>OX031008.1:188146841-198146841 GCA_943735925.1 Pollenia amentaria | reverse complement strand
CACTTATCCTTATTTTTTGTTTGTTTTTTTCTATTTCAAAACAATAATTTATTAAACAATTTTTAAAAAAAAATATTTCGGCAAAATCTTTTTTTGGGTTGTCGGCTTCACGAATAATGCTTCATATTTTAACAGTTTTTTCCCTGAGTGGGTTTTATATTTTTGGAATTTTAGTCCTTTGAAATTATGACATATGCTACAATAGCATAATTCATTTTAGTTTTAAGCATACTTAAGTGTTTTCCGAGAGTGGACTTTATATGGAGCTTATAGTAAATTATGGACCAAACTTTACGACACTTTTGGTGTGAGTTGAAGTCTTATGAAGCGAGTTTGTGCAATAACAATTAATGCATTCCGATACTAATTAATGCTAGTATTTCTTTTCCTACAAAACCGATCGTGCTGGATTTTAATACCAAACTGCTAAGGAGAACTACACAAATTCGTCACCAATGTTGTTCTGGGCCTGATTGCAAGACACTGACAGACGGGCCTGGCTAAATCGACTAAGAATTATTTTAGGGCCTAAAATATATACATTTCAAGAGTATACTAAGTATACTCTCATTCACCACTAGTGGAGGAGGGCAAAATTAAGAAATAAAAAAGTAGTAGATTAAATATCTGTGGTTTTCATGGGTAACCGCATATGTCAATTTTTTTCGATTTTGAGATGTTGATGCCATATTGCTGAATTTTAAACGCTCTTTTCATGGTTCTTAAAGTTTCTGAAAAAATATGGACCAATTCCGATTTTTTTACGCAATGACCAATTTCAAAAAGTTCAATACCTAGCCCATAGTTTGATCTAGAATGTTTTTCCGCCTCCTGAAAAATTTTATTTTAAGACATACGCGGTTTCCCATGAAAACCACAGATATTACACAGTCGTTGATATCGTAATCAGAAGTACTGCACTAAAAGTTTAGATATGGAAAACATACATATATAAAATGAGATTTTAAGACACGTCAGCCTTAATTGTTTATGTTTTGTCAACACTTGAAAACACAATAAATTCTACAAAAAAACTACTTTTATGATAAGCAGTTTGCTGGTCTAGTCAGCGATTGAGATAATACCACATTTATATAAAATTTAGATTTTAGTCTAAATACATCGTATACAAAGAAAATAATACATCCCAGTATTAACAGACAAATTTTCGAGAGTGTGTTCTATTTGGTATCCGTGGACAATCATGGACCGGCCAAAACAGAATTATGTTAAAAGGTTAAGATTCATATAGATTAGAGTTTTTTGTGCCAAATATAATCTAGATATATTTCTTCATCTTTATGAGATTTGTTCGTCTTAAATTGATTTTAGGGAGGGGGTTTATATGAGACCTATTCTATATCTACCAGTATAAATTTTTAAATTACGTATTAATACCAATATTATGTCATTAAAATCTATTTCCGGTGGTTGTATTTGTATGAGAGCTATATCCATATACATATCGGTCACATAAAAAGACGGTTATCGTTTACGTTAAAATTGAATGGCTTATATATCTACAACTAGGTATGTATTACACAAGGGAACAAGGTTTTTGTTGATTAAGAACTGAATGTTGTTTTTAAAGTTATTTGGGACACTGAATCCAAATCTGTACTTAGTTTTTTCTATCAGCTCAACTTTTCGCGATGTACCGTTTTATTTTAAATTAAGGCACTTCCGCTACATATATTGGAATAAATTGAAAACGGTTCACCATATTCATTTAAAAAAAATTCAAAATTCGTGAACAATATTACCCTTAAGCCGTGCTTACATTGGTTTTTAATTTGCCCAGTAGTTTCTGCGATATCGTTGGAGTTTTAAAAAAAGAGAGCAATTTAAAAAAATAAAATTTTTGTTCTTAAAAAATTCACAAAAAATAAAAATGCGAAACAATCACAGTTTTGGTTTAAAAACATTTAGTTAAATATATTTCGAATGAATATAAAATAAAAATTTTTTAATGTGTGTGTGTGTTTGCTGCTGTTCTATTTATGGACGTTTTTTCCTTCACTTAATTATTATGTACCTTCACTTAATTGTGAATATAAGCGAAACGCGTTCATCGTTCTTTATGATCTATCATCCATGTCACAGATTACAATTCCGTTCAGAATGAACAGAAGAAAACATATTTGCTTATTGATAGAAAGTATATTTTGATAGTTTTTTGGCCTTTAAGATACAGTAAACCCCCATTCCGTTCATGAAAATAGAAATGGTTTATTTCCGCAAATTGTTTTTCGTAATACGGAATGCATTCCGTTTCCGAACGGAATTGTACTCTGTGACATGTCTGTATGTCTCATTTTGTTCACAGATTATGTGACTTTAAGGCCGGGTTTTTGAAATGTAGATTAAGCTTAAACTTAGTTTAACGTTCTCTGAAACTCGAATTTTTTCGGCAAAATGTGATTTTTTTAGTATTTCATTAAAGACCATTATTTTAAGAAAAACTAAGCTAATCCGTCTAAATATTGTATACATTCTTGGTAATGGCGGTACAAATCTGTTTTCCGATTAACTTAACCTAGTTAAACTGAGATCTCAAAAACCCAGCCTTAGTAAAAGTAATAAAACTTTCCCATTTTGGATTTTTCACAATTTTAAAAAATACAAAATTTGTATTTTTTTTATTTTTTTTTCGTAAACAACCACTACTCAGTTATTTTTTTTTTTTTTTTTGGTGATTTTCAATTATTACATCTTTAGAAAAAAGAAAATGTTTGAAAATCGCTGAATTAAGAGTAAAGTTATGATTTTTTGAATTTTGATTTATTCGAAAAAAGTGAAAAATACGGTTAGTACCAGTAACTTAAAAATGCGAGTTGATGGAGAAAAGCGGAGATTAGATTTAAATTCAGCGACCTCAAATTAGTAAAAAAAACATTGCATCAAACTTCCAATCAACACAAAAAAGTTCAATTTTGTTCCCATGCGTTATTATTTAAGATTCAATATTTTACCAGGCGACGTGTTGGAGGCTGGAGAATATTTCTGCATCAAAAAGTCAATTTCGAAAAATATATCAGTAACGTTATTTTCGCGGTTAACGCTCGATATGGCCAAATATAAACCGATTCCAATATGATTTATAATGATAAATTAGGTTGCAATAAAGTTTTTTTTCAAAAAGTATTTCAGTAATTTTTTTGTCTTAATGCTGTCCTTCAAAAATACACAAAGTAATTGAAAGTTTATTGACTTTATTTTCTATATAATACTACAACAAATCAATTACCGGATGTATTCAACTTTTACATCATTAACAATTAAAATTAAAAAAAAATATTTAATGGCATTAAAAATAAATAAAAAATTGCTTTGAAATACATACATAAACAGCATCAATTAATATAAATTAAACAATTTTAAAAGGTACGATTATTAAAATTATGACCAGTTTTTAATTTAACCCTTTAAAGTACTTTTTAATAATACACTCATCACTTTTTTTCTATTTTTATAATCGCATTGATAAACAACTCAATTAGAACCGGCAATACAAATTACGAACAAAGAACTATTTTTAGTTCTTATTTTAACATTTCTTGCACTCCTAAAAAAAACTTACACAAAATCAATAACCAGACGAATTCATGTATTCGGTAGAGTCAACCAGCAATCTGTTATGATTGTTTGCTGGTTGAAACTGTAAAACTACAATTTTCTGTTTGCAAATATAAACGGATTTGTAATTTTCCACCAGCAAAAGAAACAACAAATTTCGTGTTGCTGTAGGATTGCCGCCACCTGATGTATGAATTCGCCTTTATCAATAACACAAACATTCATATGTATATGTATGTATATCGCTTACATTTAGATTTGTATTTTCTTTAAAAAAAATTTAAAAAAACAATTATAATCAGGGCAAGTTTTTGTATGCACAAACATTTAAAAAAATACTAGCAACATTGCTCAAAAAACAAAAATATATGCTTAAAAGTATGCAAACAAAAAGCATGAATATGCATACCAAAAAAATTTTATTGATATTTTTTGGAAAATTGGTTGGTTTCCATAGATAACAAAAATACTCTCTGGATGACTTCCTTTTTGTAAAATAATGCTAATACAGACTTTAAAAATCATAAGTTTGTTGTTTATAAACTGTTTAAATAATTGTTTTTTTTTTATTCGAATCAAAAGTTCCTTTGGGAAAAAGGGAAATACCGTGTCCTCCTTCCCATCATGACAATTTCTGCAGTAGTCATTATAACCTTAGACCATTCTCATCGCATGTAGGGACCCATCAATCAGCGATCAACCGTTATAACCGATATCGATAGGACGGTGTCCTAATCCGTTCCCTACCAAAACCAGGTAGCGCGCGGGGTTTACCCGCTTTAGCCAGGCCGTAGAGTCCTGCCCATCGAGCAGGCATTCCTTCTCTGCCATCTTTCTTGAGCATTCCTGTACGACTCTCACTCTCATTTTTTCACTAATACACTCACACTTTTTAAATTGATCACGAGATTGCTCTCAATTTTAACTATCCATTTGTTTGGCAATTTTACGTTCAATTTAACAGCTGATTAGAAGTTTAGTGAGCAAATTTTTCGTTTGTCAGTATAAATTCTTTTCTTGATGACATATTGAAAGTAAATTGCTTAAAAATTACGTGCAGCCTACGTCACAGCTTTCAATTTATGTAAATTTTGACAAACAGTATATGTAAAAGACTATCAACAAAAAGTTGATCGTGTGGCCGCAAGGTAACACAAAGAGGTTGTTCAATGAAACGGCTTTTGTTTTACAGTTATCACTCTCTCTAATTTTTTTTTTATAACTACACAAAAGCAATGTTGCCACTTAAGTAAATTCATGTATTTTTTTCTTTTTTGCTTCTTTGTAAAGCATTTTGAATTTTTTAACTACTACTTTTTTATGTACTGCTAACTACTTTTTTTTTATGTACTTCCAACCAAAACATAATGCTGAAAAATGTTTTTGAAAATAAAATTAAATTTTTTTGGAATTTAAAAATTGACATTGAAAACAAAGTCAAATTGGTTTTTTTTTTGTCATTTTAATATAAATGCACTTCCTAATCTTGATGCTTTTACTCTTCATGGTTATTTTTTTTTAATCTTTCCTAAATGTTTTTCTTTTCCTTCAACTGGCAACACGATCAATGTGTTTTTGCATAAACTTCTTCGAAATTTATTCAATGGTTGTTTTGTTTCAGAGTTGTTAATGTTTAAGTAAACAAACTAACTTCATCTTACTCGTCTTTTAAATATCGAGTGTTCATTGCTTTCATGTCATAGGTAGTTATTCATCTACTGAATAAAATCGAAGCGATAACAACATTATAATGAAGGTTTCATGAACATAATTATTAAGTTTTATGCAGATATTTAAGTTTTTGCACATAATTTGATTTGCAAATAAGAAATGCATATACACGGGGTAATAGAAAATAGTCCCTTCCGATTATCAGAAAATCTCATATTTTTGTTAAGAAATTTATTGCTAAAATTCAAAATATGCAATTATGTTCAAATAACCTCTTTAATTAAAAATCTTTCGAATAAGCCATAAATTATTTTTTTTAACCAAAAGCTTGAAAAACTTATCCTGATAGTAATATATGGCAAACTGTTTTGTTTTTTTTTCTAATACAGTAGTGTATTGATAGTTTTGCTAGTACACAAACTTGGAAAAATGATGTAGCTATACAAACATGCACACTTTTATAATTATATTGGTGAGATTGTTGTTTATTTTTTAAATTTTAATAAGATAGAGCGTGAAAGAGAGAGGGATTGAACTTAACAACGATTTGTTTTTCAATATGCACATATGTATGTACATACATAGTAATGGAATTTATTGATGAAACAATCTGATTAAAATTTAATATAAATACCGGCTTAATATTTTTATATCCACACCATAATAGTGGAGAGGGTATTATGCGTTTGTGCTTATGTTTGTAACACCTTAAAAAATTGGTCCTAGACCCACCTTTTAGTATCAACTTTTGAATCGACCTAACGATGTCCCTCCTGCTGGCTTTAAATAAAAAACATTGTACGCCCAGTACAGCTCGCAACTTTGGAGAGAATTGGATAATATTTGGTAAATAGTTTCTAACTGTCGATAGGACCAAACCTGGTGAAAATCGGTCCATAATTTCACAAATGCCCAATACAAGCCCATAACCTATCTTAAACATTTTGGTCCGAACTTATTTTTTTTGTTATCTAAGTAATCCTATCGAATCTTATTGGAATCGGTCCATATTTGACCATTGCCACCATATAAGTAATACTCCCGAAAGTAGCTTTTAATGCAATAACTTTCTTATAAGAACTTATTTATAGTGACAAGGGTCCATTTCTAACAGGCCTAACGGTACTGTGGACACGTGAAATCTAATGAATGGCAACAATGGTTTTTCTTATACTTTTGCGTAAGAGAATAAAAGGAAAAGCTTATTATTTTAAGATAAAGGCGTCAACGGACAATATGTACTGTTTACAAAAATAGCAAGGTTGGCAACCGATAGCGATATTAATACCGATACCACTTAAATACCATTTAAAATTTAATACCTGTATTGATACCGATACCGAAACAAACACATTTTCCATTACCACAAGAGTGACAAAACATAACTTGTTTCTTTCAACTCTGCAAAATTGGTATTGGAAAAATTACAAATTATACAATATTTAAAGAGGCACATACACTTTCAATATTATTGTATACGTTATTCGCCATATTATTTCCATTTTGCCCTATATTATGCAATAAGTGGCGCAATGGTTTTAATTAAAAATAGGGAGTAACTTTCATTCAATAAAAAGGTAATCATAACCAAAAACATATGGCCCAATTGGCGGTGTTTTGTTTTCTACAAAATTTTAATTCAGTCTTATCGGCCTCTTTATATTTAACAAAAAGGCTATCTATCATATTGTTGTTTCTTTTTCCCCGATTTGAATAATCTCTGCAATTTGCATTCTAGAATGCTGGCAGAGTTTCATACAGTTCAATACACTCCAAAAGAAATTTATTTCTTCCAATTTTTGGGACATATTCACTTAAATGGTTTTTCCACTGTAGAAACAAAATATTTGTTTTTATATTAAAATGTTTATGTACATGTATTTTATAATTAAAGTATAACTTTATACCATGGTAGAATAAGTACAAGAGGTATAGTCATTCGAAAATTTGTTCTCAATTTTAAAACCCATGTAATGTCAAATAAGAGAAAGTAATTAAAAATTTAAAACAAGTATCAAAAATCAAATAAATTAATTTTTTTTCAATATCTATCTTCTATCTTCTATCTTCTTCTATATATATAAAAATGAATTATGTATGTTTGTATGTTTGTTTGTCGCTTTATAGACTCCGAAACTACTGAACCGATTTTCCTGAAATTTTTACAGTAACATCACGTGAGCCCTAAAAATAAAATAGGCTACTTATTTTTTCGATAGGGGCAGGGGAATTGGTACCCCCCATAGGATGCCAATATTAATTATCGCATATTTGCTGAACTTTTTGTAGTAAGATCTTCTAAGCCCCAAAATTTAAATAAAATAGTAGCGGGGGAAGTGGTTCCCCCCATAGGACGCCAATGTTTAATATAGCATATCTTAAGAACTGTTATAGTGAAAATGTTCAAACTTTGTAGAAGTCACTCTTATGGTATACTACTCTATTGAGAATAAAAATAAAGCGGTAGGCGCAGGGGGGGAAATACCTCCCATAGGATGCATATATTAAATATCGCTCAACTGAAGAACTATAAAAGGGACAGTCTTCAAACTTGGTTAAAGCTACTACTATGGTAAACTATTAATTTCAATATAGAAATGGGCGGGGTAGACAGAGGAGGAGCAGTACCCCTCATATAAAGAAATATTAAATACCATATATCTGAACACAAAAGTTATCAACCTTTACAGGACAACTTTCAAAACAAAAACAAAAAAGGGGGTAGGTGCAGGGGGAGCAAAAATAAATAAATTACACATTAAAAAAATACTGCAATTTTTTTCTTATTTATTTTTTTTACCAGTGTAGCGAATCGCACCGGGTTAAGCTAGTCCTAATATAAAAATTTTGTAATACCAAATTTTAATCAAAAATCTATTTAAAATAGACAATTTATTGAATATAATATAATATTATATAAAAAAGAAAGTTGCAATATCTAAAAAGTCCAAAATATGTAAAATTTAAATATTTGCAAAAACAACATTGAACAATGTTGCCAACACATTTCACAGTATATTGCACTTCAATAAAAATCAAAAGTCTTTTGACTGTTTCCATTATATTTTGCCACCTTCGAATATCACACACATTGGCGACATACTTGTACAATACGAAAAATTTAACAATTATATTGCAAGTGTATGGGCCGCTTAAGAGAAAAATTCCTTTAATAAGTGCCACCATATAAAAAATGTGTGATTAAGTCGGTTTCTCGTTTGGCTTTGCTGATTAAATTATAAGGCCGGTATAACTACACCGGTAAAAACGTTTTTGTACCGGTATACCAATACCCATATAAAATAAATACCGAAATAACATATAGTTCGGTTGCCAACCTTGGAAAATAGTGCTCAGCATTACATACAAGTCTTCTTTAACCCGAATTCTTATAAACTCATATGTATACTCGTTAGACTGTCTATATGAGGGTGCCCCGGTAGTCTAGTTGGTAGTGAGAGTCTATCTGCGCCGGGGTCACGGGATCGATTCCCGCCAGAGACTCTGGTTTTCTTTCCTGCAGACAAGCATAGAGCTTCGCGGAATAAGTATAGGAAGAAAGAAAAAAATATTATTGTGAAAGCTTGTTGCACTCTGTGAACTGGCATTAAAATTCCTTTAATTTAAATTTTTTTTTTTAATGTTCTTACAACAATTTGTTTCATTTCGGCATTTATTAATTTTTAATATTAACAGAATGTGTGTTATATTCATTGTGGCCAAAACTTAATGAAAGAAAAATGCTAGATTTTTGTGAAAAAAATGCTAAAAAAATACCAAAGAAATGCTTAAAAAGTGCTAAAAAAATGTTATATAAATAAAAAGAAAAACGATTTTATTTGACACTAAATTGAAAATAATTAGCATGGAATAAAATTACATGAATTACGGCCAATTTTACCAAGTTCAGGGGGGCTACACTCAATTGCGATACGAAAGAAAATTGTAGCAAATCTAGTGATTGGTACTCTTTAATGCGTTTGCGCATTTGTCTTTCGCATATTTTTATTTTTTTCTTTACGCAAATCATCATTATTTCTTTTATTTAAACTTTCCAATTTCAAATTTTTTTTAATTATTTTGCCATTTCATTACTCGTATTCTGCGCTATCTTTGATTTTTATTACTAGTGTTACGTAATTTTCAAACAATTTTCCGAAAGTGACAGAGAGTACCAATTTGGCATTTAGCTTTCGCATCGGAATTGTATTCGCATCGCAATAGAGATGTCAACGATATGTTGGGCCTGTTCGGAAATGCATCACTGCGCTGCATCTGTTGCGCATCTATGATTAGTCTGCGATGCTCATGCAAATCAGCTTGGCATCAGCTTGTTTGCCGCCCGTATTGGTTATATTCACCCTTATTCCAGTTGTCGTCCTCAACGTTGCCGTCGTTTTATTGTCACCACCATTTTGTGTCAACATTAACATTAATTTCATTCCATAACAACACTGTGGCGACGTTGAATGTTTATCGTTTATTTCAAGATATAAAATACACATCTCTAATTTTTTAATCAGCTGACGTGGGTTTGTTGTTATTTTAAAATAAAAATTTGTTTAAAAATAAAAAAATGTTTTTCACTTTAAGTCTCGACAAACCTATAATCACATTTTATTTTTGTAATGCAATATTTTCGCCCATTATTTCTCATCTCCTAATCTTATCGTCAGGCCAAGAGAATTTAATATTTTTCCTATTTCTTCCCATTGCTCTTAGTTGGAACACTACCTCTGCGAAATTATAATACAAGAGAGGGGTTCTTCTGCAACTCTTCCACCAATTTTTCATACTGAGCTCCATTTGTAACTTTAATTTTTTCCATTTTTATTATTACTTCAAATTTACTCAAGTCGTTATCAAAAATGGCGACGACAAGTTCAAAGTCGTCTCGACACAACACCGCCGTCAAATGTAAACCAAATTTTGACAGTCGTCGTAAATTTTCGATAACGACAACTAGAAAGACAATTTGAGGTTGACAACACAAGACAAAAATGTTTTGTATCGATGTTGACAACTGGAATAAGGATGATTATTGAACACAATATGCATGTTTTAGGTTTGTTTGCTCATCATCTGCATTTGTTATGTATTTCGAACAGCTGACATTTGCAGTGATGCTTAACAGAACGCGCTGCGCATCAGATGCAGTGCATTGATGCATTTCCGAACAGGCCCGTTTTCGACAGTTATAACTGATAGTAAACTATAACTGAACTTGGTGAAATTGGCCGTTAGTATTTTATAGTCGTTTACAATTAAATTTGGAAATAAAATATAAAAGAAGTAAGAGTGCAATATTCGCCTATGCTGAATCTTTAATACCCTTCAACGAGAGTTCGAATAATTCCGGAGACCTATAAATTATAACCCAATCTTCATAAAACTTGACCTTACAGTATTATAATTCGTTGCCTAAGTTAAACAAAAAATTCAAACATAATGTTGTTCATTAAAGCGATGTTCAGAGCAGATTTTATGTTTAACGGATCGTAAATTATAGATCGCACATCAAAAATATTAAAAAAAAATCTTAAATTAAACCGAATCTCAATGCAGTGATACAATTTTATTGGATATTAATGCTATTTAAAATGATTTTAGAAAGAACGCTTTACATGAGGCCAATGGTAAATCATGGACCCATATTCAAAAAAATTTAGTGCGATTTCCAGACATATAAAAGCAATTTGTCCAATATTAATTTTTGTAACAATATTTGTTATGAAGGTTGTTCGACATTTGGGTTATAACACTTTTTCTATTAAGCCTTTTTCAGATAGATTTCAATCCCAAACTGCTTAGGGGAACAAAACAGAGTTTAAAATCAATATTGTTCTTTTCTGTTGCATCTTTCGAAAATAAGCGTGTAACAAATCAGAGCAAGTTTAACTCTCTTTTTGGTTTAAAATGTGTTTAAGCCAACAAATCAATAAATCATAAAGCATATAAACGATCTTTAAACGCATAAAATTGGGCGTTTAAAGAACCAATACAAACCATGGTGGAATAAGTAGATTGCAGCGCTACGGCAACAAATACAACATTACAACAAAAAACGGAAATAAGTCTCCGTATACGTCAAAAATTATATTAAACTAAAATCAAATTTTGCTGCCTAACGCAATGATATAAATTAATTTTTTGCCAATTTTTATTTCCCTATATAAAACGTGGACTTTTTGTAAACATAAACAAAACTTTGACATAAGACTAGACAAACAATACAAGAGCAAAAAATCGTCATCTGGCGTAGTAATGCCACCTGTTTATTTCATCATGATACAAACCATATGAATTTGTCAACATTTATCGTAGTGCTGCCACATGTTACTTTTTAAACTACATATAATACATGGGACACTGATTTACGGCGACACGAAATAACACCCGATGAAATAACGCCCAATT
This sequence comes from Pollenia amentaria, assembly GCA_943735925.1. NCBI lineage: Eukaryota > Metazoa > Arthropoda > Insecta > Diptera > Polleniidae > Pollenia > Pollenia amentaria. The sequence continues at coordinate 198,135,177 of OX031008.1, read as the reverse complement.
AGAAAAATGAAATAAGCCCCAGTAAAAGAAACCCCAATAAAATGAAGTAACAGCCAAGTAAAAAATAATGAAGAAATGCCCAATTTTCATGAAATAATCCCCAATTTAAAAATAAAAAAATTTTGCTAATTGGGACTTATTGCATAATGAAATAAAACCCAAGGAAAAAGTATAGTAAGACCTAATGAAATAACACCCAAAAAAATGAAATAAGACCCAAATTTTGTATGTTTTCTGGTATCCAATAATTTTCTTGTAATTAAATTATTAATTTTCTTGAAACTCAATTATTTGTTTTAATTATACACATATTAGAGAAAAACGCGAATTGTTTTTTCAACAATTTGGCGACAAAAGGGACAGCTTATATCCTACTCAATGTTGGAAATTGCTTCAGCTTGTAGTTTCATGACACAGATATCACAAATATTCATGTGACTTTTACGGAACACCTATAAAATCGATTTTTTCAAATATATTTGCTTTTCTGAAATGGAATATATTTCTACGGCGACCACAAATAATTTCGTATTCCATATTTTTATTGATCTTAACACTTTAGCAGTTTACAAAAGAATGAAAATTACTGACTTATTAGAGTCAGACTTACTCCTAAAATATTTCAAGCAAATCCTACCTGTAAAAAATTACAATTTAGAGCTTTAAAAATCCTAAAAATGCATAAAATTATGAAAATTAAATAAAGCCCAAAAAAATTAAATAAGACCCCAAATTTTATGTAAAATAAAATCCAATTAAATAATTTGAGGATTACTTTTTTGGGCTTTTTTTCATAATGAAATTACCCCAAATTTAAATATGAAATAAAACCCAAAAAAACGAAATTAAACCCAAATATCCAAATTTTGCATTTTTATTGGGGTTTATTTCATTTTTCTAATTGGGCGTTATTTCATCGGGTGTTATTTCATGTCGCCCTGATTTACAACTGTTGAGTTTAAACAAATATAAATTTAAGTTTAGTTCAACTAAACCAGCGTTTAAACACTCACTGATTTATTAGCCATAAGAGTGACACATGGATCAGGGCTCTTAGATGAATTTTAAGAAAGTTTCACCACCAGTGGTAGAGGGTATACAAATCCCTCACTTTTTAACATTAAAAATAGATGCAAAAATTGATCTTTAGTTAATAAAAAATTTTTTTTAAATTCACATTTAAAAGTTAACTTGGTTAAACAATTAAATTCCATCCATTACCTTCACAATTTATTTGTAAAATATTAAAAATAATAATATCATTTTATATCTGAAAAAAAAAACAGTATTAATATTTATGTACATATTTGCACGTCTAGTAAAAAGCTATAAATTAATGAAAAAATAACAATTTGTCCTTAAACTAAAAAATGCTAAAAAAGTGCTAAATAATTTTCGGAAAATGCTGAAAAAAATGCTATATACTAGAAGTTTTTTTATGCTAAATGAGTTTAAAAAGGCTAGACCTAGCATTAAAAATGCTAAATTGGCAACAGTGGTTATATTAAAGTAAAATTTCGATTTATAAACCTTTCTTACAATAGTCCTCTTAATTAAATATTTTAGATAAATTTGGTTAACATTGCAACCATAAGTATATACATATGTATACTAAGGAATGATTCTATACACTACCAGAACATCTTGTAACTTCCTATTACAAGTTTTACTTAAACTATCCTTTGGTTAGCAATGCAGTAAATTTTGTATGTACAGAAAATTTTACAATTATCAGACACCATCAGAATGTACGGCATTTGTTTAGCCCGCTACGGCCTTCGTCAGCATTCTTTGTGTCACATTGGATAGTGATACTTCATAACTTTATAATCAATAAATTGTATAATAAATAAATTTTTAAAGTAAATAAAGGAAACACTTATTTATTATTAATATCTCAATCTGCTTTATAAATCAATTGCAAATGTAAATGTAAATTTTAAATTGAAATGGGAATAAAAATGAAAAAATATGAATAAAGTGCGCAATTTTCCATTACAAACAATTCTTATACGAAGTATGTAAATATAAAAATATAATGCAATTAAATAAATTATTGAAAAATGTTGTTGTAAATGTATTAATTATAGCGTAAGCCAAAATGTAAAATGCCGCAGCTAATAATTGAGAAATCGTTTTGATGAAATTGTATTGAGTTAACATTTTTGAATAAAATTTTGAAAGTAGAAGAAACTTAGGCGGTGGCAATGAAAATGATGAGCAAAACGCTGTATTTTTCTTTTTCATGCACCATATTGCCATACTTTGTTTGAAAGCAGAGATTTTATAATTTTTGGGAATAAACAAAATCGTTCGGGATCTAGAGAATCTGAAATTGAATCGGTCGAAATTGCAAATACGGAATCAAAGCCATTTTTTTGTTTTGATAACGCATAAATTCCAAATCTTACGAGAACTTAGATAATTTAAGGGCAAAATAAACCACACAAATTGCTGTGCAACCCACACACAACACAAACTTATTTGGTAGAAATATTAATTTTTCATTTTTGTTTTGCTTTCAATGATTGTAGACGCCGATAGGCTGCGGCAAATTTTCTCGCTATACGTTTAAAACGGAGGAGAAATATAAAAAAAATATCAAGAATTTGGAGTAAAGAGTGGTTTTAAAAATTTTAAAATTTTTTTTATATTTCTACTAGGGATGTAACGATACGCCTTTTTGCGATACGATACCGATACTCAAGAAGAAATATCGCCGATACCGATACGAATAAAAAATTTAAGTTCAAGGTAAAATTAACAAAACTCATACAGATTAATTTTTTTATTATACAAAACTACAGTGTAAGAGACTATTAATATTTAAAATTGATTTTAATATGATTTCAAAAACAACGAAATGAGTATAAATTCATGGTAAAATTAATAAGTTTTTAAGCAAAAACAATTTGTGTAAGAGATTATAAGTATTCAAAATAAATAATAATAAGATTTTTGTTTAAAAAACAAAGTATTCTCACCTTTTGCGGAAATAATTTCGCAAATTCATTTAAAGCAGACCTGCAGTTAAAAATCGTCTCTCAGATGTAACTGCACTCATTTGACAACTGAAGTATTTCTGCGCCATGCAAGCGGAAATGGGTCTCTAGAAAAATTAGAAAATCTAAGGTTTATTTAGACTTTTTCTTTAGCTGAGCCACAGCATATGATCGAAAGAGGATCATCCTTCTCCAATTTTTCTATTAAAATTTGCACAAACGCCCCAAAGGTCAGTGCTTGTAGACTTATCAGCTTTTACTAGGTGTAGGGGTGACCGTGTCGTCAACACTTTCGGAATGTAGAGTAGCTTAATAAGACGTTTTTATCGATCTATTGTCTTTGAAATTTTCTAGCTTTGTATAAAAGGTAAAGAATTGTAGATAAGCAATAGATTTTATCATTCTCTAGACACTAAAATCTTTCATTCAGAGCTAATGCTAGGTAAATCGCCAGTTTGTGGGACTCTAAATTATTCTGCATCTCAGTTTATTGATTTGTCGTATTTTCTAATAATGTTCGAAGAATTTTAACTAGCTAAATTGCGTCAGAAAATGTAGCAGTAGAAGTAATCCAAAAGTTGTAATGAAGTGATATTTATTTTCAAAAAATCATTAAAAATTAGCAGAAAACTCTGCAGCAGGTCCAAACCAAGCGTACAATGAATGCATCAGTCAAAAAAGTCGTTGTGTAAAATTGTATGGACAAGTTACACAGCAAAAGCGTAAAATGCATATACGTTTCGAACGCATTGAGTAGAATTACTTTCTACTTTAGCATGCGTCTCGAAAAAGGTAAAAAAAGGAACATACGCATAAAACGCGCCGTGTGGACCGACTTTCAGCTTAAGAATTAAAAGAAACAATTTGTTTTTCTGTTTGTTTTTTCTCTCTAACTTGTTATGCAAACAACAAGCACTGAAAATTAAAATGTTTGTTCAATAAAACTATAAAAAAGTATCGGCGTATCCACAGTTAAATATCGCCGATACCGATATATCGGCAAACGTGAAGTATTGGCATTCGTTCCAAACAGCAAGCACCCCAATTAACAATACAAAACATATGTACAAAAGTAAAATTTTGACATGCTTGCCACTCAATTTGTGTGGTTTATTTTACCCTCTAGAATCCTTACAAATCCATACATACACACAGCGTCAAAAGCGAGTCAACTTTAGCGATAACCTATGCTTTTTCTACTTCAGTTAACCTGTTATCACAAGAATAATTTTAACTTTTCTCGCCTATAATCACAGTTCAACTAAATTTTTGACTTTAATTGTCAGAAATGTTTAATGGTAATAAATTTTTTATTATAAAACCAAATACAAACTTTTAACCAATGTTGACTCACTTTTGACGATGTGTGTATGCGTTTTTTAATTTGTTTAAAAAAGAAAAAAAGCTATATAATAATAAAAAATATATTTCTTATTTTTTCAGTATGTACTCCATTATGAATAACCCGCCATCAGATGATTTCAACAACTTAGGAAATTTTTTAATAAACGAAGGTTTAATTGATAAACCCGATGATACTACCGTTGTTGATCAGAAAGAGAACATTAAGATGGATACAAATAACAGAAATGACAACGATGATATTACCAATGTCCTTAACAGTTGGGCTAGTGGTGGCGATACTACAGAAGAGGACATTGGATTCCAAGATGACAACGTATCGCATGTGGGCTCAGATTATTCTGAACTTCAACTAACAGAGCTAGATAATCCATTTAATCTACCCAATCCACCGGATCTTTTTGGTGGTGAATTAAATGATGACGAAATGAAATATAATCCCGCAGAATTAATGCTCAGGCCACCTTCGGGATCAGCAATGCATTTTAATTATAATTTTCCTGCCATGCCATCACAAACAGAAACTCCTCCAACTGAGTCTCAAGTACAGCGTCGTTCAATAATGACAAATAATACACAAATACCGTATTTATATGGTGATCAAGCAAATATGGGTAACTCACCCTCGGTGACAGCAGCGGTAGGATCAGCAGCATCTAATTACTCAACAAATTCCCATTCAAATCCAGAATGCTTCCATCCCAATATGTGGTATCCGAATGCACCGTTTGGTAGTTATAGATCCTATGGATCTCAAGCATATAGCCGTCATTATGGCCCCCAAATACCACATGATCATACGATTGATATGTTTCAATTATCAAATAGGTGAGCAAATTTGCAATTAGATAAAATAAAAATAAAATATTTTTCAATATAGTCCTTTTTAACCCTTTCATGCCCTAAATGACGTTGGGGCAGCTATATTTTTTCAAAAGTAATATATGAAAAACAAAAACCATTTACATATGTTCAAGTCGAAAAAAAATCTGAAGTTAAGCACTATAATTATGTATATTATTCGACCTTTATTCTTTTGATGAGGTCTTATTTTTATACAAAATTTTTAATTTATTTTCAGGGTTTTTCTTAATTATTTTAACAAAATTTAACACAATTTTTGTAACAAATTTAACAATATACAATTCCTGTCTTTATAAAAATAATTTAATGAAAATTAAATTCAATGAAAATTAAGCCTAATTAAAAATATCTAAATTTGGATTAAAAATATACAATATTAATATGTCAAATTAAAAAAATTATTAATTAAATATAAAATATTTTTCAACTCAAGCTTGATATATTACAATATAAATAATTTTTTAACTTCCGCTTGTATTTTTATATATTAAATGCCTATAATTTTGTGCTACATTTTCAGTATCTGATTTAAAATTAATTCTCGATTGTGTTAATACTTTTATAATTTGTAACTTTTCTAACATAAATAGAGTTTTTTTATTCCCGCACTTTTTGGATTCCCGGGAAAGCGGGAAATAAAAATCCAATTCCCGGGATTCCCGCCCAAAATTTTGTATTTATGTATTTAGTTATTTCTCCAATGAAACTAATATTTCTTATAGGCTATTACGCTTAAAAGAATTAAATCTAGTATCTATTATATAACAAGAACGTAAAAAATTTAAGATTAAAATTATTTTATGACACTTAAGAGGTTATACTGATGCCAATAGGATAATAGAAATCAATATACGTATAAACATTTGGGGGATTCACAAGGTGTCATAAAGTCATATGTCTTAAAATAATAACATGAAAAAATACGACTGTTGTGAGCAACCCCTCATAATTTAATGTGCTATTAATTACGACAGCACAATAAACATAGCAAGCAACGTTCTATTTATTTAAGACACTTTTTGTTTACAAACCAACAACAATATTTTTAAACCATTGTAAAATGTTAGAACATTATGACAATAAACTGTGATAGCACACCTTGTGAATACCCCAATTATCAAGTTTTGAGCTTATTTACATAATTAGACTGAAAGTATTAGTCTTACGCGAATAAAAATTCTGGAAGGGTGATTAGGAATTAAAAACTCAACATTACGAAGTAGGAATTCTGAAACCATTTTAACGTTTAACAAAGCAGAAAGGAGGAATTTTATTTACTACATATATTAAATAACATATTTTTTTACAATTTTATAGCCCTTAATCAGTAGTGGTGTATGAAGGTAAACTAAGTTTTTCATTCCATGTGATATTAAGGTCCCATAAAGTATTTTTATTATTAGTGCTTTATTAATTCTAAGCCGATTTTGCCATTTGGATGTCAAATTGTTTCTAGATCTTCTAGGCTCTTTGGGATTGAATTCCAGCAGAATCGCTTCAGTAGGAAAAGAGTTATGCACTCAAATGTGGAACTACCTCCCTAAAAACTCAACAAAAATTAACATAAATTTGTGGCGAAATGCACACAAATTTCTACTTTCTACTTCTATAAGACTCAAAATCACTTATGCCGAATATGAAACACAATCTAGGAAAACAATTTACTACGCCCTTAACTGCAAAGCTTTATAATTATGTTGTAAAATTTATACTTCAATTTTCTAGGACAAGAAATAAAATTTATCATAGGCCCAATATAAATCCTTCTCAAAAATTAGTTTAACAGCCTTAAACTGTAGAAAATTTAAATATTGTGGTGAAATTAGGTTGGATAAAACAACTAAAGACACAAGTCTGACATAAATTTACTAAAGTTTTAAAAAAAGATTTTCTTCAAAATTTCCCGGGAATCCCGCAATAAATTCCCGGGAAAGCGGGAATTGACAACAACTGAAAATCCCGGGAACAAACTCTAAACATAAAACTACGTTTATAATTATTTTCTGTGTTTAAAACAGGTGTATTTTCAAAATCTGGATAATGGTTTCGATAAGCACAATGAGTTGATAAAGCTGTTTTTTTTTTTTTTTGTTTAGAAATATTTCTATATTTTTGATCTGACTTATGTTCTGCTATCCTAGTCTTTAGCTTATTTTTTGTTGTACCTATATATACTTTATTACACTGCTCACTATCATTATTTTGTAAACAACATTTGACATTTCCATCTTCTTTACTTTGTCTTTAATTTTAGTAAATAGTTTTCCTACTGTGTTAAAAGATTTATGAGCTATTTGGTATATTTTGTTATTATATATATTTGATTTTTCCAATCTTTCTGAAAATTTTGGTATATATGTTACAGATTTATTAACTTTCTGTTCCGTAATATTATTTTGGTTATTTATTCTGCAATTATTATATTGCATTAATAAATCTGTTATTAATTGTTTAGGAAAGCTATTATCTGTTAAAAAATTTTAAATCTTTCTTTTATTATCCCTATGAAATTCTGAATCACTTATCTTTAGAACTCTTCTTATAAAATTTTTAGCTGTATTAATTATTATTCTCCTCAGATGTTTCGAGAAATAATTTCTAATTCTACCAGAAGATGTTGGTTTTTGATATTAATCTATTAATACCCCATTTCCTCTTCTTACTATCAAGGTGTCTAAATATGACAATCTTGAATTAAATTCCCTTTCAATTGCAAATTGAATATCTGAACTTAATGAGTTGAAAATATCTCATTTTTGTCCTATTCCTGATTCCGGAATTATACAAAATAAATCGTCAACATATTTTGTCAAGATTTTCGGTCAAGATTTGATTAATTTTCCTACACATATATCTAATAAATTCTCCATAACTATATCTGCCACAATTAAAGAAGCTGGCGAACCCATAGGAAGTCCTTTCATTTGAATATATATTTGATTATCTAATTGAAAATATCTATTATACAAAATTTAAGTATACGTAAGAAAAATTCCATTATTATATTCCATTTTTCATGTATTATATTTATAGCTAAATCTACTGGTACGCTTGGAAACAATGAAACTGCATCAAGAGAACTTAAATTATCATTATTATCCAATTTAATATTTCTAATTCTATCCTTAAATTGAAGAGAATCCTTAATATTGTATTTAAATTTTCCGTAATTTTCTTAAGTATTGCACCTGACATTTTCATATAATTTGGGCATGCTGAATCCAGTGGTGCTAACCGTTTTTAAGGTTAGCTCTCGTTTTCGAGATATACGGTTATTTCAAAAATGGAGGAGGTTGCACAACATATATTCACGTAACTAAAAAACGGTATAGTTTTTTGAAACAACATTGGATTCAGCGTACCCGAATTATATTAATATGCCAGGTGACCGGCTTTTCTAAAAAAAAAAAGTGCCAAATTCTAGCACAGTGTACTTAGCCTTGATCAGGGTTACCGCTAGGAATTTGTGAAAAGTCGCACAAAAGGTCGCTTCATAAAAATAAAGTCGCTCAAAAAAGTCGTTTGAGAAAATAAAAGTCGCACATCTTTTTTTTTAACATTTCTTATTATTAAAAGCATAACAAAACAACACAAAAGTTTAAACAAAACAGTCAGTTTCATTTTTCATTTTCAGAAGCCTCTTTTACATTAAGGGTTTTCATGATATCTCTTAAAAGTCTCACAATCAGTGCAAACTATGTATTTTTACACCCTCGCAAATTAACTGTCAAAATTTGTATGAGAATTTATAAACACAAACTTCGTAAATTTGCCCAACAATTGCGCAGTTCAATTGTACATTTATACAAACAGATTTTTTTACGCTTACCGTCGTTTTCAACGAAAAATTCAACAATTAAAACAATAAACTCAGCAAATTAGTCTTTTGCATTTCTTTTAGGTATTTTTAAGCACGAGTTTCACTTTTTAGACACAAATCTTAATATTTTTATATTATATTTTTTCTTTTTTAATTTAAATTTAAAAAATTAACATTAATTGTTTAAAACTACACAAAAGTTAAAAACGTGCTTCATAAAACGATTCCGCAAGTTTCCCCATTTGCACAAATAGTAATTTTAAGCGATTTCACGAAACCCCCTATTATTACTTTGTTCTTTGTTTTTTTTCATGTCGCTGAAGGTGATTGTATTGGTTCACTTAAAGCGGTTTGCAAACATTGCAAAAAGACGGCTTTGACTCCACGTCTTGCTTAAGCCATTCATACTTTAGCTCCCAGTCTCTTGAATAGTAGCGCGAAATATTACGTTTCTTGTAAGAAACTTTGCCAAAAAAGGGTAAAAAGTTGCAACAAAATTAAAAAAGTTGCAAAAGTCGATGATAAAAAAGGCTCACAAAAAGTCGCTGACCGCTAAAAAGAGTCAAATTGCGACATTAGTCGGGCAAACGGTAACCCTGGTCCTGATACCGAATTTAGAAAAAATGCATATGCCAAAAACAGAGACTTTAAAAATAATAAATTTTTAATCGAAATGTTTTATATAGTTTTTTTTCGCAAATCTTGAATGGGAATGGTAAAGCGTTTTTACACATTTTTATTATTTTCTTCCAACTTCACGATGTCGAAAGAACGAACGCTTTCTTTCGCACAAATTAATTTAAAATAAAATCAAAGTTTTAAGAATTGGAAGAAAATAATTAAAATGTGTAAAAACAAATTTAGTGAATTAGGTAGTTTCCTCATACCATGTTCACACGGACAGCAATATTCGTGTTTCGCTCTCCCATTCCTGTTTCAAGTCCCAAAAATGATTGAAACAGCATGATTTGCATCAGGGATGTTAAATGGGGTTTTAAATTGTGTACCAACTTTCAAAAAAAAAAAAAAAGTACTTTTTGGTACCATTTTTTTTAATTTATTAAAACAACAAAAAAGTACATAAAAATTTAATTGTATGAATTAAATAAGGTACATAAAAGTCTTATAAATATATGAGATCAAAATCGGGCACTTATTTGCTTAGTTAATAAACTATTTGGAATTTTTACATCATAGCAGCATAAATTTGTCGATCTAAACAGATCCTTTGTTTTTATGAGACTTGATAATGTTGGCACATGTAGTCTGTTTCTTTCCATAGTTTTAATTATATTTTGAAAAGAAAAAACTCTTTAAACATTTGCAGACGAATGTGGAATGGATAAAAAAACCAAAAAAAAAACCATAAATAGTAAAATATATTCTACAGACGTTGAGCGTCTCTTGACTGAAAAAAGGAGAGCTCGAAGTGAATGGCAATTGTATAGATCCCCTCAACTTAAGAATTTACTAAAAGAGTGCACAAAAAGGCTAAGAAAGTTACTGCAGTCTCAGAAAACGGCTTCCCTGGAAAAATATCTTGATGCAACTTCTCAATCAGACTACTCATTATGGCGTGCAGCTAGAAATCTTAATAGACCAGTTATCACTAAACCACCATTAAGAAACTTAAATGGAAGTTGGGCACGAAATGATAAAGAAAAAGGAAATCTTTTTGTTAACCATTTGAAAAACGTATTTACCCCGCATACATCTCCCGATATTACAGTCGAGTTGCCACCTGTTGCTGTTAGAGCTGCTGTTCCACTTAGATTTGAGATAAAAGAAATCGAAAAGGCTATTCATGATTTAAACCCCAAGAAAGCCCCTGGTTTTAATAAGATCAGCAACAAAATGCTTTTAGAGCTACCCAGCATAGCAAAAAAAATTATTCTCTTGATTTTAAATGCTATTTTACGCCTTGAATACTACCCACAAGAATGGAAAGCATCCTTAGTTACAATGATACCTAAGCCAGGAAAGGATCCTACAAAAGTTGAGTCATATGGACCTATAAGCTTATTGTCTAATATATCAAAGCTGTTTGAGAAGCTGTTAGTGTCAAAATTAGCCCCAATTTTAAATGTAAATAGATGTATTCCTAACCATCAATTCGGCTTTAGAAGAGAACATAGCACAATTGAACAAACCCATCGCCATAAGAAAAGCCTTTGAAAAAAAAATATTGTTCCGCCCTCTTCATCGATGTTTCTCAAGCTTAAAGAATGTGATTTTATAAGTCCTCCTTAGCCAATTGGCGCTGGAGTCCTTCAGGGAAGCATCATGGGCCCACTGTTATACCTTATATATACCTCAGACATGCCAACAAACAACCACACCCTTACTTCAACTTTTGCTGATGATACAGCTTTTTTAAGCGTACACGACAACTGTCATGAAGCATCCCGTTACTTGCAGGATCATATATTTGCACTGGAAAAGTGGTTAAAACAATGGAGGATAAAGGTCAATGAGCAAAAATGCGTACATATAACATTCACCTTGCGTCGGGAGTCATGTCCCCCTATTAAAATCAATAATCAATTAGTGCCCCAGCAAGGGATTTTTAGCAATCGCATGTAAACTGGTGGTATCTAAAAGAGAGAATGTCACAAATCTCCTGGAGTGTCTTAATCCAGATGTGGACGTCCATGTGTGAAGGAATTCACGTTCGGTCCATTTCTGCAGCGTCCCTCTAATATTTCCGACAGGGACACCGAAGAAAGGCTCAGGGTCTATGAATGGACGGCGAGCGCCCCTATTTGCCAAGCAGTCAGCACTTTCGTTGCCTGCATGGCCCTCATGGCCGGGCACCCAACACAACTTCATGTCATGTGAGGATGGCGTAGACCTCCGCATTAAAGATCGTAGGCTGTTTGGCCATTGGCAAGCCCCTTAGGAAACCCGGGCCCATGGTGACCGTCCCAGTATCTCCGTTCGTCTGTTTCCAACCGTCGGTGAACCAGACCTGGTCCGTGCACTCGCGCCACCAAGATTGGTCCCTATAAGGTATAAGGACATTAAAATTCCTATTCAATACCAGACTAGGCAGCATATGTTCAGCCACCATAATGGAAGGATAATTTCTAAGAATTTCAAGGATCCGCATGTGACCCACAAAGACACCGGCCTTGTATTCAGCATGGCGCGGCATCCTACTAGCACTCGGGGTTAATATTAAGCCCCCTTTGCGGGGTTAATATTAAGCCCCCTCTCTCTGCTCCATCCAAGTGTCAACTCCAAGGTCTGCTTCATCGCCCCCGAAATTGTCTCGTCATCCAGTCATAGATATAACATAGCCATAAGTTCGGAAGCTCAGGTCATTAAGGATCTCCAACAGCTCATCGATTACCAAGGTTTACAAATGAGGCGATAGAACGCCACCCTGAGGACAACCTTTGGTTGCTTCAATGGTGCTAGCCTGGATGCTAGCATCGCCCTAATCCAGTATCTTATAAGAACTGGAACACCCTTCCTTGTTAGATTTTTTTGTTTACTCCAAGCAACTTCTACGAACCCCCAGGTACATACTTTAAATTTAAGCTAAAATCGTACGAGCGGATCTATTGGCAGGCATTAATGGGTTAATATTTAAATTGATAAGGTTAACAAAAAATAAATCTTTTTATAAAAAAAAACAGGATAATATATAAAATTGATATTAATAAGGTTTTTGCTAACAATTTTTATTTTTCGAATTTGTTCAATGAATCAAATTTCAGTTTATAAAGCTTTCTTGCAATAGTCCTATTCCTTCAATATTTCACATACTTTTTGCTTAAGCCAACCTTTGGTTAACACGGAAGCTATAGATACATACATATGTACTAGGGAGATCGATTATACGACTTTTTTCAATAACCGGTTTTCGAATATTACGAATAGTTGCTATTTAAAAAAACCCGGTTTTCGGTTAAGCAATTTTTAACTAACCGGTTAACCGGTTTTAATTCGAATACTTAAAAACACAAAAATCAAATAAGATTTAAAAATAAAACTTTAATTTGAATAAAAACAAACCAATTTGCAAAGGTAAGGAACCAACAAAATACATAAATATGACTAAGATCAGACCTAACAAATATTTGACGATAAAATCCAAGAAAAGTGGGACCAGTAAATTGGTCAAACTTTAGCTTAATTTTCAAAAATTTTTTATTGATTTACTAAACTTTATTTGTAAGAAGATATTTGTATAATGTAATTTAGAAACGGTTGAATGATATTTGATCTAGACAAACGTTTTGCAATAGCAAATAAATTATAGGAATTTTATAAAGTTATTATTTGAAATATTCTCTTAAATTTATTTTGAATGAGTTTTAATTTGTTGGTGGTTAAGGATGTCTAAATAAATCAACAATATTTTTTTAAAGTTGCAAACAAAACCTCTTAGCCAGGATTATCTATTTCAAATTATTTTGTTTCAGCATTATAGAAACAAATAGTGAATTGAACATGTTTTTTGTGTAAAATATTTGTCAATTCATCGACTACATTTAAAACATTCCATGACATTGTTTGATTTCTTCAATTTTGTTTTTTAGTTCTTGGTGTTTTAATAAATAAAACTGGTAGAAATTTTTCCCATATCGTTGATTCCGGCATAATGTTGTAGTTTTCAGCATGAAGAGATATAATAATATATAGAGATATCATTTATATAAAAATATATTTAATATTTAGAATGTCTCGCACAAATTATTACTTTTTAACTGAACACGTTTTTGTAGTATTTTGAATAGTTTTTGGTTTTTTTTCTACAAGAACACACACTTTTATAAGCGATTTGTATTTACAGTGTTCATAATGTTTTTTGACCTTTGTTACATTTTGTTTTGACATTATTCATAAAAAGTTTAAGTTTAGCCAATATTCAATTAGAAAATACTTAAATCACGGGTACATCTACAACAAGAGTAAGGAAAATGTATATAATTACAAATTACTAAAATAACCGGTTAATTATAACAAAATAACCGGCTTATTCGATATTCGAAAAATGGACATTTTAAAAAAACCGACTTGGGCAAAGCTAAAATAACCGGTTAAAACCGGTCGAATAATAACCGTTCGATCTCCCTAATATGTACATATAATTAGGAATGATTCCAAACACTACCAGAATACCTTTTATCTTCCTTTTACATGTTTTACTTTAGCTATCCTTTGATTAGCAATGAAGTAAATTTTGTATGTACAGAAAATTTTACAGTAATAAGACACCAACAGAATGTTTAGCGTTTTCTGGCACGCTATGCATTCTGTTGGTGTCTTATTACACATCAAATTCAGTACATTTAAAAATTTTAACAATAATAATAAAAATTGGATAATTTTGCTCTTGCTGTTCTCCAGATATACAGAAATCTTTAATATTTTAGTATGGAAAGTGCGACGACCACTTGTCTAATCTAGCCAAAATTTTGTTGGATGTACCCAATTTGGAAAACAACGACAGCAAGGGATTTTTAGGTAAAATTAAAGGCAGTCCTGTGTTTTGCTCATATCTCAGCCATTTGTGGACCGGTCAGGCTGAATTTCAATAGCAACCAATTTCGAACTATATGTGACATAAATATATAACAACCAAGTCGCAACCATATCTGGGGTCTCCGAAAACCCCCATTTTAACTGACAGACGGACAATGGCAAATAAACTTCTCTCCTCATAAGGACCCAGAATATATATACTTTATAGGGTCTAAGCTAAATACTGTAGAAATTACAAACGGAATGACAAATTTATATATTCCCTGTTTCCTTCGGTGAAGGGTATAAAAACGTGAGTTTGATGAGCGAGTTTGATGTGTGGCCATGTTGTTTAAATATCGCCGATATATCGATATAGGTATACGTAACATCCCCAGTAAAGTCTCTCTTTCAGGAATTTTTTGAATTGAAAACTTTAAGGTTGCTGCAAAAAATAAATGTATTAAACTACTCATAGCTAGTTTTATGAAGAAATTACTCCATAAACATGTGCCAATATTTTTGCTTTAAATAAAGAATTTGGGTATACAGAACAAACAAAAAAATATTAATAGAAAAACATTTCATTCAACCCTACAAAACAGTCAACAGCTAAACAACCACGCAAAGTATGTCTCCTCGCCTGGATATACAAAAAAAATGTCACATACGATGAATTAAATAAACTCTTATTCTTAAATAAATGAATGACTTTTCTTGGACGAAATCAGAAATCACGAACGCAACTAAACACAAAACAAAATCAAGTATCCCGCAGGATTCTCACATGTGGGGTATTCAATGTCTTAAAATATTATCAACCTCAATTAACAACTATACAATTGCATTAGGAGAATCTAGGACAAAATTATCAATACAAACATATGTACATGCATACATACATTCATAAATACGCCAGTACAATGTTCAACATATGACTTACTAAAAGACACATACACGCAAAAAAAACAGTTGATGTGTGAATAAAATTTTGGTTGTTTTTAGCTTTATTATCACGATAAAATGTTATTTATATTTCACCAAAAAAATATTGTTGGCTAGGACCATATTATGTTTAAAAATTAATTTCAGCTACAACCATATGTATTAAAAATTAAAACATATTATGCTTAAAAGTAACAAAATAATGTTTAAAATGAACGATTATATGGTCGCCTATAAACATTATCTTAGCGTTGTTATAATCCAAGAATGATAGAAGAAAGATTACGACAACACGAACTCAAAAATTGAATTTTCTGCGCAGGTGGGTCAAATGACGTCACGAAACATACACGAATAGGTAACCCTAGCTTGGGTTAAGCTACGTCATCTAACGGGAAAACATGCGCATGGCGTAATCTCTTTTTATATCATTCTTGGTTATAATCCAACCATCGTTTTTAAATTATGGTTACCTCCTATCAAATTTTTTTGCGTGTACATATGTACGTATGTATTTATATATCTAAATGTTTTTTAGACAAACATTCATGTACATATGTATGTCAAAGAAGTAAATTTGTGTAAATACATACACATTTGCTTGTAAATTATCTTCATGTGCTGTAGAGAAAAAATTTTTTTCCAGTATTAACCAAAATAACAACTTAAATCAATATTGTGTTATTTGCGTCTTCATTTTGTTGATTTTCTTTTGCTTCATCGTTTTCTCTTCTTCTTTTCAACCCTTAATTAAGCCAATCACCTTAAATTGATTTGACAGTTTGACATTTAAATTCAAAGCGAAGCTGTCACATTTTCTAGTTTATTCGCCACTCAAATTGGATTAGCAAACTGACATTGTTTTACTGCCTAAGAAAATTGCCTAGTTGATGTTAAATACTTAAATAACACTGTGCTACCAAAACTAGAAATGTACATATCGTCATATGATTTCAAAAAAAGCCCTAAGTTACAAAAAATTCAAAATCGACTTTTTGATCGTATCGAAATTAATTTTTCTTGAATATATGTATTACTTTTCTACAATTAAAAATAACGTTTCAATCAGCAAAATTCTTAAAGGCGTTAGTGCAAGCGCCTTTCGATAAATAATAAAAAACAAACACAAAAATAGAAAGTTTCGCATTTATATTATTGTTTTGCAGCACTTATAGCCATACCTAAATAAGAGCGGAAAGCGTTTTCTAGCCGTCAACAGTTCTCATGCCCATACAATTTGTATGTAGCATACCGAAATAACGCGGCGGCAACGCTTTGCAAGTGGTTTTCTA
Source organism: Pollenia amentaria (assembly GCA_943735925.1). Taxonomy (NCBI): domain Eukaryota; kingdom Metazoa; phylum Arthropoda; class Insecta; order Diptera; family Polleniidae; genus Pollenia; species Pollenia amentaria. The sequence goes on along the minus strand of OX031008.1, from coordinate 198,118,420 downwards.
TTATGTGGGTTTTATTTAACAGGAAAGTTAACACTACTGCTCACAACGTTGATGACGCTTTTATTTACACCAGTCGGCATAAGTATTTTGACGAAATAAAAATCGTGCATTATTACGTTTGATTTTTAAACGGCTTTGTTAAACGTTCTTGTTTATTTTTTCTTTTTATTTATAACTTACAATTAGGGAGATCGATTATTCGGCTTTTTTTAATAACCGGTATTCGTATATTACGAATAATTGATATGTTAAAAAACCGGTCTTCGGTTAAACATTTTTAAAATATCCGGTTAACCGGTTTCAATTCGAATACATAAAAACACCTACAAAATACATAGATATGACTTAAGGTATGATCAGCCCTAACAAATATTTGACGATAAAATCCAAAAAAAAAAAAAAAACGAGACCAGTAAATTGATCAAACTTTAACCTAATTTTTAACAATTTCTATATATTTACTAATCTGTTTTTGTAAGAAGATAATGCAATTTAAGAACTATTAAATGATGTTTGATCTAGCCAAACGTTTTGCAAAAGCAAATAATATATAAGAACTTAATAAATTTATTATTTGAGATATTCTCCTAAATTTACCTTAAATGAGTTTTAATTTATTTGGTGGTTGAGCCATCTCTTTATCAATCAGAAGACTTCAACCATATTTTTGAAAAGTTGCAAACAAAACCTCCTAGCCTGGATTATATACATATATCAAACAATTTTGTTTCAGCATTATATAAACGAATAGTAATATGAACATGCTTTTTGTATGAAATATTTGTCAATTCGTCGAGCATAATTTGAAACCTTCCATGACATTGTTTTTATTAATATCAACAAAACCAAATCAATGCGCATAAATTCTTCATGCAACGACAACTTTCAGCTTTCGGGCCAACCCATTGACGATGTTGAAATCTTTTGTTACCTGGGGAGTATAATTTCAAAAACAGGGGGCAGCAAAGAAGATATACAGAATATACTGTGTAAGGCAAAGCAAGCGTATGGCACGCTTAATAAATTCTGGAGATCTCAAAATATCTCAACTCACACCAAAATCAAGGTTTTTAATAACAATGTAAAATCTGTGCTTCTGTATGGTTGTGAAACTTGGAATATTTCGGGCCGTGAAATGAGTAAAATGCAAGCTTTTGTAAACCGCTGCCTCAGGCGTCTTGAAAGGATATTCTGGCCTGCCACGATATCAAATCTGGAGTTGTGGAATTTAACCCATCAAGTTCCTTTAAGTACCAGTATCCGATTGCGTAAATTTAGTTGGCTAGGACACACAATGAGAAAACCAGCACATGATTTAACTCGACAGTCTGTAGAATATAACCCCCAAGGATCCAGGAGACCTGGTAGACCTGCGAATACTTGGAGACGACAAATTGAGAACGAGTTGCATGAGCATGGCGTGTCCTGGAATGAGGTGAAAACCATGTCCACTGATAGAATACAATGGAAAACATTTGTTGCGGCCCTAGTTCCACAGGGAATTAAAGGATTACATATATATATGACATTGTTTTGAGGTGGAACTGTCTTAAAGTTTTTAGTACCTTAAGGGGCATTCCGTCCTCGGCAATATAACGGGTTAATATTTCACCCAATGATTAATTTTTGGCAGCGAATTTTAGTAAAGTATTATTTGTCGACTCTTTAGAACTACTTCGAAGGGGGTAAAGTTTTATTTGGAGCACATTAATGTCAAGCATATGGACTAATTAAAGGTGATTAATAAATCGTGACGTGGAAAACCCTTCGCCACTTATCACTTTAGGACACTTCAAGCACCTAACTTTGTCTTTTTAATCCCGTTCGAAATATGTCTAGAGATAACATCTATATAAAAATATTTTTTATATTTAGAAAACTCTCGCACAAATTACTATTTACTTTTTAACTGCACACGTTTATGTAGTATTTTAAATAGTTTTGGGTTTTTTTTATAAGAGCACACGCATTTATAAGCGATTTTAATTTACAGTGTTCATAATGTTTTTTGACTTTAGTTACATTTTGGTTTGACATTCTTCATAAAAGTTTAAGTTAGCCCAATAGTGAATTAGAAAAATACTTCAATTACGGGTACATCTACAACAAGAGTAGGGGAAATGTATATAAATTACACATTATTAAAATAACCGGTCTATTATACCAAAATAACCGGTTTATTCGATATTCGAAAAATTGACATTTTAAAATAACCAACTTGGGCAAAGCTAAAATACCCGGTTAAAACCGTTCGATCTCCCTACTTACAATATAAGTTATAAATAAAAAGGAAAAAGTAAACTAGAATTTTTAACAAAGCCGTTTAAAAATGAAACCTAAAAATGCACGATTTTTATTTCATCAAAATACTTATGCCGACTAGTGTAGGTATGGTATTTCAGCGTGAGATCTTAGCGGAAGAAAACGTTCCGCCTTCCGCTCTTATTATGGTTTGGCTGTTAGTTTGCCTTTGTTGTGTTTTAAAAATAGATCATCCGTGTTTTCTTTTTTTTTTCAAAAAAATTTTTTTTTTTTTTTTTAATTTTGGTTATTTTTCAATATAAAGAGTTTTTGCTTCTCCTGTAAAGTTTTTCAATCTAACTTAGGGCTTTTTTAAAATTATAGCACGATATACATATTTTAATGTATATGTATATTAGGCTGGGCCGATTTGTAAGGACAAAAGAAATAACTTTGAATGAGTTTTGGTCGGTAAATTGATTTATTTCGATAAAAAAAAATTAATTAAAAAAAATTATATCACCATCGTTTTAAGCGTACAATTTTACCTTGGATAGGGTATATATAAAACATTTTAAATCGGCGAATTTTTTTTAACATACCTACTAATAAACCCTTAAAAATTAACACGAAAAAAATTGTTCGCCAAAAACTCGTCCAAAACTAACAATTTTTTTGGAAAAACTGCTATCGCCATCATTTTTAACGTACGATTTCACCTTGAAAAGGTAATATTTAAAAACAAATAAAATCATATTTTTATTACCCCTACTTATGAGTTTAGATTTTTAAGACAAATTTTGGTAAGTTTTAAATGGCTTCGTGTAGGTGTTTGGGATAAAAAATACCGACATTTTCAAAACTCATTAATTTTAAATCGAATGGATATCTAAACTACTTTGGTAAGCTTCTAACAGCTTTTTCAATTTATTGAAAAACTGTTCTTTTTAACCTTCGCCTTGCCAAAGACTTTTATATACATCGTATATCAATGCCCACCCGGTTGGTACTGACCATATGATTATAGGCTATGAACAAGTATTTTCAAACTATTTTTTTTTTTAGTTTTTGTTAATAACTTAACAATTTGTTCAGGGAGTAAAATTTCTTTTTAAGTGAAGAAAATTTAAGAAAGTTTTTAAAGAAGTGAAATCGAAATTTTACGATTTATCGTCATTTTGACGATTTTTGGGTGCAAAAATGTTCTTTTTCATGATTTTTCAAATGAAAAATGTTGTACAATTTTACAAATGTTTTTAATATAATTTCACATTTTACTTTAGCTTCTTAAATACTTTCATTAGCTGTTCATAATATAAAATACGATTTTGTTTTAGAACTATGCATATTTTTAAGAGTTATATTTAATCAGTTAGTACTGTTTTAATACATCCACGGCCTATTTCACTAAGCTACAATTCTTCAAGTTGACAAGTTACAATCACAAGTCTAATTCTTACAAGTCCTGATGAATTGTGTTTCATTAAAACTTTCACAACACTAGTTGCTTTTTGCACTTGTAAACTACAATTTCTACAATAACAAGTTCTTGTATATATTGCGATATTAATTTTAGAATTCTTATTTATTATTACTTAAAATGCTAAAATATCCTATAAAACGCAATATAACCCATTTTAATAAAATATCTTATTTTTTAGACCCAATCTATCGTAAAATGTGCGCGGGGCAATAAAAATAAATAGTTTTGCCTTTATGGGTACTCTAATGTATATCGATAAGTTGTTTTGATTGTAAGCACACCACTAATCAACCAGAACATATGAGGGATTAAAAGCACAAGGGGTTTAAGTGCTTTTTTAAAAAAATTGAGATTACAAATGGAATTAGTAGGCTAAGTTCAGAGAAGTTCAGAACACAAGAGGTGAATTAGGAATTCGCGCCAGGTAGCGAGATATGGCGACCAATTCTAGCAGTTGTCATTAAAATACCTGTTTCGCTTGGAGCACACGCGGTATATGACCACTTAATTTAAATTTTTAAATAAAGAACTTCAACCCCTTGTGCTTTAAGCCCCTCATATGTTGTTTGTATTTAAAGTTGTTTGCAACTTGTGTTAAAAAAGTTGAAAATTATTGTTTTGTAATGGTAAATCAACATAATTAAATTAGTGGATGCGGAAAATCTGATGCAAGCGATACACTTTACAAAGAGATAAAAATGAAAGAGTGGGAGAACGTGCGTATGAGGTGTCTTGACTTGGACTGATGACAAGTGCAAAAGACGCCAATTACGCGCGTGATGTTTTTTGGGCAAAGATCGAAAGGGTTTTTTTTTAAAGTGATAACATTATTTGTTTATAACATATGATTAGTGGTGTTGCCGCTTATCGATAATTTTTAATAAGCAAATATTGTAATATAGTTAATTTTATTACATATAATCACATATTTAAAAAAATTAATAATTAAAAATAAATAATAAATGCTAATTAATATTAAAATTTTTGGATTTTGTGTTTATTTGAACTAATTTTTATTAAAAAAGAGTTAAAAATCCAATTTTAATTCAATTAATCATTCACTTGTAACTTGTAAAATTTTTTCTGAGGGTCTCCGTCCACCCTCAGCTTTTTTTCTACAATACACGTGTACAAATGTAAATTTAGTTTTGTGAAACAAAACCACTTGTAGAAGTATGAATTGTACACTTGTAACTTGTAAAATTCAATTGTAGCCACAAACTTGTAATTGTATTTTTATGAAACACAATTATTCACAAGTTCACAATTTTACAGGCAAAAACGCTTAAAATTGTGAACTTGTAATTTAGTGAAATATGCCCCAGTTGTACTCTCTTTAGTCTGGGTTCACACTATGAAAGTTTTCTCTCAGAAAGTCTGAGTTTATTGGTGAGAGGGAAAGTGAAGAAGCAGGATTTTGGACGAGTTAAATATTTGATATTTCTTGGTTTTAATTTATTTTCTTACTTTTCTAATGAATGACAAAATACTTTTGAAAATTTTTTGGTTGTGTTACTTCAATAATTAGTTTCTAAACGAAAATTTTTATTTAAATTTCAAAAACCGGCTGAATATATTTAAATTCTATTAGCAACGGAAACTAAAAATAACAATATAATACATATTTTTTAGGTATAATTTAAAACAAATACTCACGAAGTTTTATCGTTTCTTTGAAGTGGATTAATTCACTTTTTTCAATAATAAAATTTTTAATTTCATATATACAGTCCTGACCAGAACTAACAATAATTGCGTTATGGTTTATTTATGTTCATGAAGTTAAACCAATATATAAATTACATACATACATAAGAGTATGTATGTACTCGTATCCCTGTAGGAAGCTTGATCCCAGAAGTGTCTCCAAATCGCCATTTTCTCGATTGTTTGAGTGACACTGTCCACCAAGCGTCTACACTTTTTTTGCCTTTGACAAATAAAATAAATCGATAAATTTTTCTTCTTTATTTGTATACCCACACCATAATAGTGGAGAGAGTATTATAAAAAATGTTGGTCCGACTCAATATTACTTTCTGAGTCGATTTACCGATGTCGCTTCGACCTTGTGCGCAAAGTATAGGTTGAACTTTTGAAGGTAATTATATGAAATTTTGTACATAGGTTTCCGTTTATAAAGGCGGAGCCTACTGAAAATGGTGAGAATTGGTCCATAATTTCGCATGACCCTCATACAAAGATCTTTCCGATAGTGTTTATGCCTATAAACCATCTTATTATGTTGATATTTGGATTAAATTTGGGCCAAACTTATTATATTGCAATCTAAATAATGTACCCAAATTTTTTTGTAATCGGTACATATTTGACGATAGCTCCCATACAAATACAACTACCGAAAATATATTTTTATGCCATAACATTCTATATGTATAAAAGTAGGTATTGACATAAAAATTGGCTTCAAAAACTTACGATAGCTATTATGTCATGATAGTAGTCCCATATAGATGAAGATATCTAAATAATATTCGGAACAAAGAACTTTTAAATGAATCGTAACCTTATAACAAGTTTTTGTTTTGGCGGGTCCATAATAGCCTATGGGTCCCAAATAGGGTAACTCTCGAAAATTTGTCTTAATACACCGTGATGTTGGTTATCAAATGGTTGGGCTGGACTGACTTTACTGTTTACTTGTTTTGTTTTTATTGAATAAATATGTGTTATAAATTACAATGTTTTTATTTTATAGCGAAATTTTGGTACAACTTGTGCCATTTAGGTACAATTTTTCCCTTGAGACGGTACAATTTAAGAATTATTAGATCACAACAGTGATTTGTACTACAAATCATAAATATTTTAAACTTTAAAACATTTTTGTTATTTCGACAACAATAAAACAAAATATTAACTTTATTACCTGTTTACAAAAAATCTCCAATATAAAGTTTGAAATACCTGCCTGCCTTCATTGGTTTTTAAATGATATAGAAATTTTTAAATAATTTTTCGAATTCAAAATTACTAACACATTTAAAGCTAATGCGAATTTTTTAATATTATATAAAAAATGCATACTACCGAAGTTGGCAATAGCGAAACGCTATCGTATTTACTTTAAAAATTTAACTAGAATTTTTTTTCGAATTCAGCAGCCCAAAACCATATAGACTGATCATCAAATAATTTTGACCAGCTGGATTCGGTATTCCTCCCACTGTGCGACCGTAACACAGATACTTTAAACAAAGTTTTTACATATTAAAGGCCACTTTTAAACCTACCACCGCTATTTCATAAAAACGAAGTGAAGTAATCAATGGATTCCAACAAAATTAAAAAAAAAATCCATAAATATTTTTACCTGCACATTTGAATTACCGTGTAATTTATATCTAGTACGAAATTTTGTTTTAAATAAACCACGTGATTTTCAATAAAATAACATTATTTTAGTTACATGATGCTGATAAATTAAATTGTTATAAATACATTTCAAAAAATATGTATTCATGGAACTCAGTAAAAAATTCTAGTAATTAAATTGTTAATTATATTAACATCTGTTAAAAATGTTTATTGTATGTCATACAGACTTATGTACATACACTTATATTGTTATATTATAATTACACTTTGTTGCTTAAGGTACTTACAATTTCATTCGACAAAATTGTGTTTAAACAATTTCAATCTTTGGAAAATCCAGAAACAAATATCTTGCTTATTTCAACACTGCTGGTACTAAAAACTATATTGCAGTATAATTCTATATATTTTTAAAATGTTAGTTCCATAAAGACAGAGAATTGTATCTACAGTTGCTTCAGCGATTAATTAAGCAACTTTAAATACAATTCTTGGCGCTACAAATGAAGTCCTCAATAACAAGGTCCAAAAAGCAAAAATTAACTTATTACCAAATTTTTTATACAGAGCAACAAAAACAAAGACTTTTAGAGACTTTGTTAATTTTTTTTGCTAAAGAACTTTTAATCTTGTGCTGGAGGACTGTTTTGAAATTATCTCCCTAATTTTGTAACTGAAATTAAAACTGAAATTCAAAATTAGACATGTACTATGAAGCTCTAGGCTATTCCTAAATTCTTAATTGTTATAAGCAGGGAAACCGGAACATTGCTTTAAAAAGTGTTTTATGCCCATTAAAGATGCACCAAAAACTTGAAAATATGCCAGTTCACTGTAGGTCTGACCCTGCAATTTTTAAACTGATTTGCATATATTTACTTTTTTGCTTTAGGCTCCTATTAGAAGGTCATACTTGGTATGCTCTCCTAATTAATATCTCGTGTCAATTCTTGTGTGTAAGTATGCTGGGTAATACTACGCATCAGTGATGGGATTTATGGCACTATTGACTGTTGCTTGGCTATTGCGCTCTTTTTTGGTCCCTTTTAGATTCCCATACATACAATATGTATATAAAACATGAAAAGGTATGTTCTATATGCAATGCAAAAGTTGCTGGAAGTAAAAACCATATTCAACGACATGAATCCACTAAAACCCACAAAAATGGAGCTTGATCTTAAGAGAGTTAAAGTTTCTGATTCTGAAAAACAATTAATCCCAAAATTTGGAGTTAATGTTAACAAATTTTGTGGCGGAACCTTCTGTTTTTTATCACCTCGGAGAATTATTTAAAAATTACCGACTCAAACATTGTGAAAGAAAATGCTTTATTCACCGCAAAAAAACAACAAAAATAATATCAAACTGTACTGGGATATCAACTTTTAAATAAGTATTGAAAGTTTGCAATTCACAAAATTATAATTGATAAAAGTTCATTGTAAAACAACAAAAATTCTTGTAATAAATATTGGTACGAATTTTTTAATTAATTTTTTTTATTCTCAACCCCATATTCTTAAAAAATATTTTAGGCAGGCAAATATTATAGCAGATCTATGAAAAAAAATTTAATAAACCTTTTATTAATCAAAATCATATTTTATGAATATGGGGATCAGTATTTATTTATTGAATCCTCATATATTAAATATGAACTATAAATAACACTAGTATACAAATTTTGATTTTGAAAAAGTATTTTTTAGGGTAACTAAATTTTTTTATTTATGTTTACATACTGCATACAAAAATGACAATTATATTTTAAAATTAGTTACAAATATTTTGGTTATGTAACAATACAGCTTTTAAACTTAATTTAGAGCCATCTATAAAAAGTCTCCATTCGTCCCATTTATATGTAATGTTAAGAGATCCCATCAAACCCCGGACATCTTTACAAAAAACTAAACTTTTAGCCATTTCAAAATATTGCATCAACTGTTTTTGTCTGGTACGGAAACATGTTATAACCACATCACTTTCTAAAAGGTTCCATTGTTGTAATCTCGAACCTAAAAGTTCTGCTTTATTATTTGGCAATTCTAAGTCTCTTACAAAATCATTTAATTCAGCTTGCGTTATCATGTGTGGCTGTGATGATGTGCTAGGTACCTCGTATTCTAACATTGATGAAATTGACGGTGAACCGCCCGTGATTTCATAATCGTCGCCACCGATGTTAGGACGTTTCGGGATCGGATAAAGATTGCTATGCGAGAGAGGACGATTGGCCGATGGTATATTTGGATATGTTATGACGCTCTTCTTTTTTTTAGAAACGCCTTTGCCTTTTCCAAATATATGAGTCGTCATGCAGAAATAACAATCACTAACGTGATTTGTCGATTCCCGCCACTGCATTGGCACTGCAAAACGAAATGATGGGTTTTTGCCGTTCAGCCAATTTCTCAAACCTGTAGCACATGGATTGCAGCAGAAATGTGGAACCCAGCTTTTATCTTGGTGTTTGATGTTTTCGTTAAAGTAGTAATAATAGGCTTTTTTTATAAAAGGCGATATACAACACCTTTGTTTACTAAATATCACCTCACCGCAAATATAACAAAAATTGTCGGGATTATTAACACATTTTCGAGACATTTTGCTATAAAATAGTATTATACTTTTTACTTTTAACACTTTAATCGTTAAATTATAAAGAAAAGAGCACAAAAAAGCAAAATTTTGGATATTTGATACCAACTTACTACGTAAATATCAACACTATGAAGTAAAATGTGGGTACTTTCGTTAAATTCGAAAGATATCAGGGATCGCAAAAACTAAAACTAATAAATGAATTTTACTTATCCATTCGTATTTTGCATGGACAGAGAAGCAAAAATTAGTTAAAATTATTTCGGATACTTTTCCTTGTATACTAGTGTAATTAATCAAATATTATCCTAATAATTATGGATCTTCAAATTAAATTTTTAATATAATTTCAATAGTATTTTAAGAAAAATTTTTTTATTTCTTTTTGGAAAATTATATTCCTGTACAAAATTTTATTCCTATTGAAATTATACCACTTTTGTACAAAATTTGCAACTTTCATATACGAAAAAAGAGTAGAATTGAATAATGGAAAAGTTCAACCTGAATTTGATTATTGTTAATTGAATTAATTAATTGAAATAATTTTATTCACCGTTAACTTCGTCAAGCCATAATTTAAACAAATACAATATTTATCGCTTATAAGCATTTTATAACTTGAAAATGGTTTTTTTTCTTGCATCAAAAGTGCATGAATAAATACAAAGTTTGAACAAAGTGTAGCAAAATTTGTTTCGATGAAATACTTATTGTACGTTTTTTATTGTATTTGACTTAAGTTTGATGCGATGCTTATATGAGAATTTTTTTATGTAGGTTATTAAAATGGTATTATATTGTGATGCATAAATTCGGAAAATGCATGTTAGCAAATGCTTATACAAGAATCAATTTCGGTTATTTTAAGTAGCAAACCGTAATTGCGCAAGTTTTGATGCATAGAGCGTACAATGTTTTTAACTGTTGTGAAAATAAGCGATTAATACTGTACATCTATTAAACAAAAATTAGGCAAATAATACATACATAAGTGATAATTATCTACAACTCGTTATGTAAAAGTATGTTTATGATTTAATGAATTGTTAATACTTTTTATAAAATTAAAAAAAGAAAAATAAATCCACAATCAAAAGTTAAACCTTATATTTTTCTGATTTCTAGTGCTAAAACAAATTTTACCTTAAAATAATCTGCAATAAGTAACGGATATAAGAAATTAAAAAATGTCACGAAAATGTTTCTTATAAGCGTTTTTTTTTTTTTCTTTAAAACAATTAATTTTTATAAGAAACGAATATCTTATTAAAAGTTTTACACTTATAAGGCCCTTTTCAGTCAATTTGGCCCGATTTCGTTACAATTTTGGTACAATATGAAAATTTTCTAATCCCATCACTGGTACGTATGCGCGCTGTCATATCAAAATCGTTATATTGCTGGATGCTAAAAAGAATTTTAAAGATCAAAATTAATATACCCCCATGTTATTGCGGTACTCATTATGGGTCTCTGCTTAACTTTTTTTATAATGACTTTCTCTGTTCCTATACCCCACAGAAAAAATTATCAGTAGTTTTTTATCAATTTAGAAAATTGCTTAAACAGTATTTTAATTTAATTAATGTGATAATTGAATCAAAAATTTTTTTAGTTAAAAGAAAATTAAAAATTTTATTTTGATTTATTGAAAATTTTAGTGGTTTTGAAGTAAATTTTAAATTCAAATATTAATTAAGTAACAAAAAATCTTAATTGATCTGTTCGTTTAAAATAAAATAAATTAAACTTGTAGAACTGTTGTTGGGAATTGTCAAAACCTGAGCTATATTTAATTAAATCAATTAACACATTGTTTGAAACGGCAAAGTTTTTTGATAATTTTTTTTAATTAAAATTAAAAATATCATTTAATGAAGAAAAAAATTCTCACTGCCTGTTTGTAGAACGCGAGCGCAAAAGTAACTCGTTTAACTTACATTTAAAACAAAAACAAATTTTAAAATGTTGTTTTTCTTTTTAATGTATTTTATGTAAAACAGGCAGTAATCAATATAATCATTTTGATAATAGGTGCAAAATCAACAAATTGTTTGCTTGATTCTATGAATTTGGTATGAGTTTGATGATTAGAGACAATTTTTTCTGTGTCTATAAAATGACGATTTCAACTTTACAATTATAAAAATTAAGGCTTATATTTGGGAATTGTATGTATGATTATCAGTGTGGCCAGGTCTAAAAAATTTTTAACAGCTAAATCTGGCATTAGGCATGGCCAAAAAATGCTAAAAATTATTTTAAAGAAATGCTAAAATTATTTAAAGATTTATGTTAAAAATTTATTACCATTATAAAATTTTTTTCGAAACTAAATACATTTCAGTGACTAATTTTGTAACGAAATTGAAATAAATTTTTAAACTGAAGCAAGTGGCTAGATTTTGCTAAAGCGGCTAGTTTTTTGGTAAACCATACATATAAATATGTAGCACAGGTAGTTGAGATTAAATTTTAAATTTAGATGGCCTGCAAACCGCTGGTGTATGCAAAATTTTAACGATTTATTTCTATGATATACAAAATTTTTTAGATTATTTTATTTTTTATAGGTTAAGAAAAGTTGAATCTTTAAAATAATTAGTTTTTCAGCAGTTTAGAGCAAACAATTTTTTCAAACATTTACACTATTGAACTTTTATCTAAATACAAAGTAAAATTTCCTTTTACTTTTATATCGCAATATCAAAGGGCAAATAATATTTACAAACGACATGATAAGGGCATTTCTAATATTCCCTGAATATTATATTTTTTTTTAACAAGACAGGTTCCTTAACATAAGAATTATCCATTTTCATACGAAATTTAATTTTGGGTACAACTATTTCTAGTCAAAATGTAACTATTATAATTTATAAAAAAATTTTAGTAAAATCAATAAAACTATTCGTCCAAATTTTTAAAATAAATAATGCTAAAAAAAAGCTAAAAACATTTTCCAAAAATGCTAAATAAAATGCCAGGTGCTAAATGAAAATTTTGCAGCTAAATATAAATTTTTAATGCTTAATTTAGCTGCTAAAATGCCAAAATGGCCACACTGATGATTACATAAATATATGATTTCTAAAGCAGTTTCACCTTTTCATTGGAACATAAATTTTGAATATTTTTATTTTTACTTTAAGCGGTCGTGAGGCAAGAAATCGTGCCGAAAAAAATAGACGAGATAAATTTAATGGTTTTATTCAAGAACTTTCAACAATGGTGCCACATGTTGCAGAATCTCCCAGACGTGTTGATAAGACGGCAGTATTAAGATTTGCCACTCATGGTCTACGTATAAAATATGGTAAGTTTTGTTTTAAGATTTTCAATAAAAATACATTTATATAAAAAAAAAATATGCATATATTTTTAGTATTTGGCAAAAGTCTTAATGATGAATCAACGCAAACAACAGATGCTCTAATGAAATTATTGGATAGTTTTTTTCTCACACTAACCTGTAATGGTCAAATTGTTTTAGTTTCTTCCAGCATAGAACAACATTTAGGTCATTGTCAGGTAATCTATATACAAATGCACTTGATCACCAAGAGGGTATTAACTCAAAATATTTATTTTTTCACTTTTTGGAAAAAAATCGAAACATCATTTTCATATTTACACGCTGTAAAAAAAAATTTTTGGTAATGAAAGAGTTGTTTTGCTTCTACTGAAAATTTTAAAATTTTGAGCTAATACCGTCTTGGTGATTAAGTGCGATAAAATGAATAAATAAATTACATTTTTGATACTGTTCCCCATTTTTTATAAATTAAAAGAAATTGAAGACTTTAAAGTAATTGTCACTTATGAATACGTGACATTATATTGATGTCCTTGCTTTAAGTCAGTCAATTGTGGCAACAATCCTTAAATTGGCTGTTAATAGCAAATCGTGCTTTCGTGTCATTTAAGATAAAATACAATAAGTCGTATATTTCTAAAATGTACATAATATGCAATTGCAAATTTTATTAATTCAATTTCAGACTGATTTATATGGGCAAAATATTCTAAATATAACTCATCCAGAAGATCATCAAATGCTGAAGGAGAAATTAATACCTTCGGATTTGGATAATCTATTTGATATTCAACCAGAGGATAAAACAACTGAACCTAGACAACGAACACAGGCTGAAGAAGATGAAATAGATCGTAGATTACGAGAAGATAAGCGAAGTTTTACAATAAGGTCCGGTACAAAAGATGAACTGAACACCCATTTTAAAAAGTAAATTAAAGTATTAATCATTAATTTTACTTATAGATTGGCCAGATCTGGACCGAGATCTGAACCCACTGTTTATGAACTGGTAAAATTGGATTGTAGTTTTCGACGCAGTGATATGGCACCAAGAGGCCTGAAAACCAGCTCATTTTCTTCTGCTTTACAGCCAATGCGGCGGAGTCGGGGTCGCGAAGACATTATGCCGCTCCATACGATCAGTGGTAATGATATTGTAAGTTAAAAATTACAAATTTTAAAAAAGTGGATATTATGCCAATTATTTAAAAAAATAAAAAATTAAGGTATTAATTGCCATAGCTCGCATCGTAAAGCCCCCGGTTATAAATCGTTCTTTCGAGGCCAACCGTTTAGAATACAAGACAAGACATCTAATAGATGGCCGTATTATAGACTGTGACCAGCGCATAAGCATTGTAGCTGGTTATATGGCAGACGAGGTGCGCAATTTGAGTCCATTTACCTTTATGCATCAGGATGATGTACGATGGGTCATAGTGGCTTTGAGGCAAAGTAAGTTTACATTTTAATAAATAACAATTAATATTCACTTCTCTTAATTTTTTCTTCCGTAAATTTAAGTGTATGATTGTCACAGTAGTTTTGGCGAATCTACTTATCGCCTTTTTTCTGGCAATGGTAAATTTATTTATCTGCATACCAAGGGTTATTTAGAGATCGACAAGAACACCAATAAGGTTCACTCGTTTATCTGTGTTAATACTTTGCTGGACGAAGAAGAGGGTAAACGTCGTGTTGAAAATATGAAGAATAAATTTTCTGCCAGAATCGATACTAAAATACCTCAATCTTTGGATGATATACCTGCTTCAGAAAACCCTCAACAGTTGGAGAATGCTGTTTTATGTTTAATACAAAATCTTAAATCGGGCTTAGATGATGCTGGTGATTCGGAAGCTTCGTCGTCTAGATTATTTTCAACGAAATCTCAAAATCACACCCACCACCATCATCATCCCTCCAATCCTTATCAACTGTATGGCAGCACTTCGCCCCATTTAACTGGTATGTCCAGCGTAGGACGTTCAACGAAAACACCTCCTTTAGCTTTAGTACCCCCAGCAACCGACTCCATAAAAAATTCTATTACTAAAAGTGTTTCTGTTGTTAAAACAACAGCGGGGAAATTTTTACGTTCTGCCACTAACAGCAGTAGCAGCTTATCACAGCAACAAAGTGTTCTTGATACTAACTGTGGACCAGAAATAAGTACAAATAGACTGCCTGACGACTTTAACAACGTTAGTTTTTCTTATAATACAGATATCGATGGTTATGGTACAAATCCAGAACAAGAAGTCGGCAGCTATTTTACGGCTCCAGGTGCAGTGAAACGAAAAATATCTTATTCGATTTCCGAAAATGATACTGATGAATATAGGGTGCCAATGCAACGTCAAGGTGGGTATATGAAATATTTTTTTAAACTTATTTCTTGGGTTTTACAGAAAACTTTTATTCCAGCCATAGAAAATGTTCTATCTAGTTCATTACAACAAATTAATAATAGTCTTAATCAACAACTTAATACAGCCATGGAATTAAGGGACCAAGGTCAACGATATGAAGTACCTCATTCAGAAGATCGTATAGCAGATATTATGGTGCGTCCTAAATTTAATGAATTTTCGCAAATTGTCCTTAAATGGAATCAATAGTACATTAAGGGATATAAATTAACGAGATCGCAAACTTAAACAAAAAAAAAAATAATAAGTGTAATCACGATGTTCATTGTGCAAATTTGCAATTTGTAAATTTGCAGTGCATATTATGATTGATCGTGAGCATACCACTTTTATTTTTTGTGCAAATGTGCTGTTTTTCTAAAAAAATTATTCGAGCAACACAATAAATTTCTGGAAGCACTAGCATAAGTTGTCAAAAATCTTCATTTGTTTACAATTGTACACAAGCTATTTAGCTTTTAATTTAATTTTTGCGCTTAAGCGAACATAAACAATTTTAATTAAAATTTTCTTTTTTAAAAATAAAAAAATATGGCCGTCCGTATGTCAAAAGTTTTTGTTTGCACTTATTTGCAACTATGCACTACTATTTTTTTTGTGCAAACGAAGTAAAATGAAGCATTTTGTTGTTGTGTTGTGCAAATGTGTGTATTTATGCATTCATTTACATCGTTTGCACTACTCATCGTGATTACCCTTAATTGCTAAAACTGAAATATACTATATCGAAAATTACTTTTTATATTTTCTTTACAGAAAGAACATCAAAAACAACAAGAAATGTATATAAATATAACCAATGAATTTGTAGTTCAACGAAAATCTAGTGAAAGTGAAACAATACGAAAATGCGTGGAAGATGGTTCAAAAGAGACTCAACAACAATTCCAAATTCAAGAACAACAACAGCAACAATATTCTTTACAGTCCGGTTCGAACAATATTGAAATCGGTGCACAACTAAAATCGGAAAATAATTTACATTTATAATTGTAAACCAAAAAAAAAAAAAAATACTAAAAAAAGTCAGACCAATTACAAAACTAGAAAAATTACAAACTAGAAAAAGTTTAAAAAAAGGTCTCAAGAGTGATTTATACAATACTTTTTAAAAGGTTTTGTATATTAATGTTTGTTACAAACAACACAAAATAAATAAACAGGTTTCTTAAAAATAATTCCTTCTTTATGTTAAGAAAAAATAACAAAAAAAAAAACTCTTAAAAAGTGAAAAACTAAAAATATTACTATTTAGTGTTAAACAACTTTAAAAACTAGTTCTTAGTGAGGTAAGGTAAAAGAAAATAATTAAATAATTTTTAAAACCTAGTTAGGAAAATGTTTATAAACAAAATTGTTGCAATAATTATGCTCCACACTGTATGTCTGATTGTTTATACACTTTTAAGTAATTAAAAAAATTATATGTATATGTAAGTATAAAAAATTAAAAACCTGGTGCAATTTAATATAAAAATAAATTAAATGAAATTCTTTTTTATTATTGTATTATGAATAATAAATAAAAACTATAAATCATTGATTTATATTAATTGCGATTTAAATTTATTGACAATGTGGCAACTCTAAAAAATCAATGACAAAGTTGTTTGTTCAAAGTTTAAATTTAAAAATTGTTAATTTGATGTTTTTATTGTTTTGATTATACATATGTAATTGTTTAAATTTACAATAGTATAATTTAATTTAAAAAAATTATATTAAAGCTAATTTTATGCAAGAATATTCACTTCAATATTAAATTGTAATAATAAAAAACAAAAACGGTGGAATAATATCGATGTGGTAAAATGGGAAAAAAGTGCTTAAGTGGCAGGCACCTTTGAGATCTTGACGTTCAAAACTACTCATGAGCAAAGTTTTTACGATTTTCCATTAAGTTAAATTGACTTTTTTCTTGCATATCTTTTTTCAACGTGCAATAGAACTTGGAAAAAAAACTTAAGTTTAGTTTCGATTTGTAACATTGGGAATATTTTGGAATAAAATCTTAAAAAAAAAATGTTTAGCCTTTACAGACCATAGTTGGGGGTAGTGCACTAAATATTGATTCAAATCAGCATTGCACTATCACTTAATTAAATTGCAAAAAAAACAGTTTGCCCAATTTTTTATCAGCACTAAAAAAATCGAGTGGTATTGCGAATTTTGTTACTTTCCCTAACGATCATTGAGTGCATAAAATCTGCACTCAATTCAAATAGTTCAACATTTGTACTTGCAATCAAAAAAGCTGCATATAAACAGACCCTCACTAAAATTTAACAAATTTTGTATGCATATAGTTTTTGATTGTTGTGATGATATGCATAAGTAAAGAAAATTAAGCAATATGAAATCTTGTCAATAACGGAATACCTTATGGCTTTAATCATGGAAAAACAAGGTTTTTGTTTGTAAATTTAGTGCAAAATTATAAGTTGCACTCAAATGAGTGAAGAACAAAAAGTTGCAATAAA
This sequence comes from Pollenia amentaria, assembly GCA_943735925.1. Taxonomy (NCBI): domain Eukaryota; kingdom Metazoa; phylum Arthropoda; class Insecta; order Diptera; family Polleniidae; genus Pollenia; species Pollenia amentaria. Next base: position 198,100,516 of record OX031008.1, on the reverse strand, counting down.
CTGATTATTGCTTTTTCTTAAATCAAACTAGTTTTTTTTAAGTGCAACATTTTTTAACATCACTATCACTCATGTTTATTGAGGCTGCCAATTTTCAATTCATTACTCAACATCAACAAAATGATTGCAATAATTTTGCAATATCACTAACTGTGAGTTGAAACTGCAAAATTAATGCACTACCCCTACCTATGTTACAGACTAAGGCCATAATCATGTAACACGCAACGCAACGCCATAGAATTACATTGAAAGCACAAACAATCTCATAAATATTTTGTAATTTTGTTGTTGCTTTCTATGGAAATTCACTTTTCGTTTTAAAATTTCAAACGCCGCATTGTCTGTGGCGTTGAAAATTTTAAAACGGTACATGAATTTCTGTAGAAAGCAACAACAAAATAAGAAAATATGTATGACATTGTTTGTGCTTTCAATGTAATTATTTGGCGTTGCGTTGCGTTTGACATGATTAGGGCCTAAAATTGCTCTTCTACGAAACTAAAAAATAGACTTAAGCCATTTTTCCTTTTCGCCACAGATATTTTCTATAAATTATTTGCCATATTGTAAGAAGTGCATTTTAAAATTTTCCTTGAAAAATTATTTCATGCCGTACGTACAATTCGGACCTAAACCCTGCGGGAAACTTGTGTCAATTGCTCTTTAAGCACTTATCCCGTGACCAGTGAACAAAATTTTATAATTAAAAGGAACGATAATTAAACGGAACGAATAGGTGAAAACAAGACATATCACTTAACTGGTGATAATGTGTTTAGAGTGTAGTTAGTCCAGAAGAAAGGTAATTGGCACAAAACTATTCATGTGACTGGATTTTGTGCGGGTAGTACCTGATTCTCTCTAGTTCTATTACTTTATATGAAGGGGATCTATCATATTGACATGGCTCATTTGGGACAGTATCTGCGACAGGCATTATTTTCACCGAAATTGGATGTGTCAATTAAGGTTATTTCAGTGACCTGTTACAAAGTGTGAAAAAGGTGCTAATTAACCCCATCGTAAGACATCTCCATGTAAAAGTGACTTGTCACGTGACAAGTTACGTGTTAGTTCCTTTTCCCTTTTGTTGAATTGTTAAAACAAATTTCAAGTTAAAATAAATTCCAAGTAATTTAATTTGGCATTGACGAATGGGCTATATTCTTTACCATAAATTTTTTTTTAATTTTCCCGGACATTTTATATTTCGGGGAATTTCTAATATTTTCAAAAAGTATATAATCAGGCCTGTTCTGAAAATCACTTTTATTCAAATAACGTGATTTTAAAATCACACGTGTGGTATTATTGAGTTGATTTTAAAAGCACGTGACTTGAAAACAGGTGATTTTCAGAACAGGCCCGAATATTATGTGTTGAATTAAATTATTTCAATGTTTTGAACATAAGCCGTCAAATTTATTCCTCTACTTATTTGCAGCGAAGAATTTGGTTTAAATTCCTTTTTGTTTTGGTTTTTCTTTTTAATATCAATTGCAGAATCTTCCCGCAGTGTTATCTGCCAAGCCATGTATGTGATTTGTTTTTATTTAATTTTCTTGTAAATTTATGCAATAGTTCTGGAAATTTTCCGAAATTAAATACCTGGAAATCATAAAGTTTATTTGGTACTGAATAAAAATATTTCATTTTATTTCATTATATCATTTTCTTACACCAAATGAAGAACTAAAAAACTAAATGAAGCACTAAATACAACATTTTTTAGATACATAGGATTTATTTTATATTAATAGATTTAACCAATTAAGGGGACTTTACACTATCACACAAGTTCTGAGGAAAATACAACCCTGTCATGATAAGTTAGTATTGCTTTTCGAACAATAATAAAATCAGAGATACATTTTACTCAAAAGACGTAAGACTTGTGTAATAGTGTAAAATACCCTTTAATTTCTTTCTTTTTATAATCGGGTTTCTTAAACGATACTCAAAATTCTGGTTGCAATAAAAAATTACCCATTTAACATTTTCCAGTAATTATGAATTGTTTATAATTAGAATTTGCAAGTTGTTTAGGAGATTCAGAAAGACGCAAATCATTAAAGCATTGCTGAAAGGGTATGTTCAGACCTAACAAATATTTGACGAAAAATCCAAAAAAAAAACACCCCTGACCAGTAAATTGATCAAATTTAAGCTTTATTTTCAGGAATTTTTCATGGATTTGCTTAACTTTATTTCTTAGAAGATAACTGTAAAAGGTAAGTCATCGTTCAGACTTGCAATTTTTGCTGCTGCAGTATTAAAAAATTCTGTTTTGGAATTTCATTAGTGCCCAGATGATGAAATTATAGTTGTGCAATTTTTGTATGTTTATCTTGTCTTTCCTCTTCACCTTTTTCTATTTTGTATATAAATACAAATACACCTATAGCCAACTTCAGTAAAAAACTGTGAAAATAACAAAACGTAATCGCAAAGTACATGAAACTGAGTACCCCTCCTATTAAATCCGTATAGATTTAATCAAACTAGTCGCACAGTTATAATTCAACCAATATTTATTCATTAGTATTTATGGCAATAACTTTATAATAGTAACATAAAAAATAATAATTTTAAAAACGAGTTTTGCTGTCGGACTGGTTATCGTAACTGATCTTAATATCATCTCAATGACAGTTATGTGTACAACATAACTGTTGAGCATATGTATATAATGTAAGTCTTTACGAAAGAGTGGAATGACAAAATTCAATTTGCACAGTGGGGCGGATACTTAACACCCCTTAACGCCCACTACAGAAAGCAATTGTGGAACGAGCAGGCGAAGATCTTGTATTTGTAATAGGCTGCCGGCTGGACGATGGTGATCTCGATGAATTGCTTGTTAACTCGTTTAAAGGTGGTGTTTCCGCTGGTGATGACGTAGACATGTATTCAACATCGCTTCGAGCTTCCTCATCGGATATCGCAGCTACGTCGATACTTAATTCAGCAGTTGAATCGTTATAGTTCCTTGGAAAATTAAGCTCACAATTCATGGTAGACGCTCGGCTACGAACTCGGTCTAAATACCGCTTTACTATAGATACGATTATCTTGAAGGCACACAGTGTAAGACAATGGTCCTGTTTGCGATTGTATGTGAGCCGGTATCTACTTTCGGTCTGAGGCATAATTGCAAATCCATACAAGGGCTTCTTGCTTAACAGATTCTTTAGCTGATAAATTATCGGTAGTATTTGACAATTCATTATGATAAACCTTGTCAAAGTTACTTTTGAGCTGCCGATTAAACAGAAGTTCAGCAGGTGAGCGCCCCGCTGTAGCATGCGGGCTTATGTGTTGATTAAATACAAAACGGATAAGATCCAATTCAATATTTGAATTAGGTGGCATTTTCTTTAAATACTCTTTAGTTGTGTGCGCCATGCGCTCAGCCTGTCCATTGGACGATGCATGACAAGGAGCGCTTCTGAAATAGCGTATCAAATTGTTTTCGATAAAGTTTTGGGACTCAGCATTGTGATGACGTGGGTTTGACGATGTGTATATCCAACCATTTTGAATATGAATCGACCACTAGAAAAAAACAATTTAGTTTGAAATGGCCCGGCGAAGTCTATATGAAGCCGTGACCATGGGGTCAGAGTATTTTCCCATGCACGAACTGGTGATCGAGCCTTTTCGTGGCAAGTTTCTTTGCATTGAATACAAAGTTTTACCGCGTTTTCTATTTGAGAATCCATATTTGGCCACCATACATAGCTTCTTGCTAAATCTTTCATTTTAACAATACCAGGATGTCAAGCGTGTAGAGCATGCAGAATGGCTTGACGACTTGGTGGAGGGATAATCGTTCTATTGCCCCACAATAAGCATCCCTTAAGTGAAGAAATCTTGTTTCGGCGCATAAAATAGGGATATGCTTGATGGTCGCGAGAAATAAAACTTGGCTACCCCCTTAACGCCCAGCTGAGAACTTAAGCGCGGAGTGGATCTTTTGCTATTTGTTTCGCCACATTTTTGGCGTTAACAACTTCATTGCTGCCGATTTCAATCATTAAAACTTCTTCTGTAGTCTCAAAATGCTGCTCTGATTCGTCAGGTAGACGGCTTAAGCAGCCGGCATTGCCCGTTTTCTTGCCTTCTATAGACAAGATCAAAATCGTAGGCGTTTAGAAAAATGCATCGGCGAAGCGTAAATGTTGATAATATGGCTGGAACTTTTTTTGGCGTGCAAAATATTCCCAAAAGTGGACCATATAAATCGTGAAATTTTTTTCACACCTGCTACAACAGCGGTTGCTTCTCGATCGATTTGCGCATAATATCGCTCAGCCTTTAATCCTTGAATAAAAGGCAATATGCCGTTCAGAGCCATCAGAAAACTTGTGACTCAAAACAGCGCCGATGCCATAAAGTTAGGCATCACAAACGAGCGTACTCATCATAATGTATGAGTACACTGTCAGATGCGATTATTTTCTTGAAATTACAAAAGGGTACCTCATGCTCTTTTTCCTAAATCCACTGGCGGTTTTTATCCAAAAGGCAATTTAGAGGTTCTGCTATTGTTGCCTTATTTAGCAAAAACGAGTGATAAAAATTTAATAGTCCTAGGAAAGCTTGAAGCTGCTTTTGTCTGTTGGTGAGGGTGCATTTTGAATAATTTTATTTTCCCAGGTGATGGCCTAATTCCAGGACTATCAATATTAAACTATAGAAAATGTATTGCATCTACCCCAAAACCGCATTTTTTTTTTCTCAAGCGAAGACCTGCTTTATCAAAACGGTTCAAAACATAACTCAAAAGCTCAGCCAGCTCTGATTCTGCTTTACCCATTAAAACGTTATCGTCAAAATATGGTAAATTTTCGGCAATGTTTCTTAAAAGCATTTCAATAAAATTTTGAAAAATACCAGTGGCTGAAGAGATGCCAAATTTAAGCCAATTTACCTCTACCCGAACTTTAAGTTCCAAAGAAATACGACGAGCGGGAAGTCTAATTTGTTGACCATTCTCCCTTAAATGCAACGAAATCGGTTTACCAGTAAATCTACCCAGTTCTTTAGAAATAAAATGATTGAATTTTGCTAAAACCGTGTTAATAGAATTAAATTCCTGAATAATATGGACGCCTTGAATAAATAAGCAGTTAGCAGTCTTATTAAACCAGTTGCAGCCCAATATATTAGTTTGTTTGTCATTAACAACTATAAGGGGTAGAGCCCTGACTAATCTTTCGTTATACAAAATATCAACATCAACAACACCTCGTGACGACACTATTGTATAATCCGACCCTGAATATATATCAAACTAACAACTGCTGGACGGTTACGGGACTCCGATCCGAAGATGTGATTAATTGATTGCGATTTCGATCTACCGAAGATTTGTTGGTTTTTGTTTAATGCTTTTGAGGGGGCTGGAATAGCAGCACTTTCTTTCGATGACCGAGAGACGCGTTGTAAATGCCCCTTGAGTTCACAGGTTAAACAAATGGTTTCTGTATGTACATAATGTGAGAGGGGATTATTTCCTCCACAGCCATTACACGATTTGGTATCATTCGACCTGTGTTGATTTTGGATTTTCCTGTGATGTTTGTTATGTTGCTGGTTACGCTTACCTAGCTGATGAATTTGTTCTGGCGAATTACCATTACATTCTTTAACGAAGCTTCAGTAGAGGTGGCCCTGTCTATGTCCTTTTGTTATTGCAAATCATGTTCAGCTAGACGATTCCGTTCCAGAGCCTCATCCCGCCAACCACACACCAAACGATCACAAAGAATACGATCCAAATCAAAATCGTTGCCAAAATTGCAAAATTGCAATTCTCAATGCCGCAACATATTCCGGAAAACTCTCATTTGGTAGTTGGTCGCGTTTGTGGAATTTAAAAAATGATGGACGTCCAGAAAAATTATCTGTTAGCATTGTTTTAATTTTGGTAATATCAAGCTCACTCACCTTTTTGGGAGATGCCAATGACGACAGGAGATCATAAAGCGGTGCGCCAGCTAACGGCAAGAAAATTGCGTTTTGACGATCAGAATCTACGTCATTAACTAAAAGGAAAAGCTCGTATCTTGAGTAGTATGTTGACCAACTTTCAGGATGATTGATGTCAAATGGTTCCATGGTTTCTATGGAAGCTATTATGCGTTTTTTGTTTCCTTGATTTTTTTAGCGTGTATCCGTTGAAGATGCGGAATTCGATGCAATATTTTCATGCGATGTTCCAAGAGCAGGTGACTCTTTTTCAGTCTTCACCGGCATTGACTCTTGCAGTCAAATTTTGCTGTTGAGGTAACCTAACATCACAATTTCCTGATATAATTATTTTAAAATTGCTTTAATTTTTCAACGCTATACGATTTATTAAAATAAAGTAAAATTGCCACGATATTGAATTATTAAACGACTTAACATTGCGGAAAAAAATACCATCCTCGTCGCCAATATTAAATACGGTTTCATAACTGATCTTACTATCATCTCAATGACAATTATGTATATAACATAATTGTTGAGCATATGTATATAATGTAAGTCTTTATGAAAGAGTGGAATGACAAAATTCCATTTTCACAGTGGGGCGGGGACTTAACACCTCCCTAATCTTTTCACCCCTCTCACCAACAAACTTAAGAATTTCTGCAATAAAAATTGCAAGTCTGGACGAAGACTAATTAAGAACCTGTTAAATTATGTTTGATCTAAGAAACGTTTTGCTAAAGTCAAATTTTTATAACAAAACTAATGGTTTCGTGTACGACGTCAAATATTTCATAGGTGTGAACCAAGGCGAATTCATACAAGGTAATATTATTTTAAAAACGGATACAACACTGCAAATTACCTTAACGTTGTGTCAAAATAATACAACACTGTAATGAACAAATTAGCTTTGTGTCAAAAATTAATGCTGTCACATTAAATTTTGTTTTTAATTTTAAATTTTATGTTTTGAAATGTAATAATTAAAAAACGTTTCAAATTTCATAACTCTAAGTGAAAAGAAGTAAGAAAGTATAGTCGGTCAAGCCTGGCCATATAATGCCCTACACCACAGTATATAAGAACAAATTTTGCAAGTGTACCTATTTTGAAAAATGCATAGCTAATGTGGCTATATGAATAGGGATCTATCTGTGTTTTATATTTCATTAAAATCTGTTTAACAGTTTCGCAGAGGCAGAAATTGCCGTATATCTCCCCTCGCATAGCTTATGTGTCAATATAAATTTGAATCTATGTTTAAATATATTAAAATTGGTTTGATAGTGGTCACAAAGACCCTTTTCCGGAATGGAGCTTGTATGGTGGCTATATTAAATTATGGACCGAATCGCCCCATCAATAGGCTTAGTCCTTGTGTCAATTAGAACCTGACAATGATTCTAAGTCGACCAATATACTTTCAGGTGGGTGTAGCACCAATATTTCAGCACAAATGCATAATACTCTTTCCACTATTGTGGTGTGGGTATAATTATAGAATTTATGAAAGATTACGCAGAACCACCAGGGGGCTACTCTCTTTTGCGATACGAATACAATTTCGATGCGAAAGCTTAATGCCAACTTGATACTCTTTATCACTTTCGCAAAATTGTTTGAAAAATAAGCAATACTGGTAATAAAAACCAAAGAAAGCGCAGATTTCCAGTAATGAAATGGCAAAATATGTAAAAAAAATTTGAAATTGGAAAGTTGAAATAAAAGATATACATATATAATGATGATTTGCGAAAAGAAAAAGATGCGAAAGACAAATGCGCAAACGCATTAAAGAGTACCAATCACTAGATTTGCTACAATTTTCTTTCGCATCGCAATAGAGTGTAGCCCCCAGAACGGTATACCATTTTGACATATGGTTAGTTATCAGCTGTTGCTTACTTAGCAAGCTAAGGTCACCTGGAGTGAATTCGCCTTCGTGTGAACATAGCCAAAGGCTATAATAACAAATTGTTGGTACATTTTGTTCAAAAAGTGCCATGTAATAAAATATAAATTTTTTAATTGAAAATTAAAGATAATTAAAAACAAACCAAGTAAGAGGGATATATTCTGCCGTGCCGAATCTATGATACTCGCCACCATTAGTTCAAATAAAACGATGTAAAATTATAAAGCACCAAAAACTGTTACAGTTAGTTTTGGAGTTAAAGATTAGTCCAGGGTTAATCCTGTAATAAAGTTAATCTACCTTTAAATCTTTTACTATTGACATATAAATTGAGAATTTTTTTATGTATAGGTATGGCTGTTTAAAACCAGAGCTGTAAAAAGCTGCAATCAATTGACATTGAAATCAAAGTGAATTCAACCAAACTGATTTCATTCTTTGATTTCTAAATGATTTCAGATTTCAAAATGAAATCTTGTCAAAATTGCAATATTTTTTGATTGCAATCATTTTGAAATCATTTTTTTTTTAGAAATCATTGAATGCAATTAATTTAATTGCAATCAATTCGATTGCAATCAAATTTTTGTGGAAATCATGTGATTTCAACAAGTTCCCTTGAAATCATGTGACATGAAAAACGTAGGTTTGTTAGTCATTTCCTGCATTTTTTTTTTCTACGGAAGAACTGATTGCAATTAGAAATAATGTTTACCAATTTTACAAAACTTTGTAAATAAAAATTGCCATTTTTCATTTGAAAAGAACGATTCTGATTTAACTTTGATTGCAATTACTGGATTTGATTGCAATTACTTTAATTGCAATCAAATCGATTGCAATCAAATTTGATTGCAATCAATTTATATATAAATTGATTTCAAAAAATTGATTCAATCGTTTTTATCATATTGATTTCATGATTTCAAATTGAAATCATGAAATCAATTTACGATTTTGAATGCAATCAAAAAATTTGCAATCATTAAAGCGAAATCATGTGATTGCAATTAAATCGATTGCAATCATTTACAGCTCTGTTTAAAACCAATGTCAAAAATGTTTATCAAATTACACAGTGATACAAAATCGAACTTTCCGAATGCGAATGGGATAACACGAATTGCAAATGAAAGTTGACATTGAAAATTTGATCAAATAATGCTTATTTATTTTTATTACCGTGGAAAGTTGTGGTATCTTACTATTTTTTGGATCGAAAAATTAACTTTTTGATATTTATCTTTCCCTATAACTCAAGCGATGTCATACAGATGGTGCTATTTCTTGTAGATTTTCATAAAAAAAAGGTGTATTTTTTTGTGGGCTGAAAAATCCATTTTTTTTATGTTGGCCTTATTGTAAAACATATTTCTTATAATATTACGAAGTACATTTTATTATTCTCAGTACGTTACTATTACAAAAATGAAATTTGGAAAAAAAATATGTTTTATATTAAAAAGCAATTATTTTTTTATTACAAAAGCAACTCTTTTATTTAAAAGTATTATATGTTTTTATATCTTATTTGGATTTCATATTGGATCCGCTTAATCATCATCACTATCACTGTCAATTTGCATGTTTGAATTAGCAAAAGCTTTAGAGTTAGTAGTTTGTGGATGTCTGTACGTTTTTGGTTCTTGCTCTTTGTCAGTATCTTCTTCATCGGTTGTTCTCTTTAACCACCAGCATAAATCACCTGGCATAGAATCTAGTTGCGTTCCTATGTGCTTAGTTTCTATGGTTAAAGCTACTTGGGGAAAACGTTGACCTTGCTCATCAAATTCGGTGGAAAGTTAGTTTTCAAACCAAACCATATGGTGATGGAGAAAATGAATTTTTAATGACATATTCACACTAAGTTCTTCAAAGGCTTTCAAGAGACGTTTAACTCTTTGTGCACTATCTGCCTCTCGTTTTTTACCAAGAGCATTAACGATTACGTCTTTAACGGCATTTCATGCAATTAATTGATTTTGATCCAAAGAATTATCAAAATCATTATTTTCATCAATCTCCTATCGTTTGGATCATTAAACATACCTGTAAAATTAGAAAAAAATATTGTAAATTCATTTTGTAAAATCATTTATTTTATTTATATACAATACCTTCTTAAACTTTGCTAGCACTGAGTCGTCAAAATGTAGATCTTAAAGTAGTAAAAGCTCGTCCATCTACAGAAAATACTTTTACAAAATTTTTGAAAAGAACCAATTTAATATGAAGTTGTGGTAGCAATACTTTATCTGCTGGTACAAGAGGTTCATGGAGAACATTAGCTGTTCCAACACGAAAAATGTCTCTCTTTTCCCGTCACACTTTTGGTATTGATTTCCTTTGTAACGTGTGTTCCACAAGCATATAAAGCACATGTTTTCAAATCTCAGCATATACGCCATTTATGGTTTTCATAATTCACTGATTCCAGTAGATATTTGACTAATTCGTAGGTTTCTTAAGTGTTCAAATTGTAGGCTATTGGAATGCTTGATTTTTTGTTATTGTAGTACAATAAAACTGCTTTCAGACTGGTTTTTGAAGAATCTATAAATAATCCTCATTTATGGGGAACATACTTCATACCCATTTCTGCCATAAGTTTTCCAATATCATTACCGTAAACGAATGTATTTTCTTCGTTGACAGAGAAATATTGTTGAAATAATGCTTGACGATTACGATAAACAGTTATTATTACACCAGGGGCCTAATACTGGTAGTCGTGATCGAGTACTTTCTCGATTCGAAATAAATTTTATTTCTAATTCTTTCAGTCGATACTGAACGAATCTAAATTATTTTCTCAGTATTGTGAAACTCAAATTAATGCTTTACAACACTGAAAAAATAATTCCGATTCGTTCAGTATTGACTTAAATAATTAGATATTAAATTGCTTTCGAATCGAAAAAGTACTCGATCACGACTGCCAGAATCAGGGCCCAGGTTCCAGTAAATTGTTTTGTTTTAGTTTACGTGCAACATACTCTGAATCTCGCTTCGACAAATTCACTTGTTTAAGTACTTCATCTAACCGGATTTGTGATATTGGTATCATACCATTGTTAAACTCAGAATGCTCGTAAGTAGGATCGTATTTAATTATCTCTTCAGCATTTGTAGATACTTCGTGTAGATACTAGGTTACATCTGGACTTGCTGGTTTTGGTACTGGAATAAACTCTGTATGTTGTTTAAGTAATTCTGCATATTTTGAACCAACATTTACTTTAATACTATTTAAACACACATAAGTCTGTGATCTAACGTGTTCACCTGAGAAGATATGAAAATGCAAAAAAAATGAGTATATTTGATATATAATACATGTTTTGTACATATATGATATAAAATAAATTTTAAAAAATTACCTATGCACATAGATTCTACCATAACATTGGAACACCAAACTGCATTGACTTCCTTTTCTTTTGTAACCACTTAGTTAAAGAGCTATTGCAAGTTCTGCACACAGAAAAACTAATCACGTGAAGCTACTAAATTTATTTTATTTAAGAAAAAATCGCTTTAGAAATATGTTTTACAATGAAGCCCATATCAAAAAGTTATTTTTCAGCCTAAAAAAAGTAAAATCTACAAGAAATAGCACCATCTAGCGTGAGTTTTAGGTTAAAATATATATCAAAAATTAATTCTTCGACCCCAAAAACAGCAAAATACCACAACTTTCCAGGATAATATAAATAAATAAGCATTATTTTATAAAATTTTCAATGATCTTTTCTTGTTAGACAGCGTTCCAAAATCACCGATTTCAAATGCGTGTAAAAAAAAATCCCGCACTGAACTAAAAAATCTCTTGAAGGTTTTGTTATTGATAATGTCAACATTCATTTGCAATTGGTTTTATTCCATTGTTCAATATTAGAATCAATTTCGTTATTTTCATTGTTTGGCAATGGCAAAACGACTTTCACTGTTATAAAATGCTTAGGTATTTTTATTCCGAAAATTAGATAGGAGTTATCAAAAAATGCTGTGCCAAATTGAATATATTTTAATTTATTATAATCAATATCATATTTTTCTATTTCCTTATTGGTTAAAATACTTGGATGTACAATTCCATATTTTGCCGAAATTAGATTGTCTTGCAAATGTTCTATGTTATTAGCTGTATATTAGTTAGCTGTTCTAATGTATATTGTTATTATTTTCTATTTCTAAAAATTTGTTTATAGAGTTCAACTCATTTTCTAATTTCTTTCTATCGTTTATTGCTACCATTTTTAAATGATTTATTGATTATGTTAAAATAATCATATATAAAATTTGTTGGTTATTATTTTCTTTAATATCTTCAATATTAGAAAGGTGTTTTTGTATACTCTGTCTTTCTTCATCGTCCATCGTCCCGAATAACCATTTCGACATGCTTCCTATTCCATTGATGAGTCCACGCCTTTGTCTGTTTTATTTAGGTATTAAAGTCATTAACTTATTTCTAGCACCTAATAATTCTAACCCGTCGTTTACACATGCAAGTGCAAGTTCGAAAAACTCAATACACTCACACATTTTTACTAACACCATCAGATTTTTCGCACTTGCAGCCCAACTTGCGAGAGAATATGCTTGCAAGTAAATTCTTGACACTTGCAGCAAGTAAAATGACAAATAAAGAAACAGTGTTACCGTGGATGACTTTGGTATCAATTTACTAGTACTTAGTAACATAAAAATTATGTTTATTGTTGATTTTCTGTGTGTTTTTAAGAATAAAAAACAAAATAAAAACACTACTTCAAAGCAAAACATCTTCATTGTATTTTAAAACATAAATTGCAAGCATTTAAAAAAAATGTTTAATCAAAATATTTTCTCAGAAATTTTATGATATCGGTAACTACGGCAATACTGGATTCACATATTTTAAAAATAAACATAATTTTTTCACCAAGATAGACCAAAAATAAAATAAAGAAATAATTAAATTATATATATTTAATATTATCAAATAAATTTCGTGATAACATTAACATGATAATGTTTTTTTTAACCCAAAAATGAAGCTTTTTTCATAAGATGTTTTCGCTTCGAGAACATTTGAAAAATGAACTTACAACTGACTGTGTAAACACTCAAGTTACTTGCAAGACTTTCGGCTATTTCTTCGACATTTTCGATGATAATACATATACACTACTTGCAAGTAATTACTTGCATGTGTAAAGGCAGGGTAACTCGAATAATTTTTTGTTTTAAGTTTTCATTAAAAGGGCCTGTCATGTTATTTAAAATTCCTTCTATTTCGTGAAGATTTATTATATGTAAGATTATATCCGATTCGTTAACAATGTCCTGACTCCTCATATTGATTTCTGTATATCCTCTCTGTTCCAACAGAAGTTTTGTCGTTATTAGTCCTTTAGTTTGTGCGGTCCATAAGAGTATGATTAGTATTGTCCGAATCTGAAAATTTTAAATTTCTTTTAATATTGCAAGGATGTACGTTTGCCAAATTTGGTTTTTTAAATTTTGGTTGTTCTTTGTGTCTAGGCCTCAATTTACACGTTTCATCTTTTGATGCTCAATTTCTTTTAAATTCCCTTTTGAAGATGCCATTATGATCACACGCAGCAACCGGTTTCAACTTTTTTTGCTTCAAAACAACAAGACTTTTGTTCAAAGCGAACCAAAGAGAAAAAGAAAAGAATAAAATTTACATGCAGACATTGTTGTGCAAATACCTACGAATGAGAACACAAAGCGTACTGCCCAAGTACAGGCATCTCCGTACCAACCCCTTCTCTTCTTGCTTCCCTCTCCTTAAAACACAAGAGTTGAGCATCAAAAGATGAAACGTGTGAATGTAGACTCACAGCTCTATAGTTCTTAATGAATCCCTCTTTTATATTTTCTGTGTGTCTTCTCTATGTTCATATAATTTATTTATTATTTTTCTTTTGTTGTCTTGTAAATTATTTTTTATCCGGTAATTGTCGATTTTTCCTGAATGTACGTCGTATGGTGAACATTAAATGCTTGAGTGGTAGCGGTCATTATAATTTCTTATTGTGTTTTGAATCAATTGCTTTACTGGTATGTGTTTATTAAGTTGGGATACAATTCTGAATTTATCTGCTATCGTATTATGGAATATTTCTATGTCAGCGTTGCCAGTGTGACTATTTGGTTTAGTTAAGTGTAATTCAATATTTTCCTGTGATAAAAATTCTTGTATTCTTACAGCTTTAAATTCCTAATCGGCTACAGTCTTTTTCGGTTTTCTTATCTTAGCAAAATAATTTTCAAGTTGTATGATAATTGTTAAATTTTTTCTATCATTTAGTGGATATGATGCGCCAAACTTAGAAAATTTGTCTATTACCGTTAAGAAATGAGTCCCTTTATTACGTACGGGTCTATATGTTCAATTTTATTTTTTTCAGATGGTGTTTCTGTATTTAAAAATGTTGTCTTAATTGGTTTCCTATCATACTTTACTTGCTGGCAGGCCTCGCACTGGTTTATTATCATTTGAATTAATTCCATGAGTTTAGTGTAATATATTTTGTATTTTATTTGGTTATATGTTACAACTATGCCGAAATGTAAGCTCTCTCTCTTACATGATAGAAGGATATTTGTTTTACTGCCTCTACTTCGGCTTCTATGTCCTGTGCTCGCATCGTGCATTTTACAAATTCTAGTTGGTTGTTTTTAGAGAACATTTTTATTAATTTTTCTTGAACCATATTATAGGTATTTATGTTCGCTTAGTTCTGAAAATATTCCTATTTTTCCTTTCCCAATATACTTTCTGAAAATTTCTACCATGTGATTCAAGTCACATTCTGCAATAAAAATAATCCTCTTTCAATGTATTTGTTAAAATTATTTGGGTTTTATATTTATTTACAATTTATTCTTTAATGAAAAAATGGTCCTGTAGATTTTCTTCCGCTGAATGGATAGTAACCATAAATACGCTATCATTCTCTTCGTGATTGTTCACATTATTGAAGTGTATCTCATTACGTAGGCTTTCTTGGAAAAACGAAATCTGCCACTTTATTCTCTTTACCCTTTATATATTATATTACAAAATCGTATTCTCCTAGTTTCAAAAGCCAACGTTGATGCCTTGGAGACATATCCTTTATATTTCGAATGCAAGAATTTTATTGGTTGATGGTGAGTAAAGATTTGAAATTTTCCACCATAAAGGTAGGGTCTGAAGTAATGTATACTCCACAGTATTGCCAAGAATTCTTTATCATTAGCTGAGTAGTTTCTTTTATGATTATTAAGATTTCTAGATGCAAAAGAGACGGGATGTCCTTCTTGTGATAGGACAGCGCCGATTGCATAATTTGATGCGTCAGTGGTTAAAACGAATTGTTTTTTATAGTTTGGAAATTTTAAGATGGAGTGTGAACTAATTAAATTGTTCAACTTTTCGAATAGCTCTATGAAAGTAGGATCTTTCACGTTTATCTTCACTCCTTTTTTTTAATAGTTTATAATAGGTTGGTCTACTCTGGCGTAATCTTTTATAAATTTTCTGTTATCCCTGTTAGCCCTAAAAAAACTCTTTCTTTGTTTTTCTGTCTTTGGTAGAGTTAATTCTTGGATTACTTTGATTTTATTTGGATTAGGGTTTAATCCTTGCTTTGTCAATATGTGCCCCAACAATTCGGTCTCTTTCTTCATAAAATTACTTTTGTCGATTTGAATCTTCAAGTTTGCCTTCTCTAACATTTAAAAAATGTCTGTTATTGCATTGATATGTTCGTTTAGGGATGTACTGAAGATTAATATGACATCTAAATAGACTACACAAGTCTTGTTGATGAAATCCCGTAGAGTTTCGTTCATTAATCTTTGGAACGTTGCCGGGGCGTTTTTTATCCCAAATGGCATTCGTATGAATTCATAGAGTCCGTGGGGTGTAACGAAAGCGGTATTTTCCCTATATTTTTCATTAATTAGGATTTGATGGTAGCCCTTGGCCAAATCTATGGTTGTGAAGTATTGCGCCCTGCCTAATTTGTCCAATATTGTATCTATGTTGGGCAATGGAAACTTGCAATCTATTGTCACCTCATTTAACTTTATGTAATCCACTACCAGTCTGTATTTTGGTTTTCCAGAATAATCTATTTTTTTAGGCACTACTAATAAGGGACTGGAATATCTTCTCCTACTTTTGATAATTATTCCCTGTTCCTCCAATTCTTTTCTCTCTTCTTACTTCAGCTTCATGCTGTGGCGAATATCTATATAGTTTGGCATTTACTTGCTCGTCTGTCGTCGTCCTAATTTCATGATGTAGCCTCATGGTACTTGTCAATTTGTCACCCTCTTGGAAGAAGATACTCTTGAATCTTCTTAAAATTTTCGTTAATTCTTTATGTTCTTCTCAGTTCAAATGATTGAACTGAATTCTTTTTCATTCGTATGTAGTTCCTTCTAGCGTACAGCATTCAATATTTTTATAGGGGTTTGTTATAAATCTACAAATATTTTTATTAATTGATATATATCCATCTATTAAATATATGATTGTGTTGAAACAGTTCAATAGGTCGATTCCTATTATAACACTATATTTTCTTTCTCTAAATTCCGTTATCTTACATCAAATTTTTGCATGAAAAGGAAGATTAAAGTCACTGGGAGTATTAGTTAAGACTTCATACTTAATTATATCTTTTGGATTTATTGTACTGAAATTAATAAGTTGTTTCAATAAAACTTTTCTGAAATCGTTTATATTTTTTTCCATTAAGCGTATGTTAGCTCCTGTGTCTATCAGTGCAATATAATCTTTTCCGTTAATTGTGATTTTTATGGTAGGTAATCAATCTGATCTGGTCGTCGAAAAAAATGGTCCTGGCTTTGTCTAACTTGACCTACATGACCGCTATGAGGTAAGCTTGGATCAGAGTGGCCATTGGAACACTACTTATTTCTGTATTTATTCCGTTTTTGGCTTTGATAAGATTGATTTCTATAAGAATGACAAGGATTTGACTCTGAATTTCCTGCCTGGGCGGATTGGTGTAAATTACAACAATGGTTCTGTTTTATTTCGATATTGTCTATTTCCATGGGTTCGTTTCGATCTTGCCTGGTTGGCTTCCATTGGCCAGAATTTGGTCTAGGGTTTCCCATCCGGGCGAACCTCTGACTATTATTTTTATTATATTGGATTATGTATCTTTCTGAGTTACTAAAATTCTGTATGACAGGCAGAATGGCGGTGAGAATGGGGTCTGGCTTATCGGATCTAAGTAGGTTGTGTGAGGACCCAGAGGAGTTGGAGAATGTTGAGCACTTACTGTGCCATTGTCCCAGGCTACAGAATAGCAGGCTGAGGTGGTTGGGTAACAGATTCCTGCACGAATTGGGAGACGTCTCGGGCTGAGGGCTCGAGAATCTGACAGGATTCGTTATGGGAATGACATGGCTGCGCGGCAGGAGGCTGCGGACTGAAAACATGTAGGGCAGTTTTTTTGTTTGGCAGGGTTGTTTTTGCTTGTTCTTTCCGATTTTTTTTTATCTTCCACTATCTTCTTTTCCTGTGCTTTCACTCTTTACATCTCCTACTCTTTCATACTTGATTTCTTTCACTAATTAAGGCGTTACAATGGACAATATTGGTCTTTGGGTGAGGGTGTGAAGTGTGCTTCGCACCAGCCTTTCTAACCTAACCTTCTGCTATACTAAAATAAATTCTCAAAAGTACCTTTATTTCAATCCAATTAACTGGATTGTCGTTATTAATAAGAGCAATATTTGCTTTAGATATTATTTTATATAGTAGAGCTGCATCAACATGTTTACGTATTTCCTCAACATTCTACAACAATTCTGGTACACCATCTAAGACAGTAAACGAACGCATTAAGAGCCATTATAGCAGTATTGATTGTTTTTATGGTTTTTATGGCCTTCTTATTGCAGTCCACATATTCTGAACATCTAACATTAAAAATGCACTGATACGGTGATCCGAATTAATTAATAGTTCCGTTTTAAATTTCTCATTTTTTTTTTTATTTAAAATTATTATTTATTTTAAAAATACAAAAAATTTTGCCCCAATAAAACGTTCCATTTCATCATTTCTTGAGAATGATTTAGATAACATTTTTGTACTGATTATTTTTTAAGAATATTTAACAACAAAAATAGAAAAACAACATTTAAAAGGTCAAATAAGAGGTCAAAACAAACTAACAATATAGTTTTATTTCACCGTCATAAAATTCAGCTCTTTTGAGGAGTTTTATTTCGCCGTTAAAAAATAAAACTCATTTGAGGAGTTTTTTTTTTGCCGTCATAAAATAAAACTCATTTGAGCAGTTTTATTTCGCTGCAATAAAATGAAACTAATTTAAGGGGTTTTTTTGTTTCCGTCAGAAAATAAAACTCATTCCAGTTTTCCTTAAATGAGTTTTATTCTAGATGGAAAAACTAAAACTCCTTAAATGAGGCTCCAAACCAATTTTTATGTATTTTCAATATTTTAAAGGTAACTCATAATCATGACAACATTTACCCAACCTTTTGAGTCCAAATCTACAATAAAAAAAAAAAAAAATATTTTATTGTTATGGTAAAAATATAAATGTAACTTATTTCTCAAATTACTTTTAACGATGTCTACTTGGCTAAATACCCTCTCTACTTTAGCAGTTTTTGTTTGCCGCCTGCATCTCTTTATTGAAATACTTTCGACTAGAAAGAAACAGTGTTGTTTGTGTTGATCCATTTTTTAAATTTAATATTGGAATGAAAGATATTTTGAAAGATGTCATAGTTTATAGCGATTTTAAACATTTATAAAATATGTGATTTAAATTAAATGCGTTGTAATTGTTAAAAATGTTTGTTTTAATTTTTATCAATTTTATTAATTTGTATAAGAAAATTAAAATTTTTATTTTAAAGGAAAACGGCAAAAAAATTGTATGGCTTATAGCTAAACGCATTTTTTTATTGGCTAAACAAGGTGAAAAATGGATAAATCTAGCCACTAAATGGCTCAATTCGCATCACTGATGTACAGTCTTCTTTGACTGCAGGAGTGACGGATTTTTATCGCATCGCTCATATAAAATTTCTGGTAAATAAAATTTTTTAAAAAAAAATATTACAATAACAAGTACAGAGTTTGGCAAGCGGCCGATTTTCTTTAGAAGTTTTTGAAGGGCTGTAGCAAAGAGTGGTATAAATTAGGGACGGGCAAATTGAAAAAAATTTATCGATATATATCGTATCGATATTTTTAAAGAGTACCGATATTTATTAATTAAAAATATCGATGTATCGAACGTATTAAGCTGAAATTATTACCAAGCGTTAAAACTTAATATACCTATGTCTATACATATTTACATACATATGTACAAACATATTACATGTAATTCCATTCTAACTTTTTATTGTTTCTTTTAATTTCAAATTTATTGCCTGCCCCTCGATTTCTAAAAAACTTTCATTCACTTAACTTTTATTAAAAACAAAAACCAATTTAAAAATTTAGTTTTTAAGTTAAGCTATTCGAACGAAGTTTTCGTTTGAAATCGAGGGACCGGCAGTTAATTCTACAATAAAAAAAATTTTTAAAAAAGTAAAGAATACAAAAAAAATTTTTATTATCGGCATATGAAATCTAAAAAAAAAAAATTATTGGGATTATATAATACCGGGTTATATACTGCCGGTAAACGAAACGTTTGACACATACTATACAAGTAAACTGTGCAATATTTTATATTTCATATATAAGAACATGCTCAAATAAAAAAAAACTAAATAGGTACATATTTTGTTTATTAACATTCCCACTTTCATAAGTCTGTTGTTGCTAATACGCCATAATTAAGGCGATTGTTTGCATAATTGTAAGAACCCTTTCCAGAATATTTTTTCCGCGCTTATTTAAACATATGATGCAATTCTTAAAAAACAACAGTATTGTTAGCAGTTGAGCAACGCCTAAATTGTTGAATTTTATTATAAAGAGATCCTAAAAATATCGAATTCGATAGTTGTAGATAAATATCGATGTATCGATATATGGGTATTTTTAATATCGGAGATATATATCGATTATAATTTTTTTGAATTTCGATATTATTAGTACTATGAGTTTTTCAAACAAGTTAGGCTATATTTCTTATTAATCACCTCTCTCTTATTTATCACAGAAAAAGTAATAACAGAATATTTATTACAGAAAGGAACGAGACAGAACGGCAACAGAAAGAAAAAACTAATGAGGCCTTAATAGGCGCTTATAGTAAGTCCCAATTTACATTATACGATTTTTGTCGTTGCGATTATTGTCGTTTCTTCTGTGAAGTCGGTCTTATGTTTACATTGTACGATTTTTGTCGTTACAACTTCTTGTGTATACATATAATTTGACACTACGAACGAATGAACAAAACGAATCGTAGAGTACTTGTGTACCCCTTTTAATTCCTCTCTCCCCTCTCGCCAATAAGGTAAGAATCGCAACGACAAAAATCGTATAATGTAAATTGGGACTAAACATTCAGAAACACAGTTTTTTAATTTGCTGCAAAAAACGTAAGCAAAGCAAAAATCTGTGGGCTGTTGCTATTTTAATGCAAGCAATTTAAACACTGCAATGAACGCTTTACCAGCAATAAATAGGAAGTTAGGCATATCCAGAGCATTCAGCTGGAAGATACGAGATTATTTCTTCCTTCATTGAACTGCTTTGAACTATTTGCACATGGTTTTTGTTCCTAAATTAAAGAAAATTTAAAAATTATGAATATTATTTTTTTACACATTTTCAAAAGTTTTTTTTTATAAACAAAAACATGAAACAGCTGTTTCAAAAATTCTTTCAAGTAAAAATTTTACCAGTAAACTTTACTGAATAAAGGTTTGCAAGAATTTTTTTGTCTTTCAAATTTTTTGGGTTAATGAACACTTTCCCGTTACAATTATTACAAATTCGTTAAAATTTTAAGTAAATGAACACACCTATTAATTCACTCAAAATAACATAGCATTAAGGATATTCAACAATTATGAATATTTTAACTTTTTAAACAAATATGAGTTTGAACACTAACAAAAAATCTAGTTACGCTTTTATATACCCTACACCACATGTGGAAAGGGTATACACAAATAAGAAGGTCATTCCCTTTGCAATTTCTACAACATTGTTCTTATACCCCTATAAAGTATATAAATTAATATTTTATTATTGTTAACTTATATACTTTGGGTTCTAATTAGTGCGTAGCTAAGTTGTTTTAACGGTGTCTGTCTGTTGAATTGCCACCAATGGCAGAATTCCACCAGTAAAACTAAAGGCTGCATAGTTGTTGGTTTAAAACTAACATCGCTATTATTTTGACCCAAATATTATTGAGTTTTTTAAGTTTAGTAACTATAAAAAAGTTACATAAAAAATTCAGGATTACAAAATTGTCCAAAGATTTAAAAACAGTACATTTGTATACCCATCACCGAAGGTAGAAATGGTATAAA
Organism: Pollenia amentaria; assembly: GCA_943735925.1. Lineage (NCBI taxonomy): Eukaryota > Metazoa > Arthropoda > Insecta > Diptera > Polleniidae > Pollenia > Pollenia amentaria. The sequence goes on along the minus strand of OX031008.1, from coordinate 198,079,095 downwards.
TAAGTTTGTCCTTCCGTTTGAAATTTCTATAATATTTATCAAAGACACCATAAAGTATATATATTGTAGATATATGTATTTATATGGGCATAGGGCCCATATAAAGTTTCTCTTAGTTGTTCTGTCGGATACTTTCGTTTTAATTTTGTTCCACGATACTCCACTTTTATTTTTATCTTTTTGCAGACTATTATTTTTACTTGTTTTTGCCGACCTCCTTTTCTGTAGCCTTATGGATTCCAGTCTAGTGCTTGTCGACATGTTTTATCTGAATGCTTTCTTGAGGTATGCCCATTTTCTTTCCTTGATAATTGTGGTAATGGGTCGAATTTTACATGTTACGTATAAGTTGTCATTACTTATGACATTAAGCCACCAAATTTCCAATATGTATCCCAGGCAGCGGTTAGCAAAGCTTTTTAGCATCGGTTGTCAGCCATGTCTGACAGCTGTTAAGAAAAACTGACAGTACATTCGATTTGAAAATATTTTATTTCTTTTTAGTTGATAATATTGAAGTTTTTCATATATTCCGTAATTGGAATAAGGCCTTTTTGATTCTTGATACGATATCTGCCTTCACAATATCTTCAGCATCAACATACTTCCCAGGTAACTAAATTGATCCACGAGTTCTTCGTGTTATGTCCGACATGAAATGCATTTATATTCGCTGCTCGTACCCTTGATGGTTTTGTTTTAGTTGTTTTGATTTTCAAACCAACGTTCGCGGAGTGCACTACTAAATCATCTAGCTAAGATTGCATATCTGAATATTTGGTAGATAATAACCAGATATCGCCAGCATAATCTAAATCTTTCAGATGAGAATTTAAACTCCATTGACTTCCAAGGTGTTTATGTGCGAACGTATCAATGAGTACTTTACTAATGACTAGAAAGAAGAGTAACGGGGATAAAAGACATACTTGCCTTACCTCTGATTTCGGAGAAAAAGGTTCTGATATCCGGTTCTTGTGAAAAATACTGGTGGTGAGAATTAACAAAATCGATTTAATAGAATAATAGATAATAGACTTATAAATGACCGAATTATACTGATTCCGACTTTGCAACATGTCGCACAGAAATCATTCATGAAACAGAAAGTTGGTGTCAAAAGGCGTAGAGACGCTGGCGAGGTAAACAATATGGCACGAAATCTAAAACTGAGCATTAATTTCATGTTCCATTTTAATATGATTCGTTAAAATTTTTAAAATTCAATAATTAGGTTTGAACTTTCCTTCGCCTTACCAATACCCACCAGTGCTACCATTTCGGTTTTATTTTTTAAAAATGTTTATTCACTGAACAAATTATTAAGTGTGGTTGTTGGTAAACGATGTAAATACATAAAAGTCTTTGGTAAGGCGATGTTCAGACTTCAACGTCAAATTGTTGCCCTCAACAAAAAACTTAACGTCTGAACGTATACGAGATTTCGAAGGGAAACCAAAAGAAAATATGTGCAAATATTTTTGCAGGGACATGTCGCATAGTCTGAATTAGGTATTAAACAAACAACTACTTTTTTCTGCAATAACCATATAAGCTGGGGAATAATTAGCTTTTCATAACTATGGTGAAGGGTATATATGATTCGGCACAGCCGAATATAGCACTTTTATTTGTTTAATATAATTAAGGCCCTTATCATGTAAAACGCAGCGCAACGCTAAAGAATAACATTGAAAGCACAAACAATAGCTGCGTTCGAGAACACAAAAGTTTTTACTATTTTTTACTGAACTTTACTGCATTTTAGTAAATTGCGTTCGCGTAAACAAAATACAGTAAATGAGAACACAAATTGAGAGCGTAAAGTGACAGTTCTTGACTGAGTACTTACAAATTTTTACTGCAGAAATTTTTGCAGTAAAATTTAGTAAAACAAAAAAACAAGGTAAACAAACAAAAGTAGCAAGCAAAAGGCATACAAATTGTGAAAAAATTGTTTAAAAAAAGAAAAGTTGAAATAAAACTAAAATAAAAACAAAAAATTAATAAATATTAATTAATTAAACTTGCTTGTGAAGAATTTACCTATATAAATACCAACTTTTGAAACTTTGTTTTGTTATGTTAATTTTTTGGAGTTGTAAAAGTGTCAAGTACTCGGGTACATAGAACAGCCCTTGTTTTTAAAGTTATCAATAGTAAAAAAAAGTATTCGTGTGCTATTGATCAAATTTTGCCGGACACAATTTAGCAAATTCAAATAAAATAAAAAACAAACAAATATGAAAGATTACATAAAATAATTTGTTTGTATTTTCAAAAAATATTCGTGTTATAAAAAGTATTTAATCGAGTACCGATAAGAAAACGAGTTAAGTAGTCAAAAGTGTAAACATTTTTCAACACTTCAATTATTTGCCATCAGCTGTTGCCTTTATTTTGCGAATTTTTACAAATTTTGCGTTCGCGTACTTTTTTGGACAACAGCTTTTTGTGAGAGCATATTTTTAAGTTTACTCATTTACTGCATTTTACTGTAAAAGTACTCAAACGCACCTAATGTCATAAATATTTTGTAATTTTGTTGTTCATGTACCGTTTTAAAATTTTAAATGACACAAGCAATGGAGCGTTTGAAATTTTAAAACGCAATGTGAATTTCTGTAGAAAGCAACAACAAAATTACAAAATATTTATGACATTGTTTGTGCTTTCAATGTTATTCTTTGGCGTTGCGCTGTGTTTTATATGATTAGGGCCTACATCTGTCCACATGAATCAATATACATAAATACATATCGCTCATTTACTGCAACATCGTCATAACTTAAAAATATTAGTTTTACAGAAAACTACTTTAAAGTCTTAAATTCACACTCAGCATATGTAGTAGAAAATGATGATTTTATTCTACTCTCAAGAGTAGTGTACACAATATCTTCATATAATTTAGGCCCTCATTATGTAAAACGCCACGCAACCATAGCTGCCAGATAAAATTGGTCGAAAATCGTCAAACTTTGAGGAAAAAGTCGTCAAAATCGTCAAATTGACTAAGCTCAATCGTCACAAAAATCGTCATTTTAAAAAAACACTTAATTTTAATAAGTTTTGAAAATTAATTGTTATATTAATTTTCCGATACTAATAAAATTTTAATATATTCTGCCTGGTTTTGAAATTAAAATAAAAATTTTCGTTTGAAAACTTATAATTGAAGTAACACAAACAACCATTTTTCAAAAGTATTGGCATTCATAAGAAAATATAAAAAATAAACTAAAACCAAGAAATATCAAACACCTTTTTTACACGTCAAAAATTCTGCTAAATAACTTAAGTCTAACAAACAAAAATAAACTCAGACTTTCTGAAAGAAAAGTTTCATAGTGTGAACGCAGACTAAAGAGAGTGGTTGTAAAATGGCTGTAATAAGACAGTACTAACTGATCAAATAGAACTCTTAAAAATTTGCATCGTGCTAAAAAAAATCATATTTTATATGATGAACATCTAAGACATGAAAAAACAAATTATCTAAGAAGCTAAAATAAAATGTAAAATTATATTAAAAACATTTCTAAATTTGAACAAAACTTGTAATATGAAAAATCGTCAAATTTAGGGTATAAATCGTCAACAGACCAATTTTGTACCCATAAATCGTCAAAATGGCGATAAATCGTCAAATCTGCAGATATGTACGCATGGCCAAAAATTGCATTGAAAGCAAACGCTGCATATCGTTTGGCGTTGAAAATTTTAAAATGCAATATGACTTTCTATAGAAAGCACCAACAAAATTATTAAATATTTTTGACTTTGTTTTGCTTTCAATGTAATTTTTGGCGTTGCGTTTTACATAATTAGGGCCTTAATTACTACTTCATAAAACACCTGATTTACTATGCATTAGTCATATTAAATCAAAATTTGCGGTTTTTGACTTATGATGCTGTTGCAGTAAATGAGCGATATGTATATCCGCTATACTATATACATAAGTTTAAATAATTGTATCTGATATTGTAATAAATAATAAATTAAAAAAAGAATGTTAAAAGTAAAAACACCCCATAAAAGACTGTTATAATAAAAATCAATAAAATTTTATATATTCAATGAAAAAAAAAACTACAAATATAGAATATACCTATACACATATATATATTTTGTATGTATTTATGTGGTAATGAAAACATAATTATTGAAATATAAAAAAGGATTTTGGTTTATTTTAGAAACACATGAACTAAATAAAGAGAGCATAATAAGAAAAATAAAATCTATTTAATTATAATTAAATTAACTTAAAAAAAGAATAATGTTTGTTTTTAGACCATAAGCAAGTGTCTTTAAATAAAAAAATACTAGCTAATTATTTGTGAAGTTTATGATTTTAAATTGGCTATAAAAATTTTTTTTGTTGTTTTGTACCTATAAAACCAATTTAATACTAAATAAATACTTAAATTATATTCTTTGTTTTCCTCACTCTTTATTTACTACTTCCATAAAATCAAAACAAGGGCAAGTTTTTAATGCATTTTACCAAAAATATATGCTTTGCATAAATTTGCATACTTCGCCGGTTGGCACTCGTTTTTCACAAAAGAATTGCTTTTGAGTCAATCTGTTGCAATTACAATATAAAAATATATCGGTCCTTTTCTTTTATATGCATTTTCTTATATTTGTTTAAGAAAAATTACAAGAAATTACATCGGGTTCAGTTTTCTAAAATAAACGGTTACTGGACAATTTTGAAAGTGCCAAAAGAAATTAAAAAAGACTTAATACTTGTATAGACGAGAGATAGTCCAAGCACTTTAAGAGTGTATTGTTCCTTTCTGATTTGTGTGATTTACATTAACGTTTTCTGTCATAGAAAACGTAAAAAAAAAATTTTCAAATATTAAGAATAACATATTTATTGAAAATTAAACAAAGTTTTTAATCCCAAGGCCCAGCTATAATATGCATGAGCTAGCTTAAGCTTCTGTTAAAAATGATCGAAACGGTTCTCAAATGCATTTAAAAAAACATCTGATTTTTTGCTTAGGCAAATTACAGCTTAATAAAACTTAACAAAAATTTTCCTTACGTTCAATATTTTTTTCACACATATGATTTAAATGTATTCGCACAGTTGCTTAAACCAGCTCATGCACATTTGTCTTTGGTCTTTAAATGTTAACTATCTCCATGAGATCTAATATAATTAACACTGCAGTTACACGTTTAAGATTTTCTTGATAGTCTTTTAGATACCGTTTGCCAAAATTTCCAAAAATTCAAAGCTGCGATGTACGCAATTTTTAGGAAATTTACTTTCAAGAAGTCATCTAGAAAACAAATTTGCTAACTAAACTTGTAGCCAGCTGTTTTCTTAAGCGTTAATTGAAACACTCAACTTGATAGAACATTCAAAGGCAAGCTCTTTTCAATATTTAAAAGTGTGAGTGTATTGGTAAAAAAGCGTGAGTGTAATAAAACTTGAAAAGCAAAACATGATCCTGTAACCCTCAGGTGCTGGTTCACGCTCTTACAGTCTTAGCAGTTAAGTCTTGAGTTTTTAGGAGCGAGAGTAAAAGAAATGGCATTCTCCTTTCTCTTGAAAACTCAAGACTTGCCGGCTAAAACTTGAAGAGTGTGAACCAGCACCAAGTAACTGGGCATTTACACATGAAAGTAGTTTCTTGAAAGTCGCAATACACTCACACTTTTTCACTAACACATTTACATTTTTCTACTTTAAGTCCAACTTTGAAAATTTTAAGAAAGCGATTTCATGAAAGTAAATGACAATAACTAAGCAGTGTTGCTAACTGAAATTTTTTTGGTATAAAAAATTTTAATAAATATATTTTTATATTTTTCCAACTAAATATTAAGAACACAATGATTCTAATTAAAATTTATAAATATCATGAAGACTAATACAAAATAAATATGATTTTGAATGAATGCCCGAAGTTCGGCGTGAATAATTGGCTCGGCAACTCTGAAACTTGAAATAAGCAAAACAATAAAAGAAGAAGAGAATTTTGATTGAAGTTTGCCCTTTGACGACATTTTGAAAATGAAAATTTTATGTTAATTTTAATGAAATTTTATTATTTTTTTGTGAAATTTGTGGTGATAACACCTATACAGAATTTTCATGAAAGTACTTTCATGTGTAAATGCAGCGTAAGGTATTCGACAGTAACATGATGTTGAACGTATATTTTCAAAATATTCTATGGTTTTGTGAGACAACCGAAGATCATTTCAAGTTGAAAACTGCAAGGTCACTTGATTATACTTCGTAATAAACATTTATTCAAATGAAACTAATTAAAAATTATTAGTTTATGCTTTCCCACTTACATATTTTTCTGCATACATATTTTAAAGTTTTTTTTTTTTTGCATATTTGAAACATTTTTGTAAATATTTAAACTTGCCCAGATTATAACAATTTTTGAACACACTTCCCGATTCATTACTATATACGTTAAGTTATTTAGTGTCAATCTATTTGTATGTTTAATGTTATGCAGTTGTTTTCGTATAAATAATATATAAAATCATTAAAACTAAATCGTTATATAATAAATTAAAATTAAAAAGAAAATGTAAAAGGCTTTTGCTAAAAATTTAATCTTACCAAATCGGTAAGTACTTAGATATAAGACGCATCGATTAAAAACACTTATTTAGTGGCTATAGGCATAATTCAATGACTAAGGGCCTAATTTAGAGTAAACATGTGATTTAAGGGAATCAATTAATCATGGAAAACTACCAGTTTTTCAATTCTACCGTGTTGTAAGTGGGGGCTTTTTAAAAATTCAAAAAAATCCCATTTTATTTATTTTAGCCATTTAGTTTTTTCTACATGGATTTCTACTTTACTATTTATTTTTTTATTTTACGTAACTCTTATAAACAGTACATTTATTATGTCTTGAACTTGCATCCCAATTTTTAAGTTTCTGTAAAATTATATTGAAAGTGTTCTATTTTTAGAAAACGTGCCAAAAATACAAAATTTACGCTACTAATGATATTTTCTAGTAATAACACTGTGCTAGTTGAAAAAACAGACAAGCTGGGCACCTGGCGTTTTAACCTAATTCGGGTACGCTGAATCTAGTGGTGCTAACCGTTTTTTAGGTTAGCTCTTGTTTTCAAGATATACCGTTATTTCGAAAATGGAGGAATTTGAACAACATATATTCGCGTAACTCAAAAACAATTTAGTAATTGAACAAACCAAGAAAACCGAAACTCCGCAATAAAGTAAGGTTAAACTTCTTTCTAATGTTTTTTTTTGGCCAAAAATAATCAGCCCAATTATGAATAAAAATTCACCAGGAGGAGCGTTGATAATGCCCTTTAAAAATATGGCTTCTGTTTATATATAAGGCTACCAGACGAAGTTGGGAAAAAATCGCCTCTAATTGTTAATGTAGGTTGTCAGTGATATAAAATTGTTTTTGAAAAAAAACGTCAAGCCAAGAAATCTGAAAAACTTTGTTAATAAATCAACAGTCTGGCAAAGATATTTTCTTGGTTACATATTTTATAAAAAACAAACTAAGAAATTGGAACTTAGTCATTCATTTTGTTCATTTATTTATTTAATATCAATCTATTAACAAATGTTGGCTTATGTATATTTTCTTTTAATATTTTGAAGAACAAACTTTTTAATTTATGTACATATGTATGTATTTTTTTATATTTTGAAAAACAAACTTTTTGTCAGCTGTTAAAAACAGGGCGGTCCAATTATGTGTTTTGTTCTCGTCAAATTTAAAATTGCATTATTACAGGGTCGGCAATGCATGTATACATGTACCTTTTAACAAGGTCGTATGTATTTGTTTTGTAGAAAAGAAAACACCATAAGTTTATATTTTGGTTTTTCTTTTTGTTTTATGCATTTCAAAAAACATTTATTTTTTTAAATTAATTTTCTTTTTTAATTATTTTCAGCATTTTTCACATTAAAAATTCTTTATAATTGTTGGACACGCTTTAAAAGGATAACAAAGTTTAACTTTTTTGTTTCGTTTTCAATGACATTATTAATGGAATTAATCAAATAAATACATAAGATCAATATTGTGTTCCCTATCCTCTCAAGGGAGAATGTCACGATGAATTTCTTTTTATAAAAAAAGGTAAACCAAAAAAATTAAGTGAACGAATTCGGTATTGACTAAATCTCAAAAATCGCGGGATTTTTTAATCCATATTCATATCAAATTCATATCCCGTGATTTGTTGAATCCCGAAAATCCCAGGATTTTTCGTGATCGGAAGGAATCAAAGAGACTAGAAGTAAGATATGATTTTTATAGTCGTTAAAAACAAAAACAGGAAGTGCACAGGTGGCATTGAAAAGTAAAAAAAACAGCCGTATTAAGTGGCTGTCAAGGTCTAACAAAAAAAGTCGTCAATAATAAATATTTGTCTTTGAAAATCGTCAAAACAGCAAAATATCTTAAATCTGATAGTTGTATTATCGTGTACCTTTTTCTACAACAATGAAAGGAAAGGAATTTGAATAAAGCTATCCCATATTTGTATGCGTCATTATCAGGGATGCGATTTCCATGCAAATGCATGTTTTTTATCGGTAGTCTAAAAACGATGTCACCAATTATCTTTACAAATTATTAAATTTCCGTTAAAATAGCATCGATTTGTTTTTGCATATTGTTGCATATATTAGTGAAAATGCATATTTTTGCATATTTAGGTTTTAAAAGCATATTTTTACAGTTTTGAGGGATTTTTTTTAATTTCCATATTATAAAAAAGATCTTTAAAAAATGTTTAAGTACACCAAAAAAAATTTTAAATAATAAATAAATTCTTTTGGAGTTTTGCTTAAAATACAATATTTTTTATTTTAAACCGCTACAGTAACTTACATGGTGAAGGTTTCCAATGGGCTGTAAATATTTTATCCAAAACTGTTACCAACTACTTGCTTAGCACATGGGTTATACAGCGTTTAAGAAAATTTAGAAGGCAATTCTATAATATTGCAATTTTTAATCAAATGTATCCCTTGATTCCCCTTCCACCGCAGCCAGTAGCAGCAAAATGGGGGCCTGGCTATTTGCTTCCGAATTCTATTCAAAAAACTTCAAGTAATTTAAGAATGTTAGAAGAGCTTGTTGATGTCGATGATTGTGCAATTAGAAAAGTAAAAGAAATATTAAATTCAGATAACAGCAAAAGTCATTTAGCATTTGTATTTTCCAATAACGGATATATTAATAAAACAATAACTAAGGAATACGGTAGTATTTAGTTCACTTTATGCTCAAGTCAAATTAATTGATATTGTAGAAAGTAAAATTTACAATGTGGAAGGAAGAAAAGAATAAATAGAATAAAATGAATTTCAAATATTTTTGATCTGATCTGGAATCAAAGTGGGATCTGAAAATAAATTTCTTCAAAATGCATTGGTATTCTTCAAGTACAAGACAAAGTTTTCCTTTTATAAAACAGTTCTTATTTATTTAAACAAACAAAAATTAGTTATTTTAATTTTTTTAAGATATTTGAATAACTATATACTGAATTTTTTATATTTTTGTTTTAAGTAAAATTAAAAAACGATTTTTTATGGAAATTTTCTTACTTTTCAGTGCATATTTTTTATTTATTTATTGCATATTTTGGATTTTTTAGTGCATATTTTAAGCGCATATTTTCGACTTTTTAGTGCATGAAAATCTTATCACTAGTCATTATTTTCCAAAAATATTTTTTCTTTTTATACCCTCCACCACCACTGTGGTGAATGAGGGTATACTAAGTTTGTCATTCCGTGTGAAACTTTTTTATAATACATTTAAGATCCCATAAAGTATATATATTCTGGCTCCTTGAGTAATTCTAAGTCGATTTAGCCATGTCCGTCTGTCCGTCCGTCTGTTGAAAACACGCTCACTTTCGAAAAACGCAAAAGAAAAGAACAAACTTGGTCTCAAATTGCTTGTAGTTATCCTAAGCAGTTTGGGATTGAAATCCGGCAACATCGGTGTAGTAGGATCAGAACTATGAATCAAAATGTGGAACCACTACCCAAAAAAAATCAATAATTTTGATACAAAAACTAACATAAATGGTGGAATAATGCATGGAATGACATAAAATTTTGCATGAATTCGCTTTATACGACTGCAAATCATAATGTTAAATTTCCACAATTGAACATAGGCCCCATATAAACCCTTCTCGCGGAAAACAGTTTAGTACGCCTAAAACCGCAATAAATAACGTTAGCATACTTAAATTTGGTAAGTCACAGTTTTATAATACCGCAAATCACACTGTAAAATTTTTTGAAGATCGTTCCATAATTTACACTAGGTCCAATATAAACCCTACTCCCGGAAAACAGTTTACGCCTAAAACCGCAATAAATAATGCTAGCATACTAAAATTTGGTACGTCACAGTTTTATAGGACCAGAAATCAAAGTGTAAAATTTTTGGAAGAGCGGTCCATAATTTACACTAGGCCCCATATAAACCCTACTCCCGGAAAACAGTTTATTGCGCCTAAAACCGTAATTAATAACGCTTTCATACTAAAATTTGGTACGTCACAGTTTTATAGAACCAGAAATCACACTGTAAAATTTTTTGAAGATCGGTCCATAATTTACATTAGGCCCCATATAAACCCTACTCCCGGAAAACAGCTTAGTACGCCTAGAACCGCAACAAATAACGCTAGCACACTAAGATTTAGTGTGTCACAGTTTTATAGGACCAGAAATCACACTGTAGAATTTTTTAAAGATCGGTCCATAATTTACACTAGATACCATATTAACCCTACTCCCGGAAAACAGTTTAGTACGCCTAAACCCGTAATTAATAACGCTATAATACCAAAATTTGGTACGTCACAGTTTTATAGTACCAGAAATCAAACTGTAAAATTTTTTGGAGATCGGTCCATAATTTACACTAGGCCCCATATAAACCCTTCTCACGGAAAACAGTTTCGTACGCCTAAAACCGCAATAAATAACGCTAGCATACTTAAATTTGGTGCGTCACAGTTTCATAGGACCGAAAATCACACTGTAAAATTTTTTGGAGATCGGTCTATAATTTACACTAGGCCCCATATAAACCCTTCTCGCGGAAAACAGTTTAGTACGCCTAAAACCGCAATAAATAACGCTAGCATACTTAAATTTGTTACGTCACAGTTTTATAGGACCAGAAATCACACTGTAAGATTTTTTGAAGATCGTTTCACAATTTACACTAGGCCCCATATAAGCCCTGCTCCCGTAAAACCGTTTAGTACGCCTAAAACCGTAATAAATAATGCTATCAAATTGAAATTCGGTACGTTACAGTTTTATAGGACGAGAAATCACACTGCCAAATTTCGTGAAGAGTGGTCCATAATTTACCCTAGATCCCATATAAACCCTACTCCCGGAAAACAATTTAGTACGCCTAAACCCGTAATAAATAACGCTATAATACCAAAATTTGGTACGTCACAGTTTTATAGTACCAGAAATCAAACTGTAAAATTTTTTGGAGATCGGTCCATAATTTACACTAGGCCCCATATAAACCCTTCTCACGGAAAACAGTTTCGTACGCCTAAAACCGTAATAAATAACGCTATCATACTAAAATTTGGTACGTCACAGTTTTAAAGGAGCTGAAATCACAATGTAAAATTTTTTGAAGATCGATCCATAATTTACACTAGTTCCCATATAAACCCTACTCCCGGAAAACAGTTTAGTACGCCTAAAACGGTAATAAATAACGCTATCATACTAAAATTTGGTACGTCACAGTTTTATAGGACGAGAAATCACACTGCCAAAAAAGATTAGTCCTTAATTTACCCTAGGCCCCATATAAACCCTACTCTCGGAAAACAGCTTAAAACCAAATAAAGCCCACTTTGGGAAAATAATTAAATTCGCCTAAAACCATCACATATATAGATATTGCGGTGAAATTTTTTACCTTAATTCATATGGCAAGAAAAAATATCATGCAAATTTGTGAAATTTACTGTTAACGCTTAAACTAATTACTGTTGTATTGAAACTTATTCTAATTTATTTTTTGTAATACCAGAAATCAGTCTTAAGAATTTTGGGATGATTGGTCCATAATTTACCATAGGTCTAATACAAATAACGCTCCTAAAAATTATTTTAGTTCGGCTAAAACTTTTACGAATCATTATATTTTACTCAAGCCAGTTCAAAGTTCTAACAAGAAACGCATAAAATGTTCTTATTGTCGGTCAATAATTTAATTCAGGTCTAAACCGCAACTAATTTTAATGCTAACGCTCGTTTTTGTGAAGAGTAGTTTATAATATATATGTATGTATTTATCATATAGAGCCCACTCCTGTCGGTGGAGGGTATCAAAGATTCGGCACAGCCGCAAATATACCAAATTGTATTATGATAGCATTATTAATTACTAAACTGTTTTCCGGGAGTAGTGTTTATATGGGCGTAGGATAAATTATGGACCGATCTTCTCGAAATTTTACACAGCGATTTCTAGTCTTATAAAACGTACCAAATTTTATCATGATAGCATTATGTTTTACGGTTTTAGGCGTACTAAACTGTTTTCAGGGATTAGGGTTTATATGTGACCTAGACTTAATTATGGACCGATCTTTACGAAATTCGGAAGTGTGATTTCTCGTCCTATAAAACTGAACGAATTTGCGCAGAATCTTATAACAATCCGTGCATTATAACACCATTTCTGTTAAATTTTTTAACAAAATTATAATTTTTTAATTTAAATTTTGATATTTCAATCAGGCTAAAGTTGATTGAATTTAATTTTCATTAAATTATTTTTGTGAAGAAAGGAACTTTACAACATTAAATGAACTAAAATTAATTGATAATTTTTCATTCTTAACTGAGCTGGCAATTGAACCCAGGTTTTCACGGACAGGTTAAGAGGTTACTAATAATTGTTAACAGCTAAGGCACAAGCTCTATGTTTTCATTTGTCCTTCAAGTTGTACTGAAAGAAGGTCAACAATAAAAAGAAAGACAAAAACATAAAATACAGAAAAATGTACTTTGGACTTCAAGAAGAGTTCTTGACAAAAAGTACGAAAAACAGAAGTAAGGAAGAGCATGTAAATCCATTATTACACAGAATGATATCGGGATCACAATCTCTACAGGATTGGTAAATTTTATATAAATTGTCTCATATTCGACCTTTACAATTATATGTTTTAATTTTTTTAATTAAGCTTGAGGTCTATTTACTTTTTTTATAAAAAACCTGCACACTTCGTAGTGCAAAAAAGAAAATAAAAAAATCAATTAGAATTCATTTAAATCAGTGATAAATTGCTTTTATTGTAATGCTCTATGGTAAACAACATTTGTTGTTTTTCCATTTTCGGTGTAAATATACAAAACCGATGGTTTGCCAACGCGCAAACAGGCTACATACAACTGTCCATGTGAGAAAACTGGATACTCTAAATTCACTCCACAAATTCCTAAGGATTGGCCTTGTGCCTTATTAATGGTAACCGCAAACGCAAGGCGAACAGGGAACTGAAGTCGTTTAAATTAAAATGGCCTACCAGACGGAATCATTGGGATGCGTGGAATGAATACATCTTCGCCGAACATATAAGAAAGCTCATTGCTGTGCATAATGTATTTAAATATTTAAATTTTTAGTGATGTGTTTATATGTAATTTATTTCATAGATCCCTGAAGTTGTGATTTACAATAGCTAAGTATATAAATTAAATTAATGGTTAGACTGAAATTGAATTGTAATGAATTTAAATACGAATTGTATTTCAGTTTTTCAAAATATTAACCCAAATATTTTCAAATATTTCGAAATGAATGTAGTGTTCACTAATGGCTATAACTCATGAACAAATAAACATACAGAGACCGTTTATACATAAACGTATTGACGTCACCTTTCATATAAACTTTGCAGACACTAAATTTTAATTCTTTTAATTGCCACCAAAGTAAATCTAATTCAAAAGCATTTAATATTTTAACGATAAATGTAAGAAGTATTTCATCGATAGATAAATTTAATAGATTTCGTGCAGAATTGTGTCAAATGTTGGTAGTACCTGAAATTATAGCTGTCCAAGAGACCTGATTTGATAAAGAATTTGTAAATTTGTATTCCATTGATGGATATTATGCTGTACATTGTTGTAGAGATGACGGATATGGGGGTACATCTATTTATATAAAAAATCAGCTTAAGTATAATGTGTTAAACGTAAGAAGTTCACACTTTTTGGACTTAATTACTATATCCTTGCCAGACGTTCAGGTCGAAAACAAGCCTTTGGTTATAACTTCCATGTACAGATCACAGAAATGCAATTTTGAAATGCTTTTAATATCATGATGATCACCTTAATATACCAAGTACAAGCAATGCTTCGATTCAGTGTAAGAGATTAGTGGATACTATTTCCTCAGCTGCATCATACAGTTTAACAAAAAGAAAAAAAGCTGTTAACGTAAGAAATAAAATTAGCCCCTGGATTTCTGAGTCGTTAATTTCATTATTAAATTTAAAAATCAAACTATTAAAAGCCAGAAGGAAAAATAAACAAAATTTCAACATAATTGATCGTTTAAAAATAATCAGCAAAGTAATCAAAATTTGTAGTAAAATTTTAAGGAATAAGTACTATATGAATATAATTTAAATAAATGTTGTGGAGACTCAAGAAAAACATGGTGTTTCGTTAATAAACAACTAGGAAGGAATATAAAACCGCTTAGAGATCTGATTACATTAAATAATACTGTAATTACGCAGGATAATGAAAAGGCCATTGAACTCAATATTTTTTTTCATAACTCAGTAAAGAATTTTAAGGATAGTATAACGCAAAACTCGAATGATGACATTAATATGTTTAGATCCCTAATTCAGGAAACAACCTGTTTTAATTTTAAACCAATGAATAGAATGGAAGTTATTGATAATATGAGAATACATAAATGTCCTGGCTATGACAATATTACTACAATAATGTTGCTTGTACGAAAAAATTATATATCTGACTCTATGGTAAACATATTTAATAAGATGATAAACAATTCCAAATATTCTGAAGTATTAAAAATACATAAAATTTGTCATATACCAAAATGTCCAGGAACGAACAAAATTAAAAACTTTCGTCCTATATCTGTGCTTTCAATTATTGACAAAATCTTTGAAATTATAAATTATATACATGCAATTAGCCGATTATTTAGATGATCACAATATAATATTTAATCGCCAATATGGATTCAAAAAAGGCAATGGAACGGAAGAAGCTGTTGTTAATGTTATTAAATACGTGTGCAAAGGACTGGATGCTGATACAAAGGCGTAGCAGGACTGTTTTTTGATTTGTCGAAAGCCTTTGAATTAGTAGACCACGATATCTTATGTCATTAACTCCATTTTATTGGATTGTCTCTAAATGCAATCAATTTACTATTTAAACGAAAGAAAACAATTCGTACAAATAAACGAATCTAAAAGTCACGAGCTCGATGTGTTATATAGGGTACCACAAGGTAGTGTACTTAGACCACTTGTATTTAAAATTTATTTAATATAAAAAATATAAAATTCAATGGACATCTATTCATGTATGCTGACGACATTTGTCTATTGTTTTATTATAAATATGAAAAAGTATTACAAGTTTATATGGAATATGATGCTGCAATATTATCAGAGTTTTTGAGACTAAACAGATTAGCTCTAAATTATAGTAAAACCAAATTCATTCGATTTAAGCCGTACATTTCGAGGAGTGATGAGCCATTGGAAGTACACGTTGAAGGAAACTTGATAAGTGGGTCTGAAAATGTTAAATATCTTGGTGTAAATATTTGCCATAATCTTTTATGGGATAACCACATCAATTTCCTCAAGACAAAAATATCACCAGGAATTGGCATTCTTTATAAATTTAAAAATAAATTAAATACCAACACCAAACTTTTACTTTAATACATTCACATCTGACATATCTTCCTATGATCTAAATTGTATATGGTCTACCTCTCCGGTATTCCACCGTAAATCTGTTTAAAAACCATGTCTGTCATTTGTTGAAAACACGCTCACTTTCGAAAAACGCAAAAGAAAAGAACAAACTTGTTCTCAAATTGCTTGTAGTTATCCTAAGCATTTTGGGATTGAAATCCAGCAACATCGGTTCAGTAGAATCAGAACAATGAATCAAAATGTGGAACCACCACCCTAAAAAAATTGATAATTTTGATACAAAAACTAACATACATATATGGTGGAATAATAAACGGAATGATAAAAATGTTTGCTTTATACGACTGCAAATCATACTGTTAAATTTCATGAAGATCGGTCTATAATAAAAACCATAGCTGATATAGATATTGCGGTAAAATTTCTTCCAACTTAGATTCATATGGCCAGAAAAAATATCGCGCAGTTTTGTGAAATTTACTGTTAACGCTAAAACTAATTAAACTGCTGTTTTGAAATTTATTCTAATTAATTTTTTGTAATACCAGAAATTTAGCATTAAAATTTTTTACTTAGCTGTAAAATTTTCATTTAGCACTTGGCATTTCATTTAGCATTTTTATTGTATCCACAGACGATGCAACATTTGTTAATAAATTTTAGAAAAAATCTTTAAAAAATTTTAGCATTATTTTTAACATTTCTTAAAATCATTTTTAGCATTTTTTGGCCATGTTTACACGGTGTTTACATTTTCCAGTACTGGCAAGACAGTTGCAATACATGCAAACTTTTTCACTTATACATGTACACTTTTCCAACTGGCTTGTCTACTGTCTAGCAAATTTTGCAGACAGTAAAATGGACAGTGATTTGACATTTTCTGACAGTAATTTGAAGTTTTGTTCGCAAAAATAAAAAAAAAATCAACAATTAAAAGAAAATTAATAAATTATGTTTTGGTTTTGCATGTTTTACTTAAGGGTTATCTTATATTCACAAAAAATAGTTGTTAAATGCTATTTTTAATTTGTTAAGTTCATATAAAACGCGGTTAACTAGAACTTGCACTGCGACTTTCACGTTAGAAATTTTTTTAAAAGTGAACTGTCTGGACGCATACGTCACGAAGACAGCAAGTAGTGTTTTTGGCAACTAATATGTATTTGCTTACCGTCTTGCCAGTACTGTCAAATGTAAACGAACTGTTAATGCCAGATTTAGCTGTAAATTTTTTTTAGATCTGGTCACACTGAGCAATATTTTCGACAATCCATTTGTCGCTTTGCGTGACGTTTCTACCTTCGGCAGAAAAACGCAAAGCAAAAGGTGTATGCCTTATAAAAGCGGTTGGTAATTTGTACATTTAATTATTTGTTACAAAAATTAAAGTTAAAAATTTAATTGGACGGTTTTTTGGAATTGAATTTGGCAAAAAAAAATTAAAAAAAAAGAAAATTATACTAGCCAATTGTCAAAGCGCGCAAAAAGATGAGAGTTGGCTAACTTTTTGCTTCGCTCCGCTTTGAAAGTACTTTATGTGACATGTTTCGTATAAGTACGTATATTTTATCTTAGATGTCAAAGCGAATCGGTAACGCAACGCGAAGCAAAAGTTTTATCTGACATGGCCTTTAGGTCTGCTTAAGGAGCTAGATGTTTATTTGGTTTATTCCTCAACCATGTCAAAAGGTTTTTTGTACTGTTGTATTGTTGTAGCGGTAAGCAGACCTATTGGATAGGCCTTGAATCCGACCATAAAAGCAGTGTTGTTGTAGAGTTGACCTCACCTTCTAGTGAATTCGCCTTGGTAAATACTTATGTAGGGTATACCAATAAAAGTGTGCAAAATAATTCATTAAATAACAAACACCGGCTTCTTTTACTATAGCTTCTCTGTTTTTCTTCTCTATGGTACAACAAACATTGGCTTTGCTAACTAAAGCTTCTCTGCATAGTCGCAAGGATTTTCTCAAAGAACTCTTTCGCAAACTCATAACTCGAAAACTATGCGTTTACGAGACTTTTTCCAGTTAATATTTTCTTTTTATTTTTAAATTTTCTATCACCCTATGTTATTCTTATTTTGTTTGGAGCTGCGTTGGTAAACTAGATTTAAGCCAATTTTTTTATTGTAAGATCGGCAAAATTTCGATAAATTGGCAAAAATGGCAACAGTGATGCGTAGGTATTTTTCAAAAAATGGTCTGGCAACACTAGAATGACGAATGATTTAAAAACAAATAATTAATATTAATATTGTGCCATGGAAAGTGTTTTGCCAATTTGTCGCATATGCTTAAATGCCTGCAATGAAGTCATTAATTTTCAAGAACGTTTCGAATGCAAAGAACTGCCAGCTAAAAATAATTCGGAAGAAATAAATTACTTAGAATGTTTGCGTTTATGTACAAATTTGCCATTGGAGGAGGACGATGGTGGTCCACAGTGTTTATGTACAAAATGCGAAGGAGAACTACAAGTTGTTTTTAAATTCCTACAAAAGGCAAAAACATCACAGGTCATTTTAGGTGAAAATTCTCACAAACATAGTTCCAATAAAGAAAGGGTTGAGCATACGGAAATTTCAATTGAAAAGTTTGACATGAGAGAGGCGGTAAGCTCTGTTGATAATATTCATCGTCATTTGTTTTAATAAACGTAATGACATTGTTAAATAGGTAAAAGGTTTTGAAGATTTAGTTAATGGAGAACTCACAAGTGATAACAACGAGTTACCAAATGATTGCAATGAATTTTCACACGATTCCAATATAGAAAATGAAAAATTCGATACGAGCGAAGAAGATTTTGGTGTTGCCAAAATGGAAAACGTTGTAGTAAGTGGTAAGTTAGCAACAAATTGTCGACTGATCGCAATGAATTATCAAACAATTCCAATATAGAAGATGAAAAACTCGATACGAGCGTAGAAGATATTAGTATTGCCAAAATGGAAAAATTTATAATTAGTGGTAAGTTAGCAACCAATTATCGAATGATTAAAACGAATTATTAAACAATTCCAATATAGAAGATGAAATACTAGATACGAGCGAAGCAGATGTTGGTATTGCCAAAATGGACACATTTATAATAAGTGGTAAGTAAGTAATCATATAATAAAGCAGCTTAATTTAGTTAAGCAATCCCTAGCATTAATCCCTTTTATTAACTTGCATTAATCATAGGATATTTTGATAATATTATTACAGAACTTGAACCAAATGAATCTTCTTATGAAATTGAATATTTAGTAGAGGATTCCAAAGCATCCCAAAATGATAGTAATACACCCATTTTTATTCCCAAGAAATATAAATGTAATATTTGCGGTTAGTACTATTTCAATGCTTGTTAATTTTATTAATCGTTTTTAAATAAGGAGGTAGCTAAGTTTTTAAAATCCAACTAAAAACCATCTTATTTCAGATCGTGCCTATACAACCGAACGCCTCCTGAAAGTGCATCTTAACTATCACAAACGCAGAAATGTGGGAAGTAAACCTTATAGTTGCAAAATTTGTTTCGAATCATTTGCATTGCAGCGTTATTTAACCCAACATATAATTGAGCATCAAGACTGTAGGGAAGTACATAAATGTCGATATTGCGACAAGGTAAATTTTTAAAAAGCATCAGTGATTTTATTTTATTGAAAAATTTTATTAATTTAAAATTGTGTATAGGAATATATTACTAAAACTGCATTAATAAGTCATAAACGTGTCCACCAAGAAGAAACCTTCAATTGTAACGAATGTGGAAAACATTTTAAAGGAAGTTATGAATTGAGTGTGCATCTGAGGTTTCATAAACGAGAAAAGGAACAAGGAATGAATAAATGTAAAATATGCAAAAAAGAGTATTCTTCACCGCGTTATCTGGCCTTGCATATGGTCGTGCACCTCGACGATCGGAAAATACACAAATGCAATTATTGTAATAAGGTAATAAGAATGTGGTTGCAGTGGGTAATTCTTAAGCAAACCAAGCAGCTAAATTTGCAGTATCCGCCTTAAATTAACTTACATCTCTTCCAATAAAGAGGGCATAAAAATAATTATATCAAATAGTATTGAACACAGTAAAAAATGCAACTTATGAAACTTGCAACATACCTACGTTGGCAAATATTTTTAAAAGCAAAATGCAGAACAAGAGTATTTATATTATGTGAATAGATCTTTGGGTGGCCTAGCAATAAATGGCATACATAAAAAGCCACTAAAAATATATTTTTTTATTCGTACAACCACGGCGTAGTATATCCATTTTATTAAATACAATAGCGTTTTCACCCTTTGTATTAACTGTACAACTATGTTTTATTGAATACGATTTTAAACTACAAAGCGTGAGTGTCTTATGCGTATGTACCTATTGTAAATTAACGAATTTGCTGAATGAGAGAAAAAGGCAGATAGCCATCAACTATTTTATTTTGGTAGATTCACACGTGTTTGCAAAAGCTTATTGTTGGATTTTTCAACCACGGCGTAGTATACATTTGGTTGTTGCAGTGTTTTCAATTTGGTAATTTAACCAAATTAATAAGATTAACAAGGTATACAAGGAACATAACTATCAAGGATGAAAACCGCTATTATGTACGCACATTTCTGCTTTATAAACTCGAATTTTTTTTTTCTGAACTCTACTTACACTACTCGGTATGGGAACTTGCAACTTAGAGACAGGATAAAGTAAAGAACCATTGACGGAATAACATAAATTTTTAATAAAATAGAAAATTGGTTGTTTACAAGGTGATGTACATTGACTTTGCCGTAATGAGGCAACCTAAAAATTGTCTAAAATAAATTAAGAATATTACAGATTTTAGAACGAGATCCAACCTTACAAATTTTGAAGCTTTTTAAACATGTCTGCTTTCATGTATAATTATCTAATATTCTTTTTATAAATATTGAAAAATCATATTCACAAACATGAAAGCTCTTTCTTCTCTAACCTGATTGCCAAAAAAAAAAACGTATTTGTTAGACATGTCTGAAAAGACATCGTGTAAGTCCGAATTTGATTTGAAAACCTATTTTGGTAGTCTCCTTATTGTATTTATTTTTAAATTTTTTAAATAAATAAATTAAAATATATTTAAAAATATTTTTTTCTTAGGAATATGTTTCTAAATATGCATTAAACAATCATAAACGTCTTCACAAAGGGCAAACCAAGAAATGCAATGAGTGTGGAAAAGAATTCACTCGCAACTGTGAACTTAAAATACACATGAGATTTCACACCCGTGAATATCCCTTTGAGTGTACAATGTGTGAAAAGAAATTTGCCATAAAAGGACACCTGCGAACACATATGTGGCAACATCAGGGTATTAAACTAGAATGTGAAGAGTGTGGTAAATTATTTAGATCTACAAAATCATTAAATGAACATTCCTATACACATGGTGAAATGCCGTATACTTGTGACTTTTGTAATAAGGGATATCCATCAAAACAAAAGTAAGTAAAAAATATCAAGCTATACTTGTAGCAATACAACTGTAGTTATTAGCAGAATTTTGCAAAGTAATTGACCGACATATATATATATATGTATATATTCGGGAAGTAACGATACGCCTTTTTGCCAATACGATACCGATATTCAAAAGGAAATATCGGCGATAGCGATACGAATATTGAATTTGAATTCAAGTTAAAATTAACAAAACTCAAGTAGAGTAATTTTTTAAAATTCCAAATAACGCCGTAAGATATTAATATTTGAAATTGATATTAATGATTTTAAACAAGTAAACGTTCTAAATTCCGTTGTGCCGAATCATATTTACCCTTCGCCACAGTATTAAAAATCCCAGATCTTATATACGGTAGCCTCATACTAGTGTAGCCAGGTGAGATAATAGTCCGATTTGGCCCATTTAAATATTTAGTGCTCCTTATATATAAGAAGTATCTAGGTCAAATTTGGTTCTCATAGTTTACAATAGGTTAAGGCGCTATTGTGCAAAAACCATTATATCGGAAAATAACATGGATTATAGACTTAAAAAATTTTAATTTTACGGTTGAAAATGTGGGGCAGTCGTGGTTTTTTGTTCATACCTCTAGCATTTGAGAACCGATCTATCAAACTATCGCCTATGTGCTAGAAATCGCAAATCGCAAGAAAGTTGTGATTACGATTTGAAATCGCAAAGGTGTGCTGGAGTTCGTAATCGCCTTAAATTTGGCGATTTTAAATCACAAGCCTACAGTAATGTGATCCACATGTGAACTTGTAAATTTCCTTTAAAATTTATTTTCAACATCAATAAATAGCATATAAAAAGGAAATTTAATGTTTTTTTTTCCATTTATTTTAAAAACTCATAATCTTTTGAGAAAATGTTCATAGAAAATATAAAATTAAAAAACAACATTGTTTTAATACTGATTGTGATTTAACAATTTCTTTTAAATTTGCGTTTTGATTGTGAGCAGCTGTTTCTATTTAACTTCGAAAAAAATATGTAAGAAATTATAACCATTTATCAACAACATGTACTTATGGTACTTACCATTGTTCAGGAATATCTCTTGGGTTGTAATAATCCCTTAGAAGACGTTTTCTGATACGTTCTTTTTTAAAATACAGTTTTTTTAATGAAATAACACGTGTGAACTCTAGCACATGCTTAAATAAAATTGCCGATTTTCAGATCGCATGTGATTTTCAAATCATGCAATTTTCAGCACATGGCCGTATGTATTCCGAACTATATGTGATATTAATATATATCAACATAGCCCCCATCATATAGAGAACCCCCATTTCGACAGACAAACTGACGGAGGAATAAGCGGGCTCCGTTGAATGAGCTCAGCTTCTCATAAATAACAAGAAAATATACGTATACTAAGATTCGAAATGTTAAAAAATACAATGACAAACTTATATAAAAGCATTTGCAGAAATAGTAGATTTCAAAAATCCGTTTAAACCAGACCAGCAGCGGAAAATAGTCTCTTAGATGCCTTAGATCTCATTTAAAAACTTTAATCTTTCTGCCCCATTTTCTTTAAGTTTGGGTATAGCATGCCATTGCATCCGTAAACAAGCGGATCTGCGACTCTAAAAATATTACGATAGGTATCTTTGAATTCTTCTTAAGTGAAAAGTAATTAAAAAGGCAGAAAACGTGCATATACCTACAAGATTTAGTAATGGGAGAATATTTTGTCACTATGCACAATGGAAAATTTCGGCAAAAACCCTAAAACTTTGTTATTTATTTTCGTAATGTAATAATACTTTGTACTAAGGTGAAGTAGCTGACGCCGTTGTGCAAACGTTATATATATATAAATATATATATACAGTCGAACTTCCTTATAGTGAACTTCTATACAATGAAGTTCTCCTTATTAAGAACTTAAATCAAGAACACAACTTTTTCTTTTCACTTTCAATGTATTTTGATCTCCGTATAATGAATTTCCATACAGTGAATTTTTCTTCACAATGAACAAAAGTTTGGAACCAAAAATACATTTTACGTGTGTTTATTAAGAAAATGAGAAATGTACCGTAAATAAAAACAAAAAAGTTAATGATTTGACTTTTAACACCAGTTGACCGAGTTCAGTGAACGAAAATGACGCACATAAAAAACAAAAAAAAAATTCTTTATAATGAAGTTTCTATATAGTGAAATAATTGTCTATCCCCGTGGAGATTCATTATAGGGAAGTTCGACTGTATATAGGTATATATTTTTTTTTTTTTTTTTTTTTTTTTTTTTTTTTTATATTTGCTTTATGTATGACTGTTAATATTTCATAAATGTTTGTATTTTGATGTCCTTTTCACTAATTGAAAAGTTTAAAATTTGAAATAATATGAATCACTGAGCAGAGGGTAAATAAGAAATATGTATACCCTTACTTAGTTGTTAAACTCATAGTACTTAGTTTTAAGCCTTTATACCGCTATGTGTTACAGCCCTTTAACATCTTAAAACTTCTAAAGAAAATCAGCAGATTGCCAAACTTTGTACTTTTTATTATTATATTGTTTATTTTTAAATTGCATTTATTAAATTGTTTGATCAAAAAATCTCTAAAAAAAATTTAAAAAGTATCGTCGTATCGACATCAAAATATCGCCCATACCGATATATCGGAAAATCTGAAGTATCGCCGATATTTCGATAGCGGCATTCGTTACATCCCATATATATAAATATATATATATATATATATATATACACACATATACAATATATATATGTACGTATATTAGGGTGGGTCGATTTAGCAATTGATATTGTGCCATCGATTTTTCGATAGCTTTTGGCATCAATAAAGTTCCACAACGACATATCAAAAAAGTCATTTTTTTCGAAGAACAGATACATATCACCATCGCCTGTAACGTGCGAATTTCTTTAGAAATGAGCTTTTTGACACGGGAGAAAATACTTAAAAAACTCGTCTAAAAACCCAAAAAAAAAACTTTTTTTTTTAAAAAATTATATCGCCATCATCAAAAGTTATTTTCGGGAATACAATATTTATTATTAATTACATATTTCATTTATTAATGACGTGCTAAACTCCCAATTTTTATTTATGATAAAAACACTGAAATTTATTGTTGTGGGAAAGCTAGTTTCTATGCGCATTTCGCTGGTTGCTAAGGCCAGCTCGTCAGGAAACTTTTTTCAAAGACTTTATAAAAGCTAAAAATATTATACAAATAAGACCATAAAGTGAATAAGAATTTTAAACACTCCGGTCTTACTGACAACAATATCAAAGCTTCAACAACAATAAACAGTGAATTTATCTTTCTTACATTCCCCTACAATTGGCTGGTTTTTTTCCAACACTAATTGCAGTTGTAAGAAGATATAAAGCAACTTGCCATTTCAGTTTTTTATTTGCCGGGCACAAGAAAATTTATTACCAAAAGTTTTTTTTTCGTTTAAGAGTACAATACCTTGGATAGGATATATTTAAAAAAATTTAAATCGGCGCATTTTTTTAACATTCTAAATACATGCTAAAAAACCTTAACCATTAACATACAAAAAACCTTTAAAAATTAACGCGCAAAAAACTGCTATCGCCATCGTTTTTAGCCTACAATTTCACCTTCGAAAGGTAATATTTAAAAAAAATTAAATCATCCGATTTTTTTTATTACCTACTAAAAAAAACCTTAAAAAGTAAAATTGAGAAAAAGTAAAAAAAAATTAAATTTGGGCACCTCGAAAATGATTTTTTTGATATGACGTAGTGGAACTTTTTTCCTCATGCCTTAAATTTTATATGGGCGATGCGATAAAAATCCGCCACACCTGCAGTCAAAGAAGGCTGTATATTGTGATCGAACTTTGAAGCGTTAACAATAATTTATGTTTTTTATTTGTATTTCAGATACAAAATGCATTTGGAAAAGGTGCATTGTAGTAATAATACTGAAATTGATTTGTCGCAAATCAAAAGTTTAACAAATACAAAAAGTGCAAGAAGGCGTAAAAAATTTAACTTTGTGCAAATTGTGCGAGAACCGGTAGCCAATGAATTGAATGAAAACAAGTTAATTAATTGAATTTTAATACATAAAGCTTAATACACAAAAAAAATAGCTTTATTTTTACAGAATTTTCAAGAAGTTTTAGTTATTTAAGAGTTAATCCTAAACATTGTTCCTCTTTTAAGAATATACCTACCCAATAAGCAATTTTGCTGGAAATCAAGTGCAAAACAATTGGTATTCAAGTTCGAATTTCAAGTTTCAAAGGTTGAGATATACTTTTGTTACACTTTATTTCAATAGCATTCTCCAGAAAAAAGGGAAATTGAAATTAAGTGGAATTTTATTTTTGAGTGCTTATTGGGTACATATGTTTTTAAATAGAGGGTTTTGAAAATAAAAATGTGTCTGTGGTATTTTTATTCTATTATTAATATTATTATATGTAAATTTAATTTCAATAGAAAAAAGGAATTTTATTCCTGGGATTAACATCGAAGGTATGAAATGCTTGTTAGGTATGATACATACCGTCGGAAAAGTTAAGGTTTCAGAAACACTAACACATAAATAGGAAAAAATTCAAAATAGTGCATATGCTAAACACTGAAAATCCGTCGTCTTGAGTTAGAAATACATTTCCATATAAAGGAAATGACGTAAGCTTTACTTTGAGCCAAAAAAAGTACCCATTTTAAAACCATAAAAAGTTTTAACTTTAAAAAAAATAAAAAAAGTTTTTAATTAAAAAAAAAATTTTTTGTTTGTTTTTAAAAATTTTTTTTTCGAAAGATTGAAGAAATGGCTATATAATTGTTGGAGAAATGGCAAACTTGATATAGAGATGACATTTTATATTTATTATTTCTGTTGTTGTGGTAGCGAGACATGCAGAACAGGTTATTTATGTGATTGTACAGTAGAATCGCGAAAAAGTTAACCGAAATGTCCCAAGGGTTGTTAACTTTTTCGAATTATAAACTTTTCTAAGCGGGTTAAAATTGTAAAAAATGCAATAATTAGCATACATATATTTATTTAAATGACTTAGTTTTCATCTTTTAAAAAAAGAATCAGATCTAATATGTACCGGCTTGTTTCAAGTTCACATTGCTCTTGAACTACAATTTATAAACAAAAGGTGCGACATCTGACGTTTGTAATGAAAGAAGTTCTTCACAAATTTTCAGATAGCGAATTCTGTGTATTTTCTAAAAATTTCACAGCCAGCCATTACTGACATTATTGTCCTCTTAGGTTGCAGTAACGCGAACTCGTGCTTAGCTATTGATATTGAAATTGGAATAGTCATTGCGCAATGACGTTTTCGTTGCTTCAAGGAAAACAATTGCACAAACCTGCCATAAGATCGTCATATTTCGGTGTATGTAATGTTTTTCTGTGTGCTTTTGTCTGTGTTCTCCAATGCCTCGAGAATTTTGTAACTTTTCGTTTTTATTTTTGAGATGTATACTTTATATCTACAATAAAACAACGCCAATGGTTTTTCTTTAATGTATTTCTCAATTTTGTGTAAACTCTCCTCTTTCGGCTTAAAATCTAATCTGATTTTTTATATTTTATACTAGCGGAATTCACCCTTGATAGTAAAGTCCCTTGTAGACCTTGTTAATCTTATAATTTTAGTAAAAATACTAACATTTACAACACTGCAACAACAAAATGTATTAGACTAAAATATACTACGCTGTGGTTGAAAAATCCAACAAAAAG
This sequence comes from Pollenia amentaria, assembly GCA_943735925.1. Classification (NCBI taxonomy): domain Eukaryota; kingdom Metazoa; phylum Arthropoda; class Insecta; order Diptera; family Polleniidae; genus Pollenia; species Pollenia amentaria. The sequence goes on along the minus strand of OX031008.1, from coordinate 198,051,825 downwards.
CAGTAGTAAACAAAGTGTGTGAATTTACCAGAATAAAACAGTTGAAGAAACTTTATCTGTCTCTTTCCCTCACTCAGCAAATTCATTAATTTACAATGCATACGAAAAAGACACTCACGCTGTGAAGTATAAAATCGTATTAAATATAACAGAGTTGTACACTTAATACAAAGGGTGAAAACCGCTACTGATTTGTTGAAATTTTTTTATTAGGTTAGGTTAAGTTAGGTTTAGAAGGGTTATGCGCCCAAGGGCGCAACTCCACTCGGAGACCAATGAGGTCCATTGTGAATCCCTTCAGTAGAGGAGAAAAAAGGAAAAAGAGAAGTAAAGAAGAATAGTAGAAAATAGACCTAAGGTTCGGTATATTTGTAGAAGCGCAGGACAAATTCCCCCCTACGGCCCCCCCAACAGAAACAGCCGTCCTACTTCCCTGACAAACCCCAGCAGATCGGTTGGATTACATCCAGCGATACACCCCAGTTCGTCGTGAAACCTAGCCCCTAGCCATTTCTCCCTGGGGCCGTGCATCCTAGGACAGTGGCACAGTACATGCTCAACCGTCTCCAGCTCCTCGGCATCTCCGCACAACCTGCAGAAGTCCGGTCTCGCAATGTCCCATTTACCCATAAAAGCCCTAACAGAACAATGCCCCTTCAGAACCCTATCTGAGTCCTGAGACCATTCCTATCCAGTCCTAATAGAACCCTGGTTGCACCTGCGTCCAATCCGGGCCATAAGGCCCTTGACACCCTGCAATCCGTTCTATCCCTCCAGGACCGGTTAACGGCATCACGAAATCTTTCCCGCAACACCCCATAGTAGTGACATAAGGGGGGTTTTACCCCTCTGTCCCTTACCTCTAAGTCCAGATTCAAAACCCCTCTCGCGAGTTCGTCCGCCACCTCGTTGCCATCCACCTTGCAGTGTCCTGGTACCCAACACAGCCTTATTGTGAATGCCAACATGAGCTCTCTCAGAGCATTCCTACACCGAGCAACCAGGCACGATCGCACCGTGTGATTTGTCAATGCCCTTAGCGCAGCCTGACTATCGACGTAGATTGTCACAACAGATCCCCCCACGATGTGATCCAGTATCACTTCCGTTGCCCTCCAGATCGCTAGGATCTCAGCCTGGAAGACACTGCACTCATCCGGGAGTCTGAATGACCTTTTCACGTCAGTGTCAGCAATAAAAACACCAGTGCCAGTGTCCATCTTGGACCCGTCCGTATATACTGCCCACCCCTCAAACAGTCCGTTGGATCCACGCCAAACTTCCCTATCCGGGAACTCCACCGGTGGTGTTCCTTGGAAGTCCAAGGTCATACTCCTATGATCCGAGATTCCCCCCGGAATCCTTTCCTGATCAAGCAGACCCACTTCGTATAGAATCCTTGTGTGGTCATCTCGCCTAGGTCTAATCAACGAAGACTCGTAGAGTCTAATGGCGATTTCTTTTCTGAGAAATATGTTGCATAAATGGTACATGCTCTATCTCTTTTGTGTAGAGCATGTACCATTTATGCAACATTTTTCTCAGAAAAGAAATCGCCATAAGTAAGTTCCTGGCAGCCACACTCTTCGCATAATGTTCAACGGGGGACAAATGTAGTAGGATGTCCAACGCCGCCTGCGGCGTGCTTCTCCTTGCACCAGTGATGCCAAGTGATGCACTCCTCTGGGCCTTGTTAAGCATCTTCCTATAGCTGTCCACTCTCAACGCATCCCACCAAACAGTGCATCCATAGGTAAGAATAGGTCTAACCACCGATGTGTAAATCCAGTTTACCATATCCGGTCTCAGTCCCCAATTCTTACCGATGGAGTTTCTGCATGTGTAGTAGGCATTGAGTCCTCTTTTCATCCTCTCCTGGGTGTTTCTTCTCCAAGACAGTTTACAGTCGAGGAAGTTACCCAAGTACTTAGCACAGTCAGATAGAGTTAGCTCGACGCCATCTAACACTGGCCCCTTAAAACCTTCTATCCTGTACCTTCTGGTAAAAAGAACCAGTTCAGTCTTCGCCGGGTTTACCCCCAGCCCTCTATCTTTTGCCCAATCCGAGAGTTCGCCCAACATCACCTGCATAATTTCACTGATCGTGGACAGAAACTTTCCCCTGACCAGTAGAACTATGTCATCCGCATAGGCGACGGCTTTCATACCCTTGGAATCAAATGTTCTGAGAATACCGTTGACCGCGAGCAACCATAGTAGAGGAGATAGAACCCCCCCTGTGGTGTCCCCCTGGTAACCTTCCTCCTAACCCTATGATTACCCAGGCTCGAGTTTATAATCCTGCTGCCAAGCATGCAGACTATCCACTCCACCAGAAAGCCCTGAATTCCCAGCTCCACTAAGGAATCCTTGATCGCCTCAATCCTAATGTTATTGAAGGCTCCTTCTATGTCCAGAAACGCGGCGAGAGTATATTCCTTATGTCTCAGGCCGTGCTCAATGCAACCCACCACCTCGTGTAGCGCACTCTCAACAGATTTACCCTTAAGGTAGGCATGTTGAGCGCTGCTAATGAGGTGGGTACCAATATTACTCCTAAGATAGAGGTCTACCAGTCTCTCGAGTGTCTTCAATAAGAATGTAGACAGACTAATAGGCCTGAAATCTCCCGGCTTCGAGTGGCCTGCCCTACCAGCCTTGGGTATAAAAATTACCCTGACCTCTCTCCACCCCCTAGGCAGATACCTCCCACTGAGGCATTTCCTAAATATATTCACTAGCAGAAATAATGCGTCGTCCGGGATATTGCAGAGCATGGCCGGAAAAATACCGTCCGGACCCGGTGATTTATATGGGTCGAAGGTATTGACAGCCCACTTAAGCTTCTCCCTTGTGACTATTTCCTCGACGCAGGCGGACTCATGACTCGATATCAGAGACATTCCGTCCCCTTGACTATCGTTCATACCTCCGTCTTCCGTGCACCCAGGAAAGTGCGTCTCCATGAGCAAGGTTAGGGTCTCAGAGCTAGACTCAGTCCATGAGCCGTCATTCCTTTGGACATACGCCAGGGTCCTAGGATCCTTGGATAAAATCCGTCGGAATCTAGTCAACTCGTTGACATTATCAATGGATTCACAGAACTGCCTCTTTGCCCTTTTAAGATCCGCCTTATACTTATTGAAATGCACCTTATGGGTGTTCCAATCACTCGATGCTCCCGTGAGCTTGGCCCTGTTAAACAGCCTTCTTACCGTCGACCTTTGAACCTGAAGTTCCCTGGTCCACCATTTGGGCTGTTCACGCCTACCCGGAAAAGTTACCGGGCAAGACAGCTCAAAGCTCTCTCTTAGCAGATGAGTGAATCTGTTCACATCACCTTCCACATCAGTTGGCAGCAAGTCACACAGGGCCCATTGCGCCAACCCAGAGCGGACCCTTTCATTAAAGAAGTCCCAATTCGTCCTCCTCGGGTTCCTAAACGGATTAACCCTAGACAGGTCAAAATTCAGTGTAAAGGTTATACGGCTATGGTCTGAGAAAGTACAGTCCGTTGCCACCCTCCAATCCGCAACAAGTTGCTCGTCGCGGTTCACTAATGTCAGATCTATAACTGCCTGCCTATCCTTATTTCTGAACGTCGGAGTGTTACCCATATTACAGATAATAAGATTGTTAGTAGTTATAAAATCAAACATTAACTCACCTCTTTTGTTAATATCAGCGCTCCCCCATTGGTTATGATGTGCATTTGCATCACATCCCAAAACCAGGATGGCGCCACTCCTTCTTGCATACGCCACCAGCTCTTCCACCTTTGCGCCAGGGGGATCTACTGCCTCGTACGGCATATACACCGAAGCCAGTGTAAGGGTAAGCTTACCTTTGGCTTCTCTATTAACGACGGTCAAGTCACCGCACCTAAAAGAATGGGATATTAGAAAATTCAATTCATTCCTCGCCAGTATACACGTTAATACCTTGTCCTCTGTGGACGGGACAAAAAGAGTGTATCCCGTAACCTTTAACCCGCAAACCTTATTTTTGTTTATCCAAGGCTCTTGGATTAGTGCTACGTCCGTCCGAGTGTTGTTGAGGAAAGTTGCTAGTTCGGCTGAAGCTGCTTCACAATGGTGCAGGTTTATTTGCACCACTAGCAGCTTCTTTGGTCCTGTCATGTTTCGGATACCGGAACCTGACACAACCTAGACCGAACTTAACAACCCCCCAACTTCCTCTAAGAATTTCATGGACTCCCGATCCACGGCGAACCGGAAGTCCTTCCCGGTGTTCTCCTTACAAGCCAGTGAGGTCACAAGCCTCCATTGGTTGGTAAGGAGCCTACCGTTCTGTTTGCCCATTACTGCCAGTATGGTTTCCACCGGGCGTACGGGTGGTGGAATCCATACTGTCACTATGGACCTGAGTGGCAGTTCGGAGGCTTGTATAACTTCAAGCTTTGCCTCTGGGTTAAAGTCACTACACTTGTCAATCGTGATTCTTAAGAATTCCAAGGAATTCTTGTTACCACAGTTGACAGTCTTCACTCCCTTAACACAGTCTGCCCCATTGAAGGATACATCCTCCTCTTTGCCACTAAATACGGCCAATTCGTCGATGAGCCTACCTTCAACCAACTGCCATAGATCGGTACTGATCCTCCCATTTGGATCATTCCGATCGATGACGGCTACCTGAAGATGGTTATCCAGGCTCGTCGACTTCTTCGTTCTCTTGTTCGATGAAGAAGGCTGATCATCTCCAGATCTGACTCTCTTAATGGTCTCCTTGTTGTTGGGACCCTTAGGAGCTTCAGCCGATGATGCACCAGACAACTTCATAGATTTCCCTACTACCTTGGGTGTCGCTCCTTTGCCCTCCGCAGCTCGTTCCGAAGACATGAGCGCAGCACCCTCTATGTTGCCTACCCTGCGGCAGGTTGATGAAGCCACCAGCCCTTTACTCTTCTGAGCAGTGTCAGGGTTGGAAGCTGCATCCACCTGCTTCTTCCAGGGAGAGGACCAACCCAGAACGGTACTGACAGGGCCGTAAATTCTTTCGAACTTAGCGACGCTTTGTCGGTGCCGTCTCAGAAGGTACCTGTCCCTCGCGGAGAACGTTGAAGGATCTCTCTTCGCCATCTTATCCAGATACACCAGAGAGTTCCTTGTCCCGCTCCGCGCCTTCTCCTCCTTCGTTCGGCCGGTGTTGTTAATACCACGTGGAGGGGCACTTGGCATCTCCTCCACGGCGCCCTGCCGAACAAGTTGTGGACATTCTTCTCCCGAGTGTCCCCTTTGGTGTCCCCTGGCCTCACCGGTGGAAGGGACAGGCTCTGTAGTCTGACTGTGAGCAGATATACTTGCAGTATCCTGCTCCTCGTCAGAGATCAGAGTCAGCCGCTTCAACCCCTGAGTAGCCCCGGTTTCACCACAGGAGTCACTCGACAGTTCCAGAAGACTGTCCACCTGTAGGTCGGTCAGCACTTGTCTCTCCTGCCCAATGATGCTGCAATGAACAGCCGATAGGGTCAGACCCCCCACACAAGCACTGACCGACTCCCCGACCGTGACGTCCGATCCACCCTCGACTCTACCCTGGTCGATCACCTCGTCCGTCGCGTCCTCTTTCCGTCCTTTTAAATTAAATTTATTATTTTTAAATTTTTGCTCATTCATTTTTGTTCCCACGAGTAGGCCGTAAAGTCGGACCATCCGCACAGTGACGGCGTGCGCAGACTAGGCAACTGACATACAACAGCGCTTTGCCATGACGCTGAGGGGAGCTGTTAACGACTAGTTTCTTTTTGCACTAACTAGCCACCCAGTCCCTCGGCACTGCTACCTTCACGTTGACCTTAAAAGTGCATATGTCGCGCACCAACCACTGGTAAAGCCCCCACCTTACAAGGGGCGAACCCGCGGGCTGGCATGACGTGATATATGTACTGATAATGGACCGGATAGTGTATAGTTACCACCACCGCCTCATTATCCTGACAAGATGAGTAACCTTTAGTCGTCCACTCCTTCAGTATTCATGACCTCCTGGGAAGACGTATCGAGATACATCACCTCAGTAGATCAGAACCGTAGAGTGCACTTAAGCCCTCGCATCTCGACAAGATTGTTACCCAGGCGAGGGTACGTTATATACATACTTTAAAGAAAAAAAGGCTAAAGGATCTTAACAATTGTCTTGGTAGCATTTAGAAAAGCTAGAAGCAGTAAAAATTATTTAAAATCACTTTGCGCCAAGACTCTTAGCAAGATACAACGTAAGTTAAGTTTTAATTCTACTTATATTTTATTAATATTTAATTGTTATTTAGAGAATAAACACCACCACAATAAACATCACAAAACAGAACACCGCCATACGTGTTTATTATTAGTAAGTTTATTCTCGCTAAGGCGCAAAGGCAACAAATGTGATCTAAAAGTTACAATTAATTTATTCTGTGTTGCATTGTGAGTAAATTTAGACGCCAAAAAATAGAATATTCATGTCAGATTCTGAAACAAAGTCAAATAGAGTAAGCCATAGAAGTACAAAAGGCATTTCTCCTGCAAGGTTCAAAATATTTGTAAACGAAAATAAATAACCAGCCGCAACCACCGCAATTGCCGCAGGGGAATGTAGAAACGCCGAGATATGCCAGAATCCAGCCGAATGCCAATTCTTCCACGTCATCACATACGACAAATACACAGCCACAGTCACAATAACAGACACAAGCACATCCATAGCCTCATGTCCAAAGCCAGCAGCATAGCCAGTATTCATCAAATCGACAAAACGAACAGCAACAAATATCAGCTCAATGTGTTTCCAAAATTACTTTGAATTTGATAAAAATCTGACAGAAATGAAAAACGAGTTTCAAAGACAAATGCATACTATGCAAGAAATAATGATGTCAAACGTCCATCAGGTTAATAACAGTGTGCTGGAGTTAAGAAATAAGCACCGGGTGGAAAACATGAATCCTACTCCACAACAAAACGTGCCAATGCGTAATTCATCAGAGTATAGCGAAAATACGGATAGGTCAGTTGATCATCGACAGAAGAAAATATACCCACTTGCAGCATTTACAGGTAAGCCAGAAGAGTTGCAAAGTTTAATAGAGTCATATAAATGCACTACACGTCAGTTTACTATTCGAGCCTTCACAATATTATTGGCTTACGTGAAGCCATGTCGGGAAATGCCCAAGAGATTGTAGAGGCACTCTTGTCGAACTCAGCTAAGGTGCCAGCTATTTTAGACATTTTAGAAGAAACGTATGGCAGACCCGAACAGTTGATTAGAAGTCAAATTGAAAAAATGAAGCGAATAATGACAATAGCTGAAGATGGACTCGATCACGTCATTGATTTTGCCAACAAACTAACTAACATGACCACATTTTTGAAAAATGCAAATGGTGAGCATCATTTATCAAACCCTACGCTTTTAAGTGAAATGGTTGCAAAGTTACCTATTACCCGCCAGTTACAATGGGCCGGGCGAGCCCAGGTGATAACCACTAGTACTAACTTCACCCAAGATCCGCGAGTGACCCTCCGTGAAATTTCCCAACAGTCCTAGCTCCCTCAGCCTAAGAATGCTCCTTGCTGCCATTCCCATAACAAACTGATCTATAGGCAGAATATGAAGAATAACACCCAGAGCCACCTGAAGCGTACTTCTCAAGGCACCTGTCATGCCGATCGAAGCACACCTCTGAGCCTTAGACAGAAGTCCCCTCCGACAAGCCAGTTTCAATTCCTCCCACCAAACACAGCATCCATACGTAAGAATGGGTCTAACCACCGAAGTTTACAGCCATCCCACAACTGACGGCCGGAGTCTCCAGCTCCTACCTATCGACAATCTGCAAGCATAGTAGGCATCGAGACCCCTCTTTAGTCTCTCCTGAGTATTCCGCCTCCAGGACAGCTTACTGTGCAGAAAAACTCCTATATACTTAGCACTACCTCCTAGTAAAAAGAACTAATTCTTTCTTCTCCGGATTAACTCCCAAACCCTTATCAGTCGCCCATGCTGACCATTCGCCCAGTGCCCCTTGCATGACTTCGCTAATTGTCGGCATAAACTTGCCCGATACCAATATAACTACATCATCCGCGTAGGCGACGACCTTCTGACCTATCCTGTCAAAACGTCCCAGAACGACATTGGCAACCAAGAGCCACTATAAGGGAGAGAGTCACGAGTTTCCTTAAGCTCTCGTTTCCCCAGTCCCAGTGAATAACTCTGCTGATAAGCATCAGAGTTATCCATTCGACCAAGAATAACGAAACCCCTAAATCACTCAGTGCCTGCCTTATGGCCTCCATTCTCACATTGTTAAAGGCCCCCTCTATATCCAGGAATGCCGCCAAGGTGTATTTCTTGTCTCGCAACTTCCGTTCTATATAACCCACCAGATTATGAAGCGCACTCCCACCAGACCTACCCTTAAGATAGGCATGCTGAGCGCCGCTGCTGATGCCGGTGTCAATCTTCGTCCTCAGATGTAGATCAATCAGTCTTTCTAATGTCTTTTAAAGAAAAGACGATAGGCTTATAGGTCTAAAATCCTTAGGTTTAGAGTGACCGGTTCTACCTGCCTTAGTTATGAAAATAACCCTGATCTCTCCACCCTCTAGGAATGTAACCATTTAGCAGACATACCCTAAATAGTTCCACCAGCAATAGGAGTGATGATCCCTGGATATTCTGTAGCATAGCCGGAAATATACCATCTGGTCCTGCCGATTTGTACGACCCAAAAGTATTAACCGCACATGTAACCGTATCCACCGCCTGCCTTATCACACCTCCCGAGCCCGATCCAGAAAAGAGGTTACCACACCCCACCTTACCCCCGTCTCAGGATCCACACAACCTGGGAAGTGAGTCTCCAAAGGCAAACAGAGAGATTCGGAGCTAGATTTCGTCCATGAGTCGTCCGGTCTCTGAATAAATCCTGGGACCACAGGGTCCTAGGATAAAATTCTTCAGAACCTGGCCATCTCATTCACAGATTCCACTGACTCGCTAAATTTAATCCACGAGTCGCTTTTAGCCCTTCTAATATCTCCCTTATTCCTATTATAACTTATTCTAAAGTTACTCCAATCCTCATCCCTACGCGTATTCTTTGCTCTATTGAATAACCTTCCTTTGATTCCTCAACTCACCTGTCCACCATCTCGGTTGCGAGCGCCTACCAGGAAAATTCAGCGGACAAGATCGCTCATATCTACTGATCAACACCTCCGTAAAGGTACCCACCAGGTGCTCCACACCTTGCCGAAGTCGACCCCCAATCGTGTGTAACTCTAAGAAAAGGAATCCCAGTTTGCCCTCCTTGGAGTTTAGATTAAAGGATATAACGACCATAGTCAGAAAAGGAAAATCCTAAAAACACCTTCCAATCATCTACTAAGTCTCTATAGTTCGTCAATGTTACATCTATTAATGCCTCCCTATCTCTAGTTCTGAACGTTGGCGTATACCCCTTATTACAGATGTAAAGATTGCTAGGAATAATAAAATCAAACATAGATTTACCCCATTGGGTATGGTGTGCATTAGCGTCACAACCCAGTACCAGTCTCGAGCCCCTTCTGCCCGAGTGCTCCACCAACTCACGTACTTTCACACCAGGTAGATCGGTAGCCTCATATGGTAAGTATACCGATGCTAGTGCAAGGACCGTTTTCTCAAAATTTAAAAATTTTAGGTTAAATCAATATAATTTTTGATTTAATATTTAAGGCATATTAAAACAAATTTTTTGCAAAAAGTGAATAAATAAAAATTTTACGTTAATACCCTATTTACGATCAAGTGCGATATGTATTTTTGATATTGTTATGTTTGAATACCAGGTAACCGTAAATGGTTACATCGTTATTTGATGTATCTCTTAACACACACACACAAGCTTTATATTTTATGTATACCTTGTTTGATTTTGATTATTGAATAAAGCACATGGTGGAATTTGAAAGCCATTAATAAATCGGGAATTGTATTTAATTCATTTGGAATAAGGACATAATAGATATAAAGTATGATTTTTATTTGTTTAAGATTCTAATTTATTTTTTGAATTATTCAATTATGTAATAGCAAAAACTGTACCCAAAACAAAAGATATACAATAAAAATTCATTTAATAACGCTTGTAAACTATAATAATAATAATTATTTTAGGCATCTCTTACACTAAGCAAAAATCCGTTCGTTTAACAGATGGAACGGCTTCGTTGATAAATCTGTATTGGGTAAATGAAATTTTTCATAAATATAATGAAAAGTTTCATTGATTGGAACTTCCAAGTAGCCATTTTGAAGTTACATTATTTCATTGCTTTAGTGAAAAGCATTACATTGTTTTAACGAAGTTTCATTTATTGCAAATTTTGAATAAATATATAACTTGATTTTCTTTTGTAGGATACAACATATTAAATTAGTTTAATATGTAGTTAAATAAATTTTGGTGTAAAAACTTATTTATTAATCAATTTTCTTACATTTCAAAAAAGTTTATCAAACCAAGTCATTAATACAATGAAGCTGTTTCATAAATTTAACGAAATGTGTGTATGTAATTTATTTAAACCCTCTCCCCATTTTTGTGTATCATCTACTTTGTTCCTTCGTTTAGAGGTTAATAACATGAACGAAAACGTTTCATGTTTTCAATTAAATATTCTTAATTAAGAAAGCGTGTATTTTGTTGTTTTGAATAAAAATACTTTCGTATATATACATATTATCATATACATATTTTCATAAATACAACGAATATTCTTCATAGGTGCTACAGAAATAGTTGTATGTAATCGTGATATTCATCCTTTCTCCACGATTTGTTTTTCTCTTGTTGGAGTGGTTCCAATTTTCATGTATTTACTTGTTAAAATTCAAGTGTTTTTGTTTTTTTTTTTTTACATTTAGTCAGCTATTGTTTCTGGAATATTTTGTAGCAAATTCTATTTAGGTAAAATTGTTTATAAATTCGAAATTTTTAAATTGAGTTGCAAAAAGGGCATAATAAACCACACAAATTGCTTGGAAAACATGCACTTTGTTTTTGCTTCTGTTTGCCAATAAACATTAATTTTTCATTAATGTTTTGCTTTCAATGAATACTGGCGACGATTGTGCTGCGGCAATTTTGCTCGCTATTTGTTTAAAACGCAGAAGAAATATAAAATAAAGAAAAATAGTTTGTAGTAAAGAATGCTCTAAATAAAAAGCTCTTTTGAGGCAAACAATGGTGCTAAGAAATTAGAATTTACGGCTGAAAATGATGTTTTGGTTTCTTCTTCTACGTCTTTAATCTGCAAAGTTTTCGCTTAAATGATTACTTTTAGTACTAGACACCACAAAAAGTTTGATAAATGTCAGCCACATATTAATAACACAAAATATTTGTACAAACGTAATTTTTTGACATGTTTTCCAAGCAATTTGTGTGGTTTATTATGCACTTTAGTTTTTAAATTATGAAAGGAAATTTTATACGTAGGTAAATTGTTATTTAAAATTTCAAAATTACGAGTCGCACTTGTCTTAGGAAATTATTATTTGTCTCAGTAAAAATCTTTACTGATTTATGTCATGGACCACAGGTTTTTGCACGGTTTAAACCGTATATTTGAAAGTAAATAGGAAAAAATCCAGATTTCTCGGAAACTGTCCGAACGATTTTTTGCACGCATAACTTATTTTGTCCAGAAAATTATTTGCTTTCAGAAAATATACAGTTTATACCGTGCAAAAGCCTCTGGGCCATGGCATAAATCAGTAAAGATATTTACTGACCATTTTGGATGAACTCAGATTTCTCGGAAACTGTCCGAACGATTTTTTGCACGCATCGCTTTCATTTGCTTAAAATTCCACGTGAAGGTAGGTAGGTAGGTAGAAAGGCTGGTGTGAAGTCTCCTTCACACCCTCACCCAGAGACCAATGTGGTCCATTGTGGTGCCTTGTTTAGAAATATATAGCTGGAAAGTAGGTGAAGTAAACAGCGAAAGCATTAGAAAAGATAAGGATAGATAAGAAAAGGAAGATCTGACCAAACCCGAGAGAAAAACCTCACTCAACACAACACCGATCCGCCCTATGTGCGGTTAGCTCCCAGTCTCCTGCTGCGCAGCCAGGCCATCCCCATTACGAATCCTATCAGACTCTCGAGCCCAAAGCCCTGGACGTCCCCTAATTCGCCTAGGAATCTGCTGCCCAGCCACCTCAGCCTGCTGCACTGTAGCCTGGGACAGCGGCACAAAATGTGCTCAACCGTCTCCAGCTGCTCCGGGTCCTCTCACAACCCGCACATATCCGACACGTCTGATCCCAACCTCATCGCCATCCTGCCTATCATGCAATGACCCGTGATGATTCCTACTATGGACCCTACTTCTGCCCAGCAACAACTCCGAGTCGGACTTCCTAAGCCCCGGACCCAGCGTCCGTGATACCCGGCAGTCCGTTCGGTTCCCCCAGGCCCTATTGGTCGCGCCCAGAATCCATTCTCTAATATTTCCAAAGTAGAAGCCTATTGGAAGCCTAACCGCCTCCATATGATTAGGATCCTCCATCTCTGAGCCCTGTCTCGCCAACTCATCAGCAATCTCGTTGCCGTTTATGTTGCAGTGACCAGGCACCCAGCACAATCTCACCATATACTCTCCTAAGGCTCCCTCCAGAGCCCTCCTACAACCATCAACTAGCTTGGAGTTCACATAACAGCCCCTTACGGCCATAAGGGCCGCCTGGCTGTCGACGTATACAGTGACCTCCGAGCCCCTATCAATGTTGTCCCTCATCAGTTCCACGGCCCTCAAGACCCCCAGAACCTCCGCCTGAAAAACACTGCAGTCGTCAGGAAGCCAATATGACATTCTGATGTCCAGATCCTCAATGTAGACCCCCGCAACCGTGCCTCTCATCTTCGAGCCATCAGTGAAAATAGCAAATCCACTAAATAATCTGCTGCTTTCGGCATCCGCCAGAAATCTACCCTAGTGCCCACAAAATCCGTGGAGCGGGGTCATCCCAGGCAATAGCCTTTCTTTTTACAGATCACGTGTGAGTCATGTCATGCTGTCATGTTATTTTTGTTTAGCATTGTTTGGCATTTCATAATGGAAAGACTTACGCCTGAACAACATTTACAAATCATTCAACTTTATTACGAAAATTAACGTTCTGTGAGGAATTTGTTTCGTGCAATTTGCTCAACTTATGGTCAACATAATCGGCCTACTGAGCGTTCTATTTGCAACACCATCACCCATTTTGAGACCCAGCATTCATTAATGGATAATATTCGACCGAATAGACCACGTCCAGCACGCTGTGAAGAAAATATTGCGGCCGTAGCTTAGGGTGTACACGAAGACCATGTAGAGTCGATACGGCGCCGTTCGCAGCAACTCGGACCGTTATCGTGCTCGTGAACTCGGACCATATAGTGCTCGTGATCTCGGCGACATTTGGTTTCATCAAGACGTTATCACTTCCCACACATCGCATCAATCAATGGATTTATTGAGAGAACACTTCGGTGAGCACATAATTTCACGTTTTAGGCCGGTCGATTGGCCACCAAGATCGTGTGATATCACACCGTTAGACTTTTTCCTGTGCGGATATGTAAAGTCTGAAGTTTATGCGGACAAATCCGCTTCGATTCAGGCCTTGGAGGAAAAGATCACGCGTGTCATTCGCCAGCAGCCAGTCGAAATTGGACTCAACGGATGGACCATCTTCGACATAGCAATGGCCAACATTTGATAGACATAATCTTCAAAAAATAAATGCCTAAGAATGTTCTTCCAAATGATAATAAATATTCCCCATTAAATTTGAATTTTCTGTGTTTTTTCTTTAAAAAAGTAGGGAACCTCGATATGGATCACCATTAATTATTTCGCAGTTGTAAAAAAGATGCTGCCAGAAACATTTCGCAACTTTTTCACAAATTAAACAGAGTACAACTCTCAACATTTTTTCATAGCAATTCTGCACAAGTTTTTTTCATACGAGTTTTGACAGCATTTCACGTGAAATGTTGAACAGAGTACTAGGCTTTATTCTGTAAATCAACATAATTTGGGTATTTTGGTTTCCCAGTTTTTAAATGTCCAAATTCGATGATATTTCGCCGACGCTATCTTGGCTCACGTAAAAATAAAAGTATACTAATAAAAGTATACCGCAGGGTAAGCTAAGAGAAACTAAAGCCAATATATCGGTGAGCACTACTGGTTATCTAACTAGTAAAATGACCGGTAGTCTTCTTGTAGTGCAGTGATCAGGGTATTTATTTGCTTGTTTTGTGATACGAACTGTCAAAAGTTTATGTTTTTTTCAACACGTTAAATTTCTAGCTTAAAAAGTAAACAAGTTTTTTTAATCAAAGTAAAAAGTGATAATAGCTGCGTTCGAGAACACAAAAGTTTTTACTATTTTTTACTGAACTTTACTGCATTTTACTAAATTGCGTTCGCGTACACAAACTACAGTAAATGAGAACACAAATTGAGAGCGTAAAGTGACAGTTCTTGACTGAGTACTTACAAATTTTTACTGCAGAAATTTTTGCAGTAAAATTTAGTAAATCAAAAAAACATATGTTACAAAAGGTAAACAAGCAAAAGAAACAAACAAAAACGATACAAATTGTGAAGAAATTATTTTAAAAAAAGAAAGTTTAAATAAAAATTAAACAATAACAAAAAGTTAATAAATATTAGTTAATTAAACTTCTTTGTTGTGTTTAATCGAGTACCGATAAGAAAACGAGTTAAGTAGTCAAAAGTGTAAACATTTTTCAACACTTCAATTATTTGCCATCAGCTGTTGCCTTTATTTTACGAATTTTTACAAAATTTGCGTTCGCGTACTTTTTTGGACAACAGCGTCGCTTTGTCGACGTCTCTTTTTGTTTGATGGCGAGCGGTGTACAGAAGAAAAAGGGGTAAACAAAACTCGTTTTGTTTACCCCGAGTTTTGTGTTTTTCATGTCGTTTTCAAGGTATATTTATAGCAGGTAGTCTCGGAAAGCCTGCTGATTATTTTTTTATTTGCTTAATTTGTGATACGAACTATCAAATGCAGTTTATGTTATTTCAACACGTGTTAAATTTCAAGCTTAAAAAGTAAACAAGTTTTTTTAATCAACGTAAAAAGTAAAAAAGTCATAAAATCAAAAAGAAAATCAAAGTGATTTATAATAAACTAGCGGGCCCGTTGCCTGCTTCGCACGGCAAAACAAAATAAGAAAAGAAACACACTTGTTTTAATAAAGTTGGTTTTGTTCCCTATTATTCAACTTTTAATTCTAGTTTCTTACAATCTTAGACTATGTATCACTTAAACTATCTTAGAGCTCTTTCGTAGACAACATTTTTGGTTTTGCCATGAGTTGTTGTGTAGATAAAGAGAACTGAAGGCTTGCCAACACGTGAGCACGAAACATAACTGGCCGTGTGAAAAGCAAGGATATTCAAAATCAATTCCGCACAATTCCAACGATTGCCCTTGCACTTTATTTATTGTAATACCAAATGCAAGACGTATTGGAAACTGTAGTCTTTTGAATTCAAAAGGTAAATCTGATGGAATCATTGGAATTCGTGGAATCAATACATCTTCACCTTTAAACTTCCCCTTTCAAATTGTTGCTTCGATCAAATTATTCATGACCTTTTAAGCCAGCAATAGTCAATGATTGGCCTTGTGCTTTGTTGATGGTAATAGCAAAGGCAAGACGCAAAGGGAATTGGAGCCGCTTGAATTCAAATGGTAAATCGTTGAATCGGTCATGCCGTTCTCCAGTTATGCGCTTAATAGAAAAAGTAGGCGTAAAAGTAGGCGTGGTAAATTTTTCTTTCGATGAAAACTTAAAGTTGATTAATACGAACATTTGAAAGAAAAATTAGTCAACTCGATGGAGCCGTTTTCTGATTTTAGGTAAATCGAAAAAAGTGGGCGTAAAAGTGGGCGTGGAAAAATTTTCTTTCCGTAAAAACCTAAGTTGGACCATGGCGATAATTTTAAAGAAAAAATCGTTCAAATCGGTCAAGACGTTCTCAAGTTATGGATTTTGCCACGCCCCTCCGCCCTCAGACCGAAAATTTCAACCAAACTTCATATAAACCATATATGGGCCACTGCCTACGTAGTGTATAAGTTTGGTTGAAATCGCACGACGCGTTTATGATTAGTTCGGCGACGTACATATACGGACTTATTTTTATATACATAGATAACAATTTTGGGTAAAGGCTTAAATATATAATTAGAAAAAAGAAATAACAAACAAAATGAATCTATTTTCATTTAATGGCGCCTTTTCTTGTTTGATTTTAACTTTTCTTTTATCATCTCCTTCGCTGTTTGACAGTTCGTATCACATAACAACAATAAAACACGCTGTTGTTTGTTTTATTGTACAATTGTTGTACTCTCGCAGCTACCTAATATAAATATACCTTGCTCTCACCAATAACTTGTAGGCCACACGAACAATTTTTGTCTTTCAATTCCTTTCAATTTGCTCTCACTCTCATTTTTTTCACTAACACACTCACACTTTTTAAATTGATCACGAGATTGCTCTCAATTTTAACTATCCATTTGTTTGGCAATTTTACGCTCAATTTAACAGCTGATTAGAAGTTTAGTGAGCTAATTTTTCGTTTGTCAGTATAAATTGTTTTCTTGATGACATCTTGAAAGTAAATTGCTTAAAAATTGCGTGCAGCCTACGTCACAGCTTTCAATTAATGTAAATTTTGACAAACAGTATATGTAAAAGACTATCAACAAAAAGTTGATCGTGTGGCCGCAGTGAAAGTAGCAATCTTGTCAATATAACATTAGCCGTTTGAACACAGACTTAGAAAATAGATTCATTTTGTTTGTTATTTTTTTCTAATTATATATTTAAGTCATTACCCAAAATTGTTATTTATTATAAATCACTTTGATTTTCTTTTTAATATTAGGTGCGTTTGAGTACTTTTACAGTAAAATGCAGTAAATGAGTAAACTTAAAAATTTGCTCTCTCAAAAAGCTGTTGTCCAAAAAAGTACGCGAACGCAAAATTTGTAAAATTTCGTAAAATAAAGGCAACAGCTGATGGCAAATAATTAAAGTGTTGAAAAAAGTTTACACTTTTGACTACTTAACTCGTTTTCTTATCGGTACCCGATTAAATACTTTTTATAACACGAAATTTTAAGAAAATAAAAACAATTTATTTCATTTCTCTTTCACATTTTTATTTATTTTTTTATTTTATTTGATTTTACTGTTTTCTGTCCGGCTAAATTTGTTCGAAAATACATGAATACATTTTTCGCTATTGATTACTTAAGAAATAAGTGAAGTACTAAGTACCCAAATACAAATACTTTTAACAACTCTAAAAAGTAAAACAACAACAACAAAAGTTTAAGAGTTGGAATTTAGCCATATAAATGCACCACAAAGAAGTTTAATTAACTAATATTTATTAACTTTTTGTTATTGTTTAATTTTCATTTCAACTTTTCTTTTTTAAAACAATTTCTTCACAATTTGTAGTCTTTTTGTTTGTTTCTTTTGTTTGTTTACCTTTTGTAACATATGTTTTTTTGATTTACTAAATTTTACTGCAAAAATTTCTGCAGAAAAAATTTGTAAGTACTCAATCAAGAACTGTCACTTTACGCTCTCAATTTGTGTTCTCATTTACTGTATTTTGTGTACGCGAACGCAATTTAGTAAAATGCAGTAAAGTTCAGTAAAAAATAAGGCTGAAGTGCACTTTACGGGGCGTACAAAAAAAAAATATGAAAAATATGCCACCCGATCCAGAATTAAAAAAAAAAATACCAAAATTAATATTTAAGGGGGCTGAGGCCCGTGGGGACCCCTGGGTCCAAAAAACCGCCCCGCCCACTGAATGGTATGTGTGGGTACTCAAATTAAAGGTAATTGTGCAACAAAAACGAAAATAATAAAATGTTGGTTGGGCGGCATTTCTAGGGCCCTCTGGGGCAAAAAAAGTGTCCCCCCCATAACTCTTATGTATATCTGTGTGGGTACTCAAATTAAAGGTAATTTGCTCACGATTGCAAATATGTATTTTGTTTTTGTATTCGTTTTATATTTTCCTCTCTAGGTTAACTTATGTATCTTTTATAGGTATGCAGAGAAGTTTTAGTTAGCGAAGCCGGTCTTTGTTATACCATAGAGGAGAAAATCCTTTTGCCCGGCCGAAGGCCGGCTATGAAGAGAAGCTTTAGTAAGCGAAGCCGGTCTTTGTTATACCATAGAGGAGAAAATCCTTGCGCCCGGCCGAAGGCCGGCTATACAGAGAAGCTTTAGTTAGCGAAGCCTGTCTTTGTTATACCATAGAGGAGAAAATCCTTGCGCCCGGCCGAAGGCCGGCTATACAGAAAAGCTTTAGTTAGCGAAGCCGGTCTTTGTTATACCATAGAGGAGAAACTCCTTGCGCCCGGCCGAAGGCCGGCTATACAAAGAAGCTTTAGTTACAAAAAAATAATAAAACTCATTTGAAAATTTTAGCGCATAGGTATAACATTAAAAAAGCAAAATAGAAACAAAATATTTACAATCGTAAGCAAAATACCTTTCATTCGAGTACCCACACATAGTTATAAGGGTGGGAGGGGCAATTTTTTTACCCCCAGAGGGACCCAGAAGTCCCGCTCGACCTAAATTTTATTAATTTCGTATTTTTTACACAATTACCTTTAATTTGAGTACCCACACATACCACAAGACGGTCGCAAAATTATAAAGCGTCTACCTGACTTTAAGCCGCTAACCCTTATCCCTTTTTATGAACATTATTGGTAATAAAAATAATAATATGCAATAATATTAAATTCTGTTATAATTGCATGTTCTTGAGAAAAGGAGAAAAATGATTATAAACAAGCAAGAGTGCTATATTCCGCTGTGCCGAATCTTATATACCCTTCACCATGTTGTGAGAAGAAAAAAGTTATATATATATGTATATATGTATATACATATATATATATATACAAGCTGAATTATAAAATAAAAAAGGGTACTTTTTAGGATTTTAGTGTTTCGGTTGCAGCTTAGATTTATATATGTATGTAGATATATTTTCCAATAAAAAAAAAAACAGCAACAACATAAATAAAAATAATGGATGATACAAACTTAGTAATTTTTGCATATATCCATGTACAATGTATGCTGTCAATAGATCATACGAGAGCCATAACATTTAAAATTTTGAGTATTTTCAATAATGACTTTGTACGGGAGGTACCACGCCCACTTTTCCAATCCCGCCCATGTTTAGTGGGATGCTGTGTATTGATAACCGATATGTTTGTACCTAATTTGGAAACTTTAGCTCGTTTCGTTCTCAAAATATACAGAAATGTATAATGTCTTTGCATGGGAAGTGCCACACCCTCTTCTCCAATTCCGTCCATATTTTTTAGAGAGTTGGTGGATTGATAACCAAGACGTTTGTATCAAATCCGCCCTAGCTCTTGCCGTTCTCCAAATATACAGGAAAAAAAAAAGAATAAAAAACAACAACAACATGGGATACAACTACATTTAAAACAAAAACAAAGTTTTTAGAATGTCTTTCACACATCGGAAATAGCTTATAAATTTTTAACGTAGTGCAAATTGTAGGAAAAATTTTTTTGGTTGCAGGAAAAAAAGGGATTTTTTAAGACACGTAGGAATTTTTGTTAAATTTCTCATGGCAGCACTGTTGTAAATAAATTGTTTACCTCTAGAGGCAGAGACAAAATATACTATTGCAAAACAAAATGAATTCCAAAGAATTTAATAACACTATTTGCCGAGTTTGTTTAGACAAGGATGTTTTTTTGGATTGGAATAATACACTAGTTGAATATAGCGATATAACCTACAGAGACTGCTATTACAAATATACCCATATAAAACGTCTGGGTTTGTATATAAACAATTACAAACTCAGAATAAAGCACTGACAATTGTTGTTTTTTAGATGCGGACCCTTTTTCATCTATGTTATGCTTAAGCTGTTCTAATGGTTTAGTCCAAATGCATACAATAATTTTGAAAGCTCTCGATTCTTACAAATTCCTCCTGGATTGCATTAGTTTAGAAATAGACGATTTATTTGTCGTTGAAGACAATGAAAATTACGATTCAATTGATTTTAAGACAGTAGTAAACAAAAGTGATACAGAATCTGAAATGCAAGATCAATTTGAGAATGAAGACTTAGATGATTTATTAAGGAATTCTTCACAAGAAACAAAGGATGGTGAAAGTAAGGAAGGTACTATAGTGGAAATGGAGATCCGAGAATTCGAAAGTAATAATGCAGAGCGTAACAATGAGCAAGCCTTACAATTAGATTTACCTAAAGAGAATGTATCACAATCTATGAGCACATTAAGTAAAAAATCTAATAGAATAACTTCAATCAAGAGGAAATTACGGAAGGAATATGTCAACTCCGAAGACGGCAATATTAATAAAAAATTACAAATGGTAGCTAAACGTACCCGACACAAAAAAGAAGAAGAAATTGATGAATTAGAAAGTAAATCTGTTAAGAATGCTAATGCAGATATCAAAACGACTAATAAAAGTAAAATAAGAATCCAGCAACAAACACCTTCTATGTGTTCTTTTTGTTGTAAGTATTTTTCTATATGTTCTGATAATCTCAAAACGCTTGACATTCGCGATTCTGACTTAAAATACATAATAGGTGTTCTGTAAATTGCATGCTAGGAACACAAATGGGACGAACGACGAATTTCGCCCAACACGACAAATTTTTCAGTAAAAATTCGCTGAGTAAATTCGTCGTATGAAGCACAATAACGACGAATAACAAGCAGCTTTTATAATTGAGAGAGTTGATTGCTGTTTGTGCAAAGAGAGAGAAATAGTGTGACCATATTCAAAAAAATAATGCTCAAAAATAATGCTCAAAAATAAAAACATAATCAAAAACACAACTAAAAACTATTTTTATAGCCAAATACTTTGTATACTTATTTTATGTGTTATACAATAAAAAAAAAACAATTATTAAAGTAAAAAGTAACTTTATTTACTAAACTACTTTTTAACTAAAACCAAACATGGTCACCTAGTACTGATTTGTTCGTCGTTCGCCGGCGTATGAAATAGAATTAAATCTATTTAAAGTTCGCCGCGTCTGGCGAATTTTCGCCGGCCCTGATTGTGTGCATTTTCATATACACAAACGTCTTTTAATTTTGGCGACGAATATTCGCGGGCAAAAATTCGTCGTTCGCCCCAGTTGTGTTCCTAGCAGCACTCGCAAGAATTTTGACCACTTAAACATAGTTGCCAATTTAGCGCGTTAGGCGCTGGATTTAGCGCTTTTTAACTGTCAAAAAGGCGCATATTTTGCCCTTAGCGCTTTTTTTAAAGAGCGATAATCAGTGCTTTTCTGTTACCATTTTTTGAAAAAATAGATATCCAACATTTTTGAACTCTTATTAGAATACAATTAAAATTTGTTACCGTTTTTTAAAATTCTTTTGATGAATAGTATACTTAAATGTATACTTTACAACTACATACATATCGTCTGGTGGCTATTGGTATGCCGCTTGACATAAATCAATTCTATATATTAAGTGATATCAAGACCTATCATTGCTTCTTATCCACAATTTAAAGGGTCGGAATTTTTTGTGCTATGAAGCAAATAAACAATGTAAATGTAAAAATAAATATTAATATTTGTTATTGTTTTGCTGCACGTTATATTTAAGGTATTTAGATCAAAATATTTTAGTTCGTTTTTTTATATAGAAGACTAATTTATATACCAACATTTTAAAGAAATCAAGAATTTTCAAATTGTTTATTAATTAACTGTCTGTTCAAAGATTTCGAACATAAACGTTCGCATAGAAAATAACATTTAAAATTAAAACGAATTTTAAAACTTTGTTGCGATTTAAGTTTAATATATGTATATGTTTATTGTACATTTTTGCAAATAAACTTCCTTAAAAAATATATGTACATATCATAGATGGGGGTAGTGCACTAATTTTGCAGTTTCAACTCACAGTTAGTGATAGTAAAAAATTATTGCAATAATTTTGTTGATGTTGAGTGATGAATTGAAAATTAGCAGCCTCACTAAACAAGAGTGATAGTGATGTTAAATAATTTTGCACTCAAAAAAAAAGTGTGTGATTTAAGTAAAAGCAATCATCAGTTTATTGCAAGATTATTGTTCTTTAATCATTTGAGTGCAACTATAAATTTTACACTAAATTAACAAACAAAAAACTAATTGTTTCATGATTAAAGCAACGAGTTATTCCGTTATTGACAAAATTTCATGTTGCTTAATTTCCTTTGCATATGCAATAGAATCAAAAACCAAGCACATACAAAATAACATTTTTTAAATTTAAGTCAGAGTTTGTTTATATGCAGCCTTTTTGATTGCAAGTACAAAATTTGCAGTACATATTTGAATTGAGTGCAGATTTTATCCATTAAATCACCGTTAGTGTTAGTGATAAAATTTGCAATACCACTTAATATTTTAGTGCTAGTGAAAAAATACCAATCATCACTAAAGCTGGTAAAAAAATTGCAAACTATTTTTTTTCATTTTTATTTAGTGATATGTAGTGCAATGCTGATTTAAATCAATATTTAGCACACTACCCCCAACTATGGTATATATACACTTTGTTAAAATCCGAAAAAACCTTACCTATTAAATTTAGATTATAAAAACTATTTCGTTTCAGCAAGAATTTTACACAGCAAATATGCTTTACAAAAACACGAAAAAACTCATATCGTTAATCGGGAACGCAAAGAAACTTGTCCAATATGTGGCCTTAAGTATTTTTCGCAACAGCACCTTAAGTTACACATGCAAATTCACAACGAAAATAGAGTTAAAAATCATAAGTGTGAATTTTGTGGTAAAGAATTCTATGGAAAAGGTGCTCTTAATGTACACCGGAGAATACATTTGGGCCAGATGATACCCTGTTCTTTATGTTCAAAAGAATTTTACCGCCAAGTAGATTTAGACATTCACATGAATAGTCATTCAGCCTCATTGATAAATGCCGTAACTAAAAAAAGAGTAAGTAAATGAAATTGTAAAACGCGAAACTAATTAAAAAAATAAAACAGTCTAGATACTGCGTTCGCTGTAAATATTGTAATAAAAACATAATGAGTACAAGCTTTAAGTCTCATACGGCTGCTCACTTAAAGGAGCCTTTGATGAAATGCTCCATTTGCAATAAGGAATTTTTCTTCCGTAATAGGTATGCTGATATAATTATTTTATATTTTTTTTAAGTTATTTTATTTTTAGCTGTACTCTTCATTTAAAATCGATACATGGCAAAACAACAGAAGAATATAATGATTTTATCGTAGTGTATAATAAAAACCGCTTATCACATTTATATATAGAACAAAATGCAGATATACAAGTGAATGAAGACTAAAATGTAGTACTACTTGGAAGTTAAAAATACAATATACTTACATTTTAATTGAATTGTTTTGTTACATCTATATATATACATACATATATACATATATATATGGCCTGACTGATTTATTCACTCTCTCACTGACTCATCAACTCCTTGTTCAAAAGCCTTAAGGTAGGGACTTCAAATTAGTACATATGCAGCTCTTTTGGTAAGCAGGGCATTTCTTAAAATTCGATCGCTAAAAGGTTAAAAACGGCTAAAGTCCGTAACCTGGTCAACCTTATTACAGTTGTCGTCGTCGTAAACCTTTATTGAAAACATAACATTTCATAAATTGGTGTTCTCAAATCCGCTTGTTTTTGTGTATTCGAAGTTTTTGTTAAAAAAAAAATCTTTATTGTCAGCTCATTATTTGTTTGAAGTACCAACCATTTTTAAAAAAAATGAGTTAGTTATGACGTATATTTGTATGCGTATTTGAAGTCATGCGTTTTTATAATACATAATTTTTTTATTTTTTTATTTTTTTATTATGATTTTCATAATTTTTATGTCGTTTTAAACATAAGCATCACTACTACCTACCACTTTTGCCAGAAGTGCAGATTTATCTGCAATTTGCAGATTTTATGCCCCTAAAATAAAAAATGGAGATTTGAAGTTTTTGACAGAAAAATGCAATTTTTTAAAATAAAAATAAAATAATATAAATGAAACAAATAAAATGTATTATCATTTTTAAGTTCATTCTGGCTTTTAGTAATAGTATTAATATAAAGTTTCATAGCGAAACAAATAAGATCCATAATCAATATGTTTATCCAAATTTAAAAATAAGAAGTCAATCTAATTCAATTTTAAATATTGGGAAATATTTAACAAATTTGTTAAAAAAAAAAAATTAAAAACAAGATCTGGATTCGGAGTTTTGAGAACAAAAACGGTTCAACTTAACCAATATCTGAAATAAGGAAGCAATAACTTTAATCCCAACAAAAGAATTTCCTCAAAAATTATTTTTGGGAATGAAATATTTTATTAATTAGTTCATTTATTAATGATGTGCTAATAATCCCAATTTTTTAAATGAAAACACTGAAATTTATTGTTGTGGGAAAGCTAGTTCCTATGCGCATTTCGCTGGTTGCTTAGGCCAGCTCGTCAGGAAACTTTTTCCAAATACTTTAGAAAAGCTAGAAATATTATACAAGTAAGACCATAAAGTGAATAAGAATTTTAAAACACTCTGGTCTTAAATGTAACAATATCAAAGCTTCAACAAAGTCACAACAATAAACCGTCAATTTTTTCTTTCTTACATTCCCCTACAATTGGCTGGGTTTTTTCCAACACAAATTGTAGTTGTAAGAGGATAGAAAGAAAAAACAAAAATTAAAAAAAAACAAGTTACTTAAATAAAGCAGCTTGCCATTTCAGTTTTTTATTTGCCGGGCACATGCAAATTTATTATCAAAAATTATTTTTGGGAATGAAATATTTTATTAATTAGTTCATTTATTAATGATGTGCTAATAATCCCAATTTTTTAAATGAAAACACTGAAATTTATTGTTGTGGGAAAGCTAGTTCCTATGCGCATTTCGCTGGTTGCTTAGGCCAGCTCGTCAGGAAACTTTTTCCAAATACTTTAGAAAAGCTAGAAATATTATACAAGTAAGACCATAAAGTGAATAAGAATTTTAAAACACTCTGGTCTTAAATGTAACAATATCAAAGCTTCAACAAAGTCACAACAATAAACCGTCAATTTTTTCTTTCTTACATTCCCCTACAATTGGCTGGGTTTTTTCCAACACAAATTGTAGTTGTAAGAGGATAGAAAGAAAAAACAAAAATTAAAAAAAAACAAGTTACTTAAATAAAGCAGCTTGCCATTTCAGTTTTTTATTTGCCGGGCACATGCAAATTTATTATCAAAAATTATTTTTGGGAATGAAATATTTTATTAATTAGTTCATTTATTAATGATGTGCTAATAATCCCAATTTTTTAAATGAAAACACTGAAATTTATTGTTGTGGGAAAGCTAGTTCCTATGCGCATTTCGCTGGTTGCTTAGGCCAGCTCGTCAGGAAACTTTTTCCAAATACTTTAGAAAAGCTAGAAATATTATACAAGTAAGACCATAAAGTGAATAAGAATTTTAAAACACTCTGGTCTTAAATGTAACAATATCAAAGCTTCAACAAAGTCACAACAATAAACCGTCAATTTTTTCTTTCTTACATTCCCCTACAATTGGCTGGGTTTTTTCCAACACAAATTGTAGTTGTACCTATTTTGCGAAGCACAACTGGTACATTTTAAAAAGTAAGCACACATTTATGCGCTACGCAAAAAGAAATACACAGATGCAGTAAGGTAAGTGAACGAATTCTTAATGAATTTAAAAAAATTTGAAGAGCCAAGACATTCCCTTACCTCGAAGCAGGTTCGTAAGGGAGCATATAAGAGAGTAACGGTAACAAAAAAACTCAGTGTGCAAAGCTGATCGTTACAGTGGGAATTGGGAATTCGCCATATAAAATTCATGTCTTCTGTAAGCGATATGGTAAGCGAAACTTTTACGTTTCTCCCTTACAAACCTGCTTCGTTGGAAGCTCCATTTTTTTTGGGATATGCTTTTGGAAAAAAACTGAAATCAAAAGTGCCCGTTCCGATTATGATTTGCCTACTCTAACTAAATTTGTTCAGGATATACTGATTTTGCCATATTCATCGGGAAACGTCGAAAATTGAATATTTAGTCAGGCAAATCTACACAGAAGAAAATTACTAAAAATTGTTACGAATTTGAAACAATTGTTACTGGAAAGTGTTTATGAACCCAAAAAATTTGCAAGTTGAGAACGTCAAAAGAGAGACAAAAAAATTCTTGCAAATTCGTACTGGTAAAATTTTAACTTGCAAGAATTTTTGAAACAGCTGTTTCATGTTTTTGTGTACGGAACCAACTTTTCCAAAAGTAGTTTTAAATGATATTTTGCAAAATTTATAAGCTAATGTTGATTTTTAAAATTATTAAAAATATTTATGCGATAAGAAATCATACTTTTGTTTAGGTTAGGTTAGAAAGGCTGGGGGGCTACTCTCTATTGCGATGCGAAAGAAAATGGTCGCAAATCTAGCGATTGGTACTCTTTAATGCGTTTGCGCATTTGTCTTTCGCATCTTTTTAGTTTTTTCTTTTCGCAAACCATCACTATTTATTTTATTTAAATTTTCCAATTTAAAATATTTTTACATATGTATTTTGGCATTTCATTGATGTCAATCTGCGCAATCTTTAATTTTTATTACCAATATTGCTTCATTTTAAAAAAATTTGCGAAAGTGATAGAGAGTACCAAGTTGACATTTAGCTTTCGCATCGAAATCAGTTCGCATCTCAATAGAGAGTAGCCCCCCTGGTGTGAAGCAAACTTCACACCTTCACCCAGAGACCAATATGGTACATTGCAACGCCTTAATTAGTGAAGGAAAGAAGAGAAAGATAATAAATAAAGTGTGGCAGAGTAGGAGAAGTAAATGGTGAAAGCACAGGAAAGGAAGATAGTGGAATATAAGAAATCGGACAGAACAAGCAAAAACAACCCTACCAAACATGAAAACTGCCCTACATGTTTCCAGTCCCCAGCCTCCTGCCGCGCAGCCAGATCATTCCCATTACGAATCCCGTCAGATTATCGAGCCCGCAGCCCGAGACATCTCCCAATTCGTGCAGGAGCTGTTCTGTAGCCTGGGACAGTGGTATAGTAAGTATTCAACTGTCTCCAACTCCTCTGGGTCCTCACACAGCCTACATATATCCGATAAGCCAGGGCCCATTCTCACCGCCATTGTGCCTATCATACAGTGGCCCGTGATAATACCTATCATGGTCCTGACTCAGGCCCTACTCTTTGCCAGCAGCACGTCCGAATTTGACCTATTAAGCATCGGCCACAGCGTGCGCGATACTCGGCAGTCCGTTCGGCCCCGCCAAGCCCGATTAGTCCCGCTCAGAATCCATTCCCTAATTCTCACAAAGTAGAAGCCCATTGGTGGCCTGACCACCTCCAAACTGCAGTCGTCGGGAAGTATATATTACCTGATATCCAGATCCTCAAAGTAGACCTCCGCACCCGTGCTCTCTGCCCTGACCAGCTCTCCCTAGAAGCCAATATCACCTCTGGCAAACGCCCAAAATCGACCCTAGTGACCAAATAATCCGTAGAGCCGGGCGAGCCTAGGTGATAACCACTAGTACTAATTTCACTCAAGATCCGCGAGTGACCCTCCGTGAAATTTTCCAACAGTCCTACCTCCCTCAGCCTAAGAATGCTCCTTGCTGCCATTCCCATCACATACTGCTCTATAGGCAGAAGATGAAGAAAAACATCCAGAGCCGCCTGAGGAGTACTTCTCAAAGCACCTGTCATGCCGATCGAAGCATACCTCTGAGCCTTAGAAAGAAGGTCCCTCCGACTAGCTAGTTTCAATGCCTCCCACCAAACACAGCATCCATTCGTAAGAATGGGTCTAACCACCGAAGTGTACAGCCATCCCACAAGTGATGGCCGGAGTCCCCAACTCCTACCTATCGACGATCTGCAAGCATAGAAGGCATTGAGACCCCTCTTTAGTCACTCCTGAGTATTCCTTCTCCAGGACAGCTTACTGTCCAGAAAACTCCTAGATACTTAGCACTATTAGATAGCCTAAGCTCTACTCCCCCTAGTACCGGAAGCCTAAAATTCTCCACCTTGTACCTCCTAGTGAAAAGAACTAATTCTGTCTTCTCCGGATTGACTCCCCCTAGTCACGAGTTTCCTTAAGCGCTCGTTTCCCCAGTCTGAGTGAATAACTCTGCTGATAAGCATCACTCAGTAAAAAAAAAAAAAAATCCTTGGGCTTAGAGTAACCGATTCTACATGCCTTAGTTATGAAAATAACGCTGACCTCTCTCCACCCTCCAGGAATGTAGCGACTTAGCAGGCATACCCTAAATAGTTCCACCAGCAATAGGAGTGATGATCCCTGGATATTCTGTAGCATAGCCGAAAATATGCCATCTGGTCCTGTCGATTTGTTAGACCCAAAAGTATTAACCGCCCATGTAACCTTATCCAATGTGATGATGTCCCCCACCGCGTCTCTTATCTCACCTCTCGAGCCCGATCCAGAAAAGGGGTTACCACACCCCACCTGTTCCCCCGTCCCAGGATCCACACAACCCGGGAAGTGAGTCTCCATAAGCAAACAGAGATTCGGAGCTAGATTCCGTCCATGAGTCGTCCGGTCGCTTAATAAATAATTTTGTTCGATATTTTTATTGCTAAACAAAATAACGAACTTGTTAAAAAAATCCCTTATGTATTTTGTTTTACTTTTAACCGATCAGGTGTTGTTATTAGTAATGTGAGTACACTGGTTACCTAGATACCCGATACTTAACACTATTGCAGTATAATACCGCATGAGTTAAAAAAATTTGTTTGCAAATTAAATTATTTACAAAATTAAAGATTCTTATTAATTAAAAAATAATTTGAGATATTCGCATTGTTTATTTTATGACCGTCTTGTTTATTATGAAACAAACACCATAACAAAAAATAATCTTCAGACAAAATTATTGTTCGGAACGCAAGGATGAATCCACGGTTAGTTAGTAGTTATGAGGTTAGAGAATTTACTAGTTTTTACGCTATTTATCCCCTAACATTTACACATGAAAGAAGTTTCTTGCGAGTCGCAATGCTCTAAATTTGTTCACACACACAATTTTCGTACTATTAGGCAATTTCTTCGATTTTTAGTGGATCGATTTAGCGGGAAACCAGCATCCGTTTCAAATTTCAACCTTATAACTCACGGCGTTAAGGATATGCGAAGATGAATCTGTCAGTCGGTCCGTAACGTTGAAATGTTATATACCTATATACATAGGTTATACAAGGATTGTTAAAATAAATATTTTGTTTTGCCTTATAAATATTTTTATTGTTAACAAAGGGTTTTTTTATCTTTGATTATTGATGAAAACCCGAATTCTTCGTTAACCTCCTAAATAAAATAAAAAAAATCCATTATTCATTTTATTCAACATAAACAAATATAAATTAATAAAATCACATTATTTTTACCGTAATGTATAAAACTTTCCGAAGTCTTAGAATGGGTACTCAAATATTCCTGTATTCGTCACCACTTTAACTTGCAAATTTTGGCTGTTAAAGTGTTCATTTACTTTTTAGTATTTTTGAGTGCAATTTCTTTAAATTCCTACTTACTCTCTTTTTGCAAGTTTTTGCTAGTAAAGTAAATGAACACACCTATTGAATACCATATTCGTCAATACAATTAATTTTTTAATTGAGAAAGCACCAACAGCCGAATTTGTAAACATAAAAAATTCTTTTGTTAATTCAATTGTTGATATTCAACAAATATTTTCAACAACGCAGTTGTAATATTGAATAATATATTTGTTAACAATTTTTAATACGAATTTCTCATATTAACAAAATATTTTATTATTAATTAGTTTTTTGCCTTTTCAAAAGTGAAACCCATTTAAAATATTTGTTTAAATGATTTTTATTGAAATATATTAAAAACTACACAACAAGCATTATAAATATTTACTTCAGCATATTTATTCAGACTTAGAACTGGAAGTACAATAATGGTTTAACATCTGCATAAGGGGAATCTTGACACCATTATCGACTAGAATTTGAAAACTAAAATAAACGAAACCCCCTTTAAATTCTCTTAACTATTCAAACAAAAACTTTACTTACCCCAAAGATTAATTCAGTTTTTCAATAACCTGTCTATCGTTTGGTGGTTTATTGATTTATACCAAAATATTTGAAACTTTTCTCATTTTGTATTTAAAATTTTTTTGACAGAAAATTATTTTTACTGTTTGTATTTATTTTTTATCTGAAACACATTAGCGGAATTCACCCTTGATAGTAAAGTCCCTTGTAGACCTTGTTAATCTTATAATTTTAGTAAAAATACTAACATTTACAACACTGCAACAACAAAATGTATTAGACTAAAATATACTACGCTGTGGTTGAAAAATCCCACAAAAATCAGTAGTAAACAAAGTGTGTGAATTTACCAGAACAATTCGCCTTGGGCAAAATCGTTTTGAAAGACCTTTCAGACTCGGCAAGTTCCTTGCGCAAGTCTCTTGCGCAACTCATGATTTGTTGACGGTAGCGGTAAGGTCGGGTTAAGGAAAATAAATAGTAAAAACTTTGTTGTTCTCGGCAAGTAACTTGCGCAACTAACTTGTCGAGTGTAAAAGGGGCCAAAATAAATCCCTCGTCGGAATATTGCTCACAAAAAACATTTAAAACTTAAAAAGTTACACTTCAATATCTTTAGATTTGCTTAAATCGATTTCAACTGATTTACATATTGTTACGTCAACGCCTTTTCAATAACGTTTTTGGTTTATTTCCTTTATAATCAACCTCTTGAGTTCTTTTATTCCAAGTTCGACCCCTAACGTCTATTATGTTAATTAAACTTATACATCTATAGTTATCTACATTAACACTTTTGGCTGAATTCAAATTGAGCTATTATGCATCAACAAACTAAAGTATACTTTAAGGATTAATCGAATATTCGAAAAAATTGCCGTGGGGTTAAAGTACAATTATGTATAACAATTTTAACAATGCATTTGCACTAGAAAATTCTGTACAGTGAATTTTACTCTAGAAATATGCATGACTAATACAATAAGAATTTAAACTACATAATAAAATAACTAAAGGTACGTTCAGACTGATGAAATATTTTAAAGCAAACATCAAATATTTCATTAACGTAGTCTGAACACAAAATATTTTTGAGTATCAAATAAAATAACAGCTGATTTTGAGCAAATAAAAGTATTTGCCGGCAAACAAATATTTGTCCAATGTGAACATAGTGTGAACATAAAAAATCAAATATTTTAGTAATTTTTGAGCAAACATTTATTTGATATTACAAAAAAAAATTGTTAGAGCAAACAAAGACAAATAATTTTTGCCATGTTCCGGATAGAAGTAATTTTTCCTGTAAGTTTTCGGATTCTTTACAATTTTAAAGACTTTTTATAATTATTAGACTTTTCTATCGTGCCGCTATTAGCAAATTTTTGCGAATTACCGCTAATTTAGCAATTTTTACAGAATTTTTACCATTTCTTATAGTTTTATGCACTTTTACTAAATTTTATGGCTTGTTTGAAATATTAAAATGGTTCGCAAAAAAATAACTAATAAATACAAGATAACTAATAAATTAATCTAATTCTTAACTAAAGTTACTTTCGTAACAATATACATACATAATATGATAAAGTTACATTCCCGCTAATATTGACCTATTTACACGTTCAGAAGCATTACTCTGAGGTGCATTAGATCCACTAAAAAATTGCGTATTCCATAATCCTTACACATTTGAGCAAAATGTTTAGACGCAAACTGCCTCCCATTATCACTATGCACTGTTTCCGGTACACCAAATACGCTAAAAACATTACATTGTAGAAATAGTATTTTATTATTAGAGTCAGCTTTACGTAAGGGATGAATAAAACAAAATTAACTGAAGTAATCCAAGACGACTTACAATTATATATTACCAAGCTTCGAGCGAGGATATGGGCCAAGTAGGTCAATAACAATTTTCTGAAATGGTCTTTCCGTAACAGTTTGTTTTCCCATTGGTGGTCTCGTTATGAAATTAGGAACCTTCATAGACTTACAGATTTCACAATCTGCTATGAAATTTCTTACTTGCACAGCCATATTTGGCCAATAATATTTTCCCTTAAGTCTAAAAAGTGTTTTCGAAATTCCACCATGTGAAGCCTGAGGTGGGTTATGAGCCGATATAATTAGACCGTGAGTTAGAAAACCTGAAACCCATAACTTCCAGGCTAAAGCATCGGAAATTGAATTTCCATCAGAAAATCCTACTCTCTTGTACACACATTTTCCTGAAACTTTTATGTCCGGTAACGAATCTGCATTACTTTCACAATTTCGCCTTAGATATTTGTAATCCTCACTATCACTCACTAATCATTCAACACTATTAAGATCAATAACCAAAATACAAATAGAAAGTTCAGCAATTTCTTCCTCTGGAAGTAAACGGGAAACGCATCAGGTACTATATTTTCGGAACCCTTCCTATGACCAATTTCAAAATCGTTTCCTAATAAGGAAATACTCCAACGACAGAGTCTTACAGCTAAATCCTTTTGGCTCATAAGCCACTTCAAGCTTGAATGATCAGTTATTATTTTGAAAGATTGCATTTCCAAATATGGACGGAATTTCTTTACTGCAGACACAGCTGCCAAACACTCCAGTTTGGTGACTGAATAATTTTTTTGTGATATATTCAGCTTCTTTGAATAAAAGTAAATTGGCCTTTCAACACCTTCTGCGTCCATCTGACACAAAACGGCATCAATACCTGAATAAGATGCGGCACACTGCACTATAAAAGCTTTGAGTAATCTGCGTGAACTAAAAGAGGAGCAGTAGTTAATGCACTTTTTAATTCCGATATAGCATCTAATGCTTCCGCAGTCATTTCGAATTTTTTTCCCATTTTTTATTAGATCCGATATAGGAGATGCTGAAGTACAAAAATTAGAAACAACTTTTCGATAATAATTAGCAACCCCAAGAAACTGAGGCGCTTCGCGAACGGTTCTAGGAATTTTAAAATTTTGAATAGCCACTACCTTTTCATCCGAGATTCTAATTCACCTCCAATTACAGTAAAACCTAAATAATTCACTTCCTTCATACAAACTTTTGACTTCGAAACGTTTATAGTCAGACCACTATTTTTTAAACATTCTACTTTTTCAAACAAAAGCAAATGATCATCAAAATGTTTCGAAAATATCAACAGATCGTCTAAATAAACAAATACTCGTTCTCTCAACTCTGTCGGGATAACTTTATTCATTAATCTCATCATTGTCTGCAGCGCACTACAGAGACCAAATGGCATTACCTTGAAATGATAAAGAGGTCTACCAGCAACTGTGAAGGCATTCTTTTTCTGACTGGATTTTTCTAACGGAATTTGCCAGAATACATCCTTGAGATCTATTGAACGTGTGCGGTTTTTGTTTGAACATTTAGTTTTAAAAAATAATTAAAAAGTATGAGAAAATGTAGCCAAGAACTTCCTCCGATATTAAGATTTTTAACACAGGTCCAAAATTTTGCACAGTGGGTCAAAATATAGTAAGAGTGACTTTTGTAAAAAATTTTTTTGAAAAAGATCAAAAATAACTTGACCGTGAAAAACTGAAATTAGGAAATATAGCTAAGAGCTTCCTCTATTACGCCCCGTTTTCACATTTTTGGCAGAGTTCCTTGATTTTGAACAGTGGGTAATAAACAATTTGAGTGACTTTTGTGATAGTTTGTTTCATGAAACAAAGAAAACAAGATAGTGCATTGCGCAGGTCCGTTAACTTTTTACTCTCATTTTGACGTCATTTTTACGCAACTGTAGTAAACATGAAACAAAAAAAACAAGATAGTGCACTAAAATTTAAAAAAACATTCTTTTTCTGCGCATGTACGTCATAGTAGCAAATAAGCACAAACATGATCACACAAACACGTGTATGTGCTATGCTGAATGTTTGTTTACATTTAGTTCTCTTTACTACAGTTGCGTAAAAATTACGTCAAAATGAGAGTAAAAAGTTTACGGACCTGCGCAATGCACTATCTTGTTTTCTTTGTTTCATGTGTAGTAAAGAGAACTAAATGTAAATGGTTTGAAAAAATTGTTCAAAAATAACCGAGAAAAACTAAATATGAGGAAATGTAGTCGAGCTTCCTCTATTACGCTCCGTTCTCATACTTTTGGCATAATCCCTTAATTTTGATAAATGGGCCAAGTAGGTGTTCGGTTGCTTTCTTCAAAATATCACTTTTATTTGCTAAAATTATATTTGCCAATTGTGTGCTGTGTAAAACAAAATTAAGGGTTTTTAGTGCTTCTCTTGTAATTCTGTTTTATTTATATTAGAAACAGTTTGAAATCATAAATAAAAGAAAATAAATCTTAAAGAATTACTAAATTCTCGCAGGTTTGTTGAAATTGTTTTTGTAGCAATTGTTTTTGACATCTTGTCCATTTTTTTCACAAACAATTGCATGGGGTTTTGACATCCTTAACATAATTTACACAAACAAAATACGTGTTGTTTTTCTATTGTTGTAGGTTTGCGCAGACCTACTAATTGGTTCATGCTAGTAATCTGTGCCGAAAACTCTATATTCTCTCCCAAGGCGAATTCAACTACAGGTGGTGTCGATACTACAACAATCCAAAAACAATAGAAACAACACAGGGGTTTTTCCATTGCATTGTTAGTATTTACTGTCCAAAATGTCAACCATTCCTAACAAAACACTAACAAATCAAAACAAAGTAGCTCGAACTGTCAAAAACAGATGGCGTTTCGACACCACCTGTAGTTGAACTCGCCTTGGGCCTATCCAATAGGTCTACTTAACGCTACAACAATACAAAAAACAACAGGTATTTTGTTTGTGTAAAGTTCCTCATGGTTGTCAAAATCTTATTACTACATAGGGAAAACAAAAAGAAAAACGAGTTTTGTAGGCATGTATGTGTGCCAAGAAACAAAAAAGTAAATAAAAATATACATGTATAAGCAAAATGTTAACAACTTTTGACAACATAAGGAAAAAAGCAGAATAAACATCAGGCTCCTTGCGCAGACCTATTGGATAGGCCTTCTTCTCTCCCATATAGCAAATTGGAAGAACAGGCACTCACAGTCATAGTATACAACCTCACCAAGGCGAATTCATTTATCAGGTGGCGTTTAAAGCACAGCTGTGCTACTTTTTTTCTTACTTAGAGAGGAAAATGTCAAAAGTTGCTTGTGTTTTTGACATATCGATCAACGAAAGCAACAAAAAAAATACATTGTTGTGTTTTTGGTGTTGTTACTTGTTGTAGTATCGACACCACCGTATACATGAATGCGCCTTCAACCTCACAGTTAATACATATATGAAATTTTGTACTAATACTAAACTTTGAACTTGGTGGCACTAAAATTTAGTCTGTT
This sequence comes from Pollenia amentaria, assembly GCA_943735925.1. Classification (NCBI taxonomy): domain Eukaryota; kingdom Metazoa; phylum Arthropoda; class Insecta; order Diptera; family Polleniidae; genus Pollenia; species Pollenia amentaria. Next base: position 198,016,142 of record OX031008.1, on the reverse strand, counting down.
TGACAGTATCATTGTACAACTACATAAGGTAGACTCGTTGGCGCAAATGATTGTCAGCTGCTTACTCCAGTTAAACCCCAAATGTCAAAAAATTTTCATTTTGTTTAAATTTTTTTATGTTTATTTACATATAGTTAGTGCGCGCTATTTTTTTCCTTCACTTGTTTTTTTTTTTTTTTTTTAATTTGTGTTTAAGGCTTAAATCTAGTTTACCGACGTGACTCCAAATAAAAAAAGTGCCTAAGGAGATAGAAAATTGAAAAATAAGCAGAGTTACGGATGTTTAAAGTTTTCATATAAATATGCGATTTTCTACTACATTTCAAAATGTGTATGGCTAATATTGATATAAGTTCAAAGCTTTTCACTAGATCTTTCTGGGCATACATAATTTATTTGAATATTTTTAGTTTATTAAGAAGTGGAGCGAGTTTGCAAATATACAAAAGTTTTTAGTAAGCATATAAACCAATTTATTCATTTTTTCTAATTGTTTAATGTATGTATATACTACATACTAATTTATTTAAGAATTTTAATTAAAATAAAAGTAAAACCTTCTTTATGTTTATGTTATACTAAAGAGGAGAGAATTATTGCCCCTGGGCAAAGGCCGGCTATGCAGAGCAGCCTTAGTTAGCGAAGCTAGTGTTTGTTATACCATATAGGAGAAAATCTTTGCGACCAGCCGAAGGCCGGCTATGCAGAGAAGCTTTAGTTAGCGAATCCCGTTTTCGTTATGTCATGGAGCAGAAAATCTTTGCGCCCGGCTGAAGGCCAGCTATGCAGATAATCATATAGCAGAGGTGTTTGTTATAGTAGATCGTTGCGTCCGGCCAAAGGCTGGCTATGCAGAGAAGTTTTTTGCGATACTGGTGTTTGTTATTTTATAAAATTTGTATTAAACTTTTATTTAAATAAGCTACATTCTTTCCTAGTGCACTTCCGTAACATTTGGACGTAAAAAGTAAAAAAATCTGTAATGTGAGCTAAAGAATTAAAAAATTTGAAATAAATTTGAATATTCAGAAAAATCTGTTTAAGAGCTTTAAAATGATACCAATATTGGCCATATACGTTCAGAATTGTAGTAGAAAATCGTAATGAAAACTTTAAACTTTCATAACTCGAAAACAAAGAGTTTGCGCCAATTTTTAATTTATTTTTTCTTCTTATTTTTTAATTTCTATCACCCTAGGTACTTTTTTATTAATTTGGAGCTGCGTCGGTAAACTAGATTTGTTCCGTGTTTTATTTAGTGTTGCTGAAGGTACAGTGTTCCTCTTTTTTTGACGTCTCGGTAAACTAGATTTGTTCCGTGTTTTATTTAGTGTTGCTGAAGGTACAGTGTTCCTCTTTTTTTGACGTCTCAGTAAAAAATACAAAAACAAAATGCCTGTTGTTTTTGTCTTGTTGTACTCATGGTGGAATAAGTAGGTGGCAGCGCTACGGCAACAAATACAACATTACAACAAAAATGAAAAATAAGTCTAGGCCTACGTCAAAAATTATATTAAACTAAAATCAAATATTGCTGCCGAACGCAATGAAATAAATTAATTTTTAGCCAATTTTTATTTCACTGTGGTTACTATCTTATTTAATTTTAATAATTAAAAACTTTAATGCAATACAATAATCACAGCACAAAACGTGGACTTTTTGTAAACATAAACAAAACTTTGACATAAGACTAGACAAAAAATACAAGAGCAAAAAATCGTCATCTGGCGTAGTAATGCCACCTGTTTATTTCATCATGGTTGTACTTGTTGTAGCAACGAGTTTACTCATGTTGTTCTACTCATGGTGGAATAACACAATGGTTCTTCTCAAGGCGAATTCATGTATTCGGTGGTGTCGATACTACAACAAATAACAACACCAAAAACACAACAATGTATTTTTTTGTTGCTTTCGTTGATCGATATGTCAAAAACACAAGCAACTTTTGACATTTCTCTCTCTAAGTAAAAAAAAAAGTAGCACAGCTGTGCTTTCAACGCCACCTGGTAAATGAATTCGCCTTGGTTCTACTATGGACAGTATCAAATTCGCTCTTTTCTATGAATTTGCCTTTGCGGCAACCTATTATGAATTCGCCGTGGTTGAACCTTGCAACTGCCATTAAATGCTATCACTTTCTTGTGATTTTCTTGTTTATCTTGGAAAAAATATTAACAAATTATTTTTAATGCCTATAAAATGAACTCCCAGGAGTTTAAGAAAAATATATGTCGTATATGTTTAGACGAGAATGTTGTCTTAGATTGGAATGCTACATTGTATGGATATTGCGATATAACTTATAAAGATTGTTACTACAAGTACACCCTGTTGGAGTGTTTTGGTTTGTTCTTGTTTTACAATCTTTTTTTCCAAAAACTTATGTATCGATCAATTTTTGTAGCTGCGGATACATTTTCACCCATGTTATGCCAACTTTGTTTAAATGGTATACACAACGCCCACTCTCTATTTTCCAAAGCATTGGAGTCACATAAATATTTTAGAGACACAAATACTTTCAATACCCAAATATTGGTGGGTTCAATAAATTTTACAGATGATGTAAAGTATAGTCCGGCAGAATTTGAAACTGTATTGGTGGAAAAAATGGAAGTTGAGCCTATAATAGCAGATAATTTTGAAAATGAGAAATCAGATGAAGAGTTCAATTTAAATCCTGTGAAAAGTAAACCTAAAATAAAGTCAAAGCGCGCTACATCTGGTAATACAGTAGCAGGAAAGCGGGAAAAACTAAAAAATAAAAGAAATAAAACTTTAAAAATAGATAAGAAAACTGAAAAAAAAATTAGAGCTGCAGAAATAAAAACAGTTAATTCTAAAAATAATTTGACTTCGGTCGAATCTTCATCTATAAGATCTCGAAGAAAGACTATAGAGAAAATTGCACTCAAAAAGGAATTTGTTGATCAAGATGATAACAGTAGTATGGAACTAGGAATATACATGGATAGTATTGGCGAAGAAAAAGCAAAAGAAAATTATTTAGAAGCTGAAATATTAGACAACAATACCATTGCTCCAGTACAGCCTAAAGTAAAAAAAAAGTATAAAGAAATTAAAAAACCAAGAATGTGTTCTATATGTTGTAAGTAGTATCGGTATCAATACTGGTATTCAATTTTAAACGGCATTTAAGCGGTATTGGTATTAATAACGGTATAGCTTGAATAAAATTAGTTGCTCCTTGAGAGCAACTATTTTCTTTATATTGTGAACAAAATTAATGTTTATACCTATGTATCAATAATTAGTATTGTGGTTATTTTATTGAACTGTTTTGTTGGTTTTTAATCCAAATTTAGATATATTTAATTAGGCTGAAGTTCAATGAATTTAATTTTCATTAAATTATTTTTATGAAGATAGGAATTTTACAACATGAAATTAATTAAAATTTTTTATTGATAATTTTTCATTCTTGACTGCACTGAGATTTGAACCCAGGCTTACACGGACAGGTTACCTAGACTAGTTGCGATTGTAAACACACAATCTCTTCAGTGGGGTTTGCCATCTTTACTCACTCGGCTATTGAATCCGGATGACGTCAATAGTCAAACATCAATCTTTAAACCTAATGGTATTTCACCTTGGTAGATCGAAATTTGCTTTTGAATGAATGATTATCTATTTTAATGATTTACATGTTCTTCCTAACTTCTGTTTTTTTTTATTGTTTATATGTATCTTTTAGGCTATGTTTTTGAGATCTCAGTAAAACTAAGTTTAGTTAAGTTGAAAAATATTTGTGCCGCCATTACCAAATTTGTATAATAATAATCTTTCCCGGTTTGAAGAGAATGTGTTTATTTGAAACGTATTTTTTGAGTTATGACGACGTTACAGCACCTGAGCGATATATGGAATTTATTAACGGATTGTCCGATTTTTATAAAATTTATATTTTGACAGTTTAGGTGTAGCCAATGAAATTTAAATGTTTCGAGATTTGGGCCGATTTTAAAAAGTGAACGTACACAAGTAGTTTTTATTGAGTAACGTATTTTACCTAATATCTTATTTAGGATCATAAAAATTGTGGTAACATCTTTAAATGATCCCTTAAAATTTTGTCGACTGTTACTAAATTTTGAAACTGATTTAATATGTTTACTAATCTACAGCGAAAATTTTGCACAACAATTATGCAGTACAAATGCATGAAAGGACACATATGGAAAATCGAGAACGAAAAGAAACTTGCAAAGTTTGTGGTCTAAAATTTTATGATAAAAGGAATTTGTACTCTCACAAACGCATACACAAAGAGAATCGGGAAAAGAAGCACAAGTGTGAATTTTGTAACAAAGCCTTCTATGATAAAGGTGGACTAAATATACACCGACGAATACATTTGGGTCAAATGATTCCATGCAGTTTATGCCCAAAACAATATTTTCGTCAAATCGATTTAGACCGACACATGGGTTCTCATTCGGCCACAACAATAAATTCAGATACGAAAAAAAGGGTATGTAATTTTTATAAAAAATTAATTCAACTTTTGAATTAACTCTTTTTACACAAAATAATGAATTGATTGAAATTTGAGTCAATTCAAACGAATTGCAATTCATTCCTAATTCATTTTCGATTCATTTGAATTGAAGTGATTTTGAATTAACAATTGAATTAGAAAAACGAATTAGCAATTCATTTTCAACTCATCTGAATTGAATTGATTGAAATTTTAATTGATTTTGTTAGCAAATCTACAGTAAGTATCACTGCCGTTTTGTTATTCTACAAATATTTTATGACAAAAAATTTTTAGATTTGAAAATTCCATGATAAACTGGAATTGTTGAGATTATTTTTGTACGCCTCTATTCTAAAGATCCCTAAACGTGGATCTCTTTCAGATGATAATTTTGAAAAGTTATTGTTGTTGAAGGTGAATGATGCATTCTAATTAAATCTTATTAGCCTTATTTTGTAACTAAAATATTAGTATAATTAGTTGATGCAATTAACTCCTATTATATGTTGCTCATTTACTAAAAGATTGTTATAACTCAAAAAACACAATTTTTGAGTTATTTATGCAGAATTATTTTATTTTTTTGAAATAAATATAACATAAATATTACCAAAAAGCTTGTTGGATGATCGTGGGTCACAAAATTTCAAAAATTTCTTATTGCTTCTTGAATATTTAATGTGTTTTTTTCCTTCAGCTTATTTAAAAATAAAAATCAGTTGTTCTTGAAGAAACAAACTCCAAAAACCATGTTATCTCTGATCAGGCGCGGATCCAGGACAAGGCTTTTAAATTTTTGTACTAAATATTTTCATTATGGTAGGAGAAATTTCCATTTTTCATTCCCCCTATATCTGCTCTTAAATTTGATTGATTGCAACTCATTTTTGATTTGCTTCATTTTAATTGCAATTCATTGTTCTAATTCATTTGAATGAATTCAATTCAAATGAATTTGTTAAAGTGAATTGCAATTCATTTTACAAATTCATTTGATTGGAAACGAATTGAAATTCATTTCTGCCTAATTCGTTTGAATTGATTCAAATTTTATTTAATTCTTTTTTGTTGTGAAAATAATTAATTCAAAATGTATCTAATTATTGACGAATTAAAAGCAAAAATGTATGATTCATTTACGCTCTGATGTATACCTATTTAAATTTAATTTAATTTTTTTTTTCTTATTTTCTAGTCAAGATATTTTGTGCGGTGCGAACACTGTGATAAATCTATACTAAGCACAAGTTTTAAATCACATACAGCAGCTCATTTAAATGAACCTTTATTGAAGTGTTCTATTTGTAGTAAGGAATTTTTCAGACGAGGAAGGTACAGGTTTAGTTAAGAAACAATAAAACATTTATAATAATTATTTACCAAATTATCGTTTTAGCTGCGTTATCCATGTCAAAAAAGTTCACAATAAAACTAATGAAGAGTACAATGATTTTATTATACAATTTAAAAAGAATCGAATATCACATTTGTTTCTAGAGCAAAAGGCTGATTTACAGCATTCTGATGAATAAGTTAAAAAACTGTAATTTATTATTTAAATAATTTTTTATGTATTATAAATTTTAAGAAAAAAATACCGTATTTTGTAAAGCACGTTAAAAATCCAAAAAAAATGTAAGTTATGGAAGTTCCACTATACATATGTATCTTTGTTTTATGTGAAACATCAATTTGACGAATAATTCACAAAAAAAAAAAAACAAATTCCAATTTGGAAAATTATGTACAAAAACACTAAAAAGGCGTTTTTTAAACGAGTAATGTGAGAGAGTTTTCATGTGAAAATAAATGAAAATGCTTCGTGATGAACACTGGCTCGATGATGTTAGGGCTAAAGCTCGTCTAAAATGGTAGGTTCGAGTCCATCTACTCACACATGCACAATTAAATTCGTGTAAAAAAGTTGATGACAAATCAATGCGACAGAAAACAAAAAAAATCTTTGATTGAGGATAAGCAAAACTTTACAGCTGTTTTCGACATGATTGAACTCGAGTCTTCAGGACAAGATGTTAACGTCCTAAACCAGATTTCACTAATTTTTGCATGTAAAATTTTTTTTAGTAATGTCCCTGAACGCTACATGTCATTTTGCAGAGCGCATGTTAGGTTAGATTAATAAGGGATATGCGCCCAAGGACTCAACTCCGCTCGGATATCAATGCGGTCCATTGTGAAGAGATGTAAAGAAGAAAATAGTTGACAGGTTCAAGAAAGTTAGTAGACAGATAAAAAAATACTACGTAGGCCAAGACTCTCCTACAGTCTCCCATCAGAAACAGCCGTCCTATTTCCCTGACAAACCGTAGTAGATCGGCTAGATTACATTCAGCGATACACCCCCGTTCGTAGTGAAATCTAGCCCATAGCCATTTCTGCCTGAGACCCTGCACCCTAGGACAGTGGCACAGTACATGCTCAATCGTCTCTAGCTCTTCGGCATCCCCGAACAATTTACAGAAGTCCGGTATGGCATTATCCCATTTACTCGTAAAAGCCCACTCCTATCCAATCCTAATCGAACCCTGGATTCCCCTGCGTTCAATCCGGGCCATAACGCCATCGACACTGCAATCCGTTCTATCCCTTCAGGACCGGTTAACGGCATAACGGAATCTTTCCCGTATCACCCCATAGTAGTGACATGAGGGAGGCTTCACCCCTATGTCCCTTACATCTTAGTCCAGATTCGAACCCCCTCTCGACAGTTCGTCCTCCACCACAATTCCATCCACCTTGCAGTGTCCGGGTACCAAACACAACCTTATTGTGAATGAATCAGGCTCGATCGCACCGTATAATTTGTCAATGCTTATAGCGCATTCTGATTATCGACGTAAATTGTCACCACAGACCCTCCTACGGTGTGACACAGTATCGCCTCCTTCGCCCGTCAGATCGCTAGGATCTCAGCCTGGAAGACACCGCACTCATCCGGGAGTCTGAATGGCCTTTCCACGCCAGTGTCAGCAATATAAACACCGGCACCAGTGCCGGTTTCCATCTTTTACCCGCCCGTAAATACTGCCCACCCCTCAAACAGCCCATTGGATCCACGCCAAACTTCCACTGGTGGTTTCACACCGAAGTCTATAGTCATAAGCATATGATCCGAAATTCCCTCGAAAATACTCCCGTTTAAGCAGACCCCTTTCGTACAAAATTCTCGTGTGAACATCCCGCCTAGGTCACACTAAAGAAGACTAAATAAGTCTAAATAAGTTCCTGGCAGCCACACTCTTCACATAATGGTCAATAGGGGACAGATATAGTGGGATATCTAACACTGCCTGTGGAGTGCTTCTCCTTGCACCTGTGATTGCAAGATGTGCACTCCTTTGAATCTTTCTGAGCATCTTCCTATTGCTGTACACGCTCAACGCATCCCAATAAACAGTGCATCCAAAAGTAAGAATAGGCCTAACCACCGATTTATAAATCCAGTTTACCATATCCGGTCTTAGTCCCCAATTCTTACCGATGGAGTTTCTGAATGTGTAGTAGGCATTGAGTCCCCTTTTCATCCTCTCCCGAGTGTTTCTTCACCAAGACAGCTTACAGTCGAGGAAGTTCCCCAAATACTTAGTACAGCCAGATAGTGTTAACTTGACGCCATCCAGCACTGGCCCCTAAAAACCGTCTATCCTGTACTTTCTGGTAAAAAGTACCAGCTCAGTCTTTGCAGGGTTTACCCCCAGCCCTCTATCATTCGTCCATGCCGAGAGTTCGCCCAACATGACCTGCATAATTTCACCGATCGTGGACAGAAATTTTCCCCTGACCAGCAGAACTATGACCTGAGAATCCCGTTGACCGTAAGTAACCACGGTAGAGGAGATAGATAATTTTCGACCCCTTTTTAAGGTTTCTTAAATAGCGATATTTGGGGATTTATTTGATATTTTTTGGGGACAAGGAAAAAGTATCTGGCAGCCCTGTCTGTGTATTAAGAATTGTCCATTGTACAAATACACAAGGTAAACTCGTTGCTACAACAAGTACAACCATGGTGGAATAAGTAGGTGGCAGCGCTACGGCAACAAATACAACATTACAACAAAAATGAAAAATAAGTCTCCGTATACGTCAAAAATTATATTAAACTAAAATCAAATTTTGCTGCCTAACGCAATGAAATAAATTAATTCTAAGGCAATTTTTATTTCACTATGGTTACTATCTTATTTAATTTTAATTTAAATAATCAAAAACTTTAATACAATACAATAATCACAGCACAAAACGTGAACTTTTTGTAAACATAAACAAAACTTTGACATAAGACTAGACAAACAATACAAGAGCAAAAAATCGTCATCTGGCGTAGTAATGCCACCTGTTTATTTCATCATGAGTACAACAGGACAAAAACAACAGTACAAATTGTTTTTGTATTTTGAACCGAGACGTCAAAAAAAAACAACACTGTGCCTTCAAAATAAAAACACAAATTGAAAAAAAAAACAAAACACGTGAAGGAAAAAAATGGCGCGCACTAACTTTGTGTAAACAAACATGAAAAAATTTAAACAAACATGAAATTTTTTTGACGTTTGGGTTCTAACTGGGGTTTACCTGTCAAACTGCTGACAAACATATGGGCCAACGGGTCTACCTTGTGTAGTTGTACCATGGAATTGTCGAAACATGTCAAGGCGAATTCATTTATCAGGTGGCGTTAAAAGCACAGCTGTGCTACTTTTTTTCTTACTTATAAAGAGAAATGTCAAAAGTTGCTTGTGTGTTTGACATATCGATCAACGAAAGCAGCCAAAAAATACATTGTTGTGTTTTTGGTGTTGTTACTTGTTGTAGTATCGACACCACCGTATAAAACATGTGTTACTACTTATGTTTCAGTTTTTAACACAGACGATGACACTAAAGGCCCAACCATAATATGCATAGCCTTGCTTAACCTACTGTCAAAAATTAACAAAAAGTCTCTCAAATAATTTAAAAAAACAAAAACAAAATAAAAAAACATTTGATTCCGTACGAAATGTGCGATCAGTTTCGCACTTTGCTTAAGCAAATGACAATTTCATAAAACTTAACAAAACGTTTCCTTAAGTTCAATATGGTTTGCCTCATATGATTTACATGTATTCGCACATTTGCTCAAGCCTACTTAAGCACATTATGGTTGGGCCTTAAAAATGAAACGGTTACGGTTTGTTGAATATACTACTTCAAAACAAAAAAAAATTTATATATTTTGTTTTTATACCTATCATATCTTATGTCCCATAAATTTGGAAAAACTTTATATTGAATTTTTGAGAAATTATTGATATTTGAGAAACCGAAACGTTAACACGAATTTCAACCAGAAACATCCCCACACACATTAGCGCATTGTAGTTGTACCATGCGTTAGTGGAACATGCCCTTGTTTCGACAAATGTTGCCTCTCCTGTGGTTACTTTAAAAGCTCAAGTGTGAACATAGCATATGTTATCATTTAATAGTGAATAAATATTTACCAATAATAAGAGGCAAAGTCAGATGGCGGAGTCGAGCGGCGTCAAGCTGGCTCACAGCCGCCGCCGAATATATTCCAGTTACTTGAGTCGCCGCGAATAATGATGTTTATATCCAATAAAAAATTTGCAGTCTTTAATTTTTTTCATTGATCATCTAATGCTTTATTAAACAATTTTAATAAAAACTTATAAACCAAATAATTTACATTAAAACTATAGAAATAAGTTATTAAGTCTGACTGTTAATAGTCTAATCTGTGCACCATCGCGATATGCGCACTTCTGAAAATATCGAAGAACCAATACCGTCAATTCAGACTGCTATGGCTGTATGATAACCGACTTTTTTTCTTTGAGTTGAAGATTATTAAATGGACGATATATGATTTCAACATGACGCTACCATGAGCTACACAATACAACCAATTTTGGCTGTATTGCATGTGAAGTTTTCAGAATGCGTAATTTCACATTTTTGCGTTAATTGGCCATCAAGGTTATGCAATTTTACGACATTAGACTTTTTTGTGGGGCTACGTCAAATAATGGCTTCGCAGATAATCAGCTATGGGCAAATTCAAAATCAAAGTTCAAAAAGAGCGAACGATGTGTACATACACAAAATTGATGAGCGAAGCAGAGAAAAGAAATTGTGCTTAGTCTAGCAGAACATTTCGAACGAAGCAAACGTGCGTCGCATGTCATGAAATGAGAAAAAAACAAAGCGTACAAATGTACATAAACGAACCAATACAATGCCACACATGTACAGCTTTCAATGTAGTGGTGCCCATAGCTGCAGATAATCCATTAACAATGTAGCATTTGAAAACCAGCATTCGTCATGTTATCGCCGATATGACGCCCGAGATGTAGGAAAGTTTTCGAAAACTAACTCAAAAGGATCGACTGCTGCTACCATTCTAGAGGTGGTAATTGAAATGACATAGTATTTCTTTCGAAATGGCATTTATAATGAAACAAAAGTTTCATCACAATCATAGCTCTAAGTGTGCTTTGAAACAGAAAAAGTTTATATCATATTATATATTGAAAGCAGATGCTGCAAGTCGACTGAAAGCCGCCAATTACTCTTTTCTTTAGCCGGTGACAATTTATATCTCGACTTCGTTCTCTGAGCAATGAGCAAAAATATTTAATTGCAAAACAGAGAGTAGAGGAAAGCAGAAATGAATTCCCCAGAATTTAAAAATACCATTTGTCGAATTTGTTTAGATGAGGATGTTATTTTGGATTGGAACAATGCACTAGTTGAATATGGCGATATAACCTACAAAGATTGCTATTACAAATATACCCAAATAAACCGTCTGGGTTTGTATATGGATCATTCCAAAACGCACTTAAGAAAAAATATTTAAAATTGTTTCTGTTTTAGATGCGGATCCTTTTTCATCAATGTTATGCCTAAACTGTTCAAATGGCTTGGAGAATATCCATACCATCATTTTGAAAGCACTAGATTCTTACAAATTCCTCCTGGATTGCATTAGTTTTGAAAAAGACGATTTTATTGGCGGTCAAAACGACGAAAATTATGAATTAACTGATTTTGAGACAATATTAGTGGAGAGATCAGATACAGAAACTAAAATACAAGATCAATTTGAGAATAACAATTTATATGAATTTTTAAAGAATTCTTTACAGAAAACAAAGAATGACGAATCTAAAGAAAGTACTATAGTTGAAATGGAAATCCAAGAAAATGCCGAAATAGAAAGTAATGTTGAGCAATCCTTACAATTAGATTTGACTAAAGATATTGTATCAGAATCTATGAATTCAATAAGAAAAAAATCTAATAGAATTTTAAACAGAAGTAAATTACGGAAGGAAGCCAATTCCGAAGACAGCAATATTAATAAAATAACGGCACCAAAATGTACTCGACGCAAAAAAGAAGCAGAAATTGTTGAATTAGAAAGTAAATCTGTTCAGAATACCACTTCCGATAGTAAAACGGATAATAAACGTAAAAGAAGAAGCAAATATGTTCAGCAAAACACTCCTTCTATGTGTTCTTTTTGTTGTAAGTATAATTTTATTGTATTTCTACAATTATGTGTACAAGACGAAATCAATGGTCAATCCAATCGACATTTCAAAAACATGTTTTCATTAAGTTTACTCACACGTTTATAAATTTTTTATACGCTAGTATACCCAGTCAGCATGTGGATGATCGAATCACCAAACTGAGTCTTTTAAGACTACCTTAGATGATCAAAAACTGATTAATCAGTTCTGCGCTTAAAAAGACTCGAAAATGATTCCCAAAAATGCTTACAAAGTGACTTGCTTAAAAACCAAAAACAAAATGTACAGAATGTGCGCAATCATTAAATATACATGCAGATGATCGAAATGTGACTGTTCATTATTATTCAGTCATATTTAGCACAGCCTGTTTATAACGGACAATTTTTCTTGCAAATTTTGGAGCAAGTGTTTTTTTTGTAAATTTATGCTTATTTATGTCAGTAGCACGAGCTAACTTAAGGAATACAAATAATATAAAACTGAGTTTCGCATTTGATAGTTAGTACTAGCACAAACTGTCTCGAAAATGAGCCGTAATTGATCAGAAACGCGATTCATAAAAGACTATTTCAGAAGAGTCGCGGGTGGGGCACCATTGTCTTCCAAATGCACTGTCATTTTCGACTCAAAACCGAGCGCATAAATAATTATTTTAATCGCGCAGAGGAGTCAAAAAAGACTCGAATGTGATCAATAATTTCAAAAAATGCTGACTGGGTAAGTAACTTAAAATACTTAACCGATTTCAATGAAATATGCTATTCTTCACAATTGTACGATTCATTCACACGAAAATCCTACGGAATTCTATCCGACATTAAAAAATGTCTGCAAAATCTGCTGTCAATGCCACACTATCCCATAAAAAGATGCAAACTCGAATGACTCGGCTACTTTACAAGAAAATGCAAATCTGACCGCATAGAATGTATCATTTTATGAAAAATTTTCTTAAAAATTTGCAAGTCGGACAGACTTGTCAACAAATCTGTAACTTAATTTATTTTTAAGGCACACTATCATACTTTATGAGCTCACAGGATTTTTTTTAGACAAATGGCACGACTGAATAGGATAGTGTATCGCCGGCTTTATGTATATTAACGGTTTTCACCCTTGATAGTAAAGTTCCATTTTGACCTTGTAAATCGTATTATTTTAGTTAAAGTACTAACATTTACAACACTGCAACAACAAAATGTATTAGACTGAAATTTACTACGCTGTGGTTGAAAAATCCAACAAAAAGCTGTAGTAAATACGTGTGTTAATTTACCAGAATAAAACAGTTGACGAAACCCTATCTGTGTCTTTCTCTCACTCAGCAAATTCATTGATTTACAATACATACGAAAAAGACACTCATGCTTTGTAGTATAAATCTTATTAAATAAAGCACACTTAATACAAAGAGTGAAAACCGCTATTGTGTACTTTTGCGGAAACATATTTTTTCAATAATCACCCTTATTCTGCGTTTCGATTCGTATCGAAATTTGTTTGTTTGGCAACTTATTTGTTCTGCGTTGTGCTTAAATTTGTTTCTTTCGTTTATATGTATTCTGCATTACGATCGTTTTATCAAGTTTTTTATTTACTAATGTAAGCTTCGTCATTTTTTTCGTTTAAAAAACTATGTAATTAAAATTTTTTTAGTAAAATGATAGACAATGCGTGGTATTATTGATTCCAGAATTTGAAATTATCCATTCCGCTTGTGCCTTTCGTTGTTGCGGTATCACCTCTACCATTGCGGCATTGCCATATGATTGAAAAGCTTTGAAATTATATCAATATTAGCCATATACATTTAGAATTGTAGTGGTAAATCGCATATTTATATGAAAACTTTAAACGTTCATAAATCGAAAACTAAGCGTTCGCGTCAATTTTTTTATTTAATTTTTTCTTCTTATTTTTCCATTTTCTATCACCCTAGGTACTTTTTTTTTATTTTGAAACTTGTTCCAGAATTTTTTTGTTTTAGAAAATTAACTTCAAAATAGGGAATGGTCAATCGATTTCGATTCCAATCGAAATCGCCATCGAAGTTACGTATGCCGTATGTGATTTTATACTAAAATTGATTGTTGGGCCTTTAAAATCAATTTTTTTTGTTTTTATTAAAATTTTGGCAATTCTTAATTTTAATCTATTAAACCGATAAAATATGTGCATGCACACTACAACTTAAAATTTTTTTTAGTGTACATACGTTTGTAGTAAATAAAACAGTTGTAGTTTTTCGAATTAACCTGTTAGTACTCTTGATATACCTCCAACTTTAATATAGGTCCTCTTGTTATTTAGAAATTAAAGCCACCAATGGACTGAACAAAACATTTCTAAACGCATCGTAAGGAACCAAGCACTGAAAGTGAGCTTTGTGAAAATCAACATAATATAGAAACACATAAGGCTAATCAAAACATGTCATTTTTGTGGAATTACATACCAGTGCATGAGCGATATTTAAATCTAGTTATTATCAGAGTGGAAAACAAGTTGTTAATCTTAACAAATACGAAATGGCAAAAAAAAATCTCTGCATCCTTCCGACATCAATAACATGCAAACGTTCGTTTTCTAAAGCTAACCGAATCTCCACCGCACAAGACCTGTGTCATAATCTTTTGAAATAATTTTCATACATTGACTTATTTGCAATATTTTGAAATGTATTTAATTTACTATAAAATATATTGGTAAAATTCAGATGGTCATATATACCCACTGTAAAAAATCTTAGTTTAGTTTTTCTAGTATTTTGACAAAAAAAAAAAAAAAGAATGCAGTTGTATCCCTCTTTGTGATATATGTAATGTGTAAGTTTACAAATTTATATTTGGGGTATTCACAAGGTGTGCTATCATGGTTTATTGTCATAATGTTCTAACAATTTATAATGGTTTAAAAGTATTGTTGTTGGCTTGTAAACAAAAAGTGTCTTAAATAAATAGAACGTTGCTTGCTATGTTTACTGTGCTGTCGTAATTAATAGCACATTAAATTATGAGGGGTTGCTCACAACAGTCGTATTTTTCCATGTTATTTTTTTAAGACATATGACTTTATGACACCTTGTGAATCCCCCAATTAAATAATAATCGATTTTGAAGTGCGATTAATCGACTTCAAAAATTGAAATACCATCATTCCCTTCTTCAAAATTAATACTTTTAATCAAAATTATTTCCAATTAAAATAATTTAAAATTATTTGATATAAATAAGTACACATTTTTCTGTTTAATTCAGGTATAGGTATTGATTAAAATATTGAAAAGTTTCTATAGTAGTTGTTCACAACATTCTCCAACCGTATAACTGAGCTACCTAAATAAGGGCATCAAGCGTGTTTTTCATGTCAAAACTTATAATTTTCATACAATTTATATCAAACAAACCTTAAGGTCGGGAAATCAACACCATCCTGCCGGAAAATCTTATTTTACAGATCCTTAGGTCGGTTTGTTTTATTGAAATTTTATTGCCAATAAAATTTTCATATTTCAATAACACTCTTGTTTAGGTAGCTCAGTAATTTTTATATGACTCTTACAGAGAGTCGCAAAAGGCTCATTCCAAGATTAAAAAACGGGCGTGTCAAAAATATATAAAAAAGTAATTAATAAAAAAAAATGTAGATGTTTTTGTTTTTGTAACTCGTCAGATAATCATCAGAAGACTCTTTAAGGAGTTGTATATTGAACATAATCGTCCAACAAACAGCCTATGCTAGCTGGGGTACCAGAAGCAGACAAATTTATATATGTATGTATGCTATCAACTTTTTCACTATAAATATTAAAATTTTGTGTATTTTATTTATTTAAATTATTTATCACTGTTTTTTTCACTAAATTTAACTTTCTAATAAAATGTTTACAAAATTACTGATTTTTCCTGTTCCGATTTCATATTTTTCATAGCAAAACTGCAAGTCTTGTCTTCTTTTTCGTTCGATTCAGTTTTTGTTGGATAAGCTTTTTTCGATTGATACGCAACTTAATGCGGGAACGTAATCGAAATGCACAATAAGGGTGGATATATCTTCTGCTAAAATCCGACGTATGCATACTGAAGGCATAAAAGGAAAACGCTTGCCTATTAATACATATACTTATAGATTTAAAAAATATTTCGTTTCAGCAAAAATGTTACACAGCAAATATGCTTTACAAAAGCACGAAAAAATTCATATCGTTAATCGGGAACGCAAAGCAACTTGTCCAATATGTAAAGTTAAGTTTTTCACTCAAGCATACCTTAAGTCACACATGCAAATTCACAACGAAAATAGAGTAAAAAAGCATAAGTGTGAATTTTGTGATAAGCCATTCTATGAAAGAGGGGCTCTAAACGTACATAGGCGAATACATTTGGGCCAAATGATACCCTGCACTTTATGCTCAAAAGAATTTTTCCGCCAAGTAGATTTAGACATTCACATGAATAGTCATTCAGCCTCATTGATAAATGCTGTAACAAAAAAAAGAGTAAGTAATTAAATAAATATATTTAATTGTAAAACTCGAAACTAATTAAAAAAATAAAACAGTCTAGATACTGCGTTCGCTGTAAATATTGTAATAAAAACATAATGAGTACAAGTTTTAAGTCTCATACGGCTGCTCACTTAAAGGAGCCTTTGATGAAATGCTCCATTTGCAATAAGGAATTTTTCTTCCGTAATAGGTATGCTGATATTTTTATTTTTAATTTTTTTTTAAAGTTATTTTATTTTTAGCTGTACTCTACATTTAAAATCGATACATGGCAAAACAACAGAAGAATACAATGATTTTATCGTTGTGTATAATAAAAACCGCTTATCACATTTATATTTAGAACAAAAGGCAGATATACAAGTTAATGAAGACTAAAATGTAGTTGACTTGGAAATTTTACATACAATAAACACACTTACACCCATATTAATTGAGTAGAAGACAAATCTGTTCACGAAATTGTAAAAACTATATATCATGAAAACTATAAAAGTTTTAACTTGTAAACTCTCTAAAACTCCTGTATGAGCTTCTTAATTTTATAACAATACTATGTATGTAAACTTATTTTCAGAAGTACCGTCAGTTTTAATATTTATACTGAGTTAACATTAAACCACATGTGTGAACAGAATTGCCCTGTGTGAATCTTTCACACAAATTTCAAAAAATATTAAGGTTTTGTCTGTGTAATTTGCTTTTAAAGTGGGTAAAAATTTTAATAAAAAATTAAATTTGTTTTTAATTATTTAAAAAAACTAGATTTTCGCGAAGCAAAGGTGCTTATTGTTACTGTTGCAGTCAATATTGCTATTGAGGTCCGGCAAATACTGAGCAAAGAGTACAATTTAGATGTTATTACTAAAAGAGTACGAAGAAGCTTAAGCAGCTAGAATAAAGAGCAAAAACCCACCTTAAGCGAAAATAAACTCTGAAAACGGCCAAAGTTTGCAAAAAGTGTAAGTAAAGTTCAGTTTTAAAGATTGAACGCGTGTAACATGCTTAGATTAGACAAAAATGATGAGATTAGTGCAAGATAGACGCCAGTAAACATGGCTGGCTAAAAGTGTTAACGTAAAAGAACGGAATAATTCTAAATATAAAAATTTTGATGAGAAATAGCCGTCCTATTTCGCTGATAAACCCTAGTAGATCGGCTGGATTACATCCAGCGATACACCATAGTTCGTCGTGAAATCAAGCCCCTAGCCATTTCTGCCTGAGATCCTGCATCCTAGTACAGTGGCACAGTACATGCTCTTCGTCTAGCTCCTCGGCATCCCCGAACAGTCTGCAGAAGTCCGGTATGTTATTGTCCCATTTACTCGTAAAAGCCCTAACAGAACAATGCCCCGTCAATAACGCTATAAGGGTCCTGAGACCACTCCTATCCAATCCTAATAGAACCCTTAGTTGCCACTGCGTCCAATCCGGGCCATAACGCCCTCAAACTGGTATATCCCTCCAGAAACGGTTAACGGCATCACAGAATCTTTCCCGTTTCACCCCATAGTTGTGACAAAAGCGGGGCTTTACCCCTCTGTCCCTAACCTCTAAGTCCAGATTCGAACCCCTCTCGCGAGTTCGTCCGGCACCTCGTTGCCATCCACCTTGCAGTGTCCGGGTACCCAAAACAGCTTTATTGTGAATGCCACCATTAGCTCCCTCAGAGCATTTCTCCACCGTACGACCAGGCTCTATCGTACCGTATAATTTGACAATGCTCTTAGCTCAGCCTGACTACTGACGTAAATTGTCACCACAGACCTACGATATGACCCAGTATCACCTCCGTCGCCCTCTAGGTTAGGTTAGGTTAGAAAGGCTGGTGTGAAGCAAACTTCACACCCTCACCCAGAGACCAATATGGTCTATTGTGATGCCTTTATTTAGTGCAGCAAAGAAGGAAATAAGAGAAAGAAATCTAGTGTGACAGAGTAGGAGAAGTAAATGGTGAAAGCACAGGGAAGGAAGATAGTGGAAGATAAGAAATAGGACAGAACAAGCAAAAAAAATAACCCTACCAAACAGGAAAAACTGCCCTACATGTTTCCAGTCCCCAGCCACCTGCCGCGCAGCCAGGTCATTCCCATTACGAATCCCGTCAGATTCTCGAGCCCTCAGCCCGAGACATCTCCCAATTCGTGCAGGAATCTGCTACCTAGCCACCTCAGCCTGCTGTTCTGTAGCCTGGGACAGTGGCACAGAAAGTGCTCAACTGTCTCCAACTCCTCTGGGTCCTCACACAGTCTACATATATCCGATAAGCTTCTCACCGCCATTCTGCCTATTATACAGTGGCCCGTGATAATACCTATCATGGTCCTGACGCAGGCCCAACTCTTACCCAGCAGCGCGTCCGAATTTTACCTACTAAGCATCGGCCACAGCGTGCGCGATACTCGGCAGTCCGTTTGGCCCCGCCAAGCCCGATTAGTCCTGTTCAGAATCCATTCCCTAATTCTCTTAAAGTAGAAGCCCATTGGAGGCCTGACCACTTGCAAACTGTCAGGATCTTCCATTTCCGAGCCCAGTCTTGCCAACTCATCAGCTATCTAATTGCCGGTGATGTTGCAGTGACCCGGTACCCTGCAGAGCCTCACAACATAATTCCCTAAGATTTCTAATAGAGCCCTCCTGTAATCGTCCACTAGCCTGGGGTTCACATAACAGCCCATCAAGGCCCTAAGAGCCGCCTGGCTGTCCACATATATAGTAACCTCCGAGCCCTTGGCAATGTTAGCTCCTACCAATTCCACGGCCCTAAGAATATCACCTCTGGCAAACGCCCAAAATCGACCCTAGTGACCAAATTATCCTTAGAGCCGGGCGAGCCTAGGTGATAACCACTAGTACTAATTTCACTCTGGATCCGCGAGTGACCCTCCGTGAAATTTCCCAACAGTCCTAGCTCCCTCAGCCTAAGAATGCTCTTTGCTGCCATTCCCCTCACATACTGCTCTATAGGCAGAAGATGAAGAATAACATCCAGAGCCGCCTGAGGGGTACTTCTCAAGGCACCTGTCATGCCGAACGAAGCACACCTCTGAGCCTTAGACAGAAGGTCCCACCGACTAGCTAGTTTCAATGCCTCCCACCAAACACAGTATCCATACGTAAGAATGGGTCTAACCACCGAAGTGTACAGCCATCCCACAACTGACGGCCGGAGTCCCCAACTCCTACATATCGACGATCTGCAAGCATAGATAGCATTGAGACCCCTCTTTAGTCTCCTGAGTATTCCTCCTCCAGGACAGCTTACTGTCCATAAAAACTCCTAGATACTTAGCACTATCAGATAGCCTAAGCTCTACTCCCCCTAGTACCGGCAGCCTAAAATTATCCACCTTGTACCTCCTAGTGAAAACAACTAATTCTGTCTTCTCCGGATTAACTCCCAAACCCTTATCAGTCGCCCATGCTGACAGTTCGCCCAGCGCCCCTTGCATGACATCGCTAATTGACGGCAGAAACTTGCCCGATACCAATATAACTACATCATCCGCGTAGGCGACGACCTTCTGACCTATCCTGCCAAAACGTCCCAGAACGACATTGACAACCAAGAGCCACAATAAGGGAGAGAGAACTCCCCCTTGTGGGGTCCCCCTAGTCACGAGTTTCCTTAAGTGCTCGTTTCCCTAGTCCGAGTGAATAACTCTGCTGCTAAGCATCAGAGTTATCTGCTGCTAAGCATCAGAGTTATCCATTCGACCAAGAATAACGAAACCTCTAAATCACTCAGTGCCTGCCTTATGGCCTCTATTTCCACATATTAAAGGCCCCCTCTATATCCAGGAATGCCGCCAAGTTGTATTCCTTGTCTCGCAATCCTCGTTCTATATAACCCACCACATCATGAAGTGCACTCTCAACAGACCTACCCTTAAGATAGGCATGCCGAGTGCCGCTGATGATGCCGGCGTCAATCTTCGTCCTCAGATGTAGATCAATCAGTCTTTCTAATGTCTTCAAAAGAAAAGACGATAGGCTGATAGATCTAAAATCATTGGGCTAAGAGTGACCGGTTCTACCTGCCTTAGGTATGAAAATAACCCTGACCTCTCCCCACCCTCTAGGAATGTAGCCATTTAGCAGACATATAAATAGTTCCACCAGCAATAGGAGTGATGATCCCTGGATATTATGTAGCATAGCCGGAAATATACCATCTGGTCCATCCGATTTGTAAGACCCAAACGTATTAACCGCCCATGTAACCTTATCCAAGGTGATGATATCCCCCACAGCCTCCCTTATCTCACCTACCGAGCCCGATCCAGAAAAGGGGTTACCACAGCCCACCTGTTCCCACGTCCCAGGATCCACACATCCCGGGAAGTGAGTCTCCATAAGCAAACAGAGAGATTCGGAGCTAGATTCCGTCCATGAGTCGTCCTTTCTCTGAATAAATCCCGGGACCCCAAGGTCCTTGGACAAAATCCTTCTGAACCTGGACATCTCATTTACACATTCCACTGACTCGCTAAATTTGATCCACGAGTCCCTTTTAGCCCTTCTAATATCTCCCTTATACCTATTTTAACTTATCCTAAAGTTACTCCAGTCCTCATCCCTACGCGTATGCTTCGCTCTATTGAATAACCTTCTGACAGTGGTCGTTTGAGTCCTCAACTCACCTGTCCACCATCTCGGTTGCGAGCGCCTACCCGGAAAATTCAGCGGACAAGATCTTTCATAGCTACTGGTCAACACCTCCGTAAAGGTACCCACCAGGTGCTCCACAACGGCCGAAGTCGACCCCCAATCGTGTGTAACTCTAAGGTTACTACTCACTAATCCCGAAAAGGAATCCCAGTTCGTCTTGGATTCCTATAGGGACGCCTTTTTGACTTTTCGAAGTTTAGATTAAAGGATATACAACCATGGTCAGAGAAGGAAAATTCCAAAGCCACCCTCCAATCATCTACTAAGTCTCTATAGTTCGTACTGCCTCCCTATCTCTAGTTCTGAATGTTGGCGTATTCCTCCTATTACAGATGTAAAGATTGCTAGCAATAATAAAATCAAACATAGACTCACCCCTTTTGTTGATGTCGATACTTTCCCATTGGTTATGGTGTGCATTAGCGTCACAACCTAGTACCAGTCTCGAGCCCCTTCTGCTCGAGTGCTCCTTCAACTCACGTACTTTCACACCAGGTGGATCGGTAGCCTCATATGGTAAGTATACCTTTTCTAGGACCGTTTTGTCCCTAGCTTCACCTGTTACAACCGTGAGGTCTCCATTGCTGAAAGAATGAGACAACATAAATTTGAGCTCATTTCTTACCATTATACAAGTTCGAACCTTCTCATCCCTGTTGGGTACGAACAGTGTATATACCGTGGCCTTTAATCCAACTACCCGGTTGTTGTTGATCCAGGGCTCTTGGATTAAGGCCACGTCCACGTTGTTATCGATGAGGTGGGTTACTAATTCGGTTGAGGCTGCTTCACAGTGATGCAGGTTTATCTGCACTACATTCAGCCTCTTAGGGTCCATCATTTTTGGGAAACCTAAAACTGATAGACCCCAACCCAAATATCGCAACCCACTCATCGAATTCAACTTTCTGAGAGACTCTGTGGGTAATTCGTCCCCAGGCGTAGCTCCCTTAACCGTGACCAATCGGTCACCATTAAGAGGGCTGGGTGGTGAACTCTTACCCTCCTTCCTTCTACCTTTCTTGTAAGAGGATGCGCCAGCAGAATCTGGTGAGGATCCTTTGTCCTTACTGACAACTTTTGATTCCTCAGCAGCCTCTTCTGTATACCCCGCAGGATAGGGAAGCCCTAGGATGACATCGTCAGAACCGTGGGTTCTTTCGAATCTAGCAGTGTTCCTCCGGTGCATCCTCAGCAAATACCTATCCCGCCCATCGTGCAGTGAAGAGTCTTTCTTAGCTTTCTTTTCTAGAAAGGCTTTTTCGAGATTCGATCGGCTCTCCGATGTGACCTGTTCTGTCGCATCCTGCCGAACAATGGATTTCGATGTATTCGCCAATTTGCTCCCTTTCTCGAATGTGACCACAGAAGTCGATGGTTCAACCCTCTGGTCCTCACCATGAGCAGAAATCATAGCTATTTCGTGCTCATCATCAGACTCCAAGGTCAAATCACCGAGTCTTTCCGAGGCCCCAGAGCGTGTCAGTGAGTCCATTGTCGAGCCCATCCAGTTGGTCTCTGTCAGTTCTGTAATTAACTGAATTTCTTGCAGCAGAATATTCCAAGAATACAGCCAAGAGATGCACTCCTCTGAGCCTTGTTGAGCATCTTCCAATAGCTATCCACTCTCAACGCATCCCACCAAACAGTGCAACCGTAAGTAAGAACATTCCTAACCACCGATGTATAAATCCAGTTTACCATATCCGGTCGTTATCCCCAATTCTTACCGATAGAGTTTCTGCATGTGTAGTAGGCATTGAGTCCCCTTTTCATCCTCTCCTAACTTTTTCTCCAAGACAGCTTACAGTCGAGGAAGTTACCCAAATACTTAGTACAGCCAGATAATGTTAACTTGACGCCATCAAGCACTGGCCCCTAAAAACCCTCTATCCTGTATTTTCTGGTAAAAAGTACCAGCTCAGTTTTTGCAGGGTTTACCCCCAGCCCTCTATCATTCGTCCATGCCAAGAGTTCGCCCACCATGACCTGCATAATTTCGCCGATCGTAGACAGAAATGTTCCCCTGACCAGCAGAACTATGTATGTCTTCCGCAAAGGCAACGATTTTCCTAACCTTGGAATAAAATGACCTGAGAATCCCGTTGACCGCAAGTAACCACAGTAAAGGAGATATAACTCCCCCTGTGGTGTCCCCCTGGTAACCTTTCTCCTTATACTTTGATCCCCCAGGCTCGATCCTGTTGCTAAGCAGACTATCCACTCCACCAGAAAGCCCTGAACTCCCAGGTCCACCAAGGAATCCTTAATCGCCTCAATCCTTGTTATTCAAAGCTCCTATGTCCAGAAACGCGACGAGAGTATATTACTTATGCCTAAGGTAGTCATGTTGAGCGTTGCTAATGAGGAGAAATACCGTCCGGACTCGGTGATTTATATCGCATGCGTACCAGTGGTCGAGTGGTCTAGCCTTTTTTTCTGGGGCTAATAATTTTATATAAAAACCAAGCAATTTATTTTTGGTAAAACCCTTAATATCTCAAAACAAGAAATTCAGACTTACGCCATTATTATTTAATGCCACAGATATATTATATATGTAGATTGTTCTTATCGCACCATGGTGAAGGGTATATAAGATTCGGCATAGTCTTACTTGTTTATTTTTACATTTATATTTAAATGATATATGTTAATTATTTCACATGGACCTTTATATGGTGATTCATTTTTCTTCCTACTTTCTTGTTTGACTAATACTAATGCCCAATTTTCAGGATAGTATTTAAATCTATATTATGTTAATTTTTATAAAAGCTTAAATCGTATTTAATTACAGATTGATTATTTGAGTTTTATATGAAGTCTTATTTAATTAAGATAAAAGTATGGTAGCACTACTAAATACAAAAAAAATATCATAAAAAAATTTAGTTATTTACAAGGTGGTCTCAAAATACAATTGGTTGTTATTACTTTGTCTGTTGTTTTTGTATTGTTGTGATATTGATGCCACCTTGCTAAGTTAATCCAATGCAAACTTAAGTTGAATTTAAATGTACCACATCGGTGACTTAAGTTTCATTTAAGTGTTTAGTGAAGAAGAACATTTTGTATTTAAAACGATTTTGAACATAATCCTGAAAATTGGCCATAAGTCACCTATATTCAATTTTATTGTATTTATTTGCTTATAAAAATCTAGTTGTTTTTTCTTTTTTACATTTTCTATTATACTCTTTGCATTTTCTAGTGAATATTTTAGTCTTGTCTTGAGTTCATTGGCATAATTTTCAAAATTGCAAAACCTTTGGATGATTCGTAACTTCATCCCCTGGTAAACTTGGCAATTTTCCGAAAATTAGCTCAAAAGGTGAGTACTCGGCAGTCACGTGTGGAGTTATATTGTATGCGAATGCATAATAAGGAATCCATTGTTCCCAATTATCATCCTCCACGAAAGATAGGAAATATTCAACAGTACCTAATGTCTCATGGTGATTTGATGTTGAAAATCTTTGTTCTATTTTCAATAATTCGCATATTTCTCTCATCAGTTCGTTTGTAAACTCTGTTCCTCTGTCAGTTTTTAGTACCCTAAAAAGTCCATATTTGAGAATCACATTTTCTACTAATGCCTTTGCTATTGACTTTGCTTCTTTTGTCTCCATTGGACAAGCAATTACATATTTCGTCAATTCGCATTGCATAGTTAAAATGTACCTGAAATTATTTGTTGGTCGTAATGGGCCAAATGTGTCAATTTCTATAGTATTGAAACTGTTTGTAGGCGTGTCTATCACTTTCAGTGGTTCTTTTTCTGACATAACTCACATCTTGATACATAATTCTTTTCGGTTTTGTTCATGCCTTTCCACATGTTCTTTTGTTTAAATTTTAATGGGGTCTTTCTTACTCCAAAATGTCCTCCTTGGGGTGTATCGTGGTATATCTTAATCAATTCCAATCTTTTCTCTTTTTTGAGGTTTTCTGTATAACAATATTACTACGTCATCTTTATTTATTTTAAAATTTTTATCGTATCTGGCCTTAAATTCATCTGCAGGAATTATATTAAATATTGCACCATTAATATCGATTGCAAATTTCTTGTTATTCATATTCTGCAATTTCTTCAAATAAGATGATAGCTTCTCCATAAGAGTACCTAAATGCATTGGATTGACGCTACATCTAACACGTGTTTAATTTTTATTTATATCATTTTCTATTATATATTCATATAACTTTTTCTTATTTTCAATTGGCCTCTTTTCTAGTATAAATTTTATTGTATAGACGTGCAGTCCCACATATAGAGTTGATCAGGCTCCTTATGAGATCCGCTTATGATATTGTTCTCTGATGACTTCTTAAAAATGCCTCTTGTTACTACCAGTGTTTTCTTTACTTTGTCATAATTTTGTGATGGTATCATATTTCTTAACGTCTCATAATCAATTTGTATATTATTTCAAAATCATACTCGGATAGTTCTAGTCTCATTCTTGTTAGTTTTGAGCTAGGATTTTTATGTGAGAATAACGAAACTAATGGTCTGTGATCAGTGACAACTGTAAACTTTCTTCCATATAAATATAGTCTGAAGAATTGTATAAATACCTAATAATTCTTTTTCTATCACGGGTTTATTCTTCTCGTGTTTATTGAGGGATCTGCTTGCAAAAGATATACATATGTAGGTAAATCTTCTCCTATTGAACCTTGTGACAAAACTGCACCTAGTGCAAAGTCTGATGCATCCGTTGTTAAAATGAATGTTTTGTTAAAATCTGGGTATTTTCAAATATGTATGTGGGCTAATTAGTTTCTCTTTTAAATTTTCAAATGATAGCTGATGTTCTTCTGGCCATTAAAATGTAGTTATTAAGACAGTGTGCATTTTCCGCGAAATTTTTGATGAATCTTCTATAGTAATTGCAGAATGATACGATTCTTCTAATGTCATCAGCGTTTTTAGGGATTGGATATT
The DNA here is from genome assembly GCA_943735925.1 of Pollenia amentaria. Classification (NCBI taxonomy): domain Eukaryota; kingdom Metazoa; phylum Arthropoda; class Insecta; order Diptera; family Polleniidae; genus Pollenia; species Pollenia amentaria. Next base: position 197,989,926 of record OX031008.1, on the reverse strand, counting down.
TAGAAATTGTTTAATGTTTGCTAGGGTCTGGTTTGATACCACTTGATGTTATAAAATGTCACAAATATACAACTTCTGGTTTTAAGAAACAACATTTACTTGCATTCAGTTTCAGATTATATCTGGATAATCTGTCGAAAACATTGAAAAAATTGTTGTGATGTTTAAAACTTCATCCGAAAACTATTATGTCATCCACATATAAAAATGCTTCAGTCTCCAATCCAGCTAATGCTATTGTCAACATTCTCTGAAAACTATTCGAAGATATTTTTAATCTGAAAGGTAACCTTGTATACTGGTTTTGACCATTAGGAGTTGAAAAGGCTGTAAAAGGTCTTGATTCTTGGTGAAGTTCAATTTGATGGAATGAACTTGTCATATCCAATGTAGAAAAGTATTTTGCATTACCCAGTCTATCCAAAATGTCGTCCAGTCTTGGTTAAAGGGAATTTGTCATTCACTATTTTATCGTTTAATTTTCTAAAGTCTACGACTAGTCTGCATTTCTTTAAATTATTTTGTCCCTTTTTAGGAACCAAAAAAAAAAATAGAAAAACGGGGCGTAAATAGAAAGAAACCGAAACGCACAAAAACCAAACGCGGTATACAATACCTTTTGCTTGAAGGGGGTTAAGATGTAATTAAACCCCTGGCTGGCCCTCCATCAGCATCCATCCATGATGCCTATCCATGGTAGCATATTAGCCCAAAGTTGCACCTAACCCTAACACAGAGTCTCCACCTGAGATAAGATATAAGATTTTTATATCAGCAAACGTCAAATTCAATCGCATTGAATATTATCTTACGTGTGGACTCTCAAATAGTGTCAGTATTAATCTATATAAATAAAAATCAATGTTGTTCGTTGGTAATTGCATCAGTTGAGAACGGCTGGACCGATTTGGACAGTTTTTTTTTTCTAATGATCGTCATGGTCCAACTTAGGTTTTTACGGAAAGAAAATTTTGCCCCGCCCACTTTTACGCCCACTTTTTTCGATTTACCTAAAATCAGAAAACGGCTCCATCGAGTTGACTAATTTTTCTTTCAAATGTTCGTATTAATCAACTTTAAGTTTTCATCGAAAGAAAAATTTACCACGCCTACTTTTACGCCCACTTTTTCTATTAAGCGCATAACTGGAGAACGGCTTGACCGATTTGGACGAGTTTTTCTTCAAAATGATCGCCATGGTCTAACTTAGGTTTTTACGGAAAGAAAATTTTGCCCCGCCCACTTTTACGCCCACTTTTTTCGATTTACCTAAAATCAGAAAACGGCTCCATCGAGTTGACTAATTTTTCTTTCAAATGTTCGTATTAATGAACTTTAAGTTTTCATCGAAAGAAAAATTTACCACGCCTACTTTTACGCCCACTTTTTCTATTAAGCGCATAACTGGAGAACGGCTTGACCGATTTGGACGAGTTTTTCTTTAAAATGATCGCCATGGTCTAACTTAGGTTTTGCGGTAAGAAAACTTTGCCCCGCCCACTTTTTTCGATTTACCTAAAATCAGAAAACGGCTCCATCGAGTTGACTAATTTTTCTTTCAAATGTTCGTATTAATCAACTTTAAGTTTTCATCGAAAGAAAAATTTACCACGCCTACTTTACGCCCACTTTTTCTATTAAGCGCATAACTGGAGAACGGCTTGACCGATTTGGACGAGTTTTTCTTTAAAATGATCGCCATGGTCTAACTTAGGTTTTGCGGTAAGAAAATGTTGCCCCGCCCACTTTTACGCTCACTTTTTTCGTAAGATTCACAGCATATATATACATACATACAACCATATGTATTTTCAAATCAAATGTAAATTAAACATATGTATATGAACAACATTTTAATTTATAATATTATAATGATGAAACAGAACTGGGGATGAACGATGTTTTACATGCAGTTTGACATGAAATTTTGCCAGAGAATGCGGTCGTGAAATAAAATCAATTTTATTTTGATGACGTTTTTTCTAATGCTCTCACATATAGACACTTATCCTCTTAACAATGTGCCATACTTTCATTCAAAAAACTTTATGATAGGTATTTCATGGATTTTTATTTAAAGGCCGTAAATTTCGTTTAAAGATCAATTTAAATCGTCTGGTAATACAACACTAATGTTTGCTTAGGGCCAGCAACGCGGACCGGGTCAGCTAGTATTATAATAAATGTTATGAGAAAGTATTTATGAGAAATCTTATAACAACTATCTTATAAGATGAGCTGCCAAAAATACACATACATACATACATATAAATTAATATTAAGACGCTATCATTAAAATGTTTAATTTTTTTAGTGCAAATAGTGTAAATCTTGTAAAAAGTGCTTAAAAAACAATATTAAATACTAAAAACAAAGAAAAAAACTAAAAAATAATAAAAAACGACACAAACTTACTGTACGAAAATCAGTAAATTATGAAATCTTTTAAGATACATGTTCCCCTTTTTTGAAGATTACGATTAACATGAAGAAATGTGCTCTCTCCGACGTTCTCTCACATATTATATCAGATATTATCTCAGTTGGAGACCCTGTGTAAAAGAAATTTGCAAAACCAAATACCTACCTTAACCGTTTCACACTTCCATTTTTAAAATAAGACCGATTTCCATTACAAGCAAATTTCAATAATCATTGTTCAAATTTTTATTTACAGGTTATCCTTAAAATAGCTTAAGTACTTTTATACTAAATTATTTACGTAACTTCCTAATTAGGAATTAGGAAGATTATAATCTAAGGTTATAATATCGCAACAAAAGTTGAGATAAACGTCGTCAGAGGGATAATTCAGCCTATTACTCTCTTCATACACCTAATTAGCGCTAATAATGGTGGAATCTAATTACTATTTATCCTGCCTAAATTGTCACTCTCACGGATGTTGTTTAATGTTCCCCATTATCCGTGCAAAATTTTCAATCTTCAAACAATAAAAACATCAAGTTACAAGTGAATACCAGGGTACAAAGTTTTTAAAGTTCACCTGTTTTTACAATACCCTGTAGGTATGTTGATTTCAACAGGGTCTCTTTTAAAGCTTAGTATTTATTAAGTTGATACAATAGTCACACGGGGTATGTCTTATTTCAGTTTACTTGAAACCCAAAAACTAAAATACTACACGATTTATTCGCGTTACTTTTTGTGCTTTAACCGAAACGTGCTCTACTTGGTTTACCCGGAATTGCAACAAACGCAATACGATTCACCCGACGAACATTTTAATATAATGTACTTAAGGTTCAAAAACAGATTAAGTTGAAACTTGTTCGTGGTACGTCTTAATATTCTATTTCTTATACATTTCTATTAATTTGATTTCCATGCTTATTCCAATATGGTTCGGGTTTTCTTTTTGTAATAACAATCACTAAACGTAATTATTTTACAATAACTAGTTTTGTGTCTATGCCGAGGGTAAAACTCGCGATGATTTAAAATTTATCATGGGAAGATTGTAGTCAAGTATTCAAACTCAGAATTAAATTAATTTAAAACTTTGCAGTGGTATATTTCCGTAAGGTTAGATTAACTTATCCAAAATATTAAGAACAAATTTACAATCGGTATGTGGTATTATTCTCTTCGGTTTGATCATAATTTTCAAAAAAAAAAATAAATAAATTATCGATATGGGGTATGTCTCTATTTGTGTTGATCATTAATTTTTTTTAAAACTTACAAAAAAAATAAATTATCGATACAGGGTATGTTCCCATTTGTATTGGTTATTGATTTTTAAAGACTACGAAAAAAAATCGATTTTTTTCCCTTAAATTCTGACTGATCAAATTAATTTAACGTTCAAGTATGGGTTGTGCTCTATTGGCTGTGATCGAAAATTCGAAATTGGGTGGTTTCAAAATTTATCCAATGGCCGTCTTAATTTTGTATGACTACATATTCAAAATAAATAGGAATTTAATATTTCTTAAATGGTTGTCCTAATTTGGACTAATCGGTCATCCATTTCAAAATTTTCTTTTTTTTAATGTCCTTCCCAATTTAGGATAATCGAATATCACAAGTTACTATAAGAAACGACTTACATAGAGTTGGTTCCAATGTGTTTAAATACCGATCTCAAAAATCAATATCGGGGTGGTGGTTAATTTGTGTTCCCGAAAATTCCAAATAAAGACACTTTACCTTTAAAAATGTACCTATGTCTTGATTTCAAATAAGCCGGCACTCAAAATTGCCAACTAAACCACCGAACAAAATCAAAATGAGGTTACTTAGCTGTTGTTCCTGTTATTACTCGATGTAGGTTGGTTGGTGGGTAACTGAAGTCTTCCGCTATAGTGCTGAGTAATATTGTGGTTTTGTTACGCAACAATGCTTCCTTTTGTTGTGCTGTTGTCCCCGGTTATTGTGCGTTGATGTTGTCGTTGCCGTAACCATTCATAGCTGTTGTTGTGGCACTTGATGTTTGAACTGGGTTTCCGTTGTGGTGGTTTAACGTCTTCGGCCACCTAGGTGTTTTCGTTATTACAAGGTGTTGTTGTTTTGTTGGTCCAAGCTGTAGTGGCTGTTGTGTATTGAGATGGTTGCTCTGTTTTATTCGTCGGCTGGCTGAAACGGTGGTCGGTGTGGACGATCGAAGTTGGGGTGTGTGTTTTGATTTCCTGTCATTCTGAAATAAACTACTGGCTGTAGTAGGAAGGTATTTACGCCCACATTGGCATTACGGGCGATTGTTTGTTTCTAGCTTTTAAAGCGTTATTCGTTTACCAAGACGTGGCTTCCCTCTATAGCAACCTCTTTTGGGTATCTACCATTACCAACACAGTGACCATAGTTTTTTGGAGGCAACTTCCGAGTCCCTTCTACTGGCACTTGAACCGATGCCTTAACTTTTCCGCAGCTCCGTTGTTGACCTTTGTCCCTTTTTGTGTGATTCAATCTGTTGTTCCGACACTTGGTCCCTTCGATTACCCCAAGTGGCTTTCGTGGCATGTGTTGCCTTTAGTTGCAACCTTTGCTTTGCTCCTTCGTCTTTCGAGTTCCTTATTTTTAGGTTTACATCAATACAGCTATAGTATTCACTTTAATAGAAAAACGTTGATTTGTACTTACTTTTTCCCGATGACGAACCTATTAAAATGTAATCCCACGTCCCACCAAGAAATCCATGCAAGCCAATCAAACGTTTCTTTAGGCGATGTGCGAGATTGTTGCTGATCCGTCTTTTGCCTACCACTTCACGATCGAAAAGAAAAAGATAAAGCCCCCGGAAACCGGACGTTACATGAAGTAAGCGCCACCTGTCATTAGTTCAACGGTGTGTGCCAAAAATGCAATCTTTGTGGCAGTGTGGTATTTTTATGTAAAACGGCGAATTAGATACAGGGTGGTCTCTAGCGTATGTCCTGACATACTTGAGTTTTTTAATGGAATTGTTTCAATTTTTAAATTTCCTATTGTTATTGTCTTATCTGATGTGTTTAATAATCTAATGTGTTTATTGCCATCTTTTGGAATTATGGCATTCGCTAAGAATACACCTTGTCCAATCCAAAAAAATCGTATGGAATGTGCGAAAAAGCATCAAATCAAAGACAATCCTTTTTGGGATAAAAATATTTTCTTTATCTTTGTTTAGATGATTTTTCGCACATTCCATACGATTTTTTTGATTTCTCACAGATATAAGTGGCTTTTTTCTGGAAACTCTACCATAAAGCCCATCTTCATGTAGTGCTTGACGAACAGAACTGGCGCGTACCCTTGCTCCTAGTGTTATTGTCCGTTCCTCGGATATTTTTACTGCCCTGCACCAGGAATTAGCCTTTACTCTTCAAAATCCTGTCCTCTTGTCTATGCCGGACAAAATTTGAGGTCTGCCAGAGCGCGGAAAGTCTTTTACACTTTTCACCTTTTTTACTTATCATATATTTTTTTTAATAGTATTATGGCATCTGCTAATAGAACTGTCAATAGCGCTGCCAATTTCTTCCAAAGATTTGCCTTCAGATGCCAATTTTACCACTAAATTACGAGTTCTTACTGTAGTCTGCTTACTCATGTTGACTATTATTTATAACCCAAAATTCACTTGACTTGTTATTGATCCATTAATATAGTAGGGATAATTAAACATCAGTAATATGAAGGCAAGAATAAAAAAACCAAAAGTAGCGGTCATTTTACCATTATAACACCGAAATATTGAAATAATATGAAAGTGTACACTTTTTTTGACGCGTAAAATAAGGCGTTTTCTGAGATTATTGTTTATTTGAAAATGAGGAAGAAATAAATGACAAATTTTTTTTATTTAAATAAACAAGTACTGAATACACTTGAAAAAAATTAAAACAGTTTATTTGTACTCTCCCCCTTTTAACATCCTTAGACTTATAAATATTGAACTGATCGCTGTACACTTTCTTTTGACGCTGACTGTATATGGCTTCATACCACTTTTTTTTATGTTAATATTTTGGTGTTGTAAAAGTGTCAAGTACTCAGGTACTTAGAACAGCACTTGTTTTTAAAGTAATCAATAGTAAAAAAAGTATTCATGTACTATTGAATAAATTTAACCGGACACAAATAAGCAAAATAAAATAAAATAAAAAAAAAAAACAAACAAATATGAAAGATTACATAAAATAATTTGTTTGTATTTTCCAAATATGTTCGTGTTATACAAATGATTTAATCGAGTAACGATAAGAAAACAAGTTAAGTAGTCAAAAGTGTAAACATTTTTCAACACTTCAATTATTTGCTATCAGCTGTTGTCTTTATTTTACGAGTTTTTACAAATATTGCGTTTGCGTACTTTTTTGGACAGCAGCTTTTTGTGAGAGCAAATTTTTAAGTTTGCTCATTTACTGCATTTTACTGTAAAAGTACTCAAACGCACCTATAATATGTGAGAGAACGTCGGCAGAATGAGAGAGCATATTTCTTCATGGTAATCTTAATTTTAAACAAGGGGAACATGTATCTTATAAGATTTCATAATGTACTGATTTTCTTACAGTAAACTTGTGTCGTTTTTTATTCTTTTTTTTAGTTTTTTTCTTTGTATTTAGTGTAAAATATTGTTTTTAAGCACTTTTCACAAGATTTCCACTAGTTTCACTAATAAAATTAAACATTTTAATGATAGCGTCTTATTATTGTTTTATATGTAAGTATGTATGTATTTGTATTTTTGACAGCTCATCTTATAATCACCCTTATTCTGCGTTTTGATTCGGATCGTAAATTTCTCAGTTTGGCAACTTTGGTATTCTGAGTTCCGTTCCCCGTATCAATTCGATTTGTTTTTCGATTGTATGTATTCTGCGTTACGATCGTATGTAGCTACGTTTTTTCAAATTGTTTATTTGCTAACGGAAAATTTTTCGATTTTTGTTTCTGTAGTTAGAAAAGTGTATAATTAAATAAAATGTGAGTATAAAATGCTATAACTTTATTTTGTAATAAATTTTGTTTTTTTTTTTTTTTTTTGTAACTTTAAAGCTTTATTAATTTTATTAAATTAATTAATATTATTTAATTTAAAAATTAATTAAGTTAATTGTTTCACACACATTTAAAACATATATCTTACAATTTATCACTCATCTCGAATGGATTGCAACTGTCTCTCAATTTCCGCTTTTCTAGTCTTGATTCTGCATTCTGGACCACGTTGTTCTCCTCTTCCAACAACAACGCCGCTGCTATCGATTCCATTTCTTCTCTAAACTAAATTTTTCTTTTGCAATGATGTGTAGAAAATGAAAATTTCGCTCCGGCGCTTCAGGATTCCTCACACTGGAATAGTTTGGCCACAAATACCGTTTGCTTAGAAGCTGGCTATTTTCTTCCTTTCCGCACTTAACTGATGAGTTTATTTAATTATAGTTACCACAATATTTAGTTTTTATATACCTATGTATTTATCACTATTTATTCATAAAATTTTACTTTTTATAGTTTAACAATTACAATGTTTACAAAATTTTTTATGTTTCTATTTCATACGTTTCATAACAAAGCAGCCGGTTTAAACATACTCTTCTCTTCTTCTTTTTCTTTTGATTAGGTTTTTTTTAGAATACCTATTTTCAATTCGAGCGTAACTCAATGCGGGAACGTAATCGAAACGCAGAATAAGGGTGAATATATAAGATTTCGCATAACAACTGTCTCATAACATTTATTATAATATTAATACTAACACTATTTGAGAGTCCATACGTAAGATAAAACTCTGCGATAAAATTTGACGTTTGTTGATATAAAAATCTTATCTCAGTTGAAGACCCTGTGTTAGCCAACACAAATAAGCTCGATGGCTCGTAGACGCGATAACATCCCATGTTTAATTGTTCTTGTGAAAGACATGGTGTGCGCAAAATTTAAGCCGCAAGCATACATCGTTTGGCCTTGCGACTAATTGATTGCCATAGCAAATGGCAATCTAATAGAAAATTGAACGCGTTTGAATTCATTTGGGACGTCTGCGGGAATAATCGGAGTTCGTGGCAGCAAAACATCGTAATTTTTAACGACCAATCGTGTAATATTGCACAACCGTTGTGGGTTCGAATTCCGAAGTAAAATAACCGGAGATTCAACTTTCAGTCGTAGAAGATAGGCGTAATGCCTGGAAAATCCAGAGAGTTAATAAACTGTTGGATAATTTACAGATTATAGATTCGGGATTTCAAAAAAACAAATCCCGGTATATCGGTATTTTTGAAAGTCAAAAAATAAATGCTTTTTATAGATATTTATTAAAAAACGTCTTTAAAAGAGGTTTACAAACAAAAGTTTTATAATTAATTTAATACAGTCGAACTTCCTTATAGTGAACTTCTATACAATGAAGTTCTCCTTATTATGAACTTAAATCAAGAACACAACTTTTTCTTTTCACTTTCAATGTATTTTGATCTCCGTATAATGAATTTCCATACAGTGAATTTTTCTTTACAATGAACAAAATTTTGGAACCAAAAATACATTTTACGTGTATTTTTGTCTCCATATAGTGAACCATTTTTTGCAGCTTTATTTTACACTTGTTAGCAACACTATTTATTAAGAAAATAAGAAATGTACCGTAAATGAAAACAAAAAAGTTAATGATTTGACTTTTAACACCAGTTGACCGAGTTCAGTGAACGAAAATGACGCACCGGAGTAGAATTTCTCTTGAAAAAAAGTTATTAGTAATTAATAAAGTTGAAGAAGGGACATCAAAGAAAAAAGATATAGCTAAAGAGTTTGGAATTCTTCCCAGTACATTATCAAACATTTTAAAAAACAAGTCAGTTATTCAAAAGAATGTAGAAGACGAGCATTTAAGCATTAAGCGTAAGAGACTTCGAACTTGTCTTTTTGAAGACATTGACGAAGCAATGCTCAAATGGGTAAGGGCCGCTCGTTCTAAGAATCTTCCCGTATCTGGAGTATTATTGAAGCAAAAAGTCAAAGAATTCGCTGATTCTTTGGGACACGAAGATTTCGAAGCAAGTACTGGATGGTTAGATAAATTTAAAAAACGACATAATATTGTTGGAAAAACCTTGTGTGGGGAAAGCGCTGACGCCAATTTAGGAGAACGTGATGAATGGATAAGCAACGTTTTACCAAGATTAATTGAAAAATATGATGCAAATGACATCTTCAATGCCGACGAAACCGGTTTGTTTTTCAAGTGCTTACCAAACAAACCACTAGCCTTCAAAAATGAAAAATGCTTTGGTGGAAAACAGAGCAAGGAAAGAATAACTGTCCTAGTAGGAAGCAATATGACTGGTATAGAGAAACTAAAACTGCTCGTTATAGGAAAGGCTAAAAATCCTAGATGCTTTAAAGGAATAAAATCTCTAGATGTGGATTATAATTTCAACAAAAAAGCGTGGATGACAGGAGAAATTTTTTCTAAATGGATTTTAGGGCTGGACAAAAAATTTGCTTCGCAAAAAAGAAAGGTTCTGCTTTTTGTTGACAACTGCACAGCGTATCCAAAGGACTTAAAAGATAAACTACAAAATATTGAACTTGTCTACTTTCCTCCCAATATGACTTCTCTTCTTTAACCAATGGACCAAGGCATAATCTACAATATAAAACAACTTTACAGAAAACGAATTTTGATGAAGATATTGTCACAAATGGAAGAAAACAAACCTGTAATAGCCATAGATTTGATTCAAGCTATTCGAAATTTAAGCACAGTGTGGAATATCTATGTTAAACCAGAGACTATTGCAAACTGCTTCCAAAAGGCAGGATTTTCAAAAGATCACATGCAGATTCAACCAGTAATTGGGATGAAGAAGATTTTCTTCCACTATCAGATTTAGCTGTTCTACAGGCTTCATTTAGAAAAGTAGCTAACATCGATGCATCATTTGAAGACTATGTCAGTGTAGATATTGATGTGCATACCATGGGCATTCCGTCCGATGAAGATATTCTAACCAGTGTTTTAGAAAGTTGTTGATTACAGCAGATTATATCAAATGACGATGACGAGGAACAGGGCGGTGAAGTAATGGCAAATATTGATAAAACGTCACCTACATTAGAACACGTTTCCTCTTCACTTGATGTACTACGAACTTTTTTGGAGATGGAGAGCAACGTTTCGACAAATGTATTTAAATGTCTTAATGTAATTGAAGCTTTTATTGATAAAGAAAAATTTAAAAATGTAGTTCAAACAAAAATACCTGATTATTTTAAATAAATAAAAAACAAAAAAAAAATTTCTTTATAATGAAGTTTCTATATAGTGAAATAATTGTCTGTCCCCGTGGAGATTCATTATAGGGAAGTTCGACTGTATTACAAAGTTAAATATAATAAGGGTTTTCATGATATCGCTTAAAATTGCCATTTTTGCAAATTGGAAAACTTCCGAGACTCGTTTCATAATTAATATAGTAATTGAATCAGCAAACAAGCAATAGATTTATTTGTAAGATTCTATTAAAATTTTTAATAAATAAATAAAGATGAATAATTGAAATTTGAATTCGAAATTAATAAATAAAATCATTGTTTTAGTTAACTATAAAAATCTTATTTTAATAAAAACACATTTTTTACCCAGCACCAAGAGTGGTAGGAATTAGGTAGTGTATAAATCGTGAAATCACTCAATAAATTATCGCAGGTCCCATGCCCATTCTCGGAAAACACTTTAATAAGCCTAAACCTGTAAAGAGTAAAGTTTAAATTTTGCATGTGGTGCGCCAGTGGAATCAATTAGAAAATAAAAGCACACGGAACTTTTGGTTTTTCTTTTTGTTTTGTGGATTTCAAAAGACATTTATTTCTTTAATTAATTTTCTTTTCACATTAAAATTTCTTTATAACTGTTGGACACGCTTAAAAATAATAACAAAGTTTAACTTTTTGCTTTCGTTTTCAATGAAGTTATTAACGGAGTAAATCAAATAAATATAAAAGATTACTGTTGTGTTCCCTATCCTCTCAAGGGAGAATATCCTGATAAATTTCATTTTATAAAAAATGTAAAACAAAAAAAAAATATAAGTTAACGATTTCGATTTAGTATTAATCGATTTGTATGGTACTAAGTCGCCTGGCAACGACTTCTGTATCTAGAAGTTTAAATTGCCTACTTTCAGATTTTTCGCTGCCAAATTAGCTCTTTAAGAAGGTATAGGAGAGGGGTGCTTTTACCCCTTTTGCTTTATTTTACGCCCTTAATATTGGAACTGCTAAAAAACGTTACACATATCTTTAAGTTTGAGATGCAACAGTGTCTGCATGTCAAATGTTAAGAAACCCGGTTGATTATTTAAGGAGTTATAGGTAAGAGGAGATTTTACCCCTCTTGCACTATTTCACGCTTTAAATAAATTATAGGCTATAGTTCCTTTCAGATGTTACGCTATTTGCCTGCCAAATTTCAAGAAAATCGGTTGGTTAGTTAGGAATATATAGGGAGGGAAACTCTTACCCGTTTTTCCCTATTATGTGATCTTTGTTTAAAAGAAACTAAACAAATTTTTTGGCCGAAACCGCCACCGCTGAATTTTTTTTCAAAACGTTGATAGCACCCCACACCTTTGACTTCGAACAAAGTTGAACTAAAAAATTTTTTAGGTTATTTTTAATTTTAATAACAAAATTGAGGTCGGGCTTGTGTAGCTTTTTTGTGGTCGAGCTTGTGTGATCGTGGGAGAAAAATTACTTAAGATGCCATCTATGTAAATCATATCTTTTCGACAGAATACAATGCGTAAAAATTGGAGTTTCGATTTTTAAGCCCATATTGGTAAAAACCGCTGTTCCGCAAGGTAGTCACCTTGGACATATTTTGTTTCTGCTCTTTATCAACGACATGCCTGAAATTATTAAACATTTAGATATAAAAAAGTTCGCAGACGATGTAAAAATATTTTTAAGCTCTACGAAATCTTTAGACCACATTTATCTTCAAAAATACTTGAATAACTTTTAGAATTGGTGTAAACATAACCTAGTGGAATTAGGTGAAATTTAAACATATGCGCTTTTCTAGAAAACGTAGTATTTTAAATTACTACAAATTCGGTGAATACAAAATCGAGATCTTGAACTCAATTATGGACCTAGGCATTTTACTGGATATAAAATTAGATTTTATTCTACACTTAATAATGTTGGTCAACAGGGCTCGTTGTACTGTGGCGTTTATGAAACGATTTGCAAAAGAATTCAATGGGATCCACATTATATGGTGCATTACGATCATATTGAATCCATTCACTAACAATTTTTGATTTTTGGCTTAAGAGATACATATCGAGAATATGAAAATCTCCCATTATATTCTACAAGATTATCCTTAATACGTTTGCCGACATTTGTGTCGCATTTGTACTTAACATAATAATAGAAAAGTATGCTCCGATTTTTTTATTAAGTAGTTTATCATTTAACATTCCAAGACGTACGGTACGGTACTATAATTCTTTATTTATAAAAACTTTCCGAACTAGCACACCGTGTTCTGTAGGGTGGTTTGAAAAACTTATGACCCACTCATCATATTTGAAAACAATTTCAGAAATTTTTTTGCCACTCCTTTTACTTTTTTATACACTGCGTCCCCATTTGTAGACCAATCATAACATATTGCATATCGTTATTCATGGCTTCATTTTTATCTTTTGACTTTTTGATCCGATACCACTAACGCCTTCTCGGATCCTTCCCACAATGTTTAATTATTTGCTCGTGGCAAGGAAGCCCTTCTGCGTCTAGCTCTTTATATACTAATTTTTATTCACACATATGGGCATATCCACAGAAAAGTCCACCGTAGAAAAAATATTATAGTTTATACCAACAAATTATTTGGCTTGCCTTTATTAGAAAAAGGACTTAAATTTTATTATACTGAAAATTTTAAAGCTGTTCTTTAACACCGGTATGACAAAATGAACTCCAAAGTTGTTTTCATAATTCGGACAGCATTAACATTTTTAACTCTAATTTTTTCTAATATATTTACTTCTTAGGCAATATATAAGAACACTGTTGTTGTAAACTATTTTTTCCTGTATTAATGAGCTTGAAAAAATACTCAATGAGTAAAGAAGGAGCAATAACTTTGTAAAAAACTAGTGTAATTAATTTCTTATTTTCAAAAGTTGTTATTTTGTTTTGCATGGTGAAGCAATCACAGGGTCAGCTAGTTTATAATAAAATTTATTTTAACAAATTTCAATACATATCGCATTTGTTCAACAATAGTGTATTAACTCAAAATTTTTATTTTTCACTTTTTGAAAAAAATCGACACGTAATATTCATATCTAACCACTGTAAAAATATCGTTCTATTTTGTCTACTTTTTGGAAATGAAACTGTTGATTTAAAAATTATTTTTCATATGCCCTTAATGTTAAATTTCAAATTGTTTTGCTTCTACTGAAAATTTTTAAATTTTGAGTTAATACAGTATTGTTGTACAAGTGCGATATGTATATGTATATGAATTTCAATTAATTTTATTTAAATTAACAACACAAATATTTAACTTACAAATCTAAAATTAAAGTTGTTTTAATTCGAAATAAAAATTATAATAAAAAAAGAATCATTATTTTTTATTTAATTTACAACTTATATGTATGTTCATAGCTCTGATTTTAATCGAACAATAAATGAATATGTACAGCTTATTGACAAATTAAAATAATAACACATTATCACTCAGTAATTACTTGTATATCGGTTTTTTGCTGCAAATATAAATGTGTTATTCGATTGTGTTTGTATGCTACAATGAATTTGGCAACTTCTCCGTTCGGCTTTTTGTGAAATTTTTTTAAATGTTTAAAACAGCTAAGAAAGAAAAAAAAATACAAAGAAAAACAATTTGTTTACCGAGGGCTTTATAAAAAACCGTCTATGGTTAGAAAAAATATGAACATATACATATGTACAGTGACTCACAGCCTATTTGATGCAGCCAAAATTAAATATTAAAATATCAAATATATTTTATGTTATTTCAATTACAGAGAAAAATCTTATAATTTTTATATTGTTAAATTTTATGTTTTATTTAAAAACAAAAATTAACAAAATATGTTTTTTCATAAGAAATTAAATAATTCAGTTACAGTTTTGAGATCACAGCTTAAATGATGTACTAACTTAAAAGTATTAAAGAAACAAAAACACATTAATATTTCAATCCCGTAATTATGGCTAATTCTTAGTGGGGTATCCCTTTTGATCCAGAACAGCTTTTAATCGGGAATTCATAGATTCTACCAGTTTTGCTGTATAATCGGAACTAATTATATATTATTCCTTCTGTAGTGCAAGTTTCAGATCAGAAGCATTAGAAATACTGTGGTTTCTTATTTTATTTTCCAGCACTGACCACAAATTCTCAATAACGTTGAGATCTGGAATCTGTGCAGGTGTCTGTACTACATGTGGGCAGTTCCAGATAAGCCAAGTTTTTACAATACCAGAGTTATGCTTGGGATCGTTGTCTTGGTAGAACCTAAACGAATCCCTAATGCCCATTTTATCCGCCCTTTGTTCTAAATTATCTTTTAGCAGATCCAGATACATCTTTTTATCCATGTTTCCTTCAATAAATGTTAAATTTCCGACGCAAGAATAGGACATGCAACTCCATACCATTACACAGCCTCCACCGTGTTTAACTGTAGAGCGCAAATTACATGGTTGAAGCGCGGTATTTGGTTTTATTTATTTTATTCTCAGAGAAAGTATAAAATACACTGCATCATTTAAGCTGTAAGCATATTTTTATGAGAAAATTATTTCTTTCTATATTTTTATACCCTCCACCATTACTGTGGTGAATGTGAAACTTTTTTATTATACATCTAAGACCCCATAAAGTATATATATTCTGGCTCCTTGAGTAATTCTAAGTCGATTTAGCCATGTCCGTCTGTCTGTCCGTCTGTTAAAAACACGCTCACTTTTGAAAAACGCAAAAGAGAAGAACAAACTTTGCTTCAAATTGCTTGTAGTTATCCCAAGCAGTTTGGGATTGAAATCCAGCAACATCGGTTCAGTAGGATCAGAACTATGAATCAAAATGTGGAACCACCACCCTGAAAAAATTGATAATTTTGATACAAAAACTAACATAAATGGTTTATTAATACACGGAATGACATAAAATTTTGCTCGAATTTGGCTTGTACGACTGCAAATCATACTGGTAAATTTCGTGACGATCGGTCCATAATTTGCTATAGGCCCCATATAAGCCCATCTCGAGGAAAACAGTTTAGTACGCTTAAAACTGTAATTAATGACGCTAGCATACTTAAATTTGGTACGTCACAGTTTTATAGGACCAGAAATCACACTGTAAAATTTTTTTAAGATCGGTCCATAATTGACACTATGTCCCATATAAACCCTACTCCCGGAAAACAGTTTAGTACGCTTAAAACCGTAATAAATGACGCAATCATACTAAAAATTGGTACGTCACAGTTTCATAGGACCAGAAATCACACTGTAAAATTTTTTGAAGATCGGTCCATAATTTACACTAGGCCCCATATAAGCCCTACTTCTGGAAAACAGTTTAGTACGCCTAAAACCGCAATTAATAACGCTAGCATACTTAAATTTGGTACGTTACAGTTTTATAGGAGCTGAAATCACAATGTAAAATTTTTTGAAGATCGGTCCATAATTTACACTAGGTCCCATATAAACCCTACTCCCGGAAAACAGTTTAGTACGCCTAAAACCGTAATAAATAACGCTATCATACTAAAATTTGGTACGTCACAGTTTTATAGGACCAGAAATCACACAGTAAAATTTTTTGAAGATCGGTCCATAATTTACACTATGCCCCATATAAACCCTACTTCCGGAAATCAGTTTAGTACGCCTAAAACCGCAATAAATAACGCTAGCATACCTTAATTTGGTACGTCACAGTTTTATAGGACCAGAAATCACACTGTAAAATTTTTTGAAGATCGGTCCATAATTTACACTAGTCCCCATATAAACCCTACTCCCGGAAAACAGTTTAGTACGCTTAAAACTGTAATTAATGACGCTATCATACTTAAATTTGGTACGTCACAGTTTTATAGGAGCTGAAATCACAATGTAAAATTTTTTGAAGATCGGTCTATAATTTATACTAGTCCCCATATAAACCCTACTCCCGGAAACAGTTTAGTACGCTTAAAACCGTAATAAATAACGCTACCATACTAAAATTCGGTACGTCACAGTTTAATAGGACGAGAAATCACAATGTAAAATTTTTTGAAGATCGGTCCATAATTTACACTAGTCCCCATATAAACCCGAAACAGTTTAGTACGCGCGGAAAACAGTTTAGTACGCTTAAAACCGTAATAAATGACGCTATCATACTTAAATTTGGTACGTCACAGTTTTATAGGAGCTGAAATCACAATGTAAAACTTTTTTAAGATCGGTCCATAATTTACACTAGGTCCCATATAAACCCTACTCCCGGAAAACAGTTTAGTACGCCTAAAACCGTAATAAATAACGCTATCATACTAAAATTTGGTACGTCACAGTTTTATAGGACCAGAAATCACACAGTAAAATTTTTTGAAGATCGGTCCATAATTTACACTATGCCCCATATAAACCCTACTTCCGGAAATCAGTTTAGTACGCCTAAAACCGCAATAAATAACGCTAGCATACCTTAATTTGGTACGTCACAGTTTTATAGGACCAGAAATCACACTGTAAAATTTTTTGAAGATCGGTCCATAATTTACACTAGTCCCCATATAAACCCTACTCCCGGAAAACAGTTTAGTACGCTTAAAACTGTAATTAATGACGCTATCATACTTAAATTTGATACGTCACAGTTTTATAGGAGCTGAAATCACAATGTAAAATTTTTTGAAGATCGGTCTATAATTTACACTAGTCCCCATATAAACCCTACTCCCGGAAACAGTTTAGTACGCTTAAACCCGTAATAAATGACGCTATCATACTTAAATTTGGTACGTCACAGTTTTATAGGAGCTGAAATCACAAAGTAAAATATTTTGAAGATCGGTCCATAATTTACACTAGGTCCCATATAAACCCTACTCCCGGAAAACAGTTTAGTACGCCTAAAACCGTAATAAATGACGCTATCATACTTAAATTTGGTACGTCACAGTTTTATAGGAGCTGAAATCACAAAGTAAAATATTTTGAAGATCGGTCCATAATTTACCCTAGGCCACATATAAACCCTACTCTCGGAAAACAGTTTATTGCGCCTAAACCCAAATAAAGCACAGATGTAGATATTGCGGTAAAATGTCTTACTTAAATTCATATGGCCAGAAAAAATATCATGCAAATTTGTGTAAACCTAATTACACTGCTGTATTGAAATTTATTCTAATTTATATTTTGTAATACTAGAAATCAGTCTTCAGAATTTTGGGATGATTGGGCCATAATTTACCATAGGTCCAATACAAATTACCCTCCTAAAAATTATTTTAGTTCGGCTAAAACTTTTACGAATCATGATATTTTACTCAAGCATGTTCAAAGTCCTAACAAGAAACGCATAAAATTTTCTTATTGTCGGTCAATAATTTAATTCATGTCTAAACCGCAACTAATTTTAATGCTGACGCTCGTTTTTGTGAAGCTTAGTTAATAATATATATGTATTTATCATATAGAGCTCACTCCTGTCGGTGGAGGGTATCAAAGATTCGGCACAGCCGAATATAGCACTCTAACTTGTTTCAGCAAGCTTTGTTTTTGTCATTGTTTTTCCTGCAACTGTAAACAGTACATACATATCTCATTACATGCCATTAATTTTTTTTTATTGCATTTAATAAACATCGAGTCATTTTCGATTTTCTAAAAAAGTATTACCTGCATCAAATAAGCTGTGAGTCACTGTATATGTACAACGAATGAAACCGAATACATTAAAAAAAAATAATCTACATATTGAAAATATTAGGTGCGATCCCGTACTTTTTTGGTAAAGTTCGCTAAAATGATAGTAAACAACAATTTCTCTCACTAACAGACAAAAATGTACAAAACATAAATGACACATTAGCAGGTATGATAGTACAAGTCAAGCATACTTGAATTTTTTAACATTTTCTATTATATTTTTTATTAATATTTTTCATTTTAATTCTTTTAAGGCTAGTTTACACGGTAATACAACGTGTTACGACATGTCAAAAAATGATGTAGAATGAGAAAAATCTTATCATGTAAAAGCAAAATGCATTAAGAGAGAATACGGATAAAAATATGACAATCGGTCGGTAAATGTTCATTTTCTTAGCCATTTTAGAAACTTATGTATTCTCATCAGACTAGAGTCGCATTTTAACAGTGTATATTGAAGGTGGTAACATTTTTATAAAATTACAAAAAACAAGCAGAATCAACTCAGGAAATGTTCATGTTGTTTTTTGTAAATATTGTAAAACTGCAACCAACCATCTGCTTTTTTCTTATTAACTCACTTTGTTTTTATTTTACTTAAACATGAAAAATACTTACCAAAAGTTTTTTATTTTTTTATTTTAAACACGGAGAGAATTTCATAATATTTTGATTCCACAAAGTTGTAGTACATTGTATTACCGTGTAAACTAGCCTTTAGTAATACGTTGTTTTTTTTATTTTTTGACACAGTTGATTGTTTATCATTTTTTCCAAACTGTCCAATGAATAAGCACGAGTTACTTCGTGCAAGAATAATATTTTTCTCCTTAAAGCCAAGTCCAAGGCGAATTCATCTTTCAGGTGGCGTTGAAAGCACAGCTGTGCTACTTTTTTTCTTAAATAGAGAGAGAAATGTCAAAAGTTGCTTGTGTTTTTGACATATCGATCAACGAAAGCAACAAAAAATACATTGTTGTGTTGTAGGTGTTGTTAGTCCCAATTTACATTATACGATTTTTGTCGTTGCGATTATTGTCGTTTCTTCTTTGAAGTCGGTCTTATGTTTACATTTTACGATTTTTGTCGTTACAACTTCTTGTGTATACATATGTATAATTTGACACTACGAATGAATGAACAAAACGAATCGTAGAGTACACTCGCTTGTGTACCCCTTTTAATTCCTCTCTCCCCTCTCGCCAATAAGGTAAGAATCGCAACGACAAAAATCGTATAATGTAAATTGGGACTTACTTGTTGTAGTATCAACACCACCGTATACATGAATTCGCCTTGGCCAAGTCGAATTCTTACAAGGTGACCCTGGCTTGCTACGTAAGCAACAGCTGATAACTAACCATGTGTCAAAATTGTATACCGTTCTGGTGGTTTTGGTGAATCTTTCATAAATTCTATAAATTTCCACTTAGAATTATAAAATTTAAAACGTTAAAGTATTGCATTTCAAAACACACAATTTAAAATTAAAAAAATAATAAAACGTTTGTTTGAATTGTTTGCTACAATGTTGTATTATTTTGACACAACGTTAAAGTATTTTACAGTGTTGTATCCGTTTTCAAATAAGATACCTTGTATGAAATCGCCTTGCTTAAAGCTCTCACACTTTACCAAACTTTGAGTACGGGAACAGTTTTCGGATTCTCCACTTTGAGTACAGAACCACACATATTTTGAAGCGATCACAAAAAGAATCCAAAAATTTTAACACGGCGTTTACATTTGACAGTACTGGCAAGACAGAAGCAATACATTTAAACTCTTTCACTAATACATGCACACTTTTCCAACTGTCTTCCAAATTTCGCAGGCAGGAAACTACCCGACCGAACGCGCAATATGTTTGCCAATTACTACCGTGGCAACTGTCCAACTTCATTAATAAAAAACGCTGTCAAAAATATAAGAGCTGTTTTATATAGTTTGACAGTTGCCACGACAATAATTGCCAAACATATTGCGCGTGGTTCGTGTAAAGAATTGGACAGCGATTTGACATTTGCTGATAGTAACTTGAAGTTTTGTTCGCAAAAGAAAATCAATAAGTAAAAAAAAATATATGTATATATTCTCCGTTTATTTTTTAGTCAAGTGTTATCTGTGTTCACACAATATAGTTGCTTGATGCTATTTATACCCACACCACAATAATGGAGAGGGTATTATGCATTTGTGCTGATGTTTGTAACACCTTAAAATATTGGTCCTAGACCCACCTTAAAGTATAGGTACCGATCGACTCAGAATCAATTTCTGAGTCGAATTAACGATGTCCGTCCGGCTGGCTGGCTCTCCATGCAAACCTTGTGCGCAAAAAAAGGTCGCAATTTTGGGGATAAGGTACATAAGTTCTAATTTGCCCAAGAACGAAGCTTATTGCAAATTGGGCGAATCGGTCCTTAATTTCACATAGCCCCATTACAAGGTTCTTTCTTATCTTATTATGATGGTATTTATATTAAAATTGGCGCAAACGTTTTTTTTTTTTTTTTTTGCAAACAAAATCATCTTACAAAATTTTATTGGAATCGGTCCATATTTGACCATAGCTCCCATTCAAATACTACTCCCGAAATGTCTTTAAATGCCAAAACTTTCTTATAAATGTTAGCATTTACATAAAAATTGGCGATAATAAATTTTACGATAGTTATGACCAAATGTTGTCCTGGTAGGTTCAAAATTACACCATAGCTCCCATATAAATCCCCAACCTAAAATGTCATATAGATGAACATATCTATATAATATTCGGTAAAAGGACCTCTTAAGTGAATCTTAACCTCATAACATAATTTTGTTTAGTCTTGTCCATGATTGTCGAGGGTCCCAAACAGGGTACACTAGCAAAAATATCTTTATATACTGTGTTGTAGGGTATCGTATGGTCGGACTTGATCGACTATACTTTCTTGTTTTTAATTTGTTTAGTTCGTTCAAACACGTTCACATTATTTTAGAGGGCCAACCATAATGTGCTTAAGTTGGCTTAAGCAAATGTGCGAATACATGTAAATCATATGAGGCAAACCATATTGAACTTAAGGGAACTTTTTGTTAAGTTTTATGAAACTGTCATTTGGTTAAGCAAAGTGCGAAACTTATCTCACATTCCGTACGGAATCAAATAATTTTTTTTTTTGTTATTGTTTTTTTAAATACATTTGAGAGACTTTTTGTTAATTTTTGACAGCAGGTTAAGCAAGGCTATACATATTATGGTTGGGTCAAAATTTAACTGTCCTAACTACTGTCTGGACTCCTACGTCACGAAGACAGTTTGTAGCATTTTTGTCGACTAATATGTATTTTCTTACTGTCTTGCCATGTACTGTCAAAGGTTAACGCTGTGTAATCTAACAATATTTTTGTTTAAAATTTTTGAGAAACATAAAAAATTCCAAAGATGAGCGCTGAATATTTATGTACAGCCCTCGTTTTATTCATGGTTATAAGTATATTACTTTACACTCACCTATCTCTATGGAAAAACTCTTTATCACAAATGGAGCATTTAAATAAAGGTTCATTCATGTGCACTGCTTGATGAGATCTATAACTGTCGCTAGGTACGATTTTACCACATTCCTTGCATCGAACGTAACATTTAGTCTAAAAAATTTTCAAAATTGTTATTTTAAATAGTTTAAATATGTCACGTAAAATATATATAAAAGGTCGTATCAAACACTTCAACAATAAGCATCCCAAAGATGATTTTTAAAGCGTAAAAATAATACTAAAATATGTACGGCAAATATTTCATGGTTATATCCTACTCTTATGTATGTAACTTAATCAGTGACTCCCAATTCTCATATTCCTACACTCGCGAGTAAAGGACAAAAAAATCTACTGCCACGATGTCGACACAAATACACTATATTATTCGAGTAAATAGCGATGATGAACTTCCTTGCAGCGAACATAACATTAATTGGTCGATTACGGATGGCAACTGAACTGAAATTGAGTTGCCAGTGGCGAAATAAGGCTCATGTTACCTAATTTCGCTGCTGGCAACTGAACTTTAGTTGTGTTACTATCCCTAATCGACCCATTAGTCTAAAAAAAAATTTAAAATTTTGGTTTTAAATTGTTTAAATTTGTCACGTAAAATATAAAAGGACGTATCAAATACTTCAACAATAAGCATCTAAAAGATGATTTATAAAAAAAAGAATAATAATGAAATAATTAGTATTGTGGTTATTTTATTGAACTGTTTATGGTTTTTAATCCAAATTTGTAATATTTTATTCAGGCTAAAATTCATTAAATTAAATTTTCGTTAAATTATTTTTATGAAGAAAGGAATTTTACAACATGAAATGAATTAAAATTTATTGATAATTTGTCGTTCTTTACTGAGTTTGGAATTGAACCCAGGTTTTCACGAACGGGTTGCCCTGACATGTTTCGATTGTAAGCACACAATCTCCTTAAAGGGGTTTGCGTTTAAAAACTCACCGCCATTGAAGGCGGCTGACAGTCAATAGCCAAACATTAATCTTTAAACCAAATCGGTAGATCGAGAGTTGTTTTTGAATGATTATCTATTTTAATTGATTAACATGTTCCTCCTTACTTCTGTTTTTCATACTTTTTGTCAAGAATTCTTCTTGAAGTCCAAAGTACATTTTTCTGTTTTTAATGTTTTGTTTTTCTTTTTCTCGTTGACCTTCTTATCAGCAAAACTTGAAGGACAAATGTAAACATATAACTCGTGCCTTAGCTGTTTAACAATTAGTATTGTTGTTATTTACGAGTAATTGAACTGTTTATGGTTTTTAATCCAAATTTTTAATATTTTATTCAGGCTAAAATTCATTAAATTAAATTTTCGTTAAATTATTTTTATGAAGAAAGGAATTTTACAACATGAAATGAATTAAAATTTATTGATAATTTGTCATTCTTTACACGTAGAGAAAAAATATGTTTAGATATGGTCACATCCAACAAAACTATTTTTAGACAAAATTTTAAACATATTATGTTTAAATTTAACCCTATTATTGTCACCGACAAACATATATGTAATTGTTAAATTAGTCCTCCATCAAGAAGCCACAACCATATTATGGTTGCCTCTAAACATGTTATGGTTAAATATGACAATAATTTGTTTTTAAATTAACAATAGCATTTTCCTCTTTTCTAAGAGCAACATGCTTTGGTTGAAAATCAACCATGCTATTATAAATGTTAAACATATTTTAGTTATTACTAACCAAAAGATGTTCGGAGGCAACCATAATATGGTTGTGCCTTCTTGATGGAGGACTAATTTAACAATAATATATTTGTCGGTGACAATAGTATGGTTAAATTTAAACATAATATGTTTGCAATTCTCTTTAAAAATAGTTTTGTTGGAGGTGACCAAATTTAAACATATTTTTGCTCTGGGTGTACTGAGTTTGGAAATGAACCCAGGTTTTCACGAACAGGTTGCCCTGACATGTTTCGATTGTGAGCACACAATCTCCTTAATGGGGTTTGCGTTTAAAAACTCACCGCCATTGAGGGCGGCTGACAGTCAATAGCCAAACATTAATCTTTAAACCAAATCGGTAGATCGAGAGTTGTTTTTGAATGATTATCTATTTAAATTGATTAACATGTTCCTCCTTACTTCTGTTTTTCATACTTTTTGTCAAGAATTCTTCTTGAAGTCCAAAGTATATTTTTCTGTTTTTAATGTTTTGTCTTTCTTTTTCTCGTTGACCTTATTATCAGCAAAACTTGAAGGACAAATGTAAACATATAACTCGTGCCTTAGCTGTTTAACAATTAGTATTGTTGTTATTTACGAGTAATTGAACTGTTTATGGTTTTTAATCCAAATTTTTAATATTTTATTCAGGCTAAAGTTCATTAAATTTTATTTTCATTAAATTATATAATTCTGAAATATGTATGCCAAATATTTCATAGTTATATCCTACTCCTATGTATGTATCCTTTGGTTAATTTCACCATACTATTTAAATATCAAACTGTTTAAAATTCGTTTTTCATGTAAAAAAAAAAATGTATGAAAAACTATATTTACGTAAATATTGTTACGTTTTTACTTAATAAAACGCGTTAAGGTTTATTCCCTTTATAATAAACCTTTGAGTTCTTTTAATTGCAAATCAAAATAAATACACACACGAATTCAACTTAACAAACTTTATTGAAATTAATTATAATTTTCACAGAATTTAACCACTATTGTAAGTAGCGATCTGAACCGTTTAATGTCTCCAGTCAAACAAAACTAAACTTTTATAAGTTAGCCTGTATTTATAGTTCAAAACTATTCCTAGTTGATTCAAGAACCATCTAGTAGATTCTAGAATGTTGTGTTCGAATTATTTTAAAATAACTGTTATACATCTAAATCTAAAGTCTACAATTGCTAGAAAATTCAGTACAGTGGCGTTCATAAAAATAGGAACTAATATGACATAAAACTATAATTTACAAGATAACTTATAACTAAAACCATAAATAATTTTTAGACAAATCTAATTTCGTAACAATATGAATTAATAATGTCTCCAGTCAAACTAAACTAAACTTTTATAAGTTAGCCTGTATTTATAGTTCAAAACTATTCCTAGTTGATTCAAGAACCATCTAGTAGATTCTAGAATGTTGTATTCGAATTATTTGAAAATAACTGTTATACATCTAAATCTAAAGTCTACAATTGCTAGAAAATTCAGTACAGTGGCGTTCATAAAAATAGGAACTAATATGACATAAAACTATAATTTACAAGATACTAAAACCATAAATAATTTTTAGACAAATCTAATTTCGTAACAATATGAATTGATATTTTAATAGAATTGGTGAAATTGGCTATTAATCAGTGACGCCCAATTCTTATATTCCTTTACTCACGAGTGAAGGACAAAAAATTCTGCTGCAGCGATGTCGACACAAATACACTTTAATATTTTTCGTGTATATACCGATGACGAACATTCGGCTGATGTTTTGTTTACATTTTTGATTTTTTGCAAAGTTGTGTTTTTTTTGGCAATTGAAGGATTTACAGATCAAAAGTACGGTCTTGGACTACTTCTTTAATTATGATTTCAATAACAGCTTTTTTGAAAAATAAATAGGTAGTAATAGGTACAAATAAATCTCTACAAAAACAAAAACATCTATATTTTTTTTATTTATTACTTTTTTTATATATTTTTGACACGCTCGTTTTTTACAACATACCTTTGCGAATGCCCACAATCAAAATTCATTTGCACATACTAATGCAAATAATAACCCCATTAAGTTTAAAAATATTCTACAATTTTTAACCACCATTATAAAAAGAGAAGATTTCACTAGCCTATAAAAATATACTAATATAAAACATAAGAGACATTGAAAATCATTAAATGCATTTTTTATCATAAAATATTTTTTATATGGCATAATTTATCTTTTTTTTAATAAACTCACCCGCTTGCATGCTCGTTATCGCTGTCTACAAGACTACTTAATAAAATTCAAATTTGAAGTTTACAGAAGCTCAATAAACACAACATATAGGCGAATTCATCACAGTTATTCTTGATACTACAACAAGTACACCTAGTACAAAAACCACAAGCAATTTGTTTTTTTTAAATCATTGTAGGTACAATGTTAAAAACAGAAATAAAACAAAACAGAAACAAAGATAATAAATAATAAATATATTATTTCTATTTAGAGGCTTCAAAACAGGCCGTGCGATATTTTCCGCTGAATGAGAGTGTTTTGCAGTAAACAATTATATTTTACGCTCGCAAAATAAAAGAGCGTAAGCATACATGTGAGTTTTGCTTACACAATTGTGTATGACGCTGACATTCCTGATGTATACACAAGAAGTTGTAAAAAATATGTACATTGCTGTGTTTTTGGTGTTGTTACTTGTTGTAGTATCGACACCACCGTATATATGAATTCGCCTTGAGCCGACCCTTTTGGCTGGTAAAATAATAATTTTTTACAAAAACAAAATACATACAAATGTATGTATATATCGAGCCTTTGGTGCAAGACCGTAGTAACTCAAAATTTGAATTTTTTGAACTGGGTATGCAGTAATGATCTTTGGGGATATATCTATCTAAAGAAAAAAAGATTATGGTTCTATCTCTAACTGTTCAGATTTTACAGCTAAAAATGGCTTTATTGCCTCCTGCTTTGTCCAACAATATTTATTTGCAATAATGAAATATTTCCTTTATGACAAGAAACTTACAAACAGAAAACAAATTGTGAAAAAACAATAAGGCAATAATTTTTTTTGCTACGTTTTAGGCACAAAAACACAACTGCATAATTTGTGTTCTTTTTTACTTGTTCGTTTTATTTCACAATTCATCTTTGTTGAAAAAAAATTAGTTATCATTTCTTCTTATGCTAATTCGCAATATGACGTCATTGAAAAAGAATTTACAACTTTTTTTGTGTTAATTTCAAATACACCGTTATTTTAAATAAGCAATGCGATTTGTTATTTTTAAAGATTTGTTTCAAGGCGAGTTATTTCTCTATTTCATGTAAAGCTCAACTGTTCGTCAATAAAGTGGTTGTATTATTATAAATAAAAACTCTATAACAAAAAAAAAAAAAAAAAAACTGGAAACTACATACATATGTATCAGGTAAGTGCTTTAATTTCTTATAATATTTAAAATATAAAATTAAAACTTAAGGAAGAAAATAATTTGAATAATGGAAGCCTGTTTACAAGAAATTGAAACCGCTAATACTGAAGGATTGGACGATGAAGATATAATAAATTCTCTGAATGAACAAATATTACAAAAATCTACATGTGAAAATTCATCAGCAAACAACGAACTCCAAAGCCCGATACGTGGAAGAAAACGAAAACGTAATAATGATTAATGAAAAAGGACAATGACAAAAAAACTAAGGAACAGCGGCCAAGAATACATTTCAAATTCTAAGCATAAAAGAGTCTGTCCTAAAAAAGAAATTAAAGCTCCATGCTCACAGCGATGCAAACAAAAATGTTCTGATAACTTTACGGATGAAGATCGAAAAGCGTTGTTTTCATCATTTTGGGAGCTCGGTGACATAGAAAAACAGAGACAATTCATTTCGAATTCCATGGTAGACGTTGTTCCCACTTATCGAAATATTCGAATTGGGGGAATGAGAGGTCCAAGAAGAAACAACAACTCCTTTTATTTAAAAAAGAATGGTGAAGATATAAGAGTGTGTAAGTCATTTTTCAAAAATACGTAATGCATAAATGATCGTAACATTATGACTGTTGTTGAAAAAAGAGAAAAGATAGCTGGATGTGTTATGGAAATAGATCAAAGAGGAAAGCATTCAAATCACGCAACTATAGATCAAAAAATCAAGGACGGAGTTAAGTCATTCATTGAAAAAATTCCGCAAATAGATAGTCATTATACGAGAGCTAAAAGTACCAGGCGATATATTGATGGTGGCAAAACTGTTTCAATTATTTATAGAGATTATGTTGAAAGTTGCAAAAATTCAAATGCGTCATATTCGTCCTATAACTTTTTCTATGAAGATTACAAAATTTCCTTTTTTTCCCCAAAAAATGATGTATGTGAACTGTGTACAGCCTTTGAAAATGTAACTGGGGAAGACAAAGAAGACATGAAATTAAGATATGAGCAACACCAATTAGAAAAACAAATATCCAGAACCGAAAAAGAAAATGATAAAAACCAAACCATTGCTTTTGTAAGTGTTTATGACTTGGAAGCAGTAGTTCAAATGCCAAAGGGGAACACATCAGCATTTTACTGCAAAAGCAATTTAAATGTATTTAACTTTACGGTATACGATTTAAAAAACAAGAAATGTACATGCTTTATTTGGGATGAATCTAATGGTCATCGTGGTGTAAACGAACTAGCAACATGCATCCTTAAATATCTAGAACAGTTTTCTAAGGAATCCGACATTATATTTTACTCCGATAATTGCGCTGGCCAACAAAAAAATAAGTTTATGCTGGCCTTGTACATATATGCAGTTAAAAAGTTTGGCTTTAATTCCATAACACATAAGTACCTCATTAAGGGTCACACACAAAATTAAGGTGATTCCTGTCATGCAGTCATAGAAAAAGAAGTCAGACGAATGCTGAAAAGTGGACCTATATACTCTCCTGAATCTTTTATCTCTATTGTCAAGTCAGCAAAAAAGAAAGGAGAACCTTTTCATGTTGTAGAAATGTCTTACGAAGATTTTCTAGATATAAAACAACTTGCCTCCGACTTAACAAACTTAAAACAAATGAAAATATCTGAATTAAAAGTAATAAAAATTTTGTCAACTGCTCCAAGATCTATATTTATTAAAACATCATATACGGAGACCGAGTTTCATGAGATCGTTGTGATTAAAAATAAAAACAAATTCGAAATACAACTAAACAAGGCCTACCGAACAAAATCAGGAATTTCAGATAAAAAAAAATCTGATCTTATGGACTTATGTATGTAATTAAAAATAATTTAATACCGTCATTTTATAAGACATTTTACTCAAATTTGTAGTTTTTCTGTAAATCTTTTTTTTCGCTTTTAAGTTATGGATAATGAATTAGAAATTTCTTTAAAGTTTTTATATTTTTTAAACTATGAAAATAAAAATAAAATTAAACTGAAAAATTTATAAAAATCCAAAAATCTATATTGTTTTCTTATTTTTTTTATAATATATGGATTAATTTCGGCATAATTTAAAAAATCTTAAAAGTTTTTTGCTATATCGATATATTCCGAATTAATTAATAATTTTGTCGTGAATTTTGTGACAATAACGATGCATTATTGATAGGTTGATACAAAATACTTAAATATAAATAAATATTTCATATTTTTACAATCAAAAGTTGTGCACCGATTGCAATGAAATAAAGCTCATTTCATTCGAAATATGTTGAACTAAATGCTTTTAGACCCAAACTGTGACTTTTGTTGCACATTTATTTTTTATGAATTTTTAAAGAACAAAAAATTTTTTTTTTTCTTAAATTTTTATTTGTTTTTTTAAAAACTTCAACGATATCTCTGAAATTACTGGGGCCAAATTTAAAACAATGTTAGTACGTCTTAAAGATAATATTGTTAGCGAATTTCGGTTTTTTTCTTAAGGGAATATGATGCACCATTTTCATGTTATTTCAATATATGTGCTGAAAGTGCCTTAATTTTGGACATAACGGTATATCTCTAAAACTGGAGCTAATAGAGAAAAATGAAGGTTAGATTTGGTATCAGCGACCTCAAATTAGTAAAAAAAAAATACACAAAGTTCCAGGCCGCAAAATGGCTGTTCCGCAGTGTAATTAGCCATCAAATAAAAAAATAAAAACTTTTCATTTTTATCAAGCGTTGCCGACAACGCGTATGTGTAGCCGAAAAAGAACGTCTGCATGCACCCAACTATGTGGTTGATGTGATTATTTGATAGTCTCCAGGGCGATTTAACCAATGTATTTGTGTGGCTGACGTCACTAAGTAACCAGACGGAGATACAATTCTATTAGGGTTTGTTATAGTGAGAATTTTAGGTGTGTGATCGGAAGATAATTCTAAGGAAGCTTCAACTTGAATCGTTTCTTTGGGGATGTTTTAACCACGCCAAAATCGATTACATCTGAAATTTTTTGCTGATCAGTAGGCCAATAAGTTGGTTGTCCGTTCGCTACCACATTTAAATCCATTTTATAGATTGCCTTAAACAACACACGAGCCTTTTGTGTTATAAATAGTGAAACCCAGAAGGTACGTTTAGCCTTATAATCGCCAGCGGCTACGAAACAGGGTCCTAATGATTTATAATATTGGCTTTCTGGTATTGAAAATCTAGGTGGAGTATAAAGACGAAATTACTATGTTTCGATTTAGCTCTTCAACACAAATGTCCTTGATATCATATAATATATAATAATTGATTTTAAACGTAATTCCTGAGGTCAGATGAGTTTCAGAAACCATCATAATAACAATTTCTTTATATTTAAAAAAGTAATCCATGGTTTAGTTTCATCATTATTTGGCGAAGCACCTTGCATTGGCATATAGTATTATTGTATGTATATGGGATTTTTTTTTATTCCTACGTTTTTTTTAAGCTTAACGTCGCCGGGTGCTAACTCCACTCGAAATAGTGGTTGGGAATTTTTCCCCCTATTTTTAATATTTGTGACTTTTTTATTTTGAAGCCCTTCTCTTCTAAACATGTTTTAATTTCGTCTGGATCCACGCATGACTCAATGCCATTAATCACTACCTGAAGAGCTTCGCTTTATTGCAGCTACATAAAAGGTATTTGAAACCCATCAACTAAATCAAACTCTTTATTATTTCATTAGAGTTCTGCTCGCTAAGATATATAGGGGGTGGCTTAGGCGATTTGATGAAATTTGGTGCTTCAGAGGATTCTGCATCCAGAATTGAAAAACGATTTTGGGAATTTATTTTACCAAATGCACCATCTTTTAATACTTCTGGGGCCGAAGCAACTGCTGAAAAGGTAGGACTGCAACCCCGTTTAAGCACTGTTATATACCTATCAATACCAACTTGTACTTGAGGCTTTTGAGTATTTTAAACTTGTGTTACTGAGTTTTTCATTGCTGTTTTTGGGTTAACCGAATCATCACCTATTATAATTATTTTTGCCGGTGAGGCAAAACTTGCAGGTAGCAGATTTGTAAGTGTATTACTATCATCAAGTTTTCTATTTATTTCTGCATCGCTAATATTCATTGTAACTCTTCTTATTATTTATTATGTTGTTGTAACAACAAACGGCATAAGTATTTTGACGAAATAAAAATCGTGCATTTTAACGTTTGATTTTTAACCGGCTTTGTTAAAATTCTGGTTTATTTTTTCCTTTTTATTTATAACTTACAATATAAGCTTTAAAATAAGTTATAAATAAAAAGGAAGATAGTGGCTAAGATATGAGGATTTTATGTTTTTGGTAATATGGGCGTGGCACTGTCCCTTTTTCCAAACACATCTGTATATAGCTTAAAGTTCAGTAACTCAAGGCAGTCGCCTACTGTGGAAAGTTGATGACGACCGGTTCAGTAGTTTATTTGATATGGTGGTTTTTACTTTTTCAATTAAGGGGCGTGGCTCCGCCTTTTTTTTTCATGGAGCTTATTTCTATTCATACTAACACCATATGTACTAAACTTTATCATCCTATGCCAAAAATGCCTAAGATATAACGATTTTAAATTTTGGATTGTATGGGCGTGGCATCACCCCTTTGTCCAATCCCAATTTTATATAGCCTAATGTCTCTTCCAGGTTCACAGTTATATTCTGTGAAAATTTCAAGATGATCGGTCAAGTGGTTTGGCCTCCTATAAGGCACAAATATATACTTATATATATATGTATTAAAGTACTGCACAATTTAACATTTTATGTAAAAATGTCGTTCTCCATATTTTCATGCATTGACATGTTATGTTAACTCAGACAAGGTGTTATGCCATGTTATGTCTACATTAACATACTGTATTTGCATGCCTTTGCAATTAAGTTAAACTGTTGTAGGCTGTTATTTCAATAACATGTATATTTAAATGTTTAACCTGCAGCATGTTTTTAATACTGTTTGAACTTGCCTGCCTTGTATTAAAAATATTCATTATTTCTTAAATAAAGATTCTAAATTAAATAACAATTGTTGAAATAGAAAAAAACTTTTATAGCCTATTTCCAATGTGCGAAAGAGTTCTTTCGTTCGCATAACTACATTGAAAACAAAAACAAATTTTTAAACTTTGTTTTTGTTTTCAATGTAGTTATACGAAAGAAAGAATTCTTTCGCACATCGGAAATAGGCTATTATTTTAAATTTTGTTTTTAGAATACATTTTTTATTTCAAATAAGCTCAAAAAAAATTAAAAAATAGGGTAATAATTTTTTAAAAAATGTATGAAAGAATTCTTTTATCTACTTAAAAAGGTTTATTTTAATCAGGTACATATGTGATGGAAAACAATTTTGAAAACAATACGATTTGAAAACGATAATATCGTTTTCAGTATCTTTAAAAATTGATTTCTAATCATTTTCCTCTGTCTTCCTGTTCCTATATATTCTTTTAAATTCTTATTATATATGTAAAGTGAACTGTATTTTGAACAAAAAGTTAAGACTCTACTGTAGAAATGGATTTTAAAATCGGTCGAAACTCATCACACCTGCTAAAAACGATAATTTTTAAAACGATCGTTTTTCGTCACACACCTGAATATTTTTTTCTTCTAAAATCTTCAAGCAAAATCCTTGAAATTAATAACAATCATAATTAATAAGTTTTCCTATTTTATTTTTAGTTATATTGTTTATAATAAGCCATTCAAATGATGAATTGTAATTATTAACAACGTATGCTGCATATGTCGCATGTGTCGCAAGTTAAAGTTAATGTTGATGTCTGTAAAGTCACTGTTAAAACTATGCATTGTTTTGTTTTCATTTAGGCCCCTATTACGGTTTACAACTCAACCCAGTTGAGTTGTAATTAAAACAACTGGTTGTGATGAGTTGTAATTTTTTGATGTTTTTGTTCGCCGCAATATAGCAAAGTTGTAAACCATAATACAAAAATTAAGAAATTACAACTCAACTCAGTAATAGGGGCCTTAATTCGACAGTGTGTTATTATGTTATTGTCAAACATGCATGAGTGGCATAACATGAATTGACAATAACATTATGTGGCGATGTTAACATGATTTATAGTTCAACATTTGCAGGTCTTTATAAAATACTTTGAATATTCAAAAAGTGTTGTTTGTTTAAAAAAAAAGTCGTATCTTAATGAAACACATTGATCCAATCCCGGGATTTCGGGATCGGGATTTCCAAAATCCCGATTCCCCGGATTTTCAAAAATCAGTCCCAATTGGCATCCCTAGTAAGTACATACATACATACATATATTTTTTCTTGTATTTTTTAATAATTGTTCACTTTTGTATTACTTTTAACTTTTATTTAGATTAAAAATTACTCTTTTTGAGCGTCCAATTCGCTTGTTAAATGATATTATTAAAATAAATTTATGTAAAAAAAAAAAAAAAAATCTCGTATGCGGAGTTAAAAAAAAAACATCTCTGTTCTCAACGAGCACGACCGACTTATGAAATTAGGAAAGATAAAAAAAAAACAAAAATAAACATGAAGAGTAAAGGCCATGTCAGATAAAACTTTTGCTTCGCGTTGCGTTACCGATTCGCTTTGACATCTAAGATAAAATATACATACTTATACGAAACATGTCACATAAAGTACTTTCAAAGCGGAGCGAAGCAAAAAGTTAGCCAACTCTCATCTTTTTGCGCGCTTTGACAATTGGCTAGTATAATTTTCTTTTTTTTTT
The DNA here is from genome assembly GCA_943735925.1 of Pollenia amentaria. Classification (NCBI taxonomy): domain Eukaryota; kingdom Metazoa; phylum Arthropoda; class Insecta; order Diptera; family Polleniidae; genus Pollenia; species Pollenia amentaria. The sequence goes on along the minus strand of OX031008.1, from coordinate 197,956,022 downwards.
TAATTTTTTTTGCCAAATTCAATTCCGAAAAACCGTCCAATTAAATTTTTAACTTTAATTTTTGTAACAAATAATTAAATGTACAAATTACCAACCGCTTTTATAAGTAAACAAGCAATGCGTGAGTGTTGTCAAAGTTTTCATTGTGGCATACACCTTTTGCTTTGCGTTTTTCTGCCGAAGGTAGAAACGTCACGCAAAGCGACAAAGTTGTATCTGACACGGCCTTAAAAGCAACAAGATTAGGAAGTACATTAATAATAATAACAAAAAAAAAACAATTTGACTTTGTTTTCAATGTAAATTAATTGTTTTTTAATAGCTCTGTTTCTTTACTCTACTTTGGGATCCCTCGGGATCCCAATTTGCACGAAAAGCGTTCCCGTACTTTAAATTTGTGTAAAAGAGAGCGAGTTTGAGAGAATTAAATTCTTCTTCTTCTTGCACGAAACAGCCCAAACTTTTTCTTCGTGTAAATTGTTAAACAGCTGTAAAACATAAACAAAACAAAAAAAGGTATGGAAAAAATGCTAATGAACAACATTTTGGAAAGTGTTGTGGAATAAAATAGTGTTAATAAATAAGAAAGTTTAATATTAAAATATCAAGAAAAATAATGTTAGTTATTGTAAAAGTGTTTGTATTGTTCTATTTTTGGTAATATATAGTTTATTTCTACAGATAATATACAATTTTCAAAAGTGGCGCAAACTTTTATTGGTTTGTTAAGACTGTCAAAACACTTTGACTTTTTATTTTGTGCTTAAAATGGTTTTTTCTGTTCCCGTACTTTTGTGTAATTTTGTATCTTTGTGAGAGAAATTTATGCTAACTCTCATTTTCACGAACTTTACCCAAAAAGTAAAGAAACAAAGCTAATATAAGTTTTTAAATTTCAAACAAATTTTATTTTATTTTCCAAAACATTTTTCAGCAATGTGTTTTGCTTGGAAGAACATAAAAAAGTAGTATTTACGACAGGGGTGTCAGCGTCATGCACAATTGTGTCAGCAAAACTCACATGTACGCTTACGTTCTTTTATTTTGCGAGGGTAAAATATAATTTTTTACTGCAAAACACTCTCATTCAGCGGGAAATATCGAAATATCGCACGGCCTGTTTTGAGGCCTCTAAACAGAAATAATATATTTATTATTTATTATCTTTGTTTATGTTTTGTTTTATTTCTGTTTTTGACATTGTACAATGATTGACAAATAATATCTACATTGTTTTGCATTTAAGCTAACGATATGTGTTTTGTTTGTGAAAAAAATTCTTTGTTGCCTTTTAAAGGGTCCCTTTTTCTTTCGTTAAAAAGACGTACCTAAATGCAGAAATTATTAAGAAAAAAATAGCCACAAGAATTTGTTGGTATTTTGTGCTTGTAAAAATATTTTTCTTTCTGTACCAATCGCGTCAATGGGTTTTTTTTCCTTTGAAAACACTTTTCTCAAGTAAGTAAAAATATTTAAAAAAGTCTTGTTTTCCTACAATTTATGTGTAAACCTATACACATAAAAGCAAATGTGACAGCAGGTAAAATTTTTGGGTAAGAAGATGTGTATTATTAATGTATTAATGAAACTTTATTGTTTAACGTCCACAAACCTAAAAAATGTTTTGTTGTTTCGAAACTGCAATTTAAATTTAGAAGATATTATTGGTAAATAAAAGTATATTTTTATAGGCTAGTAAAATCTTCTCTTTTTATAATGGTGGTTAATAATTATAGAATATTTTTAAACTTAATGGGGTTATTATTTGCATTAGTATGTGCAAATGAATTTTCATTGTTGGCATTCGCAGATATGTTGAGCACCAAATTAAAAATTTTGGAAAGAATTGTATAAGGTTGTTAAAAGACTTCAAATATTGTCAAATGCTCAATTTTTCCAAAAAATAAGCAAAGTTTCTGCGAAATGCAGGTTCCAAATTAAATTTATTTAAATAATAACTGATTGTGTCTGTCCATAACTCAAAATTTTTCGATAATTGTATTATTATTAATTACTCTAAAGTCTTCATAGCAAAATATGTATGTTAATTAGGCCTCGTAATAGGCCTCGCCACCGCAAATTCCTCCCGCTGAGAATAAAAGAGACAAGAGTATTCGCACCAATACAATCATAATTGACACCACTGTTGTAAAAATATTTTTCTTTCTGTACCAATCGCGTCAATGGGTTTTTTTTTCCTTTGAAAACACTTTTCTCAAGTAAGTAAAAATATTTAAAAAAGTCTTGTTTTCCTACAATTTATGTGTAAACCTATACACATAAAAGCAAATGTGACAGCAGGTAAAATTTTTGGGTAAGAAGATGTGTATTATTAATGTATTAATGAAACTTTATTGTTTAACGTCCACAAACCTAAAAAATGTTTTGTTGTTTCGAAACTGCAATTTAAATTTAGAAGATATTATTGGTAAATAAAAGTATATTTTTATAGGCTAGTAAAATCTTCTCTTTTTATAATGGTGGTTAATAATTATAGAATATTTTTAAACTTAATGGGGTTATTATTTGCATTAGTATGTGCAAATGAATTTTCATTGTTGGCATTCGCAAAGATATGTTGAGCACCAAATTAAAAATTTTGGAAAGAATTGTATAAGGTTGTTAAAAGACTTCAAATATTGTCAAATGCTCAATTTTTCCAAAAAATAAGCAAAGTTTCTGCGAAATGCAGGTTCCAAATTAAATTTATTTAAATAATAACTGATTGTGTCTGTCCATAACTCAACATTTTTCGATAATTGTATTATTATTAATTACTCTAAAGTCTTCATAGCAAAATATGTATGTTAATTAGGCCTCGTAATAGGCCTCGCAACCGCAAATTTCTCCCGCTGAGAATAAAAGAGACAAGAGTATTCGCACCAATACAATCATAATTGACACCACTGATTTACGATGTGAACTTAACATACACTCGTAAAACTGCTCTGAGTGGAGAAGCAGCTCGCGCTCGTTGTCATTATTTCTTAAGGCCATGTCAGATAAAACTTTTGCTTCGCGTTGCGTTACCGATTCGCTTTGACATCTAAGATAAAATATACGTACTAATACGAAACATGTCACATAAAGTACTTTCAAAGCGGAGCGAAGCAAAAAGTTAGCCAACTCTCATCTTTTTGCGCGCTTTGACAATGGGCTAGTATAATTTTCTTTTTTTTTTAATTTTTTTGCCAAATTCAATTCCAAAAAACCGTCCAATTAAATTTTTAACTTTTATTTTTGTAACAAATAATTAAATGTACAAATTACCAACCGCTTTTATAAGTAAACAAACAATGCGTGAGTGTTGTCAAAGTTTTCATTGTGGCATACACCTTTTGCTTTGCATTTTTCTGCCGAAGGTAGAAACGTCACGCAAAGCGACAAAGTTGTATCTGACACGGCCTTTAAGGGCAATCAGGTCGTTCTTGTTTGTCTGTTTTTCGTGCGTTTTGCGTTGTCACCTCGCATTGGTTAATGGCGTGGCGTCGTATAACTGTACCGAGTTACAGTTTTTGCGGTTGTCGGCATTAACTTTGTGCAATCGTTTGTAACCTCAAATTTTTAACTTGTTTTCTGGTGGGAACCAATAATAACTCAAAGTGACTGGTGGAGAACCATAAAAAACTCAGACGTTTACTGGTGGAGACCAATAATACTCTGGAGTGAATTCTGGGAGCTCTCGCCTTCCTATACGATGGTTTAGGTCGAACGAGGTCTTGTGGTTGAAGCTCCAAAAATTCGTGGGATACCCTGGCAATATGACTTCAATAGTCAGCCAAAAACTTTAGTTTTTAAGGAAAGCCAAAAAAAAAAAATATGTTTGCTAGCAGCATAAATAAAACAACAGTTTGTTAGTAATCTGAATTTTATTTGAACACGAACTTCGGTTTTGATCAAGCGTTTTTTGTATGATTTTAAAAAATATTTATTATTGGTGTTCAAAAAATAAACTGTACAAAAAAACAAAAGATAAAAATATTTTTTTTTTATTTGATATCTATTGTCCTTTGAAGTTTATAATAAAAAAGTTTTTAAGAAAAAAAATTCATGTTTTTTATTATAAAAACTCAATGGTTTCGTACGTCGTATGAACGTGCACAAGGTAGTAGCACTAGAGAAGCCTTACTGGCTGTCTCTTTTTTTATGTAATTTTATAAGAGTTCTATATGTCAAATCCAGGTCTTAAGTATGTCAAATCCATATATGTAACTACAAAAAAAAGACAGCTAATCTAGTGCTGCTACCTTGTGTAAATATACGTATCTCCGTGAATTTCTACAAAATACGATTCAATTACCCCCAATTTCGTCGTAAGCATATTTTGTTTTCTATTGAAAATAATCTTAGAAAATAACATTTTTATTCCAATTGTTGTTAATATAATTTATTCTTTTATTTTATTTCAAGTATTCAATTTGAAAGCACAAACAAATTTTTATATTTTTAATCATGGCCCAATTACTAGGTCTGCGCATAACTATAACAATGCTACAATAGAAAAAACAAAACGCATTTTGTTTCTGTATAAAATGTTAAAGATGTCAAACAAAAATGCAATTGTTTGTGTAAAAAATGGTAAACATGTCAAAAAGAACCAACAGTTCAATTAAAAATCACAAATGTTAATTTAAGAAATGAAAAAATTTAGAGTGAATTTTCAAGTCTTTTTTGGTTGAGATTTGTCGTTTTGGGACAGTCAGGAAAGTTGAGTAAACTGCATGCATGTTTATTGACTTTTTACGGTTTTGTGAGGTTTACAATATATTTTTTGTGGCTAAACGAATAAAGATTTTACATCGATTTTTAAAAATTTTTATTATAAAAAAGTTCGTTCGGTTGAAAGTACAGGTAATCGCTAGCCTAAAAATGTTATACATTACGATTAAATTTGAAATCTTTTCTTTTAGATAAAAAAAGCGCCATTTTTTTACAATGTGGCAAGTGAAAGGCAGAAAGACGAAGTTTGTAGGCGAGAGAGGAAAAAAGTAAAGTGTGTCACACATACAGCGTCGCCCCCTTACCAACAAACTTCATCTGTTTGGCTTTAATTTGCCACATTGTAAAATGGGACTAAGCGCTCTATACACCACAATCCTGGTCGCATATTTAAGCGCCCATTACATTTACGATTTGTTGTACAACATAAATGCAATGAAAAGGACTCAATAATTTGTTTGCTATACTAAAAATTCAAAAAGGGGGAACTATGACAAATTTTTAAATTGTACCAAATGAGTCACGGTAGTACCATGGTACTTTAAAAGGTCAAAATGTACCAAAAAAAAAAAGTACAATTATGCCAACTTTAACATCCCTGGTTTGTAATAATTGTACTAGATGTCTTTTATTAAAATGTTTAATGTACATATGTAAAAAAAGGAATGGGCGAGCAGTAATTTTCATCTACTCATTTAACGGGTTTTAACTACTTGTGCAGCTGCGTTCAAAATGACGTTAATTCACAACAAAATAAATGTACCTGTTTAAAATAACTTTTAAAATAATTAAAGACCAAAATAATATAAAACAAAAAAAAAACAAATCTGGGTTCTACGTACTACTTAGTTTTTTTTAATATTTATTGTGGTTTATTGCACAAAATTTTATCAAAACCCATTTGAAGCTTTTAAAGTAAAATGGAAAAAGTTTATACAAGATTACAGTTGTTCCAAATAGTAGAGGAATGTAATGCTAAACCCGTTGAAAAGAAATTGAAATTTTTAGTTAGAAAATGATGCCAAATTGCATGTCAATGAGACAGTGATATATTAACATCTACATATACATACATACATATGTATAACAAATAAGTAAATTACCCAGCTAGTATTTGCTGTTTGTTAGACGATTATGTTTAATATACAACTCCAAAAAGAATCTTCTGATGATTATCTGACGTGTTACAATAATAAAAACATGTAATTTTTTATTTTTTACTTTTTTATAAATTTTCTGATACGCACATCTTTTAACATTGGAATGAACCTTTTGTGACCCTCTGTATGAGTCATATAAAAATTACTGAGCTAACTTAATAAGAGCGTTTTTTTAAAAATGAAAATTCTATTGGCAATTCAATTTCAATAAAACAAATGGACCTAAGGATCAGCCGAAGAAGATTTTCCAACCGGGTGGAGTTTAATTCGCGATCTAAGGATTTGTTTCATATAAAATTGTATGAAAATGTGAAGAGTTGACATGAAAAATGGGCTTCATGTTTTATTTAGGTAGCTCGGCATTTCACGTCAGCTATTGTTTTGCATATTTTTTTAATACAAAATTTTTTAGTATTTATTTAATAATAGGCGTGTTCATTAACTGAAAATTATTGCTAATTTTCTATAATTGTTACTAGTAAGTGTTCAAGTACTCGATAAACTTGCCAAATAGAGAATAAAAAAAAGAGTACTCAAATTTGAGAAACAGAAAATTTGTTGAAAATTTCAGATCAAGGCGAATTCATTCCAGGTAATCTCGGTAGTACAACAAGTACAACTCGTACAAATACCACAACCAATTTGTTTTTGTAAAATCATTGTACAATGTCAAAAACCAAAACAAATCAAAACAGAAACAAAGATAACAAACAAAATTTTGACATCCAACAATTATATAGCTAAAGAAAAAAAGTTACCAGCAGGGCTTTTAGGATCACCTGTAATGAATTCGCCTTGTTTCAGATAGTAAAATTTTTACTAGCAAGAATTATTCAACAACCTGTTTCATGATTTTGTTTACAAAACAAAAAATAATTTTCATAATTTTTAACTTGAGTTTTCAACAAGATAAAATATTTATTTTTCTAAAATTTAGGGACGATATTCTTGCGGAAATAGTTCAACACAATTGAATTTATTATGAAATAATATCGTATCTTACTGCTAAATAGTGTCGATATGCCTAACTTGCTAGTTTTTACTGGTAAAGCGTTCATTTACTTTTTTTATTTGTTGAGTAATTGGATGAAAAATTTTATATTTTTTCTCTCGTTGCAAGTTTTTGATTGTAAAGTAAATGAACAAACCTAATATTTTATTTATAATTTTTCCCAGAATAATCAAAATAATTTTCTATTTATTATACCATTAGTAATATATACTAATTTTTATTCGTAAATTACAGAGAAAGGTTTTTTGTACTTTACTAAAACAAGAATTTAGCGGTCCGAATTCACAAACGATTTCGTACAATGTGCGAGAGTTTTCGCATATATAAGGCATGTATTTTTTGAGTGTAGACAATAATTGGCTTTTTAATACTATCATTAAGGTAATATAAGATTCGGTGCAACATAAAATAGCAATATTATATGCTTTCTATTTTAATCAAGATCTTCTGTATGGAAATTTTAAGAGTAATTAGATATATTTTTTTATTAAAATAATATTGTATGAATGTACCATTTGTTTCGTTCTAGTAAGTTATTAAGACCGAATGAAATAAGGTGCTAGATATATTGAAATTTTTGGAACAGACTTTTTTAGGTTTCTGTATATGCACACGTATGTACATTATATTGCTTACCTTCTTTTTCGTATTAGAATTTATCCTTGCGGCTGAATGGGTGTGCATGTGTCTATCCAAGTCAACTTGACGACAATATTGTTTATTACAAAAGCTACAGGATATCATTTGACCCAAATGTATACGCCGGTGTACATTAAGGCCACCTTTATAATAAAAGGCTTTGTCACAATACTCACACTTATGAGGTTTTTCTCGATTTTCTGAGTGCGTCTTCATATGATTTTTAAGGATAAGTTTGCTGTAAACTTTTAGGCCACATACATCGCAAGTCTCATTACGTTCTCGATTTTTAATATGAGTTTTTTCGTGTAAGATTGCAGTATATTTACTATATAAAACTTTAGCTTAAACATTATAAAATAATAAGTCTTTTGCAATTATATTATTCCCAAATTATGAATAACAATTGTTTTTTACTTTAACTGTACTTACAACAAATTGAACAACACATTGGTTGTTCAAGCTTTTTTGAATTTTTGCTGTCTTCTACTTGAGGCGGATTTTCCAGAATTTCTATTTTTAAATGATTTACTATTGTGTTTTGTCCACTAAGCTCATCCTCTAAATTATTTATTTCTTCTATTTCATTCGCCAATTTTGCGGATTTCTTTTTATGTTTCCGCAATTTTCTTTTAGAAATTTTAGATTCTTTGGAAGTTTTGGTATTTTCAACTATTGTGGGTAATTCTTCAATCGAGTTTTCATTCATAGAGAAGCTTTCTAATTCGGGATTTGTTTCTTTTATTAATATGTTTTCAAATTCAGGTGTCCCTTGGTCCATCAAATCACCGTCATCTTTTATTTGCACAGTTAAACGATTGTTTTTCTGCAATACTAAGTGGGAGTCTAAGGCTTTTCCAATAAAAGTATCAACATATTCTAAGCCATCTGAACAATTATGGCATAACATTTGCGAAAAATTATCTTCATCTATAAAAAAAATTTAAATACATGCTTACATTTGTATGTATATTCACACTTTTCAGACGTAATATCCTTTATATGGCACAAATATACTTATATACAAACCGAAACATTCCAACTGTGTATATTTGTAGTAGCAATCTTTGTATGTCAGGTTGCTACAGTCATTAAGAAAATTATTCCAATGAATATCTACATCATCTTTCAAACAGATACGACATTTATTTTCTAGTTCTAAGCAATTCATTTTTAATTGCAGTATTTAAAATATTTTAAGAAACAAAATTTTAACAACAAAGTACTTGTGAATTTTAGTGACTATTATTTTTTACCAATCGATTGGTTTTCAACATGGTACAGTAAAACTTCGGTATGATAAACTTTATTATAACCAAGGCGAATTCAACTACAGGTTTTGTCGGAACTACAACAACCCAAAAACAACAGCAACAATATAGGGATTTTTGCATTGCATTGTTAGTGTTTACGGCAGTGATCAAGGCGAATTCAACAAGGTAAGTGCAACTCGTCAGCCGTTCATCAGCTGTGTCCACGGCGAATTTTCAAAACGTCAAAAAATACTTTTGTTGTCATGTTTTGCGCCAAAATAACCGAAAAATTTTCTATGAAGAAGCTGTTTGAAAAGTGTTAAAAAAGATTTAAAAGTCGTGTTTTTAATAAGATTTTGTATTAAAAGAAATACAAAAACCATGCAATACAAATATTTCTACATTAAACAGAATTCTATAAGAAAATGTTGAAAAATTAAAAAGAACTTCAAAATTCATGCGTTTTGCGTTTTCGATTTCCAAAACACCCCTGATAGATGTGCTCGAATACCGCCTACCGGACAATGACCTTTCAGTTGTATCATACCAACACTTTCAGCTTTGTCTAAGAAAGCTTTTTCAAAATGTTTATCTCCCTGACCGCTGCCAACTCGGAATGGTACATTCATGCGAGAACGAACAAAAATCCATTTGGTTTGTCAATTATATCGTAGTCAGTTTAGATTTGATTGCCGATATTTTCAACATGCCTTAAACACCACCATTACGTGTTATCCATTTAAACCCTAAACCCATAACATAAATGTTATAAGGGAATACAAGTGGAATATAAACAACTATGTACCATTAAAACTTATTAAAAAATTACCTATAATTACTTACCCAAAAGTTGGTGGCGTGTTTAGTATCGAGTCATTTTTATGCATTATCAAAAAATTGAATACAGACAGAGGCTCTCTAATGTGGCCCAATAAATCTTCACGTGCTATAATTACAGTGGCTTATGAAGGTCCAACATTTTTTGTGCTTCGGCAAATATAACACCAAAGCGCTTTACATCGATCTTTCGACGTAAAAAGTTAGCAGACATATCGCAAACTAAGGACACATCGTTGAGAATTTCTTGCACAAAATCAAATTCTACGCCATCCACAGTTTCAGTGTCGCAGTAATATACAAAAGCATTTGGATCTAAATTCCAGGTGTCAAGGCACGGAACAGTTGTATATTTAGCAAATGTTGGTAAAACCAAATTATCTTTACCATAATGGGCAGATTCCTTGGCCGCCTTAGAAGACGAAGCACCAGTTACGACATAATCAGAAGTGCCTGTGCGTCCAATAAGATTCATGCATACTGCTGCAAATTGACCTGTGCCACCTTCCTGCATTAACAATAATTTATATCTGCTAGTATATCTAACAGTTCCCTCAACGTTTTGATGGCTTCATTATTGCTATGTAATACGTTTTTTTGGCCTTAATGGCTTTGTATTACAATATGGATTAAAAAATAAATAAATTTTATCGTACGAAAATTTTCGCCTTGTTCATCTGTTTTTGACAACAAGAAAATTTATTGCAAAAACAAAATACATGTGGCTTCAAGGCGAATTGAGTTGCGCTTACCTTGTTGAATTTGCCTTGGCAGTGATGCTCATTCAGGCCAAGGCGAATTCAACAAGGTAAGTGCAACTCGTCAGCCGTTCATCAGCTGTTTCCACGGCGAATTTGCCAAACGTCAGAAAATACTTTTGTTGTCATGTTTTTCGCCAAAATAACCGAAATATTTTCTGACAAGGCGCATTCATTGCTATGTAATACGTTTTTTTGGCCTTAATGGCTTTATATTACAATATTTATTAATAAATAAATTAATTTTATCGTACGAAAATTTTTGCCTTGGTCAACTGTTTTTGACAACAAGCAAACAAAATACATGTGGCTTTTTGTAGTTGTAGAGTTGCACTTACCTTGTTGAATTCGCCTTGATTCAGGCAAACAATTGTTTAGAAGCCCCACCCCTTTGTTTTTTACGCTCATTATTTTTGTCGTACGTGTGAGAGCAACAAGCGCACATGTACGATAGATGCATTGATATTTGTTCAAATACAGTGTGTAAAATAAATAATAATGAAATTAATTTAGTTGTTCGTCAGACAGCGACGAATGCACATGCGCGGAAGCTACGCTAGTTTGTTGCTAAAAAATATTAAAATGCAAATCTATTTTATGATTAAAAATGACTTTGGTAATGCCCAATGTCTTTTATGTTATCAAACATTTAAAGGACATTGGGAAAATGTTATTAAGAGGCATTATGATTCTTTTCATAGCAATATGACTGGATATACCGATGAAGAAAAAAAAACCTTTTTATTAGAAATAAAAAGATTTTTTTGGAAAAATTGAAGGAATGGCTATCATGGGAAGAAAATATTGAAAATAAATCAGATTTTATTTAAAAAAAAGCCATTTCAGACGTAGTCGCCTTAAATATTGTCAGGCAGGGCAGACCGTTTATCGATGGAGTTTTTATTAAACAGTTGTTTAGTAAACTTCTTCATATGCTAAATTATAATGTTAATTTAATATAATCTGTGCCCTTGTCCCGCAGTACTATTGCGCGTAGCGCTGCGCAGTTAGGAACATCGGTAGAGTTGGCAATTAAGGAAAAATTAAGAAATTGTGTATTTTTTTCCTTTTGCTTAGATGAAAGTACTGACATGAAATGGCTTTTTTTAAAATAAAATCTGATTTAATTTCAATATTTTCTTCCCCTGATAGCCATTCCTTAAATTAAAAAAAAAAATTTTATTTCTAATAAAAAGTTTTTTTTTCCTCATCGGTAACCTAGTCATATAGCTATGAAAAGAATCATAATTTTCTTAATTAATCCCTAATCACCAACTCTACAGAAACCCCTAAACAACGGAAGTTTATCACATACACTTAAATCAGTGTGAACTGCATTATTATAAATTTTATATAACCAAAAAAAAATCTTGTGATATAATATTAATAAAAATTGTGCGTTTAGTTTTGCGTGTCACTGTACTTAAAAAATTCTCTCAGAATACATATGCAAAACATTTTTGAACACCAGTGGTTTACGGTCCAAAATGTCAACAATTCCTAATAAAACAGTAGCAAATCAAAACAATGTGGCTCGAACTGTTAAAATCAGTTGGCGTTTCGACACCACCTGTAGTTGAATTTCCCTTGATCTAGGGCAGAGGTTTCCATTTCTTTGCACAATTGTGCGCACCACTACTAACACATATTTTTATACTCTTCAATTCAGTCGTCGATGTGATGCTAGGAACACAACTGGAGCGAACGACGAATTTTTGGCCGCGAATATTCGTCGCCAAAATTAAAAGACGTTTGTGTATATGAAAATGCACACAATCAGGGCGCCGGCGAAAATTCGCCAGACGAGGCGAACTTTAAATAGATTTAATTCTATTTCGTACGCCGGCGAACGACGAACAAATCAGTACTAGGTGACCATGTTTGGTTTTAGTTAAGAAGTAGTTTAGTAAATAAAGTTACTTTTTACTTTAATAATTGTTTTTTTTTATTGTATAACACATAAAATAAGTATACAAAGTATTTGGCTATAAAAATAGCTTTTAGTTGTGTTTTTGATTATGTTTTTATTTTTAAGCATTATTTTTTTGAATATGGTCACACTATTTCTCTCTCTTTGCACAAACAGCAATCAACTCTCTCCATTATAAAAGCTGTTTCTTATTCGTCGTTATTGTGCTTCATACGACGAATTTACTCAGCGAATTTTTACTGAAAAATTCGTCGTGTTGGGCGAAATTCGTCGTTCGTCCCAGTTGTGTTCCATGCATGACTTCGACAAGTGTGCATGTCTAGCGGATGCTATATTATTTTGTTTCAGCTTACACTCAAAAAATATTGTGCGGTCAAAAATGCTTTTGGTAACATCCAATGCCTTGCGTGCAATTTTTATTTAGAGTTTAAATTTTAAGACTAAAATGTAGAATAATGTAACATTTCATAAGTTTACATGCAAAGCAAAGAACTTTGTAAAATGGTAATTATTTGAGATTTAAAAGCAATTTTTAATATTCCAGATAAAAAATTTCAAAATGTCTAACAGTCCTATGTGGAAGAAGCTGATAGTCACATTTATTATAGGTTTTATTTTACATACGTTTATGGATTCGGTTCTTATAATTTTACAACACTTTTTTATTTTTTCTTATGCAATACTAAAAATTATTATTATAAATTATTATCTGATCACTAATTCCACTAACACCGTGGTAATCGTTATAAAACAGATTACCCAGTTTTGGTGTTTAAAAATATTAATGTGTTCTTATAAAAAGAATTAAAACCTCTGCTAATTTTTTTATTGAGTGTGATTATACATTATGCTGTTAAAAAAATTATATATTTATTTGATGATACGTCATTTATAATTTTGTAAATAACTTAAAATTATATAAAAATACATATGTAACGTGAATCCAAATCAACAAAACTTTCAAATTTTCAAATAATATCTACATTGTTTTGCATTTAAGCTAACGATATGTGTTTTGTTTGTGAAAAAAAAATCTTTGATGCCTGTGAAAGGGTCCATTTTTCTTTCGTAAAAAAGACGTACCTAAATGCAGAAATTATTAAGAAAAAAAAATAGCCACAAGAATTTGTTGGTATTTTGTGCTTGTTAAAATATTTTTGTTTCTGTACCAATCGCGTCGGCAGGTTTTTTCCTTTGAAAACACTTTTTTAAGTAAGTAAAAATATTTAACAAACAAGTTAAAAAAGTCTTGTTTTCCTACAATTTATGTGTAAACCTATACATATAAAAGCAAATGTGACAGCAGGTAACATTTTTGGGTAAGAAGATGTGTTTTATTGATGTATTAATGAAACTTTATTGTTTAGCACTATTTTTATTGCTTACTTTTTTATGCTACAATTATATGACCGAGTCCAAAGAGTTACCTTACTAATTTATGGTATTTATTTAACGTAACTTTGACCTGTTACAATGACTATACATTTTTGCAGCCAACTCAGGTGCGCATTTGGTATTTTGTAAAAAGTTATGATATACTATTAGCTAGAATTAAAATGTATGCACAGATGTTTGAAGTATGAGTAACCCAACAACGTGAATACCCTTTCTATTTTACTTACCACTATGAACACCCTAACTTTTTACTAAAATAACTTTTTCACGTTATAATTCTCATGTAATTTATTTTATTTTTGAAAAAATAGACCAGGGAAATCCATTTCTATGCACAATTGTGTATACCACTACTAAAGGTACGTTCAGACTGGTGAAATATTTGAAAGCAAACATCAAATATTTCATTAACGTAGTCTGAACACAAAATATTTTTGAGTATCAAATAAAATAACAGCTGATTTTGAGCAAATAAAAGTATTTGCCGGCAAACAAATATTTGTCCAATGTGAACATAGTGTGAACACAAAAAATCAAATATTTTAGTAATTTTTGAGCAAACATTTATTTGATATTACAAAAAAATTGTAAGAGCAAACAACGACAAATAATTTTAGCCATGTTCCGGATAGAAGCAATTTTTCCTGTAAGTTTTTGGATTCTGTACAATTTTAAAGATTTTTTATAATTATTAGACTTTGTATCGTGCCGCTATTATCAAATGTTTGCCATTCCTTATAGTTTTAGGCACTTTTACTAAATTTTATGGCTTGTTTGAAATATTAAAATGGTTCGCGATTTTCGCTATTTCTGCAACATTTTTTTTTGTTTTTCCCCTACATTTTGTTTTTTAACCGATTTAGCAATTTCAAATATATGTATTTAAGGGTTTGTTTCCAAGTTTGCAATTTTTCGCGAATTTTAGCCATGCTCGCGAAGAAGCGATTTTTCACTGTAAATCTTTAGAGCTTTAACGATTTTTAATAATTATTAGGCTTTGCTACCATACCGCTATTATCAAATTTTTGCGAATTTCCGCTAATTTAGCAATTTTTATCGAATTTTTGCCATTCCTTTTAGTTTTAGGCACTTTTAATAAATTTTATGGCTTGTTTGAAATATCTAAATTTTTCGCGAATTTTCGCTATTTTTGCAAACAAATTTTTTGCCGACATTTTGTTTTTTAACTGATTTAGAGACTTCAAATATATTTAAGGGTTTATATCCAAGTTTGCAATTTTTCGCAAATTTTAGCCATGTTCCCGTTACCCATTGTCTTCCAGTTTTTTTTATATTTTACATTCTCCTGTTCTAACACTATGAAAGATGCTGCTCCACAGAATAAAAAAAAATAAATTAGCTTTTGCGCTCATTTTTACTATTTGTGAAATATATTATTATTTTTGAACACTTTCATTAAATAATTATTTGATGCAAATATTTATTTTAGTCTGAACGCATGGCAAACATGAATTAATTTATTTTATTTAACACTTTTTGCCAACTGTTTCATCAAACAAAAATTGTCAAATGTTTGAGCTTAGTTTGAACATTAAACAAAATATTTTTTTGTTTCACACAGTTTGAAGCAAATATCAGAACAAAAATTTTCGTCAAATATTTCATTAGTTTAAACGTACCTCAATACATATTTTTGTTTC
The DNA here is from genome assembly GCA_943735925.1 of Pollenia amentaria. Taxonomy (NCBI): domain Eukaryota; kingdom Metazoa; phylum Arthropoda; class Insecta; order Diptera; family Polleniidae; genus Pollenia; species Pollenia amentaria. Next base: position 197,940,658 of record OX031008.1, on the reverse strand, counting down.
AGGTTGACAGAAAAAACTTTCTGATGGCACTTAAAAAATATTGTGCGGTCAAAAACGCTTTTGGTAACATCCAATGCCTTATATGGTATGCAACATTTAAGGAAAGAACGGAATATGTTATTAAACGTGTGATTTGCGTGCAATATTTATTTTTTATGAATTTTTAAAACATAAAAATCTTTAATTTTTTTACAATTGTTTGATAAGATATTTAAAACTGATTTAGAGTTTGAAAATCAGCGACATTGAATTGGTAAAGAATTGCTACAAATTTTTTATCAACACAAAAAATTTTTAATTTTGTACCTTTGTGTTATACAACTTATAAAATATATTACTAACATTTTATTTCGGCTGTAAATGAATGCATTCTCTCAATTTTTTTACTCTCTGGTACTCACTAATACACAACCAAAAAATTTTTGGAAATCCCTGATCCAAGGCCTATCCAATTGGATAGACCTTGCCCTGATCTAGGACAGTGGCAAGGCGAATTCATTTACCAGGTGGCGTTGAAAGCACAGCTGTGCTACTTTTTTTTCTTACTTAGAATGAGAAATGTCAAAAGTTGCATGTGTTTTTGACATATCGATCAACGAAAGCAACAAAAAAAATACATTATTGTGTTTTTGGTGTTGTTACTTGTTGTAGTATCGACACCACCGTATACATGAATTCGCCTTGGGCAGTGGTGTCAATTATGATTGTATTGGTGCGAATACTCTTGTCTCTTTTATTCTCAGCGGGAGGAATTTGCGGTTGCGAGGCCTAATTAACATACATATTTTGCTATGAAGACTTTAGAGTAATTAATAATAATACAATTATCGAAAAATGTTGAGTTATGGACAGACACAATCAGTTATTATTTAAATAAATTTAATTTGGAACCTGCATTTCGCAGAAACTTTGCTTATTTTTTGGAAAAATTGAGCATTTGACAATATTTGAAGCCTTTTTACAACCTTATACAATTCTTTCCAAAATTTTTAATTTGGTGCTCAACATATCTTTGCGAATGCCAACAATGAAAATTCATTTGCACATACTAATGCAAATAATAACCCCATTAAGTTTAAAAATATTCTATAATTATTAACCACCATTATAAAAAGAGAAGATTTTACTAGCCTATAAAAATATACTTTTATTTACCAATAATATCTTCTAAATTTAAATTGCAGTTTCGAAACAACAAAACATTTTTTAGGTTTGTGGACGTTAAACAATAAAGTTTCATTAATACATTAATAATACACATCTTCTTACCCAAAAATTTTACCAGCTGTCACATTTGCTTTTATGTGTATAGGTTTACACATAAATTGTAGGAAAACAAGACTTTTTTAAATATTTTTACTTACTTGAGAAAAGTGTTTTCAAAGGAAAAAAAACCCATTGACGCGATTGGTACAGAAAGAAAAATATTTTTACAAGCACAAAATACCAACAAATTCTTGTGGCTATTTTTTTCTTAATAATTTCTGCATTTAGGTACGTCTTTTTAACGAAAGAAAAAGAGACCCTTTAAAAGGCAACAAAGAATTTTTTTCACAAACAAAACACATATCGTTAGCTTAAATGCAAAACAATGTAGATATTATTTGTCAATCATTGTACAATGTCAAAAACAGAAATAAAACAAAACATAAACAAAGATAATAAATAATAAAAATATTATTTCTGTTTAGAGGCCTCAAAACAGGCCGTGCGATATTTCGATATTTCCCGCTGAATGAGAGTGTTTTGCAGTAAAAAATTATATTTTACGCTCGCAAAATAAAAGAGCGTAAGCGTACATGTGAGTTTTGCTGACACAATTGTGCATGACGCTGACACCCCTGATCTAGGTTAACTTGGAGGCCACACGATAAATTTGTATCTTTCAATCAGTGTTGCCAGTGACATTTCGAGAAAGATACATTTTAGTTTCCAAAAAGATACGCTTTTTCCCAAAAAGATACATTTTGAAAAAAAAACTTTAAATCCATTTTTAACGTTAAATTTTGATTAACAAAACATTTTTATTTCACATTTAATGAATATTGTAAAGAAAATGATATCATATAAAGTAATTTTTATATTAATAGAAGTCATAAATATTAGGTATGTAAGTTTTAAAAATACAGTAAGGAAACTTTAAAATTAATTATCTTTGTATGTTATCAAAACAAACTCATAACCAACATTTTTTAAATTAAACACTTTTTCCCAATACTCATCAGCGGCCATGTCTCTGTTAAGCCCAAGCTCTTCGTGGTTGAGGAGAACGTGCTCACACCATTCCTTATGCAAAGCATTCTGGTCGATAAAATTTAACAAAGATGGAAATTTTTTTTAATACAACAGTTAAATCCTTTTCTTTAAATGATTGAGCATCCTTTGAATTAAACATATTTATAATATTAAATATTTCATCGTTAAATACGAATTTTAAATTTATTTGTTTTAAAACTTCGATATAAAATGATTGCCAATTTATAGTAAATCATATTTCTAATTCTGATCTTCTATTAACGTAGCAAGCGAAGTATGAGCTAAAACACCTAAGTAAATTTTTTCAATTGGTAAGAATTTATTTGGATTTGAAAATTCTATTTTCAAAACATCTGTTGCCTTCACATAGTTAAATTCTAAATAATGGCTAGCAATTGTTTTAATTAATTTTTCAACTTCCGATTGCAAAAGGTATAGACGAGGCTTTTCCGCCTCGAATATTAGATTAAAATCGTTTAAAAGTTCCAAAGTGTATGACACAATTTCCAAATAAAGTTTTGTAATGCCATTACTCAATGAAGCATTCATTTAATGCATACAATGTTCTTAACAGACTTTTTTAGGTGACTAAAAACAGAGTTATGATCTCCAGCCATGACAATTGTTGTGTCAGAGGAAAATCCAATAAAATTTTCAAAAGACACAGAATTAGTACGTAGCCAGTTTAAAAGTGCCTCACTGAGGTCTTCAGCTTTGCCACTGTCTGTTTCAAAAAGATCCAAAAAATGAATTTCAACTTTTTCATTGTCTGGATGATAATAAATTACACAAAAAGCACATTGCTTCTTAACAGAAATGTTTGTTGTCTCATCCATTACAATGCTAAAAAAAATTTCCGGGTATACTTATAATTTTTATTATGTCTTGTTTAAATGCTGGTCCAACAAATCGTGTGACTATATTAGTTGCCTTTGTTCGGCCCAAATGAATTTTTCGCGCAATTTTGGAAACCGGAAGCGTATTTGCCAAAAATGGAATAAATGAGTCAGATAGAGAAAACGGAAGATTATTGTCGGCAAGAAACGTGCAAATTTTAATTTCGGCTCTTTTGATGGCATGATCTTCATAGTTTGAAGTAACCAATTGTTCGATTGGTTTGCAGTTCTTTATTGCATTCCAATTTTTTATATTCTTACAAGAATTCAGGTGTTTGTTTAATATTGGCTTATGGTTTGCTAATGTTATTTCACAAACTTTGCAAAATGATACCGCATTTCCCTTAGTAATTTTTTTCATCAACCAGCCATTGCACTCTTTTATTAACAGCCATCTATCATTAAAATTGTACGTTGTCTTTTTTGGAGAATGACGTGTAAATTATAACGAAATGACATAGGTACATAATATTTGTTTAAAATGTAAAATAATTTTTAGTTTCCTTTTTTAATTTCGGATTTAAAATTGTTTAATTTTATAAAACTATTATACAAAAACGGTCTGAAATTATTAACTGTAAAGATCGTTATTATTTGCTTCTAAAATTTCATCTTAAAACACATTCACAAGAAGACAGATGAACTTAGAAAATTTTTGCACGGAAAGCTTTTTATATTCTATGGAACGTCTACTTTCATTATCTATTAAGTTTTTTCCTTGACGTTACCTCTAAGACCCCGAAAAAATTAATCCCAGATTTTACTGACCAATTTGGATGAAACCAGATTTATGGAAAACTGCGCGATGAATTTTTTGCACGCTTTTTATATTCTATGGAACGTCTACTTTCATAATCTATTAAGTTTTTTCCTTGACGTTACCTCTAAGACCCTGAAAAAATTAATCCCAGATTTTACTGACCAATTTGGATGAAACCAGATTTCTGGAAAACTGCACGATGAACTTTTTGCACGGAAAGCTTTTTATATTCTATGGAACGTCTACTTTCATAATCTATTAAGTTTTTTCCTTGACGTTACCTCTAAGACCCCGAAAAAATTAATCCCAGATTTTACTGACCAATTTGGATGAAACCAGATTTCTGGAAAACTGCGCGATGAATTTTTTGCACGGAAAGCTTTTTATATTCTATGGAACGTCTACTTTCATAATCTATTAAGTTTTTTCCTTGACGTTACCTCTAAGACCCCGAAAAAATAATAGACCAAACTCGGTTTAAATAGTTTTAATGTGTAGATACTTCATCATTTTATTAATCTTTTTTTTTTTTTTGTAAAATGTTTACGATTGTTTTTTTTTATGATAACAAAAGTCTTTTTTTATAATAATTAAAAAATGTTTTTGTAATTATAAATTCATTTCTTTCAATTACTAATACATTTATTTTAATTAAAAATACATTTCTTTTCTTTATAAATACATTTCTTTTAATTATTTTAATACTTTTCTGTATATATATTACATTTTTATTATTGTTGATTACTTATTTTATTTAATTTTTGCGTAATTATTTGCTTAAAATTACAAATTCTCATTTTTATTCGAACGCCCTAATTTTTTAAATTCCCATATTTTAAATTCCCAAATTCAAAATTCCTATCATCATTTTAATTCCTAAAAGCATTAAATTCCGATTTTCAATTGAACCCCCCAAAAGCACCAATTCAATTTCGCGTTTTCGTGGATAACTATCGACGCTATCTTGGCGCACGTAAATTTTCTCACTTAACTTCTAATCAGCTGTTAAATTGAACGTAAAATTGCCAAACAAACGGATCAAGGCGAATTCAACAAGGTAAGTGCAACTCGTCAGCCGTTCATCAGCTGTTTCCACGGCGAATTTGCCAAACGTCAGAAAATACTTTTGTTGTCATGTTTTTCGCCAAAATAACCGAAATATTTTCTGACAAGGCGCATTCATTGCTATGTAATACGTTTGTTTGGCCTTAATGGCTTTATATTACAATATTTATTAATAAATAAATTAATTTTATCGTACGAAAATTTTTGCCTTGGTCAACTGTTTTTGACAACAAGCAAACAAAATACATGTGGCTTTTTGTAGTTGTAGAGTTGCACTTACCTTGTTGAATTCGCCTTGAAACGGATAGTTAAAATTGAGAGCAATCTCGTGATTAATTTAAAAAGTGTGAGTGTGTTACTAAAAAAAATGAGAGTGAAAGTAAATTAAAAGGAATTGAAAGCAGTGTTGCCGTTAGGATACGAAAGATACATTTTTCGTATCTTTTGATGACTTCATGTATCGTGTATAATCCTGACATTTTTCGTATCTTTTGAATCTATACGCAAAATGTACAGAAATAAAATATTAAACTTTCCGTCTCTGACAAAGTTTATTTAAGTTATCATTTCGTTATGAATACTAAAAAAACAGTGACAACTAAAGGGCATAATAAACCACACAAATAGCTTGGCAAACATGTCAAAATTTTACGTTTGTACAAATATTTTGTGTTGTTTATTAGGGTGTTTGCTGTTTGGACAAACATTTGAAGCAATGTTTGCAGATATATTAAAAATTTTTAATATTTGGCAGACATGTTAGATATTTGTCAAACTTTTTGTGGTGTCTAGTGCTAAAAGTAATCATTTCAGCGAAAACTTTGCAGAGTAAAGACGTAGAAGAAGAAGCAGTAAAATCAATTTTAGCCGTAAATTCTAATTTTTTTAGTAACATTGTTTCCCCAAAACAGCTTGTCACTTAAGGCACTCTCTACTCCAAATTATTTTTCTTTTTTTTTATTTCTTCTCCGTTTTTAACAAATCGCGAGCAAAATTGCCGCAGCACAATTGTCGTCTGCATGCATTGAAAACAAAACAAAAATGAAAAATTTATGTTTGTACGAGATAAGATTGTGTCGTTTATTGCCAAACAGAAGCAAGAACAAAGTGCATGTTTGCCAAGCAATTTGTGTGGTTTATTATGCCCTTAAATACAAAAATAACATGTATTTTGTTGTCAAATTGGTCAGTAAAATCTGGGATTAATTTTTTTGGATGAAACCAGATATCTGGAAAACTGCACGGAAAGCTTTTTATATTCTATGGAACGTCTACTTTCATAATCTATTAAGTTTTTTCCTTGACGTTACCTCTAAGACCCCGAAAAAATTAATCCCAGATTTTACTGACCAATTTGGATGAAACCAGATTTCTGGAAAACTGCGCGATGAACTTTTTGCACGGAAAGCTTTTTATATTCTATGGAACGTCTACTTTCATAATCTATTAAGTTTTTTCCTTGACGTTACCTCTAAGACCCCGAAAAAATAATAGACCAAACTCGGTTTAAATAGTTTTAATGTGTAGATACTTCATCATTTTATTAATCTTTTTTTTTTTGTAAAATGTTTACGATTGTTTTTTTTTTATGATAACAAAAGTCTTTTTTTATAATAATTAAAAAATGTTTTTGTAATTATAAATACATTTCTTTTAATTACTAATACATTTATTTTAATTCTAAATACATTTCTTTTCTTTATAAATACATACATTTCTTTTAATTATTTTAATACTTTTCTGTATATATATTACATTTTTATTATTGTTGATTAGTTATTTTATTTAATTTTTGCGTAATTATTTGCTTAAAATTACAAATTCTCATTTTTATTCGAACGCCCTAATTTTTTAAATTCCCATATTTTAAATTCCCAAATTCAAAACTCCCATCATCATTTTATTTCCTAAAAGCATTAAATTCCAATTTTTAATTGAACCCCCCAAAAGCACCAATTCAATTTCGCGTTTTCGTGGATAACTATCGACGCTATCTTGGCGCACGTTAAAAATTCGTAAAATTAAGACAACAGCTGATGCCAATTAATTGAAGTGTTGAAAAATGTTTACACTTTTGACTACTTAACTCGTTTTCTTATCGGTACTCGATTAAATCTTTTTTATAACACGAACATATTTGGAAAATACAAACAAATTATTTTATGTAATCTTTTATATTTGTTTGTTTTTTATTTTATTTAATTTTGCTAATTTGTATCCGGCTAAATTTTATCAATAGTACATGAATACTTTTTTTTACTATTGATTACTTTAAAAACAAGTGCTGTTCTAAGTACCCGAGTACTTGAAAAATTAACATAACAAAAAAAGTGGTATGTAGCCATATAAATGCTTCACAAACAAGTTTAATTAATTAAAATTAATTTACTTTTTGTTTTTATTTTAGTTTTATTACCACTTTTCTTTTTTTTTTACAATTTTTTCACAATTTGAATGCTTTTTGTTTGTTATTTTTGTTTGTTTACCTTTTGAAACATGGTATTTTGTTTTACCAAATTTTACTGCAAAAATTTCTGCAGTAAAAATTTGTATGTACTCAGTAAAGAACTGTCACTTTACGCTCTCAATTTGTGTTCTCATTTACTGTATTTTGTGTACGCGAACGCAATTTAGTAAAATGCAGTAAAGTTCAGTAAAAAATAGTAAAAACTTTTGTGTTCTCGAACGCAGTTAGTAATAGAATGTTGTATCATAAAGTATATGGGATGGTGATGCCACCCAACATACTTATTAATTTTCTTAAATAAATTTTTTACCTCTGGCGTATTACTATGTAATATTAATATTTTTTTTGCCTTATTCTTTATTTTACAAACTGGATATATAAAATTAATACATATGTAAATGCCTTATCAATCAAGTACAATATTTTGTTTCTTCATTAAGCTCGAAAGTCGAGGTTTAAAAGAATCATTTAATTTAATAATAAAATTATCATATTCATCCTTTAAAACTTTATGAAAACTCCTGAGGTGACGGCAAATCCTAAAACAAAAGAAAATGTATTTTAAAAATAGTATAAATTAAAAAATATATACTTTGTTAAAAACATACTGATTCCGACTGAAATAGGTTTTCTCACAAATTCCACATTGGACTTGAGGTTGGTTTAAATGTTTTGCTTTATGACTTTCCCAACATTTCCTGGTAATTTTTCGATCACAGAATTTGCAAACCATAAAATATTTTTCCTACGAATTAAAGTTATTCATAAGTAACATATGTACATACTTATCGCTCATTTGCTACAAGATCGTCATAACTAAAAATTATAAGTTTTACTTAAACGACTTTAAAACTTGAAGTTTTAAATTTACACACCATATAATGGAAAAAAGAAATGTAATTCTTCTCTCAAGAGTTGAGCTAACAATAAGGTAATTCACGTCACAAATTGCACACTTGCGAAAAAGCAAAGAAGCGAAAAGATTTTGATTCTGGAAATCAAAATCACGTGAAATTGAAATCGAACAAAATTTTAAATGTGCCCTAACCTTTACCACTACCTCTTTTCAAAGCAGGAAAAGATTCGTTCAATCTTAAAAGAACTGAATTGAAAATATCCAACGATTTCAATTTTAGGTGATTTTGATTTCCAGGACATGGCCGATAGACAATAATTTGTCCATCTAATTGTTTATGTGGTTGTTGTTATGATTTTGTACTTTCGCTTTTTTGCAAGGATTCAACTTGCGACGTGAATTACCTTAATATCACCATAGGAATTATTTACAATATATTTTTAAGAATGATTTAATATTCCTTAGTGATATTAAGTACCAATGTCGAAACGATGTCGAAAGAAAAAGTTCTTTTGCACTTAGTTAAATAGGCAGTAAGTTAAAATTTGCGATTTTTACTTATGGCGTTGTTGCAGCTAATGAGCTATATATAGAAAGTATTAAAGCATTCATAATGTTAGGGACATAACCTTTTGCACACGTCCCAATTAACCATGGAGCGATATGATAGCAAAAACGATATATTTTGTGGCGATTATTATATTATTTAATATTAATTACAACGATTCGTTTCGGCACACAGTGCTTTGTTCCCATATAACGATGGGACAAAAATAGAAGTTGACGCAGACTTCTAAAATCGTATAGTAGTTACATTTACCATAGGTAAGAAAAATCAAGTTTTGGACTCGATTGTATATTAATGTACTAGTCGAGTTCTACAAAAAACTTACCCAATAAGCAATTTTGCTGGAATAAATCAAGTGTAATTCCAGTCCAGTTTTCCTATTTAAAGCGTTAAACTATAATTGAAATTCACTGAAATTGAAAACGGATATAACAATGTAAACGAGGGAAACTCAAGCGTTGAATAAAAGTGAAATTCCAGTCTCAAGCACGCAATAATTAAACTTGAATTCAAGTATTGAAGGCAAGTAAAGGGTTATTCATCGTGAGGTTTAATTTTCAATATACTTTTTTAAAAGATCACGCGTGACTCATAATTAACTGCTTTGACATTTTTGTTTAGTATCGTTTGGCAAGTCAGCATGGAAAGACTCTCACTACAACAGCGTCTCAAAATTGTTCAGCTGTATAACGAAATTCAAGTATAAAAAATCAATATTTAGAATAAACATTTGTTGTCTTTCATTTAACTAACATTTTTTTTAATTACACAGAAGGTTACGAGAAAACTCGCTTTATTTGCATTTGGGAATTTTTATAGCTACATATATTTAATTTTTGTTATTGTAACCATTTAAAGTATATATAAATTTTTTGTGCTGATTATAAATAACTATTTTAAACATTCTGTATGAAGGTGTGCGCTTAAGCTAAAATTGTTTTTGCTATAGGTGCATTATGTGACCATGACATTTTAGGAGATTATGCAAGTTATTACAATGATTTATTAAAAAAACAAAAACAAAAAAATAGAAAATGATGTCGCTTAACCTATGTTTTACAGGAAAGGCCTCGATATAAACATATTATATTTTTTAATTTTTTATTAAAACAATTACTTCTGGAAACGTCAGGAGATTTCCTAAAAATCGTAACAAAATGGAATACAATAAGCTCAATGCAAGTAAACAAATAATCGTTAATATCATAAAAACTAACTTATATATTACAACAAAAATTTTTATACTTCAGAAATCTTACAAAGCAAAAAAAAACTAAAATGAAACAAATTGTATTTTAAAGGTTTTATAGTTGTAATTAAACCTGTTTTTCACCTTAAATGTCAAATACTAGTGATTAAAGAACACCTTAGTAGAAATTATTAAAAAAAGCGACTGTAAAATAAATTCGGTAAAATAATACCGTTAAAAATAAGACCTTTTGAGTGTATGTAATTCTCATTCCCTCTGTAGTCTTATTTCCAGATAACTTTGGCTTTTCTAAAATTATTTAGGAGAACGTTTCCTGATTAGCTGGCTTAAGCGACCAGTGAAATGCGCATAAGAACAGCTTATCCTCAAGCAATAAATTTCAGTATTTTTATCAATTATAAAAAAAGGGAATAAAGCACAACAAATAAAATCTTAATGAAAAAAATTATGTATTCCCAAAAACAACTTTTTTGATAAAAAAAAAAAAAAAAATACTGAAAATATGTCATATTAAAAATGTTATAGCTATTCACAAAAAGCATCAATCAGTTTAAAAACTACGTTTTTACGCCTAAAATTATATATAAAATGAATGTTATTGTAAAAATGTTCTCTTTTGGTTTCCATTTAAAAAAAATGTTTTTGTTAAATATTTTTTTCTGCAATCCAATTAATTTTTAAAAATTTTGGGTAGACTTTAAAACAATTGTTTTTAGAGGATGTTGAAGATTATTTTTAATGTATAAATAAATAGGTAATACCTTGTTGGTATTATAGACCATATACATACTCACTTATCAACAGGAATAAAATGGATCAATTCAATTAATTTTTATTTAATTAATTAGTTTTTAAAAATTATTTTATCTGAGCGAACAAATCATATTCTCTTCACATGCAGTTAGTGATATTTGAATTTAGCGAAATGCAGTGCGGTCAAAATAAGTAAATTTAAAAATGGTTTACGTTATTAAGAATTTAACGCCATTATTTTTCTAAGGATCAGAAGTAGTTTTTTCCTATATTTTTGTCAACTATGCATTAGCTGTTTATATATTCTTTTTTTTAAGTTTTATTAAAATACATTGCGAATTATCTATATATATAAAATAGGATGTGTGTATGTATGTATGTAACGTATGGACTCCAAAACGGCTGGGCCGATTTTGATGAAATTTTCAGGGAATCTTCAGAATATTCAGGCGGGTGACACTGTGAAGTCTGATTTCTGATTTTCGGTCTGGGGGCGGAGGGGCGTGGCAAAAATCCATAACTTGAGAACGGCTTGACCGATTTGAACGATTTTTTCTTTAAAATGATCGCTATGGTCCAACTTAGGTTTTTACGGAAAGAAAATTTTGCCCCGCCCACTTTTACGCCCACTTTTTTCGATTTACCTAAAATCAGAAAACGGCTCCATCGAGTTGACTAATTTTTCTTTCAAAAGTTCGTATTAATCAAGTTTTCATCGAAAGAAAAATTTACCACGCCTACTTTTACGCCCACTTTTTCTATTAAGCGCATAACTGGAGATTTTTTCTTTAAAATGATCGCCATGGTCTAACTTAGGTTTTGCGGAAAGAAAATGTTGCCCCGCCCACTTTTACGCTCAGTTTTTTCGTAAGATTCACAGCATATATATACATACATACAACCATATGTATTTTCAAATCAAATGTAAATCAAACATATGTATATGAACAACATTTACCAAATAAAAAAACAAAAAACCTTGTCTATCCGCTAGCCTTAAGATGAAGTAATCAATAAATATAATTTCCAATTTGCCTTAAATACATGTGTTTCTTTTTTCATTGAACCCATATCTACACCATTTGTAAGTTATTCTGTAAAAAAACTTTATGATAGGTATTTCATGGATTTTTATTTAAAGGCCGTAAATTTCGTTTAAAGATCAATTTAAATCGTCTGGTAATACAACACTAATGTTTGCTTAGGGCCAGCAACGCGGACCGGGTCAGCTAGTCTATATATAAATATTACAAAAAAAAAAACGAAAAGTAATACGGCCATGTTCTGGCAATTGCACGATTGTAAAACGCAAATCGTCAGATTTATTTTATAGTGTTCTAAAACTGGTCTGAAAATCTTTCGTTTTCGATTCGAAAAAGATTATCACTTGTTAAACTTTCTATTACCTATATGATATAGTTACAATATCGCTTGGTTTATTGGGTTAAAATAATTCATATAACTTCATAAATAGTCGAAATATATGGAATGTACAAATAGTTATACCCTTACTTGTATACCTAAATGTATTTAAAGCTTACATTAACTTTTAACGTATTTTCAACATTGGCGTTGTTTTTTGTTACAAATGTAACGTTATGACTTTTCATGTGAAGATTTAAATCGCATTGACGATAATATTCTTTGGGACATAATTTACATTTTAGCATTTGACCTAAATGTTTACGTCTATGAATATTAAGCCCACCGCGACTAACAAAGGCTTTTATACAAAATTCACATTTAAATTTGCGTTCTCTGTTTTCACTGTGGACATCCATGTGATTTTTTAAAATCATTTTGCAATAAAATTTTAAGCCACAATGTGGACACACCTCTTTACGTTCCCGATTATTATTATGCGTTTTTTCGTGATGCTCAAGATGATTTCGTGAGTAAAATGTTTTTGCTGCAATATAGAACATTCAAAATATGTATATGGTTTCATCATAAATGATTTTAAGATACCTACAACAGTACGCACACATCAAATCGCGTATTTTTAACTTTTGTCTATTTCTTGACGGTCTATTAAATACATTGTCATCTAATGTAGTGTCTTCATTTGAAATTGTCTCTGCCTTTTGAGTGCTGGAAAACACAACTTGTTCCCTATTTTCAAACTGTGTTGGAATTTCTGTTTTTTGTTCCCTTAGTTTTCTATCTGATGCTAATGCTTTTTTTATTAATTGGCTCGTATTTCTTATGCCATCACCACATTCCATACATATCATTGTTGTAAATTTATCTTCATCTAAATTTCAATTAATTAATCATGGTACTGATGCATTGCACTGAATGGTATATATGTAGGTATGTATGTATATGGATTTGTTTACCTGGTTCCTGTAAGCTAGTATATTTGTAGTAGCATTCCTTATAGGATGGACCGTACAATTCAAAAATTGGTTCTGTCCACTCAAAAAAACCATTATTTTGCAAACAAATTCTACATTGGGTTTCGCACTTATTTGTTAATAATTCCATGGTTCAAAAATAAAAGTTACCGCAATATTACAATAAACGAAAAATAAAAACAGCAGGCATCAGGGATGATAGGGTCAGTACAATTGAACTTTTTTCAGTACAATTTGCATTGCGAAAGAACTGTGGTACATACTCCATTTAGCGATGAAACAATACCTCCAGGGTATCGATATTTTTTTCGATATGGTATCGCTCGAAAAGTATCATTGCCCACTCAGGATCTATATTAGTGCTGGTTCACACTGTTCAAGTTTTAGCCGTCAAGTCTTGAGCTTTTAGTAGAGAAGGGAAAAGAGAATACCATTTCTATTCCTCTCACTCCTAAACACTCAAGACTTGACGGCTAAAGGTCCAACCATAATATGCATAGCCTTGTTTAACCTACTGTCAAAAATTTACAAAAAGTCTCTCAAATATATTTAAAAAAACAAAAACAAAATAAAAAAAAAATTTGATTCCGTACGGAATGTGCGATCAGTTTCGCACTTTGCTTAAGCAAATGACAATTTCTTAAAATTTAACAAAACGTTTCCTTAAGTTCAATATGGTTTGCGTCATATGATTAACATGTATTCGCACATTTGCTGAAGCCAACTTAAGCACATTATGGTTGGGCCTTAAGACTTTAACAGTGTGAACCAGCACTTACTTGAGGGTTACACGATCAAGGTTTGTCTATCAAGTTTGAATACACACAATTTTTTACCAATCCACTCATACTTTTAAAAATTGAAACGAACTTGCCTTTAAAATTCTCTTTGTCCCAATTTACACGTTTCATCTTTTGCTGCTCAACTTCTTTTCAATTCCCTTTTGAAGATGCCATTATGTGCACACACAGCAACCAGTTTCAACTTTTTTTGCTTCAAAACAACAACACTTTTATTCAAAGCGAACCAAAGAGAAAAGAAAAAAATTTACATGCAGCCATTGTTGTGCCTACCTACGAATGAGAACACAAAGCGTACTGCCCAAGTACAGGTATCTCCGTACCAACCCCTTTTCTTCTTGCTTCCCTCTCCTTAAAACACAAGAGTTGAGCATCAAAAGATGAAACGTGTGAATGTAGACTTTAAAGTTGAGTGTATAAATTTGCTTTCAAGAAAACAGCTGATTACAAGTTTAGTGAGAAAATTTTTCGTTTGTCTTTATTAAATGTTTTCTTTGTGACATCTTGAAAGTTAATTGTTTCAAATTGCGTGCAGCCTACGTCACAGCTTTAAATTTTTTGAAATTTAACAAACTGTTCCCGTGTTCTGTAACTTTGGTGAAAACATCTCGCATCGAAAACATGTGAAACAAATATTCCATCGTTTCTCGAAAAGTGAGGAAAAAGTGTGTCTGTAACTCATGTCGAAAACTATCAAAAGAGATTACGTCCAAGGCGAATTCATGTATACGGTGGTGTCGATACTACAACAAATAACAATACCAAAAACACAACAATGCATTTTCTTGTTGCTTTCGTTGATCGATATGTCAAAAACACAAGCAACTTTTGACATTTCTCTCTCTAAGTAAGAAAAAAAAGTAGCACAGCTGTGCTTTCAACGCCACCTGGTAAATGAATTCGCCTTGATTACGTCCTTACGTTATAAATGTCATAATATTCCATTCGAAGCCGATATGAAATTGCAGATGTTGAGAACGCCAGTCAAACTTATCGTTGACGGCGACCAAAATTTAAAAACTTTCAACGACGTCGACGAAAATACAGCCGTCGATTATACCAAAAATGTAAAGTGCGACTTTTAATGTTTTTTGATTACAAAAGTGATCGAAAACATTCGTATAAATTTTTCAAAAATGTTAAAAGCAAAATAATTGAGCACTGAAAAAATTTGCCAAGACCAAACACTTATTTCTTCCGTTTTATTATTCATTGCATTTTTTTATTTATTATTTAGTGTTAAAATTTTTTCTCATCCCGTTTTTATGCGTGAGTTTATTTGACAGTTCAAAGTGGGAACTTTCTCACAAAAATTTTACAGACACACTTTTTCAGTATATTGGCGAGTAATTTATCTCCGCGACAACTTTAACTCGCCAAAAATGTTACAGACGCAGTTAAGCGAGAAAAATAGCTGTTTGCTTCAGTTAGGAATTTTTGTTTCATTTCTCAAATTTCAATCGAAAAGTTTCTCGACGCGGAGTTACAGAACATGGGCACTGTATATGTAAAAGACTATCACGCTGAAATACCACGATGAAATAAATAAGTGGCAATACTACGCCACTCTTGCATTCTTTGTCCAATCTAATGTCAAAGTTTTGTTAGTGAAAAATAAGTATGTGATTATTTTTTTGAACTTTTTACGGATTTTAATCCAAATTTTAATATTTTAAGTTCATCAAATTTAATTTTCATTAAATTATTTTTAATGAAGAAGAAAAAAAAATTTATAACATGAAATGAATTTAAATTTATTGATAGTTTTTCATTCTTGACTGAAGCTGAGATTAAACCCACGGACTGGTTGATTTGACATGTTTAGATAGTAACCACATAAATCTTTGCTTTTATGTTAATGTTTACAAAATGTCTACGTTTTATGTTGTGATTAGTGTATTTTATTAAAATTTTTGTTAATTTTAATTGAAAATAAATGAGATATTGACTATAATTAAATTAATTTTTTTTATTTCATCACGCTCAGCGGCACGATTTGATTTTCGTTAAAAATAATTTTTGACGTAGGCCGAGACAAATTTCCATTTTTGTTGTAATGTTGTATTTGTTGCCGTAGCGATGCCACCTGCATTATTTCACCATGTATGTATGTTACCACGACAAAAAAATATTTGTAACCAAAATTAAAAAAAAAGTAGCCAAATGCAATAAGAAGGGTGGCATGTCATAACGTCCAGTGTCATAGTGTCCATGGACGTTATGACACTCCAAAAAGTGTCATAGTGTCCATGGACACTGCGACACTTTTGAAAGTGTCATAACGTCCATGGACACTATGACACTTTGGAAATGGACATTATGACACTTTCAAAAGTGTCATTAGGTCCATAATTACTAAAGAAGTTAAATACAAAAAAATATCTGCATACACGCAGAGAAAAACATGTTTCATTATGGTCCCAACCAACTAAACTATTTTTAAAGAAACTAATTTAACCATAATATGGTTGTCGGTGACAATGATTTGGTTAAATGAAACATAATATGGTAAAAAAAAATTTTTTAAATGGTTTTGCTGCTTTTTATCTGGGTGTTTATATTAAATATATAACGAAAGCACTTTTGGGCGCAAGGATTTTCTCCTCTATGGTATAACAAATGCCGGCTTCGCTAACTAAAGCTTCTCTGCACAGCCGGCCTTCGGCCGGGCGCAAGGATTTTCTCCTCCATGGTATAACAAACACCGGCTTCGCTAACTAAAGCTTCTCTGCATAGTCGGCTTTCGTTCGGAAACAAGGCAGATATTAGAAGCTTTACTTAGCGAAGCCGGTGTTTGTTATACCATAGAGGAGAAAATCCTTGCGCCCGGCCGAAGGCCGGCTGTGCAGAGAAGCTTTAGTTAGCGAAGCCGGTATTTGTTATACCATAGAGAAGAAAATCCTTGCGCCCGGCCGAAGGCCGGCTATGATCCCAAATTTGTTTACATTCTTGCTTGTTGTGGACATTATGACACCTTGCAAAGTGTCATAACGTCCGCGGACGCTACGACATTTCTTTGATGGACGTTATGACTCTTTTGAAAGTGTCATAATGTCCATGGACACTACGACACTTTCAAAAGTGTCATAACGTCCATGGACACTATGACACTGGACGTTATGACATGCCACCATAAGAAGTAACCAAAATATTATTGTATTAAAAACATAATTTTATTTGCACTTCTGTTAAAAAATATTGTATATATATAAGTATTGTGATGAGTGCACATGAGCTTAAAAGATATTACGCCTTGAGAAAAGTTTTGAAGTTAATCAAAATCTCAAATTCGCTTCGCGATGGACTAGGGCACGCTGGTGTTAGGGCTGAAGCTCGCCGGTAATAGGGGGTTCGCGTCCATCTACTCACACAAACACAATTTAATTCGTGCCATAAAAAGCTGTTGATATAAAGCAGCGAGGAAAAATAGGAAAAAACATTAAACAAAGACCGACTGTTGATTGATTATATGTAAGAAAACTTTACCGCAGTTTTCAACATGATTGCCTCGAGTCTTCAGTACCGTGGCACTACTCATTGCCTGTAAAAAAATATTTCAAGAAATGCCCCGAAACATTACTTACCACTTCGCCGTACTTCTGTTACCTTTTCAAACAATATCAATTTAAGCAACTTGTTTTTTTCTTTCTATCCTCTTACAACTACAATTCGTGTTGGAAAAAAACTAGCCAATTGTAGGGGAATGTAAGAAAGAAAAATTGACGATTTATTGTTGTGACTTTGTTGAAGCTTTGATATTGTTACATTTAAGACCTGAGTGTTTTAAAATTCTTATTCACTTTATGGTCTTACTTGTATAATATTTTTAGCTTTTCTAAAGTATTTGGAAAAAGTTTCCTGACGAGCTGGCCTAAGCAACCAGCGAAATGCGCATAGAAACTAGCTTTCCCACAACAATAAATTTCAGTGTTTTCATTCAAAAATTGGGATTATTAGCACATCATTAATAAATGAATTAATTAATAATATATATATTTCATTCCTGAAAATAATTTTTTATAATAAATTTGCATGTGCCCGGCAAATGAAAAACTGAAATGGCAAGTAGCTTTATTTAAGCAACTTGTTTTTTTTAATTTTGTTTTTTTCTTTCTATCCTCTTACAACTACAATTCGTGTTGGAAAAAAACTAGCCAATTGTAGGGGAATGTAAGAAAGAAAAATTGACGGTTTGTTGTTGTGTCTTTGTTGAAGCTTTGATATTGTTACATTTAAGACCTGAGTGTTTTAAAATTCTTATTCACTTTATGGTCTTACTTGTATAATATTTTTAGCTTTTCTAAAGTATTTGGAAAAAGTTTCCTGACGAGCTGGCCTAAGCAACCAGCGAAATGCGCATAGAAACTAGCTTTCCCACAACAATAAATTTCAGTGTTTTCATTCAAAAATTGGGATTATTAGCACATCATTAATAAATGAATTAATTAATAAAATATTTCATTCCCGAAAATAATTTTTGATAATATCAAACTAAATTAACACATATTTTCGTTTAAAATTTTAAATATATAAAAAATGTTTATTTACATAAATCTGTGTTACTGTTATTGTTACTGTCTAAAATATCATTATTTAATCTTATGTTCTAGAGCATCTTACACAAATAAAGAAATTATATTAATACAAAACTTATATTTATTTATTCATACGAATGTCAATTTATCTATCGGAATATTACTCGTATTATTTTTTTTATTGCTTTTATAAATACTCCTATTTGGTCTAAATAAATATTCATATAATCGTTTCCCTTTTTCCACTATATGCTAAACTATTCTTTTTTTATTAATGTTTACCCATATACTTCGCTTGTCGGCCTCGATCGTATATACCAAGAGCCATAAATAAGTAGTTATCATGTCAATTTGTCAGGTTAGATACCCTTATTTTATCTATTTAAGTATTATTTTATTATTACTTACTATATTAAATAACGGGTTCATTTATTTAGGTATATATTTTTTTATTTAATAAATCATATACTTATTATTTATTACAGGTAAGTATTTTTTCTTCTATGTAGGTACTCCCCGGTTCATCAAAGTTTTGCTTTTATCACTAGTTTAGGTAATTATTCATTTATCAAAATTTTGATGAAATCATTCATTTAAGTATTTGGTTATCAATTGAATTCGTTATTCAAGTTATTATTAAAATATTGAAGCATCTAGCAAATTATTGATTCAATCGATTTCTTAAATACACATTCATTTTATCAAAATTGTGATTTGATAAAATCTTTTAATATTTTGTTAATTACACTATGCTAGTTGAAAAAACAGACAAGCCGGGCACATGGCGTGTTAACATAATTCGGGTACGCTGAATCCAGTGGTGCCTACGGTTTTTTAAGATTGGCTCTGGTTTTCGAGCTATACCGTTATTTCGAAAATGGAGGAGGTTGCACAACATATATTCGCGTAACTCGAAAACGGTTTAGTTTATTGAAATTACTAAAAAAAACGAATTTTACTTAAGAAAAATAAAACTTTTTTCTAATATGAGTAGTCGTTATTGAAACATAATTTTTTTTTTTGAAAGAAAAATTAATTTTTTTATCAAAATTTCGAAATTTTTGATTTTTAAAAATTCATAAAAAATTAAAAAATGCAGCTAAGCTTCTAAGCTGCAAACAAAACAAGCCATAAATAATTAAAATCTGTTAGAAACTTTTGATTTTATTCACAAAAGTCGACAAATTTTAATTAATTTAAGAATTTCATAAAACGCAATATTTGTATGGGAGCCCCCCTAAGGGATGGTGATAAAGGGAAAGTATAATTTGATAAAATGTTAAGAACAAAAAACTAATGGAGGTCAGTCATACATTTTATCCCCCTTGGGGCGACTTCTGGGCATTTATGGGACTTTTTCTTCAATATATTTCTAGTCTGCGTTGAACATTTTTTATGGAAGCCCCCTTAAGGAATGGAGATAGCGGTTGGGTATGTTAGAAATAAATGATTGAGATGAAAAATAAAGTGGGGTGGGTTATACATTTGACCTATCTAGGGTCATCCTAGGCGCTGCAGGGGCCAAATTTAAGAATTTCACTAAACCATATTTGTATGGGAGCCCCCCCTAAGGGGTGGAGATATATGGCAACTATGTTTTAAGAAAATGTTAAGAACAAAAAACATTGGAGGTCGGTCATACATTGTATCCCCCTACACCCAGAGAAAAACTATGTTTAAATATGGTCACCTCCAACAAAACTATTTTTAAAGAAAATTTCAAACATATTATGTTTAAATTTAACCATATTATTATCACCGACAACCATATTATGGTTAAATATGTCCTCCATCAAGAAGGCACAACCATATTATGGTTGCCTCCGAACATGTTTTGGTCAATAATAACTAAAATATGTTTAACACTTATAATAGCATGGTTGGTTTTCAACCAAAGCATGTTGCTCTTGGAGAAGAGAAAAATACTATTGTTAATTTAAAAACAAATTATTGTCATATTTAACCATAACATGTTTAGAGGCAACCATAATATGGTTGTGGCTTCTTGATGGAGGACAAATTTAACCATAATATGGTTGTCGGTGATAATAATATGGTTAAATTTAACCATAATATGTTTAAAATTTTCTTTAAAAATAGTTTTGTTGGAGGTGACCATATTTAAACAAGTTTTTTCTCTGCATGCAATTCCAGAGAATCCTAGGCCTTAGAAACAAATGATGGGAATGAAAAATAAAGTTGCGCTGGTCATACATTTGGCCCGTCTAGGGGTAATAAGGCGCCGCAGGTTCAAAATTTAAGGCTAGGGTTCTACGCGTATAAAAAACAAAGTTCCAAACAAAATAAGCTATAAGTGATTAAAGTCTGTCTACAACTTTTGATTTTTTATAATAACCAAACTTAAAAATTTCAAAACATTTATTTTTTTGTTAATTAGTTAAAGTTAAAGTTTTTATTTAGAAATTTATTCTTCTTCCTCCTGCAGATTCCAACTAATATCCCCTAATAGCGAATCAAGTTGTTTGCCGATATACCAGTGTTCCAGCCTGGCTGTTACTTGGTGAAATCTCTCGCCATGTTCATCAGACTCGGCTGGTGATTGTTCATTAAATTTTTCGGCCTGGTAATGCAAAAAATGTATTTCCAATGACATTCTAACGTTTAAGTTTCTAAATGCGGTTAGCATATTTTTGATTAAAATTCGCCAGTTTTCGGACCGATGATTTCCTAATACATTTTCTATTACTGATTTCACACAATTCCAGGCCAATAGCTCGATATCATTCAATGCAACCTCAAATTGACGACGAATATCCGGTCCATTAAGAGTTCCTGTAATATAAAAACATTATGATATGAAATATAAATCTAATTTAATAAAGTAGTTAGAGTTCATACCTTCTTTTACTTTCATGCCGCTTAATCGTGGAAAAATTCGGCGCAATTCGGTAAAAGCAACACCATCTGGGCTCAATGCTTTTACAAAATTTTTTACAATACCCAGTTTGATGTGGAGCATTTATGACTTTATTTCTTAATTCTAAGAATTTTTTAATCGGTAACTGTGGATTTTCCAAAATTCCTACCGCAAAGTGAAAGTGAGGTAATAATGCATGCCTATTTCTTTGGAATAGCATAAATTTGAATATTTGTTCTTTTGTTTTGTATTGTAAATGGCACAAAAACCGAATTTAAAAAATTTCCTGCATTGGCACATTCTCCATATACATATACATAACTTAGTTTCTTAGTTTTTCTAGATCGATCCATTTCGGTTTTTTGACAGCAGTTAAATTTTTAGTGTGAATTAAGTTGTGACGACATTAATACACGGCAAAGTGTAGTCCCTCATCGAGATCGATAGCTCGGTTAAAAACTGTAACACTATGTCGACTGCCGTGCAGTACACCTCCAGGTTGAGGCGAGATTTATAATCAATAATTTAAGTACGTTGAAAAAAAATTTTTATATGTTATGTTTTTTAAGCACATTTTTTATTATTATTGGACCGGAAGGAATATGAGCTATTTCATAAATATAACGACTTAATTGTTATAATTATATCAACTTTTATTCTCTAGTTTCTTAATGTAATTTAATTGGATCGTGAATAATATGTAACAATTATTTATTGATTTCTTTATTTTGCATAAAAATAATCATTTTTATTTTAGTATTATGTCTTAAGCCAAAGCTGAATTTGCTAAACGTAACTGTAAAATAGGCTTGAGATGTGAATCTGCAAATTTCGTTTCTACTTAAAATAATGGTTTTTATTAAGCAAAATACAAAAATGTTAATATGTTCCCCCTCTTTTCCCTTTCTCTAATGTTTAGTGAGTTATCATAATATCTACTTATATTAGTTGCCTAACTATTAATTTAAATATTTAAGTATTTCTTTATTAGACCAAGGAATTCGTTGATTTGTGTATTTAGTACATAGAAAAATAACGTGATGATCATCTTCGATTACATTGCAGACCTCGCACAGATTGGTATCTTTAATACCAACAATGTTCAGGTAAGTTTTTCCATATGTGTGATTTGCCATTAATCTGTTCAGTAGCTTAATTTAAGATGTGGACGTTTTGAGATTTGTGAACCAATGTTTTTTTGGAGGTGCTGGAAAAATGTCGTCAAAAAATTTTCCCTTAGTGAGCGAGGTTTCTTTGTAGTCCTGGAACCACTCATCCCATAGGGAATTGTTGATTCGTGAGCAAGCATCTTTTAGTGACAGTGTTGATAGAATGACAGTACCAGTGGAGGCAGCTTCTTTGGCAAACTTGTCTGCCGTTTCATTTGGTGAAAAACCGACATGTGATGGAGTCCAAATTAAATTGAGTGATGAGATGTTTGATGAATCAATTTTATCTAAGATGGAACCAACTAAATGATTGTGTGATGAGTTTTTTCTAAACAGTAAACATGCGTTTTTGCTGTCAGTGAAAATTGCAGCTTTGAAAATTCCATCTCTGATGATAACGTTGATCGCATTGTCGATAGCGTGCAGTTCGCCAGTTAATGAAGAAAGTTCCGATTCAAATTTGAATAGAAAGACTTGACCACTATAGATATTGCAAGCTGCGCACCCAGTATTTCCATTATAGATAGAAGCATCTGTTGCCCAAATGGAAAAACCTTCTCCTTTTAGCTGGTTCATTTCACGAAGATAAGTGGCCATAATTACTTCTCTAGGTGTATCCTTTTTGGACGAATGAAATAAATTTGTTATGATGTTGATCTTTAAAGACGAATTGAACCGAGAGTTTAGGCCAATGTTGTCAAAAATTTGTTGATATTTTAGGTAAGTGTTACCCAGACTGGATTTTTTTGAGGAAATAATATCATGTTTTCATAAATGGTGTTGTTAACAATCTTTAATTTGATCAATTCTTTAGCGGCTAGATATTCAGCACGTTGTCGAGGGGGAAGTATTAAAGCAAGTGCATAGATTACGTTGATAGGTGTTGATGGGGTGAGTTGTAATTTTCGAATAAATGTATTTCGGCGCGTGCGCCATAGATGAGAGTGCATACTCAGTTTTGGAAAATACCAGAGATTTTATAAGGTTTAAAGAAATTTTTGGCGAGGGGCCACCTTTAACGGATGTTAAAATTTTAATTGCATTTAAAGCTGACGTACATCTAGGAATAACATCATCATAATGAACTTTGAGTGCAAGACTATTTTTAATATTTCTTCCAAGGAACTTGATAGTATTTACATTTTTAATTTGTTGACCTTGAATTGTAAGCTTCACTTCTTTACGACCACCTTTCGCCAGATACATTGCAGCAGTTTTATTAACATTAAAAGTAAGATTTAGAGCTTGAAGCATTCTACAAAACGAAATGAGTTTTTTTTCTTACTTAAAGAGCGAAATGTCAAAAGTTGCTTGTGTTTTTGACGTATCGATCAACGAAAGCAACAAGAAAATACATTGTTGTGTTTTTGGTGTTGTTAATTGTTTTAGTATCGACACCACCGTATACATGAATTCGCCTTGGAACCTCATCAATCAGGCGATCAACCATGTTATTAAAATGTATTCATCTATGGAATTAAAAGTTGTCAAATAAGATAACCGATACATTACCCAATTAGTCAATCGATAATTAGCCAATTAGAAAACTAGGGATATATTTGATCCAATTGTTCATCAAATTGAAAATTTCTCTAAATTTATTTCATACTGACAGTAAGGTGTAATTTAATTTACTTTCTTTTCCCTATGGTTAGGCATATAATTTAATTGAACAATTTATAAGTATTCCCAACGAATTAGTTATTGGTCCGGTGTTTAGAAAGAATTATATGCCGTGGCCATTCCTGCGGTTGTGGTTGATGACGTTTAGAATCCGAATACTATTGTTGTTGATTTTATCTCGATATATTGGATGGCTAAACTGGTTTTAAAGTTGTAGAGGTCACGGGAAAGCCTTGGCGGTTAAAGTTGATGTTATATGTTGAATGAGTATCCAACGTTGTTGTGTTATAGGTGACAAATTTCTGCACTCAAGCGGGAAATATACACCAAATAGTGGGCAAGGTGAATTGTGTTCCAGTAACATTGGGAAAGCGGTGGTAATGCACGTTCAGTATTTTTGTGGATGAGGTTATTGTAGCACATGTGACGTATTGGTGTTGAGGTTAAGTGACAGTTTGGCGTTTTAACTTTGCGGTTGTAATACATGTGGCGTATTAACGTTTTGATTGAGGTTATGTAGCAATCGTGACGTTTCAACTTAGAGGTTTTAACACGTTACTTATTGGTGTTAAGGTTATGGTAACCCGTGACGTTTTAGCGTTTTTGTAACACTTGTGGTGTTTTAACTTAGATATTGTACGTTTTCGTTTATTGGTTGCCACGAATGGTTAGCAACCATGGCTGCTCAAATTTTTGGGTCGCGAGATATGCCAGACTTTGTATAAACAAGATCGCAAATACTTTTAACTGCGCAGCTAAGATAATTGTTATTCAACCTCGTGTTACCAGCAATTTGTGTAGCACCTGCGAGCAACACCTCGATTATTCTTCCACAAATTTCTTGAAACCTTTCTCTAAATTTTCCGCGTCACACTAATACTTAATTCTTCACACTTTGGTCCCTTACCAGATTTTTCTAAAAACCATCATTCTTTTACTTTGACCTTTTTTTCACTCAGCATCTAAATTTTTCTTGCGCACAACTTTCTGGGTCGGCTTCTACTGAACGAAAAAATGTTAACACGCCATTTTTAAAAACGAACAAGGTGCCTTTTTCAGCGTCCCCTCGTTGTACAAACGGCTCAGTATATTATAGGGTCGTATTTTTCTGCGTTCTATTTCAACTCTGTGTTTGTGACAGAGATGATGAAGAAAAAAAAAACGCCTGAACAGCCATCTAAACTCACGAAACTACTTTAGAGATTACATGTCCTGCCACAGTATGTATGCATATTGACACCTGAACCTCTGGATCAATTTTTATAAAATTTTGACAGTATGTTACTGATGGTCTAGAAGACACAATATTCTGTATAAGCTTTTAGTGAAATTGATACCTTCAAAGCTAACACCTTTTTACATCTATTTGCAAAATTGTATGAGTTAGAGCTTTTAAACTTTTGAAGAATCGGTAGGAGTTGAGACAGTGGTTATACTATACAGTATATATAGCTTATATAGCCTAACTGAATCGGTTACACACAAAATCGTTATAAGTGAATGAAAGTGTTGCTTTTAAGTTTTTTACACATGCTGCCCTTCAAAATTCACAAAAATATAAAAATGTTATTTAAGCTGCACGCAATATTATAAAATCTACAAATTTGCCGGTTTATAAAATCCGATAACTGATTTTGAAAGCATGTTACTAGGGCTATTAAGGCCGCCAGTTGTCACTTTCGACAAATCAAAACTTTAGGGGGTATTCCATATTAAAGAAAAAAAAAAATTTACCAAAAAGTTGTTACATGAATAAAATCTACAAATTTGCCGGTTTATAAAATCCGATAACTGATTTTGAAAGCACGTTACTAGGGCTATTAAGGCCGCCAGTTGTCACTTTCGACAAATAAAAATTTAGGGGGTATTCCATATTAAAGAAAAAAAATTCAAAAATTTACCAAAAAGTTGTTACATGAATAAAATCTACAAATTTGCCGTCTAATTGTTTGCACTATGACAATGAAACCAATATGGCTATTTTTTCTTAACTAAATTCTTAAGAAAATTTAATTTGGCGAATTTCAGGGATTTTAGGAGTGCATACAATTTGACTTATGCTAAAAACGTAATGAAAACAGGTTAATAAATTTGTTAAAAATTAAAAAAAAAACCTGATTTAAAGGTTTATCAAGAAAAATAAAAAAATATTTATAAGTATTATTATTTTAAGAAAAAAAAAAGTAACCAAAATAAAATAAATAGTCGCATCTCCACATTGAAAAAAATGACGGATTTTCGTTAGAAATAACATAAGACGGCAACTCTGGTTACCAAACAAAAGCATTACATAGGAAGTTCTTTGTTTGTTTACGAAAAATCTTGTAGTGAAAACCAGAAAACTCATGTTTAATTTATAATATTTGTTTAACTTAAAAATTCCGAATTAAACAGAATTTGTTTTTAATTTAAACAGCCTTTAAGAAATATTAGCGAACAAGTGATAGTGCAAACAATTAGACGGCAAATTTGTAGATTTTATTCATGTAACAACTTTTTGGTAAATTTTTGAATTTTTTTTCTTTAATATGGAATACCCCCTAAAGTTTTGATTTGTCGAAAGTGACAACTGGCGGCCTTAATAGCCCTAGTAACATGCTTTCAAAATCAGTTATCGGATTTTATAAGCCGGCAAATTTGTAGATTTTATTCATATAACAACAATTTTGAATAATTTTTCAAACATTTTAAACTGCTAAATTTACAGATTTTTTCATATTTTAATTAATTTTTTAATTTTTTATGAATAATATGGTGTTCGTAATGTTTTCTGATATAATTTTGCATGTTTTGTTATTGTTTGTCACGCACGTGCTGTTGTTTTCAAAACAATAATAATAGCACGTGGTCAAAACAAAAAAAAAATGTTGTTGATTGCGGTTGATTTCGGTATTGATTTGTTCACACGCGTCTTCATAAGTACATTCTGATACATATTAATTCACAATTGTAAATAAATTGTTTACCTTTAATAAATTGTTTATCTTTAGAGGAAAAGAGCAAAAATATATTATTGCAAAACAAAATGAATTCTGAAGAATTTAAGAATACTATATGCCGAGTGTGTTTAACCAAGGATGTTTTTTTGGATTGGAATAATACACTAGTTGAATATAGCGATATAACCTACAAAGATTGCTATTACAAATATACCCAAATAAAACGTCTTGGTTTGTATATCGACAATTTCAAACGCACTTGGGATTAAGTACTCACAACTTGTTTTTTTTCAGAAGCAGATCCTTTTTCATCTATGTTATGCCTAAGCTGTTCTAATGGTTTAGAGAATATTCATACAATAATTATGAAAGCTGTCGATTCTTACAAATTCCTCCTGGATTGTATTAGTTCAGAAATAGACGATTTATTTAGCGTTGAAGACAATGAAAATTATGGATCAATTGATTTGAAGACAGTAGTAGTAAAAACACCTGATACAGAATCTGAAATACAAGATCAATTTGAGAACGAAAATTTAGATGATTTTTTAAGGAAATCCTCACAAGAAACAAATGATGGGGAAACCAAAGAATGTACTACAATTGAAATAGA
The DNA here is from genome assembly GCA_943735925.1 of Pollenia amentaria. NCBI lineage: Eukaryota > Metazoa > Arthropoda > Insecta > Diptera > Polleniidae > Pollenia > Pollenia amentaria. Next base: position 197,912,913 of record OX031008.1, on the reverse strand, counting down.
GGTCCGAGAAAATTTCGAATTAGAAAGTAATAATGAAGAAAGTCATATTGAGCAGGACTTGCAATTCGATTTACCTAAAGATAATGTATCACAATCTATGAACTCATTAATTAAAAAATGTAATAGAATTGCTTCAATCAAAAGGAAATTACGGAAGGAATATGTCAATTCTGAAGACAGCAATATTAATAAAAAATTACAAACGGCAGTTAATCCTACTCGACACAAAAAAGAAGAAGAAATTGATGAATTAGAAAGTAAATCTGTTAAGAATACTAATTCAGGTATTAAAACGACTCAGAAAATTAAAAAAAGAACCAAATATATCCAGCAACAAACTCCTTCTATGTGTTCTTTTTGTTGTAAGTATTTTTCCACAATTATCGGGCAAGTTCTGACAACCGCAAAACGCTTGATATTTGCGATTTTGATTGAAATCTGTAAATTGCAATTCCAAGAAGTTTGGTGACTTCAAATTGCAAAAGAAGCTAGAATATTTTTAGAAAGTAAGGCAGATAACAAGCAAAACGCACGAATTTCAGAAAACCATAAAATAAAACGGGTTTTGCAATTTCAAATCATGCGACTGTAAGAACATGGCCGCTATGGTTTTTTTTATTGTTTTGCAGTGGTAAGCAAAAATTGCTAATTCCAATAATTATAAACAAAAAATGTTAATATGAAGTTTTATAACAAAATATTAACAGTTGTTGTTTGCAAACTTTTAAATAAGTAAAAAAAAAATATTAATCAAAAGAAAACAGAACTGCATTTACAGACTTAAATTGCATTGAGGACTTAACATTTACTGAAGTTTTTTCTGCCTTTAAAACTTATTAAATTCTAAAATATAATCCTTTAACGCTTAAAATTCTAAACCAATTTTAGTTAAATATATATACACTTTTGCGGAAAAACATCTTTCAAAAAATAAATATATTTTGTTTAAATCGGACTTTTTCTGTAGGCTTAAATGGGATCTAAAAAAGCCAAGCTATTAATATTATAGATTATTAAAACTATTTCGTTTCAGCACGAATTTTACACAGCAAATATGCTTTACAAAAGCACGAAAAAACTCATATCGTTAATCGGGAACGCAAAGAAACTTGTCCAATATGTAGCGTTAAGTTTTTTTCGCAAACACACCTTAAGTTACACATGAAAATTCACAACGAAAATAGAGTAAAAAATCATAAGTGTGAATTTTGTGGTAAGGAATTCTATGGAAAAGGTGCTCTTAATGTACACCGGCGAATACATTTAGGCCAGATGATACCGTGTTCTTTATGTTCAAAAGAATTTTACCGCCAAGTAGATCTAGACATTCACATGAATAGTCACTCAGCCTCATTGATAAATGCTGTAACAAAAAAAAGAGTAAGTAAATGAAATTGTTAAACTCGAAACTAATTAAAAAAATAAAACAGTCTAGATACTTCGTTCGCTGTAAACATTGTAATAAAAACATAATGAGTACTAGCTTTAAGTCTCATACGGCTGCTCATTTAAATGAGCCTTTGATGAAATGTTCCATTTGTAATAGGGAATTTTTCCGCCGTGATAGGTAAGTTTTTCTTTTATTTAACAATTTTTTTAATATTTTATTTTTAATTTTTAGCTGTAGACAACATATAAAATCGATACATGGAAAAATAGATGGAGAATATAATGATTTAATCGTAGTGTATAGTAAAAACCGATTATCACACTTATATTTAGAACAAACAGCAGATATACAACCAAATGAAGATTAATATGTGTTACTTGAATATTTTAAATACAATATTCATTATAATAAAACATGTAAAACGTATGCATACAATCTTTTTTATAATCACACCTCCGTATTGAATAGGGTACCCAACAAACATTAAGTTTTGATTTCATTTTAAAATCTTAGCGGTCACATTAGTGACTATCATTTAATATCAGGCCCAATTATCAAACCATTTTTAATTGCTTAATTTTTACATTTGAATTCAAATTGATGGTGTTGTGAATATTAACGTTTCATTTACAATGTTTTATCAATTTAATATCAATCGCACTGCAAATTTACAAATTGCAATTTGCTCAATGATCATTGTGATTACCCTTAATAAAAAATAATTTATTAAAAAAAAAAATTCCCACATTCTATATTTAATTTTTTAGTTATCTTAAACAATAAAAAAACTTTTTGTGTTAAATAACCATTATATCAAACAAACAATTTATGTTGGTAGATACCAACCAAAAAGACTTGAAATATTCATTAAAAATTGTTTTTTGTTCTCAGTGATGAATTATTTAAGAAGGCATAAATTGGTGTATATCACTTTTTTTATTCGCTCTAACGATATCTGTTCGTCCGTACACGTTGCAATTTTGAAGGTAAATTGATAAAATTTGGTACATAGGTTATAATTGTCATTAGGATCAAGCCTATTGCAAATGGTGGGAAATTTAACATGAATCTTAATTTCGTAATATTGTTTTGTTTTGCCGCGCCCATATAAGCCCATTTCTCGTAAACTTTAAAAAAACAAGTTAGAGTGCTATATTCCGCTATGCCGAATCGTTGATACCCTTCATCAAAGTTACAAAGTCATATAAAACTGTGACATATCAAAATTGATTAAAATAGCGTTACATATTTGTTGCGGTTTTACGCGGAAACTTAGGTTTTTGTAGTTTTATTTACTGAATGAATCTTAAGACTAACTTGTTTAACCTTTTTTAAAAAAACATAGGTAAGCAACGTAAGGATTTTATACTTACGTTGCTGTTTTTCAATTTTTATAATTTCTAAAAATAACTTATGTTTACGTTGCTGTCTGGCAAAATGTGGTAATGAAAAATAAAATGTAACTTTAAACTTCTAGTTTCCCTTACACTTTACCGGCAGATATTGTTAGTTGGGGTGATCTAAATGTAACTCCTTCACCTCTTGTATGAAATTCTCCTGGATTTCATTACATATTGTATAAAACATATTTTTAGATTTTTTCTTCATTGTCCGAAGGACTCTTTGAGACGTTTGGAACCGTTATAACTTGAGTTTTTTTTATAGCAACTTTTTTCTTTTTTATTACAATATAAAACAATATAAGTTCAATAATGGCAATAATAATTAGTGTAAAACTTAACCCATATGTGATTTTACTATGGAATTCATTGATATAACTTGAGTTTTTTTTATAGCAACTTTTTTCTTTTTTATTACAATATAAAACAATATAAGTTCAATAATGGCAATAATAATTAGTGTAAAACTTAACCCATATGTGATTTTACTATGGAATTCATTGTTTTCTTAATATTATTTGTATGTTCTAAAATAATGGCGTCAAATTCAAGGTTAGTTTTGGTTACGTAAATAGTTTGCGTTGGTGGGAAATAACATTTTTCACGAATAATGTGTTTTTAAAGGTCTGATAAATTTTCAATTTATTGAATGCTGGCTGCATTTATAAACTTTTAAAAGCCATGTTTGCTAAATTTTTATTCTGCAATATCGGATAATATATAAATAATTAATGATTTCAAATATTATTTTTATACCACAAAATGCTACTCTGCTGGCTTTAATAATATTAACAACAGAAAAAATTTAGTGTCAAAAAAATTTATTTAAAAATTTTTAGTTTGTGAAAAATAAAAACATTTTGCAAAAGCAAATTAGCAAAATGTATTGAAAAAAATTATTAATTATGTGTTTAAGTCATAAAATTAAACATGAAGTGTTATATTGTGAAAAATTTTAAATGGAAAAATTTCAAATTTTGTTTTTGTTGTTCTTATGTGTGTTGAATTCACACAGAACCAGCGTTACCGTTGGTGCTACTAAAGTAGCAATTTGCCACTTTTTCGATTGCTTGGATACTATTCTGCTACTTTTACAAAATGCACCCAAATGTGATACTTTTTGTAATTCTTGCCACTCTTTTGGTACTTTTTACTAAATGATTAGACACTTTTTGAACTTTCTGTTTTATTATAACTCCCAGCTTTAATATAAACTGTAATTGTTTTAATATATGTATATGTATGTAAGCAAGCTTATCTGAAATAATTTTTGTCTACCGTAATAAGCTTATGCATTTATTGCGAATATATTATGTCACATGCTTACATATTAATTATTCGCAAGTAAATGCTCTTGGGAAGTACCATTTTCTTTTGTGCGTATGCGGTATACCATGATGAAATAAATACTTATAACATGGCGTATACATATGCATGTATAAATCAGAGTTGTCAAATTTGTTTACCTTCGTGACCAATTATACACCGAAAATCGCCAAAATCGACAAATTTAATTTTCTTAAGATTTTTGTTATGAAAAATTCGCCAAAAATCACAATATTTGTTTTTATATAACATTTAAATAAATATTTTCAATGTTTATGGCTTATTTTATTCGTAATAAACCTAGCTTCACTAATTTAAAAAAATGTAAAATTTTTGCTTTTATAATTTTTTTTTTTTTTGTAAATCTTTGAAAACGTTTATTTTTTTTGATTTTTTTTTTTTAAATTTACCCATATTTTTGTTAATATCTCCGAAACTGTTGAAAAATAAATTATTGGTAAGATGCATTAAAGGGAATTTAATTCCAAATCATTCGCTAGTAATATCATTCAAATCGGACATATCGCTCCGAAGTCATGATGAAATATACATATTAGCATTATGCCCCCAATAACTTTTATAAAAGCAAAAATTTTAAATTTTTATATATTAGCGAAGCTCGGTATATTAACATTTGTCCTACGATATTCATGAAATATGCCGCATTTTATTCATTAGATTAATGAAAATGGCAAATATTTGTCCTAACAACTTTTGTATGAAAAAAAAAATATATTACCACTAATTTGTGAATAACTTCGAAACAGTTGAAAATATAAAAAAAATTATATGGACGACTCAAAGGCTTTTAAAAAACTAGACCTGATAGAACCAATCATTGAACAGATTTGGATTCAGTGAGCTAAGGTCAATTAAAAATGTTATTAACATTATTTTGTGTACTTCTTCATATTTTAAAACCTGTGCCGCCTTTTCTTTTCTTAAATCTTTTTTCTTTTTGGTGCCACTTTTTTTGTAAAAATCCCCTTTTTTTGGTACTTTTTGAAAATATCCAACGGTAACGCTGCACAGAACCTATATGTGTGATGAGAGTTATAAAAAAAGAGAACGTTCTCACCAGTCGGCACATGGTGAAATTACTAGAAGGTGGCAGCACTACGTGTTGTTGTACAACAATACAACAAAAACAGGCAAATTTGTTTGTGTAAAGAACCCAATGCTGTCAAAAATTATGTACAACAATGTTGCCATGGTTTGTCTTTTGCGGCCAAACCTTACGGGGAACTGTAACATGTTTAATATACACATATGTATATGAATTCGATCCCGTGCCGCGATTTTTTTGGACGTAATGCCGTATTGATGGATCACGATCCATATTGCAGAATAGCCTAATTTTATGTGATCCATGATCCTGATCGCGGATAACATGATAAATATTGAACGTTTAGCATACTTTGTGATATAAATTTGTGATATGTTAGTATTAAGGGAAAATTCAAAATAAATAAGACATTAAAATATTTTTGTAAAGTTTGTGATTTAACGAAAAAGCCAGCAAGTTTGTGAAACAGGCCATATTTGCATTCAAATTTAAGGCCTTATTGTGAGTAATATTATTATATGTAAGATGTACTTATATGAAAAATTCTAATTCACACGACGTTATAGAAGTTTCAAAAGATACATTTATTGAAATTTTGTATTGATCTTCTTAAACAAGCAAAATCAAGACTTTTCTTTAAACGTAAATACATTAAAATATTACAGATATCGACTCCTTTAAAAGTGTTTGTTTAAGTTACAGTTTTATTTCTATTATTTATTACATTTCGCACTTGTTCAACAATACTGTATTAACTCAAAATTTTTAGTGGAAGCAAAACAATTTTTAATTTTACATTAAAGGCATATCAACTACGGTTTCATTACCGAAAAGTAGACAAAATAGCCACTTCATATATTTTTACAGCGCGTAGATATTAATAGCCTATTTCCGATGTGCGAAAGAATTCTTTCTTTCGTATAACTACATTGAAAACAAAAACAAATTTTTAGACTTTGTTTTTGTTTTCAATGTAGTTATGCGAACGAAAGAACTCTTTTGCACATTGGAAATAGGCTATAAGATTGCATGTTGATTTTTTCCAAATAGTAAAAAAATGTAAATTTTGAGTTAATACACTATTGTTGAACAGGCACGACATATTAATTTTTAAATATTTATAAGATAATAAAATTGTTCGGTTCCGAAGGATTTTGGTAAAAAAGTTTGGTCAAATAGTAAATTTTCAATGGCAACGCTGATCTGCAACAAATAAAACAAAAATATTATGAAAAAAAATACTAAAAAATTCATAATTAAAATTTTAATGTTACATGAATTAAAACCAATTATTTTTCCACTTTTTCTTCACTGCAAGTCCTTTGGAGGTTTAAAGAAACAGGCGTACAAGTGCATATCAAACATTAACAGATTTTTAAAACGTACGCATAACGTGTTCACAGACAAAATTATTTTTGTGTTTATTTATTATATAAAAGAAAATACATTAGCACAACTAAAGACGCACATATAAAACCCAATTACGATTTATTTTTTTGCAATTATTTTAACTTTTAAACACAATTTTCATTTAAAAACCGCACAAAAATGATTATTTTTTTTAAAGCACAATAAATTTTCTCAAGAAAGTAAACATAAACAAAGCAAAATGACAGACTGTAGTTCTCACCACAGTTCAAGCAAAAAATAGCCAGATGCCGTAGTGCTGCCACCTTCTAGTAATTGCACCATGAGTCGGCATACTAGTTCTATACCAGGCATAGTATATCATAGTATACAACTAGTATGCCGACTCTTTGACAGGTACATAACTCAACTGTCAGTGGTACATTTTTATGTTTGTATTAGTAAGATTTTTATCAAATGTATTGGTGTATAAAACTATTTCCACCACTAAACATAGTTGCATAAAATCGTATAGAATGTGGCAACAATTTTTTTTTCCAAAATAAAATTTTCTTAGTTCAATAAATTTTTAATTTATTGAATGCAGGCTGCATTTATAAACTTTTAAAAGCAATGTTTGCTAAATTTTTATTCTGCAATATCGGATAATATATAAATAATTAATGATTTCAAATATTATTTATATACCACAAAATGCTACTCTGCTGGCTTTAATAATATTAACAACAGAAAAAATTTAGTGTCAAAAAAATTTATTTAAAAATTTTTAGTTTGTGAAAAATAAAAACATTTTGTAAAAGCAAATTAGCAAAATGTATTGAAAAAAATTATTAATTATGTGTTTAAGTCATAAAATTAAACATGAAGTGTTATATTGTGAAAAATTTTAAATTAAAAAATTTCAAATTTTGTTTTGTTTTTGTTGTTCTTAAGTGTGTTGAATTCACACAGAACCTATATGTGTGATGAGAGTTATAAAAAAAAGAGAACGTTCTCACCAGTCGGCATACTAGTTATATACTATGTAGTATATAACTAGTATGCCGACTCTTTGACAGGTACATAATTCAACTGTCAGTGGTACATTTTTATGTTTGTGTTAGTAAGATTCTTTTCAAATGTATTGGTGTATAAAACTATTTCCACCACTGAACATAGTTGCATAAAATCGTATAAAATGTGGCAACAATTTTTTTTTCCAAAATAAAATTTTCTTAGTTCAATAAATTTTCAATTTATTGAATGCTGGCTGCATTTATAATCTTTTAAAAGCCATGTTTGCTAAATTTTTATTCTGCAATATCGGATAATATATAAATAAATAATGATTTCAAATATTTTTTTATACCACAAAATGCTACTCTGCTGGCTTTAATAATATTAACAACAGAAAAAATTTAGTGTCAAAAAAATTTATTTAAAAATTTTTAGTTTGTGAAAAATAAAAACATTTTGTAAAAGCAAATTAGCAAAATGTATTGAAAAAAATTATTAATTATGTGTTTAAGTCATAAAATTTAACATGAAGTGTTATATTGTGAAAACTTTTAAATTAAAAAATTTCAAATTTTGTTTTGTTTTTGTTGTTCTTAAGTGTGTTGAATTCACACAGAACCTATATGTGTGATGAGAGTTATAAAAAAAAGAGAACGTTCTCACCAGTCGGCATACTAGTTATATACTATGATACCAGGGGTTTCCATTTCTTTGCACCAGTGATGGGATTTATGGCACAATCGGGCCATTTTTGACACAATTGAATGTTACTTAGCCCTATGGCCCTATTGCTATTTTTTGGCCCTTTTTATATTAACATTTTTAGCATTTCTAAAGTCTTTGGAAAAAGTTTCCTGACGAGCTTACCTAAGTAACCAGCGAAATGCGCATAGAAACAATAAATTTTATTGTTTTTATCGAAAATTAAAACTGGGAATTTAGCACGTCATATAGAAATCTTATTAATAATATATTTTTTGATTGTTAGGCCCTTTTGAATTTCAGGTGGCAATACAATCTTATTTGCAAGGCATATACATACGAAGAAGATATATACATAATTTAATAATAAAAAAGTTCAATCTGAGTTTGATTATTGAAACCGGAAATATGCGCTTAAAAACAATTTTATAATATATTTTCATATTATAAACAAATAAAAATATATAGTCGGTTAAGCCTGCGCCACAGTATGTACAGACAAATTTTAAAGTGTTTATCTTTGGGGCCCATGGGCAGTACTGAACCACCCAAAATAAAATTATGTTATGTGGTTAAGATTCATTTATTTGTTCACTTAAAAAAATTAACAAGTGGCCAAATATGCTTCAAAAGGTGAAATATACCCTATTTACTAAAATACTCTTTTGACTATGCAAGAAATCCTGTAAAAATTAAAAATATGCACTAACAATAAAGCAGAGTTGTAAATCATAATACAAAAATGCAAAATTTCAACTGAACTTGAGTTGAGTTGTAAACCGTAATAGGGGCGTTAATTTATCGTAAACTAGGAAATGTCCTACATTTCTTACAGTTCTAATACTATGCATAATATGCTTTTTTTATATATTTTTGTTACCAAGTTTTATGTCTCAAGCTTAAAAAAAATGTAGATGTTAAATACTCCCTTCCTAATTAAAGTAACGATATTTAATAATAACTTACAAATAGATGTATGCATATATGTATTTTATTTAATGAAATGTAGATACTTTTTCCAAAATTTACAAACGAATGCACAATCAAAACTAAAGCCTGACCTTTTTTGATTTTTAGCGTTCAAAAATTTTTCCAAAGTTTAATTTCTATAATAAACGGAGTTGGCCCTTTTTCAGTAAATTTGGCCCGTTTTCTTTAAAATTTTGGCACAAACTGAAAATTTTCAAATCCCATCACTGCTTTGCACAATTGTGCACACCACTACTAACACATATTTTTATACTCTTCAATTCAGTCGTCGATGTGACTTCGACAAGTGTGCATGTCTAGCGGATGCTATATTATTTTGTTTCAGCTTACACTCAAAAAATATTGTGCGGTCAAAAATGCCTTTGGTAACATCCAATGCCTTGCGTGCAAATTTTATTTAGAGTTTAAATTTTAAGACTTAAATGTAGAATAATGTAACATTTCATAAGTTTACATGCAAAGCAAAGAACTTTGTAAAAAGGTAATTATTTGAGATTTAAAAGCAATTTTTAATATTTCAGATAAAAAATTTCAAAATGTCTAACAGTCCTATGTGGAAGAAGCTGATAGTGACATTTATTATAGGTTTTATTTTACATACGTATATGGATTCGGTTCTTATAATTTTACAGCACTTTTTTATTTTTTCTTATGCAATACTTTATTATTATTTTAAATTATTATCTGATCACTAATTCCACTAACACCGTGGTAATAGTTATAAAACAGATTACAAAGTTTTTTTGTTAAAAAATATTAATGTGTTCTTATAAAAAGAATTAAAAACTCTGCTAATTTTTTTATTGAGTGTGATTTTACATTATGCTGTTAAAAAAATTATATATTTATTTGATGATACGTCATTTTTAATTTTGTAAATAACTTAAAATTATATAAAAAATACATATGTAACGTGAATCCTAATCAACAAAAATTTCAAATTTTCAAATAATATCTACATTGTTTTGCATTTAAGCTAACGATATGTGTTTTGTTTGTGAATAAAATTCTTTGATGCCTGTAAAAGGGTCTCTTTTTCTTTCGTTAAAAAGACGTACCTAAATGCAGAAATTATTAAGAAAAAAATAGCAACAAGAATTTGTTGGTATTTTGCGCTTGTAAAAATATTTTTGTTTCTGTACCAATCGCGTCGGTGGGTTTTTTTCTTTGAAAACACTTTTCTTAAGTATGTAAAAATATTTAAAAACCAAGTTAAAAAAGTCTTGTTTTCCTACAATTTATGTGTAAACCTATACACATAAAAGCAAATGTGACAGCAGGTAAAATTTTTGGGTAAAAAGATGTGTTTTTATTGATGTATTAATGAAACTTTATTGTTTGCCACTATTTTTATTGCTTACTTTTTTATGCTACAATTATATGACCGAGTCCAAAGAGTTAACCTTACTAATTTATGGTATTTATTTAACGTAACTTTGACCTGTTATAATGACTTTATAAATTTTTGCAGGCAAACTCAGGTGCACATTTGGGTATTTTGTAAAAAGTTATGATATACCATTAGCTAGAATTAAAATGTGTGCACAGATGTTTGAAGTATGAGTCTGCACAGATGGAGCCAATGTAATGTTGGGCAAATATAATGCTTATAGGCCGATTAAAAAAACACGAATTTGCAGTTCATAATTTTCACTGCATAATTCATCAGACCGCTCTTGCATCGAAATTAATAAATGATACCCCAGCTATGAAGACAGCAGAGGATATAATAAATAAAATTCGAGGCGGACATCAAGCGCTTACCCACCGAAAATTTGTAACCTTTTTAAAAACAAAAATGCTGTGAATTGTGACCAAAAAATGTTTACAGAAGTTCGGTGGCTAAGTCGCAGTGATTGCCTGAATAGACTTTATGATTTAAGAGAAAAAGTTCTTCAGTTTCTAGAAACTGAAAAAATAGAAAAAGTTTTAGTACAGTGTTTAAAAGACAATAATTTTATTTTAGACTTAGCTTTTTTGGCAGATACGACAAGTATGTTAAATGAATTTAATTTGGAATTGCAAGGAAAGGAACGCAATATATGCGACTTGTCAAAAATCATTCACAATTTTAAAACAAAACTTTTTCTAATTTTTTCCCAAATTAAAACTGGTGATTTTTCCAATTTTCCAAAAACTTCACTTGTTTATAGAAATCTCGAAATCGACAAAAGATATGAATATGCCGAAATATTTGAAACACTTTTCAATAATTTTCAAGACAGGTTTCAAGATTTTGTAATTTTACAACCGCTATTAGATCTTTTCGAAAACCCTTTTCGTTGCGATGTAAGCAACTACGAATTTGATATTCAATCAGAAATGCTCCAGGCGAAAATAATATTGTAGAGTTCTGGAAAGATTTGGATGGCGAGTTCTATACTGAACTAAAAAAAAATTCATTTAAGTGCCTCTCTTTATTCGGCACTACTTACCTATGCGAACAAATTTTTTCGGATTTAAAATTTATTTGTTCCAAGCAACGTAATAAATTAAGTTCATCCCATTTGAAAAGCATTCTACTATTACGAAACTGCCATAAAAGTATACATTTATTTTATAAGTTGTATAACACAAGAGAACAAAATTAAAAATTTTTTTGTGTTAGAAAATTTGTAGCAGTTCTTTACCAATTCAATGTCGCTGATTTTAAAACTGCACTTTTTTTCTATCAGCTGTGATTTGCGTGCAATATTTATTTTTTATGAATTTTTAAAACATAAAAATCTTTAATTTTTTTTACAATTGTTTGACAAGATATTTTAAACTGATTTAGAGTCAAAAAGCTTCCGAATAAAAAAAAGCGCAGTTTTAAAATCAGCAACATTGAATTCGTAAAGAGTTGCTACAAATTTTTTATCAACACAAACAATTTTTAATTTTACCTTTGTGTTATACAACTTATAAAATATATTACTAACATTTTATTTCGGCTGTAAATGAATGCATTCTCTCAATTTGTTTACTCTCTGGTACTCACTACTACACAACCAAAAAATTTTTGGAAATCCCTGTTCTATACTATGGTTAAGAGTTCTAATTCTTTCTGTTATTGTGTTATTTACTGCATATTTGCGGTGTGCGAAAGAATTCTTTCTTTCTTACAAATACATTTTAAACAAAAACAAAGTTTTTAAAATTTTTTTGGTTTAAATCAGGGATTTCCAAAAATTTTTTGGTTGTGTATTAGTGAGTACCAGAGAGTAAAGAAATTGAGAGAATGCATTCATTTACAGCCGAAATAAAATGTTAGTAGTATATTTTATAAGTTGTATAACACAAAGGTACAAAATTAAAAATTTTTTGTGTTGATAAAAAATTTGTAGCAATTCTTTACCAATTCAATGCCGCTGATTTTAAAACTGCTTTTTTTTTTTATTCGGAAGCTTTTTGACTCTAAATCAGTTTCAAATAACTTATCAAACAATTGTAAAAAAAATTAAAGATTTTTATGTTTTAAAAATTCATAAAAAATAAATATTGCACGCAAATCACAGCTGATAGAAAAAAAGTGCAGTTTTAAAATCAGCGACATTGAATTGGTAAAGAACTGCTACAAATTTTCTATCAACACAAAAAATGTTTAATTTTGTTCCCTTGTGTTATACAACTTATAAAATAAAATCTTCTAAATTTATACTTTTATGGCAGTTTCGTAATAGTAGAATGCTTTTCAAATGGGATGAACTTAATTTATTACGTTGCTTGGAACAAATAAATTTTAAATCCGAAAAAATTTGTTCGCATAGGTAAGTAGTGCCGAATAAAGAGAGGCACTTAAATGAATTTTTTTTAGTTCAGGATAGAACTCGCCATCCAAATCTTTCCAGAACTCTACAATATTATTTTCGTCTGGAGCATTTACTTCGCTTCGTAGTATGATTAGTTCTGATTGAATATCAAATTCGTAGTTGCTTACATCGGAACGAAAAGGGTTTTCGAAAAGATCTAATAGCGGTTGTAAAATTACAAAATCTTGAAACCTGTCTTGAAAATTAATGAAAAGTGTTTCAAATATTTCGGCATATTCATATCTTTTGTCGATTTCGAGATTTCTATAAACAAGTGAAGTTTTTGGAAAATTGGAAAAATCACCAGTTTTAATTTGGGAAAAAATTAGAAAAAGTTTTGTTTTAAAATTGTGAATGATTTTTGACAAGTCGCATATATTGCGTTCCTTTCCTTGCAATTCCAAATTAAGTTCATTTAACATACTTGTCGTATCTGCCAAAAAAGCTAAGTATAATATAAAATTATTGGCTTTTAAACACTGTATTAAAACTTTTTCTATTTTCTCAGTTTCTGCTGTCTTCATAGCTGGGGTATCATTTATGAATTTCGATGCAAGAGCGGTCTGATGAATTATGCAGTGAAAATTATGAACTGCAAATTTGTGTTTTTTTAATTGGCCTATAAGCCCATTATATTTGCCCAACATTACATTGGCTCCATCTTGCCTCTTGTGCAGACTCCAGCAAATTTGTTTATGTCTACAATGGAAAGAAGCTTTTCTGTGACAACATCATTCAACAACGTACCAGTTACATTTCCATAAAATGTTTCTAAAGTAAACATGGACTCAAAAATAGTGTATTCGTTGTCTACGCATCGAATACAAATTACAAGTTCACACAGATCATTTATGTCAGTGCTTTCGTCAAAACAAATTGAAAAAAATTCGCAATTAATTACTTTTTCCCTAATTGCAGATTCTACACATGTTCCTAATTGAACAGTACGACGGCCTACAGTTTGACTGGACAGGGGAAGAGACTCTATAAATTTAGTATTATAATTAAGCCTTTCCCAAATTTTTTTTTGCAATTGCTTAATAAAAACACCATCCCACAATGGTCTTCCTTTCTTAACAATTTCCAATATTACTAAACTTGACATCTCCTTTTTTAATTTGGGAACTGATTTTGGTTCATAAATTTCCTCTTCTAATAACCATTTTTTCAATTTTTCTAAAAAAATTGTTTTATTTTTATAAAACAGGTCTTCTCTTTCCTTATCATTTAAATTATTTATATTATTATGAAAACGATCGCAATGCCGTTTAATAACATATTCCGTCCCTTCCTTAAATGTTGCATAGCATATAAGGCATTGGATGTTACCAAAAGCGTGTTTGACCGCACAATATTTTTTAAGTGCCATCATAAAGTTTTTTCTGTTAACCTCAAACAAAAATATTTATTAGTAGTGGTATACACAATTGTGCATAGAAATGTATTTCCCTGGTCTATTTATTCAAAAATAAAATAAACTACATGAGAATTATAACGTGAAAAAGTTATTTTAGTAAAAAGATAGGGTATTCATAGTGGTAAGTAAAATAGAAAAGGTATTCACGTTGTTGGGTTACTCATACTTCAAACATCTGTGCATTCATTTTAATTCTTGCTAATGGTATATCATAACTTTTTGCAAAATACCAAATGCGCACCTGAGTGCCTGCAAAAATGTAGAAATTCATTATAACAGGTCAAAGTTATGTACGTTAAATAAATACCATAAATTAGTAAGGTTAACTCTTTGGACTCGGTCATATAATTGTAGCATAAAAAAGTAAGCAATAAAAATAGTGCCAAACAATAACGCTTCATTAATACATCAATACATCAATAAAACACATCTTCTTACCCAAAAAATTTACCTGTTGTCACATTTGCTTTTATGTGTATAGGTTAACACATAAATTGTAGGAAAACAAGACTTTTTTTAACTTGTTTTTTAAATATTTTTACTTAAAGAAAAAGGGACCCTTTTACAGGCATCAAAGAATTTTTTTCACAAACGAAACACATATCGTTAGCTTAAATGCAAAACAATGTAGATATTATTTGAAAATTTTAAATTTTTGTTGATTAGGATTCACGTTACATATGTATTTTTATATAATTTTAAGTTATTTACAAAATTAAAAATGACGCATCATCAAATAAATATATAATTTTTTTAACAGCATAATGTATAATCACACTCAATAAAAAAATTAGCAGAGTTTTTAATTCTTTTTATAAGAACACATTAATATTTTTAAACAAAAAAACTGGGTAATCTGTTTTATAACTATTACCACGGTGTTAGTGGAATTAGTGATCAGATAATAATTTATAATATTAATTTTTAGTATTGCATAAGAAAAAATAAAAAAGTGCTGTAAAATTATAAGAACCGAATCCATATACGTACATAAAATAAAACATATAATAAAGGTGACTTTCAGCTTCTTCCACATAGGACTGTTAGACATTTTGAAATTTTTTATCTGAAATATTAAAAATTGCTTTTAAATCTCAAATAATTACCATTTTACAAAGTTCTTTGCTTTGCATGTAAACTACATTATTATTCTACATTTCAGTCTTAAAATTTAAACTCTAAATAAAAATTGCACGCAAGGCATTGGATGTTACCAAAAGCATTTTTGACCGCACAATATTTTTTGAGTGTAAGCTGAAACAAAATAATATAGCATCCGCTAGACATGCACACTTGTCGAAGTCACATCGACGACTGAATTGAAGAGTATAAAAATATGTGTTAGTAGTGGTGCGCACAATTGTGCAAAGAAATGGAAACCCCTGGTTTAAATGTAGTTGTTCGAAAGAAAGAATTCTTTCGCACATCGGAAATAGGCTATTAGTCTTTCAACGTCAGAGTTGCCAGTGTGACTATTGGGTTTGAAAAATGAATGTATATTCCTTCATTTTCGCAGAATTGTTTCACGTTAACATTGTTAAATTCATTATCACACACCAATTTCCTCACCTTTCCAAAAATCGATATATACAGTTTTAATTTTTCTACCAGATTCGAGCTATTCCTGTCATTCAAATTAAAACTCGTAGCGTGCTTTGAACCATAGCTGAGGAATTTCGATTAGAACTAGAAATCATTACGATTAGAGAAATAAAATAATCTAATCATTAGAATTGAATTTTGATAAAAATTTCAGATTACTAATTGATTTGATTAGAAATAATCAAAAATCTAATCACAATTAGTGACAATTAGCATTTATAATCAAATCTAATCAAAACTAATCCAAAAAATAATTGATTAGATTTCTTGATTATTTTTGATTAGATCAACTATTTTTAACTATTTTTGTGAAAAGAAAATATTTATTTATCACATTTGTTGCTATATTTACATAATGTAACAGTTTTTGAATATTGAATATTGAAAATTAACATTAATAATAACACAACAACAAAGAGAACCAGCTGAGTCAAGTGTTTAGTTTAAGAACAGGGTGCACCGTTTGCAATTTTATGCAATATTCAAAAACTGTTACATTATGTAAATATGGCAACAAATGTGATAAATAAATATTTTCTTTTCACAAAAATAGTTACAAATAGTTGATTTAATCAAATCTAATCAAAAATAATCAAGAAATCTAATCAATTATTTTTTGGATTAGTTTTGATTAGATTTGATTAGAAATGATAATCGTCACTAATTGTGATTAGATTTTTGATTATTTCTAATCTAATCAATTAGTAATCGTATAAAATGGCTAACTAATCATAATTAATCAATTTTTCAGCACAATTAAAATTTCTAATCCAATTGCTAATCATTAGGATTTCTAATCATTATTCCCAAGCTATGCTTTGAACATTTATCTAAAAACATTATAAAACTTTGCCTAGAATTCACATAAGTATCTACATGAACTATCTCGCTAATATCGGAAGGTGTCTCCGTGTGTCTAAGTTTCTTTTTAATATGATTTCTATCGTATTTTCCGGCGGTACAACCCTCGCAATTATTTACAATTTTATGTATCAGAAATCTCAAGTTAGTATAGTAAATTTTGTGCTTCAATCCTTCGAAATTAGGTATGATTCCAGAGTTAACAGACTACACAACATCAAAAAACAACGATATTTGCCTCGAAGCCTCATCCTCAGAAGACATATCCCTTGCGTTATAAGTGCATCTTATGAATTTTACTTGACCGCATCCCCCAAACAGCTCATTTATTTAATTTTTTAAAATGTATTCATGGTCATTTAAGGCAGTATAAATTCCTTTTCTACCCCTCGTAATATGTTGCCTCAGTATATCCTCCAGATTATTATTATGTACATCGTTTGAGTCCACATTGATATTTTTGTTTTCTTGTACCTTATCTACTTCTTTAGTGTTGTTGTTTGTTAAGATTATCTGAGTTTTAAATCAGTTCACAACAGTGTCCAATATAGGAATGTGGTCGTTTAGATCTTCTTGTTGTGAGTGTATTGTCGCTGCTGTTGAGTCGTTACAGTTTTCGAAGTCATTCTGATCCTCAATATTTTTAATTTCGTTTATGTCGACATCAATACGACTCAAAAAGTGAGCAATTTTATTTTCGCTTCCTTTAATATAATCAATCTTAGCATCGTATTCTCCCAGCTGAAGAAGCCATCTCTTTTATTTGAAACCACTTAAGTGGCTGATGGTCGGTTTGCAAGTCAAATTCCCTGCCGTATAAATACGGTCTAAAATATTTGACGCCCCAGAACACTGCGAGGAGTTCTTTTTCAATGGCTGAGTAGTTTTGCTCATGTTTGTTTAGAGTTCTCGATGCATAACATATAGGGTGTCCTTCTTGAGAGAGGACTGCACCCAAAGCAAAATTGATAGCATCGGTTGTTAACTTAAATCTTTTATTAAAATCCGGATATCTCAAAATGGGATGATGAGTGATTAATTGTTTTAATTTTTCGAATGACATTATGTAGTTAGGGTCTTTAATATTAACTTTTCTTTCTTTCTTTAGTAGTCCCTTATAAACTTGCGGTAGTACCCTGTAGCTCCCAAAAACGATTAATTTGTTTTTGGTTCGTTTTAAGTTCCTAATAAAAAGCGTTAATTTTGCTTATATTTGGCTTTATTCCATCTCGAGTAAACACATGCCCCAAATATCAAGTTTCCTTTGCCAGGAAATTATATTTATCAAACTGAATCTTAAGATTTGCTGTTTCGAGAGCAGCCAAAATTCTTGCAGTGATGTGCTGAAAACCCGAATATCGTCCATGTACACCACATATTTTCTTTTGATGTATTCCCAGTAGAGATGAGCGATCCCGTGATTTTTAAAGATCATCGTGATTAGTGAATGATTTTGTAAGCACTTTGCAAAGAAACAACAACAAATTGTAAGAGCTTTCAAATCTGTTAACTTTCATATACATACATACTTGAACAAATAAATTTTGGCATAAAAAAATTCTTATAAGATAGAAGAGAGAATGAAAGGAACAGCAATATCATTCGACATTTCATTCTAAAAACGCTATTACCCACACAAACAGTGAAATATCATAAATTTGTATATGTAACAAATTACAAAAAGAACGACTTAGAAAGTACCTGTTACTTGACAAATTTGGTCACAACTGTGATTCGTGATTTTTCAGTAACAGTGATTAAATCACAGGTACAAAAATATCGCTCATCTCTAATTCCCAGTACTAAATTCACGAGCCTTTGGAGTGTGGCAGATCCATTCTTAAGTCCGAATGGCATCCTAACAAATTCGTAATGGCCAAAAGGGGTTGAAAAAGCTGTTTTGTATATGTATGTGTATGGGTTCTACCATAATTTGGTGAAAAGCTTTGGCTAAGTCTATTGTTGAGAAATACTGAGCTCTCCCCAGTTTGTCCAATATATTTTCAATATTGGGAACTTGACAGTGATGGTGTTATCGTTAAGGCTTCTATAGTCTATAACAATGCGCCACTTTTTGGTCCCGAAGTTATCTTTCTTTTTAGGAACGATCCAAAGTGGGCTGTTATATGGAGAGGAGCTTTCGGTTATTATACCCTCCATCAACATCTCTTCGATTTGTCTTTGAATTTCATGCTCGGGGATCTTGGGATATCTGTACGCCCTAGTGTAAATTGATCTTTCCGGTTTTGTAACTATTTCATGAGTGAACGTCAGATTGTCGCCTTTATAGAAAAGTTTGTTATATTGTTTGAGTAACTTGAAGCATTTTGTAGCGTTCTTCTTTATTTAGTTTTGAATTTTTTAGCAGATCTAATTTCGACCATTGTTCTTTTTCCAATGCACAGACATCATTAACTCTTTGTGCAGTACGATTGCGTTTCAGATGTACATCCTGGTGCGTTTTCGGGAATAACGTTATCGCCAGCACCAGAATAAATTTCAAATGAATACGAAATTCCTGTATAGTCGCATAGTGCGAAAAGTTTGGTACCCCATTTATGTGGTTTGTTTGGCATATACTGGCGAGTTGGGTTACCCCACATTTACGTTGCACACATCTGTTCGCTTCTCAGAATTGGTAGCAACCGCACAAACGATGGAAAAGGACATATGCATTCACCATTTCTATATCCATGATATGAAAAAAATCGATTGGTCCACTTCATAGTTTTGATGCGAATGTGATAACGTCCTATCAGCCCGTCCATAAGGTCAACTCCTCCCATATGTTGGTTGTACTCCTTTATTATAAATGGACAGCCAATCTTTGTCTGTTGTTTTGCTTTTCGGTCCCATCTTATTGCCTTAAGAGGTTGTTGTTCAATGTTCCGGGACGTAAATAATATGACACCTGCGTAAGTGGACAGCAAACGCACAGTTTTAGTGTCCCGCCACAAAACATTGCTTATGTCGATTTCATAGACATTCGCAACATATTCCTCGGAATAACCCCGCGGAACCTTTTTGTTGACCAACTCCGCTTCGGTAGATAATTTTGCCTTCGGAACCCGATTCGCGCGAACTGTACCCAATCCATATATTCCACGACTTTTTATATTATTAAGCCTAGTGACGTATAAAAATTGTCAAAGTAAATAATGTGGTTTATATTATCGCGAATTTTGCTGGATAATCAAATGACAACCTTTGACGCAGCACCAAGATCTGGTGCGTTTTCGGGAATAACGTTATCGCCAGCACCAGAATAAATTTCAAATGAATACGAAAATCCTGTATATTCGCATAGTGCGAAAAGTTTGGTACCCCATTTATGTGGTTTGTTTGGCATATACTGGCGAGTTGGGTTACCCCACATTTACGTTGCACACATTGAAATGTAACATTTTTCGCATTTTGTCAAACCGGTTCCGTGACATTGTCTATCTGATTGCCTCGAAAAAATGTCGTGCCCAATACTCACGTATGCTAGGATAACGGTAGACTGACATAAACATTAAAATTCCAATAAATTTTGAAGAAGCTGCCTCTTCATTTTCAAATGCACTGATATTGCTCAGGTTTATACTCTGAATCTCGGTCGAATTCAAACAGTCATCAATCAAATTGTCCATTTCGTCAAAAGCATGAGGGGGCTCAATGTCATCGTCACTATCAAAATCCTCTTCGCCACTAGTTTCAATATCGGAATCGATTGAATTTATCAAATCTTCAATTTCAACCTCTGACATTACTGAAAGTTTATAAAATTCTTTACGGCGTGACATAACTAGCAAAAAGTAATGAATATTGCAAAAATAATTACTAGACAAAAACTTATACTGAAATGCACTACACAAAAAATTTTACTTGGCTGCCCAACCCCGCCTATAGACGGCCTTAGAAAATCCTACAATTTGTGCTTTCAAATACACTTCAGACAATAATTTTCAATACTAAACAATAAATAGTAGTTTATTTTACTCACGGATAATTTTTTCAACTCGATACGATCACAAATAAATTTGTTTTTAATTATTTAATTATTACTTTTTGAACGAAAATTTAAAAGCGTCTTATTTCGGCAAATTCCAACTTTCAACTGATGTAACTGTTAAAAAGCACGTGATACAATAACGGCAAGCATAACAGCAGATACATACAAACATAACAACTAATTTCAGTATCATTTACTAAAAAATATAATTAACTTGTGGAAGTTTTACTTCATTAGGCTAAGCCTGTCTAGAGGCGGGCACTGGAGTTAGAGGGTTAAATTTACGGGATATTGTTTACTGTATAACTATACAATGGCGCATAGAGGCCGAATATAAATTTGCCTTTGAGCAGTGTTTCTGCTGAAAAATAAATATTATTTACGCTTTAGGATGTTATGAAGATATTTACATTATTCGATAACAAGAGTTTCAAAACACCATAATCTTCAAAACATGGCCGAATGTTAACAATTCTTTTTTTAGTTTTATATAAGTTGATCAATATACA
Organism: Pollenia amentaria; assembly: GCA_943735925.1. Classification (NCBI taxonomy): domain Eukaryota; kingdom Metazoa; phylum Arthropoda; class Insecta; order Diptera; family Polleniidae; genus Pollenia; species Pollenia amentaria. The sequence goes on along the minus strand of OX031008.1, from coordinate 197,891,501 downwards.
GTTATATTTAAGTTTTACTGCATCCAAAGAATTATTTAAATATGTGTTCCTTGTATTTTGTTAGAAAAGTACTTTAAATTTTAAAATCAAATCGTGTTTATTTATGTACCCTTCACCGAACGTAAAAGGTTATATACATATAAGTTTTTCATGTCCGTCTGTTTAAATGGGGTTTTCGAAGACATCAGATATGAAGAGGGCTTGGTTGTTATATATATGTGGCGGAGATATGAGCAAAAACCCACGAGTGCATTTTTTTTCATAAAATTCCATGCTGTTGTATATACATATGGAAAGAGCAAAAGTTTACAAATTAGGTGCAATCATCTTGGTTATCAATACACAACATCCGACATAATGTGGGCGGTATAGGATAAGTGAACGTGCAACAAAATATATTTATTTATATCTAAACAATGGTGTTAACATAACTTTTTGTTCTTGTTGCACTATGGTGAAGGGTATATAAGATTCGGCATAGCCGAATATAGCACTCTTGTTTCTTTAAAATAATTTTGTAGTAAATAACATTTAAAACAAAAACAAAATTTCAAAAATTGTTTTTGTTTTAAATGTAATTTTCTATGCGAACGTTAACGTTCGATATCGGCGAACGGGCAGATAGTTTTCAAATTTTAAGGGTCATGAAGGAGTAACAAATTTGTGTTATTGGTTTAGGAAACTCCATATCTCTCTTTTTCTCACAGATTCATTAATTTAAAATACATACGAAAAAGATTGTCCGTGAACATATCAAAGTAGATTACAAACTATTTTTTTCACTCAATTTAAGAAGAGTAAAAAAATCACCGATAAAAACCAAGTAAAATAAATGATTGTTTTTCATTTAACATGGGTGCTACCAAGTTTCCATGTTTTTAGAACCAGCCGAAATTTCGATTTTTAGAACGCCGTAAAGATAACAAAGTATATTTATCAATCTAAATTAATTTCATAACCATAAATTAAAACCAACACATTTTAATTTTTAAAGAATTTCATATTTACTGTGTTTTTAAAAATTTCAATAAACATTTAATTTTAGGCGCTAGTTTTTGGTAGAACAAAGTTTTCAAAAACTGTTTTTACAAATTTAGGACATCTGACTAAGTTCACTGAATTGGGTGATATAGCGGGCCACATTAGCTACAAATTAATATACATTTCATTTTGGGCGCTAGTTTTTTGTGGAACAAAGTTTTAAAAAAACTATTTCTAGCCAATTCACTCAATTTACTCATTTGGCCCTGAGGCCAAATTTAGTACTTCTGACTAAGTTCGGTAAATTGGGTGTTATAGCGGGTCATCTTGGCTAGTTTTTTGTATAACAAAGTTTGCAAAAAACTTTCTAGCCAATTCACTCAATTTACTTATTTGGCGCTCGGCCAAATTTAGAACTTCTGACTAAGTTCGGTAAAATGTATATTAAATTGTGCTACAATTTAATATAAGACTCAAAAATCGATTAACTTCTTAGTGGAACAAAACTAAAAGTCAAATAATTGGATACTCTAATATACCTACTTATATACATATTATATTTTTTACCTGAAGTGCAAATAAATAAGTTTTTTTAATACATATATATTTTGGTTACTTTTTATTGCATTTGGTTACTTTATTTTTACATTTTGGTTACAAATATTTTTTGGTCATGACAACACTGGTTGCAAGTGTGTTAGTCCCCTTTTACAAAGTGGCAAGTGGAAGGCAGACAGACGAAGTTTGTTGGCGAGGGGTTGTAGAGGTAGAGTGTGTAGTACATGACTATCTGTACTAGACATTTTTCGTGTTTCTCTTTTACTGTTCGCAATTTTCATGTTGTTGCTTCATATCATTTTTCTCACACCAATGTTATTTTATATATCATTGCCTGTTAAATGTTCGTCTCCGTCAACAGCGAAAAAGAACGAAAAAAAGAAACGAATAATTTCTGTCTGTCTATTAATTTCGCGATTGTAAAAGGTTTAGGTAAGTTCAAAAGAGAATAGGAAAAATGTCTGCCTTTCAATTTCAACATTGTAAATTGGGACTTATTAAAAAATATTTTGTTGAAGGCGAATTTACTTCAGGTGGCGGCGAGACTACAACAAGTCAACATGGTATTTTGTCATGGAATGTCAAAAACAGGGCGAATTAATTTATAAATGAATTCACCTTGGAATTCGCCTTTCATAAAACAGTTGACTAAAACAGGGCTACCAGAATTAGGGTTCTAATCTCAAATTAGATAAAAAAAAAAATTTGTTTCGGGCTTATTTTGAGGATGTAAAAATTAATTTTTTTTTTGGGTAAATTATTTAAAGTTTTGTTTATTTTACAAGATAACCTAAATAAAAAGGCTAATATTTTTTATGTAAAAAACTCCTTTTAATACAATTTATATAAAACAAATTATAACGCAAATATAATATCTGTCGGCTAAAAAATCTGATTTTGCCGATCGCCACATCAGTTTTTTATTCAAAATGTTTCTGCAGCAAAATTTTTTTATCTTAAAAAACATGGTCGAATGACTAGGTCGCGCAAAACTACAACAATGCATCGATAGGGAAAACAACACTAATTTTGTTTGTGTAAAACATGATAAGGATGTCAAAAACCATTGCACAGAAAAACACAACCTACTAATTGGACCATATAAAAAACGTTTATGTACCCCTTCTGTTTAGGTCAACCTGTAAACATTCTAAGAATTAAAATTGCTTTTAAACGTATATATGTCCACAAATATTGATATTTCACGCGTAAAATGAATATGCTTGTCGGGTCATTATAATAATGCTAATTCTATACTTTTGAAATGTTCACAGCTTCAAAAGTTCATAAACGATATAAAATCATTCAACATGGATTTTCAGGCTGAAACCATTCATTCTAAAAGTATGTTTGGCAATATGCACATGTTCCTTTAGGCCCTAATCATGTAAAACGCAGCGCAACGCCAAAGAATAACATTGAAAGCATAAGCAATGTCATAAATATTTTTTAACTTTGTTGTTGCTTTCAACAGAAATTCATGTACAGTATTTTAAAATTTTTAACGACACAAGCTCTGCAGCGTTTGAGATTTTAAAACGCAATGTGAATTTCTGTTGAAGCAACAAAAAAATTACAAAATATTTGACATTGTTTGTGCTTTCAACGTTATTCTTTGGCGTTGCGCTGCGTTTTACATGATTAGGGCCTTAATTATATTTAAGCCGGCAGTCATACGGGAAATTTAAAATACATATACTATGTATAATATTTTGGATTAACTGAATGATCCCTTTTCCTAAATACAGTATATTTTTGGTCAGAATTTGAAATATAAGTACCAAATTTGTGAAATTTCTTAAAATACACTATTGCTTTAGTGTGATTATGTTAATATGAGTTTAAAATACAAATTTATAAGATAAAAATAATGCCCACTGATAAATAATATTAAAACATTATTTTATTTAGTAATAATTTATTTATTGGCTTCTTATTTTTAGATATTTTAAGAAATTTTTATTTTAAATTTGGGAATGAAGAAAGAATGAATGTGGCAGCCCTAGCCTAAAATGAACAAAAACATTTGAGTCAAAAAATATAAAATAAAATATTTTTAGAATCAAGAAAATAACAGTTTTTATAACATAAACTTGTGCAATTTTTGTGAGCACTTAATTGCAAATTCGTTGGAAGTGAACGTGGCATTGAAATAAATTTAAACCGTTTCTTTTCTGTATTCATTTTATGCATTTGAACATTAAAACAGCACATGAACATAAAAACACCTTTAAGATTTAGTGATAATGGTAAAAATTTTGTGACCAAAAAACGATCTGTACCATATTCTTACACATAGTTTAATTAATCATTCCTTTATTTTTTAACTATTTCATTAATAATTTGCAAACTAAAATTTAATTTAAAAACACAATTTTAAAAAGCACATGTAAACAAAACTTTTGACAATTCTGGCATGACTAAAAAGAATAACAGGCTGTCTCTTCGCCGCCACCTGAAGTAAATTCGCCTTGATTTTGTTCATTTCTTGTGAATTGTAAATTAATTATTTACCTTTAATACGAGGCAAAAAAATAACTTTTATTTAAAAATATTTAATTTCCAAAAAATGAATTCTACAGAATTTAAAAATACTATTTGTCGAATTTGTTTAGATGAGGATGTTGTTGTGGATTGGAATAATACACTAATTGAATATGGTGATATAAGCTACAGAGATTGCTATTACAAATATACCCAAATAAACAGTCTTGGTTTGTACACAAACGCAATTACATAGAATAAAATACTTAAAATTTGTTTTTTTAGATACGGATCCTTTTTCATCTATGTTATGCCTAAACTGTTCGAATGGATTAGAGAATATCCATACAATAATTTTGAAAGCACTCGATTCTTACAAATTTCTCCTGAGTTGCATTAGTTCTGAAATAGACGATTCAATCATCGTTGAAGAAAATGAAAATTATGAATCAACAGATTTTGAGACACTGTTAGTTGAAAAAATATCTACAGAATCTGAAATGCAAGATCAATTTGGTAGTGAAAGTTTTGATGAATTTTTAAAGAATTCTTCACAAGAAACAATGGATGATGAAACTAAAGAAGGTACTATAGTTAAAATGGAGGTACGAGAGACTTTCGATTTAGAAAGTAATTATGAAGAAAGTAATATTGAGCAAGCCTTGCAATTAGATTTATCTAAAGATAATGTATCACAATCTATGAACTCATTAAGCTCTAATAGAATTATTTCAAACAAAATGATATTGCGGAATAAATATGTTAATTCCGAACACATCAATATTAATAAAAAAATAAAGACGGAACGTAAAAGTACTCGAAATAAAAAAGGAGCAGAAGTTGATGAATTAGAAAGTAAATCTATCAAGAATGCAGTTATTAAAACGACTAAGAAAATCAAATATATCCAACAGCACACTCCTTCTATGTGTTGTTTTTGCTGTAAGTATTTTTCTACAATTATGTACACTAGATGGAATAAATAATAGTCAATCCAATCGACCACAATCTAGAAATACTATATTTAAACTAAATATGTGTTAGTCGTTTCGACTAACATTCTAAAAAACTAACTTATCGTCGGCTTAATATGCAAACCTGCTAAATCCACGAATTAAGTAAATTGAGGTTTAGATGCCGTGAGGTAGAGAAAGATACGCTTCGTCGACCAGCATGTAGATTTTCTTAAATTTGAGTTGGAGTGTGTAAAAAGTATTGAACAGTTTTTCTGTTCTCAAGCTGCAAATATGAACTATAGGAAGTTTTTTGCCTCTCCTGTAAAATGTGCTGAAAGGCAGTTAGCAGGTTTGTATATTAAGCCGACGGTAAGGAAGTTTTTATACATACAAAGGTAAACAGCCCAATTATGGATGAAAATTCCCAGGGAGTTTTTACCCCTTTCCCTTCGTCGAAGATAAAATGATATATATAACTTTGTCATTCCTTTTGTAACTTCTACAATATTGATCTTAGACCCTATAAAGTATATATATATTCTGGGTCCTAATGACCAGACATGTTCAAATCCGGTTAACCATCTGTGCGTTCGTGTGTCTGTTGAAATCGGTTTTCCGAAGTCCCCAGATATAATAGGGATTCCGTAGTTAAATAATTATATCACATATGTATATTGAGTCTCCAATTATTTGCTATTGAATTCAGCCAGATTGGTCCATAAATAGCTATAGATATGATCAAAAAACAAACGACTGCCTATAATTTTCTCATAAAATCCCATGTTGTTGTTTTTTATAACCATCACCAAAACTATAAATATTGTTACGAAATTAGATTTATCTAAGAACTATTTATGTTTTTAGTTATAAGTTATCTTGTAAATTATAGTTTTATGTCATATTAGTTACTATTTTTATGAACGCCACTGTACTTAATTTTCTAGAAATTGTAATTGTAGACTTTAGTTATTTTAAAATAATTCGAACACAACATTCTAGAAAATACTAGACGGTTCTTGAATCAACTAGGAATAGTTTTGAACTATAAATACAGGCTAACTCATAAAAGTTTAGTTTAGTTTGATTGGATACATTAAACGGTTCAGATCGTTACTTACAATAGTGGTTAAATTTTGTGAACATTAATCTCAATGAAGTTTGTTAAGTTGAATTCGTGTGTATGTATTTATTTTGATTTGCAATTAAAAGAACTCAAAGGTTTATTTTAAAGCGAGTAAACCTTAACGCGTTTTATTAAGTAAAAACGTAACAATTGGTGTCAGAAGTGGGATTGCAATAAAAAAATTGATATACAATGAAATTCGATGAGCTTAAAGTTGAGCAGCTTAAGAAGGAGTTGGGCAAGTTGGATCTGCAGACTGCAGGAAATAAAGCTGAGCTGCAGAGAAGATTAATCGACGAATTTAAGCGACGCAACATTGACATCGCAGCTTATGAATTTGATGAAAAAGAAGAAATAGAAATTGCTACCCGTGCAATAAAAGATGGAAAAATGTCTGCAGAAACTTCTAGAAAATTGGAAGAAAATTCTAAAAACATGGAGAGAATGGTAAAAGAAAATACGGCTGAAACTTCTAGAAAAATGGAAGAAAATTCTAAAAAATGGAGGAAAACATGGAGAGAATGGTAAAGAAAATTCTAGAAAAATTGAGGAAAACATGGAGAGAATGGTAAAGGAAAATTCGGCTGAAACTTCTAGAAAAAAGAAGGAAACTCAAGTTCCATTTTAGCCGAAATTCAAGAAAATTCCAGATTGACAAACGAAAAACTTGAGAAGCTTCAAGAGATTTCTACTGCTATAAATGAAAGAGTAGACGATATGGAGATAGAATTCAACCAGAAGATGTTTGATGTAAAAACACAAGTCACTGATGTAAAGACACAACTCACTGATGTAAAAACTCAAGTCACGGATGTAAAAACACAAGTCACGGATGTAAAAACACAAGTCACGGTGTTTGATGGAAAACTACATCATCTGGTAGAAAAAGTAAATAGTCTTCAATAACAAGAGGGAGCGGTGCGAGTTTTTCCAGAAGTCTCGAATAGAATAAGAGCTCCAAGTTTTGACGGCAGCTCACCATTGAATGTGTTCAAGTACCAGTTTGACACAGTTGCCAACAAAAATGCATGGAACAATGAAGAAAAAGCCATGGAGTTGATTCTGGCTTTAAAAGGAACTGCAGCTGAGATTCTAGAAAGTGTACCAGTAAGTTGCAGAAACAATTATGATGACATTATGGTATTACTGCAACGTAAGTTTGGTGGTGAACACAGAAAAGAAATATTCAGAATGGCATTACGGGACAGAGTACAAAAGGCAAACGCGACGCTACAGGATTTCGCACTAGAGATCGAGCGTTTGGTGCAGCTTACTTATCCAGGTAAAAGTTATCCATTGTTAGACCACTTTAAGACCGAAGAATTTGTAAATGGTATACGTGATGCTGATGTAAAACTCGCGGTATGTGCATCACAGAAATCATTGTTTGCAGACGGTATCATTTGCCTTAGCCTAAGAAACCGCCAGGATAATTTCAAGGCCGCATGGGTATAAGGTACGAAAGCTTGATTTCTCTGTTGAGGACGAAGGAGATATTTTAAAGGAAATGAGAAGCATGAAGGAGGCAGTTTTGCAAGCTTTGGGCGACAAGCAAAATAAAACCAAAAGCAAAGTAAAATGCTATAACTGTGGTAAGACTGGTCATATTCAACGAAACTGCAAGTCACCAAGAAAACGATCCCGATCTGCATCGCCAAAGAGCTTATCGACATTCATCACAAGAGTCGCCGCTGAGGCTAAGAAGAGCTAGCATAACGAAGGAAGCATCTGAAGGTTCCACGATTAATTTAGTAGTGAAAACGAGCAACAAGAATCTTACGACCTGTGGGTATATCAATGGTGAAATCCGAATTTTGACTATCGACACTTGTGCAGGGCATTCCATTATAAGGGCTGATTTGATAAGGGGATCTGTTGAACCATTTAGCGGGGTAAGCTTGAGAACAGCTACTGGAGAGCCTGTCATTGTATATGGCAAAGCAAGAGTGGAAATAAGAATGGCCGATATGATCGTTTTAGATGAATTTATTGTTGCTGAAATTCTGGACGAGGTCATAATTGGGGCAGATTTTATGATTCGTCAAAACATAAGTCTAGATATTGGACGACAAATTATGAATTGGTATGGTCTAGAAGTACCCCTTAACGCTGGGAACGGAAGTGATGCCCTTGTAAGACAGCTAGTCACTTGTAATCGTAAGAAATCGTCATTCCAGAAAGACGATGGAAAACGTGGTGAGCCGAGCGCACACTCAAGACGTCTGAGTAAATATATGAGAAAGCACTGTATGGAGGCTGAAAACAAGAACTGCACCAATGCGCTTCGCCTATTGCATGTGGAACCCAGCGAAGATTGGTCAACGGCGCAGAAAAATGATCCCATATTGGTGGCAATAATGAAGGCTAAGAAAGATGGTAAAATACCGACCGTATTGGGCGCAGTGACATAGTCTGAAGGTGGCAAATGATTGTCTATACCGTACATGGAAAAGTACTGATGGCAAATCGGCTAAAAACCTTATTGTAGTACCGTCTTCTAAAGTATGCGAAGTCGTGAAGAGATTCCACAACGGTATAGTGGTGGACATCTAAGCGTAACGAAAACCATGAAGAAGTTAAAAGAAAGCTACTATTGGGTCGGTTGCAAGCAAGCCGTGATTGATTGCATAATCAAATGCCCACAGTGTGTTGCGGTCAGGGATCCAATTAGAGAGAGTATAACATCGCCCCAGCAGTACAACTTTGGTGAACCGTCCGTACCAGCGGATAGTAAGGGCTCTTCCCAAGAGCAGAAAAACAAGTTAAGACGGAGCCGTGTCAATTCATCAAATGACAAGATGAAAGTCAGATACGAACGATCGGCAAATTCGGAAGGCTTTATATAAGGCTAATTGGGTTTACTTTTTAGTCCACAATGCAAGAAAGGATTATCTCCCAAGCTGCAGACTCATTGGGATGAACCATATAAGGTGATAAAGAAACTGAAAGACGTGGTGTATCGAATTCAGAAATATAAGAGTCCAAGATCAAAAATGAAGGTGGTACATTTAGAACGACTAGCCCATTATGGAAACGGAGAATCTGAGCCTATTCGGGACGAACAAGCTTAAGTGGAGGGCAGTGTTACGAAATTAGATTTGTCTAAGAATTATTTATGGTTTTAGTTATAAGTTATCTTGTAAATTATAGTTTTATGTAATATTAGTTACTATTTTTATGAACGCCACTGTACTACATTTTCTAGAAATTGTAATTGTAGACTTAAGTTATTTTAAAATAAGTCTAACACAACATTCTAGAAAATACTAGACGGTTCTTGAATCAACTAGGAATAGTTTTGAACTATAAATACAGGCTAACTCATAAAAGTTTAGTTTAGTTTGATTGGAGACATTAAACGGTTCAGATCGTTACTTACAATAGTGGTTAAATTTTGTGAACATTATTTCAATAAAGTTTGTTAAGTTGAATTCGTGTGTGTGTATTTATTTTGATTTGCAATTAAAAGAACTCAAAGGTTTATTATAAGGGGAATAAACCTTTACGCATTTTATTAAGTAAAAACGTAACAATATGTATGTATATAAATTTTTTAATTGTATTCAAAATCGGAAAATTGATTGTATGATTAAATTTTTAAATCATACAATTAATTTTTTTAAATCAATTTATATAATAACACTCAAGGGGAATTCGCCTTGATAACACTGTTCTAGAATTTGACACTTTTTTCTGTCAAGCGGAGAGAAAAATTAGTTTTTAGAAAAATTTCGAAATTTTTGTTATTTAAAACGAATACCGATACCGATATATCGGCGATACTTCGGGTTTACCGATATACCGGTATCAGCAATATTTTCCTAGCGATACGACGATACTTTTTTTTAGAGTTTTTTTGAACAAACTAATTTTTAATGCTTATTTTTTGCAGAGCATTTAAAGGCAGAGCATAAAATCAAAAAGAATGATAAATGGTTTCTTTTAATTCTAAAGCTCGCGTTCTATGCGTACGTGACTTTTTTGACCTTTGTTCAAGATGCATGCAACACATGCTAAAGTAGATAGTAATTCCACTTCTTCATGAGTAGAATTTTGCTGTGTAAGTTGTCAATATAATTTTACGCTACTACTTTTTGGACAGATGATAAACGCATTGAACGCTTGGTGTGAACCTGCAACTTTAGCCGTTTGCTTTGTATCAAAGTAGTAAAATGTTCTCTAATATATATATCTTGTATGTATTTGAAAGGTTTAAGATTTTTTGGCTCGAGGTCAAAATAAGTTCTTTTATTTATATATTATAAAGGTCGAATAAAATACAATATAACATTTATTTTTCGGCTTATTTTAATGTAAGAATAAAAATAATTTTGCTACAACTTTTGGGTTACTTCCAAGAGGCTACAAAATCCATAAGCAAAGCCACTGCTACATTGACTGACGCTATTCCGCTTGCTTTCAGTCTTCAAACATTATTAAAAAATACAAAAAAGAATAAACTGTGATGCAGAATAGTTCAGAGTCTCAAAAAAATGGCGACTTACTCAGCTTTACTTAGGGCCTATTCGCCAAATCTATTTAAATATCAATTTATGTTTAAAATTATTTTTCATGTCAAATAAAATTATATGCTTGTTCATCGATTTCGAACGTTAGCGTTCGAAAAGAAAATTACATTTAAAACAAAAACAAATTTTGAAATTTTGTTTTAACCCTAGAACGTCATACTTCGTCGAATCGACGACGCACGATTTTATTTCATATTTCTTTTTCCGTATTTGTGTTCTTTTCAAGCTGATTTTTCATATGGCGGCTGCCGTTGATATACTTTTGATGTGGGCGCCTATAGCTGTCTACGCATTGGCTAAATGGGTTTTTCTGTTAGTATTTTAGGCTTTGTGTTTTTTATATAAAAGCAAATAGAGCAGTTTTGACCGATAAAGAAATTATTGATATGCGTATTTTGTCCTCCGTTTAAAAGACGAAGGGCAAAATTAGTGAGCTTAAAATGGAAAAAGCCAATTTGCGGAGCACAAAATACAACTTTGTGCCTCTTGCACAACTTTAAGACTAAACCTACTGAAAACCATATCTTTTTTTAAATTAATAAGTTAATTCTACGGTGCAAACAAATTTAATGGATTATATATTTTAAGTATTTTTTTTGTTATGTTTTGAAAAACAAGCCAAACAAGATAGTACTTTGAAACCGTCTGTTTTAATTATAAAATAAGAGTACATATTTATTTATTTTATCTCATTAACATCAATAACAAGTTATTGAACAAGCCAAATTTCATATGTATTTCCAACGTAGTTTTATCCTTTTTTCTCTTCTGAGTATAACCGTCGTCGATTCGACGAAGTATGATGTTTTCGTCATAAAAGTAAGTTAAATGTAATTTTCTATGCGAACGTTAACGGTCGAATTCGATGAACCGGCAGTATGTATAAGAAAAAATATATTAAAGTACGAATTGATATTTAAATAGAATTGGTGAAATAGGCACATTACCTAAACATTTTTAACTATTACTAAAACTAGTACTCTTAAAAATAGTTGCAAAAGTAGTTGCAAAAGAAGCAGTTGTCTTGCTTTGTAGCATTACCTTTTTTTAAACTACTGCTATATCAGTTTTGCCAGGTAATTATTTTTCCTAATAAAATTTTAAACTTCGTTAACTTTGTACATATTATCGGAATTAAAAAGTTTGAGCACTTCAGATGTTAGATTAAAGTTGTAACACGAATATTTCCATGAATACTTCTCCCTTAAAACGCTTACTTTTTTATCTTTTCAAAAACGTTTTTAGCTCAACCAAAAACAAACTGTAAAAAATTATAGTATTACTTAGTTATTGTTGTGTACAGACAAGCGAATATTGAAAGCCCCTAGGTTAGGTTAGGTTAGGTTAAGAAGGGTTATGCGCCCAAGGGCGCAACTCCACTCGGAGACCAATGAGGTCCATTGTGAATCCCTTCAGTAGAGGAGAAAAAAGTAAAAAGAGAGAAAAGAGAAGAAAAGAAGAATAATAGAAAATAAACCTAAGGTTCGGTATATTTTTAGAAGCGCAAGACAAATTCCCCCCTACGGCCCCCCCAACTGAAACAGCCGTCCTACTTCCCTGACAAACCCCAGCAGATCGGTTGGATTACATCCAGCGATACACCCCAGTTCGTCGTGAAACCTAGCCCCTAGCCATTTCTCCCTGGGGCCGTGCATCCTAGGACAGTGGCACAGTACATGCTCAACCGTCTCGAGCTCCTCGGCATCTCCGCACAACCTGCAGAAGTCCGGTCTCCCAATGTCCCATTTACCCATAAACGCCCTAACAGAACAATGCCCCGTCAGGAACCCTATCAGAGTCCTGAGACTACTCCTATCCAGTCCTAATAGAACCCTGGTTGCACCTGCGTCCAATCCGGGCCATAAGGCCCTTGACACCCTGCAATCCGTTCTATCCCTCCAGGACCGGTTAACGGCATCACGAAATCTTTCCCGCAACACCCCATAGTAGTGACATAAGGGGGGTTTTACCCCTCTGTCCCTTACCTGTAAGTCCAGATTCGAACCCCCTCTCGCTAGTTCGTCCGCCACCTCGTTGCCATCCACCTTGCAGTGTCCTGGTACCCAACACAGCCTTATTGTGAATGCCAACATGAGCTCTCTCAGAGCATTCCTACACCGAGCAACCAGGCACGATCGCACCGTGTGATTTGTCAATGCCCTTAGCGCAGCCTGACTATCGACGTAGATTGTCACAACAGATCCCCCCACGATGTGATCCAGTATCACTTCCGTAGCCCTCCAGATCGCTAGGATCTCAGCCTGGAAGACACTGCACTCATCCGGGAGTCTGAATGACCTTTTCACGTCAGTGTCAGCAATAAAAACACCAGCACCAGTGCCAGTGTCCATCTTGGACCCGTCCGTATATACTGCCCACTCCTCAAACAGTCCGTTGGATCCACGCCAAACTTCCCTATCCGGGAACTCCACCGGTGGTGTTACACCGAAGTCCAAGGTCATACTCCTATGATCCGAGATTCCCCCCGGAACCCTTTCCTGATCAAGCAGACCCACTTCGTATAGAATCCTTGTGTGGTCATCTCGCCTAGGTCTAATCAACGAAGACTCGTAGAGTCTAAGTAAGTTCCTGGCAGCCACACTCTTCGCATAATGTTCAATGGGGGACAAATGTAGTAGGATGTCCAACGCCGCCTGCTGCGTGCTTCTCCTTGCACCAGTGATGCCAAGTGATGCACTCCTCTTTGCCTTGTTAAGCATCTTCCTATAGCTGTCCACTCTCAACGCATCCCACCAAACAGTGCATCCATAGGTAAGAATAGGTCTAACCACCGATGTGTAAATCCAGTTTTTCATATCCGGTCTCAGTCCCCAATTCTTACCGATGGAGTTTCTGCATGTGTAGTAGGCATTGAGTCCTCTTTTCATCCTCTCCTGGGTGTTTCTTCTCCAAGACAGTTTACAGGCGAGGAAGTTACCCAAGTACTTAGCACAGTCAGATAGAGTTAGCTCGACGCCATCTAACACTGGCCCCTTAAAACCTTCTATCCTGTACCTTCTGGTAAAAAGAACCAGCTCAGTCTTCGCCGGGTTTACCCCCAGCCCTCTATCTTTTGCCCAATCCGAAAGTTCGCCCAACATCACCTGCATAATTTCACTGATCGTGGACAAAAACTTTCCCCTGACCAGTAGAACTATGTCATCCGCATAGGCGACGGCTTTCATACCCTTGGAATCAAATGTTCTGAGAATACCGTTGACCGCGAGCAACCATAGTAGAGGAGATAGAACCCCCCCCTGTGGTGTCCCCCTGGTAACCTTCCTCCTTACCCTATGATCCCCCAGGCTCGAGTTTATAATCCTGCTGCCAAGCATGCAGACTATACACTCCACCAGAAAGCCTTGAACTCCCAGCTCCACTAAGGAATCCTTGATCGCCTCAATCCTAATGTTATTGAAGGCTCCTTCTATGTCCAGAAACGCGGCGAGAGTATATTCCTTATGCCTCAGGCCGTGCTCAATGCAACCCACCACCTCGTGTAGCGCACTCTCAACAGATTTACCCTTAAGGTAGGCATGTTGAGCGCTGCTAATGAGGTGGGTACCAATATTACCCCTAAGATAGAGGTCTACCAGTCTCTCTAGTGTCTTCAATAAGAATGAAGACAGACTAATAGGCCTGAAATCTCCCGGCTTCGAGTGGCCTGCCTTACCAGCCTTGGGTATGAAAATTACCCTGACCTCTCTCCACCCCCTAGGCAGATACCTCCCACTGAGGCATTTCCTAAATATATTCACTAGCAGAAATAATGCGTCGTCCGGGATATTGCAGAGCATGGCCGGAAAAATACCGTCCGGACCCGGTGATTTATATGGGTCGAAGGTATTGACAGCCCACTTAAGCTTCTCCCTTGTGACTATTTCCTCGACGCAGGCGGACTCATGACTCGATATCACAGACATTCCGTCCCCTTGACTATCGTTCATACCTCCGTCTTCCGTGCACCCAGGAAAGTGCGTCTCCATGAGCAAGGTTAGGGTCTCAGAGCTAGACTCAGTCCATGAGCCGTCATTCCTTTGGACATACCCCAGGGTTCTAGGATCCTTGGATAAAATCCGTCGGAATCTAGACAACTCGTTGACATTATCAATGGATTCACAGAACTGCCTCCATGAGAGCCTCTTTGCCCTTTTAAGATCCGCCTTATACTTATTGAAATGCACCTTATGGGTGTTCCAATCACTCGATGCTCCCGTGAGCTTGGCCCTGTTAAACAGCCTTCTTACCGTCGACCTTTGAACCTGAAGTTCCCTGGTCCACCATTTGGGCTGTTCACGCCTACCCGGAGAAGTTACCGGGCAAGACAGCTCATAGCTCTCTCTTAGCAGATGAGTGAATCTGTTCACATCACCTTCCACATCAGTTGGCAGCAAGTCGCACAGGGCCCATTGCGCCACCCCAGAGCGGACCCTTTCTTTAAAGAAGTCCCAATTCGTCCTCCTCGGGTTCCTAAACGGATCAACCCTAGACAGGTCAAAATTCAGTGTAAAGGTTATACGGCTATGGTCTGAGAAAGTACAGTCCGTTGCCACCCTCCAATCCGCAACAAGTTGCTCGTCGCGGTTCACTAATGTCAGATCTATAACTGCCTGCCTATCCTTATTTCTGAACGTCAGAGTGTTACCCATATTACAGATAATAAGATTGTTAGTAGTTATAAAATCAAACATTAACTCACCTCTTTTGTTAATATCAGCGCTCCCCCATTGGTTATGATGTGCATTTGCATCACATCCCAAAACCAGGATGGCGCCACTCCTTCTTGCATACGCCACCAGCTCTTCCACCTTTGCGCCAGGTGGATCTACTGCCTCGTACGGCATATACACCGAAGCCAGTGTAAGGGTACGCTTACCTTTGGCTTCTCTATTAACGACGGTCAAGTCACCGCACCTAAAAGAATGAGATATTAGAAAATTCAATTCATTCCTCGCCAGTATACACGTTCTTACCTTGTCCTCTGTGGACGGGACAAAAAGAGTGTATCCCGTAACCTTTAACCCGCAAACCTTATTTTTGTTTATCCAAGGCTCTTGGATTAGGGCTACGTCCGTCCGAGTGTTGTTGAGGAAAGTTGCTAGTTCGGCTGAAGCTGCTTCACAATGGTGCAGGTTTATTTGCACCACTAGCAGCTTCTTTGGTCCTGTCATGTTTCGGATACCGGAACCTGACACAACCTAGACCGAACTTAACAACCCCCCCAACTTCCTCTAAGAATTTCATGGACTCCCGATCCACGGCGAACCGGAAGTCCTTCCCGGTGTTCTCCTTACAAGCCAGTGAGGTCACAAGCCTCCATTGGTTGGTAAGGAGCCTACCGTTCTGTTTGCCCATTACTGCCAGTATGGTTTCCACCGGGCGTACGGGTGGTGGAATCCATACTGTCACTATGGACCTGAGTGGCAGTTCGGAGGCTTGTATAACTTCAAGCTTTGCCTCTGGGTTAAAGTCACTACATTTGTCAATCGTGGTTCTTAAGAATTCCAAGGAATTCTTGTTACCACAGTTGACAGTCTTCACTCCCTTAACCCAGTCTGCCCCATTGAAGGATACATCCTCCTCTTTGCCACTAAATACGGCCAATTCGTCGATGAGCCTACCTTCAACCAACTGCCATAGATCGGTACTGATCCTCCCATCTGGATCATTCCGATCGATGACGGCTACCTGAAGATGGTTATCCAGGCTCGTCGACTTCTTCGTTCTCTTGTTCGATGAAGAAGGCTGATCATCTCCAGATCTGACTCTCTTAATGGTCTCCTTGTTGTTGGGACCCTTAGGAGCTTCAGCCGATGATGCACCAGACAATTTCATAGATTTCCCTACTACCTTGGGTGTCGCTCCTTTGCCCTCCGCAGCTCGTTCCGAAGACATGAGCGCCTTGGCCATTGGGGCAGCACCCTCTATGTTGCCTACCCTGCAGCAGGTTGATGAAGCCACCAGCCATTTACTCTTCTGAGCAGTGTCAGGGTTGGAAGCTGCATCCACCTGCTTCTTCCAGGGAGAGGACCAACCCAGAACGGTACTGACAGGGCCGTAAATTCTTTCGAACTTAGCGACGCTTTGTCGGTGCCGTCTCAGAAGGTACCTGTCCCTCGCGGAGAACGTTGAAGGATCTCTCTTCGCCATCTTATCCAGATACACCAGAGAGTTCCTTGTCCCGCTCCGCGCCTTCTCCTCCTTCGTTCGGCCGGTGTTGTTAATACCAAGTGGAGGGGCACTTGGCATCTCCTCCACGGCGCCCTGCCGAACAAGTTGTGGACATTCTTCTCCCGAGTGTCCCCTTTGGTGTCCCCTGGCCTCACCGGTGGAAGGGACAGGCTCTGTAGTCTGACTGTGAGCAGATATACTTGCAGTATCCTGCTCCTCGTCAGAGATCAGAGTCAGCCGCTTCAACCCCTGAGTAGCCCCGGTTTCACCACAGGAGTCACTCGACAGTTCCAGAAGACTGTCCACCTGTAGGTCGGTCAGCACTTGTCTCTTCTGCCCAATGATGCTGCAATGAACAGCCGATAGGGTCAGACCCCCCACACAAGAACTGACCGACTCCCCGACCGTGACGTCCGATCGACCCTCGACTCTTCGATCACCTCGTCCGTCGCGTCCTCTTTCCGTCCTTTTAAATTAAATTTATTATTTTTAAATTTTTGATCATTCATTTTTGTTCCCACGAGTAGGCCGTAAAGTCGGACCATCCGCACAGTGACGGCGTGCGCAGACTAGGCAACTGACATACAAAAGCGCTTTGCCATGACGCTGAGGGGAGCTGTTAACGACTAGTTTCTTTTTGCACTAACTAGCCACCCAGGCCCTCGGCACTGCTACCTTCACGTTGACCTTAAAAGTGCATATGTCGCGCACCAACCACTGGTAAAGCCCCCACCTTACAAGGGGCGAACCCGCGGGCTGGCATGACGTGATATATGTACTGATAATGGACCGGATAGTGTATAGTTACCACCACCGCCTCATTATCCTGACAAGATGAGTAACCTTTAGTCGTGCACTCCTTCAGTATTCATGACCTCCTGCGAAGACGTATCGAGATACATCACCTCAGTAGATCAGAACCGTAGAGTGCACTTAAGCCCTCGCATCTCGACAAGATTGTTACCCAGGCCCCTAAAACCCCCTAAATATAAATATATGTCCCCCAAATTTCCCCCTAAAAATTTTTACCCCCTAAATATGTGGGAAACCCCTAACCTGACAATATGTGCTACTTTTAAAATATAAAACAAGAAAATGGAGTAGCAGCAATAAAAACAAAAATGCAGTGGCTGTTCGAAAAACTAAATAGTTTTCTGTTGATTTGGTTTTTGGTTTATTTCCTTTATAATAAACCTCTCGAGTTCTTTTATTGCAACTTTAATAAAAAAAATAAAACACAGCACTTTAAACTAATATTTACACAACTTTATTTAGAACTTAGTCACTTTAACAACTTATAATTGCGACCTCTATTGCGATCTACACACTTAAACGTTTGTACTAAAACTGACTGACGATGCCCACCTTTACTAGTCTTTATACTCTGTTCGAGCGTTGTCGTCTAGATAGCTCTAGAACGTTTGACGCTTTCGAACTGTCTGTAACATTTTCGAACTTTCTGGACCATTCGAGCTTTTATTATCTTAGCAGCTAATATCATTATGCATTAACACTACGGCTGAATTTGAGCTATTATACATCAATAAACTAAAGCATACTTTAAGGATTTATAATAATTTTTACATTATCGAATATTCGAGAATTACAGTGGGGTTGAAATACAATTATGTATAAAAATTTGAGAAATATTTCTTTACTCAAGTTACTTTCGTAACAATATTATAATAGGCAAAACTAGAAACCAACAATGAGTACGTATGTCATGTCGTTATTTGAATGATTCATAAACAGTGCAGTCAACTCCTCGTGAATAAATCCAAGTAATAACATAGAAGTTATATGTATTCACATCTATGAATATTTATTTTATGAGCATTCATTTCACAATGTAGTGGAACGTTTTGAACGTAGTATTTGATAATATAATTTTGTTTTAAATTACCGAAAATTTACCTATTTATAAGGCAATTTTAAATTTAATTTAAAAATTAACGTCCATATTCATAAAATATATGTAGATTTAGAAAAGGAAAATTTTAAATAAAGCAATAATACTAAAAAATTTACCAATAATAAGCGTTTTTTCGGTTTTATTGCTTTGTAAAATTTAAAAGTTGACTAGATCTCTGTTTGACACACGAATAGTGTTGTTTATAAAAAATCGTCGCTTTAATTCGTTTCACACGTTTGTGTTCGTGTTTTCGTAATGTGGCTTCCATATTTTTACAGACAATGTTTTCTCGCTATGACATAATCACCCCTATTATAAAAGTCGACGTCGACATGAGTAGACGGCACCGGAACAGTAATTGTATTTTCTGAGTCGTTATTGACAATAATCGATTACTATTGACTAGAATTACTGTTTTAGTCGACAGGAAATTTTGCCACAACTCAAATGAAAGTTAAGTAGAATGTAAACATATTTATTAAATACGTTAAAATAAAAAACGCAAATTTAAAAGAAGTTTTGGGTACAAATGTTATTAGGAAATTAAACGTGAAAAAGTTTGCTAAAATAAAATTCGCGAACATTTTTAATTAAAGAAATTTCGAAATTGCGTAAGTTTGCAAAAATAGGAAAATTCTCGAAAATTTTTAATATATCAAAAAAGCCATAATTAAAAAGCCATTGATTAAAAGTAACTCAAACTATAAGGAATGGCAAAAATTCGGTTAAAATTGCAAAATTCGCAAAAATTTGCTAACAGCGACATGATATGCTAGGAACACAACTGGGGCGAACGACGAATTTTTGGCCGCGAATATTCGTCGCGAAAAATAAAAGACGTTTGAGTATATGAAAATGCACACAATCAGGGCGCCGGCGAAAATTCGCCAGACGCGGCGAACTTTAAATAGATTTAATTCTATTTCAGACGCCGGCGAACGACGAACAAATCAGTACTAGGTGACCATGTTTGGTTTTAGTTAAGAAGTAGTTTAGTAAATAAAGTTACGTGTTACTTTAATAATTGTTTTTTTTTTATTGTATAACACATAAAATAAGTATACAAAGTATTTTGCTATAAAAATAATTTTGAGTTGTGTTTTTGATTATGTTTTTATTTTTAAGCATTATTTTTTTGAATATGGTCACACTATTTCTCTCTCTTTTTACACAAACAGCATTCAACTCTCTCAATTATAAAAGCTGTTTTTTATTCGTCGGTATTGTGCTTCATACGACGAATTTACTCAGCGAATTTTTACGGAAAAGTTCGTCGTGTTGGGCGAAATTCGCCGTTCGTCTCAGTTGTGTTCCTAGCATTACATAGCAAAGTCTAATATTTATTAAAAATCTTTAAAGTTGTAAAGAATCCGGAAACTATCGCTTCTATCGCGAATATGGCTAAAATTCGCGAAAAATTGCAAACTTGGAAACAAACCCTAACTTTTTTAAATCGCTAATCGGCTAAAAAAAAACATGTCGGAAATTAACAAAAAACAATTTTGCAATAATATCATAAATTCGCGAAAATTTATAATATTTCATACAAGCCATAAAATTGATTAACAGTTCCTAAGAATGGCAAAAATTTGGTAAAAATTGCAAAGTAATCGGAAATTCGCAAAAATTTGCTAGCAGCGGCATGATAGCAAAGTCTTATTAATAATTATTAAAATTTTAACGATTATAATCGTTACAGTTATAAAGAATCAGAAAACTTACAGTAAAAATAGCTCTAACATGGCAAAAATTCGCAAAAAAATTCAAAATCAGAAACAAACTAAAATTAATTTAAAATCGCTAAGTCGGTTAAAAAAAACAAAATGTCGGAAAATAGCATAAATAGCGTTAAAAAAATTAGCTTCAATGATGAAGAACAAAAATAATTGGAGATGGGATTTTTTTTTTGGCAGATTTTCGATAAATAGTCGACGTCGACACAACTTTCTTATAAAATACCAAATTAACGTCGAAGTGATGTAGTCATCGACTTGATGTGACAACAAATAAAAATTAATGTCGACGTTGACAAGGACTTACATAATAGGGGTGATTATTAACTTATTATAGTTATGACGATGAGGCAACAAATTTGCGATATTCATATTAACTTCAAAAGAGTTCAATAATTTTTAATAATATGATAATATTTTTAATTTATTATTTTGCTTACGCTTTTACGCAGCTTAAAGCAGTATCACTTTAAAATGATTAAAATATAATTTTACTGAAGCAATTGAAGCACAGCCGAAATTGACGTTGTAAGTTACAAAATTATCATATATCAGGAAAGCAAAAAAACGTTTTTAACAGTCAGGATTATTTATTTTTTAATTTTTGTTATGTAATCAAAAATAATGATAATAAATACTTCATGCAAAATTTCAAGAAATTTTAATTTTAAATAACATTCAAATTGACAGTTATGCTTCATATCCACAATCGCGATGTCATTTAAAACGTTATTTCACTACGCAAGCGGCTTTTAAAACGTTATTCCACGTTGCAAAACCAGTTCGTTTGTATCAAGTGTTAGTAACTTATAACGTTCTTCCACTGGCTGACTCTATGTATCGCATTTTGATGGCAATAAATTGCATAATTTTGGGTGATTTGATGTTTCTACAATGTAAGAGAGTAATTTTAACGGTAATCTGCAAAAACCAGTTTATGCTAAAAGTGGCTTTTACAACGTTATTCGCGGCTTTGATTCAATTGATAAACTAAATCTCTTTAAAGAAAATAATCTATCTACGATTAATGACGCTGTTATATGTAGTGCAAATTATCTTGAAAAATAGTTGTAAAGCTCATTTTGCCGTTGTACCAAAAATTCGATAATCTAAATGTTGAAGCGACTTCAGACTTTATTTTATTTTTTTCTAATTTTCTTTATTCTGCTTTAATCTTTATTTATTTATTTTTTTTCTTAAATCTTAAATCTTTAATTTTGTAATTTTCTTTAATTTTGAATTTTGTTTTTTGAATTTGTATTTCCTTTTCTCTAAGTGTAGAGTAATTCTCAAGGGTTCTTTTACTCTTTTACTTTGTTTTTTTTTTTGCTATAATTGTCTCTTGAGATTGTTTTTATTTGAGTCTTATTTGGTTACTACGAACCTACAATTGTTAAAGTAATTTTTTTAGTATTAGTATTAATCTCACAACAGAAGGAGCAAGAAGCCCAATAAAAACCATTTTTGAATTGAAAATAAAGACCAACCGTATTTTTATTTTTTTAACAATACTCAGCGGCTAGGAAGAAAGTCTAGCCCATATTTTGGTCCTTCGTAAAAATCCTAGAAGAGCTAGGATTGAATGAACCAGTGGAAAATCTTGTCCACAAAGTGTCTTCAACAGTTGTTCATCGTAACAACTAAGGCACATTTGAACTGTCGTCAATAATTGTTCTACCGCAACAACGACAACATCAACCATAGACAAGAGGGCTGCGTGCAGAAAAATCTTTGGTGTATCCCGTTCCAACAAAAGGAAAAAATTGAGCTAAATATTCCAAGAAGGAAGAAAGGTCTACAAGACGATTGATTTTCAAGAGGGAAAAATCAGCAAGGTAATCATTAATTATCATCAAAAGGAATAGATTGGGTAAGTGCAGTGTTTTAATTATATTTAATGCGATTGTATGATTTTCGTGAAAAGTGCTTAAAAAAAATTGATTAAAATTTCTGCATAATCATATTCAAACAAGGTATCGAACATAACCTTAAAATTTAATCAAATTCCATCACTGATAGAAAAAAATCCCTAACGTATTTACACTGATAAAAAGTACCAACACTGGTAAATAAGAAAAAACAACGGAGTTTTTTTTATTTAAGACATGCGCACTGCCGTTAAATATAATTGCCATACTCGTCACACTCATTAGCAAGTGTTTCAATTCCACCAGTTCCCCTAACTTTGTTATTTACAATTGATTTTTTTTGCCGACAACTGCACAAGTTAAACGCGCGTTGAGCAAATTAAACGAAAAAATATTGTGAAAATTGTTAAAATAAATAAAAATTAAATAATAAAAATAAAACAAAAAAAAAATAATAAGACAGTGACTTAAAAAAAAGAAAACAAAAAACCAAGAACAACAACAACATTGCGGATAAAAGGCTGTATAAGGGTAAGTGTGTGGAGTTTAAATAACAAATAATTATATATTTTTGTGAAGAATTTGGTACGGGAAATTTAAATTTAAAAAAAAAAAAAACAACACAGTGATTTAGCATAAGCGGTTAAAATTGCAATTTACATACCTATTTATAAAAAAATTATGATAAAGAATTAATTTGTAGTAAATTTTGGAATAAAAAGGGTGGACCGAAAAGAGGTGAATTTAAATAAAAAATTTACAAGGTGACCCTACAAGTGGTACATATTTGCTGTGAAGTGTGTTCGATTACTTTGGAAAAATTGTTTGAAGAAAAGAGTGTGTAATTTTTGAAAGATTTAATTTAAAGCACGATTATAATAATTATATTTGGAAGTTTGATGAGTAGATTTTTAAAAAAAAAAAATTTTTACAGAATCTGAGTAAAATTGATTTGTGGCTAAATATTGAAAGTAATTTTATGGTGATAGAAAAAATTTTAAGAAATAAAAAGTTTTGAGAAAATAAAGCTACATTGAAATACAAACAATTTGGCAAATTTTTTGGCGGTTTGAAGCGAACATTTTTGAAAATTGTTTGGTGAAACTTAAAAACTGGTTTTAAACATTCTGCATCGCTTTCATTCGTCGCGATTAATTTTAATATACCTTTGTATAAGGTTGAATTTCTTCACGATTATTTTTTGTAAATTTTTCATTTCGGCTGGTGAAATCGTTAAGGTATAAAATATTTTAAGGCCTTTTGAACAAAAATTTTTAAAATGGTTTCGGAAAGAGCATGTAAATACGATATTCGACAAGTAGTGAAGAAGATATCTTCAGAAGATTTGACGATTTCACTTTTAGAGGTAAAGCAGTCTGAACTTGAAAGAAGATGGCTGAAGATGATGACAACATTTGAAGAATTCATCAAAGGCTATGAAAGGGTGAAGGAAGAAGAAGATTTTCCAGATGAAATTACTCTGAAATACGAAGGTGCCTGCGAACAGTGCCAGATACTAAAGGCGAAGATAATGGATTTGTTGAAGGCGAAAGCTCCGCAACAAAAGGCGGCAGACACAACAGTACGTCAGTCGTCACTTAAATTACCTGCGGTCGAAATCCAAACGTTTGAAGGGGGTTTCGACAAATGGCCAGCATTTAGGGATATGTTTAGGGCAGTGGTTGGAAACGAACCTTCAGTGGCGCCAGCGCACAAATTATATTATCTACTTGGCAAGACGAGGGGGGAGGCCTACCAACTCATAAAAGATTATGATTTGGTAGATGCTAATTTTGAGCTAGCTTGGCAGGCTTTGAAAAATCGCTACGAAAATAAGCGAATTTTAATTAACAATCAAATTAGGAAAATTTATGGCATCCAGGCCCCTCAAAATGAAACTTTGAAATTTTTAAGGCAACTTCAAAATACGGTCAGCGATGGATTGTCTATTATTAGTTCGTTTCAAGTTGAGGTAGCGGATAATGACCCCTTTCTCATGCATATTTGCACTTCAAAACTCCCTGAAGAAACGTCGCGTGCGTGGGAAGATTCTCTGACTAACCATAAGGAATTGCCTACATGGCCGCAACTTAATCGATTTCTGTCTGAACGAATTGAAACTCTGGAAACTTTCATAAATTTGAGGAAACCGCCCAGCCGAGACAGTAATACCTCCAAATCTCAAGTTTTCTATTCTGATGCTCAACCTGATAAGGGAAAATTTAGCTGCAAGAAATGCCAACAGAATCATCCATTACGATTCTGCAAATATTTTAAGGGATTATCAGTCCATGATAGAATCAAATATGTTTATGCGAACAAATTTTGTGCGAATTGTTTTTCACCCACTCATGTTAAAACGAAATGTCAGAGCACCAGTAGCTGCAACAGATGCAATCAAAGGCATCACACCATGTTGCATATTGAAGAAGATAAAGTGAAAAAGGCTCCCACTCAAAGGGCGTCATCTCACCAGCAGTCTCGAGACTACGAAAGGCCATCAGGGTCGGGTACTCAGAGTAACACGAGTCCATCCAATTCTCAATCGGGACGATCTGCCACTTCGGGTGCAAATGGGGAGTCGGTTCAGGTTAATTTGTCTCAGCACTGCGGAACTACCATTTTACCCACCGCTTTGGTTCATGTTGAGCATTTAGGCGAAAAATTCACTGTTCGCGCATTAATTGATACCGGGTCGACTAGAAGTTTTCTCCTAAGGCGTGTTCAACAGAATTTAGCTATCCCCCTAGAGCGCCATCATAGCGAAATATCAGGGTTCGGTGAAACAGTGGTAGGAAGTTCGAAGGGAAGGTGCTATGTCACAGTTAAATCTCGAATATCCGATTTTAAAATTAAAATTCGGGCGATTGTGGTACCAACGTTAGCACATTTTATGCCTTCACGGCCGATTCCAATCCAAAATTTAGAAGATATAAGAGGTTTAAAGATGGCAGACCCCTATTTCTACAAACCGGCGGCAATCGAAATGATTATTGGTAGTGATTACTTGCCTTTTATAAATTTGAGCGGCGTAAAAATGAATATTGGCAATAATCTTGAAGCTCGAGAGTCCCACTTCGGATGGTATTTGCTAGGCCCTGAACCAGAAACTCGAGTTCAATCATTCCATACTTTTGTCTCGCCTTGTAGCGATCTGGCCCTTCATGAGCAATTAAAAAAGTTTTGGGAGATAGAAGAGGCGGAAAAACCAGATTTTCAGTCTGAAAGCGACCTCTATTGCGAAAACTATTTCAAACGTACCACAACGCGACAATCTGATGGACGTTACGTGGTGCGACTACCGTTTAAAGAACAATTTCCGAAAGAGATTTTTTTAGGCCCCTCCCGAAATATGGCTCTTGCGCAGTACCACAGAATGGAGAAAATGCTATATAAAACTCCAGATTTGAAAGCGCAGTACACTGAAGTTCTCCAAGAATACCTCGACTTGGACCACATGGACCCAGTTGTACATTTTGAACCCGAAGCAGAAAAAGTGGAGTCGTTCTATCTACCCCACCACGCGGTCATCAAGCCCGAAAGCAAAACAACAAAAGTTCGAGTTGTGTTTAATGCCTCAAAGAAGACAGGAAGTGGTTTTTCATTAAACGACGTGCTCTACCAGGGTCCTACTCTTCAAACGGATCTGATGCAGCTCGTTTTACGATGGCGGAATTACAAATACGTGTTCACTGGAGACATACAGAAGATGTATAGGCAGATTTTGATGCATGAAGCAGATCGCCCTTATCAACAGATCTTATTCCGAAACCAAGCTGAGGGATATGTGAATTCATTTCAGCTTAAAACTGTAACGTTCGGCGTAAACTGCGCCCCCTTTCTGGCGATTAGGACTCTACTTGAGCTAGGTCATGATTGCAGACACCTGTATCGCAAAGCATCTAGTATTCTGAAGAATGAGGTCTACGTGGATGACATATTGTCCGGGGGACACACGCTTGAAGAGGCCAAGCAGATAAGCAGGGAGCTTATCACAGCTTTGAAATCAGGTGGCTTCCCCATTAAAAAGATGACAGCATATGATCAGTTTTACTCGAAAGTTTGCCCCGGGAGGATCTTCTAGACGAAGATTTCTTGAAGTTTGATGACTCCAGCTCTTTAAAAACATTGGGAATTCGCTGGAATGCGTTAGCGGATATATTCTACTATGCTGTAGAGCCAATTGAGATTACCCCATCTGCTACAAAACGTAAAATCTTGTCGGTAATTGCAAGATTATTTGACCCTCTCGGTTGGTTAGGCCCAGTCGTTATTGTTGCTAAGACTTTGATGCATGAATTATGGGAAGCAAAGTCTGATTGGGACGAAGGGGTACCTCCCCACATACTTGAGAAATGGAATTTCTTTTTAAAAAACTTGCCATTTATTTCGAAAATTAAAATACCTAGATGGGTAGATTTTTCTCCAGGATACAAAATCCAAATACATGGCTTCTGTGACGCCTCAGAGAAGGCATATTGTGGTTCAGTGTATATTCGAACAGAAAACGCAGACGGCCATATAAATAGTCATTTGCTGGTAGCAAAAACAAAAGTTGCTCCGATCAAGCGGACTACCGTTCCTAAACTCGAATTGTGTGGAGCTTTATTGTTGGCTAAGCTCGTCCGTAGTGTAGTCATGAACTGTCAGTTCACCTATGAGCTATTTTTGTGGACAGACTCGTCCATAGTCCTGGGGTGGTTGCAAAAACCTCCCTACACGTTAAAAACTTTTGTCGCAATTCGTGTGACTCAGATCATCAGCACCGCCAGTACTCAACACTGGAAACATATAAAAACTGAAGAAAATCCTGCCGATATGGGCACGCGAGGCTGCTCCCCGCAGGAACTTGCAGACAATCAACTCTGGTGGCATGGGCCCACCTGGCTACACTTTCCCACCCCATTGTGGCCAATTCCTCGGACGTTTGATCCAGTCGATCTGGAGATGAAAAAGCCTATTATCAACTTTCATCTTGACGTAAATTGCACAGATGTACTAGAAGCATTTTCATCTTTCCCAAGGGCGTTGCGAGTTCTTTGTTATCGACTTAGATTTGTCAACCGAGTTCTCAAGAAACCATTTTCCACCGAAAAGTTTATTACAGCTCAAGAAATTAGCTCAATGAAAACTCGACTCATCGCGCTCGCTCAAAAGAGATATTTTTACCGTGAATATGATTGCCTGAAAGAAAAGAGACCGTTAAGCCGCAAAAGCAGATTGCTTAATTTAAATCCTTTTATTGATAAGGATGACCTTTTACGAGTTGGCGGCAGACTTATTAACGCAGGTTTAAGCTACGAGGAGCGTCAACGGTCACATTTCGCAACACTTTTAGTCAATTTTACGCATCGCATTCTGCTTCACTCTGAGCACCATATAATGCTACGTGCGATTCGCCAGGGATTCTACATCCCACGATTAAAAAATCTTGTACGGAAATGTATTAGAGAATGCAAGGCGTGCACGATCTATAAGCATAAGGTCCAGCACCAAATCATGGCCGCACTCCCCCCAGAACGTGTGAACTTTTCCCTGCCCTTCACATATACGGGAGTCGATTTTGCTGGTCCATTTAGCATTAAATCCTCTACCGTGAGAAATGCCAAAGTCCTCAAAAGTTATGCTGCTGTGTTCGTATGCTTCTCTACTCGCCGTCCATTTAGAAGTCTGTTCAGACCTCTCAACCGATGCCTTTCTAGCCTGCTTTCACCGATTTACCGGGCGTAGAGGGCTCCCTAAGACCATGTTCTCCGACAACGGTCGAAACTTCGTCGGTGCAAGCTACCCTCTTCTAAAAAACCACCAAGAGTTTTTAAAATCTACCGAAAAAACTCTAATTGAAAAATACTCTACATTGGGCGTTACCTGGTCTTTTATACCGCCATACGCACCTCATATGGGTGGCCTCTGGGAGGCCGCAGTCAAGAACATGAAGTCTCACCTGAAGAAAGTTACCAATAACCTATCCTTCACCTTCGAAGAATTCAGCACGCTTTTAGTTCGTATCGAAGCCAATTTAAATTCGCGCCCTCTATCGCCTCTTACCGAAAACCCGGGTGAAGTACTACCACTGACCCCAGGACACTTACTTAGAGGGGCTCCAATTACAGCACTACCGGAAGCACCTGCTGAACCTCCGCTCGAAGACGTGCCATTCCTAAAACGCTGGGAAAGATTAAAAGCGCTACAACATATTTTTGCTCGGCGGTGGAAGTCTGAATATGTAACCGAGCTTCAACGCCGTTTTAAATGGCAAAAGGAACGCGACAAATTAAAACCAAACGATATAGTTATAGTCAAAGAAAACTTACTCCCACCTACCGAGTGGCTCCTGGGTCGCGTTAATAACGTAATCTATGGTCGAGACAGCAAAGTACGAGTTGCTGAAGTAATCACAAAGAAGGGTAAAATTTTACGCCCAGTTGCAAAATTATGTTTGCTACCGATAAACAATACTGAAAGAAAACTCCCACCACAACCTACCAAATAATCTACCAAATTCCTAAACAAAAATAGAAAATTAGAAAACTCAGTCGCATTAGGTATTTTTTAACACTGTATATACTTCTTTCTTTTCTTTTACTACTAATATAGATGAAGAAGCGACCACGCTGCCACATTTGCTACCTCAACCACCCTCTACGGTACTGTAAGGGGTTTAAAGAGCTGTGTTGAGCTAAAAAAAGGCTTCTGCCTAGATTGCAGCGCCTATGACCATGCCCGAGACGAGTGTACCTCGGCCAATCGATGTTCAGTGACGTCAGCGGGCAGCCCTGCAACGGCCTTCACCATACTCTATTGCACCCAGAAGTGGGAAAGAACGTACTCGCTGAACCTCAACGCGAGGACCCCTCGGCAGCTAGAGCTCCTTCAGCCGTATCACCCCCAAACCCAGTGGCAACCCTGCAAGCCGCGATCCCTCCACTAGAGGACATCCAGTTGGCAGCTATGGCCAACATACTGCAAGTGACCCTAAAAAAGGTTGTACTGGATTCGGCAGTACGACCCCTTGGCTCATCCATTTTCTGCCACTTGGCGTGAGATCGATAGGATCCTGGGCAGGGATGTGGCCCAAAGAATATTGTCACGTTGACCAGCCCGACCTTAACTTACCGATAGCCCAAGAGTCCACCTTTGGCTGGATCATATCTGGAGTGTTGAGGGGGTGCTCTTGCCATGCGTCCGGGGGAGCATGTTGAAGCGACTTCAGACTTTATTTTATTTTTTTTTCTAATTTTCTTTATTCTGCTTTAATCTTTATTTATTTATTTTTTTTCTTCTTATTTTATTTCTTAAATCTTTAATTTTGTAATTTTCTTTAATTTTGAATTTTGTTTTTTGAATTTGTATTTCCTTTTCTCTAAGTGTAGAGTAATTCTCAAGGGTTCTTTTACTCTTTTATTTGTTTTTTTTTTTTTTTTGCTATAATTGTCTCTTGAGATTGAGGTTTTTATTTGAGTCTTATTTGGTTACTACGAACCTACAATTGTTAAAGTAATTTTTTTAGTATTAGTATTAATCTCACAACAGAAGGAGCAAGAAGCTCAATAAAAACCATTTTTGAATTGAAAATAAAGACCAACCGTATTTTTATTTTTTAACAATACTCAGCGGCTAGGAAGAAAGTCTAGCCCACACTAAATATTTTATATAAAAACATATTAAATTCAAAAATTATAAATTGATAAATTTAATTTGTCGCAAGTCTGTTATAAGCTTAAAAAATTGAATATTTACATTTTGAAATGGGGATTTTATGGGGACATGAGCTCGACCTGAAAAACAGGCATGTATAAAATTTACTTTCTATTCTTCTTCTTCGCTCTGTCCATCCAGCTTAGATAGGTCAAAGCCCAGTAGCAGTGCTATCTCACGTGGGCGGGTCCATAAGGACACTGTTTCTAGCTGCGTTGGGTTTGCACTGTATTTGAATAGGTGACGTACGTCCTGTTGGCCTATTCCACATGCAGGGCAGAGGTCTGGGATGGTACTATTTATTCTGGAACAGTACTAGTTTAGACGTGTGCACCATTCCGACCTCAATTGTGCCAGTTTCACTCTGGTCCGACGTGGTAAGTCCCGTTCTTCGTTTGCAACCGGTTGGAGACGACCTCCTAAAAAATATCGCCTTAGACACTCCAAAAAATGCAGTCGAATTGCCACAAACGAAGATATTATGCACCGAATGATGGTAACATCAGATCCCACGATCTCACACTTGACTGCTTCATTTAGACAGAAAAAGCGCAGTGATATACATAAATGACGAAGTTAAAGCTCTTTTAGAATAATAAATTAAAAATAGATTTAAAATAAATAATAAATTAAAAAAATCATTTAAATTTTTTTGTTAGGGCTTTTTACATTGTAGGTAACGATATACATTTCTCTAACTTTCTTTATTTTGATAACTTTTGTGTATTACTAAATACATAAATAAAACTAAATTTGTGATGAAATCATTACATTTTTTGTCAAATATATTTTTTTCCTCACATACAAAAATCCCCAGTGTGCGGCGTCAACGCTTTGTAATTGAAAAATCCTGTTTTATTAATTAATAACAAATTATGGCAAATTAGCTATTTTTAGGTCAAACAGCGGTTTTAATTTCACTTCTTATTTCTTTTATGAGGGTTTTAGTAAGCACGAAAGTTAACACTACTGTTTGTGACGCTGACGCTCTTGTTTAGGTATGGCATATCAGCGTAAAAGCTACGCGGAAGAAGACGTTCCATCTTCCGCTCTTGTTTAGGTACGGCTGTTATTTAGGTATGGCTGTAAGTTTCTAAAATGGACATTAACCGACCGCTTGTCAAATTTTGTATCCGTTATATAGGTTTTATATTAATAAAACTACGTTTTTATCCAAAATTTTAAAGCAAACTAATATTTCATTTTAAATAGAAATATTTAAAAACAAATTAAAAGGTTGATTAGATTGAAATAATAAAAAAGTAGACACTACACTACCCCGTTTCTAGCTTTATTAATATAAAACAATTTTTTGCTTTTCTTTGGTAAAAGTGCTTCGGTATTTAAGAACTCAAAGAAAGCTGGCTTAAGGCGATCTTTTGAAACGGTATCCTCTCTGGATCTAATTTGAAGCTTAAAATATTTTTCATGGCGTTCCAAAATTTTGTATGGTCCGTTATATTCGGATCTTATGCTTTTCGAACTTCTTTCCTCTACCAAAAATGAGTGCATGAACTAAGATCCTTGTTCATACACTTGTGTGTACTTGTGTGGAATGATTGTAAACTGATTTTGGTCCTAGTGAATCCATCGCCTAGTTTAAACTTTTTTTTTATTCCTACGCTAATCTCGCGAAGCTCTTCGCTTGTCTGCAGGACACTATTAGACTAGCTAACTAACAACTAGCCTACCGGGGAATTCAGATAAATTTTTCTCATTTTTATATTCCTAAACGAAATTCCCTAGTAAACGGAGTGTCTCACCATATACAAGTTCTACCAGTGATGCGTTAATGTCTTCTTTTAAAACTGTTCGTAGGCCAAGAAGAACTGTTGGTAATGTTTTTGTCCATTGTTGATTACCATGTGCGATCAGGGAGGCTTTTAACGTGCGATGAAACCTTTCAACCAATCCGTTTGATTGTGGGTGGAAAGACGTCGTTTGTTTTAATTGTGCTCCAACAAGTTTTATAACATCTTTAAACAGTTTGGAATAGAACTGCCTTCCTCTATCCGTATGCACATTTTCCGAGCATCCAAAACGGCATATTCAGTTTTCAAAAAATGCCCTAGTAACTACTCACCTTGTAAAACGATCAATCATTGTTAACAAATATCGAAAACCTTCAGATGGTGGTAGTGGACCTACTTTATCTAGAAGAATACTTGTAAAACGTTAAGTCTCTTTTGGAAAACTACCTATTGTTGTTTTAGTGTGTCTTGAAATTTTTGCAACCTGACAACTTTGGCATTCTTTTACCCATTTAATGCAGTTTTTTCTACTTTTAAGCAAATATCTGCATCCGGATCTGGATGTGCTAATATTGTTGCGTCAACTAATGACGATTTGCATACATTAATATCTTGCTCCAAGTCTGGCCTCCATGAAATTATTCTTTTATCATTCTTAACTGTACCTTTAGTGATGTCATTAAGTCTTGCTTAAATTTCAGCATCATTATGTAAAAATTTTCTGTAAACATTTAACATTGCTCAAGAAATACGTGTAAAATCAATGGTTATATATTATATGTTACCAATGACCCTCGAGATAGAGCTTGTGGAGGTTCTGCTATTTTGATAAAAGCCCGGATTAAACACTACTTAATGTGTGATCATCGTGAAGATTATCTGCAAGCAACGAACATTTGTGTTGAAGAGCTAAGTTGAAACTTAGTACTTTCATCTTTATACTCTCCGCCTAGATTTTCAATATCAGAGAGCCAATATTATAAATATTATAAATCATTAGGACCCTGTTTTCTAGTCGCTGGCGATTACAACGCTAAACATACCTTCTGGGGGTCACGGCTCATAACACCAAAGGGTCGTGTTTTGTACAATACAATTTTTAAAATGGATTTAAATGTGATCGCGAGCGGACAACCAACTTATTGGCCTCAGCAAAAAATTCCAGATGTCATCGATTTTGTCGTGGTTAAAAACATCCCCGCAGAAACCATTCATGTTGAAGCTTCCTTAGAACTATCCTCCGATCACACACCTACAATTGTTACTTTAATGAATCCAAATAGAATTGTATCTACGTCTGCCACACAAATAAATTGGTTAAAATATAAAAAATATCTTAGTGCCCATTGCACAGAAAATATTCCGCTTAGAACTCCGAAGAATGTGGATCTCGCTATTGTAAATTTTGACAGTTATCTCAAACTAGCTTTTCAACATTCTAGCATAACCCTAAAAAAAACCCAAAAATAATAACATATTCTACAGATGTAGAGCGTCTCTTGACTAAAAAAAGGAGAGTTCGAAGAGAGTGGCAATTGCACAGATCCCCCCAACTTAAGACTTTATTAAAAGAGTGCCCTGGAAAAATATCTTAAGGAACTTGATGCAACTCCACAATCAGACTACTCATTATGGCGTGCAGCTAGAAGTCTCAATAGACCAGTTATATCTAAGCCACCATTAAGAAACTTGAATGGAAGTTGGGCACGAAATGACATTGAAAAAGGAAATCTGTTTGTTCATCATCTGAAAAATGTATTTACCCTTAATAGATCTCAGCAGTCGAGTTACCGCCTGTAAATGTTAGAGCAGCTATTCCCCTATGATTCGAGTTTCAATACTACCCTCAAGAATGGAAGGTTTCCTTAGTAACCATGATACCAAAGCCTGGAAAGGATCACACAAAAGTTGAGTCATACAGGCCTATTAGCTTATTATCCAATATCTCAAAGCTATTTTAGAAACTACTAGTGTCAAAATTAACGCCGATTTTAAATGAAAATAGATGTATTCCAAACCATCAATTCGGTTTTAGAAGAAAGCACAGCAAAATTGAACAAACTCATCGAATAGTAAATGTCATAAGAAAAGCCTTTGAAGAAAAAAAATATTGCTCAGCACTCTTCATCGATGTGTCTCAAGCTTTTGATAAAGTCTGGACTACTGAAATTGCAGCAAAACTTACCAGAAAAAATACATAAGCTGTTACAAAGCTACTTAGTCGGTCGTCAATTTATTATTTAAGAAGGCGAATTTTTAAGTTATCCACAGCCAATTAACGCTGGAGTCCCACAAGGCAGCATCCTGGACCCTCTATTATACTTAATATATACTTCGGACTTGCCAACAAACAGCTACACCCATACCTCAACATTTGCGGACGAAACAGCTTTTCTAAGCGTACACGCAAACTGTCAAGAAGCATCTCGTTACTTACAGGATCATATATTTGATTTAGAAAGGTGGTTAAAAAAATGGAGGATAAAGATTAATCAGCAAAAATGTGTACATATAACATTCACATTGCGTCAGGAAACATGCCCCCCTATTAAAATCAATAATCAAATAATACCCCAACACTCGCATGTAAAATACCTCGGTATACATCTAGATCGGTGTTTAACATGGAAATGGCATATAGAAGCTAAATTAACTCAAATGAAACTAAAAGCAATTCAAATTAATTGGCCTATTGGAAGAAATTCTGTTCTTAGCCTTGATTGCAAACTTCTACTTTACAGCTCTATCTTAAAGACAATTTGGTGCTACGGTATTCAGTTATGGGGCACTGCCTCGGCTTCTAACCAGTGTTTAAATTGCTTGCTTTAAAATAGCAACAGTCGCACATTTTTGCTTTGTTTACATTTTTTGCAGCAAATTAAAAAACTGTGTGTCTAAGTGTTTACTTAACTCTTTGATAACGAGTCAGCAAAAGCAAATAAGCAAAAGCAAAACAAAGAGAGTAAATAATTTGTTTAAACTCGCTATGTGCATGTACTCTGCTAAATCTGTCAGCAAAGAAGCCACTTAAGAAAACAAATTTTCTGTTGCTGTAAGTATTAAGTTTTTGATTGTTTTTTTTTTGCTTTTGATGCGCTTAAAGTCAGCAAGTTAACTTCTTTGCTGTTGCTGGAACTTAATATATTATGAACGAATTTGTTTCGAATTTTTTTGGTATTTTGCGTTTTTTTTTTTAATAAATAGGTACATACATACATACATAAATGAAACTACACGTTTTTTTAAACTAATTTGTTTATTTTGTGTTATGTAATTATGTATATATTCTATGAAACTAACGCCTGCAACAGCAAGCAACAGCAATGAAGTCAACAACAGCAAAGAAGTTAATACTCGCTGAATTTAAGCACATCAATTTACAGTTAAGCCAAAGCAAAAAAAAAAATAAACAAAAACTTATTACTTACAGCAACAGCAATTTTTTTTTTCAAGTGGTTGCTTGGCTGGCTTTTTAAGCTGAGAACATAAACATGGTGAGAATAAATAAATTATTTACTCTCACTTTTTCTGCGTTTGCTTTTGCTTTTTGCTTTTACTGTGTTCTTTTTCTTAAGTTAAGTTAAGCAATTACAAAAACATTAAAAATAGTCAAGCATTTTTAAACACTGCTTCTAACATTGAAAAAATTCAAAGGCGCCAAAATAAACTTCTTCGAATAATCACAGCCACCCCCTGGTACGTCAAAAACTCAAATATCTACAAGGATCTCAATTTGCCATTAGTAAAAACTATGATAACGAAATATGCAGTAAAATATTTAAAAAGGCTGGAACTGCACCCAAATCCATTAGCTCGAAATAGTTTAAATTATGGCGGCCACACTCATCACTCACCCAATCAGATGAGCGATAAACCCTTACATATGTGAACAGAAACCATAATGACGAAATCTTTTTTGTCTGGCACTGGCAGGACATAGAACAAATATTAGGATAAGATTTGATTAATTATTGTTAGTTCATATTTAATATACATATGAAGATTCAATAAGTAAATACTGAAAAAAAATTAACATTGCTAAGAATCTTCGTAAGTCTACTACAGTGCTAGGCTTTTTGAAATTAATTATAGCTTGCATTTCTGATTTCATTGGAGATATGTCATCTACAGATATTTGAAATCCGATCAAATCTATTACTCCTGTACCAAATATACATTTAGCAGGATTAATAAAATTCCGTATTCACATAAGCGTTTGAACAGCAAACGAAGATGACTAAGGTGTTCTTCTTCGTTTTTGGATGCGATTAGAACATCGCCTATATAACGAAAACAAAATCTAATCCTCTGCATACCTCATCCATATAGCGCTGGATGGTTTGAGCTGCATGTCGGACTCCAAAAGGCATCTTGAGGAACTCAAAGAGTCCAAAAGGCGTTAATTTAGTCGTCTTGGGTACATCTGAAGGATTAACACGTATCTAATGATATGCTCGAATTATGTCCAGTTTCGAAAAAATTTTGCATCGTTTTAATTTATAATCGAAATCAATTATAAATGGAATTGAATACTTATCTGGCACAGCTTTTTGAATCAGAAAACGGTAGTCGCCGCAGGGACGCCAATATCCATTGCTTTTTGAGACCATATGAATAGGATTTGACCATTCACTTTTTAATGGTTGTTTTGTTCCCTGGACTCTGACGCTTAGGGTACAATCACTTTTGCGTTTACAGGTCTTCCAGCAGTTTCAATAAAATGAAATGCTTCGATGCTTTTAACTGCGCGTATGGACGAGCTAATACTCACAACATCAGGAAATTGTTGAAGCAGTTGAAGATTGGGTTAGCCGTGCATTCGATACTCTTACCATCAAAGTTTTACCATCAACCAATGTCCGATTATGAAGATCGGGTAAAAGATGGTGATGCTTAAAAAAATCCGATCCAAGAATAGGTCGTGTAACATTGGCAATAATGAAAACCCAACGAAATGGTCGTCTTAATCAGTTAATTGGGTAGTACTTAATCGGTTAACCGAATGAATACCCTAGTATGTATAAAAGTTTTTAAGTGCTTCAAATTTAGTAACTACTTTGCGAAAGTCATCCTTATGATTCACCTGTATTTTTGTCTCGTTTACACTACCTCACTTTATTGCAGCTACATAAAAGGTATTTTCACATATCAACGAAATCAAACTCTTTATTAAGTCATTTGAGTTCTGCTCTCTAAGATATATCGGGGTGGCTTAGGCGATTTGAAAATTCTTCAACCAGAATTGAAAAACGATTTTGGGAATTTATTCTATACTTTTGGGGCCGAAGCAACTGCTGAAAAGGTAGGACTGCGACCCCGTTTAAGCGCTGTTATATACCTATCAATACCAACTTGTACTTGAGGCTTTTGAGTATTTTTAACTTGTGTTACTGAGTTCCATTGCTGTTTTTGGGCTAACCGAATCATCACCTATTAAAATTGTTTTTGCCGGTGAGGCAACACTTGCAGGTAGCAGATTTGTTAGTGTTTTACTATCATCAAGTTTTCTATTTATTTCTGCATTACTGACATTCATTGTAACATGCATTTCCTTCGTTTTGCTTTATTGTCTTTTCATTATTCATATGCTTTACTGTTTACTGTGCTCTTCTTATTATTTATTGTGTTGTAACACCGAAATAAAAAAATTAAATAATTTTTTGGCGCAGATTAAATGTATGTACATATGTACGAACATACATATTTTTTTCTTTCTTTTTGTATATTTTAATAACTGTTCACTTTTATATTAAATAATTTAGATTAAAAATTACTCTATTTGAGCGTCCAATTCGCTTGTTAAATGAAATTATTAAAACAAATTTATGTTAAAAAATAATCCTATGCGGAGTTAATAAAATCACGACTTTTCTCAACGAGCACTACCGAACTGGAATTGCAAATATGTACGTACATTTTGTTGTTGTGTTATACAAATGTGTGTATATTTGCACACATTTGCATCATTTGTACACTTGGCACTACTCAACGGGAAAAAGGAGTACGGATGCCTTCTACAAGCCCTCAGTACAACCTTCTTTTTGATGTACAAGACCTGCCCGCTCCATTCCATAATTATATCTTTTTTTCACACGTTGTCATTGCGGAGTAGGCCTTTAGCTCTTGCTGCTTTCGCCAGAGATTGTGAAAGGCATTCAAATTAATGGCGATTTTGTAAGGAGATTTAAATTCTTTGGCTTTTGCCTTGGCACAAAAAAATCGTAATTTATAACGAAAACGTTTTTGGAAGCAAGGTTTTTCTCCTTTGGCTTCGCTAACTAAAGCTGGCTACGCAGAGAAGCTTTAGTTAGCGAAGCCGGTATTTTTTATACTATAGAGGAGAAAATCATTGCGCCCGGCCGAAGGCCGGCTACCCAAAGAAGCTTTAGTTAGCGAAGCCTGTATTTGCTATACCATAGAGTGTAAAATACTTGCGCCCTGTCGAAGGCCGTCTATGCATAGAAGCTTTAGTTAGCGAAGCCGGTATTTGTTATACCAGAGGAGAAATCCTCGCGCCCGGCCGAAGTCCCAACCATGCTGTATATCGCGTGATTGCTAAAACCAAACATATACAATTAATTTTATTACACATATTCGGGTCTTATTTCATTTTAGAACTTGGGGTCTTCTTTCATATGAAGCAGGACCACAGCAAGGGTATTAATTCATTTTTGTTTCGGGTGTTATATCATTTCATTTGGGGCTTATTTCATTTCCAAAACTGGGTTTTTATTTCATATAAAATAAGGCCCCACGCTTTGGGGGTTATTTCATTTTGTTTTTGGGGAGTTATGTCTTGAAGGGCCATTAACGTCGATATTAAATGACCGAATCGCCGATTCTCCAATACCAATTTCTCTTATATATTTCCATGTTTTCTTGCTGTCTGTAGCCGCGTTAAATTTGTCGAAGTAATATGAAGACTTGTTACTTTTTATTTTAAAAACAACCATTTTTCTGGCCCAGCGAAATTCACGTAAACATTCAGGTGTCCTGTATCGTTTCCACGTTTTATAACAACTGTCACGTCGCTCTACAAGTAATTTAACCTCGTTCGTAAACCATGGCTTTGCATTCATTCTGAGTATGTTTCTTCTAATTGGAACACTTTTGTTATACATGTGAATAATAGCGTCATTCAAAAATGTTTCTTTGCTATAGAGTTGCCATTCGTACTGTTTTTATCAGTACATGTACTGTTTTTTTGTTTAAAGTACTGATTTATGCATTACAAGCAAATAAGAACGCAAATGTACTGATTTTTTCATTAACGTACTGTTTTTGTACTGTTATTATATAATAATTTTGTTTAGTATATGGTTTGTCATATTGTCAAATTGTTTGCTATACAAATATTAATATAGATGTTCTTATCGATGAGTTATTAACAAGATTTTTGCCGAGTCAGAACGAAAAAGAAGACAGTAGAAGAAAAATGGAAAGTGTTTCTACATGGTGGTTTTTCCATTCCACATTCAAACGCTTTTACAAAACGAGTCTGTAGTTTTCAAAGTGGAGAAAAGAGAGAAACAGGCTTCTAATATAAAACCTAAAAAGTGAGTTGCAGATAAAAAAGACAAAATTTGGTTATAGTTGTAATGAGTTTTACAATTTATTGAAGACTGAAGACAGGAACGAAATTGTGGACAATGTACAAAAAGGCCATACAAATTTTTAACTTGTAACATTGTAAATGTTTATGTCCATACATAGTAAATATATTATTTATAAAAATCTTTAGTGCAAGATCGTCTGAAAATCAATTGTGCCTTTTACAATAATTACAATTATTAATAGTAATTAGTTGTAAATCACTTTTAAATAATTTTTTAAATAATTTTGAAGTTAAAAAGCTTCGTTATTTCAAGTGTTTAATTTGTTTTTTAACATTGTTGTCCTTATATCTTTAGCTTGGTGGTTAAAAGCCAATGTCAATTAATTAATTTTTGAGAATATTTAAATGTTAGTTTTTTTTATAGAAGAGTTCTAAGTGAAATTGGCTAGCAAACACTTTTTGAAGCTATTCTCGGTCAAATTGGACATTGGCTGTATTCGCAAAATAAAAGAGATTCAGCATGACAGTTTAATTGCAAAATGAAATTAATTATGCTGGTAAATATTGCAACTAACTACTTTTATTTAATTTTATGCTGACCTATATTCAATATAATGTAATGCAAATATAATAGAATAAAAGTTAAGTTCACATGTTGGTCACTTTTTTTTCGTCAAATATTTACTAGGTGTGTCCATATGTTAAGAAAATACCTAATGCAACAATTAAGTAAAAGCAGCAAAATATTGCCATTGACCCTTTTAGTACCAAGCTTTAGACGTAATGAACTCAAATTTGGCTTTTAACAAAAATCAACTTTTCTTTGAAAAATATTTAACCAAGTAGGTAACAAGAAATTAGGAATCGAACTTTTAACAACTTGTGTTTAAGATTTTTTTTGTTGTTCACTTTGTATTCCCGCTAAATATATATAAGGTATTGAATTATTATTTTGAAAAAATTCAGTTTTATTAATTAAGTTTTGGCACTGTTCAAATTATAGCAAGAATTCAAGTTTTGTTTTAAAAAAGATTAAAGCTTTTTATGCAATTTTATATTAAAAAAATATATGTACTGTTTTTTATGCATTTGTACTGATTTTTTCTTCTATGTACTGATTTTTCTGATTTCAAAACGGGCAACCCTACTTTGCTATCAACAGATGGTAAATAGTAACGTCTACTCCCACTCAATTTGTTCAAGATCATGTTTTAGAGACAAAAAATTATTGTTATTGAAATCACGATAACTTTATATATAGCTAAATATTTGATCGCGATGCTCAATCGCAAAGTTATTAGATATAAAAACAGCATAATGTCTCGAAAAAGCAGTCAAAGCCAATTGGTCATAACTTATGGGCAAAAAAAATACGGAAATATTACAACGCAGTATTACAAAAGCTACATGTTGTTTACAAAAAAAAAAATCATAAAATATAACGGTATAATCATATTCATTATACTAAATAAGAAGTATGTGCATTTTTAACCAATTAGTATTAAAAATGTCGCTAAACGAATTAGACCGACGTAAACTAATATGTAAATATTGTAATGAAAATCCGGCAAAAAATAGATTGAGATTGACAAGACGGGATTTAAAAATATATTTTTCTACAAAACAATAGCCATGATATAAATTAATAAAAGAATAGAAAGAAACTCTGTTTCGGGTCGGAAATGCCCTCGGAAGTGGCGATTATCCAGTGTGGTATTAGTGAACCTGTTGTGGATTGGCAGTAAATGCAAATGCTTATAATGAAAAACGTATTCCAAAACTTGAAAAATTTATCAAAAAATATCACCAAAATGATAAATCACTTTTATAATCACCTGCGATGACAACATCAGAATATGCCGCCGACTAGAGTTGTAGTTTTTCTATTAGTAAATCGAGTTTCCTGTATCTATCTGGCCTATAAACACATCCTAAAGTCATTTTATTACCATGACAGTTTACCTCAGGAAAAATGTATTCAATATCATTGATATCGTTACACGTGCAAATAAATTTACTCGAAATATTATTTTTAAGGTATGTATGTATATTGTAACACCACCACCATTTTCTGGCCTGTGTAATATTAGGTGCGTTCGAGTACTTTTACAGTAAAATGCAGTAAATGAGTAAACTGAAAAATTTGCTCTCACAAAAAGCACGCGAAAAGTACGCGAACGCAAAATTTGTAAAAATTCGTAAAATGATGGCAAATAATTGTAGTGTTGAAAAATGTTTGCACTTTTGACTACTTAACTCGTTTTCTTATCGGTACTCGATTAAATCCTTTTTATAACACGAACATATTTGGAAAATACAAAATTATTTTATGTAATCTTTCATATTTGTTTGTTTTTTATTTTATTTAATTTTGCTAATTTGTGTCCGGCTAAATTTTATCAATAGTACATGAATACTTTTTTACTATTAATTAGGTTAGGTTAGGTTAAGAAGGGTTATGCGCCCAAGGGCGCATATTCACTCGGAGACCAATGAGGTCCATTGTGAATAATTTCAGTAAAGGAGAAAAGTGGAAAAAGAGAAGTAAAGAAGAAGAGTAGAAAATAGACCTAAGGTTTTGGTACAAAATACGTAGGACAAATTCCCCCTATGGTCCCCCAACAGAAACAGCCGTCGTATTTCCCTGACAAACCCCAGTAGATCGGTGGGATTACAACCAGCGATACACCCCAGTTCGTCGTGAAATCTAGCACCTAGCCATTTCTGCCTGGGGCCGTGCATCCTAGAACAGTGGCACAGTACATGCTCCACCGTCTCTAGCTCCTCGTCATCCCCGCACAACCTGCAGAAGTCGGGTATCGTAATGTCCCATTTACCTATAAAAGCCCTAACAGAACAATGCCCTGTCAGGAACCCTATAATGGTCCTGAGACTACTCCTATCCAGTCCTAATAGAACCCTGGTTGCACCTGCGTCCAATCCGGGCCATAAGGTCCGACACCCTGCAATCCGTTCTATCCCTCCAGGACCGGTTAACGGCATCACGGAATCTTTCCCCTGTCACCCCTTAATAGTGACATAAGGGGGTTTAACCCCTCTGTCCCT
The DNA here is from genome assembly GCA_943735925.1 of Pollenia amentaria. Taxonomy (NCBI): domain Eukaryota; kingdom Metazoa; phylum Arthropoda; class Insecta; order Diptera; family Polleniidae; genus Pollenia; species Pollenia amentaria. The sequence goes on along the minus strand of OX031008.1, from coordinate 197,849,116 downwards.
TACCTCTAAGTCTAGATTCGAACCCCCTCTCGCGAGTTCGTCCGCCACCTCGTTGCCATCCACCTTGCAGTGTCCTTTTACCCAACACAGCCTTATTATTAATGCCAGCTGCTCCCTCAGAGCATTCCTACACCGTGCAACCAGGCGCGATCGCATCGTATAATTTGACAATGCTTTTAGCACAGCCTGACTATCGACGTAGATTGTCACCACAGATCCCCCTACGATGTGACCCAGTATCACTTCCGTCGCCCTCCAGATCGCTAGGATCTCAGCCTGGAAGACACTGCACTCATCCGGGAGTCTGAATGACCTTTTCACGTCAGTGTCAGCAATAAAAACACCAGCCCCAATGCCAGTGTCCATCTTGGACCCGTCCGTAAATACTGCCCACCACTCAAACAGTCCGTTGGATCCACGCCAAACTTTCCTATCCGGGAACTCCACCGGTGGTGTTAAAAGACGAGACTGTATTTCTTTTGTTGATCAAAATTGATTGAATGATTTTTATTTAACAAATTTGTTTGGCTTAAATACTACTTATGAAAACAAAGTTTAACCTAATTTTGAGTGACTTTACAAAAGTTCACTCAATCACTTATTTTGTACTTGGAATTAACTTACATGCAGATATACAGTATTGTATCAGGCAGAACAATTTGAGTCATTTTCAATTCTTAATTTGTATTGGTTTTAATGGTGTACTTACTGTGTAGTCAAGAATTTGCTAGTTCAGCGTAACTGTAGAAATGCACTTTGAACTTTTGTAAGCGAACGTTGACTTTTGTTTATTTAATAATATCAAATTGCCCAAAAGAATTTGCGATCGCGACAGCGTACGATAATTTAATATTGGTACTGACCTGTCCTAATAATATTTGCTATCGATTAGATAAAAGTCTGATCATGTTATAATTCCCATCTCTGGAATCAATTTGATTAAATAGCTGCGTGCGAGAACACAAAAGTTTTTACTATTTTTACTGAACTTTACTGCATTTTCCTAAATTGCGTTCGCGTACACAAAATACAGTAAATGAGAACACAAATTGAGAGCGTAAAGTGACAGTTCTTGACTGAGTACTTACAAATTTTTACTGCAGAAATTTTTGCAGTAAAATTTAGTAAAACAAAAAAACATGTTTCAAAAGGTAAACAAACAAAAGTAGCAAACAAAAGTCATACAAATTGTGAAAAAATTGTTTAAAAAAAGAAAAGTTTAAATAAAACTAAAATAAAAAGAAAAAATGAATAAATATGAATTAATTAAACTTGTTTGTGAAGATTTTATATGGCTAAACACCAACTTTTGAAACTTTGTTTTGTTATGTTAATTTTTTGGAGTTGTAAAAGTGTCAAGTACTTGGGTACTTAGAACAGCGCTTGTTTTTAAAGTTATCCATAGTAAACAAAAGTATTCGTGTACTATTGATCAAATTTAGCCGGACACAAATTAGCAAATTCAAATAAAATAAAAAACAAACAAATATGAAAGATTACATAAAATAATTTGTTTGTATTTTTCAAAAATATTCGTGTTATAAAAAGTATTTAATCGAGTACCGATAAGAAAACGAGTTAAGTAGTCAAAAGTGTAAACATTTTTCAACACTTCAATTATTTGCCATCAGCTGTTGCCTTTATTTTACGAATTTTTACAAATTTTGCGTTCGCGTACTTTTTTGGACAACAGCTTTTTGTGAGAGCAAATTTTTAAGTTTACTCATTTACTGCATTTTACTGTAAAAGTACTCAAACGCACCTAATGATGTATTTATTATTTATACGACGCAACACGACGCAATACTTAAAAGGAGATTTTACATGTGTATACATGAAAGTTACAGATACATATATAAAAAAGTTTGCTATTGTTGGTATAAAGTAAAATTTTAAAATAATTATTCTCGAAAAAGGTTATTAAAGCCCGCAATAAATTCCGCCAAGAAAGGGTCATCTGAATCATACTTTTCAATGAAAAATCTCTGGGAAATACATATATTTTTACGATTTTCCTTAGATTCATTTTTTTAAACAGTTTTTTATAAATGGCGTTATAATTGTTAAAGAGAATTGTTGCTTTTGCAAATAAAAATGCATTCTTACTTAAAACAAAATTTCATTGCATTCTTTATTTGCACTTACGTTATATCTATTTTCATCGAACACAGGGGGAACGACAGAAAATTGTCGCAAATCTAGTGATTTTATGCGTTTGCGCATTTGTCTTTCCCATCTTTTTATTTATTTCTTTTCGCAAATCATCATTATTTATTTTATTTAAACTTTCCAATTTAAATTTTTTTTATATATTTTGCCATATCGTTACTGGAAATCTGGGCTTTCTTTGATTTTTATTACCAGTATTGCTTAATTTTCAAACAATTTTGCGAAAGTGATAGATAGTACCAAGTTCGCATCGCAATAGAGATTAGGCCCCCAGAGTTGCTTTATAATCTGTCGTGACTGACATACAGACATTTTTCAAGTGGCGTTTTAAATGTTGTTAGTACTTTATACGTTTATTTTGCACTTTTGCGGTAAAATATCTTTGTTAAACGCCGACGTATTCTATATGCGTAAAAGGAATCTAAAATAAGCCTAACCTACATATTAATATTTCGTTTCAGCAAGAATTTTACACAGCAAATATGCTTTACAAAAGCACGAAAAGACACATGTAAAACGGGAGCGCAAAGAAACTTGTCCAATATGTAACATTAAGTTCTTCACTCACGCACACCTTCATTCACACATGAAAATTCACAACGAAAATAGATTAAAAAATTATAAGTGTGAATTTTGTGATAAGGAATTCTATTACAGAGGTACTCTAAACATACACCGGCGCGTACATTTGGGCCAGATGATACCCTGTACTCTATGTTCAAAAGAATTTTGCCGCCAAGTAGATTTAGACATTCACATGAATATTCACTCAGCCTCATTGATAAATGCCGTCACAAAAAAAAAAGTAAGTAAATGAAATTGTAAAACGCGAAACTAATTAAAGAATTAAACTTATAGTCTCGATACACCGTTCGCTGTAAATATTGTAATAAAAACATTTTGAGTTCGAGCTTTAGGTCTCATACGGCAGCTCACTTAAATGAGCCTTTGATGAAATGTTCCATTTGCGATAAGGAATTTTTCCGCCGTGATAGGTACGTTGATCTTTTTTTTTAACAATTTGTTATTTTTTATATTTAATTTTTAGCTGTAGACAACATATAAAATCGATACATGGAAAAACAGGAGGAGACTATAATGATTTAATAGAAGTTTATAGTAAAACCCGATTATCCCATTTATATTTAGAACAAACAGCAGATATAAAACTTAATGAAGATTAATATGTAGTACTTGAAAATTTAAAATACAATATTCTTTATAATAAAACATATAAAACTAAGTATAAAATCTTTTTTGAAACATTTTTATAACCGCACATTCATAGTGGTAAGGGTATTATGCGTTTTGCTGTTGTGGCACACATATAAAAATATTAGTTCATCATACATTCTCAGAATCAGTTTCTGAGTTCATATACCGGTGTCCGTTCATTTTTAACCATACCACTCCCGAAATTTGGCGACGATAACGTCTTTAACGTATATTATGTTATTATGTGGCAAAGTTAGTGCTACTAGGTCCAGAATTGGCTATAGGTCCTATATGAACACCCTCCCTGAAATCATAAGATGCTTGTGGAGCTATCAAAAAATTTGGATTTTCGTACAAACATGCTTCATATGTTTGATCAAACCGCATGTGTGGTTTATTTCGCTTTTTCTGAAAGCAAACGTCTCTCAACTCAAAATGATTTCTGATTTGCAAAAAATGTTACTTTGTACATACATATCGTCACCTAAAATGCAAAAGGCCGTAACTACACTTTTTAGTTTTTTACAGGAGAAGGAATAAACGTTATAATTTAAAGACTACTTAAAACTTAATATCCAAATTTTAGATTCAAGCTTAGAAAACAAAGACGGACTTGTTTCTGAAAAACAAATTAATGGAAAAAAGTAGTTTTTAAGAAATGATACTTACGGCCTTTTACACTCTATTTTTCTGAAACCAAAAAGCCGTAACTACAAGAATAAAATTGTGCATAAAATAAAACAAATGGTTAAGATAAGAAAATAGTGCTTTTAGGCCGTAACTAAAAAAGTTTTTAGGCAAGTGATGTCTTTTTGTATCTGTTTATTGTAAGTTTTAAAAAAAAAAAGCTGTGACAGTCTGCCGGAAGTAAAAATTTAAGTTCCTGAAGGTGTTCTCATTTCTTTTTGGATATTGGTATTCTTTCGGTAAGTAACTGTGAAGCTTCGATGTCTTTAAATTTTTGTTGTGTCATTGTCTCTAATATTTGTTTTATAATAAATTATTCCAGATGGATCATATCCCAAGGCACGAATCATATTAACAGTGGGCCCTTCGGGTTTTTGCCTGTAATGAAGAAACTGAGTTTTTTTTATTCGGAAGCTTTTTGACTCTAAATCAGTTTCAAATATCTTATCAAGCAATTGCAAAAAATTAAAGATTTTTATGTTTTAAAAATTCATAAAAAATAAATATTGCACGCAAAACGCAGCTGATAGAAAAAAAGTGCAGTTTCAAAATCAGCGACATTGAATTGGTAAAGAACTGCTACAAATTTTCTATCAACACAAAAAATTTTTAATTTTGTTCCCTTGTGTTATACCTACAACTTATAAATTAAAATCTTCTAAATTTATACTTTTATGGCAGTTTCGTAATAGTAGAATGCTTTTCAAATGGGATAAACTTAATTAATTACGTTGCTTGGAACAAATAAATTTTAAATCCGAAAAATTTTTTTCGCATAGGTAAGTAGTGCCGAATAAAGAGAGGCACTTAAATGAATTTTTTTTAGTTTAGGATAGAACTCGCCATCCAAATCTTTCTAGAACTCTACAATATTATTTTCGTCTGGAGCATTTACTTCGCTTCGTAGTATGATTAGTTCTGATTGAATATCAAATTCGTAGTTGCTTACATCGCAACGAAAAGGGTTTTGAAAAAATCTAATAGCGGTTGTAAAATTACCAAATCTTGAAACCTGTCTTGAAAATTATTGAAAAGTGTTTCAAATATTTCGGCATATTCATATCTTTTGTCGATTTCGATATTTCTATAAACTAGTGAAGTTTTTGGAAAATTGGAAAAATCACCAGTTTTAATTTGGGAAAAAATTAGAAAAAGTTTTGTTTTAAAATTGTAAATGATTTTTGAAAAGTCGCATATATTGCGTTCCTTTCCTTGCAATTCCAAATTAAGTTCATTTAACATACTTGTCGTATCTGCCAAAAAAGCTTAGTCTAAAATAAAATTATTGTCTTTTAAACACTGTACTAAAACTTTTTCTATTTTCTCAGTTTCTAGGAACTGAAGAACTTCTTCTCTTAAATCATAAAGTCTATTCAGGCAATCACCACGACTTAGCCACCGAACTTCTGTAAACATTTTCAGGTCACAATTCACAGCATTTTTGTTTTTAAAAAGGTTACAAATTTTCGGTGGGTAAGCGCTTGATGTCCGCCTCGAATTTTATTTATTATATCCTCTGCTGTCTTCATAGCTGGGGTATCATTTATGAATTTCGATGCAAGAGCGGTCTGATGAATTATGCAGTGAAAATTATGAACTGCAAATTCGTGTTTTTTTAATTGGCCTATAAGCCCATTATATTTGCCCAACATTACATTGGCTCCATCTGTGCAGACACCAGCAAATTTGGTTATGTCTACAATGGAAAGAAGCTTTTCTGTGACAACATCATACATCAACGTACCAGTTACATTTTCATAAAATGTTTCTAAAGTAAACATTCTGCCAGTCCCACAATGTCGACAAGAACATTTCTTTCGCATATTTATACTGAAAACAATAATAAAAAACTGAAATTTGTTTTTGTTTTCAATATAAATATTCGAAAGAAATGTTCTTGTCGACATTGTGGGCCAGGCAGATTGACTCAAAAATAGTGTATTCGCTGTCTACGCATCTAATACAAATTACAAGTTCACACAGATCATTTATGTCAGTGCTTTCGTCTAAACAAATTGAAAAAAATTAATTACTTTTTCCCTAATTGTGGTATATACAATTGTGCACAGAAATGTATTTCCCTGGTCTATTTATTCAAAAATAAAATAAATTACATGAGAATTATAACGTGAAAAAGTTATTTTAGTAAAAAGTTAGGGTATTCATAGTGGTAAGTAAAATAGAAAGGGTATTCACGTTGTTGGGTTACTTATACTTCAAACATCTGTGCATATATTTTAGTTCTAGCTAATGGTATATCATAACTTTTTACAAAATACCAAATGCGCACCTGAGTTTGCCTGCAAAAATGTATAAAGTCATTATAACAGGTCAAAGTTACGTTATATAAATACCAAAAATTAGTAAGGTTAACTCTTTGGACTCGGTCATATAATTGTAGCATAAAAAAGTAAGCAATAAAAATAGTGCGAAACAATAAAATTTCATTAATACATCAATAAACACATCTTCTTACCCAAAAATTTTACCTGCTGTCACATTTGCTTTTATGTGTATAGGTTTACATATAAATTGTTGGAAAACAAGACTTTTGTAATTTGTTTTTAAAATTTTTTTACTTAAGAAAAGTGTTTTCAAAACCCACCGACGCGATTGGTACAGAAACAAAAATATTTTTACAAGCACAATATACCAACAAATTCTTGTGGATATTTTTTTTCTTAATAATTTCTGCATTTAGGTACGTCTTTTTAACGAAAGTAGTAGTAGTAGTAGTATTTTATTGAGTCTTCTTTTTTTTCTTATTGACAATACGTTAAATGCATACAATCGAAAGTATAACATGTTAATCTTAAAGCTATATTTGTCTTGCTTTAATACACGGTGAAATGAAAAGGCTACTTGCCTGCAAATGAGGTAGTGAATGTATCATAATACAAAAAGTCTTTAAAGAATGGTAATGCTTGCTCGAGGCATTTAAGGTGACTAACAGAGCATGGACTGTTAAAACTTACAAATATTCAACACTTAAAATTAAACAACAAACAATTTATATACAAAATCGAACTGCCTATTAACACTGTCAAGGCAGTGAACCTTTACATAATATACTATATACATACATATCGCTCATTTCGTGCAAGACCGTCACAACTCAAAATTTGAAACTTTACAGGAGAGCCTTTTTAAGATTCCAACCATGAAACAAAGAAAACAAGATACTGCAATAAAATTTAAAAAACCATTCTTTTTCCGCGCATGTACGTCATAGTAGCAAATGAGCACAAACATGATCACACAAACACGTGTATGTGCTATGCTGAATGTTTGCTTACATTTAATTCTCTTTACTACAGTTGCGTAAAAATGACGTCAAAATGAGAGTAAAAAGTTAACGGACCTGCGCAATGCACTATCTTGTTTTCTTTGTTTCATGATTCCAACCTATTATTTCTCACCTTCTCTTTCACTAAAATACAGTTATAAAATCAAATGTTTCTTTTTTGCTACAAAGAAAACCACATGTACAAGAGGAATGTCAAACACAAACTGAAATGTGACCTTGTTGATGCTAATTGCTCAAGTTTGTTACGAGAGGTCATAGCGTCACAAGCATCTGTATTACCGTTATTTTTTCGATAATTCTCTCCGTTATTAGATCAATTTGTAGAGATTTAAGAGTAGAACATTTCTGCATTACTAACTCGAAAATGCCAAATTTTGAGTTGTGACGGTCTTGCACGAAATGAGCGATATATTAAGATATTATAATTTAAAAAAACAAAACTAAATGGTTTTTGAATTAAATTATCGAACATACTAGATGTTAGGGTAGCTGTATAGATAGCCATTTAAGATAGGTGTGATTGTAAATCGTGGGGAAGTTTAACTTCATTGATTGAATAAATTAAGGTTTTAACAGCCAATTCACATGGAGGCTTTTACGACGTCGCTTTGTCGACGTCTCTTTTGGTTTGATGGCGAGCGGTGTAGAGAAGAAAGAGGGGTAAACAAAACGACTCGTTTTGTGTTTTTCATGTCGTTTTCTTATATTCCTCTTCAAACTTATTTCTCTTCTTGTTTTGTTTTATTCTTTTTCTTACTTTGAAGCGTCAGGTTGCAAACAAATACGGAAATAATAAAAAAGAATATAAAACAAAAGTTTGAGTTTTAATTTAAACATATTTCTTATTTAAAAAAAACACTTTTTTTTATATTTTTCTTAATGAGAAAAATCAACTGAAGCAGATTTACCAATAAGGCAATAAAAATCAACCCTGGTTGCAAATAAAAATTAAAATTGAAAAAAGCGACATGCCACTAAAAATCATCGTATAAACGCAGGAGGTTTTTGGAAGTTGCTTCAAAAGGGAATTAAGAAAAAACGACGTCGTAAAACCTCCATGTGAATTGGCTGTAAGACTTTTCGTGCACTCTTTTAATAAATTCTTAAGTTGAGGGGATCTCTTCGAACTCTCATTTCTTTAGTTAAGAGACGCTCGACATATGTAGAATAAATTTTATAATTTTTTAGGCGTTATGTTGGAATGTTGAGCAGGTGGTTTAAGATAACTGTCAAAATATACAATAGAAAAATCCACATTCTCCAGTGTACTAAGCGGAATTTTTTCAGTGCAGTGGGTACTGAGATATTTTTTATATTTTAGCCAATTTATTTATGTGGCTGACGTGACTAAGTTACCAGACGGATATACAATTATAGCTCTGTTCCAGATGCATAACGAAACAGTCCGAACTTGCACAAAGTTACCCAAAAGCGTTCCACATAACAATTTTTGTGCAATTAAGAGAGTAATTGAGAGAGTATTTTTTTAATTTCCTGTACAAATTTGCGCGAACTTTTTATTTGGGTAAGTTCGGACAAGAATTAACAATCAGCTGTTTTTTTTAATTTGAAACTGAAAAATTAATCAGAAAATTTACAAGCAAAAGAAAAAAGTTTAGTTTTTATTAAACAATATATTAGAAAGCAAAATGTAAAATTTTAATGAAAAAATTAAAGTGGTAAATGCATTATTGCTACGGTGACCATTCGTCCTTTTTTAAGAGGACAGTCCTTTTTTTTGATACGATGTCCTTTGCGATATTTTGCAAAAAAGAGGACAGTAGATTATACTTTTTTGAGTGAATTGCCATTTTGTTAGATTATGAATTTTTTTTTTCTTTAAACTCAAAAACTATGTTTTTTTTTCAAAACACCAAAATTTCAGCATCAATACCGGAAAACAATTATTTGTGCCATTGAAAGAATATTTTCTATCTCAACAAAGGTGCCCGATAATGGTTACTTTTGGCACATACCCAAGCTTTTATACTCCATAAATTTATTTGTAGCTTATAGTTACAACACTTTTCAATGCCTGAAGCTGCACTTACTTTAAAAGACTTTGAATTAAAATGAACAGCCCTCAAAAAAGATGTGTTTTTAACACTTGTTATCAGGGCTGCCGTTTTTGGTTATTTCTAAACAAAATTGGTTATTTTTTTTCTCAATGTGGAGATGTGAATATTTTTTTTCATTTTGGTTACTTTTTTCTAAAATATAAAATACGTATGGATGTGTTTACCTTGATACACTTGGATTTTTTCGCTTTCAAAACAGCTACCGGATATTTTTTAAGATTTTTATTAAGAAAAAAATGCCAGATGTGATTTTTATATAAGAAACGGCCATGTTCTGAAATTGAAATCAAATGAAGTTTTAATCGATGAAAACTCTCAATTAATTTTTTTAAACGAGCGTTTTTCCTGATTTTAATAGTGGTCAAGATAAGTGGTACTTAAAGTAGAAATTCCATATCATGCGAAATCGATATCAGAACATGACTGAAAAAGTACACAAAAGTAGTTTTAGTGTTTCTAATAACTAGAATATAATTAAAATGTTCTAAATTTACATTTTTGCTAGTAGTATATTTTAATATATTGAAATACACATAGAAATTTGAAAGATTTTTGAAAAATAAATTGATATATAATCTCTCAGCCATGTCACAGAGTACAGAGAGAATTCATTCCGTATTTTTGTGAGTTGAATAAAACCATTTTTATTTTCATGAACGGAACACCCATTCCGTAACTTAAAGGCCAAAAAACGATCAAAATATATTTTCTATCAATAAACAAATATGTTTTCTTTGGTTCCGAACGGAATTGTACTCTGTGACATGGCTGTATAATTTTAGAATTTATGAAATTTACTGTAAGAAAATTTCGTTAATTTAAGATAATGATTTGGCAATATTTTTATTTTATAAAAAAACCTTTGACTGTCAGTCATATACTTCTTGTCCATTGAATGTACGGTCTGAAATACGAATTTGTTTATTGTCGCCATAATATCACAAAATATTTCAAATAGAACAATTTTGAAACAGTAATAATTATAAATACAAAATACAATATAAAAATAATATTTTAAAGATATGTAAATTAAAAAATATTTAAAAAAAAAATACATTCCGCCTACCGCCAACAGTTTCCAATTTCGCTAAAACAATCGCCATATCGCCAAAAGTAAATTTTCATCGCCAAAAGCATAAAAAATTGCCACATTTTACATCCCTACCACTGACAGTTAAAAAACGGAAAATTATTAAATTTTTCTTTTTTGTTATTATTAACTGTGAAGTACAAATTTCGCTTGTTGTAAAGAACATATTCAAAAAAATTCAATTTATAAACCTTCAATATACTGAATTTTGTATGGAAATTTGACAGGTAACTCTTATAAAATAAAAATATTTTTTATGAAAAAGGTCTCAAATAAACAAAACCTTTTAAATTATATTTCTCGTTATTTTTTTCAATATTACCAAGAACTATAATTCTTGTTTTGTTTTCTTATAGCCTATTTCCGATGTGCGAAAGAATTCTTTCGTTCGAATAACTACATTGAAAACAAAAACAAATTCTAAAAATTTGTTTTTGTTTTCAATGTAGTTATACGAAAGAAAGAATTCTTTCGCACATTAGAAATAGGCTATTAATTTGTAATTAATTTTTTCCTATAAAGTGAAAATAACCTTTGTATTATATCGTAACTTAAAATAAATTTTAACGTTTTTCTCAATTAAAAAGAGGCATTTATAATTTGGTTATATTTTTCCACATTTGGTAACTTTTTCAAAAGTTTTGGTTGTAAAAGTTCTATTAGTCGTGGCAGCACTGCTTGTTATAAAAACCATTTTGGCATACTAAGTTGGCAGGGCTGTGTGTTTGCAAAAATGTAACATTTCGATTGGGTGAGAAGTGGAGAAAAGATGATACATCAGTTAATCAAATAAAGATGAAACATTTTGTCTATTTCAAGAAAAAAAATTTTGGAGGTAAAAATATAATGGAACTTGTAAATCTTTAGTGCGCCAACATAAAGATTACTTGCAATTGCTAATACCACGGTGCTACAAAATTTCCTTTTTTGCAAGCACATTCAAAGTGACCTAGTGTATGTTATAGGTCTAGATGAGTGTATTTTAAAAGTTTCAATATACCTCCAAATTCCCGAGTTATGGACCAAAGAATTTTTTTTGAGGCTGCTACTTTTAAACATTTATAACTTTAATTAGTATTGTGGTTATTTTGTTGAACTATTCATGGTTTTTAATCCAAATTTTTTACTATTTTAATTAGGCTTAAGTTCATTAAATTTAATTTTCATTAAATTATTTTTATGAAGAAAGGAATTTTACAACATGGAGAATTAATTAAAATTGTTATTGATAATTTTCATTCTTGACTGACCTGGGATTCGAAGCCAGGCTGGCTGGCGTGTGATTCGAACCCAGGCGGCTGGTTACCCTGACATGTTTCGACCTCAACCACTAGGTCTCCTCAGAGGGATTTGCCGTCTTACACTCGCAGCCATCGATGACTGCTGACGTCAGTAGTCAAACATCAATCCTTAAACCAAATTGTATTTTAACCTTTGGTAGATCGAAATTTGCTTTTTGAATGATTATCCATTTTTAATTGATCTCACATGTTTTCCTTACTTCTGTTTTTTCGTACTTTTGTCAAGAATTCTTCTTGGAGTCCAAAGTACATTTTTTTTTTTTTTTTTTTTTTTCATGATAAACAAAAAATGTACTTTGGACTCCAAGAAGAATTCTTGACAAAAGTACGAAAAAACAGAAGTAAGGAAAACATGTGAGATCAATTAAAAATGGATAATCATTCAAAAAGCAAATTTCGATCTACCAAAGGTTAAAATACAATTTGGTTTAAGGATTGATGTTTGACTACTGACGTCAGCAGTCATCGATGGCTGCGAGTGTAAGACGGCAAATCCCTCTGAGGAGACCTAGTGGTTGAGGTCGAAACATGTCAGGGTAACCAGCCGCCTGGGTTCGAATCACACGCCAGCCAGCCTGGCTTCGAATCCCAGGTCAGTCAAGAATGAAAATTATCAATAACAATTTTAATTAATTCTCCATGTTGTAAAATTCCTTTCTTCATAAAAATAATTTAATGAAAATTAAATTTAATGAACTTAAGCCCATTTATAACTTTTTTATTTATTAACCGATTTTTGAAATTCAAACGGTTTTGGAAAGCAAAATAATTGTTATTTTTAAATATATATACTTCTCATACAATGTTAGCACAAATATGAATAGATTTTTTCAATTATATGGAAAATTTTTAATTTTTTTAAACTTTTAAAATTTCTACGAGACTTTTTTCCGAATTTAGTTTAAAGACAACAAATATATTAAAGACAGTATTTTTCTGAGTAAAATGAGACATCTTTTGTTGAAATCGGTTGAGAAATGAGGAAGTTATAATACTTTTTGCGAACAAAAGAGTGGAAACCTGTTTCGATTAGATTAGCATGATTTAATAAAATAACTTTAATCTAATAAAACTTAACGAATTTTATATTTGTATCACCAATTTATACATGAGCACTTTGGACAAACATATTGGGGTTCATTCCAAGCACTTCTTACGTACGACCGATCAAAATATTATAAGCTTCTACCACAGACTTATTTTTAACCAATTCGATGCGATGTTTTTTGTCAACATATTAGCCACAAATGTAACAAAAAAGATTACACTTATTACACATTGTAAAGGTGGGAAAACTTCGTATTGGATTGTAATATAATATTAAAAATACACTTCACTTAAGCACAATATTATTGTAAAAAAATACCTTAATTTAAAAAAACAATTTTTTTCTAATTCGACTTTAAAAACACTAACTAAAAAACAGAAGTTTTGCAATTATCAAAAAATAACAGTATTTTTAAAAACTACTTTTAATAATGTTTATTTTAGTGTTGGGTCCGTGAGGGGATATTGACTCACACTCACTCATACAAGAGAAAAATTTCTAATCACGCACTGACATCGTGGCTCATTTCAGTTCTATACACATTCACAATCTCGTGATTAAACTCAAAATATCGCGTGATTCACGTGAATAATGTTTAAACACTCTGCGTCAGTGTTTTTCAAGTGAATCACGCAAAATCGGCTCACGTACTCATCTCTGCTTCCACGATCTTTTTGATTGCTTTCTCACACTATCATGCTTTTTCTCTCATACTCTCTTTAGTGAACTCCTACAGTCAGCATACTACACTCATATAAAAAAGAACAAAAATTGAGCTATTTACAAGTTCAATTGACTTGATTCTCTTAAATTTCGTTTGTCATTAGCAAAAATTCGAGTTCTTATTATTTTAGTTTTTTTGTACCTATATATTCAAATTTACTTGTTTAAAATAAGCGATTTGTATTGTATTACCAAAAGAAAAAAAATAGTCTTTTTTAAGGAATTTTAATTGTTTTTTTTTTTTTTTGTTATAATAGCTCCTCATAAAAAGTAATATAACTTCCTCATTTCTCAACTGATTTCAACAAATGACGTCTCATTTTACTCAGAAAAATACTGTCTTTAATATATTTGTTATCTTTAAACTTAATTCGGAAAAAAGTCTCGTAGAAATTTTAAAAGTTTAACCCTTATGTGTGTGGAAAAAAAACACCTTCTATAGGGTGGATAGGTACCTGGGTACCTTCATGCAAATTGTATGAGAAATCTAATTTTTTGTCTTGTATTGTACAAAAAATCGATGGTTAATGATATAATATTAGAATTTTACTCTGGTTATCCCCTTTTCATATATTTTTTAAAATCCTACACCCAAAAAAAAAAATTTGTAATATCAGCAACTTTTTTGCTGGGAAGATCTTTCCAGAAAAAGTTGCTAACATTAGCAAAAAAATTGCTAAACTCAGCAAGTTTTTTGCTGAATTTAGCAACTTTTTCTGAATTTCGCAACTTTTTCTGCTAGGATCCTCCAAGTTGCTGATATTACAAACTTTTTTTTTTGGGTGTATAATAAATGCCTTATTCTGTGATTCCCATAAAATGTATGAGCACACAATAAATGTTGGGGGTTCCCTTTTTCTTTTCTTCTAGATAGATAAAATTTCAATGTGGGATTCCCCTTTAAATATATTTTTAAATCTGAAGCAAAAAAATAAAAATCTTATTATGTGATTCCCCGTATAATGCATGAGCAAACACTACATATTTTCTTTTGTTGCACATATGAGATACGCACATCTCCGCAGTTTTTATTGACATTGATTTTGCATAAAGAGTTTTATTCGAAATAATTTTTCACCAAGTAAAGGTGCCTAGTTTTTTTAAAGTGCATTTTTTATTTCCGCAAAATGGATCAAAATATAAGAACACGTTCTAATAGATTTTCGTCAACCGAAATTCGTGAGATGTTGTGTGAATGTGAAAGTGATGAAGACGAATTTTCACCATCTGATATCGACGATGAATACATTCCACCAGCTAACGACGCAGCATCGGAAGGTTCAGATGCTGAGCAGGTGGGATGCATTGAGGCTGCTGAGGATTCATATGATTCAGATGATAGTGAGGAAGAAGAGCCAAACAATGAACTCTGTGGTAAAGATGGCACTGTTTGGGATCTTAAACCTTTTACTGAATCGCAACCAATAAACCGAAACATTTTACGTCAGCGTAGCGGCGCAGCCCTTGGCAGCAATATTTTAACAGCACAGCAAATATTTAAAAGCTTTTTGTCGACCGAAATGTGTGACATAATTTTACGCGAAACAAACCGAGAAGGAAAAAAAATTATTGATGATTACAATCTTAACATTACACAAAAGTTTCCAAACGTGGCCGACCGGCCAAAAACAATAAAATTCCAACCATTTACAGAAGAAGAACTAGACGCCTTTTTTGGAATTTTAATTTTTTGTGGAGTGCACAAATCTAATAAGGAGCATTTGTCAGAATTATGGAAACCTATTCATCTACCACTGATTCGAGCTGCAATGCCTCTTGATAGATTTAGAATGATGTTGCGTGTCATCAGATTTGACAACGATGCCACTCGTACTTCACGTGCCGCAACTGATAAAGCTGCAGCCATTCGAGATATTTGGGCAATGCTTAATGACAATTTACGTAGAAATTATAAGCCAGGCGAATGTATAACAGTTGACGAGCAGCTATATGGTTATCGTGGATGAACGCGCTTCACACAATACATGCCGTCTAAGCCTGAGAAGTACGGAATAAAAATATTTTGGGCTTGTGACGCAAGTAATTCCTACCCCTTACAAGGTCAATTATATACTGGTAAACCAACAGAAGGCGAGCGTCAAACAAATATAGGGGAAAGAACAGTTTTAGATCTTGTTAGCCCATAAAAAACTCCGGAAGAAATGTTACTACAGATAACATTTTTACATCTTTACAACTGGCTCGAAAACTTAACTCGTGGAATTTAACTCTAGTTGGAACAGTAAGAAAGAACAAAAGATTTCTACCAGCAAATATGCAGCCACATAAAGACAGGTAAGTTTAATTTTACACATAAAAAGAAATGCGTGCATGATACACTGACTATGAAAAATAAAATTAAATTGACAAGCAAATATTATTATTTCAGGCAAATAAATTCCACCAACTTTGCCTTCAGAAATGAGGCAACTTTGTGCTCCTACGTTCCTAAAAAGAAAAAAGCAGTAGTAATGTTATCTACTATGCACACAAAGCCTGTAACAGAACCCACTACAGCTGCTAAACCAGAAATTATAACTTATTACAACCAAACTAAAGGGGTGTCGACAATATGGATAAGCTATTGGGAGAATATACTTCTAAACGTAGGACATGTCGATGGCCGTTAGCATTATTTTTCAATATTATCGATGTAGCAGCATACATCGTTTACATGGAGTACAATTCCCAATTTATTTCAACTGACCGTCGCAGACTATTTTTGAAAAATTTAAGTTTTGAACTATGTAAGGACAACATTGAACGACGCACATAGGGGCTTTTTGCCAATCTAGCCGGACATTACTTTTTTTTCTAGCTTATATTGCTTCTTAAAAGTTATTGAGTGACCCTAGATTGATGAAACTTGGCAAAAATATGTGTTATTGTCATAGGCAGGTAAAGATCAAAAATACTTAAAATCGGACCAAGGGGGAAAAAGTTCCCCATAGAAAAACTAGTCCTACCTCTGAAAAATTCAATTTTTATAAAGTTTTCCTATACTTTTGTTTGGCAAATACAACTTTTAACATCGGCAAAAATTAAAAACCCTAAAATTGGACCCATGAGATCGTAAAATTTCACTTTTCGCCCCGCCCTTTTTGTGGGCGGTTACATAAAATAATATTTAAAAAAAAATGTAAATATTAAAAGAAAAAGGTTACTAACGCCTTAATTCTATAAAAATTAAATTTTTGAACTTTTATGGGCAGGGGGAGGTATCCCTCCTAACCCAACCCCCCGGAACGACCCTGTCAAAAAAAAATTTTTTTTTGCTAATTTCCAATAAATATTCCTTTTTAAGATTTTATGTGACTTTTATGTATTTCATAGTATTTAATTTATATGAAAAGAATTTATTTATTCGTAATTATAACTAATTTATAATAGTGACAACTAATTTTATTTAAAATAATAACTTATTTATTTACAATAACTTCTCTTTTGCACTAAGATGATGATGAGTGCCATGGTTCTTCTTCGTCTGTTTCTTCAAAATCCTCTTCCGAATCGGAATTCTCTTCAGAGCCAAGTACAGGTGGAAGCATAAAAGAAATTGCTTCTTTCGTAAAGGGTAATGACTTTTTTTTTGGAGTTGGTCTTATGCTAGTAATCAGTGGGTCAGAACTGAGCAAAAGTCTATTTATAATATCTTTGTTACACTGAACCCTCGAAAACTTTCTAGCAAAATTCTGCCTGTAAAGCCGAAAATGCTTATTTCGTGCCTCAGACGCTTCTTCTGATAATAGCCCGATAGGCAACAATGCCTCGCTCATTACAGTTGTACCATATATTAAAATCTTGTGCATTGTAGGTGTCATAGGATGCCAGGGATATAGAGTAACGTAAAGTTTTGCAGTGTCTAAGCAATAATCGGCAAACTCGTGCAAATAGATTTTGTGACCACTTGTAATTACTTCAATAATAACTTTGATTCGGTAGATGAAATCCAATGCAATTCCAGTTATTTCTGCAGCTAATTCAGGATTGGAAAAAAATCTTCTGCTGGTGTTGCCATCGTTGCTGTTTCCAAAGCCAGTCTTCGGTACATCCACTATTAGCCCTAATTCACTTCTAAATTTTTCTTGGATAGTTTTTTTCCTCTCTTTTACAATAGTTTTGTCCTCATCCGATCTTAATTGCCACTTTTTCACTGTGAGTTTATACGACAGGTGTAATATGCTCTCAAATAGTCGAATTCTGGCATGCAAAGTAGATAATCCGAAAGAAAGTGCATCTACGTCTTCATCTCTTTTGATGTTAAATTTGATTTTGATAAAATTGTTAAATTCTTTTGAAGTAGCCTCACAAATATAGCACTTCATGGTGGACGTAATTTGTGTTGCGGCATTACATACTTTTGCATCTATCATTGTAAATACCATTGTATGTTTTATGGAATATAACTTTCCTTCCATTAAAAAATTAGTGTTTTGTAATGTACTAACAGCATCTTGTACATAGTTGATTTCTTCTTGGATTACATCTACAGTTTCTTTAACAAATCTAATGCGAATAGGTCTGCAATATCGCGGCGATGAAGGAGTTGGATTTTGCCATAATATTTGCTCCTTTTTTGCACCATATATTAGTCGAAGCGGTACGAAACTGCTCTGAAAAATCAGAGGCATCATTTTCCATATTTTGCTTAAATTGTGCCTGGTGTGAGCCATCGCAGCCCCATTTGCATATTAGCTCGAAGGAGTTGCATTCTTCTATTTGTAAACCACATAAAACATCTTTTAAATATGTAAGTAATCTACTTGCAGTATGATTAAGCAAATCCTGAAGATTTATTTGAGCACATGTTTCCGTTACTTCAAATGATTCTTTTGGAGGATAGCATTCACTTTTTTCTCTCTGCAGAATATTGTAGCAAGGATAAACCTTCTTATCGGCACTTCGGATTATTTCATATTGTTTTCGAGAAAGTTCAGCTTCTACAAATATTGAAAGAGCCTTTAGAGGGGTTAGCTGCTTTACTTTTTCCTCTTGTGCAGCTTTGTATGCTTTTTTTAACTTTGTAGCTCTTGTCGGACAAGACACAATTTCTTTAAGCAGACCAGAGGCATCTCTTTTTCCACACGTTTGTAGTTGTGTTTCCTTTTTTTTACACAGGTAATATTATTCTTAGATGTAATAATTTAAATAAAAAACATCTACGTACAACCAAAACATTTTATGACTGACGAAAGGGTCTCTTTTATTTTGCTCCATAAAATAACGCCATTTAGCTGCTGCACAGGTGGTTAAAACCGTTACGTACTGTTCGCACATTCCTTTTTTTACACAGGTAATATTACTCTTAGATGTAATAATTTAAATAAAAAATATCTACGTACAACCAAAACATTTTATGACTGACGAAAGGGTTTATATCATATGTACCTATGCAAGATGAGCAAAAACAGAAAAAAGTCGAAATTTTCAAAAAATCATTAAAAAAAATGGCGCAACAACGCGCAAGGTTTTTTTCTTGAATTTAAAAGTAGAGATCTCAAATTTTAACGTGATGTTTAACATTTTTATTGACTCTAAGGGTTGCACCTTCAAAAACCTTTAAATTTTTTTTTTTTTTTACAAAAAAGTGAACAAAAAAATCGTTTTTTTAATTTCGAACGAATTTTTTTACCATAAAAATTGCTAATAAAATTTTTGTAAAAATTTTTATAAGTAGCTGTTAATATAGTCTTTCAGAGAAAAAAAAATCAATGTAAAATCTTTATTCGTTTACTTACAAAAAAATATATTGTAAACCTCCCAAAACAGTAAAAAGTCAATAAACACGCATGCAATTTACTCAACTTTCTTGACTTTAACAGTGTCCCAAAACCACAAGTCTCAAGCAAATGACTTGAAAATTCTCTATACGATGCAGAATTTTGTTGTCTGTCGAGCTGCGTACTTACATTTTTACATTTCTTAAATTTAATTTTTCGCCTAATGTCCGGCTAGATTGGCAAAAAGCCCCTATGTGCGACGTGCCAAAAATTCAAATGTAATAAAAATCGATTCCACTCGATCAGCAATACAGGTTGTATTGGGGCGAGATATTTCAACAACAGCTGTTACTAATGTAGAAACTCGAGATAAGAATGGCCGTATTGCGGTTGTGGGTAGTTGTTACCTATGCTCTAAGCTTACAAAGAAGCAGAGAAAAACTCGAAAGGCTTGCAAAAATTGCTTCAAGCCTATTTGTAACGAGCACTCAATCAATCGTCCCATATGTAACAACTGTTTGGATTAATTTTTCTATGTCTTTTATTTATATTTAAATTATTTTTTTTTTGTGTTAAACCTTGAAATAAATTTTTTTATGAAAAATAATTTTTTTTATCAAAAATAAACCTTGAATAAATTTTTTTTTTATTGTAAAACAATTTTTCTTTTATCAAATAAAGTTTTATTTAATGGTATTTCTAAAAACCAAGTCAAATAATTTAGATTATCACACGTTAATACAGCAACTAATTAATTTTTTTCATGTGCCTCCATATAAAACGTATACAGGTACCCAGGTACCTATTCACCCTATTAAGGGTGCAAAAAACAAATTGATATGCCACGCCCCCCCCCCCCCCCCCCCCCAACTGATATTGTATATAAACACCTATGAAAATATAATAATAACAAAAAGTTAGGAGTTCTCATGAAATTGTAGAATTGTAGACTAAAATCTTATATAAAAAATTTCGATTTGAAAACGCAATAGGTACACAGGTACCTGTCCACACACATAAGGGTTAAAAAAAATTAAACATTTTCCATATAATTGAAAAAATCTATTCATATTTGTGCTAACATTGTATGAGAAGTATATATATTTAAAAATAACAATTATTTTGCTTTCCAAAACCGTTCGAATTTCAAAAATCGGTTAATAAATAAAAAAGTAATAAGTGTTTAAAAGTAGCAGCCTCAAAAAAATTTCTTTGGTCCATAACTCGGGAATTTGGAGGTATATTGAAACTTTTAAGCCCGGATTCGTAACATGCTCACCAACACCTTTAACGTACACTAGGTCATTTCAGAAGTGCTTTTCGAGTGTAGCACAGTGTAATTTTTGGATAATCGGAAAAGTCCTAGTTAAATGTTGTTACTTTGATATTAAAAGTGCAATTTTTAAATGGACTGTGCAGATTTTAATATATAAAAACAGTGAAAATACATTCTACAGAAAAATATCAATTATTTTTAATTATAAAATTTTTTGTTTTAAAGACTTTTGCATAATTTTATCTATGAATTTCTATGTGCATATATTTTGTTTTTTTCATTGCCAGAAAAAAAAACAGTATAGGTATGTTTTGCTTGTAGTTGTAATATCATATTGTTTGAATTATCTTATTACCTATAAAATAACTTTGATACTATCATAATTTTTACTACATTTCGAAATGTCCTTTTTTAGCATTAAAAAATATGGTCACCGTAATTATTGCACACATACATATTTCCCTTACACGGTGTTTACATTTGCCAGTACTGGCAAGACAGTTGCAATACATGCAAACTTTTTCACTAATACATGTACACTTTTCCAACTGTCTTGTCTACTGTCTAGCAAATTTTGCACACAAATGTCCGTTGCCTATAGATTTGTTACATAGAGTATACAACAGGGCATCCTCTATAGTTGGCAGTGTGATTACCGCCACAGTTTCTACATTTTTACGTTGGGGTCGTTTTAGACTTGTGGCAAAGAACTGTACCATGTAATTCACCACACACGTTGCAAACAGGGGTCAAATGGCAGTATGCCTTAGGGCTAATAAATCAGAGCAAGTTAAACTCTATTTTTGGTTTAAAATGTGTTTAAGCCAACAAATCTATAAATCAGAAAACATATAAACCATGTTTAAACGCATAAAATTGGGCGTTTAAACTACCAATACAAACCATATGAATTTGTCTACATTTATCGTAGTGCTGCCACATGTTACTTTTTACACTACATATAATACATGGGACACTGATTTACAACTGTTGAGTTTAAACTACATATAAATTTAAGTTTAGTTCAACTAAACCAGCGTTTAAACACTCACTGATTTATTAGCCATTAGTATGATCAAATTCTTGGCAGTTTAAGCATTGGACGGGACCATTTCTTTTGTGCGGCTCCTCTATAGTGATTCTTCTGCAAAGAGTGTATTTCAAATTGTATATGGGATGCGTTTCGTTTTTTTAAGCTTAACGCCGCCGGGTTCTAACTCTACTCGAAAAAGTGGTTGGGGTTTTGTTTCCCTATTTTTAATATTTCTTACATTTTCACCTACTCTCCTAAAAATATTTTTATTTCGTCTGGGTCCACGCATGACTCAATGCCATTAATCACTACCTGAAGAGCTTCGCTTTATTGCAGCTACATAAAAGGTATTTGTCTTATCATTTATTATGTTGTAACACCGAAATAAAAAAAATGATCATTTTTTGCACAGATTATATGTATGTATGTATGTACGTTCTAGGGTATTCATTTAATCGGGCTTTTGACTTTATCGGCTAATCGATCGATGTTTTATTTCCGCCGTTCCTATCTTGGCGAACGTGAACATTTATCAGTTTAATATGTAAAAAGTACAGCTATTGTTTATTCTTTCTGTCTTAATTGCATGCTGAAATAATTTCACCATGCTTAATTGCACAAAAATTGTTATTTGGAACGCTTTTGAGTAACTTTGTGCAGTTCGGACTGTTTCGATATGCATGTGAAACATATCATTTTATTGAACTAGTAAACTATGTAACCCTGCGGCCACACGATCAACTTTTTGTTGATTGTCTTTTACATATAGGGTGCGTTCGTAAATGCATCACTGCGCTGCATCAGAAAAGCAAACTTTTTTTAATGCCGATAAAAAAGTTATTATAATTTTTTTTATAGTGTAACTATTATTTTTGTAGAGTATTTGACAATTTTATGGTCCATATCTACTTCATTGATATATATATATAAACATTTTAAATCACTGATGCATCGCAGTGATGCATTTACGAACGTACCCATACTGTTTGTCAAAATTTAATAGGCTGCACGCAATTTTTAAGCAATTTACTTTCAAGATGTCATCAAGAAAACGATTTATACTAACAAACGAAAAATTTGCTCACTAAACTTCTAATCAGCTGTTAAATTGAACGTAAAATTGCCAAACAAATGGATAGTTAAAATTGAGAATACCATGCTAGCCTTTTCAATCGCTGAAGAGTCTACTGCGAATCTTATGCAGAACGTTTTTAATCGTCGACGAGCGCATTTTTTAATCGTGGAAGATACAGCGTACGGAAGAAACTGTTACATGTAGATGATTCGTCTGCGAGAGTCTTCCACAACGCAGCGAAAGACGCTTGTATTAATCGTAGATAGAATCATTGAAGATTTATTTACAGATTATCTTACAAATCTTTTATTAAGAACATGAAGAATCGTCTGAGGCTCATGCATAGATTATTTTACAACTTCTGAACTGCTCTTCATGTTATTGTTATATGAGTCATTGAAAGAGTCATAAAAGGATCATTTGATGATAATTTGTCAAACCCGGCAATGCTCGATAGGCTGTTCATTTTGCAAGCTATGTACCTATTAAGAAATCCATTTTAGTTTTTGTATTACAAATTAATTAATAAAAACATTTTTCATTTATTGAATATAAAGTACTTTATAAAAAAATTAACATAGAATTCATGAAACGAAAAAAATTAATAAAGAAAACAAAAAATTAATTCAAACTTAGATATTTACAAAGTTACATAGATATAACAGCTTTATATTGAAAAATAATGGAAGTTATTTTGTTTGATTTTGCTTTGTTAAACGTCATTCGATTCGGTCTTTAGCATGTACAAAGTGTTGCTGCAAAGTTCTGTTAATAATAGTATCATCACAATGTGCGAATTTGGAATGACACAGATCTATAAAAAAACAAAATTCATCAATCGAACTAGCTTGTTTTAAAAGTTGTTTATATACTTCTCATAATAGAAACAACGATATGTATATAGCTGAATACTCTCTTTCTCGCTCGTTCCTCTCCAAGTATATTGAACTGCAATTTCGCCGTGCTTCACTTTTTTCACAGCACCTCTAAGAAAGGACGCTGGATCGACTAATATTCAAGCATTTCATCGTTTTTCAAATTTTCATTCAGCAATTCATTTAATTTATAATACCTTTGATTCTTAAAAAAAACCACTTTACACAACCGGCGATTACACGAGATTATAATCTCGTGGTCAATTTAAAAAGTGTGAGTGTGTTAGTAAAAAAATGAGAGCGAGAGTAAATTGAAAGACAAAAATTGATCGTGTGGCCTCCAAGTAAGGAAAACTATTTTTGGCAAAAATGCAGTTTACCGGGCATACGAAAAATAATAAAAAAAAAATTGTATCCCTTTTGGAATAAAAGAAGATAAAACCAAAATTAAAATTTATGGGGGCTGAGGCCCGTGGGCTCCCCTGGATCCAAAAAACCTGGCCGCCCACTATGGTTTGTGTGGGTACTCAAATTAAAGGTAATTGTATAAGAAAAAAGAAAATAAAATTTAGAGCAGGCGGGGCTTCTGGGGCCCCACCCCTACTTATATTTACGTATGGGTACTCAAAGTAAAGGTAATATACAGCCTTCAGCCGGGCGCAATGATTTTTTACTCTATGTTATAACAAATACCGACTTCGCTAACTAAAGCTTGTCTGCATCTAAAAGACCCTTAAACTAATCTAGAGGGGAAAATAATGATCGTGAGCAAATTACCTTTAATTTGAGTACCCAGACATACATATTAGTGGGAATGGGGGGAACTTGAGCACCCAAACATACCACTAAGTGGGGGCGGTTTTTTGGGCTCCCTTAAATTTTAATTTTGTTTTTAATTCTAAATCGGGTGGAATATCTTTTTTATTTTTTTTTCGTGTGTCCCGTAAACTGCATTTCAGCCCTATCTTTTTCCTTTTCATTCAGTCCTTAATTCATGTATTATCCTATGTACTACATGCATATGTACATTTTTAACTGATTTTAAAATTTATATGGACGTATACGCTCATATACCCTTTTACCAGATACAATTAAAGCAGCAAATTCTCTAACGATATTTAAAATGGAGTTAAAAAAATATCTGATGTCTTAAATCTTTCAGTATCTTTCATTATTATTTTTTTGTTAATGTAAAGCTTTGAAGTATTAGTATTATTTTTACTTATAACTTTATTATTTTGGTACTTATATATTTCTTTTTTTAGATTAGTGTTGCATACTTATTGTATAGAATTCTTGATACGATTCAATACAAGCGTAAGTTTTCGAATCGTTTAATAAATAAATAAATAAAAAAAAAAAAAAAAAAAAAAATATTTCAACAGGTGAACAAATATTCAGTCGATTGTACGCAGACACAACGGGCACTGTCATAAATAAACATTCAAAACTAAAAATCCCACGTTCACAGTTCTACGTACGCACATTTCTTCTGTTGACTAAACATATCCTACGTGGAGATACTAGTGATGGATGATCCCCTAAACACAATTTTTCAGACCTTGGCACTTGTAAACCTATTAAATTTCCAACCCTTTTTGTCACATTCTCTTTTAATTTGCTCATCCGTATAAGGTTGGTGCTTTAACAGGAAGACAGTATCTAAAAGTGCATACTGTCCTAATGACTTCAGCCGAACTGCGTATGGAAACCAGTATCTAGTAACAAAGTGGGAGGAGGCAGAAACTACTATTAAAAAATAACTTATTTAAAAATCGCGAAAAAAAATAATGAAACTTGTATTTAAAAAAAAAGAGTGGAATTGATTGAACAATTATCCAAAAAGTAGTCAGAAAAGTAGTCCAGTATTTTTTATTTCTTCTTTCTTCTATTTTTTATACCAACGTTCTTTCTTTTTAACAATAAAAAGCCCTGTTGTTTTTTCTTATTGGACACTTGTTGTAGATTCGAACGTACCTGGTACGTAAATCTTTCAAATGCTGTGTTTCAATTTGCAGTGCTGAACACATTTGATGGCAATTTTATTGAGAAAAATTTTCTTTTGTCTTATATTAAATGTACATGCACAATATTTAAAATTTTCAAGTACTATGTACATATTAACCTTCATTAACTATATCTGCCGTTTGTTCTAAATATAAATGTGATAATCGGTTTTTATTATACACTACGATTAAATCATTATATTCTTCTGCGGTTTTGCCATGTATCAATCTTAAATGTTGTCTACAGCTAAAAAAAAAATAA
Source organism: Pollenia amentaria (assembly GCA_943735925.1). Lineage (NCBI taxonomy): Eukaryota > Metazoa > Arthropoda > Insecta > Diptera > Polleniidae > Pollenia > Pollenia amentaria. The sequence goes on along the minus strand of OX031008.1, from coordinate 197,823,251 downwards.
TAATAACAAATTAAAAAAAAAAAACGATCAACATACCTATCACGTCGGAAAAATTCCTTATTGCAAATGGAACATTTCATCAAAGGTTCGTTCAAGTGAGCAGCCGTATGAGACTTAAAGCTTGTACTCATTATATTTTTATTACAATATTTACAGCGAATGCAATATCTAGACTATAAGTTTTGTTTTTTAATTAGTTTCGTGCAATGTACAATTTCATTTACTTACTCTTTTTTTTGATGAACCATTTTTCGATGAGGCTGAGTGACGACTATTCATGTGAATATCTAAATCTACTTGGCGATAAAATTCTTTTGAACATAAAGTACAGGGTATCATCTGGCCCAAGTGTATACGCCGGTGTACGTTTAAAACACCTCTTTCATAGAATGCCTTACCGCAAAATTCACATTTATGCTTTTTTACTCTATTTTCGTTGTGAATTTGCATGTGTAACTTAAGGTTATGTTGCGTAAAAAACTTAACGCCACATATTGGACAAGTTTCTTTGCGTTCCCGATTAACGATATGAATCTTTTCGTGCTTTTGTAAAGCATATTTGCTGTGTAAAATTTTTGCTGAAACGAAATAATTTCAATAATCTGTAATAATAGGTAAAGAATTTCTCGAATGATCCATTATGAAAAACCAAATCAATGTTAAAACAGTAGTTCATTTCAAACAAATCAGTGTAAAGCAGTAGTTGGATTTAAATAAACCAACTCAATCCATAATTTGATTTGAACGAAAAAACAACACACAACAATTGTGTGTCTATAATACAGTTATGTACGGTAAACTTTTGAATTCACAGTGTTTGATCTTGATGTTTATTGCCGATTGTTTCTCAGATTTTGATCGTTGTAGGTATGTATTATTTTTATATTAATTTTGCAACTAATAGAATTACCTTTTAATTTTTTTTTTTTACTTTTAATTAAATATTTGATGATATGTTTTGGTAATAATAAAATAATTTAAATTAAAAACTTAAATATTCTATAAAAATATTTTTCATCTTTAATTGCTTTTTGCTTCATACAAATCTCGCTAGTCATACCTAATAATTGAAAAAAAAACAAGATAATTCATACTTATCACCTATTTTGCTACAGTTCTTTCGTGTGATTCGTGTGATTTGGTTTAGTTAGTGTGATTTGTTTTGCTTTGTTGCTGTTTGGTGTAAATTCCGTACTTTTTACACTTCGTATTTGGTTGTTTATAACACACTAATTAAAATTAATTTGCAATTGTGTGTTTTAATTTATTTTTTGTTATATGTGTTTTGCACAACATAGCATTTGATTCGTTAGCAAAGAGTAAGCGACAATCAGTATTTAAAAAACAAACGAATGTCTTGAAACTGCTTTTAAATGCATTTGTGCAGAGGTTTAGTGTGTTCAGTTGAATTGACCATTAATCCCATTTAGTATATGTACTACATAATTGTAGAAAAATAAATTTATACGTATACTACTTACAACAAAAAGAACACATAGAAGGAGTGTGTTGCTGGACATATTTGCTACCCTTTTTACGTTTTTTAGCCGGTTTTATATCTACATTAGTATTCTCAACAGATGTACTTTCTAATTCAGCAATTTTCGCTTCTTTTTTGTGTCGAATACTTTGAGGAGCCGTTTTTAATTTTTGGCAAATATTGCTTACTTTGGAATTGACATATTCCTTCTGTAAAATTCTATTGTTTGTAGTTCTTTTAGATTTTTTACTTAATGAGTTCATACATTTTGATACATTATCTTTAGTTATATCTAATTGTAAGGCTTGCTCAATATCACACTCTTCATTGTTACTTTCAACTTCGAAAACTTTAAGGAACTCCATTTCAACTATAGTATCTTCTTCAGTTTCATCACCCTTTGTTTCTTGTGGAGAATTCTTTAATAAATCACCAAAATTTTCATTCTCTAAATCTTGTATTTCAGATTCTGTATCAGTTGTTTCCACTAATACTGTCTCAAAATCTGTTGATTCATAATTTTCATTGTCTTCAACGATGATTGAATCTTCTATTTCAGAACTAATGCAACTCAGTAGAAATTTGTAAGAATCGAGTGCTTTCAAAATTATTGTATGGACATTCTCTAATCCATTTGAACACTTTAGGCATAACATAGATGAAAAAGGATCCGCATCTACAAAAAAAAAAACAAATTTTAAGTATTTTATCCTAAGCGCGTTTAGAATTGTCCATATACAAACCAAGACGGTTTATTTGGGTATATTTGTAATAGCAATCTTTGTAGGTTATATCACCATATTCACACAGTATATTGTTCCAATCCAAAATAACATCCTCATCTAAGCAAATTCGACAAATAGTATTTTTAAAGTCTGTGGAATTCATTTTTGTTTTGCAATTAAATATTTTTTATAAGCCTTGCCTCGTATAAAAGGTAAACAATCTATTCACAATTAAATGATAACACAAAATTGCACTCAGCGTTGCCACCAGAAAAACTTTTACACCTAACATTTAATGCTGCACACAGACCAGGCAACATTAGTTGAAACGAGTTATTATTTGTGTTGCAGTTTTTAACATACACGATGACACTAAGGCCGGCGATACAATACGATTTGTCAGAAAAAAAATCGTTTGTGCGGCTTAAGTCCAGTTTACCAACGCAGCTCCAAATAAAAAAAAAAGTACATAGGGTGATAGAAAATTGAAAAATAAGAAGAAAAAATAAAATGGCAAAATTCTCGGAAACGCATAGTTTCCGAGTTATGGACCTCTGAAGTTTTCATATGAATTTGCGATTTCCCATTACATTTCTGAACCTATATGGCGATGAATTTACGAAAAAACAAAAGTTTTTAGTAAGCATAAAAACCAATATATGTATTTATGTTTTAAATTTGTTTTTAATTCACTTTTTTCTACAATAAACTTAACTTAACTTTATAAAAAAAATTAAAAAAAATATTCGCTCTCTGATTCGGGAGAAAACCTATGCAGAAAAGCATTAGTAAGCGAAGCCGGTGTTTGTTATACCATAGAGGAGAAAATCTGTTCATCCGGCCGAAGGCCGGCTATGCGGAGAAGCTTTATTTAGCGAAGCCGGTGTTTGTTATACCATAGAGGAGAAAATCCTTGTGCCCGGCCGCAGGCCGGCTATGCGGAGAAGCTTTATTTAGCGAAGCCGGTGTTTGTTATACCATAGAGGAGAAAATCCTTGCGCCCGGCCATAGGCCGGCTATGCGGAGAAGCTTTATTTAGCGAAGCCGGTGTTTGTTATACCATAGAGGAGAAAATCCTTGCGCCCGGCCGAAGGCCGGCTATGTGGAAAAGCTTTATATAGCGAAGCCGGTGTTTATTATACCATAGAGGAGAAAACCCTTGCGCCCGGTCAAAGGCTGGCTATGTGGAGAAGCTTTATTTAGCGAAGCTGGGATTTTTTTGATAAAATTTTTATTACCTAGTGCACTTCCGTAACATTTTGATATAAAATTTTGTAAAAACTGTATTAGGAGCTAAAGAGTTAAAAAGTTTTAAAAAAATTTTGCATTTCCAGAAAGATCTGTTCAAAAGCTTTCAAATGATACCATGATATTGGCCATATACGTTCAGAAATGTAGTGGGAAATCACAAATTCATATGAAAACTTCCGAGGTCCATAACTCGGAAACTATGCGTTTCCGAGAATTTTGCCATTTAATTTTTTCTTCTTATTTTTCAATTTTCTATCACCCTATGTACTTTTTTTTTTTATTTGGAGCTGCGTTGGTAAACTGGACTTGTTCCGTTTGTGCTCATAATGTATTACAGTGTGGCCTTAAAATAAATTGAGAGACAGATTTTTATGAAAAATCTGTCCGACTTGCAAATGTTTATGAACATTTTCATAAAATGATAGATTCTATGCGATCAGAGTTGCATTTACTTGCAAAGTAGGCGAGTCATTAGAGTTTGCATCTTTTTTGTGGGATAGTGAGGCATTGACAGCAGATTTTGTAGACATTTTTTTATGTCGGATAGAATTCCGTCAGATTTACGCTTGAATGAATCGTACGATTATGTAGGATAGTGAATACCGGCCTTTAAGAAAAAAGTAATTGGACGGAAGCGGGGGACGTGTGGTAATAGAAAATCGTCTTTTGAGTACACTATTAATATACGTGGAGCGCAGTTCCAAGTTTGTCAACAATTATTATTAGAGACACTTGGTATTTCACAAATGACGTTGAGCCATAATGTATTAAATTACAGTTTAAATCAAAATTTCAGTAAAAAAAAAAATAAAAAAAACAGCACATAATAAATGCTGTGAGTCAAAGACAAACTTAGTTAAACAGTTTATTGAGATGTTGCCTGCGGTTCCATCTCACTATTGCCGCAACAAAAGCAATAAATTATACTTGCCAGAAGAACTACGCGATGTTTCAAATTTGTATAAGTTGTATGTTGAAAATTTAAAGGCAACTCAGCAGGAAACATTAGTCGTCTCTTTGTATAATTTCCGCAAAATTTATAATAATGATTATCATTTGGGTTTTCATAAGCCAAAGAAAGATAAATTTAACATATGTGAAAAATTTAAGAATATGGATCGGGATGCCCAAAACAGATTAAAAGATTCCAATTTGTACAAAAGGCACATTTTTGATAAAGAAAAGTCAATAGAACTATTTTTGCTTGAACAAGCAAAAAGTAAGACGCAGATGTATTATGTGCCAGTTTTGATCTACAGAAGGTACTCAACACGCCTTACGGAAAAAGTATGAACCTATTTTACTCTCGAAAATATGCTTACTACAACGAAAGTATTTATGAGAGCAGAACCAGAAATGGGTTCTGTTTTTTATGGGGTGAGTGCGATGGTAAAAGAGGATCTAATGAAATTTGTTCTGTGCTTTTAAAATATTTGACCATAGTGAATAGCAGGAAGCAACAAGGTAAATTAAGTTTTTTTTTGTGACAGTTGTTCGGCCCAAAATATAGCGATATTGTCAGTGATACCCTTCTTTATGAGAAATTCGGTTTTCATTCAGAGCATAAAAGTAATATTTTTGCTGCCAGGACATACAATGCTGCCCGTGGATACTATACATGCAACAATTAAATCTTTTATTAAAGGAAGAACAATTTGGGCACCTTCTGAGTGGGCTTCACTAATTTCAAACTCGCGCACATCTCCAAACTGCTATGAGAGCATTATATTAAAACATACCGATTTTATGAATTGGAAGTCGTATTCCAAAGCATTTCTCCCTAATAATATTAAAATAAAATTTAATAGTTGGAGATCTGTGAATTTCCATAAACAGAGATTTAGAGCTCAGTTTATTTATGGATACAACGAGAATAGTAGAGTGGAAGAATTGAATTTAAACCAAATAATGCGTTCGACAAAGAATTTAAATATCCTAAAGAATGGACCAGAGCTTCTTTATCCACAACAACTAAAAATTTCAAAACAAAAATTTTTAGACTTATGAGATTTGTGTGAAAAGGAAATAATCGCTCAAAGATATCATCAAGAGTATACTAGTATGAAATGCGATGATAAAATAGTGGACACACTAGCAGAAAGCGACGAAGATAATGATGGATACTAAAATATGATAAATACAATTTTATTTTTTTTCCTTAATTAAATCCATGCCTACATACATACATATATTTACATAAATTTATTTATATTTTTTGAACTGAATAATATTTAATTTAATTAAAAATTTAAAAAATTACAAATACAATATATAAAAATATGTATAGCGAATTCAATTTATTTATGTCTTAAAATAAAAATAAACAAGAAAAATAAAACTATCGTAAGCGACATAGTTTTTCCATAAAAGTAGCCTAATGTAAAAAAATATATCGTAAACGCCGTAGCCAATGCACAATGTAAGCAAACTTTATTTTTTTGTAGTCGGTACTTGCTTGGACGAAATTATAATATGTCGCATAAAAAATTTTTTAAGTTTATGTATACATATAAAAAAAGAACTAAAAACCCTTCTCCTGTAAAATTTGTGTTTTGTCGCTTACGACAATTCGGCGCTTAGGGCTCGATATGTACAGCTACAAAACATTTGTGTTTAAAAAAACTTTTATTATCCTTCACGTATAGTTTTGCTTTTTTTTTTAATTTGTATTTTTGTGTTTGTGTTTCTGAAGGCACAGTGTTGCTCTTTTTTTGAAGTCTCGGTACAAAAACAAATTGCCTGTTGTTTTTGTTTTGTTGTACTTGTTGTAGCAACGAGCTTACCTTGTGTAGTTGTACCATGCCAAATTGTTTTTGTATTTTGAACCGAGACGTCAAAAAAAAACTACACTGTGCCTTCAAAATAAAAACACAAAAAATAGTAGTATTGTGGTTATTTTATTGAACTGTAAATGGTTTTTAGTCCAAATTTAGATATTTTTTAATTAGGCTTAAGTTCATTGAATTTAATTTTCATTAAATTATTTTTATGAAGACAGGAATTTTACAACATGAAATCAATTAAAATTTTTTTGATAATTTTTCATTCTTGACTGCGCTGAGGTTTGAACCCAGGCTTTCACGGACAGGTTGCCCATAGTTTCGATTGTAACCACACAATCTCTTCAGTGGTTTTTGCCATTTAACTCACTCGGCTATTGAAACCGGATGGCGTCAATAGTCAAACATCAATCTTTTAACCAAATGGTATTTCACCTTGGTAGATCGAAATTTGCTTTTTAAATGAATGATTATCTTTTTTAATTGGTTTACATTTTCTTCCTAATGTCTAGTTTTTTCGTACTTTTTGTCAAGAATTCTTCTTGAAATCCAAAGTACATTTTTCTTTTTCATGTTTTTGTCTTTTCTTTTTTCTTATTGACCTTTTTTTTGCAATTTGTGTTTTTAATCCAAATATAGATATTTTTATTTCACCTTGGTAGATCGAAATTTTTGAGTTTCTGTAGAAAGCGACAACAAAATTATAAAATATTTTTGACTTTCTTTTTGCTTACCATATAATTTTTGGCGTTGCGTTGCATTTTACACAATGAGGGCCATTGTGTTTGGAAACCAGTGCTACCACCGGCAATATTTCAAACTACACTTCAGATGACGCAAAATTAACCAATTTAAATGAAATTACACCTGATATCAAATTGACTTTTAATTATAAAAATAAACAGATATTGGGAATTATTTCTTTATTATATTCAACATTTTTCATTTTTCGAATTTATTCTATGAGTTAAATTTCAGTTAGGTATTTTATAAAGCTTTTTGTAATAGCTCTATTCCTTAATTTTCTTTTTTAGAAATTACTTTATACACTACCAGACTATTATATTGTATTTCCTTGTTACATTTTACCTTAGCTTTCCGTTGGATAGCAATGAAGTATATTTATGTACAGAAAAATTTACAATTATTAGACACCAGCAGAATGTAATGCATTTTCTGGCCCGCTACGGCCTTTGTCAGCATTCTTTGTGTCACACTGGATAGTGATACTTTATAAATTGAATGTATTTAACTCAACTATTTTAACAAATAGATATTGGGAATTATTTCTTTTTCATAAGCAACTTTATTATATTCAACATTTTTTGAATTTATTCTATGAATTAAATTTCAGTTAGGTATTTTATAAAGCTTTTTGTAATAGCTCTATTCCTTAATTTTCTTTTTTAGAAATTACTTTATACACTACCAGACTATTATATTGTATTTTCTTGTTACATTTTACCTTAGCTTTCCGTTGGATAGCAATGAAGTATATTTATGTACAGAAAAATTTACAATTATTAGACACCAGCAGAATGTAATGCATTTTCTTGCCCGCTACGGCCTTCGTCAGCATTCTTTGTGTCACACTGGATAGTGATGCTTTATAAATTGAATGTATTTAACTCAACTATTTAACCAAATAGATATTGGGAATTATTTCTTTTTCATAAGCAACTTTATTATATTCAACATTTTTCATTTTTTGAATTTATTCTATGAGTTAAATTTCAGTTAGGTATTTTATAAAGCTTTTTGTAATAGCTCTATTCATTAATTTTCTTTTTTAGAAATTACTTTATACACTACCAGACTATTATATTGTACTTTCTTGTTAAATTTTACCTTAGCTTTCCGTTGGATAGCAATGAAGTATATTTATGTACAGAAAAATTTACAATTATTAGACACCAGCAGAATGTAATGCATTTTCTGGCCCGCTACGGCCTTCGTCAGCATTCTTTGTGTCACACTGGATAGTGATGCTTTATAAATTGAATGTATTTAACTCAACTATTTTAACAAATAGATATTGGGAATTATTTCTTTTTCATAAGCAACTTTATTATATTCAACATTTTTCATTTTTTGAATTTATTCTATGAGTTAAATTTCAGTTAGGTATTTTATAAAGCTTTTTGTAATAGCTCTATTCATTAATTTTCTTTTTTATATTTAAACAAAATTATGTTATAAGGTTAAGACTGATAATATAAGAATTCTTAACGTCGAATATTATCCAGGTAACTACATCTTTTTGAGATTTTTTTTCGTCTTAAAGTGATTTATACTACCTACGTTCCTAAACTTCACAGCACAAAATATTCACACGACATAGTAGCTATTTTTTTATAAATACATACCAATATTAATCAGTCAGTTATGGCATTATAAGGTATTTTCGTGAGTGGTATTTGTATGGGAGCCATGGTCAAATATGGACTGATTCCAAAATTATTTTCATAAGATAATTAAGGTTGAAATAAAATATATTTCGGCCAAAGTTTTTCCAAATACCAACATAATAAGAAATTTTATGGGCACAGACCCTCTATTAGATGAAAAGTATGTATGGGGACTATGTGAAATTGTAGACCGATTCTCAAAATGTAAAAAAAAAACTTAAGAACAGCCAGCAGGAGGGACGACTCAGATGCTGATTATAAGTCGATCGGTATACTCCAACAAATATTTCTATGCGCTTCATACATCAGCATAAACTCATAATACCCTTTTCACTTAAATAATATCAATATTAGTCATACTATTAAGATTCATACAGTAGTTCAAAATAATTTAACAAAAATAACCATAAAAACCTGCAATAAATTAATAAAAAATTAAATAAAAACTTAAAATAATAAGTTCTTCTTTCATTTATCTAGGGAAGGGGCAAAATGTTCATGTTCATCCTTGGTATACTTTATTAAGTAAATAAAATTCTTGTAATGGTTTCAGACTACAGTCTGTTTCATAAATCAGTTTAACAAATGTTAACGTTGCTAAATATTTCTCAACTAAAGTATTTTAAATGTTAAAGAAAACACAATAATTATTACTTTTTGTAATATTGGATATCGTTGATTTTAAATCAATGATTCCACTATTTCGAGTGGAGTTAGAACTCGGCAACGTTAATCTCAAAAATTAAACGGATTCCATTTACAGTTTGAAATATATCCTTCACAAAAGAATCAGGATAGGGTAGCCCTATCGTCCCTTTCAATGTTTAAACTGCCAAGAATTTGGTCGTACTTGGGTATACTGCTATTTACCCCTGTTTGCGTCAGATGGGGAAAATTACATGGTACAGTTCTATGAGATAATTCTAAAAATGTCCCCAACGTAACAAAATTTAGCAACTGTGGCGATAATCATACTGCTAACTAAAGATGATGCCCTGTATATTCTACCGTCAAGCGATCGGTTGGACATAAACCTAATCCTAATAATCAAATGCAGGTAACGAATCAAGATGTCACTTACGACATACAGATACCGGAGCCTAGTAATATAGAATTTCCTACGCTAAAGTATTTTAATCGAATCATTTGCCAATATAGGTTGCTTTATCAAACAAGGATGAAACTCCCGTTCCTAATTTAAGTCGACCAGAAAAAACTATGGAAACATAACACGATGCAGGAAATTTGGAGAATACAATCTATGTTATTGCAAGCCATGAACTGTCTGAAAATTTCCCTTTGGAACGCTTACGGCATCCGTCAACATAAAATTATCTCTGGTTTCTGAAACTTATTGGACCTCAAGAAACTCGTTTAAATATATTATATGATATCATGAACCCTCGCGAAATGCTTGTGGAGGTTCTGCCTTCTTCATAAAAGCCCGAAGCAAATACTACTTAATGTGTGATCATTGTGAAGATTATTGGCAAGCGACAAACATTTGCGTTGAAGAGGTATATCAAAACCTAGTGATTTCATCCTTATACTTTCATAGCCTATTTCCGATGTGCGAAATAATTCTTTCTTTCGTATAACCACATTGAATACAAAAACAAATTTTTAGACTTTGTTTTTGTTTTCAATGTAGTTATGCGAACGAAAGAATTATTTCGCACATTGGAAATAGGCTATCAATATCAGAAAGTCAATATTATAAATCATTGGGAACCTGTTTCCTGGCTGCTGGCGATTACAGCGCTGATAAAATAATTGTTCTGGCAACGCTGCACTCGATTGCCAAATAAAAATAAGAAAATCCACCACAAATAATAACATACTAAAATTTATTTTTTAAACGGATCAAAAATAAAACTATTTAATAATGAATTGCCTGGAATATGAAAATAAATGTCGTATTTGCTTGAAAGATGGCGTAGATATTCATTGGAATAATGTTCTATATGACTATAGTAATCTGACCTACAAAGATTGTTACTACAAATATACACAGTTGGAATGTTTTGGTTTGTATATTGTTTGTATGTAGCCCATAAAGGATAAGCCTAAAAAGTTTTTTTTATAGATGAAGATAATTTTTCACAAATGTTATGCCATAGTTGTTCAGATGGTTTAGAATATGTTGATACTTTTATTTCGAAAGCTCTAGACACTTACTTAGTATTGCAGGATAACAATCATTTAAGTATAGAAATAAAAGATGGTGATGATATGGACCAAGGAACACCTGAATTTGAGAATATATTAATAGAAGAAACAAACCCCGACATAGGAGGCCTCTCCATGAATGAAAACTCCAATGAAGAGTTACCTGCAATAGCCAAAAATATTAAGACTAACAGAAGATCTAAAGAAAAATTGCAGAAACTAAAGAAAACGGTAAAATCTAAGGAAGTGGCAAATAAGATGGAAGAATTTAATAATTTAGAAAATGAATGTAGTCCAAACACAATAGTAAAAGATCTCAAAATAGAAATGATAGAAAATCCGCCTCAACAAGATAACATAAAAAATTCCAAAAGGTTTGAACAACCAATGTGTTGTTCTATTTGTTGTAAGTATAAATTACAGTTTAAAATTTTATTCATATTTTGGAAATTATAATTGCAAAAGCCTCATATAAAAATGTTTGTTAAAGCTAAAGTATTAACTTCTAAATATAAGGCAGTCTTACACGAAAAAACACATATTAAAAATCGAGAACGAAATGAGACTTGTGATGTATGTGGTCTGAAATTTTATAGCAAAATAATTCTTAAATCCCATATGCTGACACACTTGGAAAATCGAGAGAAGCCCCATAAGTGTGAGTATTGTGACAAAGCTTTTTACTATAAAGGCGGCCTGAATATACATCGGCGTATACATTTGGGTCAAATGATTTCCTGTAGTCTTTGTACTAAAAAATTTTATCGTCAAGTTGACTTGGATAAACACATGCATTCCCATTCAGCCGCAAGAATAAATTCTAATACGAAACAAAAGGTAAGTGTATAAAAATATGCATAACGCATTTAATCAACAAGAGGGTATTATCTAAAAATTTAAAATTTTATGTAGAAACAAAACAATTTTTAATTTAACATGGAAAGCATATAAAAAACAATTTTAAAGACAACCGTTTCATTACCAAAAAGTAGACAAAATAGCACGATAGTTTTACAGCGACTAGATAAAAATATTGAGTTTATACCCTCTTGCTGATTAAGTGCGATATGTATTAATACAGAAGTCTATAAAAGGTTGTATTTAACATTTCATTATAACAAAGACCTTTATTGCTTTGTTTAAATCGCCTGAGAACCGATTTTTATTAAAATAATAATTCTTCAATATAACGTAGGTTGTAAAGTTTAACACGTTACACCTCCACCTAGGGACCGCTTGGGTTCATTTTGAATCGAGTCATCTAGAAGAAATAAAAAGCAGATATCATACCAGTGGTAGGTAGGACATGGAATGATGAGTGTGGGAAGTGGAAAAAATGATTAAGAAAAGTGGGCGGTGCACAAAATAGATTTATTTATATCTAAAGAACAGTATTTGAAGCAAAGCCGCGAATAACATTGTAAATGAAAAATTTTTCAAGAGAGCAAAAAACGTTTTTAGAAGCCGAGAATACATTTGTATATCCATTTTATTAAAAGTAATAAAAAAAATATTTATGCACAAAATCAAGAAATTTAAATATTAAATTACATGCCAATTTACTGTTTAATTTTTTTTTGTGGAAAAACGTTTTCTATTGAAAAAAGCGATGTCAGTTAAAAAATTTTTTCACAACGTATCATTACTAGTGACTGTTGAAATGTTATTCCAAGTTTCACGACAGAAAAAAAATTTGTATAGAACTTAGAACGTTTCCACATTACCTGCGCTGTAACGATTTTTGGAGGTATGCTCTAATTTTTTTTTTGTTATATAATCATTTCAACAAATTCTCAATCTTTTATTTTTTTTTGTCTTTTCAATTTTCCACATAAACTTTTTGTACCTCTGTTACACTTATCAATTACTTTCGACAATTCCGTTCGAAAAATTTTGTAAGTAAGCTACAACGTTCTTTCACTGACATAATCTTTCTCACTGCATTCTGATAGTGATCAGGTGTATCATTTTGGCTGATTTGATATATGAGCAATGCAATAGAGTAATAAAATAACCGTAATCTACAAAAAAACAGGGTTTGCAAAAAGTGACTTACGTTATTCGCGGCTTTACTTCATTTATATAACTTTCTGCTCTTATTGCGCCATGGTGAGGGGTACATAAGATTCGGCAAAGCCGAATAAAGCACTCTTGTTAATTCATAAAATTATATAGGTATAGGACAAAATTAATTTTCTCTGATTAAAAAAATGGCAATTTAACACGACCTACAGCACATCCAATAGGAGGACACCCAATAATATCACAGGAAACTAGAATTGTAACAGAGACAGGTATTTTTTTAATTACATTTTTTTATACAAAGCAATTTTCTTAACGGACATTTTATTAGGTGCGTTCGAGTACTTTTACAATAAAATGCAGTAAATGAGTAATTGCTGAGTAAACTGAAAAATTACCCTCAAAAAAAGTTGTTGCCCAAAAAAGTACGCGAACGGAAAATTTGTAAAAATTCGTAAAACATAGGAAACAGCTTATGGCAAATAAAGGGTACGTTTGTAAATGCATCACTGCGCTGCATCAGTGATTTCAAATGCTTATATACATATATTTCAATAAAGTAGATGTGGACCAAAAAATTGTCAAATACTCCAGAAAAATTATAATTACTTTTTTATCTCCAATAAAAAAAGTTTGCTTTTCTGATGCAGCGCAGTGATGCATTTACGAACGCACCCAAATGTTTTTTTACTACTTTACTAGTTTTCTTATCGGTACTCAAGTAAATACTTTTTATACCACGAACATTTAAGGAAAATACAAAGAAATTATTTTATGTTTTTTTTTTCTTTTCATTTTATTTGATTTTGCTAATTTGTGTCTGTGTTAATTTATTCAAAAGAACATGAATAATTTTTTTGGTATTGATTACTTAAAACACAAATACTTTTTACATTTACAACTCAAAAAAATTAACGTAGGTAACAAAAATATATTTTAAAAGTTAGTATTTAGCCATATTTCACATTTTGTTTTTATTTAAATTTTTCCATTATTAAACAATTTTTTCACAATATTTATTCGTTTTGTTTGTTTGCTTACCTTTTGAAATATGTTTTTTTTTTCCAAACTTTACTGTAAAAATTTCTGCAGTAAAAATTTGTAAATACTCAGTTAAGAACTGTCACTTTAAGCTCTCAATTTGTGTTCTCATTTACTGTATTTTGTGTACGCAAACGCAATTTTGTAAAATGCAGCAATGTTCAGTAAAAAATAGTAAAAAGTTTTGTGTTCTCGAACGCACATATTATCAGTAAAATACAGTGTTGCAATTTTGGAAATGAACGGGTAAACAATTACGAAAAAAGAATACAAAAATGGTATTCACGTCAAAAGTTGCACTCTTGCGAAAGAGCATAAGTGCAAAACCATAACAACAACCACATAGACAATTATTTCGCCCAAACGATGCAAAATTGTCAGGGTCTATGTAAGTGCAAGATTATCAGAGTAAAAGTATGCAAATGTTGCAACTTTTTATCGCATTGCAAAGTTGAGAAAAATTTGAAAAATATTCTCATAAAATCACCTCTACACTAAACAACAACGCAGGAATTCCATTTTGACGTACATTTTTTCTTTGAATTGAAAAATAGTATAAATTGTAGTGGTTGAAGCACAAATTATAGTTTAAAGATGAACTTTTTTAAAAAATAAAAAAGCGTAAAAAAATTAAAGAATCGGAAATAATAAAAATACTGGAATACTATACAAATTTATAAAAAAAAAATTAAATTGTCAAATGAAAGGTGCGTGGTTATAGAATTGTAAAGCTGAAAAGTGAAGATGCAAACAAAATGGGTTGCTTCCGTCAAATAAGTGCAACTTTACTATTTTGCACGGTTGTAAGAGTAAAAAATTGACGTGAATACCTTTAAAGTGTCAAGAGAAAAAAAATAAGAATTTGAAGAAAAAATTTATAAATGACAAATAAAAAAAAGATTAAAATTGCCGCAAAAACTTTAAATATAAAAAAAGATATTAAAATTTTTAAATAAACGAATTATTTCATTGTCGCTTCGTTTAATTTAAAGTAAGTAAAATAACAATTTATTAAAAATCAAAATAAAGATAAAGTTTTAAAGAAAAACTATTTAATTTTCAAATATGCAGGCAGTATAAACAACTCCAATCAAATTAGCAAAAGTCGTTAAGTTTTTGCTTTTCACTGCGTTTGTGTTTTTTAACTGTTAAAAATGAACCAATTATTCTGGTTACGCTTATGAAAAAAGCACCATTCCTAACAAAAGTAAAAGCACAAGTTGTCTGAAGTCGCAGTGGAAAAAACAGGAATCTCTTCATTTTGCAAGTTTTCAGCAGGTGCAGTCAATAATTTTTTTTTGCAATGGCTTACAACTTGCAAAAAAGTTTTTGCTTTATCGACTGTTAGGTTAGCTGGAATGGCTGGTGCAAAGTCAACTTCACACCATTACCCGGAGACCAATATGGCACAAGTATGGAGTAAGTAGTGGCAGATAAAAATCCTGTTACGCAGGCACATCCCGATACATCTCCTAATTCGCCTAAGAATTTACTTCCTAGTAATTTTAGCCTTCTGTTTTGGGACAGTAAAATATAATGTGCTGAACTGTCTCCAACTCCCTTGGGTTCTCATTCAACCAGCAAGTATCTGACAAGTCAGATCCCATTCTAACCGCCATCCTGCCTATCAAACAGTGGCGAGTGCCAATACTATCAAGGTACTAACGCAAACCCTACTCCTGCCCTGTAGTGAATTCGAATCAGACTTCCTAAGCACCGGCCACAGCTCACGCGATGTTTCCTCATACTTGAGTTGTCCCGCTCAGAACCCAATCTCTAATCCTTCCAAAATAGAAGCCCATAGAAGATATGACCGTCTCCAACTAGTCCAATGTCCAGATCCTCCATGAAGACCCTCGCACCAGTAGCTCTCATTTTCGAGCAATCAGTGATAAAGCAAATACCCTATACAATCTGCCCTGACAGCTCTCCCTAGAGGCTAATATCATCCCTGGCAAACGGTCAAAATCGACCCTGGTGCCCAAATATTCCTTGAAGCCGGACGATCCCAGGTAATAACCGACAGCTCCAATCTCCCCTAAGATCCGCGAGGGACCCTGCGTGAAATTTCCTGGATGCCATTTCTATCACATACTTCTCAATAGAAGATGTAGACTAACATCCAGGACCGTCTGAGGAGTACTTCTCATGGTCCCTATCACGCCGATCAAAGCACACCTCTGAGCCTAAGACAGAAGGTCCCTCCGCCTCACCATCCTTTATGCCTCCCAAAAAAAAAAACAGCATTCTTATGTAAGAAGGGGGTAACCACCGATGTGTACCGCCATCCCACAACTGACGGCCGAAGTCCTCAGCTCCTAACTATCGATGATCTGCAAGCATAGCAGGCATTGATACCCCTCCTAAGTCTCTCCTGAGTATTCCTCCTCCATACAGCTTACTGCCCAGGAAAGCTCCTAGATACTTATCACTATCAGATAACCTAAGCACTTATCCCCCTAGTATCGGCCTAAAATTCTCCACCTTTTACGACCTAGTAAGAAGCACCAACTCTATCTTCTCCGGATTGACTCCCAAAACCTATTCAGTTGCCTATTGACATCGCCAATTGTTGTCAGAAACTTGCCTGTTACCAATATAACTATGTTACCAATATTAAACGACATTGCCAGCCAAGAGCCATAATAAGGCAGAGAGAACTCTCCCTGTGGGGACCTCCTAGTCACCAGTTTCCTTAAGCGTTTGTTTCCCCAGTCCGAGAGAATAACTCAGCTGCTGAGCATCAGAGTTATACATTAAAACAAGAATAACGGAACACTTAAATTACCTAGTACCTAATTGATAGAATCTATCCTCCATTTGTCGAAGGCGGCCTCTTTATCCAGGAATGCCATCAAGGTGTATTCCTTTAATTGCAATCCTCGCTCTATATAACCAACCATACCCTTAAGATAGGCGTGTTGAGCGCCGCTGATGGTGCACAGACCCTGAACAGCTTAACCAACAATAGAAGTGCGGATCCCGGGATTGCCGAAAATACCATCTGTTCCTGTCGATTTGTACGACCCAGAGTGATCATCTCCCCCAATGTTTCTCTTACCTCAACTCTTGAACTCGACCTAGAGAAGGTTTAACCACACTATCAGTTCCACCAGACCCAAGATCCACACAGCCCGAGAATGAGTCTCCATAAGCAAACAGAGATTCATAGAAGGATTCCGTCCACGAGTCGTCCAATCTCTGAATAAATCCCGGCGCTGCAGGGTCTTTGGATAAAATTATTCTGAAACTGGACATCTCATTTACAGAACCTACTGCCTCGCTAAATTTGATCGACTAGTCCATTTTAGTCTTCAGCTCCCCTTTCTAACATATCGCTCATAGCTACCAATTGCTCCTTACCAGTCGGAGTCGACCTCCAATCATGTATAACTCTAAGGCTACTATTCACCAATCTCGAAAAAATCCCAACTCGTCCTCTTTTGATTCTTATATGGACCCTTTTTTACTTTTCAAAGATTATACCAAAGGATAAACAACTTTGGTCAGAGAAGGAAAATCCCAAAGTCACCATTTTATTCTCTATTACTGCCTCCCCATACCTTGTTCTAAACCTGGGATTATTCCCTCTATTAAAATAATAAAATCAAACAGACTCGCCTCTTGTTGATGTCGGAACTCCGCAATTGGACACAAACTAGTACCAGCCTCAAGCCTTCTACTCGAGTGCTCCACCTACTCAATCACTTTCTCATCTGGTGGTTCGCTAGCCTCATATGGAAAGTATACCGATGCTAGTGTCAGGACTGTTTTGTCCATAGATTTTCCTGTCACGACCCTGAGGTCTCCATTACTGAAAGAATGAGAATTCATAAATTAATGCTCATATCTTGTCAGTATACAAGTTCGCACCTTCTCATCTATATAGTGTACAAGCAATGTTTATTCCGTGACCTTTAATCCAACTACACTGTTGTTGTTAATCCAGGACTCTTGGATTAAGGCCACTTCATAGTTGTTATCGAAGATGTGGGCTACTAATTCGGTTGAGGCTGCCTCACAGTGATGCAAGTTATCCAACCCAAATATTGAAACCCTCTCATTGACTCGAGATTTTTGAGAAACCCCTGGTTTCCTGCGAACCGCATGGCTCTCCCTTGGTTCTAGCTACAACCTAGTGCACTGGCTCGTATAAAGTCCCTCGTCCTGGTTGGCCATTACTCCCAGTATAACTCCCACCGGCTTAAGTGGTGGAGGTATCCATCCTGTGACAAACGGCCTCAGTGACAACTCAGACGCAAGTATAACGTACATTCTGGCTTCAGGATAAGCGCTGCCACTCCTGCCAATGGCAGTCTTTAAAAATTTATATGTTTTTTGAATTGCCACAACTGACAGTTTTGACAACTTTTGTCCATTCAGCCTCCTTCAACGGAACTTCGTCCGGCCTTCCTTTCACACTGAAGATTTCGTCAAGTAGTTCGTTCTCCAGCACTTTCGATCTCTCGACACTGATCCTTTCATCAGGATCCGTACGATAGATGACTGCCGCCAGAATACCGTCCTTACTCGCAGGCGCCCTCAGTTTTTCGACGTAGAGGGTTGATCCTCTCTGGAGCCAGCCCTCTTAGTGAACTGTCCTCTTAGCCGCCGGGCATTTCTGTTTATCACCAGACCTCACTCTCTTAACACCCCCTTTGTTGGGACCCTAAACAGAATTATACCGGTGATCACCCGATTTTCTTATAGCCTTTAGTTAACCCTTTTTGGGAGCCATTGGAGGTCACACGATTTCCAGTCCTCATCGTGCGTCTAGTAGTGGGTAAGTCGTCTCCAGGCCTAGCTCCCTTAATTGCGACCTTACTGTCACCACTAAGGCTGGGTTCCTGAGATCTTAGTTAAACTAAGCTTAGTTAATCTGAAAACAGATTTGTGCCGCCATTACCAAGTTAGTATATAAAATTTAGACGGAACAGCTTAGTTTGGCTTAAAATGTGAATCTCTAATAAAATGAAAGGAGTGAGGTGGTGGTGGAATTGTAGGTGATGGGATAAGGATGGATAACAATTGCTCATGCTGGCCTTTAAGCGAATGCCTTCAAATTTGTTCCGACAAGACTGTTTGGATTCAAGTTTCAAGACAGACACTACAGCCGACACTTAGCCACTTATTGTTAAAACAAAATGTTTGCTTACATAAAAAACTAGTTTGTATACAAACTTTGACAGCTCGACCACCAAAAAATAAGCATATGTTGACTTGACCCCACCTTGTAGGGAATTCGCCTTGAAATGGAAAAAGCTTCGAAAAAAAAAAACAAATGGGTAAGGAGACAAAAAAAGAGTCAAACAATTCCCGAAAGGCGTCAAAATGGCAACACTGGTAAAATATAATCATTTTGCGCCCTAAAATAAGCGTTTGGTTCCCTCATAAGTCGTACGACCCTACAGGTAGCCTTGCCAGTAGCAGTTCTATTGGGTAACAAATTGTAATTAATACAGTTGAAATATTTGATATCACCTTTTATATTTTACGTGACAAATTTTAACAATTTTAAAATAACAATTTTAAAAAATCTTTAGACAAAATGTTACGTTCGCTGCAAGGATTGTGGTAAAATCGTACCTAGCGACAGTTATAGGTCTCATCAAGCAGTGCACATGAATGAGCCTTTATTTAAATGCTCCATATGCAATAAAGAATTTTTCCAGAGGGGTAGGTAAGTGTGCAAGTTATTCATTTATGATTAAGAATATAGGCCCCTATTACGGTTTACAACTCAACTCAGTTTAGTTGTAATTTCTTAATTTTTGTATTATTGTTTACAACTGCGGCGAACAAAAACATCAAAAAATTATAACTCATCACAACCAGTTGTTTTAATTACAACTCAACTGGGTTGAGTTGTAAACCGTAATAGGGGCCATAATGAGGGCTTATATTCTACATTGTCTATATGTATTTTGTTTCAGCATGTATGTTAAATTTTATTTCAAAATATTTAGTGGACATTTTTGATATCGGTCTTTTTGGTTAAAATTGCATTATTAAAAATGTTATTAAATATTTTTTCGTTGCTTAACATTTTTTTTCCCAAATCGTAAGAATATAATTCCCCTTATAATTATAAAATATGTTTTAACGGGCCTTTATTCTACTCGCTTAATAATAATTTCAACTCGATTGTTAAAAATAATTTTATAATAATTTATTTCATTCTCCAGTAGCATAACTGAGTCCAATGTCCGGTTCCTAAAATAAGTTAACTTATTCCAACTTAACAAAGTCTACATAATTAGAAAATCCCTCCATCTATTTTCTCTAAAGTCCAACAATGAATTTTATACCCTTCACCACAGGTGGAAAGTGTATAAATAAGTTTTTCATTATACATATATGTTATATATTCTGGACTCATGAGTATCGGCGTTAATTTAACTGTCTGTCTGTCCGTGTGTATGTTAAATCAACTTTCCGATATGAATATTTGTATATGTTTTTTATATCACATATGGACTGTAATGTATATTTAAATTTAGCCAGAACGGTCCATAAATGGCAAAAATCACGACTGCTTAAAATGTTCAATTCTTAATCTTTGTATCGGAATCCCTCGACGATTTTGGATAAAAGCCCTCGGTAAGCATTATTTTCTTTAAAATAATTATGTTTCTTTTCTTTTCAAGCTGCTTTAAACATTTAAAGAAATTTCATAAAAAACCGAATGGAGAAGTCACCAATTTCATTATAGCATACAAACAGAATCGAATATCGCACTTGTATTTGCAGCAAAAAACCGAAATACAAGTAATAAATGAGTGAGAATGTGTCATTATTATTACCTTTACAATTTCTTTGTTCTATTAAAGTTATTTTAAAAAAATTGTATAAAATGATATTGATGTTAAATAATATTAAATAAAACCAGACAGAAAAAAAATTTATTTATTAAATAAATAATAACATTACTTATGTACCACCCTGTAGTAAAAATATTTTATAGTTAAAAAAATCAGAAAATATTTTTAAAAAAAGGTTAACTCGTATACACGCAGAAAAACACATGGTACTATCCCTGCAGATATCGAGACTAGTCCATACATGCGTGTAAAGAGTAGTCCATAAAGGAGTAGGAGTACTCCAAAACTACTCCACCCTGCAGATAATATTTGACAACGTGGTCCATTGTGGCTTAAATGGACTACTTACAACATGGTCCAATGTACTGTAGTATGGACCATATTAGACAAATTAACATGCAGTGCTGCCAACAACTGCATGATGTATAGGTATACTATACTATAGTTTACAGTATTACACATTGGTAGCCCTGATGTTGTCCATTATTAATTGTTTATTTAAAAGTGAAACAGGAAAGTTTTTTCAGATTTGTGAGAAAAAAATAAAAAAATTAAATATACCAAGTAAATATATATAATAATAGCAATAATGGATTACAGTGCACGCCATAAAAGGCGATTAGTGAAAAAGTAGTAACATGGAGTACTTTTGAAACTAACCCACTTGAGTACTCCATTGAGTAGTTTAGGGACTACTTCGGATATCGTTATGTTAAATAGACCACCTTTTTACCTTATAATTGCCCTGCAGATATCCAGACTAGTCCATACATGCATGTAAAGAGTAGTCCATAAAGGAGTAGGAGTACTCCAAAACTACTCCAATTATAAGGTAAAAAGGTGGTCTATTTACCATAACGATGTCCTAGGAGTGGACCATATAACCCACCGAAGTAGTCCCTAAACTACTCCATGGAGTACTCAAGTGGGTTAGTTTCAAAAGTACTCCATGTTACTACTTTTTCACTAATCGCCTTTTATGGCGTGCACTGTAATCCATTATTGCTATTATTATATATATTTACTTGGTATATTTCATTTTTTTATTTTTTTCTCACAAATCTTAAAAAACTTTCCTGTTTCACTTTTAAATAAACAATTAATAATCGACATCAGGGCTACCAATGTGTAATACTGTAAACTATAGTATAGTATACCTATACATCATGCAGTTGTTGGCAGCACTGCATGTAAATTTGTCTAATATGGTCCATACTACAGTACATTGGACCATGTTGTAAGTAGTCCATTTAAGCCACAATGGACCACGTTGTCCAATATTATCAGCAGGGATAGTACAGATGCATTAGTAAAAATTTTATCATTGTGTTAGTGTGAAATAAATATTCCCCACATTCCCAGCAAACACAAATAAAAGGTCTAAAAAATAATATTGATTTTATTTGAACTTTATTAAGAAATTCACAAAAAGTTCTCCTTTTTTTTTGAAAATGGTGTTAGTTTTTATTGATATTTAACCATCTTGTAGCAATATATATTCCAGAATGGGTTTAATTAAATATCATTATTAATTTCACATCAAGCTTTACTGTTTGCTGGGAATATTTCACCATTTTAATGATATTTACCTAATTATAAAAACCAGAGAGAAAGCCCGACTACATAATACTCTATACCAAGCACAAATTTTCGAAAATGTACCCTATTTGGAACTGATGTCATATACGAGTTCTTTTTGCCAAATATTATCTAGATATCTAAATCCTTTTTTTTTCAGTATTTACTTATTGAATCTTCATATGTATATTAAATATGAACTAACAATAATTAATCAAATCTTATGCTAATATTTTCTTTATGTCCTGCCAGTGCCAGACAAAAAAGATTTCGTCATCACGGTTTTTGTTCACATATGTAAGGGTTTATCGCTCATCTGATTGGGTGAGTGCTGTAGTGTCTCTTCTTCTTAAGCGAGTGTGGCCGCCATAATTTAAAATATTTCGAGCTAATGGATTTGGGTGCAGTTCCAGCCTTTTTAAGTATTTTACTGCATATTTCGTTATCATAGTTTTTACTAACACAGTACAACATTTTTCAGTTAATTGATTGCCAACTCAATTCTGTGAACTGTATGTGAAATTAGACCCAAAAAGAAGAATTTCTGCATCATTCGTTTTGTCTTCTTACCTGCGATTTGAAGTTAGTATCGATTTGAAGTTAGTACTATCGTATAGGGGAATTTATCACGTTTTAGGCCCTGTTGTTTGACATAGCTCGACAACCCCTAGCCCAATTTAGTTGAAATAAATTTTAAAAAATTAAGAATTACAATTCCCTTAATCTGTTCATATATTGTTTTCCTATACAAGTAACACTTTCGAAGTTAAAAATGAATGTATGAAGGGAAAAAATTATTTTTTGCCTAAAAATTTAAATTTTTTTTTTTAAAAATACATAAAAAATCCAAAATGGAAAAAAGTTTCAAGTCTAGTTATTTTTTCGCAAAGTCACATAACCTATGAGCAAAATGAGACAAAGATCATAAAAATCGATGGACGCGTTTCGCTTTTATTCGCAATTGAGTAAATGTATGAATTTCAAAAATTTGCTCGAGATATGCACAACATTATTTGGAGAAAACATTGACACCTTTTTCATGATTCTGAGAATTAAAAAAAAAGGAATAAACAAAAGGTTATTTGATTTTTATGATTGCGGTAATAAATGTACGTGGACAATTAAACGGAAAGTGGACCTTTTTATTATTTGGGTTTTTCCTGGGTTTTTTTTATTATTTGGGTTTTTACAGAAATTGCACCCACATTTAAGGGTGGTCATTATTTGGAAAGTTTTGCACAGTTTGAAACGTACAAGTGCTGAATCAGGTATATAGCCAGCCGCCCTTAAAATATGCGCCCATTTATAAGTACCTGGCAGTAAAATATTCAAAAATACGTAGTATTTATAGGTGTGCATTGATCGATTTTTGGCATTCAGCCAGTGCCGACGAACGCGAACAGTAAAAGTGATTTTTCTCCAGTTTTTTAAAAGTGAATAACAACAAAACAAAAAATATATCAATATGGAAAACAACAAGTGCCCATATTTGGATGAATATTGTTACGTTTGTGGTCATATCGTCCGAAAAATACAGAAAAAAGATCGAAAAAGTTTGTTTACTGAGCAATTCAAAACCGCGTATTGTAATTATTTCGATGAAGCAGATTTAAGTGGTGCAAATTTTACGCCGAACACAGTGTGCAACAGTTGTTATACTACCCTTCTAAAATGGATTCACGGAAAAAGTAGAAAGTTATCTTTTATGAAGCCAGTAATTTGGGTGGAAGACACAACTGGACATGATGAATTCAGGTGCTATGCATGCATAAATTTTCGTCCTGGATTAAACAGACAACAATTGAAAACAAAAGTATTCACTGCTGCATTTACTGCCACACTTCCAGTGCAACGCCCTGCTGATACCGATGCACCTAAACCTCCGAGTGCGGATACTGTGTCCCTGCTAGCCGAAACCGTTTTCACCAATGCGACCGATTTGGATGATGCTGATTGGATACCCGATATTGAAAATAGTGCACCACAACCGCTACCACAAATCGAAATGGATTACATTGTGGCCAAGCTGGGACTATCACAACACGACTCCGAATGGCTGACATCATTTTTGAAGAGAAGAAAACTCACACAGCAAAATGTCAGCGCAGCATCATACCGACAACGCCAAGCTGATTTTCAGAAATTTTATTCCGTTGACGAAGCAAATACGTTCACGTACAGCCATGATATGCCAGGTTTAGTGAAAAAATTGGGAATGGATTATATCGCTGGCGACTGGCGTTTATTCATCGATGGTTCAGTTACTAGTTTGAAGGCTGTGCTGCTGCACAAAAAAAATAAAAAACCATGCATTCCATTGGGATTCAGCACAACTATGAAGGAAACGTATGAAGCATTGGGCGAAATTTTGAAGAAAATCAAATACGATGAACACAAATGGAACATTTGTTGCGATCTGAAGGTGGTCAACATACTACAAGGGATTATAGAAAAGGGCGGATATCCAAAATACTTCTGCTTCCTTTGTAATTGGGATTCACGATACAAAGGAAATCAATATCAATGTAAAGATTGGAAAGGAAGAACTCCCGAGCTCAACAAACAATTAAAATTACGCAATGAACCTATGATAAAGGACCTGGATGATATTTTGTTGCCACCGCTCCACATGAAACTGGGAATAGCTGGGAAATTCGTTGAAGTGGTGGTCAAAAAAGTTAACGGCGCCTTTGACTGTTTGAAATCCATCTTTCCGAAACTCAGTGATGAGAAAATTAAAAACGGTACGTATCGTACTCTGTATTTCAATATTGTCATATCTAAATTTGTTAATTTCTATACATTCGCATTACCAATAATTTTTTCGTTTTTCTTATGTATTTAAAACAGGTATTCTCAATGGACCTGATATTCGGAAATTGATCAAAAGTGATTCTTTCACACATTTGCTTTCAGAGCATCACGACCACCAACATGCATGGAAGGCATTGAAAGAAGTAATAGAAGGCGTTCTAGGAAAGAACCGTGTCCAGTGAGAAGAGATACAGCAACGAGTGGACAGGTTGCTGTTTTATTTCGAAAAAATCGGTGCATCCATGACGCTGAAATTGCATTTCTTGCACCACCACCTCGATACTTTTTTGGCACAATCACCTCAGGAATCAGACGAACAAGGAGAGAGGTTCCACCAGGTGACCATGCCATTTGAAAAGCGGTTCAAAAGCAAAAAATTGGATGCATTGCTTGCGGAGGTTTGTTGGTGGTTCCACAATTATGCAGTTTGAAGAAAGCACCGAAGATGAAGACATTGAAATTGGTGGACACAGTGAAAGAAACACGCCCTTGAATAGTATGTGTATCTCGGATGACGATACAGACTCAGACCATGAATATGAACAACCTACGAAGAAAACAAGATCATCAGAACCACAAGCGTCAACTTCTACAAGGATGGATATTGCCAATAATTGAAAAAATGTTCTAAATTTTGTTTTTATGCATATTATAATTGCGTATTAATTGCATATTATTTTATTTTCATTAAGTTTTTATAAATAAAGTTTTTTTTTGCATGATAATTTTTTAATTTATATTTTTATTTTAAGGGTGGTGGCTATAACTGATTTTTGAAATTCATACCTTTACTCAATTGCGAATAAAAGCGAAACGCGTGCATCGATTTTTATGATCTTTGTCTCATTTTGCTCATAGGTTATGTGACTTTGCGAAAAAATAACTAGACTTGAAACTTTTTTCCATTTTGGATTTTTTATGTATTTTTAAAAAAAAAAATTTAAATTTTTAGGCAAAAAATAATTTTTTCCCTTCATACATTCATTTTTAACTTCGAAAGTGTTACTTGTATAGGAAAACAATATATGAACAGATTAAGGGAATTGTAATTCTTAATTTTTTAAAATTTATTTCAACTAAATTGGGCTAGGGGTTGTCGAGCTATGTCAAACAACAGGGCCTAAAACGTGATAAATTCCCCTATACGATAGTACTAACTTCAAATCGATACTAACTTCAAATCGCAGGTAAGAAGACAAAACGAATGATGCAGAAATTCTTCTTTTTGGGTCTAATTTCACATACAGTTCACAGAATTGAGTTGGCAAATCATGTGTTGTACTGTGTAATGGCACATTGAGATCCTTGTGGATATTTGAGTTTTTGACGTACCAGGGAGCGGCTGTGATTATTCGAAGAAGTTTATTTGGGCGCCTTTGAATTTTTTCGATGTTAGAAGCCGAGGCAGTGCCCCATAACTGAATACCGTAGCACCAAATTGGCTTTAAGATAGAGCTGTAAAGTAGAAGTTTGCAATCGAGGCTAAGAACAGAATTTCTTCCAATAAGCCAATTAATTTGAATTGCTTTTAGTTTCATTTGAGTTAATTTAGCTTCTATATGCCATTTCCACGTTAAACGCCGATCTAGATGTATACCGGGGTTTTTTACATGCGAGTGTTGGGGTATTATTTGATTATTGATTTTAATAGGGGAGGCATGTTTCCCGACGCAATGTGAATGTAATATGTGCTCATTTTTGCTCATTTATCTTTATCCTCCATTTTTTTAACCACCTTTCTAGATCAAATATATGATCCTGTAAGTAACGAGGTGCTTCTGGACAGTTTGCGTGTACGCTTAGAAAAGCTGTATCGTCCGCAAATGTTGAGGTATGGGTGTAGCTGTTTGTTGGAAAGTCCGAAGTATAAATTAAGTATAATAGAGGGTCCAGGATGCTGCCTTGTGGGACTCCAGCGTTAATTGGCTGTGGAGAACTTAAAAATTCGCCTTCTTTAATAATAAATTGACGACCGACTACGTAGCTTTGTAACAGCTTGTGTATTTTTGCTGCAATTTCAGTAGTCCAGACTTTATCAAAAGCTTGAGATACATCGATGAAGAGTGCTGAGCAATATTTTTTTTCTTCAAAGGCTTTTCTTATGACATTTACTATTCGATGAGTTTGTTCAATTGTGCTGTGCTTTCTTCTAAAACCGAATTGATGGTTTGGAATACATCTATTTTCATTTAAAATCGGCGTTAATTTTGACACTAGTAGTTTCTAAAATAGCTTTGAGATATTGGATAATAAGCTAATAGGCCTTTTGACTCAACTTTTGTGTGATCCTTTTCTGGCCTTGGTATCATGGTTACTAAGGAAACCTTCCATTCTTGAGGGTAGTATTGGAGGCGTTAAATAGCATTGAAAATAATAAGAATAATTTTCTTAATTAGTTCATTTATTAATGATGTGCTAATAATCCCAATTTTTTAAATGAAAACACTGAAATTTATTGTTGTGGGAAAGCTAGTTCCTATGCGCATTTCGCTGGTTGCTTAGGCCAGCTCGTCAGGAAACTTTTTCCAAATACTTTAGAAAAGCTAAAAATATTATACAAGTAAGACCATAAAGTGAATAAGAATTTTAAAACACTCTGGTCTTAAATGTAACAATATCAAAGCTTCAACAAAGTCACAACAATAAACCGTCAATTTTTTCTTTCTTACATTCCCCTACAATTGGCTGGGTTTTTTCCAACACAAATTGTAGTTGTAAGAGGATAGAAAGAAAAAACAAAAATTAAAAAAAATTAAAAAAAACAAGTTACTTAAATAAAGCAGCTTGCCATTTCAGTTTTTTATTTGCCGGGCACATGCAAATTTATTATCAAAAATTATTTTTGGGAATGAAATATTTTATTAATTAGTTCATTTATTAATGATGTGCTAATAATCCCAATTTTTTAAATGAAAACACTGAAATTTATTGTTGTGGGAAAGCTAGTTCCTATGCTTTATTTAAGTAACTTGTTTTTTTTAATTTTTGTTTTTTCTTTCTATCCTCTTACAACTACAATTTGTGTTGGAAAAAACCCAGCCAATTGTAGGGGAATGTAAGAAAGAAAAAATTGACGGTTTATTGTTGTGACTTTGTTGAAGCTTTGATATTGTTACATTTAAGACCAGAGTGTTTTAAAATTCTTATTCACTTTATGGTCTTACTTGTATAATATTTTTAGCTTTTCTAAAGTATTTGGAAAAAGTTTCCTGACGAGCTGGCCTAAGCAACCAGCGAAATGCGCATAGGAACTAGCTTTCCCACAACAATAAATTTCAGTGTTTTCATTTAAAAAATTGGGATTATTAGCACATCATTAATAAATGAACTAATTAATAAAATATTTCATTCCCAAAAATAATTTTTGAGAATAATTTTCTTTGCTATACTTGGTAGCTCCAAAAGCATTTTATTACTGATCTTATCAATACCGGGTGCCTTCTTGGTGTTTTAATCACAAATAATCTTTTCGATTTCTCTAAACTCGAATCTTAGGGGAATAGCTGCGGTAACTCGACTGCTATATCGTGAGATGTATTAAGGGTAAATACGTTTTTCGGATTCCTTTCCTTTTTCAATGTCATCTCTTGCCCAACTTCCATTCAAGTTTCTTAATGGTGGCTTAGATATGACTGGTCTATTGAGACTTCTAGCTGCACGTCATAATGAGTAGTCTGCTTGTGGAGTTGCATCAAGTTCCTTAAGATATTTTTCCAGGAAAGCCGTTTTATGAGACTTCAGTAACTTTCTTAGCCTTTTTGTGCGCTCTTTTAAAAAAGTCTTAAGTTGGGGGGATCTGTGCAATTGCCACTCTCTTCGAACTCTCCTTTTTTCAGTCAAGAGGCGCTCGACATCTGCAGAATATATGTTATTATTTTTGGTTTTTTTGAGGGTTATGCTGGAATGTTGAACAGCTAGTTTGATATAACTGTCAAAATTAACAATAGCGAGATCCACGTTCTGCGGTGTACTAAGCGGAATATTTTCTGTGCAATGGGCACTAAGATATTTTTTATATTTTAATCAATTTATTTGTGTGGCTGTCGTCGCTAAGTAACCAGACGTAGATACAATTCTATTTGGGTTCATTAAAGTAACAATTGTAGGTGTGTGATCGGAAGATAGTTCTAAGGAAGCTTCAACATGAATCGTTTCTGCGGGGATGTTTTTAACCACGCCAAAATCGATGACATCTGGAATTTTTTGGTGATCAGTAGGCCAATAAGTTGTTTGTCCGCTCGCGATCACATTTAAATCCATTTTAGAGATTGTATTGCAAAACACGACTCTTTGGTGTATATCGCCAGCGGCTAGGAAACAGGGTCCTAATGATTTAAAATATTTATAATATTGGCTTTCTGATATTGAAAATCTAGGTGGAGAGTATAAAGATGAAAGTACTAAGTTTCGATTTAGCTCTTCAACACAAATGTTCGTTGCTTGCAGAAATTCTTCACGATGATCACACATTAAGTAGTGTTTGATTCGGGCTTTTATCAAAATAGCAGAACCTCCACAAGCTCTATCTCGAGGGTCCTTGGTATCATGCAATATATAACCATTGATTTTAAACGTATTTCTTGACCTCAAGAAATCTAAATCGTCACCAAATTGCATATCAATACCAATATTTATAAGGTTGTTATGGCGTTAAAAGCTAATATAGGGGACGGTTTTTTATGGTAGCTGTGGTCACAAATAGTCCGGTTCAAATAAAATTTTGTTGAATGATTAATGTTGGAATAAAATATTTCTGTACATTGGAGACAAGGGGTCTCAACAGACGAGAACTACGACTGTTGGTGGCTTATCTGACGGGTCACCATACGGTCAAGCACCACCTGTTTCGGATGGGCCTGGCAGAGGACCAGGAATGTAGACTATCCCGTGAGGAGGACGAGAACACAAGGCACTTACTGTGTGACTGCCTGGCACTGGCATGGGCCAGAAGGAGACACTTGGGGCACGGTGCGATGGGCGCTTCCCGAGTCGGTGCAATACCGACAAAAGACCTTCTTGGGTTTCTCTGGGAGGCAGAGGGTCTTTTGGCCAACTAAAGGGGGGTGGGTACAATATACCTGGTTTGGTCGCGGTACCGTCTCCGTTGGGAGAAATCTCCCCGCTCTCTCTCTTTATAAAAAATTTGATTTTTTATTGTTTATTGTTAACAAAATATTTGTCAAAAAATTGAGGTGAACTTTTACAAGTGTATTGAATTCAAACATTTCATATATGTGTGAAGAGGTAAATATATTTGTTTTTCAATTTTAAGGGAAGTTTCATACGTATCTATGTAATCTATGGTACAGGATTTCAATATAGAATACATATTAATACTCAAAATTTAATTAGTCAATTCACAAGGTATCCTAACATGTCATATTGTCAAAATGTCCTAATATTTCACAATGGTTTAAAAATATTGTTGTACGGCTCAACCGCTCAGCGCTGGACTTTTCTGATTAATTACGACAGCACAATAAACACAGCAAGCAACGTTCTATTTATTTAAGACACTTTTTGTTAACAAACCAACAACAATATTTTTAAACCATTGTGAAATATTAGGACATTTTGACAATATGACATGTTAGGATACCTTGTGAATTGACTAAATATTATTATGTGTGTTTTAGGTTTCGACTCGTTTTGAAAACAAAAAATTGTTTGAATTCGCATAATTCATAAATTGTTGTTCTCAAATCCGCATGTTTTCGTGTATTCGAAGTCTTTGTTTGGCAAAAAAAATCTAAGTTTAAAAGACGCAAAAATGTTTGTACAAATGGGCAAAATTCCGAGACTCCTTTTTAATTTTTGTGTTATTAATAGGTGCGTTTGAGTACTTTTACAGTAAAATGCAGTAAATGAGTAAACTTAAAAATATGCTCTCACAAAAAGCTGTTGTCCAAAAAAGTACGCGAACGCAAAATTTGTAAAAATTCGTAAAATAAAGGCAACAGCTGATGGCAAATAATTGAAGTGTTGAAAAATGCTTACACTTTTGACTACTTAACTCGTTTTCTTATCGGTACTCGATTAAATCCTTTTTATAACACGAACATATTTGGAAAATACAAACAAATTATTTTATGTAATCTTTCATATTTGTTTGTTTTTTATTTTATTTAATTTTTCTAATTTGTGTCCGGCTAAATTTTATCAATAGTACATGAATACTTTTTTACTATTGATTACTTTAAAAACAAGTGCTGTTCTAAGTACCCGAGTACTTGACACTATTACAACACCAAAAAATTAACATAACAAAAAAAGTGGTATGTAGCTATATAAATGCTTCCCAAACAAGTTTAATTAATTAAAATTTATTTACGTTTTGTTTTTATTTTAGTTTTATTTCCACTTTTCTTTTTTTAAACAATTTTTTTTACAATTTGTATGCTTTTTGCTTGTTACTTTTGTTTGTTCACCTTTTGAAACATATGGTTTTTTGTTTTACTAAATTTTACTGCAAAACTTTCTGCAGTAAAAATTTGAAAGTATGTACTCAGTCAAGAACTGTCACTTTACGTTCTCAATTTGTGTTCTCATTTACTGCATTTTGTGTACTCGAACGCAATTTCGTAAAATGCAGTAAGGTTCAGTAAAAAATAGTAAAAACTTTTGTGTTCTCGAACGCAGCTATTAGCTCAGTTTGTCAGTTTGTAAAAAACTTCAATACAAAAAATATAAGTTAAAATTTGTGATTAAAATTTTAAATTTGTTTTTAAAAATGCATAAAGAACGCCAAAAGACTAATTTGCTCAAATTATTGCAAAATTTATTGTTTGTGATTTATATACACTTGAATTTTTCATTGAAAACGACGGTAAGAATTAAAAAATCTGTTTTTAGAAATGCACAATTGAACAGCGCAAGTTTACGAGGTAAAATTGTTGTGAAAGTTTACGAAGTTTGTGTAAATGAATTCTCATACAATTGTTGATAGTTCATTTGCGAGTGCGTAAAAATGCACAGATTGCGAGACTTGATCATGAAAACCCTTTTTAACTAATGTGGTTACTTTTGTAGGCCAGATAAAAGAGAGTGGAATTAAGAGTACACAAGTACATGTAGTCTTGCGATTTTTTTTTGTTTCCTCATTTGATACAAAATTGATTTTAGTTCTGGCGCAGATTTTCTATTTGTTAAGTGTACATGAAAAATTGCAGCAACAAATATTTTACAATGTAAATCCAAAAGAACAAAAATAACCAAATGTAAACAGGGACTTTCAAACTTTCAAAAGGTAAGGCGAAATAAACTACTCAAACGGGTTAGCAAACATGTCAAAATTGTACATATGTATGTATAATCCTTTTGCGTTGTTAATTGGGGTATTTGACAAACGATTAAAACATGTTTGTAAAGGGTAGTCCAACCAAAACGCACGATGTAAATTGTAAATAAAACCAAAAGTTTTCGGAGAAATATAGTAAAGGTTCAATGTCATTAATGTATCGAATTATATCATCCGTTAGCTCAAGAATTGTTCTTGGCTTATTGACATACACTTTTTCTTTTAAATAAAGTGGCGGCTAATTAACAACGCCCGATGACGCCGCTAGTCCATAAGCATGCATAGGTGTTTCCACATTTCCTACACACCTGGTTTGCTGAAATTTGCGCACAATTCACCCGATTGTGGACACACTTTGTCGATTATCTGACCAAAAAAAAATCACAAAGCTCAGTTTGATTTAAACGCTCATTTTCGTAAAAGGCTTCAATTGTCTTAACGTTAAATTAAGTTGGGCAAAAAACTTGACGTTAAGGTGTGACTCGCAATAAACATCGTGCATTTTGTTTGTTCCCAAACTGTTTGCGCTACCTAGTGCTAAATTTAATGAGGTAATTTGAAATTTAGCAGAGTAAAGAAGGAAAAGACGAAACATAAAAATTTCAAGAGGATAAAAGTTTTTAATTAGAATCTATTGACAAATGATTAATTATGTTTGGGTCGTTTATTTGTTAACGGAAAGTGATTGTTCTCCAAGCCGTGTGTGTGGTTTGTTTGGCTCTTGCCATTATTACACGAGTGTGTGTTAAGCAAATTAGGTAAGATTATTGCTTAAGAAATAAAAAATAATATAACAAAATTGAAAGTAAAAAAAAAAAAATTAATGGAAAAAATTGAAAAATCTGCACAATTTACAAAAAAACTAACTTTTTAAACAAAAAAAACTTCCAAACTGCTCAATATTTAGAAAAACTGCAACATGCAGATAAATCTGCACATTTTGCAACGCTGTGTATGCATTAACACTAGAGATGAGCGATCCCGTGATTAGTGAATGTGATTTAAAAATCACTGCTCCTTTAAACTGTGATTGTGATCACGGTTTCTCAGATTTCTGCTCTTTTAAAGCAATTGCGGCCAAGCTATATGTACAATGTGCGAGCTTTTGCAAGAGCTTTTGTAAGCACTTTACAAAGAAACAACAACAAATTGTAAGAGCTGTCAAATCTGTTTACTTTCATATACATACATACTTGAACAAATAAGTTTTGGCATAAAAAAATTATAATAAGATAGAAGAGAGAATGAAAGGAACAGCAATATCATTCGATATTTCATTCAAAAAACGCTATTACCCACACAAACAGTGAAATATCATAAATGTATATGTAACAAAATACAAAAAGAACGACTTAGAAAGTACCTGTTACTTGACAAATTTGGTCACAACTCTGATTAAATCACAGGTACAGAAATATCGCTCATCTCTAATTAACACTATGGCTGAATTTAAATTGAGCTATTATACATCAATAAACTAAAGTTTACTTCAAGGCTTAAAATTTATCAATATTTCCAGTGGGGTTGAAGTACAATTAAGTATAACAATTTTAACATTACATTTGTACTAGAAAATTCAGTACAGTGATTGATTTTTACATTAGAAATATGCATACCTAGTACAATAACAATTTAAATTTATTGTAATTGCTAACTAATACAAAATAACTAATTAATACACAATAACTAATAAATTAAACTAACTCTTAACTAAGGTTACTTTCGTAACACTGCCTGTTCGTCCCGAATAGGCTCAGAATCATCTCTTCCATAAGGGGCTAATCGTTCCAAATGAACAACTTTCATTTTTGCCCTTAGACTTCGGTATTTTTGTATACGATATACAACATCATTTAACTGATTTATCACCTTATATGGCGCATGCCAATGTGTCTGTAGTTTGACAAACAATCCTTCCTTTTGTTGTGGTTTCCTTAGCATAACCAACTGGCCTTTCTTGAATCCTTCAGAATTCACCGCCCGATCATATCAGGACAAATTAGTGCTCACACTTTCGTACTTACGAAGTTCGTAAGGACTTTTCCGCTCGAAGGAAGATACCTCATTATCTTCCTGTACATTAAGTGCACCGCACTGCTGAAGCGGGGCACAACTTCTATTTGTTGTACCCCTGGCCGCATCACACTTTTTTCAGCTTAATATCCAGCCCGCACGTCATGCTTACATCCAACCCAGAAGAAGCGTTCCTTTAACCTTTCTACGGGTTTCTTTAGACTAAGGGGATATCTACTAGCACCGTGATGGATTTTCCGCACCACTTCACATACCTAAGTAGACGGCACAACTATTAGGCTTCTAACTGCCTTGCCATCGGCGCTCTCCCAAGTTTGGTATAGGCAACCATTTGTGATTCGAAGACTATTCCACTGTACCCAATATGCTTTCATCAGTGGACCATCTGATGCAATTTCTTCAGAAGTTGGTCTTCTACCTGCCATTTTGTCCCTCATAATCTTCGCCAATAGAGGATCACTTCTTTGCGCCGTTTTCCAGTCTTCACTGGGCTCTACCTGCAATGAGCAACCTTCACTGATGCATTCTCTTCTATCGGACTTCGTATAGTGCCTGTCATACAATTTACTAAGCCGTCTTACATGAGCTACCACTTCACGTTTTTCAACTTTTCTGCGAGCTGACGATTTCGGACGAGTACAAGTCTCCCACAGGAGACTCGCTTCCATACCCGGCATCAAGGGGTATTTCAACATCACCAAAATACATGATGTGTTTTCCCATATCCAGACTTATGTTTTGACGAATCATAAAATCTGCGCCAATCAGTACTTCGTCTACAATGTCAGCCACAAGAAACTCATGAAAAGTGACTATATCGCCAATTTTTAACACCACACGTGTTTTGCCATAGACAGTAGCAGGCTCACCTGTAGCTGTCCGCAAGCTCACCCCGCTTAGTGGTTCGACAGCTCCTCTCACCAAGTCAGGCCTTATAAATGAAAATCCTGCACCAGTGCCGATAGTCAAAATGCGCTCTTTACCATCGATGTAACCACATGTTGTAACACTTCTATTGCTCTTTTGCACTACTAAATTTATTGTCGAGTCCTCAGATGTGAAAGGTAGCACTCCCATCATGTTTAACGGCGACTCCTTTTATTAATTCTTTGTGGCGAAACGGATCTTGAACGTTTTCTCGGTGCTTTGCAGTTACGCTGCACATGCCCAATCTTACCACAGTTATAGCATTTCACTTTGTTTCTGCCCAGCTTCTCACTTAAAACTCGCAAAACTGCATCTTTCAAGCTCTTAAATACCTTCAGGACATCTCTATCATCATCAGCAGTTACATCGAGCCTTCTCACAGTGTACGTCTGTGGCTTCACAATTATCCTTGCAGTTTCCTGGGTTTTTTTGATGCACACAAATGTCTCCGTTTTAAAATGATCTAAAAATGGATGATTCTCCCCAGGGTACGTAAGATGCACCAAACGCTCTATCTCGAGTGCAAAATCCTGTAAGGTTTCGTTTGCCTTTTGCACTCTGCCACGAAACTCCATTTTGTATATCTCTTTTCTGTGTTCACCACCATACTTACGTTGCAGTGCTACCATAATGTCATCATAATTGTTTCTGCAACTTTCTGGTACACTTTCTAGAATTTCAGCCGCAGTCCCCTTTAATGCAAGAATTAGCTCTATGGCCTTTTTATCACTATTCCATCCATTTCTGTTAGCAACTGTATCAAACTGGAATTTAAAAACATTAAATGGGACACTACCGTCAAAACAAGGAGCCTTTATTCTACTCGAGACTTCTGGTATAACCCGTACTGCTGCCTCCTGACATTTAATTTTGTGCACTTTTTCTTCCAGATGGTGCTGTTTTTCGTCAAAAACCGTGACTTGAGTTTTAACATCAGACAGCTTCTGGTTGAATTCTATTGCAATATCCTCAACTCTCTCATTTATAAATTTTGAAATCTCTTGAAGCTTCTCAAGTTTTTCATTAGTACCTTGAAGATTCTCATTGGTTATTCTA
The DNA here is from genome assembly GCA_943735925.1 of Pollenia amentaria. Lineage (NCBI taxonomy): Eukaryota > Metazoa > Arthropoda > Insecta > Diptera > Polleniidae > Pollenia > Pollenia amentaria. The sequence goes on along the minus strand of OX031008.1, from coordinate 197,786,848 downwards.
GAATTCTCTTGAATCTCGTCTAGAATGGTGCTCGATTTCTCTTCCATTTTTCTAGAAGTTTCATCCATTTGTGTTATCGTCCATTGTTCTAGAATTTTTTTCAGACAATTTCTTCATTTGCTCCATCATAGCGGCAAACATTGTGTTTAAATCCATACTGCTAGCAACTGCACGTTAACAAACCTGTATTTCTTCTTTATCCTTAAATTCGTAGCTCACAATGTCAATATTGCGTCGCTCGAATTCATCTATTAACCTCTTCTGCAGCTCTGCTTTATTTCCTGCAGTTGGTAGATCTAACTTGCTCAACTCTTTCTTGAGCTTTTCCACTTTAAGTTCTTCAAATATCATTGCGGTCTATTTTTTTTTTTTTTTTTAATTAATTTTTTTTTCTTTTTTTTTTTTAACTTATTTTATTTTTGCAATCCCACTTCTGACACCAATTGTTCCGTAACTGCCTTTTCAACAACGTTTTTGGTTTATTTCCTTTATAATAAACCTCTTGAGGTCTTTTATTGCAACTTTAATAAAATAAATAAAATAAGCACTATTCTTTATAGCTTATACTATAAACTATTCACACAACTTTATTTACAACTTAGACACTTATACAACTTTTAATTGCGATCTACACACTTAAATGTTTGTACTAATACTCCTTTTTAGTGCCATCTGAGAGTAGTATTTATACTCTAACCAAAACGTCTAAATGGCTCTAGATTATTCGAATTGTGTCCGGAATGCTCTCTAGCGTCTAATTATCTAAACTTACTTAGCTAATATCATTATGCATTAACACTATGGCTGAATTTAAATTGAGCTATTATACATCAATAAACTAAAGTATACTTTAAGGCTGAAAATTTATCAATATCGAAAAATACAGTGGGACTGAAGAACAATTAACTATAACAATTTTAACATTACATTTGTACTAGAAAATTTGTACAGTGATTTTTACATTAGAAATATGCACAACTAATACAATAACAATTTAAACTTATTGTAATTGCTAACTAATACAAAATAACTAATTAGTACAAGGTAACTAATAAATTAAACTAATTCTTAACTAAGGTTACTTTCGTAACAATATGTAAATGTTGGCCATGACTACACCTGAGATGTTCCATTCGGAATGTCCAATTTTGGGCGACTCGTTCGAGCATAGCGACACGAGTATTGTTGGCTTCCAAAGCGTCAATTAGGGATGGGCAAAATGAAAAAATATATCGATATACATCGTATCGATATTTTTTAAGAGTATCGATATTTATTAATTAAAAATATCGATGTATCGAACGTATTAAGCTGAAATTATTACCAAATTTAAAAACTTAATATACCTATGTCAATACATATTTACATACATAGGTAGTTATATTCCTTAAATTTTAAGGAAGATACAAGATAATAGTCTGGTAGTGTATAAAGTCATTCCTTAACATTTAAGGAATATAACTATTACAAAAAACTTTATAAAATACATAACTGAAATTTAACTCATAGGATAAATTCGAAAAATAAAAAATGTTGAATATAATAAAATAGCTTATGAAAAGAAATAATTTCCAGATTCTATTTTTATTGTTTCTTTTAATTTCAAATTGCTTGCCTGTCCCTCGATTTCGAACGAAACTTTCATTCGTTTAACTTTTATTGTTTTTACGAGTTAAAAGTTATATGAATTAGTCAATTCACAAGGTATCCTAACATGTCATATTGTCAAAATGTCCTAATATTTCACAATGGTTTAAAAATATTGTTGTTGGTTTGTTAACAAAAAGTGTCTTAAATAAATAGAACGTTGCTTGCTGTGTTTATTGTGCTGTCGTAATTAATCAGAAAAGTCCAGCGCTGAGCGGCTGAGCCGTACAACAATATTTTTAAACCATTGTGAAATATTAGGACATTACATAGCCTCAGACATTACATAGCGTTTACATTTGACAGTACTGGAAAGACAGCATATGTAGATTACACACAGATATGTCACGAGTCGGAAGATTTTTGTCTCTTTCTTAAAAAGCTGCCCTTTTTGCATTTTTCTTTTTACCCTGCGGCCACACGATCAACTTTTTGTTGATAGTCTTTTACATATACTGCTTGTCAAAATTTACATAAATTGAAAGCTGTGACGTAGGCTGTACGCAAGTTTTAAGCAATTTACTTTCAAGATGTCATCAAGAAAACAATTTATACTGACAAACTTGCTCACTTAACTTCTAATCAGCTGTTAAATTGAACGTAAAATTGACAAAAAAATGGATAGTTGAAATTGAGATCAATCTCGTGGTCAATTTAACAAGTGTGAGTGTGTTCGTAAAAAAATGAGAGTGAGAGCAAATTGAAAGGAATTGAAAGACAAAAATTGATCGTGTGGCCACCAAGTTACCACCTTTTATGCCGCAATGCAATGAACTCAAATTTATTTAGTTGAGATATATTTCCAAAACCGCTGCAAAAATTTACTTTTAAGTTTACCGCAACACTAGTAAATAATATTTAAGTAAGTAAATAACATAAAACACAACAATATTACTAAATACATTTTTTTTGCAATAAATAAAACGTTTGTTGAACAAAGGCTTTTGTTAAACGTGGTTTATGTTTTGGTCACGCAATTTGTGTTAATTGTAGCGGCCTGTTTTTACACATTGTCAATTCACTACCAAAACACTTCTTGCCTCTTTCTTCGAAAAATGCCCTCGCAACTGATTTCGGCTTTTTTCACACGTCACATTTCACATATCTGTGTGTAATCTGTGTAAGTGGAACACTGGCAGCGTTGCCATTTGTCAAGATTTCCCTTTTTTTTGCAAGTTTTTTGAGATGCCAAAAAGATTTTAATTTATTTAAAGTTTTTTCAAGTTTTTTATAAATATATAAAGTTTTTCAAGTTTTTTTTATAAATACATAAAGTTTTTCCAGTTTTTTATAAATACATAACTTAAAATTTGCAGTTTATTGGATAAAAATATTAAATGATGTTTTTAGACAATTAAACGATTTTATATTTTCTCACTCCTTTATTAGTGCAACAGTGTTTAATTGTGTACACTTTCTGTAAGTACAACAAGGTCGTTTTTATACATTGACATTTAACTTTGTAGGGCGGAAGACATTAAAAAACATGGACAAATATTTAACGAAAAATGGTAATATAAATAAAATTTTTATGCCTATTTTTAAATAAAATTTTTTAAATTGTTTTAGTCCCGAGAAAAGAAACCACTACAGAGGAAGAAACAAATCAACCGGAGACTCCAAGTTGTCCAACGAAACCTAAGAAAAGGAAACTTCGGATTTTACTGAAAGGATGGATAACAAAAAAAAATTCCTAATAAATATTGGTATTTTCTTTAAAAATTTGGCACTTTTGAAAAAAAAGTTTTTTTGCGAAAACAAGTTTTTTTTTCTGAGATAACAGATTTTTTTTTTAAAATATATGGTAACGCTGAACACTGGCAACTTCAGTAAGTCCCCTTTTACAAAGTGGCAAGTGGTAGGCAGACAGACGAAGTTTGAAGGCGAGGGGTTGTAGAGGTAGAGAGTGTAGTACATGACTATCTGTACTAGACATTTTTCGTGTTTCTCTTTTAATGTTCGCAATTTTCATGTTGTTGCTTCATATCATTTTTCTCACACCAATGTAATTTTATATATCATTGCCTGTTAAATGTTCGTCTCCGTCAACAGCGAAAAAGAACGAAAAAAAGAAACGAATAATTTCTGTCTGTCTATTAATTTCGCGATTGTAAAAGGTTTAGGTAAGTTCAAAAGAGAATAAGAAAAATGTCTGCCTTTCAATTTCAACATTGTAAATTGGGACTAAAGAGCAACTCTGAACATCAATCTCAAACAAAACGAGTCTCGATAACACGATTTCAACTTTTTTTTTTTTGTAATAAACGACAACAAATTTTCATCGAAAATTATTGTGTATTTGCCTGCGACTATATTAGATTGTCTGTTCAGAATTGTTTGCATTATTTGAATAAGAAAAAATTTTCCCTTTTTTTTTAATTTAATGTACAGAAGCTTTAGTTCGAAACAACAATAACCAAATATTTAATAGTAAAATATAAAATTGTATAGGTTTTCTAATAAGTTGGTTATACAAAATATTAGACAACAAACAAAGTAAAGCGAAAGTGTCAGCGAACCAGCAGCGCTAGTTGGAAGAGGGGAACCATTTAATACATCAAAAACAACATTTGAAACAAAAGCCAGTTGCCGCAGCATTATTATTTTCCCGGGTACAAAAATTTGTAAGGGACAAGTGGCAAACAAAACTAAATAAATTTGGAGGGAAGTCTGATTTACAAAATATCTAAATAGATATATAATAAAACAACAAATAAAGAAAATGAGTTCGGTAAGTAGATTTTTCTCAATAAAATTTAGGCAAAGACTTTCAGAAGCGATCCGTCAACAATACCTTTACTTTACATCTAATTAGATTAAACAAATAATTTTGATAGTTTTATATTTTCATCCTTTTATTGATCATTAAACAAAAAAACATTTTAAATTTTAATATTTGTTGTAGCAGCGAGACCTGAAGAACAGGTGCTGCTGAGTTGACAATCCTTGGTCGGTGTTCTTTGAACTCCAAATCGTTCCGGTGCGAATAACCGATTGTCGTGGAAACGATTTTATTATTTGTAATATCCTACAACGCTTTAAAAACTAAAAAATCAACATAATTTTTTGTAAAAAAAGTTAAGCAACACGTGAAAAGTTTGGATACAATGGTCAGCGTGGATAATTGCTTTTAAGCGCCGAAACGTACTTCTTACTAGGTTTGCTGTTTCATCAGGTGTAGTTTTTTTCCATTCTACTCAAATGGACTTTTTAAGTGATTCTTTGGATGTTATCTGATGTGTTCGTACTTTTTTCCCGTAAGTGACAAATGTGATCTATGGGATTTGTATCTGGTACCTTCGGAGAGGGCTTAGGCTTTTCGCAATGATATATAAGCCATTCCTGTACAAAATATGACTAATGTTTTTGGTCATTAACTTGCTGAAACAAGACATTTCTTTTAATATGTTTAAATAAGAGTGGTCGTCAGTTTTTATCGTCTATAAAGACAAGATTTACCACACCAGATATCACCATACACTCCCACACTATAACATTATCTCCACCGTGTTTCAGCCAAAAATATTATTTTCCTGGAGCTCTTTGCTTTTAGCAAAATTTTGTGTGGACGATCTGAATCAAATATGTTAAACTTCGATTTATAGCTGAATCGCTTTCGGTTCCAGAATGCTTTAGTTTGATCAATATGAAGTTTGCGATGGGGAATTCTTCCGTGTTACCAGCGTATTTCTTACTGTTTGTGGTTTAAAATTTTCACAAATAGAATCTGGGAATTAAGTTCTCATGGTGCATAGGGCATGGAAAAATATTCCTGGAAAATATTAAATTTTGACTATTAAAGTATGAAATATGCATGGTACCATGGAAAGAAGTATAAATTGTAATTTGACTTAGAATACACAATCTAATTAATATGAAAAGTTTAAAATTTTCCTTGACACTTTGCTTTATTTCTTCAAAGCCAACAATTTACAACAATTTCAACAACCTTTATAATATATAATAATTTTGCTTATTTAATGTTTGACATTTTAAACTCGGCTACAGTGCAATCAATACTAGGAACGCAATTGGGCCGTATGTCGTAAGAACGTGGGACGTTGCTCCGTAAATTTCTTAAAACACGCTCTATGTACGTATTTTGTTTTGTTTTGAAAATATTCTTAGAATAATTAATAGTATAATAAGTATTTATTCTACCATGGAATAATCGATTTTTATTAAATTTTTTTTTTATTTTTTTGATCTTTCATTTCGTTTTCTATATAATAATTTAATACTACATTTAAATTTTTCTTTTTCTATAAAAATACGGTCGCAACTGGCGTATGACATATTAGATTCAGGAAACTAAGATCTTTGTCATGTCCCAATTAGTAGGTCTGCGCAAAACTACAACAATAGAAAAAACCAAACTCAATGCATTTGTTTGTGTAAAAAATGAATAAGTTGTCAAAAGCAAATGCTACAATAACAATCGCACGATAAAAACATAACCCTACAAAAAATCAGCAGGCGTTTTGAGCAGACCTACTAATTAAGCCATGATCTATGTCAACGCACGACGTAGATACGCTTTTATACGTTTTATTTTGGCAAAATATCTACGTCGTACGCTACTACATTCATACTAGGCATGCCAGTCCCGAAAAATCCCGGAATCGTTAACTTAATTTTTTTGTTCAACATTTTATATTTTTTTATAAAAAGAAATTCATCATGATATTCTCACTTAAGAGGATAGGGAACACAATATTGATCTTTTATATTTATTTGTAATTGAATACGAAAAAAAAAGTTTAACTTTGTCATTAAAAAAAAATTGATTTTGTTTATTAATTTCGAATTAATCTGCCATGTCACAGAGTACAATACCGTTCGGAATGATTCCGTTCGGAATTGAAGAAAACATATTTGTTTATTGATAGAAAGTATATCTTGATAGTTTTTTCGCCTATAAGATACAGAAAACTCCCATTCCGTTCATGAAAACCAAAATGGTTTCATTCCGCAAAGTTTTTTCGTAATTTTCTGAAGCACCAAAATGAGGAATGAATTCCGTTTTCGAACGGAATTGTACTCTGTGACATGGCTGAATATTTCAATAATTCATCTTCATTCATTTAATTAAAATTTGAGTAGAATCTTACATATAAATCAATATGGTCGCAAATTTTAAAGATAATTTGATGAAATTTGGTACATAGGTTCTAATTGGCACTATTGAAAATGTCGAATCGGTCCATCATATAGTCCCTATACAAGATGCTTTCCGGAATAGGGTATTTGTGCCCACTATCAAACCCAATGTAATGAAATTTAAATCATAGATATTTCCATATTTATGGTCGGGCTTGACCGATTATACTTTCTTACTTGATTATATATATATATTTTTTTTGCTTTGAATTATCATTTAAACCAGTGTTTAAATTGCTTGCTTTAAAATAGCAACAGTCGCACATTTTTGCTTTGTTTACATTTTTTGCAGCAAATTAAAAAACTGTGTGTCTAAGTGTTTACTTAACTCTTTGATAACGAGTCAGCAAAAGCAAAAAAGCAAAAGCAAAACAAAGAGAGTAAATAATTTGTTTAAACTCACTATGTGCATGTACTCTGCTAAATCTGTCAGCAAAGAAGCCACTTAAGAAAACAAATTTTCTGTTGCTGTAAGTATTAAGTTTTTGATTGTTTTTTTTTTGCTTTTGATGCGCTTAAAGTCAGCAAGTTAACTTCTTTGCTGTTGCTGGAACTTAATATATTATGAACGAATTTGTTTCGAATTTTTTTGGTATTTTGCGTTTTTTTTTTTAATAAATAGGTACATACATACATAAATGAAACTACACGTTTTTTTTAAACTAATTTGTTTATTTTGTGTTATGTAATTATGTATATATTCTATGAAATTAATACGTGTACATTTTTTTCAATCGGTATCTTCAAACCACGGTAACATATTTTAACATATGTGAACAAAGTTTACACACAGCTTGGTCATTATCAAATTCAAAATATTTTTCAATCATTCTTCGATTTACACGCGGCGCCATAATTTTTAGTTCTTACCGTCAAACACTTTTTCAAAACTAACGCCTGCAACAGCAAGCAACAGCAATGAAGTCAAAAACAGCAAAGAAGTTAATACTCGCTGAATTTAAGCACATCAATTTACAGTTAAGCCAAAGCAAAAAAAAAATAAACAAAAACTTATTACTTACAGCAACAGCAATTTTTTTTTTCAAGTGGTTGCTTGGCTGGCTTTTTAAGCTGAGAACATAAACATGGTGAGAATAAATAAATTATTTACTCTCACTTTTTCTGCGTTTGCTTTTGCTTTTTGCTTTTACTGTGTTCTTTTTCTTAAGTTAAGTTAAGCAATTACAAAAACATTAAAAATAGTCAAGCATTTTTAAACACTGATTTAAACGATCAATCTAAAAAGAGATATCAAGTTAATTTTTTCAAGTTAAGCGGATGCTAGGGTGTTGACATTTCTCTTTTGAAAGTCATGTTGTGCCTTAACTTAATTGAGCCACTGTATGTACTAGGGAGATCGAACTGTTATTATTCGACTGGTTTAACCGGTTTTTTTAGTTTTACTCAAGCCGGTTATTTTTAAATATCCATGTTTCGAATATCGAATAAACCTGTTAATTTTGTATAATAAACCGTTTATTTTAATTATGTGTAATTTATATACGTTTTCCTTACTTTTGTTGTAAATGTACCCATAATTTAAGTACATATATTTCTAATTGTATTATTGGGCCACCTTAAACTTTTTATGAAGAATATCAAAACAAAATGAAACAAAAGTCAAACAACATAATGACCGATGTAAATACAAATCGCTTATAGAAATGATTGTTCTTGTAAAAAAAACTTAAATCAATATACTTCAAAAAAGTGTTCAGGTAAAAAGTAAATAGTAATTTGTGTGAGAGTATTCTAAACATCAAATATATTTTTATGCAGAAGTCATCTCTGGATATATTTTGAACGCGATAAAAAGGCAAAGTGAGGTGCCTGAAATGCCCTAAAATCATAAGTTGCAAGCGTTCTTTGACGTCCCTACTTATTAATCACAAAAAACAGGTTTTATGCGCATTAAATATGCAGTAAAAACTCGAAAATATGCCCGGAAAATTGTTTAAAATGTGCCCCAAAAAATCAAAAATTTCTCATTTGAAAAAACTATTCAACAATTTAAAATCATTTGCATTTCAAAAAAAAAAAAAAAAAAAAAATCTTAAAATGATTTAAGGTAAAACGCAGACACTTTAGTATTTGCAGTCGAATTTTCTAGATTTTATCCCATTTGAAAACGATGGGCAGTCATGGGCTCACAAAACAAAGTTATATTATGAGATTAAAAATCATAAAAAAGTTATATGTGGCAAAAATTATATAGATATTAACATCCATATTTTTGTTTTAAAAGGATTTCAGGGAGGCCGCTGAATTCTTTATTAATGTTAACATTTAAAAGGAAGTAAAAGCTATTTATAGATGGACATTGCTAGTTCACTTTAAACAGTGATTCTGAGTCGGTTGTTATACTAAATCATTGGTCCAGATTTCTATGTATTACATCGCCAAAAACGTATACAATTGCTTTTTCCTTAATTTATAAATATAAAATTTGAAAGTTTGAAATAACATTTATCTTTAATGACGCACAACGAATTAATTTGGAGACCCGGCCATGAGAGCCATATGGGCATCGAAAGGGCTGACTGCTTAGCAAACAGGGATGCTCGTCGCCCATTTATAGGCCCTGAGCCTTTCGTCGGCGTCCCTGCCAGTCACATTGAAGAGATGTTGCAAACATGGTCCGAACGTGCAATCCTTCACACATGGACGTCCATTTCTGGATTAAGACAGTCTGAGAGATTTGTGACTCGGTCCCGTAGCAGGGCAAGTAGACTACTTTTTCTTGAGAAGGGGGAACTTGGCTACTTGTGGGCCTATTTACGGGTCATTGCGGTCTCAGATACCATCAACATATAATGGGCAATGTTAGTACCAAGAAATGTAGATTTTGTGAGCTTGATGACGAAACGTCAGCACATCTCCTCTGCTGCTGTTCCGCTTTGGGGACTTCAAGGCGAAATTTTTCGGGGGGAAAATTATGGTCCCAACCGAAATCTTTGATCTTTCACAGGGCAGGGGGATAGGCTTTAAACGCAGCCTGAACATGACATGGTGATATACACAGGCTGCACAACAAAAGATCCTCTGGGTCGAGGTGCGTATGGCCTTCTTCATATCTATCTATCTGTCTTTAATTACAACCTGCTTTTTCTTTCAATTTTAGAGTAAAAAAGTTAGGTATAAAGGCGGCTAATTCTCGCAGTTCTGATTCAATAATTTTTCGATTCGAATTCTTTCAGTCAATACTGTACAAATCGAAATTATTTTTTCAGTGTTGTCAAAAATCAAATAAATGCTTTACAACACTGAACATAATAATTTGGTCACGAAAGGTTATCAGGTTATATGGTTATTTAGTTAAATTCACAACAACAAAATACAATACAATATCTTAAAATTTGGGTTTGTCACGGAAGGCTGGTTATCAGGTTATATGGTTATTTAGTTATATTCACAACAACAAAATACATTTATTACATTTTTTTTAGAAATATATTTTTTGTTGCTGTAAATATAACTCCATAACCATATAACCTGAAAATTCACCTTTCGTGAACAACAAAATTTTAAATAAAATTGCTTTCGAATCGAATAAGTATTCGATCACGACTGCAAGAATCAGTCCCCAGATAGATATTTTAAACAGCAAACCAGAATTTTGAAAAAAAAATTTTTTTAATGCGGAAGCTCTTGTAAGCATCTAAAAAATGTAACATGTATCAAAATGTGCCTCAAAAAGACGAAATATGCGCTATAAACTTAACAAATTCTGCAAAAATATGAACTAACAAATCGATGCCAAAATTCATAAAAAGCTCTAAAACGGATAAATATATTGTTTCTGCCTGCACAAGGAAAAACATACAATTGCATATTTATGGTTTCCCTGTTAATCACCTTCAATTAGAAAACAGGCTTTGCAAAAATGTGAGCCAAATTAAACGTTACTCCGTTCCAAGTAGTTCTAAATAGACGGCAAATTGAACTTTATTAAAACACGAATCCAAAAATTAATCATTTGTTGAAATATAAGCCGATTGTGTTGTCGAGGACGGAATGGCATTAAAGTATGTAGTTCTAGCATATAATTATGCTTAAAACTACAGCATTACGTCAGAATCAACGATATGGGAAAAATTCAGCAGTTTTATTCTTTAAAACACGAAGGAATAAAAAACGAAATTAAAGAAATCAAACAAAGTCATTGGCGGTTTTTAATTGTGGTCCAACAAGGGACAGATATTTTATGCAACAAATATATATATATATATATATATATATGTTCCCATCGATCCTATAAGGAGCATAGGGCCTCAATAAATTGGTTGAACATATTCCTGTCTTGTGCCAACGCTCTCACTTCGCCCCAGGTTTTACCCATTCCGGCCATTTCTATATCAATTTGCCTTCTCCACGTATGAGCTGGGCGTCCTCTTCTTCGACTTCCTTGCGGGTTCCAGTCTATGGCATTTCTTGTAATGTCGTTCCGTGATCTTCTTAACGTGTGGCCAATCCACCGCCATTTACGTCTTTTTATTTCTTTGGTCATTGGTTGTTGGTTGGTTTGTTCCCAAAGTCTGTTGTTGGATACCACTCTAGGCCAGAATATTCGCAATATCCTGCGAAGACACTGATTCACAAACACTTGGATCTTCTGCATGTCTCGAGAGGCAGCATTCCATGTTTCGCAACCGTAAAGGAGAGTGGACTTGAGATTTGTGTTAAAAATTGTTAGCTTTGTGCGCTGAGATAGTGAAGACGAATTCCAAATGGGTCTTAAACGACCGAAAGTTTGTCGCGCTTTCTGTACACGCAACAAATATGTTCATATTACTATTCGTTTCTATCATGATAAAAAAAAATCATTTAAAATATACACATCCATGTTCTGGAAATTGAAATCGTCCAGATTCTAAAAACTATGCTGCACTCAAAATTTATAATTGTATGTCCTTTTACATATATACGTTTTACTTTTAAGACCACATGTCTTTTCAGAACTACTTTAAAAATCAAGAAAAGCTACGTTCATTTTTATAAAATTTAATTAAAAATCTTCAACGATTTAAATTTCATTCGATTTCGATTTCCAGAACATGTCCGATAATCATGGCTAAGTGATTTTGTTTGTAACATTTCAAAAATATTGTTTAAGTCTACTAATGCATTTTGTCATGCTTGAACACCATCAAATTAAAATATATTTAAAATAAAATTGTGAGAATATCTCAAATAACAAATTTATTAAATTTCTATAATTTTTTAAACGCAAAGTTCTTTAAAAATTCTAAGTCATAACCAAGGCGAATTCGTACAGGTAACCACATCGTGAGATAGAGTTATGCTAGCTATCTCTTTTTTGTTTTTGTAAAAAGTTAGAGTGAATGCCAAAATTATTTGTTGAAAATATAAACAAGGGATTTTTTTTGTTTATAAAATATACACAATTGCTTTAGAAGGTAAAACTTTTTCCTGTATTGCAAATTTATTGCAGCTCCATTTATTCCTTACGGCACTTTTAATTCACTGACTTTATTATATTTTATATTCACTTTTTTGTTTTATAAAATTTAAATAAGTTTTTTTTTCAAGTTTTTGGATTTTTATTAAATTTTAAAAAATTTTTTCACAGAATGTAAACAAAACTCAGTATACACACAAATAAATAAACAATAAACAGATGAACCATACAGACAGACCTGTATGAATTCGCCTTGGTCATAACTATGTATTTTGTTGATCGTTGCCCTTGTGAATTGTTTTGTTTTTATTCAAATTTTTATTTAAAACACTAATTTAATTTTTCTTTTTATAAAATCGAATAAAACCGGTTAACCGGTTATTTTTTAAATGCTTACCCGAAAACCGGGGTTTTTAAATACCAACTATTCCAAGGCGAATTCAACTACAGGTGGTGTCGAAACGCCATCTGATTTTGACAGCTCGAGCCACTTTGTTGTGATTTGTTAATGTTTTGTTAGGAAAGGTTGACATTTTGGACCGTTGTTTTTGGATTGTTGTAGTTCCGACACCACCTGTAGTTGAATTCACCTTGAACTATTCGGAATATTTGAAAACCGGTTATTGAAAAAAGTAGAATAATCAGTTTCCCTAGTATGTACATATACTTAGAGCGAGTTTACACGGTGTCTTTTCAGACATGTCTAATAAACACGTTTTCTTTGTTTGTATGCGATCGGGTTAGAGAAATAAGATGCATATTAGACATGAAAACAGACATGTTTGGAAAGACATCGTGACAAGACAATAGGTTTTTTGAAGCATCATTCAAACGAGAATGAATAAAACAGACATTTCTGAATATTCGTTGTTACTTCCTATTTAGGCTTTACATTAATGTTAATATATTTTGAATACCCTCTTTCTGAATCCAAAACCTGTTATACGAAATTTTTTGCGGTTTCTGAAATAGTAAGTATTAGTTTTGCTGCACACCAAATATTTTAAAGATTTAAGAGTACATATTGTTTTGCTCTGTACGCCAATGTTTGGCAATTACAGCAAATCCTCATACAACAACATACACAATAAATTTCACTTTTGCTTTGCTTCATTGCTGCCAAAATAAAGTATTTAAAGCGAAAGCAATATAAAATGACAACAAGAAAATAAATGTCAATCTTGCTTTGCTTTATTGCCGTAAGAAAAAATTAGTTAAAGCAAAAGCAAAATAAAAAAATGACAACAACTCAATACACAGTAGTAAGTATACGTGTAAAGGCTGATTGTTTTGTGCCTGATACGCCACTTTTCTAAATTTATTTTTAAAAAGTAGCTTTTTGTGCTGCATACGTGTGTACTTACTGATTTGTATTGAGTTGATAACATTTTATTTTGCTTTTGCTTTAACTACTGTTTTTTCTTACGGCAATGAAGAGAAGCAAGAGCGAAATTTGTTTTGTTGTTGTCATTTAATTTTGCTTTCGCTTTAACAATTTTTTTTCTTACGGCAATAAAGCAAAGCAAGAGTGAAATTTATTGTTTACGTTTTTGTATGAGGAACTTGCTGCATTCGCCAAACAGTGACGTTTAAAGCAAAGCAATACTTAATAATCTCTAAAATTGTTGATATGGGGCAAAATTAATGCTTAATATCTCCGAAACCATAAACATTTTTTGCAAAACATGTCTTGGATTCAGAAAGGGTGAATTCAAAATAACTATATACCTAACTCAATTTTTTTTAAATGGTCGGTAGGTCAAACCAAAAATGAACTGACGATTTGTTTTATCGAGATGTAAAACTTCATCAAAATACGTTTATGATTTTAAACCCGTGATGTCAAAAAACCAACAGTTCAATGAAAAATCACAATTGTTATAAAATAGATATGGAACATTTGTCCTTCAAGTTGTACAAAGGAAGGTATTGATAAAAAGAGCAAAAATACCGAAGGAAAAAACATGCAAACAAAATTGAAAATTAATATTCAATTACAGCAAATTTTGATCCAACAAAATCATTGATTAAAGATTGATGTTTGACTATAGGCTGGCAGGAAGAACGGCAAAGAATTCTGATGATGAAAATGTGGTTATTCTCGAAACATGCAAATTCGACCAGTGTTCAATCCCGTGTTCAGTCAAGAATAAAATGATCAAAAAAAAATTTAATTCAGTTTATATTGTAAATTCCGTCCTACAATAAAAATAATTTAATGAAAATTAAATTTGATGAACTTAAGCCTAAACAAAATATCAAAAACTTTAACTTTAAGTTAGTTTAAACATTTTTGATCTTTAGTTTTTACAGCTTTTCTTCCAAGAAAAGTCCAATAGCACCTTTATCGTGGTTGGTCTAGGCGTATTTAGACGAAATTTTGCACATATACGCTGTAGTGATAAAAACGACGACTGTTTTTGCAATAAATACGCCAACCATGATAACCTTTTTCGTGATTGATTTGTAAACAGTGTCTGATTTGTTGTAGTTTTTCCTAACCACGATACCATTCTTAAAAACGCCTAACTTTCGCCACAAAAACCCTAACCATCTGAAATTTGTATTAAAAATAAAATGAAATGCGAATATGTTTTTGGAATCGAAATCACAGTATTCCTTATATTTTCTAGTTTTTTTTTGGGTATAAAATTCAGGGACCGAAAATAACAGTTATTTTGAAATTTTAATACAAAAAAAGCATATAGAAGTAAATGCTGGTAAACTGCTTCAAGTATAACATATTGATCCTTATGAACTTTTCTTTGATAAAGTATTATGATTTTTAAAGTTTTGATTTTTATTATTTCGATCAAAAATTACAGTTATTTTTTGATTTTTATTTATTTGGACAAAAGTAACAGTTATTTTTTGATTTTTATTTTTTTGAACAAAAATAACAGTTATTTTTTGATTTTTATTTTTTCGATCAAAAATAAAAGTTATTTTATGATTTTTATTTTTTTGAACAAAAATAACAATTATTTTTTAATTTTTATTTTTTCGAGCAAAGATTAAAATTATTCTTTAAAGAAATGTACGTGTTATAATTATTGAGTTGTCTTTAAATATTTATTTAAATGTGTGATCATCATTGGGATATCTTATGCGCATTAAAATAAGTTTTTGAAGTCAACTAAATAATTATAACACGTATATTTCTTTAAAGAATAATTTTTATTTTTGCTCGAAAAAATAAAAATCAGAAAATAACTGTTATTTTTGATCGAAAAAATAAAAATCAAAAAATAACTGTTTATTTTGTTCAAAAAAATAAAAATCAAAAAATAATTGTTATTTTTGTTCAAAATAATAAAAATCAAAAAATAACTGTTATCATCAGACTTTTATGAAAAAAGGAATAACTGTTACGGTCTCTGATAAAATTTCATTAAACATTTGTAAAAATCCAAAATTAATATCGTTAACTTATTTTGTTTCCTAAGCATATTTGTGAAAATCCAAAATTAATATTGTTAACTAATTTTATTTCCTAAACTTAAATGTTAAAAAAATAATTTTTTGCAAAAAAATTTAAAATCTTAAAAGTTATGATTCTTAGGCTTTTACTTTTTTACTACTTACTAACTTCTACTAAATTTTTTTAATTTATAATTATGGTACTAAATTTTTTCAGATATCCAATGTAGAAAATTTATCACCACAAACCATAAGACAGGTGATGAAGGAAATGCAAAGCATGGTTGAAAATCCCCTGGAGGGTATAAAAATACAAATTAACGATGCCGATGTTACTGATATACAGGCGCTAATCGAAGGTCCGGCTGGCACTCCATATGCCGGTGGCATGTTTCGTGTAAAACTAACTTTAGGCAAAGATTTCCCTCAATCACCTCCAAAAGCCTTTTTCATAACGAAAATATTTCATCCCAATGTGGCCACTAACGGCGAAATTTGTGTTAATACTTTAAAAAAGGATTGGAAACCTGATTTGGGTATAAAACATATACTTTTAACCATAAAATGTCTTCTTATTGTACCAAATGCTGAATCGGCTCTAAACGAAGAAGCTGGCAAAATGTTGTTGGAGCATTATGATGATTATTCGCAGCGAGCAAAAATGATGACAGAAATTCATGCTTTAGCCGCTAAATCTACAGATTCCAAAGATGATGATGGTCCTAGTTCAAAAAAACATGCCGTAGATAAGAAATTACAAGATAAAAAAAAGGAAAAACTTATTAAAGAAAAGAAACGCATGTTAAAGCGATTATGAGTGGCATTCCCAGATTTACACAACGCTTCAAAACAATTTTAAAACTCAATTTCACGACATTTTTAACAAAAAAAGCGCGCTGACTTACAAAGAAAACCTAGGGCGTTGTGTTAACAATATTTATTTATAAAAATTTTTACATATTAATAATTCAATTCTTTTTCTTTTTTTCTGCAAAACATACCAATCCCTACTTCTCTATAAATCAACATCAACTAAAAATTGCCCATCAACTGCATTATATTTAATAAAAAGTGTCGTCTGTTAAGGAAACCCATCAATTAAATCCGGTTCAACATTTTTGAAACAGAGAATCAATTAATTTTTTTTAATATTAAATCTTTAGTTTTTATTACTTTTCCAGTAGTCATTGTCTATTACGAAAAATATGGTTTAAAAATAATAATTTAAAATTTTTATTTTTGTCGCATTTTAACACAAACAATAACAAAACACAACCACATCTTATATACAAAATATTCTAAATTTTAATGTTAATTTTTTTCTTTTTAAGTTTAATCTAATGTTTACTCTTAAATATAATTTTAAATCAATTTAAAAAACATACTTGTTTTTATTTTAATATGTGTATGTGCGAATACGAATATCCAATCTGAAATTTAGCGCAACTCGATATTTCAAATTTAATTGAAAACAAGAAAGTATAGTCGGTCAAGCTCGACCATATTATACCCTACACCACAGTTTATAAGAACAAATTCTCGCAAGTGTACCTATTTGGGACAAAGTTTTGAAAAATGCATAGCTAACGTTACTATATGAATAGGGATTTATCTATGTTTTAAATTTCGTTAAAATCTGTTAGTTTCGAGAGGCAGAAATTGTCCCTACCTCCAATCGTGGTCCTATTTTTTAAAAAATGTATAGCTTATGTGTCCATAAACATATGCATCTATCTATGATCTATCTCTATCTTTAATTTAACTAAAATTGGTTTGATAGTGGGGACAAAGACCATATTCCGGATAGCAGCTTGTTTGGGGGCTACATGAAACTATGGAGTGAATTCAATAGGCTTGGTCCTTGTGCCAATTAGAACCTACATATGTACTAAATTTCATCAAATTGTCTTCAAAATTTCGACATGTGCTTTGCGCACAAGGATACATGGATAGCCAGCCGGTATACCTTAAAGTGGGTTTAGGACCAATATTTAAAGGTGTTACACACTCCACTATTGGTGTGTGGGTATAACAAGTTTTTGTCGATAAAAATAAATTGTAAAAAAATAAATGTTTTTAAAATTATTGACATTCCGATTAAACTTTAAATTATAACCTTCGCACTTGAACTCTACACTTCCACTTACATTATTATTATGTTAAGGCCAAAAGTCCAAAAGTAAAGGACTCTTTGTGCAGCCCAAGTGTACACTGAAGTAGATTAAGGCTACAAATAAAGCCAACTACTCTACACCATGAGAGTTTATAAACCTCTTATAAAGTCATTAAGACTACTTCAAGAAATTTCATTCTGCTTATCAGGGTTGCCGTTTAAAAAATGTTTATCCGACCAAAATTGTCTGCAAAACCTACCATAATCCTTTGAAACCGACCAAATTTTTAAAATACTTAAAATTAAATATATCGTTATATAAAATGCAAAATGGCCCATCATTATTTTTAAAAATTTTCAAGTAGCGATAAGAAACTTAATAAGAAGCAAACTATTGGCTGAGCACTAGACCGTACCTCAAAAAAGTTTATGCTGGAATTATCGATTTACTTCCTAAGCAAAAGTTTAATAGTTCTTGCGATCTTTACATTAGGGGAGTACAAACAGAGATCTGGTGGATAAATACTGAAGCGTGATAATTGAGGTCAATGGCTCCTAAGGGCAAAACATTGTTTTTTTTTCAAGACAAAAACATTGATAAAAAATAAGATCAGACTGTAAATGCCAAAGCTATAACGAAAAATGCAAAAAATGCGACTCCCACGTTCGGCAAAAAAAAAAAATTTTTTTTTTAACCGCCTTGAAAAAATACTTTATACTTTTTTTCCTTGTAAAGTGGTACGCTCTACTGAGCTCCAAAGCATCCTAATACAACGTAAAAAATGTATCAGAGTTTAAAAATGCATAGTTTGCTTATTGTTATCTCGTTGATAATTTTTTTGGTATACTATGGGACCGATAACATTGTAAAAATCTACACGGTTGCATTGCAGAATGCTTGAAAAGGCAACTGAAGTTTTGGAAATCACCCATACTTTCTGCAAGTTCTGGTGCTCTTATCCCATAGTTCTATAAATCTTACTATATCTCCTTCCGAAGAAGTCAATCTTGTATAAAAAACACCTTATATCTAATGGGGTGGTACAGTATTCACAGTATTCCTTTTTTGTTTTGCCGTTTGTTGCCAATCCGATCAAATATTTCAAAGGAATATTGTTTGTTGATAAAGAGTTTTTCATAAGAACAAAAATTCAAACGACATCTGACTAGGTAAGCTCAAATAAGGTGACAAAACTATATAAAACTAACACCGTCAAAGTAACTTGCTACTAACGTAATAAATTTAATTTCATTGCCACATCCATAGTTTCATCAACAATAAAAAAATTAAGTTTTGTAAAAAAGATATTAGATTTGCCTTGCGTTCAGTGTTCCTAATTTGTTAAAATAAATATAGTACGTTTTCTCAAACCGACCAAATTTAGCTTTGGCCTACCATCCGACCAAACGGAAAACATCCTACCAAATTTGGTCGGAAAAGACCAAGTTCGGCAACCCTGCTGCTTACATACCTTCAAATTTTGTTTTTCTCTAATTTTTTGCGCTTTTATTTTATTTTTAAATTTTATTGTAATACAGTTATGGTAGCCAGATTTTAAATTCAAAAAAACAGTACATTGAATATAAAAAACAGTAGGTAGGGAGGTAGGTAGAAAGGCTGGTGTGAAGTCTCCTTCACTCCTTCACCCAGAGACCAATATGGTTCATTGTGTTGCCTTGCTTAGATAAAGATAGCTGGAAAGTAGGTGAAATAAACAGCGAAAGCATTAGAAATTATAAAGAAAATATATATGAAAAGAAGATCGGACCAAACCCGAGAGAAAACCTCACTCAACACAACACAAATCCGCCCTATGTGCGGCTAGCTCCCAGTCTCCTGCTGCGCAGCCAGGCCATCCCCATGACGAATTCTATCAGACTCTCGAGTCCACAGCCCGGGACATCCCCTTGTTCGCCTAGGAATCTGCTGCCCAGCCACCTCAACCTGCTGCCCTGTAGCCTGAGACAGTGGCACAAAATGATCTCAACCGTATTGGAGGCCTAACCGCCTCCATATAGTTAGGATCCTCCATCTCTGAGCCCTGTCTCGCTAACTCATCAGCAATCTCATTGCCGTTTATGTTGCAGTGACCCGGCACCCAACACAATCTCAACACGTACTCTCCTAAGACTCCCTCCAGAGCCCTCCTACAACCATCAACTAGCTTGGAGTTCACATAACAGCCCCTTACGGCCATAAGAGCCGCCTGACTGTCGACGTATATAGTGACCTCCGAGCCCCTATCAATGTTGTCCCTCATCAGTTCCACGGCCCTCAAGACCTGTAGAACATCCGCCTGAAAAACACTGCAGTCGTCAGGAAGCCTATATGACATTCTGATGTTCACATCCTCAATGTAGACCCCCGCACCCGTGCCTCTCATCGACGAGCCACCAGTGGAAATAGCAAATCCACTAAATAATCTGCTCCTACCTGACCAACTCTGCCTAAAAGGCGTTACTACCTCCGGCAACCGCCCAAAATCTACCCTAGTGCCCACATAATCCGTAGAGCCGGGTGATCCTAGGCAATAACCACCAGCTTCAATCTCACCCAGGATCCGTGAGTATCCCTGCGTGAAATTTCCCATCAATCCTAGCTCCCTCAGTCTAAGAATGCTTCTGGCTGCAATTCCCATCACATACTGCTCAATGGGAAGAAGATGTAGAATGACATCCAGGGCCGCTTTAGGAGTACTTCTCATTGCACCTGTCATGCCGATTGAAGCACACCTTTGAGCCTTAGACAGAAGGTTCCTTCGCCTAGCCACTCTCAATGACTCCCACCAAACGCAGCATCCATACGTAAGAATGGGTCTAACCACCGAAGTGTACACCCACCCCACTACTGACGGCCGGAGTCCCAAGCTCCTACCTATCGATCATCTGCAAGCATATTACGCATTGAGACCTCTCTTAAGTCTCTCCTGAGTTTGGTCCCAGCGCTGCTTGGGATTTTCCAAATTGCATATAAATACTGCAGAATTTTGTTGACAACTTGACCCTAGCGCTATCTACCGGGTCAATATTTTATCAGGAAACTTATTTTTGTTTAATAAATATATTTTGTGAATTTCAGCCACATAGTACCATAAATTAAAAAAAATTGAAATATCACGACAACTTTAGAGAAACCTGGTTCCAGACTAGATTAATTTATTGTCCAAGTTTGGTGTCAATCGGACCAGCGGTTCTTGAGTTTTAGTAACACGTATCCGTAATAAACGTTTTTATATATTATAGCACGTCCCACATCATGAAAAATATACTGTAAAAGTTCCATAAAAATCGGTTCAGCGGTAACGGATATTACGTATGTCTTTGTATGGGAGATTGCACGTCCCCTTTTTTAATCCCGCCCAGATTTTTTCAGATGTTGTGTATTGATATATGTACATATCTTGGTTCGTACAAAATTTGAAAACTTTTGCACTTGTCGTTGTCCAGATAAACATAAATCTATAATTTGTTTATATTGGACTTACAATTTCCAAAAAAAAAAAAAAAATATAAAACCTCCCAGACCATCAGAATATACTGTAAAAGTTTCATAAATATCGGTGCATAACGATTAAACCGGTTAATTTCAATCGATTAACCGATGTAACCAAATTTTAAATTTTTTGTAGTATTAAAACAATTTTTTTGTGTTTTTAATTATTTGTTTCGTCTCATATACAAAAGGTATGTGCTTAGAAAATATTTTTTCATGCAAACAAAGAACGTGTTCAGTGATCTTCATTTTAAATTAGTGTTTGCTGTCAACAATAGGTGCGTTGGAGTACATTTACAGTAAAATGCAGTAAATGAGTAAACTTAAAAATTTGCTCTCACAAAAAGCTGTTGTCCAAAAAAGTACGCGAACGCAAAATTTGTAAAAATTCGTAAAATAAAGGCAACAGCTGATGGCAAATAATTGAAGTGTTGAAAAATGCTTACACTTTTGAAAACTTAACTCGTTTTCTTATCGGTACTCGATTAAATCTTTTTTACAACACGAACATATTTGGAAAATACAAACAAATTATTTTATGTAATCTTTCATATTTGTTTGTTTTTTATTTTAATTAATTTTGCTAATTTGTATCCGGCTAAATTTTATTAATAGTACATGAATACTTTTTTGACTATTGATTACTTTAAAAACAAGTGATGTTCTAAGTACTCGAGTACTTGACATTTTTACAACACCAAAAAATTAACATAACAAAAAAGTGGTATGTAGCCATATACAAGTTAAGGTTTTTTAAGTTTAAACCTTTAAAAAAAACAAATTTTTCTTTTATTTCACTTGGTCATTACGACCACACTTTATTAAATCATAAAAAGAACTAACTTAAAACTTTTACAATGTTTTTACTTATATTAAAACTAAATGATCTAACTAACGAGTGGCGTGATTCGATTCCTATTAATTTAGTCGCAGACGCTTGCATTGCATTATTTGTCATTTAGTGCAAACGCGCGCTCCAGTTATTGCAATCATTTCTTATTGCAATCATTTCTTAAGAATTGGATCATGCCACCTTTGTTTATTATAACTTATTGCAATCATTTCTTAAGAATTGGATCATGCCACCTTTGTTTATTACCAGGCCGGAAGCGTGAGTAAAGAAAAATGGGTTGTTAACTTTCGGGGAGGTAACTCTTCCCCTCTTAAGTCGATTGTCCCCAATCGAGCGTTTCACTGTGTTGTTGTAATCTGCAGAAATGGCCCAGACTTTGTGTTTTGAACATATTCTGTTGGTTCGGATACAATGTATGATATTTGTCTAGACTTAATGATACAAGCAAAAATTATTGTTAGGGTAATAATAGAAATTATAATTGATATATCCGAACTTAGGCTAAATACATGCATTTCTTTATTCTTATCAACTAATATTCGAATGTTGTCCTCATATTTCATCTGTAAGGTTTTAATTTTCAAATCAAATTCTGTTACATTTTTATTTTCTTTGATTTTCGTAATTAAATTTGGCAAAACAAGTGTTTCATACATTTTTAAGTTAACATTTGTATAGGTTTTATTTAAAACATTCATTTTACAATTTTCAAATTTAATAAGGAATGTTCCTTTTTGCATTACTTTCAATTTACTACAATCATGGGTTATGTTCCCTTTGAAGTTTCTACTACTTCAGATTTTTCTGAAATTTCTAAATTACATTGAGCTTCTTTAAATCGTAAAATGTTTTCAATACACTTATTATCTAATGCAATCAAGTTTTTTTCTAAATTGTCTTTTACATTTATATCATAAACTTTATCAGAGCTATCTGCTAATATTTCTGATGTATTAAAAATTACTGATTTGTTCAAAATATCTGGCAAGGATTCAAATTTTATCCTGGTTAAGGTGTTAGAGGAGAATTGAGGTATGAATAAGGTAAGTATTATGTTATTATGTTGGAAAAGTACTGCCACTTTTGTATTTGTATAACTGTCAAAATCGCTTATCAAATTTAGTTCCTTTTGTGTTAAAATGTCTGTCGGAATAACACCTAGTTTGCAAGAAAATATAATTTGTCCAATGTCGTTAATATGATTTGTTAAAAGTACTATATCATTGTTTAGGCTGTATGTCTGTTCGATAAATTGAACTTCGTCTTCCAACGTTTTGATTCTATTTTGAGTCTCGCTTTTAAATACATTAATATACCTGCTTATTATGGATTGTTGTTTGTTTATATGTTTCGTAATATTGCCAATTTGTTCAGTCATAAAGTTATTTATATGCGTTAATTTGCCTATCTTACTGTTAATCGTTTGTTCATTGTCGTTTATTCTGTTTATCGCGTCCCTTATTTCTAGTTCATCGTCACTGTCCATGGAACCTGCAATATATTTTAGGCCCTTTCCTAGTACGTTAATGAGTCCTCGTTTTGATTTGGAGTGGATATGTAAGTTATCTATTTTTGCTTTTAGTAAAATGAAATTTTTGTTTAGTGTGTTTAAAAGTTGTTTGTCCTCAAGTGTAATGGTTTTTAGTGCGCTTAGGTTGTCTGAAAGTAAAGTTACTGTTTCTTCGTACGCCGTCAGATTTATAAAATGTAGGACTTTATCGTAGTGTCCAATTACCTTTAATTCCCCTGTCTTAATAGGTATGTAGCCATTGTTGTTGGTTAGGTCCTGTACGTCGAGGTGCTGTGCAGTTACTGCCATTACAAATGTCAAAATTGAAAAATTTAACATTTTCTGTCCTGTAAAGGAAAGTTGAAAGAGAAAAGATTTATTTGTAAAGGAATTTGTATGTATTAGATTTTTTTTTTTTTTTTTTTTTTTTTTTTTTTAGACCTCATCAGGACTGTTTAATATTATTTTTGTGAACAATTCTTCCTGACTTAGTTTTTACTGTCGTATTATAGTTTTGAGCTACTATTTCTTTTCTAAACTTAGCGGATAACTTGTTTCCTATCCTTTTATTTATTTTGACGAATATTTCCTCTCCCTCTATATATTCCCTTGGGGCTGATCTATTTCTATTGTGGTATTCCAGATCAGTTTTTTGTTTTTCCAGGATTTTTTTCATTGTTTCCTCTCTGTCCTTTGCTAGCAATGTTGGGTCGCTACTCACTCTTCTGCCGAAAAACACCTCCATAGGTCTCTTGCCTGTGACTGAATGAACCGAGTAGTTATATTCCTTTACGGAATTTTCTAGTAACTCCTGAAACGATCGAAGTGTTTGTTCCCTTTTAATACAACGCATAATCTCCTGTAGCGTTGAATGGAAGCGCTCAACTTGTCCGTTGGAGCAGCTTGTATACGGTGCTGTTTTGAAAATTTCTATTCCGAATTCATTTTCAATCATGAACTTGATAGATTCTGAAGAAAATGACTTTTCGTTATCCATGACTAATGTTTCAGGGAAAAATGCAAAAATAATGTCTCTTAATGGTTGTCGTATATCTTCTGCAGCTCTTGATTTAATGGATTTCGCCATAGCGTACTTAGAGAACTTATCAATAGCTGTAAGTATCAATTCTTTTCCGATCATCAAAATGTCTAGATGTACTAGTTGACCAGGATATTTCGGTATGGGGGTTGGTTGAATTTGAGGCTTCATTGGGTGCCTATCATATTTATTTTCCTTGCAAATTAGGCACCTTTTTATTACACTCTTTATCTTTTTTGCCATGGAAGGAAAGTAGTATCTTTCCAGAATTTGAGTTCTATTCTCCTTACAATTCCTATGAGCTCTATTATGAATGTTCACTATGATGCTTTCCTGCTCTTCCTCACTAGTTATATCATCCACCTGAACTTGGGTGAATCTTATTTTATATTTGTCAAAATGTAATGGGTAGAGCTTCTGTATTTTTCCCATAATATGTTCTTCGGGTTTAATGCAATTAATAACCGACGGATTTAGATATCTCTTCAAAATCGATATCAATTTTTGTTCACTATATTCTTGTTCCGTAATAACATGCCGGTGGTATGTGGGGAAAACTATTTTAAAATGGTATGATGACATTACGTCCCTGTTTAAGAATATTTGGTTTTTAAAGGCATTTATTGGTGACTCCACACTATATATTAGATTATGCGATGAACTTTCATCCGAATGCGTGGCTACCGATAATGTATATAGCTCTGGCTTCGCTATGCTAGATAAAGCATCAGCTACAACATTTATCTTCCCTGGTTTGTAGAACATTTCATAATTATACTCTTCGAGTATTGCCTTCATTTTACTATTATTATTTTTGTTGCTTAATGCATAGGTCAACGGTTGGTGGTCTGTGAATATTTTAACCTTGGCTGACCCATATAAGTAGTTTCTTAACGCGTTCAAGGCCCATACTATAGCCAACATTTCCTTCTCGTTAGCGGCATAGTGTTCTTCCGCTCTACTTAACGTTCTGGAAATAAAGGAGATGGGTCTATCATCTTGTGACAAAACCGCACCAATAGCAAAGTTCGAGGCATCTGTTACCAGCTCGAAATCTTTACTGAAATCCGGATAAGCGAGTACAACATCCTCGGAAGTAAGCGAGTTTTTAATTTTGATAAAGGACTCTTTCGCTTCCTCGTCTAAATGTATCTCCAGTTTTGCAGATTTATTTTTGGACGTACGTCCTCCTTCCCCTCTTAGAAGGGATGTCAGGGGTTTTGCAAGCTTAGAGTAATCTTTAATAAATCGTCGATAGTAACCTGACATGCCGAGACAACTACGTAGTTCTTTAAGATTTTGTGGCTCTGGAAAAGTTTCTATAGCTTTAACTTTTGCTGAATTAGTTTTTATACCATGAGGTGTAATGGTGTACCACCCTAAAACCTCAACTTCTTTTTTGAAAAAGTTGCATTTGTCTAGTTGCACCTTCATATTGGATTCTTCTAATGCTTCAAAGATGTGGCTTAAATGCTCGAAATGCTCCTTTTCCGTTTTACTAAAGATGATGATATCGTCTATGTAGACATAGCAACATCTTCCTATATATTCTCGTAGGATATCATCAAGTGCGCGTTGAAAAATTGATGGCGCATTCTTTAGCCCGAAAGGTAAACGCGTAAACTCGTATTTACCGTTGTTTATACTAAATGCAGTTTTTTCGGTATCTGATTTTTTTAATGGGATCTGATGGAACCCACTTTTCAAATCGAGCCCACTGCCTAGCTGAGAGATAACCTCTGAAATCTCCGGGATTGGGTATTTATCAGGTATTGTTATTGTATTCAACTTCCTGTAATCTATGACCATCCTGTATTGCTTGTTACCAGCTGAGTCCGGCTTTTTCGGAACTATCCATACAGGAGAATTAAATGGTGATCGAGATGGTTTTATTATACCATCTTCCAGAAGTTTTTCTACTTGACTCTCCACTTCGGCTTTAAGCGAAGCGGGGTAAGGGTAAAACTTAGTGTACAAAGGAGAGTTTGTTGTGGTTCTAATTTCGCCCACTACTTTAGTTGTATACGTAAGCTTTTCGTTAGGTTCGGCAAAAAGCTTAGAGTACGTATTTACTATTTTTTTCATTCCTTCCTTTTGCTCAGTTGACAAATTTACGCACTGTGTCGGTAGCTGCTTTAGACTAACTTTGAAGCCATTTTTTAGTGTCATAATATTTTCGCTGGTAAAAATAACTGCTCCTATTTCCCTAAGCGTATCGTTCCCTAAGATGCCGTCAAATGTTTCTAAAGAGGGCATTAGGTAAAATTTTATATTATCCTCCAATTCGAAGAGTTTTTGATCTTGCAAAAAATGGGCTTTTATTTGGTATACGTTTTTTTGCTAATTCGGGTTTAACATAATTTTTACCTGAACCCGTGTCTACTAAAAATTTTAAAATACTTCCGCTCTCCGTTTTAACCTCGAAATATGGTAACGAAGAGCTAATCATGCTAAAAAATGTATGTCGGTTGGTTCACCGAACTGCTTATCTTCATCCCTACCTTGTTTGTTCTTTGTTGAGGATGTATTGATGTGAAACGTCCTTTGGTTTTTGTTCTGTTGTTGGTATCCGAATTGTTGTGTTCTTTTCCCAAAGTGCTGATCTTGATTCGGCCTATTCATGTAGTTTATTCTACGAGAATGTATACTTGGGTCCACGTCCATTGGCTCTGGCCGTGGTTGTGGCTTGGGTGGCCGAGGTGGCATTGCATTATTCTGATGCCATTGGTTGGAAAATTGTTGTCTTGGTTGGTTTACTCGCGGAATATGTGCTATTTCGGGATAAAAAGGACGTCTTGATTGTGCTGCGTTTCCTTTCTGCGCAGATTGATATCTTCTTGAAATATGCGCATGCGATGTACGCAAGTTTTGGTTCTCTAGTTTGAGACAGAGATGTAAGGCTTGAGGAAGATCTGCCGGTTCCTTTACACCTAAAAGTTTAGGTAGGTCACCGTTTAATCCTCTAATAAACGTGTCCAATGCCTTGTTTCTATAGGATTGGGTCAGCATGTGCAAATATTCATTACCCATGTCCATGTATCCTATCTTATTCAACATAAGTGACAAATGAGTGTACACTTGTTGATAGTATTCTTGGATTGATCTATTTCCTTGCACTATTGTGGTCATTTGATATTCTAGGGTTGATAGGTCTCGTTTGTCGGCGTAATGTGTTGTCAGGCATCTGGCTATTGATGGCCAGTCGAGTGGTGTATTGTATGACTCTAGTGCCATGTCCGCGTTACCTACTATTTTGTTTCTAATTACGCTAAGTATACCGTAATACTTAGGGGAACCTTTTAAATGCTCGTAAATATTTAATATTCTATCTACACTCTTTTTCCAGGAATTAAATTCCCCTGGATGACCTGAAAATTCTTTGAGATATTTCACTACGTCCAGTATCCTATCAAGGTCGCCTAAGTTTGCCCTATGCCTATCTTCTATTACTTGATCCGCTACATTACAAAGATTAGCGTCAGGGTTTAGGGTTGCTTGCACAACCTGTGGTCCTTCGCGTGTCACAACATCTAACGCTATGTTCGATATAATGGACCTTAAGTCGTCTAAACTTAATTGCGCGTTAGGAGTACCTCGAGGAATGTTTTGGGTTTCTGAGTTAAGGACAGGAGGCCTTACCAGGTTATTTGGATTTGCCATATTTAACTAATTTTGTTTTAATCACTTTAGCGTTAAAAATTATAAAAAAAATTTTGTTAAGAGATTTTTTTGTTTCTTTTATTTGCTTAAGATAAAATCTTATTTTAAATTTAAAATCTACCTTAATTATCTGCTGGACTTCTTTGCTTTTGTTGCTGTTGCAATGTTGTAGTATTCTTTTCCTGTTGTTGCTGTTGCAATGTGGTGGTATTCTTTTCCTGTTGTTGCTGTTGCAATGTGGTGGTATTCTTTTCCCTTTTTTTCTTTACAGTTTTTACTCTTTAATTCTTTTCGAAAAAATTTTTTCTCTTCAGAGTTTTAACTTCACAGTTTTTATTCGTTAATTTTTTCGGAAAAATTTTTTCTTCAGAGTTTTAACTTCACAGTTTTTATTCTTTAATTTTTTCGGAAAAAATTTTTTCTTCAGAGTTTTAACTTCACAGTTTTTATTCTTTAATTTTTTCGGAAAAATTTTTTTCTTCAGAGTTTTAACTTCACAGCTTTTATTCTTTAATTTTTTCGGAAAAATTTTTTCTTCAGAGTTTTAACTTCACAGTTTTTATTCTTTAATTTTTTCGGAAAAATTTTTTTCTTTAGAGTTTTAACTTCACAGTTTTTATTCTTTAATTTTTTCGGAAAAATTTTTTTCTTCAGAACTTTTAAAGTTTTTTTTTCACAATTTTCACACCTTTTATCGCTTTTTAGGTTTCCTTTTAGTTTTTTTTTCCCTCAAACTTTTATCCTTTACGGCTTTTATGTTCTATCTAAAATTTTTTACACGCACGATTTTTTTATCCTTTACGGTTTTTATGTTTTATCTAAAAATTTTTTTTACACGCACGATTTTTTTATCCTTTACGGTTTTTATGTTTTATCTTTACGGTACTGGTGAAGCCTGGCACGTAATGCCCTCCTTTTCGCTTCCTACTAGGGTACCTAAACACCAGATTTTTTTGTTTTAATGCTCGGGCGCCAGTTAAGGTTTTTTAAGTTTAAACCTTTAAAAAAAACCAATTTTTCTTTTATTTCACTTGGTCATTACGACCACACTTTATTAAATCATAAAAAGAACTAACTTAAAACTTTTACAATGTTTTTACTTATATTAAAACTAAATGATCTAACTAACGAGTGGCGTGATTCGATTCCTATTAATTTAGTCGCAGACGCTTGCATTGCATTATTTGTCATTTAGTGCAAACGCGCGCTCTAGTTATTGCAATCATTTCTTATTGCAATCATTTCTTAAGAATTGGATCATGCCACCTTTGTTTATTATAACTTATTGCAATCATTTCTTAAGAATTGGATCATGCCACCTTTGTTTATTACCAGGCCGGAAGCGTGAGTAAAGAAAAATGGGTTGTTAACTTTGGGGGAGTTAACTTACATAAATGCTTCACAAACAAGTTTAATTAATTAAAATTAATTTACTTTTTGTTTTTATTTTAGTTTTATTTCCACTTTTCTTTTTTTAAACAATTTTTTCACAATTTGTATGCTTTTTGTTTGTTACTTTTGTTTGTTTACCTTTTGAAACATATGGTTTTTTGTTTTACTAAATTTTACTGCAAAAATTTCTGCAGTAATAATTTGTATGTACTCAGTAAAGAACTGTCACTTTACGCTCGCAATTTGTGTTCTCATTTACTGCATTTTGTGTACTCGAACGCAATTTCTTAAAATGCAGTAAAGTTCAGTAAAAAATAGTAAAAACTTTTGTGTTCTCGAACGCAGCTAATTAAAACAGGAATCTAATGGCATAATGGAAAAATTTTATGCGTTTAGAGAAATCCGGGACAATGACTGAGAAATTAGATATTATGGGTTTCTTTCGATTTCTCCAACATCTACGATAAGTGAAAGAATTTTTTCCAAGCCAAGTTTAATCAAAACTAAAGAAAAGAATTGCTTAAATTCTAAACATTAAAGTCAAATTATTTTTCTAAAAGATTATTTTTAAGGTCTCCTTAAACTATTGAAATAACTAATAAAATTATCTTACAGCTTATTTTTTAATTACTACATATAATTTATGTATTAATTAAAAAATATGTATTACATATTTATGAATTATTTTTTTTTTGCTCGTTTTAGTTCAAGAATTGTTATGTTTGTTATGTTATTGTTTTTTTTTTACTAATAAGCTCCAAATAATAAATGCATTTTTATTAATTGAAACTACGTAATTTATAAAAAAAACGTTATTAATCGGTTAACCAATCAATTACAAAATTAATCGATTATTAACCGATTAAATCAAAACCTCGGTTAATTAATCGAGCGATTAACCGATTAAATCAAAAGCCCGATTAAACGAATACCCTAATATCTAGAGAACGGACACAGCTACAATTTACAAATTTGGAAAAATAGCTTGGTAGATACATCTATCTGTAAAATGCCTTATTGTAGACATAGGCGGGATCTTCAATACAAATACCATATATCGTTACCTAAAACGCAAACAACTATTTAAAATGGAAAATTAATAAATTGCCTTAAATTGTTTTTAATTAATTTTTCTTCTATTTTTCTTGTTGAACCTACCAGTGGTTTTGACAATAACAATGTTGCATATAATGCAAACTGTTAGCTATGTCTATTAGCGTTTATCGTATAATATTTTGTAGATAAGGCTTTTTGTTTTTTGTTAATAAAATCGCTAATTTTGTTCGAAAGATTCCAAAATTTGTTGTGGACATTTGTGTTGATGCAATACATCAGAATCAATGGAAAAGTCGATTTTTAATTATTGGTGAGTAAGGGCCTTTTGAGTTTTAGGTAACGATATATTTCTGTGCCACTGCTGAATGGTAACAGTAAGAGTATTCAAACTTGGCACAAATACCTTCATATGAAATGCGCCAGATCTGCATTGAAAACATTACATATTTTATTTAAATGAGGGTACCGAAGCGCACTTTGTTAAGTTAGTTCTAAATAAATTAAAAATTATCTTTAAGGATTTCAATTATACATAAATTGTTGCAGGTGTCGTACTTTAGGACAAGTTATAATGGTTCAGTAGGGCTCATCAAAAATTAAACTTTGAAAATCTGATCAAATGTTTAAAAATGGTAAATTAATTTCAAAATACATATTACGATTAGGTCTCCCAGTGCAATACATATTAAGTAGAATTTTTCCAACATGAACTCCTTCACTGTTGAAATTTTTTTCAATTTGTTTCTAAAAAAATGACACTGTGAAAGGAATTTAATACCACAACCGATTAAGAACTAGGACAGTGAAATTATACAAGACCAATCATCTACTTAGCTGGAACAACAACCGATTAGAAAACAACTACAACAAGTCGTGTAAGATTTAGATGCTTTGTGGACGCCTTATGCTCCTAAAGGGGGTAAAATTATATTTTACCAGAAACAAACGGATATGGCTCTTTTTTTGATATGCTACAAACGAATTGACTAAATTGATAAAAAAAAATTGTCACGGGTACAAAACTTTGTAACCGAAACATTTTAACAGTGCAATATTGTGTGCCATTTTACCCAATGAACTTGTAAAATCGAACCCCCTTGAGAATTTTAGTGTTACAAATGAAATAAAAAAAATTAACTCGAAAAATCTTTCCGGGTAAAAATAATTTTGTTAACAAATATTAATCTGATCTGTAAAAGAAACGATTTAACTTTTGTTCAGTAATTTAACATATGTTCGCTTTAAACCACTGTGCATTTTAATATTTTCTAAAACAAAACACACTACGTGGGTTGTTGTCTTTAAACAAAAATGGAAATACATACAAAATATTCGGCCTTAGGATAAAAATTGTTTATATTCGAAAAAAAAAAAAATAATTACGATCAATGCCCATGCGCAGCACTAGTTGTATAAACAAATAAAGAATTAAGTAAGAGTGCTATATTCGGCAATGCCGAATCTTATTTAACCTTAATCATTATGCGATAAGAACAGAAAGTTATATAAATACCGTTTTTGAGATATAAATAAATCTATTTTGTAACACGTCCACTTATCTAATAACGCCCGGATGGATGGTGTGTATGGATAATCAAGATGCTTGTATCTAATTTGGAAACTTTTGCTCTCGCCGTTCTTCAGATAAACATGAGGCTTATGGGTAAAATTAGAGGCTTATACCTCAGCCATTTATGCACCGATCTGGCTGAATTTCAATAGCACACTTTAAAGGAGTATATGTGCGATAAATGTACAACAATCTAGACCCCATAATTTCGGGGGTCTTCGGAAAACCCATTTTAACATACTCACGGACAGATGCAGAGACGGACATCGCTAAATCAACTTCGCTACTGATAAGGACCCAGAATATATGTTTACATATAGGTATATACTTTATAGGGTCTAATATCAATATTGTAGAAATTACAAACGGAATGACAAACTTATTTATACATTTTCCCCCTGTGGTGAAGCCAATATAATGGCTATTAGAATATTTCTATAAATTCTAACTTTAAAAGTTTTTTGATATTATGTTGTGACGCCTTAATCCATTTGATTTAATTTGAAAAAATCAATTACGAAAGTGGAAAATATTGGAAAGTATTTACGGAAAAACACTTGCTCAGTTAAAACGACGAAATTGTTTTTCAATATAACAAAAATTTTTTGCATTAAAAGTCAAACAAAATTGATTGGAAAAGACTTTTGTTACAAATCTTTTTTAAGCACTGCTGACAATTTATTAGAACATACTTTTTTTTATGCAACCACTTGTAAATATTAAGGCCCTAATCATATAAAACGCAACGCAAACGCCAATCAATTACATTGAAAGCACAAACAAAATCATATGTAAATATCTTGAAATTTTTAAAACGGTACATGAATTTCTGTAGAAAGCAACAACAAAATTACAAAATATTTATGACATTGTATTTGCTTTCAATGTAATTCTTCGGCGTTGCATTGCGTTGCGTTGTACATGATTAGGGCCTAAGTTTCACATTCACCTCAGGAATGAGAAGTTAAGTATTAACCCATTTAAAGCCAACCCCAAACAACAATTAAAACTTTAAAAAATTCTTTATTTATGTATATAAAAAGAGGAGTACAAGAAACCAGAAAAACATAAAAATTAAAAAACCCAAATTGGCACAGTGGCCAAACGTATGTGAAATTTTAAAAAGCGATCTTTATCAACGCATTAAGTTTTCATGCATTTTTCTTCCACTCTAAGGGTTTTGTTGTTGCAGAGGAAACAATGCACATGCCTTGAAATGGTGTTAGGCAAGGATTTGTTCTCTCGTCGTTATTATTCAACATAGAATTGGACAACATGCAGGGCAACCTGGTCCCACCAAACACTGGCATTACATGTGGTCGTCATTGAAAGCTAGATAGATGACTAAAGTTATGTCTTTTTGCTGATGAAAGCTGCCATATGCCATCTTAACTGCTATTATTATGCAATATGGCAGCCGAGTGCGGGTTTAATATTAATGCCGTTAAAACAAACACTCTAAGCGAATCCTTCACATATCTTGGGAATATTATCTCCAGTAGTGGCGGTTCCACTGAGGATATGAAGTCACATTTGTGTAAGGTTAAAGCAGCCACAATCCACAACCATATCCAGACACACTAAAATAAACATCTCTAATGCCAACGTAAACCCAGTCCTCGTCTACGCATATGAAACGTGAAATCCATCTAACCGCGAATTGGAAACAATGCAAGCTTTTCTGAATAGTTGTCTGCGTAGAAATCTTTGAATATTCTTGCCTTACATCATCACATATAATGAGTTTTTTGAACGGACACGGTAGACAACGATTCGTACAGAAATAAAATGTCTATGCAAATTACGGGATGATCTAACAACACAAGGTAACGAGTAATCAACTCAAGGAAACCGATGAAGCGGTCGCCAATCCAAAACCTAGCATATATTAGTGGAAATGGAAGCAACGGAAGCTGGGGTAGCCTAAAGCTTTATATGTAGCAGTAGGCATTTCGTTGCAATTTTCACGGATAATTTCCGTAACACGAGAGCCAAAATCGTCTAAGTCCCGAAAAAGGTCACAACTTGAGGAAAGGTTTGTCTTATGTGTATTCCTAAAGTAATGTGATGCGTTGTTTTGTTATTGTTGCCTGTATGTAGTATTCTAATATATAGTACACTTGTGGCCATTGTACCCAAATTGGCACAGCAATATTTCAATTGCTATAAAATAATACAAAATTAATTTATTAGATTAATAATGCTAACTAGAAATTCTTATCCACCTTTACACATGGCTTAATAGTGAAATTTTAATACGAAACCGCGTATTGCAATAAATATTTTTTAAACTATATGTAGTGTCTGAACTTTCAGCTTATGAATTATGCAAAAAAATCATTACATTCAGGTATGTGATGGATATCGATTTGAAAAACGAAACGATTTAAAAACGATAATATCGTTTTTAGAATCTTTTCAAATTGATATCTTATACATATTCCACTTATTTCCAGTCCATATTCTTTTTAATTGTGTATTACATGAGTAAATTGTACTGTATTTTGAACAAAAAATTAGGATTTTAATTCGGAAATTGATTTTAAAATCACTCGAAATTCATCACACCTTTTAAATTTTGTTTCAGCATTATAGAATCGAATAGTAATATGAGCAATGTTTATTAAACATATTTTTTATATGAAATACATATGTATTTTTCAGTTTGTCGACCACAATTTCAAACTTTCCATGACATTGTTTGGTTACTTAAATTTGGTTTTTTTTGGTTCTTGGTGTTTTAATAAATAAAATGGATGCATTTTTTCCATATCGTTGATTCCGCCGGAATGTTATAGATTTAGGTATGAAGATATGCTAGAACTACTTAAGAGTTTTAAGTTCCTTAACGGGCATTCCGTCCTCGGCAACACAATGGGTTCATATTTCACTCAATGATTCATTTTTGGCAGCGTATTTTCGTAAAGTATTATTTTTTCGTCTCTCTAGAACTAGTTCGAACGGAGTTAAGTTTTATTTGGAGCACAATAATGTCAAACATGTGGACTAATTAATTAATATGTCGAAACGTGGAAGAACCTTTGCAACTTGTCATTTTAGGGCACTTCAGCCACCTAACTTTGTTTTTTGATCTCGTTCGAAATAACTCTAGCGATAACATCTATATAAAATTATATTAAATATTTAGAATACTCTCGCACAAATAGCTATTTACTTTTTAACTGAACACTTTTTGTAGTATTTTGAACTGTGTTTGGTTTTTTTACAAGAACACACGCTTTTACTTACATTGTTCATAATGTTTTTTGACTCTTGTTACATTTTGTTTTGACATTCTGTATAAAAAGTTTAAGTTTGCCCAATATTCAATTGGAAAAATACTTAAATTACGGGTATATTTACAACAAGAGAAAGGAAAATGTATATAAATGACACATTATTAAAATAAACGGTTTATTGTACCAAAATAACCGGTTTATTCGATATTCGAAAAATGGACATTTTAAAATAACCTAATTAGGCAAAACTAAAATATCCGGTTCAAACCGGTCGAAAAATAGCCATATTATGGTTGTCTCCGAACCAGCGTTTAAAAAACTGCAGTCAAAGTTGAAAAACTGCCAATTTTTCCTCTTCTTCACTTGTCATTGGCCAAAAACTTCTGATTCATTAAATGTAAACAGTCGCTGTCAAACCAATGATTTATTAAATGTAAACAGTCGCTGTCAAACCACTCAAAAATCGAAAAGGTGTACACAAATTTTCGTTTTTTGTTCGGTTTCGACCGCAGTTTTTTGAACCCTGCTCCAAACATGTTATGGGTAATAATAAAAATAATCTGTTTAAAATTATATTTATTTTCCGCTAATTTCTTATTGTATAGACATGGCGGAGCAAAATAGCTGGTCATTATACCGTTCGTATGGCGGAAATATGGCGTTCGTATGGTTTTTAGAAGAGTGATTGCAAACGGATTACTAGAATCTTTTAAAAGAACCTAAGAGAGGGGTTCAGGCAAGTTCAGCGCCAACCATTTTATGTACTTGCGATTTGATGCACAAGGCCATCTAGTAAAACACAAGAAAAAGCAAACTCGTCGCACCTTTTACTATACCAAGGCCAAATTTTTTTGCAACAAGTGTAATGTCGCTTTACATCCAAAGGACTGCTTCTTGGTGTATCTCACTTAAACTTAAAGCATAATCGCCTTTCCCTTTACATTTATATGTATATCGAACTTAACAAATATTTGGTTGTTATATTATTAAGAAAAAAGAGCAATTTTCTTATAAAAAAAGGTAGAAATTAAAAATATTAATCAACCGTCCTTTTAAAAGGACACCCGATTCCAGCTAAGCTGTAGATTAAAAGAAAAAAAGTTATTTAATGAAAAATGTTTAGATACCTATTAAGATTTAAGTTTCGAAATAAAAGTTGAAGTTTTTCAAAAAAAAATATTTCCGGCGCTATCTGGGTTAAAACGCAAATTGAAAAAATGGCTGAAATAAATAGCCATATTAACATACCATAATAACAAATACTATTGCCATTGACCATATTATTGTTAATTCTTACCATTATATGGTTACTTTTTCCAAATTCAAACCCCTCTCCCTGAAAATAACTTATAAAAAGAAATAATTCTCACATTCTAATTGATAAAAGTTTATAATTACCAACTCTACATGTACCTACAAACATACATACGTACCATTTTTTCAATCTTATTTTAAACAAGAAAATAAACTTAGATTATATTCAAATTAATGAGAATTGTTATTATTTAAAAAAAAAAACAAGTAAGAAAGTATAATCGGTCAATCCGGACTATATGATACCCTACACCACAATATATAAGAACACAGTTTTGCAAGTGTACCTATTTGGGACCAAGTTTTGAAAAATGTTTTAAACTTCATTAAAATCTGTAAGATAGTTTCTGAGAGGCAGAAATTGCCCCTATCTCCCCTCGTGGTCCTATTTAAAAAAAATACATAGCTTATATAAGAATCAATCTATCTATGTTTTAAATTTCATTAAAATTTGTGTGATAGTGGGCACAAAGACCCTTTTCCGAAAATCAGATTGTATGGGTTTATATAGGCTTGGTCCTTGTGCCAATTAGACCCTACGTACCAAATTTAATCAAATTATCCTCAAAATTGCGACAGCCAGCCAGCCTTCCAGCCAACTGGACGGACATAGTTAGATTGACTCAGAAAGTGAGTCGATCGGTATACCTTAAGGTGGGTCTAGGACCAATATTTTAAGGTGTTACACACATCAGCACAAATGCATAATATCCCCTCCACCATTGTGGTGTGGGTATAAAAAACACACATAACTACTAAGACACATCTCTATGCATCCAATCTGACAGAAAAAACATTGCAACAAAAAATAACACTAACTGAGCTACCTAAATAAGAGCGGCAAGCGTTTTTTGTATGTCAGAACTTTTCATTTGTATAAAGTTTATACGAAAAAAACCTTTAGAGCGCGAATTCGACATCACCTGGATCCAACATCCTATTTGACAAATCGCTATGTCGATTTGAAAATGTATTTGAAATAGAATTTTCATGGTTAGAAAAACGCTTGCCGCCCTTGTTTAGGTAGCTCAGTAAGAGTGCTGGTGATTATAATCAAAATTTTTTAATAATTTAAGTATATTGGTACGTTCCTGTACCAAAATACTTAAAC
Organism: Pollenia amentaria; assembly: GCA_943735925.1. NCBI lineage: Eukaryota > Metazoa > Arthropoda > Insecta > Diptera > Polleniidae > Pollenia > Pollenia amentaria. Next base: position 197,748,852 of record OX031008.1, on the reverse strand, counting down.
AAGTGTGGCCTAAATTGTGTAATGTTATTACTCAAGAAGTAAATGAATATTTTGTTCAAAATGCACAATCTTCTTTTATCATCCTTAAGAAATTTTGACGATATCTGCATATTTTCTTATAGTGACTAGCAGAATCGCTTTCGCATTGTATTGCCACCGAGACACATTTCTTCCTCAATACGCAATGGATTATTAGCGCAATATCTGACAATACACATGGTGTATTTCCATTTTATTTATGTTAAAAATAAATATATGTAATATAAAAACTAAGGCCCAAATCATATAAAACGCAGCGCAACGCCAAAGAATAACATTGAAAGCACACACAATTTCATAAATATTTTGGAATTTTATTATTGCTTTCTACAGAAGTTCACATTGCGTTTAGCTTGAGACGTTGAAATTTTTAAAACAGTACATGCATTTCTGTAGAAAGGAACAACAAAATTAGAAAATATTTATGAAATTGTGTGTGCTTTCAATGTTATTCTTTGGCGTTGCGCTGCGTTTTACGTGATTAGGGCCTAAATATGCGATTAATCGATAATAACGATTAAAGCCTTTTTTAATCGTAATCGCGATTGTGAAAACTTGCGATTATATATATGCAAACCCTAGATAGTATTAATATTAGAATAGTTTTTTTTAATGCTGCAGTATGTGATTATTTTAAATAACTTTGGAAAAATTCTGAATTAGAAAAGTAACAACTTGGTGCAGTTTCAATTTTACGGTATTTAAAAATATTATATTTTAAAAGTTTTTATTGTTGTTGCTTAGAAAATTTTTAGTGATATTGGAAAAATATGTATGTCTGTCATACTTTTATAAAGATTCAAATTGTTTGATTTTTTTTTTATTTTAAAGAACTTGTGTGAGTTTTATGTGCCTGTAAGTACGAGTATTTGAATTTTGCACGTTGGCGGTTAAGAGCGATTGATTGAAGTAAAGTTTGTTGTTGTCTTTGTTGCCTTTTGTTGTTGTTGTTAATATGACTTTGGCTTTGTATGTCTTAAAAAGTGGTTCGAAGGCGAATAAATGTCAACAACAGCTAAAAGATGGTTAGAAATTAAACAGTGTGCAAGAACTGGTTGATATACCAACAAATAATTTGAATTTAAAAATTGGATGGCGACTATTTAATTTTTAAAGTGATACGTTGTAATATTAGTGATAAGTGAAAATTCGAAAGTTAATTTTTTTAGAGCACTCAAATAACATACGTTGTTTTTTAATTAAATTATTGTAGATTTATATTTTAGTGCGTTTTTTCATTTTGGCTTTTTTATAACTTACCGAAGGAACACAACTACACCGACTAATTTTAGAAGCGTACAGCGTTTATACTTTTTTAAATTACAACGTATAATATTTTTTTACAAATGCACTCAATGCAAACGTAAACACGCGTCTTAGTTCTTCTTTATTTCATTCGCTGGTTATGACCGTATTGTCATAGAAAAATGAAATTATTTTTTGTGTTTCCAAATGGAATTCATATTTGAAAATAATAGAAGAAAAAAATCAACACCAACTGAAATAAATTCGAATTTTCTAACAATTTTTTCTTATTTACATTTACGGCGAAATTATGGTTAAATGAAATGTGTTTTTAAAACTTTACAGCGCTAAGTCTCAATTGTGTTTCTGGCATTCTGTTTTTGCATTTTGTTTGTTTTACATATTATTTATTCCATTCTAGGTTCCCATAAAATACTCCGACGTTGTCTGAATTATACATTTCTTTCATTCTTAGAGACTTCGTTCAGATATCAGTAAAGGCTAGTTTACACTATCACACATTTCATACGTATTCCATAATACTTTGTGAGATGGAAATCTAATGAGTTTTCTTGTGACTGTCAAAAAATCTAATGTAACATTACAGTTTGTAGTCACACTATCACACATGAACATGCTTTTGTTAAAATGCAACCCTGATCCAATGAAAAGTATTAGCGTTTAGAAATTTTTCAAAAAACGATTAAGTCGTATGGGATGTCAGACTTTTTTCGTAATACTTGTGACACATTGCATTCACACTATCACACTTTGTCATATTACTTGAGTTTTTGACATGTATTAATACAAAGTATAATAGTGTAATCTAGCCTTAAGACATTGAGTATACGTATTTTCTAGCCGCTTTTTGATCGATATCGCATGGATACATATATCGGAGGGAGTTTATGTACCGGATGAGTCTAAAATATTGTGTGCATAGATAAATTATTTATCTATGGTTATGCGTGTGGATTTTTTTTTGTGAAGATAACTGTTACGTATTTGATACAATTCACAGTGACTACTTGTGGCATACTTTGTGTGTACGGGGTACTCGGAACACTATAAACGTTTTAGGTTTACTTTTATATAGACGTGGCCGCTTTTTCATAACTTACCACCAACCCACGAAGTGTAAGAGAAAATATCCTTTTTTCATACAATTCTATGTACTTTGTATAAGTGTGTGTAATCAAAATAAATATTTTTTCATATACTTTGTTTACGGTGCTGTAGTTAACATAAAATACTTGTTCATATACAAAGTATATGGAAGTGTACCCCTACCGGTAATGTTAGAAAAATTAAAAAAATTTTTGTATTTTATTGTTTATTCTTTTTATTGTTTATATATAATAATGAATATAATAATATAATTAAAGTAATAATAAAACATTAACATTTACATACAATACCAATTTCTTTAACAACAACATCAGTACAGGAACACACCTTTATGCGCCGCAAGATGACGCTCGCTAAATCCGTCCATTATATTGCTGCTTAATAATTTTATTATTATTTTTGCTTCTAAATTTTGTCAATTTAAAAAAATTATAATTTAAATTATAATTTCGCCTGTAAACAATAAGCACTTTTGAAGTTTTTCTTCTTTTTTCACTTGATAACACACGACCACACACTTTATACATTACAGGGTAAGCAAGAGTTTTTTTTCTCTTTTTTCACTTGATAGCCCAGGACCACACACTTTATACATTACAGGATAAGCAAGAGCGCTTCTGCGAAGTGCTTAGTACAATGAGGAAGTGTGTAACACTCAATTCTATACCACAGTCAGCTTATTTTTTCTCTGCCTGTAGTACTGCATCATGTATGTACATTGTAAAATATTGCGTAAGCGAAATAAAACTTTATGTTACTCTTTGGCTTACAATTCTCGGAATATTAGTTACTGGGTTGTTACTGAAGTGTGATCATTAAATCAAAAAATTTGCAAGTAGAGAGCGTCAAAAGAGAGAAAAAAGTTTAGAAACAAAAAATTTTGCAATATAAAATTAAATAATTGCAAGAACTTTAAAAACGGCTGTTTGAAGTTTTTGTTTACAAAACAAACTTTTGAAAATGTGCAATAAAATAATATTCATAATTTGTAAATTTATAGTTGTTCAATGTCAATGTGCCTAACTTGCTAGTTTTTGCTGGTAAAGCGTTTATTTACTTTTTTATTTTTTTTGAGTTATTGGGAGAAATATTTTCTATGTTTTAAATTTACTCTCTTGTTACCAGTTTCTGCTAAATGAACACACCTAATCACAATTGTCATTAAGTTTTAGTTTTATTTTATTGTTTAAAAAAAAGATTAAAAAATGTACGTATGTACATATGTACGTTAGACCGACTCAAGTTGTATGAAGCCGAAAAAAGTGTTTTTGTTACCATTCTGAAAATAAAGGCTGATATGTTTTATGATGATTCCCAAAATATTTTGGTTCTAGCGTTGACCATCCGTGAGCTGGACCATTTTTAAAAAAGGTCCATTTTTAAATTTGTTATCATCGAAAAGGGTTTTTGAAGCAGCATCCAATGGTATATAAAACTTTACCACTTGCGACCTACTTATTGAGATATTTAAATAAATACATATTTTCGTTTCGGGTTTTCATACAAATTCTACGTATTTTTTTTAATAATTTTATATTTTTTTATTGTATTTTTCACATCTTGATACATTGAAAAATGAAAAATTTTTATACCCATATTGCCTATATATGAAAAAAAGATAAAATATATCGCGATTTTCGCGTTTTATGTGAATAATTACAAAAAAAAAATTAATTAACATTATTTAAAAACAGATTCAATTTGAAAAGCAGAACATTACTTCCACATACGTAGAATTTGTATGAAAACCCGAAACGAAAATATGTATTTAGTTAAATATTTCAATTAGTAGCTCGCAAGTGGTCAAGTTTTATATACCATTGGATGCTTCTTCAAAAACTCTTTTCGATGATACCAAATTGTATTTATGTCGTCTTGGAGCAAAGTACAAACAAATTTAAAAAAACTGAAAAAAGACCTTTTTTAAAAATTATCCAGCTCACGGATGGCCAACGCTAGAACCAAAATATTTTATGAATCATCATAAAACATATCAGCCTTTATTTTCAGAGGGGTTATAAAATCACTTTTTTTTTGAGTCGCTCTAATGTACGTATATCTGTATGTTCATACATGTAAAATTTGGAATTGTGAACTTTTATTTTGCAATAAAAAAGTCTTCTTACAGAAATCTGTGCGATTAGAATTGTATTGCATATTCTTTCATCTGTCTGTCAGAAAACAATAAGAATTTCGGCTAACACATCAGAACTTCCCCGCCTTTTTCATTAGATTTCTGTCAGATATTTATCAGAAATAGCGGAAAAAATCAGAATTCCCCACCACATGTCTGGCAGAATTCGTTTCAACCACTTTATACTTTTTGGGTTAGAAATCTGACTGAATTCGTATACGATTCCGACTTTTTTTTGTCGTAATTTCCCTCAAATATCTGAAAGACTGGCTGGGTTGTATTTATGTTAAAGCATACAACTCTTAGAGTTTTTCGGTTATTTTTGAAGAAATTAAAAATATATTCCGTCATATGTACAGTAAAACAAATTTTTCGCTGACGGGAGATGTTCGTTGACGTGATTATAAGGGAACTTAGAAAATCATGGAACTTAGAAAATCGACCGTTTATAGGAGCTGTCCGGCTAGATGATCTGAAGATCTAGAGAAGATCTTTCATTGCTCATACGAGTCTATGTATATATATAATTATTAGGTGAAGTTCAGAGAAGTTCACAACACAAAAGGTGAATGTGGAATTCCCATCCGGTAGCGAGATATGGCGCCAAATTCTAGCAGTTGTCATTAAAATACCTGTTTCGCTTGGAGCACACGGGGTATATGAGCACTTAATCTAATCCCTTCATATATAATTTCCTTATTTGTGTGTTTCTCTTTTTCGTCTATCCAGAGCTTTTTGAAGCTCACTGATGGGCTAGACAGCTAAAAATTGATGTGCATATAGTAAAACACTCAGGCAAATCCTTACGTAGCCGAATTTTTGATTGTGGGCCTATGGGTCCCTGTCTGGCAGGGACTGCTTTATCAACTAGTATATGTATATATAAATTGTACATGTATACCTACATATAAACATGTAACATTTTAGAAAATTTTCGCTATTGAAACAACAACTACATAGACAATTATTTCGCATAAATAATTGTCTGTGTGGTTGTTGTTATGCTTTTGCGCAAGGGTGCAACTTTTAACGGGAACACCCACCTTTAATATATTTTGTTACCAAAGCACTCATACTGAAGAATTGAGAGTGTGCCTGCTACTGGTTTTAACAGTATTAAACGTTTGACTTAATTTAAAAGCAAACATTTTAGTAACGTCTACCACCGAAAGTTCGAGTTCAGTGTCGGAGTTCTGCAAGAAGCTATGTTTGGTTGATGTTCGTACAAAATAATCATAAAGTACGTACTTACATAAAAGGTCAGCTTTTTGAAAAGAAAATGACTCAGCACCATATTTAGAAAATCCACAAGGTATAATTTCAAAATATAAAATTTTCAATACTAGTGCATTATTTTTTTTTTCCAAGAAAAGCACGATTTTTATTTTAGGTAATATCAAAGATACATATACTTTATAATACCATTTTAAGAAATAAAATAATTACAAAAATATTAATATTCAATAAAAAAAGTTAGTTAGTTCGAATTAGGGCTCGGTTTTAAAAATCTACCAAAGTTCGTGTTGGCTCTGAAAAGGGGCATTCGGCCGGAGTAGGGGTGGCAGACGTTCTGTTTTTAGCAGTACATGTACTGATTTTTTTCAATAGTTGTGTTTTATGCACAAAACCCGAAACAGTACGCAAATGTACTGTCTTTTACACTTTGAACTGCTTTTTTGCCTCAGTCGTAAGAAAACTCCTGTTAAAGTAATACATATTTGGGGGTTACAAATGGTGTGCTATGAAGTCATATTGTCATAATATCCTAATGTTTCAGAATATAATACCAAAACTATTAAAAAAAACCTTTTTTTAACTGGCAGTTATAGTAATGCATAGTTAATTATAGCTGAACTTGGTCAAATTGGCCTAAATAAATTAAAAATTTTTTAAAATTAGAAATTTAATCTAGGAAACAATAATTTTATCAAATTCTATACGATATGTACAACTATGTGTGTGGTAACAATTGCTTTAAATACCAATATGTTTAAAGAAAATCCAACACGTAGAGAAAAAATATGCTTAAAAATGGTCACCTCCAACAAAACTATTTTTAAAGAAAATTTTTAAACATATTATGTTTAATTTAACCATATTATTGTCACCGACAACCATATTACTGTTTAATTGGTCCTCCATCAAGAACATGTGTTTTGGTTAAATATAACAATAATTTGTTTTTAAATCAACAATACTATTTTCCTCTTTTCTAAGAGAAACATGCTATGGTTGAAAACCAACCATGCTATTATAAGTGTTAAACATATTTTAGTCACTATTGACCAAAACATGTTTGGAGGCAACCATAATATGTTTGTGGCTTCTTGATGGACTACAAATTTAACAATAATATGTTTGTCGGTGACAAAAGTATGATTATATTAAACATAATATGTTTAAAATTTTCCTTTTAAAATAGTTTAGTTGGAGGTGACCATTTTTAAACATAATTTTTCTCTGGGTGTACTAAAAGAATCAATGAATTAATTTTTTTAAGCCAAATAAGGTTTTTTTCTCATCGTCTCTTTCGATGTTAGCCATTCTTATAACGCTTACAGCATTATTATTGTTGTCTTTATATTTTGAAAAGAAAACAGAACGTTTGCAAAAATTTTCTAACAAATTCAAGTAACATATAAACCCTAATATATAAACCTTTTACACATTGGAACATGAACTATGACCAAATGCTTCGTTTGTGATGTTTTCTCTATCATCGCAAATAGTTTCATCTAGTATATGAAATGCAATAACATTTAAATCTTTCCTTTACCTTTTAAGTGTATTTCTTTATATTATTGTTGTTGCATATTGAAACAAAAGTTTAAAATATTAAATAATTTAAATAAAAAGTTACTGCCTGTTTTTAAAACGCGAGCGCAAAAGTAACTCATTGGACTAACATTTAAAGCAAAAACAAATTTTGAAAATGTTATTAAACGAGTAACTTTTGCACTCGCGTTCTAAAAACAGGCAGTAATATACGTCCTCTTAAAATATATGTACTGTTTTTTTCTTGATTGAACTGTTTTATTGTATTCATTGTACTGTTTTTCCCAATTTATTTCTGGCTACCCTAGGTCGGACACTACTAGTTATGAATGAATAAAAAAAAACATTCTAAATTCTTCCGAATTGATTCTTTTTGAGTCACATTTTAAAACTTAACTTAAAACTGGATTTAAAAAAGACAAAGTCAAGGGAGGCCAGTGATCATCGAATGAGACAAAAAACACTAGTACTCCTATACTTTTTGTATTTTTTATTAAAAATATTTATCAACACCAAATATTTTTTATTTTGGTATAAACATAAAAAAAAATAAAAACTTGATTAAGTCTAAAAACATTGCAAATTATTTATTCTGGTGTTATTCTAACCTGAGTTTTTTTTTTTTCTTTAAATTATTCAACGTCTGACCCACTGTAAAAAAGCAAAACAACACAAGTTATGGTAGTAAGGGGATGAGGTGTGGCGGTAAAATGCGTGTGGTTGAATGGACCGCCGCCGTATTGACATTACAATATTATGAGTTAAATCAGTTGTGACGCGATACTTGCGCGATTAACACACATTTAAAAAAAATATAAAAATTTATTATTTTTAATAATATTGTTTGGAATTTTTACGGGGTTAGTTGTGACAAAACATTGTCCTAAGAATAAAACAATTATACAATATAAAAACATGAATTAAATAAATAAGATAAAAAAATTAAAAATTTAAAAAATAGGAAAACATAAATAAATAAACGGTGACGCATGCGCAAAACTTTTTAAAACTGATAATTCGCCATTTCGATTATGTTTTTGTGAGTGTGCATGAAATGTTTTATCCGCAATCTTTTTTTTACAGACCAATAAATATTTGTAGTAACATAAAACGTGTAAAACCCTTTTTTTTGAAGGCAAATAATTGCTCATGCATAAAATTGTGATTTATCGTAGCATCTGTTTAGTTTTGCCTGTGTTGTGTTCTTTTTTGTAAATTTAATTATTTTTTTTTTTTTGTAAAAAAAAGTATCATAAAACTTCGCTTAATCACTCTGTCGCCGACAACGCGCTAACGTCATCAATTGCTAATAATTAACAAAAAAAAACAAGCCGTTTTGTTTTTTTTAAATGTTGCTGAAACAAGTTTCCATATAAAAAAAAAAAATTATATATATAAAAAAGAAATAAATAAATAAAGATCTTCTACAAAACAAGGCAAAATATTTGAACATTAAAAAAAAAACATATCAAAACATTCATTTAAATCTGTTTCATTTAAACTTTAAAACCATTAACGTTTTTTTGTGCTCAGGAATGTAAAAATTTTTTCTGTTAACGCCTTCTCAATTTTGAATTCTAACCAAATCTAGATACATTATTACTAAAAGCGATGCACCTGTGTATCTATTTTTTTTTTGTATTTATTGTTAATTGAAATTTAAAACAAAATCAATCTGTAAAATATCGTTTCATTGATACAATTAATGAATGTTAAATAAATATTGGTTAGGAGTAAAAACCATTTCGTGAAGTGCTTAGAAGAAAACTTTGGCATCTATTCTAAAATACCGATAAAATAATAAGCTCAATACTTGCTCGTCAAAGTTGGCAATGGCATGTGTGACGAAAACTTCTCATCTATCAACTTAAACAAATATACACCCCTGCCACACACTCTTATCGAAACGGGTTTAATTCCGTTGTTGCAATCGTGATCGAATCTATTCTAGCTTTTTTTTTAATAAAATTTTCGATTTTGAAGAAGCAAAATAAGGAATTATGTATATACTCCACTTTCGATGACAAGGACACTTTTGGTAATATATTTTTGTTTCGTTAAGGAAACTAAAAGTTTTGTTTGTCGATTAAGCATAATATAAAATAACACAAGAGTTTAACATAAAAAAATCGCATAAAGTTTAGATCTTAATCGATCCATATTTGCTTACAGGTTAAATTTTGATGTCTCTTTTTCCGGCTTAAACCTCGCGACAAAATTTTGTTGTTTTGGGTGCCTAATAGATCATAGCTTCTTTATTGGACTCACTTTCAAAAAATATTCTGTCATAAATCTCTTATTAATATTAAAAATCAAACTTTACTCACATACTTGATTTATTTTTATATCCAGCCCGTGTTTTAAATTTTATCTCTTTTAAAAATATTGTAACACTTTTCCTATTGACATCATAAAAGTGGTAAAAATTCGATCCGTTTTTAAGTTATATATTGTGATCTAACTATATAATAGAAGCACGGTTAAAAAAACAAATAATTGTGTACAACTTTTCGCTTTTTGAGTTGTTTTGACAGCGATTGTTTACATTTGATGAATCAGAATTAAAAGCAACAGTTTGTTTGGCCAATGACAAATAAAAACGTAGAAGAAAAGTCAGTTTTTCAACTTTTACTGCAGTTTTTTTAACGCTGAATGGAAGTTTTAATTATTTAATTGTAAACAAATGCAATAGTTAAATGATTTTTAAAGAGTTTCAATACAAGCTTCACATATAATATCTGCTTGTGAGCTTAAAATCATGAACAATGCTATTGTATATTTCATAGGTTCAAGTGTGAAAATTTGCAAGCCCACTAAAGCAATAAGTTTTCATTATTTTTGTTTTACAAATCAAACAACATAATTTAATTAAAGTTTTTAACAATAAACATAATTGCGAACGGATTTATGCAATTAAAAATACTGCATACGAATGTTTAAAATTTATGTTTCAAAAATATTAAAAAGTTGAAGGTTCAAATATGTCTCAAAAATTATCATGTTCTCTTTTAAAAATGTTTATAACGTAATTAGAACGCAGTGCTGGTATTGTTTTAAGTTCAAGATTATCCCAAATTTCGGTGCCCCTTCTGTTTATTTTCTAATTTATCAAATTAATTGAACTTGTAAATTTCACTCATTTTTACTCCTCAGTTTTTAGTTTATAAAAAATTTTCTTACGATTTGTCTTAAAATAAGTTTGTACCTTAACCAATATTTTTTTACTCCCCCTCACAGAAATAAAAAAATACTTAACGAAAACGACAACAACTACGACATCCATAAACAAACTTACAAGTCTGTTTTGCGGTCACTATGTAACCTGTTTTTTTCTGTAGAAGTTGTAGCTGTTCATTCGCTTATTTATCGTTGTTGATTTTACTATTCTCTTTTTATTTCTTCTTTTTTTAAATTTTGTATTATTCTTATGGTTTGTTTATTACGTTTCAGTCAATACCTATGTCTATTTAATAAGCTGCTCCAACTTTTATTTTCTAAGATTCTGTTGATTGCATTTTGTTGTTATCTCCGTAGTTGTTGACAACAATATGGTTGGTTGTTTAATATGTACATATGTGTGCGAGTTTGTTTATACTTTATTGTCACTCTCAGTTGCATTTGTTGTTAAATTTTTGCTCTTGGAATATTGATCATAAATGACCTTGAAAATAATTATGTAAAAATATCAGTGTATGTAAATGAGTGAGCGTGTGTGTGCAGATTTTACTTATTTATTTTTGGAGAGGAGTTTGGGTGTTTATTTTTTTTATTATATCTATAAAAAATAAAATGTACCGTTTGTTTTTCATTAATAATGAAATGTTTTTTTTTTAATTTTACATGGAAGTACTACAAGTAAAATATTTTGTTGTTTAATTCGTACCTATAAAGTTGAATCATTCATGAAGAAAATTTTAATTTAACGTGTGGCATTTTTGCACAGTAATAAAAAGTGACAAAAAGTGAAAAAAAATAAAAATATCTACATATGTAGTTTGTATTACTATTATTACTAAGTTAGAATTTTTAGCCATAAAAAACAAAAAAAAACCAAATTTTTTTTATTGAAAATTTTCAGAATTTTATGTAAAAAGTATAATAATTAAAAAATTTGCAATATCTAAGAAAATACAAAAGTAAAAAACTTGAAAACAAAAATTTAATTCCCTGTTTTACTATGAGCACATTGGAGCCAACAAGTTTTATTAATTTTCAACTCGAGAAACACAAGACTAAAGATCCAGAAAAGGAATTGGTAAGTAAATATACATACCTAATAAGAATTGTACAAGGGCAAATACGTGTGTTTAGTTAAAGTTGATTAAAATAATCTGAAAATACACTATGTACCTACCTACATATACATAAGTATATATTTTTTTTTATTAAAAAAAGACTTATGAGACACATGCGACAGACTTAAAAGTTTAAGCAAATCTGGGTCTAAATAAATCTACTAGTAATTTAACCCCTATTTTCAGCAATTTTATTTATAACGGGTTATTTATTTTTCGGTTTCAAAAGTAAAGTTAAATAAAAAAACAAAAAGCTATGATTCCGCTGAAACTTTTATATCATTATAATGCTTGGACCTTGCCATTACTTCCGAAAAACGATGTCATTTAAATAACCTTTTGAGGTAATTTTCGACCACTTTTTAGCACATTTCGGACAAAAGGTGGTTTACAAATGCTCCAACGATTGGTGATTATCATATGTCTACGCAGACCCAAACCGTGAAATTACGCGTTCTTCCCATGCAATAAAGTCTAAATCGGTCGTGTTATGTGGTTCACGGTACAGTCTTGTTGAAGCCAAGCGTCCAGTTCATAATCTTCAACACAAAAAAGTCGGTTATCATACGGCCATAGAGTTTTGAATAGACGGTTACGGGTTTTCCGATATTTCGGCCGCGCACACATTGCGATGAAGCACAGGCCTAACCACATATATAACGCTTCTAGTCTCTTCTTTATAAATTCTTAATATTCTTGCCAAATTCTTGCACAGTGGGTCGATTTTGAGGCCATAATCCGCCCTTAATGCTCGAAAAGTGGCAACGTTTTAACCACCACTTTGTGGTAAGTTCGCTTAACTAACATTATTTAAAAGAAAAACTAAATTTACAATATGATTTTTGTTTTTTATGTAAGTTAAGCGAACGTTCGATTTAAACGTTCGTTCGAAATCGATGAACAGGCCATTAACTATTTTTATGCGTTCTTTCGTTGGTAAACGTTTCATATTCGTAAATGGCAAGCCTTTCTTTAAATTCAGACATTTCAGATGACAGATATTAAATAGTAGCTGGCAGCCTTGACAGACCGGCGATTTTGAAACCATTAAATAGATAACCCTGTATTACAGTAGACGCGGGATAGAGACTTAGGATTGATGGAACTACTCGATCGAAGGGACGACAAATATTTTTTCATTGGGCACTCTACAGAGGGAACCTTTGATCTGATGAGTACTGAGTAGAAGTATTTGTGTTATTTTGCACATAATAATGAAAAAAGAACAAAGAACAAGGCAAAAGTCACTCGCGTATTCTAAAGCTATGATCACACTTGTTAAATATTTGACGAAATTTTGTAAGATGTGGTATGATAGTCAAAATAAATGTTGCAATCGAAGGATGTTATATATTAGTTTGCTATTGGTCACGTGTTTGTCGTAAAATGTTTGCCAAGTGTGACCAAAGCCTAAGAAATTTAAATCCATTGCTTTTGCCGTGTTTTTTTTTTTTTTTGATGCAAAATACATATCGCAGTTAATCAAAAAGAGGGTATTAACTCAAAATTTTTATTTTTTCATTCATATCTACCCGCTGTAAAAATATCGTGCTATTTTGTGTACTTTTTTTGTAATGAAACGGTTGGTCTTAAAATGGGGGTTTGTATGTCTTCAATGTTAAATTAAAAATGGTTTTGCTTCTACTGATAATTTCAAAATTTTGAGTTAACACCCTTTTGTTGATGAAGTGCAATATGTGAGAGGATTTAAGTTAACGTGCGTACCAGTGTGACCATTTTAGCATTTCTACAGCATTACAATTTTTTATTTAGCTGCAAAATTTTCATTAAGCACTTGGAATTTTATTTAGCATTTTTTAAAAATGTTTTTAGCTTTTTTTATTTATTTAATTTTAGCATTTTTTATTTTAAAAATTTGGACGAATAGGTGTATTTATTTAACTCTTATATTTAAAAATTATAATACATTTTGATGAAAAATAGTTGTACTCAAAATGATATTTCGCATGAAAGTGGATAATTCTTATCTTAACAATTTTGCATGTATCAAATGTTGGCGGGCCCCTAAATTTAAAATTTAATCTGAATTACCTGTGCTACATTTTCATATGTATCTGATGTTTTACCAAAATCTGCCCAATTGTTTAAATATGGGGGATTTCATGTCAAGTGACCCAACTTTTGAAATCGATGTCTTCCGATTTGGAAGAAATTATTATATGCTAAAAATTGAAAAACCCTCGTCTTGAGTTAGAAATTATTATTTTATACATATCCCACTCGAAGCACACCAACCGACCAAAACTACATTAAAGGAAAAGACCTAAGCTTTCTTTTTAGAAAACAAAGTACCTATTAAAAAAAAAATAAAACAAATTTTTAAATTAAAAAAATTTTTTTAAAAATATTTAAAAAAACAACAATTTTTTTTTTTAAAAAGATTAAAGAAAAAGCTATCTAATTTGCTTAGGCCAGACTTTGCTAACACCAATAGGTAATAAGTTACATGGATGAGAGAGAACACATGTTTGGCCAAAATGTCAAATTTTGACCCGCTCTAACTCAGAAATTTTTTGACTGATCTTGTTGGAAGTTTGTGTCTAAGCTACTATATAATAGGACTAACCTTGGTACAAATTTCATTCAAATCGGAAGATATCGATTTGAAAAGTTGGGTCACTTGTAGGGATGCCAAACGGGAAATCCCGAATCCCGAAATCTTGGGATTTATCAATCCCGAAAAATCCGAAAATTTTTATTAGTCCCGGGATTTTTAACATATCAACTTTTTTACAATAACCAAAAAATTATTAAAAATTATATTTGAGTTATATTTTTTATTGCAAATAATTCTTATTTTTAAGTTTAATTTTTGTTTTTGGCACACAGCAAGTATTTAACATTTTTAATTTTTGCTTGATATATGACGACTATTTCTGGATTTTTGTATTTTGCTTAATTAAAACCATTATTTTAATTAGAAACGATATTTGAAGATTAACATCTTCAGTCTTTTTTACAACTACGTTTAGCAAGTTCAGCTTTGGCTTAAGACATAATACCAAAATAAAAATGATTATTTTTATGCAAAATATAGAAATCAAGAAATAATTGTTATATATCAAGCAGAAAATAAAAATTATTTACGATCCAATTTAAATATTATTCAGAAACTAAAGAATAAAAGTTGATATAATTATAAGAATTAAGTCGTAATATTGATAAAATAGCTCATATTCCTTCCGGTCCAATAAAAATAAAAAATTTGCTTTAAAAAACATAGAGTAAATAAAATAATTTATTTTATAAATAAACACTAATTGACGTATTCATAAATAAATTATTTAAACTTTAAATCTGTTTTAAGAAGCATTTGTATAAACATTTTGTTTTAAAATAAATTTCAAACGTACTTAAATTATTGAATATGAATCTCGCCCTCACCCTGGAGGTAAACTGCACTGCAGTCAACATAGTTTTACAGTTTTTAACTCAGCTATCGAGATCGATGAGGGACTACACTTTGCAGTGTATAAGTGTCGTCACAACTTAATTCACATTAAAACTTGAATTGCTGTCAAAACACCGAAATGAATTGATGTAGAAAAACTAAGAGATGCGTATATTTTTTAAGCTTTTTTCAGAATCTGATCATTTTGATCATGGGTGAGGCCAGTGTTATAAACATATGTATTAAATAAATTGTTTTGTTGTTTCATTTTTAAAAATTTCTGCTACGTATATAAAACCTTTTAGATATTCAAAAAGTGTTGTTTATTAAAAAAATAGCATCTTAAAGAAACACATTGATCCCGAAAAATCCCGAAATCCCGGAAAATCCCGGGATCCCGAAAATCCTCGATCGAGATTTCCAAAATCCCGAATCCCGGGATTTTCAAAAATCAGTCCCGATTGGCATCCCTAGTCACTTGACATGAAATCCCCTATATAAATACATATATTAAAGTTTTCTTTCAATTTCGTTAAAAAATAAGTTACTAAAATGTTTTTGGCCTCAATTAAATTGTCATACTGGTAATAAATTGTTAACCAAAATCTTTAAAAAATGTTAGAATTATTTTAAGCATTTTTTAAAATAATTTTTAGCATTTTTTGGCCATGTCTAATCCAGATTTAGATATAAAAATGTTTAAGATCTGGTCACACTGGTGCGTACATTGTAAGCAGATATTGTAAGCTTAAGTGGAAGTAAGCTGGTGACCTATGGTTTTATTACTTCACTATGATATAAATCAAGCATGACGCAATAAATAACCGAAAATGTTGGGGAATAGCCTCATTCCCGAGTCTACTGTACTAGGATTGATAACTCAAAAAAGTCCGCAGCATATAGATGTATTATACCTTAATTATTATACCTAACTTTATTCTATCTGATATCCCTAAAGAGATCCTGTTTAAAAAACTATAAAATTGACCTCCAAATACCATCACTGATATTATGTATTTGCCCCTAGAATTAAGAGTATTTTTAATTCAACTAACTTATAAACCATAACTCTCTCTTAAAAATTGTATAAAAATAACAAGCGAACACTTAAAAACTGTTTACACAATTAAGCTTTTACAACAGTGTTTAAGCTTTTGAGAACTTAACAGTAAATAAAATTAAGCTGAGCTTAAGCTTTGTTAAATGGTGCGTGTGTGAGTGTATATCTGTGTATTTGCGTGTTTTATAAGCTTTTAACTACATACACATTTTGTTTATGAGGAAAATGAAAGCTTAGTTTCTTTAAATTTTCATGCATTTTCCTCAACTTCTGGTATTAAGCGATGAGAAACAACAAATAAACTTCAATACACTGAGTTAGTAAAGGTTCAGTGCCTTGAGGTGCACGACGTGCTACGGATTAACAATAGAAAAGAGAAAAAAACTGTGGAAAAAATCAAATATCTTAACAAATTGAAATGATAAACAAATATAGGAATTTAACTTAATTGAAAAACAAATATCATCTTAAGTTTTTGTTAAGCAAGTGTTGAAAAAAACCAATTCAAACTATTTAATAAATTTTTTTTCAAATTTTAATGGTCGTTAGCCATTTATTATAATAATTATTATTTTAAAAAAATTAACAAAAAAAAGTGATTGATTTAAATTACATGTGTTGCATAAGTGTTTTATATATATTTTTTTTCTACTCTTCATCTTTAATTTTTTTTATTTTTCAAATGTGTATTCGTGGTGTGTGTTTATGTGTATTCGTACTTAAACTATAAAACCAAGTGAATGAAATACAAAAACAAAAAAAAAAAAAAAAAAATAGAAAAAAGCGCGCAAGAATAAGCAAAGGTCTGTCTTGGTATGAATTTCAAAAAAAAAAAAAAAAAAAAACTTAATACTAAACCAACCCAATTTAACCAAAACAACAAGCTGAACTAAAAGCAGTTCATTAAAGAATCAAATCGTTTGTTAATAGAAGTTATTCATGTACATACTGTTAAAAAGTGATGGAAAAATAATTTTTTAGACTTCTTCTGGATTTAACGAAAACAAAAAGTTCATCTGTAATACACCTTTTTCACATATTTCATGAGACAGAAGATTGCGGCCGAAGGGTGTATAAAGGATGGCGGGGTAAACAATGTCGCACGAAAAGTAAAATGAAGCAGCAACTAAATGTTCCTCTTTAATATGTTTTGTAAAATTTTTTTTAAATTGAATTGAATTCGAATTAAATAGTTAAACGTCAAAGTGTAGCTTGTTGCCTGCAACAAAGAATGTAACGTATAAACGTATACGAGTTTTCGATGGGACAATAAAAGAAAATACGACGAATTTTGTTTCAGGGTTATGTCCCATGGTCTGGAACAAGTACATATTAGTTTACAAAATATTCCACTTTGAAAATATAAACTTCTTTTTTAAAGCTGATCCGGATTTTTTTGAATCTTTTGCGAAAGGATTAATAACGAATTTGAAAGTCCCTTTCAAAAGAACTTCTAACGATAACACGATTTATTATCACATAATTGACAAGCAAAAATCCATTTCTAGAATTTGTTAGGGAATAAAGTTCAAGTTATAAAAAAATGATAAAAAATAAATTATATAAATTACTCAGGTCCACACAATGACACTTTTTTGTTGTTGTTTGTATTTTTAAATAAAGTTAAACGGATAGTTCTTGAGTTATAGTAGTTATAGAGTTATTATGTGGTGCAATCTCCTTAATTTATTTTGTAGCGATAAATCTCGAGAACTAGAGTCAATTCTAAAAATGTATTTTATAGGCATTTAACTTCTGTACTATCTGTATCCCAATTGACTGAGAAACCCCGGATCACAAAACTCATGTTGACCTGTATTATTTGTACTCGTAATGAAGGCTGTGATTCACTATCCTACCTGATAGAAAAGTCGTCATAACGCTGATGTATTTTGACATCAGTTCTATGACAAGTGACTTCGTTTTTGAGCCGCTTAAACACTTTTCATCATTGTGATGTCAGCCTTAACATCACTTGGCAAAATTGTCATTAGGGTCAAAAATTGAAATTATGTCATCAATGGGATAACACACCGGCATCATAGATATGACGAATCGGAGTCAGTGTAATAAAACATGTCATCAGTGCGTTGACTCACTAACATCGTAGAAAGGACTTATTAGGCTCAATTTAATGACAGTTTGTCATTGGGATTGAAGTCAAAGTGAGAGAATATTATTTGTTACTTACCCGTTATATATGTTTGTTTCACTTTTGTTGTATTCCGCCCTTTGTTTACAGAAGGACTCTCAATTATAAGACACCAGCAGCATGCCCGATATGGGTTTCGTAGTCATTCTGCTTTGAAAATGTTATTTATTTAACCAAATAAGTAAAAAAAAAACAGAATATGGGAATTTTCTCCTTTTATTTGACTTTTAAAACATGGAAATAATATAAATAATACTCAAAATGTGGCATCGAATTGTTGTCACTGTAGTCATAGCATAGATGACGCATAAAATATGACAAAATTGTATGATGACGTTCGGCATTCGATTGATGCCGCTTTTTGCCTCATTGATACCATTTGTAATAACATTGATGTCACAATTCTGATGTTCTGATGAAGATGCATTTTTCTATGGGTGTAGAAAGCCGTACGATTAATGCACATGAAAATCTTACATAATTCTCCCCGACATAAAAAGATGCCTGCAAAAAAGATGCAAAATCATAGGATTCACCTACCTTACAAGAAAATGCAACTCTGATTGCATATAATCTATCATTTTATAAAAAATAATCATACACATCGGACAAACTTGCCATTCAAAATCTGGCAGTCAATTTAATTTTTAGGTTACGCTATCATACTTTATGAGCAAACGACTTTTGACAAATCGTAAGACTAATAGGAAAGTGAAGCACCTCAAAAGATTTCTTAAGGATTCAAATAGTTTTATTAGCAAACCTTAAGATTATTAACCATAAAATTTCATTGAAAAATAATTAAATAGTATCAAAAAAATAAATTTTATCAACAAACCAAAAGCACATACAGCTACTCACACTTTAAGTGGGACACATAGAAAAATTCTTATGTTGAGATGTTTGGCAATTAAAAGAAAACCTTTAGTTTAATATTATAATTTCATTTAAAGTACTTCTTTTTATATGAATTATTTGAATTAAATTATCGCAATTTAATTCATGCTTACATAAAATAATTAACATAAAATGTGTAAACTAAGTATTTTTATGTGTGTCCCACTTTTAGCGGGAGTAGCTGTACATTGTTTCTGAATACAATTCAAGTTTTATTTTTTAGTTAGAAACAAGAACATAAACTTTTTTTTAGTTTTTAAAACAAAAGGTGGTTTAAAACGACAGTGGCAGTGGCTTTGCCAGATGTAAAGTCCATATGAAATTGCGCATGTCTGTCAAAATTAACACAAACGGTTTATAATTTTTGCTTTCACGCGTTCGTTTTTTGTTTTATCTGACATAACCTAAAATCGTCTACAACAGCAAATTATATATCTACTGATTTATGTTTCTATTAAATTTTAATTGTATTTTAGTTAATTAAAGCTGTTGTTTTTCTTTAAAGAATATGTGTAAATAAATAGATTTTAATGTATATTTATCGCTACAAACAAATGACTTGCAAAACCGCTAATGTCACATGGGTTTGTCAGTTTACACTTCATTTTTTTACATGACATGTTTTTCGTCTAAAACCACCTTAAGCAATCATTCGAATTATTGATTCTGAACATAATTAAAAATTTGTTTCCCAATAACATAGGCAAGTAAATTTTTAACCCATGGACCAACATGAAGAGTATACATTTCTAAAGGTTTGAGTTGTGCTGTATGCAAATCTGCACACAAAAAAAGTCCCGCCCTTTTTTTTAAATTAAACCGTCAATCAAAAATGAAATCAGTTTAAATAAAAATTTAATCAAGTGAATTAAACTTTTACTTATATCGATAATAACATTCCTGCAGATCATGTTGCTTATATCAAAAGATATTTAATTGATACTATTCATTTTTTTACTGGTGAAAATTTAATTAATGTTTTAATTAATATCACAAATTTTTAATTGAAATCAATTTTAGTTTTTTCTGGGTACTCAGAATTTCTCAATCACATTTCCATATTTATCAAACAAAGAAAAAAATAGTAAAAAAATCTTTAAGAAAATTATAAAAAATAAGTAAAAATGAAAAAAGTAAAAAAAGAAGGAAATTCTAAGTAGAGATTCGAATTCAGCGCATCTTTTAATTATAATAACTTGTAAGTAGGTGAACATCTTTTTTCATAATACGGTATAGCTCGCTTAATTACCCCACGCTTAAATGCCTTTCATGCTTATTTACCTTGAGTCTTAAATCCCCGTTTTTTCTTCCATTTTTTTAAACAAAAAGCCACGTTTAATTGCTATACGCTTTATTACCCAATTCGGGTCATTGCCGTAAAAATTAAATTCCCAAAACAAAATGTCACCTAAATTTCATTAGTTTAAGTGCCTCAGTACTATTTGACAACAACACAGCAAGTAAAATAAGTTTACATGTTAATAATAAGCAAAAACCGGAAATATGGCCTAAAAAGTGTTTTATAAGCATTAAATATGCAGTAAAAACTTGAAAATATGCACTTCAAATTTAAAAAATAAAAATATGCCCCAAAAAGCAAAATATGGCTTATTTGAAAGCAAAATATTCAGCAATTTAATATTTGCATTAAAAAAAACAAGGAAAAAAATTTAGTCGGTAAAGTCCATACAACATAGTATTTGCAGGCGAATTTTCGAGATTGTACCCTATTTGCAACCGACGGGCACTAATGGGTTCACCAAAATAAAGCTATGCTATGAGCAAGGCTCGGATTTTTATGCAAATGCATATTTCGTCGGTTGATTATTTAAATGTCGTATGCGGATTTTTTACGGTTTTGAGTTAAGATCGATTCCTTAGGGTTTCCGACCTGGTCTTTTATTTGGCGTTATCAGTTTTTCGATACCTCATACGGTTTTCGAGATATGGAGTGTTGAGTTTGTCGCTTGTGGTATTTGCTGAAGCAATTTTCAAATAAAATGTGTTCAAACTCAATTTACTCGAAACTATCGGAATCCACATACGACAATTAAATTATCAGCCGACGATTTGTTGTCGTCGGTTTGAGATCAATATAAACTCAATATCTTTGCGAATCATGAAATTTGAAGTAAAATGGCATCGATTTGTTAGTGCATATTTTGCTTAAAATGCATATTTTTGCATATATTGCTGAAATTGCATATTTTTATTGCATATTTTGAAAAACAAAACTTGTTTTATTTCGCGATGCACCATGTGACAGAACAGATAAGAGACAACTACGATGATATTGATTAATTGATTTCTTATGACAAAAAAAAATTTTGCAAAGCAACTAGCGGTTTTCGGTATATTAAGAGAAGTATCCCGATTTATTTCTTCCTCCACAGCCTATTACAACCAGGTGGGGAAGGTGGTTGAAAGCAGTCATGCATAATGCTGAAAATTTTGACCAATTCAAGGATGTGGTGGAATAATTGAATGATGGTGATGGAGTTTTTTTTTTTAAAAAGCCAATTTATCAAATATAAAAGCTCAGATAATGTTATGTTAAAATTATGTATTTACCTCCGAGACTATTGTGAAATTAGAAAGATCTAATCCATTAAGAAAGCAAATTCGTATTAAGCACGTATGTGATGAAAACCGATCGATTTCAAAACGAGCGTTTTTAAAAGGTGTGATGAATTTCGAGCGATTTAAAAATCCATTTCTGACTTATAGTCTAAAATTTTTGTTCACAATACACTTCAGTTAACATATATAATATAAAATTTAAAAGAATGAAGACAAAAAATAAAAGAAATATGTATTTAAAATCCATTTTAAAAGATACTGAAAACAATATTTTCGGTTTCAAATCGTTTTGTTTTTTAAATCGAATTCCATCACAATGCGGTTGATAACGTTTTTAGAAAAATGAAGGATGAAGCACAATAAAACGCGATTTAAAAGTCCGGGCCTTGGTTATGAGGTTAAGATTCATATAAGAGTTATTTTATCAAAAAGTGATTTAAGGGAAGGTCGCAAAATTTTATATTAATATTTACATTTATAAGGATAAAAAAGCTTTAATATTTTCGTGTAAATGTAAATGTAAACCGAATTAACAAAATATAATTTGCAGTCAAATATTTTTGGCCAAATTTAATCTGAATACGAACATGATTAAATGGTTTATGGACATAAAGCAAGAAGTTTGTATGGGGACTATGTGATATTATGGAACAATAGCCACAATTTAAATTGATTGCATAACATTACCTAAGAATTGCAACTTGTACTTCTCGCACAAGGTTTACATGGACAGACAACCAGCTGCATGGACGGACGGACATGAAAAGATTACTTAAAAAAGTGTTTTTGAGTCGATTGTAATACTAAAAGATGCGTCTAGATTTCTATGTATTTTAAACATTAGGACAAATTTATATCATTTATTTTTTTTTAATTTTTGCATATACAGTTGAACCTCGATTATCAGGCTCGCATGGGACCGGACTATGCACGAATAATCGAAAAACACGGTTAATCGATATAGTATTAAAACACAAAAAATTACATTTTTTTTTTAACTTAAAATGTTAGACTTCATTTTATAAAGGTATTTTAAGTAACTACGTTCTTTTCCTTTCCTAGTGTGAAAGAGTATTCACACTAGATTTCTTGAACTAAACGTTTTTGTTAAATAAAAAATACCATACATTTGTCGATATCGATTTTTTTCGGATGTTAATTTCAAGCGTGTTTTTTCATATATGGATTGAGGTTCGAATGTTGTGAAAATATTTTAAATTTAAGCATCGTAATTGTAAATTTTAGAACTTGTAAAGGATGCCCAACTGATTTATTTAACTCATGTGTACGACCAGTGGCAATGTGTAGGACGAAGTAGATTTCCTTTTTGGATGATTCGGGCATGTTCTGAAAATCATGTGATTTTGAGGTGTTTTGAAGAACATTTCGTTTTTTATGTTTCTTGGTATGTTTTCGGCAGTTGAAAATCACGCCAAAACATACAAAAACGGAACACAAAACTATTGTTTAAAAATTGTTCAGGAAACATTGTTGACTTAAGATATTTTATACTATTTTTATTAAAAACGTCAAGCTCCCTGAAAACTTCAAGAAAAAAATTATTCACACACACCCTTTAAATACTTTAAAAGCTCTGATAGTTGCAAGATAAACGAACAAATAAAACCAACAATAGTTTAACCAACGAACCAACTAACCCACCAACAAACAACAGCAGCAACAACAAAAAATCGTCAGTCAAGACAACAATTGTAACTTAAAAGTTACGTAACCACCTGCGATCCTGTGAAATAGAAAAAATTATATACATATATAAAACAACAACAACAACTTACAAAAATAAGACTTAAATAAAACAAGTGCAAGTGATTTGTGTTTGTGTGTCTCAAACATACATACATACACATATATGCAAAAATATACATACATTGTACTGCAATCGTTAAAATGCACTAGTGAATGTTTGTTTGTGTTATTTTTCGATTTGTAGGCCAAATTATTTCTATACAAGTTTTCCTGAGTAAAAAATAATCAAAAAACAAAAAAAAATTCAATTTTCTTATAGAAATAAAAAAAAACAGCGTGAGAAAATATTGTTTTAACAATATTTTTTTATAACACCTTAAATGAAAACAACTTTAATACTTTACCAATCGTAACTGATTGTTGTTTGTTGTTGAATAATTTCTGAATTGTTCTTGTTGTTGCTGTTGGTTGTAATAGATGTTGGTGTTGTCTTATGCTGTAAATAAAAGTTGTTGGTGTTTTTATTGTAATGTTTTTATGCAGCAGGAACATTTGCAAGCAAGCAACAACTTCAGCAGCCAGCAGGCATGCAACAATAATATGTAACTTAAAATTTCAACAGCAGCAACATTACAAGCACTAACAACAGCAACGAACTACATATGTACAAACATAACAGTACAAATGCAGTGAGCTAAACAAACACGTACACACATTCGTATATTTAGTATTGTATTTATCAAACATTTTTATTAACCAGCCCGCTAACTGGCATTCACTTCTAAACATGTCTTAAGAGAGAAAAAACAACAATTATCCGATAAATAATCATAAATAAAAAAAGGCAACTGAGCCATAAAAACGTGTGAATTTCAATTTTATTTTTAAACATTATTCTAAATTGCTTGCAAGCATTACCACTACAAAATCTGAAACTATTGTTTTTTTTTATTTGTTTATTTTTTAATGTGTTGCTTGCATTATTTTCTCTACGTTTACAAATATTTTTAAAAATATCATGCTCATTATTTATTTGTTTGAAAATATTAAAAATCGATTAAATTAAAAATGTATCGTTCCTAAAAATTGTTTGGGGGCTAGAATATAGAACTTTGTATTACAAATGTTTTTGAACCAAACTTTATTGCTCCTGCTCAGTCATACCGATGACCGCAATCGTTCCAAAAATATTTCGGGTTTAAATTTTAATTGGGGCTAGGTGCATAAATGTTCGATTTTCAGTACGAAACGAAACGCCTTTTTGCCGATACGATACCGATACTCAAAAAGAAATATTAGCGATACCGATACGAATATTAAATTTAAATTCAAGGTAAAATTAACAAAACTCAAGTAGAGTAATTTCTTTATTATACAAACTTAAAGTGTTAGAGATTATAAATATTTAAAATTAATTTAAATAAAATTGTAAAAACAACGAATTGAATTTCACAAAAATTAATTTATTTTTTAAATAACAGAACCGTGTAATAGATTATTAGTAGGGATGAGATTTTCATGCACTAAAAAATCGAAAATATGCGCTTAAAATATGCACTAAAAAAATCCAAAATATGCTTAAAAAAAAAAAAATATTAACTAAAAACTAAGAAAATTTCCATAAAAAATCGTTTATTAATTTAACTAAAAACAAAAATATAAAAAATTCAGTATATTGTTATTCAAATATCTTTAAAAAACTAAAGTAACTAATTTTTGTTTGTTTAAATAAATAAGTACTGTTTAATAAAAGAAAAATCTTGTCTTATACTTGAAGAATACTAATGCATTTTGAAGAAATTTATTTTCAGATCCCACTTTGATTCCAGATCAGATCAAAAATATTTGAAATTTATTTTATTTTTTTAAATCTTTAATTTTTTTTTTTTGCAAAACGTTTTGAATTTTTTTTTAATTTGTCGGGCTATTCTTCCTTCCACATTGTTAATTTTACTTTCTGCAATAACATTTAATTTAACTTGAGCATAAAGTGAAATAAATCCCTCCTAATTACTTAGTTAATGTTTCACCAATATATCCGTTATTGGGAAATACAAATGCTAATTGGCTTCTGCTGTTATCTAAATTTAACATTTCTTCTACTCTTTTAATTGCACAATCATCGACATCAACAAGCTCTTCTAACATTCTTATATTACTTGAAGTTTTTTTAATAGAATTCTGAAGCATCCAGCCAGGCCACCATTTTGCTACTACAGGCTACGGTGGAAGGGGAATCAAGTGATACATTTCATTAAAAATTTAAATATTATCGAATTGGCTTCTAAATTTTCTGAACGCGGATAACCCATGTGCTAAGCAAGTAGCTTGTAACAGTTTTGGATAACATATTTAAGACCCATTGGAAGCTTAGCTACCAGATAAAATTGGTCGAAAATCGTCAAATTTTGAGGAAAAAATCGTCAAATTGACTAAGCTAAATCGTCACAAAAATCGTCATTGTAAAAAAACAATAATTTTTTATAAGTTTTGAAAATTAATTGTTATTTTTAGTTTTCGTTGCTAATTAAATTTTAATATATTCCGCCTGTTTTTGAAATTAAATGAAAATGTTCGTAAAGAAGCTTATTATTGAAGTAACACAACCAAACATTTTTCTAAAGTATTGGCATTCATAAGAAAACTAAGAAACTAAAATCAAGGTATATCAAACACCTATTTTTCACGTCGAAAATCCTGCTTAAGAACTAAAGTCTGGTAAACACCAAAAATCTCAGACTTTCTGAAAGAAAAGATTCCCTGCCGGAGATCGAAACAGTACCTAGGTAGTACTAAACTAGTACAAATATCACCAGTACTAGTTCTCGACTGTGTACTTTTCTATACTATCTTAATGCTCAAATTACCATTGTGTGTGCTTAGAAAATCACTAGTACTATTGGTTCTAGTCGCGTACCAGTACACTTGGGCCCAATTGGATATTTTTAATTATTATTTTTTTTTTAATTGAACGCATATTTTCCTGATTTGAAAAGAGGTAGTGGTAAAGGTTAGTGGACCTCAACATATGAGGCATATAAAAAAACATTTTTTATAAACTTTAAAAACAGGATAAATTTAAAATTTTGTTCGATCTAAATTTCTCGTGATTTCCATTTCCAGAACATGGCCGTAAATAATTTATAAATAAATTATTTGAAATCAAATTTAAAAATAAGTATCAAAATACGAATTTTTGTTTTTAAAAATGTTTGCACAAAATTCTCTCAGCTTACAAGTGATGCTCTTGTGCTACATCAAGTTCTAGTACTAATAAGCACTAGTATTTTTTTTATAAAATCTCTTACACCGTTACCACTAGTGCCTCTTGTTCTAGTACTGGTGGTTTTATACAATTAACGCCTAATCTCCTGAAGGGTTCATAAGTGAACCCAGACTAAAGAAAGTGGTTGTAAAATGCCTGTAATAAAGAAGTACTAACTGATCAAATAGAATTCTTTAAAATATACATCGTGCTAAAAAACAATCGTATTTTATATGATGAACAGCTAAGACATAAAAATTACTGCCAATCAAATAATTGAAATAAAATTATATGTATTAGAAGCTTAAATAAAATGTGAAATTATATTAAAATTATTTGTAAATTTGAACAAAATTTGTCATTTAAAAAATCGTCAAATTTGGGATATAAATCGTCCTATCGTCAATAGACCATTTTTGTACCTAAAAATCGTCAAAATGACGATAAATCGTCAAATCTGGCAGCTATGATTGGAAGCCTTAATCATGTAAGTTGCTGCATTGGCTTAAACTAAAAATATATTGTATTTTAAGCAAAGCTCCAAAAGAATTTATTAATTATTTAAAAATTTTTTGGGAAAGTTTTTTTGTGTACTTAAAATTTTTTTTAAAAACTTTTTTTTAATATGGAAATTAAAAAAAATCCCTCAAAACTGTTAAAATATACGTTTAAAACCTAAATATGCAAAAATATGCATTTGCACTAATATATGCAACAATATGCAAGAACAAATCGATGCCATTTTAACGCAGAAACGATTTATGTTGAAGCTTCCTTAGAATTATCTTCTGATCACACACCTACAATTCTTACTATATTAAATCCTAATAGAATTGTATCTCCGTCTGATAACTTAGTGACGTCAGCCACTCAAATTAATTGGTTAAAATATAAAAAATATCTCAGTACCCACTGCACTGAAAATATTCCGCTTAGTACACCGGAGAATGTGGATATTTCTATTGTAAATTTTGACAGTTATCTAAAACTAGCTGTTCGACATTCTAGTATAACCCTCAAAAAAACCAAAAATAGTAAAATATATTCTGCAGATGTCGAGCGTCTCTTGACTGAAAAAAGGAGAGCTCGAAGAGAATGGCAATTGCATAGATCCCCTCAACTTAAGAATTTACTAAAAGAGTGCACAAAAAGGCTAAGAAAGTTACTGCAGTCTCAGAAAACGGCTTCCCTGGAAAAATATCTTAAGGAACTTGATGCAACTTCTCAATCAGATTACTCTTTATGGCGTGCAGCTAGAAATCTTAATAGACCAGTTATCACTAAACCACCATTAAGAAACTTAAATGGAAGTTGGGCACGAAATGATGAAGAAAAAGGAAATCTTTTTGTTAATCATTTGAAAAACGTATTTACCCCGCATACATCTCCCGATATTGCAGTCGAGTTGCCACCTGTTGCTGTTAGAGCTGCTGTTCCACTTAGATTTGAGATAAAAGAAATCGAAAAGGCTATTCATGATTTAAACCCCAAGAAAGCCCCTGGGTTTGATAAGATCAGCAACAAAATGCTTTTAGAGCTACCCAGCATAGCAAAGAAAATTATTCTCTTGATTTTTAATGCTATTTTACGCCTTGAATACTACCCACAAGAATGGAAAGTATCCTTAGTTACAATGATACCTAAGCCAGGGAAGGATCCTACAAAAGTTGAGTCATATAGACCTATAAGCTTATTGTCTAATATATCAAAGCTGTTTGAAAAGCTGTTAGTGTCAAAATTAGCCCCAATTTTAAATGTAAATAGATGTATTCCTAACCATCAATTCGGCTTTAGAAGAGAACATAGCACAATTGAACAAACCCATCGTATAGTAAACGCCATAAGAAAAGCCTTTGAAGAAAAAAAATATTGTTCCGCCCTCTTTATCGATGTTTCTCAAGCTTTTGATAAAGTCTGGCATGAAGGGTTATTACATAAATTGAAGTTAAACTTACCAGTAAACACACACAAGCTATTAGAAAACTACTTAATCGGTCGAAGGTTTATAATTAAAGAAGGTGATTTTATAAGTTCTCCTCAGCCAATTGACGCTGGAGTCCCTCAGGGAAGCATCATGGGCCCACTGTTATACTTAATATATACCTCAGACATGCCAACAAATAACCACACCCTAACTTCAACATTTGCTGATGATACAGCTTTTTTAAGCGTACACGAAAACTGTCATGAAGCATCTCGCTACTTGCAGAATCATATATTTGAATTGGAAAAGTGGTTAAAACAATGGAGGATAAAGGTCAATGAGCAAAAATGCGTACATATAACATTCACCTTGCGTCGGGAGTCATGTCCCCCTATTAAAATCAATAATCAATTAGTGCCCCAACAATCGCATGTAAAATATCTTGGTATTCATCTAGATCGGCGCTTGACATGGAAATGCCATATAGAAGCAAAACTAACACAAATGAAACTAAAAGCAATTCAAATTAATTGGCTTATTGGAAGAAATTCTGTTCTTAGCCTCGATTGCAAACTCCTACTCTACAACTCTATATTAAAGCCAATCTGGTGCTACGGTATTCAGCTATGGGGCACTGCCTCGGCCTCAAATATCGAAAAAATTCAAAGGCGCCAAAATAAACTCCTTCGAATAATCACAGTCGCTCCCTGGTATGTTAAAAACTCTAATATTCACAAGGATCTCAATGTGCCATTAGTAAAAACTATTATTACGAAGTACGCAGCAAAATATTTAAAAAGGCTTGAGTCGCACCCAAATCCACTAGCTCGAAATATTTTAAATGACAGCGGCCACTCTAGATTAAGGAGAAAAGATACTGCAGGACTCATCCGACGAGAAGACCGCTAAAAATCTACATATGTGAATAGAAACCGTGAAGAGAAAAATTTTCGTCTAGCATTGGCAGGACAAAAATAAAGTATTAGTATAAGATTTGATTAATTATTGTTAGTTCATATTTAATATATGAAGATTCAATAAATAAATAATGAAAAAAAAAAAAAAAATTTTAACGCAAATTTAATGATTTGGAAAGATAATAATAAGACTATCGATAAAAAACATGCATTTGCATGGAAATCGCATCCCTAATTATTAGTATTTAAAATTAATATCAAAAAGATTTTTGTTTAAAAAACAAAGTATTCTCAACTTTTGCGGATATAGAAGATTTCGCAACTCCGCTTAAGGCAGGCCTGCAGGGGAAAATGGTCTTTCAGATGTAACTCAACTAATTTGAAAACTTAAGTATTTCTGCGCCACGTTCTTAAATTTTGGGTATAACATTTAATTGCGCCAATAAACAAGCGGATCTGCGTCTCTAGAAAAATTAGAAGATCTAAAGTATATAAAGAATACTTAAGCTGAACCACAGCGTAAGAGCGACAGAGGATCATCTTTCTCCAAATTTTATTTTAAGTTTTTAAAAAACGCTCCAAAGGTTAGTTTTTGCAGACTTATCAGAACTTTTACTAGGTGTTAAGTTGCTCACTAAAAATGATTTTCGATATATTGTCTTTGATATTTTCGAGCTTTGTATCGAAGATCAAACACTGTAGATAAATAATAGATTTTATTTTTCTCTAAATCCACGTAAGTCGCCAATTTTTGGGACTCTGAACTATTCTTCATCTCAGTTTATTCATTTATGTTATTTTCTAAAAATGTTCGAAGACTGTTAACTAGCGAAATAGCGTCAGAAATGAAGCAGTGGATTTTGTAACCCAAATTGTGTAGCGAAATTTGTTTTTTTTTTTACAAAAATCATTAAAAATTAGCAGAAAAATTTGTAAACGTACAAATACATACAAGATTTATCAATGGGGAAAACGTTTTACTGTAATGGTACAAAGCAAAACAGCTAAAGCTGCAGGTCCACTCCAAGCGTTTAATGAGTTTATGCATCAGTACAAAAAGTAGTAGTGGAAAATTTTATTGACAAGTTACACATCAAACACGTAGAATGCACATTCGTATCGAAAGCATGAAGTACTTTGGCACGCGTCTTGAAAAAAGGTAAAAAAATAAGTGTGAACCTCCAGTTTAGGAATTAAAAAAAATAATTTCTTATTCTGTTTGATTTTATGCTCTGCTTTGAAATAGGAATTGTAAATTAAATATTTTGTTAAAAAAAAAAACTATTAAAATGTATCTTCGTATCGCCAGTAAAATATCGCCGATAACGATATACCGGCAAATCCGCAGTATCGCCGATATGTCGGTAAAATTCCTAGTTAATATGTTGACCAAATTGTATCGCCTTCGTGCCAAAACCTTTCCTCTAGTGGACATTTGGGCCATGCAAGACATCAAACCAAACGTTAATAATACCTCATTTCAAGTAAAATTTTTGGTTTAAAAAAGTTCAATATTGGGCCTGACTCCCCAACTACATATGGCTCCTTTATTGCAACAAAGTCATATTTTAAAAAATATGACTATGTTGCAATAAAGGAGCGATATGTATGTGTATAAAAACCTACTCCATTTAAAGCCAACTGGTGAATGTGATAGCAAGATTGATCGATCATTAATTAAATTGTTTGGTGGTGTAACTTTGGTGTAATTGTTTTTTATTTGCGAAGGCTTTTAGTGACACATTAATATTTGTAAATTATCGGCCATTATTTTGCAGTGCAGCTGCAAAATTACAAATTTCAAATTTTTTTATATTTTGTTCGGCCTCTTATCCGATTTTACGATATATATGTTTTCTCATGGATCACTAATATTACTGATTACACAGCGAAACAAAATTGATATTTTTGTGTGTTGATTGGAAGTTTGATGCAATTTTTTACTAATTTGAAGTCGCTGATTTCAATCAAATTTAATCTCCGTTTTTCTCTATCTGCTCGCATTTTTAAGTTACAGGAACTAATCAAATATTTAACTTTTTTTCAAAAATTAAAAGTTCAAAAAATCACAACTTCAGTCTTCATGAATCGATTTTCAGAATTCTTCTTTTTTTTAAAGATTTTTGCAAATCACAAAAAAAAAATGGCTGAGTAATGGTGGTTTACGAAAAAAAAACAAAAATTACAAGTTTTTACTTTAAAAATCAAAAAAAAAACCAAAACATAAAAATGTCAAAGTCTTATTACTTTCACGTCAAGTCACATAACCTGCGAAAAAAATCATAAAAATCGATGAACGCGTTTCACATTTATTCAAAATCCAGTGAAGTGAATGAAAAAACGTCCATAAAGAGAACAGCAGCAAACACACACACATTAAAAAATTTGTATAATTTGTATTTGTATGGAAATCGCGATTTTTATCAATTTAATTGCCTCAGTAAATTGTGAATAAAATCAAAAGTTGTGCACCGATTACAATGAAATAAAGCCCTTTCGATTTGAAATATGTTAAGCTAACTAACAAAGCTTTTAAAAAACCTTCTACGATATCTCTGAAACTACTGGGCAAATTTAAAAACAATGTAAGCTTAAAGATAATATTGTTAGCGAATTTTGTTTTTTTTTAAGTGAAGATGGTGAACCGCTTTCAAGTTATTGCAATATATGTAGTGGAAGTGTCTTAATTTTGGAAATAACTGTATATCTCGAAAAGTCGAGCTAATAGAAAAACTGAATGCAGATTTGAATTAAGCGTCCCAAATAACCTTAAAAACAACATTCAGTTCTTAATCAACAAAAACCTTGTTCCCTTGTGTAATTTGTGAATTAAAAACTCTATAACTTTACAATTCTTTATTCGGATTTTTCTTTTATATAAGTTTTTGAAATCAGAAGATCAACAAAAATGACAAGCATTATTTTTATTTTACATGTTTCTTCCCTCGATTCCAAAGTTACGCTCAAAGACGATTGTGTAGTCCCATTTGGGTTTTGCTAGTTTAGCTGCTGTTCGGCTTTTATGGCCTCATGTATATTTCGACTTGATTTTTTTCGAAAAACATAACATTTTTCTCACGGTTATATCTCGAAAACCAATTGGATAAAACTAAAACGAAAAAACTGCATCTAGAAATCCCCTCAAATTGCTAAATAGCGAACAATTTTAAATTTTTATATCTTTTATAAATTTTGCCATCAATTTGTAAGTGCTAAAATATGAACTTTGCAATAAATTAGCGGTTTTCACCCTTGTTAGTAAAGTCCCTTGTAGACGTTGTTAATCTTATTAATTTAGTTAAGGTGACCCGGTAGGCTAGCTGGTAGTGAGCTAGTCTATCAGCGTCGGGGTTGCGGGTTCGATTCCCGCCAGAGACTTTGATCTCCTGCAGACAAGCGTATAGCTTCGCGGGATTAGCATAGGTAATATTAAAAAAAAAAAATTTGCAACACTGCAACAACAAAATGCATAAGACTAAAATTTACTGTGGTTAAAAAATCCAACAAAAAGCCGTAGTAAACACGTTTATTAATTTACCAGATAAAACAGTTGACGAAACTCTATGTGTCTCTTTCTATCACTCAGCAAATTCATTAATTTCCAATACATACGAAAAAGACACTCACGCTTTGTAGTATTAAATCGCTAAGTATATAAAAAAAAATTACCTGGCAATACTGTTCTAGACCCATCTTTCAGTATACCGATCAGGATCTCAGAATCACTTTTCAGATCGATCTAACGATGTCGGTCCGGCTGGTCGTCTGTCCATGTAAACCTTGTGTGCAAAATACATGTCGCACTTACGGAGATAGTTTGATAAAATTTGGTTCTTTATTGTATAATCATTAAATTGTTAAATGTTTTGTTTTTAAATAAGCCATATCTGTATCTTAAGGCATTGTTGAGGCGCTCTCTGAGGAAATGCTTATAGATCAGGAGGACGACTTTCTTGATCTGGACATCGAGCCCCTGCTGTATGTTACTATCGTGAATGCCACTAAGAGAGTTTGACAAGGGGAATTCGCCTTAAGGGTGGGCAAGTTTGTGAGGCTAAGCATTGTGACATTTTGTAAAAATTACATGCCTGTGCACAAGCTCCATCTTCCTAAATATTTATTTATAAAATAAAAGGCTTGTAACGTTTAACCACACCGAGTTTTACTAACTATAACATTTGTTGAACCTCGAGTAAATTTATCTCTTACCAAACTTAAATTCTTTACGATTTGGTTTTTGCTCTTCAACCCCGTTGAAAAGTCAGCAACAACAAATTTCTAACCAAAGGTTGCAAATTTGTTTAGGCATAGTTTTAAATTTTTAAGGACATATTTTAAAGCTTTTACTAAATATTTAATGCGCATAAAACTTTTTTTTTTGGAGCACATTTCCATTTCCCAGAGCAATGATACAATGAAAATATTTCCAGATTTATTTCAATTAATTTAATTATGCCTAACAAATTATCATTTATTATGTTCGATTTTTTTTTTATTATTAATCACTCTTATAATAATTTTCCCCATGGGGAAATAATGGAAATTACGTAATTCATTTATTCACTCCACATCATTATTATTTACAATAAGTTGCTTTGTTGCAATTAAAAAAAAATATTACTTTAGCTCCCATTTAAAAGTCCAATGTACGGCGGGTTATTAAAAAAGTCAAGTTATATCACAAAATGGGTTAAAACAAACTTCATCAGCTATCTTTAGAATTCAAATGCTAAAGGTGCTTGCTTCTAAATTAAATAGACACTGGCTCTGTACTTAGGCCAAATGAATGTTGTGTGTGCGAGTGTGTTTGTATGTGCCTGGCCATAGATAATCATATTTGTACACACATGTACTTATATGTAGGTTTATTAGCATATAATACGATAAATAAAATATTTTCATTCATTTTTCATAAACACTCTATAATACTTACGACTATTTATGTGATTTGTATTGAATATGGCTAAAAATCCAGCAAGTACTACCATGTATTTGGTAACAAGTCTCGTACTCATACATTAATGACAGTAAAGAGCAGAATGTGTGTATTTAAGTACGAATTTTTTTTATTGTTTTAGCCATTCCATTTGTATGTCAGTTTCTCGGACCTGGTCACGAGCTGCTGCTGTTCTTATAAGTCTTTGCAAGCAAAAAAATAATAAAAAAAAAATTGTGTTTGTCAAAAAACATTTTTGAAACCCATATTTGCTTATTTTATTTATTTTTAAGCTGTTGGTAAGAACAATACAAACGTTTAATGAATATCAAATTAAGTTGCCACAAATATTAATTGAATATTTTTGGCTAATAAAGAAATTTAAATTGTTTGTACTTGATTCTAGACGTATTTTTATACACAAATCACACACTTTTTTCCTAAAGTGTATACACAGTGCTTGTGTTTATATAAAAGAACCGGTATTTAAAAGGCGCGATTTGCATTTAAATTTTATTCTTTATTTTTAATTTAATATTTTTTCGAAAGTACCAACTTTGTTTGTATTAATGTTCGAAGTACCAAATGTTTAATGCGATTTAATGATTCTGTTGGGAAATAATTTTTAAGAACGTATCTAAGTTATTGGCGAAAACTGAACACAAGTTGTAGCACTTTATTTTTGAGTTGGTTTCTTTAGGACAAGCAAATTATGCATGCAAAAGTATAATTTCTCTCGATCAAACTAAAAATTATTAGTTTATCACTATATAGTTAAGAGGGCATCCACTCTAAAAATATAAATAATGTAATGTTTTTTATTCAAGTACAGTTTTGTTACAACAAAGCGAAGTCTTTTCGGTTTAATTTTAAACGTCTTTTGTATAATGAGCACTAGAAAAAATATATCCATATATATATTAAAAAAATTTTTTTTTGGTAAATATTAAGTATTTAATTTTTTTCTTAAAATGTCACCTTAGGTCAGCATGGGAATTCCATTTTTATTTAAAAAAGGGTTGTGCTTGATTTATGTTTTTTGGACAGGGACGGAAAAGTTGATACAGTTGTACTATTTTACCCAGGGCTTAACATTTTTTTTAAAACACTTTTCAAAGCAGTAGCAATATAAATACATTGCTTTTGGAACGTTACATTTAAAGGGCACTAGCTCCTGCTGATTTTTTTATTTTAACAATGGCAAATATTTCTGTATTGAGGGAACACAAAAAGTAGCAGCAATCATTTTTATAGTTTAGAAAAAACATGTAGTAAAAATTATGAAACAAACAGCTTCTGTAATTTGATTTTTGATCATAACTTGGCTATTTTGTAACAGATTTGACAGATTTATATATAGAAGTGCACTTCATAATTCTCGCCCACATTTTCGGATGTTATGTATTGATATCCAAGATGCTTGTACAGGATGTACCACGCCCACTTTTCGAATTCCGACCATATATTGTGGTGTGCTGTGTATTGATAACCGATATGTTTGTACGTAATTTGGAAACTTTAGCTCGTTTCGTTTTCCAGATATACCCATATGCCCATTTCTCCAATTCCGCCCATTTTTAGAGAGTTGGTGTATTGATAACCAAATTTTAAAGCTCTGGCTCTTGTCGTTTTCCAGAAAAACAGAAAAAAGAAATAAAAAACAGCGACATGGGATTTATGGGAAAAATTAGAGGAAGTCGTGGTTTTTTGGTCATATCTCAGCCATTTATGGACTAATCTGGCTGAATTTCAATAGCATAATCATATATGGTCTTCGGAAACCCCATTTCAACAGTCGGACGGACAGACGGACAACCAGATTTGAACTTCCCTTCTCATAAGGAGCCAGAATATATGTACTTTATAGAGTCTAAGATCAATCTTGTAGAAATTAAAAACGGAATGACAAAGTTATATATACTCCTTTATATAAAAATGGACCTTAGTACTACTCTGACATATTTAATATCCTTAACACCTAAAACAAAAAAATACTTGTGCCAAATATTGGTTTATTGTTTTTATTATTTTTGAAGGATGTTTGTATGGGGGCACTGATTAATAATAAACCCATTTTAATAATAACTCTTGTTGTCTAAAAAGTATTTATGTAAAGCTTTTGTTTTCTTAGTAGTTTGTTTTCTTTTTTTATTTTATTTTTGTGGTCCCACATCTTCAAGACATACTTAGTTTCAAGATTATAAGCGATTTCTTTAATTCATTTTGAAAGTTCTAATAGTGAAACGAATATAACAGGATCCTGATAAATAGAACATCCAAGATGCCCAGAATATATAATCTATGGATCTTTCTACTCTTAGTTCAATGTGTGAAACTAAAACTGAAAACAAAAAAAAAAAACCCTTTAAGGCCCGGTAAAATCATTAGTTTTAGCTTTTTGATAGTCAATAGTATATATCGATCTCAAGAAGAACAAATCAAAATAGGAGATGATCATTACAGGAATATGCTTTCTAACAATAATATTCCAACAACCGCAAGGATATAGACTATAGTGAAACAGAACATCAGGCACGTATAAAAAATATTGATGTAGAACCACCTGACGATGAGGAGATTCAACCGGCAATTGCTTCACTAAAGTGTCATAAGGCTCCATCACCAGACTCTCTCCCACCGGAACTACTAAAGACCATCACAGCAGTACCATCACAGCAATATTTTTTGTCTATTTTATTTGATTTCTTGTGGAAAAAATATTCTTAGTATATATATGATGATATTTATATCAAAGTGTATTTTAAACCATTTATATTGCATTTTTAGAACAATAAGCAGCCACTGGATGAACTCAAAGAAGGGGTGATAATTAAGATCCCAAAGAAAGAAAATCTGACTGAGGTGAAAAAGTAGAGAGGCCTAACTTTTTTGAAGTGGGGGAAATCATTGGAATTTGACTTTTGAGACTCTTGGCATTTGCCAAGAGGGTGTGGAGTACTCTGGGTGTCATCACTTCGAACTAACCTTTTCAACTGAGGGTTATCGTACTTTGTGGTTACGCTAGGGACCAACAAATTATATATGTAGCCTACGAATAATTTTAGAAGAATCTGTTGAGTGAAGATCTCCATAAAACTTGTTGTTTAAAGACTTGGAACGTGCTTTTGATGCGCAAAGGGATTCCAGAACCACTGATACCACTTGTTTAATTCGTAAAGGAGAATGCATTTTGCCATGTGCTCTCACCTTTTCTTTTTAACATTGTTCGATTAAAGGTGATTGTTTTGAATTGCAGGATAGATTAGACGATCTTGACTAGGCCGACGAAATATCTGTGGTTTTGATTGACAACCGCGTATGTCCATTTTTTCGGTTTTGTGATGTTAATGCCGTATTGCTTAATTTTAAACGCTCTTTACATGGTTCTTAAAATTTCTGAAACAATATGGACCAATTCCGATTTTTTTACGATGACTAATTTCAAAAGCTTTAATACCTAGCCCATAGTTTGATATAGAATGATTGATTTTAAGGCATACGTGGTTACCCATGAAAACCATAGATATGTCTCCTCTCGCACCGTTTTAAATGTTATTGAAAATGCATTAAAAGCCGGTCTAAAGGTCAACATATCTAAGACTAAAACTGTAAGTGTCAACACCGACAACACAGAACATTTTTGAAAACTGGCTTGTAGACGTCAAAAACTTCTGTTATCTACGAAGCATAATCACTTCTTCTGGCGGTAGTAAAGAGGACAAAATTTCCGATAATTTTTTCTGTGTACCGCATTGCAAAGGCTAACCAAGCATATGGCTCACTAAACAAAGTATGGAAGTCAATCACATAACTCTACGCACGAAAATAAATTTTTTCAATTCGAACGTGAAATCAGTATAATTATATGGTTTCGAAACGTGTATAGAAGATACAAATGCTTTCCAAGTATTTGTTAACCGCTCTTTGTTAAGAATATTACGGTTTTTATGACCAACATTTTTATTTTTCGAATTTATTCTATGAGTTAAATTTCAGTTATGTATTTTATAAAGCTTTTAGTAATAGTTCTTTCTATTCCTTAAATTTTTTTTAGGAATGACTTTATACACTACCAGACTATTATCTTGTTGAATATAATAAAGTTGCTTATGAAAAGAAATAATTCCCAATATCTGTTGGTTTTTATGACCCTAAATAATATCAAATAATAATCTCTGGCAAAAAACACAATAAAATCCTATTAATAACGACATAGATACATATAAAAAAGATAAACTCTTTGGGTCATACGTTCAGAAGAAGCCATGAAGACGTTACAAGGAAGGCCCTTGACTACTTTCCCCAGGTCAGCCGACGTACAATAGAAAACGAGCTTAGCACAGCCAGAATGACATGAAGAGTAGCAAAAAGATACGCTGAAGGCATATTTCAATGGAAATCATTTTTACTGGTTCCTTCTTCCAACAAGGAATAACAGGATATTATTTTATTATGTAATAGTACAAGGTGGCGTAAAGTTAATTATCCAATTTTGTTTTTGAATAGCTTTTTTACAACCGTTTCCTGATGATCTGGCCTAAGCAACCAGTGAAATGCGCATAGAAACAGCTTATCCTCCAACAATAAATTTCAGTATATTTTTTATCAATTATTTAAAAAGTGAATTAAGCACAACAAACAAAATCTTTTAATCTAAAATTAATTTAAACCATAGTCTTAAAAACTCAAATCAAGTTCCTAACGCTAATAAAAATTTTAATTTTTCTTTAATAAATTTCTAATTTTAATAAAAATTATCGCAACAAATAATTCAAAAAAATATTTCCCACAATAAATTAAGTTTAAACGATGCAGGTATTTTCACCAACAACCTCCAAACTTTTAGCTTTGTCTTTACGTTCAAATGTATTTTATTTATTTATTTTTTTATTATTAATTATGTAGTTTAAACCTGGGGGTTAAAGCTTGTAATAAATAGTCGCAAAAACAACACAAATTAAATTTAAAAAAAAAAAAAATATAAAAAACATTAAAATCAAAAATGAGAAAAACAACGCAGCAAATACAAATAGAATTGTGTATATAGTAGGGACGTAACGATTCGCGTTTTTGCCGATACGATACTCAGAAAGACCGATACGCATATTAAATTTGAATTTAAGTTTAAATTCACAAACCTCAAGTAGTTTAAAATTTTTTAATACAAAATTGCAGTGTTAGAGATTATTAATATTTAGAATTGATATTAAAAAGATTTAAAAAACAACGAACTGAATTTGAATTCATGGTGAGTTTTCAAAATGAATCAAATGAATCGCTTGTTACAAAAATTTAATTATTTTTTATAAAAAAAAAACATTGTTAGAGATTATAAATGCATTTTTTAAATTAGTATGAATAAGATTTATGTTTAAAAAACAAAATATTTTCAACTTTTGCTGAGATATGCGATTTCGCAAATCTGTTTTTACCAGCCTTACAGTGGAAAACAGTCTCTTAGATGCGAGGGAACTCCTTTGAGAACTTAAGTATTTCTGCGCCATTTTCTTCAAGTTTGGGTATAAAATGTCATTGCCCAAATAAGCAAGCGGATCATTAGAAATATTAGGAGATCTAAAGCAGCTCTCGACTTCTTCGTTAGCAGAAGCACAGCTTAGAATCAACAGAGGCGTATCCTCCTCGGAATCTCTTATAATTTTTTGACAACCGCTCCTAATGCCAGCTCTCGTAGCCTTATCAGCAGGAGGCAAATCACGGCATTCGGTACCGATCGTACTGATAAAAAAATTTAAATGGAAATTTCGATCGAAATCGAATGCCGTTATTTGCCCACAAAACTTTTCATGGGTGTAGTGTTGACCGTGTCTTCACTACTTTCGGAATGCAGTGTCATGCTAGGTAGCTCAATAAGACGTTTTTTCAATACGATCGAACTCATTTGTCTTTGAAATATTCGAACTTTCCATCTAAGGTCAAACATTGTAGATAAACAACAGGTTTCATTATTCTTTAAACTCTCAAACCTTTCATTCAGAGGTAATGCTAAGTTAGTCGCAAATTTTTGGGATTCTGAACTGGGACTCTACTTCCGTTGATTTATTCAGCCTTATTACGGTTGTCATTGTCGTCAACGACTGTGGCGTTTTTTGTAAAAGATTAAACTGACACACAATCTGTGTTCTTTTAACTTCTACAAAAAACGACACTGTTGTTGACGACAACGGCAACCGTAATAAGGCTGATTATATTTTCTAATAATGTTCGAAGACTTTTTACAAGTGCAATAGCGTCAGATAATTAAACCACTTCGAAGTAAATCAAAAATTTCAGCAAAATTATTTTTATTATCACAAAAATTAATAAAAAATAAGCGGAAGAATGAAATACATACAAGATTTAGTAAAGAGAGAATATTTCACACTATTATGCACTATGGTCTTCCAACCCACTTTTCTTGGCCAAAAATAAAAAAATTTGCAAACAATTTTTTATTTAAATTTAAGATTATTTTAAAACAATTGGAAAGTTTTTCAATTTAAAAATCATTGACTTTGAGAGCGTTTTGTTTAACGGCAAAATACTATTTACAAAAACAAAAAACATTTTTGGCTTGAAGTGTTATTTATCACAATAAAAAACCAAAAAAATCAGAATGTAAACAAATTGGAATTTAGTCAAGGAAATTCGTCTGCCAGACCACAGTGCTATTGTGCAAATGTGTTAGAGTAACTTCGTGTATTAGGGATTGCTGTTCGGTTTTACCCGAAGTCGAAACCGCTGTTTTTAATGCCTAAAAACCGAAACCGAAAACCGACAAAAAAACGTCGTACTTTAAAAATATATTTAAGCTTAAAAAATTGCAAACTATTCATAACACTCGTACTTCTCATAAAAAAGTTTATACATTACAGCCATTACAAAAAAAAGTACTGGGAAGGTGCTGCATCGGGTAAAAATAGAAGAATATTTGGCCGAAATCTTGAAAAATCGTGCATTTTAAGTAGGGATGTAACGATACGCCTTTTTGTCGATACAATAACGATACCGATACTCAAGAAGAAATATCGCCGATACCGATACCGCTACGAATATAAAATTTAAATTCAAGGTGAAATTCTTTATTATACAAAATTACAGTGTAAGAGATTATTAATATATAAACTTGATTTTAATAAGATTTTAAAAACAACGAAATGCGCATAGAAACTAGCTTTCCCACAACAATAAATTTCAGTGTTTTCATTAAAAAATTGGGATTATTAGCACATCATTAATAAATGAATTAATTAATAAGAAATAAATTTTAGTTCATGATAAAATGTACAAAATTA
Organism: Pollenia amentaria; assembly: GCA_943735925.1. Taxonomy (NCBI): domain Eukaryota; kingdom Metazoa; phylum Arthropoda; class Insecta; order Diptera; family Polleniidae; genus Pollenia; species Pollenia amentaria. The sequence goes on along the minus strand of OX031008.1, from coordinate 197,707,094 downwards.
CAGCGTAAGAGATTAAAAATATTCAATATTAATGTTAATAAGATTTTTGTTTAAAAAACAAAGTATTCTCAACTTTTGAGGAGATAATTTCGCAACTCCGTTTGAAGCAGACCTGCAGTGAAAAATCGCCTCTCAGATGTGACTGAACTCATTTGAAAACTTAAGTATTTCTGCGCCATGGTCTTAAGTTTTGAGTATAACATTTAATTGCGCCAGTAATTAGAAACTAGAAAATCTGAGGTAGGATCAACAGAGAAACATCCTTCTCAAAATTTTCTTTGAAGATTTTCACAAACGCTCCAAAATTCAAATCTTGTAGACTTATCAGAGCTATTACTAGGTGTAGGGATGAAGAGTCTTTTTGAGTAGCTCAATAAGACGTTTTTTGATCTATTGTCTCTTAAATTTTATAGCTTTGCATCGAAGGTAAGGAATTGTAGATAAACAATAGATATAATTATTTTCTAAACACTCAAATCTTTCATTTAGAGATAATGCTACGTAAATCGCCAATTATTGGGACTCTAAATTATTCTGCATCTCAGTTTATTCATTTATCGTATTTTCTATTAATGTTCGAAGAATGTAAACTGGCGAAAGGTAGTAGTGACTTTGTTTATGTATTTTATTGTCTCTTCGAAGTGACCCAAAAGTTGTAGCGAAGTGATTTTTATTTTCACCAAAATCATTAAAAATTGGGAGAAAGTTCTGTTACAGGTCCAAATGAAGCATTCAATGCGTTTATGCATCTGTCCAAAATTGTATTTACAAGTTACACAGCAAACGTGTAAAATGAAGAACTTTTTTTATAATATGGAAATTAGAAAAAAAAACTCAAAAATTTCAAATTATGCAAAAAAAATATGCATTGAAAACCAAAATATGTAAAAATATGAATTTTTACCAAAATATGCAGCAATATTCAAAAACAAATCGATGCCATGTTAAAGCAAATTTAATGATTCGGGGAGATAATTGCTCGACATCGTTCTTAGACTAACGACAAAAAACATGCATTTGAATTTGACAGCATATTAAACCTTTTTTTTTTTATTATACTAATTTTATTTCAGAAATGTCTGAACTAAAATCTGGAGTTTGGAAATCTTTAAAATTATCAGAGCACCAGTCAAACACAACAATATGCAAGATTTGTAAATAAAACCGAAAACCGAACCGAAACCGACCAGTTTTAATCATTTTAAAACCGGAACCGCGGTTTCTCATTTTTACGGGTTTTAGCGAACTCTATCGGGTATTATGGAATAGGCGGGAAATTTGGAACTTTATTTCCCAAACTAAATAATATTTAGAAACGCTCCCTATATGTTAACATTGTTTACAGAAAAATATTAACATTACACTTTGGCTATGAAAATTATCGCACTGCTTGTTTTCTGTCGGGCTGTAAGTGAAAACAGGTGTTGTCGACGTTTATTTGTGCGCATATTCAAACCGTTATTTTGCTCAAAAATATTGATATTTTACTTTTGGTTTTTTAAAAACTTTACAAATTATTAACTTAATAATACTTTTAATTGGTAAGTGTGGCAATTTAATAAGTTTTGCAATATTTATAAGATTTGTTTTAAAATATGTTCAAATCGACTTATGTGGAATAACCAAAGGGAGGTATTGTGGAACCCTTTTCCACCTAAAGCCATGAAGGCTGGGGAATAATTTTTAATGGATTTTTACTTTTTAAAAAAGTTATGCCAAGAAGAAAGTCTTATGTTTTTAATTAATTAAAATAAAAAAATTATATGTATGCTAAATTGATTTTGTTTTTATATTTTTTTTTTATTTCTGGTAATATGTAATAGTATTCTATATTACCCACCAGGGGGTTCCATATTACCCTCCATTTTTTCAAATCACTGTTTTTGAGCTACCTCACATTTTTCATCAATAACTTTTTTTAGTCTAAAGAAAATATAATTTTTGTGATGAACTTATTTAGGCAATCGACTTAGAAATACATTCCAACTAGTCCGATGAAGAGTTTGCTTATCCTTTTTTGAAGATGGCCAAAACGCTATTTTATAACTACCCTATTTTCTATTTTCTAACCCACTTATGCAAAACAAGTAAAAGTTCACATTAATTAACCGACCGACACATTAACCCCAGCAAAAGTTAATGGGCCTTTTGTGTTGGTTAACTAATGTGAGCTTTAAATTTTTTTTTGCATAAGGGGGTAGGTTGTTATGCTAATTGAAAAATAAATTATTGGCTTAAAGCTCTAAAAAAAATTTAAGAAGTATCGCCGTATCGACAGTAAAATTTCGCCGATACCGATATATCGGGGATACTTCAGGTATCGGTTACATCCCTAGTGTATAGCCACATTTACAAAAGATACTTGTGTATCCCACCACAACAGTTGAATGAATATACGTTAAACATTAAAATTTTAATTTTAGTTATTGTTGTTGTTGAAGTTGCTGTTATTGTTGTTGAATAGTGCATATTTTATACTTTAACTTGAATGTCGTGAGTCAAAAATCTAGGGCGAACTATTGAGTAACCCAACTGACAACAACAATAAATACAACCTCAAAAAAGGAAAAAAATTAAATAGAAAAAAGCTGTAAATTTAATACACAACTACAAACACAAACAAAACTGCGAATACACATACAAGAAAAAAAAACAAAAAGATAAAATAGCAAAACATAAGTGTTCACAAATAGTTTTTAATAATAAATGATAACAAAAAAGAAATTAAGAAACAAAAATCATCAAATAATTTTTCCACAATACAGGAACTGAAAAATAAAAACAAGCCATAAAAAATCAGTGGCACATTAAAAAAAATAAATAAAAATAGTTTCGTGTAAATGAATAAATAATCGCAGTGATAATGATCATCAAATATCATTAAAAAAACTAAAAAAAAAAATTATTAAACAGAAAAGCAACAATAAATCAAAATATGTTCAGTAAATTGTTTTAAAGAGAAAAATTATATTCATCTCACAGAGAGAAAGGTTGGAAAAAATAATTACAGTGAATAGCAAAAATTTTTTTTTTAAATAAAACTCCTTTTTTTATTTAGAAAAACGTACTTTAAAAAAAAGTTTTTGTTTTAAGTGTACTTTTTGTCAAAATGTACTGCTTAAAAAGTACTTTTCTATTATTAAAATTAGATACATATCTTGTCAAATAGTTATTTTTATTATAACTTGGCTTTTTTTTATTAAAAAGCTAATTTCCAATTAAAAATATTTGTTTTTTAACATTAAAATTAGTTAAAAATGTACTAAATGTTAACAGGGACATTATTTAATTACCCCCATATTTATAAAAAAAAAAATTGATTACTAAAAGGTTTATTAACTGCCAGGCCCACAATGTCGACAAGAACATTAATTCTTATATTTATATTGAAAACAAAGACAAATTTTAATATTTTATTATTGTTTTCAATATAAAAATGCGAAAGAAATGTTCTTGTCGACATTGTGGGCCTGGCAGTAAATACATTTTCATAGAAAATTCTTTTCATAAGCCTGCTTTAAACCTAAAATATTTTTTATGAATATAGCGGTTAATGTTTACGTTTCCCTAAATGTACACATTGTTAAAAAATTTAATTTTATTAAAAAAAATAATGGCGTGTTTATCGATTTCCATGTAAAACACAAACAATATCTTATAATTTGTTTTTGTTTTAAATGTAATTTAAGCGAACGAAATCTTCGTTCGGAAATAGATGATATCGAAAACTTTTCAATAAAAGGTGTACTTTTTAAAGCATGAAAAACTTATTTTCGACGAGAGTATATTATAAAAATGTATCGTTTGAAAAAAGGTTTTTTTTTTGTTTCAATAAAAGCAGAGTTCAAGCAAAAGTGGTCACTAACGTAGTTTTTTTTTTTAAAACAAAAACTCTAAAACTTCTTTTTCTGCTTGTGGATTTTGTACACAAAAACAAAATACGGTACACAACGGTTGTTGCGTTGCAGCCGAAGCAGGTATTTGTTATACCATAGAGGAGAAAACCCTTGCACCCAAAAGCGTTTTCGTTATATAAAAAAAAGCTTACGTTGTATTTGTGTTTTCCAGCTCGCAATCGTTGTGTACCGTATTTTGTTTGTGTAAAAATTCACAAACACAAAATTTTTTTTTTATTTTTTTTTTTATATAAAATTTGTATGTGTAATTTTCATAGCAACATACGGTACGGTACAATAACGTACTGTACCTTAGAGTGGTTTTTTTTTCGAACTCTAAATAAAAGTGCACCTTATCCAAAAAAACACAAATAAAAGGTTTAATATCTAAATGTTTTAAATATAGAAAACTTTTATATAAAATGGTACTTTTTAAAGAAAAGTACCATATTTCTTTAAAGACAATTTGTTACAGAAAACCATTTTTCTAAAAAAGTAACATCTTTTAAGAGTGTCTTAAGGGTACTTTTAAAAAAAGCGTCCATTTTTTAAACAAATTTAACAGTTTTCAAAAAGAGAAATAAGATTTGTTTAGACTTATTTTTCGAAAAAAGGGTAATAATGTAATTACCGCTTTGGATTTTGGGTGACGAAATTTTAAATTCAAGTTTAAAAAATTTGTTAAATGAGATAAGTAATAATATTAAAAATTTTGTGAAAATTTTTATTTTTCTATTCACTGTAATATAACACAATTACTAGGAAATTCAAATAGCAAAATAAAATAGTATAGAAAATTGAATGCAAAACTAAAACAAGCATAAAAAATCGTATGAAGTCATCTTCCGTTAAATTTGCATTTATTCGAACAAACTACAAAAATAAACAAAAATAATGATTTAATATAAATTAAATAAGAGTGAAAACCTAAAACTAATTAATGCATTTCAAGAGAAAGAGAAAGAAAAAGTCTATTTTAACAATAGAATAATGAGAAAATTACGCTATTCAAATCGTCTAGACAATATGAAATTTAATAATGAAGTAAAATAAATTAAATTGGTTACATATAAAATCAACAAAATCAAAAGCAAAAAAAAAAAAACACTTACACAAAAAAAAAAAAACACACATTCTCGAATAAAAGGTGACACAAATTAAATGAATGAATTATTTCAAATGATCGAATGGTGGTGATTTTACTATTGCCGCCATATTCTACAAATGGCTGTGATGGAAGATCAAATGAAAGCAGCAGTACTGCCACATCGACAACGTCAACCGGCGAAACTGCCATACCAACGAACGACTATAATTATCAAACAACTGACAATAACCAGAAATCATTGGAAGATTACAACAATAATAACGAACAAACTGCATCATATTATTACACCGTCCCACCACCAGAACCTCCACCTGCAGAATATTATCAATACACAGAAAACGTTGCTCCTCAACATCCTTCTATCGCTCTACCAGAAAATACTAGTCATTATAAATATACTTCAGTTTCACCACCCCCGCCTCCCTTACCTAAAAGCAAACCGCCAAATTATGTTACCGGAAGAAATCAAAACGATTTCGACTTTGACATTGACCACTATTCAAATGTCAAACTATTTGCAAATATTGTACCAAAACCACCTCGCTACAGATCACAGTCTCATCCGACTTTGGCAACAATACCAGAGCACACGATACATCAAGAACAGCCTGCGCATCAAATACAATCAATACCACCACCACCACCGATCAAAGTTCCCGATTCGAAGACAAGCACACCGACGAGTACAGCGTCATTTCACAAAAACAACTACTTATTACCCTCAAACTCAAAACCAACCAAATCAAAATCATTTAAGAACTCTAATTATATTACTAACACCACTAATTATGTACGTCACGTAACCCGTGTTAATTTTTATGATATCGATACTTCCCAGGTCGAATACGAATCAAAGGATTATGAAGGAGACGATAATGATAATTTAACTTTAGACGATGAAAATAATACGGAAGCTTTAACCAAAGAAGGTAAGTTGAGATAATTTATTCATTTTATAATTAATGTAAAAGAATTTAAATAATAAAACAATGGAGGTAGTAGTTTTTTATTCTTATTTAAATTAAATCTTTAAGGATCTGTAAAATATTTTGGTTTTTCAAACACTTTGTATGAAAAAATAGATATTTTTTAACTAACTAAGATAGTGTAGTTTTTAACATTTATATTTATTGAAATTAGCAGACATTTTTAAAAATCAAAATTAAAATCTTATGATTGGTGAAAAAAAAACTATTTCCTTAAAACAATTAAGGTCATATTTTTATGGCTTACGGTTTTTAATAGAGTTACTGAAACGCAAAATGGTGCAAGTGCCAAAACTAACCGAATTGAGCTAGATGCAGCAATTAACACTTAATTATGACAATCCCTGTACATAAGGCAGATATGATGATATAAAATTACCCTTTAAGCTATATAATCATTTTTAAAATTCTATGGGATTTGGGGATTTTGGGGGGAAAAAATGGTTAAAAAAACTGGGAACACTTCTTGTGTAGTTTTAATACGATCTTTACATGTCCGTTCGTCTGAGACTTTTTACAGCTTAACGGCCATATGGAACGAGCTAAAGAGGTAAAATTTATAAGCTATTTCTGTGTTCGAACTCTGAACTTTGCTAAGAAAAAGTTTTGTGAATGTCCTGCGTAGTTACTTGTCTGCCACATGGCACGTTTTGTCTTTTGGATATACACAAAGAGATAGAAAATCGTACAAATAAATCAAAACGAGCGTACATAAAAGGTTCATCTTTATGGAAAGAATTTGGCTCAGCGATTCAAAATGTTAGTAAAGAATGTAGAAATTGTTTGACTGAGCCTTTAAGTTCTATTACGCGAGGGAACAAGGTTTTTGTTGATTGAGAACTGAATGTTGTTTTTAAGGTTATTGAATCAAAACCTGTACTTAGATTTTTTCTATCAGCTCGACTTTTCGGATATACTGTTATATCTAAAATTGAGGCTCTTCCTTTTCATATATTGGGCTAACTTGAAAATACTTTACCATATTTACTTAAAAAAAATCCAAAACTCGTCCACAATATTACCATTCAGCCGTGCTTTGTAATGAACCAAACCGCGAGGGCGTGCTAGTGGAAAAATGGGGTGGTTCTTACCCCTATTGAAACAGCTTATTGATCGCCACACAAACTAAAAATTAGGTAGCTGCTAAATCGACAAATAAGATATTAAATACAAAAGAAAGGAGAAACCTAGTAGAAGAGGAAAGGTGTTAAATCCTCTTTCGTTGTCTACACCCACCCAACCATGCTATCCATCTCTTAGCCTTTCTAGATAGCCCAAAAATTATCTACATACTAATCTTACCTAACTTTTCGTGAAATTAAAAGTTAAATCCTTTAACACAACATATTTTTTTTTTTTTTACAAAACTGATATATTTACAAGAAATGTCATTATTATATTAACCCTATGGATTATACTCTAATCAACATATTAAAAATGTATGTATATTAAAAAAAAAAAAAAAAAAAAAAAAAAAGATAAAAATTGAGTTAGGATAAATATTAGATCAGAATGTCAAAATTTAAAAGTTATATATGTAAGTATAACATCTAATAAATATTTCATAAATGAAAAGAATAAAAACAAAATCAATTTATTTTTATATTGTTATGTTGTTGACATAAAATATTTTTGTTATCTTTTTACAAAAAAAAAAATTAATAAATTTTCCTTAAATTTATCTAAATTATTTCATGATACTGACATGCGTTTTGAGGAGTATTTCTATTAACATATAGTTTTCATGCTATTTACATTTTATTATTATTATTGAATATGTTATTCTCAAAGTTTTATTTTTAATGTAAATAACATTATAATTTGTATGTTGTTAATATTATTATGTTATAAACATAACATTTAAAATAAATTGAAATTGAACGGGTACAAAAACAAAACAAAAAAAAAACAATTTTGTTTGTTTGTGTAAAATAAATTAATTAAATAATTTGTCAAACATATACGTAACTCACCAAAATATATCCCTCGTTGACTTCAGGCCTGATGTCCTTGAGATTAAATGTTTGAATAATTATTTTTTTAATAAATGTTAATGATGATAATATATGATTTTTGTATGGTATACTGTGTATGTGTTGTGTATAAGAAAAAAAAAATTATTTAACATTTAAAAAAAAAAATAAAAAAAAATTGATTATCGGAGAAGATATCCGACATATAATGTAATGCAATGTATTTCCTTATGTCATTGTCCGGTAAAAAAAAATAAATAAATAATTTAGTTATGAGTTCGAAAAGTTGGTATCTTGCCAGCATTAAATTTATCCGGTAGGCATTCTTCAATAACAACTTCTAAATTTATCCGAAATGTAATTGAATTTTCGCCAACGATTTTTGTTAGAATCGATTCTTAATATGGAAATTTTTGCCCAAATTTTGATTATAACTTTTTCCACTAGAATTTAAAATTATCTTGCCCTGTTTTCAAATGATACACAGGGCAAAACAAAAATATCACTAGGATTTCCAAAATTTAGCACTATTAATATAAGATTCCTCCAGATTCTTGAAATTCTCACAAGATCGAATTTAATATAAAAAAATATCCCAATGAAATTCCGAAAAATTATATTTTTATAAATTCTTGATAAAATTTCCAAATTTTATTAGAAATAATTCGTTGTAGTACAATTATTATTCAAATTTATACACAAAAATGATTAAAACAAAAAGTATAAGTCATAAAATTCTAACAGAAAATTCCAACGCAACTATGACTAAAGGAAATATTAAATAAAGAAATTATTTTTAAACAATTCCCCAAGTAAAACAACCAATGCCTCATAGCTTACATTGGTTTTTAATTTGCCCAGTAGTTTCAGAGATATCATTAAAGTTTTGAAAAAAAAGAACAATTTAAAAAAAAATTTTTTTTTGTTCAAAAAAATATTTTTTAATATGTGTGTGTGTTTGCTTCTGTACCTTCACTAAATTGTGAATAAAAGCGAGACGCGTTCATCGATTTGTATGATCTGTGTCTCATTTTGTTCAAAGGTTATGTGATTTTACGTGAAAGTAATAGAAATTACCCTTTTTCACGTATTGGATTTTCAAGGATTTTAAATCTACAAGATTTTAATTTTTTTTAGATAGAATCAAAAAAATGCGAAAAATGTATTATCCCAGACTTAAACATAACTCATTAAATTTTCACTTTATTTTTATGCACATACATGTTTTAGAAATATACTTTAATATGATTTTTCATATAGCTAAAAGAGAGCACACACAATTGGCTCCCAGCCAATCAACTTTTTTTACTTAACCTGCGGCCACACGATCAACTTTTTGTTGATAGTCTTTTACATATACTGTTTGTCAAAATTTACATAAATTGAAAGCGGTGACGTAGGCTGCACGCAATTTTTAAGCAATTTACTTTCAAGATGTCATCAAGAAAACAATTTATACAGACAAACGAAACATTTGCTCACTAAACATCTAATCAGCTGTTAAATTGAACGTAAAATTTCCAAACAAATGGATAGTTAAAATTGAGAGCAATCTCGTCATCAATTTAAAAAGTGTGACTGTGTTAGTGAAAAAAATGACAGTGAGAGCAAATTGAAAAGAATTGAAAGACAAAAATTGATCGTGTGGCCTCCAAGTTAGACAACTACCTATGTACATATTTATGTATTGCTTAGCCATTTTTTGGTTATTTTTAAAAATTTAATTGTTTTTCAAATGTAAACAAGTAAATCTTTAGAAAAATAAGAAGCAATTTGGAAAATTGCTTAATGAAGATATACATATGTTATAATTTTTTAACTGTAACTTGAAAATTCGAGCTGATGGAGAAAAATGGAGTTTAGATTTGAAATCAGCGACATTAAATCAGTAAAAAAAATCAAATTAAATTCCAGTCAACACAAAAAAAGTTTAATTATGTTCCCTTACGTTATCAGTAGTAAAGTTTGTTCTTTAAGTCTTTTATTTGCACTCAGTGTAAGAGTACGAAAAATGTTTGTTTCTTAAGTCGTTTATTTTCCACACACTTAAGAAAAAAAAATTTTTAATTTTTATAAAATCGAAAATTCATCCATAACTATTCTATTCTATTAAATATAGGGATGTTATCGATAAATTTTCTATAGAAAATTCTACAGAATAGAAAAGTTATTCATACGTTTTCTAAAGAAAAGAGAAGTTATCGATACATTTATTTTACAATAAAAAAGCTTAATACACAAGAATAGAATAAAATAAAAGTTATACATAGATGCATTTTCTATGGAGAAGAATAGTAAGCAGTGTTGCCAATTCAGCCATTTAGTGGCTAGATTTAGCCTTTTTTAATCTCCTTTAGACATTAAAATATCAATTTAGCCATTGGCCATTTTTTTTAAGCCAAATACGCTTCAAAATTTTTTAAAATTTTATACCAAAAAAATAAGTTGTAACGTTGAACTTTTCTTAAATATTTAACGCAAATGACTTTTACAACAAAAAGATATAACATTTATCGGTAATTTGACTCTTCCATTATTCAAAGATATTTATTATGTTTATTTTATTGTTACTTAAAATGTAATCTGTTTTGTGCAATTTTAGTGTTATAAATACATTTACAAATTTTTTTTAATAATGATTGAGGAGAGGGGATTATGCGTTTGTGTTGGTCCTTTAACCACATCTAAGTATACCGATTGACTCATAATCACTTTCTGAGTCCGGCAGGCTGGCTGGCTGTCCATGTAACCTTATGCGCAAAGTACAGGTCGCAATTTAAAAGACAATTTGATGAAATTTGGTACATAGGTTCTAAGTGGTACAAGGACCAAGCGTATTGAAAATAGGGTGAATCGGTACATAATTTCATATAGCCCCCATTCAAGCTGCTTTCCGGAATATGGTCTTTGTGCTCACAACCAAAAAAAAAAGATCACGTGGGGAGTTAGGGGTCAATTTCTGCCCCGCTGAAACTATCAAACCAATTTTAGTGAAATTTAAAACATAAATAGATCCATATATTTATGGACACATAAGCTATGCATTTTTTAAAAAAAATAGGACCACGAGGGCAAAAAGTGGCGATTTCTGCCTCTCCGAAACTAACAGATGTTAATAAAATTTAAAACATAGATAGATCCCTATTCATATAGCCACATTAGCTATCCATTTTTCAAAAAAAGGTCCTTGCAAAAATTTATTCCTATAAACTGTGGTGCAGGGTATCATATGGTCGGGCTTAACCGGCTATACTTTCTCACTTAATAAATAATAGTTATCAAAAAAAGTTGTTTTTGGGAATACATAATTTTTTTTTATTAAATAATAGTTTTCATAATTTTCGATTTCAATTCAAACATTAAAAAACAGTCAAAACTATAACAATTGTTATTTACAATAATTATTGTAAATTTTCTATATGCAAATGTTCAGCTACGTAAACAAAATTAATCTACATAAACTTATTTGTTTTTATTAAAAATAATGTTGAGCTATGTTTCATGTTCCTTGCGAGCCCCTAGTATCAATATGTTTATTTATGACAGGTGTTTTTTTGTTTTTTTTTTTTTTTTTTTTTTGTTTAGTGAACTATCTTATTTACGATAGTTTTTATATAAAATGACCATGAATTCCAATTCAAAACAAGTGTTCTTAACAATAACAATATGTTGATATGTGTATTAGTACAAAAAAAAGTTAAATATATTTATTTTAAACACATGGCGCTTATAGCACGATATTTAATGACAGCGGTGTTGACCCAAAGTTGAAGAACTACTTACTAGCTGCTTTCTGTATGTCAGCTTAATAACTTAATTACCTCATAACTGGAAGTTATGTTGGAAAATTTGTTATGAATGTAGAAAATAGCATTGAATTTCAAGTGTCAATTTGTTTTGACAAGTGTTTTTCGCTGCTAATGAGTGCAAGTACGTTTCATGACCATCGGTCAAAACTAATTAGGTTTAATTACTTATAAAGTTATTTAAAAGTTAAAGAAAAAATAATGTGTTTAAAAGGCGACAAAATGCAATATAGAAGTGCTAGATTTAATGACAGATTATTACTGAAATGATTATATGTGAACATAATTAATTTGGAATAAACAAACCGGAAAATTAAATCCAAATAATTTTTTTTCTTTAGTTTGATTTAAAATAAAGCTTAAAACAAGTTAAATTTTATCTTACATGTAATAAGCGCTTATTCAAGTTATAGTTAAATCAAATCACCTCTTTAAAAATAATTCAAATTAAGTATTTTTTAATTAACATCAATAACTTTACAACAACTATGAGCTCAAAAACGTTTTCGTTTATTTTTTCATTTAATTTTTATTGAAATTTTTTCTACATTCTCAATACTTTGGCATTATAAAATGTAATTGATATTGTGTTTCAGCGGTAGTGATGTTTATTGTTGTTGTAACTAAAGAAACTATTAGATAATTGATGTTTATGCCACGGAATGTAGTTTTTATTGATCAAAATTGATACCTCTTCAAATAGACAAAAAAAAAGAGGCACAACAACTAAAATAAAATGTATTAACTCGCCTATTAAAAAAGTATAAAGAAAACTTTGCGCATTCATGCACATGTTTTAAATTTTTCAAATATTTTTCTTCTTTATATTAGTACGTTGTTTTAGACTTGTACCCTTACATGTTGCCGTGCGATGCAATGCATTGGTTTGTTGGGTTGTTTTTATTTGCTTGCCGATATGCTTGAGCGCATTTTCTTATTACATAATAGACGAATTGTTAATGTACAATAAACTGATAATCTTATTATTGCACTCAAAGAAAAAAAAAACCAATTCCAAATAATACATGGTTTTTTTCTAAAAATGCTTTACTAGTTATAATCTTATTTTTTAAAAGGTGCTTTTTCTTAAAAGTACCATTTCTTAAAGGTGGTTTTTCTAAACTGTACTTCTTCTAAACGGTACTTTTCTAAAACGTACTTTTTCTAAAAGATACTTTTCTACAACGTACTATTTCTAAAAGGTACTTTTCCTAAAAGGTACTTTTTCTAAAAGGTACTTTTTCTAAGGGCCATTATTACAACTTACAAATAGTTATTTTTAGGATGCTATCTGACAGATAAATAGTTTTTGGTTATTACAAGTTAATATTAACCTAAAAAGTGACTGATAAGCTAACATCAGGTTTGTCCTCATGGTAACTTTACAAGTGAACTTTAAGAACTTGAAGATGCCATATTTTCTGCTGAAGATATGGTAACTTCAATGACAGTTTTATGTCATATTAAATTATTTAAGTCGTTGCCACTACGTATATTAAACAACCAAAAGTAGTCGGTATGTACTGCAATGTTGCCACAGTATATAAATTAAATTTTTTATTTTATCGGACAGTTGTAATAATGGAAAAAACTTATTGGTCACTATCGTTCAAGATAGCTATTGTACACGTTAACTATCAGCAACTTTATCATAAGGTTGTGATAATGGCCCTAAAAGGTACTTTTTCTAAAAGGTAATTTTCTAAAAGGTACTTTTTCTAAAATATACTTTTTCTAAAAGGTACTTTTTCTAAAATGTACTTTTTCTAAAAGGTACTATTTCTAAAAGGTACTTTTTCTAAATGGTATTTTTCTAAAAGGTATTTTTGTAAAAGTTACTTTTTCAAAAAGATACTTTTTCCAATAAGTACTTTTTCTAAAAGGTACTTTTTCTAAAAGGTACTTTTTCCAAAAAGTACTTTTTCTAAAAGGTACTTTTTCCAAAAAGTACTTTTTCTAAAAGGTACTTTTTCTAAATGGTACTTTTTCCAAAGAGAAATTTTCTATAGAAAATTTCTATAGAATAGAAATGTTATCCATAATCTTTTCATAAAATGAACAAGTTATCGGTATAAAAATTATCAATATGTATGAATACACATATGTATGTATATGTATTAAAGGACTGCATGAATAACTTCATTCATGAACATACTGAAATGTTTATTCAATGAAGTTCGTATTCCAATAAAATTCAGACCACTGAACAAACTGTTGTTTTATTCATGCTACTAGCAAACACATTTCGTTTCATATGGCAAACACAAAGTCTTTGTTCTATGAAACGACTTTTGTTTCACAGTTTTCACTCTCTCTCATTTTTTTTTATATAAATACTCAATAGCAATGTTGCCACTTAGTAAATTTATGTATTTTTTTTCCTTTTTGTTACCTCTACAATAATATATGTAATTTGTAAAGCATTTTTTAAATTAAATTTAAATTTTTTTCCTAACAACCTTTTTATGTACTTCCAAGCAAAACACATTGCTGAAAAATGTTTTTGAAAATAAAATGAAGTTTAAAAACTTACATTAAAAACAACTAATTTACATTGAAAACAAAGTCAAATTTGTATTATTTTTATTATTTTAATATTAATGTACTTCCTTATCTTGTTGATTTTACTCTTCATGGTTATTTTTGTTTTTTTTTTATCTTTCCTAATGTTTTTCATTTCTTTCAACTGGCAATACTGACTTTAAAATAAATGTGTTTTTCCATGAACTTATTCGACATTTATTCAGTGGTTGTTTTATTTAAGAGTTGTTATTATTCATATTCTCTTGCTTAAGTAAACAAAAAAAAACTGCATCTTACTCGTCTCTTAAATTTCGTGTGTTTTTTGCTTTCACTTCGTAGTTATTTATTATTCTGAATACAAAAGAAGCAAATACAAAATTATAATGAACGTTTCATGAACATTATTATTAAGTTTCATGCAGATGTTTAATATGTATATTCTTAATATATAAAAAATCCGTGTCACTGTGTATGTTTCGAATAAACTCAAAAACGAGTCAACTGATATTCATGAAAATTGGCATATATATGTAATTTGGTCCAACTTAGATGATAGGATAGTTATTATTTAAATTAATGGCCTGGGGGCGGAGGGGCGTGGCAAAATCCATAACTTGAGAACGGCTTGACCGATTTGAACGATTTTTTCTTTAAAATGATCGCCATGGTCCAACTTAGGTTTTTACGGAAAGAAAATTTTGCCCCGCCCACTTTTACGCCCACTTTTTTCGATTTACCTAAAATCAGAAAACGGCTCCATCGAGTTGACTAATTTTTCTTTCAAATGTTCGTATTAATCAACTTTAAGTTTTCATCGAAAGAAAAATTTACCACGCCTACTTTTACGCCCACTTTTTCTATTAAGCGCATAACTGGAGAACGGCTTGACCGATTTGGACGAGTTTTTCTTTAAAATGATCGCCATGGTCTAACTTAGGTTTTGCGGTAAGAAAATGTTGCCCCGCCCACTTTTACGCTCACTTTTTTCGTAAGATTCACAGCATATATATACATACATACAACCATATGTATTTTCAAATCAAATGTAAATTAAACATATGTATATGAACAACATTTTAATTTATAATATTATAATGATGAAACAGAACTGGGGATGAACGATGTTTTACATGCAGTTTGACATGCAATTTTGCCAGAGAATGCGGTCGTGAAATAAAATCAATTTTATTTTGAGGACGTTTTTTCTAATGCTCTCACATATAGACACTTATCCTCTTAACAATGTGCCATACTTTCATTCAAAAAACTTTATGATAGGTATTTCATGGATTTTTATTTAAAGGCCGTAAATTTCGTTTAAAGATCAATTTAAATCGTCTGGTAATACAACACTAATGTTTGCTTAGGGCCAGCAACGCGGACCGGGTCAGCTAGTATATATATATATATATTCAAATCTACCCGCTGTAAAGATATTGTGCTATTTGGTCTACTTTTTGGTTATGAAACGGTTCGTTTAAAAATTCTTTTTGATATGCATTGAATAATAAATTAAAAATTGTTTTACCGCTACGGAAAAACAAATGAAAATAAAAATGTTCACTACTAACCTCGCGCTCGCAATAACAGCATTTTTATTTATAAATAGAAAGGTCGAATATAAATAACTTTAATTAAAATTTTTAATTTTTGAGTTAATACCTTCTTTGTGATCAAGTGCGATATGTACATATTTTTCATGTAATCAAATACTTATTGGTGCATTTTCTATAGAAAAGAAAAGTAATTGATTAATTTCCCACAGAATCAAATTCGTTTCTTAAAACAAGAAAATCTGAAATCCAAAGATAATATTAATTTATTTTGTTCGTATTAAGTAAAATTTGTTTTAAATAAACATTTTCTCATGATCAAAAAAAATCACGTTTTTGGTATATGATAAAAAATTTCTTAAAACAAGAAATACAAGAGTAGCTAGTTTTTTATTAAAAAAAAAATAAGATATTTCTGAAGCTGAATTTATTTAATATTAGTCTGGTTTTCCTGATTTTTAAATATAATCGAATTTTTTGCGTCAAGAAACAAATGCTAGGGATTTTTTTAAATTTTTCACAAAATACTCAAGAAAACTTGGTTTGATTCCAAAAATTTTTTTTTAATCGACATATGATGAAAATCAATCAAAAGTTTCTTAATTCATATTAAGTTTTCTATAAGTAACTAATGCTACATGTTTTAATGTTTTCATGTTTAAAAGCAAAAGTTCCCATTTAGTTTATATTTTGCTATTTCGCACTTGAATAATCCATTCTGTACCTGGTTCAAGAAACTCCGTGCTTACCGTACTATTGATACAGCTTCAGATTGATTTAAGTACGGATGGATTGATTTTTCTTTCGAGTGCAGTTACTTTATTTCAAAGATCAAACATATTTCTGAATCGAGTAAGTATTGCTTACTTTTTTAGAAAACTTAATATTTATTCAGTTGAATCGAGTTACAATCAGCCCAAAAAAGGGCTTTATTACAAAAACAAAAAAAAGTGGCACCAGAAAGGGGATTTACGAAAAAAAGGGGGCACTTCTTTCAAAATCAAAATAAGTACTCCAAACTATGTTTTTAAATTTTGTTTGTAAATGGTAAAAAAAAACAGAAGCAGAAGCATTTTGTAACAATACTGGCCAGCAAAAAACGTCGGGAGCAAGAACTTTTTTATGTGATTTTAATTGACTTTAGCGTGCTGAATCAAAATCTGTACACAGATTTATGGGCTAGACCAATATTTCTAATTAATTTTATCATAACTTGAAATCGATTTTGTCAAAACACCTACAGATGATTAGGAAAACAAATTCCTTTGAATCATCCAAATAATTTTTTTTTTAATATTTTGAACTCTTTCGGAGTTATTCTGAAATTAGGGGCGTTACATTTTTTGTAAAGTGAGTACTAAGTTAATTTAATGTATTATTCAATATTGCCGGCCCATCTCTTCAGAGGGGTTTGCCGTTTAACACTCAGCACCGTCGGATGGCGTCAATTGTCAAACATCAATGTTTAAGCCAAATTATATTTTACCTTGGTAGATCGAAATTTGCTTTGAATGAATGATTACCTATTTAATTGATTTACATGTTCTTCCTTAAAAAAAAAATTTATTCATTTCATGTTGTAAAATTTCTTTCTTCATAAAAATAATTTAATGAAAATTAAATTCAAAGAACTTAAGCCTGATAAAAGTATCGAAATTTGGATTAACTCGTTAAAATTTTTATTTATTATACGTATACAGAAATTTCATGAAAGTACTTTTATGTGTAAATGCAGTGTTGTATAAAAATCATATATTGCGACTTTTGGTGAATTTTTCTTAACAAAAATCATAAGAAAATACAATTTGGCGAATTTCGGTGCATAATCGGCGACGAAAGTGAATAAAATCTGACAACCCCGATTTATGCAGACATAAGTATACGCCATGGAACAAGTATTTATTTCATCATGGTATACGCATAGAAGCAAGTGACACTTATCAAATACACTTGCTTGCGAATATTTAATACGTACAAATGTGTACATACATTTTTCGGAAGATATACAAGCATAAGGTAACCCATGACAAGAAAAAATTCATATAAGCTTGCTTACATATATATTAACACATTATAACTTACATTAAAACTGGGAGTTTTTATAAAACAGAATGTATAAAAAAGTATCTCTTCATTTAGTAAAACGTATCAAAAAAATGGCAAGAATTACAAAAAGTATCACATTTGAGTGCATTTTGTAAAAGTAGCAAAAAAGTATAAAAGCAGCCGAAAAAGTGGCAAATATAGCACCAACGGTAACGGTGGTTACAATTTTTTAAGGTTTTCAAGAAAAGTTTTCCTAAAGTAATTTACTTAGGTCTATTATGAGAAACTATTGATTGAAAATTTAAGGCACTTACATTAAAACTTTATTCAATTCAGAAAGATTTTTTTCATGTATGTACAAACAAAATGTTTTGATTCGAGAAACAGATGGTATCAATTAATCAGGCTTTTCTTGCTATTTCGTAAAATATATAGCAACGTAAACTTGATTTAAGTAACTCTAGGATTAAAATAAATTTTTTTTTTTGCTTTATTCGACTGAATTATTGTTCGCTTTGACTAATTACTTTTTGCTTTAATGAAGCCAAACATATATTAAAAATAAGACATTTTTGGCTTGGACGAGAATCGTGCAAAATTTTCTTGGCTTAATCCATATTTTCTGGTGATTTAGTAAATAATTATTTCCGTGTATGAATAAGAAAAGTTTTTGATGAATTTACTAAAACAAAGGACGAGTTATAAATGAATTTTCTATAAAACGAAGGGAGATTGATGTTTTTTTCAATAGAAAAGTTATGCAAAAATAATTTTCGTATTTTATTATTGTTTTTAATATGATTTCTCACACGAAGTTTTGTTTTCATTTTCTAAAAACAAGCAGTTAATGCATAGTGTTATCGATATTCAAAAAGTTGTACAAAACTATTTGATCAATAAGAAACGGCTAAAGCATAACAGAAAAGTTATCGATTTTTGGTAAAATAAAATGTTTTCGATTCATTTCCTGTAAAATGTACCGCTGAATATTTTATAATATATCAAATTATTTCATATATTTCGTATAGAATAGATAAGTTGTTTACAATAATAAATATATAGAGTTTTTACTGAATTAACTGCTTTTTTAGGAGTTATTTATTTCACAGATCTACATAGAAAGAGCTGCTTCCCTTTAGGATCCACATTGACAATTACAGTCTAGCCGGGGGAATCTAGATTTGAATCTTAACAGTCAGTCGTAAAATGTTTTTAAATCAAAAAAAAAAAAAAAAAAAAACAATTTACGAACACAGCTTAAAACTGATTTTTTTTTTTTTGTAAATTCTCTTCTTTTTATGCATTTAAATAATCTGGACACATTGTTATTTTTGCTGCATTTTAATGTTTCGCAAATTAAATGACATAAACGAGTATTAAAATGCAACATTTTATAATTTTGAAAATTGTTGCTGCTATCGTTGTTGTTGTTGTTGCTAAATTGCATTTTACTTAATTGTCTAGTATTTCATAAAAAGTACCGTAATGTGCATTTGGAATTGCTGGACCATTAAAGGTCGCTTGTATTTTTGTTTTTGTAATAGCCAAATAGGAAACAACAACGAAATATTTCTATGCAACTCACAGTTGTCTGTCTGTCTGTCTGCGATTTACACTGATAAATTTTGTATTTTTTCACAGTTTATTTTTTAAATGCTTTTAAACTGTAAAATTTTATTCAAATATAATACAATGGCAAGAAATAAAAAAAGTTTTAACTGAAAAGAAACGGCAAAATTTTATAAAAAAAAAAATCGTTACACATTATTGTTAGTAAAGTTGGGTTGGCGCCATCTATCAACAAGTTTAGTTTGTGTTTAAGGCAACAGACATTTAAATCTTGCTGTTTTCTTATATAATTTTCAGATCTTTTTATTAAATAAGCATTATTACACTATTTATAAATGTTGGTAAATTAAAATGTTTCTTAAGTTAGACTCATATGGACTCATATACAAATAAATCAAATACTTACATATGAACACGCATATTAATTTATAGATAAATACCCTGTAAAAAATGTCAATAGTAAAACTGTAAGGATTTACGATTGACTTTGTCACCAGTTCTACTGATCAACTGTAGATCCAGACAATACTTTGTGCTATAGACATTTAATATATCGCACTTAGTCAACTCGAAATTTCAAAATTTACAGTTAAAGCAAAACCATTTTTAATTTAACATTAAAGGATTAACATAAAGAATTTTTTAAACAACCTTTTCATTACCAAAAAGTAGACAAAATAACACGATATTTTTATAGCGTGTGGATATGAATATTACGTGTTGACTTTTTCCAAAAAATATCAAGTGCGATATGCTTGTCATTGAACTAATGACTAGGTAGTTCTTTTTTTTTTTTTTTGTTGCAATGTTTTTTTCTGTCAGTTACTTTAAATCTTATTTCGTTATTTTATTGTCAGTTAACTTGGTGCGGCGAAAATTGGTTAAAATACCTCCATATATTTTGTTTAAATAACATGTATAATTAATAAAAAGAACTTGTAATTTCATCTATAAAAGTGAATGTATTTTTGTATATATATACATATATATATATTTGTGCCTTATAGGAGGCCAAACCACTGGACCGATCAACTTGACTTATTTACAGAATATAACTGTGACTCTGAAAGAGACATTAGGCTATATAAAGTTAAGATTGGACAAAGGGGCGATGCCACGCCCTTAAAACCCAAAATTTAAAATCGTTATATCTTAGGCATTTTTTGGCATAGGATGATGATATTTTGTACATATGGTATTAGTATGAATAGAAATAAGCTTTTTGAAAAAAGAGGGCGGAGCCACGCCCCTTTACAGAAAAAGTAAAGACCACCATAAACTACTGAACCGATCGTTATTAAATTTCCATAGTAGGCGACTGCCTTGAGTTACTGAACTTTAAGCTATACAAAGATGTGGTTGGAAAAAGGGCGGTGCCACGCCCATGCAACCCAAAACATAAATTCCTCATATCTTAGCTACTATTTGGCGTATGATGATGATATTTGGTATATATGGTATTGTTATGAATAGAAATACGTTGCATAAACAAAGTGGGAGGGAACACGCCCTTTTATGTCGATGATATCTAATTAACTACTGAACCGATCGTCATTAATATCTCACAGTAGGCTGTTGTTATGAATTAATGAGCCCCAGGCTATGTAAAGTTGTGGTTGGACAAAGGGGCGATGGCACGCCTAATCAACTCAAAATTTAAAATCCTCTTATCTTCGATACTGTCACGTATGTAGGTGTTGGGATAAATTTAAAAGGGAATTTTTTGACATATTTGCCCATGCTTGATACACATGTTAATTAAATTAGTGGGCTAACCATACTCTCATTCTCCCACTCACACAACTTAGCGAAGCACACCGGAAAAAGCTAGTAAACTATATACTAGGGATATGCGATTAATCGGTATATGAAAGTTTTGATTAATTTCGATTAATCAACAATTCTGATAATTCAAAGTTCTGATTAATTGGAAATTTTAATTTGGTTAATTAAATTTGAATAATTTTACTCAAACATTTTTAAATTGAAACAAATATAAAAATTTAACCGGCACAATTACGTTTCGAAAATCGGCGACGAAAACTATGAACGTTACGGTCAGCGTTGCCACGACCAAAAAAAATTTGGAACCAAAATGTATAAATAAAGTTACCAAAAGCGAAAAAAATAACAAACATTATTTTGTATCAAAAGTTCTTTTTTATTCGCACTTCCGTTGAAAAATATGTCTAAAGAAGATATTGTGTATTTTATCGTGTAGGCTCATAAACCGCTGGACCGATGGTCTGGAACGAACAATAGGCTATATAATTTTTCGAAATTTTTTGTGGACGTGGCAATTTTTGGATGACAATTTAAAAAAAATTTATGAGCTAGAGCTTTCAGCCTTTTTTTATAAAGAGCTCTTACAAGTTAAACTTTTAAAGTCTTGCTGTGTTTTATGTCATAAAATTGCAAAATTGAATTATGCGATAGATCTTTTATACTCGTATATACATAGATGCTTTTTGTCCGGTGGATATATAATCATATTAAATGGGATGGGATCGGAAAGGCCTTTCCCCTTATCGTTTATCCAGAAAAGTGTTTCAGTTAGCACCATGAAGCATTAAATGAATCAGATAATGGCCATCTACACTTCAAGGAACCTTTATGGTTAAGTTGAAAGTCTGTTAAAGTTTAAGCTTCATAAAAATAATTTTTAAGTAGATGAAAAAAGTATTAGGTTTTGAATGAAAGCGTTTATTTTTGTGTTGAAAAAAGTACACAAGTACACATTGGAAAAAAGTATCCAATTTTGCTTAAAAGTAAAAAAAGGCAATGCTGGTAACGGTGCCTATCAGCAACGAAAAACTAAAAGTTTTCGGACGGAATGAAAACAACATCAGGTAGGTTGTTTTCGGTGTAGCAACGAAATATCATATGGGCATTTCCAGCGAAGACTACTTTTTGTAACGTAACGCCAGCAAGCAATTAAAATTGTTTTTCACAAAACTTTTGTGTTTTTTTTTTATTTTGGTGTAAAGCGCAACAAGCTCTACATTGAGTAACAAAAGTGGTAGCATTTAAAAAACATGGGCCTTATATACAAGCTTATTTGCTGGTGTTACGTTACAAAAAGTAGACTTTTATCTGGAAATGCCCATTTGTAGTTTTATTGTGTTCAGAGTTGTTCTATTGTTTTTAAATCAAACATCGTACGGCATTTTTTTATTCCAAATTTTAAGAAAAAGAATTTAATACAATTCCAAAATTAATACAAAGAAGGAATTTTCTTTGTTCAAGGCGAATTCATTATAGGCAATCTCAGTATAACAACAAGTACAAATCGTACAAAAACCACAAGCAAATTTTTTTTTTTTAATTATTGTTAAATGTCAAACCCCGAAACAAAATAAAACAGAAACAATGATAATAAACAACATTTTGATATCCAACAATTATAAAGCAAAAGAAAATGTTATCAGTACGACTTTTAAGACCACATGTAATGAATTCGCCTTGTCTTTGTCCGAGGAGGAAAAAATAATTGATTTTGTCAAAAATAGTGAAATTTTTTTCAATGCTCGAACTCCCAAATTCAATGACAGTGAAGGAAAAATGGCTAAGTTTTTAATTGGTTTCCTATTCCAGGTGATTGGTATTCCTTCCAAATCAGTTTTAATAATTTCCAGCACAGATTCAAAAAGTTCGATATCATCATCCATCAAACATCGATCAATTAAGATATTGTGCGCACCTTCTCTGTGCCGCTGTTTTTTTTTTACGTAAATATTTTTTCTCGCTTTCAATAATAACAGCAATAAATGCTGCTGCGTGATGTAATAAGCTGCAATTTGTCGATTTGCTTAGTTAATTACATCGACTCAATAATTTTCCACTTTTTTTTAGTATTTAATCAACATATTTTTTTTTTTCGCTCACAAAATTCAACCTTTATATTATAAATTGTGCCAGTGTTATCAGGAAATTACTTTTCTTCCCCACAAAAAAATTTAAAAAACCCCCAAAATTTAAAGTATTTTGAAAAAAAATTTTATATAATAATTTCATTTCAATTCATTTATAAATGATGTGCTAAACTCCCAATTTTTATTTTTGATAAAAACACTGAAATTTATTGTTGTGGGAAAACATAGAAACTGCGCATTTCGCTGGTTGCTTAGACCAGGGCCCATTCCACAAAACAACTTATCAACTTTTCACTTTGCACTTATCAAATTTTTCGTCAATTTGCAAAACTTTATGTTCCACAGAACTATTAAATTTGATAAGTGACAAATTGAAATTGATAAGTGTAATTTGCAAACTCTTTGCAATTTTTATACTCTCTTTGCAATTTCTGTTCCACGTACGTTCTCTTATGCAAAGTTAATATTGAAAAATGTAATTTGCAAAGACTTTGCAAATAATTATGCTGTTTCGTTCCACAAAAACTGTAAATTCTATTTTTGCAAAGTAAATTTTGATAAGTTTGTCAAAAATTTGCAAGGTAAACGATCGCTTTGCAAATTCGTATTCTTATATCTTTTGAAGCTTTCAAAATGTTAAGACGTGAGTTTTTGTTTGACGATATTAAAGAAGTGGTTATAACAAGAAATTATAGAGACCGAATAAATTTTTCGGGACTACAAAACTTTAATTTTAAAGAGTGCTTTCGTTTAAATCAAATCCAAGTTGATTTCATTTTTTTAAATAAAATTGGAGAAAAATTAAAACACAATACACAGCGCAGTAATGCTCTGTCGGCTGAAAATCAATTGCTACTGTGCTTGCATTGGCTCGGAAATGGTTGCCAGTACCATGGAGTTCCAGCTATGCATGGTGTTGCAAAATCAACAGTTTGCAGAGCCATCCAAAGAGTTGTCGACGTTTAAATAGACGTTTTATTTTAAAACATGATGGCGTTTCAAAATTTCTCCCAGGCAGCCTGTTTAGTTTATTTATTAACCTTCAAAATGATATATAAACTTAAATATGTTCTAAATATAACACATACGTATGTATTTATTTGACCCTTATTCTTTAGATTGTATAATAAAATTTTCGACCATGAGGACATATTTTTTATATAAACTTTCTTAATTTTTTTAATCCAACATTTCGGCACTGCTTCGTATTCCTTCTTCAGGTTTCTTTACTATTTTTTAATTGCATACAAAAATGTTTTTCAATTCCATCTTGATCAAATTTTTATTGCTAAATTTTGTTAAATAATAAAGAAAGAAAAAAACCTTGAAAAAGATACACAAAGCAGTGCCGAAATATTGGATAAAATAAAAATTTGTATATAAAAAATAAGACCTCAAGCTCAAAATTTTTATTATACATATGTTCTAATTATTTACAATAATTTTATAAAAAAATACTTAGGTTATTGTTTTGAATACTAGCGAATAAAATATCTTTTTTTTCTTTAATAATATTTAAAACTGAAAGTTTTTTCTCCATTTTTATTTTGCGGCTCATTTTTATAACTTTTATTTAGCAACGCAAAGTGAAAAGTAATAATAAGACAGAAATGCAAAGATGATTAAATGCTTTGTGGAACACTTTAAACACTTACTTTGCATGAAAGCACAAAGACTTTGCAAAGAGAACAAGGTTTTTGCAAAGAGGGCAAAGTCTTTTCAAAGAGAGCAAAATCTTTGCAAAACTTTGCTTACTGCAAAGTGAGATTTGCAAAGAATATTGTGGAACAGAAACACTTATCACTTTGCCAAAAAATGAAATTTGATAAGTGCAAAGTGAAAAGTTGATAAGTTGTTTCGTGGAATAGGGCCCAGCTCTTCAGGAAACTTTTTCCAAAGACTTTAGAAAAGCTAAAAATATTATACAAATAAGACCATAAAGTGAATAAGAATTTTAAACACTCAGGTCTTACTTGTAACAATATCAAAGCTTCAACAAAGCCACAGCAATAAACAGTGAATTTATCTTTTCTTACATTCCCCTACAATTGGCTGGTTTTTACCAACTCGAATTGTAGTTGTAAAAGTGTAAAAAGAAAAAACAAAATTCAAAAAACAAATTGCTTAATAAATTAGTTAAACTTGACTCAGTTTTAATTGACGTTCTAATATCAATAAATAAATAAAGCAAAATTCGCAAAATGCTTAACATTTTACTGAAATTCCCCAAAAAAAATATAATTTTTAAAGTTTCTTTAATATTTTTATTTAATAATATATCTAAAAAAACAATTTGTTAACAGTTCAAAAAAAAAAAAAGACTGTTACATACAAAGCGAATTTATTACAGGTAATCTCGCTACTACAACAAGTACAACTCGTACAAAAACCACACGCAATTTGTTTTTGTAAAATCATTGTACAATGTCAAAAACCGAAACAAAACAAGACAGAAATAAAGACAATAAACAAAATTTTGACATCCAACAATTATAAAGCTAAAGAAAAAAAGTTATCAGCAGGGCTTTTAGGATCACCTGTAATGAATTCGCCTTGGTAAGATATGTGCATACATATATAATTCAAAAGAGAGTTAGTAGAAATCTGCTGTTTTTAATATTTGAAAGTTTCTTCAAAAATATCGAGTGTTGCCAAATCATATTCGTGAATTTTGTACATTTTATCGGAATAAAAAAGTTTGAGCATATCAGGTGTTTGATTGAAGTTGTGACACGTATATTTCCATGAATACTTCACCCTTTTAACGCTTTCTGTTTTTATCTTTTCAACCAAAACAAGCTGTAAAATATACATAGTATTACTTAGCTTTCGTTAAGTGCAGATAGGCTAATAGTGAAACCCCCTTAAAATTCCCTAAATATAAATGTATTTCCCCCAAACTTTCCCCTTAAGAATTTGCCCGTAAATGAAATAAAACCTTCTAAATCTGGGGTGGATACCCCCTAACTAGACACTCTGAATGGCGCAAAATAATTCCGTTTCAGTTTCTGTTTTATGCTGCAACCAAGGCGAATTCACTTTTTAGGTGTAGTTGAGAGAAATGTAAAAAGTTGCTTGTGTTTTTGACATATCGACCAACAAAAACATACAATGTTGTTTTTTGGCGTTGTACTTGTTGTAGTATTGTAACCACCATTTACATGAGTTCGCCTTGGTTACAACGCTCCCAAGTGAAATGAAAAACATTTAGAAACGAGATGTTTTTCGTTTTTAGTTTTGGCGCCGATTTCCATGTATGTGGAAACCCAGCTTAAGGAACATCTTTGATAAAAGGACTTAAACAATTTCGCTATAAGCAACAGGTTTGCTTGTTATTTTAAATATACTTTACATATAATGACACTTACTTCAGACTTAACTCTCAAAGAAATTTTTATCTCGTTTTTGCTTAACGATTTATATGCAATTACATATTTTTATTTCTTTAAACAAATAAATAAAACATTTTCTCTCTATTGTTTTTGGTTTGGTTTTGAATTAAAGTAATTTTTTACATACATATATAAATCACACGTCACATTTAATACAACAAAAAGCAATACGAGTAACAAAAAGTTATAAATATGATGTCATATGTTAGTAACTGAGTACTTCATAAATGGCCTTCTTGTTCATGCTTATGTTGTAAGCACACCCTTTTTACCTTTTAATTTTATTGTTTTTGTTTTTATATTTCATTGACTTTAAGCAGGGGCAGTGATGAGAAAACTTAAATTCGGGGCCTATTAATAATTCATACTTTTGCATAATTAAAGTTGTATATATTCTAAAATTATGTATTCTATAGTTTAAAATTCGTGATGATTCGTTTTTAATTATATTTTTATAAATATAATTAGTTTTCCTTGTCAAGCTTTTATGTAAATAGGTACTCTTACGTAAATGTGATGTTGTATGCGAATGAACCTGATAAAATAAAAAATTTTCTTCGTTGTTACGTATCATCGTTATTGTGCTGTTTCCACGATACAAGTGATTGAAACGTGAAGTAAAATTTATATGAAATGTAAAATTTATTTGAGGATAACTTTTTCAAAATCTAAACCATAACTATAAAACAAAGATTCTATGTCGAGATTAGATAGACTATATAGTCTATTTCGAATTCAGAACTAACTAAATCGATCCAACATTCTTACTATATGTACAATAAAATGTCTTGTCATAAGACAAACCGAGGGAATATTTGTTATAAATTATATTTGTCTATTATTATAAACCAGAGGATGAAACTTGTCAAAAATATTTTGAATATATGTAATTTATTTATAAAATTCGCCAATGGAACTAATATTTCTTACGCGCTATAGTAAAAATAATTAAATCTAGAGCAGGGTTCGAAAATAAACATTATATACTGTTCTTTGGTGTTCAGTTCGGTAGATATGTGGGAAACACAAACGCCAATAGTGTTTGTGTAGTAAATCATTAAAAAAAAAACGTTTTTCTACTTGTGATCTTCGAACACAAAAATTATACTGTTCTTATCCAACTCAACAAAAAGATGAGAACATTTAATTGAGTTCTGTTTTTTTTTAAACCACAAGCTTGGTTGTGTTCGGTTCAGCACATTAACGTTATTTCGTTTCAGTTGTGCTTAGCGCACTTTTGGTTGGTAAAGAAAACAAAATTTTTTTTTTACAAAAATAAAATACATACATACATAAAGGAAATAAAAAAAACAAAAAAAAATTTTAAGAAACGCTTTTCTTTACCTTAATATATTGATCAGTTGTGAACACAAAATTAATATAAATACTAAAAAAATCGACTAAAAGTCAAAAAATAAGAACATTTCAAACAACATAAACTTTTAAATCAAAGTGGAAAAAATCTCACACATCCCTTAAAGAAAAGCGTCGGGCGCGTTGTTATGAAACAAAATGCTCAATTATTGAAAATTCGTAGCTTTAAACATGATTGGTTGTATTTCTTTCGGTCTGAAATATTAAAATGTACTCACGCCAGTCATGTTTTTTTAAGTTCAGGTTGGTATGGGCGCCCCACGCTTTAGGTAGGTTAGGTTAGGTTTAGAAGGGTTATGCGCCCAAGGGCGCACATCCACTCGGAGACCAATGAGGTCCATTGTGAATCTCTTCAGTAGAGGAGAACAGAGGAAAAAGAGAAGTTAAGAAGAAGTAGTAAAAACGCAGGACAAATTCCCCCCTACGGCCCCCCCAACAGAAACAGCCGTCCTACTTCCCTGACAAACCTCAGCAGATCGTTTGGATTACATCCAGCGATACACCCCAGTTCGTCGTGGAACCTAGCCCCTAGCCATTTCTGCCTGGGGCCGTGCATCCTAGGACAGTGGCACAGTACATGCTCAACCGTCTCCAGCTCCTCGGCATCTCCGCACAACCTGCAGAAGTCCGGTATCGCAATGTACCATTTACCCATAAATGCCCTAACAGAACAATGCCCCGTCAGGAACCCAATCAGAGTCCTGAGACTACTCCTATCCAGTCCTAATAGAACCCTGGTTGCACCTGCGTCCAATCAGGGCCATAAGGCCCTTGACACCCTGCAATCCGTTCTATCCCTCCAGGACCGGTAAACGGCATCACGGAATCTTTCCCGCTCACGCTTTTCTTTAAGGGATGTGTGAGATTTTTTCCACTTTGATTTAAAAGTTTATGTTGTTTGAAATGTTCTTATTTTTTGACTTTTAGTCGATTTTTTTAGTATTCATATTAATTTTGTGTTCACAACTGATCAATATATTAAGGTAAAGACAAGCGTTTCTTAAAATGTTTTTTTTTTTATTTTATTTTTTACTTTTTAGTAACGAATAGCTTTAAATAATACATTACAATTGCCACCCCCCCCCCCCCCCCCCCCTACATTTCATCCTGGCTACGCCCATGTATTCGTGTATTGTCATCGGGAATATGTATACCTGTAAAGTTTCATCCATTTGCATTGAGTAAAAGGCGGTTAAATTAACGTTACAAGATTTGATTTTCCGAATTAAAGCTAAAGAAAAGCCTTTAAAAAACAAAAAGCCAGCAAAAAAATTTTACACAAATAAAACATTTACACAATACACTCACAAGTAATTCGTGCTGTGAATAATGAATGAATAATGCACGATAAAATAAAAAATTTTGCACAAATTCGTTTTATATGAATGTAAATCATAGTGTTAAATTTCATTAAGATCGGACCATAATTTACCCTGGGCCCCATATAAGCCCTGCTCCCAGAAAACAGTTTACTACGCCTCAAAATGTAATAAATAACGCTTTCGAAATACAATTTAGTACGTCACAGTTTCATAGGACTAGAAATCACAGTGCCAAATTTCGTGAAGATCGGTCCATTAATTACAATAGGCAAGCCTACTCTCGGAAAACAGTTTTTTACGGCTAAGACCGTAAAAAGCAATGCTATCATATAAAAATTTAGAACGTCGCAATTTTATAGGACTAGGAATCACACTGACAAATTTAATAAAGATCGGTATATAATTCACCATAGGCCCCATATAAAGCCTACCCTCGGGAAACAGTTTTTTACGCCTAAAACCGTAATAAATAATGATATTATAATAAAATTTAATACTTCACAGTTTTTAAGGACAATAAATCATATTAATAAACAGACCCCACATAAAGCCCACTGTGGGAAATTAACTAAATACGCCTAAAACTGTAGCAAATATAGATGTGGCTGTAAAATTTGTTCCAACTTAGATTCATATGGCCATAAAAAATGTCATGCAATCTTGTGATACACGGTCCATAATTTACCTTAGATCCCATATTAGGCAGCCTTCTGAAATTCACTGTAAACGCTAAAACTAATTTCACTGCTGTATTGAAATTTATTCTAATTTATATTTTTTAATACCAGAAATCACTCTACATAATTTTGGGATGATTGCTTTTCCTCTCCTGAAAAGCATTTTAGTTCGGCTAAAACTGTTACGAATAATAATATTTTACTCAAGCTAATTCAAATTTCTAAAAAGAAAAGCATAACACTTTCCGAGTGTCGGTTAACAATTTAATAAAGGTCTAATCCGCAAACGTTCCGTTTTTATAAAGATCAATTAATAATATATAGATATCATATTGAGCTCACTGCTGAATTATTCGAAAAGCCGGTGGAGGGTATCAAAGATTCACAGCCGAATATAGTACTCTAACTGGTTTTCTTAGATAGGCTTTCTTTAGATGGGCTTTTCCTACGCAATGGTACAAATTCAAAGTCTATAAATTTGTTCGTCATTTGCAAGAAAAAAACTAATTTCGATAAATTGTCGCTTACGATATAATCGCAAATAGTGCTCGATATGAATGTGGTTTATAAAAAACAGGCATTTCATAACAAAAAGATTAATACCGTTTACAATTATAAAAAATATTTGATTTTGAGAAGTTTTTTTTATGAATCGTCAACAGCAATTTTTTCTTCTGTCTACAATTTTTCTTCAGGTACCAGACACTTTTGGTAAAAAATCGTTTAATAAAATAACAAAAATTTATAATTTTAGTTCTGAGTTCTGACATCCATTTATCGGTATAAATATTATAAAGCTGGAAAGTTTTTATGTTGCTATGTTTGTAAGAAACTGCATGTCTGATTCTAAAATGTTTTTCAACAAAATGAAAAATGGTACCTCCTAACGGACATAAGCAATATACAATATAAGGATCCAATGAAGTGCTAGGGATAGGGTCCAGGGGCGCTAAGCCTTCTATACTCAGAAAATATTAGGTATCGTTTTAGAAGATATCTGTTAAATCAAGTTTCCGGACTCAAAAAACAGAGCCATTTTGACGTGAGTCGTTGTTTACCCTCCTTTCCGCCTCCAGTCTATCTGTCCGCTCGACCGTCCCCTGACCGAATGCGAAAGTGACTTTTGCGCTTGCTAAGCTTAATCGGCTAAATAACTGAAGCGATTTTGATGAAATTGGAAATACAGGCTTTTTATTTTTTTATGACAAGGACCATATGGGGGACAAAGGGATGATTTCTGCCTCTCCAAAAATATGGACCAATAGGAGCTAAACAAAAATCAATTTCTGCCTCTATGACTCTATCCAACTGAGTTTTGATTTTTTATTTGACTTTTAATACAAAATAGGGCACAGTATTCCCTGCGTGTGTGTTTTAAGAAACGCTTTCTTGGAGTAAAAATCATCAACTCATATAAATAAACTAATTGGCAAAATATATCGCAGCCTCACCTCTGGCAACATTGATTTTGATTTAGTTAAAATAAACTTAGAACAAAAAGCAGAAATGGATAATTTCTTCTTTGCTTTGAACTTGTATGGGGAAGCAATATATAAAAATAGTGGGTGATAATGACATTTAACATACGCTACAAAGTTCTTGTATTTAATTTGTCACTTCGATGCATCGATCTGACTAATGAAATATGTATGTATATAATTGCCTTATGTCACAGGAATCATAAAACACCTTTCCCCAACGCTTGATAAAGCAATAGTTTATGATTAAATAATACAACCAGATCCGCCCTTTTAAGTTTATGCTTATTTAGTATTTAGCTACTAGGGATTTATTACTACCCGAAAAACTGATCGGTTAATTTAAAATTGGCTATTTTCGATTAATTATTAAACCGCTTAATTTCAATCGATTTACCGATTAACCGATGTAACAACGTTTTTAATTTTTTGAAGTATTATATACAAAAGGTATGTGTTTAGAAAATATTTTTTCATACAAGCAACAAAGGTGTTTAGTATGGTTATGACTATAGCCAAAATGTCCATAAAAAAAAATTAACCAACGCCATCTCTCTTATTCGCTGCTTTAAAAAAAGTTCCCGCTTCAAACGAGTTGAAATTTGTTCTATATTAAAAAAAAATAAACTATTAAATTAACACAATTTTCAACGGCTAAAGAATATCGTAGCTCTTTTAAGAAATCTAACGGCAAATTTTTATATTTTGTTGTTAGATTTAACAGAAGATTTAATTTGCTCTTTCAGAACTCAACTTATGTATTAAGAACAATTTGTGTAAATTTCTAGAAATTGCATTTGGTGGGGAAGGTTTTTCTGCCAAAATGACCAGCAAACACGATTTTTAACACTTAATTAGTATTGGCTATCACGTGGTGATAGGTAAATTTTTTTAAAACAATGAGTCATAACGACCAATAAAAAATTGTAACCAAATGTAAAAATAAAGTAACCAAATGCAATAAAAAGGAACTAAAATATTTAGTTTTAAAAACACTAATTTTTGCCATTCAGTTAAATGTCTGGATCGATTTTTATTAATTTTTGACAGTATGTTACTGATGGTCTGGAAGGTGCAATAGGCTCTATAATTTTTGGGGGCTTTTCTGGAATTGGCTCCTCCCAAGCTAACACATTTGTTCGTCTATTTGCAAAACTGTATGGGTTAAAGCTTTCAAACTTTTGAAAAATCAACAGACTATAAATATATGTACATTACCAGGTTTCATATTGCCTCAATAGAAGTAGAGAAAATGATACCCCAGATAATGGTTATTTTTTACACTATATATAGCTTACATGGCTTCGTTATACGGGAATGAAAATTTTTATAAATATTGGATGCATCAATACCATACACATTTATATAAGGCGGAGCCTCACGATCAAGTGCCGCTTTCTAGTTTTTTTACACATACTGTTTGACAAAATTCACAAAAATTTAAAGCTGTGATGTAGGCTACATGCAATTTTAAAGTAATTTATTTTCAAGATGTCATCAAGAAAACAACTTATAGAGTCAATGGAAAAAGGTGCTCATAAAAATTATAATTATTTGTTTTCTTGAACATCAATTGAAACACTCAACTTGAAAGAGAGACTAAAAGCAAATTCGTTTCAATTTTAAAAATTAAGAGTTAATTGGTAAAGAGGTTTGAGGGTATTAATACTAGAAGTGCAAATCTTGATCCTCGAACTCCCAAGTAAAACAAAAAATTGGTTATTTTTCAGTTAAAAAAAGTCACCAAAATGGAAAAAAGTACACAAGTACACACTGAGAAAAAAAAGTAGCCAATTTTGGTTAAAAGTAACCAAAACGGCAACGCTGGTCATAACCCCAGTGTTCAGTGATCTTAATTATAAATAACCCAGCTAGCATTTGGGTGATAGTTTTTGGTAAAATTCACTTAAATGAGCCTTTTCAGGTGTATCACTTGAGCGATTAAACATGGATTCATTCATATGTTCGAATAATGATTTCTAAATGTTTTGAATTTAAAACTAATTTATCGCTAGAGCGATTAAAAAAGGATTCACATATGATTCATTCATATGCTGATATGACTGAGAAATACGATATTCTGTTTTATGGGTTGCTTTAGATTTCTCCAACAAGGCTTTTCTAAACTAAAAAACGAATCGCATAAATCCTAAACATTTAAGCCAAATTATTTGTCTAAAAGATTTTTTATTTTTTTTTTTTTGACTAATAAAATGATTTCAAAATTTCTAATAAAATGATCTTACATATCATAAATTAATTAAGAAATTTGTATTACATATTTATGAATTATTTTTTTGTTTGCTCGTTTTATTTTAAGAATTGTTGGGTATAGCTTATGCATTTTTATTTATTGAAATTACTTAATTTATAAAAAAAAACTTTATTAATAGGTTAACCGATCAATTACAAAATTAACCGATTATTAACCGATTAAACCAAAACCTCGGTTAATTAATCGAGCGATTAACCGATTAAAGAAAAGCCTGATTAAATGATTACCCTAATAGCTACAGAATGCTTGAGTTCAGATACATCAACATTTTTATTAAAAACTGTCTAGATCATCTTGTGGTAAGGAATACATAGTAGAGCTTTTGTAGCTAAGGAAAGGCTTTACATCATTTCCCTAAATTAATATTTTCGAATATTTAATACAAGATGGTAAATCATTAACAAATAATTTACCCAAGTGACTACCTTGAGGGAGTCCACTTGGAACAGGTATAGCTTTAGAATAACAATTGCCAAATTATATTAACTGATGTCTTTCCCTTCAGATTTGTGAACACCCATTTAAGAAGGATATGCGAGAGCCTGATTTTATCAAACTTGTACATAATATATTTTTTAAGTTTAAAAAATAGGCCAAACTGATTTTACCTAGTTGTTTACAAATATCGTCCCGGAAAAAGGGATTTGTCACTTGAGATCTAACTTCAGATACTGTAGACATAAAAAATTTTTAAGAAATGTTTTCTGTACAAAAGATTTGTTTAGTGACTTCATCTAGTTTCTAAATTAGACTTTTTGATCTAAATGTCCTCTCTAAAGAATAATTTTATAATATGAGCAAGTAGAAATTTAACGAAAAAAATTAATTAAATTAATAATTTAATTAATTAACTAAATCGGTTCTTGATTTCACCAGACGAATGTACTTCCCGTCTAAAGTTTTTTTGTTTTTTATATAAGAAATGTAAACAGAATAACTAGCATTTTGTTTAAATTTACAAAATTTCTAGAAATTAGCCTATACCGCTAAAAAGTATTTATTCGGGCATGTTCTTGAAATCGAAAACACCTGGAATTGAAATCAAACAAATTTTGGAATCACTCCGGAGTTGAAAGTTCATAAAAATATTTTCTTTTCTATATCTAATACTTCGAGGTCCACTTTCCTCTACCCGCTACGTCTATTTTTACAAAATTTAAATGGAAAATCTTCGTCGATTTCAATTCCACGTGATTTCGATTTCCAGAACATGGCCGATCAAATTTAATTTTAACAATATAACTTTTTTATGTATTCGAGTCAGTATCAAAATTGAATTATATTTCTGGGTACACACATTTAGGCAAAACATTTTCAATGAAACAAGATTTTGGAATCTTTTAACGTTAGTCGTAAAACATTAAACAAAAAAACCTCTAATTGCAAATAATAAGAATGCTTGATATAAATGAAGCTTAAAATAAAACGATTACATAATTAACCGATGAAAATTCGAATTTTCACTTCTAAACTCACCACAGTTACCATAAAAAAAAAACTTAAAAACATATAAACTTTACCTTAAATCATTTACTTTATACATTTATTAAAAAGCCTACGGTCAACAATAAAACCCTTATTAGCACTCAAACATTGTTAATGTTTATTAATAAAATATAAATACAATTAAAGAAAAATTATTAGTATACTTTTAGGCCTTAAATATTAAAAATATTCACAAGCAAATAACACACACACTAATAATCGTTTGTTTTTGCTATTTCGTTCTTTTTGCAGAAGAATGGATAACAAAACGAAAAACCGAGTTAACAACAACACGTCAAATCGAAACTCATGTGAAACGGCAAGTGGTTTTCGAAGATGGCAAAGTAATCGAAGACAGTGGTCCCATTGTATCTACAAATACCACAGAGGATACAGATAAACAAGAAACTGAAACAACAGAGGTAAGTATGTTTGTGTGCGTATGAGTACTCTGTGTAAATGCATGTGTTAGTGGATTCATTAGAGTGAAGTCAATTGAGTAACTTTTAATAAAATAATGAGATTTGCATAATCAATATAAATTGTTGTTTTTTACTTGTTATTTGTATTTTTTAGAAACGAGATTTAGGTTTACCAGTTGCCTTAAATCCAAGCGAAATTAAACACAAAGGTGCTTTGGAATATGGCAAAGAAACAGCAAGCGCTGTTGCCGGCGGTGAGGGAGGTGGCGGTGAATTGGCAGAATTGGAAAATGCTGGGGGCACATTAGTCAAGAGCATTGTGCCTAGACCGGCTGATGGTCTAGTGAGAGAGATCAATGAGAAACGTGTGGTGACGCACCAAGAAACTAAAGATTATTTAGAAACGGAAGATGTCAAACATATGGGCGACTTTTCCGATGAGGTAAGTTGGTTGTTCTACAACTATTACTCTCTACATTTAAGTAGAAGTTGTATTATTACATACGTTTTATTTATGGTACTGCATCACCACCCCACAGTAAAAATGAAAAATACTATTAAATAAAAACGAGTTAAAACAAGTTAGTAAACAAATTACAATTTAAAATGAAAATCTTGTTAAAAAAATAAAAAGAAAAGACGAAGGAGAAGATAAAATACATGTAACAAACATCTTCCTTAATCATCTTAATAGTAAGCTATGGTAGAGAGAATACAGTGGTTTGTACATGTTTCAAAACGCATCTAATTTGAAGTTTCGAAGCAACACTAAAAACACCAAAACAGCGCTGCAATATGGCCCAAAAAACAAATTAAAATTTATCCCAAATTTGGGGATATTTTTCATTATAATGCATTTTTTAATGAAAAATTGCCCAAAAAAAATTAAAAAATAGCCCTAAAAATTAAATGAAATATGAAATTTGGGTAATTCTTCATTTTGAAAAATTACTTAAAACTGCTAATGCATTGTTACCCCAAAAAAAGTTAAAATTAAAAAAAGAACACAAATAAAGTTATACTAAAAATTTGGGTTGGGTTCATATGCCCGAAACTTGAAATCTCTAATTTCAAAATCTCAAGCTTAAAAATACAGAATTTCATAATCTGGAATTTTAACATCCCAAAAAATTACACAGTTTTGGTTTTAAAAATCGATAAATACGATAAATAACATGGTTGGGATTTCGGCCGAGTGCACGCATTTTTTCCTCTATAGCTGGCCTTTAGATGGGCAAGAGGATTTGCTCCTCTACTGTATAACAAACACCGGTTTCGCTAACTAAATCATCTCTGCATAGCCGGTAAGGATCTTCTCCTATTTGGTATAAGAATTCGGGATTTTATAAAATTTATATAAAAAAATTTTGGGTTACTTTTCATTTCTTAAAATTTGCATTATATAAATGAAAAATAGCCACAAAGTAAAAATTTTGATTTTATTTGGGGCCATTTTTCATTCCTTGATATTGGGCTTATTTTTTATTTCACTTAAAATGCAAAAACTCCCCAACGAAAATATGGAAAAACACCAACAAAACATTAAAATTGCTCCAAAATTGTATGTTGTTGTGTCTCATGTAAATTTATTTCCCTTTTAGGGCCATATTTCCCGCGATAATTTTACCCACCGCCCCCCTAAACATAGTTAATAAAGTTTTGGTTCCTAAGCTGCAAAAAACTAAAGATTTTGCACAGCTTACCGGACTAAGTTATTATTTTTTGGCGGTTAAATTCCTTAGGCAGCTACTTGGGCCTTTCAGTGGTCCCTTTGTGATACCCAGGGCAAACGCCCATTCTACTGAGCAGTTACTCAATAGCCGGTCCTGGAGGGATATAACTAATTGCAGGGCATAGATTGCTTTATGGCCCAGCTTGAACGCAGGTGCAACCAGGGTTCTATTACGATTGGATAGTAGTGGTCTCAGGACTCTTATAGGGTTCTTGACGGGGCATTGTTCTATTAGGGCTTTTACGAATAAAAGGGACAATGTCATACCGGACATCTGCAGACTATGCGGAGATGCCAAGGAGCTAGAGACGATTGAGCATGCAGGGTCTCAGGCAGAAATGGCCAGGGACTAGATTTCACGACGAACTGAGGTGTGTCGCTGGATGTAATCCAGCCGATCTACTAGGGTTTGTCAAGGAAATAGGACGGCTGTCTATGATAGGTGGACTGTAGGGGCGCGGGTCTTGTCCTACGTAGTATCTTTCTATCTGTCTTCAACCTGCCAACTATTTTCTTCTTTACTTCTCTCTTTCCTCTTTTTCTTTACTGAAGGGATTCACAACGAACCGCATTCTTAACCTTACCTAACCTAGATTTTGAATTCTAGGACAATGACACAGAAAATTAAATACATTTCCCTCTTTCTCTTCATCATAACAAGTTCTGCAGTATTCATTGCAGTTCAAACCCATTCTCCTCGCATTAGATACAACATAAGTAGATTTTGTCTTTGTATTCTGTATTCGTTTTATCAATAGATAGAATGCTTAGAGCTCTGGTTCTTTCTTTTACGCATATCTAAACATTAATTACAATCTATTGTTCCATCATTAATCAGTCGTTGGAAACAGTTGTAAAAAATTGTGCTTACTACCTTATTCAGTATTTATTAAGATCGTATGTCCCATAAGAAGTATCTGCTTAATTAGTAATATTTATTTGCACTTATTTAGATGAAATTGCACTAAAGATGATAAAACATTTACCAAATAAAAAAAAAATTGTCCTTAACTGTCAAAAACCCCAAAAAAATTTAGGGTCCCAAAATTTAGTTTTAGACTCGATGTTTGATGTTTATTTAAGTTCATAATTACGCCATAAAATTTATTACAAAACATTAAAAAAAAACTCAATGAACGCTTGTGGAGTTACTGTCTGAATTTTCCAATTTCGTGTTGCATTTGATTTCATAATACCACTGTGCAATAGTATACTTTTAATCGAAACTCTTTAAAGTTTTTTGTTTTTAATTTTTTTTTCTTTTTATTTGTGAGTAGTGCACAAAACTTTAAACAAGAAATAACAAAAAAAAAAAAAAAAAACAACAGAAAATTTTAAATTGCTACAGAATTATTATTTGTGGACAGCAACATAACTTTGTTAGTTTTACGCTCAGTCTGTGATTGGAGTACAAACCGTAAAGACGTCAAGGTTTGCTACGAAAGACGATGTAACGGGAAACGCGTTTTTAAATTGTTTTTAAATAAAAAAAAACAACATAAAGAAATAAATATAGATAGAAAAATATATATAAACAATTAGTGTTTGTTTTAATTATAACAATAAATCGTATAACCACACAAAACAAGATAAATCTAACAAAAAAAAAAAAAATAATAAAAATCATAAAAAAAGTTATAAAAATACATAATTTTAGTTTCTATAGAATGGAAGAAAAGTTTTATATTAAAATGTAGCCAAAAGTAAAAACAAAAAAAAGCATACATAGATAAAGAAATTAAAAAAAAACGAAAAAAGAAAAAGGTTAAATCATGCGGTTTGAAAAGTTATTTCTTTTACTCGTACAATAATTTTGACCTTTTGTGAAAGATTGTTTTTTTTTTGATGTGTTGGTGTTGTTAATGATGATAATGATGATGATGTTTTAAAAGAACACAACAACAACAATAGCAACAGAAATTAAAAAATAAGGTAAAATATTTTTCATAAAAAAACAGGGAATGAAATAAAGTTCATTTCAAAGTAAAGAAACAAAAGACTTAAGAAGCAAACTTGTCTAGAAATGCCAATGGTGATGATTATTTGTGTGTGTGTGTGTGTGTGTGTGTGTGTGTGTATGTGTGTTTGAGAATCTTTGGGTATCTGTGGCTGAATCTTAAAACAAAATACTTCAGCAACAAACCTTAAACCTAGACATGTAATCATTTGCTTTAATGTTGCTGCTTCTATAGTTGTTGTTACTTCTGCTACAATACATATTATTATTTTTGCTCTTTGTTTTAAGGTACAACCTACTTGCCTTTAAAAAAAAACAAAAACAAAACATTGTTGTAAAGCTCCTCTTAATATGATTTCAGATTATATTGGATTAAATCCCCAACAAACAATCAAATACAATGTTGTGGTTTAAGTACTGTGTTTTATTAACGAAAATTTTAAATTTAATACTTTTTTGGTTTTTTATTATTAATAAAAATCAATTTTAAAGGCCATTGGAATATACACACTTTTTTAACAACAATGCAAATATACAAAAAAAGGCAACAACAAAAAAATATAAGAAATTGAAATAAGTACAAAGTTTTTTAATTTAAATTTTTAAATGTACATATTTGTTGGTTAACAATGGCTACATTGTTGCCAAATGGTTGTTAAAAGATCATGTTAAAAATAAAGCAATACACTTAATTAAGGAAAAGGTTAACAACGATTGTATAATTAACATAAGAAACTACAATCTATATGTTATCTATATATATATAGTCGTAGCATTACTAACTGACTGACTGACTGAATCCATCATCTCACAGCCAAAACGCCTGAAACTAAAAAGTTGAAATTTGAACCAGAGGCTGGTCTCTCGCCAAATCGATTTACTACGACGGGATTCTTGGAAATTCGAATGTTAAGGGGGTAAAAAAGTGTAAATTCATTAACCTCATATCTCCTAAACCAAAAAAAAAGATACAAAAAAATTTATGTTTTTTATTCAAGATAAAAACTTAAATAACCGAGCAATAGTAACTTAGAACTTAAACCAGAAGTATTGAAACAGACCAGAGTCTGTGGCAGGAATAAAACCCGCAACCCTCGCACTGATAGCCTAACTCACTACCAACTAGCCCATTGGGGCACCAGAAAACAAATTTTATTTATTGTTGTTCATTAAAAAAAAAAAAAGCTGACAGGTATCTGGAACTTTTTTGAAACTTAAGGGGTAAAACATGGAGGCTTATTCTGGCAGTCGTGACCGAATACTTCTTCGATTCGAAAACAATTTTATTACTAATTGTTTCAGTCGATACAAAGCGAATGAAAATCATTTTTCCACTATTGTGAAAACTTAAATAAATGCTTTACAACACTGGAAAAATAATTTCGATTCGTTTAGTATCGACTGAAAGAATTAGAATTAAAAAAAGGTATTCGTTCACGTCTGCCAGAATTAGCCCGTTACGCTAAACCAACGAACATAGAAATAAAAATTATATCACATTCGTAACTTATCTAACAAATACAAATATAAATTTGGTATTTTTTCGAAATTCGAATGATTTTAAGGCGTGAAAATCGTACCTATTTTTGGTACGTCTCATTCATTGACATACACGTATTAAATAATGGGCTCCCACAACAATATGAAAATGTTTAATACTTCATTGGGAAAAAGAAAAAATTAACAAAAAGGGGAAAATAAATTTCTTTCTTTTACATTTACGTACCACATATTTAAGTACCACATTTTGGTGCTTTTTGGCTTAAACATAAACTTTGTCATATAAATATGTTCACGAAAAAAGGGAGACGCCAACAAAGTAGCGGGTTAAATGCTAGTTTGTTATTAAATAATAATAATAAAAAAATTTGTTAATTAAAAAATTTGGAGAAAGTTAAAAAATAAAACGGAAAACCATGTGCAAGTCCAATTCGAATGTTCTCCGTGTCAGTAAAAGAAATGTCCGGTTATTCTAAAAGTTTTGAAAAAATACTCAAACATTTTTTTTTTAAATTAGACAAAAAGCAAAGTCGATTTTAAAGCCAAACATATATATACGAGTATAACAAGAATCACATAAACAGCCATGTTCTGAAAATCGAATTCGAGTGAAATTTAAATCGAACAAAATTTTTGGGTATTAAGAATCACATGAACAGCCATGTTCTGAAAATCGAATTCGAGTGAAATTTAAATCGAACAAAATTTAAAAACTATCCGATTTTTAAAATTCATAAGAATATTCCGTTTTATACACATACCTACATACTTCATTATTTGAGTATAACTTATTTTTATCGGAACTACTCTTAGGCTGGGAGTTCGAGATAACAGTTAAACTAGGTTTAGTTAATCTGAAAACAGCTTGTGCCGCCATAACCAAGTTTGTATACAAAATTTTGACGGAACAGCTTAGTTTTGCCCAAATTCGTATCGAATTTGAGAGGGAAAAAACAACTTTCATTTTTTATGCTTTCTTTTATTTTATTTTTTAATAAAATAATTAACTAAAAAAAAGTTTCGTTGATTTTTTACTTTAAAAATCGTTCCGCTAGAATTTTTTTCAAATAATTCTAAAATGAAGAGTAACCTTTCAGGGTTAAAGAAAAAATAAAAAAAAAAATCACATTTCGCCGGAAAAATTTGAGTTTTAGAGTACGATTAAGTTTAAACTAATTATCCACATCACAAATACCCGGCCTTATAGTTCGAAAACAATACGGTAAATTTCAAAAAATTTACCTGAAAGCCACCTTCGGTTTTAATTTTACTCGAGTTTGATTTCCAGAACATGGTTGAAAGTATATACTTTGGTTGAAAGTCTCTAAAATTCTTAAAAGTCATATAATTTAGAATTTTTTAGAATATCATTTTATATTTTGGAATATCAGTATATATTATTCGATCTGGCAGCCCTACCTTCTTTTAAATGATCTTTCACAATTTGTCTTATGAATCCTTTAAAAAAGCAAAAAAGCAGTATAAATTCAATACATGGAACTGTATTGCTTAAGGAGTTAGTCCTTTAATGCCCATAGAATTTCCTAGAATTTTATAAAGATAAACAACTCCCACCAATGTAGATGGGGTAAGACCATAATTGGCCATTGATTTCTTTGTAATAAATAGTACAAAATATGTAATAAATAGT
Source organism: Pollenia amentaria (assembly GCA_943735925.1). NCBI lineage: Eukaryota > Metazoa > Arthropoda > Insecta > Diptera > Polleniidae > Pollenia > Pollenia amentaria. The sequence goes on along the minus strand of OX031008.1, from coordinate 197,664,497 downwards.
TTGTATGAAAAACGGATTCTCTAAAAAATTGTTTTAAACACAATTAATATGCCGTAAAATTTTTTTAAAAATGTGTTAAAAAAAATCAAAAATTGCTTATTTGAAAACAAAACATTGAACAAATTATTGCCCGTAAAGCCATACCCTAGACCTGAGTATTTACAGACAAATTTTTGAGATTGTACACTATTTGGAACCCACCAGAACAAAATTTTGTTATTAGTTGGGAGTAGAATTTCAATTAAATGCATGTTTTTCCTCGAAGGTTTAAATATGAAGTGAATAAGTTATTCACCCGAATTAAAATTTCTGCTGAAAATTGTTAGTGCATATTTTATTGGTAAAGCATTTTTTGTCATATAATGTTTACAAATGCATATAAATTCGCATATTATGTTAGTTTTTGCTGAAAGAGCATATTTTTTGCATATATGTATTTAATTTTAATTCAAATGATTTTTGGTGTTGTCAAAATTAAACACTTAAATAGAAATGAATTAAATTATTTTAAAAAACTGGAGGCAATAAATGACTTTATTGAAATTACTATTATTTTAATGCTTGAAGTTTCATTTGCGATGTGCAAAATCACAGTTCGATGTCTATCTGATGTGTTACTTTTAATAATTTTTCAAGACGTTTTTGTGTTTGACAAAGATTTTCAAATTTGTGTCTCAATTTATGAAGTGTCAAACACCCAACCTGCAATTGAGGCACAGCCGCGAATAACGTTGTAAAAGCCACTTTTTGCAACAACAGTTTTTTTGCAGATTATCGTTAACATTACTCTCTTACACTGTTTAAATATCAAATCACCCTCAAAATGATGCACCTTAACGCCTTCAAAATGGCACACAGAAAAAATTAAAAAATTTCTCTAATCACCAAATTTATACCAAATTCATAATATCAAGCAAAAAACTTGTTGATTTTGCTCCTATTACCAAAATGATTATATTGATTACTAAAAGTTTTTAAATTTTGAAAATTTTTTTTCAATAAATGATATTTTTAATTTTAATTAAAAAAATTATCAAAAAACTTTGCCATTTCAAACATTGTGTTAATTTTTTTAATAAAATATTGACAATTCCCAACAACAATTCTACAAGCTTAAATTATTTTATTTTAAACGAAAAAAACCGTTTAATATTTTTTCATATTTAATGAATATTTTAATTGAAATATTATTTGAAAACAACTAAAATATTAATTAAATCAAAATTATATTTTTAATTTTCTTTCAATTAAAAAAATACTTGATTCAATTATCACATTAATTAAATTTAAATACTTTTTTAACAATTTGTTTAATTGATAAAAAACTTATGTCTGTGCATACAAAGAGTCAGCCAGTGGAAGAATGTTGTAAGTTACTATCAAAATGATACAAACCAAATGGTTTTGCAACGTGGGAAAACGTTTTAAAAGCCTTTTGCAGAAACATTTTTATTATTATTATTTTAAATAATCTAAACAAAAACACAGAAAAAATTTTAAATTTTCTCTAATCACCAAATTTATATCAAATTCATAATATCAAGCAAACAAGTTGTTGATTTTGCACCTATTACCAAAATGATTATATTGATAACTAAAGCTGGGATCACACGATAGCCCAATTTTCACTTTTTAATACCCCAATCGTGTGACTGCACAATCAAATGCCTCATGTACCAATCGAGGGCAATATTGTGCTTACTTTTACCAATAAAATGCAACCCTGGTGCGGCAATCGTGTGACTACTTGATATGCAACAGCGCGTCAATAAAAATGACAAAAATGTACCAATAGTTATTGGCTTCTTGTGCGGCAATTACACAACACAATACACGCCAATATTTACCTTTTTTGATAAATTAACTTTGTGTGTTTCTTTTAGTAGAGATAAATTAAAAATAAAAATTAAATTTACCAAAAATAAAAATGGGGAATTTAGTGCAATAGCTGTTCAGGACAATATAAAAGAATATATACAGGAAAACGGAGCAAAATGTATTGAAATTCTTTAAAGCGAATTTATTTTTGAATATAAATATTCTCTATTTCTTTATATATTTAAATTAGAATTTTACTTTGTTTACTTTCTGGAATTTCATATATTTTTTACTTAAAAAATTTAAAAAAAAAACTATTCAACAAAAATTTGTTGATACAATTTTCTTTTTTTTAATGAGCAAGCCAACTAGATCTTTCAAACAAATAAAAAAGCTAGCACAACAGCTGTTTTCGCAGTTGACACAAGTAAGAACAATCGTGTGACTGTGCTGCTGCAATTTTTTTACTCATTTCGCTTTGTACCAACTAGCGGCAATTAAATTTGTATAAAACAGGGCATTCGTGTGATTTCAGAATATTTTATTGGGGCAAATTCAATTTTGTGCGTCAATAAAGCACAATCAAAATTGTGTCATATTGGTGCATTTGCGGCAATCGTGTGATCCCAGCTTAAAAATCTTAAAATTATGAATATTTTTTTTCAATAAATGATATTTTTAATTTTAATTAAAAAAATTATCAAAAAACTTTGCCATTTCAAACAATGTGCTAATTTATTTAATTATATGTATATTGACAATTTCCAACAACAATTATATGAGTTTAAATTATTTTATTTTAAACGAAAAAAGTCAGTTAATATTTTTTGATATTTAATTAATATTTTATTCGTATATATTTCTTTGGCCAATTAATTATTTATTTTCAGTTTATTTTTCTTTTTAAGCTAATAAGAGCTAATGATATTGATGTAAAAAAAACAAATTTATTACATTTCACCCGACGTTTCATCACTTTTTTGGTGACTTTTTCAAGGGTCGTCTATTTAAATAAAAATAATAAAAGGACAACATTAATACAAAATATTTTTCCTAACAAGCAAACACAACTTACAAAATTTATATATTATTTTACATTAAAAACATTAGATTTTCAATAAAATTGAATTGCACAAAAACATCGTTGAACGAGGGGAGAGGAAGAGATATACAATAGAAAGCTTAAGAATACAACAAAACATAATGAAAACAATGAACCACAATGAAGATATTGACAACATTAGCGCTAGTTACAGAACCGCAATATAATTAATTCTGTAATAATAATTTTAAGTTGTGCTTTACTGTTTTTTGTTAAATGTTTTTGTGCAATTCAATTTTATTGAAAATCTAATGTTTTTAATGTAAAATAATATATAAATTTTGTAAGTTGTGTTTGCTTGTTAGGAAAAATATTTTGTATTAATGTTGTCCTTTTATTATTTTTATTTAAATAGACGACCCTTGAAAAAGTCACCAAAAAAGTGACGAAACGTCGTGTGAAATGTAATAAATATGTTTTATTTACATCAATATCATTAGGTCTTATTAGCTTAAAAAGAAAAATAAACTGAAAATTAATATTTTAATTAAAAATATATTTTAAAACCACTTAAATATTAATTAAATCCAAATTATATTTTTAATTTTCTTTCAACTAGAAAAATATTGTAACTTTAAACGTTATTCGCGGCTGTGATTCAATTGGTTCCAGAAAGAGAAAATGCATGACTCCTCGAGACATAATTGAATTTGTAGCATTTTTTTAATAAGTCTGGGTCTATACTATGAAAGTTTTTTTTCAGAAAGTCTGAGTTAATTGGTGAGATTGGTTAGAAGAATATCCTGTTTATCTTCCCCTCACACCTGTAAAATCAGACTTAATGAAAGAATACTTTCATATTGTAAGCCCAGACTAAGAAAAAAAAAGGAATTCGCTATACCTGTATAGTTTTTAATTTAGAACAGCCAACTTAAATTAATTGGTGGATTTCGGATGGTAACTAAACTGAAATTGTTTTGGTAGCATTGAAATCAGGCAACGCCACTCATGTTAAAATATAAAAAATTTTCTTTTATTTTATATTTTATCATTAACGAAGTTGCCTAATTTTCCATCCGTTATCGACCGATTAGTTAACTATTGAAAAATTTGATGTTTGAAAGTAAAAGTAACTTTAATTCTATTAAAATGTATGTCAAAATTAAAAAAAACAAAATACAGTAATAAGGATACTGACAGTTTTTCTTTAAATAATAAATGCATATTTTATTAATTTGTTTAAGCTTGTTTTATGCGCATATTTTTCAATAATAAGTTCATGAAATTGCACGCAAGTACGTTAAAGCGAGTTAAAATGTAGCTCGCAATAGGTGTTTTTTGACAATTCATGGAAAACTTTAATATAATACCACAACAATATTACATAGATACCACAACGACATCTCGGTGGTTCGCTGCCATTCAATAATTGGTTAAAGGTAAACGTACATTATTGTAAGCAGCCTTAATTACATTTTTTTTTTATTTTCTTCTACCAAGGAAGCTTTATTTTAAAAAGATACTTCATTCTTAATGCAAAAGACATGCAAGAGGCTGATTTAATTGAAATATGATATCGCACATGATCAACAAGAATTTATTAGCTAAACATTTTTATTTTTTCAGTTCTGCAAAAAATTTATACGTAATATTCATTTCTAACCGCTGTTACTGGCGGCATAAAATAACCCCCCAAAATATAACCACACAAAAAAAATAATGAAATAACCCCCCAAAAGTTTGTACACAGAAAAACAACATCGATTTTTGGGGGTATATTTCATTTTGTTTAAGGTGTTATTTCATTTTCTAAATTGGTAGATCATCTCATATGAGGGGGTTAAATCAGTAGGGGTTCCACTGCCTTTTTTAAAAATTGCTAGAATTGGTCGCCATATATCGCTACCGGATGAGAATTCCACATTCACCTCTTGCGCTCTGAACTTCACCTACTAATTTCATATGTAATCTCAATTTTTATAAAGGCATTTAAACACCTCGTGCTTTAAGCCTCTCATATGATGTAATCCACCAAAAAAATAATTATGAAATAAAGTCAAAATTTTTTTCTTTTTTTTGGGAATTATTTCATTTTTAAATTAATATCGAAAGCGTTTTTGGTCGCAAGAATTTTCTCCTCTTTGGCATAACAAGCACTGGCTTTGCTAACTTAAGCTTCTCTGCATAGCCGGGCTTTGGCCGGACGCAAGAATTTTTTCCTCTATGGTAAAGCCCCAATTAGTTTGGGTAGTTATTTCATTTTTAAATTTACAACGAAAACATTTTTGGGCGCAAGGATTTCCTCCTCTGTGGTATAACAAACACCGGCTTTGCTAACTTAAGCTTCTCTGCATATAGGAGAAAATTCTTGCTCTCGGTCGAAGTCCCAACCATGCTATCTATCGTGCGATTCTTTACACCAAAACTGTACAATTAATTGTATTATACATATTGGGGTCTTATTTCATATTAAATAAGCCCCAAATATTTGGGTATTATTTCAAATCTTTGGGAGTTTATTTCATTTTCAAAATTGGGGTTTTATTGCATATGAAATAAGGCCCCACAGTTTGAGGTGTAATTTTATTATTATTTTTTTTTGGGGGGGGGGGGTTATATTTTGGTGGGTTATTTCATGCTGCAGCTTTTAATATATCGTGCTATTTTGTCTACTTTTTGGTAATAAAACGGTTGGCTTCAAAATTATTTTTCATATGCCTTTAATATTTAATTAAAAATTGTTTGCTGATTGTCTTGTTGTTCGAGTGTCAATAATATTGTAAAATTTTTTGCAACAAATTAACGATTAAATGTTCTTCTAAATTACAAGAAATAAACTTTTTATTTGCTTTTTTTACGGCGAATGTTTGAAATTATTCGCAATTAATTTTTTAATTTTTGTTTGTCAATATCAATTTAACACCCATCAAAAAATAACACAAATTGGGCCATACGTGATGTGAAAATAAATTAACTCATTAAAAAAAAATTCCCAAGGAAACAGTAGCTTAAGATTCAATACAGCATATAACAAACATAAAAAAGATTTAGAAGGAAAGATATAAATACATATTTACTGTAAACAGCAAACAGAACTTAAGTTTACAGATAAAAATAATGGAAAATTTTAATAAAACCTCATGTGAATGCATATATATATTTTTAAAATATGAAAATATTTACATATAAACCAATAAATAAATAACATATTCCTTTAACTTGGCAACTCTGTTCGAATGCAAAAACACCGTATACACATACATACATATACTTGCAAGTTTGCGTATGCATGTGCGAGTACTTTTAAGTTAAGACATAATTGATTGATTCAAATTCATAGCAAATCACTCTTAATAAAATTGTTCAAAGAATTGTTGAAGTGTTAATAAAAGTGCGTTGTCGTAGTCATCGATATCGATAGAACAACGTCATCATTATTAAGTTCTACCTACCGGTCCTAAGGAATTAGTATTAAGAATAGAAAACAAGCTACTCCAACAAAATTCTATTGATAGCAGACAGTAGTATTTAGTTCTATACGCTATTTAAAGGTGGTGGCTGGCTGTGGTTGCTTGTGAATGTCATTAAAAAAAATTCAATTCAAAAAAAAGTTTAAAAAAAAATATCGAAACATATACAGTTTTACTAGAGTGTTATTGAGTAGATTTTAGTTTGGATTGGAGTAGAGTGGAGTGTACTTACTGATCATATAAGAAAGAAACCTGTTTAAGGGGGTTTGGATACAAAAAAACATAAAAAAGAAATAAAATATTGTAGATAAGCTGAAGAAATTGAACAAAGGCTAAATGCATTTCGTATTTGTTGTTACTGCTGTTGCCGCTACTAGTACTAGAGCTGTTGCTGGCTATAATGTTGTTGCCTTTTTGTTGTTATTGCTGGCATTCAAAAGCCTACTGTTAACTTAAGAATATGGCATTGAAGGAATGCATTCTCAAATAATATCTGAAAAATGTATTTCAGAGATTTCTTTCATCGAATATTAATGATAACTTTGCGGAAAGGTTATTTTTTTTAAAGGAACTGCAGAATCAGAACTTGGAACGATTAACTTAAATTTAGACTAAATCCATAAGTGAGCAGTCGTCTACTTGCAAACAACGTTAAGTAAAAAAAATAAAACTACTGTAAAAGCCGTCATTTTTTTGTTTTTGCCTCCTTAAGCCAATATCAATCTCGTTCAAAACTCGGTAAGTAACGCGCGAATTCTGGTTAAATATTCAATACTCCTGTAAAACACCCTTTGGCAGTTCACTTTCAAAAAAACTGTCTTAATCGATTTTTTCAGAATCTTGTTTTTTTTAACTAAGCGGTGTTTGCAAGTGGGCTACTCAATTTACCATAGCTTTCTTATATAACACATTTCACAAAAAAGGCCTTAAGTGCACATTTCTTATATAAATATAAGTATCGGGTCAAAATGTGACTGCAGTTACATTTCAGCGGTAAACATTTAAAATTGAATAGGCTCTTGATGTAATTTCGACAACATCTGTCCTGAATGCTAGTACGACAAACAACATTTTTTTAATTTCCCCAGCAAATTAAGAGGGTTATTTTTTAAAACACTTCACCTCACTTGAAAAATATTTTCATACAAATTTTTAAAAATTCAAAAAATTTTATATGAAAAATTTCTCCACGCAAGGTGAAGTGATTTAGAACATACAAATTTTAGTTGTTTAACGTTTTAAAACTTGGAGATTGACGTCCAGACCCTCAATAAAGCAGTGGATAATCTGCAGCGTTGAGATATTTATAGAACTTAAAATAAAATTTTTTTTCAGTCATGTTCTGAAATTAAAATCGAACAAATTTTAAAAACGACCCTGTTTTGAAAGTTCATAAAAATATTCCCTTTTATATACTTTATACTTAACGTATCATTTATCTCTATCGGAACTAATCTTTAAAGCAGAAAAACCAACAGTAATTTAAAAAAAAGTATAAATGAAAATCTTCATTGATTTCAACTTCACTCGATATTGATTTCCAGGACTTGGCCGTACTTTTGCCTTGTTTTTAACAAAATGACACAAAAAGCCTTGTTTTAAAAGTATTTTTTTTATTATAAAAAATGTACTTGTTTGAACAGTACCACTTTTACTAATATGACCTTCTGCTAATTTTTTAAAATTTATTTTTATACACTTAATAACAAAAGTACACAGAAAAAAGTGTTTGATCAATTAAAAAAATGGTTTAAAAAGTATTTAAATTTAATTAATGTAATAATTGAATCAATTATTTTTTTAGTTGAAAGAAAATTAAAAATTTTATTTTGATTTAATTAACATTTTAGTTGTTTTGAAATAAATTTTCAATTAAAATTTTAATGCCTTTTTTCGTTTAAAATAAAAATAATTTAAACATGTAGAGTTGTTGTTGGAAATTGTCAATATTTATTTAAATAAATTAACACATTGTTTGAAATGGCAAAGTTTTTTTAATCACTTTTTTAATTAAAATTAAAAATATCATTTATTGAAAATATTTTTTCAATATTGAGCAATTCCATATGAAAGCGATCACCTTTTGGACGACCCCTCTCCGATTTTAAAATAAATAGTCTCAATCGATTGCCCAGCAAAAAATAATGTACCTACATATTTTTTTTTTTTTTTATAGTGACTGGTTTAGTGGTGGTGTACACCACTGTCATGTGAAAAATTGAAGAATTCTTCATAAGGGACCTCATTGAAATTTGTTTTAAAAAAAAACTACTAAAGCGATCGCAACGAGTGATAGCTCGTTGGAAAGGTATTGAATCAGGCTTTAATAAAAATAAAATTTTCCTAATTTTTCTTAGAAATTTAACTTTAAATTTTCCCAAGAAAATTTAATTTTCCGATTTTCCACAGAAGCTCTTAAATTTTCCGGCTAATTTTTTTTTTTTTGGATTCCTCATAATTTTTGCTTTAAGAATCAGCAATAAAAAAATGGGCCCCGACTCCTTGTTTGGACAGGAGAAGAGCATTTAAGAGACCACCTTGTTAAAAATACATTTTAAAAAATACACTGTGCACGAAATTGACACTTTTTTTTCGTGACAAGCTGGGCACCTGGCGTTTTAACATAATTCGGGTACGCTGAATCCAGTGGTGCCCTCGGTTTTTTAAGATTGGCTCTGGTTTTCGAGATATACCGTTATTTCTAAAATGGAGGAGGTTGCACAACATATGTTCGCGTAACTCAAAAACGCTTTAGCTTATTGAAAAAACTTAAAAAACCGAAATTCCGCAATAAAATTTTCTTTGAGAAAAGTAAAACTTCGTTCTAATATCCGCATTTGTTTTAGAAACATAATAAAAATAAGAATCTTAAATATTAATTTAATTATTAATCTAAGAATCTTAAATTAATCAAAATTTGTCGACTTTTGTGAATAAATTCAAAAGTTGCTAACAGATTTTAATCGCTTATGGCTTGTTTTGTTTGCAGCTTCGTTTTTTATATGCCTGCAAAAAATCAATTTTTTATGAATTTTTAAAAAACAAAAATTTCAAAATTTTGATAAAAAAAATTATTTTTTTTTCAAAAAAAAAATTATGTTTCTAAAACAAATGCGGATATTAGAACGAAGTTTTACTTTTCTCAAAGAAAATTTTATTGCGGAATTTCGGTTTTTTAAGTTTTTTCAATAAGCTAAAGCGTTTTTGAGTTACGCGAACATATGTTGTGCAACCTCCTCCATTTTAGAAATAACGGTATATCTCGAAAACCAGAGCCAATCTTAAAAAACCGAGGGCACCACTGGATTCAGCGTACCCGAATTATGTTAAAACGCCAGGTGCCCAGCTTGTCACGAAAAAAAAGTGTCAATTTCGTGCACAGTGTAATTTTTAATATGTATTTTTAACAAGGTGGTCTCTTAAATGCTCTTCTCCTGTCCAAACAAGGAGTCGGGGCCCATTTTTTTATTGCTGATTCTTAAAGCAAAAATTATGAGGAATCCAAAAAAAAAAAAATTAGCCGGAAAATTTAAGAGCTTCTGTGGAAAATCGGAAAATTAAATTTTCTTGGGAAAATTTAAAGGTAAATTTCTAAGAAAAATTAGGAAAATTTTATTTTTATTAAAGCCTGATTCAATACCTTTCCAACGAGCTATCACTCGTTGCGATCGCTTTAGTAGTTTTTTTTTAAAACAAATTTCAATGAGGTCCCTTATGAAGAATTCTTCAATTTTTCACATGACAGTGGTGTACACCACCACTAAACCAGTCACTATAAAAAAAAAAAAAAATATGTAGGTACATTATTTTTTGCTGGGCAATCGATTGAGACTATTTATTTTAAAATCGGAGAGGGGTCGTCCAAAAATTTGCCAATTTTGATCGTTTTCATATGGAATTGCTCTATTTAAAAATTTTTAGTAATCAATATAATCATGTTGATAATAGGTGCAAAATCAACAACTTGTTTGCTTGATATTATGAATTTGGAATAAATTTGGTGATTGGAGAAATTTAATAACTTTTTCTGTGTATTTTTTTTTTATAAAATAATTTACTCTTATTAAAAAGTATTTTCAGTGTACATGAAACTGGGTACCTCTTCCCAATCTTCTCACCCCTCTCAACAATAAACTCAAGAATTTCTGCAACAAACATACATAAAAACATAAAAATTTGTCGTAGATAGCCGCCGTGAAATAAAATCTATTTTATTTTGAGAACATTTTCATACATTTTGTAAACAGATAATAAAAAACAAAAGAAAATAAAAAATTAAAACAATTAAATGAGAAAGAATTTGAAGTTACTGCCGACGTTTTAATTATGGGCTTTAGGATTTTTGCCTGAAGTTGAAAACTGTTCAATTCTTTTTGAACACCAATTTTCAAAAAGTTCCTTTTTACTTTAAAAAGACATATAAATTAATTTTTAAAGCAAAGTAAAATATAGATTGGACACGGAAAAGAATTATAAGCGTAGATTTATGTTAGAAGTGTTGCAAATTATAAAGATACCAACAATATCAAGAATAAATTTTAAGTCAGATACTGAAAATGTAGCCCAAAATTATAGACACTTAATTTATAAAAATAGAAACGGATATTAAAAATTTATTTAAACTGTAATAGATTAGGTTAAAATTGGAAAACCTTTTTGTATTTAATTGAAAATATGACATTTTGTTAAATTTGTTAAATTTATTGAAAATTGTTAATTTTTGTCAAATATTCAAAAAAAAAAAAAAAAAAATCCCTGAAGAAGGCACACAACGGAGTGCCGAAATATTGGATTCAATAAAATTTAATATTATTTATAAAAAAAAAGAAAAAGACCTTAAGCTTAATAAAAAAGGATTAATTAAAAAAAGCAAAGTAAAATATTTTAAATGTTTAAAAAAACACTCCATAACACCTCTGACTTTAGAACTTGAAATCCCAACCACACGCAAAGTTTTTTCAAGTCCTACATTGTGCTCACAAGCTATTTTTTTTGTTTTTAATTTTACCAAAATAAAATTTCCAGGCAAGCGATTATCGAAAACAAAAACTACTCGTTTGTGTTTCTTGGCCAAAGAAAAAAAACTACAGAAACAAAATCTTAAATTAAAAAGAATTATTAAAAGAATAAGTAGTAGAAAAAAGACTGCTAAGCTCAGGGCTGCCAGATGTTTTTCAAATACAAAAAAAAAATGTCGCACCTGCTCAACAATACTGTATTAACTAAAAATTAAAATTTTTAAAAATGTTCAATAGTAGTAAAACAATTTTAATTTTTAATTAAATGCATATGAAAAAGAATTTTTAAACTAATCGTTTTATTACCAAAAAGGAGACAATATTTTTACAGCGGTTAGATATGAATATTACGTGTGGATTTTTTTCCAAAAAGTTAAAAAAAAAATTTTGAGTTAATAAAAAATTGTTGCACAAGTGCGATGTATATTTTTGTTTTTGTAGCACTTGTTGTTTTTGTAGCACTTTAGTTTTAAGGCTTGGTTTTTGAGATCTCAGTTAAACTAGGTTAAGTCAATCTGAAAAAAATTTGTGCCGCCATTACCAAGTTTGTATACAATGGTCTTTAATGAAATAAAAAAAAAATCTCATTTCGCCGGAAAAATCCTAGTTGAAGAGTACGTTAAACTAAGTTTAAACTAAATCCACATCTCAAAAACCCGGCCTTAGTGTGATTTTAACAGATATTTAAAAAATGAATAAAAATAAGAAGCTAAGAAAATTAAATGTCATATTTGTTTAGTATTCACTCATTTTGATTCTGATGCTGGCAGCAAATAATTCAACAACTGTTTTTGATATTTTAATTAAGGGTTGAAAAGTTGATAAGAATGTACTTTTTCAAACTGTTTTCGTCTGTTTACCGTATTTAATTATTTTTTACAACAAAAATTTGTGATTTATTTAAAATTTAAAAGAAAAAAAAAGTGAAAATTTGTGAAAAAAAAATTTCATAAAATTTTAATACATTTTCCATCCCTGATTTACTTCTTGTGGTTCTATTAAAATACCACTTTGATAAAAAGAAAAATTTTAACACTTAGGAAAATATCAAAAAATGGTGAGAGGCACATTTCATAAAATTGTTTTTACACTATTATACATTTTGGATTTACATATTTAAGTTTTTGACATGTCATAATACTCAGTAATACAGCGTAAAGGGGAATTGGAATATTTTTAAGCTTAAACTTAATTTTATTTGAAAATTGTCATTAAATATTTTACTTGTTTTGCATTTTATTTGTACACTTTTTTAAGTTTAGATTTAACACCAACTTAATTGATAATTATTTGATTAAGAAAGTCAAGAAGTTTATAATCAAATTTATCATCCTCCTTAATTTTTTGATAGATTTATATTTCTTGAATTAAACAGCTTTCTCTTTTCTGGGGATTAAAATGAGTATTTATATTTAAAAGGTTCCGATTTGGCAGGAAACACTTGTTGTGTTAAACGGACGACTGGTGCCCAAAATGTTTGTGTGAGAATTAGTGAGGGTATTTTAAAGTACAGTGTCACAAAAAAATTTTCATAGAAATTTAATCACAAGAAATTGTTTTGGTTGCAAAAAATGTATAATAATTTTCCTAATGCCTTTGAAATGTTTGATGACACAAAATACATTGGCCATTACCAACGAAATCGTTTGTCATAAAATATTTTCTTAATTCTTTCATTTATTTTACCCACAGTGTTTGAAAAAATATTATCGAATAAATTAAAGAGCTTAAAAAAATGAGGTGTGGCTTCCAAGCAATTGTTTGGTTAAATGGTCACCTCCGGTTTAGAAATAAAAAGCATAAGCATCTCTTTTGCCGATTATAGGTTAAAATTACCTTAAATGTCATTATATAATAAAAGCCTTGTCAAATATTTGTGGCTTGTTGTATAAAGGGCCAATGTCAAAATATTTACGTTTGAGAAAATTTTAATGAATTTTTTTATATATTGTTACGTTACTGCCTTTTCAATAACGTTTTTGTTTATTTCCTTTATAATAATCCTATTGAGTTCTTTTATTGCAACTTTAATACAATAAATAAAACACAGCACTTTAAACAATATTTTTATAGCTGGTACTATAAACTATTTGCACAACTTTATTTAGAACTTAGACACTTATAATTTCGATCTACACACTTAAATGTTTGTACTAATACTTTTTAGTGCCATCTGAGAGTAGTATTTATACTCCAACCAAAACGTCTTGATGGCTCTAGATTATTCGAATTGTCTCCGCAATGCTCTCTAGCGTCAATTATCTAAACTTACTCAGCTAATATCATTATGCATTAACAATATGGCTGAATTTAAATTGAGGTATTATACATCAATAAACTAAAGCATACTTTATGGGTTAACAATAATCTTAACACTATTATGTTATACAATTATGTATAACAATTATAACATTACATTTTTACTAGAAAATTCTGTACAGTGATTTTTACATTAGAAATATGCATAACTAATACAATAACAATTTAAACTAATAAAATTACTAGCAAATACAAAATAACTAATAAATACAAGATAACTAATAAATTAAACTTATTCTTAACTAAAGTTACTTTCGTAACAATATAGAAGAGATCTCATTATAATTAGCTGGTAAAACCCTTATGAAGCTGTTCTGCATTAAATAAGACATTGGCTTCTTCAGCATAATAAAACAGAGTAAGAAAAAACACCCAATGCAGCGATCAACTCAAAACAGCAAAATTTTGAATAATTTTTGAAAATAAAAATTATATTATAATAATAAATATCTCCAAAAATCCCTAATCCTCATACCAAATTTCTGTTCCTCGTTTTTTAAATAAATTCCCAAATTTGGAGATAAATTCCCTAATCTGACAACTCTAGTTAAACTGACCAAAACATAAAAAATCGAATTAAGTTTAAGAAAAATGAAAGATGCATAATGGGATGGTAGAATACAAATATCGATGTGTAAATATAAATATATAAGACAACAACAGATAATCTGAATAGAGAAAAATATAAAAAATTTAAATTTAATTTAATAACTTTTCAATGGATTTTTCGCCACCTATAAGATTCTTGTATATATTAAAGCTTTTAAAAAAAAGTTAATAGAACATCTTCTCTGGCGCTCTGTCACCGGCATTCGTGGTCCTAAGACTCAAACTTCGTCTGTCTGCCTTTCACTTGCCACATTGTAAAAGAGGACAAAGTGTTCGGTCAAAGACACGTTAGAGTTAAACCCTGTCTCTCTGATACTGATACATGGTAACACAATGGGAACCAATTACTGGACCCACGTGAGCTATGCTGGATTGTGGCTGTTAATGGAACCTAACATTGAAAAGTACAAATAAAAGTTTTTTAATAAAAAAAATCTGTTTTCTAGAATATGTTGTTAACATTTTTGTTCTATTTCATTCATACGTACAACCTAATGTGCATGACTTAAGGTTGTGCTTTGCATGCAAAATATTTATAATATTTATTTAACTCCAACTTACACACAAAATATTAACGAAACTGTCTGTCCAGACAAATACATACTAAATTTTTAATAAGATCTATAAAACCAGCAGCAACACAGCCTTAAACAGCACAAGATATCTGATGACGGTGGTAAAACAGACAGTCCAACAGGCTAACACATAAGACAGACAGACATTTTTATGTTGAACATGTTCCAAGGCAAACAAGTCTTAGGAAAACTGAAAAAACGTTCATTAACCCGAAAATATGTACAAAATCAAAAATTTGTTTTAATATTTTGTATTAATAAAAAAAAGAAAGAAATATTAACAATATTTTTAATTTAACAATTTTTCTCATGCGATTGGCAGTAATTAAATATATAAATAGTTTAAAAAAGCATGGTCGTTTATTTAAATTTAAAATTTTTGGTTTTTTGGTTTCTCTCATAATTCAAAAAAAAAATAAGTTCAATTGAAAGAATTAAATAATATCAATAGTTAATGAGCAGGGTAATAATGTCTCTAATTTCTAAAGTCCAACCGAACATTCGGGTACGGTGTCGGAGTTCCGCATAAACATATGTTCGGTTGATGTTTGACCTTCGGTAACATTTTTAAAGAACACCGCACTATGTAAAACTGGCTTGGTCGCATGGGACAATTTTATCTTAGCTAGATTTGGCCGGCGGTCGAACTACGACCACTGGACAATTACAGTTAAAATAAGTCCAAATGTACATACTAGGGATGTAACGAATACCGATATATAGGCGATACTTCAGATTCAATTAAGATAACAATTCAGATAACAATTAAGAGCAATAACACTTTAAACAGCAGAGCATAAACTCAAAACAGAATAATGAAGTTATTTCTTTTAATTCTTAAGCCCGGCGTTTTTAAAAGCGTCTAAAAATTCGTTTCTAAATTTTCTAAATTTCTAAGTTTTCGCACAATTTCCATTTCATTAATCGTAAGCACTGAGTTTATTGCTTTATAAAAACGTTTAATAAATCAACATTTCTACCACAAGTGATAAGTTCTTTGCACAATACACAAATGACATAGAAAATTAACTCATTTTAATAATTTTGTTTGAAAATTTTACTATGATTTTTTCTTCTGAATTTTTAATATCGACTAGCTTTTAACCGTGACTTAGTTAAAGTGAAAATCCTTTTAATAATTAACAGAAATTGTATGCAGTTTTCTACACCTAATTTATTTTATTTTAAATATTTTAATAAACACCATTAGAGGAATTATTATTTTTCGCCGAAACATACATACATATAAGTTTTTAGCACTCGATACTCTTGAACAACCAACATTCAACTGTCCATGAAAAGCAAGGGGTATCTTAATATGTATATTTCGGTTATTAAATATTATGTTATCTGTATACGTACCACATTTTTTTAAAAGAGAAAAAAAAGTACCAATATTAAAATTTTTTTCGTTTTTACTTCATAAAAATTACCCTATATTTTAATCTGGGCCATATGCTATGTACATATGTATATACCAAATTTTGTAATGAGAAAAAGTATTAAAGGTAAAAGAATAACAGCTTTTCCTCATTTTAGGCCCCCCAGAAAGTACACTGTATGTTGATGTAGGCTATAATATCAAATTTATCGAAAAAAGAAAAATGACTAATTTAATCCCGTTTTTAACCATTAAAAAGTACCAACTTTATCCCTTATAAAGGACCCTATATCATAGATAGGCAACCACATACATGTGTATTTTATAGTTATGTTAGTTTTATTTAACTCTCTGGATCTCAGGGTACTGCAGCGTTGCCATAATTATTTTTTTTAAACTGCATATAAAGAAAAGTACGAAAAACCAAACATAAAAATAGCCCAAATAAGTATATACTTTTTTTAATATTTTTAGCATACGAGTAATACAGAAACAAATACAATATTATAATGTTGACGAAATTAGTAGGCTAGAATTGTTGGTCAAAATTGTACGTTTGTACAAGCCGTTTGTGTTGTTAATTGGGGTACTTGACGTGAAATTATGCGTTCTGGAATCTTCCCCTGGAATAAAGCCAAAAGCGGCCGTGTTGTGTGGCTTGTGGCACCGTCTTGTTGCTGGCCAAAAAAATCATTTATCATACACTGATCGGATTATTCGCCACATTTTCACTTATAGAAGCGATATTTTTGGCAGTACGCACATTACGATAATGCACTGGCTTGGCCGCATCCTTAACGCTTCCAGTCTCTTCAAATTTCTTTGCAGAGTTGGTCGATTATGACACCATAATCACCCCGTAATGCTAAAAAAGTGGTCACGTCTGAACAACGACTTTTTTTTAGTATGTTTTAACTATTTTTAAGCGTTCTTCGGTTGATAAACGATCCATATTCGTAAATGGCAAAGTTTTCATTCAAATAAATGACACTTCAGATGAGAGATATTTAAATTGCCAGACCGGCGGCTTCGAAGCCACTAAATGGACAACCCTATTTTAAATTTTTAATATATAAAAATGTATGGATTTTTTGCTAAATAAATTAATTAGAAAAGTTGAAACTGTTTTTATTTAATAACAAAATATTGGTTTCGGCTTCGATCTTAAAAATCTGCCAATGTTCGGATTCGGTCTGAAAAAGTGCGATCTGTCGGACACTTCTGATGTCTATTAAAAACACCATTAGTAAACCAACGTTTACTGTCACTTTGTTGTTGGGGTTTCTGTTTTGTTTTTGTATTTTTTTTTTTTTTTGTAATTTCTTCTGCTGTAAGTGGTAATTTTATTTTTATGGTATTTCAAATACATAATCAGAGGCCAACAAGTGGATACCGCGTAATCTTTTTTTTTTAGTGTTTTAATGTAATTTTTACTTTCTTCGACATCGATTTTTTACTTTTAAATTCATATGTCACTTGTACACTTAACTACAAAAAACGTAATAAACATCGTCTATGCATCATATACTGATTAAACAAGATATATGTATGCATGTACATAAGTATGTAGGTTTTTGACATTAAAAAATAAGAGAAAAAAAATTAAATCCACTAACAACTGGTTTAGGTATGCAAATTATTAATAAATGCCGGTTAAGAGATTTGTTTTAAAAAATACTCGAAAACTTCGCAATTAATGTTTAAGCAGAATTTAACACATGAAGATAAATAACCAAATATGGATATTGTTGTAAAAAGAAGTACATATATTATTATTTAAAATGGTTTATAGTAAAATTAATAAAAAAAATTATTTGTTACACTTTACGTTACCAATTGGATTACAAATATATCCCTAGCGTATTAAAAGAGAGAGTGTCACAGCTTTTGATTGTGTACAACAACAAACTATAGCTAAAATCGACGAATGTAAAATACCATATTGTACGATTGGATATTTGGCAAAAATATAATATAAAAATATTATGGAATTTGTTATTTTAGAAGAAATTTTTGTTTAGCTTCTTAAATTTAAGTTTCTTTATAGATCAAGCGCATTATATTAACTCCTTTCCTTCTGAGCCAATTCTGCTGGATTTCCATCCCAACCTGGTCAGGGGAACTAGAAAGAATTTGACAGCAAAATTGTTATTTTCTATTGAGTCGGACATGTCTAAATCGACTTGGAATTACTCAGGGGCCCAGAATATATAAACTTTATGGAATCGTAGATGATTATTAAGAGTATATAGATTTAAAGGTATAAAACTGTTACAAAATATGGTAAATTGAATTTAATTTTGGGAGGGAATAGAGGAATCTCGGGAAAATGAATGTTATTTCCCGCCTTCCCGGAAATCAAAAAAGTTCGGGAAAACAAAAAACCTACTTTTATCTGAAGGATTCAATTAAATTATGTCTATGTTTTCTTCCGTGTGTATAAACATTGTCCGCTCTTTTCAGGATTTTAATGGATCAAAATATTTATGTGTACATTATAGCAAACAAATGCTTTCAACTTTCATACGATATTTATGGAGCAATCAATTCTGTGGTCACAAGCGATAACCGTCTAAATAGACTTATTAAACAATTGATATATTTGTTTTTATCAAATATTTTTAAAATTAACACAACTTTCGTTATAATTTTATATCTTAGCACTGTGGGGATAAAAATCTTTGATTCTAAATTACTTTTTTTCTAATGCAATTAATTTTTTCGGAAGCGCAAGCATAAATATAAAGTGCCTTTTCTCAAAAACTATTTCGACTTAGGCGGTTATTGCTTTTGGCCACAGAATTAATAGATTTTTTTCTGGGTCCATGTAAATGTTATGGAAAATTGGATCACTGCAAAGACAAATCAACCTTTCCTTATTGCATTCTTTAAAGATATTTTAATTGTGGTAGAATTGTCAGACCTACTGTTGTATGAATGTCAATAGTTTTTCCTAAAGGCATTTCTAAAATATGACTTTGTTCACGTGGAAATTAGAGCCAGATTTAAAGAAAAATTACAGCAGTTTTTTTTTTGTAGTTTTCTACATCTATGTATACTTGTTTTTTGTTAAAATATTTCTATAAAAAATATTACAGCAATTACTATTTTTACCAACCCTTACAGGCATGTAAATTTTGAGCACTCATGAGCAACCGACATTCAACCATCCCTATGAAAAGAACCATTTGTAATCTGAGTCAAAATTTATCGAAAAGAGAAAAAGTACCAAATGTTCCAATTTTTTCCATTATTACATCATAAAAAGTAACCTTTATTATAATCTGGGATATATGCTATCTCTATACCAAATTTTTCGAAAAGAGAAAAAGTACCAAATGTAAAAGACTACCAATTACCAATTTTATCCCGTTTTTGGCCCTAAAACGTATCAATTTTATCTCTTCAAAAGTACACCATACTATAATCTGCACCATATGCAATTCGTAAACTAAATTTATCAAATTGAGAAAAGTACCAAAGCGAAAATTTTCACCCACATTTATTGCCTCTTAAAAAGTACCCTATTACACTGTGCAAGAAATTGACACTTTTTTCGTGACAAGCTGGGCACCTGGTGTTTTAACATAATTCTGGTTTTCGAGATATACCGTTATTTCGAAAATGGAGGAGGTTGCACAACATATGTTCGCGTAACTCAAAAACGCTTTAGCATATTGAAAACACTTAAAAAACCGAAATTCCGCAATAAAATTTCCTTTAAGAAAAGTAAATCTAATATCCCTTTTTAATCATTTATGGCTTGTTTTGTTTGGAATTTCGTTTTTCATACGTCTGCAAAAAATTAGAAGCATAGCTGCATTATCCAATTTTTTATGAATTTTTAAGAAACAAAAATTTCGAAATTATGTTAAAAAAATTATTTTTTTTTCCAAAAAAAAAATTATGTTTCTAAAACGACTGCGAATATTAGAAAGAGGTTTTACTTTTCTTAAAGAAAATTCTATTGAGGAATTTCGGTTTTATAAGTTTTTTCAATATGCTAAAGCGTTTTTGAGTTACGCGAACATATGTTGTGCAACCTCCTCCATTTTCGAAATAACGGTATATCTCGAAAACTAGAGCCAATCTTAAAAAACCGCGGGCACCACTGGATTCAGCGTACCCGAATTATGTTAAAACGCTATGTGCCCGGCTTGTCTGTTTTTTCAACTAGCATAGTGTTATTAAACAAAGTTAAATTAATATTTAGTAAGTGAATTGAGTAGTCCACTTGCAATAAAATAATAAAAATTCTGTTACGAGCAACTTCTGGTTAAATATGGGCATTTCCAGCGAAAAGTCTACATTTTGTAACGTAATACCAGCAAGCAAATAAGCTTGTATTTTAGGCCCATGTTATTCAAATGTAATCCCATATGTTACCAATTATACAAAATGTATACCAAAATATAAAAAAGTAAATTATACATAAAAATTTTTTTTGAAAAACCGTTTTAATTACTAAAAAAGTAGATTTTTCGCCGGAAATGCCCATATGCAATACTCCTTGGCATTTTACTTTTTAAAAACTCTTTTAATCGATTTTCTCAGAATTTTGTATTTTAACTTAAGGTATGGTCAAGTATGTCAAATATTTTCCCCAATTTTTGCTTGACTGTTTTTGCTTAAAACAATAAAAATTTTATTTTCTGGTCACACTACGCACATTTATTCGCCCATTTTTGCCCCTCAAAATTATTTTGTGGTCAGATTAAGGCAAACAAATATTTGAACATTTTTTGTCAAATGTTTGCCATATGTGACCGTGCCTTTAGCGCTGCTTACACGTGCACAACTTCAATTGTCAAATAATGTACATATGTATATTAATCACAAGAAGATTTATGAAGAATACGAAGTCGCTTTTAGGCTCTGCAAGATTTAGTTTTTTTGTTAATTTTTAATACGGAATACCAGAATATTGCATGCCGCAATTTTACAGATAATTTGATGAAATTTGGTATATTGGTTCTAATTGACGAAAGGACCAAGTCTATTGAAAATCGTAAGAAATTGACATAAAAATTGGCAACAAGAACTTTTACGATAGCTACTATATAGGGCATTCATTCGGTTAACCGTTAATCAACTAACCGATTAATTGCTACCCGATTAACTGAACGGTTAATTAAAAATTGGCTATTTTCGTTTAACGATTAAACCGATTAGTTTTAGTCGATTAACCGATGTAACATAATTTTGGATTTTTTGTAGTATTATAATATAGTTTTTTTGTTTTTAATTATTTTTTTCGTCTCATATACAAAAGGTTTTTGTTTAGAAAATATTTGGTCATACAAACAAAGAGGGTGATCTTAATTTTAAATAAATGTTTGCTGCCAACAGCTTTTTTCATGTTCGTTTTATATGTACATATGTATGTGTTGGATTACTTGCTTCTTCTCATATCTTCACATATCAATCTTTTAACAGAATTAACCGAAACAATTAAATGTTAAAAAATTAAAACAGGACTCTAATGGCATAATGCAAGATTTAATATGTTTAGAAAAGGACTGAGAAACATCTACGATAAATGAAAGATTTTTTTTCCTAGTCAAGTTTTGTCCAAACTTAAGAGAATAATCGCTTAAGCCCTTAATATTCAGACTAAATTATTTGTCTAAAAGATAATTTTATAAGATCTTCTTAAACTATTGAAGTAACTAATAAAATGATCTCACATAATATGTATTAATTAAAAAATATGTACATACCAATTACATATTTATGAATTTTGTTTTGTTTGCTCGCTTTAGTTCAAGAATTGTTATGTTTGTCATGTTATTGTTTTTTTGCGAATAAACTCCAAATAATAAATAAATGATCTATTTTTATGTATTGAATTTACTTAATTTAAAAAAAAATTTAATAATCGGTTAACCGATCAATAACAAAATTAACCGATTAGAGAATTTTGTATTCGTTGCGACTTCCTATTATTAATAATTTTGTAGTTTCAGGCAATAACTATGATAAAAGTTTTAAAAAATGGTGCAATTTATGTTATAAATAGTTTGTACAATAGAGTAGTGGAAGCCGATAATGACGTTTAAAATACCCTGCCGTTATACTTTATTAATACGAATTTATGTTTATACTTTAATTAACTATACAGTGCACTCGCGATAATATGACCGAATTAAAACCAAGCCAGTTCACTTTTGCAACATTGTTCATATTTCCCTTAAAAAACGTTTTTACCATAAAAAATTTAAATTTCTTATGTTAAATTTTTTATTTAGTGTTTATTGGATTTAAAAAATAATTTATTTTTAAAAAATAAGAAAATCTTAATGTTATTATGCGAAATAAAAACTGTAGCCATATATTTGAAGCAAGCGACCTTCGCACAGTGTTCTGTCACCATATAGTGAATCGGCAAAACTAGGGTTCTTATCGCAGAACGACAAAATTAAGTATACTTATACTTAATGGGTATGTTAAGAAAAATTTGAAGTTTGAGAAAAATCGCTGCAAGGATATGCCTACCTCCCATACATCCTGAATTAAAAATTAGATTTTTAGCCAAAATTTATATCAGAATGTGGCAAAAACTGGTTAAATTTCACGTTCTAGCATTTTTAGCAAATATTGTTGCATTGGGTGCAAGAACATGCCTACCTCCCATATATCCTTTTCTTAAAAAAACTATGTTTTATCTGCATATATGATTAGAATGCACTAAAAATTAATAAGTGATTCTTAAATAATGCGTTATAGTTCTGTTGTAAAATTGGTTTCATTTGGTGCATACATTTCTATTAAAATGCGAAAATATGATGGTGGTACTAAGTAAAATTTAAGTTAAATGCTATTGCTTTTGTTTTCTTATTATAGAATTTTTAGCTTTTATACGATTTCAGTCCAACATGGCTTAAAATTTTTGTTATCAAACGGACTATACAAAAGAATTATACAACTATGGACTTAGCTTTTTACTGTGGTACAAAGCATCTTCCGAAGTGACAATTATTGGTGATAAACAATAAGATCTTAGCTTTGATCCACTATAACTCAGGTATTTTCTATCTAATTGGCCACTATTCGACGCGTAATTTAGCATCCTTTAAAACAATATATAATTAATTTTAATTTTAATTGACTCTGGATGGCGGCTGAAAGAGAAGTATAAATTGAAAAAGGAAAATCTGCTGTTATGTGATATATGTATGTGACGTGGTATATTTAATCGAAGTTTTTATTTGCAACAAATTGACCAACAACTACATACTTTATAAAAAATTATGTAAAAAAAATTTGCATCGCGGTTCTGTGCAATTAACCTGTTTTCTGAGAATGTAAAAAATAAAAAAATTTCCATTTTCCGGCAGAAAATCTTAAATTTTTTTTTTTAATTTTTTTTTTACAAGCAGAAACTTGCAACGAGAGAGTAAATTAAAAATTTACAAAATTTTTTTCACAATTGCTCAACAAAATAAAAAAGTAAATGAACACTTCACCAGCAAAAACTAGGTTAGGTTAGGTTATATCTTAATAAATTGAATTATTTTAAACTATTTGCCCAAGAATATTATTTTAAATTTTGGAAAAATAAATATTTTATGTTATTGAAAAACTTTTAATTTAAAAATTAGGAAAATTATTTTTGTTTTCTAAACAAAAACATGAAACAGGTGGTTGAATAATTCTTGCTAGTAAAAGTTTTATTATCAAAAATTTTCAAAAAATTTGTGATCTCCTAAATATTTATGCATTATGTTCACTCTCTCGTAGCAAGTTTTTCGGTTACGTGAACACTTACTAGTAACAATTATTGAATATAAGCAATAATTTTCTGTAAATGAACACACCTATTGTATCTAAATCAAAAATAAAAAACCACTCATATTTTTATTTATATATATTTTTTATCGTCAAACTTTGTAAAATATTAGGGTGAACCCATAAAAAAAATATGGATTACTTTACATTTTTTTCATGTTTAAAAAAAACTATGTAAATAAAAATTTAATTCATTTTTAATAGTAAAGAAGAAAAAGGAGATTTCTAACTTAATATTTTCCAATTTTGGATATAACATAAGCTAACCTCTTTGTAATTTATTTGGTAATATATTTTGGTTAATATGACTCAAGAAATGAACACAATTTTTATATTTCCGGAAGAAAATTCTAGGACTTCTTTGCAGATTCTGTTAAAGCACTCCAAAAGTACTAAAATCTTAAATAACAATTTAGATACTCTGAAGAAATAGTAATTATACTCTACTCTACGGAGTACAAAAATTGTTCTCAGTAATATTGTTTACCAACAACAGTGATGAAAAACGTGGCACAATTGTGCCATTTTTGGCACTTTTGAATGTTTGATGGCCCTGTGGAAATCTTTTTTGGCCCATTCAAGTCCAAATTCAGATAACTACTTTAAATTGTTCAATAGATTTTTTAATGTTTTTTTTTCTCAATTTTTCGAACACTAATTTTATTAAAGAAATTGTTTTGTTTGTTTAGGACCAAATAAACTGCACAAACGGTGATCTATGATAGGATGAAAAAACATACGAAGCTTGTTTCTACGAAAATCAAAAATTTTAAATATTTACAAAAACATCATGTTGTCCGCTATTACAAAAATTGTTTGGCCCTATCAAAGGTATTTTGGCCCTTTTATATAGCCAATTTGGCCCAAAACAAAAAAACTCAAAATGCATCATTGACCAACAATAGTATCCCCTTTTTGTGCGTTTGGTGGTAAACAAAACTACAAAGATTGAAAAGAATATATTAAGAAATTATTTTTTGGCATTTTTTTAGTAAAACATATAAAAGTTGTTTTTTTATTTAACAGTTTAGCTCAAAAATTGCTTGACTTTGGTATCCTCCACTGTCAATAAAAAGTGTAAAAACTGAATTCTACTTACAAATATATTATATATTACCTTATATAATATATATATATATATATATATATAAGGTAATTTGTTAGCTTTACAAAAATATATATGATATATATACTTTATATTAATCTTTGGTTTTGCCTATAAGCTAAGCACTTTACGTCGTGTCCCCTAAAAGTGATATTTTTGTATCTTATATTTAAATCGGTATATTTAATAAATTTTCCATTTTTGTGTACTTGGGAGGCAGCAGGTTTTTCTTCTTCCAGGTGAAATAAACGTATAATAAGCGCATTTAATAATAGCATTTCCATTTTTTTTTCTTGTACATATTGTAAGTTTTTGGAAGTAAGTAACACTTGCACCTTTTCTCAAATGATCTAAAATTTCTGATTTCTCCTTTTAAGTTAAAAAAATTATGCTTTTTTGTGTGCATATTTAAGATCTTTTCACGTTAATATTCAGGGCTGTTCTGGAAATCGAAAATGCATTATATTTAATATGAATTTGGAATTACTTACTAAATCGTGCTTGACATCTGTGTAGGTAGGTAAAATCCATTTAAAATCGGTTAATCGGGCGTTTAATTAACCGAGGTTTCGGTTTAATCAGTTAATAATCGGTTAATTTTGTTATTGATCGGTTAACCGATTAATAAAGTTTTATTTTATAAATTAAGTAATTTCAATAAATAAAAATGGATTATTTTTTTTATTATTTGGAGTTTATTAGTAAAAAAAATTCTAAAACAAGCGAAATCATTTGAAATGCCGTCTATAAAACACAATTTATGAAAACATTTTACTACGTCCTTAACCGCAAAACAATATGATATTGTTGTAAAATTTACACCTATTTTGCTAGGACAAGAAATAAAATTTCGTGAAGATTGGTCTATAATTTTTCATAGGCCCTATATAAAGCCCATTCTCAAAAATTAGCTTAATAAGCCTTAAACTGTAGCAAATTGAAATATTGTTTTGGAAATTAAGTTGGATAAATCAATCAATAAATCAAAGAAAAAAAAAATTTTCTTCAAAATTTCCCCGGAATCCCGCAAATAATAACCGGGAAAGCGGGAATTGAAAACAATTGAAAATCCCGGGATCAAACTGTATTTAGAGTAGAAAAGGGAAGAAAATAAGTATTCACATTTTGTGGTGTTCATATTATTGCGAGTGCACTGTATGTATGTATGTATATATGTATGTACATATGTATGTGCAGTTTAACTCGTGTCTATTATTTTTAAAAATTTGCAGCAAAAATAAATCATAAACCAAAAAAATACCATTGTGGTTTCATATTTTCTTTTATTTATTTCATTGTTGATTTGCAAATAATTTCTTGAAAGAGATTATAATTTCGTTTATAGTCATTTAAGATGAATCATGTTAATCGTATTGATGTCGTTTACATAGGTACATATTGATTTTTTGTAAAATGTATAGGCACTTAAGCCAGAAACAACAAATAACTAAATTTTGAATTTACATATTAGACTTCATATTTACATCATAGTTAGCCTATATTTAAAGAGCTTGGCGAAAAAAAATAGACTTATACGTCAGACAACAGAGCATCCACATACAAATATACATACATACATACATCAAGTCGTCTATCGATTGTGTGTCAAATGAATTGAGTAAAAACAACAGTGAAATATGAGTACGAACGGGTGTTAGAATTTATCTATGAGTGTTGCGATGCGGTTCTTCAAAAGATCGACTGTATAAAAGAATATGATGTTGGAAATAAAGATAAAATTAATTCTTTGTTTATGTTTATTTGTTAAAAAAAAAAAACACAATAATTTAAATACAAGTAGCTGCTAACTACAAACTAACTGGATAGTCTTATGATAGTCAATAGTTTAAGTTGCATTTTATTTTTTATTATTGTATGTTTGAAGTTGCTGATGTTTTTTTCTTTTACTTTTTTAAAAATTGTAACGCATTGTGGTTTTTAGTTGTTTTGCTCTAGATAACGCCCTTATATTGCAAAGTGATTGGAGTTTGGCAGCACCAACAGCAATAAATATATCCAACGGCACACTAGCCTTAACTGTTTGACGTACAGTGATTGAAAACTTAAAAAAATACGTGGTCACTTAGACGTCAGTCTTAAGACCAGGAAAATAATAATCTTAATAGGGATATAAAATCTATCGTTTGATTTCAATTGATATACAAAAAGAAAAAAGAAAAAATAGTTGCAGTATAAGTTTTGATTTCGAAGTAAATATTGGTAAAAAGGAGGCCCACACTCACAATATTCTGTACGTAAAATTAACTGAAATTGTAATATAAAATAAATGAATATTCAGTTAAAAACCGGTCTACTTATTTTTCATTTATTTTTAACGAAAAGTTCATTTAATTTTTAGTGGCAAAAATTCAACTGCGAATTCCGTAAAAACAAAAACATTTTCAGTTATTTTATATAATTCAACTATGAAAAAAATAACCGACGAATTCCGTAAAAACAAATGAAATTTCAGTTATTCTATATAAATTAACTATCAAACAATAACTGATAAATTCCGTGAAAACAAATTAATTTTCAGTTATTTTATGCTATTCAGTAATTTTATATTTATAATACAGGTTTTACTCAAACTTCTAAAAAATACCACACATGA
Source organism: Pollenia amentaria (assembly GCA_943735925.1). Lineage (NCBI taxonomy): Eukaryota > Metazoa > Arthropoda > Insecta > Diptera > Polleniidae > Pollenia > Pollenia amentaria. Next base: position 197,636,758 of record OX031008.1, on the reverse strand, counting down.
ACGCTTTTTCTAATGAGAGAGAGAGAGAATATTTATTTTTATTTACTTACCCCCTTAAACATGTTGGTTTTACTTTTGTTGTACCGACCACTTTGTTTACAGAAGAACTTTCAATTATAAGACACCAGCAGCATACCCGATGTGGTATTCGCAATTATTTTATTTAAAATTTGATGTATTTACTAACTAATTAATTTTAACAAATAGATGTATGGGAATTTTATACACAAAACAAGCAAATCGTTTTTTACTTTTACTTTTTGTCACACATCTATAAATAGATAACTAAAAATTAATTTTTTGATAGTTAAATTATATATAATAACTGAAATTGTACCTTATCGTTTTTGCGGAATTGATCGGTTATTTTTTTGATAGATAAATTATATAAAATAACTGAAAATTTAATAGTTTTTACGGAATTTGTCGGCTATTTTTTTTATAGTTAAATTATATAAAATAACTGAAAATTTAATTGTTTTTACGGAATTTGTGGTTAATGTTTTATGGAATTCGCGGTTGAATTTTTGACGTTCAAAATTAAATTAACTTTTCGTTTAAATTAAATGCAAAATAAGTAGATCGGGTTTTAAGTAAATTTTCAGTTGTTTTACATTTTATTTTCATTTAATTTTACATACACAATACTTTTACTTAATCAACAGACAATATTAAATGCAACCGAGAATCCGTATTAATGTGCACTTAGTTTTTTGAATAATTGTTAGAATCAGTTAAAAATAAATTTGCTTAGAATTTTAAATGTTTATTTATTTAAAAATGACTGAACGGATTACTTCTTAAATAACCTACAGTTAGTTACTGCAATAATATTGTGAGTGCAGAAGGTTCTAAAGTAGGCCATATGGTTCAATTCATTTAATTAAACTAGAAAGGTCGAATAAGCTAACATACATATAGCGTTATAGAAATAGAATATTTCTTTTTTTAACGTTTTTATAGATCGTGAATTTTAACTATTGGCGTAGATTACTGAAGAAAGAAACATAATTTTTACATAAATCTCCTAATATGCGTTGTTTGATAAATATTGCCTAAAAGAAACTACATAATTATTGTTTTTAGCACTGAACAAACTACTGTGCAATTGCCATCTTATATGAAGGTGGTAAACAGTACTTGTTGTTGTCTAGTTTTAATAACGAATTGTTAATCAAAAATAACCAACTATTTTGTTTACGTAATTTTATATAAGTACCTTGTTTTTTTTCGTTATTTTCAACACCTTTTAATTAAAAGTTTATTATATAGGAATATTAAAAAATGTTATGTGTGTTAATGTATTTTCGTTTAATATTTTTAAACAGGCCTTTGTAAAAGCTGTAACAAGTGGTGTAGAAAACGTAGAAGAAGTCTTAATATCGCCAGAATATCAAAAGCAAATAGTGCCACAAGGACCTCGTATAGTGGCCGATAAGACCAAGTCTTTTAAGACAATTGACTCTGAAAATGTTCAAAAAAGATCCTTGGCACAGGAAGATGGTAAGATCATAACTGAATCGAAAAAGACTATCGAACACGAAGTAATAGTGGATGACAGTTTACCAGACAGTAAGTCGGTCGAAAGTACAGAGCAGATTAAAATTTTAGTAAGTTACTTAAATGTTTCAACAGAATTGGGTATTTTAAATTTCTCTTCTATAACAGGAAGCTAATCAAAGATATTTTAAGCAAAGAGATGAACAACATGTGGATATTGTCAAAGATGGTAAAGTAGTAGGCACTGAAATGAAATACGCAGCCGAGACCATGCATATGGAAAATGATGATTTACTGGAACGTCCAGGAGATTGGGATAGTCTATCAGATCGAATGAGAAAAATGCGCAAACCACATAATAAATCAATGATGCAGCACCCTAAAGGTAAATAACACGTTATAGCTTTTTAAAATAATAAAAAAACATATTCCTACTCCAGGGGGTATTTTAATGGATCGAAAGGATGCCCTTACCAAACGTCCATTGGATTTTGACAAAGAAGAAGAAACTCGCAAAGGAGAAACTATAAAATGGCTAGAATCACATTTTGGTAGCGAATCAACTGCCTCTAATGACTCACGTGAAGATGAAATTGATGTCATTGAACCCACTAAAAAAACTTATTTTAATGTCACTATCAAATCTAATCAAAATCACACAAATTCCAATGTTCACTACGATACTAACGACAAAAAGTCCTATGTCAAACGCGGTTCCATCGATCCTTCGACGCCATCCAATAATGGAGCAAAATATTATCAGGGCATATCGAATTGGAATAATCGAAACGAATCAACAGCTACTACAACACCAGCTAATCATTTTGCTTCCAAAGCATTTCGTGATGATCTACATGCTTCTATAGAACGTAATCAATTGAAAAAAACGAGTGCTGTGTATTCAATGAAGGATAGTTATATTGGTGATACTAAGCCATACATAAAACCCATATCAAGTGACAGTTATGTTAGCCGAGAAGATATTCTGCAGCAAAAAAGGCAAAGTCTCTCTTCGCAATTTTTAGCCAGATCAAGGCAAAACTCTCGAGATCATTTAGATAATTTGGACAAGACCGGACCTGGCTCTTTTGAAGAAAGTCGTTATATAAGTGGTTCTCGTACAGATTTGCATTATGGTATGAATATTAAGGATAAGGACAAGCGAAATTACACAAGAACCGAAGTAATTGATGATGTAGATTCACCACTGCCAACCCGCAAAAACTCATATGTTGAGGAGAGAGCAAAGTCTTATGAACGTAGCTATATCGAGAATGCACGTTATAATTCCCTACGTAGAGATTCGCAGCAACATGAAACCCCCTCGCCTCATAGGGAGGTGAGTACATTAGAAAGACCCACCGTACCACAGCGCAGAAGAAATGGTGAAAAGAAATTACGCCAGCATAATGAGGTGTTATCGGAAATTAAAACTCCTCAACAACAAGTTCCAATTGATGTGGCAGAACCGCCACCAGACTATTCACCACCGCCAAGAAGTCGATCATCCTCTCCAAGAGAATCTTACAATCATCACGGTTTAAGGACTAAGTCTTATACCCATTTACAGCAACAAATGTTTACACCCTCATCTGTAATAGAATATCAACCGAGGGAAGCTCAAACTTTAAATAGAAAGCAAAACCAACGTACAAGATTTGCTCGTAATACTCCATCTCCACCGGTTACAATCTCACAACATCAACCACTTAGACCAAGTATGTTGACACAAACTACTCAGACTACACCATCTACTATTTCTACATCTACTGTAGCATCTCATCGCTCAAGTAAAGTAGGACAGGCTATAGGTAACTCTTTAAGAAAACTCGTAGGCAAACTGAGATCAGCTAGTGTGGAGCGTAAATTACGAATGAAATCCAAGTCTAAATCCCGTGAACAATCGCCAGCTACACCAATACATCCAGAGCAACAAAATTTACGTACTTACCAACAATACAATGTCATCGATAGCCATATTGGAAGTAATCATCATACAACCTCCCATGATGAGTCTGAAGAAGAATACAATATCCAACAAAGAAGCCATTTTACACCAGGACAAGAAGCTCCAAACAAAACGGTAGATAATTCTGGATACAGCAATGCTAGTGTAGATCGAAGGGCGCTACTACACTCAAGTTCTTCCCATCCTGTAGGTAATAATCGTGACAATGGCTATCGTGTTATGAGCCCAAAGCATCGCTACTATTTGGGAGAAGATCCCTATTCTAGTTCCTTGTATGGAAAAGAAAATATACATGAGACTATAAAAATGCGTAATGGGGCGCCACCACCGCCTTCTTCTTACAATAACCGAGAAAATTTAACTTCTTCTCATACCTTAGGACGCTACCAGAAGAGCACTCAACGAATGTCAGGTTCAACACCCAATCTAAACCAGGGCTATCGAACTACCCAGACCTTGCCTCGTAAACTCAACGACCATCCATCTGTGCATCACTATGAAACACAAACCGTAAATATAGCTAGATCAAATGCTACTAGTAAAGTCCAAAGCAAATTACGGCAACAACAGCAAGCACCCTCTGAACAACGCATATCCTATCAACCAATAAGTCAAAACACTGGACCCCTTAAACCGGCAAGAACTTATGCCAAGTCACTTAATCGAAGCAAATCATTAAGTGTACATGCTATGAATGGTAGCAATGATCCTAGTCCCATTTATATGGAAAAACTAACGAGTAACAACTATACAAACAACAATCTACACTCTAGCCAGGCATACAAGTCAAATCCTCATATTTACTCTAGTTCCAAGGAAAATACTTTGCAACAAAGTGCCCTCAAAAGTCCATCCATTGTTAATTTAATAAGTCGTAGCCAAAAGGATTTAACAAAAATAGGAACAAGCGAAGACGACACGGCCGAAAGGCAAATATATTCAACAAATAATCGTCATTTAGTAACGAAACAACAGCAATATGAAGACAGAAAAGCTATACCAGCCTACAGATCTGGGTCCTATATAGAAGACGATTATAAATATCGTCCAGCACCACATTATCAATTGCAGCAAAAACATTCATTGGAATCTCGCGGTTCCGTAGATATTAACAAGGATACAGCTAGTATTATAAGGCATGAAGAGTATATAAAACAAAAAAGAAATCCGCCCTCTGGATCCACCATTATTAAAGTACGCAATATAGATTATAGAAAATAAATAAAACTAAATATGTTTTAATGGAAGGTAAAAGAGCAGCGTATAAAATCAAGTGAGAATACTAAAGCAAACAATCTACCAGAAGAAAAAAATATCTACTTAATTCGTTGCCATTTACTCAACATTTCTAATTATTTTTCTTAAAAAAAAAACATTTTCACTAAAATTGTGGGGCACACACAAATAATATCTATTAATGAAAACCTTTGCTTTGGCTTTAGTTTCATTTGACATGTTAGCAAATAAAAATCCAAAGCCATTTTAAACGAATTTTTACGAAATATATTCGGATTTTTTATATCCGTATCCTAATATTAATAATAATTTAATTAAAAAACAAAAATAAAACGTTAATGGCTTCCATTCTTTATTAAATACAAAATAAACCTAAATAAAAATTTATTTAATCTTAACATTCATTAAATCAAAAAATTATACTTAATTTTTAGTTAAATTAATATCAATCAAACTAATTTTTGTATTAATATTAGTTAAGTAGTAATTAATTAAATTCAGCTGACATTAAAAAAAAATATATTAACCCATGTTAAGTATACCATTTATTGTGGTTATCTAATGCAATAAAGTGCCAAAATTTAATAAATTTTAAAAATTTGTATGGAGTTTTATTTGAATTTGAATGGCCAATTAGTAGGTCGGGTCGAAACGCCTGCTGACTTTTTGTAGAGTTGTGTTTTTATCATGCAATTGTTTTTGTAGCAATTGTTTTTGACATCCTGCCCATTTTTTACACAAACAAATGCATTGGGTTTTGACATCTTTAACATAATTTACACAAACAAAATGCGTTTTTTTATCTATTTTTGCATTGTTGTAGTTTTGCGCAGACCTACTAATTGGGCCATGTTGAATTTGTATTTTACAGTGTAAACGGAAATTTAAATATACAAAATTTTCTATTTATATATGTATTTGTATTTTACATATTTTACTTCACCTGAGATAATAGCTGATATAATATGTGAGAGAACGTCGACAAAATGAGAGATATTCTTTTTTAGTTTTTCTTGGTTTTTAGTGTTTAATATCGTTTTTAAGCACTTTTCATAAGATTTGCACTATTTGCACTAAAAAAATAAACTTTTTAATGATAGCTCCTTATCATTGCTTTATTAAAGGGCTGCATGAATAACTTCATTCATGAACATACTGAAATGTTATTCAATAAAGTTTGTATTCAAATAAAATTCAGACCACTGAACAAACTTTGACTTTATTGATGCTACTAGCAAACACATTTCGTTTCATATGGCCAAGGTATATTTATAGCAGGTAGCCGCGAGATTACAACAATTGTACAATAAAACAAATGTGATACGAACTGTCAAACAGCAAAGGAGATGATAAAAGACAAATGAAAAACAAACAAGAAAAAAACGCCATTAAACGAAAATAGATTAATTTTGTTAGTTAATTTTCTAATTATATATTTAAGTCTTTACCCAAAATTGTTATTTATTATAATTCACTTTGATTTTCTTTTTAATTTTATCACTTTTTACTTTGATTAAAAAAACTTGTTTACTTTTTAAGCTAGAAATTTAACACGTGTTAAAAAAACATAAACAACATTTGACAGCTCGTATCGCAAAACAAGCAAATAAAAAAATAATCAGCAGGCTTTCTGAGACTACCTGCTATAAATATACATACATACCTTGCATATGGCCATTACAAAGACTGTTCAATGAAACGACCAGCGTTACCGTTATGCGACTAAGGTCGCATTTTTGCCCCTTTTTGACTGACTTTCCACTTTCTTTGCCCCTTTTTTTCACATCTCCTTTAGTATCATTTTGTATTTGTTTGTATCACTTATGCCCCTTTTTGAACTAATTTTTTTCCCATATTCTCAAAAGACAACACAAGTACCTGCCCACTCAAAACACAAACAATATCATCTTTTCTTGCTTAAACAAAATATTTATTATCTTTCATTTTTAAGAAATGATAATCTCGGAAACTCATCGATATGCTTATTTTACCATAAATCTCATTTTGTCTTGTAAGATTTTTAAATTTAATTAACTGTTTCGGTATTGACAATTGCTCACATTTTGAGAACAAAAAAGACAAGCATAACAAATTGAGTGATATTACACCGAGACAGTTTTTTCTAAGGTAATGCAGATGTTGAATTGGCAGTCTATGAACGCATATGTACCTGCCAGCTTTTTATCTTCATATGTTTTTACTAAAGGGCTGCGCAAAATATTCTTAATGTTCTGTGTTCTACTTCACACAACTACCAATCATATTATTTCACTGTAAACATACAAAGCAAAACAAACATAACAACACATTATTCTCACCAAAACAAAACAAGCATAACTTGAAAAGTTTTTCTCATCTGCTTTGTTAGTGCTTGTATTATCAAAACAAACAGAATATCAACACAAAAACAGACAATGAAATAAAGAAACGGTAAATTATAGTAAAAACATCGAGTGCACGTAATCAGGAATTTAAAAAATTTAAAGTGATCTTAGCTTATAACAGAAATGGATGCATTAAATGTAAGCAAAATTGATTTTTTTGAATTATTTCCTAAATGTATATTTTATTTTAGTCGACCTTTATTATTATATTATAACTAAATTATCAAGCTTGTGGTCTTTTTTTATTTTTATATAAAACTTTAAACGTTTATTTAACCAATATTTCTAATTAAAAATTTTTTTAATTTGTCAGTTATTGTTAAATTTGTTAAAAACATAAAATCCTATAAAACAGAATTCCATTTGAAGACTGCGGAAAAAACACACCATTATACTATGTAGTAGGTACATGCTTTTATTTTTTATTTCTATAAAAAGAATGAATTCTTCTTAATTAAATATTAAATATTAGATTTAAATATTAGACATAAGTACCTTCATATACATATATGTATGTAAATAATAAACAATTAATTTTTGCAAATAAAAATTAATATTAACTATAAACTTTTATAAGCTTTTTTATATTCATAACAAAACGCAAATGTTTCTCCCATTGCAATTTTCTCTTTGGTTTATGTTTACAATCAAAACATTCAAACATGCTTGGAATGTTCTATTTCTGTTTTAATGTTCTACTTCATCTTTGTTCTAATTCAGCTTTATTCTAGTTCAGCATTGTTCTAGTGCAGTTTTGTTCTATTCTTCTATATTTTGATCGTAAAGCAAAACAATTGTTTTTGGAAGTATGAGTTTTGTAATGAGAGAGTAATATACACATACTATCTAAATTTAACGAAATTGCTTGTAAGCAATTTTTCTTGTGCTTGTGCAGCTCTTTAGTTTTTACTTCGTATATTTTCCTTCGTATATTTTTTATAAATTCCTTATAATAAATTTTCAAACCGTGTTTTTTCAGAATGATCCAATTTTTCAAATATAAATTTCACTTTCATACATTTTTGTCTGCATATATGTAATAAATTATTTCAAAAAATTTTCTATTCGGCGTTACCAAAAGATGAAAATAAGAATATAAGAAAAAGGTTCTGTGAAAACAATTTTCACAGCATTCGCTCGTGTTTAGTGAAAGAAAATGTAGCAGCATTTAATTATTTTAAGACAATTTGATCAGTTAAAGTTAAAACAGTAACACATAAAGTTTTGTTTATAAGCAGTTTATATTCCAGCGCTTTATTTAAAAGGCAATTCTAAAAACGTAGAAACAAGCAATTAAGTACTAAACGCAATAGATTTCAAACTTGACCTTTTAAGGATTTAATGAAGCAAAGGCCAAATTGATAACTGCCGTTCGTGGAAGTGTAATCGAAATTAAAATACCGGTTTTGATAAACAAGAGTGAAAAAATCAAGTTCTGTACAATGAAGTGATTGTCTGGTTCCATGTAGATTCATTATGAGGAAGTGAACAGAAGCTACAGAGACAACATATGTTTTTATTTAAGAATAATTCTAAACACTTACCCGTGGAACCAGAGAGAGGGAGAATACTATTATTTTTTTTCCTGTTACACATGTTTCACCTTTTTTGTATTCCCCTTTGTATACAGAAGCACTCACAATTAAAAGACACCATCATTCTTCTTTGAAAATGTTATGTATTTAAGTAAATAGGTTTAACAAAAACACGAAAACCCAAAAAAATATTTTTTTTTTTTTCTTGAAGTGTTGCTGTTGTTTCTATACAAAATAACTAAAACAGTCTTTTATGGACTCAATATTGAACAATGTTATTTTGACATATTTCATTTGAATTTAATAGGTATAAAACATTGACAGTTTAATATAAAGACCATGCTTTTGTAGAAATTTACTATGATTTTCAATTAACATTTCGCCATGTTAATTAACCATTGATATATTTTCTCTGTGCAAGATGTTTATTTTTTTTAATGTTAATGTTTTCGATGAAAATAACTTAATAAATATATTTGATTTTTAAAAATGTTCTTGTTTTTAAAGTTGCCCCTTTTTCTCAGAATTCCCCTTTTTGTGCCACTTACTTTTTGAAAACCCCTTTTTGTGCCCCTTTTTGAAAATTTTGAACGGTAACGCTGGAAACGACTTATGCATTAAACACATTCGAGACAGCAGGCAACACGAAGGCACGACTACAAATGCTGCAGGTTGTAATTGTAGTCACGTAATCAGCTACTGAATTATTTTGAAGACGACAGCTACAATTGAAAATATATAAACAGCTGTGTTTTTTATTATGTATTTACATTTCAGTGGTGCCACTATCATTTTTAATTCTTATAAATTTAACAACATGCATAATTGCAGACTCGTACACAAACTTAATTTAAGCCTACAAAAATATAAATACTTATTTATGATAAATTTTTTAACGTAAAAACAAATGAATTTATTAAAAAACATTTAAAATATTTTAATTTTATTGTTTTTGGAACTCATAAAGAATATCATCTTCATGGCAGGTTGAATAAAAAAATACAGTATAATCGCAAAAAAGTAAACTGCAATGTCCTAAGGGTTGTTAACTTTTTCGTCTTATTTATTAACTTTTCCAAATTGTAAAAAAATGCAATAATAAACATATGTACCTATATTTTTTGCAATGACTTAGTGGTGCCCGCGGTTTTTTAAGATTGGCTCTGGTTTTCGAGATATACCGTTATTTCGAAAATGGAAGAGGTTGCACAACATATATTCGCGAAAATCAAAAACGCTTTAGCTTATTGAAAAAACTTAAAAAACCGAAACTCCGCAATAAAATTTCATTTAAGAAAAGTAAAACTTCTTTCTAATATCCGCAGTCGTTTTAGAAACATAATTTTTTTTTTTGGAAAAAAAAATAATTTTTTTATCAAAATTTCGAAATTTTTGTTTTTTAAAAATTCATAAAAAATTTTAAACTGCAGTTAGGCTTCTAATTTTTTGCAAACAAATCAAGCCATAAATGATTCAAATCTGTTAGCAACTTTTGATTTTATTCACAAAAGTCGACAAATTTTAATTAATTTAAGAATTTCATAAAACGCCCCCCCTAAGGGATGATGATAAACGGAAAGTATAATTTGAGAAAATGTTAAGAACAAAAAACTAATGGAGGTCAGTCATACATTTTATCCCGACTCCTGGGCATTTATGGGACACTTTCTTCAATATATTTCTAGTCTGCATTGAACATTTTGTATGGAAGCCCCCTTAAGGAATGGAGATAGCGGGTGTGTATGTTAGAAATAAATGATTGAGATGAAAAATAATGTGGGGTTGGTCATACATTTGACCCAGATATATGGCAACTATGTTTTAAGAAAATGTTAAGAACAAAAAACATTGGAGTTCGGTCATACATTTTATCCCCCTAGGAGTGATATCTAGGCCTTAGAAATAAATGATGGGAATGAAAAATAAAGTTGCACTGGTCATACATTTGGCCCGTCTAGGGGTATCTCAGGCGCTGCAGGTGCAAAATTTAAGGCTAGGGTTCTACGCGTATAAAAAACAAAGTTCCAAACAAAATAAGCTATAAGTGATTAAAGTCTGTCTACAATTTTTGATTTTTTCAGAAAAGATGAAATTTTTTTATGTTTATTTAGAAATTTATTCTTCTTCCTCCTGCAGATTCTAACAAATATCCCCTAATAGCGAATCAAGTTGTTTGCCGCTATACCAGTTTTCGAGCCTGGATGTTACTTGGTGAAATCTCTCGCCATGTTCATTAGACTCGGCTGGTTCATTAAATTTTTCGGCATGGTAATTCAAAAAATGTATTTTCAATGACATTCTAACGTTTAAGTTTTTAAATGCGGTTAGCATATTTTTGATTAAAATTCACCAGTTTTCAGACCGATGATTTCCTAATACATTTTCTATTACTGATTTCACACAATTCCAGGCCAAAAGCACGATATCATTCAATGCAACCTCAAATTGATGGTCCTTCATAAGACAACGAATGTCCGGTACATTAAGAATTCCTGTAAAAAAAAAACATTATGATATGAAATATAAATCTAGTTTAATAAAGTAGTTAGAGTTCATACCTTCTTTTATAGCATAAATTTGAATATTTGTTCTTTTGTTTTGTATTGTAAATGGCACAAAAACCGCATTTAAAAAATTTTACGTCAAAATGTCATTGAAAATAAATTTTCTTCATTGGCACATTCTTCATATATTCATAATGTTGAATAAAGAATTTAATAATTAAAATAAATCCTATGAAATGCTCCATATAAATTATATTCTTCATATATATTAAGGAAAAAGTCCCACAAATTCCCAGAAGTCGCCCCTAGTGGTATATAATGTATGACCGACCTAAATTAATTTTTTGTCCTTTACATTTTCTCGAGACATACTTGCCCCTTATCTCCACTTCTTAGGGGGGCTCCCATACAAATATTGCGTTTTATGAAATTCTTAAATTAATTAAAATTTGTCGACTTTTGTGAATAAAATCAAAAGTTGCTAACAGATTTTAATCCATTATGGCTTGTTTTGTTTGCAGCTTCGTTTTTTATATGTCTGCAAAAATTAGAAGCCTAGCTGCATTGTTTAATTTTTTATGAATTTTTAAAAAACAAAAATTTCGAAATTTTGATAAAAAAAATATTTTTTTTTTTATTTTTCAAAAAACAAATTACGATTCAATAACGACTACTAATATTAGAAAAAGAGTTTTATTTTTGGTAATTTTATTGTGGAATTTCGATTTTTTTAGTAATTTACTAAAAATAAACCGTTTTTGAGTAACGCGAATATATGTTGTGCAACCTCCTCCATTTTCGAAATAACGGTATATCTCGAAAACCAGAGCCAATCTTAAAAAACCACGGGCACCACTGTATTCAGCGTACCCGAGTTATGTTAAAACGCCATGTGTCCGGCTTGTCTGTTTTTTCAACTAGCATAGTGTAATTATACAGTCAGTCATGTAAGGTGCTACATATGACGTTTGTCAGAAAATTAGTTCTTCAAAAATTTTCAGATAGCGAATTCTGGGTATTTTCTAAACATTTGCAAGCCATATATTACTGACATTATAATCTTTTCAGGTTGCAGTTACACGAACTCGCGCATAGCTATTGATATTGAAAATAGAACAGTGATTGCGCAATTACGTTTTCGATGCTTCAAGAAAACATTTGTACAAACTTTATTATCAAAGTTGTTTGTGGGAATACTATTATTTATTAAAAGATTTTGTTTGTTGTGCTTAATTCCCTTTTTAAATAATTGATAAAAAGTACTGAAATTTATTGTTGGAGGATAAGCTGTTCCTATGCGCATTTCACTGGTTGCTTAGGCCAGATCATCAGGAAACGTTCTCCTAAATAATTTTAGAAAAGCCAAAGCTATCAGCAAACAAAACTACAGAGGGAATGAGAATTACCTACAAACACTCAAAAAGTCTTGTTTGCAACGATATCAAAGCTTAAACAAAATACCAAACAATAAATCAGTGTTGAGTTTTTATCTTTTTTACATTTCCCGCTACAATTAGTTAGAATTCTCCCAACATTAATTGTAGTTGTAAATGGGTAAAGAAAAAACATATTAAAAACAAAAACAAAGTGCTTTTATTGTTTTCGCAAGAAATCAAAATAAAAACAATTTGCCAGTTCAGTTTTTTCGTTAATATCAAAAAGTACCAGGTAAAGAGCAAAAAAGTACCAAAAAGCCCCTCTTTCAGATTCTCATTCACTCCAAGCATTGCATGCTTAATTTTATGTTTGTAGTTTCTAGGTCCAATACTAACGGATATTCAAAAAGTAACAGTTGAAGAACAAAAAGTACCAAAAAGTACCCTCATAGGTTCTTACCCACTCAGGACATTGCATGTTGAAGTTTATGTTTCTAGGTCAAATATTACGATAATTAAGAAAATTGCTAGTTTTAGAACCAAAAAGCTAAAGTATGAAATTAACGGCCATGTTCTGGAAATCGATATCACGTGAAATTTAAATCGAACAAAATTTTAAATTTATGCTTAAAGTTTATAAAAATATTTATTTTTAAATGTCTCATATTTTGGAGTCCACTAACCTTTACCACTACCTTAGTTCAAATCTGGCCAAAAATTTCCCGTCTTTAACCTTTAACCTCCACATTGAAGCTAAAAAAAATTTCAATATTGTAGTAGGAGCCTCCCTACAAGAAATCCATAACCAAAACTAAAAAAAAAAAATTTTACTAAAACACTTGCAACAATTTTACATTTAATTAATAATTAAGAGAGAGACATAATGCGTTAGAGAGAGAGAGGTAAAATCATATGTACACAAAGTTTCGGTCAGTTTTTTCATTTTGCTCTTAATAAACTAATAGAAACTATAACCAATATATCAGTGAGCACTACTGGTCATCTAACTAGTAAAATGACTGGTAGTCTTCTTGCAGGGCCATAATTTAATACGTATACATATGTCAATGAATAAAGAAAAATGTTTTGTAAAAAAAGCACCAAAATAGTTACGGTTTTCACCCTTTAAACGTCAGAATTTCGAAAAAGTAACAAATTCGTATTTGGATTTTTTAGATAAGTTTCAAATGTGATATAACCATTATTTCTATGTTTATGGATTCAAAAGAAAGATGGTGTGACAACAAAGTACAAAAATACAGGTTTTACATGTTTACTCGGTAAAAGAACTGAATTAGGCTGTGCGATGATGAATCAGTCAATCAGTAACGTTACAATTTTATATATTTAGATTATAAACCTATCTACGAAATTTTATTTCTTGTCTTGAACTTAAAGTTTTGTGGCTCAATTTGTTTCGCTTTTTGGCGCGAGCATCGGTTATTATTAAAAAGATTCTCTGGACATCGGCATTTGCATGAAGTAAAGAAAACAAAATCCGTCCAGTTTCGACGAATTTAGATATGCAACCTCGTCATTATAGTTATTCATTTTTATTTCTTTTATTCAAAACTGTTCCGAAACTATGTTTTAAAATAAATTTATTTCATAACTGCAAGAAATGTATGGTATTTTTCTTCACTCATACAGGAGAGCATTATTGAGGCTTAAATTAGAGGCAAATTCATGTAAAATATAAAAAGTACAATTTTAGTTTCATAGTGTATGGTAAAGATAAATACATGTTTCAACTTATGTTGCATCGGCATGTTCTATGTTCGAAAAATTAACTAAATATTTCGTTAAAATCACATTAAAACTTTTTTTGGGAATATAATAACACAAAAAATATCTCTCACATATTTTTCAATTATTTTCTAAGATATGCACGTGTTCTCCATTTCCAGATATATTACACATTTGCAACCTACAACAGTTAATCTTCCGGCGTTATAATATTTGTTAAGAAATCTAAAATTATCCGTGTGGTCAGGGGTAAACAACATGCAATAAAATGCATGAAAACATTTTTTTACACCCAAATTACTTATTAATTTTACAAAAATAATTTATATATATTTATTAAGAAAAAACAAATTTTATTTGTAGGCAGAAAGTTTGTATCCCCGACAGCAACATACAAAAAAACACACACAATTAAAAAAATAGTATGGCCACTTTAAAACCAGCAAATACTTTGCGCTCTTTTACAGATTTGCTGAATACTAATAGGCGCCATTTATGACAATGACGCCAAATAATGTGTCAGCGATAAAAAGTACTACAAATTTAGCGCTTTTTTACTGATCATTTTTACAGACAATTTTTACTGACCATTTTGACCCTGACACTTCCTAGTTTGGCTGGCATAAATCAGCAACGATTTTTACTGACCATTTTGGATGAACCCACTTTTCTCTGGAACGGCTCCGGAGACATTTCCAAAATTGATGTCATTTAATCTTTAGGTGGTATTCTACCATATTCCGTTGAGTTTATGCCCTGACACTTCCTAGTTTGGCTGGCATAAATCAGCAACGATTTTTACTGACCATTTTGGATGAACCCACTTTTCTCTGGAACGGCTCGGGAAAGTTTTCCAAAATTGATGTCATTTAATCTTTAGGTGGTATTCTACCATAATCCGTTGAGTTTATGCCCTGACACTTCCTAGTTTGGCTGGCATAAATCAGCAACGATTTTACTGACCATTTTGGATGAACCCACTTTTCTCTGGAACGGAAGGTTGGAAAGTTTATGTTTTTTAATCCTTTTCCACAAAATTTCTAAAACATTAAATCCAGAAAATACATTCATTTTCAATTCCGATGTTGCCACTAAGTCCCCAGATTTTTTATTTCCGCCGTTGCTAACTTTCGTTGCTATCTTGGCGGACGTGGTAAGATTTTGCAACTAGTTTGAACAGCTGTTTTTATATACTGTTTGAATGAAAGAGTTTACGTGTGCCAAGATAGCGTCGACGAAATAGCGTCGAATTTGGGAATTTAAAAACCGGGAAACCAAAATACCCAAATAATGGGGATTTACAGTATATGAACAAAAAGTTAGCGTCGAATTTAGGAATTTAAAAAGGGGAAGTAAAAATATATTTATATTTTTAATAAAAATACTAAAAATATTAACCACAGGCTTTTGCACGGTATAAACTGTATATTTTCTGAAAGTAAATAGTTTTCTGGACAAAATGAGCGATGCGTGCAAAAAATATATAGTTGTTCATTGCATACATCAGTAAAGATTTTTACTGACCATTTTGGATGAACCCGGATTTCTCGGAAACTGTCCGAACGATTTTTTGCACGCATCGCTCATTTTGTCCAGAAAACTATTTACTTTCAAAAAATATATAGTTTATACCCTGCAAAAGCCTGTGGTAAATATTTTTTGTATTTTTATTAAAAAAATAAATATATTTGGGCTTAAATCTAGTTTACCGACGCAGCTCTAAATAAAAAAAGTACCTAGGGTGATAGAAAATGGAAAAATAAGAAGAAAAAATTAAATAAGAAAGTTGGTGCAAACGCTTAGTTTTCGAGTTACGGGCGTTTTATGTTTTTATATAAATATGTGATTTTGCAGTACATTTCCAAATGTATATGGCTAATATTGGTATCATTCCAAAGCGTTTCACTAGATCTTTCTGGACATACAGAATTTATTTTAATATTTTTAGTTTATTAAGAAGTGGGACGAGTTTGCAAAATACAAAAGTTTTTTAGTAAGCATAAAAACAAATTTATTAATTTTTTCTAATTCTTTAATGTATGTATATATTACATACTAATTTATTTAAGAATTTTAATTAAAATACAAGTAAAACCTTCTTTATGTTTATGATATACTAATGAGGAGAGAATCCTTGCCCATGGGCAAAGGCCGTCTATGCAAGGAAGATTTAGTAAGCGAAACCGGTGTTTATTATACCATAGAGAAGAACATCCCTGCGTCCGGCCAAAGGCTGGCTATGCAAAAATTTTTTTTTGCGATGCTAGTGTTTGTTATTCTATAAAATTTGTATTACACTTTTATTTAAATAAACTACATTCTTTCCTAGTGCACTTCCGTAACATTTCGACGTAAAATGAAAAAAACTGTAATGTGATCTAAAGAGTTTAATATTTTGAAATAAATTATGTATATCCAGAAAAATCTGTTCAAGAGCTTTAAAATGATACCAATATTGGCCATATACGTTTAGAATTGTAGTGGAAAATCACATACTATTTATATGAAAACTTTAAAAAACTAGATTTGTTCCTATATTTGTACTTCCCTATTTTAAATTCCTAAATTCGACGCTAACTTTTTCTGCCTGGCCCACAATGTCGACAAGGACATTTCTTTCTTATATTTATATTGAAAACAAAAACAAATTTAAAATTTTTTTATTGTTTTCAATATAAAAATTCGAAAGAAATGTTCTTGCCGACATTGTCGGCCTGGCAGTTTGCTTATACTGCAAATTTACATTATTTGGGTATTTTGGTTTCCCGGTTTTTAAATTCCCAAATTGGACGCTATTTCTTCAACGCTATCTTGGCTCACGTTTGTTATTTCAGTTGTTTACACACCGATCAGCTGTTTTCTTGCAAGATTTCACTGGATACTGTCTGCGTACTTTTTGAGATATTCTCAGCCGAAGGAGTAAAATTTGTCTTACTCTCCCAAAAAAATTTACTGAGTATTTGCTACTGGAAAAGTACCCAGACAGACCTATTATTATTGCTAGTAAAAAAATGTTTGTTTACATACAAAAACTAGTTTGTATACAAACTTTGACAACCCGACCACCAGTGTGGCCATTTTGGCACTTTTGCAGCATTAAAAATTTTTATTTAGCTGCCAAATTTTCATTTAGCATATTTATAAAATGTTTTTAGCTTTTTCTTATATCGATTTTAGTTATATCGATTTTACTTAAATTTTTTTTATTAATTTTAATAAGTTTTGACGAAAAATAGTTGTACCCAAAATGAAATTTCGTATGCAAATGGATAATTCTTATATCAAGAAACATCCAACATGTCTTGTTTAAAAAAATAGAATATTCAGGAAATATTAGAAACGCTCTCAGCATGTTGATTGTAAATATTATTTGCCCTTTGATATAACGATATAAAAGTACAAGGAAATTTCACTTTGTATAAGACAAAAATGTTTGAAATTTTTTTTTTTGCTCTAAACTGCTGCAAAAATAATAATTCTAAAACATCAACTTTTCTTAAACTATAAAAATAAAATGATCTTAAAAATGTTGTATATCGTAACAATAAATCGTTTAAATTTTGCTTTTACTAGGGGTTTGAGAGCTCCCTAATCTCAACTGCCTGTGCTACATATTTATATGTATCAGATGCTTTACAAAAATCTACCCACTTCTTTAAATATAAACATTTATTTAAATTTCGTTAAAAATAGGTTATTAAAATGTATTTAGTTTCGAATAAAATTTCACGCTGGTAATTAATTTTTAACCAAAATCTTTAAACAATTTTAGCATTATTTTTAGCATTATTTAAAATCATTCTTAGCATGTTTTGCACCGTCTTATGCTAGATTTAGCTGTAAAATTTTTTTAAGTCTGGTCACACTGCCGACCACAGAAAAAGAAACCCCACCTTCTAGTGAATTCGCCTTTTTTTAAAGGTGTATGTTGTTATTTATCTGGCATCTTTACATCAATAAACCAAACTATGGCATTACTAACTTCATAAATATTTTGACATTTAAATTAATGCCAAATTTTTTGCGTCGAATATTAATAGTAAAGAAAACAATTGTATTCTCTTGTTTATTACATATAAATATAGTAAATTAAAGCCATGGTCGTTGAATGTAAAAATATCAATGAAACTAAAGCAAATGAAGACGTAAACATGAAAGAAGACAAGGAGTTTTGCAGAAAAGAAGAAAAATGTGAGAGCAACAATACGTTTAATATTAAAAACAAAACAACCAACATTGAATCAGCTTCTGCAAACAACGCGGCCGCAACACAAAAAACAGATGTAATCACAACAACCAGTTCCAGTCAGGAAATGGAAATAAACATTGGTGATGTTTATATGATAAAAAGAACAGACGGCAACATACATGCTGCACAAATTATACAGTCCCGAGAATGTGAACAGGGCTTCAACCCACAACAACAAGAATACTATGTACATTATGTGGGTTTAAATCGTCGGCTAGATGAATGGGTTTCAAAAGATCGTATCACTGATTGTACAGATGCTGACGGTGCTGGATCAACAATAACGGGAGGTCCCGATGTAGCAGAACCCGTGGGCGCCAAAACTATAAAACAGTTAAGTAAGGAACAGATAGCATCTTTGGAAAATCCTTCCGCGGTAGACAATAGTGATCGCAAATTAACCAGAAACCAAAAAAGACGGCATGATGAAATAAATCATGTGCAAAAGACATACGCCGAGATGGATCCCACAACGGCAGCTTTAGAAAAAGAACATGAAGCCATTACCAAAGTAAAATATATAGACAAACTACGCATAGGAAGATTTGAAATAGACACTTGGTACTTTAGTCCATACCCGGATGAGTATGGCAAGGTGGGTACATTGTATGTTTGTGAATATTGCTTGAAATATATGCGTTTTCAAAAAACCTATCGTTACCATGCATCGGAGTGTACCCAACGCCAACCACCAGGCAGTGAAATTTATAGAAAAGGCACCATATCAATATTTGAAATTGATGGAAAAGATCACAAACTATATTGTCAAATGCTGTGCTTAATGGCCAAATTATTTTTAGATCACAAAACATTGTATTACGACGTGGAACCTTTTTATTTTTATGTATTGTGTGAAATTGACAAGAAAGGAGCTCATATAGTTGGTTATTTCTCTAAAGAGAAAGAATCGCCGGAAAATAATAATGTAGCGTGCATTTTAATACTACCACCCTACCAACGTAAAGGTTATGGCAAACTTTTAATTGCATTTAGCTATGAACTATCAAGGCGTGAAGGTGTTGTTGGCAGTCCAGAAAAACCTTTGTCCGATTTGGGACGTCTTAGTTATCGGAGCTATTGGGCTTATACTTTATTAGAGTTAATGAAGGACTGTCGAACTACTTCACAGAGTATAAAGGAATTAAGTGAACTTAGCGGCATTACTCTTGATGACATAATATACACTCTGCAGTCTATGAAAATGGTTAAATATTGGAAAGGCCAACATGTTATTTGTGTTACACCTAAAACCATAATGGAACATTTACAATTGCCACAATTTAAGAGACCAAAACTAACGGTAGATCCGGCTTTTTTGAGATGGTGTCCACCCAAAAGAGCGCCAGGAGGAAAGTTTAACAAAAAAGCTTAAGTTAGTGTTTATTAACATTTCTTAATACATGATTTCGTTAAAAAAATAAAAATTATATATTATTAAGAAAACTTTATACACGAATTTTTTCTGGTCAGGTAAATTTTAAGAATGTATAAAATCATGAAATATACAGTGATCATGGCAACAGGGTTGTGAACTATTTCTGATCAAAAAGCGCCGTGCCCCCAATCAAATAAAATTTAAATAAAAAACTTATTGAAATGGTGTCAAAAAATCGTTTTAATAAAAAAAATAAGAAATATAAAGATGTTCAAACGCGAAATTTAAATCTGTTTTTAGTTTTTCCTTTCATGTTTAGTTTTTTTATGGGCTTGACTAATATTTTGCCCGAAATAATACAGTTCTGCTAATACATTATAACATAAATTAAGAGCGATTTGTGCGATGGCGATCATTTATAAAATGATTAGAATTAAAATTTCCTTTGAGTCATCAAAATAATATTTTTCTTATTTTAAAAATTAACGCCACTTATTCAGAAATTTGTTTTAAAAAACTTATTAAAAAAATTAATAGGACAAAAACTTGACATTTTTATTATTTATCAGAAAAACCGGTATATTACGAATAAAATAAGCCATGAAAATCATTAAACAAAATGATAACTAGAAGTGATTGAATCAAACTGTGAACAGATTTTGATTCAGCAAGGTAAGGTCAAGTTCTCTCTCCTCTGACATTTTTTGCCGACCAGTGTTATTAGAACATTAACATTTTTACAAAGCTTTCTCTGATATTTTAAGCAAACCAAAGAAATGTAATAAATATGAAATATGTAAAATAATATCAAAAAATACATATTTATAATACAAAGAAACACTTAGCAAACGCTTTGAAAATTCTTTTAAAATTTAGGTAAAAAAATTAGTGTTCTATAAAAAAAAAAAAAAAAAAAAAAAAAAAAAACGATCTAATTTCCTTAAATAGAACGTGCAGCATTACAATTACAAATATTAATATATATTTTTTCATTTACACTGTTCATTTGCTTCATAGCACAAAAGTTGCCGAACTCTTAAATAATGGATATGAGGCAATGTTAGGTATCAATATCACTTAATACATATTAATGTCCGATATACACAAAATGGATTAAGGATTTAAAAAGAGGACATACTTATATAGAATTAATTTTTGCCAAGCGGCAAACCAATAACTACCAGACGATATGTATGTACATAGTTATATAGTATACATTTCAGTATACTATATATCAAAAGTATTTGGAATACGGTAACAAATTTTAGTTTATTAGAGTTAAAAAATGTTGGGTTCTATAATTATTTTTTGCGAAAAAAAATATCTACAAAATTTTGTATAGCACAGAAATAAAATCGATTAAACGTATCAGGGGTTTGCAGGCCTCTTAAATTTAATCTCAACTATCTGTGCTACATATTTATATGTATCAGATGCTTAACCAAATCTACCCTCTTGTTTAAATATTACCATTGTATTACATACACACACACACACATATATATATATATATTAGGGCGGGTCGATTTAATAATCGCCCATGGCTCAGTGAAAATCGTATTCTAGGGATCAAAATAAGAAACTTTGCCGAAGGAACCATACCTTTAAAACGAATTCTACTACCCCCCAAACTGTTGTCTTTTTCCCGTAGGGTCAAGTTTTGAAAAATCCCACTTTGACCCATTTAGAGTGCCCCAATCGAGTCCAAATGTATGACCGACCCCCACTAACTTTGGAGGGCCGATCCACCCATGCCAGTGGCACACCCCCTGGAACTCCCCTGGGGGGTTCCCCATACAAACATTTCAAAAAATCACAATTTTTGGCCCTTTATTTTATTATTTTTTATTTATTTTTATTATTTTATTTATTTTTTTCTCTTTAGAAATTTATTTAGAAGGAACATATGTAAATGAAAAAATTAATTTAACTTAGTAATAGAAAAGAAAATAAAAAAATTACTGTTTGAAGTCTTTTTTGCTTTCAAGTCTGGGCAATTTCGCACGGCTCTCTAATGTCGTCGCCATAACAGCCTCTACATTTTCCGGTATAACTCGTTTGGAAACGCTAGCTAGCAATTGAACGTGTCGTTCTGTTCCTTGTATGTGTGATGGAATTTTTGGATCATTAAACGGTGGATCATCTTGATTTAAATATTCTTTCAAAGTATCGTATGGAATGCTTCGCGTGAATGGTGGTTCAAATACGTCATTTATGTCATTCATATTGATCATTTCCGTGTAACTTGTGCAATAAAAGTTTATATCTGGTTTTTTGGCTCCCCACAAATCGACCCGGCCTAATATATATATATATATATATGTATATATATATGTATATGTTCATATATTTTTTGTATACGAATTAAATGAAAAAGTTTTTACAAAAAAAAAATTATATATATATATGTCAACTCGAAATTTTTAAATTTTCACTTTTTGCAAGAATACGATAAACATTGGCCATATCTACCCGCTGTAAAAATCTTATATCTATTTCTCTAGTATTTTGCTTAAAAAAATGCAGTTTTATCCCCATTTGTAATAATTATAAGAATAAATATAAAAAAAAGTCTTTTGTCTCTACTGAAAATTTATAAATTTTGAGTTGACTCTGTTTCGAGGAACAAGTGCGATATATATATATAGTGAGTTATACCAAATTTGGCAGAGCTCTTTCTTGATATAAAACTATAAATATCTACAAGAAGGAATATTCAAGTTTAATTTCATTATCCTAAGTTGATTAATACGCCCGCTAAATATCCTAACTTCGGACCGATTATGTTCATTTTAGTAATTATTAAAAGTACCTTATGCACAAAAAATATTTAGACCAAATGGTGTTATTCGTTATTCTGACAATAATGTTTTTTATGAACTTTTATCGGTATCTTATGTGTATCTTACCCATTTATGAACAGATCCTGCTACATTTCAATAAAAAATTCTTGGAACTGGGGTCTTAGAAAAACTGATTTCAACAATAATAATAAGGATTCAGAATATACTTATATATGTACCTACTTAGGCTGGGTTTTTGAGATCTTAGTTAAACTAGGTTAAGTTAATCTGAAAGCAGATTTGTGCCGTCATTACCAAGTTCTTATACAAACTTTTGACGGAACAGCTTAGTTTTACTTTAAATGTTGGTCTTTAATGAAATAATAAATTAAACACATTTCGCCGGAAACATCCGAGTTTCAGACTACGTCCAACTAAGTTTAAACTTAAACCTTAGTCAGTGGTGTCAGATCAATATTGAAGTAAATACAAACGGAACATATGTAATAAGCATCGAGGTTTATACCATGTTCACACGGACATCAATAATCGTGTTTCTCTCTCCCATTCCTGTTTCGCGACCAAAACATTGAAACAACATGTTTTGCCATGGAAAATTGTGAGAACAAAACAGGTCGTTTCATTTTTAAACATGCTGCGAAACAGAGAAAATTTACTACCATCTTCAATTGTGATAACCATTACGTTATTTTATCTGAACTAGCTCTAAAAAATCAAAACAAAGAAAACAACAAAATAAATATTCACTTTAAATAAAATTAAGTGATGATTATTAAATAATAATATTAATAAAAGCATTAGATATTACATTTCTAATGTTTAATTACATTTTGATCTATTTTAAACAAAATCAATCACACTAACTGTACAAAAAAAAGTGCCAAATGAAACAAGAACGAATCACTTGAACAGCATGTTTTACGTTCTATGAACATAGCATTATGGCATTTTTTATAATAGAACTTTCAGGCACTAAATTATCGTAAGTTATTTTGAATTTGTTGGGTAATTAACGCTTAGCAATGATGCCAGCCTGCGTTATAAAACATAGGGCAACTTGCAATTGCAAGAAAGTTCAAGAATATATCTAAGTCTGCATTCACACGTTTCATCTTTTGATGCTCAACTCTTGTGTTTTAAGGTGAGGGAAGCAAGATGAAAATGGGTTGTTACGGAGATGTCTGTACTCGGTCACTGCGCTTTGTGTTCTCATTCGTAGGTATATGCACAACAATGGTTACATATAAATTTTTTCTTTTCTTTTTCTCTTTGGTTCGCTTTAAATAAAAGTGTTGTTGTTTTGAAGAAACAAAGTTGAAACCGATTGCTGCGTGTGATCATAATGGCATCTTCACAAGGAAATTGAAAGGAAGTTGAGCATCAAAAGATGAAACGTGTGAAAGTAGACTTAGGAGCATTGTCAATAATATGGCATCACTAATAAAATAAAAACAGTCTTTTAATAGTGATGGACAAATTGAAAAGCTATATCGATATAAATAGTATCGATAGCTTTTATGAGTATCTATAAGAAATATCGATATTTCGATAAATCGCACGTAGTATGTTGCTGATATTATGGTGAAAATTTACAAAATTTAAAAATACATACATACAAATTAGTCGATGGAGTTGATTGAAGCGAAATTTTACTGACTAAATTTTAAACAGGAATGGTAACACCCAACTTATAGTATGGACGTGTCTTACGGAGAGGAAACAAGAAAGTAAAGTTTATCACGCATGCAGCGGTACCCCCTTACCAATAAACTTCGTCTGTCTGGCAAGCAAAATTATGTTTTCTTTTCAGGTGTGTTTTCTATGTCTTTACCCATCTTTCGAAAACAATAAAAGCAATTTATGTATTCTAAACCCTCTTGCAACTACAATTAATGTTGGGTGAATTCCAACTAATTGTAGTGGGAATGTAAGAAAATATAAAAATAATGTATTATTGTTGGAATTTTGTTTAAGCTTTGATATCGTTGCACATAAGACTTTTTGAGTGTTTGTAATTCTCATTCCCTCTGAGGTCTTATTTGCTGATATTTTTGTTCAATAAAAGACAATAATAAAATTTTTTTCAAAAATCTAAAATATAAACTTAAAACTGGACAAAAATCTGATGTGGTATATAAAATAAATTGTAAGAATTGTAACGTGGTTTATATAGGAGAAACTACTCAAAAATTAATAAAAAGATTAAGACAACATGAAAATGCTTGTAAAAGTTTAAAAGAAAAAAATAATTTATCAGCACTAGCTAAACATGCTAGATCAAACAAGTATGAGTTTGATTTTAATAATGCAACAATTTTAAAACAAGAAACAAATAAATTTAACCTACAAGTTCATGAAGTTAATCAAATTGTAAAGTATGAGCAACATGCACGTAATTTCAAGAGTGATAAAAAAGATTATATTAATACATATTGTAATTTAATAACTCTTTTAAAAAAAGTCAATTATATATGTATATAGTAGGTTTTATTTGATTTAAATGTAATTTTTGAAAAATTTATGAAGTTTTTAGATTATTTTTTAATGTAATTTGGAATAAACATTTTTCAGTTAGGTAAGAATTTTAAGTTTGTTTAATTGTTATAATATTTATATATATAATAAGACTTATTATTGTTATTAATATAGATCCTGAAGATGAACTGTTAGTTCGAAATATATCGATCGGAAAATATATGTAATAACGTCTTTTAATTTATATGGATTAAGAAGAGGCAAGACAAAAGAATAATGTAAGAATATAATTGATCCATCAATACAATAGTAAAAAAATTTTTTAAAAATAATAAATTTTCAGTTGTTTTTATCAAGAATAAAAATAGGGAATTAAGCACAACAAATAATAAACTTTTAAGGAATCATGTTCGTTATATGCTTTGTCCACATAACAGACATATTTCTTAACTAAAGTCATTATTGCTATACCAAAACCACATTAAAATTCTTTCTCCTTGTCTGTTATAAGCAATGAAAATCCCCTTTTTTCATATTATTAGTTTAAAGAAATGATGCATGCAATTATGCCAATTCCTAAATGAACAATAGTATGGTAATCAGTTGAAAAATGAATAAAATGTTGAATTTTCTTATATGTAAAGAGCGCCTAAAAATATCGAGTTCGATATTCGTAAATTAATATCGAAATATCAATATATTCGTATTTTAAATATCGGCGATATATGTATCCAATATTTATATTCCTAAATATCGACTTTTTTGATATATTTTGCCCATCTCTAATAGATAGTTTGATAAGACGGTTTTACCGGAAAAATATTGGTAAAAACAAATTGGTATAAGTCTGAGGTCTTTACAAAAAAACTCAAGCAATTCTTATTGACATGGGTCTCTTAACAGATCCTTCTTTAAAGCCACGCCATAAATTTGGAAAAATACTTACCAAATACCATTCCAAATTGGGTTGGTTGTTGTATGTGGTAAGCATTGTATGGTTTGGTTGTCTGGGACATAAGGACTTTAACCATGGCACTTATTTGTCGGAAAATGCTCTATCACCAGGTTAAAATTAATTGTTTAATATAAATAAATTATTTTATTTATGTTATATATTATAATTACAGGCTTGGTGTACCCCGAAATTAAACAAGATTCTAGTCGCTGGGCTCAACAATTGGTGGACGAAATGAAAGCTGAACGTGAAAATCATAAAACTACTACTCCGCATGCTTGGATATCGGCTAAAATGAAACAAATTGGATTGGAAACTTATGTTCACAACTATACATTGCGTTATCCCTTTTCCGGTGGCAAAGAATTCCAGGGGAAAAATGTGTATGGTATTTTGAGAGCTCCGCGTACTAGTTCAACCGAAGGCTTAGTATTTTCGGCACCTTATCGTCCTCCTTCATCTTATCATACAGATATTTCGGCTAGTGTACCGATTTTATTGGCATTTGCAGATTTTGCAAGAAGTATTGAGAAATCATTTTAAAAACGTTTTCATTGTATTCAATATTTTTTTAGAAAAAAATTACTGGGCTAAGGATATTATCTTCCTAGTAACCGAACAAGAACAACTTGGGATGCACGCATTTCTTGAAGCTTATTTTAATACAGAAATGGATGAAAACACAAAAAAGAATAGTTTTCTAAATTATGGAAATTTGCCAGCAAGAGCTGGCTCACTACAGGCAGCTTTAAATATTGAGGTGCAAGACTTGGATATTGGTACTCAAAAATAAATTCATTATAGTATTTGAAATTTTAATCATATATAGTAATTATACATTACAGATTATATTGATGTCAAGATTGAAGGATTAAATGGCCAACTACCTAATCTAGACATGTTTAACTTAGTACAACGCATTACAGCCCGTGAAGGTATAATTTCTGGCTACAAACAAACACCCTTGAGGAAACGTCGTTCATCGCAGTACACTTCGATGGAAAGTAATATTAAAAATTTGCTCAGCATGTTAATGAGTCAAACTACGGGAGTACCAAATGGCAACCATGGTCTATTCCATAGACATCGCATTGAAGCATTAACACTAGAGGCTGTTAAAAAGCCAAATACCGGTAGCAATCGTTATAATGGTGCCTTACCTTTATTGAAAACCATAGAGGGAATATCACGAAGTCTTAATAATCTATTAGAACGTTTCCATCAGAGTTACTTTTTTTATATTTTGGCGCAAAATGATCGTTTTGTATCAATTGGTGACTATATGCCATGTGTAGTTTTATTGGTGGTACCTCTGTTTATTAAGTCTTTTTTAATATGGCTAATAGCTAGTGGCCAAATTAAAGATGCTGATAAAGAAAATTCAGAAGCTGTCGGGATATCGAACTTAAAGTATGGAGAAAATGCCGATATAGGTTTAGTATCAGCTATTTTTTTCGTTATTTATGCCTGCGTTGTTGGTTTTATGTGTCAACAATTTCTCGGCCTGGAATTTATTGTGAATTCTTTGTCTGTATATGGTTTAACCACTGCCCAAAGTGTTACAGTTTCAATGGTCTTATGGGCAGTTATTGCTACAGCTTTACCATTTATGCACCGGATACCCATCAAAGCGATGCATTGGCTGCATTTGGTTTCTTTAGTTGGTCTAGGCACTGCCTTAGTGGTAGTCGGCCTGCTTAATTTTGCTTTGTCATTTTTAATTGGTATATTTTGTGTACCATTGGCGGTGGCCGTCAAACCTAATATACAAAAGAGTTGTCGAAAGTCTATTCTAATTGTTTATTGTGCTTTAATAAATCCTTTAGTATTTATTTATGGTTTGGTATTTGTATTAACATTGTTCCAGTTTCCTGAATTGAAACTTAAGGAAGTAGCTTTGCGTGCTGTAAACGCTAGTATGGATGCCATAACATTTTCGCTAATCGATAATTTAGTAAGTATGCTTGACTAAAAGTTTACTAATCATTTACCAAATTAAGTTGAGTGTTAAGTAGTTAATAAATGTTTTTTTTTTTATTTCAGATTTACAACAATTGGTTATGCACAATTGTAACGTCAGTATTACTTCCACTTTGGTGTTGCTTTTGGACATTGGTATTAAATTTAACCAGAAGCAAACATATTCTGAGTACTACTCACAAGAAAGTGGATTAAGTTCATACTACTTTGTTAAATCTACAAGAACTTAAAAACTTCTTCACCAATTAAAACACTTTTTTTATTTAAAAAACAACTACATACATATGTATTCATTATCGAAATTAAAAAAAAAATAAAATAAAAATAATACAATTTTTATATTTATGTATTGAAATGTTTATTTTTGCTTATACTTACATATTTATTTTATAATACATACATTTATTAATTAATATCAAAGAGTAAAAAAAGGAAATGATAATTTATACATTATAAATTTATTAGTAGTATATAAAATATGTATATAGTGTGCATGTAAAAAAATTTCAAAATTGCATGCTAAATAAAAGATAAAGATTTGATTTGATAATAGTTATTTCAATTATATGGTTTGTTTGTTTTGCTCGAAATTAATTGATAATTGCTAATTGGTAGACTATATTGATGTGTTGTAATTTATTCTTTAAGTTTAAAGACTACACAGAAAAGTAAAAATAACGCAAGGGAATTCATTTTTAAACTTATACTCTATACGATAATATTGGTTAAAATAGAAAAAAAAAAATATTTATACGCTAATGCGTATGGTAAATTAAATTTATATTTAAAAGATGTTTTTTTTAATAAAGATAATTAACTTTGGGCTTACCACTAAGAAATTTAAAAGCAAAACAAAAAACTCGTATATTAACGAAAGACATAACTAATAATTTTGCTTCTCAAAAATATACGAATAGTTTATAAAATATAATTTTTTAATATTTTGTAAATTGATAAATAAATCAATCTGTTAGCTTATAGGCTACCCTATTTTCAAACAAATGCTATACATAAAAATATTTTATAAGTGTTAAGAGTCATTATTATTTAAACAGTTGTATTAACAACTTTTTCAAATATAGAAAAATCATGTTTTATAGCTCTCTAACATTGTTTTTGCTTAATATTTTTTGCTATGTTAAAGGTACTTTCTTTTGTTATTTTAACTCTGCTCTGACTATTTTTGCTTTTCAAAATTCAACGATCTGGGCATTAAGGCGAGATTCTTAAGACAAGCATGTGCCTGTTGCACCATATATAGTTGATCTTTGGTTTGGCCACAGGCCATTTTCTCCCATTTGGGATCTAAATATTGTTGAAAATTTCGTTGGCGTGCTCCCACAGTGTCCAGCTGTGGTTTGTTTTCTTTTTTAGCCTCATCATCTCTGGTCTCATCATCGTCGAGAAGTAAATCATTTTCGCTGCACAGGGTATCTCTCATAATGCTTGATTCACTTGATATTAGAAATTTACTGGGTGTTTCCGTCTCGAAAGGCTGTGATCTTTTGTCCAGTTTTACCTCATTTGAAGGGTGATTAGTTGGCATCACATTTTCTCCCCATGATGTTATTAGAGATTTACGTGCTTTCTTTGTTGGTGGTGGTAGTTGAGAATTGTTAACATTGACCCCAGTATTTGCTGTTGCTTTTACAGGTATGTTTTCTTTTTTACCAACCACTTTATTTGATTGATTAGTGTCATTTAACTGCTCATCATGAATGATTTCGGCCAGATCCTCGACTAAACTGGAGGGACTTGGTGGAATGTAACGTTCTCCACGACGTTTCTTACCTAGGGCAGCCAATGCATTTTTAAAAGGTGTTGGAGTTCGGGGACCAATAAAGCCTAAAATATAAAAAATTTTAATAAGTGATTTTATTTTCAAAAGTCGTTTCTAACATACAAAATTTGTTTCAGTTGTATGTCTCGGTTATTGGTCTTAAGTAGAAACTCCTAACTTAACATAAAATAAACTGTATGTAGGTATCATAATGTAAACTTGCACTATTAAAATAAATGTTTGTGACGAGGTGTATTTGTGTGAAGTGTATTGGAATCACTAAAGAAAATCTGATAAAAAAATGGGCTGAATTATAGCAAAATGTGCGTAATCTTGTTTTTTTGATTGATGATATACATTTGAAATATGTATTCCTTTTTTTAACATAAAAAAACCAATAAATTTGTGTTATTTAAAGTCATTTAGACGAAGACTTCTTACCTGGTTTTTATTAAGATGATAGCGGAATATGGTAAAAATGTGTTTAACAGAGCAACAAAGTCAAAAGATATTGTTTTAGAAAGTAAGTTTCTTTTGGATTTGGTATTCCGCTAAAGGACTTTATACCGCGTTTGACCCTACTTTAAAAAATCAAGCTGAAAAGTGTTCGTCTAAATCTCATATAACAGTATTCATATAGTTCAGACTATTTTCTTATATACATATATGTTCATAAAAAATTAAGCTAAAAATTTACAAAAATCTGCTATTATTCGGAACAAAAAATGATTCTTTTTCAAGGAGACCAGAGACCGATTCATGTAGGAAATTAAGGGTTTCATAAGTTTCTGCATAAGTTGTTTTTAATTTAAAACTATAGCAACAAGATTCATTAGACTGTAGTTAAGCGTTTTTCTGAATTAAATTTATTTATTTATTTATTTAAGAGTTCATTTCGATAAAGTATTTAAATAAAGGCGATTTCTATGCTTTGTTTTTATTATATTTTGGTATGAATTTTTGCCGGCGAATGTGGTATAGACACTAGTTGCCTAAAACTATCTATAGTCGACACTATCGATTGTATACGATAGTTTTTTAAAAACCGTTGATTATTATCGATAGCTTTCGATAGGTTTTAAAACTTACAATAGAGTAATTCACGCCACCATTTTTAGTCTTACAAAAATGCGAACTTTTTTTGAGGCACAACAACACGAGTACAAATTAATTTCGAACTGACTTTTGCATTTCGCCCTACCCATGAATAGCCTAAAACAATTTTTGTTGTGATTTTAGGGAAGAAATTAATAATTTTGTAATTTCTTGGTAAATAATATTTCAGCTAGTGGCACAGAAGATAAATTATTCAATGCTTAGCAAAAAAATTTTGCTAAAACATATCCTCAAAAAATGTTGGCCATAAAAGGGTTAAATTATGTCACTGATTGATATCAAATGATCGTGTTTCCTACACGAGTAAGAAAAGCATCCAAAAACTGACATAAACAAATGTTTTAAGGCAGGATCAAATCATTCCTAAATATCTATTATATTTGACATTCATTGTACAAAAAAAAACCGAATATTTTTATTCATGAAAAATACAATTTTTGACCCTTTTTTAACGCGGTTTAGCTCACGGGAGTTTATCGCTAGAGCCAAAATAATTTGGTAATCTTCATAAAACGTGTCAGTTAGTTTTGAATGGGGTACATCAACAATTTTTTTTGGGTCACTCTAATGTATACACATATGTAAATGTAGCAGAATTTAGAAATACAATTAGTCATATTGTCAAAATGTCCTAATATTTCACAATGGTTTAAAAATATTGTTGTACGGCTCAGCCGCTCAGCGCTGGACTTTTCTGATTAATTACGACAGCACAATAAACACAGCAAGCAACGTTCTATTTATTTAAGACACTTTTTGTTAACAAACCAACAACAATATTTTTAAACCATTCTGAAATATTAGGACATTTTGACAATATGACATGTTAGGATACCTTGTGAATTGACTAAATATTTATTTTAACAAATAGGATATGGAAATTATTAATTTTTCATAAGTTACTTTATTATATTCAACTTTTTTTATTTTTTCGAATTTATTCTTTGAGCTAAGTTTCAGTTATGTATTTTATAAAGCTTTTTGTAATAGTTTTATTCCTTAAATTTTCAGGAATGACTTTATACACAACCAGACTATTATCTTTTATCTTCTTGTTACATTTTACCTTAGCTATCCTAAATAATTTTAGAAAAGCCAAAGCTATCAGCAAACAAGACTACAGAGGGAATGAGAATTACCTTCACTCAAAGCGTCTTGTTTGCAGCGATATCAAAGTTTAAACAAAATACCAAAAATAAAACAGTGAGTTTATCTTTTCTTACATTCCCCACTACGATTAGTTGGAATTCTCCCAACATATATTGTAGTTGTAAGTGGGTAAAGAAAAACGGTCTTCTTGTACACTCAGCTACGGCCGCTATATTTTTTTCACAGCGTGCTGGACTTCTTACAAAAACAAAATACAAAGTATTTTTTTAAAAAAAGCATAACTCTATCTCATGATTAGGGTTGCCAGTTTTGAAATCAGAGAAATCAGTACATAACAGAAAAAAATCAGTACAATTGCATAAAAAACAGTACATATACTTTTTTAATCTAAAATTGAATATTAATTACATGAAAAGCACAATCTTTTTTAAAACAAAACTTGAATTCATGCTATAATTTGAATAGTGACAAAATTTAATTAATAAAACTTAATTTTTTTTAAATAATAATTCAATTCCTTATATATATAGCGGGAATACAAAATGAACAACAAAAAATCTTAAACACAGCCAGTTGTTAAAAATTTGATTCTTAATTTCTTGTTAGCTTTTTCAAAGAAACATTTATTTTATTAAAAGCAAAATTTGAGTTCTTTAACATTTTGCTATTTTGACTTAATTGTTGCATTAGGTCTTTTCTTAACCTACGGACACACCTAGAAAATATTTGTCGAAAAAAAACGTGACCAACATGTGAACTAAAATATTATTTCCTTTATTCTATTATATTTTATATATAGGTCAGCATTAAATTAAATAAAAGTAGTTTTTTGCTATATCTGCCAGCATAATTAATTTAATTTTGCAATTTAAAGGTCATGCTTAATCTCTTTTATTTTGCGGATAAAGCCAATGTCTAATTTAACCGAGAACAGCTTCAAAAGAGGTTTGCTAGCCAATTTCACTTAGAGCTCTTCTATAAAAAACTAACATATAAATTTTCTCAAAAATGAATTATTTTACATTGACCTTTTTAGCACCAAGCTACAGATATTAGGACAACAATGTTAAAAAACAAATTAAACACTTGAAATAACGAAGCTTGTTATGTATTTATCTTCAATATTATTTAAAAGTGATTTACAACTAATTACTATTAATAATTGTAATTATTGTAAAAGGCACAATCGTTTTTCAGACGATCTTGCACTATAAATTTTTTATAAATAATATATTTACTATGTATGGACATAAATATTTACAATGTTACTAGTTAAAAATTTGTATGGCCTTTTTGTACATTGTCCACAATTTCATTCCTGTCGCCAGTCTTCGAGAAATTGTAAAACACATTACAATTATAACCAAACTTTGTCTTTATCTGCAAGTCACTCTTTAGGTTTTATATTAGGAGCCTGTTTCTCTCTTTTCTCCACTTTGAAAACTAGAGACTTGTTCTGTAAAAGCGTTTGAATGTGGAAAAAATAAAATCCACATTTCGTCAAATTCGTAAACGCACCACCATGTATAAACACTTTCCATTTTTCTTCTACTGTCTTCTTTTTTCGTACTGACTCGGCAAAAATCTAGTTAATAACTCATCGATAAGAACATCTATATTAATATTTGTATAGCAAACAATTTGACAATATGACAAACTATATTCTGACCAAAATTAATATTTAATAACAGTACAAAAACAGTACATTAATGAAAAAATCAGTACATTTGCGTACTGATTTGCTAGTAATGCATAAATCAGTACTTTAAACAAAAACAGTACATGTACTGATAAAAACAGTACGAATGGCAACCCTACTCATGATGCGGTCACATGTAAGAATTCGCCTCGTTCAAAATTATTATAAACGTCATATACATTTTCATACAAATTTTTGCTGAAAAAAAATTAGTTACATTTTTGTTCGAAAAATGAAAGGAAAATTTATGAAATACTTTAGGAAGAAATAAGATAGAAGAAAAAATTAAATCGTTGCTAGCATTGTGTACGAGGCTTTAAATCGATTGATCTTGGAATAAAAACCAATTAATCTGAAAAAAATTGTTCATCTGCAAAACCGGAAATGACCAATTTAAATCAAAATTTTTCTATCCTACCAATAATTCTATTTTATTTTTTTATTCTTTATCGGAAATTAGCCTAAAGTAGTGGTTATTGCATTGTTGAACCGCGGAAAACCGGAAATGACTAGTTTAAATTGAAAATGTTCTAACTAATAGGTGATGCAAGTTGAGATACTTTTTTCAATGCCTTTTTTTTTGCAAATCACGTATGAGTCGTGTCATGCTGTCATGTTATGTTTGTTTAGTATTGTTTGGCATTTCACAATGGAAAGACTTACGCCTTCTCAAGCGACATCGCTTCGCTCTATGGGCTCTTGAAAAGTTCCAAGAAGATCCGACTTTTTCGAGGCAAATTTTGTTCAGCGATGAGGCCCATTTCTGGCTCAATGGGTGTGTAAACAAGCAAAATTGCCGCATTTGGGACGAAGAGCAACCTGAAGAGATTCAAGAACTCCCACTTCATCCAGAAAAAACAACGGTTTGGTGTGGTTTGTGGGCCGTAACCGTCAATGGCGACCGTTATCATGCCATGATAACCGACTATTTGATGCCTAAAATTGAAGCTCGTGATCTCGGCGACATTTGGTTTCAGCAAGACGGCGCGGCGCCACTTCCCACACATCGCATCAATCAATGGATTTATTGAGAGAACACTTCGGTGAGCACATAATTTCACGTTTTGGGCCGGTCGATTGGCCACCAAGATCACCCCGTTAGACTTTTTCCTGTGGGGATATGTAAAGTCTTAAGTTTATGCGGACAGACCCGCTTCGATTCAGGCCTTGGAGGAAAACATCACACGTGTCATTCGCCAGTTAGCAGTCGCAATGCTCGAACGAGTCATCGAAAATTGGACTGAACGAATGGACCATCTGCGACATAGCAACGGCCAACATTTGATTGACATAATCTTCAAAAAATAAATGCAAAAGAATGTTCTTTCAAATGATAATAAACATTCTCCATTAAATTTGAATTTTCTGTGTTTATGCCGAACTAAAATGATTTTCAGGGGGGGAATTTATATTAGACCCATGGTATATTATGGACGTATCGTCACGAAATCCTGTAGTGTTTCATGTTATTAAAAATCTTAATGTAACAAATTTCAATACAGTTGAAATTTGTTTTAGCGTTTAAAGTGCTTTTCAGGAGGCTGCTTTATATGGATCTAAGGTAAATATGGACCGATAATCAGAAAATTGCATGATATTACTTCAGAGTGAGCATAATATTGGACATTATATAATAAATTATGGACCGAGCTTCTGGAAATTTTATAGTATGATTTTTAGTCCTATAAATCTTTGACGTACCAAATTGTATCACAATAGCATTATTTTTAACGTTTTTTAACATACTGAACTGTTTTCCGGGAGTAGGCTTTATATAGGGCCTATGGTAAATTATGGACCGATCTTTACGAAATTTGACAGTGTGAATTATAGTCCTATTAAACTATGACGTAGCACCAAATTGTCATATTTTAGGGTGGTTTCTACATTTTGATTCATAACTCCGTACTACAGATCGGATTTTGCTGGATTTTAATTTGTTAAGGATAACTAGAAGCAATTTGACACCAACATTTTCTTATCTTCTTATTTTTTTGTGTCAAAAAAACGTCAATTTTTAATAAATCATTAATTAAAACCAATTTTTCTAGCTTTAAACAAAAAATTGCCGATTTTTCATATCACAACAAACTAATACATACACACTTTGGCCGTAACTTAACGTTGAATTCTATTTTCAACAGATTTGGACGCAACCGAACAGAACGAAAAAGTAAAAACAATCCACACATACAGACTTTCAATTAAATAGAAACAAAACAGCTGATTCGTAGCAGAACAGAACGTACAACCTAATTCTGCCATTAGAATTACTCAAGAAACCAGATTATATATACTTTATGGGGTCTTAGATGCTTAATAAAAAAGTTCACACGAAATGGCAAACATAGTATACCCTCATTCACTACTAGTGGTTGATGGTATAACGAGTTTAAACTCAAATAAGGACAAGTCTCACATACATTTAGCATCATGGTTAGAGAAGGAGTTGGAATCGGAGTCGCAATAAAAAAATTTGAGCGTTTGGAGTCGGAGTCGGAGTTAGTACTTTTTTCTGACGACTCCACAGCCCTGATTAATAGCTAAAAAATAATAATTATTAAACATGTTTTAAAATACACTTTTGTTAATTTTACATTTGATTTTTAATAATGTAATGAATACTTTAATATAAAAATTTTAAATTTGTTCTGGAAATCGAAATCACGTGAAATTGAAATCGAAAAAATTCTCGTGTTTTCAAAGTTCAGAAAAATATCTCGTGTTTTCAAAGTGCAGAAAAATATTTCATTTTATATACCTCATACTTTGAGGGCCACCCTCCTCTACCTGAACAGCTTTTCAAATCAGGAAAGGCCACTTTAATTTTTACAAAAAATCAATTGAAAATCTTCGTCAATTTCAATTTCACGTGATTTCGATTTCCAGAACATGGCCGATTATTTTTTATAACTTCGTCTCTGTATTTTCGCACAAGTTCGTTACTTGGCATCCAAAGTTCTATTTCGGTAGCTAGCAAAATTAGAGCTGATAGCATGGACTCACAAGTTTCGCCATTTTACCTGTTGGTAAATTTATTTTTCTTATTTCCTATTTTGAAAAAAAAATTCTGCA
Source organism: Pollenia amentaria (assembly GCA_943735925.1). Classification (NCBI taxonomy): domain Eukaryota; kingdom Metazoa; phylum Arthropoda; class Insecta; order Diptera; family Polleniidae; genus Pollenia; species Pollenia amentaria. The sequence continues at coordinate 197,599,890 of OX031008.1, read as the reverse complement.
CACGCATTGCTGTGCGGTAGACTTAATACATGCACCGTCAATTTATATAAATTAAGATAGAATGGTTCATTCAAAGCTTTTTTAAGCTGCCTAATGTATGCATGCCAAACATGTTCAGCATTTGTAATTTCAAAAATGTATTTGTAGGTATGATTTATAATTATTGAATTTACTTTGTAACAACTTTAATTCTTTAATAAAAGACTCAGGGTCATTTATAACATTTTCAAATTCAGATATAAGCTCAATAAAGTTAATGTGTTCGTTACGGGGTAAAAAAAGTTGTTTTAAAAAAGCTTAATAATAAATGCCAATCATCCTATACTGGCAGGGAAATTCAATGAACACGATACAAAATAAGGCAAATTCAAAACATTTCAGCAGTTGAATTCGCCTTGATACAAAATTATTACGCGATCAATCGAATGAGGTAACCATTTCCCGGGGAATTTTTTAACCAAAATTTTTATTTTTAAGGGAAAATATGAGTAATTATGCAGTGTATGTCTATTAAAAAAAAGTATTTCAATATTACATATTTTATATTAAAAAACGTCTGCAAAACTTTGTACTTTTTCAATTTTTTTTTTTTACTTTGAAAAATTTTTTTGTTAAGTTTTGTTCAACCGTAAGATCGCAATTGCACCCTTTGAACGTAGTAGCGTGACGTATGTACCCACGTTGTCAAACTAAAACCTATCTTTTATACAAAAGAACATAATACCTACCAGGCCCAAACGTAAAAGCGTATCTACTTGCACAGTGCTGTGTCCCAAAGACAAAAAAAAGTCCTTTATTGTACATAAAAATGTATAGATCGATAAATAACAATATAATTGAAATTAATTTTAAAGAATTTTTTAGAATTAACCTTTTTTGAGGGCGCGAGATGACGCCGATTTTACCCAAATTTGGAATTAATATATATCTTAAAAATATCAGTTTACATACCAAATTTTACGATCGGACAATTTTTGTAGGTGTTATAGCGTTAAGAAAAAGGGTATATGGCAGGACCTTGAGTTCTTTTTCTGATATAAATGAAAATTTAAACATACCTTGCCAGTTGTTTGTATATCAGCAGAATTATTTTTTGTAATTTTTGTGGGCTTTATTGAGGTAGGCGTGTCCTTGGATCGATTTCTCCGAAAATTCATATTTTTCTTAATTAAGCTATTTTAGTGTACTAGATTTAAAAAATATCTGGCAGCTCCCACTATTTTTGTCACGTTATATGGGGACAAAGCAATGTGCGTCGTACGTCGACATACATATATCTAATTCTGTATTATACGCCGGTTGCGACAGTATTGTCACAGGAAAAGAAAAATACTAGTGTTTGCACACTGGTCGAAATTCGCACATACTTTTTTATGTCAATGTGAAGAAAACAAAGTACATCTAAGTATATATGAATTTACATGTTTCGAGCATTGATTTTTCCGTCTTAAAGGATCGATTTGGGGATGGACCAACCTCCAGTCCATATGTTATTTTCCTCGTGAGTCTGCGAATGTTTAATTTAATTTTTTTTTTATTTATTTTAACCAGTAATATAACAAGCCTAATTAGACCAATAAATTTATATTACAAAGCAGAAAAAAACATGAATAATATAAAAATAAAAATTATACAAAACACTGCTATATTCAAAAGCATAAGTAAACTTGTAAGTTCAATATTAAAATTACCAGAAAGTACCATTACTTTCCAGAACATGGTTGTATTTTTCCGAAATTAGATTTTCGATTATCACTCGTTCATTCCTGCTAGTGACATGTCTAAACAGCGAATGGAGAATCGGCAAAAACTTATTTGTACCTCAATATATTTTGAAATTTTTATATGAAAAAGCTAATGCTACGTAACTGAATTGCAAAAATGATTGCACATTAATAATGCATTTAAATACGTTAGAAAGCAACTGAAAATGTATTAATAATTGCTTCTGCTACTCTATTTACTATAGAAATATGCTCTAAAACATCATATTAATTTTATTTTATCTTGTTAACTTAATGACCCTCAAAATCTAACCGGCATTGATGAGAAATTTTGTATGCTTTTGTTTTCAAAATTTAAACAAAATATTCAAGTACTAAAATCCCATATTAAGGTAGACAACTTTACTAGACAAGTTTGACCATAAATAAAACAAAATGCATTGCTTTTTCTAAATAAAGTAAACCTGTTGTAAAAAACAATGATTTTAAATACAATTTAAAAACACTTACTTTTATGTGGAGTTTCTATGGAAGAGGTTTCCATTTCCTTTTTTGTTTCAGTTCCTAAACGATTGTAATTTTTATTTACAGGTGTACTGGCACGTAAATTCATATCTTCAAATGTAGTCAAACAGGGAGAATTTAAGAACTGACTGGGCGAGAAAGGTAGAGTTTTAATTGGCGTTATAACAGGGGATTCGGGTAGTTTGACTTCATGCTTAATGCCTGGATGATTTAAATGATTGTAATCAGATGTTTGATGTTTTGTTCTTTTAAGTATATTTGGTGTTGGTCTAGTTGATATTTTAACCAATTTTGGTTTTGGTTCGGGGGGCAGACTCTTATTTTCGTTGCGCTGTAAGATTTGCGCAGACAAAACTAGGCCCGGTGCCATGCCAGCACCCGATTTTATAAGAGTTTTAAGATGAGAACGCGAAGATCTTAAGTCTGAACAGGGTCTTGAAGATTTGCGCTCATTATCGTAGTATTTACGACGCATGGTAGAATTCCAATGATTTTTAATAGCATTATCAGTACGTCCTGGGAGAAGTTTAGCTATTTTAGCCCATTGATTGCCCCATTGCATGTGGGCTTGATATATAATACGATCTTCTTCCTCCGTCCAGGCAGTTTTCTTTATATTAGGATTTAAGTGATTGTGCCAACGTTCTCTACATTGTTTACCAATACGTCCATTAAGGTAACGTGCTATAAGCGTCCACTTTTTGGGACCGAAGCGTCTTACTAATTCCATTACTTTTTCGTCCTCTTCCTTAGTCCAGGGACCCTTTATCAGTTCGGGATTTAGAACTTTAGCCCATCGTTGTTGCACTTGGGGTTCTGTACGGTCATTAAAATGGGGTGCTATAAGCTCCCATCTATCACCATGCTGCTCTACTAGTTTCTTTAGAAGTATGTCCTCTGATTTAGACCAACGTTTACCAAATCCACCAGATGCACAATTGTTATTACGTGAGCTAATGCTACTGGCATCGTCATCACATCTACCGTCGACATCAGAATACTCTGACTCTGCCGATTCCGCGCTATCACGATGTTGGCTAATGGAGACATCATATGACTCATAGTTCATCATAATTACTGATCTCTACCACTTTTCCAACGAAGACAGTTATGGTAGTATTTGACTTGCCGTTGACGATTATGGTAATATTGGTGTACCTTACCCTGACAATACAAACAATTTGCGTAGTGTCTTAGGTGTGGTCGCTCACGGTAGTGGTCGTAAACTTCTATGAGGGAAGTGGATTTAAAAGATTCTCCACAACTCAGGCAAGTTAAATATTCAAAACCCTCAATTACTCCGTCACGCAAACGGAAATGTGTGGCATCTCTTTCACTTCGGCCTGGTGTTTCTATATTTGTGTTTGTAGTTGTTTCTAACAATGATGTAGTTGTTGAATTTACATCAGTTGTTTTTGCTGTTATAGGTCTATTTATAAATTCCCTTGTTTGTGTGTTTTTGAAGTTCTCAAAATTGTTGCTGTTTAAGTTTTCATTTTCGGCCATTAAACGCAAGCGTAACAACCTCCCTTTACAACAGAGGCCTCTTCAAAGCACACATCAAACTATATTTTTTTCTTAAAACAAAATTCTTTCTTTCATCAATAGTCCCAAATCTACCAACACAAATTCACACACGCACAACTTATGAGCGCTTAAACTTCTCCTTTGGGGTTTTTAAGTTTGTATATTAGCTTGCTTTAATGTGTTCTAAGCCAAAACTCAGAATGTGTACATATTTATTTTATTTATTATAAATTCTCGATTTTTTTTTCTATTTATCTACACAACCACTCGTACATTGGCGTATACGCTGTCGCTCTTTGGTGTTTTTGTATATGAGTTAAGCTATGCAGCCACTATGACGAATGACAGCTGCTAGCAGCACGCTTTTCTACAACTTGTGCCGTCGCTGGACAACAAAATTTTTTTAGGCAATTTTCACTCTTAATTTCAAAAAATTTAAAAAACTTTCGTTTTGTCCTCGTAAAACTTTTTACACAATTTCGATTTATATAAAATTTTATAATTTTTGTTGAACAAAACTATACAACTATGTAAAAATTTATACGCAGCAACAAAAATTTTCTTCTTTAAAACCGTTTATTTATCGATAATTGTAGATGGCCATTTTGAAATTCGAGATAATCAGAGAGCTACCATAGTCATAAAAGAATAAGTGGCAGCTTATTTGAATACATATAAGAAAGTTTTGTGCTATGGAATATTTAACATATACAAATGCTGTCTGTTGTGTTCGTTTCTTTCTGATAAGTGTAAAAATATTAGCGCATACCTTAAGGGTTTATTTTTGAACCGTAAAAAATACTACGCAACACATAACCGGGGTACATTTGTAATCTTGACCTTTGGCTTGGTCCGATGGCGATACAATTTTCAGAATATTGTCCTTGTAGTTGTGTCATAGAACTCTGAATAGCAATAATTGGAATTTGATTAAAAATAGATGAACCTTCAATAGGGTGGTCAATTTTGTGCAAAAGTCCTCGAAATCAGTAAAAGCAAACCGAGAGATATTTTTAAAAAATTTTTTATTTTCATTCTCTAAGATGTTTCAAACAAGTCCCAGGAGTGCAAATCTCAATTGTTTCGATATTGTTGAAGCACATTTTTGGAAATTTTAAATTGGAGGTATGAAAATAGATGAAAAAAAAATTTTTTAATCTTTTTTCATAAGTCTGTGATCAAAACAAGTAAACTGTGATATTACATTTTTGTTTACAATTGTTTCAATTTATTTATTTAAGTTTTGTGTTCGGTTGTCCAATTTTACAAATACAAAACTGTGATATAAATTTAAGAATAATATAGACGGAAAGAAAAAAGATAATTTACCAATAATAAAAATCAATTCCCGAGGAAGTTGGAAAATCCCAACGAAACGTAGGAAATACATTGATAAAATGCGATAAATTATCTTTTATTTAATTAAGAATAAAAACAAAGACCTTGAAAGCCTGTCTACAGGTAACTAAAAAAAATTATTTTAATTTTTTTTTGAAAAGATCAAACGATTTCCTTTCAAAATCACTCATCTGAATTTTTCTATTTGTTCCTACTTTGAAACAATAATTAAAAAAAAAACACAATTTTGTAATAAGAGGTATACATAGTTATGTTGGATTGTCCGCTTCACGAATAATGCCTCATATGTATGTACACTTTAGATGTGAAGACATTTGTTTTCCAATGGAAACAAGACAATTTTAATTTTTAACCTTGAAAAACGGAAATAAATATTTTTATATGTTTCAAGTTTACTGAATCTTTCGATCAGTTTTGATAACAATAATTGCTATTGTTGTTTTATTATTTTGGCTTGAGGTCCTATATAAATAATAAATAAAATTCAAGAAGCTTTTTATTTTATTTTTATTTATTTTTATATTTTTCCAATATTTCGGTCAAAATCTCTGACCATCATCAGGGGAATATTTAAAATAAATAAACAATAAAAGTTTAAAAAAACTCGGACAAATTTAACACTTCTCTGATTAAGCTTTCTTTGATTTTAAAAAATATAATATTTTGTAATGAACATTATTTTAATATTTTGATGTGTAAAAAGGTCAATAAAAGAAAAAACAATACAAAATTTGTTTTTGTTTATAATAAAAAAATTTACACTTGTTAAAAAGAGACAAAAACGCATATATGTACCCAAGGCGAATTAATTTTTTAGGTGGCGTTGAAAGAACAGCTGTGCTACTTTTTTTTACTTAGAGAGAGAAATGTCAAAAGTTGCTTGTGTTTTTGACATATCCAAGGCGAATTCATTTATCAGGTGGCGTTGAAAGCACAGCTGTGCTAATTTTTTCTCATACTTAAGGGCATAATAAACCACACAAATTGCTTGGCAAACATGCACTTTGTTCTTGCTTCTGTTTGGAAATAAACGACACAATCTTATCTCGTACAAACATAAATTTTTCATTTTGGTTTTGTTTTTAATGCATGCAGACGACGATTGTGCTGCGGCAATTTTGCTCGCGATTTGTTAAAAACGGAGAAGAAATAAAAAAAAAAAGAAAAATAATTTGGAGTAGAGAGTGCCTTAAGTAACAAGCTGTTTTGGGGAAACAATGCTACTAAAAAAATTAGAATTTACGGCTGAAATTGATTTTACTGCTTCTTCTTCTACGTCTTTACTCTGCAGAGTTTTCGCTGAAATGATAACTTTTAGCACTAGACACCACAAAAAGTTTGACAAATATCTAACATGTCTGCCAAATATTAAAAATTTTTAATATTTCTGCAAACATTGCTTCAAATGTTTGTCCAAACAGCAAACACCCCAATAAACAACACAAAATATTTGTACAAACGTAAAATTTTGACATGTTTGCCAAGCTATTTGTGTGGTTTATTATGTCCTTTAGAGAGAGAAATGCCAAAAGTTGCCTGTGTTTTTGACATATTGATCAACGAAAGCAACAAAAAAATACATTGTTATCTTTTTGGTGTTGTTACTTGTTGTAGTATCGACACCACCGTATACTTGAATTCGCCGTGGACATATCGATCAACGAAAGCAACAAAAAAATATATTAGCGGAGTTCAGTGTTAAGTGCAAATGGTCTTGCGAAAGAGCAAATGCAAAATTTCGTAGCTTTTTTATGAAATCTAACGGAAACTCTGTGTATTTTGTTGTTGGATTTTACAAAATTTGTTTTTGTTTATAATAAAAATATTTACACTTGTTAAAAAGAGACAAAAACGCATATATGTACCCAAGGCGAATTAATTTTTTAGGTGGCGTTGAAAGCACAGCTGTGCTACTTTGTTTTACTTAGAGAGAGAAATGCCAAAAGTTGCCTGTGTTTTTGACATATTGATCAACGAAAGCAACAAAAAAATACATTGTTGTTACTTGTTGTAGTATCGACACCACCGTATACTTGAATTCGCCGTGGACATATCGATCAACGAAAGCAACAAAAAAATATATTGTTGTGTTTTTGGTGTTGTAGTATCGACACCACCGTCAGGCCTGCCATATTTGCCAATTTTTTGCCTTAAAATTAGCAAAGTGCCGATATTTGCTCCAAAAATGCCGATTTTTTGATAAACACTTAAACCACGGTATCTTTGCCTGTTAACGTGTAATTTATTAATTTTAGGTTACTTTGGAGCACTTATCATAACCTGTACAACCAAATGGAAAGTGTTTTTTAAACTGTATTAACTACTTTTATAAAAAACAATTAAAAAATTAAATTTTATTTATCAACACAAAGAATTTTTTGAACTTTGATAAGGAGCATTTGGGCTTATTGGCTAATGAGCGAAATATGCAAAATGGTTAATAACTGTATTAATTTTTATATAGAACGTTCAAATAAAATATTAAACCGTTTTTATTTTGAACAAAAATTTTATAAATCTTTAAATATGATTAACCCTAACAAAGTTATGAAAAAGGAAAATATTTCTTTTATGGAAATTCTTAGAGTTCCCCAGCTTTATTTCTGAAAAAGAAAAATAAATTTTATACCCTGAATTAGAGAGTTAACATTTTTAAAATATGTTGGCAAAAAATTTCATACTTAAAACGCGGGGATTCTACGGATGCATTAACAGTGCTATCAAAGCTTTAACAACAAATTATGGTTCTTCAACATTCTTCCGCAAATGCGGAAAGAATTTTTAGCCGAGTCAACCCTAATAAAACCAAATTTCGATGTTCCCTGGAAAATGAATCCTTTCAAGAAATTCTTTTTTCTAAAAACTACTTACAATTTAACCATGCAAATTGTTTTGATGGTGATATTAAAATGGATTTAATTAAACTATTAAACTCATATCGTCGCTCTTTTTTATAACTGACCTAACTGAAAATTTTTTGAAAATTGAGTTAAGTACAGAAAATAAACATATTTGTCTTATTCTTTATTTAACACACAACAAAAAATGTTATACTAAATAACAAATAATGCATAAACGCAATTTCATTCATATTTTGGCTAGGAAATGACCACATTTAAGACAGAAAACATTAAAAGTGCTCTCCTGTAAAATTTGTTAAATGTTAGTTAGATCGGTTAGTTTAAACATCGACGATATATCTATCTATAAAATATTTGTTAAAATAAAATGTTGAATAACATTTTTCAACTATAAAAACAATTTTAACCTAATGTACAAATCTTTTTTAAATTAACTACAATTTATTTATAGAAATATTCTTTTTTTTTATTAATTTTTATGTTTTTATATGGGTTATACTCGCATGTAAGTTAATGCTGAATTATTCTGTTTTGTTATTTTTTGTGTTAATAAAAATATGTTTTATTGTTCTTAAAAGGGATATTTATTTTTAGCCGATTTTATTTAATTTAAGTGCCGATTTTTTATCAAAATTTTCTGGCACCCCTGACCACCGTATACATGAATTCGCCTTCTATGTACTTTTCACGTTAATTTGATTCAAGGCGAATTCAACTACAGGTGGTGCCGATACTACAACAATCCAAAAACAACAGAAACAACACAGGGTTTCTTGCATTGCATTGTTAGTGTTTAAAATGTCAACCATTCCTAACAAAACACTAACAAATCAAAACAAAGTAGCTCGAACTGTCAAAATCAGATGGCGTTTCGACACCACCTGTAGTTGAATTCGCCTTGATTTGATTTTGGAAGTTTATAGATAACAAAAACAATTTTCTTTACACGGTGTTTACATTTGCCAGTACTGGCAAGGCAGTTGCAAGCATGCAAACTTTTTCACTAATTCATGTACACTTTTCCAACTGCCTTGTCTACTGTCTTGAAAATTTTGCAGACAGTAAAATGGACAGTAATTTGACATTTGCTCAATATTGCCGCTTAAAAGTATGCTCTAAATTAATGATACCTTTCTCTAGTTCTCCCACAATTGCATTTTTAAATTATTGACAATGTGTCGGCAATACAGGATATTGGTAGTGCCGTGCATTATTTGAATTACGGTTTATGTCACGAATAATTTTTTATTTACCTCGTAAGGGGAAATTCACCACGTGAAAATCAGAAAGAATTTCCAATTTTTTTTTTTAGTGGAAAATGTTGACGTTGCAAACGATAAGAATAAAGTTTTGTTAATAACTAGCTTAATCCGGTGCGCTTCGCTACCCCCGACGATATAAAATTAGTACATTTTTTAAACAGATCTTGTGTATTGATAACGAACCAATCTGCACTACAGATAAACAGAACTTTATAGTGTGCTTGTATGGGAGGTGCAATGACTACTTTTCCAATTTAACCTACTTTTTGACAGATGTTGTATGTTATTTATATCTAAGATATTTGTACAAAATTATAATACTTTCACCGTTACAGTACTCCATATATATGGAAATCTATATTGCCTTTGTATGGGGGCATAGTTGGAGGTAGTGCACTTAATATTGATTTAAATCAGAATTGCACTCTCACTATATAAAACTGTAATACAAATAGTTTGTACTTTTTTTTAAACAGTTAAATTAATGATTGGTATTTTTTTCACTAGCACCAAAAAAATTGAGTGGTATTACAAATTTCTTTACTATCTCTAACTGTGATGGAATGCATAACATCTGCACTCAATTCAAATAGTGAAAAATTAGCAATTTTCTTAGACTTCAAAAGAGCTTTTGAAACTATTGACAGAATGACATTATTAGATTAACTGCAAAAATATGGTATAAAAGGCAAGGAAATGAAATGGTTTGAATCATACATAAACGGAAGAAGACAAAAAACTCAAGTCAATAAAGTAAAATCGACGAATATTAATAATGAGTAGGGTGTTCCACAAGGATCGATTTTGGGAGCACTATTGTTCATAATATCGCTCATTTCGTGCAAGACCGTCACAACTCAAAATTTGGCATTTTCGAGTTAGTAATGCAGAAATGTTCTTCTCTTAAATCTCTACAAATTGATCTAAGAACGGAGAGAATTATCGAAAAAATAACGGTAATACAGATGCTTGCGACGCTATGACCTCTCGTAACAAACTTGAGCAATTAACATCAACAAGGTCACATTTCAGTTTGTGTTTGGCATTCCTCTTGTACATGTGGTTTTCTTTGTAGCAAAAAAAGAAACATTTGATTTTATAACTGTATTTTAGTGAAAAAGAAGGTGAGAAATAATAGGTTAGAATCTTAAAAAGGCTCTCCTGTAAAGTTTCAAATTTTGAGTTGTGACGGTCTTGCACGAAATGAGCGATATATATAAACGAAATGCCAAAAGTGTTAGAAAAATGTGAAATAATGTTATATGCCGACGACAAACTAATATTTACTGAAGCAGAAAATGAGCAAATATGTTACAGCAACCTAGAAAATCATTTATATAAAGTAAACCAAGTGGCTAAAAATGAACAAATTAAAATTAAATGAGTGTAAAACAAAAATTATTGAAATACATATGATTAGTAATAAACAAATTAAAATGAATAATGAGCAAATAGAAAAAGTGAATAGTATTAAATATCTCGGATTTATACTAGATCGTGCATTGAAACTTTAAGAGCATATTGACTATATTTGTAAAAAGATTGGTAAAAAGATAGGGGTTTTTTAAAAGACTGAGAGGCAAAATATCAATAATCACTGCCATAAATATATACAATACAATAATTAAACCACATTTTGAATTTGGCTCAACAATAGTTTATATATGCTGTACAGATCAACAAATAAGTAGACAAAAACTGCAAAATAAGGCAATGCGTTGTATACTAAGATGTAACCGATATGCACCAATAAGTATTATGTTAAATTGTCATAAATGGCTTAATATACGACAAGGACTTAAATTAAACACTCTGGCTTTTATCCAAAAAATGAAGATGGGAGGTGCGCCACAATACTTATGTGAACAACTAATATATTGTTACGTTTTTACTTAATAAAACGCGTTAAGGTTTATTCAATTTCTAATAAACCTTTGAGTTCTTTTAATTGCAAATCAAAATAAATACACGCACGAATTCAACTTAACAAACTTTATTGAAATTCACAACATTTAACCACTATTGTAAATAACGATCTGAACCGTTTAATGTCTCCAATCAAACTAAACTAAACTTTTATGAGTTAGCCTGTATTTATAGTTCAAAACTATTTATAGTCCAAAACAATTGCTAGAAAATTTAGTACAGTGGCGTTCATAAAAATAGTAACTAATATGACATGAAACAATAATTTACAAAATAACTTATAACTAAAACCATAAATAATTATTAGACAAATCTAATTTCATAACGATATGTTGGAGATGTTCAACCATATAATCTGAGGAATTCTGAACACTTTAGGCTACAACAAATATCAAACAACACAATGCAAGGATCGCTATTTTACAAAGGCTTAAGTGAATATAATAAATTACAACCTCATATTAGAAATGAAAGAAATATTAATGTATTTAGGAAAGAAATTGTAGAGGTTATAAATAACTTATAAAAATTAATGTTTGAATATTTAATGCATATGAAATTTTTAAAGTATGTTACATACTACTAAATAAATAATTAATAATAATAATAATAATGTGCATGGTTTTTTTTTGATGATATGCACAAGCAAAGGAAATTAAACAAAATAAAATTTTGCGAATAACGCAAAAATTCTTGTCTTTAATAATGATAGAACAAGTTTTTGATTTGAAATTTAGTGAAAAATTTTTAGTTGCACTCAAATGAGTGAAGAAAAAAAAGATGCAATAAACTAATGATTGCTTTTTTTTTAAATCAAACTATTATTATAACTCAACAACAACAAAATGATTGTAATAATTTTGCACTAAGTGTGCGTTGAAACTGCAAAATTAGTGCACTACCCCCATCTATGTATGGGAGGTACCACGCCCATTTACCTAATCCCGTCCACTTTTTGACGTTGTGTATTTGGCGTATTTGGATAATTTTACTCTAACCGTTCTTACCGATAAACAAAAATCCATTTTTAGCCGCGCCCATTTCACCAATACCGCACACTTATTGATAACCAAACTATGTTTACCTACTAGGGTATTCATTCGGTTAAACGTTAATCGGTAAACCGATTAATTACTACCCGATTAACTGATCGGTTAATTTAAAATTGGCTTTTTTCGATTAACGATTAAACCGGTTAATTTCAGTCGATTAACCGATGTAACAAAATTTTATAATTTCTTGTATTATTATAACATATTTTTTGTGTGTTTTAATTATTTGCTTCGTCTCATATTCAAAAGGTAAGAAGGTGTTCAGTGATCTTAATTTTAAATAAATGTTTGCTGTCAACAGCTTTTTGTTTCACGTACTTTTTATATGTATGTATTTAGTAATTTCCTAGCGGGAAAAAGGAGTACGGATGCCTTCTAGAAGGCCTCTATACTCCATCTCTTGTATGTACAGCCTGCTGGCTCCATTCTATACTCATATCTTTTTTATAGGCGTTGTCAGCCTGCTGGCTCCATTCTATACTCATATCTTTTTTATAGGCGTTGTCATTGCGGGGAAGGTTTTCCGCTCTCAAAGGCTTTCCAGAGAATGGTGATTTTATAACGGGACCTGAATTCTTTGGCTTTTGCTTTCGCAAAAAAAAAAAAAAATTTTACTCCTTTTCTTCTCCCTTCTCATAGAAGGGAATGTGGGATGTGTATCTTATCTATTGTACGGTAGAGCCGATGCCTTCTGTTAGGCAGTTAGATCAGAATGGTAATTGAATAAAAAAATTTCTTAACAGGTCTTCAATAAGGCCTGAAGTAATAAGGTCTTCTGGGTTTTCCGCTGGGTTGTTTCTTCTTATATCTTCTCATATCAACCTTTTAACACAATTAACCGAAGCAATTAGAAGTGTTACAAATTTAAAAAAATTTAAACAGGACTCTAATGGGATAAACCGATTAATTACAAAATTAACCGATTAAACCAAAACCTCGGTTAATTAATCGAGCGATTGACCGATTAAAGCAAAAACCCGATTAAATTAATACCCTAGTACTTACTAATTTTGTAAGCTATAGCTCTTACCGTTCTCTCGATTTACGGAAACCTATATTGTCTTTGTATGGGAGGTGCCACGCCCACTTATCCAATAACATCCAATTTTTGACGGATTTTGACTTGAATTAGACTGACTTGAGGAAGAAGCTGGATTATTATGGACAACAGGCAAAGGATTAGGTACTTAAAAATTTTGTGTAAAACAGCTTTCTAATAAATGACGCGCAGCTTTGTTTATATCTATGAATTTAGGTTTGATTTTATTATTTTCTTACCGACTTATAAAATAACAACACGTGGCTACTTTTCTCCTGAACCAAAATTCTTACATAACACTTGATTATTTATCAGGGACCGTAACAGTTATTCCTTTTTTCATAAAAGTCAGATGATAACAGTTATTTTTTGATTTTTATTCATTTGAACAAAAATAACAATTATTTTTGGATTTTTATTTTTTCCAACAAAAAGAAATCCCTATGATGATCACACATTTAAATAAATATTTAAAGATAAGTTAATATTTATAACTCGTACATTTCTTTAAAGAATAACTTTTATTTTTGATCGAAAAAATAAAAATCAAAAAATAACTGTTATTTTTCTTCAAAATAATAAAAATAAAAAAATAGCTGTTACTTTTGTCCAAAAAAAATATAAATCAAAAAGTAACTGTAATTTTTGATCAAAAAAATAAAAATCAAAACTTTAAAAATCATAATATATTATCATAGAAAAGTTCATAAGGATCCATATCTTGAATCAGTTTGCTTTATGCTTTTTTTGTTTTAAAATTTCAAAATAACTGTTATTTTCAGTCCTTGTTATTTATATTTACTGATTTATATAAGAATTATGTAGCTTTTTGTTTGAAGTTTCATCTAAAGGCTTGTGTAAACAGAGTAGGGTACGTGGTTGTCTTCCATGAACAATTTCAGCAGGAGATTTTCCACCTTTGTTAGGGGTTGATCTGTATATGGTGAGGTAGGCCTAAAGAGAAGAATCCAGATCAGTATCAGTAGCTAATTGATTGTTTAAACAAGATTTAAATGATCGAACAAATCGCTTAGCCAATCCATTTAATGAATGATGAAAAGGTGCTGATGTTTAGTGTTGCATTCCATTTATTTCACAAAAATTTTGAAAATCTTTAGAACTAAACTGTGTTCCCTTATCCGTTATTATTGATTTGGGAAGAGAGATTAGGTAGGTAGAAAGGCTAGTGTGAAGTCTCCTTCGCACCTTCACCCAGAGACCAATATGGTCCATTGTGATGTCTTGTTTAGATATAGATAGATGGAAAGTAGTGAAATAAATAGCGAAAGCATAAGAAAAGATAAAAATGATAGATAGGAACAGAAAATATCGGACCAAACCCGAGAGAAACCTCACTCAACACAAATCCGCCCTATGTGCGGCTAGCTCCCAGTCTCCTGTCACATAGCCAGACCATCCACATTACGAATCCTATCAGACTCTCGAGTTCACAGCCCGAGGCATCCCCTAATTCGCCTAGGAATCTGCTGCCCAGCCACCTCAGCCTGCTGCCCTGTAGCCTGGGACAGTGGCACAGAATGTGCTCAACTGTCTATAACTCCTCCGGCTCCTCACATAACTCGCACATATCCGACAAGTCGGATCCTATCCTCATCGCTATCCTGCCTATCATGCAGTGGCCCGTGATAATTTCTATCATAGTCCTAACGCAGACACTACTCCTGCCCAGCAGCGACTCCGAATCGGACTTCCTAAGCACCGGCCACAGCGTCCGTGATACCCGGCAGTCCGTTCGGTTCCCACAGGCCCGATCGGTCGCGCCTAGAATCCATTCCCTGGATAGCGAATATACTTTGCACTGCTTTAATTGTAGAAGTAGAAATTGCTTTTTAAGGTTTTAAATCATATGGAGAGTTTGAGTCAACTATTATTAACCACGTAAAATCCTTAATAGGACACACATAATCTAAATGTATTCTCTGCAAAGGAGATATTGATTTGGGCAAGAAAAAAATTGTCTGGCGGATCCGAATATAATTTGATGAAGTAATAGATATGTCGTCATTACGTTGCTACGTCGCAGATGGTCCATCCGTTGAGTCCAATTTTCGATGACTCTTTCGAGCATTTCGACTGGTAACTGGCGAATGGCTCGCGTGATGTTTTCTTCCAAGGTCTGAATCGAAGCGGGTTTATCCGCATAAACTTTAGACTTTACATATCCCCACAGGAAAAAGTCTAACGGTGTGATATCACACGATCTTGGTGGCCAATCGACCGGCCCAAAACGTAAAATTATCTCAATAAATCCATTGATTGATGCGATGTGTGGGAAGTGGCGCCGTCTTGCTAAAACCAAATGTCGCCGAGATAACGAGCTTCAATTTCAGGCATCAAATAGTCGGTTATCATGGCACGATAACGGTCGCCATTGACGGTTACGTATCAAGTTTTAAATAATTTGTCGTTGATTAATTGTGGCAAAATATACTTTTAAAAAATTTCACAATATACGTATGTACTAAGAAAAAAGTGTTTTATCAATTAAAAAAATGGTTTCAAAAGTATTTAAATTTAATTAATGTGATAGATAATTGAATCAATAATTTTGTTAGCTGAAAAAATTTAAAAATTTAATTTTGATTTAATTAACATTTTAGTTGTTTTGAAATAAATTTTCAATTAAAATTTTAATTAAATAACAAAAAATCTTAATTGACTTTTTTCGTTTAAAATAAAATAATTTAAACATGTAGAATTGTTGTTGAGAATTGTCAATATTTATTTAAATAAATTAACACATTGTTTAAAATTTGAAAGTTTTTTGATCACTTTTTTAATTAAATATATCATTTATTGAAAATATTTTTTCAAAATTTTAATATTTTCAATAATCAATATAATCATTTTGGTAATAGGTGCTCAACAACTCGTTTGCTTGATATTATGAATTTAGAACAGATTTGGTGATAGGAGAAATTTAATAATTTTTTCTGTGTACTAAGAATATTTCTTCCACAAAAAAAAAAAAAAAAAAAAAAAATTAAAATATAAAAAAAACAAATAAAACAAGTTAAAGTGCTATAATAAGATGTGCCGAATCTTTGATACCCTCCACCGACAGGACTGGGCTCTATATGATAAATACATATTGTTACGAAATTAGATTTGTCTAATAATTATTTATGGTTTTAGCTATAAGTTATCTTTTTAATTATAGTTTTATGAACGCCACTGTACTAAATTTTCTAGCAATTGTAATTGTAGACTTTAGATTTAGATGTATAACAGTTATTTTAAAATAATTCGAACACAACATTCTAGAAAATACTAGATGGTTCATGAATCAACTAGGAATAACTTTGAACTATAAATACAGGCAAACTCATAAAAAATTAGTTTAGTTTGATTGGAGACTTTAAACGGTTCAGATCGTTACTTAGTGGCTAAATTTTGTGAATTTCAATAAAGTTTGTTAAGTTGTATTCGGGTGTATTTATTTTAATTTGCAATTAAAAGAACTCAAAGGTTTATTATAAAGGGAATAAACCTTAACGCGTTTTATTAAGTAAAACGTAACAATATATATTATTAACTAAGCTTCAAAAAAACGAACGTCAGCATTAAAATTCGTTGCAGTTTAGACCTATATTAAACTATTGACCGACAATAATAAAGATTTATGCGTTTCTTGTTAGAACTTTGAACTGGCTTGAGTAAAATATCATGACTCGTAACAGTTTTAGCCAAACTAAAATGATTTTTAGATGGGTAATTTGTATTGGACCTGTGGTAAATTATGGACCAATCACCCCAAAATTCTGAAGACTGATTTCCGGTATTACAAAAATAAAATCTATATCTGTTATGATTTTAGGCGAATTTAATTATTTTCCCAAAGTGGGCTTTATATGGTTTTAAGCATAATAAGATGTTCCGAGAGTAGGGTTTATATGAGGCCTAGGCTAAATTTTGGACCGATCTTCAAAAAAATTTACAGTGTGATTTCTGTTCCTATAAAACTGTGACGTACCAAATTTTAGTATGATAGCGTTATTGATTACGGTTTTAGGCGTCCTAAACTGTTTTGCGGGAGTAGGGTTTATATGGGGTCTGGGGTTAATTATGGACCGATCTACAACAACTTTTACAGTGTGATTTACGGTCCTATAAAACTATACCGTACCGAATTTAATTGTGATAGCATTATTTATTACGGTTTTAGGCGTACTAAACTGTTTTCCGGGAGTAGGGTTTATATCGGGCCTAGTGTAAATTATGGACCGATCTTCAAATAATTTTACACTGTGATTTCTGGTCCTATAAAACTGTGACATACCAAATTATAGTATGATAGCGTTATTTATTACGGATTTATTTATTTAGTTATATATTTCTTAAAGTCTATTGGATTTACAAAACATCCTTATAGACTATTCGCTTAAAAATATTATTTGACGTGCTTATATTAAATTTTTTAAATATAATTTAAACTAAGTTTTAGAAAAACTAAAATCCGAAATATGGTTACCATTTAATTTATTATATAAATTTTGACATTTAACTAATGGCTCATTTAAAGAATAATTAGTTCTATGTAAGCCAATATAAAAATATTCATGAAATCTTAAGGACCTAGAAGAAACATTAATATTAATGCAGGACAGAAAATCAGAACAAATGATGTTGTAATTTATTATATCATATAAAAATATAATTGATTGCATTGATCTTCTACTTTCAAGAGATTTAATTTCTAATTTATTACAACGAATAATATACGATGGTAAAGGATTGCGTGAAATGTTATTAAAAGAGAGAGCACATTTTGTAAACTTTCGTTGAACTCTTTCAAGCGATTTATGTGAACAAAATAACATGGACTCCATATAATGAAATGAAATATATAAAATTTTACGAGTGTAATGATTATGAAATTACTTGCTATTTCTTTTAATAAAATCCAAGAGTCAGTACGATTTGGAAAATATATAATTCAAATCTATATATATAAAAAAGAAAGTGGCGTTAGTTACTACGTTTATAACTAAAGAACGGCTGGGCCGATTTCGATGATTCGTACCAATTCGGAATGGTCTCTGACAAAGTAAGAATAATAGCAAAAAATCTAAAATAGGTGGCGCCATTGAAAATTACTCAGTATGAATTAAATCGTAAACTCTGCATTTGACGATGCTATGATCCTTAGCAAAGTTGTTGAGCATGAGCCGGCGAAGGTTAATAAGTTGATATGACCAATTTCAGACAGGTGGCGCCACTGAAAATGACTCGAAATGAGTTAAATCATACACTGTGCATATGATCATGCTATGATCTTTAGCACAGCTGTTGAGCATTAGCATACAAAGGTTTCTAGGTTGGTATGACCAATTTCCGATAGGCGGCACCATTGAAATTTACTCAAAATAAATTATATCATTTGATCATGCTATGGTCTTTAGTAAAGTTGTTGCGCATGAGCCGGCAAAGGTTTCTATGTTGGTATGAACAATTTCCGACAAGAAGTGCCATTGAAAATGAATCAAATCGTAAGCTATGCAATTGATCATGGTTTGATCTGTATCAAAGTAGTTGTGCATGAGCCGACGGAGGTTTCTAAATTGATGTGATTTCATTGAGTGTTTGTGGCCTAATTTGGAGAACGACTGTTTTTCACACGGTCAACTCTATGTCGCATGTTCCCGTGTCGGAAAGTTATTCTCTTTGTTTATTTCCGCACCTGACAACAAAACGAAAAATACTGTTTATCACAAAGTGCTTCAATTCACTTGCTCGAAATATTTTAAATGACAGTGGACACTCTAGATTAAGGAGAAGAGATACCGCAGGACTCATCCGAAGGGAAGACCGCTAAACATTTACATATGTGAACAGAAACCGTGAGGAGAAAAATTTTCGTCTAGCATTGGCAGGACAAAAATAAAGTATTAGTATAAGATTTGATTAATTATTGTTAGTTCATATTTAATATATGAAGATTCAATAAATAAATAATGAGAAAAAAAAAAAAAAAAAAAACAAAGTGCTTCAATGATATTCTCTTAACTTATTCAATAGTTTACTTATAATTCACATTTTCATATTTTTTTTTTTTTTTTTTTTTTTTTTTTTTTTTTTTTTGTTCATAAAAATATACACAAAAACAATACTTTTCTAGGGGTCAGCTAGTGCTTAATAAAAGTAAGTTTACTATCAAATACCATACCCAAATCTATTATATCATCAACTCTAGTTAGAAATATTGAATTGATAGAATAATCAAAGGCTATTGTGTATTTCAATTTATGAAAACGTATAAAATAACATTTTTCAATATTAAATTGTAAGTTATTACGATCAGACCATAATGTTAATTCATTTATACTTTTTTGCAACTCTAAAGAATCATAAATATTTTTTATTTGATAAAAGATTTTTAAGTCATCACATTACATTTATTTCCAGACTTAAATATTGGATTAATAGAAGAAATTTTCCATTTATCTAAGAACATACGAAGATTCAAAGAACATTTAATATCAACTGATGTGGAAAACTAATAGAGTAACAACAATTTTTTTATGAAATAAGAACAAAGACCATCCAAATCGAAACTCAAAGAGACTTTTAAAGTAGAAATAACAGAAATTACGTCGGAAATTGACAATTTTATATTAGAGAATTGACCTATTGAATGGATATTATTTAAGATTTCTGAACTAACAACTGGGGAATGTGAAATAAAATTGGATTTAAAGTGTTGTGTATGAAATTTAAGGATGATAGCATTAATTATTACGGTTTTAGGCGTACTAAACTGTTTTCCGGGAGTAGGGCTTATATGGGGCCTAGTGTAAATTATGGAGGGGTATTCAAAAAATTTTACAGTTTGATTTCAGGGCCTATAAAACTGTGAAGTACCAAATTTTAGTATGATAGCGGTATTCATTACGATTTTATGCGTACTAAACTTTTTTCCGCGAGTAGGGCTTATATGGGGCCTATGGTCAATAATGCACCGATCTTCACGAAATTTAACAGTATGAGTCGTATAAAACGAATTCGTGCAAAATTTTATATCATTCCGTGCATTATTTCACCATTTACGTTAGTTTTTGTATCAAAATTATCAATTTTTTTAGGGTGGTTGTTCCACATTTTGATTCATAGTTCTGGACCTACTGCACCGATGTTGCTGCTTAGGATAACTACAAGCAATTTGAGACCAAGTTTGTTCTTTTAATTTGCGTTTTTCGAAAGTGAGCGTATTTTTAACAGACGGACAGACATACCGACATTGCTAAATCGACTTAGAATTACTCAAGGAGTCAGAATATATATACTTTATGGGGTCTTAGACGTATAATAAAAAAGGTTCACACGGAATGACAAACTTAGTATATTCTCATTCACCACTAGTGGTGGTGGAGGGTATAAAAAGCACACAATATGAAAAATTGAGGCTTACACCACTTTTACGTTGACGGCCTCATATATTCAATGAAACTTCCTCCAATTGCTATACCCCGATATATAATAGACAATTGTCTGATTCACAAGGTAGTCATAAGGTTGTAAAGTCATATGTCTTAAAATAATTACATGAAATATATATGACTGCTGTGGGCAACCGTTTTTAATTAAGATTTCTTCTGTACAGGTTTGACGAATCAATGAACACAGCATTAAAATTTTTATTTTGTTTGAATGAAACACAGCAATATTTTTTTTTAACAATTGCAAAATATTATTTAAGACATTATGACGATATGACTTGATAGCACACCTTGTGAATCACCCAAATGTGTTCACAAGAAATTAAAATAAGTTGTTATTTATTTCTTTAACTGCAACATTTTTTAAAATATGGGTCATTGGACCCATTTACATACCATAATTCCTAGTATATTTACAATAGTTCAATATTAAATCCTTTCACTTATTTCTGTCTGATAACTCACCCCTTCTATTAAGAAAAGTATTCTTTTTAGATAGAAAATCAATAATTCGATTTATAATTTGTGAAAAATTCATGTTGTTGTTGCAATTACAATAACGAAAACAAAAGGAACTTAAGAACCAAATATACAAATAATTCCAGCCAGCTGTGGTTACACTCAAGTATCGGTTTAACTTTGTTTTGTTTATTTAGTTTAATGTGGCATTTCATAATCCCCTGAACAAAAATCCATTGAATGGTAAAACTTAAAAAAAAATACACTTGCCAAACTACATAAATCATCAGGAGTAGAATGAAAAATGGGTTGGTGCGGAGTTTTCTAACACAAAATTAAATTGATCAAAAAAATATTTGGTAAAAGAAATTCAATTTAAAGAAATGATTGTCATGACGATGAATTAATAAAAGATTTTCAACAATT
Organism: Pollenia amentaria; assembly: GCA_943735925.1. NCBI lineage: Eukaryota > Metazoa > Arthropoda > Insecta > Diptera > Polleniidae > Pollenia > Pollenia amentaria. The sequence goes on along the minus strand of OX031008.1, from coordinate 197,578,273 downwards.
ATCTGTTGTTAAACATTGAAATAATAGAAAAAAATTAGATTCTATTTATAAACAAGTGCGAGTACGAACAAGAAAATATTATTTTTGTGGCCACAATGTATAACAGGAGAGAAATGAGTATTCTCTAAAGATATAAAGAAACAGGTCAATTAAGGGAAAGGCCATCTGTCGTTTATTAGTAACATGTCAAAATGTTATTGTTGCAAAAATTTCATTTTGTTACAGATTTTTAATATTTAACCCCAACTCCCTCCCACTCGTTTGCAAGTTTGTTGCACAAAATTAAAAAAAAAGAAATCTGTTAAAAATTCATTTAACCTTTCTTTGCTGACGCTACCCATGAAATTCTGGCCACAATAAAGGCGTTTGAACAGCGTGTAGTCTTTTATAATTTACAGCATGTGTCGAGTGTTTGGTTAAAAAAATATACTGTATAAATATATACATATGTATGTAAGAATGTATGTACATACATACATATATATATAAACAACATAGAAAGGGGAAGAAAACTGAAAAGAATGAATGAAATGAATTTCAAAATCAATTCCACTGAGACCCGGAATTTGTCGAAGCATGAGAGTTAAAAGGTAATACAAAATCTATTAGTGTTTATTTTTTTTACAAGCCTTAACTCGCAAATGATGAAGAAAATAGAGTAATACCCCTCTAAGACTCATTCAACTCCTCTTTCGTTTATGTTCGCTAATAAAATACGATTCGATTGTAAACATGTAATTGGAAACCTGTTGGTTGATGAGCAGTGAGTGAAGTACATAAGTTCTTACAAATATACAAACAAATGAATACTTATTTATTTATAATATGAATATTGTAAGTAGTAAAGATTCATAGAGGCACAGTGGAATAAATGGCTTAAAATTATTATTTAATTGTTTTGTACAATACAAAGAAGCAAGAATCTTATTTCATTAAAATAAAAAAACATTTCTAAATAAATTTTTTAACTTATAAAACTTTTCTTTTATTTAAAAAAAATCACAGGCAAAAATGCAGTTTACGGGGCATACGAAAAATGGATCCTCTCTAGAATTAAAAAGGAAAAAAAAAATCCTAAAATAAAACTTAAGGTGGCTGTGGCCCGTGGGCCCCCCTGGATCCAAAAAACCGGGCCGCCCACTAAGTGGTAAGTGTGGATACTCAAATTAAAGGTAATTGTGGGCTCTCTGTGGCAAAAAATGGACCCACCTCTACTAATGTCTATATATGGGTACTCAAAGTAAAGGTAATAGCCGGCCCTCGACCTGGCGCAAGGATTTTTTCCTCTATGGTATAACAAATACCGGCTTCGCTAAGTAAAGCTTCTCTGTATAGCCGGTCTTCGGCCTGGCGCAAGAATTTTTTCCTCTATGGTATAACAAATACCGACTTAGCTAATTAAAGCTTGTCTGCATCTAAAATATTCTTAAACTAATCTAGAGGGGAAAATAATGATCGAATACAAAAACAAAATTAATATTTGCAATCATGAGCAAATTACCTTTAATTTGAGTACCCACACATACATATCAGTGCACTCTAAATATTATGTAGGTGAATTCCAGAGAAAATCCATTTTAAACAACAAAAACTTTATTTAAAAAAAACGGATCATTTACATTTCATTTAAAATAAATGAATTTTACATAATTTTTTTTTAATTTAACAGTATATTCCGTAAAATTTAATAGTTGTTGCTTTAAAAAATATAATTTAACTGACAAAAGTCAAACTACATAACAATATTAGTACGGAAAAACATTATTTTGTGGCAGTTTGTTTTTTGAATAACAAACATAAATGTTAAAAAATAAATTCATTCGTTAAATAACTTTATTTTTATTAAATCTTATTAGTACGGAAAACGAATAAATTAACCTACAATCAGTTACTGTAATAATTTTATGAGTGTGGAAGTTGGGCCAATTCTTCTGCCCAAGAAATCCCACCCACCTTAAATTTTATTATTTTCGTTTTTCTTACACAATTATCTTTAATTTGAGTACCCACACATACCACTAAGTGGGCGGGACGGTTTTTTGGGCCCAGGAGGCCAAAAGGCCCTCAGCCCTCTTAAATTTTAATTTTCGTTTTTTTTTTTGTTTTTAATTCTGAATCGGGTGGCATATCTTTTTTATTTTTTTTCGTGTGCCCCGTAAACAGCATTTTAGCCAAATCACAATAATTATAATTAAACTAGAGTAACCCTGCCCGCGTTGCTGGACAATACAATAACATACTTTTACGTCTTTGTATTTAACAAAATGTAATTCTCATAAGGAAAACAATACATTTTATATAGAAAAAACACACCATCAGCAAATTGTAGAAAATCAGTGAAAGTAGACCTTTCCAACGCATATACTCGTTTGAAAATCGGTTGAGTGGTTCTCGAGTTATAAAATGACGAAAATAGAACAACTTATTTTTTATAATTAAATTTTCGAGCCCGAGGTCCTTTTTATCAAAAAACGTTAAACGTTTATTCAAACCAATATTTCGGCACTTCTTTGAGTGCCTTCGTCAGGGTTTTTATTTTCTTTTCTTATTTTACAGAATTTTACCATTTTTTTTAACATAAAATGACATATGAAAAATTTTTTTTATTGAATACAAACTGAAGTTAAAAATATAAATAAATTTTTAACTTCAGTTTCTATTTTTATAAATTAACCCCCCATATTCATAAAAAATATTTTTGATTAATACATAAAAGGTTTATTAATCAAATTTTTATAGATAATTCGTTTCATAAACCTGCTATAAACCTTAAATATTTTTATGAATATGGGGGTAAATGCTTATAATTTTGTGCTATATTTTCAGTGCCTAACTTAAAATTAATCCTCTACATTGTCGATACCTTTATAATTTTGTAACATTTCTAACATAAATCTAAGCTTATAGTTATTTTCTATGTTAAAAACTGTTGTTTTTAAAATCTGGATAATGGTTTAGATTATCACAATGACTTGATAATGCTGTTGTGATGAAATATTTCTATATTTTTGATCTGACGTATGTCCTGCTATCAGTGTTTTAAGTTTATTTTGTGTTTTACCTATGGGGGATTTCATGACAAGTGACCCAACTTTTGAAATCGATGTCTTCCGAGTTGGATAAAATTTTCACCAAGGTTAGTCCTATTGGATAGTAGTACCCGCTTAACAATAAAAAAAAAAAAAGTTTTAAGTTTAAAAAAAATTTTATAAAAGGATCTTATGTGATTAAGATTAAATTTTTTTAGATTATCTATCTTTTTGTTTTTATTTTTATTATTTTATATTAATTAAATTATTATTACAAATAAATAAAAAAATTTAATTTGTCAACATCTCTATAGAAAAAAAGTGACTGTATTCCTGGGATTAACATATTGTGGTTATTACAGTTTCGAGGGTATGAAATGCTAGTTAGGTATGTTATATACCATCGGAAAGGTTAATTTGTCTAGTTCCTCAGCATAAGTTTTATTTTTAAGATTTTAAAAACACTTACACACAAATAGGAAAAAATACCAAATAGTGCATACTCTAAAAATTGAAAAATCCTCGTCTTGCCTTAGAATTTATTTTTTTTATACTACATAACCCACTCGCGGTTTCAAAAATCGACCAGAACTACCTTAAAGAAAAAGACTTACTGCCCGTTTGCCGATATCATTTGCCGATATCAATTTCAAAAATTGTTTTTGTTTTAAATGTAATTTTCTATGCGAACGTTAACGTTCGATATCGGCGAACAGCCAGTTAAGCTTTCTTTTGAGCAAAAAAAAAAAAAAAAAAGAAAAAAAAAAATAAAGTACCCGCTTAAAAAAAATTTAAATTTAAAAAATAAAAAATTTTAAAAAAACCAAAAAAATTTTCTCGAAAGATTGAAGAAATAGCTATCTAATTTGTTTGGGACAAATTTTGCTGACACCAATAGATAATAAGTTAAAGGGATGAGAAGGAACACCTGTTTGGCCAAAATGTCAAATTTTGACAACCTCTATTGACCGATCTTATTGAAAAATTGTGTCTAAACTACTATTCAATAGAACTAACTTTGGTGCAAATTTCATCCAAATCGGAAGACATCGATTTCAAAAGTTGGGTCACTTGACATGAAATCCCCCTATATATACTCTATATATAATCACATTAGTTTTTCTGTGAATTCTTGCAGAGTTTTTTTTAATTTTTTTTGAGCATCAGAGACTAAATCCCGATCCTTTGAATAAAATGTATATACATACAAATTTTCTTTAATTTTAAAGTTCTACTGTAATATGAATTTATTATAACTTTTTTTTTTTTGAAAATTGAGGCCTATGGTAAATTATGGACCGATTTTCATAATTTAACATAGGCTCTATATAACGCCTACTCTGTTTTCCGAGAAATAGGGCCTATGGTTAATTATGGCCCGATCTTGACGAAATTAAGCAGTATGATTTTTGGTTCAATAGGACTGTGACGTACCAAATTTTGCTTTAGTATAAATATTTTCCGAGAGTGGGCTTAATATGGGGCCCTTGGTAAATTATGGACCGATCTTTGCGAAATTTAACAGTATGATTTCTAGTCATATATAACAAATTTGTGCAAAATCTTTTGTAACAAAATTATCAATTTTTTAGGTTGGTGGTTTCACATTTAGATTCATCTCTCATATTAAAATCCCTATTAAAATCAATAATCAATTAGTGCCCCAGCAATCGCATGTAAAATATCTCGGTATTCATCTAGATCGGCGTTTGACATGGAAATGTCATATAGAAGCAAAACTAACACAAATGAAACTAAAAGCAATTCAAATTTATTGGCTTATTGGAAGAAATTCTGTTCTTAGCCTCGACTGCAAACTTCTACTCTACAACTCTATATTAAAGCCAATCTGGTGCTACGGTATTCAGCTATGGGGCACTGCCTAGGCCTCAAATATTGGAAAAATTCAAAGGCGCCAAAATAAACTTCTTCGCATAATCACAGTCGCTCCCTGGTATGTTAAAAACTCTAATATTCACAAGGATCTCAATGTGCCATTAGTAAAAACTATTATTACGAAGTACGCAGCAAAATATTTAAAAAGGCTTGAGAAATATTTTAAATGACAGTGTACACTCTAGATTAAGGAGAAGAGATACTGCAGGACTCATCCGACGAGCAGACCGCTAAACATCTACATATGTGAACAGAAACCGTGAGGAGAAAAATTTTCGTCTAGCATTGGCAGGACAAAAATAAAGTATTAGTATAAGATTTGATTAATTATTGTTAGTTCATATTTAATATATGAAGATTCAATAAATAAATAATGAAAAAAAAAAAATATCTCTCATTCTACTGAACCGATTTTGCTGGATTACTACTGAGATGAATAATAAAAAAGTTAACGGAACAATGACAAACTTAGTATAACCCCCTTCAGCCCTAGTGGTGGTGGAGGGTATAAAAAGGGTAAACATCTGGGGTGGGCAGAAGCGGATCTGGGTGATACGTACATTGAGATACGGGAAATATTTTCTGTTATACAAAAGTTTTTAAAAACGAGTAATGCTAGGAACTCAATATTTTTTTAATATAGCAATATTCTGTACCTTCAGTGAATTGTTTCCTTTTATATCATTTTTTTAAATAAAATTTTAGGTTTTTAAATCGATTTTGTTGCTTTTGTAATGCAAAGTGTGGGTTCACACTATGAAAGTTTTCTTGCAGAAAGTCTGAGTTTTTTGGTGAGAGGGAGAATAATTACATGTTCTCTTTCTCTCTCACCAATAAACTCAAACTTTCTAATAGAATAATTTCATAGTGTAAACCACCCAGAAAAATAATACAGTTAAACTAGGCTTAGTTAATCTGAAAAAAGATTTGTGCCGCCATTGCCAAGTTTGCATACAAAATTTTGACGGAACAGCTTAGTTTTGCTTAAAATGTTGGTCTTTTATAAAATAATAATAAAAAAAAAAAAATTAAAATTTCACTGAAAAAAATCCGAGTTTCAGAGAACGTTAAACTAAGTTTAAACTAAATCTACATCTAAAAACCCGGCCTGAGTAAAAATTTGTGTTCTTTAAATATAATATTAGGCTTTTTTGATGTTTTCGAGATATATAAAAAAAATTTACATTTGGTTTTTTTCTGTTTTTAGGGTTTTTTATTTATTTAAATAGTTTTATTTTTAGCTACACAATTTCAAAAAAGGGTTTTTTTTTAGATTTTTTAACAGAAATTTTCACAAACCATCAAATGGGAATACATTTCAGATACCATATTGTTTTGAATCATATATAAAGTTTTAATATGAAATTTATTGAATTAAGTTTTTAATCTTAAAACTCTGTTCTTATAAAACTCAAAGTTTTTAGTTTATTAACCACTGTGCAATATTCACAACTTCTTTATGCATACAAGTACGAGTAAAAAGCAATAACTTCGTATACACTTTAAATCATTGGAGGGTAAAATGTGTTTTCAATTTAATACTTCTAACACTGTCAGCCTAGACGGCTGACGAGATATCTGTCTGTCTATCTGTTTACTTGTTTTCTTGCTATACATTTAGCTTATGTTTGCTTTTCTCACTCTCTGTCTATTTTGCTTAAACGACTGACAATTTCCTATTGCCACGACTTTATGCAACTTGTTAGCAGAGTGGCAGGCTAAAAACTTGACACAAGTCTATCGAATCAGACGGACGCAATCAGCATAAAGTAGTAGTAGTAGTAGTGAGGAAGTATTAAATTTCATTTTTCAGTCTTTTAGGGTGGCACAAGCACAACATACCCCATACATACGAGTGCTGTGGCAAGCGAGTAAACTAATGAACATACGATTGCCGGAAAAAGAGGCACTTGCCGATTATTATTGCTAAGCATTGAGGTAAACATTTGCGGCTTCAGTGTTTTTCACCGTGTCTCTTTATTAATACAATTCTTTTGCATGTTTTTTTTTCAAATGTAGACTCATGAATCTTTTCCTACTTTTCTTTTTTGTGTGCAGGTTTTCGCTGTGTGTCGTACTCTTGTATCTATTTTCATTTTATGTCATGCTGACAATAGTCCCCAAGGAATGGTGAAAAATTCATTAAACTCCAATCATTCTTTTATCAGTCAGTTTTCTTTTCAAGTCTTTGTTGCGTTATTTGTGCCTTTTATGCCGATCTATTATGCGCTTCAGTTTTTCTGTTAACATTTGAATTAGTTTTTCAATTTTTTTGTTACACTTTTGGTTGAAATATTGAATTTCTTTTCATTTAGAGTTGATTAATGGACTGTTTTTTCTTTAGCTTCTTGAACTTATTACGTTTAAATAGAAATATATTATTCTCTTTTGTTGAAAACATACTATTTTGTTTGTCCTTTAAAATTAAAAGGCTGAGCTTTTATGCTCTCAAACTGCTAGAGCGATATTTTGGGAGCATCCTCCATAGACGCCTAGGAGACCGAAAATTTGCAGAATCTGATCCTGGGCTTTAAAGTATCCACCCGCATAGTTGCCATATAACTCAACCTTAACGGCTTTACTCCACCCCTTAGGAGGGCTCCCATACAAATATGGTGTTTTAATGAAATTCGGAAATATGCTTATTTTGTTTTTAACTTTGATTTCTATACGTATAGAATTAGAAGCATGCTGCATTTTCCCATTTTTTATGAATTTAAAAAAAATTCGAAATTTTGCTAAAAAATTATTCTTTTTTGCCAAAAAATATGTTTCTATAACGACAGCGCAGATTAGAAAAGAGTTTAGTCTTACTTAAAGGTAATTTTATTTTGGAACTTCGGATTTTTTTTAGATTATTCAAGAAACTTAACCGTTTTTGTGCTTCGCGAATATATATAGTGCAATCTCCTCCATTTCTTAAATAGCGGTATATCTCGAAAACAAGAGCTAATCTAAAAAAAAAAAAAACGGTTAGCACCACTGGATTCAGTGTAATTAGGTTAAAACTCAACATGATAACTAAAATTCCCAGATTCTATTTGTTGATATAATTAAGTTAAATACATAAAATTTATTATAAGCATTATCCAATTATAAGATACAAAGAATGCTGACGAAGGCCGTAGCGGGCCAGAAAATGCATTACATTCTGCTGGTATCTAATAGTTGTATACATTTTCTGAAGAATTTACTTCATTGCTAGCCAATAGCCTCGTAATAGAAATATACAAACAAACAAAATTCTGATAGTGCATAGAAAATATTCCTTGAAAATTTTAAAGGAATAATACTATTAAAATATAAAAGCTTTTTAAATTGTAATTTGACTTAAAATACACATTCGAATTAATATAAAAATGTATAATAAAAATGAAAAACTCAACATGAAAACTAAAATTCCCAGATTCTATAATCAAAAATTGTTCAAATGTATTCGCATTCAAAACAAAGTTAGAAAATTGGGTGCCACGTGAACTAAAGACGATAGATATAGAACACCGATTTTACACGTCGAAAATCCTGCTTCAGCTATTCAAAAAAAAAAAAAAAAAAAAAACAGGCTGGAAAATGGATTATTATCAGAATCCGTCAATGTCATTTCCTGGGGTCACGAACGTACGTTCGTACGTTCTTGAGGTACAAATAATATAGAAAACAAAACTTTTCCTAGCATTTTTTCGGCGATTCGATAGCATTTTGTTAGCTCTATGCTTAGTGCAAAAGATGGATTACATCGAGTTTTAGTTTTCATAATGAACGTACGAAGTCAACTTTGGCTGGCAGTAGTAAAATGTAAAAATCTGCGAAATGGAACGGAATATTTAAAAGTGATTAATTTATTTTAAAAGTGTATACCAGTCGCGAACGTACGGTTAAATTCCCAGAAGTCGTCCCTAGTGATATATAATGTATGACCGACCTCAATTAATTTTTGTCCTTAACATTTTCTCGGACATACTTGCCCCTTATCACCACTTCTTAGGGGGGCTCCCATACAAATATCGCGTTATATGAAATTCTTAAATTAATTAAAATTTGTCGACTTTTGTGAATAAAATCAAAGGTTGTAAACAGATTTTAATCATTTATAGCTTGTTTCGTTTGGAATTTATACGGGTTTTATACGTCTGCAAAAAATTAGAAGCATAACTGCATTTTCCAACTTTTTATGAATTTTTAAAAAACAAAAATTTCGAAATTTTGTTAAAAAAATATTTTTTTTTCAAAAAAAAAAAATTATGTTTCTAAAACGACTGCGGATATTAGAAAGAAGTTTTACTTTTCTTAAAGGAAATTTTATTGCGGAATTTCGCGAACATATGTTGTGCAATTTCCTCCATTTTTGAAATAACGGTATATCTCAAAAACCAGAGCCAATCTTAAAAAATCGCGGGCACCACTGGATTCAGCGTACCCGAATTATTTTAAAACGCCAGGTGCCCAGATTGTCACGAAAAAAAGTGTAAATTTCTTGCACAGTGTAATTAACCGTTAATCGAACTTTTTTTGTTCTCCTTACACTTTTTTCTTTTTAATTGATTGTAATAGAAAGATTTTGAAGAAAGAGTGCAAACATCAGACATTTTTTGCATGTAAAATAATTATATATAAAAATGTCTTTTGAAGTAGCTTAAAAAGAAGATATACCATGGTTGACCATTCCGAGGAATTGCCAATATTTAAATCGAGGCCAACGAGCAAAATTAACGCCAAAATACCCGCTGAATACTACTGCCAATCAAATAAACGGAAGTAAGTTAATAAGAAGTTAGTCAAAAATATCAAATAATGCTGTAAAAGTTTGTATAGGTAATTATGTAGTACAAAATTTTCCATTTAAAAAATCGTAAACTAATTAGTATTGTGGTTATTTTGTTGAACTATTCATGGTTTTTAATCCAAATTTTTACTATTTTTTTTTAATTAGGCTTAAGTTCATTAAATTTAATTTTCATTAAATTATTTTTATGAAGAAAGGAGTTTTACAACATGGGAAATTAATTAAAATTGTTATTGATAATTTTCATTCTTGACTGACCTGGGATTCGAAGCCAGGCTGGCTGGCGTGTGATTCGAACCCAGGCGGCTGGTTACCCTGACATGTTTCGACCTCAACCACTAGGTCTCCTCAGAGGGATTTGCCGTCTTACACTCGCAGCCATCGATGACTGCTGACGTCAGTAGTCAAACATCAATCCTTAAACCAAATTGTATTTTAACCTTTGGTAGATCGAAATTTGCTTTTTTGAATGATTATCCATTTTTAATTGATCTCACATGTTTTTCTTACTTCTGTTTTTTCGTACTTTTGTCAAGAATTCTTCTTGAAGTCCAAAGTACATTTTTTGTTTATCATGTTTTTGTCTTTCTTTTTTCTTGTTGACATTTTTCAGCACAACTTGAAGGACAAATGAACACATAGAGCTTGTACCTTAGCTTTAACAATAATTAGTATTGTGGTTATTTTGTTGAACTATTCATGGTTTTTAATCCAAATTTTTACTATTTTTTTTTTAATTAGGCTTAAGTTCATTAAATTTAATTTTCATTAAATTATTTTTATGAAGAAAGGAATTTTACAACATGGGAAATTAATTAAAATTGTTATTGATAATTTTCATTCTTGACTGACCTGGGATTCGAAGCCAGGCTGGCTGGCGTGTGATTCGAACCCAGGCGGCTGGTTACCCTGACATGTTTCGACCTCAACCACTAGGTCTCCTCAGAGGGATTTGCCGTCTTACACTCGCAGCCATCGATGACTGCTGACGTCAGTAGTCAAACATCAATCCTTAAACCAAATTGTATTTTAACCTTTGGTAGATCGAAATTTGCTTTTTTGAATGATTATCCATTTTTAATTGATCTCACATGTTTTCCTTACTTCTGTTTTTTCGTACTTTTGTCAAGAATTCTTCTTGAAGTCCAAAGTACATTTTTTGTTTATCATGTTTTTGTCTTTCTTTTTTCTTGTTGACATTTTTCAGCACAACTTGAAGGACAAATGAACACATAGAGCTGGTGCCTTAGCTTTAACAATAATTAGTATTGTGGTTATTTTGTTGAACTATTCATGGTTTTTAATCCAAATTTTTACTATTTTTTTTTAATTAGGCTTAAGTTCATTAAATTTAATTTTCATTAAATTATTTTTATGAAGAAAAGAATTTTACAACATGGGAAATTAATTAAAATTGTTATTGATAATTTTCATTCTTGACTGACCTGGGATTCGAAGCCAGGCTGGCTGGCGTGTGATTCGAACCCAGGCGGCTGGTTACCCTGACATGTTTCGACCTCAACCACTAGGTCTCCTCAGAGGGATTTGCCGTCTTACACTCGCAGCCATCGATGACTGCTGACGTCAGTAGTCAAACATCAATCCTTAAACCAAATTGTATTTTAACCTTTGGTAGATCGAAATTGGCTTTTTTGAATGATTATCCATTTTTAATTGATCTCACATGTTTTCCTTACTTCTGTTTTTTCGTACTTTTGTCAAGAATTCTTCTTGAAGTCCAAAGTACATTTTTTGTTTATCATGTTTTTGTCTTTCTTTTTTCTTGTTGACATTTTTCAGCACAACTTGAAGGACAAATGAACACATAGAGCTTGTGCCTTAGCTTTAACAATAATTAGTATTGTGGTTATTTTGTTGAACTATTCATGGTTTTTAATCCAAATTTTTACTATTTTTTTTTTTTTTTAATTAGGCTTAAGTTCATTAAATTTAATTTTCATTAAATTATTTTTATGAAGAAAGGAATTTTACAACATGGGAAATTAATTAAAATTGTTATTGATAATTTTCATTCTTGACTGACCTGGGATTCGAAGCCAGGCTGGCTGGCGTGTGATTCGAACCCAGGCGGCTGGTTACCCTGACATGTTTCGACCTCAACCACTAGGTCTCCTCAGAGGGATTTGCCGTCTTACACTCGCAGCCATCGATGACCGCTGACGTCAGTAGTCAAACATCAATCCTTAAACCAAATTGTATTTTAACCTTTGGTAGATCGAAATTTGCTTTTTTGAATGATTATCCATTTTTAATTGATCTCACATGTTTTCCTTACTTCTGTTTTTTCGTACTTTTGTCAAGAATTCTTCTTGAAGTCCAAAGTACATTTTTTGTTTATCATGTTTTTGTCTTTCTTATTTCTTGTTGACATTTTTCAGCACAACTTGAAGGACAAATGAACACATAGAGCTTGTGCCTTAGCTTTAACAATAATTAGTATTGTGGTTATTTTGTTGAACTATTCATGGTTTTTAATCCAAATTTTTACTATTTTTTACAATTCCTTAAAATTCCTTTCTTCATAAAAATAATTTAATGAAAATTAATTTAATGAACTTAAGCCTAATTAAAAAAAAAAAAAAAAAATAGTAAAAATTTGGATTAAAAACCATGAATAGTTCAACAAAATAACCACAATACTAATTATTGTTAAAGCTAAGGCACCAGCTCTATGTGTTCATTTGTCCTTCAAGTTGTGCTGAAAAATGTCAACAAGAAATAAGAAACACAAAAACATGATAAACAAAAAATGTACTTTGGACTTCAAGAAGAATTCTTGACAAAAGTACGAAAAAACAGAAGTAAGGAAAACATGTGAGATCAATTAAAAATGGATAATCATTCAAAAAAGCAAATTTCGATCTACCAAAGGTTAAAATACAATTTGGTTTAAGGATTGATGTTTGACTACTGACGTCAGCAGTCATCGATGGCTGCGAGTGTAAGACGGCAAATCCCTCTGAGGAGACCTAGTGGTTGAGGTCGAAACATGTCAGGGTAACCAGCCGCCTGGGTTCGAATCACACGCCAGCCAGCCTGGCTTCGAATCCCAGGTCAGTCAAGAATGAAAATTATCAATAACAATTTTAATTAATTTCCCATGTTGTAAAATTCCTTTCTTCATAAAAATAATTTAATGAAAATTAAATTTAATGAACTTAAGCCTAATTAAAAAAAATAGTAAAAATTTGGATTAAAAACCATGAATAGTTCAACAAAATAACCACAATACTAATTATTGTTAAAGCTAAGGTACAAGCTCTATGTGTTCATTTGTCCTTCAAGTTGTGCTGAAAAATGTCAACAAGAAAAAAGAAAGACAAAAACATGATAAACAAAAAATGTACTTTGGACTTCAAGAAGAATTCTTGACAAAAGTACGAAAAAACAGAAGTAAGGAAAACATGTGAGATCAATTAAAAATGGATAATCATTCAAAAAAGCAAATTTCGATCTACCAAAGGTTAAAATACAATTTGGTTTAAGGATTGATGTTTGACTACTGACGTCAGCAGTCATCGATGGCTGCGAGTGTAAGACGGCAAATCCCTCTGAGGAGACCTAGTGGTTGAGGTCGAAACATGTCAGGGTAACCAGCCGCCTGGGTTCGAATCACACGCCAGCCAGCCTGGCTTCGAATCCCAGGTCAGTCAAGAATGAAAATTATCAATAACAATTTTAATTAATTTCCCATGTTGTAAAATTCCTTTCTTCATAAAAATAATTTAATGAAAATTAAATTTAATGAACTTAAGCCTAATTAAAAAAAATAGTAAAAATTTGGATTAAAAACCATGAATAGTTCAACAAAATAACCACAATACTAATTATTGTTAAAGCTAAGGCACAAGCTCTATGTGTTCATTTGTCCTTCAAGTTGTGCTGAAAAATGTCAACAAGAAAAAAGAAAGACAAAAACATGATAAACAAAAAATGTACTTTGGACTTCAAGAAGAATTCTTGACAAAAGTACGAAAAAACAGAAGTAAGGAAAACATGTGAGATCAATTAAAAATGGATAATCATTCAAAAAAGCAAATTTCGATCTACCAAAGGTTAAAATACAATTTGGTTTAAGGATTGATGTTTGACTACTGACGTCAGCAGTCATCGATGGCTGCGAGTGTAAGACGGCAAATCCCTCTGAGGAGACCTAGTGGTTGAGGTCGAAACATGTCAGGGTAACCAGCCGCCTGGGTTCGAAGTAAAAATTTGGATTAAAAACCGTAAAATTTAGGGCAAAAATCGTCAAATCGTCAATAGGCCATTTTTTGAGTTAAGACACGTAAAATCTGACAACCGCGAACACCAGTAATCAGTCTGTGTTTTGAATGGTACTCCAACCGTAACTCGTATGAGTAATATATGGAGGGCTCACAGCTAAAGAGATAATTGGCATATTTTTTGAGGCTTAGTAAATGCACTGCCATTAATTAAATCGAAAATGAAAGCCAATGACTTGGGTTTTTTTTACCGTTACCGTAGGAACGAAACACTTTTTGACTTAGTCCGTTACATAACTGAATAGAGTTAAACTTTGCGGAGAATTTAGCATTAGTTTTGACCTTTTTTTATATTTCATGACTTGGTTCGGTTCAGCTGTGAGCCCTCCATATGGTACTCCAATAAGTCAAAGTTGAAAAGCAAGGTGAAGAAGTAAAAGCTCTATACTCGGCTGTGCCGAATCTTTAACACCCTGCACCGAGAATAAGAATATTTAAGGATTGGACTTTATATGGGATCTAAACATTGTAAACCAATCTTTATAAAACGTGACATCGCTTATATTTAAGAAAATTATAGGCCGATCTCCACGCAATATATCAGAGTAGTTTCTAGTAAATGGAACTACAACAAATACAATTTTTCTACAATAGCGATTGTTGTTACGTTTTTAGGTGTTCTAAAGCCTTTGCCGACATTGGGCTTTATATGGGGCCTAGGGATAATTATGAACCGATCTTCAGAAAGCAGAAACTTGCAAAGAGAGAGTAAGTAGGTATTTAAAGAAATTGCTTTCAAAAATACCTAAAAGTAAATGAATACTTTGCCAGCCAAAATTTGCAAGTTAAAGTAGTGAAGAATATACAGGAATATTTGAGTACCCATTAATTACACTATGCTAGTTGAAAAAACAGACAAGCCGGGCACATGGCGTTTTAACATAATTCGGGTACGCTGAATCCAGTGGTGCCCGCGGTTTTTAAGATTGGCTCGGTTTGGATCAGAGCTAATTGCCAGAGCTTTTACCTCAATTATCAGAGAAGCCTGGGATACAAACGCCTTTCCCACGGAATGGAAGAAAGGAATAATGACAACAATCCAAGAAAAGGGGACCTTACCAATCAACAAAAATAATTGCAAGTTTGCTACTCTTTCGCATCAACCTTGCGCTTGATTCCATTTTACGCAAGGAACAAGCTGGTTTCCGACCAGGGCGATCTTGTGCCGATCACATTAACTCCTTGCGCATAATCATTGGACAGTAAGTAGAACTTAACACACGCCTATATCTTCTATTATTTCCCCATATGCCACTCCCGCGAAGCCTTACGCTTGACTGCAGGAAAGAAACCAGAGTCTCTGGCGGGAATGGAACCCGCAATCCCGGCGCTGATGGACTAGCACAATACCAAGTAGCCTACCGGGGCTAGGATTTGATACTGTCTCTCGCGGCGCTATGTAGAACGCTCTTATAATCAAAGGCATACCTAGAAAACTTGTCACACTGATTAGTGACCTGTATATAAATGCTGGAATTACAGTTCGCTTTAACGGAAGGGAAATTCGTTCCTTCACACAGCTTATCTGTTTCATTAAGCTATTATAATTGTTTGAAATCACCAAATTCGTAGAATCAAGCAAACAATTTGTTGATTTTGAAGCCATTACCAAATTGATTATATTGTTTACTAAAAATTGTAAAAATTTAAAATTTTTAATTTTTTTTTTCAATAAATGATATTTTTAATTTTAATTAAAATATGATCAAAAGACTTTGCCATGTCGTCGGCTGATAATTTAATTGTCGTATGTGGATTCCGATAGTTTCGAGTAAATTGAGTTTGAAGTTTGAACTCTTATAAAATCCACATACGACATTTAAATAATAAATTAATTTTTTGGTCGTTTTATATGGAAATTTGTCGTATGTGGCAGTTACATACGACATTTAATTTGAAAATTGCTTCAGCAAATACCACATACGACATACAACATCAACATTCCATATCTCGAAACCCGTATGAGGTATCGAAAAACTGATTGCGCCAAATGAAAAATCAAGTCGGGAAACATAAGGAATCGATCTTAACTCAAAACCGCAAAAAATCCACATACGACATTTAAATTATCAACCGACATTTAAATTATCAACCGACGATGTGTTAATTGATATAATTAAATATAGCTCAGATTTAGACAATTCCCAACAACAATTCTACAAGTATTATCTTATTTTAAGAATTATCTTATTTTAAGCGAAAAAAATCCATTAAGATTTTTTTTTATTTAATTAATATTTTAATTAAAAATTTCTTTCAAAACTACTACAATGTTAATTAACTTAAAGCTATATTTTTCCTTTCTTTTTTCAACTAAAAACTCACTTATCACATTAATTAAATTGAAATACTTTTCAAACTGAAAATTTTAACTACTGATTATTTTTAAAAACACCGTTTTTTGGCCCTTCACGCGGATGGCTGCTATGGACAACCCATTTGCGAACCTTTGGCTTAGACTATAAATCCATACGCTACATGGATACATAAAAGTATAAAACGTAAGTGTGACTGTAGTGCCATTGTTGACATAAAATGCCTTAAATTAGTTCAGTATTTTTTTTTAAAGATTCTGTTGCGTTTTTCCTTTTTTATTTTTATGAATGACCTAAAATTCGACAATAGAGAATTTTATCTCAATATTGGATGTTCATTAGATTTGGTAAGAAAGATAAAAATTCCCACACTTGCTTCGATTCACATACTAAGAAAGGCGTAGGTTGGTTGACTGCATCTTTACATTAATTATGTGAGTGTGTGTGTGTTTGGATTTGTATATTTTTAGGAAGTGCAGTGGAAAATTAACCCAATTTTGTGTTTATGCCGCCAAATATTGTAACAAATTTCTGTATTCAAAACTACCTGCCGACACAAAGTCTAGCATATACTACTCTTTGAAAAAGGTAGTTTCTGTCTGTCTAGCTAAATGAAATTGGAAAGAAAAAAGAAAATCCCTCTGTGATTCCCATAGACTTTGTGCGTGCATTTCGATATTGTTATTCTTTGTTTTCATTTTGGTTTTTTTTTTAAGTCTGTCCATTGATTTCATTTTATTCATGTGTCATTGCCTTTGTTTAAGTTCTTCTTTCATTTATTTTGAATGTAAGCGGGTACAACTGGTTGCTGGATATAATATTGATAATAATTTCCCTTTAGTATTTTTATTAGTTCCACTCCCTTCACACATATCTATAGACATTTTTATTCTACACTTTTATAGATATGTACATACATGCATACAAATATACATATGCCGGTATAAAAGTATCTGTATTCAGTCAAATATCTATTGTTGTACGTATTTGTTTTGATATTTTTGACTACATGCTTAAAATGCATAAAATTGCCGGCATCATCAGTTGATGTGGATATAAAATAAAAAAATGCGCATAAACGGAAATATTTATCTCATTATTTAATATTTTGTATAATTTGCTCTATTAAAATAGAAGAGCATAATAATTGTTTTGATCTGCATTTCAAAGTTTGTTTTGATTTTAATTTGCTATTGTTGAAATACTTTTTGTAAAAAGATTTCATTTAGCAATTACATACTTAAGAAAACTGATAATAATAAGGCAATATCATCTGTACATTAAAGCAATCACAGTTACATGTAAAAATAATATATGAATTCAATTATTTTCATAATCAGATATTCTTAGACTGCCGACTATTGGAACGAATGTATTCATTTAAAAATATCCAATAATGTCAAAAAATCTATAACCTGCACATTATTTGCAATACGTCTTTTAAAGAAATTTTTCTCGATATTTGAAGGCAATATAAAATAATTTGATCTATATCCCCAGTAAAAAAAATTTGCGTTTTTTGAAGCACTTAAGAAAAAAGCGCATAATCGAGCGCATCGATAAGAGGGCTCTTATACAACAGTAAATAATAAAGAATAAAATATAAAAATAGCTGCTATTTTACGGCTGACAACGAAAAAGGTTTTGAGACGAAAATTAAATAAAATTATATTATGGTTTACGAAAATGATTGAAAATGGCATTTAAACAAGTAAAAGCAAAACATTAATGAATATGTTAATATAGTTAACCCTTAAAAAAGCACTTAAGGGTTGCTTTGTTTGCATATTATATTAGGTTAGAAGAAGCGCTTATTGTTAGCAGAAAATAGTCCTCCAAACCGAGAACATCCAACATAAGAAATAAGGCATCCCGTCAGCAGGTTTGAAGCGGTTTTAGGTATGAATTCATAAATAAAACCTGCTTTGGAGCAAATTTTTTACTGGGTCATAGCAAAAGATATCTGAAAATTTTATTACAATCGGTAATCTCAAGTTAAAGTATTTGCAATATTAATAACAAACTTATAGACAAGAATAAATATTAATTAAACCGGCGATTCACTATCCTATTCGGTCGAACGATCATAATGTACGAGGGCGGATCAACAAGTCCGTGACTTATTGAATGAAACCCAGTTTTAAAAAAAAAAATTTTTTTTTCAACATAATCTCCTATTAGCTCAATACACTTAGTCCAACGTTTCTGCAATTTGTGTATCCCTTCCAAAAAATGGATTTTTCGCGGTCCATAAAATAGGCATTTTTTTGACCAAAATTATCATCGTTGGAGCTAAATCTCTTTCCACCGAGCCATTTCTTTAGGTTCGGAAATAGGAAATAGTCACTGGGTGCAAAATCCGGAGAATATGGTGGATGAGGTACCAATTCGTAGCCCAATTCATGTAATTTTACTATTGAGACTGCACACGTGTGCACCCGTGCATTATCTTGATGAAAAAGAACTTTTTTCTTGGCCACATGGGGTCGTTTTTTTTAAATCATCGTTAAATCGGTTCAATAAGTTGGCATACTATTCGCCGTTTATTGTTTTTCCCTTGTGAAGGTAATCGATGTGGATTATCCCGCGTGCATCCCAAAAAACTGTTGCCATCACCTTATTGGCCGACAAACTTACCTTGGCCTTCTTCGAAGTGACAGATTTTTTTGACAACTCTGTCCGACTTGCAAAGTTTTATGAAAATGTTCAATAACTGCCTGTTCTGATTTCGAACGAAGACTTCGATCCCCTACCCAGCAAAAACTTGGCAATAACTTGCAATTACTAAACAACTTACTTTTCAGTGACTGCTTCATAACATCTGCATTGCATGGAAGTAGTTTAGTAATGGCTAACATATAATCTGCCACATAAGCACGTGTATGAGTTGCTTAACGAAATTTATATATAATTCATAATTAATGCATTTATTTATTCAAATTTAATACAAATTGATTTTATACATTTGTATTTGTTCTTACAATTTGTTTTTTTTTATTTGTTATAAATGAAAAAAAATTTTTATTAGATTTGATTATAAAAAAATTTAAATACTTAATTGATTTTCTTATGTCAAACCAAACGATATTATAACGATATCTAGTTGATATAAATTAAATGATAAGATATCGATCTTTTATCATAAACGATAGTATTTAAATTGTACCTTTTCTTATAATATCATTTTTCCATGAACATATCATATCGTTTTTGCAATCATATTGTTTTTTTATAAAAGAACAAAAAACTGATAAACCGTGATCACAATAACAGTTTAAAGGAGCAGTGATTTTTAAATCACGTTCACTAATCACGATGATCTTTAAGAATCACGGGATCGCTCATCTCTAATGCAGGGTAATCAAATTTTGCATTAGAAAGTAAATCATATAAAAACAAAATTTGTTTGACAAATTCAGTTTTGTTGATACGAACGTGGTAATGACTTATTTTACTACCTATTTGTAAACGGGGGTGTTAAGTACTTGCTTACTTTTTAACTCATTACTTTGCAATGTAAGTTTTTGCTGGGTAACTTACATTTAAAACAAAAACAAATTTTAAATTATTGTTTTTGTCTCAAATGTATGTTAAGCGAACGAAATTTTCATGCAAAATCTAGGGCAGGCTGTAAATGATAGATTCTATGCGATCACAGTTGCATTTTCTTGTAAATACGCTGTGTCATATAATTTTGCATCTGTTTTGTGTGATAGTGCCAATGAATCTGCTAAAGTCAGTTTCACAATATAATTCATGTCTTAAGTTTTTTGAGGAAAATACAACCCTGACATGATAAGTTGTTATTGTTATTTCAAACTTTTTAAACAATAATAAGATCAGGGAAGCAGGGAAGCTCTAGAATAGTATCAAAATAAACACATAGATCTAATAACTAACCACCAAACGCTTGCAGAGTGTTGTATATCGAGGGCCTATATTCAAAATCGTCTATCTTAAAAAACACAACTTTTCAGGAGAGCCAAAAAACTGTTTTTTTCGCGTATTACTTGAGTTATTAAAATTCGGTATTCTACAATATTTTTTTAATCAACTACTGAATCCCACAGATAATTGGTTCATAAAATTTTGCATTATATGGGACTTTATGCGAAATAGAGGGTTTTGCTTCTCAAAAATATTCAATATGAATGCATGAAAATGAAAAGATAGAGGGGTTTGCATTTTATTAAAACTAAATTATTTTTTTTATGCCATCTGTCGGTGTTTAACGTGGTATATTTAAGATAAAGGCTAATAATACAACATAAGATAAAAAAAATTAACAATTAACTGTTACAAAAGTTTATTAATAAAATCTTATTATTAAACTAAATTTTAAACTTACTATTATATAAGTTTATCACACGATAATAATATTTTAATTACATACGATTTTAAATATCCTATAAATTACTAATTTTTTGATAATAATATCATAGATGACACTTTAAAAGAAGACACTTTTTTAAGCGAATTCCTACTTTAACCATTTATTTTTATGCCATGGACATTATATTTTCCAAAAACAAGCATGTAAAATATTTTCATGGTAATTCAGTTCAGAATCGGCTTTGGCTATTTTGATAAACCATTAAAAATGTCAAATTCATGTTCAGCTTGCAAAAGATATTAAAAAAAAAGAACATGTATTGCAAGAACAAGTTATTCCAAAAATATTTGGAATTTTATTATTAGAAAAGATAGAGGGTTTTGCATTCAGAAAAATTAATTGTGTGAGATAGAGAAAATACAAAAATGTTTTACTGAACATTTTACCATTAAAAAGTCATTTTCGTAAAAATCAAAGATAGAGGGTTTTGAATATAGGCCCTCGATATATCCCTCTTCTAGATTTGGTAATAAATGATTTACAAGACCGATTGTCTTCTTACGTTCTTAGTTTATTAAAACTAAATGTTTCTTTTTTGTACCTAAAGTTTATTAAAGGTGTACTAATAAAGACATTAAAACTGTTGAACAGCTCGCGAATGATTTTAAGCAAATGTCGGATGCTAAAATGCGACGGAATCAGGATATTCTCCAATCAATTTCTGATACAATAAAATCATTATCAGCCATGTCGCAGAGTACAATTCCGTTCGGAACCGAATAAAACATATTTGTTTATTGATATAAAGTTTATTTTGATGGTTATTTGGCCTTGAAGATACAGGAAACTCCCATTCCGTTCATTAAAAAAATGGTTTAATTCCGCAAAATTGCTTTCGTAATTTTCTGAAGCACAGAATGAATTCCGTTTCCGAACGGAATTATACTCTGTGACATGGCTGTATGATGTTGAAATGTAGCGCGATATAAATTTTTTTAAGTATTTTTGATACACTAGTGTATCCACTTCATAATGGCAGTATACCGACTAATTGGACTAGCGTTTCTCCACCTACAAAAGTGGACGAAGTCATAAATAACCCATATCGCAAGAAGATAGAAAAGAAGAAATAATATCGTTATTTGATTGAAATAATACTTTATTAATAAAAAATAATAAAATACTGTTTGTTAGTAATTAAAACCAATTTTTGCAATCAAATTATCTGTCCCGACTGAATTTCCATTATCTCAAACCATCTCAAAACCAAAATTTTCAAAAGAATGGAGTAGTTCTACATGTTCGCTGACTCAATATAACAGGGTTGTATGTAGCATTTTTTTTTTGGAGCAATTCCATATGAAAACGATCAAAATTGGCAAATTTTTGGACGACCCCTCTCCGATTTTAAAATAAATAGTCTCAATCGATTGCCCAGCAAAAAATAATGTACCTACATATTTTTTTTTTTTTTTTTATAGTGACTGGTTTAGTGGTGGTGTACACCACTGTCATGTGAAAAATTGAAGAATTCTTCATAAGGGACCTCATTGAAATTTGTTTTAAAAAAAAACTACTAAAGCGATCGCAACGAGTGATAGCTCGTTGGAAAGGTATTGAATCAGGCTTTAATAAAAATAAAATTTTCCTAATTTTTCTTAGAAATTTACCTTTAAATTTTCCCAAGAAAATTTAATTTTCCGATTTTCCACAGAAGCTCTTAAATTTTCCGGCTAATTTTTTTTTTTTTTGGATTCCTCATAATTTTTGCTTTAAGAATCAGCAATAAAAAAATGGGCCCCGACTCCTTGTTTGGACAGGAGAAGAGCATTTAAGAGACCACCTTGTTAAAAATACATTTTAAAAATTACACTGTGCACGAAATTGACACTTTTTTTTCGTGACAAGCTGGGCACCTGGCGTTTTAACATAATTCGGGTACGCTGAATCCAGTGGTGCCCTCGGTTTTTTAAGATTGGCTCTGGTTTTCGAGATATACCGTTATTTCTAAAATGGAGGAGGTTGCACAACATATGTTCGCGTAACTCAAAAACGCTTTAGCTTATTGAAAAAACTTAAAAAACCGAAATTCCGCAATAAAATTTTCTTTGAGAAAAGTAAAACTTCGTTCTAATATCCGCATTTGTTTTAGAAACATAATTTTTTTTTTGAAAAAAAAAATAATTTTTTTTATCAAAATTTTGAAATTTTTGTTTTTTAAAAATTCATAAAAAATTGAAAAAATATTAATTTAATTATTAATTTAAGAATCTTAAATTAATCAAAATTTGTCGACTTTTGTGAATAAAATCAAAAGTTGCTAGCAGATTTTAATCGCTTTTGGCTTGTTTTGTTTGCAGCTTCGTTTTTTATATGCCTGCAAAAAATTAGAAGCCTCGCTGCATTTTTCAATTTTTTATGAATTTTTAAAAAACAAAAATTTCAAAATTTTGATAAAAAAAATTATTTTTTTTTTCAAAAAAAAAATTATGTTTCTAAAACAAATGCGGATATTAGAACGAAGTTTTACTTTTCTCAAAGAAAATTTTATTGCGGAATTTCGGTTTTTTAAGTTTTTTCAATAAGCTAAAGCGTTTTTGAGTTACGCGAACATATGTTGTGCAACCTCCTCCATTTTAGAAATAACGGTATATCTCGAAAACCAGAGCCAATCTTAAAAAACCGAGGGCACCACTGGATTCAGCGTACCCGAATTATGTTAAAACGCCAGGTGCCCAGCTTGTCACGAAAAAAAAGTGTCAATTTCGTGCACAGTGTAATTTTTAAAATGTATTTTTAACAAGGTGGTCTCTTAAATGCTCTTCTCCTGTCCAAACAAGGAGTCGGGGCCCATTTTTTTATTGCTGATTCTTAAAGCAAAAATTATGAGGAATCCAAAAAAAAAAAAATTAGCCGGAAAATTTAAGAGCTTCTGTGGAAAATCGGAAAATTAAATTTTCTTGGGAAAATTTAAAGGTAAATTTCTAAGAAAAATTAGGAAAATTTTATTTTTATTAAAGCCTGATTCAATACCTTTCCAACGAGCTATCACTCGTTGCGATCGCTTTAGTAGTTTTTTTTTAAAACAAATTTCAATGAGGTCCCTTATGAAGAATTCTTCAATTTTTCACATGACAGTGGTGTACACCACCACTAAACCAGTCACTATAAAAAAAAAAAAAAAATATGTAGGTACATTATTTTTTGCTGGGCAATCGATTGAGACTATTTATTTTAAAATCGGAGAGGGGTCGTCCAAAAGGTGATCGCTTTCATATGGAATTGCTCTTTGATTTTCAGTTAGTAATGTTTTAGGGTTGCATGGGTCAATTTACAACTTTTAGGTTTAATCCAGAGACGGCACTACGTCCTTGGCGATCTTGTTTAGCACAGTCTTGTTGCGGGATTTTATTTGGAAATAGTAGAATAGAAATAGGAAATTTTAAACTTTATTTTCTCCATATCCCTTTCACTTACAACCTTTTGATATTGAGCCTGCAATATGTTGACATTACAGCAATCTTTTGAATTATTTAGTGTTGAGATGGTTATTGTAAGCATCCGCCAAAGAAAACTTTATAATATCGATTTTAAATTTATAATTTTTCCCCCTTTTTACCTAAAAACCACAGCTTGTGTTTTATTCCAAATCGCAAATTTTGATAAGTGTTATATTCATATAACAAGAACAATACCCACAATATCCTGACTTCTTAGCTACCGAAAAAAGTGTAAAGGTTTTAAAATGCGATAGAGGAAATCATGATTTGTAATAAATGCTATTTATCCGCCTTTTCTGTTTTCCGCATCTATTGATTACTTTAGTTTCCTCACTCTATTCATTGTATTTGAATTTTGTTTTTGGCAGTTTTACCTTTTTTTTTTGCTTTGATGTCAAGAAAACAAAAATCAATTGCCTTGAATTTATTTATTACCTGTCAACAGTTAATTGTTAATAATTGTTTATTGTTTATATACAAAGTCAGCAAGCATGGAATCATTTTCAATTTGTGTATAAGAAATTATTGTTAATTGTTGTTGTTAATTTTATATTTTTTGGAAATTCTTAATTCCCATCAGGTGTATGATTGTGTGTAATTTTGATCATTACGTTGATTTAAAAAATGATTCAGCTTTTAATTAACTAAGTAATTGTTGTAAAATATTTGTCATTAATTTATTTTTTATTTATTTTATACTCAAAATATTTATAAATTAAAAGTAAAGAAACAAGAAAATGTCATGTAATGTTTGGTGATGACAGTCTGAAAGGAGCTTAAGTTTTTTCCTGTTATTTGAAATGTTTTCATGTGAAAGTTGCTTTAATTGCGCTTGGAAATAAAATTAGGAAAATCTAAGGGAACAAAATCTTTAAAAAATATAATTGTTGTATACCTCAGGATATTCTCCTAAAATTAACTTAAAGATAATTGTGTCATAAAATACTGCAAAGATCTATTTTATTTTGACTTTTTGTCAATAATAAATGATCTTTAAAAAAAAAAAAAACTACTTACTACTTGCCTATAAAATTGTGTTTTGAGCCCAGTGTGGACACCGTCCAAAATTTCAGCCAATTTCAATCACGTCGAAATATGACTGTCTAAAATTTCCAACATTTTATTTTATCTGAATTTTTTTTAGTTAGTTTTGTACAATAAAATCTAAAAATGTTTCTGCTGGAATTAACGAATTACTTCCTTAGCAAAAGTTTAATAGTTCCTTGCGAGCTCTAATTTTCTGACATTAGGGCGGTACGAACAGAGATCTGGTAAATAAATATTAGAACGAGATACTTGAAGTTAATGGCCCCTAAGGACAAAGCATTGGTCTTCTCGAGACAAAAACATTGATAAAGGTGACCCTTTTTCGAAACCTTGCAAAAATACTTTATATTAGAGGAGGTACGGTCTAGTGGACAGGTTAGGGATTTGTGCCTATATTAGGGGTTTCAACATTACTTTGGCATCGATTTTCGAGGGCGAGGATTTGGGTGGTTTTTTTAATGTAGGAATTAGTTTTAAAAATAAAATTTCCATTCGCCTAAATATAAGGAATTTAAAAAAGATTTTAATTTGATAAGCATGGTTTGTAAGAGAATATTGAACATTTGTACAAGGGATGTAACGAATACCGATACCGATGCCGATATATCGGCAATACTTCACGTTTGCCGATAAATCGGTATCGGAGATATATAACTGTCGATATGCCGATACTTTTTTATAGTTTTTTTAAACAAAGAATTTAATTTTCAATGCTTATTTTTTGCATAACAACTAATAGCAAAATATCAAAGAGAATAATAAATTGTTTCTTTGGATTCTTAAGCTGGAGGTCGGTTCACGTCACGCGTTTTTCTTTTTTTCAAGTAGAAAGTAATACTTCATGACTTCGATATGTATATGTATTTCCAACGTTTGCTGTGTAATAGGGTATTCATTTAATCGGGCTTTTGCTTAAATCGGTTAATCGCTCGATTAATTAACCGTGGTTTTGATTTGATCGGTTAATAATCGGTTCATTTTATAATTGATCGGTTAACCGATTAATTCAGTTTGTTTTATAAATTTAGCAATTTCAGTACATAAAAATGCAAAAATTATTTATTATTTGGAGTTTATTATTAAAAAAAGCAATAACAAAACAAACATAACAATTCTTGAACTAACACGAGCAAACAAAAAAAATAATTCATAAATATGTAATACATATTTTTTAATTAATACATAAATATTATGTAGTTATTAAAAAATAAAATGTTAGATAATTTTATTAGTTATTTCAATAGTTTAAGGACACCTTAAAAAAATTTTTTTAGAAAAAAGTTTAGAATTCTTTCACTTATCGTTAATGTTGGAGAAATCGAACGCTATTCATAATACAGAATATATAATTTCTCAGTCATTTTCTTGGATTTCTCTAAACGTAAAAAATCTTCCATTATGCCATTAGAGTCCTGTTTTAAATTTTTAACTCTTCTAATTGTTTCGGTTAATTCTGTTATAAGATTTATATGAGAAAATATGAGAAGAAACAAATAACTAAACACATACATACATACATATGGGAAATTCCAGCGAAAAGTCTCCTTTTTGTAATGTAACGCCGGAAGTAATTTAAATCGTTTCTCAAAATTTTATATACAATTTACTTTTTTATATGTTGTGTAAAGCACAACTAGCTCTACATTAAGTTACAAAAGGGATAACTTTTGAACCACATGGTGCTCAAATACAAGCTTATTTGCTTTCTGGCGTTACATTACAAAAAGTAGACTTTTCGCTGGAAATTCCCATATGTACCTAAAAGATTTTTAAATTTGATAACTTGGAAAATAAAATTTATAAGTCAAAAGCTTATTAAAAAAGGTTTTATATGAAAAGTCTTGCTCAATTCGCAGACTGATGCAGTTTTGTAATGCAAGTCAAAATCCACTTCTGTTTTTTGTAACGTCATGTGGCGCATATTTTTATATCTTCAAATCCTTAGGTTTGATTGTTGTAAATTTTTTCTGAATATAGTGCTGCTTCATTACTTTGCAAATATAGAAAAACCTTTTTACATATTTGAGTTCTTCATTTAATTTTTTTTACATTTTGTCGTACAAATATCACGCCACATCACAATGGAAATGCCCATATAAAAAAGTACGTAAACCTAAAAGCTGTTGACAGCAAAGACCTATTTAAAATGAAGATCATTAACCACCCTCTTTGTGTGTATGAAAAAATATTTTCTAAACGCATACCTTTTGCATATGAGACGAAACAAATAATTAAAGACACAAAAAAATATGTTTTAATGCTACAAAAAATTAAAAATTTTGTTACGTCGGTTAATCGGTTAATCGACTGAAAATAACCGGTTTAATCGTTAATCGAAATTAGCCAATTTCAAATTAACCGATCAGTTAATTGGGTAGTAATTAATCAATTAACCGATTAACGGTTAACCGAATGAATACCCTCCTGTGTAACTTGTCAATACAATTTTACACTCGACTTTTTGGGTATAAACGTATTGAACCCTAGGTGTGGACCTGCGGCATCAGCCGTTTTGTTTTTCACTATAATGTTAAACGTTTTCCCATTGATAAATCATGTATTTATTTGTACGTTTCAGGAATTTTCTGCCAATTTTTTAACGAATTTTGTAAAAAAAAAAATCATTTCTCTACAAATTTTGGGTTACTTAAAAGAGACCACAAAATCCATTATCAAATTAAAAATAAAACCAGCGTTAATAAGAATTTAATCAAGTGAATTAAACTCACAAAATTAATATCACAAATTTTTAAATTGAAATTTATTTTTATTTTCTTCTGTAAGAAATAAAAGATGTAACCTTTTAATTCAGCTTAATAATTTCAATGCAAATAACATTGTCGTAGCATTATCTTTAATAGATGAAAATAGATAGAGAAAACTTTAAATGGATGTTCTTTGATCAATAACGATTCAATGGAAAAAAGGTTGCTAGTCTGTGTTCACTTACAGTGATCTAATCTGTGATAACTGTAATTGATTACAGTTATAAAAAATCGATGTTTTAATAACAACGTCAACAATTTTGTATTCAGCTATAAAAATTTTAATTCAGGTTAACCCTTTCACCCCGGAGTTTTTTCTCGAAATCTGTAAGGTTATTTTTAAATTCTGATTGCAAATTTATTTATAAGGCAATAATATAAGCTGTTGGGGATACATGAGGTGTCGGTGATCCTACCGTTACCCTGGGTCATATAATCCCAATAAGTTCTTAGGGTGGGATAATTTGTCCCAATAAAGCTGTCTGCATACACAAAAACTTGTATTTTTAACTTATATTGGGATAATGAATCCCACTCGATAATAAATCCCAATCTTTTTGGGACAATATGTCCCATTGCAAAACAAACCTTTCGAACTCTATTGGAATACATTAAATATTACAATATAAAAGATAAAATAAAAGTTAGGACATAAGGAATATTGCTGGAACATATAATCCCAGTAGGGGCGAAAGGGTTCAAACAAGTTAGAATGCTATATTTTGCTGTACCGAATCTTTGATACCCTCCACCGCTGTTAGTATATATCAGGAGTTGGCTATATATGGGGTCTATAAATTATTAACCAATCTTTATAAAAACTGACGTCAGAATTATAATTGGTGGCGGTTTAGACCTAAAATTTTTAAATTTAGGGCCGACTATCAAAAAGTTTTGTGGTTTTATTTCTAGCCTTATAAAACTTTTCAGGAGGGGAATTTACATTGGACCCATGGTAAATTATGGTTCAATCATCACAACATTCTGGAGCGTGATATCTGTTAGACTTAATTTCAATACATAAGTAAAAATTGTTTAAGCGTTTTATAAACTTTAAAGTGACTTCCAGAAGCCTTCTTTATATGCGACCATCGGTAAAAATTGGACCGATTATCGAAACATTCCACCGCAATGGTTAATTATGGACCGATCTTTACGACATTTGGCAGTGTGATTTCTTGTCTTAAAAAACTTAAAAAAGAACAAATTCTACCAAAATAGCATTACTCGTTTTGGGGTTTTGGCTTACTAAACTGTTTTCTGAGAGTATCCTTTATATGGGGCCTATTGTTAAATGAACCGACTTTCACGAAATTAAATAGTATGATTTCTAGTAATATATCAATGCGTGCATTCTGCCTGCATTTTGCTAGTTTTTGTATCAGCATTGCCAATTTTTTAGGGTGGTTGTTTCCATTTGGATTCAAAACTCTTTTTCTACTAAAACGATTTGCTGGATTTCAATTCCAAACTGCTTTAAATAATTAGAAGCAATTTGACATCAATATCATTCTTTTCTGTTGAGATCTTTTAACAGGCGGACAGACGGACATGGCTAAATCGACTTAGAAGTACTCAAGGACCCAGAATATATACATACATACTTTATGGGGTGTGAAATGAATAATAAAAAATTTTCACACGGAATGACAAACTTAACAAACCCTAATTTACCACTCGTGGTGGAAGGTATAAAAATTAAAACAAAATTGTAGCCTACAATATTTTTCTCATTCTTAAGATTTATCTGTTAAAATATTTATTAGTATATCGATTAAATTCGCAAAATCCTATGTTGAGAGTTGTTTTATAATTAGATATTAAATACCCTTATTCATAAAAATAATAATTTAGCTTTATAAAAAGTTTATTAAACGAATTTTCTTTGAACATTTATTTAACAAATCTTAGAACTGTTAGAGGAATTATTAAGAAATTGGTTCTTAAATTTCTTGAAATATTCTTAAATCTTCCAATTTAAATTATAATTATAGTTAAAAAAATAGTTAACAAATGCAATGCATTAATTGTCACCTCCAACATTTCAACATCAGTCAGCGAGACCATCTAAATATTAAACGTTTTTATAATCAAAAATATAATACAAAAGTATTCGATTCCAAATTAAAAGAGTGTCTGTCAAAAAATTGAAGACGGATTAATTGTTCTTAGTTTTTTTCCCATTTTGTCTCAAAAGATTTCCAATCAAATGTGTTTTGTGACCTAATGGACAGATACTTTTTTTAGATTATAATCTCCACACTTGTGTGAATTTGATTCCACCGACTTAAAATCACATCACTGCAGAGAGGAGTAGAGCACAGTGTATTTTATACACACACACACACACACACACAGACACACTCACATTTAGTCGTGAATAGGAGTAAAAGCATAAATGTTATATATAAGTTGCTTTCAGGGCATGTGATCAGATTTAAAAATGGGGGGGCAAACATTTACTAAATGAATTTTCAAAATTGTTGTTTGGTGATGTGCCCTAATGTACGAATAGTGTGTGGTGGAGTCAAGTGTAAATAAGCTAAAACCCCGCGATTCGGGTGGTAAAAACAATTTTTTTGTATTGTGAAATGTTAAAGTAAGAAAAGTCAAACAGACAGACCTACTCTCGTACTTTACTTTAGGTGTCTTTTTTCATTAGATGACATACGCCATATCAGTTGTCAATGTGTATAAATATATAATATTATATATTTATGTACATACGAACGTACGTATACTTAAAAAAAATAAGAGGAAAAAATGCAAACAAAAATATTGAACAAAAAAAAAAACTAAAACATAAATAAAATCAGACAGGAAGTCAGGTTTGTCAATGCATTTATTAAATTGACATTATCGTCCATATAAATAATTGACACTTGACATATTGAAGACCAATAATGGAAAGATAATGTACACACAGCCACTCATACCTTTTGAATTTACATATGTATGTGTGGTTTAATGCCTCAGCAAAAGTACCTTGAATTTGTATTGTGTGTGAATCACAATTAAAGTCAAAATTTTTAATTTTGATTTTTTTAATGCTGCTGTCGTTTCTTTTTTTAATATAAAATACCACCAACCGAGTTGGAGTGTCAATAATATTGGCAAGCTTGAGGTCTACTTTTTTTCATTTAGAAAAACGCAATATTTGATAAAGTTTTAAGATTAAGTAAATACGGCAAAGCAACCAGTCATAGAAAAGAGTGTTTTCGTTGCAAGATTTTTTTAAGCACATATATTTTAATATCATTTTATTAATTTTTTTTGATATTTTTACGAAATCGGGTTTAGTGTTTACATGTTATTCCTTTAAGGCCTTCTTAATAATACCTATGAATTTTGTTTACTATTGTTATATACCACTAATAAAATACTTTAATATTCACATAAGCGATGTATAGAGTTTAGTGGTGCAAATGGTCTTGCGAAAGAGCAAATGCAAAATATCGTAGTTCTTTTATGAAAACTAATAGAAACTCTGTGTATTTTGTTGTTGGATTTAACAAAAGAGCTACTATATTTTGTATTTGCTCTTTCGTAAGACCATTTACACCAAACTCTGAACTCCGATATACATTAAACGGGAAACAAGAGTTGCCATCAGTTTCCCGTTTAATTTCAAAATTCATGCATACGAGTACTTACAAAAGCACTTCAATACTCTCATATAAACTCGACCGTACTTAAAAAGGTGTGCAAATATATTAAGAATAAAGAAAAGGACACTCAACCGACTGTGTTATTTGTTTGTTTGTTTAATTAGCCAAAAGAAAAAAAAAATGTTAAATAAAATTCCAAAAAGGGGTGGTTGGATGTTTTTCGATTGTTATGCGCATTTTAAAATTAAGCATTAAAGTCGTAAGGAACAAAAAGAAAAAAAAAAGTTAATAACAAATCTTGACATTACACAAGATGTTTGTATTGAGTACAATTGAAATTGTGTTGAATGCATTGCTCTTTTTTTTTGAGGAGAGGAACACTTAAAAATATTTGTTTGGTTTCTTTTATTAAAAAATGCATCAGTGTTGCCGGAATCCAAATTCTCTTTTACACAGACAAAACATCATAATTATCCAACATTTTGGAAATTACACAAAACAAACTTTGTGTTTGATGATAAATAACGCTTTAAATTTACGAATACATACAGGTTGGATTAAAATGGGCTAAAAGCACAAGGGGGCTTAAGTGCCTAATTTTAAAAATTTATGTTAAGTGGTCATATACCCCGTGTGCTCTAAGCGAAATAGTTATTTTAATGACAGCTGCTAGAATTAGTCGCCATATCTCGCTACCGGACGAGAATTCCACATTCACCTCTTGTGTTCTAATCTTCTCTGTACTTCACCTACTTATTCCATCATAGTTGGGGGTAGTTCACTAAATATTGATTTAAATCAGCAGTGCACTATCACTAGGTTAAGAAGGGTTATGCGCCCAAGGGCGCACCTCCACTCGGAGACCAATGAGGTCCATTGTGAACTATCACTAAGTAAAACTGCAAAAAAAATTAGTTTGCACTCTTTTTTTACCAGCTATTGCAAATTATTTCACTATCACTAAACGAAAATTGAATGCAAAAATCTGCACTCAATTCAAATAGTGCTAAATTTGTACTTGCAATCAAATATGCTGCATATTAACAGACTCTCACTAAAATTTGAAAAATGTAATTTTGTATGAGCATTATTTTTGATTCTTGTTATGATATGCATAAGAAAGAAAATAAAACAATATGTCAATAAAACGGAATATCTTCTCATGGCTTTAATCATGAAAAAGTAAGTTTTTTGTTTGTAAATTTAGTGCAACATTTTAAATTGCACTCAAATGGGTGAAGAACAATAAATTTGCAATAAACTGATGATTGCTTTGCATTTAATCCAACTTTTTTTTTGAGTGCAAAATTTTTTACCATCACTATCACTCATGTTTAGTGAGGCTGCTTATTTTTAATTCATCACTCAACATCAACAAAATGATTGCAATTATTTTGCACTATCACTAACTGTGAGTTGAAACTGCAAAATAAGTGCACTACCCGTATCTTTGAATTCCATATGCACTTAAGCCCCCTGTGCTTTAAACCCCTCATATAGGGTAAGTTTCGATAATTTTTAATTTATGCAGTTCTTATGTTTTTTTTAAATACATTTTATAATTTTTTTTATTAGCTTTAAAAATTAAATCCCGAAAAAGCCCGTTTATTAATACTACACAGAAAAAAAGTGTTTTATCAATTAAAAAAATGGTTTAAAAAGTATTTAAATTTAATTAATGTGATAATTGAATCAATTATTTTTTTGTTGAAAGAAAATTAAAAATTTAATTTTGGTTTAATTAACATTTTAGTTATTTTGAAATAAATTTTCAATTAAATTTTAAATAAATAACAAAAAATCTTAATTGACTTTTTCGTTTAAAATAAAATAACTTAAACATAGAATTGTTGTTGGGAATTGTCCATATTTATTTAAATAAATTAACACATTGTTTGAAATGGCAAAGTTATTTGATCAATTTTTTAATTAAAATTAAAAATATCATTTATTGAAAATATTTTTTCAAAATTTTAAAATTTTTAGTAATCAATGATTTTGGTAATAGGTGCAAAATCAACAAATTGTTTGCTTGATATTATGAATTTGGAATAAATTTGGTGATTGGAGAAATTTAATACGTCATGCCAAAAACTTTAATAATTTTAAAATGTATAATAGTATTTATAAAAACAATTTGTTATGAAAATTAAAAAAATGGGAAAAGAAATTTGACAGTCGTTAGGCTCTCACTATTTGGAAAATTTTCTAATCAATAACATTTTTCATTTTCTCAGAGTTGTATTTTTATAGAAGAAAAGTTATTACGGTTTTTTATAAGGAAACAGTCGCTTACAAAGACAGTTTTTTGATCTCAAAAACTGTTGACCAAAAGATTTTCCCATCCAAATTGTCAAAACATAAAAATAATATACAAATGGTTGGTTATTAATATACGGAGTTAAGTACTTTTTTAATGAAATCATTTAATTAACAATTTTTCATGTATGTGCAATTCTATTGAGGCGAAATTACATAAAAATTTCATGATTTTTTTTCCATTTATCGGTAACGCTGAATTGCATAAAGTAATTTCAAGTGCTGCAAGTAGTATTTTTTATATGGGATTTCCTGGAATAAAAGTCACGGGATCACGAAAATTTTTCGGAAAAATAATCTCAGGAATTTTGCGGGAAGACCCCGGATAAGGCTAGATTCAATGGGCACCCGACACGAGGATGGCTTACTTGGGTCCTACTGGCGGTCGCTTTCTGATACCCTTAGCCAGTGGCAGGAGCCATCTAGTATTCACCAGACTATTCCACAGAAGTCACTGCAGCCTCGAACCACCTCGATTCTCACAGAACAGAGAGATCGATTTCAGTCCCATATCAGACATATCGTCCAGACATGGCAATTTCGGCCTCCCAAAATGCCTAAACCCAATATCCCCGAGACCGTGGTATTGACAGACAACTTCCTCCTCCTCCTCATAATGACAACTTCTTCAGTAGTAATTATGATTAAGACCCATTCTCCCCGTATGAGTTTCTATCACCCAGTGAACCGTAATGACCGATATCACCGTCCTCATCTGGTCCCTACCGAGACCAAGTAGCACGCGCATTCTCGCCGCGTCATAGCCAGGCCATAAAGTCCTGGCCATCGAACAGGTATACTCTCTCGGCCATCTCTCCTGAGCCCTGCTTTACGACTCACGTCTGATGAGAGTCTTGCAGTGAGCCATTGAAATGCCGACCAGGCCGTCGACGAACAGGTCAAATAATCCGCGCAGTCTAACTGCTGATGTAATTTAAGAAAGTGATGTCAAGAAATTTATGTAAAAATGCTCTGATATTTCGAACTACATAGAAAAAGAATAGGAGTAAAAATGTATACAATTTTAGATTTTTCTTATGACCCAGATTTATTTTATAAAAACGGAAAAAGTTGATCCCAGTTGCTTTTAAACATTTAATGATTTTATATGCAGAGCAGCTGCATAATAGTTTAAGAATAGATTCCGAAAATGTAGTAAAGTTAAAAATGAACAGTTTAAGAGAATTTTGCATGCAGAAATTAGTAAAAAAAACTCTAATTCGATTTAAAGAAAATAATATTCTTTAAAAAAAGGAATTGTAAAATTTGAAGGAATTGGTGAGAAAACCGAAAGTGTCCAAAGATTTAATAATGTTCTATTCTTTCGCAGATGATAGCAGCACTTGTCATCAATTTTCCTTTAATCATAGACCAAGCCTTACTGAGGTTGAAGGAAAATATGAGGCATAATGACCTTACGACAATCTCCGAGTGGGATCTTGGGAATAGGATCGATTTTAATGCTCGTAAGACTCAATGTTGTATGCTGACCCAAAGACATCTTGTGGAGTCAGCGTCATCTGTATCCATGGGTGGTATAGCTATTGAGGAATCAGACACTCTTGAAGTTCTGGGTATGAAAATTCAGTGTGATGTTCGTTGGAACCAGCATGTTTTTCAAGTGTCGAAAGAAGAATTCCAGTGTCTTGGTTTTTAAAAAAGTGCAAGAACACCTTCACCCTCACTATTTATACCGCGTATATCCTACCGAAAATGGTATGGCTTCAAGGTCTCTCTTGAAGCTTCTCGATCGGGAACAAAGGAGTGCGTTGAAGCTCATCAATGACAGTAGTGTATCCTGGATCATCGTCAGAATGTGGGTTGTGTGTCATTGCTGCGGAAATGGGCGAACTCATCCCTGAGATACGGCACATTCGCTCTAACTTTTTACAAAAACAAAATACAAAGTATTTTTAAGTGACAACGACTTACTTTTGTTTATTTCTTTAATTGAAAGCAGAAGTAAATTTTTTGTGATTTATTTTGGTTTTTTGTGTTAAATTGTGTTGTTTTTTGAAAAAGTTTGAATAATCTTACTTACTTAATTACCTTTTCCGGACCTCTTTCTACCTTGCAGTGTAGAGGTTTTTGCAAAGACGATCTTTCTGGTGCCGCTATTTTGGCAGTTGTAGGCTCGATTATTTGTTCTTGTGTCCTGCCAAGTTAATATTCCATCTTGCTCTTCAGTCTTTCTGCGAGTATTCTCGTTCATATTTTTCCCGCAACAGTGTGAAGTGATATACCGCGGTGATTTTGGCATAGTTGGTGATCTCCCTTCTTAGAAATAGGGCATAATCAATCCTATTGGCTACTTGCCAATCGCTGAAAATTTTTGATCACGTTCTGTAGGAGAATCTGTTCATCATCCCGCATATACTTCAGAAGTTCTGAAGCAATACCATCATGTCTAGCAGACTTACCTAGCTCCATTTTCCGCAGTGTATAGAGGAGTTTATCCATTGTAATTTGTCTAGAATCTTCTTCATCCTCCGGAAGTGTATAGTTTTCTGCTGAAACTGAATTGCTTTCGCCATTCAATAGATGTAGTATTATTTCTCAATAGTTCTCCTTCTTTGCTTCGGATAAATTTGATTGGTCAATCTTTGGATCTCCTAAGGTTTGTAAGGGTTCTGCAAAAAAGTTTCTGGTTTGCCATGATTTTCTTCCAAAAAACGTCCAAATTATTCCCATGATTCTGCCTTTGACAACCGGACTTACTTTCGTTAGACACTGTTTGAGCCCTCCATATTTTTAAAATGTTACGTAGGCATCTGTTGATGAATTTTTGCAACTTCCGAATAAGTGCCCTGGTAAGAAACCATGTTTCGCAGCAGTATAAGAGTGTAGATTAGACACAAGACTCAAATACATATTGTAGCATTCGTTGTATTGGAAATAGTGTTTGATCTCCAGACCTTGATTAACATAGCAAAACTGCCCTTTGCTTTCTTCGGCCGGTTCTCTACGTCAAGTTTCGTTTTGCAATCTGTGCTGATAATACTGCCAAGGTATTCAAGGCTCGTAATATCTTCGATTTCTTTTTCGTTTTCTGAGAACTTAGAAGAGGTTGTTGCATTAACTCTCATTGCCTTTGTTTTGGGTATGGTTGCTTTCAGACATACTTTCATTGATGAGATGATAGAAGCGATTGCATATCGGTCTGCTTAATACAAAAAAAAAAAAAAACTACATCGACAGCATACTTTAGGTGTCGTAGTCTATTGTGAATTTTCCCATCCAGCTCCGCAGGCAGTGTATCGATTGAGTCAAATATGATATCCATTACGGTGAGAAATAATAGTGGCGATAGCGCACTTCCTTGTGTCACTCCACGGTTCGTTCCAAAAGAATCGCTGAGAGCACCGACATGTAGCACTCTGCACGTTGACTCATCATAGCTGTTTTTTAAAAATTATTTTTTTTGGGATTCCTCTTGCGTCGAGTGCCGTCCATATGTATTCTTGCTTTAGAATATCAAAGGCTTTTCGTAATCTACGAAGGTGAGGTACATGGTTGAGTTAATTTCTGCTGCTTATACAATCAATATCCGCAGAGTGCTAATTTGGTCAATGAACGATCTTCCCGAATACAGCCTTAGTATTGCGTATATTATCGTTAAGTGTTTCCGCTATTCTGTCCAAAACCACCTTATTAAATATCTTAAAGACAGCAGGTAGTAGGGAAATTCTTCGCCAGTTGTTGCATATCTTTTTATTACCTTTTTTGGGAGCTCAATAATTATTGATTCTCTGAGGGAAAAATGTCGCTGCTCTAGATTCGGCAGAAGAGAGGATACAAAATTCTAGCCATTGTATATGGCTCAGCCTTGAAACACCCTATGGGCAGACCGTCGTTTCCTGCAGCCTTCCCTCGTTTCATGCTCTTTATTGCCGCACATATCTCATTCCTCTTATATATCTGTGGATATTTGTATGTGGCCGCATTGTATTAGCTACAACAAGGTTGTTAGTAATGCAGAGTTGCAGTAGGCGGAAATGGTTGTTATTAAATTCATTTTCTCCATATCTGCCCAAAACGTTTTCATATTTTTCGGGAATGTTGCCGACTCTTAAGTTGAGATCTCCTAGCAATCACCAATTAGGTTATGGAGTGTGTTAAGAACCTATCCTGAATAATTTAATATGACAAAACTGTCATTGAAGTTACCATATCCTCATCAGAAAATATGGTGGCTTCAAATTCTTAAAGTTCACTTGTAAAGTTACCATGAGGACAAACCTGCTTTAAGCTTATCAGTCACTGTTAAGGTTAGTGTTAACTTGCAATAACCAAAAAGATAGCATCCTAAAACTAGCTACTTGTAAGTTGTAATAATGACCCTTATTAATGCTGTTATTAACCATTCCATGGTCCGAGGCAACTACAATTAAGTTTTGGCTTCCTTATGGATGACTGATTAAAGCATAATATTGTAGCCCGTGACAATAAAAATGTAACCTTTATATGTTTAAGAAATTTTGCTTAAAATAGTTTTATCCTCTGTTTTCGTTCCTTATTGTTTGTAATGAAGTCATTTTGAAGAGTGCAAACATAACATATTTTTTTTTTGCATGTAAAATAACTAGATATAAAAATGTCTTTAGAAGTAGCTTAAAAAGAAAATATATAATTTTCAAGTTTCCAGCTTAATGTCTTCAGGTAAAACAGCTGAGATATTATAGCATATCATATATAAAGCGTGATCCATTTCGAGGTTCCCTACTTTTTTAAAGAAAAAAAAAAAAAAAAACAGAAGATTCAAATTTAATGGGGAATGTTTATTATCATTTAAAAGAACATTCTTTGGCATTTATTTTTTGAAGATTATGTCTATCAAATGTTGGCCGTTGCTACGTCGCAGATGGTCCATCCGTTGAGTCCAATTTTTGATGACTCGTTCGAGCATTTCGACTTTTTTAACTGGCGAATGACACGCCTGAATTGAAGCGCGTTAGGTTAGGTTAGGTTCCATGGGCAGCCATCGAAAGAAATCTCACTTGGGTCCTTCAGCGGTCCCTTTGTGATACCCAGCGCCAATGCCCATCCCAAATAGCAGTTACTCGTCACTGCAGAGTTGATCCAATTCGTCTTCCTAATGAAGAGAAGAAGCAATCTTAGTTCTATTTTAGATAGATCCTCCAAGCAGAAAAACCCCGGCTCTCCCAGGTATTTTTCCCTGATACCCCGTAGCCCAGGGCATTGACAGAGAAAGTGAAGAAATCGAAGCGGGTTTGTCCGCATAAACTTTAGACTTTACATATCCCCACAGGAAAAAGTCTAACGGTGTGATATCACACGATCTTGGTGGCCAATCGACCGGCCCAAAAAGTGAAATAATGTGCTTACCAAAGTGTTCTCTCAATAAATCCATTGATTGATGCGATGTGTGGGAAGTGGCGACATTTGCTGAAACCAAATGTCGCCGAGATCACGAGCTTAAATTTCAGGCATCAAGTAGTCGGTTATCATGGCACGATAACGGTCGCCATTGACGGTTACGTTCGCACCAGCATCATTTTTAATGAAATATGGACCGATGATTCCACCGGCCCACAAACCACACTAAACAGTTGTTTTTTCTGCATGAAGTGGCAGTTCTTGAATCTCTTCAGGTTGCTCTTCGTCCCAAATGCGGCAATTTTGTTTGTTTATATACCCATTGAGCCAGAAATGGGACTCATCGCTGAACAAAATTTGCCTCGAAAACGTCGGAACTACTTGGAACTTTTCAAGAGCCCATAGAGCGAAGCGATGTCGCTTGCGAAGGTAGAGCGGCTTCAGTTGTTGCACAAGCTGTACGCTTTAAATTTAAGATCTCGACGTAAAATGCGCCAAGTCGTTACATACGTCAGTCCGAGTTACTGCGAACGGCTCCGAATCGACTCCACGGTCTTCGTGTACACTCTCAGCTACGGCCGCTAAATTTTCTTCACAGCGTGCTAGACGTGGTCTATTCGTTCAAATATTATCCAATAATGAATGCTGGGTCTCAAAATGGGTGATGGTGTTGCGAATAGTACGCTCAGTAGGCCGATTATGTTGACCATAAGTTGAGCGAAGTGCACGAAACACATTCCTCACAGAACGTAAATTTTCGTAATAAAGTTGAACGATTTGTAAACGTTTTTCAGGAAATTCCAAGCAATACTAAACAAAAATAACATGACAGCACGACACGACTCACACGTGATCTGTCAAAAAAAGGCTATTGAAAAAAGTATCTTTACTTGAATCACCCTTTGCTATTCTATTATAAGAACATAGACTTTTTTATAATTATAAACAATCAAACAGGAGGATTATCAATAATCTATTTTTCCATTCTGGTTGACCATTCGGAGGAAATGCCCATATTCGTTCTTTTGAAACAAGAATAACCTTATTTTTTACCATAATTAATTATGAGAAGCAAATTTTAATTCTACATAACGGGTTTTTGGTGAAATTTTCGATGTTTAGTGAGAAGTGCATTGTTAATATTCGAAAAAAGCTTATTTTTTTTTTGTTAAATATGATTTTGTTAAATGATACAGTTTGGGTGGTCAATAAATATTTTCATACTTTTTAAAGCTTATTTGATTAAAAATAATCCCTTTCAGCTGAAATATTTTGGTTCAATTCTCTAAACAATAAAAAAATAAATAATTTCGACTTGAAACTCTTAACTACTCTAAATATGCACTAAAATTTTATTTTACAAATACCCTCCCACTAGATTATTTAAACCCTTCCAGCACATTTAATACCAAAAAGCATCAAATCTTTATTAGTAACTAAATTAAAAATGTGACTTACTTCTTCTTTAAGAAAATGTCTTAAAGTGAATACAAATTTATTTAAAAATTGTTGAATTTCTTTTAACCCATTAAAATCAGTCATAATATCCATTTGTAGTCATAACTAAGTCTTTTGGTTTACTTTTGTTATTATTGTAATATTCATTTTATTTATTTTTAATCGGTATTTACGAGTATAATAATGCAGTTTTCTTTATAGTACATTTGACTTTTCATTATAACTTGGTTGGTATTATCCGCACGCTTTTAAATTAATTAAATAAAGATGAAAGTACAAAAGAGGCACACATACAAGCACAAGTATGAACACCTACATATATCCACACATTTACAAACCCAGTAGAAAATGTCAATAATAAAACTGTACTGAGTCACTACTGACTTTTTCACCATTACGACTGATCAACTGAAGACCAGACATGTGCTTGTCATTGAAATTTCACTACTGACTTTCGATTTATTGACTGACTCGTTGTTGTGGGACCATATTAAGATTCACCAGTACTTTTTAATAGTTCAAGTCTACATTTTTTATTATTTTTGCCTGATTTTTGCACTTATAATATTAGTGGGTAAGACAATTAATTAAATCCAGTTACCAGCATATATTTGTTTTAATCACATGTTCAATTAATAAAAAAAACTTATAATTATTTCTTAAAAAAATCCGAACTTTTACTATAAATTGAATTTACTGGCAAACACCGCCAAGTTAAAAAACAATTCTGTAAACGCCATCATTTAATTTTTTTTTTAGATGCCTCTCAAGTATAACTCTCTTTTTGGTTAAAAAAGTGTTGAAACTAACAAATCTATTAATCAAGAAAAATATAAACCATCTTTAAACGCATAGAATTGGGCGTTTTAACTACAACATAGACAACATTTATCGTAATGCTGCCACATGTTATTTTTATAACTACATATAATATATGGAAAACCGACTAAAAGCTTCTGAGTTTAAACTACATATAAATTTAGTTTTAGTTCAACTAAACCAGAGTATAAACATTCACTGATTTATTAGCCATAAAGCATTAACAATCTCGTTGAAATCTCGTTGAGTTATGCTCAATTTCTAATTAAATATTCAGTACTCCTGCAAAACTCTCTATATGCCTTGGCATCTCTATTTTAAAAACTCTTTTAATCGATTTTCTCAAAATTTAGTTTTTTTAACGTAGCGGTGTTTACAAGTCGACACAGTTGGGGGTAGTTCACTAAATACTGATTTAAATCAGCAGTGCACTATCACTAAGTAAAACTGCAAAAAACATTAGTGATATTGCAAATTATTTCCCTATCACTAAACGAAAATTTAATGCAAAAATCTGCACTCAATTCAAATAGTGCAAAATTTGTATTTGCAATCAAAAAAGCTGCATATAAACAGACTCTCACTAAAATTTGAAAAATTTAATTTTGTATGCACATAATTTTTGATTCTTGTTATGATATGCATAAGGAAGGAAATTAAACAGCATATCAATAATTTGCCAATAAAACGGAATATCTCATGGCTTTAATCATGAAAAAACAAGTTTTTTGTTTGTAAATTTAGTGCAAAAATGAGTGAAGAACAAAAAAGTTGCAATAAACTGATGATTGCTTTGTCTTTCAATCAAACTTTTTTTTTTTTGAGTGCAAAACTTTTTAACATGAGCGATAGTGAAGCTCATGTTAAGTGAGGCTGCTAATTATCAATTCATCACTCAACATCAACAAAATGATTGCAATAATTTTGCACTATCACTAAATGTGAGTTGAAACTGTAAAATGAGTGAGGCTGGGATTTTTAGATCTCAGTTATATCAGGTTTAGTTAATCTAAAAACAGATTTGTGCCGTCATTGCCAAGTTTGTATACAAAATTTTGACGGAACAGGTCGTTAATGAAATAATAAAAAAAATCCAATTTCTCTGGAAAGTTTCAGGCTACGTTGAACTAAGCTTAACTTAATCCACATCTCAAAAAGCCGGCCTCAATTGTTGCATGCTCTTCAATATATCTTGCTTTACAGCTGTAGAAAAAAATTTTTTCTCAAAGGCTGAAAAAAGTGGCGATTTTGAGAGACTTGATTCCAGGTTTCCTGCAGGGCATAAATAAAATTATATTTAAATTAAATACTAACAACAAAAATAATACAAAATGTATTGTAAAATGTAAAACTTACATTCCGTAGCTGGTTTATAACTTTAATTATAGGAAGGTAGTTTGAAAAGTGGGTTTATATCAGTATGTAAATAAGAACTGCGTTTTATTATCTCCCTAAGGTTCAAATGGTGTAAAAGTAACCCTTTATACTGCTAAATGATCAACCAAATTGGAAAAGAATTCAGCATACTCCTTTGCAGTTTCTTAAAGGCCTTATAAAAGCAAGCCCTCGTATATATATATTGTACATGTGTAAATAATGTGTTAGCACTTTTAACACACACAAACCAGCAAACAAGGCAGTAACAGCAACAACAAGAATAAAATAAACAAACAACAATTATGATATTGCTCTCGCTAAATCATTATCCTGGCCGCAAGGGTAGTTAAAATCACATCCTTTGTAGTTTTTATAAAACATATAAAGCACCTCTCGCTTTACTTTTGCTAATTGACGGCATCTGCTCGATTAAATTATGAGAACGATAATAATGACGATAATGACTACAATATAAATGATAATAATGTTTGGTTGGTAGGTTTTTTTTTTTATTGTTGTTTTACATTCTTCTCGTATATGGTTAAATAAAATTAAAAAAAAAGTAAAGACTTTATCACCACCCCCTTCCAGCCATCCTAAATTAAATAAACACACATACAATTTATAATGCATTGTCAGGGGCAACACTCTTAAGCTGGTGCACGTTAAATGCTACTGCCACAACTAAATTCAAAGTAATTTCAACAAGCAATGCAAACGAGCCAAAAGCATTTGAGGAGTACAAAAGAATAATGAAATGTTACGACATCCAACCCACTACTATTCGTATTCTAACATTTTCATTTCCATTATTATAATTGTGGCATCGTGAACATTATTATCGGCATAACCAAAATAACAAAATAATGAATTAAAACATTAGTAACACCGCCAACGCCACCAGTCCGATTGTCATGCATCATTTAATGGTTTACTTTAAATAGTCGTCAGATTTATTGGTTAAGGAAAAAAGTTTTCCATGAGTATTTGCAGCACAATTTTCAGGTGTTGTTTTAAGATTTGAAATACAATTTCAATGTAGGTAAGGTATGTTTGTTAGAGGCATACAACTTTTTTTTTTAAAATTCTGCTTTTTTATATACCCGTTAAGCCAGAAATAAACCTCATCGCTGAAAATGATTTGACATTCGCCGAACAGACGACCTAATTAATGGTTCGTTTGCTCTCATTCTTGCACCAGTTGGATCTTATATGGATGAAGCCCAAGATCTTTCCTCAAAATTTCCAAGTAGTGGACGGACAAAGAATGATGTGCTGAGAACGCCATGGATGGATTAATTTGAGTCATTTGTCCCGCTCACGTCTACGGCGGTGATGGCTTCTTTTGTACGCATTGTACGAGCTCGATTTTGATGAATATAATCCAAAACAGTCAAAATGGTCGATCCATACTAT
Organism: Pollenia amentaria; assembly: GCA_943735925.1. Lineage (NCBI taxonomy): Eukaryota > Metazoa > Arthropoda > Insecta > Diptera > Polleniidae > Pollenia > Pollenia amentaria. The sequence goes on along the minus strand of OX031008.1, from coordinate 197,533,967 downwards.
GGCGTTTTATCTGTTCAGATGAACGATAATACGCAGCGTTCACATGAAAAAGTGAACGCTTTGAAAACGTTGTTCCGGTGTAAGTCTTTGCACGGTAATTTGCCAAAGTGTACGTCTACAAAAAACACCATTACACGCACTCTTCAACTATGTTTCGCAAGCTTTTGATAAAGTCTGGTGGCATGAAGGCTTTTTACATAAATTGAAGCTAAGTTTACCAGAAACGGAACACAAGCTGTAGGAAAGTTATTTAGTTGGTCGTAAATTTGTTATTAAAGAGGGCGACTTTTTAAGTTCTCCTCAGCCAATTGAGGCTGGAGTCCCACAAGGCAGCATCCTGGTCTCTTTTATACTTAACTTGCCTAACCCGGTGCGCTTTCCTACCCCCATCGAAATAAAATTGGTAAGATTTTTTTAAAAAGCAAAGCATCTTGGATTTTACAGTAACCGTTCAACAGATATACAGAAATTTCAAGTGTCTTCGTATGGGAAGTGCCATGCCTACTTTTCCCATTGAACTTACCTTTTGAAATATGTTGTGGATTATTATCTAAGCTTTTTGTACAAAATTGGAATACTTTCACTATTACAGTACTCCAAATACGTAGAAATCTGTATTGCCATTGTATGGGAGGTGTCACGCCCGCTTGTCTAATCCAGCCGACTTTTTGGCCGATGTCGTGTATTGATAACGAAGTTATTTGTTTCATATTGTAAAACTCTTACTGTAACCGTCCTCCAGATATAAGGTTATTAATATTTTTATTGTATGGTTGGTGCCACGCCTACTTGAAAATTAAAATATATAAAAAGCCTATGTTAAGTGCCGGGTAATCAGGAAATTACTGTGAACAAACAAACATACGCTTTTTCATTAATATATTATATATTTATTTTGAAAGGTGTAGTTTACCATAAGAGTGGGTCATACAAAGCTTGAAGACTTTTGTCTTCAGATATGAAGTATTTAATATTTTCGTCCTATGGAGGGTATTGCTCCTCCTTCGTCTACCCCGCCCATTTTTATTTTGGAATTTATAGTTTACCATAATAGTGGCTTTAACCACATTTGAAAACTCTCGCTGTAATAGTTCTTCAGTTACGCGATATTAAATATATGCTTTCTATGGGGGTATTACTCCCCCATCTACCATCTACCTCCTTTATTTATATTTTTAAAAGTGTAGTTTTCCATAAGAGTGACTCCTACCAAGTTTGAACATTCTCACTATAACAGTTCTTAAGATATGCGATATTAAGCATTGGCGTCCTATGGAGGGGTAGAACTTCCCCTGCAGCTACCTTACTTTAATTTCGGTGCTCAGAAGATCCTACTACAAAAAATTCAAGAAAGTGGGTGCAGCGGCTCTTAAGTTATCCGTTACTTAATATTGGTATCCTATGGGGGTACCACTTCCCCTGCGTCTATCGAAAAAATAAGTAGGCTATCGTTTAGGAGTATATAAGCAAACAAACAGACAAACATATTTAATTTTTATATATATAGATACATATGTATTTACTTTGGATTTGCCAACAGACAACTACACCCAAACTTTAACATTCACGGATGATATAAATTTCCTAAGCGCTCATGAAAACCGTCATGGAGCATCTCGTTACTAACAGGATCATATATTTGAACTGGAAAAGGGGTTAAAACGATAGAGGATAAAGGTCAATAAGCAAAAATGCGTTCATATAACATTCACATTGTGTCGGGAAATGTGCCCCCTCTTAAAATCAATAATCAAATAATACCTCAACATTCACATGAAAAATATCACGGTATAATCTACATCGGCGTTGAACGTGGAAATGGCATGTAGAAGCAAAACTACCTCAAATGACACTAAAAGCAATTCCAATTAATTGACTTCTTGGAAGAAATTCTGTTCTTAGTCTCGATTGCAAGCTTCTACTTTACAATTCTATCTTGAAGTCAATCTGGTGCTAGAGTATTCAGTTATGGGGCACAGCCTCGGCCCCTAGTTTCGGAAAAATTCAAAGGTGCCAAAATAAACTTCTTCGAAGAATCACGACTGTTCCCTGGTATGTTAAAAACTCAAATATACATAAGGTTCTTAATGTGTCACAAGCTAAACCTATGATAACGAAATATGCAGTATAATATTTAAAAACGCTTGAATTGCATCCGAATCCACTAGCTTGAAATATTTTAAATGATTGCGGCCACACTTGCTTAAGTAGAAGAGATACTGCAGGGGGCTAAATCTGGCAGTCGTGATCGAATACCTTTTCGATTCGAAAGTTATTTTATTTCTAATTCTTTCAGTCGAATCGAAATTATTTTTTCATTGTTGCTAAGCATTTATTTGAGTTTTCACAACACTGAGAAAATTATTTCGATTCGTTCAGTATCGACTGAAAGAATAGAAATAAAATTGCTTTCGAATCGAAAAAGTATTCGATCACGACTGCCAGAATTATTCCTCAGGATTCATCCGATTAAAAGAGCGCTAATCACCTCCAAATTTGAATATTAACAGAGTTCATATTGAATATAGGAAGATTGAATAAATAAATAATGAAAAAAATAAAAACATTTTAAAAGGGCTAAGAAAAAGGGGTTATACTTTCAATAACCATTAAACCCCATTTTATAGAGCCAATCCATTCCAAATTAAAAAACACCTTCAATTTATCCTTCGTGCCGCGTTCGTTCAGAATAAACCTTTAAGTTAATTAATTAGAATTTTCTCTTTAAAACAAATAAGAGTGTTACATGCGGCAATTTCGAATCTTTAATACCCTCCACCGGGAGTTCAAATATTTCAGGGCTTTATGTGGGATCTATTAATTATAAGAAAATCTTTTTAAGACATTCAGTATTATAATTCGTTGATCAGAATTATAAGTATTATAATTCGTTGGCTAATTTAAACAAAATATCATGATTTATTTTGAGAAATATTATTTGACATGTTAAAGTAGGTTTTGGGAGGGAATTTTATATTGGACCTATTTTAAATTATGGGCCTTTCATCACAAAACTCGAAAGAGTGATTCCGATCCAGCGGGAAAAAAGGAGTGCGATTGACATCTAGAATGCCTCTGTACTCCTAGTAGAAGACCTCTGTACTCCTTCTTTTAGATGTATAAGGCCTGCTCGCTCCATTCCATACCCATATTTTTTCACACGTTGTCATTGTGGGGAGAATGGTGGTTTTCTAACGGGATCTGAATTTTTTGGCTTTTGCTTTGGCAAAAAAAAAAAAAAAAAAAAAAAAATATCGCACTCCTTCTCATCTCCTTTCTCATAGAAGGGAATTCGGAATGGGTTTCTTATCTTTTAGCAGTTAGATCAGAATGGAAATTGAATTAAAAAAAATAAAAATTTCTAAGCAGGCTTCCAATATGGTCTGAAGCAAGATGGTCTTCTGAGTTTTCTTGGTGGATAGTATTAAAAAGCCTATATTAGACGAAATTTCAAAGCAGTAAAACAAATTTTTTAGAATTTAATGCCTCTTAAATTGCTTTTCGGAAGGTCGCTTTATATGTTATTCGTGGTACCCTGTAGACCGATTATCGCAAAATTACTTCGTGTTATTTCTAGCTATAAAATGCTGAAAGCAGAGTGGAGTGTGCCATTGGACCTAACCAATATATTCTTTATCAATATCAAAATCAAATGATTATAAGGTTCAAATGATTATATATTGACTAACAAAAATCTCTAATATAAGAAATATAAGCACGTTTTTTTGTTTATAACTAACAAAAGTAAAAACTAATTTTAAAAATGCTTTTTTTTAAATATTTTTTTTTAAGGAAACTACTGTTTCCCTTTACACAAAATCAAGCCTGGCAATTATTGAATATAGAAGTCATATTTTTTTTTACCTTCCATCTACAAATCTTCTCTGCCAGTACAGAGCATGAAATATGTTCTTCCATGTTATAAATGGGTTTGAAAAAGTGTATCTATGAGTATGCAAAAGGTAACGAAAGTCACTATGGCGACTGTAGTAGTCCTCTCTTACGTAGCAAGTTTGTTATCCTGCATTAGCATCTTCAAAAGCTAATGACGTAAATATTGCACATGCCATGATTTTTATTCCGTAACATTTTTGTTTTACAAAAAATTTTTTTTTAAATAAATCCTATCAAAGTATTCAATTATAAACAAAAAAATGAAATGTACAAGTATCTACCAGTTATTTATCATAAATTGCTACGACGACGATGACTCCTTAAACTGATTGAATATAAAAAAACTCAAGCATGAAAAATTGATAAGATCAAGGTTAAAATGAAAAATTTATATAGTTTTAAAGCTAATAATGAGGCGGAGGTTTGTTAACAGATACAATTTACTCCTTAGAAAAACAAATTTTCCATTGTTTTCAAAATATTTTAAAATCTGATAAGAAACAACTAAAACAAAGAAAGTAGATATTTAGATCAAAGTAGGCTGGGCATCATGTGTCCATAATTCCTTTAGAACTAGCACATTATGGAGTTTATTGTTTTTTGTCGGTTGATGTCATATTACAGTTTTCCATTATTTTTATTAAACAAATGCAAGGTGCCAAGATCCTTTGTTCAGTTATGTAGGCTCTTAAGACTGCAATCCTGGTTGACTACTACCTCACCTTTTTTTTCTTTCTTGCCAAATGATCTTATCATTTTCGTTTATTTCAAAAGGAGTTTTCTCAAATTACTTCTTTTAATCTGTGATCTGAGAAAAGTTAAAAAAGCAAATGACATTTTAGAAACGTATTTGTTGGCACTATAGAATAGGACAAAAAGAGCATATTGATTTAGAGCACTGAAGTTGCGTATTCAAATTTCAATGTTGTTGTATATTTTAGAAGGGCAAATATTAATTGATTTTTCAATAAATTTTTGTCAAAACACTGTGGAACATTTTTGAAGTCATCGAGTGCAAACTCTTTCTCGTGTGGAATTTCTCGAAAAACTTTTCGAAACCAGGAAAACCCTTTTTAGATTTGCTAGTTTGCCATCGTCCAGACTTGCAATTTTTGTTGAGGCAATTCTTGAGTTTATGGGGGAGAGGGGTAAGAAGATGAAGGAGGGGTACTCAGTTTCATGTACTCTGTTTTGTTTTGTTATTCTCACAGTTTTTAACTTAAAGTTGGCTCTAGGTGTATTTGTATTTATATAAAAAATATAAAAAGGAGAGGAGGAAAGCAAGATTTTTATCTTTTTATTGTACAAAAATTGCAAAACTATAGTTTCATAATCTGGACACTAATGCAATTTCAAAGTAAGAGCAAGGTTAGCTAAGGAAGGGTTGCGAGCCCAAGCGCACACATCCACTCGGAGACCAATACGGTCCATTTTGAATACCTTCAATATAGGGGAAAAAGTAGATCGACTGGATTATACTGAACTACACACCCCAGTTTGTCGTGAAATCTATCTCCCAGCCGTTTCTGCCTGAGATTCTGCATCCTAGGACAGTGGCACAGTACATGCTCAATCGTCTCTAGCTCCTCAGAATCTTTGCATAACCTGCATAAGTCCGGTATTGTCGCACTTGCTCGTAATAGCCCCAACATAATAATGACCCGTCAATAACCCTATAAGTGTCCTAAGACCATTCCCATCCAATTCCATGCCCTAGACATCCTGCAATCCGTTATATCCCGCCAGGACAGGTTAACGGAATCTTAGAATTTTTCCCGTATCCCCCCATAAAACAGACGTAAGGGTGGTTTAACCCCCACGTCCCTTACCACTAACTCCAGACCCGAACCCACTCACGCAAGTTCGTCCACACCCGCAACACCATCTACCTTGCAATGCCCGGGTGCCCAAGAAAGCCTTACCGTGAATACCTCCATGAGCTCCCTCAGAGCATTGCTACACCGAGCGACCAGGCACGATCGCACCGTGTAATTTGTCAATGCTCTGAGCGCTATCCGACTATCGACGTAAATTGTCACCATATATCCCCCCACGATATGATCCAGTATCATCGCCTGGAAGACACTGCACACGTCAGTGTCAGCAATATAAACACCGGCACCATTGCCAGTTTCCATCTTGGACCCGTCCGTAAATACTGCCCACCCCTCAAACGGCCCACGCTAAACTTCCTTATCCGGGAGCTCCAGCGGTGGTGTTACACTACTAAAGTCATAATCCTGTGATCCTAAATTCCCTCAAGAATACTACCCTGATCAAGCAGACCCACTTCGTACAAAATTCTCGTGTGATCATCCTGCCTAGGGCTAACCAGAAAACACTCGTATAGTCTAAATAAGTTCCTAGCAGCGAAACTCTTCACACTATGTTCAATACGGGACAGATATAGTAGGATATCTAACGCTGCCTGTGGCGTGCTTCTCTTGCAACTGTGATGCCAAGAGATGCACTCCTTTGAGCCTTGTTGAGCTTCTTTCTATAGCTAAAGTTAAAAGTTACAGGAATATAAATTGCAAGTCTGGACGATGACTTTAGCTGCCGTTTGGATTTTATTGCCTCATGAATATTTTGGCTTAAACTTGATTTCTCCGAAGAACATGTCATTTTTCTCATGTCTATATCTCGGAAACCAATTGAAATTTTGTTTTTTTGTCTTCGGCACAAATGTAGCTTTAGACTGGGAGAACAAAAAGTAGAACAAATTAGTCCGAAAAAATGGTGCCTCAAAATTGTTATATAAATTTTTTTTAATCTTTTTTCACAATCTTTGGCACATAGCTGCAAAACCGTAGGAAGTTCAGTAAAATTATCTTCAGAAAAAATATTTCTTAGAATATATTTACATGAAAATACTGGAAAATGCCTTTTTCACATTTTCCAGGTGTATTTTACATCGAAAGTTCGGGAAATAAATTAATCAATATGAATTTTTCATATATTTTTCGAATTTTCGATGTTAACGATGTTCTGAGGAATTTTGAGGTATACGGATTATATTTTCTGAAAATTACTTAACTTAATAATCCACAGCTTGGCAGCTTTGGGCCACAAATGGTGCAAGAAGAAAAATTAAATTTTCTTGACAATTTAGCAATTTTGAGGCACTAGATGCAGTTTTTTCGCATTAGTTTTTTTTCACACTTTTTTCTCCTTGTCCAAATCTGCAATTGTGACGAAGACAGAAAAACAGCATTTTAATTGGTTTCCGAGAAAAATTGCATGTTCTTCGAAAAAATCTAGTTTTAGACAAAATCATTAATGAGAACATAAAATCCGATCTAGCAAACCTCAAATAGGGATTTGTTAGTTGCGATAAGCACTTCCAGAAACTCCACACGAGAAGAAGTTTGCATTTTATGTGTTGCATAGTGTAATTTTTGTAAAAATTGTGTAAAACTTGTTAAAAACGTGAACAATTTTAATTAATTCTTGACTTTTATTATTCTAATTACTTTATTATAATCTTTGTTTATAAAGGGTGATTCATCATAAGGCTGGATTTTCAATGTTTTTTTTACAGATCACGCGTGACTTGTATTTAACTGCTTTGACATTTTTGTTCAGTATCGTTTGGAATGACATCGTGGAAAGACTCACACCACAACAGAGTCTCCAAATCGTTCTGGAAAAACTCAATGAAAATCTGGTCTTTTATCGTGAACTTTTGTTCAGTGATGACGCACATTTCTGGCTCAATGGATACGTTGATTAACAAAATTGCCGTTTTGGGGCTGATGAGCCACACGAAGAGTACCAAGAGCTACCATTACATCCATTAAAAACAACAGTAGGGTGTGGCTTATGGGCTGGTGAAATCAAAGGAAAATCTAAGTGTTACCGTCAATGGTAACCGTTATCGCACCATGTTAACGGACTGTGTGCTACCTAAAACTCAAGTGCATGGTCTCGGTTCTGGAGCTCTGGTTTCAACAAGACGGCGTTACGAGCTATACAGCGCGTGAAACATTGACATTGTTAAGAAATGATTTGCTAAGGTAAATTGGCCAACTAGATCTTGCGATATCTCACCTTTGCACTTTTTTCTCCAGGGATATGTAAAATCTGAGGTCTTCAGGAATAAGCCAGCTACGGTTGATGCTTTGAAAGCCAACATTACTCGTGTTAAGCGCGAGATACTAGTCGCTATGCTCCAACAACCACCTCCGACTTATTCATGGCCAACATTTACATGATATAATTTTCAACCAGTAAATGCGATAAATTGTTCTTTTAACCGATAATAAAAATTTTAAGTTCACTTTTAAATTTTTGTGTTTTGTATAAATAACAAAAGGGAACATAATATTGTAATTAAAAATTGAGTTTTATTTACATTGAAGAAATTTAGGCCCTATTAGCTTGAAAAAAATAACATTCATAAATTATTGTATATATTCTGATATTTATTTTTATTTTAATTACAAATATAAACACATATAAGTTACAAATTGATAGCAGGTTAAAGGATTCTAAGTAATATAAAAGCTGTAATCCATAAGGGATCGATTTTAATATGAACTTATATTCGAAATTGATGATTTTATGAGTTATAAGAAATTTGGTGCTAATAAAGATGATTTTGAGACGAGAGCATTAAATAATATGATAGATTTCCAAATGCAAGAAAAAATTTTTACGTTGAACCTAAACGATCAGCTAATATTTTTTGGTCAAAATAGCAATAATGAAAATAAACGACATGTTTGTACGCACCCATGAAAATCATTAATTATGTTTAATCGTTTCATTATACAAGTGCCTTTAACACTGTAGCCCATAATTATCTCTGATTTTCATAATGCCATTAAATTGTGCACTTTCTAGTTCCAACTAGTGCTGTCAGTTTGATTTTGAACTTTTTCGCCAAATTCAATGTCAAAAATCGCCAAAGCATTTATTTTTTAGTTTTTGACAATAATATATGTATTTTTAGAATAATTAAAAATATTCTTTTATAAATCCCAAAAAAAAAAATTTGTTCTGTATCGCTAAAATACGCCAAAAATTCAAAAAAATCGCCATGATATATTTTGTTTAATTTTTATTTAGAACAAAGTAAAAATGATTAACACAGGAGTTGCAGTTCTATTATATATCTAAAAAGCTATATACTTCACCGAGAAGACTCCCTTTTTGTCTCCTGTTTTGGAATACATTGTGAAGGTACAAAAGAAATGCAACATGTACTATTTACATTCATATAACTTTTAACTCGTAAAAACGTGTCAAAAACTTCATATCGCATTCTACTTCAACACAGGCATTACTAGTTGCAATAACCAGCATATAAAGAACAGCCAATGCAAGTTCCTTAAAATGGTACGTGCCTGCCGTATCGTTGTAGCTATAAATTGTTGGCCTAAACTGATTTAAATTAGATTGAATATCATCATTAAAATTCTCTTTTAACAAACGGTATTTTTTTATTGTGCTTCATTAACATCCAAAGGTACGTTAGGATTCATAAAAATCTTTTAAATATCTTAAACAACAACGAACAAACAAGTATGAAAATCGCCACGTTTGGCAAGAAATCGCCACATCTGACAGCCCTGGTTCCAACTAAAAGATAGTTAACTAGTCTGGGATCAACATACTGAAGAATCGTGTTTTAATTCTTAGTTAAACTATAAACGGAATATTTTGCTTCTCTCTAAAATATTTATTTTGTATTCTTGACGGCTTTCAGTATATTGTTACGAAATTAAATTTGTCTCAGAATTATTTATGGTTTTAGTTATTAGTTATAAGTTATCTTGTAAATTATAGTTTTATGTCATATTAGGTCCAATTCTTATGAACGCCACTGTACTTAATTTTCTAGCAATTGTAATTGTAGACTTTAGATTTAGATGTATTTATAACAGTTATTTTAAAATAATTCGAACACAATTTTCTAGAAACTACTAGACGGTTCTTGAATCAACTAGGAATAGTTTTGAACTATAAATACAGGCTAACTCATAAAAGTTTAGTTTAGTTTGATTGGAGACATTAAACGGTTTAGATCGCTACTTACAATATTGGTTAAATTTTGTGAATATTATAATTAATTTCAATAAAGTTTGTACAGTTGAATTCGTGTGTGTATTTATCTATTAAAAGTACTCAAAGGTTTATTAGAATGGGAATAAACCTTAACGCGTTTTATAAAGTAAAAACGTAACAATATAATATTTAGAAGCACTAGGTATTTGTCTTTATATTCTTTTTTTACATATGTAATATATCGGATTTGACGTGTAATAGGTGATTTTAATATCCACATCACTATATGCGGAGAGGGTTTGATGTGTTTGTGCTGATGTGTGTAACACTTAAAAATATTGGTCTTAGACACACCTTCTAGTATACCAATCGATTCAGGATCGATATAACAATGTCCGTTCGTCCGGTTAGCTGAATGGCTTTCCATGTAAACCTTGTGCGCAAAGTACTGGTCGGAATTAGAGATTAATTTATCAAATTTGGTACACTAAAAGGAAAAATCCATCTGTCCGTACTTAATTCAAGCCAAAGCAAGTGTAAATTTTACGGATTGTACGGGTTTCCTTAAATCAGGTACAAAATATTTAATAGTACGAATAATTTAGATGTCGCGTACTTAAAATAAACCGAAAACGGGATTGACTTAAGTCAAAGTGAGATAAAAATTAATCTCATACTTGCTTATTTAAAAAATTTCTTGGTTGGCTTTGAACCATAATTGAAATAATCCGCAATTGAGATTTTTATTCTATCATAAACGTTTTCCTTTTTCAAGCTTAAATAAATTTCCTAAATTCGTAGTATCCCAGCAAAAACTTTACTTACCTGGTAAGTTAGCAAGTAATGTTGGAGAAATAGAAACACTACTTATTTTTCGGCTGAATAACTACTTATTTTTGTTCGAGTTGTCCACAGAATTCAGTAGTTACAATGCACTTACTAAAAATTTTGCAAAGAAATTTCCCATTTTAAAATTGCTGAGAGTTTTAAAAAATATTTTTTTATGGGATTTTTCGAAAATGTTTTATGCCGAACGAAGTCTCGATTTAATAATATCGTTACACTGATAGAAAATGCGTCATAAGGCTGATGTTTTTGACATGAGTACTATGGCAAGCGTCTTCGTTTTTGATCCCATGACACTTTACATCACTGCGATGTAAGCCTTAACATCACTTGGCCAAATTGTGATCAAGGTCAAAAATTTAAATTATGTCATCAATGCGATGACAAACTGTCATCAAATTGAGTCATTGCAATTGACCTTAAGTCTAATTGAGTGAATACCACTGTCTACTTACCCGTTACAGTTGCTTATTTCACTTTTGTTGTATTCCGCCCTTTGTTAACAGAATATGGTTTTCATAATAATTATAAATACTTTAAAAATTTGATGCATTTAAAAAAAAATAATTTAAAAAAAAGAGTATGGGAATATTTGCCTCTAATTTTAGTTTTTAAACATGAAAATAATGTTAATAATATATTTTGACATGATATATTTTGTCATCACACTGATGACAGTTCGTCATCGCACTGATGGCATAATATATTATGTCATCGTACTGATAAGGGTTTGTTATCGCACTGATGAGAGTTTGTCCGTACTGATGTCAAAATACATCAGCGTAATTACGCCTTTTTTATCAGTGTACACAAAATGTGGCATCGAATTGATGTCACTGCAGATGACATTTTACGATGACGTTCGTCATTGGATTGATGTTACTGTTTGCCTCATTGATGCCATTTGTAATAACATTGATGCCACAATTCTGATGTTAGGGCATTATCAGTGAATTTGTTTATGAATGTAAAAAAAGTTCTGTCACTATCATTAAAAAATTTACCCGATCCGAACCTGGTTTAAATAAGTTTAGTTAATGAATCAAAATAAAAAAAATGTTAAAGGCAAAATTATTTAATTTTGTTTTTGATTAACTACATTTTGTATTGGTTCCTTTTTCGGTTAATTATTATAAATGCAATAAAGTCTCAAATGATTCAGATGTACATTTAGATTTACAATTATATCAAAATTTCTGTGTTTAGTAAAAATATATTTTTGTTCTTTTACACAAATAACGGCAAAAGCAAAAAAAAAAAAACAAAAATATAAAACTGTAAATATAACTACGACTTAAGAAAGAAGAAAAACGAAAACACTAAATTTTCTTATAAAATCACTCTTGAATATGTGTACACAAAAGGGGGTGGAGGGAGAAAAATGAAGAATATAAAAGCCAATTTCTTATTGTAAAACGCCCCAAATATGAGTCACAATGAGCAAAAAATAATATGAAAAAAAAAAAATGAAATTCAATGAAAGAAAAAATAGAAAACAAGAAAATTTTTATTTACAACAGCTCGAGGATTGTGACAACAAACGTTAACGACAACAATCTGACGATGATAACAACAATTACGATGGCGACGACTATGCTGTGGTTTTTATTGTTGTTGTTGCTGCATTCGTTTTGTTGATGATGATGAAGATGACGATGGTAGCTTATGTGCTCAACTGAAGAATACTTGTTAAAGAACAAATACCGAATACAATAGCAGCGAAAGACTAGAGAATTAATAAGTATACGACGAGTAGTATAGAAGATGCGAGAGTACTTATAAGTACATACAATTGTATGAGAACCAAATAAGACACGCAAAAAGTTTCCTACATACACACTTAACAACATCATCGACATGAACAATAGCAAAAAGAAAAAAACGAACCATAAACAAGCATACAGAACAAAATAATGAACACACACAAGCCCATGCTCAATCTCTTAAGTGCAAACAACGAAGGATGCCCAATCCCATTGGATGAATGTTGGGCAGGCTCATAAGCTGTGGTACTTGTGCTATTGTTTATGCCTATCAACCCACCAACACAACCACCCACTCACTCATTCACTTACACACTCAGTAGGTATCTGTTTTGTGATTTATTTGGGGGATCTTTTGATTGTAGAGAGCAGCGTTTTGTGAAGAGTGTTGCCTGTGCAGTCGTAGTAAAATAAAATATTTTTTTTTTGTTAAATTGATTTTTTCTAGGAGCATGTTTTTTTACATAAACGTAATTGACTTCAGTGATGCCAGATGTAATTCTACTGTTAAAAAATCCCTTGTTAATTGGGTCAAACTCCCTGTCTTAAACCTAAGTTATATGTAAAAGTATGATAGTGTGAATGCAATGTGTTTTAAAAATGACAATTATAACGAAACAAATTTGACATCCCACACGACTTTATCGTTTTTTGAAATAAGCTTTTCATTGGATCAGGCTTGCATTTTAACAAAAGCATGTTAATGTGTGATAGTGTGAATGCAAACTGTAATGTTGAATTTAATTGTTTGACAGTCGCAACAAAACTTATTAGATTTCTATCTCACAAAGTATTATGGAATACGTAAGACTTGTGTGATAGTGTTAACTAGCTTTAAATGAAGATGATAAACTACTTTGTCAGGAATATTTCCATGGCCAACGGAAATATTTAGATATTGAAATTGTTTTAAAAATTGTTAAAAAATCTTCATTCCTTATGTGTACGCAATAAGCAATAGCAAAACAAAAAACTTTACAATGATATTTTTTCTTTAATTTATATGCTGTTTTTACAACACAAGTGATTCAACGTGTAGTGAAATTTATATGAAAAGCATTGAGTTGTTCAGTGTTTTTCATATGAATTTTACTACACGTTCAATCACTTATGTTGTGAAAACAGCACATTAGTCTTAACTTTTTTTTTAAAAATTATTAAACGCTGAAATATGTCTGAATAGATTGTCTTAAATAGTTAATCTAAAGAAAAATAAACAAAATTAATTGTAGATATTTTAAAAATATAAAAAGAAATATTATATCAACCATTACACTAAATAAATCACATAAACATTTTTCTATTCAAATCTCAGGTCTATTTAACTCTTAAACATCCTTGTAACATCTAGATTTTAGACATCAGCGGGATAAGAACTAAAACTATATATATAACAGTTAATACACATGACAAAAATGCGGTTTTTGGATATAATTTTTTATTTATATACAAATTTCTAGAAAAAACTTCTTGGTTTCCGGGGAAGGTTTTCTTCAAAAAAACCTAAAAAGAACAATAGCGCATACACCCCAGATGTGCATTTTATGTTTTCTTAAATAAGCTCAGCTCAAAACATAAACTCTTTAATCCATATTTTGCTGAATTATATAATTAAATAAATTGAAAATGGTCATAACATATAGAAGGAAAGCGTATGACAAGATCTAGAGTGAGACAATCGGTGCAGTACCGAAACTTTCAACGTGGCACCACAGGATTTACTGGGTATTGCTAGGAAACGTGGAAAGTGAAGTGCTAATTAGCGCCACCTTCTTCACCATTAAACTTGACTTACTGCCTGTTTTTAGAAAATGATAGCAAAATTTCGAATTGCAATATATATAAATATATTTACGATGTGCAAACTTTTATTGGGATTAATAAATTTAGTTTTTATTTCCCAACTTTTTGAATTTTGAGAACATAGAATTTTTTGACTTCCCGTGAAAAAATAATGTGAAATAATAAACATCTTATGGAATGAAAGCAAATAAAAACAAAATAATAAAAATTAAATAAAACGGGGTGTTTGTATTCTTATTACCTAAACTGGTTTTAAATACATTTTATAACATTAATTAGAATTATATGTACGGCTAAAATCCGCGTCCTTGAAAAATACACTTTTTGAGGCTGACTAATTTCTAAAATACGCCATGCTAAAATTCCCGGAAATGACAAAATATTTTTCAGGCCTTGAGTCCTTTAACACCTTAGCTTGTTATAGGTGTGGCTTTTTCAGTGGCGAGCAATCTAAAGCTTTTTGTGTACTGTAATTGCAGTAGAGACTAGATTTATCCGGTCAAATATAAAGCGATTAAAACATATTTAACGAGAGAGATTAAAAAAATTATAATTTTTATATGTGTGATCAAACTTAAAATCAGACAAGATTTTTCAAGCACTTAATCAGATTTTTAAACCATAAAAATTAATATGTTTGGTAATAGAAATATCCAAACTTTAACTAAATATTTCCTTCAGAATATTCCAGGAAAGTTGAGATCGAATTACTCTATCAAGGTGAAGATTGAGATTTGATTCCAACCAAATACTTCTTTATTCTGCTTTTACGTTACTATTCTCCATTAATTTAATATAATTTGCAATTTAATTTGTTAAATAAGTAAATAATGACTTAATTAAACTAAGTTAACTTTTTTTACTACAATATTATCTTTGAAAAATTGTGGTAGCTTGATTCATTTGTTTCCGTTGTGTTTTTATTAGGAACAGCACAAAAAATATTTAATTTCCACTAGAAATTCCTTTAATCTTCATTCAATAACATACGCATTTTAACTTCGTTATGTATTTGGTACATTTTAGGCTGATATTAAAAAAAAAATCATTACCTAATTACATTTCGTCTGGCAACTTTCCTTCATAATTTATAAAACCACCACTGCTGCTCTAGGAGTGTGTGTGTATCGTTTGTTTTCATGGCAAACCCAAAATAACAAACAATACCAGTTTACCAGTGCAAAAAAAAAACGAAAATACATACAGAAAACATACATCTATCTCTCTCAGGCTTCTTGCTCTGACTTCGTTAAAATTGCTGCAGCAATGGCGCCGAATGGTACAAAAAATAAACAACGCCTTTTCCTGTCCAAAGAAAGAGATAACATTCAAATGGCACTCACAATTTCTCTTTTTAACGCATTTACTGTTTGAGTAAAAAAATATGGGAATAGTTTTACTTCTTGGGTACAGTTTTTAACACAGTTCTGTCTTACCTCCGCTGTTTCTGTTAAATCGATTATTAAGAGCTGAAGCAAACTGTGAGTATGTATAAAATTCTGTTTGTTTGTTTGTTTATGCGTGGGTGTGTAGGTGCATTGGGTAGGAAGATGTTGGTACATTTAATTAAATTTAAAATATTGTCCTTAGTTAACTATTCAATTTATTAGGAATTTCATATTTTTTTTTTATCAAATACTGTTGAGTTTATACAATTTTATGCTGTTGAAGGATATTTATACGCACAAGCACACACACTCGCATATTTACAATTAGAATAAAGTAGATACCCACACTTTAAATTTCTATGTTGTAATGAAATTATATTTTTTTCTTACTATAAATTTCTCGATTTTCTGCAAAATTTAATTGAAAACAAATGACCGAAATTCCATTTAAGCTTGAGTACGTTTAAATGTAATTAAACAAATTGTTTTTACATTTTTGTTGTTATAATTACTGTTGTTGTTGCTGCTGCAAATCAAATGGATTACATAAGAATAATAAACACGAGTATTCGGCACAATTTTCTTGTTTGTGTCTCGAAATTGTTTTTATTGATTAATAGTTTTTTTGTTGCCATTTTTCCGTCTGGCAGAAGAATTTACATATAAAACTTTAAATAATTTTTAACTTAATTTTGATATAAATAAGGAAATTTGTTCGTTGGAGTAACAGAAACTTTTCGTGTTTTAAAAGCATTTAAGTGTGTACCTGATTAATTAAATTAATTTCAGACATGAAAACGTAGAAATTAGTGAGATTTAAGGAAAAAATATTTTTTTTCGTGCAAAATCTAAATCAGGAAACTTTGAATTTTGCTATATATATATGTATATATGTATATTTAAAATCAAATTAAGTCAAAAAATTTTTGCTAGAAGCATTTAAAAGTGAAAAACTTTTAATACGTCTGTTTTCCATTTTTGATTTTTAGATTTTACGAAAATATACCTACTAACAGAAAAAATCCTTAACAAATAGTATAAATCTAACATAAGTTTATTTTTTGAACTAATTTCATGTGCCATCCCAATAAAAAATTTAGCTTCAAGCGATGCAGGTCTGTAAGAGAGAAATGTAATACCTATTTAGCTTACAATATCGCTTACGGAAGGAATAAATTTTAT
Organism: Pollenia amentaria; assembly: GCA_943735925.1. Classification (NCBI taxonomy): domain Eukaryota; kingdom Metazoa; phylum Arthropoda; class Insecta; order Diptera; family Polleniidae; genus Pollenia; species Pollenia amentaria. The sequence goes on along the minus strand of OX031008.1, from coordinate 197,517,082 downwards.
ACGGCGAGTTCCTACTATGAAATGATAAATTTTTGACAAATAAAGCTGAAATTTTTGTTACCAAATTTAAAAACTAAATATGGGTACTTCCACAGAAGTGTCAAGTTACACCATCAAGTAATTAAGCTTGTATTTTAGAGCCATGTTGTTCAATTTTTTCTCTCTCTTTCACGAAATTGGGCTTTACACTAATATACAAAAAAAAAATTTAATAATATATAAATTATTCTTTTAGGAACAATTAAAAAAGCTTGGTGGAGTAACGTGACAAAAAGCAGACTTTCCTGTGGAAATACATATCCAGCGGTAAAAAGAATGAGTAAAGAGGCCTAATAGAAAGGCTTATTTAGCAGACACATTTTTTACACAGCCCTTCTATACTCCCTATAATAACAAATACGTTCTCTCCCGAAAGAAGGGAGTAAGGAAGGTCACTGAAAAAAAACTGAACCACTTCCTTTCTCCCTTCTTAAAGAAGGTAGTAGCGAATGGGTACTGAATATTTTGGAAGATCTTTCAAAAATAAATGTTTACCTTTCAATAGTTACCGCTGGGTATGTATATATACATACACACATAATTTTGTTACATAAGTTATGTACAACCGTTTTACATGTAATTCCATTGTAACATTTTATTTTTTTTTAATTTCAAATTTAATTATACAATAAAAACAAAAGATTCAATAAAAAAGGATAAATAAAACTGTTCACTTAGTTCCTGAGCCCACATTTTATTTATTCACCATATGAATTCATTACGAAAAATTTAAATGGGATTTAGTACGTTACGGTGGTACCAACTTACTTTAAAATTGGAATTGCACTTTAAATAGTACCAATTTTAGAAATGTATGTTTATGATTGTTTAAGTCAAACCAGTTCTCATCAGATATGAACATCAGAAGCACTGTGTGTTTTATGTGTTCTCCTGTCAATCTTTTTCTTTTATCCGGCACTACTAGATCAAATATTTTTAAGCAATTTTCGAAAGAGCTGGCGTGAAATGTCGCCAATTCCCAAAACTTTACTGGATCTGATATCCTTTCTAAAGTTTTTGTATGTCTTCCTATATAAATTGCAGAAAACAGTTTGGTTATTTGCTTTTATTTTGAAAACTTTTCACAAGGAATACATAATTCTAAACACAAACCATTTATTGTTATACCAAAACCACCTAAAAAAAATTTTCAAGTTTCTTCGCCTTGACTGTGTAAAAGATGAAATGAAATGCAATGGGCGTGTTTTTATCTTAATATTTGTTAAAAAACATGATGTAATTCTTAAGAAAACTATGGTATTGTACACGCCAGTGATGCCAATAGCAAGGAATTTTCCCTTTTTGTAGGGATTTTTCGGAAAATTTGAAGCTTAAGGGCTTAAGGCAAATGTAGGGAATTTTCAAAATATTATCTTTTTTTCAATATATTGTGTTAAAATACGTTAATTTTCGTATTATTTTTATTTAAAAATTAACATTTTTCATATTCAAAGAATTTAAGATTAAATGTAGTATTTTTCAACAGAAACCCTATACTAGTACTGAGTTTGCTAAAAATATTAGATACTTATGTTAAAAAAATTATTTAAAATAAGTATTTTTCAAAGAGGTTAGATCCTTGAAAAAAGACAAAAAATGAAAATCAAACACGCAGTTTAACTTAATTTTGACTAGATTGAAGGATATATAGTGGCGTTTCCGCCAACAAGAAAAAATTTTAATTTGTCACACTGTGTCTTTTTTTAATTATTGTTCTGTTTTCACAACACGTGTTCTAAAATTTATATGAAAAACAATCAAAAAAATTAGTGCTTGCTGTTCATATAAATTTTACCACACGTTCAATCACTTCTGTTATGAAAACAGCACATAATTTTTTATTTGTGTGAGTGTAGCATTGTGCATATATATTTTGATCTTTTTGTTGTTGTTAATAAATGCTTTAATCATAAAATTTACAAAATGTTAACAGAGTATGTATTTGTTTGCCTGAATCTAAAAACAATACATTTTTAACGTAGGAAATATTGTAGGGATATTTTTTTTGTTTGTAGGAAAAAGGGATTTTTTGACATGCAGGGATTTTTCTGAAATTTATATTGGCATCACTTTTACACGCAGAGAAAAATATGTTTCAATATGGTCACCTCCAACAAAACAAATTTTAAAGAACATTTTAGCCATATTATGTTTAATTTAATCGGCTCTAATTATTGTTAAATATGACAATAATTTGTTTTTGATTTAACAATAGTATTTCCCCTTTTCTGAGAGCAACATACCTTGGCTGAAAAACAACCATGCTATTACAATTGTTAAACACATTTTAGTTATAAGTTACCATAACATGTTCAGCGGCGACCATAATATGGTTGTGGCTTCTTGATGTAGGACTAATGGAACCATAATATGTTTGTTAGTGATAATAATATGGTTAAAATTAACATAATACATGTGTTTAAAATTTTCTTCAAAAATAGTTTTGTTGGAGGTGACCATATTAAAACATGTTTTTTCTTAGGTTGTAAAAACGGCTGATAGAACGTATAAAATGTTAAAAGTCTTGCAATGATTTCTTACATATATTAAATCCGATAGTTGTAAATAAATATCGATGTATCGATACATAATTTTTTTGAATATCGGCGATATATACCGATTATTTTTAATATCGATATTGACTTTCATACTTTAATAATCTCTCTTAAAAACCTGCTTTGCTGTAAGAGAATGCTTTTGCTCTTTATATGTTATTTCGTTAAGTTACCTTACTGCGTGCGTCTCTGTTTGTCTAAAGCTGGAGGTCCACTCCACGTTTTTTCGCCACCACGCGTTGTATGATTTGTATACCTTACTTGCGTTCTACCTTTCAAGTTACATGCAACACTTTTTATGCGGCATTACTACAAGTAAAAATAAGATTTCATTTGTCAACATCAGCTGATTTGTTTGAAAATAACATTTCAAACAAAAACAAATTTTAAAATTTTGTTGTTGTTTTAAATATAATTTTCTATGCGAACGTAAACTTTCGAAATCGACGAACTTGAAGTTATTTTTTCTTTGTTTCGAACATACTTTTATTTACGAAGTTCTTTTGATTGTTCAGGGTCAAATAAACCACAAAAGCGGTTTGATCTGTGAAATAAAAAAACATCTAAAGCATGTTTGTATAAAATCGACGTTTCTTGCAGATATCTTGAGTGACAAGTAAGTGGGCTATATTCGGCTGGGCCAAATCTTTGATATTCTCCAACGACAGTTAGAATATTTTAGGAGTGCGATTATATGGGGCCTAAGGTAAATAACGGAGCGATCTTCAAAAATTTTACATTGTGATTTCTAGTCATATATAGCCGTGTCAGGCCAAAATTGATTGCAATAGCATTTTTCGTAAGGGGCATATTGTAAATTATGGACCGAACTTTTCAAAATTTTTTGGTACATCTATGAACGAATTTGTGCAAAATCTTATATCAATATGTGCATTCCGCCACTTCTTATGGTATTTTTTGTAAAAAAAAAATTATCAGATAGTTTTTGTAAAAAATTATCAGACTCTTTTACTACTCAATCGATTTTACTGGATCTCAATCCAAAACTGCTTAGAAGAACTAGAAACCATTTGGTATCAATATTGTTCTTTTCTTTAAAGTTGTTCCAAAGTGAGCGTGATTTCAATAGTTGAACTGACAGACGATCATGGCTTCACAACTAGTTGTGGTCGAGAGTATAACAATGAGAATTTTTGGTCTTGTTCTTAATAAAACAAAATACATATACTATATTACTAGGTTTAACTATTAGTTTCCGAGGGAGTATTTTTCTGGTTGGGTACAAACATAATAATCAAGTATATAAAATATTTGTTGATCCTATTAAATATATTTTTGCCCTTTCAAATAGTTAATTTGGCCCAAAACAAAAACATCTCAAAATGGATCAGTGATAGGAGCTGTGTGAATTCAACACACTTGTAAAACTTTACCTCAGTTTTTTGACAACTATTTTGTAAACAATAAACAATTTAAAACAAATTTTTTATAAATTTTTTTTGATGTGATTTCTTATAATTTTTTAAAATAAATTTTAATTTGTTTTTTTTTGGATTAAAAATAATGCCTAAAATTTTATTCATTACTATCCTTGGCCTTGGTTCCTTATAATTATAAAACGTAGTAAAATAAGTCACATTCGCGTTCTTAATTTATAACTTCAAAGTAGTTACTTCCTTCAAAATTGATAGAAGGGGCCTCAAAGACGCGGGGTTGCTTTCGGTTATGAGGTGTGCTTCGTACTTCATGAACACGTCTGGCTGCCATTCCTCTCACTGTTTCACCCAACAACATTGACAGAAGCAAGTTTTTCGCAGTTTTCTAATAAATTGCCAATAGGACCAGCATGCGAATATGGTCCCTTGGTAACACCATTTAGCTTGTTAAATAGATGTTTTAATGGCAATTTGTTCAAATGTAAATAATCCATTGCAGTGAGCGCTGAAGTCTTTTTGCCAATACTCTTATTACTCCGTTAAATTTCCCAGTGTTAGTGACTGTACTATCACAACCAATTGCCATTAAATTTTCTTTATTCATTTTTTGAGACGAAGGAAGGGCAATAATTGACATTTCAATATTTTTAGAAGTACTTCTATCTGGTGTTGCATAGCCAATCTGGCTCCTAAACAGATACATGTGCCTCAATCAGTATTTGTCTATATTTCCTAGCTCCCTTTTAGATAATATTAAGCGTCTTATCTTTTCGGCCGTCAAAGTATAAAGCTAGTAGGTCTAGCTGCTTCTGGTCTTGAATACATTCATTACGTACTTTTTTTCTTTCCCGTCTTATTTTTGATTTATCAATTGGTTCTCTGCTAGGAGAGATATCTTGCAATACAGACGAAGCAATAGCAGCCGCTGCGCTATCGGAAACACGGTTACAAGTTTTTGACAAGTAATAAAGGCTAGATTACACTATCTCACAAGCCTTACGTATTCCATAATACTTTGTGAGATGGAAATCTAATGAGTTTTGTTGTGACTGTCAAAAAATCTAATGTAACATTACGGTTTGTAGTCACACTATCACACATGAACATGCTTTTATTAAAATGCAACCCTGATCCAATGAAAAGTATTAGCTTTTAGAAAAAAACAATGAAGTCGTATGGGATGTCAAATTTTTTTTCGGAACACTTCCATTTTCATAACACATTGCATTCACACTATCACACTTTGTCATATTACTTGAGTTTTTGACATGTATTAATACAAAGTATAATAGTGTAATCTAGCCTTAAATGATAACCGTTTATTACTTGTATGACTATTGTATTTGACACTGTAGGAAGAGACGATTTTCTCCAAACGCATTCTATCCTTTGAGCTACAAATTTTGCAATATCTAAAAAGGATGGTTCTTTGGTAGTATTCCTTGTTATTTTTAGTTGCTCATTCCAATCATAGTATTTCGTAACATATTCGTAAGTTGGTAAAACATTATCATTAATATCTTCTACATTTTCGAATCTCGTGCAGAAATAATCTTGGCTTCTGGTTTCCATAATAACGGTTACAAGTTAAAACAGTTCAAATAAAAAAATTAACACACAACTTCACTGTCCGTGTAGTAAACCCAAATTGATCTTTTTATTTTGCATTATTTTATATGTATTCTATCAAAAATATTTTCCGGAAGAATATATACTTTTCAATGAATGAATTGCTTGTGGCTGAATACTCGAGAACTTAAGAATCGTTAGGATACAGTAATATGCTTTTATGCAATACAATGCTATTGCTGTTATTAACAAATTTAACAAAATGAAGATCAAAGCGCGGGCTCTTACTCTAAAAAAAAATTAATAATATTTTACAGGGGTCTAATGCAGACAAATATACAACATATTTACGCTATTAGAAGTCGTTACGAGAACATTTTTTTTGACCCACCCTAATACCCAACTTCTCTAAAATTAAAGCCGGGATTGTAGAAGTGGGCATGGCACCTCGCTTACAAAGACATTATAGATTTATGTAAATCTGGAAAACGGCAAGAGATAAAATTTCCAAATAAGATACAACCACCTTGGAGATCAAAACACAAAATGAGGGCGGGATTGTGAAGTAGGTGTGTCATAAAATAGATTTAATAATATCTAAAGAACAATATTTACTGGCAAACTGGTGCTTTATCATATAAAGGGTCTTACAATTATTTTTAATAACCTCCTTAAATTCAAATTTGTACCATTAAGCAAAAAATTCAATTAACTTGTCCTTTCCCATAAAATACTATCTATCTATAAATCTATTCCCACTAATTCTATTCAAATTAAATGCGAACATACACACAACATTTCCCCGACTCCATTTAATTATCGATTATGATTAATAGTTTCTCTCAGAGATTAAATGAAAGGAATCAAAAGGATTTTCATGATTAAAAGCTGAAAATAATTGCATGTTTGTTCTTCCCATTTGTGGCCATTTAATTAGCCGGTGCCAATGTCAAACAAAAGACAACTTCCTCATTAGCCGCAAAAAATATGCCACAAAATAGATTTGTTAAGGCTGACAAAACAGTTGAGTCTCTAAAGGGTGGGAGTACCAATCTAAGAGGATAATCAAAGTGATGTTGACAAATAAATACAGTCATATTCTAGAGCAACACTTTTACAACTTCTTAAAAACAACAACGTTCATTTGAGTTTTCCCGGGATGTGTTCATTTGTTTTTCCTTTTTGGCAGCGTTGGTCCTTATGACCAGAAATAACACGTGCCACAGCAGTTGGCTGTCGAAATGTCAGATATCATCTGGCAAATGTGACTGACTGAGTGGTGAATAAGTAGTAGAATTTGGTTTTTGTTTTTCTTCTCCTTTTTTTCTTTTGGAATGTGAGCCTGCATACGTCCTGCGAGTAATAGATTAAAATCAATTTACTTGCTAGCGAAAAAATACTGGCTACACCAACACACTCAAATATTTGTTTAAATTAAAATGCACATAACACATCCATCCATACTAACACCACAACACACTACAAATGAGAATGATGTTTATGATTATATTTTCAAGGCACTGGCATGAGTAGCAAAAGTTGAAGCCTCATAAATATGAAATTAGTTGGTAATTCTATAAGCAACACGCGTCCTGTTTTAGTTTTCCCCCTTTTTTTTTGTATAATTTTTGGTTTTCTTTTAATTTAATTTTTTTCCGTTAAAGAACTTCATTTAATGTGAATGCGTGGGAAGTGGAGGTGTATGATAGGCCTTTTTTCATTTTATTTTAACAAATAAATTGGGTTTAAATATTTATATGAATGCATGAATAAAAGGCATTAAATATGGTAATGGATTTGTTCACATTTTATGCATAAAAAAATGTTTGTTTTACTTTTATAGAAGTGAAAAAGAAAGAAAAAAAAATTATCAGGATAAATTATTTAAATTGAATTCAGAAGTCAGTCGATTATTTTTTTTAATACATATTTGAATATTTTGAAAATGTGCTTTATAATAAGAAATAAACTTTATGTTAAAATTGCTAAACACACCTTCTGGGGGTCACGACTTATTACACCTAAGGGTCGTGTCTTGTTTAACACAATTTGTAAAATGGATCTAAATGTGGTCGCGAGCGGACAACCAACATATTGGCCTACTGATCAGCAAAAAGTTCCAGATGTCATAGATTTTGGAGTGGTTAAAAACATCCCCGCAGACACGATTTATGTTGAGGCTTCCTTAGAATTATCTTCTGATCACACACCTACAATTTTTAGTAAACCAAACCCTAATAGAATTGTAGCTCCGTCTGATTACTAAGTGACGTCGGCAACACAAATAAATTGGGTAAAATATAAAAAATATCTCAATACCCACTGCACTGAAAATATCCCGCTTAGTACACCGGAGAATGGGGATATTTCTATTGTTAATTTTGACAGTTATCTAAAACTAGCTGTTCAACATTCTAGCATAACCCCAAATAAAAATGAAAAATAGTAAAATATATTCTACAGATGTTGAGCGTCTCTTGACTGAAAAAAAGGAGAGCTCGAAGAGAGTGGCAATTGCATAGATCCCCTCAACTTAAGAACCCAGCGGTAAATGGAACTAAGTACCTAGATTATAATCGATGACATTAGTATAACATTCTAAGCGAGCGATTTAATGACTTATAATGTTATATATGTGTAATCTAATAAATATCACCTACTAATTATAACTTCGATTACAATATAAGCGGAGTGTTAGTTAGTGTGTTTATGTTAAAAAAATTATATTATATTATATTTAGTGTGTTTATGTTAAAAGAATTATATTTCTACTAATTAAAACTCCGATTAGAATGTAAGTGGCAAATTTATGCACATAAATTTAAAGACACAAAAAATTCCGATATAGCGGCTTTAGAAAAAAAAACAAGAAATGTGTATCACTATACAGATGTTACCTTAAAGTTGATAGTGCAACAGAAAGGTGGAGGAAATGGAACGGATAAATAATCTTATTTACCAAGATCCTGATTCATATGTAAGCTTGGAAAAAATTAATTTATTAATCTGTAAACTTAATAATATACCTATATGTACTACATTCCTTTAGATCGCAAAAATAAAAAACATGTTGAGACCAGGAGGCCTGGAAAAAAATTTCGACCGCATATTGGGCACAGAAGTTTACGTGGCCCTAAATTATGATGGCGTTAATGGAAAAAGAGGGTTCAAGGAATTAAAATCGCCTCATGATGCAGTTTTCGGTAAGATTGTTTAGACTTTTTATATTTTATTTATACTAATAAATTTCACTTGGTTTATTTCCAGATGCTGTCAAGGAAGAGGGCTCAACAATTGAGAAATTTCAAAAAAATATGCAGCATTGCTTTAAGACTTACAAAAACAGACATTTTGCAAAAAATTGCAGAGATTAAATAAAAATACCTTATAATATAAAATCAAATTTAAATCAAAATAAAAATTTAGGTTGTAATACTTAGGTTAAGTTTTTTATGTGCCTAAATCCCTAAAGTGATTTATTTTTATTATTTTTTTTTTTTTGAAAATAAAGCATTTTTTTAAATAAACTTGCATTAGACTTTAAATTATAAAATCATCAGGATTAGTGGTACCACCTCATATTCTTGCCTTACAATTGCAAATCGGACTGCAAACGACATACATTACAGTTTAATTTGCCTGAATTTATTGACGTGCCATCGAGCTCGCTTATAACACCACTTATAACGTAAGTGAAATGGCACTTACTGACATCGCGGCTTACATTTTAAGCGAGAGCACACTAATTAAACAGCCTATGACACTTGTGTGTAAATGTAAACAGAAATATAAGCGACAGCATCAGTACTGATTGCTACTAAATATTACTGACATCAGCGATTAAGTAATGGGTATTTTTACCGCTGGGAATTTACTAAAAGAGTGCACAAAAAGGCTAAGAAAGTTACTGCAGTCCCAAAAAACATCATCCTTTGAAAAATATCTTAAGGAACTCGATGCAACTTCTCAATCAGACTACTCATTATGGCGTGCAGCTAGAAATCTTAAAATACCAGTTACCACTAAACCACCATTAAGAAAGTCAAATGGAAGTTGGGCACGAAATGATATAGAAAAAGGAAATCTTTTTGTTAATCATTTGAAAACCGTATTTACCCCTCATACATCTCTCGATATTGCGGAGGAGTAACCACCTGTTGCTGTTAGAGCAGCTGTTCCACTAAGATTTGAGATAAGAGAAATCGAAAAGCTATTCATGATTTAAGCCCCATGAAACCCCCTGGTTTTGATAAGATCAGTAACAAAATGCTTTTGGAGCTTCCCAGCATAGCAAAGAAAATTATTCTCCTGATGTCCTGATGTATGGAAAGTATCCTTAGTTACCACGATACCTAAGCCAGGAAAGGATCCTACAAAATTTGAGTCATATAGACCTATAAGCTTATTGTCTAATATATCAAAGCTGTTTGAGAAGCTGTTAGTGTGTAAATTAGCCCCAATTTTAAATGTAAATAGATGTATTCCTAACCATCAATTCGGCTTTAGAAGAGAACGTAGCACAATTGAACAAACCTATCGTATAGAAATCGCCATAAGAAAAGCCTTTGAAGAAAAAAAATATTGTTCCGCCCTCTTCATCGATGTTTCTCAAGCTCTTGATAAAGTCTGACATGAAGGGTTATTACATAAATTGAAGCTAAACTTACCAGTAAATACACACAAGCTGTTAGAAAGCTACTTAGTCGGTCGAAAGTTTTTTATTAAAGATGGGGCTTTTTTAAGTTCTCCTCAGCCAATTGACGCTGGGATCCCCCAGGGAAGCATCATGGGCCCTGTGTTATACTAAATATATACCTCAGACATACCAACAAATAACCACACCCTAACTTCAACCTTTGCTGATGATACAGCTTTTTTAAGCGTAAACGAAAACTGTCATGAAGCATCCCGCTACTTGCAGAATCATATATTTGAATTGGAAAAGTGGTTAAAACAATGGAGGATAAAGGTCAATGAGCAAAAATGCGTACATATAACATTCACCTTGCGTCGGGAGTCATGTCCCCCTATTAAAATCAATAATCAATTAGTGCCCCAGCAATCGCATGTAAAATATCTCGGTATTCATCTAGATCGGCGTTTGACATGGAAATGCCATATAGAAACAAAACTAACACAAATGAAACTAAAAGCAATTCAAATATATTGGCTTATTGGAAGAAATTCTGTTCTTAGCCTCGACTGCAAACTTCTACTTTATAACTCTATATTGAAGCCAATCTGGTGCTACGGTATTCAGCTATGGGGCACTGCCTCGGCCTCAAATATCGAAAAAATTCAAAGGCGCCAAAATAAACTTCTTCGAATAATCACAGCCGCTCCCTGGTATGTTAAAAACTCAAATATTCACAAGGATCTCAATGTGCCATTAGTAAAAACTATGATAACGAAATATGCAGTAAAATATTTAAAAAGGCTTGAGTCGCATCCAAATCCACCAGCTCGAAATATTTTAAATGACAGCGGCCACTCTAGATTAAGGAGAAGAGATACTGCAGGACTCATCCGACGAGAAGACCGCTAAAAATCTACGTGTGAATAGAAACCGTGAAGAGAAAAATTTTCGTCTAGCATTGGCAGGACAAAAATAAAGTATTAGTATAAGATTTGATTAATTATTGTTAGTTCATATAAAAAAAAAAAAAAAAAAAAAATTTTTAAATTGTTAAGTTAAATACAGGAAAATTAGAAAGTACCACTATTTTGATCTTAATTGTACCAAAACACATTTTGATTTCTTTACAACTTTCTTGATCGCCAGAATAGTTAATTGAATTTTAAATCTATTTCGTTGTCGATTGATAGAGGTATATTCCCAGTACATGCAAAGATACAGCATAGGCGAAATACGTACTATGTACCTTCTTGTCTAACTTATTCAAATTAGTTGTAAAGCTCTCTTAGATAGGATACAGCTGCTTTCTTCTACGCATCAGTTTTGCACTATATGTGATAGCAACTATAGAGTTGTTGTCGAGTTTATTAGTGAAATGCCCTTGTCGAGTTCTACAAAAAAGTTGATGACAGGCATAATTTATCTCTCAAAGTTTAGGAAATATCAGACTTTAAAAATTAAAACTTGCTATTTTTGACCAACCTTGGTCTGGTATTTTGCAACTGTAAAGCTAAAATTTATCATGTTTTTTTCCATTCAATTCAATTCATTTATTTATCCATAATATTTACATTTCCATTTTAATTTAAGATTTTCTTTTTCAGCTTAATAATACATAGATTTATATTTACAAAATTATTATATACATATATACAATATTTTTTTGGAGGAGAAAATTTGGCAAAAAACCTATTTGATTCTTAATTTTTCTAAAAACTACTTATACTACTTAACAGACTATATAAAACCTATGATGATGCTAGCTCATTAATATGAACGAAATCAGAATTTATACATCTGGTATTGAAATTTTGTGTAAGCCTATTGATCTTATCTGCAACTAATTCCAAGCCCGCAATATCATGAAGGCGTGTGGTATCATGTCTTTTTTTCAAATATTTTATTTATTGTGAATTAAATTACCCTTTTAATGCACCTAAAAAATAAGTTGCAATGTTTTTTTTTCTGTCAGTTACTTAAAAACTTTTTCGTTATTATATTGGCAGTTTACTTGGTGTTTGAGTATCCACGAGACATTTTTCGCCATTATTTGATCGAATAATTAAAAAAGCCAATTTCAAATAACGAATAACTCGAACAATTTCTGTCAATTAATCGATTAAAATTAATTTCTTAGAAAATTCTACAAATTCTAAAAATATTTCGCTTAGAATTCTAGCCGATTAAATAGCTAACAAATAAATTACATGTTGATATCGTTTGTGTTACCCGTTCTTTTGAACTTGTTTTTGTCCCTTTTTAGATGAGGGTGTGTGTGAGACAAATTATATAATTAACGAAAAACGTCTAATTCCATTCGTAAGAATTTTCGTCCTAAAATAGCGCATTTTTCATATTTAGTTTGACGCTTATTGTAAAAAAGTCTTCAGCATTTATAAATGTGTAAACCATGCGCTGTTAGATCATGGGTAACCTGTTTTTACACGACCGTCAATATCTTTATTATCTCGTACCATCCAAAAGGCTGGATTTTGACATTTGAGGTATCGTTAGATTCATCTTAAAGCTCGAATTGTCCTTAGATAAGTTTTTGAAAACAAAATTACGGATTTTAAGTGTATAAAAAAGTGCCTTTTATAAGCTTCATACTTTGAGTTCTTATCTTTATCAGAACTTCTCTTAAAATTAGAAAAAATTATGGTGATTTACGGTGATTTTAACTGAGAATCTTCATCGATTAAAATTTTACTCGATTTTCAGTATTAATAAATTAATCAAATTTAGTTAAGAATAATAAATTGGTTTAAATAGTTTTCGTAAATAAAATAAAATAAATAATTAAAAAATAATTAAAAAAAATATGAGCCAAAAGCCTGTGTTAAATATCCGCATTAAGTTAAGCAGGCGGGACACAATTGCAAATTCTACACCGAAATAAAACTAATGAATCCCGTCTGCTACTAAACCTAATGCATGCTTTGGCTTGCAGATAATTTTATAGTCTGTATAATCCGAAGTAGTGTTTACTTTGTTTATAGTTTATTTTGTTTCCTTAATATGGTTACGGTCCTTTAATCACCGCATACGATATCGAGCAAAATTAATCGAAATTTTTTATTTTGATATCATGACACTCGATACATCTCTCGAGTTTTCATTCGATAAGTCAGTGTCGTATGTAGAAAAATAAGATACGATAGTTTACACGATATCGAATGCGTTGATTAGACCCCTGATTTTTTCAGCTGGGTTTTGATTTTTTTAATAATTTATCTTAGTTAAAGGTTTTAGAAGTGTAATGTAGTACAAATGAATTGTAATTTTATTGGTTATTATATAACTACATGTTTGTTTTATTGTTTTTTTTCGGTTTATTCGTATAATTAAAGTGTCAAATAAAATAGCCATGTATGTTTTTTCCATTATTTTGTACTACATTATTTGAAATTTGAAAAAATCAAGATTCTTGTTCGATTAATCGAGCAAAATTAAAGTTCAAAAATCGAATAATTCCTAACTCGAACAAAACTAAAAGTCAAATAATTGAATACTCTACTTGATGCGACGAAAAATGCGTTAAGATAACTGCATTTACTAACAACGTTTTTTTTTGTTTTAGATATTTGTGGTCTAGTGTGAAACTCTGAAGTTATCGATATCAACATACATCAAATGAGTTGTAGCACCATTCAAATAAAAAGATATTTTAAAGTAAAAAAAAATTATGGGCAATTTTGACCCCATGTGCATTTACAGGTTAATCTCCATTTTGCACTGTTTTGTCTTCGTATGACTTTGGGGTATATTTTTCTCAGGTTTCATAAAAATCGGCACAAAAATATACAATATTTCGCTATCTTTCCTTTAAAAATTCCAAATGTGTCAAAATTTAACTCTTGACTTTAACGATTTTAGCGTTAATGTTTTCAGATTTTAGTTGGACTATATGGACTTTAAGATTCTGAATAGGTTTTACTTTAAAATCATAACAGTAAGGAAATTCATCTCATTCATCAAATATGACCATAAATGAGTTTTTCCCAAAAGTTGCAAGATTTAAAACGCAGGTACGGAAAAACTATTGGAGGCATTGACATAATTTTTTCATATTTTTATGCCCTATTATATCATCGATAAAGCCCAATGTGATGAACTAAAAATACGGAAATTAGTTTAGCAAAATTTTTAAAAAATTTAAACTGCCGTCTTTTGGTCATACCTGCGAATAGGTTTACGGTATCCTACTAAGACAAAAACTCTTATACAAGCAAATACGAGTATATTTTAAGTAAAAATTAGCTCTTTTTCAAATATTTATCAAAATATGCTAATTTTGTTTCTACAATTCTGGTTCAAGTGGCTTGAAACACGTTAATGGCCTGGGGAAATTTTAATAACTTTAACATTTTTTTTTTACCAGATTTTGTCTTTTATATCTCACTAGCATTTAACCCGCTACTTCGTTAGCGCCCCTTTTTCTTATGTGGACATATTTTTACGCCAAAGCTTATGTTTCTAGGTTTAAACCCGCTACTTTGTAACGGGACGATTTGTACCTCTAAACGTTCGTACTTCGAAAATTTTTGTTTGTATTTTTTAGATACGTTACGAATGTGATATTTTTTTATTTCAATGTTTATTGGTTTAATAGATAGATGGCGTGGCAAAAAAGTTTTAAAATACAGGTTTACTCCCCAAAAGGGTCTAATGTCAAAAAAGTACCAGACACCTAACCGCTTATTATTTTAATGAGCATCAGGTTAGGGAATTTCCCGTTTTAACCTTTTTTACCCTTTAACCATAAAAATTTCCAAAACTCCCATCATAGGTAATCGATTTTGCGAGAGGCCAACCTCCCGAGCAAATTTCAGCATTTTACTTCAGGCGTTTAGGTCGTGCGATGATGAATCAGGCAGTTACTTTACAATTTTATATTATATAGGTAGATGAAGAAAAAGGTTTTAAAAAAAAATAACAGAATTAGGTACGATTTTCACCCCTTAAACATTCGAATTTCGAAACGCATCAAATTTGTATTTGTATTTTTTAGATAAGTTACGAATGTGATATATTTTTTATTTTAATGTTTATTGGTTTAAAAGATAGATGGCATAGCAAAAAAGTTTTTAAAAATACAGGTTTTACCCGTCTACTCCTTATTTCAAAAAAGTGCTAGACACCTGTCCACTTATTTTTAATAAACAATAATAGGTATTAAATTTTTTTGTATCTCATTTAGCTTAGCAGATATGAGGTCAGCGTGATCGATTTGGTGAAAGGCCTGCCTCAGGTCCAAATGTCAAACGATTTTTACCCCTTAAACGTTCGAATTCAGAAAAAGTACAAAATTTTCACTTGGCATTTTTTAGATAAGTTACGAATTTTATATAATTTTTATTTCTATGTGCATTGATTTAAACGGTAGATGGGGGACAAAAAAGAACCAAAATTCAGGTTTTACACTTTGAGTCCTTAAAAGAGCCGAATTTCGAAATAGTACCAGACACCTGTTCTCTTTTTTTATTTAGTTAACAACAATAAAAGCACAAAATAAAGTACAAAAAAGTACCAAAAATTGCCTCTTACAGATGCTCATTCAACGCTTTGCTTGTTTAATTTTATGTTTGTAGCTGCAATACTAACAAAAATTCAATAAGTAACTGTTGGCAAACAATACAGTACGAAAATGTACCAAAAACCACTCTTACAGATTCTCATTCACTTGGGAACTTGCATGTTTGATTTTATGTTTATAGGTCCAATTTTAACGGAAATTCAAAAAGTAACAGGTAAAGAACAAAAAGTACCAAAAAGCCCCTCTTACAGATTCTCACTCACTCAATGCATTGCATTTTTAATTTTATGTTTGTAGATTCAATATTAACGAAAATAAAAAAGGTACCAGCTAAAAAACGAAAAAGTGCCAAGAAGATCCCTCTTATAGGTTCTTGTCCACTCAGGACATTTAATGTTGAATTTTATGATTTTAGGTCCAATACTAACGGAACTTCAAATAGTAACAGTTAAAGACCAAAAGGTACCAAGAAGCACCTCTTGCAGATTTTGATTTACTCAGGAGCATGCATGTTTAATTTTATGTTCATAGGTCCAATATTAACGAAAATTAAAAAGTACCAGTTAAATAACGAAAAAGTACCAAAAAGATCCATGTAACGAATTCTCATTCACTCAGGACCTTGCATGTTTTATTTTATGTTAATAGGTCTCATTTTAACGAAAATTAAAAAAGTACCAGTTAAAGAATGAAAAAGTACCAAAAAGATCCCTCTAACAAATTCTTATTCACTCAGGACTTTGCATGCTTAGTTTTATGTTTCTAGGTCTAATACTAACGGAAAATAAAAAAGTACCAGTTAAAGATCAAAGAATACCTAAAAGTACCCTCAGAGGTTCTTATCCACTCAGGACATTGCATGTTGAAGTTTATGTTTCTAGGTCCAATATTAACGATAATTAAAAAAAATTGTCAGTTGTGGAACCAAAAACCTAAATTAAGAAATAAAATTTCCCGTATTTCCACTTTTTGGTACTTTTTTTTCTCCCCATTGAAGCATAAAAAATTTCAATATTGTAGTAGGAGCCCATAATTTAATACGTATATGTCAATGAATAAAAAAAAATGTTTTGTAAAAAAGTACCAAAAATAGTAACGGTTTTTACCCCCTAAACGTCAAAATTTCGAAAAAGTACCAAATTTGTATATGGATATTTTAGATAAGTTTCAAATGTGATATAACCCTTATTTCTATGTTTATTAGTTTAAAAGAAAGATGGGATGACAAAAAAGTACCAATATAAAGATTTTACCCGTTTACTCCGTATTCCCCTTTTTGGTACTTTTTTTCTCCCCATTGAAGCATGAAAAATTTCAATATTGTAGTGGGAGCCCATAATTGAATACGTTTATGTCAATAAATAAAAAAAATGTTTTATAAAAAAAGTACCAAAAATAGTTACGATTTTTACCCCCTAAACGTCAAAATTTCGAAAAAGTACCAAATTTGTATTTGGATTTTTTAGATAAGTTTCAAATGTGATATAACCCTTATTTCTATACATATTAGTTTAAAAGATAGATGGGATGACAAAAAAGTACCAATATAAAGATTTTACCCGTTTACTCCGTATTCCCCTTTTTGGTACTTTTTTTCTCCCCATTGAAGCATGAAAAATTTCAATATTGTAGTGGGAGCCCATAATTGAATACGTTTATGTCAATAAATAAAAAAAATGTTTTATAAAAAAAGTACCAAAAATAGTTACGCTTTTTACCCCTTAAACGTCCGAATTTCGAAAAAGTACCAAATTAGTATTTGTATTTTTAGATAAGTTTCAAATGTGGTATAACCCTTATTTCTATGTTTATAGATTTAAAAGATAGATGGGGTGACAAAAAAGTACCAAAATGCAGGTTTTACCCGTTTACTCCCTTAAAGGGCTGAATTTCCAAAAAGTACCAGACACCTGTCCGCTTATTTTTCTAAAGAACAACGAAAAGCATTAAATTTTTTTTGTATCTCTTTTAGTTTTAGAGATATAAGGTTACCGAATTTACCCGTTTTTGCCCTTTTTTACCCCCTTAACACCCTTAACATTCGAATTTCCAAAAATCCCGTCTTAGTGGATCGATTTGGGGAGAGACCAACCCCTGGTCCAAATTTCAAGTTTTTAACTTCAGGCGTTTAGGCTGTGCGATGATGAATCAGTCAGTCAGTCAGTCAGTCAGTCAGTCAGTCAGTAACGTTACAATTTTATATATATAGATTAAAACGATAATTACGCACACATTTCGCTTATTTTACATTTAATTGCAAAAGTAATTATTTAATGGGAATTTTTTACAAAAACTAAATAAAATGTATTTTTTCCCTTGTAAATGCACCTTCAAACTTCAGCCTCCTTGCGGCGCCAGTTTACGTTTATTCTTTTATACTTATATTAACAACTTGCGAAATGGGAGGGAGGTCAAATTTCAGAAGTTATTTGTTTTGGAGCACTCTACCCACGCGTATAGAATGCAATAATTTTCTAAAGCAATCCCATTTTCAATTGTTTTGAGTAGATAAATTTTGGTGTTATTCGTACTTAAATTTTTTATTACATTTTTTAAGTAAGAAAAAAACTGAAATTTATTACGAGTTTGTCTTTCTTTGCACACAGCAAAAACCCGGATTTAAAAAAAATTTTATTTTAGGTTAAGAAATCTCAGAGAAGGAACAATATTACAAAGGTTATGTTAAAATTAAGTGGTAGGACTTTCAGACATCACTCCTTTTAAATAAGAAGAAGGATACTAGATTTTTAAACTTTTTTTTTGCCCTTTTAGTTCCAAAAAATTACTTAGATATGTCAACAATTTAACAATTTATATTTTTTGCTTCTCCTGTTAAATTTTGAGAATGTAAGATGGGGCCGAATGCGTTTGACGTAACAATATATACTAATTTTAAAGGTAGGTTGTTCCACATTTCATTAACATTTTCCTACTGAACCGATTTTGCCTTATTTAACACCAACATGTTGAGGGTTTCGAAAGTCAGACAGACGGACATGACTAAATCGATCTTGAATTACTCAATGACCTGGAATATACCTTATGAAGTCTTAGATAAGTGTTAAATAAGTTTCACATGGAATTACAAACTTAGTAGTATCAGTGTTGGAAAATTAACATTATATACCGTTCTTTAGTATTCGGTTCCGTAGATATGTGGAAAACACAAACGCTAAAGTGTTTGTGTAGTAAATCCCTGCAAATAATATTGGACTACTTGATACATTTTAGATAAAATGGACTGTATGTAATGCAATCATGGACCATGTCATTGTTAAAAAAAGTTTATAGTTAAACGACATGTCTTCGTTTTTAAGCGACATATTCTCGTTTTTAAACGATTTCAAAACTAATCCTCTAGAGTATATCATGGAGTTGTTTCAAAACTAATCCACTGGGGGTACGTATGGACATGGAGCAGTTCTAACACTACTCCGTTGTAATGAAAATCTGGGTTATATGGTCCAGCCCACTATAGGAAATTTTCCCTTTTTTTTGGCCAAAACTAATTTTTAGCCAAACGAGTGGGCCATACTAAATGATTTTTTAGATTCGCTTTTTGGAAGTGTTCCTCCTTAAGCTAATAAATTTTTAGTCACGCACCGTCACGGGGAAAAAAGTTTGTCACGCGTAAGTCTGCATTTGGTACGCTGAAGTTACCTGGAAAAATACGCTTTTTTTAAGACATATGCAAGTATATGCAGCTGAAATAAATTGCGAATGGATGACAACTTATGGCTCTATCGAAATGCGTAAGTGTTATATCTATCACTTTTAATCATTTTTTTTCGGAGCTTCGTGAAGTTGCAATATATTAGTACAGTATATAACATCAAGGTATTTTTCTTTCCTTCGATTTAACCAAATTAAAAAAAAGTTGAATATCTTTTTAACTACTATAAAAGTACTCACTTTTAGCATTATTGTTAATTTTTCACTTTTTTTACATGAATTTTTTGAATAAAAACTTTAAACTTATATACACGTCTAATTTAATATAGTAACTTCCTCGTTTTGTTTAATAAACAAACCTCATGTTTTTGCATTTATAAAATAACGGTAAAGCATCATTGATGCTTTATTCTTCGGGGATGCTTTTTTTAGTATGTTTTTAAGTACATAGTGAAAAAAAAATCAAAAACTCCATGAAAAAAATTAAGCACTTTTGGCCAAAAAAAAGGGGAAATTTCCTATAGTGCAGCCCTAGGACATCGTAATGTTAAATAGACCATGTTTTTTCAATACATTTGGGTTACCTTTGGACTAGTCCTAGTCCCTTATGGGCTATATTTTACACCTAATATGAACTAGTCGTATTATTTGCGGGGATCTTAAAAAAATAACGGGGCCCAATTTGTGATCTTCGAGCACAAAAATAATACTGTATTTATCCCACTCAACCAAAAGATGATAAAATTTAATTGCGTTCTGCTTTTTTGTAACCACAATCTTCGTTGTGTTCTCTTCAGCACATTAATTTCAGAAGTTATTGGTTAATCGTTTCAGTTGTGCTTAGCGTATATATATTTTGTTTTACATAAACAAAACATATACACAATACACACACAAGCTAATCGTGCTGTGGTCGCCCAGCGGGAAGAAGAAGGAGTACGGATGCCTTCTAGAAGGCCTCTGTATACCTTCTTTTGAATGTACAAGGCCTTTTTTCCCCATTCCATACTCAAATCTTTTTTACGAACGCTGTCATTGCGGGGTAGGCCTTCCGCTCTCGCTTCTTTCGCAGTTACATAAGAATGTGTAACTGATTGTGTAAAAAAAACAAAACAGCAAATGTAACTCCTTCTGTTCTCCTTTCTCATAGAAGGGAATGTGGCTCAGTATTCGACTTGCAAAACTGCAAATGCAAAATATAATTCCTCTTTTGTTAAATCCAACAACAAAATACACAGAGTTTACGTTAGATTCATTAAAGTGCTACGATATTTTTTATTTGCTCTTTTGCAAGCCGAATAATGAACTCCGCTAATGTAGGTCTACATATCAATACAATTGTTCTGTTTTATAACGAAAAACAGAACACTATATAATGTTTACTTACTTTTTAAAAAATGGTTATGAACGGTATTAAGGGTTAATACACAAACACTAAACAAATAGATATCGTTTCAGGATGTGTGAACCGTACGCTAAATAAGGTACTGTTTATTTTCGGACGCTGCTTAGTATACCCCGATTCTAAAATATGAGTGAATAAATTGTTTGTCTTAATCATACTCGGAGCTGCCTGCCAGTACTGTATCAGCCAATTCTATTCTGCGAAAAAGGAGAAAGGTCTAAAAGGGGAGAGATCATTTTATCCCAACCAAATAGTCGATGTGCTTGTTAAATTGATTTTGATTGCTAAAATAAAGCATTTATTAACCGTAGAACACACAACATGGTACTCTATTATCATTTTTAATAGTTTTCAGCTTCACAGAAAATAAATATTTAGTTTAAAATCCGTTTAATACAGGCATACAAAATCTATTAAATATATTGGCTACACGAATGTCCCGGTTATGTGTTGGCTTAGTTATCATATTTAGACACTTGTGGGACCACTGAACAAAATTTCAAATAAATGTTCAATAAAACGAAACAAAAATACTTGCATTTTTTAGATCCGAAGTTTTAAAACTCCATTAGGATTTGTTTTGCAGCTTCAAACGTTAAAAGCCGTTAGTGGCCATACGGGTACCTGCTTATATATTCAAGGGTTAAATATTTGTTCCTCTGAATCCAAATTTAGAAAATGATTTTTAAAAATTCTGATTTTGTATTAGTTTTAATCGACATATTCGAAAACATTTCAGCTTTAAATATATGAAATGTTTTTACATTCCCTTCTTTTAAAATAATGCATTTCGAAACCACTGTGCTACCCTCGCATTACATTTTCTTCTAATAAAAGACCATTATTTATATCTTTTTTTTATTATTTTTGTATTTTTCTTTATATATATTTATATATAATTTTTTATACATTTATTTAGTTTTTGCTTTTATCTTGTTTTTTTTTTGTATATAATAAAAATAAAGTTTTACTTAGACTTTAAGGAATAATAAAAAAATATGAAACTAACTTACAAAAAGAAACTCCTACACAAAAAGAGGGTGTTAGAGGGAAATAAGGAGGGTGTTAGAGGGAAAGGAAAAAGAAAGAACGAGAGAGAGAGAGAGAAACTCAAAGAAATGAACTAAAATTATTAACTAACAATTATGGTAATAGTTTTGTTTTTATTTATTTATGTTTACTAAATAAAAATTGTTTTAAACAAATAATTTTATAAAAATAAACTAAAAAAATTATCAAAAAGGAATGTTTAAATGAGTATTGTTTTTTTATTTATATTTTATTTTTTTAATTTCTAATAGTATTTAAGAATTTATTTAAGAAGCACATATTAAATAAAAAAAAAAAAATAGTTCCAAAATAATTTTAAATAAAAGAAAATGATTTTATTTAAAAGTTTTTGAGTGAATTTTGTTATTGTTTTAATAATAATTTGTTTTTTATATAAGTGTAATATATATTTTTTGTACACAGATTATTAACTATTAGTTGTTGTTTTTTTTTCTTTAGAGAGAATACAATTACAATATTTTTAAGGAGGAGATTTTGAGGTGAAAGGGAGGGGTTTGTTAACGTTAATTTTTTTTATTTAAATTTTATACAACGTCTAAATAAAATTTACTAGTTGCTAAAAATATGTACGAAGTTGTGGTTTATAAACTTTTTTATTTTTATATTTAGTATTATTTTTTTTATAATTTCTTTCCCTTTTTTTTAATATAAGTTTTTAAGATTTGAACTTTTATTTGCTATTTATTTATAAATTTTTGTTTTTAAATTTTATTTATACATTTATTAGAAATTTAATTTTTAATATTACTTTATACAAAATTTTATTACATTTCTTTTATTGTTTAATAAGTTTTTATTTTATTTAATATTTTATTCCTTAATTATTTATTTTTTTATATTAATGATATGAAATACAATTAAAAGGACATTTTTGTAAAGATTTTTAATAGTATTTTAAAATCTATTTTTTTGCTTTATTGATAGATTTTATCATCAGTTTTAATTTCGTTTGTGTTTAATACTCGAGGGGTTGTGGGATTTAAATTTTAGTACAGTGGTATCTCGGTTTAACGAGTACTCAGTTTGATGAAGTCGCCTTTTAACGAACGCTTAATATTTTGTCATAGAGTACCTTTTTTTGAACGAACAATCCAAAAAATTGGGACACGATTAAACGAATTTTTTAAATTACAAATAAAAAAAAAAAAAAAACAAGAGAAATCTTTTAAATTGGTATGTATGTATTTGTAAGGATCTTTTAGCTCGAGTAACTATTTCGAACCAACAACAATAGTCTGAGTTACACACTATCGCACATGAATGACAGTTTTGCTTAAATTTTTCTCACAGCCGTACCTAAACACGAGAGGAAGGCGGAACTTTTTCATCCGCGTAGCCTTTTCGCTGATATGTCTTACCTGAACAAAAGTGTCAGCGTTGTGTCACAAATAGTAATGTGTTAACTTTCTTGCATACTTAAACCCTCATAAAAGAAGTAAGAGATGGAATTAAAACCGCTAGTTTGACCTTAAAATAGCTACATTGCCATTATTTATTATCGAACGACAATATCAAACAAATATAGCAACCCTGCTTATTACAAATTCATAGGCATGAGGATTTTTGACAGCTAGAAAACGCGTTCCGCTCTTGTTAAGGTATGGCTGTTAGTCAACCGTCAACCCAAGTTCTTTTGTGGTTCACTGTTGACAGATAAAAG
This sequence comes from Pollenia amentaria, assembly GCA_943735925.1. Taxonomy (NCBI): domain Eukaryota; kingdom Metazoa; phylum Arthropoda; class Insecta; order Diptera; family Polleniidae; genus Pollenia; species Pollenia amentaria. Next base: position 197,493,542 of record OX031008.1, on the reverse strand, counting down.
TTTTGATTGCAGCTCAAGTTAGATGTTCAATGTGTACCCCCCTTTAAAGGTATTGTATTATTTTGGCAATTCACAAAGTGCTCTAGTGTATCATATTTATAAAATTAAACCAAATACTCGTACAACCAATATACACAATATAACAATTTGTGAATTGCCTTATTATGTATCAAGGCGAATTTATTAGAAGGTGTTGCCAAGTAAACAGTAATTGGTTTTGGGAAGGGAGTTGCCAATTTTGTTACGAACAAAATTTTTCATGTGAAAAAACGTGTGTGCAAATAAATTTTAAGCAAATTTTATAATTTGTTTGTAGTTTTAATTGCGTAAAACAGATTGTTTTGACCATCCCTGCTTGTTGTTGTACAGTTGGTACTACCCTGTAATAAATTCGCCTTGTTATGTATAAAACTAAGTTTTATACATAATTTTTAGTTCATTTGTAAACATATGTGTAGTCAATTAATGAAAACAAAATGAAACAAGTAAGAAAGTAAAGTCGATCAAGCCCGATTATTTGATACCCTACACGACATTATGGCCAATAAAATTATGTTAAGAGGTTAAGAGTCATGTAAAAGTTCTTTGTGTCGAATATAATTTCGAAATCTAAATCATGGCAAAATATTGTGCTGGTATATCCATGGTACGACCATAGGTCCCATATAAGCCCCCATACTAAAAGTACTTAGCCCATTTTTCGCCGACCGATGATTATAATCCCCAGCACTCATATTGTTCTTTTTTGTTGCTATGTGTTTTTCTGGCAGTTATTTAAAATCTGATTTCGTTATTATATTGCCCCGGTAGGCTAGCTGGTAGTAATCTAGTCTATTAGTACCGGGGTTGCGGGTTCGATTCCCGCCAGAGACTCTGGTCTCCTGCAGACAAGCAAAAAGCTTCGCGGGATTTAGTGTAGGAATAATGAAAAAAAAAAAAAAAAGTTTACTTGGTACTGCGAAAAATGGGTCAAAGGCAAACATATCTAATATAGATTAATAACTCTTAATAATATTCGACACAAAGAACTTTTACAGGAATCTTAACCTCATAACATAATTTTTTTCTTTGGCATGATTGCCCATGGGATTAAAATAGGGTACTCTTCCGAAAATTTGTTTTTGCATGCTGCGGTGTAGGGTATCATATGGTCGGGCTTGACCGACTATACCTTCTTACGTGTTTTTTTATTTTCTTTAGAAACAAATAAAATATATTTACTATGGCATTAAAAATGTCTTTTTTATGGACAAAAGTTTAAGAACGAGCGCCGTATTTAACAAGCTTTTTGGTGTAATGAATCACCCTGCCATTATATCGTTCGTTAAACCAAGTTAATACTGTATTAATAAAAAATAACAAATTTTTTAAATTATAAAAGAAAATTAAAAAAAATTAATATACTGTAATTAATTAATGAATGTTTTAAACATTATACAAGTTTAGGTTGGGCGCTTTTATAATTTTTTAGCATTAAGTTGGAAAATTTTTTATATGATGATAAAAATTTTCGATTTTTTTTATGAGTTAATTATTTTTTTTTATCACTCGATTTTCGTTGATCTTGGCTGTTAAATGATAAAAATAATCATAGATATTTACAGGTTTTTTTTCAGAGTTTTGTTAGCGTACTACAAAAGTTTTGAAAGGAAACATTGGGGTTAAAAGCTAAAAATTAAGTGAAAAGCTCAAACATATGTAAGAACTGATTTCCGAATAAAATATTGGCGTAGCAAAAAATTCTTAAAAGGGGTGTACTAAGTTTAAAACAAATAAAAGTATGGCTTTAATTTAGTTTAATTCGATTTAATAGAATATTTTCATATTCTTAATATTAAAATAAATATCTGTTGCCTGTTGCAATTTGTTCCTCTTAGGAACCATAGGACATATATTTAGGGCGATTCATCGTGAGGTTTGATTTTCAATATGCGTTTTTTACAGATCACACTGCTTTGTCATTTTCGTTCGGTATCGTTTGGCAAGTCATCATGAAAGTCAGGCGATTTAAATTTGCATCTTATTTTAAGTGAATGGGCTCTGGAAAACTCAATGAAAGTCCGGAAAGTCTTATCGTGAATTTTTGTTCAGTGATGACACACATTTCTGGCTCAATGGATACGTTTATAAACAAAATTTGCGTATTTGGGCTGATGAGCAAACCGAAGAGTACCAAGAGCTACCATTACATCCATTAATTAAAAACAACGGTATGGGTTAGTTTATGTATGGGCTGGTGGAATCATTGGTTCATATTTCTCCAAAAATGAGGAAAATCAGAATACTACCATCAATGGTAACCGTTATAGCAGCATGACGGTGCTACAAGCCATACAGCGCTTGAAACATTGACCTTGTTGAGAAATCATTTTGGTGAGCACTTAATTTTACGTTTTGCTACGGTAAATTGGCCCCCTAGATGGTGCGATATCACACCTTTGGACTATTTTGTCTGGGAAAAAGCCAGCTACGATTGATGCTTTGGGAGCCAACATTACTCGTGTTATTCGCGAGATACCAGTCGCTAGAACGTGTCGCCTAAAATTGGACCTTCCGCATGGACCACCTCAGACATAACCATGGCCAACATTTACATGATATAAATTTCAAACAGTAAATGCGATAATTTGCTATTTTAACCGATTATGAACATTTAAAGTTCACTTTAAAATTTATGTGTTTTATTTTACATTATAAATCACACCTCAAGATAAATTACCCGATACAAAGATATAAAACATTGTAAACATTTTAAAAGGTCTTTATGAAACGCTTTTTCCAATGCACGAAGCATTCTGACATATTTTCCCTATTCACTTAAATTTTTTATTTTTTTCAAAAACCTTCTTATTTCCTTTCAATATCTTAAGTTTTTCTCTAAAATTTGATTTTTTTCTCTTAAAATTTGTTTCTCTTACTTTTAACGAAAAATGCGATTTCTTCCCATTTTTCGTACGATATGTTTTAAAAGGTTTCTGGCCAACTTCACACGTAGAAATTCACTTCAAAACCATTTTCTTCAATTTGTTTAATTTATGCATACTCAAACGGCGTTTTATTCGAGACATATGAACCACTGGCTGAATCATCGTCCGATTTGCTGCCGCAATACTGTATCAGCAGATTCTACACCATATTGACATATTTGTCCTGAGGCGACATGTAGTCTAGACTATTTTGCGAGAAAGCCTGAGCCGAGACAGTGCCTGTGAACGAGGGACTGGGCGAAAGACCGAAATTAGTAGCAGCCGAATAGCCTGAATGGCCCATGTTATAGTTGACTTGATTTTGATTGCTGAAGTATTCCATTTGCGAGTAATAGCTCGGCGCCTGTGCATAGTTATTGGGATATTGTTGATATTGATTATGCCAGAAGTTGTATGAGTCGTGGTTGGACATGTAGGCAGCCGAATGGGCGGCGGAATGGTGAGCCGATTGAGCGGATTGCGCAGCATGAGCTGCAGCCGCTGACTGGGGTGACATTGGTGTAATGGGAGGCGAAGGTGTGGTTATGCTGGAATTAGAATCCATGGGCGTTATATTGCCCCCAGGCTGTAATAAACGTGGATTCGCCGAGGCGGCTGTGCCATAAATGCTATGATGGTGTGAACTAGTGCTAATATCGCCACCCGATTCCTTAAGCGTATCATAAGACGAGCCACGCAAAGCATCAACATTCGCACCAGGATATCCGGAACCACCCAGATGTTCCTTTTTGCACACGATACTGACCGGACTAACCGAGGTGGCAGGTGTGGGCAATAAAGGAGAAGAGTTCTGATGATTGGCACCGCCCGAGGTATTAAGACCAGCGGCAGATCCCGAACCCACACTACCACCGGCCATGTGATGTAAATGTGAAACGGCTGAAGAGCTGGTTGGTGTAACGGCGGAGGCGGATGAGGAGGAATTGTGGAAGGAACTGTGATGCGACTTGATCGATTGTGCCACGGCTGCTGCAGCCGCTGCTGCCGAAGAGCTCTGCGAGGAGGAATTATTATTCGATGAATTGTTATTGGATTTGTTGTTATTATTATTGTTGTTGTTGGCGGATGAGGAATGATGACTATTGGACTTGGAAGAATTCGTTGAATTGGAATTGCTGCTGCCGTTATTCGATGTATTGCGTGAGGAGGAGGATGAACACGAGGCGGATCCAGAACCCGAATTAACAGATTTCGAGTTACTTAAACTATTCGACTGTTGTTGCTGTTGCAATTGCTGGCGGCATTTAGCGCGGCGATTTTTAAACCAGACCTGGAAGAAAAAAAGGAAGAAACAAATTAACGAAGAAACAAATTTAGTTTACTTTGATTTTTATAAAATTAAAAGCTCAGCATTTTAAATATTTTCCAAATCATTACTTGATTTCAAACAGAAAATTTAATATTATTAAAATTGAAATCTCTTTGGAATTCTAAATTTTCTCCCACAAAGCAAAAAAAAAAAAAAAAAAAAAAGAAATCAAATTGAAATTAGTGATATTAATTTAAAAATATGTCCTTTACCCCCTCCCTTCGTTTGAACTCGCCTGCCACTTTGATTACAAATCTTAACTTTATCAAACCGTAACATACAAAAACTGCGAGACGGGGGACGAAAAAAATTTCAAAATAGTAAAAGAAAAAAAAAAATGAAAACAAATTGAGAAATATAATGAAATCTGATACGCCTTGTTTAATGCTCTTTTTAGTCCTGATAACTACAACAACAATGACGGCAATATAACGCAAATAAAGTCCTTATTCTCTGCCATAATGCCATATAATGAAATTTTTTTGGTCATGAACGTTATTTTTTTGTTTTGTTTTGTTTTATTTTACTTTGATAGAATATTTTTTTCATACAAATTATTTGGGAGCTGTTTTCAACAACAGGGGCGTTGAAAGTGTGTGCGTGTGTGGTAACATTATAGATTGTGGCGTGTGGCATTAATATTAAGGCAAATATCTCTGTTGCTTGTTTAGGGTGGCAACATGAAACCATTAACATTAACTTTCCCACCTCTCTTTTCAGTTAAGAGTTTTTTTCTTCTTCTTGTTTGTATGGACCATAAAGAAGAGCTTTTAAAATCACTGTGAAAACAAATTCTTTATTTTGCTTGAAATTCCATTTCTCCGAATGAATGAGTTGTGTTATTCTTTCGCTTGGCAAAATGACTTCTGATGGTGAGAATGTGAACATAAATGCGTTCGTAAGCACTTTGCGGATTGTTAATTCGGTCCCCTTAAGCATAACAAACAAGGATAATGTGAACATGACTGTAAGGAACAAAAAAAGTGTTGGCATCGAATTCTACCCATCCACTTCCTATTCTTCTTTGGGAAAAAAGTCCTTTTGCACTTGTTATTGTATGATAAAAATAAAAAGGGGGAGTAAGTGTGTATTTGGAATTTGAAGTACGTTTTTGTGGCATGAGGTTTGCTTTTCTATTTGACAATATAATCGAGTCAATTTTCAACTGTACGCTTTGGATAAACATTTTGGGCTGTTTATTTGTTTGATTGTTTTCTTTATTTCTTGTGTATCACTGTTTGGTGGCAGCAACAGCCACCGAAGCCCGGGGCTGGCTAGCAGCATCTTCGAAATGGGCGCGTGACTTTTAACACTTGTTTCTTGTTATATGGCAATAAAAATAATAACAACAACTATAATTTATTCATTGATACTTGTCTTCCTTACACTTGAAGAGGATGGCACTTGTATCTCTCTTTGCTCGAACACACTTACTCAACATAAACAAATAAACACAAACACTTATCCAATGAATTGTTGAAATAGTAAATTATTGTAATTGTTGTGGGAAAGCTGCATTATGGTTAAGGCACTGATGAAAATACTGCATAATTTTAGTTAAAAGGACATTTTCTGAAAGGTTAGGTAAACTAGATAACTCAAATAATGATTTTTAAAGAAAATCGGCCTTATTATGAGTGTCGTTGTCGCAGTCGAAAACAAGTCGTTTTAAAAAATTGCTATTATGATTGTCGTAAACGACACAAATATGACGAACTTTCTATGTGTTTTGTATTGTCGTTGTAGTTAATTTAATGTGATATCTAAGAAAATTAAAAATTTAATTTAAAATACTGCAATAAGAATACGTGGTAAATCATTATAATATGGTTGCCAGTGACAATTATATGTTTAAGGTAACCATAACATTTAAAAATAAAATCTCGTTAAAATAGTTTTTTTAAAGGGTACCATATCAAAACATGTGCTTTCTGTGCTTGTACTAATAGAGCAGTAGTTAAACAATTAATACGAAGTTTAATTTTTAATTTCTTAAGGTGTGTAGTAATAAAAATACACGCAAAGAAAAAACATGATTAAGGAATGATCACTACGACCATTTTTATTAATATTTACCTAATATGTTTACCCTAATAAATTTATTATAGTCATAATATAACCTTAAAAATTTTTATTTGTACTTAACATTTTTAATATAATCTAATAATAATAAACATTTTCATTTTTCAAATTTATTCTATGAGTTAAATTACAGTTATGTATTTTATAATAGTCTGGTAGTGTATAAAGTCAAAGCAATAACAAAATTACAAAACATTTATGACTTTGTTTGTGCTTTCAATGTTATTCTTTGGCGTTGCGCTGCGTTTTAGGGCCTTAATTTTTTTTTAACATTTTGATACACTCCAGCACTAGTAATGAATGAGGGTATACTAAGTCTAAGACCACATAATTGGGTAATTCACAAGGTAGTCAAAAATTTGTAAAGTCATATGTCTTAAAATAATTACAAGAAATATATATGACTGCTGTGGGCAACCGCTTATAATTTAGATTTCTACTGTACAGTTATGACGAATCAAAGAACACAGATTTAAAATTTTTATTTTGTTTGAAACACATCAATATTTTTTTTAAACAATTTTAAAATATTATTTAGGACATTATGACGATATGACTTGATAGCACACCTTGTGAAGCATCCAAATGTACATCTATTATAGGTCCTTAACTAATTCTGAGTAGATTTAGTCGATTGTCCATCTGTCCGTTTTTTGGAATCACATTTACCTAATAATTACTCAAAAGAAAAGAACAGAATTTCTGTCAAATTCCTGCTAGTTCTCTAAAGCAGTTTGGGTTTGAAATCCAGCACAATCTGTTCAGTAGAAAAAGGGGAAGAAAGGCCCCATTTAAAGCCCAATCTCGGAAAACACTTTAGTATGCCTTAAACTGTAACGAATATTAGTATTATAGCAAAATTTGGTGTGTCATAGTTTTATAAGACTAGCAATAACACAATTACATTTTGTGAGGTTTGGTCTGTAATTGCCCATAGGCCCTTAAAAGAGGCCCAATCCTTAAATATTCTAATTCTCGATGGAAAGTATCAAAGATTTAGCACAGCCGAATACATCACTCTCACTTGTTTTTATTTAATCCAATTAACTTCAAATAATACATAATTAAACTTCCTTTTTAACTAAACTCTGTTAACTTAATCTCTGTTTAACTCAACAATTTGTTTCAATCATTTGCTTAACGCTTTTCTTACAATTTGTCAGAATCATTAAATAACTTGTTTCACTTTTTTCCCTACCAATTTCAATTGAATTACCAATTTTAAGAATTATTTCAAAATAAACTTTTCTCTTTCATTTCACAACACAAAACTCAAATGGAGAAGAATAATAAAATAAAACTAACAGAAAAAATTTACAAATCATAAATATTCAATTTTAATTCAATTTCAAACAATTCAAGTGTTAACGAAAAAAAAAAAATTTGAAAATTTTAAGACGACAATAACAAAAATGTGATGATTTATCAATGATTGAAAATAATGTTGAAAAAAAAAAATTTTTTTTTTAAGAATAAATCAAAATTACATTAATGTTACTCTACAGTCAACAAATTGTAAACGCAGAGTGAAAGATGAAATAAAAGAAAAAAAAATTTTAATCTGCAATGGGAAATTTTAACAATACTACAGCTGTTGTATTAAATCAAATAAAGTTTTTTTTTCAAACGAAATAATGTTAACGCATTATTGACATAGTGAGGAATAGGGTAGACACTATCACCTCTAATAAATAGTAAAAAAAGAGAATCTGGCATTTGAATTTAAATCTCAACCGTTATTATTAATATTGTCAACTGACAAAAGAGTTGGTTTTACTTTTTTTTTGCGGGGTGTGCTTGTGTTTGGGAAGATATTTGTCAAAAAAATCCCCTAAATGTAGGCAAAACAAAAAAAACTCCCTAATAGTAGATAAAGAAAACTAGTTTCAACAATCATCCCTTAATTTAAGGGTACTATGAGAAACTGTTTGTATTCATATAGTAGCAAAATTTTAAAAATAATTGACAAATTATGTTAACTCGTTTTCATGCTAATGCAAAATTTTAAAATTGTATACCTTTGGTCATAAGGGCACAACCAATGAGCTACCAATGTACTTTTTTCTTCGAAAAAGTACTATACACCACAGCCCCGTTTTTCGTCGATCCTATTTGCGTAGTTTTAATTTGTGTCGCTTTTTAAAATTTGGTTCTATCCGCTTTGCGTCATTTTGATTCCGATTTGCGTCGCTACATCCGATTGGATTTTTTCACTGAAGTCATAATCACATGCGAATAATTTTTCTATTTGCGTGTCAAAATGGGAATTCCCATTTTATTCTGTTAGGTAAGTTATTCTAGAAGAACTCTTAATTAAGCACCAACAACAGTTAAACAAATTTACAATAGAGATAGCATTTAAAATTAATCAGATGAAGATAGCTCGAGTTAATCTCAAATACTTTTTTTTTAATGTTTATGTGAATATGTATATGATTTTATGAAAATATATTTTTTCTTATGAATGTATATACATATTTTATTCTTCTTTTTTTAAATTAATTAAACCCATTTGCTGAAATAAATAAAATAAAACGTAACCATATGACCTTTTTTTTTATCAAAAATAAAATTTTTTTTCCCAAATATTTCAATTTTTGACTTAATCAATAAAAAAATCAGTGTATATAAAATAGGGATCCGATTTGTTTCGTTACGATTTGGTTCTTATTAACGACGCAAATCGGGGCTCCAGTGTAAATCATTATTATACCCACACCACAATAGTGAAGAGGGTATAAATGCGTTTATGCTGATGTCTGTAACACCTTCAAGTATGCCGATCGACTCAGAATCACTTTCAGCGTCGATCTAAATATACAGGCCGCAATTTTGGAGACACTAGTAGTTTGATCAAATTTGGTACATAATTGTCACACGGACCAATCAGTTCATAATTTCACATAGCCCCTATACAAGCTTCTTTTCGAAATAGAGACTTTATGCCTACTTACCATCTTATTATGTTTGATTTAAAATAAAATTTGATTGCAATCTAAAGGCCTAACTATAATATGCATGAGCTTGCTTAAACTACTGTCAAAATTTTACAAAAAGCCTCTCAAATGGATTTAAAAAACGAAAACAAATCCAAACATTTTTTGATTTCGTACAGATGTGCGATCAGTTTCTCACTTTGCTTTAGCAAATGACAGTTTCATAAAACTTAACAAAAAGTTTCTTTAAGTACAATATGGTTTGACACATATGATTAGCATGTATTCGCACAGTTGCTTAAGCCAGCTTAAGTATATTGAAGTTGGGCCTTTATTCATCTTAACAAATTTTATTGGAATTGGTACATATTTGACCATAACTAACATACAAATAATAGATACTTCCCAAAATAGCTTTAAATATCATAACTTCCTTATAAATGTTGGTAGCAACATACAAATTGGCGACAATAAATTTTACGATAGCTTCTATGTCATGACAACATATTGTGCTGATAGGCTAAAATTAAGCCATAGTTCCAATATAAACCTAAATCCTAAAATCACTTAAAGGCAAACAAATCGCATATAGATGAAGATATCTAAATAATATTCGGCACAAAGAACTTTCACATGAATCTTGACCTGAAAACATTATTTTGGTGGGTCGGTCCATGAAAGCCCATGGGTCCAAAATAGGGTTTAACCTCGAAAATTTGGTTGGAAATACTTCGGTGTGGGGTATGGTCAGGCTTGACCGGCTTAACTTTCTTACTTGTTTAATTTATTAATTTATAAACATAAATTATTTAATAAACATGTCCACATGTAGTTGAAAGTTCTTTTGTACTAATAAAGTGTTCAATATATGTGAGTTATACCTTTTAATTCAGAATGTGGCAAAATTATTTCTATTAATATTAAACATAATTAACAGAAACAATTTATCTTATAATTATAGTCAGTGTTGCCATAACTGTTTGATGAGCATATGCCAAAACTTCAAAACAAATTTGCTAAAATCTGCTTAATCGTAAAATTAAGAAAATATGCTAAAAATCTGATAAAAAGTGACCATAAAATTTATAATATTTTTAATATGCTAAAAATATGCTAAATTTAAAAAAAATTATGCTAAAAATTTGCTGAATTTGCATAAAAGAATTATGCGAAAAATCTGCAAAATAAAATGGAATTTTATATGTATTTCATAAATAATTTTATTTTTTAAAAAAAAATTAGCATATCTGCTTTTCTAAAAAGTAAAAATATGCTAAGAAATATTTTTTCCAAAAAATATGCATTTACGCAACTTAATCTTTAGCACAAAGAATGCTAAAATGGTAGCACTGATAATAGTACAAAAAAAAGTTTTGAAGAAAAAATTACTTTTTAATTTTCCCTCCTTATTATTAAAAAAAATTAGGAGAAAGAAATTCTCTAATAAAAATAGTACCAAAATAGTTCTGTAGAAAAAAGTACTTTTTAAATTTGCCTCCTGTTTATTAATACAGTGTGTGTAAATGCATGTGTTACTTTAATTTAACTGTGAATAAGCGGAAGTGCTTAGCAAGGTTATCAACATGAATAATAAAATATTTGATTTATGATTTATATTCCATTTACTCTTACAACAAATAACAAGAAGACAGACAGCCAACCCCCTTTGCCCGGCCTTCCTCAAAAAACAACACCATTATCACCAAGTAAAAACTGGTGGGTTGGCAAATGTAACACCAACAAACATTGTCATGAACTCGGCAAAATACCGAAGTTTTTCGTATTGGTAGACATCTACACTTTCTTACACTGGACCACATTTCGAACGATGTTGATGGAACGAGAAGCTGTTGGAATGAGGGTTAGAAAAACAAATGAAAACCCAGTAGCATTATTAGGGCGTCAATGTTTGTTCTGTTCTGGTACAGATAAGCTGTGGAAAATTATTGCATTATTTATATACATAAATATTTCTTTACCATATTTCCTATACTTATTTATAAAATTACACACACACACCAATACATATATACATTAATGTTCTTCTGTGTATGTGTATAAAAGTATCATTTGGAAACTTCTTGTATAAAGTTATGTTTTTTTTGTGGATGTTTTTAGTTTTAAGGGTTTCTTAATAACAAAACAAATGTAAAAATTAAATAATTTAAAGCATTAAGTTAACTTTAATAACAAGTCATTAAATGTTATTTAAGAAAATGCAATTTTTTTTAACTGAACACACGAAACAGTTTTCTAATTTCTGAATTTTTGCAAAACATGTACAAATTTTTGAACTTAGATACAAAGGCTGGTGCGAAGTCAATCACCCTCACCCAGAGACCAGTATGGTCTATTGTGACGCCTTAGCTAATAAAATAGAACTAAGATGAAAATAAAGAAGAAAATAAGGAGTGAAAGCATCACAAATCGTGAAAGAAATAGTGCATGATAATATCGAACCAAGAAGAAAAACAACTCTACTAAACAAATAGTACTACTTTACCCAATCCCTAGCCACCTGTTTTGCGGCCAGGACATGCCCATTTCGAATTCCGTTAGAACCCAATACCTCTCCCAATTCCCCTCTGAACCTACTATCCAGCCATCACAGTTGTTGAACTTAAATTTGTTTAATAAAACTTTGTTAAATTAACCATCTTTCAATTAAATTTTTAAACGGTTATTTTTGCAGATTACTAATATTAATGCTTATGAAAATCTTGTTTTTTAAGAAAAACTTCATTAACTAAACTTAAGTTAAACTTTAATTTGTTGAACTGGCCATCGATTAGAATCTCATTAAATCTTTTGTTATTAAACCACAAAGTTTTAACCTTTTTAACTGAACGTTATTTACACTGCAGTTACACGTTCAAGTTTTTCTTGATAATCTTTTACATACATACACTGTTTGTCAAAATTTCTAAAAAATAATTTCAAGATTCCAGAAAAAAATTTAGAAAGACAAATGAAAAATTTGCTCACTAACCTTAAAATCAGCTGTTTTCTTGAACGTCAATTGAAACACTCAACTTGAAAGTATTGCGTAAAAAAGTGTGAGTGTGTTAAAACTTGAAAGGCAGAACGTGTAATAATGTAATCCTAAAGTTAAAGAAATATATGTTTTTTATTTATCTGCTTTCCTTTAATTAAATAAATGAAATAAACTTAACTTTGTATGGCTAAACTTTTTTTTAACCCTTCTTCGATTATCAAATCAAAAACATCTTCTAACTAAACTTCGTTTTGTTAAACATAATTTTTTCCGTTTTGCTGTTAACTAACCGGGGGTTAACACATGAAGTAGAGTATGTATACGTGTTATCAGCGAAAAATCGAAGAAATTTCCGATTGGCTGAAAATACAAAAAGTGTGTGTGTGCGCGTGTTAATGAAAATCGTTGAGTGTATTGCGGCTTTCAGGAATTTACTTTAACTAGTTTCGCCCGGTGACCGAAATTCGACCACTGACATTTTCTTTCGAGAGAACCAGTGCGTCATACAATAAAAACGTACACATTTTAAGAAAACAACAAAATACACTCTATTCACCCATTTGTTTGCGTGTGTGTTTGCAAGTACAAAAAAATAAAACGAAAACATTTTATAAGAACAACAAAAATTATTGGATTCTTTAACTATTTTAAAACGCTTTTTAACACTTTAATTCAAAAAAATTAGAAAAGAAATTTTTATTGTGCACATCTACACACCTTTAAAACAATATATGTTTCGTTAACATCGCTGGACGATAAGATACTTAAAAATCAACTTCAAAAGAATTGTTTCCGTATTTATATAATTATAAGATGTTTTAATGCTAAGTAAAGCAGTCTAACGTCGAATTTCCCCAAGTTGAGTTTAAATTATCTATAACTTTATAGTAAATATAAATGTTATTTACCTTTTTTTTAGCTTGCAGTTGGTGAAACTGGCCCTAGTAACGCTACATTAAATTTAACAAAACATTGTTTCCTGTTTTTTTCATGCTTCTTTGTTAAATCTTAAGAAACTATAGCTAAACTTAACTTGTTTAAACTGAGCTTTAGGTTTACTAAAGTTGGATTAAATTTTAATTAAACAATTTTTATTAGATATCGTTTAATTCTTTACAGTAAACTTTTTAAAAACGTCTTCATTAAACATCGTTTAAAACACTCGACATTATTAACAGAAAAACTTAAACGAGCGGAAACGAAAGAAAACGTTCCGTTTACCTTTAACGCTGAAATGCCATACCAAAACAAGAGAGGCAACGCTACGTCAAAATGATAAAAAAAGAGGATTAACAAAAAAATAAATAAATATAAAAACACTGGTTATTTTAACATTATGGCTGATTTCATAAACGCAGTATTGCAAAGCATCATATAAAACAACATCCCAAATAAAAATAATGCACAAATTCCGCAGCCGTTGTGCAGTGAATACGGTTATCATGCAATAATGAACTCAAGGCATTGTCTACAGAAATGTTGTGCAGTCTATGAAGCTATTCCTTTTAGTGTTGCATTGCAATACTGCGCTTATGAAGACGGCCTATATTACAAGTTCGACCAGAGTTCAAACCCTCGTTCAGTCAAGAATAAAAATAAAAAACTTCATGTTGTAAAATTCCTTCCTAAATTAAAATAATTTAATTAAAATTTAGTTTGATCAACTTGAGTCGGCTTTAAAATAAAATCAAATTTTGATTAAATAAAAAATATATTTTTCTTGCTTATTCCATTCCCCTTCTTTATTTACTTGTTTACGTATTTTTTTCTTTTTTTTTATACCAACTTCACCATTACACACACTATCAATATCTGGTTTTACAAAACGTTACCGCCGATATTTCGTGCTAAATTCCCAAATATTATTTTTGATAAATACACTGAAATTTATTGTTGAGGAAAAGCTACTTTATATGCGCATTTCACTGGTTGCTTAGGCCAGATCATCAGGGACCTTTTTCCAAAGACTTTGAAAAAACTGGAGATATTATACAAAGAAAACTGTAAAACGAATGAGAAGTACAACCACTTACACCTTATTTGCAACGATATCCAGTGTGACCAGATCTAAAAAAATTTTACAGCTAAATCTGACATAAGACATGACCAAAAATTGCGAAAAATTATGCTCAAATTTTTTAAAAATTTTTGTTCGGAATATATTTCCAGTATGAAGTTTTATTTGAAGCAAAATACATTTGAGTGACTTATTTTCTAACGAAATTGAAAACAGTGGATAGATTTTGGTAAAGCATCTTATACACATAAATACGAAGCAAATTTTAGGGGGCCATATATTTCATATATTTTCCTTTAATTTTTCGAATAAAAATGTAACTAAATTTTTTTTTAAAAAGTTGAGTCTACTTCTACTTCAGCAACAATTTGTATGAAAATGTATATGACGTTTATAATAATTTTATTTAGTTTTGAATGAAAATTTCAACAAAATGTTTTAAAAAATAATAATCAATTCTCAAAATTGTTGTGGGCATAATTTGCAAACGGTTTCTTAACTGAAAATGTGTGTGGTTATGAAATAATTTTTTGCTCTATTATGAACAACAGTGAAAATTTGCTGCCTATTGTGTGCGAGGCTTTATAATTATTATTTTTCAGCAGTTTAGAGCAAACAATTTTTTCACACTTTTACACTATTGAATTTTTATCTTAATACTAAGGGACGTTTCCTGGTACTTTAATATCGTAATATCAAAGGGCAAATAATATTTACAATCAACATGATAACAGCATTTCAGATATTCCCTGAATAGAATATTTTTTCACAAGACAGGTAAGATGTTTCTTGACATAAGAATTATCCATTTTCATACGAAATTATTTTAGGTACAATTAATTGAAGTCAAAATTTATTATATTTTATATAAAAAGTTAAGAAATGTTTCCAAATTTGTAAAATAAATAATGCCAAAAAAGCTAAAAACATTTTCTAAAAATGCTAAAATGCCAAGTGTTAAATGAAAGTTTTGCAGCTGCAAAAATGCAAAAATGGCCACACTGACGATATCAAACCTTTGACAAAACACCAACAATAAATAGTGAGTAGATCTTTTCTTAAATTTCAGTGTATTTATCTAAAATAAAAATTGGGATTTAGCACGTCATAGAAAAATCTTAATAATAATAATTTTTTTTAGCTTTTAGCAAAAAATATCTATTTTTTTATACCAAAACAAACTAAATATATGCACTTTTGGCTGTCACTTCAGCTTCGTTCACAATGGGATCAACAATTTCGTCTTTTCTTCAATCTTATTTCTTCCCAAAAATGTAACTAAAGATTTTTTTTTTGTTTTAAATTGAGTACTTCAGCAACAATTTGTATGGAATTATAAATGACGTTTATAATAATTTTATTAAGTTTTGAATGAACAATTAAACAAAATGTTTTAAAAAATCTTATATATATATATACATATATATATTTATATACATAAATACGGAAACAATTTTTTTGAAGTTGATTTTTAAGTATCTTATCGTCTACCGATTTTAATGAAATATTTTAAATATATTTTAAAGATATTTGTGTATAGATATGCACAATATTAATTGCTTTAGCCCCCTTTCAGATTCGGAAAGTTAGTTGCGCAAGTAACTCGCCGCGTACAACAAAGTCTGTACCCAATTTTTTTCTCCTTACCGCGACCTTACCCCTGACATCTACAAATCAAGAGTTGCGCAAGAGACTTGCGCAAGTAACTTGCCGAGTGTGAAAGGGGGCTTTCTATATTTTTAGAATTAATATGTTTAAAATCGTTTTAATTTGTTTTGCAATCACAAGTACACATGTATTAACGGTGGTTGAAAAATCCAATGCTCTTTGTTGTTCTTTTAAAATGTTTTCGCATTTTTGTACTCGCAAACACACATGAGTGAAAGGAGTGCATTTTGTTGTTTTCTTAAAATGTGTATGTTTTTATTGTTTAACACACTGGTTCTCTCGAAAGTAAATCTCAAGTGGTCGAATTTCGGCCACCGGGCGAACCTAGTAATAATAAATACGTAATATTGTTCTGGAAAAAATTTGCAAACGGTTTCTTATGAAAAAAGTGCGTGGATGTGAAAAAATTGTTGCTTTATTGTGAACACCAGCGAAAATCTTGCTCCCATTGTGAGCGAAGCTTTAACGTTGAATTCTATTTTCAACAAATTTTCAGCAACAGAATGGAACGAAAAATAGAAAACACAACACATTTATAGAGTTTCAATTGAACAGATATAAACAGCTGATTCATAACAGAACAGAGCGCACAAACTAATTCTGCCTTAAGATACGTAAAGTCACGTAACATTTCAAAACAATTCTAGATCATTTTCTCAATATATTATAAATGCTTTCCTTTCAATTAAACAAATTTCATTAAAAAACGACTTTCTTTTATTATAAATTTTTTGTCATTTTATGATAAAAAAAAAGACAAAACTCCCAAATAAGTGAAAACAATTTGTTTAGTGTAGCATATGTGTGGGCGATTGTTATCAATAAAATGCCATTTCATCTATGTGTATGCAGTGTATTTATCTTAAAGATTAAATCTGTTAGAGAAACATATAACATATGATTATATTAAATCATTTAAATTGTTCATGTAACTATTAATGATTATGACACCAACAAAATTTTCAGCTTCCACCACCAGCAGTAGCAGTAAAAATATACAAAACTCAATATGCAGACAATTTTCTACAGGCCATTTGAAATGAACGAGAATTACAACAAATCACTGGTCTGAAACTTAAAATAAAAATACAATAAATCTGAAAAGTAAACAACATTTTCCACGTTAGAAAATTTTCGGTTGCAACATTATCAGGCAGTAGCAGCAGCAGCAGCAGCGGCAGGCAGTAGCTGAAATTTAGTAGACGACAAGAGTTACAACCATCGTATGGTTTTGTGACTTTGGTTTAAAGACCATTAAAGAAGCCATAAAACATTTTACATTGTACAAATAAAAATAAAAATAAATATCTAAATACAGCAAATAAATAAATTTTTTGTTTTTGTACATTTTCCTTGTTTTTGTTTGGTTTGTAAGAATTTTCCTGAACGAACGAGAAAATGTATTTGTTTAAGAGAACATCATGTGTTAAGTTCGCTTTTTTGTGAAATTTATCCTTAATATTTTAGACAAACACAAATTTTGATTGTTTGATTATAACCCTCGCCGAAAGGCTCGATTTGTTTCGTGTTTGTTTTTAAAAGACATGAATTTGATAAATTTTTCTGGTATAAATTTGATTTGTTGTTACATTTGCTTAAAAGTTTGTAGAAAATTTAATGTACATATAAGGAAAATTTAAACTTAAATTTATAATAATTTAGAAATATTGAAAATGAAAACTGGTTCTAATTTTAATGAAAAATTTAATCGTATTTAAAAATGATTTTTTTCATTAACTTTAAAGAAGCAAGAAAAAAAATTTTAAATTAAAACAAGGAAGATTGTAAGCCGCGTTAAATATGGAAACTGAATGAGTTTACAACAGAGAACAGTTTGATTGCCTTTATTTATCCTTTGGAACACAATCTCAAAAATAGAAACTCATTTTGACAATAAAAAGCAATTCAGTAAAGTAAGGCATGGCACTATTCAGAAAACGGAGTGTAACGAAAATTGAGTCATACATAGCATGTCTTATACAAATGCAAACTTACACTTCCAAAAGCAGGGAATACCTAATGAATGGTATGAATGGTTTTAGTGCTGATTGAACAAAAATTGAGCCACATAGTTTTGGTGTTTGTTTGGAAAAAATCTCAAGTTAAATTACGAAAATCATTAATTTTCTTACGATAATTACAGAAATATTTATTTTTTCTAAAATTTCTTCGCACTTCATTACACAGAAAAAATTTGAAAGTATTTAAATTTTTTTAATGTGATATTTAAATTAAGTATTTATTTAGTTGAAAGAAAATTGCAAATATAAATATAAAATATTATATTAATTAACATTATAGTTGTTTTGAAATACATTTTTTATTAAAATATTAATTAAATAACAAGAAACCTTAATTAATTTTTTCGTTCAAAATAAAATAATTTAATCTTGTAGAATTATTGTTGGGAATTGTCAAAACCTGAGCTATATTTAATTACACCAATAAACACATTGCTTGAAATCAGTGATGCATTTTGACGATTTAAAAGGGCCGAAATAACTCTGATAAGGCCAAAAAAAATGTTTAATATATTTGAATTTTATGCTTGTACCCAGCCAGCAAAAAAATTTCCCAAATATCTGAAAGACATCGGACCAAAAGTAGTGTTCAAAACAGTGAAAAAATAACATTGAAAAATGTATTGAACGATTAAAATAGTTAGTCAAATTTTGACCTGAAAGGGCTGAAATAGATTTTAACAGGGCCTTCAAATATTCAAAAGTGCCACAAATGGCACAATTATGCAACATTTTGCTTCACTGTTTGCAATTGCAAAGTATTTTGATAATTTGATAATAAGCAACCAATGAAATGCGCATAGGAACAGCTTA
Organism: Pollenia amentaria; assembly: GCA_943735925.1. NCBI lineage: Eukaryota > Metazoa > Arthropoda > Insecta > Diptera > Polleniidae > Pollenia > Pollenia amentaria. Next base: position 197,474,714 of record OX031008.1, on the reverse strand, counting down.
TCCTCCAACAATAAATTTCAGTATTTTTTTTTATCAATTATAAAAAAAAGGGAAAAAGCACAACAAACATAATCTTTTAATAAATAATTGTATTCCCAAAAACAACTTTGATAATAAAAATTTTTTGCAAGTGCACGTGCATAAAAAACTGAACTGGCAAATTGTTTTTATTTTGATTTCTTGCGAAAACAATAAAAGCAATTTGTTTTTGTTTTTAATTTGTTTTTTCTTTACCCACTTTTCAACTAATTGAAGTGAGGAATGTAAGAAAAGAAAAACTCACAGTTTTATTGTTTGTATTTTGTTTAAGCTTTGATATCGTTGCAAATAAGACTTTTTGAGTGTAGGTATTACTCATTTCCTCTGTAGCCTTGTTTGCTGATAGATTTGGCTTTTCTAAAATTATTTTGGTGAACGTTTCCTGATGATCTGGCCTAAGCAACCAATGAAATGCGCATGCATTTTTTAAAAAAAGGGAATTAAGCACAACAAACATAATCTTTTAATTTTTTTAATTAAAATTAAAAATATAATTTATTGAAAAAAAAAAAATATATTCACAATTTGTAATTGTTAAAATTTTTTAGTAATCAATATAATCATTTTGGTAATAGGTGCAAAATCAACCAATTGTTTGCTTGATTCTATGAATTTGGTAAGAATTTGGTGATAAGAGGCAATTTGTATTTTTTTTTCAATTTAAGTTGGTACACATAAATATAAAACCTTAAGCAAAACTGGTTGTTTGCTTGCTATACACAAATAAAGCAACGATTGCTGAACGAATAGTGTGAATGTTTTCTTGTGCTTTCAAGTGGCATCATGTTATTGTATTGCATCACAACGACATCACAAAAAGAGATTTTAAAGAATGCTATAAAAAAAGAGAAATGATCTTACACATAGCAATATGTTTATTGTTGTCGATTAAAGGCAATGCAAACGCAATGAATTTATGAATAGGCAGCAAAAGTGTTTGTTTTCAATCTGCTCTCTGGTTGAGAAGTCTAGTGCAGTGATCGACACAAAGAGAGAATAAAGTAATTGTGAACTTGTTGGTGATTTTAATTAAATTTTAATAAGGAGTGTAACGAATACCGATACCGATACCAATATATCGGCGATACTTCAGACTTTCCGATATATCGGTATCGGCCATACTTTGCTGTCGATACGACGATACTTTTTATATATTTTTTTGGGGTATTTTTGAACAAACAATTTAATTTTCTATGCTTATATTTTGCATAGCAACTAAGAGAAATAACACATTAAAAGGCGGAGCGGAGCATAAATTCAAAACATTAAAAGATTTGAGGCTTTCGAAAGTAATGAAACCTATTGTTTATCAACAATTCTTGGCCCTCGATACAACGTTCGCATTTTTCAAAGACTTGAATGATATCGAAAAAACGTCTTATTAGGCTACTTAACATTTATGTGCATTCCGAAAGTGTTGAAAGTTCTGATAAGTCTAAAAGAACTGGCCTTTGGAGCGTTTTTATAAGAGAATCCGAGGAGGATGAGCCTTTTTGCATCCTTTGCTATGGTTCTGCTAACGAAGAAGTCAAAAGATACAGATCCACTTGTTTTACTGTCGCAATGACATGTTATACCCAAATTTAAAAAAATAGCACAGAAATTTTTAAATTTTCAAATTAGTTCTGTGGCATCTGAGAGACTATTTTCTAATGCAGGTCTGGTCCAAACGGAGTTGCGAAATCGTCTATCTCCGCAAAAGTTTTTTAAACAAAAATCTTATTATTATAATTTTAAATATTTATATTTAAATACGCTGTTATTTTTGTAAAAACATTTTTATTTTTTGGTAAATTTATCATGAATTAGAATTTTATTATTTGTTTTTAAAATCTTATTAAATTTTAACTAGTAATAACCTCTTACACTGAAATTTTGTATTATTAAAAAATTAACTCTACTTGAGTTTTGTTTATTTTAACTTGAATTTAAATTCAATATACATATCGATATCGGTGATATTTTGTTTTAAGTATCGGTATCGTAATGAAAAAAAAGCCGTATCGTTACCTCCCTAATTTCAACATAATTATCTTTGATTGAAAACTGAGAAGCTACTAAAAAATGCTTTTCCTCTAACAATATATCTTTAGAAAGTTTTCTTGACATTCGTGCTAAGCATAGGTGAATGAATTGTTGTTAATTTCGTAATTTTAATTATGTGGATTGTGATCACTATTACGAAGACTTAAAAATGTTAACCTATACCAGTCCCAAAATCTAGTTTTGATATATTTTGCAGATAATTAGTATTGTGGTTACTTTATTGAACTGTTAATGGTTTTTAATCCAAATTTCGATATTTTAATTAGGCTTAAGTTCATTGAATTTAATTTGCATTAAATTATTTTTATGAGGACAGGAATTTTACAACATGAAATTAATTAAAATTTATGGATAATGTTTCATTCTTGACTGAGTTGAGAATTGAACCCAGGCTTTCACGGAGAGGTTGCCCTGACTAGTTTCGATTGTAACCACACAATCTCTTTGGAGGGGTTTGCCGCCATTGAAGACGGATGACGTTAATAGTCAAACATCAATCTTTAAACCAACTGGTATTTTTTGTTGGTAGATCGAAAATTGCTTTAAATGAATCATTATCTATTTAATTGATTTACATGTTCTTCCTTACTTCTGTTTTTCGTAATTTTTTGTCAAGAATTCTTCTTGAAATCCAAAGTACATTTTTTTTTTGTTTTGCAGATTAAATACACATTTCTTAAGCTATTTCCTTGTTCTACCTTCAAAACCCCAGAAGTGTTAAATAATATTATACCAAATTCATTTAACAAAGTGATAATTTGTCTAAATGAATGTTAAACATATTATTCTCTTAAATTGCTTAATCAAAAAATGACACAAAATATTGGTTGTTTATTTAGGCTCGTAAGCAAAATGATAATTTAAAAGTTTTTTTTTTACTGAAATGATGTTGTTTATTTAAGAATGAAAAGAATGATGGCATAATTATGTTGCAACATGAACATTTAGTTATAGCCAGAAAAAAGATCAATCTTTTGGCAAACATGCCAGGAAATAAAACTAGAATAAACAAACCAATTCCAAAAAAAGAAAAATGTCTTTATCCTTCTCAAAAAAAAAAAAAAAAAAAAAACAACGCAAAAACCCCTTAATATGCCTTTAGGTCTATTTGAGAATTTGTTGCATTAAGAGATCTCAAAGGAGAACACACAAAAATTGAGATGTCATTTTTTTCCAGGTTTAGTAATGATTGGTTGACAACGTGGTTGCATGGATGTTTGTTTACAGTGGCATAAACATTTAAAAGAGGTATCAAAAGGGATGTTGCTACATTGACAAAAACATTTATCAAACTATGTAGTTAAACAAACACAGCCGTTGTAAAGCAGCAACTGTGATAATAAACAAACAAACAAACAAAAATCTATGCATGAACGTAATAATTTAAAAAAGAGGATATTTTTTTTGTTCTGTCTGTTTAGCAATTGTCCCTTGTTGCAAGATTGCAAAAAATAATATCGATTATTTGTAATTTAAGGACGTGACACTGAATACCTTCGTTTTGTTTTTGTTGCAAGAACTAAAAACAAAACTGCATGCCTTGCACATTTGCATTACTGTTGTTGTTGCAAGTTGAATTTTCTAAATTTGTAATGTAATAGAAATGTAATAAGAAAACATGTTGCTACTCTTGTAACATACAACAGTTGTACATTTGTATTCCTCTATGTAAATTTATTTTAAAATACATTTGGTTTTAATGTTTTAAAGAGAAGCCCTTGGAATTTGTTTGTTGTTTTTTTTTTACCAATTGACCACTCGTGAAAATTGACACGTTGCAAGTTGTCGTCTACTAAGTGTGTTGTTTTTTATTTGTGTTGTCTTCATGTCATGTCACAATTTATTTTTTTTTTAAATTTAAAGAAAAAAATAAACATTTTAAGTAAAATAACACATGTATTTCTTACAATGAAGGCCTAAATAATTTAAATTTTGCTGTTGCAACTAGAGTACATTTATTTGATTGTTTTGTAGATTTGTTAACTGCCGTCCGTCTAGTGGCACATACTACTCTAGTTGTTGTTTTTAGTCTGGTTTTTTTGTTCGCTTCTGTGTTGTTGTAGCTTTCCTATGGTATCCTTGTGCCCAAGTAGTTGATTTACCTTGTACTGGGTACGTGTTTAAACAAATAAAAGAAATGTATTGAATTTCTTTTTTTTTTTTGCATGCCACTTACATTGTAATTTACACGAAATTCTTAGTAGGTGTCTATGTGGGTGGAAAAAACCTTATACATTTTTTTGTTTTGCTTAAGGTAATTGACATTTAAATAGTTCAGAGATGTCTGTAAAAAAATGTATACTATGAAATGTTATTAGAAATTAAGGCACTTTAAGTAAAGAAAAATTAACATGATTGGAGTATTTTTATCCAAAGACTTAACGAAATGTTTGATTAAAACTAAATTAATTATATCTTAACTGAAAATTTTCTTTATAGTATTAAAAATTAAAAAGGAATACTATTTATTTTCACTCCTATTAAACTGACAATATCGCAATACTTAATATCGTACGCTTGTTGCTTAAACTGTGTTTTTAGAAAAATCGTGTTTGCAAATTTCTACAAACAAGGACGTGAGACCTCGAAAACGCATTAATTGTTAGCAATTAAAATAAGACTAGTGTTTGCCAAGTGGTCGAAATTCGACCATAATTATTTATGCAAATATGAAGAATACGTACGCATTTGTTTATTTTCGCCTTAGTAGATCGATTTGTCGAGGGACCAACCGCCCGTCTCAGGTTCGCAAATGTTTAATTTGGTTTTGTAAGTTTAATAATATGAAAAAATCAAAAAGTACCAATTGAAAATCAAGAAAGTAGTAACAAGTCTCCTTATATAGTTTCTCAATCTCTCTAGACTCTGCATGTTGAATTTGATGTTTGTAGGTTCAGTATTAATACAAATTCCAAAAGCACCAGTTAAAAAACGAAAAAGTACCAATAATATCCCTCTAACAGATTTTCATTTACTTAGGACCTTGAATGTTTAATTTTATGTTTCAGTCCCAATATTAACGAAAATTCAAAAACCCTGCATCAATAATTTTATGTTATAAGTTGCGATATATATTCTGCACTTACGTAAGTAAATACCTTTCAATGGATTTTTTTGTTCAAATCGGTTGACAAACAGAAGAGGAAAGTGTTCTTAACTGTTTTGCCTTTGGCGATTTATTTATAGATATTTTATCCAGTCAAGAGTGCGGACCGAATGGATGTGGATATCCTTCGTGTTTAGAACAAGGTTGGAGCAGAGAAATAAGCCGATGGGCTGAAAGTCGACTTACAGCCGCCGCTACTATTTTTCAGGCATTTAAGCCGCCACCGAGTTGTGCGGTGCGATTCGTCTCACAATTATTAGCTAATTAAAGCATTATAATAATTTTTTGTAAAAATTGCATAAATGAGTCTTTTAAGGTCACTTTTGATGATTAAAAACTGATTTATCACTAGATCGATTGAAATAGGATTCACATTTGATTCATTTATATGCTCAAAAAGCACAGTTGTGTGTAGTTCACTAAATATTTATTTAAATCATCATTGCACTATCACCAAATAAAACTGAAAAAAAATTAGTTTGCACTACTTTTTACCAGCTTTAGTGACGATTGGTATATTTTTCACTCGCACTAAAAACATTGAGTGGTATGCAAATTTGTTCACTACACGCAGAGAAAAAAATGTTTCAAAATGGTCGGTCGCTTCCAACAAAACTATTTTTAAAGAAAATTTTAATAATATTATGTTTAATCTTACCATATTGTTGTCAACGACAACCATATTTTCGTTATATTAGTGCTCCATCAAGAAGCTACAACAATATTATGGTTGCATCTAAACTTTTTATGGTTAAATATGACATTAATTTGTTTTAAAATTAACAATATTATTTTTCTCTTTTCCAAGAGCAACATTCTATGGTTGAAAAATAACCATGCTTTATATAAGTGTTAACCATACTTTAGTTTTTGGTTATTATTAATCATAACATAATCCGAGGCAACCATAATATGGTTGTGTATTCTTGAAGGTGGACTAATTTAACTATAATATAATTGCCGGTGACAATAATATTGTTAAATACGAAATAATATGTTTAAAATTGTCTTTAAAAATAGTTTTGTTGGAGGTGACCATATTTAAACATGTGTTTTCTCTGGTTGTATGCACAAAATCTGCACTCAATTCAAATAGTGCAAAATTTGTACTTGCAATCAAAAAAGCTGGATATAAACAGACTCTCACTGAAATTTAAAAATTGCAATTTTGTAAGCGCATAGTTTTTGATTCTTGTGATGATATGCATAAGCAAAGGGAATTAAGCAGCATGAAATTTTGGCAATAACGGAATATCTCATGGCTTTAATAATGAAAAAAAAACAAGTATTTTGTTTGAAAATTTGGTGCAAAATTTTAAGTTGCACTCAAATGAGTGAAGAACAAAAAAATTGCAATAAGCTGATGATTGTTTCTTCTGAAATCAATACAGTTTTTTTTTTGAGTGCAAAATTGTTAACATCACTATCACTCATGTTTAGTGAGGCTGCTTATTTTCAATTCATTACCCAACATCAACAAAATGATTGCAATAATTTTACACTATCACTAACTGTGAGTTGAAACTGTAAAATGAGTTCACTACTCCCATCTATTTCAAAAAGGAATCAATGGGATACTATCCCAGCTAGCATTTTGTATCATAATCGAATCTATTAGGAATCAGCTTCACAAGGAAAATAGCCGCAACTCTTGTTGTGAGAAAATGGTACCCTACCGATGAATCATCTAAAGAAATCATTTGTAAAACAATTTTCTGATTCCTTTTGGAGCATATGAATGATTCATATGTAAATAATTTTCAATCGCTCTAGTGATAAATCAGTTTAAAATTTAAGACATTTAAAAATCAGCATTTGAACATATGAATGAATTGCATATAAATCCTTTTCCAGAAGACTTATTTAGGTAATTTTTACAAAAAAATATCACCCAAGTGCTCGCTGGTTGGTAATTGTATAACAAATACATACACATATGTAAAGGGCGTTGCAGTAAGAATGCATATTTTTATTTTAAAATAAAAACTCGTATTTTTTCACAATTACAACAAGTTGTTCTTTCGTAAATTGTTCCATTTATCAAAATCGGAATAAACATATGTATGTGACAGCTGCCATATTTCAGAGTTTCCACTTGCGCAAAAATAATGACATAAAATTTAAAAAGTGCACTTTTACTTAGACACCCCTTATATTAGACCAATTATAAATAAAAATTCCACGGGAGTTTTTTGTATTTAAATTCTATTGTAAAAATGGGAAAAGGGAAAAACTCCCGGTGAATTTTTATTCATAATTGGAATGAATATAAAACAATAGTATGTAATGCCTCTATCAGGTTGCCAGATTTATTTTATACCCTAAATTTGACGATTTATCAAAGACAAATTTTTTAGTTATTTCAAAAAGCTTTTATAATTTTTAATTTTTATAATAATTTTATAATTTCGTATATTTGGTTTTCATGTGAAAGCAGTTCATACTATAATAGTTAATTTTGGTAATAGATCCATTCAACAATTTTTTGTTAAACGCTATAACAGAATTTCTGATATGTAAAATCAATATCTCTGTTAATGTATCATGCAATTTTTGTGCCGTCAAACAATTTTTAATTTTATTACACCAATGATCATAGATCTTAATAGATTATTTCTCTATTTCTAGATTCTCAAATTTTTGTAGTTTTTTCTGAGATATGACAGACATCCTGCAAAACACACAACAGTCAAAGTCAGCTGTTGACAATCTTTTTCAATTAACTTAAACTACCAATTCCTCAAATATATTTTCCTATTTTGGATTTTTAAGAAGCTTGATTTTTTATATTTAAAAACGCTAACCGCTTCTATTTTAAGTTAGCCTGTAAAAGAAAGTAAGAGTTTCAGAGAATATCTATATTTGACTTTATTTTCTTGATTTGTTTGCTTTAATTAAATAAAAACTAAAAAATAGCTAAAAGTTTTCAAAACTTAACAGAATGGAGGGCACCATACACTATCAAAATTACACATCAAGCACTATGCTAGAATTAGTGAAAATGTGTTTGTATGTGTGACACCAACAATGCTTGATGGAAAATTAAACCAATTTAGATATTATGACCAGCACACGTACATAAGAAAATTTGCTTTGATGTCAAGCATTTTGATAGTGACCTTTAGTGTCATTATGCAATGACGATTTTTGTGACGATTCAAATATTTGACGATTTTGTCAGCAAAGCTTTAAAATTTTCAACGCAATTTTCATAGCAACTAACCGTACTATAACAGAATTGTAAATTATTATACAACAAACTGCAAAATTTCAACTGATATGGAGTTTAAACCGTTAGGGGCCTAAATCAATGATTTATTATTAAAATTATTAATAAATTAATAAATTTTGTATGAATTCACAGAAAAAATTTTTATATCAATTAAAAAAATGGTTTAAAAAGTGTTTAAATTTAATTAATGTGATAATTGAATCAATTATTTTTTTTAGTTGAAAGTAAATTAAAAATTTAATTAACATTTTAGTTGTTTTGAAATAAATTTTCAATTAAAATTTTAATTAAATAACAAAAAATCTTAATTGACTTTTATCGTTTAAAATAAAATAATTTAAGCATGTAGAATTGTTGTTGGGAATTGTTAATATTTATTTAAATAAATTAACACATTGTTTGAAAAGGCAGAGTTTTTTGATCATTTTTTTAATTAAAATTAAAAATATCATTTATTGCAAAAAAAAAAATATTCACAATTTTACAATGTTTAGTAATCAATATAATAATTTTGGTAAAAGGTGCAAAATCGACAAATTGTTTGCTTGATATTATGAATTTGGTATAAATTTGGTGATTAGAGACAATTTGAAATTTTTTCTGTGTTTAAAGTGTTAATAAAACAGTTTTATACCAAATCGCCGCTGGACATTTTAAGCAAAACTGTGCTGTTTCATCAAAATTTTGTATACAAACTTGGTAATGGTGGCACAAATCTGTTTTCAGATTAAATAAACCTGGTTTAACTGAGAACTCACCACACAACCCAGCCTTAGCAGTGTAACAGTTTTTGTTTTTATTCTTATCGATGCAAACGGAAGATTTTTTAAAATAAATTTTACATATCGGGTGGTGCCAAATTTTAAATTAGATATTCGTATTCGGCGAATTTTGACGCAGATATTCATATTCGCGTATATTACAAATTGATATTCCTAATATCGCTAGTGAAAACGTGAAAATTTTGAATATCACTGAATAGATTTTATTCAGATTTAGCAAGATCAGGAGATCAGGAGATCTCGCACCGCCAAAATGCAACCTTTAGTATTCCACTAGGTATAAAAGCGTTTACTTTTTTAATGCTTTCCATTTCAATTATGGACACATTATAAAGCTTTCTCTAAGCGGTAAGCGCGTATTAGCAGCAAATCTTTTTTTCTTTCTAAAATAGACATTGTACCGATTCAAAGTTGTCGTTTTATTGCACAGGAATGCGAGGTAATCCCACTTCGGATTGTAGATTCACTTATGTGTTTTCCAATGATGTTTTCTGTCTCTACAGAAACGTTTAATGGACTTGCCACTGGATTTTCTGCGAATATATTAACAATTGAACGATCTTCCATCTTAGTGTTCACATATCTTGACCAGCTCTGACCGCATTTTGTAAGTTTCCGTGCGTCTCCTTCTTTTTTTTTTACCAAATTTTAGGCCGTTTTTCGACATACTCCATACTTTTATGCCAAATCTTATGCCGGTATACCCATTTTGATTTTCGTCACAATCTCAACTCGCTTATCTTCAGCATTTTGTATGCTTTTTAGTGGATTTGAAATAAAATTTTGGATTATAGCAAAACAACTGACGTCATTTGCAAAGATTGACTGGTTTTAAACGACTTTTTGTGAATGAGTAAATAGTTTTTAAAACAAATAAATTTGTGCAAATAATTTTGAAAGCAGAAGCATAAATTTCTTTTCTGGTTTAATGAACAAATAGCGAATTAATTAAAAAATATTTTAACTAGAATAAGTCTATGCATTTTAAGATATGACACAGGGACGCCTTCATTGCAGAATATCTTCATAAACTAGCATGATAATGTTTATCCGTAACTGGTATAAATGTCTAATTTTTGTAAATATTTATGGCAATTTTTATATTTTATAATTTTAGAAACAATTTTAACATGTACACATGTCCGTAATCAGAGTGTGTTATTAGCGCCCTATCGAAGCATAGGGCTCCAATAACAGCCAATCGCTATCGAACCCGATTTTGTACGGTTGGTCTTAGTTCGTTCCATGATAGGCCAATGTTATTAATTTCTGCTTCGGTGGAACGACGCTACGTTGCGCGTGGTCCACCAACTTGTCTGCCAGATTGATGAAATAGAGTCCATCGAAGTGCCTGTTTTATCACGTTATCTTTATTTATTCGCAAGGTATGACCAATCCACTGCTACTTTCGCCTTCGAATGTCTGTCTGCAGTGACAATTATCTTGTCGGTAGTAACAATTCTGCATTTGAGATCCAGAATATGCGGAATATCCCTCTGTGACAGCGGTTGGTAAAGGTTTGGAACCAATGGTTGGTGCTCCTAGTAATTTTCCATATTGTGCATTCAGATAAAAGTACAGACTTTACGTTTGATTCGAAGATTCGGAGTATAGTGTGGACGATGATTTTGTTGCTTTGTAATATTGGAGGCAATATGCCAAAGGACGATCTTACCGTGTTAATTCTTCCATCCACATCTAAATCAGAACCTCCATTTGCATCGATTTAGTAGCCAAGATTGCAGAAGTGTGGTGGCGTAGTCATAAGCAAATACTTGTTGCCTACCCTTAATGCTGCAACTGTGCTGAGAGTCTAAGTTTTGTTGTGGTTTTTTCTCAGCCCAGAACAGTGTAGCTTATCTTGTATGCCCAATATTGTTTGTTTAATATATATTATCTGCATACGCAAGGTAATTGAGAAGACGGCGATTAATTTGCCACTTAATGCCATTAGACTTTTGTTCAGTGGTGCTTAAGACGAAAAGGAATAATAGTACTTATAATATGCATCCCTGACAACCTCGATTTTTCACCAAAAAGAGGTCAGAAAGCTTTCCCTTAGGAAGAACAAAGCATCTTGCCTGGTTATAACTATCTCTGATAAGAGATATCATCTTCTTCGATATACATCTTCCACGGAGAGCTAACCAGATGCAATTGCGGTTGATAATGAAAATCAGAGTTAAGGCCCAACTATAATACGCATACGGTATACAATATGTAAATCATATGTGTCAAAACATATTGAACTTAAGGAAACTTTCTGTTAAGTTTTATAAAACTTTATTGCTTAAGCAAAGTGAGAATCTGATCGCACATTCCGTACGGAATCAGATCTTTTTTGATTTTTCTTTGTTTTTTTTTTTAAATGCATTTAAATTTTTAAGCTTGCTCATGCATATTATACGTAGGCCTTTGAAATTTTTGTCCAAAAAATTACAATTTTTCAAATTTACAATAAATAATAAATTTTAAAGTACCATAATAGCAAAAAGTACTAAAAGAAAAATATACAAAAACATGAATTATCCAATAAAAAGTAGCACATTTTCATTGAGAATTAAAAAAAGGTTTTAATATCGAAAAAGAACTAAGAAAAAAATTTTAAAATATTGCAATCATAAATTGTTGATAACAAAAAAGTGCTAGAATTGTAAAAAAGTTCATACCAGTAATTCATATAAGAAAAATAAGGTACATTAAAAAATTTTAACAGTACCAAATTAGCAATAAGTATTAAACAGTTTAAATTATTATAACAAAACGCACAGTATCTTTCATTTCTATTAAGAGCAACAAAATTTTTAACCGATATTAAAGAAAAGTTCCTAATATTAAAAAAGTATGAAAAAACGCCCCTAAATTTGTTTGCTTTTTAAAATTATGTGCTGTTTTCACAACACGAATGATTGAACGTGTAGTAAAATTTATAAGAAAAGCACTCAGTTTTTTGAGTATTTTCCATATAAGTTTTACTACACGTCCAATCACTTGTATTGTGAAAACAGCGCATTAGTTTGAATTTGTAATTCCAAACTTCAAAAGAAATCTTATGTGCCGTTTCCACAATACAAGTGTGATTGAACGTGTAGTAAAATTTATATAAAAAACACTCAAAAACTAAATGATTTCATATAAATTTTACTACACGTTCAATCACTTGTGTTGTGAAAACAGCACATTAATCAAATAATTGATTTTATAAATTTTAATCAATTTAAAAGTAAAAATAAAGAATTATGCTATTTATTTTGATCTTAACTTAACTTTTGTTTAAGTTTCTTAGATCTCTTAACATCAAGATAATAATTTCCATTTACCTGTACTCTAGATTCTGGTAGATTAATTTTCAAAGCCACTTCTTCACGCATAAAAATATCGGGATAACGTGTTTTGCCAAATAAGGACTCCAAAACATCCAGCTGGGCTCGGGTAAATGTGGTACGTTCTCGTCTCTGTTTGCGAGTATTAACACCTGAAAAGGGCGAAAAAACTGACAATTAAGAAAAGTGCTCAACTCTATAAATAATGCCTAAACAATGTGGTGAAACTGCTAAAGACTTTAATAGTGAAGTCAAATAAAAAATATTAACTTTTTACTGCCACAACAAAAAAAAAAGGCAAAGTCTTTTACTAAATTATAATAAAATAAAACTAAAAAAAAAACTAATTAATTAAGAGATTAATAAAACAGGCATAAATATCCTGCTGTTTAATAAATATCAACAAAAGGACAATATTTAAAAGAAAAATTTAAATGGCGTAGGAAAATGTGTCCTTTAAAAAAGGTGTTTTATTTAAATAAACAATTTTTTTTCTATACAGTAGACTTTTAGGGATGTATTCTAAAACGCCATTCTATTATTAGAAATTGCTTTCGATAAGCACCCCAAATTTTGTACAACATCTTTTTCTAACTTCAATTTGATCAAAACCAAACCACCCTAAATAAGAGAACAGTCAGTCTATTCGCTATTGGTTTTGTGGAAATAAACATTTTCCTTTTTCCCTCTATATACAAACATAGTTTTATTCATAAAGTATGTTTTATTAGTATATATGTATTGTATTATATACATACACATACTACTACTATTATATTTTTAATCCTACGACGACTTTATTTTTCTCTTTTGTCACCCTTCTGCTGTTTGTTGTATTTGAATTATATTTTATTTTTTAGATTTTCAGCTTGCAGAGCCGTCGGTTTTTTTCTTATTTTTTTTATTGGTATTGGATGGAAAATAGTTTTTTAATGTAATTCTTTTTTGTAATGTACTATTTTTTTAATCTATTGTTATTGTATAAAAGGGTACATATGCATGTATATAAATTTTTTAATGCTGTTATATGATCCCAGTTGTGTATTTTGTGCAGTTTGTATTTGGGCCCTGACAAAAAGTTGTTTTTTTGTTTTTGGCTGGGATTCATTGTTTAAATCGTTGATGCGTACGTGCCTTTAAAATAAACGAATTTTAAAGATTTAACAGCTGCCTTAATTTTTTAAAATTTTTTGTTATGGAAGATGATAGTGTTACTGGAGGCACTAGTTTAAGGACTTTTGATTTTTTAAGCTTAATGTAAAAGATCTTGATCAATTCATTCAAATGTTAAGCATTACATAGCGATTAAAAAATGAAAAGTTAAATGTTTAAAGTATTTTAGTAATGTTTTAAAACTCAAAGAAATTATTATTGTGTTTAGTTTATCATTTACTGGGAATTAAAAAGAAATTTAAAGTGTAAACCTAATGGTCACACTTAAAGAAATATTTGACCTTCATACGTAACCAGTTTTTTTTTATTAAGGTTAGGTTAGGTTCTATTGGCAGCCGTAATCAAGCACAGCCCAAGTGGGCCCATTAATTACTTCCCGTTGTGTTACCATGTAACACCGTCTTTAAAGGGTTCTATGTTACCTGGCTGCTAATATTCTCACTCAGCCAACCGGTCGATTCAATAAAGGAGTTGATCCTGATCAATATCAGAGCTACAAGTTTTGTACCCAAAGGTTTCTTCGACCAAACAGTTCAAGTCTTAAATCTCCGAATGCCGGATAATGACAGAGAATATGTTCCGTTGCTCTTCCTCATACGAATAGCCAGTATACATTCCCCAGTTCAGAGTAATTACCTTTTTACAGCAATATAATGCAGTTGCCGCCTTAATAGTCATGGGAATGGTGGTCATCTTCCAGGTCCGTTTACTGTCCAATACTACCCCAAGATATTTGGCGTAATCGGACTCTTTTTATTAAACATTTGTTAAATTTTGCCCAGCATTTGCTTTTACACTTTTCAACATTTGAGTGATTCACAAAGTGTGCAATTAAGTCATATCGTCATAATGTCCTAAATAATATTTGACAAAAGCAATAAAGTGATTTTTTATTTATCAATTTATTTATTTTAATATTTTTTCAAAAACCCCTGAAGATGGTCAACGATGTTGACCGAAATATTGGGAATAAAATAATAAATTTAAATCAAAATATTTATGTTTTTATTTAAATTTGTTTAAAACGTATGACCTACTGCCGAACTAAATCAACAAACTTTTACAATTGTTTAAAAAAAATATTGCTATGTTTCAAACAAAATAAAAATTTTAACGCCGTTCTCATTGATTCGTCATTACTGTATAGTATAATTTTAAGCGGTTGCCCGCAGCAGTCATATATATTTCTTGTAATTATTTAAGACAGAACTTTATGACTACCTTGTGAATCACCCAATTAGATTTCCAAAATTGTCTTATGTAAATCAACCAAAATTGTAAAAAGAAAGTTGAAAGTAGATAAATTTAGTGGTCACTTGGGTTATGACCAGGGAAACCGTAAATATGCAATTGCTTGTTTTTGCTACTGCGACCGACCAATGAAGGCAGAAACGATATATTTATCCGTTTTAGAGCTTTTTATGAATTTTGGCATCAATTTGTTTAGCATAATTTAGTTAATACAGCATCTGCACCATTTTTTAACTTTATAGCGCATACAAGTGATTTCTTACACAGAAAACTTTTTCGGTAGTTTTTATCAATTAAAAAATTGTTTGAAATGTATTTCAATTTAATTAATGTGATAACTGAATCCATTATTATTTTAGTGGAAAAAAATTAAAAAAAATATTTGGGTTTAAATTATATTTTGTTTGTATTAAAATATATTTTTAATTAAAATAATAATTAAATAACTAAAAATCTGAATTGATTTTTTCGCTTAAAATAAAATAATTTAATCTTGTAGAATTGTTGTTGGGAATTGTGAAAACCTAAGCTATATTTAATTAAATCAATTAACACATTGTTTGAAATGGCAGAGTTTTTTTTAATCATTTTTTTAATTAAAAATATCATTTATTGAATAAAAATTTCACAACTTTTAATTTTAACAATTTTAAGTAATCAATATAAACATTTTGGTAATAGGTGCGAAATAAACTAATTGTTTACTTGATTTTATGAATTTGGTGATTAGAGACAATTTTTAATTTTTTCTGTGTAGCGAATTAAAATAAATAATTTCTTTTTTGAAATTGTGGTAAACAGATGGCTTTTGTCTTGTTTTAATTTCGCCATCTAAAATTATGTTTCACTCTACAACTGTAAGCCAAAGCTGGTTGTCATTAAAGATAAAAGTTATTTTTACTTGTCAAATTTTTGACATTAGGAAAAATTAAGGAAATAGCTGTTTGTCCTAGTGTGTAGTTGATTGAAATCTAGACCCATCTTTTAGTATACCGATCGACTCAGGATCACTTATTTAAGTTATCTAACGATGTATATCCGTCCGTCTGGCTGGTTGTCTGCCCATGTAAACGTTGTGCGTAAGAACAAGCTGAAATTTTGTAGATCGATTGTAGGAAGAAAATTATATTTTAGTTTGCCTGTTGGTCACGTTTATTTCATCAACTATTAGAAGATTTATAAGTGATTGATTTGATTGTGTAGTTGCTTTGCAATTGAAATTTTGGAACTCATGTTATTACCAGTTCCATTACATGTTTTTTACGAAACAATTAAAATAAATAAAGCCTTGTTAACAAAATATTGGACTAATTTTTTAAGTTAAGAGTACTAAAAATTTGCATTGAATTTTTTTTTGCTAATTGTTGAATTATTTGAAGACTTTTTAAAATAATTTTGCTTAAATTTTAAATTGTGACTACCAAATGCATTAAAAATAATATTGTATAAGTCATTTATTAAGAAAAAAAAAATGTTCTTATCACAACCAGATTCACAAACAAAAAATGACAAATGATTTGTCATGACAAAACAAAATGTTTTTTTTTTTTTTCGAAAAATACCAAATACCAAAAAGAACTAAACTAAACACAACGGCTGATAACTCAATTTTAACGAAAGATGACAAGGTGATTTCACTTGGAAAAATGACAACAAACCTCTGGGAATATTTTAGCATTTTTATCTTGGCACTTAGGGCCGAAATAAAAAAAAGAAAAAAACGGAGAAGAAATAAGAAAATAAAATCAAAACTTGTATAAATGAAACAAACAACCAACAACATCCTGCATCAAGTGGATTTCTTACGATATCTTTGAGAATTATTTTTTCTCTTTGATTTTTCATTATATCCAGTTTGGTTTTTTCTTCTTCATCTTCTTCAAACATATTGCATCATTATCAATAATATTGTCAAAATGAATAATGAGCGCTTGCGTGCACTGACTTGACAAATACAGTGACGTAGCAAATGACAAGTTAACAGACAACTTCTAGCCATTTACCACTAACCAAAGTGAAATCTTGGTTACAAATGGTGTCATTTCTTTGGTTAGTTGTTTTTATATATTTTTCATTTTATTTTTTTCAGTTAAAATTCCTGAGGTTTTTGTTTAATAATAAATGACAAATAAGTTTGTTAAAAAAACTAAGAAAATATTTAATGGAAATTCTGTTTATGGGGGTAAATTTTAAAAATATTAAAAAAAATTAATACAAAATAAAAGGAAACGCTAGTTATTTCTACTTTTAAAGACATTTTCGAAATGATTTGCTTAAATTTTTTTTTTATAAAACTGCTGAATAAAATAAAAAACTTTTAATTAAAACTTTAAAGCAAAATATATTAATTTAATTTTTAGCAGTTATAAGCAAAAAGGTGCTATTAATATCTACTTAGGGTCACTATTTCATATTAACTAACTTAAATTTTTTTTATTTAGTTTAAGTTATTTTTATTAGCAAATTAATTCATTATTGATAGCAAAATGTGATACAGGTATCTGTACAAAAGATTTGATATTTTTCTTCAAATTATTGTCAAACCCCTCCAAAAAAACGTTCGAAAATTTTATTGATCGTATATTATTTAATAATTTTTTTTAATACGCAATGATTAAATATGTAAAGCTTAGTCTAGACGATATGTTAAATCAGCAAATTCTTTAAAAGAACAACAAATGCCTCGATTAGCATATTCAATATGTTCGATTACCCGCAGAGACTCTGATCTTTTTCTCTACAACGGCGGACTATTGGTCGGTAAATTAAGTTAGAATATAACTTGAAATTGTATATGTACCTCTAATGACCGTAACTTCTACAAATAGATATCTAGCTGTGTATAGATATCTATGGTGTAAAGAATTTTAAAACCACTTTCTTACCTACGGGTTAAAGTGTAGTGTATTTTGCACCATCAATTTTCGGTAGTTAATTCACGTGGGCCAATATAACGTTGAAATTGACAAAATAGTTATACCGGATAAGTAAAGATAAATGTTAGGTACGAACCCGACCAGATATCTGTTAGTAGAAACTACGGGCATAAGTAAAGGTGGTTTTACACGATGTGTATTTTGCAATAGGTTTGTCAGATGTAAAATCCATATGCATTTGCACTTGTCTGTCAAAATTAACCAATGCAAATGGTTCAATTTTTGCTTTGACACTTTCGTTTTCTGTTTCATCTGACATAACCTTAAATCATTCACAACAGCAAATTATGAACTGATTTAAGTTAATTAAAAATGTTGTTTTTTTTTAAAGAATATGTGTAAATAAATAAATAATGGTTCATGCCACCACAAACAAATGATTTGCAAAACAGCTGATGTCAGATGGTTCGTCAGATCAAAATAGAACACGCTCTAAAGGGATAATATGTACACGGTCAAGCATTTCTCATCAAGCGCTATGGTAGTATTAGTGAAAATGTATTTGTATGTGTGACATCGACGATGATGGGTGGCAAATCAAAAAATTTAAATATGACGGCGAATATAACGTCCATAACACATACACGAGTGAATTCGCCTGCATGACAAGCATTTTAACTGTGTACAGAGCCCTTAATTGAACAAATTTGCACTGCTCATTCGATATGACATTTACACAAGCAATTTTTTTTTAATTTTCACGACATGTATGCATTTTACAGTGGGAAATTTGACAAGTACACTGCTAAACACATATCGTGTATAACCACCTTAAATAAATAAATAAATGCCATCAATATTTGCCGTATTCTGAAAAGCTTGCATACGCTTTTCAACTACTTTATCAAAAGTCACTTTGCTAGCTACTTAGGGCATGTTACAGGCTATTAAATATAAAAAACGAGTGTTCAAGCAGACATTATTTTCAATAACAAATTAGTATAAATATGACCACCAAAACAGGGTGGTCATATTCCATGTGTTTCAATACATTTGGGTTACCTTTGGACTAGTCCTAGTCCCTTATGGGCTATATTTTACACGCGTGTATGGACTAATCGTATTATCTGCAGGGTTGCTTGTAAATCCTCGCGCATATTATGAAACATTTGCTCAGTTCACTTTTGAAACTGCATTCATTTCCATATATCGAAACTTTTGATTTTCAGCATTTAGGTATTTTGTATGCCATCTCTCTTTCTTCTTCTTCCTTTCTAAAACAATCTCCCGAAAACTGCTTGTACATGAAACAACGTTCACTTCTCCAAACTTCTTTTCCTTTTCAAATGTTTCCCAGTATACATATGTTTCATAATATGGACGGCGACTAAGTAAATTTTTGACACTTGTAAAAAATAAAATGACAAATTGACTAGTACTTAGTAACATAAAATTAATATTTATAGCGGATTTTCTCTGTACAAAGAAAACATTAAAAATTGTCTCTAATGACCAAATTTATAGAATCAAGCAAACAATTTGTTGATTTTGCACCTATTACCAAAATGATTATATTGATTACTTAAAATTGTAAAAATTTAAAATTGTTAATATTTTAATATTGCATGTGTAAGGGCAGTGTTACTTAATTCTTTTCCTCATAAATTTTGTAATTTTTAAAATTAGTTTTTAATTTTATAAATAATTTCTCAACAATTTCACCACATTTTTTTTAATATTGAAAGATTTTTTTAACCAAAATTAGTGCGATATTTACCCCACATACCTTGGGAGAACCCAACGGCCTCTAGGCCGTGGGGTAAACCAAAGGGTCCTAATGACGGCATCGGCATACCAGGCGGCAAAGGTCCATGTGGTCCATGATGTGGATGAGGGCCACCATAGCTGTGGGGATGGGGTCCCAAATCCCCCGATTTTAGAAAACCGGCAGCCATTAAGGCTTCTGTTGAGTGAAGAGCCACTGTGAAGCCGTTTACGCAAAGGTAAACAAAAAACTGCAAAAAAAACAAGAAAAAAATTAATCAATTTAAATAAAAATTTCATTAAGGAGTAATAAATAACAATTTTCAAGAAAAAAAAAAATGGCGTACTTTTAAAGACAAAAGAATACTAAAAAGGGGTTGGTTCGGTGATGGCAACTGAATCACAATATTTAGAGTGGTTTTCCAGACAGATGCGTTATTAATTTATGTGCCAAGGCAAGCATGTAATTTAGGGTCTGTTTAAATTTTACTTTATTATTTTCACAACTCTTGTTGCATGCCACACACTCTTTTTTATATTCATTCCACAATGCAGGGTGTGTAAGTGATAATTATCGCAAACGTAATGTATCTTTTTTTAATACAACAGTGAGTTGTGTTGCGCGCTTATCTTTCTCTGTGTGTTGCTGGTTTGGCATGATATGCGGTAGACCAATGATGATTTGTAAATGATTGTATAAATGTCTGTGGCCCAGCGTTAAATGACAAATATCCCAAGGGTACCTACTGCAGAAGAAAAAGAAGCATACTGAAGAGTCAAAGAGAGAAAGAAACGAACGAACTGTAAAATTCATAAAATGTATTGTCTTTTAAATATTTGCTAGGAGGATATAGATTATTTTAAGCCTGGATTTAAGCACAAAACCAATGAACCTTTTCTTTTTCTTTTCA
Source organism: Pollenia amentaria (assembly GCA_943735925.1). Classification (NCBI taxonomy): domain Eukaryota; kingdom Metazoa; phylum Arthropoda; class Insecta; order Diptera; family Polleniidae; genus Pollenia; species Pollenia amentaria. Next base: position 197,454,211 of record OX031008.1, on the reverse strand, counting down.
TGATTTGTCTAGCCAATATGTGAACTTTTTTTTGGTTGCTATTGTTTAAGCTAAAAGTAGGCTAATTTGCAGAGTATGTGTGTGTCCTTTTAAGCCTGGTTTTAAATTCCGAGATTAAAAACACACAATCTTTAAGAAATTGTTGCTGCATAGTTAGCCCGGTTATATTTCCTTTGAAGTTTAAAGCATTTTTCAAATTATTTAAATCTGTTTGTTGTCCGCCTGTCCCAAAATTAGTCGAAAAAATATAATTTGAAATAAATTTTTATTTTTGTTTGGCTAAAATAAAAGGAAAAATTAAATCACTTTTTGCTCTTAAAGAAATTTTCTTTGACAAATTTCCTTTTTGTAAAAAAACGTGCTTGAAACATTCTTTTCGAAATCCTGGGGTGTAATCATGTCAGAGACAATCGGGGGAAAATGTACTACAAAGAATTTTAATGACAAAGCATTAAAAAGAAACAAATGAAACAACAAATTGTGTTCTTAAATCATTTTCCGGGTCTTGAAGCACGTTCAAGTACATACATACCTACATAGTTTATTATATATAAAATGTATATATTAAATGTATATTATACATATATTTATCTAAAAAAAAGAAGTGTTAAAAATCTCTTTATTTGGCACTCTCCTCTCTTCTCTTAGCCATACTTTCTATTTCCGGTTAAAATTGCCAAACATTACAATAAAATTTGGACTCAAGCTGTCACATTTATTTTCAAAGACACAATAAACAAAGCCATTATGCAGCATTTAAATGTTATATTTTTGGGAATATTTTTTTTAATTTGTTGTTTGTTTTTTTTTAATCAACCGCACTGCACTTACCTTGGTTTAAGAAAATAATAATAATAATTTATTTTTCAAAGTCATATTTCGAAATGATGTGATGATACTTAAAATCAATGTTAAAATGTTTGGAGTTTGTTTATTATTTCAACAGGCTTTTAGTAATTACGGTCAAAATAATATTATTTTTTTTTGAGACAATTCATCAATACAGTAGCTGTAAAATTTTGGTAAAGAAATATTTGGTAATATGATACCCTTGAGGTAATAAAAAATTTTGGTGGGAACTACTGGTCATATTTTTTTTAATTTTTTAAATGGAATATTTTGATAACAAATAATGGATATTTTAAAAAAACTTGTTTTTAGTTAAAAACAAAAATATTTAGGATTGCCCTATAGTTCTGATGTATATGTCCGATTCGGTAATTTTACCACCAAAAATTAGCATACTAAGTACTATATTAAGTTTTAAACGCCAGCTTTATTGTGGGTTTAAAGTGGTCTGACAGTTCGTTTGATTATACTTGAACTAGTTGTTCCATTCGCTATGATCTAGATTTGGTAACCGAACTTGTGATTTAACAATCTACTAAGAACCTGTTTTTGTTATCAGGGCAGTCACATCTTCAAAAGAAATAATTTGAGAGTTTCAAAAATTTGTACAGTGTTTAACGATTTTCGTATTATTTTGAATGTTGAATGAACAGAATTTTTTTTATATACTTTTTCAAAGAAAAAAAAAAAAAAAATATTACTTTTAAACACAATGACTGTTCGTCAAATTTCCGATTCGTTTATAAATAGAAATCTGCCATCATTTCAAACGAGTACGAAAATCGTAGTACTCAGTACAAATTATTAAAACTCGTAAATTATTTCTTTCGAATCAAAATACGCGGTAACCCCCGAGACGTTTGTAAAACTAAATATACTAAAAGAATAGAAGTTACCTCTTTAAAGCTTACCGGATGATCCACGATAGTGGTAATTGTCCCGTTTTAGCATTACCTATCACTAGGGAAACTGTTAATGCGATTCATGTTTTACCTTTTGCAAACTAAGAAGCCAGTAACAGTATATTCATCCGTTTGAAGGCTTTTTATGGATTTTGTCATCAAACACTTAGTGCCTATTTTTGCATATTATACCTGTTCAGGGGGTGAAATATTTCAATCTTGAGTATATAAAGCAATCGGGTTTTAATATTAAAAAAAAAAAAATCAAATTTATTTTGTTTTCGTTCAAAAAACGTACCCTCGGGTTTTGTGGGGTTTTTGTATTTTTTTTTTTTTTATTTCAAAATTCATTTTTTTCTAGGTGTGTTTCATATACATATAATGAGGTGTATTAAATAAACTTATAATTATGGTGACCACCCAAACAATATGCTTTGCATTTTCATAATTTTGAAGTCTATGTTCATACTTGCAGATTTTTTAATGGTGCTTATAAGCAGATGCCAGATTTGACGATTTATCGTCATTTTGACGAATTTTAGGTACAAAAATGGTCAATTGATGATGAGACGATTTATGCCCTAAATTTGCAATTTTTCAAATGACAAATTTTGTTCAAATTTACAAATGTTTTTAATATAATTTCACATGTTACTTTATCTTCATAAATAATTTAATTTATATAATTGGCAGTAATTTTCAAGTCTTAGCTGTTCATCATATAAAATACGATTTGTTTAGCACATTTTTAAGGGCTAATAAAACAGAGCAAGTTAAAATCTCTTTTTGGTAAACATATAAGCCATCTCTAAACGCATTCAATTGGGCGTTTAAACTACCAATACATCCCATATAAATTTAACAACATTTATCGTAGTGCTGCCACATGTTATTTTTTAAACTACATATAATACAAGGGCCACTGATTTACAGCTGTTGAGTTTAAACTACATATAAATTTAAGTTAAGTTCAACTAATCCAGTGTTTAAACAATCAGTTATTACTGTTTTATTACAACCATTTCACAACCACTCTCTTTATCTTTCGCTATGAAACTTTTCTTGCAGAAAGTCGGAGTTTATTGGTGTTTACCAGACTTTAGTTCTTTAGCCGGATTTTCGACGTGTAAAATAGGTGTTTGGTATTTCTTGGTTTTAGTTTATTTTCTTACTTTTGTTATGAATTCTAAAACTTCGTCAATAAAAGGTTTCTAAGCGAAAACTTCAATTTTAATTAAAACTCAGGAAGAATATATTAGAATCTTATAAGCAACGGTAACTTAAAATAACAATTAGTCTTTAAAACTTATTAAAAGTTTGTGGTTTTTACAATGACGATTTTTGTGACGATTAAGACGTCATCGCTCTTTCTGACAAACCAGAGATGTGGTTCCAACAAGGTGGGGTCACTGCATATACTGCTCGAGCAGTATACAGCTCCTAATTTGAAAAACATTGAAAGGATTTCAGTTTCTCCTCCAAAATTTAGAAACGCCTCTATTGTGAAAACTTATTTGATATGAAATAATATAAAAGCATAATTTTTATTTTTTTTTTATTTCTTTTTCATTTTTTATTATTTTAAATCTTGTTATATATGAAATTAATGTGATATTTTTTTCCTCCATCTCCAAATATTATATTTTATTATTTTTATCCAAATTTAGATATTTTTAATTAGGCTTAACCCTACGGGAAAGGGAACAAACACTAAACTTGTCACGTGACAAGTCACTTTAACATGGCGATGTCCTACGAGGGGGTTAATTGGCACCTTTTTGACACGTTGTAACAGGTCACTGAAATAACCTTCCAATTTCGGTTGAAAAAATGCCTGTCGCAGATATTGTCCCAAATAAGCCATGTAAATATGATGGATCCCCTTCATATAAAGTAATAGAACTAGATAGAATCAGCCACTACCCGCACAAAATCCAGTCATATGAATAGTTTTAGCCAATTACCTTTCCTCTGGACTAGCTACACTATAAACACATTATCACCAGTTAAGTGATAGGTCTTGTTTTCACATATCACAATTCGTTCCTTTTAATTATTTGTATTTTGAATATCCAAGAAAGCTTTGCACGTGATTCCTTCACATTTAGGAAAATTGCAATTACGTTGACATTGCATCGGAGGAGGGATATGGTCAAGATTAACCGACTATACTCTTTTACGTGCTTATTATGTGAAAATATAATTAAATTGTTGAATGTTCCCTAGGGGATATAGAACTAACAAACAAACTTGTCACGTCACAGTTCTAGTTCTAACACTTTATATGAAGGGGACTTGTCACTTTGACATGGAGATGTGATAGGATGGGATTAATTGGCACCTTTTTGACACTTTGTAACAGGTCACTGAAATAACCTTAATGGACACACTAAATTTCTGCTAAAATAACGCTTGTAGCAGATATTGTCCTGAGTGAACCATTTTTTTGGAATAGATCTCCTTTATATAAAGTACTAGAACCAGATAAAATCAGCCACAACCTGCACACATCGCATGACTAGTTTTGTGTCAATTACCTTTTCTCTGGAGTAACTACACTTTAAAAACATTATCATCAGTTAAGTGATATGTCATGTTTTCCCCTATCTCAATTCGATCCTTTGTATTATAACATTGTATTCAGTGGTCACGGGATAAGTGCTATAAGAACAATTGAAACACATTTCCCGCAGGGTTTGGCTTTCATCACTCATAGAAAAATTCGTCTTTATATTGATGATGCTCTAACATCAGAATTGTGACATCAATGTTATAACAAAAGGCATCAATAAGGCAACAAGGGATATCAATCCAATGACGAAGTCATCATAAAATTTGGTCATACTTAATGGGTCATCAATGCTATGAATAAAGTCATATCAATTTGATGCCACATTTTGTGTATAATGATAATTTTTTCATGTTTAAAGTAAAAAGAGAAGCAAAAATTCCCATATTAAATTTTTTCAATTATTTAGTTAAAAACATCAAATGGTCAGATTACGAAAACCATATCAGGGATGCTGCTGGTGTCTTATAATTGAGAGTTCTTCTGTAAACAAAGGGAGAAATACAACAAAAGTGAGACAAACGGGTAGGTAAATAATTATACATAGACTTAAGTCAATCCCAATGACAAACTGTCATTAAATTGGGCCTAATGAGTCGTTTCTTCGATGTTACTGAGCTATCGAACTGATGACATATTTTATTAAATTGACTTCGATTCGTCATTTCTGTGATGCCGATGTGTCAACCCATTAATGACGTTATTTCAATGCTGACAATTTGTGCAACTGATGATAAGGCTGACATCACAATAATGTAAAGTGTCATGGGGTCAAAAACGAAGACACTTGTCATAGTACTGATGCCAAATACATCAGCGTTATGACGCTTTTTCTATCAGTATATAAACTTAATTTTTTATGGCATATTTTTAACTGTTTTTCAGATCATATTTTTAAGTTTTTTACTACATATTGAATGCGCATATTTCCGGTTTCCCTGCTAATCACCCTTTAATTAAAAATTAATAACTCCCAAAACTGCTGGGTCTTTTCTAAAAAACATATTTAAAATTTGTTTGTTTTTGAAACAAAAGATCTTGTTTATGGTACGCGGCAGCTTAAATTGACTGATTAAAATGTCTACCACTTGCTGTGCGTTTAATGCAAACAAACAGTTTAAAACAAAATTAAAGCTACAAAATGGAAGTAAAAAAAAATTAAAATTGCGAACAAATATTTAGTGCTTTTTTTTAATATAACAATTTTTTTAGGCGAAAATTAAGAAATTTTAACAAAAAAGTTTTAATTTGTAAATTTAAAATTGTTTCTTAATTATTGTAAATCGTTTCACTTCTTTAGAAATTTCTAAAAAATGTATATTAAATTTAAAAAATTCATAAAACTAAAACTCATAAATAATTTATCTAAATTTCATATAAGCAGCATTTAATAACAAAATCTCATAACCATTTAAAACAAACTACTAAATCAACTTTAAAGTAATTAAAAATTTTCAACTAGAATGATTCTAAAACAAATTAAGACATCCAACCAGTTTTATTTTGCAACTCAAACTTCAAAAATAAAAACTTGTTAAACTTATGGCTTTAATAAACTCAAATTTAATTATGATTTTTTTGATATTTTAATTACGTTTCAAATATGTTAATTAGAAAATGCAAACAACCAACTATGAAAAAAATGCAAGTTTTAAGACAAGTGTTGTCTTAGCAATGTCACCCACTGTTTGTCAAGTTTTAAGCGAAGTGCTAAACGAATAGCAACTCGTAGTATAAAATATTATTCATAAAAATATTAATAAAAAATTACAAATAAAAAAATAAAAATAAACAAGAAAAAGTGGTGGTAAGTAGCAGTTATTAAAATCATGATACAGTTGCTTGTAACTCATATAAATGTGTTTTTAACTTTTCTCTTTTTTTTTTGGTGCTGCAGAAGCCAAAATGCTTATTAGTAAAATTACAAACTTTAAGCCAGGTTGTATAAACAGATGCAACAGACACATCATGTTTCGCTGCTGCCAAAGCTAATAAATACTTTGTAATGTTTATTATGTATGCATTTATGTATGTATATTTATACTGGTATGTTTGAGTTAACCAGTTTTCTTTTTCTTGCTATGGAAAAAGAAAAAGCTACTGTTAAAATATGTTTCTTATATCTGCTGAAATGTCTAAAACTATAAACATTTTTCATGCAAGAGTTTTTCGAATGTTGTTTATAAACTAAAACTTTACTTTAACATGGGGTTCTCAAGCTGAAATTGTATTTAAATCATACTAAGAAAACGCGATAGAGCAAATAAAAGCTCGTTGTAGGCTTTCATAGAATATATCGGTAAATAATCTATGAAATGTGCAAGCGAAGCTCTTATGGTGTTTTCTTTTCGACAAAAATTGTGACATTTTATTTAAAAAAATGCAATTTGTTGTTCGTTTCTTAACAATGTTTTGCTCTCTTAAAGGGTAGCATGTTTTATTCTAAAAAAATCAACCTTACTAATGGCATAAGGCATTGATTGCACTTTACGCCCTGTATAAATCGACAGTGTTGAGAATGCCCATGAAAAGATGGCTTCTGTTTATATATAGGGTTACCAGACGAAGTCTGGAAAAAATCGCCTCTAATCAGGACAGTAAAAAGTTAACATTTTAATAGTTATTTTTTCTATTATTTAATAGTAAAACCTCAAGAAAGCATTACACTGTTAATGATAGGGTGTCAGTGATATAATGTTTAAGTGGATTCGGTGTTATTCAAAAGCGTAACTTATTTGATAAAAACACATGACAAGTCTTTTAACACACACAGAAAAAATTAAAAATTGTCTCTTATCACCAAATTGAATCGTATTTGTTGATTTTGACCCTATTACCAAAATTATTATATTGATTACAAAAAAATTTAAAATTGTGTGTATTTGTTCTTTTCAATAAATGATATTTTTAATTAACAAATTATCAAAAAACTTTGCCGTTTTAAACAATGTGTTAATTGATTTAATTAAATATAGCTCAGGTTTTTACAATTCAAACTTAACTTATTTTATAATAAGCGAAAAAATCAAATAAGATTTTTTGTTATTTAATTAATATCTTCATTAAAAATATATTTCAAAACAACTTAATAAAATTATATTTTTAAATTTTTTTTTTTAGCTAAAAAAATAGTTGATTCAACACAGAAATAATTATCAGTAGTTTTTTTTATCAATTAAAAAATTGTATAAAAAGTATTTTAATTTAATTAATGTGAAAATTTAATCAATTATTTTTTTAAGTTGAAAGAAAATTAAAAATATAATAATGATTTAATTAACATTTTAGTTGTTTTGAAAGAAATTTTTTATTAAAATATTAATTAAATAAAAAAATTTTAATTAATTTTTTCGTTGAAAATAAAATAATTTTAACTTGTAGAATTAAACTTGTAGAAATTGTCAAAACATGAGCTTTATTTAATTAAATCAATTAACACATTGTTTGAAACGGCTAAGGTTTTTGATCATTTTTTTAATTAAAATTAAAAATAAAATTTACTGAAAAAAAATATTCACAATTTTCAATATTTACAATTTTTAGTAATCAATATAATCATTTTGGTAATAGGTGCAAAATCAACAAATTGTTTGCTTGATTCTATGAATTTAGTGATTAGAGACAATTTTTAATGTTTTCTGTGAATTGTCGCATTTACTAAATTGAAATGCTTTTTGAACAATTTTTTTAATTGATAAAAAACTACTGATAATTTTTTCTGTGTAACGATAACGTTTACGATAGCAAATACTACAAATTACCTTTAATAAAGATTGATTTAGTACTCCGAAGAAATTTAAATAATTGTCCAATTCACAAGCTCTTCTCGTCTGGCTTATCGTTTAAAGAATACGATTTTTGTTTATGCACTTGTGAATAGACAGATTTGATGTATCGTTACTTTGTCGTGCTGCTTAATCAAAAATGGACAATATAAATTCAATGTACATATTCAATTCACTTTGAGTAAATTATGTATTTAAAAGAGATTAACAAATTTCTTTTTAGCAATTAATAAAAAATATGTGAAAAATAAAACTAAAAAAAGCAAATTATTGAATATATAGTTAAGGCTTTTTACTCCACTTTAGTTTTTTATTTATTGTTTCTTCTTCTTTAATAACATTTGCTATTCACATGGGCTGATACCATGAAATTAAACCAGGTATGGGAGTTTAAATTTGAGATGAAATGGTAATAATTATTTATTGATAATCCATTTTAATCAAAATAGTTGTAAAAAGTTTATTAAAATCTTTGTTTAAAATGCGTTTTTGAGATCTCATTTAAACTAGGTTTAGTTAATCTAAAAACAGATTTGAGCCGCCATTACTTTACGTCTTTAATGAAATAATAAAATGAAATCACATTTCACCGGAAAAATCCTAGATTCAGAGTACGTTAAACTAAGTTTAAACTTAATCCACATCTCAAGAAGAATTAAATTTGTGGTGTAAGTTATTACATTCTTAAAAGATTTTTACAAATTCACCAAACAAATCGGGCATTTTCAGGCCTGTCATTAATACAATATTTTTCAAAACATATACAAATCAATCTCATTTTGGAAAACACTTTTGTATGAAAATTACTAATAACAAATATAAAATATTGTATAATTAGACGCTTATACAACGAATACGACAATACTACGAGCTTGTGAATTGGACAAATTTCCTACAATTTTCAACTCTTACTTGCATTAATTTTATTGTTTTAATTATTATTCACATATTTTAAGTAAATGAACTAATAAAGATTTCTGCGAAATATGTTGCATATCTATATGTTACATGTTCTAAATTTTTGTCTTAGTTTGTAAAAAAATTACAACTGATCCCCGCCCGTATTAGTTTTACGAATTATTTTGGAATTAAGAAGTTGTATGGATTTGAAGTTAAAATTTTGAAAATGTTTGCCATGTTTTAGCTAAAATAGTATTTTTGTAGGCCCATATTCATAGTTAAGATAATGTATATTTTAAGTTAAAACCGGCTTTAAATGGATGCCAACACCATTGTTCTAAAGTATACTTTAGAAAAAGTCGACCTTATTTTTGACTATGAATATGGGCCATTCTTTTTTATTTTTACAAAATTCTTTCCGTAGAATATTTATTCTTCATTGTCTTTTCATATTTTCAAATCCAAAATTTTTATTTTTGAGCTTTCAACTTTAAAAACAGTTTTGGAACTACCTGAATGCATGAAAAGTTTAGTTATTATTTCATACTTTTAGTTTTGCAATTTTACGATAATTTTACATTTATCAATCGCAAATTTTAGCGTTTTTTGTTTGTTTTTGCTTTTGGTTTTCTTCCACCAACTTTATTAATGGTTGGATGGGTTTTGTTGCTTTGGGTAAACGCGTGGATTTGCGTGGAATTTTTTTCAGCATTTATAACATGTTTTTGTTGTTTTGTTGAAGTTAGTTTGTTACATGTTTGTTACAGTGTTAAATGCGTTTTGACAAGTGGAAGTAGTAGATTTCTATTTATTTAAATTTTTTTTGAACATAAACAAAAAAAATTTTAAATTTTAAAATGTATGAAATAAGTTATTTGAAAAGTAAAAATAGAGACAGACAGAGAGAGAGAGAACGAAATAAGTAAGGATTTTAAAAATAATGCATTAGTTGGGGCAACGTCGTGACACGCATGCGTGGCTGTCAACATCATCTCCAGCAGCAACTGTTTTTCCAGCTTTAACTTGTTCTGTGGGCATTTTCCGCTGCTGGCTGTTGATGAATCTGTTTAAAATCTACTTTGAAGTTTAATTAAGTTTTGTGCCAAAAACTTAAAAAAGTGTGAAAATTTGACAAGTTTAATACTCTTTACAGACAGCAAATTGTAGGAAAAAAAAACAAAAACATCAACCAAACAAATACTGTAAAAATTAAATTGTAAAATAGTGTATCTGATGTGATGATGGCCTAGAATTACATTAGATGATGGTTGCTTGTTTTTTGTTAATCATATTTAATATTTTTTTTTTAACGTGTAAACATGTTTTTTGTTTAAATGTATGATTTTTTTTAATTGAAATTTCAATTTGTTTATTTTAATTAGATTTCTCATAAATCAAAATGCAATTATCATTTGCTAAGGCTTTTCATATTACTTATTACCTGGGGATTTAAAAATTTACGTTAGAAACATCTTATTTAAAAACTTGTCATCTATGAAATTAAAGCTTTCCTCATTGAATTGAATTTCTAATGGAATGTTAGAAAAAAATCATATAAAAATAATTTTAAATAAATCTTGTCTTGAACACAATACAAGATCAATTAAGGTGCCGTCAACAAAATTAGATTTTTCTTAAGAATGTGTTTTTGTAATTAATGAAAAAAAAAAGAAAACAAACAGTTTTGATTTAATTTAAATTCCTGATAATGCTGTTTTTAATTTCAAATGTTTCAAAACTGACATTACGTCATGTTTCTTGCTTTAACCGAAAAAAACTGTCCTAAGGTCTATCTATATATTTGTAGTTTATAGTTTTTTCTATTTTATTTAAATCTTGATTTTATTTGAACGCTCACACCTGAATGATCATTATTTCTTTTTAAATGGCTTTGTCAACGTTTGTATATGACTAGAAACACAGACTTTTTTCTTAACAAAAAAAGAGGTGCGTCCTTTTATCATTAAAAAAATATAAATAAAAAAATAAAAAAAATATATAGACATTTAGACAATAAGTTAAAAAATAACAAACTCCTCCAACCTTGTACACACACACACACACACACACACACACACACACACAAAATAACAAAAACTTCAATTCAATCTTTTCAATACAAAAGCAATTCAATATGACAAAAAATAAAAACAAACAATAATGTTGATGTTTTTGTAATATCTGTCTCAAAATATCTGGCTACAATATTTTTTTTTTCTTTATAGAAATCTCAGTAAAAACAACAAACAAACAAACAAACAGGAATAAGAAAAAAAATCATTCATGAACGCTGATTACACAGAAATCATTTGCAAGTATCTTTAAGTTGGAAAAAAACCTGTATCCATTCGTACGAATACAATTTAATGGAAATAAAAAGGGGGTAAACAAGCAACAAAAACTGTCAATTCGATTGTCGTAAAGAAGTTTTGTCTGGCTCACCATGTGTCAGACTTTTCCGTGTCTCCAAAATAGATAAAAACAAATATCAATGGCTTTTTTTAAGCGGATGTAAGCCATGATTTTAGAGAGCTTGGAAGTTTGAAATAAAGCAAAACTTTTTTTTAATGAATGAATGAATTGGTTGCTCATTTCAAAAAATTGAAATTTGTCAAAAATGGTAATACATCTAAGAACGAGTGAACATTTTTTAATTTATTAAAAATAGTGTGGGTGTTTACATTATTTTTTGTTTGCGTAAAAGTGTAGCCCGAAGTTATTGATTAAAGAAAGAAAAAAAAAATTTAAAATAATATTATCTACATATCTTTATAAAATTTAAATATTAACCTATTCCTATAACTAATTTTGTTTTATAAAAATAATTTATGTTTATAGCACAGCAATACGCATAAAAAGGTTTGTTTTTAAACACGACTTTGCTAACGTAGCCATATTTTTAAAAACATTTAAAATGGTTTACCTAAAAACAATTCAAGATATTAACGTTTTAAATCTTAAATATTTACGACTGTTGTTTAGATGTCCTTAGCAAAAACTACTTTATATTTGACATATTTTCTCAAAATGAACTTGATTTATAAGTGCTTCAAAATGGAGCTGTATAATATTATGAGCACAGAAAAAAATGGTTTATCAATTAAACAAATGGTTTAAAAAGTATTTAAATTTAATTAATGTGATAATTGAATCAATTATTTTTTTAGTTAAAAGAAAATTAAAAATTTAATTTTGATTTAATTTACATTTAAGTTGTTTTGAAATAAATTTTCAATTAAAATTTTAATAAAATAACAAAAAATCTTAATTGACTTTTATCGTTTAAAATAAAATAATTTAAACATGTGTAGAATTGTTGTTGGGAATTGTCAATATTTATTTAAATAAATTAACACATTGTTTGAAATGGCAAAGTTTTTTGATCATTTTTTTAATTAAAATTAAAAATATCGTTTATTGAAAAGAAATATTCACAATTTTTAGTAATCAATATAATCATTTTGGTAATAGGTGCAAAATCGACAAATTGTTTGCTTGATATTATGAATTTGGTATAAATTTGGCGATTGGAGAAATTTAACAATTTTTTCTGTGAGTAAATCACTTTAGCTAAAATACGTTAAAAAATGTCCCTAAATCTTTAAAATTTTAAATGTAATTAGATTCAAGATATGCCAACCGATAACTCATTTCGTATGATTGCTGAAAGTTTAACAATATTATGGTTACCGCAACTATCATAATAAACACCGATGTTTAATTTCAAATTGAAAATGATTTTAAATCAAACCTTTTGACAAATCATAACATTCGTAAGAAAATGGGGACATTTTTTTCCAATTGAGCAAAGCATTTATTTTCAAAAGTTATTCTCAAATGTCGATTGTAATACAATGTTATTTAATGTTAACTGCCCGTTCGCCGATATCGAACGTTAACGTTCGCATAGAAAATTACATTTAAAACAAAAACAATTTTTGAAATTTTGTTTTGTTTTAAATGTTATTTACTATGCGAACGTTAACGTTCGATATCGGCGAACGGGCAGTAAGTTTGGTTAAAATACTTAAGAAGAGCCCTGAAAAACACTTGACAACAATTTGATATCAAATTGATAAAACATTATTCGTCAAATGTTTATGTTAAAGTCATTATCAAGCTTAATTGAGGTGTTCAAATCAAACTATTGAAAAAGGTTTGAGAATTGTGCTTGATATGAAATGAATTTATCAAGCTTGCCTTTGTGTTTGTTGGGATATTACGATTTAATCAGTGCCATGAATGTTTACTGTGTAAGCATTTGTGAATCGCAGCCTCAGGCGCATAACTAAAATATTCTGCCCATCCACGATTTCGTGCCAAAATTTGTGAAATCAAACTAATCAAATACCTAAAGATGTCATCTTACGTTTACGCAAATTTAATTGGCTAGGACATACAATGATGAAGCCTAAGGACTATACAACTAGGCAATCCATCGAATTTATCCCCCAAGACTCCAGATAGTCTGGCCGACCTGCCAACACGTGAAAACGTCAAACTATGAAGAAGCTGCAAGATATATGGTGTACCTTGGAATGAGATAAAACGAATGGCGATTGATAAGAAACAATGGATAATATTTGTTGCGGCCCTTTGTTCCGCATGGAATGTAAAAACTCTGCATGTCACACATTCCGATCGGAATGGTTTTGATTCCGCATTTGCAATTTCGATCGATTTGGTTTTAGGTTCTTCAGATTCCGAACGATTTTGCTTATCCCAAAAATTATAAAATCTGTTCTTTCAAATAAAGTATGGCAATGTTGTGCATGAAAAAACAAAAAAAAAAACATGGTTTGGATCATGGCCCAATTAGTTGGTCTACGCAAAACTACAACAATGCAACAATAGAAAAAACAACACGCATTTTATTTGAGTAAATAATGTTAAAGATGTCAAACCCCAATGCATTTGTTTGTGTAATAAATGGACAAGATGTCAAAAACAATTATTACAAAAACAATTGCACGGTAAAAATACAACTCTACAAAAAATCAGCAGGCGTTTCGAGCAGACCTACTAATTGGGCTATGGTTTTGATTAAAATGTACTTATAAAGTGGCCTCAGTTCTACAAAAACAAAAAACGACATGAATTTTTTTCTCCGTGTACTGATATTTGATGTCTTTTTTTGCTTTATTTACATTTTTATAAAGGAATTTTGACATTTACCGTCGCAGTACTAGCAACAAAATGCCTGTTGTTTTTTCTATTGTTGCATTATTGCAGTAGTGAGGTCACTTTGTTAATACATTTTGGTTTTGCTCATCGTTTGCATTGCCACCGCCTAAAATTTGTTCTTTATCATAAATTTCTGTTCATACAAATAAGTGGTTTACACTAAAAAACTAATGTGGCAATACTTTGATTGGAAAAGAAATCAGTTTTTTTATTTTCTCAACAAGTTTAAGAAATTAAAATGTTTGTATAGGGTGCTTTTTTAGTTGCATTAGATCTTAAAATGATAATACAAGACAGAAATATTATTGTAAAGGATTTTTCTCTCGTTGATAATTTCATGGCATTTTTTAAATAAGATTTCCGGCATATGTCCGCCGCGGCTACGAGTTACATGGTACATTAGATCAGTCCAACTTTTGTCTACATTTTCCAATAAATCAGGCCGTGCCGTCAATGGTGGCTTGAATATTGGTTTCCGATGGTTCAAGAGTTGCTGGTTTGGCGGGAAATTGACTTAGCATAGTCTCACACTCAAAATATTATGAAGCTAAATTCATCAGAAAATTCATTTTAAACAACTAAAGATTTATTTAAAAAAACGATCATTTACATTTCATAATAAATAAATGAGATTTACATTAATTTTTAATTTTTTTTATTCAACAGCATATTCCGTAAAACTTAACAGTTGTTGCTTTAAAAAAAAATATCATTTAAACGACAAAAAATCAAACTACATAACAATATAAGTACGGAAAAATATTATTTTTTTGGTAGTTTGTTTTTTAAATAAAAAAGATAAATGTTAAAAAATAAAGTTATTCGTAAAAAAACTACATTTTTATTCAATTTTAACAGTGTACGGAAAACGAATTTAATAACCCACAATCATTTACAGTAATGATTTTATAAGTGCATAAAAAGTAGCCCAGAGGCGTTCAATCACACGAATGAGGGGGCCAGGGAACAGAACCACTTCTGGAAATACAGTTGTCACCATAATACGTTGTATTTTGTATTTTCTTTTATTAAATTTAAAGCTTATGCAGTTAAGGTAGATGCACCCATTTTTTTTACTGACAGTTTTCTTCAGCACGATTCATTCATTTCGAAAAATTTGTCCGGAAAATCAAAGCTGTCATATGTACACAAAATCAATAAGTTTTACAAGGTGGTAGTACTTCAGCGACGGATTTCCAGGCCCGCCACAGAAATCAATCCGATCGAAAGTGGAAGAGATTCCGTATTTTGCTTCTCCAAAACATGTTAATTTTAATTAAAAAAGCAAAAACATATTTGATCGGAATTGCTACTACGGAATTAACACGATTTCGATCGGAATGTGTTTTTCTTTATTTTTTTGGTGTCAAGCTACACATTTTTGATCATTTTCAAAGATTGTATGTTAATAATGAATGGAATGAGATTTTCACTCACAATTTAATTTCAGAAGTACAACATTTTTGTTAAAAAATATAACCTATTGGCTACTCAGTTCTAATTTGTCGGACAAAATAAAAAAAGAAATTAATTCAAACTGAGAGTTGTGCGTAAAAATAATTTTTCTGCATATAAAAACATGTTGTCGAGATAAAAGCTTTTTGCATCGACATTGGTAAATCAACCTCTAGAGTTTGCTAAAAATATTTTAAACAAATCGAGAATTATTTGCGATAATATCGTAAGCGACTAAAAACTAATTTTAAAGAAGAGAGTTTTTATTATTTTTTTCTTAAGTAGTGCCAGGGCGAATTCACTAGAAGGTGGGGTCAATATATGGTTATTTGGAAGCAACAACAAAATACAAAATATTTATAACATTGTTTGTGCTTTCAATGTTATTCTTTGGCGGTGCGTTGCGTTTTACATGATTAGGGCTTTATTTTTTAAAATATAATCGCTCATTCAACAGTTTTCAAGAGCATGCTGAGATTAAATTGATCATAGAAACTCTCGTTTACGATAGTTTTAAAAATGTCGCTTATGATATAATTGCAAAAAGGTCTCGAAATGCTTAGAAAAAAACCAGCAGATTCTAAAATAACTATATTGGAAATTTTATTATATATAATATTGTTGCAAGCAACAACTGTTTTTTTGAAAACTAAAATTTTTTCAAAACAACAATAATTTTTAAATTTTTATTCAAAAATAACATGAAAAATCCCCAAAGTGTTCTATTTTATCGTATTGGTTGCATTTGTTATAATTTTATAAAAATACAACCAATTTAATACATTATAACACTTTGTGAATTGCCTTAATATGTAAGCAGGTTTGCTTTGTTTTAATAATTATTGCAAAGTTTGTAAACAAAAAAAAAAAAAAAAAACATCATTTTTATTGTGGCTCATCAAAATTAAATTTTTATGAGTTTTATTTTTGCATTTTTAATAAATTTTTGTTTAAAAATAGAAATAAACGAAGCAAACAATCAAAAAGTTACATCACAAAAATTTAAAATATTATTAATTAATTTTTATTAAAAATATGAAATAATGAGCTAATTAAATATTCCTTTTTTGACAATAAAAACAATACAACCAACTGCCCATTAATTTTAAGCTAGAAAAACCAATAGACAGACAGACATAAGCAGAAAAACAGAAGAAAAAAATTCATATATTGTAGAAAAAGGGGAGTTAAACAAAAAAACATAAAAAATATATTAATTGTTCTCTAAAACTAGTAATTTTTCAATGTTTATCCACAAGATTGAACTCAAAAAATAAACTTGTTTCTGGCCAAGATCTACCAAAACAAAAAAAATCTGTTTTTGTTTTGGCTCTGTGTGTGAGCAAGACTGTGAATTGTGAGCTGGTTGTATTTTGTTTTTTTTTTTTATATTTTAGGAAACCCCTTATACAAAACAAAAATTTATCTAGTTTGTTTCGTTGTCCACTTAATAAATACTGTTGAAATTATTTATAAAATATTCAATATGTAAATGTACTTCTGATTAATAATCGTAAATAATAATAATAACTTGGGCAGCAACATCATTATTATTTATTGCTCTGCATTAGAGAGCTGCTATAGTTCAAAAATAAACACACACACATATGCATTTAAACGCAAACAATCAATAGGATTTATACCCTGTAGGAAATTTCAATAGAGAAACTGTACTAATTCACGATTGACTTTGCTACCAGTTCTATTTGTCCAATTGTAGAGCAGACAATGTTTTATGCTTTAGACATTTAGCGTGTACTTGCCATGGAAAACTCACTACTGGTCTAAGAACTATTGAATAGGTAGTTCTTGGGGAACCATATAGAGACTTTAAAACTTGAGATTTACTAGTACAATTTAAAAGTTTAAAGCGGTTATTTCTAAAACACTTCACCTCACTTGAAAAATATTTTCATACAAATGTTTAAAAATTCCAAAAAAATTTATATGAAAAATTTCTGAATGCCAGGTGAAGTGATTTAGAAAATAAGCCCTTAATTCTACACCAATAGTAAGACCGTTGTGCATGTTCACCGTGGGCTACTGACTCCCGTGGTACGAGAAAAGAAAGTACTGTGGTGTTACTTCCAACTCGTTTGGAATCTTTTGGACCAGCACGAGCCCTGTCAATTGGATGGTTGGCACATTCCAGGTTGTATACACCTGTACTTTACCCCAGAAGATGTACCATCAACAGGTCAGACTTCTCAAGCTACGCCCCCTCCCCCCTCGGGAGGCGCATCCTATCCCCAGGCTAAGAAATACTTACGTCCGCCGTTGACATTTTTAACATTTATTTGTAAAAAAGGACATATACTTAAAATGATAAACGTGAGCCGGTTCTAAAATAATTAAATAAAGACTTTTTTTCTCTTATGCGGTGTTTGTTTTATATAAAAGAACAAAAAAACTTCCAATTAAATTAATTTTGAAATTAAGAGGATTTTCATTTAAGTGAACCAAAGTGCTTTGAAATTAGTCTCTGATTATAGATAAGAATATTTCATTTCAATTAAGCCATTTTTTCAATTGAACAGCGTATCTTTATTCGAATTAATTTTGTATTTGACTTTAAAATAAAACTCTAGAAATTATGAAAATAGTCCAAATGTGTGAATAAGGTGTCATTGTACAAAAATTTAGACCTGTATAACCGACCTAAACGATATATAAAGAATAAATTGTAAATATAACAACAACGCTTTAAAGCTTAATAGCTCACACATTTTATTTTGACCCTTGTACCCCTTTGCTTTTGAATCGCTGCATTATTTCATAAAAAAATCCGAACTTTAGCTATAAATTCTTGCTGCCAAAAAAATTTCTCTTTTTTCTCAAGAGCAGACAACAATGTAGAGGCTGTGTTGACAGTGTAACAAAATATTTGAAAAAAATGAGCAACTTGGATACACTTATTGCCAGGTTTCCTGCAGGGTCGTTTTAAAAATTGTTTCTTTTTTAAAACTAGACACTATAATTTGTTAATAGTTTAACTTTATTGTACATCCAATTCTACACACATTAATTTTGTATTTGACTTCAAAATAAAACTCTAAAAATTATGAAAATATTCCAAATGTGTGAATAATGTGTCGGTTATCTTTTGATAATTCAGGCCAGCCGTTTTTTAAAAACCAAATTTCTCTTAATCAAGGCTGTTTGGATAATGGAAAGAAAGAGTTATACGATTTTCTTAAAACATGTCTATTATAAAATTTATTTTCTGTTTACAGTTTTATTTTTTGATTTTATTCATGTTAAAACTATTTCCTGTTAAAAATTTGTAAATTTTCACACGATTTACTAATTTTAATTGACCTAATTTAGTTTGTAGTTTGTATTCTGTTCAATATTTTTACGATTTTTTTTTATTTTTTAATTTTATTTATTGTTTGTATATTTATGGTAATATTCATATTTAAATGCTAATTTGAATATTAGACTTGTCAGTTCAGATTAGAAATTGCATTTGTTTGAAGTTTAATATTTGTAGTTTTATAGCACTCAAAGCTATAGCAGAAGATAACCCAGCAAACTAACGTGTATAAAGCAAATTCAATAAATAATTTATAAATTATACTCAGCATACTGAATGAAAGAAAGTAAATTTAATTAATATCTGAAAGAAAGAAATATCTTAATATAACTAAAAAATATTTAACTTTATTCTGAAATTTTTATTTTTAAACACAATACTTCGACAGGAGGGAGGCGCATAATGAACGTTATGACTTAATAAGTAAATAATTTTTTTGTATACCTTTTTTTCAAATTAACTTTGAAAAACTTGGGAAATTTATGATGGAAAGATACAAAGTACCAAAGGTGTCAAATTTTATTTTGAAAGTCAGCATTCGATTATTCAGACACAAAGATCATATCGTATAAAAAGCTATGAGGCCCATTTTTGCCTCAATGGTCACCTTAATAAAAATATGGGGTTCCCAAAATCCAAGAATAATTGATAAACATCAAAGGCACCCACTTAGATGCACATAATGGTGTGGAATAACTTTAGAAAAGACCATTGGACCCTATTTTTCAATAAACAATCAATTCTTACTATTTTGTAAAAAATATGAAAATTAAATTTATACTCCGAACAATAATAAAAATTGGTTAATTAGTATAAAAAAATTTACATTAATATCAAATAAGTAACGAGTTTCTTACTTTTTTCTTTGGTAGCAAATATTTATGAAATAAAACTCTATTTTTTTTTTAATATTATTTAAAAAAAAGAGTTCGTTTAAAATTGTATAAGAATATGAACATTTGAATTAGATTTTCATCAAAACAGAACAGTACAATTCTAACAACTTAAGTCACCGATCCACGAGTAAAATCGTATCTTTTCAAACAGGGCTGTCACATCCCAATAAACGATTTCTTTTCAAAAATTTCAAAAGATTTCTCTTTGACGTGCTAAAGTCCCAATTTTTGTTGTTGATGAAAACACTGAAATTTATTTGAGGATTTCTTTTCTGAGAAAAAAATATGTTACATTATATACATTTAAGACTTTGATGTTACCTCTAATTACACAAAGTATAACATGTTGTACAACTTCATTCGAACAAAATTAATTATAAATTTACAATAAGCACTATCCAGTTATAAATTACAAAGAATGCTGAAAATGCATTACATTCTGCTGGTATCTAATAGTTGTATAAAATTTCCGTACAATTTACTGCATTATTAGCCAAAGGATATCTTAAGTAAGCCTCGAAACAGAAATATACAAACAAAAAAATTTTGATAGTGCATAGAAAATATTCCTGGAAAATATTGAAGGAATAAGACTATTAAGGTATGAGAGCTTGTTAAATTGTAATTTGACTTAGAATACACATTCGTATTAATAAAAAAATTTATTATAAATTAATAATAAAAAAAACTACATTTCGCCGGAAAAATGCGAGTTTCAGAGAACGTTTAACTAAAATTAAACTTAATCATCATCTGAAAAATCCGGTCTTGATGTCACAAATACAATAACAAATTATATTATAACTAAATTAAC
The DNA here is from genome assembly GCA_943735925.1 of Pollenia amentaria. Classification (NCBI taxonomy): domain Eukaryota; kingdom Metazoa; phylum Arthropoda; class Insecta; order Diptera; family Polleniidae; genus Pollenia; species Pollenia amentaria. The sequence goes on along the minus strand of OX031008.1, from coordinate 197,433,541 downwards.
CGAGCAAAAGTAACACAGACTTTCAGTCCGTTGTAGTAAAACAGACCAGAGACTCTGGTGGGGATAAAAACCCAGAGCCCTCGCACTCATAGACTATCTCACTACTAACTAGACTACCGGCGCACACAATTTAATTTTTATATTTTGTGTTAAAGCAATATTTTCTTAAAATTATGAGCGGTATGTATCATGACAACAACAAAATAAAAATTGGTTGTATAAACCAAGTAGAAAATAATCAGTTGTAAACATGGGAAGATGACGAATTTTTCCTCTTTCATTGTTTGTCCAATATCATATCAAAGTTTTGTTGATTTTTACAAAAAGTGCACGTTTTGTATTTTGATTAGTGTATTTTATTAAAGTGTTTGATAATTTTAGTTAAAAAACAATAAGATATGGACCATAATTAAAAGTTAAAGTAAAAACGCTTCGATTTTTGTTTAGAAAATTTTTTGACGTAGGCTAGGACTTATTTCCATTTTTGTTGTAATGTTATATGTGCTGCCGAAGCGACGCTTTCTGCACTTTTTCATCATGGTATGGAACACCTTTAATGAAAGTGAGAGTTTAATACGCAGAATGTTTACATATTCACTAAAGAAATTGAAAATGTTTCCCACAGTTGCATTTTTTGTAAAAATGAACACAAAAATGTAGAAAATGTTACATGTATGCAACATATTTCTCAGAGAAAAAATCGCAATGCAGTTAAAATTCTTGTTATTTTAATTTTGGTTCTAAATTTTTGTATTGAAAGTTTCTTAATGTTCACTATTTTCATTTACTCATATATTGTTGGAAGGTTTTGACATCTAAAACAGATTTGATTTCAAAACATTTTGTATATAATATCACAGTACAACATTTTTCAGTTAATTGATTGCCAACTCAATTCTGTGAACTGTATGTGAAATTAGACCCAAAAAGAAGAATTTCTGCATCATTCGTTTTGTCTTCTTACCTGCGATTTGAAGTTAGTATCGATTTGAAGTTAGTACTATCGTATAGGGGAATTTATCACGTTTTAGGCCCTGTTGTTTGACATAGCTCGACAACCCCTAGCCCAATTTAGTTGAAATAAATTTTAAAAAATTAAGAATTACAATTCCCTTAATCTGTTCATATATTGTTTTCCTATACAAGTAACACTTTCGAAGTTAAAAATGAATGTATGAAGGGAAAAAATTATTTTTTGCCTAAAAATTTAAATTTTTTTTTTAAAAATACATAAAAAATGCAAAATGGAAAAAAGTCAAAAATTTCAAAAATTTGCTCGAGATATTCACAACATTATTTGGAGAAAACATTGACACCTTTTTCATGATTCTGAGAATTAAAAAAAAAGGAATAAACAAAAGGTTATTTGATTTTTATGATTGCGGTAATAAATGTACGTGGACAATTAAACGGAAAGTGGACCTTTTTATTATTTGGGTTTTTCCGGTGGCTAGCTATATGATTTTTTTTACAGAAATTGCACCCACATTTAAGGGTGGTCATTATTTGGAAAGTTTTGCACAGTTTGAAACGTACAAGTGCTGAATCAGGTATATAGCCAGCCGCCCTTAAAATATGCGCCCATTTATAAGTACCTGGCAGTAAAATATTCAAAAATACGTAGTATTTATAGGTGTGCATTGATCGATTTTTGGCATTCAGCCAGTGCCGACGAACGCGAACAGTAAAAGTGATTTTTCTCCAGTTTTTTAAAAGTGAATAACAACAAAACATAAAATATATCAATATGGAAAACAACAAGTGCCCATATTTGGATGAATATTGTTACGTTTGTGGTCATATCGTCCGAAAAATACAGAAAAAAGATCGAAAAAATTTGTTTACTGAGCAATTCAAAACCGCGTATTGTAATTATTTCGATGAAGCAGATTTAAGTGGTGCAAATTTTACGCCGAACACAGTGTGCAACAGTTGTTATACTACCCTTCTAAAATGGATTCACGGAAAAAGTAGAAAGTTATCTTTTATGAAGCCAGTAATTTGGGTGGAAGACACAACTGGACATGATGAATCCAGGTGCTATGCATGCATAAATTTTCGTCCTGGATTAAACAGACAACAATTGAAAACAAAAGTATACACTGCTGCATTTACTGCCACACTTCCAGTGCAACGCCCTGCTGATACCGATGCACCTAAACCTCCGAGTGCGGATACTGTGTCCCTGCTAGCCGAAACCGTTTTCACCAATCCGACCGATTTGGATGATGCTGATTGGATACCCGATATTGAAAATAGTGCACCACAACCGCTACCACAAATCGAAATGGATTACATTGTGGCCAAGCTGGGACTATCACAACACGACTCCGAATGGCTGACATCATTTTTGAAGAGAAGAAAACTCACACAGCAAAATGTCAGCGCAACATCATACCGACAACGCCAAGCTGACTCAGACCATGAATATTAACAACCTACGAAGAAAACAAGATCATCAGAACCACAAGCGTCAACTTCTACAAGGATGGATATTGCCAATAATTGAAAAAATGTTCTAAATTTTGTTTTTATGCATATTATAATTGCGTATTAATTGCATATTATTTTATTTTCATTAAGTTTTTATAAATAAAGTTTTTTTTTGCATGATAATTTTTTAATTTATATTTTTATTTTTATTTTAAGGGTGGTGGCTATAACTGATTTTTGAAATTCATACCTTTACTCAATTGCGAACAAAAGCGAAACGCGTGCATCGATTTTTATGATCTTTGTCTCATTTTGCTCATAGGTTATGTGACTTTGCGAAAAAATAACTAGACTTGAAACTTTTTTCCATTTTGCATTTTTTATGTATTTTAAAAAAAAAAAATTTAAATTTTTAGGCAAAAAATAATTTTTTCCCTTCATACATTCATTTTTAACTTCGAAAGTGTTACTTGTATAGGAAAACAATATATGAACAGATTAAGGGAATTGTAATTCTTAATTTTTTAAAATTTATTTCAACTAAATTGGGCTAGGGGTTGTCGAGCTATGTCAAACAACAGGGCCTAAAACGTGATAAATTCCCCTATACGATAGTACTAACTTCAAATCGATACTAACTTCAAATCGCAGGTAAGAAGACAAAACGAATGATGCAGAAATTCTTCTTTTTGGGTCTAATTTCACATACAGTTCACAGAATTGAGTTGGCAAATCATGTGTTGTACTGTGTATTCCTCCATTTTTTTTAAGCAAGTATTTTAACTGCTCAAGTAATTCAAATTTTTTTTTAATACGAGTTATAAATTTAGTGGTTTCAAAACCACCTGTCTAGCAAGGCTGCCAGCTGTTAACCATCTGTCATTTATTTATGGATATTTATTTTCTGAGAAATATGTTGCATATATGTAACATTTTCTACATTATTGTGTTCGAATGTACAAAAAATATAATTTTATGAAAATATTTCAATTTTTTTTCTTAAATATTTTGCATGAAAAACATATTAACATGTTGCATATTTTACCCACACTTTTTTACAATTGAGGGCATGGAAAATCCGTTCGAATAGTTTTAAAAATCCCTATTGAAGTTCATTAATGAAAAAAGTGTAATAGTTGTAAATAAAAGCAGCTAACAGAAAACTCGCATAGAAAACGTTTAGGGTTTTACCTGCATTAAAAAATTCTAAATCATTATTTTCTATTCCCACAATGCAACTTTTTTTATTTCTTAGTTCTCATTTGAATATTTCTTACAGATTTGTTACTTGTCATGTAAATTTCAACTGTTCTTGATAAATAAATCAATGGATATAGGTATGTGTAATTAGTGATTTGATTAAAACTAGTCATAAAATCTTTCAAATTGCTGAATGATTAAAGTGTTCATTTAACACTTTTTCTACTTAAAAGTGACAACACAATGACAAGATATTAACTGATGAGATATATTTTTTTAATAAATAATATTAAAAAATTCCCCAGCAAAATGCTAATTATTCCAAGAAACAATTGTCCAATTTACAAGCTCGCATTATCGTCGTAATTATACAATACTGTAATTTTGTTGTTGGTAATTTTTATACAAAAGTATGTTATACGATTGATTTTTATGTTTTGAAAATTGTTGCATTTATACCAGGCCTGGAAATGTTCGATTTGTTTGGTGAATTTTTAAAAATCTTTTTATGATGTAATAACAAACCACACAAATTTAATTCTTCTTAACCTTTAACTACTGAGGTGAAATAACCACTAAAGGGTGGTAAATTTGACCCCTTTTAATTTTAAAAGATATTATTGATAAAAATATTTTTTCGTAACTATTTCTTTTTTAAAAAAAAAATAATATCCGTTATTTTGAACTAAAAAACATACTGAATTAAAAAAAACATGTAATTTGTCTCAAACCACATTTTCTTAGGTCTAAAACATTAAAAGAGTATTCAACAAATTTAAGATTAATTAATTTCAAATTAATTTTTAAACTATTTTAATTAAAATTTTCTTCTCATTTTATTACCATTTCAACTCAAATTAAAACTCCCATACCTGGTTTAATTTCATACTATCGAATAAAGTGAATAAATAAAAACCCAAGAGTAAAGTAAAAAATTATTACTACACAGAAAAAATTATTAAATTTCTCCAATCACCAAATTTATTCCAAATTAATAATATCAAGCAAACAAATTGTTGACCTATTACCAAAATGATTATATTGATTACTAAAAATTTTAAAATTTTGAAAAAATATTTTCAATAAATTATATTTTTAATTTTAATTAAAAAAGTGATCAAAAAACTTTGTCATTTCAAACAATGTGTTAATTTATTTAAATAAATATTGACAATTCCCAACAACAATTCTACATGTTTAAATTATTTTATTTTAAACGAAAAAAGTCAATTAAGATTTTTTGTTGTTTAATTAAAATTTTAATTGAAAATTTATTTCAAAAAGACTAAAATGTTAATTAAACAAAAATTAAGTTTTTAATTTTCTCTTAACAAAAAAATAATTGATTCAATTATCACATTAATTAAATTTAAATACTTTTTAAAACATTTTTTTTAATTGATAAAACGCTTTTTTCTGTGTAAGATTCATTATTTTCCTTTTTTAGTTTTAATTTTAATATTTTTTTATTTTTTATTATTAGGTATAAAGAAATTTGCTGATCTTCTGAAATAGTTTACTCAAAACGCATTCACTATGAAGATTGAATATTTAGTAAGATAACCTTACTGTCCCACAATGTCGACAAGATCATTTCTTTCGTATATTTATATTGAAAACAATAAAACAAATAAAAATTTTTGAATATGGAAATTTGCCATATTCACAAAACCCCTTCTATCGTTGTATTTATTGTATGTTATATTATTATACATAGTCCACTATTATTTTTTTTATTTAACATACAATCGATAGAACGATACAAGGGTTTTTGTGAATACGGCAAATGTGTAAAAATCAAAAATTGGTTTTTGTTTTCATTGTAAATATACGAAAGTAGTTTTCTTTCCGAAATTGGGGGCAAGGCCTTAAATAATACTAAATAACGTGCAATATGAGCAAATCCAATTTTAATTATAGTTTAAAGGGAAATGTTTTTATAATAATTTTAATGGAGCCATTAGAAAACTGTTTGGCAAGTAGTGGAACAAAGAGTAACTGCCTGTTAATCTATTTGCAAGCGAAGACCTCGATGGATTAACTTACATACATTTAAAACAAAAACAAGTAATAAAATATTGTTTTTTTAACATGTAAGTTAAGCGAGCAAAGTCTTCGTTCGAATTCGGTGAACAAAACATAAGTCTTTTAAATGAGCCGTTATAAAAAATCAGACTTTAGCGGTTACGATATGAAGGGCAATTTTTTCAAAATGAAAATCTTAACTAAAAAAAGGATATAATGAGGTTGTTCTCTGTTGTGGTATGATTTTCGGATATGTTGGTTTATTTATCTCAAGTAATAGCAGAGTTTAACTTAGTAAAATTTAAAATTACAACTGAAGCTTACAAACATTGCTTTAGAGTCTAAAGTTTAGACTATTCTAAATAAAGCAAGTTTGTATTCCATTAATTCAATAGTTCAGGGACTGTAAAAAAGTTATTTTAGGACAATTGTGATTTTAAGAAAAAAATCCATCCGAAACTGGTAATTTTTCAACATAAATAGTAAAATGTCGGATTAAACTCTTAAAAAGAAAGTTTTATTTAGACGTCAAGAAATAAAACTCATTTGAAGAGTTTTATTTTACTTTGAGACGTATTTATGGAGTTTTAATTATTCCGTCAGAAAATAAAACTTATTTTATACACCCAGAGAAAAAATATGTTTAAATTTGGTCACCTCCAACAAAACTATTTTCAAAGAGAAATGCAAACATATTATGTTTAAATTTAACCATATTATTGTCACCGACAAACATATTATTGTTAAAATTAAGAAGGCACAACCATATTATGGTTGCCTCCGAACATCTTTTGGTTAGTAATAACTAAAATATGTTTAACATTAATAATAGCATGGTTGATTTTCAACCAAAGCATGTTGCTTTTAGAAAAGAGGAAAATGCTATTGTTAATTTAAAAACAAATAATTGTCATATTTAACCATAACATGTTTAGAGGCAACCATAATATGGTTGTGGCTTCTTGATGGAGGACTAATTTAATAATTATATGTTTGTCGGTGACAATAATATGGTTAAATTTAAACATAATATGTTTAAAATTTTGTCTCAAAATAGTTTTGTTGGAGGTGACCATATCTAAACATAGTTTTTCTCTGCGTGTGTAAATTGACACATTCCTGCCGCTGGTCACATCATTACCATTTGTAAATTTTAAAGCAGTGTAATTTAATCCGCTTGCATTGCAATTGAATAAATCGTCATTAAAATAAAAACACGTGAGTTTTTAATTTCTTATTGTTTGATTCCTATTATTAAATTCTTGTTGTTTAATTGCTTATTTATTATTTATTATAACTAGGGATGAGATTTTCATGCACTAAAAAATCCAAAATATGCAATAAAAAAATAAAAAATATGCACTAAAAACTAAGAAAATTTCCATAAAAAATCGTTTTTTAATTTTACTAAAAACAAAAATATAAAAAATTCAGTATATTGTTATTCAAATATCTTTGAAAAAAAAACTAAAATAACAAATTTTTGTTTGTTTAAATAAATAAGAACTGTTTTATAAAAGGAAAACTTTGTCTTGTACTTGAGGAATGCCAATGCATTTTGAAGAAATTTATTTTCAGATCCCACTTTGATTCCAGATCAGATCAAAAATATTTGAAATTCATTTTGTTTTTTTAAATCCTTAATTTTTTTTAATTTGTCGGGCTATTCTTCCTTCCACATTGTAAATTTTACTTTCTGCAATATCAATTAATTTGACTTGAGCATAAAGTGAACTAAATCTCTCCTAATAACTTAGTTATTGTTTCACCAATATATCCGTTATTGGAAAATACAAATGCTAATTTACTTCTCCTGTTATCTAAATTTAATATTTCTTTTGCTTTTTTAATTGCACAATCATCGACATCAACAAGCTCTTCTAACATTTTTAAATTACTACAAGTTTTTTGAATATAATTCTGAAGCATCTAGTCAGGCCCCCATTTTGCTACTACTGGCTGCGGTGGAAGGGGAATCAAGGGATACATTTGATAAAAAATTGCAATATTATAGAATTGGCTTCTAAATTTTCTGCAACGCTGTATAACCCATGTGCTAAGCAAGTAGTTTGTAACAGTTTTGGATAAAATATTTTAAGCCCACTGGAAACCTTCACCATGTAAGTTACTGCATCGGTTTAAAATAAAAAATATTGTATTTTAAGCAAAACTCCAAAAGAATTTATTTATTATTTAAACATTTTTTTGGAAAGTTTTTTTTGATGTACTTAAAATTTTTTTTAAGAACTTTTTTATAATATGGAAATTAAAAAAATCCCTCAAAACTGTAAAAATATGCAAAAATATGCGTTTAAAACCTAAATATGCAAAAATATGCATTTTCACTAATATATGCAACAATATGCAAAAACAAATCGATGATTTGATGACGGAAATTTAATGATTTGTAAAGATAATTGGTCGACATCGTTCTTAGACTATCGATAAAAAACATGCATTTGCATGGAAATCGCATCCCTAATCATAACTATCTCAATAAAACCTAATCATAACTATCTCAATATGAAGGTAAGGATCAAAAAAGCGAAGAAAATGATAATGAATTCTCTATGAAATTTATAATTTTTCTCTAAGGCCCTTATAGATTAATAAACTTTTTTTTTTTGAGTTCTATGAAATAAAAAAAAAAATATATTTTCCGTACAAATATCAGTTGGCAAAAATTGAACAGTGTGTTTCTTCAACCCAGTTAATCGTGGGAAGTGTATTATCTGCTCTTAAATTGGCATTGAGCAGACTGCGTTCAAATCTTTCTGCAGAAAATTTCGAAAAAATTATGTTCGTTAAACTAAACAAATAAATTACTACATATGTAAATTGTATCAGATATATTTTATGACGTTGAAATGAGTATATTTTGGACATACCGATCAGATCTTTTTTTTTAAGATAACCGAATCTGAAAGAGCTCTTCAATACGATTTTATTAATATATTAAATTTTCTGGATAACTGTTATTTACGATCCCTGATATTATTTTGTATCAATAAAACGTGTTACACATAAGTAACTACATGTCAATTTACATTTATCCAATAAAGCTTTTTTAAGAATAGTTATGTGATTTACAATGAACATAATAAATTATTATAAACCATAAAAAAGTTCAACGATTATTATTTTTCATAACCACTGACATTTGTTTACTATTTTTGCTTGCTTTTTTCAATTTTTTTATTGCATTATAAAGTTGCAAATTAATTAAAAACCCATTAATCATTTTTCCTTTGATTTATTTGAAATACTTACCGAATAAATTAAAAAAGCACGTTACTGCTTAATAACAATAACTAGCAGTAAAATTGTTTACTGGGTACGCTCAGAAAGAATGAACAACTCACAGCAAATTTGAAAAATTAGCGTAGCGTGTAATCAAAATATTTATATTCCAAAAATAGATGGCTGTCTGGACTTTGTGGCTGGTTTTTAGCTGAATTTAATTTATTTGGTGTAGAATTTTTTTTATTTCCATTAAATTAGCACGAATAATTGTTTTTTAAATTATTTAATATTTTATAATTACTACACTGGCACACAGTATGTTTTAAACTTAATTGTGACTTTTTCTTTTAATTTTTATAGAAATTTCTTGAGGTTTATTTAAAAATATGGATGCGAATATCTTGAAATTTAAAAGAAATTTCTTTTTAAATATTTCGTTTATTTTAAAAGCTGTTGTTTTTTGTTTGTTTTTGTAATTTGTAAGCCTTTTTGATGCTGTTGTTTGTTTTAAATCCACGTGTTTTTTTGTGTTTATTTCTTGGGTTTTATATCGATTTGCCAAAAACAAAAAAATTTATTGAAATGTAATTAATATTTAAACGGAAACTGCTAAAATGCTTTAGATATGCACACAAACACAAGAATTATAATAAGAAGCCCGTATTAATTTTATAGTACGAGTTTACAAAAAAAAGAAGTGGTAACTTAATGCAGCGACGGCGGCGGCGTTTTTTAGTTTGTTAAGGAAAACAACGTTTGCGTTACAAATAAAATTATTATATTTTTTTTTTGATTTTCTTCTTTGCGTTACGATTCAATATGAGAATGAATGTTAACAATAATAAACGACACAAAAAACACCACAGTTACACAAGACACTACGAATTCGTACGAACGTTACTTTGGAACTGATTGTAATTCTATGAACAAAACACCTTTTGCCACAGACGAAACGTAGCAGTAGTATCGGTACAAAAACAACACTAACAACAGCCAACAACTCAAGCAACAACATACGAAAAACCAGTCAAATGATCGAACACACAAAGCAGAGGTGGGGTGGAAATAAAAATCGAACCAAGAAAAATGTGTTCAAAAACAATGAAAGACAAAACCAGCTATACCAGTCCAATCATTTTATGAGTATATTCATCTACTAGTGAGAGAAAGAGCACGAATAATTTATGTATGCAAGTAAACAAAACAAACAAAAAACAGAACCAGAAATGGTGAAAAACACAACAAAAACACAGGGAACTCTTGCTCTCTCGCTCTTGCTGAATTCCATGTACTCTTTCAAGCTCTTGCAAAACAGAGTAAGCCCTAGTAAACCGTTAGTTTTATTTAACTCTTATGTCCGTTATTGTTGTTTGTGTATAAAAAATGTATGTATGTAAAATGTTAATTGTGTTGTTGTTCTTTCTGCTTCCTCTTCCCTAACTATAGTTAAATTCGGTTACCGTTTATAAACAAACAAGTATAAACACACACACTCTCAGGCATACACTGACTGGCACTTCTTTACTCAAAGACAAAACAGAAGCAGTATTAAGAAAAAAATTTCAAAAAAAGTATTCGCACCCATCCAAAAAAAAATTTTTTTTTTTTTGTTTTGAAATACTTTTTTCTTTAGTACACTTCTTTAGGATGTGCTTAAACCACTCCCCCAAATAAACGAAAACAAAATAAAGAAACAAAAACTGTTTTGTTGACAGCGGTTCAACAACTTCCATCCATTCAGCTACCTAAAGTACATAAAAACTTTTACTCGTGCTTGGGCATAAGCGTACCAAGTAAGAGATGTAAAGCATTGGTAAAATTGTACATTTTCTTTAAAATGTACAATTTAAGGTTTTTTAGGGGATAATACTTATAAGGTCGCAATTTCATTTTTATTGACAGATTTTTTTAACAATTTCGAATAAAGTTTTGAGCTTACAACCATCGTATCAACGAGTGGTTCAAAATTGGCCCCTTAAAATGATAAACCTACAATTATGGTGAAAAATCCATCAGTGTACATTAGTACCTACGTTTAATTATGTAGCGTAAAATTGTATGTTCTAAGATTTCTTCAAATTTTTTTTCTTTAGAAGACAAGCGAACAAAATACTTTAGGAAATAAAAAAAAATCAGAGTATAAATTAATAGAGTAGATAACGGATATAAAAACATCTCATATAAGAAAAAACGATCTTAACCCTGGAATGTTACTCTTCATTTTGGTACATTAAGGTCGAATCAACGAACTATTTAAAAAAATATTCTAGCGGAACGATTTTTAAAGTAAGAAATAAACAAGGACATTTTTAGTTAAGCATTTTATTGAATAATGAAATATAATTTAGCATAACTTATTAAAGTTCTTTTTCTCGAATACGAATTTGAACTCTTTTTTTGTTTTCAAATTAATTATCTTTTTTAATTGTCGTAATCAGATAAAGTTGTTGAAAAAAGTGCGTTATTGGAATACACATAAAAAAGTTATATGATAAAGAGTAAATGAGCTTCGTCGATTCGACGAACAGTAACCATCCAGGATTTAGAATGTATTTCAAAGGTACCTGGTTTTTTCCATATGTGTCAACGTAAAAAGTATTATGTATAAGAACACTTTTTATAAAAAAGAACGGATACAAGAAATATTTTGCCATGCACCAATAATAAAAATACGTTCAAAAAATGCCAGCCGTCGTCAATAGCGGTGAGTGTTAAACGGCTAAGCTTTCTGAAAATGTTGTGTGGTCACGTCGACCTGTCCGTGAACGTGGGTTTGGTCCCCTGTCAGGCAAGAATGAAAAATTATCAATAAATTTTAATAAATTTCATGTTGTAAAATTCCTTTCTTCCTAAAAATAATTTAATGAACATTAAATTTGATGAACTTAAGCCCGATTAAAATATACATACCTATAAATTATTTATATATATATTTTTTTTAATTCTTCAACCTTTTTAATTTTATATAAAATCAGACATAAAAATTTTTTTAGTTTATATATTCTGAAAAGTGATTTTATTTGTAATGGCCAATTGAAAAAAAAACTTTCAAAACACAAATCGCACCGGATCTTTAATGACTGTCTTTAATAAATTTTCAGTAGAGACAAAAAACTGTTTCTGTTTTACGTACTCTTATATCACAAAGCGGGATACAACTCGCACTAAATAAACAATTATTATTTCCTCAAAATTTTTATTTATTCAGTTTTTCGAAAAAATCGACACGTTAGATTCGCAACTGCCCGCTGTTAAACATCGTGCTATCTGGTCTACTTTTTGGTAATGAAACGCGTGGTTTTAAAATTTTTTTTTTTATATATGTTAAACTAACAATTGTTTTACTTCTAATAAAACTTTTTAAATATTGAGTTGATACCCTCGCGTTGATTAGTTGCGAGCTGTATTTTTTGGCAAAATACTAGAGAAATTTATCTAAGATTTTTCTTTTTCCTGCAAACAGTGAAAACGTGTTAATTTTGAATTGACTCCGGTTAGAGGAACGAGTGCAATATGAGTTTCTTACGGTTATCTTGAGAAAAAAAAACTTTAAAACATTCAGTGAAGTTCTTGTCGGGATCGAGCTAAGCACGGATATTGCATATTTTTTTAACTAAATTACATATTTTTTTAACTAAAATATAACATTAAGTAAGTAGTTTGTAGATGTTTTTATTAAAATTTAGAAAATATATAAATAGTTTTTTTAAATTTTTGCCTACAATAAACTATAAAAATGTGTATATAATTTTGTAGGTATAACCATAAATTTTTAAGAAGAATAAGTACAAAAACTTAAACTATTTGCACAGAACTTTAAGATGTAAATTGTAAATATTATTTGAATTAATAAAAATGAATGAATAAAAATATAACATTTTAGTCCACATGTTAGATAACTGTATTGTATGTACAAAAAACAAACATTAATACATACTAGGGATGCCAATCGGGACTGATTTTTGAAAATCCCTGGATTCGGGATTTTCGAAATCCCCATCCTGAAATCACGGGATTTTCGGGTTTCCGGGATTTTTCGGGATCAATGTGTTCTTTAAGATGCAACTTTTTTTTTAATAAACAACACTTTTTGAATATTCAAAAGGTTTTATATACGTAATATAAATTTTTAAAAATGAAAACAGCAAAACAATTTATTATATACATAAACTGATCCGATTCTGAAAAAAGCTTAAAAAATATACGTATCTCTTAGTTTTTCTAGATCAATTCATTTCGGTTTTTTGAGAGCAATTCAATTAAAACAAAATGTTTATACAAATGTTTCTTAAAACAGATTTCAAGTTTAAATAATTCATTTATGAAAACGTCAAAAAGTTGCTTATGAAAAAAGAAATAATTCCCAATAATAATATACTAAAATATTATTGTGGGCAAACGTTTGCAAACGTTTTTTTAATTTAAAATGTGTGTGGTTGCGAAAAAAGTTGTTGCTTATTGGAAACACTAAGTGAAAATGTTGCTGCCATTGTGAACCCAGCTTAACTTAACAAAATCGTATAGACACATCAAATCGTTTGCGAATTACAAAAAATAACTGATTTAAAAAAAATTACAAAAATTTAAATTTTAAGCCGAAATTACTTTCTTTTGGAGATGCACTTTTTCGAAAAATATAACTGCAGTTTCTTTTTAGTAGGAAAAAAATTAAATTTTAATAGATCCTTCACAGGCTTGACATGTTTGAAATTTTACAATTAGTCAATTCACAAGGTATCCTAACATGTCATATTGTCAAAATGTCCTAATATTTCACAATGGTTTAAAAATATTATTGTTGGTTTGTTAACAAAAAGTGTCTTAAATAAATAGAACGTTGCTTGCTGTGTTTATTGTGCTGTCGTAATTGATCAGAAAAGTCCAGCGCTGAGCGGCTGAGCCGTACAACAATATTTTTAAACCATTGTGAAATATTAGGACATTTTGACAATATGACATGTTAGGATACCTTGTGAATTGACTAAATAATTATCTCGAACCTAGGATTCTAAAGAGAATGCTTTACAAATTTATCGTATAAGTGATTTACCAATTATGAACTTTGTTGCTAAAATTCTATTACAATTTGATGACAAAATTCTTTAAAATGTATTTCCTTTAAAACCAAATTTTACTGACCTAATACACAAAGAAAATTATCAGTAGTTTCTTATCAATTAAAAAAATTGTTTAAATATAATTTCAATTAATGTGATAATTGAATCAATTATTATTTTAGTTGAAAGAAAATTATATATATAATTTTGATTTAATAACTGTTTTAGTTGTTTTGAAATAAATTCTTAGTTAAAATATTAATTATATCACACAAAATCTTTTTTCGTTTAAAATAAAATAATTTAAACTTGTAGAATTGTTGTTGGGAATTGTCAAAAACGGCTTTCGATATCGATCGAAATTCCCATTTAAATTGTATTGTAATTTCGATCGATATCGAATGCCGTAATTTGGCCCCTAAGCTATATTTAATTAAATCAATTAACTCATTGTTTGAAACGGTAAAGTTTTTTGATCATTTTTTTTTATTAAAATTAAAAATATCATTTATTGAAAAAAAATATTCACAATTATCAATTTTTAGTAATCTACATAATCATTTTGGTAATAGATGCAAAATCAACAAATTGTTTTGGTTTGATTAGATGAATTGGGTGATATGAGCCAATTTGAAATTTTTTCTATGTAGAATTTTTTTTGCAAATATAATAAACGCTTCCAAAAGTGTACGAGGTTAAAAATTGTTTGGACCCTTCTCGGTTCCAAATCATTTATAAACACATTTTTGGGTCAATTTCTTAATTAGAACGATTTAAGTAAAGCCCCTGTTTAGGTACCAAATTCCACTACTTTGGTACCATTCTTACTTAATCTTTTACATTCCCGGTACACGGCAACAAAAGCAACAAACAGCCACTAACCATAACCACTTTCAGTGTGTTAGTTTTTTGCTCTCTGACTGTTTTTTGTTTTTGTAATTTTTTTTACATACACATGTATCCAAGTATCTATGAGTGTAAATGGCTTGTTTGTTTGTGTTAGTATGTTTGTTTTGTTGGTGGAGCCCATCAGCAAACGTGCAAAAGCATACAATATCTTTGCTTGAATCTACAACATGTCTGCGACAAATTGTTTAACACTGCGCTCCAGAGTAGTTTGGTAAAGTTTTTTTTTATTTTGCCATTTTTGCCTATCTTACTCTCTTTGGCACCTTCTTCCATCCCGCATTTAAAGCCCACCGTAGTTGTTTTAATAAAAAAAAAACAGCAAAGTGTGTACTTTAAATTGTTTGGCAAACGTGTGCCACTGTAAAGCGACAATAAAGAATATGTACTAGCAGCCACGCACTTTAATAATAATAATATACACTGAGATTTGCTCTTAATTACGAAGGCGCGAAAGATATAATTTCATTAGTTCGAATCGGATTGTTCCAAAATACAAGAACTATATAAAATACAAATTAAAATTTATTGTAAAAAGCTTAAAAGTTTTGTTAAAAAAAAGTTTTTCTGTTTACTTAAAAGTTTTTTTTAAAGCCCCTTAAGCACTTTTTAGACTAAACTTCGTTGTATTATTTAAATTATTAATAAAATAGAACAAGCAATAAGAGTTTTAAGATAATTGGGAGATTCACAAGGTAGTCATAAAGTTGTAATGCCATATGTCTTAAAATAATTACAAGAAATGTATATGACTGATGTGGGCAACCACTTATAATTTAGATTTCTACTGTACAGTTATGACGAATCATTGAACACATCATTTTCTTTTGTTTGAAACACAACAATATTTTTTTTTAAAAATTGTAAAATATTATTTAGGACTTTATGACGATATGACCTTGTGAATAACCCAAATATTTTTCTATTAAGAGCTTTCAAAGAAAATTTAACAAATAAATTTCCATGTTTCTAAGACTAACAACTCTCGCTTTCCTTCACATTTTCAGATATAAAGAGATTTTATTTGAAATTAAAGTTAAAAAAAATATATATTTTGTTCAAGTTACTTAAATTTTAAACAGCTCCTTTACCTATTTCGCTCAGTGTGGATCTAAAAAGGTAAATTAAAACCTCTGTCATGTTAAGAACGACAAAAAATAAATAGTACGTTACCCGCTCCAGCTTATTGCCAACGCATACACGTGAACACAATGAAACTAATTGAGGTAACAATTTTTTATTTCATTTAATAATTTATTCTTTTATTTTATTCTTTCAGTTTCGGTTTTTTACACGTTTTTCTACTTCTCATTGCAAAATTTTTCTTGTACTCGGGTATGGCATGCCTTTACACCCACCCACTCAAACAGCATACTCCACATTTACACACACTCTCACATACATACTTAAATACCAGTGTTGTTAGCCATTTTATTTAACTTTGATAAAGTCTTGATATACATTTTTTCTTACATACACGCTTAAACATCTATGAGACATAAACGTTAGGAGGGCTCCAATTTGAGGGGAGTTGAAAAAATTTCTTGACGAATTTTAACGCGTAAAGTAGAAAACCATGATAACATATTTTATCTACAATACATACGATATTAGTCATCGTCCAGACTTGCAATTTTTGTTGCATCAGTTCTTGAGATTATGGGTGAGAGGGATGAGAAGATTGATTAGAGGTCCTCGGTTTTATGTACGCTGCAATCCTGTCTTGCTTTATTATTCTCATACTCTTCAGCTTGAAGTTGGCTGTAGTTGTATTTGTATTTTTATATTAAATATAAAAAGAAGCAGAGCAATGACAAGAAAAATATACAAAAATTGCAAAACTATAATTTTATAATCTTGGCCCTAATGCACTTTTAAAGCAGAATTTTAAGAAATTGCAGCAACAAAAATTCCAAGTCTGGAAGATGGCTTAAGACCGAAATTGCTAAGACCAGAGGTGGGCTACACTTTTTCCATATAATGATATTTAAGTTTGTGGGTGTAACGCACAGTCTACAACAGACATGAAATGCTTAACATTAACACTAACATGATATTAGTGTTAAATATAGACACATTTTGTTATGCAATATGACTTGAAAGCTCTTTTATAACATTCATTTCATAACATCATTTTATGGCTCGACTTAAGGGAAAAATAGACCACAAACACTGGTTGGAAAACTTCCTAAAATGTAACATTTGTACAAATATTTTGCCAGAGCACCCATTTCTGCCCTAAAAATTCATATGGATGTTAAAGTTGCCTGGTATGTTAAAGTTGATGGCCTTAGTTGTTATAGTTTCGCATATATACGAATTTTAGTATCAGCCAATTCACATGGAAGCTTTAACGACGTCGTTTTTTCTTAATTCCCTTTTGAAGCAACTTCCAAAAACCTCTTGCGTTTATACGATGATTTTTAGTGGCATGTCGCTTTTTTCAATTTTTATTTTTATTTGCAACCACTGTTAATTTTTATTGCCTTATCGGTAAATCTGCTTTAGTTGATTTTTCTCATTAAGAAAAATATAAAAAAGTGTTTTTTTTTAAATAAGAAATATGTTTAAACACAGAAAAAAGTGTTTTATCAATTAAAAAAATGGTTTAAAAAGTATTTAAATTTAATTAATGTGATAATTGAATCAATTATTTTTTTAGTTGAAAGAAAATTAAACATTTAATTTTGATTTAATAACTCTTTTAGTTGTTTTGAAAAAATTTTTCAGTTAAAATTTTAATTAAATAACAAAAAATCTTAATTGACTTTTTTCGTTTAAAATAAAATAATTTAAACATGTAGAATTGTTGTTGGGAATTGTCAATATTTATTTAAATAAATTAACACATTGTTTGAAATGGCAAAGTTTTTTGATCACTTTTTTAATTAAAATTAAAAATATCATTTATTGAAAATATTTTTTCAAAATTTTAAAATATTTAGTAACCAATATAATCATTTTGGTAAAAGGTGCAAAGTCAACAATTTGTTTGCCTGATATTATGAATTTAGAACATATTTGTTGATTGGAGAAATTTAATAATTTTTTCTGTGAATTGAAGCTCAAACTTTTGTTTTATATTCTTTTTTATTATTTCAGTATTTGTTTGCAACCTGACGCTTCAAAGTAAGTAAAAGAATAAAACAAAACAAGAAGAAGAGAAATAAGTTTGAAGAGGAACATAAGAAAACGACATGAAAAACACAAAACGAGTCGTTTTGTTTACTCCTCTTTCTTCTCTACACCGCTCGCCATCAAACCAAAAGAGACGTCGACAAAGCGACGTCGTAAAAGCCTCCATGTGAATTGGCTGTATGAAGTTCATATGGGAGGTGCTCGCCCTTTATAGCCAATGCACCCGTTTATTATCCAAATGTTCATATAGATGTCAAAGATGCTCTTGCTAAATTTAAGTACTCTAACTGTTATCGCCATAGAGGGAAGCGAACTGTCACCAAAGTAGTCCCGTGATAGGTCTTTGGTGGTAGGGACCGGTTCACTTTATATTAATGTGACCTACACTTTCACATGGGGTTGTCATTGGAGAGGGTCAATTGGCACCTAACAGCCACCATATTACCAGTCCCACACCTGTTCTCAATGAACGTATTTAGTGTTAGTTACTACAATTGAGTATTATTTCAACACAATGTTGTATTATTTCCATAAAACAAGTCCCAGAACTAAATTTAAGAATCAAATTTTAGAAAGTCCAAAAAAAATGTGTCACACCACCGGTGAATACCGTAATGTAATTCATTAATTTTTCTGCCTTTTGGTACTTCATATACCAGTTAAAAGATTGGTTCTCTTTTCACTGGACATGTGTTCTTTCTTCTTGTACTTGTTCTATTTTCACAAATTCCACGGCCAGTCTGTTGGAACAATTAACACAAATTTCCCGCAGGGTATTTTCCAGATATACGAATTTTAGTATTTAATTTATGTGGGAGTTGCCACGCCTACCGTAACAAGTCCGCTTATTTGTTATCCAAATGTTCATATGGATGTCAAAGTGGACCATCCCTGCAGATAATATTGGACTACGTGGTCCATTGTGGCTTAAATGGACTACTTACAACATGGTCCAATGTACTGTAGTATGGACCATATTAGACAAATTAACATGCAGTGTTGCCAACAACTGCATGATGTATAGGTATACTATACTATAGTTTACAGTATTACACATTGGTAGCCCTGATGTCCATTATTAATTGTTTATTTAAAAGTGAAACAGGAAAGTTTTTTAAGATTTGTGAGAAAAAAATAAAAAAATTAAATATACCAAGTAAATATAGTTAATAATAGCAATAATGGATTACAGTGCACGCCATAAAAGGCGATTAGTGAAAAAGTAGTAACATGGAGTACTTTTGAAACTAACCCACTTGAGTACTGCATGGAGTAGTTTAGGGACTACTTCGGTGGGTTATATGGTCCACTCCTAGGACATCGTAATGTTAAATAGATCACATTTTTACCATATAATTGGAGTAGTTTTGGAGTACTCCTACTCCTTTATGGACAACACTTTACACGCATGTATGGACTAGTCTCGATATCTGCAGGGATATTTAATTTAAAGACTATAGCTGTATAAGGCGTGGCACCTAGCCCACTTGCAATTTCAAAACAAAATATAGCCTATGTTTCCTTCCAGACATAGAGGAAGACGCTGTGAATTTCAAGAAAATCGGTCCACACGTTTAGCCGTATATAGACTTCAAACAGACACACAAACATACAAACACACATTTATTTTTTTATATATAGATTGTTCCAAAATGAAAAAAACTTCAAATTAAAGCTGATCTTGACCGAAAAGGAATTACGCTTTACCCGAGTCAGCAAAAGTTATATCCAATTCGGGTTGTTACCTACGACAACACTACTTTGCCAATTTAGTTAAGAAATTATTTCTAGATAAATCTGCTAAAGCCAATTGAACATATGCAAATTATATGAATTAAAAAGAAACATATAATCTTATAGAAGAGAACCCGGCCGTACTCTACCAGAGAATCTTAAGACAACACCTATTTTTTTTTATTCCTACGCTAATCCCGCGAAACTCTTCGCTTGTCTGCAGGAGACCAGAGTATATGGCGGGAATCGAACCCGCAACCAAGGTATTGATAGACTAGCTCACTACCAGCTAGCCTACCGGTGACCCGGTATGCATTATACTATGCAATAAAGTCATAAACCATATAAAATACCAAATTAACGTCGAAGTGATGTAGTCATCGACTTAATGTGTCGACAAATAAAAATAAATGTCGATGTCGACAGCTACTAGCATAATAGGGGTGAGTATTTTGAACAGAATACCATAGTGATAATTTTTTATTTGGAAAAATTCAGATATTAAGAAAATAAAGATGGCATTGGCCCTTGTTGCATTAATTTATGATCTTATTTTATGTTTTTTGTTGACCTTGGCCGTCATACGAGTAACAAGGAAAATAGCAAAAAGAACAGCATTATTTGTCAGTTGTTTATTACGTTGTTACAAAATTTTCTGAATTCAAATAAAAACTAAAACTATTAGTAAAATACAAAAAATAATACAATCTGCATTCACAGAAAAAAGTATTTTATCAATTAAAGATTGATGTTTGACTATTGACGTCATCCGGCTGCAATAGCCGAGTGAGTAATACGGCAAACCCCACTGAAGAGACTGTATGGTTACAATCGAAACTAGTCTGGGCAACGTGTCCGTGAACGCCTGGGTTCAAGTCTCAGCGCAGTCAAGAATGAAAAATTATCAATAAAAATTTTAATTAATTTCATGTAAAATTCCTGTCTTCATAAAAATAATTTAATGAAAATAAAATTCAATGAACTTAAGCCTAATTAAAAAAAATATCTAAATTTGGATTAAAACCATTAACAGTTCAATAAAATAACCATAATACTAATTATAATTAAAAAAATGTTTAAAAAAGTATTTAAATTTAATAAATGTGATAATTGAATCAATTATATTTTTAGTTGAAAGAAAATTAAAAATTTAATTTTGATTTAATTAACATATTAGTTGTTGTGAAATAAACTTTCAATTAAAATTGTAATTAAATAACAAAAAATCTTTATTGATTTTTTTCGTTTAAAATAAAATAATTTGAACTTGAAGAATTATTGTTGGGAATTGCCAATATTTATTTAAATAAATTAACACATTGTTTGAAATGGCAAAGTTTTTTGATCACTTTTTTAATTAAAATTAAAAATATCATATATTGAAAAAAAAAAATTCACAAATTTACAATTGAAGCAAAGCCACGAATAACGTTGTAAAAGCCATTTTTTGGAAAAACAGTTGTTTTGCAGATTAGCGTTAACATTACTCTCTTACACGGTTTAAACATTAATTCACCCAAAATTCGATGTACTTGATATTTTGCATAAAAGTTTTTATTATCATTATTTTTGATAATCTAAAAAAAAAATTAAAAAATTAATAATCCTGCCTTCTAAAAACGTTTTTTTGCTCTCCTGAAAAATATTTATTTTGTAACTTACAACGTTATTCGCGGCTGTGCTTCAATTGTTAGTAATCAATATAATCATTTTGGTAATAGGTGCAAGATCAACAAATTGTTTGCCTGGTATTATGAATTTTATATAAATTTGGCGATTGGAGAAATTTAATAATTTTTTCTGTGTTAAAGAAACTTTCATTATTGTGGTAAATCACATTTTTCTTCCACAGCTTCATCTGCCAAGTAATACACGATGTGGTCATAATACAAAAAATCAAGACATTGAACTGGACTACTGATACAGGTTAAAGATAGCAGGACAAATGTGGACTTGGCCAAATTTATATTTAAAGACTATTTAATAACATTAGTAATTGCTAAAAGAGCTAAAGTAGACATTGGACTTTTCAGCTTTAACTTTTTTAGATGAGTTCATAGTGACATTGGCTTGCAAAACTCTTATCAAACTGGCCTGGGTTAACTTAGACATTGGCTGCTTCAGCAAAATAGATTAACTTAAAACAGCAGGGTGTCATATGGTCAGACTCGACCATATGACACCCTACATTTTCGAGAATGTACCTTATTTTGGGACCCATGGGTAGTATGGACCCACCAAACCAAAATTATGCAATGTGGCTAAGATTCATGTAAAAGTCCTTTGTGCCGAATATTATTTAGATGTCTTCATCTACATGGGTGTGTAATAGGACCTAGATTAATTTTGGACCCACCAGCACAACATTTTGTCATGACATAGTTTTTGTCGCCAATTTTTATGTCAATACCAATATTTATAAGAAAGTTATGGCATTAAAAGCTATTTTCGGGAGTAGTATTTGTATGGGCGCTATGGTTAAATATGAATAGATTCCAATAACATTTCGGTAGATGATTAAGATTGCAATGAAATATCAAATAGGACAAAATTTAATTAATTAATTTATTAATGATGAAAATTTAATAACAAGATATTTTAGCTCGTAATAAAAATTTATGATTGTTAACAAATATTTTAATTCAAATAACAAATTCATTGTTAAAAATATAGAGCCCTCATCATAGTTTAACAATAGAACCAATTCTTTTTGTAAATAACTTTTAATTAAAAACTTGTTATCCACTAGGCAAAAATAAATTTCATACGTTTTAAGTTGAACCAGCTTTATGTGGATGCCTTCTCAAATAAAGAAAACATTTGCATAAAATCTGTAAGAAAACAAGACGTACTGGCATCTCTGATCAGCTGACTTCAAATATTTAAATTTTAAAATATTTACATTTTAAAATAATAATAAAGCGAGATAACTTGTAAACATACAAGTTGTTAATTATTTATGAATTTATTTAATTTTTATTATTGTGCTAAATTGTTCAAATATGTATATGAATAATTACAAATAACACATTTTTTCTTCAAAATTTTTTGATTATTTAAAGTGCTGCTAAATCAGTTAAAAACAACTTCAGTAAGTGTAGGCCGGTTTAAACGTATGCGTTAGGCTTTAGCTTTTCTTTAACAAATCAAAAGCAATTTTGTAATAAAAGTTTACTTTAGAACTCTTACCCCCGTTTTTACAACTTACCGATAGCTAAAGGTAAGATATTGTCGGCGGTATAAGGAGTGTTCCCTTATAAAAACTTTACTTTAACCTATCAGGTAGGATGAACCTTCCTTTAACTTATCGGTCACTTTAGGTTAAAGAACAGTTGGAATAATGGAACACTTGTTATTCGGCCGATAAAATCCTACCTTTAGCTATCGGTAAGTCGTGAAAACGGGCCTTAAGGTATACTTTGTTTATAACTATCATGATGTTTTTTGATTGTTAGTCTGCGTTCCTACGGCTCATGTTTTACTGACATGATTGCTACTTTATTGGTGAGAGAGACGAGGGGAAAAGAAACGAGTACACACATGCATGTGCTGTCAGTACGCTTTGCTTTCTCATTCGCTTTTCTTCTTCTTTCTTATTCATGTCGTCACAACATGTCGTCAACATGACATGAATCATTTGAACACCAATTCATGTTCAAAGAAGAAAAAGGAACAATCATGTCAATAGGAAATGAGCCGTATGAACGCAGACTTACAAATTTTAGTTAAGCTTTTTACAATTAAGCCTGGTATTCTATTCGACGTTTCACGTGAAATGTTGTCAAAACATATATGAAAAAAACTTGTGCGGTATTTCTATGAAATTTTGTTGATAGAGTTGTACTCTGTTTAATTTGTGAAAAAATTACGAAATGCTTCTGGCAACATTTTAAGGAAATGGAATTTTTAGCAAATGGAAAAAAGTTTGAATTTAATCCAAGATAATATCTGAGATAATATCTGAGAGAGCGTCAACAGAATGAGAGAATACATTTCTTCATGTTAATCTTAATATTCAAAAGGGGAACACGTATCTTATAAGATTTCATAATCGACTGATTCTCGTACAGTAAACTTGTATCGTTTTTATTATTTTTTATTCTTTTTTTGTAGTTTTTTGATTTTTTAGTTTACAATATTGTTTTTTTAAACACTTTTCACAAGATTGGCAATATTTGCATTACTAAATTACAGATTTTAATAATGGTGGCTTATTATTGTTTTATATGTGTGTATGCATGTGTGTTTTTGACAGCTTATCTTATAAGATAATTGTTATAAGATTTCTCATAACAACTGTCTCATAACATTTATTATAATATTAATACTAACACTATTTGAGAGTCCACACGTAAGATAATACGCTCTGCGATTGAATTTGACGTTTGCTAATATAAAAATCTTATATCTTATCTCAGGTGAGGCCCTGTGTTAAGTTTATTGAATATAATTTTCATTAAATTTTTTTTATGAAGACAGGAATTTTACAACATGAAATTAATTAAAATTTATAGATAAAAATGAAAAACAGAAAAAAAATGTACTTTGGATTTCATTAAGAATTCTTGACAAAAAAGTACGAAAAACAGAAGTAAGGAAGAACATGTAAATCAATTAAATAGATAATGATTCATTCAAAGCAAATTTCGATCTACCAAGGAAAAATACCATTTGGCTTAAAGATTGATGTTTGACTATTAAGGCCGTGTCAGATACAACTTTGTCGCTTTGCGTGGCGTTTCTACCTTTTGGCAGAAAAACGCAAAGCAAAAGGTGTATGATACAATGAAAACTTTGACAACACTCACGTATTGTTTATTTACTTATAAAAGCGGTTGGGAATTTTTACATTTAATTATTTGTTATAAATAACTGAAGTTGGTTTTCGACCTTTTTATTAATATACATAATAAATAAATAGTCAAGCTCGAGGTCCTTTTTTATATAAGTCCCAATTTACATTATACGATTTTTGTCGTTGCGATTATTGTCGTTTCTTCTTTGAAGTCGGTCTTATGTTTACATTGTACGATTTTTGTCGTTACAACTTCTTGTGTATAAATATGTATAATTTGACAATACGAATGAATGAACAAAACGAATCGTAGAGTACACTCGCTTGTGTACCCCTTTTAATTCCTCTCTCCCCTCTCGCCAATGTAAATTGGGACTAAAATATTCTATATTTTATTTTCCAATATTTCGTTATTATTTGAATAACATCTATTGTACTGTCCCTGATGATGTTATTCAAAGAATAACGAAATATTGGAAAATAAAATATGGAATATTTTATATAAAAAAGGACCTCGAGCTTGACTATTTATTTGTTATAAAAATAAAAGTTTAAAATTTAATTGTTTACATACGCAAAAAACTGTTGCATATTTTGAAACATTAAAAACGTCAAATTTTTCAAGCTCGCGAGATAGGTAACATTGATACATGTCAAATTTTTCGTATAAAATAATAGATGTTGCTGAACATTTTTCAGAGTACTAGGCTTAATACCAGTGGTGTCAATTATGATTGTATTGGTGCGAATACTCTTGTCTCTTTCATTCTCAGCGGGAGGAATCTGCGGTTGCGAGGCCTATTACGAGGCCTAATTAACATACATATTTTGCTATGAAGACTTTAGAGCAATTAATAATAATACAATTATCGAAAAATGTTGAGTTATGGACAGACACAATCAGTTATTATTTAAATAAATTTAATTTGGAACCTGCATTTCGCAGAAACTTTGCTTATTTTTTGGAAAAATTGAGCATTTGACAATATTTGAAGTCTTTTTACAACCTTATACAATTCTTTCCAAAATTTTTAATTTGGTGCTCAACATATCTTTGCGAATGCCAACAATGAAAATTCATTTGCACATACTAATGCAAATAATAACCCCATTAAGTTTAAAAATATTCTATAATTATTAACCACCATTATAAAAAGAGAAGATTTTACTAGCCTATAAAAATATACTTTTATTTACCAATAATATCTTCTAAATTTATATTGCAGTTTCGAAACAACAAAACATTTTTTTAGGTTTGCGGACGTTAATTTATTGCGTTGTTTTGAGCAAATGTATTTCAAATCGGAAAATATTTGTTCGCAAAGATATATTGAGGAAAAAAAGCGACAAACATTTGAAGGAATTTTTTTTTAATACAGGATATAGTGCCCCGTCTAAATTTTTCCAGAACTCAATAATATTTTCCCTATCTGGATGATTAAATTTTTAATAAACTCATCCGCTTGTATGCTCGTTATCGCTGTCTACAAGACTAATTAATAAAATTCAAATTTGAAGTTTACAGAAGCTCAATAAACACAACATCAAGGCGAATTCATCACAGTTATTCTTGATACTACAACAAGTACACTACACCTCGTACAAAAACCACAAGCAATTTGTTTTTTTTTTAAATCATTGTACAATGTTAAAAACAGAAATAAAACAAAACAGAAACAAAGATAATAAATAATAACTATATTATTTCTGTTTAGAGGCCTTAAAACAGGCCGTGCGATCGTGCGATATTTCCCGCTGAATGAGAGTGTTTTGCAGTAAACAATTATATTTTACGCTCGCAAAATAAAAGAGCGTAAGCGTACATGTGAGTTTTGCTGACACAATTGTGTATGACGCTGACACCCCTGCTTTATACATAAGTTCGGTGGATGGTGCCTTTTTGATTCAACTCCTGAAGTCACAACTTACCGATAGCTAAAGGTAGAATTTTATCGGCTGCATAAAAAGAGTTACAATCTTAAAACTTAACTTTCACCTACCAGGGATGATGAACCGTCCTTTAACTTATCGCCCATTTAACCCAATAAAAAATATTCTTGTTTTGCGAAGCACTAATTGTAAATTTCAAAAAGTACGCGCGCATTTATGCGCTACGCAATAAAACATGCAGAGATGCATTAAAAGAAACGAATTCCTTGCAAATTAAAAAATAAAAAATATATATAACCCTTTTTACGAAGCAGGTTTGTAAGGGAGCATATTAAAGGATAACGGTAACAATAAAAATTTCAAGTGTAAAGCTGATCGTTACATTCACCGATTTGTATATGCGCTGAATAAAGCGCTTTCCGTGTCAAAAATGTATTGCTTCAAAGTGGGAACTCTCCATATAAAATTCATGCCTTATGTAAGCGCTATGGTAAGCGAAACTTTAACGTTTCTCCCTTAGAAATCTGCTTCGTTGGAAGCTCCATTTTATATTGGGTAGGTTAACGTTAAATGGTAAAAATAGAACATTTTTTATACGGCCGATAAAATCCTACCTTTATCTCTCGGTAACTTGTGAAAATGGGCAAGAAAATGGCCTTCAATATATAGTATTTTTAAGAAAAACAGCTATAAAACTTTAATGGTCAGTTTTTGACTTCGTATTTAAATACGTATTTAGTAAATTTTTATTTAAATTGAAGTTGTATTTAAAAACAGTTTCAGTTTTTAAGTGCTACTTGATCCACCTTATTTAATTATAAAACAAGTTAGAAAGTATAGTCGGCCAAGCCCGACTTTTGATACCCTACACCAAAATGTATAGGGGCAATTTGTCGAGAGTGTACTATATCTGGGACCCATATGAAATCATGGACCCAGCGAAACAACATTATGTTGTGAAGTTAGGATTCGTAAAAGAGTTCGTTGTGCCAAATATTATCTAGACATCTGCAGCCAAATGAGATTTGTCCGTCTTAATGCGGTTTTTATAGAGGGGGCTTATATGGGACCTATTGTCAATTCTAGACCTACCAGTCAAAATTTTGCCATGGCATAGTAGCTAGAAAAAAAGTCGTCGTCGCACAATTTTATATCAATACAAACATTTATAAGAAAATTATGGCATTTTAGGCTATTTTCGGAACTGGTATGGTAGCTACGGTCAAATATACACCGATTAAAAGCAATTTGGTAAGATAACTTATGTTGCAAGAAGTTATTTACGGGCCAAATTTTATCGAAATACCAACATAATACGTCAGTTTATGTACACAAAAACTTCATTTCGGAAATAAATATGTATCGGGGCCATGCGAAATTATGGGCCGTTTTTTTACCATTTCAATAGGCGTTATTCCTGTGGCAATAGAGACATATGAACACAATTTTCTTAAAAAGTGCGACCTGTACTTTGTTCATAAAGTTTACATGGATAACACCAGCCAGACAGACGGACAACGTTAGATCGAATCAGAAAGTAATTCTAAGTCGATCGGCATACTAAAAGACGGATCAAGAACCCATGTTTTTATATATTACACACATCAACACAAACGTATAACACCTTAGCGGGAAAAAGAAGGAGCACGGATGTCTTCTAGAATGCCTCTGTACTGATTCTTTTGGATGTACAAGGCCTGCTCGCTCCTTTCCAAACTCATATCTTTTTTACACACGTGTTCATTGTGGGGTAAGCCTTCCCGACTCGCTTCTTTCGCCAGAGATTCTGAAATGTAGTCAAATAAATGGCTCTTGTTAGGCTTACCAGAGAATGGCGGTTTTATAACGGGATCTGAATTCTTTGGGTTTTTCTTTGGCAAAAACAAAAAACAAAAAATTGTATTCCTTCTCTTCTCCCTTCACATAGAAGGAAATGTGGAATGTGTATCCTATCTTTTATACGAAAGAGCCGAGGCCTTCTATGAAGCATTCTTTAGCAGTTAGATACGAATGGTAATTGAATCAAACAATTTTTAAGCAGGCCTTTAAAAAGGCCTGAAGTAAGAAGGTCTTCTGAGATTTTCCCGCTGTGTCAAAGTAACAGCTGATTGTTTTTTGCTTTAGCTGTTTTTTCTTTTTGAATTATTTTGATGTTTCGGCCAACTTATTAGTTTAAAACAACATGGAAACTTAAACAGACTTTTAAAAAGCAACGTTGGTTATTTATATATCCTTAAAAAATCAGAGAGAAAGATTTAAGCCTTGTTTCGGAAAGAATTTTTTTTAAAGGAGCCCTACTAATTTAGATACTACGTACTATATATACACTACTGTATATAATATTGTATGCGTGTTCATACATTCTTATATGCAACGTTGGTTATTTATATATCCTTAAAAAATCAGAGAGAAAGATTTAAGCCTTGTTTCGGAAAGAATTTTTTTTAAAGGAGCCCTACTAATTTAGATACTACGTACTATATATACACTACTGTATATAATATTGTATGCGTGTTCATACATTCTTATATGCAACGTTGGTTATTTATATATCCTTAAAAAATCAGAGAGAAAGATTTAAGCCTTGTTTCGGAAAGAATTTTTTTTAAAGGAGCCCTACTAATTTAGATACTACGTACTATATATACACTACTGTATATAATATTGTATGCGTGTTCATACATTCTTATATGCAACGTTGGTTATTTATATATCCTTAAAAAATCAGAGAGAAAGATTTAAGCCTTGTTTCGGAAAGAATTTTTTTTAAAGGAGCCCTACTAATTTAGATACTACGTACTATATATACACTACTGTATATAATATTGTATGCGTGTTCATACATTCTTATATGCAACGTTGGTTATTTATATATCCTTAAAAAATCAGAGAGAAAGATTTAAGCCTTGTTTCGGAAAGAATTTTTTTTAAAGGAGCCCTACTAATTTAGATACTACGTACTATATATACACTACTGTATATAATATTGTATGCGTGTTCATACATTCTTATATGCAACGTTGGTTATTTATATATCCTTAAAAAATCAGAGAGAAAGATTTAAGCCTTGTTTCGGAAAGAATTTTTTTTAAAGGAGCCCTACTAATTTAGATACTACGTACTATATATACACTACTGTATATAATATTGTATGCGTGTTCATACATTCTTATATGCAACGTTGGTTATTTATATATCCTTAAAAAATCAGAGAGAAAGATTTAAGCCTTGTTTCGGAAAGAATTTTTTTTAAAGGAGCCCTACTAATTTAGATACTACGTACTATATATACACTACTGTATATAATATTGTATGCGTGTTCATACATTCTTATATGCAACGTTGGTTATTTATATATCCTTAAAAAATCAGAGAGAAAGATTTAAGCCTTGTTTCGGAAAGAATTTTTTTTAAAGGAGCCCTACTAATTTAGATACTACGTACTATATATACACTACTGTATATAATATTGTATGCGTGTTCATACATTCTTATATGCAACGTTGGTTATTTATATATCCTTAAAAAATCAGAGAGAAAGATTTAAGCCTTGTTTCGGAAAGAATTTTTTTTAAAGGAGCCCTACTAATTTAGATACTACGTACTATATATACACTACTGTATATAATATTGTATGCGTGTTCATACATTCTTATATGCAACGTTGGTTATTTATATATCCTTAAAAAATCAGAGAGAAAGATTTAAGCCTTGTTTCGGAAAGAATTTTTTTTAAAGGAGCCCTACTAATTTAGATACTACGTACTATATATACACTACTGTATATAATATTGTATGCGTGTTCATACATTCTTATATGCAACGTTGGTTATTTATATATCCTTAAAAAATCAGAGAGAAAGATTTAAGCCTTGTTTCGGAAAGAATTTTTTTTAAAGGAGCCCTACTAATTTAGATACTACGTACTATATATACACTACTGTATATAATATTGTATGCGTGTTCATACATTCTTATATGCAACGTTGGTTATTTATATATCCTTAAAAAATCAGAGAGAAAGATTTAAGCCTTGTTTCGGAAAGAATTTTTTTTAAAGGAGCCCTACTAATTTAGATACTACGTACTATATATACACTACTGTATATAATATTGTATGCGTGTTCATACATTCTTATATGCAACGTTGGTTATTTATATATCCTTAAAAAATCAGAGAGAAAGATTTAAGCCTTGTTTCGGAAAGAATTTTTTTTAAAGGAGCCCTACTAATTTAGATACTACGTACTATATATACACTACTGTATATAATATTGTATGCGTGTTCATACATTCTTATATGCAACGTTGGTTATTTATATATCCTTAAAAAATCAGAGAGAAAGATTTAAGCCTTGTTTCGGAAAGAATTTTTTTTAAAGGAGCCCTACTAATTTAGATACTACGTACTATATATACACTACTGTATATAATATTGTATGCGTGTTCATACATTCTTATATGCAACGTTGGTTATTTATATATCCTTAAAAAATCAGAGAGAAAGATTTAAGCCTTGTTTCGGAAAGAATTTTTTTTAAAGGAGCCCTACTAATTTAGATACTACGTACTATATATACACTACTGTATATAATATTGTATGCGTGTTCATACATTCTTATATGCATAAATATGAATATTTATGCGAATGTAAATGTGATTGTATACAGGATGATTGTTGAATTCAAGTACTCATAGCATGTCATAAATTGGGGGTTTTAATAGAAAAAGAAAAAGTAATTATTATTACACTGAAAATAATGTTATTATTTTTGCTTTCATTTTCAGCACGTATAGAGAAAAATTTTAGGAACACTTCGGAGATAACATTGGCGGTAGAAAAAATAGCAAAAATTAAAGCTGTATTAAAAATATTTGCACTATACCATAGCAAAGTGTCATATTTTAAGATAGCTAAAATCTAACTGCTTTCCAGTAATGCTGATGGTATGTAGAAATTGTTAGAACTATTTATGAACATTAGCAAGGTTTTGAATACTAATATTGAATTTAAGACCTGTTTAAGTAAAAGATATGAACAATTAGAGATACAATTTTGTTGTTTTTATAATTTTTTTCCAAAATCATTTTACGAAAACGAATAAAAAGTTTTTACGGTACAGAATTTTGCATTTATTTATGGTAAAATACATGAATTAGGAGGCTAAGGATTACATACACTGCGCGTCTTCAGGTTATTATTAACAACAATAACAAGAGCCATTATAATAGGCTAACCTGAGACGCGCAGTGTATATTCCGAAAGTGTCACAAAAGTCAATAAATTATCAAAAAATTCGTTTCCACACCCAGAAAAAAACCTTCTTCAATATGGTCAACTACAACAAAATTTTTTTTAAAACAACCATATTATGGTTAAATTAGTCCTCCATTTAAAAGTCCGAACCATATTATCCAAACCGAACATGCTCTTGGAAAAGAGAGCAAATACTATTGTTAATTTAAAAACAAATTATTGTCATATTTAACCATAACATTATTAGAGGCAACCATATTATGGTTAAGGCATCGTGATGGAGGACTGATTTTGCCATAAAATGGTGTTCGGTTAACATGGAAAACATTTTTGTTAAAAATTGTTTTGTTGGCGGTGACCATATTGAAACTTTATATACATTTTTGTAAATGTTCTCCCCCAATTTTTTTCACTGTATTTATACTGAAACTTGTGCTGAAAGCATGGAAATTTTATACCAACAGAAAAAAATATTTATTAGTTTTGTTGGCCAAAAAAGAAAAATCAAACTTCTAAACAAAATTTGCTAGACTTTTTTTTCGAAACATTAACTTTAATAACAAACAAAAAAGTATAAAACAAATTTTAAATCTTTTAATATGGAAAACACTGGGAAAAAAGTAAAAGTATAAGAAAAAACAAAAAAAAAAAAAAAACAATTTATTTAAAAAGTTACATGACTGCCAGCAGCAGGAAGGAGTGGAAAAGTTGCTGAAGATAAATGTAATGTTGTGACCAGACATGGACATGGAAGTCAATCTGATTATTTCAACATACAGATAGATAATTCTCGAAAACTTTTAGTTTTATTTAAAACAATGCAAGTCATGTATTTTTCATGATCCATTAAAAAATTTTCATTGTTCGTTAAATTTTGTTGAGAAATGGGGAATATTTTGGAAGGAAGGGGTGGTAAATGGTGGAAGATGTTTGTTATTTTTCATTGTTGAGTTTTCTTTTCTTCTTATTTATTTAATAATGTATGTAATACTTTGTAACTACTACTCTATCGATCCGTGTATGACTTATTTTTTTATTCTTTTGTATCTAAAGTATGTTTTTTTTATTTTTATTTTTTTGTTCAAGTATTTGTTTGTAGTTGTGAAGTGTGGGTAGTGGGTTTGTTTCTTATAGGTATCCTATAATACTTTTGATTAATTGTGGGCATTTTTAGTTGTATTAGAGACTTGTAACGTTCCAAAATGCAAAGATTGTAGAAAAAACAAGTTGAAAATTAGAGTCAGGAATGGAATTTATACAGATATGGTCAATTATAGACTTATCATAGCAAAACTTGGTAAATTGGTTGATTGAGTTCTATAATTTTTTTCTAATTAATTTAGTTTCGATACAAAATTATTCAGCGAAAACAGAAAAAACTACACGTTGACCTCAGGGACCAGATCACCCATATTATACAATATATGGAGATATTCCAGTTCTAGAAGCCTGCATGCAATCAAACTGATTGACACTGACGTTTTAGCTAACCTACAAACGGCCTAGACTACAGTAAATCCGTATTTCGCGAAATAGAAAACTCTTGTAAATTGTTAAAAAAAAACACACACACACTACACATTTCTCACAAACGAGAAACCCTGTTAAATATTTACCCCAACAACATTACTTTAAGTAACATAAGTATTCTTTGGATTAATTAGATCAAATATTTAGGCATTATGCCTAAATTATGCCTAATTAAAAAGAAAATATAGGTGGATAGGCCATTCATTTGAAAGGCCGCCTGTCGATGTCCCCGCAATGCAATAGAACGGAATGGAATGCCCTGCCCACACTTGGCAGATACAGAGGCTTTAAGAGCAGGCAAAAGTTGGAACGAAATAAAGAACTTCACATCAAATAGAAACGACTGGGGAAAATTCGTTGAGGCCCTAAGCTCCTATAGGAACTAAAGGAACCAATATAAATATATTTATATATGGGGGATTTCATGTCAAGTGACCCAACTTTTGAAATCGATGTCTTCCGATTTGGATCAAATTTGCACCAAGGTTAGTCTTATTGGATAGTAGTTTAGACACAAATTTTCAACAAGATCGGTCAAAAATTTTCTGAGTTAGAGGGGGTCAAAATTTGACATTTTGGCCAAACAGGTGTTCTTTCTCATCCATGTAACTTATAATCTATTGGTGTTAGCAAAAATTGTCCCAAGCAAATTAGATAGCTATTTCTTCAAGCTTTCGAAAAAAATTTTTTTTTTTTTAAATTTAAAACTTGTTTTTTATTTTTTTTTTGAAAACGGTATTGTTTTTTTTTTTTTTTTTTTTTGCTCAAAAGAAAGCTTATGTATTTTCGTTTTAGGTAGTTTTGGTCGCTTAAGGCCGGTATTCACTATCCTATTTAGTCGCACGATATGTCAAAAAAATCGTGTGTGCTCATAATGTATGACAGTGTGGCTTAAAAATGAATTGAGTGACAGATTTTTTTGACAAGTCTGTCCGACTTGGAAATGTTTTAAAAATTTTCATAAAATGATAGATTATATGCGATCAGAGTTGCATTTTATTGTAAAGTTGATGAGTCATTTGAGTTTGCATCTTTTTTGTGGGATAGTGTGGCACTGACAGCAGATTTTGCAGACATTTTTTTTATGTCGGCTAGAATTCCGTCAGATTTTCGTGTGAATGAATCGTACGATTATGTAGGATAGTGAATGCCGGCCTTTAGTGGGATGCGAGTGGGATATGTATAAAAAAAAATAATTTCTAACTCAAGACGAGGGTTTTTCAATTTTTAGCATATGCACTATTTTGAATTTTTTCCTTTTTGGAAGACATCGATTTCAAAAGTTGGATCACTTGACATGAAATCCTCCATATATATATATATATATATATAGTAGGGTGGAAAAAAGGTCATCCACAAAATTTCGAATACCTCCAGAATCTAACATCACCTACATTATAAAGACAAAAAAAATTTTAGTTTTTCCGACATATATTTTAACCCTCTACCAGGGCTGGAAGTTGGAGTAATTTTGTGAATTTTATTTTGATTTTCTTAATAAATATGGAAATTTTTCATAACACACACGCTATTCCTTTTAAGCCTACACGCAAAAAACAATTTTGTGCTGAATAAAAGTAATGTTCTTGATATAAACGTTAAATAAACTAAATTAAAATTTTAATTGGAAAAAAAAATTCGCGAAATTTTTTTCTGTGTTTGTAATATAAAAAGTTCCAATTAAGCCAGTGTGAACTGAACAAAATTTTCCACTTTTATTGTTAATAAAAAGAAGGTTGGTTGGTTAGCTGTTTTTTATATTATAATGTATGTACATATATATTTTTTTCTTTTGTGTTCATTATTTACTTTTGTTCTTGAGTGTTTTTTTTTTTTTGTATATTGTAATATACAAGAATTTTTTCTTACTACTTATTTGAAATAAATACATATGTATATTTATGTGTAGAAAGAAGAATTTGTGTTTATTTAGTAGAAAACATATCGCTCATTTACTGCAAGAGTGTCATAATTCAAAAATTATTAGTTTGTCAGTAGAGCCTTACAAAGATTTTGATCAAAAATATCCTTTTAGCACAAAATATACCAGCCTTAAGACGTATATTCTTTGCAAATCTGAGATATGTATATCACTGATAAAATTAAAAAAAAAATAATAAGTAATAACCAGTAGGATAAAGTCACTTTTTTTTACAACCAGTAAATTTTAAACGATTAAAAAGTATTTTTTCTACGCAAAATAGCGGAGTTCAGTGTTTCATGTAAATGGTCTTGCGAAAGAGCAAAAACATAGTACCATCCACCTTTTTTTAAATCTAATGTAAACTCTGTGTATTTCGTTGTTAGATTTAATAGAAGAGCTACGATTTTTTGCATTTGCCCTTTTGCAAAACCATTTGCACCAAATACTTAATTTAGTTAATACAAAATGATGATATTGTGCACATTTCTGACTACTAAGCTAAAAAAATTATGCTTTTTAAGTTATGACACTATCGAAGTAAATGTGCTTATATGTATGTACAATATATGTATATAAATAAATAAAAGACTACACAAAAATATATTTATTTACTCATAGTTATACATAATATATACATATTTATATAAATATTTATGTAAGAAACATTACACTTTTAGAAACGTGGAAGTAGAATCGATTTGAAATAAAAAGGCACTAAAATAGATCTAATACTAGTTTTAAAAACATATTTAAATTTTTTTTAAAAATTATTAAATGTCAAGTAAAACTAAGAGCCATTTTACATGGAGGGAAATGTCGCCGCAACACTGCCTGCGTTGTTTTTTGATATCCCTTCTTAAATCTGCTTTCTTTTACATGAATGGATTATGTTGCAGCTACAAAGCGACTTTTTGATGCACCGGTCATAAATAACATAACAACAATACCAGAGAATGAAAGATGTAAAAGTGAAATGTCAAAATTGTCGCTTCAATTCGCATTACTAGCGACACTTATTACCCCGTACGCTCCACCACAGCCTTCACCCGAAAACTCGAGTCGCAGGGGACATGTCGCAGTGACATGTCCCTTCATATAAACAGGCTCTAAGCATCTAAGTATTATAGGCCTAATTCATTAACAATATTTCAGGTTAATAAAAGGTTTATGAAACATTTATGGCCCTATGCTCCTTATAGGAACCACGAGAACGGATATATATAATAAAAGGTTTTTAAAGCGAATTTTCTATGAAAATTTGTGTTACTTAATAATACTCTAGTAGTTTTTTTCACTTTTTTTTTGATAACACAACACATTATTTTGAAGTTTTACTGACAACCACTGTTTCTTCTCTAACCCGATCACCAAAAAAAAAAAAAAACAATACAATTTTTGTTAGACATGTCTGAAAAAAAATCATGTAAATGCCGCCTACATACGCCATACAGGGCTGGAAAGGGACGATATGTTTCTTCCAAATAACATGTCGTAAAAAATTTGTAAAATTCTTTCAAATATTTTTTGTGAGTTTCTGTGCATACTTATTATTTTTGTGAACCAAAATCTATGAAGAAGAAAATCGATTAAAACAATTTTTTAAAATTTAAATGCCAAGCCATGTAGAGAATTTTGCAGGAGTTTTGAATATTTCACCAGAAAGGGAGGCATTTAAAGAAACAAAACAATATACTTATTTTTTCATTTTGCTCTACGCACAAAGAAAAAATAAGTATATGCCAAAAGCTTTTTCTTTTGACAAATTGTACTTAGCGCTTTTGTATATCACTACATCTTTGTAATTAATGTATTTTTACTTATTGCACATAACTGCATTAAAATCTCAATTTCTAAAAAATAGTGGACTTAGAGCCTTTGTCTGTTAAGCCAGCGATATATGATATATTTCGTCAACATGTGAAATATCTCATGGTTTCACGAAATTACCTCAAATATTATCTGTTCTTAATTTAATGTATCGATTTTGAAGATTTTATTGGAATTAATTTATTAAAGTTTTATTTTCATCTGACTTAATATTCTGAGTGTAAATTTCAATATACAGCATGTCTTTAGCACAATATTTTTTACGATATTTGTAGTTTCTTTATATAAAAAACATAAAATATTCATGCGCACAAAACATCAAATTTATTTGCAAAACAACAAAAAATAAATAAATAAAAAACGAATAAATAAAACTTTGTACGTTTGTATGAATTGTATCAAATATTAAAATGGTACCTTTCATTGAAGACAAAAGAGTGCAAACAAATAACAGATTTATATCTTTATATTTTTGTATATAAATGTATCTCGAATGTATTTCTATCATATTTTTAACTTCAATATTAAATATCCTTCTATACCAAAACATCTCAATTGTAAAATTATTTTGTATATACGCAGAATATTTTTACCCAAAAAGTTAATTTTCAATTACATGTTGAAGTATTATCTGCTATACTTATGTGTGTATGTATATGTATGTCTGTATGTATTCAGAACGAAATCAATTGTTTTTGTTATTAGTTATCAACCATATTTGGTAGTAATAAAATCTTAAAATAATAGTGTAGAATTGGTGTAAAGTAAATAAAATTGAAATTAAAATTTAATAAATAAAAGTTTACAGATATTTTTGTGTGTACAAGAATATTGATAATAGATTTTATATAAAAACAATAACTTTAAATTTAATTAGGGTGTCCCGGTAGGCTAGTTTGTAGTGCGATAGTCTATTAGTGGGAGGTTTGCGGTTTGGATTCCCTCCAGATAATCTAGGCTGTTTCACAACAACGGCCTACTAAATTTCTTACATACTATTGCTTGGTTAAGAAAGTTAGAATGCAATTTGTATTTGTATTTGTAACTCTTAATAAATAAAAATAATGAAAAATTTTGAATTAAATTATAGTAGCATTATTTAACAATTTCTAATAGTTCCATTTAAAACTAGATTTTAAACTTTATTTGACCAGCACCATCTATAAAACATTACAAAGTAATAGCTGTTCGATTACTCTACACAGAAACCAGTATTTTATCAATTAAAAAAATCGTTTAAAAAGTATTTAAATTTAATTAATGTGATATTTTTAGTTGAAAGAAAATTAAAAATATAATTTTGATTTAATTAACATTTTAGTTGTTTTGAAATAATTTTTTAATTAAAATATTTATTAAATATCAACACTTATATTGGTTACTTAGCCGTAACTCTCCAGTATCTCTCAACAATAAACTGCTTTTATATAATCAAACGATAAAGCCAATATGGACGTATGGTATCCAGCTTTGGGGCTGCGCCAAGAAATGTGATATTCAATCAATACAAAAAAACCAAAATAAAATAATACGCACAATAGTAGATGCTCCTTGGTACATCCGTAATGATGACTTACATAGAGACCTAAAGATCAAAACAGTATTTGAAGAAACAGAATTTTTCGCACAAAAACATGCTATACAGCTTCAACTTCATACTAACGTAGACCTGAATAACATATTTTACTATCAAAATCTTCAAAGATGACTTCAACCAAGGCTTCCAATGGACTTGGCCATCTTATAGAATAAAAAAAAAATATCTGAGGGTAATTAATGGATTACTTCTCATCACTTAATCTTCTCTTATTGTAATATTACTAAATGAGTATAACTCAGTTGTAATTGTATTTAATTAAAAAAAAAAAAAAAAATATTTATTGACTTTTTCGTTTAAAATAAAATAATTTAAACGCGTAGAAATGTTGTTGGGAATTGTCAATATTTAATTAAATAACTTAACACATTGCTTGAAATGGCAAAGTTTTTTGATCATTTTTTTTTATATTTACAACTATAAAATTTTTAGTAATCAATATAATAATCTTGGTAAAACCCAGTAAAAACTTTACTTACCTGGTAAGTTAGTAAGTAATGTTGGAGAAATATAAGCACTACTTATTTTTCGGCTGAATAACTACTTATTTTTGTTCAAGTTGTCCACAGAATTCCGTTCTTACAATGCACTTACTAGAAGTCACAAAATATCTAGTTATTATTTAACTACCAGTAAGTTGTATTGTAGTTTTTTTTAATTTTCGCTAGTTAATAGACCTAATAAATAGTTATGGAGCTAGTTAGCAGTAAGTTAATACTTAGTACTGAAAACAAGGCAACTAATAAGTAGTAAAGTCCACAACTTGTTTGCTTGATATTATGAGTGTGGTATAAATTTGGTGATTTGAGACAATTTTTAATTTTTTCTGTGTAAATGATGAAATAATAAGGTTATATATTTCTGAACTAAAAATACTGTCTTTTATCTTTAAGAGTTTTCCAAACGAAGTTTAGTGAAAATGGTAAAAATTGGCTCAAGGGCCAAAGCTCGTCACGGCTTTGGTAGTATACCTCTATCCGATGGTCCATATTTTCCATAACACTGAGGCATAATTGAGGTTCAATGTCGCTAATGTGCCGAATTATCTCATCCTTTATCTCTTGAATTGTTCTTGGCTTAATGGTGCATGCATTTTCTTTTATATCTCTGAGAAAAAAAATCCATCGTTGTCAAATTACATGATCGTGGCGGCCAATTAACATCGTCACGACGTAAGATAACATGGCCGTTATCATCTCGCGATAGCGAACACCATTCACGGTAACTGCTTGGCCGACCTCATTTTCGAAGGATTTTGGACCGATGACGCCGCTAGCTGAAAAACCACACCAAGCAGTCACTCTTTGTAGATGCATCGGATTTTCAACAATCACTCGTGTATTCTCATTTGCCCAAAATTAAACATTTTAATTTTTAAATAAAAATAATACGAATATTTGCGTATTTTTACACAATATATTGAAAATGAGATAATATTCCCCACATTTGCTTTAATAAAATAAAAAAATCTGTCCTTTTTTCCGTACGATTAAAAATTTCCGAAAAATCCCTTCAAAAAGGGAAAATTCCCTATTATTGGTATCACTGGTTATACGTCAAAATAAGGTGATAAGAACTGAATTCATGTGTTTCACTAAAATTATAATTTAAATTATAATTATTTTCGAAACGAAACTTTATGCTGGAGTAACAAATATATTTACGTATAGTTATACCCCCATAATTATAAAAAATACTTTGATTAATAAAAGGCTTATTAAACCAATTTTCATAGAAAATTGGTTTCATAAACCTGCTATAAACCTTAAATATTTTTTATGAATATGGGGGATAGTTTTTATATTATATTTTTAAATTTTCTTTTATATGAATAATTTTTATATTAACTATTACTATAATTAAGCTTTAATTTCTTAACAATATAAATAACCGTTGTGTACTACATCCGAAAACTCTTTAAATATAAAACGAATAATATTAAAATAACAATAATGTTGCTAAGATAGTCTTTTTTTTTTTGAAACATGCCTAATATACTTTGTTCACATACAACAAGATATCCCAAAATTTTTTTAATTGTAAATATTCAAACGCTTTTTATTGTATATCCACAATTATGTAACAAATAAAACTATAACGCATAAAATTTTTCGCAAAATGGATTCGTCATATCTCAAAAACCATAAGAGATAGAGACCTGAGGATTGTGCAGATCGATAGACCTGTTTAATTTCCCACGGGAAACGGTCTTATCTTATTTTGTTTTGTTCTGTGATATGCGACAAGATAAAAATACTGCTCTCAATCTTTTAGGTTTTCGCAAACGATGTTTACTGAAATCGTTGAAAATTGGTCCAACCGTCCAAAGAAATGATATACAAAATAGGATTAGACTCTCAACTTTTAAATATGTTAGTGTTGGTAATATATAATATAATATATATGTCCTGGTTTTTTAGGATTTATTCTGCTTTTAGACAATTGGTCCTGGTCCACTCTTAAATTGTCCTGGTTTTTTAATACAAATCGCAAACAGTCGCAATCGCAAATGTAAACAAAAATTTAATTTATGCAAATTTTTGTTATGAACAGAGGTAATTTCTGTAAAAATGCTGAAGCAATTTTACCACCAGCTGTTGCCTGGGGTACGCGTCGCCCATAGAGATTTT
Organism: Pollenia amentaria; assembly: GCA_943735925.1. NCBI lineage: Eukaryota > Metazoa > Arthropoda > Insecta > Diptera > Polleniidae > Pollenia > Pollenia amentaria. Next base: position 197,392,355 of record OX031008.1, on the reverse strand, counting down.
TTGTCCATCTATCCGGACATTACATTTTTTTAGTTTATATTGCTTCTTTAAAGTTATTAAGTGCCCCTAGATCGATGAATGTTATGTGTTATGGTCATAGGCAGGGGAAGCTCAAAAATATATAAAATCGTAGTAAGGGGGAAAACGGTCCCCCAAGAAGAACTAATCCTACCTCTGAAAAATCAAATTTTTTTAAAGTTTCCCCATACTTTTGCTTAGCAAATACAACTTTTAACTTCGGCGAAAGTTAGAAAACCTAAAATAGGACCCAGGATAACGCGGAATGTCATTTTCGCCCCGCCCCCTTTTGTGGCCGGTTACATAAAATAATATTTGCAAAAATAATGTCAATATTATACGAAATGGAATTCTTACGCCTTAATACCATTAAAATTAAATTTTTGAACTTTGATGGGCAGAGGGAGGTATCACTCCAATCCCACCAATCACGACCTTGTAAAAAATATTTTTTTATTTTTTTTTTTGCTAGTTTCCATCAAATATTCAATGTTAATAAGCTTTTATGTCACTTTTATGTATATCATAGTATTTAATTTATTTAAAAATAATTTTTTTTATTCATAATTATAACTTATTTATAATAGTAACAAAAAATTTAATTCAAAATAATAACAACTAATTCATTTAGTTGTGATATATGAAGATGTTGTTATGTCACAATCTCCTTGACATATGAAATTTCGCATAATTTTCTAACTAAGAAATTGCAATTTCTTTTCAACGGGCTTGACCTTACATTACATTCCTGTACTATTTGGAATAACTCTATACACTCTTTCCATTTTACTCCAAAAGCTTCAAAAGGGCTTTAATATGAACTTTAATAGTAAAAAAAAGTTAGTAACAAGATTGGCCTATTAAAAAATATTTGTTGTATTTAATAGTTTTAAAATTTATTTTAAACAGGTACATTTATTTTGCTCCATAAAATAACGTCATTTAGAAAGCTGCTGCACAGTTGGTTAAAAGCCCTTATAGAAGTGGGTGAAAATTACTGTTACGCACATTCCTTTTTTTTACATACATAAACAATTTTAATAAAAGACGACATCTAAGTACAATTATTACAAACCAAAACATGTTATGACTGACAAAAAGGTTTCTTACCCATCTGTACCAATTGAAGATAAGCAAAACAAAAAAGGTAAAATTTTCAAAAAAATCACCAAACATGAAAAATGCCGCAAGAGCGCGTCACCTTTTTTTTTTTTTTTTTTTTTTTTTTTTTTTTTTTTTTTTTTGTTGACTCTAAAGGTAGAGATTTCAGATTTTATCGTGATATATAAAATTTTTAGGTTAGCGATTACCTTCACTTTCACTAAAACTAAACTTTACTAAAAAGTGAGCAAAAAAAATCGTTTTATTTAATTTCGAACGAATTTTTTTATAATAAAAATTTAAAATAAAAATTAAAAAAAAAATTTTAAGTAGCAGCTATTATATATAGTCTTTTACAGAAAAATAATCAATGTAAAATCTTTATTGATTTAGCCCAAAAAAAATTAATTGTAAACCTGTCAAAGCCGTAAAAAGTCAATGAACAAGCATGCAGTTAACTTAACTTTACTGACTTTACCGGTGTCCAAAAACAAATCTCAAGCAATAGACTGGAAATTTCACTATACGATGCAGAATTTTTACATTTCTTAAATTTAATTTTTTGACTAATGTCCGGCTAGATTGGCAAAAAAAACCCCTATGTGCGTCGTTTAATCGATTTTAATAAACCTTAAAAGAGCCAACTCTGATTTACTTGAGCAAGAAGAGGAATAAGATGGGGCCTCAATGAACGCCTTGAATACCTCGAATATGCAGACGACATCTTCTTGCTGTCACATAGATACAGAGATGTAGCAAACGCAAGTCTCAAGAGATTGAAGATGTAAAGGCTGCTCTTAAGATAAAACCTATCAAGAGCAAAAGAATGCGAAAAAGGTGAAGGCAAAATACACCATTTTCAATGTTCTATCGTCTGTATGTGTTTCAAATTTACTACAATTGTAGATTCAAAGTAAATGGTTACAGCCTTAATGCTGTGTATTGCAAAGAGCAGCAATTAATGTTACAAAGTATATTAATTTTTTTAATTCAAAATTATGTGATTACTAGTTGAAAATCTTTAAATTTATTAAGCGTTTAAGACCCCAGAATTTATACCTTAAATAAGTATCCATTAAAGTAATTTTTAAAGTGTTTGTTCGACCCTAAACAAAACCTATCCAGCTCAAATGTCTTGCTTCGCACATTACAACTTAATGACTATGACTCTTACGTTAATATTTAACAGTTTTTCCTTAGAAACTACTTTTAGTTGAGAGAAAAAAAAACTAAAATAAAAGAAAGAGAATTGAAAAAAGTATCAATTACACTAAAATCCTCCTCCATTAGTAATTAAAATGTTTTCAAAAACTCATTGTTCACTTAACGTCTTTTAAATTTAAAGGGAGGAACATCATCAACAAACTCTAATGGTTTCATAATTGACCGCAAAGTGTCTTCAGAATCAATAAGTAAATTTGATCGATTCGAAGTGATAAGTTTACAATTCTATTGGTTATTTAATGAAAACAAAAAAAAAAAGAAAAAGGTTTTTTTTGAGATAAAAATCATTAAAAAAATTTTAACAAAAGTAAAAGGATTGGAAAATACACAACTGATAAGGACAGACAAGTTATTGTATTTTCTTACAGATTTATCTTCATTCTTAGATTTCTGAAAATAAATTTGTATTTAAAAAGCATTTGTTTATAAAAAAGATTTCCTTGGGCGTTTAAAATACATCTCTTGTCACTTAATAATTTAGCCTACCGTAAATTTAGGTGTGAATTCCAATTGTTTATGTGTCCAAATTTCTTGCTCATAATAACATTGAAATCTTATAAAACATATGGTTCACTCTAACTAGTCGAGTAATATTGAAATTATTTTGATTAGGTTTCTTTTTGCTTTTTTTTTTTAAATGATCTTTATATCGCAAAGAGGATATTCGCCCCTATCATGAAAAACAAGTGGAATTTTTGTTCCCATGAAATTTTTATTCCCCTCGAAGGCAAAAATGCTATCGCGAAACTCCCGTGAACAATTTTTCACGCTATCAGTTCTCAGTGAATGTAAAAAAGAAGAAATATTAAAAATCATTAAAAAAAACAAAAAAAAATTTTTGTTCAAAAATATACACGTATATTTTAAAGAAAAGTTAAAAAAAAAACAAAATAAAATATATTGTATTGGAGTGTTAGTTTCATTGCAACATTAGCTTATTGCACTTTTATGTAGTAAAATAATTTCTAAACTTTTGCATCACGTCTTTGAAAAGCTGCATAACTCCTCAGGCAATCGACCTGGGGGGCTACTCTCTTTTGCGATGCGAAAGAAAATTGTCGCAAAACTAGTAATTGGTACTCTTTAATGCGTTTGCACATTTGCCTTTCGCATCTTTTTATTTTTTTCCTTTCGCAAATCAGCATTATTTCTTTAGTTTAAGCTTTCCAATTTAAATTTTTTTTTCATATTTTGCTAGTTCATAACTGGAAATCTGCGCTATCTTTGATTTTTATTACCAGTATTGCTTAATTTTCAAACAATTTTGCGAAAGTGATAGAGAGTACGAAGTTTATTTAGCTTTCGCTTCGAAATTGTATTCGCATCGCAATAGAAAGTAGCCCCCCTGTTTTTTTTTAGCATTTTGTTGAACAATATCAGGCGCGGATTCAGGGGGGGTGAAAAAAGGAAATTTCCCCCCCTAAATTATAACAATATGTTTTGCTTATTTCGAATGTATAAAATTTTTGGAAATCCCATTAAGTTTTTTTTTTTGTTTTTTATAGAATCTCTTATCAAATTTTCAATATCCAAGTATTTATCCTAATAGTTATTTATTATAAATTTCCAATGAAACATCTGGTTTACTGTATTTAAATACATATTATTCTACATGCAATCCCAGCAAGTGCCATCTTTATCCGAAAAATAAACGTTTGGGTTGAAAATGCGAGCGGTTGAATTCCCATATATACATATGAAAATATGTATTGGTCTAGTAAAAGTTCACCAAAGAAGAATTATATAACTATCAAATTTCATTTATGTTTAACGTAGCTTTTTATGATTTATCACCTTTTCTATTATATATTTTATACTTTTAATGTACATTTTAGTATATCAATTTGCAAAAATTAAATATACTATAAAATTATTTTATTTATTTTAATGTTGACTATTAACAAATATTAACAAATTTTTTTTGAAATTTTCAAATTTTAATGGGCTCTAGCGCTTTTTCTTTAGCATTTTTGGACTTTTACATATCGTTGCCAAACAAGAACTAGAAAAAAAATATTTGTAATTTTTCCCCAAACGATGTATTTTTGTTTACTATATTGAACTGCATCAAAAACTTAATTTTCAAAAATTGTGGCACTAGCGCATTTACGACTGAATGTACATATGTATGTTTGTATGTGCAGCCAAAATTATTTTTGTCTTTCCATTGTTATAAGCTTTAAAATTCCTTTCTAAATGAAAATAATTTAAATAAAAAAATTAGCAGTAATCAACTTAAACCAGAATAATTATATATGTATCTTTAGATTAAAACCCAAACAGTTCGACTAAAATTCATAGCTTAATTTTAAAATTAGTGAAGCATATTCCTTGTTCCAAATTTTGTTAACAATTGCATATGTAATTTTTTGGTCGAAAAATTGGTCAAACAGTTTAGTATGGTGTAGTCAAATAAATTTTTTCAAATAAAAAAAAAAAACATTAAAAATAAATAAAATTATTTTAATAGCAAAACGTTATTTAAAAAGATTAATTTATTTTAATTTATATTGAACTGATCTTATATTTTATTTGACCTTATTGTTGATTTTTTTTTTATTTTATTTTAAAATTCCTTTCTAAATGAAAATAATTTAAATAAAAAAATTAGCAGTAATCAACTTAAACCAGAATAATTATATATGTATCTTTAGATTAAAACCCAAACAGTTCGACTAAAATTCATAGCTTAATTTTAAAATTAGTGAAGCATATTCCTTGTTCCAAATTTTGTTAACAATTGCATATGTAATTTTTTGGTCGAAAAATTGGTCAAACAGTTTAGTATGGTGTAGTCAAATAAATTTTTTCAAATAAAAAAAAAAAACATTAAAAATAAATAAAATTATTTTAATAGCAAAACGTTATTTAAAAAGATTAATTTATTTTAATTTATATTGAACTGATCTTATATTTTATTTGACCTTATTGTTGATTTTTTTTTAATATAATGTAAACATATCGTTTTTAATAATCTTTTAAAAACAAATTTTTTACTTGTTTTGTATCATAAAAAATTTTCAGTAGAAGCAAAACAATTTTTAATTTAATATTAAAGGCTTAAGAAAAAGAATTTTTAAACCAACTGTCGTTTCATTACCGAAAAGTAGACACGATATTTCTATAGCGGTAATAGTGCATTTACACTTGTAATTTTCAAACTAGTTTATGATCGTAAACTACTTTCATAAACTATATCGTTTACATCGCAGTTTTGACAGTTAACAGTTTAACAGCCGTGTCACAAAATAGCTGACTTCAGTAAAAAAAACTTTTAAAAAATATGGACGTTGTTAGGAAAAAAAAAATTTTATTAATGTGGTTTTCATCCAGGTTGAATAAAATTCAATCTGAAATTGACCATTTACGGATGAAAAGAAGAAACCACTATTTTAATATGTTATACCAAATACATATTCAAAAGTATTGTACTCAAATATTAAGCTGTAGATCTGAATGGACACATGTAAGTAAATCAAAAAATTTTCACCTGGACGAAATAATGTATATGTATGCTTATTTATGGTGTAAAATAGGTTCGACATGGTTCTTTTAGGGAGGAAGACGTCCCATTGATGACAGAAGACTTATTTACTGAAAATTTTAGAATTTAACGCAAACTTTTTTAACTTATTTTTTTTTTATTTTTATGAAATGTCAAATATCACTAGCGTTGCCAGAACAAAATTTGAAAAGAACAGAGTTGCATTAACAAAAACTGGTTGTTTGCAACTAGTTTATCTCAAAAGCTAGTTACAAACGTGTTTATAATTTGTATGGATAAACAAGTTTCTTAAACTAGTTTATCATCATAAACAACTTATAACCTGTTTATGGTGTAGGTGTATATGCACTATTAGATATGAATACTACGTGTCGATTTTTTCCAAAAAGTGAACAAATTTGAGTTAATACCGTCATTGTGTTTAAATGCGATATATAAAATTGTAACGTTACTGACTGACTGATTCATCATCGCACATCCGAAAGGTTGGTCTCTCGCAAAATCGTTCCACTAAGACGATATTAATTGAAATTCGAATGTTTAGGGGGTTAAAAATGGGTAAAATTGCGTAAATTCGCTAACCGCATATCTTTTAAATTTTAAACTTATCGTTGTTCAAAAAAAAAGACCGGACAAGTATCTGGTACTTTTATAAAATTCGGTCCTTTTAGAGAATATACAGATAAAACCTGTATTTTGGAACTTTTTGTCACTCTCTTAATCTTTAAAACCAATAAATATTAATATTAAAATTATATCTCATTCGTAACTTATCTAAGAACTACAAATATATATATATGATACTTTTTCGAAATTCGAATGCTGAAGGACGGGGAAAACTTTAATTTTTTTGGTACTAATTTTTGCAGAACATTTTTCTCTTTGACATATAAGTATTTAATTATGGGCAACCACTACAATATTTTTTTTTATATTAAATAAAAATGCTCATGTTGAGGTTTGTTGTACGTAAAATTTCTTTGTTTCCAATATTTTTTGATGCTAAAACGTGAAGAGCGCTATCACTCCTTTATAGTGATTTATGTAAATTTTAATTAAACATTCCCTGATGATGATAATTAAAGAATATCAATATATTGAAAACAAATAAAGAACTTTTACATACAACAGACCTCGAGCTTGAGCATTTTCATTTAATATTGAATTTTAAAGTTTGGATAAAAATATAACTTGAGGAAAAATTTATTTTTTATTTAATTTTATTTATTCAACTGAGCCTTTATAGGCCAAGATAGATTAAAAGATAAATTTAAATTTTTTGATACTTCAATAGGGAGAAAAAAAGTATCAAAACGTGAAAATACAGGAGCTTATATTTTTTTTGTACTTCTCCCTTTTACATTTGGTACTTTTCAAAGTTTCTGTAACATTGAACTAACCGGGGGTGCCCCGGTAGGCTAGCTGGTAGTGAGCTAGTCTATCAGTACCGGGGTTGCGGGTTCGATTCCCGCCAGAGACTCTGGTCTCCTGCAGACAAGCGAAGAGCTTCGCGGGATTAGCGTAGGTATAAAAAAAAACATAAAATTATAGGTGCAGGGTCCTAAGTGTGTAAGAACATATAAAATTAATAATGTTGGTACTTTATTGTTAAAAACAAAAACTTTGGCATATAAATATTGCTACGAAAGAAACACAGAAAAAAATTACAAATTGTCTCTAATCACCAAATTCATAGAACCAAGCAAACAATTTGTTGATTTTGCAGCTATTACCAAAATGATTATATTAATTACTAAAAATTGTAAAAACTGAAAACTTTGAATATATTTTTTTTTTCAATATATAATATTTTTTTATTTTAATGGAAAACACGATCAAAAAACTTAGCCGTTTAAAACAATGTGTTATTTGATTTAATAAATATTGCTCAGCTTTTGACAGTACCCAACAACAATTCTACAAGTTAAAATTATTTTATTTTAAGCGTAAAAATCAATTCAGATTTTTTGTTATATAATTAATATTTTAAAAAAAATTCATTTTAAAACAATTAAAATATTAATTAAATCAAAATAATTTCCATAATTTTTTTCAACTAAATAAATAATGGATTCAACTATCACATTAATAAAATTTAAAAACTTTTCAAACAATTTTGTTAATTGATAAAAAAAAACTACTGAAAATTTTTTCTGTGAAGGGAGACGCTTTCTAAAGCGAGCGATACTCTATCCTATTCAGTCGTACGAGTTGCCAGAAAAGTCGTGTCTGCTGATAAAGTATGAAAGTGTCGCTTAAAAATGAATTGGGTGATAGATTTTTTTGACAAGCCTGTTCGACTTGCAAATGTTTATGAAAATTTTTATAAAATGATAGATTCTATGCGATCAGAGTTGTATTTTCTTGTGAAGTAGCTGAGTCATTTGAGTTTGCATCTTTTTTTGTGGGATAGTGTGGCATTGACAGCAGATTTTGCAGACATTTATTTTATGTCGGATGGAATTCCTTCAGATTTTCGTGTGAATAATACGTACGATATTGTAGGTCTTAAGTAACGTGCCAGTATAAAAATAGTTAACACGTTGTTTGCCCCCATATAAAAAAAAAAATAGTTCCAAAAACTTTATTTTTAAATAACAGTTTCAAGGTAATTGTTATTGTTTTATTTTGTGTTCTAATCTTGTCTTTAGTAATTATAGATGATTTGTGAGTGGTTTTAGCCTGTGTCCACCGGTGGTTCAAATTGCACTCTTTGAACATGCCTGGAGTGCTTCAATAAATATCTTTAATTATTTTCGACACTTCTATAATATTTTTTCTTTTTCTGTATTAAATTTTTAGTTCAAAATGAATTAAAATGTCCAAAAAATTAATTAAAAACAATAAACACTCGTAGTTAAATAAATTTACAAAAAAAAAATAAACTTAAATCGATGTTAAAATTTCGACTTGTTTTAGCAGAGCCCTTAAAAATACTGTAAAAAGAATACAATTTTACAGAAAACATTCATCTATCATCACCAGGCCGAAAATTACATGACGAACAAATAAAGTATACCTGTGACCACCGGTGATACACATGGCCTCATATAAAAAAATTGGCTGTGGGAAAAATCGCCCAAAGAAAAATGGCCCAAAAAAAGAAATGAAAAATCGCCCAAATGAAGAATCGCCCAACAGAACATGAAAAATGACCCAAAAAGTTATATATGTAATTTTGCCCAAAAGAAACGAAAAAGGGCCCAAAAAAAAGATGAAAAATGACCCAAAAAGCAAAAACGAATTTTTTCCCGGTGGCATGTTATGACGTCCAGTGTCATAGTGTCCATGGACGTTATGACACTCCAAAAAGTGTCATAGTGTCCATTGACACTGCGCTAACTAAAGCTTCTCTGCACAGCCGGCCATCGGCCGGGCGCAAGGATTTTCTCCTCTATGGTATAACAAACACCGGCTTCGCTAACTACAGCTTCTCTGCATAGTCGGCTTTCGTTTGGAAAAAAGGCAGATTTTAGAAGCTTTACTTAGCGAAGCCGGTGTTTGTTATACCATAGAGGAGAAAATCCTTGCGCCCGGCCAAAGGCCGGCTGTGCAGAGAAGCTTTAGTAAGCGAAGCCGGTGTTTGTTATACCATAGAGGAGAAAATTAAAAAAATGGGCCATTTTTCATACAACATTTTTGGGTTATTTTTCATAATGAAAAATCACCAAATTTAAAAAACGAAAAATCACCCAACAATAACGAAAAATAGCCCAAAAATTTTAGGTCACTTTTCATATGAATTTAGGCCCAATTTTACATGGAATTTTTTTGGGCGATTTTTCATATCTTTTATTGGGCCATTTTTCTTTGGGCGATTTTTCCCACAGCCAAAAAAATTGAGACCCACCGGTTGGTCAACGTGTTAAATACAGTTTAAAGAATCCAATAACGTAGAGAAAAAACATGTTTCCATATAATTATTTATAAGATTTCTCTATGACGTGCTAAAACCGTAATTTTTATTTTTGACAAATCCACTGAAATTTATTGTTGAGGGAAATTTAGTTTCTATGCACATTTCACTGGTTGCTTAGGCCAGCTCGTCAGAAAACTTTTTCCAAAGACTTTAGAAAAGCTAAAAATACAATACAAATAAAACTTTAAATAAGAATTTTAAACACTCAGGTTTTACTTGTGACAATATCAAAACTTAAACAAAACAACAACAATAAACAGTGAGTTTATCTTTTCTTACATATTCCTACAATTGGCTGGGTTTTTTTCGACTCGAATTGTAGTTGTAAGTGGTTAAAAAGAAAAAAACAGAATTAAAAAAATAGTCACGGATAACTAAAACTTTGTTAAAAAAATATTCCTACTTATTATGGTTAATTAACCCATATTATTATCACCGCAATTATATTATGATTTAATCCGTAATTTTATGGTTGCCGGCGGTCATGTTTTGCTCATTACTAGGGTATTCATTAAATCGGGCTTTTGCTTTAATCGGTTAATCGCACGATTAATTAACCGAGGTTTTGGTTTAATCGGTTCATAATCGGTTAATTTTGTAATTGATCCGTTAACCGATAAATAAATTTTTTTTTTATAAATACATAAAAATGCATAAATTATTTATTTGGAGTTTATTATCTTGAACTAACACGAGCAAACAAAAAAATAATTCATAAATATGTAATACATATTTTTCAATTAATACATAAATATTATGTAGTAATTTCTTTTCATAAGCTACTTTATTATATTCAACATTTTTCATTTTTCGAACTTAATCTATGAGCAAAATTTCAGATATGTATTTTATAAAACTTTTTGTAATAGTTCTTTTCCTTAAATTTTTAGGAATGACTTTATACACTACCAGACTATTATCTCTTATCTTCCTGGTACATTTTACCTTAGCTGTCCTTTGGATAGCAATGAAGTATATTTTATGTACATAACTGAAATTTAGCTCAAAGAATTAGTTCGAAAAATGAAATTTTTTTAATATTATGTAGTAATTTAAAAATAAACTGTTAGATAATTTTATGAGTTATTTCAATAGTTTTAGGACCCCTTAAAAAAAAAATCATTTAGAAAAATTTTTAGGATCTCAGCGATTCTTTTCTTTAGTTTTGATAGAACTTGACTTGGAAAAAATTCTTTCATTTATCCGCAATACAGAATATATAACTTCTTCTTTTTTTGGATTTCTCTAAACGTATAAAATTTTCCATTATGTCATTAGAGTCCTGTTTTAATTTGTTAACTCTTCTAATTGTTTCGGTTAATTCTGTTAAAAGATTTATATGAGAAAATATGTGAAGAAAGAAATAACTAAACACATACATACATACATATGTGAAGTTCCAGCGAAAAGTCTCCTTTTTGTAATGTAAAGCCAGAAGTAATTAAAGTCGTTTCTCAAAAATGTTATATATAATTTACTTTTTTTATATGTTGTGTAAAGCGCAACTAGCTCTACATTAAGTTACAAAAGGGATAACTTTTGAGCAACATGGACCTAAAATACAAGCTTATTTGCATTCTGGCGTTGCATTACAAAAAGTAGACTTTTCCGTGGAAATTCCCATATGTACCTAAAAGATTTTTAAATTTGATAACATCGAAAATAAATCTTTATAAGTCCAAAGCTTATTAAAAAAGGTTTTATACGAAAAGTCTTGCTCAATTCGCAGACTTATGCAGTTTTGAAATTCAAGTCAAAATCCACTTCTGTTTTTTGTAACGCCACGCCTTATATCTTCAAATCCTTAGGGTTTATTGTTCTAAATTTTTTTTTAGTACTGCTTCATTACTTGGTAAATATAGAAAAACCTTTTTACAAATTTGACTTCTTCATTTAATTTTTTTTTTATTTTGTCGTACAAATATCACGTCACGTCATAATGGAAATGCCCATATAAAAAAGTACGTAAACCTAAAAGCTGTTGACAGCAGAGACCTATTTACAATGAAGATCACCGGACACCTTCTTTGTTTTTATGAATAAATATTTTCTAAACGCATACCTTTTGCATATGCGACGAAACAAATAATTAAAACACACAAAAAAATATGTTATAATACTAAAAAAATTAAAAATTTTGTTACGGCGGTTAATCGACTGAAATTAACCGGCTTAATCGAAAATAGGCAATTTTAAATTAACCGATCAGTTAATCGCGTAGTAATTAATCGGTTATCCAAATGAATACCCTAGTCATTACATATACGCATTTAATGTTTACTACAAATAATTCTTTTTTTGTTTGTATATACAACCATAACAAGACGATTTAAAAATATCTTAAATATTAAACAACAACACCAATGTACATAGTTGCGTGTAGTCATAATATGATTATGAATGAAATAAAAAGGACTTCTTCAATCATATAATGGTAGCGGCAAGAAAAGTAGGACTAGAAGCCCATAATATTTGTAAATTGTTTCCAACCAGCCTGAATGAATAAACTGTCACAATATAAAGGGTGATTCATCGTGAGATTTGATTTTCAATATGCTTTCTTACAGATCACGCGTGACTCATATCAAAGTGCTTTGTCATTTTTGTTCAGTATCATTTAGCAAGTCATCATAGAAAGACTCACACCACAACAGCGTCACACAACTCTGCTCTGGAAAAACTCAATAAAAATCTGGTGTCTTATCGTGAAATTTTGTTCAGTGATGAAGAACATTTTTGGCTCAATAGATACGTTAATTAACAAAATTTCCGTATTTGGGCTGATGAGTAACCCGAAGAGTACCAACAGCTACCATTACATCCAATGAAAACAACGGTATAGGGTGGCTTATTTCTTTAAAATTAGGAAAATCAGAATGTTACCGTCAATAGTAACCGTTATCGAACCATGTTAAAGGACTATGTGCTTTAAGAAATTCATGCGCATGGCTTCTGAGACCTCTAGTTTCAACAAGACGGAGTTACGAGCCATACAGTGCGTGAAACAATGACCTCATGCGAAATCGTTTTGGTGAGCACTTAATTTCTCGTTTTGCTACGCTTATTTGGCCAACTAGATCGTGCGATATCACACCTTTGGACTATTTTCTCTGCGGATATTAAAAGTCTGAGGTCTTCAGGAATAAGTCAGCTACGATTGACGCTTTGAAACCCAACATTAGTCGTGCTATTCGAGATACCAGTCTCCCTCGAACAAGTCCCCAGAATTGGACCTTCTGAAGGGACCACCTCAGACGTAGTTATGACCAACATTTACATAATATCATTTTCAAACAGTAAATGCCATAAATTGGTGTTTTAACCGATAATAAAAATGTTAAGTTCTCTTTAAAATTTGTGTGTTTAATTTCATATTATACGTCAAACCTCACGATGAATCACCCGTTCAAACCATATTTTTTCTTCGGCTGTTGATGTGCGAAAAGTTGGTAAGCCAAATTTGTGTTCAGTATATAACCAACAATACCCTGCTGGAAATTTGTGTCAATTGTTCAAACAGACTGGCCCTGGGATTTCTGATAAAAGAACAAGTACAAAAAGGAAGAACTCATGAGCAGTGAAAGGAGAACCAATCATTTAACTGGTATATGAGGAACCAAAAGGTAGAAAAAGTAATGAATTACAGTACAGTAGCCCGTTTCTGTATTTCTCGCATCGTAAAATTTCCCGCATGAAACGAGTGAATTATGACAAAAACAGTGCAATATGAAACAAAAAATGGTTTTTCTCACATAAGTGTTTCTGTACTTTTACTTTGCGAGAATTATCTGTCATTTAAATAATTTTCCAGCAATTATTGGAAGGATGTGAGAACAAGTGTTTCTGTAACATTATTTTGCAAAAAGTTTCTCACAAGAACTGTCAAAATAAGTCATATTTGAAATTGATGCGAGACAAAAAAAATTTAAAAAAATGGAGCCCAAATTATGTATGTATGTACACAAGAATGTGTATTATTTTATTTTATTTTAAAAGAAAGAATTTAAATGATGAAAATAAGTGTTTAAAACACAATTGTTATATTTTGTTATTAAAATTTTTTTTAGCCTTTCATTGTGTTTGTTTTATGCAGGGCTGCCAGATAAATTTGTGAAAAAAACGTCAATATCCTAAGAAAAAATAAAAAAATCGTCTATTTTTTTCGGACAATTTAAAATTAATTTTGACGAATTTTGTTCGATTTTTATCATATAACCACAAATTTTTATCATATAAACACTTAATAAAAAAAAAAAAAAAAAAAAAAAAAAAAAAAAAAAAAAAAACATTAAGTTCATGGGTAAAATACATATTTTATACATACATAAAGCTTGAGGTCTATTTAAATAAAATTATTTATTTTATTTTCCTTAATCCGATAAGAGTTTAAAATTTCAGATTGTTATTTTTCCCTGCAGAAATCACACAAAGGAGTGACAAAATATCCTATTGAAGTAAAATAAACACTTTTGGACAAAGTAAAAGGCAAAAATTTCCTAAAGTGCATTGACTGAAAAATGGGGTAATAGTTTAATCTTTTGATCACACAAACAAATGTATTAAATAATCCAAGCAAATAAAAATTAAACAGTTTCCGTTCGAAATTTTGCTTTTGCCGATACATTTTTTAATCTGCCTTGTTTTTAAAGATATCGGTTTTCTGTGGTGCCTAATACACAAACATATAAAACTATTTAAAATTGTTTTATTTCAAAGACTGTATCGTCACTAGAAAAAAATTAGCAAATTTTCACTTTGCCAATTTTGGAACAAAAAAAATCGTCAAAATGTCGATAAATCTTTAAATCTGGCAGCCTTATTTATATTATATATATTCTTTCGTTGACGTTTCGCTTGCATTTGACACTTAATTACTGGAAGTATTCCAGTTAAAACAGAATCTGTGTTGTCTGTTCTCGCATTTAAATACAGAAACACTTTTTTCTCACAAATCGAGAAACGATGAAATTTTTTGTTTCACACTTAATGTGAGAAAATTTGCGATGCGAGAAATACAGAAACGAGCTACAGTATTCACCGGTGGTGTGACACATTTTTTTTTTTTTTTTTGGGTTTTCTAAAATTTAGTTCTAGTGCTTGTTTTATTGAAATAATACTTCATGTAGTAACTAACACTAAACAATTTCATTGAGGATGTGTGACCGGTCAAATGGTGTCTGTTAGGTGTCAATTGACCCCCTACAATGACAACCCCATGTTAAAGTGATAGGTCTCATTCATATAAAGTGTTAGATCTAGAACTGGTCTCTACCACCAACGACCAATCACGGGACTACTTTGGTGTCAGTTCGCTTCCCTCTAGGGAAGTGAGCAAGCCTACCAGTTCGCTTAAGGCTCTGGTCTTTTTCACTACAACTATTGCTCAGTAAATTAAGTAAGAATATGACATGTATTTGTAACTCTTAATAAAAAAAGAATTTAATAACATACATTTTCTCTTTATTAAAAATATTTAAATTGTTTTTTTCCTAATATACCCTTAATTAATCGTGTTTTCTCTAAATCTCTTATAACAATAATATTTTGACTTCAATTAACATATTACCACCCAATCCATCATATCCTTTGGCTAAATTACTATCGAAGCAAAAATTTCAAAGTGTTTTAACTTTATTAAACCGATAATCATTTGGATAATTTTCAGCGTTTCCAAAAAAAAAAAGTTTAAAATAAAAACGATAATAAATGTTCAGCTAACAATTAAGAGATGACAACATTTAAGCTGATCATGATCAAACACATTTAAATCTGTATAAAAGAAGAAAAAATAATATTTGTTACTAAAACTATTATAGAGTAATTGATACCACCAGGGTACAACCTTAAATGACAAAGCGATTAAGTTCTTATGCCAACCATCCAGCCAGCCAGACATGCGGCACACACAGTAGTTAACAGTAGGAAAGCCAAAGAGAGTAAAAGGGATTGAAAAGGCGGTGGTAAAGCTGCAAAATACCCCGCTTATAATGATTACCGGCAGCACGTTCATGTACAAACAATATACAACATGCATCATGCAACCAACCATCCATCCATCCACTCGCCAATAATCTGGTAGTAAGAAAAACAATTTATGAAATAACCATTAAGTTCAAATAGAATAAGTTGTATTTTTCCACTAAATTTCAACAAAAATAAAATCACTCTCAAAAAATCATTTACTTAACTGGGCTTAGAATTTATGAAAACTAACAAAATGAACACAAATCTACATATTTACAAATGTAAACCACTGTACAGACATCACCAGCTAAATCTACATGTTGTTATATTTAAATCCTGTTCGAGTATTTCAATGTTTACTTAGACAATTCTTCGGATCATAAATTCATAATCACCATCTCAAGCCAACCAACCAACGAATCACATTCGAATACTATTGAAATGTTTTATGGCTTTCCTTAACTAAGCCGAAAATTAGGCTTATCCCAATGAAAACAATAGTAAGAACTTTTAAGAGTATGAATTTATTTAGCACAGTGGAGCTTATATGGAAATTATATGTTCTTGGGCTAAGGTAAAAAACGAGTTTACTTTATAGAAAACTAGCTTAACCCGGTGCGCTTTGCTACCCCCATCGAAATAAAATTGGTAAGATTTTTTTAAAAAGCAAAGCATCTTGGACTAAATTTGAATGATTTTACAGTATCCGTTCAACAGATATACAGAAATTTCAAGTGTTTTTGTATGGGAGGTGCCATGCCTACTCTTCCCATTGAACTTACCTTTTGAAATATATTGTGGGTTATTATCTATGCTATTTGTACAAAATTGGAATACTTTCACTATTACAGTACTCCAAATACGTAGAAATCTTTATTGCCATGTCTGATCCAGCCGCCGACTTTTTGGCAGATGTTGTGTATTGATAACGAAGTTATTTCTTTCATATTGGAAAACTCTTACTGTAACCGTCCTCCAGATATAAGGTTATTCCTATTTTTATTGTATGGTTGGTGACACGCCTACTTGAATATTAAAATATATTAAAAGCCTATGTTAAGCGTCGGGTAATCAGGAAATTACTTTGAAACTTCCAGGAAAATGGGTTCAGTAGCTTAGGAGTCTGTAGAGAACAAACAAACATACGATTTTTCATTTATACACAGAAAGAAAACCACTCGGGATAAATTAAGCTTTTTATACTTACTTTGAGTACGAGTCGTACTCAAAAATTCAAGTACGAATAACACAACAATCCTAAATGGGATAACTTTCGAAAATCAATCCCAGAATTTCTTAAAGTAAGTATAAAATTCTTAAACCAAATACAAAAAAGATTGAACTTTTCGTTGGTACTCAGGGGTGCCAGATAATTTTGATAAAAAATCGGCACTTCAATTAAAGAAAATCGGCAAAAAAAAATCGGTATATTTTTATTAACACAAAAAATAACAAAACACAATAATTCAGCATTAACTTAGGTGCCTATTATGAACTTAATTCGATTTTCGACAGCAGTCGAATAAGTTGATCGAACGAATTTTCATTTGGTATTATGGCACACATTCGATAAAAAAAGTACTATTGTGATTTAGTTTATTCACAGTAATACATTTTCTATCAGCTGTCACTTTAAATAAAAAATATTTGTTAACAAATTTAAAAAAATAAAACTAATATACATAAATCATGACAACGACGGAATTATGGTACGTTTCGTTTAGGCATTTTAAACTATTAAAACCTTTTCTATTTTAAACCACAGTCTGTACGGGGGATTAATGGGAGAGTGAAACGTATACAAGTTTGTTATTTGTACATATAGCCAATCCCTTACAAATTACAACTTCACCCACTGTCCACCCGGACTTTGTGTCCCTTTCACGCTATTGAGGCTCCGACGACCGACCTTGGGCGGAATAAACCTATTACATGCATGAATTAAAAATTTGCATAACACTGCATGTCTGATGGCGATGTTGGCACCCCGAATACCAGGAGCGTATGCTATGGCTTAATCAGTCTTTCGTCTTAAGCCTAAAATATTACAGAAGCATGTAATTACGGCCCTATGCTCCTTGCAGGAGTATATAATTATATATATATATAGCTGACCCTGCAAACTTTGTTTTGCCATATAACATATTTCTAGTGAATATTTTGGTTTTTAATTAAAAAATAACGAATGTATTGAAGCGCGTTATACCATGTTTTCTGTTCGTTACATATTCAAAAGTTAAGTGATGTATTTTTTATCGTGAAGTATGAAAACCAAACAAAGTCGCCATTCACGATGTCATTGCAAATGCCAATCTAATAGGAAACTTATTGCATTTGAATTCAACTGGGACGTCTGTGGGAATGATCGAAATGCATGACAGCAAAACATTTACGTATCGGAATTTACCATTCAAAATGGTGACATCGATAACGTTTATCATAAATTTTTTAATTACCAATCGTTTAGCACAGCCGTGGTGGGTTCAAATAACCGGAGATCCAACTTTCAGTCGTAGAAGGTAGGGTGACATGCCTGGCAAATGCAGAGAGTTCAAAACTCTGTTTGATAATTTATAGCTTCGATAATTTCGCTAACCTTAGCGACCGATTTAAATGATACTAAGTCGCCTGGTAACGACTACTGTATCTTGAAGTTTAAATCGTCGACGTCCACATTTTTCATTAAGAATAATTAATTGAGAAGTATAGGGAGGGGATGCTTTTCCCGTTTTGATTTATTTAATGTTAAAATTTATAGCCTTTAGTTCCTTAAAGCCTAGAAACTAGAGTAAATTCAGGAATTGTGGAACCCCTATTTTAGTTTTGGCAATCTTTAACAACGTATAAGCAATATCTTCATCGGACTAGTTGGAATGTGTTTCTAAATCGGTTGCCTAAATAATTCATAACAAAAATTTTATTTTCTTAATAATAAAAAAAGTTATTAATGAAAAATATGAGGTACCTCAAAAACAGTGATATACATAGTACTAAAAAAACAAATTCATTTTAGCACGTAATTTTTTCCATTTTAATTAATTAACAACATAAAACTTTCTTTTTAGCTTAACTTGTTGTTTAAAAATAAAAATCCATTAAAGATTATTCTTCAGCGTTCATGGCTGTTGGTGGAATAGGGTTCCACAATACCCGCCTTCAGTAATTCTACTTTAGCCAATTGTCACATTTTTCAAAACTAGTCCTATAAATATTATAAAACTTATTAAATTGCCACACTTACCAATTAAAAGTATTATTTAGTTAACAATTTGTAAACTTTGTAAAAAAAAACAAATAAAATATTCATATTTGGTGCATAATAACGGTTTGAATATGCACACAAAAAAAAGTCGACCACACTTGATCACTTACACACCGACAGAAAACTAACAGTGCGACCATTTGCATAGGCAAAGCCGTAATGTTAATATTTTTCTTTAATCTATGTTAAGATACAGGAAGCGCTTCTAAATAACATTTAGGTTAGTTCCACATTAAAATTTAATACCCGCAGTTACTCTATCATCGGATAAATAATTAAAAAGACATGGGTAGGGGGAGCTTTTACCCGTTTTACCCTAATTTACGCCCTTAGTGTTGGAATTTCAAAAAAATGTAAGTTCCTTTCAGATGTTACAGTAATAATTGAATCAATTATTTTTTTAGTTGAAAAAAAAATTAAAAATATAATATTGATTTAATTAACATTTTAATTGTTTTGAAATAAATTTTGAATTAACATATTAATTAAATTACAAAAGGTCTTAGGCCCTAAAGGTGCCCGTAGACGACATGCTTTTTACATATGACTTGTCAAATTTCCCACTGCAAAATACATACATGTCGTGTGTTACCTTTAAAATATTGCTTCTGTAAAAGTCAGACGAAAAGTCATCTGAAAAAGTTTCAATTAGAGCATGCTCTATTTTCTTCTGACAAGCCATCTGACATCAGTTGTGTCAGAAATCTATGCCGGGAAAAACCGACAGCGGCGGTGCACTACTGACGGATTCATTAGCCGGCTGAAGTTAATATTTTACAATACCGATTTATGTATGATAATTTCACCATTGAATATTTAATTATGTTCATACCTATATAAAAAAAAAGGTTTTATTATAATATACTAAATTGGTTTCTTTGAATTTAAAGAAAAAAATGTTAAGATGGCTGAACTCTTTTAGGGCGCAAATAAAAATTTTTGTGGCGCCAGCACGATATTTTGAAACCGAGAACTACTTTGGTTTCTGCAATAAGTATGCGAAAAAACCAGAGATAAAGTCAGATGCAAATTACATGTACGTGCGTGACCAAATATTATAAACCTTATGTAAAACAGCGATTTTGACAGACATTTACAATTACAAGTGACTTGAAAACTTGACAAGTGAGATGTAAAAAACATGTCGTCTACGGGCACCTTAAGCAGCGCAACGCCAAATAATAACATTGAAAGCACAAACAATGTCATAAATATTTTGTAATTTTGTTGTTTCTTTCTAAATACAAAAATGTATGTACCGTCTTAAAATTTTCAACGCCACAAGCTATAAAGCGTTTGAAATTTTAAAACGCAATGTGAATTTCTGAAAAATATATATATATATATGTTCCCGAAAATCCTATAAGGAGCATAGGGCCCCAATTTCTGAAAAAAGTAACAACAAAATTATAAAATATTTATGACATTGTTTGTGCTTTCAATGTTACATGATTAGGGCCATAATTGATTTTTTCTCTTAAAATTAAATAATTTAAACTTGTAATTAAATCAATTAACACATTGAAAAGTTTTTCTGTGTATGTATGTATATAGTTTAGGTTTTGACAATTCCCAACATAAATTTCACAAGTTTAAATTATTTTATTTAAAACGAAAAAATTCATTAAGATTTTCTGATATTTAATTAGTAAATCAAAAAGCTTTTGCTCAATTCAAAAAATAATTAAAGATTAATTGATTGATACAACAACTATACAAGATATTTAATGTTGCATCATACGATGATTCACAAAATTATTAATTTGATCTCATTTTCAAAATCTCGGTGTTGCAGGAGAGGGCTAGTAGGTCCTAATATTTTTTTCATTATTTTTACCATGAATAAACCTGAGAATAAAATGCAACGTTTTATTGCTATTCGAAATTGAAATTCGCAAAAAACTTTTTAACGCTATTCCTTAATGTAAGTACATATGCATTTTAAAATTTAGATTGAATATTTCTAAATTAATTCCCATTTTCGAATAACCAAATTTAAAGTCACCTAATCTGTTGTTCTCTTTTTATCCCAATAACATACGAGTAAAATATAACTAAATTTCTGAGTCACCATATAAATGACTATTCAATATGAAGAATCCGTTCCTAATAAATAACTGAAATGTCATGTTCTTATTAAATCAGTTCGAAAAACAAACTGTTTGCACAGATTTAAAGTAACCACGTTGTTATGGTTGAACAAGGCCAAATTTTGCCAAAATAAGTTTTTCTGCAAAAATAATATGGTTGAAATAACCATAATTTGTTTGAAATTGTTACGCTAAAAATAGTCTTGTTAGATGTATCCTTATAGAATATATGTTTTTTCGTGTATATGTGACGATTTATAGCATTTTCCGTTTTAATAAAACCGTTAATTCATTTATTAATGATGTGCTAATTTCATTCCCGAAAATAATTTTTGATAATGAAACTTTATTCAAAATAAACGAAACTTTATTCAAAATAAACGAAACTTTTTACAAATCAAACGAAACTTTATTCAAATACAGTTAAACATTTTTCAAAATAAATTAAACCATTATTAAATTTTTGTAGGGAATTTGTTTTTTGCATTGCTTTGGCGACACGATCAGTGGTAAAATAACAATAATGATTGGGCTTGAAATTTTAATTTTGAAAATTTCTTCTCTATCGGGTTCAGCATAGGAGAATAAGGTGGTAATATTTTAATGTACATTCACTATTGTCCACAACATGCCATATTACTTGGGATTTATGGCTTCTGGCATATTCCATAATAGAAAATGAGTTTTGTAGCCTTGGGCTGCTTCCAATTAAATTTAATAGTTCCCGAAGAAATAATTGGAAACGGGCCGAATTCACAGTGGAAACTTTGTGGTTAACCGCGCCAGTATTGTCTGTCGTAGGAATTAGAGTTATGATCCCTACAAGATTTTCAAAATGGGTTAATTTAATATAAAAATGTTTAACTGTATTGGAATAAAGTTTCGTTTAATTTGAAAAAAGCTTCGTTTATTTTGCAAAATGTTTCGTTTTTTTTTTGAATAAAGTTTCATTTATTTTGAATAAAGTTCGTTTATTCTGAAAAAGGTTTCGTTTAATTCAAAAAGGTTTCGTTTTATTTGAAAAAGGTTTTATTTAAACTGAAAATGCTATATGTAAGTCAATTTGGTTTTTAACATTTATACGTTTATTTTCCGGTTACTATCACTGTTGTTCTTAATTAAGTAGGTTGGGTTTGTTCTACTTATAATTAAATTAATTTTTCATATAAGAACCTCTCCCGGAAATATTATTTTCTTTTCAGGTGATGACCCCTACTAATGCATTGCATTGTGTTAGAACTAGGAAAATTGGTTATGGGAAGGAGAATAGAGGGAGTAGTGCTTACGGGCATTCGATTTGAACTTATTTAGTCCTCGTCAAGACTTGCAATTTTTAAAAATACTTGTTTGAAATTACATTAGTTTCCACATTATGATATTATAGTTTTGTATTTTTTTTTTGTATTTTTATATTGTCTTTCCTCTGTTTTTTTTATTTTTTATTTTGTGTTAAAATACAAATACACCTACAGCCAACTTCAAGTTTAAAACTGTGAGAATTACAAAGCCAAACAGAATTGCAGAGTACATGAAACTGAGTACCCCTCCCCTCTCACAGAAAAACTCAAGAATTGCAGCAACAAAATTGCAAATCTGGACGATGTTGAAAGTATGAGGTAAGACTTCCAGAGGGAGGTCATTCCACATACGAATAGCATAGTCCGGCCAAAGAACGAATTTTCTATGTAATACGTTGTACCATGCATAGGTCAATCGACCACAAAAGGATGGGCTCTTGAGGAAGAACGCGTATTATGAACAAAAGTACGAGTTTTGGGAACCAGATCCTTATTTTATCAGAATATATTCCATTGTAGTAACGGTAAAACAGCGAAATATAACCTACGGTACTCAAGGGAGTCAATATAATTGGATACTACCTGCAAACAATTTCGATCTAAAAATTCTCCAAATAGTTTCCCCATTTAGCAAAAATCTATCGCTTTTGATATTCAATTCTTATTGATGTATTTAGTTACTTCGTTCGGGAAGAAGTGTCCCACTATGGTAATATTTACATTAAGAATCCACTTAGTGTCTATATTTTATGAAGAATTAGTGCGCTTTGGTAGTTTAATATCAATTTAATTTAGTAGTATCGCTTTTGGCTCCAAAAAGTACTCTTCTAAAGTTTAACGTTTTCTTATTGTTCTTTATAATAAAAAGTGGGCCGTTTAACTGTTTATCTTTATTCGTTTTGTAAGGTTAGTCTGAATAAAATAAAAAATAAAAGAGGTAAATGTTTTACAAATATCAAAAAAACTACAGTACATTTATTTAATCAAAATAATTGTTAATGTTTTAAAGATAAGAACCTAATGCGGAAAAATGTTTTCAAAAGAATTTACAGAAAGTCACAAATTTGTCCAAACACTAACTTTATAAAAGTTACTATATTTTTTAATGCTTTACAAAGTTTATTTTACAAATTTTCTTCACTAATAGATAACATTGATCTTCACTAAAAAAAATTAAATAAAAACACTAATTTTCCACAAAAATTTTTAAAGTCATTAAATAAACAAACATTTACACAAAATCACTTAATTCCTTTAAAAAAAGACAATATCAATTTATTTTTTAATTTCATTTTCATTGGCTCTAAAAAAATTAATGTATGGGAAATTATTAAAAATGTACCCAATATAAATATAAACTTTCTGTCCTCTTTTATGCATTTTGCTTTCGTAGTATTCACTATTTAACATCAAATCGTTGCGAAGATGTCAATATAATATGGGAAATGTTCAATAGTGCTATTGTTGTAATTATATAACTGTTAAAATTATCTGAACAACTCTTTAAAGTATCGAAAAAGTATAATTTAAGAACACATAATTCGATTTTAACGTATTTTATTGTTGTTAAATTCCGAAAAATCTACCGTTTAACTACCAAATGTTCCGAAATAGTTAAAACTCGTACACAATCGAAAAACACTCCACCAATTGCTTGGAGGGGCACGGCATGATATAAGATTTTGCACAAATCGTACTGTACGTCTAAAACCGTAATAAATATTACTATCATATTAAAATGTGCTACGTCATATGTTCATAGGACTAGAAATCACACTAGAAAATTTCTTAAAGATCGGTCCATAATTTACCCTAGGCCCCATATAAGCCCTACACTCGGAAAACAGCTTAGTACGTCTTAAACCGGAACAAATAATGCTATCAAAACAAAACTTTGGTACGTGAGAGTTTTATAAACCTAGAAATCATTCTTTAAAATTTCGTGAAGATCGGGCCATAATTTACCATATAATGTCCAATATTATGCTCACTCTGGGAAATTATTTAAATACGCCTAAAACCGTAGCAGATATATATATTGGGGTAAAATTTGGTGCAATTTTATATCGCCAGAAATAATATCATGCAGTTTACTAATTATCGGTCCATATTTACCTTAGAGCCCATATTAAGCAGCCTTCTGAAAAGCACTTAAAACGCTAAAACAAATTTCTCTACAGTATTGAAATTTGTTCCATTTAGATTTTTGATAACAGAAATCACTCTACAGGATTTAGTGATGATTAGTTCATAATTTACCATGGGTCCAATATGAATTCCTTTTCTGAAAGTCATTTTAGTTAGGCATAAACTGTTACGAATCATGATATTTTATTCAAGTTAGTTCAAATTACTAGAAATGAAAGCATAACACTGTCTGATTGTTGTCTAATTGGTTTAAACGAAAACCAATTTTTATACTGACGTCCGGTTTTATAAGATTAATTAATAATTTATAGCTCTCATATATTCTAACTGTCAGTTGAGGGTATTAAAGATTCTACACAGCCGAATATAGCACTATTAGTTGTTTTTAATGCAATACATTTTAAATGGTTAAATATAGCAAGAAAATGATTCTGTAAAAATTTCAAATCGATACTTGAAATATTGCATTACCAATTTCGAAGAATTTTTATTTTGAAAAGTATTAGAAAATTTTTTTAAATTTTTTATGCCGAAAAATTTTGGAGTCGGAGTCGCGAGTTTTTGTGGGTACTACGACTCCGACTCTGACTCCGGTACAAAAATCTCAACTCCGACTACACAGCCCTGGTATAAATAGAAAGGAAATCAGATGATGTGAAGTATCTCTTATACCGTTTTAAAAAAAAGCGAGGGACTTGAATGCTTCAATGCTTGCCTTCTAACTAAAATCGAGTATAAACTTAGATTTATTTTACCTAAAGTCCCCCTGAGCGACAATATACAAATTCACATACTTTTGCACAAGTTCCCTAGAATAACTGTTATATCTATAGACAATAATTGATTTCAAAATATTTTGGCAATTCCTCGAAGAAATAATGCCTCGACTTCCCTGCCAATAAACCTGTAATACCTTCCAAATCCATATTTTAAATTTGTGTGCCTTAATCGGTTTTTGAGCTAATTATCTTATTAGCCTGACTAAATAAAATACATTCTTAAGAGGTTTGATGGGATCAAATATAAAATTAATGATAGGTAATTTCAAAACAAGAGAAATACATGTTCGTAAAGTTTTAGATTTGGACGATTTCGTTCATATTTGCGTATATCTTCCCTAGATTTTAATAAAATCCATTTAAACCTCCTTCTTTGTTGAAATCTTTGAAAAAAAAATTACTTTATTATATCTACTTTTCAACATACCAGACCCACTGTTAATTTTATGCTTTTAACTTGCACACATACATTTACAACAAGAGCAAATGAGTACCCCTCTCTTAATCACCTTCGATAGTCATTTATTTGTGCATGCAACATGCTGGTTAATTCAATCTTAAGCCTTTTTGTACTCGTAAAGATAAAGATAGATTCTCTAATAGATTCGCAGTAATGGTAAAAAGGATTAATGAATGTTCATGTGCCCATTGTACTCAACAAATGCCGCACGCGATTATGATGAATCTTTGATTTTGTTTAACGTAGATTTAATTTTTTTTTTATTTTTATTTTATATTTTTGGTAAACCGCAAAAGAATGACGAAAATCCTAGAGAACTAGCGGATGGCTGACTGACTGACTAAATACATACATAGTTAGCTAAACTATTGTTTAGTAATCCATTAGTTAATCCAGGATATAGTTTCAAGTTGTTGTATTGGTTTGCCAAGTATAATTGTTGCACGTAATGAAACCATCTCCGGCAATAGCAACAACAATTACTGAAAATTTAAATTCATAATATTAAGTACCTGCTGCTGCCGCCACTAGTAGCAACAACTACATGTGTATCTATCTTTATGTTCATGCCACACATTTGAGGCATTTACTGTTTATTTGCTGTTGCTGGCACTAACTGAAGTTCTTATCCATACTTACTTATGTAAATGTAAATCCTTACCTTGTTTTGTTCCCTGGCTTGTAAGTATCAGCATAGGTAGGTCAGTCTGTCCGTCCGTCCTTTTTTACTCACAGTGCAACAACAACAATATTGAAAAAGAATAATAATAAAACGTGCCATTGTTTGTTCTGTTAAAAAGGTAGGAGTTTGTTCTGAGTAGAAGGTGGAAAACAAAAGCATCCACTGCGTGAGTTAGTTTTGCGGTTATTTGCTTTAACCACAACCCATTTTACCACAAAAGCATCATAAAATCATCATAGTTTTATGTGCTTTTATGACCGTGTGCGCGCACACTCTCTTTCTCTAACTATTCTTCTCTAATCTTAACAGCTGCTCCTTAATGACATGCTACTTCTAACTACTACTACTGCTGGTATTATTTAAACATTTAACAAGCGACTACTACTGCCAGTCAGTCAGCCAGTCACTCACTCAGTCATAAATCGTTAGTCATTTCAACTTTTTTTTTTTTGGTTTTTTTGTCTGCAATAATGAACGAATAAAGACACTGTAGTTACTAACTCAATTTTCCATTTTATATAAATAAAGTTAGACAGATGGAAGGATAGTCGGACAGACAGACAGGCAGAGAAAGACAGGTTTAGTCTTGGCTTTTTCTTTAGATTTCTTTGGAGGCTTCAACACATTTTTAATTTTTTTTTTAATTACGAGCTTATCAATCAATCAACTACTTTTAACTTATTTTTGAAAACATTGAAATACACTTAGAGAAAAAGTGGAAGGATTTTGAACGAGTTTTCTTTTAAAAACTATTAAAAAAACTTATAATACAACAAACATATACATACGCACATAATCTCAAAAATATTTATCTAAACATAGATAAATATATTCATAACCTTCACGAAAGGAGTTTATTAACGAATTAATCCACTTTTTGTTATCTTCATATAATGCAAGATACTGCTCAAAAAGTTCACGACATCGACGGAAATTTAAAAACAAAAATTTTACCAACTAATAAGTTATAACATTTAAAATCACCTTCTGTATGAAATATATTAGAATAAAATTTTTTTTGAACAAACTTAATATGTTGAAGACAATTTTTAACAAATTTAAAACAACGATATACAGGCCAGTTCTGAAAATCAAATTTTATCAAAGTGGTTTGAAATCGAAAGAAAAGTGGTCTGGGCATATTATTTTGTGATTTCAAAACGTTCAGCTACATTAACAACATTTTGAAATCATTTTGTTATTTTTACGACTATTGTTAGATGGCCGTCATAATAAATTACTTAAATAAAATATTCACTGTGTTGTTTATTAATTGTTTGTGCAATAGCTGTTTAATTTACAACAAACATTTAAAATTAAGAAAAATCGACGACCCCAAAAAAATGACTTCTTTTGTGATTTCAGCCTTGTTTTTTAAAATGAATTAAAGATCTTTTTTTTATTTTTTCGAATTTATTCTTTGAGTTAAATTTCAGTTATGTATTTTATAAAGCTTAATTTTAAATTCAAGGAATAGAACTTTTACAAAAAAAGCTTTGTAAAATACATAACTGAAATTTAACTCATAGTATAAATTCAAAAAAATAAAAAAAAATGTTGAATATAATAAAGTTGCTTATAAAAAGAAATAATTCCCAATATGAATTAAAGATCGCTAATTTGCTAACACGGAATGATAGCAAAGTCTAATATTTATTAAAAATGGTAAAAGCTGTTAAAAATCCCAGGTTAAAATCATTTCTATCGCAATCATGGCTAAAATTCGCGAAAAATTGCAAACTTGTAAACAAAACCAAAAATGTATCTAAAATCGCTAAATAGTTTAAAAAAAAACAAAATGTCGAAAGATAACAAAAAAAAAATTTGCAAAAATTCCCGAAAATATTTAATATTTCAAACAAGCCATAATAATAATTAAATGTCCCTAAAACTATAAGGAATGGCAAAAATTCAGTAAAAACAGAGCCTTATCTTACTTATAAATCGTTAAAGCTGTAAAGAATCAGAAAACTTACAGGAACGAATCGCTTCTATCGCGAACATGGCTAAAATGAGCGAAAAATTGCAAAATTTGAAATAAGCCCTAAAACCAATTTGATCGCTTAATCGGTTAAAAAAAACTAATTGTCGGAAAATAACATAAAATGCGTTAAAAAATGAGCTATAACTTTGTAGAACAAACTTTTTGTCAGGTGTTAAAAAAAGCATGGCATTCTACTTGTGTTTGCTTATAATTTCGACAATCGAAAATCACACTAACACAAAAACGGTGTGATTAACGGAACGTGTGATTTTAAAAGCACATGTGATTTGAAATCACGAGATCTGCAGAACGGGCCTGATAGATAAAATTTGTTTAATTAAGTTTATTCATGTGAACTAAAATGCACCATTTTACTTTTAATGTAAATATTATTAATTTTTAAAATAATTGTGATTTTTAATTGAACTGTTGGTTATTAATTGAAGTTTTTGATATTTTAAATAGGCTTAAGTTCATCCAATTTAATTTTTATTAAATTAAATTCTTTGCGTTTGCGCCACTGTGGCGTCTGCAAATCTATAGTCAAACATCAATATTTAACCAATTGTATTGGTAGATCGAAATTAGCTGTAATTGATTATCAATTTTTTAATTTTTATTTACATGTTTTCCTTTCTTCTTGTTTTTTCGTAACTTTTGTCAAGAATTTGTCTTGAGAACTTAAGTACATTTGTTTTTTATGTTTTTCTCTTTGTCTTTTTCTAGTTGACCTTTCTTTGTACAACTTGAAGGACAAATGTAAACATATAGAAGCTTGTGCCATATTTTTTTTTTATTTATATAAAGTTTTGGGAACATTCCTAATTTAGTACTTTGGGGTCATATTTCCTGCGGTCACATTTCGCAGTGCCGCTATTTTCTATGGGAGATAACGTTTACAAACTTTTGTGCATTTAATAATTTAACAATTGTGACAATTTTTATAAAAATCAAAATATAATTGTAATTTTCTAATATAATATTTTCGCAGAAATAATTGTTTTTTTTTTTTTTTTGGCAGAAATACAAGTTCTTTATTGTTTTTTTCCATATAGCTCACTTTTGACATTCTACGGCCTTCAAAAAAGGATAAACTATAACTTTAAACGAATTTGAGTCAAAAAATTATTGGGGAAGTGATACAAAAATTAGAAATAACTTATATTTAAAAAAAAAAAAAAAATAAACATAAAAATCAGAAGTGAAAACTATGTCTGCCAAAAAATAAATAAAAATTATTTCTCGAAAAAATATCAAATATTTCTGCAAAAATTCACACAATTTTCTACGTTTTTTTTACTACACAAGAGTGCAACTTTAAATAGGCCGTAAAATGAGTTTCAGATGTAAACTTTTAAAACGCCGATACACGTATATATTATTTTAGTCCCCTCTACAAGAATCAGTTGGCAGAACATTGTTTTTTATTTTAAATTTAATTTTGTTGTAGAGTGTAATTAAGGGATTTATCTAAAACGGAAGTAACTTCTGCTAGAGACTTATTTCTGAAACAGATTCTTAACTCGTCGCTCAAGAAGCGATCAGGAAAAGACCTAAGCTTTCTTTTGAGCAAAAAAAAAAAAAAAAAAAAATACCCGCTTCAAAAAAAATACAAAAATAGTTTTAATATAAAAAAAAAAAAATTTAAAAAAAAACAAAAAAAATTTATTAAAGGATCTTATGTGATTAAGATTAAATTTTTTAGATTATTTATCTTTTTTTTTTTATAATTATTATTTTATTTTAATTTAATTATTATAACAAATAAATCAACAAATTTAATTTGTCAACATCTCTATAGAAAAAAGTGATTGTATTCCTGGGATTAACATATTGTGGGTATTACAGTATCGAGGGTATGAAATGGTTGTTAGGTATGTTATATCCCGTCGGAAAGGTTAATTTGTCTAGTTTCTCAGCATAAGTTTAATTTTAAGATTTTAGAAACTCCTACACACAAATAGGAAAAAATTAAAAATAGTGCATATGCTAAAAATTGAAAAATGCTCGTCTTGACTTAGAAATTATTTTTTTTTTATACATAACCCATTCGCGGCCCAAATAGCTTCAAAAAAATAAGTTTTAAATTTAAAAAAAAAATTTTTAAAAAATTTAAAAAAAAAAACAAAAAAAGCGCAGTCAAGAATGAAAAATTATTAATTCCATGTTCTAAAATGCCTGTCTTCATAAAAATAATTTAATGAAAATTAAATTCAATGAACTTAAGCCTAATTAAAAAATATCTAAATTTGGATTAAAAACCATTAAGAGTTCAATAAAATAACCACAATACTAATAATAAAAACAAAGAAATAGCTATCTAATTTGTTTGGGACAAACTTTGCTAACACCAATAGATAATAAGTTACATGGATGAGAAAGAACACCGCTTTGGCCAAAATGTCAAATTTTGACACCCTGTAACTCAGAAACTTTTTGACCGATCTTGTTGAAAATTTGAAATCCCAAAGCTTGGTGCAAATTTCATCCAAATCGGAAGACATCGATTTCAAAAGTTGGGTCACTTGACATGAAATCCCCCAAATGCATTTTACAAAAAATTTCCAAAACTTCGGGGAATAAAGAATTTTTTATTTTGTATATGTATGTTCACTTAAAATATTTAATTATTTTTATAAATGTTGTTAAAAAAAACTTTTTCTCAACTTGATTATTTTTTCGCTGAGAATCTTTTGTATAACATATAACCAGTGTTGCCACTTTGTGGGTAATTTTTACTGTCGTGGGTAGAGCGTTGGTAATTAGTTGAAGATGTAGATCAGGTGTAATTTGAAATTCTTTCGTTTTCAAAACATAAAATGTTAATATTTAATTACAGAAAAAAATGTGTACCACTTAAAATATTGTTTATAATTACGAGAATATTTCAATCGATTTTGAACCCGAAGTTTATTGCAAAAAGGTATTCAAACTAAAATATATGTTTCCAATATTTAAAAAAGGAATAGATTTCATATTATATTGCCAGTTGCGAGCATATTAAGCGCCCTTAACAGTTGTAACTCTGATTTAAGAAACCGACTATTTTCAGAAACAATAAAGGACATTTCTAAGCCCATAAAACTTAAAATTGTAAAAAATAAGTTAACAAAATAAATTTTATTCAAAAGACAATTCCACGACATTAACATTTGAAAATGTTTTTGGCCCTGTGAGCACCGCGCGGTTTTTGACGAAACACACTCTTCCCGTCCAACTATGGGCCACTTTTCAAGTATTTCTGGCTGTACGTCACGAACAATGTTCCTTCAATTGTTGCTGGTTTATCAGCGTAGGGCAGTGACCTCACGTCATATTAGGGAGGTGTCAAATCGCACAAGCTTGGAGGCTAATTGGCAAGTGTTTTTCGCAAAATCAACTTTTTGGCCTCATTTAAAAAAAATTAAGGACCGATGATGACACCAGCGTGTAAACTGCACCAAAAGGTGAGTCTGTTGTAGATTGGTCTCACTCCATATGCGGCAGTTTCGTTCATAACACACATGTTCAGATAGACGATTATGTGCGCTATAAAAAATCATAAAGTCGCCTTTTAGTTGCGCGAATAGATGACGGATTTGTAAGTTAATTTATATAATTTAGTCGAGTTTTTATAAAACAAAACGTTAGTTTTTAGTCAGGTGTAATTTTAGTTTAATCGGGTAATTTTTCTTCATCTCAAGTGTAATTTTGAATTTTACTGGTGGTAACACTGCATATAACATGCTCAAATCTTCCTGTAGAATAAAATACTTTTGTCTCTGATTTACCCAAATACAAATTCCCAACCAACAAATGTTTTCTTAGTGTACATATTTGCATTAAATTCCAGTTCCCAAGCGAATGAAATCTAAAACAACTAAAACTGTGATTTCCAATTTTATGGTGAAGATGATGAGTGACTAAATATGATGTTATTTACCCAAAGATTTGGGAACCTGTTAAAATGTTTTATCGTTCCAAATCTATCTTAATCCGAAAAACAAAAAAAAACATAAAGATGTTTGCTGATCCAAAATGCAATTAACACATTACTCTTAAATACTTTACACAAATAGACATACACTCATACAGACAGACATACACTCTTAGATCAGATAAATAAATAAATAAATAAATACACTTATATTATAAAACATATTGGAAAATATTCAACCAAATAGTTAAATAACGTGGTTTTTAAACAAATTACAAAAACGTACGAGTACGAAAAAGAAAAAGTCATAGAGTTTTTCTATTTCCAAATATGTTTCAGTTGCGTTTAAAGCCCACCATCATACCCCCTCAGGGGCGGCAGCATTTTAATCTTCATCGTCATCATCTGACTCTTTTGGTTGTTACATTTCCTGTTTGATGAAATTATCAAATGAAAAAAACTGTCGTTAAACAAATTAGGCAGAGAAGTCAAAATCAGTTTCCGCTTAAAGAGTAAGAGAAACACACTCATAGAGAATGGTATATCATCATGTTTGTTAAGTGTTTGATTTGATTTCCTTCATTCAATTCATTCTATTAGATTTTATTTGATTTGATTTAATTTCAGTTGATTTGATATGAGATGCTTTTTAGTTTCGTGTCTTTGGTGATTATCTTCCCAGTTGTCTCGATTTGCTTTTTAAGGGAAGTTTTGCTAAAACGAAAAAAAGTTTTTCCCGGTTTCCTTATTAATGCAAACAAAATGTAAACTGAAATGGTTGGATGGTTCATGGTTTAAATATCAATTCACATGTAATTCGGGATTTTTGTTGTTTTCGTTATGTTAGACGGAAAAAAGGGGGTGACATTTTTCACGTTCGTTCTTTTAGTCTTATCAAAATTATTTATTTAGCAAAAAATGTTAATCCTTAGACAACAGAAATAATTTTTTTTTTTTTTATATATTTATTTCTGTTTTTTTATGATTTGTGTTGGAATTACTTTAGCTGTAATTATGTTTATTTATTTGCCACCCCACTCAATTATGTTTGTATCAAATTTTAAACTATTCTAAAACATTTTGACAGCTGGTTTCATAATGTCTATGATACTTTGGCTTAAAAGTATAGTTTTGAAATTTTAATATAAATTTTTTTAATTTGTAGTAAACAGAGGATCTGAGCGCTTCAGTGTTTTTAACCTCACGATTACGCACGTTCACGAGGGAAAAAATTTTAACACGTTCGCCTTCGTATGAATTCACAGAGGAAAAATATGTTTAAACTTTAAATTTAAGCTTCAAAACATTGTCACCACAGCAATAATATAATTTGTATAACCAATTTGAATATGTTAAAGTTTTGTATATTATATCGGTAATTCCGTCAAATCGACCAAGAGTGGGACCCGACCACTTTCGATTTGAAAGAAATTTGGTGAGAAGGTTCCATTCATCAATTTAAAATTTTAAATTTTTTTTTGCAAAAGTTATGTCATATTAAAAATGTCATAATTTCGCCGAATTGGCCGAATGTGTTGAGTTTATTTTTTCAATATCTCAAAAACAACTTAACATACGAAGATGATTTGTATGCTACAAACAATATATTAAAAAAAAATGTTTTTTTCAAAAATTTAATATCTGCAAAATATTAAATTTTAAAAATGGACTAAGTCAAGTTTTATTTGGCTGATTTTTTTAAAAAAGTAGCGAAATTGGTAAAGTTTCTTTTGTTTAATTGTCGCATTTTTTTCTTGGAGCTCAATGTGGGCACTTTCAAAGAAAGGTATACATTTTGTAACGTTACGTCTCCAATAAATTTAATGAGTTTTATACATTTCTAGCAGAACGCCCCGGCTTCATTCGAAGGCAATTTATTAATTAGAAATTTTTTTCAGTGTGTTTAGTTAGGAAAATATTAAATATTTAACGTTTCCCCTTAAATAAGGTTATACTTAAAATATGATAAGTGAATAGTACAGTAAAAACTTAAATTTTCCGATCTTAACCAAAAAAATTTTTTTTACAAACAACACAGAAATAAGTGTTTTATCAATTAAAAAAATGGCTTAAAAAGTATTTAAATTTAATTAATGTGATAATTGAATCAATTAT
This sequence comes from Pollenia amentaria, assembly GCA_943735925.1. NCBI lineage: Eukaryota > Metazoa > Arthropoda > Insecta > Diptera > Polleniidae > Pollenia > Pollenia amentaria. The sequence continues at coordinate 197,357,890 of OX031008.1, read as the reverse complement.
TTTTTTAGTTGAAAGAAAATTTAAAATTTAATTTTGATTTAATTAACATTTTAGTTGTTTTGAAATAAATTTTCAATTAAAACTTTAATTAAATAACAAAAAATATTAATTGGTTTTTTCGTTTATAATAAAATAATTTAAACTTGTAGAATTATTGTTGGGAATTGTCAATATTTAATTAAATAAATTAACACGATGTTTGAAATGGCAAAGTTTTTTGGTCATTTTTTTATTAAAATTAAAAATAACATTTATTGGAAAATATATTCATAATTTTACAATTTTTAGTAATCAATATAATCATTTTGGTAATAGGTACAAAATCAACAACTTGTTTGCTTGATATTATGAATTTGGTATAAATTTGGTGATTAGAAACAATTTTAAATTTTTTCTGTGATTAACTTCATGTTGTAAAATTACTTCCTTCATAAAAATAATTTAATAAAAATTAAATTTAATGAACTTAAAAATAAAGAAGTGACTGTACACTTCTCGTAGGTTTTATAAAGGGTCACTTTTGGACGGCAGTGTTCGCCAAAAGGGCGGGGCAACTGACAAGTGACAATTGTAGATTATGTAGGGTAGCAGGAGAGAAAGACACGGTGGTGGAACATATACTCTGCGCCTGTGCGGCACCAATACGCTCCAGAGCGAACTGTCTGGGAAACCATTACTTCCAAGATCTAGGGAAAATCTCTGGAATTGCACGCAGAGAAAAAACATGTTTAAATATGGTCACCTCCAACAAAACTATTTTTAAAGAGAATTTTAAACATATTATGTTTAAATTTAACCATATTATTATCACCGACAACCATATTATGGTTAAATGTGATCTCCATCAAGAAGCTACAACCATATTATGGTTGCCTCCGAACATGTTATGGTTAAATATGACAATAATTTGTTTTTAAATTAACAATAGTATTTTCCTCTTTTCCAAGAGCAACAAGCTATGGTTGAAAACCAACAATGCTATTATAAGTGTTAAACATATTTTAGTAATTATTGATCAAAGCATGTTCGGAGGCAACCATAATATGGTTGTGCCTTCTTGATGGAGGACACATTTAACCATAATATGTTTGTCGGTGATAATAATATGGTTAAATTTAAGCATAATATGTTACCAATGTTCTTTAAAAATTGTTTTGTTGGAGGTAACCATATTTAAACATAGTTTTTCTCTGGGTGTGGATTATTGAGATGCGGGGTCTCTATGACCCGCCACCATACCTAACCTAACCTTAATTTCGATTATGAGACTGACTTTTTACGTTTGTATGTTATTTTTGTTTTTCTTCTTGTTTTATTAATATTTATTTTGTATTATTATTAAATGTGTTAAAAAAACAATTTTAAGAGCAAAGATGTCCATATTTTTCTACATTTAGTGAATGTGTTATGCGCATAAAACGCGATTTTAACTGCATAAAAATCCGGGCCTTGCTTATTGTCTTACAAGTTAGAAAAGTAGAAACCTTTTAGTTTAATAAGGTGTGTTAATTAAACACATTTTTGCAGCGCCCAAAATATAAAAAAATATTAATATATAAAAAATCTATGCAATTAACTGATCTACAAAATATTGTCAAATCATTTAAAATTCTTTATACAAATAAAACATGTTATTAGTATTAGCTCTCACATATGTACATACATAAATCTCATTAATTTGTTGGGTTTACTTTTGAATTGTTTATTTAGTTCTAATTAAAGTTCGAAATCAATAAAAAGCTTACACAACTTATTTCCTGTTTTTTGTTTTTCTTAAATGTCTTATTGTACTTTTTTTCTTATGTCATGATTTTGACAACGACCGAAAAAAATCAGAAACAGATTCAAAAAAAAAATACACCTTCAATTATGGAGAACAAAATCTCATGAACAACAATGAAATGTTGGTTAAACATCAATGTGTTGTCAAGTCTAGAAATCGAGCATGACATGGCAATGTTGACTGAGACTTTTTCTCAAATGATTGACGCGTGTGTCTTTTGCTGGGTCAAAAAAAAATAATAATAATAATAATAATAAAAAAGAAGCATAAACCTGCTTGCATTTTATTTTCCATAAAAAGTGATACAGCCAAGTGATCAATATGAAATGCAAGTCAGTACATCACTTTGAACAGGAGACGAAAAAAAAATAAATAAATAAATAAAAATAATATAAAAAAATTAGTAGGCCAATACCTTAAGGATTCATAATGCACGCCGTATACAAGAACATTTAACAGCAAAAACAACTATATAAAAAAATGTACATTAACAAAAACAAAAAAAAAAGCAGCTACAACGAACACGAACATTTAACATTGAAGTTACAGATTTTGATCAAGAGAGCAAACGAATCAGTTTTCCAATTGATCATATCATGCTGGGAATGACGAAATAAATCATGGCTGCAGAGTCAAGTCGTACAAAAAAATTTGTTTCATCAAGCGAGGATTAGTGTCTAAAACGTGTTAAATGGACTGAAGGGTATGTATACGCTGACTAAAATGATGGACGGCTACGCTGTGTCACTCATTCATTCACTGACTTACCAACCGTCTGCTAGACAGCCAGCCAGCCAGCCAGTCGCTAATATTTAGCCAGTTAACTGACTGCATGGTTGACTGACTACCTCGGCTTAAACAGCAGCCTATTCACTTACATACAATATTAAGTCTGGGCCTTTATACTCGTAGTACAACTATTATCACACTGGTTTTAAATGTTTCGTTATTAGTTTAGTATTATTTTTATAGGGCCTGTCAAGTAGAGCAGAACAACGTTTACACTCCTTTTTTGGTACGAATTAAAAAGAAAAAAACAATAACTCTTCTATAATACGCAACATGTAGTTTTCTTACATCATAATAAATAATTTAAAAAAAAATAGATTAATGATTTCATTGTGGGGTTTTTCTACAATTCTCAGACTAGAGTAATTTTTTATTTAGTAACAAATTTGAAATTTCTAACAATTTTAAATAAATTTTTTAATTCAAGGAAAACGTCATCCATGTAATGATAGCACAATAGATTCTTTATCTGAGAAGTTGATGTACTTCGTACATATATTTCCCAATAGATCCTTCTAGTTGCGATCAATCTGAAAACCTTTGTCTTGAATTTTGACTCACTTGAATATTTGATTTATTTTTCGCCCAACATTTAAAGACCAAATTAACTTTGAGATGGAGTAGATCCACAAAGGCTTTTCCGAAACATAAGAAAAATTTTAACTTCGGAAATCTAAACGTTATTTCAGATACTAATTTCTAATCTTGGGGAAGGTTAGGTTAGGTTCCATGGGCAGCCATCGAGAGACAGCTCACTTGGGTCCTTCAGCGGTCCCTTTGTGATACCCAGCGCCAATGCCCATCCTAAAGAGCAGTTACTCAGATGGCGTCACTGCAGATTTGAGCCAATTCGTCTTCCTAATGAAGAGAAGAAGCAATCTTAGTTCTATTTTAGAGAGATCCTCTAAACAGGAAAACACCGGCTCTCCCAGGTATTTTTTCCTGATGCCGCGTAGCCCAGGGCATTGACAGAGAAAGTGAAGCACAGTCTCCTTTTCCTCCTCATCATGACAACTTCTACAGTAGTCATTGAATTCCAGACCCATTCTTCTAGCATGAGTCCCAGCAGGCCAGTGTCCAGTCATGACCGATACCACAGTCCTGATTTGGTCCCTATTGAACCTAAGTAGAGATTTTTCTCCGTTCATCATAGCCAGGCCAAAGTGCCCTGGATATGGAGCAGGTCCATCCCTCTTGCGCAATTCTATAATTCTCGCGCAGAATGAGTAACTTACAGTGAATGTGTCATCCATGCGACCACCTTCCTTGGCCAGCTCATCTGCTATCTGGTTCCCGGGCAGTCTGAGTGCCCTGGTATCCATACAAGCGTTAACCCTGAATGCTCAGCAATCTCATTTAAAGACATCCGGCATTCCACAGTTAACGTAGATGTCGTGTAGACACCCGCAAGAGAAGCAATGGCAGCCTTGCTATCAATAAATATACGTATATCTCCCGATACCCGATAATACTTTAGCCAGTTGGCCGCCCGCTTTATAGCCGAGATTTCCGCCTGCAGGACACTACATCCATCCGGCAGACGAAAGGAAACTTACGCTCAGTTCCTCTATGTAGAAACCTCCGCCAACTCTTTCCCCCTTCCTTGAACCATCAGTGTATACCCGCAGGGCTGGTCCATGGAAGGCACCCATGACCGACAGCGCACTTTGTTGCGCTACATGTGTCGCGTAAATCGCACCAAAGAAAGGCTCCGGGGTGCAGTAGTCCACTCCCTCAGGGACAATCGAGCAATCAATTATCCTGGAGTGGCCATAGCCACGGTTCGACCAAACATGTGCCGCGTTCAACCGTATAGCCGAGCATAGAGCCATCTGTCTGGCCGTGATGTCCACCGGGAGCCAGTTTAGCATTGTAAACAGCGCCCTGGTGGGAGTGGAGCGCATTGATCCTGTGATCACCAATGCGACCAGTCTGTGTATCTTCTCAAGCATCGCACGGTACCTGCCCTTGTCTAGCACAGGCCACCATACAACAACGCGGTAGTACAGAGTCGGCTTTACTTCGACTCCGACTCCAAATTTTTCGGCAAAAATATTTAAAAAAAAATTCTAGTATTTTCCAAAATAAAACAAATTTTAAGAGGGTCTGCTTTAAAAATTTGCAAATCAGAAAAAACGACCAATATACTTTACATATGTAAATAATAGAGTATCCACGCAATTATTCGTTGTTCGATTAATCGAAGAAATTTTTCGCCATTATTTGATCGAATAACTAAAATAGCCCATTTCAAATAACGAATAACACGAACAATTTATGTCAATTAATCGATAAAAAAATTTTTGTAGGAAATTCTACTTTTTACATATAAAAATATTTTTTTATTATGTATGTTGTAATTATTATGTATGTTTTTTCGACCTTTTTGTTTTCACATTTCTAACTAATTAAATACATAACAACTAAATAACATATTGTTATATTCTGTATCTGTTGTGTTATTCGCACTTCTGAACATATTTTTGCTCCTTTTTAGATGCGTGTGTGTGTGAGACAAATCATGTAATAAACGATTAACTACTAATTCCATACGTAAAAATTTTCGTACTAAAATAGCGCTTTTTCATATTTAGATTGACGTTCATTGTAAAAAAATTCAGCATTATATATAAACATGTAAGCCATGCACTGTCAGTTATGGGTAACCTGTTTTACCCGACCTTCAATTTCTTTATTACCTCTTACCATTCAAAAGGCTGGATGAATGAATGCTGACCTTTTAGATATTGTTGGATTCGTTTTAAAAACCGAAGTGTCCTTTGATAGGTAGTGGAAAACAAAAGTACAGATTGTTGGCCCAAATAATAATAGGTTAAAAGAAACAAATTTCCCAAGCCCTTGGAGAAGAGCTTTAAAATGAAGATAAATAATGTTATCAGCCATGTGGTAAATCGAATACATATGAGTTAAATTGAAATCGAACAAACTTGAAAAACTATCCATTTAAAAAGGCTTCTTCATACTTTGAGTTCTTGTCTTAACCAGAACTTCTCTTAAAGCAGGGAAAATACTGTGATAAAAAATAAATTAATTGAAAATCTCCATTGATTTCAATTTTACCTGATTTGAGGAATAACAAATTAGTTAAATTGAATTACGAATAATAAATTTGTTTAAATGCCGCGACAAAAAAGTCTAAAATAAATAATAAGCAAATAATTTATAAAAATATGAGATGAAAGCCTATGTTGAATTCTCGTATTAAGTTTAGCAGGCGGGATATAGTTGCAAATTATACACTGAAATAAAATTAATGGACCCCAATTGCTGCTGAACCAAACGCATGTATTAAGCTTTGGCTTTAAGATCATTTTAAACCAAAGTAGTATTTACTTTGTTAATAGTTTATTTTTATTTTATTTCCTTAGTCTTTTTTCGGTCTCTTAGCGCCATAAAAAATGTATGTTTTGCAGCAGGGTTTTTGGTTTATTATTTATTTATTTTATTTAAAAGTTTTAAATGCATTGTTATTCTATTGTTTATTGTTCAACTATATTTTTTTTTTTTTTTTTGTTTTTTTTCTGTTTAGTAATACATATAATAAAAGTATCAAATCAAATAGACATGTATGTTTTTTCCATTGGATACAATTATTTGAATTGTTCGGGCTATTCGAGTTATTCGAATAGCGCGATTAACTGAGCAAAATTAAAATTTTAAAATCGATTAATTCCTTACTCGAACAAAACCAAAAGTCAAATAATTGGATACTCTAGTAAATAACTATATTAACTGAACTGAAGAACATTTCCTTCTCATGTTTACATATATTGAAAACATAAATAAAAAATTAAAATTTGTTTTTGGTTTCAATATAAATTAGGGATGCCAATCCCGAAATCCCGATCCCGAAAAATCCCGGGATGTGTTAGCTTAATTTTTTTGTTGTACCTGTTTTTACCAAAAGAAATTCATCATGAAATTATCCCTTGAGAGGATAGGGAATACAATATTGATCTTTTATATTTATTTGGTTAACTACGTTAATACTGTCATTGAAAAGAAAAAAGTAAAATTTTGGTATTCTTTTTAAGCGTGTCCAACAATTAAAAAGAAATATTAATGTGAGAAGTGCAGAAAATAATTAAAGAAGAAATTTAATTAAAGAAATAAATGTCTTTTGAAATGCTCAAAATAAGAAGAAACATTAAAAGTTTCTGGTTTTATTTTTCAATTGATTCCACTGGTGCACCAAATGCAAAATTTAAGCTTCACAGGTTTCTTTACATTAAAGTGCTTTCTGAGAGTGGGCTTTGCCTACGGAAATTTATGGAGCGTTTCAATGAAATTAAGAAGTGGAATTTATACACTTCATAATTCCTACCACCAAGTGGTGGTGGGTATAAAAATGAGTTTATGTTCAAATAAATTTTTAATGGTTAACTAAAAAAATTGATTTTGTTTATAATTTAGAGTTCAAGTTTCAATTATTCATCTTAATTCATTTAATAAAAATGGCAATAGAATTTTACAAATAAATCAATCTTGCTCTATTCAATTCCTATATAATTAAATTTTTTTATTAGTGTGCTGTTTTCACAACACAAGTGATTGAACGTGTAGTAAAATTTATATGGAAAACACTAAAAAAACGAGTTCTTCTCATATAAATTTTTCTACACGTTCAACTACTTGTTTTGTGAAAACAGTTTTAACCAATTGAGTTAATGGAACTAAATTTAGATTTTATGTTAATTATTCTTTAATTAAATCATTTAACACATTGTAGGAAATCGTACGTTGTTTTTTTTATCATATTTTTAATTAAATTAACCATTAATTATGAAAAAAAATCACAATTTTTAATTTTAACAAATTTTAGTAATCAATATAATCATTATATATATATATAACTTTGTATTATTAAATGAATTCTGAAACTTTTGTTTGAAAATCTTTTTAAAGACGTTTGTTTTTTAGTAAATATCTATAAAAAGCATTTAGCTTTTAACTTTCAAAAACCCAGAATCCCGAAAAATCCCGGGAATGGATTTTTTAAATCCCGAATCCCGGTTTTAGTGAAAGCCACTCCCGATTGGCTTCCCTAATATAAATTTACGAAATAAATGTTCTTGTTGATATTGCGGGCCGGGCAGTCTCAATGCGGCACGTATTAGAATTAAAATATCGATTTTAAATTTTTACAGAATCACTTTCATGCCATTTAGCCATTTAACAGGTACTACTTCAAAAAAAAGAGTTTAAAAGAAGGACCAGTCTCATATACATTAAGCATCAAGGTTTGATTAGGAGTCAGAGTAAGACTTAAAAAATATCAGCGGTTGGTGTCGAAGTCAGAGTTAGCCCTGCAATAAATATTGAAATAAAAAATTATATCCATTCACCTTAAAAAAATTACACCTGATATAAAATTTATTTTTTTTTTCATGCAAAATTAGTACACTCAAAAAAATCCATGTCTTATATATACGAAAACAATCGTAGTTTGTACGAAATAGATTGCAATTCATGCGTATAATGTACGAAAGTAGGAAATGCTTTAGTAAAATACAAAATAAATTTTATAATTTACGAAAATAAAAAATTTGTGTATTTAACGAAATATTATTGTAAATTGCAGCATAGTTTTTTTTTGTATTTTCGTAAACTTAGTTAAATATTTAGTATTCTTAGAAAACTATTTTGATTATTCTGGAAAAAATTCTTTAACGTCAGGCAATAAGGAATTAAAACAAAAGAGTAAATTTTGCCTTTTTGAGTGGATTTAATTTTTTTCGTTTGGTAGCAATAAGTCTAGTGCAAGTCTAGTGCATGTGCTTCCATTCGTAATCATGTGCTCGTTAGTCAATAATAGGGAAGTAACGATACGGGTTTTTGCCGATACGGTTCCGATACCGACACTCAAAGAGAAGTATCGCCGATACCGATACGAATATACAATTCAAATTTAAATTTAAATTAACAAAACTCAAGTAGAGTAATTTCTTTATTATAAAAAAAGTACAATGTTAGAGATTATTAATATTTAAAATTGATTTCAATAAGATTTTTGAAAAACAGCGAAATGAATTTAAATTCATGGTAAAACAAATTTATTTTTTTCAAACAAAAGAACGGTGTAACAGATTATTAATACATATTAAGACTTTTGTTTAAAAAACACAGTATTCTCTAATTTTGCGGAGATAATTTCTCGACTCTGTTTGAAGCTGACCTGCAGTAAAATATCATCTCTCAGATGTGACCGAACTCATTTGATAACTTAAGTATTTCTGCGCCATGGTCATACATTTTGAGTATAATATTTAATAACGCCAGTAAACAAACGGATCTGCGTCTCTAGAAAAATTAGAAGATCTAGGGTATATCTTCTTGTTTAGCTGAACCACTGCGTAGGATGGACAGAGGAACATTCTTCTCCAAATTTCCAGTTCTTGTGGACTTATCAGAACTTTTACTAGGTGTAGGGGTTACTGCGTCTTAAACACTTTCGGAATGTAGAGTCATGTTGAGTAACTCAATACGATATTTTTCGATCTATTGTCCTTGAAATTTTCTAGCTTTGTATCGAAGGTAAAGAATTGTAGATAAAAAAAAAGATTTCATTATTCTCTTAACACTCATATATTTCATGCAGAGCTAATGCTACGTAAATCGCCAATTTTTAGGAATCTGAACTATTTTGCATCTCAGTTCGTTCCTTTATTCTATTTTCTAATAATTCTCGAAGACTGTTAACTATCAGAGTAGCGTCAGAATTGAAATTTATGGATTTTGAAGTATCTTTGAAGTAACCCAAAATTTGTATCGAAATAATTTTTATTTTCACAAAAAACCATTAAAAATTAGCAGAAAATTCTTAAAACGTACAAGAATTATCAATGGGAGAACGTTTTACAATAAACATCTGCATGAAACTTAATAATAATGCTCATGAAACTTTCATTATAATTTTGTATTTGCTTTGTTTGTATTCAATAAAATGAATAACTACGAAATGAAAGCAACAAACACACGAAATTTAAGAGACGAAAAATATGCAGTGTTTTTGTTTACTTAAGCAAGAGAATATGAATAATAACAACTCTTAAATAAAACAACCACTGAATAAATGTCGAATAAGTTCATGGAAGAAAAATATTAGGAAAGATAAAAAAAAACAAAAATAACCATGAAGAGTAAAATCAACCAGATAAGGAAGAACATTAATATTAAAATAATAAAAATAATACAAATTTGACTTTGTTTTCAATGTAAATTAATGGTTTTTAATGTAAATTTTTAACTGCCTGTTCAACGATCTCGAACGTTAACGATCGCATAGAAAATAACATTTAAAACAAAAACAAATTTCAAAATTTTGTTGCTGTTTTAAGTGTAATTTTCTATGCGAACGTTAACGTTCGAAATCGATGAACTGGCAGTAAACTTTAAAAAAATTTCATTTTATTTTCAAAAATATTTTTAGCAATGTGTTTTGCTTGGAAGTACATAAAAAGTTGTTAGGAAAAAAATTTCAATTTAATTTAAAAAATGCTTTACAAATTATATATATTATTGTAGAGGTAACAAAAAAGAAAAAAATACATAAATTTACTAAGTGGCAACATTGCTATTGAGTATTTATATAAAAAAAAAAAATGAGAGAGAGTGAAAACTGTAAAACAAAAGTCGTTTCATTGAACAAAGTCTTTGTGTTTGCCATATGAAACGAAATGTGTTTGCTAGTAGCATGAATAAAACAACAGTTTGTTCAGTGGTCTGAATTTTATTTGAATACGAACTTCATTGAATAAACATTTCAGTATGTTCATGAATGAAGTTATTCATGCGGCCCTTTATTTTACAATTACGGTGAAAGGCAAAACGGCTGATGTTGTGATCCACACCAAACGTTCAATGCTTGAAGTAGGATTACTTTCTACTTTAGCATGCGTCTCGAAAAAATTCAAAAAGCGTGGTGTGGACCGACCTCCAGATTGAGAATTAAAAGAAAAAATTTATAATTCTGTTTGATTTTTTTTATTAGTTGTTATGCAAAAAAAAGCATTGAAAATAAATTGTTTGTTACAAAAAACATAAAAAAGTATATGCGTACCGACAGTAAAATATCGCCGAGATCGATATATCGGCAAACGTGCAGTATCGCCAATATATCGGTATCGGTATTAGTCACATCCGTAGTCAATAGGTCAATTAAATAAGGCAATGAAATAATTTTCAATTTAACATTGCGAAAAACTGTAGTTTTTGACTTCAGACCTTTTTGCTTAACTTCAAAGAATTATATATTAATTATAATTAAATAAAAATTTTGTATTAAAAAATATGCGAACGCAAAAAGCACAAGGGAACAAAATTGATTTGTTTTGTGCGGCCTGGAACTTTATTGGAAATTTTTTTTCTAATTTGAGGTCGCTGATTTCAAATCTAATCTCAATTTTTCTCTATTAGCTCGAGTTTTCGAGATATACCGTTATATCTAAAGCTAAGGCACTTTCACTACATATATTGGAATAACTTGAAAACGGTTTACCATATTCAGCTAAAAAAAAATTCGAAACTCGGCAACAATATTACATTTATGCCATTCTTATATTATTTTTAAATTTGCATAGTAGTTTCAGAGTTTTGAAAAAATAAGCAAATTTAAAAAAATAAAAAAAATTTTTGTCTTAAAAAATTCATAAAAAATAAAAATGCGACAAAATCAAAGTTTTGTTCTAAAAACATGAAATAAAATTAGAGCACAGGTTATATTACTTTTTTGGGTAATTTTTTACTATAAGGTCATTAGTTGTAAGTGTGTGCATACATATATATACAGTCAATACAAAAAAAGATCAATTATGTTCCAACATACACATTAAAATATGGTTTGGTTAATGATTTGGCGTCGCATAACTCTATGTTCGCATGGCATATTAAGTTATGTTGTTCGCTCTTTGAATTACGAATGCGAAAACAAATTTCAACAACTCTTCTTTTATTTATGAACATTGTTTTGCTTTGAATATGAATACAAAAGCAAAACAATTTCAAAATGTCTCATTTTTTTATCAATTCCTATTTTGGAAATTTATTTGTTGTTTTAATTTTTACAAAAAAAAAAAAACTTTTTACAGTTTAATGTTTTTTTCCTATTTTATTATTTATTTTTTTTTTTCTTCTTTTTTTTACAGTCTTCGATAAAAATTAGTGATGACAATGATTTGCTTGTAATTGGCATAACAATTGGCAATGAATTACGTACAAATGAGATAATTCGCTCTCCAAATTTTGTATGGCGAATTTGGTTCATAATTGTTCTGTGACAAGGCGAATTCAAAAGATAAGTGCAACTCGTCTTCAGCTGTGTCCACGGTGAATTCAAAATATAATTCTAAAACGTCAAAAAAGTATTTTGTTTATGTTTTGCGCCAAAGTAACAGAAAAAATTTCTGAGAAAAATGTCTGCCTTGGTCAGCTGTTTTTGACAACAAGCAATTAAATTGCAAAAACAAAAAAAAATGTGGCTTTTTGTAGTTGTAGAGTTGCACTTACCTTTTTAAATTCGGCTTGGGCTGTGAATTGCGGATGAGAGAGCGAAAAAAACGCTGTCGTGCGAACATAGCATAACGTGATACAGTTTTTCCGATCGTTTATAACCTAACATTTTGCATTGTGGTTCAGAAACAACAACAACTCATTTTGATTATTATGAGGCACTGAATTTGAAAGTTTGGGCTTACTACGCGAAGAGCAAGGTTGTTCGGTTGCCACAAAATTTTGCTATCGACAGTGTTGTCATATTTTTTTTCAAAAATCTTTTAATTTCTGAATAAGAAACTGTTTTTCGATCAAAAAAACTTTTTTTTACAAATCGTTAAAAATAATCACTTACACTGCATACCAGTGTTGCCAGTGAACTTTTGAGAAAGGTTCATTTTAGTTTCCAAAAAGAGACAATTTTTCCCAAACAGATACATGTTGAAAGAAATTTTAAAATTCATCTTTAACGTTTAACATTTATTAACAATACAGTAAGCAAACTTTAAAATTAATTATATGCAACCATCTTTGGATGTTATCAAAATAAATTCATTTTTGTAAAAATTAGTATACGAGTTAAGGCGTTTATACCAAGGCGATAATATCAAAAACTTCATATAAATTTTTCTTCTGAAATTTTATCTTAACACTCATTACACAAGCATAAGCAGACGACAGAGGAACTTAGAAAACCTAACAAAATACATGTTATTTTTGCATTTAGTTGTCACTGTTTTTTTAGTATTCATAACGAAATGATAACTTTAAAAAACTTTGCCAGAGACGCAAAGTTTAATATGTTATTTCTCTACATGTTGCGTATCTGTACGAAAGATACGAAAAATTTCAGGATTATACATGGTACATGAAGTCATCAAAATATACGAAAAATGTATCTTTCGTATCCTAATGGCAACACTGATACATACACATATATGAACTTATAAATATACATAAAATATATTAATAAAAATGTAATTCACCCATTTGTATTAAATTGTTTATATTTTGAAATGAAGTAAGTTGAGTGAAGATTGTTTTTTTACAAATTGCAACTTAATTTATGTAAACTACTTCTATTTCAGAAAAACTTTTTTTTAGAAAAAAACTTACAAACTTTTTTGTATCTTAAAAAAAGCTTGCAAAAAAAAATATATCTTACGATATGACAACACTGGCTATCAATAAATTGACTAAATGCACACAGTGCAAAATGTACACATCCTGGATAGTACAGAATCGATTGTACTATCAACGGGTAGTAAAACCAATTTATGAGCCTTTAAAAGTTCTGAAAATCAGTCTGCCCTCAAAAAAATATGACATCAGTTTTCGGCCAACAGCGAATTCGGACTTGGTAATACCGTTTCACAGCAATAATAAAGAATCCGCCGAGCAAATTTTTACAAAAATAGCTCATTCATCCTTTTTAGAAAATATACATATATATATATATATATATATATATATATTTTGTATACAGAAAAAAATAACAAAAGTTATTAAGTAATAAAAGGAAATTTGTTAAATCTTTTTAATATTTTTAACAATTTTTTTAATTAACGTGTTTGTAAATTGTCATATTAACAATTTGGTTTATTTGTAGAAAATTAATTTGGATGTATATCATAGAAAAAATTATTGTGTGTCAAAAAGTTAAAAACTTAAAATAAAAAAAAATTATTTTCAATTAAAATCTTTAAAAGAATATACGATGTAATGATTGATGACCCGGACTGGACGCAGGGGCAACCAGGGTTCTATTAGGACCCTTATAGGGTTCCTGACGGGGAATTGTTCTGTTAGGGCTTTTATGGGTAAATGGGACATCGCAATGCCGGACTTCTGCAGGCTGTGCGGGGATGCCGAGGAGCTAGAGACGGTTGAGCATGTACTGTGCCACTGTCCTAGGATGCAGGGCCCCAGGCAGAAATGGCTAGGGACTAGATTTCACGACGAACTGGGGTGTATCGCTGGCTGTAATCCAACCGATCTCAAGGAAATAGGACGGCTGTTTCTGTTGGGGGACCATAGGGGGGACTTGTCCTACGTGGTATTTAGCTATCCGTACCAAACCTTAGGTCTATTTTCTACTTTTCTTCTTTACTTCTCTTTTTCTCTTTTCTCCTATACTGAAGGGATTCTCAATAGACCTCATTGGTCTCCGAGTGGATATGCGCCTTGGGCGCATAACCCTTCTTAACCTAAGCTAATGATTGTTCCGACATTTAATCAATCTATACGGTAAGTAAAGTTAATATTTAATGCTTCATAAAGAAATTTTAACGGATCTGTTATAAATTCTAGTTTTTCAAATAATACTGCGAATTTTGTCAAGATTCCGCTTTGTGTTGATGTCAGAACCTCATAGTGCAAGCCAGGCCTATATTTGGTGCTCAAATATGTCATAATGTTTGTTGTGATGTGATAAATTTTACTAAAATAAACTAATAAAACAACTTTTAAATGCATATTTTATTTCAATTTATTTAGCAAAATAATAATTTTTTTATATTAGAATTTCGTAATAAAAATTAATATTCAATTGTTTACAATTATTTTATTCAATATGACAAATTTATTGTTAAAAATATTTGTTGAGTTTCAACAATTTTTATAACAAAATAATTTTTTGTATTTACAAATTCAGTTGTTGGTGCATTTTCAATTAAAAAGTACTTGTATTGACGAATATGGTATTGAATATGACAATTGATTTGTCGTAATTTTTTTCTGTGTAAGTAGCGGTATTTTCAATTCGTTACGCTCATAACATATTGCATGCGTTTTTTTGTTTAATAATTTTTTTTTTATTCTTTCTTCTTTCACATTTTTGATTTATATGTTTTTTATATTTTATATAATTTTTATTAATGAAAATCTCTTTGTTTACTTTACTTTAAGACAAATCATTAAAAATTTACTGGCTGTCTGTATGTCGTGGCAAGAAAAATAACAAATTGTAGTCAATGATTTAACACTTTTTAATTCAATATAATTTTATAAAAAAAATCAAAAAACGAAAACAAAATAAATTTCAGTATATATTAATAACAGTGGCATTTTTATGTTACTCAAGTTGTCATTTCGAAAATGCTGATTAAGGCAAACAATAATTCTTTTTGTAAAACTTTTTAAATCCTTTTAGTTGTCAATTATTTTTTAGTAAAATTATTTTTTGATAAATTTTAAAAAGAACGTATTAAATTTTAACAATTTCAGATCTTTTATTTTAACCTTTTTCCAAGGAAGTGGAACAAAATCTTAAAAAAGCAATTTATTCTAAAATATTTCCCCTCAAATTTCTATAACCAAATATTTGTATAAAAGTTAATTACAGTATTGATTTCTGGAATTTTTTTAATAATAATGTGATAATTTTTATTGAACTAACCTGAATATTATAATAGGTGTGTTCATTTACAGAAAATTATTGCTTATTTTCAGTAATTGTTATTAGTAAGTGTTCACGTACTCGAAAATTTTGCAACGAGAGAGTGAAAAAGAGCATTAAAATTTGAGAGACAAAAATTTGTTGAAAATTTCTGATAGTAAAATTTTTACTATCAACAATAATTCAATCACCTGTTTCATGTTTTTGTTTACAAACGAAAAAAAAAAATTTTTCAAAATTTTTAGATTGAAAGTTTTTCAATAAAATTAAATATTTATTTCCTAAAATTTAGGAACAATATTCTTGCGAAAATAGTTCAAAACAAATGAATTTATTAAGAAATAATCTTGTATCTTACAGCTGAATAGTGTCGTTATTCCTAACTTGCTAATTTTTACTGGTAAAGCGTTCATTAATTTTTTTATTTTTTTGAGTAATTGGGAGAACAATTTTTTAAGTTTTAAATTTTCTCTCACGTCGCAGGTTTCTGCTAGTAAAGTTAATGAACACACCTACTATTGTTAAAAAAAAAACTTTCGGATTCAAACAATAACAAATTTTTTACTTTTATTATTTCCTTTAAAATTCTTTTTTCCACACTGATCAGATGTTCAATAATCTTATGTGGGTTTTCAGAAGTCTGAGCGATTGTATTTATTTTCATGCACACCTAAAATATACAAATATTTGTTGTTTTTTGTTTTCCCTTAACTCTATACGTTATTACGATCATAATTAATTTTACTATGGTAGCCAGCTAAAACTCATAAAGTTCGAAATGAAAATAAAAGACAAAAAACACAAAACAAAATCTTGTTCGTACTTGTATAAAGTTAAGGCCAGAAAGAGCAGAATAAAATATAAAAAAAAAAATAAAAATGATATAAAAATATGAAAAATTTAAATAATGAGACGACATTTCGAACGCATAAAATCGTCATAATAATTTTTGATATATGAAGCTGCACAGCAGTTGAAGCGCTGAAATCAAACGAATTCTTACCGAGATAAATATATGAACACGCTTTAAAATATTACAACAATAACAACAACATTTACAGAAAAATTTAATACATTTGGCTGGACGAGAGTCAAATAAAGAAAAGACTCGGACAATACTAAGCAAATGAAGGAGAAAACTGTTGAAGCAAAAAGAGCACTGAATACGGTATGGTCGAATTTTAAATCCCCTTTGCTGTGGTGAAACGAATAGTCTGATCTCGCTGCATAAAAAAATTTATCAACTGGCATCGATTTCGAACATTAACGTTCGCATAGAATATTGGGTGGCATGTCATAACGTCCAGTGTCATAGTGTCCATGGACGTTATGACACTTTTGAAAGTGTCATAGTGTCCGTGGACATTATGACACTTTCAAAAGTGTCATAACGTCCATCGAAGAAATGTCATAGCGTCCGCGGACGTTATGACTCTTTGCAAGGTGTCATAATGTCCACAACAAGCAAGAATGTAAACAAATTTGGGATCATAGCCGGCCTTCGGCCGGGCGCAAGAATTTTCTTCTCTATGGTATAACAAATACCGGCTTCGCTAACTAAAGCTTCTCTGCACAGCCGGCCTTCGGCCGGGCGCAAGGATTTTCTCCTCTATGGTATAACAAACACCGGCTTCGCTAAGTAAAGCTTCTAAAATCTGCCTTGTTTCCGAACGAAAGCCGACTATGCAGAGAAGCTTTAGTTAGCGAAGCCGGTATTTGTTATACCATAGAGAAAAAAATCCTTGTGCCCGGCCGAAGGCCGGCTATGCAGAGAATCTTTAGTTAGCGAAGCCGGTATTTGTTATACTATAGAGGAGGAAATCTTTGCGCCCAAAAGTGTTTTCGTTATATATTTAATATTTACTCCCAGAGAAAAAGCAGGAAAACCATTTTTAAAAAATTTTTTACCATATTATGTTTCATCTAAAAAAATCATTGTCACCGACAACCATATTATGGTTAAACTAGTTTCTTTAAAAAAAGTTTTGTTGGTTGGGACCATAATGAAACATGTTTCTCTCTGCGTGTATGCAGATAATTTTTTTGTATTTAACTTATTTAGTAATAATGGACCTAATGACACTTTTGAAAGTGTCATAATGTCCATTTCCAAAGTGTCATAGTGTCCGCGGACGTTATGACACTTTTGAAAGTGTCATAATGTCCATGGACACTATAACACTTTTTGGGGTGTCATAACGTCCATGGACACTATGACACTGGACGTTATGACATGCCACCGAATATTGCATTTAAAACAAAAACAAATTTTGAAAGTTTGTTTAAATTGGATTTTCTATTCGAACGTTAACGTTCGAAATCGATGAACAGACAGTAATACTTTGATCTCTACCCACATATAAAAAAATTTTAATTGTTTCTAATCACCAAATTCATAGAATTAAACAATTTGTTGATTTTTCACCTTTTACAAAGTGATTATGTATATTGATTACTAAAAATTATAATAATTCAATATTGTGAATTTTTTCAATAAATGATACATATTTCTTATTTTAATTAAAAAAAAGCATCAAAAAACTTTTCCATTTCAAACATTGTGTTAATTGATTTAATTAATATTGCTGCAAGTTTAAACTATTTTATTTTAAGCGAAAAAATCAATTAAGATTTCTTGTTATTAAATTAGTATTTAAATTCAAAATGTATTTAAAAACAACTGAAATGTTAATTAAATCGAAATTATATTTTCTGCGCAGTTTTACACAATAATGTATTAAGTAAAATACTATTTACAATTCTAGTGATAGAACCAATGATTTGCCCAGGGAAGTCCAAAATAAACGCATTCACATTAAACTAAATGGTACTTGAAAAGTAAGTCGTTATTTTTAAACCTGCATACATCCGTAATGTAAGTACTTAGTAGACCTAAGTCCCAAAAAGTAAGTGGTTACACATTACAGTTCAACAATAAAGCATTTAAAAGGTTATAAGTTACCAAAGCGCTTATAAGAAGCAAAATACTTACCCAAAAGCCAAATAAATAAGGATGTTAAAAAGAGGAAAGTAATAAAAAAAAATTGTAAACTTGATAAAAATCCATTTTATTTTTCGAGTCACTTTTGTAAATCATCTCGTTGTCAATAATTATTTAATACGTTATAAGACGTAGTTATGTAATTGCTGCTTTGTAACACAAATAGTTGCTAAGAAAGCTACTAAATAATGAGTGAAAGAAGCTATTTATTTTGAAAAAGTAAGCGAAGTTTTTAATGGGTGGGTGTAGCGGCGAATTCGGTCACTTAGATGTTTTACTATCACAGAACAATGTAAATATTTTGGACATAATTATCTAATATGGCCGCTATGTTTATTGTTAAGATTGAAGGTTAAAGTTAAAAAAATTGTATAGAAATTTTCCAACGAAAAGTTTTTAGATTTTCCTATGATAAATAGTTGCCTTGCCGGATCATATAAACCCTATACAAAATCAATTTTAAAAACTTATTTGAAGCACAAACACCTCCGCTCTCAAGAGAATGTGCCCTCGGAGACCTGAGCCAACAGTCAGTCCGATACCAAAGTATCAGAGGCCACTGGCACGAGAAATTAAGGACTTTGGTAAATCCCTCTGTACCAAGAAATCAAAGACTTCAAAAGACCTAGCATTTGAACCTAGTGCCCGTAATTTCTACTAACAGATATCTGGTCGTGTTCGTACCTAACAGTTATTTTTACTTATCCAGTAATACTTTTTTGTGAATTTCAACGTTAAATTGGCCCACGTGAATTAACTATCGAAAATCGATGGTTTAAAATACTCTACACTTTACCCCGTAGGTAAGAAATAGGTTTTAAAATACGTCACACAATAGATATCTATACACAGCTAGATATCTATTTGTAGAAATTACGGGCATAAGCCGCATTCAGGCTGCCTACGGCCGTGTTTAAATGTATGAGATACCGAAGTATGCCACTACATTTCGCTTGTTTAATAGATTAACCAACGTATTTTTCCCCAATAGATATTACACCAGGAGGTATGGACTCCTTAAGTTGCTTTTACTACGCCACCTAAGAAGCGCATCCGAGGGAACGCTGTATGAGCAGTGAGATATCTATTAATTTAATTTCTTAATGGGTTCATCCTAAGGTTTGAATTTTAGTATGCTTTTCTTACAGAGCACGCATGACTCATATCAAACTGCTTTGTGGTTTTTGTTAAGTATGGTTTGGCAAGTCATCATTGAAAGACTCACACCATAACAGCGTCTGCAAAATGTTCAGCTGTCTTACGAAAATAAGCGTACTCACAGCGTTCTTCTGAAATTTTGTTCAGTGGTGAAGCAAATTTGTGGCTCAATGGATACGCTAATAAACAAAATTTCCGTGTTTGAGCTGATGAGAATCCCGAAAAGTACCAAGAGGTACCATTAGATCCGTGTAAAATAGCGATATGTTGTGGTTTATGGGCTGGGGGAATCATTAATCCATATTTTTTCAAAAATTAGGAAAATCCGAATGTTGCCGTCAATAGTTACCGTTATGGCACAATATTAACGGACTATGTGCTTCCTGAAATTCAAGATCATGGTATCGTTGAACTCTGGCTTCAACAAGACAGTGCTACGAGCCATACAGAGCTTGAAACAATGACCTTGTTGCGAAATCGTTTTGTTGAGCACTTAATTTCACGTTTTTCTACGGTAATTTGGCTACCTAGATCGTGAAATATCACAACTTTGGACTAATTTCTGTGGGGATATGTAAAGTCTGAGGTCTTCAGGAATAAGCCGGCTACAGTTAACGCTTTGGAACCCAACATTACTCGAGTTGTTCGCGAGATACCAGTCGCGATGCTCGAACGAGTCGCCCAAAACTGGACCCTCTGAATGGACCACCTCAGACGTAGTCGTGGCCATCATTTACATGATATCATTTTCAAGTACACTTACAATATAATGTACGTAAAATTAACTGAAATTGTAATATAAAATAAATGAATATTCATTTAAAAACTTCTACTTATTTTTCATATATTTTTAACGAAAAGTTAATTTAATTTTTACTGTCAAAAATTCAACTGCGAATTCCGTAAAAAAATGCATTTTTAGGTATTTTTTAAAATGCAACTATCAAAAAAATAACCGACGAATTCCGTAAAAACAAATGAATTTTCAGTTAAATAAATTAACTTCCAAAAAATAAATGACAAATTCCGTAAAAACAAATGAATTATCAGTTATTTTATGTGATTCAGTAATTTTATATAAAACAGGTTTTACTCGAATTTCTAAAAAATACCAGACGCCAGTCCGCTTGTTTTTCTAATGAGAAAGAGAATATTTATTTTTTTTTCATTTACCCCGTGATAAATGTTTGTCTAACTTTTGTTGTACTGACCACATTGTTTACATATGAACTTTTAATTATGTATAAGACAGCAGCAGCATCCCCGATTCGGTATTCGCAATTATTTTACTTTAAAAATTTTATGTATTTAACTAAATAATTTAGCAAAACAAGCAAATCGGTTTTTACTTTTACTTTTTGTCACAGATCTATAAATAGATAAGTGAGAATTTATTTTTTAGTAGTGAAATTATATAAAATAACTGAAAATTCATTTGTTTTTACGGAATTTGTGGTTATTTTTTTTATGGAATTCGCGGTTGAATTTTTGACAGGAAAAATTAAGGCCCTAATCATGTAAAATGCAACGCAACGTCAAAGAATTATATTGAAAGCAAAAACAAAGTCATCTCTATTTTGTAGTTGTTCTTGTTGCTTTCTACATAAATTCAGATTACGTTTTAAAATTTGAAACGCGGTATAGCATGTGGCGTAAAACGGCACATGAATTTCTGTAGAAAGCACAAACAAAATTACAAAATACATATTTATGACATTGTTTTTGCTTTCAATGAAATTCTTTCGCGTTGCGTTGAGTTTTACATGATTAAGGCCTAAATTAACTTTTCGTTAAAATGAAATGCAAAATAAGTAGAGCGGTTTTTAAGTAAATGTACAGTTGTTTTAAATTTCATTTTCATTTAGTTTTACATACAGAATACTTTCACTTAATCAACGGACAATATTAAATGTAACCGAAAATCCGTATTAATTGTCAATAACTTTTGGTCGGGACCGGTGGATGATTAAGATGGCAACGCTTAGATCTTAAAATTTGCCAGGCTAGGCCGGTAGAGTGGCGTGAATTCGCCATCTTAACCATCCACAAGCTATTGTCCAAAAAAATTAAATGTATTTAATATACCTTGTGTTAAAAAAAAACAACAAAAAATCAATAAATGAAGAAAAATAAACAAAATGAAAAAACAAGCAACTCAAAAGAAAATTAGTTATTATTAACAAACAAAAGAAGAAAACACTAACCTCCTACAATGTCCCCAATTCCCTGCGATATCTCGATTCCTGACCATCGCGACCTATCACTTCCTTGGCTGGCAGCTGGAGATTTGCTGCCTGGCCTGCCCCCCCACTACCTTGGCAAATCCTTGGCCCATATGTGGATTTGCCCCTTTACGCGCTTCTACCCCTACAAGTTTAAAACTAAGCTCACTTACCTGCTATTTTCCTCACTCCATTTCCCTTATTATCCTCAGGACATTTCCAAATTCCAGACACTCACCCCGAAATACCGTCCAAGAACCCTGTCCTACCAGTTCGTTCAAACAAACCCTAGGTTCGAAACGAAATTAAGGTTATCCCCTACGCAAACTGCCGCAAAAAAAAACCTAGTGAGGGGGATCACCGATAGTCTCCTTTTCCCCCGTCGGTTTGGACCCAGTCCCGTCTGTTTATTGGTCGGTGGTAAAAAAAAATACGTAAGTACGTGCGGCGTGAGATTTGGGGTATGGATGAACGATGAGGTGTGTATGAATGATTGATGTTATGTTATGTATATATGATGGGGAAATGCTGGGATGATGAATATATGTGTGGATGGTTAGGTGTGCATGTATGGTTGGTGTATGTTTTTTCCTTTATTTTCGCATTTGCATTTTATTAATTTTAAAATTTTAATTTGGAAAGAATATATATTTTTTTTTTTTTTGTTACACTTATGTATTAGAAACTAGTTTTAGATTTTTATTTGAAAATAAGTATTAAATTCTTTTTCACCAAAAAAAAACTCGATGTAAAAAAAATGTTCTGTTTTCACTAAAAACAAAAGCTCTTCTCTCTTCGGCACTTCAAACTCGAAAAAAAAAACTTCTTCCTCTTCTTCATGTGCCTCTTCTTCCCCATTTCATTTTCCCGCCTTTTTTCATCTTCGCGCGCCATCTTTATTTTACTTCCCCGCAGATTCCTTACACCCCCCTGAACAGCTGTGCCAACTGTCAAAAATAATTCTAGCAGTTGCACGGTTGTATTTTAATGTAAGATCCCTCTCCACTCCCATTTACATTAAAATACAACCTTCAGCCGTTACAGAGACATGACATAATGTGCACTTAGTTTTTTGAATAAATGTTTATTTATTTATTTAAAAATGACTGAACGGAATACTTTTCAAATAACTTGCAGTCTCTTACTGTAATAATATTGTGAGTGTAGTAAATGTCTAACTTGTTCTTTCGACCGATAATAAAAATGTTAAAGTTCACTTTCCAATTTATGTGTTTTATTTTACATTATAGATAAAACCTCACGATGAATCACATTTTTAAATTTTAATTGCCAATAACCTTGCAAACGTCTCATTTCACAAGCCCATCAAAATATAACTGCTGTAGAGTAAAAATTATGAAATCAAACTGCTCGTATACTAAAATACAAACAAAAAATTTAAAATCGTATTGTATGCGTTAAAAAATTTTAAAAAAAAATAGAATAAATGAACAATTTAAATATTTTGTCGATTTGTAAAAAAATAACATTATAAAAATAAACAAAAAAAAAAGCTGATTCTTTTATTTTGAATATTTTTGGTTTTTTTTTTTGTGTTCATTCAAACTCCAATACATGTGTGTAGGTATTCGAAAGAATGTGGACTTGGCTGTTGTTTGCTGGTGGAACAATGGATAAATGGATGGGTAAAAATTATGAGCTGTGAGCAGTAGCAGCAAAACGCTTAACACTACACCACAACATTCCCAGCAGATGAATAGTGCTTTCGTTAGTTTTAGCCTCCACAGCACACAAGGCTTCTTTACAGATTCATTTTACAAAAATAAAAAAAAATATTTATTTTTTATTAAACAAAAATCAAAGAATGATGAGCATTTAAAGTTGGTGGGTTCAAGAAAAAATAAATGTTTCTCATTTTTATTATCATTTTTTTTTTTTCATAAAACCAATACCAAATACAAAAGATGATATGAAAACTAAGAAAAAATTAAAAAAAAAATATCAAAATATATGAAATAAAAAGAAAAATAATCGTAACAATGTTATTAGTCGTACAACAGCGGATTAGGCTACCGGCGATTTCATCGTCGACACATTCTAAAACCCCTACAAACCGGCCGACCAAGAAGCTAAATCACTGACTGACTGCTGACTGGGTGTGCAGCCCAGAGGATGATTTGACTGGGGCTTGTGTGTGCGAGTATGTTTATGGAATTATAGTTGGATGTTTGTAGATTTTTTTGTCTGAATAAATTGTTTCTTATATACAAGGTTGTAGAACATTTATGGCTGCTGCTGCTGCTGCTGCTGTTATTATGGCGGTGCTTAATCAACAAACTAAGAAGAAGAAAAAGAAGGGCTTTCTTCTTGCTGTTTATGTTGTGTCTCTTGGCAGCAACACTGCTTGCTACCAGGCCATCATTATTTTTATTTGTAGCATGAAGATTTTAAGTCTTTAGTTTATATTACAATAAGCGTCTGTATTAATTAAAATTTACACAGTTAGTCAATACAGTAGCAGTAGAACAGCTTAAATCCCTTCACAGCGGTGACCCCTCCAGCGGTAAAAAATTATGTAGTTTTTTTTTTTTTTTTTTTTTTTTTTTTTTTTTTTTTTTTTTGAAAATAAATTGTATTATCAAAGTTGACCATCAAATTTTTTGATATGAACTATGAAATTTGTCAGCGTGTTTCTCACTTATGGAGAAATAAAACAAAAGTTTATGTCGGTACTTCGTTAAGGAGTATAACACAGAAATTGAGTTTTTTTTTAGCAAGGCTGTATTATATAGTAGATAGAAACTATAGAAAAGGCATCATAACGCTCATGTATTTTGACATCAGTACTATGACAAGTGTCTGTGACATTTTTCATCACTGTGATGTCAACCTTAATATCACTTGCACAAATTGTCATCAGGGTCACAAATTGAAGTTATGTCAACAATGGGATGGCACATTGACATCACAGAAATGACGAATCGGCATGTCATCAGTGCGATTACTCAGTTACATCGTAGAAAGGACTCATTAGGCTCAATTTAATGACAAACTATCAATAAATTAATTCATTAGGATTGACTTAGGTCGAAGTGAGAGAATATTATTATTTACCAACCCGTTACACATGTTTGTTTCACAATTGTTGTATTCCGCCCTTTGTTTACAGATAGGCTTGCCACCCGTCCTCTTTTCCCCGGACACCGTTTTTTTTTTGGGCATCCGGGGCAGTCCTACTACTTTTTCAACAAATGTTCGGGGTTGTGCGGCGTTTTACACCTTCATTGAAGTTGTTCTCTTGCATTTAAACTTTAAATCACAGGTCACAACATTTATAAAAAAAAAAAGATTTTGGGGCTCGTACAAATAGTTTTGAAAAAGTACAATTTTAAAATTCCTATTTGTACAACATTAGTTTTACTATCCCTGATAGTCGTTTTTTTCGAAGCGGCTTATTATAACTTGTCTATTATTTTTAAAAACCGCTGCCGGTCGAAATGGTCGGCAAAGGTCTCTGCTAGTCAGCTCTGTGTGTTTTTCATAAAGTCAGTTTTGAAAACAAATGATGTACAAAAATTTATTAATCTACTAATTTTAGAATGCCGAAACGTAAGTGCAGTTTTAACGAGGAGATAAAAAATAAGTTTCCCTTTATGAAAAGGGAAAATTAAGACTGGATAGTGAATTGCACACTTTGCAATTATACAATTTCGATTGCAAATAAAGGAGTGCAAGAAGTCTATAATCATTCGGAGGCACAGAAACATAAGAAGGGCCTTTTCAGCCAAGATTGTCCCATGAAAATCGACACAGTTTTTCCGAAAATTATGGTCGACAATGAACTTCGAGCCATTGAGGGTTGCGTCGCCTTTCACACCATTGTTCATAACATGTCTTTTTTATCTTTGGACTACACAATTGAATTAAATAAAATACTTTTGTATGATTCTCAGAGAGCTAGAAATATATGTATCTTGCAACAGTACTAAGGCCACAGCAATAGTTAAAAATGTTTTGGCGCCGCTTTCCATGAATATGATAAAGAAAAACATGGAACAAATTGATTTCGTGAGTAAATCATCCGACACGAGTAATTTCGGTGCTACTAAGCTATTGCCAATACTTATTCAATACTTCGATGCACAAAACAATGGAATCCAAACAAAGATATTGGATGTACATATGTATTGTCAATTAAAATTGAAACATCAGAGACTATAGCGGAAACTATTCTCCAGAAATTGGAAGAATATTCCTTAAAATCAAAATGTGTTGCTTTTAGCGGTGACAATTGCAATATCATTTTTGGTGGTATGCACAGATTCGACCAAAATAATGTATTCGCAAAATTAATAAATGCTTTGCATAAAAAGTAATTGGTGTGGGTTGTCCAGCCCATATAATTAATAATGCAGTTCACAAGGGTTGTGACACATTGTCCATAGATGTGGAATCTATTGTTATGAAAATTTACAATTATATTTGTAAAGGGTGGTTAAATTTTAAGGGCCGATGTTGATTTTGAATAAAACACAAATTATTTAGGAAATTTTTCAGGTATGTGATGGAAATCGATTTTAAAAACGATACGATTTGAAACCGAAAATATCGTTTTAAGTATCTTTTAAAGTAGTTTTTTAATTTCCCTTATATTTTGTCTTCATTCTTTTAAATTTTATATTATATATGTAAACTGAATTGTATTGTGAACAAAAATTTAAGACTATAATTCAGAAATGGATTGTCAAATCACTCGAAATTCATCACACCTTTTAAAAATGGCCTTTTTCAAATCGATCGATTTTCATCACATACCTGATTGTCATTTCTTTTTACTATGATAATATTGGAATGGTAATGGCCGCCGCGAACTCGGCACACCTCCATCCGATGGTAAAATTTTCGATGACGCTGAGGCATAATTGAGCTTCTATGCCGTTGATGTGCCGAATTATCTCATCCTTTAGCTCTTGAATTGTTGCTGGCTTATCGACGTACACCTTTTCTTACAAATAACCCCAAAGAAGTCCAACGGTGTCAAGTCACATGATCTTGGCGGCAAATTAACCTCGCCATGACGTGAGACAACACGGCCATTGAATTTGTTTCGTTAGCTGTGTGGCAAGTGGCACCGTCTTGTTGAAGCCACATATCGTCCACATCCATATCTTCCAATTCGGTCCATAAAAAGTTCATTATCATCTCACGAACACCATTCACAGTAACTCCCACCCGGCCTCATTTTGGAAAAAATACGGCCCGATAATGCCTCCAGCCCATAAACCGCATCAAACAGTCACTCTTTGTGGGTGCATTGGTTGAAGTAAAGAAAATTTTAAAAGAAATATCAGAAAATTTAAATGAAAGATTAGAACATAATTGTATTCCAATAAAAGTTAAAGAAATTATTAAAAATGCGACTGACGGACAAAAAGATATTTTGATGGAAGAGACTAAAGCATTTTATAACACTATTAAAAACTATATTGAGTGATGGAAATTACTTCTCACGGATTTGGAAGTACAAGTAATTAAATGCATCTAAGCGATAAATAGTGCGTACATTTTTACCAATGAACTGAATAAAATTACTGACATTTATTCATACATATGCATATTCATATAATAATTACTCGTAGGTGGGTTCAAAAAAATTTCAAATTAACAAATTACAGCTTTTTTTATTGTTAACTTCCAAATGCTTAAATTCAGGTCAAAAGAAAGTCTTTAAATAATAAGTGTTTACAGTCACATCTAATAAAATTTTCTCACACACAAAATTATTCCATTAGGCAGCCATCATTATTATTGAATTAATTCCCTCAAAAAAAATCCATCGTAAATCAACACCTTTTACCTTAAGATCAGAATGAATAATTTACATTTGAACAATTTTCATCAAAGACGAACAAAAAATATTTCAAACAAACCAGATTTAAGTAGTTGAAAATAATAAAAATTATTATGAGTTGCTGTTTGTACGAATTCTTAGAATGTAAAAGACGTAGTTTACTTTTCTTTATTGAATAATCAAACGTTGATTGACACAGGTAATCTTTTCTTTTTTTTTTTCTTTTTCTTTTGGCCCTTTTGTATTCGTCGTATGTGACTCTGTTACACATGTGAAAAAAACTGTCTGAAATAATTGTTGTTGGCGGATTTAAATTGGTTTTTATTTGTGGAAGAATAAAGTCTTAACAAAAACAAATCAATGGCAAGGACTTTTAAAGAAAATAATTCCTAATTTCAAGACTGGTGGCAGTTCCTAGTGCTAACGGCTATTCAGTTGAGGAAAATGTTAAGTATTATATTGAAATATGGATCAATTGAATAATAAAGGTTACCTTTTGCAAACAAATATTAAATGCATGTTAGTTAAAAAAGGTCTAAATTGATGAAATCATTAACAGAATAACTATGATTTAAGAACACTGTGCTAGAATTTGCCACTTTATTTTAGACAAGCGGGGCACCTAGCGTTTTAACCTATCGTTTTAATTCCGGTAAAAAAACCGAAATTCCGCAATAAAATGTTCTTTAAGCAAGTGTTCCATTTTTGGAACTGTTACTTTTAATATTCATATTTTATCTGATGTGAATGCAATTGCAATTAATTTTTTGCTGTGTTAGCCCGCCCTGAAACTAAAGAGCCGATATTTTTCCAGTACAAAATTTTTTTTTATTAAAAAAAATAATGTCGACGGAAAATGTAAGTTATTTTGTGTTTGGTCACAATGTTAACGAATATTTTTCTTAAAACTCATGAATTTATAGTTGATGTATAAAATAGTTATAAAACAAAATAAAATTTTAAGTTTTTTGTGTTTCGTTTTTTTCACATAAAAGCATTCCATTATTCGACCAGTAGGATACTTATGTAAAGTAAAGTAAAACTTTACTGACTAGAATAGTGTGTTTGTACTTGTTTTGCTCAACTATTTTATTAATATTCAACATTTTTTATTTTTCGAATTTATTCTATGAGCTAAATTTCAGTTATGTATTTTGTAAAGCTTTTTGTAATACTTCTATTCCTTGAATTTTTTAGGAATGACTTTATACATTACCAGACTATTATCTTGTATCTTCTTGTTACATTTTATCTTAAGCCTATAGTACACGGCATGTAAAAAGACACATGCGCATGTGGTTCTGACGTAATTTTGACGTCAATGCAAAGCCACAATAAACATTGCGTGTTGTGTGATGACGTCAAAATTACGTCAGAACCACATGCGCATGTGTCTTTTTACATGCCGTGTACTATAGGCTTTAGCTATCCTTTGGATAGCAATGAAGTATATTGTATGTACAGAACAATTTACAATTATTAGACACCAGCAGAATGTAATGAATTTTCTGGCCCGTAACGGCCTTCGTCAGCATTCTTTGTATCACACTGGTAGTGAATAAAGTCATTCCTAAAAAAATTTAAAGAATAGAACTATTACAAAAAGCTTTATAAAATACATAACTGAAATTTAGCTCATAGAATAAATTCGAAAAATAAAAAATGTTGAATATAATAAAGTAGCTTATGAAAAGAAATAATTCCCAGGTCCTATTTTATTAATATTAATAATATTAATTTATTATTGTTTAGGAGGGTATTAACTTACCATCTTACAATTTTATTAAAATCAGATAACTGGAAGATGGTTTGGGATAATATGGGCTACACTTTTTCCTAATATATGTAGTCGTTTTAGAAAATTTTTTTTTTTTTTTTGTTGGCAAAAATTAATTATTTCGCAAAATTCCGAAATTTTCCTTTTTTTCAAATATCATTAAAAATTGGGAAATGCAGCTATATTTTTCTAATTTTTTCTAGACAACACGAAGTTGCCAACAAAACAAGCCATAAATGATTAAAATCTGTTTACAACTTTTTTTGCACAAAAGACGAAAAGTTTTAATAAAATTTAAGAATTTCATTAAACGCAAAGAAGTGGAGGGAAAGTGCAAGTATGTATTGGGAAAATGTTAAGAACAAAAAAAATTGGAGGACCGTCATATATTTGATCCCCCTAGGGCCGACTCCTTGGCAGTTATGAAACTTTTTCTTTAATATATTTGCTAGTCTTTATTGAAAATTTTGTATGAACGAATGGCGATAGCGGGTAGGTATAAAATAAATGATGGAGATGAAAAATAAAGTGGTGTTAGTCATACATTTGACCCATCTATGGGCATCCAAATTGAAGAATTTCATTAAACCGCCATAGAAAATAAACAGGTTTTTAGTTACGCGAATATATGTTGTGCAATCGAAATAACGGTAAATCTGGAAAACAAGAGCTAACCTAAAATAACGGTTAGCAATACTGGATTTAGCGTACACTCATAGAAAAATGCGTTTTCATATTGATGATGCGTCTTCTAACATCAGAATTGTGACATCAATGTTATTACAAATGACATCAATGAGGCGAACAATGACATCAATTCAATGACGAACGTCTTCCTAAAATTTTGTCATATTTTATGCGTCATCTATGCTATGACTACAGTGACATAAATTCGACGCCACATTTTGTGTACACTGATAGAAAAGGCGCCATAACGATGATGTATTTTGACATCAGGACAGGCATAATGTCGTCAGTGCGATGACAAACTGTCATCAGTGTGATGACATTATATATCATGTCACAATATACTATTAATATTATTTTCTTTTTTAAAAAGTAAAATTAGAAGCAAAAACTCCCATATTCTATTTCTTTAATTATTTATTTGAATACATCAAATTTTTCAAGTAGAATTATAACGAAAATCATATCGGGCTAATGCTGGTGTCTTAAAATTGAGAATTTTTCTGTTAACAAAGGGCAGAATACAACAAAAGCGAAACAGACATGTGTAACGGGTAAGAAAATAATGATATTCTCTGAATTTGACTTAAGGTCAATAGCAATGACTAAATTTGATGACAGTTTGTAATGACACTGATGACATGCTTTATAAAAACCACTTCGATTCGTCATTTCTATGATGCCAATGTATCATCCCATTGATGACATAATTAAAATTTTTGACCCTGATGACAATTTGGCCAAAGGATGTTAAGGCTGACATTACAGTGATTTAAAGTGTCATGGGGTCAAAAACGAAGACACTTGTCATAGTAGTGATGTCAAAATACATCAGCGTTATGACGCCTTTTCTCTCAGTGTACCCGAATTAGGTACAACTAGCACAGTGTATTTATAGTTTTTTATGCTAAAAATATATTAATTTACTTTTTCATACAACATTCGGCATTTTTGATATTTATGTTTATGAATTGAATTATTTTTGAGTGAATTTTTAATACAACTTTGATGTTTACGGTAAAAGTCATGACTTTGAGTTTTGCAGGCGAAGTGCACGCCTTTTTGCAATTATCGCCTAGGAATTCAAAGTCAAATTCAATAATTAATTGAGCCTTAAAAAATATATCCTCTAAATGTAAGGAAGAAACTTTCATGTTAACTGGCTTCTAAGAGTAAGAAATGTAACATATTAAAAAATAAATTATAAAAATATTAACTTAATTCGAAAAATTTTAAATTAAAATTTAAATCGTAAAATTTAATTTAAGAACTCTTTTAAAACTCTGTCCACATATGAGTTCAATTATATATGATATACTCACTCACATACATATATCTATTATTTAAAAATGGCTTCGGCTTTACTCTAACTTTATTCATACATCCATGATTATTGCCCAGATAATCCGTCTATTCATTGAAAATGCATGCAAACTCACACAAACACACAACGAGTGCACCGAATACTGCTCTCTACTCTTTTCACTATATTAACACAATGTAGGACTTAAGAAGGACGACGATGTCGAACTATTTTATTTTGAAAAGCCATGGAGAAGACAAGATAACAATAAAACAATCAATATAAGTTCAACAACTCGTCAACACAAAACAACGAAAAAAATTAAATACCAAAAAAAAAAAAAAAATTTTTAAAAATGTTTAAATTGTAAAAACATTTAAAATAAGTTGAAATAGAAATTTGATGGCAAAACAATAAATTTGATGAAAGGGATCAATCACAGCCCTACAATATAGACACAAATGTAGGGATTTTTCAATGTATGTAGACTAAGGACATTGGAGAGGCCTTTAACTTGAAATTATTAATAGAAAAAAGGTCAAAAGAAAATGAATTTGAAAGTAATTGTTTGAAAATTGTTGGAACACACATTTTGTAAACCTTCTGCCAAAAGGAAATGTTTGTAACAATAACGGTAAATGCGTATCCAAACAAAACAAACAACCGAAACAACGAGTACTCGCATTTGTTGGTTATTTTAGTTGTAGTTCTTAACTAGCCAGCCAGTTCAAAACATCGACAGAAAATCAAAATGGTTGATTGACAAGAATTGTTTTTTGTAAGTGCTGTAAGGTATACTAAATATAGATTGTATGCTATTTACTATACCTATGAACATATGGGCAGTTCCAGTGAAAAGTCTACTTTTTGTAAAGTAACGTTAGAAGTAATTTAAATGGTTTCTCAAAGAATTCGATATGAATTAGGGTGTTCAATTAATCGGCTTTTTTTGTTCGATGAAACGATTAATCGATATTTGGCATTTTTGACTTCTTCGATTAAACGAATAAAACTTTAAAATTATATTATTTAATAATAATCGAATAATTGAAAAACCATAACATATTAAGAGATTCTTTTTTCGATAATTTAAGAAAAAAATGTTACTCAAGAACATTAACATGATTAATTACAAGTATTTTAATATTTTATACACAAAACAAACAACAATTCATACAAATTGATAAAACCTTTACAACGATAAAAAAAAATAAAACATGTGTTGAGATCATATAATTTTAAATGTACAAGCAATTAAACAGATCTTTAAAAATAATCTTTTAAAAAGAAAATGTTGTTTTAAATGTTTTGCTTAACTTGGAAGCCACACGATCAAGTTTTATCTTTCCTTTTTATTTGCTATACTCCCTCACTTTTTTTACTAACGCACTCACAATTTTTAAATTGACCACGATATTTTTCCCAATTTTACCTTTCCATTTGTTTGCCAATTTTATGTTCAATTTAACTGACCACAAATTAAGTGCAGCCTGTGACACAGCTGTCAATTCAAACAAGTTTGGACAAGCAGTTTTTGTGAACAACTTGAAAGTGATTTATTGAACGTGTGGCTCCAGGGTTAAAAATATTTTTTTTGCATTTGTTTCAATAATAATTAAAAATTAACGGATTACTGCATAATTTCAGTAATCAGTTAAAAATTACTGGTTAATGAAAATTATTTCTGTTAGCAGTACGCCCTACACATGACTGTGTTTTTTTTAATTCCAACGAACCCAAAGATTTGGTTTGTTTATTTGGCTTAAAACTTTAAAAAATTATACATTTGACAGAAAAACCATATATGTATAGTTATTCGATTAATCGGCATAAATTAATAAAATTAATCCTTTAATCAGAATCGGCAATTTAAAATTAATCGTCTAAAATTGTTCGATTAATCGAACAAGAATTAATCGGCTGAACACCCTAATATGTATAATTTACTTTTTTATATTTGGCGCAACTAGCTGTACATAACGTTACTAAAGGGATAACATTTAAACAGCATGGTCCTAAGATACAAGCTATTTTGCTTTCTTGCGTTACATTACAAAGAGTAGACTTTTCGCTGTAAATTCCCATATGTACCTTAAACGAGCAAAGATTTTTAAATTCGATAACATGAAAAATATTTCTTTATAAGTCCTTAAGTCTTATAAGTCTTTATTAGCTTACTAAAAAAGGTTTTATGCAAGCAATCTTGCTAAGTTCGCAAACTTATGCAATTTTGTAATGCAAGTCAAAATCCACTTCTGTTTGTTGTAATTTTTTTTGCATATAGTGTTACTTCATTACGTTGCAAAAATAAAAAAACCTGTTTACAAATTTGACTTCTTCATTTAATTTTTTACATTTTGTCGTACAGATATCTCGTCACGTCACAATGGAAATGCCCATATGAAGAGAAATATGCAGATGTTTCTATTTGGATTAGAAATTGATCAACACTATTGCGCATAATAATTATATAAACTCTTTTATCATTTCAAAGATATAAAGAAGATGCTTTAGAAGTACTACCAACTTTGGGTGATTCTAGGGAAAAGGAGCAATGTCATTTTACCGCCAACCTCAACGATTTGTGTTTTATGTATATCGAAAATCGCACCATAAATACTTGTGTAAGCTGACGTGAATTTGTTTAGCTCGGTCAAATGCGTCTAAAATTCGACTTAGGGCTAGTTTTGGCTTCGTACCAGTGTTTCCAAAAGTAGAGAAAATCCCTACATGTGTGTTTTTTATACTTAAATAATAGCGTAGGGAATATCGGACTGATTTTTTATATTAGCCAAAATGTAGGTATTTTTTCTCTTTGTTGAAATTTAAATGAAACGCTGAAGTTTATGTCAATTCACTTTTTACAAAAAAAAAGGAATTATAGAAATCCTGGGGCCTGATTCTGGCAGTCGCGATCGAGTACTTTCTCGATTCGAAAGCAATTAAATATCTAATTAGTTCAGTCAATACTGAACGAATCGGAATTATTTTTTCAGTGTTGTAAAGCATTAATTTGAGATTCACAATACTGAAAAAAATTATTTCGATTCGTTCAGTATCGACTAAAGCAATTAGAAATAAAATTGGCTTCGAATCGAGAAAGTACTCGACCACGAATGCGAGAATTAGGCCCCTGAAAATAAAATTCATATTTACTTAGACTTAGTTTTAATATTCAATTTACATTTCATTTAATTTTCTTCAGTGTAGTTCCACAATGACAAATTAATTTCAGTAAGTTTAATCTATTAAAAAATTTTATGTCTTTTAACAACTTAAGATTTTAAGCAACTTGTACTTCTTTTTGTTACGTTAGAATTCTGCAACAAAACAAATCAAAAGTTAACAGGTACTAGAGTTGCCGAGTTTTCAACACTCATATTATATTATTTATACAATAAATATTTGAGTAGGTGGGTGTCTAAAACTCGTTCACTTTAATCGAATTTGGAGAAATTGCAAAAACATTTTGCTTTTTGGTGAGCAGACTGCAAACGGTAATTTTCAAATACAAGTAGTATGGGCAAAATCTTTTTCCTGTATTGAAAGGTTTAAAAAAAAAACAAATACTGTATGGAGTGTCTATTTTTGAATGAGTTATTGTGCTTTGACAACACTTTTGTGCGATAAACAGTTCCGCATAGCATTTCTTATTGTGGTTGCACACACTCATAGATAAATGCGTCTTCATATTAATGATGCCCTAACATCAGAATTGTGACATCAATGTTATTACAAATAACATGAATAAGGCAAAAAGTGACATCAATCCAATGACGAGCGTCATCATAAAATTGTGTCATATTTTATGCGTCAACTATGCTATGAATACAGTGACATCAATTCGATGCTACATTTTGTGTACACTGATAGAAAAGGCGACAAGCTCTCGTCAGTGCGATGACATAATCTATAATGTCATCAGTGCGATGACAAGCTGTCATCAGTGCGATGACAAACTGTCATCAGTACGATGACATACTGTCATCAATGCGATGACATAATAAATCAAGTCATTATATATTATTAAAATTATATTCATGTTTAAAAAGTAAAATTAGAAGCACAAATTTCCATTTTCTATTTTTTTAGTTGTTTAATTAAATACATAAATTTTTTAAAGTAGAATTATTACGAAACCCGTATCGGGCATGCTGCTGGTGTTTTATAATTGAGAGTTCATCTGTTAACAAAGGACGGAATACAAAAAAAGTGATAACCATGTGTAACGGATAAGTAAATAATGATATTCTCTCAATTCGACTTAAGGTCAATTACAATGGCTCAATTTATTGACAGTTTGTCATCGCACTGATGACATGGTTAATAAAACCGACTCCTATTCATCATTTCTGTGATGCCAATGTGGCATCCCATTGAAGACAGAATTTAATTTTTTGACCCTAATGACAATTTGGCCAAGTGATGTTAAGGCTAACAGTGATGTAAAGTGTCATGGGGTCAAAAACGAAGACACTTGTCATAGTACTGATACATCAGCGTTATGACGCCTTTTCTATCAGTGTACAAACGTTTTGTACAAGCATTTAACTTTTGTTGTGTGTTTGACTTTAAACTACATTTATGCAGGCCTTTTATGTATACCATGGACTTTAAAAATCCTGTATAACGTTAAACAAATCAGTTATGACAACTTTAATTTTGAAAATAATTTATCATTTATAATAAACATTAAGCTTCAAATATTCAATTTGTATTTTCCTATAGTTAAAAATTCTATGATTAATTATTTATAAGTAGAACTACAATAAATTGACTACTGCAACAGCCTCCTTCCACTGCTTACTACTCTCATTTAAGTAACAATAAGTATCTAGATGAATTGAGAATGTTTTTATCTGTATTTATTTATGTTTTCTTAGACAAGAACCCGGTTAAAGTAGCAAAACGAATCAATTGAGGCGATGACCCCCTGTCGTCTATTTTTAACCATTAGTACAAATATTGGCAGCATGAATCGAACGTTAAAATGCATTTTTCATTTTGGTAATTTTATTTTTTTTTTTTTGAATTTTCTTCTTTTCTTTAGTCATCTTCTGAGTGCGTTCAGCATTTAGAGACTTAAAGATTGTGGTGGAATTGTGATGATGGCATTGTTTACTTCATTTAAATAAATTCTTCTGGTCTTTTGTTAGTTACCCGGGTGTCATATACACATTACTGAGATTTTTTCTTCTTCGTTTTCTTGTGTGTTTCAGTTCTTTTTATTAATGAGTATCAATTTGTGTATCATTTACGGGTCAGTATTGAAAGTAAACGCTGGGCTTGTTAAGTAAAGAAAAAAAAAGTATGTGGGTACACTAAAGGTTGGCATAATGAATACCGTTGGACTTAATTTCATTCAGGTTGATTAAAGTGTTTTAATATTTAGTATTTTTTAGAAATTTAGTAAAAAAATTTGTTAATTAAGATTAAGTTCTGCTATAAAAATTTAAACTTCAAATTATATACGACTTTCGATCTTGAATGAAATTGTACTGAAATTAAAATAGAAATTGTAATCAAAATCCTTTGTCATAATTTGGCCCCAGAAATTGAAATTCTTTAAATTCATTGAAATCACACGACACGGGGTGTATTTGGTCGCCATTATTATTTAATATCTTCTTCGAAATTTTATCAGAAATCAATGTCGGAATTCGTATTAATGCTGTATTAATCAATAATCTACGAAACGCAAATGATACACCCAGAGAAAAACATTTTCAACATGGTCAACTTCAACTAAAATATGTTTAACTAGAATGTTCAAACATATTATGGTTAATTTAACCATATTATTATCACCGGCAACCATATTAAATTAATCCACCATCAAGAAGCCACAACCATATCGAGCCATTACCTCAAAAATAGCTTAAGCGACATCATTTTCAATTTTTGTTTTTTTTTTTAATAAATTAATTTATTGGCAACATTTGCATCATCTCCTTAATTCATGGCCACATACAGTTCCGCTACGATTTTAAAGCAAAAACAATTTTAGCTTAAGCGCCAACCTCTTTACAAAATTTTTATGAAACAAAATAGAAAAACCTTCTCCAGTAAAATTATGTTTTTGTCGCTTAAGCTTTTTTTGCGGTAAGGGCTCGATATTTTGGTTGCCTCTGAACATGTTATGGTTAAATATGAAACAAGGGACGAGTGTATAATCTTAGCGGACTATACACTCAAATTGTGACCTGGGCGTGTTGGTTGCGCTCACTCTCAGGGGCGATTGGTAAACGCAATTTGTGTCCCCTAGTGGTTAAGATCTACCATTGGGTAGGCCCCTTTTGGGAAGAAAAAAATAATTTTTTGTCTATAGTTCGATCACTTATAAACATATTATTCTTCTACGTCTAGTATTCTTCTAAGTCTATCCATGGAGAAAGTGAAAAATAAAGTTCAAAGAATTTCAGAAGATTAAAAAAAGGCTGAGAGGAAAAATTAAAGATAAATGGATAAAAATAAGAGCAAGTCGTAGTTTTTTGCTTATATCTCAACAATTTGTGGACTGATATGGCTGAATTAAAATAGAAGTCTATTCCGAAACATGTGTAATAAAAATCTGTAAGAATCCATTTATCATCATACATGGGGTCTTTGAAAACCCCATTTCAACCAACACATATACAAACTGAAGGACATCGTTAAATCTATTTTGCTTCACATAAGAACTCTATATAGCGGGTTATCCATTTTACGGTTTGAAACGTTAAGTTAAATAAAAAAATATACAGCTATGATTTCGATGAAACTTTTACTTCATTCTAATGATTGGACTTTACCATTACGTACGATATACCATTGGGTGACTCACAAGGTGTGCTATCAAGTCATATCGTCATAATGTCTTAAATAATATTTTGCAACTGTTTAAAAAAAAATATTGTTGTATCTCAAACAAAATATAAATTTTAATGTTGTTTCCATTGATTCGTCATAACTGTACAGTGGAAATCTAAATTATAAGCGGTTGCCCACAGCAGTCATATATATTTCTTGTAATTATTTTAAGACATATGACTTTATAACTTTATGATTACCTTGTGAATCACCCAAATGTCATTTAAATGACCGCCTTTAGAATGGCTGCAGCAGTCAATCCTTTTAACGTTGGTTTCGGCCAATTTTTCGTACATTTATGGAATCTGGGTTTACAAATGCTCTAACGTTACGGGATTATCCGCGTTGACATGTCTATTGAGGTAGCCCCACAAAAAAAGTTTAACGGCGTCAAATCGCATGATTTTGGTGGCCTATTAACTTCGCCAAAATGTGATTAAGCGTTCTACAAACTTCTCGTGCAATTAAGGCAAAATCACACGTGGCACCGTCTTATGAAAACACATATCGTCCAGTTCACAATCTTTAAATACGGCCCAATGACCAAAACGTCATTTTTTCTGGATATTGTGGCTTTTCCGAGCACTATATGCGCCAATTTGCTTGTTTACGTAACCATCGAGTGAGAAATGAGCTGACGAAAATGTTGCTCGAAAAATCAGTGTCGCGAGCCTGTAGCTCTAGCCCCCAATCAGCATATCTACGGCGTCGTGAATGGTCAGTAGGGAGATCGATTTTTTGAATTTTTCAAAAACAAGTTTTCGAATGTTCCGAATAGTTGCTATTTTAAAAAAACCGGTTTTTGGTAAGGCATTTTTAAAATAACCGGTTAACCGGGTTTTTTCGAATACATAAAAACACAAAAATTAAATAAGTTTTTGTAATAAAACGTTAACTTGAATTAAAACAAAACAATTACCAAAGGTAATTATCCAACAAAATACATTATACGAGAAGATATGACATAAGGTATGTTCAGACTAGGGATGTAACGATACGCCTTTTTGCCGATACGATACCGATACCGATATTCAACAAGATATATTGCCGATACCGATACGAATATTAAATTTATATTCAAGATAAAAATAACAAAACTCAAATAGAGCAATTTCTTTATTATACAAAATGACAGTGTAAGAGATAAATTATATATACAATAAAATTGATTTAAATAAGATTTTAAAAACAACAAAATGAATGGTAAAATTAATTTAATTTTTAAACAAAAAAAAAGTGTAAGATATTATTAATATTAATAAGATTTTTGTTTAAAGAACAGTGGTCTCAGCATTTGCGGAAATAGTTTCGCAGCTCCGTTTGAAGCAGACCTGCAGTAAAAAATCGTCTCTCAGATGCAATTAAACTCATTTGCGAACTTGAGTTTTTCTGCGGCATGGT
This sequence comes from Pollenia amentaria, assembly GCA_943735925.1. NCBI lineage: Eukaryota > Metazoa > Arthropoda > Insecta > Diptera > Polleniidae > Pollenia > Pollenia amentaria. Next base: position 197,318,201 of record OX031008.1, on the reverse strand, counting down.
CTTAAATGTTGAGTTTAATATTTAATAGCGCCAGTAAACTGCGTCTCTAGAATAATTAGAAAATATAAGGTATATCTACACTTTTTATTTAGCTGAACCACTGCGCAGGATGGACAAATTTTCTTTTAAGATTTTCACAAACGCTCCAAAGGAACTGATTCTTGTAGACTGTAGGGGTGACCGTGTCTTAAACACTTTCGTAAAGTAGAGTCATGTTGAGTAGTTCAATAAGACGTTTTTTCGACCTATTGTCTTTGAAATTTTCTAGCGTTGTATTAAAGGTAAGGAATTGTAGATAAACAATAGATTTCATTTTTCTCTCATCACTCAAATCTTTCGTTCAGAGCTAATGCTACGTAAATCGCCAATTTTTGGGACTCTTAATTATTCTATATCTCAGCTTTTTCATTTATCGTATTTTCTAATAAGTCTTAAAGACTGCTAACTAGCCAAAAAAAAGCGTCAGAAAATGTAGCAGTTACTTTGCTTATGGATTTTGTGGTTTCTGAATTAACCCAAAATTTTATTTTCACAAAAATCATTAAAAATTAACAAAAAAATTCTTAAGACGTACAATAACATACAAGATTTATCAACGGAGGTACGTTTTACCATTATGGTGCAAAGCAAAACGGCTGACGTTGCAGGTCCACACCAACCGTTCAATGCGTTTATGTATCAGTCCAAAAAGTCGTAGTGTTAAATTGTATTAGAAAGTTACACAGCAAACGCGAAAAATACATACAGGTATGGAAAGCATGCAGTAGGTTTACTTTTTACTTTAGCGTGCGTCTCGAAAAAAGGAAAAACGCGTGGTGTGGACCAACCTCCAGCATAAGAATATTGAATATTAGCTATTATGCAAAAAATAAGCATTGAAAATTAAATTGTAGTGTAGTATCGGCGTATCGACAGTAAAATATCGCCGATACCGATACATCGGCAAACATGAAGTATCGCCGATATATCGGTATCGGTATTCGTTACATCCCTAGATCAGACCTTATAAATATTTGACGATGAAATTTAAGAAAAGTGTGACCAGTAAATTGATGAAATTTTAGCTTAATTTTTAACAATTTCTATTTATTTACTAAAGAAGATAATTGTATACTGTAATTTAGAAACTGTTAAATGGTGTTTGATCTTAACAAGCGCTTTGCAAAAGCAAATAAAAAATTTGAGGAATTTAATAAATTTATTATATGAGATATTCTCCTAAATTTATTTTAAATGAATTTTAATTTGTTTGAGGTTAAGCATGTCCATAGAATAAGTCGACTTCAACCATATTTTTGAAAAGTTGCAAACAAAACCTCTTAGACAGGATTATATATTTCAAATTATTTTGTTTCGGAATTATAAAACGAATAGTAATATGAATATGTTTTTTGTATGAAATATATGTCATTTCGGCGACCACAATTTAAAATCTTCCAAGACATTGTTTGATTTCTTCAATTTTGCTTTTTAGTTCTTGGTGTTTTAATAAGTAACACTGATGAATTTTTTCCATATCGTTGATTCCGCCGGAATGTTGTAGTTTTAAGCATGAAGATATGCCAGAACTACGTAGGATTGTTTAGTGCCTTAACGGGCATTCCGTCCTTGGCAACACAACGGGCTAATATTTCACCCAGTGATTCATTTTTGTCAGCATATTTAAGTAAAGTACTATTTGTTGTCGAATGGAGTAAAGTTTTTTTTTGGAGCACATTAATGTCAAACATGTGGACTAACTAACCGTAATAAATAAGTCGTACAGTGGAAGAACCTTTGCAACTTATTATTTTAGGGCACTTCAGGCACCTAATTTTGTCTTTTTAATCCCGTTCGAAATATCTCCACAGATAACATCTATATAAAAATATATTTAACATTTAGAATACTCTGGCACAAATAACAGGGGGCTAATTCTGGCAGTCGTGATCGAATAAATTTTTGATTCGAAAACCATTTTATTTCTAATTTTTTCAGTTGATACTGAACGAATCGAAATTATTTTTTCAGTGATGTAAAGCATTTATCAGAGTTTTTACAACACAAAATTTCGATTCGTTTAGTATCGGCTGAAAGAATTAAAAATTAAATTGCTTCCGAATCGAAAAAGTATTCGATCACGGCTGCTAGAATTAGGCCCCTGTTTACTTTTTAACTGAACACGTTTTTGTAGTATTTTGAATTGTTTTTGGTTTTTTTTACAAGAACTCACGTTTTTATAAGGGAATTGTAATTACATTGTTCATAATGTTTTTTTTTTAAATTTCTTTTGACATTCTTCATAAAAAGCTTAATTTTGCCCAATATTCAATAGTAAATAGAAAAATACTTAAATTACGGGTAAATTTACAACAAGTGTAAGGAAACGAATATAAAGCAGACATTATTAAAATAACCGGTTTATTATACCAAAATAACCGGTTTATTCGATATTGGAAAAATGGACATTTTAAAATAACCGGTTTATGCAAAGCTAAAATAACCAGTTAAGACCGGTCGAATAATAGCCGTTCGATCTCCCTATTGGTCAGCATGCTTCCATTGTTGCGTGAGTTGGACTTTTATGAATGGAGCTGCAAGTCCAAATGCAAAATACGCCATAATGAGCCGTAAGATAGGCACAATTGCTGAGAACGCCGTAGAATCGACAAATTCGGATTATCCGCCACACTTTTACTAACAGAAGTGATATTTTCGGCAGTTCGCACATTGCGATGATATACAGTCCTGACCACATCTGTAACGCCTACAGTCCCTTAAAATTTCTTTATAATCTTGACATTTTCTTGCACAGTAGGTCGATTATGACTACCATAATCACCCCGTAATGCTCGAAAATAGGCCACGTTTGAACTACCAGTTCTGTATGTATTAAGTTTGAATTTGTTTTATATATTAAATTGAATTTTTTTTTTTAATTAACAATATTTTAACATTTAAACAATAATGCAGTATGTACTTGTGCTTTTGACCAGGCTTGTAAAAAAATATTTGTATGTATTTATTACATGTGGTTAGAACCACACAAATGCACACATACATTTGTATACACGAAGCACACATTGATAGCATTGAACACAGATGGATAAATATGAGCACACAGATCCAACCACCAAAAAAAAAAAAAAAAAAAAAAGGAACGAAAAACAGCAGCTTGTGGGGAGTAACATTATTGGAGCGAATGAGTGTGTTGTGACGATAGAGCTTTAGAGCGTTGCACAGAAGCGCATTAAGCCACATTTCAATGCACGTCGATAATTTATTATGCGGGAAATCTTTTCTCGTGACTTATTTGTTTTTTTTTTTTATTATTATTATTTTCGTTAATAATATTATTTTTCATGGTAGGCCCTTTTTTCTTACATACATGTTTTTGGATGTTGTTGTTGTAGCTGGTATCTCTTTAGAGCAAAAACAACAAAAAATAGTAATAAAAAGATCTAGAAAAATACTCATACTTACATAGACATTTATACAAATACGATACCAATACACTGCCAATATGCAGCAATCAAACAACAAGAACAGATGTTAAATGCTACTGCACCAGGAGGTCGATCGAAATCTTGTTTAACTTTTTTTTGAAAAGTATACGATTTTTTTCTGCTCCCTACTGATTTACAATAACAAAAAACCCATACAAACTGAGGTGAGTGAATCAGTGTGTTGGCTGCTCTTATTTAATAGGTTGTTATGTTTGTCCCAAAATATAAGCTACAGTCAGTCATTTAGTCACTACGACAGCCTGTCCGCAGTTACCACACCTTTAGACTGTCACTGCATTATGACCATCAAACGCATTAAATGGTCAATTCCAAAAAAAAAAAAAAATTAAAAAAACAAGAACCGAAATAAACACACAAAAAACTTTATGTCGGCATTCGAGCCTTTGTAAGAAGCTGAGTAGTTCGCTTATTCTTTTTGGTTTCGGTGCTGTCATTCTTCCACCATATTACTTTATACTCCGCTGAACGTTATGATCGTTTCTTATAATTTTTATCGAATAATAATGTTGCATAAAAATTAAAAATAAAATAAGTTTATTCCCTTTTTGTCGTTTCGTTCGATGGAGTAAAAGATGATGACACTAAATTTTTTTATTATATTTTCGCTTAATGCACTGTGGGTTAGTGATTACAATAATCTTGCTGATGATTTTGTAAACGTTTTCGAATAATAGAATTTAATCCATATTTCATCTGTCTTCAAATGTTTTCTTTTAAACAAGAGAGAGATGCTAACTTACCGTTTTAACACAATTGCACCGTATGAACGTAGTAGCGTTGATACGCTGCCAAATTAAAACGTGTAAAAGGCACACAATAGTTGGCGCAAACGTAAAACCGTTTCTACGTTGTACGTCGAAATAGATCTAATTCTATTTTCTGCGACGTTTACGGCCATATTGTCATAGAAAAAAATATTAAAAATAAAAATATAAAATGAAATAATTTTTGTGTTTTTAAATTGAATATTTGAAACAAGGCGAATTCATTCCAGGTAATCTCGGTAGTACAACAAGTACAACTCGTACAAAAACCACAAGCAATTTGTTTTTGTAAAATCATTGTACAATGTCAACAACCGAAACAAATCAAAACTGAAACAAAGATAATAAGCAAAATTTTGACATCCAGCAATTAAATAAAGCTATAGAAAAAAAGTTACCAGCAGGGCTTTTAGGATCACCTGTAATGAATTCGCCTTGATTTGAAATAATATGAAGGAAAAACCAAACATAAATTTCAACACAATTGGAGTTTTTCTAATATTATTTTCAAAGGAAAAAAAAAAACATCTACGATGGAATTGTGGGTAAATAGAGCGTGTTTATAGAAATTAATGGCGTTACGTCCTACGTTCTTACGACGTAGGACCCAGTTGTGTTCCTAGCATATGCCCTTTTTAAAGTTCCTGAAACGCGATAAAAAAAAACTTAAAAGACGTGCCCTTTTTGCTTGGATAAGGTTACAATTTTTGTTTTTATCACCATATCGAGTTATATAATCCGTCTTAAAAATTTAAAAACGTGCGAACATCGTGAGAACGGATAAGTTTTGGATAACGGATAAGCAATTGGTAACAATCCATGCAGTAAACATTACAGTGTCGTTGTAAATAAATTTATTTATTTCTTTTTAAAAGCTGAAGTTGACAGCACTTTAAGTGTCTTAAACGAGATAATCGTTGTTGTTCAAGCTACAAAGTGTATGCCGAGTTATGATTAAAACTTAGTTTTAACGAAACATACAACAAGTCAAAATGTCACATTGACAGTGATTTTTTAGAATGATGACGAGGATCCTTAAAAAAAACTTATTATAGTCCCTTTTTTGAAAACAAATAAAACAAATGGTATGAAAATGGGCGGTGCGCAATGTGACCCCAGAAAATATGGCCCAAAAAGAAAATGAAGAATGGATCCAAATTTTTACCAAAAACACAAAAACACGCAATTTTTCATTTTTTTGTTGGGGTGCATTTTAAGTGAAGAAATATACACTGACCACAAATAAAATCAATTTTATAAAAATTTCCCTAAAAATTCCATGTAAAAATTAGGGATGAAACGAGTACCGATACCGATATATCGACGATACCTCACGTTTGTCGATATAGCGGTATCGGCAATATTTTACTGTCCGCCGTTACTCTTTTATAAGTTTTTTGAACAAGCAATTTAATGGCAAAAAATCAAACGGAACAATAAATTGTCTCTTTTAATTCTAAAACTGAAGGTCGGTCCGCGCCACGCGTTTTCCTTTTTCGAGACGCATGCTAAAGTAGAAAGTAAATCTACTGCATGCTTTCCATACGCTTATGTATGTTTCACGTTTGCTGTGTAACTTTTCAATACAATTTAACACTACGGCTTTTTGGACTGATGCATAAAAGCATTGAACGCTTGGTGTGGACCGCAACATCAGCCGTTTTGAGTTGTCGATATCGGTATCGTATCGGCAAAATAGTTACTTCCCTAGTAAAAATGCGGGTGATTTTTCATTTTAACAAATATGTATTATTTTATCAAAATTAACCATCAATATAGAAGAAAATTATGCTGTACTTTTAAAGAAAAATCTAGATCAATTAAAATATAAAATAATATTTCTGAAGTAAAAATATAGGAATCCAATCCAAATTTTGTATATAACTTTCTATGTGTTTTTTTTCAATATTAACTTTTTGTGGTAAAAATTCATTAAAAAATTTAAGGTGAAAATTAATTTTTGTTATGTTTTTGTGAAAATGTATTTTTTCTTATGTTTTTTTTTTATTATACTCGCCACCACCACTAGTGGTGAATGAGGGTATACTAAGTTTGTCATTCCGTGTAAAACTTTTTTATTATACATTTAAGACCCCATAAAGTATATAAATTCTGGCTCCTTAAGTAATTCTAAGTCGACTTACACAGTACAACACATGATTTGCCAACTCAATTCTGTGAACTGTATGTGAAATTAGACCCAAAAAGAAGAATTTCTGCATCATTCGTTTTGTCTTCTTACCTGCGATTTGAAGTAAGTATCGATTTGAAGTTAGTACTATCGTATAGGGGAATTTATCACGTTTTAGGCCCTGTTGTTTGACATAGCTCGACAACCCCTAGCCCAATTTAGTTGAAATAAATTTTAAAAAATTAAGAATTACAATTCCCTTAATCTGTTCATATATTGTTTTCCTATACAAGTAACACTTTCGAAGTTAAAAATGAATGTATGAAGGGAAAAAATTATTTTTTGCCTAAAAATTAAAATTTTTTTTTTTAAAAATACATAAAAAATGCAAAATGGAAAAAAGTTTCAAGTCTAGTTACTTTTTCGCAAAGTCACATAACCTATGAGCAAAATGAGACAAAGATCATAAAAATCGATGCACGCGTTTCGCTTTTATTCGCAATTGAGTAAAGGTATGAATTTCAAAAATCAGTTATAGCCACCACCCTTAAAATAAAAATAAAAATATAAATTAAAAAATTATCATGCAAAAAAAAACTTTATTTATAAAAACTTAATGAAAATAAAATAATATGCAATTAATACGCAATTATAATATGCATAAAAACAAAATTTAGAACATTTTTTCAATTATTGGCAATATCCATCCTTGTAGAAGTTGACGCTTGTGGTTCTGATGATCTTGTTTTCTTCGTAGGTTGTTCATATTCATGGTCTGAGTCAGCTTGGCGTTGTCGGTATGATGTTGCGCTGACATTTTGCTGTGTGAGTTTTCTTCTCTTCAAAAATGATGTCAGCCATTCGGAGTCGTGTTGTGATAGTCCCAGCTTGGCCACAATGTAATCCATTTCGATTTGTGGTAGCGGTTGTGGTGCACTATTTTCAATATCGGGTATCCAATCAGCATCATCCAAATCGGTCGGATTGGTGAAAACGGTTTCGGCTAGCAGGGACACAGTATCCGCACTCGGAGGTTTAGGTGCATCGGTATCAGCAGGGCGTTGCACTGGAAGTGTGGCAGTAAATGCAGCAGTGTATACTTTTGTTTTCAATTGTTGTCTGTTTAATCCAGGACGAAAATTTATGCATGCATAGCACCTGGATTCATCATGTCCAGTTGTGTCTTCCACCCAAATTACTGGCTTCATAAAAGATAACTTTCTACTTTTTCCGTGAATCCATTTTAGAAGGGTAGTATAACAACTGTTGCACATTGTGTTCGGCGTAACATTTGCACCACTTAAATCTGCTTCATCGAAATAATAACAATACGCGGTTTTGAATTGCTCAGTAAACAAATTTTTTCGATCTTTTTTCTGTATTTTTCGGACGATATGACCACAAACGTAACAATATTCATCCAAATATGGGCACTTGTTGTTTTCCATATTGATATATTTTATGTTTTGTTGTTATTCACTTTTAAAAAACTGGAGAAAAATCACTTTTACAGTTCGCGTTCGTCGGCACTGGCTGAATGCCAAAAATCGATCAATGCACACCTATAAATACTACGTATTTTTGAATATTTTACTGCCAGGTACTTATAAATGGGCGCATATTTTAAGGGCGGCTGGCTATATACCTGATTCAGCACTTGTACGTTTCAAACTGTGCAAAACTTTCCAAATAATGACCACCCTTAAATGTGGGTGCAATTTCTGTAAAAAAATCATATAGGTAGCCACCGGAAAAACCCAAATAATAAAAAGGTCCACTTTCCGTTTAATTGTCCACGTACATTTATTACCGCAATCATAAAAATCAAATAACCTTTTGTTTATTCCTTTTTTTTTAATTCTCAGAATCATGAAAAAGGTGTCAATGTTTTCTCCAAATAATGTTGTGCATATCTCGAGCAAATTTTTGAAATTCATACCTTTACTCAATTGCGAATAAAAGCGAAACGCGTGCATCGATTTTTATGATCTTTGTCTCATTTTGCTCATAGGTTATGTGACTTTGCGAAAAAGTAACTAGACTTGAAACTTTTTTCCATTTTGCATTTTTTATGTATTTTTAAAAAAAAAAAATTTTAATTTTTAGGCAAAAAATAATTTTTTCCCTTCATACATTCATTTTTAACTTCGAAAGTGTTACTTGTATAGGAAAACAATATATAAACAGATTAAGGGAATTGTAATTCTTAATTTTTTAAAATTTATTTCAACTAAATTGGGCTAGTGGTTGTCGAGCTATGTCAAACAACAGGGCCTAAAACGTGATAAATTCCCCTATACGATAGTACTAACTTCAAATCGATACTAACTTCAAATCGCAGGTAAGAAGACAAAACGAATGATGCAGAAATTCTTCTTTTTGGGTCTAATTTCACATACAGTTCACAGAATTGAGTTGGCAATCAATTAACTGAAAAATGTTGTACTGTGTTAGCCATGTCCGTCTGTACGTCTGTTGAAAACCTTTCGAAAAACGCAAAAGAAAAGAACAAACTTGTTCTTAAATTGCTTGTAGTTATCCTAAGCAGTTTGGGATTGAAATCCAGTAAAATCGGTTCAGTAGGATCAGAACTATGAATCAAAATGTGGAACCACCACCTTAAAAAAATTGAGAATTTTGATACAAAAACTATCATAAATGGTTTAAAAAATGTACGGAATGATATAACATTTTGCACGAATTCGCTCTATACGACTGCATACTGTTAAATTTCGTGAAGATCGGTCTATAATCGACAATAGGCCCCATATAAGCCATACTCGCAGAAAAAAGTTTAGTACGCCTAAAACCGTAGTAAATAACGCTATCATACTAAAATTTTGTTCGTCACAGTTTTATATTACCAGAAATTACACTGTAACAATTTTTGAAGATCGGCCCATTATTTACACTAGGTCCCATATAAACCCTACTCCCGGAAAACAGTTTAGAAATAAATAATGCTATCATAATTAAATTCGATACGGTACAGTTTTGTAGGACTGGAAATCACACTGCTAAATTTCGTGAAGATCGGTCAGTAATTTACACTAGGCCCCATATAAACCCTAATAAATATGATACTAAAATTTGGTACGTCACAGTTTTATAGGACCTGAAATCACACTGTAAAATTTTTTGAAGATCGGTCAATAATTTACACTAGGTCCCATATAAACCCTACTCCCGAAAAAAAAGTTTATTGCGCCTAGAACAAATAAAGCTCTCTTGGGGAAAATAATTAAATTCGCCTAAATCCATAGCAGATATAGATATTGCGGTAAAATTTCTTCCAATTTCATATGGCCCTATGCTCCTTGTAGGAGTAAAAGGAACAAATATATATATATATATATATATGTATATCATATGGCCAGAAAAATATCATGCAATTTTGTGAAATTCACTGTTAACACTAAAACTAATAACAAAGCTGTATTGAAATTTATTCTAATTTTTTTTTTTTTTTTTTTTGTAATACCAGAAATCAGTCTTCAGAATTTTGGGGTGATTGGTCCATAATTTGCCATGGGTCCAATAAAAATTACCCTCTTAAAAATCATTTTAGTTCGGCAAAAAATTTTACGAATCATGACATTTTACTCAAGCCAGTTCAAAGTTCTAACAAGAAACGCATAAAATTTTCTTATTGTCGGCCAATAATTTAATATAGGTCAAAACCGCCGCCAACTTTAATGCTGACGTTCGTTTTTATGAAGCTTAGTTAATAATATATACATATGTATTCATCATAAAGAGTCCACTCTTTGCGGTGGAGGGTATAAGAGATTCGGCACAGCCGAATATATCACTCTAACTTGTTTTTTCTTTCGTTGTATTTCTTTTTACCCAGGTGTCATTTGGGTGATAGGTTTTTGTAAAAATCACCTAAGTGATGTTTCTTAGATCGCTTTTGATGATTAAAAACTGATTTATCACTTGAGCGATTGAAAAAGGATTCATATATGACTTATTCATATGATCAAATAGGAATCAGCAAATTGTATCACAAATGATTCTTTGAGATGATTTATGGGTAGGGTATCATTTTCCAACAACGAAAGTATCATTTCTGATCAAGAAAATGGGCTCATATGCGGTAATTTTGCTCTTGAATCTGATTCCTAAAGGACTCAATAACGATACAAAGTGCTTGATGGGTACATACGTTAGTTAATATATTTTTATTTATTTCTTATGCTTTTTAAGCTTCCTTACTTAAATAAATAGAATAAAACGTGACCATATGTCTTTTTTATCCAAAATAGAATTTATTGATAAATATTTAAGGGTTTATTTTCTAAATCACTTCACCTTGCGTTGAGAAATTTTTCATATAAAATTTTTTTGAATGCTTAAAAATTTGTATGAAAATATTTTTCAAGTGAGGTGAAGTGTTTAAGATAATAACCGCTTTAATTTTTGACTCAATCAATAAAAACTCAGTGCATTACATAGAAAAAGTAATCCGATTGGCGACGTTTCGATTTTCGTCGCATTTTCTCGAACCCCTTTGAGGACGGAAATCAAGGCTCCAGTGTATTGCAATTACTAGCATCTAATAAGCATCAGATTTATATGGATTAGTAAATTTTCATATACTCAGATTTTGAGTGTGCTGCTTTTTCTTAGATATTACGTGTTCCAAATAAGAAAATATATAATAAGTTAACATTTTAGGTTATTCAGATATAGATATTGCGGTAAAATTTCTTCCAATTTCATATGGCTCTATGCTCCTTGTAGGAGTAAAAGGAACAAATATATATATATATATATATATGTATATCATATGGCCAGAAAAATATCATGCAATTTTGTGAAATTCACTGTTAACACTAAAACTAATAACAAAGCTGTATTGAAATTTATTCTAATTTTTTTTTTTTTTTTTTTTTGTAATACCAGAAATCAGTCTTCAGAATTTTGGGGTGATTGGTCCATAATTTGCCATGGGTCCAATAAAAATTACCCTCTTAAAAATCATTTTAGTTCGGCAAAAAATTTTACGAATCATGACATTTTACTCAAGCCAGTTCAAAGTTCTAACAAGAAACGCATAAAATTTTCTTATTGTCGGCCAATAATTTAATATAGGTCAAAACCGCCGCCAACTTTAATGCTGACGTTCGTTTTTATGAAGCTTAGTTAATAATATATACATATGTATTCATCATAAAGAGTCCACTCTTTGCGGTGGAGGGTATAAGAGATTCGGCACAGCCGAATATATCACTCTAACTTGTTTTTTCTTTCGTTGTATTTCTTTTTACCCAGGTGTCATTTGGGTGATAGGTTTTTGTAAAAATCACCTAAGTGATGTTTCTTAGATCGCTTTTGATGATTAAAAACTGATTTATCACTTGAGCGATTGAAAAAGGATTCATATATGACTTATTCATATGATCAAATAGGAATCAGCAAATTGTATCACAAATGATTCTTTGAGATGATTTATGGGTAGGGTATCATTTTCCAACAACGAAAGTATCATTTCTGATCAAGAAAATGGGCTCATATGCGGTAATTTTGCTCTTGAATCTGATTCCTAAAGGACTCAATAACGATACAAAGTGCTTGATGGGTACATACGTTAGTTAATATATTTTTATTTATTTCTTATGCTTTTTAAGCTTCCTTACTTAAATAAATAGAATAAAACGTGACCATATGTCTTTTTTATCCAAAATAGAATTTATTGATAAATATTTAAGGGTTTATTTTCTAAATCACTTCACCTTGCGTTGAGAAATTTTTCATATAAAATTTTTTTGAATGCTTAAAAATTTGTATGAAAATATTTTTCAAGTGAGGTGAAGTGTTTAAGATAATAACCGCTTTAATTTTTGACTCAATCAATAAAAACTCAGTGCATTACATAGAAAAAGTAATCCGATTGGCGACATTTCGATTTTCGTCGCATTTTCTCGAACCCCTTTGAGGACGGAAATCAAGGCTCCAGTGTATTGCAATTACTAGCATCTAATAAGCATCAGATTTATATGGATTAGTAAATTTTCATATATTCAGATTTTGAGTGTGCTGCTTTTTCTTAGATATTACGTGTTCCAAATAAGAAAATATATAATAAGTTAACATTTTAGGTTATTCCAATCGAAAGAAAACCACTTTGCCCTATTCCCCTGCCCATTGTGCAGCATTCATTTATATTCATTTTTTCAGGTGAAAAAGGCAGTTCTTTTTCATTTGCTTATGAAATTTATGGACATTCCTGACATGGTCATTTCAATGCCCCACCACAAAGTCTTTAAGGCCTCACAGGCATACCCTTCAGCTAAGAAACGCTAATAAAAAGCTACCAAAGGTAAAGTAACAAACTCTGCGAGACTGCACGGCGTTGCTAAAAGTAGCAGCCGTAAAAAGTTAACTTAATATTGTTGTTGGTTTTATTCCTGCTGTCTCCCATGACTGTCAGTTCGTTAGTCAGTCTTCTCTTAAAATAAAAATTATATTATTTTTAAGTATGCAGTAAATGATCCTTCTTTGCTCCTTTTGCTGGCTGTCGAATGGTTCAAAGGTACAATACACAAACTTATACTTTTGCACATTCAATATAAATATTGTTGGCTCGACCAAAAGATACCGCTCTCTACTGGAGCTCTTAACAAATTTGTTAAGCAACACGCCTATAAGTGGAAATAACTCTAATTATGTGCGCGTGCGTGCGTGCATCGTAGTATTCCCTGGTTTGTTTGTTTGCGTGTTCTTCTTGCCACTTTTTGTGTGATATATGTATATATTTTTTTATATGTTTGTATGTATATTTATTCGATTTATTTTATCTGGAATCTTTTTATTTCATTTTGTTTTTTATTTTTGTTGTTGTTGTTGTTGGTTGTTGCTGTTTTATAATATATTTCGATTATATCTCTGCACACTCTATCTGTTTCGTTACGCTTCTGGTTTTTTTTTCTCTACTTTTTCTTGTCTCATGATACAATCGAAGAAAAAAGTTTTTATGTATTATGGAAAACGTCTTAGCCACCAATCAGTTGAAGTGCTTAAACAAAGTCACCAGATAAAGTGTAGACATACATTCATACACAAAAAAACTTAAAAAAGTGTTCATATTTATATTCCAAAAAAATGACCACATATTATTGGAATTTTTTCGGTAGTTTTCAAAAAGGCTAAAGAAAACATTGAACTAGATAGAATAAAGAAGCCGATTCAGGATATTCAGATCGATTACTTTATTATGAGCTTTCTTCGATTTTTTTTTTTCTTAAATTATTTCAGTATTTAGGATTAACACTGGGAAACACACAATCGAGTGTGTAGAACAAATTAATATGCATCGTACGCCTCATAAAAACAATATTTTATTTATTATTGATTTTTCTTTATATTAATTGTTTCAGCTTAAAAAGTAATTTCATAACAAAAGAATTTTTAAAGAATTTAATTTAATTAATATGTGTCATTTTAAACAAACAAAAAAGAAACGGAAATTCCTTTAAAAATTAACAGGCAGAAATTTTCATAATGGTAAATGGATTAAATTGTTTCGTATTGTTTTGCTAGTTTAGGAGTTTGTACACGTTCAAAATTCTTGCCAATGCAGGCGAATTCACTCGTCACTACGTGTACTAGACATTCGCCGTCATATCTAAATTTTTTGATTTCCTATTCTGCATTGCCGGTGTCACACATGCAAACACATTTTCACTAATACTAATACTAGCGCTTGGTGAGAAATGCTTGACCGTGTACAGACCCCTTTAGACATCACTCAGTAAAAAGTGGAGCTGGTAAGCAGTTTTATAAGGGAGAGAAGCATAATACCGCCTTACAAGCCTGCTTAGAAGAGGCATGATTTTTATATGGCGAATTCCCACTTGGAAGCACCACTTTTTGCTCTCTGCTAAAAAAAAAATTGATGACTGATTGCAGATAAAAAAAATTTAATTTCTATGTTCGGTAATATTTCGGGAATAATCGTAAACACATATCAAACTTAATGATTTTAATTATCACTTACTTAATCACTTACAACCTGTTTCCTTATAAGGGATAATTCAAAGTTGTTAAATCGTTTTTATTTACTTAAATTAAACATTCACTTCAATAGCCAGCGCATATATCAGCGCTCTTGTACTTTTCTTGCTTCCGGAAACCTTAAAATTTTTTACTGGACAGCTATTTTTCATTACAAAAAACTTCTATACGTGGTGGGTAGGGGGACTTATATGAGTTATGTATATGACTAAATATTTTATAAAAGTTTTTTTTTTTTAATAAATTTTGCTTTATTATAAGCCTTCTTTCGGAGTTCCATTTTGACTATAATATCAAGTAATCGCCATTTAATGCGGTCTTGTAATTTCCAACTTCTAGCATTAGCATTTAAAAAAAGTTATACTGATAACAGGGATTAGGTTGACAAAGACGGACTTGACATAATATATAAGCCGGTTTGACGCTCGATTTCTTTTTAAAGAAATTATAACAGTCGCCGGGAAAGAACAAAATCATATATTACTCGAACCCAGGAAAAACTTTTTGAATTTGGGTAATAGGTCGTAGTTATTTCATACGTTACCTGGTAAGTAGTTGTCATTACAATTATCATTATTCTGAAAACCTCAATAAGTACTTGCTAGTAATGACCTCAGTAAGTACTTTTCACTACTATTATTTTCAGTTATGAATATTTGCTTACTTGTCTTGTTTTCAGTACTGAATATTTACTTACTGGTATTTAGCCCCATAACTACTTAATAGGTCTATTAACTAACGCCAATTAAATAAAAACTAGTTATTTTTTGGCTTCTAGTAAGTATATTGTAAGTACTTACAATACAACATACTGGTAGTTGAATAATAACTAGATATTTTGTGACTTCTAGTAAGTGTATTGTAACTACTGAATTCTGTGGACAACTCGAACAAAAATAAGTCGTTATTCAGCCGAAAAATAAGTAGTGTTTATATTTCTCCAACATTACTTGCCTACTTACCAGGTAAGTAAAGTTTTTGCTGGGAAACTGCACCGTATTTACTGAAAATCGGTTAGAGTGGGTATTGTAAAAAAATTATGCAAATATCGTACGATTCATTTAAATGAAATCTCTTCTAAGCTTAAAAGATCGCTCGGTAATCTGACTTCATTATTTTTTAACACTTTTCCATTTTTCCATTTTTTATACACAAAAAAAATTCTCTCCCATCTTTTTTTTCAATCAAAGCATTAATCAAAAATAAAATAAGTTTTAATTTAAAATTTAATCAAGTGGATTAAACCTACACCGATAGAAAAGGCGCCATAACGCTGATGCATTTTGACATCAGTACTATGACCAGTGACTTCGTTTCTGACGGCGGTATGAACTAAGTCCCCAATGAACTAACTCCCAAAACCCAAAATGAACTAAGTCCCTTAATTTGGGGACGTCATTCATTTATGGAAAAACCCCGAAAAAGCCAATATGAACTAAAACCCCAAACAGGTGAACCAAGTCCCTAAACAGAAATGAACTAAGACGCAATTTCACCAAATTTCCACAAGAGTGGAAAAAGTCTTCTAATGAAAGTGAACTAAGTCCCCAAATTAAAAAAATATAGAAATAAACACCATTTTTTCTTTAGGTATATTCTAACCTACATAATTAAACCAAATATAATTCTTTTAAGTAAAAATTAAAAAAATCCACTTTTTTATACATATAGTTAATAATTTAATTATACACTTGCATTGAGTCTTCTACAGTTCTTCTTCTACAAAATTAATATTGTTTAAAATTATATATGGATGTTTATATATTTTTAAATACATATGTATCTATACTATGTGCATATACGTTTTATGTATGTACATAAATACACTGATTTAGAGAATCTTTAGTAAGCGAAGCTGGTGTTAGTTATACCATAGAGGAAAAAATCCTTGCGCCCGGCCGAAGGCCGGCTATACAGAGAAGCTTTAGTTAGCGAAGCCGGTGTTTGTTATACCATAGAGCAGAAAATCCTTGCGCCCTTGGTAATAAATCCTTGGTATAACTAACACCGGCTTTGCTAACTAAAGCTTCTCTAAATAGCCGGCCTTCGGCCCGGTGCAAGGATTTTTTCCTCCACGGTATAACAAACACCGGCTTCTCTAACTTAAGCTTTTCTTCATCTAAAAGATTCTTTAACTAATCTCGAGGGGGAAATAATGATCGAGTACAAAAACAAAATGCATATTTGTAATCGTGAGCAAATTACCTCTAATTTGTGTACCCAGACATACATATGAACTAAGTCCCCAAAAATGCATTTGGGGGCTTAGTTCATTACTACTTTTTGGGAACTTCGTTCATATGTACTAACTCCCAAAAAATAAAATGAACGATGCCCCCAAATATCGTTGTTGTTTTTTCACATACAGTCGTTTGGGGACTTAGTTCATTTTGGGTTTGGTTAGTTAGTTCATTGGGGACTTAGTTCATACCGCCGTTTCTGACCCCATGATACTTTATTTTTAAACATGAAAATAATTTTAATAATATATAATGACATGATATATTATGTCATCGCATTGTTGACAGTTTGTCAACGCACTGATGACAGTATGTCATCGCACTGATGATAGTTTGTCATTGCACTCACGACAGTTTGTCATCGCACTGATGACTTGATATATTATGTCATCGCACTGATGACGGTTTGTCATCGCACTGAGGACATGGCAGATTATGTCATTGCACTGATGAGATTTTGTCGCTTTTTCTTTTAGTGTACACAAAATGTGGCATCGAATTGATGTCACTGTAGTCATGGCATAGATGACGCATAAAATATGACAAAATTATATGAGGACGTTCGTCATTCGATTGATGCCACTTTTTGCCTTATTGATGCCATTTGTAATAACATTGATGTGACAATTCTGATGTTAGAGCATCATCAATATGAAGACGCATTTTTCTATGAGTGTATACTTACTTATATCAACAAAATTTCTGCAGTAAATTTTGTTAATATCAAAAAATATTGACACTGTTTGTTTGTTTGCTGGTACAAATTAAATAAATTTTTTTTATTAATTAATATTTCTTATTAATTTTTAATTGAAATCAATTTTAATTTTATTCTGTGTACGCAAAAAAAACAGCTAAGGTAAAATTGCAGTTACATGATATCTCGTAAATGATTGCTAATATCTTGCTTGCATCGGAAAATTTATTGTACGATTGCAACTTGAAATCATGAAATCAATACAACAGAAAAGATTGAATCAATTTGTTCAAAGCACACAGAAAAAATTCTCTGTAATCACCAAATTCGTACCAAATTCATAGAATCAAGTAAAAAAAAAAAGTTGTAGATTTTGCACATATTACCATAATTACTATATTGATTACAAAAAATTGTCAAAATTTAATATTGTGAATATTTATTTTTTTTTCAATTAATGATAGTTTTGATTAAAAAAATTATCAAAAAACTTTGTCGTTTCAAACAACGTGTTAATTGATTTAATTAAATATAGGTCAGATGTTGGCAATTTCCAACAACAATTTTTAAAGTTTAAATTATTTTATTTTGAACAAAAAAAAAGCAATTAAGATTTTTTGATATTTTATTAATATTTTAATTAAAAAATTTATTTCAAAACAACTAAAATGTTAATTAAATCCAAATTATGTTTTTAATTGTCTTTCAATTAAAAAAATAATTGATTCAATTATCACAATATTTAAATTGAAATACTTTTTTTAATTGATAAGAAAACTACTGATAAATTTTTCTGTGCAATGATTTTTTAGTTGATTACAATTAAATTGTATTGCAATCGATTTAATAGAATACTTTACTTGCAATCAAATCCATAAAAAAAATGCATAAATTATTTATTTTTTGGAGAATCATCACATAACAAACATAACAATTCTTGAACTAAATATCGCACTTAATCAACTAAAAAATTTTATTTTTTCCGTTTTTCGTAGAAATCGATACGTTATATTCATATCTTCCCTCTGTGTAATTATATTAAAAAATAGACTGTGTGATCATTTTTTTAGTTATTTCAATAGTTAAGGGAGATCTTATTAAATAATCATTTAGACCAATAAGTGATAATTTTTATTAGTTTTGATAAAACTTGACTTGGAAAAAATTCTTTCTTCATTTATCGTAGATATTGGAGAAATTGAAAGCAACACCTAATACAGAATATCTTATTTCTAAGTCCTATTCCTGGAAATCTCTAAACATATAAAATCTTCCATTATGCCATTAGAGTCCTGTTAAATTTTTTTTTAATTTTGAACACTTCAAATTGTTTCGGTTATTTCTGTTAAAACATTGATATGAGAAGATATGAGAAAAAACAAATAACTACACACATAAATATAAAAAGTACGTGAAACAAAAAGCTGTTGACAGCAAACACTTATTTAAAACGAAGATCTATGAGCACCTTCTTTTCTAAGAAAAAATATTTTCTAAACACATGCCTTTTGTATATGAGACGAAAAAATATGTTATAATTCTGCATAAAATTAAAAATTTGGTTATATCGGTTAATCAGTTAATCTACTGAAATTAACCGGTTTAGTCGTAAACCGAAAATAGCCAATTTTAAAATTTCAATATTGTAGTGGGAGCCCATAATTTAACATGTATATGTCAATGCATAGGGACAAAACTGCCAATAATTGGTACGATTTTCGCACTTTAAATGTTCGAATTCCGAAAAAGAATCAAATTTATCTATTAAATCAAATTAAATCTATTTTTGAGAAAGGTTAAGAGTTTAGTATGATCTTTATTTCTATGTTTATTGGTTTGAAAGATAAATGGGGTGACAAAAAAGTTCCAAAATATAGGTTATACATTTACTCCCCAAAAGGGAAAATTTCGCTTATTTTTCTATTATTAAGATCACTGAACACCTTCTTTGTTTATATGAAAAAATATTTTCTTAACACATACCTTACAAATACATACATAACAAATAATTAAAAACTCAAAAAAAATGTTATAATACTACAAAAAATTTAAAATGTTGTTACATCGTTTAATCGACTGAATTTAACCGGTTTAATCGTTAATCGTTTTTAAATTAACCGATCAGATAATCGGGTAGGAATTAATCGGTTAACCGGTTAAAGGTTAACCGAATAAATACCCTAGTTGATACTGAACGATTCGAAATTATGTTTTCAGTGTTGTAAAGCATTTTTTAAATTTGCAAAACACAGAGAATATCGACTGAAAGAATTAGAAATAAAATTGCTTTCGAATCGCAAAAATATTCGTTCACCACTGCCAGAATTAACCCCCTAAATTTGTAATTATAAACAATACTATAGTTTACCATTTAACAAATATTTTTAACAATAAAAGTTTTCATGATAGCGCTTAAAAGTCTTGCAATCTGTGCAAACTTTGCATTTTTACTTCCTCGCAAATGAACTGTCAAAAATTGTATGAGAATTCATTTACACAAACTTCGTAAATTTGCCCAACTTGCAAACTTGCGCTGTTCAATTGTGCATTCATACAAACAGATTTCTTTAATGCTTACCGTCGTTTTCAATTTTAAATTCAAGTGCTTAAAAATCACAAGCAATAAATTCTTGCAATAATTTGAGCAAATTAGTCTTTTGGCTTTCTTTGTGCATTTTTAAAAACAAATTTCACATTTTGATCACAAACTTTAACTTTTATTATTTTAGTTTTTAATTTATTTTTGTGTTGACGTTTCTTACACACTGACATTAATTGTTTAAAATTACACAAAAATTAAAACGAGTCTGGCAAGTTTGTCCATTTGGACAAATTGCAATTTTAAGCGATGTCATAAAAACCCTTTATGAGTTTTTAATATTGAATAAAATATTTTGTATTTTAAATCTTTTGCTAAATATAATTTGTTACTCTAATTTTCATAGTTCAACTAAAACAAATTCTAATATGACCATTTTTTCTGTGTAGGTTAACAGCCGTACCTAAACAACAGCGGCACGCGTTTTCGAGTTGTCAAAAATTGTCATGCCCATACAATTTGTATGCAGCATCCCTAAATAGCGCAGCGGCAACGCTCTGCAATTGGAAAATCCGATTTTGACAGCGCGTTTAATAGTGAAGTTGGCCTCTATTGTTAATAAATAATGGCAATTAAGCTATTTTTGGTCAATCTAGCGGTTGTATCTTCATTTTTTATTTGTATTATGTGGGTTTTATTAAACAAGAAAGTTAACACTACTTTTTGTGACACAACGTTGTCGTTCTTGTTTAGGTATGGCATATCAGCGTAAAAGCTAAGCGGAAGAAAACGTTCCGCCTTCCGCTTTTGTTTAGGTACGGCTGTTAGTCATCTACATACCAGTCGGCAGATTGTCATTTGTCTAGACAAATTGTTGATAGTTGCGTTTAGTATCTTAAGACACTGGAACGTATTGTAATCGCCATTTCCGGAAGTCTTCTGACTATAACAGGTGGTTATGCAGATGACGTAAGAAGCCGAATTAAAAAACACGCAATTGGCATTCTAAGCTCCATATGGCGATCAGCATATATCTCGAAAAGAGCCAAGCTAAACATATTTAACTCCTGCATAAAATCATCTCTTCTCTATGGATGTGAATCGTGGAATGCAGCGCATAAGAATGTGAACTCGCTACAGGTTTTGATAAATCGCTGCCTGCGTAGAGTTTTAACAATATTCTGGCCATTTACGATATCCAATGAAAGGCTATGGGCCCAAGCCTCTGTAATCCACGTACATGTCGAGATCCGGAAAATAAAAAGGCGCTGGCTAGGACATACCCAGCTAAAACCCGTTAACGATATTACTACATGCTATTGAATGGAATCCTTAAGGAAGCCGTAAAAAGAAAGACCATTCCACACCTGGCGCCGCCAAATCGAAATTGAAGCCGCCAACCAAGACAAGAGCTGGAACGAGATAAAAACACTTGAATCGGACAAATTAGAATGGAATAATCAAAAATTATTTTCGGGAATACAAAATTTATTATTAATTAATTCATTTATTAATGACGTGCTAAACTCCCAATTTTTATTTTTGATAAAAACACTGAAATTGATTGTTGTGGGAAAGCTAGTTTCTATGCGCATTTCGCTAGTTGCTTAGGCCAGCTCGTCAGGAAACTTTTTCCATAGACTTTATAAAAGCTAAAAATATTATACGAATAATAATATAAAGTGAATAAGAATTTTAAACACTCATTTCCTACCTGTAACAATATCAAAGCTTCAACAAAGTCACAACAATAATCAGTGAAGGCTGTTTTTTTCCAATACGAATTGTAGTTGTAAGCGGGTAAAAAATAAAAAAATAAATTTGTTAGGGTCCTATGCTCCTTGTAGGAACTACGGGATTTTTGCTTTAAGCCATAACTCACAACATACTCGTATATCTTCAATTTACATTTGCAAGGAAAAAAATCCTTTAAGGACACTCCTTCCTGTAGTAGAAAAGTGCATAATCGAGTCAAAACAATACCCATTTATAGAGCAGAGACGAAATTAAAACTTATTTACATAACCCAGTAAAGAAGTCAGACTCCACTAATTGGAGAGTAAATTATTCTTTAGAAGGTTTGCCATAAGCATTTGGATCTTAACAAACTCATTGAGTTGGGTGTCCTTTCAAGTGATGAAAAAATTCGTTTAGGAGCGTTTACCATTTCAAGGATCTTTCTTTTTCATTACACGACTTTTATCTTCGGACGGACAAGAACACTTTGAAGTTCTTAAAAAATTACTGAATAGTAATAAATAAAACTCATCATATTGCAATAAATTGCACCTCACAAGATCAGATTCGATTTTTTCCAGGATCAAAATATAATTATTAATTTAAAATGTTTGTAGATTTATGCATTAAGTAAAATATGCACCCAAATGACTTTCTAGGTTTATCATTTTAAACCTTAATAACTTTTGTCTATGTATGAAAAATTACATTACATCTTACGGAAGTAATTCAAAGTTATTTCTAATAAATTTGCAAAGTTCTTAATTAATTTTTTTTTTATTTTTTAATCGTGTCCATCCGAAAAAGGCAAAACACAGCATTACAATTTTATAACGTTAGTAGAAAAAACCCAACCTATGCATAAAGACCACCTATGAACTTGTAACCAAAACATAACAAATTTTCACACGATCTACTTTTGCAACAGTAGCCAAAATTGGCAACTTATCGAAAATGCTATTGAAATGTTGACAACCAAAAAAACAAAACAATAAACAGCCATAAAGGCAAATTGTAAAGTTTTATTTAAGGAAGAAAACCCTTGACAAATTTAAAGATTTAAAAAAGTAAAAGTATGATGACACTTCCTTCCTGTTTCTATTCATTTATACAAATCGTTACACTATGCAACAGAATTGTTTAATAAGGTGGTTGTTATAGAAATAATTAAAAAATTTTACTCAATTTTTTTTCATTTTTACTTTTTGTTTTTCATTTATTGTTTCAACAATAGAATGTTGTAATTTATTTATGTGACGACCAATTTTCGACACAGTGGCCAGAAAAAATTTAAGGAACAAAAAATTATTTTACTAATGATGTGTATGGCAGCACCGCCTTAACAATAATTAAAAGAATTAACAAAAGACTTTTCAAACACTTCTTCAATACAAAAAGATAAGAAGCAGTAATAGAAATAAAGTGTGAAACTGGTCTTGAAATAGTTTTTCTCTTTTCATAAAATGTCCGATTGCACCTGATTGTAAATGAAAAGTAAATTATAGTTTCCTTTATGGCAATAAAAAACAAATCGAAAGAAATTTTAAATATCACTTTTTCATTCATTAATTTATATTATTGTTGGACTTTCAAGCGGTCACATTCATTCATTGACTGGTTTAGTTGTTCCAAAAAATGTACGAGTGAGTGACCTCTGGTTATAATTATGGGTTGGTTGCTTATTGTCTAGCTAAACACCAGTTGCAGTGTAATTCTTTTACTTGACAGGCTCCATAAATTATCAACGAAATGGCTATTTGCCTTCTTTTGTTATTTGTCCACGGCATATTGTCTTTTGACTTTTTCCTTCCCAAAAATTAAAAAAAAATGTTAAATAAAATCTTAAATGATAAAGAGAAAAGTTAAAATTTTCATTGAAACCTTTGTTGAATTATTTTTCCAAACAGAAAAACCATAGTCTCACGAAGTTGTTATCATTTTTTTGTTTGATTTGATATAAAAAAAATTTATAAAAGTAATACAAAATATAACAAAAAAAAAATTACTTCAAATCGGCAACTCTGAATTATGAAAACCCTACCGATAATCTGAAAAACTAGATTATGGCTCTAATCATGTAAAATATCATAAATATTTTGTAATTTTGTTGTAGCTTTCTACAGAAATTCACATTATTTTAAACGCTGCATAGCCTGTGGCGTTGAAAATTTTAAAACGGTACATGAATTTCTGTGGAAAGCAACAACAAAATCACAAAATATTTATGACATTGTTTGTGCTTTGAATGTAATTATTTGACGTTGCGTGGCGTTTTACATGATAAGGACCTAAATAGGTGGCATGTCATAACGTCCAGTGTCATAGTGTCATAACGTCCATCGAAGAAATGTCATAGCGTCCGCGGACGTTATGACACTTTGCAAGGTGTCATAATGTCCACAACAAGCAAGAATGTAAACAAATTTGGGACGTTATGACACTTTTGAAAGTGTCATAATGTCCATGGACACTATGACACTTTTTGGGGTGTCATAACGTCCATGGACACTATGACACTGGACGTTATGACATGCCACCCCTAAATATTAGATATTATTATTATCTATATTAAGACAACATTTTAAACGAGTCTATAAACTAGAACATAGACGAGAATATTAAAGATACTATAGGCGAGATTGTGGACGATACTATCGAAGATACTATAAGGAAACTATAAACAAGACTAAAGACGAGACTTTAAACAAGACTATAGAAGAGACTTTAGACATGCTTATTAAGAAAACTATTTATCTCACTATAACTAATACTATATACGAGACTATAAGCCAGATTATATACTAGACCATAGACGAGAATATAGATAAGACTTTACAAGAGGCTATAGACGCGACTTTAAACAAGACTATAGACTCTTGTCTATTAAGGCAAGACTATAGAACAGACTATAAAAGAAACTATAGACGAGCCTATACAGAAAATTATAGATGAAACTATTGACGGCATTATCAATGAGACTATATAAATAGTTAGAGTGCTACATATATTCGGCTATGCCGAATCTTTGATACCCTCCACGGACAGTTCGAATATTTCAGGAATGGGCTCTATATGATAAATATCAGAGCTGTAAATGAATCATTCTTTTTTTTGGTTTTAATTCGTTAAGAATTGGATAAATTTTGTATTGATTCTTTTCACACAAAATAATGAATTGAATGAAATTTGAGTCAATTCAAATGAATTTGATAAATATGAATTGCAAGTCATTTCCAATTCAAATGAATTTGTCAAATGAATTGCAATTCGTTTTTAATTCCAATGAATCTGTAAAATGAATTGCAATTCATTTCCAATTCAATTCATTCTACAAATTTATTTGAATTGAATTGATTTTGAATTCATTCAAATGAATTTGAACAATGATTTGCATTCAAATGAATGAAATCAAAAATGAGTTCCAATCAATCAAATTCAAGAGCAGATCTATAGAGGGAATGAAAAATGGAAATATCTCCTGCCATAATGAAAATATTCAGTACAAAAATTAAAAATCCTTGTCCTGCGTCTGATCAAAGAAAACATGGTGTTTGGAGTTTGTTTCTTCAAGAAGAACTAATTTTTAATTTACAATACACTGAACATAACTGTCTGTTTTTATAATAACAAGTACTTTTTGTATCTAATTAAATTATACCGAACTATTTTAATCATATCCATTATTAGGTTTAAAAAAATGAAACATGAATATAAATCAAGCGTTGCTGGTAGGTTTTTTGTTCTTTTAAATTGTTCTAAATATGTCGTCAACAAGGGTTAATGGAACATATTCTGAAGACGTAACGGCAAACATGGTTAAAATACTGGCTAAACAGAGAACCGGATTAAAAATTTGCCATATTAACGCACAAAGTCTATCTAACAAAATTGATGAATTTAGATACATTTTTGAAAATTCTGGTTTAAATGTAATATGTGTGTCAGAGACTTGGTTTGGTAAATCTATTACAGATACTCTTGTGTCATTGAATGGGTATACTTTATATAGAAATGATAGATCTGATAACTATGGGGGAGTTGCAATTTATGTTAAAAAGGGTTTGGTATGTACAATCAAAGCCAAAAGTGATGAAAATTTATATAAAAACAACAAAGTTGAATATCTTTTTCTTGATGCAAGTAGTGGAGGAAGAAAATTTCTTATTGGTTGTGTATATAGGCCTAGAAGTAATATAGATTTCACTCATTTTTTCACAGTATTGGAGGATATCACACCATTATATAATGACATATTAATAGCTGGGGATTTCAACTCAAACCTGCTAGTTGAATCACGTTTAACTATTAATATGAAATCATTTGATCTTGTCCCTGCTAATACAAATACGCCAACCCACTTTACATCATCCAATAATACTTTACTTGATTTATTTTTTGTCTCAAACGCAGAAAAGATCTTAACATATGATCAGTTGTCTGCATCTTGCTTTTCGAGGCACGATCTAATATTCATGATTTTTGACATTCCACTTCAAAGTTCTACTAACATTATTCAATTTCGTAATTTTAAACGGATTAATTACATCATTTTGGAACAAGAGTATATGAAAATAGACTGGGGTTGTATTTATTACATGCTATCGGTAAATGATCAGCTGGCCTTCTTGGAACAAAATATAAAAAGCTTGTATAACGTAATAGTACCAATTCAAACGAAGGAAATTAGTAACCGCCAGAAACCGTGGTTCACATCTGAAATAAAGCGCCTTATAGTAGATCGTGACAATGCTTACTCTCGATGGAAACGCTTTAAAACTGATAATCTACACGAAAATTATCGCAATGCTAGAAAAATCGTGACCAAAACCATTAAAAACGCAAAATCTAAATACTACTCTGAAAAATTTATGAATTCGGTTAGTACTAAAAATACTTGGAAAACTATTAGGGAAATTGGAATCTTAAAAAATAAGAATAAGCAGGATAATAGTATATCGGATCCTTATGAATTAAATACAAACTTTGTTAATATACCCATGCCTCAAGCAGATCATACCCATTATATCAATTTTCATGCAACCAATCTCCCATCTAACCCTTTCAATTTTGAGTATGTTAGCCAGTTGGATGTTCTCAAAAGCTGCCTTTCCATTAAATCTAAAGCTACAGGAATTGATAGTATACACCCCGCTTTCCTTAAAATTATTCTTCCGTCATTACTACCATTTATCACTCATATTTTCAATAAAATAATTATGGCAGGCACTTATCCACTAAGATGGAAACAGGCAAAAATTATTCCAATACCAAAATCATCCACTGAATATCGGCCTATAGCTATATTACCTTATCTCTCAAAGGCTTTCGAGAAACTTTTACATATACAGATAACCAATTATATAAATGATAGTAAGTTATTGACCGATCAACAATCTGGCTTTCGGGCCAAACATAGCTGTATTACTGCTCTAACTGATGTAGCAGAAGATCTTAGAAAGGAAATTGACGATGGGTGCGTTGCATATTTAGTACTGTTGGATCATTCAAAGGCTTTTGACACCGTCGACCACACAATACTTATTCAAAAACTGGAGAAAATGATGAATTTTTCATCAACATCCATTAGATTAATTGATTCATATCTTAAAGATCGTGTCCAGTGTGTTAAAACTAGTCCTTCAACTATCTCAAATTTTCTTCCTGTTGTCAGGGGTGTTCCCCAGGGATCCATTCTAGGTCCTCTCCTTTTCTCCATTTACGCAAACGATCTTCCTGAACAGTTGCTCCATTGCAACATTAGAATGTATGCCGATGACGTACAATTGTACATAAGTACCAAAAAAGGGAACTTAGATGAATGTACTGCAAGACTTAATCAAGACTTACAACGGGTTTCACGTTGGGCTGATGTTAACGGGTTAAGTTTAAATCCTACCAAATCGAAATGCATTGTAATACGCAAAAGAACACAGAAAATCATTGATTATCCCAACATTTTTATTAAAAACCAACGGATTGAAATCGTAGATAAAGCAAAAAATCTTGGTGTAATTTTTAATAACACTCTAACCTGGTCTGATCACGTTATATCTGCCTGTGGTAAAACATATTCGATGCTAAGAACCCTATGGCCTACTCAATATTGCACCCCATTGAAAATACGCTTATTACTTGCTAAGACATATTTGATACCAATTTTAACCTACGGATGTGAGATTTTTGCAAGTTGTGATGAAACCAGTAAATCTAAAATGCAAGTCACATATAACAACATTGCAAGGTACGTTTATGGGATCAGAAATTATAACATAAATGATACTTACATTAGTATTACACCTTATTCTAAAAAAATATTCGGGGTACTTTTTGAAGATTTAATGAAAATAAGAACATTAGTATTTCTTCACAAAATTATAACCACCCGTGAGCCAGGTCATCTTTTTAATCGTTTAAAATTCAGTCGACTCAGAAGAAATAGAAATTTAATTCAAATCAGACATCACACATTAATATCTGAATGGCAATTTTTCATATTTGCAATACGTCTTTGGAATAATATTACTACTCCAACAATAAAAGAAATCAGCAATGCGTTACAATTTAAGAAAGAAATATTTAAATATTACTCGTAGTCAACAAGTTTGTTTATAGTTCGGTATAGTTCAATATTTTTCAATATTTTTTGATTTTTTATAAATGTATTTATGTTATTTTGATATGTAGTTTTTCGTTATTTATTTGTTTGGTTTAATTTCAATAATTTTATTTATATCAATTTTGTAATAACCATACCTAGACTTAAGTTTATTATTTTCCATGTTTCCAAAATAACACCATAAGATTTCTACTGTTTAAGACTTATGTTTTGTTGTAGAAGTTACAATTTTTTTTTTTTAAATAAATAAACGACAAAACACATTTAATATTCAAGAAGCAATTAATTATTTTTGAAATTTTGTGACCCACGACCACCCAACGACAAACTTTTAAAAAAATAAGACTTTCTTTCACAAAAAACAAAAATCAGGAAAAATGACAATGTATGTAGTTCAAAACGCAATTGTGTTTTATAACTATACATACCATACATACATATACATTAGAGCGACTCAAAAAAAAAGGGATTTTGTTACCCCTCTCAAAATAAAGGTTGATATGTTTTATAATGATTCCCAAAATATTTTGTATGAAAACCCGAAACGAAAATATGTATTTAGTTAAATATCTCAATAAGTAGGTCGCAAGTGGTAAAGTTTTATATACCATTGGATGCTGCTTCAAAAACCCTTTTCGATGATAACAAATTTTTATTTATGTCGTCTTGGAGCAAAGTACAAAAAAATTCGAAAAACTGAAAAAAGACCTTTTTAAAAAATGGTCCAGCTCACGGATGGTCAACGCTACAACCAAAATATCTTGGGAATCATCATAAAACATATCAACCTTTATTTTCAGAGGGGTAGCTAAAACACTTTTTTCGGCTCCATACAACTTGAGTCGGTCTAATATACATACTATATATACTAGAGTAATGCAATTCATATTTTAATCAATTCAATTCAAATGAGTTGGAAATGAATTGCCAATTCTTTTGTCTAATTAATTTGAATTAATTCAAAATCAATTCAATTCAAATGAATTTGTAGAATGAATTGCAATTCACTTTAACAAATTCATTTGAATTGGAAACGAATTGCAATTTATTTTACAGATTCATTTGAATTGGAAATGAATTGCAATTCATATTTACCAAATTCATTTGAATTGACTCAAATTTCATTCAATTCATTTTTTTGTGTGAAAAGAATTAATTCAAAATTTTCTAATTCAGAGCATGAATGATTCGCGAATTAATTCAAAAATGAATGATTCATTTACAGCTCTGATAAATATGAGGATGCCAGTGGATACTGTTTCACAAATCCCGGGATTTCGGGATATCAGGATTTTTCGGGATTCGGGGTTTTTTAAAGACAAAATTATTTTTATAGATATTTACAAAAGATATAATAGACCTTTTAAAAGAGGTTTACAAACAAAAGTTTTATAATTTATTTAGCATTACAAAGTTAAATATAATTAGTCAATTCACAAGGTATCCTAACATGTCATATTGTCAAAATGTCCTAATATTTCACAATGGTTTAAAAATATTGTTGTTGGTTTGTTAACAAAAAGTGTCTTAAATGAATAGAACGTTGCTTGCTGTGTTTATTGTGCTGTCGTAATTAATCAGAAAAGTCCAGCGCTGAGCGGCTGAGCCGTACAACAATATTTTTAAACCATTGTGAAATATTAGGACATTTTGACAATATGACATGTTAGGATACCTTGTGAATTGACTAAATGATTATATTGATTATTAAATTTGTAAAAATTTAAAATTTTTATTTTTTTCTTAATTAATGATTAATTTTATTAAAAATATGATAAAAAAAAAACAACATTCGATTTCCAACAATGTGTTAATTGATTCAATTAAAGAATAATTAGCATAAAATCTATATTTTATTCAATTACCTCTCAGTTGATTCAAACTAAATATAAAAAAAATTAATGTACTGCTGTGTCACAGATTCCGTTCGAAACCGAAGAAAACATATTTGTTCATTGATAGAAAGTATATTTTGATAGTTATGTTGCCTTTAAGATACTTGAAAATAAAAGAAAGGAATGAAAATTTTTTTCGTAATTTTCTGAAGCACCAAAATACGGAATTGTACTCTGTGACACGGCTGACAGTAACTGAATAGAGCAAACTAGGAATTGATTTATTTGTAAAATTCTATTGAATTTTTTATTAAATAAATTAAGATAAATAACTAAAATTTTTATTTTGAAATTAATTAATAAAATAAATTTTTTTTAGTTAACCATAAAAATCTTTTTTGGACAAAAACATATTTTTTGACCCACTACCACTAGTGGTAGGAATTATATAGTGTATAAATTACTCTACTTAATTTCGTGAAATCGCTCCATAAATTACCGAAATTTCCATGCCCATACATAAACACTTTAATCAGCCTAAACCTGTAAAGAGTAATACTAGGAACACAACTGGGACGAACGGCGAATTTCACCCAACTCGAAGAATTTTTCATTAAAAATTCGCTGATTAAATTCGTCGTATGAAGCACAATAACGACGAATAACTAGCAGCTTTTAAAGTTGAGGATGTTGTTTTTTGTTTGTGCAAAGAGAGGGAAATAGTTTGACCCTATGAATATAATAATTCTTAAAAAATAAAATATTATGAAAATCACAACAAAAAACGATTTTTATAGCTAAATATTTTTTAAATTTATATTAAACTAGCTTAAGCGCACTGGGGCTTCGCTAACCTCAATAAAATAAAATATGCAATTTTTTAATACAGATACTGTTACCATTCACCAGTTGCACAGAAATCTTTATGGTATTTGTGTTGAAGTTATCCCGCCTATGTCTTCAATAAGGCAGTGGGCCTTTTACAAATTTGTAAATTGTAGATGTGGCCGTTCCCTAGATATACAGATTTCTAGTTGGATCCACGCCCACTTCTCCAATCTCGCAAATTACTTTCTGTCGGTATATTGATAACTATTCTTATTGTACCAAATTTAGACAATTTTACATTTACCGTTCTTCAGAAATACGGGATTCTATTTTGTGCCACGCTTACTTATCTAATCGCGCCCAATGTTTGACTGATGTGGCGAATTGTGCACCAAGCTATTTGCACCAACTTTGGCAACTTTAGCTATGACCGCTCTCTAGCTGTACAGAAATCTCTTTTTGCATTTGTATGTAAGGAACTACGCTCACTTATCCACCCCAACCTTTATTTGACAGATGTTGCGTGTCGATAACCCAGCTATGTGTACTAAATTTTGACAACTATTACCTTACCGTTCTCTAGATATAAATAAGTCTATTTAATGCCACGCCCACTTCTCCCATCTTGCAAAGGTTTTGTCAGATGTTGTGCATAACTAACCAAGATGCTTGTGCCTAATTTGGAAACTTTAGCTCTTGTCGTTGGCCAGATGTAAAGACAACTACAATCTCTTTGTATGGAAGGTGCCACTCCCACTTTTCCAATTCCATACACACTTTGTCGGATGTTCTGTATTGATAACTAAGATGTTTTTACCTAATTTGGAAACCTTCACTCTAACCGTTCTCTAGATATACAGAAATCCATAATGTCTTTCTGTGGGAGGTACCACGCCCACTTCTTAAATACTGTCCATTTTTCATAGAGATTTTGTGTACTGATAACCAAAATGTTTGTACCTAATTTGGAAACTTTGGCTCCTGACGCCAGCCATTCCAATCCCGCCCATTTTGTTAGTGAAGTTTGGTATGGAGAACCCAGTTTTATGTATACCAAATTTGGACAAATTTTCTCTTAACGTTCTTTAGGTATAAATAAAGCTATTTTGTGCCACGCCCACTTCTAAAATCAAGCTCATATTTTGTCGGATTTTGTGTATTGATAACCAAAATGTTTGTACCTAATTTGGAAACTTTGGCTCCTGACGCCAGCCATTCCAATCCCGCCCATTTTGTTAGTGAAGTTTGGTATGGAGAACCCAGTTTTATGTATACCAAATTTGGACAAATTTTCTCTTAACGTTCTTTAGGTATAAATAAAGCTATTTTGTGCCACGCCCACTGTTACTCAATTGTTCGTCGTTCGCTGATGTATGAAATATACATAAATCTATTGCAAAGTCGTCGCGTATGACGAATTTCGGCCGACGCTATTATTATATTATTATATATTATATTACGCGTGTATTTCCATATAAACCAATTTTTTTTTTTTTTTTTTTTTTTGTTCAAGACGAAAATTCGTCGTTCGTCCCAGTTGTGTTCCTGTAAATTTACCAGTGGAATCAATTTAGAAAATAAAACCACACGCAACTCTTGGTTTTCCTTTTTGTTTTGATCATTTCAAAAAACTTTTATTTCTTTAATTAATTTTCTTCTGTAATTATTTTCAGCACTTCTCACATTAAAATTTCTTTATAATTGTTGGACATGCTCAAGGCGAATTCAACTACAGGTGGTGTCGAAACGCCATATGATTTTGACAGTTCGAGCCAATTTGTTTTGATTTGTTAGTGTTTTGTAAGGAATTGTTGACATTTTGGACCGTAAACACTAACAATGCAATGCAAAAAACCCTATGTTGTTTCTGTTGTTATTGGATTGTTGTAGTTCCGACACCACCTGTAGTTGAATTCGCCTTGGACACGCTTAAAAAGAATAACAAAATTTAACTTTTTTTTTCTTTTCAATGCCAGTATTAACGTGGTTAACCAAACATATAGAAAAGATCAATATTGTGTTCCCTAACCTCTCAAGGGACAATTTCATGATTAATTTCTTTTTATAGAAAAGGGTAAAACAAAAAAAAATTAGTTAACTATTTCGGGATTGACTTAATGCCGAAAATCCCGGGATTGAAAAATTAAAATCTCGGGGTTCGGCATTCGCTGAATCCCGAAAATCCCTGGATTTTTCGGGATTTCGGGATTGGCGTCCCTAATATCTATATATTATTAATTATTCTTTATAAAAACGGACGTTAGCATTAAAATATATTATTATTATATTAGATTATTGACCGACAATCAGAAAGTTTTATGCTTTTCTTTTTAGAACTTTAAACTGGCTTGAGTAAAATATCATGATTCGTTACAGCTTTAGCCGAACTAAAATGATTTTAAGGGGAATTGGACCCATGGTAAATTATGGACCAATCATCCCAAAATTCTCTAGAGTAATTTCAAAACCTAAATTAGCCTTATAACATAATTTTGTTTTGGCCATAATTGCCCATTCGATCCAAATAGGGAACACTCTTGAAATTTATTTTTTAATTGTGGTGTAGGTATTCATATGGCCGGGCTTGATCGATTATAATTTCTTACCGGTTTTTTGTAACAAAATGAGTATGAAAAATGGGACTTAATTTTTGTAGTTATTTTTTTTTACTTAATTATGGTTTTTTTTAGAAGCTAAATTTTATTCTGGTTTTTATATTTTTTATATAAAGTTTTTTTTTTTTGACTTGTTTGTTAAAGTCGTGGCAACGAATTAATTGATTTTTGTTTTTATTTCTTTTTGTATCCGTAAACTATGTAATTAATTTTTTTTATCTATAAACACATATATGAATAAATATATTCCAGTAGCCAGGCAAAAGTACTAAACATTTGCTTGGTACAATTTTTTTTTTTTAACTTGAAAAGAAATGATTTCTTTACAATATAGAAATTAAAAAAATTTGTTTCTTTTGTTATTGAAAATTAAATAAAAACTCATTCATTGAAGGCCTCACGTAATAATAACCGCCATATCAGTTTTAATGACACGTCCGTCCAATGATTTCTCCCTGTGTGCAGTTTAATTTGAAGTGCAGATGTGTGGCAAAAGGTCAATTTATAGTTTCTTTTAATAGTAGAGATTTTTAAACATGTCCTTTTTGTGATTTGTTTTGTGTGAGTGTGTGTATATATTTTTTTATAAATTGTTTTTTACCAAAATTTTTTTATTTAGAACTTAACTAGAAAACACATCTTCCTTTTGTATAAAACGTACTACGATACGTTACACATCATTTGTGTAACACGATTTCCTGTGGGTTCTGTAGGTTTGTCAAATTATATTGATTCAATTTTTTAACACATTTCAAATGGACTATTATTGTAACACGGAAGTCGAAAGTTCTTTTTGAATAGAATACGTTTTTTTTTTTCTTTGATTTTTATGGGCATCTGTAAAAAAGTATTCATTGATAGAAATATAATTTATTTGCTTTTAACAATGCGTTGTTTCTAATGACCATTTTATTGCCATTGGAATATATATTCTTATACCCTGAGGACTAAACTACACATAAATTTTTTTTATTAAGTTTTGGAACTTATGGTTCTTTTAAATTACGCAGAACTTTTCAGGAAATTAAATGTGTAATCAGTGACGTATTTCAGGCAGTATGGATCCTGAAAGAATTATTTTTATACACCCAGAGAAAAAACATTTTTCCATATGGTCACCTCCACCAAAATTATTTTAAACGATAATTTCATTCTCACCGGCAACCACATTATGACTAAATTAGTACTCCAACAAGAATCCAAAACAATATTATGGTTGACGCCGAACCTGTTATTGTTAATAATAACAAAAACATGTTTAACACTTATAATAGCATGGTTGTTTTTCAACCATAGCATGTTGCTCTTAGAAAAAAGGAAAATAATGTTGTTAATTGAAAAACAATTTATTGTCATATTTAATCCTAAAATGTTTATATGCAACCATAATATGGGTGTGGCTTCGTGACAGAGGACTAGTTTGACCATAATATGGTTGCCGGTGACAATAATATGGCGAAATTAACCATAATATGTTTAAAAATGTTTGATAAAAATAGTTTTGTTGGATGTGACCATACTGAAAAATGGTTTTTCTCTGCGTGTAGGTATATATTTATATGCTCTTGCATGTTCTGACGAGATATCTGGTAATCGCACTTTTATATCATCAGCTCAATATTGGTTTGACCTACCGACCATTTTTTAAAAAAAATTAGTTAGCTATGGGGTAGGTATATATATTTTAAATACCCCCTTTCCGTATTTAAACCCTGTTTCGCGAAAATTTCTTATCGTTTCTGAGCTATTAAGCATTAATTTTGCTCCATATCAAATATTTTAAAGTTTATTAAGTATTGTTTTGCTATATGCGCCACTGTTTGGTGAATGCTGCCAATTCCTCATACATAAATAAATTTCACTCTTGCTAGGCTTCATTGCTGCAAAAGAAAAACAAGTAGTTAAAACGAAATATAATGACAGCAAGAAAATAAATTTTACTCTTGCATCACTTCCTTGCAGTAAGAAAAAAGGAGAAAATCAATATACAGCAGTGAGTATACGTGTGCAACACAAAAAGCTACTTTTAAGAAATAAATTTAGAAAAGTGGCTAGTGCGGCACAAACTTATAAATTTCACTTTCAATCAACTTCTAAGTTCGTTCATGAACGTTCACAAAAATTTACATTTTTCTTCAAAACATATGCCAGAAGCAGTCGTGAAAATACAAAAAATACAGAAAACTTCATGTAAACCTTCATTACCGTTTTTCTTCACTTAGACTTTTTGGCATATGCGCCAAACCAAAAATGATCTGACGATATATCATCTCCTTTCCATTATTATTTGATGACTAAACTACTGTGATTCGATATCTCTTGAACATCTTAGAGTTTGAATATATTCAAGGTCACATGTAGACTTCATTGACAACTACAGGGTGGGCCAACTTGGACTGACTGATTTGAAATGCTTATAATTTTTGTATTTTTTATTTTTTTTTGCAGATAATACAGAATTTTATAAAATTTTTAAATGTCATCATACTCAGTGGAAGAACGTGTAAAAATTGTTGAATTTTTTTGTGTTTCCGGACGATCCAATTCTTTGAATAATCTGATTATGAGCGAAGAAGCACATTTTCATTTAAATAGATATGTGAATAAGCAGAACTGCCGAATTTGGGGTACAGAGAATCCGAGAGAATTGCATCAGCGACAATTACACCCTATTAGATGCACTGTTTGGTGTGGAATCATTTCTGGTAAAGTTATTGGTCCATATTTCTTTGAAAATGAACTTAATGAGCCAGAAACCGTCTCTGGGGTGGTATACCGGACCATGTTGGAAAATTTTTTACGTCCGATAGTTCTCAATAATCGTAACATAAGGTTCCAGCAAGATGGAGCTACAGCTCATACCGCAAGAGCCACAATGGCGATTCTGCGAGAACTTTTCGATGACCGAATAATTTCAAAAAATGCAGATTTCGTGTGGCCACCTCGTTCTCCAGATTTGACGGCCCCAGATTTTTTGTGAGGTTTCTTGAAGGAACGAATTTACGTCAACAAACCAACGTTGCGCAACGTTGCAGTCAGAAACGTTGCGCAACGTAATGCAAAATGTATTGAGTAGAGCCATTAACTGCCAACAGGAGAATGGACGCCATCTAAAAGATGTAATTTTTCATACTTAGCTTAAAAAAAATTTATAATTTATACTAACATTTGCAAAAAAAATTAAATAAAAAAATTTTAAAATAAAAAATTATAAGCATTTTAAATCAGTCAGTCCAAGTTGGCCCACCCTGTATTTAGCTTACGTCTTCGATTGTAGATATTGGAATTTCTGAGTTCCACCAAGAAGTGAAGGTCATATCGATATCGCATTGTTACAAATAACAGCGTCATTCTTCCACTGAACTTTTAGCTAAAGTTAGAATTTACTAAAATGATTTGTTTATTATTAAAAATAAATTTGACTTTTAGCGTGTTAATCAAGTTACAAAAAATGCTTTAAACTGGAAAAGGTTTTAAGCCTTTAGCTAGAGAAACTTATAAGAAAAATACACCGAAAAAATTCTCGCAAATTTTCCACCAATTAAAGCGTTAATCAAAAATTAAATCAGTTTAAATTAAAAATTTAATCAAGTGAATTAAACGTTTAATCAAGTGAGCTAAAAGTTTAATCACGTGAATTAAATGTTTAATCAAATGAATTAAACGTTTAATCAAGTGAATTAAACGCGTAATCAAGTGAATTAAACGTTTAATTGATACTATTAATTTGTTTACTGGTTCAAATTTAAATATTTTTTTTAATTAATATCACGAATATTTTAATTGAAATCAATTTTTATTTTTTTTTTTGTATCTTTTATGCCAACGTTTTTTTTTTAAGAACAAATCTCCTAAATATTTATGTGTTAAAAATTGTATAGGTCAATTGTTTTCTTACAACTTTAGGAAACAAACATAATTTAATTGTTTTGATAAGTACTCATATTTTTTACCACCTTTTATTGACTACAATACTTTTTGCAATTATCAATATATTTGCAATTTTTCGGTTTTTGCATATTCAATATGGGTAATTAACAGAAAACAACGACCCTAAGTCAACTTAAAGGTTTTCACTTGAATGATTTCAGTAGCAGCAGCAAAGCAATAATAAAATCAACAAAAAAAAAATAAAGACTAAAAACTAAAACAATAAGCAAAAAATAATGTAAAAAGGAAATCAAACAAACATGGCACAACAATTTGTAAAATAAAACCTAAAAAATAAACCACTTTTTCGTTCAATACACTGAAAACAATATACATAGAAGACGATCGATAATTAGGAAAATTCAACATTTTAAAAAAAGTATTGTATTGTTCCAGTATTTATGTCTGTCTGGTAAAGTAAGTCCATATAGAAGGATATGAAAACAAAACTATACTTTCCTACTTTTTTTTAACTGAGACAATACCAAACAATATGCAAATACATGATATTTACAATATTTTTCAGTTTTTGTTTTCTCGTTCGTTTTGTACGATTTTCAAATAAAAAATTCCGAAACAAGACAATATTTTGAATGGGTTTTTGTGAAATGCATACAAAAATGCAATAAATATCCATGCATATGTATATATGTTTGCTTAAATGTGTGTGAGTTAAAACAAAGAGGACGAAAATATTAAACCGAAATGAAACATACAGACATGAGTGCATTCATTATAAGTGTATGTTTATATGTATGTGTAAATTGACCCATGCACATGAACATTTACGAACGCTTATTGATATACGAAATGAAAACTTGCAAAGTACAAACATACATATAAGTTTTTGCTATATTGATTAGTTGTATGCATAATGTGACCAACAATTGTATGAAACTTATAAAATAGAGTTTTAATAATAAAACAATAACAACCTTGTAAAATCTTATATAAATACGGGAACAATTTTTTTTTTTTTGTAGTTTATTTTTTGAAATAAAATAAAAATTTTCGTTCAGAAATTTATATTTTTTTTTACTGAACATTTTTTTCGTATATTTATATGGAAAACAAAAACAAATTTAAGTTTTTCATTATTGTTTTCAATGTAAATATGCGAAACAAATGTTCTTGACGACATTGCACAGTGTAACACTTAGCCATTCTAGGGTGACAAAATTAAATATCTTGGAAAAAAATTAAACTAGACTTATGAATTTTGGTACAAGGTGTTACTAGGCTACTATGTACTATTGTCAAAAAATGTGCGAAATTGGATCACTGCCACGCCCACCTCCCATATAACTGCAAAAATGTGTATCTTATATTATTCGCGTTGGCTTATCAAAAAGTAAAAAAGCGGCGAGTATGCATGATAATGTTTAAAATAAATAATAAAGATTTAGAAGTAATAATAAGTGTTTAATTTGTCTTCATTAATTTTAAAATAAGAATATATTTCATAAGAACATATAAATTAAAGTCAGAATAAAATGTTAAAATTAATGGTTTTCTTCTGGTATTTCTGGAAATTGCAATAAATGTAGTACTTCAGTACTTCCACAAGTATGGTTTACGGAACGGTCAACCCTTTCATTTTCGGGTGTTTTAAGCCATATAGGTATCAAAAATTTCGTGGTATGTGGTATTATCACTCATTATTTGTTTCTTTTTTTTTATCGGCAAATCTCGGCAGATAATTTCATATGTGCCTTAAAGTAGGTACTTTAGACGTTCGTTTAAAACGAATTTGGTGTTGAAGCGTTATAAAGAAAAGAATTTGTTTAGATATATTATAGAATTAAGTTTTTTTCGGTAGCATTTTGACAAACCATCTATAGTCAAATTTAAAAAGTTGAAAAAAATGTTGTTAATCATACGAATTTTCATTCAAAAAACATTTTTGTTTACATTTTTAAAATGTTGTATTATAAACGATATTTTTCTTTAATTTTGGTTTATTTTATTATTTGATAAAAATGATTTTTTCACCGAGTTTTTTTTAAAAATTTTTTTGCTGTCTTATCTCGACTTAAGATGTTTTGTTAAAATGCCACAGATATGTATATAGTCCTTAGACCCAATGGGTTAACACAAGTTTTTTCTTTAAAAAAATTGTAATTGGTCACATTAATTTCAATGCTTTTCAAAATATTTATGTTACAATCTGCACAAACTCGTATTCTCTTATTTGTGCATACAGTTTTGGCATTTAAGCCATGCAATTTTTTAAATAAATAAATTTATGCAACAACAACTAAAATAACAAAAACAACAACGAATAAAAAGTAATTAAATATTAACATTTTAAGCATGAATGATTCTTAATAAAAACTTCAAATTTCGTTATTCGTCTCATATACAATATAAGTAAATAAAAATAGATTCAATATTTCTGTTAAAATATGTAAGTATAAAGTACTTTCAAGGAGAAATTGTAAAAGGAACCTTTTTCTACAATGTTAGAATATTTAGATAAATTTCTAATGATAAACATATAATGTTAAATAATTAAAAATATTTCTTAACAAATACTATTATGAATTTATAAAAATTCATTTCTCAATGATGATTATAATAGTGTTTGTAATGATGATCAGTAGCTTAAACAACTCTGCATATAAATTTCACGATCTCTTTTAAATTTTTTTAACTTTTTGGTGTTTGTTATTCTTATTTAACTTTTACCCATTTAGTGATCCTAATTAAAAGTGATCATGTGGAAATGTCGAGAGAATTTCTCGTACTTTTGCATTGCCGCATTTTCATTCGAAGAAGTTGAGCCATCCAAGCATCCACTAGCGATCGCTTACAAACGACTTCTTGGGAAACCAGGTTTTCTGGTTGAATATATTTATTTGCTTTTAAAACTAAGAAAGAAGAAAAACTCACTGATAATTATTATTTAAAGAAAAGAATAAAGAATGCGTCGTTTTTATTATTAAATTTTATTGTTGTTGTTTCGTTGTGTATTCAGTATCGGTATACATAAATGTGTATCCACAAAGCGAATATAACGCGATATGGTGCGAATGGCATCAATTTCATTTTAATATCACTTTGCATTATGTTTCATTTAATTGATGAATGCATCAATAAATTTACTTTAAGATACGAAAACGAATATAGGCATTTCCAGGATAAAGAAAAAATAATAACAATAAAGTAATCATAACAATTTAGATTTTTTATAAAGTTTTCAATACACAGAAAAAATTAAAAATTGTGTCTAATCAGCGAATTCATACCAGATTCATAGAATCAAGCAAACAATTTGTTGATTTTGCACCTATTACCAAAACGATTATATTGATTACTAGAAATTGTAAAAATTGAAAATTGTGAATATTTTTTTTTTTCAATAAATGACATTTTAATTTTAATTAAAAATATGCTCAAAAAACTCTGCCTTTTCAAACAATGTGTTTAATGATTTAATTAAATATAGTTCAGGTTTTGACAGTTCCCAACAAAAGTTCTGTTCTACAAGTTTAAATTATTTTATTTTAAATAAGGAAATCAATTAAGATTTCTAAAAATTTTAGGAATAGAACTATTACAAAAAAGCTTTATAAAATACATAACTGAAATTTAGCTCATAGAATAAATTCGAAAAATAAAAAATGTTGAATATAATAAAGTTGCTTATAAAAAGAAATAATTCCCAATATCTATTAATAATTTAATTAAAAATTTATTTCTAAACAACTAAAATGTTAATTCAATCAATATTATATATTGAATTTTCTTTTAACCAAAAAAATAATTGATTCAATTATCACATTAATTAAATTGAAATTGTTTTTAAACTATTTTTTTAATTGATAAAAAACTACTGATAATTTTTTCTGTGAAGACACAAACAGTAAAAAAATAGATATTGTTTCCGTATATGTGTACAGTACGCTAAATAATGTTCGGTTTATTTTCGAGCACTGCTTGTAAATAATTATCTTATTTCATTACGATGGGGGCAGTGTAGCACACCGGGTGTAGCGAGTACTTATTAAAAACATAATTGGGGTATTCACAAGGTGTGCTATCATGGTTTATTGTCATAATGTTCTAACATTTTACAATGGTTTAAAAATATTGTTGTTGGTTTGTAAACAAAAAGTGTCGTAAATAAATAGAACGTTGCTTGCTATGTATATTGTACTGTCGTAATTAATAGCACATTAAATTATGAGGGGTTGCTCACAACAGTCGTATTTTTTCATGTTATTATTTTAAGACATATGACTTTATGACACCTTGTGAATCCCCCAAATGTAATTAAAAGTAGCCAGAAAACTATAACTTTTTAGATTAAGATCAGTTTTTTTCATAATGACAGTTAATTTAACTAAAAATAACATGTTAATATGGAAAAATGTATTCAGATTTCTTTACTATGATTTTAAAAAAGATCTGTTGTATAGCAACATTTCTGTGGAAATGCCCATATGTAAAAAAGGCATGAGTAATGTACACATGCGCCTTTTTTTATTAAAAAAAAAAGAATTCTTTTATTTTTGTAGGTTTAATTTGAATGCGTAATTTTTTTTAATACCAGTAAGGATTTCTAAAGAAATGATTTACGAGAACAATAACAGTGAAAAAATAAAATTTTTGTTAAAAAGATGTATTTTATGGAGACTCAAATCTGTTATAATAACTGAGTTATGGGTTTCATATAATTATTTGATTTTTTAAATGATATTCTTTTAGAAAAGACTTAAATCTAATTGATTTTCCGAAGAATTAATGTTAATTTCGGCTATGGATCTTACAAATATAGTCAATTATGAACCCATTCCGAGCAAAAGTTAGTAATAAGATTTTTGTTTATATAAAAGATATACAGTAGCCGCCAAACCTAAGACACATCAACATTATTTCAAATTTTTACTAATTTTTATATTATATAAATTTATATTAGCACAAAACCCACATTTATTTGTAATTTAAGAGTTTTTGTATTTTAAAAATAATCAGGTTTGTAATGTTAAACGATCATAGCAGGTGCGATGAATTTTAACCGATTTTAAAATCCATTTCTGAGGTTAAGTTCTAATTTTTTGTTAAAAATACGGTTTAATTAACATACATATCAGTGATGGAAAATTCAGTACTACGGTACTATTTTCAGTATTTTTTCTTTTCATAAATACCACAGTACACCCACGTCAGTTGCAGTACTTGTTTCTGTTTATGCTTGTAAAGTAATCCAGTACCCTTCCAGTAATCCAGTACCCTCGCATTGAAAACATGTGAAACAAAATATTCCATCGTTTCTCGAAAAGTGAGAATAAAGTGTGTCTGTAACTCATGTCGAAAACTATCAAAAGAAATTACGTCGTTACGTTATAAATGTCATAATATTCAACTCGAAGCCGATATGAAATTGCAGATGTTAAGAACGCCAGTCAAATATATCGTTGACGGCGACCAAAATGGACTAAACTTGAAAAATTTTTAATGACGGCGGCGAAAATACAGCCGTCGGCTATACCAAAAAATGTAAAGTGCGACTTTAATGTTTGTTGATTACAAAATTG
This sequence comes from Pollenia amentaria, assembly GCA_943735925.1. Lineage (NCBI taxonomy): Eukaryota > Metazoa > Arthropoda > Insecta > Diptera > Polleniidae > Pollenia > Pollenia amentaria. The sequence continues at coordinate 197,275,204 of OX031008.1, read as the reverse complement.
CTTTAAAAACATTCGTATATTTTTCAAAAATGTCAAAAGTAAAATAATTAAACAATGAAAAATCTGCCAAGAACAAAATACTTATCTCTTCCGCGTTTATATTAAATGCATTTTGCATTTTTAATATAATTTTTAGTGTTAAGTTTTTATCTCACCCCGTTTTTATGCGTGAGTTTATTTGACAGTTCAAAGCGGGAACTTTCTCACAAAAATTTTATAGACACACTTTTTCCGTACATTGGAAAGTAATTTCCTTACGTGACAGTTATTACTCGCCAAAAATGTTACAGACGAAGTTAAGTGAGAAAAACAGCTGTTTGTTTCAATTTATGGCATTTTTGTTTCATTTCTCACATTTCAATCGATAAGTTTCTCGCCGCGGGAGTTACAGAACATGGGCACAGGATGACTTTTTTAAACACTGACAACATATTCCACATGCCAATATCATACAGGGCACACTTACAATTTAATGTTATTTTTCGTTCATGTTTTTTGTTGCAAAAATATTTATATTCTTCAAACATTTAAATGCATTTCAACTACATGGTTTCGATAACTGTATAACATAGTGTGTATTCACTAGGGTATTCATAACTGATAGGTTAATTTAAAATTGGCTATTTTCGATTATCGATTAAACCGTTTAATTTCAGTTGATTAACCGATGTAACAAAATTTTTAAATTTTTTGTAGTATTCACAGAAAAAAGTGTTTTATCAATTAACAAAAAGGTTTAAAAATATTTAAATTTAATTAATGTGATACCTGAATCAACTATTTTTTTTTTTGTTAAAAGAAAATTAAAAATTTAATATTGATTTAATTAACATTTTAGTTGTTTTGAAATAAATTTTCAATTAAAATTTTAATTAAATAACAAAAAATCTTAATTGTCTTTTTTTCGCTTAAAATAAAATAATTTAAACTGGTAGAATTGTTGTTGGGAACTGTCAATATTTATTTAAATAAATTAACACATTGTTTGAAAGGGCAACGTTTTTTGATCACTTTTTTAAAAAAATTTTTCAAAATTTTAAAATATTTAGTCATCAATATAATCATTTTGGTAATAGGTGCAAAATCAACAACTTGTTTGCTTGATATTATGAATTTGGAATAAATTTGGTGATTGGAGAAATTTAATAATTTTTTCTGTGTTATAACATTCTTTTTGTGTTTTTAATTATTTGTTTCGTCTCATATGCAAAAGGTATGTGTTTAGATAATATTGATGATCTTTATTTTAAATAACCCGGATTACATTTGGATAATAATTTTTTGTAAAAATCACCTAAATGAGCCTTTTCGGATTACTTTTGAAATTAAAAAGTTATTTATCACTTGAGTGATTAAAAATGGATTCATTCATATGCTCAAATAATGATTTCTAAATGTTTTGAATTAAAAACTGATTTGTCACTACACGCAGAGAAAAAATATGTTTAGATATGGTCACCTTCAACAAAACTATTTTTAGACAAAATTTTAAACATATTATGTTTAAATTTAACCATATTATTATCACCGGCAAACATATAATTGTTAAATTAGTCATCTTTCAAGAAGCCACAACCCTATTATGGTTGCCTCTAAACATGTTATGGTTAAATATGACAATAATTTGTTTTTAAATCAACAATATTATTTTCCTCTTTTCTAAGAGCAACATGCTTTGGTTGAAAATCAACCATGCTATTATAAATGTTAAACATATTTTAGTTATTACTAACCAAAAGATGTTCGGAGGCAACCATAATATGGTTGTGCCTTCTTGATGTAGGACTAATTTAACAATAATATGTTTGTCGGTGACAATAATATGGTTAAATTAAAACATAATATGTTTGCAATTCTCTTTAAAAATAGTTTTGTTGGAGGTGACCAAATTTAAACATATTTTTTGTCTGGGTGTAGAGCGATTGAAAAAGAATTCACTTATGATTAAAAAGGAATCAGCAAATTGTATCACAAATTCATCGGTAGGGTACCATTTTCTCACAACGAGAGTGTTATTTATGATTGAAAAATTAGCTCATATGTGGTTATTTTGCTCTTGAAGCTGATTCCTAAATTATTTGATTATGATAGAAATTGCTAGCTGGGGAGTGTTTGCTTTCAAAAGCTTTTTGTTTCACGTACTTTTTATATGTTTGTATATCAATCATATCAATCTTTTAACAGAATTAACCAAAACAATTAGAAGTGTTAGATATTCTGTTTTGTGGGTTGTTTCGATTTCTCCAACATGTACGATAAATGAAAAAAAAAATTCTCCAAGTTAAGGCTTTTAAAACTAAAATAAGAATCGCTCAAATCCTAAACATTTAAACCAAATTATTTGTCGAAAAGAATTTTTTATAAGATCTCCTTAAGCTATTGAAATAACTAATAAAATGATCTCACATAATATGTGTTAATTAAAAAATATGTATTACATATTTATAAATATCTTTTTGTTTTCTTATGTTATGTTATTGTTTTTTTTTTACTAATAAACTCCATATAATAAATAATTTATGCATTTTTATTTATTGAAATTACTTAATTTATAAATAAACTTTATTAATCGGTTAACCGATCAAGACCAAAATTAACCGATTAAACCAAAACCTCGGTTAATTAATCGAGATATTTACCGATTAAAGCAAAAGCCCGATTAAATGAAAACCCTAGTATTCACTATTTTTATTCACCAATAGTTAAAAACCCTGTTTTAAAAACAACTAGAAATATGGAATAAACTTTTTGCTCGGAAATTAAGAACGAAAATAAAACGATGCCTTGAAACTTTGCAAAAAATGGAGGCTGCTGGGCTGGGTAAAATTTATAAATTTCCAGAAAGTAGATGTGCATACATACACACAGAAAAAATACCAATGTCAAATTAACCAGGCGCAATGCTAATTGAAAATCATAATAAATATCTGCTAAAGTACGGACTTAATTTAAAAGTATCATTGTTTCATATAAATCTTAAATGATTAATGATGAAATAAAATTGTTCAATATTGAATCCATAAAATCCTGTTTTACGTGTTTTGTGTGAAAACAACAACAACACTACAAGAAAAAGAACATGAATTTTTTTATTTTCATATTTAAAAAGAAGAAAAATTCCCGTATTCGTTTTCTTTTCGTTAGAACTATTTAGTTAAATACATAAAATTTTTGAAGTAGAATGATGACGAAAACATATCGGGCCTTTTCTACTGGTGTCTTTTAACTTGAGATCTTCTGTTAACATCGGGGAAAACAACGAAGTGCAACAGGAAAATAAATAATAATGTTCTTTCTCTATTTCTCTAGTTCAGGGGAGTGTTCAAATTCATTCTAAAATAAAAATAATCGCTCATTTACTTCAACAACGTCATAACTCAAAAAATGAAATTTTGGAGTTAGTGAAGCAGAATCGTTCGCTATGTTTTTCTTTATATTGTGTATAAAATTCATCTTGATATATTTTATACTTTTCCCGTTTGAAGAGAATGTATCTTTATTTTTTTTTATGTGGTTAAAGCAAATTAAAAATTTTAAACGCGTTTATCTCGAAATGGATTTTTTGTCTTCTTCTCACTGTTATTTCACACTCAAATTAAATTGATTCGACATTAAATTCACGTTGTTTCAACTTGAAATAACTTTAATTCAACGTGATTCGTAGTGCTATTTCAATATCAATGCCATTTTGCTGGTATGTTAAATTAATATGAATTAAAGTTATTTCAAAAGAACAAATGTTGTTCGCAAGTTATTGTAAAATCCTGTTAGATTAACATGAAGTAATTATTAAGTGAAATCACTACCGAAATCAACCTCGTTTCCAAGAATTTTACATTAATATTTTTCTGGGTATATGTACGTTTGCATTTTTACATATATTTTCATATCAAAAGGAATTACTTTTTATTGTGTTTACCAAAATTTTATATATTTGATAGTAAAATTAATTAGTTTGTATTTTATTTTTTAAATTTTTGTGTTTTTTTTTATTATATTTTTAAATAAAAAATATGTTTTATAAAAAGTACCAAAATGTTGAATTCAGTACTCTTTTGCTTGGTGGTTAGTACCATCTGAATTTTTAAATTTTCATCACTGATACATTTATAATGTAAAATTCAAAAGAATATAGACAGAAAAAAGAGGAAACTGTATTATCAAAAATTATTTTCGGGAATGAAATATTTATTATTAATTAATTCATTTAGTAATGATGTGCTAATAATCCCAATTTTAGAATGAAAACACTGAAATTTATTGTTGTGGGAAAGCTAGTTCCTATGCGCATTTCGCTGGTTGCTTAGGCCAGCTCGTCAGGAAACTTTTTCCAAATACTTTAGAAAAGCTAAAAATATTATACAAGTAAGACCATAAAGTGAATAAGAATTTTAAAACACTCAGGTCTTAAATGTAACAATATCAAAGCTTCAACAAAGACACAACAATAAACCGTCAATTTTTCTTTCTTACATTCCCCTACAATTGGCTGGTTTTTTTCAACACGAATTGTAGTTGTAAGAGGATAGAAAGAAAAAAACAAAATTAAAAAAAACAAGTTGCTTAAATAAAACAGCTTGCCATTTCAGTTTTTTATTTGCCGGGCACATGCAAATTTATTATCAAAAATTATTTTCGGGAATGAAATATTTATTATTAATTAATTCATTTAGTAATGATGTGCTAATAATCCCAATTTTTGAATGAAAACACTGAAATTTATTGTTGTGGGAAAGCTAGTTTCTATGCGCATTTCGCTGGTTGCTTAGGCCAGCTCGTCAGGAAACTTTTTCCAAATACTTTAGAAAAGCTAAAAATATTATACAAGTAAGACCATAAAGTGAATAAGAATTTTAAAACACTCAGGTCTTAAATGTAACAATATCAAAGCTTCAACAAAGACACAACAATAAACCGTCAATTTTTCTTTCTTACATTCCCCTACAATTGGCTGGTTTTTTTCAACACGAATTGTAGTTGTAAGAGGATAGAAAGAAAAAAACAAAATTAAAAAAAACAAGTTGCTTAAATAAAACAGCTTGCCATTTCAGTTTTTTATTTGCCGGGCACATGCAAATTTATTATCAAAAATTATTTTCGGGAATGAAATATTTATTATTAATTAATTCATTTAGTAATGATGTGCTAATAATCCCAATTTTTGAATGAAAACACTGAAATTCATTGTTGTGGGAAAGCTAGTTTCTATGCGCATTTCGCTGGTTGCTTAGGCCAGCTCTATATTATATAGGCTCAACTGTATTATAAATCAATTTCTAAAGATACTGAAAACGACATTATCGATTTTAAATCTTTTTTTTTTCAAAATTGTTTTCCATCACATACTTGACTGCAATTTTGTTTGCAAATGTTCTAAAAAAAAATCAGTAACTTCAATGTAACCTCATAATATGGCATTTAAAACAGTGGGCAGACGTGGGTTTTATTTTGAATACAGTAAAATACAAAAAGCAAAGAAGAAAAAAAACAGCTTGTATTTTGTTAACAACTTTTGAAGTAATACGAATATTATCAAAAAAGTTGTTTTTGGGAATATATAATTTTTTTTCCATTAAAAGATTTGATTTATTGTGCTTAATTTCCTTTTTTTATAATCGATAAAAAAAAATACTGAAATTTATTGGTGGAGGATAAGCTGTTCCTATGCGCATTTCACTGGTTGCTTAGGCCAGATCATCAGGAAACGTTCTCCTAAATAGTTTTAGAATGTAAGAAAAGATAAACTCACTGTTTTATTGTTGGTATTTTGTTGAAACTTTGATATCGTTGCAAATAGGGTTGCCATTCTTGAAATCAAAGAAATCAGTACATAAGAGAAAAAAAATCAGTACAATTGCATAAAAAACAGTACATTTACTTTTTTAATATAAAATTGTATATTAATAACATAAAAAGTTTTAATCTTTTTTAAACCAAAACTTGAATTCAGTCTATAATTTGAACAGTGACAAATTTTAATTAATTAAACTGATTTTTTTCAAAATAATAATTCAATTCCGTATATATTTTTAGCGGAAATACAAAGTGAACAACAAAAAAATCTAAAACACAACAAATTGTTAAAAAATTCGATTCTTAATTTCTTGTTAGCTACTTGGTTTAATCTCTTTCAAAGAAACATTAGTTTTATTAAAAGCAAAAAAAAAATCAATTCCTTTATTCTATTATATTTTTTGAATATATGTCAACATAAAATTAAATAAAAGTAGTTTTTTGCTATATCTACCAGCATAATTAATTTTTTTGTCTAATTTAACCGAGAACAGCTTCAAAAAGGTTTGCTAGCCATTTTCACTTAGAACTCTTCTATAAAATACTAAAATTTAAATTTTCTCAAAAATTAATTTTATGACATTGGCCTTTTTAGCAACAAGCTACAGATATAAGGACAACAATGTTAAAAAACAAATTAAACACTTGAAATAACGAAGCTTGTTATGTATTTATCTTCAAGATAATTTAAAAAAATTATTTAAAAGTGACTTAAAACTAATTACTATTAATAATTCTAATTATTGCAAAAGGCACAATCGGTTTTCAGACGATCTTATACTATTTATTTTTATAAATAATATATTTACATACATATGTATGGGCATAAATATTTACAAAGTTACAAGTTAAAAATATTTATGGCGTTTTTGTACATTGCCCCCATTTTTTCCTGTCTTCAGTCTTCAAGAAATTGTAAAACTCATTACAACTATAACTAAAGTTTGTCTTTATCTTCAACTCACTTTCTAGGTTTTATATTAGGAGCATGTTACTCTCTTTTCTCCACTTTGAGAACTAAAGACTCGTTCTGAAAAGCGTTTGAATGTGGAATGGAAGAAATAAAATAACACATTTCCTCAAATTGGTTAATGCACCACCATTTAGAAACACTTTCCATTTTTCTTCTACTGTCTTCTTTTTTCGTACTGATTCGACAAAAATCTTTAATGTTAATAACTCATCGATAAGGACAATATGACAAACTATATACTGACCATAATTAATATTTAATAACAGTACAAAAACAGTACATTAATGAAAAAATCAGTACATTTGCGTACTGATTTGCTTGTAATGCATAAATCAGTACTTTGAACAAAAAACAGTACATGTACTGATAAAAACAGTACGAATGGCAACCCTAGTTGCAAATAAGACTTTTTTAGTGTATGTAATTCTCATTCTCTTTGGCTTTTCTAAAATTATGTAGGAGAACGTTTCCTGATGATCTTGCCTAAGAAACCAGTGTAATATGAAAAGTAAAAATAAGTTTAAGATTTTTTGGTTTCTAATGGAATCTTATACAATATATAAACACCAGAACAATTTTTTTGTAGTTTATTTTTAAGTATTGGATCGTCCACCAATTTTAATGAAACATATATCGTTTTCAAGGTATTTGTGTGTAGATATGCAGAATATAAATTTCTTTTCTAATTTTTCAAAAATTATCCCCTATATTCATAAAAAATATATTAGGTTTATATCAGGTTTATAAAACGAATTTTCTATGAAAATTTGTTAAATAAAGCTTTTATTAATCAAAAATATTTTTTATGAATATGAGGGTAAGTGTTTAAAAGCATTTAAATTTATTTTGCAAACACACGTACACACATGTAACGGGGGTTGCATAATCCAATGCTTTTTGTTTTTGTTTAAAAATATTTTCGGTTTTTTGACAAAAGAGTGCATTTTGTTGCTTTCTTAAAAAGTGTACTTTTTTGTTGTATAACGCACTGGTTCTCTCGAAAGTAAATGTCAAGTGGTCGCATTTCGGCCACCGGGCGAAACTAGCAAACGGCTTTCCCTGAAGGAAAGAAAATTTATAATCGATTTGTATGAACATAAAAAATATGAAGAAATTGGAAAACTGGTATCCTGTAGCCGTTTCACGATAAGAAAAGCAGTTCAACAAAAAAAATATATGAAAATGGAGTTAAAAACAACTAAGAGTGATCTATATGTTTAATTACACTGTGCAAGAAATTGACACTTTTTCCAGTGGTACCCGCGGTTTTTTAAGATTGGCTCTGGTTTTCGAGATATACCGTTATTTCGAAAATGGAAGAGGTTGCACAACATATGTTCGCGTAACTCAAAAACCCTTTTGCTAATTGAAAAAAACCGAAATTCCGCAATAAAATTTTCTTTAATAAAAGTAAAACTTCTTTCTAATATCCGTAGTCGTTTTAGAAACATAATTTTAACAAAATTTCGAAATTTTTGTTTTTTAAAAATTCATTGCAGACGTATAAAAAACGAAATTCCAAACAAAACAAGCCATAAATGATTAAAATCTGTTTGCAACTTTTGATTTTATTCACAAAAGCCGACAAATTTTAATTAATTTAAAAATTTCATAAAACGCAATATTTGTATGGGAGCCCCCCTAAGGGATGGTGATAAAGGGAAAGTATAATTTGAGAAAATGTTAAGAACAAAAACCTAATGGAGGTCAGTCATACATTTTATCCCCCTAGGGGCGACTCTAGTCTGCATTGAACATTTTGTATAAAAGCCCCCTTAAGCAATGGAGACAGCGGGTGGGTATGTTAGAAATAAATTATTGAGATGAAAAATAAAGTGGGGTTGGTCATACATTTGACCCATTTAGGGGCATCCTAGGCGCTGCAGGGGCCAAATTTAAGAATTTCATTAAACGGCCATATTTGTATGGGAGCCCCCCTAAGGGGTGGAGATATATGGCAACTATGTTTTAAGAAAATGTTAAGAACAAAAAACATTGGAGGTCGGTCATACATTTTATCCCCCTAGGAGTGAATCCTAGGCCTTAGTAACAAATGATGGGAATGAAAAATAAAGTTGCGCTGGTCATACATTTGGCCCGTCTAGGGGTATCTCAGGCGCTTAAATTGCGGAATTTCGGTTTTTTAAGTTTTTTCAATAAGCTAAAGCGTTTTTGAGTTACGCGAACATATGTTGTGCAACCTCCTCCATTTTCGAAATAACGGTATATCTCGAAAACCAGAGCCAATCTCAAAAAATCGCGGGCACCACTGGATTCAGAGTACTCGAATTATGTTAAAACGCCATGTGCCCGGCTTGTCGGTTTTTTCAACTAGCATAGTGTTATTATAATATGTATTATTTATAACAACTACTGTTTACTTTAATACTAATTAAGAATATTATACACAAAAATGCTATATTTATTAAAGATTAGTATATATGTACATATGTATGTGCTTACATACTTACATATGTAATAAAATGAAATGAAAATATTAAAAATTGTGTTTTATTATTAGGAGTATACTTTAGTACTTACAATTTAGTTTTGACAAACACAATATAATACATTTTTGGAAAAATAATTAGTCAATTCACAAGGTATCCTAACATGTCATATTGTCAAAATGTCCTAATATTTCACAATGGTTTAAAAATATTGATGTTGGTTTGTTAACAAAAAGTGTCTTAAATAAATAGAACGTTGCTTGCTGTGTTTATTGTGCTGTCGTCATTAATCAGAAAAGTCCAGTGCTGAGCGGCTGAGCCGTACAACAATATTTTTAAACCATTGTGAAATATTAGGACATTTTGACAATATGACATGTTAGGATACCTTGTGAATTGACTAATTATATGATTGTCACAAATATAAAAATCAATCATTAATGATAGTTTTCGATTCTGATCCTACCAATCATAGTTTTTCTTTGGGTGTAAGGCACCACGCTCACTAGTCCACTCCAACCTTTATTTGACAGATTAATAAGCAAGGACATCCTAGTCTTGAGAAAACAATGCTAAAACTTGTAAGCTATGTTTGGTTCCCAAGAATGAGAAATTTCGAGAAATCCTATATTGAAGCTTGTGTAGAGTGCACTTAAAACAAACAAAAGGGTGGTTGTTTTAAACAAAAGTTATTGGTAATGATCGAACGTTTTAGAACGTTACAAAATGTCTAGTTTTTGTTTTAAGCTTGTTTGCTTTCCTTGTTGACTCACTGTTGCAAAATATTTAGATTTAACTTCACTTCAGCAAATGTAATTTGAAGCAACTAACGACCTTCAACTTGCAACCAGCAGACAACATCCACATACATAAAGCGTGATCCATTTCGAGGTTCCCTAATTTTTTAAAGAAAAAAACACAGAAAATTCAAATTTAATGGGGAATGTTTATTATCATTTGAAAGAACATTCTTTGACATTTATTTTTTGAAGATTATGTCTATCAAATGTTGGACGTTGCTACGTCGCAGATGGTCCATCCGTTGAGTCCAATTTTCGATGACTCGTTCGAGCATTTCGACTGGTAACTGGCGAATGACACGCGTGATGTTTTCCTCCAAGGCCTGAATCGAAACGGGTTTGTCCGCATAAACTTAAGACTTTACATATCCCCACAGGAAAAAGTCTAACGGTGTGATATCAAACGATATTGGTGGCCAATCGACCGGCCCAAAACGTGAAATTATTTGCTCACCGAAGTGTTCTCTTAATAAATCCATTAACTGATGCGATGTGTGGGAAGTGGCGCCGTCTTGCTGAAATCAAATGTCGCCGAGATCACGAGCTTCAATTTCAGGCATCAAATAGTCGGTTATCATGGCACGATAACGGTCGCCATTGACGGTTACGTTCGCACCGGCATCATTTTTTAAAAATATATGAACCGATGATTCCATCGGCCCACAAACCACACCAAACAGTTGTTTTTTCTGGATAAAGTGGCAGTTCTTGAATCTCTTCAAGTTGCTCTTCGTCCCAGATGCGGCAATTTTGCCTGTTTACATACCCATTGAGTCAGAAATGGGCCTCATCGCTGAACAAAATTTGCCTCGAAAACGTCGGATCTTCTTGGATCTTTTCAAGAGCCCATAGAGCGAAGCGATGTCGCTTGGGAAGGTCGAGCATCGTCAGCTGTATTGTACGCTTTCAAATTAAGATCTCGACGTAAAATGCGCCAAGTCGTTCCATACGCAGTCCGAGTTGCTGCGAACGGCGCCGAATCGACTCTCCACGGTCTTCGTGTACACTCTCAGCTACGGCCGCTATATTATCTCCACAGCATGCTGGACGTGGTCTATTCGGTCGAATATTATCCAATAATGAATGCTGGGTCTCAAAATTGGTGATGGTGTTGCGAATAGTACGCTCAGTAGGCCGATTATGTTGACCATAAGTTGAGCGAAGTGCACAAAACACATTCCTCACAGAACGTGAATTTTCGTAAAAAAGTTGAACGATTTGTAAACGTTGTTCAGTCGTAAGTCTTTCCATTATGAAATGTCAAACAATACTAAACAAAAATAACATGACACGTGATCTGTCAAAAAAGGCTATTGAAAAAAGTATATCTACTTGAATCACCCTTTACATATTTGTATTAGACTTAAACGGGAAATTCCCTTTTTCTGTTTTTGTACAAAAATTTTAATATAAGAAACGCAAATCGAAGCAAAATCAAAAATGTTAAATTTTCACAACATCCTGTAGTCGTTGTCAAACAGCGTGTGTAGTTTACTTACTTTTATTTGCAAATCTATCTTATTTTAAAATTAAATAAAGGAAATACCTATAAAAAAACAAAGTAGACTGTCAAATTATAAAAGTGGTTCCACACATAAATAACATTTTGTATTGAACAACAAATTTTTGTGTTTCTCTTGAGCATGAAACATAAAGTGTGTAATATTAAAATGAAACAAAAATGGACACAAATACATTTAATCAATGTGAATTTATGTTCTCAATAAAATAAAACACATGTTCTATATTACTATGTATTACTGTATAACTATTAAAAAATTTGGCCTAAAACAATTTGGCCCAAAACAAAAAATAAATTCAAAATGCATCACTGGGACAGGTGTCTGGTATATTTTAGAAATTCGGCTCTTTTGGGGAGGAAACGAGTAAAAACTGTATTAAAGAAAAAGACTGAATTACATAAAATAACTGAAAATTCATTTGTTTTTTTTTTTCGAAATTCGCGGTTGAATTTTTGACATTAAAAATTAAATGAACTTTTCTTTAAAATTAAATGAAAAATAAGTAGACCGGTTTTTAACTGAATTTTCATTTATTTTATATTAAAATTTCAGTTAATTTTTCGTACAGAATATTGGGAGTGTATCTGTATGGAAATATAAAACAAAATAATACCTAGCAAAGGAATTTTGTGCATTTAAAAGCATGTGAGGCCAATATTTTTAAAATATGTAGAATTTAAATACAGTTGCAATTTTGTGCAAAATAATTTATTTGTTATTACATAAAATTTGTTAAATCTAATTTTACGGTTTGTATTTGTTTAGAGTTTTTTGTTTGTTCACAGTTTGTTTTACAGTACTTTGTTTTGTACAAAATTCCTTGGTATTTTATAGTAGAGCGACGAAATACTTTGAGTTTTTAGATGTTTATAAATGTTTTTCAATGCAAACTTAAGCTTCGTACAGACGGTGGTCAGATCTTACAATAACACAGTACAACATTTTTCAGGTGATTAATTCGGGACTCAATTCTGATAATTGTTTATGAAAGTAGACCCAAAAAGAAGGACTTCTGCATCATTAGTTTGGTCAAGGTACATCAAATAATAAATTAAAAAATAATTTGAAGTTAGTAAGTATCGTATAAGGGAATTGGTCACGTTTTAGGCTATTTTCTTTAAATTTAAAAATTATTAATTGAAAAAAATTAGCGAGAAAATTGACATTTGTTTTGACTTGAAAAATTTAAAATTTTTAGACTTGCAAAGAAACCTTACTATGTGCACCTTTTTTTTAATAATAAGTTTATTTATAAAAAGAAAACTTTTTTATTATATTTAAAAATGGCAAAATATGTACACATGTATGTAAATGTTTTCAAATGCATTTAGCAATTCAATTAATGCATAAATCTATAAATCTCAACCTACTCAATAATATTAAAAAAATATATAATGACAAATTAATTTCCAAAGAATAATGATGTGTTAAAAACAGATTGTAACCAAAATAATTAATTATCAATTATGGATTTATTACAAAAATAAGATTAAAAATTAAAACATCTTTATTTAACTTTATTAAAAAATCTTGTTACAAATAGCTACCTATTTAACTTTAAAGCGTGGCGAGTTTTATGGCTTAAATAGGTATTAATAAAAATTTAATGCAAATTTTTGCGTTTCTAATTTTATTATCATAATTTAATAAATTTAATAGAAATAATCCGCCATTTTGTCAACTTGAAATAACAAAAAAAAAACACTTAATTATAGAGTTTTATGTTCGTTTCAATATTTTATCAATAAAATTAATTTAATTTTAAATTATTGCTTTGAAAAACTTAATAATAATATACCTACCTACATCAATAAATAATTTTTTTTTAATTTTTGACTGCTTGACTAAAATAAATTTTACTAACGCATTATAGGTACCTAATTACTTATTAAAAATGGTGATTGATTTAAAGAATTAAATTGATTAATTGCAGCCACCATAATATCAAAACAAATAAAAATAACAACTTTTTCAAGGTTATTTTAGATACAGCACCTGACAAACTAGTTTGTTTGTTGTGTTTGAAAAATATTTTTAATTAATTACCTATAAGTTTTTTTCTTTTTGGCAATTTTTGATTATTGTTCTTATTGTTGTACGTATGTTTATATAAATACCAATATGGCTACTAAGAAAGTCAAGTTAATTGACTCATTATTAATCCTCGTATAATAAATACACATACATACATACATACATGCTTACATACCCAGAAAGAAAAAATATTAAAAAAAACCCAGCAACAACAACACAACAATATTAACCACATACCAAAAACAAACAAAAAACACTGTTATAGGTATTTGGTGTTAGCAATTTACTTTAGCTATGTATGTGGGAGACAGAGACAGCTATAGGCAACAGTGAAAATAGGGAAGAGAAACTTTTTTAACGAAAGGGCGGAGTTACAGTATGAAAACAAAGCAGAAAAATTGATTTCAACGAAATACCTACCTAATACAAAAAAATTACAACATGGAAAACTTAACGATAAATGAAAAACGTACATACATAATTAAATATTAATTAATTTTACGCATTTTATTAAAAAATTAATGTAATGACTGTCACGCAGAACTATGTAGACTAAAGTGATTTAATTCTAAAGAAATGGCAATTGAACTGCAGTAGAAATTTTTTTATAATAGGTACCTATACCTCAAAAAAGATGAAAACAAGAAAATTAAATTTAACTGAACAGAATACATATGAACATAAAAATGGTTATTATGTACTTCAAACATTGCAATATGTAAGATCAAACAAGAATTCTCTGGGGAAAAAAATCGGTTAAATCGTCATACTGGCCGTTCCACAAAAACATAAATAGCAAACATTTAAAATGTAAGAGAACTATTTAAAACCTATTTATGTATATTAAAGGAATAGCGTGATGATATTATGATTACTCAAATCTAGAATCTTACTTTAATAAACATACCTATATTTTTATTCAAATTCACTCAAATGTTTACCTGCAGCTTCAATATTATCCCTATTCAAAATTTTGTGCAAATGGTCTTGTATCGTTTCATTTGCAAAATGGTACCGTTATAGTACATACATATATTTTTTCCTCTACAAGAACAAAATATAGAAGTCCACTTGCTACTCTTCTGTTAATATGCAACACTTATGGCCAATTCCACTAATTCTATTTAAATATAAATAGGTAGGTATATGTTTAAAATTCGTGTCAAATAAAATTATATGAAAACAATATTAAATGCGAATTGATATTTATGTAAATAAATTTGTAAAATAGGCCATTTAAGCCAATGGTAAAAATTTTTGTGAATAGGTACCTACATAATGTTTCATTAATAAGATTTTGTCTGTTGTACTGTATTCCCAATTTTTATTCTTGATAAATGCAGAGAAATGTTTTGTTGGAAATATGTATTGTTTAAAGCCAAAGATATCAGTAAATAAAACTACAGAGGGAATGAGAATTACAAACGCTCAAAAAGTCTTTCAATGTTGTCAAAAAGTTTCATTATTGGTAGTTTTGTTTAAATTTTTATTACTTCTAAAGATTAAAAAAATACCGAAATGTTATAGAAAACAAAAAAGTGACAGTGTTACTGCTAAACAAAAAGAAGATGCGTGACAAAAAAAAAATGTAAATGATAATTGTCAACGGAACAGCCGTTGTCTAACTAGTAGTTAACCAATAACATTTGATGGCTGAACTAACTAATGGTTAACAAAACGCTGGAAATAATATTTTATTGGTTAAACTATTGTTACTAATGACTGAAAATGTGGGCCTTAGTTAACAAATTATAAATCAGCTCTGAATTTCGTGTTTTGCAATAAAGAGGACATTCACAATTGATAAAAAATATTTGCAATTGCATAAACTGACAATCGCAAATGCACAAGATTGTGAAAAAGGCTATGATGCGCACCTCAATTGAGAAACGAAAATTTAAAATATGTCATTACTCAAACGTAACTGTTGTGGACACTTGCACGTTGCGGCCGACTTCAAGGATTGGTAGTAACTAAACATACGTAAACGTGTTGAAATAACACCACCTGTAGTTGAATTCGCCTTGGTCGTGTATAGCGATAGAATGTTCGCTTTATCAATAAACATAAAGAACCACAACATTCTTTCCCCCATTCTCAATAAAAAACATTTTTTATTAATAAAAGGTTTATTAAGCCTTAGCTATTTTTTATGAATATGGGGCTTATCCTTTATTTTATTTTTATCCAAAAATTTGGTAATATAATTGACTTTCTAGATTTTAAAAATTATTGTTATTTTTGCTCTTGAACAGGATTTCCCATGTGCAAAATACGATCTTTTTGTATCCCATACCTTCAGTAATGAAAACAAAACTGATTTTTCGTTCAAATAATATAAGTAAAAAATTAAATTAAAAAAGAAATATTGCTAATTCCGATTTTATAGGGGTGTCACTTACAGGTAACACTGGGCATAATTTACTACACATTTGTTTACATTCGGCTAAGAAAGTGATCGAAGTTAGCTTCATTTTTGTCTCTACATCTATATCGGTTATCTCCCCATCCAAAGAGTGCACAGTATCATATCGCCAGGGTCATCTCTTGTCTCTAGTATTTCCATTATCGTCACCTATAGGTGACACTGGGAATCATGTCAAACAAAAATCTTCAAATAAGTGTCTTCATTTTTTAATTATCGATCACACAGTCTACAATAAGTTCCAGAGAGAATTCATACAATGAATTCTCGCTGAATTTCTATAGCACTGTTTTAAATAAGAAGAATAATGAAAGGATATGTTTTGTTAGTTTTCATTTAAATAATAAGTGCATGTTTTATTAAGTTTTAATCTATATTTAAAATTTTTTTAACATGTTTTATGCGCATATTTTGTAATAATAAATAAATAAAATTCTACGCAAATAACAACTATGTATGTATTTGGCTGTCAACACAAAATTCACATTAACTTTAATAAATTTCAATATTACAAGCGACACTTTTTATACTATGGCCTAATCAGTTTAAATTTCAATGTGTAAAATAAGCCTATCTTTAAAATATTACTCTGATTCCAATAAAAATATTAATTGTTTGTGAAATTTTTGTAGAAATTATTAAAATTAAAAAGATTTTACAGAGAAATACATATAACAACGATTTTTTTTTTTTTGAAAATTTGTACCTACCTATACAAAATTTTTTAAAGCTAATTCTTTTGAAATTTTACAAAAAAAAATCTGCACATAGGGGTGTTTCCGTACTAAAAATTGGGATCACATTGTTACTAACATTTTCTTCCAATGTCAAGAAGTTTTGTAATGCAATAACAAAAAAACATTAATACTTAATACATTTCATATCAAATTAAATTATGATACCAAAATACTAACAGCTAATTCTTTGGTTTGGTTTTTAATAGATACCATTGTGTATAATTTAGCAAGGTGGCCTCAAAACCACCACAGTACAACAACAACAGCGAAGCAAAAACAATACGCTGTTGTTTGACGCCACCTTGTACAATTTCACACTTTTTAAAGATATATATTTTTTTTAGATATTTTGTAGTGCTACCATAGTGAACTTAAATACTTTGAAAATGTGCCACAGTTTACATACACTTTAGCCTTCATATATATCTCGCAAGAACTTGGCATCACTACAAAATCAACTGTAGTTGCAGTGCTACCAGTTCGTTGATACAAACCAAAGCGAATTCATGTTGAATTAATGAATTGAAACATGAGTTCGCCTTGGTACAAGCCATTAGCGTTTGGTTCGTGCCAGTGATGCAAAATGTGGCACAATTGGGCCATTTGTGGCACTTTTGAATGTTTGATGGCCCTGTGGTACTTTCTAATTTATTTTGGCCCTTTCAGCTCAAAAATCAACAAACTACTATTAACCGTTCGGTACATTTTTTAATGTAATTTTGTAACTGTTTCAAACATTAATTTTATTTACAACATTGTTTTGTTTGTTAAAGAACAACTTCATAAATTTATTGCCAAACCTTGTCCTGTCTTAAATAAAAATTCTTTTTTGTAAGTTGTTTATCAAGTAAATATCAAAAATTACTGCAGTAGACTGTCAAATAACTTCTCTTCTGTCATTATGTCCTCCTACTGGAGCATAGGACCTCAACGTGCACCTGTCTTTCAATATGTTATTCGCTTTACTGTGATTTGCGGCACGCAGCTCCTCATCGATAGCTCCCTCAGGGTTATTTCAAGGGCGCGACGGAACCCCCACACTACCTATATGGTTCCTATTAAGCGCTTGTTGAGGAAAATGTTTGCTGGTTCTAATATATGGACAATCCGTCGCCATTTTCGAAGTTTTATTTTATTGCACTGGTTTTGATTTGCTACAAGACTACATAACTACAAGACTACATTACTGATTCTATTTAGCCACAATATACACAGGATAATTCTGGGGGAAAATTTTGGCCCTATCAAAGGTATTTTGGCCCTTTTAAATCGTCCATTTGGCCCAAAACTTAAAACCTCAAAATGCATCACTGGTTCGTGCTCAAAATATTAAAGGATGCATGTACAAAAATCATTACTATTTGATTTTCTTACACCCAGGGTCGGGCAAAGCACATGCTTTTATGTATTTTAAATACAAAATACATTTAAGTCGTGTATTAAAAATACAAAATACTCCGGATTTTGAGAATGTATCAGTTTTAAACACAGAAAAAAATTATAAACACTACTATATATGTACTAGAAATGTTGCAAATCATCAAAGTACCAGAATAGTTAAGAAGTAATACTAAATCAGACACAGAGAATGTAACACAAAATTATAGACATTTAGTTTATAAAAACAGGAAAAAAATAAATATGTTAAGAATTAAGTTTAAATCAGACACAGAGAATGTAGCACAAAATTATAGACATTTAATTTATAAAAACAGGAAAAAAATTAACTATTTTTTAGAATGTATGTATGTAATATTTATTTATATAAATTTTTTATTAATTGCAAATAATTTTTTCTACAAAAAAAAAGGTTAATTTTAAATGTTTAATTTTTTCCCTGATGATGATACATTGCTGTATCGAAATATTGGAATAATAAAATAAATGGTAAAAAAAATTTTATAGGTAGAAAAAAAGAAAACCTCACGCCCAATAGAATTAAATTTAATACAAAATACATTGGATGCACGACAAAAATGTATGTATGTACTTAAAAAATATAAAGTACATTTAAATAGTGTATTTAAAATACAAAATACATTTAAATAGTGTATTTAATATACAAAATACTTTTTTTGTTGCTTTAAATCAATTTACAATATACATAGATGTGCATACTTATGTATGTATTTACCTATGTATGTATAAAGCTTCGTACAGACGGTAGTCAGGTCTTACAATATTGTAAGCAGGCTTTGCCAATATTAATTTTTTATGACAATGGTGCCATGCTTTATGTTTTTCTTTTTGACTTTTTCTAGTTGACATTTCTTTGCACAACTTAAAGGATAAATGTTAACATATAGAGCTTGTGCCATAGCTATTTTATAACAATTGTGATTTTTAATTGAACTGTTGGTTTTTATTTGAAGTTTTTGATAATAATTTAATGAAAATTAAATTTGATGAACTTAAGCCTAATAAAATATCAAAACTTCAATTAAGAACTAACAGTTGAATTAAAAATCACAATTGTTTTCAACAATAATTTTTTAATAAATACGGTGGGTGACCATATTTTTCAACGAACAAAAAGGATATTTCGAAATGTAGTAAAAATAATAAATAGTATCAAGGTATCCAATACGATAATTCATACATATGATATTTGCAAGTTGAACAGCTAGTAAAACATATACTTATTTTATTGTCTATGAAAAAAATAAATAAATTATACCTAGAAATTCACAGAATATTATGTTTTTAAAACGAAAAATTTAATAATAAAAAACAATTGATATTTTTCTGTCGAATGTATTTTTTTTATATCACTGTTTTTAGATAAAAATAATTTAAATTAAATGCCCACTATATCTTTACAGATATAACCAGCAAAAACATTCTCACGGGCTCATTTTTAGTGAAAATAAAACAGAAACAACACAAGTATGTTTAGAATTCACTAGAAATTCATCATTTAATAAGAAAACATTTAGATTTTTTGCTTAAATAGCCGTAAACTTTAAAAATTTCATTTATGAAGAATTAAATCAAAAGTGTTACAACATTAAATCTCAGATTTGAGCGGAAATTGAGGTCCAGAAAAAATATAAGGTGGTTTCAATAAATGTCCAGACGCCATTAGCAATAATCTACAAAAATGAGTTTCGGGGACCTGCCGTAAAGCTTTGTCTAAATGTTGTTTCTTAAAAGATACAATGAGCACTCACCAGGAAATCAAAAATTCGTTATTGTTTAGTTGTATGCTAAAGATTTGCATATAGAGAATTCGTTACGAGGGGGAAGTTAGAGAAAAAACAAGGATTCAGGAAGCATCCAATTGTTAAAGATGTTCAGGATGCTTGCACTAACGATGCAATTGACATTTGCGCATTCGTACATGACTATTTTATTAACATGATAAATGTTGATAATGATCAGAAACTTCCTCCTGACAGAGGTTATGGCTAGGTTATGCAAAATTCTGCACAATCTACATACTTCTTTTTCAATGTTTAGTGTGATAACGGTAAATCCCAAATCTGCTGAATTTGAAAGAGTTTTCTGGAAGAAAAGTAATTAGCAGCGTAGTGAAGACCAAGTCCAACCTAAAGAGATAGTTTTGTTCCGGCAGATATAAAAACTTTACCCCATAACAAGTTGAATATCATTCATTCCCACACAACTTAGAGGAACATATAGTTAGAGAAACCGTTAAATATTCTGGAATATATATTATCAAAGTTTTTTTTTTTTTTTTTTTTTTTTTTTTTTTTATTAAAGTTTATTTATTCAAAAATTAAATTCTTACAAAAGAGGTATTGCCTCAGCGTCCATAGGACATTATTGAGGCCAGTTGGCAAAGAATTACAAATTTAACAATTTTTAGAGTTATACATACAAAAAATTATATTTATATAATATTTAATAAAAAGAAAAGAAAATGAGAATTATTTTAAATGATATTATTATAGTACTCTTACTACTACAGTAGAAGCAATTCTAAATATTCAAATAAATATTCTTTAATATTTTTCTTAAAAACGGAAATTCTTTGGATATATTTTACAGCTTCCGGTAACTTGTTATATTCTAAACTACCCATATGTTCTACTCTTTGTTTTGTTTTTTCTAAGCGGCAAATAGCTACTCTTAGATTACTCGCATTTCTTGTATTAAAAGTAGTTTTTGGGACTACAATTATTTATTAAAAGCTTTTTTTTGTGCTTCATTCCCTATTTTTAAAATTGATCTGGCCTAAGCAACCAGTGAAATTCGCATAGGAACAGCTTTTCCTCCAACAATAAATTTCAGTATTTTTATCAATTATAAAAATAGGGAATTAAGCACAACAAACAAAAATCTTTTCATAAATTCTGGAATATATCAAATTAATTTAAGGTTAACGGACTTTCGTAGATGTATCGGAATTCTTCTATATGAGTTGTTATAAGGTTCCAAGCTCTTGGGACTATTGGTTTGAAAAAAATCATCGCTGCTGTACTATCATAAGAATACAAATGAGCGGAAGGCGTTTTGAGAAAATTCGTGAAATAATTACTTTCAATAATACAACCGAAAAAGCCTGCTCAAGATGATCCTAATCCTGACAGACTTTTTCCTCCGTTCCAAAGTTGAACAGGCTATGTGTAGGCGAACAAATGTACTCAACTAAAATAAGTCCACAAATTGGGAGTTTTAACTTTTTGTACTAAAGGCTAGATTACACTATTATACTTTGTATTAATACATGTCAAAAACTCAAGTAATATGACAAAGTGTGATAGTGTGAATGCAATGTGTCACAAGTATTACGAAAAAAGTTTGACATCCCATACGACTTAATCGTTTTTTGAAAAATTTCTAAACGCTAATACTTTTTATTGGATCAGGGTTGCATTTTAACAAAAGCATGTTCATGTCGCTCATTTCGTGCAAGACCGTCACAACTCAAAATTTGAAACTTTACAGGAGAGCCTTTTTAAGATTCCAACCTATTATTATTTATTTTATTATTTATTTTATATACAGTTATAAAATCAAATGTTTCTTTTTTGCTACAAAGAAAACCACATGTACAAGAGGAATGCCAACAAAAAAACTGAAATGTGACCTTGTTGATGTTAATTGCTCAAGTTTGTTACAAGAGGTCATAGCGTCAAAAGCATCTGTATTACCGTTATTTTTTCGATAATTCTCTCCGTTCTTAGATCAATTTGTAGAGATTTAAGAGGAGAACATTTCTGCATTACTAACTCGAAAATGCCAAATTTTGAGTTGTGACGGTCTTGCACGAAATGAGCGATGTGTGATAGTGTGACTACAAACTGTAATGTTACATTAGATTTTTTGACAGTCACAACAAAACTCATTAGATTTCCATCTCACAAAGTATTATGGAATACGTAAGGCTTGTGAGATAGTGTAATCTAGCCTTAAGCGATACAATTGGATATGGTAACATACTTGAAGTATATTTTGGATCAGCTGAAACTTGTGGAAATTGTTGTAGTTCCGACACCACCTGTAGTTGAATTCGCTTTGTGTGGGTATAAAACTCAAATTTTGTCCAAGGTGTACTTATGTTATACGGGGATAGCAATACTACAACAAACCAAAAACAACGCAGCTTTCCGTTAAGTTAATATATTTTTAAAAGAAAAGGATTTGATATATCAAAATCAGCTGGGTTTGAACTGCCACCTTAAAGATTGGTACGGCTTGAATGTGTATTTTTTTTTAATAGTGCTGCCAGATTGTCACAACACAAACTGCAGCCAACCTTGATATAATACCGGCTGTTTTATTTTTGCAAATTTTTTATAAAGAAAACGAAATAAAGAATACAAAGAAAAATAACAAAAATTGGGTGTATCTTCTTTTAAATTGCAGAAATTGAATAAATATTAACTGCACTAAAATCATTTTCTGTAAAAAACAATTAAATTGATCATTTTTATCGAGCATTTTCATTATATTCCTTAAGATGTCTAAGAATAAATTAAACTTAACACTGCCTCCAGTGGATGCGTCAGCCGCTTCATCACAGGTGGTACCAACACCACCATTCAAAACTCCTTCTGGCACAGAGTAAATATGGATTTGTTTATTTCCTTATTAGCAACTGTCATTATATTTTCATTGTTTATCACTTTTAAATGCTTTACACACATTTCTATAGCCTCAAAATATGTATAACGAATGATCTAACTTGTAAAATATTCAAAGCAATTTGTTTTACTTTCAATCAAATAAGTCATTACAAAGTATGTATATTTAAAAAAAACCAACTAAAACTCGAGTAAAAATAGAATAAATTACATACATACTATGTAGATATTTTCAAATTTGTTTAAAGGCGTAAGGTTTCAAGATAAATTTTCTACGCTAAGCTTG
The DNA here is from genome assembly GCA_943735925.1 of Pollenia amentaria. Classification (NCBI taxonomy): domain Eukaryota; kingdom Metazoa; phylum Arthropoda; class Insecta; order Diptera; family Polleniidae; genus Pollenia; species Pollenia amentaria. The sequence goes on along the minus strand of OX031008.1, from coordinate 197,252,133 downwards.
TTTTAAAATTAAAAATACTGTTCTTATCATTCATTAATAAATTCACTTAGATTGTTTTTGTTTAGTAGTTGATGTAAAAAGTATTCTACGTTGTATTTGCATAGAATGGAAACTTTGTTGCTGTGAAATGGTTTTTTATTTCTTGATGTCACGTCTTGTTCTGATTGTGCTGTATTTTTGATGTCTACCGCGTTTTAATTGTGTACAGTAAACTTGTGTCTACTTCGTTAACCGACTTATCCTATCAGTGTAGTAAATTCTTCAACATCTTCCACCTCTGTTTTAAGTCTTTTAGTTTCCTCATTGTTTGCTTGCATAATTTTTTGTTTTGTTGCACAAAAATTCATTAAAAAGTTAAATTAAAGAAAACATAGTTTGCTGGGCAAGCCGAAGACGAGCATTGAGGCCTTAACGGAAACCCTTGAGGAGCTTGAAATGGATGACACAGCTCGGAAGCGCATTAAAGTTTTCCTAAGCCAAAAGGAGAAAATAGGCGAGCTATCAGATGATGATTTGGAAAAGTTAGGTGAATTAGGATCTGGAAATGGCGGTGTTGTAATGAAAGTGCGGCACATACCAACTCAACTGATAATGGCCAGAAAGTTGATACACTTGGAAGTAAAGCCAGCCATTAAAAAACAAATTATTCGAGAGTTAAAAGTCTTGCACGAATGCAATTTTCCACATATAGTGGGATTTTATGGCGCATTTTATAGCGATGGTGAAATCAGTATTTGTATGGAATATATGGATGGCGGTTCATTAGACTTAATACTTAAAAGAGCTGGCAAAATACCAGAGTCCATATTGGGTAAAATAACTCTGGCTGTATTAAAAGGTCTAAGTTATTTAAGAGAAAAACATGCCATTATGCATAGAGATGTAAAGCCAAGTAATATATTAGTAAACAGTAGTGGAGAAATAAAAATCTGTGATTTCGGGGTATCTGGTCAATTGATAGACTCTATGGCAAACTCTTTTGTTGGTACTAGAAGTTATATGTCGGTAAGTTTCATTCTCAGCACAAAATTTAAGTATTATAAAACCCACTTCTCTTTCTTTTTAATTCTTCAGCCTGAGCGTTTGCAGGGTACACACTATTCAGTGCAGTCAGACATTTGGTCTTTAGGATTATCGTTAGTTGAAATGGCCATTGGCATGTATCCTATACCTCCACCGGATGCCGAAACATTAGGAGCCATATTTGATAAAAAGAATGAAGATGGTTCCCAAATTGTGGTCGAACCAAAAGTTATGGCGATATTTGAATTATTGGATTATATTGTCAATGAACCCCCACCTAAATTAGAACATGAAATATTTACCGATGAGTTTAAAGATTTTGTTGATATATGTCTTAAGAAAAATCCCGATGAAAGAGCTGATTTAAAAACATTATTGGTAAAACCTTTAAATCAGCTATATTTTCTCTATCAAACATTCAACTAAACTTTTCTTTTTAGAATCATTCTTGGATACGAAAGGCTGAAGTTGAGGATGTTGATATTGCAGGTTGGGTTTGTAAAACAATGGATTTACCACCTTCTACACCAAAACGTAATACTTCACCCAATCAATAAATAATTTATTTAAAAAATAAAACGGAAACACTAATGAAAATATTATTTTAACTTAACGTAATAATATCTTGTCAACCACATAAAAGAGAGAGAGAAAACTAAAAAGTAAAAATATTTAAATAAAATGTCTCGTTTAAGTGATGTGGTAAGAGGGATGAAATAAATAAGATTGAAAAGAGTGATTTATTCGGCTATGCCGAATCTTATATACCCTTCATACCGTTCTTTATATTAAAATTAATCTATTTTTTGCCATGTCCATTTCTTCAATCCAGAGCACATTTTGTTAAATGTTAACGAAGATGCTTGTACCTAATTTAGAAACTTTGCCTCTTGCCGTTTTCCAGATAAAAAAAGTTCTATAATGCCCTTTTACCTTCGGTAGAGTATAAAAAGCACATTTCAAATATTTCGAGTCATCAATTTAATATTAATTAATAATAATGTGCACTTTACAAATGGTTCCCTCCGAACAAATAAAAGACAAATTCGACAAAGTAAACTTGATAATGCTGGGCAACGAAAAGGAGCCACTGAAGGACCCAAGTAAGCTGTTTCTCGATGGCTGCCCAAGGAACCTAGCCTAAACGTGATCATTACTTTCACGTAAAAACACGTAAAAATATTGATCCTAGACTCACCTTTAGACATACCGATCGACTAAGACGACGAATCGATCTAACGATGTCCGTCCGTTGGCTGGTTATCGGTGTAAACCTTGTGCGCAAAATACAGGACGCAATTTAGGCGGTAATTTGATTGAATTTAGTACATAGGTTCTAATGGGCACAAGGACCAAGCGTATTGAAAATGGTGAGAATCGGTTCATAATTCCACATATCCCCCATACAAGCATCTTTCCGGAATAGGGTCTTTGTGCCCATAAACCATCTTATATTGGTATTTAGATTAAATTTGGTTCAAACTTATTTGATTGCAATCTAAATCATCTTACCAGATTTTATTGGAATCTGTCCATATTTGACCACAGGCTCCCGAAAATAGCTTTAAGGACCATCATTACAACTTGCCGTTAGTTAAAAGTAGGATTTTCTCGGACGTTTAACAAGTTATTTATTATTTCAACTTAACTTTAACCTACCCGGTAGGACGAGTAGGTTCAACATATTGCTCACTTTAGTTTAAATCAATGTTGTATTAGTGAAAAACTTTTTATACGTGGGACAAACCCCTACCTTTAACTATTGGGAAGTTGTAATAATGGCCCTTAATACCATTACTTCATTATAAATGTTGGTATTGACACACACTTTGGCCAAATTTAAAATCTGAATAATATTAGGCACATAGAACTTTTACATGAATCTTAGGCTCATAAAATTTTTTAGGCAGGTCGATGGTTGCCGATGGGTCCCAAAAGGGTACACTACCAAAAATATTTTGGACCACCTCTGGAATTGTAAAAAAATGTTTAGTTAAGTGAGCTGAGGCCCTCTTGGATCCAAATTAATTGTAATTATGCAAGAAAAACGAAAATCTTAAAAAACGGCGGGCGGTTATGGGGCCCCTCTGGGGCAACCGACTACTTGCTTGTTTTTAAAATACTGTGGTGTAAGGTATCATAAGGTCGGGCTTGACCGACTATACACTTTTCTTGCTTGGTTTAACATTCCCTCCGTTAACAGTCTGGCATCACTCCATAAGTAAATAAAATATAAACAAAATGTAAGAAGCAAAATATTCACCAAAACAAAGAATGGCAACTGACAACGGAATACAGACAAATTAGATTCGAAAGAACAATAAGAAAAAAATAAACAACATATAAATTAAGAAGACAATGAAATTTTAATAAAATAATTACAGAAAATGAAGTATAATTAAAAAACTAAAAAACATGAAAAATTACTAAAGAGTGTAGCTAATAAAGCAAATATTATAGACGGCATTGCAGCAAAAACGACGTTGGTTTATTTTATTAATCAAGTGCAAGTGCGTTTTTGTTTTTTGACTATGAGATAAAAAGAAAATCATTAACAGGAATTGTGATGTATTAAACCAATGAACGGCGTTGCCTCCGCCCGCTTCAACGCAGCAAAAGTACAATAAATAATATTAGGAAAAATTGCAAACTATATGATGATGACGATGTTACTTGCTGTTGCAGTTCCATTGTGAGATTACTAAACAGATATTCAAACATACAAAAAATATACTTATGTACATATATATATGTAGAAGAACACGTACATACAGAGTGTTTCGGTGTGTGTTTTGTCTTTAGCATTTAATTTAGTATATTGTCTGTACGGTTTTTTGTTGGTTGAATAGAGTGGAGAAGTGCATTGTTGTTTCAAGAGCCAGCGATTGTAAGAAGCCAGGTGCAGTTGCTGCTGCTGTTACTACTGCAAAGTTTACCACATTAAGAATGCTGGTTGTACTGGTTCAGTTCTTTAACGTGCGTTCACAGCGACGGTCTTAATTAAATAAAATTATAGCAATACAAAAAATTGCACTGTTTTTCGTTCCCCCCAAATGAACAAAGTACCACAGCAGTGAGATTTTTTTCTGCAACTACATATTGAGAATTATTTAAAAATTTAGTACAAAGAAATCTTGATTTGCCAAAAAATATAAAAAAAAGTTATACACAACGTTTTAAGAACTCTATATACTAAATAAAGTTATAAACTTATTTGTCGATATCATAAAGAAAAAACCGGAAACTACATACATACATACATTTTTATAAAACATTTTCAATTAAAATTGCATTATACAGCACTAAATTTTCCTACAGTAAACTAATGATTTGTGCTTGATTAAGATCATGGCCAATACTACAAACAAAGAGAGCCCCAGTCGTGAATCTACAAATTCCTCTTCGGCCCGTATATCATTGCTTACAGATGCAGAATCTCTGACTCGTGATTACAGTTTGGGGAGTTTGAATTCAGCCGTCAGTCAAGATGAGTTTTTTCGCTGTCGCGATCACGCTGAAAGTGTCCTGAAACGAATGCAATTATACTTAGATAATCAACAGCTATGTGATGTTGTCCTGATAGCAGGCATTGATGGGCGTAGGTAAGTGGTGTTAAAAAAAAATTAATAAAGATCATAGACTTCTTGAGTCACTGTTTAACTAAAATAGAATTTAAAGAAAGAGCATTCATTGGACATACATACCTATCTAACTACAGTGTAAAATTTATAGGTATTAGGGGCACCAAAAAGAAAACCTATTGTTCATCTTCTACTTGTATACCGCAGGAACAAAATTGCACCGTATTAACGTAGTAGCATACGACGTAGTTACATTTTCAAATTACATACAAATAGCGTATCTACGTCATACGTCGACTTAGATCTAATTCTATTTCCTACGCCAGCTGCGACCGTATTGGCATAAAAAAGTTAAAAATTAAAACTTGAAAAGAATTAAATTAACGAGTTGTACACAAATAATTGTCTGTTGTTGTGGATATTGTTATGTTTTTGAACTTTTGCTTTTTCGCAAGGGTGCAACTTGTGACGTGAATTACCTTACTGTATTAACTCAAAATTTAAAAATTTTCGGTGGAAGCAAAACAATTTTTAAGAGAAGGGTAATCAATGATGTAGGGTGCTTCGTCCACTTATCCAAGCCAGTCTATTTTTTTGCAGATGTCGTGTGATACCGAAGATATTTGTAGTCAGTTTGGAAACTTTGACTGTTAGCGACCTCCAAATATTTGATCATCGAATGGAAGGTCCGCCCACCTTCAATCAGAAGTTTTGTATAAATACCCAAACTTTTTTCACAAAATTTGGACAACTTTTCTCTTACCGTTTTTAAGATAAATAAAATTTATTTTGTGTTATTTTGTGTGGGATGTATCACGCCTACTTTTGCAATCGCACTTGGTTTTTTTTTAGAGATTTTGTATTTTAATAGCCAAGGTATTTGTGCAAAATATGGACAATTTTACTCTTAAGGTGCTCCAGATAAAAATAAATAATTTTTGTGCCAAGCCCACTTCTTCAATCCCGCCCATTTTTCGTCAGATGCTATGCATTAATATCTAAGCTATTTGCACCAAATATGGTAAATTTTTAGTCTTGCCGTTCTCCATATTCATATAAAGAAATCTGTTTTGTGCCACGCCCACTTTCTTTTGTCGTTATTATAATAGTTATCCTGCTATTCGGGGCGGTGACGAATCCAACAAATCAGAGGTCATCAAAATCGCTACTGCAGTTCTCGAGTTATTTGTTATAAACAAACACAACTTTCTTTTACTTTCTTGTAAGTTAGTTCGATTTATTTTGGGAAGTTTCGCAAAATTTTATTTATTTATTTATTTTATTTATTAGATATCAATACAAAGAAGCCTTCGTGGCAAAGAACATGAAATTTTTAATATTTATTCTCCTATTCGTGGCGATGACAATAAATTTAATATAAGAAATGATTTTTCGTTGTATTAACTATTTTTTCTCCAAGTTTTAATTTAGTTTTTGCGAAATTTTGCAAAATTTTCAAAATTTTAATATCTATTCTACTTTCGGGGCGATGACAAACCGTTAAAATCTTAAGTCAGTCAAACACACCCGACTTTATGTATTTTATGTTTATGTACATACATATGTATATACCTAGATATAATTTAGCTTAATGAAGTAAGGACGCAATAGTTATAACTTATATTCGATAAAAATTGCAAATAATTATTATAATTATATTTTTATTTCATTTCTTAATCTTAATTATTATTTGCAATTTGAATTTTTTTTAAATTGATGGTAACTGTTATATGTATCAAATCAAAGTATTCCTGAGCCATAACTATTATAGATAGATAGAACTACTTGCTACTTTTAATAGTTATGAAAAAGAAATAATATTACAGTTACAACTCATTTTATGCAATCAAGTTAAGTTACGATATCTTGTTTTTTAAGGGATGCGTTTTCGTAGATAAAAAGTAAAAATTGAAACAAAACACAGGAATTGATTGATTAACTAAAAAAAGGTGAACTAAGTCATATCATTAAAACGCCCATGGGATTCACAAATTCCCGAAACTACGAATCATGTATGACTTTGTTTACTTTGTATAGCCAAATTTATTTGTCTAAGCCTAAATCAATATACATAATATTACCGTTAAAGTTTACTTGAATCGATTTAACTTTTGCTCATTCATTGGTAACCCACTCAATAAAAGGTTTATAAAACAAAATCTCATAGAAAATTCGTTTCATAAACCTACTATAAACCTAAAATATTTTTTATGAATATGGGGGATAAACTTTGAAATTTCAACTTAAAATTTCGGGGGGTTACCGCATTTTTCGATTTGAAAAAAAAATAATTTACCTACGAGTTCTAAGAATTTGTACAATTTGTACGAGTTTCATACTCGTTCGAAACGATGGTATTAATAAACAAATGGAATAAACAGATATTGTTCGTAATATAAAGTTTCTATTTTAAAAGTATTTTTTTTTTTTTTTTTTTTTTTTTTTTTTTGTCGATAAAGTATAACTTCAGTTCATTCGAAACAAATAGTACGAAAATCGTAATACACAGTTCAAAATTTTCAAACTCGTTAGTTATTTCTTTATAATCGAAATACGCGGATTTCCCCTAAAGTAGAATTACAAGTATTTATTAATGAAACATTTATAGATAGTTAAACAATTATTGTGGTCATACATACAATCAGAAATACAGCAAGATAGTTTTGAACACCAATTCAGAAAATTGTGATTTTTAACACGGAAATTTTTTATTAAAATTGTTTTTAATGAACTACAGATCGAAAATATTGGAAAAAAATGTATTGATAATTAACAATTAGTTGCCATTTTTTTATGGAAACAATTTTATATGTGTTTGTATCTTTTGGTATCCAAAACAAATACAAGTGCATATTCACATTAATTTCCCACCATTATACGATTTACAGCATCATCTTCTCTTTGTTTTTTTTTTTTATAATAATACAATAATCACTGGTAATGGCAAGTTTTCTTTGTTTGTAAAATATTTCACAGATTGTTTTTGTTCCTTAACTCAAGCTGAATGTTGCTGCTGCGACTGCTTCTTAAGTTGACAATGAGAACCGATCGCAAAACGAAGAAAGTGAATTGAAGACAATTGAATGTCTGGATATTTAACTAAAGTTTTATTAAAGTTATTTATTGTCAATGTTTGCATATATGTAAAATTATTTATGTACATATATATTTACACATGATTTTGCCATAAGCTTTTTGGATTTTGTACATGAATCCATAGCATTCTTGCTTAAGTCTTAACATACGCGTACATAACTCGCTAAAAAGTGTTTAAAATTAATTTATTCTGCGCTGTGTAAGGAATGATCAATTAGTATTTTCATAGTATTTTGCAGTCGTTCATTCACTTCTTTATTCATATTTGGTATTGTTTTGTTTATGTTGTTGTCTTTTGTTGCAGTTTTATTATACAGTATGTATTTTGCTTACTATTCCTACCATCAAGTGTAGGTCGTAGTAAATAGACACAGTATCAACAAAATAATAAATAGTCAGTCAGTCCACTTTAAAAGAACAATTAAATAAATACGTTGTTCTAAAAATGTATATTGAAAACTTTGTTATGGTAATGTGGAGGAATAACGAGAGGTCGTTGTTGTTCTTTTCATTAAATTATGCACACATTTGTGTTGGATATTTTATTTAGTATATTTTATTAGAAATTAATTAACATTTGATTTCAACTTTTTATTATTTTAATAAAAACATGCTATATTACTTACTTCTTGAAACTTAAATTTTTTATTTTATTTATATGTTCCTGTTTCAGACAATGCGACGTAAACCTGAAACAAATTTTGATTTTTTGTTTGTGTCTCTTTGAAAACTCGTACACGTTGCGACGTTACGGTTTTTGTTTTAAGCCACAACCCAGCGGGAAAAAAAGGGTACAGATGCCTTCTAGAAGACCACAGTACTCCTTTTAGATGTACAAGGTCTGCTCGCTCCATTCCATAATCATATCTTTTTTACACACGTTGTAATTGTTGGGTAGGCCTTCCGCTCTCGGTTCTGTCACCAGAGATTCTGAAAGGCATTGAAATTAATGGCTCTTAGAAGGCTTTCCAGAGAATGGCGGTTTTATAACGGGATCTGAAATCGTTGTCGTTTGCTTTGGCAAAAAAAAAAAAAAAAAATCGTATTCCTTCACTTCTCCCTTCTCATAGAAGGGAATGTAGGGTTGCCAGTTTTTAAATCAGAGAAATCAGTACATAAGAAAAAAAATCAGTACAAATGCATAACAGAACATATACTTTTTTATTATAAAATTGCATATTAATAACATAAAAAGCTTTAATCTTTTTTAAAACAAAACTTGAATTCATTCTATAATTTGAACCGTGACAAAATTTAATTAATAAAACTGAATTTTTTCAAAACAATAATTCAATTCCGTTTATATTTATAGTCTGAATACAAAGTGAATAACAAAAAAAAATCTAAAACATAACAAGTTGTTAAAAATTCGATTCTTAATTTCTTGTTAGCTACTTGAAAGAAACATTAATTTTATTAAAAGCAAAATTTGATTTCATTATGTCTGTAGCTACGGTCACACCTAGCAAATATTTGAAAAACACGAAAAAACGTGACCAATATGATTCTCGCGCAGAATCAGTGACTTACAGTGAGCCAATGAGGAAGGCCAATGAATTGATCAATGAATGTTTCATCCATGCGACCACCTTCCTTGGACAGCTCATCTGCTATCTGGTTTCCCGGGCAGTCTGAGTGCCCTGGTATCCATATAAGCGTTAACTCTGAATGTTCAGCAATCTTATTCAAAGACATCCGGCATTCCACAGTTAACCTAGATTTCGTGAAGACACGCGCAATAGAAGCAATGGCAGCCTTGCTATCAGTAAATATACGTATATCTCCCGATACGCGATAATACTTTAGCCAGTTGGCTGCCCGATTTATAGCCGAGATTTCCGGCAGACGAAAGGAAACTTACGCTCAGTTCCTCTATGTAGAAACCTCCGCCAACTCTTTCCCCCTTCCTTGAACCATCAGTGCTGGTTCATGGAAGGTGCCCATGACCGACAGCGCCCTATATGTGTCGCGTACCTCGCACCAAAGAAAGGCTCCGGGGTGCAGTAGTCCACCCCCTCAGGGACAATCGAGCATCCCATTATCTTGGAGTGGCCTTAGTCACGGTTCGACCAGCCGTGTGCCGCGTTCAACCGTATCGCCGAGCATAGAGCCACTATGTACCTTCTCAAGCATCGCACGGTACCTGCATTTGTCCAGCGCAGTCCACCCTACGACAACACCGTAATACAGAGTCGGCTTTACTATAGCCTCAAAGATCCAATTGACACACCTCGGGCCCATGCCACAGTTCCTGCCGAATGCACCTCTGCACGCATATATAGCAACAATTGCCTTTTCCATCCTCGTCCGGATGTTCAGCCCCCACGATAGTTTACTGTCCAAGATTACGCCCAGATTCTTGGCGCTATGAGAGAACTTAAGTTCAGTCCCATTTAGCCTCGGAAGTCATATGACCTCGGTCCTATACTTCCTCGTGGAGAGTACCAGTTCCGTCTTAACGGATTAACAACCAATCCGCATGATACGCTCCAGGTGCTAAGAACTTTTAATGCAGCCTCCATATACTGAGACATTATATTCAAATGCTTTCCCGTGATGGCCACTGCAACATCGTCAGCATACGCCACAGTTTTAATCTTAATGTCGTCCATTTTCGTCAACATGGTGTTCATAGTCAGGTTCCACAATAGTGGGGGTTATACTCCCCCTTGAGGAGTACCCTTGTTTACCAGTCTCTGAACGATGGTCTCACCTATCGTGGAACAAATGACCCTATTCCTGAGTAGATTATCCACAAATCTACATATGCCATCATCAACCTCCAGACTCCTCATGGATGCAACAATAGAATCCGGGTTGACGTTGTTAAAGGCCCCTTCAATGTCGAGAAAGGCCACCAGAGCACACTCCTTAAATTCGAGTGATCTCTCAATAGTTCCAACTAATGAGTGAAGAGCCGTCTCAACAGACCTACCCTTTGTGTAGGCATGCTGAGAGATCAAGAGTGGACCTTGGAATGGTCATCCTCAAGTGAACGTCGATAACTCTTTCAAGAGTCTTGAGAAGAAAGTATGCAATACTAATCGGTCTGTAATCCTTCGCTTCGGTGTGAAAAGTCTTCCCTCCCTTGGGGATAAGGACCACTCTACACAAGGTCCAGCTCACAGGTACATACGAAAATCGAATGCATCCCCTGTATATAGCCATCAGCCAGGGTATAATCACAGTCGAATTCCTTTACAGGTCCGCCGGAATTATACCATCCATACCCGGAGATTTATATGGGCCAAAGCTGTCGACAGCCCACTTAATCCTATCGTAGTCCATTGGGATGGACAAAGGACCGGGCATCGATTCACAAATCTGATCCCGCAAGCTCCCTTGGGAGTTTCCAGGAAAGTGAGTGTCAATTAACACCTCGAGTGTTCCCTGACTAGTCGTAGTCCAGCAACCTTCCGATTTTTGGAAATAGGTCGGGACAACCGGGCTCGAAGCCATTATTCTATGTAAACGGTTTATCTCAGAGGATCCCTCCACGTCGCTACAGAAGTTCCTCCAAGCACTTCTTTTCGCCGATCTCACCAAGTTTCTGAATCACTTGTGAAGACTTGTACTCCGCCCAATTACCATGACGCTTAGCCATATTGAACAACCTACGACAGTCTCTTCTTACCTGCGCAATATCAGGATCCCACCATGGTGGACGATCCCTGCCCCTATGCACCATTGGCTTGCACGCCAAGGAAGTCGCCAACTAAATTCAACATATCTATGATCAGAAAGAAAACAATCATTAGAAACCATCCAGTTTTCGATCATGTCAATGTGGCCAATGCTAACCAGCGTGACATCAAGAACTTCAAACCTATTTGCAACAACAAACGTTGGCTCACGGCCCCTATTTACTATTCCTAAATTATAATTCATAATAAAGGATAATAGTGACTCACCTCTTGCATTCGTATTCGTGAAACCCCATATAGTGTGGTGCGCATTGGCATCGGCACAGATTATGACCGGAGTTCCAGTGCCTGCTGCCCTCATTACTGCATCACGGATGACCCGATTGGGTGGGTTCTGTCCGTGGTCATTCGTTATATATCCCAAGACCATCCAGACTATACCATTCCAAAAAAATATTGAATGAATTCCGTTTCCGAACGGAATTGTACTCTGTGACATGGCTCTAGATTATATATTAATTTATTTTTCAAAAATCTTTAAAATTTCTATGTGTATTTCAATATATTAAAATAGACATACTACTAGAAATTATGTAAATTTAGAACATTTTACTTATATTTAAGTTTTTAGAAACACTAAAACTACTTGTGTGTACTTTTTCATGAAATTTAAATTTTAAATTTCTACTTTAAGTACCACTTATTTTTACTACTATTAAAATCAGGAAAAACCCTCGTTGATTTCAATTTCAGAACATGGCTGTTTCTTATATAAAAACATAAATAAATGGAAGTGTCACTCCCACTTCACCAATTTTGCCCACATTTTGTTAGATGTTGTGTTTTGATAACTAATATGCTTGTACCTAATTTGGAAACTTCGCTCTTATCGTTCTCCGAATATTCAAAACAAAAAAACAAAAAGGGAAAAATTAGAGGCAGTTGTGGTTTTTTGCTCTTATCTCAGCCATTTGTAGATCGATAAGGCTAAATTTCAAAAGCAAAATTTAACGGAGCATATGTGACATAAATATATACCAACCAAGTCCCCATCATAGCTGTGTTTTCGGGATCCAGAATATATATTCTTTATAGGGACTATGTACGTCGTCATAAACGCGTCGTGCGATTTTAACCAAACTTATACACTACGTAGGCAGTGGCCCATATATGGTTTATATGAAGTTTGGTTGAAATTTTCGGTCTGGGGGCGGAGGGGCGTGGCAAAATCCATAACTTGAGAACGGCTTGACCGATTTGAACGATTTAAAATTCTTTAAAATGATCGCCATGGTCCAACTTAGGTTAGGTTAGGTTAGGTTAGAAAGGCTGGTGTGAAGCAAACTTCACACCCTCACCCAGAGACCAATATGGTCCATTGTGATGCCTTTAATTAGTGAAACAAAGGAAGAAAGAAGAGAAAGATGTCTAGTGTGACAGAGTAGAAGAAGTAAATGGTGAAAGCACAGGGAAGGAAGATAGTGGAAGATAAGAAATCGGACAGAACAAGCAAAACACAACCCTACCAAACAGGAAAAACTGCCCTACATGTTTCCCAGCCTCCTGCCGCGCAGCCAGGTCATTCCCATTACGAATCCCATCAGATTCTCGAGCCCGCATCCCGAGACATCTCCTAATTCGTGCAGGAATCTGCTACCTAGCCACCTCAGCCTGCTGTTCTGTAGCCTGGGACAGTGGCACAGAAAGTGCTCAACTGTCTCCAGCTCCTCTGGGTCCTCACACAGCCTACATATATCCGATAAGCCAGACCCCATTCTCACCGCCATTCTGCCTATCATACCGTGGCCCGTGATAATACCTATCATGGTCCTGACGCAGGCCCTACTCTTACCCAGCAGCGCGTCCGAATTTGACCTACTAAGCATCGGCCACAGAGTGCGCGATACTCGGCAGTCCGTTCGGCCCCGCCAAGCCCGATTAGTCCTGTTCAGAATCCATTCCCTCCAACTTAGGTTTTTACGGAAAGAAAATTTTGCCCCGCCCACTTTTACGCCCACTTTTTTCGATTTACCTAAAATCAGAAAACGGCTCCATCGAGTTGACTAATTTTTCTTTCAAATTTTCGTATTAATCAACTTAAAGTTTTCATCGAAAGAAAAATTTACCACGCCTACTTTTACGCCCACTTTTTCTATTAAGCGCATAACTGGAGAACGGCATGACCGATTCCAACGATTTACCATTTGAATTCAAGCGGCTCCAATTCCCTTTGCGTCTTGTCTTTGCTATTACCATCAACAAAGCACAATGCCAATCATTGACTATTGCTGGCTTAAAAGTTCATGAACAATTTGATCGAAGCAACAATTTTAAAGGGGAAGTTTAAAGGTGAAGATGTATTGATTCCAAGAATTCCAATGATTCCATCGGATTTACCTTTTGAATTCAAAAGACTACAGTTTCCAATACGTCTTGCATTTGCTATTACAATAAATAAAGCGCAAGGGCAATCGTTGGAATTGAGCGGAATGGATTTAGAATATCCTTGCTTTTCACACGACCAGTTATATGTTTCGTGCTCACGTGTTGGCAAGCCTTCAGTTCTCTTTATCTACACAACAACTCATGGCAAAACCAAAAATGTTGTCTACGAAAGAGCTCTAAGATAGTTTGAGTGATACATAGTCTAAGATTGTAAGAAACTAGAATTAAAAGTTGAATAATAGGGAATAAAACCAACTTTATTAAAAACAAGTGTGTTTCTTTTCTTATTTTGTTTTGCCGTGCGAAGCAGGCAACGTGCCCGCTAGTATTGTATAAATTACAAACGGAATGGCAAACTAATATTATATACCCTTTTGCCTTCGGCGAAGGGTATAAGATAAGTAGTTTTAGGAATAGCAATTAAATTGTTAGTAATTAAAAATTGCTTAAAACTTCTGAAATGGAAATATTAACCCATACAAAAAAGGTCTTAATAAATAAAATAATAGATTTTTCTGTAACTTAATTAAAAACCAATTAACAAATTTAGATACATTCAAATTCTAAAAATTAATTTCGAATTAAATTTTCTGAGAAATACAACTGGGCGCAATGTTTATAATATTTTCTTTTAAAACCTACCAGTTGTTTTGACAATTACCAATGTTTCATATTATGCAAACTGTTAGTTAAGTCTTTAAGTGTTTATCGTATAATCTTTTGTAGATAGGGCCATTTGTTTTCTGTTAATAAAATCGCTCATTTTGGTCGAAAGATTCCAAAATTATTGGTAGACATTTGTGTTGATGCTATACAACAGATTATGTACATATATGAAAAATTCGATTTTTAGTTTTTTCTTAGTTAGGGCCGTTTGCGTTTTATGTAACGATATATTTTTTGAAATTGTTCTTTAAATATTCAAAACCAACATGGTACAACTACACCATGACAACTGTACGATGAGAATTTTTCAAATAAATTTTTTTAAATTAAATTTTCAATGTTTATTTTAACATATGTACATAAAAACTGTTTAAATACTGGAGTTTTTATTTAATTGGTGATTTGTTTAATTTTAGAGTGCCTGCTCATCGTCTAGTATTATCCGCATCCAGTGCTTATTTTTCCGCCATGTTTACTGGATCCTTGCGTGAAACCAAAGAGGAAGAAGTTACTCTAGGCGAAGTACACGGTGATGCATTGCAAATACTTGTGCAATATTGTTATACTGGTTTTATTGAATTACGTGAGGACACAGTCGAAACTCTATTGGCTACAGCATGTCTATTGCAATTAAATGCTGTCGTTACGGCTTGTTGCAACTTTTTAGCTAGACAACTACATCCCTCAAATTGTTTGGGTTTTGCATTTTTTGCCGAGCAACAAAGTTGTAATACCCTTTTGCGACTGGCCAAAGCATATACATGTCAACACTTTATGCAGGTGAGAACAATAACATTTACAAAGGAATTCTTTTAAAGTGTTAAATGAATCTATAAAAACTTTTAAGGTGTGCAAAAATCAAGAATTTTTTCAATTAAATGCCGAACAATTGGGCAAATTACTTGCTAGCGATGATCTCAATGTACCCTCCGAACAGGATGTTTTCCAGAGTTTAATGTCGTGGATACAACAAGATCCTGCTGTCCGAGAAAAACACATTCCTGAATTATTGGCATTGGTTAGATTGCCACTGCTGCAGCCGTCCTTTATAATGGATCATGTAGAGAGTGTTTGTTCCTCAAACGAATGCCAACAATTAGTAATGGAGGCTTTAAAATGGCATTTATTACCTGAAAGAAGATCTCTTATATCTTCAGAACGCACAAAACCTAGAAAATCAACAGTTGGTCGATTGTTAGCTGTTGGTGGAATGGATGCTCATAAGGTGATTCCGATTTCAAATGAGAATCAAATTTTCATTACGTTACCTGTTTTTATAAATATATTTTTTACCTGTTTAGGGAGCCATTAGTATTGAAAGCTATTGTCCACGTTTAGATAAATGGACTGTGTGGAAAAATATGTCCGCTCGTCGTTTGCAATTTGGCGTAGCTGTTATGAATGATAAGCTAATTATTGTTGGGGGCCGTGATGGACTAAAAACCCTTAACACTGTAGAGAGTTTAGACTTAAATACTTTAGCTTGGGCTCCATTAAATCCAATGGGAACACATCGTCATGGCCTGGGTGTGGCAGTTTTAGAAGGTCCTTTATATGCAGTTGGCGGTCATGATGGTTGGAGTTATCTGAATACTGTAGAAAGGTAATTTTAATAGCAAAACATAGTATCATGATTACTCTGATGTTTATACTTAAAAGATGGGATCCTGTGGCACGCACTTGGAGTTATGTAGCTCCTATGTATTCAATGCGTTCTACAGCTGGTGTGGCAGTTTTAGGTGGTCGCTTATATGTAGTTGGTGGTCGTGATGGTTCTGTGTGTCATAGATCAATAGAGTGCTATGATCCTCACACAAATAAGTGGACCATGCGTGCTCCTATGAATAAACGTAGAGGTGGTGTAGGGGTAATTTATTTTTATAAACCTCAAAAATGAAAAACCACTATTAATAACTGTTTCTAATTACAGGTTGCTGTTGCACATGGTTTTATTTATGCGTTGGGTGGTCATGATTGCCCCGCTAGTAATCCTTCAGTTTGTCGCACAGATACGGTTGAGCGTTACGATCCTGGTACTGATACCTGGACTTTAGTAAGAGTTATTCAAACAATTTCGTTAAAACATAAACAATTTCTACTATATTTAAAACGTTTTTTTTTTTAAGATATGTTCCTTGAGTATTGGCAGAGATGCAATTGGTTGTGCTTTATTAGGTGACCGTTTAATGGCTGTTGGCGGTTACGATGGCAACCATTATTTGAAAACAGTTGAAGAATATGATCCAGAATCTAACGAATGGACGCAAGTATCATTATTGACGTATAGTCGTGCTGGAGCGTGTGTTGTGGCCATTCCAAACATAATACCCCCTTCTGCACCTATGCCCAGTTCTACAGTTTAGTTGATTTTAATATTTTCCTACTACGTATTATAAAATATCTGTTGTAATCTGTCTGCCTAAGTGTTACTACGCCAATTAAGCTTAATAACTAAAAATTTAAGAAAACAAACAAACTGAGCATGATTAAAAAAATTAATCAAATTAGTTAATGATGTTGATCGTCATTAGAAGAAACTAAAAATTTTAATGAATATTTGCTATTCTAGAATGAAAAATGCCTTTGCTTTTAGGTGCTTTTGTTCAACAGCAAAAAAAGTGCGAACCTTTCTCGCCATTTTTTTTTTTTATATTCCAATACTGTTCGTACGAATGATTTGGTTTTTTTTTATTTTTATTTTAGTACTTATTTTAAAAGCTTTGCTAAATTGTTTATTTTAAATCATTTTTTTCTTTTCTTTTATCTTTTATTTTGCATAAATTTTTTAAATTATTTAGAAACAATGGAAACCAGTGAGATTGAATCCTAGTTGCTATCGTCGTACCGTGGAATTTGTGGATTATTATAATTTATAAGATGCAAACACGCACGCAAATTTATATGTTTTTCACTATTTCACTATCACAAATCAACATTAACTCTTACTGCACATTAGGGATTAAAACAAAGCATTGACATATTTTAGTCCAATGGGAGATAATATCTATTTTTTGTATTTTAAAATATAAATCGAAAGCATCGAAACTTTTAAAACAAAATTCAAAAAAATAAATAATAAAAAACTTAAAAAATGCATTAAATTTTTGTTAAATTTTTTTTATTTAATTTGATTTTTGTAAAATCTTTTTTTGGTGAATTTAAAAATTTATAAGTTAACCAAATTCTTTTTGATCTTTATATTATCAAAATTTATCATTAAATTGATTTTTATAATGATTTAGGCTAATAAGTTCCGATCGAAACTGGGATTAATTCCGCATTTATGTACGTACTTAGCTTAATAAAAAAAAAAAACCAAAAGTTAATTGAAGGAAGCTTAAACAAATTCGATCGGAATTGAAACTACGGAATTAAAGCCATTTCTATCGGAATGTTGGACTATCCTGATTATATATAAAGAGTGCGTTAGGTTTTTTAAAAGTTAAGCTCTATTTGATTGTGCAATGCCAAATTTTATTTATAAATAATTTACATATGTATGTATAACCGTTCTGCACAAGAATTATCATTTACATATCGCTCATTAACTTCAATAGTGACATAACTCAAACAAAACCCATTTCGAGATAAACGCGATTAAAGTTTTTTATTTGCTCTAACCATTAGCTGTCTGTTCATCGATTTGCGAACGAAGGCTTGGATCGCTTAACTTACATTTAAAACAAAAACAAATAATAAAATATTGGTTTTGTTTTACATGTACGTTAAGCTAACGACATTCTGTTCAAGCAGGGAAAGTATAAAAAATATTGATGAATTTTATACACAATATAAAGTAAAACATAAAGAACAATTCTGCATCACTTACTGCAAAAACTTCATTTTTAAAGTTGTTTCACTATTGAAGTAAGTGACCGATATGTATAATTAATATACACACATTTTACTTTAAGCATAACTTTTTAAGCAACTGTATTTTATTTTTTTATAATGCATCTACTATGAATTTTCAAAATAAAATTTACTTAACAAAATTAAATATGTACTTATTAAAAGTTTTGAATTAAAAACAAATGTATAAAAATTCGATTTAACTGCCTGTTTGTAGAACGCGAGCGCAACTTTCATTTAAAGCAAAAACCAACTTTTAAAATATGTTTTTTTAACCCTTGGTGCAAATTTCATCCAAATCGGAAGACATCGATTTCAAAAGTTGGGTCACTTGACATGAAATCCCCCATATATGTATATACAAAATTTTAAATTCGGAGCTCATTCTGCGGATAGGATCAAAATTTGCATAATTAGACCAAAAGTATTGAAGACTAAGGGGTATATAATTTCTGGAAGGACGAATTGGAATTGAAAACTCAACCTTAAGATGTAGAAATTCAGAGACAATTTAAAGATTAATTAGTTTTAAACGGTTATCATACGGAGCCAAGTATATTATATATGCTAATAATATACTTTGTATATTTTTTTTTTTGCTATTTATGTAATTCTCTTGTGCCGGCAGCGTACTAAAACAAAACATTGACTTCTTTTGAGAGGACATTGTTCGGACACATTTCAATGGTCCCTTCGATGTCCGGTCAAAAGAAATTCCACTGTTATAAAAAAACCGTAATTGAATTTAACCACTATCTTTTTAAAAGTTTAAAAATGAAAGGATTTTTATTTAACATATCATTTACATTCCTAGTTCTTGTTCGATTTTCTGTTCAAATTTACGCATTTTAATTAAAACTTTACCATTTTGTTCCTGTTCCTTATATGTCAAATATATAGTAGCCAAAGTCTGTCCAATTAGAATTGAACCCAATACAGGTGTAATTGGTTTAGTAAATTTTCTGAGTAATTGCAAAACTTCTAAGGGGGCTTCCGTAATGGAAGGTAATCTGTAGGTAAAATGGCGTGTTGCAAACATACAGGCAGCAATAGGAGCCAAAATTGTGGGATAAATAACACCAAAACCAACTTGAAATGCAGCAGCTCGCATTTGTACACATGTTGGACACTCTGTCAATGGTTTCAATAAGATAGATCGTTGAACAAATAACTTATGAAATGTAAGTGAAAATAAGGCCGGTATAACAACAATTGGTAAATAAGTGGAGAATCTACCATATGTGCCTAATTTTAATTTATTCCGGTAGTGATTGTTAACAAAAATACTGGTACCAGTGGCAAATGCTGCTATTATTTCCGGAGTATAACGTAAGGACCAACTAAAAATTAAAACATACATACTTAAATTTTGTTATTTATATAGAAATTATGCGTTAAACTTACACTTCGCTTAATTTATCCCAGTTGGATATTATTTTCCATTGGTAGGTAAGAGCTTGTTCCTCACTAATTATTACAGCATCTTTTGGTATTTCATTGTGACGTGCTCTTGATAAAGCCATATTCAAAGTTTAATTCAATAAATCATGGATAAAAGAAAATTTCTTAAAATATGCTATTTTGTTTTTGATGTTATGAAATACATGTTAAAAAAATAAAACAGCTGTTGAATGTTGCTACAGTACATTATTAAACTAGCGATTATAACAAATGCAAAAATAATTTTAAAAATTTAAAGTAAATTTTGAAGCATTATTCCTTAAAGATTGATTAAATCTAGATTACCCAAGCTTAAGATATTGACGGGTTATGCATACCTATCTTAATATTCGAGATATTATTAATTAAATATTAGTTTTCCATTCGGAGTCATGGTATAGCTTGAGCCAAAAAAAGAAAAAAGTTTTAAATATATGTAAGAAAAATTCTAGGCCGTTAAGCAAAAAGGTCTTAGGTTCAAAGAAACGCATTTTGAGTTTCTTATTGTCTTTAATTGAGCTGGGTATTTTACTTGATCATAAATTGTGTTTTTAAGCGCACATATCGCAGACTATCAACAAGGTCAAAGGTGTCCTTGGATTTATCTAACGTTGGGGAAGGAGTTTGACCACCCCTATGTTTTAAAGCAGTTATATATTTCATTAGTGAGACCTATTCTGGAATACGCCTCGATCGTCTGCGATCCCCAGTATGAAATACATGCTACAAACCTGGAATCCTAACAGATAGATAAGTGGCAGTGCTAAAAAAGCAAGTATTCAAAAAATTCACTTTCACCATAGCCAAATAATACTTTGATAGACAAGTTTAAATACTTTTAAATTTTTTTGTTGCTTTGTTTTTCGAATTTTTTTTTCGTTATTACCCTTTTTAGAAGCATATGGCTCCACAAAGCATCTCCATCTTGAGCGATTTGTTCCATCTGTTTTCCCGTGTTACCATGTAAGATATCACTGTCCTAGTTATTGGAGTATCGAATATACTACTTCAAAAAATATGAGGTATTCGTGAATCGGACATCAAAAAAAATTTTTGTCAAAATTCCTTTATATTTAGCATAACTTTAGTAGCTTCTAGTATATTTAAATGTGTGTGCCAAATAATTTTTATGATGTTTAGTTGTCGAGTGCTAAAGTTTTGGCGTTTTTGAAATATTGTTTTTTTTTTTAATTATGGCTTCGAACTACAAAAAAATAAAACAAAGTAATAAGCAATTCTTATAGGAAATCATTTGATCTTTAAAAAATTGAAAAAAAAATTTAAAATGTTTCTAACTTTAGTCCATTTTTTTATTTTTTTACCAAAATATTATTATTTAATTTCTGTTTGGGGAGTTAAATCAATTCGCTGGGGATATATTTAATTTTTAAAATTGGGAATTTATTTCATATGAAAAATTGAAGACTAATTTCATTTTGTCTTTGGGGACTTATTTCATGGCGACTTATTTCATGCCGCCTCTTAAGCAGGGATGTCAGAATGGTTTTGACCTTTGTCCCCAAATGCAATGTCCAAAACCTTTATTTTTTAGTTTTTGATAATTAAATTTATAGATTTAAAATTTTTAAAAACATCCATAAAACTAAATTTGTTACGAGTTGCTAAAATCCGCCAAAAATTAAAAAAAAATCGCTATATACATATATATATTGTTTAATTTTTATTTAGAACAGAGTAAAAATTATTAGTGAACACAAAAAGGGTACAATGTTTACTATAGTAGTCTTCTTAGAGCCACTTTTTGGGTTTGAGATTAAAGAATGAATTTCGAAAAGGGCTCATCTCCAAATTTATTTATAACGTTAAATATGTGTTTTACGAAAAAAATATTGTAGGTATTCAAAATTTTTAGAGTGAGATGAAAGTATTGAATTTGTGATCAACGTTTCAGGAGAAAAATTTAAATATATACACAATTTTTGTTTAACTTCATTTTTAAAACGAGTGAATCCAGCTGTTCGGAGGATCATGATATCCAGATTGCCGATTTTCAAAATTTAAACAGGACAGATAAAAATGTACCGAACTGTTATTAATTTTCCGTTATAATAAAAAGCTTTCGTTATTTGCTTTTATTAAAATTATCGAGTTTATAAATAAACCTTTAAAGGGGTAATTTTATCTTATAATGCCAAATATATATTTAAACGTTGTAGATTATCTGAATATTTATGTTTTAATAAATTGCATACACTACAGATACCATTTCGCTACTAAAGCTACTAAAATTCAAAAATAATTTTCGAAAAGGGCTCATCTCCGGAAACTGTAATGACCCTTTTCTCGATTGTCTCAAAGATTTTAAAATGGCGTATAAAATTTCAACATTACATAATTAGTTTAAAATACTGACCATACATATGAATGCCTCAAATTTCATACATAAAATACTAGAATAACAAGTAAGAGTGCTATATTCGGCTATGCCGAATCTTATATATCGTTCACCATGGTGCGATAACTACAGAAAGTTATGTATATAAATACCGTTCTTTGGATATAAATAATCAACTTTCCTGCCACATTTTGTTGTAAGTTGTGTTTTGATAACCAAGATGCTTGTAACTAGCTTGAAAACTGGCTCCTACCGTTCTCCATAATAAAAATAAAACAACAACAAAGGATTTTTGGGTAAAATTAGAGGCAGTAGTGGCTTTTTGCTCATATCTCAGCCATTTGTTGATGGATGAGTCTAAATTTCAATAGCAAGCAATTCCGGACTTTCGTATATGGGGTCTTCGGAAGACCCATTTCAACGAACACATAATATATATACTTTATAGGGTCTAAGATCAATATTGTAGAAATTACAAACGAAATGACAAGCTTATATACATATGTATACACCTTTACCATCGGCGAAGGGCATACAAATTATATTTTTTTTTCGTATTGAATTCAATGAATTTCAAAATAAATTCATGGCTTATCAAAAATAACCAACATAATCGCCAACTATTTTATAAATCGCCATGTCGCCAAATCGAAAATTATGTCGTCCAGCAAGTTTGAAAATCGCAATTTTTCGAGCTTATAGCCGCTTCATCCTTGTCAACAAGTATCGTCACTAGAAAAGTGGGAATCAATTTGATTATTACTGTGGCATCACTGACAAAATGGCATTTGTTTTGAAAGCAGCGTTGCCATTTCTCAAGTTTTTCCTCTTTTGCAAGTATTTTATTTCCGTGAACATAACAAACTTTTTTTCCACTAATTGTGCAGAGATTTAAAAAGTGAGGATTCTACGGCTGCATTTCCTACAATTGTTGGTCCTTCCACATTCTTTCGCAAATGTGGAGAGAATTTCTTAATAAAACAATTTCGGTGTTCCCTTAAAAATTAATCTTCGCAAGTAATTATTTTTTAGAGATTTAATTCAATCTGTATTGATGCTTATAAAAAAAAGATGTAATAAAAATGTCAAACTCAGATATGTTTCTATGGTTTATTTTTTAATATAAAAAAACACAAATAAAACTTTTTTTAATTAACTACAATTTATTTATAAAGCGTCTATTTTAATTGATTTTTATGTTATTTTATATTTTATAAACATTAGTTAATGCTGAATTGTTCTGTATTGTTGGTTTTTGTTAATAAGAATAGGTTTTATAGTAAGTCTAATATTTTTTTGATTGAAGTGCAGATTTTTTTTAAATATGCCAATCATTTGGCACCCCTGAGAAGATTTTAGATGTTTCAAGTGTGAATGCATGTTTTTAATTTTTCAATATCTTCCTTGCGTTTTTTCGTTTTTTTCTACCGAAGTTATCCTACGGTGTCCATATTATATTGTTAAAGTTTTGAAAAGGGATATTTCTAAGTTTAAAAGTTATGCATCATACCTTATGTCACATATGGCTGTAAGATGTAAATTAAATACAAAATTAAAATGGTTGTTTTCTATTAAAATTTCTATTTTATAAAAGAAAATAACAACAATTTAATTTAAGATAGTTGTGTTATTAAGTTTCATAAAATCGAATGAAATTGTGATATATTTGAATATTTTTAAATAAAATTTATTATTAAAAAATAATTTGAACTTACTCCGTATTATTGATGTGCGAAAGAACTTTCGTAGAAATACATATAAAACAAAAACAAACTTTTTAAAATTTGTTTTTAGTTTAGTTGTTCGAAAGAAAGAATTCTTTCGTACATCGGAAATAGGCTACTATTTAATATTTAAAAAGTCGGATTTTCATTAACATATATAAATTTTTAAAAACAATTCCAATTTGTATATAATTCATTTTAAGCCAATATATAGAAGAAAATAATTCACAATGAAAATCTACATATGCTTATAAATAATGCTAATTTTTTTTTAAAGAAAATGCTAAAAATAATGCTTAAATTTTTTAAAGATTTTTTAAAAATGTGTTACCAGTATGAAATTTTATTCGAAACTAAATGAATTTTAGTGACTTATTTTTTAACTAAATTGAAACAAATGGTTACATTTAAACAAGTTGGTAGATTTTGATAAAGCATCTGATATATATAAATATATAGCACAGGTACATGCGAAGTTTAAACGATTTATTTCTATGATACCTACAACTTTTTTTTAATAATTTTATTTTTTATGGTTTAACAAGAGGTTTAGCTTCAGAATTATTATTTTTTTTCAGCAGTTTATAGCAAAAATTTTTCAACCATTTACACTATTGAATTTTTATCTAATTACAAAGTGAAATTTCCTTGTACTTTTATATCGTAATATCAAAGGGTAAATAGTATTTACAATCAACATAATAAGGGCATTTCTAATATTCCCTTAATATTATATTTTTTATCCATACAGGTAGGATGTGTCTTAACATAAGAATTTTCCCTTTTCATACGAAATTTAATTTTGGATACAACTATTTTCAGTAAAAATTTATTATAATTTATAAAAAAACTAGCGGATACCCGGCGTGTGCTACTACGTTATCCACTTCTAGTAGTCCCATTTTTGAATAAATGCATGTTTAAAATTATAATTAAATCGCTTGGATTGCTCCGGAGAGGTAGAAATCGACCCCTACCTCACCTCGTGGTCCTGTTTTTAAAAAATGTATAGCTAGTGTGTCCATTTAAGTAGGAATCTATCCATATCTTAAATTTCATTAAAATATATTACGTAGTTTTGGAGAGGCAGAAATTTTACCTACCTGCCCTTTTGGTCCTAGATTTGAAAAATTGTATATCCTAAAACCATCTTCACAAAAATGCCTTTCAAATGGAGCCTAATTTGGAGCACATCGGTTGGATGGTTTCAGAGTCTGTAAAGGACAAAGAAACATTTTTTGCAAAAGCCAAAAATCGACTTCAATAATAAACCGAATGTGCCTAATGCATTGCTTTAGTGGTCTAAAACAATCTTCGAGTTATTGCCTTTCTAATGAAGCCAGTTTGGGGCACATTCTTTGGATAGTTTCAAAGCCTATGACGGTCTTAGGTAGAAACAATATTTGTGTTTTATATATTTACCCCACGTGTGGTACTACGTTCTCCCTTCTCGCAATACTATTTTTTTTTAAAAAATGTAAGGCTAATGTGTCAGTATTAGTAGGAATCTATCTTTCTTTAAAATTCCATTCGAATCTGCTAGATTATTTCGGAGAGGCAGAAATATCCTCCTACCTCTCCTCGTGGTCCTAATTTTTTAAAAAATGTACAGATGATGTGTCCATATAGGTAGGAAACTATCTATGTTTAAAATTTCATTAAAAACTGTAAGCAGTTTCGGAGAGGCAGAAATTGTCCCTTACTCCCTTCATGGTCCTAGTTTTGGAAAAATATATAGCCTAAAACCATCTTCACCACCAGTCGTTGTCCTTTTTTTCAAAAAATGTATTGATAAAGTGTCTATAGAAGTAGGGATCTATCAATGTTTTAAATTTCATTAAAATCTATGAGGTAATTTCAGAAGGGTAGAAATTTCCCCATAACTTCCTTCGTGGCCCGAGTTTTGAAAAATGTATAGCCCAAAAACATCCCTGGAAAATTACATTTTCAATGACACAGGTTTGAAGCACATCGGTTGGGTGGTTCCAGAGTCTATAGAGGACATAGAAACATATTATTAATATTTTCTAAAAATGCTAAATAAAATGCCAAGTGATAAATGAAAATTTTGCAGCTAAATAAAAATTTTTCAATATTTAATTTAGCTGCAGAAATACCAAAATGGCTTCACTGGGTGGTATAACACAAATTTTACTAGAATACTAAATTTCTGTCAAGTGTAGACATGAAGTTAGTTTTCTATTAAAAAAATCGCTAAAATGCTCTTTAGTGGCTTAAGCACTTTTTTCCATTTTTATTATTCAGAGTTGACAGTGAAATCGCTAGATACCATCACTGGATACGACTACGCGAGGAGTAGAAAAAATATTTGCAGAAATTTTCACTGCTAAAAATAAACCTTAAAATCATAACTTTTAATTAAAATTTATTATAAATAAAGTAAGTTGATATAAAAAAGAAAATAATGTATAACGGTTTTATGTGTGTGAAAATGTGAATGAAGAAAAATATTAGTGATTTAACTAAACTGAGAGCAGACGACCTCGACTATTACCACTACTACTACGGCGAACACTAACCATCCGACCTCATCATCAAAGATCATTATTATTTTAATCATAATGAGGTAGAGAGAATAGCAGTACTTGTGGTAGTATTGCCATCGCAACGTATCAACCAACCCACTAACTACAAATTATTACCACCATTAACACCACTAACATCATCATCGCTACTACTATCAAGAACTAGTACCGACCACCACCCCATCCCACTACTATCTTTTTTTCCTATTTCCACTTGGTCAAACAACTGGCTAGTTTTCGTCATCATAATGATAACACAATTTTATTAAAAATTAACGTGTTTCCATAATATTACTCTTTAATGATAGTTATCTTGTTTACTTCTTTTCTATAAATTATACATTTTGATTGAAAAAAAAAAGTTTTCATTTTGCGTAATTCATGAATCGCTCACTTTAAAAATAGCAATTTTGTTTTTTTTTATGATTTTATTTATTTTTCTACAAAAACAAGAACGTGCTATAAAAAATGTTAAAAATTTAAGAGAAAAATAAATAAATAAAAACTCAAAAAAGTGCAAAATATAAAAAGAAAACTTGTGAAATATGCAGTGAAAAATGAGATCTGTAAAAAAGAAAAACAATTTTCCTTATGACACAGTGATGCCAGAAAATAAGTTTTTAGTCTCCCACGAGTAGACTTAAAATACCAATTGTAAAAGTTTTAAAAATCAATAATACAAAAACAACAAATTACAAAACTAATGTTCATATAAAAAAGTTTATTTACAAATGTTAATGGAACAAAACTAGTTTACCTAAGTTTTATTGTGGGCGATGCATATTTTTCCGAGTTTTGTGCCTTCAAAATTTTGAAAAATATTTGTATATATCCATCAACGCTTTCGCGTACTAAGTTTTTATTTTGCATTGTCGACCTTCGGCAATGCGGAAGGATTTTAAACTCGGAAGGATTTTAAATTAGATATTACCCAGCAAAAACTGTACTTACCTGGTAAGTTAGCAAGTAATGTTGGAGAAATATAATCACTACTTATTTTTCGGCTAAATAACTACTTATTTTTGTTCGAGTTGTCCACAGAATTCAGTACTTACAATATACTTACTATAAGCCAAAAAATAACTTGTTTTTATTTAATTGACGCTAGTTAATAGACCTAATAAGTAGTTATGGAGCTAGTTTTGATTAAGTAAATATTTAGTACTGAAAACAAGACAACTAATAAGTAGTTATTTAGCTGATTATTAGTAAGCAAATATTCTTAACTGAAAATATTAGTAGTGAAAAGTATTTGCTTAGTTCATTACTAGCAAGTACTCATTGAGGTTTTCAGAATAATGACCACTAATTACCAGGTAACGTATGAAATTCAAAAAAAAATTTTCCTGGGTATGTCTAACACCGGCTTCGCTTAATAAAGTTTTCCTTAATTTTTAAGTTAATATGAGTAAATTTTTACTATTCTTCTTTTCCCCTTTTCATCTAAAGCTATCAGGCCTCATTCCCCCCTACGGGAATTTGTCCTACGTATTTTTTAATCTGTACCAAAACCTTAGGTCTATTTTCTACTCTTCTTCTTTACTTCTCTTTTTCCACTTTTCTCTACTGAAGAGATTCACAATGGACCTTATTGGTCTCCGAGTGGATGTGCGCCCTTGGGCGCATAACCCTTCTAAACCTAACCTTAACCTAAAGCTTCTTTCTCTGCGCAAGGATTTGCTCCTCTATGGTATAACAAATACCGGCTTCGCTAACTAAAGCTTTTCTGCATCTAAACGATACATAAATTAACCTAGATGGGAAAATAATGAACGATAACAAAAGCCAAATACATATTTTAAATACGGGAGCAAATTGTATTATCTTTAATTTGACTACCTACACATAGATATAAGTATATACATACCACTTAGTTGGCGCGGCGGTTTTTTGGATCCTGGGGGCCCCACGGGCCTTAGCCCCCTTAATGTTTGATTTTGATTTTTTTCTTTTTTAATTCTGAACAGTTTAGACAACAAAACAAGTGTTTGAGGATTTATGTTTCAAGATTTAATCAAAAAAGACAAAACCTCAAATGTTATAATTTATGATTTAAACAAAAGAAAAGAAAAATGATTTAAACAAAAGAACTTTCGTTATATAAAATACTATTATCGAACATTTTTGTTTCCAAAATTTTTTCGCCTTAATGAGCTTTAAATTTTTTTTAATCTCAGGTTTGATGTTGTGTTTGTAATTTTTTTTTATATATAACAAATCCCACTGATCCTACTAATATTATAAATGTGAAAGTTTGTATGTTTAGAAGTTTGACAGTTTGAGGGTCAAGCACGCGAAACTCAATTATGGAATTGGGTAGACTGATAGCATATGGTTAAGATTAAAATAAAGAGTATTTTGTAAGAGAAAAATCGGGGAAAAATTGGTACTTTGGTAATTTTTGTCTTTTTGGTAAATTTGGTATGCAGATTTCATATGTTCAGGATTGAAATATAAGATATATACCTATTTCAAGGAATAAAATTGGTACTTTTTAAGGGCAAAAAACGGGTAAAATTGGTCCTTTTTCCTTTTACAAAAAATATACATAGCTTATGGCCCAGATTAAAATATAATGGAGTTCTTTTTATGATGTAAAAACTAGGGATGTAACGAATACCGATACTTCAGGTTTTTCGATGTATTGGTATCGGCGATATTTTACTGCCGATACGACGATACTTTTTACATTTCTTTTCACAGTTTTTTTGAACAACAATTTAATTTTCTATGGTAATTTTTTTATAACAACTGAGAAAAATAACGCATTTAAAAGCAGAGCATAATAAAACGGAATAATTAAATTTGTTTTGTTTTAATTCTTAGCCGTTTAGCTTTACACCATAGCACAGGCTATATTGTATTGTAGTATATTTCAGACAAAACCTTAATTTTTATTTTTTTAATAATATTGTTGTACAGGCTTCTGCATGTACAGCCTTCTTTGACGAGCGACGGATTTTTATCCCTCGCTCATATAAAACTTTAACTGCCTGGCCCACAATTTCGACAAGAACATTTCTTTCGTATTTTTATATTGAAAACAAAAACAAATTTTAGTTTTTTATTATTGTTTTCAGCATAAATATGAGAAAGAAATGTTCTTGTCGACATTATGGGCCTGGCAGTAAATAAAATTTTTGTAAAAAAATATAAAAATAAGAGTACAAAGTTTGGCAAGCCGCCGATTTCCTTTAGAAGTTTTTAGATGTTGAAGGGCTTTAACACAGAGTGGTATAAAGGCTCACAATTAAGTACTATGAATTTTACAACCAAGTTAGGCCAAATTTCTTATTTTCAGTAATCCATATTATTAAAAATTTAAAACTTTTCAATGTCTGGAAAGCACATAAAAAAAAGCATTTACGAAATAGTAACAGCTATTATAGAAAACATCGAACAAATCTCCAAAAAAAAAAAAAAATATATAAAACGTAAATACAGCGGCCTTCAGCTACTTCACCTTAGTACTAAGACTGGATTTTTGAGATCTCATATAAGCTAGGTTTAGTTAATCTGAAAACAGATTTGTGCCGCCATTACCAAGTTTATATACAATATTTTGACGGAACAGCTTAGTTTTGCTTAAAATATTTTCCGCCTAAGTTATAAAAAATAGAACAGGTTAATAAAGGTTTTATGAAACGGATTTTGTATGAACCTGTTTTATTAATCTTTTTTATTTTTTATAACTTAGGCCGTTTATCTTTAATGAAATAATAAAAATAAGTTTAATATTTCGACGAAAAATCCGAATTTCGAAATATGGTAAACTAAATTTAAGCTTTGCCGAAATTTTCCACTGTGCATAGTCATGAACTGTTTCCTCATTGCTAAATCTTGTAGGTATTTGCATATTTTAAGATTTGTCTGCTTTAGTTTTCACTTAAGAAGAATTAAGAGATGCCGTAATATTTCTCTTATATACGCTTGTTTACGGGCGCAAGGTCATGTTTTACCCAAACTTGAAGAAAATGTGGCAGAAAGATTTAAGTTATCAAATGAGATCTGATGCATATAAGACTCTTTTTCCATAGCAGGTCTGGTTCAAACAGATTTGTGAAATCTACTATTTATGAGAAAGCTTTTATTTAACTTTGTTATTGTATTTTTCAACAATTCGGATCTTAGTATACATATATATTCTTGTTCCTTATGAGAAGCGGAGTTAATTCAACGACGCCCGCTTATTCTTCCTTCAGTTTGTCTGTCCAAATGGGGTTTCCCCATATGATGGGGCTAGGTTGTTATATATTAATATAACATATTGTTCGGAACAGTTTGTTAGATCGGTCCACAAACCAGATATTGAACAAAAACCACGACTGTCCCCCAAATTTAACCATAAAATTTAACTTGATTAAGTCTATAATCTACAGTAGCGCCTAAACCTATTTTAAACTATAAGAACCAAATTTGACCCATATATTTCTTAAATATAAGTAGGACTAAATATTAAAAATGGGTCAAATTGGATCATTATTTCAACTGGCCACACTAGTATGGGGCTTCCGTATATAAGATTTGGGATTTTTAATACTATGGTGAAGGGAAACCATGATTCGGCACAGCCGAATATAGCACGTTTACGTGTTTTAAATCTTTTTAATATCAATTTAAAATATTTATAAAAATTACTCTATTTGATTTTTGTTAATTTTAACTTGAATTCAAATTCAATATTCGTATCGGTATCGGTATCGCCAATATTTCTTTTTTAATATCGGTATCGTATCGGCAAAAAGCCTCATCGTTACATCCCTAGTAAAAAAATTTTGGAATATTCATATTTAGAGACCTCTTGCTTTTGAGGACAGTTGGATGTCAGTTGCTCAAGAGCAAGAATGATTAAAATAAAGATTACGACATCAGTCAGGCATAAAATTATTTTACTGCGCATGTAGTAACTCTGACGTCACACAACCTGTGTTCTTATTGGCTAAAATTGTTTAGCTCTCAAACTTATATATTTATGTGTAAACATAACAGTGCGACAATTTATAATTTTTCTATTTAAATTATTTTAAATAAAAGATTTTTTTAAAATTATTTTTTCATAGTTTTATTTATTACATAAATATATACATACATAATGTACATTAACTTTATCTTTACTTCATAAATTAAAGCAGACGAAAAGGGAAAATACTTTTATATCAAGAATTTTAGTTTCTAATTTTATTTAGTTTCCTCTTTGGCTTGTTGAAATTTTAAGCAATCTCGGCATTTAGTAACCTCATTCGAAAATACTTCCTACATCTAAAAAAAAGTTTTTTCATGTCTTAACTTACTTCAAATTCCTTTCCTTCTAACAAATGATTTTGCAAATATTTTGCTTTTAAGCAACAATTTTTCTCATTTCATTGCAAGAAGATAGCAACACATGATCTCAACGTTTCCATTAATGCACTTGATGGTTTACTTAACCCACCTTCCCTTAGGTGGTTAACCCATAAATAATTTAGGTTATCTATTATTTTGGCCCACGACGATTGCTAAATCTTATTCAATATAATTTAGTAATAAGCTGCAAAAATTTAATTTTAGCTAACTTAAGCCTATAGTACACGGCATGTAAAAATACACATGCGCATGTGGTTCTGACGTAATTTTGACGGCATCACAAAACACGCAATGTTTATTGTGCATTGACGTCAAAATTACGTCAGAACCACATGCGCATGTGTATTTTTACATGCCGTGTACTATAGGCTTTACCCATTTCAAATTTTTAGTTTCTTTCAAAATCTTCTTGTGTGATATGTATAGCACAAATTTTTTCTTTATTCAAAATTACTGATTTCACTTGCTTGCAAAATATTACCCATAGCTTAGTTTGGGCTGCATCTTTTGGAAAATTGTAAAATATTACAGATATAGCCAAAAATGTTAGCATATTATTAAAAACACGCTAAACTTTATTATTTACACAATTTCTCACTTGTTTTTTTTTTTTGCTGTTACTTTATTTGCATTTGCCCACTGCACACTTCATATTTTCACTCTTTTTTTACTCTATTCAATTTTGAAAATAAAAAATATTTATTAAAATTATTAGTTTGTTTGACAATTAATATAAAATTTTTTTTATAACTCTGAGTAAATTAATTGTAGGGTAGCCAACTATCACGCAATACATACATTTTTTTCAAGAAATTATGAATTTCACATATAAAAAAGCCTTGGTAACCTTTATAAGGGAAATACTACGTCATCACATGCGCAAGGCGTAATCTTTATTTCTATCATTCTTGCTCAAGAGTATCAAGTGTTCAAAACTTATATGTGTGTGTTGGCGAAAAATAATATTATTTTTCCTATAATGTTGTTTATTGCAGTATTTTAACATAAAATAAGTGTGTATAGATATAGAAAACTACATAACATTTCATGATTACTGATGGTTTTGAAGGAGCTATAGGCTTTATTTTTTTGAAATGTTAAGTGGGCGTGGCACCTACCATACAAATACAATAAAGATATTTATATAAATCTGGAGAACGGCAAGAGCTGAAGTTCCAAATTAGGTACACACAGCTGGGTTATCAATACACAACCTCCCTAAAAATTGTCGGGATTGGAGCAGTGTGCGTGGGACCTCCCATACAAAGACATAGATTTCTGTATATCTGGAGAACGGCATGAGCCAAAGTTTTGAAATAATTATCGTCTAGGAGTCCACTGGGAATCTCATGAAGAGTTTTTCTGATCGTCGACGAGCTCATTTTTTAATTGTAGACGATTCCCGGCACGGCATAAACTGTTACACGTGCTGATTCGTATGAGAGATTCTTCCATAACAGAGATTATCTAACGAGTTATTCAAAAAGCATGCCAAGAGTGGTATGAGACTTATGAAGGGATTATTTTACAACTCGTGAAATGCTCAGCCGTATAACTGAGCTAACTAAATAACTTTTATTTTTCATACAATTTATGTCAAACAAACCTTAAGTTCGCGAAATCAACACCATCCTATTTTACAGATCCTTAAGTCGGTTTGTTTTATCGAAATTGTATTGGCAATGCAATTTTCATACTTCAAAAACGCTCTTATTTAGGTAGCTCAGTAATTTTTATATGATTCTTACAAAGAGTCGTAAAAGGTTCATTACAAGATTAAAAGACGAGCGTGTCAAAAATGTATAAAAAGGTAATAAATAAAAAAAATGTTGATGTTTTTGTTTTTGTTACTCGTCAGATAATCGTCAAAAGATGCTTATAGCAGTTGTAAATTAAACATAATCGTCTAGCAAACAGCCTATGCTAGCTGGAAAAAATTATAAAAAATTGGATTATGAGTGTATTAAAATAAACTTTAAAATTCTTGCATTTTGCGTTTTCGATTTCCAGAACACCCCCTTATATCTGGAAAACTGTAGGAGAACAATTGTACAAATTCGGGAAACACAGCTTAGTTGTCAATACACAAAATTCGTCAAAAAGTAGCTGTTATTGGATTAGTTGGCGTGGAACCTCTCACACAAATACAAATAGATCAGTAGCAGTAAAAGTCAACAAAATTTAGTACAAATAGCTTCGTTACCATAATAAGGGATCTGAAAAAATTGGGTGGAGTTTGAGAAATGAGCGCGGCCTTTTTTGTCAATAAACATAGAAATAAAGATCATACCAAATTCTTAACTTTTCTCTAAAAAAGAAAATATATATAAATTTGATACTTTTTCGAAATTCGAACATTTAAAGTGCGAAAATCGTACCAATTATTTTTTTACAAAACATTAGTCCCTATGTATTGACATATACATGTTAAATTATGGGCTCCCACTACAATATTGAAATTTTAAAATTGGCTATTTTCGATTAACGATTAAACCGGTTAATTTCAGTCGATTAACTGATTAACCGATATAACCAAATTTTTAATTTTATGTAGAATTATAACATATTTTTTTGTGTTTTTAATTATTTTTTCGTCTCATATACAAAAGGCATGTGTTTAGAAAAGAAGGTGCTCATAGATCTTCGTTTTAAATAAGTGTTTGCTGTCAACAGCTTTTGTTTCACGTACTTTTTATATGCATGTGTTTAGTAATTTGATTCCTCTCATATTTTCTCATATCAGTCTTTAAACAAAATTAACCGAAACAATTAGAAGTGCTAACAATTTTAAAAAATTAAAGCGGGACTCTAATGGCGTAATGGAAGATTTTATATGTTTATAAAATGAAATTCAGAAAAGGACTGAGAAATTAGCCATTCTGTATTGTGGGTTGCTTTCGATTTTTCAACCTCCACGATAATTGAAAGAATTTTTTCCAAGTCAATTTTTATCAAAACTAAACAAAAGAATCGCTTAAAACCTTAACATGTAAACCAAATTAATTCTCTTAAAGATCATTTTTTAAGGTCTCCTTAAACAATTGAAATAAATAATAAAATTATCGTACAGTTAATTTTTTAATTTCTACATAATATTTATGTATTGTTTGTTTGATAGTTTTAGTTCGAAAATTGTAATGTTTGTTATGTCATTGATTTTTTTTTACTAATAAACTCCAAATAATAAATAATTATGCATTTTTATTTATTGCAATTACTTAATTAAAAAAAAACTTCATTAATCGGTTAACCGATCAATAACAAAATTTACCGATTATTAACCGTTTAAACGAAAACCTCGGTTAACTTATCGATCGATTAACCGATCAAAGCAAAAGACCGATTACATATTTTTGTATTCATAGTTTTTAAAACGTTTATTGATTTGGCTCAGGAAAAAAACTATTTTAAATATGTACTTACATACATATGAATATATGTAGAGTCTTTTTTCGTTATTTTTTCTAATCGGCCTTGTTACGATCGAAGTCGTTTGCAATTTTTGTCGATATCAATTAACATTGCAGACTATGACAATGAAAAACACATTCAATATTGTCGTATTTGTGTCGTTTACGACAATCATAACAATTTTTAAAAACGACTTGTTTTCGACTACGACAACTACACTCGTAATTGAGGCGAATATTTTGTCAAACGCCTATAGTCTTATTACTAATTAATAAATATTTGGTAAAAATAAAAAAAGTGCAACCATTTTTTTAATTTTGCAATTTAGGGTCATATTTTCGGGGCATTATTTCGCAGTATAATTAGTTTTATTTTGTGATATTAAGATCATGTTAATTCTCATTAACTATTAACAAAAGTAGTGGTTATGCTCATTTGGTCAAATATTTAATAAGTGTAACCCGTAGCTTAAGACTTGTGCGATAGTGTAAACTAGCCTTTAATAAACAACACCTGTTTAGTAAATAAATTCGCCTTGGCTCCAACTCAAGTTTAAATAATTGAAGCACAGCCGCGAATAACGTTGTAAGATTATCAAAAATAATGACAATAAAAACTTTTATGCAAAATATCAAGTAAATCGAATTTTAAATAACATGCTTAATTACAGTTAATATTCTTTTTTTTAGTAGAAAAACGTTTCATATCCACAATCGCGGTGTCATTTAAAACGTTTTTCCACTACGCAAGCGGCTTTTAGAACGTTATTCCACCTTGAAAAACCAGTTCGTTTGTATCATTTTGTTAGTTACTTACAACGTTTTACCACTGGCAGACTCTTTGTATCGCATTTTGATGGCGTTAAGGTGCATAATTTTGGGTGAATTGACGTTTAAACAGTGTAAGAAACTAATGTTAACGGTAATCTGCAAAAAAACTGTTTTTGCAAAAAGTGGCTTTTACAACGTTATTCGCGGCTTTGCTTCAATTATTGAATTTGACGAAATAGTTATAAAAACTAAAGTGTGCTTTTAGGTGTTGCTGTTATTAAAACAATAAGGGTAATCACGATGGCCATTGTGGAAATAATTTGCAATTTTTGCACTATTTGCACTACAGATACATATGATTTTATTTTATATATCACCACATTAAATGCAAACGTACGTAACTACACAAAAATTCGAACTTGAGCTTTTGATTGATTTTGTTTGTTTTATTAAACTACATGTTAAAATTTTTAGATCCCTACGATGAAAAATGGCAACATTAAGAAATTCAAACGCTAAAAACACCTTGTTGTTATTGATTTTGCACAGTTTTTTGCTTCGGCAAAATATTCACCTTAATCTAGAAATTTAGAAGGTTATTAAAAATCCCTTCAACTTCCGTTGACAATTTTTTCATATAAAACTTTGTAAATTTTCAAAAATTTGTATAAAAATATTTTCAAGGGAGCTGAAGTGTTTTACAAAATAACCCCATTAATATTTAAGATTTTTCGTTAAGAAAATAAATGGCAAACATGTAAAAAGTCGCCATATGGCTGGCAGTCATTGCTTGCTTACATTGAAAAAAGATACGCCAAAAGTCATTTTGCTATAACTTTCGAAAAAACCGTACAAAATAATTGAAACTTTACTCATGTGTTATTTTGAACGTTAAGGTGCTATTAACTGATATTTAGGTTAAGTTGAATTAAACAAGTTTATGCACTTTAAAAATGTTTCGTTGGCTACATGTAATCAAGTTTGTAGCACTGCCTATCCATTAAGTCTGCGCATGGAGCCAGATGTTTATTTGGTTTATTCCTCAACGATGTAAAAAGTTGTGTACATTTTGCTTATACATGTATGTATATTTTTGTTTACGTTTTTGATTTTTTGCCACACATACATGCATACAAAACACGTTTTTCCTTTTGTTTTCCCTATGTAGTAGTAAGATTTTGGCAACCTCGAAGAATTTTACACAAACAAAATGCCTGTTGTTCTTTGTATTGTTGTAGCGGTAAGCAGACATATTGGATAGGCCTTGCTTTGTAGTAACTTTTAAACATTTTCGATAGTACCGATAGTGATAAAAACCTATCGATAGTCAGCCAAAAATAAAACTATCGATAATACTATCGATTATGGCCACTTCAGGATAATTGGATGCTCGATTGTCCCTGAGGGAGTGGACTTTATTTGGTGCGAGGTACGCGACATATAGCGCACGGCTATGCGCTGTCGGTCATGGGCACCTTTCATGAACCGGCCCTGATGGTTCGTGGAAGGGGCAAAGAGTTGGCGGAGGTTTCTACATAGAGGAACTGGACGTTAAAGCTTACTTTCCTCTGCCGGATGGATGTAGTGTCCTGCAGGCGGAAATCTCTGCTATAAGGCGGGCAGCTAACTGACTAAAGTATTATCGCTTATCGGGAGATATACGTATATTAACTGATAGCAAGGCTGCCATTGCTTCTCTTGCGGGTGTTTACACGACATCTAGGTTAATTGTTGAATGCCGGATGTCTTTGAATGAGATTGCTTATATGGATACCAGGGCACTAAGACTGCCCGGGAAACCAGATAGCATATGAGCTGGCCAAGGAAGGTTGTCGCATGGATGACACATTCATTGATCAATTCATTGGCCTTCCAATGGCTCACTGTAAGTCACTTATCAGGCGCGAGTATTATAGGATTGCGCAAGAGGGATGGACCTGTGAGTCCAACTGCTCCATATCCAGGGCATTCTGGCCTGGTTATGATGAACGGAGAACTAAATCTCTACGTAGGCTCAATAGGAACCAAATCCGGACTGTGGGGTCGGTTGTGACTGGCCTTTTGGGACTCATGCTAGGAGAATGGGTCTGGAATTCAATGACTACTGCAGAAGTTGTCATGATGAGGAGGAAGAGGAGACTGTGCTTCACTTTCTCTGTCAATGCCCTGGGTTACGGGGTATTAGGGAAAAGTACCTGGGAGAGCCGGTGATTTCATGCTTGGAGGATCTATTTACAATAGAACTTAGATTGCTTCTTCTCTTCATTAGGAAGACGAATTGGCTCAACTCTGCAGTGACGAACCCTGAGTAACTGCTTTATGGGATGGGCATTGTCGCTGGGTATCACAAAGAGACCGCTGAAGGACCCAAGTGAGCTGTCTCTTGATGGTTGCCCATGGAACCTAACCTAACCTAACTATCATACTTTAAGATCAGACTATAAATGCCAAAGATATAACGAACAATTTAAAAAGGCACCCCTACGTTCGGAATTTTTTTTTTCGAAACAGCTTTGTAAAAATAATTTATATGTATTAGGGGGTTTACGGAGATTTGTTTGAGGTACGGTATAATGTATAATGTTAGTTCTAAAAAATAATTGTAAGTCTATAATATGGGGAGGACTAGAACCATATAATATGATTATAATTTATACTGAAACAATTGTAAAATGTATTTTAAATGTTATACCAACCTACTTTTTTTTTATTGTTTTTGTAATAAAGTTCAATAAACCAATTCAATATACATATTTCCCTTAGAAACAAAAAAATGGTTTTTTTCACAACAACTTTCTTTTATTGGCAGCACTATTTGCATATTTCTCTTTCTCTCAAACTAATTAATAAAAAAGGAAAACATGTATTGTTTAGCTGTTTGATATTTGACAATGAATGTTGAATGATCATCATCATGATTATCATATTCGTCGAATGAATAAACTATACAAATTATATATTAGACGCTTGTCGTTTTAGTGTTTGCATACACACATTTCATTTTCTAAAATTTGTCCGTCTTTTAGTGTATTTGTTCAAATTTCTCGGTCGCATAGTGGTTTTCCTTTGCATCTAAAAATAAATATCTTATATATGTATGTATGTACATATGTCTTGATCCAAAAAGTGAAAATGTGCTATATACATACATAGTATTTATTATATTTATAATTAAGATGCTTCTTTCATCTATTTTGAATATTTGCTACTTGGATTAATTAAAAGTAATTAGCCTAATTTGGTCAATGGGAATTTGCGCAAAGGAAAAAAAATTAAAACACTTCTTGTTCATTCACAATTTTAATTATAATAAAGTACATAGTTATCAATTGTTTTCCTTTTTCTTGTTCTGTTAATATTTTATGTTGAAAAGTTCTTTTTCTGAAGTTAGCAACAGTTATAAATTAATTGATTAGAAATTAATTAGGAATCAATTACATATAACAATTCCATTATTAAAATTAAGAATTTTGTTTGGAAAGTTTATGGAGTATGTAGTTGTCGTCACCGAAAATCGAAAAGGCCTTAAATGACAAAATGGAATTTTCAAATGGGGTTTTTGATTAGGATGCAACTAACCAAAATACATCTATTCACGAAATTTTACTGCTATATCGACAGCTCAATTCCAAAACGTGGTAAGTCGAAAAACTGAGTTTTGCAAGAGAAGCTTACAGGCGATGCAACATTCAGTTGTATGATAAGTTCCTTTTTGGTGCATAACTTTGGATTGGATAAGCCGATCAACACCAAAACTTGACATAACAATATTCAATTCAATACTCAATTCAGAACGTAAAAAATTAGAAACATGCTAAGTCGATTTTTATTTTGGAATTGAGCTGTCGATATGCCTTTTATGCAATACTATTTTCATACATTTTTCCAAAAATCTGTTAAGTTTGATTTAAAATTTATTTAATGTTTTATACATATATACAAGAATTTATGAAGAGAAAATGGCATAACTAACTGCATGTTCAAGAATTTCGAACGTTAACGGTCATTTTTAATTTCCTAAGGAAACTATTTTTAAAACAGTGTTTTTTTTTAGGAATTTTCTATGCAATTTAATAGTTGAACGGACATTAAGGCCGGGTTTTTGAGATGTGGATTATTGTAAACTTAGTTTAACGAAGTCTGAAACTGAAGACCAAAATTTTAAGCAAAACTAAGCTGTTCCGTCAACTTTTTGTTGATGGCGGCACAAATCTGTTTTCAGATTAACTAAAACTAGTTTAACTGTGATCTCCAAAACCCAGCCTAAGTCTCTTAGAATGTTTTCGATAAATTTCTTGCAAAAATTATAAATTGTTTACGATAATAATACTAATTTTTTTCTTTAAAGTTTTCAGGTTTTTCTTGCTGGAAGTAAAAAATAATGCAATAAAATTAAATATCAAGTATGTAAGAAAAACAGCAATTTACTTACTTTAATACAACACCCATGAGGGAAATAAAGAGTAAATATATTTTAAAAACTTAATCGAAAAACAGAAAAATAAATAAAATTTCTATTTCTTTACAGAAACTCTAAGATTTTTATCGAACTTAAAATCTAAATATATACTCAATAATCTGTTAAATTAAAATAAAATACGCTGTATTGAGCGTATTAAAAAAATAAAATTTATTAAAACGTCGACGATTTTAATATGCCGGTTTCGATATCGCCACGCCGATCATCAACTTCAGCCAGTGGCAACATTTACGGCACGTCAACATCGTCGTCGTCAGCTGGCAATTCAACAGATTCAAACTCGAGATCTTCCATCACTGATCGCAGCAGCAGTGGCTATAAATCGTATTTAGATCGTGCTAGTAGTCTATCTAAACTAACCTCATCCTCCTCGTCGTACAGTCCCAGCAATTATTTAGGCTCTTCTTCATCCTATTCATCATATTCGCCGCGTTCTTACTCAACATACCGTACGCCAGGCTCAAGCTTAACAGGTGGGTCTTCCGGGGTTGGTACTTATCGCAGTACATTATCATCATTAGGCTCAACGGGCAATAGCAGCTATGATACAACTGCTCTCAGCCGATATGGAGTAAGTTTATTCACTTTTTGCTTAGCATCTAATATAAATTTATTTAAAAATTTTCAATATGCATATATATGAATACTATATCAGCCTATCTTTGGAATTTTGTGATTACAAGCTTTTGAGGTTTTCCTATTGATTTCTGGTAACTGATGAACTCACACACAATCCATGCACAACACAACTCACATTAGATTGATATAAAACTATTTTTTATAACATTGACAATTGAAATTTATTGTGCATTATTACAAGTTTTTTCAACACACAGATTTCATATTACAATAAACGATTAAACGGGTTGTTTTAAATTTACTTAAATATTCTGGCTACAATAATCATGCCTTTCTGTTTATTAATTATCTAAAATATCAAACACTTATGCAAAAGTCATGTATATTGTGCTCGTTAGTTATCCCTTCAATAAACATAAATTTATTCCCTGCAAAAAAATTACACCAAATTGTGAGTTGGTCTTTGGTAAAACATACATATTATGTATTTCAAAGTGGATTTATTGATTGATTTTGTTTTTTGTATGAAATAATATCATTGTAATATTTTTATTTACAACTAAATAGTAGTAACTAGAACAATTTTTTTTTACAATGTACACAATTTATTACTTACATTTAGAATTTCAAGTTAGTGATAAGCCCTTTACAAAATTGGCAGACTTAACTTTATGAGTACAAACAAGTAAAAAAGTATAGTCGGTCAAGCCCGACCATATGTGATACCCTACACCACAGTATATAAGAAAATATTTTTGCAAGTGTACCTATTTGGGACCTAGTTTAGAAAAATGCATAGCTAATGTGGCTATATAAATATAGATCTATCGATGTTTTAAATTTCAGTAAAATCTTTTAGATAGTTTTGGAGAGGCAGCAGTTGCTCCCAATCTCCCCTCGTGGTCCTATTTTTTAAAAAATTCATAGCTTATGTGTCCATATAAATATGGAAATAAGTAGGTTTTAAATTTAAATAAAATTGGTTTGATAGTGGGCCCAAATTCGCTATTCCGGAAAGCAGCTTGTATGGGGGCTACATGAAATTATGGAGTGATTTTCAATCTGCTTGGTCCTTGTGCCAATTAGAACCTACATATGTACTAAATTTCATCAAATTATCTTCAAAATTTCTACATGTGCTTTGCGCACAAGGTTACATGGACCACCAGCCAGACAGCTATCCGGACGGACATCGTAAGATCGACTCTGAGTCAATCGGTATTCTTTGAGGTGGGGGTAAGACCAGTATCAGCATAATGCATCATAACACCCTCTCCACTATTGTGGTGTGGGTATAATTACAAGAAGTTTTAAAATTATTGTGTGATCAAAATTATAAATTTGATCCTTTTGGCAATGCCGAATATTTTATACCCACCATCATCCTA
Source organism: Pollenia amentaria (assembly GCA_943735925.1). Lineage (NCBI taxonomy): Eukaryota > Metazoa > Arthropoda > Insecta > Diptera > Polleniidae > Pollenia > Pollenia amentaria. Next base: position 197,209,789 of record OX031008.1, on the reverse strand, counting down.
AATACTCGAAGCACTTACATATATTTTATAAAAGACATATCATAATAACGGTTTTACTTGAAATTATTTAAATCTTTGTCCTTTATCTATTTTTAATTTTTTTTATTTTTATAAAATATAGGGATATATGTATAATAAATTACTATTTACGATTTCTACAATATAAAAAAAAACAAAAGTAAAAGTCGTTCTTGAAAAAAGAACATTTGGGTTGTTCACGGATGGCGGATTATCAGGTTATATGGTTATGTAGTTATATTAACAGCAACAAAATATATTTAAAAAAAATTTATATAAATGTATTTTGTTGTTGTGAATATAACTAAATAACCATATAACCTGATAACCAGCCTTCCGTGAACAACCCAATTATATCGGTTTACGTTTACACATTAACGGCGAATTTTTGTTTACGTCTGAAATTCTCATGTTAAATTAAAAGGGATAGTTTAAAATAGAACACTTTTACACCTTAACACAGAAAGATAAGAAAGAACGAAATAAGTATCTTACCGAAAGGCAGTTATGGCATAATATTCCTTCGCCGGGGGTTTCCCATTACGAAACCTGCTTAGTCTCTTAACTAGCTGCCTTAATTTGTTGAGGAATCGTTTGTCTAATCTGCCGTTGCTAGGAAAATGACTGTAAAGTGTAAAGATTAAAATCAGAGAAAACTGAATTTTAAATTTTGTATTTTTGTAATTTGGTATGTATTTTTTAATATTTGCCAAACTTTTAAGATTGCTATCACTCATTTTTAATGATTTATTTTATAACTAATTAGTAGAAAATTATTAAAGGAATTTACTGCCATCAAAATAAAAAAAAGGCAGAGAAGTGAATTTCACTGCCTTTTTTTCTAAGCACGGCTGTACTGTTCTGTGACAAACGAGCAAATGTTTTTCATGTTTCGATCTGTAGACCCTGATGTGTCTAAGGCTTGGTCATAAAATTTGCCTTCTCCTTTTAAACTGAAACGGCCTAAACAAACATAATTCCCTCATTCAAATAAAACTCTTTGCTACCATTCCAAACACATGCTCTTCCATAGGCTTGAGATATAGAGCTGCATTTCTACACTTATTATGCCAAGCAAAGCACATCTCCCAGCCTTAGGTTTCGTCGTCTTTTTAGGTTTATTGCTAATCATTTAACACAACATTTATATCGTCATATAATTTCAAAAAAGCCCTAAGTTACGTTGGAAAAATTTTAAAGGAGAAGCAAAAAAACTCTTTAAATTAAAAACTTACAAAAATTAAAAGATATGTTTCTTTTTTTTCTAAAACTAAAAGATATGTTTCTTTTTTTTCTAACAAAAAACATATCTTTTAATTTTTGTAAGTTTTTAATTTAAAGAGTTTTTTTGCTTCTCCTTTAAAATTTTTCCAATGTAACTTAGGGCTTTTTTGAAATTATATGACGATATCGTTGGTCTCAAGTAGAAAGGCCCTAACTCAAATAATTGTAACTGTATAGGAGAAGGTAAAAACATAACAGAAACTGTATGTATCATAATGTAAACTTGCTCATACAACTGCTTGTAAAGCCGTTATTTTTTACAACAATGTAATGAATTTTTGTGACGAGGTGTATTTGTGTAAAATTTATTGGAATAACTGGAAAACTCACTTTCGTAAAAAATGCGAGTTAGGGCCTTTCTACTTGAGACCATCGATATGTAACAATGAGTTTAACTATCAACGTGTATAGCCGTTCTTCCGCAATTATTAACAATAGTTTAAAATAGTATTCTTACAGAATGTTTATACTTACAGGATTTATCGCTAAACCCTTATCAGATGTCCAAAGATATGTGTGCTTTTTTATACTCTTTAGTTTATCGTATATGTTTTTAATTTATTGGTCAGTATATTTGTATGGAATGTAGGAAAAGTCTTGCACTGATTTGACTTATTTTCGATACCAAAAAATATATAACAATTATTTCTGTAAAATTTCATCGCAAAAGGCCCTCTTAAATGGGGGATTTTTTTAATGCAAAAAATTACTAATATTAGAGGACATACATATCTGAAAAGTTTCAAACTAATGAGTTTCTGGCACTTTCTGGTAGTGGTCTTTACATCTACCAATATACTACATTATCCATTATCTTCAGGAAACCAAATTTTATTAAGCGAATATTTTCTGAAATTTTATTTTAATAAAGCCAGTTTCATCTGCCCAAGAAAACTTTGCTAAAACACAGTCATGTTGGAAACAATTAAGTTACGTTTTGTGAGTTTAATATATTAGAAATGGATTTTAGGTTTGTTCATAAGTTATCGCAATAAACTTATTATATAAATAGAATTTATTTAGTTGATTTTTAGTTAAATTTTGAAATCTTAAAAAAGTTATTTAAATCTTGAAACATTTAAATTAAGCAAGGGGGACTTGTAGATTTTTATTATTATGTATAAAAAACTTTCAAATTAAATCAAAATTTCTTTCTTATATAACAACTTCTAACGATGAACAATTTTCACCTTATTATGTATATTTAAAACCCGTAATGTTGGAAACATTATAAAACATCATCATTTGCTGCTGCTACTGACCATTATTACCATATCATCGTGATTGATCCACATTATTCGCTCCACCACTCCTGTTTTAATTGTATCATGTTCTCATCTAAACAAACAAAACTACTCTTGTAATTTTCGGAACCATTGTGTAAATATGTAAAAAATCTTGTGACATCGTACGAAATTCTTTAATTTTGTGTAAATCAAAACCATCAATAATACCAACCAATCAATACCACAAACAACCACAACACTACAATATGATGATCTTTGTAAAACCTGTAAAAAAAACCATTTGCAATAAATTTTAAACATAAAAAATTAAAAACGAAATACAAAACATATGAAGGTGAACAGACGTAGCAAAGCCTCGGATATATTAAATAAAGACTCTAAAGAGAAGGCGGTAACAAAGAAACCACCTTCTGGTTCAGACGCTAGCGGTGGCAGCAGTAATAGAGATTCAAAACGTTTGTTAGGCTCATGTTCATCCTCATCTCTGGCGCGTTTAGTTGCCACTTCTGGCCTGGACCTTTATGAAAAATATAGCCCGGCTCATTATAAACCAAATACTCAATTGGATTCTGGTTCTAGATCATCGCTTAATGAAGCCGGCACTGATATAGAGGAGAGACGTTCAACGGTTGGTGACATAACAGCTAACGTCACTTTGGAACGACCCCGTACTAATCGCTATAGTCGTATATATAGTCGTAATGATTCAGACGAAATTGACAACGTTTCTGCTACTACTACTTCCATCCGTAGGTCTACCAGTGGTACTCGATCACCAACATTTGCCCGCATAAGTGCCTCTAATTCAAACTCAATTATCAATGCCTCAAATAGTACTGAAGATATACCCACCGCAACTTTTACTCTACGTAGTACACGTTTACGTAAATCGAAAATAAATGACGAAGATAAAAAGCCCCTACGAAATGGTACAACTGATGCAGAAACCAAAAAGAAATACAACGCCGATAAATTGTCTACTTCACCTACATCTGTAGCCTACACCAATGGCATTGATACAGTGGCTTATGTAAAACTCAACAAATTGAAAATTTCAGAACCTAAAACTGGAATAGAGAATGGCACAATATCTGCCGAGTCCTCTTCCTCAAACATTTCGAAGAGTGGTAGTAGTAGTAAATTAAGAACTCCTTCATCCCATGATACCATTGTTCCCAACTTAGAAGCCAACAGTTATAGTAGTAAAAATAGAATAGATGAAAATAATGATTTGGATAACAACGATATAAACAAGGTAATAATTGTCGACTGCACACAAATCAATAAAAAAAAAATTGCCAGCAACGTTCTATAATTATGACTGATATTTTGCTGAGCGTTTCTTCTTTTTTTTTTTAAAACAAATACATATATAACCTAATTAACCCGGCAACTAACCCATAAACCTACATACTTAAGAAACATTTTAACCATGTGCATGACTGCAACTAACACAACATGCACACACACCCTACTAAGAGTGTGATGTGTACCAACATGTAGTTTAAAAGAATTGAGTAATATGGGCTTTGCACGTGCCTTTTTATAGAATTTCTTTATTTCTCTTACAGCAGAATCTACAAATGATTGCTTTACATTTTGTTTGTAAATAATTTTTTTGGCTTTGAGGGAATTTGGAAAGTGATTATAATAGCGTTTGAAATGAAATTTTCTGAGATGTTATTTGTCAGGAAGAAAATTACAACCCAAGTTTTTTATGATTTCATTAAGGGGTTTTTTAAATACGTACTCGTATTTTTATCTTTATGAAATGTACTTTATTTTTTAAAAACTAACTTTTTAAAGTTTTTAAAGTACTTTTTTAAAATAACACTTTCAAAACATTAAGGGTATTCAGTTAATATATTTTTTGATTGGAAGATTGGAAAGATGCTACTAAAATTTACAATTTAAACAACCTTTAATCAAGTGTAAAAAATCAGATTGGAAAATTACAACATTGCAATTTTTAGAGTTGGCAATTCATAAAAATTGAATGTAGCTGCCACTCTAATAAAAATGTTGTCATTTTTCACAAAAAGCACTAAAATTTTTTTTTCAAGATAATCAACTGTGATATTTTTAACTCCATTTTAGTTCACATTTACACGTTTCATCTTTTCATGCTCAACTTCTTTTCAATTCCCTTTTGAAGATGCCAATATGTTCACACGAAGCAACCGGTTTCAACTTTTTTTGCTTAAAAACAAAAAATATTATATTTAAAACGATCCAAAGAGAAAAAGAAACGAAAAAATTTTACATGCAGCCATTGTTGTGCATATACCTACAAATGAGAACACAAAGCGTACTGCCCGAGTACAGGCATCTCCGCACCAACCCCTTTTTTTCTTGCTTCCCTCTCCTTAAAACACAAGAGTTGAGCATCAAAAGATGAAACGTGTGAATGCAGACTTAGTTACATCAAATTTAAATTTTTCTTAAAAATTAATTCAATACAAAAAAATATTAAAAAAACATCATTAACACAAAAAAGAAACGGGTGAAAAAATGGACAGATGCACAGAAGTTGATAAAGTGCTTTAATTTTTGTCAGACAATATAAAAGTTGGAAACAAATTTTAAAAATTAAATTTCAGCGAAAATGATTAATTTGGAAAAAGTTTCCTAAGCAACCAGCGAATTGCGCATAGAAACTAGCTTTCCCTCAACAATAAATTTCAGTGTTTTTGTCAAAAATAAAAATCCTTCTTTGTTTTAGAAATCCACAGGACAAATATATTACAAACATTTAGTTGATTGTTTTACTTTTTTGACACGCTTGAAAGACCGCTCACTTCAACATGAGTGTCATTTTCCACTTTTCCTTTTTAGAAATAAGAAAAAAAAAAAATGAACTGAATACCCTTATTGACTTTTTTAAAAAGGTAACTTTTACAAAAATTAACTGTTTTGAAGAGTGTAGTTTTTTAAATTAAGTTCCAATAAGAGGTTTACTGCCTGTTCAACGATTGCGAACGTTAACGTTCACACAGAAAATAACATTTAAAACAAAAACAAATTTAAAAATTTTGTTGCTGTTTTAAGTGTAATTTTCTATTTTGATATGTAAGAAAACCGCGTATTTTAAAGCGAAATCATCGGATGCTTAATAGAAAACAATATCTGCCCATTCAGGCCGCCACGGCTATGCTTGCAAGGCCTTACAACTTTTATTTTGAACAAGGCGGTGGGTTTTACGTGCCACACAAGTAACCCAATTATGAATAAAAATTCCCCGGTACTTTTTCCCTTCTCCCATTTTTACAATTGAGATTAAGAAGGAAAAAACTCAGAAGGGAAAAAACTCTCAGGGGGTTTATATTTATAATTGGGTTGTATATCGTTGCGTTTCTTCTTAAACTACGTAAGCGCCAACAACTCAATTTTTAGAAAACGAAAAAATCAATAACTTTAAATATGTGTTTTAAGTCAAAATTAGCCAAATTTTCCGCTTACGGGGGTTTTTTTTGGCGCAAATAGCAATTTGCAAATTAATTTAAATTTTTAATTCCATTATTTTTGTTTCTTTCTACATCACAAAGATTATGGCGCCTATTATGAATTTAATTCGATTTTCGAGTTGATCGAACGAATATTCATTTGGAATTATGGCAAACATTCGATTAAAAAGTACTATTGTGATTTAGTTTATTCACAGTAGTACATTTTCTATCAGCTGTCACTTTAAATAAAAAATTTTTGTTAACAAATAAAACTATACATATTTCCATATTTTCTGTTTCTTTATTATTATTAATTGTTGCTGTTGACCCTGTCGAAACAATGCACTGGTCGTTGTCACTTATAACGTCTAAACCGAACTCTAGTAAGCCAATTATGGCTTCCTCAATATTGGTAAAAACTTGTAAATTGTTTGGTCCTCCTCCTGTTGAACGGTATTCAGCTCTGTTTTGGCTTATTTTCTTTTTTGTTTTGGACTTCATATCAGCCGAGACCTGTTAAAGCCAGTTATTTAGATGTATTTCTTTAACCAACCCTATAATGAATAAAAATGTCCAGGAGTTTTCTCCTTTTTTCCTATTTAAACTCAATTGTAAAAATGGGAGAAAACTACCAGGGAATTTTTTGCACAATTTAGTTGAATATACTTATGTACATATATTTAATTACCTTAATCCACTTTGCTGTCGTCCTAATGGGTGGTCCCAAACAATTTAGCTCCTGCGAAATTTCATCCCACTTTTTTGTAGCCTGAACTTTTGTAAAAATTCCTTTTGCCAATAAGGGATTTTGTTCCATAAGGGAAACACGATTTTCCAACTGCTGCTTACTACTGATGACTTTAGACCTGCATAAAATAACCAAAAATAATTAAGATTGTGGAATTTGCACACCTTAACTAATAAATTAACAAAAACTTACATTTTCAACAATTTTTTTAATTATTTATTCCGTCGAAAGCAAATTTGTTTTCGTTGAAAAATTCGATGCACAACAAAATTTTCGACAGTGCTGCCAACTCATTATACCAAATTAACATTCGATAGTTGAATGTAAAATATATCGAATGTAACTCATAATAGGGCACTGGTACACGTTCAATATATATTGTGATATTTGGATCGCGATCCATATTGATGGATCACATCAAATTAGGCTATTATGCGATATGGATCGCGATCCATCAATATTGCATGCTACATGTTCAATAAATATCGTGATACTAGAAATATCACGATATTAGAAATATCACGATATTTATACTAGAAATATCACGATATTTATTGAACGTGTAGCAGTGCCCATAGGGGCCTATGACTCCTAAATTCAAAAAAAAAAATATGTTTTATGCATCGCACCGTGAAAATTTTCGTTTTCGAAAAGTTTTAAAATAATTTTAATTTGGGGTCGGTATTAGAAATTAACCCACTATTGGAATAATCCCTTGGGTCCGAAAACGAATTACGACCCAGAATGGTTTTTTGTGCGGGAGCCATGTTTAGATACCGGTATAGAACTTGGATGATTTTAAGTATTCTTGTTAAAATTGTATTTTTAAATACGACTTAATTTAAATGCTTAGACGCAATACTGTTTTACAATTTTGGTTGTAGTGAGTAGAAAAGTAGAAATTTATGTAAATAAAAAGTCTTAATTTAAATAATTATTTATTTTCTGGTAGATTTTGCAATTCATTTAAAGTGGTATTGAGAAATTTGAAATTACCTTTCTAAACCTTTTAAATCCTTCTGTGAACTGTCAGTTGTGTCCGATGTTGATTGTCAGGAAAACTTGTATCATACAACCCTTCTGCCAAATCAATAGCTAGATATTTATTTTTTTTTAAGCTTTTATTCATTAATACTAGGTTATGTTAGGTTAAGAAGGGTTATGCGCCCAAGGGCACACCTCCACTCGGAGACCAATGCGGTCCATTGTGAATCCATTCGATACAGAGGCAGAAGAAAAAGAGAAGTAAAGAAAAGAGGAAGAAAATAGTTGATAGAAATATTGAGAATAGTTAGTAGGAACTACCTAGCACACAAAACTTCCCCTACACTTCCCATATCAGAAACAACCGTACCACTTAATTTTAACTCCAGCGATACACCCTAGTTCGTCGTGAAATCTCTTCCCTAGCCATTTCCGCCTGAGACCCTGCATCCTAGGACAGTGGCATAGTGCATGGTCAATTCTCTCTAGCTCCTCAGCATCTGCAGAAGTCCGATATGGCATTGTTAGTAAAAGCCCTAACAGAACAATGTACCGTCAAGAACCCTATTAGTGTCCTAAGACCACTCCTATCCAATCCTAATAGAACCCTGGTTGCCCCTGCAACAAATCCGGGCCATAATACCCTGGACACCCTGCAATCAGTTCTATCCCTCCAGGACCGGGTGACGGCATCACGGAATATTTCCCGTATAACACCATAGAAGTGGCATAAGTGGGGCTTTACCCCCCCCCCCCCCCGGACCTTACCTCTAAATCCAGTTCCGAACCCTCTCGCGCGATTTCGTCCGCCACCTCATTACCATCCACCTTGCAGTGTCCGGGTACCCAAAACAGCCTCACCATGAATGCCTCAATTCATTAACACTAAATATAATACAAATCGTCCGCCCATTATTGGTTGGCGCATATGCCAAAAAGTCGAAGTGGAGAAAAACGACAATGAAGGTTTAACATGAAGTTTTCTGAAAATATACTCGATAGCATTTTTTTGTATTTTCTTGCGGCGTATGTTTTGAAGAAAAAAAATTATTGTTTTGTGCCGCATAAGTTTTCTAAATTTATTTATACTTACCGCTGTGTATTGATTTGTTGACATTTTATTTTGCACTTGCTTAAACGGTTTTTTTTTCTGACGACAATGAAGCAAAGCTAGATTGAAATTAATTTTTTACGTTTTTGTAGGAGTAATTTGCACCATTCGCTAAACAGTGGCGTGTAGAGCAAAACAATACTTAATGAACTTTAAAATATTTGATATGGAGCAAAGTTAATGCTTAATATCACAGAAACCATACAAAATTTCGTGGATTCAAAAACGGGGTATTTATTTTCATTTAAAATGGCCGGTAGGTCAAACCAATGAGCAGATGAAATTATGTATATCTTAAGGAATGTTTTATTTGTTCCCCGGATTTTTCGCTTTAAAATTCTTGTTTTTTTTTTTTGTTACATATCAAAATGTAACCTTTTATTGACAGACAATAAATTATATATTACTGCGAATGAAATAAAATCAAACTAATTGTACATAAGTAACTTTTTAAAAATCTAAAGTTTACAGGTTGTGTTGGAAACATTTTTGATTCCAAGTTTTAACTTATAGTTTTTTTGTTTACCAGATGTGTTCTGGAAATCGAAAACGCAAAACGTAAGAATTTAAAAGTCGGTTTTAATAAGATGTTTGTTGTAGAAGAAATACAAATACAATACAATACAATTATTTCTCTATTAAACAGAATTAATTCTATAAGAAAATTATAAAAAATTGGATTAAGAGTGTATTAAAAAGAACTTCAAAATGCTTTTGTTTTTCGTTTTCGTTTTCCAGAACCCCCTGTATGTTTAGAATGTACTAGGGAGATCGAACGGTTATTATTCGACCGGTTTTAACCGGTTATTTTAGCTTTGCCCAAGTCGGTTATTTTAAAATGCCCATTTTTCGAATATCGAATAAACCGGTTATTTTGGTATAATAAACCGGTTATTTTAGAACTGTGTAATTAACATACATTTTCCTTACTCTTGTTGTAGATGTACCCGTAATTTAAGTATTTTCTAATTGAATATTGGCCAAACTTAAACTTTTTATGAAGAATGTCAAAACAAAATGTAACAAAGGTCAAAAAACATTACGAACACTGTAAATACAAATCGCTTATAAAAGCGTGTGTTCTTGTAGAAAAAAAAACCAAAAACTATTTAAAATACTACAAAAACGTGTGCAGTTAAAAAGTAAATAGTAATTTGTGCAAGAGTATTCTAAATATTAAATATATTTTTATATAAAAGGTTATCTCTAGATATTTTTCGAACGCGATTAAAAAGACAAAAATGATAAGTTACAAAGGTTCTTCCATGTCATGCTTGACATTAATGTGATCCAAATGAAGCTTAACTCCGTTCGAAGTAGTTCTAAGGAGACGACAAATAATACTTTTCTAAAATACGCTGCAAAAAATTAATCATTGGGTAAAATATTAGCCCGTTGTGTTGCCGAGGACGAAATGCCCATTAAGGCACTAACAACTCTTAAGAAGTTCTAGCATCTCTTCATGCTGAAAACTACAACATTACGGCGGAATCAACGATATGGGAAAAATTTCTTCCAGTTTTATTTATTAAAACATCAAGAACTGAAAAACAAAATTGAAGAAATCAAACAATGTCAAGGAATGTTTTAAATTGGAGTCGACGAATTGACAAATATTTTACACAAAAAGAATGTTCAGTTCACTATCCGTTTCTATAATGCTGAATCAAAATAATTTGAAATAGATAATCCTGGCTAAGAGGTTTTGTTTGCAACTTTTGAAAAATATGGTTGATTTATATAGATAGCTTAACCACTAACAAAATAAAACTCATTCAAAATTAATTTGAGAGAATATTTCAAATAATAACTTTATAAAATTCCTATAATTTACTTGCTTTTGCAAAACGTATGTCTAGATCAAATATCATTCAACAGTTTCGAAATTACATTATACAAATTTTTTCTTCTAAATTTCTTCAAATAAAGTTTAGTAAATCAATAAAAAATTGTTGAAAATTTAGCTAAAGTTTGATCAATTTGCTGGTCCCATTTTTCTTGGACTTTATCGTAAAATATTTGTTAGGTCTGATCTAAGTCATATCTATTTATTTTGTTGGTTCCTTACCTTTGCAAATTGTTTTGTTTTTATTCAAATTAACGTTTTATTTTAAAAACTTATTTGATTTTTGTGTTTTTAAGTATTTGAATTAAAACCGGTTAACCGGTTATTTAAAAATTGCTTCACCGAAAACCGGGTTTTTTATAATAGCAACTATTCGTAATATTCGAAAACCGGTTATTGCAAAAAGTCGAATAATCGATCTCCCTAGAATGTACAGAATAAAATTTAATTTGATTTTGTTTTGTGAAATATGATTTAAAAATATATTTAAAGATAAACTTGTGTTCGTTTTAATTTCCTATTGGCTTAAATTGAGCTCATATGTGGTAAACTGAAAATGCATATTCTTATCTACGTCCCATATTTTAAATCTAATACATATTTGTATTCGCTGGTCAATATTAGAGAATCAATTTGTTATAAGTATTTCCCATTATACATTATAAAATCATTCATTTTCTTATCTAACAAATATTACATTTCATCATCATCAATTATTTTAACAAAATTTTCCTCTTCCAGCTAATTTTTTACAGGTCCTTCAATATACTAACTTTTTAAGAAAAATACAGCAATAAAAAAATATAGAAAAACAAACTAACGAAAACACTTTAGGATAATGCATAGAAAAGCGTTTTACTTTAAAAAAAATGTATAAAATAAACTTAAAAATTAAAAATTATCAGTGAAAGGACAGGAAAAATATATGTACGTACTTAAATAATAACAAAAAAAAAAAAAAAAAACAGTAACTAAGTGATTTAATAATATTTACATACGTAAATTTAACAAATAATGCCACCACAGCAACACCTTAACAAAATAAATTTAAAGTGAAAACAAGTAAATATAAAAGAGGCAAAATTATAAGGACAAAATAAAAATTTGAAAATAAAAAAGAAATAAAAAATAAATTTCAAATAATTGAATAATGATAGATGTTAAAAAAACAAGAAATAATTTTCAAAGATTTCCAATTCTCAAGCAAAGATGTGATCCAGAATCAGTAGTTAAATCACAAACTGCTATAAAAATCACACCTCAAACGACGACGACAACTGCTAAAAATATTAAAAGTCAAGCAACTGATTCAACCACAGTAAAGACAACAAAACCAATACATTCCACGAAAGCAGCACAGGTCACAGCAACAACAGCAAACCCATCCAAATCTAATCACATTGCAACCAAATCGAATCCTGTGAGAGTAGCTAATCTGCCTTTTTTCTTAGTAAAAGAATTTCAGGATAAAAATTTTCTCAAAGCTGAGTGTGAACTGGCCCATGCCCAGGTGTATAAGCCGGTGGATACAACAACAAAAAGTTTGACAAATAAAACAATTTTGCCTGTCGTAAATAATAATCGTCGTTTGATTAATAGTTATTCGAATAGAATTTGTTCGACTAATAACAATTTGGTAAGCATTTATAGATGGAGTTATTATTTGAATAGATGGGCACAATTTTCATATTTGACTGCGGCATTAAAAGTAAAAGGAATCAAGACAAATTTAAGATAACAACTGAATAAGTTTTAAACGGTTAAATTAGAGATACAACGAATTTGCAAAATAAAACGATTTATAGCCTATTTCCGATGTGCGAAAGAATTCTTTCTTTCGTATGACTACATTGAAATCTAAAAATTAGTTTTTGTTTTCAATGTTGTTATGCGAACGAAAGAATTCTTTCGCACATTAGAAATAGGCTTTTAGTCTAATATAAAATCTGCCCTTAAAATATAACAAGTGTAGTGATAACTGTTTAGATCAATAAAAATCTTTAAGTTCAGTTCAGTTAATATTTTATTTATTTATTTTTTTTTTTGGAAAAAGATCCGTAATAAAATTTTTAATATTTCTCTATTATTTTTCGGATTAAAGAATAAAAAAATTCAACATCATAAAAATTTCTTAAAACTCTTAAAATTACCCATAAATTAAAATTTTCTATTTAAAATGAGTAAATTATAAAAAAAAACATTTATAGAGTGGGAAGTCAGCAGCTTTAGCTGCCACATTAAATGGGATGCGACGAACTGGTAATGGGAGTCATTTGGGAACAACCACAGCGGTTGCTACATCTATCAATAAGGTGGACTTCTCTGCACCACAGTACAAAGGATTATCATCAGCCACAGCCACATCATCCTCGTCATCGCAAACACCAGGCTCCACCACCACATCTGCTATTAAAAAAACCTCATCAGTCTATGCCTCAACAAATTCCTCATATAGCTCTTCAAAACTATTGTCACGTACCACTGTAAAACCTTTAGTTCATCGAATTGGTGTCACAACATCAACAGTTACAAATTCTGCCAGTTGCGGTTTGTCCTCACCATCTTCGTCCCCCAACCAAAGTAATAACAATAACGGCAGTAATAGTAGTTTAAATAGTATAACAAATTCCGGCAATAACAATATGCAGACATCTTTGGATCAAGACGACATAAAGTTCATCGATAGTGACGAACAGCCCACAACGGGACCCATGATGTCCGAACGCAAATGTGAGCAGCCGCGTTGTTGTTTAAATCATTCACACAGCTCTGGTTTATCTAGAACACGAATCAGACCAAAGTCAACAATTTTATGTTCCACAACGTCTGCCACAGCCACAGCCACCTCCTCCTCTTCGTCGTCGGGAAACAGCCTGGTTTTTGAAAAGGTCAATAATTACAAATATGCTAATGGTAGTTTGCCTTCGTCTGCCACCGAAAAACGTAATGAAACGCCTATAGACTCGAATAGTATTCGAGCGTCTATTGAAAAGTTCAATAGTTTTAGCGAACAAAAACGTCTACCGCTTAGTTCTGTAACGCTGCGTTCTCACAGCGGCAGTGGCAGTACTAGCAATTTACAACATCACCGACACAGCAGCGATTTGGATAATTGCAATCTTCGAGTACCAAGTGGCGGTAGTGGATCCTTAACTCGTACACCTTATCGCAGTTCTGGCGCAACGGCGGGCAAGGTTATCACTAGTATTTATCCAAATGCCTCGGCTGCTGTATCCTCGACTTCGGCTCGCCATCACCACCATCATCATCATGCGTTGAGCAGTAGTCCGAGTAGTACCGGTAGTTTGCCTCTTAAATCGAGTAAACACTATGTCCAATCGCAAGAATCATCATATAAAGGGCTCTCTAGTTCAGTAGATGGTGATGTGAGCAAAAAGAAATTAGCCTCTATATCCGGTGGTCTTTGTGACAACACAGACGACAACAGTGTAAGTTCACCTTCAGTAATGAAAAAAAAGTGATTTAATAAAAAATGTCTATTCATTTATCAAGACAAATGTAGGGCGACAGGTTCTTGTAAAAGATGTGTAAATTGTAATTCAGTTGTTCAGAGAGGGATTTGATAATCCAAGAGGTGGAACATCTTAATGCGAGTACTGGAATATATATAATCTATCATATTCCATATATTTAGCTGCAAATAAAATTTATTTTTACTATTTAAAAAAAAGTTAATTACAATTTCCACATTTTTAATTAAAAAAAAACAGCGTCTACAGGGTGGCGCATAAGTAACGTTATTTATGTAATGAATAACTTTTTTCTTTCTGATTATGTTTGACGTTGCGGACTCCAATGCATTTTAAAAACTTTTCTTTTAGAATTTCAACCCACGCGCCCTCACTTCTTTTCGAATATTGACCTAAAGCTATTGGTTGGTTACCTTTAAGCAGCCTATAAGAAAATATTTGGGAGCGAAGGAGGTGCCCTGTTAAAATCAGAAAATGCGATATTATTAAATCGCCGTTCGATGGTGCGTAAGCGCCATAGTTGTACGAGCTGTCCATCTTGTTGAAATCAATATTTTTGGATTGTTTTCTACTCTTAAATTTTCAACTTCGCTTCCATCATAAATTTACCAATTTTTTTGAAGTTTAACTAACATGTTATTCACTAATTTAACTGCGACGTTACTTATACGCCACCATAAAAATACATATGAGGAGTCGCAAAACAAAACGTGCCTTTTTGTATTTATTTAGAAAAATTTTTTTTTTATGTATTTTCACTAATATGGTTAAGCTCTATTGGAAAAAATATTATTTGCATAATTTTGCTGCTCTTCCCAAAGAAAAATTTGATCTTAAAACATTTTTGCAGAACAAAATGTGTTCTAGGGTATAGGATCAATATTTTAAGGTACTTTTTTTTAACAAAACGTGCCTTTTTTCAAATTAAAAGTTCTTTAATTTCGTACATCCTTATCATTTATTGTTGCGACTTATTGAGGTCTAATGCATTTTATGATAAGGAAAGAACTTGTTGTATTTTCTGGGTTCATGCTTTATAATAATCAAGTAAAAAAAATAATCTTGGATTTCCCAACATTTTGAAATAATCAAAAAATGACCCTTTTGTTCTGCGACTCCTCAAATGTATACATAATCCTTTTCAAATATTTTCTTCAAGACTTATTCGCCTTTGTATCATTAATATCATTTTACAAATCACCAACTTCAAATATCACTTCAAACTGCGAAATTAAAAATTTTTAGAGTATTTTTTTTTAACATAAAAACACGAAAATTTAGCACCAATATTTTTATTTGTTTAATAAGTAGGAATTATTGTTTGTATTTTCCTTTACAATTACACACATTTTTAAGTTCACTTAAGTTAAGGTATTTTTAATTTTAAATATTTTTTTAAAATACTTTTGGTAGAAAAAGTGGGCGGTCTCACCAAACGATTTTTTTGGGTGGTCGTTTGGTTTTATCTCTTATGTTTTTATGTACTTTTGCATGCTTTTTTTATTGTTGTGATGATTTTTTTATGTTTACTTTTTTTATGTTATCCTTTTAATTGTTTTCATACTGACTTTCGTTTGCTTTTTTAATTTCACCTACACAGTAGTTTATGTTTGAAACACCAAAACACTTGTTTTATCCTGCCATCTTAAATTTTCTTTGATTTCCTGATACTTTTTTTAACTCAAATTCAAATAAAAATTGTGCCAAATTTTAATCACTACTTATGCTTTTATAATTTGTACTTTTTTATTGTTGCTTTACAAATTTAAATTACCTTTTTATTTAAAAAAAAAAAAAATACGTTATGTTTGAAGGGAATTAATTTTAAATAGTTGCATATTTTTAAATAATTTTTACTTTGCCCTAATTAGGTTCGCAGTTCAGCAACTTTACGTAGCGTTCTACCACCGGCCTCACCGACATCATCTCGTTACTATGATAGAGATAGCTCAAGGTCATCATATATATCTTCCTCAACGTCTCATAATAATACAGACGATAATAAGAAATCAACAGCAAGTGATGAAGAAACTGAAGGTAAGTTCAAAAAGGAGTCATGTATTTATTATGCTAGGAACATAATTTGTTCGAACTTCGTAACAACATAGGGCGCAACGCCATAAATTTCTCAAAACACGCTCTATTTACCCAAAGTTCCGTTAAATCGATTTTTGTTTCGATAAAAAGAGTTTTCTGTTTGTTTTTTACAAAGATGTAAATTTCGCTAATACAAGTTAATAACAGAAGGTCTAGTCTATGTGTTAGTATATGTTATATTCTATTTCAAAGTCTATGTCGCAGACGAGATTATTGAATTATTGAAAAATTATCGGAAGAAACCAAATGCTACATTTTACTTCTATCTACGGATGATTATAATTTAATCGCTCTAGAGAAATATTCGTTCAATAATTACTAAGTATGTAATTTGGTTAATTGGTAAATTAAAATTTGGAATCTTGAAAAACATACACAGGCTTGTGATGCAAATTGTGATGCTATTTTAAAATCCGTTTCTGAATTAAAATAACCCCCTAATACAAAAAAAGTTAAAGTTCACATTACTTAAGCAACACATTAAGCCCAGCAAAAGTGAATGGGCAATAATGGCATTAAGTTCAGATATTTTTGATTGCAAAAATTTTCATAAAAAATTAATAACAATAAACTAGAAAGCGTGTTATATTCGGCTATGCCGAATCTTATATACCCTTCTCCATGGTTTGATAAGAACAAAAGTTATGTAAATACAGTTCTTTACATAAAAAAAAAAAAATAAATCTGTTTTGTGCCACGCCCACTTCTCCAATCCCGCCCACATTTTGTCGGATGTTTGGATAACCAATATGCTTGTTCATAATTGGGAAACTGGCTCTTGCCATTCTCCAGATGTACATAAAAAAATAAACAAAAAACAACAACAAACGATTTATGGGCAAAATTAGAGGCAGTCGTGGTTTTTTTGCTCATATCTCAGCCATTTGTGGACCTATCAGGCTGAATTTCAGTAGCAAACAATTCCAGACTATAAGTCTTCGGAAAACCCAATTCAACTAACAGATGGACGGACGGACATACTTTATAGGGTCTAGGATTAATATTAATAACAAACGGGGAATGACATAGTTAAATATATATACCTTGTTGAATGGTATAAAAAGTACAAAGTGTAAGCTGCGGATATTTTTTTTTTTATGAGTTTTAAGATATTGAAGGGCTTTATCACAGGGTAGTATAAAGGCTCTCCAGTAAGTGCTATAAGTTTCACAGCTAAGTTCGGCCAAGTCGTTCAATAATTACCATGCTTACGGGTTTTCTCCTCCAGTAGGACGCGGCTGGTGGCTTCGCTGAATAAAGTTTTCCTGCGTAAAAAAATTTATTTTCCCGGAAACACTAAAGTAAAGTATTGGAATCTGGCTTCGCATACTAAAGTTTAAAATATGGCTTAATCTCTCATTTGCGAAAAAAAAGTATGGCTATATCTCTCATTTCGCAAAATTTTAAATATGACCTTACCTCTCAATGATTGGGCAATAAGGCCATTATGGCTTTATCTCCCATTCAATTGAGCAATAAAGCCATAATGGCCTTATCTCACATGGTTTTAAAGCACCCCCACGTGGAAAGCACATAAAAATAAAAAAATGTATGATATCCCGCTACTTCGTTAGCGTCTCTTTTTATTTCGTGGACATATTTTTACGCCAGAGTTTATATTAGGCTTTAACTTGTTTAAATGCTAGCATTCAACCCACTACTTTGTAATAGGTACGCTTTTCACCTCACAAACGTTCGAATTTTGAAAATGTGCCAAATTTTTATTTGTATTTTTTAGATACGTTACTAATGTGATATATTTTTTATTTCAATGCTTATTAGTTTTGAAGATAGATGGCATGGCAAAAATACAGGTTTTACTCGTAACTAGAGAGGCCAAACTCCGGTGCAAATTTCAACATTTTAGCTTCAGGCGTTTAGGACGTGCGATGATGAATCAGTCAGTAACGTTACAATTTTATATTATATAGATAGATAAAGAAAAATGTTTTGAAAAAAGTAACAAAATTAGATACGAATTTCACCCCTTAAACGTTCGAATTTCGAAAAGCATCAAATTTGTATTTTTCAGATAAGTTACGAATGTGATATAATTTTTATTTGTATGTTTATTGGTTTAAAAGATAGATGGCGTTACACAAAAGTTTCAAAATACAGGTTTTACCCGTTTACTCCTTACTTCAAAAAAGTGCTAGACACCTGTCCGTTTATTTTTTAATGAAGAATAATAGGTATTAAACTTTTTTGTATCAGAGAACTGCAACGAGCACCCGTTTTTATGATTTATAATACTCGCCTTAAAACGAGTTGCGGTGTAGTTAATACAGCCTATTGCTTTTGTATGTGCTCGCCAAGCTCGTAAGAAATTGTGTTTGCAACATACGAGCCTTTAGTAAACGCAATGAAATTTATATGAGTTCGGTTTTGTATTGTTTCGTAAATATATTTTTTCAACATTCGGCAATAGCATTCGTACTTCTGATAAACAACAAAAGAAATGTTTGTGTAGGAATTGGAAAACACACTTGTACATTATTACGTAGAGCAGCGCTGGTTACTCGCAGCATTCGTCATTCGTAGTAATACTTAAAGCAGCGTTGCCAGATGGTTTAGGAAAAAATCAATGATCGTATATTTAAGTAAACATGTAGGGCTAAAATCATTATGAAATAAAGTGAATTTAAAAGTTATTATAAGAAAAATTTTTGTGGAAAATTTTAATTAAAATATATAACGAATGACAATTTTTATGAATGACAATTTTTTTATACGTCAATTTCATTTATATGTAAATATTTTTACAAAAATATTGACCAATGGCAACGCATCGCAGTCCGTTATTTTATTGTACGACGTGGACACAGAATTTACTTTTTATATATTTATGCATTTTTGACAACAAATTTTACAACAAACACACAATTATATTCTATGATGATAAAGATGCACATAAGAACATTTTTTTAAATGGCTGAGTGCGCTCTTTATTAACGGTCACTATCGGTTGCTAATTGAGTTTTTTCTTTAAGAAAATTGTTTTAATATCTTATATTTAGTTCATCAGTTTTCATGACAGCAGGTGGTTCAATATATGTATGTATCATGGCGTAATGTAATTTTATAGATAATAATAAATAAAATACTTTAAAAAAGCATAACTAGTTTTCATCCATAAAATAAATAACAAAACATGCACTAAATCTTTTAAACGCCTAAAATCGTCTAACCTACGACAAATCTTAAAATCTGGCAGCCACGTTTTCACTTAATGTTAAATTTAAAATACACGAACATATACTAAATGAATATGCCGTGAATGTTGTTGTTACGAGCTGGTCGTAAAGGCCGTGTCAGATACAACTTTGTCGCTTTGCGTGACGTTTCTACCTTCGGCAGAAAAACGCAAAGCAAAAGGTGTATGCCACAATGAAAACTTTGACAACACTCACGCATTGCTTGTTTACTTATAAAAGCGGTTGGTAATTTGTACATTTAATTATTTGTTACAAAAATTAAAGTTAAAAATTTAATTGGACTGTTTTTTGGAATTGAATTTGGCAAAAGAAATTAAAAAAAAAAAGAAAATTATACTAGCCAATTGTCAAAGCGCGCAAAAAGATGAGAGTTGGCTAACTTTTTGCTTCGCTCCGCTTTGAAAGTACTTTATGTGACATGTTTCGTATAAGTATGTATATTTTATCTTAGATGTCAAAGCGAATCGGTAACGCAACGCGAAGCAAAAGTTTTATCTGACATGGCCTTTACTTCTTTATGTAGTTACACATGTACAATTAAAAAGTTATTGTGTAATATTTTAATGCATGAAGCTCGCTTTGTATGAAGAACGAGCCAACGAGCCAACATAATCAGTAAAAGCGAGGGCTTAAAAGTATTCTAGACTAAAAATGATTTGGTAAACAGCGAGTGCGCTCGCAAGTATTATGTATTGTTGCAGTTCTCTGTTTTGTATCTCTTTTAGCTTAGGAGGTGTGAGGTTAGCGGGATCGATTTGGCGTGAGGCCAGCCCCCGGTCCAAATGTTAATTTTGTTGTTTCAGGCGATGAAAGATAAAAAGATGGAGAAAAAATCTTTTGAAAAAAGTAACAAAATTAGGTCCGATTTTCACCCCTTAAACACCTGTTCCCTTTTTTTTATTTAATGAACAACAATTAGTATAAATTTAAAAAAGTACCACTTTGATTAAAAAAAAGTACCTAAAAACTTCCTTAAAGATTCTTATTCACTCAGCAACTTGCATGTTTAATTTTATGTTTCTTGGTTCAATATTAACGGCAAATCAATAAGTACCAGGTAAAGCATAAAAAGTACCAAAAAGATTTTCTTACGGATGCTCATTCACTCAACGCATTGCTTGTTTAATTTGATTTTTGTAGGTGCAATAATAACGAAAATTCAAAAAGTACCTGTTAAAAGACAATAAAGTACGCAAAAGTACTAAAAAATCACTAACAGATTTTCATTCACTTGGGAACTTGCATGATTAATTTTATGTTTGTAGATCCAATTTGAAGGGAAATTCAAAAAGTACCAAAAAGATCCCTCTAACAGATTCTCATTTACTCAGGACCGTGTATGTACAATTTTTTGTTTCTAGGACCATTACTAACGGAAAATTCAAAAAGTACCAGTTAAAGAACAAAAAGTACCACAAATTTCCCTCTTATAGATTCTTATCCACTCAGGACATTGGATGTTGAATTTTATGTTTCTAGGTCCAATACTAACGGAAATTCAAAAAGTACCAGCTAAAGAACAAAAAAGTACCATAAAGCCATTTTACAGATTCTCATTCACTCAGGACCATGCATGTATAATTTTATGTTCATAGGTCCAATATTAACGAAAATTAAAACAAGTATCAGGTAGAGACCGAAAAAGTTTCAAAAGTCCTCTTACAGATTCTCATTCACTCAATTTTATGTTCATAGGTCTATTATTAGCGAAAATTAAAAAAGTAGAACCAGAAAGGTAAAGTATGAAATTAAAATTTTGGTACTTTTTTCTCCCCATTGAAGCATAAAACATTTCAATATTGTAGCGGGAGCCCATAATTTAAAACGTATATATCAATGAATAAAGAAAAATGTTTTGTAAAAAAGAGTACCAAAAATAGTTAAGGGTTCACCCTTTAAACGTCCGAATTTCGAAAAAGTACCAAATTCGTATTTGAATTTTTTAGATAAGTTTCAAGTGAGATATAACCCTTATTTCTATGTTTATGGGTTAAAAAGATATATGGGTCGACAAAAATGTACCAAAATACAGGTTTTACCCGTTTACTCCGCAAAAGGGCTAAATTTCCAAAAAGTACCAGACACCTGTAAGCTTATTTTTCTAAAGAACAACGATAGGTATTACATTTTTTTTGTATCCCTTTTAGTTTTGGAGATATAAGGTTACCGAATTTACCCGATTTGACCCTTTTTTACCCTCTAAACATTCGAATTTCCAAAAATCAGGTCCTGGGGAGAGACCAACCCCTGGTCCAAGTTTCAAGTTTTTAGCTTCAGGCGTTTAGCCTGTGCGATGATAAATCAGTCAGTCAGTAACGTTACAATTTTACTCGTATATATAAAGATTAAGAGTTATTGTTGAAAACATCGAGCAAATATCAAAAAAAAATTTTTTTCAAAACGTATATTTTTGTCACTACTCAACTCAGATTTTATTGATATATATTTTTGTCTTTTGGGCTTTTAATTAAAAAATGAACTGTTAAATAAAAAGTTTTTTTCTTTACGAAAAGAAAGTGATTGGGTTTTGGCCAAAATCTGCCACTTTGCATGGTAGCAGTGTGGCCAGGTCTAAAAAAATTTGACAGCTAAATCTGGCATTAGACATGGCCAAAAAATGCTAAAAATGATTTTAAAAAATGCTAAACTAAACACATTTCACTGACTAATTTTGTAACGAAATGGAAATAAAAGGTAATATTTAAGCAAGTGGCTACATTTTGGTAAAGCATCTGATACACATAAAAATGAAGCACAGGTAGTTGAGATTATATTTTAAATTTAGGGGGGCTGCAAACCTCTGATATATGCAAAATTTAAACGATTTATTTCCATGATATACAACATTTTATAGATCATTTTATTTTTTATTGTTTAAGAAAAGTTGAAGCTTCAAAATAATTATTTTTTCAGCAGTTTAGAGCAAACAATTTTATTTAAACATTTACACCATTGAATTTTTATCTAAATACAAAGTGAAATTTCCTTGTAGTTTTATATCGTAATATCAAAGGGCAAATAATATTTACAATCGACATGATAAGGGCATTTCTAATATTCCCTGAATATTGCATTTTTTTTTTAACAACACAGGTAAGATGTTTTATACATTTTCATACGAAATTTCCTTTTGGATACAACAATTTTTAGTCAAAATTTATTATAATTTATAAAATTTTTTGGTAAAATCAATAAAACTATTCGTCCAAATTTTTAAAATAAATAATGTTAAAAAAGCTAAAAACATTTTCTAATAATATTAGTATTGTGGTTATTTTATTGAACTGTTAATGGTTTTTAATCCAAATTTAGGCATTTTTAATTAGGCTTAAGTTCATTGAATTTAATTTTCATTAAATTATTTTTATGAAGACAGGAATTTTTACAACATGAAATCAATTAAAATTTTTTATTGATAATTTTAATTGATTTCATGTTCTAAAAATTCCTGTCTTCATAAAAATAATTTAATGAAAATTAAATTCAATGAACTTAAGCCTAATTAAATATAACTAAATTTTCTAATAATGCTAAATAAAATGCCAACTGCTAAATAGAAATTTTTAATGCTAAATTTAGCTGCAAAAATACCAAAATGGCCACAATGCATGGTAGTGAAATGTCCTTTCAAAAGTTATTTTTGGGAATACAAAATTTATTACTAAGAGAAATCTCTATGACGTGCTAAGTTTCCAATTTTTATTTTTGATAAATACACAGAAATTTATTGTTGGGAGATAAGCTAGTTCCTATGCTCCTTTTACTCGTTGCTTCGGCCAGATCATCCGGAAACCTTTTTCCAAAGACTAGAATTGCTAAAAATATTATACTAATAAAACTGTAAAACGAATAAGAATTATAAACACTCAAGTTTTACTTGTAACAATATCAAAGCTTTAACAAGACAACAACAATAAACAGTGAGTTTATCTTTTCTTACATTCTTTCATTGCTAAATCTTGTATGTATTTGTAAGTTTTCAATACATATTCCAGCAAATATTCCTAGAGGCGCAGATCCGTTTGTTTACTGGCACAATTAAATATTATACCCAGACTTGAGAAAAATGGCGCAGATAAATTTTAGTTTTCAAATGATTTATGTCGAATCTGAGGGACTATTTTCCACGATAGGTCTGGTTCACACATATTTGCGAAATCATCTATCTCCGCAAAAGTTTAGAATATTTCGTTTTTTAAACCCAAATCTTAATATCAATTTTAAATATTAATAAGCTCCTTTATCCTTTAATTTTTTTTTTGTTAATTTGACCATAAATTTAATAAAATTCGTTGTTATTATAATCTTATTAATATCAATTTAAAATATTAAAAATATATTACGCTGTTATTTTGCATAATAAAAAAATGCCTGCTTGACGTTTATTAATTTTGACTTGAACTCACATTTAATTACCGTATCGGCTTATGAATCGGTATCGTCGATATTTCTTTTTGAGTATCGGTTCGTATCAGCAAAAACGCGTATCGTTACAGCCCTTGTTTTAATTGTTTATAACTCATGACGGCATTTGTTTATTAAACTGCATTTTAAGCAAAAAATATAGGCCTTAATTCAAAAAAGAATTTTAAAAATTTCTAAATTCATCAAGTCTTTTAAAAACGATAGTTTTAAAATCCATCGATTCTTATCACAACTTTGATTAAAAAAATTCCATATACATAACTAACTATTATTTCAATCTTAAAAACCTTTTTTAAACGACTCTGGGTATATACATTTTTAAGATGTCATAATTTTTGTTTTTATTTAGATATTGTTTTTATTTAGATATTTAAACATATACAATTTTCTTTAATAAACCGAATGGTTTATCGAGAAAATAATGGTTCGAAACGCCTTAAAATAGCAATACAATTTTTTGCTCCTAATATAATATTACAGTAAAAGAAATTTAATATTAATTTTTTTTTTAATTTTTTTAGGCTTATGTGGACTGAGAAATATCGGAAATACATGTTTTATGAACTCCGTTATTCAGTGTCTTAGTCACACAAGTGAATTGACAAAATTCCTACGAAATTATAATGCCACTAAATCGCCAACGTCCAAGGATCAACAAATTTTATATGGTAGTATTAATGAAATAAACAAAAAATAATAAAATATTTGACAAAAAAAAAAAAAAAATTACTTTTTATTATGCAGAATTTTCCAAATTAATTAAAGAAATGTGGACAAATAATGTAAATAGTGTAACACCTATGGAATTAAAACGGTCCTTTTCCGCCAAACATCGCATGTACAGTGATTACAATCAACAAGACGCTCAAGAATTCTTACGATTCTTTTTGGATTCATTACATGGTGGCCTTAATTCTGGTACCAAAGGTGAACATTTAAAAATAGATGATAACTTAAGGTAATTTGAGCAATATTGTTTATTTTTTTGTAATAATTTAATTCATTGTTTTTAAATATTATAGTGACAATAAAAAAGCCGAACTTACTTGGGACTGGTATGGCCGCCATGAGAATTCTTTAATACGTGATCTTTTTGTTGGACAACTTAAGAGTACCTTAAGATGTACCACCTGCGGTAACACCAGTGTTACTTTTGATCCTTTTTGGGATTTAAGTGTTTCCTTGCCTTCCTCATCCCGTTGCAAACTTGACGCTTGTCTTGATTTGTTTATACGCGAGGAAATTTTGGATGGCGATGAAATGCCCACCTGTTCAAAATGTCAAATACGGCGGAAATGTACGAAAAGTTTTACAATTCAGAGATTTCCAAAGTATCTTGTTATCCGTAAGTTATTTTTTGAGTGGAATTTTTTTTCAAATCTTTAGTACATACTTGGTTTGTTGTTTTTGTTTTTAATTTGAAGATCTAAAACGATTTTCTGAAACACGTTGGAGTAAATTATCGAATATTGTTGAATTTCCAACGGGCGAGCGTGAATTGAATATGGGTCCCTACGGTGCAAATGCCAATTCAAACATGTACTATTCCTTATATGCTATTTCAAATCATATGGGTAAGTTACATATCTTTTTTGTATTATGCAAAAAAAAAGCTTAAGTTCACATTAGTTAACCAATACATTAATCCCATGCACCTTTGGTAGGCTTTCTGCCCGTCCCTCGATTTCAAACGAACTTACAAATTTCAAAATATTGTTTTTGTTTTAAATGTAAGCTAAGCGAACGGTATTTTCAGGCAAGGCAGTTCATGTATTGAATCACTTATGTGATCTTTTACTTATTTTTGCATAAGAAAGTTTATCTATAAAATGTTTTTATACCCACACCACAATGGTGGAGGGGGTATCATGCGTGTGTGCTGATGTTTGTAAAACCTTAAAATATTTGTACAAGACCCACCTTTTATTATACGACTTAGAATCACTTTTTGAATCGATCTAATGATGTCCGTCCGTCAGGTTAGCTCTCCATGTAAACTTTTGCGCAAAGTCAAAGTGGCAATTTTTCAAATAATTTAATGAAATTTGGTACAAAAGTTATAATTATCAAAAAGACCAATCCTATTAAAAATCGTGAGAATCGGCCGATAATTTCAGATAGCTTCTATACAAGCTTTTTTCCGGAATAGACTCTTTGTGCCCATATATCATCTTATTATGTTGATATTTAGATTAGATTTAGTATAAACTTATTCTATTGTAATCTAAATCAATAATTAGTATTGTGGTTATTTTGTTGAACTATTCATGGTTTTTTTTAATCCAAATTTTACTATTTTTAATTAGGCTTAAGTTCATTAAATTTAATTTTCATTAAATTATTTTTATGAAGAAAGGAATTTTTACAACATGGAAGATTAATTAAAATTGTTATTGATAATTTTCATTCTTGACTGACCTGGGATTCGAAGCCAGGCTGGCTGGCGTGTGATTCGAACCCAGGCGGCTGGTTACCCTGACATGTTTCGACCTCAACCACTAGGTCTCCTCAGAGGGATTTGCCGTCTTACACTCGCAGCCATCGATGACTGCTGACGTCAGTAGTCAAACATCAATCCTTAAACCAAATTGTATTTTAACCTTTGGTAGATCGAAATTTGCTTTTTGAATGATTATCCATTTTTAATTGATCTCACATGTTTTCCTTACTTCTGTTTTTTCGTACTTTTGTCAAGAATTCTTCTTGAAGTCCAAAGTACATTTTTTGTTTATCATGTTTTTTTGTCTTTCTTTTTTTCTTGTTGACATTTTTCAGCACAACTTGAAGGACAAATGAACACATAGAGCTTGTGCCTTAGCTTTAACAATAATTAGTATTGTGGTTATTTTGTTGAACTATTCATGGTTTTTTTTAATCCAAATTTTACTATTTTTAATTAGGCTTAAGTTCATTAAATTTAATATTCATTAAATTATTTTTATGAAGAAAGGAATTTTTACAACATGGAAGATTAATTAAAAAAGGGTAACCAGCCGCCTGGGTTCGAATCACACGCCAGCCAGCCTGGCTTCGAATCCCAGGTCAGTCAAGAATGAAAATTATCAATAACAATTTTAATTAATCTTCCATGTTGTAAAAATTCCTTTCTTCATAAAAATAATTTAATGAAAATTAAATTTAATGAACTTAAGCCTAATTAAAAATAGTAATCTAAATCATTTTACCAAATTTTATTGGAATCGGTCCATATTTTATCATAGCTCTCATACAAATACCACTCTCGAAAATAGCTTTTAATATCATAACTTCCTAATACATGTTGGTATTGAAATACAAATTGGCGAAAATAACTTTTATAACAGCTACTATGCCATGACAAAATGTTGTGCTGGTAGTTCCAAAATTAAACATAGGTCCCATATTAACCCCCATCCTAAAATCACTTTAAGGCAAACAAATCTCATATAGATGAAGATATCTAAATAATATCCGCATAAAGAACTTTAACATGAATCTTAATCGTATTTGTTCTAGTCGGTCCATGATTGCCCATGGGCCCCTAATAGGGTGCATTCTCGATAATTTGTTGTAAAATGCTGTGGTGAAGGGTATCATATGGTCGGATTTGACTGACTATAGTTAAGGCCCAACTATACTATGCTTAAGTTGGCTTAAGCAACTGCGAATATATTTGTCAAACCATATTGAACTTTATGAAACTTTTTGTTAAGTCTTATGAATCTGTCATTTGCTTAAGCAAAGTGCGAAACTATCGCACTTTCCTTACGGAATAAAATGTTTCTTAATTAAGTTTTTGTTTTTTTAGATGCATATGAGAGACTTTTTGTTAATTTTTGACTGAAGCTAAGGCAAGCTTATGCATATTATAGTTGGGCCTTTACTTTTTATCTGAAGAATTTTTTTTTTGTACAAACTTACTGGCTGTTTTTCAAAATAAAATAAAAATGTTCGCTTGGTAATTTATATTAAGACCATAATATAAAAACACATTTTTTGTTTGTTTTCAATATAAATTTCTAAACGAAAATTTTTATTTTAGTTTAAAAAACACGCAGTTAATCTTTTGTTAAAAGTAAGAGTAAAAGTTAAGAGTAAGGTAATCACGTCACAAGTTGCACCCTTGCGAAAAAGCAAAAGTGCAAAAACCTGGGCTGTGGAGTCGGATTTGTAGAGTCGGAGCTGAGGTTTTTGTACCGGAGTCGGAGTCGAAGTACACACAAAAACTCGCTACTTCGACTTCAACATTTTTCAAACCACCAATAAAATAACTCAAATTTATTTTTGTTTTCAATATAAATTACTATATAAATTTCCCTCAACAATAGATTTCAGTGTTTGTATCAAAAATAAAAATTGGGAATTTAGCACGTTATAAATAAATCTTATTAATAGAATTTTTTTTTAGTTTGAAAAACAGGCAGTAAATTCCCAGATTCTATTTGTAAAAAATTAATTAAAAAAAAAAAAAAAAAATTTGAATATTTATTTTTATAATATGTAATAAAAAAAATTAAATATCTTTCAAGAGCATTTTTAAAAAACTAACTGTGTTATCTGAAGAAGGCTTTTAAGAAGTACAAAGGGGGCATTGCAAAACTAACAATTCTTTATTTTTTAAAAACAGACCTAAGAGAGAAATATTAATTTTGTAAAAAAATAAAGCTTTTTCAGATCGTTCTTTTCGGAAAAGACTAATACATTTTTAGGCCTTTTATAACATTTTTATTTATAAATTCACCAGTGTTTCTTATTAAACTTTAGGCTCAACTGCTGGTGGCCATTACGTGGCCATTTGTAAACATCCTGTCTCAAAAAAATGGCATGAATTTAACGATAATCTGTAAGTTAATATTTTTAAATAAAATAAAATTTAAAAATTGATTAAAACAAAAAATTTTCCAATTACAGAGTGAGTGATTCTTTGTCTGAACATCATCTTGTTTCGTCCAGTGCCTATATATTGTTCTATGAACGCGCGTAAGTGATTATGATGTTAAACTTCCCTTGAAAATGAAATGAAAAAAAAATTGTAGACAATTTAAACCAAAAAAACTTCCATCACTCAGCAATGTTTATTTAATTAGTTTTTTTTATAACAAAAACGGAGCCTACAGTTAAGAAAATACTAACTAAACTGTTTTTAAAATCCAAACTCAGTTAAAATACGAATGACCTCACAAGGACAAAAACGTTTAAAATAATAAAACATTATTCACATTGTTATGATTAAAAACTAAACTGATATTAAAAAAAAAAAAATAACAAACTGTGCTTGAAAAAAACAACAAAATTTCCTGTTTTTTACCATTTACAAACTACAACTACGAGTAAACACAAACCGGCCATTCAAGTGGTATGCTGATTAACTGATTTACTAATTTAGTATAAATAAGACTATCCTTTTAGAAAAATGACTTAACTAAGCAAACAAAATTCTTAAACAGTTTTCGTTTACAAAATATATTTCTGAATTATCTTTACTATATGTTTTGTTTAAAAATAATGTGTATGTTTATTTATTTTATGGCCTTATAATGTTAATTTTCTTTAAAACCACGGCAAACTATATATATATTTATTTTTTTAATATGTAGTTTACTAAAATCCTAATAGTTATAAATGACAACATATTGACATAAATGAATTATGATCTAACGGGAATTATAATTATTGTAACTAGTCCTTGAAAACAATAAAAATGAGGAAAAAAATTTGAGGAAAGTAAATTTTCTATAAAAAAACAAAATACAAAACCAGAAAAAACGTCACATAAAATTTATTATCGCATAAAAATAAATAATTAAATTATAAAAAAAATATATACATACATATTATATTGATCCTTACTCCAAACTTAACGAATAGCAAAACGAAAATAATGTTAATTGGCTTTATTTTATAGTATTAATAGAAAAAAATATATATCGACAACAGTGATATTTTAAAGGCAAATTTCGAGTGAAAATTTAAGGTTTGGTTATTAAAAAATTAAAATTAAAATACTTTCAAAAAATTGCAGGAGTTAAAAAACTTTGTTTAAATATGGATTTTTAAGAAAGTTTTGTTAACAAATGAAGAATTTTTATTTAATTTAGTTCGTTATTAATATAATATATATCGTTACCTAAAACGCAAAACGCCCTAACTTAAAAAAGTTCAAACCCAACTTTTTACAAATTCCTATGTATTTCATCAAAGTACATCGGAATTTGTAAAAAAAAAGTCGTTTCTTAATTTTTTGTTTGTTAGTTAGGGCATTTTGATTTTAGGTAACGATATACAGGTAAGCCTCGATTTATGCGGTACTTTATTTGCCCGATTTCGATACGACACGAACCAATAATAGTAACCTTTTTTTTAATTACGCGTTCTTTTTTACGCGAATTTATTATAACACGCTTCAAAAATAAGTAACTACGAAAATTTTTTAAAACTGGTTCCAATTTTTGTTTAAGAAGCAGAAATGTTCACATGTTTAAAAAATATTGAAATACTACCTGTCACCCAAAAATTGGACTATTAATCTTTTATTTCTGCCGCCAAACACAACTGGTCAGGGCATTATTTCAACGTTTAAATCATATACATAATGAAACAGAATTGAAATCTATGCCTATCAGAGTTATGTAAAGTATTTTCAATTTTAGTTTCCATTTACAAAACAGTAAAATCTTAAAAAAATCTTACGTATTAAATGTTTGCTGCAAACCCCTTTAGCCGGAAGTAATTGGTAATAACAATATTAAAAACCCATTGCCATCGGAAATTTATGAAATATTAGAACTTTTTAATCTGTTTTAATTTTAATAGTTAATAAGGCCCTAATCAAGTAAAACGCAACGCAACGCCAAAGAATTACATTGAAAGCACAAACAAGTGCCATAAATACATATTTTGTAATTTTGTTGTTGACAGACATATACATACATGAGTATGTACAAATATCTTTTAATTTTTGAAAATCACAAAAGTAATATATTCATAATTGTATGTGTTTTTCATTTAAAGCGATTTTAAGTCGCATACTCAAAATTTTGTATTCGATTAACTCCATATGTTAAATTCTTGATCCCAAAAAGCATTTTGGTTCTAATTCTTTACTTTATTTTACACGAATTTGAATAACAATTTCTTTGTGCGGTCCCAATGTACCTCGTAAATCGAGGCCTACCTGTACATATTTATTAATTGGTCTACATACAGGTATGTGATGTAAATCGTGATGCATTTCGAGTGGTTTTAAAAACCATTTCAGGACTATTGTCTTACTGCCTGGCCCACAATGTCGACAAGAACATTTCTCTCGTAAATTTATATTGAAAACAATAATAGCGGTTTTCACTCTTGGTAGTAAAGTACCCTTATAGTCCTTATTAAACTTGTTAATTTCGTTAAAGTACTAACATTTACAACACCGCAACAACAAAGCGTGATTGTCTCTTTAGTATGTTTTGTAAATTCATGAATCTGCTGAGAGTTTCGTTAACTATTTTATTCTGGTAAATTTAAAACACATTTTTACTACATCTTTTAGTGTGATTTTTTAACCACAGCGTAGTAAATTAAACTTTAATACATTCAGGCAATTCACAAAGTGTTCTATTGATTTTATATGCTTTTATAGAAAATTAAAAATTATAGCAAATGCAATCAATTTGACACAATAGAACACTTTGTGAATTGCCTGAATGTATTAAAGTTTAATTTACTACGCTGTGGTTAAAAGCTGTAGTAAAAACGTGTTTTAAATCTTCCAGAATAAAATAGTTATCGAAACTCAGCAGATTCATGAACTTACAAAACATACAAAGAAGACAATCACGCTTTGTTGTATAAAATCGTAGAAAATATAACAGAGTTGTAAACTTAACATAAAAGGTGAAAACCGATAATAAAAACCTCAAATATGTTTTTGTTTTCAATGTAAATATACGAAAGACATTTTATTTTCGACATTGTGGGCCAGGCAGTTAATTTTTTGTTCAAAATATAGTTCAATTAACTTAATTAATATTAAATTTAAAAGAATATACGGCCACGTTCTGGAAATCAAAATCTAGTGAAATTAAAATCGATGGTGATTACCAGTTTAATTTTTTTAAAAAATTACCGTAGTTGTCCTTGATTTTTAAGGAAGTTCTTGTAAAGATTAGTGGTACTTAAAGTATGCAGTATAAAATATAGGAATGTTCCTATAAAGTTTCAAAACAGGATTGTTTTTAAAATTTGTTTGATTTCAATTTCACTCGAATTCGATTTCCAGAGCATGGCTGATAGACAGGAAATTAAAGGAAAATGTTTTAGAAATCCATTTTGAAAAAATACTGAAACGAAATTTTTCAAATCGTTTTGTTTTCAAAATCGATTTCCATCTCATACCTGATAATCTCAAATTACACTTTCATTTAAATTCTGAATTTTTACAAAATTTTTGTCTTGAAAAACATACGGGTACAAACTTCCTTAAGAAATATAAAAAATAGAAAACGGAATGTTACAAAAAATAATAGGTTTGAACAGATATCTTTCTTGCGCAATAAAAATAAATAATAAAGTTTTGTAACGAATACCACTCACAACAGTGACTGATGGAGCCTAATATATTTATTTTATTTAGTTTGCTTATTTATTTTAAATTATCATAGTAATTTATACATACAACGCTTTTTCGAAAAAAATCTAGGAACTATTCACAGAAATGAAGCTTAAAGGGATAATTCTGTGATTCAATTTGAAAACTCTTTCAAATTTATGTTTTATTTTATATTGCAATTTTAAAATATTTGCTTTCGAATCTAAGTGCAGAATAATGGAGAGGATTTTATATTTCAGTTCGAAAAGATAAATGTTCACGTATGTTTAAAATATATTTCAATTCGAAAATGTTTTTTCCGAGTCGAAATAGATAAAAACCCTTACGGGGTGTACACGATTAAATAAAGTAATTTGATTTGAGAATAATGTTGCTTTAAATGTGATCAAGAAATATTTATTAAAACTCGAAATTATTGATTGTGAAAACCATTTCCAAGCTAATTTAAAAAAGTTTGGTTACGAAATAAGGCAAAAAGTATAAAAATGATTTATAAATAAATAAATAAAAAATTTTGAAACCGAAAATAAAAATTTCATCTATTCAGATTCATTATTTTCGAAATCGGTTTCCATTACATTTATGTTAAAAAAATTTTTTTTTTTAAATTCTCAAAAGTAATTTGATAGTAATAAGTAAATTTATTATTAAAATTTCTGATTAAATTTAACAATTTTTGAAAAGTTAGTTCACAAAAACCAAAAAAAAAAAATTTTTATTTTTTAATTATTATTTTCGAAAATTCTTGTCCTTTAAATTTGGTAAAAAATTTTTTTTTTTCTTAAAAAAATTATCTTATTTTTAATTTAAAAAAATGTATACAACCCCTCACCCTTTAACAATTTTATATTTTCTTCGTTAAAATTATTGTATGTATAAATTAATTATGAGATTCATAGTCAAATTAAAATTTGAAAACTATAATAGTAATTATTCAGAAAAAAATGCAAACAAATTAATATATAAAGTATATATATACATTTAAATATTTAATATAATAAGAATAATAACAAGCGATTTCATATATTTTTGAGAGTAATTTATACAGTTTACTTGCAACAAATGGCAACACAATCATCTAAATTAACCATAATCAAGCAACTAATTAAAAAAACTTACTCTTTCTTTCTAAAGTTAAAACTTAATTAAGAAATAATCAAAGTTTAGTTTTTACAGTAAAACTGTATGTTTTTATAAAGTTTTGTTTCGAGATAATATTTAATAGGTATTTCAACATAATGTCATGGTCAAATATGTATATTTACACGTAAGAGAAAATTTCCAAAATTTTACAAGTATAATATTTTTGTTATAGAAAAAAATGTCCGAAACATTTTTTGTTGTTGTGTTGACAGAAATCCATAAGTTGTTTGAGATAATATTTAAAAAATCAGCGAGAGGTTATAAAAAAAAACAGCATTTGTTAAATACTTCATATTTTCGAAGTTATTGCATACACTTTTTATTTTAAAAATATTTACACAATTTTATAGTTGGGAAATTGTTGGTATAATTTTTCTAGTTTGTTTAGTCTCAAAAATTATTTAGTTGTTTTAGCCGTATTACGAGGGTGTCTGTCGTGGTCGAACTCGTATTTTGTAACTTAAAATTTACTTCAACGACAATGTAAACACATAGAAAGGTTTTTGTATTTATGTCGGCTACCACTGGTTTTCGACTATCACAACAACTCTCGTATTATTAGGTTGCTTTAAAAGGCTTTTTGTATGAAAAACTTTGGTATAAAGAGGCTTTTTTAGGATACTTAGCAAAAAATTCGTTATACATTTTGAGTTTTTCGTTATAACGAAGTTCGTTATACCGAAGTTTCACAGTAAAATAAAAAAAAAAATCAATTTTGCCTTTGTTACTTTTGTTAACACAACAATAACAAATTGTTTTCGACAAGTTTTTTTAGTTACATTTTTTAAATTTTCTTTTATGAATGTATACACTATGTAACAAAAATCAACATACGTTAATAGTCAGTATATATACTTTCGTTAAATTGTTTATATAGTAAAGGGCTGCGCAAAATATTCTTAATGTTCTGTGTTCTACTTCACACAACTATCAATCATATTATTTCACTGTAAACATACATAACAAAACAAACATAACAACACATTCCTCTCACCAAAACAAAACAAGCATAACTTGAAAAGTTTTTCTCTTCTGCTTTGTTAGTGCTTGTATTATCAAAACAAACAGAATATCAACACAAAACCAGACAATGAAATAAAGAAACGGTAAATTATAGTAAAAGCATCGAGTGCACGTAATTAGGAATTTAAAAAATTTAAAGTGATTTTAGCTTATAACAGAAATGGATGCATTAAATGTAAGCAAAATTGATTTTTTTGAATTATTTCCTTTATGTATATTTTATTTTAGTCGACCTTTATTATTATATTATAACTAAATCATTAAGCTTAAAGTCTTTTTTTTATTTTAATATAAAACTTTAAACGTTTATTTAACCATTATTTCTAATTAAAAAATTTTTTAATTTGTCAGTTATTGTTAAATTTGTTAAAAATTGTTGAAAATTTATAAAATAAGGAAGAAAAAACCCTGAAGAAGGCACTCAAAGGAGTGCCGAAATATTGGTTAAATAAACGTTTAAAGTTTTATATAAAAATAAAAAAAAGACTTTAAGCTTAATGATTTAGTTATATTATGTAGGTATTTCCTAAATTTTAAATAATATTTTAAAGGAACCTACAACCGAACCCATTGAAAACAACTCAAACGAAATTAAATCAAAAATTTCTCCCTTTGCAATTTTCTCTTTGGTTTATGTTTACAATCAAAACATTCAAACATGCTTGGAATGTTCTATTTCTGTTTTAATGTTCTACTTCATCTTTGTTCTAATTCAGCTTTATTCTAGTTCAGCATTGTTCTAGTGCAGTTTTGTTCTATTCTTCTATATTTTGATCGTAAAGCAAAACAATTGTTTTTGGAAGTATGAGTTTTGTAATGAGAGAGTAAAATACACATACTATCTACATTTAATGAAATTGCTTGTAAGCAATTTTTTTTGTGCTTGTGCAGCTCTTTATTATATAGTATGTGCTTTTTAGCTTTTTTTTTAAAGGCAAACGGTTTAAAAAAATTAAATTTATTTTTGCACTTACTAAAATTGTATTTATGAATATAAATAAATTAATTAAACAATTTTGTATAAAGACCTAAAATTGGTAACGTATGTAGAGTTTTATTACGTGGTGTATATCACATGACACATTTTTTAAGTTTTTAAAAGTTTGTTTTAAAAAAGAAAAGTAAGAATTTTGAAAAAGATTTTTAAAGTTGTGGTAAAAAAATTTTGGATTTTTCTAATTGATAAAAAAAAAATTTATAATTAAAAGTTTTTATGAAAGTGTTTTTTATATTGTTAGATTTAAGAAGACTCTAGAAGATTTAAAATATCTCTAATGAAAGAACTAAATTAAAGAAAGTAACATTTGAAACTGTCGATTTCTTTTAGAGTTTTTTAAATATTAACGCAAAAAATTTAATTTTTGTAATTGTATTGAGATCTTAGAGTTTTTCTTATTTTTAACAAGTTACTAGTTTTCCACTCTAGTATTGGGTAAATATAAGAAAATCAAAGGTTCTTTCTAGAAAGTTAATAAAGTAATTTAATTTTAAATAAAATTAAATACTCTTAAAATACAATATTCGAAAGACACAACCAAAAACTTTATAAAAAAAAAGAACTACCTCTGTTTCGAGAGGAATATACAAATTTCAAACCAAAGTGGTTTCTTAGGAAAATTTATATATTTTCTAAAAAAAATAATATTACTGCCTGTTTATTTCGTAAAAATACTTTTAAAACAAAAACAAAGTAGTTGTTCGAAAGAAAGAATTCTTTCGCCCTTCGGAAATAGGCTATTACTGTCTGGTTCACAACTTCGAACGTTAACGTTCGCATAGATCATTTTTATTAAAAACATTCGATTGTTAAAAATACATTTCATACAAAACGTTCGGAACAATGAAATAGGCCTTTAAAATCGCCGATAAAAATAAATAATCCAGTGTGCAAAGTTGGTCGAACTTGTATCAAAAGTGAATCACTTTTTTTTTTTTGTAAAATTTCGTCCATATCGAGTACTTAATATGGATATAAAACTTGCTTAACAAAGTGGAGTGCAGATCGAAAATTAGTCGTAATTCTGTTAAGTTTTGCGAATTGATATTTTAGCATAAATAAAGAGTGCACCGTTTTTTACTTCGAAATTTTGCCTATAAATTTTTGAGTTTTTAAGGGAAGAAATTACGAGGGAAATTTTATTCTCAATTTGGGCTATACTAAAATATTTGTCAGGTATTTCGTATAACGTTTTTAATAATTGTTAATATATTGATAATAGAAAGAGGTTAAACTCACGAATTCTTTTTTGAGTTATTTTCTAGAAGAACTTAAAACATTTTAAATTATTTAAAAATCCTAAAATCTTGAAAAAAAAAAATTAAAAATATGTAACGTATAATGTAATTTTAACATTAAAGAAAATTACAACTTTTTATTGGAAAAAAAAATTTATAAAACATACACTATTAGTTTTTTACAAAACAAACGGAAACATACTACATAAAAAAAAAATAAAAAAGATGCTTTATTTTACTTAATTTATTTATTTATTAACAATGTATTTAAAATATTTTGTTAATTTTTTTTTGTTATTGAATTAATTTATATATGTTTTGTTTTCTTTTCTGCCTATTGCTCTGCTTTTGTGTGTTAATTTTTAATTATAGTAAATTTTTTGTTTAATTTATTTAAATTATTTAACAAATTAGGGATAATTTTAAATTTTCCTTAAAGAAAAACCGCAAATAAAAAAATTTTAAATCTTTTTATCAATGTTATTAAACTAGTTTTATTGTACTATTTTTAATATATATTTTTATTTTTCTTAAATCTAGAGGAAAAAAACAAAAAATTCTTGTTGACATTAAAAAGAAAAATTTAGTTTAAATAAGAAATACACTTGAACATGTTTAATAAAATACCACTCAGAAATAAACAAATAAATAAAAAACATAAAACATTTACTACCAATTATATATTTAATTCTATATATATTATTATTAAAAACAAGAAGAAGAATTTTATTTTATTTTCACTATTATTAGTTATTTCAGTGTATAATAATTAAAAATTACAAAACAAAATATTTATTAAAAGATAAAAAAAGAAATTTAGTTAATAGGTTACAATTGCTATTAAAAATTAAAAGTAATTAATAAAAGCAAAATAAAGAAATTAATAATAAAAAAAATAATAATTGTAAAAATATTTTATTTCATTATAAATTAAAGAATAAAAATTAATCGAAAAGAACATAAAATAATAATAAAACCAAAGAAAATCTTATATACAAAGTTTTTTTTTTTAATTTTAACTTGGTTTGTCATAGGAATGCCAATCTCGACATCCCGATCTAGAAAAATCCCGGGATCGTTAACTTAATTTTATTGTTTTATCTCTTTATATAAAAATAAATTCATCATGCCATTCTCCCTTGAGAGGATAGGGAACACAATATTGATCTTTTATATTATTAGATTAATTCTGTTAATACTTTCATTGAAAACGAAAGAAAAAAGTTAAACTTTGTTATTCTTTTTAAGCGTGTCCAACAATTATAAAGAAATTTTAATCTGAGAGGTGCTGGAAATAATTAAAGATGAAAATTAATTAAAGAAATAAATGTCTTTAAAATGCACAAAACCAAAAGTTCCGTATGGTTTTATTTTCTAATTGATTCCACTGGTGCACCAAACGCAAAATATAAACTTTAATTTAATTTAATTAATTTCGAATTTTTTAATATTCATCTTAATTCATTTAATAAAAATTTTAATAGAATCTGACAAATAAATCAATTACCAGTTCGCTCTATTCAATTACTTTATTAATTATTTTTCTATTTAGTTTGAATCAACTGAGGCAATTGAATAAAATATTATGTTATTAATACAAATTTGTAATATTTTACTCAGGCTAAAGTTCATTAAATTTAATTTTCTTTCTTCTTAAAGTCCTAAGTACATTTTTCTGAAAAATTTTAATAATATACTTCAAGAAGAATACTTGACAAAAAGTATGAAAAACAGAGGTAAGGAGGAACATGTATGTAAATCAATTAAAATATCGATCTACCAATTGGGTTCAATTCCCAGTTCAGACAAGAATGAAAAATTACAAATAAATTTTAATTAATTTCATGCTGTAACATTATTTTCTTCTTAAAAATAATTAAATGAACTTTAGCCTGAATAAAATATTAAATACCATAAACAGTTCAATAAAATAACCACAATACTAATTGATTTTATGTTAATTATTTTTTAATTAAATCAATTAACACATTTTTGGAAATCGTACTTTGTTTTTTTTTATCATATTTTTAATTAAATTATTCGTTAATAAAGAAGAAATCACAATTTTAAATTTTTACAAATTTTAGTAATCAATATAATCATTATCAGCCGTATTCATAACGAAAATTTGGCATGAAGTTAGCATAAAGTTCATTCATAACACTAACCAAACTCTGGCTCAAGATTTGCTAAACTCTTGTTAACGAGCTGCCAAACGTTTCACAGTGGCGCCCGTAGAGCAAGCGAGGTTGCAAAAATCAAAATTTTCATGAGTGCCGACGAAGTTTTGAATAAACCCATGTTATAGGAAACTTTTCAACGATTTCAAATATGCCACTCTTAATAATATCACATTTTTAGTTTAGAAGATATAACCGTTCAAAGTTGACCGACTTTCGGTTTTCAAAAAAACACACAATTTTTAGTCAATTTGTTGCGATTTCAGGTGTAATATCACGAAAAATAGGTAACGAATCGCCTTATTTTTTATTTGTATTGATTGATGTATTTATTAAATGTATAATGATAAAAAAAAAATTAACTGTTTGCTTTGTGTTTCTCCTGGTAAATCACTATTTAAAAACTATCCGTTTTTTCACTATTTTTCAACTTTGACGGAAAATAAAAAAAAACTATATTTTTCTATATTTGCCATACGTGCAAAACCTGTTCTTTGATTATTTCTTTACATAATTCAAAAGGTTTTATCTGCCCGTACGTGCCCGTTTGGCTTCTAGAGGTAAAAAAGTTCAAAAAGACATGGTTGCAGAAATTGTATGGCGTCCATCCCTTATATGTTTTGACTGACAGTAGTTTGATCTAATAGTTTGAAAAAAACTACTCATTGAAATTAGCAGGTACGTACCTCACATAAACAATACTTTGGCGTACAAATGGTCAGGAACAATATTGACTTATGGTCCCTACAGGTAGGCACAAATCTTATTTGGACACGTGCATAATATCAAAATTGCATTATTTAGCCTAAATCCATATGTATGCAGGGAACAGGTAAATTTTTAGGCATGGTAGCATAAGCCTATATATTGCAAACTAAGCATAATGCCTGGATTAGTCTACGCCTGAAAGTTGGCGCAACAATTACTGAAACCATTAAACAATTTAAGTACTGAAAACATGGCGTTGAACAATTTAAAATTATTTGAACTGTTTAGAAAGTCAACCACACCAAAGTTTTTCACGGAAGTGAAAAGTGCCGACCAATAATGTTTCAGTTTGCAAGGGAATCGGCAGAACTCATAAGGACTACGGTGAAGGACATTGAAGAACAAATAAGCAAGATTAAGCCTACAAAGCTGCAAATTGGAGAAGGAAAATATATTGAATGCAATTACGAGTTCCACCTGACCATGGTTGACGGAAAAGTCGTAAACGAACTGACAGGAACAACCTCAACAATGTCATGCCCGATTTGCAAAAAGAGTCAGAAGAACTTTTTTCAATTCAATTCAATTTATTTCATATATAATATGTTACATCTCAATTTTATATAATTAGTTGTAAAGAGTTTAAGATTAGTATCTTTTTCTGCTTAATTATAATATATTTCAATTAGTTATCATAGACAGAATTATATTGGAGGTAAAAATTTAGCAAAAACCTATCTAAACCCCTTTTTTCGTATTATTTTTATATTTTTTTTATCGATTTTATATTATTATTTGTCAGAAGAACTTTGGTAATTTAAACGATTCTACAAATGAGGAGAATTACGAATATGGAATGTCACCATTGCACGCAAGGATAAGGTGTATGGAATTCTTGCTAAAACTGGCATATACCCTACCACAAGAGGAAGAAAACTTCGATGAAAATACATCAATAAAGGATAAGGAAAAGATCAGAAAGAAGCAAATACAGGATGGTTTTTTTGAAACAAGTTGGACTAAAAGTAGACTGTCCCAAGCACGGATACGGTAACTCTAACGATGGAAACACTTCTAGGAGATTTTTTGAAAATGATGAGGCAGTAACTAGAATCATTGGAATTGACAATCAAATCGTGAAAAGATTGGGAACGATCTTGGATGTTTTAAACTGCAAAGAAAATGTCAATTCTACAAAATATGGAGAATATGCGTCGAAAACTGCATCTCTTTTAGCAGAAATGTATCCACAGAAGGAGTTGACCCCGACCGTCCATAAAATATTGGCGCATGGCAAAGATATAATTGAGTACCAGTCTTTGCCAATTGGAGAGCTTTCTGAAGAAGCACAGGAGTCTCTTAACAAATTTTATAAAAAATATAGATTGCAGAACACATTCAAAGCATCAAGGGTAAGGCAAAATAAGGACCTCTTCAACATGTTGGCAGCATCTTCCGATCCACTTATTTCTTCCCTGCGGCATGTGAAGTCACGAATAGAGTTACAAAATAATTATAGTTTAGAAATTGTTAGTCTTTTAGATATACCTTCTCTTACGAATTGTGATGAATATTTTACAGAAAATTGAAAAAATAAATTTAAAAAAATAAATAATTTTTTTTTTTAATTTGTTGGGTAATAATTTAAAACATAAAACCCTTAAGAAAAAAAATAAAAACAATCTAAAAATGTAAAAATAATTTTTTTTAGTTACCATAAAATTGATTTTTCTACTAATTTTAACTTTGATAACCCATAAGTAGGCCCCTACAAAGCGTAGCACCCTTTCCAAACGCTCATTTCATAGGCTGAACAGTTATCTATCATATGCTGTTTAAACTGTTCAATTATCTTATTCGGTTCAAAAGATATGATTTTTGCAACGAAAAAACTCAAATGGCGCCACTGTGCGTTTGCCACCTTGTGAAAAACAGGCGTTTAATGTTGAATAATTTTGTTTGTTTTTTTCTAATTCACTGTCTTTTTTTTAATTAAGTCCTTTTTTAAATTTATTTTAATTTAAAAACATTTAACATTTTTAAATGGGGAGGCAACAACAAAAAAATAAAAAAAATTATGAAATGAAATGACATAACCAGCGATGATTTATGCAAAACATGTTGCATTTTTGAGCACTATAATGTGGCATCATGAATATTCAGAGTTGATTTATTAAAATTTAGCAAACGGATAAAATTCGTTATGAATAAACACTGTGCTAACAAGCACCTAAGCTTAA
Source organism: Pollenia amentaria (assembly GCA_943735925.1). NCBI lineage: Eukaryota > Metazoa > Arthropoda > Insecta > Diptera > Polleniidae > Pollenia > Pollenia amentaria. Next base: position 197,167,773 of record OX031008.1, on the reverse strand, counting down.
TTGGAATTCTAGTTAGCAGCTCGTTGTACATAGTGTACGAACTGTGGCTAATTTTTTGTTATGAATACGGCAGTATATATGTATATAACTTTGTAATATTAAATGAATTCTGAAACTTTTGTTTGTAAACCTATTTTAAAGATGTTTTTTTTTAATAAATGTCTTTAAAAAGAAAAATCCCGTTTTAGAAAACGAAACGATTTTAGTATTTAAAAAAAAATCGAATACATTATCTTCTTATTTCCTGTCTAGGTTCTTTTAAATTTTATATTATAAATGTTAGTTCAACTGTATTTTGAACCTAAATTTAAAGTCTGAATTCATAATGAAACTTTGGTATGAAGTCAGCACAAAGTTAATTTATAATACACTTACCAAATTCTGAAAAACGATTTGCTAAATTCTTGCCAACTTGTGAAAAACTGCCCTTTTGTGTCAGTTTTGTTTGTTTTTTTTACCGTCTTTTTTTAATTTATCAGGCCAGTTCTGAAAATCACTTTAACACGTGTGATATTTTGGGGTCCCGTTGTTGTGTTTTTCGGTATGATTTTCAATTGCCGAAAGCAGAACGCCACAAAATCACACGTGTGATTTTATTTATTTTAATTAATAATTTAATTTTAATTATTATATATTTAATTATATATTTAATTATTATTAATTAATTGTGTATTAATTAATTGTTTTTTAAGAAATTATTATTATTGAAAAACTTCAAAGAAAAATCACAATTGTTATTAAAAACTTTACAATTTTTATTTGTGCAGGGAAAAACAAAAACAAAAAAAAAAAAATTAAATGAGAAAACCAGCGATGATTTATGCAAAACCTCTTGCATTTTTACAGAGTTGATTTATTAAAAGTTAGCAGACGCATACAAGTTTGTTATGAATTAACTCTGTGCTAGCAAGCTGCTAAGCTTAATCGACATTCTAGTTAGCAGCTCGTTGAACGTAGTGTATACACTGTTACATTACAAGAATGTTTCTTATTGATAGTGTTCTTAGTTTTGGGAATTTTATTTTTTTTGGAATGTGGGATACAAATTTCGTGAAAATCTCCAGGGGATTTTTTGGGATAAAGCACTTTTTTCGCTGTGCAATGGCAAGACCGATTTGGTCAAGATGTGGGTACAAATTTAATGGCCCTATTGTCGTTATCAACTCAACGCAGTTTGGTTGACTACGAGTCGACCCAACTTTCACACAACCAAACTGTTTTTTAGTATTGCGAAACACAACTGTTTTTAGTTGAAATTGTTATGGCGCTGCCAACTTAAAATATCGAGATTGACAGAAAATCAGACAAATTAAAGTTAAAAATTAAAAAAAAATATAAATCAAGGAAAAAAGGTTTATTAAAATATAGGTGCGTTTGAGTACTTTTACAGTAAAATGCAGTAAATGAGTAAATTTAAATATTTGCTCTCACAAAAAACTGTTGTCCAACAAAGTACGCGAACGCAAAATTTGTAAAAATTCGTAAAATAAAGGCAACAGCTGATGGCAAATAATTGAATAGTTGAAAAATGTTTACACTTTTGACTACTTAACTCGTTTTCTTATCGGTACTCGATTAAATACTTTTTATAACACGAATATTTTTGAAAAATACAAACAAATTATTTTATGTAATCTTTCATATTTGTTTGTTTTTTATTTTATTTGAATTTGCTAATTTGTTTCCGGCTAAATTTGATCAATAGTACACGAATACTTTTGTTTACTATTGATAATTTTAAAAACAATGGCTGTTCTAAGTACCCGAGTACTTGACACTTTTACAACTCCACAAAATTAACATAACAAAACAAAGTTTCAAAAGTTGGTGTTTAGCCATATAAATTCTTCACAAACAAGTTTAATAAATTCATATTTATTCATTTTTTCTTTTTATTTTAGTTTTATTTAAACTTTTCTTTTTTCAAACAATTTTTTCACAATTTGTATGCCTTTTGTTTGCTACTTTTGTTTGTTTACCTTTTGAAACATATGTTTTTTTGTTTTACTAAATTTTACTGCAAAAATTACTGCAGTAAAAATTTGTAAGTACTCAGTCAAGAACTGTCACTTTACGCTCTCAATTTGTGTTCTCATTTACTGTATTTTGTGTACGCGAACGAAATTTAGTAAAATGCAGTAAAGTTCAGTAAAAAATAGTAAAAACTTTTGTGTTCTCGAACGCAGCTTATGTAAAAAATTTGTATAAAAGTATGGTATGCCCCAAAGAATTTTTGAGGTGATGGAAAATAAAGAAATGTCAACACATTATTAAAACTTTTTTTTCGCGTGTCTTTTTTTTATCAAAATAAGTTAGATTAACAAGGCTCTCAAATTGTGCTTTAGTTGTAACTTTCAAAGATCTGCGAATGTATTAAATGTTGTGAAAATCTAATATACGGCTTAACAAATCTTTCTACTTACGGTTTCTTCATTTTTTATTTATTTTTGTTTTTAAAAATTAAAGTCAACTGAAACTGAAAGCAACTCAACTACTAATAAGCAGTTGTCTATTTAAGACGTTTATATCGACCAAACTTACACAGAGATGTAAACCATAATACCGGGAAAAAGTAGTAAGCACAACCAAAAAATAGTTGAGTTGAGATTGACAATTCGAATTTATAAACGACGACCAAACTATTTAAAAAGTTGTCAACCGCAATAGGGGCATAAATAAGACTTTTTTTGGCTTTATTTTAAATATGCTTTTTATACCAACAAGCGTTACTTCTGTTGAACTAGTCTTTTCTATAATGAAAACAACCAAAATCAAAATTTTCAACAGAATGCAGTATGAGCAATTATAAGCTCTTCTTAAAATAACACTTTAATAAAAATGCAGGTTGCTGTGACTAATTTATTCAATCATCCCAAATGTACTTTTTAAAAACAACATGTAAAACAAATTTGAATTGGCTGATAAATCAGAAGATTTTGATTCTCTAGATCTTGAAATGATAAATATTGATGTATTATTATTTTTTTTGATGCATAATTATAATTTTGCGTTTTTACGTTGCCCTTGTTACAAAGATACTTTACATGTGTACGTAGATATTTAGAACTCAAAGAATAAAAAACATTAGTTTTAATAATAGCTCTGTTTCTTTACTCTACTTTGGGATCCCTCGGGATCCCAATTTGCACGAAAAGCGTTCCCGTACTTTAAATTTGTGTAAAAGAGAGCGAGTTTGAGAGAATAAAATTCTTCTTCTTCTTGCACGAAACAGCCCAAACTTTTTCTTCGTGTCAATTGTTAAACAGCTGTAAAACATAAACAAAACAAAAAAAGGTATGGAAAAAAATGCTAATGAACAAATTTTGGAAAGTGTTGTGGAATAAAATAGTGTTATTAAATAAAAAGGTTTATGTTAAAATATCAAGAAAAATAATGTAAGTTGTTGTAAAAGTGTTTGTATTGTTCAATTTTTGTTAATAGTAGTTTATTTCAACAGATAATATACAATTTTTCAAAAGTGGCGCAACCTTTTATTGGTTTGTTAAGACTGTCAAAACACTGACTTTTTTATTTTGTGCTTAAAATGGTTTTTTTTGTTCCCGTACTTTTGTGTAATTTTGTATCATTGTGAGAGAAATGTATGCTTGCTCTCATTTTCACGAACTTTACCCAAAAAGTAAAGAAACAAAGCTAATATTACACAAATGGATTTAGTTAAATAAATCAATTCATGCATATGTATTTTTCCTTTGACATAATATCATGTATTTTATTTTTAAGGAAATTTAGTTATTTTTGGGGCTAAGAAAATAGATATTTTGGGGATAAGAAATCGCAAATTGGGGATAAGGCTCAAAATAAAACTGGATACATTGCTTATTGAACAAAATAACCTTCAAGCATGTATTTATTACAATACGAAGTACAGTTTTTCTAAAAGTATCGTAATTAGGCCTGGCTTGGGTTTGAAGTTACCCCTTCAACAGCAAAGCCACGGAGGAGAAATTATGTGTCCTCGAAATATATAAAAGCAGTCATGGCATTAAAAGCTTTTTTCAGGAGTGGTATTTGTATTGGAGCTATGGTCAAATAAAATAATCCAATAAAATAATTTTGACCAAATTTTATCTAAATACCAACAAAATAAGATAGTTTATGGTCACAAAGATTCTATTCCGGACTCTATTCTAAAACAATATCGGTACGTTATCTAAGTATTTGTGTTCGACAGCGTACCGTATTTAGTTTGTGTACAAATTAACAAACACAAAAAGAAGTTTTGGCCGCCATTACCAAGTTAGTATACAAAATTTTGAAGGTACAGCTTAGATTTGCTTAAAACGAAATAATAACAAAATCTCATTGCGCTGGAAAAATCCAAGTTTCAGGTTACAATAAGCTAAGTTTAAACTTAATCCACATCTCAAAAACCCGTCCTACGGGGGTTTTATTTTTTAAACTTATGTATTATTGAATAAGCCAAATCCTAAAAAACAATTTTAATGACTTTCAAAAATTTGTTTAAACCAATTTCGTCTATTTACGCGTTGTTAGTTTTTCGGTGCTCCAGCTTTAAGGATTTCTGGAATTATCCGCCTCTTTAGAACTTTATTACATGCTGATGTAAGAAAATGCCATGAACATTTTACGGAAATTATCTGATGTTCTGCACGATGCTTTGCAAATGATTGCAAGATGCATTAAAAAGTGATCTGTAAGAAATGCTGAAATTCTGCTAACGACAACAAATTTATTAACCTAAGATTTCACTTACGACACCACTCGTAACAAAAATATTGTAGAATTAATCTACATTGCGATAATGATTCGTATTCTTAACGTAATGTACTAAACATGTTTTCAATATTCGCACAATGTTCAGTTAAATTTTATTAAAAAAAATCATGATTTTAAAATTACCAATATTTTGAAAAATAGGCATCAAATACAATCTGCTTGATATTTTTGGATTAAGGATAAAAGAAAAATTTATTTATTTATGCTAGAAACAAACTCGTTTTCGTTTACTTAAAATGCTTAATAACGTGGCTTGTATTTTATATAATAAAATATATTTTATTATTATAATACAACAGTATGCGCAATGAATTTAACGAATAATTATTTTAAAATAAAATGGATGACAATTACTTTTTTTTTAAAGTTCTTTTTTCAATTGAAAATCTTGAGCCGGAATGTGAGGATTTAAATTACGCCAGAAGTCAACTCTATCTTGATAAAGTTTTTCGTCAAAACGGAAGAGTTTAGAGTCTTTTTCATTTTTACTGCCGATTTTGGCAAATAATACTGGATAGTGCTTGGTAGGTGACCACTTAGGTAAACCACTACCGGGTGGTGTAGGATTGCTGAATTACAAGTACAAATAAAAAAAAAAAAATTAAAAAAGTTTAATACTAAAAATTTTCTTATAAAAATCACCTGGTCTTGGCAAAGTTTACCCACAGTGAAAGCATAATTTCTCTAACTTTCAAATCATTTTTAGTAGGTGAAGCACTTACGAATAGTTCTCGAGCAATGGGGAATAAGTATTGTAATTCCTCAGCATGACAAGCTCCTGAATTTTTGTTTAGTGTTTTATTATTATTTTTTTTAATGTCTAATATAATAAAGTTTATTTACCATAGAATTTCTCTCTTCCTCCATTGAATAGCTCGGAAAAACTTGCAGCTCCTTTGTGTTCGAACAGATATACAAAAGTTGGGGCCACGTTTTTAGGTGCTGATTTGTAACTTTTAAGACGTAAACGTATATATTCATCTATTCCAGCCACAAACCAACCATCTGACATTAACTTTAATGAAAAACTTTTTTATAAAAAATCAAATTAATTTCATTTTTTCCTTTTTTACTTACGTCTGTAATATTTTGATAATTTTCTCGGTCATAATTGTGTCCATTGCTTAAATAGAAATTCTCTAGATCTTCTGTCACTGTATTTTGATCAGCTTTCGTTAAATGATCATAGTTAAGTATAATGGGTAAAACATTATAGAATTTTTCTTTAAATTCCTCCAGTAAGCCCGGGAGATTTAATAGAGCTGCTGTTTTTAATAACCCCTCTTCTGAAGTGGCACCGATCATTAGAGGCAAAGAAAATCCATGTGGTTGTGGCGCTTCTCTAGGATAAACAGTAAGAAAAGCTTCAGGGTGTTCGGGTTCCACCACAGGTGGGAAAGGTATCATGGGATCAAAGTCCCATTCCTTAAGGATTGTCGAATGTTAGAAATTACATTTAAAATAATTTTATAAAAACTTACAAATAAATCATAAACTGTGGCAACAATATCATCCACAGGTTTTTCCCTTAAACAATCCATCATTTTTGCCAAATTGCCATCACTGGTGCAGCCAACAAGTTTTGCCATTTTTTTAGCCCTTTGGCGTGGAACACCTTTATGAGCTGGTTGAGCCCAAGGGTTGAAATACGTACCCGATTGAGCGATACCTTTATGGAATAAACCTTTCGATTTCGGTGACAACATGTGGTATGTAACACTAGCGCCACCGGCACTTTCTCCAAACATAGTTACACTCTTAGGATTACCTCCGAATGAGGCAATATTTTCTTGTATCCATTTTAAAACCTCCAATTGATCTTTCAAACCAAAGTTACCGGGGCAATCGGTTGTCTCAGTACTTAAGAAACCAAGCGGGCCCAACCGGAAATTGGCTGATACCAGGACTATATCATGATTTAGCAAAAAATCAGGACCATAAAAACTACTTATACCAGAACCACATTCCCAACCACCACCATGGAACCAAACCATTATCGGTAGGGGTTCGGATGTATTGGGGACCTACATAAATAAAAAATCAATTGGGCATCTAGTTTGTAATGTTAAAAAATATGACATACCTCTGGTGTGTAAACATTTAAATACAAACAATCTTCGCTACCCTCAATTTCCATATCACGTCTAAATGGATCTCGTTGCCTACATTTAGGCGAATCTGCAATGACTTGTTTTTCACCAGTCCAAAGTCCATAAGGTACCGGGGACTAAAAGAAATATTGATAATTGAAGAGAAATTACTTACGGCCTTATTTATACAAAATAAAACAGGTTAATAAAAGGTTTATCAAACAAGTTTTCATATAAAATCCGTTTCATAAACTCTTTATTAACCTGTTTTATTATACCCTCCACCACCACTGTGGTGAATGAGGGTATATTAAGTTTGTCATTTCGTGTGAAACTTTTTTATTATACATCCCAGACACCATAAAGTATATATATTCCGGCTCCTTGAGTAATTCTAAATCGATTTAGCCATGTCCGTCTGTCTCTCCGTCTGTCCGTCTGTTCAAAACACGCTCACTTTCGAAAAACGCAAAACAAAAGAACAAACTTGGTCTCAAATTGCTTGCAGTTATCCTAAGCAGTTTGGAATTGAAATCCAGCAACATCGGTTCAGTAGGATCAGAACTATGAATCAAAATGTGGAACCACCACCCTAAAAAAATTGGTAATTTTGATACAAAAACTAACATAAATGGTGGAATAATGCAAGGAATAACATAAAATTTTGTACGAATTCGCTTTATACGACTGCAAATTTCGTGAAGATCGGTCCATAATTGACCATAGGCTCCATATAAACCCTTTTCACGGAAAACAGTTTAGTACGCCTAAAACCGCAATAAATAACGCTAGCATACTTAAATTTGCTACGTCACAGTTTTATAGGACCAGAAATCACACCGTAAAATTTTTGAAGATCGGTCCATAATTTACACTAGGCCCCATCTAAAACATACTCCCGGAAAACAGTTTATTGCGCCTAAAACCAAATAAAGCCCACTTTGGGAAAATAATTAAATTTGCCTAAACCATCACAGATATAGATATTGCGGTAAAATTTCTTACTTAAATTCATATGGCCAGAAAAAACATCATGCAAATTTGTGAAATTTACTGTTAACGCTAAAACTCATTACACTGTTGCATTGAAATTTATTCCAATTTTTTTTTTGTAATACTAGAAATTAGTCTTCAGAATTTTAGGATGATTGGGCCATAATTTACCATAGGTCCAATACAAATTACGCTCCTAAAAATTATTTTAGTTCGGCTAAAAATTTTACAATTCATTATATTTTACTCAAGCCAGTTCAAAGTTCTAACAAGAAACGCATAAAATTTTCTTATTGTCGGTCAATAATTTAATAAGCTGCAACCAATTTTAATGCTGACGTTCGTTTTTGTGAAGATTAGTTAATAATATATATGTGTTTATCATATAGAGCCCACTACTGACGGTGGAGGGTATCAAAGATTCGGCACAGCCGAATATAGCACTCTAACTTGTATTTTATAAATAAGGCCGTTAAAACTTAATTTTTTGTTATTATAAATATTAATATATATATATTATATATATTAAGCTGTTTGAGATGCTGTTAGTGTCGAAACTAGCCCCAGTTTTAAATGAAAACAGATGTATTCCTAACCATCAATTCGGCTTTAGAACACAGCACAATTGAACAAACCAATGTATTGTAAACGCCATAAGAAAATCCTTTGAAGAAAGAAAATATTGCTCCGCTCTCTTCATCGATGTTTCTCAAGCTTTCGATAATATCTGGCATGAAGGCTTATTACATAAATTGAAGCTAAACTTACCAGTAAACACACACAAGCTGTTAGAAAGCTACTTAGTCGGTCGAAAGTTTATTATTAAAGAAGGTGATTTTATAAGTTCTCCTCAGCCAATTGACGCTGGAGTCCCTCAGGGAAGCATCATGGGCCCACTGTTACACTTAATATTTACCTCAAACATGATAACCGCACCCTAACTTCAACATTTGCTGATGATACAGCTTTTTTAAGCATACACGAAAACTGTCATGAAGCATCTCGTTACTTGCAGAATCATATATTTTAACTGGAAAAGTGGTTAAAACAATGGAATTTTAAGGTCAATGAGCAAAAGTGCGTCGGGAGTCATGTCCCCCTATTAAAATCAATAACCAATTAGTGCCCAACAATCGCATGTAAAATATCTTGGTATACATCTAGATCAACGTTTAACGCGGAAATGCCAAATAGAAGCAAAACTAACACAAATGAAACTAAAAGCAATTCAAACTAATTGGCTTATTGGAAGAAATTGTGTTCTTAGCCAGGATTGCAACTTCTACTTTACAACTCTATATTAAAGCCAATCTGGTGCTACGGTATTCAGATATGGGGAACTGCCTCGGTCTAAAATATCGAAAGGCGCCAAAATTAACTTTTTCGAATAATCACAGTCGCTCCCTGGTATGTTAAAAACTCAAATATTCACAAGGATCTCAATGTGCCATTAGTAAAAACTATTATTACGAAGTATGCAGTAATATATTTAAAAAGGCTTGAGTCGCACCAAAATCCACTAGCTCGAAATATTTTAAATGACAGCGGCCACTCTAGATTAAGGAGAAGATATACTGCAGGACTCATCCGACGAAAAGAGCGCTAAGCCTCTACATATGTGAACAGAAACCGTGAGGAGAAAGATTTTGGTCTGGCATTGGCAGGGCAAAAATAAAGTATTATTATAAGATCTCAATAATTATTGTTAGTTCATATTTAATATATGAAGATTCAATAAATAAATAAAGACAAAAAGTATTGCTTTATTTTAAAAGAAATTTTCGAATTAGCTTTCGCATCGAAATCGTTTTCGAATCGCAATAGAGAGTAGCCCCCCGGTATTCCCGTTTTAAATCATATAATAGTTATCATTGTCATCTTCTTACTGCGCTACAGTTCGGGGAAAGCTTGTTGCCAGTTTCGATACCCATTATTTTTAAGTCGTCTTCTACGCAGTCTATGAATCTCGTCGTGTAGTAGATCTGATGTCATAGATTAACATTAACTTTTGCGGTCTATTGTCGTTCTTGCGAGCTAACTATGTCCTCTCCTTCACATAGATCCAGCAGTTCTTCGTTCCTTTTTTTGGGCATAGCCATGATTTGTGTCGCGCATACATTTTGCGTTTGGTAGATATTTAATTTGCACATTTGTGAAACTAATTTGGATGTAAATATTGTCTTCTGGATGTACATACATGATTAATTCTAGACATGAATGGCGGTTTCTTTTCTGAGAAGTATGTTGCATAAATTTTACATGTTTTAAATTTTTGTGTTCGTTTGTATAAAAAATACAACTGTGGGAAACATTTTCAAGTTCTTTTATGAAAATGTTGATGAAAAACATGCAAAACATGTTGCATATTTTACCCTCGCTTTTACTTAAGGTTTTCATACTGCCCTGCCAACTTTGATACTTATGTTCTACTTTGTTTGTTGAACCATAGCTTTATTTTGTTTGCCATAATATATACCGCTCATAATTTTATGAGAAGTTTTTTAAAAAAAAAAAATATAAAAATGTTAACATATTTAAATGGAAAAATTATATGTTAAATATCATCGTTTTAGTTTTTTCCAAGCAGTTAGTGATGTCGATATTTGTTGCCAAACCGTAATAGTGTGCAGAATCCGCTTAAATAACCTTAAAAATCACTAATAAAGTACATTAATGAAAAATGTGTAAAATTTGTAAATAAAAGCAGCTAATTTTGTTCTATTGAAATTGTAAAACATGTAACACTTTGAGTGAGTATAGGTTACATTAGAAAGTGTTACATGTATGAAGTATAACATATTTTTCTCAGAAATTATAAAGTAAATTGTATGTATTGGGGAGCTGCACTCATAGAAAAATGCATCTTCATATCGATAATGCCCTAACATCAGAATTGTGACATCAATGTTATTACAAATGGCATCAATGAGGCCAAAAGTGACAACAACCCAATGACGAACGTCATCATAAAACTTTGTCATATTTTATGCGTCATCTATGCTATGAATACAGTAACATCAACTCGATGCCACATTTTGTGTATTTATAACATTATTTTCATGTTTAAAAAGTAAAATGAAAAGGAAAAGTTCCCATATTCTATTTGTTTAAATTATTAAGTTAAATACATCAAATTTGCAAAGTATAATGATTAGGAAACCATATTGGGCATGCTGCCGGTGTCTTATAATTGAAAGTTATTCTGTAAACAAAGGGCGGAATACAACAAATGTGAAACAAACATGCATAATGGGTAAGCAAATAATTGTATGCATAGAAGCTTTAGTTAGCGAAGCCGGTACTTGTTATACCATAGAGGAGAAAATCCTTGCGCCCGGCCAAAGGCCGGCTATGCAGAGAAACATTAGTTAGCGAAGTCAGAGGAGAAAATCCTTGCTTTCAAAATAATTTTCGTTATAAATTTAAAAATGAAATAATCCCCCAAAAAATATATTTGTGCTTTATTTCTTAATGATTTTTTGGGGGTAATTATATATGAAATAATACCCCAACTAAAAAAAAAATAAATAACACCCCAAACAAAATGAAATAACCCACCAAAAGTCGTTGTTGTTGCTTTCTGTACAAAGTTTTGGGGGTTATTTAATTTTTTTGTAGGGTTATATTTTGGTGGTTATTCATGCCGCCGTCTTTATTTCTTTTAACTACACATCTTAAATATTGGGACATGTGTATAAAAAAGAAGTTATTCAGTTATTTCAATAGGTCACTCAGTTATAATATTTTATTGATTTGCCACGTCTTTTTTACTTGAAAATGATCATTTTATCTTTAATTATAAAAATTTTTTGTGCTAAAATATATAAATTTTGCTTTTTTATAGATTTTAGATTTTATGATAGAGAGTATTCGGTAAATCTTTAAATTCCCCAAGTGTTTTGGAAAATTTTATTTGTAACGGCTGCCAATTAAGATGTGTCGTAAAGATATGTATCAGTTCGACTGTATACCTGGTAAATCTACCATAGACCAGGTATTCACACTACCCCAAATTCTGAAAAAGACCCAAGTAAAACACATAATACGAATTTGCACACTCAGAAAAAAATAGGGTTAGTGGTAACCATATTCTAAGAGCAACATACTATGATTGGATTTTAAAAGTGTTTATGTTTGTAGAAAACTATATTATGGTTAAATATGACCGTAATATGGTTAAACTTAAAAATAACTTGCCCGAAATCAATGGTGGGCCAAAACTAACCATAATTTGTTCAAAATTAACGACAAAAGTTACTACATTATATTCAGAATAAACAATTATATGGTCAATGTTTTCCATATTATGGTTATTTATTTCTGCCATTTTTTTTTATTCCTGTTACGTGTTATGTTCCACTTTTAAAAGCCGGACAGATTGTAAGTACTATAAATGCAACTAAATGTATCATCTCATTATTGAAAGTTATTCCGCACTTACAAATCCTCTAACCAAATATGATTGGTATCGGTTCATATAGCACCCATACAAATACTACTCCCGAAAGTAGCTTTTAATGTCATGACTTCCTTATAAATGTTGGTTTCGACATAAAAATGTCATGACAAAATGTTGTGCTGGTAAGTCCAAAATTAAACATAGGTCTCATATAAACCCCCTTCTTAAAATCTTTGAAAAGCAAACAAATCTCATATAGATGAAGATATATTTATATAACTTTTAGCCTCATAGCATAATTTTGTTCTGGCGACCATGATTGGCGATGGGTCAAAAATAGGGTACACTCTCAAAAATTTGTTTTTAAAATATTATGGTCTAGGGTATCATATGGACTCGCTTGACCGATTATACTTCCTAACTTGTTTGTTCTAAGTTTGTGTATACATATATTTACCAAAAATATATTTCATTCCTTGTAAATACTATAAGAGAAAAATCTGTCACGTGCGGTATATCACGAACGTAATTACATTTTGTTCAATATGAAACCATCCAGAAAATTTTTTTCTTTCCAATTACGGATTATAAAGGCAAAATGTGGTTTAATGTAAAAAATTAAAAAAGGAAAAATACCTCCCACGATTCGCAGATTTTCGGATTTTTTTACATTCACCCCAAAATAACTACTATTTTATGTCACGTAAGATATGCACATATTTTGCTAGATATTTTGGACAGTAAGGTGCCGAATGTAAAAATTATTTTTTCCATATATAGTACCCTCTAAATTAAACAGAATGATAAAAAATATTTCCGGTTACTACTATTTGTGCAAAAACTCTATCAATCTGAAGGCGTACAAATGTCACGTACGATGACATGGAAATGCCCATATGTAACTACAATTTGCTTTATTTTTTTTCTTAAAACAATTTTATTAAGAATATCGAAGTTCGTGAGAACGTCATTTTGGGTTTTCAAACACTCACTCGCTCACGCACGACAAAATAACGTCAAGTGCACAAATCTTTTCTCAACTATTTCGAATGTGTATTTTGTTTTTATTAGTTTTGTATTAAGACTTTTTAAGGCTATTTCGCCTAAAATTTTCCTTTTATTAGTAAAACTGCATTGTTTACTTTTAACAGAAAATTTCATGAAATTTGATATACAATATTAATTAAGTAATTAATTGAGTTTAATTCCCGTTAAATTTTTTATAATAAATTTAATCGAATTCGTCTGTGCCGAAGCTTTGACACATTCCACTGATAATTATAATTTTTCAAGGGGCTTTCACTGGATCTATGATAAATTATAAACGAATCTCTATAATATCTGACCTTAAAGTACAGGATGGCGCTGAATGAGCTATATGGTTTGAATTCTTTATAACGATTTTACTTATGATTTTTTCTATGTTTTTTATACCCACACCACAATAATGGTGAGGGTAATACACATTTGTGCTGATGTATGTAACACCTTAAAATATTGGTCATAGCCCCGATCGTATATGTTAACCGATCGACTCAGAATCCCTTTCTGAGTCGTTCTAACAATGTCCGTCCGGTTGGCTGGCAGTCTGTCCATGTAATCTTGTGCGCAGGGGACAGGTCGCAATTATGAAGATAATTTGGTACACGGGCCAAGTCTATTGAAAACGGAGATAATTGGTCCATAATTTCATATAGCCCCCATACAAGCTGCTTTCCGGAATAGGGAATTTGTGCCCACTATCAAACAAATTTTAATGAAATTTAAAACTAAGATAGATCCATATTTAGATGGACACATTAGCTATGCATTTTTCAAAAAATAGGAGCACGTTGGGAGATGGGGAGGGGGCAATTTCTGCCTCTCCGACACTATCTAATAGTCAATTTACACTACAACGAAATCTAGAACTTACTATATTTCGAGCCAAATCTACACCGTGAATAGATTTTGACGATGCAACTATTTTTTTTATAAAGCATTAAAAAATACTTCCCTGCACAAAAAAAAAATACATTTTTATTAAAAAAAAAAAAATAATAGCGGATTGTAAAAACTGTTAAAAAATTTTGTGAAAATAGTAAAAAAAAAAGCAAAAGGCAAATAATATTGAAACAATTAATTAAGTTGATTATTTATAAAAGTTACACAAAAAACTTTCAATCGGCTGTTGTTGTTATGAAAACAAAATCTCGCTAATATCAAAAAAGTATAATGTAAACGCACTAGATTTTGAGGAAGATGAAATTAATGTAATTAAAAACATAAATAGATCTAATTCATATATCCACATTAGCTATTAGCAAAACTAGGTCCAAATAGGTACACTTCCAAAAATTTATTCTTATATAGTGTGGTGCAGGATTTCATATGGTCGGGCTTGACAGATTTAGCATTCTGTGGAGAAGGCTTGGGGAATTAATTATGACTAACTACACAATCAAACAACGAACCAAAACAATTGAACCTGATTAAAATTAGGAAAATTACTTGTTTTGTGTGTATGAAATACAGGGTCGAGCAGAATGAGCTTTATGGACAGATTTCTTTTTATATATGTTTTTTAGTTATTTAGCAAAGTTTTTATTGTTACACCTTTCCAATTTTAAATAAAAAAAAATATTATTTTAGATGTCGATGCGTACACAATATATTTGGAAATTAATTATGAATAACTAAACAATCGAACAAAAATAATTCCACCCGAAATTTTGCGAAAGGTTTTGGAAACTATTTTAAAAAGAGCACGTTTAGCATACAAATTTTTATTTAGATGCAAAATTTTTGTTTAGCACTTGGTATTTTACTTAGCATTTTTAGAAAATGTTTGTAGTTTTTCTTATCTTTATTTATTTTAAAAATTTGGAGGAATTGTTTTACTGATTTTACCTAATTTTTTTTTGTAAATTATAATAAATTTTGACTAAAAATAGTTGTATCCAAAATTAAATTTCGAAAATGGATAATTCTTATGTAAAGAAACTACTTTCCTGTCTTGATAAAAAATAGAATATTCAGGGAATATTAGAAATGCCCTTATTATTTTCATTGTAAATATTATTTGCCCTTTAATATTACAATATAAATTTATAAGAAAATTTCACTTTGTATTTAGATAAAATTTCAATATGTACTGTAAATGTTTGAAGAAATTGTTTGCTCTCTCAGGGGTTCGCTGGCCCCTAAATTTAAAATTAAATCTCAGCTACCTGTGCTACATATTTATATATATCAGATGCTTCATCAAAATCTACCGATTTGTTTAAATATTATTATTAATTCAACATTTTTTATATTTTTCGAATTTATTCTATACAATATAATAGTCTGGTAGTGTATAAAGTCAAATATAAAATATAAAAAATGTTGAATATAATAAAGTTGCTTATAAAAAGAAATAATTCCCAATATCTGTTAATTTTAATAGAAACTGGGAATTTTAGTTCTCATGTTGAATTACGTTTTTATTATTATTAATTTCAATTTCGTTAAAAAATAAGTCACTAAAATGTATTTAGTTTCCATTAATTATATTCTTATTGCTTCGACCTTTTTTCTTCAATTAAATATTATATTTATATCAAGCTTTAGGTCACTTTTTATAAATAATCAATTAAAATATTATTTATTTTTCAATATTTCGATTTCCGTTGGAAATCTTCTTTAGGAAATTCTTTTTAAATAATATAAAATTACAAAATTGTTTTTGACAATAAATGGAAAAATTAAAAATGGAAAAATAAATTTAAAACTTCAATTAACAAACTTAAAATAAAAAGAGGAAAACAAAAAAATTTTTAAAAATATTCAAAACCTAAAACCTATTTTAATTTCCCTTTCCGTCAATCTATTTATTTTTATTCAATATATATTTTCAATGCGATTATTGAATAATAATCGCATAAAAAAAAAATTTAAGCCATAAAGCTCATTTTGCGCCACCCTGTATTATTATTTATTACGGTATTGGGCAGGCGTATTAAATTATATTTCGAGAGTACGATTTATATGAGATCGATCATCACAAAATTGCATAAAAGGATTATTCATTACGGTTTAAGGTTTACTATTGTGTTTTCTGTGAGTGGGTTTTATATGGAGCCTACGGTAAATTATGGACCGATCTTCACGAAATCTATAAATGTTAGAATTTAGGTAATAAATCGATTATGTCAAAGTGCGAAGTAAAAATTAATCCTTATCTAATGTATAAACACAGAAAGAAATTTAAATTTTTCTACTTTACTTTGAGTACGAGTCGTTATTAAAAATTAAAGTACGACTAACACTAAAAAGTACTTAAAACTATCCAAAGACGATTTGCTTGTCTTGTGTAGAAACAACAACAACAGTACAAGAAGAAAAACATACTTAATTTTCATGTTTAAAAAGTAAAATAAGAAGCAAAAAATTCCCAAATTCTTTTTGTTAAAATAATATAGTTAAATACATTCAAGTTTCAGAGTAAACTCATTACGAAAACCATATCGGCCGTTTTGCTGGTGCCTTATAATTTAGTGCCTTATAAAAAGCAAGCAAAAGTAAAACAACGGGTAAGTAAATAGCAATATTCTCTATATCTTTGGCTTACTGCCCATTTTAAATACGAATTCGGGATTAAACCAACTTAGAAATTCTTGAATCAAACACAGTTTTGGATTAAGTTTTATCTCACTTTTACTTAAGTTTTCGAATTTTTTTAAGTACGGCGCACTTAAATTATTCGTTCTTTAATCAAGCATTCTGTACTTACTTACGATACTATTGACACCGCTTTGGCTTGATTTATGTACGGATGGACTGATTTTTATGAAAATTTGTCACGTTTGTGATAATTTTATTAATATTTTTCGCAAGTAACTTAACCACAACTTAAACATTGGAAGAAATATTTTAAAATAGTTCGATGAAAGTATTTTAAGCGCTATATAACACAAGGGAACAAAATTCAACAATATCTCTGAATAATATTGTTGCCGAGCTTCGGATGTGGTGAACCTTTTCCAAGTTACTCCAATATATTTAGTGAAAGTGCCTTAATTTTGGAGAAAAATTTGATTTGAAATCAGCAACCTCAAATTAATAAAAATTTGCAATAAAGTTCCGGACCGCAAAATGACTGTTCTCCAGTGTAATGAATAGATTATTAAATACAAATGACACACTTCAGCAATATACCAAAATCTAAGAAGCTGCCGTACCACTGTGCATTAATAACCAAATTTTAAGTTCTCACATTTTCAAATCGAACATGAAAAAATAATTAAAAGTTTTTATTTCTATAAAAAAAACTAGATTATTTGCATGCAAAATTCAAATTTTGTTTGCCTTTTATTTCGCAAAAAGTTCAAAAGGTCAACAACATTATGTATTCTTTGTAACACTTATTACCTAAACACATATTGTTTTGTTAATTAATTATTTGTTTATTGTTTACAGACTTGTAATTGTTTATTTATTTACATTTTAAAACACGCGTTAAAAACTTTACATCATTATTAACTTAAGTAATGGCATTTAAAAGGAAATTAGTTGTAAAACTAAATCTTAAGTCATACTTAACAAGTTTTTGACGCCCTACACGTAACCACTATTAAATTTGTTAAATATTTTTTTTTGTATAGCGTTTGCTTGATCAAACAGCGTTTAACAATTCATTAGTTACATTCTACGACGATTTTTTCAGACGTAGTAAAGCAACAAAATTTTTTATTGATAGGGGTCACGCTTTTTTGCGATTTTTTTCGTCAAATATTTGCTAAATGTTTTAAACGAATTAATTATTTTTTTTTGCAATTAAAAAAGAATTAAATTTTGAATTCGTCATTGAACACATGTCACAGTTTATAATTTTTAACAATTTCAAATTTACAAGCTAATTAAGGCAAGTCATGATGAATAGTAATTTTCTTCAATTAAAAATATACAAATATTATTCACACAAACACACCTTAAAGCGTAATTCTCCCACTGGAGGCTTGGCATAAGGTATACCCATAAAAGCCCTCATTTTACGCCCCAAATGGGTCAATAAATGACGACCCACTAAAACTCCGCCATGTGGAAGTTTGACTTTTAGCACAGCCGAAGTGCGAGCTTCACATGTCTTTAAATCGTTTAGCAAAATTAAGCCGAGCGTTAAAAAAACTAAAATAAATTTAAACATATTCAAAAATCGCGCGTGCCGATCCGCAAAACTATTTGACATCTTTTGTTAACGTATTAAGAACGCAGACTGAGGTTTGTAGTTTAACGTTGACGATGTTTATTTAATATTAACTTATTTTTTAGAAATTTTGGCTAACATCGGTTGTAGTATTGGGGGACTTTACGTGGCCTGTGTGTGTATGTGTGTGTGTCTAAATTGGTAATAAAAAAAGGTTTTATGCGCATAATAAATGCTCTAAAAAACAAAAGATATGCCTTAAAACCATGAAAAATTTGCTCTAACAAAAGTCGTTTTTTTAATAAAATATTTTATTAAAACAAAAAAAAATACACAAAATCTATATATGTATATAAAAATAAGTCCGTATATGTACGTCGCCGAACTAATCATAAACGCGTCGTGCGATTTCAACCAAACTTATACACTACGTAGGCAGTGGCCCATATATTTATATGAAGTTTGGTTGAAATTTTCGGTCTGGGGGCGGAGGGGCGTGGCAAAATCCATAACTTGAGAACGGCTTGACCGATTTGAACGATGTTTTCTTTAAAATGATCGCCATGGTCCAACTTAGGTTTTTACGGAAAGAAAATTTTGCCCCGCCCACTTTTACGCCCACTTTTTTCGATTTACCTAAAATCAGAAAACGGCTCCATCGAGTTGACTAATTTTTCTTTCAAATGTTCGTATTAATCAACTTTAAGTTTTCATCGAAAGAAAAATTTACCACGCCTACTTTTACGCCCACTTTTTCTATTAAGCGCATAACTGGAGAACGGCATGACCGATTCCAACGATTTACCATTTGAATTCAAGCGGCTCCAATTCCCTTTGCGTCTTGCCTTTGCTATTACCATCAACAAAGCACAAGGCCAATCATTGACTATTGCTGGCTTAAAAGGTCATGAACAATTTGATCGAAGCAACAATTTTAAAGGGGAAGTTTAAAGGTGAAGATGTATTGATTCCACGAATTCCAATAATTCCATCAGATTTACCTTTTGAATTCAAACGACTACAGTTTCCAATACGTCTTGCATTTGCTATTACAATAAATAAAGCGCAAGAGTAATCGTTGGAATTGTGCGGAATTGATTTAGAATATCCTTGCTTTTCACACGGCCAGTTATATGTTTCGTGCTCACGTGTTGGCAAGCCTTCAGTTCTCTTTATCTACACAACAACTCATGGCAAAACCAAAAATGTTGTCTACGAAAGAGCTCTAAGATAGTTTAAGTGATACATAGTCTAAGATTGTAAGAAACTAGAATTAAAAGTTGAATAATAGGGAACAAAACCAACTTTATTAAAAACAAGTGTGTTTCTTTTCTTATTTTGTTTTGCCGTGCGAAGCAGGCAACGGGCCTGCTAGTTCAATATAAAATAAACAGTATCCCGAATTCATAAATTTAACTTGTTAATTGTGTTATTTTGTGTTTTGTGTGTGCCCAGATAAAACTTGTATGAATTAAAATTATGTTTTTATTTCTGTATAAAAGTTCATACAGTTCATACTCTGTAAAATATGTATTTAAGGTGAATTAATGTTGCAATAAATTACAATGTGTTGACATAAATTCTCAAAAAGAAAATTTTGTCTATTGCTTCTAAAAACATTTTTATAAAAAGAAAAACTTCTTTCTACTTCCGCTGAATTCATTGGTGCATATTTAAAAGCCAAAACTTCGCTTACATTATACTCCGTAGTTGAAGTTACCTTAGAGCCATTTAGCTGACCACAAATATTTTGCAGTTTTTCTAAGCCTCTGTTTTTATCTACAATTTGCTTTATTTTATTTTGAACAGTATATTTAGCGTTACAATCGGGTACATTGTCGATATTTTTAATTGTATAATTTAGTATTTTTATTTGTTCATTAAGGGAAATGGCAGAAGTTTGTAATTTTTTTATGTGGTTGGCAATAAATCCGTAATTAGATGCAATAAAAACTAAATCAGTTTTTGTCGTAGATTTGCGTTATGCTTCTTTGGCATTTTTAATCGATTGAGCATCATCTTTTAAATTATCTAAAACGTTTAAAATGTTTTCACTATTAATGGCATAGTAGTTGACAGTCTCAAGCCATGTACCCCGACGGGTTGTTATGGGTTCAGGAGGGAGAGAAAGTTCCGGATAAATTTTCTTAAATATTTCTACTCTGCATGGTGCTTTTAAAAACACTTTTTTAACATTTGAAATTATTTTGTCCACATTTTCATAATGATCCCTTATAGCTTCATAAACTCTATGAAGACCGTGGGCTAAACATCTCACATGTGTTATTTTTGGGTAAAAAGTTTTAATGGCTTTTGCAGCTTTAACCATATATGGAGCCGCGTGTGTTACAAAAAGTAAACTCATATCTTTATTAAAATTAACATCCAAAATTTTAATTGAATCACCAACAAGTGTTGCGATTGACGAATGATTAGTTTTATTTAGGATTGCAGTGTTTAATAATATTTTTTTTTTGCGGTTTCTTCATTAGAGCTTAATATTCCAACTATTACGTTTGGTATATTTCTTCCTTTTGCATCCAATGTTTCGTCAATCGATATCCATATATATTGATTTTTTAACGCCTTTTTTATATTTTCTATGCAATTTACGTGAAGCCTGTTGATGTACTTCGAACGAAGGGTTGATTCCCATGGAACTTTATAGTTCGTAAACGTTTCAAACAAATTTTTTATGTTTTCATTTCTAAGCTTGTACAAAGGAATGCCAGCAGACACAAATGCTTCGCATAACTTTTGTTGAAACAAAATATCTTTAGAATATTGGGCCTCAGATTCAAGCAAGAACACTTGAGTCTTGTCTTTATTAGCATGCCTTTCCTTTAACTGAATATGTTTGACACTTGCTATTTGTTGTTTCGCAAAAAAAATCCTATCTGAGGACTTATTGCAGACGGTACAAAGAAGAACTGTTCCATCCGTTTTAAAATCAGAGTACTCTTTTACAATGTTTTTTCGTTTTGCTGATTGAGACAACTTTTGCTTTGGCATTTTCTAAGAAATAAAGAAAAATGCATAATAGCAACATTTTGGTTTTATGTATTGAACTTTACTCACATTATTTTTTTAAGTAAATTAAAATATACAATGTAAATTTATCTTTAACAACTAAGAAATACAAATCTTATTTAAGACACTTTGTTACATACAAATTCCGTTCAGATTCAAAAGAATTGCTGTGCTTTTTTCTTTTAGAAATATTTAATAGTTGCTTAAAAGGAAGTATATTTCTTTAAACAGAGCTGCCGAATTTAATTGTTTATTATCACTTGACGATTTTATTCTTAAAAAGAAATTTTTTTTTGAAAAATGCCCTTAAAATATGCACTTAAAAAGAAAATATGCCCTTAAAAATAAAATATGCGAAAATATGCTCTTAAGGTCAAAACATGCAAAAATATGCCCTAACAAACCGATGCCAAAATCCTTAAAAAGTTATGAATCGGATAAATATTTACCTTAAATGTTTCTACGACGCCCACAAAAAAATATGATATATCATATTTTTGGTTGCCCTGGCAATAACCAACAAACACGGAGGTTTGATTTCAAATGGAAAATGATTTGAATTCAAACCTTTTCTCAAACGACAAATGTTTGATAATGATTTGAAAATCATTTTAAAATCACAGCATTCTCAACAAAAAGGGGAAACTATTTTCAAATTGAAAAATACATTTATTTACAGCTTGCTTCCAAACGTTATTCTCAAATCTTTTTCAAATGTGGAACGTGGAAGATAAGTAAGAAATATTTTTTTTTAAATTTAAAATTATTACTTATTTAAATAAACTGTGAGCTAAACATTCGGCACCGTAGGTAAAAGATGAAATAGTGTTGTTTCCGTCCACTAATTCTTGGAAAGACAAAATGCTTGGCTCCTTTTTGTTTTGTGAGTTGCCATGGCGCAGCACCGCGATCGTACATCAAACTTACATATATTTTCTTCATTTTATTTTAATTCACATTCTTACACTAAAAATTTATATTATAATTTTTTTACTCACAAATAATTTATATTTTTAAACAAGAATCTAAGGTTTTTAAAGGCGAACTCACTTCACGTAAAATGTAATTTTTCTTTAACTGTGTACACATTTAATTTGATTTGCCATTTTTTATTGTTTACATTTATTTTTCTTATTTTTAATTTCATAATAATTTGATATCCAATTGACAAAACTTTGTATGTCAAATATTTATATTCAACGCACTATCACTTTGAACTCAAATGTTAAAGTCAAACAATTGAAAAAGGTTTGAAAATTGTCTTTAATGTCAAATGGTAAAGTCACTTCATATCAAAGAATTGACTTCGTGTTTGTTGGGTACTGATTTATCTATAGCTGCGTTCGAGAACACAGAAGTTTTTACTATTTTTAACTGAACTTTACTGCATTTTACTAAATTGCGTTCGCGTACACAAAATACAGTAAATGAGAACACAAATTGAGAGCGTGAAGTGACAGTTCTTGACTGAGTACTTACAAATTTTTACTGCAGAAAAACTAAAATAAAAAATGAATAAATATTAATTAATTAAACTTGTTTGTGAAGAATTTATATGGCTAAATACCAACTTTAGAAACTTTGTTTTGTTATGTTAATTTTTTGGAGTTGTAAAAGTGTCAAGTACTCGGGTACTTCAAACAGCCCTTGTTTTTAAAGTTATCAATATTGATCAAATTTAGCCGGACACAAATTAGCAAATTCAAATAAAATAAAAAACAAACAAATATGAAAAATTACATAAAATAATTTGTTTGTATTTTCCAAAAATATTATTATTTATTATTATTTATCCATTTATTTACGTAATATTAAGCCATTAAGGCCAAAAATCAATATTACAAGTAATTAATGCTTAAGCTACATGTATAAAATATTCATTAATCTATAGTTATAACTCATAATTAAAACTAACAAAATGAAAAATAAAAAATAATAATATACCATCACTTTAGATTAAGGCTCCCCAGCCACATTAAAAATATAAATATCATAATTATCATCCATCAGTAGCTAATCAAGAGTATTTAAGAAATCTAACATTTTTAACCGAAAAATATTATTTGAATAAGAAAAAATCCGTAACGAAAATGGCAACAAATTCCAAAGCCTAGGAATAAAAGATTTTTCGAAACAGGATGTTGAGATTCTTGGTATACGAATTAAGGAATTTCTAGAAGAACGCGTAAACACAAAGGAGTTTAATAATTCCGGTGGTTTGCCATTTTTGATAATTTTATAAAACAAAATCATGCTCCGATATTTAATAAAGTTATTAAAAGTACATCCAAGAAAACTAAAAGCGGTATTACTAATATGTTAATAGCGTCTAACATTATAAACGAAACGAATTATTAGATTAAATATACGTCTAATCATCCTCAAGCGCATAGAACCAGTACCTGAGTAAACTTCAACGCCATATAAGATATTCGAAAACATCAAAGCATGTGCCAAGTTATACCTAATTCGTAGAGGTAAGTATAAATTGGTAGAATTAATTTTACGCAATATACCATAGATTTTACCATAAACCATATCAATATGGGGATCAAAGGAAAGTTTTCTGTCCAAATATACACCTAGACACTTAATATGGTCAACCAAAGAAATATGTGTATTGCTCAAAACTATATTAATGTCAGGATAAAAACGACTGGTTGGGCCAAACATTATTGCTTTAGACTTAGTAGGATTAATAGATAACGAATTGAAAGAAGTCCATTCACATACCCGATCTAAGTAAAAATTTATATTGTTCTGCAAAACGTCACTAAAGTCAATTCGGCTTTTAAAGAGTAAAAAGACATCATCGGCAAAAATGAATGGTTTGCATAACGATGAAGTACCCTTAGTTAAAATACGCAAGGCAGACGTATCACCATTATATTCTACATATTGAGATCTACCAGCCAAATATGAAGAAAATGAGTTTACAAGCCGACTTAGAAAATTTATATTCATCCCTGAGTTTCCTCATCATCGTAGAATGACAAATAGAACCAAAAGCGTGTTATAAAAAGTATTTAATCGAGTACCGATAAGAAAACGCGTTAAGTAGTCAAAAGTGTAAACCTTTTTCAACACTTCAATTATTTGCCATCAGTTGTTGCCTTTATTTTACGAATTTTTACAAATTTTGCGTTCGCGTACTTTTTGGACAACAGCGTTTTGTGAGAACAAATTTTTAAGTTTATTCATTTACTGCATTTTACTGTAAGAGTACTTAAACGCACCTTATGTGTCTTTGTGTGAGAGTGTCGAATTTTAAAACGGTTTATTATAAAATTACACATTTAATGTTTTTTTTTTGTAAAAACATTTTTTAACTAATTAATTTATTAATAAATATTTGTGGCTAATAATAAAAAATAAATGCTTCTAATCCATTTAAAATATTACAAATTTAAATAAACAAATGTGTAAATGTTGTTAATTATTTAAACTGATAAGCATTGACATTCAAATTGGTAATAAAATGTATGCATGTATGTTTGTTAATAAATGAAAACTTCAATTTTGAAAGAGTTTGCGTGAAAAATGACTTTAAATATTGTCACACGGCAAACATTTTACGCTTCACATTACTGCTGAAGCGCTTACGTATAGCGTAACTCTTTTCAAATCAAACAATAATTTCTTAATCAAATCCCAGTTGGTCAGATTGCCGTTGACGACCTTTTCGTCAATGATGTATACGCAACTTGTCCCCTATCGACAGTATGAGCAGCATTGTCTTCTTAAAGCCGATTTACGTTAAGGTCGAAGTCCCTGCGACAATGCTCACGTTCTCTTTTGGAGTCCATTCCAGTGCTGCCACGACTAATAACTTTTTACAAACAAAATTTTTGAAAAAGTTACCAAATGTGTAAAAATAAACCCAAATTAGAATTGCCTTTTTTTAATTGAAAAAGCACAAAAATTAATAGAAAGTATTAATAACAAATTAAGAAAACAAAACAAGAAATGTAATTCTTCATTTTAAAAAAATAATTAGAAACTTAAATTAAAAGTTTTTATTTGAGACATTTTTAATAAAAAATATTTTTATATTATAAGAGTTAAACATGTCAAATTTCCATACAAAATTCAGTTCATTGAAATTGAATTTTTATTGAATATATCCTTTACAATAAACGAAATTTGTACTTACCTTACGCTTCTTAGCTGTTTGTGGCAGGTCTGTAAAATGTTGCGTTTTTATAATCCTCTTGTTGACGGAAATTGGCGACATGGCAATTGCTGTCAAATGATTTTTTTATAAATTAAAAATGCTGTAAAAAAAAACATTAAGGACCATTATTACATTTTGCCGTTAGTTAAAGGTAGGATTTTGAAAAATTATATTGCACAGTTTAGCCTCCTTAAACCCTTCACCGAAGGTAAAAGAGTATAAACAGGGTTACCAATTTGGTAGTTTAAAAACCAATGAGCTGGCAAGGCTGTTAGCTGTTAAATATTTGTCACCTGAAGTGTCATTCATTTAGTAAAATGTTTGCCATTCAGTCATCGTCCAAATTTGCAATTTTTAATGGCGCAATTTTAAATTTTGCTTTGAAATTGCATTAGTGTCCAGATTCTGAAATTCTAGTTTTACAATTTTTATGTTCTCATCTTGTCTTTCTCTTTTTAAATATAACATCTTAATACAAATATATCTAGAGCCAACTTCAAGTTAAAGAGTTTGAGTACACCTCCCCAATCTTCTCATCCAACTCATAAATAAACACAAGAATTGCTGCAACAAAAATTGCAACGATGACTTACGAATGTGGATCGCTTAAGAACCAAACGAAAAAAAAAAAAAAAAAAAAAAAAAAAAAACGCGTAACAATAGTTTAAACTTACAACAGAAGTGGTGGTTGACCAACACGTTTCGAGCATTATGGGGTGATTATGGTCTTCATAATCGACCTACTGCGCAAGGAATTGGCAAGAGTATAAAGAAATTTGCAGAGACCGGTAGCGTTAGAGATGTTAGTGTCGGATAATCCGAATTTGTCCATTACACGGCGTTCTCAGCAATAGCTGTATGACAACTAACTTTGTTTTTGACTGCAATCGAAGATTATGAACTGGTTTCAATAAGATGGTGCCGCACAGCACGACCGATTTTGACTTTATTGCATGGAAAGTTTCAAGAACGCGTAATTTCACATTTTGCTAGCGCCGATTGGCTGGCCATGTATTTTAAAGCCATAAGACTTGTTATGTAGGGCTACGTCAAAGACCTTGCGGATAATACTCTAACGTTGGAGCGTTTTAAAACCAACATTACCCAGCAAACATTTTGAAAAAGGTAAATTACGCATTTTTGGCAGACTTACTTCTTAACTGGTTTACCATATTAAATATTTTTTCAAGGCATGAGACTTAAATAAAAAGTTTCTAAGAATTGATTACTTTTTTAACTTTTGTCAGTTTTAAAAGAAGTAAGTAATTGGGTTTTTTTGTACAAAATAATAAAGTAGGTAAAACAGAAATACGTAAATACATATATTTTAATTTTAATAGTTAATTTGACAGTAAATATTTTCATTCATTCTTATACATATAACTTAAAAAATTGATTCTTAAACTACTTCGTATTTTTATGATTTTATGTAATGCTTTTGGTAATCGAGGGATAAAACTTGGCAACCAAAAAAATAAGTCATTGCTGTGTAGTCCAGTTATCGCCGAGATAGCGCACGAAATGTGCGAAAAAGTAGTCGATAACTATCTTAAGAGGATTGACAGCTGCAACCAATCTAGAAGCGGTCATATATATAACGGAGTCCCTTCTAGGGTTTTTATTCGCTCTTTTAATTATCCGAGGTTTTGGTTTAATCGGTTAATAATTGGCTAATTTTGTTAGTGATCGGTTAACCGATTAATAAAGTTTTTTTATAATTAAAGTAATTTCAATATATAAAATTGCATAAATTATTTATTATTTGGAGTTTATTAGTAAAAAAAAAACAATCACATAACATTTCTTGAACTAAAACAAGCAAACAAAAAATTAATTTTTTAAAAAATTTAATGCACACGCAGAGAAACAGTATGGTTGGGCATGGTTACGGCAACAGCACTATGTTTATTGTAACAATATATTGTTGTCGAACACAAAATATTGTTATTTTTATTTAATATCAACAATATTATAGTTACTGTAAACATGTCAATATTTATCGCAATTATAAATTTAAGTATGGTTGACTGAAAAATAATCATTTTTATAATAACTAAATAATGATAACTTTAAAAACATACTATATTCCTCACAACCATTTAGTAATATTTAATAGCCATAACATGATAACTATCTGTATGTGTACTCATAATATGATTAAGATGCAAACAAAATATCTTTACTCTAATAATATTTTGTTATCGCCATCTGTAAAAAAATTTTGCATCAGTTGTGTCGTTTGTTTTACACATGCCTAACAAATTTTTTGTTATTCAGCGGTTAAACAGTTTTAAAAAAATACCCATTAAAAAAACCAACTTTAAAGAAATTAAAAAATAAAGAAATTGTAGGTACATTAAAAAAAATTGTAAAGTGTCACAAAATAAAATCTCAATGCTAAAAAAAATTCAATATTGTTTGAAAATGGTGCAATAATATTTACCATTGTTTTGTGTTATTTTAGAGAAAAAAATGAAAATTCTATAATATAGCTTATAAATAATTGCGACCTACGACAAAAATATATTAAAAATATTATGTTTAAAGTTGCATCATATCATGATGTGAAATATCTGTAACAGTTTTACGTTACCGTTGCCAGTAAGTAATTAAGCAAAAATATATATTAAAAATATTTCTCGGTTTTAGATTTAATCTACATATTATTTTGATATTATCATAATATGATTACATTAAATTATAATATGATGTAATAAAAACAAATTAGGGTCAAGGGAAAAATATTATGATGTAATATTACGAATATATTTGGTTATAAAATGATTCAATAATAATATTTTTTAATTAATTATGTATTAAGTACTGTAATTTAATGGTTTAATTGCTTAGGATGTAAGCGAACCATTTCTTTCGTTTTGATAAAACTTGACTTGGAAAAAATTCTTTCTTTTATCGTAGAAGTTGGAGAAATCAAAAGCAACCCATAATACATAATATAAATTTTTTTCTCAGTTATTTTTCTGGATTTATCGAAACATATAAAATCTTCCTGTTTTATTTTTTTTGTAAATTGTTAACACTTCTAATCATCGAACGGTGGAACTTCGTAATTTAAATATCCCTCCAAATGTTCATACGAATAACTTTGCGTAAACGGTGGTTCGAATAAAATGGTATCGTCATTTAAATCAATCATATTTGTATATTACGTACCATTAAAGTTTATAAGAGATTTTTTATAAACTCTAAGTTCCGTTGGGTCGACAATATCTCTTCGGTAATGTAAAATCTTCTTTATAGCAATGTTTCGTTTTTCCATTCTATCATCAAACAACATAGATAGCAAGATATTTTCTGGGTGTGCAAAATATGGATTATCTTGAATTACTGTATTTACAACTCCAAGTAAATTCGGTGGTAAAAATCGTGTCCAAGTAATAAATTTAAAAAGTAATGTACTACCGTATGCGGCAGAGCTATAATACTTAACATTGAAATACATTGGCGTGTATACTTTTATTATATAGTTAGCCAGAATTTTTAAATTTTCAGTTGGATTATTAGTTGTCACATAAAACCGTAATAATCTATTGGCTTTGGTCAGCCAACGAGAATGTGCAATTGGCCCTGGTTTTATGTGAGACAAGTCCGCAGGAACCACATCATTAGAAATTGCATTGGCCATTAACATCAAGTACCTCGAACCAGTAGATAATTCTTCTGGATTTAAATCACCAGGAGGCATATTTTCCAAAGCGATTTCCTCAAAATCGGTTACCACCTGAAAAGAAAACATAAAAGCTAAAAAATAGAATGAAAAATGGTAAATAATCAGCTATAAAAATTACATACCGGAAGATTTTCACAATCAGCAATTTTTGAGCTCAAGTTTCCGGTAGTTGATCGTGGTCCAGTGGTGGTTGATTTGTCTAAAGTGTCAAACAAATGTCTAAACGGAAGCTCGTTAAAGTGCAGAAGACACACAAACCAGTGCAGTGGTCTCTTTAACTGTTCGAATAGTCGCAAAATTCCACCGTGTACGCCAGTATTTGTTGGTTCACCATCAGCGCATATGGCAATTAATGAATCGAGAGACAATTGTTTTTCTTGGAAGAATTCGATCAATTTGTTAACTTTGCTTGCCGCAGTTTCACTTTCTAGTTTTGTGTAGCCTATCAATTGAGATTTTGGTTCCCTCAAAACAACTAGATGAGGTTCTTTAACCATCCTTGGATGTAACTTCTCATCAATTTTTTCTACAGTTAGAACATCATTTTTCCTGCCGTCGAATGAAAATGATATCAAATTCGAGCCATCATACCGCTTACGAAGTGCGTCTTGTCTCCATTTTTCTCTTTCTCTACGAAGTTTACTTTTATCCATGATGACAAGATTGTCATGAGCATCTTTTACGCCCAGGTCTTCCATCAGAGCTGTTGCCAATGCTGATCCCATTCTATCATGCACACCAAATCTGTCACACATCATTGCATAGTTTTTAGTATTGTATCTGGGAGTGTATGTTTGTGGTGGTAGAACTAATTCTGAACCTCCTCTCACATCAACTTCCATTTCGTCATAATGTGGTTCGTATGTAGGATCGTTGCTCACTGGGATTGTTGGTATAGTCGTTGGTATCGTCTCTTCACTTCCACTATCGTGTTCCGGTATCGTTTGTACTCTGTCATTATATTGAACGCGCATGAAATCTTTTAAGTTTTCTGGGATAGATCCACATGAGCAGTAGTTTTCTTTCAAGTTGCATTTACATTTTCCAATGTTGAATAATTGGTTTGTTGATTCTACGAATTTTTTGAATTCTGTTGCGCGTTTTACTCGTTGTTTATCTGCATTACTATATGCGTCAAGCAAATTATTCAATTTTCTAATGATGCTACCTTTGAGTATAACTTCAATATTAAGTTGATTCCAAATTTCTAACAATCTGTCTGCTACTTGGGGAGTAAATCTTTTATACGAAAACATTTTGCTTTGGGCTTTTGAACGTTCGGCCAAGAAAAAATAGTACTTCAATATATCTCGTTTAGTTGACAGATTAATATCAGGTAATTCACAGGCAACGCCAAAAGAAAAAACATCATGAGAGACCAAATGTTGCAAACTACTGCGTTGGGTATCTGTTGGATTTTGCGATGAACCAGGCTCTGAATCCATTTTTTAAACCGTCACTAAAAGAATAAAATATGTTTTTCATAGAATAATAATATAACTATTAACTATAATAGTTAGCAATGTTTTTACACTTACCTTTAAATCTTTTCTAATTTTCAAAATAGTTTGATTATTTGTTAGTTATTTCAAGTAACACTTCACTGAAATGACGCTCAAACAAAACTAGCATACACTGGAATATTATAAACAAACAAAAATAACAAACAAAAATAAAGAAGTCTATAAAGAAACTAAAAACAAAAAGAAATAAACAAACATAACACAGGGTGTGCACCCTGTGAAAAAATATG
This sequence comes from Pollenia amentaria, assembly GCA_943735925.1. NCBI lineage: Eukaryota > Metazoa > Arthropoda > Insecta > Diptera > Polleniidae > Pollenia > Pollenia amentaria. The sequence continues at coordinate 197,136,719 of OX031008.1, read as the reverse complement.
CCAATAATGTAAAGCGGAAATCAGTCCAGTCGTAACGTAAGGTTCGTAAGCTTCGTAAGTCAAAAAAATTGAGCCAAAAAAATGGCCATAAAAGTAAATTATTGGACAAAATCATGAAAAAAATGGAAAAATGCTCCAAAATTTGGACAAAAATGCCCGTAACTTTTGAAATGTTAAAAAAAAATTCAAGAAAACATCAAAATTTCAAATTTTAGGGGTCTAGTATAACCTATGGACACGTTTTATATATCAAAATATCGAATATTGAAAAGTTGCCGAGCTATGACCAAAGTACTGAAATCCCAAAATTAACTATTTTTATATAATTGAGTTGTTGTAAAGTATCAAATCGAAAGTATTTATTTTGTCAAATTCTCATCGAACCATACGTGTTTGAGGGGTAAGTTTGATGTGGGCTTTTTAACGTGCACTTTTGGTGAATAAATCACCCGTTTTTAGAATATTAAATAATAATTTATTAAATATCTTTGAAGAAATCGAAGAGAATATTTTTTTGATATTTCATGAATCTTACCTAAAAGCACTAATGAAGTTTTAAACTATATTAATGTACACTTGACAACAGTCAATAACAAAAATTGTTAAATAAATAAGAAACGAAAAAAAAACGAAAACAAGTTGTAAATTATTTTTATAATTCTAATCTTTTCGAAAAAACTAGAAACAAATTGTTTCGCTTCCGACGCCATAAAGTTTTTTTTTATCAGAATGATGTTTTTTAAAGATAACAATTAACAAATATCTCTTAAGAATAAACGTTAAGCATACATATATGATTATGACAAATACAAATTATTTCGATAAAAACTCTGCTTTTGTCTCTTAAAATCATACTACCAAATTTCTTTAAGATGAGCATACAACTTATGAATGTTACAAATAATAGTTTTATAAAACTAAAAATCACACTACCGAATTTCGTAAAGATCGGACCATAATTAACCAGAGACCCCATACAAAGCCCACTCTCGGAAAACATTTTAGAATGCCCGAAACCGTAACGAATAATTTACTTAGACCTTATAAAGTATATATATTCTGGCTTCTTAGGAGAAGAGAAGTTCAAATCCGTCTATTGAAATGGATTTTTAGTCCGTCTATTGAAATGGATTTTCCGAAGACCTTAGATATGATGGGAACTTGGTTGGTATATATTTATGTCAGATATGCTCAATATAATTTTGCTATTGAAATTCAGCTAGATATGAGCAAAAAACCACGACTACCTCGAATTTTTCCCATCAATCCCATTGTTAATACACATTAGTCCATTATGTTCTTTTGTTTATTTATTTTCAAGAACTAAATTTCGTAATCAATAAATATAAGTTCATTGTATTTGCTTCTTTTTATTTATGGCGCAATCATAAAATTGTTATATAAATCACTTTCTTAAGCGAATGACTGATTCTGGATATGTGATCCCAACTTTGTATCTAGTATACTACATTGCCCATTTGAGCTATAATTGCTAAAAACTGAGCATATATGGATTCTGGATTTGTGATCCCTAAGTGATCCCTACTTTGTATGGAAAACTTTGATAAGAACTATCCCAAACACACTACTTATAATTTATAATGGGAAATACTTATAATAAATTGATTCTCTAATATTGACCAGCGAATACAAAAATTAGATTTAAAATATGGGACGAAGATATGAATATGCATTTTCAGTTTACCACATATGAGCTCAATTTAAGCCAATAGGAAATTAAAACGAATATTAAAACGATATTTAAAGATAAACTTTATCTTTAAATATCTTTTTAAATCGTATTAAAAAAAAATTCAAATTGAATTTTCTTCTGTAAACAGAAACATAAAAACTGTAAATTAAAACTTGGATTCAAAAATATTTATAACACAACCTGAAATCTTTAGATTTTTAAAAAGTTACTTAAGTACAATTTGTTTGGTTTTTATTTCATTCGCAGTAATACATAACATAGGGTCTTTCAATAAATGTTTACAATTTGATATGTAACAAAAAAAAAAACAAATTTTAAAGGGATAATTCGGAGAACAAATAAAATATTCCTTCAGTTATACATAATTTCGTCTGCTCGTTGGTTTAACCTACCGACCATTTCAAATAAAATTGAATACCCCCTTTCTGAATCCACAACCTGATTCACGAAATTTTGTACGGCTTCTAAGATATTAAGCATATCATTTATTTTAAAATTTATAAGGAATTGTTTTGCTCTACACGCCACTGTTTGGCGAATGCTGCAAATTACTCAAACAAAAACGTAAAAAATAAATTTCAATCTTGCTATGCTTCATTGCCGTAAGAAAAAAGTAGTTAACACCAGAGTTCAGAAAAATTCATATATGACGCTCATATTTAACCATTCATGAATTTTTTCATGAATTTGAAATTTAAAATATGTAACTTTTTTTCACAGCCATGAATGAATTGTGAATTTGTCGCCAATTCATTTAGGAGGGTAAGGAAAAATAAATTTTTGCCTTACTTCAGTCATGAAGAATGAGGAAACTAAAAATTTTCGTAACGCTCCACACTAGTATTGTTGTTGTTGCTCGACAGTATGCATGACCACAGCACGAAATGCCTGTGTGTATTATGTTTTTGTAAAATATTTTTGGTAAAGGCAACCAACCAAAGTGTGTGTCAGATTTGTTGTACGCAAATATTATTGAAAAAAAAAAAAAAATAAAAGAACTGAACATATCGCCATCTTAAATGCAGAATAAAAAAACATCACAGTTTACATGTGAAGCAAAAAACAATGTAAAATGGAAATTAATTGAGACATAAGAGCAATTTTAAATATTTAGGATAAAAATGAGATAACCGATATATTTTTGAGGAAAAAATTGTTTTTTTGTAGCTTTCTGAAACAAAAAGACGTATCATCAACGAAAGTATGTTAGTATGTACTAAGTAAAACAAACATTTAAAATTTTAAATATTTGTGTGAAATTACAGGTATAATAGAATATTAAGATAAACTACATGGATATAAATGATATACTGCCCTTTAACAATAAATTTAAATGTGGTTAAATGCGCCTATATAAAAATTATAATTACTCAATAAATATGCAGCATCATTAAGTTTGCGTCGACATGACGAAACAAGTCTGCTTTTCTGATGCAGCGCAGGCAGTACTGCATCTGAGAACGTAGGGAAATTATATTATTATAGATATGACATATTTTGTTGATTTTAATTTCTAATTAGTTGTGGTTTAAACACAAAAATTTACTTGATTAAATTTATCTATAAATAGATTTTAAAAAGCCAAATTTTTCATTCTAATTAACGTGTATTTTCATTTCCTTATAATGAATTTTCATATATTTAATTTTTCTTTGCAAATAAAACTTTGACTCTTAAGGCCATGTCAGATAAAACTTTTGCTTCGCGTTGCGTTACCGATTCGCTTTGACATCTAAGATAAAATATACATACTTATACGAAACATGTCACATAAAGTATTTTCAAAGCGGAGCGAAGCAAAAAGTTAGCCAACTCTCATCTTTTTGCGTGCTTTGACAATTGGCTAGTATAATTTTCTTTTTTTTTTAATTTTTTTTGCCAAATTCAATTCCAAAAAACCGTCCAATTAAATTTTTAACTTTTATTTTTGTAACAAATAATTAAATGTACAAATTACCAACCGCTTTTATAAGTAAACAAACAATGCGTGAGTGTTGTCAAAGTTTTCATTGTGGCATACACCTTTTGCTTTGCGTTTTTCTGCCGAAGGTAGAAACGTCACGCAAAGCGACAAAGCTGTATCTGACACGGCCTTTAAGGCCATGTCAGATAAAACTTTTGCTTCGCGTTGCGTTACCGATTCGCTTTGACATCTAAGATAAAATATACATACTTATACGAAACATGTCACATAAAGTACTTTCAAAGCGGAGCGAAGCAAAAAGTTAGCCAACTCTCATCTTTTTGCGCGCTTTGACAATTGGCTAGTATAATTTTGTTTTTTTTTTTAATTTTTTTTGCCAAATTCAATTCCAAAAAACCGCCAGTTAAATATTTAACTTTTATTTTTATAACAAATAAAAAATTTACAAATTACCAACTGCTTTTATAAGTAAACAAGCAATGCGTGAGTGTTGTCAAAGTTTTCATTGTGTCATATACCTTTTGCTTTGCGTTTTTCTGCCAAAGGTAGAAACGTCACGCAAAGCGACAAAGTTGTATCTGACACGGCCTTTATATGTACATACATTCATACATACATATTTGTCTTCATGTAAGGAATTATTTCAAATGAACTTCTGTAGCGCATACTTAGAACCAGAGTTCGAAAAAAACTGTACACTAACGTAGTGTACTTGTCTTACCACACAAACTCTAAATCTTATTTTTTTGTTTGTAAATTTGTACGCAAACAAAATATTGTACATAACTATTGTGAGCTGATTAGAGTTTTTTTATTCCCGCACTTTTTGGATTCCCGGGAAAGCGGCAAATAAAAATCAAATTCCCGGGATCCCGGGATTCCCGTCCAAAATTTTGTACAGTTATTGAACGTTATTTCGAAAATGGAGGAGGTGGCACAACATATATTCGCGTATCTCAAAAATGATTGATAAGATTACCTTTAAGAAAGGCTAAACTTTTTTCTAATCTCGGCTGCCGTTTTAGAAACATATTTTTTTTTTTTGCAAAAAAATTTTTTTTATCAAAATTTCGAAATTTTTGTTTCTTCAAAAATAATAAAAAATTGGAAAATGAAGCTATTCTTTTAATTTTTCTAGACGTATAAAAAAACGAAGTTGCAAAGTTTATTCAATAAGCTTAAATGTTTTTGTGTTACGCTAATATATGTTGTGGAACCTACTCCATTTTTGAAATAGCGGTATATCCCGAAAACAAAAGCTAACCTTAAAAATCGGTAAGCACCATTGGATTCAGCGTACCCGAATCAGGTTAAAGCGCCAGGTGCCCGCTTGTCAGCTAGCACAGTGTTATTATAAACATAAAGTTTATGATAATGATTAAAGTGTTCAATTTTGGATGTGGCTCACTGTATTATTTATTTACTTATTTCTCCAATGAAATTAAAATTTTTGCTATTGGCTATTGCGCTTAAAAGAATTAAATCTAGTATCTATTATATACCAAAAACCTAAAAAATTTAAGATTAAAATGATTTTAAGACTCTTAAGAGGTTATATTGGTGCCAATAGGATAATAGAAATCAATATACGTATACACATTGTCAAATTCAGAGCTTATTTGCATAATTAGAATGAAAGTATTAGTCTTACGCGAATAAAAATTCTGGTAGGATGATTAGGAACTCAAAACTCAACATTACGAAGTAGGAATTCTGAAACAATTTTACCCTTTAACAAATTTAATAACATATTTTTTACAATTTTATAACCCTTAATCAGCAGTGGTGTATGAAGGTATGCTAAGTTTTATTCCATGTGATATTTTTTTAATATTCATCTAAGGTCCCATAAAGTATTTTTATTATTAGTCCTTTATTAATTCTAAGCCGATTTTGCCATTTGGGTGTCAAATTGTTTCTAGATCTTCTAGGCTGTTTGGGATTGAATTACATCACAATGCTCTTCAGTAGGAAAAGAGTAAGGTGCCTATTATGAACTTAATTCGATTTTCGACAGCAGTCGAATAAGATGATCGAACGAATTTTCATTTGGTAGTATGGCACACATTCGATAAAAAAAGTACTATTGTGATTTAGTTTATTCACAGTAGTACATTTTCTACCAGCTGTCAATTTAAATAAAAATTTTTGTTAACAAATTTAAAAAATAAAACTAATATAAATCATGACTACGACGGAATTATGGTACGATGATTCATCCGATGAAGATAAACGCTGACTGCAACTGGCCTCTACTTGTAGCCTAAACTTTTGTAAAAATTCCTTTTGCCAAAAAAGGAGTTTGTTCCATAAGGGAAACACGCTTTTTCAACTGCTGCTTATTACTGTCGACTTTAGACCTGCATAAAATAACCAAAAATAATTAAGAATGTGGAATTTGCACACCAAAACTAATAAATTAACAAAAACTTACATTTTCAACAATTTTTTTAAAATTATTTACACCGTCGAAAGCAAATTTGTTTTCGTTGAAAAATTCGAGACATAACGAAATTTTCGACAGTGCTGCCAACTCATAATACCAAATTAACATTCGATAGTCGATGTTCGATAGCCAGCGAAAATCGTTTATCGAATGTAACTCATAATAGGGGCCTAATGCAACCAAATTAGAACTACCTCCCTAAAAACTCAACAAAAATTAACATAAATTTGTGGCGAAATTTACTACGCCCTTAACCGCAAAGCTTTATAATTATGTTGTAAAATTTACACTTCAATTTGTTATGACAAGAAATAAAATTTCGTGATGAAAGGTCATTAATTTATCATAGGCCCAATATAAAGCCCATTCTCAAAATTTAGTTTAAAAGGCTTAAACTATAGAAAAATTAAATATTGTGGTGAAATTAAGTTTGATAAAACAACTAAAGACACAAGTCTGACATAAATTTACTAAAGTTTTAAAAAAAGATTTTCTTCAAAATTTCCCGGGTATCCCGCAATAAATTCCCGGGAAAGCGGGAATTGAAAACAACTGAAAATTCTCGGGACGAGAAATCCCGGGAACAAACTCTAGAGCTGATGAACACAAACACTTAAGCCTATAGTACACGGCATGTAAAAAGACACATGCGCATGTGGTTCTGACGTAATTTTGACGTCAATGCAAAGCCACAATAAACATTGCGTGTTGTGTGATGACGTCAAAATTACGTCAGAACCACATGCGCATGTGTCTTTTTACATGCCGTGTACTATAGGCTTTAGATAACTTACCGAACTTTTTAACTTTTAACTAACATGATATGTTTTTTTAGTGTCTGCGTAGTTAACATTTATTGTACTTACATTTTTTAAAGAAAATATTTAAAATAATAAATCCTATGTATGTATGGAAAAGAAAATAAGAAATATAATTTTTTAATGGTTTGTTTGTTTATTTATTGAAAAAAAAAACACCAAAATATAATTTGAAATTGAGTTTTATAACAGGAGTGCAAAAGAAACATGCATAAGTATACTAATGTTTTAATAAAATATAGTATTTATATCAAAAAATAAATCTAAATAGGTTTTTATAACAGTCGCTCAAAAATAGAGTAAAAAAAATGCGTTTGCTTAAATTGACAGTGAAGTATAAACTTCATGTATTAAATTTTTCCGCCCGCGGTTGCCTTCATCAGCATGCTTTCTGTTTTAATTCGTAAAATGAAGGTGTTCAAATGAACAATTAAAGAGAAAAGAATTTGAGAATTTAAGCAAGCCAAGCAAAGGATTGAAGATGAAGAAGACTTTGAGTTTGATATTGTCGTCAATACCTTTTTTTAAAGACAACTTATAAGATATTGTCGCTTATACTGTCCTGCAGACGAGTATAAGACTTTGCGGCATTATCACGAGAATTTTTTGTAATCGAGAATTTTTAAATAATAAATAAAAAAACATCGAGTTTGATAAAAGACAACTAAGACCCTGTTTACATTAAAGCTGCATGCTTTGAATGTTTTATACCTTACTTGCGTTCTACTTCTTAAGTTACATGCAACGCTTTTTATGCGAGTCACTACAAGTAAAAATAATATTTTATTTGTCAAAATCAGCTGATTTGTTCGAACGCTGCTTGTAACGCTTACAAAAGTAGAAAGTTAACCTACTTTTCGCATTCAACGACTCAATGCGTCCTACGCTTGTGTACATGTAACTTCCTATTTACGTAAAACAATGTAGATTCTTCTTTTCTGACAACTGGTAGGCAGCGAAAAAGAATATAATGCATTGTGTGGATCTCCAGCTTAAGGGTGATGTCGCTGCGACATGTCACCGGTGACTCGCGTTTGTAGATGAATTGAAAATTGCAGGAAGTAAAAGTCGTACGTTATGAGCAGTGTTGCCAGTTAGAATATTTTCAGGGGCATCTTAATCTAATGTTTCGATAGCAAGTTCAGTATGGTCCACAATTTCTTCAATAACTTCTTCCTTGATTAAATCAGACATTTTGCTTTAAAAAAAATGTATTCTTGCCTTATAAATTGTCAGTATTGTTTATTTAGCTTATTAATTTTACATTTCACAAACAAACAATTAGCTATTTTATGGCAACACTAATGAACGAATAATAAGCATTAATTAATTCAATGTCAAAAAAGTCCCCTGTTGCGACATAAAGTTTTTATGTAAATACGCGTGGATTTATGAAGGGATTCCAAAAGAGAACGTTCACATTGTCGCAGCGACATCGCTCTTAATGTAAATCGGTTCTTTTAGGACAATGTTGCTCATACTGTCGTACATGACGATTTCGTAAAAATATTCTTTTAAAATACCTAAACGATAGGGGACAAGCCGTGCATACATCATTGACGACGACGTCGTCAACGGCAATCTGACCAACTGGGATTTGATTAAGAAATTATTGTTTGATTTGAAAAGAGTTACGCTCTACGTAAGCACTACAACGGTTATGTGTAGCGTAAAATGTTTGCCGTGTGACAATATTTGAAGTCATTTTTCATGCAAAATCTTTCAAAATTAAAGTTTTCATTTATTTCATTATTTTTCATGTATTACGACTTTGTAGAATCAAAATATTATGAAATTCTCTCCGTGTTTAAAATAAAAAAAATAAAAATCTGTTTCAAGTAGTTTTCATGTTTAGACCCCTTTCAGACAAGCAAAGTTTACTTTGCAAAGTCTTGAGTTTATAGAAGAGAAGGGAAAAGAGCATAGCGGGGGAGTACATACTTTGCTGTACTCACAAATTCGTTTTGTTTTTCGTACGTATATTATACCTAAAGTTGGCTGCAACATTATATTTATATACAGCGTTACCAGAATCTTTGGAATGAAAATTGTCATATGGCGAAAGAAATCATATTTTGAAGAGGAAAATCTTAAATTTTTTTTTCTTAATTTAAATTTTTTAAAACAAGGGCAAAATATTAAGAATTATTAATTTTTTATAAAAACATACTTCTTATTATTTAAATTGAAATACATAAAAACATAATTCATCAGTATATGAAACTTTATAAAAATACATTTTTTCTTTTCACAAATATTTTTTTATCAATATTCTAACTGCCTATTTCCGATGTGCGAAAGAATTATTTACTTCGTACAAATACATTTAAAACAAAACAAAGTTTTAAGAATTTGTTTTTGTTTTAAATTTTGTTGTTCATAAGAAGGAATTCTTTCGCTCATTGGAAATAGGTTATAATATGCCTTTTTATATATTTTTTATGTCCAGAAATAATGATGCAATTTTGTGTATTCTAGATATGTGTATTCTGGGTACAAAAGTGTGCAGCACCAATGCGCATCAAGCTGATGCAAAACTTCATTGTTTTAAAAAGTGACCGTTTAAATAATCGTGTATTTTGTATAAGCAAAATTAAAGTAAAAATCAGAATTTCTAAAAATAAAAAATCATCATTTGAGAAAAAAATCTTTATAGCCAATTTACACTACAACGAAATCTAGTACTTTCGAGATTTCGAGCCAAATCTAGTTGTTTTTGGCTAGATTTCCCGTACAAAACAAAATCTACTCCGTAACTAGATTTTGACGAAATCTAGTAGTACTTATTGATGCAACTATGTTTTTTCCCATATTGCACTAAAAGCTACTTCTCTGCACAAGAAAAAAAATGACATTTTAACAAAAAACAAAACAAAAACAATAATAGCTGCTTGTTAAAATTGTTAAAAAAAAATTCAAAAATTTTGTAAAATAGTAAAAAAATGCAAATGACAAATAATATTGATAAAATAAATGAAGTAGATTATAAAGAAAATGTAATGCAAATTTTTAAATGCTTATTTCTTTATATGTAAGTAAGTGTTACACAAAAAACTTTCAGTCGCCGGTTTTTGTTGTGAAAACCAAATCTCACTAATGTCAAACAAGTATAATGTAAACGAACTAGATTTGGAGGAAGATTTCAAATGAAATCTACTAGATTTCGATGTAATGTAAATGCCCTATTAATCATATTTTTGTTTAAAAAAATAATCCAAAATATGATAAAATCATCATTCTGGCAAATCTGTTTATATATTGTATTCAAACAAGAAAAAACAAAAATTTGTCAAATTAAACTTTGTGTGTCTGATCACCAAACAAATAAAAGCAGAGATACTAAACAACCGAGTTAATAACAAATAAGCAGATGGTTATGGTTATACAATATATACAAAACCAACATGAAAATTGCTTGAGTTGATTTGAGTTGTTTTTGTAATTATATAAAAATGTTACCACCTTCAATAGACTCAGTTAAAATGCACCTCTGGTGTGATGCGAATACACAAGTTTCTAAAATGAACATTTACCGACGGCTTGTCAAATTTTGTATTCGTATTCTCTCTTACTCAATGCATTTTGCTTTTACATCAGAGCTCGGCAAAAGTACTACACCGTGCTTTTTTTCTCACAATAACATTCGCTCTCACTTTGTAAAAAACAAACAAAATCATTTATTTTCGTACGAACATTCAAACAAGAAGGTTCTGTTGACGCTTGCTTAAGAATAACACTGCGAGAAATGTTCAAGACAGAATGGGAATTTGATTTCTTGTTTGCCGAAATTTTTTTTATTATATTATATTTTTTTTTATATTATATTATATAAATTATTATCTGATCACTAATTCCACTATAGTAATAAAAAAGATTACCCAGTTTTGGTGTTTAAAAATATTAATGTGTTCTTATAAAAAGAATTAAAAACTCTGCTAATTTTTTTTCTTGAGCTTGATTATACATTATGCTGTTAAAAAAAATCATATATTTATTTGATGATATGTCATTTTTAATTTTGTAAAATTATATAAAAATACATACATATGTAACGTGAATCCTAATCAACAAAAATTTTAAATTTTCAAATAATATCTACATTGTTTTGCGATATGTGTTTTGTTTGTGAGAAAAATTCTTTGATGCCTGTAAAAGGGTCCCTTTTTCTTTCGTTAAAAAGACGTACCTAAATGCAGAAATTATTAAGAAAAAAATTGCCACAAGAATTTGTTGGTATTTTGTGCTTGTAAAAACCTTTTTGTTTCTGTACCAATCGTGTTTTCTTTGAAAACACTTTTCTTAAGTAAGTAAAAATATTTAAAAAACAAGTTAAAAAAGTCTTGTTTTCCTACAATTTATGTGTAAACCTATACACATAAAAGCAAATGTGACAGCAGGTAAAATTTTTGTGTAAGAAGATGTGTTTTATTGATGTATTAATGAAACTTTATTGTTTAGCACTATTTTTATTGCTTACTTTTTTATGCTACAATTATATGACCGAGTCCAAAGAGTTAAACTTACTAATTTATGGTATTTATTTAACGTAACTTTGACCTGTTATAAAAAAAAGAGGTGATGTTATTTTTTGAAAATAATCCATCGAATGAATCGAATGAATAGATAACATGTTTGTATTAGATTTTGCGTTTTTAACAGATATTACCGAATTAATTAATCAGTTAAATCTTCAATTCCAAGGAAGAAATAAAACTGTATTTTCTTTATATTTCTCTGTAAAACAGTTTATAACAAAAGTTCAAACTCAGAATACAAATCTTAAAAATAAAAATATAATATGTTTTAAAAGAACAAATGAAATATATGATGAATTTTCTAATAATTATAGACTTGAATATATTAGTTTACTTCAAGGCATATTAGATAATTGTAACAATCGTTTTTCGGATTTTTCTAAAATTGAGTGTTTATTAGAACTGCATAGCAATCCTTTAACATGTGATGTCAATAAACAGGGTAATGACATCAGAGAAGAACTTTTGAAAATGCGTTCGGATTTAAATATACCGTTGACGGCTGGGGTAGAATTCTGAAAAAATTTAAACGAAGAGATATACTTAACAACTAAAAATGAAATTTTTAAATTATACTCTATGTTCGGGTCAACATATATATGCGAGTCCTCGTTTTCAATTTTAAAGCTAATTAAAACTAAACTTAGAAATAGTTTAACAGATGAACATTTAGGGGATGAAGTTTTTGAAAATGTTATTACAAATAATGAAAATTAGTTTTTAATGAAATAAATTAAATTAAATGGTTGTTTTCCATTCAATTTTTCCTGAAGAATCGTTTAAGTTTTATGAAAGTAATTAATTTCTGAATTTATTTTTGCTTTAATATATTAACACGTTTTTATGAAATTATAGTTTTTTTATTTTTCTTGAAGAATATGATTTATTTAATTTTAATGATTTTTTTGTTTTCTATTTTAAATAAAACATACGCTTATGTTTTCAGTTTTTACATTAACAGCCAGATTGATTTTAACAATAACAAAATAACACAAAAATTTCTTTAAGTGCTTCTGAGAGGGAGAGTTATTATTCTCTCACAAAAAACAAAAAGTCTGCATGTATGTGTTGCCGGGCTCTGTTTTACATGATAAAATTTTTCTCATTCTACATTATTTTTCCACATGTCGTAATACATTGTACTACCGTGTAAACTAGCCTTTAACAATCAAACATACATATGTACATACATTTTATTACCAACTTGAATGTGAATGCTTATCAATTTAAATAATAAGCAACATTTATACATTTATTTATTTAAATTTGTTTTTTATTATTAACCACGAATATTATTAAACTAAAGTTAAATAATGTTGTTACAAAAAAACATTAAATGTGTAATTTTATAATCAGGGTTATTCTAAAAAACGCGTTCACCTCTAAGTGAACATCGATATTTTTTGTTATCAAATCGATGTGATTTGACATCACTCGACATATTCTAAAAAACTCTGTGAATAAATAATTCTTACATTTTCTTTCGACACCAATTTCGGCGCGTTTTCAATAAAATTTTTGTATCAAAAATAAAAAATGTAAGTATTTATACATTGTAAGTATTAAATACAAAAAATATTATTGTAATACAATAATTTATAAAAATTGTATAGGTCGAAAAAGCAAACTACACCCGAACAATTCAAGTCTATGGTGGAGTTTATGATGCAACATTCGGATATTGGAAGAGGTGTCACAGATCTAAGACCAGAAGAACAGAATGATCTGTGGGATACAATTAGTAAAAAACTTAACTCCATGGGACCTCCAATAAGAGATGTAGCTTCTTGGAAAAAAGTATGCAGAGTATATGTACAGAAACTATAGCATAAACACAAACTTATATTTTTTCAGGTTTGGAGAGACTACAAGGCAAATACCAAAAAGAAACTTGTCATTAATAAACAACAAATGGAAGGCACAGGAGAAGAACCCAATAAAATTATTATACTGAGTGACATGGAAGAAGCAGTTTCAACATTGCTAAATTTTAAGATGTCTGTTGCAGGAATTCCAAATGTTTCTTCGTTTGGCGTAGAAAATATTGTATCTTCGCCAATAGATGTGACCATATCTTCACCGAATGAAAATAATGTAGATTATCAACCTCAACCAAAATATTTTCGAAAAGACATAAAAGAAAGAAATGCGACAAGTTTACTCCAGCAGCAAATAGAAATGCAAAGAAAATTTTATGAAGACTACAAATCCTTGAAAAGAGAAGAACTTGGTTACTTGGAGGCAATAGCTGAGCAGTTAAAAGCAGTTGCAAATAAAGACTGATGATTTCCAATGCAACAAAATTAAGAAGCTTTATAGACTTATTTAAGTACCTTTTTGTAGTAAGACTCTAAATGAATTTAAATTTTTTGTTTTTTTTTTTAACTTATTGTACATTTGTACAAAGCACATACATATATAAATATGTATACATTTATAACAGCAAAACTGTTTCTATGAATTTTTTAAGTTAACCTTTTTATTTTTTGTATATATAGGTACATACATATATATGTACATATAACTGAATATGTGATTTAAATACAAACATAAAAAATTTTATAATTCAACATTATATATTTTATTTATTGGAAGCTGTCTAAAATTGCATTCCTCATAAGAATAGCTTCATTAGAAGTTTCTTCAGCATCTATAGTCTCAAAGAGCATTTCGTAATCCACATATTCATCCAGATCGTCCAAATGTTCATTAGGCCGACAAAAATGTATTCTTATATTGTGTAAAGCACAACACACATTTACAATTCTTGCGGCCTTTTCAGGAGAGTAGTGAAGACCATTCATAAGGCATCTAAAACAATTTTTAAGTATTCCGATCGTTCTTTGAATTATGTTTCTACTCTTCGCATGTGCCAGATTAAATTTAGTCTCACGGCTTCCAACAGAAGGTGACCTATATGGAGTAAGCAACCAAGGCTCCAGTGCATATCCAGCGTCTCCTTAAATTAAGTCCCTTTTACCTAGATGGTATTGCCCCACAAAGTGCTTCCTAACATTGGAAAGCTTCCAGATATGAGAATCATGACAGCTGCCAGGGAACGATGGATTGACAAAACGCGGTTGGAAAAGTGAGCGTGGTCAAATGGTCAAGAAAACATCAAAATGTTTGAACTATGGATACGTTTTATATGTAAAAATAATGAAAATTTTCGGTTGAAAAGTGGCCGAGCTATGACCAAAGTACTGAAATCCCAAAATGTTCTCTTTTTATACCCTTCAACGAAGGTAAAAGGGTATATATAACTTTGTCATTCCGTTTGAAATTTCTACAATATTAATTGTTCATTTTTATAAGCTGTACTTGTTTGCACCATGTGTTAGATACTTAAATTCAAGAGAAATTTTCGTCTTAAGGTCGAATAAACATACATATTTATGTCTTGTGTTAACCTTAAAATGGATGAACCCAAATTGCATATTAACTGACGTAGTGACCCAAGTACCATATTACAAGATGTGAGGTTTTCCATTTTATGTAAGCAGGGTTTTAAATGAGTAACTAGAAGGGTTTTCATTTAATCGGACTTTTGCATTAATCGGTTAATCTCTCGATTAATTAACCGAGGTTTTGGATTAATCGGTTAATAGACGGTTAATTTTGTAATTGATCCGTTAACCGATTAATAGAGTTTTTTTTATAATTAAAGTAATTTCAATAAATAAAAATGCATAAATTATTTATTATTTAGAAAAAAAAAAAATAACATAACAAACATAACAATTTATTTTATTTATTTATTTATTTATTTATTTCCAATTCTATACACAAGACTTAAAGCCTATTGCAGTATAGAACATTATTTCAGCAAAAACATTAAAAATTATAAATCTTAAAGATAAAATTTTTAAACAACAGAAAGAAAGAAAAAGTTTTAAAATAT
The DNA here is from genome assembly GCA_943735925.1 of Pollenia amentaria. Lineage (NCBI taxonomy): Eukaryota > Metazoa > Arthropoda > Insecta > Diptera > Polleniidae > Pollenia > Pollenia amentaria. The sequence continues at coordinate 197,121,381 of OX031008.1, read as the reverse complement.
AAAAAAAATATAAAAAAAAAAGGAAAAGAAAAAAAAATAGTAATTATTTAAATAACAAATTTAATTTATAATTAACTAAACGATAATAAAAAAACACGAATGTAACAACATATTTGTTAAATAATTTACCGTGTAAAAAAATTAATAATGCTTTTTTTAAAGCTCAGTGCGTTACTTATTATTTGTATATTGTGCGGGAGTAGATTCCAAAGACGGATTGCATTAATGAAAAATTGCCAATCGGAAGTTAAACTGTGGTGTCTAAACAATAGAATTCTTTTACCTCTATTAGAGCTGGATATGGTTAATCGGCTATATAGATGTTGTGGTAGTTGAGTAAACACGATTTTGTGCAAGAACATCAGTACTCTTGTTTTGAGTAGGTCATCAAACTGAATACCATACAATTTTACCGTAAAAGGAGAAACAGAATTAAACCTTTTCACGACATATACGTATCGAACAATGCTTTTGAAGACCGAGTTAAGTTTTCTTGCACTTGCAGCATCACATTTGGCAAATAACTCGCATCCATACGTCAGAATTGGTAATAAATAGGTTTTGGCGAGAAGTATTCTTATTTTTACAGGTGTACAATAGTGGGTTTGCCAGAGAGTTCTAAGCATGGAAAACGTACGGCCACATGCATAATTAATATGGTTGCACCATGTCAAGTTCTTATTAAAAATAATACCAAGATTTTTTGCTGCATTGACCCTTACAATACGTTCATCATTAAGTAAAATATCAGGTATGTTATCGGTTATGGAAGTTCGGTTTTGGATAACGAGGTATTTAGATTTTTTTGGGTTGATACTAAGACCATTAGCAGTAGCCCATTCATATATATGTTGTAACTCGGTATTCAGAGTTAAGACACATTGTTCAATTTCTGATGAATTACAGCTGATGTAAATTTGAACATCGTCTGCATACATTCTGACTTTACAGTGTGTAAGTTGACTCGGAAGGTCATTAGCATAAAGTGAAAATAATAACGGCCCAATAATTGACCCCTGCGGTACACCTCTCATCACAGGTAATAGATTTGATTTGATGTTACCACTCTGAACATACTGATGTCTGTTGGTAAGGTATGTTGATATCAGACGTGTAGCAGCTGTAGAAAACATAAACATGTGTTGTAGTTTATAACATTAGACGTTATGATCGACTGTATGGAAGGCTTTCGAATGATCTAAAAGTACTAAGATATTGGCTTTACGTTCATCTATACCACTTCTTATATCTTCCGCAACATCTACAAGTGCAGTTATGCAACTGTGTTTTTCCCGAAACCCAGATTGTCTATCATTAAGCAAATTATGATCATTTACGAAATGCGATATCTGTTTATGAATTATCCTTTCAAATATTTCGGACATGAAGGGTAAAATAGCAATTGGCCTATATTCTGATTTAGTTTTGGGTATTGGTATTATGTTAGATTTTTTCCAATTTGAGGGAAAATGACTGGTGGTAATTATAGTGTTAAATATATGTGTGACAAATGGCAATATTATTGGGAGAATTACTTTAAAAAATCTTGGGTGGATTTCGTCAACGCCAACTGCATTTGATTTAATTGACATACAGCTTCGTATGACGTCAAACTGGTCTACGCAATCAAAAGAGAAGTTATAATGGGGTTGACGATTGTCATGGTTATGATTGTAAAAATTAATGTCTGCGTCCACCATAGGAATATTGACAAAGTTTTCATTAATAACATCTGGATCAACAATAACAGGGTTATTTGTTCCAGATTTACCTATACCGATTTCTCTAACAGTTTTCCATGTTTTCTTTGTTCCCAAAGCCGAGGAGAACTTTTCTGTGTAGAATTTAGATTTTTGTTTAATAATTTTGTGTACTGTTTTTCTTGCCAAAAAATATTCAACATGTAGACCGTTGGTTTTAAACCGCTTCCAACGTGAAAATGCAAGGTCTCTTTTATTGATAGCTTGTTTGATATTTGATGAGAACCATGGTCTCTTTATTTGACCAACTACTTTGGTTTTTACTGGGACAGATTGATCAAACAAATATGATATATTACGTTCAAGGAAGGCTAGTTGATCCTCTGTGGAAGCCATATAATAGATTGCATTCCAATCAATTCTAAGTAGTTCTAATTCCAGTGTGGCGTAATTAATATTTTCGAAATCACGAAAAGTTATCGAATAAGGTGGGATTTGCAACTGACAATTATAGGTCATAAATACCAAATCGTGTTTAGAAAAACACGGGGCAGATAGTTGATCGTATAATATAACATTACTTACATCACCAACAAAAAGAAGATCAATTAAGGTGCTACTGGACGAGGTAAAGTGAGTCGGTGTAGTTATGTTAGTTGGAAAAAGTCCTAATGGTGCAAAGATATCAATAATGCTATTGTCAGTCAAAAGATTCCAGTTAAAATCACCAACAAGGACAACGTCATTATAAAGAGCTGTGAAGTTCTCCAAAATTGAAAAAAATGGTTCAATTGGTATATTATTGTTAGGCCTGTACAAACTTCCAACCAGTAATATTCTTCCATCAGATATAACTTCTATTAAGACGTATTCCACCAAACCATTATTGATATCACAATCGTTATTAATGCCAGAATGTCCATTAACATCATTAGATGTGCTTTTAATATTATAAGATATGCCTTTTCTAATATAAATGGCCACTCCACCGGCGCGTCCAACTCTATCAACCCTTATTAAATTGTAGCCACATAGAGAAACGGAAATATTACTGATACTTGCATGAAACCATGTTTCTGAAACGCATACAACATCCATGTTGGAGTTCTCAAATATGTACCGGAATTCTTCAATTTTAGGCGCCAAAATTTGAGCATTTATATGACAGATTTTTAAACCGTGTCCCTGTTTAGAAAGAATTTTGATCATATTTGCAGTACCGTATATGGATGTACCCCTTATGTTATTTAGATTGTGCATTTATAAAAAACACGAGGGAAAAAAAATAAGAAAGTAACGCACGAGTTTACAAATGATTTTTTTTGAAATTAGAACAATTTTTAATTGAAACATTTAGTCAATTCACAAGGTATCCTAACATGTCATATTGTCAAAATGTCCTAATATTTCACAATGGTTTAAAAATATTGTTGTTGGTTTGTTAACAAAAAGTGTCTTAAATAAATATAACGTTGCTTGCTGTGTTTATTATGCTGTCGTAATTAATCAGAAAAGTCCAGCGCTGAGCGGCTGAGCCGTACAACAATAGTTTTAAACCATTGTGAAATATTAGGACATTTTGACAATATGACATGTTAGGATACCTTGTGAATTGACTTATTGTAAAATTAAAAATATAATAAATAAAATATATAAAATAAAATGTCACAAAATTTATAAAATTTATAAAATTTATAAAAAAAAAGTACATAGTGAGAAAAATTATCCCAGCAAAAACTTGGTAATGACTTGCAATTACTGAACAACTTACTTTTCAATGACTACTTCATACCATCTGCATTACATAGAAGTAGTTGAGTAATGGCTGACATATAATCTGTTACATAAGTACTTGTTTATAAGTTGATTATGGAAATTTATAATTCATTCATAATAAATTGCATCTACGGTTTAATTTTTTTCAAATCTAATACAAATTGGTTTTTAATATTTATTCTTACAATTTGTTTTTTTTTTTTTTTTATTACACTGAAAGAAAAATGCTTCATATATTTAATGAATCATTTTCATAAAAAAATTTTCCTTGGGTAAATGAAAATTTTCATAGTCTAAATAGAATTTCATAGTTAGAATGAAGTATTTTCGTTAAAATCGCTTCATTGGATTTCGTAATTATGTTAAAAATTTTCATTGGATATATGAAAACTTAAGTTTGTCCAAGTTAAACAAAAAATTTTAATTGGGAACATAAAAAAACAATATACAAACATAACTATATTCATAAATTAATACAAAATTATAGTTTCCTTAAAAAAATGTTTAATTGTTAATTAAAAAAATGTAAGATTTAATTATTTCATACATCTAATGTTACATGTTTGCCATTAATTTTATGAAATCAAAAAATTTATTTATAAAACCAACATATTTCAATAATTGCCTTCATAAATTTAAATTTTCATTATGACAATAAAAATGTCATTTTAGTAATGAAACAAAAACTTTCGATCCACTTTTAATCTCATATTTACGCTCTTAATAATTGAGTAAAAAACATAGTTTTTTTATGCAAAAACTACAATGCCCCAGTAGACAAGCTGGTAGTGAGCTAGTCTATCAGCACCGAGGTTGCGCGATCGAATCCCGCCAGAGGCAGAAAAAAAAACAAAGTAAAAAAAAACAAAGTAAAATAAAATCAGTGTTTAAAAATGCTTGACTATTTTTAATGTTTTTGTAATTGCTTAACTTAACTTAAGAAAAAGAACACAGCAAAAGCAAAAAGCAAAAGCAAACGCAGAAAAAGTGAGAGTAAATAATTTATTTATTCTCACCATGTTTATGTTCTCAGCTTAAAAAGCCAGCCAAGCAACCACTTGAAAAAAAAAATTGCTGTTGCTGTAAGTAATAAGTTTTTGTTTATTTTTTTTTTGCTTTGGCTTAACTGTAAATTGATGTGCTTAAATTCAGCGAGTATTAACTTCTTTGCTGTTTTTGACTTCATTGCTGTTGCAGGCGTTAGTTTCATAGAATAGGTATATACATAATTACATAACACAAAATAAACAAATTAGTTTAAAAAAACGTGTAGTTTCATTTATGTATGTATGTATGTACCTATTTATAAAAAAAAAAAAAACGCAAAATACCAAAAAAATTCGAAACAAATTCGTTCATAATACCTATATTAAGTTCCAGCAACAGCAAAGAAGTTAACTTGCTGACTTTAAGCGCATCAAAAGCAAAAAAAAAAAACAATCAAAAACTTAATACTTACAGCAACAGAAAATTTGTTTTCTTAAGTGGCTTCTTTGCTGACAGATTTAGCAGAGTACATGCACATAGCGAGTTTAAACCAGAGCTCGGCAAAAGTACTACACCGTGCTTTTTTTCTCACAATAACATTCGCTCTCACTTTGTAAAAAACAAACAAAATCATTTATTTTCGTACGAACATTCAAACAAGAAGGTTCTGTTGACGCTTGCTTAAGAATAACACTGCGAGAAATGTTCAAGACAGAATGGGAATTTGATTTCTTGTTTGCCGAAATTTTTTTTATTATATTATATTTTTTTTTATATTATATTATATAAATTATTATCTGATCACTAATTCCACTATAGTAATAAAAAAGATTACCCAGTTTTGGTGTTTAAAAATATTAATGTGTTCTTATAAAAAGAATTAAAAACTCTGCTAATTTTTTTTCTTGAGCTTGATTATACATTATGCTGTTAAAAAAAATCATATATTTATTTGATGATATGTCATTTTTAATTTTGTAAAATTATATAAAAATACATACATATGTAACGTGAATCCTAATCAACAAAAATTTTAAATTTTCAAATAATATCTACATTGTTTTGCGATATGTGTTTTGTTTGTGAGAAAAATTCTTTGATGCCTGTAAAAGGGTCCCTTTTTCTTTCGTTAAAAAGACGTACCTAAATGCAGAAATTATTAAGAAAAAAATTGCCACAAGAATTTGTTGGTATTTTGTGCTTGTAAAAACCTTTTTGTTTCTGTACCAATCGTGTTTTCTTTGAAAACACTTTTCTTAAGTAAGTAAAAATATTTAAAAAACAAGTTAAAAAAGTCTTGTTTTCCTACAATTTATGTGTAAACCTATACACATAAAAGCAAATGTGACAGCAGGTAAAATTTTTGTGTAAGAAGATGTGTTTTATTGATGTATTAATGAAACTTTATTGTTTAGCACTATTTTTATTGCTTACTTTTTTATGCTACAATTATATGACCGAGTCCAAAGAGTTAAACTTACTAATTTATGGTATTTATTTAACGTAACTTTGACCTGTTATAAAAAAAAGAGGTGATGTTATTTTTTGAAAATAATCCATCGAATGAATCGAATGAATAGATAACATGTTTGTATTAGATTTTGCGTTTTTAACAGATATTACCGAATTAATTAATCAGTTAAATCTTCAATTCCAAGGAAGAAATAAAACTGTATTTTCTTTATATTTCTCTGTAAAACAGTTTATAACAAAAGTTCAAACTCAGAATACAAATCTTAAAAATAAAAATATAATATGTTTTAAAAGAACAAATGAAATATATGATGAATTTTCTAATAATTATAGACTTGAATATATTAGTTTACTTCAAGGCATATTAGATAATTGTAACAATCGTTTTTCGGATTTTTCTAAAATTGAGTGTTTATTAGAACTGCATAGCAATCCTTTAACATGTGATGTCAATAAACAGGGTAATGACATCAGAGAAGAACTTTTGAAAATGCGTTCGGATTTAAATATACCGTTGACGGCTGGGGTAGAATTCTGAAAAAATTTAAACGAAGAGATATACTTAACAACTAAAAATGAAATTTTTAAATTATACTCTATGTTCGGGTCAACATATATATGCGAGTCCTCGTTTTCAATTTTAAAGCTAATTAAAACTAAACTTAGAAATAGTTTAACAGATGAACATTTAGGGGATGAAGTTTTTGAAAATGTTATTACAAATAATGAAAATTAGTTTTTAATGAAATAAATTAAATTAAATGGTTGTTTTCCATTCAATTTTTCCTGAAGAATCGTTTAAGTTTTATGAAAGTAATTAATTTCTGAATTTATTTTTGCTTTAATATATTAACACGTTTTTATGAAATTATAGTTTTTTTTATTTTTCTTGAAGAATATGATTTATTTAATTTTAATGATTTTTTTGTTTTCTATTTTAAATAAAACATACGCTTATGTTTTCAGTTTTTACATTAACAGCCAGATTGATTTTAACAATAACAAAATAACACAAAAATTTCTTTAAGTGCTTCTGAGAGGGAGAGTTATTATTCTCTCACAAAAAACAAAAAGTCTGCATGTATGTGTTGCCGGGCTCTGATCTAAATCGGTAAAAAAAAAAACAAAATGTCGGAAAACAACATAAGTAATTAACACTGAGCTGAGGTTTGCGCGTTTGCGGCAAAAAGTTGGTTAACTTTTGACAAGTAATCAGCTGACAATATAAAATAATAATTTAAACAAAGGAGTGAATCACGGAGGAAAAACTTATTGAAGAGATTTAAAAACGTGCAGTATTATGGCGGGACTAAAAAAATAAACAAAAAAGAGCCGAAGCTTGGAATTATATACGCAAAGCAAGGCGAATTCATGTATACGGCGGTGTCGATACTACAACATGTAACAACACCAAAAACACAACAATGTATTTTTTTGTTGCTTTCGTTGATCGATTTGTGAAAAACACAAGCCACTTTTGAAATTTCTCTCTCTAAGTAAAAAAAAAAAGTACCACAGATGTGCTTTCAAACCCATCTGAAAAATGAATTCACCTTGAAGCAAAGTGTATCAGCCCAATTATGAATAAAAATTCCCCGGGAGTTTTTTCCCTTCTCCTTTTTTCCTATTTAAATTCCATTTTAAAAATTGGAAAAGTGAAAAAACTCCCGGGGAATTTTTGTTCATAATTGGGCGGTATATGAAACTCGTCGACTAATAAACGCGTGTTATGTACTTCTACCGGCGTTGTCAACTATGAAATTTCAAAACGCACCGAAATGGAGAAAAACTCGCCATTTAAGGAAAAATGCACCAAGTTTAAAATTTGTAAAGATCCAGTAGGTCGATACTCTATTCAATTTTATCGTCAGTTGAATTGTTAAAAATATTTAACAGCAAAATTAACGTTACTTTTATTCAGTAACTTTTTTAAAAATAACGTTTACCATTACGTTCTATCATAACGTCAGCCAATTAACCTAATGGCAAAATATTTTTCATTGTTAATTTTTAAATGCGTAGCTATTTTTCGAAAAGGAATAGCTACAAATTTTTTCATAAAATTAAAAAAAAAACAAACAAAAATGTTGGCAAATAAGAGCCATTCATAAATAAATACATACATATATGTACATATGTACTTTAAGCTCATTGCTTACATTAACATTCAAAAAATTCACATTATTTACTTGCATTTTGCAAAAATTATAGTTAACAAATTTGTAATTTTTATAATCCCTTTTTTTTTGTTCTTTTCGTTATACCTACCATGTTCACACGGACAGCAATATTATTGAGAACGAAACAGGTCGCTTCATTTTGAAACGTTGCGAAACAGGAAAAATTTACTATCATCCCCAATTTTATATAACAACTAGCTGACCCGGTCCGCGTTGCTGGCCCTAAGCAAACATTAGTGTTGTATTACCAGACGACTTAAATTGATCTTTAAACGAAATTTATGGCCTTTAAATAAAAATCCATGAAATACCTATCATAAAGTTTTTCTTACGAAAAAAGTGGGCGTAAAAGTGGGCGGGGCAAAATTTTCTTTCCGTAAAAACCTAAGTTGGACCATGGCGATCATTTTAAAGAAAAAATCGTCCAAATCGGTCAAGCCGTTCTCCAGTTATGCGCTTAATAGAAAAAGTGGGCGTAAATGTAGGCGTGGTAAATTTTTCTTTCGATGAAAACAAAGTTGATTAATACGAATTTTGAAAGAAAAATAAGTCAACTCGATGGAGCCGTTTTCTGATTTTAGGTAAATCGAAAAAAGTGGGCGTAAAAGTGGGCGGGGCAAAATTTTCTTTCCGTAAAAACCTAAGTTGGACCATGGCGATAATTTCAAAGAAAAAATCGTTCAAATCGGTCAAGCCGTTCTCAAGTTATGGATTTTGCCACGCCCCTCCGCCCCCAGGCCATTAATTTAAATAATAACTATCCTATCATCTAAGTTGGACCAAATTACATATATATGCCAATTTTCATGAATATCAGTTGACTCGTTTTTGAGTTTATTCGAAACATACACAGTGACACGGATTTTTTATATATAACAATATCAATAATCGTTAGTTTATCTGAACTAGCTCTAAAAAAAGCAAAAGAAAAAACAAAAACAAAATAAAAATAAAAATGCATGTTAAATAAAATAAAGTGATAATTATTAAATAATAACAATAAAAGTATTAAATAATTTATTTTAATCATTTTTAAATAAAATCACACTAACAACACAAAAAGAAATGTCAACATTAAACAAGAATGAATCGTATGAACAGCATGTTTGGCGATCTAGTTTCAGAGAGCGAAGCAAGTGGCTGATATCGTCGTATGAACCACAAAGTTTCTCATATTTAAGGCTAGATTACACTATTATATTTTGTATTAATACATGTCAAAAACTCAAGTAATATGACAAAGTGTGATAGTGTGAATGCAATGTGTCATGAAAATGGAAGTGTTCCGAAAAAAAATTTGACATCCCATACGACTTCATTGTTTTTTTGAAAATTTTCTAAAAGCTAATACTTTTCATTGGATCAGGGTTGCATTTTAACAAAAGCATGTTCATGTGTGATAGTGTGACTACAAACTGTAAAGTTACATTTGATTTTTTGACAGTCGAAACAAAACTCATTTGATTTCTATCTCACAAAGTATTATGGAATACGTGAGGCTTGTGAGATAGTGTAATCTAGCCTTTAGGGGTTAAGCATATGATTTAACCCTTTTACAGCTGTCAAAGGTGCTATATCTGGTTAGTTCTGTGGTATGAACATAGCCAAGGCGAATTCATTTATCAGGTGGCGTTGAAAGAACAGCTGTGCTACTTTTTTTTTACTTAGCGAGAGAAATGTAAAAAGTTGCTTGTGTTTTTGACATATCGATCAACGAAACCAACAAAAAAATACATTGGTGTGTTTTTGGTGTTGTTACTTGTTGTAGTATCGACACCACCGTATGCATGAATTCGCCTTGAACATAGCATTATTTTGACAAATTATTTAGCAAAGATGCCACCTGATTGAAATTTTTAGCTATGTTGTTAAAATTGAGTTACTGAATTACTGTATTAACGTTAACGTAAATCGTTAAAAGTTAGAGAATTTCACTACGAAAGGTATGCGATGAAAATCGATTTCGTCGTCCAAACATTTTGAAATCGACAAAATATTTATGTACTTACAAAAAATGTAAGTACATAAATAAATTAATCTTCTCGTTGCTAAATTTTAGGCCTTCAAGATGACGCCTTAATACAATTTTTGAAAACCATCCTGATATGGCGAGGGGATTTACGAAAGGAGACAGAGTGAACGTGGAGAATTTAGCCGTCGAACAATTGGAGTTTGATATTTTGAGTTTAAGATATGTTAATGTAAATGTTTATTCAATGAATTTTTATTTTATTTGTTATATTAAGGTTTTGTATTTAAAAGCAGTGGGTGGTATTATTGATTCCGTACCGCGATTGCGTAAAGAACTTTTTGTGCGGAAGCAAAATTTGCAATTATTCATTCCGCTTGTGCGGTATCCTTCCGTTGTGGCGGTCTCATCTCTACCATTGCGGCATTGCAATATTATTGATAAAAACATAAGAAGCATAAAATTTAAAAAAAGAAAATTTAGTTTCGTTATTTAAACAAAAAGATATTTTTATTGGAATAAAATAGATAAATATACCAGTAAATTATTATTATAAATCAAGACATCGCTTGTGGTTTTAGACAAAGTGGATAGCAGAAATAAACAAATTGTTGGAAGATTTGGCATTGATTTAAATGGTTTCGGGCCACCCGTAAACTATGCCAGTGTTAAACGCTGTTTTTAGTACGCGAGCATTAATTTTTCTTGTATGGTATTTTAGTAACTCTCTTATGTAAAAAAATTTCACACAAGCAGTAAGTTTATCTTTGGCAGGAAGAGCTCCTTGTCGACTACTTCCGGAACTTGCATTCAGTAGGTCAGACCAAAAATATTTAAATGATGCCTTATTTAAGCGAAAATTCTTTTGAAATCTGCGAAAAATTAAACAAAATATTAAATGCCGTAAACATGTATTCAATTTCTTATTCCAATTTACTCCCTATCATTCATATCATTACATCTTCAGATTTATATTGCAAAACTCTTCTTTCTAACCGAAGGTCTAAGCAATCGTCTTAACTGCTATCTTCAAAAATGCTATTGTAACCATATTACAATTTGCTATTTTCTACGTTTGTATATTTTAAATAAATTTCACTTCACAGAAAAAATTATTAATTTTCTCCAATCACCAAATTTATACCAAATTCATAATAACAAGCAAACAATTTGTTGATTTTGCTCTATTACCAAAATGATTATATTGATTACTAAAAATTTTAAAATTTTGAAAAAAAATTTTCAATAAATGATATTTTTAATTTTAATTAAAAAAGTGATCAAAAAACTTTGCCATTTCAAACAATGTGTTAATTTATTTAATTAAAATTTTGACAATTCCCAACAACAATTCTACATGTTTAAATTATTTTATTTTAAACGAAAAAAGTCAATTAAGATTTTTTGTTATTTATTTAAAATTTTAATTGAAAATTTATTTCAAAACAACTAAAATGTTAATTAAATCAAAATTAAATTTTAAATTTTCTTTCTACTAAAAAAAATTATTGATTCAATTATCACATTTATTAAATTTAAATGCTTTTTAAACAATTGTGTTGTAAAAAAATTATTACTCTCAAAAATTTTAACAACTTGTTTTAAATGGTGTTTTTACCAACAGTTGACACAATATCAACTCTGAAATTTTTAAAACAGAGATGTTAAAAAGGTTTGAGCAAAGCTTCTACCGCAGGAATGAATAATTACAATTTACATATCGATCAGTGATGTTATACATACGTAGTGAAAAATCCCTATTCGTAGGGATTTTCTTCTAATAAAATGGCTGTAGGGAAAATAAAGATAGATTTTTTTTAAATCATTAAAATGTAGGGACTTCTGTTGGTATTCTTTTTCGATTTGTGACAACATACTAATAAAATTGTTGATACGCCAACATTACAAATTGTTAACACAGGGTCTCCACCTGAGATAAGATATAAGATTTTTATATTAGCAAACGTCAAATTCAATCCCAGAGAGTATTATCTTACGTGTGGACTCTCAAATAGTGTTAGTATTAATGTTGTAACAAATGTTATGAGAAATTTTATAACAACTATCTTATAAGATGAGCTATCAAAAATACATATAAAACAATAATAAGATGCTATCATTAAAATGTTGAATTTATTTAGTGCAAATAGTGGGAATCTTGTGAAAACTACTTAAAAAACAATAAAATCACTAAAAACAAAGAAAAAAAACTAAAAAAAGAATAAAAAAAGCTCTTACTTGGTATTCTTACTTGTTACAAGTTAGAGTGCTATATTCAGCTGTGCCAAATCTTTGATACCCCCCACAGACAAATACAATAAAAACGGATGTCAGTATACAAATTGGTTCCGTTTTAAACTAATTGGACGGCAACCCGACAGTGTTATAATTTTATTTCTGGCAATTTGAACCAACTTGAATTAAATATCATGATTCGTAGTAGTTTGTGCCAAACTAAAATGATTTTCAGGAGGGGACTTTATATACGACCCATGGCAAATTATGGACTAATAATTCACGAAATCGTGTTGGGTGATTTATGTTATTTAAAATCTATATGAACAAATTTCAATACGGTAGTGAAATTTTTTTAGCGTTTAAAGGGATCTAAGGTAAATATGGACCGATGATCAAAAAATTGCATGCTATTATTTCTGGTAATATGAACGAAAATTGGACCAATTTAACCAACATATCTACATCTGTTACGGTTTTTGGCGTATTTAAATAAGTTCCCAGATTGAGGATAATATTGGACATTACATGGTTAATTATGGCCCGAGCTTCACGAAATCTCACAGTGTGATTTTTAGCCCTATTAATCTTTGACGTACTCAATTGTATTACAATAGCATTATTTATTACGTATATAACATATTAAACAGTTTTCCGAGAGTAGGTTTTATAAGCGGTCTAGTGTAAATTATGAACCGATCTTCACGAAATTTTAAAGTATGATTTCTAGCCTTATAAAACTGTGATGTACAAAATTTTATTATGATAGCATTATTTGTTACGGCTAAAGCTGGGATCACACGATTGCCGTAATGCACCAATTTTCATACTTTTTAATACCCCAATCGTGTGACTGCACAATCAATTGCCTCATGTACCAATCGAGGACAATATTGTGCTTACTTTTACCAATAAAATGCAACCCTGGTGCGGAAATCGTGTGACTACTTGATATGCAATCGCGCGTCAATAAAAATTACAAAAATGTACCAATATTTATTGGCTTCTTGTGCGGCAATTAAACAACACAATACGCGCCAATATTTGCCTTTTTTAATAAATTTACTTTTGTGTGTTTCTTTTAGAGGAATAAATTAAAAATAAAAATTAAATTTATCAAAAATAAACATTGGGAATTTAGCACGTCATTAATAAATAAATTAATAATAAATTTTGTATTCCCGAAAATAACTTTGATTTATAATTTTTTGTTTTAAATTAGTGCAATAGCTGTTCAGGATAATATAAAAGTATATATTCAGGAAAACGGAGCAAAATGTATTGAAATTCTTTAAAGCGAATTTACTTTTGAATATAAATATTCTCTTTTTTTGTTTAAGCTTTGATATCGTTGCAAATAGGACTTTTTTGAGGGTATGTAGGTAATTCTCATTCCCTCTGTAGTCTTGTTTGCTGATAGCTTTGGCTTTTCTAAAATTATTTAGGAGAACGTTTCCTGATGATCTGCCCTAAGCAACCAGTGAAATGCGCATAGGAACAGCTTATCCTCAAACAATAAATTTCAGTATATTTTTTTATCAATAAATAAAAAAAGGGAATTAAGCACAACAAACAAAATCTTTTAATATTCTCTTTTTCTTTATATATTTGAAATAGAATTTTACTTTGTTTAATTTTTGGAATTTCATATATTTTACTTAAAAAATTTCAAATAAATCTATTCAACAAAACTTTGTTTGAATATATGATACAATTTTCCTTTTTTTTAATGAACAAGCCAACTAGATCTTTCAAACAAATAAAAAAGTTAACACAACAGCTGTTTTCGCAGTTGACACAAGTAAGAACAATCGTGTGACTGTGCTGCGGCAATTATTGTACTCATTTCGTTTTGTACCAACTAGCGGCAATTAAATTTGTATAAAACAGGGCAATCGTGTGATTTCAAAATATTTTATTGGGGCAGTTTCATTATTGTGCGTCAATAAAGCACAATCAAAATTGTGTCATATTGGTGCATTTGCGGCAATCGTGTGATCCCAGCTTTAGACGTGATAAGCTATTTTCCGGTTTTAGACGTTCAGTATGATTTCTAGTCATATAGAACGAGCTTGTGCAAAATCTTATATCATGCCGTGCATTATGCCACCTATTATGTTTGTTTTGTAACAAAATTGTCAATTTTTTAGGGTGGTGGTTTTACATTTTGAATCATTACTCTGATCCTACTGATCGACTGATCGGATTTTGCTAGATTTCAATCCCAAACTTCATGTGTTCTTATCTTTTGAGTTTTTCGAAAGTGAGCGTGTTTTCAACAGACGGACAGAGAGGCGGACATGGCTAAATCGACTTAGAATGCTTACTTAGGTCTTAAACTTAGTATACCCTCATGCACCACTAGTGGTGGAGGGTATACAAAGAGTTTAAAGTCAAGTAGGGACCAGTCTCATATACATTTGGAACCTATGTACCAAAGTTTTATCAAGTTATATTTCAAAATGCAACCAGTACTTTGCGCACAAGGTTACATGGATAGCCAGCCAGCCGGACGGACATCCTTAGATCGACTTTATTGCATAAGATGAGTAATAACTATTGTATTATTTCTTAATCAAACATAAATATTAAAAGTAGATAGGAAATAAATGTATCGATGAGTAATAGTTATGCATGAGGAATACTTTTATTTGTTACTCATAATAGTTAGCATCAATTTTTAAAAATAAATATTGGAAATTATAATAATACTTCAGAAATAAAAAAAAATGTATTTATAATAAATATGCGCAATTTTT
This sequence comes from Pollenia amentaria, assembly GCA_943735925.1. Taxonomy (NCBI): domain Eukaryota; kingdom Metazoa; phylum Arthropoda; class Insecta; order Diptera; family Polleniidae; genus Pollenia; species Pollenia amentaria. The sequence goes on along the minus strand of OX031008.1, from coordinate 197,106,302 downwards.
ATCGAATATACGGCCATATTCTGACAACCGCACGATTTACAACATGAACTACAACAACTTAATTATATAAAAAGAACAAATTTTGGGATTTCAGTATTTTGGTCATAGTTCGGCCCCTTGTCAACCGATTTGACAGATTTATATACCGACGTCTTAGGGAAGAGATTTACCATTTACTTGGATTATAAAGAGCCCTAAAATTTAAAATGTTGGGTGTTTTCAATAATGTCTTTTTATTGATAACCGATCGGTTGTCCCGTAGTATGTGGTGACTAACATGGTACAGTGCTTTGCGATAAGTCTAAAAACGACCCCCACGTAAATAATATAGCAACTGTGACGGTAAGCACACCGCCAACTCTAGAGAGATGCCCTGTATTCCAGATCGGTTTAAAAATGGTTAAGTTATGAGCAAAATACTCCAAAAATGGCCTAAAAAGCATCAACATTTTCATAAAAACTAAAATTTTAGAGCTGTTATATGACCTATGGATACGTTTAATATACTTGAAATCTTTAGTAGAACATATTTGCTGAAAAACTCGGTTCAGATACAAAAAAGTTACTACCAAAATATAATTTTTTTTTATGAAAAATACCTATTTTCGGGAACCGTAGATCATTCCGAGTCTAAGTTTTATTACCAAGATAAATGGTAAATTTTTTCCTAAAGACGTCGGTATATAAACCTATCAAATCGGTTAAAAAATGGCCGAGTTATGAACAAAATACTGAAATCCCAATATTTACTCTTTTTATACCCTTCAACGAAGATAAAAGGATATATATAACTTTGTCATTCCGTTTGTAATTTCTACAATATTGATCTAAGACCCCATAAAGTATATATGTACATTCCGTCTGTCCGTCCATTGAAAATGGTTTTTCCAAAGACCTCAGATACGATGGAGGCTAGGTTGTTATACATTTATGTCGCATATCCGGAACTGTTTTCTATTGAAATTCAGTAGGATCGGTCCATAAATGGCTGAGATATGAGCAAAAAACCACGACTACCTCTTATTTTTCCCATAAATCCCATGTTGTTGTTGTTTTTTAATTCTTTTTTTTTCTGTATATCTGGAGAACGAAACAAGCTAAAGTTCCCAAATTAGGTACAAGTCAAATTTTTTTTTATATATAATTAAGTTGTTGTAAAGTTTCGAATCAAAAGTATTTTGAGTTTTGCCAAATTCTGGGTTGCCGTTTAAAAATTTGTATCCGACCTAAATTGTCTGCAAAGCCTTCCAAAATCCTTTGAAACCGACACAATTTTTAAAATATTTAAAAACAAATATATCGTCGTAAAAAGTGCAAAAGGCCCTATCATAATTTTTAAAAATGATTCTGGAGCGATAAGAAAAAAGCGAACTATTGTGATTCGAAAAAACCGTTTTTTCGGGATAGTATCATTAATTTGTTAACGATTAAAAATCGTTGGTTTAATCACAATAGTTAACTTTTTATTAGGGTTTTTATCTCTCCTAAAATATTTTTTAAAATGACGACATGCCCTTTTGCATTTTATATAACAATATGTATGTACATAAATGTAATTTTGATATGAAGTATAATTTTTATTGGATAAAGCTATAAAACTTTTTATTTGTAATATGCAATTTATAATAAAAACATTAATCCATATTTTTGCAATGAGTTAAATAAAATGCAATTTTGGCAATATGTCATCGTATAATGCTAATTTAGAACCTTTAAGCTTAAACATAATGTATAAAAATAATAACAAAAACAAAAGGCATATAAAAATTCATTGAATAACGCTTATAAACTAGATTAATTAATTGAACATATGCAATAATACATACAAAAAAGCCCTTAATAAAAAATTAAGCTCGATTTACCCATGCGTTCCGAACAATATTTTTCCGGGACAAAATATTTTTTGTATTGACTTTGACGTCTTACTTTTGAGAGAGAGAGAAATTATTTTGATCGGCAAGTTTTTTCTAGAATAATACTTGTTGAGAACAAAATGAACCGATATATCCACTTTTTTTATTATGTACATACAAGTTGAATTGAGCTGCCCCATAATATAGTGTTTTTGCATTTATATTACAACAATTGTTTTTTGCTGAATAATTGAATAAAAACACTAAATATAATTAAAAATAACAATATCACTTTCCTTTTTTGTTTGTCCATTTTCTTTAACGCACTTTTAGAAAACAATTCAATATACATAAGTAGTTTGTTAGTTGTGCTGCCAGTAGAGATGAGCGATATATCTGTACCTGTGATTTAATCACTGTTACTGAAAAATCACGAATCACAGTTGTGACCAAATTTGTCAAGTACACTTTCTAAGTCGTTCTTTTTGTATTTTGTTACATATACAAATTTATGATATTTCACTGTTTGTGTGGGTAATAGCGTTTTTTGAATGAAATGTCGAATGATATTGCTGTTCCTCTCATTCTCTCTTCTATCTTATTAGAATTTTTTTATGCCAAAATTTATTTGTTCAAGTATGTATGAATATGAAAGTAAACAGATTTGAAAGCCCTTTCAATTTGTTGTTGTTTCTTTGTAAAGTGCTTGCAAAAGCTCGCGCATTGTACATATACCTTGGCCGCAATTGCTTTAAAAGAACAGAAAACTGATAAACAGTGATCACAATCACAGTTTAAAGGAGCAGTGATTTTTAAATCACATTCACTAATCACGGTGATCTTTAAAAATCAAGGGATCGCTCATCTCTAGCTGCCAGTTTTAATAATTGTTAACATCTGTAAACCACACAGTAGTTTTTTTGGAGAAATTTACTGAAATGAGCGAATCGTTCTGCAGTAAAAAAAGTTTTCTCCGGACAAAAATATTGTTCGGACTTAAGTTTGTACAATTTTATAACTATAGTATTTAACTTTATAAGACATAGGCCGAGCTCCAAAACATCCTAATAATTTGCAGACAACGTAAAAAATGTATCGAAAGGTTTAACAATGCATAGTTTGCTTATTGTTTCTACATAGTTGCAATGTAGAATGCAAAAAAAAATCTATAATTCTTATAATATCTCCCTTCAAAGAAACACCAAACTGTATAAGAAACACCAAATATCTTATGGGGCGGTACAGAACAAACAGTATTTCTTAAATTCTTTTAGGACTTTGCAAAAAAACTTTAAAAATTACCACAAAGAAGATCAATATTATTGTCATTGCTGAGTAAGATTGACTGGTAATGTTAGTAAGCATTATAGCACTTTATATACTTTAGAAATCCATATAGACCTCTCCTTAATTTGCAGATGCCAGGGGGCTAATTCTTGCAATCGTGATCGAATACTTTAACGATTCAAAAACAATTTTATTTCTTATTCTTTCAGTCGATACTGAATGAATCGAAATTATTTTTTTAGTGTTGTGAAAGCTCAAATAAATGCTTTACAACAATGAAAAATAATTTCGATTCGTTCAGTATCGAACCAAAGAATGAGAAATAAAATTGATTTCGAATCGATAAAGTATTCGACCACCACTACCAGAATTAACCACCAGGTCAGTATTCGCATCGTTTTTAAATGGTCAAGAACTGAGTCAACCCATCTTTTTCATGCCAGATCTGTAATTCTTGCCTCTACTGGTGTTCTAGTACAAGCTGGTCTGGTAACTATCAAATTTTTCAAGTTTTATATATCAAATTACATTTTCCTTTTAATAACCAAATCGAGCTCGTGGTTGTATCTTATTCGATATCATCCTCAGCTCACAAAAACTACAGAGATTAACCAAAAAAGCTACAGAGTTGCAAAAACATTGGCAACATGAAATTCAATTTCATTATAAAAGGCAGCAGTAGCTGGATAAGAAACGAAGATATTAAAAAAAATTTTTAATGTAATAAAAATTTTACATATAAAAAAACGTGTGAATGTGTTTCTTTTTTTTCAAAATCTAGTTTTATTATTAAAACAAAAACTTGATTTCGTTATAGGAATAATTTTTTTTTAATAACAACGGAGTGAAAAGAATATCAAATTGTTTTCACTTATATTCTCTTTAAATTAAAAATTATTTTTAACTTAATCCACCTTTTTTTGAACGTGGTACTTAAATCCAATTTTGTAACATATCAAAACGTTCGCCGGAGATCTTGTGTAGTATAAAACTAATTTGCACTAACAAATTTCGTAGCGATTGAGCCATAATTAGCTCACACTCGAAAACCAAATTGAATACTTTTTAAGTCGTAACGAATTCAATAACGTGATAAAATAAAATTTCTTTTCTGTTGCATGAATTTTTATATCTGTTGTTTTCTAAACTTAGATCAATGATTTTTAAATCGTAACTCAATTTTTTCCATCAGATCTAATTTTTAAGTTACAGATACGTTTCCATCTATGAATTCTTTCTAAAATGCCGTGTTTAGAAAAATGACAGTACAATGTAAAAATGAAAATCGGAGAAAATTAAAATTTAATATAAAATTTTTATTTTATTCAACCTTTATTTAAATTGCAATATAATTTATTAAGCTTGAGGTTTTTCTTTTTTATATAAAAATTTTTATAAATTTATTTCAACTCCAATATTTCGATACAGCAATGTGTATCATCGTCAGGGAACAGATTAAACAGATTAATCTGATTAAACAGATCATCGTCAGGGAACAGATTAAACAGATTAATCTGATTAAACAGATTAATCTGTTCCCTGACGATGATACACATTGCTGTATCGAAATATTGGAGTTGAAATAAATTTATAAAAATTTTTATATAAAAAAGAAAAACCTCAAGCTTAATAAATTATATTGCAATTAAAATTTAAATTTTAAATTTTTAAAACTAAATGAGTGGTACTTTCATTACCGGGCACAAGGACTTCATGCACTCAAAAAAGGTACATTAGGTACCTAAAATATGTTATTAAAATCGTGGAATATGCACCAAAAACAATAAGATATGCACTTATTTAAAACATTTTTTTACAAAAACATAACATTTTATCTTTTAAGTAGACAACTAATTTGTGTGGCACAAAATGCCACCAGGGCCTGGCTGGGACCTCTTGTATTTTGTATGGAGTTTTTTGTGGCTATCGAAAAACCTCACACTAAAGAACCCCTGGGCCTGGCTGCGACTGATTTTATATGTATGGAGTTTTATGGCTGTAGTAAGAACATTTTGTTGTCAAATATAATTATTCTTCAAAATTAAAGTAAAGAAAGAATTTGTATGTGTTGCGTATGCTTTTTAATACGTTTCGTTTGCATTTTATTTACTGCAGTCCATATTTAATAGGGCAGGGCCTGGCCAGGCCCAGGTGGATACAATATGCACAAATATGTCATTAGGCAAATTGCCACGCCCACGGCGTTTAAATTTACACTTTTTTCTCGTTTTCTTGTAAAAAAACACTTTGATTAAGGAACACATAAAGTTTCGTTCTAAAATATTAAATAGTTATATGGAAAAAAAACTGGAAAAAAGCCAAAAAGTGCCTGGTTAGACACAGGTATACACTAAAGGGTTAATAAGAAATCATTAGAAAAATATAAGTTGAAGGTACAAAAAGTTAATTTACAATACATGCATGTATGTATGCCAATAGAAACCTAAAATTCTTTGACGTTAGGCAAATAGGTCTTTACTATTTATTTATTTACTTAGTTCGCCAATGAAACTAATATTTCTTACTGGCTAATATGCTTAAACTAAATAAATCTGGATACTTTAGTACATAACATAAAAGGAAAAATTTTGCATTAAATTGATCTTACGACATTTGATAGGATATTTTTGACGCCAATGAAATCAATATATGTATAAAAATTTTTAAATTCGGAGCTCATTCTCCGGAAAGGATCAAAATTCTTATAATAAGACCGAAAGTATTGAAGTCTAAGGGGTATATAATTTCTGGAAGGACGAATAGGAATTAAAAACTTAACCTTACGCAGTAGGTATTCTGAGACAATTTCACCGTATAACAAATTCAGTATAAAGGTGATGTTTATATATATCCATTGGTTTTTGAAGGTTGGGAAATTAATTAGTTTTAAACGATTTTTTACAGAGGTAAATTAATATTTGGATTCCAATGCAGTTTTCGAAGACAGAATAAAAGATCAAGGCGTATTCCAGAATAGGTCTCACTAATAAAATATATAACTGGTTTATAACGTTTTATAAGTCCAAGGACACCTTTGAACTTGTTGACAGTCTGAATATATCATTATTTATTTAATCAATAATTTAAAAAAAATAGAATATGGGAATCTTTACATATTAATTTTACTTTTTGAACATGAAAATAATGTTAATAATATATTGTGACACGATATATTCTGTCATCTCACTGATGACAGTTTGTCTTGGCACTGATGACATGATATATTATGTCATCACACTGATGTCAATTTTTCATCGCACTGATGAAGTTTGTCTGTACTGATATCAAAAGACATAAGCGTTATGACGATTTTCCTATAAGTGTACTGTAGGCATAGCTTAGATGACGCATAAAGTAAAAATGTTTCCATTAAATTATTTTATTTATTGTGCTTAATTCCCTTTTTTATAATTGATAAAAATACTGAAATTTATTGTTGGAGGATAAGCTGTTCCTATGCGCATTTCACTGGTTGCTTAGGCCAGATCATCAGGAAACGATCTCTTAAATAATTTTAGAAAAGCCAAAGCTAAAGGCAAACAAGACTACAGAGGGAATTAGAATTACCTAAAAACATCTTGATTGCAACGATAACAAAGCTTAAACAAAATACCAACAATAAACAGTGAGTTTATCTTTTTTTTACATTCCCCACTACAATTAAAAAAACTGAACTGGCAAATTGTTTTTATTTTGTATTCTTGCGAAAACAAGAATATAAAACCGGTCATTTTAGTTCATTTAAAAAAAAGAACTAGTTCGTTCTCTTAGTTCACTAGTTCATTTCCGGTCACTTGGTCTTTTGTGTCTTTTGTCGCTTTCGTTCAGTAGCTCACTTGCCTTGTCATCTTGGTCTTAAAAATCGATGAAAAATGTGTTTAAAGAAACAAATATAGCATACTCGTGTGATATTACACTCAAAATATTATGTAGGTAAATTCAAAATAATATTAAGTTTAAAAAACTGAAAATGAAATTAGAAAACGGATCATTTCATTTTAAATAAAGGAATTTTACGGTTATTTTTTTAATGTTCATTTTATAACGTAGAAATTAATAAACTTTTCTCTTTATTTAAAATTAAAAAATTCAAACTACAAAAAACATATTCAAAGGTGTTTTCAGTTAATTTTAACATAATTTAAATTACGTACTAAGCCAGCTAAATCAGTATTTTAACCTGTCATTATTACCTACCAATATTTCTTGTTTTTTATTTTCTTTTATTTATGTACACATGTTCGTACACATGTGTTCAGTTTTATTTTATGCATAAAACTGAACATATTAACAGAAAAAAAACTAATTAGGGGTTTCATGATATCTCTTAAAAGTCTCGCAATCTGTGCAAGCTGTGCATTTTAAACCTTCCAAAATTAACTGTCAAAAATTGGATGAGAATTCATTAACACAAACTTCGTAAATTTGCCCAACAATTCTGACCCGTAAACTTGCGCTGTTCAATTGTGCATTTATACAAATGATTTTTTTAGTGCTTACCACCGTTTTCAATGAAAAATTCAAGTGTTAAAAAAATCACCAACAATAAATTCTTACAATAATTTAAGCTTTCTTTATGATTGTAAAAAAATAAATTTCACTTTTTATTCACAAATTTCAACATTTATTTTTATATTTTTTATTATTTTTATACCCTCCACCACCACTGTGGTGAATGAGGGTATACTAAGTTTGTCATTCCGTGTGAAACTTTTTTATAATACATCTAAGACCCCATAAAGTATATATATTCTGGCTCCTTGAGTATTTCTAAGTCGATTAAACCATGTCCTTCTGTCTGTCCGTTTGTTGAAAACACGTTCACTTTCGAAAAACGCAAAAGAAAAAAACAAACTTGGTCTCAAATTGCTTGTAGTTATCCTAAGCAGTTTGGAATTGAAATCCAGCAACATCGGTGCAGTAGGATCAGAACTATGAATCAAAATGTGGAACCACCACCCTAAAAAAATTGATAATTTTGATACAAAAACTAACATAAATGGTGGAATAATGCACGGAATTTTTTTTTTCCTCATTATTTATTTATTGAATCTTCATATATTAAATATGAACTAACAATAATTAATCAAATCTTATACTAATACTTTATTTTTGTCCTGCCAATGCTAGACGAAAATTTTTCTCTTCACGGTTTCTGTTCACATATGTAGATGTTTAGCGCTCTTCTTGTCTGATGAGTCCTGCTGTATCTCTTCTCCTTAATCTAGAGTGGCCGCTGTAATTTAAAATATTTCGAGCTAGTGGATTTGGGTGCGACTCAAGTCTTTTTAAATATTTTACTGCATACTTCGTAATAATAGTTTTTACTAACGGCACATTGAGATCCTTGTGAATATTTGAGTTTTTAACATACCAGGTAGCGGCTGTGATTATTCGAAGAAGTTTATTTTGTCGCCTTTGAATTTTTTCGATATTAGAAGCCGAGGCAGTGCCCCATAACTGAATACCGTAACAACAAATTGGTTTTAAGATAGCGTTGTAAAGTAGAAGTTTACAATCGAGACTAAGAACAGAGTTTCTTCCAATAAGCCAATTAAGTTGAATTGCTTTTAGTTTCATTTGGGTTAGTTTTACTTCTATATGGCATTTCCATGTTAAACGCCGATCTAGATGAATTCCGAGATATTTTACATGCGATTGTTGAGGCACTAATTGATTATTGATTTTAATAGGGGGACATGACTCCCGACGCAAGGTGAATGTTATATGTACGCATTTTTGCTCATTAACCTTTATCCTCCATTGTTTTAACCACTTTTCCAGTTCAAATATATGATCCTGCAAGTAGCGAGAAGCTTCATGACAGTTTTCGTGCACGCTTAAAAAAGCTGTATCATCAGCAAATGTTGAAGTTAGGGTGTGGTTGTTTGTTGGCATGTATGAGGTATATATAAGGTATAACAGTGGGCCCATGATGCTTCCCTGAGGGACTCCAGCGTCAATTGGCTGAGGTGAACTTATAAAAGCACCTTCTTTAATAATAAACTTTCGACCGACTAAGTAGCTTTCTAACAGCTTGTGTGTGTTTACTGGTAAATTTAGCTTCAATTTATGTAATAAGCCTTCATGCCACACTTTATCAAAAGCTTAAGAAACATCGATGAAGAGGGCGGAACAATATGTTTTTTCTTCAAAGGTTTTTCTTATGGCGTTTACTATACGATGGGTTTGTTCAATTGTGCTATGTTCTCTTCTAAAGCCGAATTGATGGTTTGGAATACATCTATTTACATTTAAAATTTGGGTTAATTTTGCCACTAACAGCTTCTCAAACAGCTTTGATATATTAGACAATAAGCTTATAGGTCTATATGACTCAACTTTTGTAGGATCCTTTCCTGATTTAGGTATCATGGTAACTAATGATACTTTCCATTCCTGAGGGTAGTATTCAAGGCGTAAAATAGCATTAAAAATAAAGAGAATCATTTTCTTTGCTATGCTGGGAAGCTCCAAAAGCATTTTTTTACTGATCTTATCAAAACCAGGGGCTTTCTTCGGGTTTAAATCATGAATAGCCTTTTCGATTTCTCTTATCTCAAATCTTAGTGGAACAGCTGCTCTAACAGCAATAGGTGGTAACTCGACCGCCATATCGAGAGATGTGTGAGCGGTAAATACGGTTTTCAAATGATTAACAAAAAGATTTCCTTTTTCTATATCATTTCTTGCCCAACTTCCGTTTAAGTTTCTTAATGGTGGTTTAGTGATAACTGGTCTTTTAAGATTTCTAGCTGCACGCCATAATGAGTAGTCTGATTGTGGAGTTGCATCAAGTTCCTTAAGATATTTTTCAAAGGATGCAGTTTTTTGGGACTGCAGTAACTTTCTTAGCCTTTTTGTGCACTCTTTTAATAAAGTCTTAAGTTGGGGGGATCTGTGCAATTGCCACTCTCTTCGAACTCTCCTTTTTTCGGTCAATAGACGCTCGACATCTACAGAATATATGATATTGTTTTTGGTTTTTTTGAGGGTTGTGCTGGAATGTTGAACAGCTAGTTTGAGATAACTGTCAAAATTAACAATAGCGAGATCCACGCTCTCCGGTGTGCTAAGCGGAATATTTTCTGTGCAATGGGCACTAAGATATTTTTTATATTTTAACCAATTTATTTGTGAGGGTGATTTCGATAAGTACTCAGACGGCGATACGATTCTATTTGGAATCATTATAGTAACAATTGTAGGTGTGTGGTCGGAAGATAATTCTAAGGAAGCCTCAACATAAATCGTTTCTGCGGGGATGTTTTTAACCACTCCAAAATCTATGACATCTGGAACTTTTTGCTGATCAGTAGGCCAATATGTTGGTTCACCGCTCGAGACCACATTTAGATCCATTTTACGAATTGTGTTAAACAAAACACGACCCTTAGGCGTAATAAGTCGTGACCCCCAGAAAGTATGTTAAGCGTTATAATCGCCAGCAGCCAGGAAGCAGGGTCCTAATGATTTGAAGTATTTATTATATTGGCTTTCTGATATTGAAAATCTAGGTGGGGAGTATAAAGATGAAATTACTAGGTTTCGAGATAATTCCTCAACGCAAATGGTCGTTGCTTGGAGATAATCTTCACGATGATCACACATTAAGTAGTGTTTTACTCGGGTTTTTATCAAAATAGCAGAACCTCCACAAGCTCTACCTCGTGGGTCCTTGGTATCATATAATATATAACCATTGACTTTAAACGTGTTTCTTGAGGTCAGATGAGTTTCAGAAACCATCATAACATCGATTTGTTTATTTTTAAGGAAGTATTCTAGTTCATTTTAATGTTGGCGGATGCCATTTGCGTTCCAAAAGCAAATTTTTAGACAGTTCATGGCTTATTTAGTACTGCTTGCAATAACATCGATTGCATTCTTAACATTTCTTGCATCATGTTACCCATTGTGTTGGTAAAATTGTTAACGGTTTGCACTAATGTTTCCATGGTTTTTTCTAGCCGAGTTAAATTAGAAATGGGAATTTCGTCATTATTTGGTAAGTCACCTTGTAATGGCATATGATTAGATTTTAAGACATTAGCGTACGAGGTTCTGTTATTATTTGGCTGCGGTATTTGAACGCCGTTAGTGTTTTCTTGATAAGTTGCCTGCGTTTGAGGGGGATTAAGTTTCTGTCCAACAGAACGCTTGACAATCGAATATACCGGACATCCTCTATAGTTGACAGTGTGATTACCACCACAGTTGCTACATTTTTTTACATTAGGGTCATTTTTTGACTTATCACACTGGACGGTACCATGTAGTTCTCCACATACGACACAAACAGGGGGTTAATAGCAGTATGCCCTAGTATGACCAAATTCTTGGCAGTTTAAACACTGAACGGGCCCATTTCTTTTGTGCGGCTCTTCTATCGTTATTTTCCTGTACAGGATGTATTTTAAACTGTAAATGGGATGCGTTTCATTTTTTTTTAGCTTAACGTCGCCGGGCTCTAACTCCACTCGAAATAGTGGTTGGGGATTTTTTTCCCTATTTTTAATATTTGTTACATTTTTAATTTTGAAACCCTTTTCTTCTAAAAATGTTTTTATTTCGTCTGGGTCCACGCATGAGTCAATGCCCTTTATCACAACCTGCAGACCTTTGCTGCTTTTCAGCTGGTAAGCTGGTAATGCACGGAATGACATAACATTTTGCACGAATTCGCTTTATACGACTGCAAATTATACTGTTTAATCTCGTGAAGATCGGTCCATAATTGACCATAGGCCCCATATAAACCTTTCTCGCAGGAAACAATTTATTACGCCTAAAACCGCAATAAATAAAGCTAGCATACTAAAATTTGGTACGTCACAGTTTTTTAGGACCAGAAATCACACTGTAAATTTTTTTAAAGATCGGTCCATATTTTACACTAGGCCCCATATAAAAACTACTCCCGGAAAATAGTTTAGTACGCCTAAAACCGTAATAAATAACGCTAGCATACTAAAATTTGGTACGTCACAGTTTTATAGGACCAGAAATTACACTGTAAAATTTTTTTAAGATCGGTCCATAATTTACACTAGGTCCCATATAAACCCTACTCCCGGAAAACAGTTTAGTACACCTAAAACCGTAATATATAATGCTATCATAATTAAATTCGGTACGGTACAGCTTTGTAGGACTAGAAATTACACTGCCAAATTTCGTGAAGATTAATCCATAATTTACCTTAGGCCCCATATAAACCCTACTCTCGGAAAACAGTTTAGTCTCCTAAAACCGTAATAAATAATGCTATCAAATTGAAATTCGGTACGTCACTGTTTTATAGGACCACAAATCACACTGTAAAATCTTTTGAAGATCGGTCCATAAATTACACTAGACCTCATATAAACCCTACTCCCGGAAAACAGTTTAGTACGCCTAAGACCGTAATAATTAACGCTATCATACTAAAATTTGGTACGTCACTGTTTTATAGGACCAGAAATCAAACTGTAAAATTTTGGAAAAGATCGGTCCATACTTTACACTAGGCCCCATATAAACCCATAATTTACACTAGGTCCCATATAAACCCTACTACCGGAAAACAGTTTAGTACGCCTTAAACCGTAATAAATAATGCGATCATAATTAAATTCGGTACGGTACAGTTTTGTAGGACTAGAAATCAAACTGCCAAATTTCGTGAAAATTGGTCCATAATTTACCCTAGGCCCCAAATAAACCCTACTCTCGGAACACAGTTTAGTACGCCTAAAACCGTAATTAATAATGCTATCATAATTAAATTCGGTACGGTACAGTTTTGTAGGCCTAGAAATCACACTGCCAAATTTCGTGAAGATTGATCCATAATTTACCCTAGTCCCCATATAAACCCTACTCTTGGAAAACAGTTTTCAAATAGATTACTTCAATAAAGCATTCACTGATATTTTTCTATTACAAAGTTTTTTGTCTGAACTTCTAAATCGATATGTTTGGAAATACATACATATGTATGTATATTTCAACCAAAAAAAATTCACTTAAACATACTAAAATATTTGAGAAAAAAAAATTCTGTGCGTTCGAACGGTGTTGTGTCCTAAATTAAAGTCCATCAAAATATTAATATGAACATGAAAAGTTTATTTGAAAATATTGCAAATTAAAATTTGTTATTAACATGGAAATATTTGTGTAAAAATTATTTTTAATAAAATTCTGTAAAATAAAATTAGTCGTAGTTATAAAAGTGATAAAACAGTTTTTTTTCATTTAAGTTAAATCAAGTTTGAATAATTTCTTTATCTTAGATAAACTTCTCGAGTAACTACACTGGCGTCATGTGATTTTATATTTCTAAACTTAATCCAGATTTCATAAAATTTTTTTTATCAAGATAAAGTTTTTCAAAGATAACAATTATAAAATATCTTTATGCAATTTTACTAAGACATTTATGATCATTTCAGAGTTTTTGGCTCAAATAAAAAAAAAACTACGCACTTTATTTAATAATTTAACTTAATTTTATCTATTTTAAATTTTTCTTATCATTTATGTTAGCACATTCATTTGTTTTATTATACTGTTTTGTTCTTTAAATAATGCCAAATTGTTTTTATACCCTCCACCACCACTGTGAATGAGGGTATACTAAGTTTGTCATTCCGTGTGAAACTTTTTTATTATACATCTAAGACCCCATAAAGTATATATATTCTGGCTCCCTGAGTAATTTTGAGTCGATTTAGCCATGTCCGCCGCACTGTGGCTGAAAATTGAATTTCATCGGCCAAAATCCAATTTTTTGTCATCGCCGATTTCAAAAATTTTAATGCCATTCGATAGCAAACATATTATAACTAAGGTATCAAAAAAACTAGATTAAAATATTCGTAATTGTGGCTGTGGCATGCTGCTGGAAACAAATATTTTATTTTGTTTTAGAAAGAAATTAATTTTTGTAAATTTGATCAGAACTAAATTATGATTTCTCGTAAACCGTTATCAATAATTGGTCGAAATGACTTTTGTTATATTATTGGGATAGTAGTCTTTAAGAAATGGATCGTTACATCTATGTATAATTTATACCTGATGTGTTATTAAATGTTTCCCCAGGTTCTATATTTTAGTTAAATCCGAATTTTAGAGGAGTAGAACTTGTTAGGGTCAAAAGGGGTCAAAGAGATTTTAGTACCATCAAATAAAATAACCGATTTCGTCAAAATCTTAAAAAAAGCGCTTCAAACAAGTTGGATGGAGTAAACCTAGATTTTACAACAGTTTTGCAAACTGGTTAGATGGCGAACTCAGTATCCAGATATCTTCAGAAGGTACAAATGAAAAGAACCTTGGGAGACCAAAGAAATCACTTGAGAACTGTAGCGATAGATCTAAAAGGCGGAAGCTTAAGGATATCAACGAAGAAATCGGGGATAAAAATATTCAAGAAACTTTGCTATATCAACTGCGATCACAAAAACAACTCACAAAAGTCGATATTATTGAAAAAGTGTTTATCGCTAGTCCCAAGAGAACAAAACGGATTCTTAAGAGTGTTCCAACGCCAAGCGATGAAAAACAGTTTTCAAATGAAGAGGCATTAGCATTATTTTTAGATTTGAAGTTAACAAAAGAGCAATATATTCAGCTCAGAGTACGTGCAATTGAAAAAGGTGCAAATCTGTATCCTGCTTGTCATCACATAACTGCTGCTAAGAAGGAATGTTTGCCACCAAGGGACACTATTAAAATCACACCAATTTCGGCAGAGGTAAAACTTCAAGGTCTACTTAATCATACAGCTCAGCGTTTACTACAATCACTTAAAGGTGATGATTTTAAAAAATATGGGAACTGCAAGTTAACTCTCTTTTGCAAATGGGGATGTGATGGTTCTTCTGGACAAAAACAATACAAGCAATCTATATGTGAAAATACTTCAGATATAGATATGTTCATGGTATCATTTGTTCCATTGCGATTGATAAAGAATTTGGAACACTCGGAGCCGTCGACCAGTACGATGCAAACAAAGGATATTTGGAAAAATCTCACACCATCTTCTACAAAATACTGCAGACCAATTAAATTTGAATTTAAAATGAAACTGCTGTTACCATTAAAAATGAAACCAGTTATATAAGAGCCCAAATTGCAACACTACGGCCATTAGAATAAGAAATAGATGGCCATATAATTGAAGTTAACTATCAATTAGTGCTAACGATGATACACGGAAAAGTAGGCCAGGCTTTGACTGACACAAAGGCTTCATCCAGCTGCATTATATGCCAAACCACATCAAGCAAATTAAACCAAATCCCGGAAAAATCATTAGATAATACTAATGCATATGAATTTGGATTATCGCCGCTACATACAAGAATACGAATTATGGAGCACATACTAAAAATCAGTTATGATTTGGGTTTTGGATCTACAGGATCAATAAGAAACAATGACACCAACAAGGATTTAAGAAGTATAAAAAAGAAGCATGTTCAGGATGAATTTCGCAAATGTGGGTTGATTATAGACCAATCAAAACAAGGATCAGGCAATACGAATGATGGGAATACAGCAAGAAGGTTCTTTTCTGATCCCAAAAAAGCATCTGAAATAACTGGTGTTGATATAAGTCTTATATCAAGATTTAAAACAATCATTGATGTACTTGCATGCAATGAACAAATTGATTATAGAAAATTTGGGGATTATGCCAAAGAAACAGCACGAATATATACTACCAAATATCCATGGAGAAATATGTCTGCAACAGTTCATAAAATCCTTTATCATGGAGAGGACGTCATTAGGCATCATTTAGTACCACTAGAAGATCTGTCAGAGGAAGCCCAGGAAAAAAGGAATAAAGATTACATATTTTATAGGGAGCACAATACCAGAAAAATGTTACGAGACTTTACAAACGAAGATCTGTTTAATATATTGTTGGCAACGTCAGATCCGCTCATCTCTAGCATTCGAAGTCAATGGAAAGTAGAACATCGGGACTTAGATGAAGAAGCAAAAGGGCTGCTACAGGACAGACGTAATACAAAACCAAATATGGAATATTTGGAGGCAATTTTCCAACCGAATGAATAGTAGATATAATTAACTTTTATTGTTATTTAAGCAAAAAATATGTTTTTTGTCCTTATTGTTATTTAAATAAAAAAGAAAATAAACATTTAATAATTTACACTTATTTATTTTTTTAATCTAAAAAGTATTTCAGTGGAACTGGTTCCAGTTGAACCTGTTGTAGGGTTGATAATGTAGAAACCTATTCACAAAATGATCATAGGTATTATTACATGCCTATGCATTTTTTTTAAAGGTATAATGGTATATATGAGGCGAATATATATGCATATAAAGGTTATACGAATACTCATTTGTTCTTTCGCTGATAAAAAATATTTTCTCCAGAAATAAATAAAAATGTTTATATTTTTCGAAAAAAAAAAACATTATGAGTATGCTTGTAGAAGCAATTTTTAGTCAGTTTAACATCTTTACTCCCATATGCAAATCATACTGTTAAACCTCGTGAAGATCGGTTCATAATTGCCCATAGGCCCCATATAAACCCTACTCCCGGAAAACAGCTGAGTACGCTTAAAACCGTAATAAATAACGCTATCACACTAAAATTTGGAACGTCACAGATTTATAGGACCTGAAATCAGACTGTAAAATTTTTTGAAGATTGGTCCATAATTTACCCTAGACCCCATATAAACCCTGCTCTTGGAAAAAAGTTTATTGCCAAAGTTCTAACAAGAAACGCATAAAACTGTCTTATTGTCGGTCAATAATTTAATATACATAGATCTAAGCCGCAACCAATTTTAATGCTGAGGTTCGTTTTTGTGAAGTTTAGTTAATAATAAATATTTATCATATAGAGCCCCCTCCTGTCGTTGGAGGGTATCAAAGATTCGGCACAGCCGAATATAGCACTCTAATTTGTTAATTATGACTCGTACTCAAAGTAAGTAGAAACATTTAAATTTAATAAGAGTTTTTTTTTCTGTGTATATACATTAGTTTAGGATTAATTTTTGCTTCACACTTTGACATAATCGATGTATTACCTAAAATCTAACACTTATAGATTTCGTGAAGATCGGTCCATAATTTACCGTAGGCTCCATATAAAACCCACTCACAGAAAACACAATAGTAAACCTTAAGCCGTAATGAATAATTCTTTTATGCAATTTTGTGATGATCGGTCTCATATAAAGCGTACTCTCGAAATATAATTTAATACGCCTGCCCAATACCGTAATAAATAATAGTACAGGGTGGCACAGAACGAGCTACATGGCTTATAACTTTTTTATTTTTGCGATGATTATTACTTTTTTTTGTTCAATACAGTTGAAAAATAATGTCCTATAAGCAGTGTGACCAGATCTAAAAAAAATATTAACAGCTAAATCTGGCTTAGACATGGCAAAAAATGCTAAAAATGATATAAAAAAATGCTAAAAATAATGCTAAATTTTTTTAAAGATTATTTTAAAAATGTATTGCCGGTATGAAATTTTATTCGAAACTTAATACATTTTAGTGACTTATTTTTTAACGAAATTGAAATTAATAATAATAAAAATGTAACTCAACATGAGAACTAAAATTCCCAGTTTCTATTAATAATAATGTTTAAACAAGTGGGTAGATTTTGATAAAGCATCTGATATATATAAATATGTAGCACAGGATACATCAAAATTTAAACCATTTATTTCTACGATATACACATTTTTTTAAATCATTTTATTTTTTATAGTTTAACAATAGTTCAAGCTTTAGAATTATTATTTTGGTCAGCTGTTTAGAGCAAACAATTTTTTCAAACATTTACACTACTGAATTTTTATCTTAATACATAGTGAAAATTCTTTATAATTTTGTATTGTAATATTAAATATTTTATTGAATATTCTATTTTTTATCAAGACAGGAAAGTAGTTTCTTTACATAAGAATTATCCTTTTTCATACGAAATTTCATTTTGGATACAAATATTTTAAGTCAAAATGTATTATTATTTATAAAAAAAAATTAGTTAAATTCAATAAAACTATTCGACCAAATTTTTAAAATAAATAAAGCTAAGAAATGCTAAAAACATTTTCTAAAAATGCAAAATAAAATGCCAAGCGCTAAACAAAAATTTTGCATCTAAATAAAAATTGTTAATGCTAAATTTAGCTGCAAAAATGCCAACACTGCCTATAAGTGATGTCAGTTTTCTGCTTCGCACATACGTGCTCTTTTTAAAATAGTTTCCAAAACTTTTTGCAAAATTTCGGGTGGAATTATTTTTGTTCGATTGTTTAGTTATTCATAATTAATTTCCAAATATATTGTGTATATTTTTATTTAAAATTGGAAAGGTCGAACAATAAAAACTTTGCTAAGTAACTAAAAAAAATAAATAAAAAGATATCAATCCATAAAGCTCATTCTGCGCGACCCTGTATTTCATACACACAAAACAAGAAATTTTATTAATTTTAATCAGGTTCAATTATTTTAGTTCGGTGTTGGATTGTGTAGTTATTCATTATTAATTCCCCAAGCCTTATTCACAGAATGCTAAATCCGTCAAGCCAGACTATATGAAACCCTGCACCACATTATATAAGAAAACATTTGGAAGTGTACCTATTTGGGGACTTGTTTTGAAAAATGCATAGCTAATGTGGCTATATGAATAGGGATCTATTTATGTTTTTAATTTTATTAAAATCTGTTATAGGGCGTTTACATTACAACGAAAATGTAGTAGATTTCATTTAATATCTTCCTCAAAATATAGTGCGTTTACTTTTTTGACATTAGCGAGATTTTGTTTTCAAAACAAAAACAGCCGACTGAAAGTTTTTTGTGTAACTTTTATTAATAATCAACTTAATTTATTTTTTCAATATTATTTGCCCTTTGGTTTTTTACTATTTTTACAAAATTGTTGAATTTTTTTAACAGTTTTTACAAGCCGCTATTATTGTTTTTTTTTTCTCGTAATTACTAGATTTCGTTGTAGTGACATTGCCCCCATCTCCCCTCGTGCTCATATTATTTGAAATATGCATAGCTAATGTGTCCATCTAAATATGCAACTCTCTATGTTTTAAACTTCATTAAAATTTATTTGATAGTGGGCACAAATTCCCCGGAAATTCCGAAATTTCGGAAAGCAGCTTGTATGGGGGCAATATGAAATTATGGACCGATTCGCTCCATTTTCAATATACTTGGCCTTTGTACCAAATTTCATCAAATTATCTTCAAAATTGGGATCTGTCCTTTGCGCGGACGGACATTGTTAGATCGACTCAGAAAGTGATTCTGAGTCGATCGGTATACATATACGATCGGGTGTAGGACCAATATTTTTAGGTGTTACATACATCAGTACAAATGTTTATTACCCACCACTATTGTGGATTAAAAGACATAGAAAAAATCATAAGTAAAAACGTTATAAAGAATTTAAACCATATAGCTCATTCTGCGCCATCCTTTACTTTAATTTTAATACCCTTAAAAAGTCTTAATACAAAACTAAAAACTAAATACACATTCGAAATAGTTGAGAAAAGATTTGTGCACTTGACGTTATTTTGTCATGCGTGAGCGAGTGAGTGTTTGAAAAACCAAAATGACGTACTCACGAACGTCAAAATTTTTAATAAAATTCTTTTAAGAAAAAAAAAAATAAAGCAAATTGTAGTTGCATATGGGCATTTCCATTTCATCGTACGTGACATTTGTACGCCTTCAGAGCGATAGAGTTTTTGCACAAATAGTAGTAACCGGAAATATGTTTTATCATTATTTTTCATTTAGAGGGTACAATATATGGAAAAAATAATTATTACATTCGGAACCTTGTTGTCCAAAATATCTAGCAAAATATGTGCACATTGTACGTGACATAAAACGGAAGTGATTTTGGGGTGAATGTAAAAAATCCGAAAATCTGCGAATCGTGGGAGATATTTTTCCTCTTTTTAATTTTTTACATTAAACCACATATTTTTCCTTTAAAATCCGTAATTGGAAAGAAAACAAATTTCTGGATGGTTTAATAATGAACGTTCGTGACATACCGTACGTGACAGATTTTTCTCTTATAGTATTTACAAGGTATGACATATATTTTTGGTAAATATATGTATACACAAACTTGGAACAAACAAGTTAGAGGGCTATATTCGGCTGTGCGGAATCTTTGATACCCTCCACTGACAGGAGTGGGCTCTATATGATAAATAAATGTACATTATTAACTAATCTTCACAAAAACGAACGTCAGCATTAAAATTTGTTGCGGTTTAGACCTGAATTAAATTATTGACCGACAATAAGAAAATTTTATGCGTTTCTTGTTACAACTTTGAACTGGCTTCAGTAAAATATCATGATTTGTAAAAGATTTAGCCGAACTAAAATAATTTTTAGGAGGGTAATTTGTATTGGACCTTTGGTGAATTATGGCCCAATCATCCCAAAATTCTGAAGACTGATTTCTGGCCATATGAATTTAAGTAAGAAATTTTACCGCAATATCTATATCTGTGATGGTTTTATGCGAATTTAATTGTTTCCCAAAGTGGGCTTTATTTGGTTTTAGGCGCAATAAACTGTTTTCCGAGAGTAGGGCTTATATGGGGCCTAGGATAAATTATGGACCAATCTTCACGAAATTTGGCAGTGTGATTTCTCGTCCTATAAAACTGTGACGTACCGAATTTCAATTTTATAGCATTATTTATTACGGTTTAGGCGGTCTAAACGGTATTCCAGGAGTAGGGTTTATATGGGACCTAGTGTAAATTATGGACCGATCTTTAAAAATGTTACGGTGTGATTTTTGGTCCTATAAAACTGTGACGTACCAAATTTAAGTATGCTAGCGTTATTTATTGCGGTTTTAGGCGTACTAAACTGTTTTCCGGGAGTAGGGTTTATATGGGGCATATGGTTAATTATGGACCGATCGTCACGAAATTTACCAGTAGTACAAAGCGAATTCGTGCAAAATTTTATGTTATTGCGTGCATTTTTCCACCATTAATGTTAGTTTTTGAATCAAAATTATCAATTTTATTATGGTGGTGGTTCCACATTTTGATTCATAGTTCTGATCCTACTGAACCGATGTAGCTAGATTTCAATCCCAAGCTGCTTAGGATAACTACAAGCAATTTGAGACCAAGTTGGTTCTTTTCTTTTGCGTTTTTCGAAAGTGAGCGTGTTTTCAACAGACGAACAGACAGACGGACATGGCTAAATTGACTTGGAATTACTCAAGGAGCCAGAATATATATACTTTATGGGGTCTTAGATGTATAATAAAAAAGTTTCACACGGAATGACAAACTTAGTATACCCTCATTCACCACAGTGGTGGTGGAGGGTATAACAAGTAGGAAAGTATAGTCGGTCAAGCGCGACCATATGATACCCTACACCATAACATTTTAAAAACAAATTTTTGAAAGTGTACCCTATATTTAACCCATCGCCAATCATGGTCGCCAGAACAGAATTATGCTATGAGGTTAAGAGTTATATAAATATATATTAATCTATATGAGATTTGCTTGCTTTTCGCCGATTTTAGGAAGGGGGCTTTTTGGACCTACCAGCACAACATTTTGTCATGACATTTTTATGTCGATACCAACATTTATAAGGAAGTTATGACATTAAAAGCTATTTTCGGGAGTAGTATTTGTATGGGTACTATGGTCAAATATGGACCGATACCAATAATATTTGGTTAGATGATTTGTATGTTTGGAACAAATTTCAACTTAATACCAACATAATAAGATGATACATTTAGGCCCGTTTTCACGACTTACCGATAGCTAAAGGACGGATTTTATCGGCCTTACAATACTTACAATATCGTCCGATTAATATTTTTTTGCCAAAAATATCATGTTTTGAACTTTTATTTTGAAACACATACGACTGATCAAATACAAATGACAAAGACAAATGATGTTTTTACACCACGTACGTGGCATTGGATTAGCATCCAAAACAAACCAAAAAGATATACCGCTAATCCATATATATATTTGGTCTATCCTCGTTGATCTAGTACAGGGGCAAGGTATATTTATAGCAGGTAGCCGCGAGATTACAACAATTGTACAATAAAACAAACAACAGGGCTTTTTATTGTTGTTATGCGATACGAACTGTCAAACAGCAAAGTGGTTGATATGAGACAAAAAAGACAAAAGATAAAGACAAAAAACTTGTTTACTTGTTTACTATACAACATTTGACAGTTCGTATCGCAAAACAAGCATATAAAAAATAAACAGCTGTCTTTCCGAGACTACCTGCTATAAATACACCTTGTACAGGGGTTTCCATTTCTTTGCACAATTGTGCGCACCACTACTAACACATATTTTTATACTCTTCAATTCAGTCGTCGATGTGACTTCGACAAGTGTGCATGTCTAGCGGATGCTATATTATTTTGTTTCAGTTTACACTCAAAAAATATTGTGCGGTCAAAAATGCTTTTGGTAACATCCAATGCCTTGCGTGCAATTTTTATTTAGAGTTTAAATTTTAAGACTGAAATGTAGAATAATGTTACATATCATAAGTTTACATGCAAAGCAAAGAACTTTGTAAAATGGTAATTATTTGAGATTTAAAAGCAATTTTTAATATTTCAGATAAAAAATTTCAAAATGTCTAACAGTCCTATGTGGTAGAAGCTGATAGTCACATTTGTTATATGTTTTATTTTACATACGTATATGGATTCGGTTCTTATAATTTTACAGCACTTTTTTATTTTTTCTTATGCAATACTAAAAATTATTATTATAAATTATTATCTGATCACTAATTCCACTAACTCCGTGGTAATAGTTATAAAACAGATTACCCAGTTTTTTTGTTTAAAAATATTAATGTGTTCTTATAAAAAGAATTAAAAACTCTGCTAATTTTTTTATTGAGTGTGACTATACATTATGCTGTTAAAAAAATTATATATTTATTTGATGATGCGTCATTTTTAATTTTGTAAATAACTTAAAATTATATAAAAATACATATGTAACGTGAATCCTAATCAACAAAAATTTCAAATTTTCAAATAATATCTACATTGTTTTGCATTTAAGCTAACGATATGTGTTTCGTTTGTGAAAAAAATTCTTTGATGCCTGTAAAAGGGTCCCTTTTTCTTTCGTTAAAAAGACGTACCTAAATGCAGAAATTATTAAGAAAAAAAATAGCCAGAAGAATTTGTTGGTATTTTGTGCTTGTAAAAATATTTTTTTTCTGTACCAATCGCGTCGGTAGGTTTTTTTTTCTTTGAAAACACTTTATTAAGTAAGTAAAAATATTTAAAAAACAGGTTAAAAAAAGTCTTGTTTTCCTACAATTTATGTGTAAACCTATACACATAAAAGCAAATGTGACAACAGGTAAATTTTTTGGGTAAGAAGATGTGTTTTATTGATGTATTAATGAAGCGTTATTGTTTGGCACTATTTTTATTGCTTACTTTTTTATGCTACAATTATATGACCGAGTCCAAAGAGTTAACCTTACTAATTTATGGTATTTATTTAACGTACATAACTTTGACCTGTTATAATGAATTTCTACATTTTTTCAGGCACTCAGGTGCGCATTTGGTATTTTGCAAAAAGTTATGATATACCATTAGCAAGAATTAAAATGAATGCACAGATGTTTGAAGTATGAGTAACCCAACAACGTGAATACCTTTTCTATTTTACTTACCACTATGAATACCCTAACTTTTTACTAAAATAACTTTTTCACGTTATAATTCTCATGTAGTTTATTTTATTTTTGAATAAATAGACCAGGGAAATACATTTCTATGCACAATTGTGTATACCACTACTAATAAATATTTTTGTTTGAGGTTAACAGAAAAAACTTTATGATAGCACTTAAAAAATATTGTGCGGTCAAAAACGCTTTTGGTAACATCCAATGCCTTATATGCTATGCAACATTTAAGGAAGGAACGGAATATGTTATTAAACGGCATTGCGATCGTTTTCATAATAATATAAATAATTTAAATGATAAGGAAAGAGAAGACCTGTTTTATAAAAATAAAACAATTTTTTTAGCAAAATTTAAAAAATGGTTATTAGAAGAGGAAATTTATGAACCAAAATCAGTTCCCAAATTAAAAAAGGAGATGTCAAGTTTAGTAATATTGGAAATTGTTAAGAAAAGAAGACCATTGTGGGATGGTGTTTTTATCAAGCAATTGCTAAAAAAAATTTGGGGAAGGCTTAATTATAATACTAAATTTATAGAGTCTCTACCCCTGTCCAGTCAAACTGTAGGCCGTCGTACTGTTCAATTAGGAACATGTGTAGAATCTGCAATTAGGGAAAAAGTAATTAATTGCGAATTTTTTTCAATTTGTTTAGACGAAAGCACTGACATAAATGATCTATGTGAACTTGTAATTTGTATTCGATGCGTAGACAAGGAATACACTATTTTTGAGTCCATGTTTACTTTAGAAACATTTTATGGAAATGTAACTGGTACGTTGTTGAATGATGTTGTCACAGAAAAGCTTCTTTCCATTGTAGACATAAACAAATTTGCTGGAGTCTGCACAGATGGAGCCAATGTAATGTTGGGCAAATATAATGGGCTTATAGGCCAATTAAAAAAACACGAATTTGCAGTTCATAATTTTCACTGCATAATTCATCAGACCGCTCTTGCATCGAAATTCATAAATGATACCCCAGCTATGAAGACAGCAGAGGATATAATAAATAAAATTCGAGGCGGACATCAAGCGCTTACCCACCGAAAATTTGTAACCTTTTTAAAAAACAAAAATGCTGTGAATTGTGACCTGAAAATGTTTACAGAAGTTCGGTGGCTAAGTCGCGGTGATTGCCTGAATAGACTTTATGATTTAAGAGAAGAAGTTCTCAAGTTCCTAGAAACTGAGAAAATAGAAAAAGTTTTAATACAGTGTTTAAAAGACAATAATTTTATATTAGACTTAGCTTTTTTGGCAGATACGACAAGTATGTTAAATGAACTTAATTTGGAATTGCAAGGAAAGGAACGCAATATATGCGACTTGTCAAAAATCATTCACAATTTTAAAACAAAACTTTTTCTAATTTTTTCCCAAATTAAAACTGGTGATTTTTCCAATTTTCCAAAAACTTCACTTGTTTATAGAAATCTCGAAATCGACAAAAGATATGAATATGCCGAAATATTTGAAACACTTTTCAATAATTTTCAAGACAGGTTTCAAGATTTTGTAATTTTACAACCGCTTTTAGATCTTTTCGAAAACCCTTTTCGTTGCGATGTAAGCAACTACGAATTTGATATTCAATCAGAACTAATCATACTACGAAGCGAAGTAAATGCTCCAGACGAAAATAGTATTGTAGAGTTCTGGAAAGATTTGGATGGCGAGTTCTATCCTCAACTAAAAAAAATTCATTTAAGTGCCTCTCTTTATTCGGCACTACTTACCTATGCGAACAAATTTTTTCGGATTTAAAATTTATTTGTTCCAAGCAACGTAATAAATTAAGTTCATCCCATTTGAAAAGCATTCTACTATTACGAAACTGCCATAAAAGTATAAATTTAGAAGATTTTATTTTATAAGTTGTATAACACAAGGGAACAAAATTAAACATTTTTTGTGTTGATAGAAAATTTGTAGCAGTTCTTTACCAATTCAATGTCGCTGATTTTAATACTGCACTTTTTTTTCTATCAGCTGGGATTTGCGTGCAATATTTATTTTTTATGAATTTTTAAAACATAAAAATCTAAAAAGTGCAGTTTTAAAATCAGCGACATTGAATTGGTGAAGAATTGCTACAAATTTTTTATTAACACAAAAAATTTTTAATTTTGTACCTTTGTGTTATACAACTTATAAAATATATTACTAACATTTCATTTCGGCTGTAAATGAATGCATTCTCTCAATTTCTTTACTCTCTGGTACTCACTAATACACAACCAAAAAATTTTTGGAAATCCCTGATCTAGTACATTGTTGTTATACATTGTTGTTGTACATTAATTTTGAGGTATAATTCCAATGTTACCAGTATCAGTTTTTAATCGGCAGAAAAGTGAAAATTGTTGATTGCAGTTACTAAAAATTAAACAAAGAGATAGTCAGTTTAAACTTTTATTATTAGAAGGGATTTAAAAAAATTTTTTTTTTGGTCTTTTTATTTTTTCTGTTTTTATGACTCTAATAATATTCTTTGACCCTATAACTATGCGATGCGTTGTTAAATTTGTGTCCTGTATTTTATAGCATATAAATAAAAGGATTTTTAGCTTTTTAATCCTTTTTATTCTACCTGTATTTGGTATGAAAAAAAGTATGAAAAGGTTTAATATATCTGAGCAATAACAACGTTTTTCATAAAATCATGGAGAGCTTTAGCTATAAAGAATTGGCCGGAGAGTTTTTAGAAACAAAAACGAGGAAGATGTTAAAAATTACATTTGAAAAAAGGAAACTTAAATTAAAGTTGATTACAGCAAAGATATATTTTATAAGAGCTTTGCAAACTGGTTAGAGAACGAAATTTCTGTCCAGATCGCTTCAGAAACTACAAATCAAAACATTCGTGGGAGACCACAAAAATCGCTGGACAACTGTAGCAATAGATCTAAGCGGCGGAAGCTTAAGGATATCAATGAAGAATTCGGATATGAAAATATTCAAGATACTTTCCTACATCAATTACGATCACAGAAACAATTGACAAAAGTGGATATCGTTGAAAAAGTTGTTAAAGCTAGTCCATTAAGAAAAAATAAGGAGGCATTAGCATTATTTCTAGATTTGAAATTAACAAAACAGCCATATATTCAGCTCAGATTGCGTGCGATTGAAAAATATGTATCCAGCATATCATCACATAACAGCTGCTGAAATGGACTGTTTGCCATTAAAGGACACCATTATAATCACACCAATTTCGGCAGAGGTACAACTACAATCTCTACTTGATCATACAGCCGAACGCTTGCTATAATCAATAAAAGGAAATGAGTTCAAGAAATATGGATACACAAAGTTAATTCTTTTTTGTAAATGGGGATGTGATGGTTCAACAACAATACAAACAAGTAGTATGTGATGTGGTATCATGGTACCATTGCGATTTAAAAAGATTTTGGAAGATTCAGTGCCTTCGACTAGTACAACGCAAACAAAGGATATTTGGAAAAATGAGACACCATCTTCAACGAAATACTGCAGGCCTATCAAATTTGAATTCCAAAAAGAAACACATGATGCCATTAACAAAGAAGTTAGTGATATCAAGGCCCAAATTGCAACACTACCGCCATTACAATTAGTTTTAGATAGGCAGCAAATTGAAGTCTGCTACCAATTAGTGCTAAGAATGATAGATGGAAAAGTAGGCTAGGCTTTGACTAACACGAAGGCTACATTCAGCTGCATCATATGCCATGCAACATCAAGCCAATTAAACCAAGTCCCGACAAAATTATTAGATAATACTGATGCATATGAATTTGGATTATCGCCACTACATCCAAGAATACGACTTATGGAACACATACCGAAAATCAGCTATGATTTGGATTTCGGATCTTCAGGATCAATAATAAACAACGAAACCAACACGGAGTTAAGAAGTTCAAAAAGGAAACATGTTCAAGATGAATATAGCAAATTTGGGTTGATTATAGATCAGCCAAAACAAGGGTCAGGTAATGTAAATGATGGCAATACCGCAAGAAGATTCTTTTCAGATCCAGAAACAGCATCTGAAATAACAGGTGTTGATTTTAACCTCATTTTTAGATTTAAAATAATCCTAGTAGTACTTGCGTGCAATGAAGAAATTAACTCTAGAAAATTTGGAGATTTTGCTATGGAAACTGCAAAAATATATACAACCAAGTACCCATGGAGAAGTATGTCTGCTACAGTTCACAAAATCCTTTATCATGGAGAAGATGTCATTAAATATCAGTTGGTGCCACTTGAAGATTTATCAGAGGAAGCTCAGGAAAAAAGGAATAAGGATTACAGATTTCATAGAGAGCACAATACTAGAAAAATTTCACGGAATGTTTTAGAAAATAAGAAATATTCAAAAAATTAATACCTATATTTTCGTATAAATTTTAATGAAATTGAAAGTGGAGAAAAGTTTAAGAATCTATCTGTCGATTAAAAAATACTTCACTAAAATATCTCCTTCGGTTCAAAAGTTACAGAATTTTGGCCAATGAAAAACGATTTTCAGCCACTGTGCGGCAGCATGCCCAATATGGTTTTCGTAATTATTCTACTTTGCAGATTTGATATATTTAACTTAATAATTTAAACAAATAGAATATGGAAACTTTTCCTTCTTATTTTACTTTTTAAACATGAAAATAATGTTAAAAATACACAAAATGTGACATCAAGTTGATGTTACTGTATTCATAGCATAGATGACGCATAAAATATGACAAAATTTTATGATGACGTTCGTCATTGGATTGTTGTCACTTTTTGCCTCATTGATGCCATTTGTAATAACATTGATGTCATAATTCTCATGTTAGGGCATTATCGATAGGAAGATGCATTTTTCTATGAGTACAGCTTCCCAATACATACAAGTTACTTTATCTTTTCTGAGAAAAATATGTTACAGTACACACATGTAACACTTTCTAATGTAACCTATACTCACTCAAAGTGTTACATGTTTTACAATTTCAGTAGAACCAAATTAGCTGCTTTTATTTACAACTATTACACATTTTTCATTAATTTACTTCATTAGTGATTTTTAAGGCAATTTGAGCGGATTCTGCACACTATTACGGTTTGGCAACAAATATCGATATCTCTAACTGCTTAGAAAAAACTAAAACGATAATAATAAACATACAATTTTTCCATTTTAATATGTTAACATTTTTATATTTTGTTTTTAAAAAAACTTTTTATAAAACTATGAGCGGTATATATTATGACAAACAAAATAAAACTTTGGTTCCACAAACAAAGTTGTACAAAGGTATCAAAGTTGTAAAACAGGGCAGTATGAAAACCTTAAGTAAAAGCGAAGGTAAAATATGAAACATATTTTGCATGTTTTTCATCAACATTTTCACAAAAGAACTTGAAAATGTTTCCCACAGTTGTATTTTGTTACAAACGAACACAAAAATTTAAAACATTTAATATTTATGCAACATATTTCTCAGAAAAGAAGCCGCCATTAGTGTCTAGAATTATTCCTGTATGCATATCCAGAAGAAAATCTTCACATCCAAATTCGTTTCACAAACTTGCAAATTAATTTCTACCAAACGCAAAATATTTGGCCCAATGCGCGACACAAATGGTGGCTAAGCACAAAGAAGTAACGACGAACTGCTCGAGCTATGGGAAAGAGAGGACATAGATATCTCGCAAGAACGACAGTAGACCGCAAAAGTTAATGTTAATCTATGACATCAGATCTACTACACGAAGAGGACGGCCGCGAACGAGATTGATAGACTGTGTAGAAGACGACTTAACAATAATGGGTATTAGAAACTGGCAACAGAAAGCCGAAAATACAGAAGAATAATCGGTCAAGCTAAAGCTAACCCCGAACTGTAGCGCAGTAAGAAGATGATAATTATAAGCCATTATATGATTTAAAACGGGAATACAGCTTATTTTTAAAAAAACCATAATTACGTACATAAATTAATTGACTACAATAATTTAATATTAAATGTTCTCCCTTTAATAATTTTTCTTAGTGTGTATTAATATTTATATTAACAAAACATTAAATTTTAACGCCTTATTTATAAAAAATAAAACAGGTTAATAAAGAGTTTATGAAACGAATATGAAAACTTGTTTAATAAACTTTTTATTAACCTGTTTTATTTTTTATAAATAAGGCCGTAAGTAATTTCTCTTAAATTATCAATATTTCTTTTAGCCCCCTGTACCTTATGGACCTTGGACTGGTGAAAAACAAGTCATTGCAGATTCGCCTATATGTAGACAACAAGATCCATTTAGACACTCTTAAGATATTAGGGGTAGCGAAGATTGTTTGTATTTAAATATTTACACACCAGAGGTATATCAAAATTTGTAACATTACAAACCAGATGCCCAATTGATTTTTTTATTTTTGTAGGTCCCCAATACATCCGAACCCCTAGCGGTAATGGTTTGGTTCCACGGTGGTGGTTGGGAAAGTGGTTCTGGTATAAGTAGTTTTTATGGTCCTGATTTTTTGCTAAATTATGATATAGTCCTGGTATCAGCCAATTTCCGGTTGGGCCCGCTTGGTTTCTTAAGTACTGAGACAACCGATTGCCCCGGTAACTTTGGCTTGAAAGATCAATTGGAGGTTTTAAAATAGATACAAGAAAATATTGCCTCATTCGGAGGAAATCCTAAGAGTGTAACTATGTTTGGAGAAAGTTCTGGTGGTGCTAGTCTTACATACCACATGTTATCACAGAAATCGAAAGGTTTATTCCATATTCCGTATTTCAATCCTTGGGCTCAACCACCTTTTAAAGGTGTTCCACTCCAAAGGACTAAAGAAGTGGCAACACAAGTTGGCTGCACCAGTGCTGAAGGTTTGCCAAAAATGATGGACTGTTTAAGGGGAAAACCTGTGGATGATATTGTTGCCACCGTTTATAATTTTTTTGTAAGTTTTTATAAAATTAAAAATATTTTAAATGTAATTTCTAACATTCGACAATCCGTAAGAAATGGGACGTTAATCCCATTATACCTTTCCCACCTGTGGTGGAACCCGAACACCCAGAAGCTTTTCTTACGGTTTATCCTAGAAAAGCGCCACAACCACATGGATTTTCTTTGCCTCTAATGATCGGTGCCAATTCAGAAGAGGGGTTAGTCAACACAGCAGGTTTATTAAAAATTCCCGGATTACTGGATGATTTTAAAGAAAATTTCTATAATGTTTTACCGATAATACTTTACTATGATCATTTAGCGAAAGCTGAGCAAAATACAGTGACTGAAGATCTAGAGAATTTCTATTTAAGCAATGGACACAATTTTCAAAATATTACAGATGTAAGTAAAAAAGGAAAAAATTAAATGAATTTGGTTTTTAATAAAAAAGTTATTGATTAAAGTTAATGTCAGACGGTTTGCTTGTGGCTGGAATAGATGAATATATACTTAAATCTATAAATACTTTAAATCAGCACCTAAAAACGTAGCCCCAACTTTTGTGTATCTGTTCAAACACAAAGGAGCAGCAAGTTTTTCCGAGGTATTCAGTGGAGAAAGAGAGACATTAATAAATAGACTTTATTATACCTATTAGAAATTTAAAAAATAATAATAATAAATAATTTTACAAAAATTCAGGAAGTTGTCATGCTGATGAATTACAATACTTATTCCCCATAAGTCGTCAACTATTCGTGAGTGCTTCACCCACTAAAAATGATTTGAAACTTAGAGAAATTATGCTTTCTCTGTGGGTAAACTTTGCCCAGACAAGGTTATTATTTTAAAAACATTTGTAATATAGAACTTTTTTTAATGTTTTATTTTTTTATTTGTACTTGTATTTCAGCGATCCTACACCACCCGGTAGTGGTTTACCTAAGTGGCCACCTACCAAGCACTATCCTATATTATTTGCCAAAATCGGCAATAAAAATGAAAACGACCCCAAACATTTTCGTTTGGATGAAAAACTTTATCAAGATAGAGTTGATTTCTGGCGTAACTTAAGTCCTTACTTTCTGGCTTAAGATTTAAATTGAAAAAAGAACTTAAAAAAAAATAATTGTCATCCATTTTATTTTTAAATAATTATTCTTTAAATTTATTACGCATACTGTATACGGTTGTACTATAATAATAAAGTATATTTTATTATCCCGAATTCTCCCGTTTTATGAAATAATCGTTCGATTGTTATTATACTTGATTTACTGCATGTTTAGGATACTTTTAGTATATATTTGAAAAGAGAACTGGCATATCAGGTCCAGTTTTCTAGAAAATGGGTGTCGTCATATGACGACGCTATTAAAATAAAGGTACAAACATTTCCATATGGATTTAAGTTTTAGAACTTTTATTTATTCTTCAGTCTTTTATGTTTTTTTTAGTTATAATGAAATTTAAATTTTAATATTTTTATTTTTGATGATATGGGGCGAAGCAGTCAATACACAAACCTTTATCACATTTTTGGCACTCTGTCCTTACAGTTGCTTTACATTTATCACCAGCACATCGTCTCTGCTTATTATTTATTGTTCTTTGCACATAGTGCATATATCCGTCGTATCGCATGGAATCAGCCCCAGGCTGGGATTTTGATATTCTCCCTGGACCTTTCGGAAAATTAGTCACTGACAAAAGATATGACATTGCTAATTCTCTTCGGAAGCTCTTTTGCTTGAGTGTAGGATTATGCTCTCTCGCTAAAAGCCAAGCATTTTGTACTGACACATCCAGCATCCATGTAAATAATGGCCACCACCATTTTTTGCTTCGAATAGATATACGATCAGAATTAACATTTTGATCCATTCTATCTGTTCCGCCCATATTTTTATTATAGTTTTGGATAGAATATGGAATATTTACTTCGACGTATTTTAGGTTGGCCTTACTCCACCTCTTTGCTCTTCCCTCGGGATCGGCGGAAAAAACAGTTGAAGCTACAGTGACCACAGCGTTGTCTTTCCACCTAGTTACAAAAAAATCTTCCCTTTGCAATTCTGCTATTGCTGTCTGTGTAAAACCTCTTTCTTTTTTTTTTGAACTCATTTACATCCAGCAAACAACAGTTGTTACCTAAACGATTGCTTCTTATGGTCCCAGTGCAATTGAAGCCTCTTTTTCTCATCTCTTTGAGTAAAGGAAGTGTTGTAAATAAATTGTCGCAAAAGAAATGGTAAGGTAGCACTGATTTTGATAAGGGATATTGGTCAATTAATTGCAACAAAGTGGATGCACATTTTCCAAATTGTTTTTCCGTTTCTTCATTACCCTGATATGTTTTTCCTTGATATGGATCAAACGCAATAAGGTAGCCAGATGGTGAATTTTGGCACCAAATTTTGTATCCAAAACGTATCGGCTTATTTCGGATGGCTTGCTTACAACCGTGTTTCCCAAAATATTCTACCATCGCTTCATCATGTGAAACTGACTGCGTGGGTTGAAAGTTCTTCATAAAAGCTTTTTGAAGGTGAGCTATTAGTGGACGTAATTTGCAGAACTTATCAGCTTTATCTAAGTTGGCATTACACTGAAAATGCAGCGACTTCATGATGGTGTCAAATCTGTTTCTTCGCATTGAATTGTATATAGCATTATTACGCAAATCGTCGCCAGTATTCCAATACATTGCTTTACTGGACAATGGACTGTATCCAGAAACGATCAAAATTCCAAAAAAAATTTTTAGTTCCTTTGCGCTCAATTTCAAGTCTGGCCAATTTTTTGATAAGCAATATGCAGTACTTTGGGCGATTATTAGTTCAATCAATTTGTCATCAAAAAAAAGCTCAAAATACTGAGATGCAGTCAGGCTTTCCAACAAATTATTCACCCCTATTCTGCGTTTCGATCCAAATCGAAATTTTCTCCGTCTGGCAATTTTGGTATTCTGCGTTTCGATTTCGCTCAGTTTCTTTCGATTGTATGTATTCTGCATTACGATCGGAGCTCCGTTTCTCTCAGTTGTTTTTTTGTTAACGGAGGTTTTTTCTATTTTCGTTTTTTTAAGTAAAAAAGTGAAAAACTGTAAGTACAAAATTAAAAAATTCAAAAACGATTTAAATACAAATTATTATTATAATTTTTTTGTTTTAAATTGTTATTTTTTGTCCTTAAATTTTAAATAAAAATGCAACTCACTAAATTATTTCTTTACAAACAGTTTTTATTATTATTTTGTCTTTACATATTTAACCACAACACATTTATTTTCTACTTTTTTTTAGTTAATTTCTTCACTAGATTATACACACTTATATATTTATGCAAAACTTATTTTTTTACCTTTTTCTTTTTTTATTTTATTTCAATATTTTTCTTTTATTAAATTTATAAACAATTTACTTTATTATACACAGAACTTGTTTTATTAAATTTGACATTTGTTTATGAAAATGATAACAGACTTGCTTATTCTGCTGTTTCATTTCCACATTCCACATTGATACAATTGATTTTGTAAACATTGTTATCTTCTTCTTATTCTTTCGATTCCGTTTTTCTGCAGAATACCAATTTTCGATCGTAACGGAACTGAGTGCGGAGACGTAATCGAAATGCAGAATAGGGGTGATTAACAGGGGCTAGAAATTCTGTAATTTGTGCTGTTTTTCCTCCTAGCTTCCAAATAACTTCCTTTTGCTTTTTTTCATGCACTTTCTTCCTTTTACTGTCTTGTTCAATATTTGTGGGAAGCTCTTCATTGGTTCTTCGTATTTCAGCAGGTGCCAGAAGTTGGTTACGCGACAAAAAATTTGTATTCCCTTCGGTTTCCTCATCTGAGTCTTCATCAGTCAATACGTTAACATCTGGAGGTTCGATGTAAAATGCGCTTGATATATTTTCTTCCTCTAAAATATCCAAAATTCCCGCGACGCTAAGACATTTACTGATAAAAAACCGAAAACAAAAAAAAAAGTTTAAATCAGATAGTACTCGGAGTATCATAGTGTCGTCATATGACGACAGTCAAATATATTCTCAAAAAAAAAGTATTTCATCTACAGCTTGAATAAAGAATTTTAGCAAGAATATTATAAACTAGTATTAGCTTCCATTTTATATTACTTTTAGGGCACATTTATGTAATTTATTAAGTTTTTAACACTTACTTTCCAGCCGAACTCATAATTCTGACCTTTTTCAAAAAACTCTCACAATAAAAAATTTACCACACACGTAATCTTTGAATCACAACACTAAACTAAATTTTTAATGAAAAAACAATCACCACACAAGACAATTGTTTTTGTTTTATTTGTTTCTATGCAATAATAAAGGTACACCAGCAAGTTGAAGCTGCCAATGTTTTTGTCGTCATATGACTACGCTAGGAGAATTCGGGTTATCCCACAAGCCACGTTATTAAGAGTTTTAAGTAAGAGAAAACAAGTTTGGAATTCGATTGGTCTGTTTCAAGCATAAAAAAATAAAAAAACAAGTTAGAGCGCTATATTCGGCTGTGCCGAATCTTTGATACCCTCCACCGACAGGAGTGGGCTCTATAGGATAAATACATATTTAATATTAACTAAACTTCACAAAAAAGAACGTCAGCATTAAAATTAGTTGCGGCTTAGACCTGAATTAAATTATTGACCGACAATAAGAACATTTTACGCGTTTCTTGTTAGAACATTGAACTGGCTTAAGTAAAATATCATGATTCGTTAAAGTTTTAGCCGAACTAAAATGATCTTTAGGAGGGTAATTTGTATTGGACCTTTGGTGAATTATGGCCCAATCATCCCTGTTTGTACTTAAAGTGAATACCACTATTATTATTAGTATAATAATTACACGTAGTGAATACCCATATTATTATTAGTATCAGTTTATATATCAAATTACAATAAAACTATTTTTTTTGTTTAAACGTTTTGATTGGTTAATTTAATGAGTTTTTTAGCAATAAGAATATTATGTTACCTTAAATTATTTTGTTGATTAAGCATTATTTTAATTATTAAGTAGTATAAATAGTTCAATAAAAAATTAAAAATGTGTTCAGTAATAAAAATATTGTCTTTTATTATTGTGCGACTTTCAAGTTACAAGTGCTTGAGGGATAAAAAACAACAAATTAATAAAACAGTTCAAATTTATGTGTTTGAATTGGCAACTTATTAATTAATTATCAAACATTTTTGGTGACCCCTAGATAAGGACACGCATCCTTGAGCAAAGCACCAAACATTTTTTGGTGACCCCTAGATAAGGACACGCATCCTTCAGCGATCACGCATCCTTGAGCAAAGCACCAAACATTTTTTGGTGACCCCTAGATAAGGACACGCATCCTTCAGCGATCACGCATCCTTGAGCAAAGCACCAAACATTTTTTGGTGACCCCTAGATAAGGACACGCATCCTTCAGCGATCACGCATCCTTGAGCAAAGCACCAAGCATTTTTTGGTGACGCATCCTTCAGCGATCACGCATCCTCGAGCAAAGCATCAAACATTTTTTGGTATAAAACATATTTTGGGTGACACCTTGGAGCAGCACGCGTCATCGCAGTCACTAATATTCTTTGGCATTCACTGAATAAACTTTGCAGACATTATGGAAAAGCTCTTAGATCTTCAAAATCAAACTGGTGAAACAATCCAGACTATTGTGCGAAACTTCAAAAAGGATACTGCAGACCGGAAAGGAAAGGCTGGCTATTTTGAGGAGCGGCTACGGCATCTCCAGGAATCGTGGAACCAGTTTCAGGAAACGGATTCCAAGATTCGAGATGTATGCGAAGAACTTATGAAGCTTGAGTACTTTTCTAATGACAATTACGAAAAAATCAAACGCGTAGCCTCCGAATACATAGAATTATTCGAAAAAAGAAGCCACTCGTCTAAAACAAAATCCGATAACTGAGAGCTTAATCCATGGAAGGCATAAACCTTTAAGTGAAGTCCCCAGCAACGCATGCGGGATTATCCGAAAGTTGGATGCCAAACTATAAGCATTCATTCGGTTATTACACGGAGTTATAATTACAGAAGACCAACCTCTACAACATTTTCAATTAAAAATAGAAACAATAAAGAGGTCATGGGAGCAAATCGAGACGCTTCATGGTGAAGCTCATGAAACACTAACAGATCCAGTAGCCAACGGGCTAGATCAG
The DNA here is from genome assembly GCA_943735925.1 of Pollenia amentaria. Lineage (NCBI taxonomy): Eukaryota > Metazoa > Arthropoda > Insecta > Diptera > Polleniidae > Pollenia > Pollenia amentaria. The sequence goes on along the minus strand of OX031008.1, from coordinate 197,069,202 downwards.
GATCTATATGAAAAATCATTCGATCAAATGCATCAAGTGTTGGTCAATCTTTCTGTTAAGGCTGACCAAATGAGGTGTGTTGCCCCTACACAAAATGGAGTAGCACCTGTTTCAAACATTGGTAGTTCAACAGCTGCCAAAACTCACGATTCCAAAATTTGATGGCAATTATCTTAAATGGCGCCAATTTCACGATTTATTTTCTGAAATGGTAGATAAACAACCGATACCATCAATTCAAAAAATGTGGTACCTAAAGAGCAACTTGTCAGGGGAAGCGGAACATCTGGTCAGTCAATTTTCTCTTTCCGAATCAAATTATACGGCTGCTTGGAACACGTTACAGGAACGTTACAACAATAAGAGGATTCTTGTGGCCAACTTGGTGGACAAAATACTCAATCAACAGTCCGTGACGACATCAGCCCAGTCAATCAAAGACCTACATGATACCACCAAGGAGTGTTTATTGGCACTAAATAATTTGGAGATTGATACATCGTCATGGGATGCAATCCTCATACAAATTCTGATCAAAAAACTTGATAGGAACACGCACATCAGGTACATGCAATCATTAATAAAACCGAAAGACCTACCATCATTAACTGAATTTCTAACTTTTCTGGAACTTCATTTTCAATCAATGGAGGCAATTTCTCCAAAAGAAAAAACTTTACATAAAACAGTTTCAACAGTAATAGATTCCAATCACAATAACACATGCAGATTGTGCAGTAGCAATACTCATAAACTATACAATTGCAGCAAATTTCTGCAATTATCCGAAGATGAAAGATTACGCTGGGTACAACGCCAACGTTTATGTGTCAACTGCTTCGGTAGCGATCATTACGCAAAAATCTGCAATTCAGGTAACTGCAGAAAATGTACAAAAAAACACAATACGTTGCTTCATCTAGAAAAGAAGGACAATATTCAAAAATCTAAAAGGCCATCAGGAGAAAGCACTCCACAACAAAATAAAAATGTAGGTCATCAGCCCACTTCAGAAACAGCGTCACCATCCAACGTATCTGCGGGCCGTCAGGGCATATCAAGTGGAAGGATGACTACTTCAAACGTCGTAGCAGTTACTTCAGCAACAAGCGACGTTATTGCAGGACACCAGGGCTATGTTTTATTAGCGACAGCCAAGGTCATCATAACAGCATCAAATGGCATATCCGAGGAGTTTAGGGCAGTATTAGATTCAGGCTCTCAAGTAAATATAGTTTCCAAACGCCTCTGCCAAAAATTGTCTATTTCACCATCAGGAGCATCACTTTGTCTTGACGGTATTGGTGAAATACAACGAAAATCAAAGTAAAGTTTTCAACAAACGTGGAAGCTTATGTACTACTAAGTATAATTCCACCGCAACCAAATCAGCACATTGACACTTCAAATTGGAATATTCCTGACAATATTCAGTTAGCGGATCCTTATATTCATCAACAGGAAAAAATAGATTTGCTCCTTGGAGCAGAATTCTATTGTAGATTGACTCTAAAAGGAACAATACATCTTGGTGACAATCTCCCAACACTCCAAAATACAGAATTGGGCTGGATTGTAGGAGGGGCAATTAGAAAAACTCCGGTGTCTAAGCCATTATGTGCACTAACATGTGCAATTTTGGAAGACACTTCACTGGAAGAAGCCATTGAACATCTTTGGAAATTGGACGAGATTGAAGACAACGAAAAAAGTTTGTCACCGTCAGAAAAATATTGTGAATCACACTTTATCCGACATGTACGCACTAATGCAAATGGCCGCTTTGTAGTCAGTCTCCCTTTTCGAGAAAACCCAACAGCATTGGGGGAATCCAAGACAATGGCGTACAACAGATTTATGAGCCTAGAACGCCGACTTCTGCAAAAGGAAGACATACGAGCTCAATACATAAAATGTATGCAAGAATATGAACAATTAGGACATATGGAGAAGGTTAATATTGATGCCGTATTGGACCCCAAATATTTTATTCCTCACCACTGCGTTTTCAAACCAGATAGTACCACAACAAAACTGAGGGTCGTCTTTGACGCATCAGCAAAAACATCATCAGGCCATTCGTTAAATGATTTGATGTATACAGGGCCAACTGTGCAAAGTGAACTATTTTCGATTTTTCTGCGTTTTCGACTACCAAAATTTGTCTTTACCACTGACAGGCAAATTGAACTGCATCCCAATGATCAAAAATATCAGTTAATTATTTGGAGAGAAGATCCATCACTTCCCATTAGTTACTACAAACTCAACACGGTTACATATGGGACACGCGCAGCGCCGTATCTTGCCACAAGATGTTTACAAAAAATGGCAGATGAAAATTCATAAACTATCCATATGGCGCACAAATGCTCAAACACAATTTTTACGTAGATGATGGCCTTGGTGGATCAGACAGTCTCAATATTGCACTTGCGATACAGCAAGAACTAATTTCAATTTTAAAAGGTCATGCCTTCAATTTGAAAAAATGGTGTGCAAATCATCTTCTGTTACTGAAAGATATTCCAGTCAGTGATCAGGAAGTGGATTTAGATTTCAGCAGTACCAACACCAACACAGTAAAAACATTAGGATTACTGTGGTTACCTACAACAGACCAGTTTTGCATTAAGGTCAAGGTAAATAATCTACATACGGTTTCAAAACGTACAGCAACCTCAGATTTGGCAAAATTATTTGATCCTCTCGGGCTACTAGCACCCGTCGTCGTCAAGGCAAAGATGTTCATTCAAAAATGATGGCAGCTAAAGCTAAACTGGGATGAACCATTACCTGAAGATCTTCATGAAAATTGGACTAAATTCAGAAATGACTTAAACAGCTTAAACAATTTCAAAACTCCTCGACACATCTTTAATGGGAATCTTCCAGCAAATACACAACTACATATATTCTCAGATGCTTCTAAAAAGGCTTACGGTGCAGTTGCCTATATACGAGCAACTCTTAAAGATAGAAGAATTGTTGTACGATTACTCTGTGCCAAGCCACGGGTCGCTCCATTAAAACAACAGACTTTACCACGTCTAGAGTTATGTGCTGCAGTCATGGCTGCTCAACTTGGACACAGAATTGAAACTGACCTCCAGATTAGAAATCTACCTATGTTTTTATGGACAGATTCCGAAATAGTGCTATCTTGGACAAACGCTCAATCCTCATTGTACCATACATTTGTAGCTAATCGGGTTTCCAAAATACAATCATTGACATTGTCCAAACAATGGCGCCATGTCGGTTCCAAGGACAATCCAGCTGATATACTCTCCAGAGGACTACCGAAACTCGCCGAATGCAGTTTATGGTTTCATGGGCCGTTGTTTCTGCACGGAAAAGAACAAATTTGGCCACCTGAATTCTCGCATCGACTTATTGCTCCAATGATGATTTTATTTACAAAAATCCGCATAAAAACTCATTCAGAACTCTTCAAAGGATACTAGGATACATGCGTAGATTCATCAGAAACTCTAGAATGAAAAGGGAAGAACGTCCAACATGTATGGCATTAATTCCGACTGAGCTGGACGATGCACTATTCTTAATCATAAAAACCGTTCAAAGGTCCGACTTTTCTCCAGAAATAAATCAACTTCGAAAAAACAAAGAAGTCGATAAAAAAAGCTCTATCATAAGTCTTTGTCCATTTATAGATGGGTCAGACATACTACGGGTGGGGGGACGATTGGAAGCGTCATTGCTATCGTACGATGCTAAACGTCCAATGCTGATTCCATATAATGATCCCATCATAAAACTTTTATTCATCATGATTCACGAAGAAAATAGTCACTGTGGACCACAAGCACTTTTGAACACAGTCAGACAACGATTTTGGCCAATAAAAGGTAAAATAATGGCGCGAGCAACAGTACAGAAATGCGTAAGATGTACCAAGGTTCGACCACAATTATGTCAGCAAATTATGGGAAATCTTCCACAGACTCGTGTTACCCCAGCACGGCCTTTTATCAACGCTGGTGTAGATTATTGTGGACCGTTCTGGATTCACTATAAGATTAGAGGCAAACGACCAACAAAGGCATATATAGCGGTATTCTGCTGCTTTTCTACAAAGGCAGTTCATCTTGAATTGGTATCAGACTTGTCAACAGACGCTTTTATTGGCGCTTTGAAACGATTTATTGGCCGCCGAGGCCGATGAAAAAACATCTATTCTGACAACGCTACGAATTTTATTGGGGCAAAAAATCAGTAAACAGAACTAGATGATAGCATTTACTCTTCTAAAGCGCAATCATCAATTATATCCGCTTCTAGTTCAAAAGGAATACATTTTCATTTTATTCCACCGAGAGCACCACATTTTGGAGGTTTATGGGAGGCAGCCGTAAAGTTAGCGAAGCATCTTTTACTTCGGAATGTCGCAAATGCATCCCTAACCCAAGAAGAATTGGAAACGATCATAGTAGAAATTGAAGCGATACTTAACTCTCGTCCCCTAACACCAATAACAAATGATCCAAATAACCTTGAAGCATTAACTCCTGGCCATTTCCTTATTGGCGAACCACTTACCTCGCAAGTCGATAGCAGGGCACAACTACCAAAAGCCTGAGTTTTATTTCATTGGAAATTGGTATCCCATCTCAAAAAGGAATTTTGGGACAGATGGTCTACAGAGTACTTAAATGAACTACAACAACGTAGCAAATGGCAGAGACAACTTGCTAATATTAAGGTTGGAGACATGGTTATTATAAAAGAAGATAACATACCTATTATGAAATGGCCATTGGGAAGAATTACTCAAGTTAATACTGGTGATGACGGTGCAGCAAGAGTCGCAGAAGTAAAAACCGCATCAGGAACATTTAAACGTCCAATTCATCGACTCGCTTTACTACCCATTGAACAAGATCCTGAAGTTACTATTCCTACTGAGAATAACAATGGTTCAAATGATGAACCTAAGGCCAAGAGAATTAAAATACCAACAAACCATCTAACACTTGCGTTACTTTCTATACTATTACTGTTACCACTAGCATGTGGATCTCCAGTCGAAAATAAAAAATTCGGATCAAAGTTCGGAATCCATTTCGAACAAATTGGAACAGCCGCTATTTCAACTACCGAATGGAATATGTTTGTATACTACGATTTAGCTGCTTATTGGTCCGAAACATCAATCCTTGTCAATGGGACAAGATCAATACAAATCATCTGTAAGATGCTACAACACAATACATCATGCCTTAGTACGATTGATCACTTTGAACAAATGGAAAATGAGTTACAACTAGATAACCAATTATTCCGAAGCAAAAGGGGTGCACTGGATATAGTTGGTAATGTTGCTCATCATTATTTGGCATCCTGGATTCAGAATACGCTGAACAGATGTCTGATACAATAAAAAAGGTCAAAAAATGAAGCGTATTTGCTTAAATTGTTAAAAAATCAAACATCAATTGTTGATTCAACTCTAAATATCATACGTCAGAATCAAGTAACATCTAAAGCAAGATTTGAACGACTGGAGCAGGAAATCAAAATGTATTCCGAGCAAATACATAACATTAACAACGTATTATTACAATTGCAACTCAACCAATTGTTTAATTCAGCGGTTCTTGAATTAACTCTAATTGCAAATAACATTAGAAAAATACAGTCATCAATCCTTAGCACACTTATGGACACGCGTCATGGAAAAATCAGTCCATGGTTACTCACCCCAGAACAATTACAAATTGAAGTTAACCAGATCATACTCCATTCGCCGCAATCGCTGATTCTTCCAGTATCAGAAAAATCGAATTTGCTTCAACTATTCAAACTTATGAGAGTAAAGGGAACACTAGCGCAGCAACACGCCATCTTTAAAATAACCCTACCATTGGTTGAACATGAAAAATTCAGTGTATTTCACTTGATTCCGTGATTCCATGTACTACTTTTCTGGGCATAAACACATCTCGTAAACAATACATTCCATTTACCAGTTCCAAGTTCAGCTCCTGTGACACAGTAGAACAAGGTGTCTTTATTTGCTCCAATATTCAAATTCGTTACCATAGTATACAACTAGTATGCCGACTCTTTGACAGGTACATAACTCAACTGTCAGTGGTACATTTTTATGTTTGTATTAGTAAGATTTTTTTCAAATGTATTGGTGTATAAAACTATTTCCACCACTAAACATAGTTGCATAAAATCGTATAGAATGTGGCAACAATTTTTTTTTCCAAAATAAAATTTTCTTAGTTCAATAAATTTTCAATTTATTGAATGCTTGAATGCATTTATAAACTTTTAAAAGCCATGTTTGCTAAATTGTTATTCTGCAATATAGGATAATATATAAATAATTAATGATTTCAAATATTATTTTTATACCACAAAATGCTACTCTGCTGGCTTTAATAATATTAACAACAGAAAAAATTTAGTGTCAAAAAAATTTATTTAAAAATTTTTAGTTTGTGAAAAATAAAAACATTTTGTAAAAGCAAATTAGCAAAATGTATTGAAAAAAATTATTAATTATGTGTTTAAGTCATAAAATTAAACATGAAGTGTTATATTGTGAAAAATTTTAAATTAAAAAATTTCAAATTTTGTTTTTTTTTTTGTTGTTCTTAAGTGTGTTGAATTCACACCAAACCTATATGTGTGATGAGAGTTATAAAAAAAAGAGAACGTTCTCACCAGTCGGCATACTAGTTATATACTATGTTCGTTACAATTATGGTTCGAATATCTGTACGCGTGAAATTAATTTATACAGCAACAAAACAACACCAACTTGTATTCTGAAAAAAACTGATGCAAAATGGATACCACTCAACAAAGAAAATCAATGGATATATGCCAGTCCACAATCGTCAAAAGCCACCGCTGTTTGCAATAGGGAAATCATTCCCATATCATTGAAGGGCTCCGGTCTGCTCACGCTAGATCCTGAATGCATCCTAAAGCACGACTCTATTACTATGAACGGACGACAAGCTATATCAAGCACAATAAGATTCTCATACACAAGTCTTGGAAAAATTTCAGAGTTATCGTTGCCTAAGAATATTACGGTCTCCATCCACAACAATTACTCAATAAATCTGGAAAAAATACATGCCAAGAATATGAACGAGCTCACAAATTTGCAAAAAACTTTGAAGGAACAAAACATCATAGAACTACCCAACAAATTTAAGTCCCACCAACTACACAACCATGCGATTGGGTACCTTGCACTTTTCTTAAGTCTGGTGACACTCATCATAATTGCTAAAACACGCAGAAGTAAAAGTAGACAACACAGACCAACAGTAGCTATTGAAAATGCTGAAGAAACTATCGAACTTCAACCAGTTAGACCAGAAACCAACAACAGTACTCCTACACCCATGCCACGTCAACAGGTACATAAATTCATGCTGGATATTTAGTCCAGTACAACGGCTTATTCAGCTTAACCACACACCCTTATTTGGTTGAACATCCGTTCAACGTGGGGGAGAATGTTTGTACTTAAAGTGAATACCACTATTATTATTAGTATCAGTTTATATATCAAATTACAATAAAACTATTTTTTTTGTTTAAACGTTTTGATTGGTTAATTTAATGAATTTTTTAGCAATAAGAATATTATGTTACCTTAAATTATTTTGTTGATTTAGCATTATTTTAATTATTAAGTAGTATAAATAGTTCAATAAAAAACTAAAAATGTGTTCAGTAATAAAAATATTGTCTTTTATTATTGTGCGACTTTCAAGTTACAAGTGCTTGAGGGATAAAAAAACAACAAATTAATAAAACAGTTCAAATTTATGTGTTTTATTAATTAATTATCAAACAATCCCAAAATTCTGAAGACTGATTTCTGGTATTACAAAAAATAAATTAGAATAAATTTCAATACAGCAGTGTGATTAGTTTTAGCGTTAACAGTAAATTTTACCATTTTGCATGATATTTTTTCTGGCCATATGAATTTAAGTAAGAAATGTTACCGCAATATCTATATCTGTGATGGTTTTAGGCGAATTTAATTATTTTCCCAAAATGGGCTTTATTTGGTTTTAGGCGCAATAAACTGTTTTCCGAGAGTAGGGTTTATATGGGGCCTAGGGTAAATTTTGGTCAAATCTTTACGAAATTTGGCCGTGTGATTTCTCGTTCTATAAAGCTGTGTGGTACCGAATTTCAATTTTATAGCATTATTTATTAATGTTTTAGGCGTGCTAAACTGTTTTCCTAGAGTAGGGTATATATGGGGCCTTGTGTCAATTATGGACCGATCTTCAAACAATTTTAAAGTGTGATTTGTGGTCCTATAAAACTGTGACGTACCAAATTTAAGTATGCTAGCGTTATTTATTGCGGTTTTAGGCGTACTCAGCTGATTTCTGCGAGAAGGGTTTCTATGGGGCCTATGGTCAATTATGGACCGATCTTCACGAAATTTAACAGTATGATTTGAAGTCGTATAAAACGAATTCGTGCATTATGTCATTCCGTGCATTATTCCACCATTTATGTTAGTTTTTGTATCAAAATTATCAATTTTTTTAGGATGGTGGTTCCACATTTTGATTCATAGTTCTGAACCTACTGAACCGATGTTGCTAGATTTCAGTCCCAAACTGCTTAGGATAACTACAAGCAATTTGAGACCAAGTTTGTTCTTTTCTTTTGCGGTTTTCGAAAGTGAGCGTGTTTCCAACAGACGGACAGACAGACGCACATGGCTAAATCGACTTAGAATTACTCAAGGAGCCAGAATATATATACTTTATGGGGTCTTAGATGTATTATAAAAAAGTTTCACACGGAATGACAAACTTAGTATACCCTCATTCACCACAGTGGTGGTGGAGGTTATAAAAATGCGCATAGAAACTAACTTTCCCTCAACAATAAATTTCAGTGTTTTTATCAAAAATACAAATTGGGAATTTAGCACATCAAAGAGAAATCTTATTATTTATAAATAAATAACTTTTTCTTTTATCCTAAATCCCCATTATCAAGCAAATCGTATTTGATGCCTTTTTTTCGAAAGATTGGGCATGGTCTGAATATTGAAAACGTGTACAGTTCATAATGATAAGAATACAAAAATTCTACAATATTTTTGTTGTTGTTGTAGCAGCGAGTCCCGAAGAACAGGTGTTGCTGAGTTGACAGTCCTTGGTCGGTGTTCGTTAAACTCCGAGTCGTTCCGGTGCGTAGAACCGATAGTCGTGGGAACGTTTGACAATATTTTTGTTGTGAGTGGTGTTGTAAGCAAAAACTTTAGTTAATAGATTTGTAGTCCTTCGCAGAATTTCAGCATTCCTGACAGATCACTTTTTAATGCGTTTGCAAACAAACCACGCATCGTGGAAAACATCAGATAATTTCCGTAAAATGTTCATGGTATATCCTTACAATAACATCTACTAACGTTCTAAAGAGGCGAACAATTCCACAAATCCGAATAAACATCGCGTAAATAGACAAAATTATTTTAACTCCAGGATTATCGGTAACTTTTTACCACTAAGTTTTCCTCTTGGTCTGGCCAGACCACAATTAGAACAGCTAAAAAACGAAATTAAATAAAAAGTAAATTAATATATATTTTATAGAACGTATGCTTATTACTTTAGATTATACGAATTTATTATATTATTTTCATATACATATGTATGTATATCAAAAATCATTCATAGAAAGCAGACGTGTTTTTCTTTATTAAAAATAAAAATTTTAAGAATATATTTGATTTGTTATTTCAAAAATAAAAAAAGATAAAAAAGGTCAAAATTTTTATTTTATATTCGTTGATTGACCGTTGATTTTTTCAAATTACAAAAACAAAACATTTCAGTGTTTTGTTAAAAACAAAGGGATTAGTAAATTTCATTATTTACTGCCCGTTCGCCGATATCGAACGTTAACGTTCGCATAGTAAATAACATTTAAAACAAAACAAAATTTCAAAAATTGTTTTTCTTTTAAATGTAATTTAAATAAAATAATTGCGAACGGGCAGTTAATTTATAAGACAAGGGATTTTGTAATTACATGTGAGAAAAAACATATTTCTTAAAGGAAAAAAATTGTCAAAAAACCAAAAATTTTCAGAAAATCTTAGATTTAACCCGATATAACTTAGCTATTATTTTAACCGCGTGACGCCTTAAAGAGAAGTATAACTACATCGGTGCATACAATGAATCACATCAATATTGTTTCCCGTTACTTTTACGACAATAACTACGAATAATAATAGTTTAAGAAAAAAACTTGCTCAAACTATAATTTCGCAGTCCTGTGTAATTAAATGCTTCTTTGTATTATTCGAATAAAATTGATTTAAAACACGGAGTTTGAAGTAAAAAACTGCAAAAAAGATATATCGGCACATTTGGCAACGCTGAGATGGTGTGTTGTGTTTTTATTGTCAATAATACAATTGAAAATTTAACAATGACTACAACAAGTTAAAATATCAAATAAATTCTACTTGCAAGCAACTGTCGTTGTTTTTGGATCAGATGTAGTTGCAAAAGTATTGGTAGCAATTTGTACGAAATTTGGAAACTTCACAAGCCGTTCATCAGATATAAAGAAATCTATTTTGTGCCACTGTTGCATATAATTTTTATTTGAACATTTATACAAAAACAGTTACTGATTACTTGTTAATTGGACGAGCTTAAAGTAGTATAACTTTACTTAAAAAGATACAAGAATAAACCCAGTCAAAAGAGGAGCAAAATGCGATAAGCCGGCGATACAATATCCTATTCAGTCGTACGATTTGCCAAATATAGCATAATTTTTTAGTTTTTAATTATTTGTTTCGCCTCATATACAGATGGTATGTGTTTGAAAATATTTTTTAATACAAACGAATTATTAGTGATGTTTATTTCAAAAATTTTTTTGTTAAAACGACCTAAATGAGTCTCTTCAGATTAATTTTGAGATTAAGAACTGATGTAAGTATCACTTGATCAATTTAAAATGGATTCATTCATATGTTCAAATAATGATTTCGAAATGTTTTGAATAGCTCTAGTTATAGAGATTGTTCAAAGTGAAGTCTAATCAAAGCTAAAGAAAAGAATCGCTTAAATTCTGAAAAGATTATTTTTTTAAGGTCTCCTTAAACTATTGAAATAACTTACAAAATTATCTTGCAGTTTATTTTTAAATTACTCGTTTAAGTTCAAGAATTGTAAAAATTGGTAAAAATTTATCAACATAAAAATAAACAAAACAATAAACACAAAATAATAAGAAATTAAGTAAATGCAAAAATACAAAACTTTAAGCAAAACTTTAAACTTTCTACAAAATAAAAATCTAAAACTTAATTAAAAAAAACAACATAAAACTGTAAACAAATACAAAAATAAACAACAATAAACAACCGAAAACAAAACATACAAAACCTGTTCCGAGACAACTACAAATTATTAAATTATTTAAAAAAAAAAGAAAAATATTCTATCAACATAAACCAAACATACTTACAAACAACAACGACAGTACAAAAATACAAACAACAAAAACTAATGCAAAAATCAACCACTAAAAAGCAAAAAACTACAAAAATGCAAAATGCCACTAATGAAAATAATTACACAAACGAAAATAAAAATAACAATGACCAGGAATCTGTTAAAACTCCCTCGTCAAAGAGAATGAGAGAAGTTTTATATAACTCTTTCCTTGGAAACATTTCAAAAACACCGAGGTTAACTGACACTGAATCTCCGCTCAAATTTATCACGATTATGGACAAACGCTTTGAAAAACTAACAAACCAAATACAAGAAATGATGCAAAAAAAATTTGTTGAGTACAAAAATGATCTCTTAAATGAACTAGATAAGAGATTTAGTGCAATGAAAAATGATATCAGTGAAGTATCAGAAAAAGTAAACAAGCTAGAAACAGAAATAACAAAAATAGAAACAGTGGAACTTAAAATAAAAACGATGTGTGATGAAATAAAAGCTTTAAAAACACAATTAAAGAGACATGAAAATTTTACCGTCGCGAAAGACATTCGTATTAATGAAATCCCCTTTAATCCAAATGAAAATCTACACGAAATCTTTAAAAATATTTGTTCAACTATAAACACAACCATCCCCCCAATCAAAAACATATACCGGTTACAAAACCATAATAATAAAAATAAAAACGATTCGCCTGATGCTGCAATTATTGTTAAAATGTGGTCCCCATACGACAAAAATTATTTTCTAAAAACATTATCAAATTTTAAGAAACAAAATAAAGACGTTTTCTTTTGTTTAAATCAACTCGGTTTCTAATCTGGAAATAAATTCTACGTGAATGAAAGCCTAACAAAGGATAATTATAAAATTTTACGAGCTGCAGTAAAAATGAAAAGGGAGCACAGGATACATAGTGCTTTCTCCATGCGAGGCTTCGTATACGTAAAAAAAACCGCAAATGATCCTATTATTCAAATTGATGAGATCGAACATTTAGATTTGTTATTTCCTGTATCAGGTGATCAGGATAGTTTTGGCGCTGGTAATCAAATATATCACGAATTGCATCAACAATAATATATTTTATTTTTATGATAATAGCATCCCAGCAAAAACTTACATTGCAAAGTAATGGGTTAAAAAGCTAATATAACGACTCATCACTACTTATACATTGGCATTTTAACTCATTATTTTAACACGGTGATGTCATTGGAGGCAAGTACTTACCACCCTCGCTTACAAATAGGGAGTTAAATAAGTCATTACCACATTCGCTTACAAATAGGGAGTTAAATAAGTCATTACCACATTCGCTTACAAATAGGGACTTAAATAATGACTTAAAAAAAAAAAATTTTTTTTATTATTTTTTTTTAATTATTTTTTTTTTTCTATTTTTTCTTATTTTATTTATTTTACCTTAATTTTACCTTATTTTATTTGTTTTTCTATTTTTTCTTATTTTATTCAGTGTTTAAATTGCTTGCTTTAAAATAGCAACAGTCGCACATTTTTGCTTTGTTTACATTTTTTGCAGCAAATTAAAAAACTGTGTGTCTAAGTGTTTACTTAACTCTTTGATAACGAGTCAGCAAAAGCAAAAAAGCAAAAGCAAAACAAAGAGAGTAAATAATTTGTTTAAACCAGAGCCCGGCAACACATACATGCAGACTTTTTGTTTTTTGTGAGAGAATAATAACTCTCCCTCTCAGAAGCACTTAAAGAAATTTTTGTGTTATTTTGTTATTGTTAAAATCAATCTGGCTGTTAATGTAAAAACTGAAAACATAAGCGTATGTTTTATTTAAAATAGAAAACAAAAAAATCATTAAAATTAAATAAATCATATTCTTCAAGAAAAATAAAAAAAACTATAATTTCATAAAAACGTGTTAATATATTTAAGCAAAAATAAATTCAGAAATTAATTACTTTCATAAAACTTAAACGATTCTTCAGGAAAAATTGAATGGAAAACAACCATTTAATTTAATTTATTTCATTAAAAACTAATTTTCATTATTTGTAATAACATTTTCAAAAACTTCATCCCCTAAATGTTCATCTGTTAAACTATTTCTAAGTTTAGTTTTAATTAGCTTTAAAATTGAAAACGAGGACTCGCATATATATGTTGACCCGAACATAGAGTATAATTTAAAAATTTCATTTTTAGTTGTTAAGTATATCTCTTCGTTTAAATTTTTTCAGAATTCTACCCCAGCCGTCAACGGTATATTTAAATCCGAACGCATTTTCAAAAGTTCTTCTCTGATGTCATTACCCTGTTTATTGACATCACATGTTAAAGGATTGCTATGCAGTTCTAATAAACACTCAATTTTAGAAAAATCCGAAAAACGATTGTTACAATTATCTAATATGCCTTGAAGTAAACTAATATATTCAAGTCTATAATTATTAGAAAATTCATCATATATTTCATTTGTTCTTTTAAAACATATTATATTTTTATTTTTAAGATTTGTATTCTGAGTTTGAACTTTTGTTATAAACTGTTTTACAGAGAAATATAAAGAAAATACAGTTTTATTTCTTCCTTGGAATTGAAGATTTAACTGATTAATTAATTCGGTAATATCTGTTAAAAACGCAAAATCTAATACAAACATGTTATCTATTCATTCGATTCATTCGATGGATTATTTTCAAAAAATAACATCACCTCTTTTTTTTATAACAGGTCAAAGTTACGTTAAATAAATACCATAAATTAGTAAGTTTAACTCTTTGGACTCGGTCATATAATTGTATCATAAAAAAGTAAGCAATAAAAATAGTGCTAAACAATAAAGTTTCATTAATACATCAATAAAACACATCTTCTTACACAAAAATTTTACCTGCTGTCACATTTGCTTTTATGTGTATAGGTTTACACATAAATTGTAGGAAAACAAGACTTTTTTAACTTGTTTTTTAAATATTTTTACTTACTTAAGAAAAGTGTTTTCAAAGAAAACACGATTGGTACAGAAACAAAAAGGTTTTTACAAGCACAAAATACCAACAAATTCTTGTGGCAATTTTTTTCTTAATAATTTCTGCATTTAGGTACGTCTTTTTAACGAAAGAAAAAGGGACCCTTTTACAGGCATCAAAGAATTTTTCTCACAAACAAAACACATATCGCAAAACAATGTAGATATTATTTGAAAATTTAAAATTTTTGTTGATTAGGATTCACGTTACATATGTATGTATTTTTATATAATTTTACAAAATTAAAAATGACATATCATCAAATAAATATATGATTTTTTTTAACAGCATAATGTATAATCAAGCTCAAGAAAAAAAATTAGCAGAGTTTTTAATTCTTTTTATAAGAACACATTAATATTTTTAAACACCAAAACTGGGTAATCTTTTTTATTACTATAGTGGAATTAGTGATCAGATAATAATTTATATAATATAATATAAAAAAAAATATAATATAATAAAAAAAATTTCGGCAAACAAGAAATCAAATTCCCATTCTGTCTTGAACATTTCTCGCAGTGTTATTCTTAAGCAAGCGTCAACAGAACCTTCTTGTTTGAATGTTCGTACGAAAATAAATGATTTTGTTTGTTTTTTACAAAGTGAGAGCGAATGTTATTGTGAGAAAAAAAGCACGGTGTAGTACTTTTGCCGAGCTCTGGTTTAAACTCGCTATGTGCATGTACTCTGCTAAATCTGTCAGCAAAGAAGCCACTTAAGAAAACAAATTTTCTGTTGCTGTAAGTATTAAGTTTTTGATTGTTTTTTTTTTTTGCTTTTGATGCGCTTAAAGTCAGCAAGTTAACTTCTTTGCTGTTGCTGGAACTTAATATAGGTATTATGAACGAATTTGTTTCGAATTTTTTTGGTATTTTGCGTTTTTTTTTTTTTTATAAATAGGTACATACATACATACATAAATGAAACTACACGTTTTTTTAAACTAATTTGTTTATTTTGTGTTATGTAATTATGTATATACCTATTCTATGAAACTAACGCCTGCAACAGCAATGAAGTCAAAAACAGCAAAGAAGTTAATACTCGCTGAATTTAAGCACATCAATTTACAGTTAAGCCAAAGCAAAAAAAAAATAAACAAAAACTTATTACTTACAGCAACAGCAATTTTTTTTTTCAAGTGGTTGCTTGGCTGGCTTTTTAAGCTGAGAACATAAACATGGTGAGAATAAATAAATTATTTACTCTCACTTTTTCTGCGTTTGCTTTTGCTTTTTGCTTTTGCTGTGTTCTTTTTCTTAAGTTAAGTTAAGCAATTACAAAAACATTAAAAATAGTCAAGCATTTTTAAACACTGATTTTATTTTACTTTGTTTTTTTTTACTTTGTTTTTTTTTCTGCCTCTGGCGGGATTCGATCGCGCAACCTCGGTGCTGATAGACTAGCTCACTACCAGCTTGTCTACTGGGGCATTGTAGTTTTTGCATAAAAAAACTATGTTTTTTACTCAATTATTAAGAGCGTAAATATGAGATTAAAAGTGGATCGAAAGTTTTTGTTTCATTACTAAAATGACATTTTTATTGTCATAATGAAAATTTAAATTTATGAAGGCAATTATTGAAATATGTTGCTTTTATAAAAAAATTTTTTGATTTCATAAAATTAATGGCAAACATGTAACATTAGATGTATGAAATAATTAAATCTTACATTTTTTTAATTAACAATTAAACATTTTTTTAAGGAAACTATAATTTTGTATTAATTTATGAATATAGTTATGTTTGTATATTGTTTTTTTATGTTCCCAATTAAAATTTTTTGTTTAACTTGGACAAACTTAAGTTTTCATATATCCAATGAAAATTTTTAACATAATTACGAAATCCAATGAAGCGATTTTAACGAAAATACTTCATTCTAACTATGAAATTCTATTTAGACTATGAAAATTTTCATTTACCCAAGGAAAATTTTTTTATGAAAATGATTCATTAAATATATGAAGCATTTTTCTTTCAGTGTAATAAAAAAAAAAAAAAACAAATTGTAAGAATAAATATTAAAAACCAATTTGTATTAGATTTGAAAAAAATTAAACCGTAGATGCAATTTATTATGAATGAATTATAAATTTCCATAATCAACTTATAAACAAGTACTTATGTAACAGATTATATGTCAGCCATTACTCAACTACTTCTATGTAATGCAGATGGTATGAAGTAGTCATTGAAAAGTAAGTTGTTCAGTAATTGCAAGTCATTACCAAGTTTTTGCTGGGATAATTTTTCTCACTATGTACTTTTTTTTTATAAATTTTATAAATTTTATAAATTTTGTGACATTTTATTTTATATATTTTATTTATTATATTTTTAATTTTACAATAAGTCAATTCACAAGGTATCCTAACATGTCATATTGTCAAAATGTCCTAATATTTCACAATGGTTTAAAACTATTGTTGTACGGCTCAGCCGCTCAGCGCTGGACTTTTCTGATTAATTACGACAGCATAATAAACACAGCAAGCAACGTTATATTTATTTAAGACACTTTTTGTTAACAAACCAACAACAATATTTTTAAACCATTGTGAAATATTAGGACATTTTGACAATATGACATGTTAGGATACCTTGTGAATTGACTAAATGTTTCAATTAAAAATTGTTCTAATTTCAAAAAAAATCATTTGTAAACTCGTGCGTTACTTTCTTATTTTTTTTCCCTCGTGTTTTTTATAAATGCACAATCTAAATAACATAAGGGGTACATCCATATACGGTACTGCAAATATGATCAAAATTCTTTCTAAACAGGGACACGGTTTAAAAATCTGTCATATAAATGCTCAAATTTTGGCGCCTAAAATTGAAGAATTCCGGTACATATTTGAGAACTCCAACATGGATGTTGTATGCGTTTCAGAAACATGGTTTCATGCAAGTATCAGTAATATTTCCGTTTCTCTATGTGGCTACAATTTAATAAGGGTTGATAGAGTTGGACGCGCCGGTGGAGTGGCCATTTATATTAGAAAAGGCATATCTTATAATATTAAAAGCACATCTAATGATGTTAATGGACATTCTGGCATTAATAACGATTGTGATATCAATAATGGTTTGGTGGAATACGTCTTAATAGAAGTTATATCTGATGGAAGAATATTACTGGTTGGAAGTTTGTACAGGCCTAACAATAATATACCAATTGAACCATTTTTTTCAATTTTGGAGAACTTCACAGCTCTTTATAATGACGTTGTCCTTGTTGGTGATTTTAACTGGAATCTTTTGACTGACAATAGCATTATTGATATCTTTGCACCATTAGGACTTTTTCCAACTAACATAACTACACCGACTCACTTTACCTCGTCCAGTAGCACCTTAATTGATCTTCTTTTTGTTGGTGATGTAAGTAATGTTATATTATACGATCAACTATCTGCCCCGTGTTTTTCTAAACACGATTTGGTATTTATGACCTATAATTGTCAGTTGCAAATCCCACCTTATTCGATAACTTTTCGTGATTTCGAAAATATTAATTACGCCACACTGGAATTAGAACTACTTAGAATTGATTGGAATGCAATCTATTATATGGCTTCCACAGAGGATCAACTAGCCTTCCTTGAACGTAATATATCATATTTGTTTGATCAATCTGTCCCAGTAAAAACCAAAGTAGTTGGTCAAATAAAGAGACCATGGTTCTCATCAAATATCAAACAAGCTATCAATAAAAGAGACCTTGCATTTTCACGTTGGAAGCGGTTTAAAACCAACGGTCTACATGTTGAATATTTTTTGGCAAGAAAAACAGTACACAAAATTATTAAACAAAAATCTAAATTCTACACAGAAAAGTTCTCCTCGGCTTTGGGAACAAAGAAAACATGGAAAACTGTTAGAGAAATCGGTATAGGTAAATCTGGAACAAATAACCCTGTTATTGTTGATCCAGATGTTATTAATGAAAACTTTGTCAATATTCCTATGGTGGACGCAGACATTAATTTTTACAATCATAACCATGACAATCGTCAACCCCATTATAACTTCTCTTTTGATTGCGTAGACCAGTTTGACGTCATACGAAGCTGTATGTCAATTAAATCAAATGCAGTTGGCGTTGACGAAATCCACCCAAGATTTTTTAAAGTAATTCTCCCAATAATATTGCCATTTGTCACACATATATTTAACACTATAATTACCACCAGTCATTTTCCCTCAAATTGGAAAAAATCTAACATAATACCAATACCCAAAACTAAATCAGAATATAGGCCAATTGCTATTTTACCCTTCATGTCCGAAATATTTGAAAGGATAATTCATAAACAGATATCGCATTTCGTAAATGATCATAATTTGCTTAATGATAGACAATCTGGGTTTCGGGAAAAACACAGTTGCATAACTGCACTTGTAGATGTTGCGGAAGATATAAGAAGTGGTATAGATGAACGTAAAGCCAATATCTTAGTACTTTTAGATCATTCGAAAGCCTTCCATACAGTCGATCATAACGTCTAATGTTATAAACTACAACACATGTTTATGTTTTCTACAGCTGCTACACGTCTGATATCAACATACCTTACCAACAGACATCAGTATGTTCAGAGTGGTAACATCAAATCAAATCTATTACCTGTGATGAGAGGTGTACCGCAGGGGTCAATTATTGGGCCGTTATTATTTTCACTTTATGCTAATGACCTTCCGAGTCAACTTACACACTGTAAAGTCAGAATGTATGCAGACGATGTTCAAATTTACATCAGCTGTAATTCATCAGAAATTGAACAATGTGTCTTAACTCTGAATACCGAGTTACAACATATATATGAATGGGCTACTGCTAATGGTCTTAGTATCAACCCAAAAAAAATCTAAATACCTCGTTATCCAAAACCGAACTTCCATAACCGATAACATACCTGATATTTTACTTAATGATGAACGTATTGTAAGGGTCAATGCAGCAAAAAATCTTGGTATTATTTTTAATAAGAACTTGACATGGTGCAACCATATTAATTATGCATGTGGCCGTACGTTTTCCATGCTTAGAACTCTCTGGCAAACCCACTATTGTACACCTGTAAAAATAAGAATACTTCTCGCCAAAACCTATTTATTACCAATTCTGACGTATGGATGCGAGTTATTTGCCAAATGTGATGCTGCAAGTGCAAGAAAACTTAACTCGGTCTTCAAAAGCATTGTTCGATACGTATATGTCGTGAAAAGGTTTAATTCTGTTTCTCCTTTTACGGTAAAATTGTATGGTATTCAGTTTGATGACCTACTCAAAACAAGAGTACTGATGTTCTTGCACAAAATCGTGTTTACTCAACTACCACAACATCTATATAGCCGATTAACCATATCCAGCTCTAATAGAGGTAAAAGAATTCTATTGTTTAGACACCACAGTTTAACTTCCGATTGGCAATTTTTCATTAATGCAATCCGTCTTTGGAATCTACTCCCGCACAATATACAAATAATAAGTAACGCACTGAGCTTTAAAAAAAGCATTATTAATTTTTTTACACGGTAAATTATTTAACAAATATGTTGTTACATTCGTGTTTTTTTATTATCGTTTAGTTAATTATAAATTAAATTTGTTATTTAAATAATTACTATTTTTTTTTCTTTTCCTTTTTTTTTTATATTTTTTTTATATTTTAAAACTTTTTCTTTCTTTCTGTTGTTTAAAAATTTTATCTTTAAGATTTATAATTTTTAATGTTTTTGCTGAAATAATGTTCTATACTGCAATAGGCTTTAAGTCTTGTGTATAGAATTGGAAATAAATAAATAAATAAATAAATAAAATAAATTGTTATGTTTGTTATGTTATTTTTTTTTTTTCTAAATAATAAATAATTTATGCATTTTTATTTATTGAAATTACTTTAATTATAAAAAAAACTCTATTAATCGGTTAACGGATCAATTACAAAATTAACCGTCTATTAACCGATTAATCCAAAACCTCGGTTAATTAATCGAGAGATTAACCGATTAATGCAAAAGCCCGATTAAATGAAAACCCTACTAGTTACTCATTTAAAACCCTGCTTACATAAAATGGAAAACCTCACATCTTGTAATATGGTACTTGGGTCACTACGTCAGTTAATATGCAATTTGGGTTCATCCATTTTAAGGATAACACAAGACATAAATATGTATGTTTATTCGACCTTAAGACGAAAATTTCTCTTGAATTTAAGTATCTAACACATGGTGCAAACAAGTACAGCTTATAAAAATGAACAATTAATATTGTAGAAATTTCAAACGGAATGACAAAGTTATATATACCCTTTTACCTTCGTTGAAGGGTATAAAAAGAGAACATTTTGGGATTTCAGTACTTTGGTCATAGCTCGGCCACTTTTCAACCGAAAATTTTCATTATTTTTACATATAAAACGTATCCATAGTTCAAACATTTTGATGTTTTCTTGACCATTTGACCACGCTCACTTTTCCAACCGCGTTTTGTCAATCCATCGTTCCCTGGCAGCTGTCATGATTCTCATATCTGGAAGCTTTCCAATGTTAGGAAGCACTTTGTGGGGCAATACCATCTAGGTAAAAGGGACTTAATTTAAGGAGACGCTGGATATGCACTGGAGCCTTGGTTGCTTACTCCATATAGGTCACCTTCTGTTGGAAGCCGTGAGACTAAATTTAATCTGGCACATGCGAAGAGTAGAAACATAATTCAAAGAACGATCGGAATACTTAAAAATTGTTTTAGATGCCTTATGAATGGTCTTCACTACTCTCCTGAAAAGGCCGCAAGAATTGTAAATGTGTGTTGTGCTTTACACAATATAAGAATACATTTTTGTCGGCCTAATGAACATTTGGACGATCTGGATGAATATGTGGATTACGAAATGCTCTTTGAGACTATAGATGCTGAAGAAACTTCTAATGAAGCTATTCTTATGAGGAATGCAATTTTAGACAGCTTCCAATAAATAAAATATATAATGTTGAATTATAAAATTTTTTATGTTTGTATTTAAATCACATATTCAGTTATATGTACATATATATGTATGTACCTATATATACAAAAAATAAAAAGGTTAACTTAAAAAATTCATAGAAACAGTTTTGCTGTTATAAATGTATACATATTTATATATGTATGTGCTTTGTACAAATGTACAATAAGTTAAAAAAAAAAACAAAAAATTTAAATTCATTTAGAGTCTTACTACAAAAAGGTACTTAAATAAGTCTATAAAGCTTCTTAATTTTGTTGCATTGGAAATCATCAGTCTTTATTTGCAACTGCTTTTAACTGCTCAGCTATTGCCTCCAAGTAACCAAGTTCTTCTCTTTTCAAGGATTTGTAGTCTTCATAAAATTTTCTTTGCATTTCTATTTGCTGCTGGAGTAAACTTGTCGCATTTCTTTCTTTTATGTCTTTTCGAAAATATTTTGGTTGAGGTTGATAATCTACATTATTTTCATTCGGTGAAGATATGGTCACATCTATTGGCGAAGATACAATATTTTCTACGCCAAACGAAGAAACATTTGGAATTCCTGCAACAGACATCTTAAAATTTAGCAATGTTGAAACTGCTTCTTCCATGTCACTCAGTATAATAATTTTATTGGGTTCTTCTCCTGTGCCTTCCATTTGTTGTTTATTAATGACAAGTTTCTTTTTGGTATTTGCCTTGTAGTCTCTCCAAACCTGAAAAAATATAAGTTTGTGTTTATGCTATAGTTTCTGTACATATACTCTGCATACTTTTTTCCAAGAAGCTACATCTCTTATTGGAGGTCCCATGGAGTTAAGTTTTTTACTAATTGTATCCCACAGATCATTCTGTTCTTCTGGTCTTTGATCTGTGACACCTCTTCCAATATCCGAATGTTGCATCATAAACTCCACCATATACTTGAATTGTTCGGGTGTAGTTTGCTTTTTCGACCTATACAATTTTTATAAATTATTGTATTACAATAATATTTTTTGTATTTAATACTTACAATGTATAAATACTTACATTTTTTATTTTTGATACAAAAATTTTATTGAAAACGCGCCGAAATTGGTGTCGAAAGAAAATGTAAGAATTATTTATTCACAGAGTTTTTTAGAATATGTCGAGTGATGTCAAATCACATCGATTTGATAACAAAAAATATCGATGTTCACTTAGAGGTGAACGCGTTTTTTAGAATAACCCTGATTATAAAATTACACATTTAATGTTTTTTTGTAACAACATTATTTAACTTTAGTTTAATAATATTCGTGGTTAATAATAAAAAACAAATTTAAATAAATAAATGTATAAATGTTGCTTATTATTTAAATTGATAAGCATTCACATTCAAGTTGGTAATAAAATGTATGTACATATGTATGTTTGATTGTTAAAGGCTAGTTTACACGGTAGTACAATGTATTACGACATGTGGAAAAATAATGTAGAATGAGAAAAATTTTATCATGTAAAACAGAGCCCGGCAACACATACATGCAGACTTTTTGTTTTTTGTGAGAGAATAATAACTCTCCCTCTCAGAAGCACTTAAAGAAATTTTTGTGTTATTTTGTTATTGTTAAAATCAATCTGGCTGTTAATGTAAAAACTGAAAACATAAGCGTATGTTTTATTTAAAATAGAAAACAAAAAAATCATTAAAATTAAATAAATCATATTCTTCAAGAAAAATAAAAAAAACTATAATTTCATAAAAACGTGTTAATATATTAAAGCAAAAATAAATTCAGAAATTAATTACTTTCATAAAACTTAAACGATTCTTCAGGAAAAATTGAATGGAAAACAACCATTTAATTTAATTTATTTCATTAAAAACTAATTTTCATTATTTGTAATAACATTTTCAAAAACTTCATCCCCTAAATGTTCATCTGTTAAACTATTTCTAAGTTTAGTTTTAATTAGCTTTAAAATTGAAAACGAGGACTCGCATATATATGTTGACCCGAACATAGAGTATAATTTAAAAATTTCATTTTTAGTTGTTAAGTATATCTCTTCGTTTAAATTTTTTCAGAATTCTACCCCAGCCGTCAACGGTATATTTAAATCCGAACGCATTTTCAAAAGTTCTTCTCTGATGTCATTACCCTGTTTATTGACATCACATGTTAAAGGATTGCTATGCAGTTCTAATAAACACTCAATTTTAGAAAAATCCGAAAAACGATTGTTACAATTATCTAATATGCCTTGAAGTAAACTAATATATTCAAGTCTATAATTATTAGAAAATTCATCATATATTTCATTTGTTCTTTTAAAACATATTATATTTTTATTTTTAAGATTTGTATTCTGAGTTTGAACTTTTGTTATAAACTGTTTTACAGAGAAATATAAAGAAAATACAGTTTTATTTCTTCCTTGGAATTGAAGATTTAACTGATTAATTAATTCGGTAATATCTGTTAAAAACGCAAAATCTAATACAAACATGTTATCTATTCATTCGATTCATTCGATGGATTATTTTCAAAAAATAACATCACCTCTTTTTTTTATAACAGGTCAAAGTTACGTTAAATAAATACCATAAATTAGTAAGTTTAACTCTTTGGACTCGGTCATATAATTGTAGCATAAAAAAGTAAGCAATAAAAATAGTGCTAAACAATAAAGTTTCATTAATACATCAATAAAACACATCTTCTTACACAAAAATTTTACCTGCTGTCACATTTGCTTTTATGTGTATAGGTTTACACATAAATTGTAGGAAAACAAGACTTTTTTAACTTGTTTTTTAAATATTTTTACTTACTTAAGAAAAGTGTTTTCAAAGAAAACACGATTGGTACAGAAACAAAAAGGTTTTTACAAGCACAAAATACCAACAATTTCTTGTGGCAATTTTTTTCTTAATAATTTCTGCATTTAGGTACGTCTTTTTAACGAAAGAAAAAGGGACCCTTTTACAGGCATCAAAGAATTTTTCTCACAAACAAAACACATATCGCAAAACAATGTAGATATTATTTGAAAATTTAAAATTTTTGTTGATTAGGATTCACGTTACATATGTATGTATTTTTATATAATTTTACAAAATTAAAAATGACATATCATCAAATAAATATATGATTTTTTTTAACAGCATAATGTATAATCAAGCTCAAGAAAAAAAATTAGCAGAGTTTTTAATTCTTTTTATAAGAACACATTAATATTTTTAAACACCAAAACTGGGTAATCTTTTTTATTACTATAGTGGAATTAGTGATCAGATAATAATTTATATAATATAATATAAAAAAAAATATAATATAATAAAAAAAATTTCGGCAAACAAGAAATCAAATTCCCATTCTGTCTTGAACATTTCTCGCAGTGTTATTCTTAAGCAAGCGTCAACAGAACCTTCTTGTTTGAATGTTCGTACGAAAATAAATGATTTTGTTTGTTTTTTACAAAGTGAGAGCGAATGTTATTGTGAGAAAAAAAGCACGGTGTAGTACTTTTGCCGAGCTCTGATTTAGATATTTCAAATAAATGATAGGGGTTGTTCCAATTTAGCAATTTTTCGCGAATTTTTATTATGTGTGATTTTTCTGTAAGCTTTCCTATTCTTTTCAGCTTTAGCGATTTTAAATCAATATTTGACTTTGCTTTCATATCGCTATTAGAATTTTTTTTGAATTTTCGCCAATTAAGCAATTTTTACTCAATTTAAATAAGTTTTTTGGCTGGTTTAAAATTTTTAATTTTTTTCCGCGAATTTTCGTGTGTGTGAAGTTTTTGGATTTTCAACGATTTTAGACACTTCTTATCAATATTATATTTTGCAATATTTTAAAGTTTAGCAAACTTTTCTGAAATTTTTCGTTTTTGAGTTTTTTCGCGAAGTGTTGGCATTTCTTCGCGGCATATAAAGTTTTTATAAGATTAAAAGAGAAAGAAATAAATGGTTGATAGACAAATAACTAAGATTCATAAAAAAAGTACCAAAATTAGGTTTTCCCTCTGAAATTTATGTCAGAGATGTAACTGTGTCATCAGTGAACAGTTTTCCAGCAAAAACGGATTTTTAAGAAATTAGTTTACAGCACGTATAGAATATACCCCTTCTATATACAATTACATATAAACCTTCTTTATATTTAAGAGTTCTTCTTCAAAGTGACAATTGTTTCTGTGAATTCCCATGAAATTAGGATATTAAATCTTTGAGTATCTTATTAAATAATTGAAGGAAAACATTCCTTCATATTTCATGGATCTAATTTAAAAGCACTAATTAATTCTTAAATGTTCTTTTATTTACAGCGTTAAGAAGACAAAAGGTACGTTATTTAATAAACAGTTGACAAAACATTTAAAGATAATGTTGCGTTTTTTTTCATTTAAATGAAAACAAGTTGGAAATGATTTTTATAATTTTAGATAATCTTTTCGAGAATTTCCATATAATTTATTTTATCAAAATACTGTTTTCTTAAGATAACAATTAACAAAATTTCGTTAAAGAGTATAGTTTTATCATACCTTTATGATTATGACATACATATGTATAAATCATTTCGATAATTTCATTATCTATTGTAAATGACTGCTTTTTGTCTCCAACTCTACCGTATATAAATCTGCTCGGAAATTCGGATTTACACAGTGTTTTCTTGACAAGTAAAATGAGCACATCAAAGTTCGTTGTAATTATTGTAGTGATTTTCTCCATATGGGGAATAAACTCTCAACTCGCGTTGACAACACCAAACGGCTTCAATTATTATATGTTGTGTGCAGAACCGGTAAGGAAATTTCATTAAAGGATTTTGATATTAACTGAGAACTTAAAAAAATGAGAAAAATATAGAAAGAAAAATAAAAAAATAACGATTTTTTCGCCCATGATTCATTTAGATGACTTGGAACGAGGCCAATGTTCAATGTATGAAGCACGATCTGGCACTCGTGACGCTGAATTCAAAAGAAAAGGCTGAAGATTTTTTTAGCCTATATAAACAAATTATGTAAGTTTATTATCTTTACACTTTATTTGCAGTTTGAAAAATGTATTTTCTTTAGAGTCGATATTGGCGATATTTATCCTGATAATGTTGATGACGAAACTAAAATTTGGTTGGGTGCGGTAGGAGGTTTTCCAGAATTTTCTTGGTCTTCAAACGGACGTTCTATTATACCATCCTTGTGGTACAACAGCGTTCCAACAAACGTAGCGAATAACAATTGTATATATCTTACATTTTCGAAATCTATCAATCCATATTATGGTTTAGGTAATTCAGACTGTAAAGAAAAAAATTTTGCTTTGTGTGAAAATCGAATTGAGCCTAAAAAGTGTTGTATAAAAAAAAAAAATGTTTTCCTAAACGTAATGCAAAAGAGTTTGTAATCGCATTATATATATGAACTAAGTATCGAAAATTGTACTTTATAAAAATAAATCAAATACAAAATACCTTCTTAAATGGGCATAAATTTATTTTTAATGGGAACCAAGAAAACCGATAAAGTTTTGAGAAGAAAAGTAGAAATTTGATAAAGAGTAATTTATAATTGTTATACTACAGGACGGCGAATAAATATCGTTATGATTAATTTTATGAATTACTTTTTTCTTTCTGATATTATTTAACGTAACTCCAAAGAAAAAATGGGAGCCAGTTAAAATCCGAAAACACGCGATATTATTTGATCGCCAGAAAATGAGTCATAAGTGGACGAGCTGAGTAAGCATGAGTGAGCTGGGGCTCCATCTTGTTGAAATCACAATTCCGGATAGTTCTCTATTTCGGGCCTTACAAAATTTTAAATTATTGCCCGGTATTGAATGCCATTCACATTTACCGCAACTTGTTCGGTCGTTTTAAAAAATATGTTCAAAACAAAAATATGTGCATCTTATTGGTTGCATTTATTGTTTAACAATTATTCTTGGATTTTGGGTGCCCCATATTCTGGAATTTTGTTTATTCCCGTGACCATTGAGGTGTAAATGGTCATCATCGCTCATTATTCAATATGATCTTTAAGTTTGAATAATCGAATGCTGACTTTTAAAGTAAAATTAACAACATTGTTTATTTGTTATCTGCTGAGTATTTCCATCATACATATCCCAAACTTATTATAGTTACTCAGCAAAAACTTTTTGAATTTTTGTTAAAGGTAGTAGTTATTTCATACGTTACCTGGTAAGTAGTTGTCATTGCAATTGCCATTATTCTGAAAACCACAATAAGTACTTACTAGCAATGTACGACTTAGTTTTTTTTTGTTTTTAGTACTGAACATTTACATACTGGTAATGAGCTCAATAACTCGTCGCCCCGCAATTATTTTGAAAATCGAGTTTTGGTAAATTAACTTTTCAGTTTGAAGTAAGATAACTAAAAATTGGTTGGCAAAACTTATATTGATATGGGTAATTCCATGTCAAATCGACCAAGAGTGGGACCCGACCCCCTTCGATTTGAATGAAATTTGGTGTGAAGGTTCCTTTCATCCTATAAGGAACATATATTAACGAAAAAAATTTTTTTTGCAAAAGTTACGTCATATTCAAAATGTCATAATTTCACCGAATTAGCCGAATGTGTTGAGCTTATTTTTTCAATATCTCAAAAACTACTGCACATACGAAGATGATTTGTATGTAATTTTAAAGAGAATACTTGGGGCTACAAATAATATATTAAAAATAAAATTTTTTTTAAAAAAAAATTAATATCTACAAAATATTAAATTTTAAAAATGGACTAAGTCAAAAACCTAATTTTTTTTTGGCTGAATTTTTTTTATGTAATTCCTCAAGCTGTTCTTTAAAAATCCTGAAATTTTGAAGGTGTTTGTTTTCTTTTTTAAGATATGATTGCAACCTGTAAAAAAATGCTAAAATAAAATTTTAATATTGTAATTTTGAGAAATAAGTATTTATTAAATCTGATTTGTGTGATTTTAGGTGTTAAAAAAAAGTAACGACATTGCTGCAGTTTTTTTTGTTTATTTGTTGCATTTTTTGTTGGAGGTCAATGTGGGCACCTTCAAAGAAAAGTACACTTTTTGTCATGTTACGTCACCAAGAAATTAAATGAGTTTTATGCATTATTTAAGCGAAGTCGTTTTTTATTTGACTCTACTCCTACTCCTTTTTTCGTTAATATATGTTCCTTATAGGATGAAAGGAACCTTCACACCAAATTTCATTCAAATCGAAGGGGGTCGGGTTCCACTCTTGGTCGATTTGACATGGAATTACCCATATTGTACACACTCATAGTGTCATTTATTGAGTTAATTTTGACATAAATAAAACTAGCTTAGAACTAAAATCCTTATTTTAAAGGAATTTTACTTAAAACCATGTTGCCGTATGCGCCATTTATGCCGAAATTATTTACAGTTGTATAACGTACGGCAAAATAATTTTTACATACGGCAAAATAATAGAAATAACAATGTACAGAAGAAAAAGTTTATACGTAACGAGATTTATAATTTATAAGCAAAATGTAAATTATGACACATAAAATAACAATAATTTATATTCATATTTCTTATTACAATAAAAAAAATTAATTTTTTTAAAAAATAAAATAAAAATAACAATTTATAAAAATATAGTAAGTATATTATTAATATTTGTGCTGACTTTATTTATATGTCTTATTAATTATTTCAACAAACAGTCATAATACTGCACGTAAATTTTTGGTAAGAAACCGTAAAGGTTTTCTGTATCACTTTTTTTATCAGCAGATATTTTTTTTTGCTGCTAATATTTTTAAATTTGTATCAAATATATTATTTGGTGTTGGTATTAACGTTTCCTTGACTTTTTTTCAAAGTAGTAGTTTTATATTCCATTTCAGTTGCCGAAGTCTTATAAGATAGTTTAAATAAATCTTCTTTTTCATATTTAATAAATTTTATCCGGCTAAATGGTACTAATTGAAAATACATTTTATTAGATTATTCAGAATACATTTTAAAATCTGTTGAAACCATTTGTATTACTTGCAATTGCACTTTTGGTGATTTATAATTTTTTAATTTTCGGATCAAATCTAACAAGATATGTTTCTCTTTCAATTTGAAATATCCATCAATTGAAATTTGGGCAGTATCAACTTCTTAAATCTGGGATCGACCAGGTTCAGAAATTTTTTGGGTTATAGATTTTATTTGCTTGGTTTTATACATGAATTGCAGCAGCGAAGTGGCCATGATTTGATTTCTATTTTGTTGCACACATGAATCACTCCATAATATAAGGTATTCAATATCTTTAAAATAATTTAAAATTCTTTCTAAAATTTTAATTACAGAGCTGGCAATATCATTTACTGAACGGCCGCTGTTCACCTCGCTTTAAAGAGCACAATATGTTATATTCGGCACTTCTTTTGATTTCATACATACAGTGGCAGTCATATTGAAAACAGTAAGTTTTCTTTTATAATAAAATGTTGAAGAAAATCCATTAGGCAAAGTAAATACATTTTGTTAATCAAAACAAATCACGAGCATGTTTCGATTAATGTTATTTCTATCTCTGTCACGTTCAAGTTTTAACAATCGGTTTTGAATTCTATGTGATTCATACTGGTTTTTATCAATTTCATTTAATATTTTTTCTTTTTCTTGATTTTTAAACATTGTACAACGATCACACTGTTTTTTTTTTTTTTTTTTTTGGTATGAAGAATGACAAATTAAAATTGTTGTTAAATATTCTGGAAAAAGATGTTAGTGAAGTGATATTTTCAGGATGTTTTTCATGAAAAAGACTATACATTTTGGATAATGTTAAACCCTCCTCCAAATATTTTCGTAAAGAGTTGGCTCGGCAATAATGCGAGTCAACAGTAGGAAAACTCTTAAAGTGATCTTCAATTTTATTGTTTGATTCTTCAGAAACACTACGTTTAATATGTAGGCCTCTTTTTAAGCTTTATCACGAAGATGGTTAAAGTGATAATATAAACGTTTGCCTGAAATGTTTAATGTATTCAAAAAGAAGAACTTACATACTTGATTAATTGTATTATCTTTTTCTAAATTATACAAAAAAGTATTTTTTTTTTATAAAAATTTCCATTCGTCATCTTTTAACATATTTTTTCACCACAAATTTAGCATAAAAAGCATTTTTTTCATTAACATTAAGAGACCAAAAGCTTTAAAAAATGGATTGTCTAACATCCTCACCAAAATTTTTGGTACACAAATAAAAGCCAGATGGTGCACATGGAGGTTTCAGTTTTCTTCTTGAGTTGAAACTCCTTTAGATAAAAATATAAGACAATCCTTGTTGACGACGTTTTTTACGAATATTTTGTTTCCAGTTGTCTTTATTAATTTGTCTTTTCCGAGTTATTTTAGGTGTGAGTTTCGAAGTGGATGATATATAACTTGATGGTACACTAAGTAAGTTATCATTTTCATTCTGATTTTTAGTGTTTGGTGATCTATTTTCATCATTAGTGTTGGTTTGAATATCCGGACTATATTCATCAGTCGATTCTATTTTGCCCACAAACAAAATAACAATAAAATTATATGAAATATTAACCTAACCCTACTCGAGTAAAACTGGTTCAATTTAGGGTGCCGGCGATTCCACATTTCCATGTTCTTCCTACCGCAATCAAAACACAACTGATGCAAATGGAAAATTTTGTATAACAGTATTGAAAAACAACAACAAATTTCGTTCACGTACGGCAAAATTATATTTAATTTAAATTATAATTATTGTGCTGCACGTATTAAATGTGGAGCACATACGACATAATACTATTAATAAAACATTATAATATTTAGCTTTTTGTGCACATACGCCACAATAACGTCGGGCTTATTAATTTCGTATCTTTGTTTTAGTTTTTGTCGTATATCAAAGTCAACAGAGAATATCTCGCTATACATAGAAGGTAGGAACATTACGAAAAAATATTCAATATTGCGTTCTTAACTTTTTTTTTTTTGTTTTTGTGATATACGACAGTATAATTGCGTGGCGACGAACCATTTATTAGATCTATTAACTATCGTCAATTTATTAATTTCACAATTCTTTTTATAATAAATTTGCATGTGCCCGTGCAAAAAACTGCGGCTTTATCAAGCAATTTTTTATTTTTAATTTTGTTTTTTCTTTTTACCCACTTACTACTACAATTCACGTCGAAAAAAAAACAGCCAATTGTAGGGGAATGTAGGAAAAAATAAACTCACTGTTTATTGTTGTTGTTTTGGAAAAAGATTTCCTGACGATCTGGCCTAAGAAACCAGTGAAATGCGCATAGAAACTAGTTTTCGCTCAACAATAAATTTCAGTGTATTTATCAAAAAAAAAAAAAAAAAAAAAAAAAAAAAAAAAAAAATGGGAATTTGGCACGACATAGAGAAATCTTATTAATAATAAAATTATTATTCCCAAAAATAACTTTTGTTAAGTTTATTTTATTATTAAAACTATTTTGAACAACGTACTTTAATTTGTACATATAATTTTCATCAAATATGATTTTTTTAAAAACAGTTTTTATTCATCCATACATTTTAGGTAAACCTTTTTTATACCCTCCACCACCACTGTGGTGAATGAGGGTATACTAAGTTTGTCATTCCGTGTGAAACTTTTTTATAATACATCTAAGACCCCATAAAAGTAATTCTAAGTCGATTTAGCCATGTTCGTCTGTCTGTTGAAAACACGTCCACTTTCGAAAAATGCCAAAGAAAAGAACAAATTTGGTCTCAAATTGCTTGTAATTATCCTTAGCATTTAAATCCAGCAACATCGGTTCAGTAGGATCAGAACTATGAATCAAAATGTGGAACCACTTCCCTAAAAAAATTGATAATTTTGATACGAAAACTAACATAAATGGTGATATAATGCACGGAATGACATAATTTTTTTACACGACTGCAAATCATACTGTTAAATTTCGTGAAGATCGGTCCATAATTGACCGTAGGCCCCATATAAACCCTTCTCGCGGAAAACAGTTTAGTAAGCCTAAGACCGCAATAAATAACGCTAGCATACTTAAATTTTGTACGTCACAGTTTTATAAGAACAGAAATCACACTGTAAAATTTTTTGAAGATCGGTCCATAATATACACTAGGCCCCATATAAACCCTGCTCCCAGAAAATAGCTTAGTACGCCTAAAACCGCAATAAATAGCGCTAGCATACTAAAATTTGGTACTTCACAGTTTTATAGGACCAGAAATCATACTGTTAAATTTTTTGAAGATCAGTCCACAATTCACACTAGGTCCCATATAAACCCTTCTCGCGGAAAACAGTTTATTGCACCTAAAACCAAATAAAGCCCACTTTGGGAAAATAATTAAATTCGCCTAAAACCATCACAGATGTAGATATTACAGTAAAATTTCTTACTTAAATTCATATGGCCAGAAAAAATATGCAAATTTGTGAAATTTACTGTTAACGCTAAAACTAATTACACTGCTGAATTTAAATTTATTCTAATTTATTTTTTGTAGTACCAAAAATCAGTCTTCAGAATTTTGGGATGATTGGTCCATAATTTACCATAGGTCCAATACAAATTACCCTAATTTTATCATTTTAGTTCGGCTAAAAGTGTTACGAATCATGGTTTTTTACTCAAGCCAGTTCAAAGTTCTAACAAGGAACGCATAAAATTTTCTTATTGTCGGTCAATAATTTAATTCAGGTCTAAACCGCAACTAATTTTAATGCTGACTTTCGTGTGAAGCTTAGTTTATTATAGATATGTATAATAGGGCGGGCCAATTTGTATGGAGCCGAAAAATTCGATTGGAGCTGCCCCCTAGGATGATTTTATGGACAATTCTAAGCAACTTTGGTGAAGGAACCATAGGTCTATCTCGATTTTCGAGTCTCCCATTTTTCAAAAAATGATTTTTTTCCCTATAACATCATTTTGATTCAAAATTCGATTTTTTATTCATCGTTAAATTATCTTTTTTTATGTGTATATGGGGGGTTTTTGGTGTCGAGAAATTCATTTTTGATCTTTATTTTTACCTATGACCGCCCCCAGAGTGCGTTTCATGCATATTTTAACTATTTTTCGTCTATTTTCCGAGAAGAGCTACGGCTTTAAAATTTGGTACAAACATCTTGCTTGCCAATAGTCAAACTCTCTATAAAAATGGACGGTATCAAAGATTCGGCACAGCCGAATATAGCACTCTAACTTGTTTGATTTGTTTTCTTAAAATTTCACGCTATATATTCATTTTTATTATTTATTCTTATTTTTTTTCGTTTTTTTTTTACTTATACATTTTTCCAAAACTTATTTATTCTATTTTTCAAAACTTATTAATTCTTTTTTTTATTTAAATATATTTTATTCGTGCATACATTTTTTTTAGTTCTTTTTTCAAAAATTAAATAATATTAAGAATATTTAAAATTTTATTACAATTTTCAGTATGATTACAAAAAAAAAATAAAATAAAAATGTCTCGTAACACAAGTGTTTAAAAAAAAACACATTATAACAACTTAGACACGTCTGTATGACTTCAGTCAGAAATCTATTAGACACATCGGTACAAAAAATTTCCCCATATATTCATGCGAAATCGATCAGAAAGCGGCCAGACAAAACGTATATTTAATGTCTGACAGAAATCTTAACGAAGTCTCTCAGAATGAAATCAGGCATTTGCAAGAAATGTCTGAGTATTTTGCTGTCTGGGTATTTTCACGCTCAAACATAGTTGCATAAAATCATATAGAATATGGCAAAAAACATTTCTAAAACTATATTTTCTTAATTCTAAAAATTTTCAATTTATTTAATGCTGTCTGCATTTATAAACTTTTAAAAACAATGTTTGCTTAATTTTTATTCTGCAATATCGGAAAATATTTAAATAATTTAAGACTTCAAATATTTTTTTTCATACCACAAAATACTACTCTGCTGGTTTAATAATATTTATTAACAACAGAAAAAATTAGTGTAATTTAAGTGTCAATTTATTTAAAAAATTTTAGTTTGTGAAATAGCAAATCGGAAAAATGTGTTGGAAAAAATTATTAATTATGTGCTTGTGCCATTTTATTGTGAAAAATTTAAAATATTATAATATAAAATGTTGTCTTCTTTTTGTGGTTTTTATGTGTGTTGAATTCACACAGAACCTATATGTGTGAGGGGTGAAATAACAAAATGAGAACGCTCTCTCGGGTCGGCATACTAGTTGTTTACTATGCCCAGGGCTATTGAAATTTTATTCACCACAACAGTGTCAAAATTTTACTTCCATGAGTACTTTGCTACCGTTTCACACACACCCTAAATAAAAATCTTATTCGAATAATATTAAAATTATTAAAATTTAAAATAACCTTATTCAAATTCATGGAAGTGAAAAATGACTAAACTTGGCCAACAAAAAAATAAAACGGAATTTTAAATATTTAATTTCAAATTAACAAAATTGGATTTCAGCTATGTTACACTAGTTTATTTACATTTGATGA
This sequence comes from Pollenia amentaria, assembly GCA_943735925.1. Taxonomy (NCBI): domain Eukaryota; kingdom Metazoa; phylum Arthropoda; class Insecta; order Diptera; family Polleniidae; genus Pollenia; species Pollenia amentaria. The sequence goes on along the minus strand of OX031008.1, from coordinate 197,034,137 downwards.
CAGATAATTTTCCTTAATTATTTTTATATGGAACAGTTTTTGAGATATTACCATTTTTTAATTTTTTCGATCTTTTTTCACTTGACAAATCATATCTCCGATTATACAAATCTGATTAATCGGATCTTTGATTGGTAAAGCGGTTCAAAATATATCGATGAAAATAGGGCACCTTTTCGAAAAATCATATTTTAAAGTGATTCTGTGCCGACGGATCGTTGAAAAACGTCTCGTTTCTCTTCATGTACGTAAAGATGATACTTTAACTTAAGAACTAACACCAATCAGAAGAAAAACGACAAAGTTATAAGCAATTCAGTGAATAAATCCAAATCCTATATTTTCCGACAATTCACCTGGATTTTCGAATTCAGCGTAAAGAAATTTATCTCCCTTCAAATGTACATGAAAAAATTTCGTTTTGTAAACTGGTGATTTTTATTAGTTTGTATTCTTTACATTATGATAAAATTATAATTTAACTTAGTTTTAACAAATATTTGTAATAAAAATATTCATATTAAGCAGCTTTAATAAATACAAGCAAAAATAAAAGCATATCTTCTTAAATGGTTTCAGAACAGGTAATGTGAAGATAAGTTTTAAGTACACACTTTCTGTGGTGCAAAAACCACTTGTATATATAAACTTTCATTACTTTTTATACCATTCACCGAAGGTAAAAGGGTTTACATATATAACTATGTCATTCCGTTTGTAATTTCTACAATATTGATCTTAGACCCTGTAAAGTATGAGAAGGGAAGTTCAAATTCGGTTGTCCGTCTGTCCGTCCGTTGAAACGGGTCTTCCGAAGACCCCAGATATGATGGAGGCTTGGTTGTTATACACTTATTAAAATATTGAAATTCAGTAAGATCGGTCCATAAATGGCTGAGATATGAGCAAAAAACCACGACTACCTCTAAATTTTCCCATAAATCTTATGTTGTTGTTTTTTAAATTCTTTTTGCTGTATATCTGGAGAACAGCAAGAGCTTGGGCTTTCAAATTTGGTACAAACATCTTGGGTATCAATACACCAACTCTCTAAAAAATGGGCGGGATTGGGGAAGTGGGTGTGGCACTTTCCATACAAACCGTTATACATTTCAGTATATCGGGAGAACGAAACGAGCTACAGTTCCCAAATTAGGTACAAACATATCGGTTATCAATACATAACATCCCACAAAATATGGGCGGGATTGGAAAAATGGGCGTGGTACCTCCCGTACAAAGACATTTTTGAAAATACTCAAAATTTTAGGGCTGTAGTATGACATATGGACACGTCTTATATATCAAAATATCAGAAATTTTTAGCATATGGAAGAGTTATGCCCAAAATAATATTTTTTTTTTAAACATACCTATTTTAGGGAACAATAGATCTCGAGTCCAAGTTTTATAATCTAAGTAAATGGTAAATTAATTCCTAAAGACATCGGTATATAAATCTGCCAAATCGGTTAAAAAATTCTTAAGTTTTAGGGCTGTTTTATGACCTATGGATACGTCTAATATATCAAAAGATCGGAAATCTTTAGAAGAACATATTTGTTAGGAAAAATTGGTTCAGACACAAAAAAGTAATTACTAAAATATATTTTTTTTTAATGAAAAATACCTATTTTCGGGAACCGTAGATCTTTCCGAATAAATTTTTTCCTAAAGACGTCGTTATATAAATCTATCAAATCGGCTGAAAAATGCCCGAGTTATGACCAAAATACTGATATCCCATTATTTACTCTTTTTTATATAATTAAGTTGTTATTTTTTTTAAATCCAATTTTGATGCATCTTTTAACAAACCATAAATAAAATTTGAAGAAATCAAACTGGCGTAAATTTTTAATGAAAATCAAAAGTATTTTGATTTTTGACAAATTCACATCGAATCAAACGTGTGAGTTGACAAAATGTGAGTTTGAAGAGTCAGTTTGATGTGTGGCCATGCTGCTTAATGGATTTGTATAGAAATTTGAATAAATTTATTTTAAAATTTGAATATACAATTATTCCCCTTCCCGATATTAAGGAGTTTTAATTCTAAGTTAAAAATTTTCCTGTGAATTTCCATGAAATTTTATTTCAAAAGTTTTTAATGTGCAATTTTGGTGACTAATTCTTATAAATCACCCGTTTTTCGAATATTAAATAATAACTTATTAAATACCTTCTTCAAAGAATATTTTTGATATATCATGAATCTTACCTAAAAGGCCTAATGAATTTTTAAATTATATTAATGTACAGTCTTCAACAGTCAATAAAAAAAGTTATTAAATAAACAACAGCTACTAAGCAAACAATTAATGATAAAGTTGTTTTTTCATTAAAACGAATTTTAAATTTTAACGGAGGCGCTAGCACCAAATTTTTGCGTTCAAAATTTCATTCCGTCCATAAATTTTTTTTTTTTATCAGAATAATGTTTTTAAAGATAACAATTAACAAATATCTCTTAAGAATAAACGTTAAGCATACATACATGATTATGATAAATACATATAAATAATTTCGAAAAATCACTGTTTTTGCCTCTTAAAATCATACTACCAAATTTCGTTAAGATTAGTCTACAACTTATGAATGTAACAAATAATAGATTAATAAAACTAAAAATCACACTGTCAAATTTCGTATATGATCGGACCACAATTAACTATAGACCCCATACAAAGCCCACTCTCGGAAAACATTTTAGTACGGCTGAAACCGTAACGAATAACGATATTGCAGTCAAATTTTTATTTAGCTAATAATAATACAATGCAATTTTGTGATAATCAGTCAATAATTTAGCATTTGGTAGAAATGGACCATAATTTGGTTAAAGTTAAACATTTGTGATCAAAATTAACCATAATTTGGCCAAATAAACCAGCTATACTTTGGTAAAAAATAACTATTATTTTGATACCCTTCACCGAAGGTTAAAGGGTATATATAACTTTGTCATTCCGTTTGTGATATCTACAATATTAATCGCAGACCCTTTAAAGTATATATATTCTGGCTTCTTATAAGGGAAGTTCAAATCCGCTTGTCCATCTGTCCGTCCGTCTGTTGAAATAGGGTTTCCGAAGACCCTAGATACGATGGGGACTTATAATTATAATTATAATTTTGGTATTGAAATTCAGCTTGATATGAGTAAAAAACCACGACTACCTCTAATTTTTCCAATTAATCCCATGTTGTTGTTTTTATATAGTCTTTGTAAATTCATTTATGCTCCTAAAATATTTAAGTATGTGGATAAAGCAAATTTGTAATAAAACGAATTTGATTGCCTATTATTTTGTGCTTCAATTAAATTACCAAGTCCAAAGGGTTTTATGGTTACCATTTAATGTAATTTTGACCTTTTATAAAACTTAATAGGTACATTAATGCAGTCATAAGAAGGTGCGCACGCATTCGGTATTTTGTGTGTAGGCTACTACACATAAATTGTAGCAAAACAAGCAATTTTTTTTACCGTTTTTTTTTCAAATATTTTTACCTACTTAAGAAAAGTGTGCTCAACAAAAAAAAAAAACCAAGCATTTTGGTTGGTAAACCAACAACTTTTTACAATTACAAAATGCACGATCTTTGTTCTTGTAGATTTTCTTCAGTAACTTTCAAGGAAACAGTCAAACTTCTCTATGATGAACTTCTATACAAAGCTTTTTCATAATTTAATATTCTAAAAATCTAGAATAACTGTCTTTTTGAGGATATTGATAAAGGTCCCCTTTTAAAAATACCAGATTATTTTAAATAAAAGTGGGAAAAATATGTCTTTTGTATTATAAATATTCTATAAATTGAAGAAATTTCCTGGTCCCATACAGATTAATTATAGAGAAGTTCGACTATTTTTAAATTTATTAAAAATGATACATAGTACTTTTCGCTTATCGTCACAGCCTTTAGTTGCAAATCGTGGACTATAAACCTAATCCACATATATGCCCCTATGAGGCATATAAGGGGGTTCAAATATAATCAATTTATGTGAATAAAGAAAATAAAAAATTCATATTTGCTACACGAGAGCAGGCTTAATGTACTGTATAAAAGAAAATAAAATATTTCATCCCTAAAAACTATTTTTTTTTCGAGTGGAGAGCTGATGGTAAAAATTAAACCATTTAGGTATTAGGTCCTTAATATGGTTTGTGGCTTCGAAAACTAAAAGGAACTTGGTACATATTGCTTATGTGACTAAAACGTTAATAATTTGATTTACTTTTGCTTTTACTACCCGCAGATAGACGGAATATAAACGAACTATAACGGAAATACTTTCTATTAAATTTACTTATAGTGGCAGAAAATAAAGATGACATGGACTATTTCGCTAATGTGACTATAAACGAAAAGTACTGAACATATATTAACTCATTAGGTATTCTATCATTAAAATAATGGAAGTCTGATGGTAGCAATTATCTAAGGACCTGCAGATGTTGCTATTTATTGTTGGAAATTCTTAGAGTTTGGGAGTGAAATGGGTTAGACTGCAAAATTTCTAACAGTCCTATATGGAGAAGCTGATAGTCTTACATAATAAACGTTTTGTAATACTGTTTTTATTTTTACCTTTGCAATCATTTTCAGTTTGATCACTAATTCCACTAACACCGTGGTAACAGTTAACCACAGAGTATGAAACAGAAAACCCAGCCTTGTAGTTTAAAAAAAATTATGTGTTCTGAAAAGAATATCAGATACATTATGTTGTTTAAGAAAATTATATACTTGATGATACGTCATTTTGAAATATGTTAATAGCTTGGCTATTTTTTAACAATATGTAACGTGATGTATTTAATCGAAATCAATAAGAAGATAATTTAAAATTGTTAAATGATACATGGATTTTGCGTTTTAGCTAAATATATGTATTTTGTTCTTGTTAAAAATTCTTTGGTGCTAGAATGTACTAAGCATACATTTTTACAGTCGAACTTCCCTATAATGAATCTGCATGGGACCATAAAATCACTTCACTGTAGAGAAACTTCATTATAACGAAATTATATTTTTTCCATTTTTATTTGAAATAATCAGGTGCTTTAGTTTGGATTACACTCTTTAACGTGCGGCGGTTATCCATTTAACATTGCTTCTCAAAATCCTCAAAAAGGGCAGGAAACGAATCTTTTGTGTGCTTTTTGTGCTTTAGTATGCATTTTTTTCTTTTTTGCTTTTGATAAAGAGATGGGAAGACTCCCAAATTGCTTGGCTTAATTCCGTTTTTCTTGTTTATTCTTCAACTTTATTAAATACTACTTATCCCCCTTTCAGACTAGGCAAGTTAGTTGCCAAGTTACTTGCCGAGTCTGAAAGGGGGTTACTTCTTTTTAAGAGGTGTGCTACTTTGGTTTGAAACTTTAGTTCACTTACCCAGCATTTACACATGCAAGTGCAAGTTCGAAAAACTCAATCCACTCACACATTTTTACTAACACCATCACATTTTTCGTACTTGCAGCCCAACTTGCAAGAGAATTTGCTTGCAAGTAAATTTTTGACATTTGCAGCAAGTAAAATGACAAATAAAGAAACAGTGTTACCGTGGATGCCTTTGGTATTAATTTACTAGTACTTAGTAATATAAAAGTTATGTTTATAGGTGATTTTCTGTGTATTTATAAAAATAAAATACAAAGCAACACATCTTCAGGGTATTTTAAAACATAAATTGCAAGCAATTAAAAAAAAATGTTAATCACAATATTTTCTCAGAAATTTTATGATATCGGTAACTACGGCAATACTGGATTCACATATTTTAAAATAAACAAAAGTTTTTTATCAAGATGGACAAAAAATAAAATAAAGAAACAACTTAAATAATTTATAAATATTATTATTAAATAAATTTCGTGATAACATTAACATGATAATGTGTTTTAAACCCAAAAATAAAGCTATTTCATAAGATGCTTTCGCTTCGAGAAAATTTGAAAAATTAACTTGCACTTGACTGTGTAAACACTCAAGCTACTTGCAAGACTTTCGTCTATTTCTTCGAAATTTTCGTTGATAATACGTATACACCACTTGCAAGTAATTACTTGCATGTGTAAAGGCAGGGTTAGCACAGCGGATTGCTGTCAAAATTGTTTGATCTAATTCATTATATGGAGACAAAAATGCATAAAAGTCAAATTTTATTTGAAAAATTTCTTCATTTGGAAATTGATTATAAAGGGATCAAATTACACTAAAAGTAAAATGAAAAAGCTGTGATCAGTGCGCTTTGTATGGGGTCTATTGTTAATTATGGTCCGATCCTTACGAAATTTGCCAGTGTGATTTTTAGTTTTACAAAACTATTATTTGTAACATTCATAAGTTGTAGACTAATCTTAACGAAATTTGGTAGTATGATTTTTAGAGACAAAAGCAGAGTTTTTATCGAAACAATTTATATTTGTCATTATCATATATGTATGTATGCTTAACGTTTATTCTTAAGAGATATTTGTTGCGAAAAAATTTGATTCTAGTTTTTTCGAAAAGATTAAAATTATTTTAAGAGATATTTGTTAATTGTTATCTTTGAAAAACATCATTCTGATAAAAAAAGATTTTATGGCGTCGGAATGAAATTTTGAAGCGAAAAAATTTGATTCTAGTTTTTTCGAAAAGATTAAAATTATAATATCATTTACAACTTGTTTTCGTTTTAATGAAAAAAAAAACAACTTTATCATTAATTGTATTGAATTTTGTTTATTTAACAAATTTTTTTTATTGACTGTTGAAACGTGTACATTAATATTGTTTAAAACTTCATTAGTGCTTTTAGGTAAGATTCATGATATATCAAAAAAATATTCTCTTCGATTTCTTCAAAGGTATTTAATAAGTTATTATTTAATATTCTAAAAACGGGTGATTTATTCACCAAAAGTGCACGTTAAAAACTTTTGAAATAAAGTTTCAAGGTAATTCACAGGAATATTTTTACCTCTTAATATCAAGAAGGGTAAATCTGTTCCAATTGCTTTACAAGTCCATTAAGCGGCATGGCCACACATCAAACTGACTCTTCAAACTCACATTTTATCAACTCAAACGTATGGTTCGATGTGAATTTGACAAAAATCAAAATGCTTTTGATTTGGGATTTCAGTACTTTGGTCGTAGCTTGCCCTCTTTTCAATTGAAAATTTCAGATATTTTGATATATAAAACGTGTCAATAGGTCATACTAGAGCCCTTTTATCAATAATGTCTTTGTATGGGAAGTGCCACACCCACTTCTCCAATCCCGCCAACTATTTTTAGATAGCCCTGGCTCTTTCCGTTCTCCAGATATGCTAAAAAAGTAATAAAAAAACAACAACAACATGGGAGTTATGGGAAAAATTAGAGGTAGTCGCGGTTTATTGCTCATATGATGTAAATTTCTCTAATACAACTAGTTAGTAGCAAAAGGTAGTCTAGTCTATCTGTTAGTTTATGTTATATTCTATTTCAAAGTCTATGTCGAAGACGAGATTATTTAATTATTGAAAAATTATCGGTGAAAACAAAATTCTACATTTAACTTCTACTTAATTTCAACGCTCTATAGAAATATTCGTTCAAAAATTACTTAGTTACTTGGTTAATTGGTAAATTAAAAATTTTAATCTGGAAATACATAAAGAGGCTTGTGATGAAAATCTATCGATTTAGGTGTGATGAATTTCGAGCTATCTTAAAATCCGTTTCTGAATGAAAGTCTTACACCCTTATGCAAAAGAAGTTAAAGTTCACATTACTTAAGCAACACATTGGGCCAAGCAAAAGTGTATGGACTTTTAATGTGTTGGTTAACAAATAAGAACTTTTACTTTGCATAAGGTTTAATTTTTTCATTATCATAGTTGTTTTTGGGAATACAATTATTTATTAAAAGATTTTGTTTGTTGTGCTTAATTCCCTTTTTTATTAATTGATAAAAATACTGAAATTTATTGTTTGAGGATAAGCTGTTCCTATACGCATTTCACTGGTTGCTTAGACCAGATAATCAGGAAACGTTCTTCTAAATAATTTTAGAAAAGCCAAAGCTATCAGCAAACAAGACTACAAAGTCTTATTTGCAACGATATCAAAGCTTAAACAAAATACCAAACATTAAAACAGTGATGAGTTTATCTTTTCTTACATTCCTAACTACAACCAGTTGGAATTCTCCCAACATTGATTGTAGTCGTAAGTGGGTAAAGAAAAAACAAATTAAAGACAAGTTAGAGTGCTATATTCGGCTGTGCCGAATCTTTGATACCCTCCACCGACAGGAGTGGGCTCTATATGATAAATACATATATATTATTAACTAAGCTTCACAAAAACGAGCGTCAGCATTAAAATTAGTTGCGGTATAGACATGAATTAAATTATTGACCGACAATAAGAAAATTTTGTGCGTTTCTTGTTAGAACTTTGAACTGGCTTGAGTAAAATAACATGATTCGTAAAAGTTTTAGCCGAACTAAAATAATTTTGAGGAGGGTAATTTGTATTGGATCTATGGTGAATTATGGCCAAATCATCCCAAAATTCTGAAGACTGATTTCTGGATTTTTCTGGCCATATGAATTTAAGTAAGAAATTTTACCGCAATATCTATATCTGTGATGGTTTTAGGCGAATTTTATTATTTTCCCAAAGTGAGTTTTTTTTTGGGTTTTCGGCGCAATGAATTGTTTTCCGCGAGATGGGTTTATATGTGGCCTAGGGTAAATTATGGACCAATCTTCACGAAATTTGGAAGTGTGGTTTCTCGTCCTATAAAACTGTGACGTACCAAATTTAAGTATGCTAGCGTTATTTATTGCGGTTTTGGGCGTACTAAGCTGTTTTCCGGGAGTAGGGTTTATATGGGGCCCAGTGTAAATTATGGACCGATCTTCAAAAAATTTTACAGTGTTATTTCTGGTCCTAAAAAAGTGTGACGTACAAAATTTAAGTATGCTAGCGTTATTTATTGCGGTTTTATGCGTACTAAACTGTTTTCCGAGAGAAGGGTTTATATGGGGCCTAGTGTAAATTATGGACCGATCTTCAAAAAGTTTTACAGTGTGGTTTCTAGTCCTATGAAACTGTGACGTACCAAATTTAAGTATGCTAGCGTTTTTTATTGCGGTTTTAGGCGTACTAAACTGTTTTCCGCGAGATGGGTTTATATGGGGCCTATGATTAATTATAGACTGATCGTCACGAAATTTACCAGTATGATTTGCAGTCATACAAACCAAATTCGAGCAAAATTTTATGTCATTCCGTGCATTATTAAACCATTTATGTTAGTTTTTGTATCAAAATTATCAATTTTTTTAGGGTGGTGGTTCCACATTTTGATTCATAGTTCTGATCCTACTGAACCGATGTTGCTGGATTTCAATCCCAACTGGTTCGGATAACTACAAGCAATTTGAGACAAAATTTGTTCTTTTCTTTTGTGTTTTTCGAAAGTGAGCGCGTTTTCAACAGACGGACAGACGGACATGGCTAAATCAACTACTTTATGGGGTCTTAGATGTATAATAAAAAAGTTTCACACGGAATGACGAACTTAGTATACCCTCATTCACCACAGTGGTGGGGGAAGGTATAAAAAGAAGATCACTGCACACCTCTTTTTTGTTTGTATGAAAAAATATATTCTAAACACATTCCTTTTGTATATGAGAGTCTCAAGTAAGTGCTTTAAGTTTCGCAGCTAAGTTGAGCCAAGTTTTCTTATTACAAATTTAAAATTTTCAATGTGTGGAAAGCACATAAAAATAAAAAATGTATGATGTATTAATGGTCAATTTCACCAAACTATGTATTTAAATATCAATATATGCAAGGCGAATTCATATAAGCTGACCTTGGCTGGCTACGTGAGCCACAGCTGATGATTGGGTTTGGGCCAACACCTCCCACTGTGCATGGTAGTGAAATGTCCTTTTAAAAGTTATTTTTGGAAGAAGAAAAAATTTATTATTAATAAGATTTCTCTATGGCGTGTTGAATTCCCAATTTTTTTTTAATTTTTTTTTTGATAAATACACTGACATTTATTGTTGGGGGATAAGCTAGTTCCTATGCTCATTTCACTGGTTGCTTAGGCCTGATCACTAGGAAATCTTTTTCCAAGTGTTACTTTCTCAAGTGTTACTTCCCAGTTAAAACATCGTCTATAAAATAAGGTGTTGAGTAATCAGAAAAAAGTAAAAAAAAATAAGTATTTATAGAAAAAAACTACTTAATAATGAGTGAAAGAAGCTATTTATTTAGAAAAAGTAAGCGAAGTTTTTACTGGGTTGTAACAAAATCAAAGCTTAAACAAAACAACAACAATAAACAGTGAGTTTATCTTTTCTTACATACTTTCATTGCTAAATCTTGTACGTATTTGTAAGTTTTCGGATACCTGAGTGAGATCTGCAAAAATTCCTAGAGGCGCAGATCCGCTTGTTTACTGGCACAATGAAATATTATACCCAGACTTGAGAAAAATGGTGCAGATATACTTAAGCTTTCAAATAATTTATGTCTCATCTGAGGGACTATTTTCCACGAAATTAAAATATTAAAAATATATTATGCTGTTATTTTGCATAATAAAAAAATTACCTGCTTGAGTTTTGTTAATTGTGACTTAACTCAAATTTAATTTGTGTATTTCAATAGCAAGCGATTCCGGATTATATTTTAAATAATTTATAACAACCTAGCCTCCATCATATCTTCGGAGAACCCATTTCAACGGACGAACAGAAGGACAACCGGATTTGAACTTTCCTTCTCATAAGGAGCCAGAATATATATACTTTATAGGGTCTAAGATCAATATTGTAGATATTACAAACGGAATTGCAAAGTTATTTTTTACCAAAGTATAGTTGGCTAATTTGGCCAAATTATGGTTAATTTTGATCACAAATGGTTAATTTTAACCAAATTATGGTTCATTTCTACCAAATGACAAATTATTAACTGATTATAACAAAATTGCATTGTATTATTATTAGCCAAAGAAAATTTGACTGAAATAAAATTATTCGTTACGGTTTCGGGCATTCTACAATCTTTTCCGAGAGTGGGCTTTGTATGGGGTCTCTGGTTAATTATGGTCCGATCTTTACGAAATTCGGTAGTGTGATTTTTAGTTTTATAAAACTATTATTTGTAACATTCATAAGTTGTATGCTCATCTTAACGAAATTTGGTAGTATGATTTTAAGAGCCAAAAGCAGAGTTTTTATCGAAATAATTTGTATTTGTCATAATCACATATGTATGCTTAACGTTTATTCTTAAGAGATTTTTGTTAATTGTTATCTTTCAAAAACATCATTCTGATAAAAAAAAAAACTTTATGGCGTCGGAACGAAATTTTGAAGCGAAAAAATTAGCTTCTAGTTTTTTCGAAAAGATTAAAATTATGAAAAACCTCTACAATTGTTTTCGTTTTAATGAAAAAAAAAAAACCTTTATAATTAATTGTATAGAATCTTGTTTATTTAACAACTTTTTATACCCTCCACCAACACTGTGGTGAATGAGGGTATACTAAGTTTGTCATTCCGTGTGAAACTTTTTTATAATACATCTAAGACCCCATAAAGTATATATATTCTGGGTCCTTGAGTAATTCTAAGTCGATTTAGCCATGTCCGTCTGTCTGTCCGTCTGTTGAAAACACGCTCACTTTCGAAAAACGCAAAAGAAAAGAACAAACTTGGTCTCAAATTGCTTGTAGCTATCCTAAGCAGTTGGGATTGAAATCCAGCAACATCGATTTAGTAGGATCAGAACTATGAATCAAAATGTGGAACCACTACCCAAAAAAATTGATAATTTTGATACAAAAATTAGCATAAATGGTGGAATAATGCACGGAATGACATAAAATTTTGCAAGAATTCGCTTTATACGACTGCAAATCATACTGTTAAATTTCGGTCCATAATTTACCATAGGCCCCATATAAACCCTTCTCGCGGAAAACCGTTTAGTACGCCTAAAACCGTAATAAATAATGCTATCAAATTGAAATTCGGTACGTCACAGTTTTATAGGACGAGAAATCACACTGCCAAATTTCGTGAAAAGTGGTCCATAATTTACCATAGGCCCCATATAAACCCTACTCTCGGAAAACAGTTTATTGCGCCTAAAACCAAATAAATCCCACTTTGGGATTTATAGATATTGCGGTGAAATTTTTTACTTAAATTCATATGGCAAGAAAAACTATCATGCAAATTTGTGAAATTTACTGTTAACGCTAAAACTAATTACACTGCTGTATTGAAATTTATTCTAATTTATTTTTCTAAACCGCAACCAATTTTTTAAATCTGACGTTCGTTTTTGTGAAGCTTAGTTAATATTATATATGTATTTATCATATAGAGCCCACTCCTGTCGGTGGAGGGTATCAAAGATTCGGCACAGCCGAATATAGCACTCTAACTTGTTCTATTTACTGTTGTAAAGTGTACATTAATATAGTTTAAAACTTCATAAGTGCTTTTAGGTAAGAATCATGAAATATCAAAAAAATATTCTCTAAGATTTCTTCAAAGGTATTTAATAAGTTATTATTTAATATTCTAAAAACGGGTGATTTATTCACCAAAAGTGCACGTTAAAAACTTTTGAAATAAAATATAATGGGAATTCACAAGAATTGTCTTAACTCTGAATTAACACTCCTTAATATCAAGAAGGGTAATAATTTTTATTCAATTTTGAAAATAAATCTGTTCAAATTTCTATACAAATCTATTAAGCGGCATGGCCACACATCAAACTAATCCTTCAAACACGTATGGTTCGATGTGAATTTGACAAAAATCAGCCAAAAATGTTTGATTTTTTGATATATAAAACGTGTCCATAGGTCATACTAGAGCCTTAAAATTTGAAATTTTTATGTTTTTTTGACCATTTTTGGAGTATTTTCAATAATGTCTTTGTACGGGACCACGCGCACTTCCAATCCTGCCCACATTTTGTGGGATGCTTGATACCCGATATGTGTGTACTTAATTTGGGAACTTAACTCGTTTAGTTCTCCAGATATAAAGAAATGTATAATGTCTTTGTATGGGAAGTGCCACAGTTATTTTTCCAAGAATTGGCGTATTGATAACAAAAATGTTAGTACCAAATTTGAAAGCCATGCCGTTCTCCAGATATACAGAAAAAAAGAAATAAAAAAACAACAACAACAACATGGGATTTATGGGAACAATTAGAGGTAGTCGTGGTTTTTTGCTCATATCTAGCTGAATTTCAATAGCAAAATTATATTGAGCATATCTGACATAAATATATACCAACCAAGTTCCCATCATATCTGGGGTCTTCGGAAAACCCATTACAATAGACGGACTAAAAATCCATATTAATAGACGAATTTGAACTTCCCTTCTCATAAGAAGCCAGAATATATATACTTTATAGGATCTAAGATCAATATTGTAGAAATTACAAACGGAATTGCAAAGTTATTTTTTACCAAAGTATAGTTGGTTAATTTGGCCAAATTATGGTTAATATTGTTATAATTATATAAACTTTTATTCTTTAGTTTCTTAATGTACTTTAATTGGATCGTGAATCATTTTTATTTTTTGCTTGATATATAACAATTATTTATTGATTTCTATATTTTGCATAAACATAATCATTTTTATTTTGGTTTTATGTCTTAAGCCAAAGCTGAACTTGCCAAACGTAATTGTAAAAAAGGCTTGAGATGTGAATCTGCAAATTTCGTTTTTACTTAAAATAATGGTTTTTATTAAGCAAAATACAAAAATCCAGAAATAGTCGTCATATAACAAGCAAAAATTGAAAATTTTAAATACTTGCTGTGTTCCAAAAACAAAAAATAAACTCAAAAATAAGAATTATTTGCAATAAAAAAATAAACTTAAATATAATTTTTAAAAAATATTTTTGTATAGAGTATAAAAATTCAAAAAAATTAACATTTTTGTACATAAAAGTTGATATGTTAAAAATCCCGGGACTCATAAAAATAAATCCCGGAATTCGGGATTTATCATTCCCGAAAAATCCCGGGATTTCGGGATTTCCCGTTTGGCATCCCTAGTGATACTCTCTTTTGCAAATTTATGTGTAAACGAACGCAATTCAGTAAAATCCAGTTCAAATTTGTACAAATTTTTGCAAATTTTGGGTTAAACGAACACAGCTCTAGATTGAATTAAACTATGAACTGGCTTATTTGAGTTTCTAAGCTGAACTATTTTATTTCAATTATTTTCTTACAAACAAACAGTTATTTTCTTATCTGCTTACTCATTTATATATACGAGCATTTAACCAGCTACTTCGTTAGCGTCTCCTTTTCTTTTGTAAACATATTTTTATGCCAAAGTTAATTTTTCTAGGTTTTAACTTGTTTAGATTCTATCATTTAACCCGTTACTTTGTAAGCAGGTCCGTTTTTTCATGAACATATTTGCATGCCAATGGTTATGGTTCTACTTCTAACTTTTTTTGTCTTATAGGTTGATAATCACTCAGCTTAATTTTGTGTCTCTAACTTCAATATTATAACAAATTAAAAAGTATGACACATAAAACACAAAAGTAAAAAAACAAAATTTAATTACCATTATTTATCCTTTTTGATACCTTTTTCTTCCCATTGAAGTATCAAAAATTTCAATATTGTAGTGGAAGCCCATAAGTTAGTACTTTTATGTCAATGAGTGGAGAAAAATGTTTTGTGAAAAAGTACTAAAAAAGAAATTAGGATTTTCACCTGAAGGATCCTGAAGGATCGAATTTCGAAAAAGTATCAAATTTGTATTTGTATTTTTGAGATGAGTTACGAATGTGATATAATTGTTATTTCTATGTTTATGGGCTTAAAAGATAGATGAGGTGTCAAAATAGTACCAAAATACAGGTTTTACCCGTTTACTCTGTAAAAGGGTTGAATTTCCTAAAAGTACCAGACACCTGTCCGCTTATTTTTCTAAAGAGCAACGATAGATATTACATTTTTTGTATCTCTTTTAGTTTTGGAGAAATAAGGTTACCGAATTTACCCGTTTTTACCCTTTTTAACCCCTAAACATTCGAACTTCTAAAAATCCCGTCTTTGTGAATCGAGACCAACCACTGGCCCAAATTTCAAGTTTTTAGCTTTTGCTTATTTACTATTTATACATATTAATTTACACAATTAGACGCACCACATGTGTGGAGAATTTTGTAACTCTATTTACTAGGGTATTCATTCGGTTAGCCGCTAATCGGTTAACCGATTAATTCCTACCCGATTAACAGATCGGATAATTTGAAATTGCCTATTTTCGATTAACGATTAAGCCGGTTAATTGCAGTCGAATAAATCATGTCTATTTTTCGTTTGACAGCAAGCGGGGTAGAGAAGCAAGAAGGGTAAAAAAAAGACATGAATCGTATTTTCTGTGCTTCGTTTTTGGCATTCCTCTTTGCACTTATTCGTGTTTTTTTATTTATGTTTTGTTCTTATTTTAAAGTGATAGGTGCTTATTAAAATATAGAAAAATAAAAAAATGTTATTAAAAAAATATTCAAAACATATCAAAATTATGTGGAATAACGAAATTTTTAATATTTTTTTTTAATTTTAATTAATTTTATATTTACGGAACTAAAAAAGAAATACAAAAAAGACATGTCTTTTAAATCATCGTGAAAATTGAATGTAATAATAAAAAAAATATTTACTGCCTGTTTTTGAAAATAAAATAAAAATTTTCGAATGGGAAAATAAATTGAAACAACAATAAAAAAGTCAAATTGGTTTTTGTTTTCCATATAAATTTCCTAACGAATATTTGTATTTTAGTTTGAAAAACAGGCAGTTAAGGCCTCGTTACTCTTTACGTAAATGCTGCGGATACGTAAACGTTGCGGTCGACTTCAATGGTTGGTAGTTACTAAAAATACGTAAACGTATCAAATGTTCTTAAAGTGTGTTAAAAAAACAAAGAAAATTAAATAAAAAATAAATAAAAATCGCCAATACATAACGATATCCAGGCTTTTCTAATAAAGAAGTAGAAGAGTAGAATATATGTATGTCCATATGTATATACAGATATGTTTGTATGTACAGCATTGAAAAATACTATTACATAAAAACTTTTGATATAGTTTTTTGCACCTAGTTAAGGAGTTATGGACCTTAACTATTTTTTAAGACTTTATTAATATCTGTTTAAGTACAAATTTGATCTCACTTATATGGGTATCAGTAAAAAGTGCTACTAAATCCTCACCTATATATGTGTATACACGCTGTTTATTTCCGGAGATGCCCGGGGAAAAACCATCAAAATTACTGCAAAAAGCGTGTTCAGAAAAAAGTACCAAAAGTACGAATTTTTACCCTGTTTGAGCTTAAATGTACTTAATTTGTTTGCTACCGTTATGTGAAAGAAAATAGGTTTCAAGTTTGCTCAAAATTATTTTGAAAAAAAGAAAACGTGTTTACAAAACGTACGAATTTTTACCGTTTTGTGCCTAGAATTAAAAATTTGTTATATATGTATGTTCCTAGTGATAGTTTTAGCATGAAATAATTATTAGCCTATTTCCGATGTTCGAATTCTTTCTTTCGAACAACTTCATTTAAAACACAAACAAAGTTTTTAGAATTTGTACGAATGTAGTTTTACGAACGAAATAGGCCGTAAACTTTTCAAATTTTGCAATACAAATGATTAAAATATCCCAAAAACTCCCTACTTTACCCACTTTTAGGGGGTATGCCTTAAAAGCTACGACTTTCAAAATGTTCTTTTATGCGACATTTTAAAATTCATTCAAACATCGCCAAAATATATAAAAACAAAGTTTTACCCTGTTTTGTCCCTTTAAGTTAACATTTTTCAAGCCAAAAAATAAATTAACTTTTAAAATTTTGCAGTCTAAATTGATAAAAATTGATCTGAAGTTTGCCTTTCTTATTTATAAAATCTAAAAGTAAATCGCCGGCTAACAACACTGCTTGAAAACAAAAATAAAATTCTTAAGATCGGGTACGTAAAAACGGAGAGAAATTTTAATTTTATCAGGTTCAACCGCAACGCAGCGTTACGTTTACGTAAGAGTACCTATTTATACACAGACTTGGTAAGGAAAACGCAACAGCTGATCAGCAACGTATACCTTTACGTAAGAGTAACGAGGCATTTAGTTTGTGTGTAAAGAAAATTTTGTTAAATATTCCCTGCAAATAATATTTGACTACTTGAACCATTTTAGAAAAAATAGACTACTTACAGCATGGTCCTATGAAATGCATTCATGGACCATGCCATTGTTAAAAAAGAATTTGTAGTTAAACGACATGTCTTCGTTTTTAAAAGACATGATTAAATGCTTCTTTGTATTATTCGAATAAAATTGATTAAAAACAGGGAGTTTGAAGTAAAAAACTGAAAAAAGATATATCGGGACTTTTGGCAACGCTGAGATGGTGTGTTGTGTTTTAATTGTCAATAATACAATTGAAAATTTAACAATGACTACAACAAGTTAAACTATCAAATAAATTCTACTTGCAAGCAACTGTCGTTGTTTTTGGATCAGATGTAGTTGCAAAAGTATTGGTAGCAATTTGTACGAAATTTGGAAACTTCACAAGCCGTTCATCAGATATAAAGAAATCTATTTTGTGCCACTGTTGCATATAATTTTTATTTGAACATTTATACAAAAACAGTTACTGATTACTTGTTAATTGGACGAGCTTAAAGTAGTATAACTTTACTTAAAAAGAGACAAGAATAAACCCAGTCAAAAGAGGAGCAAAATGCGATAAGCCGGCGATACAATATCCTATTCAGTCGTACGATTTGCCAAATATAGCATAATTTTTTAGTTTTTAATTATTTGTTTCGCCTCATATACAGATGGTATGTGTTTGAAAATATTTTTTAATACAAACGAATTATTAGTGATGTTTATTTCAAAAATTTTTTTGTTAAAACGACCTAAATGAGTCTCTTCAGATTAATTTTGAGATTAAGAACTGATGTATCACTTGATCAATTTAAAATGGATTCATTCATATGTTCAAATAATGATTTCGAAATGTTTTGAATAGCTCTAGTTATAGAGATTGTTCAAAGTGAAGTCTAATCAAAGCTAAAGAAAAGAATCGCTTAAATTCTGAAAAGATTATTTTTTAAGGTCTCCTTAAACTATTGAAATAACTTACAAAATTATCTTGCAGTTAATTTTTAAATTACTCGTTTAAGTTCAAGAATTGTTATGTTTGTTATGTTATTTTGTTCTAAATAATAAATAATTTATGCATTTTTATTTATTGAAATTACTTTAATTATAAAAAAAACTCTATTAATCGGTTAACCGATCAATTACAAAATTAACCGTCTATTAACCGATTAAACCAAAACCTCGGTTAATTAATCGAGAGATTAACCGATTAATGCAAAAGTCCGATTAAATGAAGACCCTTCTAGTTACTCATTTAAAACCCTGCTTACATAAAATGGAAAACCCCACATCTTGTAATATGGTACTTGGGTACCTACGTCAGTTAATATGCAATTTGGGTTCATCCATTTTAAGGTTAACACAAGACATAAATATGTATATTTATTCGACCTTGAGACGAAAATTTCTCTTTAATTTAAGTATCTAACACATGGTGCAAACAAGTACGGTTTATAAAATTAATATTGTAGAAATTTCAAACGGAATGACAAAGTTATATATACCCTTTTCCCTTCGTTGAAGGGTATAAAAAGAGAACATTTTGTGATTTCAGTACTTTGGCCATAGCTCGGCCACTTTTCAACCGAAAGTTTTCGTTATTTTTATATATAAAACGTATCCAGAGGTCAAACATTTTGATGTTTTCTTGACCATTTGACCACTTTTCCAACCGCGAACATATTATGTGGGAAGCTGTGTATTGATAACCGATATGTTTGTAACTAACTTGACTTTAGCTCGTTTAGTTCTCCAGATATAAAGAATTGTATAATGTCTTTGTATGGGAAGTGTCACACTCACTTTTCCAATCCCGCCCATTTTAAGTATTGATAACCAAGATGTTAGTACCAATTTTAAAAGCCATGGCTCTTGCCGTTCGGAAGATATGCAGAAAAATAAATGGAAAAACACCAACAACATGGGATTTATGGAAAAAATTAGAGGCAGTCGTGGTTTTTTGCTTATATCTAAGCCATTTATGGAGCGATCTGGCTCAATTTCAATAGCAAAATTATAATGAGCTTTCTTATATAAATATATACCAACCAAGTCCCCATCGTATGTGGGGTCTTCGGAGACACAATTTCAACAGGCGGACGGACAACCGGAATTGAACTTTCCTTCTTATAAGAAGCCAGAATAAATATACTTTATAGGGTCTAAGATCAATATTGTAGAAATTATAAACGGTATGGCAAAGTTATAAATACGCTTTTACCTTCGGTGAAGGGTATAAAAATAATAGTTATTTTTTACCAAATTACAGTTGGTTAATTTGGCCAAATTATGGTTAATTTTGATCACAAGTGTTTAATTATAACCAAATTATGGTTCATTTCTACCAAATGCTAAATTATTAACGGATTATAACAAAATTGCATTGTATTATTATTAGCCAAAGAAAAATTTGACTGCAATAAAATTATTTGTTACGGTTTTGGGCATTCTAAAATGTTTTCCGAGAGTGGGCTTTGTATGGGGTCTCTGGTTAATTATGGTCCGATCTTAACGAAATTTGGTAGTATGATTTTAAGAGCCAAAAGCAGAGTTTTTATTGAAATAATTTGTATTTGTCATAATCACATATGTATGCTTAACGTTTATTCTTAAGAGATTTTTGTTAATTGTTATCTTTCAAAAACATCATTCTGATAAAAAAAACTTTATGGCGTCGGAACGAAATTTTGAAGCGAAAAAATTAGCTTCTAGTTTTTTCGAAAAGATTAAAATTATAAAAAAACCTCTACAACTTGTTTTCGTTTTAATGAAAAAAAAAAACGTTTATCATTAATTGTATAGAATCTTGTTTATTTAACAACTTTTTTTATTTACTGTTGTAAAGTGTACATTAATATAGTTTAAAACTTCATTAGTGCTTTTAGGTAAGATTCATGAAATATCAAAAAATATTCTCTTAGATTTCTTCAAAGGTATTTAATAAGTTATTATTTAATATTCTAAAAACGGGTGATTTATTCACCAAAATGCACGTTAAAAACTTTCAAAATAAAATATAATGGGAATTCACAAGAATTGGCTTAACTCTGAATTAACACTCCTTAATATCAAGAAGGGTAATAATTTTTATTCAAATTTGAAAATAAATCTGTTCAAATTTCTATACAAATCCATTAAGCGGGCATGGCCACACATCAAACTAACCCTTCAAAAATCAAAATACTTTTGATTTGATACATTACAACAACTCAATTATATAAAAAGAGAAATTTTAGGATTTCAGTACTTTATGACCAAAGCTCGGCAACTTTTCAATATTCGATATTTTATTATATAAAAAGTGTCTATAGGTTATATTAGACCCCTTAAATTTGAAATTTTGATGTTTTCTTTACAATTTTCGAGTATTTTCAATAATGTCTTTGTACGGCAGGTACCACACCTGCTTCTGCAATCCCGCCAATATTTTTTAAGGGGTTGGTGTATTGATAACCAATATGTTTGTACCAAATTTAAAACCCTGGCACTTCCGTTCTCCAGATATGCAGAAAAAAGTAATAAAAAAACTACAACAACATGGGATTTATAGGAAAAATTGGAGGTAGTCGTGGATTTTTGCTTATATCTCAGCCATTTATGGACCGATCTGGCTGAATTTCAATAGAAAAATTATAATGAGCATATCTGTCATAAATATATAGCAACTAAGTCCCTATCGTATCTGGTGTCTTCGGAAAAGCCCTTTCAACAGACGAACGGACAGATGGACAACCGGAATTTTACTTCCCTTCGCATAAGGAGCCAGAATATATATACTTTATAGGGTCTGCGATTAATACTCTAGAAATCACAAACGGAATGACAAAGTTATATATACCCTTTTACCTTCGGGAGAGGGTATAAAAAGGCTGATTAGCTTCTCTCACAGGATTCGATTTGTTTGCAATGTCATTCGTTTTGGATGAGTTTTCTGTTGTTGCTGTGACCTGTGCTGCTTTCGTAGAATGTATTGGTTTTGTTGTCTTTACTGTGGTTGAATCAGTTGCTTGACTTTTAATATTTTTAGCAGTTGTCGTCGTCGTTTGAGGTGTGATTTTTATAGCAGTTTGTGATTTAACTATTGATTCTGGATCACATCTTTGCTTAAGAATTGGAAATTTTTATTCATAATCTACTGAGTTTTTATAATTGGAGAACGGCAGCAGCTAAAGTTTCCAAAGAAATTACAAGCATTATGGTTATCAATACACAACATCCGACAAAATATGGGCGGGATTTGAGAAGTAAGCATGGCACAATATTGACATATTTATATCTAAATAATGGTATTTGTACAACGTTCTGTTCTTATCGCACCATGGTGAAGGGTATACAAGATTCGGCATAGCCGAATATAGCCCTCTTACTTGCTTTTAATAAAAATAGTTTTTCTGTTAGTCTAGTCTATGTAGTCTAGTCTATGTGTTAGTATATATTATCAGACCTGGGGGGTTACCGCGTATTTCGATTCGAAAGAAATAATTTACGAGTTCGAACAATTTGTACTGTGTATTACGATTTTCGTACAATTTGTTTCGAATGAACGGAAATTTTTTATACACTATCGAAAACCAAAAATCCCTTTCGAAACGGCAACTCTCTATTACGAACAATAAAAATCCCTTTCGAAAGTGCAACTCTGTATTACGAAAACACGAGTCTGTTAAGCAAAAAGTGTTAGGAAATTGTTCGAAAGCTATTTTGTTGGTGACAAAGTGAACGAAAAACAAAAAATGTAAATATTTAAATCTTTCAAGCAGTGTTCGAAAATAAACAGTACATTATTTAACGTTCGGCTCACACACCCAGGAACGATATCTATTTTTTTAGTGATTGTGTAGACATACACAACCCTTAATACCGTTCGTAACTATTTTCAAGAAAGAACCGAACATTATATAATGTTCGGTTCTTCGTTAAAAAACAGAACAATTGTAGTGATACTGTAGAAGAACATTATATTTTAATGTTCTATAATGTTTTTTTCGTGTGTGTATTTTGTTTTTGTAAAAAATGTATGTTTTTTTTTTACCAGCCAAAAGCGACAAACATTAATGAGCCGAACCGAACACATTGAAGTTCGTGGATTTTCAAAAAAAACCGAACGGAATAAAATGTTTTCATCTTTTGTTGAGTTTGATAAAAACAGTATTTTTTTTGTGTTCGATAGATGACTAACAGGGAAACGTTATTTTTTTTAATGATTTTCTACACAAACACTATTAGCGTTTGTGTTTTCCACAAATCTACCGAACCGAACATTAAAGAACGATATTTAGTGTTTATTTTCGAACACTGCTTTCAAGATAAATAAAAGCGTAAAACAAACAAATTAAACCAAATAATGTTATATTTGATATAAACTAAATAATTACTAATGTTATTATTGTAAATGTTTTAATATTTGTGGTCTTGAAATTTGCAAAAAAAAAAAATATATTAAATAAAATATGTACATATGTATGTACATGTACAAAAAGCAGTATAAAGAAGTGATTGACTTTTTCTTTGGAATCTTCAAACCACAGGGAAATGCAATCAGTTTTAATTAAAAAAAATCACAATTATAACATTTTTACACATTGAATAGTATTTAATATGTTTTTTGTTTTGGGATATTTTCGTCCATTTTTGTATTTCAGTAACAGTGCTACCAACTTTTTATCAAATTTCCCATTTGTTTATAAATACAACTCTGTCATCGTTTCGAACGAGTTACGCAGTACGATTCAACTTTCGAATCGGAAATTGCTTTCGAAAAATGTTTCGTTTCGAATCGAAATACGCGGTAACCCCCCTGTCATAGAATTCCATTCCGATCGAAAGTGGTTTTAATTCCGTATTTTGCTTCTTCAGAAAACGAAAAACGAAAAATTTTTTCGGAATGAAACCACTTTTGGTTTTCTAAGTGGAATTGATTGTTTCAGTATTTTATAACCGAAAAAACAACTAAAAATTATTTTTTATGCATAAATAAATGTTTTTTATGATATAGATTGAAGAAATAACACACTTTTGATTTATTTATTTTACTTTATATTGATTTTATTAAAAACATAATAAATTCTTTACCGTTGCGTTGCCACCTTTTTTTTCCCTCACAAACCACTTTTTTCCTTTTTTCCGCTGAACATTACCATACTTAACACAAAAATCATATGGTTTTTACGTAAAGTTGTAAAAAAACATATTTAGCAAAATCGATCGGAATCTGAAGAAGCTAAAACTAAATCGATCGGAATTGAACATACGGAATTAAAACCATTCCGATCGGAATTTGTGACATGCCTGTATATTCTATTTCAAAGTCTATATCGAAGACGAGATTATTTAATTATTGAAAAATTATCGGTAAAAACAAAATTCAAAATTTTAGTTCTACTTAATTTCAACGCTCTATAGAAATATTCGTTCAATAAATACTAAGTTATTTGGTTAATTGGTAAATTAAAAATTGGAATCTGGAAAAACATACACAGGCTTGTGATGAAAATCTATCGATTTAAGTGTGTTAAATTTCGAGCTATCTTAAAATCCGTTTCTGAATAAAAGTCTTACACCCTTAGGCAAAAAAAGTTAAGGTTCACATTACTAAAGCAACACATTAAGCCAAGTGAAAGTGTGTGGGCTTTTAATGTGTTGGCTAACTAATGTTAACTTTAACTTTTTTTTGCATAAGGTTTAATTCTTTCATTAAGATACAGTTAAACTTCTTTTCTCATAGCGATCTAATATATATACTTAGGGTCTAGGATCAATATTGACATAATGACATAGTTAACCTTCGCTTTAAATTTTAAAAATATGGCGGAAAATCAAACGGGTAGGAGGATTAAAATGCTTCGTTCTGATAATGGTTTGGAATATTGTAATACACAGCTAAAACAGATTTGTAGGAATAGCGGCATACTACATCAGACACCTGCACCGTATAGTCCACAATGGAATGGAAAAGCCGAACGCATGAATAGGACTTTAGTTGAGAAAGCCAGATCAATGTTATATGATGCGAATCTTAAGAAGTTTTATTGGGCTGAGGTTACGAGCACTGCAGCGTATTTAATAAATCACACCCCGAAAAATAGTCTTAATGGAAAATCTCCAGACGAAGTTCTGAGTGGCTTACAACAAAACTTAGATAATCTCCGTGTTTTTTGTTGCGTTGTTATGGTAATGATACCTAAGGAGTTACGTAAAAAGTGGGATTCAAAATCAAAGATGTGTATAATGGTTGGATAATCTGAAAATACCACAGCCTACAGATTATATGATCCTGTAATGAGAAAGATACACGTAAGTCGTAATGTAGTATTTGTAGAAACTGAAATGTATTTTGAAAAATCAAAATCATCTACGGATAATCAGAATTGAGTGGGGATTTTAGATTATGAAAATTCTGATGATATTTATGAAAGCTCAAGTGAAGCTGAAAGTACTACCGATGATGAAGATGAAAAACAAAAGGAAGAGAATCAAGAAGAAAAACAAGAAGGTCATCAAGAGGAAGAAAAACAAGAAGACCATCAAGAAGAAGCAAAGCAAGTAGAACAACAGCAGCAGGTAAAAGAACAACAAGAAGACCGCTTAAATACAGATGAACAAACTCCTCGTCGATCATCAAGAATCAAAAACCACAAAAATGGATGATTATGTTTCATATTAAGCCAGTTATAGTGCAAGTGAACCAATGAGTTATTCAGAGGCTGTCGATGGTGACGAAAAACGTTTTTGGTTAAAAGCTATTCAATGTCAATAAAATGCACTTTTGGAAAACAACACATGGTGTGTTGTGAAAAATAACAAAGATAAAAAAGTTAACTACAAAATGGGTTTTTAGGTATAAAGCAAGATTAGTTGGAAGAGGCTGTGCGCAGCGTAGTGGTGTCGATTATACCGAAACTTATTCTCCAGTGATAAGATATGATTCATTACATTTTTTATTAGAATTTGATTTAAAAATAAATCATTTGGATGTTTGTACAGCCTTTCTGCAAGGAAAGCTAAATGATTAAGTTTATATCGAAGTTCCTGAAGGGGTATCCGTTCCGGATGGTCATATGCTAAACTTAAATAAGCCATTGTGATGTTTAAAACAAGCCTCCAGAATTTGGAATGAAAAGTTAAGCGGAAAATTGGCAGAAATTGGCATGAGACAACTAAAAGTGGATCAATGCGTTTACGTTATGAATGAAGATACCGATAATTTGATAATTATTGCTGTATACGTGGATGATATGGTCGTGTTGTGGAAAAATTAAAAAACAAAAAATTCCCTGGTTAATAGTATAAAAATTTAATTCAAGGTGAAATGTCTTGGTCCAGCTAAATCATTTTTGGGAATGAGAATAAGTTATGAAACAGGTAAAAAATTATCAATTGATCAGTCGGTATATAAAAAAATTGTTAGAGCGTTTTTATATGGTTTCCTGCAACCCAGCTTTAACACCCATGGATCCAAATATGAAATAAAATAAATGCGACCAGAATGAAAAAACTAAATCCGAAATGAAGAAGTATCCATATAGGTGTTAATTAGCTGCCTACTGTTTACGGCTTAAGTTACCAGACCGGATATGCTGTAAATTTACTCAGTCGTTTTAACAATAATTTTGAAACTCAACACTTGATTGCAGCAAAGCGTATTTTAAGGTATCTTAAAGGTACAATTAATTTCAAATTAACATTGGAAAAGCAGAAGAGCTTTGAGACAACAGTTTTTTGTGATGCCGACTATGCAGCTGATCCAGAAGAAAGAAAATCAGTTACGGGTACGTACTAATCAAAACAAGCCTCCAGACATGGAGTCAAAGGGGCCTTTTTGCAGTGTTTGTGAACAGCATTTAGTGAACCAATACAATCATCTTCAGAGACATGGAAAAACCATGAAAAAAGTTAAATAATAAAATTAAAAAAAAATATATATATAAGAAACTTGAAATTGGTATCTAAAAATTAAATGCGTGCTTAAAAATAACTAGATAAAGCCAAAAGACTAAATTGCTCAGATTCGTCCAAGAATTTGTTGTTTTAATGGTTGAATTTTTCGTTGAAAACGACGGTAATCATAAAAAAAATCTGTTTGTATAAATGCACAATTGATAAGCGCAATTGTTAGGCAAATTTACGAAGTTTGTGTTATTGAATTCTCATACAAATTTTGACAGTTCATTTGCGATAGTGTAGAAATATACAGTTTGCCCAGGTTGCGAGACTTTTAAGCGATATCATGAAAACTCTAATGCAAAAGAGGCTTTTGAAAATAAAAAAGTGAAACTGACTGTTTCGTTTAATTTTTTTTTTGTTTTGCTATGATTTTTATTATTAAAAAAAACGTTAAAAAAAGATGTTCGACTTTTATTTTCTCAAACGACATTTTTGTGCGACTTTATTTTTATGAAACGACCTTTTGTGCGACTTTTCCAAAATTCCTATCGGTAACCCTGGTTGCGAGGGTAGCTTTCGAAGAAAGAGACAAAAAGCGTTCTTTTTTTGTAGTCAACTGGTAATGTGTAAAAACAGGCCGGTGTAATCAACACAAATTGCGCGATCAAAACAAAAATAACAAAACACAAACCACGTTTCACAAATGCATTGGTTCAACAAACGTTTTATTTTGTACAAAAAAAAATGTATTTAGTAATATTATTTTGTTTTATAATGTTATTTACTTACTTAAATATTATTTACTAGTGTTGCGGTAAACTTTAAAGTTAATTTCTTCAACAGTTTTGCAATAAATCTTAACTAAATAAATTTGTGTTCATTGTATTTTGGCATAAAAGATGGTGCAAAGAGAAAAATTAAAAAAGGGCAGCTTTCTAAGAAAGAGACAACAAATCTTCTGTCTCGTGACATATCTATGTGTAATCTGTGATTTTTCCTTAACTCAACACGTGTTTTTTTTTAACGCAGTTTTTGGTGTATTTTTCCCAATAAAGTTTCAACAGTTATAATATAAAATCATCTCTGGTTTATTTTGTGGACCTTCGTGCATTGTTGACAAAAGCACAACTGATTTATTTTTGGCAGGAACATAGGATACTAATGTTATATCTTCGGAAAAACCAAACACACTAGATGCAACTTCGGGGCTTCGGGACGGCTTAAACTCTTCAGGAACATATCTTTTGGTTTTTTTTGAATGTACCTACGACGGATAACTTCCAAGCGGCCAGCTGTTTGGCTAATGAAAGTTTTGTAAGTTTTTATAATTGCCCACCAATTTTTAACTATACGCTCGCCTTGATTCACATCTCTTACATTGTTTATTTTCCCAGTATGTATTTGGCTCTGAAGTGGATAAAATGTTTTGGAATCACATGCACACCAGATTTTAATTCCATATTTAGCTGGCTTGGAAGGCATATATTGCGTAAAATGTGTTCGGCTCTGAAAACCAAAGAGTTGCTCGTCTATGGTTATAGACTCGTATGGTCGATAATAAGCTCTTAAACAAAAAAGTATAAATATGTATGACAAACACTTGTTCGACGCATATAAACATACGTGCAGTAATATACCTCCCGGGTGGATATTGGTAAACCACGTACATAAAAACATTTGGTAAAGCGAAGGTTAAATATATGTATGTACTTAGATACCTTCGGTGAAGGTTATAAAAAGTATAGAGTGTAAGCGGCGGATTTTTGTTTATGAGTTTTTAGATATTAGGATATTAATTTCATCGAATTTTGCTTTAATCGGCTAATCGATCGATTAATTAACCGAGGTTTTGGTTTAATCGGTTAATAATCGGTTAAATTTGTTATTTTATGGAACACTTAATTGGGAACATTATCTATAAAATAAGGTATATATCACCCTTGTGGGTCTCCCAGTTCGGCCACAGTGGGTTAGGCATCCCTCAGAGCACCACTGAAATACCCTTCAACGTAAAAAATCATCACAAATCAGCCAATTCGTAAGTATAAATTAATTAAAATTATGGAACACTTAGTTGGGAACATTATCTATAAAATAAGGTATAAATCACCCTTGTGGGTCTCCCAGTTCGGCCACAGTGGGCTAAGCATCCCTCAGAGAACCACTGAAATACCCTTCAACGTAAAAAATCATCACAAATCAGCCAATTCGTAAATATAAATTAAGTAAAATTATGGAACACTTAATTGGGAACATTATCTATAAAATAAGGTATAAATCACCCTTGTGGGTCTCCCAGTTCGGCCACAGTGGGTTAAGCATCCCTCAGAGAACCACTGAAATACCCTTCAACGTAAAAAATCATCACAAATCAGCCAATTCGTAAATATAAATTAAGTAAAATTATGGAACACTTCGGTTCGGATCGGTTAACCGAAGAAAAAAGTGTTATTTATAAATAAAATAATTTCAATAAATAAAAATTAATACATTATTATTTTAATTATAATTATTAATTATTAGGAGTTTATCAGTTAAAAACAACAACATAACAATTCTTGAACTAAAACGAGCGAACAAAAAAATAATTCATAGATATGTACATAATACATCTTTTTTAATTAATGTATATTGTGTAAAAATTAAAATATAGACTGTGTGATCATATTAATAGTTACTTCAAAAGTTCAAAGAGATCTTATAAAATAATCATTTAGAAAAATAATTTGGTTTGAATATTAAGGATTTAAGTGATTCCTTTCTTTAATTTTGATAAAACTTGACTCGGAAACATTTATTCATTTATCGTAGTTGGAGAAATCGATAGCAATAATACAGAATATCTAATTTCTCAGCCCTTTTCCTGGATTTATCTTAAAAAATATAAAATATTCCATTATGCCATTAGAGTCCTGTTAATTTTTTTTTTTTTTTTAATTTTTAACTTTTCTAATGGTTTCGGTTAATTCTGTTAAAAGATTGATATGAGAAGATATGAAAAGAAACAAAAACCTAAACGCATACATATAAAAAGTACGTGAAACAAAAAGGTGTTGAAAGCAAACACTTTTTGTTTGTATGAAAAAATATTTTCTAAACACATTCCTTTTGTATATGAGAGTCTCAAGTAAGTGCTTTAAGTTTCACAGCTAAGTTCAGTCAAGTTTTCTTAATAATTACCTTTTAAGGTATCCATCCCTGTTATTACAAATTCAAAATTTTCAATGTGTGGAAAGCACATAAAAATAAAAAATGTATATTAATGGTCAATTTCACCAACCTATGTATTTGAATATCAATATATGCAAGGCGAATTCATACAAGCTGACCTTGGCTGGCTACGTGAGCCACAGCTGATAACTATGTGTCAAAATGGTGTATGATCTGGTGGTTTTGGGGAATCTTTCATAAATTCTATAATTTTCTCTAAGAATTATGAAATTTAAAACGATTTAAATTATAATATTTCAAAACACAAAATTCAAAACAAAATAAAATGTTTGAACTGTTTACTACAGTTGTTTTATTTTGACACAACGTTAAAGTATTTTACAGTGTTGTATCCGTTTTCAAAATACGACCACCTTGTATGAATTCGCCTTGAATCTAAGTTTAAAATTCGTTTTTAATGTCAAAAAAAAAAAAAAGAACAAGTTAGAGTACTATATTCGGCTGTGCCAAATCTTTGATACCCTCCACCGACAGGAGTGGGCTCTATATGATTAATACATATATATTATTAACTAAGCTTCACAAAATCGAGCGTCAGCATTCAAATAAGTTGCGGTTTAGACATGAATTAAATTATTGACCGACAATAAGAAAACTTTATGCGTTTCTTGTTAGAACTTTGAACAGGCTTGAGTAAAATATCATGATTCGTAAAAGTTTTAGCCGGACTAAAATAATTTTTAGGAGGGTAATTTGTATCGCTCCTATGGTAATTTATGGCCCAATCATCCCAAAATTCTGAAGACTGATTTCTGGTATTATAAAAAAAATAAATTAGAATAAATTTCAATACAGCAGTGTAATAAGTTTTAGCGTTAACAGAAAATTTCACAAATTTGCATGATATTTTTTCTGGCCATATGAATTTAAGTAAGAAATTTTACCGCAATATCTATATATGTGATGGTTTAAGGCGAATTTTATTATTTTCCCAAAGTGAGCTCTATTTGGTTTTAGGCGCAATACACTGTTTTCCGGGAATAGGGTTTATATGGGACCTAGTGTTAATTATGGACCGATCTTCAAAAACTTTTACAGTGTGATTTCTCGTCCTATAAAACCGTGACGTACAAAATTTAAGTATGCTAGCATTATTTATTGCGCTTTTAGGCGTACTAAACTGTTTTCCGGGAATAGGGTTTATATGGGGCCTAGTGTAAATTATGGACCGATCTTCAAAAACTTTTACAGTATGATTTCTGGTCCTATAAAACTGTGACGTACCAAATTTAAGTATGCTAGCGTTTTTTATTGCGGTTTTAGGCGTACTAAACTGTTTTCCGGGAATAGGGTTTATATGGGGCCTAGTGTAAATTATGGACCGATCTTCAAAAACTTTTACACTGTGACGTACCAAATTTAAGTATGCTAGCGTTTTTTATTGCGGTTTTAGGCGTACTTAACTGTTTTCCGGGAATAGGGTTTATATGAGGCCTAGTGTAAATTATGGACCGATCTTCAAAAACTTTTACACTGTGACGTACCAAATTTAAGTATGCTAGCGTTTTTTATTGCGGTTTTAGGCGTACTAAACTGTTTTCCGCGAGATGGGTTTATATGGGGCCTATGATTAATTATAGACTGATCGTCACGAAATTTACCAGTATGATTTGCAGTCGTACAAACCAAATTCGAGCAAAATTTTATGTCATTCCGTGCATTATTAAACCATTTTTGTTAGTTTTTGTATCAAAATTATCAATTTTTTTAGGATGGTGGTTCCACATTTTGATTCATAGTTCTGATCCTACTGAACCGATGTTGCTGGATTTCAATCCCAAACTGCTTAGGATAACTACAAGCAATTTGAGAACAAGTTTGTTCTTTTCCTTTGCGTTTTTCGAAAGTGAGCGTGTTTTCAACAGACGGACAGACAGACGGACATGGCTAAATCAACTTAGAATTACTCAAGGAGCCAGAATATATATATTTTATGGGGTCTTAGATGTATTATAAAAAAGTTTCACACGGAATGACAAATTTAGTATACCCTCATTCACCACAGTGGTGGTGGAGGGTATAAAAAATACGAAAAACTATTCTTTAATACGAATTAATATTTAAATAGAATTAGTGAAATTGGCTTTAAGAGTTATTACAGAAAACATCAAGCAAATTTCAAAAGAAAAAAATTTAAAGTTCAAAACGTATATTTTTGTCACTACTCAGACTTTATTGCTATGTATGTGCTGGTTCACACTGTTCAAGTTTTAGCCTTCAAGTCTTGAGCTTTATGGAGAGAAGGGAAAAGAGAATGCCATTTCTCCTAAAAACTCAAGACTTGATGGCAATAATTTAATTGCTTTACGAAAATAAAGTGATTGGGTTTGGGCCACCACCTCCCACTGTGCATGGTAGTGAAATGTCCTTTCAAAAGTTATTTTTGGAAGAAAAAAAAATTTATTATTAATAAGATTTCTCTATGGCGTGTTAGGCCTGATCACTAGGAAATCTTTTTTCAAAGACTTTAGAAAAGCTTAAAATATTATACAAATAAAACTGTAAAGCGAAAAAGAATTACAAACACTCAAGTGTTACTTTCCAGTTAAAACTTCGTCTATAAAATAAGGTGTTGAGTAAGCAGAAAAAAGTAAAAAGAAATAAGTTTTTATAGAAAAAAACTACTAAATAATGAGTCAAAGAAGCTATTTATTTAGAAAAAGTAAGCGAAGTTTTTACTGGGTTGTAACAATATCAAAGCTTAAACAAAACAACAACAATAAACAGTGAGTTTATCTTTTCTTACATTCTTTCATTGCTAAATCTTGTACGTATTTGTAAGTTTTCGGATACCTGAGAGATACCTGAGTGAGATCTGCAAAAATTCCTAGAGGCGCAGATCCGCTTGTTTACTGGCACAACGAAATATTATACCCAGACTTGAGAAAAATGGCGCAGATATACTTAAGTTTTCAAATGATTTATGTATCATCTGAGGGACTATTTTCCACGACAGGTCTGGTTCAAACAGATTTGCGTTTGATCGTTTTTTAAACAAGAATCTTATTAATATCAATTTTAAATATTAATTAGCTCCTTCATCTTTTAATTTTTTTTTGTTAATTTTACCATGAATTAAATAAAATTCGTTGTTTTTATAATCCTATCAATATTAAATTAAAATATTAAAAATATTTTATGCTGTTATTTTGCATAATAAAAAAATTACCTGCTTGAGTTTTGTTAATTGTGACTTAACTCAAATTTAATATGTGTATTTCAATAGCAAACAATTCCGGATTATATTTTAAATAATTTATAACAACCTAGCCTCCATCATATCTTCGGAGCACCCATTTCAACGGACGAACAGAAGGACAACCGGATTTGAACTTTCCTTCTCATAAGGAGCCAGAATATATATACTTTATAGGGTCTAAGATCAATATTGTAGATATTACAAACGGAATTGCAAAGTTATTTTTTACCAAAGTATAGTTGGCTAATTTGGCCAAATTATGGTTAATTTTGATCACAAATGGTTAATTTTAACCAAATTATGGTTCATTTCTACCAAATGCTAAATTATTAACGGATTATAACAAAATTGCATTGTATTATTATTAGCCAAAGAAAAATTTGACTGCAATAAAATTATTTGTTACGGTTTTGGGCATTCTAAAATGTTTTCCGAGAGTGGGCTTTGTATGGGGTCTCTGGTTAATTATGGTCCGATCTTAACGAAATTTGGTAGTATGATTTTTAGAGCCAAAAACAGAGTTTTTATCGAAATAATTTGTATTTGTCATAATCACATATGTATGCTTAACGTTTATTCTTAAGATATATTTGTTAATTGTTATCTTTGAAAAACATCTTTCTGATAAAAAAAACTTTATGGCGTCGGAACGAAATTTTGAAGCGAATAAATTAGCTTCTAGTTTTTTCGAAAAGATTAATATTATAAAAAAACCTCTACAACTTGTTTTCGTTTTAATGAAGAAAAAACCTTTATCATTAATTGTATAGAATCTTGTTTATTTAACAACTTTTTGTATTTACTGTTGTAAAGTGTACATTAATATAGTTTAAAACTTCATTAGTGCTTTTAGGTAAGATTCATGATATATCAAAAAAATATTCTCTAAGATTTCTTCAAAGGTATTTAATAAGTTATTATTTAATATTCTAAAAACGGGTGATTTATTCACCAAAAATGCACGTTAAAAACTTTCAAAATAAAATATAATGGGAATTCACAAGAATAGTCTTAACTCTGAATTAACACTCCTTAATATCAAGAAGGGTAATAATTTTTATTCAATTTTGAAAATAAATCTGTTCAAATTTCTATACAAATCTATTAAGCGGCATGGCCACACATCAAACTAATCCTTCAAACACGTATGGTTCGATGTGAATTTGACAAAAATCAGCCAAAAATGTTCGATATTTTGATATATAAAACGTGTCCATAGGTCATACTAGAGCCTTAAAATTTGAAATTTTTATGTTTTTTTGACCATTTTTGGAGTATTTTCAATAATGTCTTTGTACGGGACCACGCGCACTTCCAATCCTGCCCACATTTTGTGGGATGCTTGATACCCGATATGTGTGTACTTAATTTGGGAACTTAACTCGTTTAGTTCTCCAGATATAAAGAAATGTATAATGTCTTTGTATGGGAAGTGCCACAGCCATTTTTCCAAGAATTGGCGTATTGGTAACAAAAATATTAGTACCAAATTGGAAAGCTTTGCCGTTCTCCAGTTATACAGAAAAAAGAAATAAAAAAACAACTACAACAACATGGGATTTATGGGAACAATTAGAGGTAGACGTGGTTTTTTGCTCATATCTAGCTGAATTTCAATAGCAAAATTATATTGAGCATATCTGACATAAATATATACCAACCAAGTTCCCATCATATCTGGGGTCTTCGGAAAACCCATTGCAAAAGACGGACTAAAAATCCATTTCAATAGACGGATTTGAACTTCCCTTCTCATAAGAAGCCAGAATATATATACTTTATAGGGTCTAAGATCAATATTGTAGAAATTACAAACGGAATTGCAAAGTTATTTTTTACCAAAGTATAGTTGGTTAATTTGGCCAAATTATGGTTAATATTGTTATAATTATATAAACTTTTATTCTTTAGTTTCTTAATGTACTTTAATTGGATCGTGAATAATTTTTATTTTTTGCTTGATATATAACAATTATTTATTGATTTCTATATTTTGCATAAAAATAATCATTTTTATTTTGGTTTTATGTCTTAAGATAAAGCTGAACTTGCCAAACGTAATTGTAAAAAAGGCTTGAGATGTGAATCTGCAAATTTCGTTTTTACTTAAAATAATGGTTTTTATTAAGCAAAATACAAAAATCCAGAAATAGTCGTCATATAACAAGCAAAAATTGAAAATTTTAAATACTTGCTGTGTTCCAAAAACAAAAAATAAACTCAAAAATAAGAATTATTTGCAATAAAAAAATAAACTTACTGCCCGTTCGCCGATATCGAACGTTAACGTTCGCATAGAAAATTACATTTAAAACAAAAACAATTTTTGAAATTTTGTTTTTGTTTTAAATGTTATTTACTATGCGAACGTTAACGTTCGCTATAGGCGAACGGGCAGTTAAATATAATTTTTAAAAAATATTTTTGTATAGAGTATACAAATTCAAAAAAAAATGAACATTTTTGTACATAAAAGTTGATATGTTAAAAATCCCGGGACTCATAAAAATAAATCCCGGAATTCGGGATTTATCATTCCCGAAAAATCCCGGGATTTCGGGATTTCCCGTTTGGCATCCCTAGTGATACTCTCTTTTGCAAATTTATGTGTAAACGAACGCAATTCAGTAAAATCCAGTTCAAATTTGTACAAATTTTGGGTTAAACGAACACAGCTCTAGATTGAATTAAACTATGAACTGGCTTATTTGGGTTTCTAAGCTGAACTATTTTTTTTAATTAATTTTTTACAAACTTACAGTTATTTTCTTATCTGCTTACTCATTTATATATACTAGCATTTAACCAGCTACTTCGTTAGCGTCTCCTTTTCTTTCGTAAACATATTTTTATGCCAAAGTTAATTTTTCTAGGTTTTAACTTGTTTAGATTCTAGCATTTAACCCGTTACTTTGTAAGCAGGTCCGTTTTTTCATGAACATATTTGCATGCCAATGGTTATGGTTCTACTTCTAACATTTTTTATCTTATAGGTTGATAATCACTCAGCTTAATTTTGTGTCACCAACTTCAATATTATAACAAATTAAAAAGTATGACACATAAAACACAAAAGTAAAAAAACAAAATTTAATTACCATTATTTATCCTTTTTGATACCTTTTTCTTCCCATTGAAGTATCAAAAATTTCAATATTGTAGTGGAAGCCCATAATTTAGTACTTTTATGTCAATGAGTGGAGAAAAATGTTTTGTAAAAAAGTACTAAAAAAGAAATTAGGATTTTCACCTAAAGGATCCTGAAGGATCGAATTTCGAAAAAGTATCAAATTTGTATTTGTATTTTTTAGATGAGTTACGAATGTGATATAATTGTTATTTCTATGTTTGTGGGCTTAAAAGATAGATGGGGTGTCAAAATAGTACCAAAATACAGGTTTTACCCGTTTACCCTGTAAAAGGGTTGAATTTCCTAAAAGTACCAGACACCTGTCCGCTTATTTTTCTAAAGAGCAACGATAGATATTACATTTTTTGTATCTCTTTTAGTTTTGGAGAAATAAGGTTACCGAATTTACCCTTTTTAACCCCTAAACATTCGAACTTCTAAAAATCCCGTCTTTGTGAATCGAGACCAACCACTGGCCCAAATTTCAAGTTTTTAGCTTTTGCTTATTTACTATTTATACATATTAATTTACACAATTAGACGCACCACATGTGTGGAGAATTTTGTAACTCTATTTACTAGGTTATTCATTCGGTTAACCGATTAATTCCTACCCGATTAACAGATCGGTTAATTTGAAATTGCCTATTTTCGATTAACGATTAAGCCGGTTAATTGCAGTCGAATAAATCATGTCTATTTTTCGTTTGACCGCAAGCGGGGTAGAGAAGCAAGAAGGGTAAAAAAAGACATGAATCGTATTTTCTGTGCTTCGTTTTTGGCATTCCTCTTTGCACTTATTCGTGTTTTTTAATTTATGTTTTGTTCTTATTTTAAAGTGATAGGTGCTTATTAAAATATAGAAAAATAAAAAATTGTTATTAAAAAAATATTCAAAACATATCAAAATTATGTGGAATAACGAAATTTTTAATATTTTTTTTTAATTTTAATTAATTTAATATTTACAGAACTAAAAAAGAAATACAAAAAAGACATGTCTTTTAAATTATCGTGAAAATTGGGTGTAATAATAAAAAAAATATTTACTGCCTGTTTTTGAAAATAAAAATTTTCGAATGGGAAAATAAATTGAAACAACAATAAAAAAGTCAAATTTGTTTTTGTTTTCCATATAAATTTCCTAACGAATATTTGTATTTTAGTTTGAAAAACAGGCAGTTAAGGCCTCGTTACTCTTTACGTAAATGCTGCGGATACGTAAACGTTGAGGTCGACTTCAATGGTTGGTAAACGTATCATATGTTCTTAAAGTGTGTTAAAAAAACAAAGAAAATTAAATAAAAACATTTTGTTATGCTTTGATTTTGCACTCAGTGTTACTTTAAAGCACGTTGTTAATGTTCTTGTTTGAAATCGCCAATACATAACGATATCCAGGCTTTTCTAATAAAGAAGTAGAAGAGTAGAATATATGTATGTCCATATGTATATACAGATATGTTTGTATGTACAGCATTGAAAAATACTATTACATAAAAACTTTTGATATAGTTTTTTGCACCTAGTTAAGGAGTTATGGACCTTAACTATTTTTTAAGACTTTATTAATATCTGTTTAAGTACAAATTTGATCTCACTTATATGGGTATCAGTAAAAAGTGCTACTAAATCCTCACCTATATATGTGTATACACGCTGTTTATTTCCGGAAATGCCCGGGGACAAACCATCAAAATTACTGCAAAAAACGTGTTCACAAAAAAGTACCAAAAGTACGAATTTTTACCCTGTTTGACCTTAAATGTACTTAATTTGTTTGCTACCGTTATGTGAAAGAAAATAGGTTTCAAGTTTGCTCAAAATTATTTTGAAAAAAAGAAAACGTGTTTACAAAACGTACGAATTTTTACCGTTTTGTGCCTAGAATTAAAAATTTGTTATATATGTATGTTCCTAGTGATAGTTTTAGCATGAAATAATTATTAGCCTATTTCCGATGTTCGAATTCTTTCTTTCGAACAACTTCATTTAAAACACAAACAAAGTTTTTAGAATTTGTACGAATGTAGTCTTACGAACGAAATAGGCCGTAAACTTTTCAAATTTTGCAATACATATGAGCTAAATTAAAATATCCCAAAAACTCCCTATTTTACCCACTTTTAGGGGGTATGCCTTAAAAGCTACGACTTTCAAAATGTTCTTTTATGCGACATTTTAAAATACATTCAAACATCGCCAAAAAAAATAAAACAAAGTTTTACCCTGTTTTGTCCCTTTAAGTTAACATTTTTCAAACCTATATCCCTAATGGTAGTTTATTATATAAATTAACTTTTAAAATTTTGCAGTCTAAATTGATCAAAATTGATCTGAAGTTTGCCTTTCTTATATATAAAATCAAGAGCGCGTACGTAAAAACGGAGAGAAATTTAAATTTTATCAGGTTCATCCGCAACGCAGCGTTACATTTACGTAAGAGTACCTATTTATACATAGACTTGGTAAGGAAAACGCAACAGCTGATCAGCAACGTATACGTTTACGTAAGAGTAACGAGGCATTAAGTGTTTGTGTGTAAAGAAAATTTTGTTAAACATTCCCTGCAAATAATATTTGACTACTTGAACCATTTTAGATAAAATATACTACTTACAGCATGGTCCTATGAAATGCATTCATGGACCATGCCATTGTTAAAAAAGAATTTGTAGTTAAACGACATGTCTTCGTTTTTAAAAGACATGATTTCGTTTTTTAGCGATTTCAGATCTAATCCTCTGGAGTATACCATAGAGTAGTTTCAAAACTAACCTACTGGGAGTATGTACGAACATGGAGTAGTTAAAAGACTAACCCGTTGTAATGCAAAGCTGGGTTATATGGTCCAGAACGAGGACATCGTAATGTTAAATATACCATGGTTTTCAATACATTTGGGTTACCTTTGGACCATAGTCCCTTATGGGCTATATTTTACATGGGTGTATGGAGTTTAACATAAATTTGTCCCACCACTGCATTTATATCGCTTGACCAAGTTAAGTTGCTGTTGAACATTAATTCCAGATTTTTTGCCGTTGTTAATTTGACCATAATTCCCATGTCAATGATGTCAACTATCACATTGATTATTAGGATATCATTTTCGATTAAAGGTGTGACTGGTAGTGATTATGAATATGACTTGCAGAAAATTTCAGCCTAAAGTTTTACGGTCCGATATTTTCAAATTTTAGAAAAACACAGATTTTTAGAACCTAAAGCAAAAAAAAAAAAAAAAGAAAAACCATAAAATAATATAAAGATTTTTTTAAAAAAAATATTGAAACGCAGTTTGCGACTTTTATTGTACTTCTAAACAAATATTTACACGGTCGAATTAAAACAGTAAGCAAGTGAACAAACTTACAAGAACATATTCATAGCAAAAAAAGATTGTTAATTAAATAAACTTAAAAACAATATGGCATTAAATAAAGAACAAAACAGTGTAATAAAACAAATGAATGTGCTGACATAAATGATAAGAAAAATTTTAAATAAATAAAATTAAGTTAAATTATTAATTAAAGTGCGTAGTTTTCTTATTTACTTAAGGCAAAAACTCAGAAATTATCATAAATGTCTTAGTAAAATTCCATAAAGATATTTTCTTATTGTTATCTTTGAAAAACATTATCTTGATAAAAAAAATTTTATGAAATCTGGATTAAGTTTAGAAATATAAAATCACATGACTCCAGTGTAGTTACTCGAGAAGTTTATTAAGTTTGAATATTTTATAAGTATAACAAGTAAGAAAGTATAGTCAGTCAAGCCTGATTATATGATACCCTACGCCACAGTATATGGAAATAATTTTTGTGGGTCAACCCAATTTAGAACCCATGGGCAAGCATGGCCCGCCTGAAGAAAATTGTGTTATGAAGTTAAGATTCATGTAAAAGTTCATTCTGCCGAATATTATTTAGATATCTTCATTTATAAGAGTTTTTAGGATTGGGACTTATTTGGAACATATGGTAAATTTTGGACCTACCATAACAACATTTTGTCATGACATAGTAGCTATCGTAAAACTTGTTATCCCCTATTTTTATGTTAGTAGCAACATTTATAAGGAAATTAAAAACTATTTTCATGAGTTGTATTTGTATGGCAGCTATGCTCAAATCTCCTTTGCCTGGGTAACAATCCTGTCGAGATGCGAGGACTTAAGTGCATTCTACGGCTCTGATCCCCTATGCTGATGTATACGCTTGATACATTCTTGCTGGAGGCCATGAATACTGAAGGAGTGTGCGACCAAAGGTGGTAGTTAAAAAAAATAGCATCACTAAAGCTGGTAAAAAAGAGTGCAAACCAATTTTTTTGCAGTTTTATTCAGTGATAGTGCACTGCTGATTTAAACCAACATTTAGTGCAATCAAATGGACTATACAATTAATTTATAAGACCATGGATTTTGTAATTACATGTGAGAAAAAACATATTTCTTAAAGGAAACAAATTGTCAAAAAACCAAAAATTTTCAGAAAATCTTAGATTTAACCCGATATAACTTAGCTATTATTTTAACCGCGTGACGCCTTAAAGAGAAGTATAACTACATCGGTGCATACAATGAATCACATCAATATCGTTTCCCGTTACTTTTACGACAATAACTACAAATAATAATAGTTTAAGAAAAAAACTTGCACAAACTATAATTTCGCAGGCCTGTGAAATTAAATGCTTCTTTGTATTATTCGAATAAAATTGATTAAAAACAGGGAGTTTGAAGTAAAAAACTGAAAAAAGATATATCGGGACTTTTGGCAACGCTGAGATGGTGTGTTGTGTTTTAATTGTCAATAATACAATTGAAAATTTAACAATGACTACAACAAGTTAAACTATCAAATAAATTCTACTTGCAAGCAACTGTCGTTGTTTTTGGATCAGGTGTAGTTGCAAAAGTATTGGTAGCAATTTGTACGAAATTTGGAAACTTCACAAGCCGTTCATCAGATATAAAGAAATCTATTTTGTGCCACTGTTGCATATAATTTTAATTTAAATATTTATACAAAAACAGTTATTGATTACTTGTTAATTGGACGAGCTTAAAGTAGTATAACTTTACTTAAAAAGAGACAAGAATAAACCCAGTCAAAAGAGGAGCAAAATGCGATAAGCCGGCGATACAATATCCTATTCAGTCGTACGATTTGCAAAATATAGCATAATTTTTTAGTTTTTAATTATTTGTTTCGCCTCATATACAGATGGTATGTGTTTGAAAATATTTTTTAATACAAACGAATTATTAGTGATGTTTATTTCAAAAATTTTTTTGTTAAAATGACCTAAATGAGTCTCTTCAGATTAATTTTGAGATTAAGAACTGATGTATCACTTGATCAATTTAAAATGGATTCATTCATATGTTCAAATAATGATTTCGAAATGTTTTGAATAGCGCTAGTTATAGAGATTTTTCAAAGTAAAGTCTAATCAAAGCTAAAGAAAAGAATCGCTTAAATTCTGAAAAGATTATTTTTTTAAGGTCTCCTTAAACTATTAAAATAACTTACAAAATTATCTTGCAGTTTATTTTTAAATTACTCGTTTAAGTTCAAGAATTGTTATGTTTGTTATGTTATTTTTTTTCTAAATAATAAATAATTTATGCATTTTTATTTATTGAAATTACTTAAATTATAAAAAAAACTCTATTAATCGGTTAACCGATCAATTACAAAATTAACCGTCTATTAACCGATTAAACCAAAACCTCGGTTAATTAATCGAGAGATTAACCGATTAATGCAAAAGTCCGATTAAATGAAAACCCTTCTAGTTACTCATTTAAAACCCTGCTTACATAAAATGGAAAGCCCCACATCTTGTAATATGGTACTTGGGTACCTACGTCAGTTAATATGCAATTTGGGTTCATCCATTTTAAGGTTAACACAAGACATAAATATGTATATTTGTTCGACCTTAAGACGAAAATTTCTCTTTAATTTAAGTATCTAACACATGGTGCAAACAAGTACAGTTTATAAAATTAATATTGTAGAAATTTCAAACGGAATGACAAAGTTATATATACCCTTTTCCCTTCGTTGAAGGGTAAAAAAAAAAGAGAACATTTTGTGATTTCAGTACTTTGGCCATAGCTCGGCCACTTTTCAACCGAAAGTTTTCGTTATTTTTATATATAAAACGTATCCAGAGGTCAAACATTTTGATGTTTTCTTGACCATTTGACCACTTTTCCAACCGCGAACATATTATGTGGGAAGCTGTGTATTGATAACCGATATGTTTGTAACTAACTTGACTTTAGCTCGTTTAGTTCTCCAGATATAAAGAATTGTATAATGTCTTTGTATGGGAAGTGTCACACTCACTTTTCCAATCCCGCCCATTTTAAGTATTGATAACCAAGATGTTAGTACCAATTTTAAAAGCCATGGCTCTTGCCGTTCGGAGGATATGCAGAAAAAGAAATGAAAAAACAACAACAACATGGGATTTATGGGAAAAATTAGAGGCATTCGTGGTTTTTTGCTTATATCTAAGCCATTTATGGAGCGATCTGGCTCAATTTCAATAGCAAAATTATAATGAGCTATCTAATATAAATATATACCAGCCAAGTCCCCATCGTATGTGGGGTCTTCGGAGACACAATTTCAACAGACGGACGGACAACCGGAATTGAACTTTCCTTCTTATAAGAAGCCAGAATAAATATACTTTATAGGGTCTAAGATCAATATTGTAGAAATTATAAACGGTATGGCAAATTTATAAATACGCTTTTACCTTCGGTGAAGGGTATAATAGTTATTTTTTACCAAAGTATAGTTGGTTAATTTGGCCAAATTATGGTTAATTTTGATTACAAATGGTTAATTTAAACCAAATTATGGTTCATTTCTACCAAATGCTAAATTATTAACGGATTATAACAAAATTGCATTGTATTATTATTAGCCAAAGAAAAATTTGACTGCAATAAAATTATTTGTTACGGTTTTGGGCATTCTAAAATGTTTTCCGAGAGTGGGCTTTGTATGGGGTCTCTGGTTAATTATGGTCCGATCTTAACGAAATTTGGTAGTATGATTTTAAGAGCCAAAAACAGAGTTTTTATCGAAATAATTTGTATTTGTCATAATCATATATGTATGCTTAACGTTTACTCTTTAAAGATATTTGTTAATTGTTATCTTTAAAAAACATCATTCTGATAAAAAAAAAACTTTATGGCGTCGGAACGAAGTTTTGAAGCGAAAAAATTAGCTTCTAGTTTTTTCGAAAAGATTAAAATTATAAAAAAACCTCTACAACTTGTTTTCGTTTTAATGAAAAAGACAACTTTATCATTAATTGTATAGAATCTTGTTTATTTAACAACTTTTTGTATTTACTGTTGTAAAGTGTACATTAATATAGTTTAAAACTTCATTAGTGCTTTTAGGTAAGATTCATGATATATCAAAAAAATATTCTCTAAGATTTCTTCAAAGGTATTTAATAAGTTATTATTTAATATTCTAAAAACGGGTGATTTATTCACCAAAATGCACGTTAAAAACTTTCAAAATAAAATATAATGGGAATTCACAAGAATAGTCTTAACTCTGAATTAACAATCCTTAATATCAAGAAGGGTAATAATTTTTATTCAAATTTGAAAATAAATCTGTTAAAATTTCTATACAAATCCATTAAGCGGCATGGCCACACATCAAACTAACCCTTCAAAAATCAAAATACTTTTGATTTGATACATTACAACAACTCAATTATATAAAAAGAGAAATTTTAGGATTTAAGTACTTTATGACCAAAGCCCGGCAACTTTTCAATATTCGATATTTTGATATATAAAACGTGTCTATAGGTTATATTAGACCCCTTAAATTTGAAATTTTGATGTTTTCTTTACAATTTTCGAGTATTTTCAATAAAGTCTTTGTACGGGAGGTACCACACCTGCTTCTGCAATCCCGCCAATATTTTTTAAGGGGTTGGTGTATTGATAACCAATATGTTTGTACCAGATTTAAAACCCTGGCACTTCCGTTCTCCAGATATGCAGAAAAAAGTAATAAAAAAACTACAACAACATGGGATTTATAGGAAAAAATGGAGGTAGTCGTGAATTTTTGCTTATATCTCAGCCATTTATGGACCGATCTGGCTGAATTTCAATAGAAAAATTATAAT
This sequence comes from Pollenia amentaria, assembly GCA_943735925.1. NCBI lineage: Eukaryota > Metazoa > Arthropoda > Insecta > Diptera > Polleniidae > Pollenia > Pollenia amentaria. Next base: position 196,990,221 of record OX031008.1, on the reverse strand, counting down.
GAGCATATCTGTCATAAATATATAGCAATCAAGTCCCTATCGTATCTGGTGTCTTCGGAAAACCCATTTCAACAGACGAACGGACAGATAAACAACCTGAATTTTACTTCCCTTCGCATAAGGAGCCAGAATATATATACTTTATAGGGTCTGCGATTAATACTCTAGAAATCACAAACGGAATGACAAAGTTATATATACCCTTTTACCTTCGGGAGAGGGTATAAAAAGGCTGATTAGCTTCTCTCACAGGATTCGATTTGTTTGCAATGTCATTCGTTTTGGATGAGTTTTCTGTTGTTGCTGTGACCTGTGCTGCTTTCGTAGAATGTATTGGTTTTGTTGTCTTTACTGTGGTTGAATCAGTTGCTTGACTTTTAATATTTTTAGCAGTTGTCGTCGTCGTTTGAGGTGTGATTTTTATAGCAGTTTGTGATTTAAGTATTGATTCTGGATCACATCTTTGCTTAAGAATTGGAAATTTTTATTCATAATCTACTGAGTTTTTATAATTGGAGAACGGCAGCAGCTAAAGTTTCCAAAGAAATTACAAGCATTATGGTTATCAATACACAACATCCGACAAAATATGGGCGGGATTTGAGAAGTAAGCATGGCACAATATTGACATATTTATATCTAAATAATGGTATTTGTACAACGTTCTGTTCTTATCGCACCATGGTGAAGGGTATACAAGATTCGGCATAGCCGAATATAGCCCTCTTACTTGCTTTTAATAAAAATAGTTTTTCTGTTAGTCTAGTCTATGTAGTCTAGTCTATGTGTTAGTATATATTATCAGACCTGTCATAGAATTCCATTCCGATCGAAAGTGGTTTTAATTCCGTATTTTGCTTCTTCAGAAAACGAAAAACGAAAAATTTTTTCGGAATGAAACCACTTTTGGTTTTCTAAGTGGAATTGATTGTTTCAGTATTTTATAACCGAAAAAACAACTTAAAACTATTTTTTATGGATAAATAAATGTTTTTTATGATATAGATTGAAGAAATAACACACTTTTTATTTATTTATTTTACTTTATATTGATTTTATTAAAACATAATAAATTCTTTACCGTTGCGTTGCCACCTTTTTTTTCCCTCACAAACCACTTTTTTCATTTCTACGCTGAACATTACCATAATTAACACAAAAATCATATGGTTTTTACGTAAAGTTGTAAAAAAACATATTTAGCAAAATCGATCGGAATCTGAAGAAGCTAAAACTAAATCGATCGGAATTGAACATACGGAATTAAAACCATTCCGATCGGAATTTGTGACATGCCTGTATATTCTATTTCAAAGTCTATATCGAAGACGAGATTATTTAATTATTGAAAAATTATCGGTAAAAACAAAATTCTAAATTTTAGTTCTACTTAATTTCAACGCTCTATAGAAATATTCGTTCAATAAATACTAAGTTATTTGGTTAATTGGTAAATTAAAAATTGGAATCTGGAAAAACATACACAGGCTTGTGATGAAAATCTATCGATTTAAGTGTGTTAAATTTCGAGCTATCTTAAAATCCGTTTCTGAATAAAAGTCTTACACCCTTATGCAAAAAAAGTTAAGGTTCACATTACTAAAGCAACACATTAAGCCAAGTAAAAGTGTATGGGCTTTTAATGTGTTGGCTACCTAATGTCAACTTTAACTTTTTTTTGCATAAGGTTTAATTCTTTCATTAAGATACAGGTAAACTTCTTTTCTCATAGCGATCCACAAAATATATACTTTATAGGGTCTAGGATCAATATTGACATAATGTTTCCATAGTTATCCTTCGCTTTACCAATACCCACCCGGGTGACTTTTTCGGGTTTATTTCTTTAATAACTTGTAATTTTGTTTGATTTGAATGAAATTCAGACTCACTGAACACATTTTAGAGTTCTGTAGAATTTAATAAAAACATGATAATATTTAAAATTTTTTATTCTGTTGTTTTTGGATTTTTTTAATTTTTTTTCAAAGTTTACCAACACCAGGGTGGTACAAAAGAAATTCTTAACTCTTTACATATTTTAAACTTTTATTTATTTCAATTATAACTTGTTATTCCATAAAAGCGCAATTTAACATATTATTTTGATTATATTTAAATAATAGTAATTGTAATGCAATTACGATGACGAGGCATAGTAGCAGTTGTCACATGTAGTTTGAGATACGCGGTGTTCTACACAAATGGGCTGCTTGCACTTTACGCAAACTTGTCGTGTGTTTCTCTTTTGTATATGTGAGAAACAAGTATGACATTTACCTTTAATTTGTTACGTCCAGTTGCATCCCTTTGTGGAGTTTCATCGGCCTCGAAATCAGCATCCGGATCCGTAGCGGTAAGTAGTTCACCTGAAAAGTATATTTTTAAAATATGGTCTCTTAGTTTTTTTAAATTTTTACCTAAGATGCACTCCATAGCAGACCTAATAGAAAATCTTCCAGTAATTTGAGGTATTTTTGACCTGGTCAATATTAACGGACGACAAAGGTCTTCGCCAAGCATCTCAATAAAGTGCTTCCGCTGCGATTGGCTCACATATTTTCCCCCAAAGTTTTCCTTGTATATTATAAATGAGGCAAAAGCGGCTGCATCCAAAATGTTAAAGAACACTGCTAATGGCCACCGAAATGTTGCTAGTTTTGTAGAATACTGTGACAACATCTTATCCATCGTATCCACACCACCCTTAGTATCGTTATTGTTGAAGGTAAAAAATGAATTAATAGCTAGATTTACATTACTAATTTTAATTTATATTCAGTACCCATGTTCTGTAACTTTGGTAAGAACTTCTCGCAGCGAAAAGATGTGAAACAAAATATTCCATCGTTTCTCGAAAAGTGAGATAAAAGTGTGTCTGTAACTCATGTCGAAAACTATCAACATAGATTACGTCGTTACGTTATAAATGTCACAATATTGCACTCGAAGCCGATGTGAACTTGCTGACGTTGAGAACGCCAGTAACACATATCGTTGACGGCGGCCAAAATAATTAAAATTGAAAAATTTTCAATGACGGCGGTGGAAATACAACCGTCTTCTATACCAAAAAATGTAAAGTGCGACTCGAATGTTTGTTGATTACAAAAGTGCTTTGAAAACATTCGCATATTTTTCAAAAATGATAAAAGCAAAATAATTAAAAAATGAAAAAATCAGTCGAAAACAAAATACTTAACTCTTCCATGTTATTATTCATTGCATTTTGCATATTTAATATATTTTTTTTGTGTACATATTTTGTCTCACCCTGTTTCTATGCGTGAGTTTATTTGACAGTTCAAAGCGGGAACTTTCTCACAAAAATTTTACAGACACACTTTTTCTGTAAATTGGTGAGTAATTTCCTTACGTGACAGTTATTACTCGCCAAAAATTTTACAGACGCAGTTAAGTGAGAAAAACAGTTGTTTGTTTCAATTTATGGTATTTTTGTTTCATTTCTCGCATTTCAATCGAAAAGTTTCTCGAAGCGAGAGTTACAGAACATGGGCACTGTTTTACTTTTTATTTCTTAATATGGTAAGACTGAAGTTACATTTAATAAAATTCTCATTCCTTTTATATTTTTCCTTAACTCAACACGTGTTTTATTTAACGCAGTTTTTGGTGTATTTTTCCCAATAAAGTTTCAGCAGGTTATGGGCCCAGGATTGGCATAATGGAAAAGATGATCGAAATAGAAAAATTAAGTGGTGGGGGAAACTACCACAAATGGAAGTTTGCCGTGGAACACGCCATGAAGTTGCAGGGCTACTGGAAGGCGGTTCTTGGTACTGAAGAGAAGGAGGAAGTAAATGAAAAGGCATCATCAAAACACACAAAAGGAATCTGGGATAAATTAATAACAACTTTGTGGGCTGCTAAGGAAATTAACAACGACACAATTGGTCATAAATTGAATCAAATTGATATGAAGGTCAACGAAGAGTGGGTTGGAAGTATTTTATTAAGCGGCTTTTCGGAGAATTTTGCTCCAATGATGGTGGCAATTGAGAGCAGCGATATCAAAATTACAGGTGATTCTATCAAAACAAAATTATTGAAAGATTTTGATAATTATAGCAGTTTAACAACTACAGAAACGTCAACGAGAAAAACCACTGAAATTTTGCAACTTATACACACAGACGTTTGTGGCCCGATGGAAAAAAAGTCAATGGGAGTTGCGATTTACTACGTGCTGTTTTTTGATAAAAAATAAATCTGAAGTTCCAAAAGTATTTCAAAATTTTAAAAATATGGTGGAAAATCAAACGGGTAGGAGGATTAAAATGCTTCGTTCTGATAATGGTTTGGAATATTGTAATACACAGCTAAAACAGATTTGTAGGAATAGCGGCATACTACATCAGACACCTGCACCGTATAGTCCACAATGGAATGGAAAAGCCGAACGCATGAATAGGACTTTAGTTGAAAAAGCCAGATCAATGTTATATGATGCGAATCTTAAGAAGTTTTATTGGGCTGAGGTTACGAGCACTGTATTTAATAAATCTCACCCCGAAAAATAGTCTTAATGGAAAATCTCCAGACGAAGTTCTGAGTGGCTAACAACAAAACTTAGATAATCTCCGTGTTTTTTGTTGCGTTGTTATGGTAACGATACCTAAGGAGTTACGTAAAAAGTGGGATTCAAAATCAAAGATGTGTATAATGGTTGAATATTCTGAAAATATCAAAGCCTACAGATTATATGATCCTGTAATGAGAAAGATACACGTAAGTCGTAATGTAGTATTTGTAGAAACTGAAATGTATTTTGAAAAATCAAAAAATAACACTGTTTCATCTACGGATAATCAGAATTTAGTGGTAATTTTAGATTATGAAAATTCTGATGATATATATGAAAGCTCAAGTGAAGCTGAAAGTACTACCGATGATGAAGATGAAAAACAAAAGGAAGAGAAACAAGAAGATCATCAAGAGGAAGAAAAACAAGAAGACCATCAAGAAGAAGCAAAGCAAGTAGAACAACAGCAGCAGGTAGAAGAACAAAAAGAAGACCGCTTAAATACAGATGAACAAACTCCTCGTCGATCATCAAGAATCAAAAACCACAAAAATGGATGATTATGTTTCATATTAAGCCAGTTATAGTGCAAGTGAACCAATGAGTATTTCGGAGGCTGTCGATGGTGACGAAAAACGTTTTTGGTTAAAAGCTATTCAAAGTGAATAAAATTCACTTTTGGAAAACAACACATGGTGTGTTGTGAAAAATAACAAAGATAAAAAAGTTAACTACAAAATGGGTTTTTAGGTATAAAGCAAGATTAGTTGGAAGAGGCTGTGCGCAGCGTAGTGGTGTCGATTATACCGAAACTTATTCTCCAGTGATAAGATATGATTCATTACATTTTTTATTAGAATTTGATTTAAAAATAAATCATTTGGATGTTTGTACAGCCTTTCTGCAAGGAAATCCAAGAGATTAAGTTTATATCGAAGTTCCTGAAGGGGTATCTGTTCCGGATGATCATATGCTAAAGTTAAATAAGCCATTGTGATGTTTAAAACAAGCCTCCAGAATTTGGAATGAAAAGTTAAGCGGAAAATTGACAGAAATTGGCATGAGACAACTTAAAGTGGATCAATGCTTTTACGTTATGAATGAAGATACCGATAATTTGATAATTATTGCTGTATACGTGGATGATATGGTCGTGTTGTGGAAAAATGAAAAAACAAAAAATTCCCTGGTTAATAGTATAAAAATTGAATTCAAGGTGAAATGTCTTGGTCCAGCTAAATCATTTTTGGGAATGAGAAAAAGTCATGAAACAGGTAAAAAATTATCAATTGATCAGTCGGCATATATAAAAAAAATGTTAGAGCGTTTTAATATGGTTTCCTGCAACCCAGCTTTAACACCCATGGATCCAAATATGAAATAAAATAAATGCGACCAGAATGAAAAAACTAAATCCGAAATGAAGAAGTATCCATATAGGTGTTAATTAGCTGCCTACTGTTTGCGGCTTAAGTTACCAGACCGGATATGCTGTAAATTTACTCAGTCGTTTTAACAATAATTTTGAAACTCAACACTTGATTGCAGCAAAGCGTATTTTAAGGTATCTTAAAGGTACAATTAATTTCAAATTAACATTGGAAAAGCAGAAGAGCTTTGAGACAACAGTTTTTTGTGATGCCGACTATGCAGCTGATCCAGAAGAAAGAAAATCAGTTACGGGTACGTACTAATCAAAACAAGCCTCCAGACATGGAGTCAAAGGGGCCTTTTTGCAGTGCTTGTGAACAGCATTTAGTGAACCAATACAATCATCTTCAGAGACATGGAAAAACCATGAAAAAAGTTAAATAATAAAATTAAAAAAAAATATATATATAAGAAACTTGAAATTTGTATCTAAAAATTAGGCGGCACGAACGAAGGCCCCAATGAACTAAGACCCCAAAACGAAAATGAACTAAGGCCCCAAATAATTGTACAGGGAACAACAACAACGTTTTTTGGGGAAATAGTTCATTATTTTGTGGTTTTATTGCATTTTTTGAATTGGGGGCTTAATTCATAATGAAATAAAACCCCAGTTTGTAAAAAAGAACAAAGGTCCCACAAATAAAGTTGGGGCATTAGTTCATTTTCTGAAAAATGTAATAAATTGCAATATTTCCAAATTGCTAACCGTTATACCGTTAAAAAAAAGAATTTATTTTCTGAAAAATGTAATAAATTGCAATATTTCCAAATTGCATTTTACATTGATTAATAGTTTTCTTATTTTTATAATTAAAAGGTAATGATTTTCCCTTTTACTAAAGTTAAGTATTGAAATCTGGCTTCGCTTGCTAAAGTTTTTCTGCGTGGCGGCCTGCGGCCGTGCTTACGGGTTTTCTCCTCCAGTAGGACGCGGCAGGTGGCTTCGCTGAATAAAGTTTTCTTAGTTGTTATTTTTTCACTGATAACTAAGGATTTTCCCTTTTACAGAATGGTACACCAAAGGCATGCAAAATTATATCTGCCCGTACTGCCGAACAATTGTGGAAGACACCATGCAGGTATATACCTGACTTCTTATTCATTAAGTATTTATACAAATTTATCTAATTATTATATAAACAATGAAAAATTTTTGTTTTTTGTTATTTTTTTTTTTTTTTATGTATAAAATTTGAATACTTTGATATTTTTTTTCGTATTATATAACTATAATGTTTGTTTTGAATATTTAAAACAAAACAAGAGTCACTTTATTTTTGAATTTTTTTATTGGGGACTTTGTTCATTCTTACTTTGGGACTTCATAATAACATTAGGGTTTTGATTCATAATGAATTAAGTCCCCATTAATGGGCGCTTAGTTCATTCCCATTTTGGGGGCTTAATTCATACCATCGTTGGGGTTTTACTTCATTATGAACTAATTCCCCCTTTTTCGGGCCTTAGTTCATTTTCGTTTTGGGGTCTTAGTTCATTGGGGCCTTCGTTCGTGCCGCCAAAAATTAAATGCGTGCTTAAAAATAACTAGATAAAGCCAAAAGACTAAATTGCTCAGATTCGTCCAAGAATTTGTTGTTTTAATGGTTGAATTTTTCGTTGAAAACGACGGTAATCATAAAAAAAATCTGTTTGTATAAATGCACAATTGATAAGCGCAATTGTTAGGCAAATTTACGAAGTTTGTGTTATTGAATTCTCATACAAATTTTGACAGTTCATTTGCGATAGTGTAAAAATATACAGTTTGCCCAGGTTGCGAGACTTTTAAGCGATATCATGAAAACTCTAATGCAAAAGAGGCTTTTGAAAATTAAAAAGTGAAACTGACTGTTTCGTTTAATTTTTTTTTTTGTTTTGCTATGATTTTTATTATTAAAAAAAACGTTAAAAAAAGATGTTCGACTTTTATTTTCTCAAACGACATTTTTGTGCGACTTTATTTTTATGAAACGACCTTTTGTGCGACTTTTCCAAAATTCCTATCGGTAACCCTGGTTGCGAGGGTAGCTTTCGAAGAAAGAGACAAAAAGCGTTCTTTTTTTGTAGTCAACTGGTAATGTGTAAAAACAGGCCGGTGTAATCAACACAAATTGCGCGATCAAAACAAAAATAACAAAACACAAACCACGTTTCACAAAAGCATTGGTTCAACAAACGTTTTATTTTGTACAAAAAAAAATGTATTTGGTAATATTATTTTGTTTTATAATGTTATTTACTTACTTAAATATTATTTACTAGTGTTGCGGTAAACTTTAAAGTTAATTTCTTCAACAGTTTTGCAATAAATCTTAACTAAATAAATTTGTGTTCATTGTATTTTGGCATAAAAGATGGTGCAAAGAGAAAAATTAAAAAAGGGCAGCTTTCTAAGAAAGAGACAACAAATCTTCTGTCTCGTGACATATCTATGTGTAATCTGTGATTTTTCCTTAACTCAACACGTGTTTTTTTTAACGCAGTTTTTGGTGTATTTTTCCCAATAAAGTTTCAACAGTTATAATATAAAATCATCTCTGGTTTATTTTGTGGACCTTCGTGCATTGTTGACAAAAGCACAACTGATTTATTTTTGGCAGGAACATAGGATACTAATGTTATATCTTCGGAAAAACCAAACACACTAGATGCAACTTCGGGGCTTCGGGACGGCTTAAACTCTTCAGGAACATATCTTTTGGTTTTTTTTGAATGTACCTACGACGGATAACTTCCAAGCGGCCAGCTGTTTGGCTAATGAAAGTTTTGTAAGTTTTTATAATTGCCCACCAATTTTTAACTATACGCTCGCCTTGATTCACATCTCTTACATTGTTTATTTTCCCAGTATGTATTTGGCTCTGAAGTGGATAAAATGTTTTGGAATCACATGCACACCAGATTTTAATTCCATATTTAGCTGGCTTGGAAGGCATATATTGCGTAAAATGTGTTCGGCTCTGAAAACCAAAGAGTTGCTCGTCTATGGTTATAGACTCGTATGGTCGATAATAAGCTCTTAAACAAAAAAGTATAAATATGTATGACAAACACTTGTTCGACGCATATAAACATACGTGCAGTAATATACCTCCCGGGTGGATATTGGTAAATCACGTACATAAAAACATTTGGTAAAGCGAAGGTTAAATATATGTATGTACTTAGATACCTTCGGTGAAGGTTATAAAAAGTATAGAGTGTAAGCGGCGGATTTTTGTTTATGAGTTTTTAGATATTAGGATATTAATTTCATCGAATTTTGCTTTAATCGGCTAATCGATCGATTAATTAACCGAGGTTTTGGTTTAATCGGTTAATAATCGGTTAAATTTGTTATTTTATGGAACACTTAATTGGGAACATTATCTATAAAATAAGGTATATATCACCCTTGTGGGTCTCCCAGTTCGGCCACAGTGGGTTAGGCATCCCTCAGAGCACCACTGAAATACCCTTCAACGTAAAAAATCATCACAAATCAGCCAATTCGTAAATATAAATTAATTAAAATTATGGAACACTTAATTGGGAACATTATCTATAAAATAAGGTATAAATCACCCTTGTGGGTCTCCCAGTTCGGCCACAGTGGGTTAAGCATCCCTCAGAGAACCACTGAAATACCCTTCAACGTAAAAAATCATCACAAATCGGCCAATTCGTATATATAAATTAAGTAAAATTATGGAACACTTCGGTTCGGATCGGTTAACCGAAGAAAAAAGTGTTATTTATAAATAAAATAATTTCAATAAATAAAAATTAATACATTATTATTTTAATTATAATTATTAATTATTAGGAGTTTATCAGTTAAAAACAACAACATAACAATTCTTGAACTAAAACGAGCGAACAAAAAAATAATTCATAGATATGTACATAATACATCTTTTTTAATTAATGTATATTGTGTAAAAATTAAAATATAGACTGTGTGATCATATTAATAGTTACTTCAAAAGTTCAAAGAGATCTTATAAAATAATCATTTAGAAAAATAATTTGGTTTGAATATTAGGGATTTAAGTGATTCCTTTCTTTAATTTTGATAAAACTTGACTAGGAAACATTTATTCATTTATCGTAGTTGGAGAAATCGATAGCAATAATACAGAATATCTAATTTCTCAGCCCTTTTCCTGGATTTATCTTAAAAAATATAAAATATTCCATTATGCCATTAGAGTCCTGTTAATTTTTTTTTTTTTTTTAATTTTTAACTTTTCTAATGGTTTCGGTTAATTCTGTTAAAAGATTGATATGAGAAGATATGAAAAGAAACAAAAACCTAAACGCATACATATAAAAAGTACGTGAAACAAAAAGGTGTTGAAAGCAAACACTTTTTGTTTGTATGAAAAAATATTTTCTAAACACATTCCTTTTGTATATGAGAGTCTCAAGTAAGTGCTTTAAGTTTCACAGCTAAGTTCAGTCAAGTTTTCTTAATAATTACCTTTTAAGGTATCCATCCCTGTTATTACAAATTCAAAATTTTCAATGTGTGGAAAGCACATAAAAATAAAAAATGTATATTAATGGTCAATTTCACCAAACTATGTATTTGAATATCAATATATGCAAGGCGAATTCATACAAGCTGACCTTGGCTGGCTACGTGAGCCACAGCTGATAACTATGTGTCAAAATGGTGTATGATCTGGTGGTTTTGGGGAATCTTTCATAAATTCTATAATTTTCTCTTAGAATTATGAAATTTAAAACGATTTAAATTATAATATTTCAAAACACAAAATTCAAAACAAAATAAAATGTTTGAACTGTTTACTACAGTTGTTTTATTTTGACACAACGTTAAAGTATTTTACAGTGTTGTATCCGTTTTCAAAATACGACCACCTTGTATGAATTCGCCTTGAATCTAAGTTTAAAATTCGTTTTTAATGTCAAAAAAAAAAAAGAACAAGTTAGAGTACTATATTCGGCTGTGCCAAATCTTTGATACCCTCCACCGACAGGAGTGGGCTCTATATGATTAATACATATATATTATTAACTAAGCTTCACAAAATCGAGCGTCAGCATTCAAATAAGTTGCGGTTTAGACATGAATTAAATTATTGACCGACAATAAGAAAACTTTATGCGTTTCTTGTTAGAACTTTGAACAGGCTTGAGTAAAATATCATGATTCGTAAAAGTTTTAGCCGGACTAAAATAATTTTTAGGAGGGTAATTTGTATCGCTCCTATGGTAATTTATGGCCCAATCATCCCAAAATTCTGAAGACTGATTTCTGGTATTATAAAAAAAATAAATTAGAATAAATTTCAATACAGCAGTGTAATAAGTTTTAGCGTTAACAGAAAATTTCACAAATTTGCATGATATTTTTTCTGGCCATATGAATTTAAGTAAGAAATTTTACCGTAATATCTATATATGTGATGGTTTAAGGCGAATTTTATTATTTTCCCAAAGTGAGCTTTATTTGGTTTTAGGCGCAATACACTGTTTTCCGGGAATTGGGTTTATATGGGACCTAGTGTTAATTATGGACCGATCTTCAAAAACTTTTACAGTGTGATTTCTCGTCCTATAAAACCGTGACGTACAAAATTTAAGTATGCTAGCATTATTTATTGCGCTTTTAGGCGTACTAAACTGTTTTCCGGGAATAGGGTTTATATGGGGCCTAGTGTAAATTATGGACCGATCTTCAAAAACTTTTACAGTGTGATTTCTGGTCCTATAAAACTGTGACGTACCAAATTTAAGTATGCTAGCGTTTTTTATTGCGGTTTTAGGCGTACTAAACTGTTTTCCGGGAATAGGGAATAGTGTAAATTATGGACCGATCTTCAAAAACCTTTACACTGTGACGTACCAAATTTAAGTATGCTAGCGTTTTTTATTGCGGTTTTAGGCGTACTAAACTGTTTTCCGCGAGATGGGTTTATATGGGGCCTATGATTAATTATAGACTGATCGTCACGAAATTTACCAGTATGATTTGCAGTCGTACAAACCAAATTCGAGCAAAATTTTATGTCATTCCGTGCATTATTAAACCATTTTTGTTAGTTTTTGTATCAAAATTATCAATTTTTTTAGGATGGTGGTTCCACATTTTGATTCATAGTTCTGATCCTACTGAACCGATGTTGCTGGATTTCAATCCCAAACTGCTTAGGATAACTACAAGCAATTTGAGAACAAGTTTGTTCTTTTCCTTTGCGTTTTTCGAAAGTGAGCGTGTTTTCAACAGACGGACAGACAGACGGACATGGCTAAATCAACTTAGAATTACTCAAGGAGCCAGAATATATATATTTTATGGGGTCTTAGATGTATAATAAAAAAGTTTCACACGGAATGACAAACTTAGTATACCCTCATTCACCACAGTGGTGGTGGAGGGTATAAAAAATACGAAAAACTATTCTTTAATACGAATTAATATTTAAATAGAATTAGTGAAATTGGCTTTAAGAGTTATTACAGAAAACATCAAGCAAATTTCAAAAGAAAAAAATTTAAAGTTCAAAACGTATATTTTTGTCACTACTCAGACTTTATTGCTATGTATGTGCTGGTTCACACTGTTCAAGTTTTAGCCTTCAAGTCTTGAGCTTTATGGAGAGAAGGGAAAAGAGAATGCCATTTCTCCTAAAAACTCAAGACTTGATGGCAATAATTTAATTGCTTTACGAAAATAAAGTGATTGGGTTTGGGCCACCACCTCCCACTGTGCATGGTAGTGAAATGTCCTTTCAAAAGTTATTTTTGGAAGAAAAAAAAATTTATTATTAATAAGATTTCTCTATGGCGTGTTAGGCCTGATCACTAGGAAATCTTTTTCCAAAGACTTTAGAAAAGCTTAAAATATTATACAAATAAAACTGTAAAGCGAAAAAGAATTACAAACACTCAAGTGTTACTTTCCAGTTAAAACTTCGTCTATAAAATAAGGTGTTGAGTAATCAGAAAAAAGTAAAAAGAGATAAGTATTTATAGAAAAAAACTACTAAATAATGAGTCAAAGAAGCTATTTATTTAGAAAAAGTGAGCGAAGTTTTTACTGGGTTGTAACAATATCAAAGCTTAAACAAAACAACAACAATAAACAGTGAGTTTATCTTTTCTTACATTCTTTCATTGCTAAATCTTGTACGTATTTGTAAGTTTTCGGATACCTGAGAGATACCTGAGTGAGATCTGCAAAAATTCCTAGAGGCGCAGATCCGCTTGTTTACTGGCACAATGAAATATTATACCCAGACTTGAGAAAAATGGCGCAGATATACTTAAGTTTTCAAATGATTTATGTATCATCTGAGGGACTATTTTCCACGACAGGTCTGGTTCAAACAGATTTGCGTTTGATCGTTTTTTAAACAAGAATCTTATTAATATCAATTTTAAATATTAATTAGCTCCTTCATCTTTTAATTTTTTTTTGTTAATTTTACCATGAATTAAATAAAATTCGTTGTTTTTATAATCCTATCAATATTAAATTAAAATATTAAAAATATTTTATGCTGTTATTTTGCATGCTTGAGTTTTGTTAATTGTGACTTAACTCAAATTTAATATGTGTATTTCAATAGCAAACAATTCCGGATTATATTTTAAATAATTTATAACACCCTAGCCTCCATCATATCTTCGGAGAACCCATTTCAACGGACGAACAGACGGACAACCGGATTTGAACTTTCCTTCTTATAAGAAGCCAGAATAAATATACTTTATAGGGTCTAAGATCAATATTGTAGAAATTATAAACGGTATGGCAAAGTTATAAATACGCTTTTACCTTCGGTGAAGGGTATACAAATAATAGTTATTTTTTACCAAATTATAGTTGGTTAATTTGGCCAAATTATGGTTAATTTTGATCACAAATGGTTAATTTTAACCAAATTATGGTTCATTTCTACCAAATGCTAAATTATTAACGGATTATAACAAAATTGCATTGTATTATTATTAGCCAAAGAAAAATTTGACTGCAATAAAATTATTTGTAACGGTTTTGGGCATTCTAAAATGTTTTCCGAGAGTGGGCTTTGTATGGGGTCTCTGGTTAATTATGGTCCGATCTTAACGAAATTTGGTAGTATGATTTTAAGAGCCAAAAGCAGAGTTTTTATCGAAATAATTTGTATTTGTCATAATCACATATGTATGCTTAACGTTTATTCTTAAGAGATATTTGTTAATTGTTATCTTTAAAAAACATCATTCTGATAAAAAAAAAAACTTTATGGCGTCGGAACGAAATTTTGAAGCGAAAAAATTTGCTTCTAGTTTTTTCGAAAAGATTAAAATTATAAAAAAACCTCTACAACTTGTTTTCGTTTTAATGAAGAAAAAACCTTTATCATTAATTGTATAGAATCTTGTTTATTTAACAACTTTTTGTATTTACTGTTGTAAAGTGTACATTAATATAGTTTAAAACTTCATTAGTGCTTTTAGGTAAGATTCATGATATATCAAAAAAATATTCTCTAAGATTTCTTCAAAGGTATTTAATAAGTTATTATTTAATATTCTAAAAACGGGTGATTTATTCACCAAAAATGCACGTTAAAAACTTTCAAAATAAAATATAATGGGAATTCACAAGAATAGTCTTAACTCTGAATTAACACTCCTTAATATCAAGAAGGGTAATAATTTTTATTCAATTTTGAAAATAAATCTGTTCAAATTTCTATACAAATCTATTAAGCGGCATGGCCACACATCAAACTAATCCTTCAAACACGTATGGTTCGATGTGAATTTGACAAAAATCAGCCAAAAATGTTCGATATTTTGATATATAAAACGTGTCCATAGGTCATACTAGAGCCTTAAAATTTGAAATTTTTATGTTTTTTTGACCATTTTTGGAGTATTTTCAATAATGTCTTTGTACGGGACCACGCCCACTTTTCCAATCCTGCCCACATTTTGTGGGATGCTTGATACCCGATATGTGTGTACTTAATTTGGGAACTTAACTCGTTTAGTTCTCCAGATATAAAGAAATGTATAATGTCTTTGTATGGGAAGTGCCACAGCCATTTTTCCAAGAATTGGCGTATTGGTAACAAAAATATTAGTACCAAATTGGAAAGCTTTGCCGTTCTCCAGTTATACAGAAAAAAGAAATAAAAAAACAACTACAACAACATGGGATTTATGGGAACAATTAGAGGTAGACGTGGTTTTTTGCTCATATCTAGCTGAATTTCAATAGCAAAATTATATTGAGCATATCTGACATAAATATATACCAACCAAGTTCCCATCATATCTGGGGTCTTCGGAAAACCCATTGCAAAAGACGGACTAAAAATCCATTTCAATAGACGGATTTGAACTTCCCTTCTCATAAGAAGCCAGAATATATATACTTTATAGGGTCTAAGAACAATATTGTAGAAATTACAAACGGAATTGCAAAGTTATTTTTTACCAAAGTATAGTTGGTTAATTTGGCCAAATTATGGTTAATATTGTTATAATTATATAAACTTTTATTCTTTAGTTTCTTAATGTACTTTAATTGGATCGTGAATAATTTTTATTTTTTGCTTGATATATAACAATTATTTATTGATTTCTATATTTTGCATAAAAATAATCATTTTTATTTTGGTTTTATGTCTTAAGATAAAGCTGAACTTGCCAAACGTAATTGTAAAAAAGGCTTGAGATGTGAATCTGCAAATTTCGTTTTTACTTAAAATAATGGTTTTTATTAAGCAAAATACAAAAATCCAGAAATAGTCGTCATATAACAAGCAAAAATTGAAAATTTTAAATACTTGCTGTGTTCCAAAAACAAAAAATAAACTCAAAAATAAGAATTATTTGCAATAAAAAAATAAACTTAAATATAATTTTTAAAAAATATTTTTGTATAGAGTATAAAAATTCAAAAAAATGAAAATTTTTGTACATAAAAGTTGATATGTTAAAAATCCCGGGACTCATAAAAATAAATCTCGGAATTCGGGATTTATCATTCCCGAAAAATCCCGGGATTTCGGGATTTCCCGTTTGGCATCCCTAGTGATACTCTCTTTTGCAAATTTATGTGTAAACGAACGCAATTCAGTAAAATCCAGTTCAAATTTGTACAAATTTTTGCAAATTTTGGGTTAAACGAACACAGCTCTAGATTGAATTAAACTATGAACTGGCTTATTTGAGTTTCTAAGCTGAACTATTTTATTTCAATTATTTTCTTACAAACAAACAGTTATTTTCTTATCTGCTTACTCATTTATATATACTAGCATTTAACCAGCTACTTCGTTAGCGTCTCCTTTTCTTTCGTAAACATATTTTTATGCCAAAGTTAATTTTTCTAGGTTTTAACTTGTTTAGATTCTAGCATTTAACCCGTTACTTTGTAAGCAGGTCCTTTTTTTCATGAACATATTTGCATGCCAATGGTTAAGGTTCTACTTCACACATTTTTTATCTTATAGGTTGATAATCACTCAGCTTAATTTTGTGTCTCTAACTTCAATATTATAACAAATTCAAAAAGTATAACACATAAAACACAAAAGTAAAAAAAAAAATTAATTACCATTATTTATCCTTTTTGATACCTTTTTCTTCCCATTGAAGTATCAAAAATTTCAATATTGTAGTGGAAGCCCATAATTTAGTACTTTTATATCAATGAGTGGAGAAAAATGTTTTCTAAAAAAGTACTAAAAAAGAAATTAGGATTTTCACCTGAAGGATCCTGAAGGATCGAATTTCGAAAAAGTATCAAATTTGTATTTGTATTTTTTAGATGAGTTACGAATGTGATATAATTGTTATTTCTATGTTTATGGGCTTAAAAGATAGATGGGGTGTCAAAATAGTACCAAAATACAGGTTTTACCCGTTTACCCTGTAAAAGGGTTGAATTTCCTAAAAGTACCAGACACCTGTCCGCTTATTTTTCTAAAGAGCAACGATAGATATTACATTTTTTGTATCTCTTTTAGTTTTGGAGAAATAAGGTTACCGAATTTACCCGTTTTTACCCTTTTTAACCCCTAAACATTCGAACTTCTAAAAATCCCGTCTTTGTGAATCGAGACCAACCACTGGCCCAAATTTCAAGTTTTTAGCTTTTGCTTATTTACTATTTATACATATTAATTTACACAATTAGACGCACCACATGTGTGGAGAATTTTGTAACTCTATTTACTAGGTTATTCATTCGGTTAACCGATTAATTCCTACCCGATTAACAGATCGGTTAATTTGAAATTGCCTATTTTCGATTAACGATTAAGCCGGTTAATTGCAGTCGAATAAATCATGTCTATTTTTCGTTTGACAGCAAGCGGGGTAGAGAAGCAAGAAGGGTAAAAAAAGACATGAATCGTATTTTCTGTGCTTCGTTTTTGGCATTCCTCTTTGCACTTATTCGTGTTTTTTAATTTATGTTTTGTTCTTATTTTAAAGTGATAGGTGCTTATTAAAATATAGAAAAATAAAAAATTGTTATTAAAAAAATATTCAAAACATATCAAAATTATGTGGAATAACGAAATTTTAAAATTTTTTTTTTTAATTTTAATTAATTTAATATTTACAGAACTAAAAAAGAAATACAAAAAAGACATGTCTTTTAAATCATCCTGAAAATTGGGTGTAATAATAAAAAAAATATTTACTGCCTGTTTTTGAAAATAAAATAAAAATTTTCGAATGGGAAAATAAATTGAAACAACAATAAAAAAGTCAAATTTGTTTTTGTTTTGCATATAAATTTCCTAACGAATATTTGTATTTTAGTTTGAAAAACAGGCAGTTAAGGCCTCGTTACTCTTTACGTAAATGCTGCGGATACGTAAACGTTGAGGTCGACTTCAATGGTTGGTAAACGTATCATATGTTCTTAAAGTGTGTTAAAAAAACAAAGAAAATTAAATAAAAACATTTTGTTATGCTTTGATTTTGCACTCAGTGTTACTTTAAAGCACGTTGTTAATGTTCTTGTTTGAAATCGCCAATACATAACGATATCCAGGCTTTTCTAATAAAGAAGTAGAAGAGTAGAATATATGTATGTCCATATGTATATACAGATATGTTTGTATGTACAGCATTGAAAAATACTATTACATAAAAACTTTTGATATAGTTTTTTGCACCTAGTTAAGGAGTTATGGACCTTAACTATTTTTTAAGACTTTATTAATATCTGTTTAAGTACAAATTTGATCTCACTTATATGGGTATCAGTAAAAAGTGCTACTAAATCCTCACCTATATATGTGTATACACGCTGTTTATTTCCGGAAATGCCCGGGGACAAACCATCAAAATTACTGCAAAAAACGTGTTCACAAAAAAGTACCAAAAGTACGAATTTTTACCCTGTTTGACCTTAAATGTACTTAATTTGTTTGCTACCGTTATGTGAAAGAAAATAGGTTTCAAGTTTGCTCAAAATTATTTTGAAAAAAAGAAAACGTGTTTACAAAACGTACGAATTTTTACCGTTTTGTGCCTAGAATTAAAAATTTGTTATATATGTATGTTCCTAGTGATAGTTTTAGCATGAAATAATTATTAGCCTATTTCCGATGTTCGAATTCTTTCTTTCGAACAACTTCATTTAAAACACAAACAAAGTTTTTAGAATTTGTACGAATGTAGTCTTACGAACGAAATAGGCCGTAAACTTTTCAAATTTTGCAATACATATGAGCTAAATTAAAATATCCCAAAAACTCCCTATTTTACCCACTTTCAGGGGGTATGCCTTAAAAGTTACGACTTTCAAAATGTTCTTTTATGCGACATTTTAAAATTCATTCAAACATCGCCAAAATATATAAAACAAAGTTTTACCCTGTTTTGTCCCTTTAAGTTAACATTTTTCAAACCTATATCCCTAATGGTAGTTTAAGCCAAAAAATAAATTAACTTTTAAAATTTTGCAGTCTAAATTGATCAAAATTGATCTGAAGTTTGCCTTTCTTATATATAAAATCAAGAGCGGGTACGTAAAAACGGAGAGAAATTTAAATTTTATCAGGTTCATCCGCAACGCAGCGTTACATTTACGTAAGAGTACCTATTTATACATAGACTTGGTAAGGAAAACGCAACAGCTGATCAGCAAACGTATACGTTTACGTAAGAGTAACGAGGCATTAAGTGTTTGTGTGTAAAGAAAATTTTGTTAAACATTCCCTGCAAATAATATTTGACTACTTGAACCATTTTAGATAAAATAGGCTACTTACAGCATGGTCCTATGTAATGCATTCATGGACCTTGCCATTGTTAAAAAAGAATTTGTAGTTAAACGACATGTCTTCGTTTTTAAAAGACATGATTTCGTTTTTTAGCGATTTCAGAACTAATCCTCTGGAGTATACCATAGAGTAGTTTCAAAACTAACCTACTGGGAGTATGTACGAACATGGAGTAGTTAAAAGACTAACCCGTTGTAATGCAAAGCTGGGTTATATGGTCCAGAACGAGGACATCGTAATGTTAAATATATGTACTATTTTTTTCAATACATTTGGGTTACCTTTGGACCATAGTCCCTTATGGGCTATATTTTACATGCGTGTATGGAGTTTAACATAAATTTGTCCCACCACTGTATTTATATCGCTTGACCAAGTTAAGTTGCTGTTGAACATTAATTCCAGATTTTTTGCCGTTGTTAATTTGACCATAATTCCCATGTCAATGATGTCAACTATCACATTGATTATTAGGATATCATTTTCGATTAAAGGTGTGACTGGTAGTGATTATGAATATGACTTGCAGAAAATTTCAGCCTAAAGTTTTACGGTCCGATATTTTCAAATTTTAGAAAAGCACAGATTTTTAGAACCTAAAGCAAAAAAAAAAAAAAAAGAAAAACCATAAAATAATATAAAGATTTTTTTAAAAAAAATATTGAAACGCAGTTTGCGACTTTTATTGTACTTCTAAACAAATATTTACACGGTCGAATTAAAACAGTAAGCAAGTGAACAAACTAACAAGAACATATTCATAGCAAAAAAAGATTGTTAATTAAATAAACTTAAAAACAATATGGCATTAAATAAAGAACAAAACAGTGTAATAAAACAAATGAATGTGCTGACATAAATGATAAGAAAAATTTTAAATAAATAAAATTAAGTTAAATTATTAATTAAAGTGCGTAGTTTTCTTATTTACTTAAGGCAAAAACTCTGAAATTATCATAAATGTCTTATTAAAATTCCATAAAGATATTTTCTAATTGTTATCTTTGAAAAACATTATCTTGATAAAAATAATTTTATGAACAAACTAACAAGAACATATTCATAGCAAAAAAAGATTGTTAATTAAATAAACTTAAAAACAATATGGCATAACATAAAGAACAAAACAGTGTAATAAAACAAATGAATGTGCTGACATAAATGATAAGAAAAATTTTAAATAAATAAAATTAAGTTAAATTATTAATTAAAGTGCGTAGTTTTCTTATTTACTTAAGGCAAAAACTCAGAAATTATCATAAATGTCTTAGTAAAATTCCATAAAGATATTTTCTTATTGTTATCTTTGAAAAACATTATCTTGATAAAAAAAATTTTATGAAATCTGGATTAAGTTTAGAAATATAAAATCACATGACTCCAGTGTAGTTACTCGAGAAGTTTATTAAGTTTGAATATTTTATAAGTATAACAAGTAAGAAAGTATAGTCAGTCAAGCCTGATTATATGATACCCTACGCCACAGTATATGGAAATAATTTTTGTGGGTCAACCCAATTTAGAACCCATGGGCAAGCATGGCCCGCCTGAAGAAAATTGTGTTATGAAGTTAAGATTCATGTAAAAGTTCATTCTGCCGAATATTATTTAGATATCTTCATTTATAAGAGTTTTTAGGATTGGGACTTATTTGGAACATATGGTAAATTTTGGACCTACCATAACAACATTTTGTCATGACATAGTAGCTATCGTAAAACTTGTTATCCCCTATTTTTATGTTAGTAGCAACATTTATAAGGAAATTAAAAACTATTTTCATGAGTTGTATTTGTATGGCAGCTATGCTCAAATCTCCTTTGCCTGGGTAACAATCCTGTCGAGATGCGAGGACTTAAGTGCATTCTACGGCTCTGATCCCCTATGCTGATGTATACGCTTGATACATTCTTGCTGGAGGCCATGAATACTGAAGGAGTGTGCGACCAAAGGTGGTAGTTAAAACAAATAGCATCACTAAAGCTGGTAAAAAAGAGTGCAAACCAATTTTTTTGCAGTTTTATTCAGTGATAGTGCACTGCTGATTTAAACCAACATTTAGTGCAATCAAATGGACTATACAATTAATTTATAAGACCATGGATTTTGTAATTACATGTGAGAAAAAACATATTTCTTAAAGGAAACAAATTGTCAAAAAACCAAAAATTTTCAGAAAATCTTAGATTTAACCCGATATAACTTAGCTATTATTTTAACCGCGTGACGCCTTAAAGAGAAGTATAACTACATCGGTGCATACAATGAATCACATCAATATCGTTTCCCGTTACTTTTACGACAATAACTACAAATAATAATAGTTTAAGAAAAAAACTTGCACAAACTATAATTTCGCAGGCCTGTGAAATTAAATGCTTCTTTGTATTATTCGAATAAAATTGATTAAAAACAGGGAGTTTGAAGTAAAAAACTGAAAAAAGATATATCGGGACTTTTGGCAACGCTGAGATGGTGTGTTGTGTTTTAATTGTCAATAATACAATTGAAAATTTAACAATGACTACAACAAGTTAAACTATCAAATAAATTCTACTTGCAAGCAACTGTCGTTGTTTTTGGATCAGGTGTAGTTGCAAAAGTATTGGTAGCAATTTGTACGAAATTTGGAAACTTCACAAGCCGTTCATCAGATATAAAGAAATCTATTTTGTGCCACTGTTGCATATAATTTTAATTTAAATATTTATACAAAAACAGTTATTGATTACTTGTTAATTGGACGAGCTTAAAGTAGTATAACTTTACTTAAAAAGAGACAAGAATAAACCCAGTCAAAAGAGGAGCAAAATGCGATAAGCCGGCGATACAATATCCTATTCAGTCGTACGATTTGCCAAATATAGCATAACTTTTAAGTTTTTAATTATTTGTTTCGTCTCATATACAAATGATATGTGTTTGAAAATATTTTTTAATACAAACGAATTATTAGTGATGTTTATTTAATTTTTTTGTTAAAACAACCTAAATGAGTCTTTTCAGATTACTTTTGAGATTAAAAACTGATGTATCACTTGATCAATTTAAAATGGATTCATTCATATGTTCAAATAATGATTTCGAAATGTTTTGAATAGCGCTCGTTATAGAGATTTTTCAAAGTGAAGTCTAATCAAAGCTAAAGAAAAGAATCGCTTAAATTCTGAAAAGATTATTTTTTTAAGGTCTCCTTAAACTATTAAAATAACTTACAAAATTATCTTGCAGTTTATTTTTAAATTACTCGTTTAAGTTCAAGAATTGTTATGTTTGTTATGTTATTTTTTTTCTAAATAATAAATAATTTATGCATTTTTATTTATTGAAATTACTTTAATTATAAAAAAACTCTATTAATCGGTTAACCGATCAATTACAAAATTAACCGTGTATTAACCGATAAAACCAAAACCTCGGTTAATTAATCGAGAGATTAACCGATTAATGTAAAAGCCCGATGAAATGAAAACCCTACTAGTTATTCGTTTAAAACGCTGCTTACATAAAATGGAAAACCCCACATCTTGTAATATGGTACTTGGGTCACTACGTCAGTTAATATGCAATTTGGGTTCATCCATTTTAAGGTTAACACAATACATAAATATGTATGTTTATTCGTCCTTAAGACGAAAATTTCTCTTTAATTTTAGTATCTAACACATGGTCCAAACAAGTACAGTTTAAAAAAATGAACAATTAATATTGTAGAAATTTCAAACGGAATGACAAAGTTATATATACCCTTTTCCCTTCGTTGAAGGGTATAAAAAGAGAACATTTTGTGATTTCAGTACTTTGGCAATAGCTCGGCCACTTTTCAACCGAAAGTTTTCGTTATTTTTATATATAAAACGTATCCAGAGGTCAAACATTTTGATGTTTTCTTGACCATTTGACCACGCTAACTTTTCCAACCGCGAACATATTATATGGGATGCTGTTAGAGTTTGTTCCCGGGATTTGTCGTCCGGGGAATTCCCGGGATTTTCAATTGTTTTCAATTCCCGCTTTCCCGGAAATTAGTTGCGGTATTCCCGGGAAATTTTGAAGAACATCTTTTTTTAAAACTTTAGTAAATCTATGTCGGACTAGTGCTGTAGTAGTTTAATCCAACTTAATTTCACCACAATATTTAAATCTACTACAGTTTAAGGCATATTAAGCTCATTTTTAAGAATGGGCTTTGTATAGGTCCTATGATAATTAAAGGCCTATCTTCACGAAATTTTATTTCTTGTCTTAGCACACTGAAGTGTAAATTTTACAATAATATCTTGCGGCTTAGGGCGTAGTTAAGTGTTTTCCTAGATTGTGCTTTATATGCGGCATTTCAAGTAATTTTGAGTATTATGAAAGTAGAATATGCTAAATTGCACCACAAAAGCAGTATTTGTTACGCTTTTAGCCATACTTACATGATTTACAAGATTGGTCTAAACTTGGAGCCGTAGGTAAATTATGGACCGACATTCACGAAATTTGGTGGCTTATAAAACGAATTTGTGGAAATTTAATGTCAAATTTATGTTAGATCAGGTTTCCGACCTGATCTTTCATTTGACGTAATCAGTTTTTCGATACCTCATACGGTTTTCGAGTTATGGAGCGTTGAGTTTGTCGTATGTGGTATAGGCTGAAGCAATTTTCAAATTAGATGTGTTCAAACTCAATTTACTCGAAACTATCGGAATCCACATACGACAATTAAATTATCAGTCGACGATTTGGGTGCATAACTCTTTCCCTACTGAAGCGATTCTGCTGGAATTCACTCCCAAACAGGCTAGAAGATCTAGAAACCATTTGACACCCATATGACTAAATCGGCTCAGAATTAATAAAGGATTCACAATAATATTAAAAAAAGATTCACATGGAATGACAAACTTAGTATACCTTCATACACCACTGCTAAAGAAAATTTCTCTTTCCTGCTAAATTTGTTAAACTGTAAAATTGTTTTAGAATTCCTATTTCGTAATGTTATGCCTTCAGTTCCTAATCGCCCTTTCAGAAATTTTATTCCACTAAGACTTCCATACTTTCATTCTAATTATGCAAATGAGCTCTGAATTTGACCATGTATATACGTATATTGGTTTCTATGATCCTGTTGACATCAAAATAACCTCTTAAGTATCTTAAAATTACTTTAATCTTAATTTTTTTACGTTTTTGTTATATAATAGATACTAGATTTAATTATTTAAAGCGTAATAGTCAGTAAGAAATATTAGTTTCTTTGGAAAAATAAGTAAATAAATAAATAAAAAAATTTGGGCGGGAATCCCGGGAATTTGATATTTATTTCCCGCTTTCCCGAGAATAAAAACTCAGATGCTGTGTATTGATAACCGATATGTTTGTAACTAACTTGACTTTAGTTCGTTTAGTTCTCCAGATATAAAGAATTGTATAATGTCTTTGTATGGGAAGTGTCACACTCACTTTTCCAATCCCGCCCATTTTTGGTATTGATAACCAAGATGTTAGTACCAATTTTAAAAGCCATGGCTCTTGCCGTTCGGAGGATATGCAGAAAAAGAAATGAAAAAACAACAACAACATGGGATTTATGGGAAAAATTAGAGGCAGTCGTGGTTTTTTGCTTATATCTAAGCCATTTATGGAGCAATCTGGCTCAATTTCAATAGCAAAATTATAATGAGCTGTCTAATATAAATATATACCAACCAAGTCCTCATCGTATGTGGGGTCTTCTGAAACACCATTTCAACAGACGGACGGACAGACGGACAACCGGATTTGAACTTTCCTTCTTATAACAAGCCAGAATATATATACTTTATAGGGTCTAAGATCAATATTGTAGAAATTATAAACGGTATGGCAAAGTTATAAATACGCTTTTACCTTCGGTGAAGGGTATAAAAATAATAGTTATTTTTTACCAAAGTATAGTTGGTTAATTTGGCCAAATTATGGTTAATTTTGATCACAAATGTTTAATTATAACCAAATTATGGTTCATTTCTACCAAATGCTAAATTATTAACTGATTATCATAAAATTGCATTGTATTATTATTAGCCAAAGAAAATTTGACTGCAATAAAATTATTCGTTACGGTTTCGGGCATTCTAAAATGTTTTCCGAGAGTGGGCTTTGTATGGGGTCTCTGGTTAATTATGGTCCGATCTTTACGAAATTCGGTAGTGTGATTTTTAGTTTTATAAAACTATTATTTGTAACATTCATAAGTTGTATGCTCATCTTAACGAAATTTGGTAGTATCATTTTTAGAGCCAAAAACAGAGTTTTTATCGAAATAATTTGTATTTGTCATAATCATATATGTATGCTTAACGTTTACTCTTTAAAGATATTTGTTAATTGTTATCTTTAAAAAACATCATTCTGATAAAAAAAAAACTTTATGACGTCGGAACGAAGTTTTGAAGCGAAAAAATTAGCTTCTAGTTTTTTCGAAAAGATTAAAATTATAAAAAAACCTCTACAACTTGTTTTCGTTTTAATGAAAAAAACCTTTATCATTAATTGTATAGAATCTTGTTTATTTAACAACTTTTTGTATTTACTGTTGTAAAGTGTACATTAATATAGTTTAAAACTTCATTAGTGCTTTTAGGTAAGATTCATGATATATCAAAAAAATATTCTCTAAGATTTCTTCAAAGGTATTTAATAAGTTATTATTTAATATTCTAAAAACGGGTGATTTATTCACCAAAATGCACGTTAAAAACTTTCAAAATAAAATATAATGGGAATTCACAAGAATAGTCTTTACTCTGAATTAACACTCCTTAATATCAAGAAGGGTAATAATTTTTATTCAAATTTGAAAATAAATCTGTTAAAATTTCTATACAAATCCATTAAGCGGCATGGCCACACATCAAACTAACCCTTCAAAAATCAAAATACTTTTGATTTGATACATTACAACAAATCAATTATATAAAAAGAGAAATTTTGGGATTTCAGTACTTTATGACCAAAGCTCGCCAACTTTTCAATATTCGATATTTCGATATATAAAACGTGTCTATAGGTTATATTAGACCCCTCAAATTTGAAATTTTGATGTTTTCTTTACAATTTTCGAGTATTTTCAATAATGTCTTTGTACGGCAGGTACCACACCTGCTTCTGCAATCCCGCCAATATTTTTTAAGGGGTTGGTGTATTGATAACCAATATGTTTGTACCAGATTTAAAACCCTGGCACTTCCGTTCTCCAGATATGCAGAAAAAAGTAATAAAAAAACTACAACAACATGGGATTTATAGGAAAAATTGGAGGTAGTCGTGGATTTTTGCTTATATCTCAGCCATTTATGGACCGATCTGGCTGAATTTCAATAGAAAAATTATAATGAGCATATCTGTCATAAATATATAGCAACCAAGTCCCTATCGTATCTGGTGTCTTCGGAAAACCCATTTCAACAGACGAACGGACAGATGGACAACCGGAATTTTACTTCCCTTCGCATAAGGAGCCAGAATATATATACTTCATAGGGTCTGCGATTAATACTCTAGAAATCACAAACGGAATGACAAAGTTATATATACCCTTTTACCTTCGGGAGAGGGTATAAAAAGGCTGATTAGCTTCTCTCACAGGATTCGATTTGTTTGCAATGTCATTCGATTTGGATGAGTTTTCTGTTGTTGCTGTGACCTGTGCTGCTTTCGTGGAATGTATTGGTTTTGTTGTCTTTACTGTGGTTGAATCAGTTGCTTGATTTTAATATTTTTAGCAGTTGTCGTCGTCGTTTGAGGTGTGATTTTTATAGCAGTTTGTGATTTAACTACTGATTCTGGATCACATCTTTGCTTAAGAACTTGCTCATAACTATTGCAATATCAATTATTATTTATTAAAGAGCTAAACAATATTGATGATGGTCCTATAAATATTATTCCACTTAATAAGGAGCTATATATATCACTGTCTAAGTCTATAAAAGGCGATAGCACTGATTATATTGAAATACGATTTTTAGACTCCTATAGATTTATGCCCTCAAGCTTAGACAATCTCGTTAAGAATTTAACTAAACATGAATTGAAAATAGTGAAATCATTTTATGTAGATGATGAAACTAAGTTCAATTTACTTGTAAGAAAAGGAGTTTTTCCGTATAATTATTTGAATTCTGTTGCGAAACTTACAGAAAAACATTTGCCAAGCAAGGAAGATTTCTTTAATAAGTTAAATAATACACATTGTTTTGAAGAAGACTACATTCATGCTAAAATGGTTTGGAGTACATTTCAATGTGAAACTTTGGAAAACTATTTAATGTTATACCTTAAAACTGATGTTTTATTGTTGGCAGATGTATTTGAGAATTTTAGAATTGTTTGTAAAGACATTTATAATTTAGACCCATGCCATTATTTCACAGCTCCAGGATTGTCCTGGGATGCTATGCTTAAATTAACAAATATTAAATTAGATTTGCTTACTGATCTAGAAATGATTTCCTTTCTTCAAAAGGGTATTAGAGGAGGAATAGTTCAATGCTCTCAAAGGCATTCTATTGCTAACAATAAATCTTTGCCAGATTATGATCAAAGCCTACCTTCGAAATACTTAATGTATTTAGACGCAAATAATTTATATGGTTGGGCAATATCTGAAGCTCTACCAGAAGGTAATTTTGAGTGGGTAAGAAACATTGATAATTTTTCTTTAGACTCAATACCAAATGATTCAGATATTGGTTATATTTTAGAAGTTGATTTGGTATATCCAACCGAAATCCATGATACTCACAATAATTTACCTTTTTGTAGTGAAAACAAAACTCCACCAGATTCCAAAGAAAAAAATTTACTTGTTGATTTAAATAACAAATCGGAGTATGTAATTTATTATAACAATTTACAGCAATGTTTAAAACATGGTTTGAAGCTAACTAAAATTCATAGAATTTTAAAATTTAAACAGTCTTATTGGTTAAAAAAATATATTTCACTAAATAATTTTCATAGAACTAACGCAAAAAATACTTTTGAGAAAAATTTCTTCAAATTATTAAACGATGCAGTTTATGGAAAAACAATGGAAAACGTTGATAAACGTAAAAATATTAAAATAGTTAATAATTGGGAAAATGTTGGTAAGAGACTTGGAGCTCGTTCTCTTATTGCTAAACCAGAATTTCATTCTTTAAGTATATTTGAAGAAAACATGGTAGCAGTTGAACTAAATAAATCTTTTTCATTTTACAATAAGCCTATTTACTTAGGTTTAACAATCTTAGAACTTTCGAAATGGAAAATGTATGATTTTCATTACGATTACATATTACCAAAATATAAAACTAAAGTAAAATTAAATTTTATGGACACAGATTCATTTATTTATACATTTGAAACGGATGACTTCTATAAAGATATAATTATCGACATTGATTTAAAGTTTGATACATCAGAGTATGAAACAAATAATAAATTTGGAATACCAAAAAAAAAATAAAAAAGTCTTAGGGATGATGAAAGACGAAAATAATGGAATTATTATGAAAGAATTTGTAGGTTTGAGAGCAAAAATGTATGCTTTTAAAACAGCAGATATGCAGGAAATTAAAAAGGCTAAGGGTGTCAAGAGTAGCATATGTAACAGTTTAAGTCTATCTGATTATAAAAGTTGTTTATTTAACAAACAAATTTATTATGGAAATATGTTTATTTTTAAGTCAAAACTACATGTGTTATATACTTCCCTAATTAATAAAATATCATTAAGTTATTTAGATAATAAGAGATATATTTGTGATAATAATGTTAATACTCTTGCTTGGGGTCACTACAAGCAACAATTTTTAAAGTTTGATGAAGATGATGACTACTTAATGAAAGTAAACGTAGATTTAATTAATTATAAAGATCAGTTTCAAAAAGATAATGATGATGATGAATATTTAATGGAAATTGAATACTAAAGAAACATTTTTACATGTAAATATTATTTTTAATTAATAATAAAACATTTTTATATACATATTTTATAAACAAAAAAAAGAGTTTTATTTTTTTTTAAATATTTTGCCATAATACATTTTCAGTATCGTAATCTAATTTCTTTCGATTTCTTGTAACACGAGGAGAATATTGATAATTTAAAGTTGATTGTTTCATATTTGAATAATTATCAGTTTTGGATAATATTCTAATTTTTGGAGTTCCTTTTTCCGAAAAGCTTTTAAGACGCTTAGCTACGGAAGATGCAAAAGAAGGATTAAATTTTTGTATTGTTGTATCCATATCGTTCTGGTCATCATTATTTGTGTAAATATCTTCAGGCAAATTCAAATCCGTTTGCAGTGATGTACTACTCGACTGAGGTGTAATTGTTTGCGTTTCAATATGCTTTTTATAGACCTTTTTCGTTTGAGTTTCATTATCGCGCAAATTATGCATTGTTGATATTTTATTCTGATTAGATGATCGTTGGGATCCAATTAAGTATTTAGCAAGTTCTTGATTAATATAATACCATTTGTTTATATCCTTCAGTGTATGTGAACCATATATTGGCAAGAGTTTCCGATGTAAAAAATCTGAATCAGAATGTTTAACTTTAAATTTTTCGTAAGTTGATGGATGAAGATCTATAAGTTGATAATTTATTTGACATTTTCTAAAATTTTTCCAATTACTCCACTTAATATTGATGTAATAATAATGGGTAAAAATCCTCCCTTTTGAATAAGATGTTTCCTCTTTTGGCGCATAGATGTTTGTGATGAGCAAACTTTCCTCAAAGTATTTTTATATGGTTTTAGTTTTTCAAACACATTTTTGTTTATTTTATGATTTCTGTTTATAATATTTAAAATAATTTCATTTAAAGTTTTGATAACAACATTGTCAACATTTTTCAAAATTGCATTTCGTAGTTTGTGATCCGCTTTTTTAAGAACATAAAGAATATGTTTGTTCTCTTTCAGTAACTTTAGATTTGAAGTCATTGTTTATATTTACATATATACAATATAGTAATCTGTATTAAAAATATTTGATCTAAATCTTAAAGCGTTTGGTATTTCTTGAGTAAGATCAACTATTAAATAACCATGAGCCTGTTCTGTACAATGATTATATACATCTACTAAAGATTTTGAGTTTTCTGGATATACTTGACGAGCTAAATGTTGGAATTGTGTCTTATCTCTTGGATTTTTAAACATAACTATATATTTGGAGTTTAATGATATATCTCGCGAATAAGTCCCTTTATGAAAAATATTTTGTGTAACTAAAATTACGCTTAAGTTTCTATGATGAGATCCTTTTGTAAATAGTTCACAAACTTTCTTATTTGATGATTCAAGCATTAAATCATCCAATATTATTAAAGTAGATTATTCGTCATTCGTATTAAAAGACTCTGGAATTCCTTTAACAAACTCTACATTTTCTATATTTGGAAGTGCATTTATTTCAGAATAACACCATATGATTCGGTCTATATCATTAGATATTATATTTTGATTTTTTATTATATTGTTACGAAAATAGATTTGTCTAAGAATTAATTATGGTTTTAGTTATAAGTTATCTTGTAAATTATAGTTTTATGTCATATTAGTTACTATTTTTATGAACGCCACTGCATTAAATTTTCTAGCAATTGTAATTGTAGACTTTAGATTTAGATGTATAAGTTATTTTAAAATAATTCGAACATAATTTTCTAGAAACTACTAGACTGTTCTTGAATCAACTAGGAATAGTTTTGAACTATAAATACAGGCTGACTCATGAAAGTTTAGTTTAGTTTGATTGGAGACATTAAACGGTTCAAATCGATACTTACAATAGTGTTTAAAATTTGTGAACATTATAATTAATTTCAATAAAGTTTGTTAAGTTGAATTCGTGTGTGCATCAATTTTAATTTGCAATTAAAAGAACTCAGAGGTTTATTAGAAATTGAATAAACCTTAACGCGTTTTATTAAGTAAAAACGTTACAATTGGTGTCAGAAGTGAAATTGCAATAAAAAAAAAAAAAATTGATAAACAATGAAATTCGATGAGCTTAAAGTTGAGCAGCTTAAGAACGAGTTGAGCAAGTTGGATCTGCCGAATGCAGGAAATAAAGCTGAGCTGCAGAGAAGATTAATCGATGAATTTAAGCGACGCAATATTGACATCGCAGCTTATGAATTTGATGAAAGAGAAGAAATAGAAGTTGCTACTCGTGCAGTTACAAGCAACATGGATCTTAGCACAATGTTTGCTGCTATGATGGAGAAGATGGAAAAAATGTCTGCAGAAACTTCTAAAAAAATGGAAGAAATGTCTGCAGAAACTTCTAAAAAAATGGAAGAAAATTCTAGAAAAATGGAGGAAAACATGGAGAGAATGGTAAAGGAAAGCTCGGCAGAAAATTCGAGCACCATTCTTGCCGAAATTCAAGAAAATTCAAGGGTGACGAACGAGACCCTCCAGGCTACTAATGAAAAACTTGAGAAGCTTCAAGAAATTTCTACTGCTATAAATGAAAGAGTAGACGATATGGAGATAGAATTCAACCAGAAGATGTTTGATGTAAAATCACAAGTCACTGATGTAAAATCACAAGTCACTGATGTAAAAACACAAGTCACTGATGTAAAAACACAAGTCACTGATGTAAAAACTCAAGTCACGGATGTAAAAACACAAGTCACGGTTTTTGATGGAAAACTACATCATCTGGAAGAAAAAGTAAATAGTCTTCAATACCACGAGGGAGCGGTGCGAGTTTTTCCAGAAGTCTCGAATAGAATAAGAGCTCCAAGTTTTGACGGCAGCTCATCATTGAATGTGTTCAAGTTCCAGTTTGACACAGTTTCCAACAAAAATGCATGGAACAATTAAGAAAAAGCCATAGAGTTGATTCTGGCTTTAAAAGGAACTGCAGCTGAAATTCTAGAAAGTGTACCAGTAAGTTGCAGAAACAATTATGATAACATTATGGTAGCACTGCAACGTAAGTATGGTGGTGAACACAGAAAAGAAATATTCAGAATGGAATTACGGGGCAGAGTACAAAAGGCAAACGAGACGCTACAGGATTTCGCACTAGAGATCGAGCGTTTGGTGCAGCTTACTTATCCAGGTGAAAGTCATCCATTGTTAGATCACTTTAAGACCGAATCATTTGTAAATGGTATACGAGATGCTGATGTAAAACTCGCGGTATGTGAATCACAGAAATCATCGTTTGCAGAAACGGTATCATTTGCCTTAGCCCAAGAAACCGCCAGGATAATTTCAAGGCCACAAGCGTATAAGGTACGAAAGCTTGATTTTCTGCTGGGGACGGGGGAGATATTTTAAAGGAAGTGAGAAACATGACGGAGGCAGTTTTGCAAGCTTTGGGCGACAAGAAAAATAAAACCAAAAGCAAAGTAAAATGCTATAACTGTGGTAAGACTGGTCATATTCAACGAAACTGCAAGTCACCAAGAAAACGATCCCGATCTGCTTCGCCACAAAGAGACAACCAAACTGCTTATCGACATTCATCACAAGAGTCACTTTTAAACTAGAAAGAGCTAGCGCTGCGGGGCATGGGCTAGCTTCCACATTTGATGGCCCCACAATTTCTATATCAGTTGTGCAACATAGTAACAGTAATCTTACTGCTTGCGGTTATATTAATGGACGAAAACGCATTTTTACTGTGGACACTGGGGCATCACATTCTATTATAAGGCCCGATTTAATACAAAAATCTATTGAACCACTGAGCGGGGTAAGACTGCGAACAGCTACGGGAGAGTCTGCCACAGTCTATGGAAAAGTAAAAGTACAATTAAATATGGCTAATACAATCGTCCATCACGTATTTATAGTGGCTGATATTGTAGATGAGGTAATCATTGGCGCAGATTTCATGATTGGACAGAGTATTCGTTTGGATATGGGTCAGCAAATTATGTATTGGCGTGATGTTGAAATACCCCTTGAAGTTGGATACGAAATCGAGGCCCATGTAAGACAATTAATCGCCCTTGAATGTGAAAAATTGCCACCCAAATCAGAAACTTTAGTATGGGCGCGAATGGATGGAGAATGTGAGGACAACAGTTTGTGGGTGGTGGAGCCAGCAGAAATTAAAGGCGATGTCGTAACAGAAAATGCCCTCGTAAAACCTAGCAAGAGTTTAGTTCCCGTGAGAATATTAAATAAGGCCAAACAACTACTTCGTAAATATGCCTCTGTATTTGCTTTGAAAGGTCAAAAACAAGGTCGAACTTTAATCGTAAAACATGAAATCAACACCGGCGACGCTAAGCCAATAAAACAGGCACCTAGAAGCATTCCTCTAACAAAGTGAGCTGAAGTAAGAGAGCTGGTTAGCGAGATGGAAAAGAGCGGAGTTATTAAACCATCATCAAGTCCATGGAGCTCACCAGTGGTGTTAGTTTTTTTTTTTTTTTTTTTTTTTTTTTTCATTATTTATTTATTGAATCTTCATATATTTAATATGAACTAACAATAATTTATCAAATCTTAACCTAATACTTTATTTATGTCCTGCCAGTGCCAGACAAAAATTTTCTTCATCACGGGTTCTGTTCACTTATATAGGTGTTTATCTCTCATCTAGTTGGGTAAGTGCTGCAGTGTCTCTTCTCCTTAAGCGAGTGTGGCCGCCATGATTTAAAATATTTCGAGCTAAAGGATTTGGGTGTTTTTCAAGTCTTTTTAAATATTTTACTGCATATTTTGTAATCATAGTTTTTACTAATGGCACGTTGAGATCCTTATGAATGTTTGAGTTTTTAACATACCAGGGGGCGGCTGTGATTATACGAAGAAGTTTATTTTGGCGCCTTTGAATTTTTTCGATATTAGAGGCCGAGGCAGTGCCCCATAGTTGAATACCGTAGCACCAGATAGGCTTTAAGATAGAGTTGTAAAGTAGAAGCTTGCAATCGAGTCTAAGAACAGAATTTCTTCCAATAAGCCAATGAATTTGGATGGCTTTTAGTTTCATTTGAGTTAATTTTGCCTCTATATGGCATTTCCACGTTAATCGCCGATCCAGATGTATACCGAGATATTTTACATGCGAATGTTGAGGAATAATTTGATTATTGATTGTAATAGGGGGGCAAGATTCCCGGCGCAGGGTGAATGTTATATGTACGCATTTTTGCTCATTGACCATTATCCTCCATTGTCTTAGCCATATTTCTAGTTGAAATATATGATGCTGTAGGTAACGAGATGCTTCATAACGGTTTTCGTGGACGCTTAGAAAAGCTGTGTCGTCTGCAAATGTTGAAGTTTGGGTGTAGTTGTTTGTTGGCATGTCCGAAGTATAAATTAAGTATAATAGAGGGCCCAGGATGCTGCCCTGTGGGACTCCAGCGCCAATCGGCTGAGGTGAACTTAAGGAATTTCCTTCTTTAATAATAAATTGACGACCGACTAAGTAGCTTTCTAACAGTTTGTGTGTGTTTGCTGGTAAATTTTGCTTCAATTTGTGTAATAAGCCTTCATGCCAGACTTTGTCAAAAGCTTGCGAAACATCGATGAAGAGTGCTGAGCAATATTTTTTTTCTTCAAATGTTTTTCTTATGACATTTACTATTCGATGAGTTTGTTCAATTGTGCTGTGTTTTCTTCTAAATCCGAATTGATGGTTTGGAATACATCTATTTTCACTTAAAATCGGTGTTAACTTTGAAACTAATAATTTCTCAAATAGCTTTGACATATTTGATAATAAGCTAATAGGCCTATAAGACTCAACTTTCGTATGATCTTTACCTGGCTTTGGTATCATGGTAACTAAGGAAACCTTCCATTTTTGAGGAAAGTATTCAAGGCGTAAAATAGCATTAAAAATAAAAAGAATAATTTTCTTTGCTACGCGAGGTAGCTCTAATAGCATTTTATTGCTGATCTTATCAATGCCAGGTGCCTTCTTAGTGTTTAAGTCACATATAACCTTTTCGATTTCTCTCATCTCAAATCTTAGGGGAATAGCTGCTCTAGCAGCAACAGGTGGTAAATCGACCGCAATATTGTGAGATATATAGTAGGTGTAAATACGTTTTTCAAGTGGCTTACAAACAGATTTCTTTTTTCAACATCATTTCTTGCCCAACTTCCATTCAAGTTTCTTAATGGTGGTTTAGAGACAACTGGCCTTTTGAGGTTTCTAGCTGCACGCCATAATGAGTAGTCCGATTGTGGAGTTGCATCAAGTTCCTTAAGATATTTTTCCAGAGAAGCCGTTTTCTGAGTCTGCAATAACTTTCTTAATCTTTTTGTACACTCTTTTAGCAAGTTCTTAAGTTGAGGAGATCTGTGCAATTGCCACTCTCTTCGTGCCCTCCTTTTTTCAGACAAGAGACGCTCGACATCTGTGGAATATATTTTAATAGTTTTTGTTTTTTTGGGGGCAATATTGGAATGTTGAACAGCTAGTTTCAGAAAACTGTCAAAATTATCAATAGAGCGATCTACATACTCCGGTGTACTGAGCGGAATATTTTCTGTGCAATGGGCACTGAGATATTTTTTATATTTTAACCAATTTATTTGTGTGGCTGACGTCGCTAGGTAACCAGTCGGAGATACAATTCTATTGGGGTTCATTATAGTAACAATTGTAGGTGTGTGGTCGGAAGATAATTCTAGGGAAGCTTCAACGTGAATCGTTTCTGTGGGGATGTTTTTAACCACGCCAAAATCGATGACATCTGGAATTTTTTGCGGGTCAGCAGGCCAATATGTTGGTTGGTCGCTCGCGACAACATTTAAATTCATTTTAGAGATTGTATTAAACAAAACACGACCCTTTGGTGTTATTAGTCGTGACCCCCAGAAGGTATGTTTAGCGTTATAATCGCCAGCGGCCAGGAAACAGGGTCCTAGTGATTTATAATATTCACAATATTGGCTTTCTGATATTGAAAATCTAGGTGGAGAGTATAAAGATGAGATTACAATGCTACGATTCAGCTCTTCAACACAAATGTTCGTTGCTTGGAGATAATCCTCACGATGATCACACATTAGGTAGTGTTTGACTCGATTTTTTATCAAAATGGCAGAACCACCACAAGCTCTATCTCGAGGGTCCTTGGTATCATATAGTATATAACCATTGATGTTAAACGTATTTCTTGAGGTCAAATGAGTTTCAGAAACCATCATGACATCAATTTGTTTATTTTTAAGAAAGTATTCTAATTCATTTTTATGTTGGCGGATGCCGTTCGCGTTCCAAAAACAGATTTTTAAACAGTTCATGGCTTGTTAAGTACAGATTGCAATAACATCGATTGCATTCTAAGAATTTCCTGCATCATATTACCCATTGTGTTCGTAAAATTTGTTACTGTTTGCACTAATGTTTCCATGGTTTTTTCTAGACGACTTAAATTTGAAACTGGAGTTTCATCATTACTTGGCGCAGCACCTTGCGTTGGCGCATGGTTTGATTTTACGACGTTAGCATAAGAGGTTCTGTTATTACTAGGCTGCGGGGCCTGAATGTCACCAGTGCTTACTTGATTTGTTACCTGCATTTGAGGGGGATTAGTTTTCGGTCCAACTGACTGCTTGACGATGGTATATACAGGGCATCCTCTATAATTGGCAGTGTGATTACCGCCACAGTTGCTACATTTTTTTACGGAGTGGTGTTAGTGAAAAAGAAAGATGGAAGTACCAGATTCTGCGTAGACTACAGAAAACTTAATGACGTCACGAAAAAAGATAGTTATCCATTGCCTAGAATTGACGATACCTTGGACACGTCAGCCGGAACGGAATGGTTTTCTACATTAGATTTGCAGAGCGGTTATTGGCAAGTGGAAATTTCAGAAAATGATAAGGAGAAAACTGCGTTTAGCGCAAGTGATGGTTTATGGCAGTTTAATGTGATGCCATTTGGACTCTGCAATGCTCCGGCTACATTTGAGCGTTTAATGGAGCAGGTGTTAAAAGGGTTCACCAGAAGACATGTTTGGTGTACCTTGACGACATTATTGTCATGCGGAAAACATTTGATGAACACCTATAAAACCTGGAAGAAGTGTTGAAACGTGTATCCATGGCAGGACTTAAGCTAAGTTCTAAGAAATGTTCGCTGTTTCAGAAGGAAGTAAAATACCTGGGACATCGAGTAACCTCTAAAGGCATTTCAACGGATGAAGATAAAATAAAAGCTGTAATGGAGTGGCCTCGTCCGAAAAATCTACATGAATTACGCAGTTTTCTAGGCTTATGTACATACTACAGGCGTTTCGTACCGAACTTTGTAAATATTGCTGCAAACTTACACGAGTTGACTAAAAAGGCGCAATTGGAGGTGTGCTTTCCCAAGTGGTCAATGGCATAGAGCGAGTCGTAGGCTATTACAGTCGAATACTTTCAAAGCCCGAGAGGAACTACTGCGTGACGCGAAGAGAGCTCCTGGCAGTACTGGAGTGCATAAAACATTTTCACAAGTATTTGTATGGTCAACATTTTGAGTTAAGAACAGACCATTCTGCACTCAGGTGGTTGCTTCAATTCAAGAATCCGGAAGGACAGATAGCTCGATGGATTGTGCGCCTTCAGAGTTACGATTTTCGCATTGAGCACAGAAAAGGCGTGAAACATGGAAATGCGGATGCCCTATCAAGGCGACCCTGCAAACTGGAATGCAAGCATTGTGTTAAAGCTTAAGGTAAAGAATATTACTGTGAAGTTAGCCTATTACAGATTGAGTCCAGCGGAGACTGGACAATGGCACAGAAAACTGACCCTATATTGAAAAAAATTATGACGGCCAAAGAAGAAGGCAGAAAGCCGACTCGAAACGAAATTTCATCTGAAAGTCCACTGACAAAAGCATATTGGGCCCTATGGAACAGCCTCCAGTTGATAAACGGCTGCCTTTACCGTATATGGGAAAGTACCGATGGAAAGTCAGTTCAGAACCTTATTGTAGTGCCGTCGTCGAAAATCAATGAAGTTTTAAATGAATACCATAACGGTCCTAGTGGTGGCCATCTTGGCGTAACAAAAACACTAGAGAAATTAAAACAACGTTTCTACTGGGTTGGGTGCCAACAAGCGGTGGCTGATTGGATATCAAATTGCACCTAATGCATTGCCGCAAAAGGTCCAGCAAAGAGATGTCGGGGACCGCTACAGCAGTACAATTCAGGTGCCCAATTTGAGCGGATCGCAATGGATATAGCTGGACCTTTTCCTGTGAGTGATTCCGGCAACCGTTATGTGTTAGTAGTCATCGATTACTTTAGTAAGTGGCCAGAGGTGTATGCCATCCCAAATCAAGAAGCCAGAACTGTTGTAGACGTATTTGTGAATAACTGGGTGTGCCGCTACGGAGTTCCAATAGAATTACACTCCGACCAAGGCAGAAATTTTGAATATGCTGTGTTCAAAGAAATGTGTGAATTGTATGGTATAAGGAAAACTAGAACAACTCCTTTGCATCCACAATCCGATGGCATGGTTGAAAGATTTAATCGCACATTAGATGAACACATTCCAAAGTTTCTGTTGGCATACAGATCAGCTATTCACAATTCCACCTCTCGTACACCTGCTTAAATTGTCTTTGGAACAGAGCTCAGACTACCTGGAGATCTAGAATTTGGCGTTAAGCCTGGACTAACAGATGGAAATAATGAAGGCTCTACCTCAAAAGAACAAGATAACCTTAATGAACTACCTGAGTTCGTACGAAGCCGGATTAAGCTGTCCAGTGACAAGATGAAAGCCAGATACGATCGAGCGGCAAATTCGGAAGGCTTTACAGAAGGCCAGTTGGTTTTACTTTTTAATCCACAACGCAAGAAAGGATTATCTCCCAAGCTGCAGACTCATTGGGATGGACCATATAAGGTGATAAAGAAACTGAATGACGTGGTGTATCGAATTCAGAAATATAAGAGTCCAAGATCAAAAATGAAGGTGGTACATTTAGAACGACTAGCCCATTATGGAAACGGAGAATCTGAGCCTATTCGGGACGAACAGACTTAAGTGGAGGGCAGTGTTACGAAAATAGATTTGTCTAAGAATTAATTATGGTTTTAGTTATAAGTTATCTTGTAAATTATAGTTTTATGTCATATTAGTTACTATTTTTATGAACGCCACTGTATTAAATTTTCTAGCAATTGTAATTGTAGACTTTAGATTTAGATGTATAAGTTATTTTAAAATAATTCGAACATAATTTTCTAGAAACTACTAGACTTTTCTTGAATCAACTAGGAATAGTTTTGAACTATAAATACAGGCTGACTCATGAAAGTTTAGTTTAGTTTGATTGGAGACATTAAACGGTTCAAATCGATAATTACAATAGTGTTTAAAATTTGTGAACATTATAATTAATTTCAATAAAGTTTGTTAAGTTGAATTCGTGTGTGCATTTATTTTATTAGAAATTGAATAAACATTAACGCGTTTTATTAAGTAAAAACGTAACAATATTTTTAATAAAAGTAGATTTCCCACAGCCTGAGGGACCACAAATTATCATTGTAAATGGATATATAAACTGATGAAACATGTTTGCGCTCTTAAAAACCATTTGTTAATGAATTAAAAAGGAAGAATATTTTAATTAATATGAGTAAAAAAAAAAATCTTATTGACAAAATTCATAGTCAAGCTAGAAAAAACTTTAAGCGACGTAGGTTTATTCAAAAGGGAATTTTAGATACTTGGCAAATAGACTTGGTGGAGATGATACCATATGCAAAATTTAATAAAGGTTTCAAGTATATGCTTACTGTAATAGATGTTTTCTCAAAATATGCCTACGCTCTGCCATTAAAAACTAAAACAGTATTTGAGGTTTCAAAATCATTTAAAAGCATTATAAAGTTAAACAGTAATAAAGCTCCTAAAAACCTACATTCAGATCAAGGAAAAGAATTTTACAACACATATTTCAAAACTCTTATGAAAGAGCTAAATATTAATCATTATCATACATATTCAAACTTAAAAGCGTCAATTGTTGAACGATTTAATAGAACTTTAAAAAATAAAATGTGGAAACAATTTAGTATGCAAGGAAATTATAACTGGATAGATGTATTAGAAAAGCTGTTGATAGAATATAATTCATCTTATCATCGAAGTATAAAGATGAAACCTAATTTAGTTAACAAGCGAAATGAAAAAAAAATTTTAAAAACTGTATATAATAACTTAAAAGTTTTTAAAAATGGAAAATTTAATATTAACGATTTTGTTCGCATAAGCAAATATAAAAATGTTTTTGAAAAGGGATATACACCAAATTGGTCTACAGAAGTTTTTAAAGTAAATAAAATTAATGCAACAAACCCTGTTACCTACCAGCTAAAAGGTTTTAATGGAAATATAATTAAAGGCGGATTTTATCAAGAGGAGTTATTAAAAACTAAAGTTTTTAACATCTTTTTAGTTGAAAAAGTCTTAAAACGTAGAGGTGAAAAACTATTTGTAAAATGGTTGGGTTTCGGAAAAGAATATAATTCATGGATTAATCAAACAGATTTTAGTTGATAAACTAATAATATTTTTTTTATTCATATTTTCATATGAAAGAATTATTATTCTATTTTTAAAGGCACTTGTCACTTGTTTGACTTTTCCTATTTGATTTTTTGAAGATTTCTTTTTCAAAAACTTTTTCGCACTCACTACATTTAATTATACCGGCCATGTTTATAGTTTCAAAAATACTTGATAACTGTTTAATAAAATATGTTATAATTATTATAAATAATTAAATAAAATATGTTTGAAAAGTTCATTAATTCATAGTTTAATTTGAAGCCAACATTCAAGGTTAATTCTTAAACTTAAAAAATGCTACGATTGCATTTTTTCACTTATGAAAAGTTTATTAATTCATAATATAATATGAATCAAACATTCAAGGTTAATGTTTAAACTTTAAAAATGCATACGATTGCACTTTTAATTTCCACAATAACAATTGTATATTTACTTTTTACCAGAATGTTCTTAACAGTTCAATGATCATAGATCAGTTTTCAAAATATGCTTTGATTCATATTAAATATATATACCAAAATAAAAAATAAGTGCAAAGTAAATAAATATATGTTTTACGAGGTATTTTCAAGAGATTTTTTAATTTTTTATTTAATTAAAAATAGAACATCAGAAACTAAGTTGCGAATTTTGTAAAGATATTACTTTTACCAACAAATTCAATAAAAAAAGGCATTTTATGCGGATGCATAATTTTAGTGCATCCAAATCTAAATTTTATAAAAGTCACCCAGCGATCAAGGAAAAGCGGGAGCAACAACATCACGCAGATATTATCAAGGAGATTCCTGCGGTTGAATTGATTGTAAAACAATTTATGGAGGAGGATGATTCGTGGTTATTGAATATACAATTTTAATAAAAGAAAGTAAAAAAAACTAAAATTATTTTTAAATAAAAATTAATAAAAAATTTTTAAAATATCTTGTTTTTGTTGTATTATAATTATCTTTATTGTAAGGATTTCTTTTTCAGAGTTTAGATATAATTTAAATCGAATATTGCAGGTCCATTTGGTAATTGACGCCTCTTGTAAATAATTGTCCAAACTTAATCATTCATTTGAGTTAAGTATGGATCCTCCTTGTTTAAAAATTTCATCATTCTATTGGGTAGATAAAACCATTTATTGTCATCTAAATTGGCAATGACTTTAAGACCATATTGTGTTTCTTTCCATTCAAAATTCACAATTTTCATAGGTTGGTTTAAAGGTATATCATCTATTCTAATATACTCAGGCTTAATACCTTGGGCAATATTCACAATTTTTTTATACATCTGAAAACAAACAAGACAAAAATAATAAATAATTAAATATACCTTTATTATGTACGAAATGCTTACCATTTTTATTAAGTTTCCTTTAAAGTGGCAATTAGAATAATGATGTGGAATATACTCCCTAAAACTTTTTATATTAATGGCAAACTTTCAAATTGAGTTAATCTCTATACTTACATGTGCTGCATATTCTAAATATATTATACATTACTCTATCTTATTTTAAAATACTCAAACAATTTATTTGTACACATTTTTAATTTTTAAATTTCTCTTCATTGAAGAAAATATAATCAACTTTATATAATTCTCTTTTTTTATTTAAAATTACTCAAATTTTTTTTTTTTTTTTTTTTATTCAAAATGCAAAATACATTGTGAGCAAAAAATTTAAAATTAACTAAAACCAACTTTAAAGTAACATTTCAATTTAAAAATTCCTCCCTATGGAAGAAAAAAAATTCCTCCTTATGGGAAAACACGTTGGGAGCAATTTGAAATTTAAAAATTCCTCCTTATGGGAATCACGTAGGTAGCAAAAAAAATCATATACAGAATCCCCATATTTATACTACTATTATGTTTTTAAAACGACTGCGGATATAAGAAAAAAGTTTTACTTTTCTTAAAGGAAATTTTATTGCGTAGTTTCGGTTTTTTAAGTTTTTTCAATAAGCTAAAGCGTTTTTGAGTTACGCGAACATATGTTGTGCAACCTCCTCCATTTTCGAAATAACGGTATATCTCGAAAACCAGAGAAAATCTTAAAAAACCACGGGCACCACTGGATTCAGCATACCCGAATTATGTTAAAACGCCATGTGCCCGGCTTGTCTGTTTTTTCAACTAGCATAGTATAATTTATATTCGAAAATAATAAACAGGCATGAGTTAATAATGCAGTCAGCGTTTAATCGGAAAAAACTTTTTTTGTTGCCGTTTATTGGGAAAATGCATAATTTACTATTTGGCCTAACGCTCAGGAAATGGCAGAGAAAATAAAAGGGAACTCCTTGAATATACAGCAAAGAGTATTAAGGATATTTCATCTGTTCAAGATATAACAGTCGATGTTATAAAAAAGCAAAACAAAGCAATTTTTAAAAATATTGTAAAAATAAGCTAAACAATGAAATTTATGGCAGAAGATGTTCACGACACAAGAGATGCAGCAGAGAAAATAAGTGCTATAACAAATATTCTTATGTCAGTAGAAGTATTTGCACAAATGCAAGAAGACATAATTGGAATTTTGCTCAATTCAAAGGGAAACTTAGCGCACCACATTTTGGCAGTTGAAAAATTTAAGCAGCAAATTGATGTTATACTGAAAATTAAATTGAATTGGCAAAGATCCAATAACAACATGAACGACAACCGAATTCATCTTATTTAACATCCGATTCCCTTTAATAAACATGAGATTCTCCAAGCATACGAAGTCAATACATATCCAGTTGCTCATGATCGGTTATCAGAAAAATTAAATAGACAACATCGATACTTCCTAATAGATGAGTGGAAAACGGTATTTTATAATTTGCATGAAAAAGATTTTGAACATTGTATCAGAATTAAAGAGTTGACATTTTGTCATAAAATCATAAAAGAACAGATATTCCAACGTACTGCGAAATATAAATAAAAAAGCTTCACAACTATTGGCGTCAGACGCATGCAACAAATACATGGATTTTCTCATTAATAGAAGATACATTAGCTGATGTAACCTGTCTTCAGACATCATATAAAAAATCCATAACAATTCGTGATTCCGGTATTTTAAAATTGCAACCTGACTGCCATCTAGAAACAGCGGAGTTCCTCCTTTGGGCATATGATACATATTCGCCTGCAGTCGACTACATTTTTCCAATGATAAATATTACAACCCCATTGCCTTTCATCAGTCACTTAAAGATAATTGTTAAAATATTTTTTTTTTTTTTTTTCATTATTTATTTATTGAATCTACATATATTAAATATGAACTAACAATAATTAATCAAATCTTATCCTAATATTTGCTTTATGTCCTGCCAGTGCCAAACACAAAAGATTTAGTCATCACGGTTTCTGTTTACATATATAGGTGTTTATCGCTCATCTGATTGGGTGAGTGCTGCAGTGTCTCTTCTTCTTAAGCGAGTGCGGCCGCCATAATTTAAAATATTTCTAGCTAATGGATTTGGGTGCAGATCCAGCCTTTTTAAATATTTTACTGCATATTTCGTTATCATAGTTTTTACTAATGGCACATTGAGATCCTTGTGGATATTTGAGTTTTTGACGTACCAGGGGGCGGCTGTGATTATTCGAAGAAGTTTATTTTGGC
The DNA here is from genome assembly GCA_943735925.1 of Pollenia amentaria. Taxonomy (NCBI): domain Eukaryota; kingdom Metazoa; phylum Arthropoda; class Insecta; order Diptera; family Polleniidae; genus Pollenia; species Pollenia amentaria. The sequence continues at coordinate 196,945,812 of OX031008.1, read as the reverse complement.
GCCTTTGAATTTTTTCGATATTTGAGGCCGAGGCAGTGCCCCATAGCTGAATACCGTAGCACCAAATTGGCTTTAAGATAGAGTTGTAGAGTAGAAGTTTGCAATCGAGACTAAGAACAGAATTTCTTCCAATAAGCCAATTAATTTGGATTGCTTTTAGTTTCATTTGAGTTAATTTCGCTTCTATATGGCATTTCCAATTTAAACGCCGATCTAGATGTATACCGAGGTATTTTCCATGCGAGTGTTGGGGTATTATTTGATTATTTATTTTAATAGGGGGGCATGTTTCCCGACGCAATGTGAATGTTATATGTGCGCATTTTTGCTCATTGATCTTTATCCTCCATTTTTTTAACCACCTTTCTAGTTCAAATATATGATCCTGTAGATAACGAGATGCTTCTTGACAGTTTGCGTGTTCGCTTAGAAAAGCTATGTCGTCCGCAAATGTTGAGGTATGGGTGTAGCTGTTTGTTGGCAAGTCCGAAGTATAAATTAAGTATAATAGAGGGCCCAGGATGCTGCCTTGTGGGACTCCAGCGTTAATTGGCTGTGGAGAACTTAAAAATTCGCCTTCTTTAATAATAAATTGACGACCGACTAAGTAGCTTTCTAACAGCTTGTGTATATTTGCTGGTAAGTTTTGCTGCAATTTCAGTAGTAAACCTTCATGCCAGACTTTATCAAAAGCTTGAGACACATCGATGAAGAGTGCTGAGCAATATTTTTTTTCTTCAAAGGCTTTTCTTATGACATTTACTATTCGATGAGTTTGTTCAATTGTGCTGTGTTTTCTTCTAAAACCGAATTGATGATTGGGAATACATCTGTTACCATTTAAAATCGGCGTTAATTTAGACACTAGAAGTTTCTCAAAAAGCTTTGATATAATAGACAATAAGCTTATAGGTCTATATGACTCAACTTTTGTGGGATCCTTTCCTGGTTTAGGTATTATGGTAACTAAGGATACTTTCCACTCTTGTGGGTAGTATTCAAGGCGTAAAATAGCATTAAAAATTAGTAGAATAATTTTCTTTGCTATGCTGGGTAGCTCCAAAAGCGTTTTGTTACTGATCTTATCAAAACCAGGGGCTTTCTTGGGGTTTAAATCATGAATAGCCTTCTCGATTTCTCTTACTTCAAACCTTAGTGGAACAGCTGATCTAACAGCAACAGGTGGTAACTCGACCGCAGTATCGAAAGATGTATGAGGGGTAAATACGGTTTTCAAATGATTAACGAAAATATTTCCTTTTTCTATGTCATTTCGTGCCCAACGTCCATTTAAGTTTCTTAATGGTGGTTTAGTGATAACTGGTCTTTTAAGATTTCTAGCTGCACGCCATAATGAGTAATCAGATTGAGGAGTTGCATCAAGTTCCTTAAGATATTTTTCCAGAGAAGCCGTTTTTTGAGACTGCAGTAAGTTTCTTAGCCTTTTTGTGCACTCTTTTAGTAAATTTTTAAGTTGAGGGGATCTGTGCAATTGCCACTCTCTTCGAACTCTCCTTTTTTCAGTCAAGAGACGCTCGACATCAGTAGAATATATTTTACTATTTTTGATATTTTTGCGGGCTATGCTAGAATGTTGAACAGCTAGTTTGAGATAATTGTCAAAATTTACAATAGAAAGATTCACATTCTCCGGTGTTCTAAGCGGAATATTTTCAGTGCAGTGGGTACTGAGATATTTTTTATATTTTAACCAATTTATTTGTGTGGCTGACGTCACTAAGTAACCAGACGGAGATACAATTCTATAAGGGTTTTGTTAGATTTGAATTACTGTACCTTTGTCAAATCTCACGCGCACTAAATAAAAGACGACCGTTCAGTTTAAATGTTTATTTCAGAGTAAAAAATCTTACAAGCTAAAATAAAATAATACAGAGTAATCTTAATCTAAGTAATGCCAAGTTTAATAAGTATACATATTTACATAAAAGTGAGACTCAGTATATATTATTATGCAATCGTGTTGCCATACATTTATACCACAAGTGTATATTTCAACACTCCTCCTCAACATGAGTGCATAGTAACAAAAACAAATAAAAAATTTAATTCAATAATTTCATACATGTTTGTCTTAAATTACATTTAGCTACATTTTTCTTTTCATTTTAAACCTAACTTATTCACGAAGTTACAATGTTTGATCTTAGCTAAATTTTTGGTCAAAACGTCAGCGATCATGTCATTAGTCGGAACGTATTCTATTCTTAACATATTTTCCTTAACAACATCCCTAACAAAATTATATTTCACATCTATATGTTTCGTGCGCGAATGATAAGTGTGGTTCTTCGCCAATTGTTGCGCACTTAGATTGTCGCCATACAACACTATTCGCCCGTCACCGTTTGTCAAACCTATTTCCTTCACTAGTTTCTGCAAGTAAATCACCTCCTTGGCGGCTGTGGACAACGCAACAAATTCAGCCTCCGTGCTGCTAAGTGCAACCGTCTGTTGCTTCCTCGACTCCCACGAAAAAGCACTACCGCCAATAAAAAATGCGTAGCCCGTGTAAGATTTCCTATTTAACGTGTCGCTACCCCAGTCCGAGTCAACGTAGCCCACTATCGGCCTCCCCGTCTTCCTGTATGTTATCCTTAAGCCTTTGGTCGCCGACAAATATCTAATAACATGTTTGGCCCCAGCCAAATGTTCCCTGTGTGGATCTGTGTTACACTGGGCTAACTTCGTCACTGAGTGCAAAATGTCTGGTCTCGTTGAAAGTGCCAAATACATCAACGAACCTATTAGTGACTGATACTCGCCAGGGTCAACTCTCTCGCAACTTTTGCCCTCACACTTTACCTGGAATCCCGCATCCAATGGAGTACTAACATTTCTACAATTTTCCATATTCACTTCCCTCAACAATCTTTCAATATAATTTCTCTGACCTATATAAATTTCTCCTAATTCCCCATTTCTTTCTATTTCTATGCCAAGAAAATAATTAAGTTGCCCTTTGTCGACACAATCAAAATGCCCAGAAATTTCCCTTTTAACATTCAAAGCATCCTCCTTTGACCTAGAAGCGATAATAATATCGTCCACATATACCGCAATAAAAATTATTTTATTCGCATCATTATGCTTGTACAGACACTTTTCACTCTCTAATGGTGTAAAACCCATCGAACACAAAACTTCCTCAAGTTTCGCGTGCCACTCACGACCTGCCTGTTTTAATCCATATATCGCCTTTTCCAACCTCAAAACACGTTTAGGATACTCTTCACTCACAAAACACTCAGGTTGTCGCATGTACACAGTGTCATTCAACTCACTATTTAAATAAGCTGTACAAACATCAATTTGTTCTAAGTATAATTCATGCTCAACAGCCAACGCCAATAACATACGTATTGTTGCATATCTTATCACCGGCGAAAAAGTTTCCCTGTAATTCAAGCCATACTGCTGCGCACAACCCTTTGCGACAAGTCTAGCCTTAAGTTTGTCAATGCCACCGTCTCTGTCCCTCTTCACATTAAAAACCCATCCCGAACCTATTGCCTTTTGTCTGTCAGGTAGATCAACCAACGTCCATGTCTTATTCTTTAATAAAGAATCATACTCTTTCTCCATAGCCCTTTTCCACTCACTCTTATACTTACAATTTAACGCCTCTGCAACAGAGTTTGGGACATCTATGTTTGTTTCATCTTGTAATGCGTTGAGAGTACTGTATACCTTTTTTGGTCTACCAGGCTTACCAGTTCGTACAATTGATGGCCTTCCACGTCGAACTTTCAGTTGTTGTTGTTGTTCTTCCTCTTGATTGTCTTGCAAATCATCAACGCTTTCGTACTCACTGCTGCATCTCTCTTCAGACTGCTCACTGTAATTGTTGTCAATCTCTTCTACTTCAGCTGTCGGATCTGTTTCTACACTCAATTCAACTAAGAACTTGCTGACATCAATAATGTTGTTGTTTTCTTCAGACACACTAGAATGTTGTACGATGTTTTTTATTTCCTCAGACTCATCAAAACAGACATCACGCTTTTCTACAACATTTTTTGTTTCATCATCAAACAAACGGTATGCTCTTGAAGTAAGTGAATAGCCAACCATCTTATACAGCTTGCCTTTCGGTTGGAACTTCTTACGCTGAGTTTTATCTAGAGCCACTGCAGTCGAACCAAATACTTTCATATGATTAACGGAGGGTTTGAAACCAGTATACACTTCATATGGCGTTTTGTCTTTTATCAGTTTTGTTGGTGCTCTATTTCTAATGTATGCTGCAGTTAATATAGCTTCTGCCCACATGTTCTCGTTCAAACCGCTGTGAACCAACATGCTTCTTGCCATTTCCACAAGTGTTCGGTTGGCACGCTCGGCTATACCATTTTGTTGCGGTGTGTATGGTACTGTAAGTTGCCTCTTAATTCCGCAATTTTTTAAGCGCTCATCAAACTTTTTGTTTACGAACTCGCCACCATTGTCACTGCTTATGCATTTAATTTTTCTCTCGGTTTGTCGTTCTACCATATTTTGAAACAACACAAATTTGTCGTAGGCTTCATCTTTTGTCTTGAGAAAATATACAAATATGCGGCGTGAAAAATCATCTATAAATGTAATGAAATAACGCGAACCTCCAAGTGATGGCGTATTAAAAGGACCACATACGTCTGTATGAATCAAGTCCATAATATTTTTTGATTTAATTTCATTATTCTTTTAAATGGTTTTACATGAATTTTTGCTTTCATACATGTAATACATGAAGAATTATTTTTGAAACACACGTCTTCTAATCCTCGTACCAATTTTTTTCGTTGCAACTCACGCAGACTTTCATAATTAAGATGTCCATACCTATTGTGCCATTTGATGCTGTTGTCACTTTTCATTTGAAGTAATTTGTTGTCTTTCTCTATCCCGAACACAAACAAATTGTTTTGTTTCTTAGCAACCAAAACCACGCTATTATTTTCATCTAAGAATTCTGCTTTCTCTTTTTCAAACTTCACTTTAATTCCTCTGTCGACAGCTCTACTCACAGACACAAAATTTCCCGTTAAATGTGGCACATATAAAACGTTGCGCAAAAGTATATTGCCATCTCTTGTTTTTATGTTGACATCTCCTCTGCCTTCTGCATTTATATAGTTGTTACCTGCAAGTGTGATTCGTTCTTTGTGCTCGCTGATTGTTGTAAAACATGATCGATCACCAGACATGTGTGCGGTTGCGCCACTGTCAACACACCAAGTTTTGCTTTTTAATACGTTTGCTTCTGCTGCTGCCAAGACAGTAAACTGTACCTGTCTTTGTTCATTTTTATTCTTTTGTTTGTGTTTCGAGTAACAGTTTACAGCAAAATGCCCTTGCTTACCACATATAAAACAGCTTGTGTCTCTCTTTTTGCTTTGTTGCTGGGATCTCTTCTCATAATTCGTTTTTTTCTTGCGATCGCCATATTGCGTCTTTGCTACGAATGCTGAATGCGTTTTTTCACTCTCTTTTTGTGTTTTTCTCTCGAACTCTTCCAACAACTTTACCTTTAAGTTCTGCAGCGATGGTAAATTATCTCGCGTTTCCATGGCCACAACGAATTGCTCATACTGCGATGGTAAACTGGACAAAAGTATGATGGTAACCAACTCTTCATTCATCTCAATACCGATTTCTGCTAATTTGTCCACAATAGTACTAAAATTACTAATGTGTTCCGACATTTTTTCATCTTCCGTCATACGAGCATTTAATAACTGCTTATATAGGTACACCTTCTTCACAGGGCCACTTGGACGAAATACTTTCTGTAAAGTATTCCATGCCTCTGTTGATGACTTACAATTTTTTATATGATTTAGTTGTGATGCTTGTATACACAACGTTATTGTCGCCAAGGCCTTCTCATCCTTGTCAACCCATTTTAAATGGTCTGCTGGAACACTTTCATTTTTTTCCTCTTTACCACTTACAACTGCCCATAGACTGGAATGAACTAAAACACTCCTCATCTGAATGCACCAGACATCATAGTTTTTTTCATCTAATTTATCAATTTGATACAAACTCATTTTTATTCAACAGTTCTTTTTTTTTTAACTTTTTAATTTATTTATATTTATTTAAACAAATTTTTGTTTTACTTCACACTATACTTATTTTTTAAAACCATGTGCTCTGGGCCCATAACCTATGTTAGATTTGAATTACTGTACCTTTGTCAAATCTCACGCGCACTAAATAAAAGACGACCGTTCAGTTTAAATGTTTATTTCAGAGTAAAAAATCTTACAAGCTAAAATAAAATAATACAGAGTAATCTTAATCTAAGTAATGCCAAGTTTAATAAGTATACATATTTACATAAAAGTGAGACTCAGTATATATTATTATGCAATCGTGTTGCCATACATTTATACCACAAGTGTATATTTCAACAGGTTTGATATGGTAAGAATTGTAGGTGTGTGATCAGAAGATAATTCTAAAGAAGCTTCAACGTGAATCGTTTCTGCGGGGATGTTTTTAACCACGCCAAAATCGATGACATCTGGAATTTTTTGCTGATCAGTAGGCCAATAAGTTGGTTGTCCACTCGCGACCACATTTAAATCCATTTTAGACATTGTATTATACAAAACACGACCCTTTGGTGTAATGAGCCGTGAACCCCAGAAGGTATGTTTAGCGTTGTAATCGCCAGCGGCTAGGAAACAGGGTCCTAATGATTTAAAATATTTATAATATTGGCTTTCTGATATTGAAAATCTAGGTTGTTAAAATATAAATTTATAAAATCCCAGATATTCCTACTGCCAGAAGTTTATTTGGGTTCCAAACTTATTTAGATGTTCACCACCTTACACACTACAGTATTAGTGCTACAACCTTCATCATCATGGTGCTCATCATCATCACAGTTCTTTGTTTATGAATAAGTTATGCTAAATGTCATCTACCTACCTGCCTGTTACTGTTGGCCTACCTCGCTTAGAAAAAGGTACATATTTCGAATTATAATTATTATATATGTAATTATTTTATTGTCAGTCTTGGCCTAACTTAAGATTTGTGTTGAAAGACAAAGGTCTTTCAAGGCCGGCAGAATGCTCAGTTTTTTAAACTGTATTTTTTGCAACATGTGTTAGGTACTTAAATTAAAGAGACATTTTCGTCTTAAGCCAAGTACTCTGTTCGAACTTCCGAAAAATGTTGAGCAACATTGATTGTTTTACACGAAAATTTTGACATGTATCAATATCATCTATCCCGCGATTTTTCAAACTTAACGTTTTTATTAGTTGCAATTATACAACATTATTTTACTAAGGTATCTTTGGTACCCTCCACCGACAGGAGTGGGCTCTAAATGATAAATACATATATATTATTAACTAAGCTTCACAAAAACGAACGTCAGCATTAAAATTTGTTGCGGTTTAGACCTGAATTAAATTATTGACCGACAATAAGAAAATTTTATGCGTTTCTTGTTAGAACTTTGAACTGGCTTGAGTAAAATAACATGTTTCGTAAAAGATTTAGCCGAACTAAAATAATTTTTAGGAGGGTAATTTGTATTGGATCTATGGTGAATTATGGCCAAATCATCCCAAAATTCTGAAGACTGATTTCTGGTATTATAAAAAATAAATTAGAATAAATATCAATACAGCAGTGTAATTAGTTTTAGCGTTAACAGTAAATTTCACAAATTTGCATGATATTTTTTCTGGCCATATGAATTAAAGTAAGAAATTTTACCGCAATATCTATATCTGTGATGGTTTTAGGCGAATTTAATTATTTACCCAAAGTGGGCTTTATTGGGTTTTAGGCGTACTAAACTGTTTTCCGGGAGTAGGAATTATTTGGGGCCTAGTGTAAATTATGGACCGATCTTAAAAAAATTTTACAGTGTGATTTCTGGTCCTATAAAACTGTGACGTACCAAATTTTAGTATGCTAGCGTTATTTATTAAATTATGGACCGATCTTCAAAAAAATTTACAGTGTGATTTCTGGTCCTAAAAAACTGGGACGTACCAAATTTTAGTATGCTCGCTTTATTAATTGCGGTTTTAGGCGTAATAAACTGTTTTCCGCGAGAAGGGTTTATATGGGGCCTATGGTCAATTATGGACCAATCTTCACGAGATTTAACACTATTTTTATTTTATTTATTTAATAGATAGATAAAATATATGTATATATTTACAGCTATTTGAAGTTATGCGTAATTCTGGAATTAATATATATATACATATATAATATTTATCTATAGATGGCTTAACTTAGTATGTGTGAGCCAGATTGGCAAAGTAGATTTTTGGTTTTACAAGTAATTCATTACGTTAAATAATGCATACGAATATAGAGTATTACATTATATATGAGTTTAAGATTATGCAAATTCATTTATTATCAATTTTCTGTATTTTAAGCAAGTATCTAAATAGTTAATTAGGGTGTTGTAGTTGTAAGTTTGGCCATTAAGAATGTCCAAGACTTCCTCCAAATTGAGTTGGGATTGATTAAAATATTTAAGTCGATATCCACTGTAAACAGGACAGATACCAATAATGTGTAGAGTGTTTTCTGTTGCATCTAGGTTACAAATTGTGCAGAGACCAATTGACGTGCTTTGGAAAGCTCTAGCATTTATATCTAGAAGACCACCTCTTGCTTTTATTAGTAGACTTGCAGCACGAGTCGAGAGCTCTAAGGAATTAATTTCTAGCAAGGAGTAGTTCAGCTGGGAGTATAAGTCGTAAAACTGAGAGTTTTTTGCATCGGAGACGAGGTTTGTATTTTCATATGTTTTAACTAGCTGTAAAATAGACTTGCTGTATTTGCAGAGAGGAACAGTGTTATTTGGTGTAGTATAATTTATTTTGGAACACAAGTTCGTCCATTCCTCAGCCCAAAACGTATGTTTGTCAATTATAATTTCGGCCAGACGCCGCGGCAACCTTTTATATGGTAAATTGAGTATTTTGTTGATGTAATTGAAATGTAGTTTTAAGGTGTCCAAGAACAACGAATTAAGCCCTGTTTCTAGGAAGAGCATGTAGTTTGGGGTGTTCCTAGGCAGGAGGAGCATCTTCTTTATAAAAAAACGGAATAATTTTTCTACTGAATCATATTTTTTAAAACCCCATATTTGGGCTCCGTAGAACATTATTGAGCGAGAAGCAGCATTAAATATTTTGAGCTTATTTTTATTACTGATTTTTGGATGCATGATATATTTAGACCACGATGAGGCAATCGCCATTTTTGATGTTATTAGTTTTCTTTCCAAGTGATTTTGAAACGACAAGTTGAAGCAGAGGTCAATACCCAAATACTTATATGAGTTTACTATTTCAATTACGCTATCACCGTAATTCCATTTTAAACTTTTTGATAACCTTGTGCCACTACGAAAAACCAGGATTTTTGATTTAGCTAGATTAACTTTTAAATGCCACAAGTTGCAATACATATACAGAGAGTTAATCATATTTTGAAGACCATCCTGAGAATCCGAAATTAATACAATATCATCAGCATACAAGAGTATTTTTACATTAAAATCCTCAATACTCACACCACCAGGGAGAATATCGGCTAAGTCATTTAAGTATAAAGCGAACAAAATTGGACTCAGTATACATCCTTGTTTGACACCAAGTTTTACTTTAAGACGTTTTGAAAAGTGTTATTAAACAGAACTTGACTAGTAATGTCTTCATACGAGTTCATTAGTATCCTTAATATTTTCGCAGACAATCCCATAGTTGACAGTTTATAAAACAAATCATTTCTTGGGATCAAATCAAAGGCACAGGAAAAATCAACAAAGAAGGTATAGGTATTTTTGCCAAGTAATTTATTCAGATGAACTATATTAATAATATTAAATATATTGTCGATAGTAGAATAATTTTTCCTAAATCCAGCTTGGTATTCATTAAGAACATTGTTTTTATCGATCCAGTCAGTGATACGATTCAAGAGTATACTATTAAAGATTTTGCAGACTGTATTGATAAGTGACAAACCACGATAATTAGCGGGGCAGTTAGGATCACCTTTTTTCAAAAGTGGTATGAGAATCGAAGATTTGAAGCTAGCTGGGATCTTTTCTGTAAGAAATATTACATTCAGGACTGACAGAAGTTCATTTATAAAGTTAACAGGAGCGTATTTATAAAATTCGTAGCTGATACCATCTTGCCCAGGTGCTTTATTTTCCTTCAGACCATTTAAAACAAAAACGAGTTCATGGAGTTCAAACGGTGAATCAAGAAATGGGTCTATGTTGTATGGTAAACACCAGTAAAACGGGCTTATGGGGCCACTGTTCTCAGAGATACTGCTAAAGTGCTGAAAAAAGTCGTCTGCATTTAAATTGCCACGTACTGTATATGATCGAGTTCTTAAACTATTCGTTAATTTCCACCATTGTTTACTGGAACTTATTTGATTTAGTTGTTCTAGATTTGAATTATAGTATTGTAGTTTGCTGTTCCGACATGCTATAAGGTATTTTGCTTTGGCAGACATATACTTCAGTTTATTTGTATTAGTATGAGTTTTACGATAAATTTTAAGGCTATTAAACATATTTTTTCTAAGACGGGCGCATTTCCAGTTAAACCATTTTTGCTGTGGCTCAAAATTAAACTTAGGTTTAGTTTTAACTGTAGCATCTTATATTTTTCTTCTAATACCTAGTAGTAAGTCATCAACAGTTTCGGTTTGGCGTAAAGGGAGGGAAGTGCAGAGATGACTTAAATTTTCAATATATTTCGCTAAGTGATTTTTATTCCAATGTATTCTTTGTGGATATAAATTATGTTTATTAGGGGTATCCGTAGAAGGAATCTTAATAGTAAGTTTTAGAGGCATGTGGTCAGAATAAGGCTTACAAGCAATTTCAAAATCTTCAACAATCAATAGGAAGTCATGTGAGCAAATACAAAGGTCAATTAAAGAGCTTCCTCTAGCACCATAAAAGCTTAAATCTCCATCTACATCACCATTAATTCTACCATTCAGCACTATACCCCCTATGTTTTCGACCAAATCCATTAATTTTTTCCCTTTTGCGTTAATAACACTATCCTTAGTGCATCTAATTGGATTTATTTGAGGTAGGTTAGTAAGCAAATTTGCATCTAATGTTTGTTGTTCTAAGCCAATACGAGCATTTAAATCACCAATAATGCAGTAGTTTGAGGGGCAAAGGTCGGTTAAAAGTTTTTCAAAAATTTCAAAATCAACATTCCAATTAGAGATTTAACACTATGATTTGCAGTCGTCACGAAATTTGGCAGTGTAATTTCTAGTCCTACAAAGCTGTACCGTACCGAATTTAATTATGATAGCATTATTTATTACGGTTTTATGCGTACTAAACTGTTTTCCGGGAGAAGGGTTTATATGGGACCTAGTTAGTGTAAAGTATGGACCGATTTTCAAAAAATTTTACAGTGTGATTTCTGGGCCTATAAAACTGTGACGTACTAAATTTAAGTATGATAGCGTTATTTATTACGGTTTTAGGCGTACTAAACTATTTTCAGGGAGTAGGGTTTATATGGGACCTAGTGAGTGTAAAGTATGGACCGATCTTTTCCAAAATTTTACAGTGTGATTTCTGGTCCTATAAAACAGTGACGTACCAAATTTTAGTATGATAGCGTTATTTATTACGGTTTTAGGCGTACTAAACTGTTTTCCGGGAGAAGGGTTTATATGGGACCTAGTTAGTGTAAAGTATGGACCGATTTTCAAAAAATTTTACAGTGTGATTTCTGGGCCTATAAAACTGTGACGTACTAAATTTAAGTATGATAGCGTTATTTATTACGGTTTTAGGCGTACTAAACTGTTTTCCGGGAGTAGGGTTTATATGGGACCTAGTTAGTGTAAATTATGGACCGATCTTTTCCAAATATTTACAGTGTGATTTCTGGTCCTATAAAACAGTGACGTACCAAATTTTAGTATGATAGCGTTATTTATTACGGTTTTAGGCGTACTAAACTGTTTTCCGGGAGAAGGGTTTATATGGGACCTAGTTAGTGTAAAGTATGGACCGATTTTCAAAAAATTTTACAGTGTGATTTCTGGGCCTATAAAACTGTGACGTACTAAATTTAAGTATGATAGCGTTATTTATTACGGTTTTAGGCGTACTAAACTGTTTTCCGGGAGAAGGGTTTATATGGGGCCTAGGGTAAATTATGGATTAATCTTTACGAAATTTGGCAGTGTAATTTCTAGTCCTACAAAGCTGTACCGTACCGAATTTAATTATGATAGCATTATATATTACGGTTTTAGGTGTACTAAACTGTTTTCCGGGAGTAGGGTTTATAAGGGACCTAGTGTAAATTATGGACCGATCTTAAAAAAATTTTACAGTGTAATTTCTGGTCCTATAAAACTGTGACGTACCAAATTTTAGTATGATAGCGTTATTTATTACGGTTTTAGGCGTACTAAACTGTTTTCCGGGAGTAGGGTTTATATGGGACCTAGTTAGTGTAAATTATGGACCGATCTTTTCCAAAATTTTTAAGTGTGATTTCTGGTCCTATAAAACAGTGACGTACCGAATTTTAGTATGATGGCGTTATTTATTACGGTTTTAGGCGTACTAAACCCTCATTCACCACAGTGGTGGTGGAGGGTATAAGAATAATAAAAAATATAAAAATAAATGTTGAAATTTGTGAATAAAAAGTGAAATTTATTTTTTTACAATCATAAAGAAAGCTTAAATTATTGTAAGAATTTATTGTTGGTGATTTTTTTAACACTTGAATTTTTCATTGAAAACGGTGGTAAGCACTAAAAAAATCGTTTGTATAAATGCACAATTGAACAGCGCAAGTTTACGGGTCAGAATTGTTGGGCAAATTTACGAAGTTTGTGTAAATGAATTCTCATACAATTTTTGACAGTTAATTTTGGAAGGTTTAAAATGCACAGTTTGCACAGATTGCGAGACTTTTAAGAGATATCATGAAACGCCTAATTAGTTTTTTTTCTGTTAATATGTTCAGTTTTATGCATAAAATAAAACTGAACACATGTGTACGAACATGTTTACATAAATAAAAGAAAATAAAAAACAAAAAATATTGGTATTTAATAATGACAGGTTAAAATACTGATTTAGCTGTCTTAGTACGTAATTTAAATTTAGTTAAAATTAACTCAAAACACCTTTGAATATGTTTTTTGTAGTTTGAATTTTTTAATTTAAAATAAAGAGAAAAGTTTATTAATTTCTACGTTATAAAATGAACATTAAAAAAATAACCGTAAAATTCCTTTATTTAAAATGAAATGATCCGTTTTCTAATTTCATTTTCAGTTTTTTAAACTTAATATTATTTTGAATTTACCTACATAATATTTTGAGTGTAATATCACACGAGTATGCTATATTTGTTTCTTTAAACACATTTTTCATCGATTTTTAAGACCAAGATGACAAGGCAAGTGAACTACTGAACGCAAGCGACAAAAGACACAAAAGACCAAGTGACCGGAAATGAACTAGTGAACTAAGAGAACGAACTAGTTCTTTTTTTTAAATGAACTAAAATGACCGGTTTTATATTCTTGTTTTCGCAAGAATACAAAATAAAAACAATTTGCCAGTTCAGTTTTTTTAATTGTAGTGGGGAATGTAAAAAAAAAGATAAACTCACTGTTTATTGTTGGTATTTTGTTTAAGCTTTGTTATCGTTGCAATCAAGATGTTTTTAGGTAATTCTAATTCCCTCTGTAGTCTTGTTTGCCTTTAGCTTTGGCTTTTCTAAAATTATTTAAGAGATCGTTTCCTGATGAACTGGCCTAAGCAACCAGTAAAATGCGCATAGGAACAGCTTATCCTCCAACAATAAATTTCAGTATTTTTATCAATTATAAAAAAGGGAATTAAGCACAATAAATAAAATAATTTAATGGAAACATTTTTACTTTATGCGTCATCTAAGCTATGCCTACAGTACACTTATAGGAAAATCGTCATAACGCTTATGTCTTTTGACATCAGTACAGACAAACTTCATCAGTACGATGAAAAATTGACTTCAGTGTGATGACATAATATATCATGTCATCAGTGCCAAGACAAACTGTCATCAGTGAGATGACAAAATATATCGTGTCACAATATATTATTAACATTATTTTCATGTTCAAAAAGTAAAATTAATATGTAAAGATTCCCATATTCTATTTTTTTTAAATTATTGATTTAAATACATCAAATTTTTCAAGTAGAATTATTACGAAAACCCTATCGGGCATGCTGCTGGTGTCTTAAAATTAAGAGTTCTTCTGTTTACAAAGGGCGGAATTAAAAAAAAAGTGAAACAAACATGTGTAACGGGTAAATAAATAATGATATATTCAGACTGTCAACAATTTCAAAGGTGTCCTTGGACTTATAAAACGTTATAAACCAGTTATATATTTTATTAGTGAGACCTATTCTGGAATACGCCTTGATCTTTTATTCTGTCTTCGAAAACTGCATTGGAATCCAAATATTAATTTACCTCTGTAAAAAATCGTTTAAAACTAATTAATTTCCCAACCTTCAAAACCCAATGGATATATATAAACATCACCTTTATACTGAATTTGTTATACGGTGAAATTGTCTCAGAATACCTACTGCGTAAGGTTAAGTTTTTAATTCCTATTCGTCCTTCCAGAAATTATATACCCCTTAGACTTCAATACTTTCGGTCTTATTATAAGAATTTTGATCCTTTCCGGAGAATGAGCTCCGAATTTAAAAATTTTTATACATATATTGATTTCATTGGCGTCAAAAATATCCTATCAAATGTCGTAAGATCAATTTAATGCAAAATTTTTCCTTTTATGTTATGTACTAAAGTATCCAGATTTATTTAGTTTAAGCATATTAGCCAGTAAGAAATATTAGTTTCATTGGCGAACTAAGTAAATAAATAAATAGTAAAGACCTATTTGCCTAACGTCAAAGAATTTTAGGTTTCTATTGGCATACATACATGCATGTATTGTAAATTAACCAGGCACTTTTTGGCTTTTTTCCAGTTTTTTTTCCATATAACTATTTAATATTTTAGAACGAAACTTTATGTGTTCCTTAATCAAAGTGTTTTTTTACAAGAAAACGAGAAAAAAGTGTAAATTTAAACGCCGTGGGCGTGGCAATTTGCCTAATGACATATTTGTGCATATTGTATCCACCTGGGCCTGGCCAGGCCCTGCCCTATTAAATATGGACTGCAGTAAATAAAATGCAAACGAAACGTATTAAAAAGCATACGCAAAACATACAAATTCTTTCTTTACTTTAATTTTGAAGAATAATTATATTTGACAACAAAATGTTCTTACTACAGCCATAAAACTCCATACATATAAAATCAGTCGCAGCCAGGCCCAGGGGTTCTTTAGTGTGAGGTTTTTCGATAGCCACAAAAAACTCCATACAAAATACAAGAGGTCCCAGCCAGGCCCTGGTGGCATTTTGTGCCACACAAATTAGTTGTCTACTTAAAAGATAAAATGTTATGTTTTTGTAAAAAAATGTTTTAAATAAGTGCATATCTTATTGTTTTTGGTGCATATTCCACGATTTTAATAACATATTTTAGGTACCTAATGTACCTTTTTTGAGTGCATGAAGTCCTTGAGCCCGGTAATGAAAGTACCACTCATTTAGTTTTAAAAATTTAAAATTTAATTTTCTCCGATTTTCATTTTTACATTGTACTGTCATTTTTCTAAACACGGCATTTTAGAAAGAATTCATAGATGGAAACGTATCTGTAACTTAAAAATTAGATCTGATGGAAAAAATTGAGTTACGATTTAAAAATCATTGATCTAAGTTTAGAAAACAACAGATATAAAAATTCATGCAACAGAAAAGAAATTTTATTTTATCACGTTATTGAATTCGTTACGACTTAAAAAGTATTCAATTTGGTTTTCGAGTGTGAGCTAATTATGGCTCAATCGCTGCGAAATTTGTTAGTGCAAATTAGTTTTATACTACACAAGATCTCCGGCGAACGTTTTGATATGTTACAAAATTGGATTTAAGTACCACGTTCAAAAAAAGGTGGATTAAGTTAAAAATAATTTTTAATTTAAAGAGAATATAAGTGAAAACAATTTGATATTCTTTTCACTCCGTTGTTATTAAAAAAAAATTATTCCTATAACGAAATCAAGTTTTTGTTTTAATAATAAAACTAGATTTTGAAAAAAAAGAAACACATTCACACGTTTTTTTTTTGTAAAATTTTTATTACATTAAAAATTTTTTTTAATATCTTCGTTTCTTATCCAGCTACGGCTGCCTTTTATAATGAAATTGAATTTCATGTTGCCAATGTTTTTGCAACTCTGTAGCTTTTTTGGTTAATCTCTGTAGTTTTTGTGAGCTGAGGATGATATCGAATAAGATACAACCACGAGCTCGATTTGGTTATTAAAAGGAAAATGTAATTTGATATATAAAACTTGAAAAATTTGATAGTTACCAGACCAGCTTGTACTAGAACACCAGTAGAGGCAAGAATTACAGATCTGGCATGAAAAAGATGGGTTGACTCAGTTCTTGACCATTTAAAAACGATGCGAATACTGACCTGGTGGTTAATTCTGGTAGTGGTGGTCGAATACTTTATCGATTCGAAATCAATTTTATTTCTCATTCTTTGGTTCGATACTGAACGAATCGAAATTATTTTTCATTGTTGTAAAGCATTTATTTGAGCTTTCACAACACTAAAAAAATAATTTCGATTCATTCAGTATCGACTGAAAGAATAAGAAATAAAATTGTTTTTGAATCGTTAAAGTATTCGATCACGATTGCAAGAATTAGCCCCCTGGCATCTGCAAATTAAGGAGAGGTCTATATGGATTTCTAAAGTATATAAAGTGCTATAATGCTTACTAACATTACCAGTCAATCTTACTCAGCAATGACAATAATATTGATCTTCTTTGTGGTAATTTTTAAAGTTTTTTTGCAAAGTCCTAAAAGAATTTAAGAAATACTGTTTGTTCTGTACCGCCCCATAAGATATTTGGTGTTTCTTATACAGTTTGGTGTTTCTTTGAAGGGAGATATTATAAGAATTATGGATTTTTTTTGCATTCTACATTGCAACTATGTAGAAACAATAAGCAAACTATGCATTGTTAAACCTTTCGATACATTTTTTACGTTGTCTGCAAATTATTAGGATGTTTTGGAGCTCGGCCTATGTCTTATAAAGTTAAATACTATAGTTATAAAATTGTACAAACTTAAGTCCGAACAATATTTTTGTCCGGAGAAAACTTTTTTTAATGCAGAACGATTCGCTCATTTCAGTAAATTTCTCCAAAAAAACTACTGTGTGGTTTACAGATGTTAACAATTATTAAAACTGGCAGCTAGAGATGAGCGATCCCTTGATTTTTAAAGATCACCGTGATTAGTGAATGTGATTTAAAAATCACTGCTCCTTTAAACTGTGATTGTGATCACTGTTTATCAGTTTTCTGTTCTTTTAAAGCAATTGCGGCCAAGGTATATGTACAATGCGCGAGCTTTTGCAAGCACTTTACAAAGAAACAACAACAAATTGAAAGGGCTTTCAAATCTGTTTACTTTCATATTCATACATACTTGAACAAATAAATTTTGGCATAAAAAAATTCTAATAAGATAGAAGAGAGAATGAGAGGAACAGCAATATCATTCGACATTTCATTCAAAAAACGCTATTACCCACACAAACAGTGAAATATCATAAATTTGTATATGTAACAAAATACAAAAAGAACGACTTAGAAAGTACCTGTTACTTGACAAATTTGGTCACAACTGTGATTCGTGATTTTTCAGTAACAGTGATTAAATCACAGGTACAGATATATCGCTCATCTCTACTGGCAGCACAACTAACAAACTACTTATGTATATTGAATTGTTTTCTAAAAGTGCGTTAAAGAAAATGGACAAAAAAAAAAGGAAAGTGATATTGTTATTTTTAATTATATTTAGTGTTTTTATTCAATTATTCAGCAAAAAACAATTGTTGTAATATAAATGCAAAAACACTATATTATGGGGCAGCTCAATTCAACTTGTATGTACATAATAAAAAAAGTGGATATATCGGTTCATTTTGTTCTCAACAAGTATTATTCTAGAAAAAACTTGCCGATCAAAATAATTTCTCTCTCTCTCAAAAGTAAGACGTCAAAGTCAATACAAAAAATATTTTGTCCCGGAAAAATATTGTTCGGAACGCATGGGTAAATCTAGCTTAATTTTTTATTAAGGGCTTTTTTGTATGTATTATTGCATATGTTCAATTAATTAATCTAGTTTATAAGCGTTATTCAATGAATTTTTATATGCCTTTTGTTTTTGTTATTATTTTTATACATCATGTTTAAAGCTAGAGTTACACACCACGCGTTACACGCCTTCTCGCAGTCTACGCAGCTGTCATAAAAGTAGAATCTGTGTAGTTGTATGTAACAAGTTTCATGCACAATAGCCTAGGATGCATTGAGGCGTTGAATGCGAAAAGTAGGTTTACTTTCTACTTTTGCAGGCGTCACAAGCAGTGTTCGAATAAATCAGCTGATTTTGACAAACAAAATTTTATTTTTACTTGTGGTGATGCCGCATCAGAAGCGTTGCATGTAACTTGAAACGTAGAACGCAAGTAACACTGCAGCCACACGGTCAACTTTTTGTTGATAGTCTCTTACATATACTGTTTGTCAAAATTTACATAAATTGAAAGCTGTGACGTAGGCTGCACGCAATTTTTAAGCAATTTACTTTCAAGATGTCATCAAGAAAACAATTTATACTGACAAACGAAAAATTTGCTCACTAAACTTCTAATCAGCTGTTAAATTGAGCGTAAAATTGCCAAACAAATGGATAGTTAAAATTGAGAGCAATCTCGTGATCAATTTAAAAAGTGTGAGTGTGTTAGTGAAAAAAAAGAGAGTGAGAGCAAATTGAAAGGAATTGAAAGACAAAAATTGATCGTGTGGCCTCCAAGTAAGGTATAAAACTCATGCAATGCGTGGAGGCTAAAACGCGTGGTGTGGACCTCCAGCTTAAGCTTAAAGGTTCTAAATTAGCATTATACGATGACATTTTGCCAAAATTGCATTTTATTTAACTCATTGCAAAAATATGGATTTATGTTTTTATTATTAATTGCATATTACAAATAAAAAGTTTTATAGCTTTATCCAATAAAAATTATACTTCATATCAAAATTACATTTATGTACATACATATTGTTATATAAAATGCAAAAGGGCATGTCGTCATTTTAAAAAATTTTTTAGGAGAGATAAAAACCCTAATAAAAAGTTAACTATTGTGATTAAACCAACGATTTTTAATCGTTAACAAATTAATGATACTATTCCGAAAAAACGGTTTTTGGAATCACAATAGTTCGCTTTTTTCTTATCGCTCCAGAATCATTTTTAAAAATTATGATAGGGCCTTTTGCACTTTTTACGACGATATATTTGTTTTTAAATATTTTAAAAATTGTGTCGGTTTCAAAGGATTTTGGTAGGCTTTGCAGACAATTTAGGTCGGATACAAATTTTAAAACGGCAACCCAGAATTTGACAAAACTCAAAATACTTTTGATTCGAAACTTTACAACAACTTAATCTATCTTCTATCTATCTATCTATCTATCTATCTATCTTCTATCTTCTATATATATAAAAATGAATTATGTATGTTTGTATGTTTGTTTGTCGCTTTATAGACTCCGAAACTACTGAACCGATTTTCCTGAAATTTTTACAGTAACATCACGTGAGCCCTAAAAATAAAATAGGCTACTTATTTTTTCGATAGGGGCAGGGGAATTGGTACCCCCCATAGGATGCCAATATTAATTATCGCATATCTTAAGAGCCGCTGCACGCATTTTGCTGAACTTTTTGCAGTAGGATCTTCTAAGCCCCAAAATTTAAATAAAATAGTAGCGGGGGAAGTGGTCCCCCCATAGGACGCCAATGTTTAATATAGCATATCTTAAGAACTGTTATAGTGAGAATGTTCAAACTTTGTAGAAGTCACTCTTATGGTATACTACTCTATTGAGAATAAAAATAAAGCGGTAGGCGCAGGGGGGGAAATACCTCCCATAGGATGCATATATTAAATATCGCTCAACTGAAGAACTATAAAAGGGACAGTCTTCAAACGTGGTTAAAGCTACTATTATGGTAAAATATAAATTTCAATATAAAAATGGGCGGGGTTGACAGGGGAGGAGCAGTACCCCTCATAGATAGAAATATAATTAAGAGCCGCTGCACGCATTTTGTTGAACTTTTGGTAGTAGGATCTTCAGAGCCCCCAAATTGAAATATAATAGCAGCGGGGGAAGTGGTACCCACCATAGGACGCCAATGGTTAATATCGCATATCTTAAGAACTTTTATAGTGAGAATGTTCAAACTTTGCAGAAGTCTCTCTTATGGTATACTATACTTTTGAAAATAAAAATAAAGCGGGTAGGCGCAAGGGGGAAAATACCTTCCATAGGATGCATAAATTAAGTATCGCTCAACAGAAGAACTTTTAAAGGAAGAGTCTTCAAACGTGGTTACAGCTACTACTATGGTAAACTATTAATTTCAATATAGAAATGGGCGGGGTAGACAGAGGAGGAGCAGTACCCCTCATATAAAGAAATATTAAATACCATATATCTGAACACTAAAGTTATCAACCTTTACAGGACAACTTTCAAAACAAAAAAAAAAAGGGGGTAGGTGCAGGGGGAGCAAAAATAAATAAATTACACATTAAAAAAATACTGCAATTTTTTTCTTATTTATTTTTTTTACCAGTGTAGCGAAGCGCACCGGGTTAAGCTAGTTATATATAAAACAAACATTTGACTTGTACCTTATTTGGGAACTTTAGCTTGTTTCGTTCTCCAGATATACAGAAAAAAAAAGAATTAAAAAACAACAACAACATGGGATTTATGGTTAAAATAAGAGGTAGTCGTGGTTTTTTGCTCATATCTCAGCCATTTATGGACCGATCTTACTGAATTTCAATAGAAAACAGTTCCGGATATGCGACATAAATGTATAACAACCTAGCCTCCATCGTATCTGAGGTCTTTGGAAAAACCATTTTCAATGGACGGACAGACGGAATGTACATATATACTTTATGGGGTCTTAGATCAATATTATAGAAATTACAAACGGAATGACAAAGTTATATATACCCTTCGTTGAAGTGTATAAAAAGAGTAAATATTGGGATTTCAGTATTTTGTTCATAACTCGGCCATTTTTTAACCGATTTGATAGATTTATTTATATACCGACGTCTTTAGGAAAAAATTTACCATTTATCTTGGTAATAAAACTTAGACTCGGAATGATCTACGGTTCCCGAAAATAGGTATTTTTCATAAAAACAAATTATATTTTGGTAGTAACTTTTTTGTATCTGAACCGAGTTTTTCAGCAAATATCCATAGGTCATATAACAGCTCTAAAATTTTTGTTTTTATGAAAATATTGATGCTTTTTAGGGCATTTTTGGAGTATTTTGCTCATAACTTAACCATTTTTAAACCGATCTGGAATACAGGGCATCTCTCTAGAGTTGGCGGTGTGCTTACCGTCACAGTTGCTACATTATATACGTGGGGGTCGTTTTTAGACTTATCGCAAAGCACTGTACCATGTTAGTCACCACATACTACGGGACAACCGATCGGTTATCAATAAAAAGACATTATTGAAAACACCCAACATTTTAAATTTTAGGGCTCTTTATAATCCAAGTAAATGGTAAATCTCTTCCCTAAGACGTCGGTATATAAATCTGTCAAATCGGTTGACAAGGGGCCGAACTATGACCAAAATACTGAAATCCCAAAATTTGCTCTTTTTATATAATTAAGTTGTTGTAGTTCATGTTGTAAATCGTGCGGTTGTCAGAATATGGCCGTATATTCGATAAAAATTGCGCATATTTATTATAAATACATTTTTTTTATTTCTGAAGTATTATTATAATTTCCAATATTTATTTTTAAAAATTGATGCTAACTATTATGAGTAACAAATAAAAGTATTCCTCATGCATAACTATTACTCATCGATACATTTATTTCCTATCTACTTTTAATATTTATGTTTGATTAAGAAATAATACAATAGTTATTACTCATCTTATGCAATAAAGTCGATCTAAGGATGTCCGTCCGGCTGGCTGGCTATCCATGTAACCTTGTGCGCAAAGTACTGGTTGCATTTTGAAATATAACTTGATAAAACTTTGGTACATAGGTTCCAGGGCTGTGGAGTCGTCAGGAAAAAGTACTAACTCCGAATCCAACTCCAAACGCTGAAATTTTTTAAGTGCGACTCCGACTCTGAATCAAACTCCTACTCTAACCTTGATGCTAAATGTATATGAGACTGGTCCCTACTTGACTTTAAACTCTTTGTATACCCTCCACCACTAGTGGTGCATGAGGGTATACTAAGTTTAAGACCTAAGTAAGCATTCTAAGTCGATTTAGCCATGTCCGCCTTTCTGTCCGTCTGTTGAAAACACGCTCACTTTCGAAAAACTCAAAAGATAAGAACACATGAAGTTTGGGATTGAAATCTAGCAAAATCCGATCAGTCGATCAGTAGGATCAGAGTAATGATTCAAAATGTAAAACCACCACCCTAAAAAATTGACAATTTTGTTACAAAACAAACATAATAGGTGGCATAATGCACGGCATGATATAAGATTTTGCACAAGCTCGTTCTATATGACTAGAAATCATACTGAACGTCTAAAACCGGAAAATAGCTTATCACGTCTAAAGCTGGGATCACACGATTGCCGCAAATGCACCAATATGACACAATTTTGATTGTGCTTTATTGACGCACAATAATGAAACTGCCCCAATAAAATATTTTGAAATCACACGATTGCCCTGTTTTATACAAATTTAATTGCCGCTAGTTGGTACAAAACGAAATGAGTACAATAATTGCCGCAGCACAGTCACACGATTGTTCTTACTTGTGTCAACTGCGAAAACAGCTGTTGTGTTAACTTTTTTATTTGTTTGAAAGATCTAGTTGGCTTGTTCATGAAAAAAAAAGGAAAATTGTATCATATATTCAAACAAAGTTTTGTTGAATAGATTTATTTGAAATTTTTTAAGTAAAATATATGAAATTCCAAAAATTAAACAAAGTAAAATTCTATTTCAAATATATAAAGAAAAAGAGAATATTAAAAGATTTTGTTTGTTGTGCTTAATTCCCTTTTTTTATTAATTGATAAAAAAATATACTGAAATTTATTGTTTGAGGATAAGCTGTTCCTATGCGCATTTCACTGGTTGCTTAGGGCAGATCATCAGGAAACGTTCTCCTAAATAATTTTAGAAAAGCCAAAGCTATCAGCAAACAAGACTACAGAGGGAATGAGAATTACCTACATACCCTCAAAAAAGTCCTATTTGCAACGATATCAAAGCTTAAACAAAAAAAGAGAATATTTATATTCAAAAGTAAATTCGCTTTAAAGAATTTGAATACATTTTGCTCCGTTTTCCTGAATATATACTTTTATATTGTCCTGAACAGCTATTGCACTAATTTAAAACAAAAAATTATAGATCAAAGTTATTTTCGGGAATACAAAATTTATTATTAATTTATTTATTAATGACTTGCTAAATTCCCAATTCTTATTTTTGATAAATTTAATTTTTATTTTTAATTTATTCCTCTAAAAGAAACACACAAAAGTAAATTTATTTAAAAAAGGCAAATATTGGCGCGTATTGTGTTGTTTAATTGCCGCACAAGAAGCCAATAAATATTGGTACATTTTTATTGACGCGCGATTGCATATCAAGTAGTCACACGATTTCCGCACCAGGGTTGCATTTTATTGGTAAAAGTAAGCACAATATTGCCCTCGATTGGTACATGAGGCAATTGATTGTGCAGTCACACGATTGGGGTATTAAAAAGTATGAAAATTGGTGCATTACGGCAATCGTGTGATCCCAGCTTAAGCCGTAACAAATAATGCTATCATAATAAAATTTGGTACATCACAGTTTTATAAGGCTAGAAATCATACTTTAAAATTTCGTGAAGATCGGTTCATAATTTACACTAGACCGCTTATAAAACCTACTCTCGGAAAACTGTTTAATATGTTATATACGTAATAAATAATGCTATTGTAATACAATTGAGTACGTCAAAGATTAATAGGGCTAAAAATCACACTGTGAGATTTCGTGAAGCTCGGGCCATAATTAACCATGTAATGTCCAATATTATCCTCAATCTGGGAACTTATTTAAATACGCCAAAAACCGTAACAGATGTAGATATGTTGGTTAAATTGGTCCAATTTTCGTTCATATTACCAGAAATAATAGCATGCAATTTTTTGATCATCGGTCCATATTTACCTTAGATCCCTTTAAACGCTAAAAAAATTTCACTACCGTATTGAAATTTGTTCATATAGATTTTAAATAACATAAATCACCCAACACGATTTCGTGAATTATTAGTCCCTAATTTGCCATGGGTCGTATATAAAGTCCTCTCCTGAAAATCATTTTAGTTTGGCACAAACTACTACGAATCATGATATTTAATTCAAGTTGGTTCAAATTGCCAGAAATAAAATTATAACACTGTCGGGTTGCCGTCCAATTAGTTTAAAACGGAACCAATTTTTATACTGACATCCGTTTTTATTGTATTTGTCTGTGGGGGGTATCAAAGATTTGGCACAGCTGAATATAGCACTCTAACTTGTAACAAGTAAGAATACCAAGTAAGAGCTTTTTTTATTCTTTTTTTAGTTTTTTTTCTTTGTTTTTAGTGATTTTATTGTTTTTTAAGTAGTTTTCACAAGATTCCCACTATTTGCACTAAATAAATTCAACATTTTAATGATAGCATTATTATTATTGTTTTATATGTATTTTTGATAGCTCATCTTATAAGATAGTTGTTATAAAATTTCTCATAACATTTGTTACAACATTAATACTAACACTATTTGAGAGTCCACACGTAAGATAATACTCTCTGGGATTGAATTTGACGTTTGCTAATATAAAAATCTTATATCTTATCTCAGGTGGAGACCCTGTGTTAACAATTTGTAATGTTGGCGTATCAACAATTTTATTAGTATGTTGTCACAAATCGAAAAAGAATACCAACAGAAGTCCCTACATTTTAATGATTTAAAAAAAATCTATCTTTATTTTCCCTACAGCCATTTTATTAGAAGAAAATCCCTACGAATAGGGATTTTTCACTACGTATGTATAACATCACTGATCGATATGTAAATTGTAATTATTCATTCCTGCGGTAGAAGCTTTGCTCAAACCTTTTTAACATCTCTGTTTTAAAAATTTCAGAGTTGATATTGTGTCAACTGTTGGTAAAAACACCATTTAAAACAAGTTGTTAAAATTTTTGAGAGTAATAATTTTTTTACAACACAATTGTTTAAAAAGCATTTAAATTTAATAAATGTGATAATTTAATCAATAATTTTTTTTAGTAGAAAGAAAATTTAAAATTTAATTTTGATTTAATTAACATTTTAGTTGTTTTGAAATAAATTTTCAATTAAAATTTTAAATAAATAACAAAAAATCTTAATTGACTTTTTTCGTTTAAAATAAAATAATTTAAACATGTAGAATTGTTGTTGGGAATTGTCAAAATTTTAATTAAATAAATTAACACATTGTTTGAAATGGCAAAGTTTTTTGATCACTTTTTTAATTAAAATTAAAAATATCATTTATTGAAAATTTTTTTTCAAAATTTTAAAATTTTTAGTAATCAATATAATCATTTTGGTAATAGAGCAAAATCAACAAATTGTTTGCTTGTTATTATGAATTTGGTATAAATTTGGTGATTGGAGAAAATTAATAATTTTTTCTGTGAAGTGAAATTTATGTAAAATATACAAACGTAGAAAATAGCAAATTGTAATATGGTTACAATAGCATTTTTGAAGATATCAGTTAAGACGATTGCTTAGACCTTCGGTTAGAAAGAAGAGTTTTGCAATATAAATCTGAAGATGTAATGATATGAATGATAGGGAGTAAATTGGAATAAGAAATTGAATACATGTTTACGGCATTTAATATTTTGTTTAATTTTTCGCAGATTTCAAAAGAATTTTCGCTTAAATAAGGCATCATTTAAATATTTTTGGTCTGACCTACTGAATGCAAGTTCCGGAAGTAGTCGACAAGGAGCTCTTCCTGCCAAAGATAAACTTACTGCTTGTGTGAAATTTTTTTACATAAGAGAGTTACTAAAATACCATACAAGAAAAATTAATGCTCGCGTACTAAAAACAGCGTTTAACACTGGCATAGTTTACGGGTGGCCCGAAACCATTTAAATCAATGCCAAATCTTCCAACAATTTGTTTATTTCTGCTATCCACTTTGTCTAAAACCACAAGCGATGTCTTGATTTATAATAATAATTTACTGGTATATTTATCTATTTTATTCCAATAAAAATATCTTTTTGTTTAAATAACGAAACTAAATTTTCTTTTTTTAAATTTTATGCTTCTTATGTTTTTATCAATAATATTGCAATGCCGCAATGGTAGAGATGAGACCGCCACAACGGAAGGATACCGCACAAGCGGAATGAATAATTGCAAATTTTGCTTCCGCACAAAAAGTTCTTTACGCAATCGCGGTACGGAATCAATAATACCACCCACTGCTTTTAAATACAAAACCTTAATATAACAAATAAAATAAAAATTCATTGAATAAACATTTACATTAACATATCTTAAACTCAAAATATCAAACTCCAATTGTTCGACGGCTAAATTCTCCACGTTCACTCTGTCTCCTTTCGTAAATCCCCTCAAAATGTTTGGACGACGAAATCGATTTTCATCGCATACCTTTCGTAGTGAAATTCTCTAACTTTTAACGATTTACGTTAACGTTAATACAGTAATTCAGTAACTCAATTTTAACAACATAGCTAAAAATTTCAATCAGGTGGCATCTTTGCTAAATAATTTGTCAAAATAATGCTATGTTCAAGGCGAATTCATGCATACGGTGGTGTCGATACTACAACAAGTAACAACACCAAAAACACACCAATGTATTTTTTTGTTGGTTTCGTTGATCGATATGTCAAAAACACAAGCAACTTTTGACATTTCTCTCGCTAAGTAAAAAAAAAGTAGCACAGCTGTTCTTTCAACGCCACCTGATAAATGAATTCGCCTTGGCTATGTTCATACCACAGAACTAACCAGATATAGCACCTTTGACAGCTGTAAAAGGGTTAAATCATATGCTTAACCCCTAAAGGATAGATTACACTATCTCACAAGCCTCACGTATTCCATAATACTTTGTGAGATAGAAATCAAATGAGTTTTGTTTCGACTGTCAAAAAATCAAATGTAACTTTACAGTTTGTAGTCACACTATCACACATGAACATGCTTTTGTTAAAATGCAACCCTGATCCAATGAAAAGTATTAGCTTTTAGAAAATTTTCAAAAAAACAATGAAGTCGTATGGGATGTCAAATTTTTTTTCGGAACACTTCCATTTTCATGACACATTGCATTCACACTATCACACTTTGTCATATTACTTGAGTTTTTGACATGTATTAATACAAAATATAATAGTGTAATCTAGCCTTAAATATGAGAAACTTTGTGGTTCATACGACGATATCAGCCACTTGCTTCGCTCTCTGAAACTAGATCGCCAAACATGCTGTTCATACGATTCATTCTTGTTTAATGTTGACATTTCTTTTTGTGTTGTTAGTGTGATTTTATTTAAAAAAGATTAAAATATATTATTTAATACTTTTATTGTTATTATTTAATAATTATCACTTTATTTTATTTAACATGCATTTTTATTTTTATTTTGTTTTTGTTTTTTGTTTTGATTTTTTTAGAGCTAGTTCAGATAAACTAACGATTATTGATATTGTTATATATAAAAAATCCGTGTCACTGTGTATGTTTCGAATAAACTCAAAAACGAGTCAACTGATATTCATGAAAATTGGCATATATATGTAATTTGGTCCAACTTAGATGATAGGATAGTTATTATTTAAATTAATGGCCTGGGGGCGGAGGGGCGTGGCAAAATCCATAACTTGAGAACGGCTTGACCGATTTGAACGATTTTTTCTTTGAAATTATCGCCATGGTCCAACTTAGGTTTTTACGGAAAGAAAATTTTGCCCCGCCCACTTTTACGACCACTTTTTTCGATTTACCTAAAATCAGAAAACGGCTCCATCGAGTTGACTTATTTTTCTTTCAAAATTCGTATTAATCAACTTTGTTTTCATCGAAAGAAAAATTTACCACGCCTACATTTACGCCCACTTTTTCTATTAAGCGCATAACTGGAGAACGGCTTGACCGATTTGGACGATTTTTTCTTTAAAATGATCGCCATGGTCCAACTTAGGTTTTTACGGAAAGAAAATTTTGCCCCGCCCACTTTTACGCCCACTTTTTTCGTAAGAAAAACTTTATGATAGGTATTTCATGGATTTTTATTTAAAGGCCATA
This sequence comes from Pollenia amentaria, assembly GCA_943735925.1. NCBI lineage: Eukaryota > Metazoa > Arthropoda > Insecta > Diptera > Polleniidae > Pollenia > Pollenia amentaria. Next base: position 196,917,102 of record OX031008.1, on the reverse strand, counting down.
AATTTCGTTTAAAGATCAATTTAAGTCGTCTGGTAATACAACACTAATGTTTGCTTAGGGCCAGCAACGCGTACCGGGTCAGCTAGTTGTTATATAAAATTGGGGATGATAGTAAATTTTTCCTGTTTCGCAACGTTTCAAAATGAAGCGACCTGTTTCGTTCTCAATAATATTGCTGTCCGTGTGAACATAGTAGGTATAACGAAAAGAACAAAAAAAAAGGGATTATAAAAATTACAAATTTGTTAATTATAATTTTTGCAAAATGCAAGTAAATAATGTGAATATTTTGAATGTTAATGTAAGCAATGAGCTTAAAGTACATATGTACATATATGTATGTATTTATTTATGAATGGCTCTTATTTGCCAACATTTTTGTTTGTTTTTTTTTTAATTTTATGAAAAAATTTGTAGCTATTCCTTTTCGAAAAATAGCTACGCATTTAAAAATTAACAATGAAAAATATTTTGCCATTAGGTTAATTAGCTGACGTTATGATAGAACGTAATGGTAAACGTTATTTTTAAAAAAGTTACTGAATAAAAGTAACGTTAATTTTGCTGTTAAATATTTTTAACAATTCAACTGACGATAAAATTGAATAGAGTATCGACCTACTGGATCTTTACAAATTTTAAACTTGGTGCATTTTTCCTTAAATGGCGAGTTTTTCTCCATTTCGGTGCGTTTTGAAATTTCATAGTTGACAACGCCGGTAGAAGTACATAACACGCGTTTATTAGTCGACGAGTTTCATATACCGCCCAATTATGAACAAAAATTCCCCGGGAGTTTTTTCACTTTTCCAATTTTTAAAATGTAATTTAAATAGGAAAAAAGGAGAAGGGAAAAAACTCCCGGGGAATTTTTATTCATAATTGGGCTGATACACTTTGCTTCAAGGCGAATTCATTTTTCAGGTGGGTTTGAAAGCACATCTGTGGTACTTTTTTTTTTTACTTAGAGAGAGAAATTTCAAAAGTGGCTTGTGTTTTTCACAAATCGATCAACGAAAGCAACAAAAAAATACATTGTTGTGTTTTTGGTGTTGTTACTTGTTGTAGTATCGACACTGCCGTATACATGAATTCGCCTTGCTTTGCGTATAGAATTCCAAGCTTCGGCTCTTTTTTGTTTATTTTTTTAGTCCCGCCTTAATTTGTATGCAATACTGCACGTTTATAAATCTGTTCAATAAGTTTTTCCTCCGTGATTCACTCCTTTGTTTAAATTATTATTTTATATTGTCAGCTGATTACTTGTCAAAAGTTAACCAACTTTTTGCCGCAAACGCGCAAACCTCAGCTCAGTGTTAACTACTTATGTTGTTTTCCGACATTTTGTTTTTTTTTTTATACCGATTTAGATATTTCAAATAAATGATAGGGGTTGTTCCAATTTAGCAATTTTTCGCGAATTTTTATTATGTGTGATTTTTCTGTAAGCTTTCCTATTCTTTTCAGCTTTAGCGATTTTAAATCAATATTTGACTTTGCTTTCATATCGCTATTAGAATTTTTTTTGAATTTTCGCCAATTAAGCAATTTTTACTCAATTTAAATAAGTTTTTTGGCTGGTTTAAAATTTTTAATTTTTTTTCGCGAATTTTCGTGTGTGTGAAGTTTTTGGATTTTCAACGATTTTAGACACTTCTTATCAATATTATATTTTGCAATATTTTAAAGTTTATAATTAATCCTTTTTTATTAAGCTTGAGGTCTTTTTCTTTTTTTTTTATAAATAATATTAAATTTTATTGATACACTTTGCTTTATCAACCCATTGTGCAAGTCTAAACCATTATCCTGATTTTGAGAATGTATCAGTTTTGAACACGGAAAAGAATTATAAGCGTAGATTTATGTTAGAAATGTTGCAAATTATAAAGATACCAACAATATCAAGAATTAATTTTAAGTCAGATACTGAAAATGTAGCCCAAAATTATAGACACTTAATTTATAAAAATAGAAACGGATATTAAAAATTTATTTAAACTGTAATAGATTAGGTTAAAATTGGAAAACCTTTTTGTATTTAATTGAAAATATGACATTTTGTTAAATTTGTTAAATTTGTTAAATTTATTGAAAATTGTTAATTTTTGTCAAATATTAAAGAAAAAATCCCTGAAGAAGGCACACAACGGAGTGCCGAAATATTGGATTCAATAAAATTTAATATTATTTATAAAAAAAAAAAAAGAAAAAGACCTCAAGCTTAATAAAAAAGGATTAATTAAAAATTTTAAAGGTCGAATAAGAGCCAATTTGTATAAAATGAGAAGCACATCTACAATCAATTACAATTTGTTTAAAAGGAATCAAGATATAAGAAGACATATTAATAGATACAAAACAGTTAGAGATAAACTCATAAAAATTAAAGCAACAATAACTTTCTTAATTCGGTGTCGTAATGTAGGTATCATTCCGAATTTTATAAAGAATTCTACTAATAACATTTTAAATATTTTTCATGAGAATGAACGTTTACCATCATGTCGTCAAACTATAAAAAATTATCTACAAGATCTACAGAATAAAATTCTAAATTTGAGAATAAATCAACAGCATCACTTAATGAGGGAAGTTCAAAGGGAATACAGAATGACCACGGAGAATTTACAAAGATATTTTAATAAAGAGGACTACGAAAAATTTTTGGAATTTGAAGATAAATTAGCAAGAAATTTTAATGAAAAGGTCAAGAATAGACATAGGAGAAAGTTCGAAAATCTGGTGAATTTACAGAGGAAACAATTTGGAATAAGTTTAAATAGTAAATGGTTTGTTAATAAATCTAAGATAGATATACCAATAGATGCACAATGGGTTCTTTCATTAGGACACAAACACATTTTACCAACAGAAAGAAAATATTTTCCGATTTTAAAAGTTATAACTGAAGGAGAGGATTTAGTTCAAACACTGAATAATAAGGAAGAACAAGAAATAGCTAGGACAAAACTAACAACAAATATAGATAGCTACATGAACAAAATGAGATTGACTAATAGGGATAAATTTGTTCTTGATAAAGTAAAGGAAACGGAAAAGTTTTTAAGACTTAATAGTAATATTCTTATTTTAAATGCAGATAAAGGTAATACCACAGTAGCAATGAACAGAACGGATTATAATTTAAGGATTAATAATATTATAAATGACAACTCAGTTTATAAGAAACTGGGTAAGGATCCTACTACTAGATTACAAAGGATAAATAATGATTTTGTTCAGGAACTTTTTAGGAGGAGTATAATATCAGTTACGGAAAAGAATAAACTTAAAACTAATATAGCAATTGCACCTAGATTATATGGTGTTCCGAAAATTCATAAAATAGATTTTCCATTACGACCAATATGTTCCTGTATAAATTCTCCATCATATGAACTTTGTAAATATATTACAACAATTCTTAAAAAATTAACGGAAAATTCAAAATATAATGTAAGGGATTCTCTTCAATTTAAAGATAAAATAAAAAATATTAAATTAAATGATGATGAGAAATTAATTTCTTTAGATGTAGTTTCATTATTTCCAAGTATACCTATAGATCTTGCTATAGATATAATAGAGGAACAATGGAATAAGTTAGAGGAACATACTAATATAGATAAGGATTTATTTTTACGTATTCTGAAATTTTGCATAATTGATAATAGGTATTTTCAATTGGATAGTAATATATATGTTCAATTAAAAGGACTTCCTATGGGTTCACCTGCATCTCCTATTGTAGCAGATATTGTTATGGAGAAATTAATAGATAAATGTATAGATCAGTTAACTATTAAACCTAAAATTATGACAAAATATGTGGATGATTTATTTTGTATAATTAGGGAATCAGAAATAACAAACATTTTAAATACATTTAATTCTTTTCATGCGGATATAAAGTTTACAATGGAAAAGGAGTTTGAATCAAGATTGTCTTATTTAGACTCTTTGATAATAAGAAAGGAAAAAAGTTTATTAATTGATTGGTATCAAAAACCAACATCGTCTGGTAGAATAATTAACTATTTTTCAAATCATCCAAAGAGAGTAATAATTAACACTGCTAAAAATTTTATAGGAAGGGTATTGACAATAAGTGATACATGTTTCCATAGGAATAATAAGGAAAAAATTTTTAGAGCATTAATGGAAAATAGTTTTCCAAAGGAAATTATATCTGATTTATTATCAAAATATAATAACCATAGAATAAACAATTCCAACAGTAACGCAGAACCGAAAATTTATAAGTCGGTAACTTATGTACCAAGATTTTCGGAAAGGTTAGAAAAATCAAATATTTATGATGCGAATATATATAAAATTGCACATAAATCTTATAACACAATAGGTAGATTATTCACTAATATGAAGGATAAAATAAATAAGTTGGAAATGTCAAATGTAGTTTATAAAATACCTTGTAAGGGAAATGGTAATGGACAATGCAGTAGATTGTATGTTGGTACAACGAAAAATAAACTTAAAACTAGGATAGCAGGACATAAGTCAGATCAAAAATATAGGAATATTTCATCACAAAAAACAGCTTTATCAACCCATTGTGCAAGTCTAAACCATTATCCTGATTTTGAGAATGTATCAGTTTTGAACACGGAAAAGAATTATAAGCGTAGATTTATGTTAGAAATGTTGCAAATTATAAAGATACCAACAATATCAAGAATTAATTTTAAGTCAGATACTGAAAATGTAGCCCAAAATTATAGACACTTAATTTATAAAAATAGAAACGGATATTAAAAATTTATTTAAACTGTAATAGATTAGGTTAAAATTGGAAAACCTTTTTGTATTTAATTGAAAATATGACATTTTGTTAAATTTGTTAAATTTATTGAAAATTGTTAATTTTTGTCAAATATTAAAGAAAAAATCCCTGAAGAAGGCACACAACGGAGTGCCGAAATATTGGATTCAATAAAATTTAATATTATTTATAAAAAAAAAAAAAAAGAAAAAGACCTCAAGCTTAATAAAAAAGGATTAATTAAAAATTTTAAAGGTCGAATAAGAGCCAATTTGTATTTTAAAGTTTAGCAAACTTTTCTGAAATTTTGCGTTTTTTCGCGAAGTGTTGGCATTTCTTCGCGGCATATAAAGTTTTTATAACATTAAAAGAGAAAGAAATAAATGGTTGATAGACAAATAACTAAGATTAATAAAAAAAAGTACCAAAATTAGTTTTTCCCTCTGAAATTTATGTCAAAAACGGATTTTTAAGAAATTAGTTTACAGCACGTATAGAATATACCCCTTCTATATACAATTAAATATAAACCTTCTTTATATTTAAGAGTTCTTCTTCAAAGTGACAATTGTTTCTGTGAATTCCCATGAAATTAGGATATTAAATCTTAGAGTATCTTATTAAATAATTGAAGGAAAACATTCCTTCATATTTCATGGATCTAATTTAAAAGCACTAATTAATTCTTAAATGTTCTTTTATTTACAGCGTTAAGAAGACAAAAGGTACGTTATTTAATAAACAGTTGACAAAACATTTAAAGATAATGTTGCGTTTTTTTTCATTTAAATGAAAACAAGTTGGAAATGATTTTTATAATTTTAGATAATCTTTTCGAGAATTTCCATATAATTTATTTTATCAAAATACTGTTTTCTTAAGATAACAATTCACAAAATTTCGTTAAAGAGTATAGTTTTATCATACCTTTATGATTATGACATACATATATATAAATCATTTCGATAATTTCATTATCTATTGTAAATGACTGCTTTTTGTCTCCAACTCTACCGTATATAAATCTGCTCGGAAATTCGGATTTACACAGTGTTTTCTTGACAAGTAAAATGAGCACATCAAAGTTCGTTGTAATTATTGTAGTGATTTTCTCCATATGGGGAATAAACTCTCAACTCGCGTTGACAACACCAAACGGCTTCAATTATTATATGTTGTGTGCAGAACCGGTAAGGAAATTTCATTAAAGGATTTTGATATTAACTGAGAACTTAAAAAAATGAGAAAAATATAGAAAGAAAAATAAAAAAATAACGATTTTTTCGCCCATGATTCATTTAGATGACTTGGAACGAGGCCAATGTTCAATGTATGAAGCACGATCTGGCACTCGTGACGCTGAATTCAAAAGAAAAGGCTGAAGATGTTTTTAACCTATATAAACAAATTATGTAAGTTTATTATCTTTACACTTTATTTGCAGTTTGAAAAATGTATTTTCTTTAGAGTCGATATTGGCGATATTTATCCTGATAATGTTGATGAGGAAACTAAAATTTGGTTGGGTGCGGTAGGAGGTTTTCCAGAATTTTCTTGGTCTTCAAACGGACGTTCTATTATACCATCCTTGTGGTACAACAGCCTTCCAACAAACGTAGCGAATAACAATTGTATATATCTTAAATTTTCGAAATCTATCAATCCATATTATGGTTTAGGTAATTCAGACTGTAAAGAAAAAAATTTTGCTTTGTGTGAAAATCGAATTGAGCCTAAAAAGTGTTGTGTAAAAAAAAAAAATGTTTTCCTAAACGTAATACAAAAGAGTTTGTAACCGCATTATATATATGGACTAAGTATCGAAAATTGTACTTTATAAAAATAAATCAAATACAAAATACCTTCTTAAATGGGCATAAATTTATTTTTAATGGGAACCAAGAAAACCGATAAAGTTTTGAGAAGAAAAGTAGAAATTTGATAAAGAGTAATTTATAATTGTTATACTACAGGACGGCGAATAAATATCGTTATGATTAATTTTATGAATTACTTTTTTCTTTCTGATATTATTTAACGTAACTCCAAAGAAAAAATGGGAGCCAGTTAAAATCCGAAAACACGCGATATTATTCGATCGCCAGAAAATGAGTCATAAGTGGACGAGCTGAGTAAGCATGAGTGAGCTGGGGCTCCATCTTGTTGAAATCACAATTCCGGATACTTCTCTATTTCGGGCCTTACAAAATTTTAAATTATTGCCCGGTATTGAATGCCATTCACATTTACCGCAACTTGTTCGGTCGTTTTAAAAAATATGTTCAAAACAAAAATATGTGCATCTTATTGGTTGCATTTATTGTTTAACAATTATTCTTGGATTTTGGGTGCCCCATATTCTGGAATTTTGTTTATTCCCGTGACCATTGAGGTGTAAATGGTCATCATCGCTCATTATTCAATATGATCTTTAAGTTTGAATAATCGAATGCTGACTTTTAAAGTAAAATTAACAACATTGTTTATTTGTAATCTGCTGAGTATTTCCATCATACATATCCCAAACTTATTATAGTTACTCAGCAAAAACTTTTTGAATTTTTGTTAAAGGTAGTAGTTATTTCATACGTTACCTGGTAAGTAGTTGTCATTGCAATTGCCATTATTCTGAAAACCACAATAAGTACTTACTAGCAATGTACGACTTAGTTTTTTTTTGTTTTTAGTACTGAACATTTACATACTGGTAATGAGCTCAATAACTCGTCGCCCCGCAATTATTTTGAAAATCGAGTTTTGGTAAATTAACTTTTCAGTTTGAAGTAAGATAACTAAAAATTGGTTGGCAAAACTTATATTGATATGGGTAATTCCATGTCAAATCGACCAAGAGTGGGACCCGACCCCCTTCGATTTGAATGAAATTTGGTGTGAAGGTTCCTTTCATCCTATAAGGAACATATATTAACGAAAAAAAATTTTTAAATTTTTTTTGCAAAAGTTACGTCATATTCAAAATGTCATAATTTCACCGAATTAGCCGAATGTGTTGAGCTTATTTCTTCAATATCTCAAAAACTACTGCACATACGAAGATGATTTGTATGTAATTTTAAAGAGAATACTTGGGGCTACAAATAATATATTAAAAATAAAATTTTTTTTAAAAAAAATTAATATCTACAAAATATTAAATTTTAAAAATGGACTAAGTCAAAAACCTAATTTTTTTTTTGGCTGAATTTTTTTTATGTAATTCCTCAAACTGTTCTTTAAAAATCCTGAAATTTTGAAGGTGTTTTTTTTCTTTTTTAAGATATGATTGCAACCTGTAAAAAAATGCTAAAATAAAATTTTAATATTGTAATTTTGAGAAATAAGTATTTATTAAATCTGATTTGTGTGATTTTAGGTGTTAAAAAAAAGTAACGACATTGCTGAAGTTTTTTTTGTTTATTTTATGCATTATTTAAGCGAAGTCGTTTTTTATTTGACTCTACTCCTACTCCTTTTTTCGTTAATATATGTTCCTTATAGGATGAAAGGAACCTTCACACCAAATTTCATTCAAATCGAATGGGGTCGGGTCCCACTCTTGGTCGATTTGACATGGAGTTACCCATATTGTACACACTCATAGTGTCATTTATTGAGTTAATTTTGACATAAATAAAACTAGCTTAGAACTAAAATCCTTATTTTAAAGGAATTTTACTTAAAACCATGTTGCCGTATACGCCATTTATGCCGAAATTATTTACAGTTGTATTACGTACGGCAAAATAATTTTTACATACGGCCAAATAATAGAAATAACAATGTACAGAAGAAAAAGTTTATACGTAACGAGATTTATAATTTATAAGCAAAATGTAAATTATGACACATAAAATAACAATAATTTATATTCATATTTCTTATTACAATAAAAAAAATTATATTAAAAAATTAATTTTTTTTAAAAAATAAAATAAAAATAACAATTTATAAAAATATAGTAAGTATATTATTAATATTTGTGCTGACTTTATTTATATGTCTTATTAATTATTTCAACAAACAGTCATAATACTGCACGTAAATTTTTGGTAAGAAACCGTAAAGGTTTTCTGTATCACTTTTTTTATCAGCAGATATTTTTTTTTGCTGCTAATATTTTTAAATTTGTATCAAATATATTATTTGGTGTTGGTATTAACGTTTCCTTGACTTTTTTTCAAAGTAGTAGTTTTATATTCCATTTCAGTTGCCGAAGTCTTATAAGATAGTTTAAATAAATCTTCTTTTTCATATTTAATAAATTTTATCCGGGTAAATGGTACTAATTGAAAATACATTTTATTAGATTATTCAGAATACATTTTAAAATCTGTTGAAACCATTTGTATTACTTGCAATTGCACTTTTGGTGATTTATAATTTTTTAATTTTCGGATCAAATCTAACAAGATATGTTTCTCTTTCGATTTGAAATATCCATCAATTGAAATATGGGCAGTATCAACTTCTTAAATCTGGGATCGACCAGGTTCAGAAATTTTTTGGGTTATAGATTTTATTTGCTTGGTTTTATACATGAATTGCAGCAGCGAAGTGGCCATGATTTGATTTCTATTTTGTTGCACACATGAATCACTCCATAATATAAGGTATTCAATATCTTTAAAATAATTTAAAATTCTTTCTAAAATTTTAATTACAGAGCTGGCAATATCATTTACTGAACGGCCGCTGTTCACCTCGCTTTAAAGAGCACAATATGTTATATTCGGCACTTCTTTTGATTTCATACATACAGTGGCAGTCATATTGAAAACAGTAAGTTTTCTTTTATAATAAAATGTTGAAGAAAATCCATTAGGCAAAGTAAATACATTTTGTTAATCAAAACAAATCACGAGCATGTTTCGATTAATGTTATTTCTATCTCTGTCACGTTCAAGTTTTAACAATCGGTTTTGAATTCTATGTGATTCATACTGGTTTTTATCAATTTCATTTAATATTTTTTCTTTTTCTTGATTTTTAAACATTGTACAACGATCACACTGTTTTTTTTTTTTTTTTTTTTGGTATGAAGAATGACAAATTAAAATTGTTGTTAAATATTCTGGAAAAAGATGTTAGTGAAGTGATATTTTCAGGATGTTTTTCATGAAAAAGACTATACATTATGGATAATGTTAAACCCTCCTCCAAATATTTTCGTAAAGAGTTGGCTCGGCAATAATGCGAGTCAACAGTAGGAAAACTCTTAAAGTGATCTTCAATTTTATTGTTTGATTCTTCAGAAACACTACGTTTCACGAAGATGGTTAAAGTGATAATATAAACGTTTGCCTGAAATGTTTAATGTATTCAAAAAGAAGAACTTACATACTTGATTAATTGTATTATCTTTTTCTAAATAATACAAAAAAGTATTTTTTTTTTATAAAAATTTCCATTCGTCATCTTTTAACATATTTTTTCACCACAAATTTAGCATAAAAAGCATTTTTTTCATTAACATTAAGAGACCAAAAGCTTTAAAAAATGGATTGTCTAACATCCTCACCAAAATTTTTGGTACACAAATAAAAGCCAGATGGTGCACATGGAGGTTTCAGTTTTCTTCTTGAGTTGAAACTCCTTTAGATAAAAATATAAGACAATCCTTGTTGACGACGTTTTTTACGAATATTTTGTTTCCAGTTGTCTTTATTAATTTGTCTTTTCCGAGTTATTTTAGGTGTGAGTTTCGAAGTGGCTGATATATAACTTGATGGTACACTAAGTAAGTTATCATTTTCATTCTGATTTTTAGTGTTTGGTGATCTATTTTCATCATTAGTGTTGGTTTGAATATCCGGACTATATTCATCAGTCGATTCTATTTTGCCCACAAACAAAATAACAATAAAATTATATGAAATATTAACCTAACCCTACTCGAGTAAAACTGGTTCAATTTAGGGTGCCGGCGATTCCACATTTTCATGTTCTTCCTACCGCAATCAAAACACAACTGATGCAAATGGAAAATTTTGTATAACAGTATTGAAAAACAACAACAAATTTCGTTCACGTACGGCAAAATTATATTTAATTTAAATTATAATTATTGTGCTGCACGTATTAAATGTGGAGCACATACGACATAATACTATTAATAAAACATTATAATATTTAGCTTTTTGTGCACATACGCCACAATAACGTCGGGCTTATTAATTTCGTATCTTTGTTTTAGTTTTTGTCGTATATCAAAAAAAAAAAAAAAATGCTAAATACGGCATAATAAGAATAATTTTATAGTTTTTTGTGGTCTTACGTCAAAGTCAACAGAGAATATCTCGCTATACATAGAAGGTAGGAACATTACGAAAAAATATTCAATATTGCGTTCTTAACTTTTTTTTTTTTTGTTTTTGTGATATACGACAGTATAATTGCGTGGCGACGAACCATTTATTAGATCTATTAACTATCGTCAATTTATTAATTTCACAATTCTTTTTATAATAAATTTGCATGTGCCCGTGCAAAAAACTGCGGCTTTATCAAGCAATTTTTTATTTTTAATTTTGTTTTTTCTTTTTACCCACTTACTACTACAATTCACGTCGAAAAAAAAACAGCCAATTGTAGGGGAATGTAGGAAAAAATAAACTCACTGTTTATTGTTGTTGTTTTGGAAAAAGGTTTCCTGACGATCTGGCCTAAGAAACCAGTGAAATGCGCATAGAAACTAGTTTTCGCTCAACAATAAATTTCAGTGTATTTATCAAAAAAAAAAAAAAAAAAAAAAAAAAAATGGGAATTTGGCACGACATAGAGAAATCTTATTAATAATAAAATTATTATTCCCAAAAATAACTTTTGTTAAGTTTATTTTATTATTAAAACTATTTTGAACAACGTACTTTAATTTGTACATATAATTTTCATCAAATATGATTTTTTTAAAAACAGTTTTTATTCATCCATACATTTTAGGTAAACCTTTTTTATACCCTCCACCACCACTGTGGTGAATGAGGGTATACTAAGTTTGTCATTCCGTGTGAAACTTTTTTATAATACATCTAAGACCCCATAAAAGTAATTCTAAGTCGATTTAGCCATGTCCGTCTGTCTGTTGAAAACACGTCCACTTTCGAAAAATGCCAAAGAAAAGAACAAATTTGGTCTCAAATTGCTTGTAATTATCCTTAGCATTTAAATCCAGCAACATCGGTTCAGTAGGATCAGAACTATGAATCAAAATGTGGAACCACTTCCCTAAAAAAATTGATAATTTTGATACGAAAACTAACATAAATGGTGATATAACCCAATAAAAAATGGAGCTTCCAACGAAGCAGGTTTGTAAGGGAGAAACGTAAAAGTTTCGCTTACCATATCGCTTACGGAAGACATGAATTTTATATGGCGAGTTCCCACTTTGAAGCAATACATTTTTGACACAGAAAGCGCTTTCTTCAGCGCATATAAAAATTGTTGAATGTAACGATCAGCTTTGCACACTGAATTTTTTGTTACCGTTAGTATTTTATATGCTCCCTTACGAACCTGTTTCGTAGTAAGGGAATGTCGTGGCTCTTCAAATATTTTTTAAGTTATTAAGAATTCGTTCGCTTACCTTACTGCATCTCTGTATGTCTTATTGCGTAGCGCTTAAATGTGAGCTTACTTTTTGAAATGTACCATTAGTGCTTCGCAAAATAGGAAAATTTTTTATTGGGAATGCACGGAATGACATAATTTTTTTACACGACTGCAAATCATACTGTTAAATTTCGTGAAGATCGGTCCATAATTGACCGTAGGCCCCATATAAACCCTTCTCGCGGAAAACAGTTTAGTAAGCCTAAGACCGCAATAAATAACGCTAGCATACTTAAATTTTGTACGTCACAGTTTTATAAGAACAGAAATCACACTGTAAAATTTTTTGAAGATCGGTCCATAATATACACTAGGCCCCATATAAACCCTGCTCCCAGAAAATAGCTTAGTACGCCTAAAACCGCAATAAATAGCGCTAGCATACTAAAATTTGGTACCTCACAGTTTTATAGGACCAGAAATCATACTGTTAAATTTTTTGAAGATCAGTCCACAATTCACACTAGGTCCCATATAAACCCTTCTCGCGGAAAACAGTTTATTGCACCTAAAGCCAAATAAAGCCCACTTTGGGAAAATAATTAAATTCGCCTAAAACCATCACAGATGTAGATATTACAGTAAAATTTCTTACTTAAATTCATATGGCCAGAAAAAATATGCAAATTTGTGAAATTTACTGTTAACGCTAAAACTAATTACACTGCTGTATTGAAATTTATTCTAATTTATTTTTTGTAGTACCAAAAATCAGTCTTCAGAATTTTGGGATGATCGGTCCATAATTTACCATAGGTCCAATACAAATTACCCTAATTTTATCATTTTAGTTCGGCTAAAAGTGTTACGAATCATGGTTTTTTACTCAAGCCAGTTCAAAGTTCTAACAAGGAACGCATAAAATTTTCTTATTGTCGGTCAATAATTTAATTCAGGTCTAAACCGCAACTAATTTTAATGCTGACTTTCGTGTGAAGCTTAGTTTATTATAGATATGTATAATAGGGCGGGCCAATTTGTATGGAGCCGAAAAATTCGATTGGAGCTGCCCCCTAGGATGATTTTATGGACAATTCTAAGCAACTTTGGTGAAGGAACCATAGGTCTATCTCGATTTTCGAGTCTCCCATTTTTCAAAAAATGATTTTTTTTCCTATAACATCATTTTGATTCAAAATTCGATTTTTTATTCATCGTTAAATTATCTTTTTTTATGTGTATATGGGGGGTTTTTGGTGTCGAGAAATTCATTTTTGATCTTTATTTTTACCTATGACCGCCCCCAGAGTGCGTTTCATGCATATTTTAACTATTTTTCGTCTATTTTCCGAGAAGAGCTACGGCTTTAAAATTTGGTACAAACATCTTGCTTGCCAATAGTCAAACTCTCTATAAAAATGGACGGTATCAAAGATTCGGCACAGCCGAATATAGCACTCTAACTTGTTTGATTTGTTTTCTTAAAATTTCACGCTATATATTCATTTTTATTATTTATTCTTATTTTTTTTCGTTTTTTTTTTACTTATACATTTTTCCAAAACTTATTTATTCTATTTTTCAAAACTTATTAATTCTTTTTTTTATTTAAATATATTTTATTCGTGCATACATTTTTTTTAGTTCTTTTTTCAAAAATTAAATAATATTAAGAATATTTAAAATTTTATTACAATTTTCAGTATTATTACAAAAAAAATAAAATAAAAATGTCTCGTAACACAAGTGTTTAAAAAAAAAACACATTATAACAACTTAGACACGTCTGTATGACTTCAGTCAGAAATCTATTAGACACATCGGTACAAAAAATTTCCCCATATATTCATGCGAAATCGATCAGAAAGCGGCCAGACAAAACGTATATTTAATGTCTGACAGAAATCTTAACGAAGTCTCTCAGAATGAAATCAGGCATTTGCAAGAAATGTCTGAGTATTTTGCTGTCTGGGTATTTTCACGCTCAAACATAGTTGCATAAAATCATATAGAATATGGCAAAAAACATTTCTAAAACTATATTTTCTTAATTCTAAAAATTTTCAATTTATTTAATGCTGTCTGCATTTATAAACTTTTAAAAACAATGTTTGCTTAATTTTTATTCTGCAATATCGGAAAATATTTAAATAATTTAAGACTTCAAATATTTTTTTTCATACCACAAAATACTACTCTGCTGGTTTAATAATATTTATTAACAGCAGAAAAAATTAGTGTAATTTAAGTGTCAATTTATTTAAAAAATTTTAGTTTGTGAAATAGCAAATCCGAAAAATGTGTTGGAAAAAATTATTAATTATGTGCTTGTGCCATTTTATTGTGAAAAATTTAAAATATTATAATATAAAATGTTGTCTTCTTTTTGTGGTTTTTATGTGTGTTGAATTCACACAGAACCTATATGTGTGAGGGGTGAAATAACAAAATGAGAACGCTCTCTCGGGTCGGCATACTAGTTGTTTACTATGCCCAGGGCTATTGAAATTTTATTCACCACAACAGTGTCAAAATTTTACTTCCATGAGTACTTTGCTACCGTTTCACACACACCCTAAATAAAAATCTTATTCGAATAATATTAAAATTATTAAAATTTAAAATAACCTTATTCAAATTCATGGAATTGAAAAATGACTAAACTTGGCCAACAAAAAAATAAAACGGAATTTTAAATATTTAATTTCAAATTAACAAAATTGGATTTCAGCTATGTTACACTAGTTTATTTACATTTGATGACAGATAATTTTCCTTAATTATTTTTATATGGAACAGTTTTTGAGATATTACCATTTTTTAATTTTTTCGATCTTTTTTCACTTGACAAATCATATCTCCGATTATACAAATCTGATTAATCGGATCTTTGATTGGTAAAGCGGTTCAAAATATATCGATGAAAATAGGGCACATTTTCGAAAAATCATATTTTAAAGTGATTCTGTGCCGACGGATCGTTGAAAAACGTCTCGTTTCTCTTCATGTACGTAAAGATGATACTTTAACTTAAGAACTAACACCAATCAGAAGAAAAACGACAAAGTTATAAGCAATTCAGTGAATAAATCCAAATCCTATATTTTCCGACAATTAACCTGGATTTTCGAATTCAGCGTAAAGAAATTTATCTCCCTTCAAATGTACATGAAAAAATTTCATTTTGTAAACTGGTGATTTTTATTAGTTTGTATTCTTTATATTATGATAAAATTATAATTTAACTTAGTTTTAACAAATATTTGTAATAAAAATATTCATAATAAGCAGCTGTAATAAATACAAGCAAAAATAAAAGCATATCTTCTTAAATGGTTTCAGAACAGGTAATGTGAAGATAAGTTTAAAGTACACACTTTCTGTGGTGCAAAAACCACTTGTATATATAAACTTTCATTACTTTTTATACCATTCACCGAAGGTAAAAGGGTTTACATATATAACTATGTCATTCCGTTTGTAATTTCTACAATATTGATCTTAGACCCTGTAAAGTATGAGAAGGGAAGTTCAAATTCGGTTGTCCGTCTGTCCGTCCGTTGAAACGGGTCTTCCGAAGACCCCAGATATGATGGAGGCTTGGTTGTTATACACTTATTAAAATATTGAAATTCAGTAAGATCGGTCCATAAATGGCTGAGATATGAGCAAAAAACCACGACTACCTCTAAATTTTCCCATAAATCTTATGTTGTTGTTTTTTAAATTCTTTTTGCTGTATATCTGGAGAACAGCAAGAGCTTGGGCTTTCAAATTTGGTACAAACATCTTGGGTATCAATACACCAACTCTCTAAAAAATGGGCGGGATTGGGGAAGTGGGTGTGGCACTTTCCATACAAGCCGTTATACATTTCAGTATATCGGGAGAACGAAACGAGCTACAGTTCCCAAATTAGGTACAAACATATCGGTTATCAATACATAACATCCCACAAAATATGGGCGGGATTGGAAAAATGGGCGTGGTACCTCCCGTACAAAGACATTTTTGAAAATACTCAAAATTTTAGGGCTGTAGTATGACATATGGACACGTCTTATATATCAAAATATCAGAAATTTTTAGCATATGGAAGAGTTATGCCCAAAATAATATTTTTTTTTTAAACATACCTATTTTAGGGAACAATAGATCTCGAGTCCAAGTTTTATAATCTAAGTAAATGGTAAATTAATTCCTAAAGACATCGGTATATAAATCTGCCAAATCGGTTAAACAATTCTTAAGTTTTAGGGCTGTTTTATGACCTATGGATACGTCTAATATATCAAAAGATCGGAAATCTTTAGAAGAACATATTTGCTCGGAAAAATTGGTTCAGACACAAAAAAGAAATTACCAAAATATATTTTTTTTTAATGAAAAATACCTATTTTCGGGAACCGTAGATCTTTCCGAATAAATTTTTTCCTAAAGACGTCGTTATATAAATCTATCAAATCGGCTGAAAAATGCCCGAGTTATGACCAAAATACTGATATCCCATTATTTACTCTTTTTTTTTATATAATTAAGTTGTTATTTTTTTTAAATCCAATTTTGATGCATCTTTTAACAAACCATAAATAAAATTTGAAGAAATCAAACTGGCGTAAATTTTTAATGAAAATCAGAAGTATTTTGATTTTTGACAAATTCACATCGAATCAAACGTGTGAGTTGACAAAATGTGAGTTTGAAGAGTCAGTTTGATGTGTGGCCATGCTGCTTAATGGATTTGTATAGAAATTTGAATAAATTTATTTTAAAATTTGAATATACAATTATTCCCCTTCCCGATATTAAGGATTTTTAATTCTAAGTTAAAAATTTTCCTGTGAATTTCCATGAAATTTTATTTCAAAAGTTTTTAATGTGCAATTTTGGTGACTAATTCTTATAAATCACCCGTTTTTCGAATATTAAATAATAACTTATTAAATACCTTCTTCAAAGAATATTTTTTGATATATCATGAATCTTACCTAAAAGCCCTAATGAATTTTTAAATTATATTAATGTACAGTCTTCAACAGTCAATAAAAAAAGTTATTAAATAAACAACAGCTACTAAGCAAACAATTAATGATAAAGTTGTTTTTTCATTAAAACGAATTTTAAATTTTAATCTTTTCGGAGGCGCTAGCACCAAATTTTTGCGTTCAAAATTTCATTCCGTCCATAAATTTTTTTTTTTATCAGAATAATGTTTTTAAAGATAACAATTAACAAATATCTCTTAAGAATAAACGTTAAGCATACATACATGATTATGATAAATACATATAAATAATTTCGAAAAATTACTGTTTTTGCCTCTTAAAATCATACTACCAAATTTCGTTAAGATTAGTCTATAACTTATGAATGTAACAAATAATAGATTAATAAAACTAAAAATCACACTGTCAAATTTCGTATATGATCGGACCACAATTAACTATAGACCCCATACAAAGCCCACTCTCGGAAAACATTTTAGTTCGGCTGAAACCGTAACGAATAACGATAT
The DNA here is from genome assembly GCA_943735925.1 of Pollenia amentaria. Lineage (NCBI taxonomy): Eukaryota > Metazoa > Arthropoda > Insecta > Diptera > Polleniidae > Pollenia > Pollenia amentaria. Next base: position 196,899,250 of record OX031008.1, on the reverse strand, counting down.
TGCAGTCAAATTTTTATTTAGCTAATAATAATACAATGCAATTTTGTGATAATCAGTCAATAATTTAGCATTTGGTAGAAATGGACCATAATTTGGTTAAAGTTAAACATTTGTGATCAAAATTAACCATAATTTGGCCAAATAAACCAGCTATACTTTGGTAAAAAATAACTATTATTTTGATACCCTTCACCGAAGGTTAAAGGGTATATATAACTTTGTCATTCCGTTTGTGATTTCTACAATATTGATCTTAGACCCTATAAAGTATATATATTCTGGCTTCTTATAAGGGAAGTTCAAATCCACTTGTCCGTCTGTCCGTCCGTCTGTCAAAATGGGGTTTCCGAAGACCCCAGATACGATGGGGACTTATAATTATAATTATAATTTTGGTATTGAAATTCAGCTTGATATGAGTAAAAAACCACGACTACCTCTAATTTTTCCAATTAATCCCATGTTGTTGTTTTTATATAGTCTTTGTAAATTCATTTATGTTCCTAAAATATTTAAGTATGTGGATAAAGCAAATTTGTAATAAAACGAATTTGATTGCCTATTATTTTGTGCTTCAATTAAATTACCAAGTCCAAAGGGTTTTATGGTTACCATTTAATGTAATTTTGACCTTTTATAAAACTTAATAGGTACATAAGAAGGTGCGCACGCATTCGGTATTTTGTGTGTAGGCTACTACACATAAATTGTAGCAAAACAAGCAATTTTTTTTACCGTTTTTTTTTTCAAATATTTTTACCTACTTAAGAAAAGTGTGCTCAACAAAAAAAAAAACCAAGCATTTTGGTTGGTAAACCAAAAACTTTTTACAATTACAAAATGCACGATCTTTGTTCTTGTAGATTTTCTTCAATAACTTTCAAGGAAACAGTCAAACTTCTCTATGATGAACTTCTATACAAAGCTTTTTCATAATTTAATATTCTAAAAATCTAGAATAACTGTCTTTTTGAGGATATTGATAAAGGTCCCCTTTTAAAAATACCAGATTATTTTAAATAAAAGTGGGAAAAATATGTCTTTTGTATTATAAATATTCTATAAATTGAAGAAATTTCCTGGTCCCATACAGATTAATTATAGAGAAGTTCGACTATTTTTAAATTTATTAAAAATGATACATAGTACTTTTCGCTTATCGTCACAGCCTTTAGTTGCAAATCGTGGACTATAAACCTAATCCACATATATGCCCCTATGAGGCATATAAGGGGGTTCAAATATAATCAATTTATGTGAATAAAGAAAATAAAAAATTCATATTTGCTACACGAGAGCAGGCTTAATGTACTGTATAAAAGAAAATAAAATATTTCATCCCTAAAAACTATTTTTTTTTCGAGTGGAGAGCTGATGGTAAAAATTAAACCATTTAGGTATTAGGTCCTTAATATGGTTTGTGGCTTCGAAAACTAAAAGGAACTTGGTACATATTGCTTATGTGACTAAAACGTTAATAATTTGATTTACTTTTGCTTTTACTACCCGCAGATAGACGGAATATAAACGAACTATAACGGAAATACTTTCTATTAAATTTACTTATAGTGGCAGAAAATAAAGATGACATGGACTATTTCGCTAATGTGACTATAAACGAAAAGTACTGAACATATATTAACTCATTAGGTATTCTATCATTAAAATAATGGAAGTCTGATGGTAGCAATTATCTAAGGACCTGAAGATGTTGCTATTTATTGTTGGAAATTCTTAGAGTTTGGGAGTGAAATGGGTTAGACTGCAAAATGTCTAACAGTCCTATATGGAGAAGCTGATAGTCTTACATAATAAACGTTTTGTAATACTGTTTTTATTTTTACCTTTGCAATCATTTTCAGTTTGATCACTAATTCCACTAACACCGTGGTAACAGTTAACCACAGAGTATGAAACAGAAAACCCAGCCTTGTAGTTTAAAAAAAATTATGTGCTCTGAAAAGAATATCAGATACATTATGTTGTTTAAGAAAATTATATACTTGATGATACGTCATTTTGAAATATGTTAATAGCTTGGCTATTTTTTAACAATATGTAACGTGATGTATTTAATCGAAATCAATAAGAAGATAATTTAAAATTGTTAAATGATACATGGATTTTGCGTTTTAGCTAAAGATATGTATTTTGTTCTTGTTAAAAATTCTTTGATGCCAGAATGTACTAAGCATACATTTTTACAGTCGAACTTCCCTATAATGAATCTGCATGGGACCATAAAATCACTTCACTGTAGAGAAACTTCATTATAACGAAATTATATTTTTTCCATTTTTATTTGAAATAATCAGGTGCTTTAGTTTGGATTACACTCTTTAACGTGCGGCGGTTATCCATTTACCATTGCTTCTCAAAATCCTCAAAAAGGCAGGAAACGAACCTTTTGTGTGCTTTTTGTGCTTTAGAATGCATTTTTTTCTTTTTTGCTTTTGATAAAGAGATGGGAAGACTCCCAAATTGCTTGGCTTTATTCCGTTTTTCTTGTTTATTCTTCAACTTTATTAAATACTACTTATCCCCCTTTCAGACTAGGCAAGTTAGTTGCCAAGTTACTTGCCGAGTCTGAAAGGGGGTTACTTCTTTTTAAGAGGTGTGCTACTTTGGTGCGAAACTTTAGTTCACTTACCCAGCATTTACACATGCAAGTGCAAGTTCGAAAAACTCAATCCACTCACACATTTTTACTAACACCATCACATTTGTCGTACTTGCAGCCCAACTTGCAAGAGAATTTGCTTGCAAGTAAATTTTTGACATTTGCAGCAAGTAAAATGACAAATAAAGAAACAGTGTTACCGTGGATGCCTTTGGTATTAATTTACTAGTACTTAGTAATATAAAAGTTATGTTTATAGGTGATTTTCTGTGTATTTATAAAAATAAAATACAAAGCAACACATCTTCAGGGTATTTTAAAACATAAATTGCAAGCAATTAAAAAAAAATGTTAATCACAATATTTTCTCAGAAATTTTATGATATCGGTAACTACGGCAATACTGGATTCACATATTTTAAAATAAACAAAAGTTTTTTATCAAGATGGACAAAAAATAAAATAAAGAAACAACTTAAATAATTTATAAATATTATTATTAAATAAATTTCGTGATAACATTAACATGATAATGTGTTTTAAACCCAAAAATAAAGCTATTTCATAAGATGTTTTCGCTTCGGTAAAATTTGAAAAATTAACTTGCACTTGACTGTGTAAACACTCAAGCTACTTGCAAGACTTTCGTCTATTTCTTCGAAATTTTCGTTGATAATACGTATACACCACTTGCAAGTAATTACTTGCATGTGAAAAGGCAGGGTTAGCACAGCGGATTGCTGTCAAAATTGTTTGATCTAATTCATTATATGGAGACAAAAATGCATAAAAGTCAAATTTTATTTGAAAAATTTCTTCATTTGGAAATTGATTATAAAGGGATCAAATTACACTAAAATTAAAATGAAAAAGCTGTGATCAGTGGGCTTTGTATGGGGTTTATTGTTAATTATGGTCCGATCCTTACGAAATTTGCCAGTGTGATTTTTAGTTTTACAAAACTATTATTTGTAACATTCATAAGTTGTAGACTAATCTTAACGAAATTTTGTAGTATGATTTTTAGAGACAAAAGCAGAGTTTTTATCGAAACAATTTATATTTGTCATTATCATATATGTATGTATGCTTAACGTTTATTCTTAAGAGAAATTTGTTGCGAAAAAATTTGATTCTAGTTTTTTCGAAAAGATTAAAATTATTTTAAGAGATATTTGTTAATTGTTATCTTTGAAAAACATCATTCTGATAAAAAAAAGATTTTATGGCGTCGGAATGAAATTTTGAAGCGAAAAAATTTGATTCTAGTTTTTTCGAAAAGATTAAAATTATAATATCATTTACAACTTGTTTTCGTTTTAATGAAAAAAAAAACAACTTTATCATTAATTGTATTGAATTTTGTTTATTTAACAAATTTTTTTTATTGACTGTTGAAACGTGTACATTAATATTGTTTAAAACTTCATTAGTGCTTTTAGGTAAGATTCATGATATATCAAAAAAATATTCTCTTCGATTTCTTCAAAGGTATTTAATAAGTTATTATTTAATATTCTAAAAACGGGTGATTTATTCACCAAAAGTGCACGTTAAAAACTTTTGAAATAAAATTTCATGGTAATTCACAGGAATATTTTTACCTCTTAATATCAAGAAGGGTAAATCTGTTCCAATTTCTTTACAAGTCCATTAAGCGGCATGGCCACACATCAAACTGACTCTTCAAACTCACATTTTATCAACTCAAACGTATGGTTCGATGTGAATTTGACAAAAATCAAAATGCTTTTGATTTGGGATTTCAGTACTTTGGTCGTAGCTTGCCCTCTTTTCAATTGAAAATTTCAGATATTTTGATATATAAAACGTGTCAATAGGTCATACTAGAGCCCTTTTTTCAATAATGTCTTTGTATGGGAAGTGCCACACCCACTTCTCCAATCCCGCCAACTATTTTTAGATAGCCCTGGCTCTTTCCGTTCTCCAGATATGCTGAAAAAGTAATAAAAAACAACAACAACATGGGAGTTATGGGAAAAATTAGAGGTAGTCGCGGTTTATTGCTCATATGATGTAAATTTCTCTAATACAACTAGTTAGTAGCAAAAGGTAGTCTAGTCTATCTGTTAGTTTATGTTATATTCTATTTCAAAGTCTATGTCGAAGACGAGATTATTTAATTATTGAAAAATTATCGGTGAAAACCAAATTCTACATTTAACTTCTACTTAATTTCAACGCTCTATAGAAATATTCGTTCAAAAATTACTTAGTTACTTGGTTAATTGGTAAATTAAAAATTTTAATCTGGAAATACATAAAGAGGCTTGTGATGAAAATCTATCGATTAAGGTGTGATGAATTTCGAGCTATCTTAAAATCCGTTTCTGAATGAAAGTCTTACACCCTTATGCAAAAGAAGTTAAAGTTCACATTACTTAAGCAACACATTGGGCCAAGCAAAAGTGTATGGACTTTTAATGTGTTGGTTAACTAATAAGAACTTTTACTTTGCATAAGGTTTAATTTTTTCATTATCATAGTTGTTTTTGGGAATACAATTATTTATTAAATGATTTTGTTTGTTGTGCTTAATTCCCTTTTTTATTAATTGATAAAAAATACTGAAATTTATTGTTTGAGGATAAGCTGTTCCTATACGCATTTCACTGGTTGCTTAGACCAGATAATCAGGAAACGTTCTTCTAAATAATTTTAGAAAATTTTAGAAAAGCCAAAGCTATCAGCAAACAAGACTACAGAGGGAATAAGAATTATCTACATACACTCAAAAAGTCTAATTTGCAACGATATCAAAGCTTAAACAAAATACCAAACATTAAAACAGTGATGAGTTTATCTTTTCTTACATTCCTAACTACAACCAGTTGGAATTCTCCCAACATTGATTGTAGTCGTAAGTGGGTAAAGAAAAAACAAATTAAAGACAAGTTAGAGTGCTATATTCCACCGACAGGAGTGGGCTCTATATGATAAATACATATCGCTCATTTCGTGCAAGACCGTCACAACTCAAAATTTGAAACTTTACAGGAGAGCCTTTTTAAGATTCCAACCTATTATTATTTATTTTATTATTTATTTTATATACAGTTATAAAATCAAATGTTTCTTTTTTGCTACAAAGAAAACCACATGTACAAGAGGAATGCCAACAAAAAAACTGAAATGTGACCTTGTTGATGTTAATTGCTCAAGTTTGTTACAAGAGGTCATAGCGTCAAAAGCATCTGTATTACCGTTATTTTTTCGATAATTCTCTCCGTTCTTAGATCAATTTGTAGAGATTTAAGAGGAGAACATTTCTGCATTACTAACTCGAAAATGCCAAATTTTGAGTTGTGACGGTCTTGCACGAAATGAGCGATATATATTATTAACTAAGCTTCACAAAAACGAGCGTCAGCATTAAAATTAGTTGCGGTATAGACATGAATTAAATTATTGACCGACAATAAGAAAATTTTGTGCGTTTCTTGTTAGAACTTTGAACTGGCTTGAGTAAAATAACATGATTCGTAAAAGTTTTAGCCGAACTAAAATAATTTTGAGGAGGGTAATTTGTATTGGACCTATGGTGAATTATGGCCAAATCATCCCAAAATTCTGAAGACTGATTTCTGGATTTTTCTGGCCATATGAATTTAAGTAAGAAATTTTACCGCAATATCTATATCTGTGATGGTTTTAGGCGAATTTTATTATTTTCCCAAAGTGAGTTTTTTTTTTGGGTTTTCGGCGCAATAAATTGTTTTCCGCGAGATGGGTTTATATGTGGCCTAGGGTAAATTATGGACCAATCTTCACGAAATTTGGAAGTGTGGTTTCTCGTCCTATAAAACTGTGACGTACCAAATTTAAGTATGCTAGCGTTATTTATTGCGGTGTTAGGCGTACTAAACTATTTTCTGGGAGTAGGGTTTATATGGGGCCTATTGTAAATTGTGGACCGATCTTCAAAAAATTTTACAGTGTGATTTCTGGTCCTATAAAACTGTGACGTGCCAAATTTAAGTATGCTAGCGTTATTTATTGCGGTTTTAGGCGTACTAAGCTGTTTTCCGGGAGTAGGGTTTATATGGGGCCCAGTGTAAATTATGGACCGATCTTCAAAAAATTTTACAGTGTTATTTCTGGTCCTTAAAAAGTGTGACGTACAAAATTTATTATGCTAGCGTTATTTATTGCGGTTTTAGGCGTACTAAACTGTTTTCCGAGAGAAGGATTTATATGGGGAGTTGTGTAAATTATGGACCGATCTTCAAAAAGTTTTACAGTGTGAATTCTGGTCCTATGAAACTGTGACGTACCAAATTTTAGTCTGATAGCGTTATTAATTACAGTTTTAAGCGTACTAAACTGTTTTCCGGGAGTAGGGTTTATATGGGGCCCAGTGTAAATTATGGACCGATCTTCAAAAAATTTAACAGTGTTATTTCTGGTCCTTAAAAAGTGTGACGTACAAAATTTAAGTATGCTAGCGTTATTTATTGCGGTTTTAGGCGTACTAAACTGTTTGCCGAGAGAAGGATTTATATGGGGAGTAGTGTAAATTATGGACCGATCTTCAAAAAGTTTTACAGTGTGAATTCTGGTCCTATGAAACTGTGACGTACCAAATTTTAGTCTGATAGCGTTATTAATTACAGTTTTAAGCGTACTAAACTGTTTTCCGGGAGTAGGGTTTATATGGGGACTAGTGTAAATTATGGACCGATCTTCAAAAAATTTTTCAGTGTGATTTCAGCTCCTATAAAATTGTGACGTACCAAATGTAAGTATGCTAGCGTTATTTATTGCGGTTTTAGGCGTACTGAACTGTTTTTCGGGAATGGGGTTTATATGGGGCCTATGGTCAATTATGGACCGATCTTCACGAAATTTAAATTTGAAGTTGTATAAAGCGAATTTATGCAAAATGTTATGTCATTCCGTGCATTATTCCACCATTTATGTTAGTTTTTGTATCAAAATTATCAATTTTTTTAGGGTGGTGGTTCCACATTTTGATTCATAGTTCTGATCCTACTGAACCGATGTTGCTGGATTTCAATCTCAAACTGCTTAGGATAACTACAAGCAATTTGAGACCAAGTTTGTTCTTTTCTTTTGCGTTTTTCGAAATTGAGCGTGTTTTCAACAGACGGACAGATGGACAGAGTGACAGATGGACAGACGGACAGACAGATGGACATGGCTAAATCGACTTAGAATTACTCAAGGAGCCAGAATATATATAGTTTATGGGGTCTTAGATGTATTATAAAAAAGTTTCACACTGAATGACAAACTTAGTATACCCTCATTCACCACAGTGGTGGTGGAGGGTATAAAAAAAAATAAAAAAGATGCTTTATTTTACTTAATTTATTTATATATTAACATGTATTTAAAATATTTTGGTAATTTTTTTTTGTTATTGAATTAATTTATCAGGTATGTGATGGAATTCGATTTTAAAAACGAAACGATTTGAAACCGAAAATATCGGTTTTCTGAATCTTTAAAAATGGATGTTTAATACATATTTCATTTATTTTCTGTCTTTATTCTTCTAAATTTTATATTATATATGTAAACTGAAGTGTATTGTGAACAAAAAATTTAAGACTATAATTCAGAAGTGGATTTTAAAATCGCTCGAAACTCATCACAATTTTTTGTTTAATTTATTTAAATTATTAAATAAATTAGGGAATAATTTTAAATTTTCCTTTAAGAAAAACAGAAAATAAAAAAATTTAAAGTCTTTTTATCAATGTTATTAAACTAGTTTTATTGTACTATTTTTAATATATATTTTTTTCTTAAATCTAGAGGAAAAAAACAAAAAATTCTTGTTGACATTAAAAAGAAAAATTTAATTTAAATAAGAAATACATGTTCTAAGAAATAAACAAATAAATAAAAAACATTGTATGGGTACACGGGGGTAAAAGATGGCTGTAGATAGAATACTGGATGGTACTTACTGTGGGCGCTGGTATATAGTTGAGTGGGGGCTGGTATCAGGTGGCTGGTAATTCCACGGCTGAGATACAAGCTGCTCGCTGGCACTATTTGGCGTATATTCCTTTGGAAGGTTGTTCTTCCGCTCGACCAATTAAGTATTTTGGCTGCTGCCTTTTTTCCTTGTAAACTCCTCACGTTTGACTTTTTCCTCCTTATTTAAATGTTTTATATAAAATCACTCACAAATCAAGGTCAGTTTTATATTATTTTATTCAGTTAATAAGTTTTATTTTATAACAATAAATAAATATATTTTGTAATTTTTATTAATATGAATCTAATTCCTTGCACAAACAATTAAGAATAACACCACCAATTCAATTCACGTTGAAAGACCGTTTTACAAATTGATCTGTTTGCTTCTAATATATTAAAAGTTTTTAATTTCGCACGGAAAAAGTAGGTGTTTGAAACATAGTGCAATGCTTCGATTCAGTGTAAGAGATTAGTGGATACTATTTCCTCAGCTTTATCATACAGATTAATAAAAAGAGAAAAGGCTGTTAACGTAAGAAATAAAATTAGCCCCTGGATTTCTGGGTCGGCAATTTCATTAATAAATTTAAAAAACAAACTATTAAAAGCCAGAAGGAAAAAAAACAAAATATGAACATAATTGATCGTTTAAAAAGAATCAGCAAAGTAAACAAAATTTGTAGTAAAATATTGATGAATAATTACTATGAATATAATTTAAACAAATGTTGTGGTGATTCAACATGGTGTTTCGTTAATAAACAACTAGGAAAAAATATAAAACCGCCTAGAGATCTGATTACATTAAATAATACTGTCATTACGCAAGATAATGAAAAGGCCATTGAACTCAATAACTTTTTTCATAACTCAGTAAAGAATTTAAAAGATAATATAACGCAAAACTTCAATGATGACATTAATATGTTTGGATCCCTAATTTAGGAAACAACATGTTTTAATTTTAAACCAACGAATAGAATGGAAGGTATTGATATTATAGATAATAAAAGTCCTGGCTATGACAATACTTATTACTACAATAATGTTGCTTGTACGAAAAAATTATATATCTGACTCTATGGGAAACATATTTAATAAGATGATAAACAATTCCAAATATCGTAAAGTATTAAAAATACATAAAAAATGCTAAAATGTCCAGGAACGAACTATGCGTTCAATTAGTGACAAAATCTTTGCAAAAATTATATCCATTCAATTAGCCGATTATTTAGATGATCACAATATACTATTAAATCGCCAATATGGATTCAAAAAAGACAACGGAACTGAAGAAGCTGTTGTTAATGTTATTGAACACGCGTGCAAAGGACTAGATGTTGGATACAAAGGCGTAGCAGGACTGTTTTTTGATTTGTCGAAAGCCTTTGAATTTGTAGACCACGATATTTTATGTCAAAACTCCATTTTATTGGATTGTCTCTATATGCAATCAATTTACAGAAAGACTTTTTAAAGAAAAGAAAGCAATTCGTACAAATAAACCAATCTAAAGTCACGATCTCGATGTGTTGTATGGGATACCACAAGGTAGTGTACTTGGACCTCTTTTATTTAAAATTTTTTTAATGATACGAGTGTGGTTCAATAAGTCCGTGCTTTTTTGTATGAAACACAGTTTTTTTTACAAAAAAAATTTATTTTTCAAGATAATCTCCTTTTAGCTCAATACACTTAGTCCAACGTTTCCAAAATTTGTGTATCCCTTCCAAAAAATAGGATTTTTGAGGTCCATAAAATAGGCATTTGTTTGACCAATAATTTCATCGTTGGAGCTTTCCACCGAGCCATATCTTTAGGTTCGGAAATAGGAAATAGTCACTGGGGGCTAAATCCGGAGAATATGGCGGATGAGGTAACAATTATTAACCCAATTCATGTAATTTTGCCATTGAGACTGCACAAGTGTGCACCCGTGCATTATCTTGATGAAAAAAAACTTTTCTTGGCCATATGGGGTCGTTTTTTTTTAAATCCTCGTTAAATCGGTCCAATAAGTTGGCATAATATTCGCCGTTTATTGTTTTTCCCTTTTGAAGGTAATCGATGTGGTTTATCCCGCGTGCATCCAAAAAAACTGTTGCCATCACCTTATTTGCCGACAAACTTACCTTGGCCTTTTTCGGAGCCGGTTCACCCGGAGAAACCCATTCTTTAGAGTGCTGCTTGGTCTCCGGAGTGTTGTAATGGATCCATGTTTCATCCACAGTTACAAAACGCCTCAAAAACTCATTCAAATTGCGGTTAAACAACTTTTATGGTCAATTGAGAGCAAACGCGGCACCCATCTTGCAGACAGCTTTCTTAAACCCAGCTGATGATTTAAAATCGAAACCACAGTGCCATATGAAATGCCTATGGAATCAACAATCTCACACTTTTACTCTTCGATCGGCCAACACCAATCGTGATTTGTTTCGACATTTTCGGGTGTAGTGACTTCAATTGGCCATCCAGAACGTTCAGCGTCATTTGTACTTGTGCGACCACAACGAAAGTCAGTAAACCACTTTTTTACCATTGAAATCGATGGTGCAGAGTCCCTATAGTATTTATCAAGCTTTTCCTAAGTTTGATTGACGGTTTTTTTTCGCAAAAAAAAATGTTTAATGAGAACTCGAAATTCACTTTTTTCCATTTTTAAAAAAATTCACGAGGTTGTATGTTTTGAACAGCTGTTAAACGCAAAGTCAATGACGGAACTTGCTCAAAACTTGAAAGTAGTCTATTAACAGGTGGTACTTGATAGGAGCAGTGTTGCATTTCATATAACTACGAGGAAAGTTCGAAAAGTCACGGACTTATTGATCCGCCCTCGTATAAAATATATAAAATTTAAGGGACATCTATTCATGTATACTGACGACATTTTTCTACTGTTTTATTATAAATATGAAAAAGTATTACAAGTAAATATTGAATATGATGCTGCAATATTATCAGAGTTTTTAAGACTAAACAGATTAGCTCTAAATTATAGTAAAATCAAATTCATTCGATTTAAGCCGTATATTTCGAGGAGTGAGGCGCCTATGGAAGTACATGTTGAAGGAAACTTGATAAGTAAGTCTGAAAATGGGATAACCACATCAATTTCCTCAAGTAAAAAATATTATCAGGAATTGGCATTCTTTATAAATTTAAAAATAAATTAAATACCAACACCAAACTTTTCCTTTACCAAGCCTTAATACATTCACATCTGACATATCTTGCTATGATCTATATAAAAAATGTTCAACATTAAAGTCTTAACAATCGGCACATAATAAAGCTCTGGAAATTGTATATGGTCTACCTCTCCAGTACTAGGAATCATGCCAAATTGATACTTCCTGTTCGTGGCTTGTATACACAACAATTATTGATATATACTCGTATGTTTAAATGATTAAAAGGACTTGGCAGCCACACGTATTTCGTATTTCTTACGCTGGGCCAAGTGAATATAATTAGTTACCAAATGAATTAAAGAATATTTCAGTCTTATCAACGTTTAAACACAATTTGAAACGGTATTTATGCGGGAATGTTGAAACACTTCTCTGAATAAAAGTAAAGTAAAAACGTATGTAAATATTGTACAAAATCAGAATATTAGATATAATAGTTGCCATTAGCATCTTGAATGCCATAACACAGTACAACACATGATTTGCCAACTCAATTCTGTGAACTGTATGTGAAATTAGACCCAAAAAGAAGAATTTCTGCATCATTCGTTTTGTCTTCTTACCTGCGATTTGAAGTTAGTATCGATTTGAAGTTAGTACTATCGTATAGGGGAATTTATCACGTTTTAGGCCCTGTTGTTTGACATAGCTCGACGACCACTAGCCCAATTTAGTTGAAATAAATTTTAAAAAATTAAGAATTACAATTCCCTTAATCTGTTCATATATTGTTTTCCTATACAAGTAACACTTTCGAAGTTAAAAATGAATGTATGAAGGGAAAAAATTATTTTTTGCCTAAAAATTTAAATTTTTTTTTTTAAAAATACATAAAAAATCCAAAATGGAAAAAAGTTTCAAGTCTTTTCGCAAAGTCACATAACCTATGAGCAAAATGAAAAATCGATGCACGCGTTTCGCTTTTATTCGCAATTGAGTAAAGGTATGAATTTCAAAAATCAGTTATAGCCACCACCCTTAAAATAAAAATAAAAATATAAATTTAAAAATTATCATGCAAAAAAAAACTTTATTTATAAAAACTTAATGAAAATAAAATAATATGCAATTAATACGCAATTATAATATGCATAAAAACAAAATTTAGAACATTTTTTCAATTATTGGCAATATCCATCCTTGTAGAAGTTGACGCTTGTGGTTCTGATGATCTTGTTTTCTTCGTAGGTTGTTCATATTCATGGTCTGAGTCTGTATCGTCATCCGAGCTACACATACTATTCAAGGGCGTGTTTTGAAAATCAGCTTGGCGTTGTCGGTATGATGTTGCGCTGACATTTTGCTGTGTGAGTTTTCTTCTCTTCAAAAATGATGTCAGCCATTCGGAGTCGTGTTGTGATAGTCCCAGCTTGGCCACAATGTAATCTATTTCGATTTGTGGTAGCGGTTGTGGTGCACTATTTTCAATATCGGGTATCCAATCAGCATCATCCAAATCGGTCGGATTGGTGAAAACGGTTTCGGCTAGCAGGGACACAGTATCCGCACTCGGAGGTTTAGGTGCATCGGTATCAGCAGGGCGTTGCACTGGAAGTGTGTCAGTAAATGCAGCAGTGTATACTTTTGTTTTCAATTGTTGTCTGTTTAATCCAGGACGAAAATTTATGCATGCATAGCACCTGGATTCATCATGTCCAGTTGTGTCTTCCACCCAAATTACTGGCTTCATAAAAGATAACTTTCTACTTTTTCCGTGAATCCATTTTAGAAGGGTAGTATAACAACTGTTGCACACTGTGTTCGGCGTAAAATTTGCACCACTTAAATCTGCTTCATCGAAATAATTACAATACGCGGTTTTGAATTGCTCAGTAAACAAATTTTTTCGATCTTTTTTCTGTATTTTTCGGACGATATCACCACAAACGTAACAATATTCATCCAAATATGGGCACTTGTTGTTTTCCATATTGATATATTTTATGTTTTGTTGTTATTCACTTTTAAAAAACTGGAGAAAAATCACTTTTACTGTTCGCGTTCGTCGGCACTGGCTGAATGCCAAAAATCGATCAATGCACACCTATAAATACTACGTATTTTTGAATATTTTACTGCCAGGTACTTATAAATGGGCGCATATTTTAAGGGCGGCTGGCTATATACCTGATTCAGCACTTGTACGTTTCAAACTGTGCAAAACTTTCCAAATAATGACCACCCTTAAATGTGGGTGCAATTTCTGTAAAAAAATCATATAGGTAGCCACCGGAAAAACCCAAATAATAAAAAGGTCCACTTTCCGTTTAATTGTCCACGTACATTTATTACCGCAATCATAAAAATCAAATAACCTTTTGTTTATTCCTTTTTTTTAATTCTCAGAATCATGAAAAAGGTGTCAATGTTTTCTCCAAATAATGTTGTGCATATCTCGAGCAAATTTTTGAAATTCATACATTTACTCAATTGCGAATAAAAGCGAAACGCGTGCATCGATTTTTATGATCTTTGTCTCATTTTGCTCATAGGTTATGTGACTTTGCGAAAAAATAACGAGACTTGAAACTTTTTTCCATTTTGGATTTTTTATGTATTTTAAAAAAAAAAAATTTAAATTTTTAGGCAAAAAATAATTTTTTCCCTTCATACATTCATTTTTAACTTCGAAAGTGTTACTTGTATAGGAAAACAATATATGAACAGATTAAGGGAATTGTAATTCTTAATTTTTTAAAATTTATTTCAACTAAATTGGGCTAGTGGTTGTCGAGCTAGTTCAAACAACAGGGCCTAAAACGTGATAAATTCCCCTATACGATAGTACTAACTTCAAATCGATACTAACTTCAAATCGCAGGTAAGAAGACAAAACGAATGATGCAGAAATTCTTCTTTTTGGGTCTAATTTCACATACAGTTCACAGAATTGAGTTGGCAATCAATTAACTGAAAAATGTTGTACTGTGTAATGGGCGCTGAGGCAAATTTTAACTATGTAATATTATTTCATTGAGATTAATAAACACAATAAATAGAAAAAAAAGAGTTCTGATACTTTTGTTTGTAAACCTCTTTTAAAGACGTTTTTTTAAATAAATAACCTTAAAAAGCATTTATCTTATAACTTTAAAAAGCATAAATCCCGATATCCAGAAAAATCCCGGGATCCCGTAATATCATTATAGAAAACGAAAAAATTTCAGTTTAAAAAAAAAAAAAATGATTTCAAATACATTACCTTCTTATTTCCTGTCTAGATTCTTTTAAACTTTAAATTATAAATATTAGAAGCATGAATTACAGAACATACTAAAAGTGATCTGGTGTTTTAATTTTTTTTTTCATTTAAAAAAATTTTATTTTAAGGCTGGGTTTTTGAGATCGCTAAGTTAATATGAAAACAGATTTGTGCCGCCATTACCAAGCTTGTATACAAAATTTTGACGGAACAGCTTAGTTTTGCTTAAAATAAAATAATAAAAAAATCCCATTTCGCTGGAAAAATCCGAGTTTCAGACTACGTTAAACTAAGTTCAAACTAGCACTTCTCATACACCCGTCCGACGGGGGTTTTATTTATTAAACTTATGTATTTTTGAATAAGCCAAAACCCAAAAAAAATTTTTTTAAAATAATAAAAAAATCAAAGAACAGCGACATGAATTCTATAAATGATATGTGCTTAATCAGGTGAAACTAATTTGGCTTCGATTGGAGCAAATTAGTGGGGTTAAATACAATTTTTATGTAAAAGTCTATGAAATTACACTCTTGGTCTAGCCAGACCAGCATTGCCAGGTAATTTTTTTTCATCCTATCAAAAAAATTTAAAACCCTTCAAATTTAACGTATTTGAAAAAAAATCCCCCCAAATGTAAAAGCTTAATAACTTCATTTCAATTAATATAACTTGATTAAGTTTGAGTTACGTGCTAATATCAATACCTAAATAAAGCAAAAATCGCAAAATATATCTACTAGTACTTAGTTATTGTTATGTACAGACAAGCAAATAGTGAAAAAGCGAAAAAGCAATGTGCGAAATTAAAGGCTACTTTTTCGATAACTTGCATATGGAAAAAAATAATGATACACTCACAATATTATTACAGTAACGGACTGTAGGTTATTTAAGAAGTATTCAGTCATTCCGTTCAGTCATTTTTAAATAAATAAACATTTAAAATTTCAAGCAAATTTATTTTTAAATGATTCTAACATATATTCAAAAAAATAAGTGCACATTAATACGGATTTTCGGTTATAAGTAAATGAAAATTAAATTTAAAACAACTGTAAATTTACTTAAAAACCGATTTACTTATTTTGCATTTTATTTTATTTTAACGAAAAGTTAATTTCATTTTTACTGTCAAAAATTCAACCCCGAATTTGATAAAAAAATTAACCACAAATTCCGTATAATTTAACTATCAAAAAAATAACTGACAAATTCCGTAAAAACAAATGAATATTCAGTTATTTTATATAATTTACTTCCAAAAAATTTATTCATAGTTATCTATTTATAGATCTGTGGCAAAAAGTAAAAGTAAAAAACGATTTGCTTGTTTTGTGTAGAAAACTCCCATATTCTATTTGTTAAAATTATTTAGTTAAATATATCAAATTTTTAAAGTAAAATAATTGCGAATACCATATCGGGCATGATGCTGGTATCTTATAATTGAAAGTTCTTCTGTAAACAAAGTGGTCAGTACAACAAAAGTAAAACAAACATGTATAACGGGGTAAGTGAATAGAAATAAATATTCTCTCACTCTCATTAGAAAAACAAGCGGACAAGTTAGGGATGGGCAAATTGAAAAAATATATCGATATTTATCGTATCGTTTTTTTTAATGAGTATCGATATTTATCAATTAAAAATATCGATATATCGATGTATCGAACGTATTAAGCTGAAATTATTATCAAATTTAAGAACTTAATATACCTACGTCAATACATATTTACATATGTACAAACATATTACACGTAATTCGATTTTAACTTTTTATGGTTTCTTTTAATTTCAAATTTACTGCCTGTCCCTCGATTTCGAACGAAACTTTAATTCGCTTAACTTTTATTTAAAACAAAAACCAATTTTAAAATTTAGTTTTTAATTTTAGTTATGCGAACGAAGTTTTCGTTTGAAATCGAGGGGAAAAACTAAAGAATACAAAAAAAATTTTTATTTATTCGCCATATGAAATCTAAAAAAACTAATTCGGATTATATACTGCCGGTAAACGAAACTTGTGACACATACTATACAAGTAAACTGTGCAATATTTTATTTTTAATATATAAGAACATGCTCAAATAAAAAAAAATACAAAATATTTTTTTTTTTTGTTATTAAGGCTCCAACTTTCATGAGTCTATTGCTGCTAATACGCCAAATTTAGGCGATTCTTTGCATAATTCTAGGTATCCTTTCCAGAACATTTTTTCTGCGCTTAATTTTTGTTGTCATCTCTTAAAAAACCGAGAAAAAACTGAACTGTGTAATCTATGAAAATGTATAATGGAAAAGCGCCGTTATTTTCTTAATATTGGTTAAAAAACATATGATGCAATTCTTAAAAAACAACAGTATTGTAAGCAGTTGAGCAACGGTTAACATGTTGAATTTTATTAGAAAGAGATTTTAAAAATATCGAATTCGATAGTCGTAGATAAATATCGATGTATCGACATATCGGAATTTTGAATATCGGCGATATATATCGATTATGATTTTTTTAAATATCGATATTTTGATATATCGATATTTATTGCCCATCCCTAGGACAAGTGTCTGGTATTTTTTAGAAATTTGGATAAAACCTGTATTATATAAAATTACCGAATTACATAAAATAACTGAAAATGCATTTGTTTTTACGGAATTCTCGGTTATTTTTCTGATAGTTAAATTTTATATAAAATAACTGAAAGTTCATTTGTTTTAACAAAATTCGCAGTTGAATTTTTGACAGTAAAAATTAAATGAACTTTTCGTTAAAAATAAATGAAAAATAAGTTGACCGGTTTTTAACTGAATATTCATTTATTTTATATTACAATTTCAGATAATTTTACGTACAGAATATTGTGAGTGTACGTATAATAAAATAATATAATCAATCAATCAATGGTAATCTTTATTTAGCATTAAAGTATAAACTAATTTTACAATGTTTTAAGAGTTTAGGACTATTTTCCTTTTCTACTTAATTATTTAATATCAATATTGTGTAATTAATTTGCATTTAAGTTTAACAATGTTTAGAGAAGGAAAAATTTACAAAAAAACCTTTTTGAATTTTTTTGGTTTTTATAAAAAGAGACTTATGTGCTGTTTTCACAACACATTAATGTTAGAAAATAAAATTACGTTGAGCCCAGCTCATTGATATGGTTAAAGTCAGAGTCTCGACCAGTGTTGCCAGTGAAATTTCGAGAAAGATACATTTTAGTTTCCAAAAAGATACACTTTTTCCCAAAAAGATACATTTTGAAAAAAATCCATTTTAACGTTTAACATTTATTAACATAACATTTTTATTTCATATATAATGAATATTGCCAACAAAATGATATCATATAAATTCATTTGTATATTTATTTAAGTCATAAATATTAGCTATGTAATTTTTAAAAAAACAGTAAGCAAACTTTTTAATTAATTATATGTAACTATCTTTGGATGTTATCAAAACAAATTCATTTTTGTAAAAAATAATATACGAGCTAAGGCGTTAATACTAAGGCGATTATATGAAAAAGTTCACATAAATTTTTCTTCTAAAATTTCATCTTAACACACATACACAAGATAAGCAGACGACAGAAGAACTTTGAAAACCTAACATCAAAATACATGTTATTTTTGTCTAGCTTCGTACAGACGGTGGTCAGATCATACAATATTGTAAGCAGGCGTTGCCAATAGAAAAATTTTCAGATGCATTAACTTTACACGTCTGCCAAATACAAATGAGCTTACAATGTTCACACAGTAGCAAGACATTTTTAGTAAATTTTAAAGACATTTAACCTTTTTTTTTTTTTTTAATATTACCTATGCTAATCCCGCGAAGCTATACGCTTGTCTGCAGGAGACCAGAGTCTCTGGCGGGAATCGAACCCGCAACCCCGGTGCTGATAGAATAGCTCACTACCAGCTAGACTACCGGGGCACCCATTTTTTTTTTTTTTTTTTTTTTTTTTAATATCCAACGCTTTTTATCTATATTGTAAGATCTGACCACCGTCTGCACGAAGCTTATTAAGTTGTCACTGTTTTTTTTTCGTATTCATAACGAAATGATAACTTTAGAAAACTTTGTCAGATACGGAAAGTTTAATATTGTATTTCTGTACATTTTGCGTACAGATTCAGAAGATACGAAAAATATCAGGATTATACATGATAAATAAAGTCATCAAAAGATACGAAAAATGTATCTTTCGTATCCAAACGGCATCACTGGTCACGACATCTGTTATTAAAATTCGTAGCAAGCCTGTGTATACGAGTGTTGACGAGTTCAACGTTAGCAAGGTTGTGCAGCCGTTGAGTAGAATAATGCCAAATCATTATGTATCATTTTTAAAAGTTTATTTTGGGTTATCTGTAATTTAATATGACACTGTGCAGCTGTAGACCATAATGGGCAGCATAGAACACAATGGCGTGAAATACTGATTTAAATATAAGAGTTTTATTTGCTATGCTGAGTTTAGAATTTCTGTTTAATAAAGAATACAGTTGTCTTATTATTTTATTGATTTTATCTATGACGTAGGGGCATGATCATTAAATTTTAATTTGGGATCTAATATCACACCAAAGTATTTAACTTTACTGGACCAATTAATTAAGTTGTTGTTGCACAAAATAGGTTGTTGAGGCAGATAGCATGGTTTAAGACGTCTGGAAAAATATATTGCTTGGGTCTTCTGCGTATTAACTAAAATATTCCATTTTGTAAAGTAATTATAAACTTTTGCTAACGCAGGTTGAAGGTTGGTAAGAATATCCGCCGCTAATATACCTGAACTGAGAATCGCCGTATCATCAGCAAATATGGATATGGAACAACAATTTAAAATGGGGAAATCTGCGGTAAAGATGTTGTACAGTATTGGAGAAATACACGAACCCTGAGGGCATCCTGCAAGAGTCTGTGACTGAGTAGAATGTTCATGTCCAACGTGAACCTCAAAGATACGATTGAAAGAAAACTATGAATCAATTTAATCAAGTGTATTGAAAAATTATAGTTGATCATTTTAAAAATCAGACTGTTGTGCCAGACTGAGTCGAACGCAGCTTTTATATCCATCAATACCATACCGGTAGACATCCCATGATTAAAATTTGAGTTTACTAATTTCCTAATTCGAACAAGTGGCTGAACTGTATTGTGTTGTTTACGAAAACCAAATTGTTGAGTAGGTAAAATGATGTGTGAGTCTATAAAAATAGCAAGTTGTTCTTTAATTATTTTCTCTAGAATTTAACTTACGGATGATAAAAGGCTAATTGGCCTGTATGATCGGGGACAATCGGCAGGTTTGTAAGATTTCCTTACAGGTATAACTTTGGAGTGTTTCCATACTTTGGGGAAATAGCTTTTGCGAAGACATAAATTCACAATATCAGTAATATGTTTAAGACCATTATTAGGCAATGCCTTCAGACATTTATTATTTATTCCGTCTAATCCAGGAGATTTTTTGTTTTTTAACTGCTTTATTATGAATTTGACTTTGTCCATAGACACGGAAACATTGTTATGAGGGAAACATTCAGTAAGTGCCAGATTGTCAACTGCACTATTTACTAGAGAAGTAG
Source organism: Pollenia amentaria (assembly GCA_943735925.1). NCBI lineage: Eukaryota > Metazoa > Arthropoda > Insecta > Diptera > Polleniidae > Pollenia > Pollenia amentaria. The sequence continues at coordinate 196,878,645 of OX031008.1, read as the reverse complement.
TTGTTGGATCACTGAGGTTAGATGATATTGAGTGGTTTTCACTAAAAATTTGTCCCAGAATCTCACATTTATCTCGTTGAGTGTGATAAATAATGTTATTGTGTTTTAAAACCGGAATGTTATTGGAATTTTTCTTTAACATTTTTGATATATTCCAGAATGGAGAAGATCCCTTGTCTAGTAATGAAAGTTTGTTGTTCCAAGAATTAGTTTTCAATTTCTTTATTTCTTCCGATATACGATGATTATATTGATATGTACATACATACAAGATCAGAAATGTCCCGAAAACGTTTCCAATTTCTTCTGAATACATTTCTAATTTGGATCATATGCTTTATGTGTTGTGGTAGAGTTGAAGAATTGGATTTTATTATTCTGCGGGGAACACTATGGTTTTATAATAAGTTTGTTTTTGTGTTAAGTGTGAGTTTGCTAAGTAGTTTAGAATGCTGCGCTTAGCCACAGCACGTTTTACTTCTTCTAAGCACTGTTAGGTGCTCGGGTAGAAGATTGAGAACAAGATTGTTTGTTAGGCAATAGTATTCTGATATTATTAATATTGATTACTAGCTTATATACTAATTATGCTAGACAATCCATTAAATTTTTATCTTACTCTAATCTTATATTCTACCTTATCTAACTCATAGCATGGCAAACTTGAATCATTCATTTACTTTCTATTGGTTAAATTCCATAGTTCAATTTCACTCTATACAATTTGAATTGAGTTACTTTTGTGTTGTTTAAAATAATGTATGTCTGTCAGATGTTCTAATTTAAAGTGCTTTGACCCTTTTTAATTGCAATTGCACATTGCACATATTTGTAGTTTTGTGTGGTCTAAGTTGTTTCAGATTTCCTTACTTTCAAGTTGTCAGTCATACTATAGGAGTGTTGTATTACGCTAATAATTATTTAAATTTTTTAAGCTAAGTGGGTCAGTATGTAGTGTGTCATTCTTTTCTACAGAGTGACAAAACAAATACACTACAGTTTATTGCTGCTTGAACAGTATCGTTAAATGATGAGATCATTGTATCAATATTTCCACAGTTGATATTGGTATCAGCATTTGAAAGTATCAAGTTTATTTTAATATATGCAGTATATATAGTCCAATTTGCCCTATTAAAGTCAAGATATGACCTTTGCACAGTTTGGAATTCGTTTGTTAAAGTTAATTTTATAGGAAGATGATCCGAGCACCGATCATTCAATGCTGTGACAGATGAGAGGCTATCGGCGATATTTGTTATAAAGAAATCAAGTGTAGAGGCTTGTTTCCGGGGATCAGAAGGGATATAAGTATGATCACTTGGAAACAGAATTTGGAAATTTTCGGGGTCAATTTTTTCATAGAGCAAATTTCCCCAACAATTTAATCTTTGGCAGCCCCATAAATTGTGTCTGCTATTAAAATCACCACCGAGTAAAACATTTCATTAGCCCTGGTTAGTTTAAGAAGATCGGATTTAAATTGCACTTTTTAACGTTGTTATTACCTGCAGAACCACCGGGAAAATAACAGGAATATATGCTTATAAAATTGCCATTGGACATACGAATTTTAACACCAATATTTTTAATGAGAGAAGTATGTAATTGTGGTATCAAATTATGTTCTATGTTTTTTCTAACTAGTACCGCAACACCACCCCCTCTGCTAGTTTCACGGTCACATCTATAGCAATAAAATTCACTGTTTAACCACGTTTCAGAGATAAGACAAATATCGATTTTATTCTGTGATAAGAAATTAAAAAGTTCTAGTTTTTTATTACGAATGCCTCTGGCGTTCCAAGATGCTATACTTATGTTGGAAATCATTGGTAAAGAAATTTGCAAGGAAGAGAATTAATTACTTCGAACTGATCCTCCTTGCTCTTACAATTTTTAAGTTTTGAAATCAACTCCATAGTAAGATATTTAATTTAATCAAGAGAAAATAAATTATTATTATTATTATTGTTGTTGCGTTGTTGATTCCAATTATTATTAATAGGGGTGCTACTTTGATTCAGCACGTTCGGAATGTCTGTGTTGTAGTTACGGTTGTTATTGTGAACATTACTAACATTGTTGTGTTCTTGACGATGCGCACGATATTCCCTGGGTTGTGCTCTCTGTATAAGATGTTGGAATTTTAACCTACTGGGGCACTCGGGTGAAAGAGATTTGTGGTTGCCTTTACAATTGGCACATAATATTTCATCCGACTTGCATTCTGAAGTTTGGTGAGAACCGGCACAATTTGCATAAAATGTTTTAACCTTGCAGCGACTGGATCCATATCCAAGCATTTGACAGTTGTGACACTGAGTTATTTTAGAGGTTTTACGTTTTTGATAGTCCCATTTGACTTTTATGTAATCAATTACGGAGTGGTTTTGCCTTAACTCCTTGACAGTTACAGATTTTTTTTGAAAATATACAATGTAAATACACTGCACAGTGTTTGCACCTGTTACTCTCGTAACTAGTTTAACATTTTGACATACTAGTCCCTTACTAATTAATTTATTTTTTATTATTAAGGTGTCGAATTTCTCCAGACCAAGTAAAATAGCTTTGTACAAATTTTGACATACTGTATTAAATTCTCCTTTACTATTACAAAATAGTTTTAGTCCAATACCTAGATATTTTTTGTATTGAATAATCTTTAATTTTTAACTCATTACAAAAGTCTTGAATTTGAACAATTTTACACTTTAAAATAGTTATTGGTGGAATGTGAACTTTATTTGTTTTATGAATTATAACTTCACCATTATCGTCCTCATCAACTGTTTGAAGAGGTTGAAAGTAGTTAGAGTTGTTAACAATGTTGTTGTTGCTCTGTTTTATTTTTTATTATTCATTCCGTTATGTCTATTTGATGCATTAACATCAACATTATCACGTAAACGCTTTATTTTGTTATTGTCAGATTAAATAATGAAATTTACTAATCACTTTGTTTTTAACCAAGGCTGTGGAGTCGTCCGAAAAAAGTACTAACTCCGACTCCAAACGCTGAAATTTTTTAAGTGCTACTCCGACTCCGACTCACGACTCCGAATCCTACTCTAACCGTGATGCGAAATGAATGAGACGTAAAATTATTTCTTTTTTGTGTAGAAACATCTTTATTAAACGAATTATGGGAGTCCCCGCGTAATGTGCATAAGAAAAACATGAGTGTTATGGTAGGAATTAAAGGCTGGCCGATAAAGATGTTTCTACACAAAAGAGAAATAATTTTACGTCACAATTGTTCTAATACATACTAGTATTTATGCGCTATAGCAACACTTATTCTGTACAATGTTGAAAATATTTCAGCGTTGATGGTAAAAAAATTCTGATATTAAAATTATTGCCAATTCCTGTCATTAACATTTTTTAGCATGAGTAAATTATTTAAAAAATCACATATCTTTTTCAACTAGATCAATAACTGAGTATAAGTTTTGCTAATGTAATTTAGACTTTTTCCCGCACGTATAAAAAATATACCTAAATATACTTAAATAGTAAAGTACTTGATTCAACTATTTCTCATAAAATAAATTAAAATCTACTTATTCATATTGATCTGCAAAATATTGCATCGCCAATTTCGAAGAATTTTTATATTGGAAAATATTAGAATTTTTTTTTAATTTTTTATGCCGAAAAATTTTGGAGTCGGAGTCACGCGTTTTTTTGGGTACTGCGACTCCGACTCCGGTACAAAAACCTCAACTCCGACTCTTCAACTCCGACTCCGACTCTACAGCCCTGTTTTTAACAAAACACTGAAATGTTTTGTTTTTGTAATTTGAAAAAATAAAAATGCTTGCACACAGTACGTCTGTTTATGATCACGGTCAATCAACGAATATAAAATAAAAAGTTTGACTTTTTTTTTCTTTTTTTATTTTTGAAATAACAAATCAAATATATTCTTAAAATTTTTATTTTTAATAAAGAAAAACACGTCTGCTTTCTATGAATGATTTTTGATATACATATGTATATGAAAATAATATAATAAATTCGTATAATCTAAAGTAATAACCATACGTTCAATAAAATTTATATTAATTTACTTTTTATTTAATTTCGTTTTTTAGCTGTTCTAATTGTGGTCTGGCCAGACCAAGAGGAAAACTTAGTGGTAAAAAGTTACCGATAATCCTGGAGTTAAAATAATTTTGACTATTTACGCGATCTTTATACGGATTTGTGGAATTGTTCGCCTCTTTAGAACGTTAGTACATGTTATTGTAAGGAAATGCCATGAACATTTTACGGAAATTATCTGATGTTTTCCACGATGCGTGGTTTGTTTGCAAACGCATTAAAAAATGATCTGTCAGGAATGCTGAAATTCTGCGAAGGACTACAAATCTATTAACTAAAGTTTTTGCTTACAACACCACTCACATCAAAAATATTGTCAAACGTTCCCACGACTATCGGTTGTACGCACCGGAACGACTCGGAGTTTAACGAACACCGACCAAGGACTGTCAACTTAGCAACACCTGTTCTTCGGGACTCGCTGCTACAACAACAACAAAAATATTGTAGAATAAGTCTACATAACGATGATGATTTGTATTCTTATCATTATGAACTGTACACGTTTTCAATATTCAGACCATGCCCATTAAATTTTATTAAAAAATCATGATAAGAATTTTAAAATTACCAATCTTTCGAAAAATAGGCATCAAATACGATTTGCTTGATAATGGGGATTTAGGATAAAAGAAAAATTTATTTATTTATAAATAATAAGATTTCTCTATGATGTGCTGAATTCCCAATTTGTATTTTTGATAAAAACACTGAAATTTATTGTTGAGGGAAAGTTTCTATGCGCATTTTTATACCCTCCACCACCACTGTGGTGAATGAGGGTATACTAAGTTTGTCATTCTGTGTGAAACTTTTTTATAATAAATCTAAGACCCCATAAAGTATATATATTCTGGCTCCTTGAATAATTCTAAGTCGATTTAGCCATGTCCGTCTGTTGAAAACACGCTCACTTCCGAAAAACGCAAAATAAAAACAAACTTGGTCTCAAATTGCTTGAAGTTATCCTAAGCAGTTTGGGATTGAATTCTAGCAACATCGGTTTAGTAGGTTCAGAACTATGAATCAAAATGTGGAACCGCCATCCTAAAAAAATTGATAATTTTGATACTAAAAATAACATAAATGGTGGAATAATGCACGGAATGACATAATGCACGAATTCGTTTTATACGACTTCAAATCATACTGTTAAATTTCGTGAAGATCGGTCCATAATTGAATATAGGCCCCATAGAAACCCTTCACGCGGAAGACAGTTTAGTACGCCTAAAACCGTAATAAATAAATCTAGCATACTTAAATTTGGTACGTCACAGTTTTATAGGACCACAAATCACACTGTTAAATTGTTTGAAGATCGATCTATAATTTACACTAGGTCCCATATAAACCCTACTCCCGGAAAACAGTATAGTACGCCTAAAACCGCAATAAATAACGATAGCATACTTAAATTTGGTACGTCACAATTTTTTTAGGACCAGAAATCACACTGTAAAATTGTTTGAAGATCGGTCCATAATTGACACAAGGCCCCATATATACCCTACTCTAGGAAAACAGCTTAGCACGCCTAAAACAGTAATAAATAATTCTATCAAATTGAAATTCGGTACCACACAGCTTTATAGAACGAGAAATCACACGGCCAAATTTCGTAAAGATTGGACCAAAATTTACCGTAGGCCCCATATAAACCCTACTCTCGGAAAACAGTTTATTGCGCCTAAAACCAAATAAAGCCCATTTTGAGAAAATAAATAAATTCGCCTAAAACCATCACAGATATAGATATTGCGGTAAAATTTCTTACTTAAATTCATATGGCCAGAAAAAATATCATGCAAATTGGTGAAATTTACTGTTAACGCTAAAACTAATCACACTGCTGTAGTGAAATTTATTCTAATTTATTTTTTGTAATACCAGAAATCAGTCTTCAGAATTTTGGGATGATTGGGCCAAATATACCATAGGTTTAATACAAATTACCCTCCTAAAGATCATTTTAGTTCGGCTAAAACTTTAACGAATCATGATATTTTACTTAAGCCAGTTCAATGTTCTAACAAGAAACGCGTAAAATTTTCTTATTGTCGGTCAATAAATTAATTCAAGTCTAAACCGCAACCAATTTTAATGCTGACGTTCGTCTTTGTCAAGCTTAGGCCTAATAAATCAGAGCAAGTTAAACTCTGTTTTTGGTTTAAAATGTGTTTAAACCAACATATCTATAAATCAGTGAACATATAAACCATCTTTAAACTCAAAAAATTGGGCGTTTAAACTACCAATACAAACCATATGAATTTGACAACATTTATCGTGGTGCTGCCACATGTTACTTCTTCAATTAAATATAATACATGGAACACTGATTTACTACTGTTGAGTTTAAACTGGATATAAATTTAAGTTTAGTTCAACTAAACCAGCGTTTAAACACTCACTGATTTATTAGCCATTAGTAAATAATATATATGTATTTATAATATAATATGTATGTATTTAACCCACTCCTGTCGGTGGAGGGTATCAAAGATTCGGCACAGCCGAATATATCACTCTAACTTGTTTTTTTTATTTTTTTTATGCTTGAAACAGACCAATCGAATTCCAAACTTGTTTTCTCTTACTTAAAACGCTTAATAACGTGGCTTGTGTTTTATATAACAAAATATACTTTATTATTATAATACAACCATATACAGTATGCGCAATAAATTTAAAGAATAATTATTTAAAAATAAAATGGATGACAATTATTTTTTTTAAGTTCTTTTTTCAATTTAAATCTTAAGCCAGAATGTAAGAATTTAAGTTACGCCAGAAATCAACTCTATTTTGATAAAGTTTTTCATCCAAACGAAAAAGTTTAGAGTCGTATTCATTTTTATTGCCGATTTTGGCAAATAATACCGGATATTGCTTGGTAGGTGGCCACTTAGGTAAACCACTACCGGGTGGTGTAGGATTGCTGAAATACAAGTACAAATAAAAAAATAAAAAATTAAAAAAAGTTCTATATTAAAAATGTTTTTAAAATAATCACCTTGTCTGGGCAAAGTTTACCCACAGTGAAAGCATAATTTCTCTAAGTTTCAAATCATTTTTAGTGGGTGAAGCACTTACGAATAGTTGTCGACCCATGGGGAATAAGTATTGTAATTCATCAGCATGACAAGTTCCTGAATTTTTGTAAAATTATTTATTATTATTATTTTTTAAATTTCTAATAGGTATAATAAAGTTTATTTACCGTAGAATGTCTCTCTTTCTCCACTGAATACCTCGGAAAAACTTGCTGCTCCTTTGTGTTCGAACAGATATACAAAAGTTGGGGCCACGTTTTTAGGTGCTGATTTACTACTTTTAAGACGTAAACGTAAATATTCATCTATTCCAGCCACAAGCAAACCGTCTGACATTAACTTTAATCAAAAACTTTTTTATTAAAAATCAAATTAATTCCATTTTTTTCCTTTTTTACTTACATTTGTAATATTTTGATAATTTTCTCGGTCAAAATTGTGTCCATTGATTAAATAGAAATTCTTTAGATCATCTGTCACGCTCTTTTGATCATCTGGCCATAAATGATCATAGTAAAGTATTATCGGTAAAGCATCATTGAATTCGTTTTTAAATTGATCCAGTAATCCGCCAATTTTTAATAAACCTGCTGTGGTGACTAACCCCTCTTCTGAATTGGCACCGATCATTAGAGGCAAAGAAAATCCATGAGGTTGCATTGCGTTTCTAGGATAAACAGTAAGAAAAGCTTCTGGGTAATCGGGTTCCACCACAGGTGGGAAAGGTATAATGGGATTAACGTCCCATTTCTGACGGATTGTCGAATGTTAGAAATTACATTTAAAATATTTTTAATTTTATAAAAACTTACATAAAAATTAACAACGGCGGCAACAATATCATTCGCAGGTTTACTCCTTAAACATTCCATCATATTTGGCAAACCTTGATTACTGGCGCAGTTAACATGTGTTGCCAATTTTTTAGCCATTTGGAGGGGAACACCTTTCGAAGGTGGTTGAGCCCAAGGATTGAAATACGTACCCGATTGAGCGATACCTTTATGGAATAAACCTTCCGATTTCGGTGACAACATGTGGTATGTAAGACTAGCACCACCGGAACTTTCTCCAAACATAGTTACACTCTTAGGATTACCTCCGAATGAGGCAATATTTTCTTGTATCCATTTTAAAACCTCCAATTGATCTTTCAAACCAAAGTTACCGAGGCATTCGGTTGACTCAGTACTTAAGAAACCAAGCGGGCCCAACCGGAAATTGGCTGATACCAGGACTATATCATAATTTAGCAAAAAATCCGGACCATAAAAACTACTTATACCAGAACCAGTTTCCCAACCACCACCATGGAACCAAACCATTACCGCTAGGGGTTTGGATGTGTTGGGGACCTACAATATTAAAAAAAATCAATTGGGCATCTGGTTTGTAACTTTACAAATTATGACATACCTCTGGTGTGTAAACATTTAAATACAAACAATCTTCGCTACCCCTAATATCTGTAGAGTGTCTAAATGGATCTTGTTGTATACATATAGGCGAATCTGCAATGCATTGTTTTTCACCAGTCCAAGATCCATAAGGTACAGGGGGCTAAAAGAAAAATTGATAATTTAAGGGAAATTACCTACGGACTTATTTATAAAAAAATAAAACAGGTTAATAAAAGGTTTATTAAACAAGTTTTCATATAAAATTAACCTGTTTTATTTTTTATAAATAAGGCGTTAAAATTTAATGTTTTATTAATATACTTAGTAGGGACATAAATATTGTTACTACATTGAACATACCCATTAGAATAGTAAAATTGAACTACCCTTTTATTATCACATGTTTTTTGAAAAGTACCCTCTATAGCGTTTGTCAGTTACGGGAATTTGAAATTGTGTTAAGTTTAACCATGGAGTGGTCAGATAAAGAAACCCGTATCGCGTCTACAGGTGCATACAATTGTTCGAGGAGACCGGAGATATAAAAGACCGCCCTTGGTCGGACCGCCCACGTACCGTTCGGACCCAGCAAGTAATCAAAGCCGTCAAAGCAAGAATTCAACGAAATCCTCTCCGGAAACAGAAAATCATGGCCCGTGAGATGAAATCACACAAAAGTCCATAAGTCGTATTATTAAAAAATACTTGGGTCTTGGAGCTTTCAAACGGCGTACAGGACATTTGCTGACTGCAACTTAAAAAAAAAATAGGATAGAAAAATCCAAACGTCTTTTAGTGAAGTACGCTGATAACTTTCATAGAAAAATATTGTTTACGGATGAAAAAATATTTACCGTGCAGGAAAAGTTTAACAAACAAAATGATAGGGTTTATGCTCGGTCATCTAAAGAAGCATCAGAACTCATTCCACGGGTCGAAAAGGGTCATCATATAGCTGTAGTCATGGTTTGGTGGGGTGTCTCTTACGATGGGGTGACTGACTTGCATTTCTGTGAACAAGGGGTCAAAACATCGGGCAAAGTTTACCAAGAAACCGTTTTGGAAGCAGTTGTGAAGCCGCTTAACAATTCCCTGTTCCATAACCAGCCTTGGACTTTCCAGCAAGATTCTGCACCAGCTCATAAGGCTAAAACGACACAGAACTGGCTTCGAAACAATTTGCCAGCTTTTATATGCTCTCAAGATTAGCCATCTGGCAGCCCTGATTTGAACCTTTTGGATTACAAATTGTGGACGGTTTTAGAGGATATGGTCTGCCACAAAAGATACCCTAACATTGATTCCCTTAAGACAGCTCTGGTTCGCGCTGTAGCCAATTTTCCATGATGGATGCTATTGATGACTGTCCAATGCGACTTAAGGCGTGTGTGAAGGCTAAGGGCGGACATTTTGAATAAAACCAAGATTTTTGTATACAATACATATCAATAAATATACAAACAAAAATTGGTCCAAAACCATTCACTAGTTTTTGTTTTATAGCCCAACATATTAGTAACAGTATTTATGTCCCTACTAAGTAAATATTAATACACACTAGGAAAAATTATTAAAGAGAGAACATTTAATATTTAATTATTGTAGTCAATTAAATTATGTACGTAATTATGGTTCTTTTAAACATAAGCTGTATTCCCGTTTTAAATCATATAATTAAAAGGGTGCCTCGGTAGGCTAGTTGGTAGTGAACTAGTCTATAAGAGCCGGGGTTGCGGGTTCGATTCCCGCCAGAGACTCTGGTTTCTTTCCTGCAGACAAGCGTAGAGCTTCGCGGGATTAGTAAGGATAAAAAAAATATAAGCTTAAATTAAAAAAATCTGACATCAGCTGTGGCAGAAATCTATGCCATGAAGTAACCGGCAGTGGCGGTGCACTATTGACGGAATAATAAGCCGGCTGAAGTTAAAATTTTACAATACCGATATCATTTCACCACTGAATATAAATTATGTTCATATATATATGTATATAATTAAAATCAGTTATCTTCTTACTGCGCTACAGTTTGGGGTTAGCTTTAGCTTGACCGATTTTTCTTATTTTCGGCTTTCTGTTGCCAGTTTCTAATACCCATTATTGTTAAGTCGTCTTCTACGCAGTCTATCAATCTCGTTCGCGGCCGTCCTCTTCGTGTAGTAGATCTGATGTCATAGATTAACATTAACTTTTGCGGTCTACTGTCGTTCTTGCGAGATAACTATGTCCTCTCCTTCACATATATGCAGCAGTTCGTCGTTACTTCTTTGTGGTTAGCCACCATTTGTGTCGCGCATTGGTAGATATTAATTTGCACGTTTGAGAAACGAATTTGGATGTGAAGATTTTCTTCTGGATATGCATACAGGAATAATTCTAGACACTAATGGCGGTTTCTTTTCTGAGAAATATGTTGCATAAATATTATATGTTTTAAATTTTTGTGTTCGTTTGTATAAAAAAACAACTGTGGGAAAATGTTGATGAAAAATGTGCAAAACATGTTGCATATTTTACCCTCGCTTTTACTTATGGTTTTCATACTGCCCTGTTTTACAACTTTGATACTTATGTACCACTTTGTTTGTTGAAATAAAATTTTATTTTGTTTGTCATAATATAAACCGCTCATAATTTTATGAGAAGTTTTTAAAAAAAGAATATAAAAATGTTAAAATGGAAAAATTGTAATTTTATTATTATTGTGTTAGTTTTTTTCCAAGCAGTTAGTGATGTCGATATTTGTTTCCAAACCGTAATGGTGTGCAGAATCTGCTCAAATTGCCTTAAAAATCACTAATGAAGTACATTAATGAAAAACGTGTAATAGTTGTAAATAAAAGCAGCTAATTTTGTCCCATTGAAAAAACATGTAAGACTTTGAGTGAGTATAGGTAACATTGTAAAGTGTTACATGTGTGTACTATAACATATTTTTCTCAGAAAAGATAATGTAAATTGTATGCATTTGGGAATTATACTTATAGAAAAATGCATCTTGATGCCTTTACATCCGAATTGTGACATCAATGTTATTACAATTGGCATCAATGCGGCAAGCAGTAACATTAATCCAATGACGAACGTCATTATAACTTCATTATGTCTTATTTTATGCGTCATCTATGCTTTGACTACAGTGATATCAATTCGATGCCGCATTTTGTGTATTATTAACATTATTTTGATCTTTAAAAAGTAAAATGAGACGCGAAAATTCCCATTTTCTTAAGTTAAAATTATTAAGTTAAAAGCATCAAATTTGCAAAGTAGAATAATTACGAAAACCATATTGGACATGCTGCCGCACAGTGGCTGAAAATCGTTTTTCATTGGCCAAAAAATCTGTAACTTTTGAACCGAAGGAGATATTTTAGTGAAATATTTTTTAATCGACAGATAGATTCTAAAACTTTTCTTCACTTTCAATTTCATTAAAATCGGTTGAGTAGTTATTTAAGGGCAAAGTGGAACTTAAGATTTTTTTATCCTTAGCATGAAATATGGTTTTTTTGATTTTTTTTTTAATTATTTAAAAATGTCATATTTGGATTTAAATAATAATCATTAACATTTTTTGTAATAATGGTACACTCAAAAAAATTTAATGTTTACACTAAAAAAAATTTTTAACATTAAAAAAAAAATTGTAAAATCAACGGGAAATTTTGCTATTATTACTGAAAAATGAACAACTTTTTGCTGTCAAATTTGTTTACACTTAAAAAAACTTTAGAAATATTATCTAAAATCTTGCTATTACTACAGAAGAATCTTTTATTTTTTGCTGTAAAATTTGTTAATTTTAGTAAAATAAATCCGCTGAATTCTGAATTTTTTTTTTTAATTTTGATACGAAAATATAGGTATTTATTTTTTGAATATTTCTTATTTATTAAAACATTTCATACATATGTATGTCGGTAAAAACGTTTTAAAAATAAAAGCAGCAATAGATTTTAATAGCGTTTGTAACAATGTGAGGTTCTGTTTATTATTATTTTTTACTAATACAATGTCTGTCTTATATCTAATGAATTATAATTATTGTTCATTTAATTGAAAGATTGATTGCAAATATTTCATTTTCTGTTCTGTGTTATTTCTGTTTTTTAGTAGTTTTTTGACTTCTTCATCTACTTTCCATTGATTTCGAATACTGGAGATGAACGGATCTGACGTTGCCAATAATATATAAAATAGATCTTCATTTGTGGAATTTCGTGAAAGTTTTCTAGTATTTTGCTCTCTATAAAATCTGTAATTCTTATTCCTTTTTTCCTGAGCTTCCTCTGATAAATCTTCAAGTGGCACCAACTGATATTTAATGACTTCTTCTCCATGATAAAGGATTTTGTGAACTGTAGCAGACATATTTCTCCATGGGTACTTGGTTGTATATATTTTTGCAGTTTCCTTAGCAAAATCTCCAAATTTTCTAGAGTCAATTTCTTCATTGCACGCAAGTACTTCTAGGATTATTTTAAATCTAAAAATTAGTTTAAAAGCAACACCTGTTATTTCAGATGCTGTTTCTGGATCTGAAAATAATCTTCATGCGGTATTGCCATTATTTGTATCGCCTGATCCTTGTTTTGGCTGATCTATAATCAACCCAAATTTGCTATATTCATCTTGAACATGTTTCCTTTTTGAACTTCTTAACTCCTTCTTGATTTCGTTGTTAATTATTGATCCTGAAGATCCGAAAACCAAATCATAACTGATTTTTAGTATGTGTTCCATAAGTCGTTTTCTTGCATGTAGTGTCGATAATCCAAATTCATATGCATCAGTATTATCTAATGATTTTGTCGGGACTTGGTTTAAAAGGCTTGATGTTACATGGCATATGATGCAGCTGGATGCAGCCTTCGTGTTAGTCAAAGTCTGGCCTACTTTTCCATCTATCATTGTTAGCACTAATTGGTAGCTAACTTCAATTTGCTGCCCATCTAAATTTAATTGTAATGGCTGTAGTGTTGCAATTTGGGCCTTGATATCACTAACTTCTTTGTTAATGGCCTCATGAGTTTTTCTTTTTTGAATTCAAATTTTATAGGCCTGCAGTATTTTTAGAAGATGGTGTCTTATTTTTCCAAATATCCTTTGTTTGCGTTGTACTAGTCAAAGGCTCTGAATCTTCCAAAATCTTTTTTAATCGCAATGGTACAAATGATACCTTGAACATATCTGAGTCCGAAATATTTTCACATACTACTTGTTTGTATTGTTTTAGTCCGGAAGAACCATCACATCCCCATTTACAAAAAAGAATTAACTTTGTGTGTCCATTATTCTTCAACTCATTTCCTTTTATTGATTGTAGCAAGCATTCGGCTGTGTGTTCAAGTAGAAATTGTAGTTCTACCACTGCCGAAATAGGTGTGATTGTAATAGTGTCCTTTAATGGCAAACAGTCCATTTTAGCAGCTTCTATGTGATGATATGCTGGATACAGATTTGAGCCTTTTTCAATCGCACACAATCTGAGCTGAATATATTGCTGTTTTGTTAATTTCAAATCCAGTAATAATGCTTATGCCTCCTCATTTGTGAATTGTTTTGCATCGCTCGGAGTAAGTATACTTTTAATAATCCGTTATGTTCTCAATGGACTAGCTTAAACACTTTAACAACTTTTTCATTGATATCCACTTTTGTAAATTGTTTCTGTGATCGTAATTGATGTAGGAAAGTATCTTGAATATTTTCATATCCTATTTCTTCATTGATATCCTTAAGCTTCCGCCTCTTAGATCTATCGCTACAGTTGTCCAGCGTTTTGTGGTCTCCCACGTGTTTTTTGATTTGTAGTTTCTGAAGAGATCTGGACAGAAATTTCGTTCTCTAACCAGTTTGCAAAGCTCTTATAAAATCTATCTTTGCTGTAATCAACTTTCGCCTATCCCTGTTTTAAATTTTCGATGAAAACGGATCATTTATTTTCTAAGTCCAATTGTATTTCAGTGCTATAGGTATTTAAGTTTCCTTTTTTCCGAATGTAATTTTTAACATCTTCATCGTTTTTGTTTCTAAAATACTCTCCGGCCAATTCTTTATATCTTAAGCTCTCCATGTTTTTATGAAAAAGGTTGTTATTTCTCAGATATATTATATCCACTGAGTTTGCATCCGAATGTCACTTGCTTTTAAACCTTTTCATACTTTTTTTCATACCAAATACAGGTAGAATAAAAAGGAATAAAAAACTTAAAATCCTTTTATTTATATGCTATAAAATACCGGACACAAATTTAACAACGCACCGCATAGTTATAGGGTCATAGAATATTATTAGAGTCATAAAAACAGATAAAATAAAAAGACAAAAAAAAAAAAAAAATGTTAAACCCCTTCTAAGGTGGGATTCACAATATACCTGCTAGGCGTAAAAGCTTGTTTAAGCTCTTTATTCTACTATAAAATACGCTAGTGTGAACGTAGTGTAACGGATAAGGATGAATCAGGGCAGCTATACGTTTTTTCTTATTTTGTAACAATAATACAATTTTTTATATGTACTACCTGTATTCTGTTCGTTCACGATCAATATTCCCTATATCATAAAAATTTTTAGGGCAATAGCACATGATTTCTGTTACTTCTGCAAACATTTTTGCGGAATAAAAAAAACTGTAAAAAAAAAAGAATTTCAAACAAAGAAAAATTTTTTGGAGTAATTTCATTAAAAATAAAAAAGTGTTGAACAGACGGGTCCAAAAGGGTACAAGAGTATATAAATTTAAATAAAACACTTTCACCTTTCCCTCAGTGGTTTTACCTTCTTAATCCCTTTTGATCCGCAAAAGTTCTATTCTAAAAGTTCTAAACTTGATATTTGACAAAAATATAGTAGTTTAGAAAATATGTCGTAACATCTCAAATATAAATAACACAATAGTCGCACATATTACTTTTTTAAAGATAAGACTACCAACCTAGCAAAAAAGCTAGCAGGTCATTATCGACAATAGTTTTTGAGCAATGATAATTTCTTTCGGATTAAATATAAAAAAAAAATCAGTTTTTTCTGAATTTAAAAAAAAATGTGTTTAACAACATGGCACGAGCACAATTACCAATATTTTGACCTAATTTTTTGGCTACCTTAGTTTTAATATGTTAAATAATAAATAAAATTAAAGTTTTGGAAATCGGTGACAATCAAAAATTGGTCTTTTGGCCAATGAAATAAAATTTTCAGCCACTGTGCACCGTGACTAGATTTTAACGAAATCTAATCAAAATCTAGTATTATTTAGTGATGCAACTAGTGATGGAAAATTCAGTACTATGGTACTATTTACAGTACTTTTTCTTTTCATAAATACCACAGTACCCCCACGTCAGTTTTAGTACTCTTTTCCTTTTATGCTTCCTTGTAAAGAAATCCATGGTGACTTTTTTTTTAAATATTGACAAAATATTCTACGGGCAAGTAACATACAGGATACACAAACAATTTATTGTTTTCTTTTGTCCATGTTTTTGTTGCAAAAATATGGATGTTCTTTAAGCACTAATGTCAGTTTACATCCGTTTCAACTACATGGTTTCGATAACAGTATAATAAAG
This sequence comes from Pollenia amentaria, assembly GCA_943735925.1. Lineage (NCBI taxonomy): Eukaryota > Metazoa > Arthropoda > Insecta > Diptera > Polleniidae > Pollenia > Pollenia amentaria. Next base: position 196,862,501 of record OX031008.1, on the reverse strand, counting down.
TATGTAGTTACTATTTTTACCCACCAATAGTTAACAAACATATTTTGAACAGCACTAGAAAATATGTAATAAGCTTTTTGTTCGGGAATGAAGTACGAAAATAAAAAGATGCCTTGAAACTTTGCAAAAAAATGGAAGCTGCTTCCAATGGGTTAAGATTTATACAATTCTAGAAAGTATATGTTCATTAGGGTGACAGCCAAAATTTTTTTCGCGAATTTTAAAGCTCTTTCAACGGAATATTGTGCCAATAGGTCCAAAAGTTTTGTGACGAAAATTTGAGCCAAATCGGACAACGTTTTCTGGACGCGCATCCAGGTCAAAGGTCAGGTATTTTCATATTTTACAATATATACGAAATAAATTTTTTGAACTCGTTTATTTTTTTTCAATATTTAATGAAAAAATGTGGATTTAAATATTTTCGTGAAAAAAATAGTAAAAAGAACTTTTTTGGTAATTAACCTTTCCTTTATGTCAGGAAATTAATAGATGTTTTTATTCAAAAACGTTAACTACAAAAACACATTTGTTTGTTTGTATTAAATCACACCATCTACATGGCAAAAATTTTAAAATTGCTAATTTCCTAGACAACAACCATTATTTTTAACGGATTCTAATGATAAATTTCAAGGCCTACTAGATTTTTAAAATACGACTGAACTATGTATTTCCCCAAAAATTATATAAATTGCATTCAGTCGTGTGAATTACTTGTGTAAAGTGCTTTTGGTTAGAGATTTTTTGTGAATTTTGTAAAAATATATAACAATGCCCTCGTTAAGGGAAGAAATATTTTTAATAGGCTATTCAAAACACCAAATAGTTGGTTCTAAACTTCCCTCGAAGGGGGACTGCCTCAAAGTTTTTTTTTCATAATATGAGGACAACGAAATTAACTGCAAAAGATAGTGCTGATCTTGTGGTAAGAGAGTGTATAATTTTTTGGGAAAAGGCCCGTATTCCTGTTCACGATTTGCACTGGTGTACAAAAAAAATGTTGCGTCTGTATGAGGAATGGAAAGATTTAAAAAAAAATATATCTAGAGTGTCCGACATTCATAAAAACAGAAGAAAACTGTGGAGCGATAATTTAGGCGATCTCTTCGATATTGCTCGTACCGATGCACTGGAACTAATAGATTTAGAAGAAGACAAGCAATTTTTAATTAAACAAAGAATGAAAGGTCGCGAAGGTTGTATGTTGGGAGTCGACTGTAATCTAAAAAAAAAAAAAGAGGAAAGAAAAATAAATCGCAAAAAACAAGAAGAGTTGCGTAAAAAATTAAGTGACGAATTACCATCAACTTCATCAGGTAAAAATTTAATTAAATGTTAAATAACGTTGTTTTAAATTTTTGTTGGAAGTACTGAACTGTGACAAAATTTATTTCAGCCTGCAATATGATTGAATTTTCCGCGTCTGAAGATGCTGCAACATCAGAGGAAGAATATTCTGAATGTTCGATTGAGGCAAAACGTTTTCGCAGTACTTCTTGTACGAAAAAGCAAAGTGTCTTAACGTCAAGACTAGCTGCAGTTTTCGACAAGTTAAAAATAAGTCAGAGAGATGCTGTACACTTATTGGTTGCAGTTATTGACGCCGTCGGACTTAACACATCCGATTATATTTTAAATCGAACCTCCATAAGTCGGGAAAGAGCGCAATTTAGATTAACGCAAAGTGAAAAAATTATAGAAAAGTTTACTGCAAGTGATCAACCTTTGACCATCCATTGGGACACTAAACTGTTATCGACAATAACAGGAAAATCAGAAGACCGTTTGGCTATAATTGCTACGGCTCCAGGCCTAGAGCAAATTATAGATATGCTTGATATTCCCTCTGGGACTGGAGCGGAAATTTCTTCTGCAGTTTATGATGCATTAGAAGACAAACATATTTCGGAACGAACGGAAGCGTTTGTTTTTGATACAACATCATCCAACATTGGTAGATTGAAAGGTGCATGTGTGCTTTTGGAGAGATCAATTGGAAGAGAAATTCTATTTCTAGGCTGCAGACACCATATTTTCGAAATTGTTTTGGCAGCAGTTTTTACGGAGGCCAATGTTGGAGTGTCGTCTGGACCGGACATAACGATTTTTAAAAAATTCAAAAAACATTGGCCAGAAATAAATACAGATAGTTTTGTGCCAGGAATAGCTCATCCACGAATTATGGAAATTATAGGCGATAATGTTGGTGAACTTTTAGATTTTGCTTTAGGAAAAATGAACGATTCATTCCCGAGAAATGATTATAAAGAATTTTTGGAGTTAGTAATTATATTCCTTGGTGGCAATCCTCCTTCAGGAATAAAATTCAGAAAACCCGGTGCACTGCACTACGCAAGATGGATGGCCAAGGCTATATACTCTTTAAAGATAGTGATTTTTCGCAATCAATTTCCTGAAGTGACAGATTTTGAAATCAGTGCTTTGATAGAAGTAACAGGTTTTATTGTAAGTTGTTATTCAAATTTTTAGTTTGATTCAAATAAAGCGGATAAAGCTGCTTTAAATGATATTATGTTTTTGAGAAAATTGGAAAACTACAAAAGAGTCAATCAAAATATTGCGGACAAAGCCATTTCAAAGGTATTAAATCATCTGTATTACTTAAGCGAAGAATGTGTGGGCTTTTCTTTGTTTGACGAAAGGATAGACAACATAACAAAAAGCAAGCTAGTAGCGAAGATGTCTGTAGATATATCTGAAAATGAGGATGAAGAGATAACAAAGAAGCTAATAATAAAGAAGGAAAACTTAAAAAGTTTTATTTTCAGAGACAACTCTGATATTTTACAAGATTTGTTTTCAAAAAATACCAAAAAAGTTTTCAAGAGATTTGGAATTTCAATAGAGTTTTTCAGCAACGATCCACGTTCTAGGAGTGTTACAGGAGAGTACCTAAGAGCGAAACAAATTATTCAAAACTTGGCTGTTGTTAATGATTGTGCTGAAAGAGGCATTCAGTTAATTCAAGAATACCATGACAAAATAACAAAAGATGAGGGACAGAAACAACATTTAATGAAAGTAACTATCATATATTATAACTTTTTTAATTTTTTTTTCTCTTGACATGGTTTAATATTTTACAGGTGGTACAAAAATATAGGCAGCTGTATTCAAAAAATGCTAATCTATATTCTCTGCAAAAAGATTTTGATCTGTAGATTTTAAAAGAAAAAAAACCTACCAAATCACCGATCATAATTTTTGTTTTTAAAATTAGAAAAAGTAGTAGATTGACCATTGAATGCGGTCGACGCTGGTAGCGCAGCAGAAAATATATGCATATTCCATCCTGAAATGTAAAAACTTTATGTTAATTGAAAATTTTTCCTGCAATATTTTTAAGTTATTTTATCAAAAGTACACAGAATTTATATACATTGCCAATAATGGCATACATATATTAAACATTTTTGAAATAAAATAGTTTGTGGATCACTTTGACGCAAGGGAAATTTGAGAGTTAGTTCCCAAAAAACTTTTTGAGTGTCCTCTTTATTAAAAGTCTACAGAATCCAGATTTTTTTGTAAAATAAAGTAGAAAATATATGAGTTTCTCAACTTTATTTCATACTAGCTGTGAAATATGCAAATACCTGACCTTTGACCTGGATGCGCGTCCAGAAAACGTTGTCCGATTTGGCTCAAATTTTCGGCACAAAACTCTTGGACCTATTAGCACAATATTCCGTTGAAAAAACTTTAAAATTCGAACAAAAATTTTTTTACATACAAACCATTGTCACCCTAATGTTCATACATGCATACAGAAAAAATACCAATGTCAAATCAACAAGGCGCAATGTGGATTGAAAATCATAGTCAATTTCAGCTAAAGACAGATTTTATTTAAAATTATCATTGTTTCATATTAATTTTTAATGAAGAGTGTTCAAATAACATTGTTCAGTATTGAATCCATAAAATCCTGTTTTACGTGTTATGTGTGAAAACAACAATAACACTTCAAGAAGAAAAACATGATTTTTTTTTTATATTTAAAGTTATTTTAAAAAAAGAAGAAGCTTATAATTATTTAGTTAAATACATGAAATTCTCGAAGTAGAATGAGCACGAATATCGGGCCTCTTCTGCTAGGGTCTTTTAATTGTGAGTGCTTCTGTAAACATCGGGGAAAACAACAAAGTGCAAGAGGAAAATAAATAATAATATTCTTTCTCTCTCTCAAGTTCAGGGGATAAAGGCCATGTCAGATAAAACTTTTGCTACGCGTTGCGTTACCGATTCGCTTTGACATCTAAGATAAAATATACGTACTTATACGAAACATGTCACATAAAGTACTTTCAAAGCGGAGCGAAGCAAAAAGTTAGCCAACTCTCATCTTTTTGCGCGCTTTGACAATTGGCTAGTATAATTTTCTTTTTTTTAATTTTTTTTTGCCAAATTCAATTCCAAAAAACCGTCCAATTAAATTTTTAACTTTTATTTTTGTAACAAATAATTAAATGTACAAATTACCAACCGCTTTTATAAGTAAGCAAACAATGCGTGAGTGTTGTCAAAGTTTTCATTGTGGCATACACCTTTTGCTTTGCGTTTTTCTGCCGAAGGTAGAAACGTCACGCAAAGCGACAAAGTTGTATCTGACACGGCCTTAAGTGTTTAAAACAGGGATTTCCAAAAATTTTTTGGTTGTGTAGTAGTGAGTACCAGAGAGTAAAAAAATTGAGTGAATGCATTCATTTACAGCCGAAATAAAATGTTAGTAGCAATTCTTTACCAATTCAATGTCGCTTTTTTTAAAACTGCCCTTTTTTTATTCGGAAGCTTTTTGACTCTAAATAAGTTTCAAATATCTTATCAAACAATTGTAAAAAAATTAAAGATTTTTATGTTTTAAAAATTCATAAAATATAAATATTGCACGCAAATCACAGCTGATAGAAAAAAGTGCAGTTTTAAAATCAGCGACATTGAATTGGTTAACAACTGCTACAAATTTTCTATCAACACAAAAAATTTTTAATTTTGTTCCCTTGTGTTATACAACTTATAAAATAAAATCTTCTAAATTTATACTTTTATGGCAGTTTCGTAATAGTAGAATGCTTTTCAAATGGGATGAACTTAATTTATTACGTTGCTTGGAACAAATAAATTTAAAATCCGAAAAAAATTGTTCGCATAGGTAAGTAGTGCCGAATAAAGAGAGGCACTTAAATGAATTTTTTTTAGTTCAGGATAGAACTCGCCATCCAAATCTTTCTAGAACTCTACAATATTATTTTCGTCTGGAGCATTTACTTCGCTTCGTAATATTATTAATTCTGATTGAATATCCAATTCGTAGTTGCTAACATCGCAACGAAAAGGGTTTTCGAAAAGATCTTGAAAAGCGTTTTTTACCGCACAATATTTTTTAAGTGCCTTCATAAAGTTTTTTTCTGTTAACCTGAAACAAAAGTATGTATTAGTAGTGGTATACACAATTGTGCATAGAAATGGATTTCCCTGGTATATTTATTCAAAAATAAAATAAATTACATGAGTTAGGGTATTCATAGTGGTAAGTAAAATAGAAAGGGTATTCAAGGGTTACTCATACCTCAAACATCTTTGCATACATTTTAATTCTAGCTAATGGTATATCATAGCTTTTTACAAAATACCAAATGGGCACCTGAGTTTGCCTGCAAAAATGTATAAAGTCATTATAACAGGTCAAAGTTACGTTAAATAAATACCATAAATTAGTAAGGTTAACTCTTTGGACTCGGTCATATAATGGTAGCATAAAAAAGTAAGCAATAAAAATAGTGCGAAACAATAAAGTTTCATTAATACATCAATAAAACATATCTTCTTACCCAAAAATTTTACCTGTTGTCACATTTGCTTTTATGTGTATAGGTTTACACATAAATTATAAGCAAACAGGACTTTTTTAACTTGTTTTTTAAATATTTTTACTTACTTAAGAAAAGTGTTTTCAAAGAAAAAAAAAAAACACACCAACACGATTGGTACAGAAACAAAAATATTTTTACAAGCACAAAATACCAACAAATTCTTGTGGCTATTTTTTTTCTTAATAATTTCTGCATTTAGGTACGTCTTTTTACCGAAAGAAAAAGGGACCCTTTTACAGGCATCAAATAATTTTTTACACAAACAAAACACATATCGTTAGCTTAAATGCAAAACAATGTAGATATTATATGAAAATTTTAAAGTTTTGTTGATTAGTTATTTACAAAATTAAAAATGACGTATCATCAAATACATATATAATTTTTTTAACAGCATAATGTATAAATACACTCAATAAAAAAATTAGCAGAGTTTTTAATTCTTTTTATAAGAACACATTAATATTTTTAAATACCAAAACTGGGTAATCTGTTTTATAACTATTACCACGGTGTTTGTGGAATTAGTGATCAGATAATAATTTATAATAATAATTTTTACTATTGCATAAGAAAAAATAAAAAAGTGCTGTAAAATTATAAGAACCGAATCCATATACGTATGTAAAATAAAATCTATAATAAATGTGACTATCAGCTTCTTCCACATAGGACTGTTAGACATTTGAAATTTTTTATCTGAAATATTAAAATTTGATTTTAAATCTCAAATTATTACCATTTTACAAAGTTCTTTGCTTTGCATGTAAACTTATGAAATGTTACATTATTCTACATTAAAGTCTTAAAATTTAAGGTCTAAATAAAAATTGCACGCAAGGCATTGGATGTTATCAAAAGCATTTTTGACCGTACAATATTTTTTGAGTGTAAGCTGAAACAAAATACTATAGCATCCGGTAGACATGTACACTTGTCGAAGTCACATCGACGACTGAATTGAAGAGTATAAAAATATGTATTAGTAGTGGTGTACACAATTGTGCAAAGAAATGGAAACCCCTGGTTTACAATCATTCTAACAGTTGTGTTCTGGAAATCGAAAACGCAAAACGCAAGTATTTTCAAGTTTTTTTGAATACACTCTTAATCCAATTTTTTTATAATTTTCTTATATAATTCTGTTAAATGGAGAAATATCTGTTTTGAATTGTATTTGTATTTCGTTAACACCAAAAATCTTATTAAAAAAACGACTTTTAAATATTTTCGTTTTGCGTTTTTGATTTCCAGAACATCCCTGTAAAACAAAAACATATGTTGTTTCTGAAGTTTCTTCTCACTGTTATTTAAAAATCAAATTAAACTGATTCTACATTAAATTCAAGTTTGTTTAACTTGATAGAACTTTCAATCTTAAATTAATATGAATTAAAGTGATTTTAAAAACAAAATATTGCTAGCAAGTTATTGTAACTGAAAAATGTAAAATCAACCTCGTTTTCGACTATTTTACATAGATTTTCTTCAGTGTGTTTGTTTACCAAAATTTTATATTTATAATATTAAAATTAATATATTTTTTATTTTTTGAAATTTTTGTGTTTTTGAGTATATTTTTTTAATAAGAAATATGTTTTATAAAAAGTACCAAAATGTTTTATAAAGTACTCTTTTGCTTGGTGGTCAGTACCATCTTAATTTTTCAATTTTCCATCACTGGATGCAACTATTTTTTTTTATAAAGCACTAAAAAATACTTCCCTGCACAAGAAAAAAATTACATTTTTATTAAAAACAAAAACAAAAAAAAAAACGGCTTGTAAAAATTGTTAAAAAAATTCAACAATTTTGTGAAAATAGTAAAAAAGCAAAAGGCAAATAATAATGAAAAATAAATTAAGTTAATTATTAATAAAAGTTACCCAAAAAACTTTCAGTCGGCTGTTTTTGATATAAAAACAAAATCTCGCTAATGTTAAAAAGTAAACGCTCTATATTTTGAGGAAGATATTAAATGAAATCTACTACATTTCGTTGTAATGTAAACGCCTTATAACAGGTTTTAATAAAATTAAAAACATAAATAGATACCAATGCATATAGCCACATTAGATATGCATTTTTCAAAACAAGGTCCCAAATAGGTACACTTCCAAAAATTTATTCTTATAATGGGTGATTCAAGTAGAGATACTTTTTTCAATAGCATTTTTTTTTTTGAAAGATCACGTGTGAGTCGTGTCATGCTGTCATGTTATTTTTGCTTAGCATTGTTTAGCATTTCATAATGGAAAGACTTACGCCTGAACATCGTTTACAAATCGTTCAACTTTATTACGAAAATTCACGTTCTGTGAGGAATGTGCTTCGTGCACTTCGCTCAACTTATGGTCAACATAATCGGCCTACTGAGCGTATTATTGGCAACACCATCTCCCATTTTGAGACCAAGCATTCATTATTGGATAATATTCGACCGAATAGAACACGTCCAGCACGCTGTGAAGAAAATAATGCGGCCGTAGCTGAGAGTGTACACGAAGACCGTGAAGAGTCGATTCGGCGCCATTCGCAGCAACTCGGACTGACGTATGGAACGACTTGACGCATTTTATGTCGAGATCTTAAGTAGAAAGCGTACAAAATACAGCTTGTGCAACAACTGAAGCCGCTCGACCTTCCTAAGCGATATCGCTTCGCTCTATGGCCTCTTGAAAAGTTCCAAGAAGATCCGACGTTTTCGAGGCAAATTTTGTTCAGCTATGAAGCCCATTTCTGGCTCAATGGGTGTGTAACAAACAAAATTGCCGCATTTGGGACAAAGAGCAACCTGAAGAGATTCAAGAATTGCCACTTCATCTAGAAAAAACAACGGTTTGGTGTGGTTTGTGGGCCGGTGGAATCATCGGTCCATATTTCTTTAAAAATGATGCCGCTGCGAACGTAACCGTCAATGGCGTCCGTCATCGAGCCGTGATAACCGACTATTTGATGCCTGAAATTGAAGCTCGCGATCTCGGCGACATTTGGTTTCAGCAAGACGGTGTCACTTTGGATTTATTGAGAGAACACTTCGTTGAGCACATAATTTCACGTTTTGGGCCGGTCGATTGCCAACTAAGATCGTGTGATATCACACCGTTTGACTTTTTCCTGTGGGCATATGTAAAGTCTAAAGTTTATGCGGATAAACCCGCTTCGATTCAGGCCTTGGAGGAAAACATCACGCGTGTCACTCGCCAGTTACCAGTCGAAATGCTCGAACGAGTCATCGAAAATTTGACTCAACGGATGGACCATCTGCGACGTAGCAACGGCCATAGACATAATCTTCAAAAAATAAATACCAAAGAATGTTCTTTCAAATGAGAATAAACATTCCCCATTTAATTTGAATTTTCTGTGTTTCTTTCTTTAAAAAAGTAGGGAACCTCGAAATGGATCACGCGTTATAATGTGGTGCAGGGTTTCATATGGTCGGGCTTGACCGATTTAGCATTCTGTGAAGAAAGAAGGCTTGAATAACTTCACAATCAAACGAGGAACTAAAATAATTGAACCTGATTAAATTAGTAAAATTACTTGTTTTGTGTGTATGAAATACAGGGTCGCGCAAAATGAGCTTTATGGATTGATTTCTTTTTATATATATTTTTTTAGTTACTTAGCAAAGTTTTTATTGTTCGACCTTTCCAATTTTAAATAAAAATATACACAATATATTTGGAAATTAATTATGAATAACTAAACAATCGAACAAAAATAATTCCACCCAAAATTTTGGGAAAGGTTTTGGAAACTATTTTAAAAATAGCACGTATGTGCGAAGCAGAAAACTGACATCACTTACAGGCAGTGTGGCCATTTTGGCATTCTTGCAGCTAAATTTAGCATTAACATTTTTTATTTAGATGCAAAATTTTTGTTTAGCACTTGTCATTTTATTTTGCATTTTTAGAAAATGTTTTTAGCATTTCTTAGCTTTATTTATTTTAAAAATTTGGACGAATAGTTTTATTGATTTTACCTAATTTATTTTTATAAATTATAATAAATTTTGACTCAAAATAGTTGTATCCAAAATGAAATTTCGTATGAAAAGGGATAATTCTTATGTAAAGAAACTACTTTCCTGTCTTGATAAAAAAAAATATTCAATAGAATATTTAATATTACAATATAAAAGTATAAGGAAGTTTCCCTTTGTATTTAGATAAAAATTCAATACTGTACATGTTTGAAAAAATTGTTTGCTCTAAACAGCTGACCAAAATAATAATTCTAAAGCTTCAACTATTGTTAAACTATAAAAAATAAAATGATTTAAAAAAATTTGTATATCGTAGAAATAAATGGTTTATATTTTGATGTATCCTGTGCTACATATTTATATATATCAGATGCTTTATCAAAATCTACCCACTTGTTTAAATATTATTATTAATAGAAACTGGGAATTTTAGTTCTCATGTTGAGTTACATTTTTATTATTATTAATTTCAATTTCGTTAAAAAATAAGTCACTAAAATGTATTAAGTTTCGAATAAAATTTCATACCGGCAATAAATTTTTAAAAAAATCTTTAAAAAAATTTAGCATTATTTTAAGCATTTTTTAAAATAATTTTTAGCATTTTTTGCCATGTCTAATGCCAGATTTAGCTGTAAATATTTTTTTTAGATCTGGTCACACTGCTTACAGGATATAACTTTTCAACTGTATTGAAAACTGAATTGAACAAAAGAAAGTAATAATCATCGCACAAATAAAAAAGTTATAAGCCATGTAGCTCGTTCTGCGCCACCCTGTATTATTATTTATTACGGTATTGGGCAGGCGTATTAAATTATATTTCGAGAGTACGCTTTATATGAGACCGATCATCACAAAATTGCATAAAAGAATTATTCATTACGGTTTTAGGTTTACTATTGTGTTTTCTGAGAGTGGGTTTTATATGGAGCCTTCGGTAAATTATGGACCGATCTTCGCGAAATCTATAAGTGTTAGATTTTAGGTAATACATCGATTATGTATATACACAGAAAAAAATTCTTATTAAATTTAAATTTTTCTACTTACTTTGAGTACGAGTCATAATTAACAAGTTAGAGTGCTATATTCGGCTGTGCCGAATCTTTGATACCCTCCACCGACAGGAGGGAGCTCTATATGATAAATACATATTTATTATTAACTAAACTTCACTAAAAAGAACGTCAGCAATAAAATTAGTTGCGGTTTAGACCTGAATTAAATTATTGACCGACAATAAGAAAGTTTTATGCGTTTCTTGTTAGAACTTTGGCAATAAACTGTTTTCCGCGAGTAGGGTTTATATAGGGCCTATGGTCAATTATGGACCGATCTTCAAGAAATTTAACAGTATGGTTTGCAGTCGTATAAGGCGAATTAGGGCAATGTTTCCACAATTTATGTTAGTTTTTGTATCAAAATTATCAATTTTTTTAGGGTGGTGGTTCCACATTTTGATTCATAGTTCTGATCTTACTGAACCAATGTTGCGAGATTTTAACCCCAAACTGCTTATGATAACTACAAGCAATTTGAGACCAAGATTGTTTTTTTCTTTTGCGTTTTTCGAAAGTGAGCGTGTTTTCAACAGACGGACAGACAGACGGACATGGCTAAATCGACTTAGAATAACTCAAGGAGCCAGAATATATATATTTTATGGGATCTTAGATGTATAATAAAAAAGTTTCGCACGGAATGACAAACTTAGTATACCCTTCATTCCCCACTAGTGATGGTGGGTATAAAAAGAACTAAATTTTGAATTCATCATTGAACACATGTCACAGTTTATAATAATTACCAATTTCAAATTTACAAGCTAATTAAGCTGGAGGTCCACACCACGCGTTACTCGCCTTTTCGCAGTCTACGCAGCTATCAAAAAAGTATAATCTGTGTAGTTGAGGCGTTGAATGCGAAAAGTAGGTTTACTTTCTACTTTTGCAAGCGTCACAAGCAGCGTTCGAATAAATCAGCTGATTTTGAAAAATGAGATTTTATTTTTCTTGTGGTGATGCCGCATCAGAAGCGTTGCATGTAACTTGAAACGTAGAACGCAAGTAAGGTATAAAACGCATGCAATGCGTGGAGGCTAAAACGCGTGGTGTGGACCTCCAGCCTTAAGCCAAGTAATAATGAATATTAATTTTCTTCAATTAAAAATTAACAAATATTATTCACACACCTTAAAGCGTAAGGGTCCCATTGGTGGCTTGGCATAAGGTAATTAAGCCAAGTCATGATGAATAGTAATTTTCTTCAATTAAAAATTAACAAATATTATTTACACACAAATATACACACACACACCTTAAAGCGTAATTCTCCTACTGGTGGCTTGGCATAAGGTATACCCATAAAAGCCCTCATTTTACGCCCCCAATGGGACAATAAATGACGACCCACTACAACTCCGCCATGTGGAAGTGTGACTTTTAGCACAGCCGAAGTGCGAGCTTCACATGTCTTTAAATCGTTTAGCAAAATTAAGCCGACCGTTAAAAAAACCACAATAAATTTAAACATATTCAAAAATCGCGCGTGCCGATCCATAAAACTATTTGACATCTTGTGTTAACGTATTAAGAACTCAGACTGAGGTTTGTAGTTTAACGTTGACGGTATTTTATATTAACTTTTTTTTAGAAATTTTGGCTAACATCGGTTGTTGGATTGGGGGACTTTACGTGGCCTGTGTGTGTGTGTTTTTTTTTTGTCTAAATTGGTAATACCCAACAAACACGGTGGTTTGATTTCAAATGGAAAATGATTGGAATTCAAACCTTTTCTCAAACGACAAATTTTGATAATGATTTGAAAATCAGCTTAAAATCATAGCATTCTCAACAAAAAGGGGAAATTATTTTCAAATTGAAAAATGAATTTATTTTCTTGCTTCCAAACGTTATTCTCAAATCTTTTTCAAATGTGGAACGTGGAAGATAAATGAAAAATATTTTTTTTTAAATTTAAATTCGTTACTTATTTAAATAAACTGTGAGCTAAACATTCGGCACCGTAGGTAAAAGATGAAATAGTGTTGTTTCCGTCCTCTAACTCTTGGAAAGACAAAATACTTGGCTCCTTTTTGTTTTGAGGATTGTCATGGCGTATCACCGCGATCGTACAACAAACTTATATCTTCTTCATTTTATTTTTATTCACATTCTTACACTTATAATTTATATTATAATTTTTTTACTCACAAATAATTTATATTTTAACAAGAATCTAAGGTTTTTAAAGGCGAACTCACTTCACGTAAAATGTAATTTTTCTTTAACTGTGTACACATTTAATTTTAATTGCCATTTTTTATTGTTTACATTTATTTTTCTTATTTTTAATTTGAGAATAAAATTTGATAATAATTTGATATCCAATTGATAAAACTTTGTATGCCAAATGTTTATATTCAACGCACTATCAATTTGAACCCAAATGTTAAAGTCAAACAATTGAAAAAGGTTTGAAAATTGTCTTTGATGTCAAATGATAAAGTCATTTCATATCGAAGGTTTGACTTCGTGTTTGTTGGGTAGTGTTTTTTCTTAGTGTGAGAGTGTCGAATTTTAAAACGGTTTATTATAAAATTACACATTTAATGTTTTTTTGTAACAACATTGTTTAACTTTAGTTTAATAATATTCGTGGTTAATAATAAAAAACAAATTTAAATAAATAAATGTATAAATGTTGCTTATTATTTAAATTGATAAGCATTCACATTCAAGTTGGTAATAAAATGTATGTATGTATGTTTGATTGTTAAAGGCTAGTTTACACGGTAATACAATGTATTACGACATGTGGAAAAATAATGTAGAATGAGAAAAATTTTATCATGTAAAAGCAAAATGCATTGAGTAAGAGAGAATACGAATACAAAATTTGACAAGCCGTCGGTAAATGTTCATTTTAGAAACTTGTGTATTCTCATCACACCAGAGGTGCATTTTAACTGAGTATATTGAAGGTGGTAACATTTTTATATAATTACAAAAACAACTCAAATCAACTCAAGCAATTTTCATGTTGGTTTTGTATATATTGTATAACCATAACCATCTGCTTATTTGTTATTAACTCGGTTGTTTAGTATCTTTGCTTTTATTTTACTTATAGTCCCTTTTTAGGCAGGCAAAGTTTACTTTGACAAAGTCTGTTGAATTCTCTTTTAAACTTTGTTTGGTGCTCAGACACACAAAGTTTAATTTGACAAATTTTTGTTTTCTCTTGTTTGAATACAATATATAAACAGCGTTGCCAGAATGATGATTTTATCATATTTTGGATTATTTTTTTAAACAAAAATATGATTAATAGGGCATTTACATTACATCGAAATCTAGTAGATTTCATTTGAAATCTTCCTCCAAATCTAGTTCGTTTACATTATACTTGTTTGACATTAGTGAGATTTGGTTTTCACAACAAAAACCGCCGACTGAAAGTTTTTTGTGTAACAATTACTTACATATAAAGAAATAAGCATTTAAAAATTTTCATTACATTTTCTTTATAATCTACTTCATTTATTTTATCAATATTATTTGTCATTTGCATTTTTTTACTATTTTACAAAATTTTTGAATTTTTTTTTAACAATTTTAACAAGCAGCTATTATTGTTTTTGTTTTGTTTTTTGTTAAAATGTCATTTTTTTCTTGTGCAGAGAAGTAGCTTTTAGTGCAATATGGGAAAAAACATAGTTGCATCAATAAGTACTACTAGATTTCGAATAGATTTCGTCAAAATCTAGTTACGGAGTAGATTTTGTTTTGTACGGGAAATCTAGCCAAAAACAACAAATAGATTTGGCTCGAAATTTCGAAAGTACAAGATTTTTTTTCTCAAATGAAGATTTTTAATTTATAGAAATTCTGATTTTTACTTTAATTTTGCTTATACAAAATACACGATTATTTAAACGGTCACTTTTTAAAACAATGAAGTTTTGCATCAGCTTGATGCGCATTGGGGCTGCACACTTTTGTACCCAGTATCTAGAATACACAAAATTGCATCATTATTTCTGGACATAAAAAATATATAAAAAGGGGTGATCTTCCAGCTTTAATGTAAACAGGTTCTTAGTTGTCTTTTATCAAACTCGATGTTTTTTTATTTATTATTTAAAAATTCTCGATTACAAAAAATTCTCGTGATAACGCCGCAAAGTTTTATACTCGTCTGCAGGACAGTATAAGCGCCAATATCTTATAAGTTGTCTTTAAAAAAAGGTATTGACGACAATATCAAAGTCAAAGTCTTCTTCATCTTCAATCCTTTGCTTGGCTTGCTTAAATTCTCAAATTCTTTTCTCTTTAATTGTTCATTTGAACACCTTCATTTTACGAATTAAAACAGAAAGCATGCTGATGAAGGCAACCGCGGGCGGAAAAATTTAATACATGAAGTTTATACTTCACTGTCAATTTAAGCAAACGCATTTTTTTTACTCTATTTTTGAGCGACTGTTATAAAAACCTATTTAGATTTATTTTTTGATATAAATACTATATTTTATTAAAACATTAGTATACTTATGCATGTTTCTTTTGCACTCCTGTTATAAAACTCAATTTCAAATTATATTTTGGTGTTTTTTTTTCAATAAATAAACAAACAAACCATTAAAAAATTATATTTCTTATTTTCTTTTCCATACATACATAGATAGGATTTATTATTTTAAATATTTCCTTTAAAAAATGTAAGTACAATAAATGTTAACTACGCAGACACTAAAAAAACATATCATGTTAGTTAAAAGTTAAAAAGTTCGGAAAGTTATCTAAGTGTTTGTGTTCATCAGCTCTAGAGTTTGTTCCCGGGACTTTCAGTTGTTTTCAATTCCCGCTTTCCCGGGAATTTTTTGCGGGATACCCGGGAAATTTTGAAGAAAATCTTTTTTTAAAACTTTGGTAAATTTATGTCAGACTTGTGTCTTTAGTTGTTTTATCAAACTTAATTTCACCACAATATTTAATTTTTCTATTTTGAGAATGGGCTTTATATTGGGCCAATGATAAATTAAAGACATTTCATCACGAAATTTTATTTCTTGTCCTAACAAATTGAAGTGTAAATTTTACAACATTATTATAAGGCTTTGCGGTTAAGGGCGTAGTAAATTTCGCCACAAATTTATGTTAATTTTTGTTGAGTTTTTAGGGAGGTAGTTCTAATTTGGGTGCATTACTCTTTTCCTACTGAAGAGCATTGTGATGTAATTCAATCCCAAACAGCCTAGAAGATCTAGAAACAATTTGACACCCAAATAGTAAAATTGGCTTAGAATTAATAAAGGACTAATAATAAAAATACTTTATGGGACCTTAGATGAATATTAAAAAAATATCACATGGAATAAAACTTAGCATACCTTCATACACCACTGCTGATTAAGGGTTATAAAATTGTAAAAAATATGTTATTAAATTTGTTAAAGGGTAAAATTGTTTTAGAATTCCTACTTCGTAATGTTGAGTTTTGAGTTCCTAATCATCCTACCAGAATTTTTATTCGCGTAAGACTAATACTTTCATTCTAATTATGCAAATAAGCTCTGAATTTGACAATGTGTATACGTATATTGATTTCTATTATCCTATTGGCACCAATATAACCTCTTAAGAGTCTTAAAATAATTTTAATCTTAAATTTTTTAGATTTTTGGTATATAATAGATACTAGATTTAATTCTTTTAAGCGCAATAGCCAATAGCAAAAATTTTAATTTCATTGGAGAAATAAGTAAATAAATAATACAGTGAGCCACATCCAAAATTGAACACTTTAATCATTATCATAAACTTTATGTTTATAATAACACTGTGCTAGCTGACAAGCGGGCACCTGGCGCTTTAACCTGATTCGGGTACGCTGAATCCAATGGTGCTTACCGATTTTTAAGGTTAGCTTTTGTTTTCGGGATATACCGCTATTTCAAAAATGGAGTAGGTTCCACAACATATATTAGCGTAACACAAAAACATTTAAGTTTATTGAATAAACTTTGCAACTTCGTTTTTTTATACGTCTAGAAAAATTAAAAGAATAGCTTCATTTTCCAATTTTTTATTATTTTTGAAGAAACAAAAATTTCGAAATTTTGATATAAAAAAATTTTTTGCAAAAAAAAAAATATGTTTCTAAAACGACAGCCGAGATTAGAAAAAAGTTTAGCCTTTCTTAAAGGTAATCTTATCAATCATTTTTGAGATACGCGAATATATGTTGTGCCACCTCCTCCATTTTCGAAATAACGTTCAATAACTGTACAAAATTTTGGACGGGAATCACGGGATCCCGGGAATTTGATTTTTATTTCCCGCTTTCCCGGGAATCCAAAAAGTGCGGGAATAAAAAAACTCTAATCAGCTCACAATAGTTATGTACAATATTTTGTTTGTGTACAAATTCACAAACAAAAAAATAAGATTTAGAGTTTGTGTGGTAAGACAAGTACACTACGTGAGTGAAAATTTTTATTTCGAACTCTGGTTCTAAGTATGCGCTACAGAAGTTCATTTGAAATAATTCCTTACATGAAGACAAATATGTATGTATGAATGTATATACATATAAGAGTCAAAGTTTTATTTGCAAAGAAAAATTAAGGAAATGAAAATACACGTTAATTAGAATGAAAAAGTTGGCTTTTTAAAATCTATTTATAGATAAATTTAATCAAGTAAATTTTTGTGTTTAAACCACAACTAATTAGAAATTAAAATCAACAAAATATGTCATATCTATAATAATATAATTTCCCTACGTTCTCAGATGCAGTACTGCCTGCGCTGCATCAGAAAAGCAGACTTGTTTCGTCATGTCGACGCAAACTTAATGATGCTGCATATTTATTGAGTAATTATAATTTTTATATAGGCGCATTTAACCACATTTAAATTTATTGTTAAAGGGCAGTATATCATTTATATCCATGTAGTTTATCTTAATATTCTATTATACCTGTAATTTCACACAAATATTTAAAATTTTAGATGTTTGTTTTACTTAGTACATACTAATTTTTTACTTAGTACATACAATTTTTTCCTCAAAAATATATCGGTTATCTCATTTTTATCCTAAATATTTAAAATTGCTCTTATGTCTCAATTAATTTACATTTTACATTGTTTTTTGCTTCACATGTAAACTGTGATGTTTTTTTATTCTGCATTTAAGATGGCGATATGTGCAGTTCTTTTAGTTTTTTTTTTTTTTTCAATAATATTTGCGTACAACAAATCTGACACACACTTTGGTTGGTTGCCTTTACCAAAAATATTTTACAAAAACATAATACACACAGGCATTTCGTGCTGTGGTCATTCATACTGTCGAGCAACCCGACAATACTAGTGTGGAGCGTTACGAAAATTTTTAGTTTCCTCATTCTTCATGACTGAAGTAAGGCAAAAATTTATTTTTCCTAACCCTCCTAAATGAATTGGCGACAAATTCACAATTCATTAATGGCTGTGAAAAAAAGTTACATATTTTAAATTTCAAATTCATGAAAAAATTCATGAATGGTTAAATATGAGCGATCATATATGAATTTTTCTGAACTCTGGTGTTAACTACTTTTTTCTTACGGCAATGAAGCATAGCAAGATTGAAATTTATTTTTTACGTTTTTGTTTGAGTAATTTGCAGCATTCGCCAAACAGTGGCGTGTAGAGCAAAACAATTCCTTATAAATTTTAAAATAAATGATATGCTTAATATCTTAGAAGCCGTACAAAATTTCGTGAATCAGGTTGTGGATTCAGAAAGGGGGTATTCAATTTTATTTGAAATGGTCAGTAGGTTAAACCAACGAGCAGACGAAATTATGTATAACTAAAGAAATATTTTATTTGTTCTCCGGATTATCCCTTTAAAATTTGTTTTTTTTTGTTACATATCAAATTGTAAACATTTATTGAAAGACCCTATGTTATGTATTACTGCGAATGAAATAAAAACCAAACAAATTGTACTTAAGTAACTTTTTAAAAATCTAAAGATTTCAGGTTGTGTTATAAATATTTTTGAATCCAAGTTTTAATTTACAGTTTTTATGTTTCTGTTTACAGAAGAAAATTCAATTTGAGTTTTTTTTTTAAATACGATTTAAAAAGATATTTAAAGATAAAGTTTATCTTTAAATATCGTTTTAATATTCGTTTTAATTTCCTATTGGCTTAAATTGAGCTCATATGTGGTAAACTGAAAATGTATATTCATATCTTCGTCCCATATTTTAAATCTAATTTTTGTATTCGCTGGTCAATATTAGAGAATCAATTTATTATAAGTATGTCCCACTATAAATTATAAGTAGTGTGTTTGGGATAGTTCTTATCAAAGTTTTCCATACAAAGTAGGGATCACTTAGGGATCACAAATCCAGAATCCATATATGCTCAGTTTTTAGCAATTATAGCTCAAATGGGCAATGTAGTATACTAGATACAAAGTTGGGATCACATATCCAGAATCAGTCATTCGCTTAAGAAAGTGATTTATATAACAATTTTATGATTGCGCCATAAATAAAAAGAAGCAAATACAATGAACTTATATTTATTGATAACGAAATCTAGTTCTTGCAAATAAATAAAAAAACAAAAGAACATAATGGACTAATGTGTATTAACAATGGGATTGATGGGAAAAATTCGAGGTAGTCGTGGTTTTTTGCTCATATCTAGCTGAATTTCAATAGCAAAATTATATTGAGCATATCTGACATAAATATATACCAACGAAGTTCCCATCATATCTGGGGTCTTCGGAAAACCCATTTCAATAGACGGACTAAAAATCCATTTCAATAGACGGATTTGAACTTCCCTTCTCATAAGAAGCCAGAATATATATACTTTATAGGGTCTAAGATCAATATTGTAGAAATTACAAACGGAATTGCAAAGTTATTTTTTACCAAAGTATAGTTGGTTAATTTGGCCAAATTATGGTTAATATTGTTATAATTATATAAACTTTTGTTCTTTAGTTTCTTAATGTACTTTAATTGGATCGTGAATAATTTTTATTTTTTGCTTGATATATAACAATTATTTATTGATTTCTATATTTTGCATAAAAATAATCATTTTTATTTTGGTTTTATGTCTTAAGCTAAAGCTGAACTTGCCAAACGTAATTGTAAAAAAGGCTTGAGATGTGAATCTGCAAATTTCGTTTTTACTTAAAATAATGGTTTTTATTAAGCAAAATACAAAAATCCAGAAATAGTCGTCATATAACAAGCAAAAATTGAAAATTTTAAATACTTGCTGTGTTCCAAAAACAAAAAATAAACTCAAAAATAAGAATTATTTGCAATAAAAAAATAAACTTAAATATAATTTTTAAAAAATATTTTTGTATAGAGTATAAAAATTCAAAAAAATGAAAATTTTTGTACATAAAAGTTGATATGTTAAAAATCCCGGGACTCATAAAAATAAATCTCGGAATTCGGGATTTATCATTCCCGAAAAATCCCGGGATTTCGGGATTTCCCGTTTGGCATCCCTAGTGATACTCTCTTTTGCAAATTTATGTGTAAACGAACGCAATTCAGTAAAATCCAGTTCAAATTTGTACAAATTTTTGCAAATTTTGGGTTAAACGAACACAGCTCTAGATTGAATTAAACTATGAACTGGCTTATTTGAGTTTCTAAGCTGAACTATTTTATTTCAATTATTTTCTTACAAACAAACAGTTATTTTCTTATCTGCTTACTCATTTATATATACTAGCATTTAACCAGCTACTTCGTTAGCGTCTCCTTTTCTTTCGTAAACATATTTTTATGCCAAAGTTAATTTTTCTAGGTTTTAACTTGTTTAGATTCTAGCATTTAACCCGTTACTTTGTAAGCAGGTCCGTTTTTTCATGAACATATTTGCATGCCAATGGTTATGGTTCTACTTCTAACATTTTTTATCTTATAGGTTGATAATCACTCAGCTTAATTTTGTGTCACCAACTTCAATATTATAACAAATTCAAAAAGTATAACACATAAAACACAAAAGTAAAAAAAAAAATTAATTACCATTATTTATCCTTTTTGATACCTTTTTCTTCCCATTGAAGTATCAAAAATTTCAATATTGTAGTGGAAGCCCATAATTTAGTACTTTTATATCAATGAGTGGAGAAAAATGTTTTCTAAAAAAGTACTAAAAAAGAAATTAGGATTTTCACCTGAAGGATCCTGAAGGATCGAATTTCGAAAAAGTATCAAATTTGTATTTGTATTTTTTAGATGAGTTACGAATGTGATATAATTGTTATTTCTATGTTTATGGGCTTAAAAGATAGATGGGGTGTCAAAATAGTACCAAAATACAGGTTTTACCCGTTTACCCTGTAAAAGGGTTGAATTTCCTAAAAGTACCAGACACCTGTCCGCTTATTTTTCTAAAGAGCAACGATAGATATTACATTTTTTGTATCTCTTTTAGTTTTGGAGAAATAAGGTTACCGAATTTACCCGTTTTTACCCTTTTTAACCCCTAAACATTCGAACTTCTAAAAATCCCGTCTTTGTGAATCGAGACCAACCACTGGCCCAAATTTCAAGTTTTTAGCTTTTGCTTATTTACTATTTATACATATTAATTTACACAATTAGACGCACCACATGTGTGGAGAATTTTGTAACTCTATTTACTAGGTTATTCATTCGGTTAACCGATTAATTCCTACCCGATTAACAGATCGGTTAATTTGAAATTGCCTATTTTCGATTAACGATTAAGCCGGTTAATTGCAGTCGAATAAATCATGTCTATTTTTCGTTTGACAGCAAGCGGGGTAGAGAAGCAAGAAGGGTAAAAAAAGACATGAATCGTATTTTCTGTGCTTCGTTTTTGGCATTCCTCTTTGCACTTATTCGTGTTTTTTAATTTATGTTTTGTTCTTATTTTAAAGTGATAGGTGCTTATTAAAATATAGAAAAATAAAAAATTGTTATTAAAAAAATATTCAAAACATATCAAAATTATGTGGAATAACGAAATTTTTAAATTTTTTTTTTTAATTTTAATTAATTTAATATTTACAGAACTAAAAAAGAAATACAAAAAAGACATGTCTTTTAAATCATCCTGAAAATTGGGTGTAATAATAAAAAAAATATTTACTGCCTGTTTTTGAAAATAAAATAAAAATTTTCGAATGGGAAAATAAATTGAAACAACAATAAAAAAGTCAAATTTGTTTTTGTTTTGCATATAAATTTCCTAACGAATATTTGTATTTTAGTTTGAAAAACAGGCAGTTAAGGCCTCGTTACTCTTTACGTAAATGCTGCGGATACGTAAACGTTGAGGTCGACTTCAATGGTTGGTAAACGTATCATATGTTCTTAAAGTGTGTTAAAAAAACAAAGAAAATTAAATAAAAACATTTTGTTATGCTTTGATTTTGCACTCAGTGTTACTTTAAAGCACGTTGTTAATGTTCTTGTTTGAAATCGCCAATACATAACGATATCCAGGCTTTTCTAATAAAGAAGTAGAAGAGTAGAATATATGTATGTCCATATGTATATACAGATATGTTTGTATGTACAGCATTGAAAAATACTATTACATAAAAACTTTTGATATAGTTTTTTGCACCTAGTTAAGGAGTTATGGACCTTAACTATTTTTTAAGACTTTATTAATATCTGTTTAAGTACAAATTTGATCTCACTTATATGGGTATCAGTAAAAAGTGCTACTAAATCCTCACCTATATATGTGTATACACGCTGTTTATTTCCGGAGATGCCCGGGGACAAACCATCAAAATTACTGCAAAAAACGTGTTCACAAAAAAGTACCAAAAGTACGAATTTTTACCCTGTTTGACCTTAAATGTACTTAATTTGTTTGCTACCGTTATGTGAAAGAAAATAGGTTTCAAGTTTGCTCAAAATTACTTTGAAAAAAAGAAAACGTGTTTACAAAACGTACGAATTTTTACCGTTTTGTGCCTAGAATTAAAAATTTGTTATATATGTATGTCCCTAGTGATAGTTTTAGCATGAAGTAATTATTAGCCTTTTTCCGATGTTCGAATTCTTTCTTTCGAACAACTTCATTTAAAACACAAACAAAGTTTTTAGAATTTGTACGAATGTAGTCTTACGAACGAAATAGGCCGTAAACTTTTCAAATTTTGCAATACATATGAGCTAAATTAAAATATCCCAAAAACTCCCTATTTTACCCACTTTCAGGGGGTATGCCTTAAAAGCTACGACTTTCAAAATGTTCTTTTATGCGACATTTTAAAATTCATTCAAACATCGCCAAAATATATAAAACAAAGTTTTACCCTGTTTTGTCCCTTTAAGTTAACATTTTTCAAACCTATATCCCTAATGGTAGTTTAAGCCAAAAAATAAATTAACTTTTAAAATTTTGCAGTCTAAATTGATCAAAATTGATCTGAAGTTTGCCTTTCTTATATATAAAATCAAGAGCGGGTACGTAAAAACGGAGAGAAATTTAAATTTTATCAGGTTCATCCGCAACGCAGCGTTACATTTACGTAAGAGTACCTATTTATACATAGACTTGGTAAGGAAAACGCAACAGCTGATCAGCAAACGTATACGTTTACGTAAGAGTAACGAGGCATTAAGTGTTTGTGTGTAAAGAAAATTTTGTTAAACATTCCCTGCAAATAATATTTGACTACTTGAACCATTTTAGATAAAATAGACTACTTACAGCATGGTCCTATGTAATGCATTCATGGACCATGCCATTGTTAAAAAAGAATTTGTAGTTAAACGACATGTCTTCGTTTTTAAAAGACATGATTTCGTTTTTTAGCGATTTCAGAACTAATCCTCTGGAGTATACCATAGAGTAGTTTCAAAACTAACCTACTGGGAGTATGTACGAACATGGAGTAGTTAAAAGACTAACCCGTTGTAATGCAAAGCTGGGTTATATGGTCCAGAACGAGGACATCGTAATGTTAAATATACCATGGTTTTCAATACATTTGGGTTACCTTTGGACCATAGTCCCTTATGGGCTATATTTTACATGGGTGTATGGAGTTTAACATAAATTTGTCCCACCACTGCATTTATATCGCTTGACCAAGTTAAGTTGCTGTTGAACATTAATTCCAGATTTTTTGCCGTTGTTAATTTGACCATAATTCCCATGTCAATGATGTCAACTTTCACATTGATAATTAGGATATCATTTTCGATTAAAGGTGTGAATGGTAGTGATTATGAATATGACTTGCAGAAAATTTCAGTTTTACGGTCCGATATTTTCAAATTTTAGAAAAAACACAGATTTTTAGAACCTAAAGCAAAAAAAAAAAAAACAAAAAGAAAAACCATAAAATAAAATAAAGATTTTTTAAAAAAAAACATTGAAACGCAGTTTGCGACTTTTATTGTACTTCTAAACAAATATTTACACGGTCGAATTAAAACAGTAAGCAAGTGAACAAACTTACAAGAACATATTTATAGCAAAAAAAGATTGTTAATTAAATAAACTTAAAAACAATATGGCATAACATAAAGAACAAAACAGTGTAATAAAACAAATGAATGTGCTGACATAAATGATAAGAAAAATTTTAAATAAATAAAATTAAGTTAAATTATTAATTAAAGTGCGTAGTTTTCTTATTTACTTAAGGCAAAAACTCTGAAATTATCATAAATGTCTTAGTAAAATTCCATAAAGATATTTTCTTATTGTTATCTTTGTAAAACATTATCTTGATAAAAAAAATTTTATGAAATCTGGATTAAGTTTAGAAATATAAAATCACATGACTCCAGTGTAGTTACTCGAGAAGTTTATTAAGTTTGAATATTTTATAAGTATAACAAGTAAGAAAGTATAGTCAGTCAAGCCTGATTATATGATACCCTACGCCACAGTATATGGAAATAATTTTTGTGGGTCAACCCAATTTAGAACCCATGGGCAAGCATGGCCCGCCTGAAGAAAATTGTGTTATGAAGTTAAGATTCATGTAAAAGTTCATTCTGCCGAATATTATTTAGATATCTTCATTTATAAGAGTTTTTAGGATTGGGACTTATTTGGAACCTATGGTAAATTTTGGACCTACCATAACAACATTTTGTCATGACATAGTAGCTATCGTAAAACTTGTTATCCCCTATTTTTATGTTAGTAGCAACATTTATAAGGAAATTAAAAACTATTTTCAGGAGTTGTATTTGTATGGCAGCTATGGTCAAATCTCCTTTGCCTGGGTAACAATCCTGTCGAGATGCGAGGACTTAAGTGCATTCTACGGATCTGATCCCCTATGCTGATGTATACGCTTGATACATTCTTGCTGGAGGCCATGAATACTGAAGGAGTGTGCGACCAAAGGTGGTAGTTAAAAAAAATACCATCACTAAAGCTGGTAAAAAAGAGTGCAAACCAATTTTTTTGCAGTTTTATTCAGTGATAGTGCACTGCTGATTTAAACCAACATTTAGTGCAATCAAATGGACTATACAATTAATTTATAAGACCATGGATTTTGTAATTACATGTGAGAAAAAACATATTTCTTAAAGGAAACAAATTGTCAAAAAACCAAAAATTTTCAGAAAATCTTAGATTTAACCCGATATAATTTAGCTATTATTTCAACCGCGTGACGCCTTAAAGAGAAGTATAACTACATCGGTGCATGCAATGAATCACATCAATATCGTTTCCCGTTACTTTTACGACAATAACTACAAATAATAATAGTTTAAGAAAAAAACTTGCACAAACTATAATTTCGCAGGCCTGTGAAATTAAATGCTTCTTTGTATTATTCGAATAAAATTGATTAAAAACAGGGAGTTTGAAGTAAAAAACTGAAAAAAGATATATCGGGACTTTTGGCAACGCTGAGATGGTGTGTTGTGTTTTAATTGTCAATAATACAATTGAAAATTTAACAATGACTACAACAAGTTAAACTATCAAATAAATTCTACTTGCAAGCAACTGTCGTTGTTTTTGGATCAGGTGTAGTTGCAAAAGTATTGGTAGCAATTTGTACGAAATTTGGAAACTTCACAAGCCGTTCATCTGATATAAAGAAATCTATTTTGTGCCACTGTTGCATATAATTTTAACTTAAACATTTATACAAAAACAGTTACTGATTACTTGTTAATTGGACGAGCTTAAAGTAGTATAACTTTACTTAAAAAGAGACAAGAATAAACCCAGTCAAAAGAGGAGCAAAATGCGATAAGCCGGCGATACAATATCCTATTCAGTCGTACGATTTGCCAAATTTAGCATAATTTTTTAGTTTTTAATTATTTGTTTCGTCTAATATACAAATTGTATGTGTTTGAAAATATTTTTTAATACAAACGAATTATTAGTGATGTTTATTTAATTTTTTTGTTAAAACAACCTAAATGAGTCTCTTCAGATTACTTTTGAGATTAAAAACTGATGTATCACTTGATCAATTTAAAATGGATTCATTCATATGTTCAAATAATGATTTCGAAATGTTTTGAATAGCGCTAGTTATAGAGATTTTTCAAAGTGAAGTCTAATCAAAGCTAAAGAAAGAATCGCTTAAATTCTGAAAAGATTAATTTTTTAAGGTCTCCTTAAACTATTGAAATAACTTACAAAATTATCTTGCAGTTTATTTTTAAATTACTCGCTTAAGTTCAAGAATTGTTATGTTTGTTATGTTATTTTTTTTCTAAATAATAAATAATTTATGCATTTTTATTTATTGAAATTACTTTAATTATAAAAAAAAACTCTATTAATCGGTTAACCGATCAATTACAAAATTAACCGTCTATTAACCGAATAAACCAAAACCTCGGTTAATTAATCGAGAGATTAACCGATTAATGCAAAAGTCCGATTAAATGAAAACCCTACTAGTTATTCATTTAAAACCCTGCTTACATAAAATGGAAAGCCCCACATCTTGTAATATGGTACTTGGGTACCTACGTCAGTTAATATGCAATTTGGGTTCATCCATTTTAAGGTTAACACAAGACATAAATATGTATATTTATTCGACCTTAAGACGAAAATTTCTCTTTAATTTAAGTATCTAACACATGGTGCAAACAAGTACAGTTTATAAAAATGAACAATTAATATTGTAGAAATTTCAAACGGAATGACAAAGTTATATATACCCTTTTCCCTTCGTTGAAGGGTATAAAAAGAGAACATTTTGTGATTTCAGTACTTTGGCCATAGCTCGGCCACTTTTCAACCGAAAGTTTTCGTTATTTTTATATATAAAACGTATCCAGAGGTCAAACATTTTGATGTTTTCTTGACCATTTGACCACTTTTCCAACCGCGAACATATTATGTGGGAAGCTGTGTATTGATAACCGATATGTTTGTAACTAACTTGACTTTAGCTCGTTTAGTTCTCCAGATATAAAGAATTGTATAATGTCTTTGTATGGGAAGTGTCACACTCACTTTTCCAATCCCGCCCATTTTAAGTATTGATAACCAAGATGTTAGTACCAATCTTAAAAGCCATGGCTCTTGCCGTTCGGAAGATATGCAGAAAAATAAATGGAAAAACACCAACAACATGGGATTTATGGAAAAAATTAGAGGCAGTCGTGGTTTTTTGCTTATATCTAAGCCATATATGGAGCGATCTGGCTCAATTTCAATAGCAAAATTATAATGAGCTATCTAATATAAATATATACCAGCCAAGTCCCCATCGTATGTGGGGTCTTCGGAGACACAATTTCAACAGACGGACGGACAACCGGAATTGAACTTTCCTTCTTATAAGAAGCCAGAATAAATATACTTTATAGGGTCTAAGATCAATATTGTAGAAATTATAAACGGTATGGCAAATTTATAAATACGCTTCTACCTTCGGTGAACGGTATAAAAATAATAGTTATTTTTTACCAAATTATAGTTGGTTAATTTGGCCAAATTATGGTTAATTTTGATCACAAATGGTTAATTTAAACCAAATTATGTTTCATTTCTACCAAATGCTAAATTATTAACGGATTATAACAAAATTGCATTGTATTATTATTAGCCAAAGAAAAATTTGACTGCAATAAAATTATTTGTTACGGTTTTGGGCATTCTAAAATGTTTTCCGAGAGTGGGCTTTGTATGGGGTCTCTGGTTAATTATGGTCCGATCTTAACGAAATTTGGTAGTATGATTTTAAGAGCCAAAAGCAGAGTTTTTATCGAAATAATTTGTATTTGTCATAATCACATATGTATGCTTAACGTTTACTCTTTAAAGATATATGTTAATTGTTATCTTTAAAAAACATCATTCTGATAAAAAAAAAACTTTATGGCGTCGGAACGAAGTTTTGAAGCGAAAAAATTAGCTTCTAGTTTTTTCGAAAAGATTAAAATTATAAAAAAACCTCTACAACTTGTTTTCGTTTTAATGAAAAAAACCTTTATCATTAATTGTATAGAATCTTGTTTATTTAACAACTTTTTTTATTTACTGTTGTAAAGTGTACATTAATATAGTTTAAAACTTCATTAGTGCTTTAAGGTAAGATTCATGATATATCAAAAAAATATTATCTAAGATTTCTTCAAAGGTATTTAATAAGTTATTATTTAATATTCTAAAAACGGGTGATTTATTCACCAAAATGCACGTTAAAAACTTTCAAAGTAAAATATAATGGGAATTCACAAGAATAGTCTTAACTCTGAATTAACACTCCTTAATATCAAGAAGGGTAATAATTTTTATTCAAATTTGAAAATAAATCTGTTCAAATTTCTATACAAATCCATTAAGTGGCATGGCCACACATCAAACTATCCCTTCAAAAATCAAAATACTTTTGATTTGATACATTACAACAACTCAATTATATAAAAAGAGAAATTTTAGGATTTAAGTACTTTATGACCAAAGCCCGGCAACTTTTCAATATTCGATATTTTGATATATAAAACGTGTCTATAGGTTATATTATACCCCTCAAATTTGAAATTTTGATGTTTTCTTTACAATTTTCGAGTATTTTCAATAATGTCTTTGTACGGCAGGTACCACACCTGCTTCTGCAATCCCGCCAATATTTTTTAAGGGGTTGGTGTATTGATAACCAATATGTTTGTACCAGATTTAAAACCCTGGCACTTCCGTTCTCCAGATATGCAGAAAAAAGTAATAAAAAAACTACAACAACATGGGATTTATAGGAAAAAATGGAGGTAGTCGTGAATTTTTGCTTATATCTCAGCCATTTATGGACCGATCTGGCTGAATTTCAATAGAAAAATTATAATGAGCATATCTGTCATAAATATATAGCAATCAAGTCCCTATCGTATCTGGTGTCTTCGGAAAACCCATTTCAACAGACGAACGGACAGATGGACAACCGGAATTTTACTTCCCTTCGCATAAGGAGCCAGAATATATATACTTTATAGGGTCTGCGATTAATACTCTAGAAATCACAAACGGAATGACAAAGTTATATATACCCTTTTACCTTCGGGAGAGGGTATAAAAAGGCTGATTAGCTTCTCTCACAGGATTCGATTTGTTTGCAATGTCATTCGTTTTGGATGAGTTTTCTGTTGTTGCTGTGACCTGTGCTGCTTTCGTAGAATGTATTGGTTTTGTTGTCTTTACTGTGGTTGAATCAGTTGCTTGACTTTTAATATTTTTAGCAGTTGTCGTCGTCGTTTGAGGTGTGATTTTTATAGCAGTTTGTGATTTAACTATTGATTCTGGATCACATCTTTGCTTAAGAATTGGAAATTTTTATTCATAATCTACTGAGTTTTTATAATTGGAGAACGGCAGCAGCTAAAGTTTCCAAAGAAATTACAAGCATTATGGTTATCAATACACAACATCCGACAAAATATGGGCGGGATTTGAGAAGTAAGCATGGCACAATATTGACATATTTATATCTAAATAATGGTATTTGTACAACGTTCTGTTCTTATCGCACCATGGTGAAGGGTATACAAGATTCGGCATAGCCGAATATAGCCCTCTTACTTGCTTTTAATAAAAATAGTTTTTCTGTTAGTCTAGTCTATGTAGTCTAGTCTATGTGTTAGTATATATTATCAGACCTGTCATAGAATTCCATTCCGATCGAAAATGGTTTTAATTCCGTATTTTGCTTCTTCAGAAAACGAAAAACGAAAAATTTTTTCGGAATGAAACCACTTTTGGTTTTCTAAGTGGAATTGATTGTTTCAGTATTTTATAACCGAAAAAACAACTTAAACCTATTTTTTATGGATAAATAAATGTTTTTTATGATATAGATTGAAGAAATAACACACTTTTGATTTATTTATTTTACTTTATATTGATTTTATTAAAAACATAATAAATTCTTTACCGTTGCGTTGCCACCTTTTTTTCCCTCACAAACCACTTTTTTCCTTTTTTCCGCTGAACATTACCATACTTAACACAAAAATCATATGGTTTTTACGTAAAGTTGTAAAAAAACATATATAGCAAAATCGATCGGAATCTGAAGAAGCTAAAACTAAATCGATCGGAATTGAACATACGGAATTAAAACCATTCCGATCGGAATTTGTGACATGCCTGTATATTCTATTTCAAAGTCTATATCGAAGACGAGATTATTTAATTATTGAAAAATTATCGGTAAAAACAAAATTCTAAATTTTAGTTCTACTTAATTTCAACGCTCTATAGAAATATTCGTTCAATAAATACTAAGTTATTTGGTTAATTGGTAAATTAAAAATTGGAATCTGGAAAAACATACACAGGCTTGTGATGAAAATCTATCGATTTAAGTGTGTTAAATTTCGAGCTATCTTAAAATCCGTTTCTGAATAAAAGTCTTACACCCTTAGGCAAAAAAAGTTAAGGTTCACATTACTAAAGCAACACATTAAGCCAAGTAAAAGTGTATGGGCTTTTAATGTGTTGGCTACCTAATGTCAACTTTAACTTTTTTTTGCATAAGGTTTAATTCTTTCATTAAGATACAGGTAAACTTCTTTTCTCATAGCGATCCACAAAATATATACTTTATAGGGTCTAGGATCAATATTGACATAATGTTTCCATAGTTATCCTTCGCTTTACCAATACCCACCCGGGTGACTTTTTCGGGTTTATTTCTTTAATAACTTGTAATTTTGTTTGATTTGAATGAAATTCAGACTCACTGAACACATTTTAGAGTTCTGTAGAATTTAATAAAAACATGATAATATTTAAAATTTTTTATTCTGTTGTTTTTGGATTTTTTTAATTTTTTTTCAAAGTTTACCAACACCAGGGTGGTACAAAAGAAATTCTTAACTCTTTACATATTTTAAACTTTTATTTATTTCAATTATAACTTGTTATTCCATAAAAGCGCAATTTAACATATTATTTTGATTATATTTAAATAATAGTAATTGTAATGCAATTACGATGACGAGGCATAGTAGCAGTTGTCACATGTAGTTTGAGATACGCGGTGTTCTACACAAATGGGCTGCTTGCACTTTACGCAAACTTGTCGTGTGTTTCTCTTTTGTATATGTGAGAAACAAGTATGACATTTACCTTTAATTTTTTACGTCCAGTTGCATCCCTTTGTGGAGTTTCATCGGCCTCGAAATCAGCATCCGGATCCGTAGCGGTAAGTAGTTCACCTGAAAAGTATATTTTTAAAATATGGTCTCTTAGTTTTTTTAAATTTTTACCTAAGATGCACTCCATAGCAGACCTAATAGAAAATCTTCCAGTAATTTGAGGTATTTTTGACCTGGTCAATATTAACGGACGACAAAGGTCTTCGCCAAGCATCTCAATAAAGTGCTTCCGCTGCGATTGGCTCACATATTTTCCCCCAAAGTTTTCCTTGTATATTATAAATGAGGCAAAAGCGGCTGCATCCAAAATGTTAAAGAACACTGCTAATGGCCACCGAAATGTTGCTAGTTTTGTAGAATACTGTGACAACATCTTATCCATCGTATCCACACCACCCTTAGTATCGTTATTGTTGAAGGTAAAAAATGAATTAATAGCTAGATTTACATTACTAATTTTAATTTATATTCAGTACCCATGTTCTGTAACTTTGGTAAGAACTTCTCGCAGCGAAAAGATGTGAAACAAAGTATTCCATCGTTTCTCGAAAAGTGAGATAAAAGTGTGTCTGTAACTCATGTCGAAAACTATCAAAATAGATTACGTCGTTACGTTATAAATGTCACAATATTCCACTCGAAGCCGATGTGAACTTGCTGACGTTGAGAACGCCAGTAACACATATCGTTGACGGCGGGCAAAATAATTAAAATTGAAAAATTTTCAATGACGGCGGTGAAAATACAACCGTCTTCTATACCAAAAAATGTAAAGTGCGACTCGAATGTTTGTTGATTACAAAAGTGCTTTGAAAACATTCGCATATTTTTCAAAAATGATAAAAGCAAAATAATTAAAAAATGAAAAAATCAGTCGAAAACAAAATACTTAACTCTTCCATGTTATTATTCATTGCATTTTGCATATTTAATATATTTTTTTTGTGTACATATTTTGTCTCACCCTGTTTCTATGCGTGAGTTTATTTGACAGTTGGTTGTTTCAATTTATGGTATTTTTGTTTCATTTCTCGCATTTCAATCGAAAAGTTTCTCGAAGCGAGAGTTACAGAACATGGGCACTGTTTTACTTTTTATTTCTTAATATGGTAAGACTGAAGTTACATTTAATAAAATTCTCATTCCTTTTATATTTTTCCTTAACTCAACACGTGTTTTATTTAACGCAGTTTTTGGTGTATTTTTCCCAATAAAGTTTCAGCAGGTTATGGGCCCAGGATTGGCATAATGGAAAAGATGATCGAAATAGAAAAATTAAGTGGTGGGGGAAACTACCACAAATGGAAGTTTGCCGTGGAACACGCCATGAAGTTGCAGGGCTACTGGAAGGCGGTTCTTGGTACTGAAGAGAAGGAGGAAGTAAATGAAAAGGCATCATCAAAACACACAAAAGGAATCTGGGATAAATTAATAACAACTTTGTGGGCTGCTAAGGAAATTAACAACGACACAATTGGTAAATTGTGATGGTATTGGTGAATATGTAAATACCATAATTGACACTGGCCATAAATTGAATCAAATTGATATGAAGGTCAACGAAGAGTGGGTTGGAAGTATTTTATTAAGCGGCTTTTCGGAGAATTTTGCTCCAATGATGGTGGCAACTGAGAGCAGCGATATCAAAATTACAGGTGATTCTATCAAAACAAAATTATTGAAAGATTTTGATAATTATAGCAGTTTAACAACTACAGAAACGTCAACGAGAAAAACCACTGAAATTTTGCAACTTATACACACAGACGTTTGTGGCCCGATGGAAAAAAAGTCAATGGGAGTTACGATTTACTACGTGCTGTTTTTTGATAAAAAATAAATCTGAAGTTCCAAAAGTATTTCAAAATTTTAAAAATATGGTGGAAAATCAAACGGGTAGGAGGATTAAAATGCTTCGTTCTGATAATGGTTTGGAATATTGTAATACACAGCTAAAACAGATTTGTAGGAATAGCGGCATACTACATCAGACACCTGCACCGTATAGTCCACAATGGAATGGAAAAGCCGAACGCATGAATAGGACTTTAGTTGAAAAAGCCAGAGCAATGTTATATGATGCGAATCTTAAGAAGTTTTATTGGGCTGAGGTTACGAGCACTGCAGTGTATTTAATAAATCTCACCCCGAAAAATAGTCTTAATGGAAAATCTCCAGACGAAGTTCTGAGTGGCTAACAACAAAACTTAGATAATCTCCGTGTTTTTTGTTGCGTTGTTATGGTAACGATACCTAAGGAGTTACGTAAAAAGTGGGATTCAAAATCAAAGATGTGTATAATGGTTGAATATTCTGAAAATATCAAAGCCTACAGATTATATGATCCTCTAATGAGAAAGATACACGTAAGTCGTAATGTAGTATTTGTAGAAACTGAAATGTATTTTGAAAAATCAAAAAATAACACTGTTTCATCTACGGATAATCAGAATTTAGTGGGGATTTTAGATTATGAAAATTCTGATGATATATATGAAAGCTCAAGTGAAGCTGAAAGTACTACCGATGATGAAGATGAAAAACAAAAGGAAGAGAAACAAGAAGATCATCAAGAGGAAGAAAAACAAGAAGACCATCAAGAAGAAGCAAAGCAAGTAGAACAACAGCAGCAGGTAGAAGAACAACAAGAAGACCGCTTAAATACAGATGAACAAACTCCTCGTCGATCATCAAGAATCAAAAACCACAAAAATGGATGATTATGTTTCATATTAAGCCAGTTATAGTGCAAGTGAACCAATGAGTATTTCGGAGGCTGTCGATGGTGACGAAAAACGTTTTTGGTTAAAAGCTATTCAAAGTGAATAAAATTCACTTTTGGAAAACAACACATGGTGTGTTGTGAAAAATAACAAAGATAAAAAAGTTAACTACAAAATGGGTTTTTAGGTATAAAGCAAGATTAGTTGGAAGAGGCTGTGCGCAGCGTAGTGGTGTCGATTATACCGAAACTTATTCTCCAGTGATAAGATATGATTCATTACATTTTTTATTAGAATTTGATTTAAAAATAAATCATTTAGATGTTTGTACAGCCTTTCTGCAAGGAAATCCAAGAGATTAAGTTTATATCGAAGTTCCTGAAGGGGTATCTGTTCCGGATGGTCATATGCTAAAGTTAAATAAGCCATTGTGATGTTTAAAACAAGCCTCCAGAATTTGGAATGAAAAGTTAAGCGGAAAATTGACAGAAATTGGCATGAGACAACTTAAAGTGGATCAATGCTTTTA
The DNA here is from genome assembly GCA_943735925.1 of Pollenia amentaria. Classification (NCBI taxonomy): domain Eukaryota; kingdom Metazoa; phylum Arthropoda; class Insecta; order Diptera; family Polleniidae; genus Pollenia; species Pollenia amentaria. Next base: position 196,827,712 of record OX031008.1, on the reverse strand, counting down.
CGTTATGAATGAAGATACCGATAATTTGATAATTATTGCTGTATACGTGGATGATATGGTCGTGTTGTGGAAAAATGAAAAAACAAAAAATTCCCTGGTTAATAGTATAAAAATTGAATTCAAGGTGAAATGTCTTGGTCCAGCTAAATCATTTTTGGGAATGAGAAAAAGTCATGAAACAGGTAAAAAATTATCAATTGATCAGTCGGCATATATAAAAAAAATGTTAGAGCGTTTTAATATGGTTTCCTGCAACCCAGCTTTAACACCCATGGATCCAAATATGAAATAAAATAAATGCGACCAGAATGAAAAAACTAAATCCGAAATGAAGAAGTATCCATATAGGTGTTAATTAGCTGCCTACTGTTTGCGGCTTAAGTTACCAGACCGGATATGCTGTAAATTTACTCAGTCGTTTTAACAATAATTTTGAAACTCAACACTTGATTGCAGCAAAGCGTATTTTAAGGTATCTTAAAGGTACAATTAATTTCAAATTAACATTGGAAAAGCAGAAGAGCTTTGAGACAACAGTTTTTTGTGATGCCGACTATGCAGCTGATCCAGAAGAAAGAAAATCAGTTACGGGTACGTACTAATCAAAACAAGCCTCCAGACATGGAGTCAAAGGGGCCTTTTTGCTGTGTTTGTGAACAGCATTTAGTGAACCAATACAATCATCTTCAGAGACATGGAAAAACCATGAAAAAAGTTAAATAATAAAATTAAAAAAAAATATATATATAAGAAACTTGAAATTTGTATCTAAAAATTAAATGCGTGCTTAAAAATAACTAGATAAAGCCAAAAGACTAAATTGCTCAGATTCGTCCAAGAATTTGTTGTTTTAATGGTTGAATTTTTCGTTGAAAACGACGGTAATCATAAAAAAAATCTGTTTGTATAAATGCACAATTGATAAGCGCAATTGTTAGGCAAATTTACGAAGTTTGTGTTATTGAATTCTCATACAAATTTTGACAGTTCATTTGCGATAGTGTAAAAATATACAGTTTGCCCAGGTTGCGAGACTTTTAAGCGATATCATGAAAACTCTAATGCAAAAGAGGCTTTTGAAAATAAAAAAGTGAAACTGACTGTTTCGTTTAATTTTTTTTTTGTTTTGCTATGATTTTTATTATTAAAAAAAACGTTAAAAAAAGATGTTCGACTTTTATTTTCTCAAACGACATTTTTGTGCGACTTTATTTTTATGAAACGACCTTTTGTGCGACTTTTCCAAAATTCCTATCGGTAACCCTGGTTGCGAGGGTAGCTTTCGAAGAAAGAGACAAAAAGCGTTCTTTTTTTGTAGTCAACTGGTAATGTGTAAAAACAGGCCGGTGTAATCAACACAAATTGCGCGATCAAAACAAAAATAACAAAACACAAACCACGTTTCACAAAAGCATTGGTTCAACAAACGTTTTATTTTGTACAAAAAAAAAATGTATTTAGTAATATTATTTTGTTTTATAATGTTATTTACTTACTTAAATATTATTTACTAGTGTTGCGGTAAACTTTAAAGTTAATTTCTTCAACAGTTTTGCAATAAATCTTAACTAAATAAATTTGTGTTCATTGTATTTTGGCATAAAAGATGGTGCAAAGAGAAAAATTAAAAAAGGGCAGCTTTCTAAGAAAGAGACAACAAATCTTCTGTCTCGTGACATATCTATGTGTAATCTGTGATTTTTCCTTAACTCAACACGTGTTTTTTTTAACGCAGTTTTTGGTGTATTTTTCCCAATAAAGTTTCAACAGTTATAATATAAAATCATCTCTGGTTTATTTTGTGGACTTTCGTGCATTGTTGACAAAAGCACAACTGATTTATTTTTGGCAGGAACATAGGATACTAATGTTATATCTTCGGAAAAACCAAACACACTAGATGCAACTTCGGGGCTTCGGGACGGCTTAAACTCTTCAGGAACATATCTTTTGGTTTTTTTTGAATGTACCTACGACGGATAACTTCCAAGCGGCCAGCTGTTTGGCTAATGAAAGTTTTGTAAGTTTTTATAATTGCCCACCAATTTTTAACTATACGCTCGCCTTGATTCACATCTCTTACATTGTTTATTTTCCCAGTATGTATTTGGCTCTGAAGTGGATAAAATGTTTTGGAATCACATGCACACCAGATTTTAATTCCATATTTAGCTGGCTTGGAAGGCATATATTGCGTAAAATGTGTTCGGCTCTGAAAACCAAAGAGTTGCTCGTCTATGGTTATAGACTCGTATGGTCGATAATAAGCTCTTAAACAAAAAAGTATAAATATGTATGACAAACACTTGTTCGACGCATATAAACATACGTGCAGTAATATACCTCCCGGGTGGATATTGGTAAACCACGCACATAAAAACATTTGGTAAAGCGAAGGTTAAATATATGTATGTACTTAGATACCTTCGGTGAAGGTTATAAAAAGTATAGAGTGTAAGCGGCGGATTTTTGTTTATGAGTTTTTAGATATTAGGATATTAATTTCATCGAATTTTGCTTTAATCGGCTAATCGATCGATTAATTAACCGAGGTTTTGGTTTAATCGGTTAATAATCGGTTAAATTTGTTATTTTATGGAACACTTAATTGGGAACATTATCTATAAAATAAGGTATATATCACCCTTGTGGGTCTCCCAGTTCGGCCACAGTGGGTTAAGCATCCCTCAGAGAACCACTGAAATACCCTTCAACGTAAAAAATCATCACAAATCAGCCAATTCGTAAATATAAATTAATTAAAATTATGGAACACTTAATTGGGAACATTATCTATAAAATAAGGTATAAATCACCCTTGTGGGTCTCCCAGTTCGGCCACAGTGGGTTAAGCATCCCTCAGAGAACCACTGAAATACCCTTCAACGTAAAAAATCATCACAAATCGGCCAATTCGTAAATATAAATTAAGTAAAATTATGGAACACTTCGGTTCGGATCGGTTAACCGAAGAAAAAAGTGTTATTTATAAATAAAATAATTTCAATAAATAAAAATTAATACATTATTATTTTAATTATAATTATTAATTATTAGGAGTTTATCAGTTAAAAACAACAACATAACAATTCTTGAACTAAAACGAGCGAACAAAAAAATAATTCATAGATATGTACATAATACATCTTTTTTAATTAATGTATATTGTGTAAAAATTAAAATATAGACTGTGTGATCATATTAATAGTTACTTCAAAAGTTCAAAGAGATCTTATAAAATAATCATTTAGAAAAATAATTTGGTTTGAATATTAAGGATTTAAGTGATTCCTTTCTTTAATTTTGATAAAACTTGACTCGGAAACATTTATTCATTTATCGTAGTTGGAGAAATCGATAGCAATAATACAGAATATCTAATTTCTCAGCCCTTTTCCTGGATTTATCTTAAAAAATATAAAATATTCCATTATGCCATTAGAGTCCTGTTAATTTTTTTTTTTTTTTTCAATTTTTAACTTTTCTAATGGTTTCGGTTAATTCTGTTAAAAGATTGATATGAGAAGATATGAAAAGAAACAAAAACCTAAACGCATACATATAAAAAGTACGTGAAACAAAAAGGTGTTGAAAGCAAACACTTTTTGTTTGTATGAAAAAATATTTTCTTAACACATTCCTTTTGTATATGAGAGTCTCAAGTAAGTGCTTTAAGTTTCACAGCTAAGTTCAGTCAAGTTTTCTTAATAATTACCTTTTAAGGTATCCATCCCTGTTATTACAAATTCAAAATTTTCAATGTGTGGAAAGCACATAAAAATAAAAAATGTATATTAATGGTCAATTTCACCAACCTATGTATTTGAATATCAATATATGCAAGGCGAATTCATACAAGCTGACCTTGGCTGGCTACGTGAGCCACAGCTGATAACTATGTGTCAAAATGGTGTATGATCTGGTGGTTTTGGGGAATCTTTCATAAATTCTATAATTTTCTCTTAGAATTATGAAATTTAAAACGAATTAAATTATAATATTTCAAAACACAAAATTCAAAACAAAATAAAATGTTTGAACTGTTTACTACAGTTGTTTTATTTTGACACAACGTTAAAGTATTTTACAGTGTTGTATCCGTTTTCAAAATACGACCACCTTGTATGAATTCGCCTTGAATCTAAGTTTAAAATTCGTTTTTAATGTCAAAAAAAAAGAACAAGTTAGAGTACTATATTCGGCTGTGCCAAATCTTTGATACCCTCCACCGACAGGAGTGGGCTCTATATGATTAATACATATATATTATTAACTAAGCTTCACAAAATCGAGCGTCAGCATTCAAATAAGTTGCGGTTTAGACATGAATTAAATTATTGACCGACAATAAGAAAACTTTATGCGTTTCTTGTTAGAACTTTGAACAGGCTTGAGTAAAATATCATGATTCGTAAAAGTTTTAGCCGGACTAAAATAATTTTTAGGAGGGTAATTTGTATCGCTCCTATGGTAATTTATGGCCCAATCATCCCAAAATTCTGAAGACTGATTTCTGGTATTATAAAAAAAATAAATTAGAATAAATTTCAATACAGCAGTGTAATAAGTTTTAGCGTTAATAGAAAATTTCACAAATTTGCATGATATTTTTTCTGGCCATATGAATTTAAGTAAGAAATTTTACCGCAATATCTATATCTGTGATGGTTTTAGGCGAATTTAATTATTTACCCAAAGTGGGCTTTATTTGGTTTTAGGCGCAATACACTGTTTTCCGGGAATAGGGTTTATATGGGACCTAGTGTTAATTATGGACCGATCTTCAAAAACTTTTACAGTGTGATTTCTCGTCCTATAAAACCGTGACGTACAAAATTTAAGTATGCTAGCGTTTTTTATTGCGGTTTTAGGCGTACTAAACTGTTTTCCGGGAATAGGGTTTATATGGGGCCTAGTGTAAATTATGGACCGATCTTCAAAAACTTTTACACTGTGACGTACCAAATTTAAGTATGCTAGCATTATTTATTGCGCTTTTAGGCGTACTAAACTGTTTTCCGGGAATAGGGTTTATATGGGGCCTAGTGTAAATTATGGACCGATCTTCAAAAACTTTTACAGTGTGATTTCTGGTCCTATAAAACTGTGACGTACCAAATTTAAGTATGCTAGCGTTTTTTATTGCGGTTTTAGGCGTACTAAACTGTTTTCCGGGAATAGGGTTTATATGGGGCCTAGTGTAAATTATGGACCGATCTTCAAAAACTTTTACACTGTGACGTACCAAATTTAAGTATGCTAGCATTATTTATTGCGCTTTTAGGCGTACTAAACTGTTTTCCGGGAATAGGGTTTATATGGGGCCTAGTGTAAATTATGGACCGATCTTCAAAAACTTTTACAGTGTGATTTCTGGTCCTATAAAACTGTGACGTACCAAATTTAAGTATGCTAGCGTTTTTTATTGCGGTTTTAGGCGTACTAAACTGTTTTCCGGGAATAGGGTTTATATGGGGCCTAGTGTAAATTATGGACCGATCTTCAAAAACTTTTATACTGTGACGTACCAAATTTAAGTATGCTAGCGTTTTTTATTGCGGTTTTAGGCGTACTAAACTGTTTTCCGCGAGATGGGTTTATATGGGGCCTATGATTAATTATAGACTGATCGTCACGAAATTTACCAGTATGATTTGCAGTCGTACAAACCAAATTCGAGCAAAATTTTATGTCATTCCGTGCATTATTAAACCATTTTTGTTAGTTTTTGTATCAAAATTATCAATTTTTTTAGGATGGTGGTTCCACATTTTGATTCATAGTTCTGATCCTACTGAACCGATGTTGCTGGATTTCAATCCCAAACTGCTTAGGATAACTACAAGCAATTTGAGAACAAGTTTGTTCTTTTCCTTTGCGTTTTTCGAAAGTGAGCGTGTTTTCAACAGACGGACAGACAGACGGACATGGCTAAATCAACTTAGAATTACTCAAGGAGCCAGAATATATATATTTTATGGGGTCTTAGATGTATAATAAAAAAGTTTCACACGGAATGACAAACTTAGTATACCCTCATTCACCACAGTGGTGGTGGAGGGTATACAAAATACGAAAAACTATTCTTTAATACGAATTAATATTTAAATAGAATTAGTGAAATTGGCTTTAAGAGTTATTACAGAAAACATCAAGCAAATTTCAAAAGAAAAAAATTTAAAGTTCAAAACGTATATTTTTGTCACTACTCAGACTTTATTGCTATGTATGTGCTGGTTCACACTGTTCAAGTTTTAGCCTTCAAGTCTTGAGCTTTATGGAGAGAAGGGAAAAGAGAATGCCATTTCTCCTAAAAACTCAAGACTTGATGGCAATAATTTAATTGCTTTACGAAAATAAAGTGATTGGGTTTGGGCCACCACCTCCCACTGTGCATGGTAGTGAAATGTCCTTTCAAAAGTTATTTTTGGAAGAAAAAAAAATTTATTATTAATAAGATTTCTCTATGGCGTGTTAGGCCTGATCACTAGGAAATCTTTTTCCAAAGATTTTAGAAAAGCTTAAAATATTATACAAATAAAACTGTAAAGCGAAAAAGAATTACAAACACTCAAGTGTTACTTTCCAGTTAAAACTTCGTCTATAAAATAAGGTGTTGAGTAAGCAGAAAAAAGTAAAAAGAAATAAGTATTTATAGAAAAAAACTACTAAATAATGAGTCAAAGAAGCTATTTATTTAGAAAAAGTAAGCGAAGTTTTTACTGGGTTGTAACAATATCAAAGCTTAAACAAAACAACAACAATAAACAGTGAGTTTATCTTTTCTTACATTCTTTCATTGCTAAATCTTGTACGTATTTGTAAGTTTTCGGATACCTGAGAGATACCTGAGTGAGATCTGCAAAAATTCCTAGAGGCGCAGATCCGCTTGTTTACTGGCACAATGAAATATTATACCCAGACTTGAGAAAAATGGCGCAGATATACTTAAGTTTTCAAATGATTTATGTATCATCTGAGGGACTATTTTCCACGACAGGTCTGGTTCAAACAGATTTGCGTTTGATCGTTTTTTAAACAAGAATCTTATTAATATCAATTTTAAATATTAATTAGCTCCTTCATCTTTTAATTTTTTTTTGTTAATTTTACCATGAATTAAATAAAATTCGTTGTTTTTATAATCCTATCAATATTAAATTAAAATATTAAAAATATTTTATGCTGTTATTTTGCATAATAAAAAAATTACCTGCTTGAGTTTTGTTAATTGTGACTTAACTCAAATTTAATATGTGTATTTCAATAGCAAACAATTCCGGATTATATTTTAAATAATTTATAACAACCTAGCCTCCATCATATCTTCGGAGAACCCATTTCAACGGACGAACAGAAGGACAACCGGATTTGAACTTTCCTTCTCATAAGGAGCCAGAATATATATACTTTATAGGGTCTAAGATCAATATTGTAGATATTACAAACGGAATTTGGCCAAATTATGGTTAATTTTGATCACAAATGGTTAATTTTAACCAAATTATGGTTCATTTCTACCAAATGCTAAATTATTAACTGATTATCATAAAATTGCATTGTATTATTATTAGCCAAAGAAAAATTTGACTGCAATAAAATTATTTGTTACGGTTTTGGGCATTCTAAAATGTTTTCCGAGAGGGGGCTTTGTATGGGGTCTCTGGTTAATTATGGTCCGATCTTTACGAAATTCGGTAGTGTGATTTTTAGTTTTATAAAACTATTATTTGTAACATTCATAAGTTGTATGCTCATCTTAACGAAATTTGGTAGTATGATTTTTAGAGCCAAAAACAGAGTTTTTATCGAAATAATTTGTATTTGTCATAATCACATATGTATGCTTAACGTTTATTCTTAAGATATATTTGTTAATTGTTATCTTTGAAAAACATCTTTCTGATAAAAAAAACTTTATGGCGTCGGAACGAAATTTTGAAGCGAATAAATTAGCTTCTAGTTTTTTCGAAAAGATTAATATTATAAAAAAACCTCTACAACTTGTTTTCGTTTTAATGAAGAAAAAACCTTTATCATTAATTGTATAGAATCTTGTTTATTTAACAACTTTTTGTATTTACTGTTGTAAAGTGTACATTAATATAGTTTAAAACTTCATTAGTGCTTTTAGGTAAGATTCATGATATATCAAAAAAATATTCTCTAAGATTTCTTCAAAGGTATTTAATAAGTTATTATTTAATATTCTAAAAACGGGTGATTTATTCACCAAAAATGCACGTTAAAAACTTTCAAAATAAAATATAATGGGAATTCACAAGAATAGTCTTAACTCTGAATTAACACTCCTTAATATCAAGAAGGGTAATAATTTTTATTCAATTTTGAAAATAAATCTGTTCAAATTTCTATACAAATCTATTAAGCGGCATGGCCACACATCAAACTAATCCTTCAAACACGTATGGTTCGATGTGAATTTGACAAAAATCAGCCAAAAATGTTCGATATTTTGATATATAAAACGTGTCCATAGGTCATACTAGAGCCTTAAAATTTGAAATTTTTATGTTTTTTTGACCATTTTTGGAGTATTTTCAATAATGTCTTTGTACGGGACCACGCGCACTTCCAATCCTGCCCACATTTTGTGGGATGCTTGATACCCGATATGTGTGTACTTAATTTGGGAACTTAACTCGTTTAGTTCTCCAGATATAAAGAAATGTATAATGTCTTTGTATGGGAAGTGCCACAGCCATTTTTCCAAGAATTGGCGTATTGGTAACAAAAATATTAGTACCAAATTGGAAAGCTTTGCCGTTCTCCAGTTATACAGAAAAAAGAAATAAAAAAACAACTACAACAACATGGGATTTATGGGAACAATTAGAGGTAGACGTGGTTTTTTGCTCATATCTAGCTGAATTTCAATAGCAAAATTATATTGAGCATATCTGACATAAATATATACCAACCAAGTTCCCATCATATCTGGGGTCTTCGGAAAACCCATTGCAAAAGACGGACTAAAAATCCATTTCAATAGACGGATTTGAACTTCCCTTCTCATAAGAAGCCAGAATATATATACTTTATAGGGTCTAAGATCAATATTGTAGAAATTACAAACGGAATTGCAAAGTTATTTTTTACCAAAGTATAGTTGGTTAATTTGGCCAAATTATGGTTAATATTGTTATAATTATATAAACTTTTATTCTTTAGTTTCTTAATGTACTTTAATTGGATCGTGAATAATTTTTATTTTTTGCTTGATATATAACAATTATTTATTGATTTCTATATTTTGCATAAAAATAATCATTTTTATTTTGGTTTTATGTCTTAAGATAAAGCTGAACTTGCCAAACGTAATTGTAAAAAAGGCTTGAGATGTGAATCTGCAAATTTCGTTTTTACTTAAAATAATGGTTTTTATTAAGCAAAATACAAAAATCCAGAAATAGTCGTCATATAACAAGCAAAAATTGAAAATTTTAAATACTTGCTGTGTTCCAAAAACAAAAAATAAACTCAAAAATAAGAATAATTTGCAATAAAAAAATAAACTTACTGCCCGTTCGCCGATATCGAACGTTAACGTTCGCATAGAAAATTACATTTAAAACAAAAACAATTTTTGAAATTTTGTTTTTGTTTTAAATGTTATTTACTATGCGAACGTTAACGTTCGCTATAGGCGAACGGGCAGTTAAATATAATTTTTAAAAAATATTTTTGTATAGAGTATACAAATTCAAAAAAAAAATGAACATTTTTGTACATAAAAGTTGATATGTTAAAAATCCCGGGACTCATAAAAATAAATCCCGGAATTCGGGATTTATCATTCCCGAAAAATCCCGGGATTTCGGGATTTCCCGTTTGGCATCCCTAGTGATACTCTCTTTTGCAAATTTATGTGTAAACGAACGCAATTCAGTAAAATCCAGTTCAAATTTGTACAAATTTTGGGTTAAACGAACACAGCTCTAGATTGAATTAAACTATGAACTGGCTTATTTGGGTTTCTAAGCTGAACTATTTTTTTTAATTAATTTTTTACAAACTTACAGTTATTTTCTTATCTGCTTACTCATTTATATATACTAGCATTTAACCAGCTACTTCGTTAGCGTCTCCTTTTCTTTCGTAAACATATTTTTATGCCAAAGTTAATTTTTCTAGGTTTTAACTTGTTTAGATTCTAGCATTTAACCCGTTACTTTGTAAGCAGGTCCTTTTTTTCATGAACATATTTGCATGCCAATGGTTAAGGTTCTACTTCAAACATTTTTTATCTTATAGGTTGATAATCACTCAGCTTAATTTTGTGTCTCTAACTTCAATATTATAACAAATTAAAAAGTATGACACATAAAACACAAAAGTAAAAAAACAAAATTTAATTACCATTATTTATCCTTTTTGATACCTTTTTCTTCCCATTGAAGTATCAAAAATTTCAATATTGTAGTGGAAGCCCATAATTTAGTACTTTTATGTCAATGAGTGGAGAAAAATGTTTTGTAAAAAAGTACTAAAAAAGAAATTAGGATTTTCACCTAAAGGATCCTGAAGGATCGAATTTCGAAAAAGTATCAAATTTGTATTTGTATTTTTTAGATGAGTTACGAATGTGATATAATTGTTATTTCTATGTTTGTGGGCTTAAAAGATAGATGGGGTGTCAAAATAGTACCAAAATACAGGTTTTACCCGTTTACCCTGTAAAAGGGTTGAATTTCCTAAAAGTACCAGACACCTGTCCGCTTATTTTTCTAAAGAGCAACGATAGATATTACATTTTTTGTATCTCTTTTAGTTTTGGAGAAATAAGGTTACCGAATTTACCCTTTTTAACCCCTAAACATTCGAACTTCTAAAAATCCCGTCTTTGTGAATCGAGACCAACCACTGGCCCAAATTTCAAGTTTTTAGCTTTTGCTTATTTACTATTTATACATATTAATTTACACAATTAGACGCACCACATGTGTGGAGAATTTTGTAACTCTATTTACTAGGTTATTCATTCGGTTAACCGATTAATTCCTACCCGATTAACAGATCGGTTAATTTGAAATTGCCTATTTTCGATTAACGATTAAGCCGGTTAATTGCAGTCGAATAAATCATGTCTATTTTTCGTTTGACCGCAAGCGGGGTAGAGAAGCAAGAAGGGTAAAAAAAGACATGAATCGTATTTTCTGTGCTTCGTTTTTGGCATTCCTCTTTGCACTTATTCGTGTTTTTTAATTTATGTTTTGTTCTTATTTTAAAGTGATAGGTGCTTATTAAAATATAGAAAAATAAAAAATTGTTATTAAAAAAATATTCAAAACATATCAAAATTATGTGGAATAACGAAATTTTTAATATTTTTTTTTAATTTTAATTAATTTAATATTTACAGAACTAAAAAAGAAATACAAAAAAGACATGTCTTTTAAATCATCGTGAAAATTGGGTGTAATAATAAAAAAAATATTTACTGCCTGTTTTTGAAAATAAAAATTTTCGAATGGGAAAATAAATTGAAACAACAATAAAAAAGTCAAATTTGTTTTTGTTTTCCATATAAATTTCCTAACGAATATTTGTATTTTAGTTTGAAAAACAGGCAGTTAAGGCCTCGTTACTCTTTACGTAAATGCTGCGGATACGTAAACGTTGAGGTCGACTTCAATGGTTGGTAAACGTATCATATGTTCTTAAAGTGTGTTAAAAAAACAAAGAAAATTAAATAAAAACATTTTGTTATGCTTTGATTTTGCACTCAGTGTTACTTTAAAGCACGTTGTTAATGTTTTTGTTTGAAATCGCCAATACATAACGATATCCAGGCTTTTCTAATAAAGAAGTAGAAGAGTAGAATATATGTATGTCCATATGTATATACAGATATGTTTGTATGTACAGCATTGAAAAATACTATTACATAAAAACTTTTGATATAGTTTTTTGCACCTAGTTAAGGAGTTATGGACCTTAACTATTTTTTAAGTCTTTATTAATATCTGTTTAAGTACAAATTTGATCTCACTTATATGGGTATCAGTAAAAAGTGCTACTAAATCCTCACCTATATATGTGTATACACGCTGTTTATTTCCGGAGATGCCCGGGGACAAACCATCAAAATTACTGCAAAAAACGTGTTCACAAAAAAGTACCAAAAGTACGAATTTTTACCCTGTTTGACTTTAAATGTACTTAATTTGTTTGCTACCGTTATGTGAAAGAAAATAGGTTTCAAGTTTGCTCAAAATTATTTTGAAAAAAAGAAAACGTGTTTACAAAACGTACGAATTTTTACCGTTTTGTGCCTAGAATTAAAAATTTGTTATATATGTATGTCCCTAGTGATAGTTTTAGCATGAAGTAATTATTAGCCTATTTCCGATGTTCGAATTCTTTCTTTCGAACAACTTCATTTAAAACACAAACAAAGTTTTTAGAATTTGTACGAATGTAGTCTTACGAACGAAATAGGCCGTAAACTTTTCAAATTTTGCAATACATATGAGCTAAATTAAAATATCCCAAAAACTCCCTATTTTACCCACTTTCAGGGGGTATGCCTTAAAAGCTACGACTTTCAAAATGTTCTTTTATGCGACATTTTAAAATTCATTCAAACATCGCCAAAATATATAAAACAAAGTTTTACCCTGTTTTGTCCCTTTAAGTTAACATTTTTCAAACCTATATCCCTAATGGTAGTTTAAGCCAAAAAATAAATTAACTTTTAAAATTTTGCAGTCTAAATTGATCAAAATTGATCTGAAGTTTGCCTTTCTTATATATAAAATCAAGAGCGGGTACGTAAAAACGGAGAGAAATTTAAATTTTATCAGGTTCATCCGCAACGCAGCGTTACATTTACGTAAGAGTACCTATTTATACATAGACTTGGTAAGGAAAACGCAACAGCTGATCAGCAACGTATACGTTTACGTAAGAGTAACGAGGCATTAAGTGTTTGTGTGTAAAGAAAATTTTGTTAAACATTCCCTGCAAATAATATTTGACTACTTGAACCATTTTAGATAAAATAGACTATTTACAGCATGGTCCTATGAAATGCATTCATGGACCATGCCATTGTTAAAAAAGAATTTGTAGTTAAACGACATGTCTTCGTTTTTAAAAGACATGATTTCGTTTTTTAGCGATTTCAGATCTAATCCTCTGGAGTATACCATAGAGTAGTTTCAAAACTAACCTACTGGGAGTATGTACGAACATGGAGTAGTTAAAAGACTAACCCGTTGTAATGCAAAGCTGGGTTATATGGTCCAGAACGAGGACATCGTAATGTTAAATATACCATGGTTTTCAATACATTTGGGTTACCTTTGGACCATAGTCCCTTATGGGCTATATTTTACATGGGTGTATGGAGTTTAACATAAATTTGTCCCACCACTGCATTTATATCGCTTGACCAAGTTAAGTTGCTGTTGAACATTAATTCCAGATTTTTTGCCGTTGTTAATTTGACCATAATTCCCATGTCAATGATGTCAACTATCACATTGATTATTAGGATATCATTTTCGATTAAAGGTGTGACTGGTAGTGATTATGAATATGACTTGCAGAAAATTTCAGCCTAAAGTTTTACGGTCCGATATTTTCAAATTTTAGAAAAACACAGATTTTTAGAACCTAAAGCAAAAAAAAAAAAAAAAAAGAAAAACCATAAAATAATATAAAGATTTTTTTAAAAAAAATATTGAAACGCAGTTTGCGACTTTTATTGTACTTCTAAACAAATATTTACACGGTCGAATTAAAACAGTAAGCAAGTGAACAAACTTACAAGAACATATTCATAGCAAAAAAAGATTGTTAATTAAATAAACTTAAAAACAATATGGCATAACATAAAGAACAAAACAGTGTAATAAAACAAATGAATGTGCTGACATAAATGATAAGAAAAATTTTAAATAAATAAAATTAAGTTAAATTATTAATTAAAGTGCGTAGTTTTCTTATTTACTTAAGGCAAAAACTCTGAAATTATCATAAATGTCTTAGTAAAATTCCATAAAGATATTTTCTTATTGTTATCTTTGAAAAACATTATCTTGATAAAAAAAATTTTATGAAATCTGGATTAAGTTTAGAAATATAAAATCACATGACTCCAGTGTAGTTACTCGAGAAGTTTATTAAGTTTGAATATTTTATAAGTATAACAAGTAAGAAAGTATAGTCAGTCAAGCCTGATTATATGATACCCTACGCCACAGTATATGGAAATAATTTTTGTGGGTCAACCCAATTTAGAACCCATGGGCAAGCATGGCCCGCCTGAAGAAAATTGTGTTATGAAGTTAAGATTCATGTTAAAGTTCATTCTGCCGAATATTATTTAGATATCTTCATTTATAAGAGTTTTTAGGATTGGGACTTATTTGGAACATATGGTAAATTTTGGACCTACCATAACAACATTTTGTCATGACATAGTAGCTATCGTAAAACTTGTTATCCCCTATTTTTATGTTAGTAGCAACATTTATAAGGAAATTAAAAACTATTTTCAGGAGTTGTATTTGTATGGCAGCTATGCTCAAATCTCCTTTGCCTGGGTAACAATCCTGTCGAGATGCGAGGACTTAAGTGCATTCTACGGCTCTGATCCCCTATGCTGATGTATACGCTTGATACATTCTTGCTGGAGGCCATGAATACTGAAGGAGTGTGCGACCAAAGGTGGTAGTTAAAAAAAATAGCATCACTAAAGCTGGTAAAAAAGAGTGCAAACCAATTTTTTTGCAGTTTTATTCAGTGATAGTGCACTGCTGATTTAAACCAACATTTAGTGCAATCAAATGGACTATACAATTAATTTATAAGACCATGGATTTTGTAATTACATGTGAGAAAAAACATATTTCTTAAAGGAAACAAATTGTCAAAAAACCAAAAATTTTCAGAAAATCTTAGATTTAACCCGATATAACTTAGCTATTATTTTAACCGCGTGACGCCTTAAAGAGAAGTATAACTACATCGGTGCATACAATGAATCACATCAATATCGTTTCCCGTTACTTTTACGACAATAACTACATATAATAATAGTTTAAGAAAAAAACTTGCACAAACTATAATTTCGCAGGCCTGTGAAATTAAATGCTTCTTTGTATTATTCGAATAAAATTGATTAAAAACAGGGAGTTTGAAGTAAAAAACTGAAAAAAGATATATCGGGACTTTTGGCAACGCTGAGATGGTGTGTTGTGTTTTAATTGTCAATAATACAATTGAAAATTTAACAATGACTACAACAAGTTAAACTATCAAATAAATTCTACTTGCAAGCAACTGTCGTTGTTTTTGTATCAGGTGTAGTTGCAAAAGTATTGGTAGCAATTTGTACGAAATTTGGAAACTTCACAAGCCGTTCATCAGATATAAAGAAATCTATTTTGTGCCACTGTTGCATATAATTTTATTTTAAACATTTATACAAAAACAGTTACTGATTACTTGTTAATTGGACGAGCTTAAAGTAGTATAACTTTACTTAAAAAGAGACAAGAATAAACCCAGTCAAAAGAGGAGCAAAATGCGATAAGCCGGCGATACAATATCCTATTCAGTCGTACGATTTGCCAAATATAGCATAACTTTTAAGTTTTTAATTATTTGTTTCGTCTCATATACAAATGGTATGTGTTTGAAAATATTTTTTAATACAAACGAATTATTAGTGATGTTTATTTAATTTTTTTGTTAAAACAACCTAAATGAGTCTCTTCAGATTACTTTTGAGATTAAAAACTGATGTATCACTTGATCAATTTAAAATGGATTCATTCATATGTTCAAATAATGATTTCGAAATGTTTTGAATAGCGCTAGTTATAGAGATTTTTCAAAGTAAAGTCTAATCAAAGCTAAAGAAAAGAATCGCTTAAATTCTGAAGAGATTATTTTTTTAAGGTCTCCTTAAACTATTAAAATAACTTACAAAATTATCTTGCAGTTTATTTTTAAATTACTCGTTTAAGTTCAAGAATTGTTATGTTTGTTATGTTATTTTTTTTCTAAATAATAAATAATTTATGCATTTTTATTTATTGAAATTACTTAAATTATAAAAAAAACTCTATTAATCGGTTAACCGATCAATTACAAAATTAACCGTCTATTAACCGATTAAACCAAAACCTCGGTTAATTAATCGAGAGATTAACCGATTAATGCAAAAGTCCGATTAAATGAAAACCCTTCTAGTTACTCATTTAAAACCCTGCTTACATAAAATGGAAAGCCCCACATCTTGTAATATGGTACTTGGGTACCTACGTCAGTTAATATGCAATTTGGGTTCATCCATTTTAAGGTTAACACAAGACATAAATATGTATATTTATTCGACCTTAAGACGAAAATTTCTCTTTAATTTAAGTATCTAACACATGGTGCAAACAAGTACAGTTTATAAAATTAATATTGTAGAAATTTCAAACGGAATGACAAAGTTATATATACCCTTTTCCCTTCGTTGAAGGGTATAAAAAGAGAACATTTTGTGATTTCAGTACTTTGGCCATAGCTCGGCCACTTTTCAACCGAAAGTTTTCGTTATTTTTATATATAAAACGTATCCAGAGGTCAAACATTTTGATGTTTTCTTGACCATTTGACCACTTTTCCAACCGCGAACATATTATGTGGGAAGCTGTGTATTGATAACCGATATGTTTGTAACTAACTTGACTTTAGCTCGTTTAGTTCTCCAGATATAAAGAATTGTATAATGTCTTTGTATGGGAAGTGTCACACTCACTTTTCCAATCCCGCCCATTTTAAGTATTGATAACCAAGATGTTAGTACCAATTTTAAAAGCCATGGCTCTTACCGTTCGGAAGATATGCAGAAAAATAAATGGAAAAACACCAACAACATGGGATTTATGGAAAAAATTAGAGGCAGTCGTGGTTTTTTGCTTATATCTAAGCCATTTATGGAGCGATCTGGCTCAATTTCAATAGCAAAATTATAATGAGCTATCTAATATAAATATATACCAGCCAAGTCCCCATCGTATGTGGGGTCTTCGGAGACACCATTTCAACAGACGGACGGACAGACGGACAACCGGATTTGAACTTTCCTTCTTATAAGAAGCCAGAATATATATACTTTATAGGGTCTAAGATCAATATTGTAGAAATTATAAACGGTATGGCAAATTTATAAATACGCTTTTACCTTCGGTGAAGGGTATAATAGTTATTTTTTACCAAAGTATAGTTGGTTAATTTGGCCAAATTATGGTTAATTTTGATCACAAATGGTTAATTTAAACCAAATTATGGTTCATTTCTACCAAATGCTAAATTATTAACGGATTATAACAAAATTGCATTGTATTATTATTAGCCAAAGAAAAATTTGACTGCAATAAAATTATTTGTTACGGTTTTGGGCATTCTAAAATGTTTTCCGAGAGTGGGCTTTGTATGGGGTCTCTGGTTAATTATGGTCCGATCTTTACGAAATTCGGTAGTGTGATTTTTAGTTTTATAAAACTATTATTTGTAACATTCATAAGTTGTATGCTCATCTTAACGAAATTTGGTAGTATCATTTTTAGAGCCAAAAACAGAGTTTTTATCGAAATAATTTGTATTTGGCATAATCATATATGTATGCTTAACGTTTACTCTTTAAAGATATTTGTTAATTGTTATCTTTAAAAAACATCATTCTGATAAAAAAAAAACTTTATGACGTCGGAACGAAGTTTTGAAGCGAAAAAATTAGCTTCTAGTTTTTTCGAAAAGATTAAAATTATAAAAAAACCTCTACAACTTGTTTTCGTTTTAATGAAAAAGACAACTTTATCATTAATTGTATAGAATCTTGTTTATTTAACAACTTTTTGTATTTACTGTTGTAAAGTGTACATTAATATAGTTTAAAACTTCATTAGTGCTTTTAGGTAAGATTCATGATATATCAAAAAAATATTCTCTTAGATTTCTTCAAAGGTATTTAATAAGTTATTATTTAATATTCTAAAAACGGGTGATTTATTCACCAAAATGCACGTTAAAAACTTTCAAAATAAAATATAATGGGAATTCACAAGAATTGGCTTAACTCTGAATTAACACTCCTTAATATCAAGAAGGGTAATAATTTTTATTCAAATTTGAAAATAAATCTGTTCAAATTTCTATACAAATCCATTAAGCGGCATGGCCACACATCAAACTATCCCTTCAAAACTCAAAATACTTTTGATTTGATACATTACAACAACTCAATTATATAAAAAGAGAAATTTTAGGATTTAAGTACTTTATGACCAAAGCCCGGCAACTTTTCAATATTCGATATTTTGATATATAAAACGTGTCTATAGGTTATATTATACCCCTTAAATTTGAAATTTTGATGTTTTCTTTACAATTTTCGAGTATTTTCAATAATGTCTTTGTACGGCAGGTACCACACCTGCTTCTGCAATCCCGCCAATATTTTTTAAGGGGTTGGTGTATTGATAACCAATATGTTTGTACCAGATTTAAAACCCTGGCACTTCCGTTCTCCAGATATGCAGAAAAAAGTAATAAAAAAACTACAACAACATGGGATTTATAGGAAAAAATGGAGGTAGTCGTGAATTTTTGCTTATATCTCAGCCATTTATGGACCGATCTGGCTGAATTTCAATAGAAAAATTATAATGAGCATATCTGTCATAAATATATAGCAATCAAGTCCCTATCGTATCTGGTGTCTTCGGAAAACCCATTTCAACAGACGAACGGACAGATGGACAACCGGAATTTTACTTCCCTTCGCATAAGGAGCCAGAATATATATACTTTATAGGGTCTGCGATTAATACTCTAGAAATCACAAACGGAATGACAAAGTTATATATACCCTTTTACCTTCGGGAGAGGGTATAAAAAGGCTGATTAGCTTCTCTCACAGGATTCGATTTGTTTGCAATGTCATTCGTTTTGGATGAGTTTTCTGTTGTTGCTGTGACCTGTGCTGCTTTCGTAGAATGTATTGGTTTTGTTGTCTTTACTGTGGTTGAATCAGTTGCTTGACTTTTAATATTTTTAGCAGTTGTCGTCGTCGTTTGAGGTGTGATTTTTATAGCAGTTTGTGATTTAACTATTGATTCTGGATCAATTCTTTGCTTAAGAATTGGAAATTTTTATTCATAATCTACTGAGTTTTTATAATTGGAGAACGGCAGCAGCTAAAGTTTCCAAAGAAATTACAAGCATTATGGTTATCAATACACAACATCCGACAAAATATGGGCGGGATTTGAGAAGTAAGCATGGCACAATATTGACATATTTATATCTAAATAATAGTATTTGTACAACGTTCTGTTCTTATCGCACCATGGTGAAGGGTATACAAGATTCGGCATAGCCGAATATAGCCCTCTTACTTGTTTTTAATAAAAATAGTTTTTCTGTTAGTCTAGTCTATGTAGTCTAGTCTATGTGTTAGTATATATTATCAGACCTGTCATAGAATTCCATTCCGATCGAAAGTGGTTTTAATTCCGTATTTTGCTTCTTCAGAAAACGAAAAATTTTTTCGGAATGAAACCACTTTTGGTTTTCTAAGTGGAATTGATTGTTTCAGTATTTTATAACCGAAAAAACAACTTAAAATTATTTTTTATGGATAAATAAATTTTTTTTATGATATAGATTGAAGAAATAACACACTTTTGATTTATTTATTTTACTTTATATTGATTTTATTAAAAACATAATAAATTCTTTACCGTTGCGTTGCCACCTTTTTTTCCCTCACAAACCACTTTTTTCCTTTTTTCCGCTGAACATTACCATACTTAACACAAAAATCATATGGTTTTTACGTAAAGTTGTAAAAAAACATATTTAGCAAAATCGATCGGAATCTGAAGAAGCTAAAACTAAATCGATCGGAATTGAACATACGGAATTAAAACCATTCCGATCGGAATTTGTGACATGCCTGTATATTCTATTTCAAAGTCTATATCGAAGACGAGATTATTTAATTATTGAAAAATTATCGGTAAAAACAAAATTCTAAATTTTAGTTCTACTTAATTTCAACGCTCTATAGAAATATTCGTTCAATAAATACTAAGTTATTTGGTTAATTGGTAAATTAAAAATTGGAATCTGGAAAAACATACACAGGCTTGTGATGAAAATCTATCGATTTAAGTGTGTTAAATTTCGAGCTATCTTAAAATCCGTTTCTGAATAAAAGTCTTACACCCTTAGGCAAAAAAAGTTAAGGTTCACATTACTAAAGCAACACATTAAGCCAAGTAAAAGTGTATGGGCTTTTAATGTGTTGGCTACATAATGTCAACTTTAACTTTTTTTTGCATAAGGTTTAATTCTTTCATTAAGATACAGGTAAACTTCTTTTCTCATAGCGATCCACAAAATATATACTTTATAGGGTCTAGGATCAATATTGACATAATGTTTCCATAGTTATCCTTCGCTTTACCAATACCCACCCGGGTGACTTTTTCGGGTTTATTTCTTTAATAACTTGTAATTTTGTTTGATTTGAATGAAATTCAGACTCACTGAACACATTTTAGAGTTCTGTAGAATTTAATAAAAACATGATAATATTTAAAATTTTTTATTCTGTTGTTTTTGGATTTTTTTTAATTTTTTTTCAAAGTTTACCAACACCAGGGTGGTACAAAAGAAATTCTTAACTCTTTACATATTTTAAACTTTTATTTATTTCAATTATAACTTGTTATTCCATAAAAGCGCAATTTAACATATTATTTTGATTATATTTAAATAATAGTAATTGTAATGCAATTACGATGACAAGGCATAGTAGCAGTTGTCACATGTAGTTTGAGATACGCGGTGTTCTACACAAATGGGCTGCTTGCACTTTACGCAAACTTGTCGTGTGTTTCTCTTTTGTATATGTGAGAAACAAGTATGACATTTACCTTTAATTTTTTACGTCCAGTTGCATCCCTTTGTGGAGTTTCATCGGCCTCGAAATCAGCATCCGGATCCGTAGCGGTAAGTAGTTCACCTGAAAAGTATATTTTTAAAATATGGTCTCTTAGTTTTTTTAAATTTTTACCTAAGATGCACTCCATAGCAGACCTAATAGAAAATCTTCCAGTAATTTGAGGTATTTTTGACCTGGTCAATATTAACGGACGACAAAGGTCTTCGCCAAGCATCTCAATAAAGTGCTTCCGCTGCGATTGGCTCACATATTTTCCCCCAAAGTTTTCCTTGTATATTATAAATGAGGCAAAAGCGGCTGCATCCAAAATGTTAAAGAACACTGCTAATGGCCACCGAAATGTTGCTAGTTTTGTAGAATACTGTGACAACATCTTATCCATCGTATCCACACCACCCTTAGTATCGTTATTGTTGAAGGTAAAAAATGAATTAATAGCTAGATTTACATTACTAATTTTAATTTATATTCAGTACCCATGTTCTGTAACTTTGGTAAGAACTTCTCGCAGCGAAAAGATGTGAAACAAAATATTCCATCGTTTCTCGAAAAGTGAGATAAAAGTGTGTCTGTAACTCATGTCGAAAACTATCAAAATAGATTACGTCGTTACGTTATAAATGTCACAATATTCCACTCGAAGCCGATGTGAACTTGCTGACGTTGAGAACGCCAGTAACACATATCGTTGACGGCGGCCAAAATAATTAAAATTGAAAAATTTTCAATGACGGCGGTGAAAATACAACCGTCTTCTATACCAAAAAATGTAAAGTGCGACTCGAATGTTTGTTGATTACAAAAGTGCTTTGAAAACATTCGCATATTTTTCAAAAATGATAAAAGCAAAATAATTAAAAAATGAAAAAATCAGTCGAAAACAAAATACTTAACTCTTCCATGTTATTATTCATTGCATTTTGCATATTTAATATATTTTTTTTGTGTACATATTTTGTCTCACCCTGTTTCTATGCGTGAGTTTATTTGACAGTTGGTTGTTTCAATTTATGGTATTTTTGTTTCATTTCTCGCATTTCAATCGAAAAGTTTCTCGAAGCGAGAGTTACAGAACATGGGCACTGTTTTACTTTTTATTTCTTAATATGGTAAGACTGAAGTTACATTTAATAAAATTCTCATTCCTTTTATATTTTTCCTTAACTCAACACGTGTTTTATTTAACGCAGTTTTTGGTGTATTTTTCCCAATAAAGTTTCAGCAGGTTATGGGCCCAGGATTGGCATAATGGAAAAGATGATCGAAATAGAAAAATTAAGTGGTGGGGGAAACTACCACAAATGGAAGTTTGCCGTGGAACACGCCATGAAGTTGCAGGGCTACTGGAAGG
Organism: Pollenia amentaria; assembly: GCA_943735925.1. Classification (NCBI taxonomy): domain Eukaryota; kingdom Metazoa; phylum Arthropoda; class Insecta; order Diptera; family Polleniidae; genus Pollenia; species Pollenia amentaria. The sequence goes on along the minus strand of OX031008.1, from coordinate 196,805,363 downwards.
CGGTTCTTGGTACTGAAGAGAAGGAGGAAGTAAATGAAAAGGCATCATCAAAACACACAAAAGTAATCTGGGATAAATTAATAACAACTTTGTGGGCTGCTAAGGAAATTAACAACGACACAATTGGTAAATTGTGATGGTATTGGTGAATATGTAAATACCATAATTGACACTGGCCATAAATTGAATCAAATTGATATGAAGGTCAACGAAGAGTGGGTTGGAAGTATTTTATTAAGCGGCTTTTCGGAGAATTTTGCTCCAATGATGGTGGCAATTGAGAGCAGCGATATCAAAATTACAGGTGATTCTATCAAAACAAAATTATTGAAAGATTTTGATAATTATAGCAGTTTAACAACTACAGAAACGTCAACGAGAAAAACCACTGAAATTTTGCAACTTATACACACAGACGTTTGTGGCCCGATGGAAAAAAAGTCAATGGGAGTTGCGATTTACTACGTGCTGTTTTTTGATAAAAAATAAATCTGAAGTTCCAAAAGTATTTCAAAATTTTAAAAATATGGTGGAAAATCAAACGGGTAGGAGGATTAAAATGCTTCGTTCTGATAATGGTTTGGAATATTGTAATACACAGCTAAAACAGATTTGTAGGAATAGCGGCATACTACATCAGACACCTGCACCGTATAGTCGACAATGGAATGGAAAAGCCGAACGCATGAATAGGACTTTAGTTGAAAAAGCCAGATCAATGTTATATGATGCGAATCTTAAGAAGTTTTATTGGGCTGAGGTTACGAGCACTGCAGTGTATTTAATAAATCTCACCCCGAAAAATAGTCTTAATGGAAAATCTCCAGACGAAGTTCTGAGTGGCTAACAACAAAACTTAGATAATCTCCGTGTTTTTTGTTGCGTTGTTATGGTAACGATACCTAAGGAGTTACGTAAAAAGTGGGATTCAAAATCAAAGATGTGTATAATGGTTGAATATTCTGAAAATATCAAAGCCTACAGATTATATGATCCTGTAATGAGAAAGATACACGTAAGTCGTAATGTAGTATTTGTAGAAACTGAAATGTATTTTGAAAAATCAAAAAATAACACTGTTTCATCTACGGATAATCAGAATTTAGTGGGGATTTTAGATTATGAAAATTCTGATGATATATATGAAAGCTCAAGTGAAGCTGAAAGTACTACCGATGATGAAGATGAAAAACAAAAGGAAGAGAAACAAGAAGATCATCAAGAGGAAGAAAAACAAGAAGACCATCAAGAAGAAGCAAAGCAAGTAGAACAACAGCAGCAGGTAGAAGAACAACAAGAAGACCGCTTAAATACAGATGAACAAACTCCTCGTCGATCATCAAGAATCAAAAACCACAAAAATGGATGATTATGTTTCATATTAAGCCAGTTATAGTGCAAGTGAACCAATGAGTATTTCGGAGGCTGTCGATGGTGACGAAAAACGTTTTTGGTTAAAAGCTATTCAAAGTGAATAAAATTCACTTTTGGAAAACAACACATGGTGTGTTGTGAAAAATAACAAAGATAAAAAAGTTAACTACAAAATGGGTTTTTAGGTATAAAGCAAGATTAGTTGGAAGAGGCTGTGCGCAGCGTAGTGGTGTCGATTATACCGAAACTTATTCTCCAGTGATAAGATATGATTCCTTACATTTTTTATTAGAATTTGATTTAAAAATAAATCATTTGGATGTTTGTACAGCCTTTCTGCAAGGAAATCCAAGAGATTAAGTTTATATCGAAGTTCCTGAAGGGGTATCTGTTCCGGATGATCATATGCTAAAGTTAAATAAGCCATTGTGATGTTTAAAACAAGCCTCCAGAATTTGGAATGAAAAGTTAAGCGGAAAATTGACAGAAATTGGCATGAGACAACTTAAAGTGGATCAATGCTTTTACGTTATGAATGAAGATACCGATAATTTGATAATTATTGCTGTATACGTGGATGATATGGTCGTGTTGTGGAAAAATGAAAAAACAAAAAATTCCCTGGTTAATAGTATAAAAGATGAATTCAAGATGAAATATCTTGGTCCAGCTAAATAATTTTTGGGAATGAGAATAAGTTATGAAACAGGTAAAAAATTATCAATTGATCAGTCGGCACATATAAAAAAAATGTTAGAGCGTTTTAATATGGTTTCCTGCAACCCAGCTTTAACACCCATGGATCCAAATATGAAATTAAATAGAAGCGGCCAGAATAAAAAAACTAAATCCGAAATGAAGAAGTATCCATATCAGGTGTTAATTAGCTGCCTACTGTTTGCGGCTTAAGTTACCAGACCGGATATGCTGTAAATTTACTCAGTCGTTTTAACAATAATTTTGAAACTCAACACTTGATTGCAGCAAAGCGTATTTTAAGGTATCTTAAAGGTACAATTAATTTCAAATTAACATTGGAAAAGCAGAAGAGCTTTGAGACAACAGTTTTTTGTGATGCCGACTATGCAGCTGATCCAGAAGAAAGAAAATCAGTTACGGGTACGTACTAATCAAAACAAGCCTCCAGACATGGAGTCAAAGGGGCCTTTTGCAGTGCTTGTGAACAGCATTTAGTGAACCAATACAATCATCTTCAGAGACATGGAAAAACCATGAAAAAAGTTAAATAATAAAATTAAAAAAAAATATATATATAAGAAACTTGAAATTTGTATCTAAAAATTAGGCGGCACGAACGAAGGCCCCAATGAACTAAGACCCCAAAACGAAAATGAACTAAGGCCCCAAATATTTGTACAGGGAACAACAACAACGGTTTTTGGGGAAATAGTTCATTATTTTGTGGTTTTATTGCATTTTTTGAATTGGGGGCTTAATTCATAATGAAATAAAACCCCAGTTTGTAAAAAAGAACAAAGGTCCCACAAATAAAGTTGGGGCATTAGTTCATTTTCTGAAAAATGTAATAAATTGCAATATTTCCAAATTGCTAACCGTTATACCGTTAAAAAAAAGAATTTATTTTCTGAAAAATGTAATAAATTGCAATATTTCCAAATTGCATTTTACATTGATTAATAGTTTTCTTATTTTTATAATTAAAAGGTAATGATTTTCCCTTTTACTAAAGTTAAGTATTGAAATCTGGCTTCGCTTGCTAAAGTTTTTCTGCGTGGCGGCCTGCGGCCGTGCTTACGGGTTTTCTCCTCCAGTAGGACGCGGCAGGTGGCTTCGCTGAATAAAGTTTTCTTAGTTGTTATTTTTTCACTGATAACTAAGGATTTTCCCTTTTACAGAATGGTACACCAAAGGCATGCAAAATTATATCTGCCCGTACTGCCGAACAATTGTGGAAGACACCATGCAGGTATATACCTGACTTCTTATTCATTAAGTATTTATACAAATTTATCTAATTATTATATAAACAATGAAAAATTTTTGTTTTTTGTTATTTTTTTTTTTTTTATGTATAAAATTTGAATACTTTGATATTTTTTTTCGTATTATATAACTATAATGTTTGTTTTGAATATTTAAAACAAAACAAGAGTCACTTTATTTTTGAATTTTTTTATTGGGGACTTTGTTCATTGTTACTTTGGGACTTCATAATAACATTAGGGTTTTGATTCATAATGAATTAAGTCCCCATTAATGGGCGCTTAGTTCATTCCCATTTTGGGGGCTTAATTCATACCATCGTTGGGGTTTTACTTCATTATGAACTAATTCCCCCTTTTTCGGGCCTTAGTTCATTTTCGTTTTGGGGTCTTAGTTCATTGGGGCCTTCGTTCGTGCCGCCAAAAATTAAATGCGTGCTTAAAAATAACTAGATAAAGCCAAAAGACTAAATTGCTCAGATTCGTCCAAGAATTTGTTGTTTTAATGGTTGAATTTTTCGTTGAAAACGACGGTAATCATAAAAAAAATCTGTTTGTATAAATGCACAATTGATAAGCGCAATTGTTAGGCAAATTTACGAAGTTTGTGTTATTGAATTCTCATACAAATTTTGACAGTTCATTTGCGATAGTGTAAAAATATACAGTTTGCCCAGGTTGCGAGACTTTTAAGCGATATCATGAAAACTCTAATGCAAAAGAGGCTTTTGAAAATTAAAAAGTGAAACTGACTGTTTCGTTTAATTTTTTTTTTGTTTTGCTATGATTTTTATTATTAAAAAAAACGTTAAAAAAAGATGTTCGACTTTTATTTTCTCAAACGACATTTTTGTGCGACTTTATTTTTATGAAACGACCTTTTGTGCGACTTTTCCAAAATTCCTATCGGTAACCCTGGTTGCGAGGGTAGCTTTCGAAGAAAGAGACAAAAAGCGTTCTTTTTTTGTAGTCAACTGGTAATGTGTAAAAACAGGCCGGTGTAATCAACACAAATTGCGCGATCAAAACAAAAATAACAAAACACAAACCACGTTTCACAAAAGCATTGGTTCAACAAACGTTTTATTTTGTACAAAAAAAAATGTATTTAGTAATATTATTTTGTTTTATAATGTTATTTACTTACTTAAATATTATTTACTAGTGTTGCGGTAAACTTTAAAGTTAATTTCTTCAACAGTTTTGCAATAAATCTTAACTAAATAAATTTGTGTTCATTGTATTTTGGCATAAAAGATGGTGCAAAGAGAAAAATTAAAAAAGGGCAGCTTTCTAAGAAAGAGACAACAAATCTTCTGTCTCGTGACATATCTATGTGTAATCTGTGATTTTTCCTTAACTCAACACGTGTTTTTTTTAACGCAGTTTTTGGTGTATTTTTCCCAATAAAGTTTCAACAGTTATAATATAAAATCATCTCTGGTTTATTTTGTGGACCTTCGTGCATTGTTGACAAAAGCACAACTGATTTATTTTTGGCAGGAACATAGGATACTAATGTTATATCTTCGGAAAAACCAAACACACTAGATGCAACTTCGGGGCTTCGGGACGGCTTAAACTCTTCAGGAACATATCTTTTGGTTTTTTTTGAATGTACCTACGACGGATAACTTCCAAGCGGCCAGCTGTTTGGCTAATGAAAGTTTTGTAAGTTTTTATAATTGCCCACCAATTTTTAACTATACGCTCGCCTTGATTCACATCTCTTACATTGTTTATTTTCCCAGTATGTATTTGGCTCTGAAGTGGATAAAATGTTTTGGAATCACATGCACACCAGATTTTAATTCCATATTTAGCTGGCTTAGAAGGCATATATTGCGTAAAATGTGTTCGGCTCTGAAAACCAAAGAGTTGCTCGTCTATGGTTATAGACTCGTATGGTCGATAATAAGCTCTTAAACAAAAAAGTATAAATATGTATGACAAACACTTGTTCGACGCATATAAACATACGTGCAGTAATATACCTCCCGGGTGGATATTGGTAAACCACGTACATAAAAACATTTGGTAAAGCGAAGGTTAAATATATGTATGTACTTGGATACCTTCGGTGAAGGTTATAAAAAGTATAGAGTGTAAGCGGCGGATTTTTGTTTATGAGTTTTTAGATATTAGGATATTAATTTCATCGAATTTTGCTTTAATCGGCTAATCGATCGATTAATTAACCGAGGTTTTGGTTTAATCGGTTAATAATCGGTTAAATTTGTTATTTTATGGAACACTTAATTGGGAACATTATCTATAAAATAAGGTATATATCTCCCTTGTGGGTCTCCCAGTTCGGCCACAGTGGGTTAAGCATCCCTCAGAGAACCACTGAAATACCCTTCAACGTAAAAAATCATCACAAATCAGCCAATTCGTAAATATAAATTAATTAAAATTATGGAACACTTAATTGGGAACATTATCTATAAAATAAGGTATAAATCACCCTTGTGGGTCTCCCAGTTCGGCCACAGTGGGTTAAGCATCCCTCAGAGAACCACTGAAATACCCTTCAACGTAAAAAATCATCACAAATCAGCCAATTCGTAAATATAAATTAAGTAAAATTATGGAACACTTAATTGGGAACATTATCTATAAAATAAGGTATAAATCACCCTTGTGGGTCTCCCAGTTCGGCCACAGTGGGTTAAGCCTCCCTCAGAGAACCACTGAAATACCCTTCAACGTAAAAAATCATCACAAATCAGCCAATTCGTAAATATAAATTAATTAAAATCATGGAACACTTAATTGGGAACATTATCTATAAAATAAGGTATAAATCACCCTTGTGGGTCTCCCAGTTCGGCCACAGTGGGTTAAGCATCCCTCAGAGAACCACTGAAATACCCTTCAACGTAAAAAATCATCACAAATCAGCCAATTCGTAAATATAAATTAAGTAAAATTATGGAACACTTAACTGGGAACATTATCTATAAAATAAGGTATAAATCACCCTTGTGGGTCTCCCAGTTCGGCCACAGTGGGTTAAGCATCCCTCAGAGAACCACTGAAATACCCTTCAACGTAAAAAATCATCACAAATCAGCCAATTCGTAAATATAAATTAAGTAAAATTATGGAACACTTAATTGGGAACATTATCTATAAAATAAGGTATAAATCACCCTTGTGGGTCTCCCAGTTCGGCCACAGTGGGTTAAGCATCCCTCAGAGAACCACTGAAATACCCTTCAACGTAAAAAATCATCACAAATAAGCCAATTCGTAAATATAAATTAAGTAAAATTATGGAACACTTCGGTTCGGATCGGTTAACCGAAGAAAAAAGTGTTATTTATAAATAAAATAATTTCAATAAATAAAAATTAATACATTATTATTTTAATTATAATTTTTAATTATTAGGAGTTTATCAGTTAAAAACAACAACATAACAATTCTTGAACTAAAACGAGCGAACAAAAAAATAATTCATAGATATGTACATAATACATCTTTTTTAATTAATGTATATTGTGTAAAAATTAAAATATAGACTGTGTGATCATATTAATAGTTACTTCAAAAGTTCAAAGAGATCTTATAAAATAATCATTTAGAAAAATAATTTGGTTTGAATATTAGGGATTTAAGTGATTCCTTTCTTTAATTTTGATAAAACTTGACTAGGAAACATTTATTCATTTATCGTAGTTGGAGAAATCGATAGCAATAATACAGAATATCTAATTTCTCAGCCCTTTTCCTGGATTTATCTTAAAAAATATAAAATATTCCATTATGCCATTAGAGTCCTGTTAATTTTTTTTTTTTTTTTAATTTTTAACTTTTCTAATGGTTTCGGTTAATTCTGTTAAAAGATTGATATGAGAAGATATGAAAAGAAACAAAAACCTAAACGCATACATATAAAAAGTACGTGAAACAAAAAGGTGTTGAAAGCAAACACTTTTTGTTTGTATGAAAAAATATTTTCTAAACACATTCCTTTTGTATATGAGAGTCTCAAGTAAGTGCTTTAAGTTTCACAGCTAAGTTCAGTCAAGTTTTCTTAATAATTACCTTTTAAGGTATCCATCCCTCTTATTACAAATTCAAAATTTTCAATGTGTGGAAAGCACATAAAAATAAAAAATGTATATTAATGGTCAATTTCACCAACCTATGTATTTGAATATCAATATATGCAAGGCGAATTCATACAAGCTGACCTTGGCTGGCTACGTGAGCCACAGCTGATAACTATGTGTCAAAATGGTGTATGATCTGGTGGTTTTGGGGAATCTTTCATAAATTCTATAATTTTCTCTTAGAATTATGAAATTTAAAACGATTTAAATTATAATATTTCAAAACACAAAATTCAAAACAAAATAAAATGTTTGAACTGTTTACTACAGTTGTTTTATTTTGACACAACGTTAAAGTATTTTACAGTGTTGTATCCGTTTTCAAAATACGACCACCTTGTATGAATTCGCCTTGAATCTAAGTTTAAAATTCGTTTTTAATGTCAAAAAAAAAAAAGAACAAGTTAGAGTACTATATTCGGCTGTGCCAAATCTTTGATACCCTCCACCGACAGGAGTGGGCTCTATATGATTAATACATATATATTATTAACTAAGCTTCACAAAATCGAGCGTCAGCATTCAAATAAGTTGCGGTTTAGACATGAATTAAATTATTGACCGACAATAAGAAAACTTTATGCGTTTCTTGTTAGAACTTTGAACAGGCTTGAGTAAAATATCATGATTCGTAAAAGTTTTAGCCGGACTAAAATAATTTTTAGGAGGGTAATTTGTATCGCTCCTATGGTAATTTATGGCCCAATCATCCCAAAATTCTGAAGACTGATTTCTGGTATTATAAAAAAAATAAATTAGAATAAATTTCAATACAGCAGTGTAATAAGTTTTAGCGTTAATAGAAAATTTCACAAATTTGCATGATATTTTTTCTGGCCATATGAATTTAAGTAAGAAATTTTACCGCAATATCTATATCTGTGATGGTTTTAGGCGAATTTAATTATTTACCCAAAGTGGGCTTTATTTGGTTTTAGGCGCAATACACTGTTTTCCGGGAATAGGGTTTATATGGGACCTAGTGTTAATTATGGACCGATCTTCAAAAACTTTTACAGTGTGATTTCTCGTCCTATAAAACCGTGACGTACAAAATTTAAGTATGCTAGCGTTTTTTATTGCGGTTTTAGGCGTACTAAACTGTTTTCCGGGAATAGGGTTTATATGGGGCCTAGTGTAAATTATGGACCGATCTTCAAAAACTTTTACACTGTGACGTACCAAATTTAAGTATGCTAGCATTATTTATTGCGCTTTTAGGCGTACTAAACTGTTTTCCGGGAATAGGGTTTATATGGGGCCTAGTGTAAATTATGGACCGATCTTCAAAAACTTTTACAGTGTGATTTCTGGTCCTATAAAACTGTGACGTACCAAATTTAAGTATGCTAGCGTTTTTTATTGCGGTTTTAGGCGTACTAAACTGTTTTCCGGGAATAGGGTTTATATGGGGCCTAGTGTAAATTATGGACCGATCTTCAAAAACTTTTACACTGTGACGTACCAAATTTAAGTATGCTAGCATTATTTATTGCGCTTTTAGGCGTACTAAACTGTTTTCCGGGAATAGGGTTTATATGGGGCCTAGTGTAAATTATGGACCGATCTTCAAAAACTTTTACAGTGTGATTTCTGGTCCTATAAAACTGTGACGTACCAAATTTAAGTATGCTAGCGTTTTTTATTGCGGTTTTAGGCGTACTAAACTGTTTTCCGGGAGTAGGGTTTATATGGGGCCTAGTGTAAATTATGGACCGATCTTCAAAAACTTTTACACTGTGACGTACCAAATTTAAGTATGCTAGCATTATTTATTGCGCTTTTAGGCGTACTAAACTGTTTTCCGGGAATAGGGTTTATATGGGGCCTAGTGTAAATTATGGACCGATCTTCAAAAACTTTTACAGTGTGATTTCTGGTCCTATAAAACTGTGACGTACCAAATTTAAGTATGCTAGCGTTTTTTATTGCGGTTTTAGGCGTACTAAACTGTTTTCCGGGAATAGGGTTTATATGGGGCCTAGTGTAAATTATGGACCGATCTTCAAAAACTTTTACACTGTGACGTACCAAATTTAAGTATGCTAGCATTATTTATTGCGCTTTTAGGCGTACTAAACTGTTTTCCGGGAATAGGGTTTATATGGGGCCTAGTGTAAATTATGGACCGATCTTCATAAACTTTTACAGTGTGATTTCTGGTCCTATAAAACTGTGACGTACCAAATTTAAGTATGCTAGCGTTTTTTATTGCGGTTTTAGGCGTACTAAACTGTTTTTCGGGAATAGGGTTTATATGGGGCCTAGTGTAAATTATGGACCGATCTTCAAAAACTTTTACACTGTGACGTACCAAATTTAAGTATGCTAGCGTTTTTTATTGCGGTTTTATGCGTACTAAACTGTTTTCCGGGAATAGGGTTTATATGGGGCCTAGTGTAAATTATGGACCGATCTTCAAAAACTTTTATACTGTGACGTACCAAATTTAAGTATGCTAGCGTTTTTTATTGCGGTTTTAGGCGTACTAAACTGTTTTCCGCGAGATGGGTTTATATGGGGCCTATGATTAATTATAGACTGATCGTCACGAAATTTACCAGTATGATTTGCAGTCGTACAAACCAAATTCGAGCAAAATTTTATGTCATTCCGTGCATTATTAAACCATTTTTGTTAGTTTTTGTATCAAAATTATCAATTTTTTTAGGATGGTGGTTCCACATTTTGATTCATAGTTCTGATCCTACTGAACCGATGTTGCTGGATTTCAATCCCAAACTGCTTAGGATAACTACAAGCAATTTGAGAACAAGTTTGTTCTTTTCCTTTGCGTTTTTCGAAAGTGAGCGTGTTTTCAACAGACGGACAGACAGACGGACATGGCTAAATCAACTTAGAATTACTCAAGGAGCCAGAATATATATATTTTATGGGGTCTTAGATGTATAATAAAAAAGTTTCACACGGAATGACAAACTTAGTATACCCTCATTCACCACAGTGGTGGTGGAGGGTATAAAAAATACGAAAAACTATTCTTTAATACGAATTAATATTTAAATAGAATTAGTGAAATTGGCTTTAAGAGTTATTACAGAAAACATCAAGCAAATTTCAAAAGAAAAAAATTTAAAGTTCAAAACGTATATTTTTGTCACTACTCAGACTTTATTGCTATGTATGTGCTGGTTCACACTGTTCAAGTTTTAGCCTTCAAGTCTTGAGCTTTATGGAGAGAAGGGAAAAGAGAATGCCATTTCTCCTAAAAACTCAAGACTTGATGGCAATAATTTAATTGCTTTACGAAAATAAAGTGATTGGGTTTGGGCCACCACCTCCCACTGTGCATGGTAGTGAAATGTCCTTTCAAAAGTTATTTTTGGAAGAAAAAAAAATTTATTATTAATAAGATTTCTCTATGGCGTGTTAGGCCTGATCACTAGGAAATCTTTTTCCAAAGATTTTAGAAAAGCTTAAAATATTATACAAATAAAACTGTAAAGCGAAAAAGAATTACAAACACTCAAGTGTTACTTTCCAGTTAAAACTTCGTCTATAAAATAAGGTGTTGAGTAAGCAGAAAAAAGTAAAAAGAAATAAGTATTTATAGAAAAAAACTACTAAATAATGAGTCAAAGAAGCTATTTATTTAGAAAAAGTAAGCGAAGTTTTTACTGGGTTGTAACAATATCAAAGCTTAAACAAAACAACAACAATAAACAGTGAGTTTATCTTTTCTTACATTCTTTCATTGCTAAATCTTGTACGTATTTGTAAGTTTTCGGATACCTGAGAGATACCTGAGTGAGATCTGCAAAAATTCCTAGAGGCGCAGATCCGCTTGTTTACTGGCACAATGAAATATTATACCCACACTTGAGAAAAATGGCGCAGATATACTTAAGTTTTCAAATGATTTATGTATCATCTGAGGGACTATTTTCCACGACAGGTCTGGTTCAAACAGATTTGCGTTTGATCGTTTTTTAAACAAGAATCTTATTAATATCAATTTTAAATATTAATTAGCTCCTTCATCTTTTAATTTTTTTTTGTTAATTTTACCATGAATTAAATAAAATTCGTTGTTTTTATAATCCTATCAATATTAAATTAAAATATTAAAAATATTTTATGCTGTTATTTTGCATAATAAAAAAATTACCTGCTTGAGTTTTGTTAATTGTGACTTAACTCAAATTTAATATGTGTATTTCAATAGCAAACAATTCCGGATTATATTTTAAATAATTTATAACAACCTAGCCTCCATCATATCTTCGGAGCACCCATTTCAACGGACGAACAGAAGGACAACCGGATTTGAACTTTCCTTCTCATAAGGAGCCAGAATATATATACTTTATAGGGTCTAAGATCAATATTGTAGATATTACAAACGGAATTTGGCCAAATTATGGTTAATTTTGATCACAAATGGTTAATTTTAACCAAATTATGGTTCATTTCTACCAAATGCTAAATTATTAACGGATTATAACAAAATTGCATTGTATTATTATTAGCCAAAGAAAAATTTGACTGCAATAAAATTATTTGTTACGGTTTTGGGCATTCTAAAATGTTTTCCGAGAGGGGGCTTTGTATGGGGTCTCTGGTTAATTATGGTCCGATCTTTACGAAATTCGGTAGTGTGATTTTTAGTTTTATAAAACTATTATTTGTAACATTCATAAGTTGTATGCTCATCTTAACGAAATTTGGTAGTATGATTTTTAGAGCCAAAAACAGAGTTTTTATCGAAATAATTTGTATTTGTCATAATCACATATGTATGCTTAACGTTTATTCTTAAGATATATTTGTTAATTGTTATCTTTGAAAAACATCTTTCTGATAAAAAAAACTTTATGGCGTCGGAACGAAATTTTGAAGCGAATAAATTAGCTTCTAGTTTTTTCGAAAAGATTAATATTATAAAAAAACCTCTACAACTTGTTTTCGTTTTAATGAAGAAAAAACCTTTATCATTAATTGTATAGAATCTTGTTTATTTAACAACTTTTTGTATTTACTGTTGTAAAGTGTACATTAATATAGTTTAAAACTTCATTAGTGCTTTTAGGTAAGATTCATGATATATCAAAAAAATATTCTCTAAGATTTCTTCAAAGGTATTTAATAAGTTATTATTTAATATTCTAAAAACGGGTGATTTATTCACCAAAAATGCACGTTAAAAACTTTCAAAATAAAATATAATGGGAATTCACAAGAATAGTCTTAACTCTGAATTAACACTCCTTAATATCAAGAAGGGTAATAATTTTTATTCAATTTTGAAAATAAATCTGTTCAAATTTCTATACAAATCTATTAAGCGGCATGGCCACACATCAAACTAATCCTTCAAACACGTATGGTTCGATGTGAATTTGACAAAAATCAGCCAAAAATGTTCGATATTTTGATATATAAAACGTGTCCATAGGTCATACTAGAGCCTTAAAATTTGAAATTTTTATGTTTTTTTGACCATTTTTGGAGTATTTTCAATAATGTCTTTGTACGGGACCACGCGCACTTTTCCAATCCTGCCCACATTTTGTGGGATGCTTGATACCCGATATGTGTGTACTTAATTTGGGAACTTAACTCGTTTAGTTCTCCAGATATAAAGAAATGTATAATGTCTTTGTATGGGAAGTGCCACAGCCATTTTTCCAAGAATTGGCGTATTGGTAACAAAAATATTAGTACCAAATTGGAAAGCTTTGCCGTTCTCCAGTTATACAGAAAAAAGAAATAAAAAAACAACTACAACAACATGGGATTTATGGGAACAATTAGAGGTAGACGTGGTTTTTTGCTCATATCTAGCTGAATTTCAATAGCAAAATTATATTGAGCATATCTGACATAAATATATACCAACCAAGTTCCCATCATATCTGGGGTCTTCGGAAAACCCATTGCAAAAGACGGACTAAAAATCCATTTCAATAGACGGATTTGAACTTCCCTTCTCATAAGAAGCCAGAATATATATACTTTATAGGGTCTAAGATCAATATTGTAGAAATTACAAACGGAATTGCAAAGTTATTTTTTACCAAAGTATAGTTGGTTAATTTGGCCAAATTATGGTTAATATTGTTATAATTATATAAACTTTTATTCTTTAGTTTCTTAATGTACTTTAATTGGATCGTGAATAATTTTTATTTTTTGCTTGATATATAACAATTATTTATTGATTTCTATATTTTGCATAAAAATAATCATTTTTATTTTGGTTTTATGTCTTAAGATAAAGCTGAACTTGCCAAACGTAATTGTAAAAAAGGCTTGAGATGTGAATCTGCAAATTTCGTTTTTACTTAAAATAATGGTTTTTATTAAGCAAAATACAAAAATCCAGAAATAGTCGTCATATAACAAGCAAAAATTGAAAATTTTAAATACTTGCTGCGTTCCAAAAACAAAAAATAAACTCAAAAATAAGAATTATTTGCAATAAAAAAATAAACTTACTGCCCGTTCGCCGATATCGAACGTTAACGTTCGCATAGAAAATTACATTTAAAACAAAAACAATTTTTGAAATTTTGTTTTTGTTTTAAATGTTATTTACTATGCGAACGTTAACGTTCGCTATAGGCGAACGGGCAGTTAAATATAATTTTTAAAAAATATTTTTGTATAGAGTATACAAATTCAAAAAAAAATGAACATTTTTGTACATAAAAGTTGATATGTTAAAAATCCCGGGACTCATAAAAATAAATCCCGGAATTCGGGATTTATCATTCCCGAAAAATCCCGGGATTTCGGGATTTCCCGTTTGGCATCCCTAGTGATACTCTCTTTTGCAAATTTATGTGTAAACGAACGCAATTCAGTAAAATCCAGTTCAAATTTGTACAAATTTTGGGTTAAACGAACACAGCTCTAGATTGAATTAAACTATGAACTGGCTTATTTGGGTTTCTAAGCTGAACTATTTTTTTTAATTAATTTTTTACAAACTTACAGTTATTTTCTTATCTGCTTACTCATTTATATATACTAGCATTTAACCAGCTACTTCGTTAGCGTCTCCTTTTCTTTCGTAAACATATTTTTATGCCAAAGTTAATTTTTCTAGGTTTTAACTTGTTTAGATTCTAGCATTTAACCCGTTACTTTGTAAGCAGGTCCTTTTTTTCATGAACATATTTGCATGCCAATGGTTAAGGTTCTACTTCAAACATTTTTTATCTTATAGGTTGATAATCACTCAGCTTAATTTTGTGTCTCTAACTTCAATATTATAACAAATTAAAAAGTATGACACATAAAACACAAAAGTAAAAAAACAAAATTTAATTACCATTATTTATCCTTTTTGATACCTTTTTCTTCCCATTGAAGTATCAAAAATTTCAATATTGTAGTGGAAGCCCATAATTTAGTACTTTTATGTCAATGAGTGGAGAAAAATGTTTTGTAAAAAAGTACTAAAAAAGAAATTAGGATTTTCACCTGAAGGATCCTGAAGGATCGAATTTCGAAAAAGTATCAAATTTGTATTTGTATTTTTTAGATGAGTTACGAATGTGATATAATTGTTATTTCTATGTTTATGGGCTTAAAAGATAGATGGGGTGTCAAAATAGTACCAAAATACAGGTTTTACCCGTTTACCCTGTAAAAGGGTTGAATTTCCTAAAAGTACCAGACACCTGTCCGCTTATTTTTCTAAAGAGCAACGATAGATATTACATTTTTTGTATCTCTTTTAGTTTTGGAGAAATAAGGTTACCGAATTTACCCTTTTTAACCCCTAAACATTCGAACTTCTAAAAATCCCGTCTTTGTGAATCGAGACCAACCACTGGCCCAAATTTCAAGTTTTTAGCTTTTGCTTATTTACTATTTATACATATTAATTTACACAATTAGACGCACCACATGTGTGGAGAATTTTGTAACTCTATTTACTAGGTTATTCATTCGGTTAACCGATTAATTCCTACCCGATTAACAGATCGGTTAATTTGAAATTGCCTATTTTCGATTAACGATTAAGCCGGTTAATTGCAGTCGAATAAATCATGTCTATTTTTCGTTTGACCGCAAGCGGGGTAGAGAAGCAAGAAGGGTAAAAAAAGACATGAATCGTATTTTCTGTGCTTCGTTTTTGGCATTCCTCTTTGCACTTATTCGTGTTTTTTAATTTATGTTTTGTTCTTATTTTAAAGTGATAGGTGCTTATTAAAATATAGAAAAATAAAAAATTGTTATTAAAAAAATATTCAAAACATATCAAAATTATGTGGAATAACGAAATTTTTAATATTTTTTTTTAATTTTAATTAATTTAATATTTACAGAACTAAAAAAGAAATACAAAAAAGACATGTCTTTTAAATCATCGTGAAAATTGGGTGTAATAATAAAAAAAATATTTACTGCCTGTTTTTGAAAATAAAAATTTTCGAATGGGAAAATAAATTGAAACAACAATAAAAAAGTCAAATTTGTTTTTGTTTTCCATATAAATTTCCTAACGAATATTTGTATTTTAGTTTGAAAAACAGGCAGTTAAGGCCTCGTTACTCTTTACGTAAATGCTGCGGATACGTAAACGTTGAGGTCGACTTCAATGGTTGGTAAACGTATCATATGTTCTTAAAGTGTGTTAAAAAAACAAAGAAAATTAAATAAAAACATTTTGTTATGCTTTGATTTTGCACTCAGTGTTACTTTAAAGCACGTTGTTAATGTTCTTGTTTGAAATCGCCAATACATAACGATATCCAGGCTTTTCTAATAAAGAAGTAGAAGAGTAGAATATATGTATGTCCATATGTATATACAGATATGTTTGTATGTACAGCATTGAAAAATACTATTACATAAAAACTTTTGATATAGTTTTTTGCACCTAGTTAAGGAGTTATGGACCTTAACTATTTTTTAAGACTTTATTAATATCTGTTTAAGTACAAATTTGATCTCACTTATATGGGTATCAGTAAAAAGTGCTACTAAATCCTCACCTATATATGTGTATACACGCTGTTTATTTCCGGAAATGCCCGAGGACAAACCATCAAAATTACTGCAAAAAACGTGTTCACAAAAAAGTACCAAAAGTACGAATTTTTACCCTGTTTGACCTTAAATGTACTTAATTTGTTTGCTACCGTTATGTGAAAGAAAATAGGTTTCAAGTTTGCTCAAAATTATTTTGAAAAAAAGAAAACGTGTTTACAAAACGTACGAATTTTTACCGTTTTGTGCCTAGAATTAAAAATTTGTTATATATGTATGTTCCTAGTGATAGTTTTAGCATGAAATAATTATTAGCCTATTTCCGATGTTCGAATTCTTTCTTTCGAACAACTTCATTTAAAACACAAACAAAGTTTTTAGAATTTGTACGAATGTAGTCTTACGAACGAAATAGGCCGTAAACTTTTCAAATTTTGCAATACATATGAGCTAAATTAAAATATCCCAAAAACTCCCTATTTTACCCACTTTTAGGGGGTATGCCTTAAAAGCTACGACTTTCAAAATGTTCTTTTATGCGACATTTTAAAATACATTCAAACATCGCCAAAAAAAATAAAACAAAGTTTTACCCTGTTTTGTCCCTTTAAGTTAACATTTTTCAAACCTATATCCCTAATGGTAGTTTATTATATAAATTAACTTTTAAAATTTTGCAGTCTAAATTGATCAAAATTGATCTGAAGTTTGCCTTTCTTATATATAAAATCAAGAGCGCGTACGTAAAAACGGAGAGAAATTTAAATTTTATCAGGTTCATCCGCAACGCAGCGTTACATTTACGTAAGAGTACCTATTTATACATAGACTTGGTAAGGAAAACGCAACAGCTGATCAGCAACGTATACGTTTACGTAAGAGTAACGAGGCATTAAGTGTTTGTGTGTAAAGAAAATTTTGTTAAACATTCCCTGCAAATAATATTTGACTACTTGAACCATTTTAGATAAAATATACTACTTACAGCATGGTCCTATGTAATGCATTCACGGACCATGCCATTGTTAAAAAAGAATTTGTAGTTAAACGACATGTCTTCGTTTTTAAAAGACATGATTTCGTTTTTTAGCGATTTCAGATCTAATCCTCTGGAGTATACCATAGAGTAGTTTCAAAACTAACCTACTGGGAGTATGTACGAACATGGAGTAGTTAAAAGACTAACCCGTTGTAATGCAAAGCTGGGTTATATGGTCCAGAACGAGGACATCGTAATGTTAAATATACCATGGTTTTCAATACATTTGGGTTACCTTTGGACCATAGTCCCTTATGGGCTATATTTTACATGGGTGTATGGAGTTTAACATAAATTTGTCCCACCACTGCATTTATATCGCTTGACCAAGTTAAGTTGCTGTTGAACATTAATTCCAGATTTTTTGCCGTTGTTAATTTGACCATAATTCCCATGTCAATGATGTCAACTATCACATTGATTATTAGGATATCATTTTCGATTAAAGGTGTGACTGGTAGTGATTATGAATATGACTTGCAGAAAATTTCAGCCTAAAGTTTTACGGTCCGATATTTTCAAATTTTAGAAAAACACAGATTTTTAGAACCTAAAGCAAAAAAAAAAAAAAAAAGAAAAACCATAAAATAATATAAAGATTTTTTTAAAAAAAATATTGAAACGCAGTTTGCGACTTTTATTGTACTTCTAAACAAATATTTACACGGTCGAATTAAAACAGTAAGCAAGTGAACAAACTTACAAGAACATATTCATAGCAAAAAAAGATTGTTAATTAAATAAACTTAAAAACAATATGGCATAACATAAAGAACAAAACAGTGTAATAAAACAAATGAATGTGCTGACATAAATGATAAGAAAAATTTTAAATAAATAAAATTAAGTTAAATTATTAATTAAAGTGCGTAGTTTTCTTATTTACTTAAGGCAAAAACTCAGAAATTATCATAAATGTCTTAGTAAAATTCCATAAAGATATTTTCTTATTGTTATCTTTGAAAAACATTATCTTGATAAAAAAAATTTTATGAAATCTGGATTAAGTTTAGAAATATAAAATCACATGACTTCAGTGTAGTTACTCGAGAAGTTTATTAAGTTTGAATATTTTATAAGTATAACAAGTAAGAAAGTATAGTCAGTCAAGCCTGATTATATGATACCCTACGCCACAGTATATGGAAATAATTTTTGTGGGTCAACCCTATTTAGAACCCATGGGCAAGCATGGCCCGCCTGAAGAAAATTGTGTTATGAAGTTAAGATTCATGTAAAAGTTCATTCTGCCGAATATTATTTAGATATCTTCATTTATAAGAGTTTTTAGGATTGGGACTTATTTGGAACATATGGTAAATTTTGGACCTACCATAACAACATTTTGTCATGACATAGTAGCTATCGTAAAACTTGTTATCCCCTATTTTTATGTTAGTAGCAACATTTATAAGGAAATTAAAAACTATTTTCAGGAGTTGTATTTGTATGGCAGCCTATCGAGATGCGAGGACTTAAGTGCATTCTACGGCTCTGATCCCCTATGCTGATGTATACGCTTGATACATTCTTGCTGGAGGCCATGAATACTGAAGGAGTGTGCGACCAAAGGTGGTAGTTAAAAAAAATAGCACCACTAAAGCTGGTAAAAAAGAGTGCAAACCAATTTATTTGCTGTTTTATTGAGTGATAGTGCACTGCTGATTTAAACCAACATTTAGTGCAATCAAATGGACTATATAATTAATTTATAAGACCATGGATTTTGTAATTACATGTGAGAAAAACATATTTCTTAAAGGAAAAAAATTGTCAAAAAACCAAAAATTTTCAGAAAATCTTAGATTTAACCCGATATAACTTAGCTATTATTTCAACCGCGTGACGCCTTAAAGAGAAGTATAACTACATCGGTGCATGCAATGAATCACATCAATATCGTTTCCCGTTACTTTTAGGACAATAACTACAAATAATAATAGTTTAAGAAAAAAACTTGCACAAACTATAATTTCGCAGGCCTGTGAAATTAAATGCTTCTTTGTATTATTCGAATAAAATTGATTAAAAACAGGGAGTTTGAAGTAAAAAACTGAAAAAAGATATATCGGGACTTTTGGCAACGCTGAGATGGTGTGTTGTGTTTTAATTGTCAATAATACAATTGAAAATTTAACAATGACTACAACAAGTTAAACTATCAAATAAATTCTACTTGCAAGCAACTGTCGTTGTTTTTGGATCAGGTGTAGTTGCAAAAGTATTGGTAGCAATTTGTACGAAATTTGGAAACTTCACAAGCCGTTCATCAGATATAAAGAAATCTATTTTGTGCCACTGTTGCATTTTAATTTAAACATTTATACAAAAACAGTTACTGATTACTTGTTAATTGGACGAGCTTAAAGTAGTATAACTTTACTTAAAAAGAGACCAGAATAAACCCAGTCAAAAGAGGAGCAAAATACGATAAGCCGGCGATACAATATCCTATTCAGTCGTACGATTTGCCAAATATAGCATAACTTTTAAGTTTTTAATTATTTGTTTCGTCTCATATACAAATGGTATGTGTTTGAAAATATTTTTTAATACAAACGAATTATTAGTGATGTTTATTTCATTTTTATGTTAAAACAACCTAAATGAGTCTCTTCAGATTACTTTTGAGATTAAAAACTGATGTATCACTTGATCAATTTAAAATGGATTCATTCATATGTTCAAATAATGATTTCGAAATGTTTTGAATAGCGCTAGTTATAGAGATTTTTCAAAGTGAAGTCTAATCAAAGCTAAAGAAAAGAATCGCTTAAATTCTGAAAAGATTATTTTTTTAAGGTCTCCTTAAACTATTGAAATAACTTACAAAATTATCTTGCAGTTAATTTTTGAATTACTCGTTTAAGTTCAAGAATTGTTATGTTTGTTATGTTATTTTGTTCTAAATAATAAATAATTTATGCATTTTTATTTATTGAAATTACTTTAATTATAAAAAAAACTCTATTAATCGGTTAACCGATCAATTACAAAATTAACCGTCTATTAACCGATTAAACCAAAACCTCGGTTAATTAATCGAGAGATTAACCGATTAATGCAAAAGTCCGATTAAATGAAAACCCTTCTAGTTACTCATTTAAAACCCTGCTTACATAAAATGGAAAGCCCCACATCTTGTAATATGGTACTTGGGTACCTACGTCAGTTAATATGCAATTTGGGTTCATCCATTTTAAGGTTAACACAAGACATAAATATGTATATTTATTCGACCTTAAGACGAAAATTTCTCTTTAATTTAAGTATCTAACACATGGTGCAAACAAGTACGGTTTATAAAATTAATATTGTAGAAATTTCAAACGGAATGACAAAGTTATATATACCCTTTTCCCTTCGTTGAAGGGTATAAAAAGAGAACATTTTGTGATTTCAGTACTTTGGCCATAGCTCGGCCACTTTTCAACCGAAAGTTTTCGTTATTTTTATATATAAAACGTATCCAGAGGTCAAACATTTTGATGTTTTCTTGACCATTTGACCACTTTTCCAACCGCGAACATATTATGTGGGAAGCTGTGTATTGATAACCGATATGTTTGTAACTAACTTGACTTTAGCTCGTTTAGTTCTCCAGATATAAAGAATTGTATAATGTCTTTGTATGGGAAGTGTCACACTCACTTTTCCAATCCCGCCCATTTTAAGTATTGATAACCAAGATGTTAGTACCAATTTTAAAAGCCATGGCTCTTGCCGTTCGGAAGATATGCAGAAAAATAAATGGAAAAACACCAACAACATGGGATTTATGGAAAAAATTAGAGGCAGTCGTGGTTTTTTGCTTATATCTAAGCCATTTATGGAGCGATCTGGCTCAATTTCAATAGCAAAATTATAATGAGCTTTCTAATATAAATATATACCAGCCAAGTCCCCATCGTATGTGGGGTCTTCTGAAACACCATTTCAACAGACGGACGGAAAGGCGGACAGACGGACAACCGGATTTGAACTTTCCTTCTTATAAGAAGCCAGAATATATATACTTTATAGGGTCTAAGATCAATATTGTAGAAATTATAAACGGAATGACAAAGTTATAAATACGCTTTTACCTTCGGTGAAGGGTATAAAAATAATAGTTATTTTTTACCAAATTACAGTTGGTTAATTTGGCCAAATTATGGTTAATTTTGATCACAAATGTTTAATTATAACCAAATTATGGTTCATTTCTACCAAATGCTAAATTATTAACTGATTATCATAAAATTGCATTGTATTATTATTAGCCAAAGAAAAATTTGACTGCAATAAAATTATTTGTTACGGTTTTGGGCATTCTAAAATGTTTTCCGAGAGTGGGCTTTGTATGGGGTCTCTGGTTAATTATGGTCCGATCTTTACGAAATTCGGTAGTGTGATTTTTAGTTTTATAAAACTATTATTTGTAACATTCATAAGTTGTATGCTCATCTTAACGAAATTTGGTAGTATAATTTTTAGAGCCAAAAACAGAGTTTTTATCGAAATAATTTGTATTTGTCATAATCACATATGTATGCTTAACGTTTATTCTTAAGATATATTTGTTAATTGTTATCTTTGAAAAACATCATTCTGATAAAAAAAAAACTTTATGGCGTCGGAACGAAATTTTGAAGCGAAAAAATTAGCTTCTAGTTTTTTCGAAAAGATTAAAATTATAAAAACACCTCTACAACTTGTTTTCGTTTTAATGAAGAAAAAACCTTTATCATTAATTGTATAGAATCTTGTTTATTTAACAACTTTTTTTATTTACTGTTGTAAAGTGTACATTAATATAGTTTAAAACTTCATTCGTGCTTTTAGGTAAGATTCATGAAATATCAAAAAAATATTCTCTTAGATTTCTTCAAAGGTATTTAATAAGTTATTATTTAATATTCTAAAAACGGGTGATTTATTCACCAAAATGCACGTTAAAAACTTTCAAAATAAAATATAATGGGAATTCACAAGAATTGTCTTAACTCTGAATTAACACTCCTTAATATCAAGAAGGGTAATAATTTTTATTCAAATTTGAAAATAAATCTGTTCAAATTTCTATACAAATCCATTAAGTGGCATGGCCACACATCAAACTATCCCTTCAAAAATCAAAATACTTTTGATTTGATACATTACAACAACTCAATTATATAAAAAGAGAAATTTTGGGATTTAAGTACTTTATGACCAAAGCCCGGCAACTTTTCAATATTCGATATTTTGATATATAAAACGTGTCTATAGGTTATATTATACCCCTTAAATTTGAAATTTTGATGTTTTCTTTACAATTTTCGAGTATTTTCAATAATGTCTTTGTACGGGAGGTACCACACCTGCTTCTGCAATCCCGCCAATATTTTTTAATGGGTTGGTGTATTGATAACCAATATGTTTGTACCAAATTTAAAACCCTGGCACTTCCGTTCTCCAGATATGCAGAAAAAAGTAATAAAAAAACTACAACAACATGGGATTTATAGGAAAAAATGGAGGTAGTCGTGAATTTTTGCTTATATCTCAGCCATTTATGGACCGATCTGGCTGAATTTCAATAGAAAAATTATAATGAGCATATCTGTCATAAATATATAGCAATCAAGTCCCTATCGTATCTGGTGTCTTCGGAAAACCCATTTCAACAGACGAACGGACAGATGGACAACCGGAATTTTACTTCCCTTCGCATAAGGAGCCAGAATATATATACTTTATAGGGTCTGCGATTAATACTCTAGAAATCACAAACGGAATGACAAAGTTATATATACCCTTTTACCTTCGGGAGAGGGTATAAAAAGGCTGATTAGCTTCTCTCACAGGATTCGATTTGTTTGCAATGTCATTCGTTTTGGATGAGTTTTCTGTTGTTGCTGTGACCTGTGCTACTTTCGTAGAATGTATTGGTTTTGTTGTCTTTACTGTGGTTGAATCAGTTGCTTGACTTTTAATATTTTTAGCAGTTGTCGTCGTCGTTTGAATTGTGATTTTTATAGCAGTTTGTGATTTAACTATTGATTCTGGATCACATCTTTGCTTAAGAATTGGAAATTTTTATTCATAATCTACTGAGTTTTTATAATTGGAGAACGGCAGCAGCTAAAGTTTCCAAAGAAATTACAAGCATTATGGTTATCAATACACAACATCCGACAAAATATGGGCGGGATTTGAGAAGTAAGCATGGCACAATATTGACATATTTATATCTAAATAATAGTATTTGTACAACGTTCTGTTCTTATCGCACCATGGTGAAGGGTATACAAGATTCGGCATAGCCGAATATAGCCCTCTTACTTGTTTTTAATAAAAATAGTTTTTCTGTTAGTCTAGTCTATGTAGTCTAGTCTATGTGTTAGTATATATTATCAGACCTGTCATAGAATTCCATTCCGATCGAAAGTGGTTTTAATTCCGTATTTTGCTTCTTCAGAAAACGAAAAACGAAAAATTTTTTCGGAATGAAACCACTTTTGGTTTTCTAAGTGGAATTGATTGTTTCAGTATTTTATAACCGAAAAAACAACTTAAAATTATTTTTTATGGATAAATAAATGTTTTTTATGATATAGATTGAAGAAATAACACACTTTTGATTTATTTATTTTACTTTATATTGATTTTATTAAAAACATAATAAATTCTTTACCGTTGCGTTGCCACCTTTTTTTTCCCTCACAAACCACTTTTTTCCTTTTTTCCGCTGAACATTACCATACTTAACACAAAAATCATATGGTTTTTACGTAAAGTTGTAAAAAAACATATTTAGCAAAATCGATCGGAATCTGAAGAAGCTAAAACTAAATCGATCGGAATTGAACATACGGAATTAAAACCATTCCGATCGGAATTTGTGACATGCCTGTATATTCTATTTCAAAGTCTATATCGAAGACGAGATTATTTAATTATTGAAAAATTATCGGTAAAAACAAAATTCTAAATTTTAGTTCTACTTAATTTCAACGCTCTATAGAAATATTCGTTCAATAAATACTAAGTTATTTGGTTAATTGGTAAATTAAAAATTGGAATCTGGAAAAACATACACAGGCTTGTGATGAAAATCTATCGATTTAAATGTGATAAATTTCGAGCTATCTTAAAATCCGTTTCTGAATAAAAGTCTTACACCCTTATGCAAAAAAAGTTAAGGTTCACATTACTAAAGCAACACATTAAGCCAAGTGAAAGTGTGTGGGCTTTTAATGTGTTGGCTAACTAATGTTAACTTTAACTTTTTTTTGCATAAGGTTTAATTCTTTCATTAAGATACAGTTAAACTTCTTTTCTCATAGCGATCTAAAATATATACTTAGGGTCTAGGATCAATATTGACATAATGACATAGTTAACCTTCGCTTTAAATTTTAAAAATATGGCGGAAAATCAAACGGGTAGGAGGATTAAAATGCTTCGTTCTGATAATGGTTTGGAATATTGTAATACACAGCTAAAACAGATTTGTAGGAATAGCGGCATACTACATCAGACACCTGCACCGTATAGTCCACAATGGAATGGAAAAGCCGAACGCATGAATAGGACTTTAGTTGAGAAAGCCAGATCAATGTTATATGATGCGAATCTTAAGAAGTTTTATTGGGCTGAGGTTACGAGCACTGCAGCGTATTTAATAAATCACACCCCGAAAAATAGTCTTAATGGAAAATCTCCAGACGAAGTTCTGAGTGGCTAACAACAAAACTTAGATAATCTCCGTGTTTTTTGTTGCGTTGTTATGGTAATGATACCTAAGGAGTTACGTAAAAAGTGAGATTCAAAATCAAAGATGTGTATAATGGTTGGATAATCTGAAAATACCAAAGCCTACAGATTATATGATCCTGTAATGAGAAAGATACACGTAAGTCGTAATGTAGTATTTGTAGAAACTGAAATGTATTTTGAAAAATCAAAATCATCTACGGATAATCAGAATTGAGTGGGGATTTTAGATTATGCAAATTCTGATGATATTTATGAAAGCTCAAGTGAAGCTGAAAGTACTACCGATGATGAAGATGAAAAACAAAAGGAAGAGAATCAAGAAGAAAAACAAGAAGGTCATCAAGAGGAAGAAAAACAAGAAGACCATCAAGAATAAGCAAAGCAAGTAGAACAACAGCAGCAGGTAGAAGAACAACAAGAAGACCGCTTAAATACAGAGGAACAAACTCCTCGTCGATCATCAAGAATGAAAAACCACAAAAATGGATGATTATGTTTCATATTAAGCCAGTTATAGTGCAAGTGAACCAATGAGTTATTCAGAGGCTGTCGATGGTGACGAAAAACGTTTTTGGTTAAAAGCTATTCTAAGTGAATAAAATTCACTTTTGGAAAACAACACATGGTGTGTTGTGAAAAATAACAAAGATAAAAAAGTTAACTACAAAATGGGTTTTTAGGAAGAAAAATTAAGAAGGCGATATTAGGTATAAAGCAAGATTTGTTGGAAGAGGCTGTGCGCAGCGTAGTGGTGTCGATTATACCGAAACTTATTCTCCAGTGATAAGATATGATTCATTACATTTTTTATTAGAATTTGATTTAAAAATAAATCATTTGGATGTTTGTACAGCCTTTCTGCAAGGAAATCTAAGAGATTAAGTTTATATCGAAGTTCCTGAAGGGGTATCCGTTCCGGATGGTCATATGCTAAACTTAAATAAGCCATTGTGATGTTTAAAACAAGCCTCCAGAATTTGGAATGAAAAGTTAAGCGGAAAATTGACAGAAATTGGCATGAGACAACTTAAAGTGGATCAATGCTTTTACGTTATGAATGAAAATACCGATAATTTGATAATTATTGCTGTATACGTGGATGATATGGTCGTGTTGTGGAAAAATGAAAAAACAAAAAATTCCCTGTTTAATAGTATACAAATTTAATTCAAGGTGAAATGTCTTGGTCCAGCTAAATCATTTTTGGGAATGAGAAAAAGTTATGAAACAGGTAAAAAATTATCAATTGATCAGTCGGCATATATAAAAAAAATGTTAGAGCGTTTTAATATGGTTTCCTGCAACCCAGCTTTAACACCCATGGATCCAAATATGAAATAAAATAAATGCGACCAGAATTAAAAAACTAAATCCGAAATGAAGAAGTATCCATATAGGTGTTAATTAGCTGCCTACTGTTTGCGGATTAAGTTACCAGACCGGATATGCTGTAAATTTACTCAGTCGTTTTAACAATAATTTTGAAACTCAACACTTGATTGCAGCAAAGCGTATTTTAAGGTATCTTAAAGGTACAATTAATTTCAAATTACCATTGGAAAAGCAGAAGAGCTTTGAGACAACAGTTTTTTGTGATGCCGACTATGCAGCTGATCCAGAAGAAAGAAAATCAGTTACGGGTACGTACTAATCAAAACAAGCCTCCAGACATGGAGTCAAAGGGGCCTTTTTTGCAGTGTTTGTGAACAGCATTTAGTGAACCAATACAATCATCTTCAGAGACATGGAAAAACCATGAAAAAAGTTAAATAATAAAATTAAAAAAAATATATATATAAGAAACTTGAAATTTGTATCTAAAAATTAAATGCGTGCTTAAAAATAACTAGATAAAGCCAAAAGACTAAATTGCTCAGATTCGTCCAAGAATTTGTTGTTTTAATGGTTGAATTTTTCGTTGAAAACGACGGTAATCATAAAAAAAATCTGTTTGTATAAATGCACAATTGATAAGCGCAATTGTTAGGCAAATTTACGAAGTTTGTGTTATTGAATTCTCATACAAATTTTGACAGTTCATTTGCGATAGTGTAAAAATATACAGTTTGCCCAGGTTGCGAGACTTTTAAGCGATATCATGAAAACTCTAATGCAAAAGAGGCTTTTGAAAATAAAAAAGTGAAACTGACTGTTTCGTTTAATTTTTTTTTTGTTTTGCTATGATTTTTATTATTAAAAAAAACGTTAAAAAAAGATGTTCGACTTTTATTTTCTCAAACGACATTTTTGTGCGACTTTATTTTTATGAAACGACCTTTTGTGCGACTTTTCCAAAATTCCTATCGGTAACCCTGGTTGCGAGGGTAGCTTTCGAAGAAAGAGACAAAAAGCGTTCTTTTTTTGTAGTCAACTGGTAATGTGTAAAAACAGGCCGGTGTAATCAACACAAATTGCGCGATCAAAACAAAAATAACAAAACACAAACCACGTTTCACAAAAGCATTGGTTCAACAAACGTTTTATTTTGTACAAAAAAAAATGTATTTAGTAATATTATTTTGTTTTATAATGTTATTTACTTACTTAAATATTATTTACTAGTGTTGCGGTAAACTTTAAAGTTAATTTCTTCAACAGTTTTGCAATAAATCTTAACTAAATAAATTTGTGTTCATTGTATTTTGGCATAAAAGATGGTGCAAAGAGAAAAATTAAAAAAGGGCAGCTTTCTAAGAAAGAGACAACAAATCTTCTGTCTCGTGACATATCTATGTGTAATCTGTGATTTTTCCTTAACTCAACACGTGTTTTTTTTAACGCAGTTTTTGGTGTATTTTTCCCAATAAAGTTTCAACAGTTATAATATAAAATCATCTCTGGTTTATTTTGTGGACCTTCGTGCATTGTTGACAAAAGCACAACTGATTTATTTTTGGCAGGAACATAGGATACTAATGTTATATCTTCGGAAAAACCAAACACACTAGATGCAACTTCGGGGCTTCGGGACGGCTTAAACTCTTCAGGAACATATCTTTTGGTTTTTTTTGAATGTACCTACGACGGATAACTTCCAAGCGGCCAGCTGTTTGGCTAATGAAAGTTTTGTAAGTTTTTATAATTGCCCACCAATTTTTAACTATACGCTCGCCTTGATTCACATCTCTTACATTGTTTATTTTCCCAGTATGTATTTGGCTCTGAAGTGGATAAAATGTTTTGGAATCACATGCACACCAGATTTTAATTCCATATTTAGCTGGCTTGGAAGGCATATATTGCGTAAAATGTGTTCGGCTCTGAAAACCAAAGAGTTGCTTGTCTATGGTTATAGACTCGTATGGTCGATAATAAGCTCTTAAACAAAAAAGTATAAATATGTATGACAAACACTTGTTCGACGCATATAAACATACGTGCAGTAATATACCTCCCGGGTGGATATTGGTAAATCACGTACATAAAAACATTTGGTAAAGCGAAGGTTAAATATATGTATGTACTTAGATACCTTCGGTGAAGGTTATAAAAAGTATAGAGTGTAAGCGGCGGATTTTTGTTTATGAGTTTTTAGATATTAGGATATTAATTTCATCGAATTTTGCTTTAATCGGCTAATCGATCGATTAATTAACCGAGGTTTTGGTTTAATCGGTTAATAATCGGTTAAATTTGTTATTTTATGGAACACTTAATTGGGAATATTATCTATAAAATAAGGTATATATCACCCTTGTGGGTCTCCCAGTTCGGCCACAGTGGGTTAGGCATCCCTCAGAGCACCACTGAAATACCCTTCAACGTAAAAAATCATCACAAATCAGCCAATTCGTAAATATAAATTAATTAAAATTATGGAACACTTAATTGGGAACATTATCTATAAAATAAGGTATAAATCACCCTTGTGGGTCTCCCAGTTCGGCCACAGTGGGTTAAGCATCCCTCAGAGAACCACTGAAATACCCTTCAACGTAAAAAATCATCACAAATCAGCCAATTCGTAAATATAAATTAAGTAAAATTATGGAACACTTCGGTTCGGATCGGTTAACCGAAGAAAAAAGTGTTATTTATAAATAAAATAATTTCAATAAATAAAAATTAATACATTATTATTTTAATTATAATTATTAATTATTAGGAGTTTATCAGTTAAAAACAACAACATAACAATTCTTGAACTAAAACGAGCGAACAAAAAAATAATTCATAGATATGTACATAATACATCTTTTTTAATTAATGTATATTGTGTAAAAATTAAAATATAGACTGTGTGATCATATTAATAGTTACTTCAAAAGTTCAAAGAGATCTTATAAAATAATCATTTAGAAAAATAATTTGGTTTGAATATTAGGGATTTAAGTGATTCCTTTCTTTAATTTTGATAAAACTTGACTCGGAAACATTTATTCATTTATCGTAGTTGGAGAAATCGATAGCAATAATACAGAATATCTAATTTCTCAGCCCTTTTCCTGGATTTATCTTAAAAAATATAAAATATTCCATTATGCCATTAGAGTCCTGTTAATTTTTTTTTTTTTTTTTAATTTTTAACTTTTCTAATGGTTTCGGTTAATTCTGTTAAAAGATTGATATGAGAAGATATGAAAAGAAACAAAAACCTAAACGCATACATATAAAAAGTACGTGAAACAAAAAGGTGTTGAAAGCAAACACTTTTTGTTTGTATGAAAAAATATTTTCTAAACACATTCCTTTTGTATATGAGAGTCTCAAGTAAGTGCTTTAAGTTTCACAGCTAAGTTCAGTCAAGTTTTCTTAATAATTACCTTTTAAGGTATCCATCCCTCTTATTACAAATTCAAAATTTTCAATGTGTGGAAAGCACATCAAAATAAAAAATGTATATTAATGGTCAATTTCACCAAACTATGTATTTGAATACTAATATATGCAAGGCGAATTCATACAAGCTGACCTTGGCTGGCTACGTGAGCCACAGCTGATAACTATGTGTCAAAATGGTGTATGATCTGGTGGTTTTGGGGAATCTTTCATAAATTCTATAATTTTCTCTTAGAATTATGAAATTTAAAACGATTTAAATTATAATATTTCAAAACACAAAATTCAAAACAAAATAAAATGTTTGAACTGTTTACTACAGTTGTTTTATTTTGACACAACGTTAAAGTATTGTACAGTATTGTATCCGTTTTCAAAATACGACCACCTTGTATGAATTCGCCTTGAATCTAAGTTTAAAATTCGTTTTTAATGTCAAAAAAAAAAAAAGAACAAGTTAGAGTACTATATTCGGCTGTGCCAAATCTTTGATACCCTCCACCGACAGGAGTGGGCTCTATATGATTAATACATATATATTATTAACTAAGCTTCACAAAATCGAGCGTCAGCATTCAAATAAGTTGCGGTTTAGACATGAATTAAATTATTGACCGACAATAAGAAAACTTTATGCGTTTCTTGTTAGAACTTTGAACAGGCTTGAGTAAAATATCATGATTCGTAAAAGTTTTAGCCGGACTAAAATAATTTTTAGGAGGGTAATTTGTATCGCTCCTATGGTAATTTATGGCCCAATCATCCCAAAATTCTGAAGACTGATTTCTGGTATTATAAAAAAAATAAATTAGAATAAATTTCAATACAGCAGTGTAATAAGTTTTAGCGTTAATAGAAAATTTCACAAATTTGCATGATATTTTTTCTGGCCATATGAATTAAAGTAAGAAATTTTACCGCAATATCTATATATGTGATGGTTTAAGGCGAATTTTATTATTTTCCCAAAGTGAGCTTTATTTGGTTTTAGGCGCAATACACTGTTTTCCGGGAATAGGGTTTATATGGGACCTAGTGTTAATTATGGACCGATCTTCAAAAACTTTTACAGTGTGATTTCTCGTCCTATAAAACCGTGACGTACAAAATTTAAGTATGCTAGCATTATTTATTGTGCTTTTAGGCGTACTAAACTGTTTTCCGGGAATAGGGTTTATATGGGGCCTAGTGTAAATTATGGACCGATCTTCAAAAACTTTTACAGTGTGATTTCTGGTCCTATAAAACTGTGACGTACCAAATTTAAGTATGCTAGCGTTTTTTATTGCGGTTTTAGGCGTACTAAACTGTTTTCCGGGAATAGGGTTTATATGGGGCCTAGTGTAAATTATGGACCGATCTTCAAAAACTTTTACACTGTGACGTACCAAATTTAAGTATGCTAGCATTATTTATTGCGCTTTTAGGCGTACTAAACTGTTTTCCGGGAATAGGGTTTATATGGGGCCTAGTGTAAATTATGGACCGATCTTCAAAAACTTTTACACTGTGACGTACCAAATTTAAGTATGCTAGCGTTTTTTATTGCGGTTTTAGGCGTACTAAACTGTTTTCCGCGAGATGGGTTTATATGGGGCCTATGATTAATTATAGACTGATCGTCACGAAATTTACCAGTATGATTTGCAGTCGTACAAACCAAATTCGAGCAAAATTTTATGTCATTCCGTGCATTATTAAACCATTTTTGTTAGTTTTTGTATCAAAATTATCAATTTTTTTAGGATGGTGGTTCCACATTTTGATTCATAGTTCTGATCCTACTGAACCGATGTTGCTGGATTTTAATCCCAAACTGCTTAGGATAACTACAAGCAATTTGAGAACAAGTTTGTTCTTTTCCTTTGCGTTTTTCGAAAGTGAGCGTGTTTTCAACAGACGGACAGACAGACGGACATGGCTAAATCAACTTAGAATTACTCAAGGAGCCAGAATATATATATTTTATGGGGTCTTAGATGTATAATAAAAGAGTTTCACACGGAATGACAAACTTAGTATACCCTCATTCACCACAGTGGTGGTGGAGGGTATAAAAAATACGAAAAACTATTCTTTAATACGAATTAATATTTAAATAGAATTAGTGAAATTGGCTTTAAGAGTTATTACAGAAAACATCAAGCAAATTTCAAAAGAAAAAAATTTAAAGTTCAAAACGTATATTTTTGTCACTACTCAGACTTTATTGCTATGTATGTGCTGGTTCACACTGTTCAAGTTTTAGCCTTCAAGTCTTGAGCTTTATGGAGAGAAGGGAAAAGAGAATGCCATTTCTCCTAAAAACTCAAGACTTGATGGCAATAATTTAATTGCTTTACGAAAATAAAGTGATTGGGTTTGGGCCACCACCTCCCACTGTGCATGGTAGTGAAATGTCCTTTCAAAAGTTATTTTTGGAAGAAAAAAAAATTTATTATTAATAAGATTTCTCTATGGCGTGTTAGGCCTGATCACTAGGAAATCTTTTTCCAAAGACTTTAGAAAAGCTTAAAATATTATACAAATAAAACTGTAAAGTGGGCTTTGTATGGGGTCTCTGGTTAATTATGGTCCGATCTTAACGAAATTTGGTAGTATGATTTTAAGAGCCAAAAGCAGAGTTTTTATCGAAATAATTTGTATTTGTCATAATCACATATGTATGCTTAACGTTTATTCTTAAGAGATATTTGTTAATTGTTATCTTTAAAAAACATCATTCTGATAAAAAAAAAACTTTATGGCGTCGGAACGAAATTTTGAAGCGAAAAAATTAGCTTCTAGTTTTTTCGAAAAGATTAAAATTATAAAAAAACCTCTACAACTTGTTTTCGTTTTAATGAAAAAAACCTTTATCATTAATTGTATAGAATCTTGTTTATTTAACAACTTTTTGTATTTACTGTTGTAAAGTGTACATTAATATAGTTTAAAACTTCATTAGTGCTTTTAGGTAAGATTCATGATATATCAAAAAAATATTCTCTAAGATTTCTTCAAAGGTATTTAATAAGTTATTATTTAATATTCTAAAACCGGGTGATTTATTCACCAAAATGCACGTTAAAAACTTTCAAAATAAAATATAATGGGAATTCACAAGAGTAGTCTTTACTCTGAATTAACACTCCTTAATATCAAGAAGGGTAATAATTTTTATTCAATTTTGAAAATAAATCTGTTCAAATTTCTATACAAATCTATTAAGCGGCATGGCCACACATCAAACTAATCCTTCAAACACGTATGGTTCGATGTGAATTTGACAAAAATCAGCCAAAAATGTTCGATATTTTGATATATAAAACGTGTCCATAGGTCATACTAGAGCCTTAAAATTTATGTTTTTTTGACCATTTTTGGAGTATTTTCAATAATGTCTTTGTACGGGACCCCGCCCACTTTTCCAATCCTGCCCAAATTTTGTGGGATGCTTGATACCCGATATGTGTGTACTTAATTTGGGAACTTAACTCGTTTAGTTCTCCAGATATAAAGAAATGTATAATGTCTTTGTATGGGAAGTGCCACAGCCATTTTTCCAAGAATTGGCGTATTGGTAACAAAAATATTAGTACCAAATTGGAAAGCTTTGCCGTTCTCCAGTTATACAGAAAAAAGAAATAAAAAAACAACTACAACAACATGGGATTTATGGGAACAATTAGAGGTAGACGTGGTTTTTTGCTCATATCTAGCTGAATTTCAATAGCAAAATTATATTGAGCATATCTGACATAAATATATACCAACCAAGTTCCCATCATATCTGGGGTCTTCGGAAAACCCATTGCAAAAGACGGACTAAAAATCCATTTCAATAGACGGATTTGAACTTCCCTTCTCATAAGAAGCCAGAATATATATACTTTATAGGGTCTAAGATCAATATTGTAGAAATTACAAACGGAATTGCAAAGTTATTTTTTACCAAAGTATAGTTGGTTAATTTGGCCAAATTATGGTTAATATTGTTATAATTATATAAACTTTTGTTCTTTAGTTTCTTAATGTACTTTAATTGGGTCGTGAATAATTTTTATTTTTTGCTTGATATATAACAATTATTTATTGATTTCTATATTTTGCATAAAAATAATCATTTTTATTTTGGTTTTATGTCTTAAGATAAAGCTGAACTTGCCAAACGTAATTGTAAAAAAGGCTTGAGATGTGAATCTGCAAATTTCGTTTTTACTTAAAATAATGGTTTTTATTAAGCAAAATACAAAAATCCAGAAATAGTCGTCATATAACAAGCAAAAATTGAAAATTTTAAATACTTGCTGTGTTCCAAAAACAAAAAATAAACTCAAAAATAAGAATTATTTGCAATAAAAAAATAAACTTAAATATAATTTTTAAAAAATATTTTTGTATAGAGTATAAAAATTCAAAAAAATGAAAATTTTTGTACATAAAAGTTGATATGTTAAAAATCCCGGGACTCATAAAAATAAATCTCGGAATTCGGGATTTATCATTCCCGAAAAATCCCGGGATTTCGGGATTTCCCGATTGGCATCCCTAGTGATACTTTCTTTTGCAAATTTATGTGTAAACGAACGCAATTCAGTAAAATCCAGTTCAAATTTGTACAAATTTTTGCAAATTTTGGGTTAAACGAACACAGTTCTAGATTGAATTAAACTATGAACTGGCTTATTTGAGTTTCTAAGCTGAACTATTTTATTTCAATTATTTTCTTACAAACAAACAGTTATTTTCTTATCTGCTTACTCATTTATATATACTAGCATTTAACCAGCTACTTCGTTAGCGTCTCCTTTTCTTTCGTAAACATATTTTTATGCCAAAGTTAATTTTTCTAGGTTTTAACTTGTTTAGATTCTAGCATTTAACCCGTTACTTTGTAAGCAGGTCCGTTTTTTCATGAACATATTTGCATGCCAATGGTTATGGTTCTACTTCTAACATTTTTTATCTTATAGGTTGATAATCACTCAGCTTAATTTTGTGTCTCTAACTTCAATATTATAACAAATTAAAAAGTATGACACATAAAACACAAAAGTAAAAAAACAAAATTTAATTACCATTATTTATCCTTTTTGATACCTTTTTCTTCCCATTGAAGTATCAAAAATTTCAATATTGTAGTGGAAGCCCATAATTTAGTACTTTTATGTCAATGAGTGGAGAAAAATGTTTTGTAAAAAAGTAGAAAAAAAGAAATTAGGATTTTCACCTGAAGGATCCTGAAGGATCGAATTTCGAAAAAGTATCAAATTTGTATTTGTATTTTTTAGATGAGTTACGAATGTGATATAATTGTTATTTCTATGTTTATGGGCTTAAAAGATAGATGGGGTGTCAAAATAGTACCAAAATACAGGTTTTACCCGTTTACCCTGTAAAAGGGTTGAATTTCCTAAAAGTACCAGACACCTGTCCGCTTATTTTTCTAAAGAGCAACGATAGATATTACATTTTTTGTATCTCTTTTAGTTTTGGAGAAATAAGGTTACCGAATTTACCCGTTTTTACCCTTTTTAACCCCTAAACATTCGAACTTCTAAAAATCCCGTCTTTGTGAATCGAGACCAACCACTGGCCCAAATTTCAAGTTTTTAGCTTTTGCTTATTTACTATTTATACATATTAATTTACACAATTAGACGCACCACATGTGTGGAGAATTTTGTAACTCTATTTACTAGGTTATTCATTCGGTTAACCGATTAATTCCTACCCGATTAACAGATCGGTTAATTTGAAATTGCCTATTTTCGATTAACGATTAAGCCGGTTAATTGCAGTCGAATAAATCATGTCTATTTTTCGTTTGACAGCAAGCGGGGTAGAGAAGCAAGAAGGGTAAAAAAAGACATGAATCGTATTTTCTGTGCTTCGTTTTTGGCATTCCTCTTTGCACTTATTCGTGTTTTTTAATTTATGTTTTGTTCTTATTTTAAAGTGATAGGTGCTTATTAAAATATAGAAAAATAAAAAATTGTTATTAAAAAAATATTCAAAACATATCAAAATTATGTGGAATAACGAAATTTTTAAATTTTTTTTTTTAATTTTAATTAATTTAATATTTACAGAACTAAAAAAGAAATACAAAAAAGACATGTCTTTTAAATCATCCTGAAAATTGGGTGTAATAATAAAAAAAATATTTACTGCCTGTTTTTGAAAATAAAATAAAAATTTTCGAATGGGAAAATAAATTGAAACAACAATAAAAAAGTCAAATTTGTTTTTGTTTTGCATATAAATTTCCTAACGAATATTTGTATTTTAGT
Source organism: Pollenia amentaria (assembly GCA_943735925.1). Taxonomy (NCBI): domain Eukaryota; kingdom Metazoa; phylum Arthropoda; class Insecta; order Diptera; family Polleniidae; genus Pollenia; species Pollenia amentaria. Next base: position 196,769,104 of record OX031008.1, on the reverse strand, counting down.
TTGAAAAACAGGCAGTTAAGGCCTCGTTACTCTTTACGTAAATGCTGCGGATACGTAAACGTTGAGGTCGACTTCAATGGTTGGTAAACGTATCATATGTTCTTAAAGTGTGTTAAAAAAACAAAGAAAATTAAATAAAAACATTTTGTTATGCTTTGATTTTGCACTCAGTGTTACTTTAAAGCACGTTGTTAATGTTCTTGTTTGAAATCGCCAATACATAACGATATCCAGGCTTTTCTAATAAAGAAGTAGAAGAGTAGAATATATGTATGTCCATATGTATATACAGATATGTTTGTATGTACAGCATTGAAAAATACTATTACATAAAAACTTTTGATATAGTTTTTTGCACCTAGTTAAGGAGTTATGGACCTTAACTATTTTTTAAGACTTTATTAATATCTGTTTAAGTACAAATTTGATCTCACTTATATGGGTATCAGTAAAAAGTGCTACTAAATCCTCACCTATATATGTGTATACACGCTGTTTATTTCCGGAGATGCCCGGGGACAAACCATCAAAATTACTGCAAAAAACGTGTTCACAAAAAAGTACCAAAAGTACGAATTTTTACCCTGTTTGACCTTAAATGTACTTAATTTGTTTGCTACCGTTATGTGAAAGAAAATAGGTTTCAAGTTTGCTCAAAATTATTTTGAAAAAAAGAAAACGTGTTTACAAAACGTACGAATTTTTACCGTTTTGTGCCTAGAATTAAAAATTTGTTATATATGTATGTCCCTAGTGATAGTTTTAGCATGAAGTAATTATTAGCCTATTTCCGATGTTCGAATTCTTTCTTTCGAACAACTTCATTTAAAACACAAACAAAGTTTTTAGAATTTGTACGAATGTAGTCTTACGAACGAAATAGGCCGTAAACTTTTCAAATTTTGCAATACATATGAGCTAAATTAAAATATCCCAAAAACTCCCTATTTTACCCACTTTCAGGGGGTATGCCTTAAAAGTTACGACTTTCAAAATGTTCTTTTATGCGACATTTTAAAATTCATTCAAACATCGCCAAAATATATAAAACAAAGTTTTACCCTGTTTTGTCCCTTTAAGTTAACATTTTTCAAACCTATATCCCTAATGGTAGTTTAAGCCAAAAAATAAATTAACTTTTAAAATTTTGCAGTCTAAATTGATCAAAATTGATCTGAAGTTTGCCTTTCTTATATATAAAATCAAGAGCGGGTACGTAAAAACGGAGAGAAATTTAAATTTTATCAGGTTCATCCGCAACGCAGCGTTACATTTACGTAAGAGTACCTATTTATACATAGACTTGGTAAGGAAAACGCAACAGCTGATCAGCAAACGTATACGTTTACGTAAGAGTAACGAGGCATTAAGTGTTTGTGTGTAAAGAAAATTTTGTTAAACATTCCCTGCAAATAATATTTGACTACTTGAACCATTTTAGATAAAATAGACTACTTACAGCATGGTCCTATGTAATGCATTCATGGACCATGCCATTGTTAAAAAAGAATTTGTAGTTAAACGACATGTCTTCGTTTTTAAAAGACATGATTTCGTTTTTTAGCGATTTCAGAACTAATCCTCTGGAGTATACCATAGAGTAGTTTCAAAACTAACCTACTGGGAGTATGTACGAACATGGAGTAGTTAAAAGACTAACCCGTTGTAATGCAAAGCTGGGTTATATGGTCCAGAACGAGGACATCGTAATGTTAAATATACCATGGTTTTCAATACATTTGGGTTACCTTTGGACCATAGTCCCTTATGGGCTATATTTTACATGCGTGTATGGAGTTTAACATAAATTTGTCCCACCACTGTATTTATATCGCTTGACCAAGTTAAGTTGCTGTTGAACATTAATTCCAGATTTTTTGCCGTTGTTAATTTGACCATAATTCCCATGTCAATGATGTCAACTATCACATTGATTATTAGGATATCATTTTCGATTAAAGGTGTGACTGGTAGTGATTATGAATATGACTTGCAGAAAATTTCAGCCTAAAGTTTTACGGTCCGATATTTTCAAATTTTAGAAAAACACAGATTTTTAGAACCTAAAGCAAAAAAAAAAAAAAAAAGAAAAACCATAAAATAATATAAAGATTTTTTTAAAAAAAATATTGAAACGCAGTTTGCGACTTTTATTGTACTTCTAAACAAATATTTACACGGTCGAATTAAAACAGTAAGCAAGTGAACAAACTTACAAGAACATATTCATAGCAAAAAAAGATTGTTAATTAAATAAACTTAAAAACAATATGGCATTAAATAAAGAACAAAACAGTGTAATAAAACAAATGAATGTGCTGACATAAATGATAAGAAAAATTTTAAATAAATAAAATTAAGTTAAATTATTAATTAAAGTGCGTAGTTTTCTTATTTACTTAAGGCAAAAACTCTGAAATTATCATAAATGTCTTAGTAAAATTCCATAAAGATATTTTCTTATTGTTATCTTTGAAAAACATTATCTTGATAAAAAAAATTTTATGAAATCTGGATTAAGTTTAGAAATATAAAATCACATGACTCCAGTGTAGTTACTCGAGAAGTTTATTAAGTTTAAATATTTTATAAGTATAACAAGTAAGAAAGTATAGTCAGTCAAGCCTGATTATATGATACCCTACGCCACAGTATATGGAAATAATTTTTGTGGGTCAACCCAATTTAGAACCCATGGGCAAGCATGGCCCGCCTGAAGAAAATTGTGTTATGAAGTTAAGATTCATGTAAAAGTTCATTCTGCCGAATATTATTTAGATATCTTCATTTATAAGAGTTTTTAGGATTGGGACTTATTTGGAACATATGGTAAATTTTGGACCTACCATAACAACATTTTGTCATGACATAGTAGCTATCGTAAAACTTGTTATCCCCTATTTTTATGTTAGTAGCAACATTTATAAGGAAATTAAAAACTATTTTCAGGAGTTGTATTTGTATGGCAGCTATGCTCAAATCTCCTTTGCCTGGGTAACAATCCTGTCGAGATGCGAGGACTTAAGTGCATTCTACGGATCTGATCCCCTATGCTGATGTATACGCTTGATACATTCTTGCTGGAGGCCATGAATACTGAAGGAGTGTGCGACCAAAGGTGGTAGTTAAAAAAAATACCATCACTAAAGCTGGTAAAAAAGAGTGCAAACCAATTTTTTTGCAGTTTTATTCAGTGATAGTGCACTGCTGATTTAAACCAACATTTAGTGCAATCAAATGGACTATACAATTAATTTATAAGACCATGGATTTTGTAATTACATGTGAGAAAAAACATATTTCTTAAAGGAAACAAATTGTCAAAAAACCAAAAATTTTCAGAAAATCTTAGATTTAACCCGATATAATTTAGCTATTATTTCAACCGCGTGACGCCTTAAAGAGAAGTATAACTACATCGGTGCATGCAATGAATCACATCAATATCGTTTCCCGTTACTTTTACGACAATAACTACAAATAATAATAGTTTAAGAAAAAAACTTGCACAAACTATAATTTCGCAGGCCTGTGAAATTAAATGCTTCTTTGTATTATTCGAATAAAATTGATTAAAAACAGGGAGTTTGAAGTAAAAAACTGAAAAAAGATATATCGGGACTTTTGGCAACGCTGAGATGGTGTGTTGTGTTTTAATTGTCAATAATACAATTGAAAATTTAACAATGACTACAACAAGTTAAACTATCAAATAAATTCTACTTGCAAGCAACTGTCGTTGTTTTTGTATCAGGTGTAGTTGCAAAAGTATTGGTAGCAATTTGTACGAAATTTGGAAACTTCACAAGCCGTTCATCAGATATAAAGAAATCTATTTTGTGCCACTGTTGCATATAATTTTATTTTAAACATTTATACAAAAACAGTTACTGATTACTTGTTAATTGGACGAGCTTAAAGTAGTATAACTTTACTTAAAAAGAGACAAGAATAAACCCAGTCAAAAGAGGAGCAAAATGCGATAAGCCGGCGATACAATATCCTATTCAGTCGTACGATTTGCCAAATATAGCATAACTTTTAAGTTTTTAATTATTTGTTTCGTCTCATATACAAATGATATGTGTTTGAAAATATTTTTTAATACAAACGAATTATTAGTGATGTTTATTTAATTTTTTTGTTAAAACAACCTAAATGAGTCTTTTCAGATTACTTTTGAGATTAAAAACTGATGTATCACTTGATCAATTTAAAATGGATTCATTCATATGTTCAAATAATGATTTCGAAATGTTTTGAATAGCGCTCGTTATAGAGATTTTTCAAAGTGAAGTCTAATCAAAGCTAAAGAAAAGAATCGCTTAAATTCTGAAAAGATTATTTTTTTAAGGTCTCCTTAAACTATTAAAATAACTTACAAAATTATCTTGCAGTTTATTTTTAAATTACTCGTTTAAGTTCAAGAATTGTTATGTTTGTTATGTTATTTTTTTTCTAAATAATAAATAATTTATGCATTTTTATTTATTGAAATTACTTTAATTATAAAAAAAACTCTATTAATCGGTTAACCGATCAATTACAAAATTAACCGTGTATTAACCGATAAAACCAAAACCTCGGTTAATTAATCGAGAGATTAACCGATTAATGCAAAAGTCCGATGAAATGAAAACCCTACTAGTTACTCATTTAAAACCCTGCTTACATAAAATGGAAAGCCCCACATCTTGTAATATGGTACTTGGGTCACTACGTCAGTTAATATGCAATTTGGGTTCATCCATTTTAAGGTTAACACAAGACATAAATATGTATATTTATTCGACCTTGAGACGAAAATTTCTCTTTAATTTAAGTATCTAACACATGGTGCAAACAAGTACAGTTTATAAAATTAATATTGTAGAAATTTCAAACGGAATGACAAAGTTATATATACCCTTTTCCCTTCGTTGAAGGGTATAAAAAGAGAACATTTTGTGATTTCAGTACTTTGGCCATAGCTCGGCCACTTTTCAACCGAAAGTTTTCGTTATTTTTATATATAAAACGTATCCAGAGGTCAAACATTTTGATGTTTTCTTGACCATTTGACCACGCTAACTTTTCCAACCGCGAACATATTATATGGGATGCTGTTAGAGTTTGTTCCCGGGATTTGTCGTCCGGGGAATTCCCGGGATTTTCAATTGTTTTCAATTCCCGCTTTCCCGGAAATTAGTTGCGGTATTCCCGGGAAATTTTGAAGAACATCTTTTTTTAATACTTTAGTAAATCTATGTCGGACTAGTGCTGTAGTAGTTTAATCCAACTTAATTTCACCACAATATTTAAATCTACTACAGTTTAAGGCATATTAAGCTCATTTTTAAGAATGGGCTTTGTATAGGTCCTATGATAATTAAAGGCCTATCTTCACGAAATTTTATTTCTTGTCTTAGCACACTGAAGTGTAAATTTTACAATAATATCTTGCGGCTTAGGGCGTAGTTAAGTGTTTTCCTAGATTGTGCTTTATATGCGGCATTTCAAGTAATTTTGAGTATTATGAAAGTAGAATATGCTAAATTGCACCACAAAAGCAGTATTTGTTACGCTTTTAGCCATACTTACATGATTTACAAGATTGGTCTAAACTTGGAGCCGTAGGTAAATTATGGACCGACATTCACGAAATTTGGTGGCTTATAAAACGAATTTGTGGAAATTTAATGTCAAATTTATGTTAGATCAGGTTTCCGACCTGATCTTTCATTTGACGTAATCAGTTTTTCGATACCTCATACGGTTTTCGAGTTATGGAGCGTTGAGTTTGTCGTATGTGGTATAGGCTGAAGCAATTTTCAAATTAGATGTGTTCAAACTCAATTTACTCGAAACTATCGGAATCCACATACGACAATTAAATTATCAGTCGACGATTTGGGTGCATAACTCTTTCCCTACTGAAGCGATTCTGCTGGAATTCACTCCCAAACAGGCTAGAAGATCTAGAAACCATTTGACACCCATATGACTAAATCGGCTCAGAATTAATAAAGGATTCACAATAATATTAAAAAAAGATTCACATGGAATGACAAACTTAGTATACTTTCATACACCACTGCTAAAGAAAATTTCTCTTTCCTGCTAAATTTGTTAAACTGTAAAATTGTTTTAGAATTCCTATTTCGTAATGTTATGCCTTCAGTTCCTAATCGCCCTTTCAGAAATTTTATTCCACTAAGACTTCCATACTTTCATTCTAATTATGCAAATGAGCTCTGAATTTGACCATGTATATACGTATATTGGTTTCTATGATCCTGTTGACATCAAAATAACCTCTTAAGTATCTTAAAATTACTTTAATCTTAATTTTTTTACGTTTTTGTTATATAATAGATACTAGATTTAATTATTTAAAGCGTAATAGTCAGTAAGAAATATTAGTTTCTTTGGAAAAATAAGTAAATAAATAAATAAAAAAATTTGGGCGGGAATCCCGGGAATTTGATATTTATTTCCCGCTTTCCCGAGAATAAAAACTCAGATGCTGTGTATTGATAACCGATATGTTTGTAACTAACTTGACTTTAGTTCGTTTAGTTCTCCAGATATAAAGAATTGTATAATGTCTTTGTATGGGAAGTGTCACACTCACTTTTCCAATCCCGCCCATTTTTGGTATTGATAACCAAGATGTTAGTACCAATTTTAAAAGCCATGGCTCTTGCCGTTCGGTGGATATGCAGAAAAAGAAATGAAAAAACAACAACAACATGGGATTTATGGGAAAAATTAGAGGCAGTCGTGGTTTTTTGCTTATATCTAAGCCATTTATGGAGCAATCTGGCTCAATTTCAATAGCAAAATTATAATGAGCTGTCTAATATAAATATATACCAACCAAGTCCTCATCGTATGTGGGGTCTTCTGAAACACCATTTCAACAGACGGACGGACAGACGGACAACCGGATTTGAACTTTCCTTCTTATAACAAGCCAGAATATATATACTTTATAGGGTCTAAGATCAATATTGTAGAAATTATAAACGGTATGGCAAAGTTATAAATACGCTTTTACCTTCGGTGAAGGGTATAAAAATAATAGTTATTTTTTACCAAATTATAGTTGGTTAATTTGGCCAAATTATGGTTAATTTTGATCACAAATGGTTAATTTAAACCAAATTATGGTTCATTTCTACCAAATGCTAAATTATTAACGGATTATAACAAAATTGCATTGTATTATTATTAGCCAAAGAAAATTTGACTGCAATAAAATTATTCGTTACGGTTTCGGGCATTCTAAAATGTTTTCCGAGAGTGGGCTTTGTATGGGGTCTCTGGTTAATTATGGTCCGATCTTTACGAAATTCGGTAGTGTGATTTTTAGTTTTATAAAACTATTATTTGTAACATTCATAAGTTGTATGCTCATCTTAACGAAATTTGGTAGTATCATTTTTAGAGCCAAAAACAGAGTTTTTATCGAAATAATTTGTATTTGTCATAATCATATATGTATGCTTAACGTTTACTCTTTAAAGATATTTGTTAATTGTTATCTTTAAAAAACATCATTCTGATAAAAAAAAAACTTTATGACGTCGGAACGAAGTTTTGAAGCGAAAAAATTAGCTTCTAGTTTTTTCGAAAAGATTAAAATTATAAAAAAACCTCTACAACTTGTTTTCGTTTTAATGAAAAAAACCTTTATCATTAATTGTATAGAATCTTGTTTATTTAACAACTTTTTGTATTTACTGTTGTAAAGTGTACATTAATATAGTTTAAAACTTCATTAGTGCTTTTAGGTAAGATTCATGATATATCAAAAAAATATTCTCTTAGATTTCTTCAAAGGTATTTAATAAGTTATTATTTAATATTCTAAAAACGGGTGATTTATTCACCAAAATGCACGTTAAAAACTTTCAAAATAAAATATAATGGGAATTCACAAGAATTGTCTTAACTCTGAATTAACACTCCTTAATATCAAGAAGGGTAATAATTTTTATTCAAATTTGAAAATAAATCTGTTAAAATTTCTATACAAATCCATTAAGCGGCATGGCCACACATCAAACTAACCCTTCAAAAATCAAAATACTTTTGATTTGATACATTACAACAAATCAATTATATAAAAAGAGAAATTTTGGGATTTCAGTACTTTATGACCAAAGCTCGCCAACTTTTCAATATTCGATATTTCGATATATAAAACGTGTCTATAGGTTATATTAGACCCCTCAAATTTGAAATTTTGATGTTTTCTTTACAATTTTCGAGTATTTTCAATAATGTCTTTGTACGGCAGGTACCACACCTGCTTCTGCAATCCCGCCAATATTTTTTAAGGGGTTGGTGTATTGATAACCAATATGTTTGTACCAAATTTAAAACCCTGGCACTTCCGTTCTCCAGATATGCAGAAAAAAGTAATAAAAAAACTACAACAACATGGGATTTATAGGAAAAATTGGAGGTAGTCGTGGATTTTTGCTTATATCTCAGCCATTTATGGACCGATCTGGCTGAATTTCAATAGAAAAATTATAATGAGCATATCTGTCATAAATATATAGCAACCAAGTCCCTATCGTATCTGGTGTCTTCGGAAAACCCATTTCAACAGACGAACGGACAGATGGACAACCGGAATTTTACTTCCCTTCGCATAAGGAGCCAGAATATATATACTTCATAGGGTCTGCGATTAATACTCTAGAAATCACAAACGGAATGACAAAGTTATATATACCCTTTTACCTTCGGGAGAGGGTATAAAAAGGCTGATTAGCTTCTCTCACAGGATTCGATTTGTTTGCAATGTCATTCGATTTGGATGAGTTTTCTGTTGTTGCTGTGACCTGTGCTGCTTTCGTGGAATGTATTGGTTTTGTTGTCTTTACTGTGGTTGAATCAGTTGCTTGATTTTAATATTTTTAGCAGTTGTCGTCGTCGTTTGAGGTGTGATTTTTATAGCAGTTTGTGATTTAACTACTGATTCTGGATCACATCTTTGCTTAAGAACTTGCTCATAACTATTGCAATATCAATTATTATTTATTAAAGAACTAAACAATATTGATGATGGTCCTATAAATATTATTCCACTTAATAAGGAGCTATATATATCACTGTCTAAGTCTATAAAAGGCGATAGCACTGATTATATTGAAATACGATTTTTAGACTCCTATAGATTTATGCCCTCAAGCTTAGACAATCTCGTTAAGAATTTAACTAAACATGAATTGAAAATAGTGAAATCATTTTATGTAGATGATGAAACTAAGTTCAATTTACTTGTAAGAAAAGGAGTTTTTCCGTATAATTATTTGAATTCTGTTGCGAAACTTACAGAAAAACATTTGCCAAGCAAGGAAGATTTCTTTAATAAGTTAAATAATACACATTGTTTTGAAGAAGACTACATTCATGCTAAAATGGTTTGGAGTACATTTCAATGTGAAACTTTGGAAGACTATTTAATGTTATACCTTAAAACTGATGTTTTATTGTTGGCAGATGTATTTGAGAATTTTAGAATTGTTTGTAAAGACATTTATAATTTAGACCCATGCCATTATTTCACAGCTCCAGGATTGTCCTGGGATGCTATGCTTAAATTAACAAATATTAAATTAGATTTGCTTACTGATCTAGAAATGATTTCCTTTCTTCAAAAGGGTATTAGAGGAGGAATAGTTCAATGCTCTCAAAGGCATTCTATTGCTAACAATAAATCTTTGCCAGATTATGATCAAAGCCTACCTTCGAAATACTTAATGTATTTAGACGCAAATAATTTATATGGTTGGGCAATATCTGAAGCTCTACCAGAAGGTAATTTTGAGTGGGTAAGAAACATTGATAATTTTTCTTTAGACTCAATACCAAATGATTCAGATATTGGTTATATTTTAGAAGTTGATTTGGTATATCCAACCGAAATCCATGATACTCACAATAATTTACCTTTTTGTAGTGAAAACAAAACTCCACCAGATTCCAAAGAAAAAAATTTACTTGTTGATTTAAATAACAAATCGGAGTATGTAATTTATTATAACAATTTACAGCAATGTTTAAAACATGGTTTGAAGCTAACTAAAATTCATAGAATTTTAAAATTTAAACAGTCTTATTGGTTAAAAAAATATATTTCACTAAATAATTTTCATAGAACTAACGCAAAAAATACTTTTGAGAAAAATTTCTTCAAATTATTAAACGATGCAGTTTATGGAAAAACAATGGAAAACGTTGATAAACGTAAAAATATTAAAATAGTTAATAATTGGGAAAATGTTGGTAAGAGACTTGGAGCTCGTTCTCTTATTGCTAAACCAGAATTTCATTCTTTAAGTATATTTGAAGAAAACATGGTAGCAGTTGAACTAAATAAATCTTTTTCATTTTACAATAAGCCTATTTACTTAGGTTTAACAATCTTAGAACTTTCGAAATGGAAAATGTATGATTTTCATTACGATTACATATTACCAAAATATAAAACTAAAGTAAAATTAAATTTTATGGACACAGATTCATTTATTTATACATTTGAAACGGATGACTTCTATAAAGATATAATTATCGACATCGATTTAAAGTTTGATACATCAGAGTATGAAACAAATAATAAATTTGGAATACCAAAAAAAAAAAATAAAAAAGTCTTAGGGATGATGAAAGACGAAAATAATGGAATTATTATGAAAGAATTTGTAGGTTTGAGAACAAAAATGTATGCTTTTAAAACAGCAGATATGCAGGAAATTAAAAAGGCTAAGGGTGTCAAGAGTAGCATATGTAACAGTTTAAGTCTATCTGATTATAAAAGTTGTTTATTTAACAAACAAATTTATTATGGAAATATGTTTATTTTTAAGTCAAAACTACATGTGTTATATACTTCCCTAATTAATAAAATATCATTAAGTTATTTAGATAATAAGAGATATATTTGTGATAATAATGTTAATACTCTTGCTTGGGGTCACTACAAGCAACAATTTTTAAAATTTGATGAAGATGATGACTACTTAATGAAAGTAAACGTAGATTTAATTAATTATAAAGATCAGTTTCAAAAAGATAATGATGATGATGAATATTTAATGGAAATTGAATACTAAAGAAACATTTTTACATGTAAATATTATTTTTAATTAATAATAAAACATTTTTATATACATATTTTATAAACAAAAAAAAAGAGTTTTATTTTTTTTTAAATATTTTGCCATAATACATTTTCAGTATCGTAATCTAATTTCTTTCGATTTCTTGTAACACGAGGAGAATATTGATAATTTAAAGTTGATTGTTTCATATTTGAATAATTATCAGTTTTGGATAATATTCTAATTTTTGGAGTTCCTTTTTCCGAAAAGCTTTTAAGACGCTTAGCTACGGAAGATGCAAAAGAAGGATTAAATTTTTGTATTGTTGTATCCATATCGTTCTGGTCATCATTATTTGTGTAAATATCTTCAGGCAAATTCAAATCCGTTTGCAGTGCTGTACTACTCGACTGAGGTGTAATTGTTTGCGTTTCAATATGCTTTTTATAGACCTTTTTCGTTTGAGTTTCATTATCGCGCAAATTATGCATTGTTGATATTTTATTCTGATTAGATGATCGTTGGGATCCAATTAAGTATTTAGCAAGTTCTTGATTAATATAATACCATTTGTTTATATCCTTCAGTGTATGTGAACCATATATTGGCAAGAGTTTCCGATGTAAAAAATCTGAATCAGAATGTTTAACTTTAAATTTTTCGTAAGTTGATGGATGAAGATCTATAAGTTGATAATTTATTTGACATTTTCTAAAATTTTTCCAATTACTCCACTTAATATTGATGTAATAATAATGGGTAAAAATCCTCCCTTTTGAATAAGATGTTTCCTCTTTTGGCGCATAGATGTTTGTGATGAGCAAACTTTCCTCAAAGTATTTTTATATGGTTTTAGTTTTTCAAACACATTTTTGTTTATTTTATGATTTCTGTTTATAATATTTAAAATAATTTCATTTAAAGTTTTGATAACAACATTGTCAACATTTTTCAAAATTGCATTTCGTAGTTTGTGATCCGCTTTTTTAAGAACATAAAGAATATGTTTGTTCTCTTTCAGTAACTTTAGATTTGAAGTCATTGTTTATATTTACATATATACAATATAGTAATCTGTATTAAAAATATTTGATCTAAATCTTAAAGCGTTTGGTATTTCTTGAGTAAGATCAACTATTAAATAACCATGAGCCTGTTCTGTACAATGATTATATACATCTACTAAAGATTTTGAGTTTTCTGGATATACTTGACGAGCTAAATGTTGGAATTGTGTCTTATCTCTTGGATTTTTAAACATAACTATATATTTGGAGTTTAATGATATATCTCGCGAATAAGTCCCTTTATGAAAAATATTTTGTGTAACTAAAATTACGCTTAAGTTTCTATGATGAGATCCTTTTGTAAATAGTTCACAAACTTTCTTATTTGATGATTCAAGCATTAAATCATCCAATATTATTAAAGTAGATTATTCGTCATTCGTATTAAAAGACTCTGGAATTCCTTTAACAAACTCTACATTTTCTATATTTGGAAGTGCATTTATTTCAGAATAACACCATATGATTCGGTCTATATCATTAGATATTATATTTTGATTTTTTATTATATTGTTACGAAAATAGATTTGTCTAAGAATTAATTATGGTTTTAGTTATAAGTTATCTTGTAAATTATAGTTTTATGTCATATTAGTTACTATTTTTATGAACGCCACTGTATTAAATTTTCTAGCAATTGTAATTGTAGACTTTAGATTTAGATGTATAAGTTATTTTAAAATAATTCGAACATAATTTTCTAGAAACTACTAGACGGTTCTTGAATCAACTAGGAATAGTTTTGAACTATAAATACAGGCTGACTCATGAAAGTTTAGTTTAGTTTGATTGGAGACATTAAACGGTTCAAATCGATACTTACAATAGTGTTTAAAATTTGTGAACATTATAATTAATTTCAATAAAGTTTGTTAAGTTGAATTCGTGTGTGCATCAATTTTAATTTGCAATTAAAAGAACTCAAAGGTTTATTAGAAATTGAATAAACCTTAACGCGTTTTATTAAGTAAAAACGTAACAATTGGTGTCAGAAGTGAAATTGCAATAAAAAAAAAAAAATTGATAAACAATGAAATTCGATGAGCTTAAAGTTGAGCAGCTTAAGAAGAAGTTGAGCAAGTTGGATCTGCCGAATGCAGGAAATAAAGCTGAGCTGCAGAGAAGATTAATCGATGAATTTAAGCGACGCAATATTGACATCGCAGCTTATGAATTTGATGAAAGAGAAGAAATAGAAGTTGCTACTCGTGCAGTTACAAGCAACATGGATCTTAGCACAATGTTTGCTGCTATGATGGAGAAGATGGAAAAAATGTCTGCAGAAACTTCTAAAAAAATGGAAGAAATGTCTGCAGAAACTTCTAAAAAAATGGAAGAAAATTCTAGAAAAATGGAGGAAAACATGGAGAGAATGGTAAAGGAAAGCTCGGCAGAAAATTCGAGCACCATTCTTGCCGAAATTCAAGAAAATTCAAGGGTGACGAACGAGACCCTCCAGGCTACTAATGAAAAACTTGAGAAGCTTCAAGAAATTTCTACTGCTATAAATGAAAGAGTAGACGATATGGAGATAGAATTCAACCAGAAGATGTTTGATGTAAAATCACAAGTCACTGATGTAAAATCACAAGTCACTGATGTAAAAACACAAGTCACTGATGTAAAAACACAAGTCACTGATGTAAAAACTCAAGTCACGGATGTAAAAACACAAGTCACGGTTTTTGATGGAAAACTACATCATCTGGAAGAAAAAGTAAATAGTCTTCAATACCACGAGGGAGCGGTGCGAGTTTTTCCAGAAGTCTCGAATAGAATAAGAGCTCCAAGTTTTGACGGCAGCTCATCATTGAATGTGTTCAAGTTCCAGTTTGACACAGTTTCCAACAAAAATGCATGGAACAATTAAGAAAAAGCCATAGAGTTGATTCTGGCTTTAAAAGGAACTGCAGCTGAAATTCTAGAAAGTGTACCAGTAAGTTGCAGAAACAATTATGATGACATTATGGTAGCACTGCAACGTAAGTATGGTGGTGAACACAGAAAAGAAATATTCAGAATGGAATTACGGGGCAGAGTACAAAAGGCAAACGAGACGCTACAGGATTTCGCACTAGAGATCGAGCGTTTGGTGCAGCTTACTTATCCAGGTGAAAGTCATCCATTGTTAGATCACTTTAAGACCGAATCATTTGTAAATGGTATACGAGATGCTGATGTAAAACTCGCGGTATGTGAATCACAGAAATCATCGTTTGCAGAAACGGTATCATTTGCCTTAGCCCAAGAAACCGCCAGGATAATTTCAAGGCCACAAGCGTATAAGGTACGAAAGCTTGATTTTCTGCTGGGGACGGGGGAGATATTTTAAAGGAAGTGAGAAACATGACGGAGGCAGTTTTGCAAGCTTTGGGCGACAAGAAAAATAAAACCAAAAGCAAAGTAAAATGCTATAACTGTGGTAAGACTGGTCATATTCAACGAAACTGCAAGTCACCAAGAAAACGATCCCGATCTGCTTCGCCACAAAGAGACAACCAAACTGCTTATCGACATTCATCACAAGAGTCACTTTTAAACTAGAAAGAGCTAGCGCTGCGGGGCATGGGCTAGCTTCCACATTTGATGGCCCCACAATTTCTATATCAGTTGTGCAACATAGTAACAGTAATCTTACTGCTTGCAGTTATATTAATGGACGAAAACGCATTTTTACTGTGGACACTGGGGCATCACATTCTATTATAAGGCCCGATTTAATACAAAAATCTATTGAACCACTGAGCGGGGTAAGACTGCGAACAGCTACGGGAGAGTCTGCCACAGTCTATGGAAAAGTAAAAGTACAATTAAATATGGCTAATACAATCGTCCATCACGTATTTATAGTGGCTGATATTGTAGATGAGGTAATCATTGGCGCAGATTTCATGATTGGACAGAGTATTCGTTTGGATATGGGTCAGCAAATTATGTATTGGCGTGATGTTGAAATACCCCTTGAAGTTGGATACGAAATCAAGGCCCATGTAAGACAATTAATCGCCCTTGAATGTGAAAAATTGCCACCCAAATCAGAAACTTTAGTATGGGCGCGAATGGATGGAGAATGTGAGGACAACAGTTTGTGGGTGGTGGAGCCAGCAGAAATTAAAGGCGATGTCGTAACAGAAAATGCCCTCGTAAAACCTAGCAAGAGTTTAGTTCCCGTGAGAATATTAAATTTATCCAGTAGTAAAAAAGTCCTTGCGCAGAACTGCAAGATTGGACAATGTACTTCAACTGAAGCAATAATTAATTGTGAGCAGAATCAGGGCGCAGCAAGGAAGAGTATTAAGGACCACGAATCACTAGAGGAACATGTGCGAAAATGGACCCAAAAACTAACGTCGCCTAGTAAAAATAAGGCCAAACAACTACTTCGTAAATATGCCTCTGTATTTGCTTTGAAAGGTCAAAAACAAGGTCGAACTTTAATCGTAAAACATGAAATCAACACCGGCGACGCTAAGCCAATAAAACAGGCACCTAGAAGCATTCCTCTAACAAAGTGAGCTGAAGTAAGAGAGCTGGTTAGCGAGATGGAAAAGAGCGGAGTTATTAAACCATCATCAAGTCCATGGAGCTCACCAGTGGTGTTAGTGAAAAAGAAAGATGGAAGTACCAGATTCTGCGTAGACTACAGAAAACTTAATGACGTCACGAAAAAAGATAGTTATCCATTGCCTAGAATTGACGATACCTTGGACACGTCAGCCGGAACGGAATGGTTTTCTACATTAGATTTGCAGAGCGGTTATTGGCAAGTGGAAATTTCAGAAAATGATAAGGAGAAAACTGCGTTTAGCGCAAGTGATGGTTTATGGCAGTTTAATGTGATGCCATTTGGACTCTGCAATGCTCCGGCTACATTTGAGCGATTTTCGCATTGAGCACAGAAAAGGCGTGAAACATGGAAATGCGGATGCCCTATCAAGGCGACCCTGCAAACTGGAATGCAAGCATTGTGTTAAAGCTTAAGGTAAAGAATATTACTGTGAAGTTAGCCTATTACAGATTGAGTCCAGCGGAGACTGGACAATGGCACAGAAAACTGACCCTATATTGAAAAAAATTATGACGGCCAAAGAAGAAGGCAGAAAGCCGACTCGAAACGAAATTTCATCTGAAAGTCCACTGACAAAAGCATATTGGGCCCTATGGAACAGCCTCCAGTTGATAAACGGCTGCCTTTACCGTATATGGGAAAGTACCGATGGAAAGTCAGTTCAGAACCTTATTGTAGTGCCGTCGTCGAAAGTACATGAAGTTTTAAATGAATACCATAACGGTCCTAGTGGTGGCCATCTTGGCGTAACAAAAACACTAGAGAAATTAAAACAACGTTTCTACTGGGTTGGGTGCCAACAAGCGGTGGCTGATTGGATATCAAATTGCACCTAATGCATTGCCGCAAAAGGTCCAGCAAAGAGATGTCGGGGACCGCTACAGCAGTACAATTCAGGTGCCCCATTTGAGCGGATCGCAATGGATATAGCTGGACCTTTTCCTGTGAGTGATTCCGGCAACCGTTATGTGTTAGTAGTCATCGATTACTTTAGTAAGTGGCCAGAGGTGTATGCCATCCCAAATCAAGAAGCCAGAACTGTTGTAGACGTATTTGTGAATAACTGGGTGTGCCGCTACGGAGTTCCAATAGAATTACACTCCGACCAAGGCAGAAATTTTGAATATGCTGTGTTCAAAGAAATGTGTGAATTGTATGGTATAAGGAAAACTAGAACAACTCCTTTGCATCCACAATCCGATGGCATGGTTGAAAGATTTAATCGCACATTAGATGAACACATTCCAAAGTTTCTGTTGGCATACAGATCAGCTATTCACAATTCCACCTCTCGTACACCTGCTTAAATTGTCTTTGGAACAGAGCTCAGACTACCTGGAGATCTAGAATTTGGCGTTAAGCCTGGACTAACAGATGGAAATAATGAAGGCTCTACCTCAAAAGAACAAGATAACCTTAATGAACTACCTGAGTTCGTACGAAGCCGGATTAAGCTGTCCAGTGACAAGATGAAAGCCAGATACGATCGAAATTCGGAAGGCTTTACAGAAGGCCAGTTGGTTTTACTTTTTAATCCACAACGCAAGAAAGGATTATCTCCCAAGCTGCAGACTCATTGGGATGGACCATATAAGGTGATAAAGAAACTGAATGACGTGGTGTATCGAATTCAGAAATATAAGAGTCCAAGATCAAAAATGAAGGTGGTACATTTAGAACGACTAGCCCATTATGGAAACGGAGAATCTGAGCCTATTCGGGACGAACAGACTTAAGTGGAGGGCAGTGTTACGAAAATAGATTTGTCTAAGAATTAATTATGGTTTTAGTTATAAGTTATCTTGTAAATTATAGTTTTATGTCATATTAGTTACTATTTTTATGAACGCCACTGTATTAAATTTTCTAGCAATTGTAATTGTAGACTTTAGATTTAGATGTATAAGTTATTTTAAAATAATTCGAACATAATTTTCTAGAAACTACTAGACTGTTCTTGAATCAACTAGGAATAGTTTTGAACTATAAATACAGGCTGACTCATGAAAGTTTAGTTTAGTTTGATTGGAGACATTAAACGGTTCAAATCGATAATTACAATAGTGTTTAAAATTTGTGAACATTATAATTAATTTCAATAAAGTTTGTTAAGTTGAATTCGTGTGTGCATTTATTTTATTAGAAATTGAATAAACATTAACGCGTTTTATTAAGTAAAAACGTAACAATATTTTTAATAAAAGTAGATTTCCCACAGCCTGAGGGACCACAAATTATCATTGTAAATGGATATATAAACTGATGAAACATGTTTGCGCTCTTAAAAACCATTTGTTAATGAATTAAAAAGGAAGAATATTTTAATTAATATGAGTAAAAAAAAAAATCTTATTGACAAAATTCATAGTCAAGCTAGAAAAAACTTTAAGCGACGTAGGTTTATTCAAAAGGGAATTTTAGATACTTGGCAAATAGACTTGGTGGAGATGATACCATATGCAAAATTTAATAAAGGTTTCAAGTATATGCTTACTGTAATAGATGTTTTCTCAAAATATGCCTACGCTCTGCCATTAAAAACTAAAACAGTATTTGAGGTTTCAAAATCATTTAAAAGCATTATAAAGTTAAACAGTAATAAAGCTCCTAAAAACCTACATTCAGATCAAGGAAAAGAATTTTACAACACATATTTCAAAACTCTTATGAAAGAGCTAAATATTAATCATTATCATACATATTCAAACTTAAAAGCGTCAATTGTTGAACGATTTAATAGAACTTTAAAAAATAAAATGTGGAAACAATTTAGTATGCAAGGAAATTATAACTGGATAGATGTATTAGAAAAGCTGTTGATAGAATATAATTCATCTTATCATCGAAGTATAAAGATGAAACCTAATTTAGTTAACAAGCGAAATGAAAAAAAAATTTTAAAAACTGTATATAATAACTTAAAAGTTTTTAAAAATGGAAAATTTAATATTAACGATTTTGTTCGCATAAGCAAATATAAAAATGTTTTTGAAAAGGGATATACACCAAATTGGTCTACAGAAGTTTTTAAAGTAAATAAAATTAATGCAACAAACCCTGTTACCCACCAGCTAAAAGATTTTAATGGAAATATAATTAAAGGCGGATTTTATCAAGAGGAGTTATTAAAAACTAAAGTTTTTAACATCTTTTTAGTTGAAAAAGTCTTAAAACGTAGAGGTGAAAAACTATTTGTAAAATGGTTGGGTTTCGGAAAAGAATATAATTCATGGATTAATCAAACAGATTTTAGTTGATAAACTAATAATATTTTTTTTATTCATATTTTCATATGAAAGAATTATTATTCTATTTTTAAAGGCACTTGTCACTTGTTTGACTTTTCCTATTTGATTTTTTGAAGATTTCTTTTTCAAAAACTTTTTCGCACTCACTACATTTAATTATACCGGCCATGTTTATAGTTTCAAAAATACTTGATAACTGTTTAATAAAATATGTTATAATTATTATAAATAATTAAATAAAATATGTTTGAAAAGTTCATTAATTCATAGTTTAATTTGAAGCCAACATTCAAGGTTAATTCTTAAACTTAAAAAATGCTACGATTGCATTTTTTCACTTATGAAAAGTTTATTAATTCATAATATAATATGAATCAAACATTCAAGGTTAATGTTTAAACTTTAAAAATGCATACGATTGCACTTTTAATTTCCACAATAACAATTGTATATTTACTTTTTACCAGAATGTTCTTAACAGTTCAATGATCATAGATCAGTTTTCAAAATATGCTTTGATTCATATTAAATATATATACCAAAATAAAAAATAAGTGCAAAGTAAATAAATATATGTTTTACGAGGTATTTTCAAAAGATTTTTTAATTTTTTATTTAATTAAAAATAGAACATCAGAAACTAAGTTGCGAATTTTGTAAAGATATTACTTTTACCAACAAATTCAATAAAAAAAGGCATTTTATGCGGATGCATAATTTTAGTGCATCCAAATCTAAATTTTATAAAAGTCACCCAGCGATCAAGGAAAAGCGGGAGCAACAACATCACGCAAATTAATAAAAAATTTTAAAAAATATCTTGTTTTTGTTTTATTATAATTATCTTTATTGTAAGGATTTCTTTTTCAGAGTTTAGATATAATTTAAATCGAATATTGCAGGTCCATTTGGTAATTGACGCCTCTTGTAAATAATTGTCCAAACTTAATCATTCATTTGAGTTAAGTATGGATCCTCCTTGTTTAAAAATTTCATCATTCTATTGGGTAGATAAAACCATTTATTGTCATCTAAATTGGCAATGACTTTAAGACCATATTGTGTTTCTTTCCATTCAAAATTCACAATTTTCATAGGTTGGTTTAAAGGTCATCTATTCTAATATACTCAGGCTTAATACCTTGGGCAATATTCACAATTTTTTTATACATCTGAAAACAAACAAGACAAAAATAATAAATAATTAAATATACCTTTATTATGTACGAAATGCTTACCATTTTTATTAAGTTTCCTTTAAAGTGGCAATTAGAATAATGATGTGGAATATACTCCATAAAACTTTTTATATTAATGGCAAACTTTCAAATTGAGTTAATCTCTATACTTACATGTGCTGCATATTCTAAATATATTATACATTACTCTATCTTATTTTAAAATACTCAAACAATTTATTTGTACACATTTTTAATTTTTAAATTTCTCTTCATTGAAGAAAATATAATCAACTTTATATAATTCTCTTTTTTTATTTAAAATTACTCAAATTTTTTTTTTTTTTTTTTTTTTTTTATTCAAAATGCAAAATACATTGTGAGCAAAAAATTTAAAATTAACTAAAACCAACTTTAAAGTAACATTTCAATTTAAAAATTCCTCCCTATGGGAGAAAAAAAATTCCTCCTTATGGGAAAACACGTTGGGAGCAATTTGAAATTTAAAAATTCCTCCTTATGGGAATCACGTAGGGAGCAAAAAAAATCATAATATTATACAGAATCCCCATATTTATACTACTATTATGTTTTTAAAACGACTGCGGATATAAGAAAAAAGTTTTACTTTTCTTAAAGGAAATTTTATTGCGTAGTTTCGGTTTTTTAAGTTTTTTCAATAAGCTAAAGCGTTTTTGAGTTACGCGAACATATGTTGTGCAACCTCCTCCATTTTCGAAATAACGGTATATCTCGAAAACCAGAGCCAATCTTAAAAAACCACGGGCACCACTGGATTCAGCATACCCGAATTATGTTAAAACGCCATGTGCCCGGCTTGTCTGTTTTTTCAACTAGCATAGTATAATTTATATTCAAAAATAATAAACAGGCATGAGTTAATAATGCAGTCAGCGTTTAATCGGAAAAAACTTTTTTTGTTGCCGTTTATTGGGAAAATGCATAATTTACTATTTGGCCTAACGCTCAGGAAATGGCAGAGAAAATAAAAGGGAACTCCTTGAATATACAGCAAAGAGTATTAAGGATATTTCATCTGTTCAAGATATAACAGTCGATGTTATAAAAAAGCAAAACAAAGCAATTTTTAAAAATATTGTAAAAATAAGCTAATCAATGAAATTTATGGCAGAAGATGTTCACGACACAAGAGATGCAGCAGAGAAAATAAGTGCTATAACAAATATTCTTATGTCAGTAGAAGTATTTGCACAAATGCAAGAAGACATAATTGGAATTTTGCTCAATTCAAAGGGAAACTTAGCGCACCACATTTTGGCAGTTGAAAAATTTAAGCAGCAAATTGATGTTATACTGAAAATTAAATTGAATTGGCAAAGATCCAATAACAACATGAACGACAACCGAATTCATCTTATTTAACATCCGATTCCCTTTAATAAACATGAGATTCTCCAAGCATACGAAGTCAATACATATCCAGTTGCTCATGATCGGTTATCAGAAAAATTAAATAGACAACATCGATACTTCCTAATAGATGAGTGGAAAACGGTATTTTATAATTTGCATGAAAAAGATTTTGAACATTGTATCAGAATTAAAGAGTTGACATTTTGTCATAAAATCATAAAAGAACAGATATTCCAACGAACTGCGAAATATAAATAAAAAAGCTTCACAACTATTGGCGTCAGACGCATGCAACAAATACATGGATTTTCTCATTAATAGAAGATACATTAGCTGATGTAACCTGTCTTCAGACATCATATAAAAAATCCATAACAATTCGTGATTCCGGTATTTTAAAATTGCAACCTGACTGCCATCTAGAAACAGCGGAGTTCCTCCTTTGGGCATATGATACATATTCGCCTGCAGTCGACTTCATTTTTCCAATGATAAATATTACAACCTCATTGCCATTCATCAGTCACTTAAAGATAATTGTTAAAATATTTTTTTTTTTTTTTTTTTTTTTTTTTTCATTATTTATTTATTGAATCTTCATATATTAAATATGAACTAACAATAATTAATCAAATCTTATCCTAATATTTGCTTTATGTCCTGCCAGTGCCAAACACAAAAGATTTAGTCATCACGGTTTCTGTTTACATATATAGGTGTTTATCGCTCATCTGATTGGGTGAGTGCTGCAGTGTCTCTTCTTCTTAAGCGAGTGTGGCCGCCATAATTTAAAATATTTCTAGCTAATGGATTTGGGTGCAGATCCAGCCTTTTTAAATATTTTACTGCATATTTCGTTATCATAGTTTTTACTAATGGCACATTGAGATCCTTGTGGATATTTGAGTTTTTGACGTACCAGGGGGCGGCTGTGATTATTCGAAGAAGTTTATTTTGGCGCCTTTGAATTTTTTCGATATTTGAGGCCGAGGCAGTGCCCCATAGCTGAATACCGTAGCACCAAATTGGCTTTAAGATAGAGTTGTAGAGTAGAAGTTTGCAATCGAGACTAAGAACAGAATTTCTTCCAATAAGCCAATTAATTTGGATTGCTTTTAGTTTCATTTGAGTTAATTTCGCTTCTATATGGCATTTCCAATTTAAACGCCGATCTAGATGTATACCGAGGTATTTTCCATGCGAGTGTTGGGGTATTATTTGATTATTTATTTTAATAGGGGGGCATGTTTCCCGACGCAATGTGAATGTTATATGTGCGCATTTTTGCTCATTGATCTTTATCCTCCATTTTTTTAACCACCTTTCTAGTTCAAATATATGATCCTGTAGATAACGAGATGCTTCTTGACAGTTTGCGTGTTCGCTTAGAAAAGCTGTGTCGTCCGCAAATGTTGAGGTATGGGTGTAGCTGTTTGTTGGAAAGTCCGAAGTATAAATTAAGTATAATAGAGGGCCCAGGATGCTGCCTTGTGGGACTCCAGCGTTAATTGGCTGTGGAGAACTTAAAAATTCGCCTTCTTTAATAATAAATTGACGACCGACTAAGTAGCTTTCTAACAGCTTGTGTATATTTGCTGGTAAGTTTTGCTGCAATTTCAGTAGTAAACCTTCATGCCAGACTTTATCAAAAGCTTGAGACACATCGATGAAGAGTGCTGAGCAATATTTTTTTTCTTCAAAGGCTTTTCTTATGACATTTACTATTCGATGAGTTTGTTCAATTGTGCTGTGTTTTCTTCTAAAACCGAATTGATGATTGGGAATACATCTGTTACCATTTAAAATCGGCGTTAATTTAGACACTAGAAGTTTCTCAAAAAGCTTTGATATAATAGACAATAAGCTTATAGGTCTATATGACTCAACTTTTGTGGGATCCTTTCCTGGTTTAGGTATTATGGTAACTAAGGATACTTTCCACTCTTGTGGGTAGTATTCAAGGCGTAAAATAGCATTAAAAATTAGTAGAATAATTTTCTTTGCTATGCTGGGTAGCTCCAAAAGCGTTTTGTTACTGATCTTATCAAAACCAGGGGCTTTCTTGGGGTTTAAATCATGAATAGCCTTCTCGATTTCTCTTACTTCAAACCTTAGTGGAACAGCTGATCTAACAGCAACAGGTGGTAACTCGACCGCAGTATCGAAAGATGTATGAGGGGTAAATACGGTTTTCAAATGATTAACGAAAATATTTCCTTTTTCTATGTCATTTCGTGCCCAACGTCCATTTAAGTTTCTTAATGGTGGTTTAGTGATAACTGGTCTTTTAAGATTTCTAGCTGCACGCCATAATGAGTAATCAGATTGAGGAGTTGCATCAAGTTCCTTAAGATATTTTTCCAGAGAAGCCGTTTTTTGAGACTGCAGTAAGTTTCTTAGCCTTTTTGTGCACTCTTTTAGTAAATTTTTAAGTTGAGGGGATCTGTGCAATTGCCACTCTCTTCGAACTCTCCTTTTTTCAGTCAAGAGACGCTCGACATCAGTAGAATATATTTTACTATTTTTGATATTTTTGCGGGCTATGCTAGAATGTTGAACAGCTAGTTTGAGATAATTGTCAAAATTTACAATAGAAAGATTCACATTCTCCGGTGTTCTAAGCGGAATATTTTCAGTGCAGTGGGTACTGAGATATTTTTTATATTTTAACCAATTTATTTGTGTGGCTGACGTCACTAAGTAACCAGACGGAGATACAATTCTATAAGGGTTTGATATGGTAAGAATTGTAGGTGTGTGATCAGAAGATAATTCTAAAGAAGCTTCAACGTGAATCGTTTCTGCGGGGATGTTTTTAACCACGCCAAAATCGATGACATCTGGAATTTTTTGCTGATCAGTAGGCCAATAAGTTGGTTGTCCACTCGCGACCACATTTAAATCCATTTTAGACATTGTATTATACAAAACACGACCCTTTGGTGTAATGAGCCGTGAACCCCAGAAGGTATGTTTAGCGTTGTAATCGCCAGCGGCTAGGAAACAGGGTCCTAATGATTTAAAATATTTATAATATTGGCTTTCTGATATTGAAAATCTAGGTTGTTAAAATATAAATTTATAAAATCCCAGATATTCCTACTGCCAGAAGTTTATTTGGGTTCCAAACTTATTTAGATGTTCACCACCTTACACACTACAGTATTAGTGCTACAACCTTCATCATCATGGTGCTCATCATCATCACAGTTCTTTGTTTATGAATAAGTTATGCTAAATGTCATCTACCTACCTGCCTGTTACTGTTGGCCTACCTCGCTTAGAAAAAGGTACATATTTCGAATTATAATTATTATATATGTAATTATTTTATTGTCAGTCTTGGCCTAACTTAAGATTTGTGTTGAAAGACAAAGGTCTTTCAAGGCCGGCATAATGCTCAGTTTTTTAAACTGTATTTTTTGCAACATGTGTTAGGTACTTAAATTAAAGAGACATTTTCGTCTTAAGCCAAGTACTCTGTTCGAACTTCCGAAAAATGTTGAGCAACATTGATTGTTTTACACGAAAATTTTGACATGTATCAATATCATCTATTCCGCGATTTTTCAAACTTAACGTTTTTATTAGTTGCAATTATACAACATTATTTTACTAAGGTATCTTTGGTACCCTCCACCGACAGGAGTGGGCTCTAAATGATAAATACATATATATTATTAACTAAGCTTCACAAAAACGAACGTCAGCATTAAAATTTGTTGCGGTTTAGACCTGAATTAAATTATTGACCGACAATAAGAAAATTTTATGCGTTTCTTGTTAGAACTTTGAACTGGCTTGAGTAAAATAACATGTTTCGTAAAAGATTTAGCCGAACTAAAATAATTTTTAGGAGGGTAATTTGTATTGGATCTATGGTGAATTATGGCCAAATCATCCCAAAATTCTGAAGACTGATTTCTGGTATTATAAAAAATAAATTAGAATAAATATCAATACAGCAGTGTAATTAGTTTTAGCGTTAACAGTAAATTTCACAAATTTGCATGATATTTTTTCTGGCCATATGAATTAAAGTAAGAAATTTTACCGCAATATCTATATCTGTGATGGTTTTAGGCGAATTTAATTATTTACCCAAAGTGGGCTTTATTGGGTTTTAGGAGTACTAAACTGTTTTCCGGGAGTAGGAATTATTTGGGGCCTAGTGTAAATTATGGACCGATCTTAAAAAAATTTTACAGTGTGATTTCTGGTCCTATAAAACTGTGACGTACCAAATTTTAGTATGCTAGCGTTATTTATTAAATTATGGACCGATCTTCAAAAAAATTTACAGTGTGATTTCTGGTCCTAAAAAACTGGGACGTACCAAATTTTAGTATGCTCGCTTTATTAATTGCGGTTTTAGGCGTAATAAACTGTTTTCCGCGAGAAGGGTTTATATGGGGCCTATGGTCAATTTGGACCAATCTTCACGAGATTTAACACTATTTTTATTTTATTTATTTAATAGATAGATAAAATATATGTATATATTTACAGCTATTTGAAGTTATGAGTAATTCTGGAATTAATATATATATATATATAATATTTATCTATAGATGGCTTAACTTAGTATGTGTGAGCCAGATTGGCAAAGTAGATTTTTGGTTTTACAAGTAATTCATTACGTTAAATAATGCATACGAATATAGAGTATTACATTATATATGAGTTTAAGATTATGCAAATTCATTTATTATCAATTTTCTGTATTTTAAGCAAGTATCTAAATAGTTAATTAGGGTGTTGTAGTTGTAAGTTTGGCCATTAAGAATGTCCAAGACTTCCTCCAAATTGAGTTGGGATTGATTAAAATATTTAAGTCGATATCCACTGTAAACAGGACAGATACCAATAATGTGTAGAGTGTTTTCTGTTGCATCTAGGTTACAAATTGTGCAGAGACCAATTGACGTGCTTTGGAAAGCTCTAGCATTTATATCTAGAAGACCACCTCTTGCTTTTATTAGTAGACTTGCAGCACGAGTCGAGAGCTCTAAGGAATTAATTTCTAGCAAGGAGTAGTTCAGCTGGGAGTATAAGTCGTGAAACTGAGAGTTTTTTGCATCGGAGACGAGGTTTGTATTTTCATATGTTTTAACTAGCTGTAAAATAGACTTGCTGTATTTGCAGAGAGGAACAGTGTTATTTGGTGTAGTATAATTTATTTTGGAACACAAGTTCGTCCATTCCTCAGCCCAAAACGTATGTTTGTCAATTATAATTTCGGCCAGACGCCGCGGCAACCTTTTATATGGTAAATTGAGTATTTTGTTGATGTAATTGAAATGTAGTTTTAAGGTGTCCAAGAACAACGAATTAAGCCCTGTTTCTAGGAAGAGCATGTAGTTTGGGGTGTTCCTAGGCAGGAGGAGCATCTTCTTTATAATAAAACGGAATAATTTTTCTACTGAATCATATTTTTTAAAACCCCATATTTGGGCTCCGTAGAACATTATTGAGCGAGAAGCAGCATTAAATATTTTGAGCTTATTTTTATTACTGATTTTTGGATGCATGATATATTTAGACCACGATGAGGCAATCGCCATTTTTGATGTTATTAGTTTTCTTTCCAAGTGATTTTGAAACGTCAAGTTGAAGCAGAGGTCAATACCCAAATACTTATATGAGTTTACTATTTCAATTACGCTATCACCGTAATTCCATTTTAAACTTTTTGATAACCTTGTGCCACTACGAAAAACCAGGATTTTTGATTTAGCTAGATTAACTTTTAAATGCCACAAGTTGCAATACGTATACAGAGAGTTAATCATATTTTGAAGACCATCCTGAGAATCCGAAATTAATACAATATCATCAGCATACAAGAGTATTTTTACATTAAAATCCTCAATACTCACACCACCAGGGAGAATATCGGCTAAGTCATTTAAGTATAAAGCGAACAAAATTGGACTCAGTATACATCCTTGTTTGACACCAAGTTTTACTTTAAGACGTTTTGAAAAGTGTTATTAAACAGAACTTGACTAGTAATGTCTTCATACGAGTTCATTAGTATCCTTAATATTTTCGCAGACAATCCCATAGTTGACAGTTTATAAAACAAATCATTTCTTGGGATCAAATCAAAGGCACAGGAAAAATCAACAAAGAAGGTATAGGTATTTTTGCCAAGTAATTTATTCAGATGAACTATATTAATAATATTAAATATATTGTCGATAGTAGAATAATTTTTCCTAAATCCAGCTTGGTATTCATTAAGAACATTGTTTTTATCGATCCAGTCAGTGATACGATTCAAGAGTATACTATTAAAGATTTTGCAGACTGTATTGATAAGTGACAAACCACGATAATTAGCGGGGCAGTTAGGATCACCTTTTTTCAAAAGTGGTATGAGAATCGAAGATTTGAAGCTAGCTGGGATCTTTTCTGTAAGAAATATTACATTCAGGACTGACAGAAGTTCATTTATAAAGTTAACAGGAGCGTATTTATAAAATTCGTAGCTGATACCATCTTGCCCAGGTGCTTTATTTTCCTTCAGACCATTTAAAACAAAAACGAGTTCATGGAGTTCAAACGGTGAATCAAGAAATGGGTCTATGTTGTATGGTAAACACCAGTAAAACGGGCTTATGGGGCCACTGTTCTCAGAGATACTGCTAAAGTGCTGAAAAAAGTCGTCTGCATTTAAATTGCCACGTACTGTATATGATCGAGTTCTTAAACTATTCGTTAATTTCCACCATTGTTTACTGGAACTTATTTGATTTAGTTGTTCTAGATTTGAATTATAGTATTGTAGTTTGCTGTTCCGACATGCTATAAGGTATTTTGCTTTGGCAGACATATACTTCAGTTTATTTGTATTAGTATGAGTTTTACGATAAATTTTAAGGCTATTAAACATATTTTTTCTAAGACGGGCGCATTTCCAGTTAAACCATTTTTGCTGTGGCTCAAAATTAAACTTAGGTTTAGTTTTAACTGTAGCATCTAATATTTTTCTTCTAATACCTAGTAGTAAGTCATCAACAGTTTCGGTTTGGCGTAAAGGGAGGGAAGTGCAGAGCTGACTTAAATTTTCAATATAAGTATTTCGCTAAGTGATTTTTATTCCAATGTATTCTTTGTGGATATAAATTATGTTTATTAGGGGTATCCGTAGAAGGAATCTTAATAGTAAGTTTTAGAGGCATGTGGTCAGAATAAGGCTTACAAGCAATTTCAAAATCTTCAACAATCAATAGGAAGTCATGTGAGCAAATACAAAGGTCAATTAAAGAGCTTCCTCTAGCACCATAAAAGCTTAAATCTCCATCTACATCACCATTAATTCTACCATTCAGCACTATACCCCCTATGTTTTCGACCAAATCCATTAATTTTTTCCCTTTTGCGTTAATAACACTATCCTTAGTGCATCTAATTGGATTTATTTGAGGTAGGTTAGTAAGCAAATTTGCATCTAATGTTTGTTGTTCTAAGCCAATACGAGCATTTAAATCACCAATAATGCAGTAGTTTGAGGGGCAAAGGTCGGTTAAAACTTTTTCAAAAATTTCTAAATCAACATTCCAATTAGAGATTTAACACTATGATTTGCAGTCGTATAAAGCGAATTCGTGCAAAATGTTATGTCATTCCGTGCATTATTCCACCATTTATGTTAGTTTTTGTATCAAAATTATGAATTTTTTTAGGGCGGTGGTTCCACATTTTGATTCATAGTTCTGATCCTACTGAACCGATGTTGCTGAATTTCAATCCCACTGCTTAGGATAACTACAAGCAATTTGAGACCAAGTTTGTTCATTTCTTTTGCGTTTTTCGAAAGTTACCGTGACGGTCAGATGGACAGACAGACGGACATGGCAAAATCGACTTAGAATAACTCAAGGAGCCAGAATATATATACTTTATGGGGTCTTAGATGTATAATAAAAAAGTTTCACATGGAATGACAAACTTAGTATACCCTCATTCACCACAGTGGTGGTGGATGATAAAAAAAATTTTATGAAATCTGGATTAAGTTTAGAAATATAAAATCACATGACGCCAGGGTAGTTACTCGAGAAGTTTATCTAAGATAAAGAAATTATTCAAACTTGATTTAACTTAAATGAAAAAAAAACTGTTTTATCACTTTTATAACTACGAGCAAATTACAAAAATTCTTTTGCACTATAAATTAATCTGATTTTAAGATGTTAAATATTAAGGTTTAATATTTTATAAGTATAACAAGTAAGAAAGTATAGTCGATCAAGCCCGACTATATGAAATCCTACGCCACAGTATATGGAAATAATTTTTGCGGGTCAACCCTATTTAGAACCCATGGGCAAGCATGGCCCGCCTGAACAAAATTGTGTTACGAAGTTAAGATTCATGTAAAAGTTCATTGTGCCAAATATTATTTAGATATCTTCATTTATATGAGTTTTTAGGGGCTTATTTGGGACCCATGGTAAATTTTAGACCTACCATAGCAACATTTTGTCATGACATAGTAGCTATCGTAAAACTTGTTATTCTCTATTTTTATGTTAGTAGCAACATTAATAAGGAAGTTATGGCATTAAAAACTATTTTCAGGAGTTGTATTTGAATGGCAGCTATGGTCAAATATCCTTTTCCTGGGTAACAATCCTGTCGAGATGCGAGGACCTAAGTGCACTCTACGGTTCTGATCCCCTGTGCTTTTTGCAGTTTTATTTAGTGATAGTGCACTGCTGATTTAAATCAACATTTAGTGCAATCAAATGGACTATACAATTAATTTATAAGACCATGGATTTTGTAATTACATGTGAGAAAAAATATATTTTTTAAAGGAAAATAATTGTCAAAAACCGAAAAAATTTTCAGAAAATCTTAGATTTAACCCGATATAACTTAGCTATTTTTTAACCGGGTGACGCCTTAAAGAGAAGTATAACTACATCGGTGCATGCAATGAATCACATCAATATCGTTTCCCGTTACTTTTACGACAATAACTATAAATAATAATAGTTTAAGAAAAAAACTTGCAAAAACTATAATTTCGCATGCCTGTGTAATTAAATGCTTCTTTGTATTATTCGAATAAAATTGATTTAAAACACGGGGTTTGAAGTAAAAAACTATCGGCACATTTGGCAACGCTGAGATGGTGTGTTGTGTTTTATTGTCAATGATACAATTGAAAATTTAACAAAGGACAACAACAAGTTAAAATATCAAATAAATTCTACTTGCAAGCAACTGTCGTTGTTTTTGGATCAGGTGTAGTTGCAAAAGTATTGGTACCAATTTGTACGAAATGTGGAAACTTCACAAGCCGTTCATCAGATATAAAGAAATATATTTTGTGCCACTGTTGCATATAAATTTTATTTAAATATTTATACAAAAACAGTTATTGATTACTTGTTAATTGGACGAGCTTAAAGTAGTATAACTTTACTTAAAAAGATACAAGAATAAAGACAGTCAAAAGAGGAGCAAAATACGACTTTAAGCCGGCGATACAGTATCCTATTCAGTCGTACGATTTGCCATAAAAAATCGTGTGACTAATAAAGAATGATAGTGTGGCTGCAAAATGAATTGAGTGACCGATTTTTTGACAAGTCTGCAAATGTTTATGAAAATGTTCATAAAATGATACATTCTATGCGATTTTTGTTTTGCATCTTTGCTGTGGGATAATGTGGCATTGAGAGCAGATTTGGCAAACATTTCTTAATATCGGGTAGAATTGTGTCAGATTTTCGTGTGAATAAATCGTACGATTGTGTAGGATAGTGAATACTGGCCTTTAGTCGCACAACGGTAGCGCTGGATATACGGCGAAAATGAATGTAAATAAACAAAAAAATTGACAGTTGCCGTCACACCGAGGAGAAAAACACTGTGACCAGCTGGCCTTCTAAGGCCACCTCCTTATTCCATCATGGTTGTGTTTTTGGTGTTGTTACTTGGTGTAGTATCGACAATAGAGCACATCGGCCCAAGCCGATCGGCTCGCCTCCACCGCTTGATTTCTCCAAGCCGATCCGGCGTCGACTTACAAGGCTCAATTAAAGCCGCCGATGACAGCAGCTGCGCCGTGAAATTTCTTAATATGTGTGACTAATTTTATTTTACAGATTTTTATTAAAAATAATTTTTACACAAATATTTCCATGTTAATAACAAATTTTAATTTGCAATATTTTCAAATAAACTTTTCATGTTCATATTCATATTTTGATGGACTTTAATTTAGGACACAACACCGTTCGAACTTCGAACACACAGAATTTTTTTTTCTCAAATATTTTAGTATGTTTAAGTGAATTTTTTTTGGTTGAAATATACATACATATGTATGTATTTCCAAACATATCGATTTAGAAGTTCAGACAAAAAACTTTGTAATAGAAAAATATCAGTGAATGCTTTATTGAAGTAATCTATTTGAAAACTGTTTTCCAAGAGTAGGGTTTATATGGGGACTAGGGTAAATTATGGATCAATCTTCACGAAATTTGGCAGTGTAATTTCTAGTCCTACAAAGCTGTACCGTACCGAATTTAATTATGATAGCATTATTTATTACGGTTTTAGGCGTACTAAACTGTTTTCCGGGAGAAGGGTTTATATGGGACCTAGTTAGTGTAAAGTATGGACCGATTTTCAAAAAATTTTACAGTGTGATTTCTGGGCCTATAAAACTGTGACGTACTAAATTTAAGTATGATAGCGTTATTTATTACGGTTTTAGGCGTACTAAACTATTTTCAGGGAGTAGGGTTTATATGGGACCTAGTGAGTGTAAAGTATGGACCGATCTTTTCCAAAATTTTACAGTGTGATTTCTGGTCCTATAAAACAGTGACGTACCAAATTTTAGTATGATAGCGTTATTTATTACGGTTTTAGGCGTACTAAACTGTTTTCCGGGAGAAGGGTTTATATGGGACCTAGTTAGTGTAAAGTATGGACCGATTTTCAAAAAATTTTACAGTGTGATTTCTGGGCCTATAAAACTGTGACGTACTAAATTTAAGTATGATAGCGTTATTTATTACGGTTTTAGGCGTACTAAACTGTTTTCCGGGAGTAGGGTTTATATGGGACCTAGTTAGTGTAAATTATGGACCGATCTTTTCCAAATATTTACAGTGTGATTTCTGGTCCTATAAAACAGTGACGTACCAAATTTTAGTATGATAGCGTTATTTATTACGGTTTTAGGCGTACTAAACTGTTTTCCGGGAGAAGGGTTTATATGGGGCCTAGGGTAAATTATGGATTAATCTTTACGAAATATGGCAGTGTAATTTCTAGTCCTACAAAGCTGTACCGTACCGAATTTAATTATGATAGCATTATATATTACGGTTTTAGGTGTACTAAACTGTTTTCCGGGAGTAGGGTTTATAAGGGACCTAGTGTAAATTATGGACCTATCTTAAAAAAATTTTACAGTGTAATTTCTGGTCCTATAAAACTGTGACGTACCAAATTTTAGTATGATAGCGTTATTTATTACGGTTTTAGGCGTACTAAACTGTTTTCCGGGAGTAGGGTTTATATGGGACCTAGTTAGTGTAAATTATGGACCGATCTTTTCCAAAATTTTTAAGTGTGATTTCTGGTCCTATAAAACATTGACGTACCGAATTTTAGTATGATGGCGTTATTTATTACGGTTTTAGGCGTACTAAGCCCTCATTCACCACAGTGGTGGTGGAGGGTATAAGAATAATAAAAAATATAAAAATAAATGTTGAAATTTGTGAATAAAAAGTGAAATTTATTTTTTTACAATCATAAAGAAAGCTTAAATTATTGTAAGAATTTATTGTTGGTGATTTTTTTAACACTTGAATTTTTCATTGAAAACGGTGGTAAGCACTAAAAAAATCGTTTGTATAAATGCACAATTGAACAGCGCAAGTTTACGGGTCAGAATTGTTGGGCAAATTTACGAAGTTTGTGTAAATGAATTCTCATACAATTTTTGACAGTTAATTTTGGAAGGTTTAAAATGCACAGTTTGCACAGATTGCGAGACTTTTAAGAGATATCATGAAACCCCTAATTAGTTTTTTTTCTGTTAATATGTTCAGTTTTATGCATAAAATAAAACTGAACACATGTGTACGAACATGTGTACATAAATAAAAGAAAATAAAAAACAAAAAATATTGGTATTTAATAATGACAGGTTAAAATACTGATTTAGCTGTCTTAGTACGTAATTTAAATTTAGTTAAAATTAACTCAAAACACCTTTGAATATGTTTTTTGTAGTTTGAATTTTTTAATTTAAAATAAAGAGAAAAGTTTATTAATTTCTACGTTATAAAATGAACATTAAAAAAATAACCGTAAAATTCCTTTATTTAAAATGAAATGATCCGTTTTCTAATTTCATTTTCAGTTTTTTAAAGTTAATATTATTTTGAATTTACCTACATAATATTTTGAGTGTAATATCACACGAGTATGCTATATTTGTTTCTTTAAACACATTTTTCATCGATTTTTAAGACCAAGATGACAAGGCAAGTGAGCTACTGAACGAAAGCGACAAAAGACACAAAAGACCAAGTGACCGGAAATGAACTAGTGAACTAAGAGAACGAACTAGTTCTTTTTTTTAAATGAACTAAAATTACCGGTTTTATATTCTTGTTTTCGCAAGAATACAAAATAAAAACAATTTGCCAGTTCAGTTTTTTTAATTGTAGTGGGGAATGTAAAAAAAAGATAAACTCACTGTTTATTGTTGGTATTTTGTTTAAGCTTTGTTATCGTTGCAATCAAGATGTTTTTAGGTAATTCTAATTCCCTCTGTAGTCTTGTTTGCCTTTAGCTTTGGCTTTTCTAAAATTATTTAAGAGATCGTTTCCTGATGATCTGGCCTAAGCAACCAGTAAAATGCGCATAGGAACAGCTTATCCTCCAACAATAAATTTCAGTATTTTTATCAATTATAAAAAAGGGAATTAAGCACAATAAATAAAATAATTTAATGGAAACATTTTTACTTTATGCGTCATCTAAGCTATGCCTACAGTACACTTATAGGAAAATCGTCATAACGCTTATGTCTTTTGACATCAGTACAGACAAACTTCATCAGTGCGATGAAAAATTGACATCAGTGTGATGACATAATATATCATGTCATCAGTGCCAAGACAAACTGTCATCAGTGAGATGACAAAATATATCGTGTCACAATATATTATTAACATTATTTTCATGTTCAAAAAGTAAAATTAATATGTAAAGATTCCCATATTCTATTTTTTTTAAATTATTGATTTAAACACATCAAATTTTTCAAGTAGAATTATTACGAAAACCCTATCGGGCATGCTGCTGGTGTCTTAAAATTGAGAGTTCTTCTGTTTACAAAGGGCGGAATTAAAAAAAAAGTGAAACAAACATGTGTAACGGGTAAATAAATAATGATATATACAGACTGTCAACAAGTTCAAAGGTGTCCTTGGACTTATAAAACGTTATAAACCAGTTATATATTTTATTAGTGAGACCTATTCTGGAATACGCCTTGATCTTTTATTCTGTCTTCGAAAACTGCATTGGAATCCAAATATTAATTTACCTCTGTAAAAAATCGTTTAAAACTAATTAATTTTCCAACCTTCAAAAACCAATGGATATATATAAACATCACCTTTATACTGAATTTGTTATACGGTGAAATTGTCTCAGAATACCTACTGCGTAAGGTTAAGTTTTTAATTCCTATTCGTCCTTCCAGAAATTATATACCCCTTAGACTTCAATACTTTCGGTCTTATTATAAGAATTTTGATCCTTTCCGCAGAATGAGCTCCGAATTTAAAAATTTTTATACATATATTGATTTCATTGGCGTCAAAAATATCCTATC
This sequence comes from Pollenia amentaria, assembly GCA_943735925.1. Taxonomy (NCBI): domain Eukaryota; kingdom Metazoa; phylum Arthropoda; class Insecta; order Diptera; family Polleniidae; genus Pollenia; species Pollenia amentaria. The sequence goes on along the minus strand of OX031008.1, from coordinate 196,733,655 downwards.
AAATGTCGTTAGATCAATTTAATGCAAAATTTTTCCTTTTATGTTATGTACTAAAGTATCCAGATTTATTTAGTTTAAGCATATTAGCCAGTAAGAAATATTAGTTTCATTGGCGAACTAAGTAAATAAATAAATAGTAAAGACCTCTTTGCCTAACGTCAAAGAATTTTAGGTTTCTATTGGCATACATACATGCATGTATTGTAAATTAACTTTTTGTACCTTCAACTTATATTTTTCTAATGATTCCTTATTAACCCTTTAGTGTATACCTGTGCCTAACCAGGCACTTTTTGGCTTTTTTCCAGTTTTTTTTCCATATAACTATTTAATATTTTAGAACGAAACTTTATGTGTTCCTTAATCAAAGTGTTTTTTTACAAGAAAACGAGAAAAAAGTGTAAATTTAAACGCCGTGGGCGTGGCAATTTGCCTAATGACATATTTGTGCATATTGTATCCACCTGGGCCTGGCCAGGCCCTGCCCTATTAAATATGGACTGCAGTAAATAAAATGCAAACGAAACGTATTAAAAAGCATACGCAACACATACAAATTCTTTCTTTACTTTAATTTTGAAGAATAATTATATTTGACAACAAAATGTTCTTACTACAGCCATAAAACTCCATACATATAAAATCAGTCGCAGCCAGGCCCAGGGGTTCTTTAGTGTGAGGTTTTTCGATAGCCACAAAAAACTCCATACAAAATACAAGAGGTCCCAGCCAGGCCCTGGTGGCATTTTGTGCCACACAAATTAGTTGTCTACTTAAAAGATAAAATGTTATGTTTTTGTAAAAAAATGTTTTAAATAAGTGCATATCTTATTGTTTTTGGTGCATATTCCACGTTTTTAATAACATATTTTAGGTACCTAATGTACCTTTTTTGAGAGCATGAAGTCCTTGTGCCCGGTAATGAATGTACCACTCATTTAGTTTTAAAAATTTAAAATTTAAATTTTAATTTTCTCCGATTTTCATTTTTACATTGTACTGTCATTTTTCTAAACACGGCATTTTAGAAAGAATTCATAGATGGAAACGTATCTGTAACTTAAAAATTAGATCTGATGGAAAAAATTGAGTTACGATTTAAAAATCATTGATCTAAGTTTAGAAAACAACAGATATAAAAATTCATGCAACAGAAAAGAAATTTTATTTTATCACGTTATTGAATTCGTTACGACTTAAAAAGTATTCAATTTGGTTTTCGAGTGTGAGCTAATTATGGCTCAATCGCTACGAAATTTGTTAGTGCAAATTAGTTTTATACTACACAAGATCTCCGGCGAACGTTTTGATATGTTACAAAATTGGATTTAAGTACCACGTTCAAAAAAAGGTGGATTAAGTTAAAAATAATTTTTAATTTAAAGAGAATATAAGTGAAAACAATTTGATATTCTTTTCACTCCGTTGTTATTAAAAAAAAATTATTCCTATAACGAAATCAAGTTTTTGTTTTAATAATAAAACTAGATTTTGAAAAAAAAGAAACACATTCACACGTTTTTTTATTTGTAAAATTTTTATTACATTAAAATTTTTTTTTAATATCTTCGTTTCTTATCCAGCTACTGCTGCCTTTTATAATGAAATTAAATTTCATGTTGCCAATGTTTTTGCAACTCTGTAGCTTTTTTGGTTAATCTCTGTAGTTTTTGTGAGCTGAGGATGATATCGAATAAGATACAACCACGAGCTCGATTTGGTTATTAAAAGGAAAATGTAATTTGATATATAAAACTTGAAAAATTTGATAGTTACCAGACCAGCTTGTACTAGAACACCAGTAGAGGCAAGAATTACAGATCTGGCATGAAAAAGATGGGTTGACTCAGTTCTTGACCATTTAAAAACGATGCGAATACTGACCTGGTGGTTAATTCTGGTAGTGGTGGTCGAATACTTTATCGATTCGAAATCAATTTTATTTCTCATTCTTTGGTTCGATACTGAACGAATCGAAATTATTTTTCATTGTTGTAAAGCATTTATTTAAGCTTTCACAACACTGAAAAAATAATTTCGATTCATTCAGTATCGACTGAAAGAATAAGAAATAAAATTGTTTTTGAATCGTTAAAGTATTCGATCACGATTACAAGAATTAGCCTTCTGGCATCTGCAAATTAAGGAGAGGTCTATATGGATTTCTAAAGTATATAAAGTGCTATAATGCTTACTAACATTACCAGTCAATCTTACTCAGCAATGACAATAATATTGATCTTCTTTGTGGTAATTTTTAAAGTTTTTTTGCAAAGTCCTAAAAGAATTTAAGAAATACTGTTTGTTCTGTACCGCCCCATAAGATATTTGGTGTTTCTTATACAGTTTGGTGTTTCTTTGAAGGGAGATATTATAAGAATTATAGATTTTTTTTTGCATTCTACATTGCAACTATGTAGAAACAATAAGCAAACTATGCATTGTTAAACCTTTCGATACATTTTTTACGTTGTCTGCAAATTATTAGGATGTTTTGGAGCTCGGTTTATGTCTTATAAAGTTAAATACTATAGTTATAAAATTGTACAAACTTAAGTCCGAACAATATTTTTGTCCGGAGAAAACTTTTTTTACTGCAGAACGATTCGCTCATTTCAGTAAATTTCTCCAAAAAAACTACTGTGTGGTTTACAGATGTTAACAATTATTAAAACTGGCAGCTAGAGATGAGCGATCCCTTGATTTTTAAAGATCACCGTGATTAGTGAATGTGATTTAAAAATCACTGCTCCTTTAAACTGTGATTGTGATCACGGTTTATCAGTTTTCTGTTCTTTTAAAGCAATTGCGGCCAAGGTATATGTACAATGCGCGAGCTTTTGCAAGCACTTTACAAAGAAACAACAACAAATTGAAGGGGCTTTCAAATCTGTTTACTTTCATATTCATACATACTTGAACAAATAAATTTTGGCATAAAAAAATTCTAATAAGATAGAAGAGAGAATGAGAGGAACAGCAATATCATTCGACATTTCATTCAAAAAACGCTATTACCCACACAAACAGTGAAATATCATAAATTTGTATATGTAACAAAATACAAAAAGAACGACTTAGAAAGTGTACTTGACAAATTTGGTCACAACTGTGATTCGTGATTTTTCAGTAACAGTGATTAAATCACAGGTACAGATATATCGCTCATCTCTACTGGCAGCACAACTAACAAACTACTTATGTATATTGAATTGTTTTCTAAAAGTGCGTTAAAGAAAATGGACAAAAAAAAAGGAAAGTGATTTTTAATTATATTTAGTGTTTTTATTCAATTATTCAGCAAAAAACAATTGTTGTAATATAAATGCAAAAACACTATATTATGGGGCAGCTCAATTCAACTTGTATGTACATTATATAAAAAGTGGATATATCGGTTCATTTTGTTCTCAACAAGTATTATTCTAGAAAAAACTTGCCGATCAAAATAATTTCTCTCTCTCTCAAAAGTAAGACGTCAAAGTCAATACAAAAAATATTTTGTCCCGGAAAAATATTGTTCGGAACGCATGGGTAAATCGAGCTTAATTTTTTATTAAGGGCTTTTTTGTATGTATTATTGCATATGTTCAATTAATTAATCTAGTTTATAAGCGTTATTCAATGAATTTTTATATGCCTTTTGTTTTTGTTATTATTTTTATACATCATGTTTAAAGCTAGAGTTACACACCACGCGTTACACGCCTTCTCGCAGTCTACGCAGCTGTCATAAAAGTAGAATCTGTGTAGTTGTATGTAACTAGTTTCATGCACAATAGCCTAGGATGCATTGAGGCGTTGAATGCGAAAAGTAGGTTTACTTTCTACTTTTGCAGGCGTCACAAGCAGTGTTCGAATAAATCAGCTGATTTTGACAAACAAAATTTTATTTTTACTTGTGGTGATGCCGCATCAGAAGCGTTGCATGTAACTTGAAACGTAGAACGCAAGTAAGGTATAAAACTCATGCAATGCGTGGAGGCTAAAACGCGTGGTGTGGACCTCCAGCTTAAGCTTAAAGGTTCTAAATTAGCATTATACGATGACATTTTGCCAAAATTGCATTTTATTTAACTCATTGCAAAAATATGGATTTATGTTTTTATTATTAATTGCATATTACAAATAAAAAGTTTTATAGCTTTATCCAATAAAAATTATACTTCATATCAAAATTACATTTATGTACATACATATTGTTATATAAAATGCAAAAGGGCATGTCGTCATTTTAAAAAATTTTTTAGGAGAGATAAAAACCCTAATAAAAAGTTAACTATTGTGATTAAACCAACGATTTTTAATCGTTAACAAATTAATGATACTATTCCGAAAAAACGGTTTTTGGAATCACAATAGTTCGCTTTTTTCTTATCGCTCCAGAATAATTTTTAAAAATTATGATAGGGCCTTTTGCACTTTTTACGACGATATATTTGTTTTTAAATATTTTAAAAATTGTGTCGGTTTCAAAGGATTTTGGTAGGCTTTGCAGACAATTTAGGTCGGATACAAATTTTTAAACGGCAACCCAGAATTTGACAAAACTCAAAATACTTTTGATTCGAAACTTTACAACAACTTAATCTATCTTCTATCTATCTATCTATCTATCTATCTATCTATCTTCTATCTATCTATCTATCTATCTATCTATCTATCTATCTATCTTCTATCTTCTATATATATAAAAATGAATTATGTATGTTTGTATGTTTGTTTGTCGCTTTATAGACTCCGAAACTACTGAACCGATTTTCCTGAAATTTTTACAGTAACATCACGTGAGCCCTAAAAATAAAATAGGCTACTTATTTTTTCGATAGGGGCAGGGGAATTGGTACCCCCATAGGATGCCAATATTAATTATCGCATATCTTAAGAGCCGCTGCACGCATTTTGCTGAACTTTTTGCAGTAGGATCTTCTAAGCCCCAAAATTTAAATAAAATAGTAGCGGGGGAAGTGGTTCCCCCCATAGGACGCCAATGTTTAATATAGCATATCTTAAGAACTGTTATAGTGAGAATGTTCAAACTTTGTAGAAGTCACTCTTATGGTATACTACTCTATTGAGAATAAAAATAAAGCGGTAGGCGCAGGGGGGGAAATACCTCCCATAGGATGCATATATTAAATATCGCTCAACTGAAGAACTATAAAAGGGACAGTCTTCAAACGTGGTTAAAGCTACTATTATGGTAAAATATAAATTTCAATATAAAAATGGGCGGGGTTGACAGGGGAGGAGCAGTACCCCTCATAGATAGAAATATAATTAAGAGCCGCTGCACGCATTTTGTTGAACTTTTGGTAGTAGGATCTTCAGAGCCCCCAAATTGAAATATAATAGCAGCGGGGGAAGTGGTACCCACCATAGGACGCCAATGGTTAATATCGCATATCTTAAGAACTTTTATAGTGAGAATGTTCAAACTTTGCAGAAGTCTCTCTTATGGTATACTATACTTTTGAAAATAAAAATAAAGCGGGTAGGCGCAAGGGGGGAAATACCTTCCATAGGATGCATAAATTAAGTATCGCTCAACAGAAGAACTATTAAAGGAAGAGTCTTCAAACGTGGTTACAGCTACTACTATGGTAAACTATTAATTTCAATATAGAAATGGGCGGGGTAGACAGAGGAGGAGCAGTACCCCTCATATAAAGAAATATTAAATACCATATATCTGAACACAAAAGTTATCAACCTTTACAGGACAACTTTCAAAACAAAAAAAAAAGGGGGTAGGTGCAGGGGGAGCAAAAATAAATAAATTACACATTAAAAAAATACTGCAATTTTTTTCTTATTTATTTTTTTTACCAGTGTAGCGAAGCGCACCGGGTTAAGCTAGTTATATATAAAAAAAAATTTGACTTGTACCTTATTTGGGAACTTTAGCTTGTTTCGTTCTCCAGATATACAGAAAAAAAAAAGAATTAAAAAACAACAACAACATGGGATTTATGGGAAAAATAAGAGGTAGTCGTGGTTTTTTGCTCATATCTCAGCCATTTATGGACCGATCTTACTGAATTTCAATAGAAAACAGTTCCGGATAGAAATAGAAATACAACAACCGAAGAGAGCGGACGTGTTTGGTTGTTTTCTGCGACTTTGATACATTTTTGCAGTTTTTAATAAAAACAAAATTTAATAAAAATTTATTTAAAAAAAAAAAAATAAAAATTTAAATTAATTTAATTTAATTGTTATCTAAACATTTAACGCATAATTAGTAAAAAAAAAAAAAACCGTGCTTAAAAATTAAATAAAAAAGTATAAACATCAACAAATATAAAACAAACAAATAAATTCAACTAAGTACACAACTAACAACAACACAAACATTAAGTTTACAAAAGCAATGGAAAAGATGGGAACAAGAAGTGAATCGTCTGCTAAGAGAACCAGAGAGTTACAACAAGACGCTATACAAGTCTCTCCGGTTGAAAATCACCCAAAAGTGCCGCGTTTATCAAACCATGATAAAGTTTTCTTTAGAGATTTAATAAGAGAAAGTGAATACATAACTGGAGAGGTTATAAAAAAATCAATAAGAGAAAGCGAAGAGAAACACTTCGACTTTATGAAAAATCTAATCAAAGAAAGTGAGAAAAAAATACTTTCTGTTATCGAGAGCCAAATAAATAATATAAAAAATGATTTAAGTGCAATAATTGAAAGAGTTGAAAAACTAGAAACTAAGAGCTCCGACGTTATGCTTATGAAAGAAGAAATAAACGAACTGAAGCAAAAAATATTAAAACAAGAAAACTCCGTTGTGGCCGGTAGTATTCGAATTTCTGGTGTTCCCTATAATGAAAATGAAAATCTTGTTTCTATTGTACAAAACATATGCAATAGTATACATATAAATGCGCCGCAGATCGAAAAGGTTTATAGATTAAAAAAAATTTATAGAAACAATAAAAGTTATAACCCAACTGATGAAGTAATAGTTGTTAAATTACATTCTCCATTTGAAAAAAATTTTCTTTTAAAATCAATATCCAAGTTCCGACGCGAAAATAAAACAAATCTATGTTTACGTCATGCTGGTTTCGAAAGTAATGAAACTATTTATGTCAATGAAAACTTAACACCTCATAACCACAGAATATTTAAAGAAACATTATCAATGAAGAAGAATAAAAGAATCAAGTCAACATTTACTTTACGTGGACTTGTTTATGTTAGAAAGATTGATGCGGACGATCCCGTGTTAATTGAATACCCTGAGGATTTAAAACGGCTTTTTCTGGAATAACGTTTGGACATTAACGTCTTATTTAAATATATTTTTTTATTTTAAATATTATTGTTTAATTCTTATATATGTTATTATTTTTAGGTTATATCATTATATGAAATTCTTAATTGTTTTATTTTTTCTAATTATTTTTCTAATTAATTTCATATTTAATATCTCACTTTTGATGTCAAAATTACAGAGTATAGTTCGACCTAATTTTTTCCCCTATTTAATATTAAACAATTTTAATTTATTATATACTCATGAACTTTACTGCGTTGCGTTTTTATGTAAATATGACGAACTTTTCATTTAATCAATTCGGTTCCAGAGACGGTAATTATAACATGATTCGAATTTTAGCTAATCGGCATCCGGGCTTTAAAACCATTCATATAAATGCGCAAAGTCTTTTACCAAAAATCGATGAATTCCGTTTTCTTTTTGAAAATTCATGCATTGATGCAATATGTATTTCGGAAACATGGTTTGTACCTGAAATTTATGACAGTGTGTACAAGATAGATGGTTATCGTATTTTTAGATCAGATAGGCGTAACAATGGCGGAGGTGTAGCAATTTACATAAGGAACACCATCTCATGTAAACTTATTTGTTCATATAATGAGCCCGGTGATGTTGAATTTTTATTTATTGAGGTTAACTATCGTGCGAACAATATGCTACTTGGATGTGTCTATAGGCCAGATAAGTATATGCAATTGGACACACTTGTTGACAAATTAGAAAATATTTCTGTAACGTACTCTGAAGTTATTATAACTGGTGACTTTAATTGCAATTTGCTTGAAAATGAAAATCTAACTACTATCATGTCTACACTAAATTTATCCGCCGTTAATACTTTAAGGCCAACGCACTTCTCGACCACAAACAGTACATTACTCGATTTAGTTTTTGTGAGCAACGTACAAAATGTGTTACTATATGAGCAGTTAGCTGTACCTTCTTTTTCCAAACATGATTTAATTTTTATGTGCTATAAATTTACAGTGGAGACAGGAGTTAGAACGTTTAGTTTTCGAGATTTTAAAAGTATTGATTTAGAAATCTTATATCGTGATCTCATTAACTCTGAATGGTCAAATCACATTACTCAAGCGTGTGGTAGAATATACGGTATGTTGCGTAATTTATATGCCACTCAGCACTGTACGCCTTTAAAAATAAGGATATTACTAGCAAAAACTTATCTCTTGCCTACACTTTTATATTCGTCTGAAATTTTTACTGGTTGCAACACAAAGGACATGAGAAAACTTACCGTTACGTACAACAACATCATCCGCTATATATTCTCTTTAAAAAAGTTCGATAATGTATCGCAATATTCCTGTCGTATTTTCAGTATATCTTTTTCAAACTATTTACAATTTAAAAACCTTATTTTTCTTTACAAAATTATTATGACAAAGGAGCCAGATTACCTTCACAAACGTTTACAGTTTACAAGATCGTGCAGAGGAAAAGGAATACTTCAATTTCGTCACCGTGACCATGCATCTGAATGTCAATTCTTTATATTAACCATACGTCTTTGGAATCAACTTCCAAATAATTTGCAAGCCACTAGCAACGCAATAAGGTTTAGAAAATTACTATTAGAATATTTTTCGTAATACTTGTTTGTTTAATTCTAACGCAAAATTTTTGTTATTATTTTATTTGATTTTTTATTATCTTTTAATTCTGTAGCTAAAATTTATTTTCACTGTTTTTGCATTATCATTTTTAAATATTCAACTCAATTTGTTTAATTTAACTTGTCTGATTCTAATACTGTAATTTATAAGATATTGTGTCTTGTTGTATTAGAAAATCTAATTAATAAATACAAATACAAATACAAATACAAATATGCGACATAAATGTATAACAACCTAGCCTCCATCGTATCTGAGGTCTTTGGAAAAACCATTTTCAATGGACGGACAGACGGAATGTACATATATACTTTATGGGGTCTTAGATCAATATTGTAGAAATTACAAACGGAATGACAAAGTTATATATACCCTTTTATCTTCGTTGAAGGGTATAAAAAGAGTAAATATTGGGATTTCAGTATTTTGTTCATAACTCGGCCATTTTTTAACCGATTTGATAGATTTATTTATATACCGACGTCTTTAGGAAAAAATTTACCATTTATCTTGGTAATAAAACTTAGACTCGGAATGATCTACGGTTCCCGAAAATAGGTATTTTTTATAAAAACAAATTATATTTTGGTAGTAACTTTTTTGTATCTGAACCGAGTTTTTCAGCAAATATGTTCTACTAAAGATTTCAAGTATATTAGACGTATCCATAGGTCATATAACAGCTCTAAAATTTTTGTTTTTATGAAAATGTTGATGCTTTTTAGGGCATTTTTGGAGTATTTTGCTCATAACTTAACCATTTTTAAACCGATCTGGAATACAGGGCATCTCTCTAGAGTTGGCGGTGTGCTTACCGTCACAGTTGCTACATTATATACGTCTCAAATGTATATGAGACTGGTCCCTACTTGACTTTAAACTCTTTGTATACCCTCCACCACTAGTGGTGCATGAGGGTATACTAAGTTTAAGACCTAAGTAAGCATTCTAAGTCGATTTAGCCATGTCCGCCTCTCTGTCCGTCTGTTGAAAACACGCTCACTTTCGAAAAACTCAAAAGATAAGAACACATGAAGTTTGGGATTGAAATCTAGCAAAATCCGATCAGTCGATCAGTAGGATCAGAGTAATGATTCAAAATGTAAAACCACCACCCTAAAAAATTGACAATTTTGTTACAAAACAAACATAATAGGTGGCATAATGCACGGCATGATATAAGATTTTGCACAAGCTCGTTCTATATGACTAGAAATCATACTGAACGTCTAAAACCGGAAAATAGCTTATCACGTCTAAAGCTGGGATCACACGATTGCCGCAAATGCACCAATATGACACAATTTTGATTGTGCTTTATTGACGCACAATAATGAAACTGCCCCAATAAAATATTTTGAAATCACACGATTGCCCTGTTTTATACAAATTTAATTGCCGCTAGTTGGTACAAAACGAAATGAGTACAATAATTGCCGCAGCACAGTCACACGATTGTTCTTACTTGTGTCAACTGCGAAAACAGCTGTTGTGTTAACTTTTTTATTTGTTTGAAAGATCTAGTTGGCTTGTTCATTAAAAAAAAGGAAAATTGTATCATATATTCAAACAAAGTTTTGTTGAATAGATTTATTTGAAATTTTTTAAGTAAAATATATGAAATTCCAAAAATTAAACAAAGTAAAATTCTATTTCAAATATATAAAGAAAAAGAGAATATTAAAAGATTTTGTTTGTTGTGCTTAATTCCCTTTTTTTATTAATTGATAAAAAAATATACTGAAATTTATTGTTTGAGGATAAGCTGTTCCTATGCGCATTTCACTGGTTGCTTAGGGCAGATCATCAGGAAACGTTCTCCTAAATAATTTTAGAAAAGCCAAAGCTATCAGCAAACAAGACTACAGAGGGAATGAGAATTACCTACATACCCTCAAAAAAGTCCTATTTGCAACGATATCAAAGCTTAAACAAAAAAAGAGAATATTTATATTCAAAAGTAAATTCGCTTTAAAGAATTTCAATACATTTTGCTCCGTTTTCCTGAATATATACTTTTATATTATCCTGAACAGCTATTGCACTAATTTAAAACAAAAAATTATAAATCAAAGTTATTTTCGGGAATACAAAATTTATTATTAATTTATTTATTAATGACGTGCTAAATTCCCAATGTTTATTTTTGATAAATTTAATTTTTATTTTTAATTTATTCCTCTAAAAGAAACACACAAAAGTAAATTTATTTAAAAAAGGCAAATATTGGCGCGTATTGTGTTGTTTAATTGCCGCACAAGAAGCCAATAAATATTGGTACATTTTTGTAATTTTTATTGACGCGCGATTGCATATCAAGTAGTCACACGATTTCCGCACCAGGGTTGCATTTTATTGGTAAAAGTAAGCACAATATTGCCCTCGATTGGTACATGAGGCAATTGATTGTGCAGTCACACGATTGGGGTATTAAAAAGTATGAAAATTGGTGCATTACGGCAATCGTGTGATCCCAGCTTAAGCCGTAACAAATAATGCTATCATAATAAAATTTGGTACATCACAGTTTTATAAGGCTAGAAATCATACTTTAAAATTTCGTGAAGATCGGTTCATAATTTACACTAGACCGCTTATAAAACCTACTCTCGGAAAACTGTTTAATATGTTATATACATACGTAATAAATAATGCTATTGTAATACAATTGAGTACGTCAAAGATTAATAGGGCTAAAAATCACACTGTGAGATTTCGTGAAGCTCGGGCCATAATTAACCATGTAATGTCCAATATTATCCTCAATCTGGGAACTTATTTAAATACGCCAAAAACCGTAACAGATGTAGATATGTTGGTTAAATTGGTCCAATTTTCGTTCATATTACCAGAAATAATAGCATGCAATTTTTTGATCATCGGTCCATATTTACCTTAGATCCCTTTAAACGCTAAAAAAATTTCACTACCGTATTGAAATTTGTTCATATAGATTTTAAATAACATAAATCACCCAACACGATTTCGTGAATTATTAGTCCATAATTTGCCATGGGTCGTATATAAAGTCCTCTCCTGAAAATCATTTTAGTTTGGCACAAACTACTACGAATCATGATATTTAATTCAAGTTGGTTCAAATTGCCAGAAATAAAATTATAACACTGTCGGGTTGCCGTCCAATTAGTTTAAAACGGAACCAATTTTTATACTGACATCCGTTTTTATTGTATTTGTCTGTGGGGGGTATCAAAGATTTGGCACAGCTGAATATAGCACTCTAACTTGTAACAAGTAAGAATACCAAGTAAGAGCTTTTTTTATTCTTTTTTTAGTTTTTTTTCTTTGTTTTTAGTGATTTTATTGTTTTTTAAGTAGTTTTCACAAGATTCCCACTATTTGCACTAAATAAATTCAACATTTTAATGATAGCATCTTATTATTGTTTTATATGTATTTTTGATAGCTCATCTTATAAGATAGTTGTTATAAAATTTCTCATAACATTTGTTACAACATTAATACTAACACTATTTGAGAGTCCACACGTAAGATAATACTCTCTGGGATTGAATTTGACGTTTGCTAATATAAAAATCTTATATCTTATCTCAGGTGGAGACCCTGTGTTAACAATTTGTAATGTTGGCGTATCAACAATTTTATTAGTATGTTGTCACAAATCGAAAAAGAATACCAACAGAAGTGCCTACATTTTAATGATTTAAAAAAAATCTATCTTTATTTTCCCTACAGCCATTTTATTAGAAGAAAATCCCTACGAATAGGGATTTTTCACTACGTATGTATAACATCACTGATCGATATGTAAATTGTAATTATTCATTCCTGCGGTAGAATCTTTGCTCAAACCTTTTTAGCATCTCTGTTTTAAAAATTTCAGAGTTGATATTGTGTCAACTGTTGGTAAAAACACCATTTAAAACAAGTTGTTAAAATTTTTGAGAGTAATAATTTTTTTACAACACAATTGTTTAAAAAGCATTTAAATTTAATAAATGTGATAATTGAATCAATAATTTTTTTTAGTAGAAAGAAAATTTAAAATTTAATTTTGATTTAATTAACATTTTAGTTGTTTTGAAATAAATTTTCAATTAAAATTTTAAATAAATAACAAAAAATCTTAATTGACTTTTTTCGTTTAAAATAAAATAATTTAAACATGTAGAATTGTTGTTGGGAATTGTCAAAATTTTAATTAAATAAATTAACACATTGTTTGAAATGGCAAAGTTTTTTGATCACTTTTTTAATTAAAATTAAAAATATCATTTATTGAAAATTTTTTTTCAAAATTTTAAAATTTTTAGTAATCAATATAATCATTTTGGTAATAGAGCAAAATCAACAAATTGTTTGCTTGTTATTATGAATTTGGTATAAATTTGGTGATTGGAGAAAATTAATAATTTTTTCTGTGAAGTGAAATTTATGTAAAATATACAAACGTAGAAAATAGCAAATTGTAATATGGTTACAATAGCATTTTTGAAGATAGCAGTTAAGACGATTGCTTAGACCTTCGGTTAGAAAGAAGAGTTTTGCAATATAAATCTGAAGATGTAATGATATGAATGATAGGGAGTAAATTGGAATAAGAAATTGAATACATGTTTACGGCATTTAATATTTTGTTTAATTTTTCGCAGATTTCAAAAGAATTTTCGCTTAAATAAGGCATCATTTAAATATTTTTGGTCTGACCTACTGAATGCAAGTTCCGGAAGTAGTCGACAAGGAGCTCTTCCTGCCAAAGATAAACTTACTGCTTGTGTGAAATTTTTTTACATAAGAGAGTTACTAAAATACCATACAAGAAAAATTAATGCTCGCGTACTAAAAACAGCGTTTAACACTGGCATAGTTTACGGGTGGCCCGAAACCATTTAAATCAATGCCAAATCTTCCAACAATTTGTTTATTTCTGCTATCCACTTTGTCTAAAACCACAAGCGATGTCTTGATTTATAATAATAATTTACTGGTATATTTATCTATTTTATTCCAATAAAAATATCTTTTTGTTTAAATAACGAAACTAAATTTTCTTTTTTTAAATTTTATGCTTCTTATGTTTTTATCAATAATATTGCAATGCCGCAATGGTAGAGATGAGACCGCCACAACGGAAGGATACCGCACAAGCGGAATGAATAATTGCAAATTTTGCTTCCGCACAAAAAGTTCTTTACGCAATCGCGGTACGGAATCAATAATACCACCCACTGCTTTTAAATACAAAACCTTAATATAACAAATAAAATAAAAATTCATTGAATAAACATTTACATTAACATATCTTAAACTCAAAATATCAAACTCCAATTGTTCGACGGCTAAATTCTCCACGTTCACTCTGTCTCCTTTCGTAAATCCCCTCGCCATATCAGGATGGTTTTCAAAAATTGTATTAAGGCGTCATCTTGAAGGCCTAAAATTTAGCAACGAGAAGATTAATTTATTTATGTACTTACATTTTTTGTAAGTACATAAATATTTTGTCGATTTCAAAATGTTTGGACGACGAAATCGATTTTCATCGCATACCTTTCGTAGTGAAATTCTCTAACTTTTAACGATTTACGTTAACGTTAATACAGTAATTCAGTAACTCAATTTTAACAACATAGCTAAAAATTTCAATCAGGTGGCATCTTTGCTAAATAATTTGTCAAAATAATGCTATGTTCAAGGCGAATTCATGCATACGGTGGTGTCGATACTACAACAAGTAACAACACCAAAAACACACCAATGTATTTTTTTGTTGGTTTCGTTGATCGATATGTCAAAAACACAAGCAACTTTTGACATTTCTCTCGCTAAGTAAAAAAAAAGTAGCACAGCTGTTCTTTCAACGCCACCTGATAAATGAATTCGCCTTGGCTATGTTCATACCACAGAACTAACCAGATATAGCACCTTTGACAGCTGTAAAAGGGTTAAATCATATGCTTAACCCCTAAAGGATAGATTACACTATCTCACAAGCCTCACGTATTCCATAATACTTTGTGAGATAGAAATCAAATGAGTTTTGTTTCTCACTGTCAAAAAATCAAATGTAACTTAACAGTTTGTAGTCACACTATCACATATGAACATGCTTTTGTTAAAATGCAACCCTGATCCAATGAAAAGTATTAGCTTTTAGAAAATTTTCAAAAAAACAATGAAGTCGTATGGGATGTCAAATTTTTTTTCGGAACACTTCCATTTTCATGACACATTGCATTCACACTATCACACTTTATCATATTACTTGAGTTTTTGACATGTATTAATACAAAATATAATAGTGTAATCTAGCCTTAAATATGAGAAACTTTGTGGTTCATACGACGATATCAGCCACTTGCTTCGCTCTCTGAAACTAGATCGCCAAACATGCTGTTCATACGATTCATTCTTGTTTAATGTTGACATTTCTTTTTGTGTTGTTAGTGTGATTTTATTTAAAAATTATTAAAATATATTATTTAATACTTTTATTGTTATTATTTAATAATTATCACTTTATTTTATTTAACATGCATTTTTATTTTGTTTTTGTTTTTTGTTTTGATTTTTTTAGAGCTAGTTCAGATAAACTAACGATTATTGATATTGTTATATATAAAAAATCCGTGTCACTGTGTATGTTTCGAATAAACTCAAAAACGAGTCAACTGATATTCATGAAAATTGGCATATATATGTAATTTGGTCCAACTTAGATGATAGGATAGTTATTATTTAAATTAATGGCCTGGGGGCGGAGGGGCGTGGCAAAATCCATAACTTGAGAACGGCTTGACCGATTTGAACGATTTTTTCTTTGAAATTATCGCCATGGTCCAACTTAGGTTTTTACGGAAAGAAAATTTTGCCCCGCCCACTTTTACGACCACTTTTTTCGATTTACCTAAAATCAGAAAACGGCTCCATCGAGTTGACTTATTTTTCTTTCAAAATTCGTATTAATCAACTTTGTTTTCATCGAAAGAAAAATTTACCACGCCTACATTTACGCCCACTTTTTCTATTAAGCGCATAACTGGAGAACGGCTTGACCGATTTGGACGATTTTTTCTTTAAAATGATCGCCATGGTCCAACTTAGGTTTTTACGGAAAGAAAATTTTGCCCCGCCCACTTTTACGCCCACTTTTTTCGTAAGAAAAACTTTATGATAGGTATTTCATGGATTTTTATTTAAAGGCCATAAATTTCGTTTAAAGATCAATTTAAGTCGTCTGGTAATACAACACTAATGTTTGCTTAGGGCCAGCAACGCGTACCGGGTCAGCTAGTTGTTATATAAAATTGGGGATGATAGTAAATTTTTCCTGTTTCGCAACGTTTCAAAATGAAGCGACCTGTTTCGTTCTCAATAATATTGCTGTCCGTGTGAACATGGTAGGTATAACGAAAAGAACAAAAAAAAAAGGGATTATAAAAATTACAAATTTGTTAATTATAATTTTTGCAAAATGCAAGTAAATAATGTGAATATTTTGAATGTTAATGTAAGCAATGAGCTTAAAGTACATATGTACATATATGTATGTATTTATTTATGAATGGCTCTTATTTGCCAACATTTTTGTTTGTTTTTTTTTTTTAATTTTATGAAAAAATTTGTAGCTATTCCTTTTCGAAAAATAGCTACGCATTTAAAAATTAACAATGAAAAATATTTTGCCATTAGGTTAATTAGCTGACGTTATGATAGAACGTAATGGTAAACGTTATTTTTAAAAAAGTTACTGAATAAAAGTAACGTTAATTTTGCTGTTAAATATTTTTAACAATTCAACTGACGATAAAATTGAATAGAGTATCGACCTACTGGATCTTTACAAATTTTAAACTTGGTGCATTTTTCCTTAAATGGCGAGTTTTTCTCCATTTCGGTGCGTTTTGAAATTTCATAGTTGACAACGCCGGTAGAAGTACATAACACGCGTTTATTAGTCGACGAGTTTCATATACCGCCCAATTATGAACAAAAATTCCCCGGGAGTTTTTTCACTTTTCCAATTTTTAAAATGTAATTTAAATAGGAAAAAAGGAGAAGGGAAAAAACTCCCGGGGAATTTTTATTCATAATTGGGCTGATACACTTTGCTTCAAGGCGAATTCATTTTTCAGGTGGGTTTGAAAGCACATCTGTGGTACTTTTTTTTTTTACTTAGAGAGAGAAATTTCAAAAGTGGCTTGTGTTTTTCACAAATCGATCAACAAAAGCAACAAAAAAATACATTGTTGTGTTTTTGGTGTTGTTACTTGTTGTAGTATCGACACCGCCGTATACATGAATTCGCCTTGCTTTGCGTATAGAATTCCAAGCTTCGGCTCTTTTTTGTTTATTTTTTTAGTCCCGCCTTAATTTGTATGCAATACTGCACGTTTATAAATCTGTTCAATAAGTTTTCCTCCGTGATTCACTCCTTTGTTTAAATTATTATTTTATATTGTCAGCTGATTACTTGTCAAAAGTTAACCAACTTTTTGCCGCAAACGCGCAAACCTCAGCTCAGTGTTAACTACTTATGTTGTTTTCCGACATTTTGTTTTTTTTTTATACCGATTTAGATATTTCAAATAAATGATAGGGGTTGTTCCAATTTAGCAATTTTTCGCGAATTTTTATTATGTGTGATTTTTCTGTAAGCTTTCCTATTCTTTTCAGCTTTAGCGATTTTAAATCAATATTTGACTTTGCTTTCATATCGCTATTAGAATTTTTTTGAATTTTCGCCAATTAAGCAATTTTTACTCAATTTAAATAAGTTTTTTGGCTGGTTTAAAATTTTTAATTTTTTTTCGCGAATTTTCGTGTGTGTGAAGTTTTTGGATTTTCAACGATTTTAGACACTTCTTATCAATATTATATTTTGCAATATTTTAAAGTTTATAATTAATCCTTTTTTATTAAGCTTGAGGTCTTTTTCTTTTTTTTTTATAAATAATATTAAATTTTATTGATACACTTTGCTTTATCAACCCATTGTGCAAGTCTAAACCATTATCCTGTTTTTAGAATGTATCAGTTTTGAACACGGAAAAGAATTATAAGCGTAGATTTATGTTAGAAATGTTGCAAATTATAAAGATACCAACAATATCAAGAATTAATTTTAAGTCAGATACTGAAAATGTAGCCCAAAATTATAGACACTTAATTTATAAAAATAGAAACGGATATTAAAAATTTATTTAAACTGTAATAGATTAGGTTAAAATTGGAAAACCTTTTTGTATTTAATTGAAAATATGACATTTTGTTAAATTTGTTAAATTTCTTAAATTTATTGAAAATTGTTAATTTTTGTCAAATATTAAAGAAAAAATCCCTGAAGAAGGCACACAACGGAGTGCCGAAATATTGGATTCAATAAAATTTAATATTATTTATAAAAAAAAAAAAAAGAAAAAGACCTCAAGCTTAATAAAAAAGGATTAATTAAAAATTTTAAAGGTCGAATAAGAGCCAATTTGTATAAAATGAGAAGCACATCTACAATCAATTACAATTTGTTTAAAAGGAATCAAGATATAAGAAGACATATTAATAGATACAAAACAGTTAGAGATAAACTCATAAAAATTAAAGCAACAATAACTTTCTTAATTCGGTGTCGTAATGTAGGTATCATTCCGAATTTTATAAAGAATTCTACTAATAACATTTTAAATATTTTTCATGAGAATGAACGTTTACCATCATGTCGTCAAACTATAAAAAATTATCTACAAGATCTACAGAATAAAATTCTAAATTTGAGAATAAATCAACAGCATCACTTAATGAGGGAAGTTCAAAGGGAATACAGAATGACCACGGAGAATTTACAAAGATATTTTAATAAAGAGGAATACGAAAAATTTTTGGAATTTGAAGATAAATTAGCAAGAAATTTTAATGAAAAGGTCAAGAATAGACATAGGAGAAAGTTCGAAAATCTGGTGAATTTACAGAGGAAACAATTTGGAATAAGTTTAAATAGTAAATGGTTTGTTAATAAATCTAAGATAGATATACCAATAGATGCACAATGGGTTCTTTCATTAGGACACAAACACATTTTACCAACAGAAAGAAAATATTTTCCGATTTTAAAAGTTATAACTGAAGGAGAGGATTTAGTTCAAACACTGAATAATAAGGAAGAACAAGAAATAGCTAGGACAAAACTAACAACAAATATAGATAGCTACATGAACAAAATGAGATTGACTAATAGGGATAAATTTGTTCTTGATAAAGTAAAGGAAACGGAAAAGTTTTTAAGACTTAATAGGAATATTCTTATTTTAAATGCAGATAAAGGTAATACCACAGTAGCAATGAACAGAACGGATTATAATTTAAGGATTAATAATATTATAAATGACAACTCAGTTTATAAGAAACTGGGTAAGGATCCTACTACTAGATTACAAAGGATAAATAATGATTTTGTTCAGGAACTTTTTAGGAGGAGTATAATATCAGTTACGGAAAAGAATAAACTTAAAACTAATATAGCAATTGCACCTAGATTATATGGTGTTCCGAAAATTCATAAAATAGATTTTCCATTACGACCAATATGTTCCTGTATAAATTCTCCATCATATGAACTTTGTAAATATATTACAACAATTCTTAAAAAATTAACGGAAAATTCAAAATATAATGTAAGGGATTCTCTTCAATTTAAAGATAAAATAAAAAATATTAAATTAAATGATGATGAGAAATTAATTTCTTTAGATGTAGTTTCATTATTCCCAAGTATACCTATAGATCTTGCTATAGATATAATAGAGGAACAATGGAATAAGTTAGAGGAACAT
Source organism: Pollenia amentaria (assembly GCA_943735925.1). Lineage (NCBI taxonomy): Eukaryota > Metazoa > Arthropoda > Insecta > Diptera > Polleniidae > Pollenia > Pollenia amentaria. The sequence goes on along the minus strand of OX031008.1, from coordinate 196,713,922 downwards.
ACTAATATAGATAAGGATTTATTTTTACGTATTCTGAAATTTTGCATAATTGATAATAGGTATTTTCAATTGGATAGTAATATATATGTTCAATTAAAAGGACTTCCTATGGGTTCACCTGCATCTCCTATTGTAGCAGATATTGTTATGGAGAAATTAATAGATAAATGTATAGATCAGTTAACTATTAAACCTAAAATTATGACAAAATATGTGGATGATTTATTTTGTATAATTAGGGAATCAGAAATAACAAACATTTTAAATACATTTAATTCTTTTCATGCGGATATAAAGTTTACAATGGAAAAGGAGTTTGAATCAAGATTGTCTTATTTAGACTCTTTGATAATAAGAAAGGAAAAAAGTTTATTAATTGATTGGTATCAAAAACCAACATCGTCTGGTAGAATAATTAACTATTTTTCAAATCATCCAAAGAGAGTAATAATTAACACTGCTAAAAATTTTATAGGAAGGGTATTGACAATAAGTGATACATGTTTCCATAGGAATAATAAGGAAACAATTTTTAGAGCATGAATGGAAAATAGTTTTCCAAAGGAAATTATATCTGATTTATTATCAAAATATAATAACCATAGAATAAACAATTCCAACAGTAACGCAGAACCGAAAATTTATAAGTCGGTAACTTATGTACCAAGATTTTCGGAAAGGTTAGAAAAATCAAATATTTATGATGCGAATATATATAAAATTGCACATAAATCTTATAACACAATAGGTAGATTATTCACTAATATGAAGGATAAAATAAATAAGTTGGAAATGTCAAATGTAGTTTATAAAATACCTTGTAAGGGAAATGGTAATGGACAATGCAGTAGATTGTATGTTGGTACAACGAAAAATAAACTTAAAACTAGGATAGCAGGACATAAGTCAGATCAAAAATATAGGAATATTTCATCACAAAAAACAGCTTTATCAACCCATTGTGCAAGTCTAAACCATTATCCTGATTTTGAGAATGTATCAGTTTTGAACACGGAAAAGAATTATAAGCGTAGATTTATGTTAGAAATGTTGCAAATTATAAAGATACCAACAATATCAAGAATTAATTTTAAGTCAGATACTGAAAATGTAGCCCAAAATTATAGACACTTAATTTATAAAAATAGAAACGGATATTAAAAATTTATTTAAACTGTAATAGATTAGGTTAAAATTGGAAAACCTTTTTGTATTTAATTGAAAATATGACATTTTGTTAAATTTGTTAAATTTGTTAAATTTATTGAAAATTGTTAATTTTTGTCAAATATTAAAGAAAAAATCCCTGAAGAAGGCACACAACGGAGTGCCGAAATATTGGATTCAATAAAATTTAATATTATTTATAAAAAAAAAAAAAAAGAAAAAGACCTCAAGCTTAATAAAAAAGGATTAATTAAAAATTTTAAAGGTCGAATAAGAGCCAATTTGTATTTTAAAGTTTAGCAAACTTTTCTGAAATTTTGCGTTTTTTCGCGAAGTGTTGGCATTTCTTCGCGGCGTATAAAGTTTTTATAACATTAAAAGAGAAAGAAATAAATGGTTGATAGACAAATAACTAAGATTAATAAAAAAAAGTACCAAAATTAGTTTTTCCCTCTGAAATTTATGTCAAAAACGGATTTTTAAGAAATTAGTTTACAGCACGTATAGAATATACCCCTTCTATATACAATTAAATATAAACCTTCTTTATATTTAAGAGTTCTTCTTCAAAGTGACAATTGTTTCTGTGAATTCCCATGAAATTAGGATATTAAATCTTAGAGTATCTTATTAAATAATTGAAGGAAAACATTCCTTCATATTTCATGGATCTAATTTAAAAGCACTAATTAATTCTTAAATGTTCTTTTATTTACAGCGTTAAGAAGACAAAAGGTACGTTATTTAATAAACAGTTGACAAAACATTTAAAGATAATGTTGCGTTTTTTTTTCATTTAAATGAAAACAAGTTGGAAATGATTTTTATAATTTTAGATAATCTTATTAAAATACTGTTTTCTTAAGATAACAATTCACAAAATTTCGTTAAAGAGTATAGTTTTATCATACCTTTATGATTATGACATACATATGTATAAATCATTTCGATAATTTCATTATCTATTGTAAATGACTGCTTTTTGTCTCCAACTCTACCGTATATAAATCTGCTCGGAAATTCGGATTTACACAGTGTTTTCTTGACAAGTAAAATGAGCACATCAAAGTTCGTTGTAATTATTGTAGTGATTTTCTCCATATGGGGAATAAACTCTCAACTCGCGTTGACAACACCAAACGGCTTCAATTATTATATGTTGTGTGCAGAACCGGTAAGGAAATTTCATTAAAGGATTTTGATATTAACTGAGAACTTAAAAAAATGAGAAAAATATAGAAAGAAAAATAAAAAAATAACGATTTTTTCGCCCATGATTCATTTAGATGACTTGGAACGAGGCCAATGTTCAATGTATGAAGCACGATCTGGCACTCGTGACGCTGAATTCAAAAGAAAAGGCTGAAGATGTTTTTAACCTATATAAACAAATTATGTAAGTTTATTATCTTTACACTTTATTTGCAGTTTGAAAAATGTATTTTCTTTAGAGTCGATATTGGCTATTTTTATCCTGATAGTGTTGATGAGGAAACTAAAATTTGGTTGGGTGCGGTAGGAGGTTTTCCAGAATTTTCTTGGTCTTCAAACGGACGTTCTATTATACCATCCTTGTGGTACAACAGCGTTCCAACAAACGTAGCGAATAGCAATTGTATATATCTTACATTTTCGAAATCTATCAATCCATATTATGGTTTAGGTAATTCAGACTGTAAAGAAAAAAATTTTGCTTTGTGTGAAAATCGAATTGAGCCTAAAAAGTGTTGTATAAAAAAAAAAAATGTTTTCCTAAACGTAATATAAAAGAGTTTGTAATCGCATTATATATATGAACTAAGTATCGAAAATTGTACTTTATAAAAATAAATCAAATACAAAATACCTTCTTAAATGGGCATAAATTTATTTTTAATGGGAACCAAGAAAACCGATAAAGTTTTGAGAAGAAAAGTAGAAATTTGATAAAGAGTAATTTATAATTGTTATACTACAGGACGGCGAATAAATATCGTTATGATTAATTTTATGAATTACTTTTTTCTTTCTGATATTATTTAACGTAACTCCAAAGAAAAAATGGGAGCCAGTTAAAATCCGAAAACACGCGATATTATTTGATCGCCAGAAAATGAGTCATAAGTGGACGAGCTGAGTAAGCATGAGTGAGCTGGGGCTCCATCTTGTTGAAATCACAATTCCGGATAGTTCTCTATTTCGGGCCTTACAAAATTTTAAATTATTGCCCGGTATTGAATGCCATTCACATTTACCGCAACTTGTTCGGTCGTTTTAAAAAATATGTTCAAAACAAAAATATGTGCATCTTATTGGTTGCATTTATTGTTTAACAATTATTCTTGGATTTTGGGTGCCCCATATTCTGGAATTTTGTTTATTCCCGTGACCATTGAGGTGTAAATGGTCATCATCGCTCATTATTCAATATGATCTTTAAGTTTGAATAATCGAATGCTGACTTTTAAAGTAAAATTAACAACATTGTTTATTTGTTATCTGCTGAGTATTTCCATCATACATATCCCAAACTTATTATAGTTACTCAGCAAAAACTTTTTGAATTTTTGTAAAAGGTAGTAGTTATTTCATACGTTACCTGGTAAGTAGTTGTCATTGCAATTGCCATTATTCTGAAAACCACAATAAGTACTTACTAGCAATGTACGACTTAGTTTTTTTTTGTTTTTAGTACTGAACATTTACATACTGGTAATGAGCTCAATAACTCGTCGCCCCGCAATTATTTTGAAAATCGAGTTTTGGTAAATTAACTTTTCAGTTTGAAGTAAGATAACTAAAAATTGGTTGGCAAAACTTATATTGATATGGGTAATTCCATGTCAAATCGACCAAGAGTGGGACCCGACCCCCTTCGATTTGAATGAAATTTGGTGTGAAGGTTCCTTTCATCCTATAAGGAACATATATTAACGAAAAAAATTTTTTTTGCAAAAGTTACGTCATATTCAAAATGTCATAATTTCACCGAATTAGCCGAATGTGTTGAGCTTATTTCTTCAATATCTCAAAAACTACTGCACATACGAAGATGATTTGTATGTAATTTTAAAGAGAATACTTGGGGCTACAAATAATATATTAAAAATAAAATTTTTTTTAAAAAAAAATTAATATCTACAAAATATTAAATTTTAAAAATGGACTAAGTGCTGACTTTATTTATATGTCTTATTAATTATTTCAACAAACAGTCATAATACTGCACGTAAATTTTTGGTAAGAAACCGTAAAGGTTTTCTGTATCACTTTTTTATCAGCAGATATTTTTTTTTGCTGCTAATATTTTTAAATTTGTATCAAATATATTTTTTGGTGTTGGTATTAACGTTTCCTTGACTTTTTTCAAAGTAGTAGTTTTATATTACATTTCAGTTGCCGAAGTCTTATAAGATAGTTTAAATAAATCTTCTTTTTCATATTTAATAAATTTTATCCGGCTAAATGGTACTAATTGAAAATACATTTTATTAGATTATTCAGAATACATTTTAAAATCTGTTGAAACCATTTGTATTACTTGCAATTGCACTTTTGGTGATTTATAATTTTTTAATTTTCGGATCAAATCTAACAAGATATGTTTCTCTTTCGATTTGAAATATCCATCAATTGAAATATGGGCAGTATCAACTTCTTAAATCTGGGATCGACCAGGTTCAGAAATTTTTTGGGTTATAGATTTTATTTGCTTGGTTTTATACATGAATTGCAGCAGCGAAGTGGCCATGATTTGATTTCTATTTTGTTGCACACATGAATCACTCCATAATATAAGGTATTCAATATCTTTAAAATAATTTAAAATTCTTTCTAAAATTTTAATTACAGAGCTGGCAATATCATTTACTGAACGGCCGCTGTTCACCTCGCTTTAAAGAGCACAATATGTTATATTCGGCACTTCTTTTGATTTCATACATACAGTGGCAGTCATATTGAAAACAGTAAGTTTTCTTTTATAATAAAATGTTGAAGAAAATCCATTAGGCAAAGTAAATACATTTTGTTAATCAAAACAAATCACGAGCATGTTTCGATTAATGTTATTTCTATCTCTGTCACGTTCAAGTTTTAACTATCGGTTTTGATTTCTATGTGATTCATACTGGTTTTTATCAATTTCATTTAATATTTTTTCTTTTTCTTGATTTTTAAACATTGTACAACGATCACACTGTTTTTTTTTTTTTTTTTTTTTTGGTATGAAGAATGACAAATTAAAATTGTTGTTAAATATTCTGGAAAAAGATGTTAGTGAAGTGATATTTTCAGGATGTTTTTCATGAAAAAGACTATACATTTTGGATAATGTTAAACCCTCCTCCAAATATTTTCGTAAAGAGTTGGCTCGGCAATAATGCGAGTCAACCGTAGGAAAACTCTTAAAGTGATCTTCAATTTTATTGTTTGATTCTTCAGAAACACTACGTTTAATATGTAGGCCTCTTTTTAAGCTTTATCACGAAGATGGTTAAAGTGATAATATAAACGTTTGCCTGAAATGTTTAATGTATTCAAAAAGAAGAACTTACATACTTGATTAATTGTATTATCTTTTTCTAAATAATACAAAAAAGTATTTTTTTTTTATAAAAATTTCCATTCGTCATCTTTTAACATATTTTTTCACCACAAATTTAGCATAAAAAGCATTTTTTTCATTAACATTAAGAGACCAAAAGCTTTAAAAAATGGATTGTCTAACATCCTCACCAAAATTTTTGGTACACAAATAAAAGCCAGATGGTGCACATGGAGGTTTCAGTTTTCTTCTTGAGTTGAAACTCCTTTAGATAAAAATATAAGACAATCCTTGTTGACGACGTTTTTTACGAATATTTTGTTTCCAGTTGTCTTTATTAATTTGTCTTTTCCGAGTTATTTTAGGTGTGAGTTTCGAAGTGGCTGATATATAACTTGATGGTACACTAAGTAAGTTATCATTTTCATTCTGATTTTTAGTGTTTGGTGATCTATTTTCATCATTAGTGTTGGTTTGAATATCCGGACTATATTCATCAGTCGATTCTATTTTGCCCACAAACAAAATAACAATAAAATTATATGAAATATTAACCTAACCCTACTCGAGTAAAACTGGTTCAATTTAGGGTGCCGGCGATTCCACATTTCCATGTTCTTCCTACCGCAATCAAAACACAACTGATGCAAATGGAAAATTTTGTATAACAGTATTGAAAAACAACAACAAATTTCGTTCACGTACGGCAAAATTATATTTAATTTAAATTATAATTATTGTGCTGCACGTATTAAATGTGGAGCACATACGACATAATACTATTAATAAAACATTATAATATTTAGCTTTTTGTGCACATACGCCACAATAACGTCGGGCTTATTAATTTCGTATCTTTGTTTTAGTTTTTGTCGTATATCAAAAAAAAAAAAAAATGCTAAATACGGCATAATAAGAATAATTTTATAGTTTTTTGTGGTCTTACGTCAAAGTCAACAGAGAATATCTCGCTATACATAGAAGGTAGGAACATTACGAAAAAATATTCAATATTGCGTTCTTAACTTTTTTTTTTTTGTTTTTGTGATATACGACAGTATAATTGCGTGGCGACGAACCATTTATTAGATCTATTAACTATCGTCAATTTATTAATTTCACAATTCTTTTTATAATAAATTTGCATGTGCCCGTGCAAAAAACTGCGGCTTTATCAAGCAATTTTTTATTTTTAATTTTGTTTTTTCTTTTTACCCACTTACTACTACAATTCACGTCGAAAAAAAAACAGCCAATTGTAGGGGAATGTAGGAAAAAATAAACTCACTGTTTATTGTTGTTGTTTTGGAAAAAGGTTTCCTGACGATCTGGCCTAAGAAACCAGTGAAATGCGCATAGAAACTAGTTTTCGCTCAACAATAAATTTCAGTGTATTTATCAAAAAAAAAAAAAAAAAAAAAAAAAAAAAAAAAAAAAAAATGGGAATTTGGCACGACATAGAGAAATCTTATTAATAATAAAATTATTATTCCCAAAAATAACTTTTGTTAAGTTTATTTTATTATTAAAACTATTTTGAACAACGTACTTTAATTTGTACATATAATTTTCATCAAATATGATTTTTTTAAAAACAGTTTTTATTCATCCATACATTTTAGGTAAACCTTTTTTATACCCTCCACCACCACTGTGGTGAATGAGGGTATACTAAGTTTGTCATTCCGTGTGAAACTTTTTTATAATACATCTAAGACCCCATAAAAGTAATTCTAAGTCGATTTAGCCATGTCCGTCTGTCTGTTGAAAACACGTCCACTTTCGAAAAATGCCAAAGAAAAGAACAAATTTGGTCTCAAATTGCTTGTAATTATCCTTAGCATTTAAATCCAGCAACATCGGTTCAGTAGGATCAGAACTATGAATCAAAATGTGGAACCACTTCCCTAAAAAAATTGATAATTTTGATACGAAAACTAACATAAATGGTGATATAATGCACGGAATGACATAATTTTTTTACACGACTGCAAATCATACTGTTAAATTTCGTGAAGATCGGTCCATAATTGACCGTAGGCCCCATATAAACCCTTCTCGCGGAAAACAGTTTAGTAAGCCTAAGACCGCAATAAATAACGCTAGCATACTTAAATTTTGTACGTCACAGTTTTATAAGAACAGAAATCACACTGTAAAATTTTTTGAAGATCGGTCCATAATATACACTAGGCCCCATATAAACCCTGCTCCCAGAAAATAGCTTAGTACGCCTAAAACCGCAATAAATAGCGCTAGCATACTAAAATTTGGTACCTCACAGTTTTATAGGACCAGAAATCATACTGTTAAATTTTTTGAAGATCAGTCCACAATTCACACTAGGTCCCATATAAACCCTTCTCGCGGAAAACAGTTTATTGCACCTAAAACCAAATAAAGCCCACTTTGGGAAAATAATTAAATTCGCCTAAAACCATCACAGATGTAGATATTACAGTAAAATTTCTTACTTAAATTCATATGGCCAGAAAAAATATGCAAATTTGTGAAATTTACTGTTAACGCTAAAACTAATTACACTGCTGTATTGAAATTTATTCTAATTTATTTTTTGTAGTACCAAAAATCAGTCTTCAGAATTTTGGGATGATCGGTCCATAATTTACCATAGGTCCAATACAAATTACCCTAATTTTATCATTTTAGTTCGGCTAAAAGTGTTACGAATCATGGTTTTTTACTCAAGCCAGTTCAAAGTTCTAACAAGGAACGCATAAAATTTTCTTATTGTCGGTCAATAATTTAATTCAGGTCTAAACCGCAACTAATTTTAATGCTGACTTTCGTGTGAAGCTTAGTTTATTATAGATATGTATAATAGGGCGGGCCAATTTGTATGGAGCCGAAAAATTCGATTGGAGCTGCCCCCTAGGATGATTTTATGGACAATTCTAAGCAACTTTGGTGAAGGAACCATAGGTCTATCTCGATTTTCGAGTCTCCCATTTTTCAAAAAATGATTTTTTTCCCTATAACATCATTTTGATTCAAAATTCGATTTTTTATTCATCGTTAAATTATCTTTTTTTATGTGTATATGGGGGGTTTTTGGTGTCGAGAAATTCATTTTTGATCTTTATTTTTACCTATGACCGCCCCCAGAGTGCGTTTCATGCATATTTTAACTATTTTTCGTCTATTTTCCGAGAAGAGCTACGGCTTTAAAATTTGGTACAAACATCTTGCTTGCCAATAGTCAAACTCTCTATAAAAATGGACGGTATCAAAGATTCGGCACAGCCGAATATAGCACTCTAACTTGTTTGATTTGTTTTCTTAAAATTTCACGCTATATATTCATTTTTATTATTTATTCTTATTTTTTTTCGTTTTTTTTTTACTTATACATTTTTCCAAAACTTATTTATTCTATTTTTCAAATATTCTTTTTTTTATTTAAATATATTTTATTCGTGCATACATTTTTTTTAGTTCTTTTTTCAAAAATTAAATAATATTAAGAATATTTAAAATTTTATTACAATTTTCAGTATTATTACAAAAAATAAAAAATAAAATAAAAATGTCTCGTAACACAAGTGTTTAAAAAAAAAACACATTATAACAACTTAGACACGTCTGTATGACTTCAGTCAGAAATCTATTAGACACATCGGTACAAAAAATTTCCCCATATATTCATGCGAAATCGATCAGAAAGCGGCCAGACAAAACGTATATTTAATGTCTGACAGAAATCTTAACGAAGTCTCTCAGAATGAAATCAGGCATTTGCAAGAAATGTCTGATTCAGACAAGGTCGGAGTATTTTGCTGTCTGGGTATTTTCACGCTCAAACATAGTTGCATAAAATCATATAGAATATGGCAAAAAACATTTCTAAAACTAAATTTTCTTAATTCTAAAAATTTTCAATTTATTGAATGCTGTCTGCATTTATAAACTTTTAAAAACAATGCTTGCTTAATTTTTATTCTGCAATATCGGAAAATATTTAAATAATTTAAGACTTCAAATATTTTTTTTCATACCACAAAATACTACTCTGCTGGTTTAATAATATTTATTAACAACAGAAAAAATTAGTGTAATTTAAGTGTCAATTTATTTAAAAAATTTTAGTTTGTGAAATAGCAAATCGGAAAAATGTGTTGGAAAAAATTATTAATTATGTGCTTGTGCCATTTTATTGCGAAAAATTTAAAATATTATAATATAAAATGTTGTCTTCTTTTTGTGGTTTTTATGTGTGGAATTCACACAGAACCTATATGTGTGAGGGGTGAAATAACAAAATGAGGACGCTCTCTCGGGTCGTCATACTAGTTGTTTACTATGCCCAGGGCTATGGAAATTTTATTCACCACAACAGTGTCAAAATTTTACTTCCATGAGTACTTTGCTACCGTTTCACACACACCCTAAATAAAAATCTTATTCGAATAATATTAAAATTATTAAAATTTAAAATAACCTTATTCAAATTCATGGAAGTGAAAAATGACTAAACTTGGCCAACAAAAAAATAAAACGGAATTTTAAATATTTAATTTCAAATTAACAAAATTGGATTTCAGCTTTGTAACACTAGTTTACACCGAAAATTTACATTTGATGACAGATAATTTTCCTTAATTATTTTTATATGGAACAGTTTTTGAGATATTATCATTTTTTAATTTTTTCGTTTTTTTTTCACTTGACAAATCATATCTCCGATTATACAAATCTGATTAATCGGATCTTTGATTGGTAAAGCGGTTTAACATATATCGATGAAAATAGGGCACATTTTCGAAAAATCATATTTTACAGTGATTCTGTGCCGACGGATCGTTGAAAAACGTCTCGTTTCTCTTCATGTACGTAAAGATGATACTTTTACCTAAGAACTAACATCAATCAGAAGAAAATCAACAGAAAAACGACAAAGTTATAAGCAATTCAGTGAATAAATCCAAATCCTATATTTTCCGACAATTAACCTGGATTTTCGAATTCAGCGTAAAGAAATTTATCTCCCTTCAAATGTACATGAAAAAATTTCATTTTGTAAACTGGTGATTTTTATTAGTTTGTATTCTTTACATTATGATAAAATTATAATTTAACTTAGTTTTAACAAATATTTGTAATAAAAATATTCATAATAAGCAGCTGTAATAAATACAAGCAAAAATAAAAGCATATCTTCTTAAATGGTTTCAGAACAGGTAATGTGAAGATAAGTTTTAAGTACACACTTTCTGTGGTGCAAAAACCACTTGTATATATAAACTTTCATTACTTTTTATACCATTCACCGAAGGTAAAAGGGTATACATATATAACTATGTCATTCCGTTTGTAATTTCTACAATATTGATCTTAGACCCTATAAAGTATGAGAAGGGAAGTTCAAATTCGGTTGTCCGTCCGTTGAAACGGGTTTTCCGAAGACCTCAGATATGATGGAGGCTTGGTTGTTATACACTTATTAAAATATTGAAATTCAGTAAGATCGGTCCATAAATGGCTGAGATATGAGCAAAAAACCACGACTACCTCTAAATTTTCCCATAAATCTTATTTTGTTGTTTTTTAAATTCTTTTTGCTGTATATCTGGAGAACAGCAAGAGCTTGGGCTTTCAAATTTGGTACAAACATCTTGGGTATCAATACACCAACTCTCTAAAAAATGGGCGGGATTGGGGAAGTGGGTGTGGCACTTTCCATACAAACCGTTATACATTTCTGTATATCGGGAGAACGAAACGAGCTACAGTTCCCAAATTAGGTACAAACATATCGGTTATCAATACATAACATCCCACAAAATATGGGCGGGATTGGAAAAATGGGCGTGGTACCTCCCGTACAAAGACATTATTGAAAATACTCAAAATTTTAGGGCTGTAGTATGACATATGGACACGTCTTATATATCAAAATATCAGAAATTTTTAGCATATGGAAGAGTTATGCCCAAAATAATATTTTTTTTTTAAACATACCTATTTTAGGGAACAATAGATCTCGAGTCCAAGTTTTATAATCTAAGTAAATGGTAAATTTATTCCTAAAGACATCGGTATATAAATCTGCCAAATCGGTTAAAAAATTCTTAAGTTTTAGGGCTGTTTTATGACCTATGGATACGTCTAATATATCAAAAGATCGGAAATCTTTAGAAGAACATATTTGTTAGGAAAAATTGGTTCAGACACAAAAAAGTAATTACCAAAATATATTTTTTTTAATGAAAAATACCTATTTTCGGGAACCGTAGATCTTTCCGAATAAATTTTTTCCTAAAGACGTCGTTATATAAATCTATCAAATCGGCTGAAAAATGCCCGAGTTATGACCAAAATACTGATATCCCATTATTTACTCTTTTTTATATAATTAAGTTGTTATTTTTTTTAAATCCAATTTTGATGCATCTTTTAACAAACCATAAATAAAATTTGAAGAAATCAAACTGGCGTAAATTTTTAATGAAAATCAAAAGTATTTTGATTTTTGTCAAATTCACATCGAATCAAACGTGTGAGTTGACAAAATGTGAGTTTGAAGAGTCAGTTTGATGTGTGGCCATGCTGCTTAATGGATTTGTATAGAAATTTGAATAAATTTATTTTAAAATTTGAATATACAATTATTCCCCTTCCCGATATTAAGGAGTTTTAATTCTAAGTTAAAAATTTTCCTGTGAATTTCCATGAAATTTTATTTCAAAAGTTTTTAATGTGCAATTTTGGTGACTAATTCTTATAAATCACCCGTTTTTCGAATATTAAATAATAACTTATTAAATACCTTCTTCAAAGAATATTTTTTGATATATCATGAATCTTACCTAAAAGCCCTAATGAATTTTTAAATTATATTAATGAACAGTCTTCAACAGTCAATAAAAAAAGTTATTAAATAAACAACAGCTACTAAGCAAACAATTAATGATAAAGTTGTTTTTTCATTAAAACGAATTTTAAATTTTAATCTTTTCGGAGGCGCTAGCACCAAATTTTTGCATTCAAAATTCCATTCCGTCCATAAATTTTTTTTTTTTATCAGAATAATGTTTTTAAAGATAACAATTAACAAATATCTCTTAAGAATAAACGTTAAGCATACATACATGATTATGATAAATACATATAAATAATTTCGAAAAATTACTGTTTTTGCCTCTTAAAATCATACTACCAAATTTCGTTAAGATTAGTCTACAACTTATGAATGTAACAAATAATAGATTAATAAAACTAAAAATCACACTGTCAAATTTCGTATATGATCGGACCACAATTAACTATAGACCCCATACAAAGCCCACTCTCGGAAAACATTTTAGTACGGCTGAAACCGTAACGAATAACGATATTGCAGTCAAATTTTTATTTAGCTAATAATAATACAATGCAATTTTGTGATAATCAGTCAATAATTTAGCATTTGGTAGAAATGGACCATAATTTGGTTAAAGTTAAACATTTGTGATCAAAATTAACCATAATTTGGCCAAATAAACCAGCTATACTTTGGTAAAAAATAACTATTATTTTGATACCCTTCACCGAAGGTTAAAGGGTATATATAACTTTGTCATTCCGTTTGTGATTTCTACAATATTAATCGCAGACCCTTTAAAGTATATATATTCTGGCTTCTTATAAGGGAAGTTCAAATCCGCTTGTCCATCTGTCCGTCCGTCTGTTGAAATAGGGTTTCCGAAGACCCTAGATACGATGGGGACTTATAATTATAATTATAATTTTGGTATTGAAATTCAGCTTGATATGAGTAAAAAACCACGACTACCTCTAATTTTTCCAATTAATCCCATGTTGTTGTTTTTATATAGTCTTTGTAAATTCATTTATGTTCCTAAAATATTTAAGTATGTGGATAAAGCAAATTTGTAATAAAACGAATTTGATTGCCTATTATTTTGTGCTTCAATTAAATTACCAAGTCCAAAGGGTTTTATGGTTACCATTTAATGTAATTTTGACCTTTTATAAAACTTAATACATTAATGCAGTCATAAGAAGGTGCGCACGCATTCGGTATTTTGTGTGTAGGCTACTACACATAAATTGTAGCAAAACAAGCAATTTTTTTTACCGTTTTTTTTTTCAAATATTTTTACCTACTTAAGAAAAGTGTGCTCAACAAAAAAAAAAACCAAGCATTTTGGTTGGTAAACCAAAAACTTTTTACAATTACAAAATGCACGATCTTTGTTCTTGTAGATTTTCTTCAATAACTTTCAAGGAAACAGTCAAACTTCTCTATGATGAACTTCTATACAAAGCTTTTTCATAATTTAATATTCTAAAAATCTAGAATAACTGTCTTTTTGAGGATATTGATAAAGGTCCCCTTTTAAAAATACCAGATTATTTTAAATAAAAGTGGGAAAAATATGTCTTTTGTATTATAAATATTCTATAAATTGAAGAAATTTCCTGGTCCCATACAGATTAATTATAGAGAAGTTCGACTATTTTTAAATTTATTAAAAATGATACATAGTACTTTTCGCATATCGTCACAGCCTTTAGTTGCAAATCGTGGACTATAAACCTAATCCACATATATGCCCCTATGAGGCATATAAGGGGGTTCAAATATAATCAATTTATGTGAATAAAGAAAATAAAAAATTCATATTTGTTACACGAGAGCAGGCTTAATGTACTGTATAAAAGAAAATAAAATATTTCATCCCTAAAAACTATTTTTTTTTCGAGTGGAGAGCTGATGGTAAAAATTAAACCATTTAGGTATTAGGTCCTTAATATGGTCTGTGGCTTCGAAAACTAAAAGGAACTTGGTACATATTGCTTATGTGACTAAAACGTTAATAATTTGATTTACTTTTGCTTTTACTACCCGCAGATAGACGGAATATAAACGAACTATAACGGAAATACTTTCTATTAAATTTACTTATAGTGGCAGAAAATAAAGATGACATGGACTATTTCGCTAATGTGACTATAAACGAAAAGTACTGTACATATATTAACTCATTAGGTATTCTATCATTAAAATAATGGAAGTCTGATGGTAGCAATTATCTAAGGACCTGCAGATGTTGCTATTTATTGTTGGAAATTCTTAGAGTTTGGGAGTGAAATGGGTTAGACTGCAAAATTTCTAACAGTCCTATATGGAGAAGCTGATAGTCTTACATAATAAACGTTTTGTAATACTGTTTTTATTTTTTACCTTTGCAATCATTTTCAGTTTGATCACTAATTCCACTAACACCGTGGTAACAGTTAACCACAGAGTATGAAACAGAAAACCCAGCCTTGTAGTTTAAAAAAAATTATGTGTTCTGAAAAGAATATCAGATACATTATGTTGTTTAAGAAAATTATATACTTGATGATACGTCATTTTGAAATATGTTAATAGCTTGGCTATTTTTTAACAATATGTAACGTGATGTATTTAATCGAAATCAATAAGAAGATAATTTAAAATTGTTAAATGATACATGGATTTTGCGTTTTAGCTAAATATATGTATTTTGTTCTTGTTAAAAATTCTTTGGTGCTAGAATGTACTAAGCATACATTTTTACAGTCGAACTTCCCTATAATGAATCTGCATGGGACCATAAAATCACTTCATTGTAGAGAAACTTCATTATAACGAAATTATATTTTTTCCATTTTTATTTGAAATAATCAGGTGCTTTAGTTTGGATTACACTCTTTAACGTGCGGCGGTTATCCATTTAACATTGCTTCTCAAAATCCTCAAAAAGGGCAGGAAACGAATCTTTTGTGTGCTTTTTGTGCTTTAGTATGCATTTTTTTCTTTTTTGCTTTTGATAAAGAGATGGGAAGACTCCCAAATTGCTTGGCTTAATTCCGTTTTTCTTGTTTATTCTTCAACTTTATTAAATACTACTTATCCCCCTTTCAGACTAGGCAAGTTAGTTCCCAAGTTACTTGCCGAGTCTGAAAGGGGGTTACTTCTTTTTAAGAGGTGTGCTACTTTGGTGCGAAACTTTAGTTCACTTACCCAGCATTTACACATGCAAGTGCAAGTTCGAAAAACTCAATCCACTCACACATTTTTACTAACACCATCACATTTTTCGTACTTGCAGCCCAACTTGCAAGAGAATTTGCTTGCAAGTAAATTTTTGACATTTGCAGCAAGTAAAATGACAAATAAAGAAACAGTGTTACCGTGGATGCCTTTTGTATTAATTTACTAGTACTTAGTAATATAAAAGTTATGTTTATAGGTGATTTTCTGTGTATTTATAAAAATAAAATACAAAGCAACACATCTTCAGGGTATTTTAAAACATAAATTGCAAGCAATTAAAAAAAATGTTAATCACAATATTTTCTCAGAAATTTTATGATATCGGTAACTACGGCAATACTGGATTCACATATTTTAAAATAAACAAAAGTTTTTTATCAAGATGGACAAAAAATAAAATAAAGAAACAACTTAAATAATTTATAAATATTATTATTAAATAAATTTCGTGATAACATTAACATGATAATGTGTTTTAAACCCAAAAATAAAGCTATTTCATAAGATGCTTTCGCTTCGAGAAAATTTGAAAAATTAACTTGCACTTGACTGTGTAAACACTCAAGCTACTTGCAAGACTTTCGTCTATTTCTTCGAAATTTTCGTTGATAATACGTATACACCACTTGCAAGTAATTACTTGCATGTGTAAAGGCAGGGTTAGCACAGCGGATTGCTGTCAAAATTGTTTGATCTAATTCATTATATGGAGACAAAAATGCATAAAAGTCAAATTTTATTTGAAAAATTTCTTCATTTGGAAATTGATTATAAAGGGATCAAATTACACTAAAAGTAAAATGAAAAAGCTGTGATCAGTGCGCTTTGTATGGAGTCTATTGTTAATTATGGTCCGATCCTTACGAAATTTGCCAGTGTGATTTTTAGTTTTACAAAACTATTATTTGTAACATTCATAAGTTGTAGACTAATCTTAACGAAATTTGGTAGTATGATTTTTAGAGACAAAAGCAGAGTTTTTATCGAAACAATTTATATTTGTCATTATCATATATGTATGTATGCTTAACGTTTATTCTTAAGAGATATTTGTTGCGAAAAAATTTGATTCTAGTTTTTTCGAAAAGATTAAAATTATTTTAAGAGATATTTGTTAATTGTTATCTTTGAAAAACATCATTCTGATAAAAAAAGATTTTATGGCGTCGGAATGAAATTTTGAAGCGAAAAAATTTGATTCTAGTTTTTTCGAAAAGATTAAAATTATAATATCATTTACAACTTGTTTTCGTTTTAATGAAAAAAAAAACAACTTTATCATTAATTGTATTGAATTTTGTTTATTTAACAAATTTTTTTTATTGACTGTTGAAACGTGTACATTAATATTGTTTAAAACTTCATTAGTGCTTTTAGGTAAGATTCATGATATATCAAAAAAATATTCTCTTCGATTTCTTCAAAGGTATTTAATAAGTTATTATTTAATATTCTAAAAACGGGTGATTTATTCACCAAAAGTGCACGTTAAAAACTTTTGAAATAAAGTTTCAAGGTAATTCACAGGAATATTTTTACCTCTTAATATCAAGAAGGGTAAATCTGTTCCAATTGCTTTACAAGTCCATTAAGCGGCATGGCCACACATCAAACTGACTCTTCAAACTCACATTTTATCAACTCAAACGTATGGTTCGATGTGAATTTGACAAAAATCAAAATGCTTTTGATTTGGGATTTCAGTACTTTGGTCGTAGCTTGCCCTCTTTTCAATTGAAAATTTCAGATATTTTGATATATAAAACGTGTCAATAGGTCATACTAGAGCCCTTTTTTCAATAATGTCTTTGTATGGGAAGTGCCACACCCACTTCTCCAATCCCGCCAACTATTTTTAGATAGCCCTGGCTCTTTCCGTTCTCCAGATATGC
Source organism: Pollenia amentaria (assembly GCA_943735925.1). Classification (NCBI taxonomy): domain Eukaryota; kingdom Metazoa; phylum Arthropoda; class Insecta; order Diptera; family Polleniidae; genus Pollenia; species Pollenia amentaria. Next base: position 196,696,290 of record OX031008.1, on the reverse strand, counting down.
TGAAAAAGTAATAAAAAAACAACAACAACATGGGAGTTATGGGAAAAATTAGAGGTAGTCGCGGTTTATTGCTCATATGATGTAAATTTCTCTAATACAACTAGTTAGTAGCAAAAGGTAGTCTAGTCTATCTGTTAGTTTATGTTATATTCTATTTCAAAGTCTATGTCGAAGACGAGATTATTTAATTATTGAAAAATTATCGGTGAAAACAAAATTCTACATTTAACTTCTACTTAATTTCAACGCTCTATAGAAATATTCGTTCAATAAATACTAAGTTACTTGGTTAATTGGTAAATTAAAAATTTTAATCTGGAAATACATAAAGAGGCTTGTGATGAAAATCTATCCATTAAGGTGTGATGAATTTCGAGCTATCTTAAAATCCGTTTCTGAATGAAAGTCTTACACCCTTATGCAAAAAAAGTTAAAGTTCACATTACTTAAGCAACACATTGGGCCAAGCAAAAGTGTATGGACTTTTAATGTGTTGGTTAACTAATAAGAACTTTTACTTTGCATAAGGTTTAATTTTTTCATTATCATAGTTGTTTTTGGGAATACAATTATTTATTAAAAGATTTTGTTTGTTGTGCTTAATTCCCTTTTTTATTAATTGATAAAAAATACTGAAATTTATTGTTTGAGGATAAGCTGTTCCTATACGCATTTCACTGGTTGCTTAGACCAGATAATCAGGAAACGTTCTTCTAAATAACTTTAGAAAAGCCAAAGCTATTAGCAAACAAGACTACAAAGTCTTATTTGCAACGATATCAAAGCTTAAACAAAATACCAAACATTAAAACAGTGATGGGTTTATCTTTTGTTACATTCCCAACTACAACCAGTTGGAATTGTCCCAACATTGATTGTAGTCGTAAGTGGGTAAAGAAAAAACAAATTAAAGACAAGTTAGAGTGCTATATTCGGCTGTGCCGAATCTTTGATACCCTCCACCGACAGGAGTGGGCTCTATATGATAAATACATATATATTATTAACTAAGCTTCACAAAAACGAGCGTCAGCATTAAAATTAGTTGCGGTTTAGACATGAATTAAATTATTGACCGACAATAAGAAAATTTTGTGCGTTTCTTGTTAGAACTTTGAACTGGCTTGAGTAAAATAACATGATTCGTAAAAGTTTTAGCCAAACTAAAATAATTTTGAGGAGGGTAATTTGTATTGGATCTATGGTGAATTATGGCCAAATCATCCCAAAATTCTGAAGACTGATTTCTGGATTTTTCTGGCCATATGAATTTAAGTAAGAAATTTTACCGCAATATCTATATCTGTGATGGTTTTAGGCGAATTTTATTATTTTCCCAAAGTGAGTTTTTTTTTGGGTTTTCGGCGCAATAAATTGTTTTCCGCGAGATGGGTTTATATGTGGCCTAGGGTAAATTATGGACCAATCTTCACGAAATTTGGAAGTGTGGTTTCTCGTCCTATAAAACTGTGACGTACCAAATTTAAGTATGCTAGCGTTATTTATTGCGGTTTTAGGCGTACTAAGCTGTTTTCCGGGAGTAGGGTTTATATGGGGCCCAGTGTAAATTATGGACCGATCTTCAAAAAATTTTACAGTGTTATTTCTGGTCCTAAAAAAGTGTGACGTACAAAATTTAAGTATGCTAGCGTTATTTATTGCGGTTTTATGCGTACTAAACTGTTTTCCGAGAGAAGGGTTTAAATGGGGCCTAGTGTAAATTATGGACCGATCTTCAAAAAGTTTTACAGTGTGGTTTCTAGTCCTATGAAACTGTGACGTACCAAATTTAAGTATGCTAGCGTTTTTTATTGCGGTTTTAGGCGTACTAAACTGTTTTCCGCGAGATGGGCTTATATGGGGCCTATGATTAATTATGGACCGATCGCCACGAAATTAACCAGTATGATTTGCAGTCATACAAACCAAATTCGAGCAAAATTGTATGTCATTCCGTGCATTATTAAACCATTTATGTTAGTTTTTGTATCAAAATTATCAATTTTTTTAGGATGGTGGTTCCACATTTTGATTCATAGTTCTGATCCTACTGAACCGATGTTGCTGGATTTCAATCCCAACTGGTTAGGATAACTACAAGCAATTTGAGACAAAATTTGTTCTTTTCTTTTGTGTTTTTCGAAAGTGAGCGCGTTTTCAACAGACGGACAGACGGACATGGCTAAATCAACTACTTTATGGGGTCTTAGATGTATAATAAAAAAGTTTCACACGGAATGACGAACTTAGTATACCCTCATTCACCACAGTGGTGGGGGAAGGTATAAAAAGAAGATCACTGGACACCTCTTTTTTGTTTGTATGAAAAAATATTTTCTAAACACATTCCTTTTGTATATGAGAGTCTCAAGTAAGTGCTTTAAGTTTCGCAGCTAAGTTCAGCCAAGTTTTCTTATTACAAATTTAAAATTTTCAATGTGTGGAAAGCACATAAAAATAAAAAATGTATGATGTATTAATGGTCAATTTCACCAAACTATGTATTTAAATATCAATATATGCAAGGCGAATTCATATAAGCTGACCTTGGCTGGCTACGTGAGCCACAGCTGATGATTGGGTTTGGGCCAACACCTCCCACTGTGCATGGTAGTGAAATGTCCTTTCAAAAGTTATTTTTGGAAGAAGAAAAAATTTATTATTAATAAGATTTCTCTATGGCGTGTTGAATTCCCAATTTTTTTTTAATTTTTTTTTTGATAAATACACTGACATTTATTGTTGGGGGATAAGATAGTTCCTATGCTCATTTCACTGGTTGCTTAGGCCTGATCACTAGGAAATCTTTTTCCAAGTGTTACTTTCTCAAGTGTTACTTCCCAGTTAAAACATCGTCTATAAAATAAGGTGTTGAGTAATCAGAAAAAAGTAAAAAGAAATAAGTATTTATAGAAAAAAACTACTTAATAATGAGTGAAAGAAGCTATTTATTTAGAAAAAGTAAGCGAAGTTTTAACTGGGTTGTAACAAAATCAAAGCTTAAACAAAACAACAACAATAAACAGTGAGTTTATCTTTTCTTACATACTTTCATTGCTAAATCTTGTACGTATTTGTAAGTTTTTGGATACCTGAGTGAGATCTGCAAAAATTCCTAGAGGCGCAGATCCGCTTGTTTACTGGCACAATGAAATATTATACCCAGACTTGAGAAAAATGGTGCAGATATACTTAAGCTTTCAAATAATTTATGTCTCATCTGAGGGACTATTTTCCACGAAATTAAAATATTAAAAATATATTATGCTGTTATTTTGCATAATAAAAAAATTACCTGCTTGAGTTTTGTTAATTGTGACTTAACTCAAATTTAATTTGTGTATTTCAATAGCAAGCGATTCCGGATTATATTTTAAATAATTTATAACAACCTAGCCTCCATCATATCTTCGGAGAACCCATTTCAACGGACGAACAGACGGACAACCGGATTTGAGCTTTCCTTCTCATAAGGAGCCAGAATATATATACTTTATAGGGTCTAAGATCAATATTGTAGATATTACAAACGGAATTGCAAAGTTATTTTTTACCAAAGTATAGTTGGCTAATTTGGCCAAATTATGGTTAATTTTGATCACAAATGGTTAATTTTAACCAAATTATGGTTCATTGCATTGTATTATTATTAGCCAAAGAAAATTTGACTGAAATAAAATTATTCGTTACGGTTTCGGGCATTCTACAATCTTTTCCGAGAGTGGGATTTGTATGGGGTCTCTGGTTAATTATGGTCCGATCTTTACGAAATTCGGTAGTGTGATTTTTAGTTTTATAAAACTATTATTTGTAAAATTCATAAGTTGTATGCTCATCTTAACGAAATTTGGTAGTATGATTTTTAGAGACAAAAGCAGAGTTTTTATCGAAATAATTTGTATTTGTCATAATCACATATGTATGCTTAACGTTTATTCTTAAGAGATATTTGTTAATTGTTATCTTTGAAAAACATCTTTCTGATAAAAAAAACTTTATGGCGTCGGAACGAAATTTTGAAGCGAAAAAATTAGCTTCTAGTTTTTTCGAAAAGATTAAAATTATAAAAAACCTCTACAACTTGTTTTCGTTTTAATGAAGAAAAAACCTTTATCATTAATTGTATAGAATCTTGTTTATTTAACAACTTTTTATACCCTCCACCAACACTGTGGTGAATGAGGGTATACTAAGTTTGTCATTCCGTGTGAAACTTTTTATAATACATCTAAGACCCCATAAAGTATATATATTCTGGGTCCTTGAGTAATTCTAAGTCGATTTAGCCATGTCCGTCTGTTGAAAACACGCTCACTTTCGAAAAACGCAAAAGAAAAGAACAAACTTGGTCTCAAATTGCTTGTAGCTATCCTAAGCAGTTGGGATTGAAATCCAGCAACATCGATTTAGTAGGATCAGAACTATGAATCAAAATGTGGAACCACTACGCAAAAAAATTGATAATTTTGATACAAAAATTAGCATAAATGGTGGAATAATGCACGGAATGACATAAAATTTTGCAAGAATTCGCTTTATACGACTGCAAATCATACTGTTAAATTTCCATAATTTACCATAGGCCCCATATAAACCCTTCTCGCGGAAAACCGTTTAGTACGCCTAAAACCGTAATAAATAATGCTATCAAATTGAAATTCGGTACGTCACAGTTTTATAGGACGAGAAATCACACTGCCAAATTTCGTGAAAAGTGGTCCATAATTTACCATAGGCCCCATATAAACCCTACTCTCGGAAAACAGTTTATTGCGCCTAAAACCAAATAAATCCCACTTTGGGATTTATAGATATTGCGGTGAAATTTTTTACTTAAATTCATATGGCAAGAAAAACTATCATGCAAATTTGTGAAATTTACTGTTAACGCTAAAACTAATTACACTGCTGTATTGAAATTTATTCTAATTTATTTTTCTAAACCGCAACCAATTTTTTAAATGTGACGTTCGTTTTTGTGAAGCTTAGTTAATATTATATATGTATTTATCATATAGAGCCCACTCCTGTCGGTGGAGGGTATCACAGATTCGGCACAGCCGAATATAGCACTCTAACTTGTTCTATTTACTGTTGTAAAGTGTACATTAATATAGTTTAAAACTTCATAAGTGCTTTTAGGTAAGAATCATGAAATATCAAAAAAATATTCTCTTAGATTTCTTCAAAGGTATTTAATAAGTTATTATTTAATATTCTAAAAACGGGTGATTTATTCACCAAAATGCACGTTAAAAACTCTCAAAATAAAATATAATGGGAATTCACAAGAATTGTCTTAACTCTGAATTAACACTCCTTAATATCAAGAAGGGTAATAATTTTTATTCAATTTTGAAAATAAATCTGTTCAAATTTCTATACAAATCTATTAAGCGGCATGGCCACACATCAATCTAATCCTTCAAACACGTATGGTTCGATGTGAATTTGACAAAAAATCAGCCAAAAATGTTCGATATTTTGATATATAAAACGTGTCCATAGGTCATACTAGAGCCTTAAAATTTGAAATTTTTATGTTTTTTTGACCATTTTTGGAGTATTTTCAATAATGTCTTTGTACGGGACCACGCCCACTTTTCCAATCCTGCCCACATTTTGTGGGATGCTTGATACCCGATATGTGTGTACTTAATTTGGGAACTTAACTCGTTTAGTTCTCCAGATATAAAGAAATGTATAATGTCTTTGTATGGGAAGTGCCACAGCCATTTTTCCAAGAATTGGCGTATTGGTAACAAAAATATTAGTACCAAATTGGAAAGCTTTGCCGTTCTCCAGTTATACAGAAAAAAGAAATAAAAAAACAACTACAACAACATGGGATTTATGGGAACAATTAGAGGTAGACGTGGTTTTTTGCTCATATCTAGCTGAATTTCAATAGCAAAATTATATTGAGCATATCTGACATAAATATATACCAACCAAGTTCCCATCATATCTGGGGTCTTCGGAAAACCCATTTCAAAAGACGGACTAAAAATCCATTTCAATAGACGGATTTGAACTTCCCTTCTCATAAGAAGCCAGAATATATATACTTTATAGGGTCTAAGATCAATATTGTAGAAATTACAAACGGAATTGCAAAGTTATTTTTTACCAAAGTATAGTTGGTTAATTTGGCCAAGTTATGGTTAATATTGTTATAATTATATAAACTTTTATTCTTTAGTTTCTTAATGTACTTTAATTGGATCGTGAATAATTTTTATTTTTTGCTTGATATATAACAATTATTTATTGATTTCTATATTTTGCATAAAAATAATCATTTTTATTTTGGTTTTATGTCTTAAGATAAAGCTGAACTTGCCAAACGTAATTGTAAAAAAGGCTTGAGATGTGAATCTGCAAATTTCGTTTTTACTTAAAATAATGGTTTTTATTAAGCAAAATACAAAAATCCAGAAATAGTCGTCATATAACAAGCAAAAATTTAAAATTTTAAATACTTGCTGTGTTCCAAAAACAAAAAATAAACTCAAAAATAAGAATTATTTGCAATAAAAAAATAAACTTAAATATAATTTTTAAAAAATATTTTTGTATAGAGTATAAAAATTCAAAAAAAATTAACTTTTTTGTACATAAAAGTTGATATGTTAAAAATCCCGGGACTCATAAAAATAAATCCCGGAATTCGGGATTTATCAATCCCGAAAAATCCCGGGATTTCCCGTTTGGCATCCCTAGTGATACTCTCTTTTGCAAATTTATGTGTAAACGAACGCAATTCAGTAAAATCCAGTTCAAATTTGTACAAATTTTTGCAAATTTTGGGTTAAACGAACACAGCTCTAGATTGAATTAAACTATGAACTGGCTTATTTGAGTTTCTAAGCTGAACTATTTTATTTCAATTATTTTCTTACAAACAAACAGTTATTTTCTTATCTGCTTACTCATTTATATATACTAGCATTTAACCAGCTACTTCGTTAGCGTCTCCTTTTCTTTCGTAAACATATTTTTATGCCAAAGTTAATTTTTCTAGGTTTTAACTTGTTTAGATTCTAGCATTTAACCCGTTACTTTGTAAGCAGGTCCGTTTTTTCATGAACATATTTGCATGCCAATGGTTATGGTTCTACTTCTAACATTTTTTATCTTATAGGTTGATAATCACTCAGCTTAATTTTGTGTCACCAACTTCAATATTATAACAAATTCAAAAAGTATAACACATAAAACACAAAAGTAAAAAAAAAAATTAATTACCATTATTTATTCTTTTTGATACCTTTTTCTTCCCATTGAAGTATCAAAAATTTCAATATTGTAGTGGAAGCCCATAATTTAGTACTTTTATATCAATGAGTGGAGAAAAATGTTTTGTAAAAAAGTACTAAAAAAGAAATTAGGATTTTCACCTGAAGGATCCTGAAGGATCGAATTTCGAAAAAGTATCAAATTTGTATTTGTATTTTTGAGATGAGTTACGAATGTGATATAATTGTTATTTCTATGTTTATGGGCTTAAAAGATAGATGGGGTGTCAAAATAGTACCAAAATACAGGTTTTACCCGTTTACTCTGTAAAAGGGTTGAATTTCCTAAAAGTACCAGACACCTGTCCGCTTATTTTTCTAAAGAACAACGATAGATATTACATTTTTTTGCATCTCTTTTAGTTTTGGAGAAATAAGGTTACCGAATTTACCCGTTTTTACCCTTTTTACCCCCTAAACATTCGAACTTCTAAAAATCCCGTCTTTGTGAATCGAGACCAACCACTGGCCCAAATTTCAAGTTTTTAGCTTTTGCTTATATACTATTTATACATAATAATTTTCACAATTAGACGCACCACATGTGTGGAGAATTTTGTAACTCTATTTACTAGGGTATTCATTCGGTTAGCCGCTAATCGGTTAACCGATTAATTTCTACCCGATTAACAGATCGGATAATTTGAAATTGCCTATTTTCGATTAACGATTAAGCCGGTTAATTGCAGTCGAATAAATCATGTCTATTTTTCGTTTGACAGCAAGCGGGGTAGAGAAGCAAGAAGGGTAAAAAAAAGACATGAATCGTATTTTCTGTGCTTCGTTTTTGGCATTCCTCTTTGCACTTATTCGTGTTTTTTAATTTATGTTTTGTTCTTATTTTAAAGTGATAGGTGCTTATTAAAATATAGAAAAATAAAAAATTGTTATTAAAAAAATATTCAAAACATATCAAAATTATGTGGAATAACGAAATTTTAAAAATTTTTTTTTTAATTTTAATTAATTTAATATTTACAGAACTAAAAAAGAAATACAAAAAAGACATGTCTTTTAAATCATCGTGAAAATTGGGTGTAATAATAAAAAAAATATTTACTGCCTGTTTTTGAAAATAAAATAAAAATTTTCGAATGGGAAAATAAATTGAAACAACAATAAAAAAGTCAAATTTGTTTTTGTTTTCCATATAAATTTCCTAACGAATATTTGTATTTTAGTTTGAAAAACAGGCAGTTAAGGCCTCGTTACTCTTTACGTAAATGCTGCGGATACGTAAACGTTGAGGTCGACTTCAATGGTTGGTAAACGTATCATATGTTCTTAAAGTGTGTTAAAAAAACAAAGAAAATTAAATAAAAACATTTTGTTATGCTTTGATTTTGCACTCAGTGTTACTTTAAAGCACGTTGTTAATGTTCTTGTTTGAAATCGCCAATACATAACGATATCCAGGCTTTTCTAATAAAGAAGTAGAAGAGTAGAATATATGTATGTCCATATGTATATACAGATATGTTTGTATGTACAGCATTGAAAAATACTATTACATAAAAACTTTTGATATAGTTTTTTGCACCTAGTTAAGGAGTTACGGACCTTAACTATTTTTTAAGACTTTATTAATATCTGTTTAAGTACAAATTTGATCTCACTTATATGGGTATCAGTAAAAAGTGCTACTAAATCCTCACCTATATATGTGTATACACGCTGTTTATTTCCGGAGATGCCCGGGGACAAACCATCAAAATTACTGCAAAAAGCGTGTTCAGAAAAAAGTACCAAAAGTACGAATTTTTACCCTGTTTGAGCTTAAATGTACTTAATTTGTTTGCTACCGTTATGTGAAAGAAAATAAATTTCAAGTTTGCTCAAAATTATTTTGAAAAAAAGAAAACATGTTTACAAAACGTACGAATTTTTACCGTTTTGTGCCTAGAATTAAATATTTGTTATATATGTATGTCCCTAGTGATAGTTTTAGCATGAAGTAATTATTAGCCTTTTTCCGATGTTCGAATTCTTTCTTTCGAACAACTTCATTTAAAACACAAACAAAGTTTTTAGAATTTGTACGAATGTAGTTTTACGAACGAAATAGGCCGTAAACTTTTCAAATTTTGCAATACAAATGATTAAAATATCCCAAAAACTCCCTATTTTACCCACTTTTAGGGGGTATGCCTTAAAAGCGACGACTTTCAAAATGTTCTTTTATGCGACATTTTAAAATTCATTCAAACATCGCCAAAATATATAAAAACAAAGTTTTACCCTGTTTTGTCCCTTTAAGTTAACATTTTTCAAGCCAAAAAATAAATTAACTTTTAAAATTTTGCAGTCTAAATTGATAAAAATTGATCTGAAGTTTGCCTTTCTTATTTATAAAATCTAAAAGTAAATCGCCGGCTAATAAGTTTTGTTGACAACACTGCTTGAAAACAAAAATAAAATTCTTAAGATCGGGTACGTAAAAACGGAGAGAAATTTTAATTTTATCAGGTTCAACCGCAACGCAGCGTTACGTTTACGTAAGAGTACCTATTTATACATAGACTTGGTAAGGAAAACGCAACAGCTGATCAGCAACGTATACCTTTACGTAAGAGTAACGAGGCATTTAGTGTTTGTGTGTAAAGAAAATTTTGTTAAATATTCCCTGCAAATAATATTTGACTACTTGATCCATTTTAGATAAAATGGACTACTTACAGCATGGTCCTATGTAATGCATTCACGGACCATGCCATTATTAAAAAAGAATTTGTAGTTAAACGACATGTCTTCGTTTTTAAAAGACATGATTTCGTTTTTTAGCGATTTCAGAACTAATCCTCTGTAGTATACCATAGAGTAGTTTCAAAACTAATCTACTGCGAGTATGTATGAGCATGGAGTAGTTTTAAGACTACTCCGTTGTAATGCAAAGCTGGGTTATATGGTTCAGAACGAGGACATCGTAATGTTAAATATACCATGTTTTTTCAATACATTTGGGTAACCTTTGGACCATAGTCCCTTATGGGCTATATTTTACATGCGTGTATGGACTAGTCGTATTATTTGCAGAGTTTTAACAAAATGCCTATTTCGGTAACTAAAACACAAGTGACTGATTATGACATTTGTAGTCGCATAATATTTTTAAGTGGGCCGCAATTTGTATGAAAACTGTTACGTTATCGGTCGCTTGCATTGTCGATCGACTTGTCGTGCTAAAAATTTTTTATGGGCCGCAAATCAGCTGTTTGTCGTTTAAAGTGCAAGCGAACGATAGCGGTCGACATCGGGGGCCAGGCTGTTAATTTAATAAATGTTAACATAAAAAGTGTAAACAAATTAAATTAGCCTTCGGTTGTAAGGAAGAGCATTCCAAAGACGAATAGCGTTGATCAAAATTTTCCATTCCAAAACTAGGCATCGAAATTTCGGACATATCATTCTTCTACCCCTTGGTGATCTAGCAAATCTTATTTTTCAAAGAGGTATTTCGACTTTGCGGTGCAAATTACTTTATGCAAAAACAAAAGAATCCTTGTCTTAAGAAGACTTTATACAGAGTTTTCAAGTATGCTGAGACTTGGTCACGCTTTTTTAGTCTGTGGTTATATCTTATGGTGTTGTTATGTAATACTTTAGTGTTTGTGTTTTGTACTAGTGGAATCGCAATGAGAAAACAACTCGCATCCGTATGTAAAGCTTGGAACCAAATAAGCTTTTGTAAATAGGATTCTTACATTCAGCGGTGTAGTTTAACATAAATTTGTCCCACCACTGTATTTATATCGCTTGACCAAGTTAAGTTGCTGTTGAACATTAATTCCAGATTTTTTGCCGTTGTTAATTTGACCATAATTCCCATGTCAATGATGTCAACTTTCACATTGATAATTAGGATATCATTTTCGATTAAAGGTGTGAATGGTAGTGATTATGAATATGACTTGCAGAAAATTTCAGTTTTACGGTCCGATATTTTCAAATTTTAGAAAAAACACAGATTTTTAGAACCTAAAGCAAAAAAAAAAAAACAAAAAGAAAAACCATAAAATAAAATAAAGATTTTTTAAAAAAAAACATTGAAACGCAGTTTGCGACTTTTATTGTACTTCTAAACAAATATTTACACGGTCGAATTAAAACAGTAAGCAAGTGAACAAACTAACAAGAACATATTCATAGCAAAAAAAGATTGTTAATTAAATAAACTTAAAAACAATATGGCATAACATAAAGAACAAAACAGTGTAATAAAACAAATGAATGTGCTGACATAAATGATAAGAAAAATTTTAAATAAATAAAATTAAGTTAAATTATTAATTAAAGTGCGTAGTTTTCTTATTTACTTAAGGCAAAAACTCTGAAATTATCATAAATGTCTTAGTAAAATTCCATAAAGATATTTTCTTATTGTTATCTTTGAAAAACATTATCTTGATAAAAAAAATTTTATGAAATCTGGATTAAGTTTAGAAATATAAAATCACATGACTCCAGTGTAGTTACTCGAGAAGTTTATTAAGTTTGAATATTTTATAAGTATAACAAGTAAGAAAGTATAGTCAGTCAAGCCTGATTATATGATACCCTACGCCACAGTATATGGAAATAATTTTTGTGGGTCAACCCAATTTAGAACCCATGGGCAAGCATGGCCCGCCTGAAGAAAATTGTGTTATGAAGTTAAGATTCATGTAAAAGTTCATTCTGCCGAATATTATTTAGATATCTTCATTTATAAGAGTTTTTAGGATTGGGACTTATTTGGAACCTATGGTAAATTTTGGACCTACCATAACAACATTTTGTCATGACATAGTAGCTATCGTAAAACTTGTTATCCCCTATTTTTATGTTAGTAGCAACATTTATAAGGAAATTAAAAACTATTTTCAGGAGTTGTATTTGTATGGCAGCTATGGTCAAATCTCCTTTGCCTGGGTAACAATCCTGTCGAGATGCGAGGACTTAAGTGCATTCTACGGCTCTGATCCCCTATGCTGATGTATACGGTTGATACATTCTTGCTGGAGGCCATGAATACTGAAGGAGTGTGCGACCAAAGGTGGTAGTTAAAAAAAAAAGCATCACTAAAGCTGGTAAAAAAGAGTGCAAACCAATTTTTTTGCAGTTTTATTCAGTGATAGTGCACTGCTGATTTAAACCAACATTTAGTGCAATCAAATGGACTATACAATTAATTTATAAGACCATGGATTTTGTAATTACATGTGAGAAAAAACATATTTCTTAAAGGAAACAAATTGTCAAAAAACCAAAAATTTTCAGAAAATCTTAGATTTAACCCGATATAACTTAGCTATTATTTTAACCGCGTGACGCCTTAAAGAGAAGTATAACTACATCGGTGCATACAATGAATCACATCAATATCGTTTCCCGTTACTTTTACGACAATAACTACAAATAATAATAGTTTAAGAAAAAAACTTGCACAAACTATAATTTCGCAGGCCTGTGAAATTAAATGCTTCTTTGTATTATTCGAATAAAATTGATTAAAAACAGGGAGTTTGAAGTAAAAAACTGCAAAAAAGATGTATCGGGACTTTTGGCAACGCTGAGATGGTGTGTTGTGTTTTAATTGTCAATAATACAATTGAAAATTTAACAATGACTACAACAAGTTAAACTATCAAATAAATTCTACTTGCAAGCAACTGTCGTTGTTTTTGGATCAGGTGTAGTTGCAAAAGTATTGGTAGCAATTTGTACGAAATTTGGAAACTTTACAAGCCGTTCATCAGATATAAAGAAATCTATTTTGTGCCACTGTTGCATATAATTTTAATTTAAACATTTATACAAAAACAGTTACTGATTACTTGTTAATTGGACGAGCTTAAAGTAGTATAACTTTACTTAAAAAGAGACCAGAATAAACCCAGTCAAAAGAGGAGCAAAATGCGATAAGCCGGCGATACAATATCCTATTCAGTCGTACGATTTGCCAAATATAGCATAACTTTTTAGTTTTTAATTATTTGTTTCGTCTCATATACAAATGGTATGTGTTTGAAAATATTTTTTAATACAAACGAATTATTAGTGATGTTTATTTAATTTTTTTGTTAAAACAACCTAAATGAGTCTCTTCAGATTACTTTTGAGATTAAAAACTGATGTATCACTTGATCAATTTAAAATGGATTCATTCATATGTTCAAATAATGATTTCGAAATGTTTTGAATAGCGCTAGTTATAGAGATTTTTCAAAGTAAAGTCTAATCAAAGCTAAAGAAAAGAATCGCTTAAATTGAAAAGATTATTTTTTAAGGTCTCCTTAAACTATTAAAATAACTTACAAAATTATCTTGCAGTTTATTTTTAAATTACTCGTTTAAGTTCAAGAATTGTTATGTTTGTTATGTTATTTTTTTTCTAAATAATAAATAATTTATGCATTTTTATTTATTGAAATTACTTTAATTATAAAAAAAACTCTATTAATCGGTTAACCGATCAATTACAAAATTAACCGTGTATTAACCGATAAAACCAAAACCTCGGTTAATTAATCGAGAGATTAACCGATTAATGCAAAAGTCCGATTAAATGAAAACCCTTCTAGTTACTCATTTAAAACCCTGCTTACATAAAATGGAAAACCCCACATCTTGTAATATGGTACTTGGGTACCTACGTCAGTTAATATGCAATTTGGGTTCATCCATTTTAAGGTTAACACAAGACATAAATATGTATATTTATTCGACCTTAAGACGAAAATTTCTCTTTAATTTAAGTATCTAACACATGGTGCAAACAAGTACAGTTTATAAAATTAATATTGTAGAAATTTCAAACGGAATGACAAAGTTATATATACCCTTTTCCCTTCGTTGAAGGGTATAAAAAGAGAACATTTTGTGATTTCAGTACTTTGGCCATAGCTCGGCCACTTTTCAACCGAAAGTTTTCGTTATTTTTATATATAAAACGTATCCAGAGGTCAAACATTTTGATGTTTTCTTGACCATTTGACCACTTTTCCAACCGCGAACATATTATGTGGGAAGCTGTGTATTGATAACCGATATGTTTGTAACTAACTTGACTTTAGCTCGTTTAGTTCTCCAGATATAAAGAATTGTATAATGTCTTTGTATGGGAAGTGTCACACTCACTTTTCCAATCCCGCCCATTTTAAGTATTGATAACCAAGATGTTAGTACCAATTTTAAAAGCCATGGCTCTTGCCGTTCGGAAGATATGCAGAAAAATAAATGGAAAAACACCAACAACATGGGATTTATGGAAAAAATTAGAGGCAGTCGTGGTTTTTTGCTTATATCTAAGCCATTTATGGAGCGATCTGGCTCAATTTCAATAGCAAAATTATAATGAGCTATCTAATATAAATATATACCAACCAAGTCCCCATCGTATGTGGGGTCTTCGGAGACACAATTTCAACAGACGGACGGACAACCGGAATTGAACTTTCCTTCTTATAAGAAGCCAGAATAAATATACTTTATAGGGTCTAAGATCAATATTGTAGAAATTATAAACGGTATGGCAAAGTTATAAATACGCTTTTACCTTCGGTGAAGGGTATAAAAATAATAGTTATTTTTTACCAAATTATAGTTGGTTAATTTGGCCAAATTATGGTTAATTTTGATCACAAATGGTTAATTTAAACCAAATTATGTTTCATTTCCACCAAATGCTAAATTATTAACTGATTATCATAAAATTGCATTGTATTATTATTAGCCAAAGAAAAATTTGACTGCAATAAAATTATTTGTTACGGTTTTGGGCATTCTAAAATGTTTTCCGAGAGTGGGCTTTGTATGGGGTCTCTGGTTAATTATGGTCCGATCTTTACGAAATTCGGTAGTGTGATTTTTAGTTTTATAAAACTATTATTTGTAACATTCATAAGTTGTATGCTCATCTTAACGAAATTTGGTAGTATCATTTTTAGAGCCAAAAACAGAGTTTTTATCGAAATAATTTGTATTTGTCATAATCATATATGTATGCTTAACGTTTATTCTTAAGAGATATTTGTTAATTGTTATCTTTGAAAAACATCATTCTGATAAAAAAAAAACTTTATGGCGTCGGAACGAAGTTTTGAAGCGAAAAAATTAGCTTCTAGTTTTTTCGAAAAGATTAAAATTATAAAAAAACCTCTACAACTTGTTTTCGTTTTAATGAAAAAGACAACTTTATCATTAATTGTATAGAATCTTGTTTATTTAACAACTTTTTGTATTTACTGTTGTAAAGTGTACATTAATATAGTTTAAAACTTCATTAGTGCTTTTAGGTAAGATTCATGATATATCAAAAAAATATTCTCTTAGATTTCTTCAAAGGTATTTAATAAGTTATTATTTAATATTCTAAAAACGGGTGATTTATTCACCAAAATGCACGTTAAAAACTTTCAAAATAAAATATAATGGGAATTCACAAGAATAGTCTTAACTCTGAATTAACACTCCTTAATATCAAGAAGGGTAATAATTTTTATTCAAATTTGAAAATAAATCTGTTCAAATTTCTATACAAATCCATTAAGCGGCATGGCCACACATCAAACTATCCCTTCAAAAATCAAAATACTTTTGATTTGATACATTACAACAACTCAATTATATAAAAAGAGAAATTTTAGGATTTCAGTACTTTATGACCAAAGCTCGGCAACTTTTCAATATTCGATATTTTGATATATAAAACGTGTCTATAGGTTATATTAGACCCCTTAAATTTGAAATTTTGATGTTTTCTTTACAATTTTCGAGTATTTTCAATAATGTCTTTGTACGGCAGGTACCACACCTGCTTCTGCAATCCCGCCAATATTTTTTAAGGGGTTGGTGTATTGATAACCAATATGTTTGTACCAAATTTAAAACCCTGGCACTTCCGTTCTCCAGATATGCAGAAAAAAGTAATAAAAAAACTACAACAACATGGGATTTATAGGAAAAATTGGAAGTAGTCGTGGATTTTTGCTTATATCTCAGCCATTTATGGACCGATCTGGCTGAATTTCAATAGAAAAATTATAATGAGCATATCTGTCATAAATATATAGCAACTAAGTCCCTATCGTATCTGGTGTCTTCGGAAAACCCCTTTCAACAGACGAACGGACAGATGGACAACCGGAATTTTACTTCCCTTCGCATAAGGAGCCAGAATATATATACTTCATAGGGTCTGCGATTAATACTCTAGAAATCACAAACGGAATGACAAAGTTATATATACCCTTTTACCTTCGGGAGAGGGTATAAAAAGGCTGATTAGCTTCTCTCACAGGATTCGATTTGTTTGCAATGTCATTCGATTTGGATGAGTTTTCTGTTGTTGCTGTGACCTGTGCTGCTTTCGTGGAATGTATTGGTTTTGTTGTCTTTACTGTGGTTGAATCAGTTGCTTGCCTTTTAATATTTTTAGCAGTTTAGTAGTCGTCGTTTGAGGTGTGATTTTTATAGCAGTTTGTGATTTAACTACTGATTCTGGATCACATCTTTGCTTAAGAATTGGAAATTTTTATTCATAATCTACTGAGTTTTTATATTTGGAGAACGGCAGCAGCTAAAGTTTCCAAAGAAATTACAAGCATTATGGTTATCAATACACAACATCCGACAAAATATGAGCGGGATTTGAGAAGTAAGCATGGCACAATATAGACATATTTATATCTAAATAATGGTATTTGTACAACGTTCTGTTCTTATCGCACCATGGTGAAGGGTATACAAGATTCGGCATATCCGAATATAGCCCTCTTACTTGCTTTTAACAAAAATAGTTTTTCTGTTAGTCTAGTCTATGTAGTCTAGTTTATGTGTTAGTATATATTATCAGACCTGTCATAGAATTCCATTCCGATCGAAAGTGGTTTTAATTCCGTATTTTGCTTCTTCAGAAAACGAAAAACGAAAAATTTTTTCGGAATGAAACCACTTTTGGTTTTCTAAGTGGAATTGATTGTTTCAGTATTTTATAACCGAAAAAACAACTTAAAACTATTTTTTATGGATAAATAAATGTTTTTTATGATATAGATTGAAGAAATAACACACTTTTTATTTATTTATTTTACTTTATATTGATTTTATTAAAAACATAATAAATTCTTTACCGTTGCGTTGCCACCTTTTTTTCCCTCACAAACCACTTTTTTCCTTTTTTCCGCTGAACATTACCATACTTAACACAAAAATCATATGGTTTTTACGTAAAGTTGTAAAAAAACATATTTAGCAAAATCGATCGGAATCTGAAGAAGCTAAAACTAAATCGATCGGAATTGAACATACGGAATTAAAACCATTCCGATCGGAATTTGTGACATGCCTGTATATTCTATTTCAAAGTCTATATCGAAGACGAGATTATTTAATTATTGAAAAATTATCGGTAAAAACAAAATTCTAAATTTTAGTTCTACTTAATTTCAACGCTCTATAGAAATATTCGTTCAATAAATACTAAGTTATTTGGTTAATTGGTAAATTAAAAATTGGAATCTGGAAAAACATACACAGGCTTGTGATGAAAATCTATCGATTTAAGTGTGTTAAATTTCGAGCTATCTTAAAATCCGTTTCTGAATAAAAGTCTTACACCCTTAGGCAAAAAAAGTTAAGGTTCACATTACTAAAGCAACACATTAAGCCAAGTGAAAGTGTATGGGCTTTTAATGTGTTGGCTACCTAATGTCAACTTTAACTTTTTTTTGCATAAGGTTTAATTCTTTCATTAAGATACAGGTAAACTTCTTTTCTCATAGCGATCTAAAATATATACTTAGGGTCTAGGATCAATATTGACATAATGACATAGTTAACCTTCGCTTTAAATTTTAAAAATATGGCGGAAAATCAAACGGGTAGGAGGATTAAAATGCTTCGTTCTGATAATGGTTTGGAATATTGTAATACACAGCTAAAACAGATTTGTAGGAATAGCGGCATACTACATCAGACACCTGCACCGTATAGTCCACAATGGAATGGAAAAGCCGAACGCATGAATAGGACTTTAGTTGAGAAAGCCAGATCAATGTTATATGATGCGAATCTTAAGAAGTTTTATTGGGCTGATGTTACGAGCACTGCAGTGTATTTAATAAATCTCACCCCGAAAAATAGTCTTAATAGAAAATCTCCAGACGAAGTTCTGAGTGGCTAACAACAAAACTTAGATAATCTCCGTGTTTTTTGTTGCGTTGTTATGGTAACGATACCTAAGGAGTTACGTAAAAAGTGAGATTCAAAATCAAAGATGTGTATAATGGTTGGATAATCTGAAAATACCAAAGCCTACAGATTATATGATCCTGTAATGAGAAAGATACACGTAAGTCGTAATGTAGTATTTGTCGAAACTGAAATGTATTTTGAAAAATCAAAATCATCTACGGATAATCAGAATTGAGTGGGGATTTTAGATTATGAAAATTCTGATGATATTTATGAAAGCTCAAGTGAAGCTGAAAGTACTACCGATGATGAAGATGAAAAACAAAAGGAAGAGAATCAAGAAGAAAAACAAGAAGGTCATCAAGAGGAAGAAAAACAAGAAGGCCATCAAGAAGAAGCAAAGCAAGTAGAACAACAGCAGCAGGTAGAAGAACAACAAGAAGACCGCTTAAATACAGATGAACAAACTCCTCGTCGATTATCAAGAATGAAAAACCACAAAATTGGATGATTATGTTTCATATTAAGCCAGTTATAGTTTTTGGTTAAAATTGAATAGCTTTCACGTGTGCCAAGATAGCGTCGATAGTTATCCACAAAAACGCAATATTGAATTGGTGCTTTTGGGGTTTAAATTGAAAATGGGAATTTAATGCTTTTGGGAATTAAAGTGATAATGGGAGTTCTGATTTTGGGAACTTAAAATTTGGGAATTTAAAAAATTAGGGCGTTCGAATAAAAATGAGAATTTGTAATTTTAAGCAAATAATTACGCAAAAATGCAATAAAATAAGTAATAAACAATAATAAAAATATAACATATACAAAAAAGTATTAAAATAATTAAAAGAAATGTATTTAAAATGAAAAGAAATGTATTAGTTATTAAAAGAAATGTATGTATAATTACAAAAACATTTTTAATTATTATAAAAAAAGACTTTTGTTATCATAAAAAAAAAACAAATCGTTAACATTTTACAAAATGAAGAAAAAGATTTATAAAATTATGAAATATCTGCATATTTAAATTATAAAAACCGAATTTGATCTATTATTTTTTCGGGGTTTAGAGGTAACGTCAAGGAAAAAACTTAATAGATTATGAAAGTAGACGTTCCATAGAATATGAAAAGCTTTCCGTGCAAAAAATCTAACGAGCAGTTTTTCAGAAATCTGGTTTCATCCAAATTGGTCATTAAAATCTGGGATTAATTTTTTATGTATTGTAAATGTTAAAAAGCACTAAATTTGTATTACTTTTCTATCACAGGCATGGTCTGAGGCGTCTCTTTTATTATTGGCGGCAAAAAATTTTGTGCAACTCTAAAAAATATTTGATCATACAAAGTAGCCATACCAAATTGGTTTTTTACACATCGTGTTTACGAGCTAGAAATGTCCATCATTTTCACTTAATTGGAAAGATGCCTGAAAACTTTACATAGGTACCTAAGTTTTTGTACAGAGTTAAAAACTATGCTTAATACCTTAGCTGGTATGATTCTGAAAAGAAATGTTAATGGAAAATTTGACATCTACAGGAATTTTATTCCTCTTCTTTTTACTGCATTAAGTAAAGTTTTAATAGCAGTTACAAAATTTTTTAGGTAATATGACTGCAAATTTAGGAAATTTCGTTGTTCAAAATTTATATAAACATTTAAATAAAATTTAAATTTTTTTTCACAAAAATATATATTTCTTTTTGACTCTTATGCCCGTAATAACTACAAAAAGATATCTGGTCTCGTCTTCGAATCTAACAGTTATCTTTGCCACTCTCAACGTTTATTTGGCCTACGTGCTATAACCTTAAGTTTCCTTTTAAAAATGGCAGCATTTACACCATAGATTTCTATGCACAGCTAGATTTATATTTGTTGAAATTAGGTCATGCCTGTGATAGAAACGTAATACAAATTTAGTGCTTTTTTACATTTACAATACATAAAAAATTAATCCCAGATTTTAATGACCAATTTGGATGAAACCAGATTTCTGAAAAACTGCTCGTTAGATTTTTTGCACGGAAAGCTTTTTATATTCTATGGAACGTCTACTTTCATAATCTATTAAGTTTTTTCCTTGACGTTACCTCTAAACCCCGAAAAAATAATAGAGCAAATTCGGTTTTTATAATTTTAATGTGTAGATATTTCATAATTTTATTAATCTTTTTTATCTTTTTGTTAAATGTTTACGATTTGTTTTTTTTATGATAAAAAAAAGTCTTTTTTTTATAATAATTAAAAATGTTTTTGTAATTATACATACATTTCTTTTAATAACTAATACATTTCTTTTCATTTTAAATACATTTCTTTAAATTATTTTAATACTTTTTTGTATATGTTATATTTTTATTTTATTTGTTTTTTGCGTAATTATTTGCTTAAAATTACAAATTCTAATTTTTATTCTTTTTTTATTATTATTTTTATTTTTTAAATTCCCAAATTTTAAATTCCCAAAATCAGAACTCCCATTATCACTTTAATTCCCAAAAGCATTAAATTCCCATTTTCAATTCAAACCCCAAAAGCACCAATTCAATTTTGCGTTTTCGTGGATAGCTATCGACGCTATCTTGGCGCACGTCATATTTTTGCCATTAAAGTCCAAAAGAAAACTAAAGTTACCCACACACGAGGCAACATTTGTCGAAACATGGTAAAGTTTATCATGATTATCGTAAATTTTAGATGATTATCGTAAAGTAACAACTAAATTGGAAGCACTTAATAAACACTTTTATACGTATCAACTGAAGAGCTGTAAAAGTCTTCAGGTAGTGATTAAGGGCATTGACTCATGCGTGGATCCAGGTGAGATAAAAACGTTTTTAGAAGAGAAGGGCTTCAAAATAAAAAACGTAATAAATATTAAAAATAGAGAAACAAATCCCCAACCACTATTTCGAGTGGAGTTAGAACCCGGCAACGTTAAGCTTAAAAAAACGAAACGCATCTCATTTACAGTCTGAAATATATCATGTATAGGAAAATTACGATAGAGGAGCCGCAGAAAAGATGTTGCGATTTTTATATGTCTTGTGTTTCTGCAAAAATACATTTTGCAATATGTCTTTTTTATGGTATACATAAATTCCTAACACGTATTCAAATATAAGTAAAACCCATATATACAGGTATATGGGATTGGATTTTACAAGACAATAAAAAATTGTTCACTGGGTAGTTTTGTTTGGAGTGGATATTTTATCTCTTGTTTTAGAAACACTTTTCTGGCATGCTATAACAATGTAATAACCATAAGCGCATACAAATAATTGAGTTGGTATTTATATATGTAAATGCTGAGAAATTACACTCTAGAAAGCTTTACGTCCTGTTGTACGATCGCATATTTTGTCTTTCTTTAACATAAGATATGTATGCATGTAAGCTAGTTAACAATGAGAAAATTATATTTTACAATCAGTATACCTATTTTGGCAATATTCTTGTCTTTGTTTAGCATAAACGACTTAATGATAATTCCAATGTCATTCAAAGCACCTTGACAAAAGTGTGTAATGATGTACAAAGCTTAAATTGATATTCGATGATGGCAAGTTGATCATTAATATATAAAGTGTTCTAGTGTCAACAGCTATAAACTTGCGATTCATTATCCTATGAAAAGTGTATTAATTAATATAAAAAAAAAGTTTTTAATAAAGGTAATCAAAACCTATAGAGATACCAATTTGTGTCATTAAAACGCCGATTTTGTATTTGGTAATATAAAAGCCAAACCGAATTAATTACTGCGGGTCTTCTAGAGGTAAGAGAATCGATAATCTTCATATGAAAACTTGTCCACCTAACAGAGGTATTAATTTTTTTTTATGTTGAAGAGCGTGCTGTGTGCCGTGTTGGTTTAATACCTATATCTCAGACGTGATATTTGCAAAGGAGGCACCTTCCTAATCTAAAAATTATACCATATACACGTGTGACAGTACACATGAAGTGGCAGAAATTGTTCTTGTTATTCCTTATGCCCCTCGGTCTCGACAAACCTTAAGAGGGGGATACAAATTGGCATCAATAACATAAAAAGCCATACAACAACACACGATCAATATTTTTGTCTTAGACAATCCCCAGGAAAGAATTTTAGAAATTTTTAATTCCCTCAGATGTTGTATAATCCTAGACCCTAACATCTGAATAAAACATAGAACAAGAAGGAAAAATTGTTCTTTTCTAAATCACCACTAATGATGTCCGAATGACCTAACACTCTTATGAATTATTTGCAACATAACCAAAAACACTTAACATTATTAAAATCTAATTTAAATTCGCTAAGTAAAGCTAATTAAAGTCAACAACACCTTAAAACAATTTGCTAACTAATACCATTAAAAATACTTAAAACGTAACCTAGATTCGCTAATTAAGCTATAAAGTACTTAAAATATTTAATACATTTTCTAAATTTAAAAATAAAAACTATTAAAATAATACATGCAATTTTAAATATTATTTCACAAATTAAAATAATTTTCGTGTTTAGTAATTATTTAAAGTTGCATAAACTAAAATATTTATAAATCAAAAAAAAACTAAAATCAATATATGTAATTAACTAAATACTAAATCACTATACACATCTTATTACAACTAAAATCTTTTTTTTTTTAATACACCAATAATCAATGATAAAAATAGTAATTTTTCACTAATTCCTTTTTCCTATATATATTGTAGCTTCTAAGAACTAGAATACCTATCTAAATATGAATTATTACAAATATTCTACATTTTTCCCTAAATTAAACTCACAATAATTGCTAAATAACTAACAATTATTTCTAAATAACCAGCAACATTTTTTTTGGTGTACAAGTATCTTCCCTTTTATTTAATTTTTTTTTACTAACATTCTAAGTCTAAAATAAATTGAATCATTATTATTCACATGTAACAGAAATCAACAAAACAACAACAACACTGATTGAACTGCTGGGCCCAACATCTCAACAGAAGTGGAATGAAACATTGTAAGTGATTATGATTCTCTTTCATTTAAAATTTTTTTTTTGTAATTTTTATTGAACTTATTTTGCATTTACAATATTGGTCCGATTCCCATTTGTCCCCCACTGTCCGTATAAAAAAAGAACACAAATTTAAAGTAATGGGAAAACAAAAAAATTAAACAAAACAAAAAGAAACCCGAATATTTCTTATTATAATATTATTTTAAGCATTAATTAGTATATTCGGAACTCTCACTGAGTACTGATCAATTATTTTCATATGCTTATTATCATTTTATCTTCTTATTTAATAAACTTTATGTGATTTTGAAATTACAAACAATGAAAATTTAAATTTCTTAATTGGGGAAAATAGCTGTAGCAGAATTGTGAGTATGAGTTAAAAAGGAAATTGTGTCAAGTACAGGGACAGATTTAAACTATAGGTTATTCATTCTGTCGTAGGTGTCTGTTTTCAACAGTAGGGAGGGATTAATGTAACCTGTTTGGCCTACCACCTTGCCATCAATTCATTGGTTTGGAATTGTATCTTGTTTTATATGTTGTCTTTTCTTTTATTTGCATACTCTATGAGCGTGAGAGTATGTTATGTGTTACTTGTCCAAATACGGGTTAAGAACCAACTTGTAGAGCTAGCGGGTCACCCTTTTCATGCCCCTTAATCTGTTATTGGCTTGGTCATGATTTTTTCACTTACTATAAATTTCCACAATTTTTATTATTCGAAGAGAAACTTGACGGCGGGTAACAAAGAAATAGTCCCGTGCAATATTTACACTGCTAAGAATTTGGTCACACAAAGGCATACTGCCATTTAACCAATGTTTGCGTTGTATATGGAGAATTACATGGTAAATCTCTTTGCGATAAGTCTAAAAACGACCCCAATGTGAAAAAATTTAGCAACTGTGGTGGTAATCATACTACCAACTATAGAGTATGCCCTGTATACTCTATCGTCAAGCGCTCGGCTGCAATGCAAGGTGCTTTGCCGAATAATGATGAAACTCCAGTTTCTAATATAAGTCGTCTAGAAAAAACTATGGAAACAATAGTGAAATCGGGAAATAACTTTACGAACACAATATGTAATATGATGCAGGAAATGTTAAGAATGTAATCGATGTTATTGCAAGCCATGAATTGCTTAAAAATTTATTTTTGGAACGCAAACGGCATCCGCTAACATAAAAATGAACTAGAAAACTTTCTAAATAATAAACAAATTGATGTTATGATGGTTTCTGAAACTCATCTGACCTCAAGAAATACGTTTAAAATAAATGGGTATATAATTATATGATACCAAGAACCCTTGAGACAGAGCTTGTGGAGGTTCTGCAATTTTGATAAAAGCCCGAATCAAACACTACTTAATGTGTGATCATTGTGAAGACTATCTGCAAGCAACGAACATTTGTTTTGAAGAGCTAAATCGCAACTTAGTATTTTAATCTTTATACTCTTCACCTAGATTTTCATTATTAGAAAGCCAATTTTATAAATACTACAAATCATTAGGACCCTGTTTCCTGCCGCTGGCGAATATAATGCTAAACACACTTTTTGGGGGTCACGACATATATCACCAAAGGGTCGTGTTTTGTTTAATACAATCTCTTAGATCAGTTTAAATGAGGTCGCGAGCGGACAGCCAACCAATCGAAAAATTCCAGATGTCATATATTTTGGCGTGGTTAATAACATCCCCATAGAAACTATTCACGTGGAAGCGTCCTTTGTACTATCTTCAGATCCCACACCTACAATTGTTACTATAATGAATCCAAATTGTATCTCCGCCTGGTTACTTATCGACGTCAGCCATACAAATAAATTGGTAAAAATATCTTAGTGCCCATATCTTAGTACACCGGAAAACGTGGATCTTGCTATTGTTAATTTTAACAGTTTTCTTAGACTAGTTGTTCAACATTCCAGCGTAACCCTCAAAAAAACCAAAAATAATAACATATATTCTACAGATGTCGAGCGTCTCTTGACTGAAAAAACGAGAGTTCGAAGACAGTGGCAATTGCACAGATCACCCCAACTTAAGACTTTATTAAAAGAGTGCACAAAAAGGCTAAGAAAGTTACTGCAGTCTCATAAAACGGCTTCCCTGGAAAAATATCTTAAGGAACTTGATGCAACTCCACAATCAGACTACCCATTATGGCGTGCAGCTATAAGTCTCAATAGACCAGTTATATCTAAGCCAACATTAAGAAACTTGAATGGAAGTTGGTCAAGAAATGACATTGAAAAGGGAAATCTGTTTGTTCATCATCTGAAAAACGTATTTACCCTTAATACATCTCACGATATAGCAGTCGAGTTACCGCCTGTAAATGTTAGAGCAGCTATTCCCCTAAGATTCGAGTTAAGAGAAATCCAAAAGGCTTTTTATGATTTAAACACAAAGAAGGCACCCGGTATTGATTAAGATCAGTAATAAAATGCTTTTGGAGCTACCAAGTGTAGCAAAGAAAATTATTCTTATTATTTTTAATGCTATTTACGCCTTGAATACTACCCTCAAGAATGGAAGGTTTCCTTATTAACCATGATACCAAAGCCAGGAAAGGACCACAAAAAAGTTGAGTCATACAGGCCTATTAGCTCATTATCTAATATTTCAAAGCTTTTTGAGAAACTACTAGTATCAAAACAAACGCCGATTTCAAATGAAAATGGATGTATTCCAAATCATCAATTCGGTCTTAGAATAAAACACTGCACAATTCTACAAACTCATCGAATAGTAAATGTCATAAGAAAAGCCTTTGAAGGAAAAAAATATTGCTCAGTACTCTTCAGCGATGTGTCTCAAGCTTTTAATGAAGTCTGTCATGAAGGATTACTACTGAAATTGCCGCTAAACTTACCATCAAACATATACAAGCTGTTAGAAAGCTACTTAGTCGGTCGTCAATTTATTGTTAAGGAAGGCAATATTTTAAGTTCTCCTCAGCCAATTGACGCTGGAGTCCCACAAGGCAGCATCCTGGGCCCTCTATTATACTGTATTATACACCATAACTTCAACATTTGCTGATGATACAGCTTTTTTAAGCGTACACGAAAACTGTCATGAAGCATCTCGTTACTTGCAGGATCATATATTTGAACTGGAAAAGTGGTTAAAACAATGGAGGATAAAGATCAACTAGCAAAAAATGCGCACATATAACATTCACATTGCGTCGGGAAACATGCCACCCTATTAAAATCAATAATCACATAATACCCTAACATTCGCATTTTAAATACCTCGGTATACATATAGATCGGCGTTTAACGTAAAAATGGCATATATAAGCTAAATTAACTCAAATGAAACTAAAAGCAATTGAAACTAATTGGAAGAAACTCAGTTCTTAGTCTCGATTCTAAGCTTCAACTTTACAACTCTATCTTAATTCCTATCTGGTGCTACGCTATTCAGTTATGGGGCACTGCCTCGGCTTCTAATATCGAAAAAAATCAAAGGCGCCAAAATAAACTTCTTCGAATAATCACAACCGCTCCCTGGTATGTCAACAACACAAATATTTACTAGGATCTCAATGTGCCATTAGAAAAACTAGAGATGAGCGATCCCGTGATTTTTAAAGATCATCGTGATTAGTGAATGTGATTTAAAAATCACTGCTCCTTTAAACTGTGATTGTGATCACGGTTTATCAGTTTTCTGTTCTTTTAAAGCAATTGCGGCCAAGCTATGTATATGTGCAATGCGCGAGCTTTTGCAAGAGCTTTTGTAAGCACTTTACAAAGAAACAACAACAAATTGTAAGAGCTTTCAAATCTGTTTACTTTCATATACATACATACTTGAACAAATAAATTTTGGCATAAAAAAATTCTAATAAGATAGAAGAGAGAATGAAAGGAACAGCAATATCATTCGACATTTCATTCAAAAAACGCTATTACCCACACAAACAGTGAAATATCAAAAAATTTGTATATGTAATAAAATACAAAAAGAACGACTTAGAAAGTACCTGTTACTTGACAAATTTGGTCACAACTGTGATTCGTGATTTTTCAGTAACAGTGATTAAATCACAAGTACAGGAATATCGCTCATCTCTAGTAAAAACTATGATAACGAAATATGCAGTAAAATATTTAAAAAGGCTGGAACTGCACCCAAATTCATTAGCTCGAAATATTTTAAATTATGGCGGCCACACTCGATTAAGGAGAAGAGACACTGCAGCACTCACCCAATCAGATGAGCGATAAGCACCTACATATGTGAATAGAAGCCGTGATGACGAAATCTTTTTTGTCTGGCACTGGCAGTACATAAAATAAATATTAGGTTAAGATTTTATTAATTATTGTTAGTTCATATTTGAAATATGAAGATTCAATAAATAAATACCGAGAAAAAAATGTTCTACAAGTCGAAATGAAGTGGATTTAAAATCGCTCAAATTTTAAAAACGAGCCTGTAAAGAAATTTCACAAAAATATTTAATTTTATATACTTGGGTACCAATTATCTTTACGAGAATCATTGTTCAAAACAAGAAAAACTACAGTCATTTTGTAAACAATTGGGATCAATAATTGGGATCTCGTTCGATTTCAATTCCACTTCATTTCGATTTCTGGAGCAAGATCGATTAATAACTTTTTAAAATTTTTATATATGACAAAACCAGCGATGATTAATACAAAATGTGTTGCATTTTTGAGTAATGTAATGAGGCATCATTAAAGTTGAGAGTTAATTTATTAAAAGTAAGCACACGCATTAAAGTTTGTGCTAACAAGCTGCTAAGCTTAATCGGCATTCCAGTTATTAGCTCGTCGTACGTAGTGTACACACTGTGGCTAACTTTTTGTTATGAATACGGTTGTAGAATCGCTCTAAATTCGATCGACCTAGAATCACTTTTTGAATTAATCAAACTATATCCGTCCGCCCGTCCGTAAACCGATATGTAAACCTTGTGCGCAAGCACAGGTTTTGGAGATAATGAATGATGAAATTTGGTACAAAAGTTATAATTGTCACAAGGACCAAGCCTTTTGAAATTGGTGAGAATTGGTTCATAATTTCACTTAGCCCCAATGCAAGCTTCATTCCGTGCCCATAAGCCATCTTATTATGTTGGTATTATGGTATGGGCTATTATGGGTTGTGTTAGCTGGGATATAATTTATGGTCTAGAGAATGTTAATGATCAAATTACCTTCATTCAAAATAACCTTCTCGCAATATTTAATGAAACTGTGCCTGAAAAAACTAAAACGATTAAAGCTAAACAGCCCCCGTGGTTTACTTTAATTATAAAACGTTTATTTGATAAACGAGATTTGGCATATAAACGTTGGAAGAAATTCAAAGCGCCTGAGTGACAGTCATTGTTCAAATCCACTAGAAAGGAAGTTGTGAACAGCATAAATATTGCAAAATCCAGTTATTATCGACTGAAATTCTCATCAGCTATTGATAGTAAGAAAAAATGGAAAGAGATCCGTGAAATAGGTATTGGGAAAAGAAATCCTTGCACTACTAGTTCTGATGTTGCATTTAGTTAATACAATATTTACAAAATCAATTTTTCCTGATATGTGGAAAAAAGCCAAAATAATTACCATTCCAAAGAACAGCAGTGACTTCCGACCAATTGCGATACTACCGTTTTTATCCAAGGTTATGGAAAATATAATGTACGGGCAAATGAATGAGTATTTGGAGGAGCAACATCTTCTTTCGGATAGACAGTATGGCTTTAGACAGGGCTGAAGCTGCATTACGGTTCTGATCGATGTAGTTGAAGAAATTTGATCTAAATTGGACAATAATATGGTTTCTTTTCTTGTGCTTCTAGATCACAGTAAGGCCATCGATACTGTTGATCACTCGATTCTACTCACTAAACTCCAAAAATTTTTTAATTTTTCTAATTCGGCTAACCAACTTATTTCCTCTTACCTTATTAATCGTAAACAAGTGGTTACTTTGAATGGTGTGACTTCTAAAGCTGTGGATGTTGAAAGAGGGGTGCCACAGGGGTCAATTCTTGGCCCACTGCTTTTCTCTATGTACATTAACGATTTGCCTGAGGCTCTGAATTACTGTGGTGTTCAACTGTATGCTGATGACGTACAGTTGTACTTAAGCAGCCGATTGGAAAATGTTCAAAACTGTGCTGAATTCATTAACAGTGATTTTTTTTTTTTTTTTTTTTTTTTTTTTTTTTTCATTATTTATTTATTGAATCTTCATATATTAAATATGAACTAACAATAATTAATCAAATCTTATCCTAATATTTGCTTTATGTCCTGCCAGTGCCAAACACAAAAGATTTAGTCATCACGGTTTCTGTTTACATATATAGGTGTTTATCGCTCATCTGATTGGGTGAGTGCTGCAGTGTCTCTTCTTCTTAAGCGAGTGTGGCCGCCATAATTTAAAATATTTCTAGCTAATGGATTTGGGTGCAGTTCCAGCCTTTTTAAATATTTTACTGCATATTTCGTTATCATAGTTTTTACTAATGGTACATTGAGATCCTTGTGGATATTTGAGTTTTTGACGTACCAGGGGGCGGCTGTGATTATTCAAAGAAGTTTATTTTGGCGCCTTTGAATTTTTTCGATGTTAGAAGCCGAGGCAGTGCCCCATAACTGAATACCGTAGCACCAAATTGGCTTTAAGATAGAGTTGTAGAGTAGAAGTTTTCAATCGAGACTAAGAACAGAATTTCTTCCAATAAGCCAATTAATTTGGATTGCTTTTAGTTTCATTTGAGTTAATTTCGCTTCTATATGCCATTTCCACGTTAAACGCCGATCTAGATGTATACCGAGGTATTTTACATGCGAGTGTTGGGGTATTATTTGATTATTTATTTTAATAGGGGGGCATGTTTCCCGACGCAGTGATTTGTATAAAATACATAAATGGGCATGTACTAATGGCTTGTGTATAAACCCTGACAAATCAAAAAAAAAACGAACTTACTTGGACCAACCATATAAATATATCAGCTGGTAAAATTCACGGGATGCTGAGAAACTTGTGGGCTGTGCAAACCTTAACGCCATTTGAAATAAGAATGCTTTTGGCAAAAACCTATTTAATACCAGTTTTACTGTACGGGTGTGAAATATTTGCCAATTGCGACACTATTGACTTTAAACGCCTCGAGGTCACATTTAATAATATAGCCAGATATGTTTTCAATAAAAGTAGACGAGATAGCATATCATTATATTCATACCAGTTATATAATATAAGTCTTAAAGATTTATTGAAATATAAAAGCCTTTTGATGATGCATAAGATTATATCAGAAGAATCCAGAATATCTTTTTAACAAAATTATTTTTGCGCAATCACCTCGTGGAAGAAACTTGAGATCACAAAAATACAAATATCTAATATCTCCAAGACAATTTTTCAATTACAAGTCTTTGGAACGACTTACCATCATAT
Organism: Pollenia amentaria; assembly: GCA_943735925.1. Classification (NCBI taxonomy): domain Eukaryota; kingdom Metazoa; phylum Arthropoda; class Insecta; order Diptera; family Polleniidae; genus Pollenia; species Pollenia amentaria. Next base: position 196,665,338 of record OX031008.1, on the reverse strand, counting down.
ATCCAAGTACAAAGCAACTCATTACTTTTCAAAAAGGAACTCTTCAAATTTTTCAATCTATGTTAAATGTCAATTGTATTATAATACAAGTCAATTAAATTTTAGAGATTATTAATAAAACATTTTAATCTCTAAAATTTAATTGACTTCATGTTACTTGCTATCACTGTAATTTATAAGATTTATTCTTGTTGTGATAGTAATACAATAAATGAAATGAAATGAAATGAAATATAAGCGGAATTCACCCTTGATAGTAAAGTCCCTTGTAGACCTTGTTAATCTTATAATTTTAGTAAAAATACTAACATTTACAACACTGCAACAACAAAATGTATTAGACTAAAATATACTACGCTGTGGTTGAAAAATCCCATAAAAAGCAGTAGTAAACAAAGTGTGTGAATTTACCAGAATAAAACAGTTGAAGAAACTTTATCTGTCTCTTTCTCTCACTCAGCAAATTCATTAATTTACAATGCATACGAAAAAGACACTCAAGCTTTGAAGTATAAAATCGTATTAAATATAACAGAGTTGTACATTTAATACAAAGGGTGAATACCGCTATAGATTATATTTTTTTATTAGAATATAAATCATTTGATTAAATTTGATTGTAGTCTGTCCGTTTTTGACCATAGCTCCCATGCAAATACTACTTCCGGAAATAACTTTTAATGCATAACTTCCTTATAAATCTTGTCATTGACATACAAATTGGCGACAATAACTTTTACGATATCTCTTTTGTCATGATAAAAAGTAGTGCTGGTAGGTCAAAACATAAACCATAGCCCCATATAAATCCCATTCATAAAATCACTTAATAGCAAACAAATCTCATGTGGATGAAGATATCTCAATAATAATATTCGGCACAAAGAACTTTTACATGAATCTTACCCTTATAATAAAATTTTGGACAGCCAGGTTAATGATTGCCCAAATAGTGTACACTTTCGAATGCTCAAATATTTTTTTATTTGTATAATTGTGGTATTACACAAACTAAATACCTCAATTTGTTACCCTGAAGCCGATCTAACCTGGTTCCTACTGCTACTAAGGTAAGCAGAAGTTTTTTATAATTACAATTGTGACCCTAAATGTAATCAAAAGACGTAGAGATTCGTCAAATCTAACATTTATAAGAAAGTTATGTCATTAAAAGCTATTATCGGGATTAGTTTTTGCTTGAGATCTACATATTTTTGAATTAGGACCGACTTCAATAATATTTGGTAAGATAATTTAGATTGCAATAAAATAATTTTGAACCAAATTTAATCTAAATACCAACATAATAAGATGGTTTATGGGTACAAAGACTCTATTCCGGAAAGAAGCCAGCTCGCTAAAAGAACACAATACGTACGCTAAAACAAGATCGGTACGTTATCTTAGTATTTGTGTTAGCCAGCCCACAAAAGTTGTGTACCGAATTTAGTTTGTGTGCAAATTCACAAACACAAAAAGAAGTTTTTTTACGAACTTTGATCAAAATCTAACTCTTGTGTTCCAAGCATGACTTACAGAACATCCTAAAAGTGATCTGGTGCTTTAATTTTTTTTTCATTTAAAAAAATTTAATTTTAAGGCTGTGTTTTTGAGATCGCAGTTAAACTAGGTTATATTAATCTGAAAAGAGATTTGTGCCGCCATTACCAAGTTTGTATACAAAATTTTGACGGAGCAACTTAGTTTTGCTTAAAATGAAATAATAAAAAAATCACATTTCGCTGGAAAAATCCGAGTTTCAAAGTACGTTAAACTAAGTTCAAACTAACACTTCTTACCGTACTACGGGGTTTTTTATTTATTAAACTTATATATTTTTGAATAAGCCAAATCCTAAAAAAAAAATTTTATGACTTTTTCAAAAATTTGTTTAAAATAAGTTCGTCTATTTACGCAATGTTAGTTTTTCGGTGCTGCAGCTTTACGGATTTGTGGAATTGTTCTCCCCTTTAGAACGTTAGTAGGCCCGGGCCTAGTCGATCTTCAAGGACTCCCGAAAACATTGAACTGGTTGAAAGCAGTTTACGTGAAAATCCGCGACTTTCAATTCGGAAAAGAGCAGCTTAACTTGGACTTCCACAGCGATTATTCATGAAATTTTAAAAAATGATCTGAAGTGCCATCCTTTTAAAATTCAAATCGTTCAAGAACTGCAATAAAGTGACTTTGATTTACGCAAACATTTTTGTGAAACGATGTTGGAGCGATGGAGGCTAATTTTCACTTAAACGGCCATGTCAACAAGCAAAACTGCCGTTACTGGTCTGCTTGGTGTGCCTTATCCACGCATGAGATAATTGGAAAAAAAATTTTCGAAAATTCTCGAGGCCAGGCGAAAAAACATCAAAAACCTCGATTGAAACATCAAAAACCATTGCATTGCCCCAGGGTAACTCTTTGAAAATTCTCGAAATTTTCCGAGGCCAGGCTACGAATGTCAAAGGTGGAAATTATCGACGCATGATTACGGAATTCTTTTTGCCAAACCGGCGAGCTCATCCATCATACTCTTCACACACGTGGTTTCCATAGGATGGGGCGACTGTACACACTGCCGGAACTTCGATGAATTTGCTTGGCGCTACCTCAAAGAGAGGGCTTATAATAACAATCCCCAATCTCTTGTGGCTTAAAAGGAAAATATTCGTCGAGAAAACAGCCCAATTGAACCAAGTTTACTGAAGCGTATTGTGCAGAACACAGGGCTCCGCTTTCAACAGTGTGTTCAACTCGACGGAAGACATCTGTAGCTCGTTTCTGTATTTCTCGCATTGCAAAATTTCTCACATTAAGTGTGAAACAAGTAATTCCATCGTTTCTCGATTTGTGAGAAAAAAGTGTTTCTGTATTTGATTGCGAGAACAGACAACACAGATTCTGTTTTGACTGGAATACTTCCAGTAATTAAATGTCAAATGCAAGGGAAACGTCAACGAAAGAAATAGATATAATAAAAATAGGGCTGCCAGATTTGTCGATTTATCGTCATTTTGACGATTTTTTGTTCCAAAATTGGCAAAGTGCGATTTGCTGAATTTTTTCTGGTGAAGATATTATTCAGTCTTCGAAATAAAATAACTTTAATTAGTTTAGTATGATTATATATTCTGCACCACAGAAAAACAATATCTTTAAAAACATGGCAGCTTAAAAATATATGGGCAAAATTAAAATTTCGAAGGAAAACTGTTAAATTTTTATTTCCTTAGATTATTTAATACATTTGTTTATGTGATCAATACATTAAACTATTACACCATTTTTAATCAATGCACTATAGGAATTTTTGGCCTTTTTTTTGGCAAGTTCAATATGATATTTTGTTACGCCTTTAAGCGATATTTTCAGGAAAAAAACAGTCTGAAATTTTCAATTATTATCGGATTAAAGAGAAAAATAAAATAAATAATTTTATTTAAATAGACCTCAAGTTTAAGTATGTATGTATATATGTATAAAATATGTATTTTACCCATGAACTTTACCAATTTTTTTGATTATGTTTTAATAAAAATCGAAAAAAATTTGTCAAAATTAATTGCCCGATTTTTCTAAACAAATTAGCCGATTTTTTTTTATTCTTTCTTAGGAAATTAACGATTTTTTCAAAAATTTATCTGGCAGCCCTGCATAAAACGAAAGCAATGAAGGGCTTAAAAAAATTAAAATAACAAAATTTAACAATTGTGTTTTATTTATTTTCATCATTAAAATTCTTTCCCTTCAAATAAAAAAAAACAATACACATACTTGCGTACATACATACATAATTTGTGCTCCATTTTTTTAAATTTTATTTATCTCGCATCAATTTTAAATGTAACTTATTTTGACAGTTCTTGTGAGAAACTTTTAGCAAAATATTAATACAGAAACACTTTTTCTCACATCCTTCCAATAAATGCTGGAAAATTATTTAAATGACAGATAATTCTCCCAAAGTAAATATACAGAAACACTTATGTGAGAAAAACCATTTTTTGTTTCATATTGCACTGTTTTTTTTATAATTCACTTGTTTCATGCGGGAAATTTTACGATGCGAGAAATACAGAAACGGGCTACTGGATGACATGCTCTTTAAAAAATAAAATCCGCATATCCATTCTATCGTTCAATGCTCTTAATAAAACTTTGTGTCAATTATTACGTTTTTGATTTAAATTTGAAAATATAAATCTGCTACCAAACACACTGCACATGTTGATGTAAGAAAATTCCTTGAATATTTTACGGAAATTATCTGATGTTTTGCACGATGCGTTGTTGTTTGCAAAATGCATTAAAAAGAAATGCTGAAATTCTGCGAAGGACAACAAATTTATTAACTTAAGATTTCACGTAAAACACCACTCACAACAAAAATATTGTCAAACGTTCCCACGACAATCGGTTCTACGCACCGGAACGACTCGGAGTTCAACGAACCCCGACCAAGGATTGTCAACTCAGCAACACCAGTTCTTCAGGACTCGCTGCTACAACAAAAATATTGTAGAATAAGTCTACATAACGATGATGATTCGTATTCTTGTTTTCAATATAACTTAACTTAACTGGGCATAAATTTTATTAAAAAATCATGATAATAATTTTGATCTTTCGAAAAATAGGCATCAAATACAATTTTCTTGATATTTGGGGATTTAGGATAAAAGAAAAGGGTGTTTATTAATAATAAGATTTCTCTATGATGTGCTAAACAAAGATGGGGGTAGTGCACTCATTTTGCAGTTTGAGCACACAGTTAGTGATAGTGCAAAATTATTGCAATCATTTTGTTGATGTTGAGTGTTGAATTTAAAATTTGCAGCCTCACTAAACAGGATTGATAGTGATGCTAAAAACTTTGCACTCAAAAAAAAAAAAAACTGTTTGATTTAATAAAAAGCAATCAACAGTTTATTGCAACTTTTTTGCTCTTCACTCATTTGAGTGTAACTTAAAATTTTCCACAAAATTGACAAACATAAAAACTTATTTTTTCATGATTAAAGCCATGAGATATTCCGTTATTGAGAAATTGTTGACATGTTGCTTTATTTCCTTTCTTAAGCCTAGTACTCTGTTCAACATTTCACGTGAAATGCTGTCAAAACTCATATGAAAAAAACTTGTGCGGAATTTCTATGAAAAAATGTTGATAGAGTTGTACTCTGTTTAATTTGTGAAAAAGTTGCGAAATGTTTCTAGCAACATTTTTTTACAACTGCGAAATAATATAAGCTGCACTTATTTCACGTGGAATTTTAAGCAAATGAAAAAAGTTTAAACTTAATATTAAACACAACCGGTAACAGTTTTTCATCAATATTTACTTTCATTTTTACTTAATTTTTTTTATCTAAAAAAAAACTTTTTAGTAAAATACATGTGGGTTTTGTTAACATATGCAAAACAATGTCGCATACTTTGAAAGATTAAAATCGTCAAATTGTGCAAACTCTCGAGGTAGGTAACATTGATACATGTCAAATTTTTCGCATGAAATAATAGATGTTGCTGAACATTTTTACAAATTAGAACAGAGTACTAGGCTTTATACATATCATAACAAGACTCAAAAATTATGCTCATACAAAATAACATTTTTGCAAATTTTAGTGAGATTCTTTTTATATTCAGCTTTTTTGATTGCATGTGCAAATTTTGCACTATTTGAATTGAGTGCATTCAATTTTTGTTTAGTGATAGTGAAAAAATTTGCAATATCACAAATTTTTTTTAGTGGTAGTTAAAAAATAGCAATCATCACTAAAGCTGGTAAAAAAAAGAGTGCAAACTAATTTTTTTGCAGTTTTAATTAGTAATAGTGCACTGCTGATTTAAATCAATATTTAGTGCACTACCCCCCCCCCCCCCCCCCCAATTTTTATTTTTGATAAAAACACTGAAATTTATTGTTGAGGGAAAGTTAGTTTCTATGCGCATTTTTTATTTATTTATGCTGGAATCTAAGACCAATCGAATCACAAACTTGTTTTCTCTTACTTAAAACGCTTAATAACGTGGCTTGTATTTTATATAATAAAATATACTTTATTATTATAATACAACTGCATACAGTATGCTCAATAAATTTAACGAATAATTGTTTTAAAATAAAATGGATGACAATTACTTTTTTTTTAAAGTTCTTTTTTCAATTGAAAATCTTGAGCCGGAATGTGAGGATTTAAATTACGCCAGAAATCAACTCTATCTTGATAAAGTTTTTCGTCAAAACGGAAGAGTTTAGAGTCTTTTTCATTTTTACTGCCGATTTTGGCAAATAATACTGGATAGTCCTTTGTAGGTGACCACTTAGGTAAATCACTATCGGGTGGTGTAGGATTGCTGAATTACAAGTGCAAATAAAAACAAAAAATTAAAAAAAGTTTTATATTATAAATTTTCTTATAAAAATCACCTGGTCTTGGCAAAGTTTACCCACAGTGAAAGCATAATTTCTCTAACTTTCAAATCATTTTTAGTGGGTGAAGCACTTACGAATAGTTCTCGAGCAATGGGGAATAAGTATTGTAATTCCTCAGCATGACAAGCTCCTAAATTTTTGATATAATTATTTTTAAAATTTCTAATATAATAAAGTTTATTTACCATAGAATTTCTCTCTTCCTCCTTTGAATAGCTCGGAAAAACTTGCTGCTCCTTTGTGTTCGAACAGATATACAAAAGTTGGGGCCACGTTTTTAGGTGCTGATTTATAACTTTTAAGACGTAAACGTATATATTCATCTATTCCAGCCACAAACCAACCATCCGACATTAACTTTAATGAAAAACTTTTTTATAAAAAATCAAATTAATTTTCTTTTTTACCTTTTTACTTACATCTGTAATATTTTGATGATTTTCTCGGTCATAATTGTGTCCATTGCTGAAATAGAAATTCTCTAAATCTTCTGTTACTGTCTTTTGCTCAGTTTTTGTTAAATGATCATAGTTAAGTACAATGGGTAACACACTGTAGAATTTTTCTTTAAATTCATCAAGTAAACCGGGAAGATTTAATAACGCTGCTGTTTTTAATAACCCCTCTTCTGAAGTGGCACCGATCATTAGAGGCAAAGAAAATCCATGTGGTTGTGGTGCTTTTCTAGGATAAATAGTAAGGAAAGCTTCTGGGTGTTCGGGTTCCACCACAGGTGGGAAAGGTATCATGGGATCAAAGTCCCATTCCTTAAGGATTGTCGAATGTTAGAAACTACATTTAAAATATTTTTAATTTTATAAAAACTTACAAATAAATCATAAACTGTGGCAACAATATCATCCACAGGTTTTTCCCTTAAACAATCCATCATTTTTGGTAAATTGCCATCACTGGTGCAGCCAACAAGTTTTGCCATTTTTTTAGCCCTTTGGCGTGGAACACCTTTATGAGCTGGTTGAGCCCAAGGGTTGAAATACGTACCCGATTGAGCGATACCTTTATGAAATAAACCTTTCGATTTCGGTGACAACATGTGGTATGTAACACTAGCACCACCGGCACTTTCTCCAAACATAGTAACACTCTTAGGATTACCTCCGAATGAGGCAATATTTTCTTGTATCCATTTTAAAACCTCCAATTGATCTTTCAAACCAAAGTTACCGGGGCAATCGGTTGTCTCAGTACTTAAGAAACCAAGCGGGCCCAACCGGAAATTGGCTGATACCAGGACTATATCATGATTTAGCAAAAAATCAGGACCATAAAAACTACTTATACCAGAACCACATTCCCAACCACCACCATGGAACCAAACCATTACCGGTAGGGGTTCGGATGTGTTGGGGACCTACAAAAATAAAAAATCAATTGGGCATATAGTTTGTAATGTTAAAAATTATGACATACCTCTGGTGTGTAAACATTTAAATACAAACAATCTTCGCTACCCTCAATTTCCATATCGCGTCTAAATGGATCTCGTTGCCTACATTTAGGCGAATCTTCAATGACTTGTTTTTCACCAGTCCAAGGTCCATAAGGTACAGGGGACTAAAAGAAATATGGATAATTTAAGAGAAACTACTTAAAATTTTTTGTTTTGTTAGTTTAATTATTAATACACACTGAGAAAAATTATTAAAGAGAGAATAATTAATATTAAATTATTGTAGTCAATTAAATTATGTACGTAATTATGGTTCTTTTAAAACTATTCGGGGAGGCTACTCTCTATTGCGATGCGAAAAAAAATAGTAGCAAATCTAGCGATTGGTACTATTTAATGCGTTTGCGCATTTGTCTTTCGCGTGTTTTTAGTTTTTTCTTTTCGCAAATCATTACAATTTATCTTGTTTAAATTTTCCAATATTTTTCAAATATTTTTAAATATTTTGGCATTTCATTGCTGTCAATTTGAGCCATCTTTAATTTTTATTGCCAGTATTGCTTCATTTAAAAAAAAAAATTTGCGAAAGTGATAGAGAGTACCAAGTTGGCATTTAGCTTTCACATCGAAAGCGTTTTCGAATCGCAATACAGAGTAGCCCACTGTATTCCTGTTTTAAATCATATAATCATCTATAAATTTCGTTCGCTGTCTTCCTCGCCTAGACCTGATGTCATAGATTAACATTAACTTTTGCGGTCTACTGTCGTTCTTGCGAGTTAACTATGTCCTCTCCTTCCCATAGCTCGAGCAGTTCGTCGTTACTTTTGTTGGGCATAGCCATCATTTGTGTCGCGCACTGGGCCAAATATTTTGCGTTTGGTAGATATTTAATTTGCACATTTGTGAAACAAATTTGGATGTGAAGATTTTCTTTCGGATATGAATACAGAAATAATTCTAGACACTAATGGCGGTTTCTTTCTGAGAAATATGCTGCATAAATTTTACATGTTTTAAATTTTTGTGTTCGTTTGTATAAAAAAAAACATCTGTTGGAACATTTTCAAGTTCGTTTATGAAAATTTTGAAGAAAAATATGCAAGACATGTTGCATATTTTACCCTCGCTTTTACTTATGGTTTTCATACTGCCTGTTTTACAACTTTGATACTTATGAACTACTTTGTTTGTTGAACCATAATTTTATTTTGTTTGTCATAATATATACCGCTCATAATTTTATGAGAAGTTTTAAAAAAAAAAAAAATTAAAATGGAAAAATTTTATGTTTATTGTTATCATTTTAGTTTTTTCCAAGCAGTTAGTAATGTCGATATTTATTTCCAAACCGTAATGGTGTGCAGAATCTGCTCAAATTGCCTTAAAAATCACTAATGAAGTACATTAATGAAAAATGTGTAATAGTTGTAAATAAAAGCAGCCAATTTTGTTCCATTGAAAAAACATGTAACACTTTGAGTGAGTATAGGTAACATTAGAAAGTGTTACATGTGTGTACTATAACATATTTTTCTCAGAAAAGATAATATAAATTGTATGCATTTGGGAATTATACTTATAGAAAAATGCATCTTCATATTGATGATGCCTTTACATCCGAATTGTGACATCAATGTTATTACAATTGGCATCAATGCGGCAAGCAGTAACATTAATCCAATGACGAACGTCATTATAAAATTGTGTCTTATTTTATGCGTCATCTATGCTTTGACTACAGTGATATCAATTCGATGCCGCATTTTGTGTAAAATGAGACGCGGAAATTCCCATTTTCTTTATTTAAAATTATTTAGTTAAAAGCATCAAATTTTCAGAGAAGAACGGTTACGAAAACAACATCGGGCATGCTGCTGGGTTCTTATAATTGAGAGTACTTCTGTAGGGCGGAATACAACAAAAATGAAACAAAGACGGGTAATTAAAAAATAATGTTCTCTCACTTTGACTTAAGTCAATCCCAATGACAAACTGTCATTACATTGAGCCTAATGAGTGGTTTCTGCGATGTTACTGAGTCATCGAACTGATGACATGTTTTATTAAACTGACTCTAATTCGTAATTTCTGTGATGCCGATGTGTCAACACAGTGATGACATAATTTCAATTTTTGACCTTGTTGACAATTTGGGTAAGTGATGTTAAGGCTGACATCACAATAATGTAAAGTGTCATGGGCTCAAAAACGAAGACACTTCTCATTGATTTCAAAATTCATCAGCATTATGACGCTTTTTATATCAGTGTAGTTGCAGAGAGCTTTTAAAATAAGCCTGTTGATTTCTTTTAACTACACAGCTTTAAAATTGGGACATATGTATAAAGAAGAAGTTATTCAGTTATTTCAAATGTCAATATTCTATAATTTTTTATTGATTTTCCAAGTTTTATTTACTTCAAAATTATAATTTTGTATTTAACCATAAAAATTTTTTGTGCTAAAATGTATAAATTTTTAGTTAAACTTAAAACTACTTAATATTCATTATATACTAATTTAAAAATAAATTTTTTTTTGATATTTAATTTGCTTTTTTATAGATTTTTGATTTTATGATACAGAGTTTTCGCCAAATCTCCAAATTCCACAAGTGTTTTGTAACAACTGCCAATTAAGAAGTTTATAAAGAGTGCGACTTAAGACCTGGCAAATCCACCATAGATCAGGTATCCACACTACGACAAATCCTGTAAGAGACCCAAGAAAAACAAATCGACACCTACCATCTATTTATCGACTATAAGGCCGCTATCGGCAGCCCCATGAAACGAATTTGCAGACGCAGAAAAAAATATGGTTGGAGGTAACCACATTCTAAGAGCAGCATACTATGGTTTTAACAATGTTTATGTTTGCAAATAACTATATTATGGTTAAATATGACCATACTATGACTAAAATTAACAATAATTTGCCCGAAATACACCATGATATAGTCAAAATTAACCATCACTTTATTCCAAATTAACCATATTTTGGTCAATGCTAACCTCAATAATGGCCAACAGTTCCAGAATTTCGAAAAAAGTAACCATATTATGGTCAGATTTAACAATAATATGGTCAAAGTTAACCATTTTATTGTAATAATTCAGCCATTTTTTTCGATTTGGTTCTTAAGTGTCAAGCTATAATTTTATTTCGTTTTTTATTCCTGTTACGTGTTATGTTCCACTTGCAGGTGCCACTTGACAATTTAGCCTTATTTTTAACTAAAAGACAATCTATGTATTGACGATAATCACTCATATTATAAGTTTGAGTATGAATCAACAATTATTTTTCCGGTTCGTACCCTTTTGACATTGTTGCCACAATTTATTTATCACAACACAAGTCAGCAAGTATAAAACAAAAAACTGTTTGATAAAAGTTTAAACATTCACAGTTTATGTAATTTCAGAGTTGTCAAAAAAAAAAAAAAAAAAACTGACAAACATACCCTAAAGTGTTTGTTCAAGTAATAAATGTATGCTTAAAATAGTTTCATAGATATGCTAGAGAAAATCAATAATCATCGTCAACTGTAGGTGACCCTCGGAATTGCCGGGTTAATTAATTTTTCAGTCTGTGACGACCTTCATTAGTCCCAATTAACACTATGAACGTTTCTTGCCGGCCAAACGAAGTTTGTTGGCAAGTGGGCGACGCTGTATGTTTGACACGTTAATTTTTCCTCTCTCTCCTATAAACTTGGAGACAACCATAATATGGTTATGTATTTTGGATGGATGTATTTAAACATTATGTTTGCCGGTGACAATAATAAGTTTAAAGTAACCATTATATCTTTAAGGCATTGTTGTAGTTTTTTTTTTAATTTAAACATTATATTGGTAAACACTTTATTGTTAAATAGAAACAAAAAATTATTAATCGTGAAAAAAGTTATGTTAAAACCATCCATAGTTTGTTTGTTGCCATTGCGGGCACCATAATATGTTTTTTTTAAACATATTTCAAACATTTTTTCCCTGCGTGTAGTTGCGGAAAAAAATTTAGCACTATTACTACAAAAAATCCGTGAAAAGGGCAGAAATGTGATTGATAACAACAACAAAATTTAACGCTGATGACAGTGGATTATTTTTTCGCAAAACATTTCCTCATTTTCTTCAATAGTAACGTAACTCAAAAAAAAAAAAAAAAATCCATTCCATCCAACGCGTTTAAAGTTTTTGATTTTCTTTAACCACTTAGAAAAAATAACGACACATTCTCTTCCAACGGGGAAACTATAAAGCTGGAGGTCCACTCCACGCTTTTTCGCCTCCACGCATTGCATGATTTTTATACCTTACTTGCGTTCTACGTTTCAAGTTACATGCGACGCTTTTTATGCGGCATTACTACAAGATTTCATTTGTCTAACATTAGCTGATTTGTTTAAATGCTGCTTGTGACGCTTGCAAAAGTAGAAAGTAACCCTACTTTTTGCATTTAACGCCTCAACGCATCCTACGCTTTTCTGCATGTAACTTGTTACATATAATTACACAGATTCTACTTTTTTGACAGCTGCGAAGGCTGCGAGAAGGCGTGCAACGCGTGACCTCCAGCTTAAAAGATATAAAGGTGAATATTTTACACTACTATACACTAACTCCAAAATTTCATTTGTTGAGTTACGTCACTATTGAAGTTTATGTTTTACGGCTTTGAAAGATTTTCTAATAAATAATTTTATTCATTTTGCTTTTTTTAAATTAAGTTAAGTTATTACCCAATAAAAAATGGAGCTTCCACCGAAGCAGGTTTGTAAGGGAGAAACGTAAAAGTTTCGCTTACCATTCCGCTTACGGAAGACATGAATTTTATATGGCGATTTCCCACTTTGAAGCAATACATTTTTGACACTGAAAGCGCTTTAGTCAGCGCATATAAAAATTGGTGAAGGTTACGATCAGCTTTGCACACTAAAATTTTTTTGTTACCGTTATTCTTTAGGATGCTGCCTTACAAACCTGCTTCGTAGTAAGGGAATGTCGTGGCTCTTAAAATCTTATATATTTTTTTTAATTTATCAAGAATTCGTTCACTTGCCTTACTACATCTCTGTATGTCTTATTGCGTAGCACATAAATGTGTGCTTACTTTTTAAAATGTACCATTAGTAAGTTTTTAATTGGGTGGTGACATTAATTCCGACTTAAGTTATAATTAATTTCATTTAACTTTATTTTCATATTTGATTATGTAATGAAAAGAATTTTTACAGCAGGAACATCATAATCTTTATGCATAAATTTAATTTGAACAAGGAAGAGGAAGAGGTTCGGCTATGCCGATAAAAACAGAAAATTATATAAAAACCGTTCTTAAGATATAAGCAAATCTATTTTGTGCCACGCCAATTTCGCCAATACCGCCCACATTTTGTCGGATGTTTTGTATTGATAACCGAGATGTATGTACCTAATTTGGTAACTTTGGCTCTTGCGTTCTCTAGAGTCTAGATATACAAAAATCTATAATGTCTTTGTAAGCCTATATGCTTGTACTTAATTTGGAAACTTTGGCTCTTGCCGCTCTCCAGATGTACAGAAATATATATCTTCGGACGGAAGGTGCCACGCACACTTCACCAATCCTACCCATAGTTTTTGAGAGGTTGTGTAGTAATAACCCAGCTAAGTGTACCAAAACAGGACAATATTAATCTTACCATTCTTTAGATATAAAAAACAATTTTGTGCCATACCCACTCCTCCAATCCCGCCCACATTTTGCTTATTGATAAGATAATATGGGAAGTAACTCTCATAAATATATGTTAACATGTAACATAAAAATTTAGTAGGCAAGATTTCTACTCAATGGATTGCTCACTATATTAAAGAAAACTTTTGTTAAAAAAAAATCGTAACATTCTTTTAGAGAGGTGGTGCATTAATAATCCAGCTATGTGTACCAAACTTCGACAATATTTCTCTTACAGCTCTTTAGGTATAAGAAAAAACTATTTTGTGCAACGTCTACTTTGCCAAGCCCGTCCACATTTTTTGGGATGTTGTGTTCTCCAGATATAGGGAAAAAGGAATAAAAATACAACTACAACAACAAGGGATTTATGGGTAAAATTAGAAGCAGTTGTGGTTTTTGCTCATATCCCAATCATTTATGGACCGATCTGGCTGAATTTCAATAGCAAACAATTCCGAACTATATGTGACATAAATGTATAGCTACCAAGTCCTCATCATATCTGGGGTCTTTGGAAAACCCATTTCAATGGGCACATGCACAGACAGACATACGGACATCATTCAATCAACCTCATAAGGATCCATAATATATATCAAGGACCCAAAATAACTATTATCTTCATTTCCAAAATCGAAAAAATTGCCCATTTTGAGGAATATTTTTAAAAGTTGGTTAATAATTATTATGAACGACTTAAAAAGCAATTAATTGCAAATAACGATTAATATCCAATTAATATTTCTATTTATTGCTTTGAAATAGTTATGCATAACAAAAAAAGTATTTGTTATGGATAATCATTATTTTCCAATTTATATTTTAAAAATTGGTTTTTAATAGTTATTAATAAATTTTTACAAATAATTATTAAAATTTTGCTATTTTTTATGAAAAATTCTTAAATAAAAAAATCTGTATGAAACGGAACAAAAACAAAAAAGCTTAATCAGAGTTCTTTTAAGTGAAGAACCAATATTAAAACAGTTGTTACTTTTTATTCATATTTTCATTATAAATACAATTGCTTTAAAAAAATGAATTCGTTAGTAAAAAATAAATTAAGTCAAAAAACTGTTTACTTCAAACTGTCATATTTTATTTTTAATACGTCAGAAAACTTACTACATACGACGATACAATGCATACGACAGGGCTTGTTAATAACCCAATTATAACCGCGCATTTTACAATATTGATCAAAACGTGTACATTTATAATTATTAATTATTTATATAACTATTACGAATAATTATTATATCACTGTCTTTCGAGTAACTATTATCGAAATAATCTATAAATAAAAATCAAGAAATAAGAGTTATTTGAAACAAATATTTTTTTCCTTATCAATAATTATTATCATGCAATAAAAAAAAATAAAAATTGCGAGATAATAATTATAATAAGAAAAACCGAATAACAGTTACAATGTAATACTTATTCCTTAACTAATTCCCGATAAAACTTATAACAGTTAAGACCTTGATATATATACTTTATAGTGTCTCAGAACAATATTGTAGAATTTACAAAGGGAATGACAAACTTAAATAACTTATATAACCTTTTACCTTCTGTTAAGGGTATAAAAATTATATCGCGCGATTTTTTAGAGATTAATTCATCACTTTTTTTTTTTTTTTTTTAAATTGAAATTGAGACTAAAATTTAGCTCATAGAATAAATTCGAAAAATAAAAAATGTTGAATACGAGTATGAAAAATAATTCCACAAAAATATTGAACTGTAAAAAGACAAATATCATTTAAATCAGAAATTAATTGCAAAAGAGCTTAAATCGTTTAAGGGGATGTTGGGAGAGTTATACTAAAAATAAAAACAAATAAGACTATTTTTTTCAATTCGGGTGGCTCATGTTGTTCGTCTTTCTTCTAAAACGTGTCTTTGAACAAAACGATGTCTTCATCAGTTTTCAAAATTCTAATTATGTATGTAACAACAATTTGCTCTATTGTTTTTCTTACAACAATTTTCGTGAGTACGTCATTTTGGTTTTTCAAAC
Organism: Pollenia amentaria; assembly: GCA_943735925.1. Taxonomy (NCBI): domain Eukaryota; kingdom Metazoa; phylum Arthropoda; class Insecta; order Diptera; family Polleniidae; genus Pollenia; species Pollenia amentaria. The sequence continues at coordinate 196,649,735 of OX031008.1, read as the reverse complement.
CATAGTATAGAACTAGTATGCCAACTCGAGATAGTGTTCTCAATTTAGTTCACCCCTCACACATATAGGTTCTGTGTGAATTCAACACACAAAAGAACAACAAAAATAAAACAAAATTTGAAATTTTTCAATTTAAAATTTTTCACAATATAACACTTTATGTTTAATTTTATGACACAAACACATAATTAATAATTTTTTCCAATACATTTTGCTCATTTCCTTTTGCAAAATGTTTTTATTTTTCACAAACTAAAAATTTTTAAATAAATTTATTTGACATTAATTTTTTTCTGTTGTTAATATTATTAAAGCCAGCAGAGTAGCATTTTGTGGTATGAAATTAATATTTGAAATCATAAATATTTAAATATTTTCCGATATTGCAGAATACAAATTTTGCAAACATTGTTTTTAAAAGTTTATAAATGTAGCCAGCATTTAATAAATTGAAAATTTATTGAACTAATAAAATTTTATTTTGGAAAAATTTTTTTTGTCACATTCTATACGAATTTATGTAACTATGTTTAGTGGTGGAAATAGTTTTATAAGCCAATACATTTAAAAAAATCTTACTAATACAAACATAAATTAGGTTCCACTGACAATTGAGTTATGTACCTGTCAAAGAGTCGGCATACTAGTTGTATACTATCACGCGGTTCAGACGGTGATTTTTTCCATGTTTTTTAAGACATGATTTTTGGTGTTTGTCGGCGAACGGTGTAGAGAAGCAAGAGGGGTAGAGAAAAAAATACGTTTTCTGATCTATGTGTCTCTTTTTATATTTTTCTTTGCATCCATTCGTAATTTTGTTATGTTGCTTCATTTTATTTTTTATTTCAATGTGGCAACATCTCTTTACAATACAAAACATGGAGCGCATTAAGATTGTTTGTTTTTATAAATAAGCAAGTAAAAAAGAATTACCGATAATTACCCTAAAATCATGGGAAAAATCTTCGTTTGAATCTGTTGTGTTTTTGGAAGCAACTTTCAAAAGGAATTAAAAAGAAGACATGATTTTTAAATCACGGTCGGAATCTAGTGTATGTAACTTGAAGTGTGCATCACGCGTGTCATGATAAAATAACGTCAAGTGCACAAATCTTTTTTCAACTATTTCGAATGTGTATTTTGTTTTTGGTTTTTGTATTAAGACTTTTTTAACGGTATTTCCCCTAAAATGTTCCTTTTATTAGTAAAACTGCATTGTTAACTTTTAACAGAAAATTTTATGAAATTTGATATACAATATTAATTAAGTAATTAATTAAGTTTAATTGCTTAAGGTGATTCCCGTTAAATTGTTTACAATAAATTTAATCGAATACGCCTGTGCCGAATCTTTGATACATTCCACCTAGAATTATAATTTTTGAAAGGGCTTCTACTGGATCTATGATAAATTATAAACAAATCTCTATAACCTTAAAGTAAAGGATGGCGCAGAATGAGCTATATGGTTTAAATTCTTTATAACGTTTTTATGTCTTTTATACCCAGGCCACAATAGTGGAGAGGGTAACATACATTTGTGCTGATGTATGTAACACCTTAAAATATTGGTCCTATACCCGATCGTATATGTATACCGATCGACACAGAATCAATTTCTGAGTCGATCTAACAACGTCCGTCCGGCTGGCTGGCAGGTTGGATGGCTGTCCATGTAATCTTGTGCGCAAAGGACAGGTCGTAATTTTGAAGATAATTTGATGAAATTTGGTACAAGGAAAAATGGAGCGAATCGGTCCATAATTTCATATAGCCCTCATACAAGTTGCTTTCCGCAATTGGGACTTTATGCTCACTATCAAACAAATTTTAATGAAATTTAAAACAAAGATAGATCCATATTTAGATGGGCACATAGGCTATGTATGTTTCAAAAAATAGGACCACGAGGGGAGATAGGGGGCAATTTTTGCCTCCCCAAAACTATCTAATAGCCAATTTACACAAGAACGAGATCTAGTACTTACGAAATTTCGAGCCAAATCTAGCGGTTTTTGACTAGATTTCCCATACAAAACAAAATCTACCCCGTGACTAGATTTTGACGAAATCTACTCAAAATCAAGTAGTACTTAGTGATGCAACTATGTTTTTTTTTCTATAAAGCCTAGTACTCTGTTCAATTTGTGAAAAATGTTCAGTAACATCTATTATTTCATGCGAAACATTTGACATGTATCAATGTTACCTATCTGGCGAGTTTGCAGAACTAAACGTTTTTAAGCTTTCAATGTAAATGGGCGTTCAAATTAAAATGCATATCATAAATTTTCGAAGAAAATCATCTTCAGTGATGAGGCATATTTTCATCTCAGTGGATTCGTCAATAAGCAGAATTTACGCATTTGGCCGAATGATAATCCAATAGTGATTATCGAAAAACCAATGCACCGACCGAGTGACTGTTTAATGCGGTTTATGGGCTGGCAGCATCATCGGGCCGTATTTTTTTCCAAACTGAGACGGGTCAGGCAGTTACTGTGAATGGTGTTCGCTATCGTGAGAAGATAAGGAACTTTTTATGGCCCGAATTGGAAGATATAAATGTGAACGATATGTGGTTTCAACAGGACGGTGCCACTTGCCACACAGCTAACGTAACAATGGCTCTTTTGCGCAACAAATTCAATGGCCGTGTTGTCTCACGTCGTAGTGATGTTAATTTGCCGCCAAGATCATGTGATTTGACACCGTTGGACTTCTTTGGGGTTATTTGTAAGAAAAGGTGTACGTCGATAATCCTGCGACAATTCAAGAGCTAAAGGATAACGGCATAGAACCTCAATTATGCCTCAGCGTCATCGAAATTTGGACCATCGGATGGAGGTGTGCCGACGAGGTCGTGGCGGCAATTTTGCCGATATTTTGTTCCATACATAATTGAACCATACCAATATTATCATAATAATAAGAAATGACAATAATTTCCTAAATAATTTGTGTTTTATTCAAATTCAACATCTGCCCTTAAAATTTAACCACTCTTAATTAAATGTAAACTTTTTTCATTTGCCCTAAATTCCACGTGAAATAAGTGCAGCTTTTATTATTTCGCAGTTGTAAGAAAAATGTTGCCAGAAACATTTCGTAACTTTTTCACAAATTGAACAGAATACAACTCTCTCAAGATAATTTCATAGAAATTCCGCACATGTTTTTTAGTTTTGACAGCATTTCATGTGAAATGTTGAACAGTACCCATGTTGTGTAACTTTTGTGAGAACTTCTCGCATCGAAACATGCGAAACAAAATATTCCATCGTTTCTCGAAAAGTGAGAAAAAAGTGTGTCTGTAACTCATGTCGAAAACTATCAAAAGAGATTACGTCGTTACGTTATAAATGTCATAATATTCCACTCGAAGCCGATTAGAAATTGCAGATGTTGAGAACGCCAGTCAAACATATCGTTCACGGCGACCACATTTGACTTAAATTGAAAAATTTTCAATGACGGCGGCAAAAACAACCGTCGGCTGCGCCAAAAAATGTAAAGTGCGACTTTAATGTTTGTTGATGAACAAATTGCATTGAAAACATTCGTATATTTTTAAAAAATGTTAAAAGCAAAATAATTAAACAATGAAAAAATCTGCCAAGAACATAATACTTATATCTTCCGTGTTAATATTCATTGCATTTTGCATTTCTAATTTATTTTTAAGTGTTCAAAATTTTTTTTGTAAAAACTGTTGAAAAATTCAAAAATTTTGTGAAAATAGTAAAAAAAAAAGCAAGAGACGAACAATATTGAAGAAAGAAATCAAGTTCATTATTAATAAAAGTTATACAAAAAACTTTCAGTCAGCTCTCAAAAGTTATTTTCGGGAATACAAAAATTTATTATTAGTAAGATTTAAATTAAAATTAAAAACATCAATAGATCCCTATTCATTAAGCCACAATAGCTATGTTTTTTCAAAAAAAAGGTCCCAAATAGGTACACTTCCAAAAATTTATTCTTATATAATGTTGTGCAGGGTTTCATATGGTCGGGCATGAGCGATTTAGCAAGTTGTGAAGAAGACTTGGGGAATTACTTATGAATAACTACAAAATCAAACAACGAACTAACTGCCAGTTCATCGATTTCGAACGTTAACGTTCGCATAGAAAATTACATTTAAAACAACAACAAAGTCTTAAAATTCTGTTTCAAATATTATTTTCTATGCGACCATTAACGTTCGAAATCTTTGAACAGCCAGTAAAATAATTGAACCTGATTAAAATTTGTATAATCACTTGAATTGTGTTTATGAAATACAGGGTCGAGCAGAATGAGCTCTATGGATTGATTTCTTTATATATATTTTTGTAGTTATTTAGCAGTTCGGTCAACATCAATATATCCACTGTTAAAAGTGTTTAATATATACTTGGATTTTTATCCATTTTGTTATATTATATAAGAAAACTGTTATTAAATGCCGAAAATTAAGCAAAAAAATATACCAACTATTTATTTATATAGCATAGATTTAAAATATATGAAAACATATTCTTTGAACGTACTTATTTTTATCTTTTGGCGCTTTTTTAATTAACAAATCTACAGAGCAACCAACACATTACTTTAAAGTGTTTGTAATAGAACACAAGAGTTTTTGTGTTCAAAATCCATATTATTATTATACATTTTAATATATTTGCTCCACGCTTATTTAATTGCAATCTAAATAATATTACCAAATTTTACTTGAATTGGTCTTTATTTGACCATAGGTCTCATACAAATGCCACGCCTTAGCATATGTACCATATACGCCCCTCTTTAAAACCACTTCAAGATAAAACTTCATATACATAGCTGAAGATATCTAAATAATATTCGGCATAATGAACTTTAAAATGAATCTTAACCTCATAACATAATTTTGTTTTGCCGGATAAATGATTGCCCATGGTCGCCAAATAGTAACCGACTATATTTTCTTACTTATTTATAATAGATATTTGTAACTAAATAAATAAATTATTTGTTATAATTAATATTTGTAACCAAAAAATAAATTATTTGTTATAAGGTTTATTTGGAACCAAAATAATTTTTTGGTTTAAGTAGTGGTTATTTATAACCAAACAGCAATATTTTTGACTTTAATTGGTGACGGAAACCAAAATAAAATGCAAATAACGGAAATTTTCTCGTAACCTTTAAAAAATTAACCATTATTTTTGGTCCGCAATATATTTTTAAGTTTTTGTGTTTATAAAAATTCAAAAAGAGAAATATAAAGAGAAATATTTATTAATTAACAATAAAAAAAAAAAAAATAATTTTTATTTATTATTTTTTTGTTTGTTTTTCAGCATTTAGAAGACTTTGGAAATTAATTGAATCATTTATTTTAAAAAAAGGGCCAGGTACACAGTTTTGGAAATTGAGTTTTTTTTTTGCTGTTTTTGGAGGAAATGTGTTCCTAGACCGATATACTGTGAGAATGAAAGGTTATATACTCCTTCCAAAGCGGTGAATAAAAGGTGGCCTTTTTAAACGAATTTCGAAAAGGGCGCATATTTATTAAGAATATTTTATATGTGTGTTTTAGTTAGCAAATGAAAAAAAAAATTCAAATTTTTTATAGTAAGAGGTACATAAGTTTTGACTATATGGTCCATTTGTTATAAAAAAAACTAGTTTTGATTTTGCCATTATCAAAAATAATCTGAAAAGTGTAAAACGTTTCAGAAGAAAAATTTAAATAAGAACACAATTCTTTATTAAAATGTTTAAAATTTCTAAAAGAAAATTTTTTGTTTATACTATTAGTTATAACATAAACAGAGGCTAACAATTTTAGGAAAAAAACTCTGCTTCAAAAAGTCAAATGGTTTAAGAGATATTCCGTTTTTTGTATCTCCTGAACACTTTGTACTTTTTTACCTGAGGCGAACAATCGAACACCCGAAATTTTGCGAAAAGTTGTGGAAACTATTTTGAAAAGACTAGATAACCCGTGCGAATATTTCGCACCGTTAGTTGTCATTTTTGTAACATAAAATGAAAATAATCAATAGAAATTTTAGTAACTTCAATACATTTTGTTAAAAGTATAAAAATATTAGAAATCATAATATATATCATACATATTTACATACATGCATACATATTTTTAAATGCTTTTATAATACTTCTTTGAATACAATGTTAGAGGTATTGACATGATCATCGTTAACTTTTTGCCCGTACGAATCCTTAATACAAACAAAAATATCTTTAAACGTACGCAATTATATATAACTGACTTAGTAATAAACGGCATTATAGTAAATAGCGGTATTGCCAGAATGGATTTTAATACATACTATATTATGTAGAACTGCATTACTATTAAGCGACCCTGTATTACCACACTTGAAGAAAAACATATAATCATAATGACAACAGTATTATCATGCAGTTCTATTAGAACTGCATTACTATTAGGCGACCCTGTATTACCACACTTGAAGAAAAACATATAATCATAATGACAACAGTATTATCATGCAGTTCTATATAAAATATATTTTTTATCAATGAAAATATTAATTTTTAAATTTATAATTATTTTTCGTCATTAGTGTTAGAAATAAGCTTTAAAATGAGATATCATTCATTAAATTTGATGCGGTGGTATGGGAGTTATTTGCAACCGACAAAAAAAAAGTGCTTTAGAAATAATATATATGATAATAATATACTGTATTAAACAAAAGAAAGTAATAATAATCGCCTAAATAAAAAGTTATAAGCCATATAGCTCATTTTGCGCCACCCTGTGTTGGATGCAAAATTTTTTTGCATCACTATCACTCATGTTTAGTGACGCTGCTAATTTTCAATTCATCACTCAACATCAACAAAAAATGATTGCAATAATTTTGCACTATCACTAACTGTGAGTTAAAACTGCAAAATGAGTGCACTACCCCCATCTGTGTTAAATACAAATGGCACACTTCAGTAATATACAAATCTAAGCAGCTGCCGTACCACTGTGCATTAATAACCAAATTTTAAGTTCTCACATTTTCAAATTGTACATGATAAAATAATTAAAAGTTTTTATTTCAATAAAAAAACTGAAAAAAAAACGTCAGACTATTTGCATGCAAAATTCAAATTATTATTGCTTATTATTTCACAAAAAAGTTCAAAAGGTCAACAACATTATGTATTCTTTGTAACACTTATTACCTAAACACATATTGTTTTGTTAATTAATTATTTGTTTATTGTTTACAGACTTGTAATTGTTTATTTATTTACATTTTAAATCACGCATTAAAAACTTTACATCATTATTAACTTTAGTAATGGCATTTAAAAGGAAATTAGTTGTAAAACTAAAGCTATATTCACACTTACGAAATATTTGACGCCCTATACATAACCACTATTTTTGTAAATATTTTTTTTTTTTTTTGTATAGCGTTTGCTTAATCAAACAGCGTTTAACAATTCATTAGTTACATTCTACGACTTATATCAACAACATTTTTTATTGAATGTTGAAGCTTGATAAATTTAGGGGTCACGCTTTTTTGCGATTTTTTTCATCAAATATTTGTTAAATGTGAACATACTTTAACGAGCCCTTATAAGTTTTAAACGAATTAATTATTTTTTTTGCAATTAAAAAATGAATTAAATTTTGAACTCATCATTGAACACATGTCACAGTTTATAATTTTTAACAATTTCAAATTTACAAACTAATTAAGCCAAGTCATGATGAATAGTAATTTTCTTCAATTAAAAATTAACAAATATTAGTTACACACAAATATACACACACACACCTTAAAGCGTAATTCTCCTACTGGTGGCTTGGCATAAGGTATACCCATAAAAGCCCTCATATGACGCCCCAAATGGGTCAATAAATGACGACCCACTAAAACTCCGCCATGTGGAAGTTTAACTTTTAGCACAGCCGAAGTGCGAGCTTCACATGTCTTTAAATCGTTTAGCAAACTTAAGCCGACCGTTAAAAAAATTACAATAAATTTAAGCATATTCAAAAATCGCGCGTGCCGATCCGTAAAACTATTTGACATCTTGTGTTAACGTATTTAGAACTCAGACTGAGGCTTGTAGTTTAACGTTGATGATATTTAATATTAATTTTTTGAGAAATCTTGGCTAACATCGGCAGTTGTATTGGGGGACTTTACGTGGCCTGTGTGTGTGTTTGTGGCTAAATTGGTAATACTGATTTATCTTAGTGTCTTTGTGTGAGAGTGTCGAACTTTTAAAACTGTTTATTATAAAATTACGCATTTAAGATTTTGTTTTTGGAATATTGTTTATCGATAAAAACATATTATTAAAAACATTTGCCACTTGAAAAATAAACTTGTTTATGGAAAGTCCAATTTTATGTTTTATTTTTTATAAAAATATTTTTTTTTTTTTACTTATTAGTTTATTAATGTTTGTGGTTAATATTGAAAATAAATGCTTCTTATCCATTTAAAATATTACAAATTTAAATAAACAAATGTATAAATGTTGCTAATTATTTAAATTGATAAGCATTGGCATTCAAATTGGTAATAAAATGTATGTATGTATGTTTGATTGTTAATAAATTAAAACCATAGTTTTGAAAGTTTTCGCATGAATTAAATTGGGTTTTAAATTTTGTACCAACTTCAAAAAAAAAAATGTACTTTTTGGACCTTCGCGGTACCAATTTTTTTTTAAATTTATTAAAACAACAAAAAAAAGTGCATACAATTGTACACAAAAAAAACAAAACTTAACATTACCATACATTATATCTATTGATAAAATAAGGTACATAAAAGTCTTATAAATATATGAGATCAAAATCAGGCACTTATTTGTTTATTTAATAAACTATTTGGAATTTTACATCATAGCAGCCTGAATATGTCGATCTTAACGAATTCTTTGTTTGTATGAGACTTGATAATGTTGGCACATGTAGTCTGTTTCTTTCCCAAGTTTTTATATTTTTAATAGAAAAAACTCTTTCTACATTTGCAGACGAATGTGAAATGGATAAAATTCCAGCAACGACTCTAGAAATGTCAGGAAGCATATGGACATTCAGCTCATTTTGTAAATTAGCTACTGCCGACCAAAAACTACAAATGTTTTAATTTTTAACGTCTGCAGTTGCTAGACGTCAGCTAAAGCTCTAAATTGATTATTGATTGAATCAAAATTTTCAATTTCATTGGGGAACATTTTTACTAGAAGAGGTACTTATTTTACCTGAAATAACATTTTCATTTTCAACTGCTCAACTGCTCGCTATAACAAATATGAAGGACATAAACTGTGAAATCCGAAGGCGTAAATTTGGCTGGATAGGGCACACACTTAGAAGAGAAGATGACAACATATGCCAAAGAGCGCTAACATATAACCCCCAGGGTGCAAGAAGACGAGGAAGGCCGAACAACTCTTGGCGACGTTCAACATTAAACGAAATTAACAAGCTGCCTGAATTTAATGATAGAAAGATAGTTAATTTGACGGAACTGAAAAGTACTGCAAATATACGCTCCAGATGGAGATTTTTTATTGAGAGCCTATGCCCACAATGAGGTAGCTCTAAAATAATTTTAGAGGAAGGCTTATTATTAACATTTTCAGGAGTAAATTTATGGAACCACATTAAAACTTCGTTATTAAAGTTGATCTTGGTTCTCATAACTTCGCAAAATTTTATATAAAATGTTTTGCATTTTCTTTTATTTCTTTAACAATATCAGTATTGATATTATTTGTAGAAATATATGTATCCACTTCTGTTCCGCAATAAATTTCTTCAAAGGGCGTGTGCTTTTTGTAAAGGTCTACGATAGATATATCACATTCATCCAAAACATTTTTATTCATGAAATTACGTGCTATTTGGCGAAACAAATAAGTTAGCCTTTGTAAAAATACATGCATTCGAGCATCTACTGATTGCATTCCTAAATTAACTGTCAATAATTTTAAGTGCATACTGCATAAATAAAAAATTTCAATTTAAAAGAAGGATTTTTAAATCCTGATGGAAGAAATAATAATTAAAAAAATAAATGCAATGATAAGGACTCAAAAATTTGTTTGCTATACTAAAAATTCAAAAAGGGGGAATTATGACAAATTTTTAAATTGTACCAAATGAGTCACGGTAGTACCACGGTACTTTAGAAGTTCAAAATGTACCAAAAAAGTACAATTGTACAAACTTAAACATCCCTGAATGTCACACGGCAAACATTTTACGCTACACATAACCGTAGTAGTGCTTACGTATAGCGTAACTCTTGTCAAATCAAACAATAATTTCTTATGTGCTGTTTTCACAACACAAGTGATAGAACGTGTAGAAAAATGTATATGGAAAGCACTCAAAAAATTGTGTAATTTTCATATTAATTTTAATACACGTTCAATCACTTGTGTTGTGAAAACTTTTTCCCTATCGTTTAGGTTTTTTAAGAGACAATTTAGACTAATGTGCTGTTTTCACAATAAGTTAAATTTATATAAAAAGCACTAAGTTTTTTGAGTGATTTTTATACAAATTCTACTACTCGTTCAATCACTTCTGATGTGAAAACAGCACATAAATAGTCGTATACGACAGTATGAGTAACATTGTCTTATAAGAGCCTATTTAAATTAATGGCGATGTCGCTGCAATAATGCTCACGCTCTCTTTTGTAGTCCCTTTATAAATCCACGAGCATTTACAAAAAGACTTTTTTGTCGCAATAGTCAGAGCACCTTTTGACATAAAATTGATCAATGGCCTATCACACACGAGCACAATTGTGCTGGCACAAAATGACAGCTTGGTGGCAGGAGAGGCGATGATAATGGTTTTTTGCCGGCATAATTTTTCAACCAGCTTCAACCCCGCATTAGCAGCATAAAACCAATACATTCACTTTTTCGTAAACAAATAAATGCAAAAAACACTAAACATACAAAGCTGTATACACGTATACATTTTATGCCAGATGAAATAATCCCGTGTGTGACGGAAAGAACAAAAATTGCTCGGCTTAAAAAATGTTCTCATGTGTGATCGACCAATGCTTCTTATTCGTAAGTTCGAGAAGTGTTGCCATAAAATAACTAATTGTTCGTTTGGGAAATGTAAAATTAATAAGCTAAATAGCAGAGTTCGAAAATAAACAGTAAAGTACAGCAAGTTTGTGCACCACACGATTTTCTGAATTTTTGTTTGAGAATTTGTACACAAACAAAATATGGTACGCAACTATTTTGAGCTGACGAACACAAATACTTAGATAATTTACCGAACTTATCTTTCTGAATCTTTTAGGGAACATGTAATAAACTTTTAGCTAACAAGAGTCATAAAAATGTTATTTTTTTCTTAAAAAAAAAAAAACTCGAGTAATGCAAACTGAACTTGCTATCGAAACTTTAGATTTAGATGACCCTGAAAAAATTCCAACTGGCAGCACTGTTCATACATAACATAACAACATTACGAGAGAAACATGATATGTAACCCTGCCTTTACACATGCAAGTAATTATTTGCAAGTAGTGAATATGTATTATCAACGAAAATGTCGAAGAAATAGCCGAAAGTCTTGCAAGCAGTCTTGCAAGCTTATTTTTCAAATATTCTCGAAGCGAAAACATCTTATGAAAAAGCTTTATTTTTGGGTTTAAAAACCATTATCATGTTAATGTTATCACATGTATACATTTTTTGGTTGTTTCTTTATTTTATTTTTGGTCAATCTTGATGAAAATTATGTTTATTTTTAAAATATGTGAATCCAGTATTGCCGTAGTTACCCATATCATAAAATTTCTGAGAAAATATTTTGATTAACAATTTTTTTTAATTGCTTGCAATTTATGTTTTAAAATACCATGAAGATGTGTTGCTTTGTTTTTGTGTTGTTTTTTTATTTTATAATTACACAAAAAATCAACTATAAACATAACTTTTATATTAGGTCTGTCTGCGTACTTTTCCAGTAGCAAATACTCAGTAAATTTTTTTGGGAGAGTAAGACAAATTTTACTCTTTCGGCTGAGAATATCTCAAACAGTACGCAGACAGTATCCAGTGAAATCTTGCAAGAAAACAGCTGATCGGTGTGTAAACAATTGAAATAACAAACGTGAGCCAAGATAGCGTTGAAGAAATAGCGTCCAATTTGGGAATTTAAAAACCGGGAAACCAAAATACCCAAATAATGGGTATTTGCAGTATAAACAAAAAGTTAGCGTAAAATTTAGGAATTTAAAATAGGGAAGTACAAATAAAGGAACAAATCTAGTTTACTGACGCAGCTCCAAATAAAAAAAAGTACCCAGGGTGATGGAAAATGTAAAAATAAGAAGAAAAAATAAAATAAAAAAGTTGGCGAAAACGCTTAGTTTTCGAGTTACGGGCGTTTTAAGTTTTTATATAAATATGTGATTTTGCAGTACATTTCCAAATGTATATGGCCAATATTGGTATCATTTTAAAGCTCTTGAACAGATTTTTCTAGATATACATAATTTATTTCAAAATATTAAACTCTTTAGATCACATTACAGTTTTTTTCATTTTACGTCGAAATGTTACGGAAGTGCACTAGGAAAGAATGTAGTTTATTTAAATAAAAGTGTAATACAAATTTTATAAAATAACAAACACTAGCATCGCAAAAAAAAAATTCTTTGCATAGCCAGCCTTTGGCCGGACGCAGGGATGTTCTTCTCTATGGTATAATAAACACCGGTTTCGCTTACTAAAGCTTCCTTGCATAGACGGCCTTTGCCCATGGGCAAGGATTCTTTCCTCATTAGTATATCATAAACATAAAGAAGGTTTTACTTGTATTTTAATTAAAATTCTGAAATAAATTAGTATGTAGTATAAACATACATTAAAGAATCAGAAAAAATTAATAAATTTGTTTTTATGCTTACTAAAAAACTTTTGTATTTTGCAAACTCGTCCCACTTTTTAATAAACTAAAAATATTAAAATAAATTCTGTATGTCCAGAAAGATCTAGTGAAACGCTTTGCAATGATACCAATATTAGCCATATACATTTGGAAATGTACTTCAAAATCACATATTTATATAAAAACTTAAAACGCCCGTAACTCGAAAACTAAGCGTTTGCGCCAACTTTCTTATTTAATTTTTTCTTCTTATTTTTCCATTTTCTATCACCCTAGGTACTTTTTTTTATTTGGAGCTGCGTCGGTAAACTAGATTTAAGCCCAAATATATTTATATTTTTAATAAAAATACAAAAAATATTTACCACAGGCTTTTGCAGGGTATAAACTATATATTTTCTGAAAGTAAATAGTTTTCTGGACAAAATGAGCGATGCGTGCAAAAAATCGTTCGGACAGTTTCCGAGAAATCTGGGTTCATCCAAAATGGTCAGTAAAAATCTTTACTGATTTATGCAATGAGCCACAGGCTTTTGCACGGTATAAACTATATATTTTTTCACGCATCGCTCATTTTGTCCAGAAAACTATTTACTTTCAGAAAATATACAGTTTATACCGTGCAAAAGCCTGTGGTAAATATTTTTATTAAAAATATAAATATATTTTTACTTCCCCTTTTTAAATTCCTAAATTCGACGCTAACTTTTTGTTCATATACTATAAATCCCCATTATTTGGGTATTTTGGTTTCCCGGTTTTTAAATTCCCAAATTCGACGCTATTTCGTCGACGCTATCTTGGCACACGTAAACTCTTTCATTCAAACAGTATATAAAAACAGCTGTTCAAACTAGTTGCAAAATCTTACCAGAGGAAATTTCTCCAGTAACATTTTGCAAGTTCTCTAACTTTCAACTGTCAAAAAATTCTCTTTTTGGCTCTCCCGCTGTAAGAGATTTGGAGTACGCAGACAACATTTTGCAAGATTTTGCGACATTTTGTACAAAATTATGCAAAATATGTGTACGCAGACAGACCTATTACTAAGTACTAGTAAATTAATACCAAAGGCATCCACGGTAACATTGTTTCCTTATTTGTCATTTTACTTGCTGCAAGTGTCAAAAATTTACTTGCAAGTACGAAAAATGTGATGGTGTTAGTAAAAATGTGTGAGTGAACTTGCACTTGCATGTGTAAACCCCGGGTAAAAGAGAAGTGTCAAATTTGTCGCTTAAATTCTCATAACGTACACTTGTCGCCCAGTGATGGGATTTGAAAATTTTCATTTTGTGCTAAAATTGTAACGAAAACGGGTAAAATTTACTAAAAAGTGGCCAAATTCCTTTATTGTATAAATTAATATATAAATAAATTTTGTTTAAATTTTCAATTTTTAATGAATATTTATTATATTTTATAGTTCATAGAAATTATTAGATGATTTTAAGGTAAAAATGGTTTTAGGACTACAAATCAGAAAAAGATCAGGCTTAAAGTTTTGATTGTGCTTTAATTTTTTGATTTAACCAGGAATATCTATTCTTATATTAGTATATGTATGTATGTATGTGTTTGCGTAGTTTTTTTACAATGCTTACAATTAACACGAGCAAAAATAAGGGGAACTCCCTTCTGTTCGTACAGTAGCCTTTTTGGTCGATTTTGATGTTTCATTTTATCAGTTTGCCTATTTGGAAACCAATTGAAACGCCTACTTGGGTTTTGCTAGTTTAGCTGCCGTTCGGATTTTATGGCCTCATGAATATTTTGGCTAAAACTTGATTTTTCTGAAGAACATGGTTGATCTATTACAGCCCATGGGCGCTAAAGTGGAACTCTTAAACAATTTTCTGTACATACTACGACGTGGCTTGACCGACTATACTTTTTTACTTGTTTAGTGGTTAAATTTTAAGGGCTGAGTTGATTTTGAATAAAATACAAATTATTTAGGAAATTATTATCATTTCTTTTTTTATTATGATAATATTAGTATGATTCAATTATGTATGCAAAATATTGGCCAAATGGCCGCCGCGACTTCGGCGGCTTACCTCCATCCCGTGGTCCAAATTTTCGATGACGCTGAGGCATAATTGAGGTTCTATGCCGTTAATGTGCCGAATTATCTCATCCTTTAGCGCTTGAATTGTTGCTGGCTTATCGACGTTCCCTTTTCTTTCAAATAACCCAAAAAAAAGAAGTCCAACGGTGTCAAATCACTTGATCCATTGTTTCGTTAGCTGTGTGGCAACTGGCACCGTCCTGTTGAAACCACATATCGTTCACATTTATATCTTCCTATTCGGGCCATAACAAGTTCGTTATCATCTCACGCGAACACCATTCACAGTAACTGCCTGACCGGCCTCATTTTGGAAAAAATACAGCCCGATGATGCCGCCAGCCCATAAACCGCATCAAACAGTCACTCTTTGTGGGTGCATTAGGTTTTCGATAATCATTCGACAATATTGGATTATAACTCGCCCAAATGCGGCAATTCTGCTTATTGACGATTCCACTGAGGTGAAAATGTGCCTCATTACCGAAGATGATTTTCACGATATGCATTTTGATTTGAACGCCAATTTTCATAATAAGCCTGAATAACTTTAACGCGTTGATCGATTATGTATTTTTCATGGTACAAATTGAGTCACTCAGAAATTGAGAAATGTCAAATGAAATGCAGAAAAAAACTTGACGTTTAGGTGTGGTTCACATTCAACATCGGCCCTTAAAATTTATATGTAAATATTATTAAATTATTTTTAATAGTGTATACTTTTGCTTTTTTTTGACAATAATCAAACTCGGGTTGAAATTTATTATTATTTAATTCTAAGAAAATATATGTGAATCTTAAAAGGGCCAAAATAGAGCGAAAGGACCATAGGGGGTAGCAACAGTGAATAGTGCCAAAAATTGCCCAATTGTGCCACAAGTCCCATCACTGTTGCCGCCTACAAACGAGAGTGGCAGGGTACATGTTGCAGCGATATCACGATTATGATGGAGATCCACACAAAGCATTTCGCTGCCTACCAGTTGTCAAAAAGAAGATTCTGTGTTGTTTTGCGTAAATAGTAAGTTACATGCACAAAAGCGAAGGAAGCCTTGAGGCGTTGAATGCGAAAAATTGGTTTACTTTCTACTTTTGTAAGCGTCACACGCAGCGGTTAAAAAAATCAGCTGATTTAAACAAATAAAATATTAATTTTACTTGTAGTGACGCCGCATAAAAAGCGTTGCAAGTAACTGGGAAAGTAGAAGGCAAATAAGGTATAAAACATTCATTGCATGGAGGCGAAAACGCGGGGTGTGGTCTTCCAGCTTTAATGTAAACAGCAAAAATCTTAACTTAAAAAATTTTAACTGTAGAGAAGACTTGAACTTTCCTACAGTTTTAATTTTATTAAAATCGGTTTAGCAGTTGTTGAGAAATTTAAGGTCAAAGTAGAAGTTTTGATTATTTTTAACATTTAGTATGAAAAAGCAGTATTTTTTTTTATTTAAAAATGGGGATGTTTTTATAAAAAAAGTCGTAACCATACAATGTTAAAAAAGTTTTTATTAAAAATTCTTGATAGAGGACAAATATGGTTAAAGTAACCATAATATGTTTAAAAAATATAGTTGAAGTAACCATTAAATGGTTAAAAAGTTTTTATTAACAATTCTTGATAGAGGACCAATATGGCTAAAAAAACCATAATATGTTTAAAAAATATGGTTAAAGTAACCATAAAATGTTTAAAAGTTTTTATTAAAAATTCTTGATAGAGCACCAATATGGTTAAAGTAAACATAATATGTTTAAAAAATATGGTTAAAGTAACCATAAAATGTCTAAAAAGTTTTTATTAAAAATTCTTGATAGAGGACAAATATGGTTAAAGTAACCATAATATGTTTAACAAATATAGTTGAAGTAACCATTAATTGGTTAAAAAGTTTTTATTAACAATTCTTGATAGAGGACCAATATGGTTAAAAAAACCATAATATGTTTAAAAAAATATGGTTAAAGTAACCATAAAATGTTTAAAAGTTTTTATTAAAAATTCTTGATAGAGCACCAATATGTTTAAAGTAACCATAATATGCTTAAAATAATATGGTTAAAGTAACCATAAAATGGTTAAAAAGTTTTTATTAAAAATTCTTGATAGAGGACCAATAAAATGTTTAAAAAGTTTTTATTAAAAAATCTAGATAGAGGACCAATATGGTTAAAGTAACCATAATATGTTTAAATAAATATGGTTAAAATAACCATAAAATATTTAAAAAGCTTTTATTAAAAATTCTTGATAGGGAACCACTATGGCTAAAATCCATAACATGTTTTAAGAAATATGGTTAAAGTAACCATAATATGTTTAAAAAAATGTGGTTAAAGTAAACATACAACGTTTAAAAAATTTCGTTAAAGTAACCATACAATGTTAAAAAAGTTTTTATTAAAAAAAGGTTTGTTGGAGGCGACCATGTCGAAAAATTTATTAAGAAACAAAGAGTCTAAAAGATTAAAAAAATCTTATGTGTCACAACAAACACTAATGGCCAATTTCACCAATTTATTTTAATATAAATTCATATTTAAATATAGTTTCGAATTACAAACAAATGTTTTCTTACTACATATTTAGGAAATAATTTACAAATAAAATAAATGAAATGCGATAGAAATGTTTCGAACAAATTAATAATTCAACAATTTAAAATGATTTTGCTAAAACTTCAACGATCTTTTCATAATGCTCTCAAAACTAATGATGAAAGAAAAAAACTTAAAACTTTTCCTTTCAGTTTAGTATTCAGTGCATGAATATAACAATTATAATTTTATCAATTACCCTTTTTGTTAATCACACAATTTCATTGAAATTATTTTCTACATTTCTACGATTATCACAGTCAACATTTGCGGTTTCAAATGAAATAATAGTTTTTTCTTTATCAGAAAGGGATGGGTTTTTTATTAACATTAAATTTCTTTATAATTACGTAAATCGCAAATTAATAACAACAGTTTAAACCCACAATATAATTGTATAATATGAATAATTGTCAATTTCATTTAATTGTTTTAGATTTTTAACAACCACTTTATTTTTTTGTTTGCCTGGAGACCATCCATCATGGTGGTGGTGAGAGGCATTAAATCGAAGGAGAGCAAAAATTTTAATTTGCATACAAGACTCTAATAAAATAAAAATTTTGTGTAACTTAAAAAAAATTATTATTACAAATTCCTTTCTAATTCAATTTGTTTTTTGAAATCGGAAGTAGATTTTTTTTAAAGGTAATTTACCTATAAAGGGTTTTCCAATAGGAACTTTCTGACTTTGACAGTTGATACACGCAGAGAAAAAATACGGTTGGGCATGGTTACGGCAACTACAATATGTTTATTGTAACAATATATTGTGGTCGTTCACAAAATATTGTTATTTTTATTTAGTATCAACAATATTATAGTTACTGTAAACATGTCAATATTTATCGCAATTATAAATTTAAATATGGTTCACTGAAAAATAATCATTTTTATAACAACTAAATAATGATAACTTTGAAAATATATTATATTCCTTACAACCATTTACCATAACATGATAACTTCCTATACGTGTACTCATAATATGTTTAAGATGAAAATAAAATATATTTACCCTTATAATATTTTTTTATCGCCATTTTATTTCATTTCATTTCATTTATTCAGTCAATCAGTTGTGTCATTTGTTTTACATATGCCTATCGAATTATTTGTTTTTCAGTGGTTAAACAATTTAAAAAAAATACCCATTAAAAAACCCCCAGTTAAAAGAAATTGTTGGTACATTAATAAAAATTGTAAAGTGTCACAAAATAAAATATCAATGCCAAAAAAATGTTAATATTGTTTGAAAATGGTGCAAAAATATTGACCATTGTTTTGTGTTATTTTAGAGAAAAAGAATGAAAATTCTATAAAATAAATTATAAATAATTGCGACCTACGACAAAAATATATTAAAAATATTATGTTTAAAGTTGCATCATATTATGATGTGAAATATCTGTAAAATTTTTACGTTAAGGTTGCCAGTTAGTAAATAAGCATAAATATATGTATATTAAAAATATTATTCGGTTTTAGATTAAATCTACATATTATTATGATTAACATGATAATAATATAATTACTTCTTAACTTATTATAATTACCATGATAATAATATGATTACATTAAATTAAAATAGGATGTATTAAAAATAAATAAAGATTAAGGGAAACATATTATGATGCAATATTACGAATATATTTGGTCATAATATGATGCAATAATAATCGTTGAATCCATAAACTCAAATTTTCCTTAAGTCGACTTAAACACTTTTTCCTTTTTGCCACAGATTAAATGCAAAGCCGAAAGCATTGCTAAATCAAAAAAGTTAAAATATTTAAACAAAATAGTTCTTTGGAAATAGAACTTAAGAACAAAATAAGCATTTGCAGAATCGTTTTATTTTATTTCAAATTTTGTTAAGAAGTGTCCTGTCAATAAAAAACGCTTCCACTTTTTACGGATGTTGTCCTTTTAAATCCTATAATTAATTTTTTTTTTTAAAGAATTAATTATCCACAAATTGCTACATCCAAAATTTCCTCAAATGTTAATTTTCCACCTTAAACAACATCTCAAACATAAATATTTACTAAATTTTTAGAATCTAATCAAAAAAGTATTTTATGCAGCTGCCATAATTAAATTAAAAAAGAATCCCGGTAATTCCCATGCAAATTTCCCTGGATTTTTATCCCAAAAAATTTGCGGCATCCAGAGATTTTTTTCCCGGGAGATCCAGTATGAAAAACACTATACCTAACATATACTTTATTGCATTAACATTTTAAGAGAGGAAGCGCTTAATGAAATACCCTTTACTTATGTATGAGCGTCTTATGCTTTAAACACATTCGAGACAGCAGACTACCGACTTCAATATGTCAACAATAGAATACATGTGTGTATATGGAAATGATTATTTTAACGACGACACGGCTATATGGCTGCAGGTTGTTGTCTATGCTAGTTTTGTCGTTGTAGTCAAATTAAACTAATTTCTATTTTTGTACGCTACAAAACAGAAAAAGTGCTGCTAATATAATCAAAAATTAGAAGAATTAGTGCTTATAATATATAATAATAATTTTTTGGTTAAACAGCAAAGAACCGGATTGTAACAAGAATATAAGCGCGGCCTACCACCAAATCTATATTATTATTACTTTTTAGTATCCTTAAAAGAAGTTATATAGGAAGATGTTTGTCACGCCAACGCTCTTAGTTTTAGCAGTATGGGTATCATTAAAAAATTGAAAGTGCTTTTCACATGGTGTTTAAAGCACACCGATTTATTAACCCATTAAGAGCCCATTTCAAATGCTCATACTTCTTGACTGACTTTTTTACTAAATTTGCTTTATCTTTAAATTATGTCGATATAATAATAATTATTTAACAATAATATATACATGTTACCAAAGTTATTAGGACTTTGATTAATAAAGTTTATCTGTATTGCGCGTTTTCAGCCTTCCGGAACACTTTTCAAATATTTACATATTACTATATTTCAATATGTAACAAGTGCATAAACTATTACCACTATATATTTTAACTCAAACTTATAAATAAATTGTGAAGGTTTCCAAAATAATATTTTTTAACCCTAATAACTTTAAAATTTTATATGATGGAGTTTCTAAAAATATAGCATACAAAAACTTGGGGTGTTCTCTATAACATATTATATTTGAGGAAATATTATTATACATATCGACAAAATTTTAAGATAAATCCTCTTAAGGGGTTAATAAATCGGTATATTTAATACATCATATGAAATGTGTTTCGAAAGACTTTATTATGATACCAATACTTTAAAGATTCAGATTATATTTTTCTTCCTATACTATTAATAAAGTGCTCTGAAACCTTTACGACCTATAATTCATAAACTTAGTGCGTTGAACCAAAAAATTACAGTAGAATCGCGATACAGTAATCTTACGGTCAAGTTAACCAAATTTTAGCGCTTCTGTGCCGCTCTAAACGTTAACTCTAAGTTATCTTTTCAGATCGTATTAGTAAAAGTACTGATTTGTACAAACGATAACAAATTAGATTAAATTTTAAGCTGAAAGTTGAGAGTTTAAACAAAATTGAGATATACATTAAAGAAAAACTATCGGCGTTGTATTATTGCATATCTGAAGTTGCCATCTCAAAAATTTCAATATCAATAGCTAAGCGCGAGTTCGTGTAACTGCAACCTGAAAAGACAATAATATCATTAATGGATGGCTGGCAAATGTTTAGAAAATACCCAGAATTCGCTATCTGAAAATTTTTGAAGAACTAATTTTCTGACAAACGTCATATGTAACACCTAACACATAATACATGACTGATTGTATAATTATTATTTATAAATTGTAGCCGGTATAAATTAGATCTAAGTTTCTGCTTTGTACAGATGAAAACTAAGTCATTGAAAAAAATATAGGTGCATATGTTTATTATTGCATTTTTTTACAATTTAGAAAAATTAATAAATAAGACGAAAAAGTTAACAACCCTTAGGACATTTTAGTTTAATTTTTCGCGATTATACTGTATATTAGGATTTTTTTATTCGACCTGCCATGAAGATGATATTCTTTATGAGTTCTAAAAACAATAAAATTAAAATATTTTAAATGTTTTTTAATAAATTCATTTGTTTTTACGTTAAAAAATTTATCATAAATAAGTATTTATATATTTGTAGGCTTAAATTAAGTTTGTGTACGAGTCAGCAATTATGCATGTTGTTAAATTTATAAAAATTTAAAATGATAGTGGCACCACTGAAATGTAAATACGTAATAAAAACACAGCTGTTTATATTTTTTCAATTGTAGCTGCCGTCTTCAAATAATTCAGTAGCTGATTACGCGACTACAATTGCAACCTGCAGCATTTGTAGTCGTGCCTTCGTGTTGCCCGCTGTCTCGAATGTGTTTAATGCATTATTGTTAGTTACTGGAATCCGAAATTACTTTTTATTGTTTTTAATAAATTTTACTTTAATTAAATTTATGAAACGATTAGATTGACTACTTTTACTTAATGTCAGCTGGTATACAAATTATTTTCTTAATTTCTCATCACGTTTCTTAAAATGTTTTATACAAAGTTATAGAGTTTAAAAATAGAATTTAAAATTTATTAGTCAATAAAATTAAAAACATTCAAGTTTTAATGAAAAAAAAGCTCAAAAAGCGAGCGTTTAATTTATTTGACTTTAAACAGTTAAGCGGAAGAAGCTTAAAAGGAAATTAAACAGATTAAAAATTTGTATTGCATCTTGCACCTGTTTATTTATACTTATATATTTATATATTTAGTGAAAAGGGTATAAGCATATAAGTTTGTCATTCCGTTTGCAATTTCTACAATATTGATCTTAAATTTTACGATATCAGTATGTCTGAGCGGTTGTTAAAATGAGCTGTAAGACTACTCCTGATAAGTTGGGGACTAGGATTTTGTGTATTTCTACAACAACTCGTTTCAAATGTTGTGGGGTCTTATGAGTAGAGTAGCTGATACAGCGACAACCGTCTGTCTGTGACTTTTCCAAAGACCCGAGATTGACTAGCTAGAGGAAAAGATTTTAAACATTTCTACTACAAATACTTCTAAGATATTTGCTACTGAAATTCAGCTAAATCGATTCAAATGCTTCTAATTTTTACCCACAAAGTCTTATTTTGTTTCAGTCGTTGTGTAATTAAAGAACCTTAATGTTGACCAATTTGAAGACGCATAGTCAAATAATGTTGGTAAAAATGAGTTATAACCGCTTAGCCAAAATGCTATGAGGACAACATTTGACTTAGATATTTTTTTCACTGAATAAGGTATTAATAGTATAGAAAATGATCTTAATTGGTCTTTTATATTTTATGGTCCCAAACCCAAATATTCTTTCGAAATTAGAATGATGAAATTAGGCTTAAATGTTATTATACCCTCCACCACCACTAGTGGTGAATGAGGGTATACTAAGTTTGTCATTCCGTGTGAAACTTTTTTATTATACATCTAAGACCCCATATATATTCTGGCTCCTTGGGTAATTCCAAGTCGATTTAGCCATGTCCGTCTATCTGTCCGTCAGTTAAAAACACGCTCACTTTCGAAAACGCAAAAGAAAAGAACACACTTGGTCTCAAATTGCTTGTAGTTTCCTAAGCAGTTTGGGTTTGACATCCAGCAACATCGGTTCAGTAGGATCAGAGCTTTGAATCAAAATGTGGAACCACCACCCTAAAAAATTTAAATTTTGATACAAAAACTAACATAAATAGTGGAATAATGCACGGAGTGATATTCAATTTTGCACAAATTTGATTTATACGACTGTAAATCATACTGTTTAAGATCGGTCCATAAATGACCATACCCTCATATAAGGCCTACTCCCGGACAGCTAAGTACGCCTAAAACCGTAATCAATAACGCTATCATACTAAAATTTGATACGTCACAGTTTTATATGACCTGAAATCACACTGTAAAATTTTTTGAAGATCGGTCCATAATTTACACTACGTCCCATATAAACCCTACTCCCGAAAAACAGTTGACGCAATAAATAACGGTATCATAATAAGATTTTATACTTCACAGTTTTATAGGACTAACTTATTAAAAATTTTTATCAATAAATATGAAATTGCAAAAAAAAAAAAATAAAATAATAAATTTCGTGATGGTCGGTTCATAATTTATCATAGGCCCCATATAAAGCCCACTTTGGGAAAATAATTATATTCGCCTAAAACCGTAGCAGATATATTTATTGCTGTCAAATTTTTTCCAGCGTTGATTCATATGGCCAGACAAAATATCATGCAATATTGTGATATACGGTCCATAATTTACCTTAGATCCCATATTAAGCAGCCATCGGAAATTCACTGCTGGGATGATTGGTCCATAATTTAACATAGGTCCAATGCAAATTACCCTCCTTATTATCATTTTAGTTTGGCTAAAACTGTTGCGAATCATGATATTTTACTCAAGCCAGTTCAAAGTTTTAAAAAATAAACGCATACAACTTTCTGATTGTCGGTCAATTGTTTAATATAAGTCCAAGCCGCAACAAATTTTAATGCCGACGTTCGTTTTTGTGAAGATTAGTAAATTATATGTATGCAGATATCATATAGCGTCCACTCCTGTCGATCGAAGGTATCAAAGATGCGGCACAGCCGAATATAGCACTCAAACTTGTATTTATATTAACTTTGAAAATAAGCAAAAATCGACCAATTATCTTATCGAGTCCCGTATACAACCAGAAAAGAAAAGCTGAAATGTTTACGTATGTATTTATGTATTTAATGGGCCCCATAGGTCCGTTATTTTATCAGCATTCAAATGCCGTCTGAAATACTAATTTTTTTACATAAGTCAACATATATATACAAATGTACATATTAGTGATGTTACGAATATTCGTGTAGCCGAATATTTACCTATTTCATGGCTCGAATACGAGTATTCGCATTCGCAAATTCGAGCGAATATCTTGCAAATAAGTTCCCAAAAAATTCAAAATTTTTTGTTTCCGACGTAAAAAGTTCAGCCATCTTAAAATTTTTTTCTTTAAATTCGAAAAATACCAATTATTATAATGAAACGTATTTATATATATATGTATGTACATAATTTATATTCATTCGTAAAATGATTATACATATATCGGTATTGTAAAATATTAACAGCAGCCGGCTAATGATTCCGTCAATCGTGGACCGCCGCTGCCGGTTTCTTCTCGGCATAGATTTCTGACGCACATGGTTTGTCAGAAGAAAATAGAGCACGCTCTAATTGAAATTTTGTTAGAGGACTTTGCGTCTGACTTTAACAGAAGCAATATTTTAAAGGTAACACACGACATGTATGTATTTTGCAGTGGCAAATTTGACAAGTCAGATGTAAAGAACACGTCGTGTGCATGCAACTTTAAACTTAACCTAACTTTTACTAACATGATCTTTAGAGGAAAGTTGTAATAACGATCCTTAAGGCTAGATTACACTATTATACTTTGTATTAATACATGTCAAAAACTCAAGTAATATGACAAAGTGTGATAGTGTGAATGCAATGTGTCATGCAAATGGAAGTGTTCCGAAAAAAAATTTGACATCCCATACGACTTCATTGTTTTTTTGAAAATTTTCTAAAAGCTAATACTTTTCATTGGATCAGGGTTGCATTTTAACAAAAGCATGTTCATGTGTGATAGTGTGACTACAAACTGTAATGTTACATTAGATTTTTTGACAGTCACAACAAAACTCATTAGATTTCCATCTCACAAATTATTATGGAATACGTAAGGCTTGTGAGATAGTGTAATCTAGCCTTTAGTAGTGTGTTTTTTTTCAATTTATTACGATCGACGCAATAAGATTATATATACATTTATGTATAGCATTTGTGTAAGTGTATGTAAATTGTTCTTATTTAATTCTAACTAATTAATTAGAATTAAATGTATGTACATACATATTTTAATGTTGGTTAAAAGACAAGGAAAGAAATACATACGTAAACGTTAATTAAAATTAGCAACTCAATACATTTCAAGGTAATTTCAACTATTGCGTATAGACATATTTATTGAGTTTATAAATGATAACTTGTTTTATTTCTATTAAAAGATGAAGAAAAAGTTAAAAGATTAAAAAATAAATTACCAAGTGAAATGTATGATCATTACAACTATTGCGTATAGAAGTTTTAATTGCGTTTAAATTAAAATAAAAAAATGTACAGTGTGAGTTAAGGCTTGTCAATGAAAATCTTAAAGAACTAAATCTTATTTTGGTGACAAGATGATTTTTTCTTCTTCAAAAACTATGAACATATAATTTTTTTGAATAAAATTTCTCATGGCAATGTATGAGGCAATCGAAGCAAAAGTGAATTAACTAGGGATATAAAATCCCCAGCCTTTTAAAAACATTCCTGGAATCCCTGATTAAAAATGAAAAGCTAACTTTAGGAACTAACGGCCATATTCATAAAAAGTTCTTATTTTAAGCTTAAAGTATGTAATAACTATCAAACGATTTTTGTCTTCTAAGCCTTTTATAAAAATTGGTATTCATAAACGTACATTAACAACTTCTTAGTTATTATCTGTTTGTAGCGATTTTGTGTTTAAGTATGGCAACTTTATTTACGTTTTGTTGGCTTTTTATAGCTAGTGATGCATGAAACTACTATTCGGTTCACATGACATTCTATAATTAATATAGTTTTTATAATTAAAGACCTTAAAAATTATTGTTATAAAAGAATAATACATATTATTTTATTTTCTGAATAAGATTTTGCCGAAAAGTATTAAAAAAATGTTTGTTTGAAACTTTTTTTATATATACGATAAGAAACTATTCGAATAAAAGGTTTGTTTACTTTTTATTAACATAACTTTTATTATGATTTGTTTATAATATTTTTTTCTTATTTTTTTGAACAACAATTCGTTGTTTAAAAGCTAAAAAAAAACAAATTGCAATAATTGAATAAATAATAAAAAATAATATCGGCATTTGCCCCTGAATATATTCATTTAAATCACACACAATTTTTTTTAAATATTTAACAATATAACTTTAAATTGACAATAATATCAAAAATAATATGGGTTAAATGCAAATTTTTATCCAAATGTCATCTTATTTTTGGTTTAAAGAAGGGTAAATCCAACAATTAATTTGCACCAACAAATTTGAAAATTAACATTTTAATACGACATAAAATCAATAAGTTTTCAAATAATAATTTTACATTTCAAAACAAATTTTCATATATTATGATTTAGGTCATTAGTGTTCTCACCACTCAGCACTAACATACTGGCAACTGTTTTAAAGCGGTGGTGGGCAACACAAATTCTACGATATTCTTAATTTTATAGCATTCTTTATTTTATAACATTCACGGCCAATCTCACCAAAATTAGCTACCAGTTATAACGGGCAAAACGTACTGTTAACTGGAAGTTAAAGTAATAGTTATGGTGTTTTCTTTTCTACAAAAAATGTGAAATTTTATTTAAAAAAACGCAATTTGGTGTTCGTTTCTTAAAAATGCTTCGCACTCTAAAAGGGTTGCCTGTTTTATTCTAAAAATGCACAGTGTTGATAATGCCCTGTAAAAAGATGGCTTCTGTTTATTAATAGGGTTTCCAGACGAAGTTGGGGAAAAATCGCCTCTAATCAGGACAGTAACCCCCATATTCATAAAAAATATGTTAGGTTTATAGCAGGTTTATGAAACGAATCTCCTATGAAAATTTGTTAAATAAACCTTTTATTAATCAAAATTAGTTTTTATGAATATGGGGGCAAATCTTTAAAATTTTAATAGTTAGTTGTTCTATTATTTAAGAGTAAAAAGATAAGAAAGCATTATATTGTTAATGATAGGTTGTCAGTGATATAAAATTAAAGTGGATTCAGTGCTATAAAATTGTTTTTGAAAAAAAAAAACGTCAAATCAAGAAATCTGAAAAACTTGGTGTTAATCAAGTTAATCAGCAATCTGGCAAAGGTATTTTCTTGTTTACATATTTTATAAAAAACAAACTAAAGAAATTCGAATTTCGTCAATCATTTTGTTTCATTTTTTTATTTATTAATAAATATCAATCTATTAAGAAATTTTGGTTTATGTGTAATTTTTTTTTATATTATGAAGAACAAACTTTTTAATTTATGTACATATTTTTTTAATACTTTGAAGAAAATTTTTTGTCAGCTGTTAAAAACAGGGCGGTCCAATTTTGTGTTTGTTCTCGTCAAATAAAAAATTGCATTATTACAGGGTCGGCAAAACCTTTTATACATGTGCCTTATAAAAAGGTTTTTTTTTCTGTAGAAAAGAAAACACTATTAGTTTTAACTGAACTTGGCCGTCAATAATTTTTTTTGCGCCTCCATAAATTTAAAATTCGTTTATTTTTCCATCAGACTAACTGCCTGTTCAACAACATGTTTTCTGTTAGAAGCTCATAGTTCTCCTAATAAATAAAGAGTTTTGTTTACAAATATTTGAAAAGATGTGTTTTGTAATCTTTCACATTCGCCATTGTACGCGCACTTAAACAATTGAAAATAGCTGGAAAATTTTATAAATTAGTGCCATCATAGTCTAAAGTACCCAGCAAAAAATTTTGAAAAAGGTCATCGAGTTTGGAATTACGCATTTTAGGCGGAATGACTTCTAAACTGGATTACCATATTAATTATTTTTAGAAGGCGTGAGACTAAAATAATTAGTTCTGAAGAATTGATTATTTTTCTAACTTGCAGTAAATTTTTGTATAAAATTTAACGCAGCTAATACATAAATTCGTATACTTTTCTTTTAATAATCACTTTTACAGAAAATATTTTTAGTCATTCTTATATTCCTTAAAAAAATAATTCTTTTACTACTTCGAATTTTTATAATGTAATGTAATGCGTTTGGCAATCGATGGATCAAACTTGGCAACCAAAAAAGTCATTATATGGCAGCCGTTCTTTTGGTAATGTGTAATTTTTTGTTGGGTATATTTTGTTAATAAAGCGTCGATGCCACATTTTCCATACCATTTGACATAAAAATTTGTCGTAGAAAGTTGTCGTCAAATAAAATCAATTTTATTTTGAGTCCGTTTTTTTTCTTATGGTCTCTCATATAGACACTCATTCTCCCAACAATGCTACCACCAGCGTTGTCAATTCGGTGCATTTTGCACCATTTTGGGTGCTTTTTGAAATTTTGTGTGCGAAAAATTCCTTTGTTGGTGCGTGGTGCACTTTTTTTAAATTTCGGTACAATTTTTTAATTTTTGGTGGAACCAAAGCAAATGCAACACAACTTTTTGTTTCAGTATGAGAAAAATCGTTGTACAATAATTATTGTTTTATTTATTTTAAAAAACACCTGTTTCAATGCCATTTCATTCAACAGTGCAAAATTTTACTTACAATTTTTATGACCACAAGAAGAACAACAAATAACGATGTTGAAGACGTACCACATCAAATAAACATATTAAAACGGATAATTAGTATTATGTAAAGAAAAATTTTAATTTATAATTTTAAATAAAAAATAAATTTTAAACTTGGTGCGTGTTTTCAGTGCGTTATGGAAATTTCAAAGTTGACAAGGCTGACTACTAGGGAGATCGATTATTCGACATTTTTCAACAACCGGTTTTCGAATATTGCGAATAGTCGTTATTTAATAAAACCCGGTTTTCGGTTAAGCAACTTTTAAATAACCGGTTAACCGGTTTTAATTCGAATACTTAAAAACACAAAAATCAAATAAGTTTTTAAAATAAAACGTTAATTTGAATAAAACCAAAACAATTCGCAAGGGAAGGAACCAACAAAATATATGATATGACTTAGATCAGACCTAACAAATATTTGACGAAAAAATCCAAGAAAAGCGGGACCAGTAAATTGATCAAACTTTAGCTAAATTTTCAAAAATGTTTTTTTTGATTTACTAAACTTTATTTGTAAGAAGATATTTGTATAATGTAATTTAGAAACTGTTGAATGATATTTGATCTAGACAAACGTTTTGCAAAAGCAAATAAATTTTTGGAATTTTATAAAGTTATTATTTGAAATATTCTTTCAAATTTCTTTTGAATCAGTTTTAATTTGTTGGTGGTTAAGCATGTCTTTATAAATCAACCATATTTTTCAAAAGTTGCAAACAAAGCCTCTTAGCTAGGATTATCTATTTCAAATTATTTTGTTTTAGCATTGGAGAAACGAATAGTGAACTGAACATTCTTTTTGTGTAAAATATTTGTCAATTGGTCGACTACAATTTAAAACATTGCATGACATTGTTTGATTTCTTTAATTTTGTTTTTTAGTTCTTGGTTTTTAATAAATAAAACTGGTAGAAATTTTTCCTATATCGTTGATTCCGCTGTAATATTGTAGTTTTCAGCATAAAGAGATGCTAGAACTACTTAAGAGTTTTAAGTGCCTTATCAGGCATTTTTTCCTCGGCAACACAACGGGCTTATATTTCACCCAATAATTAATTTTTTGCAGCGTATTTTAGTAAAGTATTATTTGTCGTCTCCTTAGAACTACTTCGAACGGAGCTAAGTTTCATTTGGATCACATTAATGTCAAGCATGTATACTAATTAAGGGTTGTTAATAAGTCGTGACATGGAAGAACCTTTGACACTTATCATTTAAGGGCACTTTAAGCACCTAACTTTGTCTTTTTAATCGCGCTCGAAAAATATCTAGAGATATCATTTATATAAAAATATATTTAATATTTAGAATACTCTCGCACTAATTCTTACTTAGTTTTTGGTTTTTTTTTCTACAAGAACATGCTTTTATAAGCGATTTGTATTTACAGTGCTCATAATGTTTTTTGACCTTTGTTACATTTTGTTTTGACATTCTTCATAAAAAGTTTAAGTTTAAGTAAATTACGGGTACATCTACAACAAGAGTAAGGAAAATTAATATAAATTACACATTACTAAAATAACCGGTTAATTATACCAAAATAACCGGTTTATTCGAAAAATGGACATTTTAAAATAACCGACTTGGGCAAAGCTAAAATAACCGGTTAAAACTGGTCGAATAATAACCGTTCGATCTCCCTACTGGCTACCATAGATTCATTAAATATAATTAATTTGCAAACAGAAAATGAAAAACAAAAGAAAACTAAAACAATTAAATGAGAGGTAATTTTAAGTTACTGCCAACGTTTTAATTATGTATGGGCTTGTTAATTTTTTCTTGAAGTTGACGACTCATTTTTGTTTGAACTCTTATGGTTAATAAATCAGAGAGTATTTAAACGTTGGTTTACTTAAACTAAGCTTAAATTTATATGTAGTTTAAGCTCGACAGTTGTAAATCAGTGTCCCATGTATTTTATGTAGTTCAAAAAATAACATGTGGCAGCACTACGATAAATGTTGTAAAATTTATATGGGATGTATTGGTAGTTTCAACGCCCAATTTTATGCGTTAAAAGATGGCTTAAAAGATTACTAATCATGTAAACGCAACGCAACGTCAAAGAATTACATTGAAAGCGCAAACAATGTCATAAATAGTTTGTAATTTTGTTGTTGCTTTCAACAGAAATCCATGTACCGTTTTAAAATGTTCAACGCCACAAGCTATACAGCGTTTGAAATTTTAAAACGCAATGTGAATTTCTGTAGGAAGCAACAAAAAAATTACAAAATATTTATGACATTATTTGTGCTTTCAATGTTATTCTTTGGCGTGTGTTGCGTTTTATGTGATTAGGGCCTTAGTCCAGACTTGCAATTTTTGTTACAGCTTTTCTTGAGTTTATTGATGAGAGGGGTGAGAAGATTGTGGAGTGGTACTCAGTTTCATGTACTCTGCAATTCCATTTTGTTATTCTCACACATTTTAACTTTAAGTTGGCTGTAGGTATATTCGTATTTATATATAAAATATAATAATAAATATATTATAATCTGGACACTACTGCAATATCAAGGCAGAATTTTTAAAAATTTCTGCAACAAAAATTGCAAGTCTGGACGACGACTTACTTTTGAGAGAGAAAATTGGTTTAATTTAAATTCTCGCTCAGAAAATTTTTTTTTACAATTTGTACAAATTTTTACATTAATATTACAACAATTGTTTTTTTGCTGAAAAATTTAATAAAAAAAATTTTATATGGAGATAAAAGAAAATCTTGCCTTAAAACTTATTAAAGCGCTTATGACACTACATTTTTTTTTCATTGAATTGATATAGAATTGATAGAAAGAAACAGTAAATGTGCAAACTATAAAAAATCTAAGCAGAATTTTTTTTTCAGTTTTTCTTTTGTTATTATTTTGTTCATTTTATTAAATATTGTCAACTTTTTGTTTATGGAAAACATAAAAACAAAACAAACAAAAAGGGGATAATCGCTGAATTTGCCCATTAACCGCTGATTCAGCAACACTTTTAATATTTCAAGCTTAATATGTCAATTTTAAGTTGAACAATTTTACATTGTTTTTGACATAACTTAATTTTTTATCGATAACTTTAGTAAAATTTTTGACAGTTTGCTATTTATCTTAATACAGCTAAACTCTTTGCACTTGGTAAATTTTTCTATTACATTATATTTGCACTGTTCACCAAAACTGGAACAATGCATTAAAAATTCATATGGCCTTAAGGAATTAAAAAAGGCAGGAACAGAATGTATTTATAATGTCCTGCCATATTGTATAATTATTTACATATGTTAACTATATGGTACCTTCGTTTTCCGGGCAAGTTTACCGAAATGGGTGAATCGATCTGCAGAACACTCTCAGCAAAAAAATATCCGAAAACAAATATTGTGCGGAACCAGGGGTACCAGATGATTTAGATAGAAAATCGGCATATTTTCCAAAAAAAAAAAAAAAATTGAAATCGGCATTATCGGCACTTCAATTTAAAAAAATCGGCAAAGCAAAACTACCTGCTTTAAAGGCAATAACACCTATTCCTATTAACAATATATAACAAAACAGAAAAATTCAGCATTAAATAATGTTTATAACATATTTTTTTTTTTTTTTTTTTTGAGAGAGAGCGGGGAGATTTCTCCCAACGGAGACGGTACCGCGACCAACCAGGTCTATTGTACCCACCCCCCTTTAGTTGGCCAGAAGACCTTCTGCCTCCCAGAGAAATCCAAGAAGGTCTTTTGCCGGTATTGCACCGACTCGGGACGCGCCCACCGTACCGTGAGACCATATAAAATAACATATAAAATAATATAAAAATCAATCAGAATAAAACTGTTACAAAAAAATTTTATATAGTTAATTAAAAAAAGTTTTTTACATATTTCTCAAACATTTCATAAAATAAAAAAGGACCTGCTTGCAAAGATTAATTTTACAGGGAACATCGAAATATTGTTATATTAAAAAATGCTTTCCACATTTGCAGAAAAATGTGGAAAGACCAAAAATTGTAGAAAATGCAGCCATAAAATCCTCACGTTTTAAATCTGAAATTTTTCCAAAAAAAATCTTCAAATTTACTTAGCTTCCCGACATTAGATTAGTTATCTGAAGTACCTGCATCTTCCCCCATTGGGTTATTATCTTAAAATAATCATTTTTATTTTTATGGTTTTCATTGATTGATTATTTATATATTACCTTTACTGTTATTATTATATAATACCTTTACTGTTTTGTAAGTTTCTATCCCTTTTCAAACACAAATACAATGTATTTTATATTTTCCTTATACATAAAGACATTTTAATTGAATTGTTTTAGACTTAAAAACTATTTCTTATATTAGCTTTGATCTTTAATTCTTCATAGTGGAAAATTTAAAAAAAAAAAAAAAAATTAATTAACCCAACAAGAACTGCATATAATATTGAACAAACCTTAACATTTTTTTCTTTAGTAGAATCGCTGACTTAATAACAGTTGCCTCTTTTCAAAGTAATAAATATTTAAGTGTCGCCAAAAACTAATAAATTATAATAAAACAAACAAAAAGTAACGGCTTAAGTGATTATCGAAAAATCGGCATTTTTGGAGCAAAAATCGGCAAATCGGCACTTTAATAATTTAGAGACAAAAAATCGGCATGCCGGCGTATATGGTAGGCCTTTGCGGAAAGAATTGATACATCCACCTCTAACGTCTACAAGAGGAGTATTTTTTTGCACATTTTAGTTTTTTGTTAAAATTTTTTTTTTTTGTAAATTGTGCAGATTTAGATTTAAAGCCAATATTTGATCCCATTCGCTAAGAATAACAGTGGCAAGGTATACTTAAGCGTGGATCCCTACCGCCTGGAATATGCGACAAGACATGAATCAGGGATGTTAAATGGGGTTTACTATTTTGTACCAACTTCCAAAAAAAAAAAAAAATATACTTTTTGGACCTTCACGGTACCACTTTTTTTTAAATTTATTAACTGCCTGTTTGTAGAACGCGAGCGCAAAAGTGACTCGTTTAATTAACATTTAAAACAAAAACAAATTTTTAAATTCAATTGTACTTAACATTACCATACATTATATGTATGAATAAAATAAGGTACATAAAAGTCTTAAGCTTCGTACAGACGGTGGTCAGATCTTAAATTGCTTAAATTGCATTAAAATTTACTGAAAATTTCTTGCAATGGTGTGAACATTGTAAGCTCAATTGTATTTGGCAGACATGTAAAATTAATGCATCTGACAATGGCACCATTGTAAGATCTGACCACCGTCTGTTCGAAGCTTTATAAATATATGAGATCAAAATCAGGCACTTATTTGTTTAGTTAATAAACTATTTGGAATTTTTACATCATAGCAGCATGAATATGTCGATCTTAACGAATCCTTTATTTGTATGAGACTTGATAATGTTGGCACATGAAGTCTGTTTCTTTCCCAAGTTTTTATATTTTAAAAAGAAAAAACTCTTTCCACATTTGCAGACGAATTTGGAATGGATAAAATTCCAGCAAAGACTCTAGAATTGTCAGAAAACATATGGACATTGTAAATGGGGGCTAAGCGCTCTATATACCATAATACTAGTCGCACATTTAAGCGCCCATTACATTAACGAATTGTTGTACAACATAAATGCAATGAAAAGGACTTAATAATTTGTTTGCTATACTAAAAATTCAAAAAGGGGGACTATGAAAAATTTTTAAATTGTACCAAATGAGTCACGGTAGTACCACGGTACTTTAGATCTGCGATCGGCAACCTATACTATTACATTTTGCGATTGTATGGGTTGTATGTATTTTACTTATGTTGTTGTTAATGTTGTTTACAGCCGTACCTAAACAAGAGCGGAAGGCGGAACGTTTTCTTCAGCGTAGCTTTTACGCTGATATGCCATACCTAAATAAGAGCGTCAGCGTTGTGCCATAAACAGTAATGTTAACTTTCGTGCCGACTAAAACCCTCATAAAAGACATAAGAAATTTAATTAAAATCGCTAGTTTGACCTAAAAATAGCTAATTTGCCATTATTTATTATCAAACAATAAAAACAGGGTTGTCAAAACAACAAATATAGCAGCCCTGTTTATTTTAACGCGCTGTCAAAATCGGATTTTCCAATTGCAAAGCGCTACCGTTGCGTTGCCGTCGCGTTGTTTCGGTATGCTACATACAAATTGTATGGGCATGAGGATTTTTGACAGCTAGAAAACGCGTTCCGCTCTTGTTTAGGTATGGCTGTTAATTATCTACAATGTGTCTGCACACGTACGTAACAAAAGAGCATAAAAGAGAAAAGAGAAAACGCGGCGCCCTGATTTTGCCGATCGTATCTTTAGATGGTCAAAATGTACCAACAAAATACAATTGTACCAACTTTAACACCCCTGACATGAATCCATTAAATTATCAAGGCTCGGTTTTCACGGAAAGTGAAAAAGTATTTCTGGGTCGGTCTTTTGAAAATTAAGTATAACCCACAAATCAGCGATATCCTAAAACAAGTTTATGAATCCTACTGACATTATAATTTTTTACTGCACTGTATAATTTGTGTATAATTGAATACGTAAAATATTTTTGTGTATATTTTATGTATCATAATTCACAAATATTTCATTAATTATTTCCACATGTCAATGTATTAACAACGTCTGAGTATGTTTGTGTAGTCAATCGCAAGAGTTAGTAAGAAAATAATTATAAGTTTTTGCATATTTGCACTTGTTTCATGAGTTCTATTAGTAAATATGCATGTGCTTAAGTTTAGTTAGTAACTAACAATTACACACATAAATAATTGAAGGCCATTTATAAATTACATTTTTGTAAAGATTTTCAAAGAACTTATTTCAAGCAAAACTAATCAGGTATCAACGAAAAAAAAATCTGCAAAAGCAAACGTTTTTCTACATCATTTATGATGGCTTTAATATGGATAATTATTTTGTTTAAATAAAATCTTGTTTTTTTTCGGTATTTTACAAATTGCAAGCAGTTTTAAATTCTAGTTTTTTTTTAAATATTAAAATAAAATATTAGAAAAAAAATTGGCTTTTGCGTCTTAATTTAAAATAGATGGAATAGACAGACGATTGGGCATTGATAATGACAAAGTGGCCAAGAAATATTTGTAAGAAAAAC
Organism: Pollenia amentaria; assembly: GCA_943735925.1. NCBI lineage: Eukaryota > Metazoa > Arthropoda > Insecta > Diptera > Polleniidae > Pollenia > Pollenia amentaria. The sequence goes on along the minus strand of OX031008.1, from coordinate 196,613,509 downwards.
AAATAAAATTTTAAAAACAAGTGAGAAGGCTTCGTTCAGTCGTGCCGACCCACCATCATAATTCCGCTACCGCAACAAAAGCCTTATTTCGAAAGAACATTTGTGTAGGGGTTGGGTAAAATAAATGCACTTCTAATACCCACACCACAATAGTGGGTGCACATTTGTGCTGATGTTTGAAACACTTTAAAATATTGATCCTTGACACACCTTTTAGTAGATCCATAGATTTGAATTACTTTTTAAATCGATCTAACGATGTCCGTCCGACCGTTGGCAGGCTGTCCATGTAAACCCTGTGCGCAAAAAAACTGCTCGCAATTTCGGATATACATAACGAAATGATGAATTTTGGTATATAGGCTATAGTTGTCCCAAGGACCAATCCTATTTAAAATGGTGAGAATTGGTTCATAATTTTACATAGCCCCATACAAAACTCAGTAAGTACCTGGTAGACAGATTTGTTTTTTTTTTTAATATTATTTTTGTCTGAAATAATTTTAAAAGTTATTTAAAACAGATATATTTATTTTGCTCCATAAAATAACTTAACTTATGGCTAATGAACCAGTGAGGGCTTAACATCTGGTTTAGGTAAACTAAACTTAAATTTATATGTAGCTTAAATCAACAGTTGTAAATCAGTGTCCCATGTATTATATGTAGGTAAAAAAGTAACATGTGGCAGCACTACGATAAATGTTGTCAAATTCTTAGGTCTGTATTGGTAGTCTAAACGCCTAATTTTATGCGTTTAAAGATGGTTTATTCGTTTACTGATTTATAGATTAGTTGGTTAAAGCACATTTTAAACCAAAAAGATAGTTTAACTTGCTCTGATTTATTAGTCCTTAGAACCAGCGTTACCGTTGGATAATTTCAAAAATTACCAAAAAATGGGGATACAAAAATTAGGAGACACCTACTTAAAAACCAAAATAAGCACAACAAATTATGTTTTTTCCACGTATTTTGTTAAATTTATTTAAATTTTAAAACAACATTTTATAGATGGTATAAAAACATAACAGAAAACATAAACTGGTCGGCAAAAAATAAAAGAAAAGTCGGGAGCAAGAACTTTGTTATATGATTTTAATTGACTTTAGTATAGTGATTCCAAATCTTTTCACAGATTGCTTTTATCACGTCTATTGCTATGGCTATGCTTATACATTTAATCATTACTTGAGATTGGTACGACTTCGATAAAAAAAAAAAATTTCAGATGGTTAGGAATACAATTTCCTTTGAGTCATCCAAATAACATTTTTTCTTGTATTTTTCGGAGTTTAAGATTTTTATCTAAAAGCTAGGTATGTATATGAAAATAAGGTATATATTATGAAAATTGATGGGCGTTTGTTTGTTTTTTGTATCATTCATTATAAAAGCCATGACTTATATTTCAACAGAAATAAGTCGGTTTTGCATTTCATGACGACTTTAGAGCGATATGTCAGATTTGGATACCAGTGAACTATTTGCAATAATTTTTTTTTCCACATTTTCGGAGATATTTAGAAAATACTGGCGGTAAGTTTTTTGAAGCAAAATTAATGTTATTTTTTATTTTCAAAAATTTATATTAAAAATTATAAGAGCAAAAATTTTACATTTTACAATTTATCGAAAAGTATAGTATATAACGAATAAAAATAAGCCATACACCATGAATATCGGTTGACAAATACGTATACAGAAATTTCATGAAAGAACTTTCATGTGTAAATGCAATGGTATATAAAAATCAAATTTTGCGATATTTGGCGAATTTTGCTTAACAAAAATGTTTATTTTCAGTGTATAATTTGGCGACGAAGGCGAAACAAGCTGACATCCCTGATTCATACAGACATAAGTATACGCATAAAAGCAAGTGTGTTCATATTAATTATTCGAAAGATATACTTCATCTAATCACGCGTTACAAGAAAAAAGATTTAATATAAGTTTTTGCTTACATATATGTATGTATGTTTAGATATCATAACTTATATTAAAGCCGGAAGTTTTAAAAAAACGGGTAATAGAAAAAAGTATCTCTTTATTAAGTAAAAAGTATCAACCAAGTGGAAAGATTTACAAAAAGTATCACATTTAGGTGCATTTTGTAAAAGTACAAAAATAGTATCCAATCAGTCGAAAAAGTGGCAAATTGCTACTTTAGTAGCACCAACGGTAACGCTGCTTAGAACGCATATGCACAGGTATTTAAAAACCGTTAAGGCGTGGGTGAAAAGTACGGTTTCGCACATTCTTTTATTTACATACATTTGCAATTTAAATAAAAAACATCTAAGTACAATTATTAAACACAAAAAACATTTTATGACTGACAGAAAAGTTTCATTCTCATATGCACATATACAAGATGAGCAAACACAGAAAAAAGGTGAAATTTTCAAAAAACTACAAAAAAAACCCCGTAACGTTCTTTTTTAGTCTTAAAGTAGAGATTTCAAATCGTGATGTATAACATTTTTGAAACCGCGACCATCTCCATCGAAATTATTTTTTTCAACAACACTGAAAAAATAATTTATATTCGTTTAGTATTGACTGAATTAGAAATAAAATTACTTTCGAATCGAAAACGTATTCGATCACGACTGCCAGAATTTGCCCCTAGGTCTGGTCTGAAAGTCACGTGTTTTTAAAATCACACCGATTTTGTGTTTCTCGGTGTGCTTTCGGCAATTGAAAATCAACACTACACTACAATATCAGACGAGTGATATTAAAAGGCATATTTGAATTAAAGTTATTTTCAGAACAGGCCTGATAAATTATATCTTTAAATTACTATAAGTAGCTGTTAATATAGTCTTTCACAAAAAACAAAAAATCAATGTAAAATCTTTATTCGTTTAGCCACAAAATATAAATTTGGGGGATTCACAGGGTAGTCATATGGCCGTTTTCTCATTTGCCGATTATTTTTTTCCAAACGAAAACCTGGAAATTTGATTTCCTCAATGTCTCATTTGTTTCTATTCTGTCTCAATGCTAACTGGCACTCATCTGCCAATTATTTATTTGCCGTACAGAAAAGTTCAATCAGCTGACTCCAAACTTTTTACTTGTATTTTGAGAGGTGCTGCCAGCCTAAACAGAGTAACACAACTGGGACGAACGACGAAATTTTGGCAGCGAATATTCGTCGCCAAAAATAAAACATTGGTGTATATGAAAATACACACAATAATAGCGTCCGGCGAAATTCGTCATAGGCGGCGTCTTTGCAAAAGATTTACTTCTATTTCATGCGTCAGTGAACGACGAACAAATCAGTACTAGGTGACCATATTTGGTTTTAGTTTAGAAGTATTTTAGTAAATAAAGTTACTTTTTACTTTAATAATTGTTTTTTTTTTTATTGTATAACATTTAAAATATATATACAAACAGTCTAATTCATAATAATTTCTTATTTCAGCTAAAATCTTTACAATAGTTATCAAACACTTTTTGTTTTATAAGCCATTAATAAAAAGTCTGATTTATAAACGCTTAATAGAAGTGGATTAACAATTAAACGTTTTTATTACTTTTATATTTTTATGTTGGCAATAACATATTATTTTAATTGTAATTTTTGTCTAGTGATGCAAACAACGAACAACCGATTATATAGGTATTCTGTTGAAAGCAACAAAAAAAATAATTTTTGGGTGTTACATTATTTTAAAACAACTTAAAAAATAGTTGAAACACTTTTCATTACCATTCAAAATTAAAAAAAATTAAGATTTTGTAAAATATTGTATTAAAACACGTTTTTCCCCCGCCTACTGCAACAGGTAGTCAAGTACCAAATTTGATGTAGTTTATTTTGCATCACCAATTTATTCAATTTAATTTTAATTTATTTTTCCTACAAAAAGTAATTATAAACAAAAAGATAGCGCTATTATGGAAGTTTCTTGCTCAGCAAATATTAAAAAAGAGGATTTGAAACGGAAAAGAGCAAGCAACTGGATAGAAGAAGACAAAGTAAGTACATATAAGTATTAATATGTTTTAGATTATTATATTAATTTCATTTATTCCACACAGATATTACTCAAAGAACTTGTTAGAGAAAGGGTATCGTATATAGAAAATAAAAACACGGATACAAATACAAGCCAGGTATTTTGCTATAAAAATAGTTTTTAGTTGTGTTTTTGATTATTTTTTAAATTTTAAGCATTATTTTTTAATATGGTCACACTATTTCTCTCGCTTTGCACAAACAGCAATCAACTTTCTCAATTATAAAAGCTGCTTGTTATTCGTCGTTATTGTGCTTCATAGGACGAATTTACTCAGCGAATTTTTACGGAAAAATTCGTCGTGTTGGCCGAAATTCGTCGGTCGTCCCAGTTGTGTTCCTAGCATTAAGTAACAGGCAGTTTGTCGATACTTTGTGGAAACGGCCAAGGCGAATTCATTCCAGGTTATCTCGGTAGTACAACAAGTACAACTCGTACAAAAACCACAAGCAATTTGTTTTTGTAAAATCATTGTACAATGTCAAAAACCGAAACAAATCAAAACAGAAACAAAAATAATAAACAAAATTTTGACATCCAACAATTATAAAGCTAAAGAATAAAGTTATCAGCAGGGCTTTTAGGATCACCTGTAATTAATTCGCCTTGAAAAACTGCCAAAAAAAGTTATAAAGTCATATGTCTTAAAATAATAAGAAGAAAAATATATGACTGCTGTGAGGAACCGCTCATACTTTAGATTTCAACTGTGTAGTTATGACAAATCAATAAATACAACACAAAAATTCTTATTATGTTTGAAACACAACAATATTTTTTATAAACATTGGAAAATATTATTTAGGATATGACGATATGACTTGATAGTACTCCTTGTGAATCCCCCAATTATGAACCTCTCAAAACCACAAGTCAATGAAAACGTGTGAAATTTTCTCATCTTTTCTGACTTTAACAGTGTCCCAAAACTACAAATCTAAAGCAAAATACTTGAAAATTCACGATACGATGCTGAATTTTATTGCGTACTTCAATTTTTACATTTCTTAAATTTTATTTTGCCCTAATGTCCGAGTAGATTCGCAAAATACCCCTGTGTGGGACGGTCATAACAAGATCGTCTAAGTATTACAAGAATCCAGAATTTTATATCTTATTACACTGTGCAAGAAATTGACACTTTTTTCGTGACAAGCTGGGCACCTGGCGTTTTAACATAATTCGGGTAAGCTTTCCTTTAAGAAGTAAAACCTCTTTCTAATATCCGCAGTCAATTTAGAAACATAATTTTATAGAGACTTAGTAAAGGGAAAGTATAATTTGAGAAAATGTTAAGAAAAAAAAAACTAATGGAGGTCAGTCATACATTTTATCACCCTAGGGGCGACTCCTAGGCATTTATGGGACTTTTTCTTCAATATATTTCTAGTCTGCATTGAACATTTTGTATGGAAGCCACCTTAAGGAATGGAGATAGCGGGTGGGTATGTTAGAAATATATGAGAATATATGAGTTTTTTCAATAAGCTAAAGCGTTTTTGAGTTACGCGAACATATGTTGTGCAACCTCCTCCAGTTTCGAAATAACGGTATATCTCGAAAACCAGAGCCAAAATCCGCGGGCACCACTGGATTCAGCGTACCCGAATTATGTTAAAACGCTATGTGCCCGGCTTGTCTGTTTTTTCAACTAGCATAGTGTTATTATTACGATGTGTCGCAAACGGAATGACAAAATCCATATATTTTTTGGTGGTGTGTATGTATAGCTTTTTGGTGTTGGCTATAAAAACATGTTTACAAGTTTAAAAAATCCATTTGATTGCAACATCACTATTAACATTTTTTTACCCGTATCCGAATGATTCCATTTGGTAATTTTTTGAATAAAAATAGTAGTTTTCGACCGTTAAGACAACTTTTTTTATTTGGATTTCAACTACTTGTTTTGGATGTTGGTAAACATTTTTTTGGTCTTATTTTTGGTATTGGCATTGTAAAGTTATTTTATCTTTATTTCTTTTATCTTCTTAAAATTTATGATTTATTGTCTATGAACTCTGAGTGTTTAATAAAATTCCAATTCTTTGGCAATATATATCAATAAGTGTATAAGTTATTTTGATTTGATTTATATGATTTTTAGTGTTGTTTAACCAAAAAAAAAAAAAAAAAATACCTTAATTTTATTAAGTTACTTACATACTCGTATGAAAACTTTTAATAGATATTCCAATTAATCCAAGTTTTAGGCGCTATCTAGACTGCCAATTTTAGTTTTTGTAAAATAAGACAAAAATAAAATAAATTGGATAAACTAATTTTTTAAAACTACTCAAAATATGATTTAGATTCTATAATTTAACTTGGTCTTTTAATATAAATTATAGTTTACTTGTATGTATGATAAAAATATGAATATGTGTATGAATGAAGTACGTAAACTTTTTAATCTGCTTGAGTGGCAATTTTTCATTAAGCCCTCAATACACTTAAAGAAGTTATTGACTAATTGTAGGTAAATAGAAATCACATGTACTCATTTTTTGATGATGGGTCGGTCCATAAGAGAGTTGGCAAATTCAATTCTATTGTACTTTTTTCAGGTACTTATTAAAAAAAAGTAACGCAGTTTCTTCATGACATAAAGCCAGAGTGACCCGATTTTAAAATAATAATAAAGCTAAATCATGTTTGAAATAGAGCTAAAAAGAGCGAAAGACGAAAATTTAAAGCTCAATTTTTTTTTATAGATTTCTAAAAGTAACTTTTAATTATTTAATTTTTCATAGACTAAATAGTGTAAATGTTATACCTGCATATATCTACATATATGTATATAAAAAATGGTAACATTACGAACTACATTACGAATTCATTATCGCACAGCCTTAACGGCTGAAGCTAAAAAGTTGAAATTTGGACTGGAGGTTGTTCTCGATCGATCCACTAAGGAATTGGCGGGATTTTTGAAAACTCGAATGTTAACGGCAAAAAAAAGGGTAAAAACATGTTAATTCGCTTACCTCTTATCTCCTAAACAAAAAGGGATACAAAAATATTAATACTAGTCGTTGGTCATTAAAAAAACTAAACGGGCAGGTGTCTGGAACATTTTCGAAATTCGGCACTTTTGAGCAGTAAACAGGTAAAACCTGTATATTGGAACTTGCTATCACTCCATCTATCTTTTAAACCAATAAACACAGGAATGAAAATTATATCACATTCGTAACTTATCTGGAAAATACAAATATCAAATTAGTACTTTTCCAAAATTCGAACGTTTAACAGATAAAAATCTTACCTCTTTGTGGTACTTTTTTAAAAAACATTTTTCACCATTCATTGCGTATTTAACCATTATGCGTATTAAATTATGGACTCTCACCCAAATGTTGAAATTTTTGATCGTTCAATGAGAAAAAAAAGTATAGAAAACGGAGATATACGGAAAATTAAGGCCCTAATCATGTAAAACGCAACGCAACGCCAAAGAATTACATTAAAAGCACAAACAATGTCATAAATGTTTTGTAATTCTGTTGTTGCTTTCTACAGAAATTCATGTACCGTTTTAAAGTTTTCAGAGACACAAGCAATGCGCCGTATGAAATTTTAAAACCCAATGTGAATTTCTGTAGAAAGCAACATCAAAATAACAAAATATTTATGACATCGTTTGTGCTTTTAATGTATTTCTTTGACGTTGCGTTGCGCTTTACATGGTTAGGGCCTAAATTTCATTATTTTACTTTTTCGTTCTACATGCGATATTTTTAAAATTTTCTATAATATTGAACTTAGAAACATAAAATTATAGGTGTAGGATTCTGAGTAAATAAGAACCTATAAGATGAAAAATTTTGGTACTTCTTTTTTTGTTAAAATCAGGAAACATTAAATACGTCCACGAAAGAAAGGTAGACGCTAACAAGGTTTCGGGTTAAGTCTTATTATTATCTAAAAATATATTTTTGGTTAATAGAAATAAAAAAATAAAATAAGTACTTTAAAAAAAAAGGGTTAATAATTTTTTTTGCTTCCCCTGGCGACACTGGTATGTTTGTAGATCAAATCTGGAACAACGATTGCTACTGCGCTGCCAGACTGCTACCACACATAAATTTATACTGATAAACTGTTTTATTTGTTATGAAATATGAATTAATTACGCGAAATTTAAATTAAAGTAAAAAAGCTAGAAAAAGCTTAATGTGTTGTTGAAAAAAGCTTAAAAAAGGCTAAATCAAATATTTCAAGCTAAATATGAAAAATAAAGCTAAATTTAGCTCAAAAATAAAAAACTAATATGGTCACACTGCATAAAACGTATTTTTCTTTAAAAAAAACTAACTTTTCATTAAAGTTTGTCTAGTTCATCTCGAATTAAGCGAAACACTTCAACATTATGAATAAGCAGCGTTCTTTGCATTAATGAAAATAATAAAAATCCAGGAAACTAAATTATCTCATACATAAATGAACAAAAGCAAAAGTTTTTTTCTTTCTATTCATGACTGAAAATAAGCAGCGAAATTTAAAAACGTTCACACTCACTAATGAATGAATGAGGAGAGAATGTTTCGTACCCTGGTTAATACTAAATTTACAAAAGTACAAAACTTTATTATATATTTTTATTCGGGGAAATTTTGTCTAATCAAATATTTCAAATCATTAACATTACAAATTGCTTAACATCCCAGCGGTAAGTATTAAAAGGACCGCAAGCTGTGAAAGAATTTTATGTTCGTTAATAAATCTCATGTTTTTTTTTCAGTGTAATAGAGTTTCATAGATTAGTATGCTACACATTTTGATCTATTTAAATATATACTAGGGAGATCGAACGGTTATTATTCGACCAGCTTAAATCGGTTTTTTTTAAGTTTTGCTCAAATATCCATTTTTAAAATATTAAATTATGTATAGAATATTTTGATATAAAATATTGAATACTGAATACAGTCGAACTTCCATAACTCGAACTACTCTCACCCGAATTTTCTCTAACTCTGACTTATTATTTTGGGAGCATCTCTAAAAGAATAAACAACATACAATTCCCTTTCTCTAACTTGAACTTTCATAACTCGAAATTCTCTGTAACTCAAACCAAATATGAACTTAAATATGAATTCTACAACTCGGAGGTTTTTGCTTTTTTTTTGGTTGTTTTGGCTTTTTTTATTTTTTTTTTTTTTTGTTATTAGCTGGTTCGTATATTTCGCGTTCCTCTTTTTTTCGACCAAATCATTTAAGTGCATTATATGTGTTATTTTGTTTGCTTTAGTATTAGTTTTATGCTAATTACGCGAAGCTCTGCGCTTGTCTGCAGAAGACCAGAGTCTCAGGCGGGAATCGAACCCGCATCCCCGGCGCTGATAGACTAGCTCACTTAAATTTTAAGTTATTTGCATTTGTTTACTATCATGACAAATAAACGTGATTTGAAATGTTTGTCGATTGAGGAAAAATACAAGCTAATAAAAGAAGTCGCAGGTATATTCAAGAAAAAGGAAGCAGTCGATAAATAGGATGACCCAGCTAGTAAGGTATCAACAATTTTTAAAAATTAAGAGTTCATTTTCAATTCGTTTGAATGTATATCTCGTCATCCAGTAAAAGGCTTAAGACCCCAAAATACAAAAATTTCGACTTAGCAGTCCTTGATTGGCTTAGAGCAGCTAGAAGTGAAAACATGCCGATATTTTAGTTCATTTTAATTTACTTATTTAAAATACATATGTACATTAGGGTGGGTCACTGATGTATGAGAAAAAATAATACTTCTCGAATCATATTCTAATAGCAATATTTTGTTGTCTTACGTTAAAGCAAATAAAAAATGCAAAAAAAAGTTTAAAAAAGTCACATCTTGAGCCCGCGCCGGAGCTCCTAAGAATTAAGTATTTAAAAAAAAGCCATTTTTTAAATTTTATTATTTTATTTACTTATTAAAAGATTTTGTTTGTTGTGCTTAATTCCCTTTTTAAATAATTGATAAAAAATACTGAAATTTATTGTTGGAGGATAAGCTGTTCCTATGCGCATTTCACTGGTTGCTTAGGCCAGATCATCAGGAAACGTTCTCCTAAATAATTTTAGAAAAGCCAAAGCTATCAGCAAACAAAACTACAGAGGGAATGAGAATTACCTACAAACACTTAAAAAGTCTTGTTTGCAACGATATCAAAGCTTAAACAAAATACCAAACAATAAATCAGTGTTGAGTTTTTATCTTTTTTACATTTCCCGCTACAATTAGTTAGAATTCTCCCAACATTAATTGTAGTTGTAAATGGGTAAAGAAAAAACATATTAAAAACAAAAACAAAGTGCTTTTATTGTTTTCGCAAGAAATCAAAATAAAAACAATTTGCCAGTTCAGTTTTTTATGCACGTGCACTTGCTAAAATTTATTATCAAAGTTGTTTGTGGGAATACTATTATTTATTAAAAGATTTTGTTTGTTGTGCTTAATTCTCTTTTTAAATAATTGATAAAAAATACTGAAATTTATTGTTGGAGGATAAGCTGTTCCTATGCGCATTTCACTGGTTGCTTAGGCCAGATCATCAGGAAACGTTCTCCTAAATAATTTTAGAAAAGCCAAAGCTATCAGCAAACAAAACTACAGAGGGAATGAGAATTACCTACAAACACTCAAAAAGTCTTGTTTGCAACGATATCAAAGCTTAAACAAAATACCAAACAATAAATCAGTGTTGAGTTTTTATCTTTTTTACATTTCCCGCTACAATTAGTTAGAATTCTCCCAACATTAATTGTAGTTGTAAATGCCCAGCAAAAACTTTACTTACCTGGTAAGTTAGCAAGTATTATTGGAGAAATATTAACACTACTTATTTTTCGACTGAATAACTACTTATTTTTGTTCGAGTTGTCCACAGAATTCAGTAGTTACAATACACTTACTAGAAGTCACAAAATATCTAGTTATTATTTAACTACCAGTAAGTTGAATTGTAAGTACTTACAATATACTTACTAGAAGGAAAAAAATATTTAGTTTTTATTTAATTAGCACTAGTTAATAAGGCTAATAAGTAGTTATGGAGCTAGTTACCAGTAAGTAAATATTTAGTACTGAAAACAAGACAACTAAAAACTAGTTATTTAGCTGATTATTAGTAAGCAAATTTTAATAACTGCAAATAATAGCAATGAAAAGTACTTACTGAGGTCATTACTAGCAAGTACTTATTGAGGTTTTCAGAATAATGACAATTGTCATGACAACTACTTACCAGGTAACGTATGAAATAACTACGACCTATTACCCAAATTCAAAAAGTTTTTCCTGGGTGGGTAAAGAAAAAACATATTAAAAACAAAAACAAAGTGCTTTTATTGTTTTCGCAAGAAATCAAAATAAAAACAATTTGCCAGTTCAGTTTTTTATGCACGTGCACTTGCTAAAATTTATTATCAAAGTTGTTTGTGGGAATACTATTATTTATTAAAAGATTTTGTTTGTTGTGCTTAATTCCCTTTTTAAATAATAGAATTCTAACTAATTGTAGCGGGAAATGTAAAAAAGATAAAAACTCAACACTGATTTATTGTTTGGTATTTTGTTTAAGCTTTGATATCGTTGCAAACAAGACTTTTTGAGTGTTTGTAGGTAATTCTCATTCCCTCTGTAGTTTTGTTTGCTGATAGCTTTGGCTTTTCTAAAATTATTTAGGAGAACGTTTCCTGATGATCTGGCCTAAGCAACCAGTGAAATGCGCATAGGAACAGCTTATCCTCCAACAATAAATTTCAGTATTTTTTATCAATTATTTAAAAAGGGAATTAAGCACAACAAACAAAATCTTTTAATAAATAATAGTATTCCCACAAACAACTTTGATAATTATTTTATTTACTTTAAATTATTTATTATTAATTGAAACTGAATACATTTTTAGTTACACATAAAAAATAAAACTTTGGTTCCTATACAACATAAAACAATAAAAACACGATACTTTGTTATTTTTTGGTCACAAAAACTTGTATACTGTTAAATCTGGGCATTTCAAAAATTTAGATTGTCACTTCTTGACATTTAACTGCCTCATTTATTTCTTCAGTAGTGATGTTCCAAAGAATTGGTTGATCGACAATTTTTTATTAAAATTTATAACTTCAAAGTAGTTACTTCCGTCAAAATTTCCCAGTGTTAGTGACTATGATATCCCAACCAATTGCCATCAAATTTCCTTTATTCATTTTTTGAGACGAAGGAAGGGCAATAATTGACATTTCAATATTTTTAGAAGTACTTCGTTCTGTTGTTGCATAGCCAACATAAACTGAATCTGGCTCCTTAGCAGATACATGTTCCTCAATCAGTACTTGTCTATATTTCCTAGCTCCCTTTTAAATTATATTAAGCGTCTTATCTTTTCGGCCGTCAAAATATAAAGCTAGTAGGTCTAGCTGTTTCTGGTCTTAAATAGATTCATTAAGTACTTTTTTTCTTTCCCGTCTTATTTTTGATTTATCAATTGGTTCACTGCTAGGAGAGATATCTTGCAATACAGACGAAGCAATAGCAGCCACTGCGCTATCGGAAACACTGTAACGGTTACACGGTTTTGACAATATAGGCAGGTTTCCATAATAACGGTTACAAGTTAAAACAGTTCAAATAAAAAATAAACACAACTTCCCTGTCCGCGTAGTAAACCCAAACTGATCTATTTATTGTGCATTATTTTGTATGTTTTCTATCAAAAATATTTCCTGGAAGAATATATACTTTTCAATGAATGAATTGCTTGTGTCTGAATCCTCGAGAAATTAAGAATCGTTAGGATACAGTAATATGCTTTTTTGCAATACAATGCTATTGCTAATTCATATATTTTTTTAAAATCAAAGTTCCTTAAAAACTCCTCATACTAACTTAATAGCATGTTCGCACGACAGTGTATTTTCGTAATTCGCCCTCTTATTCGTAATTTACAGCCCAAATTTGGTCCAAATTACATAATTCGTCATACAAAATTTTGAGAGCGGATTATCTCATTTGTACGTAATTATATTTCTATTACCCTGTTGATTACTTCAAAATCAATATGAGCTCTAATTTTTATCGGTTTTTTTTACCACCACCAGCTGTCAAAGCACTAAAAATTCGCAATATCTCCAACAATGCCCGCTCTTTGCATTGACTCCATTTGCTTACAGCTTTTCTATTTACTGAAAAATAATTATTTTATACATATATTTCTTTGAAATAATATTTTTAACTTACCTTTTCTTTCCATTCTTAACACATGTAACATCAAACAAACAATTAAATATAGCAATAAACAAAAATAAGAAGAAGAACTGTCAAGACCGATTACGAAAGTGCCGTGCAAACACGGTTATCCAAATAAGTAATAAACACTGAGAGCGAAGTAATCCAAAGCGCCGTGCGAACATGCTATAAGGGTGATTCATCGTGAGGTTTGATTATCAATATGCCTTTTTATAGAAAATGCGTGACAAGTCATCGTGGAAAGACTTACACCACAACAGCGTCTACAAATTGTTAAGCTGTATTTCGAAAATCAGAGTTCTGTGAGAATAATCGACCTACTGAAACCTGTATTGCCAACACCATTCGTTAGACCACATCCATAACGTATGGTGTGGTTTGCGCTATTCGCGAGATACATGATATAATTTTACATGATATCATTTTCAAAAAGTAAATGCCATAAATTGAGTAATATAATATGAGTTTAATTGATGATTTTTGTTCAAACAAACTTTTTATTTTAATAACGTATTTAGTTTTTGTCTTATTATTTATTTGTATAAAATCGGTTAACCGGTTTATTTTTAATGCTTAGCCGAAAACCGGGGTTCAAATAGCTATTTGGTATTACCGAAAACCGGTTTTTGAAAAAGTCGAAAAATCGATCTCCCTAACACATACATATGTGTGTGTGTATATATGTTTGAAAAAATACGCGTTTTTTTTGCCCAAATTCAATACTGCACAAGGGGGCGGGAGTTAATTTTTTTTCATATTTCAAATTTACTTTATCTGACTGGTTGGTCAGTCAGCTAATAGAAATATGTATCTAAAAATAAATAAATTTTAGTTCAAAAACTTTATTTTGTCATAAAAAGACGCAAAAAATTCTACTCATTTCTTAATCTAAGTAATTTTTATTTTAGTAGGATTTTTTTATTTTTGTTAAATACTATTTCTCGCCTGTTCTCCCACTCCTTCTTCGACAGGATAAAAGACATTTTCTATTTAACCCTTTTTTTTGTTTTAATTTAATTTTTGAAATACTTTATTTTTGTTTTGAGTTATTTTTTGTTGTTATTTTCGTAGATCTTGTAAAAACATGATTTATTGATGTTAAAATATTTATTGTTTTTAGCGTTAAAATATGAAAATTGTTTTACCATTTTTTTTGCTCTCTTTGTTTTATTCATTTCATACAACAAATTCATACAAAAAAAAACAGGGAAACAAAAAAAAAACGAAAAATTGCCAAAACAATTTCTCCTGTAGTATTTATTTAACAAAAATTTTTTAGATGGTGGGTTAGAATTCCCTTCTTAAAGTTAACCGTTTTTTTATTCTTTGTGGAGTTTGTTATTAACAAATATGGCTGTTGTTGTTATTTTTTTTTTTTGGAGTAAGTTCTCAAAAAATATTCTTTCTATACGTTTCCTTTGGGTCAATTCCTCTGGTTTCATTTAATTAAAAAAAAGCGGAAGAAAACATTTTTGTATGAAGTTATACAAACTCGCGGTATATGTTTATGTAAATATATTTATATCCTTTTGTCCTTTTTTTTCTATGTCGTTTATCCCCAGCCCCCATTAGTTTAGCAATATTCTCATTGTTGTGTTTATTTAGGATCAGGTGAGTAAAGAGAAATTGAACAACAGCCTATTTTTTATTAAAAAAAATTCTGTAGAATTTTGGTTGTTTTTGTTTATATGAAAGGGAAAACAATGATTCCAGGATTTTTTAGTTGCTTAAATACGCGGTTTCAATTTCTATAGACTTTGTCAAGCGACAGCGGTTACGAAAACAAAAACATCACATCACATGCTCATTTTACCTTTCAGACAATCAACCAAACAAACTTTATTACAAATCCCAAGAATATACAAATTTGTTATAGTAAAAATTATCTTTAACAACTTAAAGTTAAAACGTAAATTTGTTAAGAACAAAAATATACTGGATGTATTTAAGATATCAAAAATTGGACTTAACAACATTTTTAAACTTCTAAGCAGAAACTGTAATGAAATACTTTTAAATACATATTTTTTGTTTTTATTTTCAAATTAAAATGAAAACACTTGTGATTAAAAAATTTGATTTATCCGACTGTATTTTTTGTTTGTCTTTTCGAAAATCGTCTTTGATATTTATCACAACAGTTGAAAATTATTTTAAACTTGTTTCTTCGGATGCAAAACTTTAAATATAATAAAAATGTGTTGTAAGAAAAAATCATATAAGGAAAACAGTAAAATCATAGAATATTTATATGCACATTTAAGCCAGTTTTCTCAACTTACCGCTGGCTAAAGGTATGATCTTATCGGCCATATAAAATGTGTCACAAGATATGCAGCGTTTGAAATTTAAAAATTCAATATGAGTTTCTGTAGAAAGCAACAACAAAATTATAAAATATTTTTGAATTTATTTTTGCTTTGTTTTTTTTGGCGTTGCGTTGCATTTTAAATAATTAGGGCCTCATTTTAAATCGATATAGGCGTTTGGGACATATTCAAGAGGATACAGCCAGAAAAGAGGTTATAATCGGCGTGTCAACGACTGTGTAATTTTTTGTAGTAGATTAAAGAGCAGAGGTTGTGTGTTACTTTAATCCATTACAAAAAATGACACAGTCTTTGTCGACAACGACATCCGTAATAAGGCGGAATAACTTCTAACCGGTCGCCACATTCCAAACAAACACAATAAAAATCCGTCCAGCCGTTTAGACAAAGATGGAGCAAGTGATGCCAATAGATAATTCAAAAAAAAAACCCTACGTGTCTAAAACAATTTCCTTTTTTCCTTACAACCAAAAAATTATCCCTACACTATACCCTACGTTAAAAATGTATTTTTTTTAGCTTCATGCAAACAAATACATGCTCTGCTAACATTTTGTAAATATTATAATTAAAGATGTATTGTAATTTTTTTTCTAAGTACCGTTTTTTAGATAACGGTACTTTTGTGTTTTTCGGTGTAGGGTCCCACTCAAACCCTTGTGGAGCCCAACCGAAAAGTCCGATGAATGGCATATCGTTGGAAAGGTAATTGAATGCCTTTTCAAATTTCTATCTGATAAGAAATGGCTGAGTTATGGCACCTCAAAATTCAAAATTTGCCTATTTTTTACGTTTGTTTCAAAAATGTTCATTTTTATTTCGTTTTTTTCTACGTTATAGTAAAGATCTGGAATGTTTTATTTTTTTTACCTAAAAGTTTATTTAATTACCAACATTTTAAGTGTAATTTGAGTTTAAGTGTAAAAAGTTTTTATTAAGGATTTTGTGGAACGACAATATTTTCATCTTCATTGCTCACACACTATATTCGTCGTCCATCAGTTTTGGAATTTGGGAATTTACGTTTGGGAATTTAGATTGAAACGACAATAAAAAAATAAAATTTGTTTTTGTTTTCAATACAAGTTCCCGGATTTACATTTTAATTTTAAAAAACAGGCAGGTCTATTATTGTGCATCGGATTTTTAAGCAATTAAGGTTTTTCCAAAATTTTATGGTCCTTTACTGTCTAATAAGCGTGCGTGTTTCTTACAGGTAACAAAACGCGCGAAACACCATCATAAAGATGTGTTTTTTTTAACAATTTTCCATGCAAATAAATTTTTTAAAGAATTCTTACAGGCATATAAAAAAAACACATTTTGTAAAAACATGTCAGTTTGGCTTTGTACGTGCAAAAATAAGATGTGTTCAAACGATTCCAACGAATTTTGTTATGTTTGTGGTGTTCTTGTGAAAAAGAAATCACAACATTTGATGCGAAAAATGAATACGAAAAATTTATCTGAAGCGTATAAGAAGTATTTCGGCTTTCGACCTGCGTCTCTCGACAAACCGTGGACACCGTATAGTGCATGTAACAACTGTGGAACAATATTAAATAAAATTGGTAAGGGTCAAGAGTGTTTCTTCACATTTGGAGAAACCAGATCAACCATACAACAGATTGTTATTTCTGTTTAACGGAAAAGGTTATCGGACGTAGAATTGAACCAGTTTATCCAGTTGTTAGCTCGGTGACGCTACCAGTGCCGCACTGAGTATCGTGCCCCAAACCGCAGCTGATTGTAGCAAGCCCCACAGATATTCGAAAAAGAACCATAAAAAATGATTCATCAGATGAGTGCAGTGAAGCAGAAATGCAATCAAAAAAGAAACCCCATTTACTTACTCAGGCCGAGCTCAATGATTTGTGCCGAGATTTGTATTTGCCGAAATCGAAATCTGAATTACTTGCATCACGATTACAAGAGTGGGGATATTGTGCTCCTGAGGCACGTGTTACATATTACCGTGATCGCAGCAAACAACTTGCACTTTTCTTCGCAAAAACGGCAAAATTTTGTTTTTGTGCCAACATATGTGGTCTTTTCAATGCTCTCCAACAAAATGATGACCCAGAGGAATGGCGTCTTTTTATGGATGGAGGCAAGGATAGTTTGAAGGCAGTCTTGCTTCAGAAACGGAATACGAAACCATCAATTCCAATCGGATATGGAAAATACACAAAGGAAACATATGAAGCAATGAAAGAACTTCTCGATCTCATACATTATGACCAACATCAATGGAAAGTTTGCTCTGATTTACAATAAGTTGCCATACTATCTGGATTGCAAGGGGGCAATACGAAGTTTCCCTGTTTTCTATGTCTATGGGACAGCCCTGACCGTCAGAATCACTACACCCGAAAAGTTTGGCCCGAGCGAATTGGAAGTACGCAAGGAGTGTACAATATCAAAAATGACCCACTCATTCCTCTGGAGAAGATAATACTTCCTCCATTACATATTAAGCTTGGGTTATTTACAAATATTGTGAAAAAGTTGCCAAAAGACAGTCTTGCCATGATTTACCTTAAACAAAAATTTCCGAGAGCCAGAGCGAGCAAAATTGAAGTTGGTATATTTGATGGACCTCAAATTCGGGCTCTGTACGGTGACCAAGCATTTAATGAGTGTTTAGGTCCAGCTCATTTGGAGGCATTGGAAGCATTCCAGGACATCGTTCACAACTTTTTGGGAAACTACAGAAGTCCTGATTACGCAGAGAAGATCGATATTTAGGAGAACGTTTCCTGATGATCTGGCCTAAGCAACCAGTGAAATGCGCATAGGAACAGCTTATCCTCCAACAATAAATTTCAGTATTTTTTATCAATTATTTTAAAAGGGAATTAAGCACAACAAACAAAATCTTTTAATAAAATAATTATTTTGATAAATATAAGTATCTAATATTTTTTAGCACACTCAATACCAAATAAAAGTACGGAGTTTTAAAAAATATTGCCTTTATCCCCTAAGAAAAAATTTTATAAAGTTTTTGATATTTTAATAAGGCTTAGTGTTCCAACAGACCCTACAAAAAATGAATGGAGAACATGGTCCAAAGGAGTACTTTTTGAACTACTCTTATATAATGCAGCCATGGACCATTTCATTTTAACAAGAAATTTTTAACGAAGTTTGGCAACACTTAAAATGCTTGGTGTTAAATTACAGCTCTGGTAGCCCTTATGTCATTTGTTTATAAAATTTGGTTAGAAATAAATATGCGGGGAAAAAGAGAACTGAGTGAAAGAGAACCTATAAGATGAAAAAAAGTTTTTTCTGTAATTGGTACTTTATTTATTTTCGTTAATATAAAAAGTAAAAAAAACTTAAATAAAAAAAAAAACTGACATAATTGGTAAGATAATTTATCTTATTTAATTACAGTGGAATAGATTAGCTTCGAAACTAACCCCTATGAGTACTCCATGGGGTAGTGAAATAGAGTACTTGCGAATCTAACCCCTAAGAGTACTCCATAGGGTAGTGAAATAGAGTACTTTCAAAACTATTATTTGTGGCTGCTCTATGGTGTAGCGACATAGAGTAGTTTTGGGGGTACCCCAATGTAATGCATAGCTGGGTTACGTGGTCCAGCCCTAGAACATCGCAATGTAAATTGGAGTATGTTTTTACATACATTTAGGTTAGGTATTGGAGTAGTCCTACTCCCTTATGGAGTTTCCATACACGCATGTATAGAGTAGTCTCGTTTTTTGTAGGGGAACTGCGTCGAGACCACAATTTTCATACAATTTGACATACAAATTTGTCGTGGAAAGTAGTCGAGAAAAAAACTCTGTGTTCAAATAGAACTGCGTCGAGGACCAAATTTACCATATAATTTCACATATAAATTTTGAGAACGTTTCTTCATATTCTCTCACATAAAGACCCCTACAAGTACTAGTAAAATGACCGGTAGCGCTAGCCGATATATTGGTTATTGTTTCTATTAGTTTATTAAGAGCAAAATTAAAAAAGTAACCGAAACTTTGTGTACATGTGATTTTGCGTCTCTCTCTAACTCATTTTGTCTCTCTATCTAACTGATTAATTCAATGTAGAATTATTGCCAGTGTGGCCATTTTGGCATTTTTGCAGCTAAAAATTTATATTTAGCTGCAGAATTTTCATTTAGCAGTTGCCATTTTATTTAGCATTTTTGGAAAATGTTTTTAGCTTTTTTTAGCATTATTTATTTTAAAAATTTGGACGAATAGTTTTATTGATTTTACTAAAAATTTTTTATAAATTATAATAAATTTTGACTAGAAATAGTGGTACCCATAATGAAATTTCGTATGAAAATGGATAATGCTTATGTTAAGAAACCTGTCTGGTTAAAGAAAAATGGAATATTCAGGGAATATTATAAATACCCTTATCATGTCGATTGTAAATATTATTTGCCCTTTGATATTACGATATAAAAGTACAAGGAAATTTCACTTTGTATTTAGATAAAAATTCAGTGGTGTAAATGTTTAAAAAAATTGTTTGCTCTAAACAGCCGAAAATATAATTATTTTAAAGATTCAACCTTTCTTAAACTATAAAAAGTAAAATAATCTAAAAAATTTTGTATATCATACAAATAAATCGTTTCGATTTTGCATATATCAGAGGTTTGGAGGCCACCTAAATTTCAAATTTAATCTCAACTACCTGAGCCACATATTTATATGTATGCTTTACCAAAAATCTAGCCACTTGCCTAAATATAACAATTTATTTCAATTTCGTTACAAAATAAGTCACTGAAATGTATTTACTGCCTGTGTAATTTTTAGAATTTTGCTTTAAATATAATTTTCTATGCGAACGTTGACGTTCGAAATCGATGAACAGGCGTTAGTTTCGAATAAAATTTTATATTGGTAATTTAACAAAAATCTTTAAAAAAATGTTGCATTATTTTAACATTTTTTTAAAATCAGTTTTAGCATTTTTTGGCCATTTCTAATGCCAGATTTAGCTGTAAAATTTTTTTAGACCTGGCCACACTGATTGTTGCAAGTGTGTTAGTAAAAAAAATTTTTTTTTAAGTTTTGGTTATTCGTTTCTTGTAGGGACATTTATTCTCTTAACGATGCTACCATACTTTCTTTTAATTTCATATATTTTGTAAACAGAAAATAAAAAACAAAACCGAATAAAAAATTAAAATAATCAAATCAGAGAGAATTTGAAGTTCCTGCCGACGTTTTAATTATGGGCTTTAAGATTTT
This sequence comes from Pollenia amentaria, assembly GCA_943735925.1. Lineage (NCBI taxonomy): Eukaryota > Metazoa > Arthropoda > Insecta > Diptera > Polleniidae > Pollenia > Pollenia amentaria. Next base: position 196,592,649 of record OX031008.1, on the reverse strand, counting down.
TGTTTGAAGTTGAAGACTCAATTCTGTTTGAACACTCTATTTTATTTTGAAAACGTCTTTTCTAATGCTCTCACATATAGACACTTATTCTCCCAACAATTTTACCATATTAAATTTCATGCATTTTGTAAACAGAAAATGAAAAACGAAATAATATCAAAAAAATAAAAACAGCAAAATGCGAGAGAATTCCAAGTTACTGCCGACGTTTTAGTTATGGGCTTTAGGATTTTTGCCTGAAAGGGAAGACTCAATTCTGTTTGAACACTTAATTTCATCAAATCTAATTTTCATTAAAGTATTTACACCATGAAATAAATTGAATTTTGTTTTTGTTAATTCTTGACTAAGCACGGGATTGAACTTGATTCATTTCATGTTGTAAATTCCTTCCTTCAATAAAAATAATTTAATGAAAATTGAATTTGATGAATTTAAGCGTAATCTATATATAAATCGGCAAAAGCAAACCAGTTAAGAACACTTTTATGCTCTGTTTGTCAACCGATTTGAACAATAAGTACACCATTTGAAAGGTATTTACTTACAGAAGTGCACAATCTATATTTCTAAGGGGGGAAAAAAGGGTAACAACGGGTAAATTCGCTAACCTCATATCTCCTTAACTAAAAGAAATACAAAAAATGTAATACTTTAAGCGGCCATGTGCTTGGTACTTTTTTGAAATTGGGCCCTTTTAGGAAGTAAACCTGCAAAACCTGTATTTTTTAACTTCTTTGTACCCCATCTATCTAATAAACCAATAAACTTCGAAGTAAAGATTTCACCATGGCCCAATTAGTAGGTCTGCGCACAACTACAACAATGCAACAATAGAAAAAACAACACGCGTTTTGTTTGTGTATAGAAAAATGTGTTTTGTTTTTATCATGTATTTATTTTGTTTAATTGTTTTAAATTTTTAACCGGAATTTTGGCGTACAATGGTTGCTTCCGAAAAATGGTCTGCGTACATTACATGTGATGGGGCGAAATTCCTGCCACAAATTTTACCCAATTTTGCACTTTCCACTGGGTTTTTGGCACTGAAAATAACGTACCGCTTCCACTTTTAAAATGTTTACACACTGCACAATAAATCAGTTTAATGTTATTACACTTTTTTTTTTATTATTATGGTTATTTAAAATTTTTATTCAAAATATTTTTTCACAATTATTATATTTTATTTTTATTTTAACAATAAGAAAAACGATTTCTTGAAATCCAAAAAAAAAATATAATAAAATATGTAAACAACTTTTGACATTTTGCCCTATGCATTTTGATTAAAAACACAACTCAACAAAAAATCAGCAGGCGTTTCGAACAGACCTACTAATTGGGCCATGGATTTCAGCAAATTCGTAACTTATCTAAAAAAATACTTATATATTTGTAACTTTTTTGAAACTAGAACGTTTAAGGTTTGAAAATCGTAGATATTTTTGGAACATTTTTATTCCATGTATTGACACATAGTACACACGTATTAAATTATGGGATCCCACTACAATATTGAAATTGTTGATAGTTCAATGGAGTGAAAAAAGTATCAAAAAGGGGAACTACCGGAAATTAAATTTTTTTCCTTTACCTTTCCTTGCTGCATGTGGTAATTTTTGAATTTTCTATAATATGGAACTTAGATCTTAAAATTATAGGTGCCGAGTCCTGAGTGAAAGAGAACCTATAAGATGAAAAAAAGTTTGTACTTTTTTGTTCTGTAATTGGTACTTTATTTATTTTCGTTAATATTGGACGAAAATAAATAAAGGACCTTGCATGTTATAAAATAAAACATGCAAGGTCCTGAGTTGGTGAGAATCTATAAGAGAGAACTTTTTGATACTTTTTTGTTCTTTAAATGATACTTTTTGAAGTTTCGTAAGTATTGGACCTGCAAACATAATATAAAACATGCAAGGTGCTGAGTGAATGAGAATCTGTAAGAGGTATTTTTGGTATTTTTTCGTTCTTTGACTGGTACTTCTTGAATATTTATTATTACTGAACCTATAAACATAAAATACAACATGCAGAGTCCAGAGTGATTGAGAAACTATTCGAGGAGATTTTTTGTTTTTCAATTAATACTTTCTGATATTTTATATTATTGAACTTACAAAACATTCACGGACTTAACTGGAAATTGGTGCCTCGCCTAATCGGTGCTCTAATACGCAAAAAAAAAAAAAAATGCTAGAAACATGTAAATTCATTATGTTTGTGTACTTGCATAAATAATTATGGTCGAATTTCGACCTCTGGGAAAACACTAGTTAAAATTAAAAATCACAATTTTTAAACAATTTCCTTTTAAAATATATCATTTCGCATAATTAAAAGTTTTCATAATTTTTTTTTTAAAAATTTTAAATTGTTGATTTTATTTCTCTTAGTTTAGAAGGTGTGATTGTTTTTTCTCGGCTATGTAGGGATTTCATACATTAAATATTCTCTTTTAATATTCGCTTACATTTTAGCGAATCTGAGTACGAATGCAAAAAGCCAAAAAATAAGCGAATAGGTCGCAAATGCGTACCCGAATACTCGGTGTCCCCTAATCTATGTTAGGACTTATAGTAAAGGGTTTCCTTTAAAAAATACCACATTTGTACTAAATGCTATTGTATATAAAAAATTTTAATTTTTAAATGAAAATAATACGAATAAGTATTTTTACACAATCTATTGAAAATGATATAATGTTTTGAAAATTCCCTACATTTGCTTTAAAGTAAAAAAATCTGTCCCTTTTTCCCTACGCTTTAAATTTTCCGAAAAAAATCCTACAAAAAGGGAAAATTCCCTACAATTGGCATCACTGGGTGGAACGGACAGATATAAGGTGTGTTAATTTACTTTACTAGCAGAAACTTCTGAGAGAGTAAATATAAAATTTAAACATTTTTCTCAAAATTACTCAAAAAATGTAAATGAACGCTTTACCAGCAAAAACTAGCAAGTTAGGTATATTGATACTATTCAGCTGTAAGATACAAGATTATTTCTTAATGCAATCACTTGTTTTGAACTATTTGCGCAAGAATATTGTTCCTAAATTTTGGAAAAATAAATATTTTATTTTATTGAAAAACTTTTAATTGAAAAATTATGAAAATTATTTTTGTTTTGTAAACAAAACATGAAACAGGTGGTTGAATAATTCTTGCTAGTTAAAATTTTACTATCAGAAATTTTCAAAAAAAGTATTGTCTCTCAAATTTTTATGCTCTTTTTCCCCTCTCTCCTTGCAAGTTGTTCGAGTACGTGAATAATTACTAGTAACAATTATTGAAAATAAGCAATAATTTTCTGTAAATGAACACACCTATTGAGATACTCATAAATACAGTGATGCCAACTATTTAAAAGCAAAAGCGGCGGCCAATCAGTTAAAAAGGGCTAAATTCTAAAATTGATCAGGTATTGTGTTTTTCAGTTTATTTTATTTAAAAATGTTCACTTTTACGTGATCGATCTTACGTTTTAATGTATTTATGTACACATTGAAAAAAATATTATTGAAATTAAAAATTTAAAAATGCTCGTTTTCCAACAAAATTTACTGCCTGTTTGTAACTCGCTTAACTAACATTTAATACAATCGAGTCACTTTTGCGCTCGCGTTCTACAAACAGACAGTTAATTTTCTTTTCCGTCTTCGGGCCATAAAATTGCATATGTGGAATATTTGGAAGTTTGTTTTGAGTTAATTTTGGCAGAAATTTGTGTCAATTGCTCTTAAAGCACTTATCCCGTGACCAGTGAAGAAAATTTTATAATTAAAAGGATCGAATTGTGATAGGTAAAAACAAGACCTATCACTTAACTGGTGATAATGTGTTTAGAGTGTAGTTGGTCCAGAGGAAAGGTAATTGGCATATGATTGGATTTTGTGCTGGTAGTGGCTGATTCTCTCTAGTTCTATTACTTTATATGAAGGGGATCTATCATATTGACATGGCTCATTTGGGACAATATCTGCGACAGGCATTATTTTAACCGATATTGGATGTGTCCATTAAGGTTAATTTAGTGACACGTTACAAAGTGTCAAAAAGGTGCCAATTTACCCCTCGTGGGACATCGCCATGTTAAAGTTACTTGTCACGTGACAAGTTTAGTGTTAGTTCCCTTTCCCCTAGGGTTGTAATTGGATCAACATGTATTGCTAATTTTTATATGGATTAAACAATGTGATGTATTTAATGACATTCAATTTCTAATTTTGTTTTTAAAGAAATTTTTAACACTGAATGTTCTCTCCACTTCTGCATTAGAATGGGGAAATATCAATAAATTCAGAACAAAAAATGAAAATTTTAAAAACGGATTTTCATTCATAGAATTTTTTAAATGGTGAACTTCGATCCAAAATTTGTCAGTTCTATCTAGGTTTTTCCATTTGTATAACTTTAAACACTGTATGCTATTTTCCAAGTCTTCGATTTCCTTTACATTGTTTAGAAATTCATGTTTTATAGATGGTGTATCTTCTACGTTATTTTGGAAAATATTGTGGACACTTAATGTGGAATTTTTTTTTAAATTGTAAGATTTGATGGTAACTTCGGGTGCACCATTTAAAAGTTGAAATTTAAACCATCGGTTATTTCAAATCTGGCAACAGTTATGTCATTCTATTCTGTCACAAAATTCAGTATATTATCTGCGCTGAACGAATAAATCGATTTACGCTTGAGCAACGCTTGGATTTATTAGAAATTTATTTCCGAAACAAAGACAATTGGTCGGAAATTGCACGAAAATGTCGATTTTGCCAAAAAAATTTCATCTTACCGGATGAAGCTCATTTTCCTCTTGGTTAATAAGCAAAATTGCCGTATTTGGGGCTCAGAAATCACACACGTGGTCTTACAGAGGTCAATGCACCCATTACGAGTGAATATTTGGTACAGCTTGTGGAGCGGAGGCATCATTGTCCAGCATTTCTTTGAAAATGAGGACGGCGTAACCAAAAGGTACATTACAAAAGGTACACTTTTCGCTGGAAATTCCCATATGTACCTAAAACGAGCAAAGATTTTTAAATTTGATAACTTGGAAAATAAATATTTATAAGTTCAAAGCTTATTAAAAAAGGTTTTATACAATAAGTCTTGCTTAATTCGCAGACTTATGCAGTTTTGTAACGCAAGTCAAAATCCACTTCTGTTTTTTGTAACGTCACGCCGGCGTTCATTTTTGCTGTTGTCATTTTTTTCTGAATATAGTGCTGCTTTGTAATATAAAAAAAGCTTTTTACAAATTTTACTTCTTCATTTAATCTTGTTACATTTTATAGTACAAATATCACGTCACGTCACAATGCAAATATAAAAAGTACGTGAAATAAAAAGCTTTTGACAGCAAAGACCTATTTAATATGAAGATCCCTTCTTTGTTTGTATAAAAAAATTATTTCTAAACGCATACTTTTTGCATATGAGACGAAACAAATAATTAAAAACACAAAAAATATGTTATAATTAGGGCAACCAAAAAAAATCAAATGCTTATTTTTTGGTTTGCAAGATAGAATGGTTTTGATTAAAAACAAATTCCGATCATAAAGAAACAAAAAAAATAAGCTATATTTGTTAGTGCTTTTTTTGCTTATTTTGCCAATATCGGCTTTTTTTTAGTTATTTTTGCAATATCGGCTTTTTTACTTATTTTGCAATTTTAAGATCATTTTTTCTTTTTTTCATAAGAAAAATTTTTTTTTGCAAAAATCGTTATTTTTTGACGTGGCAACTTTTTTTATAAACTTAAAAAAATCAAACCTTTTTGTGCTGCAACAACTTTGATTAAAAAAATCGTTCAACGTGTCGTAATATTTTGTGTTTCTCTGTATGTTATTTTTTATGTTACTCTGTCTTACCCTTATATAAAATTCGAAATTTAAAAATACTGCAATATCTTCAAAACTATACATCATTCCATATCCCATCCGAATCGTCACTTCAAAACAAATATACAAAAATAGTTTATGAATCGACAGTCAAAAAAATTAAGGAAGAAATACAAAAACATTTTATTTGGGTCTCTATAGACGAGACCACCGATGCGTCTAACAGGTTTGTGGCAAACGTTATTGTGGGTATACTGCATGTGGAAGAAGATATTTCTGAAAAAAGATTTTTAATAAATACAGTTGTATTAGAAAAAGTCAATCATTCCACTATAGCACGTTTGTTTGATGATTCAATGAAATAATTTGGGATAGATAAAGAGAAAATTCTTCTTTTTGTAAGTGACGCCGCAACCTATATGGTTAAAGCTGCAAAAGCCATTGCTGTATTTTACCCACATATAACTCACGTAAGCTGTATTGCACATGGAGTTCACAGAGTTTGTGAACAAATAAGAGAATGCTACTCAAATGTAGACTCATTTATTGCAAATGCAAAAAAAAAGTTCCTTAAATCTCCTGCAAGGGTTCAAATTTTACGAGAAACAGCACCAGATATACCACTTCCTCCACAACCAGTGATAACTCGATGGGGAACGTGGATAATGGCTGAAAATTATTATGCGAAATATTTTGATAATTTCGTTCAAATTTTTTCAAATTTAAACTCTACAAATTCTTCAGCAGTGCGTATAGGCCAGGCTTTAATGAATGAAAGTGATTTGCGGAACCAAATATTGTTCATTTCTGCAAATTTTGGTTTTTTACACGAAGTTGTAACAAAATTGAAAACGAAAAACCTTTCATTGATTTCCCAAGTTTCCATAGTTATGGACACCGTAAGAAAAGTATCCGATGTTCCAGGGGATATAGGAGACAAAGCTAATAAAAAATTAAAGTCAGTTTTATTAAAAAATGAAGGTTTTTCGGTACTAAAAGATATTGGGGATATTTTGGGAGGCAAGCGGAATTGTGAGTCCAATCGTATAAAATATTCTTCAGAGCAAATACTACATTTTAAATATGCTCCCTTAACATCTGTAGACGTAGAAAGAACTTTTTCTATGTACAAGAAGGTGCTGACTCCAAATAGACAGAGTTTCCTTTTCGAAAATTTATCCCATCAATTTATAATTTACTGTAACAACGCATTAAATGAATAAAGTATAAAATAAACAATAAATTTAAATTGCTTTTTTTAAATTTTAACAGCTTTTTTTCATGTTTTTAAACGCTTTTTTTAAGAGCTTAAAACTGGGTTTTTAGTTCTTTTTTTTGGTTGCCCTAGTTATAATACTACAAAAAATTAAAAATTTTGTTAGGTCGTTTAATCGACTGATATTAATTGGCTTAATCGTTATTCGAAAATAACCAATGTTAAATTAGCCGATCAGTTAATCGGGAAGTAATTAATCGGTTAACCGATTAACGGTTAACCGAATTAATACCCTTCTATTAACCATAACATATTCGGAGGTTTCTTGATGGAGGACTAATGAAACCACGATTTGGTTGCTGCTAAAAATAATGTGGTTAAATAAACTATAATATGTTTAAAATTTCTTCATAAAATAATTTTGTTATGTCACAAAAAAGATGTGACCATATTGAAAAATCGGGTTTCTCTACGTGTAGTAAACCTATTCTCAATTTATTTTACATCCTTCAATTGAAATTAACATTTAAAGGCTGCAGTGAATTGTTAATTCTTAAGTAAATTTTTAATTGTTTATGGTTTGTTGGTCACGCCCACTTGAACCAGTTGTGCATTTGATGGTTGTGCTACGAAGTAGAAATTATGACTGATTTACTTTTTTTTTTTTCAATTATTTCGCGATATTTTTATTTCATTCTATTTTTTATTTGTTCAAGAGTCTTTATATTATTTTTTTTGTTTATTTCATGAGAGATGCTTGAAATCAAGTGCACTTAAAAGAAAATAATGAAAAAAAAAATATATGCAAGTGTGTTTGCTCGTGTATGGATTTAAGAAAAAAGTAAACATTATTTAAATTAAATAATTTTTTTTTTAATACTTTAAAGAAATGCAAAAAATACTTTGGCTGAAAGTGTCTTTTACATGTCATGATTTAAAAAGTTCAAACTGAAATTTATGAACTCTAAATAATCAATTTGTTATTTTATAAATGTTGTTTTTTTTTTATTTTTGGTGATTTTTTTATAACTGGTTGAAGGAAATTTTTTTAAAGAACCGTAAACCAACAAAATAAAAACTTTTGATATAAACTATTCTTTGAATTAGGAGTAAATCCTATAAATTAACAGAATTTCAAATGATTCATATAAAAATGACAAACCGTTTTATTTCCAACGAAGACTTCGACGCAGAAAGTTATTGTAACGATGACCGTCCAGTTGGCTGAGATTATTAAATAAAATTACGTATATAGATTCCAATTGTAAAAAGGACCAAAGCTATTGAAAATTAATAATTAAATATAGCCTACATACGAGCTTCTTTCCGGAATAGAGTCTTTCTGCTGATAAACCATCCAACTATGTTGGTTGGGGTGGACCGATTTGTAAGGACCAACATTTTTATATATTTTGCCATCGATTTTTTGATAGCTTTTGGCACGAGAAAAAAAATTGCACTACGACATATCAAAAAAAAAATAATTTTTGATATTTTGACTTTTTCTCTACTTTAATTTTTAAGGTTTAAGGTTTTGTGTTATTTAATTAAAATTTTAACTGAAAATTTATTTCAAAACAACTAAAAGGGTAATTAAATCAAAATTAAATGTTTAATTTTCTTTCAACTAAAAAAATAATTGTTTCAATTATCACATTAATTAAATTTAAATACTTTTTAAACCATTTTTTTAATTGATAAAACACTTTTTTCTGTGTTTAAACATATTTCTTATATAAAAAATCACTTTTTTATATTTTTCTTAATGAGAAAAATCAACTAAAGCAGATTTACCGATAAGGCAATAAAAATTAACCGTGGTTGCAAATAAAAATTAAAATTGAAAAAAGCGACATGCCACTAAAAATCATCGTATAAACGCAAGAGGTTTTTGGAAGTTGCTTCAAAAGGGAATTAAGAAAAAACGACGTCGTAAAAGCCTCCATGTGAATTGGCTGATACTAAAATTCGTATATATGCGAAGTTATAACAACTAAAGCCATCAACTTTAACATCACAGGCAACTTTAACATCCATATGAATATTTAGGGCAGAAATGGATGCGCTGGCAAAATATTTGTACAAATGTCACATTTTAGGAAGTTTGCCAACCAGTTTTTGTGGTCTATTTTTTCTTTAAGTGGAGCCATAAAATGATGTTATGAAATGAATGTTATAAAAGAGCTTTCAAGTCATATTGCATAACAAAATGTGTCTATACTTAACATTAACATCATGTTAGTGCTAATGTTAAGCATTTCATGTCTGTTGTACTCTGTGCGTTACACCCACAAACTTAAATATCATTATATGGAAAAAGTGTAGCCCACCTCTGGTCTTAGCAATTTCGTTCTTAATTTCGTATTGGGCAAAATTTAACTATTTATGAAGAATGTCAAAACATTAGGTACATTTAAAAGTCAATAACAAATTATTTGTTCTTGTTAAAAAAAAACCAAAAACAATTCAAAATACTACAAAAAAGTGTTCAGCTAAAAAGCAAATATTAATTTTTGCGAGAGTATTCTAAATATTAAATATATTTTTATATAGATGATATCTCTGGAGATATTTCGAACGGTGCCTGAAGTGCCCTAAAATGGCAAGGTGCAAAGGTTCTTCCACGTCACGACTTAATTACATAATTAGTTACGGCCTAAGTTATAAAAAAAGCATGTCAATAAAGCGTTTATTTTTTATAACTTAGGCCGTTAGTCTACATGATTGACATAAATGAGCTCCAAATAAAACTTAACTCCGTTTGAAATAGTTTTATAGAGACGACAAATAACACTTTACTAAAATGCGCTGGCAAAAATTAATCATTTGGTGAAATATTAGCCCGTTGTGTTGCCGAGGACGGAATGCCCGTTAAGGCTCTAAAAACTCCTTAGTAGTTCTAGCATATATTCATGGTCAATACTACAACGATATGGAAAAAATTCATCAGTTTTATTTATTAAACCACCAAGAAATTAAAACAAAATTTAAGACATCAATAAATGTCAGGGAAAGTTTTAAAATTGTGGTCGACGAATTGACAAATATTTCATACAAAAAGCATCTTTATATTACTATTCGTTACTATAATGTTGAAACAAAATAATTCGAAATATGTATATAATCCTGGCTAAGAGGTTTCGTTTGCAACTTTTCAACTACTTCTACTGCTTCATATATGTAGACATGCTTAACCACCAACAAATTAAAACTCATTTAAATAAAATTTGCGATAATATCTCATATAATTAATTTATTAAGTTCCAATAATTTTTCATTTGTTTTTCCAAACATCATTTAACAGTTGCTAAATTACATTATACAATTATCTACTTAAAATTAAAGTTAAGTAAAAAAATAGAACTTGTAAAAAATATTATTAAGCTAAAGCTTAATAAATTTTCTGGTCACGATTTTCTTGAAGTTTATCGTCAAATATGTGTTAGGTCTGAACATACCTTCTTTAGTCATATCTGTGTATTTTGTTGGTTCCCTACCTTTTTGAATTGTTTTGTTTATTCAAATTAACGTTTTATTACAAAGAATTATTTGATTTATGTATTTTTATGTATTGAAATTAAAACCGGTTAACCGGTTATTTTAAAAATGCTTAACCGAAAACGAGTTTTTAAATAGCAACTATTCGGAATATTCGAAAACCGGTTTTTGAAAAAAGTCAAACAATCAATCTCCCTAGAATGCATGTCGTACGCCTGTTTGATTAACAATTTTGGAAATTAAAATAAGATTTTTAAAAATTCACTTAAAACTTTTGAAAATTAGATTTTAAGAAGTGTTATAAGGTTGAAAACAATATCTAAAACTTTTCAGACTTTTTCAGCTTTCCCTTTTTTTCATTATTATAAGTATTTTCTGTAATTCTTTGTAAAGATTTTTAAGGTGATAAAATTTAAGGTGACGGTATATAAATAACCATTGGTTTTTTTTATACTTTCTGCCGAAGTCATAAAACTAATTTAAATTTCAAACGTAATTTTTAAAATTAAATTTCGAAACACAGAAAAAAGTGTTTTATCAATTAAAAAAATGGCTTAAAAAGTATTTAAATTTAATTAATGTGATAATTGAATCAATTATTTTTTTAGTTGAAAGAAAATTAAAAATTTAATTATAATTTAACTAACATTTTAGTTGTTTTGAAATAAATTTTCAATTAAAATTTTAATTAAATAACAAAAAATCTTAATTGACTTTTTTCGATAAAAATAAAATAATTTAAACTTGTAGAATTGTTGTTGGGAATTGTCAATATTTATTTAAATAAATTAACACATTGTTTGAAATGGCAAAGTTTTTTGATAATTTTTTTAATTAAAATTAAAAATATAATTTATTGAAAAAAAATATTAAAAATTTTACAATTTTTAGTAATCAATATAATCATTTTGGAAATAGGTGCAAAATCAACAAATTGTTTGCTTGATATTATGAATTTGGTATAAATTTGGTGATTGGAGAAATTTAATAATTTTTTTTGTGAACAAATTTCTCTTAAAATATTTAATTTAGTTTTTATGAATGCGGCACTTTATGTTTAATTGCTATTTATGTTAAACTAAAAAAATCATGCGTAATTTTTCCTCGAATGTGTGATTTTTGACACCGTGCAATTGCCAAATTTTTCATTGGCAACACCGAATGTGATATTCTTCCCTCCACTCTCGCCTCCCATAAATAAACTGACTTTGTGAAAGAAAACTTTCATAGTGTGATCCCAGTATTATGGAACTCCATTACTACATTTATCTTAAGGATACATTCCAGAACATCTTAAATAAGTATCTTTAACCAAATTTAAACAACATTGACATTTCTTAATAGAGCATATAATAGGTTAATTTCTTCCATTATAAGATTCTTTCCTTAACTCGGAAACATTTGCTTTGAAAAATTTCTAAAAACATGTTTAATTTTTCTCTCATGGTTTCTGTGTGAGACTTAAGTGTTTGCTCATATTGGCATACGATGATAAGTTTAATTAATACAGAACAACACAACATTTGAGTCATGTACTTTTTGAAAACACAGATACATTTCTACAAATTTAACCACATTCAAATATATGTATGTGTATATGTACATATGTATATGAATGAATGATGAAAGGAGGGAAATGTTGGAGACTTTGTTCCATATAAAAAGGATGTTTTTTCCTGTACTGCTTTTAAATGGGACCATAGACCGGGGTTAAACATTTTGAAACAGACATTTCACTTTATACGAGTATATTCCCATATTATATTCTTTCTTATCAAAAACGACCTTCGGCATGTGGATGCCGCAAACGTAAAGAAAACACATTTTTCAATGTGGTCACCTCAAACAAAACTATTTTAAACGACAGTTTTTTTTTACATATTATGGTTACTTTAATCATATCATAGTTAAATTAGATCTCAATTTAGAAGCACAACCACAACCATATTTTGGTTGCCTCGTAACATGTTCGGTTCATAATAACAATAATATGCTTACTAATATGATTAATTTTTAACAATATGATGATGCTCTTGGAAAAGATAAAAATTTTAGTGGAAGTAGAAAACCATACAATTGTTAGTGGTAAACAAATCATTGTTATTACTAACCATAACATGTTCGTAGTAAGCTGTTTCATGGCTGTGGTTTCTTTATGGATAATTACTTTAACCATAATAAGGTTGCCGGTGACAATATTATAGTTAAAGCAACCATAATATGTATAAAAAAATTTTGTTTAAAAGTGGTTTATTGAATTTGATCATATAGAAAAATGTGTTTTCTCAGCGTGCAGATGGCATGTTTTGGAGACCAAGTGACCTCTTTGTCGAGAATTTATGTTCGAAGACGTTAAAAATTATTAAAGAAATATATTTGAAATGCAAAATGCAATGAAAAATAACTCGGAAGAGGTAAGTTTTTTGTTCTTGTCAGATTTTTTCATTGCCAAAGGCATTTTTTTAACAACAAACATTAAAATCGCACTCTACATTATTTCGTAGCCGACGGCTGTATTTTCGCCGCCGTCGCAAACAGGGGCCAAAGGCAGTGATTTCAAGGATTAATTAAAAAAAAAAAAAAAGTTCAAGTACCGTGAAAACTAAAAGCGTTCGCAACATCTCCAATTTCATATCGCCTTCGAGTGGAATATTTTTAACGTAACGACGTAATCTCTTTTGATAGTATTCGACATGAGTTACAGACACACTTTTTTCTCACTTTTCGAGAAACGATGGAATATTTTGTTCCCCATCTTTTCGATGCGAGCAGTTCTCACCAAAGTTACAGAATATGTGAACCTGCAACAGTGTCTGTCGACAAAGTATGCCCGCTTAACCCTTTTAGACCCGTCGCTAAACTACTGGCAATTTTGTCATAATTTTTGGAATATATGGTCTCTTTCGTATGAAAATATACAGAGGTGTTCTGGAAATCGAAACCGCAAAACGCAAGAATATAAGAGTCGTTTTTTTTATAAGATTTTTGTAGTAAAAGAAATACAAATACAAAACAGAGAAGAAAATTATAAAAAATTGGATTCAGAGTTTATTAAAAAGAACTTTAAAATTCTTGCGTTTTCGATTTTCAGAACACCCCTGATAATCAATGTTTAGGTTCTACCATTTTTATATCCTTCAAGGATTATTTGTTAACGATTAGTACTTTTGTTATGGAAAACACAAGTTACTTCTGCGGCTCATTTTAAAAAAACTGAAATGTGACACGAGAATTTCGCCATAATTCAAGTGACGGTAAAGCGAATACCGGAATAATGTGAGAAAGAAACATAAAGAAAAATACGCGATTTGACATTGGTCAAATAGAAGCAAAAATATGGAGACTGAAATCCTCCTGCACAATCGATCCATCATGGTCTGAAAGGGTTAATAAAGGTGTCCGTTTAAAGATTACACTTTATTTATAGTCATCAGAACAGCACAGAACTAAAGTCATTACAACGTTTACAAAATAAGGCATTAAGGATTGTTTCCAACCTTCATAACACTTATCCAGCGCTGACACTTTTTAAAGATATATTCAAATCGATTCTTCCAATACGTGCCATATTAAAAATGAAGCTGATAATGTATGTTTTTAAATGTATCAACAACATTGGTTATCATACAATATATTTTGCAAGAAATAATAACATTCTTTTTGTAGCCAGGTGCAGGTTTGAAATTACCAAACAACGTATAGAGTACATTGGTAGTCATGAGTTTAACTATTTGCCGATATTTTTAAAAATTGAAAATAGAATTTCAAATTTTAAAAGATATTTAAAAATTTTTTTATTGCAACAAGTGGAAGAATTTCTAACACGATGAAATCTACTTTGTAAAATAATCAATTTTTTTTTTTTCATTATTTATTAATTAATTTTTCTAACTAAATAATTGTACTACAATGTTATAACGCTAATTTTTATGCAATTACGTTTGTTTATTTAATAACTCAAGAATTATTTTCTTTTTTGTCAACTTGCTTCAACAATGCCTTTTAGGCGCTGAAGCTCAAAATTGTAAAATTGTTATGAGTAAATAAAATATAATACCAAAAAAAAAAAAAAAAAAAAAAAAAAAAAAAAAAAAACAAAGTTTCCAACATTTTTACCAATTAAAGCATTAATCAAAAATAAAATCCGTTTCAATTAAAAATTTTATCAAGTGAAATAAACGTTTAATCGAGTGAATTAAACGTTTAATTAAGTTAAATCGATACTATTCATTTGTTTACTGGTGCAAATTAAATTAATTTTTTAATTAAAATCCACATTTTTGAATTGAAATAAATTTTTATTTTTTTCTTTGCAGTGATACACCATCCCAATACAGTTTTATAAGATTATAAATTACACTTTTGAATTTCATAATGATCGGTCTATAATTTACAAAAGGGGTTTTGTAAAGCATTGTAAAATATATTTTTCTGCATCAAGTCTTTTCCAACAGTCCCCATTCACAACTAAATCTCTAACATCAATGTGTATCACAGTAGGCAAATATCGGTAGCTGTATGCTAATTAGGGATGCCAAACGGGAAATCCCGAATCCCAGGATTTATTTTTATGAGTCCCGGGATTTTTAACATATCAACTTTTATGTACAAAACTGTTCGTTTTTATTGAATTTTTATACTATATACAAAAAAATTATTAAAAATAATATTTGAGTTATATTTTTTATTGCAAATAATTCTTATTTTTGAGTTTAATTTTTTTTGGAACACAGCGAGTATTTAAAATTTTCAATTTTTCTTTTATATGACGACTATTTCTGGATTTTTGTATTTTGCTTAATAAAAGCCATTATTTTAAGTAGAAACGAAATTTGCAGATTCACATCTCAAGCCTTTTTTACAATTACGTTTGGCAAATTCAGCTTTGGATTAAGACATAATTCCAAAATAAAAATTATTAACGATCCAATTAAAGTTTTATTCAGAAACTAAAGAATAAAAGTTGATATAATTATAACAATTAAGTCGTAATACTGATGAAATAGCTCATATTCCTTACGGTCCAATAAAAATAAAAAATTTGCTTAAAAACATACGGTAAATAAAATAATTTTTTTTATGAATAAACACGTATTCATAAATAAATTATTTAAACTTGAAATCTGTTTTAAGAAACATTTGTATAAACATATTGTTTTAAAATAAATTTCAAACGTACTTAAATTATTGATAACACTGTGCAAGAAATTGACACTTTTTTTCGTGACAAGCTGGGCACCTGGCGTTTTAACATAAATCGGGTACGCTGAATCCAGTGGTGCCCGCGGTTTTTTAAGATTGGCTCTGGTTTTCGACCCGGCTTGTCTGTTTTTTCAACTAGCATAGTGTAATTAATCTTGCCCTCACCCTGGAGGTGTACTGCACTGCAGTCGACATAGTTTTACAGTTTTTAACTCATATATCGAGATCGATGAGGGACTACACTTTGCCGTGTATTAATGTAGTTCACATTAAAAATTGAATTGCTGTTAAAAAACCGAAATGAATTAATCTAGAAAAACTAAGAGATACGTATATTTTTTTTAAGCTTTTTTCAGAATCTGATCAGTTTGATCATGGGTGAGGCCAGTGTTATAAACATATATATAATATAAATTGTTTTGTTGTTTTCATTTTTAAAAATTTATGTTACGTACATAAAACCTATTGAATATTTAAAAAGTGTTGTTTATTAAAAAAAAGTAGCATTTTAAGGCAACACATTGATCAAGAAAAATCCCGAAATCCCGGGATTTCGGGATCGGGATTTCAAAATCCCGAATCCCAGGTTTTTCAAAAATCAGTCCAGATTGGCGTCCCTAATGCTAATGTCTTACATGTCATAACACCTGTCTATGAGTCTACGACAACAAATTTAACAACCTACAACGGCAGTTTAATAATCAAATTTTAACTTTTACATACAACATTTAATGAAAAGTTAATCTAATTTCCACAAAACACATTAGTCTTGCGTACACAAATCAAAAGCGGAATATCTTAAAAGACTAAATAAGATACAGACAATAATAATAATGTTTTTAGCTAAATATAGAAAAAAAAAACTAAACAAGACTGATGGATATTAGTTTAATATGTATGTCATGCTTCATTCTTTTTTTTCTGCGACTTGCCATAATCCTCCTGTTGATCATAACATGCCAGTTTTCCTTAATTTTGTTATACGAAACAGACGAAAGATTATTATTTCATAATTTTTATGAGTTTAACAAAATTATTTACTTCCATTGCAGGGCAAACAGAGTTCGTCGTTATCAATATTTGACACATCATCTGCAACGCTGTCATCACTCGTTCCAATATTGTTTTCATGTTTATGGATTTAGGCCTAAGCACCCTTCATAGACTAGACCAAAGCAGGACACTGTTAATCATATCGCCGCCACCAATCAAGCGTAATAATCTCCATTACTAAAATATTTCGTTTCCTTTTTGACGGAAATCAAGTTTCCGTTTGATTTTAGTTTCTCGTTCTGGTTTAAGGCAATTATTACATTTTGTGAATATCAATTTCGTCAATGCTAAAAACAGAAACATTTTTGCTTTTTTGTTTCTTGCTGGTGGGCAATAATTTCTATAAGAACCCATCGATTTCTATACATAAATGGATTGATAATGGATTGGTGGTGATGTGGCCGTTGTGGTATGATTTGGTATCTCAACAGGAAACAGGAAGATTATGTTGTCAGTGTGCGAAAATCGAAATTCCTTCTTGGTATTGTTAATCATTTGAAGGGTAAATAAATGGAGGAAACAAAACCAAAAGAGAGCAAAAAAAAAAAAAAATAACAAGTGGAGTTTATTTATGTGAAAATCTTTAAACCGTAACGTATTCAAAAGTAAATCTCTTCTAAATATTAATCAAGAACAAGTAATGAATATGAATGAAGGAAGGAACACTATAGACAGTGTTGCTAAATTGAGTTAAAAGTTATTTTTATCTTAAATTTATAAATTTAAAGGCTTTAAATTATGGAAGACCATGATGTGCGTTTGTTCCTCCAATTTCTTACTATTAACAAAGTGGTTGTAGTTTTGCTTTATCCATTACCGATTATCAGAGCTTTTAAAAAAAAAATATTCGAAGTATAAATAAGTTTTCGTTGTTTTTTTTTTTAATCAAAATTATTTAAAGTATTGTTAATCGTTTTCTATCTTCCGCTTAATATATGTATTCTGGGTCATTGTAACTTCCAATAGTTTAAAGCCAAAAAGGAATGAGTCGCGTATTCCAGCCAGAGAAGTATACGATTATCTTGGGTATCTTCCATCCAGTCTAATCATCTTATGATTCTCTAAACACTGGGTAAAACAATGCAACATATTTTGAAGCCAGAAAGGTTAAGTTTTGTTTATTCCAGCAAGCAGCGTTTGAGTTTCTCTTGGTTATCTATCAGCTAACCTAATTCCATGCCTCTCCTAACACTGGGTGAAAACATTTCAACGCTTGTAAAGACGAATATACCGTTGGTAATTTTTGTATATGAACTGCACTGTGCACTTGCTAACGACATCGATTAACCGTTCGCCGTAAAGCACTGACTTCAATAAATACTAGGATATTCCTTTAATCGGGCTTTTGTTTTAATCGGTTCGCCGCTCTATTAATTAATCGGGGATTTGGTTTAATCGGTTAATAGTCGGTTAATTTTGTAATTTATCGGTTAACAAATTAATAAAGTTTTTTCATAAATTAATTAATTTCAATAAATAAAAAAGCATATATGTAAATGATTTGTTATTTGAAGTTTTTTTTTTCCAGAGAGAGCGGGGAGATTTCTCCCAACGGAGACGGTACCGCGACCAAGCCAGGTCTATTGTACCCACCCCCCTTTAGTTGGCCAAACGACCCTCTGCCTCCCAGAGAAACCCAAGAAGGTCTTTTGCCGGTATTGCACCGACTCGGGACGCGCCCATCGTGCCGTGCCCCAAGTGTCTCCTTCTGGCCCACGCCAGCGCGGGGCAGTCACACAGTAGGTGCCTTGTAGTTTCGTCCTCTTCACGGCATAGTCTACATTCCTGGTCCTCTGCCAGGCCCATCCGAAACAGGTGGTGCTTGACCGTATGGTGGCCCGTCAAATAAGCCACCAACAGTCGTAATTCTCGTCTGTTGAGACCCCTTGTCTCCAATGTACTCCCGGGAAATATAAATTCCTATTTGAAGTTAATTAGTAAAAAAAAAATAACATAACAAACATAGCAATTCTTGAACTAACACCAGCAAACAAAAAATAATTCATAAATATGAAATACATATTATTTAATTAATACATACATATTATGTACATATTAAGTAAAAAATAAAATATAAGTCAATTTTATTAGTTTTTCAATATTTTAAGATCTTATAAAATAATATTAGAAAAATTTTTTGGTTTAAATATTTAGGATTTAAGCGATTCTTTTCATTAGTTTTGATAAAACTTGAATTGGAAAAAATTCTTTCACTTATCGTAGATGTTGGAGAAATCGAAAGTAACCCATTATACAGAATATCTAATTTCTCAGTCCGTTTCCTGGAAATCCTTAAATGTATAAAATCTTCCATTATGCCATTAGAGTCCTGTTTGAATTTTTAAAATTTTTAACTGCTAATTGTTTCTGTTAAATCTGTTAAAATATTGATATGAGAAGATATGAGAAAAAACAAACAACAAAACATATACATATAAAAAGTACGTCAAACATACCCCAACAAACCAAATCGACTTCGAAAGACCTTGTAGTATGCTAACTAACATAAGCCTTAAGCTTAGAAAACTGTTGTGATTAATATTATAAAAGGCTTACTAAAAATTGTTTAATAATGAAAACTAATCTCTTGCGATAATAAACTGTTAAAAACATTTTAAAACTCTTTACTCTTCGAACAAAACACAAAGACTGAACACTTTAAAAAATAATACGAAATTTAGGCACGCGTCAAATAAAGGGACATCATTCTCAAAAACGCTAACAAAACTATAGCGAGAATAAGTCATTTGCAATTATATTTGTTGTCATGTTGTAGGAAATCTCTTATGATAAGCTTATTCTACAACTCCTTTACATTTTGCTCTGTTTTGGTCTGTTGGGAAAGCTGTTGACTGCAAACACTTTGTATGAAAAATATTTTCTAAACACCTTTTGTATGTGAGACGAAACAATTAATAAAAAACACAAAAAATATCTTATAATACAGCAAAAAATTAAGAATTTTGTTACATCGGTTAACCGGTTAATTCGTTAAACGAAAATAGCCATTTTTAGATTAAACGACCAGTTAATCGTGTAGTAATTAATCGGTTAACCGATTAACTGAATGAATACCCTAATAAATACACAAGATATAAAATTATATGACTCATGCAAACAAATCGGCTAAAATACCAGGAATTTCACGATCGTTGTTGGCTTGCAATTTATCTCAAGTGCATATTAGACGGTCATTCTTGGTATGACATACTTGGTATGTTGAGAGGGAGACTAATATCAAAATCTTTTCTAATAGATTTTTTTTAAGGTCTATTGAAACTATTGAAATAACTAATAAAATTATCAAACAGTTCATATTTTAATTACTACATAATATTTATGTTTTAAAAAAAATATGTGTTACATATTTGTGAATTATTTTTTTGCTCGTGTTAGTTCAAGAATTGTTATGTTTGTTTTGTTATTGCTTTTTTTAATAATAAACTCCAAATAATAAATAATTTATGCATTTTTATGTATTGAAGTAACTTAATTTATAATAAAAACTTTATTAATCGGCTAACCGGTCAATAACAAAATTAACCGATTATTAACCGATTAAACAAAAACCTCGGTTAATTAATCGAGCGATTAACCGATCAAAACAAAAGCCCGATTAAATTAATACCCTACTTGATACTAAAAAATACAAACAAAACTGAAGATTGCAGCTGAAACTTATTTTTTTAAAATCTAAATACCTTCCATATTAAAATATTAAAAAATTAAAATGGTCTTTTTGGTCTATTTTTTAACGCCTGATAAATTTAGTATTTACTAAAAAAATTATTCTTTATTTTTGTTTACATTTGGAATAACGGTATAATTCATAGATCAAAGTAAAATAATATATATAATGTTACCATATATTTATATTTTGTATTTAAAACAAAAAATATAAGTTAAGTGAGTATTTTAGTATTTATTAACCCATTAAAGTACGCCTTGAATTTTACATATTTGCATAAATCTAAGCACAAAATAAACAAAGATGACTTTGAAACCTCAAAATTTTTTTTAATAATTTACATATTCTAATTTTTGTTAGTTAAAATTTGTTTTAGTTAAAAAGTTTATTATCAAATGTGGAACAACTTTTGTTGAAAAACAACAGTTGTATTTATATACTTTTGACCGCCCCTGCTGCACTGTGCGGCGTCTACCAGTCTATAGACAAACATCAATCTTTAACTGATGGTATTGGTGGATCGAAATTTGCTGAAATTGTAAATTAATTTTCAATTAAATTACACGTTTTTTTCCTTACTATTGTTTTTCGTACTTTTTGTCAAGAAACTTTGTCTTGAAAAATTTTATAATAAAAATATATTCCAAATCTTTAAAATTTTTTGCCTTTCATTTATTTCAGCTTAAATATTTAAAGTGCTGCTACAAACATCTCATGGGCGAATGAAGCATTTGAAAAATAAATTGGTGACTGCAAAATGTGTCCACTAACAAGGTAAATAAATATTATTTCTTATTCATACTATTATTTTTATCTGTGTTTCTTTCTTTCCCAACAAAATGAAAATATAATGAGATTGTGTCGTTAGGTGGCCGTAATACTTATTAGACCAACAGACTGACTGAGTCGTTTAAATATGTTTAAATTTAAATTTTATTTTTTTCTTTCGTTTGTGATTTTTCCAATTTTTATATTCATAATTGGATAAAATAAAAGAAAAGCGCGAGAGAGTGTCCTTACAATCACACGTTAGAGACACAGCCACTTGGTTACCAAAAGAATACCCAACAATGATAATGCCAATGCAATATTCTTTCAAAAAAAAAAAAAAAAAAAAAAAAAATATCTATTTAGCTTCCTTTTTAAGCTGTGAAGGCAGAGGGTTCTATTGGTGGTGTACTGCAGGTATATGAGTATTAACATATTTTTTATTTTCATTATTTTATATTTGGACATTTTCGTTAGAAAAATAATAAAAAAAGAAATATGTATTATATTTTGTGTATGGTAATAAGGTGGACGTTCTGTTTTTAGTATATTTTACCTAAAAATATTATGATGGGCAAATTTTAATTCCTTGGGGACCCAACTAAATGTGTTCTTAAATAACAAATGTTTGACACATTTAATGACAAAAGCTGCCAGCCTTTTAAGATACAGTTTTTTTTCCTGTATTAGATTCATAGCGGGATATTATTAATGGACGGAGGAGTTTCTTCTTGTTATCTTTTTAACTTTCTTTGCATTTAAAAAGCCCAACTAGAGTGTGCATAACGTGGTTTCAGCAACTATGCGAACACATGTAAATCATATGTGTCAAACCATATTGAACTTCAGGAAACTTTTTGTTAAGATTTTTGAAACTGTTATTTGGTTAAGCAAAGTTGGAAACTGATCGCACATTACACAAAAAGAAAAACTCGTACTTAAATAAAGATTTTTCTTCTTACTTAAGTACGAGTCGTTCTTAAAAATTTAAGTACGAATAAAACCAAAAAGAGCATAAAACCATCCAAAATGCGATAACTTTCGAAAACCAATATGCGTGCATACGCATGTGCTTGTAAAAGTTTATTGTAGAAACAACAACAACAAGAAAAATACAAATAATTACCATTATCTAAAAGTAAAATAAAAAGCAATAATTCCCATATTCTATTTGTTAAGACTACATATTTAGTTAAATACATCAAATTTTTAAAGTAGAATTATTACAAAAACCATAGCGGGAATACTGCTGGTGTCTTATTATTGAGACTTTTTCTGTTAACAAAGGGCGTAACTCAACAAAAGTGAAAAAAATATGTGAAACGGGTAGGTAAATAATAATATTCGCTCTATCTCTTATCGAATTATTTCAAGTACGAATCGGGATATACAGGCCTGTTCTGAAAATCACTTTAACTCAAATCACGTGATTTCAAATCACATGCGCCTTTTTTTTAAATCACACGTGTGATATTTTAGTGTTCCTTTTTTGGGTGTTTCGGGGTGATTTTCAGTTGCCGAAAGCACACCTAGAAGGACAAAAATAATATGACTTTCAGAACACCACAAAATCACACGTGTGATTTTAAAAGGCACATGTGATTTGAAATCACGTGATTTTCAGAACAGACCCGTAAACCAACTTAGAAATTCTTGAATCAACCACAGTTTGAGATTAATTTTATCTCACTCTAAATTAGTTTAACACCATTTTTGGATTATTTTAAAGATTATTATATTTATTAAATAAATAAAAAAAGATTGGAAAAACATTTTGTTTGATTTATTCAACATTTCCAAAAATTTATTTTAACAAATCACGTAAACATTTTGTTAAAAAAAATATTTTGGGCACCAACTTTTTTTATTGACTCAATAAACTTGGTTGTTTACTAAGAATTCAATAACTTTACCTACAAACTTTTTTATCAGTACCGCAAAAATTGACATCGCAGCAAATTCAAAAATTTTTTTAATCCAATATGGAATTTTCGTACTTGAATATGAAAATGATTGTTTTCTATACGGTTCCTTGAAGATAAATTGGAGTATCAGTAGAATACTTTTTACTGGTACTGCAAAGTGCCAATCTGTGTTTTATAGTTTAGTAAAAAAAACTCAGTTTTTATTATTATTTTTTTGTTAAAAATAATTCCATAACATTGAAAAACTTTTTAAACCACTATTTTGTATTTTTTTTTGCCACCGTTTGCTCCAAACTTTGGATTTTTGGTCGCGAAGAGTTGGCAAAATCGTGAACTCTCTCTCGCAGTAGCATTACCGTAACTAGAAATGGAACCTTAAGCGTTACATATAAGTAAGTCATTCTTTTAATTTTGTGTATAGAAACCACAATGTGGTACAAAATGCTAATTACAGGATTTTATTCGAGGGTTGCGGGTTCGATTCCCGCCAGCGACTCTGCTCTGTATATCTTCAACGCGCTGAAAGTCTAAGCTACTATTTCTCGGTCAATTAAGTTAGAATATGATTTGCAATCGTATTTTGCATCTCTTAATAAATAAATAAATGAATATTCGTTATATAGACAACTTCGAGCGAAAAAAGTTCGTGGACATTTGGACCGATCACTGAATAAAAAATATAGAAGGGGTGTTTTTTTTAGAGCCGTAGAACGTTTTTAAAAACATAGCCAATTCAATGGACTTGCCAAAATGTCAGCCTTATTAGCTCACAAAATTCATGGCATTTAATATGGCCTCCTTGACTGCACCTTACCAATGCCATCCTTTCGGCCGAACTCGGTTTCGGTTTTCGAGCATACCCGGTATTATTTCATCAATAGTGTATCAAATGTTGGCTTCTTAATGATCAATCGTTGCTTTATCACCATAGACCAGAGAATTGATGTATCCCCACCATTTCTATATCGAGCCTTTGCTGTAATAGAGTCATAATCTTTAATTCCAGGTGGAACACAGGGCGGTATACTAGCTAATAATGTGGAGGTTATCGTGATATCGTTTCTTCATATTGTGTAAAAATTTCATACAAATATCATGTATTCTCAATGCTAGAGAGAAGAATACAATTTTAAGGTGCTAGAAAATTAAAATTTGAGTTATGACTCTATTTCAGCAAATGCTCGATATCTTGAGATAATGCAGTCACCAAAGGTTTGGCTCAACAGAGTGATGATTTAACGCGCAGTATGGCAAGTTGCGCCATCCTGATGGAACCACTTCTCCACCAAATGATTTGCAATGGTATGAGGAATAAAAAAATCGCGAATCCTTTGCCTGTAGCATAAGCCATTCACGGTTATGTTGGCAAATGTTGCGGACTTAAATACAAATGGACCGATGATGTCTTCGGCATGTTAACCGCATAAAACAGTGATGTTATAGAGTCTCATGAGGAATCTTCTTGTTCACATACCCCTTAAGTCAATAATGAGTCTTATCGCTGAAGATGGTTTGACGATAAAAATCTGTTTCAACTTCCTGTTGGTTCTCAGCTCATTCATCGAACACACGACACAATTGATGATCCGCTTGCTTTAATTCTTGCACTACTTGGATCTTATATGGATGTAGGCCAAGATATTTCCTCAACATTTTTCAACTAGACCGTTTGCTAAGAACGGCGTTTGATCGATAAATTCAAGTCCTCTGTCACACTCGTGTGTACAGCGACGATGGCTTCTTTTGTACGCACGATCCGGGCTCGATTCGAATGAATATTATCCAAAAAATAGTAAATTTGGTCATGAATGGCGTCGGATCGATAAATTCGAGTCCTATATCACACTCATGTCTACAGGGGCGATGGCTTCTTTTGTACGCATGGTACGGCCTCGATTTAGATAAATAATTTCTAAAAAAGAGTAAATGTGGTCTTGAATCGATCCATAGTATTGCGTGATAGCTGCTCAGATGCAAAATGAAATGACGAAGTGCTCTATAAGTTTGGCGAACAGAGCGCAAATTTTGGAAATAAATTCTGACGATTTGTAAACGTTCTTCTGGTGTAAGTCTTGGGACGTTGATTTACCAAAGTATACTGAAAAAAGTCAAACACAGTTCGTTCGTATGACAGCTACATAGTTTTACAGTTAGACCTATGAGAAGTTCTATACGTCTAACAAAAACACCGTTTACTTCTGCTTTATATTAATGCTTAAGAAGTCCACGCCATTGACCACGGGTTCACTCAGTTGTTCTTTAAAAAAAATTTTTACCGTATAAATCAGAAAGAAAGGGGTGAATGCGCCTTAATTTTTTATTGGTTAATGGCCATACCAAAAATTTCCTATATATTTAAGGATAATTTTAATCTAGAATAAATAAAAAAAGAGAACATGACGCATTCTTTCAATTTATAGTCATGCTTTAATCACGTATTTGACAAAGATTTTTTTAAATCTGCTGAAATTTCATCAACATTAACGAAACAGCATCAACAGTCAACCAACCATCTAACAAACAACCACCAAACATATTATCAACATGTTGTCAAATCTCACCAAATTTACATTAAATACATTCTAAAGGAATTATTAGAAATATGTGTGTTTTCACTGCAACAACCAAAACAACAACACATGGTTCATTTGTCAGCCTAAAACGTTTATGAAATTTATCCTGTTAACAAGCACAACGCATCTGTAAAATTATCCTTAAATTTACGTGGGAATTATTAAACACACACTAAATACGAAATACATGCGACAAGAGTTTTATTAATGAAGCCTACTTACAGGAGCAGTTTCCCTGTATGCGACTGTGTGGTTGCAAGAAGCGAAGGACGGAAGGTAGGAAGGGGTATTGTAATATAACGAAGTAGAGTGTTTTTGCGTAAGCAACATATTGTCACATTATTGTCATTTATTCATATATTTTATTCTTTTATTTTTATTTTTTGATGTGCTGTGATTAAAACATAAAATATGACTTTGTCATATGCGCATATTAAAAGATAATTGTTGTTGTATTCGTATGATGTGTAACTGTCACATTAATGATGATTGCAGATGTGACAATCATTTGCGGGAGGAAATGTGTAGCATGTTCAAATGGTAAATGAAAGTCGATTAATTAGTTCAAAGTTTTTTTTCGTTGAACAAACGTGTGTGACATGTTCACTATTTGTTAATACATAATAAGTTTTATGTTATTAGTTCGAGAATAGCATCGATTAGATTAATAATTTGTTTTGTAGTTAAAATGGAGTTCCTATTCGGTAGGACATATTTGCGAAATTCCAGAGATTTTTAGGACGAGATATTTCGAGACCTTATCCCTTAAAATCTTGGTTTGAATTTACGGTTTTTGTTGATGTCCGAAATAGTTATACTAAAAAATGTTTGGATCAAAGTAAAAAGGCTAAATATGACAAAAATCTAAAAGTTATGTTATGATCGCCAAAAAAGAGCCAAAGTAAGACGAGCTGTGGCTCCAGCTTGTTGGAACCACAATTCTGAATTGTTGTCTACCTCGGGCCTTAGAAATCATTGCCCGGTATTGAATGCCATTCACATTAACAGCAACTTGTTCGTCGTGTTCGAAAAAATATGGTGCAATGGTATTTTCTGAAGTTTATTTAA
Organism: Pollenia amentaria; assembly: GCA_943735925.1. NCBI lineage: Eukaryota > Metazoa > Arthropoda > Insecta > Diptera > Polleniidae > Pollenia > Pollenia amentaria. The sequence continues at coordinate 196,565,798 of OX031008.1, read as the reverse complement.
CACCAGACTGTGCATCTGAGGGGGAACATTTTATGCTAACCAATAATTTTTGGATATTGGGTGCCCCAAATTTCTATTGAGTCGACCATTGACGTGAAAATGGGCCTCATTGCTCATTATTTGATATGATCTTTGTGTCTGAATAATCGAATGCTGACTTTCAAAATAAAATTACACAACGTTATTTCTTTCTTCTGTGCTGAGTCTTTCTATTATATATTTCCCACGTTTTTCAAAGTTAACAGCCTGGCTAACGATGACGATCGACAATTTAAGCGGGCAACAATAAGTCACTCATTATCATTCTCATAAGCGGGCCACTATCTATCGACTTGTCGGTCAACAGGTTCTTCATTTCTAAAGTAATCAATTTGCTTATTGTCAAATAACTATGTTGCAACTCAACAGTTAAACGCTAGTTGGAAAATAAAAATTGGCAAAACATGTAAATTAAGTAATAAAAATTCAACTCTGTGCTACAAAGAAACACTGAAAAAACAAAACAAGCCATCCGTAATTAAATCAAGCCGAAGTGGTGTCAATAGTACGTTAAGTACGGAGGTCCTTAAGTCAAGTACAGAATGCTTGATTCAAGTACGAATTATTCAAGTGCACCGTACTTAAAATTATCTGAAAATGGGATTGATAAAAGTGATATAAAACTTAATCTCAAGCAGTGCTTGATTCAATAATTTCTAACATAGTTTAATCCCGATTCGTACTTGAAATAATCCGAAAGTGAGATTATTTTCTAACCTACCTAAACACTTACTCCAGAGATAGAGAGATTATTATTATTTACTTACCCGTTACGCATGTTTGTTCCGCCCTTTGTTTAAGGAAGAACTCTCAACTACAAGACACCTGCAGCATGCCCGATATGGTTTTCGTAAGAAGTCTACTTTTAAAATTTTATGCATTTAACTAAATAATTTAAGCAAATAGAATATGGGAATTATTGCCTCTTATTTCCTTTTCAAACATGAAAATTATCTGTATTTTTCTTCTTGTAGTGTTGTTGTTGCTTCTGCAACAAACTTTTACAAGCACATGCGTATGCACTAGGGCTTCCAATCGGGAAATCCCGATCTCGGAAATCCCGGGATTAGGCAAATCCGGATTTTCGGGATCCCGATTTTTTTTTATATTTTTTATTATTTTTAAATTTTTTCAATAATTTTTTATATGTTGTTTTGTACGCGTATTTAAATTTAAATTTTAAATATTTACAAGCAATTCTATTAACGAGTGCTGAGTGCGAAAGATGTTTTTCAACTGCATCATATCTTAACAACAAAATTCGTTCGTGTTTAGCAGATACAACATTGTATGCTTTAATATTCTTAAGAAACTACTTGAACTTGGTATTAAGTACACGCCTTTTAAAAGGTTTTTTTTTATTATTCTTAAGCAAATCCAGCGAAGCTCTTCGCTGATCTACAGGAGACCAGAGTTTCTGGCGGGAATCGAACCGTTTCATTTATAATTGTGTTTTAAAAGTCTCCAAATGTGTTTTAAAAAATTTTTAAATGCGTTTTAAAATTGTTAATATGTATTTTAAAATTATGCAAATATAGGTATTTTAATTAGACTTAAGTTCATTGAATTTAATTTTCAATAAATTATCTTTATGAAGTCAGGAATTTTGCAACATGAAATTAATTAAAATTTATTTATAATTTTTCATTCTTGACTGCGCTGAGATTTGAACCCAGGCTTTCACGGGCAGATTGCACAGACTAGTTTCGATTGTAACCACACAATCTCGTCGGTGGGGTTTGCCGTTTTACTCACTCGGCTATTGAAGCCGGATGACGTCAATAGTCAAACATCAATCTTTAAACCAAATGGTATTTCACTTTGGTAGATCGAAATTTGCATTTGAATGAATGATTATCTATTTTAATTAAAATTAAAATTAATTAAAATTCCTGTCTTCATAAAGATAATTTAATGAAAATTAAATTCAATGAACTTAAGCCTAATTAAAATACCTAAATTTGGATTAAAGACCATTTAGAGTTCAATAAATTAACCACAATACTAATATGCAAATATATAAAAAAATTTGCCCAATTGAATTTTAAATTTTTCCAATTTTTTTTTTTTTTTGAAATTGCCCAACTGTATTTTGAAAATACATTTGGACAATTATAAAATACATTTAGAAAATTTAGAAAAATTTTTGTAAAATTTTTAAACATATTTATATAATTTTGAAATACATATACATACATAAAATACATAAAAAAAAACATTTGTATGAAAACTATTTAATTATCATGCGCTCTCATTGTCGATCGACTTGTCGTGCTAAAAATTGCTAGTCAGCTGTCTGTCGTTGAAAATGCAAACGTTCGACATCGTGGTTCAGGCTGTAATTCGGAAAAATAAACAAAATATATTCACTTATCAAATCAAAGCGTTTATTATGCGCCACCCTATTTAGCTACGAATTTTTAACCAGGACGTCACATTTGACTACATGTTTGAAATAATAGCCTGCAAAAACACAGAAAATGTCTCAAGGTCAACTTTCTTTATTTATGTCAGACTTATGTCGACAAGTTAAGGAACAAATGAAAACGTTATCGACTTCTGTTGTTGTAATGATAATTTGCCACTTTAATGTTCAAGTAACATGCCGGGACACGTCAAGAAACGGTGTTCCACCCAAATGTAGATGCGTAAACTTCTGCATGACTGTTTTTAACTCCCGGTTATAGCATGTTCGCACGGCAGCGTATTTTCGCTCTCTCATTCGTAATTCACAGCCCAATTATGATCCAAATTACATAATTCGTCATACAAAATTTTGAGAGCGGATTATCTCATTTGTACATAATTATATTTCTATTACCCTGTGGATTACTTCAAAATCAATGTGAGCTATAATTTTAATCGGTTTTTTACCATCACCAGCTGTCAAAGCACTAAAAAATAAAAACAAATAATAACATAAACGAAGAAAAGTAAACAAGCAAAAAAGTAAAGGAAGTAAATTTTATTTATAAAAATTTTAATGGAATCAATAAAAGGAATGAAATCAAAAAAATAAATTATAAAAAAAATATTGATATGAAGAAGGTTATTCGCAAAATTGGCAGAGGACACGAGTATGGTTATAGACAACCTGTTGAATGTACAGGAAACATATTTGCAGCTTTTGAAAGAGCTGCAAGTTCTTCATACTGTAAAAATATAAATAAGCCCAGAAAAATTGATTTGGCAAAAAGAACCTAATTATTTTGTTAAAACTAAATATTACAACATATTGTGATTAAAAATATTGCAACATATTGTGATTAAAATCAAAATACTATTTATTTTAAGGAACTAACTCGATCCTTTTGGGAGATAGACAGCCAGCGGCCAGATGACTCATTCTTTAAAAAGAATTTTCGGATGTACCGAGGGACATTTTATAAGTTATGTGAATTGTTATATGAACTTTATACGCCCTAGGCTCATCTGCAGAATATCGAACAATTGCAAACTTGTTTGGTATGGGAAAGACCACTGTATGCGAAATTCTGTTAAGTTTTTGTGACGTAGTGTGGAGAGTTTTGGCTCCAATGTATTTGAATAACTTTCCATTGGCAAGAGAAAAAGTTGAGGGAATAACTCAAGAATTTGAAGTACTTGGATTTTCCGAATGCATGGGAGCCCTCGGTAAGTTATTTAAAACATTAATATGGTTTTATTGCTTTATTATTTTTTGTTTTTGTATTTTGTTGTTACATTTAACAGAAGAGTTATGATTTGTTGCGTTTGCTCTTTCTCAATTCAGCTAATATAATAAAAAAAAAAATTATCTGTGACTTTTTAGAAATTGCATTTGGCGCGGAAGGTTTTTCTGCCAAAATGACCAGCAAAAACGATTTTAATTACTGATTTAGTATTGCCTATCACATTTTTTTTATAAAATATGAGTCATGTCGCTAGTGAACAGTTATATATCAGGATCATTTGTGTACCGAAACATACAGGGATAAATCATGTTTATACCCTCCTGTTTCACTGGACACTGGAAAACATGGTCAGCATCTAAGTGCAAAACACTAATGATGTAGATTATCTGATGAAAACAAGAATGCCAATGCCCTGCTTTGATAAGAAAGAAATTCGCAACAATGTAGTTACCGTATGCTACTGATATTGAATTGAAATACATTTGAAGCTTCGTAAGAAACTGTTGTTGATTTAATATTGGAAACTCTGCCTCAAAGGGATTCTGTGGCACTACAATATACTAGATGTAATTGCTTAGGTAACTTTAAATTTTTGTTGGTCTCTCACCAGTTTCACACTCTAGGACATGCCGCACAAAAATATTCCATGAAACAGAAGATTTAAGACGAAGGGTATAGAGACGCTTTAATAATTGTTAAAATTTTTGAAATTAATATTTTGAAAAATCGTAGCAAAACTTAAAACCGATTTGGGTTCTTTTTAATATGTTATACTCCTTATAATTCACGCATCAACGCATGGTGTGGGCCTCCAGGTTTATATAAACCAAACTAATATGTACCCTCTCCTGTATACCTACGGTGAAGGGTATAATAAATAAAATAATAATTTTCCCAAAAAGGTGTATAAAATACGCTTCATCATTTTAAAAGGCTATTTCATTTCTTTTTAATTTTCATCCAAGAATTAATTTTTATATTGTTTGGCACTATAATCCAAATCACTATTAAAGAGCCGCGGCGTGGATCCATAAATTGAATTCATTTAAATCTAGTCCAAAGTACTATTTTGCATGTATGCCGAGTTTGTGAACCATACTCCTGAATGTATGACCCATCATAACTTTATGATACACTCCATCCAGTATTAAATACATACATCCATACATAGATATTTCTTTATTTAGATAGGACTATAAAAATGACACTTCATAGCAGGAACACAGCAAACTTCGTCCGTTTAATGGATGGCAGAACAAAGAACAGGAGTGAGTGGGTACAAAAAAAAGTCATTATAAAAAAAACACAATTACGATGTTAAATCAACACTCTTGGCCAGAATGGTTGACAGCTCAAATAGAATAGGAATTTAAACGCCAAACATAAGTGCCTCTTAACAGACACTTGACACTTTTTGTTAAAGGGCCGTGTACCAAATGTATAAACACACACATCCATACATAAATAAACAAATTCACACCAATGCATTTACAAAGAACACAGTCCTTGTTCACACTTTGAAATGACTCTACTCTGTAGGTATGGTAACACAAGGAAATTATGCAGATTAAATAAGTCAGTCAGTTTGTCTGTCTGTCCATCTCAGTGAAAGGTGGTGAAGATGTCATGGAAAAAAATGAATAAATGAACATCAACACATTTCATTGAAATTGCTTCTATATGTGGGAAGTTTATATATTTTTTAGGTTTATTTTATGGGAATTTTCTTCTTCTTTTTTTTTGTGCGAAAATGATACGGTCGTCGCGTTTTTACATTCATTTATTTATACATTCATGATGCTATAAATATCACACATTTGTTGTGGATTTTCTTTTTATTTCACACTGTTTGAGTTTTTTTGCAAATATTTTCTACCCCTCTTTCTTACACAAAATGTACACGAAAGATATTGTACGTTGTTAAAGAGTTGAATGCAACCCTCTAATTCAAAATCAAACACTTTCGTGCTTAAAATCGAGTATCAGTGAATGTAGCATAGAATGAAGTCTAAAAATATTTTGTGAATTTATTGTAAAACAACCCAATGAGTAAAGTAATGGAAATGCTTCTCTTTAGGATCTCTGAATTTTGATGATGAAAAGATTTTTAGTTTTTTGATATTTATTGTATTATGTAAAAAGACCTCCCGATTAGCCTTTTATTGCATTTATTTCTGTCTACTATCCGATATCATGACTTATAGTAGACCAGCTTAAACCGGTGCGCTTCGCTAACCCCATAAAAAAAAAATTTGTTATTTATTTTTAACAGATCTCGGGTATTGATAACGAAGCAATTGTACACAGAAAAAAATTTGCCCCAATTAAAGCATTAATCAAAAATAAAATCATTTTTAATTAAAAATTTAATCAAGTGAATTAAACGTTTAATCAAATGAGTTTAACGCTTAATCTAGTGAATTAAAGGTTTAATTGATACTATTAATTTGCACCAGTAAAGAAATTAATAGTAACAATGAAATGTTTAATTCATTTAATAAAACGTTTTATTCACTTGATTAAATTTATAATTGAAACTGGTTTTATTTTTGATTAATGCTTTTATTGGTGCATTTCAAACTTCTTCTGTTATCCTTCTTTAGATATTTAGAAAATTATGTTGTCCTTTTACTCGCTTTTTGACAGATGCTTTGTATTGATAGCTAAACTATTTTCAAATTTGAAAACTTTTATGGTACTTTACCTTATAACTTACGAAGAAAACGCAAAGCAACCGGACGTGATGGCGTAGCATCTGTGGACAGGAGTTACTACACAAAGTATTAAACACTGCATCGAGACATGTGAAACTACCCTAAGACTGGCATGTAGCAGTAGTAAACATCATTTTCATAATAGAACAGCAAACACCCATGCCAAAATCATCCAGAAATATCTCTATTAAGTGTTGCAGGGAAAATATACTCGAGAGATCTGACAGAGAGGCTCAAGGCCAAAGGGGAATATCAGCAAGGAGAAGAGCAATCTCCGTCCTACTAGATGCACTTATGATATCAATATTTACATTAAGACAGTTGTCAAAAAAAGCTTTTGACTCTGTAAGATGGGCTGCAATATGGAAGGTTATTAGAAAAAAAAACGACGTTGCCACGTCAGAATTAGAAATAATAGCTGAGAGGAATTCACTACAACACAAGGTGTTAGGCAAAATACCTATTCATTATAATCCTCGATGGCATCTTCAAAAGCTGCAAACAAAATATGATAACCTGCACGTCAAGATACTGCAAACTTCAACCTGTAAGAACAAACATGTTCGCCGACGGGGACGATGAGTCTCTTATAGCAAATACAACAAATGACTTTCGCACCAACCTCAACCTCTTTGCCGATGAAATGACCAGCAGATGATTACGTATAAATACTAGCAAAACCGAAACAATGGTAATATGCCGATAAAGAGTCGACAGCTGCATTAAAATTGAAACGGAACAACTAAAAACAGGTGGATCACTGTTAAGTGAGGATGGAAAGTGGATTAAAGATATCAACGCCAGAATATCGGCGGTATACACCTCTACATATACCTAACCTTACATACGGCTGTGACTCATGGGCACTGGGAAGACACAAAGTCGAATTTAAGCATTTGAAATGAAGTACCTAAGAAGAGTAGCCGGATAAACTAGAAGAGACAAAACCAGAAACAAAATGAACCGATGGCATCTTAGAATAGAACTAAATCGCTTCAAGATAAGGTGACATGGGCACGTTGGCAGGATGTCAGACTCCCGAATGACAAAAAGAGCTAAAGCCCTTTCAGACCTGATCCAAAACTACTGGAAATTTGTTCATAGTTTTGGGAATAATGGTGAAATGAAAATAAAATAAATGTTTTGGTTTTACCATTTTTATGTCGTTTAAGGATTTTCAAGACACGTACAATTGATGCATCTTGTTAAAATTTTTAGCTTAACCGCAGATTTATTGCATCAAATGACTTCAATTGGTTTAGAACATTAACATTTATAATTTTCTAAAGTTAAAATATGCCCACTTCCCTATTTGTTAACGATAAGTCCCTGTGTATTTGAAAACACAACTTAGTCCTGGGTCTCATTTTTACAAAACTGACATGGGACACATAAATTTCGCAATAATTCAAGTAACGGTAAAGCGAACAGCGGAATAATGTGAGAAACAAACATCAAGAATAATAGGCGCAATCAATGCATGATGGTATATTTGAAATTTGTCAAATACAAACGATAATATTTTGACCGAAATCCACCTGCACAATCGATGCATCACGGTCTGAAAGGGATAGAGGCTAGACCAGAAGGGTCAGGAGGAAGAGGACGCAAAATAATAACATGCCAAGATAGAATGGATAACAACTTCGAAGAAAACGATATAGACAAACGAATGGTCAAAACAGCAGCACAAGCAATATTTGCAGAAACCATTAAACTGAAAGGTAGAAGAGGTCATTAAGAAGTAAGTAAGCTTTTAGTGCAACCATTCTCTAAATAGCTGAACGAAAAGTGTGGTGTATTTGGTGTTTTACCGTGCTGTCATCTACATGGTGTTATTGGCATTGCAATATTGGTGTATTGATATTTGCGTGCCGCCATGCACTATTGATCACTTTTTCACTTTTTTAATAATAATTAAAAATAACATTTATTGAAAATATTTTTTCAAAATTTTACAATTTTTAGTAATCAATACAAGCATTTTGGTAATAGGTGCAAAGTCAACAACTAGTTTGTTTGATATTATGAATTTGGAATAAATTTGGTGATTGGAGAATATTAAAATTTTTACTGTGTTTTTAATACAGATTAGTTTGCTTAAACATAAATACTTTTAAATGTTTATAAAGTTAATTCGTTTTATATTTTGATGTTTATTTTTTTAACAAATTTAGTAAGCGTCAATAAGTATGCACATTTTAAGTTATTAAGTACTCATATATTAATACTCAACATAACATATTACACAGCACTAAAGCAAAACATGATAACATACAGACTAATATTTAAATTTATGGGTTTTGATTAAAAAAATTAATTGCAGCAATTAAAAAATTGATTGAAAAAATTTATTTACACCAATTAATTGTTTAATTAAACGATTTTTGGCAAACATTTTTTCTGTGTTGTTAAAGCTATTCAGTTTTTACGCTCAATGTCCTCAGTGCGAGGGAGTATTCACTCACACTGCATACCTTTCAGATGACCATAAGTTAGCTAATTTTAGCTTGTTTCTGGGCGATAAAACTTGAGTGCACTTTAAGTAAGCTGCGAACATGCTAACTAATGGTTGGCCCATTGTGAGTTAGCTTGTGGTGCATATAATATGTTGACTCTAATAAAAGAATAAAAAAAATTAGGTATTTTGCTTTATATATTTTTTAAATCAAGATTGTAATACTTACACTAACCCTTCCCAGAGAGCCAGAGAATATTAATATTATTAAATTACCCCCGCCGCTATACATATGTTTTCTTTCACTTTTGTTGTATTGCCCCTTTGTCTACAGAAGAACTCGCAATTATAAGACACCAGCAGCATGCCCGATATGGTTTTCATAATAATAACTAAATAATATTAATTAATAGAATATGGAAATTTTTGCTTCTTATTTAACTTTGAAAAAGTAAATAAGTTAGCTTAAAGTCAACTTAATGTTGAGTTAGCTAATAAAAATCCGACAGGGACTATACTGTCTATTTTGGTGCTGCCATCTTCTGGTGGATTTCGCCCCATTTGTTGATGCGATTTCTTTTGCTGTCGTTGTACGGGAGGTTCACGTCCACTTGAAAATTTACATGCATTTGTAGCGCCGGGGAATGAGGAAATTAGTGTGAACATTTTTGGAAAATCGGTTCTGTAGCTTATGAGTCTATAGGGAACAAATAAATTATTTTCAGGGTGAACTGCTTCTAATGTAGCCAACAAAAACTTTACTTTTCTTACAATTTATCTCTAATACGAAATCGTTACTCGCAGCATTACAATTTTATAAAGTGCCAATTTCTAACGTATTTTGCTCATGCTCATGGTGAAAAAAGTCAGCTGTTTTTTATGGTCATGGATGGACAAATCATATTTTATTTGCAGTGTTATCGATAAATATTTTTTGCGGAGGATTCCTTTTTACTATTTTTTTGTATTAAAAACAGTTTTTAATAAAAGAAAAAAACTTTCGTAATAAAAATTGCAATAACTTTCACGAATAAAATACATCAAAATTATTTTTTAGCATAATTTTTAATTCAGTTTTTTGCGATTGTACTTATCGATTACTTTTATGTTCCGAGTGCCATATTTTTTTTTTTAATAAATGCCATTAAGGAGGAACTTATTGATACTGTGAAAAATCTCGATATTTTGAGTTGAAAATTTTATTAAGATCTATATTTCACTCTCCAGTTTAGCCAAAATCTTTTTTGTTTGATAAAAATATTAACATAACAGCTGATTTAGAAACGTATTAAATGCAAAAAAGTTTCAAACGCATCGATCCAAGAACGCATGGAGTGTACCTTCAGCCTAATACCCCTATTGTGGTTTACAAGAGTTGAGTTGAAATTAAAACAACTGCTAGTGGTGAGTTGTAAATTTTAAAAACAAATTTCCAGGCAATGATACAAAACTGCGAAATTTCAACTTAACTAGAGTTGAGCTGTAAATAGAGTTTTTTTATTCCCGCACTTTTTGGATTACCGGGAAAGCGGGAAATAAAAATCGAATTCCCGGGATTCCCGCCCAAATTTTTTTGTTTATTTATTTACTTATTTCTCTAATGAAACTAATATTTGTTACTGGCTATTACGCTTAAAATAATTAAATCTAATATCTTTTATATACCAAAAACGTAAATAATTCAAGATTAAAGTAATTTTAGGACACTTAAGGGGTAATTTTAATGCCAATAGCATTTGCATAATTAGAATGAAAGTTTTGAAGTCTTAGTGGTATACAATTTTCGGAAGGGCGATTAGGAACTGAAAACACAACATTACGAAGTAGGAATTCAGAAATAATTTTACGGTTTAACAAATTCAGCAATAAGGAGAAATTGTATTTACTACTTATATTTAATAACATATTTTTTACAATTTTATAATCCTATGGGTGCAAATTCGCTTCAGTAGGAAAAAAGTTATGCACCCAAATGTGGAACTACCTCCCTAAAATATCAACAAAAACTAACATAAATTTGTGGCGAATGCACCTTTTGTCATTAAATTTCAACAAGTTCGTTTTATAAGGCACCAAATTTCGTGAATATCAGTCCATAATTTACCTACGTATGGCTTAAAGCGTAACGAATAATGCTTTTGTGGTGCAATTTAGCATAATCTACTTTCATAAGACTTAAAATTACTTGAAATGCCGCATATAAAGCACAATCTTGGAAAACACTTTACTGTGCCCTTAACCACAAAAACTTTTTCATAGTATTATTGTAAAATTTACACTTCAGTTTGATAAGACAAGAAATAAAATTTCGTGAAAATAGGTCTATAATTTATCATTGGCAATATATAAAGCCCATTCTCAAACGATTAATAAGCCTTTAACTGTAGCAAATGTAAATATTGTGGTGATATTAAGTTGGATTAATCTACTAAGCACAGTAGTCCGACATAGATTTACTAAAGTTTAAGAAAAAGATTTTCTTCAAAATTTCCCGGGAATCCCGCAATTAATTCCCGGGAAAGCGGGAATAGAAAACAATTGAAAATCCCGGGAACAAACTCTAGCTGTATACCGTAGTAGGATAATAGTTATCGACAATTTATCCTCACTGACGAAGTGTATAGTAATGCATGAGTATCCACAACAGATGTAACATTAGATGCTTTAAAGCTTAAATTATTTTAAAAGGAAAGACAATTTTTCTCACTTATCGTATATTTTAAAAAATCGTAACAAAACCAAAAACTATTCAAATGTCTGCTGGGAAATAACATTATAATCAAACAGATACATTTTTATACACACAGCTCGTGACATTTATTTTTTCTTTATGCAAATACACTTTAAGCGTTTTTGACTGCTGCATGCAGGAAAAGTAAATTTTTCCGAATTATCAGATTTTAATTGCAGTTAAGTTGAAAGAACATTTTATATTCGTAATTATACAATATAAAATATGGTTGATAAGCGAAAGATTGACTGAAGTAATAAATGTAGTTAATGCCTATCTTAATACATATAAACATTGTGCTCATAACATATGAGTTTAGACATAAATGATTCCAGTATTCGTATTCTTCATTTCTAGATGTCACTGCGTTTCATACGTGTTTGTCGCTATTTGTTACTTGCATACATTTTCGCTTTTCACAAAACTGTCAACATCATTTGATAATTTTAAACATTATTTCAGTCTGTCTGTCTTTTCTTTGTCTGTTACTGCCAATTTGTAGTTAAAGGTTTGAGTTGTGCTTCGCTTTTGTTTAAATGAAAACGGAAATAAATGAATCTGCGAGAGTTGTGTTTGAAATTATGAAAAATTCTTCAAATCAACCAGTAGCCCGTTTCTGTATTTCTCGCATCGTAAAATTTCCCGCATGAAGCAAGTGAACTATGACAAAAATAGTGCAATATGAAACAAAAAATGGTTTTTCTCACATAAGTGTTTCTGTATCTTTACTTTGCGAGAACTATCTGTCATTTAAATAATTTTCCAGCAATTATTGGAAGGATGTGAGAAAAAGTGTTTCTGTATCAATATTTTGCCAAAAGTTTATCACAAGAACTGTCAAAATAAGTCATATTTAAAATTGATGCGAGAAAAATAAAATTTCAAAAAATGGAGAACAAATTATGTATGTATGTACACAAGAATGTGTATAATTTTTTTTTTATTTGAAGAGAAAGAATTTAAATGATGAAAATAAATAAAACACAATTGTTATACTTTTTTATTTTAATTTTTTTAAGCCCTTCTTTGTTTTCGTTTTATGCAGGGCTGCCAGATAAATTTGTGAAAAAATCGTTAATTTCCTAAGGAAAATTAAAAAAATAGCCTATTTTGTTTTAAAAAATCGGACAATTAAAAATTAATTTTGACAAATTTTGTTCGAATTTTATTAAAACAATCCAAAAAAAAAAAAATTTCAAGACTTAAGTTCATGGGTAAAATACATATTTTATACATACATACTTAAGCTTGAGGTCTACTTAAATAAAATTATTTATTTTTATTTAATCCAATAACAATTTAAAATTTGAGATTGTTTTTTTCCTAAAAAAATCATTTTAAAGCGTGACAAAATGTCATATTGAACTAAAACTAACACTTTTGGCAAAAAAAGGCAATAATTTTTATATGAAAAATGTTTTGTTTTGATCACATAAACAAATGTATTAAGCAATCTAAGGAAATACAAATTAAACAGTTTTCCTTCGAAATTTTGATTTTGCCGCTAAATTTTTTAAGCTGCCTTGTTTTTAAAGATATCGTTTTTCTTTGGTGCCGAATATGCAAACATATTAAACTATTTAAAATTATTTTATTTCGAAGACTGAATAATATCGTCACTAAAAAAATCAGCCAGTCGGCACTTTGCCAATTTCGGAACAAAAAATCGTCAAAATGACGATATATCATAAAATCTGGCAGCCCTATTATTTCTTTCTTTGACGTTTCGCTAGCATTTGACACTTAATTACTGGAAGTATTCCAGTTAAAACAGAATCTGTGTTGTCTGTTCTCGCATTCAAATACAGAAACACTTTTTTCTCACAAATCGAGAAACGATGGAATTTTTTGTTTCACCCTTAATGTGAGAAATTTTGCAATGCGAGAAATACAGAAACGAGCTACAGAATATATTAAAATCCAGATGGGAAAGTGCTTAAGCCCTCCATACACGTCATGTTTATTAACATCTGACTTTCACACTGCAAAGTTCCTACATATCGTGTGTTACTTTTATAACATGGCTTCTTTAAAAGGCAGACGTAAGGACTTCTAATTAAATTTCAATTAGAGCGTGCTCTATTTTCTTCGCATAAACCATCTGGCATCAATTGTCATTTGACATGTTGTCAAAACATCTATGCCCTGAGGAAACAGGCAGCGGCGGTAAAATATTGACGGATTCATTAGCCAGCTGAAGTTAATATTTTACAATAATCAGTATTGTGGCTATTTAATGAACTGTTAATGGTTTTTAATCCAAATTTTTGTATTTAAATCAGGCTAAAGTTCATTGAAATTAATTTACATTAAATTATTTTATGAAGTAAGGAGTTTTGCAACATGAAATGAATTAAAATTTATTGATCAATTTTTATTCTTAGCTGAGCTGGGGATTGAACCCAGGTTTTCAGAAAACAGGTTGCCCTGACATGTTTCGATTGTAACTACACAATCTCCTCAGAGGGGCTTGCCGTTTAATATTTTACAATACCGATATCTGTATGTTATTTTAACCATTTAATGGCAATTACGTACATATACATAAGTAATATATAAAAAACGTTTCATTTTTATATCCTGAAATGGTATCTTCGAATTTAAAATTTATAGAAAAAATCTTTAAGATGACGGAATTCTTTTACTACGCAAACAATCATTTTTGTGGCGGCAGCACGCCATTTTGAAACGTATAAATACTTTGGTTTCTGGAGTTAATTAAAAAAGCTTCTGTACAACAACAATTTTGACAGAGATACAGAATTACATATGAGTTGAAAAGTTGACAAGCCAGATATAAAATACATGTCGTGTATGAGTGACCTAAAAGCTACTCTACACTTTTATACTTTGTATTAAAACATGTCAAAAGCTCTAGTAATATGTAAAAGTATGAAAATGTGAATGCAATGTTTTATTATAATAACAAGTATTAAGAAAAATAAATTTGACATTCCATACGACTTCATCGTTTTTTGAAATTTTTCATTATATCAGTAGTGCGATTTACTTACTTTTATAACGATAATCGCATTGTTAAAAAAATTTATCGATCATTTTATCGAATTTGCTATTTAGTAACATTTTAAACGATATTCGCTGTCGGTTGAAGTCAGCTGTTACTTTAAACACTTTCGGTATTAAAGCGACAATAATTTACGTGGTGTTTTTTAAATCGATAACGTGTATTTTGTGTTTAAAATGGCATATGAGTATTTGGCATTTGCGTAATTTGACATTTTGTAGACACAAATGTCTCATGATATTAAATAAAATGAATACAAAAATACATCTGTATACTATCGTTAAAAAGAAATTACAGAATCACACTATCGTTACTGCAAGCGAATATATGTATATGTCGACAAATATAACGATTTTCGGCTCGATCAAAGTTAGTGAACCGCTCTAGAACCGCATTTTAACAGAAGCATGTTCATGTGTGACAGTGTGAATACAAACTGTTATGTTAAATTATGTTTGTTGACAGTCGAAACAAAACGCATTAGATTTCTATCGCACAAAGTATTATGAACGACGTAAGACTTGTGTTATAGTGTCAAGTACACTTATATATATTTATTATCGTACTCCATCAGGAACATAAGCTGTTTACGTAGAATCTCCATTATTTTCTGTCTGTTGCAATGTGTCTGAGTTCGTTGAAAGATTTGCCTGTCTCAAGGAAAGTTTCGATTTTCCTCGCGAGCGTGCGCCTTGAGGGTTGCATTGTAGAGTTGCGTGGCATATTTCATCATATGGCTTACGGAGAGTGTGACCTAGTCAAATGTATTTTCTTCTTCTTATTTGCGTATTGATGTCTTCTTGCTCAGACATTTGTAGTAGTTGTTCGTTTGATATTATTCTTGACCACCATATTTTCAAGATATTGCGCAGGCATCTGTTTGTGAAACTTTGCAATTTACGTTTAATGATTTGGTTTACCAACCATGTTTCGGATCCATATAGAAGTATCGATTATAGGCGTTGTATATGTGTATCTTTGTTTTTGGCGAAAGGCGTTAGAAGACCAGACGTATATCAGATTGTAAAATGTATTCGCATATCTACGTCGTCAATTGCGCCGCCATTGGGTGTGAAGTACGCTTAACGAAAGTTAAATATATTTGTTTGGAATAAATCTAATGATGTTCCTGATTTTAAAACTTAATTATTTGTTTAAGAGATAGAATAATTAAACACTCAAACCCATCTCTAAACGGATCCATTAAGATTTAAAACTAGAAAAGGGCAAAACCTAAAAAAAATTTATTTTTATGTATCTTAAACTTTGCTGTTCTACCCTCGTTCTTACACAACATTACAGAACGTGTGAATAGTTTGATAGCGTTTACTGTCTTTTCAGTCAGTCAGCCAGTCAGTGTTGGTTGTCATGATGTTAATTACCCAGTGTAACATCCAATCTTTACAACTTTTTACATACTGTTTATTATCATCAATTCTTTGCTTTTGTTTTTATATTTTTTTTTCCCTTTTTTTCTCCGACTTTATTATAAAAGTGTAGAAACAAAGAACTGTACTGTAGTATTTATGTCTATATGAGTATCTTTATAAACAACATAAGAGAACACAGAGCACAAAAATATACACACGACAAAGCAGATTATCTCAAAGGACCTATAAATCCAGTAATTAAAGTCAAAGTCACAAGACAGTTCCGTTCGTCTCATATACTTATACATACACATTCATGTAAATATATTCTTGTGTATGTATGAGTATATATGCATATATATGTATGTGTGTAGTTACAGGTCCTTATTTCCTCTTATGAGCTGTAGGTCTTATCATCTGCTTGCTGCTTTGTCGTGCATTTACAGCTTCTGTCTGGCTTATAATATTTTCATCTATGACGTTGGTGTATGTTGGGTCCACCACCCTTGCCCTTGTCCTTGCTACTTCATATACAAATTTTAAGATTCAACTTGGGTCTTTTTGTGAAATTAAGCAATTTCTTTGTTATCTTTATCAGCTTTTTGTTATTGTAAGTAACCAATTTAGGCAATAAACAAGTGTTTTTTTTTTACTTTTGGCTTACAAATATTTCGGGGGCATTTTAAGACTCTTAACATTTTAATCATTATCATCTTCATCCTCATCATTTCCAAGCTTTTAGTATGGTAACGAAAACCCCAAACAAATCTTTAATATTATATGCAAACTAAGTAAAAAAAAAACAGTTCAAATTTCTTATATTTTTTTACAAAAAGGAAATTATCAGCAACACCTCATCAAAATGCTATAAATCACCTTGGAGTAGTGTCGGTGGAAGACTTAAGTTATTTTTTATTTAAACTAGATTTACTACCAAATGTTACTTAGATAGCAGAAAAATATTTTTTATTCGTATTTGAATTGTTAAAAAATAAAATGCATTTCAGATATTTTCACATGTCCTGTCAGGTGTAGATTAACATTTCCTTTTTAGCGTTTAGTAGAGCTTAGAGAATGACAGCTACATGAAAATAGCGTAAGGCCATTATTTCAAAAGGCCAATAAATATTACGGGGAATTGTTCAATTTAAGTATTGGAATTTTGTGCAAATTTTTTAAAGGAGTTTGAGAAATTAAGTTTTAAGAAATTGCGGCAAACTAAATTTCAATGCATTTAATTTGAGTTAATTTATTTTCCACTTCAATTATTAGTCCAGTTCTAATTCAGAGCTCAGTGCAGTTTAACTTCAGTTTTAGATTAGTTTGTAGTGCAGTTTTAGTTTTAAGTACAGTTTTAATATCTAGTTCGGTTTCTAACGGGTGGCTCATAAGAAACGTTATGATTTAATAAGTGAAACAAAAAATATTTTATCTTTAAAAATTTTTTATTATTGTATTGCTGGATTAATTATATTATTTCATTTTGCTTTTGTATTGCCTCTTCTTAATCCTTATAAATAAAACACATCATTGTATTTTTTTTCTCTCTTGATCTATATATTTCGAACTAACAGTTCATCTTCAGGATCTAATTTATATGATTGAAAAAATGTTTAATAAATTTAATAACTTTGAAAAACTTGGGAAATTTATGACTTAAAGTCAAGGAATAATGTTGGAACATCACATGCAACCACTTACATGCAATAACTTTAGAAAAGATAATTGGACTTTTTTTTTTAAAGACGAACAAGTTCCGGTTAATGTGAATGACGTTCAATACCGGGCATTGATTGAACATTTTTTAAGGCGGGAGGTAGAGAACAATCCAGAATTGTAGTTCCAACATCATGTAGCCACAGCTCACACACCCATGTAACTATGTCTCTTTTCTTGGCGATCGAATAATATCGATTGACCTACTCCCGATTTTTTTCTTAAGGTTTACCTAAAGGATAAGATGTATTCCAATAAGCCAAGAATTATCCAACAGCTTAAGGCGAATATCCGCAAAGAAGACCTGAAATTCTAAAAAAACTTATGAGAAATGCTCTAGAAAGATCACGTCGAAGCAAACCATTGGCACTATATGACACCAAATATGAAAATATTTCACAACTATAATCTAAACTTCAATAAATGTCAACGTTAAATAAAATCAGAAGGAAAAAAGTTATTCATTAAATAAATCATAACGTTATTTATGCGCCCCCTGTTTTTCAGTTTTTAGCTTAAAGCCTAGTACTCTGTTGACACATATCAATGTTACCTATCTCGAGAGTTTGCACAACTTGACGTTTTTAATCTTTCAAAGTATGCGACATTGTTTTGCATATGTAAACAAAACCCACATGTATTTTACTAAAAAGTATTTTTTTAAATAAAAAATTAAGTAAAAATTAAAGTAAATATTAATGAAAAACTGTTACCGGTTGTGTTATTTATGTTTTGCAGTTCTCATTTTAATATTTAGTTTAAACTTTTTTCATTTGAAAAAAGTGCAGCTTATATTATTTCGCTGTTGTAAAAAAATGTTGCCAGAAAAATTTCGCAACATTTTCACAAATTAAACAGAGTACAACTCTTTCATAGAAATTCCGCACAAGTTTTTTTCATATGAGTTTTGACAGCTTTTCACGTGAAATGTTGAATAGAGTACCAGGCTTAAGTTAAGTTTCTCCAGTTTTGTGTTAGTTCAAGTCTATTTAAATTCTAGTTCGGTGTTTAGGGCTGTTCGAGTTCAGTTCTAGCTCTTGTTCAGTTTTATTTTGGTTCTTGAACAGTTTTAGTTAAGCTCTAGTAGTGGTTCAATTCCAGGTAATTCTAGTACAGTTCTAGTTCAGTTCTAGTTGAGTTCTAGTTCAGTTCCGCGGTAACAATAACCCACATTTGAACATCAATACACACGGCAACAACAGCCAAAACGTTAACGACAACAGCAATTACGTCCGCAACAACAATTTGAACAATTTTAACGTGAACAACACTTGCGCAAACAACATCACAACAGTAAACAACAACACACATGTCAATAACACCGCCACAAATAACAGGAACAGACAAAAAACAACAGCAATAAATATAGCAACAAAATTAGAAGTCCTAAACATTAGAAGCTTATATAATGCTACACTGATCAATGAATACTACAACGACTCAAGATACCTAAAACCTATAGACCATACTTATAACACAAGACGAAAAACAGAAGGAAAATATAAAGTAGAAAGATTCCACAACAATTATGGCAAAAACTGTCTTAGTGTTATACTCCCAGCTCTGTTCAACAAATTACCCACTAATTTACTTAATCTACCAAACACAAGTAAAAGAAAGAATTTATTAAAATCATATTTCTTAAATTCGCAATGAAATTCTCAAGTATCCACATATATTATCATATCATATTGAATTATTTGTTTTTTATATTACATTTAAAATTAGTATAGAACTCATCCTGCAGATAAGCCACATGGCTTCGCGGGAATGTACTTAAATTAAATTGTAAATTAATTTCAAAGTGTAAATAAATGAATTACAATTGAAAAAAAAAAAAAAAAAAAAAAAAAAAAGTTCTAGTTCAGTTCTAGTTCAGTTCTAGTTGAGTTCTAGTTCAGTTCTAGTTCAGTTCTAGTTCAGTTCTAGTTCAGTTCTAGTTCAGTTCTAGTTCTGTTCTAGTTCATTTCTAGTTCAGTTCTGGTTCAGTTCTAGTTCAGATCTAGTTCAGTTCTAGTTCAGTTCTAGTTCAGTTCTAGTTCAGTTCTAGTACAGTTCCAGTTCAGTTCTAGTTTAGTTCTAGTTCAGTTCTAGTTCAATTATAGTTCAGTTCTAGTTCAGTTCGAGGTCAGTTCTAGTTCAGTTCTAGCTCAGTTCTAGTTCAGTTCTAGTTGAGTTCTAGTTTAGTTCTAGTTCAGTTCTAGTTCAGTTCTAGTTCAGTTCTAGTTGAGTTCTAGTTTAGTTCTAGTTCAGTTCTAGTTCAGTTCTAGTTCAGTTCTAGTTCAGTTCTAGTTCAATTATAGTTCAGTTCTAGTTCAGTTCGAGGTCAGTTCTAGTTCAGTTCTAGCTAAGTTCTAGTTCAGTTCTAGTTCAGTTCTAGTTGAGTTCTAGTTCATTTCTAGTTTAGTTCTAGTTTAGTTCTAGTTCAGTTCTAGTTGAGTTCTAGTTCAGTTCTAGTTTAGTTCTAGTTCAGTTCTAGTTCAGTTCTAGTTCAGTTCTAGCTCAGTTCCAGTTCAGTTCTAGTCAGTTCTATTCCTGTCCTACTACAGTTCAGTTTATAGTGCAGTTCTAGTTTAATTCAAGTTCAATTCTAGTTGAGTTACAAAGTGCAATTAAAAGTAGACTCATGCGTTTTTTTAATTAAGTTTTACGAAAATTATCTCTTAATGCCAAAAAACGACCAGGAATTTTTCCAACAGAAATTAAACATATTTACTTTGTATTTATTTTGAGTAACAAAAAAAAAAAACGCAAAAACAATTGTCAAACGAAATGCCAATAAAAAGATTCACTTACATATACCAACACATAAACAAATCAGTACACATACAAACAATAGCAAGAAGACAAATATTAATCTTCATACTTCAGTAAGAGTTTGTTTACCAACAGATTTCAATAATGGCAAGTGAAACCAGCTTGCGGCTTTTGTTTACCTTAAGATTTCGATATTTGACAAATTGATTCAATCAATAAAGAATAAAATAATGATGAAAAACAAAATAATAAAAGGAAGAAAACAGCAACGACAACAGATGTTTAATAAAATTAGATGGAATGAGACCAAAAACATTATTGACATTATTTAATGACACCTCAGGGTTGGTAAACAAATGATTTTTTATTGTTTTATTTATTAAAAAGAAAAAGGGCTTGAGACTAAATAAAGATAAAAAATAACAATATAAAAAAATGTATTAAACCGAATATGAATAAAGCCTTTGGATGGAGGAATGATTCAAAAGCAACTTCTAAAGTGTCAATGATAGCAATACGTAAATAAGAATTAAACATTTAATAAATGGGAATATTTGCTAATACAAGTACATATTGTTTGGTTGAAATTCATTGTTTTTAAAACATTAAAGTTGCGTTGTTACAGTGTTGTTACAATTAAATTAAATTCCATTCATATGGAATAAAATAGTAAATAGCCTTCCAATGATAACATCTTGACGGTACAGGTAGTATGAATGGAAACTACCTCAATTTTGAGACTTTATTATAAAAAAATGGTATGTACATTAATATTTTCTTTTGCAAAATACCAGGAATGGCAGCACCTTAACTTGGGAATTAAAAAAGCTCTCTTTTTGTTATATATTCTTCTATTTTTAGTTTTGCATTTAAATTTAGTAGACTTTAAAAAAGTAATTAAACAAAATTTTTGCCACTACATTTTGCTAATTTTTTTTCTTTGCCTTTTAGAATTTCCGCCATTTTTTTTTTTACTTGAAAAGACTCATCTGTTGCGTGTATGACGGTGGCGGTAAAAGACAGACAGACTTTTGGCGCTTAAGTTGCCTAAGAACTTTTTTGAGCAGAAAAAGTTCTTTAAGAATGACTTTGAAAATAAACTTTTGTTTTAAATTAAAAAAAAGGAGAAACTTTATGGGATACAATGGAAAACTGAATATTTTGAAGTTTCTTTTTTGTTTGTTAAAGTGAGTTTTTATGTTTGTGCGTGTGTGCGTTTCTATTATATGGTTTCCAACATGGTCGGCAGACTTTTTATAGTTTAATTTTTATATAAAACACAAAAACATAAAAAAAAAATTAAAACTGGCCTAAACTAAGTAAAACAAAAATCAATAATTTTATGTATTAAAACAAACATAAAGCATTTTGTTTTCATTTAGTTATAAACTAAAACTGAAATATTTTTTTTTAAATTTAAATTTAAACAGTCTAACTTTAATTGCATGAGAGATTAGAAAATTGTTTTGCCAATAAAGCTTAAAAAAATGAATTTAACTAAAAACTTTTGAGAGTCAAAGAGGAAGAGGAAAGCAAAAAAGTTACGCAACCATTTCTAATTGTCATGGTTTGCCGCAATGCATAAATCCAGTGACAGATACTCGTAATGAACGTGAGGTTATGTTTTTGGGTAACTCACCTTAACGAGCTGTGCCAAAACAGAATACAAATAGTTAAAATGCAGGAATGGATAATTAAATACATTTCTGATGTGTTGTTTTGTTTTGGCACTTAATCGGTATTCTTAAGCCGAATGTTCTCTTGGATTATTTGCATTAACTCTGTCTTAGAAATGGCCACATAGAAAAAATAAGTTAAAAAAGCTTCATCTTAAGAGAAAAGTGCTACAGTGGTATCACCAGATCAAAATGTGAATTAGACAATGACCTCATTGGAATGTAACGGTTTTTAAAAATATTGACCTGGATTTTTTAACTTCAATTATAATTTAATAATTGCGAATTTTATTTGCTTACGTACGCATTTAAATATGGATAAGTTTTGTCTTGGAAAATTTTAGTTTTTAGAACAACTCTGCGGTTGTTTTTAAATTAAAAAATTTAAAAAAATAAAAAATAGTCTACTTTAGCTTGTTGAGGTTTCAATTAGGATTTCTGTCCGAAAAAAATTCCCGGGAACTTCGAGTGAAATTTGCGGGTATGGGCAATTTCTTTGCAAAGTCTTCGACTTAAATTTAAGATTTTGTTACATTAAGTGGTACTCAATCTCAGGAAAAAAGTTTTTTGTAAAAATTCGCTCTTCAATAACATTAACTTTTTATACACTTCACCACAGTTGGAAAAAGTAAACAGAACGGAAAAAAACACGTTCTAAATTTAAGTTTTTTCCACTTACTTTTGGTACGAGTCTTAATTAAACATTTAAGTGCTAATAACACTAAAAAGTACTTAAAACAATCCAAAATCGGATGACTTTCGGAAACCATAGTACGTTGTGGAAACAATAACAACGCTACAAAAGTAGGTAAAAAAAAGATTTGAATATTTTGTGTAGAAAAAAACAACACTACAAGATGAAATATATACATTATTTTCATGTTAAAAAAGTAAATTAAGAAGCTAAAATTCCTGAATTCTATTTGTTAAAACTTTTAGTTAAATACATCAAATTTTCAAAGTAGAATGATTACAAAAACTATATCGGACATGCTGGTGTCTTCTGGAGTCTCTAAATTGTGAGCTCTTCTGAGACAAAACCTATGTGTAAAGAAACGGGGAAGTATATAATGATATTATTCTCTCTCTGTCTTTTTTGGATTACTTCGGATTATTTTAAGTACGGGCCACTTGAAAAATCCGTGCTTAAATCAAGTATTCTGTTCTTGATTTAAGTACGAAGGATTCATTTTTCTTCTCAGTGTATATATATTTTACTAAAATAATTTTAGTTTGTCGTTGCGTTTCTAATTTCTCCAATATTGATCTTAGACCGTATAAATATTCGGTATCCTTATTAGTAGCGAAATTGATTTAACGATGTCTGTCTGTCTATCTGTCCACGTGTTTGTTGAAATGAGTTTTCGGAAGACCCCAGAAATGATGGCGATATGTTGTTATATTTCTATAAGTCATATACTCCGTTAAAGTTTGATATTGAACCTCAGCCAGATTAGTCCACAAAAAGCGGGGATATGAGCAAAAAACCGCGGCTGCGTCTTATTGTTATTATTTTTGTATTATACTTTTTGGAAAATGATAACAACATTTCGTATGAGAAATTATATTGAAAACTAAAATAAATTTTCGTATTTTATTGCTGTTCGCAGAATAATTTCTCACACTAAATTTTGTTTACACTTTCTAAAAACAGCCATTTTATAAACGTGTTTATTTTACACATAACAAACACATACATGAATTGCCACTAAAATAGAGAAATGTGTTTTAATCGAACAACCATATTTAATATATTTTAATTTAATACCGTTTTTTTTTTGGTAATGTGCGTTAGTAGCTGGGTGGTCTAAGGTCCTGCATAAAACACTATTTCTACTGGTTCTACGTTCAAATATATATTTATATATGAGTCATTTATTTCGAAAAGGGCTCAGGTACCCATTTTTGGAAATTGAGTTTTTTGCTGTTTTTGGAGGTAAATAGAATATCTTAGATCAATATTGTTGAAATTACAAACGGAAAGACAAACTTAAATATAGCCTTTAACGTTCGGGGAATTGTTTTATTACCACCTCTATTTCGTTCTTATATCAGTTTTATATTAAATTTTCCATTCCTGATCTTCACTATACGTGCTAAACGGTGTGCTGGTAGAAATTTATATCGCAGTTCTTTTTTTCTATACTACTGCTTTAACGAATTGTGCTATTAAATTTTAAAAAAGGTCTGTGGTTTTAATTCACGCTACGTTTCACTCTGACGCTTGCATTCACTAGTAGTTATTTGCTACATTCCAATTTATTGTACCCTTCACAACTACGAGTGGTGAATAAGAGTATACTAATTTTATCATTTTGTATGTTACATCAAGAATTATTGTTCCAAGATGCCAATATATACATATATCCCCGAGTATCCTTAATTAATTATCTCTATCTCTACAGGAAAAGAAAATATTTTTAATGTGAAATTTTTGTTAGTTTCTTCTTAGCTATTCGCGATTAAAATCCAGAATAATCAGTTCAGTAGGAGCAGAGTTATGGACGGACCCACATATGGAACAACCTTTCTAAACAAATTAATATTTTTGTTTTACACATTAATGCCTATTGTATGGTTTTCATGGGCAATTACGTATGTCTTGAAACAAAAATTTTCAGGAGAGCAAAAAAAAACATTCCAGATCAAACTATCGGCTACGTATCGCACTTTTTGAATTTTGTTATTAAGTTACAATATCGGAATTAGCCCATCTCTTTTCCGACATTTTAAGAACCATGTAAAGAACGTTTAAAATTAATCAATATGGCATCAACATCTCAAAATTAAAAAAAAATGGACATATGAACCAGTATCAATTCATTTATTTTATGTATCCTAATAATATATTCCTAGTCCAGTAGAGAAGTTTTGACCCGTAATTATCTGTTTATAATTTACTATAAGTTTTCATACAAAGCCCACTCTCAAAATTTACTTTATGGGTCGATTGCGGATGGCAACTGAACTGGAGTTGAGTTGCCAGAGGCAACTTAATAAATAAAAAAAATTTTAGGTTTATTTAAACATGAGCGGCATTGACACATTTCGCTGCCGGCAACTCAACTCCAGTTGTGTTACCATCCGTAATCGACCCATTTGTTTCATATGGCCAGAAATCGGAATGCCGAATTTGATTAAAATTGTTTTATAGTTTTTCAAAGAACCCATACAAACTACTCTCCTAATAAATTCTAATTCTTAGTGGAGGGTATAAAAGCGTGGGCACAGCCGAATATAGAATTACTACTTGTTTTAGTTATACTTTAGTTTCATGTCATTCATTGCCAGCTTATATGCAAAAGCAACAAATTCCATTTTATAATCAAAAAATTAAAATTTCGATTTAGTTTTCGTTATCCTTGTTTTATTTATACATTTATGTATGTATGTGGATGTGTTGTGTTGGGGCTGGGAGATTACAACAGCATGTTACGACAGATAAAATGTTCGAAAGAGAGACTGTATAAATAGCAGTTTGTTATTACAAAAGATTTAAGGTGCATTTATTAGGAGTAGATTATAATGTTGGTTTTCATCAGTAGTTCAAGATTAAAGGATTTTTTTAAAGTGGGATAAGTGGTGATTGGCTTTGTAATGAAAGATAATTTTTAGTTGACGCTATAAGTTAAAATAGACTTTGAATCTTTGTTATCAGACGGACGTCAGTCTAAAATCTGAACTTATCTGTATATACATATGTTTCGAAGCGAATATTATCAGTTGGCTTATTAAAGAAATGTAATTTATTATTTGAAAAGCCCTTAACAATTTAATTTTTTTAAAATTTTAACTATAATTACCCTCCAGGAAACCAGGAAGTGTCTTCAAGTCGTCACTTTCGTCGATTCTCTTGGCGACTTTTTTTTGACAGCTGTGTGGCTGAGTAAGTGAAAACGATGCAATAGTTTATGGTGTTCATTACGATTTTTTTATGAAATAATTATATGTAAGCATAAGAAAAAGAAAAAAAGTTTTTTTTTAATTAAGCATATTATATAAACAAAATACACAGAAAAAAATTAATATTGATTTCAATTAAAAAATTTGTAATATTAATTAAAAAATTAATTAAATTTTGCACCAGTAAACAAATAAATAGTAGCAATTAAACGTTTAATTTACTTGATTAAACGTTTAATTCATTTGATTAAACGCGTAATACTCTTGATTAAATTTTTAATTAAAACTGATTTTCTTTTGATTAATACTTTAATTGGTGAACAGCTTTCGAGAATATATTTTGCTGCGTATATGGACGTGTTTGGATTTAATTCATTGCCATATAATATAACGGAATTCCAGTCAAAAATAGTCAAAAATGTAGACTTGAACTACAAAAATTAGTATGTATTAGAGAATCGTTGGTTCCAATGTCTCCATGTGCCGCCTCAATAACTTATGTCAATAGTGGATTTCCAATGACAAGCACACGCAGAAAAAATTACATATATGGCAATTAGAGTGGGTCAATTTTATTCTCGACCAAGCAGTTGTCAAAATCGTAATCTACTGTGAATTCTAAGAAGGTTTGCCCAAGAACCCATTGTTCTAAACTCAAAATCAAGCTTCCCATTTTTAAATAGAAACTTTTCTTCTCGTCTTTTAATTTTTTTTTTTTTGATATGGGGCATCATTTGTGAAGCGGACAACTCAATAAAAATATTTTGTTGAAAAACCTTTATATTTGGTATTACTATAGGTCTAGTAGATATGAATAAATATGGGAAATAATTTTTTTCTATGATGTTTATTTGACGAGTTACGGGGTGGTAGTGTTGCCGTTTTCAAAAAAAGGTTTTTTTAAAAAATTTTAAGTGATTCTTATAGAAAATCGATTGATCTTTAAATAAAAACAAACTAATTTGAAAAAAAAAATTTTTTTTTTATCTGCAAAACAGAAAATAACCAATTTAAATCAAAATTTTTCTAACTTAGTCCTAATTTTTTTAACTAAAATTAGCCTAAAGTGTCCTTATTATACTGTAAAAGTTTTATTATGGGACATCTATTAGTTTAAAAGTTATTCAAGTTTCCTTAAGTTATTGCTTTTTAAATTGAAAATTTTCTTACTACTCGTATATGTAAAAAAAATTATTTGCTTATAAAGAAAGGTTTTATATTACAATTTTTACAATTTAATTTAATTTCTTTTTTTTGGGAAAAAAATAAATTTTTTTGCCAAATTTCGAAATTTTTTTTTTTAAAAATTCATTAAAATTGGAAAATGCAACTAATCTTCAAATTTTTTCAAGCCATAAATAATTATAATCTGTTTACAACTTTTGATATTATTCACATAAGTCGAAAAATGTTAATTCAACCCCCGTTAGAAGTGGTGATAAAGGGCAAGTAGGTTTTGAGAAAAAGGTAAGAACTAAAAACTTATGGAGATTGGTCATACATTTCCCCCTAAGAGCGACTACTGTGCGGTTATGGTAATTTTTTTTCAATATAAGTATTTCTAATCTGTATTGAACATTTTGTATAGGAGCTCCCTTAAAGACTGGAGATATCGGATAGGTTTGTTAGAAATAAAAGATGGATATGAAAAGTTAAGAGGGGTTGGCCACACATTTGACCCATCTAGGACAACCTACGCGCTGCAGGGGCCATAGTTGTATGGTTAAAATTCTTAAATTAGGCCCCTGCAGCGCGTAGGATGCTCCTTGATGGGTCAAATGTATGGCCAACCCCACTAAATCCCACTATACCACTTTATTTCGCACACTTATTCAAATCTACCAGAACTATAGTTATGCCAACTATAAAGGTATTCCAACAATGTTTTTATTGGGTTGTACGCTTCACAAATAATTCCCCATATTAAAAAAAAATTTAAGATACGAGAAGAAAAGTTTATCTTTAAAAATGGGAAGCTCGATTTTGATTTGAGATCCATGGTTTCTTGGGCAAACCTTCTTAAATTCGTCGTAGATTACCATTTTGACAACCGCTTGGTGAATTTTTTTTATACATTCAAATTGACTCACTCTAATGGCAATTGACATGATAAATTTTTTTGCAGGCGGAAAACAGTACGGAATTTAATTAATAGTACAAATTTCTAACTAATATGTTAATTAAAGTTAGTTCTTCATTTTTCCTGTGTACTTTATATATACAACGTTGTTCTATATTAAAAACTTATTTCCGATAGAAATATCCTCCTTTTTTAAATATTTGGCATAATATTAGCCTCTAGGAATAATTTAGAAAAACAAAATTTGACTTAAACGCTATCTATAAAACAAGTTTGTTTGTTCTTAAAAATAGGTTAAATCGGTTAATTATCCTAGTGCTCTTTCAAATATATCCTTAAATCAAGGGTTTTGGTGCGAAACGACGATTTAAGATATGAAATTTGGGGTTACAACTTTATACCACAAAAATACTTAGGCCCTAATCATGTACAACGCAGCGCAACGCCACACAACTAACGCAACGCCAAAGAATAACATTGAAAGCACAAACAATGTCATAAATATTTTGTAATTTTGTTGTTGCTTTCTACAGAAATTCACATTGCGTCTTAAAATTTCAAACGCTCCATTGCTTGTATCGTTGAAAATTTTAAAACGGTACATGAATTTCTGTTGAAAGCAACAACAAAATTTCAAAATATTTATGACATTGTTTGTGCTTTCAATGTTATTGTTTGGCGTTGCGCTGCGTTGTACATGATTAGGGCCTTAGTCTCAAGTGTTACACATATTACCAAGACATGGATTTCAGACATGTGTTTTAATAAAGCTTAAATATTTTCTTAATACATTATTGATTAGTTAATAAAGGCATGCAAAAAGAAAAGTTTTTATTATAATTTTTCTTGTAATTAAATTAAAATTTTCGTCGGTGCCAGTCAGTGACCGACGGAAAATACATATATTTATGTTGTATTCGAACATACATTTTGTTTCTTTCATTTTCTACTATTTTGTCCTTTTTGTCCAAATGTTCATGTACTTTAGACATAACCATTACCATTATCATAACCTCAATGAAATGGCAAGTGGAAAAAAAGATTTTAGCAGCAGCAAAAACCATAACAACTAAAGCAACAGCAACAAATAAATATCGATTTACTAATATACAACAATAGCAGCAACCACAGATACAAACTCCTACAGCAGTGATGTTTTAGGTTTAGGGAGTTTTATGTACGAATGTACATTCGTAGGTCGTTCTCTTAACGGAGGATGCATGCGTGTCTTTAGTACATGGGTGGAGTTTTCCAATGGCCAAAAGCAATACAGTTAGTTGTTATTTGTTGTAAATGTATTTCATGTATGGTTATGGTATGTATCCACAAGTGTATATGAACTAGAAACACATATAAGTATTGAAATACACATTCAAAAACAGACACACACTCACACATTCCTATTCATACTGCAGGAACGAAGGAAAAAACGACCATAGAAACGCGTCCAATCAGAATTGAAAAAAATAAAATCCTACACAGCGACAGACAGACATACGGACTGACTGAATTCGGTATACAGAACACTAAACAGCGTAGAACAGAATAGAACTGAACCCAATACTGACAAATCATACAAACAACTACTAAGATATATATGCATAGGCAGACAGACATTCAGACGTAAAAGAGAGAGTAAGTGACAAAAACATCATCATCGTCATCATGAGGATATAAAAGGAAACAAATTTTCTTTTTCTTTATTTTTCTTGTTGTACAATTTTTCCTTTTTTTTTTTGGAAATCGTGAAGATAAAAAAGGAAAATACTTGTATAAAAATTTACACATACTAATTTTTTTATTTTTATTTTTTGAGAGGACCAAAATGAAATAGAAAAAAAAAATTTCGAAAAAGAGATCAAATGTAGGGAATGTGTAATTTTGTAAGTGTGCATTTGCATGTGTGCTTGTGCATGTACAACAAAATTGTTTAAAGTATGTATAGGTATAGAATATCATATACATCTGTAATTCTCATGTAAGGGAATGTAGTATACACTACAGTGGCAAGCAAAAGTTAACATTTTGATTTTTTTTTAAAAAGTTTTAATGAAAACTCTAACAACATGAACAAAATTGTTATTTTTAAAACAATATGCAATTCACTTTTTCCATTTTTTTTTTTTAAATGTAGATACGTTGATACGAAGATAATATTTTTTTTTGCTTTAATGTACATCTCACGACCTTAGGACAACAAGGTTATATTTTATATTTTCATCTAAACTACATTTTTTTTTTAAATTCATTCATTATTTATTAACGTTTATATCTAAAACTCCGCGAAGCCTTTTGGCTTGTCTGCAGGATATGAAAATAAAATATGAATAAGTGAATTATACAAAAATTAAATATATAAAAAAGAGGTAAATAATTCAAAACAATGGTATTTTTCATTGCGTGGAAATATAGTATTTTTTTAAAACCGATTTTCTTCTAAACGGATTCGTAATAGTAAAAAAATACAGTGGGAATTTATTAAAGATATTATTAAGTGTGGTGTTTAATGAACTTTTGCCATAGTTGTTTTTGTGTGGCTCCTCTTTATTTCTTCCATCTGCGCGTCGCCTGGTGTTGTAGGCATGGTCTATGCGTTTTAAGTAGCGTGAGTCGTTGTGGTATTCATTGATTAGTGTGATATTATATAAACTTCTGATGTTAAGGACTTCTAATGTTGTGGCTATATTTTTTACTAGTGAGTTCGGTTATTAATATCGGTGCTGTTAACGTATGTGTTATTGTTTACTGTTGTGATGTTGCCTGGCTAGTGCTTAACATGTTAATAGTGTTGACGTTGTTGTTTATGGGTGGGTTGTTATTGTTAGTTTGTGTATTGTTAAGTTGTATATTAATGTTAACGTGTATGTTGTTGTAAAAGTGTTGGTTATGGTTAAGGTGTGTGTTGGTGTTATCAAGTGAGATGTTTGCGTGTATGTTGTTGTTGTTGCTAACATGCAGGTTGTCAAAAACGTGGTTCTTCAGAACGATTGTGTTGCTGACGAACACTGTGTTGCTATTAACTTGTGGATTGTTGTATACATGAGTGTTGTTGATTATATGTAGGTTCTTGTTAACGTGAGTGCTGTTGCTATTAACGTTTTGGATGTTGTTGACGTTTGTGGTGTTAGCACGTGGGAATTTGTTGCCATGGGTATTGTTTACTATTGTATTGTTATTTGCGAGTGTGTTGCTACATGTAAGATAGAACCTTGGTGTCCCAACGGCGCGATCTTAATATCTTCTATCACAGAATTTGATTATAGTAAGTCCACAATTGAACTTAATTAAGCCTATATACCCTTCTTTAAATATCCTCCACCATCAGTGGTGAAGGAAGGTATACCAAGTTTGTCATTCCGTATGAAACTTTTTTTATAAACATATAAGACCCCATAAAGTGTATATGGGTTGTAAATATAATATCTACTTATCAACACGGATTTTGAAAAGGAAGTTGCACCACTTTCTTCTTTTACAATTTACTATCGCTGTTAACCAGAATTTTTTTAAAGAAATCAAACTGATGTCATTTACACTGATTTTAGCAAAGCATTTAATAAACATAGTTAATTATTTGCTTTCTGTGAAGAAACTACAATTAATTGGTTTTACGAAGCATACCATAGATGTACTCATATTTATTAGATAGGATGCAAACCGGTTGCTTTAACAGCAGTTCTGAAAATTATAAATTTTGTTTCTGGAGAACTTCAAGGAAGCCACATTAGACCGCTACTTTTCACTTTGTTTATTAAAGATATATATATCATCGTCAATACTCTGGCAGTGAGCTATTCTATCAGCACCGGGGCTGCGGGTTCGATTTCTGCCAAAGACTCGGGTTTGTTTTCTGCATACAAGAGTAGAGCTTAGCGGGACTAGCACAGGAAAAATAAAAATACCACCATGTGGTTAGCAGCTGAATTAAACACCATACAAATAACACTGTATGATCAGTTAGAGTAAAAGTTTCCAAAGAGAAATTTGGTCAACAATACCAAAAATTGTCAAAAAGAGAGCTGAACTGAAAAGTAAGCGAGAAACCTCCCATACAACAATGTATACACACACATATATATTTATATATATAACGGGTGGTTAAATTTTAAGGGCCGATATTGAATGTGAATAATATTGTTTTGTTTTGTTATGATATTAACTTATTTTTTGTCTTTAAGTCAATGACACTTGTTTGGTGCTAACACACACCAAAAAAAAAAAAAAAAAAACACTTTCAGGTTTTTGTCTTAAAAGAACCGGTAATCTGACAGCAATTGTTAAATGTTTTTGGTTTTATTTTTTTGAATTGTCTTAATTGGTGTTGCAGTAAAAGAAAGCACACAATTATGGACAACGAGGTGCGTTTCAGTCTGTTTTGTTTTTTTCTGTGTGCGTCAAAACAGTTTTGCGGTCGTTTTGTTTAGCGTGGGTTGTCTCAAAAGGACTAATATTATGTTGTCGTATTAGTCAAAAAAGAAAATGTTTTGTGTTGTATTGGTGTTTGTTCAGCCTAACTTAAATATTATTAACTTGAGTTGTGGTAAACTTAATAGTCTACAGTTTTGCAAATGGTTCTCGAATGAATTAATTTGTGTTAATTTTATTACGACATAAAATATGGTCCTTAGAGAAATGAAAAAAATATAACAATATCTTACGTCCCGCTCGTTTCTGTAGTACTCTGTGATTTTTTGCGGAATATAATGGTGTCTCAACAGTCTCATAAGGATTGTGCTCTCTACAAAAACGACAATGCTGCTTGTTTACATACCTGTTAAGTCAAAAAGGAGCCTCTTTGCTGAAGATGATTTGGCAATAAAAATCTGGTTTAACTTCCACTTGATTCTTAGCCTATTCACCGAACAGACGACGCAATTGATAATCCGCTGGCTTTAATTATTGCACCAAGTGGATCTTATATGGATGTAGCTAAGTTCTTTTCTAAAAATTTCCAAGTAGTGGACGGGCAGAGTAGCTGAGAACGACCCAATATCGGATAATTCGAGTTCCATGTTAATCTCATATCTGTAGCAGCGATGGCTTCTTCTACACGCACGGTACGGGCTCAAGTTGGATGAAAATCTTCTAAGATAGAGTAAATGTGGTCATAAAACCATCCAAAATATAGCGTATCAGCTGCTCAGATAGACGATTATGTGCACCGCAAACTTGACGAAGTTTGTCAACCAGGGCGCAAATTTTCAAAATAAATGTCCACGATTTGTAAACGTTGCTCTTTTCGTTGTCTTTGCATGGTGATTTGCTTCATAAGTATGAGATCTAGTTTTACAGCTATCCCTGTTAAAAAAAACACGCTTTAAATTTAGTTAAGTGTACACCGTAATAAAGAATTTGGAAGGAAGATGTGTATAACCATAACAAAACTTAAGGACTTCCAGTTTTAAAGCTTGTTTTGTAGTACAAATTCGTTTTGAATCCTGTAATTCTACATTTAATATTAAAAAAAATCCCCGGGAGTGTTTTCCTTCTCCCATTTTTCCTTTTCCAATTCAATTTTAAAAATTATAAATTAAAAAAATTTCTCGGGAATTTTTATCCATTCCCGATAAAATATATATGAAATAAAGATGTTAAGAGTTCGTTCATACGGGACATTTGCAAGGTTGAATGTTATTAGCACTCTATAATGTCCTACCTGATACTTTTTGGCATTGATCTATAAGCTCTGAAAATCCAACAAGAAACTTGGAATAGATCTAATGCCAAAAATTTTTGTTTATATCTTCGACGTGCCCTCAAATTCCTGATGGAAAGAGTTTGCTGTGGTGCTCATTGCGAGGTGCGCAAGACAGTCTATTCAACTTTAAAAAATAAATTGTGGTTATTATTGATCAGTAGCACTTTGCATTAATTATTTTAGAAGCCAATTTCATTCAAGGATTTTCCACAAATATAAAACGAATTATTTGAAGGACATTTGTAAAGATACTTGGTGAAAAAATTTTAGCCGTTATCGCTAACAAAACCTAAAGAAATGGGGTTTTTTTGCCAAGTTAATATCATAAATACTTTGTCTGTTAAATTTGAATATAAGCCCCAAGTGTACGCTATTACAATAAATAAATAATTGTTACCAAGGAAATATCTATTGCAACATCTGACTTGTAACCCCGACAACGATAAAGTTAAAAGGTTCTATTAACATATTGATTAAATAAATTCATATAATCAGTTGCTTTTGAATCACTTAAGAAGTAACGTTGAATTAAACAGTGAAATGAAATTATTTTTGAAAAAATGTTTGAGAAAAAAACCACAAGAAATGAAACCGGGTGCCATATTGGATGCGGTTATATCGCAATCCTCGGCCACGGCTAATAAATGTTTATTATACAAATTGGCGGATTATAAAAGGGGCAAGTTAGCTATTTCTCTTTTAATGCTGTTAGAAATAAACTAATTTTTCAAAATTTTTTCAAAAGGTGGCGATCTAATCGATGCCATTAATACTGGAGGTCTAGTGGCCGTTGAGCAATTAATACGGGAACAATTTGGCGTTTTTATGTATAATGATGGTAAGGGACAGGTTATCAATCGTGCTGAGTTCTTACGTTGGAAATATCGTGACCACACTGAAGTTACCATACCCATAGAGGCCTCTTTGTCTATACATGAT
Organism: Pollenia amentaria; assembly: GCA_943735925.1. NCBI lineage: Eukaryota > Metazoa > Arthropoda > Insecta > Diptera > Polleniidae > Pollenia > Pollenia amentaria. Next base: position 196,531,039 of record OX031008.1, on the reverse strand, counting down.
CCCTTGGGTAAATGGAAGGACCACAATGCCTGCTGGCAAATGCAATATCGTGGATCTTTGGGCGAAAGTTTGCTTCATGTCTTGATTATATGTGATTCGAAAATACACACCAAATTGGCTCGTATTTTGCTGAGAGTTTTCCCACGTTTGGCCTTGGATGTTATGGAGGGTGAGGAGTATTTAGGAGCAAGTGCTTTACACTTGGCCATAGCCTATAGCAACAATGAGTTGGTGGCTGATTTGATTGAAGCAGGAGCTGATATTAATCAAAGAGCTATTGGGAGCTTCTTCTTACCGCGTGATCAGCAGAGAGCTAACCCAGCTAAAAATACAGATTATGAGGGTTTGGCGTATATGGGAGAATATCCTTTGTCTTGGGCTGCCTGCTGTGCTAACGAAAGTGTTTATAATTTACTAATAGATCATGGAGCTGATCCAGATGCCCAGGATTCATTTGGTAATATGATCTTACACATGGTGGTTGTGTGTGATAAATTGGTGAGATGGTTGGCCATATTTTTAAAAGGTATCTTAAATTTAAGTTTTTACTACTGCAGGATATGTTTGGCTACGCTTTGAGACATCCCAAAACTCCGGCCAAGAATGGTATAGTTAATGATTCCGGCTTAACGCCCTTAACTTTAGCTTGTAAACTTGGCAGAGCTGAAGTTTTTCGTGAGATGTTGGAACTTTCGGCCAGAGAATTTTGGCGTTATAGCAATATTACTTGCTCGGGATATCCCCTCAATGCTTTGGATACTCTTTTGCCCGATGGAAGAACGAGTAAGTTCTCTCTGAAAACAAAAAAAAAAAAAAAATGGTTTTACAAAAATGCTTTTTTCCAGACTGGAATTCGGCCTTGTTTATTATTTTAAATGGTACTAAGGAAGAGCATTTAGACATGCTAGATGGTGGCATTATACAACGTCTTTTGGAAGAGAAATGGAAAACGTTTGCCCAAAATCAATTTTTAAAACGTTTATTGATTTTATTAGTTCATTTATTGTGTCTGTCTACTTCGGTTTATCTAAGGCCTGCTCATGATGGTGATGATGATGACGATGATGACAGTGCTAAAAAAGATTCGAAAGCTGCTGATAGTTCCGAGGAAGATAAAGATTATGATGTACAAACTATAGCTCGATATTGTGCAGAGCTGTGTACCATAACAGGGGTTCTAAGTTTTCTTATATTTCAACAAGGAGATGAAATAAAAAACCAAGGACTCTCTGCGTTCCTTAAGCAATTGGTAAAACGTTTTAAATTCAGCTCCCTATAAAGGCTTAATAAGTATGTTTTACTTCTAGTCCAACGCTCCAGCTAAAGCAATATTTCTTATATCTAATCTCATGATTTTATCTTGTATACCTTTCCGTTTAATGGGTGACACCGATACTGAGGAGGCCATATTGATATTTGCTGTGCCGGGCAGCTGGTTTCTCTTGATGTTTTTTGCCGGGTAAAATAATTGTATAAAAACATTTTAAAGTCCTTATCTTAATTTCCGATATTATTTAGAGCTGTGCGCTTAACTGGACCTTTTGTTACCATGATTTATTCTATGATCACTGGTGACATGTTTACCTTTGGCATTATCTATTGCATTGTGTTGTGTGGTTTTTCACAGGCTTTTTATTTTCTATACAAAGGACATCCTCAGCTGCAGTCAACTATGTTTAATACCTTCCCCAGTACTTGGATGGCTTTATTTCAGACTACTTTGGGAGACTATAATGTATGTAAGATGTGTTAAGAGACAATTTTAAATCATTAAACACTATTCGCTTCTTATACTTTTATCTCAGTATCCTGATTTAAATCAAACTACGTACCCAAATCTTTCCAAGACTGTTTTTGTTATGTTTATGATATTTGTACCCATACTTTTGCTCAACATGTTGATTGCCATGATGGGTAATACTTATGCTCATGTCATTGAACAATCCGAAAAGGAATGGATGAAACAATGGGCAAAAATTGTGGTAACGCTAGAAAGGGCTGTTACCCAGGTTGATGCCAAGAGCTATCTGGAAGCTTATTCTATACCCCTGGGACCTTCAGATGATTCTGGCTTTGAAGTTAGAGGTGTAATGGTTATTAAGAGTAAAAGTAAAACACGTGCTAAGCAACGAAAGGGTGCAGTTTCCAACTGGAAGAGAGTAGGAAGAGTAACTTTAAGTGCCTTAAAAAAAAGAGGCATGACAGGTGAAGAAATGAGACGTTTAATGTGGGGTAGAGCTTCTATATCAAGTCCAATTAAAATTGCTAAGCAAAAGCTAAAAGATCCATACAATTTAAATCCTATTAGTCCGACGGGTCAAGCAAATATTACCAGTGCTATGGATATGCTCAATTTTGCCAATGAACCAGCTTCTAGCTTAGGTACTACTTTAAGAGGTTCTAGTACAGCAAATGTTCCAGCACCAGATCCTTTAAGAGAATTAGTACTTAAGGCAGATAAACCCCCTGACATACATGATCCTCAGTTTTACGCTGCCTTACGGGAGTTGGCTAATAAGGCTTTTGATTTGGTTAAACAGACTTTAAAAACTCAAGAAATGAATCCAAGGACACCAAATGAGGCCACTAGTTTGAAGGATGTTAAATTGACTAAACAGCCGGAAGGTGTAAAGGTCACAGACCCGACAGATGCTTCCTTAAACATGCCTTTGGCTGGTAATTTAACAACTCTCTTTCAAGATCCCAAAGACGTCGTGGATCCAAAGAAGTTGGAAGAATTTTTGAAAATGGTGGCTGAAGTAGAGACTGAAGAGAGTGATGGCGGAGGACCCATACTCGGAAAACTATCTTTGGCTAGAAGAACAAGAAATGCTCTTTTCAAAGTGAATATAGCAAATAATCCCTTAGGCAAAAGTTCTGACAAGTTAATAACTTCCGTATGGGACCAAATACCTGCAGAAGAGGAAGAAAATATACCGGTAAATTGGCATTTAATAAAATTCGGATTTAATTTGTTCTGACCTTTACAATCTCTTTAAAGAATTTTGATTTCCAACAGGCATTAGATGAGCATGTTTTAACTGTGGAAGAGGAACCGGAAGTAGAAACTGAAACCGCTAACGATGACGAGTCGGACGGAATCTATGATGACATACCCACAGTTGAGGAAGTACATGCCACTATGAAACAGTTTCACTTACGAAAGAGGCAGTATCAGCAGGATGATGCAGCAAGAAGGGCCAAGAGTGCAAGAATCCGTCGTAAAAATAAGTAAACATTTCTAATAAATTTCCAAATATTAAAGTATTTCAATAGACAATTTAATAATTTTTAGAGTATCTCCTGAATATTGTGGAGAAGATGCAGAATACTATAAGCGAGGTCGCTCAGCCCCTATGAAAAAACAACTAGATAAAGACACAATATCACCCCCAGATCCCTTAGAACCTTGGAGCACCAGGGAATTGCAAAACATTAATAAAATTTTAGCTCAAAAGTAAATGCAAAACTCACTAGTATGCTTTCTCTACAAATGTTCTACATTAAGGCTTTAAATGACACAACTTATGTGTTTGTTTGGTGTATGTTAAATTAAATAAAGTTTATTTCTGTAATTTAGTATTGATATCATTGCAAAAGTCTGCGGTATTCCTGAGAACGATGATTATTCCGCCTCCTGCGATTTTTACGATTTCTGCGACCTCTACGTCCTCCACGACTCCAGCGACGACTTTGATTTGCACGTTTGGCTCGAGCATCATTTTCTATTAATTTATTTGCATTATCTTTCTTACTGCCATTTTAAGAATCCTTTAATAAATTCTTTTTATTGTTAAGCGACTCAGTGTTGTCTAACTCGACTAACTGATCGGTTAATTTAAAATTGGCTATTTTCGATTAACGATTAAACCGGTTAATTTCAGTCGATTAACCGAAGTAACAAAATTTCTAATATTTTGAAGTATTATTTCGTCTCATATACAAAAGGGTGTTTAGAATATATTATTTTATACAAACAAAGAAGGTGTTCAGTGATCTTTATTTTAAATAACCCAGCTAGCATTTGGGTGATAATTTTATGTAAAAACAAGTTAGAGTGCAAGGCTGTGCCGAATCTTTGATACCCTCCACCGACAGGAGTGGTCTCTGTATGATAAATACATATATATTATTAGCTAATCCTCATAAAAACGAAAGTCAGCATTAAAATTGGTTGTGGTTTAGACCTATTTTAAATTATTGACCGACAATATGAAAGTTTTATCCATTTCCTTTTAGAACTTTGAACTGGCCTGAGTAAAATATCATGATTCGTAACAATTTTAGCCGAACTAAAATGATTTTTAGGAGGGTAAATTGTATTGGACCTATGGTAAATTATGGACCAATCATCCCAAAATTCTGAAGACTGATTTCTGGTATTACAAAAAATAAATTAGAATAAATTTAAATACAGCAGTGTAATTAGTTATCAGTGAATTTCACAAGATTGCATGATATTTTTTCTGGCCATATAAATCTAAGTTCGAAGAAATTTTACCGCAATATCTATATCTGCTATAGTTTCAGGCGAATTTAGTTATTTTCCCAAAGTGAGCTTTCTTTGGTTGTAGGCGTACTAAACTCTTTTTCCGAAACTAGGGCTTATATGGGGCCTCGTGTAAATTATGGACCGATCTTCAAACAATTTTACAGTGTGATTTCTGGTCCTGTAAAACTGTGACGTACCAAATTTTAGTATGATAGCGTTATTTATTACGGTTTTATGCGTACTAAAATGTTTTCCGGGAGCAGGGTTTATATGGGGTCTAGGGGTAATTATGGACCGATCTGAAAATAATTTTACAGTGTTATTTATTCATATATTCAAATAATGATTTCTAAATGTTTTGAATTCAAAACTGATTTATCATTAGAGCGTTTGAAAAAGGATTCACATATTGTTCACACATATTATCAAAAAGGAATCAGCAAATTGTATCACAAGTGATTTTCCATCGGTAGGATACAACGAGAGTATCATTTATGAGCGAAAAATTAGCTCATATGCGGTTATTTTGATCTTGAAGCTGATTCCTAAAAGATTTGATTATGATGCAAAATGCTGGCTGGGAAGAGTTTGCTGTCAACAGCTTTTTCTTTCACGTACTTTATATGCATGTGTTTAGATAGTTGTTTCTTCTTATATCTTCTAATATCAATCTTTTAACAAAATTAAGCAATTAGAAGTATTAAAAATTTAAAAACATTGAGCAGGACTCTAATGAAATGATGGAAGATTTCATATGGTTAGAGAAATCCAGGAAAAGGACTGAGAAATTTGATATTCTGTATTATGGGTTGCTTTCGATTTCTCCCAACATCAACCATAAGTTAAAGAATTTTTTTTTTAAGTCAAGATTTATCAAAACTAAAAAAAGATTCACTTAAATTTTAAACATTTAAACCTTATTATTTGTCTAAAAGTTTATTTTATAAGATCTCTTTAAACTATTGAAATCACAAACAAAATGATCTCACAGTTTATTTTTCAATTAATACATAATTATTTCATTGTTTGATCGTTTGTTTTTATGTTTGTTATGTAATTGTTTCATTTTACTAATAAATAATTTATGCATTTTTATTTATTGAAGTAACGTAATTTATAAAAAAAACTAAGTTAATCGGTTAATCGATCAATAACAAATTTAACCGATTAAACCAAAACCTCGGTTAATTAATCGCGCAATTAACCGATTAAAGCAAAAGCCCAATTAAATGAATATCCTAGTATTGTCGTCAGCATCATTATTTTGTAGATGTGAATTTTTTGTCTTTTCATCTTGAAGTTCGTTAAGCAATTCGTTGCTTTTATCATCATCTTTAGGTTTCTTGGCTACCAATCTTTTATTTTTAGCTGCTGTAATTTTGAGCTCAATATTTTCCATGTCATTTTGGAAGCTACGTCGGTGGGTACGGCAACACAAACACGACTGCAATGTAAAACACACAACAATGCTAAGATTACAATGAGAAATGCATCAATTGTCTTCATTTTAAGTTGAATTTTTCTTCTTTGCTAGTTGTGCTTTCCAAAACGCTTTTGATTGTTAAAGAATCAAACGTTAAATGACAGGTTTTTTCGGTTTCTTTTTATATGAGTTAATTCGATTTCCAAATTCTCATTAGAATTTTTTTTGTTTTAACAATTGTGCTAATATTGAAATTATATTTATGTCAAGCTTATCAAAGTTAATATTTGGTTGGCGGGCAACAAAATGTTAGCAGATGAAAACAACTGTGTTATGGGTGAGTTGGAGTTGGTTGCATCTGGAACAATGTTGCCAGAAAGTTAATTTTATAAACACAAAAAAAATATTCTAAAATGTTTTAAGAAAAAAAAAAATCACCATTTTTGTTTCTAGTAATAATTATGAATTGATAACACATCAACACTTCCCAGCTAGCAGACGCTTTTTTTAGGAAGATTTTCGTTAATACACATCTCCTTGGAAAATCTTCTGATGAAGATCTGACGAGTTACAATAACAAAAACATCTATATTTGTTATACCCTTCACAACTAGTTGTGATGAGGCTATACTAATATTTTCATTCCATGTGAAACTTTTTTAGTATTAATCTAAGACCCCATAAAGTGTATATATTCTGGGCCCTTAAGTAATTTGAAGTCGACTTAGACATGTACACCTGTCTGTTAAAAATACGCTTACTTTCGAAAAACTTAGAGGAAAAGTACAACACTGGTGTCAAATTGTTCTAGTTATCCTAAGCAGTTTGTGTTTAAAGTCCAGCAAAATCGGCTCAGTAGGATAAGAATAATATATTCAAATGTGGAACCACCACCTAAAACAATTGATAATATTGTTGCGAAAACCAACATAAATAGTGGCGGAATGACAATTTTGATATAAGATTTTGAACAACTCGTTCTATATGACAGGAAATTATACCACAAAATTTCATGAAGATCGGTTCATAATTTACAATATATAAAGCCCACTTTTGGAAAACACTTTAGCACTCCTAAAACCGTAACGAATAACGCTGTTGTTAAAAATTTTGATCTGTCATAGTTTTATATGGGTAAAAATCACACGGTCAAATTTCGTGAAGATCGGTATATAATTTACTCCAGACCCAATAAAAAACTTTACTGTCGGAAACGCGTAAAACCGGTACGAATAATATTAGTTTTGTAACACTGGAAATTACACTCAGCGTTACCGTTGGTGCTACTGAAGTAGCAATTTGCCACTTTTTCGACTACTTGGTTGAACTTTTACAAAATGCATCCAAATGTGATACTTTTTACTAAATGAAGAGACACTCTTTTCTGCTTTCCGTTTCGTTAAAACTCCCAGCTTTTATGTAAGTTATATTCTTGTTATATATATGTAATAAACATCTGCAAACTTAATAATGATGTTCATGATATCTTCATTATAATATTGTACTCGCTTCGTTTGTATTCATAAAGATGAATAACTATGAAACGAAAGCGACAAACACTCGATATTTAAGAGACGAATAACATGAAGTTAATTTTTAAACAAGAGAATATGTACATTAACAACTCTGAAACAAAACAATCACTGAATAAATGTCGATAAAGTTCATGGAAAAACACATTGATTTAAAATTCAGTACTGCCAGTTGAAGGAAAAGAAAAACATTAGGAAAGATAAAAAAAAAAACAATAATAACCATTTAGATGAAAAGCAACAAGATTATGAAGTACATTAATATTAAAATATCAAAAATAATTTACTTTGTTTTCAATGTGAATTAATTGTTTTCAATGTAGATTTGAAAATTTGAAAAACATTTATTTGATTTTCAAAAAGATTCACATACTTAAAAAATATTTTCCAGCAATGTGTTTTGCTTGGAAGTACTTAAAAAAGTTGCTAGCAAAAAAAAAAAACACAATGCTTTACAGATTATATATATTTTTGTAAAGGTAACAAAAATAAAAATTACACGAATTTACTAAAGTGGCAACATTGCTATTGAGTACTTATAAAAAAAATTCGAGAGAGTGAAAACTGTAAAACAAAAGCCTTTTCATCAGTGTTGCCACTTTGTGGGTAATTACCCGAATTTGGTGTAATTTTTACTCTCGTGGGTAATTTCTTTGAGGTGTAGAATAAATATGAGCTTCAAAGTGATTTAAAGCCCGAAGCTTATTAGAAAAAGAAGATATTTATACTAAAAAAAACCCTAAAGAAAGATATGTTTCCAATATGTATACAAAAAGTTATAAATTTTGTGTTTGCTTTAACATTTAAAATGCTTTAGTTAATAAATATTTAGGGCCCTTAACATTAGTTAAACTGATTTGAGAAACAGACTGTCGTCTGAAACCTTTACAGGAATTGTATTTACTAAATAAAGTATACAAAGGATGAACATGAAAATTTCGCACCATCCCTAGATAAATGGAAGTAGAACTTATTTTATGAATTTCTTATTTAATTTTTTTTGGGGTTTTTAATGTTATTTTTATTAAATTATTTTGAACTACTATATGCATCTTAATATATATTATTATCTTATTTAAGTGAAAAGGATACTATGAGGTTGTGCTGATGTATTTGTTGTAGTATATCGATTGATTTAGAATCATTATCTGAATCGTCTGTCCTGCTGGCTGGTTGTCTGTCCCTTTAGGCCTTCTGCGCAAAGTACACTTCGCAATTGTTTTTTTTTTTTTTTTTTTTTTTTTTTTTTTTTTTTTTTTTTTTTAACAATTTTGGGAATTGGTCCACAATTTTACATGGCCCCGAACTTTTTTCCATAGAGTCTTTGAACCCATAAACCATCTTATTATGTTGGTATTTGGACAAAATTGAGCACACATATATATTATTTCAACCTTAATTATCCGATTAAATTATTTTGGAATCAGTCATGCCATAAATGGTATGTATTGATAAAAAAAAAATAGCTACGAGTACTATATCATGGCAACATTTTGTGCTGTTAGGTTTAGGAATGAATGTCATATATAAACCCTTCCCTTAAATCTCTTTAAGACGAAAAAATTTCAAATATATGTGGTTACTTAGATAATATTCGTCTTTTGAAATTCTAATGTTATAAGTATTAACCTTAACATAATTTTGTTGTAATAGCTCCATAATAGCATATATCTACGACCTAACAAGGGAACACTCTTAAAAATTTGACTGTAAACGATTTCTAATTTGTTCTTTTTTGTAAGCTTTTTTTTAAATAAACGCTTATTTGATATCAGGTGCAATATCATTTTAATTTGGTAATTTTGCGTCATCTCAACTGCAGTTTGGAATTTTGCTGGTGGTTACACTGCTTTTCATTGAACAACGTCTTTGTATTTACGATGCGAAACAAAATGTGTTTGCTAGCATCATGAATAAAAGAACAGTTTGTGCAGTAATCTGAATTTTATTTGAATGCGAACTTCAGTGGATAAACATTTCCGTATGTTTAGGAATGAAGTTGTTCATGTAGCCCTTTAATATGTATGCAGTTAATTAGGGCCGTTTGCGTTTTATGTAACGATATATTTTTTGAAATTGTTCTTTAAATATTTAGAACCAATTTTTTTCAATATAAATTTTTTTAAATTCCATTTTCAAATGTTTATTTACCCATAAAAACTGTTTAAATACTGGAATTTTTATTTAATTGGTGATTTGTTTAATTTTAGAGTGCATGCTCATCGTCTAGTATTATCCGCATCCAGTGCTTATTTTTTCGCCATGTTGACTGGATTCTTGCGTGAAACCAAAGAGGAAGAAGTAACTCTTGGCGAAGTTCACGGTCATGCATTGCAAATACTTGTGCAATATTGTTACACTGGTTTTATTGAATTACGTGAGGACACAGTCGAACCTCTATTGGCCACCGCATGTCTATTACAATTAAATGCTGTCGTTACGGCCTGTTGAACTTTAAAGCTAGACAAATACATCCCTCAAATTGTTTGGGTCTTGTAGTTTTTGCCGAGCAACAAAATTGTAATACCCTTTTGCGACTGGCCAAAGCATAAACATGTCAAGACTTTCTGCAGGTGAGAGCAATAACATTTACAAAGGAATTCTTTTAAAGTGTTAAATGAATCCATAAAATCTTTTAGGGTGTGCAAAAATTAAGAATTTTTTCAATTAAATGCCGAACAATTGAGTAAATTACTTGCTAGTGATGATCTCTATGTACCCTCCGAAAAGGATGTGTTCCAGAGTTTAATGTCGTGGACACAACAACAAGATCCTGCTGTCCGAGAAAAACAAATTCCTGAATTATTGGAATTGATTAGATTGCCACTGCAGCAGCCGTCCTTTATAATGGATCATGTTCCTCAAACGAATGCCAACAATTAGTAACGGAGGCTTTAAAATGGCATTTATTACCTGAAAGAAGATCTCTTATATCTTCAGAACGCACAATGCCTAGAAAATCCACAGTAGGTCGATTGTTAGTTGTTGGTGGAATGGATGCTCATAAGGTGATTTCGATTTCAAATGAGAATCAAATTTTCATTATTTTACCTGTTTTTATAAATATATTTTTTTACCTGTTTAGGGAGCCATTAGTACTGAAAACTATTGTCCACGTTTAGATAAATTGACTGTGTGGAAACAATAATTAGTATTGTGGTTATTTAATTGAGCTGTTTATCAACCTGTCCGTGAACGTGGGTCCAATCTCCCGGTCAGTCAAGAATGAAAAATACCAATAAGTTTTAATTAATTTCATTTTGTAAAATTCTTTTCTTCATAAAAATAATTTTATGAAAATAAAATTTAATGAGCTTTGCCCTGATAAGAATAGGAAAGTATGGATTGAAATAAATATATTTTAGCCCTTTTTGCGGTTTATTTGAAATAAAAAATGACATTCAAATATAATAAAGCAGTCCTTTTTTCAATTTATCTTTTTTTTTTTAGCATGTTTTTCAGAAGTATTCACGCGCTAAGTGTGCCAAGAGTTGCCATCATCGGTCAGAAGGGCCGTGAATGAAGATTAATGGTGTTTTCTTTTCCACACAAAAGATATCACCTTTTGAAAAGGTGCTTGTATAAATGTCTTGCCAACCCTGTAATAATGCTATTTGTTATTTGTTAAAAAACAAGTTTTGAAAATGTGGAATGCCGGTTTTTAATTTTTTTTATCCGATAAAGCGATTTAAAATAAATTTTAGGGTTGGTTTCCAATTTTGCAATTTTTCACGAACTTTAGCAATGTTTCCGAAAAAACAATTCTTCGTTGTAAGTTATCTGATTCTTTACAGCTTTAACGATCTATAATAAATATTACCCCTTGCTATCATGCCGCTGTTAGTAAATTTTTTCGATTTTCCGCTAATTTAGCAATTTTCACCAAATTTTATCCATTGCTTTATGTAGAAGTACATAACACGCGTTAATTCGTCGGCAAGTATCGACTTTAGCGCGTGAAAAATGGCAAGTTATAGAACGCGCGTTATAAAAGCGTTTTCATTTAGCTGTTTTTTCTTTGTTTAACACTTTTTTATAGAATTCCAAGCTTCAGCTCTTTTTTTATACGATACTGTATGTTTTATAAACTCTTCAATAAGTTGTTCCATGATTCACTAATTTGTTAAAATATTTTTTTTTGTTGTCAGCTGATTGCTTGTAAAAAATATACAACGCGTTAAAAAGTTCAAAGTTAATGAACTTTCTGGCGCGTACGAGTCAAAAAGTTTATTGAGTAACCTGTTCTACTAAAATACACTAGTTTAACTTTTTTTTAACAGAAGTCTACAGAGCGCGCGCGCTAACGCGTGTTATGTATTTCTACCTTTATAGTTTTTGGAACTCTAAATAAATTTTAAGGCTTGTTTAACTAATTAAAATTTTTACGAATTTTCGGTACTTTTGCAAACTTTACCCAATTTTTGCAATGTTTGCGTAGCTGTGTTGCTCTTTGAGGCAATCGTCGCCGTTATAAAACACTCCATATAAATCCAAGTTACCTATTTTACAGGGCACTATCAGCCCTTTTAGAGAGCAAGACACTTATAAGAAACAAACACCAAATTACATACATATTTTTCTAGAAAAGAAAACACCATAAGATTAATGCCGAAGAGCACGGCCTTCCTCTATAAAGAAGCCCTATTTATACCCTCCACCACGATTAGTGGTGAATGGAGTATACTAAGTTTGTCATTCCGTGCAAAACTATTTTATTATACATCTAAGATCACATAAAGTATATATATATATATTCTGGCACCTTGAGTAATTCTAACTCTATTTAACCATGTCCGTCTGTCTGTCCGTCTGTTGAAAACCCGCTCACTTTCAAAAACTCAAAAGAAAAGGACAAGCTTGATGTCAAATTGCTTGTAATTACCCTAAACAGTTTGGAATTTAAATCTAGCAAAATTGGTTCAGTAGGATCCCAGCTATGAAACAAAATGTGGAACCACCACCCTAAAAAATTGATAATTTTGCTACAAGAACTAACATAAATGGTGGAATAATGCACGGAATGATATCAAATTACGCACAAATTAGTTTTATATGACTGGAAATCATAGTGTTAAATTTCATGAGGATCGGTTCATAATTTACCCTGGGCCCCATATAAACCCTGCTCCCGGAAAACAGTTGAGTACGCCTAAAACCGTAATAAATAATGCCAACATAATAAATTTTGATATGTAACAGTTTTATAAGTCAAGAACTCACACTGGAAAACTTCGTAAAGATCGGTCCATAAATTACCATAGGCCCCATAATAAACCCTTATCTCGGAAAACAGTTTATTACCTTTAAAACCGTTATAAATAATGCCATCATAATAAAATTTAATACTTTACAGTTTTATAGGACTAGAAATCACACTGCCGAATTTTATGAAGATCAGTCTATAATCTACCCTAATCCCCATATAAACCCTCTTCCCGGAAACAGATTTGTACGCCTAAAGCCGTAATAAACATAGAGCATGTTAAGGTTTTAACAAAAATAATGTTGCTTTTTTTCTACAATTGAAGTTTTAAGTTTTACATAAAAATTAAATGTTTGTTCGGTATATGCAAGTTTAAATGGAATTTATTTTGTCGCACTTATTGAGGTAACTGAATTTTTAGCGGTGATGTTATCGTTTGCGTTTTCTAATCGAACGACGATTTTTCCAGCACTTGTGTTTTTAAAGTCATCTACGATCTGAACGTCCTCAGCGACCTTAACGTTTTCTACTTTTTTTACGGCTCCTGTGACGTTTACGTCCTCAACAGTGATTTCTTGCCTGGCACGATCCCCACTTTCTTTCAAATTATTTGCATTTTCCTCATGATCGCCATTTTCAGCTTCTTTCATGTCATCGTCTTCATCGTTAAGCAAATCGGTACTCTCATCAGCATCACCTTCATTTTGTAGTCCATCAAGTAGTTCAGTCAATTCATCATCAATATCTTGAAGTTCTTCCATTAAATCAATAATTTTTGTAGCATTTTTAGGCTTTTCAGTTTTCAACTCTTTATTGATTTTGGGCTCAACTTTGTTCGAGCTTTCCTTTGAAGTCTTGTCGTTGGCTACGGCAACAAAAGCTCGACTGCAATGTAAAACACACAACAATCCTAAGACGGCAATGATGAATGTATCGGCTGTCTTCATTTTAAGTTAAATTTATGTTCTTCCAAAACGTGTTTAGTTGTTCAAGAATCAAAAGTTGAATGATACATTTTTTCGGTTTCTTTTTAGTTAACTCGATTTTAAAATTCTCGCTACAAATGTTTAGTTTAAATTAGTTTGAAGTAGGTAACACCTGTATAAATATTGTAACTATAAGAATGTTCGAACCCATCAATGATAACACTGTGCTTGTTTAAAAAAACTGACAAGCGGAACAAATGGACTTCGGGTACGCTGAATACACGCAAAGAAAAAACATGGTTGTGGTTAGCAAAATCCCATTTTTGGTCAGATTTTGTATGAAAAACTTTAAACTCGATTTTCTCGGAAACTAGAAGCGCTAGAGCTTAAATAATGAAATTCTGGTATCACTCATATAACTAAGCAAAATCCCATTTTTGGACTGATTTTGTATGAAAAACTTTAAACTCGATTTTCTCGGAAATTAGAAGCGCTAGAGCTTAAATAATGAAATTCTGGTATCACTCATATAACTAAGCAAAATCCCATTTTTGGACTGATTTTGTATGAAAAACTTTAAACTCGATTTTCTCGGAAATTAGAAGCGCTAGAGCTTAAATAATGAAATTCTGGTATCACTCATATAACTAAGCAAAATCCCATTTTTGGACTGTTTTTGTACGAAAAACTTTAAACTCGATTTTCTCGGAAACTAGAAGCGCTAGAGCTTAAATAATGAAATTCTGGTATCACTCATATAACTAAGCAAAATCCCATTTTTGGACTGATTTTGTATGGAAAACTTTAAACTTAAATAATGAAATTCTGGTATCATTCATATAACTTAGCAAAATCCAATTTTTGGACTGTTTTTGTATGAAAAACTTTAAACTCGATTTTCTCGGAAACTAGAAGCGCTAGAGCTTAAATAATGAAATTCTGGTATCACTCATATAACTTAGCAAAATCCCATTATTGGACTGATTTATATGAAAAACTTTAAACTCGATTTTCTCGGAAACTAGAAGCGCTAGAGCTTAAATAATGAAATTCTGGTATCACTCATATAACTTAGCAAAATCCCATTTTTGGACTGATTTATATGAAAAACTTTAAACTCGATTTTCTCGGAAACTAGAAGCGCTAGAGCTTAAATAATGAAATTCTGGTATCACTCATATAACTAAGCAAAATCCCATTTTTGGACTGATTTTGTATGAAAAACTTTAAACTCGATTTTCTCGGAAATTAGAAGCGCTAGAGCTTAAATAATGAAATTCTGGTATCACTCATATAACTAAGCAAAATCCCATTTTTGGACTGTTTTTGTACGAAAAACTTTAAACTCGATTTTCTCGGAAACTAGAAGCGCTAGAGCTTAAATAATGAAATTCTGGTATCACTCATATAACTAAGCAAAATCCCATTTTTGGACTGATTTTGTATGAAAAACTTTAAACTCGATTTTCTCGGAAATTAGAAGCGCTAGAGCTTAAATAATGAAATTCTGGTATCACTCATATAACTAAGCAAAATCCCATTTTTGGACTGATTTTGTATGAAAAACTTTAAACTTAAATAATGAAATTCTGGTATCACTCATATAGCTTAGCAAAATCCAATTTTTGGACTGTTTTTGTATGAAAAACTTTAAACTCGATTTTCTCGGAAACTAGAAGCGCTAGAGCTTAAATAATGAAATTCTGGTATCACTCATATAACTAAGCAAAATCCCATTATTGGACTGATTTTGTATGAAAAACTTTAAACTCGATTTTCTCGGAAACTAGAAGCGCTAGAGCTTAAATAATGAAATTCTGGTATCACTCATATAACTTAGCAAAATCCCATTTTTGGACTGATTTATATGAAAAACTTTAAACTCGATTTTCTCGGAAACTAGAAGCGCTAGAGCTTAAATAATGAAATTCTGGTATCACTCATATAACTAAGCAAAATCCCATTTTTGGACTGTTTTTGTACGAAAAACTTTAAACTCGATTTTCTCGGAAACTAGAAGCGCTAGAGCTTAAATAATGAAATTCTGGTATCACTCATATAACTAAGCAAAATCCCATTTTTGGACTGATTTTGTATGAAAAACTTTAAACTCGATTTTCTCGGAAATTAGAAGCGCTAGAGCTTAAATAATGAAATTCTGGTATCACTCATATAACTAAGCAAAATCCCATTTTTGGACTGTTTTTGTACGAAAAACTTTAAACTCGATTTTCTCGGAAACTAGAAGCGCTAGAGCTTAAATAATGAAATTCTGGTATCACTCATATAACTAAGCAAAATCCCATTTTTGGACTGTTTTTGTACGAAAAACTTTAAACTCGATTTTCTCGGAAACTAGAAGCGCTAGAGCTTAAATAATGAAGCAAAATCCCATTTTTGGACTGTTTTTGTACGAAAAACTTTAAACTCGATTTTCTCGGAAACTAGAAGCGCTAGAGCTTAAATAATGAAATTCTGGTATCACTCATATAACTAAGCAAAATCCCATTTTTAGACTGATTTTGTATGAAAAACTTTAAACTCGATTTTCTCGGAAATTAGAAGCGCTAGAGCTTAAATAATGAAATTCTGGTATCACTCATATAACTAAGCAAAATCCCATTTTTGGACTGATTTTGTATGAAAAACTTTAAACTCGATTTTCTCGGAAATTAGAAGCGCTAGAGCTTAAATAATGAAATTCTGGTATCACTCATATAACTAAGCAAAATCCCATTTTTGGACTGTTTTTGTACGAAAAACTTTAAACTCGATTTTCTCGGAAACTAGAAGCGCTAGAGCTTAAATAATGAAATTCTGGTATCACTCATATAACTAAGCAAAATCCCATTTTTGGACTGATTTTGTATGAAAAACTTTAAACTCGATTTTCTCGGAAATTAGAAGCGCTAGAGCTTAAATAATGAAATTCTGGTATCACTCATATAACTAAGCAAAATCCCATTTTTGGACTGATTTTGTATGAAAAACTTTAAACTCGATTTTCTCGGAAATTAGAAGCGCTAGAGCTTAAATAATGAAATTCTGGTATCACTCATATAACTAAGCAAAATCCCATTTTTGGACTGATTTTGTATGAAAAACTTTAAACTCGATTTTCTCGGAAATTAGAAGCGCTAGAGCTTAAATAATGAAATTCTGGTATCACTCATATAACTAAGCAAAATCCCATTTTTGGACTGTTTTTGTACGAAAAACTTTAAACTCGATTTTCTCGGAAACTAGAAGCGCTAGAGCTTAAATAATGAAATTCTGGTATCACTCATATAACTAAGCAAAATCCCATTTTTGGACTGTTTTTGTACGAAAAACTTTAAACTCGATTTTCTCGGAAACTAGAAGCGCTAGAGCTTAAATAATGAAATTCTGGTATCACTCATATAACTAAGCAAAATCCCATTTTTGGACTGATTTTGTATGAAAAACTTTAAACTCGATTTTCTCGGAAATTAGAAGCGCTAGAGCTTAAATAATGAAATTCTGGTATCACTCATATAACTAAGCAAAATCCCATTTTTGGACTGTTTTTGTACGAAAAACTTTAAACTCGATTTTCTCGGAAACTAGAAGCGCTAGAGCTTAAATAATGAAATTCTGGTATCACTCATATAACTAAGCAAAATCCCATTTTTGGACTGATTTTGTATGAAAAACTTTAAACTCGATTTTCTCGGAAATTAGAAGCGCTAGAGCTTAAATAATGAAATTCTGGTATCACTCATATAACTAAGCAAAATCCCATTTTTGGACTGATTTTGTATGAAAAACTTTAAACTCGATTTTCTCGGAAATTAGAAGCGCTAGAGCTTAAATAATGAAATTCTGGTATCACTCATATAACTAAGCAAAATCCCATTTTTGGACTGTTTTTGTACGAAAAACTTTAAACTCGATTTTCTCGGAAACTAGAAGCGCTAGAGCTTAAATAATGAAATTCTGGTATCACTCATATAACTAAGCAAAATCCCATTTTTGGACTGATTTTGTATGAAAAACTTTAAACTCGATTTTCTCGGAAATTAGAAGCGCTAGAGCTTAAATAATGAAATTCTGGTATCACTCATATAACTAAGCAAAATCCAATTTTTGGACTGTTTTTGTACGAAAAACTTTAAACTCGATTTTCTCGGAAACTAGAAGCGCTAGAGCTTAAATAATGAAATTCTGGTATCACTCATATAACTTAGCAAAATCCCATTTTTGGACTGATTTTGTATGAAAAACTTTAAACTTAAATAATGAAATTCTGGTATCACTCATATAACTAAGCAAAATCCCATTTTTGGACTGTTTTTGTACGAAAAACTTTAAACTCGATTTTCTCGGAAACTAGAAGCGCTAGAGCTTAAATAATGAAATTCTGGTATCACTCATATAACTAAGCAAAATCCCATTTTTGGACTGATTTTGTATGAAAAACTTTAAACTCGATTTTCTCGGAAATTAGAAGCGCTAGAGCTTAAATAATGAAATTCTGGTATCACTCATATAACTAAGCAAAATCCAATTTTTGGACTGTTTTTGTACGAAAAACTTTAAACTCGATTTTCTCGGAAACTAGAAGCGCTAGAGCTTAAATAATGAAATTCTGGTATCACTCATATAACTTAGCAAAATCCCATTTTTGGACTGATTTTGTATGAAAAACTTTAAACTTAAATAATGAAATTCTGGTATCACTCATATAACTAAGCAAAATCCCATTTTTGGACTGATTTTGTATGAAAAACTTTAAACTCGATTTTCTCGGAAACTAGAAGCGCTAGAGCTTAAATAATGAAATTCTGGTATCACTCATATAACTTAGCAAAATCCCATTTTTGGACTGATTTTGTATGAAAAACTTTAAACTTAAATAATGAAATTCTGGTATCACTCATATAACTAAGCAAAATCCCATTTTTGGACTGATTTTGTATGAAAAACTTTAAACTCGATTTTCTCGGAAATTAGAAGCGCTAGAGCTTAAATAATGAAATTCTGGTATCACTCATATAACTAAGCAAAATCCAATTTTTGGACTGTTTTTGTACGAAAAACTTTAAACTCGATTTTCTCGGAAACTAGAAGCGCTAGAGCTTAAATAATGAAATTCTGGTATCACTCATATAACTTAGCAAAATCCCATTTTTGGACTGATTTTGTATGAAAAACTTTAAACTTAAATAATGAAATTCTGGTATCACTCATATAACTAAGCAAAATCCCATTTTTGGACTGATTTTGTATGAAAAACTTTAAACTCGATTTTCTCGGAAACTAGAAGCGCTAGAGCTTAAATAATGAAATTCTGGTATCACTCATATAACTAAGCAAAATCCCATTTTTGGACTGTTTTTGTACGAAAAACTTTAAACTCGATTTTCTCGGAAACTAGAAGCGCTAGAGCTTAAATAATGAAATTCTGGTATCACTCATATAACTAAGCAAAATCCCATTTTTGGACTGATTTTGTATGAAAAACTTTAAACTTAAATAATGAAATTCTGGTATCACTCATATAGCTTAGCAAAATCCAATTTTTGGACTGTTTTTGTATGAAAAACTTTAAACTCGATTTTCTCGGAAACTAGAAGCGCTAGAGCTTAAATAATGAAATTCTGGTATCACTCATATAACTTAGCAAAATCCCATTTTTGGACTGATTTTGTATGAAAAACTTTAAACTTAAATAATGAAATTCTGGTATCACTCATATAACTAAGCAAAATCCCATTTTTGGACTGATTTTGTATGAAAAACTTTAAACTTAAATAATGAAATTCTGGTATCACTCATATAACTAAGCAAAATCCCATTTTTGGACTGATTTTGTATGAAAAACTTTAAACTTAAATAATGAAATTCTGGTATCACTCATATAACTTAGCAAAATCCCATTTTTGGACTGTTTTTGTATGAAAAACTTTAAACTCGATTTTCTCGGAAACTAGAAGCGCTAGAGCTTAAATAATGAAATTCTGGTATCACTCATATAACTAAGCAAAATCCCATTTTTGGACTGATTTTGTATGAAAAACTTTAAACTCGATTTTCTCGGAAATTAGAAGCGCTAGAGCTTAAATAATGAAATTCTGGTATCACTCATATAACTAAGCAAAATCCCATTTTTGGACTGTTTTTGTACGAAAAACTTTAAACTCGATTTTCTCGGAAACTAGAAGCGCTAGAGCTTAAATAATGAAATTCTGGTATCACTCATATAACTAAGCAAAATCCCATTTTTGGACTGATTTAATGAAAAACTTTAAACTTAAATAATGAAATTCTGGTATCACTCATATAACTTAGCAAAATCCCATTTTTGGACTGATTTTGTATGAAAAACTTTAAACTTAAATAATGAAATTCTGGTATCACTCATATAACTAAGCAAAATCCCATTTTTGGACTGATTTTGTATGAAAAACTTTAAACTTAAATAATGAAATTCTGGTATCACTCATATAACTTAGCAAAATCCCATTTTTGGACTGTTTTTGTATGAAAAACTTTAAACTCGATTTTCTCGGAAACTAGAAGCGCTAGAGCTTAAATAATGAAATTCTGGTATCACTCATATAACTAAGCAAAATCCCATTTTTGTACTGATTTTGTATGAAAAACTTTAAACTCGATTTTCTCGGAAATTAGAAGCGCTAGAGCTTAAATAATGAAATTCTGGTATCACTCATATAACTAAGCAAAATCCCATTTTTGGACTGATTTTGTATGAAAAACTTTAAACTCGATTTTCTCGGAAATTAGAAGCGCTAGAGCTTAAATAATGAAATTCTGGTATCACTCATTTACCTTAGCAAAATCCCATTTTTGGACTGTTTTTGTATGAAAAACTTTAAACTCGATTTTCTCGGAAACTAGAAGCGCTAGAGCTTAAATAATGAAATTCTGGTATCACTCATATAACTTAGCAAAATTTACTGTCGGAAACGCGTAAAACCGGTACGAATAATATTAGTTTTGTAACACTGGAAATTACACTCAGCGTTACCGTTGATGCTACTGAAGTAGCAATTTGCCACTTTTTCGACTACTTGGATGAACTTTTACAAAATGCATCCAAATGTGATACTTTTGATACTTTTTACTAAATGAAGAGACACTCTTTTCTGCTTTCTGTTTTGTTAAAACTCCCAGCTTTTATGTAAGTTATATTCTTGTTATATATATGTAATAAACATCTGCAAACTTAATAATGATGTTCATGATATCTTTATTATAATATTGTACTCGCTTCGTTTGTATTCAGAAAGATGAATAACTATGAAACGAAAGCAACAAACACTCGATATTTTAGAGACGAATAACATGAAGTTAGTTTTTAAACAAGAGAATATGTACATTAACAACTCTGAAACAAAACAATCACTGAATAAATGTCGAAAAAGTTCATGGAAAAACACATTGATTTAAAATTCAGTACTGCCAGTTGAAGGAAAAGAAAAACATTAGGAAATATAAAAAAACCAATAATAACCATTTAGATGAAAAGCAACAAGATTATGAAGTACATTATTATATTATATTACTATATTAAAATAACAAAAAAAAATTACTTTGTTTTCAATGTAAATTAATTGTTTCCAATGTAGATTTGAAAATTTGAAAAACATTTATTTTATTTTCAAAAAGAATCACATACTTAAAAAATATTTTCCAGCAATGTGTTTTGCTTGGAAGTACATAAAAATAGTTGCTAGCAAAAAAGAAAAAAAAAAAAAATCACAATGCTTTACAGATTATATATATTTTTGTAAAGGTAACAAAAATAAAAATTACACGAATTTACTAAAGTGGCAACATTGCTATTGAGTACTTTTAAAAAAATTAAAGAGAGTGAAAACTGTAAAACAAAAGCCTTTTCATCAGTGTTGCCACTTTGTGGTGTAATTTTTACTCTCGTGGGTAATTTCTTTGAGGTGTAGAATAAATATGAACTTCAAAGTGATTTAAAGCCCGAAGCTTATTGGAAAAAGAAGATATTTATACTAAAAAAAACCCTAAAGAAAGATATGCTTCCAATATGTATTACAAAAAGTTATAAATTTTGTGTTTGCTTTAACATTTAAAATGCTTTAGTTAATAAATATTTAGGGCCCTTAACATTAGTTAAACTGATTTGAGAAACAGACTGTCGTCTGAAACCTTTACAGGAATTGTATTTACTAAATAAAGTATACAAAGGATGAACATGAAAATTTCGCACCATCCCTAGATAAATGGAAGTAGAACTTATTTTATGAATTTCTTATTTAATTTTTTTTGGGGTTTTTAATGTTATTTTTATTAAATTATTTTGAACTACTATATGCATCTTAATATATATTATTATCTTATTTAAGTGAAAAGGATACTATGAGGTTGTGCTGATGTATTTGTTGTAGTATATCGATTGATTTAGAATCATTATCTGAATCGTCTGTCCTGCTGGCTGGTTGTCTGTCCCTTTAGGCCTTCTGCGCAAAGTACACTTCGCAATTGTTTTTTTTTTTTTTTTTTTTTTTTTTTTTTTTTTTTTTTTTTTTAACAATTTTGGGAATTGGTCCACAATTTTACATGGCCCCGAACTTTTTTCCATAGAGTCTTTGAACCCATAAACCATCTTATTATGTTGGTATTTGGACAAAATTGAGCACACATATATATTATTTCAACCTTAATTATCCGATTAAATTATTTTGGAATCAGTCATGCCATAAATGGTATGTATTGATAAAAAAAAAATAGCTACGAGTACTATATCATGGCAACATTTTGTGCTGTTAGGTTTAGGAATGAATGTCATATATAAACCCTTCCCTTAAATCTCTTTAAGACGAAAAAATTTCAAATATATGTGGTTACTTAGATAATATTCGTCTTTTGAAATTCTAATGTTATAAGTATTAACCTTAACATAATTTTGTTGTAATAGCTCCATAATAGCATATATCTACGACCTAACAAGGGAACACTCTTAAAAATTTGACTGTAAACGATTTCTAATTTGTTCTTTTTTGTAAGCTTTTTTTTAAATAAACGCTTATTTGATATCAGGTGCAATATCATTTTAATTTGGTAATTTTGCGTCATCTCAACTGCAGTTTGGAATTTTGCTGGTGGTTACACTGCTTTTCATTGAACAACGTCTTTGTATTTACGATGCGAAACAAAATGTGTTTGCTAGCATCATGAATAAAAGAACAGTTTGTGCAGTAATCTGAATTTTATTTGAATGCGAACTTCAGTGGATAAACATTTCCGTATGTTTAGGAATGAAGTTGTTCATGTAGCCCTTTAATATGTATGCAGTTAATTAGGGCCGTTTGCGTTTTATGTAACGATATATTTTTTGAAATTGTTCTTTAAATATTTAGAACCAATTTTTTTCAATATAAATTTTTTTAAATTCCATTTTCAAATGTTTATTTACCCATAAAAACTGTTTAAATACTGGAATTTTTATTTAATTGGTGATTTGTTTAATTTTAGAGTGCATGCTCATCGTCTAGTATTATCCGCATCCAGTGCTTATTTTTTCGCCATGTTGACTGGATTCTTGCGTGAAACCAAAGAGGAAGAAGTAACTCTTGGCGAAGTACACGGTCATGCATTGCAAATACTTTTGCAATATTGTTACACTGGTTTTATTGAATTACGTGAGGACACAGTCGAACCTCTATTGGTGTCTATTACAATTAAATGCAGTCGTTTCGGCCTGTTGCAACTTTTAAGCTAGACAAATACATCCCTCAAATTGTTTGGGTCTTGTAGTTTTTGCCGAGCAACAAAATTGTAATACCCTTTTGCGACTGGCCAAAGCATAAACATGTCAAGACTTTCTGCAGGTGAGAGCAATAACATTTACAAAGGAATTCTTTTAAAGTGTTAAATGAATCCATAAAATCTTTTAGGGTGTGCAAAAATTAAGAATTTTTTCAATTAAATGCCGAACAATTGAGTAAATTACTTGCTAGTGATGATCTCTATGTACCCTCCGAAAAGGATGTGTTCCAGAGTTTAATGTCGTGGACACAACAACAAGATCCTGCTGTCCGAGAAAAACAAATTCCTGAATTATTGGAATTGATTAGATTGCCACTGCAGCAGCCGTCCTTTATAATGGATCATGTTCCTCAAACGAATGCCAACAATTAGTAACGGAGGCTTTAAAATGGCATTTATTACCTGAAAGAAGATCTCTTATATCTTCAGAACGCACAATGCCTAGAAAATCCACAGTAGGTCGATTGTTAGTTGTTGGTGGAATGGATGCTCATAAGGTGATTTCGATTTCAAATGAGAATCAAATTTTCATTATTTTACCTGTTTTTATAAATATATTTTTTTACCTGTTTAGGGAGCCATTAGTACTGAAAGCTATTGTCCACGTTTAGATAAATTGACTGTGTGGAAACAATAATTAGTATTGTGGTTATTTAATTGAGCTGTTTATCAACCTGTCCGTGAACGTGGGTCCAATCTCCCGGTCAGTCAAGAATGAAAAATACCAATAAGTTTTAATTAATTTCATTTTGTAAAATTCTTTTCTTCATAAAAATAATTTTATGAAAATAAAATTTAATGAGCTTTGCCCTGATAAGAATAGGAAAGTATGGATTGAAATAAATATATTTTAGCCCTTTTTGCGGTTTATTTGAAATAAAAAATGACATTCAAATATAATAAAGCAGTCCTTTTTTCAATTTATCTTTTTTTTTTAGCATGTTTTTCAGAAGTATTCACGCGCTAAGTGTGCCAAGAGTTGCCATCATCGGTCAGAAGGGCCGTGAATGAAGATTAATGGTGTTTTCTTTTCCACACAAAAGATATCACCTTTTGAAAAGGTGCTTGTATAAATGTCTTGCCAACCCTGTAATAATGCTATTTGTTATTTGTTAAAAAACAAGTTTTGAAAATGTGGAATGCCGGTTTTTAATTTTTTTTATCCGATAAAACGATTTAAAATAAATTTTAGGGTTGGTTTCCAATTTTGCAATTTTTCACGAACTTTAGCAATGTTTCCGAAAAAACAATTCTTCGTTGTAAGTTATCTGATTCTTTACAGCTTTAACGATCTATAATAAATATTACCCCTTGCTATCATGCCGCTGTTAGTAAATTTTTTCGATTTTCCGCTAATTTAGCAATTTTCACCAAATTTTATCCATTGCTTTATGTAGAAGTACATAACACGCGTTAATTCGTCGGCAAGTATCGACTTTAGCGCGTGAAAAATGGCAAGTTATAGAACGCGCGTTATAAAAGCGTTTTCATTTAGCTGTTTTTTCTTTGTTTAACAATTTTTTATAGAATTTCAAGCTTCAGCTCTTTTTTTATACGATACTGTATGTTTTATAAACTCTTCAATAAGTTGTTCCATGATTCACTAATTTGTTAAAATATTTTTTTTTGTTGTCAGCTGATTGCTTGTAAAAAATATACAACGCGTTAAAAAGTTCAAAGTTAATGAACTTTCTGGCGCGTACGAGTCAAAAAGTTTATTGAGTAACTTGTTCTACTAAAATACACTAGTTTAACTTTTTTTTAACAGAAGTCTACAGAGCGCGCGCGCTAACGCGTGTTATGTATTTCTACCTTTATAGTTTTTGGAACTCTAAATAAATTTTAAGGCTTGTTTAACTAATTAAAATTTTTACGAATTTTCGGTACTTTTGCAAACTTTACCCAATTTTTGCAATGTTTGCGTAGCTGTGTTGCTCTTTGAGGCAATCGTCGCCGTTATAAAACACTCCATATAAATCCAAGTTACCTATTTTACAGGGCACTATCAGCCCTTTTAGAGAGCAAGACACTTATAAGAAACAAACACCAAATTACATACATATTTTTCTAGAAAAGAAAACACCATAAGATTAATGCCGAAGAGCACGGCCTTCCTCTATAAAGAAGCCCTATTTATACCCTCCACCACGATTAGTGGTGAATGGAGTATACTAAGTTTGTCATTCCGTGCAAAACTATTTTATTATACATCTAAGATCACATAAAGTATATATATATATATTCTGGCACCTTGAGTAATTCTAACTCTATTTAACCATGTCCGTCTGTCTGTCCGTCTGTTGAAAACCCGCTCACTTTCAAAAACTCAAAAGAAAAGGACAAGCTTGATGTCAAATTGCTTGTAATTACCCTAAACAGTTTGGAATTTAAATCTAGCAAAATTGGTTCAGTAGGATCCCAGCTATGAAACAAAATGTGGAACCACCACCCTAAAAAATTGATAATTTTGCTACAAGAACTAACATAAATGGTGGAATAATGCACGGAATGATATCAAATTACGCACAAATTAGTTTTATATGACTGGAAATCATAGTGTTAAATTTCATGAGGATCGGTTCATAATTTACCCTGGGCCCCATATAAACCCTGCTCCCGGAAAACAGTTGAGTACGCCTAAAACCGTAATAAATAATGCCAACATAATAAATTTTGATATGTAACAGTTTTATAAGTCAAGAACTCACACTGGAAAACTTCGTAAAGATCGGTCCATAAATTACCATAGGCCCCATAATAAACCCTTATCTCGGAAAACAGTTTATTACCTTTAAAACCGTTATAAATAATGCCATCATAATAAAATTTAATACTTTACAGTTTTATAGGACTAGAAATCACACTGCCGAATTTTATGAAGATCAGTCTATAATCTACCCTAATCCCCATATAAACCCTCTTCCCGGAAACAGATTTGTACGCCTAAAGCCGTAATAAACATAGAGCATGTTAAGGTTTTAACAAAAATAATGTTGCTTTTTTTCTACAATTGAAGTTTTAAGTTTTACATAAAAATTAAATGTTTGTTCGGTATATGCAAGTTTAAATGGAATTTATTTTGTCGCACTTATTGAGGTAACTGAATTTTTAGCGGTGATGTTATCGTTTGCGTTTTCTAATCGAACGACGATTTTTCCAGCACTTGTGTTTTTAAAGTCATCTACGATCTGAACGTCCTCAGCGACCTTAACGTTTTCTACTTTTTTTACGGCTCCTGTGACGTTTACGTCCTCAACAGTGATTTCTTGCCTGGCACGATCCCCACTTTCTTTCAAATTATTTGCATTTTCCTCATGATCGCCATTTTCAGCTTCTTTCATGTCATCGTCTTCATCGTTAAGCAAATCGGTACTCTCATCAGCATCACCTTCATTTTGTAGTCCATCAAGTAGTTCAGTCAATTCATCATCAATATCTTGAAGTTCTTCCATTAAATCAATAATTTTTGTAGCATTTTTAGGCTTTTCAGTTTTCAACTCTTTATTGATTTTGGGCTCAACTTTGTTCGAGCTTTCCTTTGAAGTCTTGTCGTTGGCTACGGCAACAAAAGCTCGACTGCAATGTAAAACACACAACAATCCTAAGACGGCAATGATGAATGTATCGGCTGTCTTCATTTTAAGTTAAATTTATGTTCTTCCAAAACGTGTTTAGTTGTTCAAGAATCAAAAGTTGAATGATACATTTTTTCGGTTTCTTTTTAGTTAACTCGATTTTAAAATTCTCGCTACAAATGTTTAGTTTAAATTAGTTTGAAGTAGGTAACACCTGTATAAATATTGTAACTATAAGAATGTTCGAACCCATCAATGATAACACTGTGCTTGTTTAAAAAAACTGACAAGCGGAACAAATGGACTTCGGGTACGCTGAATACACGCAAAGAAAAAACATGGTTGTGGTTAGCAAAATCCCATTTTTGGTCAGATTTTGTATGAAAAACTTTAAACTCGATTTTCTCGGAAACTAGAAGCGCTAGAGCTTAAATAATGAAATTCTGGTATCATTCATATAACTTAGCAAAATCCCATTTTTGGACTGATTTATATGAAAAACTTTAAACTCGATTTTCTCGGAAACTAGAAGCGCTAGAGCTTAAATAACAAAATTGTGGTATCACTCATATAACTTAGCAAAATCCCATTTTTGGACTGATTTATATGAAAAACTTTAAACTCGATTTTCTCGGAAACTAGAAGCGCTAGAGCTTAAATAATGAAATTCTGGTATCACTCATATAACTAAGCAAAATCCCATTTTTGGACTGTTTTTGTACGAAAAACTTTAAACTCGATTTTCTCGGAAACTAGAAGCGCTAGAGCTTAAATAATGAAATTCTGGTATCACTCATATAACTAAGCAAAATCCCATTTTTGGACTGTTTTTGTACGAAAAACTTTAAACTCGATTTTCTCGGAAACTAGAAGCGCTAGAGCTTAAATAATGAAATTCTGGTATCACTCATATAACTAAGCAAAATCCCATTTTTGGACTGTTTTTGTACGAAAAACTTTAAACTCGATTTTCTCGGAAACTAGAAGCGCTAGAGCTTAAATAATGAAATTCTGGTATCACTCATATAACTAAGCAAAATCCCATTTTTGGACTGATTTTGTATGAAAAACTTTAAACTTAAATAATGAAATTCTGGTATCACTCATATAACTAAGCAAAATCCCATTTTTGGACTGTTTTTGTACGAAAAACTTTAAACTCGATTTTCTCGGAAACTAGAAGCGCTAGAGCTTAAATAATGAAATTCTGGTATCACTCATATAACTAAGCAAAATCCCATTTTTGGACTGTTTTTGTACGAAAAACTTTAAACTCGATTTTCTCGGAAACTAGAAGCGCTAGAGCTTAAATAATGAAATTCTGGTATCACTCATATAACTAAGCAAAATCCCATTTTTGGACTGATTTTGTATGAAAAACTTTAAACTTAAATAATGAAATTCTGGTATCACTCATATAACTAAGCAAAATCCCATTTTTGGACTGTTTTTGTACGAAAAACTTTAAACTCGATTTTCTCGGAAACTAGAAGCGCTAGAGCTTAAATAATGAAATTCTGGTATCACTCATATAACTAAGCAAAATCCCATTTTTGGACTGTTTTTGTACGAAAAACTTTAAACTCGATTTTCTCGGAAACTAGAAGCGCTAGAGCTTAAATAATGAAATTCTGGTATCACTCATATAACTAAGCAAAATCCCATTTTTGGACTGTTTTTGTACGAAAAACTTTAAACTCGATTTTCTCGGAAACTAGAAGCGCTAGAGCTTAAATAATGAAATTCTGGTATCACTCATATAACTAAGCAAAATCCCATTTTTGGACTGATTTTGTATGAAAAACTTTAAACTTAAATAATGAAATTCTGGTATCACTCATATAACTAAGCAAAATCCCATTTTTGGACTGTTTTTGTACGAAAAACTTTAAACTCGATTTTCTCGGAAACTAGAAGCGCTAGAGCTTAAATAATGAAATTCTGGTATCACTCATATAACTAAGCAAAATCCCATTTTTGGACTGTTTTTGTACGAAAAACTTTAAACTCGATTTTCTCGGAAACTAGAAGCGCTAGAGCTTAAATAATGAAATTCTGGTATCACTCATATAACTAAGCAAAATCCCATTTTTGGACTGATTTTGTATGAAAAACTTTAAACTTAAATAATGAAATTCTGGTATCACTCATATAACTAAGCAAAATCCCATTTTTGGACTGTTTTTGTACGAAAAACTTTAAACTCGATTTTCTCGGAAACTAGAAGCGCTAGAGCTTAAATAATGAAATTCTGGTATCACTCATATAACTAAGCAAAATCCAATTTTTGGACTGTTTTGTATGAAAAACTTTAAACTCGATTTTCTCGGAAACTAGAAGCGCGAGAGCTTAAATAACAAAATTGTGGTATCACTCATTTACCTTAGCAAAATCCCATTTTTGGACTGTTTTTGTATGAAAAACTTTAAACTCGATTTTCTCGGAAACTAGAAGCGCTAGAGCTTAAATAATGAAATTCTGGTATCACTCATATAACTTAGCAAAATCCCATTTTTGGACTGATTTTGTATGAAAAACTTTAAACTCGATTTTCTCGGAAATTAGAAGCGCTAGAGCTTAAATAATGAAATTCTGGTATCACTCATATAACTAAGCAAAATCCCATTTTTGGACTGATTTTGTATGAAAAACTTTAAACTCGATTTTCTCGGAAACTAGAAGCGCGAGAGCTTAAATAACAAAATTGTGGTATCACTCATTTACCTTAGCAAAATCCCATTTTTGGACTGTTTTTGTATGAAAAACTTTAAACTCGATTTTCTCGGAAACTAGAAGCGCTAGAGCTTAAATAATGAAATTCTGGTATCACTCATATAACTTAGCAAAATCCCATTTTTGGACTGATTTATATGAAAAACTTTAAACTCGATTTTCTCGGAAACTAGAAGCGCTAGAGCTTAAATAACAAAATTGTGGTATCACTCATTTACCTTAGCAAAATCCCATTTTTGGACTGTTTTTGTATGAAAAACTTTAAACTCGATTTTCTCGGAAACTAGAAGCGCTAGAGCTTAAATAATGAAATTCTGGTATCACTCATATAACTAAGCAAAATCCCATTTTTGGACTGATTTTGTATGAAAAACTTTAAACTTAAATAATGAAATTCTGGTATCACTCATATAACTTAGCAAAATCCCATTTTTGGACTGATTTATATGAAAAACTTTAAACTCGATTTTCTCGGAAACTAGAAGCGCTAGAGCTTAAATAACAAAATTGTGGTATCACTCATTTACCTTAGCAAAATCCCATTTTTGGACTGTTTTTGTATGAAAAACTTTAAACTCGATTTTCTCGGAAACTAGAAGCGCTAGAGCTTAAATAATGAAATTCTGGTATCACTCATATAACTAAGCAAAATCCCATTTTTGGACTGATTTATATGAAAAACTTTAAACTCGATTTTCTCGGAAACTAGAAGCGCTAGAGCTTAAATAACAAAATTGTGGTATCACTCATTTACCTTAGCAAAATCCCATTTTTGGACTGATTTATATGAAAAACTTTAAACTCGATTTTCTCGGAAACTAGAAGCGCTAGAGCTTAAATAATGAAATTCTGGTATCACTCATATAACTAAGCAAAATCCCATTTTTGGACTGTTTTTGTACGAAAAACTTTAAACTCGATTTTCTCGGAAACTAGAAGCGCTAGAGCTTAAATAATGAAATTCTGGTATCACTCATATAACTAAGCAAAATCCCATTTTTGGACTGATTTTGTATGAAAAACTTTAAACTCGATTTTCTCGGAAATTAGAAGCGCTAGAGCTTAAATAATGAAATTCTGGTATCACTCATATAACTAAGCAAAATCCCATTTTTGGACTGTTTTTGTACGAAAAACTTTAAACTCGATTTTCTCGGAAACTAGAAGCGCTAGAGCTTAAATAATGAAATTCTGGTATCATTCATATAACTTAGCAAAATCCCATTTTTGGACTGATTTATATGAAAAACTTTAAACTCGATTTTCTCGGAAACTAGAAGCGCTAGAGCTTAAATAACAAAATTGTGGTATCACTCATTTACCTTAGAAAAATCCCATTTTTGGACTGTTTTTGTATGAAAAACTTTAAACTCGATTTTCTCGGAAACTAGAAGCGCTAGAGCTTAAATAATGAAATTCTGGTATCACTCATATAACTAAGCAAAATCCCATTTTTGGACTGATTTTGTATGAAAAACTTTAAACTTAAATAATGAAATTCTGGTATCACTCATATAGCTTAGCAAAATCCAATTTTTGGACTGTTTTGTATGAAAAACTTTAAACTCGATTTTCTCGGAAACTAGAAGCGCGAGAGCTTAAATAACAAAATTGTGGTATCACTCATTTACCTTAGCAAAATCCCATTTTTGGACTGTTTTTGTATGAAAAACTTTAAACTCGATTTTCTCGGAAACTAGAAGCGCTAGAGCTTAAATAATGAAATTCTGGTATCACTCATATAACTTAGCAAAATCCCATTTTTGGACTGTTTTTATATGAAAAACTTTAAACTCGATTTTCTCGGAAACTAGAAGCGCTAGAGCTTAAATAATGAAATTCTGGTATCACTCATATAACTAAGCAAAATCCCATTTTTGGACTGATTTATATGAAAAACTTTAAACTCGATTTTCTCGGAAACTAGAAGCGCTAGAGCTTAAATAACAAAATTGTGGTATCACTCATTTACCTTAGCAAAATCCCATTTTTGGACTGATTTATATGAAAAACTTTAAACTCGATTTTCTCGGAAACTAGAAGCGCTAGAGCTTAAATAATGAAATTCTGGTATCACTCATATAACTTAGCAAAATCCCATTTTTGGACTGATTTATATGAAAAACTTTAAACTCGATTTTCTCGGAAACTAGAAGCGCTAGAGCTTAAATAACAAAATTGTGGTATCACTCATTTACCTTAGCAAAATCCCATTTTTGGACTGATTTATATGAAAAACTTTAAACTCGATTTTCTCGGAAACTAGAAGCGCTAGAGCTTAAATAATGAAATTCTGGTATCACTCATATAACTTAGCAAAATCCCATTTTTGGACTGATTTATATGAAAAACTTTAAACTCGATTTTCTCGGAAACTAGAAGCGCTAGAGCTTAAATAATGAAATTCTGGTACCACTCATATAACTTAGCAAAATCCCATTTTTGGACTGATTTATATGAAAAACTTTAAACTCGATTTTCTCGGAAACTAGAAGCGCTAGAGCTTAAATAACAAAATTGTGGTATCACTCATTTACCTTAGCAAAATCCCATTTTTGGACTGATTTATATGAAAAACTTTAAACTCGATTTTCTCGGAAACTAGAAGCGCTAGAGCTTAAATAATGAAATTCTGGTATCACTCATATAACTTAGCAAAATCCCATTTTTGGACTGATTTATATGAAAAACTTTAAACTCGATTTTCTCGGAAACTAGAAGCGCTAGAGCTTAAATAACAAAATTGTGGTATCACTCATTTACCTTAGCAAAATCCCATTTTTGGACTGATTTATATGAAAAACTTTAAACTCGATTTTCTCGGAAACTAGAAGCGCTAGAGCTTAAATAATGAAATTCTGGTATCACTCATATAACTTAGCAAAATCCCATTTTTGGACTGATTTATATGAAAAACTTTAAACTCGATTTTCTCGGAAACTAGAAGCGCTAGAGCTTAAATAATGAAATTCTGGTATCACTCATTTACCTTAGCAAAATCCCATTTTTGGACTGATTTATATGAAAAACTTTAAACTCGATTTTCTCGGAAACTAGAAGCGCTAGAGCTTAAATAACAAAATTGTGGTATCACTCATTTACCTTAGCAAAATCCCATTTTTGGACTGATTTATATGAAAAACTTTAAACTCGATTTTCTCGGAAACTAGAAGCGCTAGAGCTTAAATAATGAAATTCTGGTATCACTCATATAACTTAGCAAAATCCCATTTTTGGACTGATTTATATGAAAAACTTTAAACTCGATTTTCTCGGAAACTAGAAGCGCTAGAGCTTAAATAATGAAATTCTGGTATCACTCATATAACTTAGCAAAATCCCATTTTTGGACTGATTTATATGAAAAACTTTAAACTCGATTTTCTCGGAAACTAGAAGCGCTAGAGCTTAAATAACAAAATTGTGGTATCACTCATTTACCTTAGCAAAATCCCATTTTTGGACTGATTTATATGAAAAACTTTAAACTCGATTTTCTCGGAAACTAGAAGCGCTAGAGCTTAAATAATGAAATTCTGGTATCACTCATATAACTTAGCAAAATCCCATTTTTGGACTGATTTATATGAAAAACTTTAAACTCGATTTTCTCGGAAACTAGAAGCGCTAGAGCTTAAATAACAAAATTGTGGTATCACTCATTTACCTTAGCAAAATCCCATTTTTGGACTGATTTATATGAAAAACTTTAAACTCGATTTTCTCGGAAACTAGAAGCGCTAGAGCTTAAATAATGAAATTCTGGTATCACTCATATAACTTAGCAAAATCCCATTTTTGGACTGATTTATATGAAAAACTTTAAACTCGATTTTCTCGGAAACTAGAAGCGCTAGAGCTTAAATAACAAAATTGTGGTATCACTCATTTACCTTAGCAAAATCCCATTTTTGGACTGATTTATATGAAAAACTTTAAACTCGATTTTCTCGGAAACTAGAAGCGCTAGAGCTTAAATAATGAAATTCTGGTATCACTCATATAACTTAGCAAAATCCCATTTTTGGACTGATTTATATGAAAAACTTTAAACTCGATTTTCTCGGAAACTAGAAGCGCTAGAGCTTAAATAACAAAATTGTGGTATCACTCATTTACCTTAGCAAAATCCCATTTTTGGACTGATTTATATGAAAAACTTTAAACTCGATTTTCTCGGAAACTAGAAGCGCTAGAGCTTAAATAATGAAATTCTGGTATCACTCATATAACTTAGCAAAATCCCATTTTTGGACTGATTTATATGAAAAACTTTAAACTCGATTTTCTCGGAAACTAGAAGCGCTAGAGCTTAAATAACAAAATTGTGGTATCACTCATTTACCTTAGCAAAATCCCATTTTTGGACTGATTTATATGAAAAACTTTAAACTCGATTTTCTCGGAAACTAGAAGCGCTAGAGCTTAAATAATGAAATTCTGGTATCACTCATATAACTTAGCAAAATCCCATTTTTGGACTGATTTATATGAAAAACTTTAAACTCGATTTTCTCGGAAACTAGAAGCGCTAGAGCTTAAATAACAAAATTGTGGTATCACTCATTTACCTTAGCAAAATCCCATTTTTGGACTGATTTATATGAAAAACTTTAAACTCGATTTTCTCGGAAACTAGAAGCGCTAGAGCTTAAATAACAAAATTGTGGTATCACTCATTTACCTTAGCAAAATCCCATTTTTGGACTGATTTATATGAAAAACTTTAAACTCGATTTTCTCGGAAACTAGAAGCGCTAGAGCTTAAATAACAAAATTGTGGTATCACTCATTTACCTTAGCAAAATCCCATTTTTGGACTGATTTATATGAAAAACTTTAAACTCGATTTTCTCGGAAACTAGAAGCGCTAGAGCTTAAATAACAAAATTGTGGTATCACTCATTTACCTTAGCAAAATCCCATTTTTGGACTGATTTATATGAAAAACTTTAAACTCGATTTTCTCGGAAACTAGAAGCGCTAGAGCTTAAATAATGAAATTCTGGTATCACTCATATAACTTAGCAAAATCCCATTTTTGGACTGATTTATATGAAAAACTTTAAACTCGATTTTCTCGGAAACTAGAAGCGCTAGAGCTTAAATAACAAAATTGTGGTATCACTCATTTACCTTAGCAAAATCCCATTTTTGGACTGATTTATATGAAAAACTTTAAACTCGATTTTCTCGGAAACTAGAAGCGCTAGAGCTTAAATAACAAAATTGTGGTATCACTCATTTACCTTAGCAAAATCCCATTTTTGGACTGATTTATATGAAAAACTTTAAACTCGATTTTCTCGGAAACTAGAAGCGCTAGAGCTTAAATAACAAAATTGTGGTATCACTCATTTACCTTAGCAAAATCCCATTTTTGGACTGATTTATATGAAAAACTTTAAACTCGATTTTCTCGGAAACTAGAAGCGCTAGAGCTTAAATAATGAAATTCTGGTATCACTCATATAACTTAGCAAAATCCCATTTTTGGACTGATTTATATGAAAAACTTTAAACTCGATTTTCTCGGAAACTAGAAGCGCTAGAGCTTAAATAACAAAATTGTGGTATCACTCATTTACCTTAGCAAAATCCCATTTTTGGACTGATTTATATGAAAAACTTTAAACTCGATTTTCTCGGAAACTAGAAGCGCTAGAGCTTAAATAACAAAATTGTGGTATCACTCATTTACCTTAGCAAAATCCCATTTTTGGACTGATTTATATGAAAAACTTTAAACTCGATTTTCTCGGAAACTAGAAGCGCTAGAGCTTAAATAATGAAATTCTGGTATCACTCATATAACTTAGCAAAATCCCATTTTTGGACTGATTTATATGAAAAACTTTAAACTCGATTTTCTCGGAAACTAGAAGCGCTAGAGCTTAAATAACAAAATTGTGGTATCACTCATTTACCTTAGCAAAATCCCATTTTTGGACTGATTTATATGAAAAACTTTAAACTCGATTTTCTCGGAAACTAGAAGCGCTAGAGCTTAAATAATGAAATTCTGGTATCACTCATATAACTTAGCAAAATCCCATTTTTGGACTGATTTATATGAAAAACTTTAAACTCGATTTTCTCGGAAACTAGAAGCGCTAGAGCTTAAATAACAAAATTGTGGTATCACTCATTTACCTTAGCAAAATCCCATTTTTGGACTGATTTATATGAAAAACTTTAAACTCGATTTTCTCGGAAACTAGAAGCGCTAGAGCTTAAATAACAAAATTGTGGTATCACTCATTTACCTTAGCAAAATCCCATTTTTGGACTGATTTATATGAAAAACTTTAAACTCGATTTTCTCGGAAACTAGAAGCGCTAGAGCTTAAATAACAAAATTGTGGTATCACTCATTTACCTTAGCAAAATCCCATTTTTGGACTGATTTATATGAAAAACTTTAAACTCGATTTTCTCGGAAACTAGAAGCGCTAGAGCTTAAATAACAAAATTGTGGTATCACTCATTTACCTTAGCAAAATCCCATTTTTGGACTGATTTATATGAAAAACTTTAAACTCGATTTTCTCGGAAACTAGAAGCGCTAGAGCTTAAATAATGAAATTCTGGTATCACTCATATAACTTAGCAAAATCCCATTTTTGGACTGATTTATATGAAAAACTTTAAACTCGATTTTCTCGGAAACTAGAAGCGCTAGAGCTTAAATAACAAAATTGTGGTATCACTCATTTACCTTAGCAAAATCCCATTTTTGGACTGATTTATATGAAAAACTTTAAACTCGATTTTCTCGGAAACTAGAAGCGCTAGAGCTTAAATAACAAAATTGTGGTATCACTCATTTACCTTAGCAAAATCCCATTTTTGGACTGATTTATATGAAAAACTTTAAACTCGATTTTCTCGGAAACTAGAAGCGCTAGAGCTTAAATAACAAAATTGTGGTATCACTCATTTACCTTAGCAAAATCCCATTTTTGGACTGATTTATATGAAAAACTTTAAACTCGATTTTCTCGGAAACTAGAAGCGCTAGAGCTTAAATAACAAAATTGTGGTATCACTCATTTACCTTAGCAAAATCCCATTTTTGGACTGATTTATATGAAAAACTTTAAACTCGATTTTCTCGGAAACTAGAAGCGCTAGAGCTTAAATAATGAAATTCTGGTATCACTCATATAACTTAGCAAAATCCCATTTTTGGACTGATTTATATGAAAAACTTTAAACTCGATTTTCTCGGAAATTAGAAGCGCTAGAGCTTAAATAATGAAATTCTGGTATCACTCATATAACTAAGCAAAATCCCATTTTTGGACTGATTTTGTATGAAAAACTTTAAACTCGATTTTCTCGGAAATTAGAAGCGCTAGAGCTTAAATAATGAAATTCTGGTATCACTCATATAACTAAGCAAAATCCCATTTTTGGACTGATTTTGTATGAAAAACTTTAAACTCGATTTTCTCGGAAATTAGAAGCGCTAGAGCTTAAATAATGAAATTCTGGTATCACTCATATAACTAAGCAAAATCCCATTTTTGGACTGATTTTGTATGAAAAACTTTAAACTCGATTTTCTCGGAAATTAGAAGCGCTAGAGCTTAAATAATGAAATTCTGGTATCACTCATATAACTAAGCAAAATCCCATTTTTGGACTGATTTATATGAAAAACTTTAAACTCGATTTTCTCGGAAACTAGAAGCGCTAGAGCTTAAATAATGAAATTCTGGTATCACTCATATAACTTAGCAAAATCCCATTTTTGGACTGATTTATATGAAAAACTTTAAACTCGATTTTCTCGGAAATTAGAAGCGCTAGAGCTTAAATAATGAAATTCTGGTATCACTCATATAACTTAGCAAAATCCCATTTTTGGACTGATTTTGTATGAAAAACTTTAAACTCGATTTTCTCGGAAATTAGAAGCGCTAGAGCTTAAATAATGAAATTCTGGTATCACTCATATAACTAAGCAAAATCCCATTTTTGGACTGATTTTGTATGAAAAACTTTAAACTCGATTTTCTCGGAAATTAGAAGCGCTAGAGCTTAAATAATGAAATTCTGGTATCACTCATATAACTAAGCAAAATCCCATTTTTGGACTGATTTTGTATGAAAAACTTTAAACTCGATTTTCTCGGAAATTAGAAGCGCTAGAGCTTAAATAATGAAATTCTGGTATCACTCATATAACTAAGCAAAATCCCATTTTTGGACTGATTTTGTATGAAAAACTTTAAACTCGATTTTCTCGGAAATTAGAAGAGCTAGAGCTTAAATAATGAAATTCTGGTATCACTCATATAACTAAGCAAAATCCCATTTTTGGACTGATTTTGTATGAAAAACTTTAAACTCGATTTTCTCGGAAATTAGAAGCGCTAGAGCTTAAATAATGAAATTCTGGTATCACTCATATAACTAAGCAAAATCCCATTTTTGGACTGTTTTTGTACGAAAAACTTTAAACTCAATTTTCTCGGAAACTAGAAGCGCTAGAGCTTAAATAATGAAATTCTGGTATCACTCATATAACTAAGCAAAATCCCATTTTTGGACTGATTTTGTATGAAAAACTTTAAACTCGATTTTCTCGGAAATTAGAAGCGCTAGAGCTTAAATAATGAAATTCTGGTATCACTCATATAACTAAGCAAAATCCCATTTTTGGACTGATTTTGTATGAAAAACTTTAAACTCGATTTTCTCGGAAATTAGAAGCGCTAGAGCTTAAATAATGAAATTCTGGTATCACTCATATAACTAAGCAAAATCCCATTTTTGGACTGATTTTGTATGAAAAACTTTAAACTCGATTTTCTCGGAAATTAGAAGCGCTAGAGCTTAAATAATGAAATTCTGGTATCACTCATATAACTAAGCAAAATCCCATTTTTGGACTGTTTTTGTACGAAAAACTTTAAACTCAATTTTCTCGGAAACTAGAAGCGCTAGAGCTTAAATAATGAAATTCTGGTATCACTCATATAACTAAGCAAAATCCCATTTTTGGACTGATTTTGTATGAAAAACTTTAAACTCGATTTTCTCGGAAATTAGAAGCGCTAGAGCTTAAATAATGAAATTCTGGTATCACTCATATAACTAAGCAAAATCCCATTTTTGGACTGATTTTGTATGAAAAACTTTAAACTCGATTTTCTCGGAAATTAGAAGCGCTAGAGCTTAAATAATGAAATTCTGGTATCACTCATATAACTAAGCAAAATCCCATTTTTGGACTGATTTTGTATGAAAAACTTTAAACTCGATTTTCTCGGAAATTAGAAGCGCTAGAGCTTAAATAATGAAATTCTGGTATCACTCATATAACTAAGCAAAATCCCATTTTTGGACTGATTTTGTATGAAAAACTTTAAACTCGATTTTCTCGGAAATTAGAAGCGCTAGAGCTTAAATAATGAAATTCTGGTATCACTCATATAACTAAGCAAAATCCCATTTTTGGACTGTTTTTGTACGAAAAACTTTAAACTCGATTTTCTCGGAAACTAGAAGCGCTAGAGCTTAAATAATGAAATTCTGGTATCACTCATATAACTAAGCAAAATCCCATTTTTGGACTGATTTTGTATGGAAAACTTTAAACTTAAATAATGAAATTCTGGTATCACTCATATAGCTTAGCAAAATCCAATTTTTGGACTGTTTTTGTATGAAAAACTTTAAACTCGATTTTCTCGGAAACTAGAAGCGCTAGAGCTTAAATA
The DNA here is from genome assembly GCA_943735925.1 of Pollenia amentaria. NCBI lineage: Eukaryota > Metazoa > Arthropoda > Insecta > Diptera > Polleniidae > Pollenia > Pollenia amentaria. Next base: position 196,491,638 of record OX031008.1, on the reverse strand, counting down.
ATGAAATTCTGGTATCACTCATATAACTTAGCAAAATCCCATTATTGGACTGATTTTGTATGAAAAACTTTAAACTCGATTTTCTCGGAAACTAGAAGCGCTAGAGCTTAAATAATGAAATTCTGGTATCACTCATATAACTAAGCAGAATCCCATTTTTGGACTGTTTTTGTACGAAAAACTTTAAACTCGATTTTCTCGGAAATTAGAAGCGCTAGAGCTTAAATAATGAAATTCTGGTATCACTCATATAACTAAGCAGAATCCCATTTTTGGACTGTTTTTGTACGAAAAACTTTAAACTCGATTTTCTCGGAAACTAGAAGCGCTAGAGCTTAAATAATGAAATTCTGGTATCACTCATATAACTAAGCAAAATCCCATTTTTGGACTGATTTTGTATGAAAAACTTTAAACTCGATTTTCTCGGAAATTAGAAGCGCTAGAGCTTAAATAATGAAATTCTGGTATCACTCATATAACTAAGCAAAATCCCATTTTTGGACTGATTTTGTATGAAAAACTTTAAACTTAAATAATGAAATTCTGGTATCACTCATATAGCTTAGCAAAATCCAATTTTTGGACTGTTTTTGTATGAAAAACTTTAAACTCGATTTTCTCGGAAACTAGAAGCGCTAGAGCTTAAATAATGAAATTCTGGTATCACTCATATAACTTAGCAAAATCCCATTATTGGACTGATTTTGTATGAAAAACTTTAAACTCGATTTTCTCGGAAACTAGAAGCGCTAGAGCTTAAATAATGAAATTCTGGTATCACTCATATAACTAAGCAGAATCCCATTTTTGGACTGTTTTTGTACGAAAAACTTTAAACTCGATTTTCTCGGAAATTAGAAGCGCTAGAGCTTAAATAATGAAATTCTGGTATCACTCATATAACTAAGCAGAATCCCATTTTTGGACTGTTTTTGTACGAAAAACTTTAAACTCGATTTTCTCGGAAATTAGAAGCGCTAGAGCTTAAATAATGAAATTCTGGTATCACTCATATAACTAAGCAAAATCCCATTTTTGGACTGATTTTGTATGAAAAACTTTAAACTCGATTTTCTCGGAAATTAGAAGCGCTAGAGCTTAAATAATGAAATTCTGGTATCACTCATATAACTAAGCAAAATCCCATTTTTGGACTGATTTTGTATGAAAAACTTTAAACTTAAATAATGAAATTCTGGTATCACTCATATAACTAAGCAGAATCCCATTTTTGGACTGTTTTTGTACGAAAAACTTTAAACTCGATTTTCTCGGAAACTAGAAGCGCTAGAGCTTAAATAATGAAATTCTGGTATCACTCATATAACTAAGCAAAATCCCATTTTTGGACTGATTTTGTATGAAAAACTTTAAACTCGATTTTCTCGGAAATTAGAAGCGCTAGAGCTTAAATAATGAAATTCTGGTATCACTCATATAACTAAGCAGAATCCCATTTTTGGACTGTTTTTGTACGAAAAACTTTAAACTCGATTTTCTCGGAAACTAGAAGCGCTAGAGCTTAAATAATGAAATTCTGGTATCACTCATATAACTAAGCAAAATCCCATTTTTGGACTGATTTTGTATGAAAAACTTTAAACTCGATTTTCTCGGAAATTAGAAGCGCTAGAGCTTAAATAATGAAATTCTGGTATCACTCATATAACTAAGCAAAATCCCATTTTTGGACTGTTTTTGTACGAAAAACTTTAAACTCGATTTTCTCGGAAACTAGAAGCGCTAGAGCTTAAATAATGAAATTCTGGTATCACTCATATAACTAAGCAAAATCCCATTTTTGGACTGATTTTGTATGAAAAACTTTAAACTCGATTTTCTCGGAAATTAGAAGCGCTAGAGCTTAAATAATGAAATTCTGGTATCACTCATATAACTAAGCAAAATCCCATTTTTGGACTGATTTTGTATGAAAAACTTTAAACTCGATTTTCTCGGAAATTAGAAGCGCTAGAGCTTAAATAATGAAATTCTGGTATCACTCATATAACTAAGCAAAATCCCATTTTTGGACTGATTTATATGAAAAACTTTAAACTCGATTTTCTCGGAAACTAGAAGCGCTAGAGCTTAAATAATGAAATTCTGGTATCACTCATATAACTTAGCAAAATCCCATTTTTGGACTGATTTATATGAAAAACTTTAAACTCGATTTTCTCGGAAATTAGAAGCGCTAGAGCTTAAATAATGAAATTCTGGTATCACTCATATAACTAAGCAAAATCCCAATTTTGGTCTGATTTTGTATGAAAAACTTTAAACTCGATTTTCTCGGAAATTAGAAGCGCTAGAGCTTAAATAATGAAATTCTGGTATCACTCATATAACTAAGCAAAATCCCATTTTTGGACTGATTTTGTATGAAAAACTTTAAACTCGATTTTCTCGGAAATTAGAAGCGCTAGAGCTTAAATAATGAAATTCTGGTATCACTCATATAACTAAGCAAAATCCCATTTTTGGACTGATTTTGTATGAAAAACTTTAAACTCGATTTTCTCGGAAATTAGAAGCGCTAGAGCTTAAATAATGAAATTCTGGTATCACTCATATAACTAAGCAAAATCCCATTTTTGGACTGATTTTGTATGAAAAACTTTAAACTCGATTTTCTCGGAAATTAGAAGAGCTAGAGCTTAAATAATGAAATTCTGGTATCACTCATATAACTAAGCAAAATCCCATTTTTGGACTGATTTTGTATGAAAAACTTTAAACTCGATTTTCTCGGAAATTAGAAGCGCTAGAGCTTAAATAATGAAATTCTGGTATCACTCATATAACTAAGCAAAATCCCATTTTTGGACTGATTTTGTATGAAAAACTTTAAACTCGATTTTCTCGGAAATTAGAAGCGCTAGAGCTTAAATAATGAAATTCTGGTATCACTCATATAACTAAGCAAAATCCCATTTTTGGACTGATTTTGTATGAAAAACTTTAAACTTAAATAATGAAATTCTGGTATCACTCATATAGCTTAGCAAAATCCAATTTTTGGACTGTTTTTGTATGAAAAACTTTAAACTCGATTTTCTCGGAAACTAGAAGCGCTAGAGCTTAAATAATGAAATTCTGGTATCACTCATATAACTTAGCAAAATCCCATTATTGGACTGATTTTGTATGAAAAACTTTAAACTCGATTTTCTCGGAAACTAGAAGCGCTAGAGCTTAAATAATGAAATTCTGGTATCACTCATATAACTTAGCAAAATCCCATTTTTGGACTGATTTATATGAAAAACTTTAAACTCGATTTTCTCGGAAACTAGAAGCGCTAGAGCTTAAATAATGAAATTCTGGTATCACTCATATAACTAAGCAAAATCCAATTTTTGGACTGTTTTTGTACGAAAAACTTTAAACTCGATTTTCTCGGAAACTAGAAGCGCTAGAGCTTAAATAATGAAATTCTGGTATCACTCATATAACTAAGCAAAATCCCATTTTTGGACTGATTTTGTATGAAAAACTTTAAACTCGATTTTCTCGGAAATTAGAAGCGCTAGAGCTTAAATAATGAAATTCTGGTATCACTCATATAACTAAGCAAAATCCCATTTTTGGACTGTTTTTGTATGAAAAACTTTAAACTCGATTTTCTCGGAAACTAGAAGCGCTAGAGCTTAAATAATGAAATTCTGGTATCACTCATATAACTTAGCAAAATCCCATTTTTGGACTGATTTATATGAAAAACTTTAAACTCGATTTTCTCGGAAATTAGAAGCGCTAGAGCTTAAATAATGAAATTCTGGTATCACTCATATAACTAAGCAGAATCCCATTTTTGGACTGTTTTTGTACGAAAAACTTTAAACTCGATTTTCTCGGAAACTAGAAGCGCTAGAGCTTAAATAATGAAATTCTGGTATCACTCATATAACTAAGCAAAATCCCATTTTTGGACTGATTTTGTATGAAAAACTTTAAACTCGATTTTCTCGGAAACTAGAAGCGCTAGAGCTTAAATAATGAAATTCTGGTATCACTCATATAACTAAGCAAAATCCCATTTTTGGACTGATTTTGTATGAAAAACTTTAAACTTAAATAATGAAATTCTGGTATCACTCATATAACTTAGCAAAATCCCATTATTGGACTGATTTTGTATGAAAAACTTTAAACTCGATTTTCTCGGAAACTAGAAGCGCTAGAGCTTAAATAATGAAATTCTGGTATCACTCATATAACTAAGCAAAATCCCATTTTTGGACTGTTTTTGTACGAAAAACTTTAAACTCGATTTTCTCGGAAACTAGAAGCGCTAGAGCTTAAATAATGAAATTCTGGTATCACTCATATAACTTAGCAAAATCCCATTTTTGGACTGATTTTGTATGAAAAACTTTAAACTTAAATAATGAAATTCTGGTATCACTCATATAACTAAGCAAAATCCCATTTTTGGACTGTTTTTGTACGAAAAACTTTAAACTCGATTTTCTCGGAAACTAGAAGCGCTAGAGCTTAAATAATGAAATTCTGGTATCACTCATATAACTAAGCAAAATCCCATTTTTGGACTGTTTTTGTACGAAAAACTTTAAACTCGATTTTCTCGGAAACTAGAAGCGCTAGAGCTTAAATAATGAAATTCTGGTATCACTCATATAACTAAGCAAAATCCCATTATTGGACTGATTTTGTATGAAAAACTTTAAACTCGATTTTCTCGGAAACTAGAAGCGCTAGAGCTTAAATAATGAAATTCTGGTATCACTCATATAACTTAGCAAAATCCCATTTTTGGACTGATTTATATGAAAAACTTTAAACTCGATTTTCTCGGAAATTAGAAGCGCTAGAGCTTAAATAATGAAATTCTGGTATCACTCATATAACTAAGCAAAATCCCATTTTTGGACTGTTTTTGTACGAAAAACTTTAAACTCGATTTTCTCGGAAACTAGAAGCGCTAGAGCTTAAATAATGAAATTCTGGTATCACTCATATAACTAAGCAAAATCCCATTTTTGGACTGTTTTTGTACGAAAAACTTTAAACTCGATTTTCTCGGAAACTAGAAGCGCTAGAGCTTAAATAATGAAATTCTGGTATCACTCATATAACTAAGCAAAATCCCATTTTTGGACTGATTTTGTATGAAAAACTTTAAACTTAAATAATGAAATTCTGGTATCACTCATATAACTAAGCAAAATCCCATTTTTGGACTGTTTTTGTACGAAAAACTTTAAACTCGATTTTCTCGGAAACTAGAAGCGCTAGAGCTTAAATAATGAAATTCTGGTATCACTCATATAACTAAGCAAAATCCCATTTTTGGACTGTTTTTGTACGAAAAACTTTAAACTCGATTTTCTCGGAAACTAGAAGCGCTAGAGCTTAAATAATGAAATTCTGGTATCACTCATATAACTAAGCAAAATCCCATTATTGGACTGATTTTGTATGAAAAACTTTAAACTCGATTTTCTCGGAAACTAGAAGCGCTAGAGCTTAAATAATGAAATTCTGGTATCACTCATATAACTTAGCAAAATCCCATTTTTGGACTGATTTATATGAAAAACTTTAAACTCGATTTTCTCGGAAATTAGAAGCGCTAGAGCTTAAATAATGAAATTCTGGTATCACTCATATAACTAAGCAGAATCCCATTTTTGGACTGTTTTTGTACGAAAAACTTTAAACTCGATTTTCTCGGAAACTAGAAGCGCTAGAGCTTAAATAATGAAATTCTGGTATCACTCATATAACTTAGCAAAATCCAATTTTTGGACTGTTTTTGTATGAAAAACTTTAAACTCGATTTTCTCGGAAACTAGAAGCGCTAGAGCTTAAATAATGAAATTCTGGTATCACTCATATAACTTAGCAAAATCCCATTATTGGACTGATTTTGTATGAAAAACTTTAAACTCGATTTTCTCGGAAACTAGAAGCGCTAGAGCTTAAATAATGAAATTCTGGTATCACTCATATAACTTAGCAAAATCCAATTTTTGGACTGATTTATATGAAAAACTTTAAACTCGATTTTCTCGGAAATTAGAAGCGCTAGAGCTTAAATAATGAAATTCTGGTATCACTCATATAACTAAGCAGAATCCCATTTTTGGACTGTTTTTGTACGAAAAACTTTAAACTCGATTTTCTCGGAAACTAGAAGCGCTAGAGCTTAAATAATGAAATTCTGGTATCACTCATATAACTAAGCAAAATCCCATTTTTGGACTGATTTTGTATGAAAAACTTTAAACTCGATTTTCTCGGAAATTAGAAGCGCTAGAGCTTAAATAATGAAATTCTGGTATCACTCATATAACTAAGCAAAATCCCATTTTTGGACTGATTTTGTATGAAAAACTTTAAACTTAAATAATGAAATTCTGGTATCACTCATATAGCTTAGCAAAATCCAATTTTTGGACTGTTTTTGTATGAAAAACTTTAAACTCGATTTTCTCGGAAACTAGAAGCGCTAGAGCTTAAATAATGAAATTCTGGTATCACTCATATAGCTTAGCAAAATCCAATTTTTGGACTGTTTTTGTATGAAAAACTTTAAACTCGATTTTCTCGGAAACTAGAAGCGCTAGAGCTTAAATAATGAAATTCTGGTATCACTCATATAACTTAGCAAAATCCCATTATTGGACTGATTTTGTATGAAAAACTTTAAACTCGATTTTCTCGGAAACTAGAAGCGCTAGAGCTTAAATAATGAAATTCTGGTATCACTCATATAACTTAGCAAAATCCCATTTTTGGACTGATTTATATGAAAAACTTTAAACTCGATTTTCTCGGAAACTAGAAGCGCTAGAGCTTAAATAATGAAATTCTGGTATCACTCATATAACTAAGCAAAATCCCATTTTTGGACTGATTTTGTATGAAAAACTTTAAACTCGATTTTCTCGGAAATTAGAAGCGCTAGAGCTTAAATAATGAAATTCTGGTATCACTCATATAACTAAGCAAAATCCCATTTTTGGACTGTTTTTGTACGAAAAACTTTAAACTCGATTTTCTCGGAAACTAGAAGCGCTAGAGCTTAAATAATGAAATTCTGGTATCACTCATATAACTTAGCAAAATCCCATTTTTGGACTGATTTATATGAAAAACTTTAAACTCGATTTTCTCGGAAATTAGAAGCGCTAGAGCTTAAATAATGAAATTCTGGTATCACTCATATAACTAAGCAAAATCCCATTTTTGGACTGTTTTTGTACGAAAAACTTTAAACTCGATTTTCTCGGAAACTAGAAGCGCTAGAGCTTAAATAATGAAATTCTGGTATCACTCATATAACTAAGCAAAATCCCATTTTTGGACTGATTTTGTATGAAAAACTTTAAACTCGATTTTCTCGGAAATTAAAAGCGCTAGAGCTTAAATAATGAAATTCTGGTATCACTCATATAACTAAGCAAAATCCCATTTTTGGACTGTTTTTGTACGAAAAACTTTAAACTCGATTTTCTCGGAAACTAGAAGCGCTAGAGCTTAAATAATGAAATTCTGGTATCACTCATATAACTTAGCAAAATCCCATTTTTGGACTGATTTATATGAAAAACTTTAAACTCGATTTTCTCGGAAATTAGAAGCGCTAGAGCTTAAATAATGAAATTCTGGTATCACTCATATAACTAAGCAAAATCCCATTTTTGGACTGTTTTTGTACGAAAAACTTTAAACTCGATTTTCTCGGAAACTAGAAGCGCTAGAGCTTAAATAATGAAATTCTGGTATCACTCATATAACTAAGCAAAATCCCATTTTTGGACTGATTTTGTATGAAAAACTTTAAACTCGATTTTCTCGGAAATTAAAAGCGCTAGAGCTTAAATAATGAAATTCTGGTATCACTCATATAACTAAGCAAAATCCCATTTTTGGACTGTTTTTGTACGAAAAACTTTAAACTCGATTTTCTCGGAAACTAGAAGCGCTAGAGCTTAAATAATGAAATTCTGGTATCACTCATATAACTTAGCAAAATCCCATTTTTGGACTGATTTATATGAAAAACTTTAAACTCGATTTTCTCGGAAATTAGAAGCGCTAGAGCTTAAATAATGAAATTCTGGTATCACTCATATAACTAAGCAAAATCCCATTTTTGGACTGTTTTTGTACGAAAAACTTTAAACTCGATTTTCTCGGAAACTAGAAGCGCTAGAGCTTAAATAATGAAATTCTGGTATCACTCATATAACTAAGCAAAATCCCATTTTTGGACTGATTTTGTATGAAAAACTTTAAACTCGATTTTCTCGGAAATTAAAAGCGCTAGAGCTTAAATAATGAAATTCTGGTATCACTCATATAACTAAGCAAAATCCCATTTTTGGACTGATTTTGTATGAAAAACTTTAAACTCGATTTTCTCGGAAATTAAAAGCGCTAGAGCTTAAATAATGAAATTCTGGTATCACTCATATAACTAAGCAAAATCCCATTTTTGGACTGATTTTGTATGAAAAACTTTAAACTCGATTTTCTCGGAAATTAAAAGCGCTAGAGCTTAAATAATGAAATTCTGGTATCACTCATATAACTAAGCAAAATCCCATTTTTGGACTGATTTTGTATGAAAAACTTTAAACTTAAATAATGAAATTCTGGTATCACTCATATAGCTTAGCAAAATCCAATTTTTGGACTGTTTTTGTATGAAAAACTTTAAACTCGATTTTCTCGGAAACTAGAAGCGCTAGAGCTTAAATAATGAAATTCTGGTATCACTCATATAGCTTAGCAAAATCCAATTTTTGGACTGTTTTTGTATGAAAAACTTTAAACTCGATTTTCTCGGAAACTAGAAGCGCTAGAGCTTAAATAATGAAATTCTGGTATCACTCATATAACTTAGCAAAATCCCATTATTGGACTGATTTTGTATGAAAAACTTTAAACTCGATTTTCTCGGAAACTAGAAGCGCTAGAGCTTAAATAATGAAATTCTGGTATCACTCATATAACTTAGCAAAATCCCATTTTTGGACTGATTTATATGAAAAACTTTAAACTCGATTTTCTCGGAAACTAGAAGCGCTAGAGCTTAAATAATGAAATTCTGGTATCACTCATATAACTAAGCAAAATCCCATTTTTGGACTGTTTTTGTACGAAAAACTTTAAACTCGATTTTCTCGGAAACTAGAAGCGCTAGAGCTTAAATAATGAAATTCTGGTATCACTCATATAACTAAGCAAAATCCCATTTTTGGACTGATTTTGTATGAAAAACTTTAAACTCGATTTTCTCGGAAATTAGAAGCGCTAGAGCTTAAATAATGAAATTCTGGTATCACTCATATAACTAAGCAAAATCCCATTTTTGGACTGTTTTTGTACGAAAAACTTTAAACTCGATTTTCTCGGAAACTAGAAGCGCTAGAGCTTAAATAATGAAATTCTGGTATCACTCATATAACTTAGCAAAATCCAATTTTTGGACTGTTTTTGTATGAAAAACTTTAAACTCGATTTTCTCGGAAACTAGAAGCGCTAGAGCTTAAATAATGAAATTCTGGTATCACTCATATAACTTAGCAAAATCCCATTTTTGGACTGATTTTGTATGAAAAACTTTAAACTTAAATAATGAAATTCTGGTATCACTCATATAACTTAGCAAAATCCAATTTTTGGACTGTTTTTGTATGAAAAACTTTAAACTCGATTTTCTCGGAAACTAGAAGCGCTAGAGCTTAAATAATGAAATTCTGGTATCACTCATATAACTTAGCAAAATCCCATTTTTGGACTGATTTTGTATGAAAAACTTTAAACTTAAATAATGAAATTCTGGTATCACTCATATAACTTAGCAAAATCCAATTTTTGGACTGTTTTTGTATGAAAAACTTTAAACTCGATTTTCTCGGAAACTAGAAGCGCTAGAGCTTAAATAATGAAATTCTGGTATCACTCATATAACTTAGCAAAATCCCATTTTTGGACTGATTTTGTATGAAAAACTTTAAACTTAAATAATGAAATTCTGGTATCACTCATATAACTTAGCAAAATCCAATTTTTGGACTGTTTTTGTATGAAAAACTTTAAACTCGATTTTCTCGGAAACTAGAAGCGCTAGAGCTTAAATAATGAAATTCTGGTATCACTCATATAACTTAGCAAAATCCCATTTTTGGACTGATTTTGTATGAAAAACTTTAAACTTAAATAATGAAATTCTGGTATCACTCATATAACTAAGCAAAATCCCATTTTTGGACTGATTTTGTATGAAAAACTTTAAACTTAAATAATGAAATTCTGGTATCACTCATATAACTTAGCAAAATCCCATTTTTGGACTGATTTTGTATGAAAAACTTTAAACTCGATTTTCTCGGAAATTAGAAGCGCTAGAGCTTAAATAATGAAATTCTGGTATCACTCATTTACCTTAGCAAAATCCCATTTTTGGACTGTTTTTGTATGAAAAACTTTAAACTCGATTTTCTCGGAAACTAGAAGCGCTAGAGCTTAAATAATGAAATTCTGGTATCACTTATATAACTTAGCAAAATCCCATTTTTGGACTGATTTTGTATGAAAAACTTTAAACTTAAATAATGAAATTCTGGTATCACTCATTTACCTTAGCAAAATCCCATTTTTGGACTGTTTTTGTATGAAAAACTTTAAACTCGATTTTCTCGGAAACTAGAAGCGCTAGAGCTTAAATAATGAAATTCTGGTATCACTTATATAACTTAGCAAAATCCCATTTTTGGACTGATTTTGTATGAAAAACTTTAAACTTAAATAATGAAATTCTGGTATCACTCATATAACTTAGCAAAATCCCATTATTGGACTGATTTTGTATGAAAAACTTTAAACTCGATTTTCTCGGAAACTAGAAGCGCTAGAGCTTAAATAATGAAATTCTGGTATCACTCATATAACTTAGCAAAATCCCATTTTTGGACTGATTTTGTATGAAAAACTTTAAACTTAAATAATGAAATTCTGGTATCACTCATATAACTTAGCAAAATCCCATTATTGGACTGATTTTGTATGAAAAACTTTAAACTCGATTTTCTCGGAAACTAGAAGCGCTAGAGCTTAAATAATGAAATTCTGGTATCACTCATATAACTTAGCAAAATCCCATTTTTGGACTGATTTTGTATGAAAAACTTTAAACTTAAATAATGAAATTCTGGTATCACTCATATAACTTAGCAAAATCCCATTATTGGACTGATTTTGTATGAAAAACTTTAAACTCGATTTTCTCGGAAACTAGAAGCGCTAGAGCTTAAATAATGAAATTCTGGTATCACTCATATAACTTAGCAAAATCCCATTTTTGGACTGATTTTGTATGAAAAACTTTAAACTTAAATAATGAAATTCTGGTATCACTCATATAACTTAGCAAAATCCCATTATTGGACTGATTTTGTATGAAAAACTTTAAACTCGATTTTCTCGGAAACTAGAAGCGCTAGAGCTTAAATAATGAAATTCTGGTATCACTCATATAACTTAGCAAAATCCCATTTTTGGACTGATTTTGTATGAAAAACTTTAAACTTAAATAATGAAATTCTGGTATCACTCATATAACTTAGCAAAATCCCATTATTGGACTGATTTTGTATGAAAAACTTTAAACTCGATTTTCTCGGAAACTAGAAGCGCTAGAGCTTAAATAATGAAATTCTGGTATCACTCATATAACTTAGCAAAATCCCATTTTTGGACTGATTTTGTATGAAAAACTTTAAACTTAAATAATGAAATTCTGGTATCACTCATATAACTTAGCAAAATCCCATTATTGGACTGATTTTGTATGAAAAACTTTAAACTCGATTTTCTCGGAAACTAGAAGCGCTAGAGCTTAAATAATGAAATTCTGGTATCACTCATATAACTTAGCAAAATCCCATTTTTGGACTGATTTTGTATGAAAAACTTTAAACTTAAATAATGAAATTCTGGTATCACTCATATAACTTAGCAAAATCCCATTATTGGACTGATTTTGTATGAAAAACTTTAAACTCGATTTTCTCGGAAACTAGAAGCGCTAGAGCTTAAATAATGAAATTCTGGTATCACTCATATAACTTAGCAAAATCCCATTTTTGGACTGATTTTGTATGAAAAACTTTAAACTTAAATAATGAAATTCTGGTATCACTCATATAACTTAGCAAAATCCCATTATTGGACTGATTTTGTATGAAAAACTTTAAACTCGATTTTCTCGGAAACTAGAAGCGCTAGAGCTTAAATAATGAAATTCTGGTATCACTCATATAACTTAGCAAAATCCCATTTTTGGACTGATTTTGTATGAAAAACTTTAAACTTAAATAATGAAATTCTGGTATCACTCATATAACTTAGCAAAATCCCATTATTGGACTGATTTTGTATGAAAAACTTTAAACTCGATTTTCTCGGAAACTAGAAGCGCTAGAGCTTAAATAATGAAATTCTGGTATCACTCATATAACTTAGCAAAATCCCATTTTTGGACTGATTTTGTATGAAAAACTTTAAACTTAAATAATGAAATTCTGGTATCACTCATATAACTTAGCAAAATCCCATTATTGGACTGATTTTGTATGAAAAACTTTAAACTCGATTTTCTCGGAAACTAGAAGCGCTAGAGCTTAAATAATGAAATTCTGGTATCACTCATATAACTTAGCAAAATCCCATTTTTGGACTGATTTTGTATGAAAAACTTTAAACTTAAATAATGAAATTCTGGTATCACTCATATAACTTAGCAAAATCCCATTATTGGACTGATTTTGTATGAAAAACTTTAAACTCGATTTTCTCGGAAACTAGAAGCGCTAGAGCTTAAATAATGAAATTCTGGTATCACTCATATAACTTAGCAAAATCCCATTTTTGGACTGATTTTGTATGAAAAACTTTAAACTTAAATAATGAAATTCTGGTATCACTCATATAACTTAGCAAAATCCCATTATTGGACTGATTTTGTATGAAAAACTTTAAACTCGATTTTCTCGGAAACTAGAAGCGCTAGAGCTTAAATAATGAAATTCTGGTATCACTCATATAACTTAGCAAAATCCCATTTTTGGACTGATTTTGTATGAAAAACTTTAAACTTAAATAATGAAATTCTGGTATCACTCATATAACTTAGCAAAATCCCATTATTGGACTGATTTTGTATGAAAAACTTTAAACTCGATTTTCTCGGAAACTAGAAGCGCTAGAGCTTAAATAATGAAATTCTGGTATCACTCATATAACTTAGCAAAATCCCATTTTTGGACTGATTTTGTATGAAAAACTTTAAACTTAAATAATGAAATTCTGGTATCACTCATATAACTTAGCAAAATCCCATTATTGGACTGATTTTGTATGAAAAACTTTAAACTCGATTTTCTCGGAAACTAGAAGCGCTAGAGCTTAAATAATGAAATTCTGGTATCACTCATATAACTTAGCAAAATCCCATTTTTGGACTGATTTTGTATGAAAAACTTTAAACTTAAATAATGAAATTCTGGTATCACTCATATAACTTAGCAAAATCCCATTATTGGACTGATTTTGTATGAAAAACTTTAAACTCGATTTTCTCGGAAACTAGAAGCGCTAGAGCTTAAATAATGAAATTCTGGTATCACTCATATAACTTAGCAAAATCCCATTTTTGGACTGATTTTGTATGAAAAACTTTAAACTTAAATAATGAAATTCTGGTATCACTCATATAACTTAGCAAAATCCCATTATTGGACTGATTTTGTATGAAAAACTTTAAACTCGATTTTCTCGGAAACTAGAAGCGCTAGAGCTTAAATAATGAAATTCTGGTATCACTCATATAACTTAGCAAAATCCCATTTTTGGACTGATTTTGTATGAAAAACTTTAAACTTAAATAATGAAATTCTGGTATCACTCATATAACTTAGCAAAATCCCATTATTGGACTGATTTTGTATGAAAAACTTTAAACTCGATTTTCTCGGAAACTAGAAGCGCTAGAGCTTAAATAATGAAATTCTGGTATCACTCATATAACTTAGCAAAATCCCATTTTTGGACTGATTTTGTATGAAAAACTTTAAACTTAAATAATGAAATTCTGGTATCACTCATATAACTTAGCAAAATCCCATTATTGGACTGATTTTGTATGAAAAACTTTAAACTCGATTTTCTCGGAAACTAGAAGCGCTAGAGCTTAAATAATGAAATTCTGGTATCACTCATATAACTTAGCAAAATCCCATTTTTGGACTGATTTTGTATGAAAAACTTTAAACTTAAATAATGAAATTCTGGTATCACTCATATAACTTAGCAAAATCCCATTATTGGACTGATTTTGTATGAAAAACTTTAAACTCGATTTTCTCGGAAACTAGAAGCGCTAGAGCTTAAATAATGAAATTCTGGTATCACTCATATAACTTAGCAAAATCCCATTTTTGGACTGATTTTGTATGAAAAACTTTAAACTTAAATAATGAAATTCTGGTATCACTCATATAACTTAGCAAAATCCCATTATTGGACTGATTTTGTATGAAAAACTTTAAACTCGATTTTCTCGGAAACTAGAAGCGCTAGAGCTTAAATAATGAAATTCTGGTATCACTCATATAACTTAGCAAAATCCCATTTTTGGACTGATTTTGTATGAAAAACTTTAAACTTAAATAATGAAATTCTGGTATCACTCATATAACTTAGCAAAATCCCATTATTGGACTGATTTTGTATGAAAAACTTTAAACTCGATTTTCTCGGAAACTAGAAGCGCTAGAGCTTAAATAATGAAATTCTGGTATCACTCATATAACTTAGCAAAATCCCATTTTTGGACTGATTTTGTATGAAAAACTTTAAACTTAAATAATGAAATTCTGGTATCACTCATATAACTTAGCAAAATCCCATTATTGGACTGATTTTGTATGAAAAACTTTAAACTCGATTTTCTCGGAAACTAGAAGCGCTAGAGCTTAAATAATGAAATTCTGGTATCACTCATATAACTTAGCAAAATCCCATTTTTGGACTGATTTTGTATGAAAAACTTTAAACTTAAATAATGAAATTCTGGTATCACTCATATAACTTAGCAAAATCCCATTATTGGACTGATTTTGTATGAAAAACTTTAAACTCGATTTTCTCGGAAACTAGAAGCGCTAGAGCTTAAATAATGAAATTCTGGTATCACTCATATAACTTAGCAAAATCCCATTTTTGGACTGATTTTGTATGAAAAACTTTAAACTTAAATAATGAAATTCTGGTATCACTCATATAACTTAGCAAAATCCCATTATTGGACTGATTTTGTATGAAAAACTTTAAACTCGATTTTCTCGGAAACTAGAAGCGCTAGAGCTTAAATAATGAAATTCTGGTATCACTCATATAACTTAGCAAAATCCCATTTTTGGACTGATTTTGTATGAAAAACTTTAAACTTAAATAATGAAATTCTGGTATCACTCATATAACTTAGCAAAATCCCATTATTGGACTGATTTTGTATGAAAAACTTTAAACTCGATTTTCTCGGAAACTAGAAGCGCTAGAGCTTAAATAATGAAATTCTGGTATCACTCATATAACTTAGCAAAATCCCATTTTTGGACTGATTTTGTATGAAAAACTTTAAACTTAAATAATGAAATTCTGGTATCACTCATATAACTTAGCAAAATCCCATTATTGGACTGATTTTGTATGAAAAACTTTAAACTCGATTTTCTCGGAAACTAGAAGCGCTAGAGCTTAAATAATGAAATTCTGGTATCACTCATATAACTTAGCAAAATCCCATTTTTGGACTGATTTTGTATGAAAAACTTTAAACTTAAATAATGAAATTCTGGTATCACTCATATAACTTAGCAAAATCCCATTATTGGACTGATTTTGTATGAAAAACTTTAAACTCGATTTTCTCGGAAACTAGAAGCGCTAGAGCTTAAATAATGAAATTCTGGTATCACTCATATAACTTAGCAAAATCCCATTTTTGGACTGATTTTGTATGAAAAACTTTAAACTTAAATAATGAAATTCTGGTATCACTCATATAACTTAGCAAAATCCCATTATTGGACTGATTTTGTATGAAAAACTTTAAACTCGATTTTCTCGGAAACTAGAAGCGCTAGAGCTTAAATAATGAAATTCTGGTATCACTCATATAACTTAGCAAAATCCCATTTTTGGACTGATTTTGTATGAAAAACTTTAAACTTAAATAATGAAATTCTGGTATCACTCATATAACTTAGCAAAATCCCATTATTGGACTGATTTTGTATGAAAAACTTTAAACTCGATTTTCTCGGAAACTAGAAGCGCTAGAGCTTAAATAATGAAATTCTGGTATCACTCATATAACTTAGCAAAATCCCATTTTTGGACTGATTTTGTATGAAAAACTTTAAACTTAAATAATGAAATTCTGGTATCACTCATATAACTTAGCAAAATCCCATTATTGGACTGATTTTGTATGAAAAACTTTAAACTCGATTTTCTCGGAAACTAGAAGCGCTAGAGCTTAAATAATGAAATTCTGGTATCACTCATATAACTTAGCAAAATCCCATTTTTGGACTGATTTTGTATGAAAAACTTTAAACTTAAATAATGAAATTCTGGTATCACTCATATAACTTAGCAAAATCCCATTATTGGACTGATTTTGTATGAAAAACTTTAAACTCGATTTTCTCGGAAACTAGAAGCGCTAGAGCTTAAATAATGAAATTCTGGTATCACTCATATAACTTAGCAAAATCCCATTTTTGGACTGATTTTGTATGAAAAACTTTAAACTTAAATAATGAAATTCTGGTATCACTCATATAACTTAGCAAAATCCCATTATTGGACTGATTTTGTATGAAAAACTTTAAACTCGATTTTCTCGGAAACTAGAAGCGCTAGAGCTTAAATAATGAAATTCTGGTATCACTCATATAACTTAGCAAAATCCCATTTTTGGACTGATTTTGTATGAAAAACTTTAAACTTAAATAATGAAATTCTGGTATCACTCATATAACTTAGCAAAATCCCATTATTGGACTGATTTTGTATGAAAAACTTTAAACTCGATTTTCTCGGAAACTAGAAGCGCTAGAGCTTAAATAATGAAATTCTGGTATCACTCATATAACTTAGCAAAATCCCATTTTTGGACTGATTTTGTATGAAAAACTTTAAACTTAAATAATGAAATTCTGGTATCACTCATATAACTTAGCAAAATCCCATTATTGGACTGATTTTGTATGAAAAACTTTAAACTCGATTTTCTCGGAAACTAGAAGCGCTAGAGCTTAAATAATGAAATTCTGGTATCACTCATATAACTTAGCAAAATCCCATTTTTGGACTGATTTTGTATGAAAAACTTTAAACTTAAATAATGAAATTCTGGTATCACTCATATAACTTAGCAAAATCCCATTATTGGACTGATTTTGTATGAAAAACTTTAAACTCGATTTTCTCGGAAACTAGAAGCGCTAGAGCTTAAATAATGAAATTCTGGTATCACTCATATAACTTAGCAAAATCCCATTTTTGGACTGATTTTGTATGAAAAACTTTAAACTTAAATAATGAAATTCTGGTATCACTCATATAACTTAGCAAAATCCCATTATTGGACTGATTTTGTATGAAAAACTTTAAACTCGATTTTCTCGGAAACTAGAAGCGCTAGAGCTTAAATAATGAAATTCTGGTATCACTCATATAACTTAGCAAAATCCCATTTTTGGACTGATTTTGTATGAAAAACTTTAAACTTAAATAATGAAATTCTGGTATCACTCATATAACTTAGCAAAATCCCATTATTGGACTGATTTTGTATGAAAAACTTTAAACTCGATTTTCTCGGAAACTAGAAGCGCTAGAGCTTAAATAATGAAATTCTGGTATCACTCATATAACTTAGCAAAATCCCATTTTTGGACTGATTTATATGAAAAACTTTAAACTCGATTTTCTCGGAAACTAGAAGCGCTAGAGCTTAAATAATGAAATTCTGGTATCACTCATATAACTAAGCAAAATCCCATTTTTGGACTGTTTTTGTACGAAAAACTTTAAACTCGATTTTCTCGGAAACTAGAAGCGCTAGAGCTTAAATAATGAAATTCTGGTATCACTCATATAACTAAGCAAAATCCCATTTTTGGACTGATTTTGTATGAAAAACTTTAAACTCGATTTTCTCGGAAATTAGAAGCGCTAGAGCTTAAATAATGAAATTCTGGTATCACTCATATAACTAAGCAAAATCCCATTTTTGGACTGTTTTTGTACGAAAAACTTTAAACTCGATTTTCTCGGAAACTAGAAGCGCTAGAGATTAAATAATGAAATTCTGGTATCACTCATATAACTTAGCAAAATCCAATTTTTGGACTGATTTTGTATGAAAAACTTTAAACTCGATTTTCTCGGAAACTAGAAGCGCTAGAGCTTAAATAATGAAATTCTGGTATCACTCATATAACTTAGCAAAATCCCATTTTTGGACTGATTTTGTATGAAAAACTTTAAACTTAAATAATGAAATTCTGGTATCACTCATATAACTTAGCAAAATCCAATTTTTGGACTGTTTTTGTATGAAAAACTTTAAACTCGATTTTCTCGGAAACTAGAAGCGCTAGAGCTTAAATAATGAAATTCTGGTATCACTCATATAACTTAGCAAAATCCCATTTTTGGACTGATTTTGTATGAAAAACTTTAAACTTAAATAATGAAATTCTGGTATCACTCATATAACTTAGCAAAATCCAATTTTTGGACTGTTTTTGTATGAAAAACTTTAAACTCGATTTTCTCGGAAACTAGAAGCGCTAGAGCTTAAATAATGAAATTCTGGTATCACTCATATAACTTAGCAAAATCCCATTTTTGGACTGATTTTGTATGAAAAACTTTAAACTTAAATAATGAAATTCTGGTATCACTCATATAACTTAGCAAAATCCAATTTTTGGACTGTTTTTGTATGAAAAACTTTAAACTCGATTTTCTCGGAAACTAGAAGCGCTAGAGCTTAAATAATGAAATTCTGGTATCACTCATATAACTTAGCAAAATCCCATTTTTGGACTGATTTTGTATGAAAAACTTTAAACTTAAATAATGAAATTCTGGTATCACTCATATAACTAAGCAAAATCCCATTTTTGGACTGATTTTGTATGAAAAACTTTAAACTTAAATAATGAAATTCTGGTATCACTCATATAACTTAGCAAAATCCCATTTTTGGACTGATTTTGTATGAAAAACTTTAAACTCGATTTTCTCGGAAATTAGAAGCGCTAGAGCTTAAATAATGAAATTCTGGTATCACTCATTTACCTTAGCAAAATCCCATTTTTGGACTGTTTTTGTATGAAAAACTTTAAACTCGATTTTCTCGGAAACTAGAAGCGCTAGAGCTTAAATAATGAAATTCTGGTATCACTTATATAACTTAGCAAAATCCCATTTTTGGACTGATTTTGTATGAAAAACTTTAAACTTAAATAATGAAATTCTGGTATCACTCATTTACCTTAGCAAAATCCAATTTTTGGACTGTTTTTGTATGAAAAACTTTAAACTCGATTTTCTCGGAAACTAGAAGCGCTAGAGCTTAAATAATGAAATTCTGGTATCACTCATATAACTTAGCAAAATCCCATTTTTGGACTGATTTTGTATGAAAAACTTTAAACTTAAATAATGAAATTCTGGTATCACTCATATAACTAAGCAAAATCCCATTTTTGGACTGATTTTGTATGAAAAACTTTAAACTTAAATAATGAAATTCTGGTATCACTCATATAACTTAGCAAAATCCCATTTTTGGACTGTTTTTGTATGAAAAACTTTAAACTCGATTTTCTCGGAAACTAGAAGCGCTAGAGCTTAAATAATGAAATTCTGGTATCACTCATATAACTAAGCAAAATCCCATTTTTGGACTGATTTTGTATGAAAAACTTTAAACTCGATTTTCTCGGAAATTAGAAGCGCTAGAGCTTAAATAATGAAATTCTGGTATCACTCATATAACTAAGCAAAATCCCATTTTTGGACTGATTTTGTATGAAAAACTTTAAACTCGATTTTCTCGGAAACTAGAAGCGCTAGAGCTTAAATAATGAAATTCTGGTATCACTCATATAACTAAGCAAAATCCCATTTTTGGACTGATTTTGTATGAAAAACTTTAAACTTAAATAATGAAATTCTGGTATCACTCATATAGCTTAGCAAAATCCAATTTTTGGACTGTTTTTGTATGAAAAACTTTAAACTCGATTTTCTCGGAAACTAGAAGCGCTAGAGCTTAAATAATGAAATTCTGGTATCACTCATATAACTAAGCAAAATCCCATTTTTGGACTGATTTTGTATGAAAAACTTTAAACTTAAATAATGAAATTCTGGTATCACTCATATAACTTAGCAAAATCCCATTATTGGACTGATTTTGTATGAAAAACTTTAAACTCGATTTTCTCGGAAACTAGAAGCGCTAGAGCTTAAATAATGAAATTCTGGTATCACTCATATAACTAAGCAAAATCCCATTTTTGGACTGTTTTTGTACGAAAAACTTTAAACTCGATTTTCTCGGAAACTAGAAGCGCTAGAGCTTAAATAATGAAATTCTGGTATCACTCATATAACTAAGCAAAATCCCATTTTTGGACTGATTTTGTATGAAAAACTTTAAACTTAAATAATGAAATTCTGGTATCACTCATATAACTTAGCAAAATCCCATTATTGGACTGATTTTGTATGAAAAACTTTAAACTCGATTTTCTCGGAAACTAGAAGCGCTAGAGCTTAAATAATGAAATTCTGGTATCACTCATATAACTTAGCAAAATCCCATTTTTGGACTGATTTATATGAAAAACTTTAAACTCGATTTTCTCGGAAATTAGAAGCGCTAGAGCTTAAATAATGAAATTCTGGTATCACTCATATAACTAAGCAGAATCCCATTTTTGGACTGTTTTTGTACGAAAAACTTTAAACTCGATTTTCTCGGAAACTAGAAGCGCTAGAGCTTAAATAATGAAATTCTGGTATCACTCATATAACTTAGCAAAATCCAATTTTTGGACTGTTTTTGTATGAAAAACTTTAAACTCGATTTTCTCGGAAACTAGAAGCGCTAGAGCTTAAATAATGAAATTCTGGTATCACTCATATAACTTAGCAAAATCCCATTATTGGACTGATTTTGTATGAAAAACTTTAAACTCGATTTTCTCGGAAACTAGAAGCGCTAGAGCTTAAATAATGAAATTCTGGTATCACTCATATAACTTAGCAAAATCCCATTTTTGGACTGATTTATATGAAAAACTTTAAACTCGATTTTCTCGGAAATTAGAAGCGCTAGAGCTTAAATAATGAAATTCTGGTATCACTCATATAACTAAGCAGAATCCCATTTTTGGACTGTTTTTGTACGAAAAACTTTAAACTCGATTTTCTCGGAAACTAGAAGCGCTAGAGCTTAAATAATGAAATTCTGGTATCACTCATATAACTAAGCAAAATCCCATTTTTGGACTGATTTTGTATGAAAAACTTTAAACTCGATTTTCTCGGAAATTAGAAGCGCTAGAGCTTAAATAATGAAATTCTGGTATCACTCATATAACTAAGCAAAATCCCATTTTTGGACTGATTTTGTATGAAAAACTTTAAACTTAAATAATGAAATTCTGGTATCACTCATATAGCTTAGCAAAATCCAATTTTTGGACTGTTTTTGTATGAAAAACTTTAAACTCGATTTTCTCGGAAACTAGAAGCGCTAGAGCTTAAATAATGAAATTCTGGTATCACTCATATAGCTTAGCAAAATCCAATTTTTGGACTGTTTTTGTATGAAAAACTTTAAACTCGATTTTCTCGGAAACTAGAAGCGCTAGAGCTTAAATAATGAAATTCTGGTATCACTCATATAACTTAGCAAAATCCCATTATTGGACTGATTTTGTATGAAAAACTTTAAACTCGATTTTCTCGGAAACTAGAAGCGCTAGAGCTTAAATAATGAAATTCTGGTATCACTCATATAACTTAGCAAAATCCCATTTTTGGACTGATTTATATGAAAAACTTTAAACTCGATTTTCTCGGAAACTAGAAGCGCTAGAGCTTAAATAATGAAATTCTGGTATCACTCATATAACTAAGCAAAATCCCATTTTTGGACTGATTTTGTATGAAAAACTTTAAACTCGATTTTCTCGGAAACTAGAAGCGCTAGAGCTTAAATAATGAAATTCTGGTATCACTCATATAACTAAGCAAAATCCCATTTTTGGACTGTTTTTGTACGAAAAACTTTAAACTCGATTTTCTCGGAAACTAGAAGCGCTAGAGCTTAAATAATGAAATTCTGGTATCACTCATATAACTTAGCAAAATCCCATTTTTGGACTGATTTATATGAAAAACTTTAAACTCGATTTTCTCGGAAATTAGAAGCGCTAGAGCTTAAATAATGAAATTCTGGTATCACTCATATAACTAAGCAAAATCCCATTTTTGGACTGTTTTTGTACGAAAAACTTTAAACTCGATTTTCTCGGAAACTAGAAGCGCTAGAGCTTAAATAATGAAATTCTGGTATCACTCATATAACTAAGCAAAATCCCATTTTTGGACTGATTTTGTATGAAAAACTTTAAACTCGATTTTCTCGGAAATTAAAAGCGCTAGAGCTTAAATAATGAAATTCTGGTATCACTCATATAACTAAGCAAAATCCCATTTTTGGACTGTTTTTGTACGAAAAACTTTAAACTCGATTTTCTCGGAAACTAGAAGCGCTAGAGCTTAAATAATGAAATTCTGGTATCACTCATATAACTTAGCAAAATCCCATTTTTGGACTGATTTATATGAAAAACTTTAAACTCGATTTTCTCGGAAATTAGAAGCGCTAGAGCTTAAATAATGAAATTCTGGTATCACTCATATAACTAAGCAAAATCCCATTTTTGGACTGTTTTTGTACGAAAAACTTTAAACTCGATTTTCTCGGAAACTAGAAGCGCTAGAGCTTAAATAATGAAATTCTGGTATCACTCATATAACTAAGCAAAATCCCATTTTTGGACTGTTTTTGTACGAAAAACTTTAAACTCGATTTTCTCGGAAACTAGAAGCGCTAGAGCTTAAATAATGAAATTCTGGTATCACTCATATAACTAAGCAAAATCCCATTTTTGGACTGATTTTGTATGAAAAACTTTAAACTCGATTTTCTCGGAAATTAAAAGCGCTAGAGCTTAAATAATGAAATTCTGGTATCACTCATATAACTAAGCAAAATCCCATTTTTGGACTGTTTTTGTACGAAAAACTTTAAACTCGATTTTCTCGGAAACTAGAAGCGCTAGAGCTTAAATAATGAAATTCTGGTATCACTCATATAACTTAGCAAAATCCCATTTTTGGACTGATTTATATGAAAAACTTTAAACTCGATTTTCTCGGAAATTAGAAGCGCTAGAGCTTAAATAATGAAATTCTGGTATCACTCATATAACTAAGCAAAATCCCATTTTTGGACTGTTTTTGTACGAAAAACTTTAAACTCGATTTTCTCGGAAACTAGAAGCGCTAGAGCTTAAATAATGAAATTCTGGTATCACTCATATAACTAAGCAAAATCCCATTTTTGGACTGATTTTGTATGAAAAACTTTAAACTCGATTTTCTCGGAAATTAAAAGCGCTAGAGCTTAAATAATGAAATTCTGGTATCACTCATATAACTAAGCAAAATCCCATTTTTGGACTGATTTTGTATGAAAAACTTTAAACTCGATTTTCTCGGAAATTAAAAGCGCTAGAGCTTAAATAATGAAATTCTGGTATCACTCATATAACTAAGCAAAATCCCATTTTTGGACTGATTTTGTATGAAAAACTTTAAACTCGATTTTCTCGGAAATTAAAAGCGCTAGAGCTTAAATAATGAAATTCTGGTATCACTCATATAACTTAGCAAAATCCCATTTTTGGACTGATTTATATGAAAAACTTTAAACTCGATTTTCTCGGAAATTAGAAGCGCTAGAGCTTAAATAATGAAATTCTGGTATCACTCATATAACTAAGCAAAATCCCATTTTTGGACTGTTTTTGTACGAAAAACTTTAAACTCGATTTTCTCGGAAACTAGAAGCGCTAGAGCTTAAATAATGAAATTCTGGTATCACTCATATAACTAAGCAAAATCCCATTTTTGGACTGATTTTGTATGAAAAACTTTAAACTCGATTTTCTCGGAAATTAGAAGCGCTAGAGCTTAAATAATGAAATTCTGGTATCACTCATATAACTAAGCAAAATCCCATTTTTGGACTGTTTTTGTACGAAAAACTTTAAACTCGATTTTCTCGGAAACTAGAAGCGCTAGAGCTTAAATAATGAAATTCTGGTATCACTCATATAACTTAGCAAAATCCAATTTTTGGACTGTTTTTGTATGAAAAACTTTAAACTCGATTTTCTCGGAAACTAGAAGCGCTAGAGCTTAAATAATGAAATTCTGGTATCACTCATATAACTTAGCAAAATCCCATTTTTGGACTGATTTTGTATGAAAAACTTTAAACTTAAATAATGAAATTCTGGTATCACTCATATAACTTAGCAAAATCCAATTTTTGGACTGTTTTTGTATGAAAAACTTTAAACTCGATTTTCTCGGAAACTAGAAGCGCTAGAGCTTAAATAATGAAATTCTGGTATCACTCATATAACTTAGCAAAATCCCATTTTTGGACTGATTTTGTATGAAAAACTTTAAACTTAAATAATGAAATTCTGGTATCACTCATATAACTTAGCAAAATCCAATTTTTGGACTGTTTTTGTATGAAAAACTTTAAACTCGATTTTCTCGGAAACTAGAAGCGCTAGAGCTTAAATAATGAAATTCTGGTATCACTCATATAACTTAGCAAAATCCCATTTTTGGACTGATTTTGTATGAAAAACTTTAAACTTAAATAATGAAATTCTGGTATCACTCATATAACTTAGCAAAATCCAATTTTTGGACTGTTTTTGTATGAAAAACTTTAAACTCGATTTTCTCGGAAACTAGAAGCGCTAGAGCTTAAATAATGAAATTCTGGTATCACTCATATAACTTAGCAAAATCCCATTTTTGGACTGATTTTGTATGAAAAACTTTAAACTTAAATAATGAAATTCTGGTATCACTCATATAACTAAGCAAAATCCCATTTTTGGACTGATTTTGTATGAAAAACTTTAAACTTAAATAATGAAATTCTGGTATCACTCATATAACTTAGCAAAATCCCATTTTTGGACTGATTTTGTATGAAAAACTTTAAACTCGATTTTCTCGGAAATTAGAAGCGCTAGAGCTTAAATAATGAAATTCTGGTATCACTCATTTACCTTAGCAAAATCCCATTTTTGGACTGTTTTTGTATGAAAAACTTTAAACTCGATTTTCTCGGAAACTAGAAGCGCTAGAGCTTAAATAATGAAATTCTGGTATCACTTATATAACTTAGCAAAATCCCATTTTTGGACTGATTTTGTATGAAAAACTTTAAACTTAAATAATGAAATTCTGGTATCACTCATTTACCTTAGCAAAATCCAATTTTTGGACTGTTTTTGTATGAAAAACTTTAAACTCGATTTTCTCGGAAACTAGAAGCGCTAGAGCTTAAATAATGAAATTCTGGTATCACTCATATAACTTAGCAAAATCCCATTTTTGGACTGATTTTGTATGAAAAACTTTAAACTTAAATAATGAAATTCTGGTATCACTCATATAACTTAGCAAAATCCCATTATTGGACTGATTTTGTATGAAAAACTTTAAACTCGATTTTCTCGGAAATTAGAAGCGCTAGAGCTTAAATAATGAAATTCTGGTATCACTCATATAACTAAGCAAAATCCCATTTTTGGACTGATTTTGTATGAAAAACTTTAAACTTAAATAATGAAATTCTGGTATCACTCATATAACTTAGCAAAATCCCATTTTTGGACTGATTTATATGAAAAACTTTAAACTCGATTTTCTCGGAAATTAGAAGCGCTAGAGCTTAAATAATGAAATTCTGGTATCACTCATATAACTAAGCAAAATCCCATTTTTGGACTGTTTTTGTATGAAAAACTTTAAACTTAAATAATGAAATTCTGGTATCACTCATATAACTTAGCAAAATCCCATTTTTGGACTGATTTATATGAAAAACTTTAAACTCGATTTTCTCGGAAATTAGAAGCGCTAGAGCTTAAATAATGAAATTCTGGTATCACTCATATAACTAAGCAAAATCCCATTTTTGGACTGATTTTGTATGAAAAACTTTAAACTTAAATAATGAAATTCTGGTATCACTCATATAACTTAGCAAAATCCCATTTTTGGACTGATTTATATGAAAAACTTTAAACTCGATTTTCTCGGAAATTAGAAGCGCTAGAGCTTAAATAATGAAATTCTGGTATCACTCATATAACTAAGCAAAATCCCATTTTTGGACTGTTTTTGTATGAAAAACTTTAAACTCGATTTTCTCGGAAACTAGAAGCGCTAGAGCTTAAATAATGAAATTCTGGTATCACTTATATAACTTAGCAAAATCCCATTTTTGGACTGATTTTGTATGAAAAACTTTAAACTTAAATAATGAAATTCTGGTATCACTCATATAACTTAGCAAAATCCCATTTTTGGACTGATTTATATGAAAAACTTTAAACTCGATTTTCTCGGAAATTAGAAGCGCTAGAGCTTAAATAATGAAATTCTGGTATCACTCATATAACTAAGCAAAATCCCATTTTTGGACTGTTTTTGTACGAAAAACTTTAAACTCGATTTTCTCGGAAACTAGAAGCGCTAGAGCTTAAATAATGAAATTCTGGTATCACTCATATAACTTAGCAAAATCCCATTTTTGGACTGATTTATATGAAAAACTTTAAACTCGATTTTCTCGGAAATTAGAAGCGCTAGAGCTTAAATAATGAAATTCTGGTATCACTCATATAACTAAGCAAAATCCCATTTTTGGACTGTTTTTGTACGAAAAACTTTAAACTCGATTTTCTCGGAAACTAGAAGCGCTAGAGCTTAAATAATGAAATTCTGGTATCACTCATATAACTAAGCAAAATCCCATTTTTGGACTGATTTTGTATGAAAAACTTTAAACTCGATTTTCTCGGAAATTAGAAGCGCTAGAGCTTAAATAATGAAATTCTGGTATCACTCATATAACTTAGCAAAATCCCATTTTTGGACTGATTTATATGAAAAACTTTAAACTCGATTTTCTCGGAAATTAGAAGCGCTAGAGCTTAAATAATGAAATTCTGGTATCACTCATATAACTAAGCAAAATCCCATTTTTGGACTGTTTTTGTACGAAAAACTTTAAACTCGATTTTCTCGGAAACTAGAAGCGCTAGAGCTTAAATAATGAAATTCTGGTATCACTCATATAACTAAGCAAAATCCCATTTTTGGACTGATTTTGTATGAAAAACTTTAAACTCGATTTTCTCGGAAATTAGAAGCGCTAGAGCTTAAATAATGAAATTCTGGTATCACTCATATAACTTAGCAAAATCCCATTTTTGGACTGATTTATATGAAAAACTTTAAACTCGATTTTCTCGGAAATTAGAAGCGCTAGAGCTTAAATAATGAAATTCTGGTATCACTCATATAACTAAGCAAAATCCCATTTTTGGACTGTTTTTGTACGAAAAACTTTAAACTCGATTTTCTCGGAAACTAGAAGCGCTAGAGCTTAAATAATGAAATTCTGGTATCACTCATATAACTAAGCAAAATCCCATTTTTGGACTGATTTTGTATGAAAAACTTTAAACTTAAATAATGAAATTCTGGTATCACTCATATAACTTAGCAAAATCCCATTTTTGGACTGATTTATATGAAAAACTTTAAACTCGATTTTCTCGGAAATTAGAAGCGCTAGAGCTTAAATAATGAAATTCTGGTATCACTCATATAACTAAGCAAAATCCCATTTTTGGACTGTTTTTGTATGAAAAACTTTAAACTTAAATAATGAAATTCTGGTATCACTCATATAACTTAGCAAAATCCCATTTTTGGACTGATTTATATGAAAAACTTTAAACTCGATTTTCTCGGAAATTAGAAGCGCTAGAGCTTAAATAATGAAATTCTGGTATCACTCATATAACTAAGCAAAATCCCATTTTTGGACTGATTTTGTATGAAAAACTTTAAACTTAAATAATGAAATTCTGGTATCACTCATATAACTTAGCAAAATCCCATTTTTGGACTGATTTATATGAAAAACTTTAAACTCGATTTTCTCGGAAATTAGAAGCGCTAGAGCTTAAATAATGAAATTCTGGTATCACTCATATAACTAAGCAAAATCCCATTTTTGGACTGTTTTTGTATGAAAAACTTTAAACTCGATTTTCTCGGAAACTAGAAGCGCTAGAGCTTAAATAATGAAATTCTGGTATCACTTATATAACTTAGCAAAATCCCATTTTTGGACTGATTTTGTATGAAAAACTTTAAACTTAAATAATGAAATTCTGGTATCACTCATATAACTTAGCAAAATCCCATTTTTGGACTGATTTATATGAAAAACTTTAAACTCGATTTTCTCGGAAATTAGAAGCGCTAGAGCTTAAATAATGAAATTCTGGTATCACTCATATAACTAAGCAAAATCCCATTTTTGGACTGTTTTTGTACGAAAAACTTTAAACTCGATTTTCTCGGAAACTAGAAGCGCTAGAGCTTAAATAATGAAATTCTGGTATCACTCATATAACTTAGCAAAATCCCATTTTTGGACTGATTTATATGAAAAACTTTAAACTCGATTTTCTCGGAAATTAGAAGCGCTAGAGCTTAAATAATGAAATTCTGGTATCACTCATATAACTAAGCAAAATCCCATTTTTGGACTGTTTTTGTACGAAAAACTTTAAACTCGATTTTCTCGGAAACTAGAAGCGCTAGAGCTTAAATAATGAAATTCTGGTATCACTCATATAACTAAGCAAAATCCCATTTTTGGACTGATTTTGTATGAAAAACTTTAAACTCGATTTTCTCGGAAATTAGAAGCGCTAGAGCTTAAATAATGAAATTCTGGTATCACTCATATAACTTAGCAAAATCCCATTTTTGGACTGATTTATATGAAAAACTTTAAACTCGATTTTCTCGGAAATTAGAAGCGCTAGAGCTTAAATAATGAAATTCTGGTATCACTCATATAACTAAGCAAAATCCCATTTTTGGACTGTTTTTGTACGAAAAACTTTAAACTCGATTTTCTCGGAAACTAGAAGCGCTAGAGCTTAAATAATGAAATTCTGGTATCACTCATATAACTTAGCAAAATCCCATTTTTGGACTGATTTATATGAAAAACTTTAAACTCGATTTTCTCGGAAATTAGAAGCGCTAGAGCTTAAATAATGAAATTCTGGTATCACTCATATAACTAAGCAAAATCCCATTTTTGGACTGTTTTTGTACGAAAAACTTTAAACTCGATTTTCTCGGAAACTAGAAGCGCTAGAGCTTAAATAATGAAATTCTGGTATCACTCATATAACTAAGCAAAATCCCATTTTTGGACTGATTTTGTATGAAAAACTTTAAACTCGATTTTCTCGGAAATTAAAAGCGCTAGAGCTTAAATAATGAAATTCTGGTATCACTCATATAACTTAGCAAAATCCCATTTTTGGACTGATTTATATGAAAAACTTTAAACTCGATTTTCTCGGAAATTAGAAGCGCTAGAGCTTAAATAATGAAATTCTGGTATCACTCATATAACTAAGCAAAATCCCATTTTTGGACTGTTTTTGTACGAAAAACTTTAAACTCGATTTTCTCGGAAACTAGAAGCGCTAGAGCTTAAATAATGAAATTCTGGTATCACTCATATAACTTAGCAAAATCCCATTTTTGGACTGATTTATATGAAAAACTTTAAACTCGATTTTCTCGGAAATTAGAAGCGCTAGAGCTTAAATAATGAAATTCTGGTATCACTCATATAACTAAGCAAAATCCCATTTTTGGACTGTTTTTGTACGAAAAACTTTAAACTCGATTTTCTCGGAAACTAGAAGCGCTAGAGCTTAAATAATGAAATTCTGGTATCACTCATATAACTTAGCAAAATCCCATTTTTGGACTGATTTATATGAAAAACTTTAAACTCGATTTTCTCGGAAATTAGAAGCGCTAGAGCTTAAATAATGAAATTCTGGTATCACTCATATAACTAAGCAAAATCCCATTTTTGGACTGTTTTTGTACGAAAAACTTTAAACTCGATTTTCTCGGAAACTAGAAGCGCTAGAGCTTAAATAATGAAATTCTGGTATCACTCATATAACTAAGCAAAATCCCATTTTTGGACTGATTTTGTATGAAAAACTTTAAACTCGATTTTCTCGGAAATTAAAAGCGCTAGAGCTTAAATAATGAAATTCTGGTATCACTCATATAACTAAGCAAAATCCCATTTTTGGACTGTTTTTGTACGAAAAACTTTAAACTCGATTTTCTCGGAAACTAGAAGCGCTAGAGCTTAAATAATGAAATTCTGGTATCACTCATATAACTTAGCAAAATCCCATTTTTGGACTGATTTATATGAAAAACTTTAAACTCGATTTTCTCGGAAATTAGAAGCGCTAGAGCTTAAATAATGAAATTCTGGTATCACTCATATAACTAAGCAAAATCCCATTTTTGGACTGTTTTTGTACGAAAAACTTTAAACTCGATTTTCTCGGAAACTAGAAGCGCTAGAGCTTAAATAATGAAATTCTGGTATCACTCATATAACTAAGCAAAATCCCATTTTTGGACTGTTTTTGTACGAAAAACTTTAAACTCGATTTTCTCGGAAACTAGAAGCGCTAGAGCTTAAATAATGAAATTCTGGTATCACTCATATAACTAAGCAAAATCCCATTTTTGGACTGATTTTGTATGAAAAACTTTAAACTCGATTTTCTCGGAAATTAAAAGCGCTAGAGCTTAAATAATGAAATTCTGGTATCACTCATATAACTAAGCAAAATCCCATTTTTGGACTGTTTTTGTACGAAAAACTTTAAACTCGATTTTCTCGGAAACTAGAAGCGCTAGAGCTTAAATAATGAAATTCTGGTATCACTCATATAACTTAGCAAAATCCCATTTTTGGACTGATTTATATGAAAAACTTTAAACTCGATTTTCTCGGAAATTAGAAGCGCTAGAGCTTAAATAATGAAATTCTGGTATCACTCATATAACTAAGCAAAATCCCATTTTTGGACTGTTTTTGTACGAAAAACTTTAAACTCGATTTTCTCGGAAACTAGAAGCGCTAGAGCTTAAATAATGAAATTCTGGTATCACTCATATAACTAAGCAAAATCCCATTTTTGGACTGATTTTGTATGAAAAACTTTAAACTCGATTTTCTCGGAAATTAAAAGCGCTAGAGCTTAAATAATGAAATTCTGGTATCACTCATATAACTAAGCAAAATCCCATTTTTGGACTGATTTTGTATGAAAAACTTTAAACTCGATTTTCTCGGAAATTAAAAGCGCTAGAGCTTAAATAATGAAATTCTGGTATCACTCATATAACTAAGCAAAATCCCATTTTTGGACTGATTTTGTATGAAAAACTTTAAACTCGATTTTCTCGGAAATTAAAAGCGCTAGAGCTTAAATAATGAAATTCTGGTATCACTCATATAACTAAGCAAAATCCCATTTTTGGACTGATTTTGTATGAAAAACTTTAAACTTAAATAATGAAATTCTGGTATCACTCATATAGCTTAGCAAAATCCAATTTTTGGACTGTTTTTGTATGAAAAACTTTAAACTCGATTTTCTCGGAAACTAGAAGCGCTAGAGCTTAAATAATGAAATTCTGGTATCACTCATATAGCTTAGCAAAATCCAATTTTTGGACTGTTTTTGTATGAAAAACTTTAAACTCGATTTTCTCGGAAACTAGAAGCGCTAGAGCTTAAATAATGAAATTCTGGTATCACTCATATAACTTAGCAAAATCCCATTATTGGACTGATTTTGTATGAAAAACTTTAAACTCGATTTTCTCGGAAACTAGAAGCGCTAGAGCTTAAATAATGAAATTCTGGTATCACTCATATAACTTAGCAAAATCCCATTTTTGGACTGATTTATATGAAAAACTTTAAACTCGATTTTCTCGGAAACTAGAAGCGCTAGAGCTTAAATAATGAAATTCTGGTATCACTCATATAACTAAGCAAAATCCCATTTTTGGACTGTTTTTGTACGAAAAACTTTAAACTCGATTTTCTCGGAAACTAGAAGCGCTAGAGCTTAAATAATGAAATTCTGGTATCACTCATATAACTAAGCAAAATCCCATTTTTGGACTGATTTTGTATGAAAAACTTTAAACTCGATTTTCTCGGAAATTAGAAGCGCTAGAGCTTAAATAATGAAATTCTGGTATCACTCATATAACTAAGCAAAATCCCATTTTTGGACTGTTTTTGTACGAAAAACTTTAAACTCGATTTTCTCGGAAACTAGAAGCGCTAGAGCTTAAATAATGAAATTCTGGTATCACTCATATAACTTAGCAAAATCCAATTTTTGGACTGTTTTTGTATGAAAAACTTTAAACTCGATTTTCTCGGAAACTAGAAGCGCTAGAGCTTAAATAATGAAATTCTGGTATCACTCATATAACTTAGCAAAATCCCATTTTTGGACTGATTTTGTATGAAAAACTTTAAACTTAAATAATGAAATTCTGGTATCACTCATATAACTAAGCAAAATCCCATTTTTGGACTGATTTTGTATGAAAAACTTTAAACTTAAATAATGAAATTCTGGTATCACTCATATAACTTAGCAAAATCCCATTTTTGGACTGATTTTGTATGAAAAACTTTAAACTCGATTTTCTCGGAAATTAGAAGCGCTAGAGCTTAAATAATGAAATTCTGGTATCACTCATTTACCTTAGCAAAATCCCATTTTTGGACTGTTTTTGTATGAAAAACTTTAAACTCGATTTTCTCGGAAACTAGAAGCGCTAGAGCTTAAATAATGAAATTCTGGTATCACTTATATAACTTAGCAAAATCCCATTTTTGGACTGATTTTGTATGAAAAACTTTAAACTTAAATAATGAAATTCTGGTATCACTCATTTACCTTAGCAAAATCCAATTTTTGGACTGTTTTTGTATGAAAAACTTTAAACTCGATTTTCTCGGAAACTAGAAGCGCTAGAGCTTAAATAATGAAATTCTGGTATCACTCATATAACTTAGCAAAATCCCATTTTTGGACTGATTTTGTATGAAAAACTTTAAACTTAAATAATGAAATTCTGGTATCACTCATATAACTAAGCAAAATCCCATTTTTGGACTGATTTTGTATGAAAAACTTTAAACTTAAATAATGAAATTCTGGTATCACTCATATAACTTAGCAAAATCCCATTTTTGGACTGTTTTTGTATGAAAAACTTTAAACTCGATTTTCTCGGAAACTAGAAGCGCTAGAGCTTAAATAATGAAATTCTGGTATCACTCATATAACTAAGCAAAATCCCATTTTTGGACTGATTTTGTATGAAAAACTTTAAACTCGATTTTCTCGGAAATTAGAAGCGCTAGAGCTTAAATAATGAAATTCTGGTATCACTCATATAACTAAGCAAAATCCCATTTTTGGACTGATTTTGTATGAAAAACTTTAAACTCGATTTTCTCGGAAACTAGAAGCGCTAGAGCTTAAATAATGAAATTCTGGTATCACTCATATAACTAAGCAAAATCCCATTTTTGGACTGATTTTGTATGAAAAACTTTAAACTTAAATAATGAAATTCTGGTATCACTCATATAGCTTAGCAAAATCCAATTTTTGGACTGTTTTTGTATGAAAAACTTTAAACTCGATTTTCTCGGAAACTAGAAGCGCTAGAGCTTAAATAATGAAATTCTGGTATCACTCATATAACTAAGCAAAATCCCATTTTTGGACTGATTTTGTATGAAAAACTTTAAACTTAAATAATGAAATTCTGGTATCACTCATATAACTTAGCAAAATCCCATTTTTGGACTGATTTTGTATGAAAAACTTTAAACTTAAATAATCAAATTCTGGTCTCACTCATATAACTAAGCAAAATCCCATTTTTGGACTGTTTTTGTATGAAAAACTTTAAACTCGATTTTCTCGGAAACTAGAAGCGCTAGAGCTTAAATAATGAAATTCTGGTATCACTCATATAACTTAGCAAAATCCCATTTTTGGACTGATTTTGTATGAAAAACTTTAAACTTAAATAATGAAATTCTGGTATCACTCATATAACTAAGCAAAATCCCATTTTTGGACTGTTTTTGTATGAAAAACTTTAAACTCGATTTTCTCGGAAACTAGAAGCGCTAGAGCTTAAATAATGAAATTCTGGTATCACTCATATAACTAAGCAAAATCCCATTTTTGGACTAATTTTGTATGAAAAACTTTAAACTTAAATAATGAAATTCTGGTATCACTCATATAACTTAGCAAAATCCCATTTTTGGACTGTTTTTGTATGAAAAACTTTAAACTCGATTTTCTCGGAAATTAGAAGCGCTAGAGCTTAAATAATGAAATTCTGGTATCACTCATATAACTAAGCAAAATCCCATTTTTGGACTAATTTTGTATGAAAAACTTTAAACTTAAATAATGAAATTCTGGTATCACTCATATAACTTAGCAAAATCCCATTTTTGGACTGTTTTTGTATGAAAAACTTTAAACTCGATTTTCTCGGAAACTAGAAGCGCTAGAGCTTAAATAATGAAATTCTGGTATCACTCATATAACTAAGCAAAATCCCATTTTTGGACTAATTTTGTATGAAAAACTTTAAACTTAAATAATGAAATTCTGGTATCACTCATATAACTTAGCAAAATCCCATTTTTGGACTGTTTTTGTATGAAAAACTTTAAACTCGATTTTCTCGGAAACTAGAAGCGCTAGAGCTTAAATAATGAAATTCTGGTATCACTCATATAACTTAGCAAAATCCCATTTTTGGACTGATTTTGTATGAAAAACTTTAAACTTAAATAATGAAATTCTGGTATCACTCATATAACTTAGCAAAATCCCATTTTTGGACTGTTTTTGTATGAAAAACTTTAAACTCGATTTTCTCGGAAATTAGAAGCGCTAGAGCTTAAATAATGAAATTCTGGTTTCACTCACATAATTTAGCAAACTCCCATTATTGGACTGATTTTGTATGAAAATCTTTAAACTCGATTTTCTCGGAAACTAGAAGCGCTAGAGCTTAAATAATGAAATTCTGGTATCACTCACATAATTTAGCAAACTCCCATTATTGGACTGATTTTGTATGAAAAACTTTAAACTCGATTTTCTCGGAAATTAGAAGCGCTAGAGCTTAAATAATGAAATTCTGGTATCACTCATATAACTTAGCAAAATCCCATTATTGGACTGATTTTGTATGAAAAACTTTAAACTCGATTTTCTCGGAAACTAGAAGCGCTAGAGCTTAAATAATGAAATTCTGGTATCACTCATATAACTAAGCAAAATCCCATTTTTGGACTGATTTTGTATGAAAAACTTTAAACTCGATTTTCTCGGAAACTAGAAGCGCTAGAGCTTAAATAATGAAATTCTGGTATCAGTCATATAACTAAGCAAAATCCCATTTTTGGACTGATTTTGTATGAAAAACTTTAAACTCGATTTTCTCGGAAATTAGAAGCGCTAGAGCTTAAATAATGAAATTCTGGTATCACTCATATAACTAAGCAAAATCCCATTTTTGGACTGATTTTGTATGAAAAACTTTAAACTCGATTTTCTCGGAAATTAGAAGCGCTAGAGCTTAAATAATGAAATTCTGGTATCACTCATATAACTTAGCAAAATCCCAATATTGGACTGATTTTGTATGAAAATCTTTAAACTCGATTTTCTCGGAAACTAGAAGCGCTAGAGCTTAAATAATGAAATTCTGGTATCACTCATTTAACTTAGCAAAATCCCATTTTTGGACTGATTTTGTATGAAAATCTTTAAACTCGATTTTCTCGGAAATTAGAAGCGCTAGAGCTTAAATAATGAAATTCTGGTATCACTCATTTAACTTAGCAAAATCCCATTTTTGGACTGATTTTGTATGAAAATCTTTAAACTCGATTTTCTCGGAAATTAGAAGCGCTAGAGCTTAAATAATGAAATTCTGGTATCACTCATTTAACTTAGCAAAATCCCATTTTTGGACTGATTTTGTATGAAAAACTTTAAACTCGATTTTCTCGGAAACTAGAAGCGCTAGAGCTTAAATAATGAAATTCTGGTATCACTCATATAACTTAGCAAAATCCCATTATTGGACTGATTTTGTATGAAAAACTTTAAACTCGATTTTCTCGGAAACTAGAAGCGCTAGAGCTTAAATAATGAAATTCTGGTATCACTCATATAACTAAGCAAAATCCCATTATTGGACTGATTTTGTATGAAAAACTTTAAACTCGATTTTCTCGGAAATTAGAAGCGCTAGAGCTTAAATAATGAAATTCTGGTATCACTCATATAACTAAGCAAAATCCAATTTTTGGACTGATTTTGTATGAAAATCTTTAAACTCGATTTTCTCGGAAACTAGAAGCGCTAGAGCTTAAATAATGAAATTCTGGTATCACTCATATAACTAAGCAAAATCCAATTTTTGGACTGATTTTGTATGAAAATCTTTAAACTCGATTTTCTCGGAAACTAGAAGCGCTAGAGCTTAAATAATGAAATTCTGGTATCACTCATATAACTAAGCAAAATCCCATTTTTGGACTGATTTTGTATGAAAAACTTTAAACTCGATTTTCTCGGAAACTAGAAGCGCTAGAGCTTAAATAATGAAATTCTGGTATCACTCATATAACTAAGCAAAATCCCATTTTTGGACTGATTTTGTATGAAAAACTTTAAACTCGATTTTCTCGGAAATTAGAAGCGCTAGAGCTTAAATAATGAAATTCTGGTATCACTCATATAACTAAGCAAAATCCCATTTTTGGACTGATTTTGTATGAAAAACTTTAAACTCGATTTTCTCGGAAATTAGAAGCGCTAGAGCTTAAATAATGAAATTCTGGTATCACTCATATAACTAAGCAAAATCCCATTATTGGACTGATTTTGTATGAAAATCTTTAAACTCGATTTTCTCGGAAACTAGAAGCGCTAGAGCTTAAATAATGAAATTCTGGTATCACTCATATAACTAAGCAAAATCCAATTTTTGGACTGATTTTGTATGAAAATCTTTAAACTCGATTTTCTCGGAAACTAGAAGCGCTAGAGCTTAAATAATGAAATTCTGGTATCACTCATATAACTAAGCAAAATCCCATTTTTGGACTGATTTTGTATGAAAAACTTTAAACTCGATTTTCTCGGAAACTAGAAGCGCTAGAGCTTAAATAATGAAATTCTGGTATCACTCATATAACTAAGCAAAATCCCATTTTTGGACTGATTTTGTATGAAAAACTTTAAACTCGATTTTCTCGGAAATTAGAAGCGCTAGAGCTTAAATAATGAAATTCTGGTATCACTCATATAACTTAGCAAAATCCCATTATTGGACTGATTTTGTATGAAAAACTTTAAACTCGATTTTCTCGGAAACTAGAAGCGCTAGAGCTTAAATAATGAAATTCTGGTATCACTCATATAACTAAGCAAAATCCCATTTTTGGACTGATTTTGTATGAAAAACTTTAAACTCGATTTTCTCGGAAACTAGAAGACCTAGAGCTTAAATAATGAAATTCTGGTATCACTCATATAACTAAGCAAAATCCCATTTTTGGACTGATTTTGTATGAAAAACTTTAAACTCGATTTTCTCGGAAACTAGAAGCGCTAGAGCTTAAATAATGAAATTCTGGTATCACTCATATAACTTAGCAAAATCCCATTATTGGACTGATTTTGTATGAAAAACTTTAAACTCGATTTTCTCGGAAACTAGAAGACCTAGAGCTTAAATAATGAAATTCTGGTATCACTCATATAACTTAGCAAAATCCCATTATTGGACTGATTTTGTATGAAAAACTTTAAACTCGATTTTCTCGGAAACTAGAAGACCTAGAGCTTAAATAATGAAATTCTGGTATCACTCATATAACTAAGCAAAATCCCATTTTTGGACTGATTTTGTATGAAAAACTTTAAACTCGATTTTCTCGGAAACTAGAAGCGCTAGAGCTTAAATAATGAAATTCTGGTATCACTCATATAACTAAGCAAAATCCCATTATTGGACTGATTTTGTATGAAAAACTTTAAACTCGATTTTCTCGGAAACTAGAAGACCTAGAGCTTAAATAATGAAATTCTGGTATCACTCATATAACTTAGCAAAATCCCATTTTTGGACTGATTTTGTATGAAAAACTTTAAACTCGATTTTCTCGGAAATTAGAAGCGCTAGAGCTTAAATAATGAAATTCTGGTATCACTCATATAACTAAGCAAAATCCCATTTTTGGACTGATTTTGTATGAAAAACTTTAAACTCGATTTTCTCGGAAACTAGAAGCGCTAGAGCTTAAATAATGAAATTCTGGTATCACTCATATAACTAAGCAAAATCCCATTTTTGGACTGATTTTGTATTAAAAACTATAAACTCGATTTTCTCGGAAACTAGAAGCGCTAGAGCTTAAATAATGAAATTCTGGTATCACTCATATAACTTAGCAAAATCCCATTATTGGACTGATTTTGTATGAAAATCTTTAAACTCGATTTTCTCGGAAACTAGAAGCGCTAGAGCTTAAATAATGAAATTCTGGTATCACTCATTTAACTTAGCAAAATCCCATTATTGGACTGATTTTGTATGAAAATCTTTAAACTCGATTTTCTCGGAAACTAGAAGCGCTAGAGCTTAAATAATGAAATTCTGGTATCACTCATATAACTTAGCAAAATCCCATTATTGGACTGATTTTGTATGAAAAACTTTAAACTCGATTTTCTCGGAAACTAGAAGACCTAGAGCTTAAATAATGAAATTCTGGTATCACTCATATAACTAAGCAAAATCCCATTTTTGGACTGATTTTGTATGAAAAACTTTAAACTCGATTTTCTCGGAAACTAGAAGACCTAGAGCTTAAATAATGAAATTCTGGTATCACTCATATAACTAAGCAAAATCCCATTTTTGGACTGATTTTGTATGAAAAACTTTAAACTCGATTTTCTCGGAAACTAGAAGCGCTAGAGCTTAAATAATGAAATTCTGGTATCACTCATTTAACTTAGCAAAATCCCATTATTGGACTGATTTTGTATGAAAATCTTTAAACTCGATTTTCTCGGAAATTAGAAGCGCTAGAGCTTAAATAATGAAATTCTGGTATCACTCATTTAACTTAGCAAAATCCCATTTTTGGACTGATTTTG
The DNA here is from genome assembly GCA_943735925.1 of Pollenia amentaria. NCBI lineage: Eukaryota > Metazoa > Arthropoda > Insecta > Diptera > Polleniidae > Pollenia > Pollenia amentaria. The sequence goes on along the minus strand of OX031008.1, from coordinate 196,451,928 downwards.
TATGAAAATCTTTAAACTCGATTTTCTCGGAAATTAGAAGCGCTAGAGCTTAAATAATGAAATTCTGGTATCACTCATATAACTTAGCAAAATCCCATTTTTGGACTGATTTTGTATGAAAATCTTTAAACTCGATTTTCTCGGAAACTAGAAGCGCTAGAGCTTAAATAATGAAATTCTGGTATCACTCATATAACTAAGCAAAATCCCATTTTTGGACTGATTTTGTATGAAAAACTTTAAACTCGATTTTCTCGGAAACTAGAAGCGCTAGAGCTTAAATAATGAAATTCTGGTATCACTCATATAACTTAGCAAAATCCCATTTTTGGACTGATTTTGTATGAAAAACTTTAAACTCGATTTTCTCGGAAACTAGAAGCGCTAGAGCTTAAATAATGAAATTCTGGTATCACTCATATAACTTAGCAAAATCCAATTTTTGGACTGATTTTGTATGAAAATCTTTAAACTCGATTTTCTCGGAAACTAGAAGCGCTAGAGCTTAAATAATGAAATTCTGGTATCACTCATATAACTAAGCAAAATCCCATTTTTGGACTGATTTTGTATGAAAAACTTTAAACTCGATTTTCTCGGAAACTAGAAGCGCTAGAGCTTAAATAATGAAATTCTGGTATCACTCATATAACTAAGCAAAATCCCATTTTTGGACTGATTTTGTATGAAAAACTTTAAACTCGATTTTCTCGGAAACTAGAAGCGCTAGAGCTTAAATAATGAAATTCTGGTATCACTCATATAACTAAGCAAAATCCCATTTTTGGACTGATTTTGTATGAAAAACTTTAAACTCGATTTTCTCGGAAATTAGAAGCGCTAGAGCTTAAATAATGAAATTCTGGTATCACTCATATAACTAAGCAAAATCCCATTTTTGGACTGATTTTGTATGAAAAACTTTAAACTCGATTTTCTCGGAAATTAGAAGCGCTAGAGCTTAAATAATGAAATTCTGGTATCACTCATATAACTAAGCAAAATCCCATTTTTGGACTGATTTTGTATGAAAATCTTTAAACTCGATTTTCTCGGAAACTAGAAGCGCTAGAGCTTAAATAATGAAATTCTGGTATCACTCATATAACTAAGCAAAATCCCATTATTGGACTGATTTTGTATGAAAATCTTTAAACTCGATTTTCTCGGAAACTAGAAGCGCTAGAGCTTAAATAATGAAATTCTGGTATCACTCATATAACTAAGCAAAATCCCATTTTTGGACTGATTTTGTATGAAAAACTTTAAACTCGATTTTCTCGGAAACTAGAAGCGCTAGAGCTTAAATAATGAAATTCTGGTATCACTCATATAACTAAGCAAAATCCCATTTTTGGACTGATTTTGTATGAAAAACTTTAAACTCGATTTTCTCGGAAACTAGAAGCGCTAGAGCTTAAATAATGAAATTCTGGTATCACTCATATAACTAAGCAAAATCCCATTATTGGACTGATTTTGTATGAAAAACTTTAAACTCGATTTTCTCGGAAATTAGAAGCGCTAGAGCTTAAATAATGAAATTCTGGTATCACTCATATAACTTAGCAAAATCCCATTATTGGACTGATTTTGTATGAAAAACTTTAAACTCGATTTTCTCGGAAACTAGAAGACCTAGAGCTTAAATAATGAAATTCTGGTATCACTCATATAACTAAGCAAAATCCCATTTTTGGACTGATTTTGTATGAAAAACTTTAAACTCGATTTTCTCGGAAACTAGAAGCGCTAGAGCTTAAATAATGAAATTCTGGTATCACTCATATAACTTAGCAAAATCCCATTATTGGACTGATTTTGTATGAAAAACTTTAAACTCGATTTTCTCGGAAACTAGAAGCGCTAGAGCTTAAATAATGAAATTCTGGTATCACTCATATAACTTAGCAAAATCCCATTATTGGACTGATTTTGTATGAAAAACTTTAAACTCGATTTTCTCGGAAACTAGAAGACCTAGAGCTTAAATAATGAAATTCTGGTATCACTCATATAACTAAGCAAAATCCCATTTTTGGACTGATTTTGTATGAAAAACTTTAAACTCGATTTTCTCGGAAACTAGAAGCGCTAGAGCTTAAATAATGAAATTCTGGTATCACTCATATAACTAAGCAAAATCCCATTTTTGGACTGATTTTGTATGAAAAACTTTAAACTCGATTTTCTCGGAAACTAGAAGACCTAGAGCTTAAATAATGAAATTCTGGTATCACTCATATAACTAAGCAAAATCCCATTTTTGGACTGATTTTGTATGAAAAACTTTAAACTCGATTTTCTCGGAAATTAGAAGCGCTAGAGCTTAAATAATGAAATTCTGGTATCACTCATATAACTAAGCAAAATCCCATTTTTGGACTGATTTTGTATGAAAAACTTTAAACTCGATTTTCTCGGAAACTAGAAGCGCTAGAGCTTAAATAATGAAATTCTGGTATCACTCATATAACTAAGCAAAATCCCATTTTTGGACTGATTTTGTATTAAAAACTATAAACTCGATTTTCTCGGAAACTAGAAGCGCTAGAGCTTAAATAATGAAATTCTGGTATCACTCATATAACTTAGCAAAATCCCATTATTGGACTGATTTTGTATGAAAATCTTTAAACTCGATTTTCTCGGAAACTAGAAGCGCTAGAGCTTAAATAATGAAATTCTGGTATCACTCATTTAACTTAGCAAAATCCCATTATTGGACTGATTTTGTATGAAAATCTTTAAACTCGATTTTCTCGGAAACTAGAAGCGCTAGAGCTTAAATAATGAAATTCTGGTATCACTCATTTAACTTAGCAAAATCCCATTTTTGGACTGATTTTGTATGAAAATCTTTAAACTCGATTTTCTCGGAAACTAGAAGACCTAGAGCTTAAATAATGAAATTCTGGTATCACTCATATAACTTAGCAAAATCCCATTTTTGGACTGATTTTGTATGAAAAACTTTAAACTCGATTTTCTCGGAAACTAGAAGCGCTAGAGCTTAAATAATGAAATTCTGGTATCACTCATTTAACTTAGCAAAATCCCATTTTTGGACTGATTTTGTATGAAAATCTTTAAACTCGATTTTCTCGGAAACTAGAAGCGCTAGAGCTTAAATAATGAAATTCTGGTATCACTCATTTAACTTAGCAAAATCCCATTATTGGACTGATTTTGTATGAAAATCTTTAAACTCGATTTTCTCGGAAACTAGAAGCGCTAGAGCTTAAATAATGAAATTCTGGTATCACTCATTTAACTTAGCAAAATCCCATTTTTGGACTGATTTTGTATGAAAATCTTTAAACTCGATTTTCTCGGAAACTAGAAGCGCTAGAGCTTAAATAATGAAATTCTGGTATCACTCATTTAACTTAGCAAAATCCCATTTTTGGACTGATTTTGTATGAAAATCTTTAAACTCGATTTTCTCGGAAACTAGAAGACCTAGAGCTTAAATAATGAAATTCTGGTATCACTCATATAACTTAGCAAAATCCCATTATTGGACTGATTTTGTATGAAAAACTTTAAACTCGATTTTCTCGGAAACTAGAAGCGCTAGAGCTTAAATAATGAAATTCTGGTATCACTCATATAACTAAGCAAAATCCCATTTTTGGACTGATTTTGTATGAAAAACTTTAAACTCGATTTTCTCGGAAACTAGAAGCGCTAGAGCTTAAATAATGAAATTCTGGTATCACTCATATAACTTAGCAAAATCCCATTTTTGGACTGATTTTGTATGAAAAACTTTAAACTCGATTTTCTCGGAAACTAGAAGACCTAGAGCTTAAATAATGAAATTCTGGTATCACTCATATAACTAAGCAAAATCCCATTTTTGGACTGATTTTGTATGAAAAACTTTAAACTCGATTTTCTCGGAAACTAGAAGACCTAGAGCTTAAATAATGAAATTCTGGTATCACTCATATAACTAAGCAAAATCCCATTTTTGGACTGATTTTGTATGAAAAACTTTAAACTCGATTTTCTCGGAAACTAGAAGCGCTAGAGCTTAAATAATGAAATTCTGGTATCACTCATATAACTAAGCAAAATCCCATTATTGGACTGATTTTGTATGAAAAACTTTAAACTCGATTTTCTCGGAAACTAGAAGCGCTAGAGCTTAAATAATGAAATTCTGGTATCACTCATATAACTTAGCAAAATCCCATTATTGGACTGATTTTGTATGAAAAACTTTAAACTCGATTTTCTCGGAAACTAGAAGACCTAGAGCTTAAATAATGAAATTCTGGTATCACTCATATAACTAAGCAAAATCCCATTTTTGGACTGATTTTGTATGAAAAACTTTAAACTCGATTTTCTCGGAAACTAGAAGCGCTAGAGCTTAAATAATGAAATTCTGGTATCACTCATATAACTTAGCAAAATCCCATTTTTGGACTGATTTTGTATGAAAAACTTTAAACTCGATTTTCTCGGAAACTAGAAGACCTAGAGCTTAAATAATGAAATTCTGGTATCACTCATATAACTTAGCAAAATCCCATTATTGGACTGATTTTGTATGAAAAACTTTAAACTCGATTTTCTCGGAAACTAGAAGACCTAGAGCTTAAATAATGAAATTCTGGTATCACTCATATAACTAAGCAAAATCCCATTTTTGGACTGATTTTGTATGAAAAACTTTAAACTCGATTTTCTCGGAAACTAGAAGCGCTAGAGCTTAAATAATGAAATTCTGGTATCACTCATATAACTAAGCAAAATCCCATTTTTGGACTGATTTTGTATTAAAAACTATAAACTCGATTTTCTCGGAAACTAGAAGCGCTAGAGCTTAAATAATGAAATTCTGGTATCACTCATATAACTAAGCAAAATCCCATTTTTGGACTGATTTTGTATGAAAAACTTTAAACTCGATTTTCTCGGAAATTAGAAGCGCTAGAGCTTAAATAATGAAATTCTGGTATCACTCATATAACTTAGCAAAATCCCATTATTGGACTGATTTTGTATGAAAATCTTTAAACTCGATTTTCTCGGAAACAAGAAGCTCTAGAGCTTAAATAATGAAATTCTGGTATCACTCACATAATTTAGCAAAATCCCATTATTGAACTGATTTTGTATGAAAATCTTTAAACTCGATTTTCTCGGAAACTAGAAGCTCTAGAGCTTAAATAATGAAATTCTGGTATCACTCACATAATTTAGCAAACTCCCATTATTGGACTGATTTTGTATGAAAATCTTTAAACTCGATTTTCTCGGAAACTAGAAGCTCTAGAGCTTAAATAATGAAATTCTGGTATCACTCACATAATTTAGCAAAATCCCATTATTGGACTGATTTTGTATGAAAAACTTTAAACTCGATTTTCTCGGAAACTAGAAGCTCTAGAGCTTAAATAATGAAATTCTGGTATCACTCATATAACTTAGCAAAATCCCATTATTGGACTGATTTTGTATGAAAATCTTTAAACTCGATTTTCTCGGAAACTAGAAGCTCTAGAGCTTAAATAATGAAATTCTGGTATCACTCATATAACTTAGCAAAATCCCATTATTGGACTGATTTTGTATGAAAATCTTTAAACTCGATTTTCTCGGAAACTAGAAGCTCTAGAGCTTAAATAATGAAATTCTGGTATCACTCATATAACTTAGCAAAATCCCATTATTGGACTGATTTTGTATGAAAATCTTTAAACTCGATTTTCTCGGAAACTAGAAGCTCTAGAGCTTAAATAATGAAATTCTGGTATCACTCACATAATTTAGCAAAATCCCATTATTGGACTGATTTTGTATGAATCTTTAAACTCGATTTTCTCGGAAACTAGAAGCTCTAGAGCTTAAATAATGAAATTCTGGTATCACTCACATAATTTAGCAAAATCCCATTATTGGACTGATTTTGTATGAAAAACTTTAAACTCGATTTTCTCGGAAACTAGAAGCTCTAGAGCTTAAATAATGAAATTCTGGTATCACTCATATAACTTAGCAAAATCCCATTATTGGACTGATTTTGTATGAAAATCTTTAAACTCGATTTTCTCGGAAACTAGAAGCTCTAGAGCTTAAATAATGAAATTCTGGTATCACTCATATAACTTAGCAAAATCCCATTATTGGACTGATTTTGTATGAAAATCTTTAAACTCGATTTTCTCGGAAACTAGAAGCTCTAGAGCTTAAATAATGAAATTCTGGTATCACTCACATAATTTAGCAAACTCCCATTATTGGACTGATTTTGTATGAAAATCTTTAAACTCGATTTTCTCGGAAACTAGAAGCTCTAGAGCTTAAATAATGAAATTCTGGTATCACTCACATAATTTAGCAAAATCCCATTATTGGACTGATTTTGTATGAAAAACTATAAACTCGATTTTCTCGGAAACTAGAAGCGCTAGAGCTTAAATAATGAAATTCTGGTATCACTCATATAACTTAGCAAAATCCCATTATTGGACTGATTTTGTATGAAAATCTTTAAACTCGATTTTCTCGGAAACTAGAAGCTCTAGAGCTTAAATAATGAAATTCTGGTATCACTCACATAATTTAGCAAAATCCCATTATTGGACTGATTTTGTATGAAAATCTTTAAACTCGATTTTCTCGGAAACTAGAAGCTCTAGAGCTTAAATAATGAAATTCTGGTATCACTCACATAATTTAGGAAACTCCCATTATTGGACTGATTTTGTATGAAAATCTTTAAACTCGATTTTCTCGGAAACTAGAAGCTCTAGAGCTTAAATAATGAAATTCTGGTATCACTCACATAATTTAGCAAAATCCCATTATTGGACTGATTTTGTATGAAAAACTTTAAACTCGATTTTCTCGGAAACTAGAAGCTCTAGAGCTTAAATAATGAAATTCTGGTATCACTCACATAATTTAGCAAAATCCCATTATTGGACTGATTTTGTATGAAAAACTTTAAACTCGAATTTCTCGGAAACTAGAAGCGCTAGAGCTTAAATAATGAAATTCTGGTTTCACTCATATAATTTAGCAAAATCCCATTATTGGACTGATTTTGTATGAAAAACTTTAAACTCGATATTCTCGGAAACTAGAAGCGCTAGAGCTTAAATAATGAAATTCTGGTATCACTCATATAACTTAGCAAAATCCCATTATTGGACTGATTTTGTATGAAAAACTTTAAACTCGATTTTCTCGGAAACTAGAAGCGCTAGAGCTTAAATAATGAAATTCTGGTTTCACTCATATAATTTAGCAAAATCGCATTATTGGACTGATTTTGTATGAAAAACTTTAAACTCGATTTTCTCGGAAACTAGAAGCGCTAGAGCTTAAATAATGAAATTCACATAATGAAAAATCACAAAAACTACTTTAAAAAAAATTCATTTATAATCTCCTTCGATTTCAAATTCCAGAACATGGCCGTATATTTTGAAATTAATTGTTATATTTTTTTCTAAATAAGTTACATAAAAAATGTAACAAATATGTTTGAAGATATATTGAAGATCTTTAAAGTCTTGGCGCAGATTTTGCAGATTTTTTAATTAAAAATTATGGCTTTTTGCTGATTTTACCTCTTAAAGTTCTGGCAACACTGATCGGAAATCGCATTGCGTTATCATGCCCATAACATCAAGAGATTCTGATTCCTCAAAATTTAGACCACCCATACAGATTTGGTACCTTCATCCGACGCATGCTTATGCATTAGCACGCAACACTGGGTGCGAAGTTAGTAGAAATATGTTATTATTTAGAGTGTTACACATGCCACTCACATTTTAACGATATTGTATCACATTTCGTTTTCCTGAGTTATTCCAAACTTTACGTTGCCCTATGCAGGTTGGCTGGCTTTCCATGTAAACCTTCAGAACATCTGATCTGCTGCTGTCCCACCTTGAGATCTTTCAGGCAGAAATTTTTCGGAGGGCAAATTATGATCCTAAATGATGTTTATAATCTTTTACCAGGCAGGGTAATATGCTTTATACTTAACCTGAACCTGACGTGGTGAGATGTATGGGCTGCACAAAATATCCTCCTTCTTGCCTCCTTTCATACAAACATCCATACATGTAAACCTTGTGCGCAAGGTTCATATTAAAAAAAAAAGAATTTTTCGGTTTAAATATCATTTATTTAAATTAATTTCACTACTTTATTTGAGGTCATTGATTTTTTTTAACCCGAACGAGAGTTGTGGCTGTGGTTTTTGTAGGAACGAAAATGACTGCAGTTTCAACGAAATGGAGGTTTATACGGTTTTTGCATTCTTTACGCCCCTAAAGACTTTTATGGCGGCCGTTCCTGCGTCTGATACCACTAGCAAGAGCATTTAGCTTTTCCAACTCATCGGTGTGTTGTTGAACGTCATCATATTCAGTTTCCGTTAAATCTTTGTCGTCGTCTTCAATAAGCATTTCGGTGTTATTATCATGATCATCTTCGGGCTTATCTAACAATTTCGTATTCTGATCATTGTCATCATGCGTCATGTTTTAGTTGCAACAGTTTATTTTTGCGATTTATCAATTAAATTTAGACAATTAATTTTAAATAACACAAATGATCTCCTTTTGATTCGAGCGTATTCAACTGCTCTTGATTGCTAAACAACCAAAAGCTGAATAATACTTTTACTTAGATATTTTAAATTATTTATACCTAATGAGTTATTGAAAGATGACTTTACACTTGTGTAAATATCGAGCTTATACTTTTACTCATATTGTAATAACAGTTTTGTAATTTATTGTCTCAGACTTAATTTTGTGTGTCTATGCAGCTGTTTAAATGATGTAGTAATACAGACAACTTAAAAAGTCAACGTTAACGCTCAAAGTAGGCGCATATTAAAATCATTTGTTTTAATAGAAGCCTGGGTTTAATTAAGTTTCAAGTTTAATTAAAAGTTATTTTAATACACGAACATAAAATTAATCAATAAAACCTTAAATGTGTTATGAAATTTCTGTTTAACACACCCAGAGAAAAAATATGTTTAAAAATGCCCACCTCCAACAAAACTATTTTAAAAGAAAAATTTTAAGCATATTATGTTTAATTTAATAATACTTTTTTCACCGACAAACATATTATGGTTAAATTTGTCCTCCATCAAGAAGCCCAACCATATTATGGTTGCCTCCAAACATGTTTTGGTTAATAATAACTTAAATATGTTTAACACTTATAATAGCATGGTTGGTTTTTAACCATATGTTGCTCTTGGAAAAGAGGAAAATACTATTGTTAATTTAAAAACAAATTAATGTCTTATTTAACCACAACATGTTTAAAGACAACCATAATATGGTTGTGGCTTCTTGATGGGGAGCCAATTTAACAATAATATGGTTGTCAGTGACAATAATATGGTTAAGTTAAACATAATATGTTGAAAAATTTTCTTTAAAAATAGTTTTGTTGGAGGTGACCATTATTAAACATATTTTTTCTCTGCGTGCATATTTACATGGTATCTTAATGATCATTTTAAAAGCATACAAATTAAACAGCCTGGCCTACGATGTCGACCACTATCGGTGGCTTGCATTTTCAACGACAAACAGCTGATTAGTGCCGCACTAACCCTGCGGCCACACGATCAAGCTTTGGTTGATAGTCTTTTACATAGTATACTGTTTGTCAACATTTACATAAATTGAAAGCTGTGACGTAGACTGCACGCAATTTTTAAGCAATTTACTTTCAAGATGTCATCAAGAAAACAATTGATACTGACAAACGAAAAATTTTCTCACCTAACTGCTAATCAGCTGTTAAATTGAACGTAAAATTGCCAAACAAATGGATAGTTAAAATTGAGACCAATCTCGTGGTCAATTTAAAAAGTGTGAGTGTGTTAGTAAAAAATGAGAGTGAGAGCAAATTGAAAGACAAAAATTGATCGTGTGGGCTCCAAGTAAGAAATATTATGCGAACACAAATGTCATAATCAGTCACTTGTATTGTTGTTGTCGACAGAGGCATTTTGTTAAAACATTTAACCAAATTTTTCTTTACACACAAGCACTAAATTGGGTTGTTCACGAAAGGCGGATTATCAGGTTGTATAATTATGTAGTTATATTAGCAGCAACAAAATATATCGTGAGCATATATTCAAATAGTGCTATCTGCAAAATCAAATTTTACAGGAGAGCGAAGAAACTGAATTTTTCGATAACTGTAAGAGTAATAACTTGAGTTTCTTTCATAATCATACATACGTATATGTAAATTCTTTTTTTTTAATTATTTCCAAATTAAAATTTTATCGATTTGAACATTGAAATAAGCAGATAGCACGATTTGAAAAAATAAAATAAAAATTAGATGTAACTATTTGAGAATTAGTTTTAGTACACCACTTTTCCATTCCGCTTAAAGGCCAAAAACGGATTAAAGCCAAAACGGTCATGTTAACTTACAGATTTTTTCGAACTCCATACAAAGTATTTGTTCTAAGGTCCATTCCGCTTTTAGTCCATTTTTGTTTAAAAGCCACATTTTCTTTGCAGGCATAACTAATATTTTATGCAAAAATATTCGCTTACAGTCCACTATATTTTTTTTTTAATAAGCTGGCAGTATGTTCTTATTTACCTTTTTGGCAACTTTTACAAATGTCAAATTTTGGTAACTTTATTAAAGTAGAAAAAATGAGTAAGCGCTAGGGTATTAATTTAATCGGGCTTTTGGATTAATCGGTTAATCGCTCGATTAATTAACCGAGGTTTTGGTTTAATCGGTTAATAATCGGTTAATTTTGTTATTCGTCGGTTAACCGATTAATAATTGTTTTTAAATTAAGTAATTTCAATAAATTAATATGCATAAATTATTTATTATTTGGAGTTTATTAGTAAAAACAAGCAAAAACATAACAATTCTTGAACTAAAACGAGAAAACAACAATATAAATAATAAATATGTAATACATTATTTATTTTTAAGAAACAAACTACTAGATAATTTTATTAGTTATTTCAATTGTTTAAGGAGATCTTATAAAATATTCTTTAAGAAAAATAATTTGGTTTAAATGCTTGGGACTGAAGCGATTATTTTCTTTAGTTTTGTTTAAACTTTACGTGGAAACAATTCTTTCACTTATCGTTGATGTTGGAGAAATCACCCATAATACAGAATATCTAATTTATTAGTCCTTTTCCTGGATTTCTCTAAACGTATTGACTCTTCCATTATGCCATTAGAGTCCTGTTTTTCGGTTAATTCTGTTATATTTTATCCAAAATGTTGATTATACTAAAATAATCAGTGTTTTTTAACAAAACAATATATTATGGAAAAGTAAAATTTTAAGAAACGCGTTATCATGGTAATAGATCTCGAAATTAAGTTATATTGAGAAGCAATAAATAATTTATCTTATTTTATCATAAAAATAATGATATTCTTGCAAAATAGTAGGCTTCAATGTTTGCAAATGCTTCCATTTTCTTAGTTAAAATAGGGCGTTGAGCAGATTGTAGGGGATTCGCTTCTATTTATATTAGAGTTTGCTAAAAACTTTTTATTATCAAAGTTGTTTTTGGGAATACTATTATTTATTAAAAGATTTTGTTTGTTGTGCTTAATTCCCTTTTTAAATAATTGATAAAAAAAATACAGAAATTTATTGTTGGAGGATAAGCTGTTCCTAGTCGCATTTCACTGGTTGCTTAAGCCAGATCATCAGGAAACGTTCTCCTAAATAATTTTAGAAAAGCCAAAGCTATCAGCAAACAAGACTACAGAGGGAATGAGAATTACCTACAAACACACAAAAAGTCTTTTTTGCAACGATATCAAAGCTTAAACAAAATACCAAACAATAAATCAGTGATGAGTTTTTATCTTTTCTTACATTTCCCGCTACAATTATTTGGAATTCTCCCAACATTAATTGTAGTTGTAAGTGGGTAAAGAAAAAACATATTAAAAACAAAAACAAAGTGCTTTTATTGCTTTTATTATCAAAATAAAAACAATTTGCCAGTTCAGTTTTTGATGCACGTGCACTTGCTAAAATTTTATTATCAAAGTTGTTTTTGGGAATACTATTATTTATTAAAAGATTTTGTTTGTTGTGCTTAATTCCCGTTTTAAATAATTGATAAAAAAAAAAAATACTGAAATTTATTGTTGGTTTTTTCCTTACCCACTTACAACTACAATTAATGTTGGGAGAATTCCAACTAATTTTAGCGGAAAATGTAAGAAAAGATAAAAACTCATCACTGATTTATTGTTTGGTATTTTGTTTAAGCTTTGATATCGTTGCAAAAAAGACTTTTTGAGTGTTTGTAGGTAATTCTCATTCCCTCTGTAGTCTTGTTTGCTGATAGCTTTGGCTTTTCTAAAATTATTTAGAAGAACGTTTCCTGATGATCTGGCCTAAGCAACCAGTGAAATGCGCATAGAAACAGCTTATCCTCCAACAATAAATTTCAGTATTTTTTTTATCAATTATTTAAAAAGGGAATTAAGCACAACAAACAAAAACTTTTAAAAGTTTGCTAAAAACTATAAAAATTTGAAATCGCGGTTTCGCTGTTAATATGATTAAAACCGGTTGGTTTCGGGTTTTCTTACAAAACTTGCATATTGGTACAGATTTTAGTTCAAATATTTCTGAAATAAAATAAGTTAAATTGTCTAGGAACGATGTCGACCAGTTATCTTTCCGAAACATTAAATTTGCGTTAAAACTGCATTGTATAAACTTTTTTATAAGAAGTACGTGTGTTACATATAATTTGCAATTTCTTTAAGCATAAATATATTTGTAAAGTTAAAACTGAAAACCGAGGTTTTTTTGTCGGTTTTCGGTTTTTATGCATTAAAAAAACGCGGTTTTGATTTCGGTTAAAACCGAACAGCAATCCCTAATTTATATGACCGCTGCACAGAGTGGGAAATTTGGGAAAAATGGAAATAATTATATGTGTTGTAAACGGTTGGTCCGATTCGAATAAAGTTTGAGGTGACAGTTAAAGAGTTGTAGTCGAGTTAAGGTTTTAGATTTGAGGCCTATAGACTTATTAGGAGAGGCGCCATAGGCTCTCAAAGTAGGACACCTCGGGTATTACAAAAATTTAAACCGATACTTTCTTCTTAATTTTAGCTCTATGTTAAAAATTATTTTTTAGTGAAATGCGACTTTGAGAACTAAACCTAAAACTATTTTTGTCTTACCTTGGTCTAGTATCTTGCGAATATAAGACTGCAATTTATTATTATTATTATTATTTTTTTTTTAATTTTTGCCCATATGCTAATCACGAAAATATTTTTCACAAATGTTTTTCTATATTTTTTGTTTAGTGTTTTGTTTGTTTTTTGTTTACTCCTTTGTTTTCTATTTTACGTTGTTGGTAGAACAGAGTTCTATTTAAATGGCTTAATTTATATGTTTTCTCGATTTTTATTCCCAAACTAGCGTTTTATTTGTGGAATTATTGATGTGGCAATACAGTCATTTGACAATAAATAAATGAATTACGTTAGAAACGTAAAACCCTTCGACCGACAAGTCGAAAGCTAGTGGGCCGCTTGAGGGAACGGTAATGATTGATTTATTGTCGTTCGCTTAAGTTGTCGATCGACATCGGGGGCCAGTCTGCAAATCTATTTGAAAACATTAAAGAGTGCTTTATTCGGCTGTACCGACTCTTTGAAACCCCTCACCGAGAGTTAGAATATTTAAGGGATGGGCTTTTTATGGGGCCTTTGGTAAATTATAGACCGATCTTCACCAAACTTAATTATGTGATTCTAGTCTTATGAAACTATGTCAGGCAAAATTTTACTAGAAAAACATCATTAGTTACGGGTTAAGGCTTGCTATAGTATTTCCCGTGACCCGTGGTTAATTATGAGCCGATCTTCACCAAATTTAGTAGTTTGATTTTTAGTTATATAAAACGATTTTGTGCAAAATTTAATAACAATGGGCTTTATTATGTCGCCATCAATTAATGTTAGTTTGTAATGGCTTAAGTCGAAATTTCGTGCTTTGAGATATTAAGGGTTTTGTCAAAAATAAATTGTGTTTTGTGTTGTGTAAGTTAAAATATAAATGCATATAGTTTTTTAATAATAACATTTTATACTTGAAATTTAGCCAAGCGATAGATCTTGAAGAAGAGAATAAGAATACGTACTAAAATGAAAAAGCACTTAAGTCAAATTAAGCCATTATTATTTATTGCCACAAATATTATTTTCAATGGTGATTGTTTCACTACTGGATTCATAGCGCTTATCTACTACACCGATTGTGCTATAAGTAAGTCCCAAGCTGCTGCAGAGAGCTAGAAACAATTTGACGTTAACACTGTTCTTTTCTTAGGAGGCGTTCGAAAGTGAGCCTTATTTCAATAGACAGACGGATGTGGCTATATCGGCTTAGAGTTACTCAAGGAGTCAGATTATACAGACCGTTACCTTAAAGGCAAAAGACCCTAACTAACCAAAAAATTAAAAATCTTTAGACCAAAATTAGCGATTCTATTAACAAGAAACTAACGACCCTATCTGAAAAAGATTGCATGATAAACGACCTTAGTAACAGTTTGAATAATATGCAACATGGTCAATTGTCATAACAACCGTTAGGTTTTACAAAAAAAAAAAGAAGAAATGAACTGATTGCTATTTCGTGAAGATCAAGTCATAATTTATTATAGTCCCCATTTGAGTATCCACTTTATTAATCGATGAATTTTTCAGTTATTTTTTGATCGAATAATTAAAATAGCCAATTTCGATTATCGAATAACTCAAACAATTTATGTCAATTAAACGATTAAAATTTATTAGAAAATTCTACTTTTCCAATGTAAAAATATTTTTTTTAGATTTCTAACTAAATTAATACCTTAAAACCAAATCACATGTGGACACCTTTTGCATTTATTTTCATTACACATACTTTTTAACATATTTAAGTCGCTTTTTAGATTTAAGTGTGTGTGTGTGACAAGTTATGTAAAGGCTGAGTTAGGCGAACGTTGCCTTACCAGTAACTTACTGTAATGGACGTGCTAGCACTTATAGATCATCTAAAAACGTGTAGCATTTAGAAGATCGTTTTTTAAAAAAATCACCGTGCTGAGTCTTCTTCGAGTACTTTTGGTGATCAAAAACGGATTAATCACTTACACGATTAAAAAAAAACTCGAATATGACTCTCGCTAATGATTAAAAAGAGTTTGATTTAAAATACAATAAAAAATTGTACAGCAATCGCAAATTGATCATACTGGTGTTTAAAATGTGAGTATTTAACCGTTATATATGATCATATTTTAATCATATGTATGATTGAAAACATAAGCAAAAAAGCAATAGTATACATAAAACAATACACACAGTGATGGGAAAGGTTCAAATGGTCACCGCTGTGCAGAAAAAGTACCAAGTGATTAAAATGGTATTAAACCAGTATTTGGTGTATGTAAAAAACATTAATAATTTAATATCTGATATTTATATTTATATTTCAAGTATAAATTAACAATAAACAAATATGTATTTTAGCAGATACATGCACATATGCATGTATTATTTTGTAAATGTGCATAGACAAAACAATGTTTTGTAACAATTTAAAGCCTTTTATACGAGTATATTTCTCATTTCTATTTTATGTGCATATGCATTTGTTTATTTTGTACATCTAATCATATGTATATCTATATATATGGAAATATGTTGTATTGTAAGTAGTTTTGTCAAAAGTCCATAGATAAACGGAAAAAAGTACCAAAAACGAAGAGGATGTTGATAATTGAGATATCGTTTGATCGATCTTTAAAACCTAACATAGGTTGCCAATTTAGCCATTTTCCGGCTAGGTCTGGCGGTTTTTGTCATCTAGCTATAAAAAATGGCTAAATCTTGCCATTTTTTTCTTCATATCCATTTTTTATTTAAATTTTTGTAATATTTTTTTTTATATTAGATGTGCTTACTTTGCCTTTGATGTTGATTTACATTGAATACATTTAAATGCAACAATGTCATTTACCTCAAATGACAGTTTAAGCAACCTTGAAATATTAACGGTACTTATCATAGAACCGCCCAGAGCTTACTACTTGTCATCTGATAAGGACTCTGGTGATGAAGATGGTAGTGGACACCCGCAAAACTTGCCGAAAGCACTACTTATACAACCATGTGAAATTTCAATTCGGAATTCCTCCGTCGACAAGTGTCGATGATAATCAGGAAGACAGAACATTTAGTGCTAGAATAGATATTGCAGGATGTTATAATAACTCGCCTGATAGTTAAAATATTGACTGCCTTAGGCCTAATGCAACTACAATCAAAGGCATACTTTGATGTTTCACCTTTGTATGGTCTTTAAAATATTAAAAAGTGAATTGATTCAGTGGGTGAAAGATGATTATGTATGGTGTCAACGGATATTCACTGAGCTCGACTTTTCTGATTGCACTGACTTGCGCCAATCTTCGTGAATTTTAAGAAGTTTTTGAAGATGACTTGGTAGAAATGCTATCTAAAGAAAATAACAGTAAAGCAGTTTATATTGGACAAGAGAACCCAAAAAACCCCGATGAATTAAAAACGAGTTTTTCTGCGATTTCTAATTGTAACAGATTATGCTCCAGTTCCTTCAAAAAGGAATTATTGGCCAAATGAAAGCGATCTTTAAAATTCAATGGGTCCAGATTCTATTCGTAGAAATTGTTTTGATATGATATATCGTCATTAATAATAAATATAAGTTTTTATTAAAAAATGCAAGGCCCAAAAAATAGGCTTTTTGACTTAAGTAAATTGCCGTTCAAAATTTCGTTGATATATGAATGAATATCGTTAAATATTTAGTTCCTGGGTTAATAATAAGGTTTTTTAAAAATTTTACAAAATAGCCATTTCTAGCTAGTTTTGTCTTCAATTCTAGCCTTTTTTTACTGTCGAGTTGGCAACCTTAAACCTAAGTGTCCAAATATAAAGTGCATGACATTCAGTTCTTATCTTTATCAAAAATTCTCTTAAAATCAGGAAAAACTGCAATGATTCAATATTTTATATTATTTTTTAAATGATCAAAAATAATGATAATAAAAACTTTCATGCAAAAAATTAAGAAATTTAAATTTTCAATTACATACATGTAAATTTGCCAGTTAAAACGTTTCCCACTACCTAAAGCATCATGACTAGTGGATTTTTAACGTTATACCATAATTCACTACAGATAGTGTGTACTTAAAATGTTTTTCCGGCTTACCAGCTCTGGAGCGACATTTTTGTTTTATATTAATTTCAGCCCATTTTTAACCTTTTATTTTTATTTGCGTGATTCACAAGGTAGTCATAAAGTTTTAAAGTCATATGTCTTAAAATAATTACAAGAAATATTTATAACTGCTGAGGGCAACCGCTTAAAATTTAGATTCCCACTCTACAGTTATGACGAATCAATGAACACATCATTAAAATTTATATTTTTTTAAACAATTGTTAAATATTATTAAGGACATTATGACGATATGACTTGATATCACACCTTGTGAATCACTCAAAACTGTTGTTGTTTGGATAAAACAACTTAAGACGCCAGTCCCACAAAGATTTGCTAAAGCTTAAAATGGTTTTTATTCAAAATTTCCTGAAAATCCCGCCATTAATTTCCGGGATAGAGGAAATTACACGCTCCAATAATTCCCGGGAAAAAAAACTATACATGCTGGTGGCATCATTAGACCTTCATAATTAAAAAATTAAAAAAATTAAAGCCCAGAACGCACTTCGTCAGCCGGGTCCCAAAAGCAAATATTAATTAAAATTTTGATTAAAATTTTATATAAAATTTAATTTTTTTGTGTTATTTTCTTACAATTTCATGCTTTATCGGGCTTTAAAAAATCACCCTTTATTTTAAAAACGTGTAATCTTATGTTAAATAATTAAAAATCTTATAATCTTAAGTTAAAGCATTAATGAAATATGTCTTTATTTCAAAGACAATAATTTTATGCAAACCAATTCCACCTTCCCCAAAGCATTTTATTCAAATTACCAACACTTAACACTTTCATTGAAATATTTGTAAATTTCTTTAACATTTTTTTTTCATTTCAGGTACGTTTTCATGTGTCTGCCCACCAAGAAGATGGAGTTATTTATTATTCCAACAGCATATTGAAAGCTTTCTTGATTTCATCCTTAAAGACATGAAAATCGTATGTGAGAAAATAATTCTGTTTAAACCAGGTATTTCAAGTTACAAGTATTTGTGGCCTTTTAGTTTTTCTCCATTTTGTATGTGTAAATGTGATTTCATTATCAACCAAATCATGATGCTCGTGATGATGGCGAGCATCATGTTTGTTTTAAACCATGTTGGATGTTAAACAAAAAATTCTGGATAAAACATTGGTCACGTTTTCAGTTGTATTAAGCCATCTGGCTGTAATATTCATGCTGATTACTAATTTCTCTGCTACTTTTGTTCTTGGACTGTGTGTACGTTTTGTACATTTTCATGAAATAAATGAATGTAAGAAAGAAAAATACAAGTTCTTTTTAAGGATGCGAGAAATTAAACAAACTCTCATACACTTTTCTATTTACAAGAATTAAACACATACTTTCATTTATAGATGCGAGTACATGAAGATGGTTTGTATTTTTACCACATAAAAATCTCAATCAAGGTGTACGCGTGTAAAATGAGATCAATTTTCTAGAAATGGACTATTAATGGCCCCTTAAGTATTTTTAGCTTTATTTTGTTAAATTTTATCTGTTTGGGGATGATGACTGGCCATGTTTGCCTACTAGAGTTGATGAAATGTGTTCAGTTTGAAGACTTGTTAATTAAAGTTAAGTCACAATTTATTATATTTCTATGAACAAAATTGAGTGGTTACTTTAAGATGGTGGTGATGAGTAGATGTGGTAGTTAGTTAGAAGCAACTTGTTTACTAGATAACCTCTATTTGATACATCGGTGTTTTTAAGGCTTTAATAAAAATATTGGTTGTATAGCTCTTTTACACACAACTTCGGTCTTCTCTATGCATAAGTTATAAAGCATTTTGGTGGGTAAACATCTGCAATTTATTCTCATTTGTCATTGAACCAAATAGTGTAAACAATAAAGTTGTTTTAATTTACATACTTCGAAAAAATGTTACTTTGTGCCAACTAACTCATATGCGATAATTGCTGCTTTATTTTTTGCAGCTGAAACACATCGATTACAGCGAAGGTTATATGCTCTGCATTTAGTGGAACCAGAAGGGTCTTATTGCGAAAATTGGGCAAGATGATCACATAAGAACCGATATATTTGAAGCGATAAATAGTTAAAAAAAGCCCGGAATATGCGAACAGATATAAGGACTTTAAAATGAGTCCTTTTTTTTAGACGTATGTAACTTCCTTTTGGGATAACTGTTAAACTTGTTGTCGCATTAACGGCCAATTTCACCAAGTTCAGTTAAAATTAACCACCAGCTATAACTGTCAAAACGTAACACAAAAAAATATAACCAGAATTATTATGTAATTAATAATTTTTTTTTTAAATTTTCGAATATTTTTAACAATTTTCTTAATTCAAACAGAATTGTGTCTTCCACTTCAGGAAAAAATCCTCAAGCCCTTAAGCGGCCCATACACTTGCAATATTATTGTATATGTTATTCGCCATATTATTTCCATTTTGCCCTATATTATGCAATAAGTGGCACAATGGCTTCAGTTTAAATATGGTGCAACTTTCAATAAAAAGGTAAACATAACCTATAAGCAAAACAAAAACATACATATTTAAAATCATTTAGATTAAAATGTTTTCTTTTATTTTATAATTAAAGTATAACTTTATAGAATTATTGTAATAAAGAAATTTTAAATAAAATTAAAATATTCACAAAACAAAAAATGTCTTTTACCAAACACAGTTGTTGTTAGGTTTTTGCGGGAAACAACATGTAACAATGTTGCCAACACAATTCACAATATATAGCACTTGTTTTCATTGTGCAATAAAAATCAAAAGTCTTTTGATTGTTGCCTATATATTGTGCCACCTTCGAATATCACATACACATTGGCGATATACTTGTGCAATACGAAAAATTGAACAATTATATTGCAAGTGTTTGAGCCGCTTTATGCATTAAACATATTAACCACAGCAGGTTAAACGAACTCACGTCTACAAATGCTGCTAGGTGCTAATGTAGTCGTGTAGCTACAATTGAAAAAAATTAAAACAGTTGTTTTTATATAATGTATTTATATTACAGTGGTGCCATTATCATTTTTTATTTTTTTAAATGGAACAACTGTATTATTACAGACTCGTACAGCATCTTAATTTAAGCCTACAAAAATATAAATACTTTTTTTAAATACGTTTGATAATGTAAAAACAAATGAGATTATTAAAAAAACATTTAAAATATTTTAATTTTGTTGTTTTGAAACTCATAAAAAATATCATCTTAACGGCAGGTTAACAAATGCATATAAAGTACTTTTAAAATAACAAAATGTTATTATATATATGGCTTAGAAACTATACGTCGTAAACTTTTCAAAGCACTTTATCAATATCTCATTAGGTAAAAACTGAATTTTAAAAGTATTGGCATCATTAGAAAGTAGTTACTTCGAAATATCTTTCACATAATGTACTAAAAATATCGATATATTAACCCGTTAAGAGACAATTTCAAAAATGTATATTTCTTGAAAGATTTTTCTACAAATTGCATTTATCTTAAAATTTTGTCGATATAATAATATTTAATTAAACATAATATGTTATAGAAACTCCATCTTATAAAATTTAAAAGTTATTAAGGTTTGAAAAATTATATTTCAGAAAACTACTCAAATTATTTATAAGTTTGAAAAACAATATATATATGTGGTAATAGTTTATGCATTTGTTACATATTTAATAATTGTAATACATAGATACACATTTGTAAAATGTATGTATATGTATGTATATAGACCGCTCACTGAAAAGAACGTAAACAACTAAGTTGATTGATTTTCAGAGCTAGTGATGCAGAATTTTATCTACTTTTACCCTATACAAACATTTATTATACAAACTTCATTTTAAATTTCGATTATTCGCCACTTTGATACCATTTGAACCCAATGTGCGGTGTCCCAATTATATTGTAACTGTTTTGAAATGGGATCTCCATAAGTTTAAAAGTTATGCAAATTTATGTACAAATATAAGGATTTCCATAACCCTCATATTTGTATGGGGTCCCCTAATGGGCGTAAATTCGGGGCAAGTATGTTCTGCAAAAATGCTTAGGACGAAAAACTAATGGAGGTGGGTTATACATTTTACATCTCCTGAGCGGAACTCCAATGCAGTTATGGTATGACCTCTATTGTCAACTAAATGATAAGATTAGATCCAATTTTTCATCATTATTAAAAAAAATCCGCATTTAAAGCAAATAATTGAAAACATAATCAGGGTTATCAGATATGGCGATTTCTCGTCAAATGTGGCGATTTTATAAACCCATTAGGCAATGAAAACTTACGTTTGGCGATATTTTAAATTTATATTTGTTATAATTAATGTTTTAAAAAAAATTGAACTTTATATTGAATATTAGTGCAAACATAAATGAATTCGCATTTAAGGAATTTACTTTATCTTAAAAAAAAGTATATGAGTGGAAATTTTTCCAGATTATTATCTAAAAAACTTGAAAAAATTCTTTAAGTCAAATATTTACCATTTCAGATGAAAATATTTTTTTACTCCCAAATTAACTTAATTTATTTATAATAAAAATATCTACAAAATTATAATCACATCAGATTCATTTCACAAAGTTTTTCTAGGCTTTCCTCACAAAAAAAGAAGAAAAAAACTACAATGAAACTCATAAACGGAGGCAGTTTTGTTATTCTCCCCCACTTTTCTGATTAATTCAATGAATTTTTTTTTAGTTTGTTTTCGTATTTGTCCTTTTGGAAAACTAATGAGTTGATACTAATGCGCATAATAATTTTCTTTTATTTCTCCTTTTTTTTAGTTTGGCGACGTGTCGAACAAATATGTTTTATTTATAGTTTTAAGTAGATGTATTTAGTGTGACAATAAATGTTAGAATTAAATATACAGACATGACAACTTTGGTGACACCAAAACACGCCCCATATTTTTGTATACAAAAATATGTGGAAGCCTGATTATTACTTTTTTTCCTCTTTTTTCTTTTATTTAAGTGAGCATCGTTATATATGAATATGTGTAGCATAAATAAATTTATATATTAATCAGAAAAAATTAGAGAATTAAAGGAATTTCTTTTTTATTTTAAGATTCAAGTCGTTCAAAATACTTAGTTTTACAGGCTTTGTTGGTCCTTTAACAGCAAAATGGTTACTACTGGTATCGTTCAAAGTACTGTATTTAAATAATCATGTTAACGGCATATTTAAATAATTTTTATGATTGGAAAATGAGGTGGTTACGAAAATAAAATATTCAAAAGTTGTAAAAAGTCACACAATATCTAAAAAAAACGAAAAGGTGCTTTTTAAATTTTAGCGGTTTTAGGTAAGAAATTGAAGAAGAAAAATGTTACAATCAATAAATGAATATAATATTTAATTTTATTTGTTAAATCAATGCGAGCTCTTGCCAAAAATAAGTATTGTAAAATTAAAATCCCATTTTTATGATAAAAATCGTTCAATTTAAAATCGTTAAAGCAAAAAAAAAAAAATTTTAATTAAAAAAATAACGAGAACATAAAAACTAAAGGGCTGCATGAATAACTTCATTCATGAACATACTGAAATGTTTATTCAATGAAGTTCGTATTCAAATAAAATTCATGCTACTAGCAAACACATTTCGTTTCATATGGCAAACACAAAGACTTTGTTCAATGAAACGAATTTTGTTTTATAGTTTTAACTCTCTCATTTTTTTTCTATAAATACTCAATAGCAATGTTGCCACTTAGTAAATTTATGTAACTTTTTCTTTTTTGTTACCTTTACAATAATATATGTAATTTGTAAAGCATTTAAATTAAATTTAAATTTTTTTCCTAACAACTTTTTTATGTACTTTTAAGCAAAACAAATTGCTGAAAAATGTTTTTGAAAATAAAATGAAATTTTTTTGAAGTTTAAAAATTTACATTAAAAACAACTAATTTATATTGCAAACAAAGTCAAAATTGTATTATTTTTATTATTTTAATATTAATGTACTTCCTTATCTTGTTGCTTTTACTCTTCATGGTTATTTTTGTTTTTTTTTTATCTTTTCTAATATTTTTCATTTCTTTCAACTGGCAATACTGACTTTAAAATAAATGCGTTTTTCCATGAACTTATTCGACATTTATTCAGTGGTTGTTTTGTTTCAGAGTTGTAGTATTCATATTCTCTTGTTTAAGTAAACAAAAAAACTGCATTTTACTCGTCTCTTAAATTTCGTGTGTTTGTTGCTTTCTTTTCGAAGTTATTAATTTTTTTGAATACATAGGAAGCAAATACAAAATTATAATGAAGGTTTCATTTCATGCAGATGTTAAATAAAAACCACTGAAATAAGAAAACCTCTTTAATTAAAGCAAAATCAGATCGGTAGTAGAAAATATTTAAAAAAAATTAAGAAAAGTAAAAAATGCCTAGTAAAAAAATTTTAAAAAATTAGAGATCCCTAGAGTAAAAATAAGAGGAATTTATAGAAGAATTTGGCAAAATAGTAATAAAAAAGATATATAAAAATTGAAAAAATTCTAAATTTAAAACAAATCGCTAGAATTAAAAAGTTAAGAAAAAACCTTAAATATCAATAGTTTACTAGAAAAAATAAAAAAAATTTAATTAGATTAAAAGAATACATTTAAAAAATCGCCAAAATAAAAAAACCTCAATAAAAAAGTGGTTTTAAATCAAAAAAAAAAAAGAATTATAAAAACTAGAACAGAAAGTCAAAATAGTCCTACAAATACTGCAAAATAAAAAAAAAATCGTAAAAATTAAAAAAAAAAACATCACAAATCTGCAAAAACTTCGTAATAAAAAACGTCAACAAATTGAAGTCACTAACACTAAGAAATTAAAGAATATAAAGAAATATGGGCATTTCCTCCGAATAGTCAACCAGGAAGGAAAAATAATATGTTAATAATCATCGTGTTTTATTGTTTATAATACTAAAAAATTCTATGTTTTTATAATAGAATGGTTTCACAGTTTATCTCTGCTGTTTTACTTGAGAAAATTGGGATGGAAACTGGAAAATTTTATATTTTCTTTTTAAGCTACTTCTAAAGACATTTTTATATTGAATTATTTTAAATGCAAAAAATATGTTATGTTTGCACTCTTTCTTCAAAATCTCTATTATAATCAATGAAAATAAATTTTGATAATAAATTAGCATGTGCCCGGCAAAAAACTGAAATGACAAGTTGCTTTATTAAGCAATTTGTTTTTTTAATTTTGTTTGTTCTTTTTACCCTATTACAACTGCAACTCGAGTTGGAAAAAACCAGCCAATTGTGGGGAATGCAAGAAAAGATAAGCAACACTGTTTATTGTTGTCGCTTTGTTGAAGCTTTAATATTGTTACAAGTACGACCTGATGGCTTAATATTCTTATTCACTTTATAGTCTTATTTGCATAATATTTTTAGATTTTCTAAAATCTTTGGAAAAAGTTTCCTGACGAGCTGGCCTAAACAACCAGCGAAACAACTTATCCTCCAACAATAAATTTTAGTGTTTTTGTCAAAAAAAAAAAAAAAAAAAATTTGGTAATTAAGCACGTTATAAATAAATCTTATTATTTAAGAAATATCTTATTTAAAGTTACAAAAAAAAAAATTGGAAACATTAAAAAGTGTAAAAGACAATACAATAATGAAATATAAACAATTTCTAGGGAAATCACAATCGCTTAAAACGAATTAATAACTGAATTTACAAGATCTCTCAAAAATAGATTTGATTGTACAAATTTGTTTGAAAAGAATCGCCAAAAATAAGAAGCATTCAAAGACTTTGAAATCAAATTAATTTGTAAAAAATATAAATTTTTCTAAAAATTACAAACTAATCGCCAATATTTAAAAGTGCGTAAGTCATATTAATTAATAATAAATATTTCATTCCCGAAAATAATTTTTGATAATAATCTGAAAAGATTAAAAAAATACACGATTTCTAGTAAAAAAATCTATATAAATATTTAATATTTAACAATAATTAACTTCATATTTGAAATCTCCCAAAGCAGATTAATTAATACAAATTTACATGTTTGAAAAAAAAAATCGCCAAAAATAAACAGCGATAAAGAAATCAATATCAAATTTAATTGAAATTAAGGGTCTAAAAATTTAAATTTTCCATAAAAATTAAAAAAGAAATATGACAAATTCTTAGATGAAAATTCTTTGAGTAAGAAACAAATCACTAAAATTAAAAAGTACATAAGTCAACATCAACAAATCTAAAACGCTTACCAAAAAAATTTACATTGTTTCTAAGAAAAAAATCGATAAATAGCAATAATTAACTTAATTTTAAAGTCTCTCAAATCATTATTAATAATTCAAATTTATTTAAAAAAATCGTCTAATTAATAACAGCGTTAAATAAGCCCTTAAATTAATTTCAATTGAAAAAATATATCTTTTGCACAAAAATTAAATAAAAAACTCTAAGATGAAAACATCACTTAATTATAACAACATTCAAAATTAATAAATTAAAAAAAACCGCAAAGAGGAAAGTACACTATCAAGCCAAATATTATTGCTTAAATCTAAAAACACGCAAAATTTTTTTAAAACGAAACCTTAAGAATTATAACTGATATTGCCAAATCAAATTTAAAAAACTGCTAATAATGAAAAAAATAAATTTAAAAAAGAAGAAAGAACGGACAAAAAATTTATAAAAACCTAGTCCCCATAATATGTATCTTATGTCTTCAAAGGACACACCGAGAGACGGGAATCGCTTAATCAGCGAAGTTAATCAGGACCCAGAATATATATAATTTATATAGTCTTAGATCAATATTGTAGAAATTACCAACAGACTGATAAACTGTTATACACCCTTTGAACATCGGTGAAGGGTATACAAATTTAAAATGACTTTATTAGACATTAAAAGAGTGCATTCTTTTATAGTTCTCACTTAGAGTATGAGCCGTATTTACGAGTGCGCCATAAGTTCGTTTATATTACAAGTCAACTGAAAGACATTTTTCTTTTGTTTCGTTTTAATAATTCTTTTTTTAGTCTGATTTAGAAATGGCATGGCGCTCATTAAGATAATTGCTGGCAATTAACTAAATTGACACAACATTTGTTAAGTTCCAAAAAGAAAAAAAAAAAAAAAAAGGAGGTATAGGAAAAAATTGCACATTCACTTAGAATTCATATTTGTACTTAAAAGGAACCCCCTCTAAAGAAATATTATGAATAAAAACTGTTATGATTCGCGAACAACTATAAATTTTCTACAAAATGTCGCTATTTAAAAGACAAGCGAAAACGTAATATCATGTTAAAAACAGCCAGTGCATTTGCAAAAATTTTCTAAAGGAGTTGCTGGTGAAAGGAGTACATTTCAGGCAGACAGACAGACCATCTCTTTTCATAAACATCGTCTTAAATATTAATCACACATACGGATGGTACACATTCATTTATAAACATTTAAATTACTACAATTTATAATTACAATTAGCTTGTAATGTCTTTTGTGTCTAATGTCTAACGGAAAAATCATAAATTACGCGCTCCAAAAGACGCCTTCTTGCGACAATTACAGCAAATTTCTATTGCACTGACTGTTGTTGTCTTACCTTTTGATATTGTACGCCCTGTTTAAAGATTCATCTGCTGAGCAAGTTGTACAAGTACTTAACTTCGCACAGGTTTATCTATTTGTATCTAGATTCTAGACATACGAGTAAATACATGCATTCCTCCTCTTTTCCTGCCGACTAAGAATTTCTTTGAATCCTACCTCGAATTCCTGGTTGTTTATAGTATTTCTTAGTTTTCCACTACAAACGGAAATAAATGTTACGTGGTATTTGTTGAAACATGAAACACTCACGGATGTGGCTGTAATTAATCAAAAGTAATTATAATACAACATCGTTGTGTTTTTGGTTAAGAAATACTCATTCTTGTGTTCGTCATCCTTGAGCTGAATAGAGTAAACATAATTCAACTTTAAAAACTAAAAAGGGACACATTTTTAAGGTTGCATCTAAAAAATAAATAGAACACGGTTCGGTACGAGGCTTACTAAAGCTGGCCGAATGTTGCAAGTTTTTATTAACTTTTATATAGACATTTTAACAGGGGGCGGCAATAACAGCTTTGGAGAATATTTAAAAGTAGGTGTGATCGCAAGATGGATTTTTGCTGAAGCCCAGTTATTGAATGTACCTGATTATGCTCGAGAGGATGAACAACAAAGGCAATTAAATAAGCCGTATAAAATCTTTCTCTCAAATGCGAAAGTATTCACAACATTTTTAATTGTTAAGTGCCTTTCGAATATAGTCGGCCAAAACTTAAAAAGAAGTTGTGTTGGTGAGCGAATCACCCAGCAAACACAATTATTTTTTACAATAAAATAGTCTGTATTTATACCAGAACTGTGGAGTCGTTGAAAAATAGTTCCAACTCCGACTCCAAACGCTGAAATTTTTTAAGACCGATTCCGACTCCAACTGCGACCCCGACTACTACTCTAACCTTAATGCAAAATGTATACGGGCTGGTCCTTGTTTGACCTAAAACTCTTTTTTTTATTGCAGTACCTTTTAAATTGTTAAATATAGCAAGAACATTATTCTGTAAAAATTTCAAATCGATATTTTAATTCTTAACACGTGCCGCATTGGTTTTAACATTAATAAATTAAAATCTACTCATTCATAGTGATCTGCAAAATATTGCATCACCAATTTCGAAGAGTTTTTATTTTGGAAAATATTAGAAAATTTTTTTAAGTTTTTTATGCCGAAAGATTTTGGGGTCGGAGTCGCGATTTTTGTGGGTACTTCGACTCCGACTCCGTTATAAAATCCTCAACTGCGACTCTTCAATTTCGACTCCGACTCCACAGCCCTGATTTAAACTCTTATGACAGTTTCTTATTTATGAAACGGTACGAATTTATCTTATTGCACTGCTTTGAACAATTGAATTTTAGGTACGGAAATATTTGCTCACAGAGATAAGTAGAGGGAAAAATACGACAAACATTTTAAAAAATATTTTTAAGTAGAGGTTTTAAAAGATTATTCAAATTTTTTCACAACTCTATAACAGTCATTTTCTCTGCAGGATTAAATACGCTATGAAGTATTTTCAGTCTTAAGTCTAGTAATCTGTTCCAATTTGTGAAAAATCTTCAGCAACATCTAATATTTCATACGAAAAATTTGACATATGGGCATTTCCATGTCATCGTACGTGACATTTGTACGCCTTCAAAACGAAAAATTTCTTATCATTATGTTTTATTTAGAGGGTACTAAAAATTATAACATTCGGAACCTTGTTGTCCAAAATATCTAACAAATTAGGTGCATATCGTACGTGTCATAAAATGGAAGCGATTTTGGGGTGAATGTAAACAAATCTGAAAATCTGCGTATTGTGGGAGGTATTTTTCCTTTTTTTAATTTTTAACATAAAACCACATATATTTCCATTATAATCCGTAATTGCAAAGAAACAAATTTTGCTGGATGGTCTTATAATGAACAAAATATAATACAATAATCTAATTGTTGTATTCATGTAACTAGAATATGTTTTTCTTTTGCATTTGTTTAATGTTACCAGACCAATCGTAAAAATTAATGCTTGAGAAAGTTGGAAAATCCCAACGAAACGTAGGAAATACATTGATAAAATGAGATAAATTCTCTTTTATTTAATTAAGAATAAAAATAAAGACCTTGAAAGCCTGTATATAGGTAACTAAAGGAGAAAAAATTTTTTTGGAAAATATATTCATAAAAAGGTCGATTAATAATAATAAGGAAAATGAAATAACGTTCGTGATATACGTACGGTATGAAATCTATTTTTGATAAATATGTGTATAAAAAAACTTTAAACAAACGAGTAAGAAAGTAGAGTCAGTCAAGCCCTACCATATGATACCCTACACCATAATATTTAAAAAACAAATTTTTGAGAGTGTACCCTATTTTTGACCCATCGCCAGTCATGGTTGCCAGAACAGAATAATGCTTTGAGGTTAAGAGTTATATAAAAGTTATTTGTGGCGAATATTATTCTGATATCTTCATCTATATGAGTTTTGTTTGCCTTTAGCCGATTTTATGAAGTGTGTTTATATGGGAACTATGGTTAATTTGGACCTACCAGCACATCATTTTGTCATGACATAGTACCTATCGTAAAAGTTATTGCCGTAAATTTGTATGTCAATACCAACATTTGTAAGGAAGATATAATATTAAAAGCTATTTTCGGGAGTAGTATTTGTATGGGTGCTATGGTCAAATGAGGACCAATACCATTAATATTTGGTAAGATGATTTTGATTTAAATAAAATAAGTTTGGACCAAATTTTAACTTAATCCCAACATAATACATTTAGTTGCATTTATAGTACTTACAATATCTTACGTGACGACCTTTAAAAGCTTATATAACTTTTATTATACCAATTTAAAAAAAATTCCGATCAATAAATTTTTGCAACAAATATCTTGCTTTGAACTTTTATTTTTAAACACCTACGACTGATCAAATACAAATGACATGGACAAATTATGTTTTTGCACCACGTACGTGACATTGGAATAGCATCAAAAACTAACAGAAAACTATACCGCTATCGAACTATGTATTTGGTCTTTCCTCGGGGATCTTACTCATTGTTGTTGTAACATTTATTTTAAAGTATAATTCCGATGTTGTTGATTGGTGACTTTTTAGTTGTATTTTTTGTTCCTTAAAATTTTTAATAAGCTATAGAAACCTTGGCATAGTAAAGGCTGAGTGTTTTTTTACTTTCTACCATATTTAAAAAAAAGTTTTAAGGACTTTTATATTTTGAGTCGTAGTTGACATTCTCATGGAAATGCCCATATATCAATGTTCAAAATCTCGCGAGTTTGCACAATTTGGCGTTTTTATTCTTTCAAAGTATGCGACATTATTTTATGTACATATGTAAACAAAACCCACATGTATTTTAATAAAAAGCACTTTTTTGAAATAAAAACTTAAATAACAAATGAATCTAAATATGGATGAAAAACTGTTACCGGTTGTATTATTTATGTTTTTCCGTTTTCTTTTAATATCAAGTTTAAACTTTTTTTTCATTTACTTGAAATTCCACGTGAAATAAGGGCAGCTTATATTATTTCGAAGTTGTAAAATTATTATGTTAACATTTCGTTACTTTTTCACAAATTGAACAGAGTACAAGTCTATCAGTATAATTTCATAGAAATTCCGCACAAATTTTTTCATATGAATTTTGACAGTATTTCACATGAAATGTTGAACAGTGGCTTTATTTGTAAATTATTCATATACATATTAAAAGCATTATAATTTCTATTATAGGCCCTCTCCCTTTTTTGTATAAATCTTTGTTATAAAAGTCATTACAAGCTACCAAATGTATGGGAACTACGAATTGGAAATGCTTGCTGGACAAGTATTGTTGTCTCATTGACGACTGAATGAAAGAGCATAAGAATATGTGTGATGTGGTATGAGAACAATTGTGCAATAAATTTGCAGTCTTTGCATCAGATACAATAAAAGATCAGCGGAGTAAATATAGTATATGTCCGAAATTTATTTACTTTTTTAATATTTAAGTGGCAATGGAGTTCATGTGTAAGTTGTACAAGAAAGGCCCAGAGGAGTAGATACATTTCCATGAATGCAATATATTATTATAAAATGATATGATTTAGTACAAATTCCTATCTTGGGTTTTTATATTTTTTTAAATTTCTTTATTGCCAGAAAATGTTTTTTTTTCGCTTTTATCATTATACACACACCACAATAGTGGAGAGTGCGTCTGTTGTGATGTGTGTAACACCTATAAATATTGGTTCTTAAATGTATATAATTATATCCTGTGATTCAAACAAAGAACCACCACAAACTGATTCCATTCAATTCTATTAAATGATCCGTGCCTAATTTATCTCCAACTAAGACCACTTTCCTTTATCTCGCATTCTAGTTGGCTGCTCCATGTGTACAATGGTCGGGATTTCTTCTCGTATTATCCCGGGGTGAGCCTGCGCAACGTATGGCCAATCCATCACCATTTGCGATTAACTATTTTACAGCATACAGACGTTACAACAAAATTACAAAATATTTATGAATTTGTGTGTGCTTTCAATGTAACTCTTTGGCGTTGCGTTGCGTTTTACATGACTAGGGTCTAAGACTAGCCTTTGCGGCTTTAAGCTCAAAACACTTGAGTATCAATGGTATATCTTTGTGGCTATGTGACAGCAAGCAGATGTTGTCTGCATATTCAAGACGTTCATCTAGGTCCCATTTTATTCCTTTGCGGGTTAGAGTTACACTATGCAAAATAACGTTGAGCACAATTTAAAGCAGCAACGGCGATAAAACGCATCCTTGCCTGAATCCCGTAAGCTCGTCGAGCTTAGGGCATTGCCATGCACAACTCAGCAGTATATATATTGGTTCTTGACCCACCTATACAGATCGACTCAAAATCCCTTTTTGGTTGCGTTTATTTCTTTCTGAGTCGATCTAACGATGTCCGTCCGTCCGACTGGTTTGTTGTCTGTTCATTCAACCTTGTGCGCAGAGTAAATGCCGCCTTTTTTAAAATAATTTAATGAAATTTAGGACATAGCTTCTAATTGTCACAAGAACCAATAACAATGTTGAGAATTTGTAATTTTTTTCCGCGAAAATATAATAAAAGAGTTGAATTGCCTTAAATTAAACAATGATCACAAAAGTATAAATAAATATCGTTTAATGGTACTCTACTATTGAAATTTTTAATCGCGAATACGAGCACTAACTTCGAAAAAAGCCTATCACCATCCATTGAATTCAGCGTACTCGAATTAGCTTTACCAGTAGGGTACCCAGCTTGCTACAATTTGCGACTTGCACAGTGTAATTAATAACTAAAACAAAAAAATAATAATAAAAAATTAGGCATTCAAATCGTTATAACTCTTCGATCTATTCTTCCATCCAAAGTCGTTTTAAACATTTAAACGGTATGTTTTCCATACTAAAAATCCCTTATAAGTTATAGAACTAGTCGCAACACACAATACACATAAAGGGTACTTTACACTATCACACAAGTCTTAAGGTACGTTCAGACTAATGAAATATTTGGCGAAAATATTTGTTCTGATAGTTGCTTCAAACTGTGTTAAACAAAAAAATATTTTGTTTAATGTTCGTACTTAGCTCAAATATTTTACAATTTTTTTTTTGTTGAAACAGTTGGCAAATAGTTTTAAGTAAAATAAATTATATCATGTTTGGCATGCGTTCAGACTAAAAAAAATATTTGCCTAAAGTGTTGAAAAATAAAATTATATTTCACAAATAGTAAATATGAGCGCAGAGGATAATTTATTTGTTTTGTAGTGTGGCGCAGCATCTCTTATGGTGTTAGAACAGGAGAATGTAAAAGAAAAATAAATTGGAAGACAATGCGGTAAAAATTGCTAAATTAGCGGAAAATCGCAAAAATTTGATAATAGCGGCATGATAGCAAATTCTAATAATTATTTAAAATGGTTTAAGCTGTTCGCGAAAAATTGCAAATTATTTGAAGTCGATTAAAAAACAAAATGTCGGAAAATAACACAAAAAAAACATTTTTGGAAAATAGCAAAACGTCGCGAAAATTTTTAATATTTTGAACAAGCCATAACATTGATTAAAAGTTCCTAAAAGTATTTGGAATGGCAAAAATGCAGTAAAATTTGCTAAATTAGCGGAAATTCGCAAAAATTTGCTAATAGCGGCATGATGGCCAAGTCTAATAATTATCTAAAATCGGTAAAGCTGTAAAGAATCACAGGAAAAAATCGCTTCTATCGCGAACATGACTGAAATTGGCGAAAAATTGCAACTTGGAAACAAACCCTAAAATATATTTAAAATCGCTAAATCGGTTAAAAAACAAAACAAAAAAAAATAGCGAAAGTTCGCGAAAAATTTCAATATTTCAAACAACCCATAAAATTTACTAAAAGAGCCCAACACAATAAGGAATGGCAAAAATTTGATAAAAATTGTTAAATTAGTAGAAATTCGCCAAATTTGCTAATACCGGCATAATAGCAAAGTCTAATAACACTATGCTAGTTGAAAAACAGACAAGCCGGACACATGGCGTTTTAACATAATTCGGGTACGCTGAATCCAGTGGTGCCCGAGGTTTTTTAAGATTGGCTCAGGTTTTCGAGATATACCGTTATTTCAAAAATGGAGGAGGTTGCACAACATATGTTCGTGTAACTCAAAAACGCTTTAGCTTATTGAAAAAACTTAAAAAACCGAAATTCCGCAATAAAATTTCCTTTAAGAAAGGTAGAACTTCTTTCTAATATCCGCAGTCGTTTTAGAAACATAATTTTTTTTTTGGAAAAAAAAATAATTTTTTTAACAAAATTTCGAAATTTTTGTTTTTAAAAATTCATAAAAAATTGGAAAATGCAGCTCTGCTCCTAATTTTTTGCAGACGTATAAATTCCAAACAAAACAAGCCATAAATGATTAAAATCTGTTTGCAACTTTTGATTTTATTCACAAAAGTCGACAAATTTTAATTAATTTTAATTAATTTTAGGGGGGCTCCCATACAAATATTGCGTTTTATGAAATTCTTAAATTAATTAAAATTTGTCGACTTTTGTGAATAAAATCAAAAGTTGCAAACAGATTTTAATCATTTATGGCTTGTTTTGTTTGGAATTTATACGTCTGCAAAAAATTAGGAGCAGAGCTGCATTTTCCAATTTTTTACGAATTTTTAAAAAACAAAAATTTCGAAATTTTGTTAAATTCAACATTTTTCATTTTTCGAATTTATTCTATGAGTTAAATTTCAGTTATGTATTTTATAGAATAAATTCGAAAAATGAAAAATGTTGAATATAATAAAGTTGCTTATGAAAAAGAAATAATTCCCAATATCTATTTGTTAAAATAGTTGAGTTAAATACATTCAATTTATAAAGTATCACTATCCAGTGTGACACAAAGAATGCTGACGAAGGCCGTAGCGGGCCAGAAAATGCATTACATTCTGCTGGTGTCTAATAATTGTAAATTTTTCTGTACATACAATATACTTCATTGCTATCCAACGGAAAGCTAAGGTAAAATGTAACAAGAAAATACAATATAATAGTCTGGTAGTGTATAAAGTAATTTCTAAAAAATTTAGGGAATAGAGCTATTACAAAAAGCTTTATAAAATACATAACTGAAATTTAACTCATAGAATAAATTCGAAAAATGAAAAATGTTGAATATAATAAAGTTGCTTATGAAAAAGAAATAATTCGAAATTTTGTTAAAAAAATTATTTTATTTTCCAAAAAATTTCGGTTTTTTAAGTTTTTTCAATAAGCTAAAGCGTTTTTGAGTTACACGAACATATGTTGTGCAACCTCCTCTATTTTTGAAATAACGGTATATCTCGAAAACCAGAGCCAATCTTAAAAAACCGCGGGCACCACTGGATTCAGCGTACCCGAATTATGTTAAAACGCTAGGTGCCCAGCTTGTCACGAAAAAAGTGTCAATTTCGTGCACAGTGTAATTATTAAAAATCTTTAAAGCTATAAAGAATCCGAAAAAATGCTTCTATCGGGAACATAGCTAAAATTATTTGTCGTTGTATGCTCTTGCAATTATTTTGTAATATAAAATAAATGTTTGCTCAAAAATTATTAAAATATTTGATATTTTGTGTTCACACTATGCTCGCATTGGAAAAATATTTGTTTGCCGGCAAATACTTTTATTTGCTCAAAATCAGCTGTTATTTTATTTGACACTCGAAAATATTTTGTGTTCAGACAACGTTAGCGAAATATTTGATGTTTGCTGCCAAATATTACATCAATCTGAACGTACCTTTACATATTTTGACGAAAATGCATCTCTGTTCTAATTATTGTTTGAAAATTTAAAAAAAAAAAACAATAACAACTTTTCAAGACAGGGTTCTATTTTTTCATAATATGAATCAATACCAGTTTCAGCCAAAATATTTAGGTCGATGATAAATCTTAATATTTTATTTAATCCCATTATTGTTTATAATTTTAATTTTATTGCCCAAATTCAGTTCGTCCTTTTAGTCTAGGCAGCTTGAAAAATATTATTATTTCGTGTTAATTTACTACTCATTCTTAAATTGCACTTAAATTTGTATTTCTTTATTGAAAAAAAAACTGAGCCCTTGAAAATACTTATTTGCAGCTAAATTCTTGTAAATAATTCATACATTTCGTAATGATTTTATTATACTAAATATGCACCCACATATGATTACAATCGTTTTATTTCTGTATGTATTAATAATTCATGTGATTTTATTACATTTTCACCACCTCTTTAAATCTTCCTAAACTGAACCACTTCATACAAATGTAAAACACTTGAACTGTCTATCTGCCGCCACCTTTTCTTAACACGTAAAGTGTTTTTCTTTTTCCAGTGTGAGATGAAGAAAAAAGCCAAAAAAAAAATAAAATAAAATGACAAATGATCGCGCAAAGCTTTTGCAAATCTATCCTTGATTTCCTTTTTTTTTTGGAAACAGGGCGGTTAATGTAAAAATGTGGCACTAATGTTGCTTCTGCTGTTTCTAGCTGTTTTGTTTTTGGCACAACAACATTTTGTTGTGCGACAACGGGAGAAGGTCGTTAAGCGTTTTACATCGTAAATCTTGAGCGTCTGTGTCGGTGTGACTTTTGCACTAAAACGTTGATAATGTTGTGACAATATAAACGATTACAAGGTGTCACTGAAACATTAAAGTTTAAATGTAACTACAGTAATGTACGATTGCTATGAATAAATTAAAGTCTAAAAAAATAAAATGATGATGAGTCTAAAAAGGTTAAAAAAATGGTTTAAGATAAGTAAAAGTTATGGTTGAATTGAAATTAATAAAATACTTATGATATTTGAAAAGATATTTCTGATTATTTAACTGATTTTAATTAAAATTACAATTAAATTGTTTAGCTTGAGCTCTGACTTTTTATATTATTTAAAACCTGTAGCTCGTTTCTGTATTTCTCGCATCGCAAACTTTCTCATATTAAGTGTGAACCAAAAAATTCCATCGTTTCTCGATTTGTGAGAAAAAAGTGTTTCTGTATTTAAATGCGAGAACAGACAACACAGATTCTGTTTTAACTGGTATACTTCCAGTAATTAAGTGTCAAATGCAAGCGAAACGTCAACGAAAGAAATGTATATAATAAAAATAAGGCTGCCAGATTTAAAGATTTATCGACATTTTGACGATTTTTTTTGTTCCAAAATTGGCAAAGTGAAAATTTGCTGATTTTTTTCTAGTGACGATACAGTCTTTGAAATAAAACAATTTTAAATAGTTTTATATGTTTGTGTATTAGGCACCACAGAAAACCGATATCTTTAAAAACAAGGCAGATTAAAAAATGTATCGGCAAAAGCAAAATTTCGAACGGAAACTGTTTAATTTTTATTCGCTTGGATTATTTAATACATTTGTTTGTGTGATCAAAAGATTAAACTATTACCCCATTTTTCAGTCAATGCACTTTAGGAAATTTTTGCCTTTTACTTTGTCCAAAAGTGTTTATTTTATTTCAATATGATATTTTGTCACTCCTTTGTGTGATTTCTGCAGGGAAAAATAACAATCTGAAATTTTAAACTCTTATCGGATAAAGGAAAATAAATAGCCTATTTCTGATGTGCGAAAGAATTTTTTCTTTCGAACAACTACATTTAAAACAAAAACAAATTCTTAAAACTTTGTTTTTGTTTTAAATATATTTGTACGAAAGAAAGGATTCTTTCGCACATCGGAAATAGGCAGAAAATAAATAATTTTATTTAAATAGACCTCAAGCTTATGTATGTAAATATAAAATATGTATTTTACCCATGAACTTAGTTTTTTTTTTTTTTTTTTTTTTTTTTTTTTTTTTTTTTGATTATGTGTTTATACGATAAAAATTTGTGATTATACGATAAAAATCGAACAAAATTCGTCAAAATTAATTTTAAATTTTCCGAAAAAAATAGACGATTTTTTTATTTTTTCTTAGGATATTGACGTTTTTTTCACAAATTTATCTGGCAGCCCTGCATAAAACAAACAATGAAAGGCTAAAAAAATTTTAATAACAAAATATAACAATTGTGTTTTATATACTTATTTTCATCATTTAAATTCTTTCTTTTAAAATAAAATAAAATAATACACATTCTTGTGTACATACATACATAATTTGGGCTCCATTTTTTTAAATTTTTTTTTCTCGCATCAATTTCAAATATGACTTATTTTGACAGTTCTTGTGAGAAACTTTTTGCAAAATATTGTTACAGAAACACTTGTTCTCACATCCTTCCAATAATTGCTGGAAAATTATTTAAATGACAGATAATTCTCGCAAAGTAAAAGTACAGAAACACTTATGTGAGAAAAATCATTTTTTGTTTCATATTGCACTGTTTTTGTCATAATTCACTTGTTTCATGCGGGAAATTTTACAATGCGAGAAATAAAGAAACTGGCTACTGAAACCAAAACCCGGTTTCTAATAGTTTGAACTCTGTAAAACTGTTTTATCTAATTTTTTTTTTTTACTTTTTACATTTTTCGAAAAACTGTGGTTTCTTTTTGGAAGTAGAATAAAAAAAGAATACATAACTTTAAAAATATTTTACGCTGCTCTATTATATCTACGTAATATTTGACTCAAAGAACCCCTATATAAATCTTAGCCTTAGTACATAATATTATTTTAGCGAGTCCCAAATAGGATCCACCTGCGAAAATGTGTCTGAAAATACCGTGATATAGGTTATTACGTGAAGTTGTTACATTCGATCATATTAATATTTTTATATACGTTTTATTAATATTTTTATATACTAACCCACATAAATTTACTATATGATTACCTTATTTAACCACTGAGTTTATATATGTTTCAGAAAAGATGAAAAATAATGACCGGCATCCATTAACAAAATTCTTGATTATATAACAAGAAATGCAGATCTTATTTATTTCGGCGGAAGAAAAACAAGAGCCATAATTTTGGGGTAAAGAATAGATGCGGGCTTTGAGGATCTTATATATTGAAGCACCTTTTTTTTACACATACCCACAACATATCCATATCTATATATACGTATGTATAATTAGTGTGTCCAAAAACAATTTTTTTTTTAATTTTCATGGATGCTCAAGAAAAATTAAAAGCTTATATGGTTTAAGTATTTTTGAGATTTTTTTAAGATTTTTCGGAAGAGGTTTAGAGGTCGCTCAAGTCGGGTTTGCTGGTAGTTTTTTTGATTTTCTTCACTTATAAGAAAATAATTTAAAAAAAAAATTTCCAAGCTGTATTTTTATGTGCAGAAACTATAAGTTTTTGCAATGAATTTGCGCATTTAGGCACCCTATATTAAAATTTTTCGTAATTTTTCCATAAATTTTGTAAATAACGCATAATAGTCTTTTAAATTTTTATGAAAATGAATAAAACTTATAATGCAATTTAAAAGTTCACTTAATTGTAAATAATTTAGGAGAAACTATTTTTGAATTTTCTCTTACCGTTCCTGAGTTATACCGGTTTTCAGATTTGTACCCAGTTTACGATATTATTACTCATAAGTGTTGGTTATGGATAACACTTACATCAATGTTACAAATTCTGAAACTGATTATTGCGGGGCATAGAACTACATCGTAAGAACTCCCATAAATGATTTTTGAACAAAGCAAAAGCCAAACGTTTAATTTTTATTTGTTTGTTGGGTATGAGTAATAATATCATAACCTAATTCAAAAGCTGAAAACCGGTATAACTCAGGAACGGTAAGAGAAAATTCAAAAATAGTTTTTTCTAAATTATTTAGAATTAATGGATCTTTTAAACTGCGTTTATTCATTTTCATATAAATTTTAAAAGTTATAATGCGTTATTTACAAAATGTATGGAAAAATTACGAAAAATTTTAATGCGCAAATTGATTGCAAAAACTTATTGCCCCAAAAAAAAATTTTTTTTTTGGGACACACTAATGTACATATAACATATAAGGGCCGATGTTGAATGTGAACCACACCTAAACTTGAAGTTTTTTTCTGCATTTCATTTGACATTTCTCAATTTCAGACTAACTCAATTTGAACCATGGAAAGATACACAATCGAGCAACGCGTTATAGTTATTCAGGCTTATTTTGAAAATGGGCGTCCAAATCAAAATGCATATCGTGAGAATCATCTTCAGTGATGAGGCACATTTTCACCTCAGTGGATTCGTCAATTAATAGAATTGCCGCATTTAGGCGAATGATAATCCAAGAGTGGTTATCGAAAAACCAATGCACCCAAAAATAGTGACTGTTTGATGCGGTTTATATGCTGGCGGCATCATCGGGCCGTATTTTTTCCAAAATGAGGCCGGTCTGGCAGTTACTGTGAATGGTGTTCGCTATCGTGAGATGATAAAGAACTTTTTATGGCCCAAATTGGAAGATATGGATGTGGACAAAATGTGGTTTCAACAGGACGGTGCCTGTTTTGAACTCTTCAAAGTATTCAATATATATAACTAAAGGTTGCATATAACAGCCTTTTGGAACAGTTTTAAATGTAGCGTTTTTATTAGGTATCACCTTTGCGATGGCTGAATATTTTCTTTAACCAATTCTATACTTTTAAGCGATGAAAACAAACAAAATGTATAATCGTCCTTTATTATACATGCAGTGAAAAAAGGTTTTTCGTTCGTTTCGTCTTTACTTATGCCGAATTCTGTCCAAACGTTTTCTTAGTTGAATGCTTTACTTACTTGAACCGCATTGTTAGGCGATGTTATTAAATTCTTCCTTTTACGATATACTGTAAACCTCGTTAAATTTTCGGAAATTAAATATTTTTAGTCTAATATTGTGTCCTAAAATATATATAAAATAAATCACAAGAAAACTTTTTAAAAGATGTTCTTACCTTTCACAAATCGAACGGAACGAAGATCTTATGGAGCTCATCGCCGTCTTGTCGCTTTCTAGCGTTCCCGAAGGATTTTGGCAATCGGCCTTTATTTGATTAAGGGCCTTTAGCTCCTTACATCGTTGTTCTTTATTCTCATGATTATGTTCTTCATAATGATTAGCTAGTACACATTTTCCATCTGAATCCACATTAATTCTAGCTTTGCTAGTTTTTTGTCTACATGCGTATTTTGTTACACTATTGCACACCGATTTTCTAGCAAAGATCATTTTTTGATCTATTACGTATAATTATTGACTATTTTTTTCTATAGCCGCTAATAATTTCGTAATTCATTGTTAATTTTATTAAATACTTAACGTACTTCACATCGCAAAGTTATGATTCAAACTAACTGCCTACACGCAGAGAAAAAATATGTTCAAAAATGGTCATCTCCAACAAAACTATTTTTAGACAAAATTTTAAACATAATATGTTTAAATTTAAACATATTATTGTCACCAACAACCATATTATTGTTTAATTAGTCCTCCATCAAGAAGCCACAACCATATTATGGTTGTCTCTAAACATGTTATGGTTAAATATGACAATAATTTGTTTTTAATCTAACAATAGTATTTTCCTCTTTTCCAAGAGCAACAAGCTATGGTTGAAAACCAACCATGCTATTATAAGTGTTAAGCATATTTTAGTTATTATTAACCAAAACATGTTCGGAGGCAACTATAATATGGTTGTGGCTTCTTGATGGAGGACCAATTTAACAATAATATGTTTGTCGGTGACAAAAGTATGATTAAATTAAACATAACATGTTTAAAATTTTTCTTTTAAAATAGTTTTGTTGGAGGTGATCATATATAAACAAGTTTTTTCTCTTTATGTTATTATTTTTTAATGAAGGGACAATGTGTGTTGTAAATACGAGGGCCGATTAATAAGTCCGTGACTTTTTGAATGAAACACAGTTTTTTTACAAAAAAAAAAAATTATTTTTCAACATAATCTCCTTTAAGCTCAATACACTTAGTCTAACGTTTCTTCAATTTGTGTATCCCTTCCAAAAAATAGGATTTTTCGAGGTCCTTAAAATAGGCATTTGTTTGACCAATAATTTTACCGTTGGAGCTAAATCTCTTTCCACCGATCCATTTCTTTAGGTTCGGAAATAGTCACTGGGAGCTAAGTCCGGAGAATATGGCGGATGAGGTACCAATTCGTAGCCCAATTCATGTAATTTTGCCATTGAGACTGCACGGGAAGGTCGGTTTTGATTTCAGACCCACGGTTTCTTGGGCTAACTTTCTTAGAATTCGTCATAGAATACGATTTTAACAACCGCTTATTGACTTTTTTAATACATACAAATTGACCCACTCTAATGTTTAAACTCCAATTCATAATTGCTTGTTTTATATTATTACGAAGAGGTAGCGAAGCACACCGGGCGCAGCTAGTATTTTATAATGAAATGTTTACCATTAAAGCCTTTTGCGAATTTTGCTAATTAAATAAATGAAACGAAGCATTAATTTTTAATACACATGCTAACCGCATGCAGACCAACAACAAAATCAGCAAACTAATTTTTTGTTTTTTTTTTTTATATAAAACCATCTTGATGATGGAGCACTTGTTAACAACAACATTAAATGTTCAACCATGTTACAATGATTGTGGCCAAAACGTAAAATTATTCTGGAATTATAACTTTTTATTATTTTATTTTATTTTATTTATCATAATAAAAGAACCACAATGTGGTTCCTTTTCAGGCAATAGACCAGTAAGTACTTTGCAAAAAGGCAATTATGAATAGAACAGAAAAAGGGCGATGATATTTTTAAAAAAACAATAGTGATTGTCCATTGATTGTACATAATCAATTAAGCGTAAATGGGGTGTGTATGACTGGAGTACAGAAAAGCCACATGGAGTAAATCAGGAATAAAGTAATTATTTTGTATTATTTATAAAAAAATTAAAAGAAGAATTGAAGGATTTGCAGGCTGATTCAGAGCATAAATGCTCAATATAAACGTGAGTACTTGATCGAACCTCACTTTGCAGAGTAAATACAATGATTGACCAACGCCACCCTGTATAAATAACACTCATTAGTGGCAATTTTAGTACATTAATGCCAGAATCATGAACGCTCCCTTTGCTTTATTGCACCTTTGCTACACCTTTACTGTACAATTTGAAGATTCTCTTGTTTAGCACCACAGTGTAGCGGCAAAGCGAGAGTTCTTATTGCAGAATGACAAAATTAAGTATACTGATACTTTATGTCTAAATTAAGAAAAATTTCAAGTTTTAGAAAAATCGCTGCCTTTCATACATCCCGAATTAAAACGTTTGATTTTTAGCCGCAATTTATCAGAATGAAGCAAACCCTAGTATCTTTCTGTAAAATTTCACATCATAGCGTTGTTGCAAATTTTGTATTCGGTGCAAGGACATGCCTACCTCACATATATCCTTTTTTAAAAAACTCTGTTTTACCAGCATTTATGATAAGAATGCACTTAAAATAATTAGTTGATTCTAAAATAATGCGTTATAGATCTGTCGTAAATTTAGTTTCATCCGGTGCATAAATTTTTATAAATTTAAGCTATATGTTATTGCTTTTGTTTTCTTACTATAGAATTTTTACCTTTTATCCGATTTCAGTCAAATATGGCTTTCAATTTTTGTAATAAAATGAACTATACAATGGAGCTATAAAACTATCGATTCTGTTATTAAATGTGAT
This sequence comes from Pollenia amentaria, assembly GCA_943735925.1. NCBI lineage: Eukaryota > Metazoa > Arthropoda > Insecta > Diptera > Polleniidae > Pollenia > Pollenia amentaria. Next base: position 196,408,789 of record OX031008.1, on the reverse strand, counting down.
ATAAAACATCTTCCGAAGTGACAATAATTTATGATAAACAATAACATTTTTATAAAATCTCAGCTTTGATCCACTATAGCTCAGGTATTTCTTTAATCCAATTAGCCACTATTGCACGCGTAATTATGTATCATTTAAAACAATATATAATTAATTTTAATTGAACCTTGGGCAGCTGAAAGGGAAGTATACGCCGAAAAATGCATATTTAACGTTATGTGATATATGTGACGTGGTATATTTAACCGGAGCTTATATTTCCAACATAAATACCAAAATCTACATATTTTATAAGAACCCAGGAAAAACTTTTTGAATTTTGGTAATAGGTCGTAGTTATTTCATATATTACCTGGTAAGTAGTTGTCATTACAATTATCATTATTCTAAAAAGCTTAATAAGTACTTGCTAGTAATGACCTCAGGAAGTACTTTTCACTACTGTTATTTTCAGTTATGAATATTTGCTTACTAATAATCAGCTAAATAACTACTTATAAGTTATCTTGTTTTCAATACTGAATATTTGCTTACTGGTAACTAGCTCCATAACTACTTATTAGGTCTATTACCTAGCGCCAATTAAATAAAAACTAGTTATTTTTTGGCTTCTAGTAAGTATATTGTAATTACTTACAATTCAACTTACTGGTAGTTACATAATAACTAGATATTTTGTGACTTCTAGTAAGTATATTGTAACTACTGAATTCTGTGGACAACTCGAACAAAAATAAGTAGTTATTCAGCCGAAAATATGTAGTGTTCATATGTCTCCAATATATCTTTACTAACTTACCAGGTAAGTAGAGTTTTTGCTGGGTAACTATGTAAAAAACTTTTTCTTCGCAGTCCTGTGTAATTAATCTGTTTCCTGAGATATAAAAATACAAAATATTCATTTTCCGGCAGAAAATCTTACATTGTTTTCTCAACGGTCGATAGACTTCCTAACGTCCCAGCAAAAACTTGGTAATGGCTTGAAATTACTGAACAACTTACTTTTCAATGACAACTTCATAGCATCTGCATTACATAGAAGTATTTTAGTATTAACTGGTATATAATCTGATACATAAGCACTTGCTTTTAAGCTGATTAACGAAATTTATAATTAATGCATAATAAAAGGCATTTGAGGTTTTATTTATACAAATTGATTTTAAATACATATATGTTCTTACAATTTTTTTTTTATTTCTTATAAATGAAAAACTATTTGATAATTAATCAAAAATAAAATCCGTTTTAATTAAAAATTTAATCAAGTGAACTAAACGTTTAGTTATATCAGCAACATTTTAATCCACAAATATTTTAATTAAAAATTTATTTAAAAACAACTTAAATATTAATTAAATCAAAATAATATTTTTCATTTTCTTTCAACTAAAAAAATAATTGATTAAATTATCATATTAATTGAGTTTAAATACTTTTTGAACCTAATTTTTCAATTAATAAAAATTTTTTCTGTGTATGGAAAATTTAAATACTTAATTAATGTCCTTAATGCAGGGAAGTCAAATTTTGCATTAGAAAATAAATTAAATTTATTAACACAATTTGTGTGACAAATTCAGTTTTATTGATGTGAAGTACCTATTTGTAGGCGTACGTGGTAAAAACTTATTTAACTCCCTAATTGTAAGCGAATGTGGTAATGACTTATTTAACTCCCTATTTGTAAGCGAGGGTGGTAAGTACTTGCCTCCAATGACATCATTGGAGTTAAAATGCCAATGTATAAGTAGTGAAGAGTAATTATATTAGCTTTTTAACTCATTACTTTTCAATGTAAGTTTTTGCTGGGGTGGTATCTAAATCAAACATAAAAAACAACTCATTTTGTATTTATATATATTTTTAGTATCGTCAAAATTTTGTAAAATATTGGGGTCGCCCAAAAAAATATTGATTACTTTAAATTTTTTTGATTTTTGTCCTTAATTAATTTTATAGTAACGAAGAATAAAGAGGTTTATAAATAATTATTTTCCAATCTTGGCTGTAGCATATTACCTCTTTGTATTTTTTTTCGCACTTATTTGTTTAGTTAATAAACTATTTGGAATTTTACATCCAGCATGCATGAATTTGTCGATCTTAACAAATCCTTTGTTTGCATGAGACTTGATAATGTTGGTTTCTTTCCTTAGTTTTTAATACATTTTGAAAAGGAAAAACTGTCCACAATTGCAGACGAATGTGGAACGGATAAAATTCTAGCAGCGGCTCTAGAAATGTCAGCAAACACATGCCCATTCAGCTCATTTTGTAAATAAGCTACTGCCGACCAAAAACTACAAATGTTTTCAGTTTTAAACGATTAAATTGATTAACGATTGAATCAAAATTTGCAATTTCATTCGGGAACAGTTTTACTAAAAGAGATACAATCCTATGGAACCACATTTAAACTTCATTATTAAAGTTGACTTTCGTTCTCAAAACTTCGCAAAATTGTACATAAAATTGTTTTGCATTTTCTTTAATTTCTTTAACAAAATCAATTTTGGTATTATTTGTAGAAATGTATAAAGCCACTTCTGTTCCGCAATAAATTTCAGGTTTCCACTTATGTTGCCTCGTCTGTGGGTACCATAAGTCACCTTTTACAATGTGGCAAGTAAAAGGCAGACAGACGAAGTTTGTGGTCGAGAGAGGAAAAATTTAAAGTTTGCCACACATACAGCGTCGCCCTCTTACCAACAAACTTCTTCTGTCTGCCTTTCACTTGCCACATTGTAAAAGGGGACTAAGCGCTCTATACACCACAATACTAGTTGCATATCTAAGCGCCCATTGCATTAACGATTTGTTGTAACACACAACTGCAATGGAAAGGACTCAATTATTTGTTTATTATACTAAAAATTCAAAACTATGAACTATGACAAATTTTAAATTGTACCAAATGAGTCACGGTGGTACCACGGTACTTTAGAAGTTAAAAATGTACCAAAAAAAGTACAATTGTACCAACTTTAACATCCCTGTTTCAAACTTACCAGAAGAGAAGAAATTAAACTACAAAAGAGACACTGAGAACGTAGCTCAGATTTTTAAACACAACATCAGTGTGGCCATTTTGGCATTTTTGCAGCTAAATTTGGCATTAAATATTTAAATTTAGCTGCAAAATTTTCATTTAGCACTTGACATTTTATTTAGCATTTTTGGAAAATGTTTTTAGCTTTTTTTTTAACATTATTTACTTTAAAAATTTGGACGAATAGTTTTATTGATTTTACTAAAAAAATTTTATAAATTATAATAAATTTTGACTAGAAATAGTTGTACCCAAAATGAAACTTCGTATGAAAATGGATAATTTCATTTTAAGAAACCTGGCTTGTTAAAAAAAATGGAATATTCAGGGAATATTAGAAATACCCTTATAATGTCGATTGTAAATATTATTTGCCCTTTGATATTACGATATAAAAGTACAAGGAAATTTCACTTTGTATTTAGATAAAAATTTAATGGTGTAAATGTTTGAAAAAATTGTTTGCTCTAAACTGCTAAAAAAATAATTATTTTAAAGATTCAACTTTTCTTAAACTATAAAAAATAATATAATATAAAAAAATTTTATATATCATTAAAATAAGTCGCTTAAATTTTGCGTATATCAGAGGTTTGCAGGCCACCTAAATTTAAAATTTTATCTCAACTTCTTTTGCTACATATTTATATGTATGATTTACCAAAAATATAGCCAATTGGATAAATATAACAATTTATTTCAATTTCGTTACAAAATTAGTCACTGAAATGTATTAACTGCCTGTTTAATTCTTAGAATTTTGATTTTCTTTTAAATATAATTTTCTATGCGAACGTTGACGTTTGAAATATATAGATGAACAGGCTGTTAGTTTTGAATAAAATTTTATACTGGTAATAAATTTTTACCCAAAATCTTTTAAAATAATTAAGCATTATCTTAGCATATTTTAAAATAATTTTTAGCATTTTTTGGCCATGTCCAATGCAGATTTAGCTGTAAAAATTTTTTAGACCTGGCCACACTGCACACCATAAACAAATATAGATATAAATGCCAGACAAAACAACACTAGCAATCCAAAGCTTACAGTGCACAGTGACAACAAGAATTTTTTAATTTGTGTTTTATTTAAATAAGTATGTTTTTATTGTTTGGTGTTTTTTTTAATAATTTATAAACAATAAATGTGTGTATATATTTTTGATTAGATCCCCTGAAGATGAGCAACGGAGTTGCCTCGAAATATTGGGTACAAAAATAAAAATATTAAAAATTAAATTCAAAATTGTTTTTTAATTTATAATAAATGACCTCAAGCCGAACCAAATATAAACTACTTATTACTTATCTGTAATTTCACAACGTGGTCACCAAAAGTACCTCATTTAATAACCAGTCTAGGAGTTTAATGTCCTGGCGACAAACGGTATCCATCGTACTACGACTCTCCTCATCCGTATTTTGAGCTGCCTGCCAGGCTTGAAGTTTAATTTCAAGTTACATAATTTTAGTGTTTTCGCTTACGTAGGGTTTAGTCAAAAGAAAGTTTTGTTCTAAACGCATTTATTTTTGTTTGTTTTTTCGCTTGTAATCAGCTTAATAGTATCTTAAATATTGATGCTATTGTTTAACAAAATATTGTAATTTTACACAATTTTTATAAAATGCAAAATATTAATTTAGATATGTTAAAAATAAATTATTGATAAGTTTTATTAAATTGTTGTATATAAAAATTTGTAAAGTGTGTCGTCTTTTCTGTCGACCGTGGGATCCTTGAAGTAGAACTTTGTGTATAAGGATATATTCGCTGATCATTATATAGTATGTGGTGAGCGTTAATGATGTGCCCTTTGCTGTTTTTGCAGAACCAACTGCAGCCAGCCGCATCCAATTGCTAAAAGGAGAAAAGTTTTATCATTCAATGACAAGAAATCACTCTTTTCTTAAGAAGCGTTACTATTTGTTATAGAATATTATTTAAAAATGCAATAGTATTGAAATATTAGAAAAATAAGCAAGTCAAGAAACTGTAATATTTATCCACATTAAACCAAAACCGCAAACTGCAAGGTCGAACTGAAGGACTATCGGTGATAGAATCATCAAGTTAAATTCGAAGTACTTTTTGTGTGAAAGAAAGCGTTTATTCGACATCATGATATTGGCTGTTAGTCAGTCTTATGATTGATGTTATTTACAGAATGGACTTAATTTTTGTGATTCGTTAATTTATTTAATAAATAAATGGTTTTTTTAGCTAAACGCTGTCACTATCCAAAGATCGTTTTTAGTATTAACCCACCCACTGCTAAGCTTATATTTCCTATCACTAAAAGTTGTTGAGGCCGTGGATGGATTAACTGAGTGTTTAAAAAAAAAAAAAAAAAAAAAAAAAAAATTATAAATATATTTGGTCAGCAGCATAAAGAAATTAAGAAATGATTTAAATTTCCGGCAAACTTTATCATTGGAAGCTATAAAGCTTCTGGAAGTGAGCGTGGTTAAGGTACCCATCATAGTCTTCTCTACGAAATTTTGAAGATCTAGCTAATTCATGTGATTTGTTGGCTCAAAAACCGGTCATTTGACCTATAGCAGATTCTGTAGTTATTCATGATTAATTCCCCAGGCCTTCTTCACAAAATAATGAAGAAACAATAATAGAAGAAAAAATAATATTTAAAAAAAGTTATAAGGAATTCAAATCATACACTTTATTCTGTGCCACCCTGTATACAAGTTTTTTTGTGCCGAATATGAGATTTGGTCGTCTTATAACGATTTTGGAGAGGGGGTTTAAATGGGATCTATGGTAAATTTTGGACCACTACTACAAAATTTTTCCATGACATAGAAGCTTTAATAAAAGTTATCGCCGCAAAGTTGTATATTAGTACCAACATGTATAAGGACGTTATGGCAAGTAAAGCTATTTTCGGGAGTCGGATTTGTATGGGAGCTATGCTCAAATGTGGATCGATTTTAAAATAAAGAGTTGGTAAGACGATTTATAGCATTTTCAGTTTAAATACAACCTTTTTTTAAATAAAACGAAACCTTTTTGCAATTAAAAGAACCATTTTTCAGAATAAACGAAACCATCTTCAAATAAATGAAACTTTATTCAAATACAGTTAAACATTTTTCAAATTAAATCAAACCATTTTTTAAATCTTGTAGGGATTTAGTTTTTTTTTTTTTTTTTTTTGGCTTAAGTAGGTGAAACAGGCGCTCTTAGATAAAAGTGAAAGCAGCCCAAAACTCATTTTTAATTATGGATAATGCCATATGGATAAATCCCAATTTATTCTGAAAAATGTTTAACCTTTAACTGTTGTGGTGGTGGTAAATTTTCCCTCTCCTTACATTTTTTTAAAATACTCTCTTCAATTGCGCTCTATAAATTTAATTCTCTTACATCCATGCCTAAACAAGAGCGGAACGCGTTTTCCAGCTGTCAAATATCCTTATGCCCATACAATTTGTATGAAGCATCCCTAAATAGCGCGGCGTCCACGCTTTGCAATTGGAAAATCCGATCTTGACAGCGCGTTAAAATAAGCAGGGCTGCTATAATGGTTTTGTTGTCAACCCTGTTTTTATCTTTTGATATTAAATAATTGCAAGTTAGTCCCAATTTACATTATACGATTTTTGTCGTTGCGATTCTTACCTTATTGGCGAGAGGGGAGAGAGGAATTAAAAGGGGTACACAAGCGAGTGTACTCTACGATTCCTTTTGTTCATTTATTTGTAGTGTCAAATTATACATATGTATACACAAGAAGTTGTAACGACAAAAATCGTACAATGTAAACATACTTCAAAGAAGAAACGACAATAATCGCAACGACAAAAAATCGAATAATGTAAATTGGGACTTAGCTATTTTTAGGTCAAGCTAGCGGTTTTAATTCTATTTCTTATTTCTTGTATGATGGTTTTAGTAAGCACGAAAGTTAGCACTACTGTTTGTGACACAACGCTGTTTACGCTTGTTTAGGTATGGCCAAGGCGAATTCATTTATCAGGTGGCGTTAAAAGCACAGCTGTGCTACTTTTTTTCTTACTTGGAGAGAGAAATGTCAAAAGTTGCTTGTGGTTTTGACATATAGATCAACGAAAGCAACAAAAAAATACATTGCTGTGTTTTTGGTGTTGTTACTTGTTGTAGTATCGACACCACCGTATATATGAATTCGCCTTGGGTATGACATAGCAGCGTAAAAGACACGCGGAAGAAAACGTTCCGCCTTCCGCTCTTGTTTAGGTACGGCTGTTAGGGTGGGTTTTTAACATGGAGATCAGAGATTTAGTCATCTTTAATCTGTACTTGTAATTTTTAAGATGAGGATTAATTACTTTTATTTGCCAGTTTAAGCGGCCAATGTTGGTGGCTTAAACCTTATCAACAAATGGCAACATATACACATGTTTGTATGTACATATAAAAAAGCAGCTGTTTAAATATAAACACACAGAAAAAAATATACATACATAATACAGCGTTTACATTTGACAGTACTGGCAAGACAGTAAGAAAATACATATTAGTTGCCAAAACCACTACTTGCTGTATTCGTTACGTATGCGTCCAGACAGTAGTTAAGACAGTTCACTATTAAAAAAAAGTCTAACGTGAATGTCGCAGTGCAAGTTCTAGATAAACGTGTTTTATATGAACTTAACAAATTAAAAATAGGATTTAACAACTATTTTTTGTGAACATAGATAACACTTAAGTAAAACATACAAAACCAAAGCATAATTTATTAATTTTCTCTTAATTGTTGATTTTTTTTTTTTACTTTTGCAAACAAAACTTCAAATTACTGTCAGGAAATGTCAAGACAAGACAGTTGGAAAAGTGTACATGTGTTAGTGAAAAAGTTTGCATTTATTGCAACTGCCTTGACAGTACTGGCAAATGTAAACACCGTGTAAATGAAAAGATTTTTTTAGAAAACTGAAAAATGGCTCGTTCTAGTGAATATGAAGACTAGTGACTCTGAAACATGTGAAAACTTAAATAAAGTAATTATATGAAGAAATTTTTCTTTTAAAAGAACTTTAATGGTGGATTGTCTTCTTCCTCTGAATAAAATGTAAAGGGCACTGGTAAAGGTTGACTTTTTAAAATATGTTTGTTGCCATTTTCCTTATTAAGTATGGCAATTCTGCGAGGTTTAAGCTTCCACTTAAAAACGGCATACACAATAAGTACACAATTAAATTTATTCTCAGATTAATTAATTATAGTTTGCTGCGAAGGTTAAACTCGATGTTAAAAACCCACTCTTAGTATTTTCTCATATCGTGATCGTTGTTATTCACTTAGTATGATCGGAGCTGGTGTAAAAATGTTTAACTCGTCATCATTTATGTAATTTTTTTTTGAAAATATTTAACCACCACGTCAGCGTTAGCGTAAGTATTTGGTAGAAAAAAAAAATCAAAAATTAACATCAAAATTAACGTTATATTTTCATGGAATTGTTTTCCATTTTCTTGTAAGTAAAAAATATATAATATGATACAAGCTAAACTCAGTGCGCTTTGCTACCCTAATTAAAATAAAATAAGTACATTTTATTAAATACAGGTGCATTGTTTAGAAAGCAGTTTGTACCAAGCTTGAATATTCTTAATATGGACATATTTCATGGAACCGTTCATTAGATACAAAAAAATATATTTTGTGCCACGCCCAATTCTCTAATCCCACCCACATTTTGTCGGATGTTGTGTATTGCTAACCAAGATGCTTGTACCTAATTCTGAAGCTTTGACTCTTGTCATTCTTCAGATATACAGAAATCTATAAGGTCCTTGTATGAGAGATGCCACGCCCACTTATCCGGCCAAGATTTTGTCAGATGTTGTGTATTGATAACCAAGATATTTCGACCAAAGTTGGAAGCTCTAGCTCTAGCCGATTTGTCTACAATGTTGTAAGCCAATGTGTATGGGATGCAGATTTTGATAAGTAAAAAACCTCCAAAAGGTGTAATTTTTTTCTCTGCAAAAAATTCCCTTTAAGTTTTGGTTTTTTTTTTAAATTCATATTTTTATGATAAGTTTTTGATATATCGTTTTCTTTTTTATATTAAAAAAAGGCTTGTGAAGTTTGGTTTCTTTATTTTTTGTGATCAAAAATGTAGTACCATATTTTTCGAAAACAAATAATTATAAAAAAATATTTTTTCCAAATTTTTTTTTAGTAAAATTAATAGGGGTAAAATTAACCACCACGTCATTAAGTATGTCCCAAAATTTCACCTCCACAGTTAAAGGTTAACTGTATTTGAATAAAGTTTCGTTTAATTTGAAAAAGGTTTTATTTAAATTGAAAATGCTTAATGTTGCGATAATATACTTATTTCTGAACCAAATTTAATCTTAATACGAAGAACATAATATAGTTGAATGGCACAAAGGCTAGTGTGGAAACAAGTGTGTATGGAGGCCATGTGAAATTATGGACTCATTCTCAGCATTTTCATTAGGTGTCATCCTTATGACTATTGAAACACATGTACTTAATGTCATCACATTATCTTCAAAATTGCGAGCTGTACTTTGTGCACAAGATTACAAAGACAGACAACCATTCAGCCGAGTCGATCGATTTACTAAAAGGTCGGTGTATTAACACTACCTTTATGGGTTACTCATATCAGCCGAAACGCATAGTACTTTCTCCACTATTGTGTTGTGGGTATACATTAGGGTATTCATTCGGTTAATTCGATTAATTACTACCCGATTAACTGATCGGTTAATTTAAAATTGGCTATTTTCGATTAACGATTAAACCGGTTAAATTCAGTCGATTAACCGATTAACCGATGTAACAAAATTTTGAATTTTTTGCAGTGTTATAACATATTTTTTTGTGTGTTTAATAACTTTTATCGTGTCATATACAAAAGGTATGTGTTTAGAAAATATTTATTCATACAAACAAAGTAGGTGATAGTGATCTCCGTCTAAAATAAGTGTTTGCTTTTAACAGTTTTTTGTTTCATGTACTTTTTATATGTTTGTGTTTGGTTATTTGTTTCTTCTCATATTTTCTCATATTAATTTTTTATAGAAATAACCGAAACAATTAGAAGTGTTAAAAATTTAAAAAATTTAATAGGACTATAATGGCATAATGAAAATTTTGTATGCTTAGAGAAATTAAGGACGAGGACTGAGAAATAAGATATTCTGTATTATGGGTTGCTTTCGATTTCTCTCTATATGAAAGAATTGTTTCCAAGTCAAGTTTTATCTAAACTAAAGTAAAGAATCGCATTAATCCTTAACAGTCAAACCAAATTATTTGTCTAAAAGATAAGTTTATAAGATATTAGTTTAAAAGATAATATAAACTATTAAAACAACTAATCAAATGATCACACAGCCTATTTTTTTAATTAATACATAATATTTATTAATTAAAGAAATATGTATTACATATTTATGAATTATTTTTTTTTGTTTGCTCGTTTTAGTTCAAGAATTGTTGTTTGGTATGTTATTAATGTTTTTTTACTAAACAAAACTCCAAATAATAAATAATTTGTGCATTTTTATTTATTGAAATTGCTTAATATATAAAAAAAACTTTATTAATCGGTCAACCGATCAATAACAAAATTAACCGATTAAACCAAAACCTCGGTTAATTAATCGAGCTATTAACCGATTAAAGCAAAAGCCCGATTAAATGAACATCCTAGTATACATATATACCGGAAGAAAGTTTAACCTCACTTTTTATAACCTCAGGATTAGCTGAAATAAGTTCCACTTCAGTTGGAGGTATTAGAAATTCGTTTGATTTCTTTTGAATCGTAAAAAGTGCAGTTTTTTTATGAGCTGAGTCCATCTTTTGCTAGAAACACAAGATCAAGGTATATTCAACAATGGAGAATAGTGTACATTATATTGTGATTATTTAAATTAATTAAAAATTCAAATCAATTTGGAAAAACAATCTTTATAAAAATTCTTTGCAGCAATAAAAAAACAAGAGTAATTTAAAACCTTTTAATAAAAAACAAAATTAATAAATTAATGAATGTTCGGCAATATGTAGATTGTATGAAAAGATGAGATTCCTCCTCTACTTATTTGGGGCACAAGTACTTTTTACTTAGTTACACCATAAATGTTTCGGCTATAAAATTTATTTTTATTATTATTCAGTATGTGTCTTTAATTTGCTTCAGCAATATTTATGAATCCTTGTAAGTAACACTTGCAAGGATTCATAAATTTATTCAGAATTTATGTGTGTGTATGTGCTTGTGTATGTGCATGTATTAATGTGTTGCCTAAGATGTCTTAAGATTGTATTAAAACAAATATTTAAGATTGTATGGGTATTACTCATTTGCATAATATTTTTATTTTCTTATAATCTGCTTCCAAAATATCCACGTTACTTAAGCTTCTTCTTCCTCGATATTCTATAGACTTCATTTATTACTGCAGATACTCGCACCACACTCGGCAACATCAACCACAAACATGCATTTGAATGGTTTTTAGAGCTGCTTTTATCCCGTCTGGTTTTAAATTGTATTTTGGTTTCGGTTCAAATTTTCTCTCTCATACATTTTCATGAGCTTTTCCAGTGTTCACTTTTTTTTGGATTTTTTTTTTTTATTAATTTTATTTCGCGCTTTAATTTGAAAAAATAAATTTGGTATTATTGTGGCTGCGTGCGTTGTGGAGGTTATTCATTCAAATCAGTTCATAATATTTGTTTTGCCTTTTAGTTGTTTTATGAACTTTTTTTAATGGTTCATCTTCAGCTTCACCGTTTTATCCATCCACTTTCTGCCTTTCAATTGCAGATTAAGCTTCTCTTGTTCTCTCCTTTATTTATGCATTCATTTTGGTACTTTGCTTTTTTTTTTTGTTCCATGGGCTGGTTGGATGTCGGGAGGGCGGGCGGTATTGTTAAAGCCATTTGCATAAATTACCACAATTGGCGTTATTGTTCGTACTTGCAATATTTGCGCGGGTTTTGATTTAAAATTATTTTTACTGTTGCCCCAATCGCTGTATTTTGTGACGGAACAAGTTGTTGCTTGTTTTTTGTTTCTTAATAAAAATTTTGGGATTTTTTTTTGGAAATGTGTTGGCATTTAGGGAAAATTTGTATGTTATTAGTTGTGGATCAGCTGTTGGTTTAAAAAGAAAAATATTGCTTTTTAAATAGGATTTCCTAGATGAACTAGTTGTACAAGTTATATTAACTTAAAATTATAATTAACATAAAATAGAAAAAAAAATAATATCTAAAAATGTAAAAATTTTAAAGTAATTTGTTTAAAAATTACACTGCATCAAAAATTTTTATTGGGTATTTCATTACAAAAACAAAGGTAAATGTTGGTCAACATACACGTTAAAAAATGATTTTTTTTATGAAAATCGCGATTTTTATCAATTCAGTTTTGTGAACAAATTCAAAAGTTGTGCACCGATTGCAGTGAAATTAATCCCATTTCATTCGAAATATGTCAAACTAAATGTTTTTAGACCAAAACTGTGATATTTGTCACATTTTTTATTTTTTATGAAGTTTTAAAGAACATAAATTTTTTTTTTCAAAACTTCAACGATATCTCTGAAACTACTATGCAAATTTAAAAACAATGTAAGCGTGACTTAAAGATAATATTGTTGCCGAAATTTCGAATTTTTTTAGCGGAATTTTGTCAACCGTTTTAAAGTTATTCCAATATATCAGCTCGAAAATGGAGATGTGATTTGAAATCAGCTACCTCAAATTTGCCGGAAGTTTACTTTTCATTTTGCATATAAACTAATTCATACTTACGCACATACTAAATATAGTGCATAACGTCATATGATTTCAAAAAAGCCCTAAGTTACAAAAAATTCAAAATCGACTTTTTGATCGGTTTTGATGCACCATATCAATATAAATTTTTCTTGAAAATTTACTCTTCTACAATTAAAAACGTTTTTATCAACAAAATGATTAAAGGCGCAAATGCAAGCGCCTTTCGATAAATAATAAATTACAACACAAAAAAAAGTTTTGTATTTCGATTTTTGTTTCTCAACAAAAATCTTGCCTTTGTTGTCTTTTAATAAGAAATCATCAGTATGTTTCCTTTTTTTTTTAATTTTGTTAATTTTAAATGTAAAGAGTTTTTTGCTTCTCATGTAAAATATGTTCATTAGCATTATTTTCTTGCTAACCACTTTTTTTTGTTACGTTCAGAATTACAATTATAATAATATTGTTGTTCTATTAATTTAGTTCTAATAATTAACTTATTGTTTTTGTGATTAAAATGCTTGAGGTTTTCATTTCAAATTAATCTTTCCGTATTTTTATTTGAACTTTCATGTTACATATATAAAAAGAGGGTATTAACTTAAAATTTAAGAAAAACTATTTTTATTTGAATATTGAAGTCATATCAAGGACCGGAAAACGTTTTTATTTTATGTTTTTTAAAAAATATTTATCATTGGTGTTCGAAAAATATTTTAAATTGTACAATAACAAAAAATAGATAAAAATATTTTGTTTGATATTGTTTCTTTCATGGTGAAATTACTAGAAGGTGGCAGCACTACGGAATCTAATATTTTTTGCTTATCCATGGTGAAAGAGTTATTGTGTCAAAATTATTTGTTTATTTATAGCAAGTGTCAAAATATTGATTGATAACGTTAATTTATTTCAAAAAATAATTTGCGAGATAAAAAAAAAACAATTTGTTCGGTATTGTGTTTAAAATAAATAGTTAACAAAAACCAGCATCACAAAATAAAATTCTTTGCATAGCCGGCCTTCCGCCGGCCGCAAAGATTTTCTCCCCTATGATATAACTAATACCGGTTTCGCTAACTAAAGCTTCTCTGCATAGCCAGCCTTCAGCCGGGTACAAAGATTTTCTTCTCCATGGTATAACGAGCACTGGTTTCGCTAACTAAAGATGCTCTGCATAGACGGCCTTTGCCCATGGGCAAGGATTCTCTCCTCATTAGTATAACATAAACATAAAAAAGGTTTTACTTGTATTTTGATTAAAATTCTTAAACAAATAAGTATATAGTATATACATACACTAAAGAATTAAAAAAAAAATGAATAAAATGCCAAAACCATCAAACTCCACCAGTTTTTTATCGACTTCTGTTTGAATTTTAATGTGCACAAGCGTCAAAAGCAGGGTCAGATCATCTACAATATTACCTAAAAAAGTTTAAAACTATATTATTATAGGTGACAATTTGCTAGCCTTGTAACTTACTTCCATGATTAATGCTGGCAACTAAAACTTGTCTATTCTTGTTTTTATCCGATATGTATTCACTGAAATCTAAAATTTACTGGCTGATATTGATATGCACTTTACACTTTGCAGCAAGTTGACTTGTACTGCTGCATTTATGTATCTAAGTAATTTAACTTGCTATTTCTTATATAAAACATAATAATTATGTTTTTTTACTTTGTATAAATTTGTTTTACTAAGTATATGTGTATATGGCTTTTATTTTGTGAGGAATTGACGTTTCAATAAGAATAATATTTTGGTGTGGTGAAAATCCATATTTTTGACACACTTAACTTTTTTACACAAACAAATTTGCCTGTTTTTGTTGTATTGTTGTACAACAAATCCTAGTGCTGCCACCTTGTAGTAATTTCACCATGGTTTCTTTAAGTTCAAAATAATAAAGTTCTCAAAAAAAAAGGTTTTAGAAAAATATTTTTTTTTTGTACTTTTGTACAAAAAGTTACGAACCGAAAATTTAATTTTTTCTTTTTAAAAATTTAAAAATCATGCGTACAAAATAATTTTTTTTTTCATCAGTTTAAAAAAATAAAAGCAAACAAAAAAAAAATATTTATTTTTCAGTACAATATTATTTTGTACATGAAAAAAAAGAACCGAAAACTTAAAATTGAATTTTTTTAATTGACAAAATTTAAACTCATACGTACAAAATTATAGTAAAAAATATAAAGCTAATTAATAATAAGTAGTTATTACATGATAAAGATGATCCTAGAACTAAATAGTAATCTTATCAATTAGCTTGATGTTGAGTTTGAGCAACAATAAATTTTCTACATGCTCAGAACTTAAATTCCTTCTATTTTTGGTCAAAATAATTGGCAAAGCACTGAAGGTTGTCTCCACAGATACCTCTGTTGCGGGTACAGCTAATGCAACAGCAGCTAGTTCTGATAATTATGAATCTCGAAAGATTTTTTGCAATTGCAATTTTAAACACAGTTTTATATTATAATTTTAATTAAAATTCATAATTTTAACTTCAAATTGAGTTGTTATTGTTAGTTTCTAAAAACAAAAAAAAAAAAATATTTTTCTCAAAAACGTTTTTTTGAAGAACTTTATTATTTTGAACTTTGAAGAACAAATAAAACAAAATAATTTTTATTTTTGTACAGTTGAAAACATGTTATGAACACCAATGATAAATATTTTTCAAAAAAAAAAAAAAAAATAAAATAAAAAAAAAACGTTTATGTTTTTATTTTAAAATTTTGTTTTTTTGTTTCTTTTCATGTACAAAACACATATTTTACTTAAAAATAAATATCTTTTTTGTGTTTCCTTTTTTTTTTTTTAACTGAAAAAATTTATTTTGTACGCATGAGTTTTGAATTTTTCAAATGAAAAATTTAAATTTTAAGTTTTCGGTTCTTAATTTCTGATGCCTGAGTCATATGAAAAACATTTTTTAAACTAACCGTTTTATTATCCAAAACTTGTCAAAAGAGCACGGTATTTTTTACAGTAGGTAGATAAATATTACGTGTAGATTTAAAAAAAAAAAAAATTAATTAAAAAAATTTTGAGTTAATACCCTCTTTATGATCAAGTGCGATATGTATATTGCAAAGAGAAGCAAGTTTTTAATCTGGCTTTATTTCGTTGTTTTATTCAGTTATTGAAATTATTTTTAGTTGTTGTAAAAATGTAATACTTAAAAAATAATATGTTTTAACTGACACCAACAAAGTTTTGGAAAAACTGTCACCTTAAAAAAGATGCGTTCATATATACATAACTCTTATTTAAAAAAAAAAAATATATAAGATTACATTCTTTCAATAGAGTGATATAAACAACGAACTGTTGCCTGATAAAAAATAAGTTAAAGCTTTCATACTCAAGTACAAACATTGTTTGACAAACAACAATTCAGTTCTCTTCATTGTTTGAGTGATGAGTATGATGAAAAGTATGTGCGCTAACTCAGAATTAGTTCTGTTCACAGAACATTTTTTCCCCAATTAAAGCATTAATCAAAGCTAAAATCAGTTTTAATTAAAAATTTCATCAAGTGAAGTAAACGAAACCATTAATTTTTACCAGTAAACAAATAAATAGTATCAATTAAACGATTAATTCACTTGATTAAATTTTTAATTAAAGCTGATTTTGTTTTTGATTAATGCTTTAATTGGTGAACAAATTTTTTCTGTGTTCTGTTATGAATCAGCTGTTTTATTTCTGCTCAATCGAAAGTCTGTATGTGCGGGTTTGTTTTTGCTTTTCGTTCTGTTCTGTTGCGGACAAATCTGTTGAAAATATAATTCAATATTAAGTTACGGCCAAAGTGCTTATTTATTAGTTTATTGTGATATGAAAAAAATTGATATTTTTTGTTTAGAGCCAGAAAAATTTGTTTTAATTAATGATTTTTTTAAAAATAACGTATGTTTGATACAAAATATTAATTTTTTATATTTTACGAAGAGTTTTTTTTTTGCAATTTAAATTTATTCTTTTTAAAAGCAGCTGATTCCTTTTACAGAAAAAGTAATTTAAAAAAGTTTGTTACAGAAAGGAACGAAACAGAACGGCAACAGAAAGTCAAAACTAATGAGGCCTTTACCCGAAAAACAAAAACTTCACATGTATTTACAAGAAAAATTCATACGTTGCAGACCTCTAATACTTTAAGTAAAGAACTACTACCCCCTTATTCTTAAAAAAAATAATTTAGTTATTTAAAAAGTTCTTTTAACAAACTTTTATAGGTTTTATCAACCTAAAATATTGTTTGTGAGTAAGGCCTTAAATCAATAAAATAGTACTAAATCATAAACAGGCACAACTCAAAATTCTAAAATGTTTAGGAGAAGCAGAAAACTGGCCTCAAAAATATTGTTGCATTTTTTTAATCAAACTGAGTTTCACAAATGTTAAAGAAGACAGTGACGCAAAACAATTTTTCGCTGTCGCTATAAATTTGATTTGTAAATTTGTTTATAAAAAAAAACGATTTTGATAAATTTTGAGTTGTGCCTATTTATGATTTAGTGTGTGATACATATTTTTCCTTTTTCATTTTCATAATTTGTTTAATTTTTATTTCACACAAATTCGATTTCCAGAACAAAGAAATTTTCTTTGTTAATTAATATTAAATAATACATAATAATTTAATTATTCTTAAGTTCGTTAATTTAATTTATAAATTAAATAATATTTTTCAAGCTCGGATGGAAAAATTATTTATTTTATAGATTATAATAAAAAGGTCAAATAACTAAAAACTTAAAAAAGAAGTTCATAAATTTTTTTAAAATAATTTTGAATTATTTATCATTCTCTTAAATACACATTTATTAATTTCAAATTCTTTAATTTGCCCAGTTTGAAATTTTTAATGTCATTGTCCTTTCTTGCTACAACTTTTTTCCCCCACCAAACAAAAAAGTAGAAATTATTTTTTTAAAAAAGTTAATTTACTAACAAACTTTTTTTGTTTATTTTTTTGGAACATTTCATACTTTCTTATGACCTTGACTTTGAATATTCTGTCACGCCAAATTATCGCTTCCTCTTATATTATAGAATACATTTGAACACCAACTTTTCATATTCTGGTACAAAACAGGTCGTTCGCTCTAACTTTTAGACGCTTTTCATTCACAGTAAGATAGAGAGAGAGAGAGTGAGAGTAAAAATATACATATTCCAATACTTATTTTACACTCATAAGCCAACAAAACTTTAAATGATCTAAAAGTTTTAACAATTTACAAAATTTCCTTACTGTTTTTTGTATTTTGGTTTGTGTTTTATTATTTTTTTTGGCTGAATAAAATAAAACAAACCCCTTCTTTTATAAGAAAGTTGCTGCGTTTTTTTTTTATTTGTTTTCGCCCAGAACTCGTGGCAGTATGAAAAAAAACGTCTAAAAGTGGGGAATAAAGTTATTAAAACACAGTTTTCTAACAAAAGTTTATGGCAAATTAAAGCCAACAAACTCTCTTTGTATGTGTATGTTAATGTGTATCTGTTTGCGTGTGTGTGTGTGTCTAACTTAACCAAATTCTAAAGCCAACAACTAAATAAAAGCATGAGAACAGAGGTTTCATTAAAGCAGAGGAAAAAGTCCCAAACATTTTGTATCAACTTTTCATCAAAGTCAAAACAAAAGTTTTGATTTTTTTTAATTTTTATAAAATTTTTGTTTTATTTTGAGTTTTTATGTCTGCTGGATGTCTCGCATGCGTATAAAAAAAACTTACGCATTGTTGCAGAAATACTTTCAGTAGCAGCCAGAAACGACAAATCATTTATTGAAAAAGTCACCAAATAAAAATTTGCCAAGACAGGAAGATGGAAATTGTATTAGAAAAATTGAAATGCAGGACATTAAATAAAGTAAAGCTTGTAAGTGGTTATTGAGTCTCCTACGATTTGATGGAAAATCATAAATAAATAAGTTTGTGATTTTTTGATTTAAGGGAAACTATTAGTCCGTAGTAGAGAAATAGCTTGAAGTCTTCGGCTGCATTCAAACTCATTTCTCCCAGTTACTTAAGTTTATGTACTGTTTAATCTGAATAGGCAAAAAAAAGAATGAATGACTATTGAACGTATGCGAAATGCATAGATAAGCGAAAATAAAATCACAATAAAACAATAATATTTTAAAGGTAAATTAAATACAGTATTTGGTAATTTTATGACAACCATAAATATATCAAAATAGTTGTGTAATTTGTTACCGCTTCGGTAATTGGCAGAATTTCCTGGGATAAGAGTACGCTCACAATTATTTTTAATAATTTATGTGATCAAATAAATTATTAAAAATAATTGTGAGCGTACTCTTATAACAGGAAATTCTGCCAATTACCGAATTATTTTTAATTATAACGATTGTCCTTGAGATAGCAGTAATCGATTTTTTTACCTTCATTTTACATTCACGTTTAAGTGGAAATCAGGACTTGCCTGATAGAAAAATGCAGTTCAACATGAATTTGTTTTTACTCGCAGAAAAAAATATGGCTGCAGGTAACCATATCCCAAGAGCGAGATACCTTGGCTAGATATTAACAATGCTTCTGCTTGTAGTTAATCATATAATGATTAAACATTACCATAATATTGTTGAAAATACCAACAATTTGATCATTACAACTTGGCCGAAATAAACCATAATATACTAAAAATTAGCCATAATATTATTTTTATAAGCCATATTATAATCAAAATTAACCATAATATGGTCACAATTGCATATAACTTGGTCAAAGTTAACCATAATAGAGTCAAAATTAGCAATAATATAGTCAAAATTAACCATTTTATGGTCAAACTTAACCATAATATGTCCAATATAGTAACCTACAATATGGTCAGAATTAATCATTATACATTCAAAATTAACAATAATATGGTCAATATTAAACATATTATGGTTATTTATTTCAGCCATTTTTTCAATGTGCTTTTTGAGTCAAGCTGCAATTAACAGCCGTACCTTGACATAAGCGACACGCGTTTTCTAGACCTCAAAAAATTTCATGCCCATACAATTTGTATGAAGCATAACTAAATGCGCGGCGAAACCCTTTGCAATTGGAAAAAATCCCATTTTAACAACGCGTTTAACAGTGAAGTTGGCCGCCTTTGTTTATAAATAATGGTAATTTAGCTATTTTGGGTCATTCTAGTGGGTTCACCTCCACTTTTATTTATGTGGGTTTTATTAAACCAAAAGGTTAACACATCTGTTCTTGACACAGCTTTGACGCTCTTATTTAGGTTTGGCATACCAGCGTAAAAGCTAAGCGAAAGAAAACGTTCCGCCTTCCCCTCTTTTTTAGGCTGGGCTGTCAATTTATGCGTTTGTGCTGATGTGTTTAACACTAAAAACTTTTGGTCCTTAATGCACCTTTAATATACCGATCTACTCAGAATCACTTTCTGAGTCGATTTAACGATGTCCGTCCGTCCGGCTGGCTGCCTAGCTAGCTGGTTGTCTCTCCATGTAAATTTGTGGGCAAAGTACCGGTCGCCACTTTGAAGAAAATTTTATGAAATTTGGTTCATACGTCTCAATTGTCATAGGAACGAATCCTACTCAAAATAGTGAAAAATCCCCCACTATCGCTTGCTAATTCTTATATTGTACTTCAAAAGCGAAACATGAATTTTTTTCAAATATGATATTAGCAAACCGATGCCCATCATAAAGAGTGAGGAGCAAAGGATTTCATGAAAGGCGAGGCCAGCGTAAAATTAACACCGAACAAATTATAAATTGTCTTAAATCACCAAATTCATTCCAAATTCACAGAATCAAGCAAACAAATTGTTGATTATGCATCTATTACCAAAATGATTATAATGATTATTAAAATTGTAAAATTTGTAAAATTGTGGATATTTTTTTTCAATAAATGATATTTTTAATTTTAATTAAAAAAAAACTTTGCCGTTTCAAACAATGTGTTAATTTATTTAATTAAATATAGCTCAGGTCAGTCCCCAACGACAATTCTACAAGTTTGTTATTTTATTATCAAAAATTATTTTGGGAATACAAAATTTATTATTAATTAGATTTCTCTTTGACGTGCTAAATTACCAATTTTTTTTTTTTTTTTTTTGTTATTTAATTAATGTTTTAATAAAAAATTCATTTCAAAACAACTAAAATGTTATTCATATCAAAATTATATTTTTAACTTTTTTTTTCAACTAAAAAAATAATTGATTCAATTATCACATTAATTAAATTGAAATACTTTTTAAACAATTTTTTTTTAATTGATAAAAAACTACCGATAATATTTTCTGTGAATCCAAATTAAAGACCAGTTAAGTTGGCCAGCTAAATCGTGCGCTTATTTTGTTTCAATATAAGTCTTTCATATATCGAAAGTAATCATGACCAACACTTGCAGAGAGATCTATATCTTATTATTTTGACTTTTAGTATATTCAAAAAAAATTCGAGAGTCTAAAGATATATTTCTCTTGCTATTGCTGGGAAGAATATGAGAACCTCAAAATCCAATCTCAAGAAATTATCTTTAAGATTTCTTTTAAAAAATTCGGTTTCAGGTTTATTAAAGAAACGTGCTGTTTTATTGTAGGGCGCCTTTTTAATCTACAACTGTCAAAACTCTAACCGGCTTTTTATAGCCACTATTACTAAAAACATACATACAAACATTATTTTATATTTGCAACAGCAACAGATTTTATAAAAGTTTGTTTTTAACATTTAATTGCCAAACAAAATAACTTTGTTTCTTGTTTTAAAATGTTTTCTTCTGCCCCTGTATCCCCCCCCCCCCCCCCCCACCATAGCAAAAACAAATTCAAAACTTTGTTCGTTCGCCTTTGGTGCGTATGCGCAAGTGGCGCAGTTTGGTTTTTCAAAGGTTTGCCCCAGTTTTGTTTGATAACAACAACAGCAACAACTAGAACAACAAAAAGAGAGTATGCAACAAATTTTAGTATTGCGTCTCGTCGCAAAAGTTTTCGACTTTTTTTTTTTAATTTAATTTGAGTTGTTGTTTTTTTTTTGTATTATTGTTTTCGTTTTTATGGGCTCATCTCCCTCTGAGTTCAGTTCTGCGTTTTTTTTTCTTTTTGAGTTTTGAAAATACAAAACTTTTGTTTTGTTTGAAAAAGTTTGTTTAATGGGTTTTTAACCGGAAGAACTTTTAACAGGAACTTAATACAAGTGCAAAAAGGAAAATCAATATTATGCGTAAATTTTAACTTTAATAAGAAAAATGAGTTGTAAATTTAAACAAAAAGAAAAACAAAGTAAAGAAAAATTGTTTAATAATTATGCCAATATTCTTAACGAAAAAAAGTAATAAAATTTTATACATTTTATTAAATAAACATTTATTTTTAAGACCTTCTAAATATTCCAATGTAGATTAATTTAATGATGTTATAAAGTGCTTATATTTATGTCCTTGTACACTCATCCTTCTTTTAATAAATTCATGTACAGAGATTTATGCTTCTATCCTACAAATATTTTGCGTAGAAGAGAATTTTTTTTTACATTTTTATTATCATACAAGCTCATATTTGCTAAGAATAAAAGAGGGAGAGGCCTTGTAACAGTTCGAAAAGGAGATCCTTTTTAATATTTATGTGTATTATTCTACAAATAATAATTTTATGGCGTAACCAAAAATATTATGATTATTGATACAACGATAAATATTATAAACTATTGTATTGAATGTTTCTATTGCTACTATTCTGCAACTATTGCTGCTGGTACAGAGAAAGACCCTTTTCGAATGTATTTTATTTTATTGATGTCATCACATTGTGAGGGTTACAGTGAGACAAAGGAATGTTTAGTAATTTTATCACATCCCATTGAAGAAAGTCTGTTTGTACAAATTGTACAAAACCAAAGTTTGCGAACAATTTAATTAAAGAATGTAGAACTCTAGAGGCAATCTTTATATGATTCCTTATAGATCGATTTTTTTAAACTCGAAAGAAAATTTATAATAAATTTTAAGTTTTATGTATCCAATTGTAATCTTATGCTTGAATTAATGCAATATATATACAGAAAAAATTATTAAATTTCTCCAATCACCAAATTTATTCCAAATTCATAATATCAAGCAAACAATTTGTTGATTTTGCACCTATTACCAAAATGATTATATTGATTACTAAAAATTGTAAAATTTTTAATATTTTTTTTCGATAAATTATATTTTTAATTTTAATTTTAATTTCAAACAATGTGTTAATTAATTTAAATAAATATTGACAATTCCCAACAACAATTCTACATGTTTAAATTTTTTATTTTAAAAGAAAAATGTCAATTAAAATTTTTTGTAATATAATTAAAATTTTAATTGAAAATTTATTTCAAAACAACTAAAATGTTAATTAAATCCAAATTAAATTTTTAATTTTCTTTCAACAAAAAAAAATAATTGATTCAATTATCACATTGGTTATTTTAAATACTTTTTAAATCGTTTTTTTAATTGATAAAACACTGGCTTCTGTGTACACAATTTATGTAAATTTGTCAGCTGTATAGTAGAGGGTCTACAATTTATGAATAAAAAATTATTTCTCACAAATATCTACTGCATTGCAATAGCATTTTGTAATAATTGTGACTCTATTTTGACAACACAGAAAAAAGTTTATTATCAATTAAAAAAATGGTGTAAAAAGTATTTAAATGTAATTAGTGTGATAATTGAATAAATTATTATCAAAAATTATTTTCGGGAATGAAATATTTATTAATTAATTCATTTATTAATGATGTGCTAATAATCCCAATTTATGATAAAAAACACTGAAATTTATTGTTGTGGTGAAATATTTATTAATTAATTCATTTATTAATGATGTGCTAATAATCCCAATTTCAGTGTTTTTTATCATAAATTATTTTTTTAGTTGAAAGAAAATTAAAAATTTCATTTTGATTTAATTAACATTTTATTTGTCATGAAAAAAATTTTCAATTAAAATATTAATTAAATAACAAAAAATCTTAAGTGACTTTTTTCGTTTAAAATTAAAAAATTTAAACATGTAGAATTGTTGTTGGGAATTGTCAATATTTATTTAAATAAATCAACACATTGTTTGAAATGGCAAAGTTTTTTTAACATTTATTTAATTAAAATTAAAAATATAATTTATCGAAAAAAAATATTAAAATTTTACAATTTTTAGTAATCAGTATAATCATTTTGGTAATATGTGCAAAATCAACAAATTGTTTGCTTGATATTATGAATTTGGTATAAATTTGGTGATTGGAGAAATTTAATAATTTTTTCTGTGAATTTTCCCAAGGCTTATTTTTATTTCTTTCTCCATTACCCCCTTTGGGAGGATATGGCTTCCACAAAGCAGCTCCATATTACACGATTTGTTGCAGTTGTTTTCATGTCTTCCCATGTAAGATTTCACTATCCTTTTTCTTGGGGTAACGATCCATTCAGTAATGTGTTGTGCTTTCTATAAGTTTCGTTAATCGTACATGATTGGTCTGCTGTAGCATGTAGAGTTGTAAGATTGTACTGTCCTAGTTTTTGGAGTATCGGTCAGTCTATTGTTATTTTGCATTGTATCAGTTTCGTTACTCGGCTGTTGGGGCATCTAAGAAGATGATCGACCTGCTGTTGGGAGTCCTGAGATAATGGGGCTGCCATCTGACATTGCCTAGAAATAACGCCCTCCGTTTATTATGCGATGACTACAGTAACATCAATTCGATGCCACATTTTGTGTACAGTGATAGAAAAGGCGTCACAACGCTGATGTTTTTTTAACATCAGTACAGACACACTGTTATCAGTGCGATGACATAATATATCATGTCACACAGATCATTTATTTCGAAGTGGATTTCAGTTATTTTATTGCTATCCTTAGCATCCAGGACAGTTTCATCATTTGTAGCATTTTTAAAAGCAAATACACAATCAAATTCTTTCAGATGCATACTTGATCATTAGTAACTATTTGGACTAATTAAAAGTTATAATAACCTCGGCCAGTTCTTTAAGCATTTTGCTTATAAAATAAATTTTTCAAAATTTCGCAGGAATTTTTTGAAAAATTTCGAAGGGTTAAAATTTAATTCATGTAAGATACAAGTTTTTTTTACAAAGTTTTTGTTGGGCGAATTATAATAAGCTGTCAAAAACAATTATCCACAATTAAATTTTCGCAGCAAAATTTTATTTTAATATAATATTTTTGGTTTTTACATAATTTCATTTCCACTGTATACAAATAGTTTCTCAAAATAAGCCTAAATGTCTGCAGTATAATATAATAAAAATTCCAATGATGTTACCGTACCCCAGCGAACATAACGAATTACTCTAAACTCCAGCCAGTTGTACATTCAAAATACATACTACACTCTGGTTACAACTACATAAAACTTAACCAACTACAGACACTCAGTATTTCCTTTAAAACTATAAAAACTTTTATAAAAACAAAAATTACTTGTACAAATCACCCACATCGATTGCATTAATTCGATTCGTTGTTTATTTGCTCACATGGAATTATATCAAGGAAAAAAAAACTATTATAAAATTCCAGATAATGTCAATAAAATAAAAAAATAAAAGGGCAAAGAGATACATATGCGATAGCATCTCCAGCAGCAGTCCGTCTAAGGCAGTAGCTTAGACAAAGAGTATTCGATTAGATTGTAAATAAATATTTGTTCAAAATACAATAGATGACTGTTGATTGTGTGTGTGTGTGTGTACATATGTGAGGGTATCTAAAACTAAATTTTAGAGAGATTTTTCAAACAGTAATGGTAACTAAATATTAGTTTTACATTAGAAAACGAAATAACATGTGAGTAGTGGTAGAACATTTTTTTTGTTTTTCTTTTTCTAATGGCTAAATTTTTTAAAGGGTGGTTGGTTTTGTCTAAGTATTTGTTAATTTTATACAATTTAAAACACTTTGATTTTTGTAACTATGTATTTATTTATGAGGAAGGGTTATTGATTTTTTTTAAATTTATTGCTGATTTAATAAATTTTTAAGTAGGATTTTCAAAGCATTTGGACGGCAGTGATACATTCCATATACCCCACACTCCCTAAAGATGAGTTGGTTTCAAGCGTGTATGCTGTTGTTTGGACAGAATTTGTTTTTTAAAGAGAATTTGGTTATATTTAGAATAGAAGTTGTATTGGAGCATAAGTTGTATGGATTATTCAGTAGAATTTATTAATAATATAAAAATATAATATTAGAAATAACCATTATTTTTGCCAACAAAATCAAAAATCCATAAACTACCAATTATTTCTGCCAAAAGAAATAAAAATCAAATATAGCGACTATTTTTGAAAATTCAAAATAAATATTTTTGCTAGCGTTAGGCGGTAATTTCCCTTTACTGCCCCTTGTATCCCCGCCTGCATTTTATCTAAGGGTTGTATGGTTTCCTTACCCATTTATCATAAAAATACACCAAAACGGGAGTACTTTATCCGTGCTTGAAATAAACCCACGATGTTAACTTGAAGAAATAAATTAAGTTGTTCTTTGTGATTGAAAAGTAAAGAAATATTTAAGGCCTATTCACAAATTCTTTGGGGAAAATAGAAAAGTAAAGCAAATAAAAAGGCAACAGATTTTCCAATCATTTTCAAATGACAACCTCCCGCATATTGTTCCCGGGACTTGGTGTCCCCCCATTAAGCTAACGAGGCTCTGTCGACTGCAGCCTGGTGAGCTGCAGTGCCAGGATCGGCAAATATGAATGAAAACCAAGCCGCCCAGCCAACTCCGACGTTACCTGAGTTAGTAATTTCTTGCAAATGTGTAACTTTATTCTTATAGACTACGATTAGATTTCTGTCAGACATTGATATTAATACATACATATATCCATACATACGTAATGTCTGGCCGCTTTCTGATCGATTTCAAATGGATATATGGGAGGGAGCTTATGTACCGATATGTCTTATTTATTTCTGACTGAATTCATACACCCAAAAAAAAAACATGTTTCAAGATTGTCACCTCCAACAAAACCATATTTAAAGAAAATTTAAAACATACTACACAGAAAAAATTATTAAATTTCTCCAATCACAAAATTTGTTCTAAATTCATAATATCAAGCAAACAAGTTGTTGATTTTGCACCAATTACCAAAATGATTATATTGATTACTAAAAATTTTAAAACTTTGAAAAAATATTTTCAATAAATGATATTTTTAATTTTAATTAAAAAAGTGATCAAAAAACTTTGCCATTTCAAACAATGTGTTAATTTATTTAAATAAATATTGACAATTCCCAACAAAAATTCTACATGTTTAAATTATTTTATTTTAAACAAAAAGTCAATTAAGATTTTTTTATTATTTAATTAAAATTTTAATTGAAAATTTATTTCAAAACAACTAAAATGTTAATTAAATCGAAATTAAATTTTTAATTTTCTTTCAACTAAAAAAATAATTGGTTCAATAATCACATTAATTAAATTTAAATACTTTTTAAACCATTTCTATAATTTATAAACACTTTTTTCTGTGTATGTTTAATTTAACCATATTATTGTCACCGAAAACCATATCATGGTTAAGTTAGTGCTCTATCAAGAAGCCACGATCATATTTTGGTTATGGATTCGAACATGTTACGGTTGATAATAACAAAAATATGTTTAACACTTATAATAACATTAACCGTAGCATGTTGCTCTTGCAAAAGAGGAAAATACTATTGTTAATTTAAAAAAAATTATTGTCATATTAAACCATAACATGCTAAGAGGCAGCCAAATTATGGTTGTGTCTTCTTGATAAAGGGCTAATTTAACCATTATATAGTTGTCGGGGACAATAATGTGGTTAAATTAAACATATGTTTCAAATTTCCTTAAAAAATTGTTTTGTTAAAGGTGACCATATTGAAACATGTTTTTTCTCTGCGTTTATTTTTTTCGGTTAAGATAATGCCCATTGCCATTAAGTTGAAAAATAATTTGAATTTTATTTTATTGTAAAAAAAAGGTACAATTTTTAATTATATAAGGGGTGTTTATTTTCTTTACTAGCTGAAACTTGCTACGAGAGAGTAAATTTAAAATTTAAAAAATGGTTCTCCCAATTACTTAAAAAAAGAATAAAAAACGTAAATGAACGCTTTACCAGCAAAAACTTACAAGTTGGACATATCGACACTATTCAGCTGTAAGAAAGGAGATAATTTCTAAATAAATTTATTTGTTTTTGACCATTTACGCAAGAAATTTTAGAAAAAGAAATATTTTAAGTTTTTGAAAAACTTTTAGTTTAAAAATTATAAGAATTATTGTTATTTTGTAAACAAAAACATGAAACAGGTGGTTAAATAATTCTTGATAGTAAAAACTTTACTATTAGAAGTTTTCAACAGTTTATTTGTCAATCAAATTTTTATATTTTTTTCACTCTCTCGTTGCAAGTTTTTCGAGTACGTGAACACTTACTAGTAACAATTGCTGAAAATAAGAAATAATTTCTGTAAATGAACACACCTATAATTTTTTTTGCAATAAAATTAATTAAATTTAATTCTTACACACCAGAATTTTTAATGCATTTTTCATTAGATATCTTTTAGAAATAGCAAAAAGCCCAGAATTTCATACGACATGTCTGTCAGAATTCGTGATAGAATTTGTAAACGATTTCGACGTTTTTCGCAGATATCTCGAAGATTTATGACTACAAGAGTTTGCCAAGTGGTCGAAATTCGACCATAATTTTTTATGCAAATATGAAGAAAGCATACATATGAGTATATATGTATTTAAATGTTTAGAGAACTCGTTTATTTCGTCTTAGTGGATTGATTTGGCTATGTACTAACCTCCGAACCTAATGTTCTCTTCTGCTCAAGTCCGTGAATGTTTAATTTAGTTTTTTAAGTTGAATTATGTATATGAAAAAAGTCAGAAAGTACCAATTGAAAAAGAAAAAGTACAAAAATTTCCACCCTTAAATATAGTTTCTCTATCACTTAGGACTCTGCATGCTAAATTTTATGTTTCTATGTTCAGTATTATTAAAAATTCAAAAAGTACCAGTTAAGGAACGAAAAGTATAAAAAAGCTCTTCCTTATAGATTCTTATTCACTCAGAGCCATGCATGTTTAATTTTATGTTTTTAGGTCCAATACTAACGGAAATGCAAAAAGGACCATTTGAAGACCAAAAAAAGTCCCCTGTTCTAGATTCTCACCCATTCGGGACATTGCTGGTTTAATTTTATGTTTCTAGGTCCAATATTAAGAAGAACAAAAAAGTGCCAACATTTTTCATCTTATAGGTTCTCATTCACTCAAAACGTACCCATGGGTACGATTTTATCCCTTAAAACGTTCGAATTTCAAAAAAGTACCAAATATATATTTGTATTTTTTAGATAAGATGGTATAGCCTTTATTCCTATACTTATCGGTTTAAAAGCTAAATGGGGAACCCAAAAGTTCCAAAATAGAGGTTAAGCCAGTTTACACTCTGAAAGGGCCGAATTGCAAAGAGAACCAGGCACCTGTCCGCATACATTTTTTTTTTTTTGGGTTTCTATTAGCTTTGGAGATATGAAGTCAGCGAATTTTTACCCTTTTTACACTCTTAATAAAATATACATTGTGCACTTCTGTAGGTAAATGCCTTTTAAATGGTGTATTCTTTGTTTAAATCGGTTGACAAACAGAGACGGAAAGTGTTCTTAACCGTTTTGCCTTTGCCGATTTATATATAGATTTTGCTGGCTGTGCGGCTTGAGGCCCTATGCTCCATATCGGAACGACTGCAACATATATAACAAATTCTTGGAATTATTAAATTTTTAAACGAGGTTTATGAAAATACCGTTCGAATAAATAAAGACCGCCATAGAAAATTGACTCCCTTTTATCAAACATGTTTAAAGTCTTAAATTTTTAAAAAGTAGAATTAATATACATATATAGAAGTTTACCTTGTATAAATTAAAAATCTGGGCACGTCGTTTGGGATTTCTAAGGTTTAATTAGAAATTTGTAAAGTTTATAATTTTACAATTGAAAGAATTTGACATTTATTTAGAAAGACAATTAATTAAAGA
This sequence comes from Pollenia amentaria, assembly GCA_943735925.1. Classification (NCBI taxonomy): domain Eukaryota; kingdom Metazoa; phylum Arthropoda; class Insecta; order Diptera; family Polleniidae; genus Pollenia; species Pollenia amentaria. Next base: position 196,378,811 of record OX031008.1, on the reverse strand, counting down.
AAAGTAGGCAATAATATTTTAAGTAAGAGAATACAAATTTTTTAGAAAAGGACAAAACGCTTTTAAAAGAAATTACTAACTCACTAAATGTCGATAGTTGGATGGGCGGGTTTCATTCATATTTGCATTTGTGGAGTTTTCGGTTATCATTTGTTTTTAAGATGATTGGTCTGTAGCATCTGATCCAGGCACTGCAGGTCACCAGGCTGGCCGCAGAAGTTATTTATTATTTCACAAAAAATGAACCTTAAAAATTAGATGTTTATAACCTTCGCCTTACCAAAGATTTTTATTTACATCGTTTACTGCATGTTTATAAGTTATCGGCATAACATTTTTTATTTGTAATTTTTTTTTAAAGAAGTTTTCGTAATACAGATTTTTCAGCTTTTTTTAAAGAAAGCAATTTGTAAAAATTTCCGTCTAACTGAAGCAAATTTAACCCTGCATGCTTAACGTTAGTCGTTTTGACTAACATTTTAACTTTTTCTCTGAGTTGACTTATGAAGAACAGTGAATAATTGAGTTATAAATAAAATAAAAAACAAAACAAATATAAGTGTTTTTTGTTTTTACATTCAATAAGGTGTAGTATTTTACTTTTCCAGTAACTTTTATGGATTAGGTATGTTAGTCTAATCGACTAATATTAGTCATAACGTATAAAAAATTACCTTAAGCATGCTGGGTTAAGAAAGTTATAAGACAAATGAAACCGAAATGGTCACCCGGGTGGGTATTGGTAAGGCTAAGGTAAAGCAAAATGTTGGCTGCTTAGCACGAATATGACATTCATTTATTTTTCTTAAGAAACGTTTTGGAGATACTCACGAAAACCGTGGTTTTCTGCAGTTGTTTAAGCTATTTTGAAAAATCTCGAGAACCGTTTATCTGAATTGACCGAAATTTAAACGGTTTAATAGATATGTCTCTTCTCTTTTCGCGAATATACGGACCGTGGTGATCGGATAAAAAAAAAATTTAAAAAAACCTTAAAATACTGTCTTGGTTTTGTTGATTTAAAAACGCGTATGGCTTTAGAATAATATTTTTTTAATTTATTTTTTTAATGCTATTTTTTTCATAACAATTAATAGCAATAACACATTAAAAATAAGAGCAGAACATCAAAACAGAATACATAATAAATTATTTCTTTTAATTCTGTAGCTGTAGGTCTATACCACGCATTCTATTCGTTTGATATTTTTTTACCTCTTTTCAAGACGCATGCAAAAGTAGAAAGTAGTCCTACTTAATGCGTTCTATAAGTATATGCATTATACGCGTTTGCTGTGTAACTTGTTAATACAAACGGATTCTACTTAGTTGACGGATGCGTAAGCAAATCAACGCATTGAACGCGTAGTGTTGACCCGCAGCTTTAGCCGTTTTGCTTTGCACCAAAGAAGTGAAATATTCTCTCATGGCAAAAACTTTTATGTACTTTTATGTAGACTTTAAAGAGGTCAAAATTCTTGTCATGCAGGCGAATTCACTCGTGTACGTGAGCTGGACGCAATTTTAGCCGTCGTATCTAAATTTTTGGATTTTTTATCCAGTATCGACGGTGTGACACATACAAACACATTTTCACTGATACAAACATAGCGCTTGATGAGAAATTTTGAGTGTCTACATACCCCTTAATGCTTGTTTTAAATAATATTTGTGAGCATAAAAATAATTTGGGAACATTTTATGGTATTTCGAAAAGAATAAAAAAACCATAAGCAAAACCACTGCCAAAGTGTCTGACGTTATTCCGCCAGTTAGTCTTAGAACATTATTTGAAAATAAAATAAATGAGTAAACTGTGATAAAGAATAGTTTAGAAGCCCGAAAATTGGCGACTAACTTAGCATTAGTTCTGAATGAAAAATTTGAGGGTTGAGAGAAAAATGAAACCTATTGTTTATCTCAAATTATGAGCCCTGGATTCGAATATTTCAAAGACAATCAACATCAATCGTATCGAAAAGCGTATTACTGAGGTACTATGACTATGCATTCTAAAATTGTTGAAGTCACAGTCACCCCTATACCTCGTAAAAGATCTGATAAGTCAACAAAAGGCCTTTGGAGCGTTTGTGAAAAAATATAAGAGAATACAAGAAGGATGAACCGCTGTTCATCATAAGTTGTGGTGCTGCTAAAGAGAGAAGCCGATAGTTACCTTAGCTCTCCTAAGATTTCTAGAGACGTAGATCCGCTTGGTGCGGAAATACTTCTGTCGCAACTGAGAGACTATTCCACTGTAGGTCTGGTTCAAACGGATTTGCAATTTTCGTAAAAGTTGAGAATATCTTGTATTTTAAACCAAAATCATATTAATAAAAATTTTAAATATTAATAATTTCTTACACAATAATTTTATATAAAAAAAAATTATTCCATTTCAGTTTTTCCATTTTACCTTGAACTCAAAATTAATATTCGTATCGGTATCGGTATCGCCGATATTTCTTTTTGAGTATCGGTATCGTATCATCAAAAAGTCGTATCGTTACATCCCTGATTCATATGTTTACATTCATAAAAATGTGTATTTTTAGCTTTTCTAAAGTAATTGGAAAAAGTTTCCTGACGAAGTGCCCTAAGCAACCAGCGAAATGCGCATAGAAACTACACACCAATAAATTTCAGTGTTTTAATCATAAATATGGATTGGGATTATTAGCACATCATTAATAAATTAATTATTTAATAAAAAATAATTCATTCCCGAAAATAACTTTTCATGTCCGAATACAGTAGCCCGTTTCTGTATTTCTCGCATCGTAAAATTTCCCGCATGAAACAAGTGAATTATGACAAAAACAGTGCAATATGAAACAAAAAATGATTTTTCTCACATAAGTGTTTCTGTACTTTTACTTTGCGAGAATTATCTGTCATTTAAATAATTTTCCAGCAATTATTGGAAGGATGTGAGAACAAGTGTTTCTGTAACAATATTTTGCAAAAAGTTTCTCACAAGAACTGTCAAAATAAATCATATTTGAAATTGATGCGAGAAAAAAAAATTTAAAAAAATGGAGCCCAAATTATGTATGTATGTACACAGGAATGTGTGTTATTTTATTTTATTTTAAAAGAAAGAATTTAAATGATGAAAATAAGTATATAAAACACAATTGTTATATTTTGTTATTAAAATTTTTTTAGCCTTTCATTGTTTGTTTTATGCAGGGCTGCCAGATAAATTTGTGAAAAAACGTCAATATCCTAAGAAAAAATAAAAAAATCGTCTATTTTGTTCGGAAAATTTAAAATTAATTTTGACGAATTTTGTTCGATTTTTATCATATAATCACAAATTTTTATCATATAAACACATAATCAAAAAAAAAAAAACTAAGTTCATGGGTAAAATACATATTTTATACATACATAAGCTTGAGGTCTATTTAAATAAAATTATTTATTTTATTTTCCTTTATCCGATAAGAGTTTAAAATTTCAGATTGTTATTTTTCCCTGCAGAAATCACACAAAGGAGTGACAAAATATCATATTGAAATAAAATAAACACTTTTGGACAAAGTAAAAGGCAAAAATTTCCTAAAGTGCAGTGACTGAAAAATGGGGTAATAGTTTAATCTTTTGATCACACAAACAAATGTATTAAATAATCCAAGCAAATAAAAATTAAACAGTTTCCGTTCGAAATTTTGCTTTTGCCGATACATTTTTTAATCTGCCTTGTTTTTAAAGATATCGGTTTTCTGTGGTGCCTATACACAAACATATAAAACTATTTAAAATTGTTTTATTTCAAAGACTGTATCGTCACTAGAAAAAAATCAGCAAATTTTCACTTTGCCAATTTTGGAACAAAAAAAATCGTCAAAATGTCGATAAATCTTTAAATCTGGCAGCCTTATTTTTATTATATATATTTCTTTCGTTGACGTTTCGATTGCATTTGACACTTAATTACTGGAAGTATTCCAGTTAAAACAGAATCTGTGTTGTCTGTTCTCGCATTTAAATACAGAAACACTTTTTTCTCACAAATCGAGAAACGATGAAATTTTTTGTTTCACACTTAATATGAGAAAATTTGCGATGCGAGAAATACAGAAACGAGCTACAGTTGACCAAAAACCTTTTGAAATCTTATAAATATTATTTTGGCTACCAAGCAAGATCTGTCAATAAGCCACGGAATCCAAGCTCATTTCGCTAAATTAACTCAATTTGGTTAGGGCATGGAGGAGTAGTAGTCATTCGGTAAGCCAGTTGGCGAAATCCACTTAATCATGTGACTTCTTGCTATTTCTGCATGAATAAAATGCAAGCCGGATAAAATGGCAAACTAATCAGTTGTAAGAATTGAGCCATGTTCTTTTCTGTTTTTTTTCAAAACAACAGACTTCAGCAACATCAGATAATGAAGAAGAAGAAGAATTTTTAGATTGAAAATGCATTTTCTTTACAGCCATTTACTGTCTGGTTTTAGGTTATGAAAACGAAACTTCAGTATTTTATTGTTGTTTTCAATATGGTTTCTCACACGAAATTTCGTTATGGCAAACATTTGAAAATTTGTGAACCAGTATTCGGTAATCTGCCAAAAAAAAAAACTGCATTTGAAAAATTATCAATTCATCAATCAATTTGGGCTTTTCGATTGACTACTGAAATAAATAAATAAAAATAAAATAAAATTACCCCCATATTCATAGGTTTCCCAATAAAAAATTTACCTATTTTGCGAAGCACTGATGGTACATTTTAAAAAGTACACATTTATGCGCTATGCATGTTAGCTACAAGTTCACTACGTGTTCACTAAAAAATACAGAAAAAGTACCTCAAAAGAACTTAACACAGACTCTAAAATAAGTTCGGTAAGTTATTTTAGTGTTTCAGCTCATCAGCTCACAATAGTTGTGTACAATATATTGTTTGTGTACAAATTCACAAACAAAAAATAAGATTTAGAGTTGGTGTTGTAAGACAAGTACACTACGTTAGTGTACAGTTTTTTTCGAACTCTGCTTAGAACAATGATGAATTTGCTTTGTTTAAAGAGCGGCCCAACAAAATAAAAATAATAAGAGATATAAAATATTGAAACAATTTTACTGACGTGTTGTTTAGAAGACACTACAAAAATATCACAAAAATATAACTATAATATTGATGTGGTTGTGTCTCAGACACCTACCGTAATATTGACGTGGTTTGCTTGAACACACTTTTCTGCTCAGTGCGACGCGTACATTCTCTTTGATCGCGTTCGTCACGCCAAAGTTTACATGAAAACGAATTAAGAAGGTACTGCATGAGTGAGAGCCGATGTTTCAAAAAGAACGGAGAAAATCCCTTTTTTCTTTCATTGGTGTCTGTTAGACAACCACGTCAGTCGCAGAGGGTTAATAAACCTTTTATTAATTAAAAATATTTTTTGGCAATATTTGGGGTTATTAGTCTTTTACAACGTTATTTGCGGTTTCACTTTATTTGTGGAACTAATAGAGTTTGACCTCTAATATTTTTCTGAAAAATTTAGCTTGAAATAAGAGGCAACTAAGAATAATTTAATTTTACCAGTAAGCAGATAAAAGGGTTAATTAAAAATTAATTTGCTATCCCTTTTTAGATGGAAATAAAATTCAGTCTTAATCCATTAATCGAACTATCTTAAACTTGCTTAATATATTCAAAAATAAGCTTTAGTAATTTATTTAACATTATGCCGAAATAAATTATTACTTCTGATAATAAAGGTTTCGTTAAAACAACAAATTCTCTAAAATATGATGTAAATTTAATTAGAGTCCTTTAAAATCTCATTATAAATTCATTACTTTAATTTAAAGTAAATTTTAAATAAAATTAAATTTATCATTTTCATTGTTTTGTTGACATGTTGGTCGAACCGAACAACCAACCATGAATCAACGTACGAAAGAATAAAAAAGAAGGAGCATGTTGTCATTATTAGTGGAGGGCACAAATCGAAAAGGAAGCATAATCAAGAGAGAGGATTATGTAATTAGTCTGCAACTGATTGATGAATGTTGGCAAGTCTTGTTTTCACTTAAATATTTTTAATTTTTTGGCCCAACCACATTTAAATGGAAGTGTGTTTAATTTCTTTTTTTTTCTGTGAATAAAAAAAAGCTTTTATCCCAAACATGTTCGCTTAGCCAGGCTTGAGCAGCAACATCTTTATTTATATTTTTGTGGGGCAGCCACAAAATATTTTTTTTGCTGTTTTTTTTTTTTTGCAAAACAAGTACGAAATTAAAATATACAAACAAGAAAAAATACAAGTTGCCTTTAATAGTATGGGAATCCAATTTATGTCCTTAATTTTGTCGTGCTAAGAACATCGTCATGTCAGTTTCTTTAATCTGCTGCTGCTACCGCTTCTTTCTCTTCAAAACTTAAATCGTGCACCTTAGAGCTCATTTTAAAAACAGGACTATAAATAGAAATTAATTTGTGTGCGCTTTAAAGAACCCAAAATGTACGTCTTTTCTCCCTCCATTGATGGTTTCCTTGTTGTCCTTTAAGAAGTTTTTTCGTTGAGCCCTTATACAGATTTTTTTTTTGTTATTGTGTTCAGCTGAAGTTAAAGTTTATCAATTGTGTTGTCGTGTTTGTGTGTGTATGTATGCATGCAAATATCCTTAATTTGAAAATGATTTTTAATAGGATCGAATGGAATTAGTTTATTACTTTTAATGAATTTTTTATGTTGTCCTTGTCGCCGTACAACAGCAGCAGCAGCAGCAACAATAACCGGGAAAATAATACATCTATTCAATTTATTGTTTATTCAAAACAACAACAACAAAAACAACATCATCTTCATCCATCTCGTTATTCCTGTAATAATGTAAATAAAATCCTTAAGTGATACAATCGGAGCGTAGCATTAGCTCAGTTTATAAGGAATGGGAGAGTATTTAATCATTATTGGACACATTGTGTGGTAAAGTTAATTTTCTATAGAATTTTTTAAATAAAAAGTACAAAAAAGGAAAAACATTGATTAATTTTCTTGATTTAATTAACAAAGATTTTGGTGGAAGGGAAATTCAATTAAATTTTTTTTTTTTTTTTTTTTTTTGAGGAAATTGCGTTAATTTTGTGATAAAATTTCAAATTGGGTGTATAATTAAAAAATGCAGGATTTCCAACAAATGGATTATCTTTTCACATGATTTGTGTCCTTAATAACTTATAAGACATTGTGTCACTTAAGGCGGACTTTACCAATGTTCCGAAATCCTCACACAATTTGTTTTATGTATGGTTTGATGTCTCTTTGTTATTGTGAGAATTTTTTTTTTAAGAAATGGACGAATCCACCTTTTTTTGCCTTAAGTCATTATTATTAAAGAATATGCTTATGTAAGTAAATAATATACGAAAAAGGGAATTACATATTCTAAGAGCTTAAACATGCTTTTGCTTCTGGAGTCATGATGTTTATGTTGCTCAATGGGCCTTTGTAGCAATATATAGCATTCAGTGAAAATGTGATCGATTGTCTAATATTGGGCTCCATATATTAGTATTAAAATCTTAAGTTAACTAATAGTTTCTGGGCCTATTGCCACTGCAATAGAAAATCCCAGCAGACATACGGGCATTTCCTGGGGTCACGAACGTACGTTCGTACGCTTTTGATGTACACATAATCTAAAAGACAAAACTTTTTCTAGCATTTTTGTTTGCGATTCGATAGCATTTTGGTAGCTCTCTGTTAAGTGCAAAAGATGGATTTCATTGAGTTTTTATAATGATAGTTATAAACATGTAGTCACTTTGGCTGACAATAGTGAAATGTAAAAATCTGCGAAATGGATCGGAATATTCAAACGTGATGAATTTATTTTAAAAGTATATTAATGTAGGTCTCTATCCAGTATTTACACAATAAAATATTTCTATTGGTTTTTGTTTATTTGGCTTAAGTACCGGTCGCGAGCTTACGATTTTTCCATATGTTTTAACCGTTAATTAACCGTAAATCGAACTTTTTTTTTGTTCCCCTTACACTTTTCTCTTCTAAGTTGATTGTAATAGAGAGATTTTGAAGATTCTTGCATGTAAAATAATTATATATAAAAATTTCTTTAGAAGTAGATTAAAAAGAAAATATAAAATGTTCTATATTCCAGCCAAATTTCCTCAAGTAAAACATCTGAGATATGCTATGATATTTAATAAAAACATTTTTTTCAAATTATAAACAATAAAACACGATGATTATCAACATTTTACTTTTCCATCCTGATTGGCCATTCGAAGGAAATGCCCATATGTCATTCGCATTCTCCAGGTCTAGATACGAGTCGTCTACCTTATATCCAAGTTATGCCTCTGGGTTCAGATATAAATTGTTTAATAATTCCAACTACGTTGAATTCTTTCGATTTTCAAAGGGCTGCATATTCGGGGCGCCTTATCTCTAGTTTAGCTGATTTGCAATAATTGGCAAGATCGCCCGATTTGACCATTTAAGACTTCTTTTATGGGGTTTCTTGAAGTCAGGGGTCTATGTCAACAAGCCTCATTTTATTTTAGTCCTAAAAGCGAATTTCCGTCAGGAATACGGGGACCTATCGCCGGTAGTTCTGGAAATAGTGATGGAAAATGCCATAGTTTGGGCCCGTATGATCATCAATTCTGGGTGCGACACTTGGCCTATATACATTTTTCTACCTATGAAAACAGAATTTAGACGTCAAATAAACACACTATAAAAGCAAACCTGAAGTTTTTTTTATTATTAAAAAAATTACAGCAAACCTGAAGTTTTTTTTTATTATTAAAAAAATTACAGCCAAAGAACACTGGGCTTGTCATTGAGCTTGAAAATGCGCCACCTTCTAAATTTACAAAAATTATTCTATGAATGTTGTTTTTTCTACTTAATTACCAAATTCTACAGCATCTCTAAGAAACATAAAATTTTGTCTCATCATCGCTAAACACTTCAAAATTATACCGATTTACATTATCATGAAAAAAGATGAGTTTAATATATTTGAATTTTCGGCTGTCTATAGAACTAGAATGTAGTTGGAAGGTTTAAATGTAAATGGGCTTACAGCTTTACTCGCTATCTCTTCTTACAAGTACAATGAACGAGGTATGGGGCTTATCATCAATCCATCTTCTTCAACTTGAACAATTTTTCAATTTACAATAAAATAAATTTTTGCGTTCAATGAATTTCTAAATGAGGAAAATTACTTTCTTATAGTTTATGTATTTTTTATATATGTATGAATATTTTTTTAATGTTGTTGTTATGCCCTATTTTGTTTTATTCTTAACTCTTATTCCTAAAATTGTTTGTATGCACATAGATACAAATATACTGACACATACACAAACACATCTATAAGGAAAAGGGGGTAAAACGTGCAACATCAGCACATGCTACTCAAAAAAGTTACTTTACAACAAATAGAAAATTGCTCACAATGGTAACGATGGATGATGATGTGTTGTTGTTACTGCCACTGCCATTGCTACTGTCTTTGTTGTTGCTGTTGCTTCTACTGCTGTTGTTGTTGTAAATAGCCATTAGCAAAAATGCTTATTAAAAATTTACATTGAAAGGAAAACTAAGGAATGGAAAAGTTTTTTTGTTCGGCTTTCACACACGCACACAAGTACTGAAAATTTCTGAAATTAAGGCAACCAAGCAGTAAATGAATAAAACTGTAACCATTCATTTCCATCTTCGCCATTATAGAAGACCTGGCAGGCCAGAGAGAGAAAAATTGGAAGATGGATTTAGCATCATCGTCATCATCATCTCGAGATATAAATTTCGTACATGGACAACTCAGTCATTCGTTTATTCACAAAAATATAGAAAACACTTGCATACATTCAGGCTCTCTTACCCTTTGTAGTAAAACAAAGTATATTTTTAGGTGTTCATGCCAAGTTAATTTAATAAAATTGGAATTTAATTCATTTGTGGATATTTCAAACGGGCGCCGGAAGTCTTTACTCTTTCACTTCCATTACATTTTGCTTTTACTACGTCATTTTTTTTTAATTTTTTATATTTTGTTTTTTCTCATAACAAGCCAAGTAAGTGTTTGTTGCTGTTTTTCTATGAAATATTTTTTTTATGGCAATATTCATTATTTTTAGCCTTCTATTTCATTTTAAGGCTAACTGACCTTTTTGATATCTTGCAGAAATTATTATGAAATGTTGGGCAACAAATTTAACATCAAGTGATTTTGAACAATAAATTAGAAAATTTTGCTATCCAGCCCTAAGCAATCACTTGATATTTTCTTGGTTCTCTTTTTTTTTTTTTGGTAATTTTCATTAAGAGTTTAAAACAAAAAAAAAATAATTATTTTCATTTTATAGCTGATGTCCTCAAGCGAAAATATCAATAAATTATGCACAAAAAAATTATTAATTCGAGCTTTAATAATAGTTTTAATTTGATTATTCTGGAACAAAGGAAGTTTTAAAAACAACAAAGTATTGCCCGTCAATCCCGAACATTTGGTACCCTACAACACAGTATATATAGAAACCCTATTTCGTGAGTGCATCACATCCGGGACTCATGGGCAATCGCGAACCCGGCAAATCAAAATTGTATTATGAGGTCTGCATTCATACTAGACATATAAGATTTCTTCGTCTTAAAGCGATTCTAGAGAGGGGTTTTATATTGGACATATGGTCAATGCTGAATGTACCAGTACAAACGTTTGCCATGACATAGTATTATATTATAAAAAATATCGCCACTTAATTGTATATTAGAACCGACATTGATACGGAAGTTATGAAGTTTATAGTTTTTGGGGTGGTATTTGTATGGAATGGTCAAATATGATCCGACGTGGTAAGCTATTTTATGGTGCATTACGATATTTTTTGACCAGATTTAATTTAAATAATAACATAATAAGATGGTCTATGGGCACAATCACTCAATGCCGAAAACAAGTGTGTATAAGGGATATGTAAAGTTATGAACCGATTCTCACCACTCAAAAGGCTTCGTCTTTATGACAATTGAAATGTTTGTACCAGATTTCAGCAAAATATTTTTAAAATTGCGACACTAAACATAGATCTACCAAAATGCTATCGAATCGCCAAAAAAATGCTAGGAAAAGTTTTGTTTTCTATATTATTTGTACATCAAAAGCGTACGAATGTGCCCCGAGAAAATGCCCATATGCCGATTTTAGCTCCAAGATTATTTTAATATTTGATATTCCGTTATTCTCCTGCTAGGGGGCAAACGGTGGCTATTGTGGGCCGGGTTAACCCGGCAATTCCCAGTGTCACCAATAGGCTACGAAGATTAGCGATAGTGGAAATACTAGAGGTTGGCGACATCATACTGTGTACCCTCTTGGGGATGGGGAGGTAATCGATGGAGAGGTAAACACAAAAATGAACTTCAATCACATGCTTAACCGAATGTTAAAAAATGTGTAGTAAATTATGACCAGTGCCCCCTGTAAGTGACACCCCGATAAAATCGGAATGAGCAATAATTTTTTTTGATTTGATTTTTTACTTATATTATTTGAAAGAAAAATTAGTTTTGTTTTCATTACCGAAGCTATGGGAATTGCCGGGTTAATGCCTCGTTCTATGAAAACCCTGCAGTAGTCCGCTGACGTACGGTTGAGATGCGCCAAGTTGTTTTTGAACGTCCACGACACCGGGAACCTTGGGGTTGTACTGAAGCGCTATCTTGGCTAACTCTTAATCGGAACTCAGTATATGACCAATCCATCCAAATTTTATAGGATGTCAAACTAGACTGGCTGTTGGTTCGTGCTTCGAAGCAGCTCAGCGTAAGTTATTGTATTGTTCCTTAAGCATCGAATAATCCTTCGTAAGCAACGGTTAGTGAAAACTTGAAGTCATCGTACGTTGCTTTTGGATAGACCGTAAGTTTCACAAACATATAGGAGTATGGGTTTAACACATGTGTTAAATACTTTGGTCTTCAGTTGTCTTGATATTTCGGATGATACTCACACTTTTTTTAAACAAGGCAAACGTCTTCGTTTGCACCTTTATTTTCTGTGATTGTGCAGCTTAGGTAACAGAAAGATTGTACGTCTTCTGTGTGGTGTGTGTTATTAGTGAGAGTAAGACAGTTGGTATTGGAGGTGTTTATTCGTAAACTACCTATGGAGCAGTGCTGTAAATGAATCATTCTTTTTTTATTTTAATTCGTTACGAACTGAATAAATTGTTTCTTCAAGAAGAACTGATTTTTATTTTGAAATACACTGAACGACAAAACACATTTAATATTCAAGAAGCAATTCATAATTTTTGAAATTTTGCGACCCACGACCGCCCAACGACAAACTTTTTGGTAATATTTATGTTATAATTATTTAAAAAAATAAGACTATCTTTCACAAAAATCAGGAAAAATTAAAATGTATGTAATTCAAAACACAATTGTGTTTCATACTATATATACTAGAGTAATGCAATTCAAATTTCAATCAATTCAATTCAAATGAGTTGGAAATGAATTGCTAATTCTTTTTTCTAATTATTTTGAATTAATTCAAAATCAATTCAATTCAAATGAATTTGTAGAATGAAATGCAATTCACTTTAACAAATTCATTTGAATTGGAAACGAATTGCAATTCATTTTACAGATTCAATTGAATTGGAAACGATTTGCAATTCATTTGACAAATTCATTTGAATTGGAAATGAATTGAAATTCATTTTTACTAAAATCATTTGAATTGGCTCAAATTTCATTCAATTCATTTTTTTGTGTGAAAAGAATTAATTAAAAATTTGCTAATTCAGTGCATGAATGATTCGCGAATTAATTCAAAAATTAATGATTCATTTACAGCTCTGCTTTGGAGCGTTGTTATGGGTAGCCTTCAGTTTTTTCTCTATATGTTCGAACCTGTGTGGTAAGAGACACAAATTATTAGCATAGTCAAGACCGCTTAGTTTTGAGAAGGGCGTTCATTGAATGCCGCCTGGTGCTTCAATGTTGGTTATTGACCTGACATCATCTATAACAAGCAGGAAAAGAAGTGGCGAAAGAACACAGCCCTGTTTAATATTAATCATGGTATTTTTTATAAGTGCGTCTTTTTTTTGAATGCTTTCGCCTGATTTTTGTTTAATTCTTGCCAATTTAAACTTTTATGTGTTCTTAGTCTTATTTGCACTTTCTTTTTTATAATTATTTTTAATTGTAATGGAAATGTTACTTGATACATCCATTGAAAAATTTAATATTAAACCTAAAATAATGATAAAATATGTTGATGACATATTCTGCATTATTACACAGAAAGAAAAACACTCGGGATATATTAAGCTTTTTATACTTACTTTGATACTTACTTTGGTTTTGGCGATTGCTACCAAAGAATTATTTAATTTAAACGCTTTTAATCTAAAAAACAAAAAAAAAAAAACAAAATAGTTTTTCAAATGGGAGTCCGTGGACCTCTTAGGATCCGTGACAGATTTCAAGAAGAACTTAAAAATATTCATTTTCGAATTGCTAAAAATTTTTTTTATTAGAACTTAAGATATTTTAATGAAACTGGGCCACTCTATTTGCAATACACTGAAGGTGTCGGTGCCCTACTAAAAAGAAAATTAAAAAAGTTGTTAGAAATCCGATACTTATCTCCACATTTGTTTTATTTTAAGCCACTGTGCAATAAAATTATCGTTCCTAATTCTGTCGTCTTGTCAGCTAAAACACGTATTTTCAATTATTTTCTGTTTAAACAAAAAAAGGAAAAATTATGAAATGCAAAAAAAGAAAATAATTTAAGCCGATGATAAATAAACACACTTACAGTTGCAAGTTCTGAAATAGAATTGTAAATCACAACATGCAACATCATGTCAAAAAAAAAAGTTGTCCACACACAAATTTATTAAAACCATCTATGGCAGATACTTTTCCATTTCTACAGAAACGACACACTTTCAACTTAAAAATTTTTAAAATAAAATTATCCAACTGTCTGTCTGTCCGTCTGTCAGTCTAAACAATTGTCTGTCGTTATAGCAAAAAGATTATTTTGAAATTGTATATAATTGCCACAAATTGTGTTGCGTAGTAAATGCAAAAATATTATTTATTTATATTTCTCTCTTCCCCTAACCGTCTATAGTTCTTTATCCATTCCTCTCTTTTTAAATAAAAACTATGATTTTGGGATTTTTGGACAACTTTTTACCGTAACAAAACTAAAACTCTCTTGCAATGTACCTTTCCGCATTATGCGAATTTCCTTAATTGTTTCGGTTAGCCGCACAATCTATTCCATAGAATTTTGTACAAAATTTCTTCTTACCGCAATACAGCAAAACTAAAATGTGTTTTAATTTTTTTTGTTCGATTTTTAAAGTCGAAAGGGAGATTTATGGAGTTGTTAGAAAATATAAATGTTGTAGCCAAAAAGGTAAGCCACAGGAATACAAATCAAATTAATTTTTGCAAAATTAATCAAAACAATTAAATTGAATGACTTTGTAACAAATAGAACTAAATTCAGAAATGCATTGAATAGATTTTAATTGATATTTAAATAGTCTTGTAGTATTTATTCTAGAAGTAGTGTTTTTATCAGACGATCTAAAAAATAAGAAATTTTTGGCAGATTTGCTTATATTCACCAATAGTTTATATTAAGCCTGATCGGATATATAAAAGTCAAAAAAATATTAGTCTTTCATATCCCGGGAAGATATTGGTATAAAGGCGTAAAGCGATCAGTTATACTGCACTTGTTCAACAATAGTGTGTTAACTAAAAATTTGAATTTTTTCACTTTCAAAAAAATAAAAAAAAAAAAAAAATTAATGAATAAAAAAATATCGCCATTGTTTTAAGCGTAAAATTTTACCTTGGATAGGTTATATTTGAAAAACTTAAAATTGGCGATTTTTTTTAACATACCTAGAAATCCTTTAAATCTAACGCGTAAAAAACGATTTTACATTTTTTTTATTACCTACTAAAAAAACCTTAAAAATAAAAGTTGAGAAGGAGCAAAAAAAAGATTTTTTTGATATGTCGTAGTTTTTTCCTCATGCCAAAGCCATCGAAAAATCGATGGCACAATATCGAGAAATTTTGTCCTTACAAATCTGCCCACTATAATGTGCATATCGTCAACTCAAGTACAAAATTCTTAGCGACAATAAATGCAATATCTTCTTTTTGATTTATTGTGGTGCATTTTGGTTAATTAAATCATAACATTCAATAAGTCGATTTTGAATTTTTTTCGCTTACGGCCGTTTGGATTTAAGGTGACTATATTTAATAAATTCTATTTCCGTAACTCATATCTAGTGAATATTATCGAGCATACAAATTGGCCTAAACATCAGGAATTTCGTAACCGATGCTGGCGTGTGTTGTTCTAAACGTTGTTGGCTTGTTCTAATGAATAGAGTTGGAATTTAATGTAGCCCCAAAGAAAAAAGGCTAAAGGGGTTAAATCGCACTTCATAGGCGGCCGTCGCTTGTGATGCTTACAACTCGCATTATACGTGTCAAGGCATCCTCCGTTTTTGGTCATGTATAGTTTTTCTGATAGCAGCGTGGGCTATAAAATAGCCTCCTCCAGCTTAAAGAAATTAAGAAGCCAGCCTGACTCCTCTTCTAGAAATTTCAAAAACAAAATGCGTCGTAGCTACAGAAAAACCTGATAGAAAGTGACATTCTTTTAAATCGTTAACATACATGCAAATGTACATATTTATATATCTGAAGTGCCCTGATTTGGAATTTGATTAGATATTCTGAAATGATAACTGAAATATTAGAAACTTAACAGCTTAAAAGTAATTCAAAGGAATTAAGCGGTTGTACTTATCGCTACATCATTGCCTGAATTTCATTGTCGTTAAAATATATTTCTTAAACACGTTGGCTGCCACGTCGCACGTTTTCATGCGACACCCAGATGTTACCCTAAGGCCACGTCACACATTTTCGTGCGACACCTAAATGTTACCTTGAGGCCACGTCGCACATTTTCGAACATTTTAATAGGCATTTTAAAATGGAATTTGGATTCTCTGGCCTGTGGTGAACATTTTGGTGTATTTCCCATGGCCGCTGTGTATTTTTAATGGTATTTTTTTGGATAATAAAAAAGTTGGAAATTTAAATTTGTCTTTTTATTAATTCTTTTAAAAATCAATTCATTTATGAGAAAAAAAAAATTAAAATATAAATGTATGTAAATTCAAATGGAGATCAGTAGAAAAACAATAAACTTAAAATTAAAAATTCAATTTGTTAATGGAGATCAGTGCAAAAATAATGCAATTAAAATGTAAATTTATCAAAATTAATTCTTCTGTTAGGAATATTTAGGAAAACATTCTACACATAGTTGCGGTTTATTGATGCATATTGGGCAGTAGGTGGTGGTCCTTTTTAAGCTCATTATTGCTGTTACCCTATAAGTAGATTTTTTTGACATGGCATAACACAAAACGCAAGCACGCCTTATTGTTTTTCCGTTATCGTCCTTTCTTTTTTTTATAAAATGTTTTTCTTTTGTTATGGGTTCTGGAGACATGAGGTCCAACAGCGCATTTGAAATCTCCTGCCGAAACTTGGTTATTGAAATTGGTTTGTTTGTAGCCTTTTTATATATTATAGAGGCATTTACGACAGACATTCCAAGCAACAACTCAAGAGCCACTTTGCGGTACCACTTTACACCTCTTCTGAGAGTGGGAGCGTAAGAGGTCATTTTTCAATAGCTCGTTGCCTTCGCTTCCTGGTGGGTTGTTGGTACTGGTGGATGGTTCATTACTGTCTACATTTGGATGGCTCGGCGTGGCTACCATTACAGGGGGGTGTTTCGTCGAAAGAATCGTAACATCTCTGGTGTCCTTCCACTTTAACACAATCACTCCATTTTTCTTTTCACGGGCTACCATAACTTCTGCCGGACAATTCTTTTTGTTGGCCCGTAATGTTCCAACAAAGTGGGTATTTTGATGTAGCATGGAACGCGCAAGTTCATAACTAGTATAATAGTTATGCACAAAAAGGGTACGTCCTTCTCCTTTTAGAAGACAAGAAAGTTCTTCACAAACTTTTTGTGCGAGACCAGTTTCTCTCGCGCCTGTTGCGATCTTGCCCGAGTACACTTTTGCCGACCAAGTAAATCCCTCCTGAGTGCTCTACTTAAAAAGTTTAACCCCATATAGGTGGGTTTTGTTCGGAAGGTATTGACGGAAACTCAATCTTCCTCTCCAAGGTATAATGCTTTCATAAATGACAATATTTTCTCCTGGCATGGAAACTTTCTGGAAATTAGCCTGTAGAATGTGTGAAATTGGGCTTATTTTGCCTAGTTTATCTCCTGGAAGAATATTTTGATTGTCGGCAAAATGTATGAAGTTTAACAATTTAATTTTTAATCATTTAAATTTTCTAGATTATTTTCCAGAAATATGCATTTGAAATATAAATATATAAATATAAATCCTTTTTTATTCTTCAAACCTTCTTCTCTAAACTGTTTCTCTTAAAAAGAATTATCCTCAACTTAAACGAAATTAACAATATTCATTTGTAAAAAAAAAAAAATTTAGAAATTTCTTAAGTCATGTTGTGACTCTCATCTTGAGCTAATTTAATGAGTTCCCATCTGTTTGGCAACATGCTAAAAACATTTACCCAAACATTAAGCTTTAAAACAAGATACAATTTTTTTTATCGCTTTGCATTATTTTCCTTTAAAAAAAAAACAAAAATACGCTGACTCTTTTCTGAAAAGATTTCCAAGGAAGTTGATGGTGTTTCTTGTGGTAATTTTTAAATCTTTTAAAATTTTTCATCATTTATCATTTCATCGAAACATCAAACTGATGACTGACATTGAGCGTCTGTGTCAAGACAGTAACGCCACCAAACACCAACCCCCTGCCCGCCTCCTTAAACTTATGCACACAGCGTCGTTTACCGCACACGTACGAAATGTTTTGTGGATGCCACAAATGACGGAGAAGAAAAAGTAAATGAATGTATAGAAAGAAAAGAATGAAAGCCAAAATTGTGGCTTTGTCACAATTCGCTAAGGGATTCTTTTTTTTTCTTTTACAATTTTTACCATAATGAATGACTCGCTGGCTGGATAAATGACTGACTGTATTGAGATAGAGGTTATTTCGAAGCAGGAGAACAGTTATGAATGGAGGAGGCTGTACACGCGATATAAATTGCTTTACACTTAAGTGGGATTTTTAAGATTTTTATCGCCTTCAAGTCGATTTATGTCTTGTATTTGTTGCTTCTCTACAATAATGTATCTTTTATTTATAAATTTTTTTCGGTTGATCATTTAATGTTTCAATTTGTTTGTATTGAAATATTTTTTTATAAATTTTTTTTTGCTGCAAAAAAAGTAAAACAAAAACCTGTTAAGAATGTTGAAAATGAAAAATGTGCCAATTCATTTAGTTGAAATTATCGCAACAGGATATCCGTTTCTCTATTATTTACCGTGGCCTTTTTTTAAGTCCTTCAGTGTTTTATTGTTAATACGACACTTCCTACTGGTACAAGTGTTGGTGCAGAGTTTTTGTGATTTAATACTGAAATTTGATTAATCTCTTAAGATAACCTCTAAAATTATATGCCGTGTTTAGCTGTAAAGTGAAAATATAATTTTAAGCTTTCGTAATGGCATTAAGACACAAATTGCTTTTAAAATGAATTGCAAAAATTTATCATTTTTATCGTAATCAGGTGCAGTGGAAGTGGGACCCATGACATGCTTAATGAGTTCAAGTTGAAATAATCTTAGGTGTTAGAAAAGCATATGTTTTGTGGATTAAGCAAGAGATAAATCTGTATTTATTTTTATGAGTTCATAGGCAGTCTAGTGAATTTCTTATAGAAAAATACTGTTTTTAGGTGTATTGAATTCTTGGTACAAATTTTTAGTACAAATGTTTTAATATTCTGTTTGATAAAATCTTCATCCAAATAGTGAATTGCTTATAGAAAAATACTGTTCTTAGGTGGATTGAATCCTTGATACAAATTTTTTTGTACAAATGTTTTAATATTCTGTTTAATGGAATCTTGATCCAAACAACCACAACGAGACGAGGCACTACATGGGGATTAAAAGGACCGCTGGAAGAACAATACTTTTCCCATAATATTTGGCTTCTCACTCACATCTATTCTGATATAAGAGAAAAACTTAATCTAACTTATACGACTACACGTTGAGTGGTAGACCATAGCAATATTGGTATGACCAAGTTGATCTTCTGAATCCATCTACTAATTTCAAGTTTAGAATTAATAATGTGGAACTTGAAGAAGTTCATAGCTTCCGCTATATATGCAATATTATATCGAGGTTCAATCGAGGATTTCGCAAACCGGATTAAAAAAAACCTTACCTATCAATCGGAGCTCTACAAAAAGTTTTATAAAAATCTCGCTAAATGCACGTTAACCCTTGATTGGTACACATTCGTCGAATCGACGAACACCTTTTTTATATTTGTGTTTTCTTTTGTCTCTTTACACGTAACACTCTGATTTTTTCTGTTGCTCTAGTCAACAGTCTGCGTTTTTTAAATTCTGGAAACTCACTTCGTCGCTTCGACGAAGAATACCATTTAAAGTAACGAAAAGGCTGATTATTCCTACACTGCAAACTAATTAAAAAATAAAATACAAGACGCTTTTGGAACCTAAAATTCCAGAAACACCAGCAAATTCAAATAACTTGCAACAAAAGAAGCAATTGTAAGCTTTTTCACAAAAAAAAAAAGTAGAATGATAAAAACTGCTTGCAATTTCTCCAAAAAAATATGTGGCGAGCATAAGATTTAAGCTTGTAGTTCATATGCAAACTTAATTCAAATTGTTTCCTTTTTCTATCTATTTAAAGAAAAAAAATGTAAAAAAATTAATTTTTTTAAATTAAATATTATTCCTTCGAGCTCGAAAAAACTTTTTATTTTTGATTAATTTTTTTAACAATACGTTTAGTTTTCGATTTTTTTTTAAAGTATCTGTAAAGTAAAGCCATATTTTATGATAATTTTTATTACATTAAAAATAAAATAACAAAAATTTATGAAAATGTTTATCATTATCATTTAAAACAGCTTTAGGTAGATAATAAATGCGTTTTCTTTACCAAAATATGCATGGTTACGTAATTATGTAAATGTAAATATGATGTTCTTCGATTCGACGAAGTTTACTAACTAAGGTGTAAATTTAAGTGTACCAAGCTAGAGTTAAAGCAAAATTAAGCCACTTCAAATGTAAAGGGTAGTCCAATCAAATCGCACGATGTTTATTTTAAATAAAACAAAAAGTTTTCAGAGAATTACCTCAATATTTTTTATTAACAAAATATTGGCCAAATGCTCGCCACGGCTTCGGTGGCATATCTTTATCAAATGGTCCATATTTCCAATGACTCTGAGACATACGGCCACGTCATGGAAATCGAAATCACGTGAAATTTAAATCGAAGAAATTTTGAAAACTCTCTTGTATTCAAAGTTCATAAAAATATTTCATCTTATATACCTCATTCTTTGAAGACCACTTTCTTCTACTTAAACTGCTTTTAAAATCAGGAAAAGATGCGTTCATTTTTTCAAAAAATAAATTGAAAATATTAGTCGATTTCAATTTCACGTGATTTCGGTTTCCATGACATGGCCGATAATTGAGGTTCATATCTCATCCTTAAGCTCTTGCAATATTCTTGGTTTATTGACATACACTTTTTCTTCTAAACATCCGCAAAGAAAGAAGTCCAACGCTGTTAAATCAAATGCTTGTGGCGGCCAATTAAGATCGCCACGACGTGAGATAATACGCCCATTGCATTGGTCGCGCAAAACAGCCATTGTTTCGTTGGCTGTGTGGTTAGTGACACCATCCTTTTGGAACCACATATCGTCCATGTCCACATCCTTTTTTTTCTGGCCACAAAAAGTTAGTTATCATCTCGCAATAGCGAATACCATTCACGGTAATTGCTTGGCCGACCTCATTTTCGAATAAGTAAAGTCCGATGACGCCACCAGCCCATAAGCGAACTAGGCGGGCATGCACAGGTGTTTTCACATTTCCTACAGACCCGGTTTGCTGAAATTTGCGCACAATTCTCCCAATTCTGGCGAAAAAAATTCAGGAAGTGCACGAAATTTATTTTGTTCTGAACGCCCATTTTCGTAAAAGGCTTCACCAAAATCTTAACGCGCTGCTCAATTGTGTACCTCTTTACGGTTGAATTTATCAAACACTGAAACAAAAAAATGTCAAATTTAGTTGGTTAACAAATTTCCGTTAAAGTGTGACTCACAATTACGTTCGGGCATTACGGTTGGACCACCCTTTATGTTCTGTACTAGTTTATGGATGCGAAACCTGGAAAATCTCATCCAACGATAAAAACTGTACTGGTATTCATAGACAGATCACTTCGAAAGATCTTGAAAATGTTCTGGGCGAATGATATCTTGATAAGAACGAACGGGAGAAACTTTCTACCGGGTGCAAACAGCCACGAGAAAAGGAAATTTGATCGGCCTAATGGGCCAAACGATGATATTGCTGAACCGGCTATCGAATGCAACCCTAAAGGATGCATTAGGAGGGTACGTGCTTTAAGTACGCGGAGACGACAAGTTGAATCCGAAGCGTTAGATGAGGGGAAATGCTAGAGTGAAATCAAGTTAATGGAACACAAAATACCATTATGAAAAGACTTTGTTAAGGACATTTTTATGAAGGATCTGAGAGGCAAAACTTCAATCAGTAGTTGGTTGATTTTCACATAATTTTTTTGCCATATATTTTCGCTACGTAGAAAAGTGAGAATCAATTTTGTATTTCCCAGAAATCCTCGCTTTAAAAACAAAAATTGACGACACGATTTTTAACAAGTAAATGTGCTTTATTTGTATGTGTCGAATCTTTGATACTCTACACCGAGAGTATTTTAGGAGATGGCTTTAAATGGGACTTATATATAATGAACAAACCTTTAATAAAAATTCAAAGCAGTTTTAGGCGCCTATTACAAAAGTACGGGCTAATTATGAGGGGCTATGGTAAATATTAGACTGATCTTTTCGAAATTTGGCAATGCAATTTCAAGTCTTATAGAACTATGACAGACCAAATGATACTCTGTAAGTATGAAAATTATTTCCTTAAAAAAATATCTGTTCAAGTAAGGACCACTTATTTTATGGGCCTATACTGGACTAATATACAATTTTTACCTTATAGACGCCTTTTACTCGATTCTGACTATAGAGACAAAGTTTGTCGTAAAAATTCTTTAAAGATTATACATCACTAAAATTTTATAATTAAAGGCAACACCTCTTATGCTAAAATATAAAATGAAAAAGAAAATGTATATTTTAACATGAGCGGCGTTGCCTTATTTCGCTGCTGGAAACACAACATCAGTTCAGTTGCCATCCGTAAGCGACCCATAAGATATGCTGTAAAATCGTATTCATTTCTGTATAATGCTCATAAGGAAACTCCACAAAAAATTTATTGGGAACGGGTCGGAGTGGTCAAATTTACATGACGAGCTTGTGATGGGCTTAAGTAAAACATACCACTGGCTTAACTTTATTTAATTCTTTCAAACTAATGCATAATATGTAAATCATAAATTTCTTCATTGAGTCGCACATTCTCAGTCATATTAGAACCCTTTTTCACAAACACATCGAAAACACCTTCCAAGAGCAACATGTTATGTTTGAAAAACAACCATAACATATTTAACCATAATATTGCTGCCAGTGACAATAATATGCTTATAGAAATATTTTTAAAAATTTTCTTTAAAATAATTTTTTCTTTGCGTGCACGCAAATTTTACAATCACAAGTCGTTTTCCTCTAAACGATTTCTCACTTCTTCACTCGCAATTTTTACTTTGAAAAAATTTTCTATTTTTTTGTTGTTGTTTGTCAAATTAAACATTAAACCAAATACAACTACATATGCATAAACGAGAAATGAAGAAGATGCCACTTTGCAAGTACATCAAAATTTGTGCTAACCTCCATTCTTCTTCCTCTTCTCTCGAACCAACTCAAGACATTGCAAAGTAGATTTTTCGTGTAAGAAATCAATATTATCTTCTATATGCCACGAACGTTCTGAAGTAACGAGAGCATTTGCCGTAAGCTAAAAAACACCCTCAGCCTTTGTCCAAATGCGAAATCTTTATGCAAAGATTTTACGTGACTGTAACAGAAGGATATATAATTCAAATAAGGGTATGAGAAGGGATTTAAATACCGAAATCGAGAATACCGAAATCATCAGTATTAGAGCCTCTGTTTTAATTTCGATTTACCAAATCTACTAAAATATTAAACACGTTATTTCATACATTTATTAGAGTACCTATTCCTAATTAGAACTAGCAAACCTATTCAGATTTAAATATGTAGTGTAAATGCATTTAAAAAAAATATGATTTTTCCCTTTTTTCTCGCACTTTGTTAGTAGCGAGTATTACCAACGTGATCGTGTAGCGGTAATTATTTAAAACTTATATAATTTCAGATAACAAAATATATTAAGCAATTGTTAATGTACTTATAGGAGACCCTCTCCCCCCCCAGGAGGTTGATTGAGATCATCATAGGGATATTTAATTTTTTGGTGTAACGTCCTCCCGTGAAATCAGGAGCGGACAATATCTAGGATTTGGCAAAAATAAAAAAATTTTATATCTCAAGAGATCTTCACGATTAAGAGAGAATCATCCCTAGGCGCTGTTGCTACCCAACAGATGCTGGTAGAATTTTTCCAAAAGTAGCGGAGATAAGATAGCTCCTACTATTGCAGAAGTTGTCATGACGAAAAGGAAGATGAAACTGTTTTCTATACCAGTATCCTGTATTCGGGTCATTAGGGAAAAATACCTGGGAAGACCGGTGTTTAACTGTTTAAATGGGCTATCTAGCATAGAACTTATTTTCTTTATTACTAAGAAGAATTGGCTGAAATTTACGGAAATCGAGGCATTAGCGCTGGGTATCACAAAACGGCAACAGGAGGACCCAAGTGTGTTGCCTCTCATGGCTGTCCAAGGAACCTAACCTAACCTAAGATAGCTCCAGTCCCTAAACAAGGCGAAAGTGGATGTATAATCTTGTCGGATTCTACACTTAAATTGATACCTGGAGTTTCTTTTTTCCCGTACTTTTTGGATTCCCGGGGAAGCGGGAAATAAAAATCATATTCCCGGGATCCCGGCATTTCCGCCTATATTTTTTTATTTAGGTATTTACTTATTTCCGTTTCTAATGTTCATCTAAGATACCATAAAGTATGTATATTCTGGGCATTCAGTAATTCTAATTCGATTTAGCCATTTGGTTGTCAATTTGTTTCTAGTTCTTTTAGGCTCTTTGGAATTGAACTACAGCAGAATCGATTCGGTAGGAGAAGAGTTATGCTTCCAAATGTGGAACCAACTCCCTAGAAACCTGACAAAAATTTAAATAAATCTGTACCGGAATGAACCGATTGTCATTAAATTTCAACAAATTCGTTTTATATGTCCCTAAATTTCGTAAAAGTCGGTTCATAATTTACCTACGGTCATATTTTAAGATCACTCTCGGAAATCATGTAAGTATGGCTCTTTGCTATTATTTACATCTATAATTTACCATAGGCCCTATAAAAAGCCCATTCTCAAAAATCTGCTTATTAGGCCTAAAAACGCAGCAAATTTTAATATTGTGATGAAATTTTGTTCGATAAAGCAAATAAAGACACGAGTCCCACATAGATTAAAAAAAGTTTTTCTTCAAAATTTCCCTAGAATCCCGCAATTAGTTCCCTGGAAAGTGGGAATTGAAAACAAATGAAAAGCGCGGAAATTTCATGAACGGAAAATCACGGGATCTAACTCTAGTTGCCCTCATACGCAAGTGCGGTTGGTATGTGCATAGTTTGTCGCCCACTGGTTAAAACCTACTATGGAGTAGGCCCTAAGGCAGGTATTCATGTATATATTTTTACACAACTGTAATCGTAGGAGATTTCTGTACACTCACAATATTATTACAGTAACGTACTGTTGGTTATTTAAGAAGTATTCCGTTCAGTCATTTTAAAATAAATAAACATTTAAAATTCAAAGCAAATTTATTTTTAACTGATTCAAACATTTATTAAAAAAACTAAGTGCACATTAATACGGATTTTCGGTTGCATTTAATATGGCCTGTTGATTAAGTAAAAGTATTCTGTATGTAAAACTAAATGAAAATTAAATTTTAAACAACTGTAAATTTTCTTAAAAACCAGTCTAGTTATTGTGCATTTAATTTTAACTAAAAGTTAATTTAATTTTTACTGTCAAAAATTCAACCGCGAATTCCATAAAAAAAACCGACCAAGTCCGTAAAAACTAATGAATTTTTAGTTATTTTATATAATTTAACTACAAAAAAAATAATTTTCAGTTATCTATTTATAGATCTGTGACAAAAAGTAAAAGTAAAAACCGAATTTCTTGTTTTGTGTAGAAAATTCCCATATTCTATTTGTTAAAATTGTGTAGTTAAATACATCAAATTTTTAAAGTAAAATAATTGCGACAACATATCGGGCATGCTGCTGGTGTCATATAATTGAAAGTTCTTCTGTAAACAAAGTTGTCAGTACAACAAAAGTAAAACAAACATCTATAACGGGGTAAGTGAATAAAAATAAATATTCTCTCTCTCTCTCTCATTAGAAAAACAGGCGGACAAGTGTCTGGTATTTTTTTTAGAAATTTGAGTAAAACCTGTATTAAATTTATTTGTTTTTCCGGAATTTAACAGTTATTTCTTGAAAGTTCATGTGTTTTTACGGAATTCGACGGTTATTTTTTTGATAGTTGAATTATATAAAATAATTGAAAGTTCATTTGTTTTTACAGAATTCGCAGTTGAATTTATGACAGTAAAAATTAAATGAACTTTTCGTTAAAAATATATAAAAAATAAGTAGGCCGGTTTTTAACTGAATATTTATTTATTTTATAGTACAATTTCAGTTAATTTTACATTCAGAATATTGTGAGTGTATGTTTAATTGATATAAATAGAAATCCGAAACAATAAAAAAAGGATTTTAAATCAGTTTAAACCATAAATAAGTTTATTCGAAGAAAGTTTATAAAACCTAAAACAAGTACAAGTTATCAATGATTATTGAACCTACAGGAGTATTTTTAGTTCCCTACAAGAGTATTTAACCCTAGTTTGATAACGTTATTTTTTTGTACTGAAAAGATAACGTTACGCCTGAACAACGTGTGCTAGTTTATATCCTTTAAAAGGCATCACCGAAAATAATATTGATACATTTTTTTGTTGAAATCATTTAGTTATTAAATTTCTTTTAAAATAAAGTAATTTTTAAACAGATAACAATAATAAAAATAAAATTAAAAATAAAATGAAATAAGTCTGAAAAAAATATCACAACTTAAAGAGTTATTTATAAAGGACTTCAGTTCGGCTATAAAATCTAAAGTAGATCCTTTTGTTGTACTTTGCTTAGATAATAATATCTGTACAAAAAAAAAAAAATAATAAATTCAAATAGCATTATATGCAAGACTTACAAACTAAATATTTGTGGTCGACACATACAGGTGCATTGCATTTTAAACATACCATTTTGGACGAACGTCGAATTTTTTATGGACAGAAACCACAGTATTTTCTCTTTTTGTTATTCAGGCTGTTCTCTACTGCTACTGCAATTATGGTTAACTTTATCTGGTAAATCTTATTTAATGTTACCGTGCAAAGTTTTCGATAAAGTAGGAATTTTTAGCCTTTTGTTTGGTGCATTGAACAATTTCTGAAATTATTTCGGTAGTCACAAAAATGCCAAAGCATGAAATTGGGTCGTACAGTTATTTACATTCCCAAATTTGTCCTCTTGCCGTTCGTACTTTATTCATTGAAGAAATTCGACCAGAGCTTTGACCCTTTGATATAGTTCCGCAGTGCTTACTTTTACGTCTTATAGTGGGATAATATACCGTAATAATTGGCTATCGGCAGAAGTAGTAAAATTATCCGGTTCTTGAGGATTTTCCTTAGTCGGTGGTATGTTCTCATCCGCATCAAGGATGTCAACAAGCTTGTCTTATACATCACTTTAACCATTATCCTCCATTTATTCATCTTCCGATTTGCTCACATTTTCCAGTGAATCTGAGTCGTCCAACACGCTTTTGAAGGGCAGCAACTTCTGCGTCGTCCAAGCCGCGCTTACAAGACATTTTTACAGCGAATTTAAATAACAAATACCTTAAAATTCAACCATAACAAAAAGTTAATTTTGCGAAAAAAGTTACATTACAGACGTATGTTGCGTTTATTTGTGCTTATTTCTCAAAGAAAACATAACTTAACGCACAAAAAAAGCCACCACTAACAAGCTGATGCTAACGACTGAGATAATTGAGCGCGAGAAAGTTGTATGTTAACAAATGTGAGAGTAGCAGCACAAAATTTAAAAAGCGTACGTCTTGCAGACGTACCTTATCTAACTAGGGTTAAGGCTTTTTATTTAATATTTCAGCGGAAAAATAGAACTGAACAAACATAAAGTATTTCATGTGCAGAATTACGAATGAATATCAAAAGTAATAACATTTTATGCCCGCAATATCGATTTCCCATAGCCGGCCCGGTATTGCAAACCCTAAATCTTACACTATAAACTTGTTAAGGGGTTTACGGCCATACTCTGTGGTAGTATTTGAAATATATTTTTCTTTAAACTTTAATATAATAGCTTGAAACCTTTTTTTAATGTAAAAATTTAAATTAATCCATTCCATAAATAAGCCACAGCATAAATTATTAAAATTTTTTTATTCGCCTTAATTTTAATGGTTTTGCGACAAAATGATAACTTAAACGATAAAGACGCTTAAAGGCGTTACAAGGATAATTTCAGCTACCAAATCCAGTAAATGGAAAAAGGAACGTTCTGCAAAACACAAGTACCCTTTTTGTCTTTGCATTATGAAAATATTTTATTTTTCATAAGGCAATAAAAATCGAAATCATAAGTAATTATTAATATTACGAGCACTTGAAGGAACTACAACAAGTGCTCCGGCTGTGAGTTCTTGTAAATCGTGAAATTCCATTTTCCAATAAGGAAATTAAGCACAAATTCAACAAACTGCTGCTTTAATGTATTTGTCATAAATTCAAGTTGGGAGCAAAAACACAATTGAACTGAAGACCAACATGGGATAAGAGTATCTAGAGTTATTTAGAGATGACATAAATGTAAAAGTAAAAAAAAAACTAAAATTATAATGAAAATCTTTATAGTACAACAAACAATTTTTGGCAATTAAAATCTGGTGCGTATGAAAATAGAAAACAAAATAAAAATTAGCTATTTCCCTCCCCTCAATATGCCCTTTCCCCCTTTTCATGCCCTTATGATTCAATGGCCATTGGCTTCTTTTGTTTTTGTTGATAATGTTCGCAAAAGTTGTGTCGCGGCAAATGTCGTTTTAATTTTTTTTGTTGTTGTTGTTTTTATTGTTAATGAAAATTTCTTGTTCTAAAGCTGAAAGAAGAACGAACGTATAGCAAAAAAAGCAATAATGAAACAAATCATTGAGTGTGAATGATTCTCGCCGTTGTTTTTTGTTTGTTTCTCCAACTGACTGGCTGTGATTTCCTCTGCATATTTTCGTCTTTCCTTCATTTCCGTCTCCGTCTTGACACTCTGTATTTGCGAGTTTAATTAGTAAAATGGAATTAACGCATTTTAGGGTATTTTTATGTTTTATATCTTTATATATATTTGAAAGTGGAGGACAAAATCTGACAAACAATTCGTGGAGGGTTATTTTGGTGTGGTATTAGCTGAAATATTTTTAAATTATTGAATTTTCAGTTAATTATTATTTCTATAGGATTTGGGTTACAATTTAAGAAATTTGAAATATTGTAAATTGTATTGGATCTTTTGATCTTAAAGCACAAACTAGAAACACTTTTATTAAAGTAATTTTCGAGAATATAACATTTTTTATTAATTTATTAATTTAAAGCTAAAAATATTATACAAATAAGATCATAAAGTGAAACTCTTTGGTTTCGTCGTATTTAATGCAAACGAACGTCAATTTAATATTATGTATTTTACAAGAGAAGACACAATGTTATAAAATCAATATTAATAAAATTTTCTTTCCCAATTTTCTTTAACATTTTTATGTGCAGTGACTTATTTTTTGATCGTTGGAGTTTAAAATGTCGTTTGATTAAATTGACGATAACATTATGCTAGTTGAAAAAACAGACAAGCCGGGCACATGGCGTTTTAATATAATTCGGGTACGCTGAATCTAGTGGTGCCCACGGTTTTTTAAGATTGGCTCTGGTTTTCGAGATATACCATTATTTCGAAAATGGAGGAGGTTGCACAACATATGTTCGCGTAACTCAAAAACGGTTTAGTTTATTAAAAAAACTTAAAAAACCTAAATTCCGCAATAAAATTTCATTTAAGAAAACAAAAACCTTTTTTCTAATATCAGTAGGCGTTATTAAAACATAATTTTTTTTTTGAGAAAATTTTTATCAAAATTTCGAAATTTTTGTTTTTTAAAAATGCAGCTATGCTTCTAATTTTTTGCAGACGTATAAAAAACGTATAAAAAACAAACAAAACAAGCCATAAATGATTAAAATCTGTTTGCAACTTTTGATGTTATTCGCAAAAGTCGACAAATTTTAATTAATTTAAGAATTTCATAAAACGCGATATTTGTATGGGAGCCCCTAAGGGATGGTGATAAAGGGAAAGTATAATTTGAGAAAATGTTAAGAGAAAAAAACTAATGGAGGTCAGTAATACATTTTATCACCCTAGGGGCGACTCCTGGGCATTTATGGGACTTTTTCTTCAATATATTTCTAGTCTGCATTGAACATTTTGTATGGAAGCCCCCTTAAGCAATGGAGATAGGGGGTGGGTATGTTAGAAATAAATGGTTGAGATGAAAAATAAAGTGAGGTTGGTCATACATTTGACCCATCTAGGGGCATCCTAGGCGCTGCAGGGGCCAAATTTAAGAATTTCATTAAACGGCCATATTTGTATGGGAGACCCCCTAAGGGGTGGAAATATATTGCAAATATGTTTTAAGAAAATGTTAAGAACAAAAAACATTGCAGGTCGGTCATACATCTATCCCCCTAGGAGTGAATCCTAGGCCTTAGACACAAATGATGGGAATGAAAAATAAAGTTGCGCTGGTCATACATTTGGCTCGTCTAGGGGTATCTCAGGCGCTGCAGGTGCAAAATTTAAGGCTAGGGTTCTACGCGTATAAAAAACAAAGTTCCAAACAAAATAAGCTATAAGTGATTAAAGTCTGTCTACAACTTTTGATTTTTTCAGAAAAGATGAAATTTTTTTATTTTTTATAATAACCAAACTTAAAAATTTTAAAACATTTATTTTTGTTGTTAATTAGTTAAAGTTAAAGTTTTTATTTAGAAATTTATTCTTCTTCCTCCTGCAGATTCCAACAAATATCCTCTAATAGCGAATCAAGTTGTTTGCCGCTATACCAGTGTTCGAGCCTGGCTGTTACTTGGTGAAATCTCTCGCCATGTTCATCAGACTCGGCTGGTGATTGTTCATTAAATTTTTCGGCCTGGTAATGCAAAAAATGTATTTTCAATAACATTCTAACTATTAAGTTTCTAAATGCGGTTAGCATATTTTTGATTAAAATTCGCCAGTTTTCAGACCGATGATTTCCTAATAAATTTTCTATTACTGATTTCACACAATTCCAGGCCAATAGCTCGATATCATTCAATGCAACCTCAAATTGATGGTCCTTCATAAGACGACGCATGTCCGGTCCATTAAGAGTTCCTGTAAAATAAAAACATTGTGATATGAAATATAAATCCAATTTAATAAAGTAGTTAGAGTTCATACCTTCTTTTTCTTTCATGCCGCTAAATCGTGGTAAAATTCGGCGCAATTCGGTAAAAGCAACACCATCTGGGGTCAATGCTTTTATAAAATTTTTTACAATACCCAGTTTGATGTTTAGCATTTATGACTTTATTTCTTAATTCTAAGAATTTTTTAATCGGTAACTGTGGATTTTCCAAAATTCCTACCGCAAAGTGAAAGTGTTTTTTTATTATTTTTTTTTCTAATATGACTGCGGATATTAGAAAGAAGTTTTACTTTTCTTAAAGGAAATTTCATTGCGGAATTTCGGTTTTTTAAGTTTTTTAAATTAGCTAAAGGGTTTTTGAGGTACGCGAACATATGTTGTGCAACCTCCTCCATTTTCGAAATAACGTTATATCTCGAAAACCAGAGCCAATCTTAAAAAACCACGGGCACCACTGGATTCAGCGTACCCGAATTTTGTTAAAACGCTAGGTGCCCAGCTTGTCACGAAAAAAACGTGTCAATTTCTTGCACAGTGTAATCAATTAAGCAAACGTTTTCAAATATTTGTCTATTTAAGGTGGCGATTAAGGTTGCGATTTACACTTTTTACTAAGAATATTTCGACGTTACTTTTATTCTAATAGGGGACAACGGGTTTCTGCTATACCCAAATTTTATTCCTGTGCAAGGTGATGTTGCATTTATATTTTTTGTAAGATTTGCCTTTCCTTGCACCCATGGAAATATGCACTTTAAATTAAAGTTTTATTCGTTCAGACTTATTCGAGAAAAATTCTCTGAAATTGATTTGAAAATTGTTCAAAGCGATTCATTATTTTTTAAATAGTCCCAAAAGGAATACGCAGGCAGAAAAAAATATATTTGGAGGTAATCATATTTGAACAATTTTAACGTTGTGTAGGTTATGGTTTAATGTATGGCTTAATATGTCCATAATATGGTTAAAATAATCCATGATATGGTTACATTTAACCACAATTTAGTAAAAAATTAACAATAATATGACCAATACCAGCCATATTTATTTATTTCAGCCATTTTTTTAAATGATTTTTAATCAAGTTGTATTATACCCACACTACAATGGCGAAGAGTATATTATGCGTTTGTGCTGATGTGTGTAACACATAAAAATATTGGTCCTAGTTTGAGTATACAGATTGGCTCAGAATCACTTTCTTAGTCAATCAAACGATGCCCATCTGTCCGGCTGGCTGGCTGGTGCCTGTCCATGTAGCCCTGGGCGCAAAGTATAGGTCGCAATTTTAAATATAAGTTGATAAAATTTGGTACATATACACGTTTTAATTGTCACAAGATCAAGACCTATAGAAAATGGTGAGAATCGCTTCATAATTTCACATGTCCTCTTTCCAGAGATTCTTATGTACATCGTTTACCAATACCCACCCGGGTGTTACTGCATGTATACACACAGGAAAAACTCTCCAAATTTTTTCGCCAATTAAAGCATTATTAAAAATAAAATCAGTTTTAATAAAACATTTAATCAAGTGAATTAAACATTTTATCAAGTGAATTTAACATTTAATCAAGTGAATTAAAAGTTTAAGTGATACTATCAATTTTTTACTGTTGCAAATAAATTTAACTTTTTAATTAATATAAAAAAATTGTTTAATTGAAATCCATTTTTATTTTTTCCTGTGTAAGCGATGAGAACAAGTTATCGTCATACAATTTTTTTTTTATTTTTTAAAGAAAACAATTTGTTCAGTTAGTTATAATTTCCTTCTCCGTCTTACACATGCATTGAATATCCATTCAAAATTTATTAAAAATGGTCTGGCCAGACTCATGAATAAATAAAGATCGGTCCATAATTTAAACTAGGCCCCATTCAACCCTACTCCAGAAAATCGTTTAGTACGCCTAAACCCGTAATAAATATAATTCGGTACGTCACAGTTTTATAGGACGAGAAATCACACTGCCAACTTTCGTGGAAATCAGTCCATAATTTAACCTTGGCCCCATATAAACCCTACTCTCGAAAAACAGTTTATTACGCCCAAAACCAAATAAAGCCCACGTTAGGAAAATAATTAAATTCGCCTTAAACCATTACAAATATGGATATTGCGCTAAAATTTCTTCCAACTTAGATTCATATGACCAGAAAAAACTGTCACTGTTAACGCTAAAACTAATTACACTGATCTATTGAAATTTATTCTAGCTTATTTTTTGTAATACCAGATATCAGTCTTCAGAATTTTGGGATGATTGGTCCATAATTTACCATAGGTCCAATACCAATTACCCTCCTCATTTTAGTTCGGCTAAAACTGTTACGAATCATGACATTTTACTCAAGCCAGTTCAAAGTTCTAGCAAGAAATGCATAAAACTCTCTTATTGTTGGTCAATAATTTAATAATTTTTTAATGCTGACGTTCGTTTTTGTGAAGATTAGTTAATAATATATACGTATTTTGAATATAGAGCCCACTCCTGTCGGTGGAGGGTATCAAAGATTCGGCACAGCCGAATATAGCACTCTAACTTGTTTTATGATCCAAAGGTTTAAAAAATTCCGTAATTGGTACCTAAAAATCTTAAAATTGTCCATTGAAATTTCTTTACTTCTTCTTCGCATCCCCGATTCTCAAACTCGTTTTTATTTTATACAAATTCAATTTTATTTGTTTCTTTGAAAGAGAGCAATTGCAAGAGAGTT
The DNA here is from genome assembly GCA_943735925.1 of Pollenia amentaria. Classification (NCBI taxonomy): domain Eukaryota; kingdom Metazoa; phylum Arthropoda; class Insecta; order Diptera; family Polleniidae; genus Pollenia; species Pollenia amentaria. The sequence goes on along the minus strand of OX031008.1, from coordinate 196,345,056 downwards.
ATTTTCAAATTTATTGCTACATTTCATTTCTTTTATTCTTCAGTTTTTTTTTCTTTTTTAAATTCTACAAATATTTTATTTTCTATCATGTTGTAAGTAAAACATCAGGATAAAAAACCCAATACGAACTTCCATTAAAATGGCTTTTTGTACAAAAAAAAAAAAAAAAAAACAACAAGAAATATATATATAAATATACAACAAAACGTATTTGAGTTCAGTTGCTTTGGTTGCCATTGCATTATTGCCAAATGCTGTTCCTGGTGTTGGAGTTTTTGTTGTTTTCTTATTTTTTGTTTTTTTTTTCCTTCTTACTGCTTGTTGCCTTCTCATGCGCTTTTCATTGTATCTTTATGGTTGCCACAGCAATGGACCCGCCTTCTTTTGCACAAACGTAATCATCATTCACCTAGTGGATATGCAACTTTCATCTACACACACACTCTCATTCTCTAAATGGCAGAAAGAGTTTGCAGACGTTTCTTTTTTTAGATTTCACTTTACCATCTACTCTCTATTCTGAAAATGGTATTCGGTTTAAAACTTGGAAGTAAATTTCTCATTTTCTTATTTTTTGTGTACATTTTATTTTTTATTTCAAGTGGGAGGAAAATGTTCCTGATGGTGTCTTGTGGCTGTAGTTGGAATAAGAAAAAAGTTGGGTGAGTGTTTGGAGAAGATGTATAAACTACAGTCCACCATATACATTTAAAGGTGAATTTAAAATTTTTTTACTTAGAGGAAATTGTTCCTTTTTTAAATTATTTTCAACCCAATGTTCGGTTTAACTATTTAATAATAATGATGGCTGTTTTACTGTTGTGCACAGTTTGTTTGTAGTAATGATGTCCTTAATAATGATGCTGGCTGATGAAAATGCAGTTGGTCTTGATTAATACCACCATTATCACCAGTTAGTATTTTTTTTTTGTTGTGGGATTTATCGCTATTGCTTAATTTATTGTCAAACAATGTTTGCGTTTTATATTATTTGGAAGAGATTTTGAATTTTAACCCCTCCAACATAAGTGGGCAAGGTATTATGTAGAAACATTGACTCTGAATCAATTTCAGAGTCATCGGTACTCTGAATCTAAGTCATGTTAGCAAATTTTAAGAAAATATTTGACCATTGCTGTTGGACAAAGACCACTGCCGAAAATTATTTTTACAGCATTAAGACAAATATTGTTCAATTCTTTGTATTAGTGATGTAAAAAAGTTTTCCCTTTCCTTTAAGGTCATATAAAAACGTATAAAGTTTTTGAAACTTATTGTGCGTTGTTCCTAAAATTCTTGTTTTTGAACTTTGTCCGGTCTTATTAATCTCTAGAATTCAGTAAATAACAAAATTTAGGTATTAATGTTTAAAAAAAATATAATTCTATTAAAGTAATTAACAATCAATGAATCAAAGGAAAATAAATCGTTTTAAAAATTTTACCGCTTTTCTTCAATTCGCAAATTTTTGAATATCCGTTCACAATGGCAGCATAATTTCAACTGGTGTTCACAATAAAGTAACAATTTTTTCACAACCAAATAAATTTTCATCTAAGAAACCGCTTGCTAATTTTGCTCAGACCAATATTAAAAATAAACAACTTAAAAAATTATATTATATTACAATATTAAAAGTCGAGTCTACTTCTACATCAGCAACAATTTGTATAAATTATAACTGACGTTTAGAATAATTTTATTTAGTTTTGAATGAAAATTTGAATAAAATGTTTTAAAAGATAAAAATAAATACCTGATTTTATTCTAGGCAAAATTTGCAAACGGTTTTTTAATTGAAGATGTGTGTGATTGTGTGAACAAGTGTTCTTTTATTGTGAACTCCACTGAAAATGTTGCTGCCATTGTAAACAAAGCTTATTATATTGCTTTTAGAACTTTCTATCTTTAAATTTAATGCATCTAAATGCATCCATTGAAGAAAAATTAAAATTTTTTAAAACAGATCTCTTGTATTGATAACGTAGCAATTTGTACCAATTTTATGTACTTATCAAGACAATTAGAGATTTATGTTGTCCTTGTATGGGAGGTTCAACGCCCATTTGAAAATGTACAAATATTTATAGCCTATGTTAAGCACCGGGTAAACAGAACTAATTATAAAAACCTCAGGAAAATAATGCAGCGGAAAGGACCACAAGTGGCAGGCTCTACACTCCTTTCTAAAAGATTCGCTTCGTATGATATGCTGCCTTCAGAGGTATGCCTAATGGAAGGTATACATTTCTTTTTGAAAAACCTTCCAAAATAATCAGTACCCATTCGCTAATCCCTTCTTTAAGAAGGGAGAATGAAAGTTGTTCAGTTTTATTTTTATTAGTGACCTTCCTTACTCCCTTTTTTGGGAAGGGAATAAATTTGTTATTATAGGGAGTGTAGAAGGGCTTGCTTCCAATCACAGAAAAAATTAATAATGTTCTCTCATCATCAAATTTATACCAAATTCATAATATAAATTCATAATAGACAAAAAAAAAAAAAAAAAAAAAAAATAGAACGACTACTTGTTGTATTATATTTAATGCTTTTATTCCTGCTGGGACATAAGGCCTCCATTAATTTCTATCAGTCGTCAGTCGCTACACTTCGCTTTACGGAATGTTATGATCCCACAGCTCCTTCTCGATTTGGCATCTCCATGTATTAATTGGTCTGCCGGGTCTACTGGATCCCTGACGATTAAATTCGATGGATTGCCTCGTTATGTCACCTGTTTGCGTTCTCATGGTGTGTCCCAGCCACTTCAATTTTCAGAAGCCTAAGTCCATTTCTAATTCCATTAAATCCATAGGCCGATTTTGGTGGTGGTATTTAGCCAAAAATACCGATTATGCGTCTGAGACATTGGCGCCCACTTGTAAATTTACAAATATTTCTAGCTTATTTTACATAAGCCGCGTAATCAGTAAATTACCGTAAAATTTCAGGAATATTTATTTAGTAGTTAGGGGTCTATAGGGACCAAACAAACAAACAAACACATTTTCATTTTTATATATGTGCAATGCTGACAGAACTGTCAAAACCTTTTATGTGTCATGTAAACAACAGTAAAAGTCTAAAAATGTAAAAGTAATAATAAATAGAACGAATTACTTTTCGGTTTCGGTTTTCTAGAAAAGGTTATTTAAACTAAAAGTGAAATCAGAAATAAATTATTTGGTCAAGGTTTGAGTCCTGGCTGAAAACGTCTCCTTTTTCTTCTGAAGGAAAATAATGTTAAATTATTGTCTAGAATATATCTCGACTTGGCGGTTATAACATTCCCCCTAACCCTTGATTGTAAAACTTTCAAAATGAATCTAATGAATCCGCTCGCTCTTAGTCCTATAAACTAACGAAATGATCCGACCTAACAAATATTTGACGAAAAAATCCAAATAAAAAATAATGACCGGACAATTTGTCAAGCTTTTGCTTTATTTTTAGAAAAATTTATTGATTTATTTAACTTTATTTGTAAAGAGATAATTGTATAATGTAATTTAGAAGCTGTTAAATGATGTTTGATCTAGCAAACGTTTTGTAAAAGCAAACATTTTTTTTATTAAACTAGTGGTTACACTTAGGACGTCAAATATTTCTCAGAATAGCTTAAGATAATTCCAAAAAAAATTGTGCCCACAAAAATAAAAATATACAAATGCACTTCAATTTCAATAAACACTTTTAAAATATTGAAAAAATAAAACTTGAAATAATAAATATTTTAAAAACTCTTTTAAAAATAATATTTACCTAAAATTTTCGCCATTTAAAATAAAACACTTTATAAAGTTTACTCTCAATTCCCCTTAAAGTATGCACTATTTCTTGTATAACAGTAAAATACTCAAAATAATCCACCAACACAACTAAACTTAAGCATAAAGAGCAGCGAGTGAAGTAAAATTGTTTAAATTAAAATTCTAAAGTTTGTATGCAAATTTTCTATTGCAAATTTTCTTTAGGAAAAATAAATGCATTTTCAATTGATATTTTTTTTTTTTTACTTAAGAAAACTCCGAGTATGTGCTACAAAAAACAGGAAATATTGCAAAGAAATGTTTGTTTACCTACCGGAAATCTTAAAGCCATTTAAGAAAAAATCAAGCGTAGCAGCTGTGAATTCCAGTTTTGTTTTTCTGTAGACTCTGAATTAATGAGCATTTTTGCACGTAAAAAGACAAGGATGATGATGATGGTGGATTTGGATGCTGTTGTATGCGATGAAAAGAAAACTCATAAACTGCAAATGTACTTTATGTTTTTTACCAGTATATATACATGTATGTATTTACATAATTACACATACATACAAACATACATACCTCTATAGTTAGTAACTAATGCTTTTGCTTAAGTAACAAACATCGGGTTTTTTCAGAAATGTGTTTTTAAATGAGTATTTTTTTAAGTAAGAAAATAAAATGTGAGAAAATAAAAAAAGTACAAAGTAACATAAAAATACTTGTGTTACCAATTGTAGGAAAAGTGCAGAGCTTTAACGTTGGAAATTGTTTAAAATTTTTTGAACTGAAAAGTTAAAGTTCAATTGGTCACTGATAACTTTAGTATTTTTAAATATTATATTGATACATCAACACTACTATATTTCAATCAGTATTATACTATTGTTTCCCTTGATCCTTTAATGATTGTTACAACTATTATAGCCCGGCCCATGATGTCGATTGCAAACTTAAGCGAGCGACAACAAACCACTCACTATCGTTCTCTAAAGCGGCCCACTAACCATCGACTTGTCGGTCGAGAGGTTATTTTTTCCTAACGTAATCCATTTTGTTAATCCATCTAGATTGAAAATGAAAATAAATTATAAATTATGCCTTACAAAAACAACTCTGTTCTACAAACAAAGCAGAAAACAAAACAGAGGAGTAAACAAAAAATATAGAAGAGAATTTTGTGAAAAATATTTTAAGAAACTATACCTATAATTTTATTTACCTGAGGTTAACACATGCAAATGCAAGCTCAAAAAACTTAATACACTCACACTTTTTCGTAAGTACCATCATATTTTGGCACTTGCAGATCAGCTTGCAAGAGAATTTGCTTGCATGTAAATTTTTGACACTTGCAGTCAGTAAAATGGCAAATGAAGAAACAATGCTACCGTAGATGAGTTTTGTACTCGTATCAATCTGCAAGTATTTAGTAAAGTAATAATTATGTTTATAGCTGACTTTCTGTGTATTAATAAAAATAAAAAACAAAACAAAAACACAACTATACATCAACCCATCTTAATGGTATTTTTACATAAAGCGTTTTGAAAAAAATTGTTAATCAAATTATTTTCCCAGAAATTTTTTGGTATCGGTAACTAAGGCAATACTGGATTCACATATTTTAAAAATTAACATAATTTGTTCGTCAAAATGGATCAAAAATAAAAAAAAGAAGAAATTATTAAATTAATTTAGTGACATCGTTAACGCGATAATGTTTTTTTAAACCCACACATAAAGCTTTTTTCATAAGATGTTTTCGCTTCGATAACATTTGAAAAATAAACTTGCAACTGAATGTGTAACCACTGAAGCTGCTTGAAAGACTTTCGGATATTTCTTCGACATTATCGTTAAGAATAGATATAGACTACTTGCAAGTAATAGCTTGCATGTGTAAAGGTAGGGTAAGTGTTGGTATGTTAAAACAAAATAGTTAAAAAAAAATATTAAGTGTTGGTGTGTAAAGATGATTTCGTTTAATATTTGAACAAAATGCCTCTTTCGACAACCATAATACAAGTGATTGATTTGACATTTGTGGTCGCATAATATTTTTTAGTACACCACACATTTGTATGAAACGGTTCTATTATCACTCGCTTGTATTGCCGATAGACTTGTCGTGCTAAGCATTGTGAGTGGGCCGCAAATCAGCTGTTTGTCGTGGAATATTAAAGCGAGCTATAGCGTGGGCCAGGCTGCTGCCGTGTTTAATTTAAAAATTTAATAGTTCTTGCGAAAAGGATTATCCCAGTAACTAGTAGGGATGCCAATCGGGACTGATTTTTGAAAATCCCGGGATTCGGGATTTTGGAAATCCCGATCCCAAAATCCCGGGATTCCGGGATTTTCCGGGATGTCAGGATTTTTCGGGATCAATGTGTTTCTTTAAGATGCTACTTTTTTTTTAATAAACAACACTTTTTGAATATTCAAAAGGTTTTATATACGTAACATAAATTTTTAAAAATGAAAACAACAAAAAAATTTATTTTATACATATGTTTATAACACTGGCCTCACCCATGATCAAACTGATTATATTCTGAAAAAAGCTTAAAAAAATATACGTATCTCTTAGTTTTTCTAGATCAATTCATTTCGGTTTTTTGACAGCAATTTAATTTTAAATGTGAATTAAGGTGTGACGACATTAATACACTGCAAAGTGTAGTCCCTCATTGATCTCGATAGCTGAGTTAAAAACTGTAAAACTATGTCGACTGCAGTGCAGTACACCTCCAGGTTGATGGCGAGATTCATAATCAATAATTTAAGTACGTTTGAAATTTATTTTAAAACAAAATATTTATACAAATGTTTCTTAAAACATTTTTCAAGTTTAAATAATTTATTTATGAATACGTCAGATAGTGTTTATTTATAAAATAATTATTTTATTTACCGTGTTTTCTAAGAAAATTATTTATTATTATTGCACCGGAAGGAATATGAGCGATTTCATCAATATTACGACTTAATTGTTATAATTATATTAACTTTTATTCTTTAGTTTCTGAATAAAACTTTAATTGGATCGTGAATAATTTTTATTTTTTGCTTGATATATAACAATTATTTCTTGATTTCTATATTTTGCATAAAAATAATCATTTTTATTTTGGTATTATGTCTTAAGCCAAAGCTGAACTTGCTTAACTCAATTGTAAAAAAGGCTTGAGATGTGAATCTGCAAATTTCGTTTCTAAATACATAATGGTTTTTATTAAGCAAAATACAAAAATCCAGAAATAGTCGTCATATATAAGCCAAAAATTAAAAATTTTAAATACTCGCTGTGTGCCAAAAACAAAAATTTAACTCAAAAATAAGAATTATTTGCAATAAAAAATAAAACTCAAATATAATTTTTAATAATTTTTTTGTATATAGTATAAAAATTCAATAAAAACTAACAGTTTTGTACATAAAAGTTGATATGTTAAAAATCCCGGGACTCATAAAAATAAATCCCGGGATATCGGGATTTCCCGTTTGGCATCCCTAGTAACTACCCAATAAAAGGTTTTGCGTACAGCTTTTTTAAGCGTATACCGTAATGAAGCATCTCGCTATATTTCAACTGGAAATGTGGTTAAAACAATGAAGGACAAAGGTCGATGAGCAATGATGAGTACATTTAACATTCACTTTACGTCGGGAAACATGCACCCCTAATAAAATCAATAATCAAATAATACCTCAACACTGGCATGTTAAATATCTCGGTAAACATCTAGATCAAAAATTAACTCATAAAACTAAAAGCAATTTAAATAAATTGGCTTATTGGAAGAAATTATGTTCTTAGACTCGTTTGCAAACTTCTGCTTTACAACTATATCTTAAAGCCAATCTGGTGCTACGGTATTCAGTTATGGGGTACTGCCTCGGCCTCGAATATCGAAAATATTCAAAAGGGTCAAAATAAACTTCTTCGAATAATCACATCTGCCCTTTGGTATGTTAAAAACTGAAATATACACAAGGATCTCAATATGCCATTAGTTAAAACTATGATTAAGGAATATGCAGTAAAATATTTAAAAAGGCTCGAATTGCATCCGAATCCACTAGCTTCAGATATTTTAAATGATGGCGGCCACTCTCTTAAGGAGAAGAGATACTGCAGGACTCATCAAACTTAGTATACCCCTATTAACCACTAGTGGTGATGGAGGGTATAATTACCTTTAAAAGAATCTCGGCATCAGTGTTGCCAGTGTAGGCATTTTTTGGCTAGATTTAGCCATTTATCATATCGTTTAGCCATGGAAAAATTTATTTAGTCATTAGCAATTTTTTTTTAGCACCAAATTTTTTTCAAAACTCTAGACCGAAAAACGTTGTAAATTTTATGCATCATAAAGGTTTGTTCGGGCCTAACAAATATTTGACGAAAAAAATTCAAAAAAGCTTGACCAAAAAATCGATTAAAATTTTCTTTATTTTAAACAATTGTTATTGATTTGCAAACCTTTATTTGTAAGAAGATAATTGTATAATGCAATTAAGAAACTGTTACATGATGTTTGATCTAAAAAAAGTTTTGCAAAAGCTTTTTTTTTGTTTATGGAAAGGACGTCAAATATTTGATAGGTGTGAACTTAGCTTAAATTGCGTTGTAAGTTTTAATTTATTTTTATTTAGCGTATGGATTTAAAATACAGAGAGAATATGTATATGTGTATATATATATAATATATATAATATATATAATATATATAATATATATAATATATATAATATATATAATATATATATAAAAAATTTAATCAAGTGAAGTAGACGTTTAATCAAGTGAATTAAACGTTTAATTGTTACTATTAATTTGTTTACTGGTTCAAATTAAACTCTCGTTTACACCTAACGAGTTGCCAACATTTTTGAAAATACTAATGTTGATATCAATAGTTTACACCTCTGACAAAAACTTTTAACTACATTTAAATATTTCTTTATTTGTATGCCAACTTTTCCCACATTTTCTCCATTTTAATTTCTGTTTTTTTTTCGATTCATTTTCTTTCTCGCTGCTTTACAATCAGGCATAATTTAAAAATTGGCATTTGCCTAAATACACGCATACATATGCAAAGTGGTAAACTTAAGTACTTTAAACACACTAACAGAATGTAAAAGAATCATATCAAAGAAATCTTAAAAGTTAAATCACTTTCAGAGTAATAAATTTAAATGAAACGTTCTTTTAAACAACTGTCCGCAAAAAGATTTTCTTTATATGAACTCATTTTACTCTGTAAATTCACAAAGTAACATTAGACAAGCCTTGGAACAAGTAATGTAAATTAGTATACAAAAAGAACTAAAAAATATTACAGAAAAAAAAAGTATTGTAAAGATGTAAGTGAATTCTTAATATGTACTTTCATATGGGTACGAACGAATAATTCACAAGTTTTATTTGCCATTTGGAAAAATGTGAAAAATTAAGACATTTTCACTCATTTGCATAAGTAGCTGGCAATACTCACCACTGTTTCCTTTCTAACTTTCGAAATATGTAGGTATAAATGTACAAGTGTGAGTTTATTTCTGTCGACAACTGTTACAACAAAATTTTTGTTGTTGTTGTGGGTGCTGATGTTTTTAAATCTTGTGTAATTTTCTTTCTTTTTTTGTAATTTTTGCATAATGTAGTCTCAATAAAAAAACATTTGCCACACATGTGTTGGTTGCATGGTTGAATATTTTGTTAAAAACAATGGAAAAAATATATTCATACTTAAAACATACACACACACACACACAAACTCTTTCCTCTATCCAAACTTCTATAAAAGCGACTGCTCTTGAAATTCAATTTCAATAATGAAAAATTTGACTTTAATTAAAAACTCAGCAGTAAAATCATTAAATGCTAAAATAAACAAAATAAAAAATAGAGAAGAAAAACAAAAACATTAAAAATTGAAAAACACTCATACGTAAAGAAAGGAAACATCTAGTGCAAACCCCTATTCGAAATTACTCATACGTACGTGTTTTGGTTTTATTAAAAAAATAAAATAAAATTACACAAAAAATACAAACAAATCTTTAATGTCCGACTATAGAATGTCGCTCCCCGTACTTTTTTTTAAGCTTTTTTGTGTTTCAGTGTTTTGTCCAAAAAAGTTGGAGTTTTTTTTAATTTAAGCCAGATACGGAAATCATGCTTTGACTACACTTTTCAACTGTGTGTGGGTCGAGGAGTTTAGTATAGAATAATAAAATAATAGCCTGGACGTTATTGTATGTCCTGTGGCGGCCACGACTTAATTTAGCATCCTGTTTAAGCATATTGTTCATATTTTGTTATAGTATTTCCTATACAATGATATTTTTGGTTTATCTCTCTATTTGTAACATACACAGAAAAAAGTGTTTTATCAATTAAAAAAATGGTTTAAAAAGTATTTAAATTTAATTAATGTAATAATTGAGTCAATTATTTTTTTAGTTGAAAGAAAATCAAAAATTTAATTTTGATTTAACTAACATTTTAATTGTTTTGAAATAAATTTTCAAATAAAATTTTATTTAAATAACCAAAAATCATAATTGACTTTTTTCGTTTAAAATAAACTTGTAGAATTGTTGTTGGGAATTGTCAATATTTATTTAAATAAATTAACACATTGTTTGAAATGGCAAAGTTTTTTGATCACTTGTTTAATTAAAATTAAAAATATCACATATTGAAAATATTTTTTCAAAATTTTAAAATTTTTAGTAATCAATATAATCATTTTGGTAATAGGTGCAAAATCAACAACTTGTTTGCTTGATATTATGAATTTAGAACAAATTTGGTGATTGGAGAAATTTGATAATTTTTTCTGTGTAGTAAAGAGATTTGTGTATTTAAGTAGTGCAAAAGTAAAATAGCTACAAATGGAGACCGATATTTGTTTAACTTTTGCTTAAATTAAGAAATTTTATTCAGGCTAAGAGGCACGGCTTCCAGATTTATACTTTAGTTCTTAATTCTATGGAACAAAAATTGCCTATGGGTTTAATATTCTATAAATGTTTACGTATATTTAATATTATATAATAAAAGATTTTGATGTATCAAACTCCACAATCTATTTTTTATTTCACAAGCTAAAATTAATAAATGGTCTAATTAGAGGACTCTGGAGAATATAATTATGATGGGGGCAACCAAAGTAGGATAAGCATTTTACTTGGTACATAAAAAGGTATTTTTCCCAAAATTATTGGACGTGGTGTAGGCGTTAAAGTGCTTGCCTACAAAGCAAATCACCAGAGGTTTTCATCATGGTTTTTGAGTTAAAAAAATTAAGGGCCTTCAATCCCTCCAAATAATTCATTCATAAAGCCCCCATGGCAAACGTTAGGTACCCGCTCACCCTGGGAAAAAGATAGCAACTAAAGATTAGAAACATTTCCCACCACACGCAAAGAAAAACATGGTTGTGGTAAACATATTCTAAGAGCAATAATTTATGATAAGATTCATGATTGTAGTCAAGATATTACGTTATTATGACCAAATATATTCGTAATATAACATCATAACATTTTTCCCTTAATCCTAATTTGTTTATATTTCGTCATATTATGATTTAATATAATCATATTATTATCATGTTAAACATAATAAGTTAAGAAGTAATCATATTATTGTCCTGTTAATCATAATAATATGTAGATTAAATCTAAAACCGAAAAATATTTTTAATATATATTTATGCTTATTTACTTACTGGCAACCTTAACGTAAAACTGTTACAGATATTTCACATCATAATATGATGCAACTTTAAACATAATATGTTCAACCTATTTTTGTCGTAGGTCGCAATTATTTATAATTTATTTTATAGAATTTTCATTCTTTTTCTCTAAAATAACACAAAACAATGGTCAATATTTTTGCACAATGTTCAAACAATATTAAAATTTTTAAGCATTGATATTTTATTTTGTGAAACTTTACAATTTTTTTTTTTTTGTTATGTACCTACAATTTCTTTTTTTTTTTAATTTCTTTAAACTTGGTTTTTTTGATGTATATTTTTTTAAAGTGATTAACCACTGAATAAGAAATAATTTGATAGGCAAATATAAAACAAACGACACAACTGATACAAAATTATTTTACAAATGGCGATAACAAAATATTATTAGAGTAAAGATATTTTGTTTGCATCTTTAACAAATTATGAGAACACGTACAGAAAATAATCATGGAATGGCTATTAAATATCATTAAATGGTTGTGAGGAATATAATATGTTTTCAAAGTTATCACTATTTAGGCTGGGTTTTTGAGATCTCAGTTAAACTAGGTTTAGTTAATCTGCAAACAGATTTCTGCCGCCATCACCAAGAGCAGCTTAGTTTTCCTTAAATGTTGTTCTTTAATATAATAATAATACAAAAAATACATTTCGCCGAAAAATCCGAGTTTTAGAATACGTTAAACTAAGTTTAAACTTAATTCACATCTCAAAAACTCGGCCTTAGTTATTATAAAAATGATTATTTTTGAGTGAACCCTACTTAAATTTATAATTGCGATAAACATTGACATGTTTACAGTAACTATAATATTGTTGATATTAAATAAAAATAACAATATTTTGTGTGAGACAACAATATATTGTTACAATAAACATAGTGTAGTTGACGTAACCATGTCCAACCATATTTTTTCTCTGCGTGCACTATACTAAATATGCGGGTGGCGTAGACCTGCTACAGCAGACCAATCATCCACTTTGCTGGAATAACAATCGATTAACGAATCTGATACAAGTCAAAATAACAACACTTAATGTATCGATACTCCAAGAACTAGGACAGTGAATTCTTATATTGAAAGACGTGACAACAACGGCAACAAATCGTGTAAGATGTAGATGCTTTGACGAAGCCATATGCTCCCAAAGGAGGCAATGGAGAAAAACAAATATTATTGGTCAAGTCAAATACATATATATATATAAGTAACATATATGCATTTTATGCTGCATTTCTCATATAAAACTTGGCAAAAAATTTAGATCCAATAATACATATATGATTATCCGTATCTGTATTCTCTCTACTCTTCTAATATTCAATATTATGGAACCGTACTCCAGTTTAGTTAGGACAAAGGATGTATACAACATTTTTAATGCATATGGATGGGAGAAATTCTTAGTATATAGTTATCCATTGAGTCGTTAAAAACTGCCGGTCTGGCAAGGACATTAGCTGTTTAATATCTGTCAGCTGAAGTATCATTCATTTAGTGAAAGGTTTGCCAATTGCGAATATTGATCGTTTAAGAACCGAAGAACGCGGCAAAATAGTTAAAAACATACAAAAGTGGTGGTTTAAATGTGGCCAATTTTCAAGCATAACGGCTAAATAAATAAAAAAAAAATGAAATTGTCAAAGTGCTAACGAACGTGAATCCAAAAAGCAATGTAGGGTGCTTTTTTTCGAATTATTCCTCCCAAAAAAAATATTATTCACATTTTTTCATCTGCTAGATAAAAAATGTAAATAAACATATTTAATGTAAATTACATTCAAAAGATAAACATTTTATTCAGTAACAGACTCACAAGTAAAATTTGAAAAAATTTAATTCCAACAAAAAAACTCAGCTATAATTCATTCACAACTTTTCCTATATGTACATTAAATAATTTTCCAGGTATTGTTTTGGAAGAAGAACAAAAAAAAAATAAGGCGAAAGGATTAAGTGTATTCAAAAAATGTTTATTTATCTAAAGGGTTTATTATTTACCTTGTAATTAAGTGATTTATAATGTTTTTGTTTAATGTTGGTTTCTTTTTTTTTTTTATCAACTTCTTATATTTCCATAATTTCTGTGAGTCTTTTTCCATTCTAATTTAATATGACCTTGAATATTTGTTTAATTCTAAGTTTTTTAGACTTTTTGTTTTTATTGTTGTTGGTGTTGTTTTAACTGTTTTGTTTAGTAGACTTTTTAACCCAGTAAATTTTATTTCAAATCACACAAAAATTAAAAGTTTTTCTTATATTTTTGTTTTAGAAAAGCAGAAGAGAAGATGTGGAAAAAAGTTTCCAAATCTTAACTTTGTTCATTTGTTAAAGTGTTAAAGCGTAAAACGAACGCTCAGCTGACATTCTGTTGTGTTTTGCTGGCTGTGACGTTATCGCTGACGCTGTCGTTAACGTCTGCCGTTTTGCGTACGTTAGGCAGACTACAACCGACAACGTCTTTGTTGTTTTCAAAACACGATTTAACTTTGAAAACTTAAGTTTTGAAAACTTTGTTCTTCTTCGTCTTTTTCTTCTTCCTAAGTTTTCAGTTTTCTTCTCACACATTTTTTCTTTCATTTTCTTGTTGTTTTTCGTTCTTTGTTGGATGTTTCATTCTGCTTTTTGTTTGGTTCTTTTGCTAGTTAATAATAAAAATTAAAAATAAAATTCAGAAAGAAAGTTGCAGAAGCAGAAACTTTTACGCCAAACAGTTTTTGAAGAAGTGGGAATAAAATAAAGAAAAAAAAATTATCCGAATATGCACACTATGACGCTTATAAACCCATACACCAACACACACACACACATACTCTTACCAACAAAAATTATGTATTGCAACACTTTTTGGCCTAATTTTCGATGGTAAAAATTAGCCCAAAAGTTTTTATTTTTTAAGTCTAGAAAGTTTGTTTTAAACCAAAATTTATACTTTTTCTGTGTATTTTGTTTCCCAAAGTGTTTTTGCGGAATAAAAACAAAAACTTTTACAACTTTATGAAAATCAATATTTTTAAATCTTTTCAAGTGTCCTTTGAATTTAAATGTCTGTTTTTGTTTGTTTATTAAATAAACAGTTAATTAGAAAATCTGGATTCATTAAAGTTGTTTTAAAGGAGCAAGAAAGTAATTTTAAATATTTCAACTTAGAATGCACAACATTTTTTTTTCGTTTTGCATCCTTTTCATATTTCATTTCTAATGTGTGTACGAGTATTTATTAAATATTTTGGGTGGTTTTTTATTAATATTTACTTTCAACTTCAAATGTCAAAATATCCAATTGAACAATCAAATATGATTATTAAAATGTTTCAAATATCAATATCAAAAGGAAGATGCAGTTAATATTTCGAAGTTTTTAAAATGAAGAGAAACTTTTAATATAATTTTTTTTTTTTTTTTTTTTTTTGGTAAAATATTTTTTCCTAAATTTTTATATGAAGCAGCAGAAATAAAAATAAAAAATGAATCAATAGCAGATGAAGAAAAAATATTTTGGATATTAAGTTGATTTTTAGGCAATTAAAGAAAATATCAAGAAGGCTGGAGTTTGTTTACAATTGTTTCAGATAAATATATCAGAGTTACTATTAGCGGGCCAGAAAATTCATTAAATTCTGCTGGTGTTTAATAATTGTACATTTTTCGGTACATACAATAAACTTCTTTACCATCCAAAGGATAGCTAAGGTCAAATGTAACAAGAACATACAAGATAGTAGTCTGGTAGTTCATAAAGTCATTATAAAAAGCTTTATAAAATACGTAACTGAAATTTACTGCCTGTTCAACAATTTCGAACGTAAACGTTCGCATAGAATTTTATATGGAAAATATTTATAAAACTGAGTGTTTTTCATATAAATTTTCTATGCGAACGTTAACGTTCGAAATCGTTAAACAGGCAGTTAGCTCATAGAATAAATTCGAAAAATTAAAAATGTTGAATATAATAAAGTAGCTTATGAAAATAAATAATTTCCTGATCTTTAGCTACATATATTATTAAAAAGTTACAAATGAGTGTTCAAACAGAACTGCGTCGAGACCACATTTTCTATACAATTTGATACACAAATTTGTCGTAGAAAGCCGCTTTGAAATTAAATCTATTTTATTTTGAGAACGTATTTTCTAATGCTATCACATATAGACACTTATTCTCCCAAAAATGCTACCATACTTTCATAAATTTCATACATTTTGTAAACATAAAATGAAAAATTAAACAAAATAAAATATTAAAACAATAAAATAAGAGAGAATTGGAAGTTACTGACGACGTTTTAATTAGGGGCTATAGGATTTTTGCCTGAAGTTCAAGACTCAATTCTGTTTGAACACTGAGTCATTTTTTTATAAAAAGCCTCTTGTCACAAAAAGGATTTTTTTTTTGGAATATGTACATATAAAAAACTGTTTATTTTTCCCTTATGAAGGGTGCGTTCATAAATGCATCACTGCGCTGCATAAGAAAAGCAAACTTTTTTTGCCGATAAAAATTAATTATCATTTTTTTTTATTGTGTGACTATTATTTTGGTAGAGTATTTGACAATTTTTTGATTCATATCTACTTCATTGATATAGATATAAACCTTTTAAATCACTGATGCAGCGCAGTGATGCATTTACGAACGTACCCGAACTTTTTTTATCGCTTCAACTTTTGTGACAATGTTTAGGCTTCTGGAGCGGAAAATATTAAAAACATGGGTTCTTTCATAATCAATTGACGTATTTCTCCATAACCAACCAATTTTCGTAATTAAAGGCCTTTCCATAAACGATTAAAATATCTTTTTGATTTCGCAAATCTTAACGGCCTTGATAATGTTTTCAAAATCACTTGAAAATTATATCATTCTCAACAAAAGGGTACAATTATTTTCAAATTGCAAAATGCATTTATTTTTAACTTGTTTTCAAACGTTATTCTCAAATCTTTTTCAAATGTGGATTGTAATACAATGTGTATCATATATGACAAATATTTTTTTTATTTTAATTTACTATTTACTTAAATAAGCTGTCAGTTAAACAATCGGCACCAAAGCCTCTGCTAAAAGATGAAATAGCGTTCTTTCCGTCCTAAAATTCTTGGAAAGACGAAATAGTTGGCTCCTTTTTATTTATTAGCACCGGGATCGTACAAGTTAATAATTTCTTGTTTAAAAAAAATAATAAATTTTAAAACACAAAAATTAGTTAAAATTCTTATAAAACTTTTATTTTTAATGCTTTATTTTATTTTATTTTATTTTTAATAAAATGCTTAACTAAAAAAATTTCTTTCTCTATGACGTGCTAAATTCCCAGTTTTTATGTTTCACAAAATACTGAAATTTGTTGTTCAGCGAAATTTCTGTTGACTTTTTACTTTAAAAATCGTTCCGCTAGAATTTTTTTTTAAAGTTCGTCGACTCGACGAAGATTAACCTTCACGCACTTAAATAAAAGTAACCTTTCGGTGCTAATCATGACACATGCAGAGACAACCATAATGTGGTTGTGTTAACTTGATAGAGGACCAATTTATCCACAAAATAGTTGTCGGTGACAACAGCATGGTTAAAGTAACCATAATATGTTGATACACTTTTCGTTAAAAATGGTTTTGTCCGATTTATCTATATCGAAAATTGTGTTTTCTCTGCGTGTTCAACTAAAATCTGTATGAGATAAAATTAAAAATCTTTAATTTTTGCTTGGTATTTTAATTTTTTATTTTTTTTTTTGTACATATTAAAACGTGCATTGGTATAAAAATTATTTTCGTTAAATCACTATTTTTCGCCGCGTAAATGATTCAGTCGTATTTTCCTAAAAGCTGACTTTTATCTTTATGTTTAACTTTTGCTAAAAATCCATCATCTCTCATATGCTGCATCTACAAAATAGTCACAAATATTAGGTGCGAATTTTAATATGTCTGAGCACGCAACGTAATTTTAGTTTAATTGGGTAATTATGCGCGCATGCAGAGCAACAAAATGTTGCTGTGAGTGAATCCTTTTAATATTTAAGCATAAATATAAACAACGTCTGGCTAAAGGTAACAAAAACATTTCGTTATTTAGCTACTTCTTATAAAAGTTGTTCTAAATCCTTTTAAATGCAACTCTTTCTTAGTTTTGTTTATATTAAACAAATATGTATGCATGTGTATTTACCAGAGATGGGAAATGGCTTTTTTGATTTTGTACTAACTTTCGAAATAAAGTGAACTTTTAAGACCACGATGGTTCTAATTTTAGATTCGTTTTTTTTAAGTATCATGTTGTTCTACAATATATTAATGCTTAATACTTTTGGATCTAGAAAGGACGCATTTGGCAGTGTGAAGGTTTTAAGTGCCCTTTATTTCCTTGATTCTTTAACAATAACACCATTTTACGTTTATTATGGTAAGAAGATTAGATTTTCAAACCCATTTGAAAAATATCTAATTAAAAGTTTTACTATTTAATTGTTTGGCAGTTACATATTTTGGAGAAAACTTAAAAAAATTTAAGTGCTTTATATGTTAAGTCTTTGGTCTACAAATATTTTAAAATGTAGTTTAAAGCGTTTTGCAATTTAATTGAATAAACGTGCTGTATTCAATACAATTTAAAATGTAAGAAAAGATAAACTTGCTGTTTATTGTTGTTGCGTGGTTGAAGCTTTGATATTGCTACTAGTAAGACTTGAGTGTTTAAAATTCTAACTATATATTTTTAGCTTTTCTAAAGTCTTTGGAAAAAGTTTCCTGACGAGCTGGCCTAAGCAACCAGCGATATGCGCATAGAAACTTTCCCTGAACAATAAATTTCAGTGTTTTTATCAAAAATAAAAATTGGGAATTAAGCACGTTATAGATAAATATTTTTAACAAAAAATTTTGTATTTCCAAAAATAACTTTTGATAATAATTTTTTAATTGCTCCAAATAAGTCTCGAAAGTACCGTGCTATCAACGAATTCTAAAATGTACCATAATAAAAGTACAATTGTGCCATGATTTCTATCCCAGATACGTATTTAGAACACTATTATGGCATATTAGGGAATAAATTTAGCAAGGATTTGCTAGACAACAACAAAAATAAATAAAAAAAAAACAACTGCAAGGAAATCTACAGACAACGGAAAAATTTTATATTTAGTAAAATGCAAAAACATACTTTTCACATTTGCTGACAGTTGTCGTTTAATAAAAGGCTGACATTGTGTTTCAAATGGTATGGAATAGAAGATATTTTTAAGATACGAGGGTAGGTTATATAATTATAAGTCCTTAATATAAAAAGGCGTTAGTAAATTTTTTTTTTCAAAATAGCATTTATTTGTAATTCTGACAGACAAAGGCCAAATGCAACTTGCTTTAAAATTTTAGGCGGCTTGGTGTAAAATTTGTTGCATCTTTTTATACAAAACTTCATTCGAGGTTTTTTTATATCTAAAATTTTACAAATCTTATTAATTTATTTCTTCTCCTGTATACTTAAAATACATCGAGTTACGCTTTTTTTATATTCAGCCATATAAATAGTTTTTTCTTATTCTAGCAGAAGGAATTGTGGTTTTTGTATCCCACACTAAAATTGGTTAAGAGGTTGTTGTATATTTTTCCTGAAGTTCTTTACGCATACAAAAATATGAATAAATTTTATATAACTGCTGATATCTACACGCAGAGAAAAATATGGTTGGGCATGGTTACGGCAACTACACTATGTTTATTGTAACAATATATTGCTGTCGTACACAAAATATTGTTATTTTTATTTAATATCAAGAATATTATAGTTACTGTTAACATGTCAATGTTTATCGCAATTATAAATTTAAGTATGGTTGACTGAAAAATAATCATTTTTATAAAAACAAAATATTGATAACTTTGAAAACATGTTATATTCCTTACAACCATTTAATGATTAACATGATAACTTTCTATATGTGTACTCATAATTTATTAAAGATGCAAACAAAATATCTTTGCTCTAATAATATTTTGTTATCGCCATTTGTAAAATAATTTTGCATCAGTTGTGTCGTTTGTTTTACATATGCCTATCGAATTATCTGTTATTCAGTAGTTAAACAACTTAAAAAATACCCATTAAAAAAACCAAGTTTTAAGAAATTAAAAATAAAGAAATTGAAGGAACATAAAAATAAAATATCAATACTAAAAAATTTTAATTTTGTTTGAAAATTATGCAAAAATATTGACCACTGTTTTGTGTTATTTTAGAGAAAACGAATGAAAATTATATTACATAATTTATAAATAATTGCGACCTACGACAAAAATTGGTTAAAAAATATTGGCGCATATTCATAAATGATCACCAATTGTTAACTTTTTTAAGTACCTATTTAAGTTATTCACAGTTGGTTACTTTCAGCATAAAAAGTTTAGATTTAATTATGGGTAAAGCTGTAACTAAATGCTAACTAACTAATACATTCAAAGAACACTTTTTTAGAGTTTGTATTAATTTTTTGAAGAACAGAAATGTTTTTTAAGAGCTTGGTAAGCTTTTTAATTAATTACAAAATATATCGTTCAAAATATTATCGACATTTAATTTTTTCTAAATGCCAATATACTCTGTTGCATTTCTTCTATTAGCTGAGAGCAGTTGCTACGTTAGTTATGAATTGTGAATAAGATCTATAACTATCTATAAACTATTTTTTAGTTTCTGTTTTGTTAGTTCCGATTTTAGTTATGATTTCTGAATATGCGCCATTATGTTTAAAGTTGCATCATATTATGATGTGAAATATGTGTAACAGTTTTACGTTAAGGTTGCCAGTATATTTCGCATTTGTTCCTCTAAAGAGCGTCATTCAAAATTTTTCACTTTTTGCAAGAAAACGACAAGCAGTGGCCTTATCTAACCACTGTAAAAATCTTAAATCTATTTCGCTAGTATTTTGCCTAAAAGAATGCAGTTTTATCCCCATTTGTAATATAAGAATACATATAAAAAAAAAGTTGTTTGTCTCTACTGAAAATTAATAAATTTTGAGTTGACTCTGTTTCGAGGAACAAGTGCGATATATGTTAAAAATATTTTTCGGTTTAAGATTTATCTACATATTATTATGATTAACAGGCCAATAATATGATTACTTCTTAACTTATTATGATTAAAATGATAATAATATGATTACATTAAATTATAAAATGATGTAATAAGAACAAATTAGGATTAAGGGAAAAAAATTATTATGTAATATTAAGAATATATTTGGTCATAATATGATTCAATAATAATTGTTATATGTTGACTACAATCATGAATATTATCATAATATGTTGCTCTTAGACTATGTTTACCACAGTCATGTTTTTTCTTTGCGCGTTGAAGTTTTTAACAAAAATAGCTCTTATATAAATCAAAACATCGCACATTGGGAAAAAATAATGTATTTTGTAGCATCAATTTAACCGTCGGGCTTTGGCAAACGTTATATACATCATTTTAAGATGCATAATTATTGTGTTTATGTAAAAATATGCAATAATGTCTTTGCAAAATTAAGAAAAATTGCGCAAAAACAAAAAAAAAAAAAAAAATATATAAAAAAATATTTTATTATCAAAGTTGTTTTTGGGAATACAATTATTTATTTAAAGATTTTGTTTGTTATGCTTAATTCCCTTTTTTTATAATTAATAAAAAAACTGAAATTTATTGTTGGAGGATAAGCTGTTCCTATGCGCATTTGCTTAGGCCAGATCATCAGGAAACGTTCTCCTAAATAAATTTAGAAAAGCCAAAGCTATCAGCAAACAAGACTACAGAAGGAATGAGAATTACCTACATACACTTAAAAAGTCTTATTTGCAACAATATCAAAGCTTAAACAAAATACCAACAATAAAACAGTGACTTTATCTTTTCTTATAATTCCAAACTACAATTAGTTGGAATTCTCCCAACATAAATTGTAGTTGTGGGTAAATAAAAAACATATTAAAAACAAAAACAAGTATTTTTTATCAATTATTAAAAAAAGGGAATTAAGCACAACAAACAAAATCTTTTAATATATAAAAAATATTTAAAAATATATCAAAAATATATGAAATTATATAAAATATATATAAAAATATATATAAAAAAAAAAAAAAGTATATATATATATATAGTTGATTAAAAGTTTTATATTGAGATGGAATATGTATAACAGATATTCATTACGGGTGCCACCAATATATTGGGTTATACCTTTGTTAATAAATAAAGAAATTATGGATACAAAATTTAATATTTTTTGTAAAAAATTAAAAATTGTTTATATTAAAATATAAAAAAGTTTAAAATGGAAGATAACATAGAAAATATTAAAATCAGTGAAAAATATTAAAAGTGCAAATGCACAAAAAGGCACAACTCGAGCAAGATCTTAAATCTGCTTCAAGTTCAAAACATTTCAGCGTACCAATCGGCGAAGCTGTTATTTGTAAACAGGGAAGTTCCTCTTTTGAGCATTGCGTTTTCACTTTTTTTTTTGATAAAATGAAATACGCGGTCAAGTGCAGAAATGATGGAAAGAGATTTTTAAAAATCGCAAATTGAAAAATTAAATTTTTCGTGCCCCAACGGTAATCGTACAAAAAAAGTTGTTCTGATGGGCCCATTACTGCCTATAGGGCCCAAATAGGGTCCTCTTCAAAAAAAAACAAGTTAGAGTGCTATATTCGGCTGTGCCGAATCTGTGATACCCTCCACCGACAGGAGTGGACTCTATATGATAAATACATATATATTATTAACTAAGCTTCACAAAAACGAACGTCAGTATTAAAATTGGTTGCGGTTTAGACCTGAATTAAATTATTGACCGACAATAAGAAAATGTTATGCGTTTCTTGTTAGAACTTTGAACTGGCTTGAGTAAAATATCATGATTCGTAAAAGTTTTAGCCGAACTAAAATAATTTTTACGAGGTTAAATTGTATTGAACCCATGGTAAATTATGGACCAATCATCCCGAAATTCTGAAGACCGATTTCTGGTATTACATAAAATAAATTAGAATAAATTTCAATACAGCAGTGCAATTAGTTTTAGCGTTAACAGTAAATTTCACAAATGTGCATGATATTTTTTCTGGCAATATGAATTCAAGTAAAAAATTTCAGCGCAATATCTATATCTGTGATGGTTTTAGGTGAATTTAATTATTTTCCAAAAGTGGGATTTATTTGGTTTTAGGCGCAATAAACTGTTTTCCGAGAGTAGGGTTTATATGGGGCCTATGGTAAATTATGGACAAATCTTCACGAAATTTGGCAGTGTGATTTCTCGTCCCATAAAACTGTGACGTACCGAATTTCAATTTGATAGCATTATTTATTACGGTTTTAGGCGTACTAAACGGTTTCCCGGGAGTAGGGCTTATATGGGGCCTAGCTTAAATTATGGTCCGATCTTCAAAAAATTTTACAGTGTGATTTGCGGTATTATAAAACTGTGACGTACCAAATTTAAGTAGGCTAGCGTTATTTATTGCGGTTTTAGGCTAACTAAACTGCTTTCCTGGAGAAGGGTTTATATGGGGCCTAGTGTAAAATATGGACCGATGTTCACGAAATTTAGCAGTATGATTTGTAGCCGTATATAAAAAAATTTTTATGTCATTCCGTGCATTATTCCACCATTTATGTTAGTTTTTGTATCAAAATTATCAATTTTTTTGGGGTAGTGGTTCCACATTTTGATTCATAGTTCTGGTCCTACTGAACCGATGTTGCTGGACTTCAATCCAAAACTGCTTAGGTTAACAACAAGCAATTTGCGAGTTTGTTCTTTTCTTTTGCGTTTTTCGAAAGTCAGCGTGTTTTCAATAGACTGACAGACAGACGGACATGGCTAAATCGACTTAGAATTACTCAAGGAGCCAGAATATATATACTTTATCTTAGATGTATTATAAAAAAGTTTCACACGGAATGTCAAACTTAGTTTACCCTCATTCACCACAGTGGGGGTGGAGGGTATAAAAAAAATAAATAATCTGTAATTTCTCACAAGTTGTGTAGAGTACCAAATGGCCGGGCTGGCCCGACTTTACTAATATAATTTTGAACACTGTACAACAAAATCCAATTTTTGTAAAATATCAAAGTTCCAATGGGCTATTCTGGTGGGCCAAAAAAATTTACGTGTATCGGCATTTTGAAAGATTATAATTATGATAGATTGGCTTATATGACAATGTAACCCTTAAATTTTAGATATGTGATGTCTTTAGAAGACTTATGTCAATTCGAGAAAAGAAAAAAATCCCATTTACTGAACAATTAAAGCGTTTAAATGTTGCATTTAAATGTGCACCGTTATTATTTTACATAAACCATAAGATACAACTAAAATGTAACGTTGTTTTATATGCCAATTCATCATAAGAATTTGCCAAAACGGGGCAAACTTTGACTTCCCCATAAATGACCTACCGAATTAAACTTTCAAAATTCGTGAATTTTTTTTGGTCCCCTCTGCCAGAATCACTCGTTGGAACCTTGTTATAATTATTTATTGTTGAACAGTGTAATTTAAACAAATATTTTTGATGCATTTAATTTATGACTAGAAAGTTTTGTAAAAATTTGTTAATGCCACAAAAGCATAAAACTACTACTCAGTACTGGAGTAATTAATAAAAAAGTATGCAGAGACTAAAGCAACAACTTGGGAGCGAACAAATTAGAGAAATATACACCTTGAGTGTATTACACATATCCACTAGAACAAAGATTCATAATAAAAAACTTGTTTTACATCCAAAGGATATTAATTATTTTTAAAACACATAAATCATGAAAAAATATTTTAAAATGTTTTTCAAACTTTCAAAGACAAAAACAAGAGATACATGCTTTTACGTAAAGTAAATATTTGTGTCTTAAGACATCAAATACAGATTGATTTAATTGAAAAGTACGAAAAAAATTTACCAGCTAAGAATTTATTCATTATGCTCCTGCTACTTGCGCTGTTACTTCTTTTGGAAGCTGTATGGAAATTTAATTAAAAAAGTCTAAAAGCAAAAAAAAAAAAAAAAAAACCTTCACCCACATCTCATGTCAAATATATTTATTTATATATTTTTTTTTAATTTTCATTTTAAGGATGATGTATTAATGTGTGAGTGTTTTAGAGGCAAGTTCATCTACACATAATTAAAAATATCTTTGAATGTTGGTTGTATTGTAGATACTGACGCATAAAATTAAAAATCCTAAATCAAAATTTGGAATCTCATATAAATTATGTTGATGTAGCTCTACAAACAAGCATTTGTTGAAACAAACAAACAAACACACATACAGAAATATATATGAGTATTAGTGTTTTGATGTTAATAAACTCTTTCTTTTTTCCAGGACCTCCCAACAAAAATCTATGAATTTACATGTTTCTACTCGTAGTAAATCTATTCATATGGGTGTTTGATTAATACAAGTATGTGTGAGAATGTGTGAGTGCTCGTATATTTTTCTATATATATTTTATTTTTTGCTGTTATTGTGGAGATCTCAAGGGCATAGTGTCATTGCTGCATGTGTGCGTATTAACAAATGAAAGGGTTAACGAATTCAGCGTATTGTATTCCAGCTTATTATCAACCAAAGCTCGTAGGTTCACATCATAATGATACAAGAAACAAGTAGAAGAAATGAAATGAATTAAAAAAAAACGAAACTCATGTTTAATTCTGCTTCAAAGATTACAGTGGGTTGCTGATGCAAAGAGCGAAGAATTAACACTTATGTACATAGATTTTGACATTAACAGTGTCTTCTAAAAGTGATTTACTAAAAAGACAGCTTAGAGTTACAAGCGTTCAAGCATTGCAACTTGTATTTTGTATATATTGATAGTAATTACTGCTGGACTATCTGCAATGAAATGGGAAACTTGATAGACTTAAAGATAAAAATTTGAAGAGGTTAGAATCTATTCTAATGATCTGAAAGCTCTAAAAATTAGGGTATTCCTTTAATCAGTCTTTTGCTTTAATCGGTTAACCGCTCGATTAATTAACCGGGGGTTTGGTTTAATCGGCTAATTATGTAATTGATCGGTTAACCGATTAATAAAGTTATTTTTATAAACTAAGTAATTTAAATAAATAAAAATGTAATAAAATGTAAGACAATTTTATAAGTTATTTCAATAGTTTAAGATCTTATAAAATAATCTTAGAAAAATAATTAGGTTTAAATCTATAGAATTTAAGTGATCCTTTTCATTAGTTCTGATAAAATTGACTTGGAAAAAATTCTTTCACTTATCGTAGATGTTGGAGAAATCGAAAGCAATCCATAATACAGAATGTACTGGCGTGACACCAGTGCTAAATAATCTTCTTGCAGATAGAGCAAAAAAGGGGGCCGCTGAGAATTAAACGGTGGGCTATGTAAAAGAAGATTATTACTATAATTGCTCCAGCGGAGTAATTAAACACCTTCTTTGTTTGTATGAAACAATATTTTCTAAACACATACCTTTTGTATATGAGAAGAAACAATTAATAAAAAAACAAAAAATAGGTTATAATACTACAAAAAATTTAAAATATTCGGTTAATATCGGTTAATCGACTGAAATTAACCGGTTTAATCGTTAATCGAAAATAGCCAATTTTAGACTAACCGACTAGTTAATTGGGTAGTAAATAATTGGTTAACCGAATGAATACCCTACTAAAAACATATTTTATTCACATGAATAACTCAATTGGGTTATATACTTCGTTTGCCGCAACCATAACTAAATTGAATTCTTACATTTTACGTCTGTTATGGTTACGCATAACCACGTATACATTCATATGTTCAAAAAACAGTGACATTATATTGTTATAGATATGGAAAAGATTTACATAAGACCTTGCATATCTTTTAATCCCATGGTGGACCTAAACCAGTGGGCGGAAAACAATGCGTTTACCAATCGCCCCCGAGCCATCAGCGAGCAGTCAGCGCACACAGGTAACAAATTTATACACTCGCCCCTTGCTTAAAAACTAGTGATATCTGACCTCCGCAGCATTTGGAAATATGCTAGAAGCATCTGTTGAGTAGCAACTTTTGGCTTAAACCACAACCTCCACGTGATCTCTGAAAATAAATTTTCAACGGAAAAGCGAAACTGGCTGTGAAGAAGATTTTCTTGAAAGACAGAAAGCATTTCCAGTGGTAGCGGATGGGCTCGCAAAAGATCGTAACGATCTCTTAACAATTGTCAGTTTTGGATTTTCGCAAAAGCCCATGTATTCCATGCACCAATTTGCCACGAAGGATGTATCACCAGAAGATGAAATAACCTAAAGATGGTCACTAAAAGCCCCCGGGGGCTAATTTTGTAACAGTACTATTATAATTTTCAAGTAATCAAAATATCTTGAAAATTTTCCTTTAACAATATTTAAAGGATTATTTAAGTTCTCCTCCAGGCGATTTACGCTAGAGTCCCACAAGGAAACATATTGGGCGCTCTATTGTATTTTAATATATACTACAGATATGTCAACAAAGACCCAGGCCCAAGCTTTAAGTTTTACTGAAGATACAGTCTTTCTAAGCTCACACTGAAATGAAGCATCTCTACAGCACTATATATATCAATTGAGAATATGGTGAAAGCAATGGAATATAGACGTCAATAATCAAAAGTGTGTATAGGTAACATTTCCATTTTATAAAAAATCATACCGCTATGTCAAAATTAATAATCAAATAATACCTCAACATTCCGCCCGCTTTAAGGAAGCACAGCTGAGTGTTAACGGGAGCGTCCATAGGTCGCAGATAGTGGACCGTCCCAGAGATATATGGGGTAGCTGCGAACAACACAGGCAGTCGCTGACAGCTCAGCGAATTTAAGAGGGTCTCAGAGAAGATGCGGGTTACTCCGTACCTTCAAAGAAATTCTGAAGCCCAATAATATTATAGGCGACATGGCGAGTAATTGGCTCCATAAAATGAACATGAAGGTCTGCTGGCAGCCCCAGCACCAGGATCGGATGCACAATTAGTTGAACATCTTAAATAAAACGATTAACAAAACTATTACAACAAATAACAATTAATCTGACCCAAGGTTGCATACCTTTGAAATGAAGTTAAGGATACGATTTAGAAAATGGAATATTAGTAAGCTTTTAGAAACATCCAAACTTGTTTAAGTCTGCAGAGAATGCTCTGCTTACAACAACCATGTTCTCGGATTAGCAGAAATAAATGGTCGGCATAATGGGAAATAAATGCAAACGGGCTCACCATCTTATACTTAGGAAAACCTGCTAACCATTTGAGAAGTGTCGGCTTATATTTCCAATCAAGCTCGTAAGGCCGTCTTCAAATGGGAACCCAACTTTGACCAAATATCTCGTAGAAATTTCATGTATAAACATATAATACCTCAATATTCGACTGTAAAATATAACGTAATTTTGCCATACAGATGCACAATTTACTCATATGAAAGTAAAACCAATTCAAATAAATTGGCTCATTGAAAGAAATTCTGCACTTACCACTTTATCTAAAAGTCAATCTGATGATATGGTTTTCAGTTATGGGGTACTGCATCGGCCTCAAATATAAAAAATCCGAAGGCACCAAAATTAAATTCTTCGAACTCACAAACTTCTTAATGTGCCATCAGTAAAAGTAATGATCACTGAATATTTAACAAAATATTTGAAAATGCTCCAATTCCATCCAAATCCTCTAGCTCCATATATTTTAAATGATGGCGGCCACACCCGTTTAGGGAGAAGATATAATGCAACACTATGTGATGAGCCTGCAAAGAAATGGAGAATATTCCTTGAAAAAAATATGATATTGATGTTCGGCTTTTCTCCAGCTTGGGAGCAAATGACCTCAATTAGAGATTTCCATCTGGTTCGGCCGGGGCTTATTGTACAACTGTAAATTTTGATGATGCAAGTTGGTTTAACGTTGATGCACATCAAGTTATCTTTGGACGTCCTTGTCCAGGAAGCCTTATGGGTTATACGTCCGATTTTATTTGCTGATTTGAGCATGTGCAAAATCCATACGAATTTTCGCCTTAAGATGTTCTGGTGGATTGGGACCTGCCTTGTCGTGTAAATGAGTTTGGCCAAAAGCATCAGATGATACGCAGTAGGCAGAGGATAGCGAATGTTCGAGCCTCTGTGTGGCGTGTTTATTTATACTCCAGTTTTCACATCCATATAGAATGAAAAGGCTTAATGCAGTTAATATAAATTCATAGCTAAAGCTCACCAGAAAGAAACATTTCTCAGCGAGCAGAAAGCCTTACGAGCTTTGTCTACCCAATTTGAGATATTTTTACGTACATCAGTGTTTGTTGAGATTATGCAGCCAGGGTGGCTGAATTATTGAAAATGTTCTATAGAGTTATCATTCAAAAAGAGCGCTCTGATTGTATGAAGTCTCATGATCTTTATTTTATTTGTGTTGGTGCGAAGTCCAACCATAAAAGTATTTTAATGCAGTGCTTAAAGTTTGGCATTTATATGTTAAAATATATGTGCCAGTATCCATAGGTCATCTGCATAGTCCAAGTCGTGTTACTTTCTGAGCAATTTTACTAATCCATGCATCAGTTTATAAGGGCACAAATATATAAAAACACCGGGCTGGTTTTGTTTAAGATATCTATATCTGGAGGAATATTATTATCGGTGCCAGCATTTTTGCCATTTTTAATTAAGTTATGGCTGCAGTTTGGTTAGTATCGGATATGATAGCGGGAGCCAAAGGGGAGTATTGGCAACGTTTTATTTGATTTCAACTTCGTTGTAATTCTTATTTCAAACTGTTGTTTCCATCTTTCTAGTTGTTGTTCTACGGTAATGAGTACTCTGTGTTGCATATTAAAGAGAGGAAATTATGCTTTAAATGATTTAGACGTGACATTACATTTGTATGTTTTACATGGATTGTTCTGAAGTGCGGCTCTTCCTATCTCTTCTAAATATGTTGATATGAAGTTGCTTTTATCGGCCCTGGCTAACCGTTTAGCTTTACCATTCAAATATAAATATTTACGACGGAGGTTCTAAGCGCATTTTGAGTCAGGTTCACAGTTGCATAAGGTGTTATGCATTTTCTTGCTTTTGGCGATTTTATCTCATGTTCTGATATCCAATCCTTTCTTTCTGATGATGTTAGGACACTGACCTGAATTGTCGAATTTATTACGGCATTTATGTCTTACTTGAATCTGGGGTATCACCACAATCAAGGGCTTCCTGTATAACACCATGACATTGCTGAATAGATCTGTCCGCTGTATTTGCTTAACTGAGGTTTGAGATGCTAGTGAGTGTTCGCCTAATTCGGATAATCTTGTCCCTGAATATGTCCACATCTAGTTTGTTGCAAACGTCTGCTATGACCCTTAGCCATTTACTCTCGGAGGGATCTGATCTATTTGTGCCCGGTAGCTGGCACCAGGTGATACAATCAAATGTAAATTTGTAGATATCCTTGTTAGGGATTTGGTGCCTCCAATAGAGATTTTATATATTGCAAAGAAATCTATTAAGATATTTACGTTTTCGTTGCAACGGGTTTCTAAACTGTGACGAGCCATTATATTGCGTGAAGTTGGGTTACCGATAACTTTTGCATTGAAATCCCTAAGAATCCCTAAGAGAAATCATGCTTATCTTCGTTGCATGTGGTGTTGGTGTGTGCGTAGCATTGGATTTGGTTATATTCCTAAGCTTGCTGCGAAATCTTACTGTGATTATTCTATCTGATTTTGCTTCCATTCAATTAGTGCTCGTAGTGATGCAGGTGAAATGATAAAACCGACACTGTAGAAAAAAATGTTTAAAAAAAAATTTCTAATAAAATATTTGTAATCAAATGTTCTTCAGTTATCGCAATTCCTGTTGATGGAATAAAGGAAAATTTAAAATTCTCTTTATCAAAAGGAAGAGTAAATTTGAAATTCGCTGCTATAATTATTATTATTTCATTACGCATAGTATAATTTGAAAAAATGGAGCAAAAAAAACCCTAAGCACTAATATTACAGTGCTTACACATTAGAATTTAAGTAAATATTTTTTGAAAACCAAAGCAACTACACATATGTAAAAATTGAATGTACACATCCTTCTGCAGGATACTCGTGTAGCAAAAAATAAAACTCATATATCATATTAGACAAAATTTTTTGAAAGGGTTTGTTTGCCGTTATTCCACTCCCTCATTTTTTCAAATATTTATCTTTTCTGCCAGCACATGAATAAGATGATCTATTGCCTACCAGTATCAAAATCCAGTTTAAAATCTATTTAAAATTAAAAGAGTAAAAGACAATATAAAAAATTAAACAAATCACCTTGAGCCAGTCAGTTAAGCTCTACTATGCGGTGGTAAATTAGTCCGTCCTCTTTTTAAAAATAAGCCTTTTCCACAACTTTCTTTCGTTTTTTAAAGAAGGCATATGACAAGTTGCTAGTAGGAAAAAGCGTATTGTATTTAAATTTGTATTGTGTTGTGCGGCTGCTGTCAATTTCTTTTTTAGTTTGTTTCGAAGGTTGGGTGGCATCTTGATTTGCTTGTATTACTAAAGTGTGGTATACCACCGGGTTTTTTGTTTCTACAATAAGTGTCTCAATCCGGGTACCTTATGTTTATGCTGCCTTATCATTTTGTTTTTATCTCAACTCTTTGCTAGAATTAAAAGGCATCTTGAATTTTTTTTGTTCTTGTTTTTTTTTTAAATTTTCTGTTTAAAATCGTCTAAGAAGGAGAAAGCACTTAATGGAAACATGAACAATTTTGACATTGATTACAAAGCACAAAGTATGAACTAATTCTCATTCCATATAGACCATTATTTACATTGCGTAAACATGCTCTCGCTGAGTCAGTACGGAAAGGAATTAGTTGTTTATTTGCTAATAATATTTAATATAGAAAACTATCAAAAATATCTTTTAAATAATGGTATCGACTTACAGTAAAGATTTATTTTTTTTTTAAATACATGTGGATGTGCTATCGATTTCCTCTCTAGTAGGCCAATTACCAATTTATTTATATTCAAAAGAAGACTAGTTTTCAAAAGTAATTTTTAGTCGATTGGTATATATCGTCGTTGTGGCACTGATCGTTATCGAAATGCTTTAATGCGGGCTTATAACTTTTTTTGAAAAAGTTTTCTAATATATTAAAAATTTATGTGCACGTCTAAATTAATTTTTCTTTTCGATTTGCAAATTTTATAACTAAAACAAGTTTTTGAAGTTTTTTTATTAAAAAACAAGTTTATGTATGTTTTGCAAGATTTTTGGAGAAATCCTTATTTTACAAATATATCACATATCCCTCAGCAAGAAATGCAAAATGTGCAAAACAAACGTGGAGCACATTGTGCAATCGACCAAAGAAATTATATACGACGAAGAAATTTCACAGAAAGGCTTCATAATCTTTCCACTTAGCTAAATGTCTTAAAGCGATGGGGCTTGAAAGCAACAACTCTGTCCCAAACTGGAACACTGTTCAAAAGTTTTTTTATTTACCCTGCTGCCGAACACCTAGGTCCCAAAGATACAGTCAGAAACCATAAGTCAGAACACAGTGGATCTTACGCGATACATGAAAAGTACTCACAGAAAAAAGAGAACTTTAGGGAATTCAAAATATGTCTAATAATCCTGGCGAGAAAATCAGATTGCAGACCATTTATCAGACACTGGATAAATCAGTTAAAAAAATTGGACGAGAAGACGAACGTATATAGTACAAAAATTAAGCAAAGTAAGCGTCGGCTGCATACAACAGGACGAAAGACATATATCGGATCACAAAATAACTCACTTAAAATAATTTCGAAAGCAGCAAATGTTGACTTGGTCAGGTCCAAAGGAGAGCAAATTGAGGAATGAAATTAACACAACACCCCTTTATTGCTAGTATAATAAATACACCACAAACAACCATATGTGGCGTATTGCCCCCCTTTCTCCTCTCTGCTTAAAACTCAGAGATAAGAAGTAAAAGTTGAACCGTTTCAACTGTGACCTACCGATCTGTCCAATAATAAATAAGTTTAATTTTAAAACTTGAAAAAATTATTTTCTATTTTTTGATTTTTGCTCAGTTCACTGCGTTAAGCCTAGTACTCTGTTCTAATTATTGCACATGTATCAATGTTACCTATCTCGCGAGTTTGCACAATTTGACGTTTTTAATCTTTTTCTAAGTATACGACATTGTTTTGCGTATGTACACAAAACCCAAATGTATTTTACTTTAAAGTATTTTTTAAATAAAAATTAAAATAAATATGGATGAAAAAATGTTACCGGTTGTGTTATTGATGTTTTTTGTTCTCATTTAATATTAAGTTTAAACTTTTTTTCATTAGCTTAAAATTCCACGTGAAATAAGTGCAGCTTATATTATTTCGCAGTTGTAAAAAAACGTTGCTAAAAACATTCGTATCTTTTTCACAAATTCAACAGAGTACAACTTTATCAACATAATTTCATATAAATTCCGCACATGATTTTTTCATATGAGTTTTGACAGCAGAAATGTTAAACAGAGTAACAGGCTTTAATATCAAAAACACCGCCTTACATTGCACAAACGCACTGTTCAGTGCCAGACATGAGCATTGAACTTGTGAAGTGTATGGCCGGCAAAAGTAAATTAAGAATTACGATAAAACCAATAAATTAAAAAGCAAACCCCACTTCTTATGAAAACTACATAAAATAAGGCACAGACTTCCTTCGATGGAAAAACAGCTAAGTCTTTGGAAAAAAAACTTTTAATTATGCAGTTTACTTGAACGGTATGAACAGTTGGATGAATGTCATTTGATCAGATAAGAAAATAACTTCGTTTTTTTTATGGACCTCTATACTAATGTAGGAATAATTTTCGAAAGTATTTTATAGAATTTTCATTCTTTTTCTTTAAAATAACACAAAACAATGGTCAATATTAAAGCAATAATTTTCAAACAATATTAAAACTTTTTTAGCATTGGTATATTCATTTTTAACACTTTACAATTTTTTTTATTTACCTACAATTTCTTTATTTTTTAATTTCTTTAAACTTGATTTTTTTAATGGGTATTTTTTTCATTGTTTAACCACTGAATAACATATAATTCGATAGGCATATGTAAAGCAAACGACACAACTGATACAAAATTATTTTACAAATGGCGATAACAAAATATACAGGGGTGTTCTGGAAACCGAAAACGCAAAACGCAAGAATTTTGAAGTTCTTTTAATACACTCTAAATACATTTTTTTATAATTTTCTCATAGAATTCTGTTTAATAGAGAAATATTTGTATTGTATTGTATTTGTATTTCTTTTACAAAGTGTAGTTGCCGTAACCATGGCCAACCATATTTTTTCTCTGCGTGTATATATGCCGCAAATCATATTTAAAAAATAAATGGCATAAAATGATCTACCAGATTATAATAAAAATAAATTTCATTCGAAATAAATTTCATTCTGCTACGTTTGCACTGAATATAAGTAAAATAAAACTTCTAACACAAACTTAAGTACATGATCCATTTGGTTATGTACTGAAATTGCCACCTTGGAATTAGTCAGTCATGGCAAAATAAACACATCCATATAAAAAACTTTCACTACCAATTGCTTCAAAATTTACCATAAATATTTTCTTTTATATAAAAGCAAAGGAATTAATTACCCGAAAGAAGTTTGTTTTCTTAAGTAATCAATTTTGTTTTTTAAAACAAGAAAATTCAGAATAATTTCTTTATTTGAATTTATTTCGTTCGTATTTAGAAAAATTTTCTTAAATAAAGAAAAATTTTGCTTCAACCAAACCACACATATATTTAAAATAAGTAATTTTTGGGTTGGACGAGATCATGTAAAAATTTCTTGGTTCAAGCCATATTTTCTGGCGGCATGAAATAACCCCCCAAAATATAACGCCCCAAAAAAAATATGAAATAACCCCCCAAAAATTTGTACAGAGAACAACAAAAACGATTTTTGGGGTGTTATTTCATTTTTTCAATTGGGGGATTATTTCATATGAAATAACTCCCCAAAAATCTGAAATGAAATAAGACCCTAAAAATATTTTGGGGACTTATTTAATGTTTAAATTACATATTTTAAAAGTCATAATGATGACAAATTGTGTTTTGTTATATTCACTGCATACGTTTACCAAACATAAAAAAGGGACTAAGTATCAAAAACTATAATTTCAGAATCCTAAAAAAATTGGGATTATTTTTAAGTCCTGAATTTCAGAAATCGGAATCTCTAAGTCCCGAACTTTATAATTTCGAATTCGAAAATCCCGAATCGCTAATTTAAGCTTTTCTGCATAGCCGGCCTTCGGCCGGGCGCAATGATTTTATCCTCTATGATATTTCAAAC
Organism: Pollenia amentaria; assembly: GCA_943735925.1. NCBI lineage: Eukaryota > Metazoa > Arthropoda > Insecta > Diptera > Polleniidae > Pollenia > Pollenia amentaria. The sequence continues at coordinate 196,310,063 of OX031008.1, read as the reverse complement.
ATCGGCTTCGCTTACTAAAGCTTTTCTTTTTTAGTCGGCCTTTGGCCGGGCGCAAGAACTTTTTCCTCTATAGTATACAAACACCGGCTTCGCTAACTAATGCCTTGTGCCCGACCGAAGACCGGGTTAGCAGAAAAGCTTTAGTTAGCGAAGCCGGTGTTTGGAATACAATATAGGGGAAAAATCCTTGCGCCCGGCCGAAGGCCGGCTATGCAGAAAAGCTTTAGTTACCGAAGCCGGTGTTTGGAATACTATAGAGGAGAAAATCCTTGCGACCGGCCGAAGGCCGGCTATGCAGAAAAGCTTTAGTAAGCGAAGCCGGTGTTTGGAATACTATAGAGGAGAAAATCCTTGCGCCCGGCCGAAGGCCGGCTATGCATAAAAGCTTTAGTTAGCGAAGCCGGTGTTTGGAATACTATAGAGGAGAAAATCCTTGCGCCCGGCCGAAGGCCGGCTATGCAGAAAAGCTTTAGTTAGCGAAGCCGGTGTTTGTTATACCATAGAGGAAAAAGTCTTTGCGCCCAACCAAAACTGAACAATATGTATTATATTGGGGTCTTATTTCATTTCTGGAATTGGGGAACTATTTCATATGAAATAAGTCCCTAAATATTGGGGACTTATTTCATTTTGATTTTGGGAGTTATTTCATTTCATTAGGGATTTATTTCATTTTAAGAATTGGGGATTTATTTCATAATTTTTTTGGGGACTTATTTCCTGGGGAGTTATTTCATGCCGCCATATTTTCTGGTAGTTAACTAAAAAATTATTTCTACGTATACCGAATCTATTAAGTCCGATTTTTCGAAAAGAATATTTCCCAACTTACTTGACCAAAATTTAACACAGACAAGACACACTTCTGAAATTAAACAAAACTCGAAATTTTATAAAAAAAAGTACTTTATAAATTAATTTTTAATGAATACACTCCTTTAAATCCCTCTTAGTATCAAGGACTTTGCTTTTTTTTTGTATTAAAAAAAAACTTTAACTCTTTTGTTTTTAAAGATTTTGTGAAAAACGTTTTCCATCTTATATTTCTTCAAATGCTTCCCATTACACTTGATTTCGTTGGCACAACTTCATTTAACTGTTAATTCAACCCTTATCCTGAAAACATAAAATACACAAATAATTTACAATACGAATTTATTTATATGTTTAATACACATTGGCAATCTGTTATATGGGTAGGTCCTTTTAAACTCCTTCGTACATGTGCGTGTATTTTTTATTATTTATGAAAATCGTCGTCATCGTCAACATTCTTATCGGTTTCCCAGGGCTGTATTAGAAATCCTGCCGCTGCCGTTCGCCTGCTGTCTCATACAAATATTTACAACCAAAAGCTTAAGGTTGTGATAATTAAAATTGTATCCGTTATATACTTATTTACGTATTTAAAATGGAATAAAGAATTATATACAACCCTTCCCTTCCTTGCCCTGGTACTCGGGTATTGGCTCAAGGCTTATGGCTTTTACCAAAAATAAAATATTAGATTTTATGGTTTTAATTTTTAATAATTTAACTGCGTGCAGAATTTTATGATAATCACGAAATAAAGCTTTAAAGTATTTGTTACACGTTTTATGTAACTCATTTTTGACAATTCTTATAATTTTAATGTCGTTTTTGGCAATTGAGGACATTAAGATTTTTTTATTTGAAACGTTTTGATTTTTTTTAAAGGATTTCGTTAAAAAAAGGAGTAGAGGAAGGTTTGTTTTGGGTTTACAAAAAAAAAAAAAAAAAAATTGGAAAAGTTTTTTTAAGCTTTTCATTTTATTAATTGATTAAAAAACTTTATTTTGAAACAACTTTTGATATATGTACTTCAAATTTCGTTTAAATAAAATAAACATAATTCAAATATTAATAACGGAATAAAAAATTACTTGAGTTAATCTTTTGCTAAAATTAAATTTTTTTCGAGGAAGCGACACGCTAAATATATAAAAAATTATAAACTGCAGTGCTTTTAAAAAAAATAAAGCTTTAAGACCACCCCGAAATACACGGAAATATTCAAAATTACTTATAATCAAACCTTTTCTAAAACGTCAAAAGTTTGAATATGATTTAAAAGTCATAACGTTCTCAACAAAAAGAGGAAGTTATTTTCAAATTGAGAAATCCATTTATTTTTATACCATTTAATACATAATTTTTTTTTTATTTAAATTCATTATTTATTTAAATTAACCGCCAGCTAAACATTCGGCACCATTGCTGATGCTAAAAGATAAAATAGCGTTCTTTCCTTCGGCTGAAGTGCACTTTACGGGTCGTACGAAAAAAATATATAAAAAATATGACACCGGATCCAGAATTAGAAAAAAAAATACCAAAATTAATATTTAAGGGGGCTGAGGCCCGTGGGTGCCCCTGGGTCCAAAAAACCGCCCAGCCCACTGAATGGTATGTGTGGGTACTCAAATGAAAGATAATTGTGCAACAAAAACGAAAATAATAAAATTTTGGGTGGGCGGCACTTCTAGGGCCCTCTGGGGCAAAAAAAGCGTCCCCCCCATCACACTTATGTATGTATATCTGTGTGGGTACTCAAATTAAAGGTAATTTGCTCACGATTGCAAATATGGATTTTGTTTTTGTATTCGTTTAATATTTTCCTCTCTAGGTTAATTTATGTATCTTTTATAGGTATGCAGAGAAGATTTAGTTAGCGAAGCCGGTCTTTGTTATACCATAGAGGAGAAAAACCTTGCGCCCGGCCGAAGGCCGGCTATACAAAAAAGCTTTAGTTACAAAAAAATAAAAAAAAAAATCCCGCGATTTTTTTTAACAAATTGTTCGTCTACGCAAAATAAAAACAAAATATTTACAATCGTAGGCATTCCCGCTCGACCTAAATTTTATTAATTTCGTATTTTTTACACAATTACCTTTAATTTGAGTACCCACACATACCACTAAGTGGGCGGGCCGCTTATTTTGATCCATGGGGTCCCAGGGGACCAGCCCCCTTAAATTTTAATTTTGGTTTTTTTCTTTTTTTTATTCCAGAGGGGGTCCAATTTTTTTTCCGTAGCCCCGTGCACTTTTGCCCTTTCCTTCCTTAAACTCTTCGAAAGACGAATTGCTTGGCTCCTTTTTATAGCCTTCACCGAAGGTTAAAGGGTATACATAAGATTGTCATTTTGTTTTCAGTCTCTACAATATTAATCTTTAATAAACTTATAAAATTTAATAAAATTTTTTCTTACCTAAAAAAAAAAATAATAAATGCAAAACTGTAGCAACGGTTCCAAAATAGGAGTCCGCGGGGGTTCTTTGAATTAATTTAGCGTATTCTTTACTTATTGCTAAATTAAAATTTCCTGAAATGATAATTCAGTAACAATAACAACTTTGATCAAGAAAGGACACATTTTCTGTGATATCTTTACATATTAGGGAGATCGATTATTCGACTTTTTTCAAAAGCCGGGTTTCGAATATTCCGAATACTTGCTATAAAAACCCTGGTTTCGGTTAAGCATTTTTAAAATAACCGGTTGACCGGTTATAATTCAAATACATAAAAACACAAAAATTAAATAAGTTTTTCTAACAAAACGTTAATTTAAATAAAAACAAAATCACTCAGAAAGGAACCAACAAACTACATAGATGTGGCATAAGGTGTGTTCAGAATTAACAAATTTTTGAGGATAAAATCCAAGAAAAGTGTGACCAGTAAATTGATCAACCTTAACCTTTATTTTTTGCAACTTCAATTTATTTACTTAACTTTATTTGTAATCAAATAATTGTTTAATGTTATTTGGCCACTGTTAAATGATGTTTGATCTAGACAAACTTTTTGCAAAAGCAAATAAAAGATTGTAGGAATTTAATAAATTTATTATTTGAGATATTCTCCCAAATTTATTTCAAATGAGTTTTAATATGTTGGAGATTAAACATGTCTATAAGAATCAGTGGACATTAACCATATTTATGAAAAGTTAAACATGCTTTTTGTATGAAATACTTATCAATTCTGCGACCACAGTTTAAAACCTTCCATGACATTGTTTGATTTCTTTAATTTTGATTTGTAGTTTTAAGCATAAAGACATGCTAGAACTACTTAAGAGTTTTTAGTGCTACAACGGGTGTTCCGTCTTCGGCAACACAACGGGCTAATATTGCACCTAATGATTAAATTTTAGCTGCGTAGTAAAGTATTATTTGTCGTCTCTTTATAATTACTTCGAACGGAGTTAAGTTTTATTTGGAGTACGTGGACTAATTGAAGGTGATTAATACCTAAGTCGTGACCTGAAAGAACCTTTGCAACTTATAGTTTTAAGGCATTTCAGGCACCTTATTTTAATCCCATTCGAAATATATCCAGAGATAATATAAAAATATATTTAATATTTAATCCTTTTTATTAAGCTTGAGGTCTTTTTCTTTTTTTATAAAAAATATTAAATTTTATTGAATCCAATATTTCGGCACTCCGTTTTATTAAGCTTGAGGTTTTTTTCTTTTTTTATAAAAAAATATTCAATTTTATTGAATCCAATATTTCGGCACTCCGAATATTTTTTATAAAAAAAGAAAAAGACCTCAAGCTTAATAAAACGGATTAATTAAAAATTTTTTAAGGACGAATAAGAGCCAATTTAATATATTTAATATTTAGAATAATCTCGCACTACGAATTATTATTTACTTTTTAACAGGACACTTTTTGTAGTATTTTGAATTGTTTTTGGTTTTTTTTTACAAGAACACACGCTTTTATAAGCGATTTGTATTTAGTTTGTTGATAATGTTTTTGACGTTTGTTACGTTTTGTTTTGACATTCTTCATAAAAAGTTCAAATTTGCCCAATATTCAATTAGAAGAATACTTAAATTAAGAGTACATTTAAAACAAGAGTAAGGAAAACTTATATAAATTACACATTATAAAAATAAGCGGCTTATTATAAATAATAGCCGGTTTATTTAATATTCGAAAAATGGACATTTTAAAATAACTGGCTTGGGCAAAACTAAAATAACCGGGCGAAAGCGGTCGAATAACAACCGTTTGATCTCCCTATTACATATACATACATTTATATTAATATTTTAAGTTTTGTGTTGTGCTGTCCACCTATACAAAAACTGTGATATAATTTAAAAATTATGTAAACTGACGAAGAGGATTATTATATTAATGAAAACTCAATCACTAAGGAAGTTGGAAAGAATACCAACGACACATCGGATATAATTAAGAATGAATAAATAATTTTTTGTTAACATTAAATTAATGACCTTGAAAGCCTGCAAATAGGAAACTATATAAGCTATTTAGGTTAATTTTACACATTTTCAAAATCGAATCCAGAAATTTTTGAAGCAGAGCATCGAAAGGGTTAAAATGTTTCCAAGCAAGTTGTTTTTTTAATAAATCAGGGTCTACATGTTTAATCCTGTTCTTTCGCTTTTACGAACTTTCAGAGCATCAAACATTACACATTGCCTTACTTATCGGATTTGAATTCCTGACTTAACTTATTTACAATTATATCAGTAGTAAAGTTGTCATTATTAAAAAAAATTCCGGGAATTCCCACACAAATTTTCCGGGATGTTTCTCGAAAGATGTGCGGGATCCCGGGATTTTTGTCCCGGGAAGTGAAATCCCGTATGAAAAACAGTAGTTGCTAATGAAGCATTATTACAGCTTGTATCCACATATTTATGCGAAACAAACATTTTTGCTATTCAGTGCATAAAAGCGAAAGTGAATCACGTTTAGAGCCATTATTACAACCTAATTACACGCAGAGAAAAAATATGGTTGGGCATGGTTACGGCAACTACACTATGTTTATTGTAACAATATATTGTTGTCTTACATAAAATATTGTTATTTTTATTTGATATCAACAATATTATAGTTACGTTAAATATATCAATGTTTATCGCAATTACAAATTTAAGTATGGTTCACTGAAAAATAATCATTTTTATAACAACTAAATAATGATAACTTTAAAAACATGTTATATTCCTTAAAACCATTTAATGATTTTTAATAGCCATAACATGATAACTTTCTGTATGTGTACTCATAATATGTTTAAGATGCAAACAAAATATCTTTACTCTAATAATATTTTGTTATCGTCATTTGTAAAATAATTTTGCATAAGTTGTGTCGTTTGCCTATCGAATTATCTGATATTCAGTGGTGAAGCAATTTTAAAAAAATACACATCAAAAAAACCAAGTTTAAAGAAATTGTAGGTACATAAAAAAAAAAAAAAATTGTAAAGTGTCACAAAATAAAATATCAATGCTTAAAAATTTTAATATTCTTTGAAAATTGTGCAAAAATATTGACCATTGATTTGTGTTATTTTAGAGAAAACGAATGAAAATTTTATAAAATAATTTATAATTAATTGCGACCTACGACAAAATAAGGTTAAAAATATTATGTTTAAAGTTGCATCATATTATGATGGGAAATATCTGTATTAGTTACTGCCAGGCAGTAAATAAATAATATAAAAAAACATTTTTCGGTGTTAGATTTAATCTACATACTATTATGATTAACATGATAATAATATGATGTAATAAAAACAAATTAGGATTAAGGGAAAAATATTGCTTTCAATATAATCCTTTGGCGTTGCGTTGCGTTTTACATGACTAGGGCCTAAATGAAATATGTAGTTTATATACAGCACTCCAGCATATACCAACTACTATTGTTTGTTTAAAATAAGTTATTGATTTGTTTGTTTATCAAAACCAGAAGTAAATTTGTGTGCTTTATTTTTGTTTTTAATGGTGAATGGTTTTTTTTTTAATTTAATTTGAATAAACTAATTAGACATAAGGCTGTCATTTAAGTTACCACATCTTCAGCAGAAAACATGGCAGCATCAATTTCTTAAACTTCACTTGTAAATTAACCATGAGGATAAACCTTATCAGTTCTTTTTTGGTTAATGTTAACTTGCAATAACCAAAAACCATTTACCTGTCACATCCTAAAAAAACTTAGCGATCGAAAATTAAATTTCTTCACATGTTCTAGTAAAATCGAGAAAAATGTTAAAGCTTGAAAATTAAATGAAAATCAATGTACACGAAACATATGTAAACACCTATATTATTATTCAAATTTTACTCTGGGGCCAAATTATAATATTTGATATCGAACGAAATTACAAAACAACTAAAATGTTCTTATCTTGATCTATATCAGCAGCCGTAACGTGGACCCTGTTCTGTTAAATTTTCGTTTTGCAAAATAATGTTTCGTATGTTAATTGGTTTAGGATTTATTTCAAACGTAAATTATTTTATGAAATTTAACTTTGAATTCTTACATGCTTTATAGAATCCTAGATAAAAATTTTTTTGTGTTACCAACGGTGGGAATAACTTTACCATACGTGGCTTTGGAATGTATAAAAACTTTATCGAACGAAATTTTTTTTAAGAGTTTGAGACCAAAACATTATTCACATGTTGAATTTTTTTTAAGCCAAAAAAAAAAAAAAAAAAAAAATAGTCCAACAACTAGACTGCTTCTCCCTCCCTTTAAATTTTATTCGATTTGCGAGAAAACCAATGTTTATGTCGATTTTTTGTGCATGATACTAAAAGTAATAAATTTTTATGAGAAAACCACTTCATATTTCCCATATTTCCTTTCAAGGCTACAACACTAACAACAAAACAGGAAATAAGAAAAAAATTACAATAAGGATATTACAGCAACAAAAAAATGGGAGAAAAAAAATCCCGTAGATGTCATTGATACAAAATACGTTTATAACCCAGAGAACAGAAAGAAAAAGAAGAAAAAAAATCAGAGTCGTAACTTTTTATGCAGCACATAATTTAAGCAGCTTACATCACTCTAAGAGGAGTATTTACTTCAACTGGTATTCAAACTATGGACTATGGACTACTTAGGAATTTCTCAGTGTTTTTTTTTTGTCTTAATTTTTCTTTTGTCTACTTCTAGAAATCTTTACTTGAGCTTATACAAGAAAATACTTTATTTCATGACATTTTTTTTTATCTATTTAATTCTCCTTTCCTCCTTCTCCTTAGCTTTTGGCCTGGCCTTCGGGGTACACTTAACACACTTTATCATGGGAAATATGATTCTTAAATATATTTAGAGTTTATGGAGCTGTTGTTTTTTTTAGTTTATATTTTCTTGATTTCCTTTTTTGTGCACATTTTTATTGAAAATTTGTATGGAATTTATGTTGGTGTCACCAGAACAATAGAATTAACTGCATAAGCGGATGTTTTTAAATATTTATAGGCAAAACAAAAATCTGCTCAAAAAAATTTTTTTTAAAACAAATAGAAAATAAGCAGGAGTGTATTAAATGCAGCAAATTTAATAAGATGTTTTAAATTTTCCTTCACAGATGTGATCATTTAGGAAGTTCTTAAGGATAAAAGTCAGTCAGACAGAATTTTTTTAAATGGCAAGCAAAACATAAAATTTTGTTACTACCTTGAAATATATTTTAATTCATTTAAAACGTTTTTAATCATTATGTAAACGTTTTTATCAAGTCTGGATAAAAATTTTGAATCTTTGCTTATTTAAAGGCTACAGAATTGCGGCTCAAGTACAATGTTTTGCGAAATCAATAAGTGCATATACTGTTAGAAGGGCTGTTTTGCTCCCTACTGCAAAAGTCACTTAAAAGTGTTTATGAGGCGTTCTTTTATTGAACTTTGAATTTCCTTTAATTTATTAAAGGAACTAAATATGAAACAACTAAAAAACATTTTTAAAATTGGCTTAAAGTTGTTCGTTGATCCTGAAAAATCCATCCTTGGAAAATAAAAACAAGTAAGTAAGTACAGTCGGTCAAGACTGGCCATATGATACCTACACCGCAGTATTATATACACAGAAAAAAATTCTCCAAAGTTTTTCACCAATTAATTGAAATCAATTTTTATTTATTTTTTGTGTATATATAAATACATCGTCACTTACGGAAAAGCTGCAACTTAAAAGAATACTATTTCAATAAATTTCAATAGTTGGAAAAGTTATATTCAAATACATAAAATCAATAAATTTGAACTTTAAATTAATATTGTTTAATTTTGAAATTAAAAATTTCAACACTATACAGAATAAGTTCTCGCCAATTTTGTTTTCAATTAAGCCATTAAATTTAGTCAAGTGACGTAAACTTTTAAGTTTTCAAAAAATTACTGCAAGGAATGTTGTAAATATCAAAAAATGTGTTATTGATACTATTAATTAGTTTACTGGTGAAAATGTTATTATTTTTTTATTAAATTTCACAAATTTTAATAGGCCTTCCTGAATTTTTGTTATTGATTCGATATAATGATTTTTTTTTCTTGATTTTGAGTTGTTTTTCTTTCTCTGGGTGTACAGAAAAATGCATCTTCATATTGATGATACCCGTACATCAGAATTGTGACATCAATGTTATTACAAATAGCATTAATAAGGAAAAAATTTACATCAATCCAATGACGAACGTCATCCTAAAATTTTGTCATATTTTATGCGTCATCTACACTATGACTACAGTGACATCAATTGCGTACACTGATAGAAAAGGTGTCATAACGCTGATGTATTCTGACATCAGTACAGACAAACTGTAATCAGTGCGGTGACAAACTTTCACCAGTGCGATGACAAGAAGTTATCGGTGCGATGACAAACTGTCATCAATGCGATGACAGAATATATCATTTCATTAGTGTGATGACAAACTGTCATTAGTGCCAATGACAAAGTGGCATCAGTGCTAATGACAAACCGTCATCAGTGCGAAGACATAATATGTCATATTATCAGTGTGATGACAAACTGTCATCAGAACAATGACAAACTGTCTTACGTGCGCTAACATAATATATCATGTCATAATATATTATTAATATTATTTTCATGTTTAAAAAGTAAAATTAGAAGCAAAAATTCTCATATTTAATTTTTTTTTTAAATTATTTATTTAAATACATCAAATTTTTAAAGTAGAAATATTACGAAAACCATATCGGGCATGCTACTGGTGTCCCATAATTGAGAGTTCTTCTGTTAACAAAAGGCGGAATACAACAAAAGTGAAACAAGCATGTGTAACGGGTAAGTAAAAAATGATATTCTCTTAATTTGACTTTAGGTAAATTTAAATGACTAAATTTGATGACAGTTTGTCGTCGAACTGATGACATGCTTTAACCGACTCCGATTCATCATTTCTGCGTTCCCAATGTTACCCTGATGACAATTTGGCGAAGTTATGTTAAGGCTGATATCACAGTGATGTAAAGTATCATGGGGTCAAAAACGAAGACATTGTCATAGTACTGATGTCAAAATACATCAAGGTTATGACGCCTTTTCTATCAGTGTACATACATATTAGTTTTGTTTCTTGAGGAGAGTTTAGGAAGTAAGTTTATGTTACTCCTATGGTAAGCTCTGAACCCACCAACAAACCATTTTCCCATGGCAGAGTGGTTATCGCAAAAGTGATCATCTCTAAATTGTGTGTCAATACAAGTTAATATTGTTAAGATGATTAAGATTGGAATGAAAGAATTTTGCGAATAATACTTTGCAGTGAAAGTCACTTTGGGCAGATAATATTGTTAATTCTATATTGTTGTATTGCTTTGCAACTGAAGTTTTGGAACTAGTCCATACTATATAGAAAGATGGTTTATGGGGACGAAGACTGTATTCCAGAAAATGTATGGGTGCTAAGTGAAATTAAGTATTATGTAAATTAAGTAAAATGATTGTCAGCATTTTCAATATGACAATTAGAACGCATACACCAAATTTTATTAAATTATCTCCAAACCTGTACTTTGCGCATAAAGTGTGAGCAGACAGCCCGCCAACAGGATGTATGGGCATCGTAAGATCGATTCAGTGATTCTGAGTTGATCAGTTTGACCAATTTTTTTCATGCTAACGGCATCAGTACAAATGCATAATAACCTTTTCATTTTAGTGGTGTGAGCATAATGAAGAAATAATAAAAGGTTACAAGAAACGATAACCAAAACTTGATGAGGCTTGGTCCAAGATTAGCCGAAATTTCCATTTTTAAATTTGGTCAATAACTGACTTTAACTATTTAAAAACAGTATATCGTGAATGAATTATTATTCTTATCAATTTGTTTTATAATCAACAAGTAAATGATGATTTGTTATTTCTAAAGATTAATCCGTTATTGCCTTTGACTTCTCTCTTTAAAAAAACGATAATACTAAACATGACGATTGATGCACAATAATTCTTGGCTTCCATATAAGGCCTAGTCCCGAAAGTCGCTATTATGTAATTATTAAAAAAAAGTCAATAACTGTGCATCAAAATTTCTTCTGGTTCGATTCGTGGGTGTATTTTGCTCTACAGTACAACATGAAAAATTTCTTTGTATTCTTCTTACTTTTTTTATAATAATCACCAAAATGGCGATTTATTGTTTGTGCTATTCCAATTTATTGTTTTATTATTCCATGTATGTCATTGAAATAATTAACGGCAGCCCAATTAAGTAAATATTATATTCCTTATCCTTAAGAAACGTTCAGGCGATAATTCCATCAGCTTGTATATTGGAGAAGTAGATCGAAGGCAGAGTAATAGTTTGATACCTCTCAGAACAAAACTTTCTTGAATTACATGATCTATACTGTAGATCATGGAATTCTCTACTGTAGATTACATAGCAGAGTTGGCAACACATACATTAAAATATTTTAGTAGTATAAGTGAGAATAAATACCCAACAGACACGGATGTTTGGTTTCAAATTGAAAATGATTTGAATGAAATCTTTTCTCAAACAACCAACGTTTGAAAATTATTTAATTTAAAAATCATAGCATTCTTAACAAAAAGGGGAAATTATTTTCAAATCTGGAAATGCATTTACTTGCTTTTAAAAGCTATTATCTAGTGTTGTTCAAATGTGGAACCTAAATGACCAATATTTTTTTTAATTTAAATTCATTATTTACTTAAATAAACTGTCGGCTAAATACTAGCCACCATAGCTGAAGCATGAAATAGCGTTATTTACCGCGACGGTGCAACAAACTTTAAATTTCTTTACTTTCTTCCCGTTTTATTTTTATTAGCATTCTTACTCACTTTTTATAAATTTTTGCTCACAAAAAATGAAATTTATCTAAAAGCGAATTAAGTTTACTTATTATGTATATTTTCCTTAATTGTAAAACTTTAATTTAACTTTAATCTCCCTTTTTTAATGATATCCCTTAGTTTTCGCTGTAGTGCTGCCAATTTTTTTTCGGTTTGAAAAAACCTTTTCTAAAAACTTTATATAAAATTTATAAAACATTGTATGTTTACATTCAATTTGAATTCAAATGTAAACATCAATCAATAGAAGATGGTTTAAGTGCATGATATCACACGATAAAGGTTTGACATCGTGTTTGTTGAGCATCAGTGTTGCTAAAAGTTGTCTATTGTAATACCAAATAAGTAAAAAATTCCTTAAAAAGAAAATTCTTTAAAAGAAAACTTAATATTTTAAACGGGGGTCCTGAGACCTTTGAAGGAGAGTGACACATTTCTTATCTTTATATTTAAAAAAAAATAAACATCATAAAATGGCAGCACTGAATGCAAGCAACAATTGATAAGACAACCTTTTTTTGGGTGGGAAAGCTCAAGCGAGCCTGATTTAAATTGATTCCGCACGGGAAGGAAAATTCAGACATAAATAAATATTGATCGATATGCCAATTGCAATTATTCATTCCTTCGGTAAAGCTTTTCGCAAAAAATGTTTAGCATCCCTGTTTTTCAAATTTGTCTGGGTTGATATTGTGTCAGTTGTTGGTAAAAAAAAAAAACTTTTATAACAAGTTGTTAAAATTTTTGATAGTAATATTTTTTTTTAAGATAAATTTATGTAAAAAATTCCAACGCGAAAAATATATAATTGTAATATAGATAGAAAAACATTTTTTGAGGATAATTGTGACGACGATTGCTAAGAACTTCGGATAGAAAGAAGAGTTTTTTACTAAGATGTGTTACAGATAAATGATAGGGAGTAAGTTGGAATAACCTGCATTACATGTTTAACTGCCTGTTTATCAATTTCCGAACGATTTAACTTCTTTAAATCAATCATTGCTTCTAACGGTAATTTGTTTGTATATTTATCTCTTAGTAATTAGTATTGTGGTTATTTTATTAAACTGTTAATGGTTTTTAATCCAAATTTATCTCTAAATTTTAATGAAATCAAAATGGCGAAAAATGTCTATATTGCGGTATCAATAATATGGCAATACCGCAATGTTAGAGATGATACCACAACAACAGATGGATACCGCACGAGCGGAATAAATAATAGCAAATTTTGCTTCAGCACCAAAATTGCTTTACGCAGCCGCGGAACGGAATCAACAATACTACCTATTATATAATATTTGAGTCAGTGTTGCCAATAAAGAATTTGAAATGATTGTGTCCCAGATTACACATGCAAAACCAAAAAGTAGCTTTAATAGATTAATGAAAATATATTCAATTACTCAAAGGTACCCTGTATTACCAACTCGATAATGTTGAAATAACTTTCACAAATATATTATTATCAAAGTTGTTTTTGGGAATACAATTATTTATTAAAAGATTTTGTGTGTTGTGCTTAATTCCCTTTTATTAAATAATTGATAAAAATACTGATCTGGCCTAAGCACCAGTGAAATGTGCATAGGAACACCTTATCCTCCAACAATAAATTTCAGTATTTTTATCAATTATTTAAAAAAAAGGAATTAAGCACAACAAACAAAATCTTTTAATAAATAATTGTATTCCCAAAAACAACTTTGATAATAAAATGTTTGCAAGTGCACGTGCATAAAAAACTGAACTGGCAAATTGTTTTTATTTTGATTTCTTGCAAAAACAATAAAAGCAATTTGTTTTTGCTTTTAATTTGTTTTTTCTTTACCCACTTACAACTACAATTAATGTTGGGAGAATTCCAAATAATTGTAGTGGGGAAGGTAACAAAAGATAAACTCACTGTTTTGTTGTTGGTATTTTGTTTAAGCTTTGTTTAAGACTTTTAGAGTATATGTAGGTAATTCTCATTCCCTCTGTAGTCTTGTTTGCGGATAGCTTTGGCTTTTCTAAAATTATTTAGGAGAACGTTTTCTGATGATCTGACCTAAGCATCCAGTGAAATGCGCAATGCGTGTGTACATTCTAAAATCTATAGAATGTACACACTTCTCTTATTAATTCGCGCAAATAAAAAATGTCATGAAAATTACAATCAAATTTGACAGTTAATGTTCAAAATTATTTCCTTAAAATATTTTTGAGCAATTCTTACGCAAAATATTTTTGCACATAAAGGTTTTTGCCGCCTACACATGGTCATATGGCGTTGACTATGAAATTTGATAGTTAAGTACACAAACATTTCAAAGTTTATTGCTCGTTTAGACCCCATATAAAATTTCTTTATATGTATGTGTTGAAAAGTGAAAAAGTCAGGGTTTAAAAAACAAGTTTTGCTGTGATGTAGTCTGAAAACATTGCAAAAAAAAAATCAATGTTCGAAAAGAAAAACTTGACTTGTCAGAAATTATTGGAAAAATATAACTCAAGTAAAATTACACACAGATTCAACATGGGATACACATGTAAGTAAAACTATCGCGTAATATGTGTAATTACACACCGATTGGCAACACTGATTTGTCACACGTATGTATGAGATAAAAAAAGAAAAAGACACGGTGTAGTAGTTTTGCCGAACTCTGAAGGTGAACCAAGTCTGTCTACTATATTAATCATCCTTGCTTGCATTCGCGAACACAGATGAGATGCAAATGTGAATGGTGAAAATGGGTACGACACCAAATTTATTTTTTTCTTTTATTTTTCTGTTAAACATCAGCTACAGGAATACATTTGGATCAATTATTTTCTACAATTCAGATTGGTTTAATATTGAAAGAAAGCTAAATGCATTATTTTTACAATCCTTACAGGTCATCTGGAATCCGAAAATATCCTCCCAAAAATAAAGTTGGACACTTTCGAGATCAACATATTTTGTAAGTCAAATCTTTGTTTTCTTTCAACAATCCTTGGAGGTCATCTGGAATTCAAAAATGTCCTCCTAAAAATAAAGTTGGACACTTACGAGATCAATATATTTTGTTGCTATTTTTATCTCAAAGAGGTTTTGTTGTAAATTTTTTTCCATTTTGGGACTACATTTCGCGGTCCCAATATAACTATTTTATAATTTAAGTTTAAATAGATATTAAGATTTTTTCTAAAGAGCATCACAGATTCGGCTTAGTAAATACTATTTGTAAGCATTTGTCTGCTTAAATCAAACAATATTCTACCGTAGGGTACATAAGTTTAATATATTCCATATTTAATCTATTTCCGCATAAATTTACTGCTTTTAAGTAACTTGTATCAGTATGAAGTATAAACAAATGCCTACTAGCTGTAATCTATAAGTACAAAAAAGCCCTTTTAATCTCTTTTAACACACATACACACATCCTTATACGCATAACAGTATTAGGATAAAGATGATAACAATTTGGTCACTTTAAGTGAAGCAAATTTATTTATAAGCAGTTTTTTATCCAAACAAGACATCCTTTTTCATTCACTTCCCCCTTCTGAGAATGTATGAGAAAGAAGGGAGATTTTGTTTTTTAAGGATGTTATTTTACACATACAGCCAAAAAATACACTATTATATGGGCAGTAAGAGTATGAGTGTTTTAGTAAATTGAACTAAATGTGATTTTTGATCGTCATGTTACATAACTTTTATATCTTTGTAAAAGTATCTCATATGAGTTTATTTGAATGGTTATGTGTGTGCGTTGGCGTCTTAATCATGTTTTATGTAGCGTTACACATTCTTAATGCTTTTGGCAATGATTTTTTATTTGTTATAATTTTTTATTCTTTTGTTTTCGTGATCCTGATTGTAGTTTATGTACTACAAAATCTTTCTACAACTAAACTAAAGTTATTTATTGCTGTTGAGTGCTCCCATGTATGGGAAAAGGAAATGTTGTTTCTTTGTAATTCTATGTAATTTCATTAAGTTGTGATTTCTTTATTGTATTCTATTGTCCATTTTTTATCAAGTATCTGTCTTTGCTGTTATTTTTCATAGGGGGCTTTTGGATGGGAGTCTTTCTACTAATCTGTGTTGGAGAATGTGGTTAAAGTATGTCATGTGTAACTTTATTTGGCACTTGAACCGTCATAAATAAACAATTACACTAGTAATTTCACTTACACTTCAGGCAAATGGGTTCATTAATAACAAATGACTTAAACAAAAGTGAAATATTTACTGAAATAGAATTATTGTAATTGTACAGTGGATTTTCACAAATATCAATTACAATTATAAGTTTTACTTGTTGGTTTGTTGAGAAGTTTGAATTTATTTTTATACCCACACCACAATTGTTAAGAGGGCAAATGCGTTTGTGCTGCTGTGTGTAAAACTGAAAAAATTGGTCTTCGATCCGGCTTTTAGTGTACCGATAGACTCAGAATCAGGTTTGAATCGGCCAAACGATGTCCAACTAGCTGGCTGGTCATATACAATTTGTGCACAAATCTGATGAAATCTTGTACGTGCGTTTTGATTGTCAGAAGGACCCATTGAAAGTAGGGCGAATCGTCTATAATTTAATATCGCCCCCATACAAATTTCTGTCTAGAGTAGAATTTTTGTGCCCGTTAACTATCTTTAATGTTTTGTTGGTAGTTAGATCAAATTTGGTCCCGAAATATTCTATTAAAATCTAAATCTTCCCAAGTAACTTGAATGGAATCCGTCCATATTTGACCATAGCTCGCTACAAGTATAACTCTCTTAAATAATTTTGAAGGTCAAAACATCCTTATAAATGTTGGTAGTGACATACGAATTAGCGACAGGAAATTTTACGATAGCCACTAGAGGTCTGCACAAATGTATTTGCTAGCCAAATGATTGTTGTGTGTGTATTTGATATTCAAATCAAATGTGTAAAAAAATGAGAGCTATTCATTCACGCTCAATCATTTTAAATAAGAGATCAACACAGCCACATACACTAACACTAATTGTGTGTGTGTCCCTATTATTGTTTGATGAACTCAAATTCATACATCTTACAATACAAAAACCTGACTTAAGTTAAAAATCACACTAATCATTCGTGTGTTTGTTGTCTTTGTTGTTTTGTTAAAATTGGGTTTTCCCCTATTTGATAATTTTCCCTATCGTTACAAAAAAAGTAAGAAAATAAAATGTTTGTAAAAAATATATTTTTTTTTTATTTGCAAAAACAATAACAGTAATAAAATTATAAATAAAAAAATTATTATTATGCAAACCGTCAAATATTTTACTAAAATTATCGATAAAAAAGTTAAATAATGTCAAAAAAATGTAAAATTGTTCAACTTAAAACTTAAAAAAATTATCAAAGCTAAGAAAGAAAGCTCGTTATAAAATAAAAATAATCTATTAACGTTTAAAAATAAGTTATAAGTTCTCTTGATTTAAAAAAAAATTAAAACAAAAAAATTAACAAAAATTTCATTTGTTTAAAAATATATTTAAAACTACTTTTTGCTTCTAAAAAGTTGGTATCACTTTTAATGCAATATATTTTTACTAATATTTTGTTTTCGATATGATAAAAAAATTTCAAAAACACAAAACAAATGTTGTGTTGATAAAACACAATATGTACATCGCCACACAAGTGTATTTACTCGTGTAAAAGAGCATATTTGTTATTTATACCTGTTTCAAATATTTCTCTCACAACACTCACATAAATAATTGAACGCTTTGCACACATAGGATATTTCTTACACACAATAAATTGTGTATGATTCAAAAATCACACACAACACACTACTGGCTAGTCTGGTATGTGAATTCATGTGTCGTTTAATCGCACAAATGCAGATCTATAATAGCTACTAGTAATGCCAAATATTGTGCTGGTAGGTCCAGAATTAACCATGGGTCTCATTTAATGGCCTGTTCATCGATTTCGAACGAAGACTTCGTTTGCTTAACTTGCATGTAAAACTTCTTGTTTTAAATATAAGTTAAGCGAACGAAGCCTTTGTTCGGAAGCCCTCTTCCTAAAATCACTTAAAGACAAAATAATTTAATTCTAATTTTTATTTAAATTAATTTTATATATCGCACTGGTTTCTTTAACTCAAAATTTATAAATTTTCTGTGGAGAAACTGGTTTCTTTTTATATGTACTCTTATATCACAAAGAGGGATACAATTGCATTTTTTTTGACAAAATACTAGAGAAAACGATGTAAGATTTTTACAGTGGGTGGATATGACCACTGTACATCGATTTTTTGCATAATGTGAAAATTGAAAATTTTTGAGTAGACTCTCTTTAGAGGAACCAGTGCATATCGCATATTTATCATATCTCTATTATATTCAACATAAAGAACTCTTATATGAATCTTAGCTTCATAACATAATTTTGATCTGGCGGGTCTATGATTGTCAAAAATGGATCGCTATCAAAAATATGTCTTTAAATACTGTCAGATTATTATTCTATCTAGGTTAACACCATGCGTTGCATACCTTACTTGCATTCTACGCTTTAAGTTACATGCCACTCGTTTTACGTCAAGTAAAAATAAAAGTTTATTTGTAAAAATCAACTGATATATTTGAACGCCGCTTCTGGCGCTTACAAAAGTAAAAAGTAAACCTCATTTTCGCATTCTAGTCGTCAAGGCATCATACGCTTTCATGCATGTGACTGACAGCGTAGAATGAAAAAACGTACACTGCCTGTGTCCAAACAAAATTGGACACCTCAATTTTAACTAACAAATTAATTATAATTTTATATTAACTAACATTAATATAAGTTACATGCTTGAACCCTTTGAATTTAACTAACTTATTCTCCAACAATAACCCTACACTGCGCTCTGCTAACACACCTGTTAAGTGCATGTTTAGCTACATACAGAGCTGTCGTTTTTGGTTTTTTCTAACCAAAATTGGAGATTTTATTTCTCAATGTGGAGATGTGAATATTTTTTTCAATTTGGTTACTTTTTTGTGAAATAATAATACGTATGAATATGTTTTTCTTGATACACTTGCAATTTCGATTGGAGGGAAGTTATTTACGACTTCAAATAATGTGTTCTTTCCTACGATGTGCTCATTATTTATTTGAGATGAACGGAAGATGTTTATACTTTATCGAAAACAAAAAATACCTTTCAAAACAGTTACCAGATATTTTGTTAACAAAAAATGTTCTAAAATTGAAATCAAATTTAAGAACTTATGTAATTTTACTTTTTATAACCAACCGGTATGTATATTTATTTAATGTTTTTTAGATAATGATTAGGCAATATATTTTTTTTTTTTTTAAACTTTGAATCTCAGCCATATACTTTTTCCCCAGTGAATGTTCTGAAATATGAATTGGCCTATCTGCGCCATAATATTACACAATGCTTCGCAATATATTTAAAATAGAACAATTTTTAAACAGTAATAATTACAATTATAAATTTAAAAAAAAAATACAAATAAGAGTTATACCATTTTTTATAATATTTTAGATTTATGTGAATTTGAAAATATTCACAAAAAATGCATTTCGCATATCGCCAACAGTTTTCCAAACTTCAAAACAATCGCCAATTTCGGCATATTTGACAGTTAAAAAGCTGAAAAAAAAATTTAATTTTTCCTTTTTTGTTATTAAAGGTGTTATCAAGGCGAATTCATTTATTAGGTGGTGTTGAAAGCACAGCTGTGCTACTTTTTTTTTCTTACTTAGAGAGAAATGTCAAAAGTTGCTTGTGTTTTTGACATACCGATCAACGAAAGCAACAAAAAAACACATGGTTGTGTTTTTGGTGTTGTTACTTGTTGTAGTATCGACACCACCGTATACATGAATTCGCCTTGGGTGTTATGATACTTGCTATTTTTTGTATTGGATTTTTTTAGGATTGACTGAATGAAACAACAAATGCGAGAAAGAACAAGAAATACAATACAATATAAAATGTAAACAAAACAAACAATATTGCCCACGTTTTGTTCCCACAAAAACCGTCGAAAAAAGCTATAAATCGCAAAAAAAAAAGTTAAAACCCGCTACTTTCGATCAAAAACTAAAAAAGTTAGCAGCAGTGCTAACATTTAATCTGGAAATGTCAATTTTAAGTTACAAATTTTTATATTTTTTTTTGACAGTCTAAGATTATTTATCGATAACACACGTATATTTTTTTGACATTTCAAGATTTTTTATGGTATAATCAAACTCTTTACACTTAGTCAGTTTTCCTATGCAAATATATTTGCACTGTTCTCCAATATAGAAAAAATACAAAAAATAGCAAGTATCATAACACCTTTATTAATGTAAAGATTTCATTATTTTAGGGACATATTTAAAAAAAACTTAATTTATTAACTTTCAATATACAGAATTCTTATAAAATAAAAATATTTTTATGAAAAATGTCTCCAATAAATAAAAACTTTTAATTTAAGTTTCTCGTTATTTTTTAATATGTGCAAGAAATACATTTTTTTGTTTTGTTTTCTTAATTTGTCATTAATATTTTCTTATTAAGTGCAAATAACCTTTGTTTTACTATGTAACTTAAAATAAATTTAAATATTTCAATTAACAAAAGGCATTTCTAATTTGGTTACATTTTTTCGCACTTGGTAACTTTTTAAACAATTTTGGTTGTAAAAATTTTATTAGTCGTGGCAGCACTGGCTACATACCTCAACATCAGTCATCAGGATCCGGTTCGAAGGACAGGTGTGTTAGCAGAGCGCAGTGTAGGCTTGTTGTTGGAGAATATTACTCTTTGTAGATAATGATAGAGGAAGGGGAGGTTGCTTATCGGCAAGGGCCAATCTAGGAAACAGAGTATGTTATAATTACTCGTTGATATTGAGTAATTATAATAGCCGAAAAACAACAACAAAAAGTATTAGCTTGCAATTAATTGCATAGGCACTAATCGCTGGGGTATGCTCACCTCTTGTTTAGCCAAATATAAATAATAAGGTGTTGGGAATATTATTTTCAGCAGAGTTTACTTTATTAACGATTCACTTTGGTAATTAGGAGCTATTATAAGATAAGTAGAAGTTATATATTTTAGGTTAAGGTAAGTAATTATAGTTCTGGCAAAAAAAACTTGACTTGTTGACAGGCGCAAGTAAAGTGAAGAAAAAATGGCCCAACTTTCTGTACACGCCATTTAAAAATTGAACCGATTGGAAGACGATATTCTTTTAACGCGTACTACAATTAGTGCAGCCTAGTTATTTTTCTTTATTCGCGTTGTAACTATATAATTTTCTTTAAGTGTTTAAGTTACTTAATATATACCTCAGACATGCCAACAAACAACCACACCCTAACTTCAACATTTGCTGGTGATACAGCTTTTTTAAGCGTACACGAAAACTGTCATGAAGCATCTCGTTACTATTTGAACTGGAAAAGTGGTTAAAACAATGGAGAATAAAGGCCAATTAGCAAAAATGCGTACATATAACATTCATCTTGCGTCGGGAGTCATGTCCCCCTATTAGAATCAATAACCAATTAGTGCCCCAACAATAGCATGGAAATGCCATATAAAAGCAAAACTAACACAAATGAGACTAGAAGCAATTCAAATTTATTGGCTTATTGGAAGAAATTCTGTTCTTAGGCTCGATTGCAAGCTTCTACTTTTCAACTCTTTATTAAAGCCAATCTGGTGTTACGGTATTCAGCTATGGGGCACTGCCTCGGCCTCAAATATCGCAAAAACTCAAAGGCGCCAAAATAAACTTCTTCGAATAATCACAGTCGCTCCCTGGTATGTTAAAAACTCAAATATTCACAATGATCTCAATGTGCCATTAGTAAAAACTATTATTATGAATTGCGCAGTAAAATATTTAAATAGGCTTGAGTCGTACCCAAATCCACTAGCTCGAAATCTTTTAAATGACAGCGACCACTCTAGATTAAGGAGAAGAGATACTGCACGACTCATCCGACGAAAAGAGCGTTAAATATCTACATATGTGAACAGAAACCGTGAGCAGAACAATTTTCGTCTGGCATTGGCAGGACAAAAATAAAGTATTAGATTTGATTAATTATTGTTAGTTCATATTTAATATATAAAGATTCAATAAATAAATAATGAAAAAAAGTGTACAAGTTAATTAAATTCAAAGGGTTCAAGCATGTAACTTATGTTAATGTTAGTTAATATAAAATTATAATAATAATATAATGTGTTAAAATTTAGGTGTCCAATATTTTTTGGACAGCCTGTTTTGTGACTCAAGCAAATATTGTCGAAAATGAAATATGCAAGTAAAATTTTTTTATCTAATTTACAGCAGCTTTCTATGCACTAACAATTTTTATTTGTATTAAAATAATTTGCTTAAAAGAATATTAAATCAATTATTAGCTTAATTAAATTTTTTTAATATTTAAAACAGTAGTTACAATTTGCAATTAAAGAAACACATAAAATTAATGCAGATTTATCTGTATTTTGCAGTTTTTCTGAGCATTGAACAGTTTTGAAGTTTTTGTTTAAAAAATAAGTTGTTTTGTAAATTGTGCAGATTTTGCAGTTTTTCTTTAATACAATTTTTTACTTTAAATTGTGTTATATTATTTCTTATTTCGTTAGCCCTTATCTTTCTTAAATTGCTTAACATATACTCGTATAACAGTGATAAGCTTTCAAAGCCAAAAAACGGCTAGGGAAACACACACTTACCGATTACAGTAGATATCGGCTATAAGAACAAATCATATAATAAAATATTGCTTTTAAGAAAGCATGGCAAATGCACCGTCTCCTTTTCAACATTTGTCAATGGATAAAGTATTCTAAGAAAAATCCATATAAGAAAAAAAAACGATACAAATCATGAACTAATTATACAAGTAGATACAAAAATATTTTGTATAAGAAAGAACGTACATACTTATTTACAAATAATATCCAGTTAAGTGTGAACGTTTGAATGCAAGTTGTTGATTTCTTAAAATATAGTAAAAATTTCTTATAGAAACTTATTTCGTTAAAAAAAAGATATAAAAAAAAACTTTCGTTGCATTTTAATATTTTCTTATATCCGTTAGCTACTGTACAAATAATTGACCCAAACATAATTAATCAGTTCTAATAAAAAACTTCTATACTCTAAAATGTTTCATTCTTCTTTACACAATATTACGATTTTTCTATAAACATGTTTTAATCGTTTGTCAAACACAACGCAAAAGGTTTGTACAAACGTACAATTTTGACATGTTTTCCAATTCTTCTGTGTTGTTTATTTGATTTTTTCTTTTCAAAAGTTATTTATGGTCCTGTTTACATTGCTTGATTTTTGTCGATGATATTTTGTTGTTTTTTTTTTAAAGTTGCATTTGAGTTAATATTGTGAACTTTTTATTGCAACAATTTTTTATGTATGTATACATGACAAATAACAAATTTTGCGCCCAAACTAAAATACATATTGTGTCAAATGGGGGAACAAAACAAATCACAAGAACACATGCACGTGCACGCAGAGAAAAAATATTTTTCAATATGGTCACCTCCAACAAAACTATGTTTAACAGAAATTTTTACACATAAAATGTTTAATTTAACCATATTATAATCATCGACAACCATATTATGGTTAAATTAGCCCTCCATCACCAAGCTACAACCATATTATGGTGCCTCTAAGCATGTTATGGTTAATTATGACAACAATTTGTTTTTAAATTAACAATAGTATTTTCCTCTTTTCTAAGAGCAACATACTATGGTTGAAAAACAACCATTCTATTATAAGTGTTAAACATAGTTTTGTTATAATTAACCATAACATGTCTGGAGGCAAACATAATATGGTTGTGGCTTCGTGTTGGAGGTCCAATTTAACCATAATATGGTGGCCGGTGGCAATTATATGGTTAAATTTACAATAAAATGTTTAAAGATTTACTTTAAAAATAGTTTTGTTGGAGGTGCCCATATAAAAAAATGTTTTTTCTTTGGGTGTGTGTTACCGATCTTAATTCCTTTCTCTCCTCTAGCATACCAAGTAATTTTTTTAATAATATAATTTTGCATTTTTTCTGTATGTCTTGTATGTTAGGGAAAATTATGTAAATTCAATTTTTTTCGCTTTTTTATGTGCAGTTTTATTTAGTAAAAATCAGGTTTTTTCTTAATATGCAGTTTTTTTTTAAAAAAAAATATGGCAACGCTGTTCTCGTGGTAAGTAACATTTATTATAAATTTTCATATTAATTTGAATGTGTATTCTAAGTCAAATTACAATTTATAAAGCTTTCATACTTTAATTACTCTTATAAAATAATAAAGTTAAATAAATAAAATTTACAATTAGCACTTTCCAATAATAAGATACAAAGAATGCTGACGAAGGCCGTAGCGGGCCAGCAAATGCATTACATTCTGCAGGTATTTAATAGTTGTATAAATTTTCTTTACAATTTACTTCATTGCTAGCCAAAGGATAGCTAAATTAAGTACAAGCAAATTCTGAAAGTGCATTGAAAATATTCCTGGAAAATATTGAAGGAAAAAGAGGAAGTTTACACGGAGTTTTTTCAGACATGTCTAACAAACATGTTTGTTTTCTTTGTTGGCGATCGGGTTAGAGAAGAAAGACGGATTTTCATACAGACACGAAAGAGTTTTCATATTTGTTTTTATGAATTGTCATTTTTTTTAATTTATATGTACATATATGGATAATAGACAATTAGATATAAAAACAGACATGCTTGGAAAGTCATCGTGAAAAGGCAATAGGTTCTTGGAAGCATGTTCAAAAGAGAATGAATAAAACAGGCATGTCTGAAAAGACACCGTGTAAATGTCCCCTAAGTCTAATTAAAGTATGAAAGCTTTATAAATTGTAATTTGACTTAGAATACACATTACAATTAATAAAAAAATAAAAAAAAAATTGCTAAAAATGCGTCTTAAAGGAAACTTTTTTAGTCTTATGCCCGTAATTTCTAAAAATAGATATCTATGGTGTAACGAATTTTTCATAATTTTAACACGTATGTCTTATCTACTGCTTAAACTGTAGTGTATTTTACACCATCCATATTTGACAGTTAATTCATAAAATTAATAAAAATAAAAATGTTGCCATATTTTAAAAGAAAACTTAAAGGAAAAAATACGTAGGCAAAATTAACATTGAAATTACCAAATAGTTTTGCCGGATAGATAAAGATAACTGTTAGGTACGAATACGACCAGATATCTCTTTGTCGAAACTACGGGCATCAATGAATAAAAAAGGTTTTGTATAAAGGTTTGATTTGGTTAAGGATACAGTCAGTCTAAGCTGATACACTTGACGTGCTGATTCGCTGCAATACCATGAAATCTTATTTTAATAGAGTTTCCACGGCAGAACCAAATCCAACATCTTAAACAATTTGAAACCTAAACTCAGTGCCAGAAGTTATAGAGTTCTTTGAATGCCAACGACACATTGCAAGATCTGTCCTTGAATCATACAATGTCCAGTGATTACAGATACTAGCAAAATATCCTCTTTCTTGTCGTCGATATAGAGGAAGTGTTGAGCTTGTTGCCCAAATGATACCACAATTTTCTGTCATTCCGGTTGCAACTTCTACAATATCGATCTAAAGGCCCAACCATAATATGCATAGCCTTGCTTAACCTACTGTCAAAAATTTACAAAAAGTCCCTCAAATGTATTTAAAAAAACAAAACAAAATAAAAAAACATTTGATTCCGTACGGAATGTGCGATCATTTTCGCACTTTGCTTAAGCAAATGACAATTTCATTAAACTTAACAAAACGTTTCCTTAAGTTCTATATGGTTTGCCTCATATGATTTACATGTATTCTCACATTTTCTGAAGCCAACTTAAGCACATTATGGTTGGGCCTTAAGACCCTATAAAGCAGTGTTGCCAGAAGTTGATAACAAGATAAGTGTAAATTAATAAAATAAAATGGTGTAAACATGACTAAAAAATGGATAAGCACTTTCTTAATGAAAAACATATGAACAAAAAAAAAAAAAATTTAAGAAACAAAATATGTAAGAAATGTATGTTTAAAGAAGATCTTATTAACGATCTTCGACGTCCTGATTGTTTAGTGACTAAAAATAGCTAATATTTGAACAAAAACTTATTCACAAAATAAACGATTATCATTATACCAATAATTTTTATAACGAAAAAATATAAATGAGTATAATTTTTGAAAAACAAAAAATGCATTTCATCGTTCACTTCCATAAGACGTAACTGTTGCGGAACCGTTGAGTGTTTGTCTTATAAACGCATAGTTGGGCAATGCCATTTTTTCCATCAGAAAATTTTTAAGCAACCTAAAGTTAAGAGGAAGGTTATTTATTTGTTAATAATACAAATTTTATTTTCGTTAAATTATTTTTCTGAAGAAAGGTATTTTACATGATCGATTACTTTACCTGTCTCCCCACACAAGTGTCCTTCCTTGTTTAGTGTTTCGCTATTACATGTTCAATGCAAAACTATGTTGATAATATACAGCTCAAAAATTCTTTACATGAGAATTGTTTGGTTTTAAAAATCACCGAAATCGACCTATTATTTAAACATTCGCCCATACAAATATGCTCCCGGAATAAGGATGTTGGAACGATAGTACCCCTACCAAATGAGCTGGGAGCAATTGGGGTTGAATTACTATTATGAAGGGTATAAAAAATGAGCCACACGCGAATATTGGACTTTTACTTGCTTTTAAGCGGGCCTACCTCTGCGTCAGCTACCCTGTGGTTTCCATTGAAGGGCTTCTTTGGCAATATTTCCCTCAGGCTTCCGCAATGTATGACCTATCTACCGCCACTTTCTGCTTTTAATTTCATTATACATTGACTTTTGATTGCACCTTTCGTATAGATGTTGGTTCGATATTATGTTTGGCCAATGGATCCGCAAGATTCTCCTAAGACATCTGTTTACAAATGCCTGGATTCTGCCAACTGCCTTTGCAGATGTATTGCATGTTTCGCACCCGTAGAGCAATATAGATTTTACATTGGAGTTAAATATACGTATTTTGGTGCTACGTTTAATCGGTGATGATTTCCAGACATAATTTAAGGCTCCAAATGCTTGTCTTGCTTTTTTCATCTGATCATTTATGTCCATTTCGGAGCCCCCGGTGGATGTTATTATGCTACCAAGATAATTAAATTCCATTACTTCTTCCAGTGGTGTGTTGTCTAAGAAAAGTGGTGTTGTATTTGCGGCGTTTATACGCAGGGATTTGATTTTAGAGCTATTGATTACAAGACCAGATCTTTTCGCGTACTCTTGTACTTGGTTTAGTTTGTGCTGCATGCTGGACTGCTGATGAGTTAAAAGGTCATCAGCGTAGTTAAGATCCTCTAACCGGCTGTTGAAGTCCCAAGTAATACCGTTAGATTCCTGAGTCGCACCTATCACAATTGTGTCCAATACAAAATTGAAAAGAAGAGGTGACAAGACACACCCTCGTCTTACCCCCAAAAGAATTTTAATTTTTTGGCTAGTCAGAGCGTCGTAATATGCTACAGTAAAAATCGTCGTACATGATTTTAATTAGATTAATAATTTTTGTAGGTACACCTTTACATTGTAGTGATTTCCATATTGCGTTGTGAGATAGAGTGTCGAAGGCCTTTTAAATGTCTATAAATGTGAGATATAACGGCATTCTCATCTCTATTGATTGTTCAATAATGACTCTCAGTGTGTTTACATGGTCCACACATGAATAGTTGGGTCTGAAGCCAACTTGTTCTTTTCTAAGTTCGGGGGGAGAGAGTAGTTGAGCATTTTTTTTGATCGCCTTAAAACAACTAAGATTAATTGATTAGTTAAAGTGAAAAACGAAGGTTTTCAAACATGGCTTAATTCGCTTAAGGTTTCAAAACTGAGCAGAGTATTTTGAATCAAAATACTTTTTTATAGTTTAAAAGAAACTTGCATTAGTTTTTTTTTAAATAATTGACTTATTTTACTTCTTGACAAAACCTAATTTTCAAAGGACATGTTGTTGAAGTGAAACACAACAATACTTGAAAGTATGTTGGCTTGTTTGTTGCCAAGTTAAAATATAAACAAATAAGTAACCCCAAAGTAAATAAAATTAAAACTCTTAATTTCCACAAAATAAGCAATTAGCTTAAAAAACTTTACCTAAAGTGTCCAAACAAAGTGAATGCTGTTTCTGCTGCTGCTGCTTCTCTGTTTTACAGACCAGTAGACATCAAGGCAGACAACTTGAACTCGAACGAAACAATCCTTTTGTATATGCGGCACAAATGCATTTTATGGTACTCTTCCTTTTAATGTTTTTAGTTAAGTAAAAAGTACTATGATACAGCAAGTAATAAACACAAACAAACAAACAAGAAGAAAAAGACACTTGATTTTACTACTTAGAATGTTTGACACTTTTTGGCACCACATCATCAACTACTACCACTCACTAACTACTCACTGGAAGTTTTCAAGCTTTTAAAAATAAAAGAAAATTAAAAAAATAGTATGAACTTTTAGTACAAAATGGACTAGATCTTATGCCGTTTTCAAAAACATTACAATACATACAGCCAACACTTCCTGTATTTTTTGTTTTATTTTTTTTTTTTAGAGAAAATATGTGTTTTTGCAACAATTTTTACTTTTCTAGTTACTTGTATTAGTGTTAGTTAAATGAAACTAAAAGATCTCAATTCTTTTTTACACCAATAACAATATTTTACACGTTTATTTAAGGAATGTTTACATACCTTTAACAAACTGTTTTTAAAATACTTCTTCCCTTTATCCGAATAAAAAACTGTCCTTTTCTAAAACTGTCTGTCACTATTCACTCACCTACTCGTGTCATTTAAAACATTTAGAAAACTATTTTGAGACAAGTGTGAACAAGATGTTTTTCCAACTGGTGGTAAAAAACAATCCATTTAAGTACAATATTTCTTGTTACTTCATACAATATTTTCTACACTTGGTTGCTGTTTGCTGTTGTTATCCTTGAAACTTCAAAGTCATTTCATTTAAGAAAACCTACATATTCCTCCTGCTCCTTCCACTACTTTCGATATATGAAATAATTTTTGTTTCTGGTTGGTTTTGTTGCAGTTGTTGTGACATCATTAAAGAAAGAACCCTTGTCAAGTGATTTCCTAGATAATATTTTCCTAAAATAATAGTTTTATGCTGCCCAAACCCTGAATTTTGTAGAATCAACTAACAGATAGACACTCTAATGAAAGCCTTTAAGATTTTTGTAATGTCTCATTGTTGTTTTGTTATGTCGTGTTGTCGCTTTCATATTCCTCCTGGTCCAGGTGATAGTGTGTTAAGGCATGAAATACAATTTTCTACAGAAATAAAAGATTGTTTGTGTTGTAGTTGGACTTTAATGGTGTAACATTTTTATTTTTTTTTCAATGGGGCTTAAAATGTTTTATAGTAAAGTTTAAAAATGTTTAATGTTTTAGCTGCAATTGGATTCAATATGTACAGAAATCATGTGGTTCGATCAATTGTTTTTTTTTTGTATTTTATTAAACACTTCACCGAAAGTAAAAGGGCATATATATGACCTTGTCATTTTATTTGTAATTCTCTACAATATTGATCCTACCACTATAAACTAAATAAAGTATAGAAGGATAAAACACGATGTCTGTCCGTCCGTGCGTTCAGTTAAATGCGTTTTCCAAAAAACCCAGATATTATGGGGACTCGGTAGTTATATATTTATGTCACGTATAGCCCGGAATGGTTTGCTACTAAAATTCAGCTTGATTTGTCAGACAGGTTGTTGAGATATAAGTAGAAACCACTGTTGCCAACCTGTGTGTAATTGTACATATCGTGTGTTATTTCTACCTGGATGTGTAGCCCATGTGTATTTATTTTCATAAGTAATCTGTGTGTAATTTTACTTTTAGTTCTATGTTTTCATTAATATTTGACAGTCAAATGTTTTTTTTTTTTGAACTGTGACCTTTAATAATTTTTTTTCAGCCACCATCACTGTCAAACTTTTTTTCAAACCCTGACTTTTCAATTCTTTCTACTTGCAAACGTGGGGTCTCCATGAGCAGTAAACTTGGAAATATTTATGTACTCAACTGGCAAGTTTCACTGACAATAGCATATGGCTATGTGAAGACCGCAAACACATTTATGTGCACATACATATATGGAGAAATAATTGTTCGAGCATTTTCTGAGCAAAAGATGTTTAAAACACTTACAGGCCGCTCTAGTCGACCGTAAATGTAATAAAATGCAATGTAACGTACCGTAACGTACTGTAAGCTCACACACGAGCTTATAGAACATGTAAGAATGTGTCATCTGTTTTTCAAAAACTTAAACAAAAAAGCATTAGTATACAGAAAACAAAGCACACAATGATGGGAATTAAAAATGTTCAAATGGTGACCGCTTTGCAGGAAAACTGCCAAGTGATTTAAATGGTATTAAAACTGTATTTCTTGTATGTATAAATAAATAAATAATTTAATATTTGCTATTTATATTGTAGATTTACAATAAAAAAAATATGTATTATAACATATATGTACATACACGTTTACTTATATTATTTTGAAAATGTGCATACACAAAACTAGGTTTTGATTCCACCAAAACCCACAGTTTTTATTGTTTGTGTATATGTATGCATTTTCTTATTTTATACATCTAAACATAGTATAAATGAAGATATGTATGTATTGTAAGTCAAAAGTCCACAGATATTGTTTCTGAAAAAAGTACCAAAGAATGAGAATGAATTTACCCGCATTCCATTTAATATACAAGCTGCCCATCACTATCTACAACTGTCACGTTACGGTTATGTGACATTACAGTCAGTTAAGCATTTGTATTGCTTTCCATATAACAGACGCGATTAGCTGTTTACATTACATTTACATGGCCTTAACACGTCTTGGGTGCGGAGCAGTGATGCATTTTGAGTTTTTTTTTGGGCCAAATAAACGATTTGAAATGCCCAAAATAACTTGAATAAGGCCAAAAAAAAAATTTAATGTATTTGATTATTATGTTTGTACCCAACCAGCAAAACGCTTTCTGAAATATCTGGAAGACGTCAGACTAATTTGCTGGCTAAGTATGTAAATAAAACTAATAGTAAAAATCATTAATATAGTATACTAGCTTAATCAAGTGTACTTCGCTAACCTCATTAAAATAAAATATGTAATTTTTCCAATACACATCTTGTGCATTGATTATGCAGTTATTTGTACCAAGCATGAATACTTTTACTGTTACCATTCACCAGTTGCACAGAAATCTATATGGTATTTGTATTGAAATTATCCCGCCGATGTCTACAATAAGACAGTGGGCCTTCTACAGACATTGTTCATTTATAACCAAGCTATTTGTGCCAAATTTGGAAATTGCAGCTGTGGCGTTCTCTAGATATACAGAAATCTAGTTTGACCCACGCCCACTTTTCCAATCCCACGCATTACTTACGGATGCTGTCTGTATATTGATAGCGATTCAAATTGTATCAAATTTAGACAATTTTACATTTACCGATCTTCAAATGTACGGTATTTTATTCTGTGCCCACTTTTTGACTTATGTTGCATATTGAGCACCAAGCTATTTGTACCAAATTTGGAAACTTTAGCTATGAACGTTCTCTAACCGTACTGAAATCTTTTTTGTATATGTATGTAAGTAACCACGCTTACTTATCCACTCCCACCATTTTGTTGACAGATGTTGCGTGTCGATAACCCAGCTATGTGTACCAAATTTGGCCAAAAAAGAAAAAAGATTTTGTCAGAAGGTGTGAATTACTAACCAAGATGTTTGTACCCAACTTGGAAACTTTGGCTTTTGCCGTTCTCCAGATATACATAAAGCTAAAATCTCTTTGTATGGGAGTTGCCACTCCCAATTTTCCAATCCCACCCACACTTTGTCGGATGTTGTGAATTGATAACTAAGATGTTTTCACCTAATTTGGAAACGTTCGCTCTAACCGTAGGAATGGGCAATAAATATCGATATATCAAAATATCGATATTTAAAAAAATCATAATCGATATATATCGCCGATATTAAAAATACGCATATATCGATACATCGATATTTATCTACGATTATCGAATTCGATATTTTTAAAATCTCTTTATAATAAAATTCAACATTTTAACCGTTGTTCAACTGCTTACAATACTGTTGTTTTTTAAGAATTGCATGATATATTACACACTTCAGTTTTATCTCGGGTTTTAAAAAATAAGCTAGGAAAAAATATTCTGGAAAGGGTTCCTAGAATTATGCAAAGAATCGCCTTAATTATGGCGTAATAGCAGCAATAGACTCATGAAAGTTGGAATATTAATAATAAAAAAAATATTTTGTTATATTTAACATTTTTTATTTTTCGAATTTATTCTATGAGCTAAATTTCAGTTATGTATTTTATAAAGCTTTTTTGTAATAGTTCTATTCCTCAAAGTTCAAGGAATTACTTTATAAATTCATAGAATAAATTCGAAAATTAAAAAATGTTAAATATAATGAAGTGGCTTATGAAAAAAAAAATATTTTGTTTTTTTTTATTTGAGCATTTTCTTACATATTAAAAATAAAATATTGCACAGTGTACTTGTATAGCATGTGTCTCAAGTTTCGTTTACCGGCAGTATATAATCCGGCATTATATAATCCCAATGACTTTTTTTTTGATTTCATATGGCGAATTAATAAAAATCTGTTTGTATTCTTTACTTTTTTTTTAAATTTTTTTTTATTGTAGAATTAACTGTCGGTCCCTCGAATTCAAACGAAGACTTCGTTTGCATAACTTACATTAAAAACTTAATTTTAAAATTAGTTTTTGTGTTAAATAAAAGTTAAGCGAATGAAAGTAATTAAAAGAAACAATAAAAAGTTATAATGGAATTACATGTAATATGTTTGTACATATGTAAAAATGTATTGACATAGTTATATTAACTTTTTAAATTTGGTAATAATTTAAGCTCAATACGTTCGATACATCGATATATCGATATTTTTAATTAATAAATATCGATAATCTTAAAAAATATCGATACGATATATATCGATATATTTTTTCAATATTTTGCCCATCCCTATCTAACCGTACTCTAGATGTACAGAAATCTATATTGTCTTGCTATGGGAGGTACCACGCCCACTTATCCAATACTGTCCATTTTTTAAAGAGTCTGTGTATTGATAAATCAGATATGTGTACCAAATTTTTACAATTTTTCTCTTACCTTTCTTTAGATATAAATAATTATATTTTGTGCCACCACAACTTCTCCAATAACGCCCATATTTTTTCGGAAGTTGTGTATTGAAAACCAAAATGCTGATATCTAATTGGAAAACTTTCTCTATATATAAATAAATCTGTAATGTCTTTGTATAGGAGATGCTACGCCAACCATTCCAATCCCGCTCATTTTGTCAGAGATGTTTTCCAAATTTGAGAGATGTTTACAAAATTTAGACACATATAGTTTCAATTATTTTGTAACCAATGACTGCCAGCCAGGGTTGTTAGATGTGGTGTTTCTCGCAAATGTGGTGACTTTTTTTTAACTGGGTCATTTTTTTTTCTTAACGAAAATTTTTGAAAATTTACAAAATTTTATATGAAAAAATTTTCACTGCAAGGTTAAGGGATTTATATAATGACCTTTCAAATTTCTATATTTAAGGTGAATACTTTGCAGTCGAAGGTAAAAAAATACTGACAACCCTGATGCCATATAACAGTCTCTATATCTGAATAAACTAGTGACACTGTCAAATGCTTTCTGTAAATGAAGTGCTAAACACTTTTTCATTGTTTACCACCTTCATCCACTACCATGGCTACAGAAGTGGCACATAAAAAATATCGATACTATCGATAAGCTATTAAGCTAACTATCGAAACTATCGATTGGGCCGACTATCGATAGTTTTCCAGCTCCACTGAACAAACGATTAAAAGTAGTTATTTAAATTTTGAACTGAAACAGCCAAAATAGATTTCCACTGGGCCATAAAACAATAAAAAGTGCCACAAATGCACAATTTTGACACATTCGGCATCACTGATGCAGAGTGCTGATGTAAGTGTTTTAACAGAGTTGTTATGCAGTCTGTATTGAAAGCTTTTTCATTGTACTTTTCTTTAAAATTGCTTTTGTGTTTACATTGTGCAATTTTTATCGCAGCAGCTATGTCTGTGCGACGAAACTTAAATATTGCTCAAATAGAGAGCAATTAGAGAACGAATGAGCGAACAAAACGAATCGATTAGTACACTCGTTTGTATACCACATTTAATACCTCTCTTCCCTCTCGCCCATAAAGTAAGAATCGCAGCGACAAAAATGGCACAATGTAAACGGGCACAAAGCTATCTTTAGTTGTGTATGTAATTTTGCTTCAAATGTGTAATTTGGGACAACGTCATGTGTAGTTTTGAAATTCTTCATTGGCAACACTAATAAAAGCCCATGACTGCCTCTAATTTTACCCAATTCATTGTGTATTAAAAGTTTTGCTTTCAATTTTTTTTTGTTTTTTTTTTTAACTACTGTTATGTATACAATTAATTCAATATTTTTCCTTAGTTTTTTATTATCGATTAAAAACTATTATCGAAAAAAACTGCATACTAAAAATTTTCGGAAAAAGATGCTTTTTTATGTGTCTATTTAAACTTTATTCTCTGACTGTATATAGTGCTTTGTTGATTTTCGATCGCTTATTTCGGCAATTTACACTTAAATAAATGCGCATTAATATATTATTTGCCGGAAATATCATATATATTATTTCTAAAGCACTTTTTTTGTCGGTTGCAAATATCTCCCATACCACCGCCTCAAATTTAATGAATGATATCTCATTTTAAAGCTTATTTCTAACACTAATGACGAAAAATAATTAGAAATTGAAAAATTAATATTTTCATTGATAAAGATTATATTTTATATAGAACTGCATGATAATACTGTTGTCATTATGATTAAATGTTTTTGTTCAAGTGTGGTAATACAGGGTCACTTAATAGTAATGCAGTTCTAATAGAACTGCATGATAATACTGTTGTCATTATGATTATATGTTTTTGTTCAAGTGTGGTAATATAGGGTCGCTTAATAGTAATGCAGTTCTACTTACTATAGTATGTATTAAAATCCATTCTGGCGCTATTTACTATAATGCCGGTTATTACTAAGTCAGTTATATATAATTGCGTACGTTTAAAGATATTTTTGTTTGTATTAAGGATTCGTACGGGCAAAAAGTTAATGATGATCATGTCATTGTATTCAAAGAAGTATTATAAATGCATTTAAACATATGTATGCATGTATGTAAATATGTATGATATATATTATTATTTCTAATATTTTAATACTTTTAACAAAATGTATTGAAGTTACTAAAATTTCTATTAATTATTTTCATTTTATGTTACAAAAATGACAACTAACGGTGCGAAATATTCGCACGGGTCATCTAGTAATTAATATAAAAATATTAGTTATTTTTTTTTCGAAATATAACAATAATTGTCATTTAGCTGACTTTAACTTTTGTGTTTGTAACCAATACAATTTTCCAGAAAATGTTCGATATTTCAATGAATTTCGCTAAGAAAAATTACGGATATAAAAGACAACACTTTGCCTAAAATTGCCACGTTTCTATATTTCTTTGGAATGATTTATATTGGACAAACTCGCCACTCTGCAGATATTGCAGGTATTCTTTATTAGTACCCCTCAATACCTAATTGACTTAAACTCTAAAGGACATTTTTTGCCCATTACCTTAAGGTAACTTATGTTATTTATTTCATAATACAAATTTTACCCTTCACTGTTTAAAAAACCGAGTGTTTAAGGAAATGTTTTAGTTTTACAAAAACAGACACTTATTCTGTCTGTCACTTCGTCATTCATTGTAAGTCATCAAGCATATGTGCTTGAAAGTCAATTTACCTAAGAATGTTTTGTTCTATTTGAAAAATATTTAAAGTCTAGAAAATTTAATGCATAAATTTCATTACTATGCTAAGGACAATCTTAAGACAAAGACATGACAAGGTTATTAAACCAAAAATATAAAATACAAAAGATTTTAGGAGTCTTTAATATACATGTATGTATGAGTGTATGTATGGCTGCAGAATGTTATTTAATCTAAATGAAAGGTACATATTATTAAATTACTAGTAATAAGTACTTTTAGTACTTACTTAAAATAGAAATTTATTGAACATTTAGACAAATTGCAGGCCATTTTAATTCTGTGTAAGCAACATGTTGACTTTAAAGAGAGATTTCAAAAATATAATTAAATTTCATATTTGTTATATAAGACTTTAAAATCTCTCTTAAAATGTATTAAAATTTAAATCAACCCTTTTAGTTTACATTTATGTTTATCAGTATTTGCACTTTTCCGTTTTAAACATCCTTTTTCAAGGAAATTTTTAAAGGAAATTGGTACGAAAAAAAGAATTTAATGCCACAGACAATTATGGCAACACATTGGAAAACTAATGACTTTGGTTAAACCATAACTATTAAGACAGCAACAACAACAATACGTTACTGCATACATACACTGCCAACAACATTTGCTTTCTTTTTACCCAACTAAAAAATGTGGTTAATTTGTTTAAATGTTTCGGGTGCAAATACTCTCCAAATACCTAAAACCAGTGTTAAGACCAAAAGTCTTTTAGTTACATTTAATGTTTAGCTATAACTCTTTAAAAAGACCAAAGGAATTAAGCTCATATACAACATTAACGAAGATACAAGAAGAAAAAAAAAACAACAATGAATGAACATTAATATTTGCTTTTAGAGACTCCAACATCCTTCTTCCTTCATCTGCTGCGTATGGGAGGCACATTGTTGTTGCTTTGCAAAACATTTTGCATGTTAAACGCCAAAAATTCAAGATGTTTGACTAAAAAGTAAATTTTTTAGCCAAAAAATAAAAAGGAAATCCCACGTAATGACCGTAATAATCGTAGTTAATTAGTCAGACAGCGTCGTCATCGCTTTCGACATACACAAGAAAGATGCAAGGGTCGTTTGCGAAATTTTAATTCCGTTAAGAAGAGCTTATTGTGCTTATTTAAAAAAAAAGTAAATTCAGGATCTATCGATTAAATTTTAATTTTAATTGTATTGTAATTGCGATCGATATCGAATGCCGTAATTTGACTCCAGGGGGCTAATTCTGGCAGTCGTGATCGAATAATCTTCCGATTCGAAAGCAATTTTAATTATAATTCGTTCAGTCGCTACTATTTATGTTGGACCTTTGGTCAATTTTGAACGTACTAGTATAAATTTTTGCCGTGACATAGCAACTATTATAAAAGTTATCGTCGCCAATTTTTGATATAACATTTTTTAAGAAAGGTATAGCATTTCAAGTTATTTTCGCGAGTGGTATTTGTATGGTATCCATGGTCAATTATGGAGCGATTTCAACCGATTTTTAAGGCGATTTACTTCGCAATTGGATATTAAATATAGATACCAACATAATAAGATAGTTTATTGGCACAAAGACTATATAGAAAAGAAATTTGTATGGTGGACATGTGAAATTATGGACCTATTATCTCCACTTGCAATAGGCTTTGTCCTTATACTAATTGAAGTGTATGTGCCGAACTTCATCAAATCATCTTCAAAGTTGCGATCTGTACTTTGAGTACAAGGTTATTTGGACAGGCAACCAACCAGCTAGAGTAAGGGACGGACCGGCATCGTTCCACGAGAATTTGTTCTACGCACCGAAACAATTGTCAACTCAGCAACACTTGTTCTTTAGGTCTCGTCGCTACAACGACAACAATAATGGACGTACATCGTTAGATCGGCTCAAAAAGTAATTCTGTGCCCATCGGTATACCAAAAGGTGGGTCTAGGACAAATATTTTTTAGTGTTACGGCACAGCAGCACTAACACGTATTTCTTTTTCTACTATTGTGGTGTGGCTATATATTAGGGTATTCATTTAATCAGGCTTTTGCTTTAATCGCTCGATTAACAAACCGAGCTTCTGGGTTAATCGGTTAATAATCGGTTAATATTGTAATTAATCGGTTAACCGATTAATAAAGTATTTTTATAAATTAAGTAGTTTCAATAAATAAAAATACATAAATTATTTATTATTTGGAGTTTATTAGTAAAAAACCAATAACATAACAAATATAATAAGTTTTTGAACTAAAACGAGCGAACAAAAAAATAATTCATAAATATGTAATACATATTTTTTAATTAATAAATAATATTTATGTATTAATTAAAAAATAAGCTGTAGGATAATTTTATAAGTTGTTTCAATTGTTTAATGATTTAATGATACCTTAAAAAATAATCTTTTAGAAAAATAATTTGGCTTAAATGTTTCCGATTTAAGCGATTATTTTCTTTAGTTTTGACAAAACTTGATTTGGAAAAAATTATTTTACTCATCCTTCATGTTGAAGAAATCGAAAGCAATCCATAAAACAGAATATCTAATATCTCAGTCCTTTTTCTGAATTTCTCTAAACGTATAAAATCTTCCATTATGCCATTAGAGTCCTGTTTTATTTTTTCTTTAATTTTTAACTCTTCTAATTGTTTCGGTTAATTCTGTTAAAAGATATGAGAAGAAACAATTACCTAAACACATACATCTAAAAAGTATTTAAAATGAAGATCACTGAGCACCTTCTT
Organism: Pollenia amentaria; assembly: GCA_943735925.1. Lineage (NCBI taxonomy): Eukaryota > Metazoa > Arthropoda > Insecta > Diptera > Polleniidae > Pollenia > Pollenia amentaria. Next base: position 196,271,049 of record OX031008.1, on the reverse strand, counting down.
TGATTGAAATAAAAATATTTTCTAAACACATACCTTTGTATATGAGACGAAACAAATAATTAAAAACACAAAAAAATATGTTTTAATACTATAATTAAAAATTTTATTACAACGGTTAATCGACTGGAATTAATCGGTTTAATCGTAAATCGAAAATATACAATATTAGATTAACCGATCAGCTAATCGGGTAGTATTTAATCGGTTAACCGTTAAACGGTATATATAGATTATCTGATTCATAAATAAAGACACATAAACGTCAAGTTTTTTTCTGCATTTCATTTGACATTTCTCAATTTCAGGTTAACTCAATATGAACCATGGGAAGATACACAATCGAGCAACGCGTTTAAGTTATTCAGGCTTATTATGAAAATGGGCGTTTAAACCAAAATGCATTTTGTGTACTTTCGTGATTTTTTTTTAAACAGCATAATCGACCTCAGTGGATTCGTTAACAAGCAGAATGGCCGCATTTGGTCGAATGATAATCCAAGAGTGATTGTCGAAAAACCAATGCACCCACAGAGAGTGCGGTTTATGGGCTGGCGTCATCGTCGGGCCGTATTTTTTCCAAGATGAGGCCGGTCAGGCAGTTACTGTGAATGGTGTTCGCTATCGTGAGATGATAACGATTTTTTTATGGCCCGAATTGGAAGTTATGGCTGTGGACGATATGTGCCACACAACAATATTTTAACGAAACAATATTTTAACGAAACAATATTTTGCGCAACAAATTCAATGGCCGTGTTATCTCACGTGGTGGCGATGTCAATTGGCCGCCAAGATCATGTGTTTTGACACCGTTGGACTTCTTTCTTTGGGGTTATTTGAAAGAAAAGTTGTACGTCGATAAGCCAGCAACAATTCAAGAGCTAAAGGATGAGATAATTCGGCACATTAATGGCATAGAACCTCAATTATGCCTCAGCGGCATCGAAAATTTGGCTCGGATGGAGGAGTACCGGCGAGGTTGTGGCGGCAATTTGGCCGATATTTTGTTCTATACCTAATTGAACCATACCAATATAATCATAATAAAAAGAAATGACAATAGTTCCCTAAATAATTTGTGTTTTATTCAAAATCAACATCGGCCCTTAAAATTTAACCACCCTTTAGTACAAATAATTTTGAATATGAGAGGAAATTTTAAGTTAAACGATTTTAACGAATCTATTTTAGACAAGGAGGACATTTTATTTGACTGTAGAGAGTTTTTAACTTAAGAGTGTTTTTCTAAAGCATTCATCTGTGACTTAAAAAAAATTCTAACTTATATGAAAAACCCTCAAAAAACTGAGTGATTTTCTTATAAACTTTACTACACAATCAATTGTTTGTCATCTGGAAACATCACATAAGACTACCGGCTATTAGTACATAAATATAATTTCGCCAAAAAGCAGCCTCAAACAGCTTAACTTTCGCCTTACCAAGGGTTTTTATAAACATCGTTTATCAATACCCATCCGGGTTTTAGTGCATGTTTATTAGCGATGAGAATCAGTTTTCGTCAAACAAATTTTTTATGTTTTTTAAAGAAAACAATTTATTCAGTGAGTAAAAATTTCCTTTCAACTGAAGCAAATTTAAGAAGTTATTAAAGAAATAAAATCGAAAGGGTCACACGGGTGGGTATTGGTAACGCTAAGGTTAGCGAAACCTCTTTTAGATTTTACAAGAAGACAAGTTTGTTCGATTTAAGACATTTCTCAACTAAATATTGTTAGAAGTTAAATTTCAACTGCTCTCTTTAAAATACTTAAAACTGTTCTCAACTTAATAGTAAATATTTTGAGGTGTTCCCTTTGAATTGTTTTATTTGATGGATTGTTTGCCAAAATCACTGACTTTACGTAACACCCAGAAAACAAAACTAATCGCTTAGAATTGCAAAAGTTGATTCGGTTATAGTCTGTTAATGGTAAAAGTAGCAACCCAAACTGTGCTCAAAGGATTATAGATTTGACAGAACTTATAAAATATGAAAAGCATGCTTTATTTTTTTACTTTATGTGAGAGTAATTTTTCCGAAAAACCCCATTACTAAAATAAAATTATTGAATTGAATTTGTTTTTATTTCTTAACACAACGTCCTGACTACGCATTGCCATGTGTGTGCACTAAAAGAAAACGTTGGCAGAATTACCAACAAACAATTGATCATGTTTTTTGATGTTGGAAAAAAGCAATGGCAGCACAACAATAACAATTAAGATGGAATTTATTTACACGGCAATAATGCAGTGATGTTAGACACCGCTGTTTAAATAAGAACAAAACATCGACAACAGCAGTCTTCACGATCCAAATTAATGTGTGCAAATGTACAGGATGTTATCACCATTCCTAAGCAGAGTTCAAAAAAACACTAAAGTACTGCACGTTTGTGTTACGTACCGTATTTGACAATGAACAGTTCACATACACATTATATACAAAAATACACAATACAAAATTTTGTGTTTGTGAAACGAAATACTGTGCACAACAAATACAAAAACGAAGATAAAGTATTAATTTTGTTTTAGCGTACGTGTAGCGTTCTTTCACATGCCATATTATTTATAAAAAAATACATCAAGCGTTTGGTCAGAAAAACGCGTACACTAAAAGTTCACTACAAAATTACTTCACGTACGCTAAAACAAGATCGAAAAATTATTTTAGATTTTGTGTTCGTCAGCTCACAATTGTTGCGTATCTTATTTTGTTTGTGTACAAATTCACAAACACAAAAAGAAGCTTTAGAGTTTCTGATTATGAAAAAATTCACTTCTTTATTGTACAGTTTTTTTTTATCTCCGTCGATCTCAGGTCATTGTCATCAAATTTGAACCTTTAATTTTAAAAGAGGCGATGAATAAGCTAAGAGTAAACGACCAAGAATTAATTCACCTCCCTCGTACATACGTACCAATCTTTAGTTAAAGGAAAATGTCTACAACTTTTAATGGATGATGACGATAATGGAAATACACAACAACTACACATTTTCTACTCTAATGAAGTACATTTTAACTATTTCTCGCATCGACTCTAAAGCAGCGAACAAAAAAGTAATATGAAACAGTAACATTATCAGGAAACCGAACAATAAGATATAAAAACGGAAATGTTTTAACAGACTGTCTCTAGTAGTTCTCTGCAATCGGTGTCTTTAGTGGTGCTTTCTGCTGCCACCAAAAGAAACATGTTTGTTTTGAACGTTTATGCTACCACACTGTCTGTCTCTATTTGGAATTTAAGGAATGAGTGGCAGTAATACAACATTTTATGACTTTACCACATTTATTTTAAAATCGGCAATCATACCTTTAAATTAGATTGAACTCGTTCTCATAACTGTTTCATACGCTATCATTAAAGGAATATGAAAATAACCCTTTCCTTTTTTTCGGGAAGATAATTTTAAAAAGAGTTGTTAGAGCAAATAGCGGTTTGGAGAAGGTATTGGTGTGTGTTTTTGGTTGTTTTGGTAGTAGTTGATACAAATCTTAACTGCCAAAATGTGTTTTAGTGTTTCGTAGTGTAGTAGATGTTGATTGTTGCCATTGAGTTAATGGTGATGGCAATCATTTTTAAACTTGGCATTTTATACGAATTTGCGTAGACAAATTTAAAAAAGACACTAATTGTTGTTATTTTTAGCCGTTACGTTGCCTTTCATTTACCTTTGGGCATATTGTACTCGTTTTTATTATATTTATTTTTTTCATATAATTTATATCCTTCTATTTGCTTAAGTGTATTGTATACTTGGTAGACATCCCAATAATGCAGTAATAAAAAAAATCCAAGTGATCTCATTTTCAAAAACTTCATCATCTAGATCCGCCTGAATTATTTTATTTCGGTTATTTCAACTGATCGGCGAATGATTTTTTGAAAAGTGTAAAACTTCTATTTCTCGCAGTCATCGCCCGAATAAGTAACAAATTTGGGGGATTCACAAAGTTTGCTATTAAGTCATATTGTCATAACGGGCGATTCAAGTAGAGATACTTCTTTCAATAGCCTTTTTTTGACAGATCACGTGTGAGTCGTGTCATGCTGACATATTATTTTTGTTCAGTATTGTTTGGCATTTCATAATGGAAAGACTTACGCCTGAACAACGTTTACAAATCGTTCAACTTTATTACGAAAATTCCATTCTGTAAGGAATGAGTTTCGTGCACTTCGCTCAACTTATGGTCAACATAATCGGCCTACTGAGCGTACTATTCGCAACACCATCACCCATTTTGAGACCCAGCATTCATTATTGGATAATATTCGACAGAATAGACCACGTCCAACACGCTGTGAAGAAAATATAGCGGCCGTAGATGAGAGTGTACACGAAGACCGTGGAGAGTCGATTCGGCGCCATTCGCAGCAACTCGGACCGTTATCGTGCCATGATAACCGACTATGTGATGCCTGAAATTTAAGCTCGTGGTCTCGGCGACATTTGGTTTCAGCAAGACGGCGCCACTTCCCACACATCGCATCAATCAATGGATTTATTAAGAGAACACTTCGGTGAGCACATAATTTCACGTATTGGGCCGGTCGATTGGCCACTATGATTAGATTTTTTCCTATGAGGATATGTAAAGTTTAAAACATATGCGGACAAACCCGCTTCGATTCAGGCCTTGGAGAAAAACATCACGCGTGTCATTCGCCAGTTTCCAGTCGAAATGTTCGAACGAGTCATCGAAAATTGGACTCAACGGATGGACCATCTGCGACGTAGCAACGGCCAACATTAGATAGACATAATCTTCAAAAAATAAATGCCAAAGAATGTTCTTTCAAATGATAATAAACATTCGCCATTAAATTGGAATTTTGTGTGTTTTTTTTTTTCTTTAAAAAAGTAGGGAACCTCGAAATGGATCACGCTATAATATCCTAATGATTTACAATAGTTTAAAATAATTGCTATTGTGTTTAAAACGGCTGTGGGAAAAATCGCCCAAAGAATAATGGCCCAAAAAAAAAATGAAAAATCGCCCAAATGAAGAATCGCCCAACAGAACATGAAAAATGACCCAAAAAGGGCCCAAAAAAAAAATGAAAAATGACCCAAAAAGCAAAAACGAATTTTTTCCCGGTTGCATGTTATAACGTCCAGTGTCATAGTGTCCATGGACGTTATGACACTCCAAAAAGTGTCATAGTGTGCATGGACACTGCGCTAACTAAAGCTTCTCTGCACAGCCGCCCTTCGGCCGGGCGCAAGGATTTTCTCCTCTATGGTATAACAAACACCGGCTTCGCTAACTAAAGCTTCTCTGCATAGTCGGCTTTCATTTGGAAACAAGGCAGATTTTAGAAGCTTTAGTTAGCGAAGCCGGTATTTGTTATACCATAGAGGAGAAAATCCTTGCGCCCGGCCGAAGGCCGGCTGTGCAAAGAAGCTTTAGTAAGCGAAGCCGGTGTTTGTTATACCATAGAGGAGAAAATCAAAAAAATGGGCCATTTTTCATACAACATTTGTGGGTGATTTTTCATAATGAAAAATCACCCAAATTTAAAAAACGAAAAATCACCCAACAATAACGAAAAATAGCCCAAAAATTTTAGGTCACTTTTCATATGAATTTAGGCCCAATTTTACATGGAATTTTTTTGGGCGATTTTTCATTTCTTTTTTTGGGCCATTTTTCTTTGGGCGATTTTTCCCACAGCCGTTTAAAACAAATAAGTCCTTAGTTGAGTCAGCTATTACAACGTTCAGTATGTAATTTTGCTATAATATTAGTTCTCTCGCTTTTTCTTGGCATTCTGACAGTAAATATTTGTAATTGATTTCTTGTATCAACTGATTCAAATTTGAAAAAGCACCCTAATCCATGAGGGGTTGCTTACAGCTGTCGTATTTTTTCGTGTTATTATTTAAAGACATATTATGACTTTATGACTATTTTGTGAATCGCCCAATTATTTGTAACACAAAAGTTAAAGTTTTTAACATTCGCAGAGTTCTTTTCTATCAATATTACTCTATTCAAGGCAAAGAAAAACTCTTTGCATTAAACTACATGGTTATCTGTCATTCTCTACATATTTGTTCTAATTCTAGTGTCCAAAAGAGCGTGATATATAACACGCTTTAGGTTTTTTACGATTTTTTAAATTTCATCGCAAGGTTTGCATCACTGGGTTTGCATTGAGTGCGAATATAGTTCCACTGAAGATCATATCCTATTTACCAATTCTGGTAAAATTATTAACTAGATGCCCTCTAATAATGTTTTCGAAACCACAACCCTGCTATCATTGTTTCCCCCTGCTAAAAACTAAATTGTTTTAATATTGTAAATAGTGGTCATCATTTTATTAGAATGTTTAAAATTTGTTTAATATTTGCATATGAAACGCCTTTCACAAAACAATTAACTGCATTAAAATACACTTATTCAATTAAATGTATTCATGAAATATACATTAATTTCCCTGTTGTGTATGAAACGTATAATTATTGTGTTAAATTACAGTGCATTAACTTTAATACATACTTACGAATGCGAGGACATACAATAATACATTTAACTAAACACGATACTTCTATTATATTTTCTCATTGTCCTTGTTACCGTTACACTAAAGTGTGTTCGTATATTATTGTTGTTGTCCATGCATAAAAGGGAATGCATATTTATTTAGGCATTCATATGTGTGTTTGTTTGTGTGTGTTCCTTTCTTGTTAAGTGGTGGTCATTTTATTATAAAATTTGTGCGGCCTCATAATTATAACTTCCGTTTTGGTTTTTCTTGTTGTTGTTTTAGCCTAAAATGTTGTCCTTACATCCGTTAGTTATGCTTTCTTCCGTTGCAATAACCTACAAATAAAAGGTACACGGACTGACTATTAAGTAGCAAAAACAACAGCAATAATAATAACAATAACAAAGCTAATTTGTATATTTTCTTGCAATTACAGACATACAAACACACATACATACATACACTTAGCAGCAAAAGTCTGCGTACAAGCCATTGAAATTTTTTCATAACTAATTAAGTAAAAGGGTAATTCCATGTCAAATCGACCAAGAGTGGGACCCGACCCCCTTCGATTTGAATGAAATTTGGTGTGAAGGTTCCTTTCATCCTATAAGGAACATAGGTATATTAACGAAAACAAATTTTCAAAATTTTTTGCAAAAGTTACGTCATATTCAAAATGTCATAATTTCGCCGAATTAGCCAAATGTGTTGAGTTAATTTTTTCAATAGCTCAAAAACTACTGCACATACGAAGATGATTTGTATGTAATTTTATAGAGAATACTTGGGGCTACAAAATATTAAAAAAAACTGGACTAAATCAAAAACCTAATTTTTTTTTGGCTGATTTTTTTTATGTAGTTCCTCAAACTGTCCTTTAAAAATCCGGAAATTTTGAAGGAGGTGTTTTTTTCTTTTTTAAGAAATGATTTTTTTTCTTCTGCAACCTGTAAACAATAATACTAAACTTAAATTTTAATATTGTAATTTTGAAAAATAAGTATTTTTTAAATCTGATTTGTGTGATTTAAGGTGTTAAAAAAAGCAACGACATTGAAAAAGTTTTTTATGTTTATCTGGGAATGAAATATTTATTATTAATTAATTCATTTATTAATGATGTGCTAATAATCCCAATTTTTGAATGAAAACTATTATACAAGTAAGACCATACAGTGAATAAGAGTATTTAAAATTCTTATATTTCCCACAACAATAAATTTCAGTGTTTTCATTCAAAAATTGGGATTAATAGCACATCATTAATAAATGAATTAATTAAATTATAAACTATTTTTAGAACTAATCCTATTAAACAAATATAAAGTATTTTTTTTATATTAACACAAAATGTTTTTACTCTTTTAGTTCTAAAAAACATACCAATGGCTTGTACGCAGACTTTTGCTGCTGCGTGTACATTATTATTTGTATTTTGATATTTGCTCATTTTCATGTACATATTTGTTATTTTATATTTTTATTGTTGTTGGCTTAAACACCTAATTCAATTGTTAAAAGACGCCTTGCGAAGTTACTTTGTCTAAGTGTGTGCCTTTAGAAATAATATCCCAGTTAGCATTTGGAAGATCGTTTCGTTAAAAGTCACTGAATTAAGTCTTCTGTAAGAAGTTTCGATGACTTAAAACTTATTATTAGTCACTTGGGCGTTTGAAAAAAGAACACAAAATGATTTGCGATATTGCTTAAATTAAAATAAAAGCTGGGAATTTAGATCTCATGGTGAGTTACATATATTATAAATATAAAAATACTAAAATATTCCATATTAACAACGAAAGTATTTGGAATTTCACTCTTTTGAACATTGATCGCTAAATATACAAGAACAAAATGTATACAAGTCGCAAATTGATAATCAAAAAAGTTTGGAATGTGAGTGGTTTTAGGATTATTTGAAAACACATAATAGTTTGCGCAGTTGGACGACTTTGTGAGGTGCTGTAAGAAGCCTGCACAATACCATTTGAACACGCTATACTAGCGAAGTTACGGATATAAATTTTAATATAAGAACGTACGAATATCTGCACCAATATTCGAGGAATACGAATATTTAATCTGAAATAAAGCGCCTTATCTTAAGATTTAAATTTGATTGAAAAAAATATACCGTTTGCGTCGATAATAATAAATTATAAGAAAACTAGCACACTACTAAATATATGTATTTAACATTATTATGACATTCCGATGAATTTGAAATAACCAACTTCGCACATTTATACTAACATTATTAATATATAAAGGCCATAAGCACCGCGCCCGAAGGATCTTTTATGCAGCCCAAGTATTCACTGAACCAGATCAAGGCTACAAATAAAGCCAATTATTATACATGGTGAGTGATTGCATACCTTACCTGAAGTCATTAAGAAAACTCCAAGGAACTTCATTCTGTTTGCATACTTATCAGTGTGACCAGATCTTAAAATTGCTTACAGTTTAATTTTGCATCAGGCAAGGTCAGAAAATGCTGAAAATAATTTTAAAAAAATGCTTAAATTGTTTTAAGTTTTTTTTTTTAAATTATTAATAGTATGAAATTTTATTAAAAACCAAAGATTTTTGAGTAAATAGTTTTTTAGAAAATTGATACAAGACCCGCAAGACCTCTGATGTAAGCAAAATACAAATGATTTTATTTCTAGGGTTTGCTCTGATTTATGTGCTGTTTCCAAATCACAGACGATTGATTGTGTAGTTAAATTTGTATGAAAAGCACTCCCATTAAAAACTTCTACAAAAAGATATAAAAATATATTTAATGTCATTTCTTAGGCCATAAGCGCATGTGGCTCTGACGTAATTTGACGCCATAAAACAACACGAAATGGCAATTGTGGCTTTGCAATGGCGTCAAAATTACATCAGAACCACATGCGCATGTGGCTTTTCACATTCTGCGTACTCTATGCTTTAGAGTTTAAGAAAAGTTGGAATTTCAAAATTATTTTTTTTCAGCTGTTTACGGCAAAAATTTGTTTCATCTATTCTCAATAAAAGTATTAAGTGTATTAGTTGATTTCTACAATGCTTTTCCCTTGAATACTTCCAATAAAAAATTCCAAGAATTCATTTTAAAAACAAATTTTTAAATATTGCCAAAGAAATGTATCACCACCGGTGAATACTGATGCTGTTATAAAAACAGTCCTAATAAATAAATAAAAAATCATTTATTTAAAAAAGTTATTAACAAAAAATTAAAAAAAATCTACCTTTTTGCTCTTACTTAATATACCGGTTAAGTGATAAGTTTTCCTTTCACGTGTCATTAGTTGTTCTTATTCCATTTTCACGAATCCCATGACCAGTTCTGTTGGAATATTTGACACAAATTTCCCGCAGGGTTAAGATAAAAATTATCCATTTTCATACGAAATTACTTTTTAAGTTAGACAATTTATAGTCAAAGTTTATAATAGTTTATAAAAAAATGGCTGTGAATCAATAAAACTATTCCTCCAAACTTTTAAAAATGCTAATTCAAATTCCAAATGCTAAAAATTTTTTTGATTATTTGACACTAACAACTATAAAGTAGCATATAAAGCTTAAAACACATTAATCCCGGGTCTCCGCGTAGCAATATTTATTGCGGCAAACGTCACATTAAATTGCTCCATAAGCTTTGCGACGTGTGGACCGCATATTGCCACGAGTGGCAATCCATTGCGCAATGATTGCTCTTCTGATTGCTTGAGCAATTATTGCTTAGCAATTTGGTGTTAAATCAGTTGTCATTTATCTGATATTGCATTTCTCTTTACGTTTGCTTATGGCAAAGCAATTTCACGTGTTCTCCAGCAATATAATCAGCAATTATTGCGCAATTATTCTGCCAAAGTTTTTGCTTGTGCTTAGCAAATAAAATTGTTACGTTGAGAACCAGCGAAAGGGCCATTATTAAAACCTACTGATAAAGTTCCTGATAGTTAACGTGAACAATAACAACTACTCTTGGTTGTTTAAAACACGTAGTGGCAACGACTAACTTTTGTTTAATTCTTTAATTAAAAAAATAAATTTTTTTTTGTGATTATTTTTTGTTTTCTACACCATTTTTCATTGAAATTGAGAAAATTCCAAATGAAAATGAGAATTTTAATTTGAAATTGAGAAAATTCCAATTGAAATTGAGAATATCAATTTGAAATTGAGAAAATTCCAATTGAAATTGAGAATATCAATTTGAAATGGAGAAAATTCCAATTGAAATTGAGAATATCAATTTGAAATTCAGAAAATTCCAATTGAAATTGAGAATATTAACTTGAAATTGAGAAATTTTAATTTGAAATTGAGAAAAATCCAAATGAAATTGAGAAATTTTAATTTTAAATTGATAAAACTGAATTATATGATTTTTATTATATTCATGCAACAAACATCAGGATGAAGAAATGAAAATAAATACAAATCGCAGTATTATTGACCACATCTGCCAGATCCAAAGCTGATTGATAAAACGTTGTAGTATGTTGTATGGCTCTACTGCAATCTCCAGTAGACAGTAAGACATGTATACTTAGAAGCCTTAATCACCTCTTGTAAAAAGGCAAGCCTTTGCTCTCCTACATTGGGGGGAATTACGTTCGGTACATTCATATTTGTTTTCGCCATACTTGTTATTTTTGACCAAATAATTTCAATGGGGTTAAGCATCGGTCAATAGGGGCTCAAACGCAGGAGTGTAGCTGGAGAGTATTGTGAAAACAAAGATGAATGTACCAAACGTTATTCCCCCAATTTAGTAGAAGAGCAGAGACTTGACTTATTAGAAGAGGTGATGCTTCTAAGACATGTACAACTACTGGATATTGCAGTAGAGCCATACAACATACTACAAAGTTTTACCAATCAGCTCTGGATCTGAAAGATGTGCCTGTTGGTCAATAATACTGCGATTTGTATTTATTTTAATTTTTTCCATCATTATGTTTGTTATGTACGTTCGTTGAATGTATATTAAAAAATATATATAATTCAATTTTATAAATTAAAATTTCTCAATTTTATTTGGAATTTTCTCAATTTCAAATTAAATTTTCCCAATTTCATTTGGAATTTTCTCAATTTCCAATTGATATTCTCAATTTCAATTGGAATTTTCTCAATTTCAAATTGGAATTTTCTCAATTTCAAATTGATATTCTCAATTTCAATTGGAATTTTCTCAATTTCAAATTGATATTCTCAATTTCAATTGGAATTTTTTCAATTTCAAATTGAAATTCTCATTTTCATTTGGAATTTTCTCAATTTCATCTGGAATTTTCTCATTTTCAATGAAAAATGGTGTAGAATAAATTGTTTTATTTTGTGTTAAATAATGTTTGTTTAAATAGTTTGAATAATTAAATTTGACATAAAACTGTCATTAAAGTTACAATATCTTCCACAGAAAATATTGTACATTCAAATTCTTAAAGTTCACTTGTAAAGTAACCATGAGTTCAAGCCTGCTGTTGGCTTATCAGTCACTTTTTAGGCTAAGATTAACTTCTAATAACAGAAAACCATTTATGTGTCAGATTGAATCCAAAAAATAAGTATGTGTAAGTTGTAAAAATAGCTCTAAATAGTCTATTCAGCAAGACAAAGGATAGAATATATAGATGGGATATGTCGAACATTATCTACGAAATTCCTTGTGATAGAATAGATTTTTTTTTTCATAATTTATTTATTGAATCTTCATATATTAAATATGAACTAACAATAATTAATCAAATCGTATACTAATACTTTATTTTTGCCCTGCCAATGCAAGACGAAATATTTTCTCCTCACGGTTTCTGTTCACATATGAAGATGTTTAACGCTCTTCTCGTCGTATAAGCCCTGCAGTATCTCTTCTCCTTATTCTAGAGTGGCCGCTGTAATTCAAATTATTTCGAGCTAGTGGATTTGGCTGCGGCTCAAGACTTTTTAAATATTGTATTGCATACTTCGTAATAATAGTTTAATACATACCAGGGAGCGATTCTGCTTAATTAAAGAAGTTTATTTTGGCACCTTTGAAAAAATATGTAGAGTAAAATTTTCTCCTTACAAAATTTTCTTTAAAGTTCGGAAATGATCCGAGTTACCATCTGTGTACAAGAAACGAGAAATATACGGATTGTATTAATGCATGTTCTTTTCCAGGTTTTTTTCAAGGACATGTATTAATACAATCAGTATATTTAATCTCATAAAGCGCCCAACGGAACTGTGAGAATCAATTGTCATCTAGCCTTTTAATTTTGTAAGTTTTGCATCTCACCTACTCATATGTTTGATCATAATTCTTATAAAGTGTTTACTGGGGTATGGATTTGAGTGTGTGCTCTACTATTATAATTTGATTTTTCAATATTCTAAAGGATAATTTACCAGTTTTATATTGTGTTTCCGTTGTTTTATGTGGGCTTATATAATGAATATTTAATGCTAAAAAGGCTTAATTAATTTAACTATTAATACTTTAAAATTTATAAATATTTATTTAATTTAAACTATATGTCTTTATTATATGTCCTTTTATTTAAATAAATGTTCTTTTAAGATGTTATTGAAATAAATCGTTTTTATTTTTGGTGTTTCAGGTGAATTAGACAAATATTATAAATGCGAAGTCACTTTATAATTACACAGTACAACATTTTTCAGTTAATTGATTGCCAACTCAATTCTGTGAACTGTATGTGAAATTAGACCCAAAAAGAAGAATTTCTGCATCATTCGTTTTGTCTTCTTACCTGCGATTTGAAGTTAGTATCGATTTGAAGTTAGTACTATCGTATAGGGGAATTTATCACGTTTTAGGCCCTGTTGTTTGACATAGCTCGACAACCACTAGCCCAATTTAGTTGAAATAAATTTTAAAAAATTAAGAATTACAATTCCCTTAATCTGTTCATATATTGTTTTCCTATACAAGTAACACTTTCGAAGTTAAAAATGAATGTATGAAGGGAAAAAATTATTTTTTGCCTAAAAATTTAAATTTTTTTTTTAAAAATACATAAAAAATGCAAAATGGAAAAAAGTTTCAAGTCTAGTTATTTTTTCGCAAAGTCACATATCCTATGAGCAAAATGAGACAAAGATCATAAAAATCGATGCACGCGTTTCGCTTTTATTCGCAATTGAGTAAATGTATGAATTTCAAAAATTTGCTCGAGATATGCACAACATTATTTGGAGAAAACATTGACACCTTTTTCATGATTCTGAGAATTAAAAAAAAGGAATAAACAAAAGGTTATTTGATTTTTATGATTGCGGTAATAAATGTACGTGGACAATTAAACGGAAAGTGGACCTTTTTATTATTTGGGTTTTTCCGGTGGCTACCTATATGATTTTTTAACAGAAATTGCACCCACATTTAAGGGTGGTCATTATTTGGAAAGTTTTGCACAGTTTGAAACGTACAAGTGCTGAATCAGGTATATAGCCAGCTGCCCTTAAAATATGCGCCCATTTATAAGTACCTGGCAGTAAAATATTCAAAAATACGTAGTATTTATAGGTGTGCATTGATCGATTTTTGGCATTCAGCCAGTGCCGACGAACGCGAACAGTAAAAGTGATTTTTCTCCAGTTTTTTAAAAGTGAATAACAACAAAACATAAAATATATCAATATGGAAAACAACAAGTGCCCATATTTGGATGAATATTGTTACGTTTGTGGTCATATCGTCCGAAAAATACAGAAAAAAGATCGAAAAAATTTGTTTACTGAGCAATTCAAAACCGCGTATTGTAATTATTTCGATGAAGCAGATTTAAGTGGTGCAAATTTTACGCCGAACACAGTGTGCAACAGTTGTTATACTACCCTTCTAAAATGGATTCAAAATCAAATACGATGAACACAAATGGAACATTTGTTGCGATCTGAAGGTGGTCAACATACTACAAGGGATTATAGAAAAGGGCGGATATCCAAAATACTTCTGCTTCCTTTGTAATTGGGATTCACGATACAAAGGAAATCAATATCAATGTAAAGATTGGAAAGGAAGAACTCCCGAGCTCAACAAACAATTAAAATTACGCAATGAACCTATGATAAAGGACCTGGATGATATTTTGTTGCCACCGCTCCACATGAAACTGGGAATAGCTGGGAAATTCGTTGAAGTGGTGGTCAAAAAAGTTAACGGCGCCTTTGACTGTTTGAAATCCATCTTTCCGAAACTCAGTGATGAGAAAATTAAAAACGGTACGTATCGTACTCTGTATTTCAATATTGTCATATCTAAATTTGTTAATTTCTATACATTCGCATTACCAATAATTTTTTCGTTTTTCTTGTGTATTTAAAACAGGTATTCTCAATGGACCTGATATTCGGAAATTGATCAAAAGTGATTCTTTCACACATTTGCTTTCAGAGCATCACGACCACCAACATGCATGGAACGCATTGAAAGAAGTAATAGAAGGCGTTCTAGGAAAGAACCGTGTCCAGCGAGAAGAGATACAGCAACGAGTGGACAGGTTGCTGTTTTATTTCGAAAAAATCGGTGCATCCATGACGCTGAAATTGCATTTCTTGCACCACCACCTCGATACTTTTTTGGCACAATCACCTCAGGAATCAGACGAACAAGGAGAGAGGTTCCACCAGGTGACCATGCCATTTGAAAAGCGGTTCAAAAGCAAAAAATTGGATGCATTGCTTGCGGAGGTTTGTTGGTGGAGTTCCACAATTATGCAGTTTGAAGAAAGCACCGAAGATGAAGACATTGAAATTGGTGGACACAGTGAAAGAAACACGCCCTTGAATAGTATGTGTATCTCGGATGACGATACAGACTCAGACCATGAATATGAACAACCTACGAAGAAAACAAGATCATCAGAACCACAAGCGTCAACTTCTACAAGGATAGATATTGCCAATAATTGAAAAAATGTTCTAAATTTTGTTTTTATGCATATTATAATTGCGTATTAATTGCATATTATTTTATTTTCATTAAGTTTTTATAAATAAAGTTTTTTTTTGCATGATAATTTTTTAATTTATATTTTTATTTTTATTTTAAGGGTGGTGGCTATAACTGATTTTTGAAATTCATACCTTTACTCAATTGCGAATAAAAGCGAAACGCGTGCATCGATTTTTATGATCTTTGTCTCATTTTGCTCATAGGTTATGTGACTTTGCGAAAAAATAACTAGACTTGAAACTTTTTTCCATTTTGGATTTTTTATGTATTTTTAAAAAAAAAAATTTAAATTTTTAGGCAAAAAATAATTTTTTCCCTTCATACATTCATTTTTAACTTCGAAAGTGTTACTTGTATAGGAAAACAATATATGAACAGATTAAGGGAATTGTAATTCTTAATTTTTTAAAATTTATTTCAACTAAATTGGGCTAGGGGTTGTCGAGCTATGTCAAACAACAGGGCCTAAAACGTGATAAATTCCCCTATACGATAGTACTAACTTCAAATCGATACTAACTTCAAATCGCAGGTAAGAAGACAAAACGAATGATGCAGAAATTCTTCTTTTTGGGTCTAATTTCACATACAGTTCACAGAATTGAGTTGGCAAATCATGTGTTGTACTGTGTTATAATTACTGTTAAATATGATGATTCTTACATAAAAAATCGATTGTTGGTGAAAAATATGAGTGATCACACATTTCTCTTGTTTTGTCATTCAAACGCTTCCATAAGGAAATATAAAGGATTTAACCTTGAACTTGGAAGGTGACATATTTTAGACATAGTCTTGGGCGCGGTGGTAAATTTTTTAATTTTGTTTAAGAATTCTAATATATTAATATTTTTTTACAATTATTTTTTTAAATACTAGACATCACTAATTAATAAAATAAAATGAATATTAGATTTTTTTAATTTAGTTAAAAAAACAGGCACTTCATTTTACTAACCTTTTTTTAGTACAGCAAAAATATGATATTGTAAACTTATAAAAATATAATAAATTAAAAATTAATCAACAACTCAAAGGGCATTTTTTCACTGCCAAGGGTATATATTTTATGATATAAAAGAGATCATTGACAAACTTATTAATTTTAAAACAATGCGGGTCAACCTTTAGGCACTACATTTATTTACTGGATTCAGTATTTGTACATTGCACACATATACGCTTGCTGCAGCCCAAACACATAGGTTTACGGAACTGGAGGCAAGTGTGAGTAGTTATTCTTTTGAGTCTACTGGGGCATATGTGGCATAATTTACAACTATCTAGCATTAAATCTATCGGCGGCGGAGGTGCTGATTCTGGACCCAAGATCCTAGTTATTATATCTCGTAGTGATCGCAGCAGCCTTTGGCTGTGCTGCCGTCCTTGCAAGATTTTTAAGAAATTCTCCCCTTGTAGTGTTATCAAAATCTGTCGAAGATTGAAATATAAAATAACCGCTTATAGCATGTATATCTAAAATTCTGTAAAATGTGGCTAATGGTTCTCGGCGTGTACGTCGACTGCATGCATGTATCGAGTATTTCTCGTCAAGCTCATCCGATCCACCTTTTGTATTGTTTTAATCAGCTATCATTGCAGGTTTTCCAGTGAGTTCGTCAAGTTCGTTTTTATGACGCATGAATGATAATAATACAACAGCACGATTTTTACGAAGGCACGCATGATATAATTGTTAAATCTTTGGTAAAGCCATCTATGGATGATTCTGGTGGTCAAAATAATTCTAAGAAACCGTAACGTTAAATATGACGTGTGGTCAGCTTGTTTATGTTGGATACTTACGTTAACGTAGACGTGGTGGTTAAATACACTATGCTAGTTGAAATAACAGACAAGCCGGGCACATGGCGTTTTAACATAATTCGGGTACGCTGAATCCAATGGTGCTCGTGGTTTTTTAAGATTGGCTCTGGTTTTCGAGATATACCGTTATTTCGAAAATGGAGGAGGCTTAACAACATATATTCGCGTAACTTAAAAACGGTTTAGTTTATTGAAATTACTAAAAAACCGAAATTCCGCACTAAAATTTCATTTAGGAAAAGTAAAACTTTTTTTCTAATATGTGTAATCGTTATTTAAACATAAAATTAATTTTTTTTTATCAAGATTTCGAAATTTTTGTTTTTTAAAAATTCATAAAAAATACATATAAAAAACGAAGCTGCAAACAAAACAAGCCATAAATGATTACAATCTGTTAGCAACTTTTAATTTTATTCACAAAAGTCGACAAATTTTAATTAATTTAAGAATATCATTAAACGCAATATTTGTATGGCAGCCCCCCTAAAAAGTGTCGATAAGGGGCATGTATGTCTCGGGAAAATGTTAAGGACAAAAAATTAATTGAGGTCTGGGAATTGATGGGACTTTTTCTTCAATATATATGAAGAATATAAATTATATGGTGCATTTCACATTATTTTTTTTTAATTATTAAATTCTTTATTCAACAATAATTAGTATTGTGGTTATTTTATTGAACTGTTAATGGTTTTTAATCCAAATTTAGATATTTTTTAATTAGGCTTAAGTTCATTGAATTTAATTTTCATTAAATTATTTTTATGAAGACAGGAATATATTTATATAACGCATTAACAGGGTAATCAAACTTGAAAAACATCTTTTGTAGCCCATTTACATTACACTTACTCTAGTACTGACGAGAGTTTGAGAAAATCTAGTTTTTTTACAAAACAAAATCTTCTTCGTGACTAGATTTAGGCGAAATCTACTCAAAATAAATAAAATTGCTAAATTAAGCGATGACGAATTTTATTTACCCTTTACCGTGTGGGGCGATAAGAACAGAAAGTTATATAAATTAGTATAGTTAGGAATATAAATTTTTAATGTTCGCGAATACGAATTTCTGCGCCAATATTCGTCGAATACGAATATGAATATTCCATCTGAGTTTAAACAGCACTCGATATTTCGAATCTAATTGCCAAAATCCCCCGTTTGCGTTGATAACTATAAATTTAAAAAGGAAGCTGTTACCCTACCAAATATAGTGAACATTATTATGACATTACGATGACTGAGTTTGAAATTATCAACTTCGCACTTGAATGCCACTACTGCACATTTTTGAAATTGAAATTATTCTTATGTAAAGCCTAGTACTCTTTTCCAATTTGTGAAAAATGTTCAGCTACATCTATTATTTCATGCGAAAAATTTGACATGTATCAATGTTACCTACCTCGAGAGTTTGCAACATTTGACGTTTTTAATCCTTCAAAGTATGCGACATTGTTTTGCATATGTAAACAAAACCCACATGTATTTTACTAAAAAGTATTTTTTTAATAAAAAATTAGGTAAAAATTAAAGTAAATATTGATGAAAAACTGTTACCGGTTGTGTTATTTATATTTTGCAGTTCTCATTTTAATATTTAGTTTAAACTTTTTTTCATTAGCTTCAAATTCCACGTGAAATAAGTGCAGCTTATATTATTTCGCAGTTGTAAAAAAATGTTGCCAGAAACATTTCGCAACTTTTTCACAAATTAAACAGAGTACAACTCTATCAACATTTATCATAGAAATTCCGCACAAGTTTTTATCATATGGGTTTTGACAGCATTTCACGTGAAATGTTGAACAGAGTACTAGGCTTAAAGGCCAAAAATCACCGCGACCCAAAGGATGCAGCCCAAGTGTTCACTGAAGTAGATTACGGCTAGAAATAAAACGTATTCTTCTACACGGCGAGAGACTTTATATTCACCTGAAGCCATTAAGTAACCTTAAAGTGGGGAACAGAATACACGCTGTAGTACAACGTTACGAATAGCGCTGCAAGCTGTGAAAAGTTAAAAATGGCGATTTCAAAATAGTGTCAACAGAATACGTATTTGTAGTAGTCGTTGCAGTTGAAGTTGAAGCGCATAATTCGCAATTTTGAACTTTGTTGTGCTACAGAGCATTCCTCAACTTTCCAACTCTAAAGCTGAGATTGCACTAAACCAAGGTTGCTTACTCGACAGTTCAAAAAAAGGCTAGCATTTAAACCAAAAATATCTAGAAATGGCTATTTATTTAAAATTATTAAAAACTTCATTGTTTAACCCAGGAATTATATATTTAATAATTTTTTTTAATTTAACCCATTTATGCCCACAGCGATCTGGACTTTATATATATATACATATATATATATCAATGAAATTTTGTACAGTAAATTGATTTAAAGTTTAATTTAATCAAAGAGCCTATTTAAAAAAAATCGTTTTTATCTGGCCTAGAATCTGGTTTCGGGGTTGTTACATATATGTAACAGGGAGCATTACATACAAATTTTGCGCCTTGCATTTTTGCAATAAAACCTGTATTTATAACAAACAAAACTTAAGAACAGTTTTTTAATTAATGCGTTTTACACAAAAAAAAAGGAAAAAAAAACATATAGGGGGGATTCACAAGGTGTGCTATCAAGTCATATCGTCATAATGTCCTAAATAATATTTTACAATTGTTAAAAAAAAAATATTTTTTTATGTTGTTTGAAACACAACAATATTTTTTTTTTAAACAATTGTAAAATATTATTTAGGACATTATGACGATATGACTTGATAGCACACCTTGTGAATCCCCCCATAGTAAAACAATAAGTTGTTTCCAGATATTGTTGTTTTGCATTATCAATAAAATGTATATGATGAAATATCGTATCAAAATAATTTCTACGAATATAATCGAAAGCATTTCATTTTAAGATCGCTTTCATTTAAGCAATAATCTCTCTTTATATAAATTTTTTTATTGATAATTTTTCATTCTTGACTGCGCTGAGATTTGAACCCAGGCGTTCACGGACAGGTTGCCCAGACTAGTTTCGATTGTAACCACACAATCTCGTCAGTGGGGTTTGCCGTTTTACTCACTCGGCTATTGAGGCCGAATGACGTCAATAGTCAAACATCAATCCTTAAACCAAATGGTATTTCACTTTGGTAGATCGAAATTTGCGTTTTGAATGAATGATTATCTATTTTAATTGATTTACATGTTCTTCCTAACTTCTGTTTTTTCGTACCTTTTGTCAAGAATTCTTCTTGAAATCCAAAGTACATTTTTTTGTTTTTTTTCATGTTTTTTGTCTTTCTTTTTTCTTGTTGACATTTTCAGCACAACTTGAAGGACAAATGTAAACATAGCTCGTGCCTTAGCTGTTAACAATAATTAGTATTGTGGTTATTTTATTGAACTGTTAATGGTTTTCAACATTATGTATATAAGAAGAATGTGCCAATGCAGAAAATTTATTTTCAATGACATTTTGACGTAAAATTTTTTAAATGCGGTTTTTGTGCCATTTACTATACAAATATATTTTTCTTGAAAAATATATATTTTTCAAGAATAAATCACGTATATCTTGACGTGGGTTAATTTTTATACCCGCATCTGGGTATCTCCGCACCTGCTATGCCGATCTCAACCAAAATACAACCGAATACTAACGATAACAAAATGAGAGGATACTAAGAGAATTAAATCGGTACCCTAAAACAGAAGAGATTAAGACAAAAAAAATTTAAGAAGAGGTACAATTAACCACCATCTCCACAGTTAAAAGTTAAGCTTTTTTTTGAACTTTAACATGAAAAATCTATTTTTGGTTTTTTTTTGGTGTGTATTTTGACGATTTTGTCAAATAAACAATACATTTTCCCCCTTTTAAATTTTATGTTTCTTAAAATAGCAAAAGTGTAAACATTTTGAAATAGCGTTTTTTTTTTAATTTCACCTACGGTTTTTAGCACTTCCTCCTACAGTTATTAAGTAAAAAGTAACATACTCCACCCACTAGCTGGGAAAAATGTTACCATTTGTATCAATTAACCAAAAAGGGTTAATTTACCCACTCAACACTCACTGACCATTGGCCTTATCAGTGGCCATCACTTAAGCCCTAATGCCAACAAAGAAATACTCGTTTATTTCTATGTTCATGTTGAAAACTACCCAAGGGGTAGTAACATTAGACTTGTAAAAGTATTTGAGCTAAAAACATATTTGGTTCCTTCAACTCATTAGTTCACCAACCTTGTTTTGGTAATTTTAGGGAAAAAAGGAAAACTGAAATCTGGGTGTTTTAACATAATTTTTACGAGCATGTTAACAGGGCCATAAAACTAAAATCTTTTGTTTCTGATGGAGGGAATGGATAGATATTAAATGAAAAAAATCAACTCTTGTAAATATTTAACCTTTAAATAATAAATCATAAGGTTTAAATAAGGGCCAAAGATTTGAAAATGGTCATTTGAAAGTGTTTCATTAGTATTTGTTTTGCACTAATATTGGTTACACTGCTATGCAAATTAAAATTTTTGAAATACAATTCTTACATACAAGTTCAAGATGATGATAATAAATTTATCAAACATGTTTGTTTGGTTAGTTTTTGAATTTTATTGACTTGATGTTTTCACTGGGGTGTTTAGCGTCTATGAAGTCATTTAAGAATTTAATTTTAAATTGCACCAAACTGGACATAAAATATTGAATTATTTTGTAATAAAAACTTTGTTTACCCGGTGCGCTCCACTACTGGACATATTAAGATAAAGTAAGTAAATTTTTTTCTTTAACCCTAAGGTACTAACCATATTTTACATACGTTATGCCAACGTATAACTAATGATCGCCGATTCGACGATGTATTTTTTAACGGCCTATGACTTTGGTTTAAAACCAAATATTCTTTTTCAATAAATGTTATTAATCATCTTATAAGTCTATAGAAAAATAATTATTAAATTTTAATTCATAAAGATAAACGAAATATTTCATTTTTGTACTAATTCATTTTATGTTGCACATATTTTTGGGATCATCAAAAAGGACCTAAAGATATTGTAAGTAAAATTGAACACTTTAATCAAGAGTCACAAGGCTCAACTTTGTGCTTTTTGCATATGGGGTTTTAGCATCACATTTTGATTTTGACATTCGGCATTTTTTGTATGGGCATGATCTACACATACTTCATTTGTGTTCTTTTTTTGTATTTGCTGCTTAGCTGATCATTGTTGAAACTATTCTTTGGAGTAACAACATTTGCAATATTTGCTCACAAAATTGAAATTGAGAAGGTACCTTAATACTAAACTTCGACGATTCGTTGAGCACAAAACCAATTAAAGCACCGTTTAAAAAACATAATTACACACAGCAAAAGTAAATCATCTGCTAACAGCATACAAAATTTGAGAGTGTTAGGCACACCCATTTAAAAGTAAATTAATTAAAAGGGAGCGATGCTCGACGAAACGTCGATCATTATTACTCTGGGGTTAAATACAAATGTTTTGTATTGATATTGATAAGCTGTTTGTTTCAACGGAGAATTCTGGTAAAGGAAATATTGAAGAAAATATAAATGTGTAACGGCATTTTGAAGATTTTGTCGGGTGGTCATTATATGGGGAGTTAAATTTCCCACGTTTTGGAAACTTTTTATGATGAATCGGAATAGAAAACAATGTTACCCATATATTTTTGGTGTAGGATGTATTTAACCCTTATGTGTACACCCACATACCTGGTATGTTTTTATACTCTCACCACATGTGGAACAGTATATATAAGTTTTTCATTTCGTTTTTATTTTATACTAGCTTAACCCGGTGCGCTTCGCTACCCCTGCACCTACCCCATTTATTTTTGTTTTAAAATTTGTCCTGTAAAGGTTGATAGCTCTTGTGTTCAGATATATGGTATTTAATATGTCTTCTATGAGGGGTACTGCTCCTACTCTGTCTACCCCGCACATTTTTATATTGAAATTTATAGTTTACTATAATAGTAGCTTTAACCACGTTTGAAGACTCTCCCTTTAATAGTTCTTCAGTTGAGCGATATTTAATGTATGCATCCTATGGGAGGTATTTCCCCCCCTGCGCCTACCCGCTTTATTTTTATTTTCAAAGGTGTAGTATACCATAAGAGTGACTTTTAGAAAGTTTGAACATTCTCACTATTACAGTTCTTAAGATATGCGATGTTAAACATTGGCGTCCTATAGGGTATTCCTATACCCCCGCTGCTATTTTATTTCAATTCCGGGGCTCAGAAAAAAAGTAGTAGGATCTTCGCGTGCAGCGGCTCTTAAGATATGCGATAATTAATATTGGCATCCTATGGGGGGTACCAATTCCCCTGCCCCTATCGAAAAAATAAGTAGCCTATTTTATTTTTAGGGCTCACGTGATGTTACTGTAAAAATTTCAGGAAAATCGAATATTGGCATCCTATTAGGGGTACCAATTCCCCTGCCCCTATCGAAAAAATAAGTAGCCTATTTTATTTTTAGGGCTCACGTGATGTTACTGTAAAAATTTCAGGAAAATCGGTTCAGTAGT
This sequence comes from Pollenia amentaria, assembly GCA_943735925.1. NCBI lineage: Eukaryota > Metazoa > Arthropoda > Insecta > Diptera > Polleniidae > Pollenia > Pollenia amentaria. The sequence continues at coordinate 196,247,148 of OX031008.1, read as the reverse complement.
TTCGGAGTCTATAAAGCGACAAACAAACATACAAACATAATTAATTTTTATATATATAGATAGAAATAGATAATAGATAATATTGATATTAGATCCTATGAAGTATATATATTAGGCTATTCGTTTAATCGGGCTCTTGCTTTAATCGGTTAATCGGTCGATTAATTAACCGAGGTCTTGGTTTAATCGGTTAATTGTCGGTTCATTTTGTAATTGATCGGTTAAACGATAAATAAAGTTTTTTTTATAAATTAAGTCATTTCAATAAATAAAAATGCATAAATTATTTATTATTTAGAGCTTATTAGTAAAAAAAAAACAATATAACAAACATAACAATTCTTGAATTAAAACGATCAAACAAAAGAATAATTTGTAAATAGTTAATACACAATACAGTTTTTAATTAATATATATTATGTTTTAATTAAAAAATAAACCTTAAGAATATTTTATTAGTTATTTCAATAGTTTAAGGAGACCTTTAAAAATAGATTTGGATCAATAATTTGGTTTAAATGTTTAGGATTTAAGCGATTCATTTCTTTAGTGTTGATACAACTTGACTTGGAAAAAATTCTTTCACTTATCGTTGATGTTGGAGAAATCGAAAGCAACCCATAATACAGAATATCGAATTTCTCAGTCCTTTTCCTGAATTCCTCTTAACGTATAGAGTGCTGTCTTAATTTTTTTTTTTTTTTTTGATTTTAACTCTTCTAATTGCTTCGGTTAATTCTGTTAAAAGATTGATAGAACACCTTCTGTTATTTTGTATTAAAAAATATTTTCTAAACACATACCTTTTGGTATATGAGACGAATCAAATAATTAAAAACTCAAAAAATATGTTATAGTTCTATAAAAAAATTAAAAATTTTGTTTCGTCGGTTAATCGACTGAAATTAGCCGGTTTAATCGTTAATCGAAAATAGCCAATTGTAATTAACCGATCAGTTAATCGGAATGAATACCCTAATATATATGTTCTGGGTCCTTATGAGAAGCGAAGATGATTTAATGATTTCCAACTATCTGTTGAAATAGGTTTGTCGAAGAACCCAGATATGATGTGGACTTGGTTGTGTTATATTTCTGCCACATCTGCTTCTTACAATTTTGTCATTTAACCAGATCGGTGCACAAATGGCTGTGGTATGAGCAAAAAACCACGACTGCCTCTAATTTTTTTTTTTTTTTTTTTGTATAATATCTTGTTGTTGTCGTTTTTTATTCCCATCACCGAAAGAAACAAGGTATATATATAATTTGGTTTGTTTTTAATGCATTCGCTTGCAAATAAGGTGCAAGCCATCTTGGTTATCAATAGTTAACATATAAACACTCTTACTTTTTTTTTGTTTTAATCGTTCATTATGTGTTTTGACTTTTGTTAGCTTCTGTTTTGACATTCTTCAGAAAGAGTTTTTGGTTGCCCAATATTACAGTCAAAAAAATTCTTAAATTACGGATATTTTAAGGAAAACTTATATTAATTACACATTTAAAAAAAAAACCCGGCTTATTACAACATCATAAACGGGTTTTTCGATATTTTAGAAAAATGGACATTTAGAAATAACTGGCTTGAGCAAAACTAAAAAAATCGGTCGAATATTAACCGTTTAACCTCCCTAATATGTACTATTTATATGTTTGTATACTTTTTTTACCGTTTAGGTACTTTTTCTCAAAAAACCTAATTGAAATTCATTTTCATATCACAAGTAATTTATATTTGAATTATACGTACTTTCTTCTTCTATACATTTTTGTTACCATTTGACTTGTTTTATTGCTCCTGCAATCTATTTTCATACATTCGTAAATAACAATAAAAACACAACGCAAATTAAAAAAAACATTTCAAAAGTTAAATGTTAAACAATTGTTTTTAAATAAATCTTAAATCATTTTTTAACATTAACTATTCGTATAAGAGGGTTATATAAAGGAAGGAGTTGAGTATGTGTGACACACTTTATCACTGAAAAAGTTTCAAACATTTATGACTGTATGTGTGATAAAAAAAAAGAATACACATAGACATTAATGTATCTATAAAATACAAGATTCTTAAAGATACTCACATATGAAATATAGTAGAGAAGATAAAAAAACAAAGATATTCAAACTGCCTGAGGATGTGGCGTGCATGTGTTTGAATTTTAAGCGCTAATAAAGTCCTTCTGCCGCTGTTATAAGTTTGTTTGTTTGTTTGTTGGTTGCTCAAGACTTATTTTTTATTTGTAGCAAAGACATCCATCTATCAATAAAACAACCCTTTTGCTTTTCTTGTTTAACCGCAAGAAACAAATCATCATAAACAATATTCTATTAACCACACAATATGATACACAAACAAATTTCAATTCATATGTAAGAACGAGGGCAGCATGAAAATTTAGTTTTAAAACTCACCCTTTCAATTAGAACTTTATATGAGAAAGAGAAGTTATATCTGTAGTATAAATAAAAACGTTTGTGTCGTGTAGGTGCTCCTAAAACCGCCTGTCGGCAGACAGGTTTCTCTTTAGTTTAATCGCGATAGCTGGCGCTGTTGTCTTGATATTAATTTTTTTTATTTATAGTACGATTTGGCTGCAATTCACAAAATATATTTATTAAACAAAAATAAGTTTCCTGATAAAATTTTGACCACGTAAATAGTGCTGGGGTCAAGTTATTAACAAAAATCTCCGGTATTAAACGGCTAGTATTAAATAAAAAAATTAACATTATTAAAATATCTTGAGGATAATTGTCTTTTTGACAAATATTTTTCTTGTTTTTATAAATTTTTTTTGACGAAAATTTTAAATTTTTTCAAAATTTGGTGATTTTAAAGATGTTTCTTATAATTTTCTAATAAGTGATTAAAAATACAGTCTGTTTTATTTGCAATGTTTTGCAATTGTGAATATTTTAGAACTTAATTTTTATAAGTTTTTGTTGATTTATTCAATTCTGGGTAATCAGTGATTTTCTTAGGGAAGAAAATCATTAGGGAAGACCGCTAAACATCTACATATGTGAACAGAAACCGTGAAGAGAAAAATTTTCGTCTAGCATTGGCAGGACAAAAATAAAGTATTAGTATAAGATTTGATTAATTATTGTTAGTTCATATTTAATATATGAAGATTCAATAAATAAATAATAAGAAAAAAAAAAAAAATATGTTTTTCACATACATACACAAAAAAGCAATAGCATACATAAAACAACACACACAGTGATGGGAAATCAAAAGGTTTAAATGGTGACCGCTGTGCAGAAAAAGTACCAGGCGATTAAAATGGTATTAAAACAGTATTTATTGTATGTAAAAACATTAATACGTTAATATCTGATATTTAAATTATAGATTTACAATAAACAAATATGTATTTTATAAATGTGCATGGACAAAACAATGTTTAAGGCCTTTTATATATATCTCATTTCTATTGTATGTGCATATGCATTTGTTTATTTTGTACATCTAAGCACATGTATATTTATATATATGTATTGTTAGTAGTTTGGTTGAAAGTCCATAGATATACTGAAAAAAAGTACCAATACAAAGAGCGAAAATACCCCCATTCAATTTAACATAGCAGCAACCCATCACTGTTTTACAAATGTCACGTAACAACTGTATGAAATTCTGTTTTATACAGAATGAAACGTTACAGCTACGGTACATTACATTTCGGTAAGCTTTTGCATTGCTTTTCATATACCTAAAAGCGAACAGCTGATTGATACAGTACAGATACGGTACAGCAACGTTCGCATAACTGAGCCTTAATGCTGCCATAGTACATAAATTTTATTTTTATTTTATCGGAGCAAACTTAATAGCCTTATTAGTTGTTACTTTCCGTTGCCGTTCCTTTCTGTAGCAAATATTTTGTAATTACTTTTTCTGTGAAAGGAGACATTTCTGTGAAAAGCATTGAAATTGAAAAAAAAAATTTTTTCGTATAAAATAAAAAACTAATATTATATGTCAAAAATACGTCAATTTTTAAAAAATCATTAATTAAAACCAATTTTTTAGCTTTAAACAAAAAATTTTTCATATCACAAGAAATTAATACATACACACTTTGGCCGTAACTTAACGTTTAATTCTATTTTCAACAGATTTGTCCGCAACAGAACAGAACGGAAAAGTAAAAATAAACCACACATACAGATCTTCAATTAAACAAAAACAAAACAGCTGATTCGTAACAGAACAGAACGTACAAACTAATTCTGCCTTTAATCGTTCACTATAGCTTTTGTTCACGTTAACTATCAGGAACTTCATCATTAGGTTGTAATAATGGCCCTTAGAGGCTTTTGTCTTTGAGGTTCTTATTAGAAGAGATTCTTCTTGACTCTTGTTAATTTTGTCACCGACTTTAGCCACTTTTCGATTTAAAGTCTTTTTTAGGATTTTGCGTTCTATAGAGATTTTGTATAATATATCGTCTTAGATTAGATTGGAACCATTCTTGTTTTTTTATTTAATTTTTTTTATACATTCTTCAGATTGTTTCTAAATTTTGAAAAATCTCCGATTTATATTTTTGAAATTTGAAAGATTTTGCTTTCTAGTTTTTTGATTAGCTCTATTTTAGTAATTTCAGAAACCTGCGTTTTTCGAGAACTTAAGAACTTTTTAAAAACTTAAGAACTTTTTAAAGATTGTTTTGATTTCCTTTTTTTTTTGCAATGTGAGGAATTTGCAAACATTTTAGAAATATTTTTATGACATTTTTGTAAGAAACTTTTTTTTGCCGAGTTTTAATTTTAGCAACTTTTTCATATTTTTTTTTTCAATTTTGTCCAATTTTTTTTTATTGATTTCAATTGAACAATTTTTTTTTCAATTTAATTTTCTAGTTCTCGTTTTTTCATGTAAGTGATTTCTTTCTGTGTTATAATTATATAGTAGATTACAGCCTATTTCACATTTGAAAAAAAAAAAATTATTTTAGAACTTGATTGATTTCGATATCGTAAAAGAGGCAATTAAATTTTGACCTTTCAGTTAAGATACTTTTTAGAATTTTTGCTTTTGTAAGCATTTATGGCATTTCCAGCGATTTTTAATTTATGTAGATTTTTTGACTATAGACAAACGGAAGCTTTAAACAGTTTTTTAGTTTAAAACGTTTTTTTTTTCTTTCTTAATCTTAGCGATTTATTTTTACCTTTATTTATTTAATTAAATTAATTTTTCTGTTTTTTTTCATATTTGTTACAGATTTAAATCAAATTTGAAAATCATTCAAATTAGCAGATTTAGGAAATTTGGCAATTATTTTTTGTAAATTAAAGACTATTAAGTAGAACAATTATTTTTTTTGAATTGAATATTTCATTTATCGTCCTCTGATATATTTTGAGCCCTATCTCTTAATTCAAAACTCAAACCAGCCTAACTGCAGTTTTTATAAAAATGTTTTTAATTTAATAAAGCTTAGAAAACAAATATTCTATGAAAATGGTACTAAATAAACGTTTGTTAAATTTAATAATCGTAGGTTGTAAGTTGTTGCGATTTTTTTTAATTTCTGTAAAAATGTTGGCCCATTTTTTTTTGGATTTAAAGTTTGTTTTTAATTGTTTATTACAGCTGTTATCATATTGAGGTTTTAATGTTTGTTTTTAATTGTTTACAGCTGTTATCATATTGTTAAGAAAGATTTTAAATTTGTTAAAAAAAATTCTTTTAAAATCGGTCCAATTAATTTGAAAATTTTTAAAATCCCATTTCTTATGTGATGATTGTTCTCTTAATTCTATCTATTTTAAATTTTTTGTCTCGCATTTTTGGTTATTGTTTAGAAAAAATACATATCATTTTTAGAAATAAAATATTAACAAATATATTTTAATCCAAATTCTGATATTTTAATCAGGCTTAAGTTCATTGAATTTAATTTTCATTAAATTATTTTTATTAAGAAAGGAATTTTACAACATGAAATGAATTAAAATTTGTTGATAATTTTTCATTCTTGACTGAGCTGGGAATTGAACCCAGGTTTTTACGGACAGGTTGGCCAGACTAGTTTCGATTGTAACCACACAATCTCTTCAGTGGGGCTTGCCATTTAGCTCTCAACGCCATTGACGACGGATGACGTCATTAGTCAAACTTAAATTTGTAAACCAAATGGTATTTTACCTTGGTAGATTGAAATTTTCTTTGAATGAATGATAAGCAATTTTAGTTGATCTACATGTTCTTCCTTACTTCTTGTTTTTCGTACTTTTTGCCAAGAATTCTTCTTGAAATTCAAAGTACATTTTTTTGGTTTCATGTTTTTGTCTTTCTTTTTTCTTGTTGACATTTTTCAGCACAACTTAAAGGACAAATGTTAACATATAGCTCGTTCCTTAGCTGTTAACAATAATTAGTATTGTGGTTATTTTATTGAACTGTTAATGATTTTTAATCCAAATTCTGATATTTTAATCAGGCTTAAGTTCATTAAATTTAATTTTCATTAAATTATTTTTATGAAGAAAGGTTATATATTTAAATATATTTTAAATTTCAACTACTCTTAAGCCTGCTCTCGTTACAACTACCCAAAGGCTTAGGAAAAAAAATATCAATCGTGACAAATATGTGTGTATGTGTGTGTTATGTGCCCAAATATCCACTTGCTTATACAAGCCTTCAAATTGTTTTCATATCTCGCATATATAGTTGGTTATGGTCGTATGGGTATAAATAAATGTTCATTCAATAATACATCAACATCATAATATTCAATCATCTATCAATGTCACATTATGATGTGATCATATTTGGCTTTATGTGTTGCAATACGACACATAAAATAATATATATGAACAACCATAACAATACAACGACCATGGCAACAAAAAACAAAGCCATAAGGGATAAACATTATGGAAAGGGGTTAAATTCAAAGGGTGTCGAAGAGGAAAAATTACTTCCAGAATGTTATTGAAATAAAAACGAAATGAGGTGTAAAGCGGATTTTGGAAAACTTCGTTGTAAGTAGGGATTAAATTGGATCAATCAATTTTAATTCAATTACTCAGATTTTATTGGGTAATACGAGCTTTTGAGTGGGGCATTTTTCTAATTAAATTTTTTTTTTTTTTTTTTTGTAAATTTTTACTTTTAACGATCCGACAATCGTAATTTTTGTCGACATAGATATTCGCTCGCAGTAACGATAGTGTGATTCTGTAATTTATTTTCAACGATTGTAAACAGCTGTAGTTTTTGTAACATCTCTGTCTACAAAATGTTAAAGTAAACGAAAATCACAAAAATGAATAAAGAAAAAACAAATGAATTTCTGCTTAATTTACTGTTTTTTATATTTTATTTTGTGAATCTTACAATTAGAATTTTGTTCTTGTTCATAGTTTGCTTTTTTTGTACATTTTGAATTTAAGATTTTGTTTTAGTTCATACATATACATATGTATGTATTAGAGTGACCGCAACTTATATGGGGCAAAAAAAATGTCGGAATCTTGTTCGTCTTAACCCGACAAAACGAATCCCCTTTCCAGATATTAGGATAGCCAAAATTTGAGCCCGATTAAACGACGGTAACACGTGCCGCTCGTCGCTCAAAATTTGAAAAAAAACGAATTTTTTGGCCAAAAAGTTGACGTATTGAGCCATAACTCGAGAACGGTAAATAATAAAAACACGCACGATATCACAAAAGATAGCTTATTTTGTTCTTCAAAATTGTTGTAACTCTGAGTGTTAGGAAGACCCCATTGCTGTAGGCATTCATATACGGCAATTGCTTGCTCCTCTCCTGAGCTGTTTTCTGTTACAGGAACTCCCAGCAGCTATCTCCAGAATTAATTGCACATGTTACTGCTGAATTCAAAAAGAAATTAACTGAAAACCATCCAAGAGATGACTACAAGGAGCTGTTGCAGTTGGTTCTCGTATTTGTAGGATCACTAGACGGCAATGTTGTGGGTTTTAGAACTCCAGGCGCCATTCATCACGCTAGATGGATGGCAAAGGCTATTTACTGCTTTAAAATATTTATTTTTCGGCGCCAATTTAAGATGTCTAGAGGAGAAGAAAGTTCTGTAAGTGCTATTGCTGTTTTTCTAGTTAAAATTTACTGTAAAGCTTGGTTCAATGCTCCAAAAGCTCATCTAGCGCCAAAGCAAGATTTAGACATTTTGCGTAGTCTATTAGACTATAAAGAATGTGACAACGACATCGCAGAAATAGCACTCACTAAATTTTCGAATCATTTGTGGTATTTGAATACAGAGTTGGTTGGATTGTCGTTCTTTGATCCTACCATTACAGACGATGAAAAGTTATTAATGGCTAATAAATTGCTCAGTAGCACAGATGAACCATCAGAGCAAGCTAGGGTTGTAAATCCAAAAGTTAGGAAAGAAAAGTTAGAAGAGTTGGTTGATGGAGGATTAATTAATTTACTTTCCAAAGAAACGTTTAATTTTTTTGACCGATTTAATATAAAAATAGATTTTCTTAGACAAAATCCAAACACCTGGCCTCAAAATAATAACTTCCAAGAAGGATTGAAAATTGTCAAAACATTAAAAGTAGTAAATGATATGGCTGAGCGTGGTATTAAATTAATAACTGCCTTCAACGACCTTCTGACAAAAGATGAAGAACAAAAGCAATATGTCCTGCAAGTTGTAAGCAAATGCCGAGCATTGTATCCCGACGTTTCAAAAAGTACTTTAACAAAAGCTCTATAATAAATTGGATAACTATGTAATATTATCGAATATATCCCTGATTTTTATATATTAAAATAAAAAGGTTCTTGAATTTAACTGTATTACTTGTGTTTTTTATTACATTTCTACTTTAAACTCAAAAATATACCAAAAAAATTAAAAATGTATCACATAATAACATAATATATGAAGTATGCTCCTGGTGGCACCAGGTCACGTTTTCGGAGCTAAAGGCTGCCGTAACTCGGTTTGACTCAGAGTTACAACAATTTTGTTCATAACATAAATTTTGAAGAACAAAATAAGCTATCTTTTGTGATATCGTGCGTGTTTTTATTATTTACCGTTCTCGAGTTATGGCTCAATACGTCAACTTTTTGGCCAAAAAATTCGTTTTTTTCAAATTTTGAGCGACGAGCGGCACGTGTTACCGTCGTTTAATCGGGCTCAAATTTTGGCTATCCCAATATCTGGAAAGGGGGTTCGTTTTGTGGGGTTAAGACGAACAAGATTCCGACATTGATTTTTTGCGGTCACTCTAGTATGTATGTATGTAGCATGTATGTAAGAAGTCGGGCCTCAGACACTTTGAACGTAAATACACTTTATCGATTAAATAAACACAACGTAAATTATTGTCGTTAAAATAACGAAAAAAAACTGCTTAAAGTAACAGCTGACTTTAATTCGATAAATTTTCGTTATATTTATTTTGACGATACGTTTATCGAAAAAAAGTTAGGGAATCGCACTACATACCTTAATAAGTTGTGCAGAATTAGTGATATACTCCACCATTAGTAAAAAAAATCGAGGAAAAAGTTTAAACCACAAATTAAATTATGAGTTTAAATATTTTTCAAATATGTAAATATGAAACTATGTTAACAACTTTTGTGTTGTTTTAGTCTTCTTCATCAGGACCATTTTTGAAACCTCAATTTGTATGTAATAATAAAGCGCTATGAACCATTTCCAATAGCTAACCAGATTCAGATAATAGAAGTTCATATTTATGACAAATAATGTTGATAAGGCTGCTATTGTGCCAAATTTCGTATTTTTATGGGACATTTGTATCGTGCGTAGTCGAAATACTATACCGATTTGTACTTTTTTGAATAGGAAACACTTTTTGTAAATAAGAATAAGTCATTGGAATGTTGTTGTTTTTGCTGATCAAGTTGGCCGTTATATCGTAAAAAGTTTTGTTCCGGAGACATTTCTTTAGAAGCTAAGAAAAATAGGAGAGCAATGTATCCCATTTTCGACTCTAAGCAGAAGTTTTTAAGCCCAGCTGTCAAACGAAGCCTTATATTGCACTCAATTTAAGACATTTATAATCAGCATACTTCGGCATATTGTTATGGATAAATATGCGCTTGAAAAAATTACTTTGAAATTCAGTCATTGGTATTTTATCGTAAAATTGGGTTCAGAGATGAGGCTAATTTTTGGTTTATATGGAGTGAGACTAATCCATAACGAAACTTACAGACTCCATAACATCCAGAAAAAAATTTAACCGTTAGGTGCGGCTTACTCGCATGTGGAATCATCTAATTTATCTCTGGAGATGTATGACTTTAAGTTCGTGCGATTTTACGCCTATCGATGATTTTCTGTGAGGCTACGTGAAGCTACTGGTTAATGCTTATAATCCAGCGACAATAAATGCATTAGAGGCCAACATTGTTCGTGTTTTTCATCATGTACAGGCAGCAATGCTCGAAAAACTGGAACAAAATTAGACGTCCAGAATGTGCTTCGTGAAGAACGTATTTTTGAATAGTAATGACGATTCGAATAAGACATTTTTTTTGATTAAAATTAAATTCTTTCAGAAAAACGAGATTTTCAAGCCTGTTACATGAGACAACAACACGCAATTTTGGGGCAATTTTTTTTTTTTGAGGTTTATTTTAATATTTTCTTTGGGCTTTGTTGCATTTTAAGTAAAGTTAAAAATTACCCAAATGCCAAGGAATGAAAAATGGTCCCTTATTAAATCACAATTTTTACTTTGAGGCTATTTTTCATTTTCTAATATATAATGCAAATTCTAGGAAATGAAAAATTACCCCAAAAAATTTGATACAAAATTTTTAAAATTTTATTAAAATTTCTGGGGATAGTATCAAAAACCCAAATTGTTAAACCAAAGTGGAGAAAATCCGCAGCCGGTGTTTGTTGTACCATAGAGGAGGAAATCCTTGCTACCAGCCAAAGGCCGGCTATATAATAAAGCTTTAGTTAGCGAAGCAGTGTTTGTTATTCCATACACTGATAGAAAAGGCGTCATAACGCTGATGTATTTTGAAATCAGTACTATGATAAGTGTCTTCGCATTTGACCGCATGACACTTTATACCACTGTGATGTCAGCCTTAATATCACTTGGTAATCAGGGTCAAAAATTTAAATTATGTCATCAATGGGATGACATATTGGCATAACAGAAATGACGAATCGGAGTCGGTTTTATAAAGCATGTCATCAGTGCGATGACAAAATGTTATCAAATTGAGTCATTGTAATTGACCTTAAGTCAAATTGAGAGAATATAATAATTTACTTACCCGTTACACATGATTGTTTCAGTTTTATTGTATTCCGCCCTTTGACACCAGTAGCATGCCCGATATGGTTTTTGTAATAATTATACTTGTAAAATTTGATGTATTTAAAAAACTTATTAAAAAATAAAAATTGAATATGAGAATTTTTGCTTCTAATTTAACTTTTTACAGATGAAAATAATGTTAATAATTTATAATGACATGATATATTATGTCATTGTACTGATGACAATTTGTCATCGCACTGATGACAGTTTGTCTGTACTGATGTCAAAATACATTAGCGTTATGATGCCTTTTCTATCAGTATACACAAATTGTGGCGTCGAATTGATGTCACTGTAGTCATAGCATAGATGACGCATAAAATATGACAAAATTTTATTATGACGTTCGTCATTGGATTAATGTCACTTTTTGCCTCATTAATGTCATTTATAATAACATTGATGTCACAACTCTGATGTTAGAGCATCATCAATATGAAGACGCATTTTTATATGAGTTTCTATGAAAGTTCCTTGCGCTTGGCCGAAGGCCCAACCGTGCTTACTATCGTGGAATTTTCAAGACCAAGACTGTATTTGGGATATTAAAATTCTTTTTTTTTTTTTTTTTAAACGTGTAATTTTGAAATTCGGGATTTTGAAATTTGGGATTTTAAGTTTCGGGCATATGAATCCAACCCAAATGTTTTATATAATTTTCTTTGTGTTTTATTTTTTTAATTTTAACTTTTTGGGAGGTTAAAAATCATTACAAATATTGAGGCAATTTTTTATAATGAAGAATTACCCGAAATGTAATCATATTGCATAAAGGAAGAGAGCCTGAAATTTTGGGTAAATTTTCATTTATTTTTTTTTTGGGGCCATATTTCGCAATGCCTACATATAGTTATAGTTCCACATTAAAAACATGTGTCTCTAGTGTTAATTTTTACATTATTCTAAAATAAAATAAATTCATATATGTTTATATTCGAAAAGCTAAAGCTTTTTAATATTTAAACTAAATTTAATTGTTATACTAAATATCGTAATTGTTAGCAATACATTTGTTCTTGATTTCTTTGGACTATTTTCTCCTAACTTAATTAAATATAGCAAAACAAAAATCCTTTACTTTGCCTTAAAATTGGCACCCCTTCTTTTTCTTGAAGAAGAAAAAAAGAAAAAAAGCTTCAATACATTTGCTACTTTCAAAACAAAGTTCTATATTAAAGGCTTTGTCTCATAAACAACTAAGAGGATTCTATGCATTCGTATGTATTTTGTGCTTTCTGTGTATGTGTGTAACATTTTTGTAACCAGGAAATTTAAACCACTTGAAGTTGAACATTAAAGAGTCATCATATACACGAGACTTCTCATGCAACATCAAGTAGTATTAACATTAACCCGACAAAAGCCGGTAAAAAGTATGTGTTCATAACATTTACAGTTATTGATATTTGAAAAAGCGGAAAATTTATAACGAGCCAAACGAGCCGGCAAAATAAAAACGACAACATGTTGTGCATTGGCAAAATTGAGTACAACACATCTTTTTTCTTTAGGTATTTATTTAGGAAGAAAATATGAACCATTTGAAAAAAAGTGAAATATTTATGAAGGGTGGGTACGGATAGAGGTAACATAAGTTCAATATTCAATCAAAAATCGATTACATATTGGTGTGTGTTAAACTTTTTTTTACAGTTTGACAGAGGAAATTTGTGGAAGCGACAAAGAAAAAATTTATGAAAAGGTTAGAAAAAAGGTAACATGAGATTTCCGTGTTTATATTAAGTTTGTTAAAGAAAAGAAGAAACAAATTAAAGGTGATTGTGTAGAATTTAAAGATTCATATTTTCGGTTTGGTAGAAATACAAAAATTTAATTGCTTTGTAAAAAACTGGCAGACAATTCTTATCATTATGCAAAAAGCTCTTAATTAAAAGGAACGCATTTCGAGTTTATTTTTTTCTCTGGTATAAATAACTTAAGTCTAGCACAACTTCTTCTAATCATAATCATTTACTTTTTAGGAAAAAAGTATATGAAATACACCAAAAAAAAAAAAAAAAAAAAAAAAAAAAAAAAAAAAAAAAAACTATGAAAAACTACAGTTTCTGACTTTAGCCCTTTTTGCCTAACACCAAAAAATTGTAGTAGAATTTGATTTATATCCTACACCACAATAAATCCGTAGATTCAAAATACTTCTCTTAGTGGTTTGGCAGATGTTCGTTCGTCTGTGTTTCGTTGTAAAGCATATGATCAAATGATCGGGTATAATTTTAAAGAAAATTTGATAGACAATTTTTTATAACCAAGGACTGAGTATATTTTATGTATCAAACCACAGTTGTCAATTTGAAAGATAATTGCATGAAATTTAAATAATCGTCTAAAAGCCTATTGAAATCCGTGAAATTAAAAATTATTGATATTAATTAAGTATGCACCAGTCAACAGATTAATAGTATCAGTTAAACGTGTAATTTACTTGATTAAACCTTTAATTTACTTGAATTAATTTTCAATTAAAACTGATATTATTTTTGATTAATGCTTTAATGGGCGATTAAGGTACAGGGCGCAGTTTGAAAGAAATTCATTTAAAATGTCGTTGTTGGTGGCACAAAAAAATTTTGTATGGATGCACACAGAGAAAAAACATTTTTTAATATGGTCACCTCCAACAAAACTATTTTAAACGAAAAACTCTTAACATAATTATGGCTAATTTAAGCATATTATTGTCACCGGTAACCATATTATGGTTAAATTATTCCATCATCATTAAGCAACAACCATTGTGGCTAATTTAACCATATTATTGTCACCAGTATCCATATTATGGTTAAATTAGTTCTTCATCATGAGGCAACAACCATTGCTAAGTTGCCTCCAAACATGTTATGGTAAGATATGACAATAATTTGTTTTTAAATTAATAATAGTGGTTGAAAAACTACCGTGCTTTTATAAGTATTAAAAATATTTTTCTGTGTGCGCTGGCAGCCATAATATGGTTGTGGCTTCTTCATACAAGACTAATTTAACTATAATATGGATGCTAGTGACAATAATATAGTTAAAAATAACTATAGTGTGCTTAAAATATTTCGTTAAAAATATTAAAAAAGGTTTTATCACCCACGGATCAAACTCTCGACAACGAGTTGTGATATCTGGATATTTTTCAACACTCTGCCGTACAGCTTTCACGTTGTTTAGTGCAAATATTTCGATGGCACCTCTTCTAGGATGGGCGATCACTGAACAACGTTCCTCAAAACGGCCAACCGAACTCCATGAAGGCTGTGAGAGCTAATGTGGAGTTAAAAAATTGTCGATATGATCGCTGACAAGAATATACAAATTCTATAATTTGAACGAGTTGTTGCATTCTGTATGCATTCAATATTAATTTTCAAGAATTCAGATATAACCTGCAAAAGAAAGAAAAACAGTTATATTGCAAAATAAAAAAGTTATACGTGTTTAACATGTTTAGGTCTAATATGGGCCACCATGTTTATTAAAATATAATAATATATACCTATACGAGTATAAAAATATATGTATATATACATATATTTATATCAGTGTTTAAAAAACTGCAATAACTTTAATTTCTTTTGATTTGACTTCTGCTTGTGCTTCTGAAATCAACAACAGTTTCAGTCAAAGCAAAATCACAAAACGAAAAACAAACAGTTGAACGAAACTTTTGCCAGCAGTTGTTTTAAAAATTGTGATTTTGATTTTCTTTTCTTTTGAACAGTTTCGCAAGTAAAAGTTAAATCAATCTCTTTGCTTTTGTAAGTCGCAAACAGTCGCAGAAGCAAAAAGTTCTTTGTATTTGCAAATTATAAGTCCCAATCAGGGTTGTCAAATTGATTTTGAACTTTTTCGCCAAATTCAATGTAAAAAATCGCCAAAATCGCCATAGCATATATTTTTTGTTTTTGACAAAAATATTTGTATTTTTAGAATAATTAAAAATATATTTTATAAATCCCAAAAAAAAAAAATTTGTTCCGTATCGCTAAAATCCGCTTCATTGAATTTTTCATTGAATGTAATTAAATAGGGCTGAACTTTACAATATATAAATTTACATAAGCCGTTGTAAAACGTTTACTTTTTATATGTAATGCTGAATTTTTCGATTTTGTTATTAAAAACATGTTTTTTTTGTGTTTAAAATAGCCGATTTTTTTTTTTTTTTTGAAAATATGCCGATTTTTTACCAACACCATCTGGCACCCCTGTGTGTGAGTAAGTATAAATGTAAAAAAAACAGAAGAGAATATTTTTCTGTTAAAAATGTACAAAACTAAAAGACTGCCTGCTTTTGAGACTGCGACTTCTGACAACTTTCAAAAGCAAAGACACTGCTTGTGATTTTGATTTTTTTAACTTATCAAAAGCAGAAGAAAACTTAGCACATGACTGCCGATTGTTGTCATAAGTTTTAACAGAATCGATGTTTGATTTTAAAAAGCATAGAAAAGCAAAAGCATTGGAAAGTTAAAATTTTGCAACTTTTCGACTTATGACTTAAGTTTTTTAAACACTGATATATATAATACAAATACAGACCATATCATAGAACCCTGAAGAGGTAGGACCTGCACGAACCATTTACAGCATTCTTCACAAAATTATCCTCACTGCTATACATTTTATGGAAATGTTGATCTTAGGGCCTAAATTTATCATATCAGTGTTTAAAATGCTACCATTTCTACCAGTTGGATTGCTATTACAACAATTATTGCTTTCAGAAATATTCTGTAGGAGCAGCATTATCATTACCCTGTGAGGCAAAATTGGAATTTTTTCTTTTTGGGAGCAATGCGACTATACTCCTATTTATCTGGGCATAAAACATAGTCAAACTGCATACTTGGTTTTTCCTTTCCTGAGCTGTTGTCCTTTTTAAAGGGCTTAACATTTCTTCAGGATAACTGTTTAAAATAGTTTTTTGGTTTTTTATTATTTCTATTGATGAATGGTAAAAAATAAAATTCGAATTGGAGCAGTATAAAAACGTAAAGTAATAAATAGAGCTGTAGGTTCAAAATCAAATAATTTTCTGCTGCTTCTTAGCTAGCAAAAAGGGTAGTGGTTAAGGTAGCTACAAAAGTAGCAACAAAAACCGTTTTTTCAAACTAGCGTAAAATTGTCTAAAAATAAAATTGCCCTTAGGGCTGATTCAACACAACAAGATGTTGTTAAGTGTGGTTGTTGAATTCGGCGTTTTACTGTAACATTGGTTCTCCATATTAAAAGTTCGTTAAATTACTGTATTTCCTAATACGATAGCGATCAAAATAACGTTTATACAAAACGATTGTTTTTAGAATTTTTTCATATGCTACTTAATTGCTGCATTATATACCACCTTATTGCAACATCATATGCTACATTATTTCTACTTCTATGCTATAGCCAGAGTTCGAAAAAAACTGGTCACTAACGTAGAGTACTTTTTTCAAACATAAACTCTAAATCGTTTTTTTGTGATTGTGAATTTGCACACAAACAGAATACTGTACACAACGATTATGAGCTGACGAACACAAACACTAAGATAACTTACCAAACTTGTTTTAGCGTACGTGTAGTGTTCTTTAGGGTACATGTTCTGTACTTTTTAGTGAACTTTTAGCTAACGTGATATGCTTTTTTTAGTGCGTTCGTAGTGAACTTTTAATGTACTTACTTTTTTGTAAAGGAAAGATTTTAAAAAATAAATTCTTTGTGTGTATGGCAATATAATATGAAAGATTTTTTAATTTTTTAGTGGTTTATTTAAGAAAAGAAAAAAAAATATGATTTGAAAGTGAGTTGTATTATAAGAGTGCAAAAATATAAAATACATGTAAAAGTGTAATTCATTCGCATCAACAATTTAATATACAAAAATCAAAACAAAATACGCCATAAAACTATGATCTACCTACGCATTGAAATATCTACCCTTTTAATAGATACTTTGACTGTGATAAATAAATTTTGTCAAAACACAAACGCACTTTTGTTTTTCTTTACTCTATTTTTGAGTGACTTTTAGAAACACCCATTTAGATTTATTTTTTTATTTAAACACTATATTTTATTAAAACATTAGTATACTTTGCATGTTTCTTATATTTTTGGACTCCTTTTATAAAACTCACCTTCAAATCATATTTGTCTTTTTTTCCATAATACAGCCATTAAAAAAATTTAAATTTCTTATTTTCTTTCTCACACTACAAACAAAGCATTATTTAGTTGACTTTAAATATTCATTTTAATGCGCATAAGAGATCCCAATGATGATCACACATATAAATAAATATTTAAAGACAAATCAATAATTATAATATGTACATTTCTTTAAAGAATAACTTTTATTTTTGCCCGAAAAAATAAAAATAATTGTTATTTTTGTTCAAAAAAATAAAAAAATAACTTTTATTTTTGATCGAAAAAATAAAAATAAAAAAAATAACTGTTATTTTTGTTCAGAAAAATAAAAATAAAAAAATAACTGTTACTATTGTCCAAAAAAATATAAATCAAAAAATAACTGTAATATTTGATCAAAAAAATAAAAATCAAAGCTTTAAAAAGCATAATATATTATCATAGAAAAGTTCATAAGGATCAATATGGTATACTTGAATCAGTTTGCCGGCATTTACTTCTATATGCTTTTTTGTTTTAAAATTTCAAAATAACTGTTATTTTCGGTCCCTGTCTGTAACAGTTTTACGTTAAGGCTGTCAGGCAGTTTTAGATTTAATCTACATATTATTATGATTAACATGATCATAATATGATTACTTCTTTACTTATTATGATTAACATGATAATAATATGATTACATCAAATTAGGTTTAAAGGAAAAATATTATGATGTAATATGATGAACATATTTGGTCGTAATATGATTCAATAATAATCGTAATATGTTGACTACAATCATAAATCTTATCATAATATATTGCTCTTAGAATATGTTTACCACAACCATGTTTTTTCTTTGCGTATTCTACTGCGACTTGTAGTTAAAGCACTGCCAAATACTTTCTACTTTTTCTCAATGAATTGGCCTCTGTTTACAATTGGTAATGGCGGAATAATAATTTCTTACTTTTTTTCTTCAATAAAATGGTCTGGTTTAGCAGTTTTCTCCAAATCAAAATTGTTTTTTAAATCGTTTGAAGGTTGGTTATTTTTCGCTCTTAAAAAGGTCAATATTAACCTCTTTAAGGTCTAGAATTATTCGATTATAAAATAATTTGTATGCCGGAAAAATGTGCCTACATGCATGGTTGTGTGTGTGTGTGTGTGTGTAAAAGTATTTATTTGGGCATATGGTACTGACAATGAATTATAGGCTGTCACGTATTTCACACATACTTAGTTGGGACCACTCACTATCCGCATTTTCTTACTTACCAACACAGCATTTTTTTCCTTTTAGATCTTATAGCACATCCAACACTGTATGTATATTTAATGCATGAGAAAAGGATGGTCTAACTTTAACAGAGAGTATTATGTGTGAAATTATGAGTGTTGTAACTAACATTGACACAATTTTAAAAAATCGTTCGATATTCTTCAATTTGCTTGGCTGTGAATAGCAGGACTGGAAGGAGAAAAATACCACCTGTGTCGTCGTGGTAATGTCAATGATATTAAGGTTTATTTTGTTGTATCGAAGTTGTTGTTTTTATTTTTACCACCCCCTTACCAGCCCTTTTATTCGATTATGAATTATGGCATCCAAATGCTAAAACACAAAACTGATGATGATGATTTATGCGGTATATTCCTATTTATTGAATTTTTCGTTTAAAGAAATTCAAAAGAGAAACCCAATTTAATAAAATTTATTACAAATAGCTTTAAATCTTTATACGCAGGCATAATTCGCTAAGGTAGACATTAAGATCATGTGAAAATATGTTTTAGATGTAAAGAAAATACTTAACTTGCAAAAAGTAGTTTTCTTATTCTAAACCCAAATCTTTTAAAATTGTGACAGAGGGAGTCTGTAAAAATATTGTGATTGTTTTTTTGTTGTTTTTGTTTGTCATACCATGTTCTTGTGTTTCCCTGTGGCCTTTTATACGATCCAAAATAATTCACTTAACGCGCTTCAAATCACTCCAAAGTACTTCGTTATCCAATTACATGCCAACAATAATAATAATAAAATGGAGCTTGAGAAAAAATACGCAAATACCACCCTTTGTGGCAGGTTGTCTTAACAGAAGAAAAACAAAAAATGTTAAATAAAAAAAAACAGCGGAATTAAAATCAGAAAAAAAGTTGCCGTTTTTATTTTCGCGAAATATTTAGCATATATTTAAAAAAAAAAAATTTGTTGGTACATACAGAATTAAAAAGTCCTCTACAACTTTTACAAAATATGCTTTTAAGCATACACTTGTGCGGATGCCGTGACTTTTTCGTAATTTTGCTTGAAATACTCGTGCTACCAATTAGCTTAATTATTATTCATGCATGAGAGAGTGATCGGCAGGTGGCCCGGAAAAATTAACTTAAAGCTAATTTACATACAAATTTTCGAGTGCTCCTCTTTGGGGCCCATGGGCAATATTGGATTAACCAAAACAAAGTTATGTTTTAGATTCATATAAGGGTTATTTGTTCATTAAAAAAAATAACAAGTATCAACATATGTTTATCATTAAAAAATGCTATTTCGACAAATATATGCAAAAAAAAATTATGCAAAGGATAAAATATGCAGAAATATGCACTTACAAGCAGTACCAAAATTGAAACAAATTCTAAAACAGATATATAAGAATATTTTTTTCTTAAAGTGCTTTAAGGGATTCTGGACGCACCGTTCTGTTGGGAGTTAATTTATGTTGCCCTGGTAGGCTAGCTGGTAGTGAGCTAGTCTATGAGTACCGGGGTTGCGGGTTCGATTCCCGCCACAGACTCTGGTCTCCTGCAGACAGGCGAAGAGCTTCAGCGTAGGAATAAAAAAAAATTTTATCGATGTACTATATAAGATGATTAATACCGATATTCTCCATTTTCAATAGGTTTGGTATTAAATTTTTCTTTCAGAAAGTCTGAATTTATTGGTAACATGGAAAGAGAACATGCTATAAGTCTCTGCCCTCTCACCGAAAAACTCATACTTTCGAAAAGAAAATTTTCATAGTGTGAACCCAGACAAACGTACACGGATTTGAGCTTAATTACATTTTTTAATTTTATTTCATCGGTAAAATTAAAAAACTTCCAAATAAAATAATATTTTGAAACTCAAAAAAAAAATTCTTCAGAAAAATCGAGCGAGCAAGTTTTAAAAATATACGATTTGTACGCAAAAATTTCAGTATTAAAAAAATATCACTGAAACAAAAAAAAAATCTTTAAAACTAAAAAGTACTTTTTTAAATGTAACTGTCGTTGATTGCCGACCGTAAATCATCAATTCATGATTATGTTGTGAAATTGGTGAAATTGTTTCCTCTGCATTTTTTTTTTTTTAATAAATTTAATCCAATTTAAGGTTCTTATATATGGAAATGAAGACATGAGGGAACAAAAACAACAAATTAACAATAATCTGTTAAAATA
Source organism: Pollenia amentaria (assembly GCA_943735925.1). NCBI lineage: Eukaryota > Metazoa > Arthropoda > Insecta > Diptera > Polleniidae > Pollenia > Pollenia amentaria. The sequence goes on along the minus strand of OX031008.1, from coordinate 196,226,225 downwards.
TCTGTGTACTTCATGGGAAGCTTCCGCCCTTGGCTGCTGTTTTTCAACATCATATTTCAACGTACAAATAACAAGCAGTGAGTGTGGTAATTTGCAATTTAACCACCTTTCAGGTTCAGTAGTCCGCGAAATGCTCAAGCTGCGTTTTACTTGTATCCATGGGAAGAGTCAGGAATAAAATTTCTCTTATATGCGAGGCGATTAATGTAAATTTTAATTTTGGCTTTTTTGTTTTCCTTTCTTGTTTTTTAAATATTTTATTGTGCAAATTTTTTTTGATAATACAAAAAAGTTTGTGTTTTTAGCTCGTAAAGCAAAACAACGAGCCATAAACAAATTATATGAAAACGAAAAAAACAAAAAAATTTGCAATGACAACCCAGATTGTTTATTTTGACATGTGAGAGAGTGCCCTTAAAAAAATCGCGATATATTTCCCTGTGTCACATGGTGGATGGATGATGTTGGTTAGTGTAAGTGTGTTGAAGAAATGAATGTTCATATGTATGTTTACCTTGCGGTAAGGAATGTTAACTTCTTTTGTTTAGGTATGATGATTTATAAGGAGGAGTTTTTTTTTTGTTTTGGGTTTCTAACGAGCATCATCCTCCCATCATCTGACACACACAATTGTGTGGGGTAAAAAAGGAACTAAATAATATTAATGTTTATTTGTTGATGGTTGTTATGTTGAGAAGGCAAATCATAAAGGAGTGTGGCAAAAAGTCCCTGCCACACATACTTACTTACATTTGCATACATTTACAGCTGACTGTATTAAAAAACTGTAGGTGGTCCATGAACTTTATGGCTTTCAGATTTTACAAGCAATTCCTTTACATGCACTCACGCTCACACCCATTGAAGACGGTAAATGAAAAAAAAAATCCGTAACAGAAAATAAAATTTTAATAATGAGCTGTTATCAAAATAATACAAAAAAAAAAAAATTGAAGAACAAAACTTGTGGAACTGACAACCACAGATTCTGCTTAACAAAATTAATAAAAAATTCGTAAAAATATAATAAATTTTAATGAAATAAAAAAAAGTGATTGCATTATTATAATGAACCTTGTTAAAAGGAAATGAAATAAATCATTGTGATTTACTTCACATATGCGTGAAATTAAATAACATTTTTTTTTTTTTTAAATATTTAATAATTGAAATATGGCATCACTAGAGCATTAAAAACTCATTATTGAATTTTATTCTTAAAAAATATTTATTGGAGTCTTTTACATACACTGAAAATAATCAATGCTGGATTTAACGATCGAAACTACTTTTTTCGTATTCTTTGCGAAAGTTTCGTATGTAATACGAATAACATTCCCTCTAGTCTTTCGAAAATCTTCGAAACTCACATATTTGTTTTTGCATAGTTTTTCGTAAATATTAAGAACCCAGCAAAAACTTACACTACAAAGTAATGACTTAAACGCTAATATAACTACTCTTCACCACTTATACATTTGGATTTTAACTCATTATTTTAACACGGTGATGTCATTGGAGGCAAGTACTTACCACCCTCGCTTACAAATAGGGAGTTAAATAAGTCATTACCACATTCGCTTACAAATGGGGAGTTAATTAAGTCATTACCACGTTTGCTTACAAATAGACACTTTACATTGTTAACAACAAAACTGAAATTGTCAAACAAATTGTGTCTTCAATTTAATTTGCTTTCTAATGCAAAATTTTACTACCCTGCATCAAGGACATATTCATGACCAATAAACCAGAGAATATGATTGCAAAAACGATATGACATTTACATGGAAAAACGATATTAAAAGGAAAGGTACAATTTAAATACTATCGTTTATGATACAAGATCATATATTATAATTTATATCACTTAGACGATATCGTTATAATATCGCTTGGTTGATTGATTGGTGTAGTTTTTATTCAAAATTTTAATTTTAAAATACATATCAAAATGAATGAAGTATTTAAATTTTTCAAATTCATATTCATATTAATTTATAACAAATAAAAAAAAAACAAATTGTAAGAATATATATGTATTTAAAATCAATTTGTATTATATTTGAATAAATAAAACTCTAAATGTATTTTATTATGAATTAATTATAAATTTCGTTAACAACTCATAAACAAGTGCTTATGGATCAGGTTATATGACAACCATTACTTAACTACTTTTATGTAATGCAGATGGTAGGAAGTAGTGATTGAAAAGTAAGTTATTCAGTAATATCAAGTCATTACCTAGTTTTTGCTGGGAAGCTTTTAATGCTGTACAACAAGTTTCCTATACTCCTTTAATTAAGAAAGATATATTTTGTTTAAGTTCAAGAACAAAAATTGAGATTTATGCACAACAAACAAAATCATATTAATAAAAAATTATGTACTCCCAAAAATAACTTTGATTTTTATTTCATATTCATATGATTGAAAAGATTTGTTTACTACTCTTACATTTGTCCAATAATTACTTCTGTAACAACTTCGTAAACGCATTATCATTCATACATAATCGCTACTCGCATCATTACCTTATATCACCTAACAGAGTCCTCTCGGGCAAGTAATACAGTAAATAACATATGCACGTAGTTTAGATGGCTATAGCGCAAATCAAAATAAAAAAAAATTAACAAGAAAATGAAGACTCAAGTGCAAATCTCAACTGTGGCACTGTTTTTTCCTTTCAAATATTTATATTTCTACGTGTATGCAAAAATAATTTATTAATTGTGTATTTGATAATCCGGACGAGGACTAGTGAATTAGATTCAAGACTAATACACACGTTATTTATTTTTCCGCCTAAGTTCAAACCTCGACAAAAAGTTCAAACTTAGACAAATTGTTTTTTATTTACCTAAATGTTTCTACAGGGTGGCCTTGCGGTAGCAGCGCTTGCACAACTTGGATTTTGTATGGATAATTCTTTTTTTATAATTTTACTTTAAAATTGTCGAGTTGAGGCAGCTGTGGAAGAGATTTACATGGATACCTGCCCTAGGGGCTACCCCATGGCAGACCTTAACCACTGTCTGACAAACAATTTGTCTATCAACCGCCCCCTGAGTGTGAGAGCAACTAGCACGATCAGGTAGCAATTTAAGTGCGTTATCTCGCAAGATAATACACTCGCCCCTTGTTAAGGAGCTGGAGCTGTCTAACCTCCACAGCTTTTGGGGAACAGCTAGCAGCTTCTGTTGAGAAGCAACAGCAGGGATAATTCTCCCTCAGGCCGAACTATCTCATAATTGGCAAAGAATCAGCTCTTTAGTGCGATTTATATAGTATCAATTCCCGCGTAATAAGCCACAACCACTAGTTGAACCCAGACGAAAAATTGATATTTCCGCAAGATAAATAGTAAGTCTGGTGTCGCGCTACCGGAGACTTTTGGCTCCTGTAGTACAATATGGGATATCTGCACAGTAGCGATTGCAAGAGATTGTGAAGATCTCTTGAGATCAGTCAATTTTGAATTTTTGCCAAATCCCAGGCACCTGATTATGCCCCGAAGAATGTAACTCTTAAAGGTGAACTACCCCTTAGGCGATCCCTACACCCCCACGATGACAGATGGATCAATTGCAACACTCTGCCACACATCCCCACATCACCTCTTCCAGGACCGTCAATCAGTGAACGCCGTTCCTAAAACGGCCAACTAAATTAATAATCATGAATGCTGTGGGATCTGATCTTGAATAATTAACCTTTGAAGTTGAAATGTTTAACGAAATTTCTCATTACAATATCCATTACCTGTTGATATAATTTTTTTCTTAGCTCTAAAGGCTTAACCAAAATAATAAATTATTATAGTGAAACCATGATAATTCATACGGCGTTCATTCAAAAACCTCAACAACTCCAAATAAGCAGCTGGTTCATAGGGAAAAACTTTTTAAACTGCAAAAACGCGATTTTGATTCCTTCGTTAGTTCGTCTTTGTTTGAAATTCATATGTAAAGGAGACCCCTCTAAAATAATAAAAACCAATGTTTGGAAAAAAATAGGAAATGTGTTTTTACAAGTTAGTTTACAATTGCCCGCAGTTTTCTTTCCTGAATTTTTTGTGATTCTTGCGATTAATTTGTTTCTAGGTTTTGTAAATGTGACGTTAAAATATCAAAGAAAAACTCGAAAAGAGCATTATCATTATATCTCATTAAATTTTAACCTCTTTAATTCGTTTAATCGAAACCTCTTGATTTCGAAAATTATTCTACCTCGTGAAAAGCTGTCGGTCTAGTCGATGACGAATTATCGGGATTCTACTGTATTACAAATTTAATTAAAAAAGTTTTGTTCGTAAAATGTACTTAAGTATTTCTTTCAGTGTAGAAGAAGTGTTTACATTTTAGATAAATTTATGTTTCCTTAGACGTTTTTTTCACGTGTAAACTTAACTTTGGGTTTCTTTTGCTGTGGTTTTATTCACATTTCCCTTTAATCTATTATTTAAAACATAACGAAGATATGCTGTCTTCCTTTTTGTTTGCCAGACTGTTTGTAGTAAATAGTAAAAAACCTTAGAGAGATTCAAGGATTTTCTTTCTTCTTCTTTTAACCACAAAACATTTTTCTAAGAATGTTGGCTGCGGTCACTTTGTTTTTTGTAAAATCTATTGATAATCATTTGAAATCCAAGAAATATTTTAGGTAAATTATCATAAACTTGGACTGTGTTTAATCTTACAACATGTTTGCAATGTGTTTTATCTTTTGATGGATTTGTCTAACATGTGGAAGACAGTTTTTTTTAATGTGTGAGAAAGGTCACTAAATAATTTTAGAGAGGTTAACAAAACGCCCTCTTACAAAAAAAACAAATATAACTATAGTTATAATGATTTAAATTCATTTATAAATGAGTTAAAGCGTGTAATCAGCAAATCTGGGGTAAAAAATCAAAGTAAAATAAAATCGAACTAAGTTCGTGTTTCTAAAATCATCCATAGAGCAGGTAAAATGTGGATAAAAATAAATGCAGAGTTGGCTAAACCAAAAGTCAATTCAAGAAAAATGTAGTCCCATTACTCTAATTGATATACACCCATAGAAAAATGCATATTCAAATTGATGATGACCTAACATCAGAATTGTGATATCAATGTTATTACAAATGGCATCAATGAGTGAAAAAGTGACATCAATCTAATGACGAACGTCATCCTAAATTTTGTTATACCTTATGTGTCATCTATACTATGACTACAGTGACATCAATTCGATGCAATTGTTTGTGTATTATTAGCAGGCTTTAATGCTACAGCGCTGGTTCTGAGTCTCACTGAACTTGTCAGACATCGGAACAACGATGGTATGTTAAATGTACTTGTTTCCTTAGACTTTTCCAAAGCCTTTGACTCTTTGAATCATTTTCGGATGATTGATTGGATCTATTTGGATTTTCTAGACCTAGTTGTAGGCTTATATTTTCTTACCTTAGTGGTAGATCACAGTTCGTTTCAATAAGCGGCATTGATTCCGACTTGCGTTCTCTAAGTTCAGGTGTTCCTCAAGGTTCAGTAATTTTACATATTTTAGTTATTCTGTATGTTAATGATCTTCCTGCTAGAGTCAACTCAAATTTGTATAAATCATTAATTTTTGCGGATGATGTTGTCTTGCTTTTTTCTAGTGCCCATGACTTTATTGATGTTTAGGAGAATAACATTAATTTTTGTCTTCGATCTGTTTGTGATTGGACAAGGCAAAATTATTTATCGATAAACGCTTCAAAAACAAAAGCTATATCCTTTGGCCCTTCTAACCGTTTCTTTGTTGACCTAAATATTTCTCTCGATGGTGTTAGAATCAATTTTGTAGACCAGTTTAAATGTTTTGGGCATTTTATTAGATAACAGATTGGAATGTAGTGGTCACATTGATTTGATATTCTGTAGGGTTGTAATGACTTTGCGTAGGATATATTGTATGAATCTATAGTTACCTCTTCATATTAGATATAAACTTACATATTCTCTTCTAATGCCTCAGATTTTTTATGGTCATGAAGTTTTTTCTTGTACACTTGCTTCTAATCTGAACAGGCTTAGACGGATTGTAAACTCGATTGTACGTTTTGTCTATAATATTGGTAGACGTGAACACATTTCTATTTATGTTTCTACTTTTTTGGGTAGCTCTTTTTCTGATTTTGTAAAGATTCGTTCCTTGTTTCTCTTCTATAAAATTATAAGGACGTGCAAACCGTTACCTCTTTATAGGATTTTTAGTTTTTGTCGTTCTACTAGGAATCCCCAACATTTAATTCAGAGAATAGCCAATTCATTCAATGAAAAAATCCTTTGAAGTAAAAATTGCTCATTAATGGAATGTCTTGCCGTATGAATTGCGTATTTTTTCTCACTCTAACAATACTTTTAGGCTCAAATTGCGAACGTAATGTTAAGAAGCATTACGTTCGGCTTTGCGTCTTTTTTTAAATTTATTTCAATTTAAGGATTATACTAATTATCCTTTTTGGCTTAACTTGTTTTTCCCGCTAAGTGATTGCCTATCAATAGTTAAGGGCAGATTGCTACATTCTTTACTGCTATTCTTCATTTTGTTTTTGCATTGTAGATCTTCATCTTCATCGATGTGTCTCACGCTTTTGATAAAGTCTGGCATGAAGGTTTACTACTGAAATTGCAGCAAAACTTACCAGCAAACATACACAAGCTGTTAGAAAACTACTTAGTCGGTCGGCAATTTATTATTAAAGAAGGCGATTTTTTAAGTTCTCCTCAGCCAATTATCGCTGGAGTCCCACAAGGCAGCATCCTGGGCCCTCTATTATACTTAATTTATACTTCGGACTTGCCAACAAACAGCTACACCCATACCTCAACATTTGCGGACGACACAGCTTTTCTAAGCGTACACGCAAACTGTCAAGAAGCATCTCGTTACTTACAGGACCATATATTTGAACTGGAAAGGTGGTTAAAAAAATGGAGGATAAAGATCAATGAGCAAAAATGCTCACATATAACATTCACATTGCGTCGGGAAACATGCCCCCTATTAAAATCAATAATCAAATAATACCCCAACACTCGCATGTAAAATACCTCGGTATACATCTAGATCGGCGTTTAACGTGGAAATGGCATATAGAAGCTAAATTAACTCAAATGAAACTAAAAGCAATCCAAATTAATTGGCTTATTGGAAGAAATTCTGTTCTTAGTCTCGATAGCAAACTTCTACTCTACAACTCTATCTTAAAGCCAATTTGGTGCTACGGTATTCAGTTATGGGGCACTGCCTCGGCTTCTAACATCGAAAAAATACAAAGACGCCAAAACAAACTTCTTCGAATAATCAAAGCCGCCCCCTGGTACGTCAAGAACTCAAATATCCACAAGGATCTCAATGTGCCATTGGTAAAAACTATGATAACGAAATATGCAGTAAAATATTTAAAAAGGCTGGAACTGCACCCAAACCCATTAGCTCGAAATATTTTAAATTATGGCGGCCACACTCGCTTAAGAAGAAGAGACACTGCAGCACTCACCCAATCAGATGAGCCATAAACACCTTCATATGTGAACAGAAACCGTGATGACTAAATCTTTTTTGTCTAGCACTGGCAGGACATAAAGTAAATATTAGGATAAGATTTGATTAATTATTGTTAGTTCATATTTAATATATATAAAGATTCAATAAACAAATACTGAAAAAAAAAAAAAAAAAAAAGATCGTGTATTACGACTGGGGAGCCATTTAATAAAACATCTAAAATATTTAGTATATTTGAAATTTTATTTTTTGTCTTTTTAAAGTTTTGGTTTCTTTATATTCATTTTTAGTTATACATACATATGTAAATACATACTCGGAAATTGTACTGTGTAATTAAATTTTGGGCCTTTAAGGGCTTATATTACATCAATTGTGAATAAATAAATAAAATAAAATAAAATAAATAAATAAATATAAATTAAAATAAAACATAATAATATAAAAATGCTTAATATAAAATAACATAACATTGCTTTAGGAAGAATGTTATTGTTTTAACCACTATTTTTGTTTATATACATATTTTTAAAAACTGCGTAGAAGGAATCGCATTGATAAAAACAGTAAATTGTACAATAAAGCATAGACGTGTGTCTGTAAAAGTTTGTTATAGAAACAGCAACAACTCTTCAAAAAAAAAAGGTAAACGACGATTTGCTTGTTTTGTGTAGAATTTTCATGTTCAAAAAGTAAAATAAGAAGCAAAAAGTCCCATATTCTATTTGTTAAAATTATTTAGTTAAATACATCGAATTTTCAAAGTACATAGAATGTATACGAAAACGATAATTGAGAGTTCTTCTGTAAACAAGGGACGGAATAAAACAAGAGTGAAATAAATATGTGTAACGGGTAAGTAAATAATAATATTCTCTAGCACTGACAATACTTTTATAAAACTGACTCTGATTCGTCATTTCTCTGATGCCGATGTGGCATTCCATAGCTGACATAATTTAAATTTTTGACCATGATGATAATTTGTCCAAGTGATGTTAGGGTTGAAAGAGTGCCATGGGTTCACAAACGAAGACACTTGTCATATTACTGATATCAAAATACCCCAAAGTTATGACGACTTTTCTCTCACTATAGTGAGCTTGTCTAGGAGTTAAGGTTCGATTCTCGACAGAAACTTGCCAATTTGTAAAATTCGTGTAATTTAAATTAAAGGCCAACACTTTATAGATATGAATAAGTAAAATCAAAATACCTTTAAGTCTTTCAATTCGAATTACATTTTAGACCTCTCTCCTAATGTTTATGCGGCTAAGTAGGAATCCAGTATACAATATTCGTGTTTTTTGCAGTAAATGATTATAAACAAAAAAAAATTTAGTGGCACTAATGAAACGGATGACAGCGAAAGTCGATTTCGATACGAAAAGTAACGACCACTTCTGATTATTTTGGTGTAATCGCACCCGGGAAAATAATTCATCTTATACAAAGTCTATTATCGGTTGCTAACTTTTATGTCTTGCACGAAAAACCAACTCGGTGCTGTAGTGAGTGTAAAGAAGGCTGCCAGACAAGGCTGCGTATTGTCGCCGCTATTTTTTAACATCGTTCTCGACAGTGTTATGGCAAGGGCACACTTCAAACAGAGGCTTTGGATGGGGCCTTGATAGCCGATTGGTAGATCTGGATCATGCGGATGGCTTTTGCCTCAGATGATAGCCGCTAGGGTAGCACTGAAAATTAACGCGCCGAAGGCAAATAAAATGCGGACAAACACAACCAACTGTCAATATTTGTTACTTTTGGATCAGCCTCTTGAGGACGTTGGGCCCTTTACATACTTGGGCAGTGTGATTTCGACAACAGGCGCCTCGTTCCAATATATATGGAACAGGTTGGGAGTGGCAACGCACGTGTATGGCTCGCTCAGCTCAGTATGGAACTCCACGAAACTCTCCGCTGGAACGAAGACAGGAATTTTCTATAGCAATTTTGAATATGTACTTATAAGGACACCAGTCGTGAAACGCTGCTCACAGGATGGCAATGGTAAAGTACAGTAGTAATTATATTCGTTTATTTAAAATAATAATACAAATCTTTATTAATTTTATTTCAATTAACATCAATTTCAATAGTTAAATAGTTTCTAAATAATGAAAATCTGAAAGAAAATAATTGAAAACTACATCCCAGCAAAAAATGGAGCTTACTGGTAGGGGGGGGGGGGGGGGAGTACTGCTTACAAGGGACATAATTTTTATATGGTGAATTCCCACTTCGAAGCACTATTTTCTTCTCTCAGCTAAAAATCAATTATATCAGCGCTCTTGTCCTTTTCTTGCTTCCGAAAACTTTAAAATTTTGTACTGGGAATGATTAAAAATACTAATTATATAAAAATTAAAACTTAAATTTTTTATAAGAAGAATAAAAAATTATCAGTAAAAAAATAAAAAAAAAAAGTTGAATCATTTCATGTTATAAAATTCCTTTCTTTATAAAAATAATTAATTTCAACGAACTTAAGCCTGATTAAAATATCAAAAGTTGGATTTAAATTCATTAACAGTTCAATAAAATGACCACAATACTTTAATATTAAAGTATTCTCATGCCCACATAAACAGACATTCGTCACCCGTTGACTACGTAGAATATTGAGAATATATTGGCCCGTGCGCATAAGCAACGAGGCTCCGTGGGCGACTACTTATTAAAAGCCTATCAAAACCGAATGGCGCTGGATAAGCCATATTGTAAGGCAGCCACCAGATGACATCATCAGAAATGCCTTAGACTGGGACCCTCAAGGCCAGAGACATGCTGGCATACCTGCACATACTCGTAAAAGGCAGCTCGACAAAGAAATTGGACTGACCGGTCATAGCTGGGCTATAATGAAACGATTTGCTAGTGAAAGAATTGTTTGGAATAACTTTGTTATGTCCCTATATTCTCTAAAGAAATTTAAGAAATAAATATAAAATATAAATTTTGCATTTTATGCAAAAGCCGGCGTTCTAGCGGGCACATTTTTACGGAAAGGTCACAAATATTCAATTCCAAAATGGGTTTGCATATAATTTAATATGCCCATATTTTAATCATCTATATTTCAGAACCTAAACCCCTTCATTCTACAATTATAATACATATTACCAATCTTCGTTATGAAACTTCTAAAGAAGATTTTCTTTTCACGTATCCTCTTTCTTTTTCGAACCTTATAATTAATCCTTTACGTTCATTCTATACAATTTTTATTCACATCACGTGACTCAATTCAATTAACTACTGACCCTTTCACATCAACGTATTGTATTGTTATTAATTGTACAATTTAATTAGAGGCGTCCACTGGCGAGTTTAGCTTGGACCCCAAAAACACAAAATAAGTTAAAGGGTGTTCGCGCCACTTAAGCCTTTGGTTGAATGACTGCCACCTGCTAAATATTTTAATACCCCTCTAGGTCACTGCGATTTGGAGTGGCTGGTGTGAGTAAGTGTAAGCGAGTGTGTGAAGGGATATAAAATCCCAATATGAAAATGAAACTGACACGCGTTAAAAAGGGTTATTAACTAGATCAACTAACATGGACAATGCATGTGTGGTTGTGTGAGTGTTTTTGGAGGAAAAGAGGTAATTGATGCTTTCAAAAATCACATACAGTTACAATCACATACTTACTTTCATACTAATACCAGTCAACATTAATTGTACATTTCATTTCGATACGAAAGGGTTAACATGTTTAATCAAATGTTGTGCGTGCATGTGTGCGTATGTATATTCTATTGTTCGTATTAGTAAAGTCCTTTTAGCTTCTTTTCCTAATACTGATACGTACTATTTCTGATTGTGGTGGAAATGTTTAAGTATAGATTGTATTTAATTGCTAAGAATATGTTTGTTGGAGTGGGTATGAAGCATTTTTATTAACATGTTTTAATAAGTTGAGAATATTGTTTCCCTATATGGCGAGTTGCTTATGCGTGGTCACGCATTATTATTGTTTGCTGGTTAAATATTTGTTAATGGGTAAAGGGGTTAAGGATAATGTAAAGGTTATAGATATGGGTCATATTTGTATAATTAAGATTTAAAATAAATTATTTTGTTTTTGATTTTTTTTAATAGCAGATAATTAAGTTATTAAACTTATGGAATTAACATTGGGTTACAAAAAATTAAATAGTACATTAGGAAAGTTTTATAATTGTTTGCAATACTAAGTGAATTAAAGTTGTTCTATAAAGTAAACTACCTAAACTATTTACAAATGCTTTTTTTATTTATTTATTTTTTTATTTGCATTTGAAACTTAAGGCGCAACCATAATGTGTATAAGGTAGCTTAAGCTACTGTAAAAAATTAACGAAAGGTCTGTCATATGAATAAGTTAATTAATAAAGACTTTTAGTTGCCCATAATGTACTTGTTGCATATTTGTGCAGTATTTTGTTTTTTTGGGAGTACTTCAAATTAAAAAGTACCAAGAGTTACATCCCTGCATTTGCTAATTTTATGTTTTATTTAATTTGCAAGCAACGTTTTTAACCCTCTGTCATGCACATGTTCCGATAGTCACATACGTAGAAGATGTATCTGGCCAGACACACTATTCATTTCAATACATTTATATGAAAAATATGCTACGAGTATATTAGTGATAATATTAATACCCAGCTAGCATTTTCAATCGTCTAGGAGTCTACTGGGAATCTCTTGACGAGTGTTTTTGATCGTCGACGAGCTCAGTTTTTAATTGTAGACGATTCCTCGCACGGGAGTAACTGTTACACAAGCTGATTCCTCTGTGAGATACTTCTACAACACAGCGGAGGACGCTTATATTAATCGTAGAGGGAATCGTTTACGATGTATGTAGAGATTATCTAACGAGTCTTTCAAAAATCATGCCAAGAGTCGTCTGAGACTCACTTAGGGATTATTTTACAACTCGTGAAATGCTCAGCCGTATAACTGAGCTACCTAAAAAAGGGCATCAAGCGTGTTTTTCATGTCAAAACTTATAATTTTCATACAATTTATATCAAACAAACCTTAAGGTCGGGAAATCAACATCATCCTGCCGGAAAATCTTATTTTACAGATCCTTAGATCGGTTTGTTTTATTGAAATTGCATTGACAATAGAATTTTCATATTTCAAAAACGCTCTTATTTAGGTAGCTCAGTAATTCTTATATGACTCTTACAGAGAGTCTCAAAAGGCTCATTCCAAGATTAAAAGACGAGCGTGTCAAAAATTTAAAAAAAATTAAAAATAAAAAAATATTAGATGTTATTGTTTTTGTAACTCGTCAGATAATCATCAGAAGACTCTTTTAGGAGTTGTATATTGAACATAATCGTCTAACAAACAGCATATGCTATTTAATTTCTATTTTTTTTTGTTCTTAGTACATGCTAAGCCAAGGAAAAAAATTTATCAGAAAAAAAACAAGAAACATTTTATTTTAATAAATAGTTGTTATTAAGTTAAAAATTATTAGCTATAAAGTTATAAAGTAAATTTCAATCTATTCTAAATTCAAAAATTCTTACAGAACTTCAGGCAAGCAACTAAAACATGTATTATCTGATTTCGAATGCTATAGGCCTACCGGATTCGAGCACTTGGAAAAAACGAGTTAGTCGGCGAAATTGTTCTTCTCCAAATGTACAAAGCTTTTCTCCTTTATAGAGTATCAGCAGCACTTGAGCTAGGAACTACTTCTAGCATCTGAAATCAAAAAGAAAAACGAAGAAAATGAGATGAAATGAAGCGCAACTCAATCAAACTTAAATTTAGTGGCCTTCCAAAAAACGATTCCATGCCCAAAAAACGATTCCATTGCTGTGAGAGTATACATTAGAGATCTGTTTTGAATAACTGACTTGTTTGCCTTTGATTTGAGTAAACAAGCGCAAAGAAAATAAAAAATGCAAATAAAGTGCATTATTCTGGCCAGACACATCTGCTACGTATGTATTTGATGTGTAGAAAAAAAATTCCACATACATTTTTTTTTGTTATTTTTTATTTAAATGTGTTTTTCATAAAACAATAGCTAACAATATTTGTAGAGGCTACCTGTTGACTCAAACCCCTAGCTAAATTAGAAACATATTTAAACACAGTTAAATTCGTAAAATGTCTGGCCAGATATATGTGCATGACGGAGGGTTAAAAGGCAAAACTAAGTGAAGGTTGTACTTATTGCTAAAACAAAAAAATGGATACAAAATTAATTAATTTCTTTAACAATACAAAAGCCTCTGATTCCGTAGAATGTGCGTTCAGAGTGGCACTTTGCTTAAGTAAATGACATTTGACGAAACTTGACGAAAAGTTTCATTAAGTCCATTATATTTTATATGTATTCGCACAGTTGCGTAAGTTGACTTAAGCGACCTTATGCATATTATGGTTGGGCCTTTAAGCTAAGTATGTAGTTTATGACTATAAACTAGATTGAAAACGATACCGGTTACTTAACTAATTTGGACAGTTATTCCTAAAAAATAAGTTTCTGCTTTCAATTTATTGTCTCACTTAACTATTATTGTTTTTTTTTCGAATTTATTCTATGAGTTAAATTTCAGTTATGTATGTTATAAAGCTTTTTGTAATAGCTCTATTCCTTAAATTTTTAGAAATGACTTTTTTTATACACTACCAGACTATTATTTTGTATTTTTAGTCTGGTAGTGTATAAAAAAAGTAATTTCTAAAAATTTAAGGAATAGAGCTATTACAAAAAGCTTTATAAAATACATAACTGAAATTTAACTCATGGAATAAATTCGAAAAAATAAATAAAAAATGTTGAATATAATAAAGTTGCTTATGAAAAAGAAATAATTCCCAATATCTATTATTGTTTTTGTTATAAATAAATGTGTACCCCGGTAGGCTAGTTGGTAGTGAGCAGAAGCTGTAGGTAAAATAACCGAAAGCAATTTGTCCATACGCCCGAATTTCCATACAAATTTGGGTGATTTTATATAAGAATATCCATTTTTTTCTTGGCCAATTTTTCGTAGTTTTTGGGTAATAATTCCCTTTTACCATAGTTGAGAAACATTTCTTGGGCGATTTTCCGTTTTCCTATTTTGACAAATTCTGTAATGCGTTAGTAAAAGTAACGGCTGTAAGATCTAGTAAAACGAGTTTTGGTTTTAGTTATTGATATATTATTATTCACAAGCATCCCGAATTCAAAATACCGAATTCGAAAATCCCGAATTTGAAAATACCGAATTGCTAACTTAAGCTTCTCTGTCTTTAGCCAGGAGCAAGAATTTACTCCTCTATGGAATAAAAAACACCGACTTTGCTAACCAAGGCTTCCAAATTTAACCTTGCGCCTGAAGCTTTAGATAGACTGAAGCTTTAAAAAGCGATTCGGAATTCTTAAATTTGAAATTTTTGAATTCGAGATTTTTAGTTACGGGCATATGGCCCCAAACCAAACAAGTATGTATGTTTAAAACTACTTTGTTAGAACTATTAACTAATTTTCGTGTTTTTATTGTTGTTTTTATATAAATTCCCAAGCGAAAATTTGCTTTGGGTTATTTTGCATACAACCGTAAGCAAGCCCATTAGTGCGATAGTTGGGGGTTCGATTCCCGCTAGATACGCTAATCTGTTAGGGTCTTTGGCTGCATGGCTAAAGTTACTATGCTCCTCAATTATGTATGTAAGAATACACTTATATTGCGTTTGAATTTAAAATTAAATTGACCAAACTCAAGTAGAGTAATTTTTTATTAAACAAAATTACAGCGTAAAATTTTATTACTCGTAATATTTCAAATTGATGTTAATAAGATTTAAAAAACAACGACTTGAGTTTGATTTTATGGTAACAATAACAAAAAATAAACTATTTTTTTTTTTTAAAAGAACATGGTTATTAATATTTAAAATGTTAACCCTGGAATGTTACTCTTCATTTTAGTACATTAAGGTAATTCTTCGCATAATCGACGAACTATTTAAAAAAAATTTAGCGGAACAATTGTTAAAGTAAAAAATAAACAAAATTTTTTATAGTAAAGCGTTTTATTAAAAAATAAAATTTAATAAAGCACAAAAAATGAGAAGTTTTATTTTCTCTTCGTTGTTTCAAAATAGAGCGTACTTTGAATATACAAAAAAAAGGCTTATGATAAAGAGCAAATGAACTGCGTCGATTCGATGAACAGTAACCATCCAATGTTAATAAGACTTTGCTAAAAAAACAAAGAATTTTCCACTTTCGCAAATCCGTCTACACCAGACCTGCATTGGAAAATAGTCTCCCAGATGCGACAGCACTCATTTCAAAACGTATGTAATTATTTCTGAGCCATTTTCTTCAAGTTTGGATAAAATATGTCATTGCGCCTGTAAAGAAAAAATATTAGGAGTTCTATGTCTTTTTCTTTAGCTGAAACAGAGCTGAGAAAAGCTTTGTCGATTGTTTTGGTGACACTGTCAACAAATCGTCTTCTCTTTTGTCTGCCTTTGAAAAATAAGAAAAAAAGAAGTTTTTCTTCTTCTTTATTTAATATACACACACCACAACGGTGTAGAGGGTACTATGCGTTTGGGCTGATGTATGTAACACTAAAAAATAGTGTTCCATTAACGCGATCGACTCAATATCACTTTTTGAGTCGATTTAACGATGTGCCTGTGGCCGGGTGGTTGGCTGATTGTCCGTCCATGTCAACTTGTGCGCAAAATACAGGTCGCAATTCTGACGGTAAGTTGATGAACTTTTGTACATATGTATCAATTCATAAGCCTGCTGAAAATGGTGTGAATCCAAAATTTTACATGGTCCCCGCACTTATAAAAAATGCCTCTTCATTTTGATGATGCCATAACATCAGAATTAAGACATCATTGTTATTACAAATTGCATCAATGAGGCAAAAAGTGACATTAATCCAATGACGAACGTCATCATAACTTTTTTCTAATTTTATGCGTCATCTATGCTATGACTACAGTGACAACAATTCGATGCCAAATTTTGTGTATTATTAACATTATTTTCATGTTTAGATAGTAAAATGAGAAGCAATAATTCCCATATTCTATTTTTTTAAATTATTCGGTTGAATGCAACAAATTTTTAAAGTAGAATGACTACGAAAACCATATCGGACAACAAAAATATTCTCTCACTTTGACTTAAGTCAATCCCAATGAATAAATTAAATGACAGTTTTTCATTAAGTCGGGCCTAATGAGTCCTTTCTATGATGTTACTGAGTCATCGCCAAGATGACATGTTTAGTTCAACTAACTCCGATTCGTCATTTCTGTGATGCCGATGTCATTTCTGTGATGACAATTTAATGACAATTTCGCCAAGTGATGTTAAGGCTGACGTCACAATGATAAAAAGTGTCATGGGGTCAAAACGAAGACATTTGTCATAGTGCCAATGTCAAAATACATCAGCATTATGACAGCTTTTCCTTTAGTACATACAAACTTGTTTCAGGAATAGTATTTGTGCCTATAAGCAATCTTATTATGTTGGTATTTAGATTAAATTTGGTCCAAACTTATTTTGTTGCAATCAAAATCATCTAACGAAATTTTACTAGAATCGGTCCATATTTGACGATAGCTCCTATACAAACACTACTCCCGAAAATAGCATTTGTAAAGAATTTATGGCATTAACTTCCTTATAAATGTTGGTATTGACATAAAAATTGGCTACAATTACTTCTACGATATCTCCTATTTTATATGTTGGTAGCTCTAAAATTAACTATAGGTCCCATATAAGCCTCCTTCCTGAAATCACTTAAGGGCAAACCAATCTCATAAAGATGACATATCTAAATAGTATTCGGAGCAAAGGACTTTTACATGAATCTTATCCCTTATAACAAATAATTTTTCTGGCGGGTCAGTGATTGCCCATGGAGCACAAAAATGGTACACTTTCGAAAAGTTGTCTTAAATACTGTGATGTAAAGTATCAAATGGTCGGGCTTGACTGGCTATATTTTTTTCTTGTTTTGTTTTTATTGGATAAAAAAAGTTTTAAGAATTACTACGTTTTTATTTTATAGCGAAATTTTGGTACACATTATGTCAATTTGTACAATTTTGCGCTTGAGACGGTTCAATTGAAGATCCCAACAGCTTAAAATTTCACTATTTTAAAAATATCTGTATTGCTTTTGGAACGATCTTTAGATAAGCGGTAATACTTAACCTATATACACACTGGTTTCTTGTTTTGCTTTTGATATAACAACCTATGTCAACTTAAGTAGTTTTTACTAAAAAGAAAGTTGTTTTTAGTAAAAAGAATAAGATATTTTGATTGAAAAATTATCAAAGATCAATATATTATGGGTCTATTACGGATGGCAACTGAACTAAAGTTGAGTTGCCAAAAGCTAAATCAAAAATAATGTTTGTATCTTTTAATATGACCGACGTTGCCTAATTTCGCTGCTGGCAACTCAACTTCAGTTGTGTTGCCATCCGTAAATACCCCACTAATAATATGGAAGTAACAACATATGTAGTTATGCAATTAACAGAAATAAACATAAGCAGGTTAAAAAAAAAATAATTTATACAAAAAATTTTTCATATCATTAAAATTCAACAAAAACTCATAATCTTTTGGTCAGAAACTTGAGAAATTTTTACGTTTTTCTATCAAGTACAGTTTTGACCAGAAATGTCACAAACAATAAAAACGGGTAGAACAATTTCCATAGCTCAAGGTTTGAGTATTTTAAAACTTAACTTTAATAATTTCGGTATATCTACAATTTATGTAAATGTCATAAAAATACACAAAAATCTAAAACTATTTTACTATACTTGTATTGTAATATAAAATCTAAACAATTACACTCATGGGTCATGGTTACTAAGGAACAAACTGTACCAATTCATATACAACATACGTATAATTTGCATAAAACTTAAAAAGGATCAAAATAGCCGTGAAGACCTTAAAAAGATTTAAAATTTAAACTAACATGAACATAATAATGGGTCCCCATCAGCAGCAAAATAATTATTTTTTAGGCCAGCCAACCAGCCAACAAGCCATCATACTATACTCATACTCTATAAAAAGCCAATAAAGTAGCGTAATAATCACAAATAAAGTAAAATTTATTATGAAAATAATGTGAGGAAAAATGGTATTAGAAAATTTAAATCCTTTTTCATTAGCATAAATTTAAGCACAAGCATACGAACATATATAATACAAATATGTAATACAAACAAACAGGACATTTTAAAGATTTACATATGAAAGAAGCCCAAGTCTTGGAAAATTTCTTTTGCCCAATAAAATACACAGCCCGCAGCCAGCCGTAGCCAACTGAAGACTGTAAAATGCAGAATTAAATGAATTTATTTAGCCAAGATTTACTATTAGACTGTAAAATTTCTATAATACAAATTTTAACAGCCTTTTTAATAAAACAAAATCAAATAGTAACCAGCTTATAGAGATGCATTAATTTTGAAAGGGTTTTCTTGAAATCCCACTACTTCTCAAACCCCATGCCCAGGAGAAGCAGACCTTCGTAATGAATGAAACAATGAAATTGAACACATTTTGTAACTATCTCGGGATTAGCTTAGAGACACATTGTGTAAGCACACACACACACACACACACACACATATACACAAAGATAAACATAAGGATTCGGTGAAAACTAGCAGACACCAAAATGTTACGTTTCCTTTTCCTGCGGTATCCAAAGATATACGTACGATGTTGCCCATGTGTATGTTTTTAATATTAAACAGTTTTTCTATGTAGTAGTTGTAAATATTATGGCTTCTTAACTCCCTGCATACGTTACAATTGAGATTTTGTTTGTTTTTTTTTTTAGTTTTTTTTTTTTTGGCCAGTATGTTGAGTTAGACACCAAAACAACAACCAAAAATCTTTTTGTCTGAGCTCACGATTTATGAAATTACTATAAATAACCAAATTAGCAAAATGGCTGTAAATATATTTCCTAATTGTTGTGGTGTGAGTGAAAAGAAGTCAAAGGAATTTAGTTTTTTGGCTGGTGTTGAATTTCTCATGAAATTTAAATGATTGTTTGTTGTGTTGGGGAAACTATTGGATTTCGAAATTTAAAGACCCCCCCGTTTAATTTAAACATTTATGTTCTTTTGAAAACAAGTACATATATGGCATAGATTTGTATGTGGCGTGTTTAGTTTATATTTATTTATTTATATTAATGTTTCTGTTTTCTATATTTCATTCGTTTATTCCTAAATAGTTTTTTTCTTGAACCCACAAAACAAATGAATAGAACTGTTACTAGTAATCAACTGGAAATGAAATCCCCTTCATACATGGCTTTGGATAACCAGAAATACAAAATGCTATTATATTTGTTTAAAATAGTTACAGATGTGAGCTAAATTATAGCAAATTGTAGATTAAAATGTTGGAAGATTCCAGCTTTGATTTGATATAACCCATACGAAATATCTAAGAATCGCGAATATTTTGATATATTTAGATATATCAAAAGCAGTATCAGACAACTCATACTTTAACCCATATAGAACTAAATATTTATAAAGTAAAAGGGTATTTATTTAAATAGCGTTTTTTTCTGTTACTATAAGAAGTTAAATAAACATTTTTTATTACATTAAAAAAATTTTTCGGTTCAGAAAAAAGGACTGTCCCCAATTACTTAGCATTTACACATGCCACTGTCAGTTCGAATAACTCAATACACTCACGATTTTTTTTTCTACTATCTCACATTTTTCGCAACGGGTTCTTCAGTGGCAGCAAAATGTGCATGCGAGGGGCAATGTGGCACTTGAATGCCATTACATTTCAAAAGGATTAACCCTCCGACGCGCGGTAAGGTCCCTATGGACTTTTTACATTTTTAAACAAGTGCCATTTAAAAACGGATGTGGAGAATGGCCACATATTTCATGACTTCTATTATTGGAGTGGTATTAGTGTTTTAATACTAATTCCAGGAGATTTCTTATTTGCAGAGTAATTTTTGTTTTATTTTAAAGACTTTTAGTACGCCGTTGAACAGTAAGGTCCGTAGGGACCTTGTATGAATTTTCATATGAATGACTAAAAAATGTACTAAATTTCTTAAAACAAATGTTTAAAATGCATATTCAAAATAATAACAAAGTAAGCATTCAGATAAATTTGATTTTTTTTGCAACTTTTAATTGGAAGATATCAGTTTCATTGTAATTTTCTTATTTCAAATATTTGAAATGCAAAAAAAAAAATAAAAACAATTTAGAAAGCGACGATATAAATTTGAATTTGTTCCATTATCAATTTCTTATTTCAAATATTTGAAAAGCTTATAAATAAAAAAAAAACGAAGTAGGCGGCCAAAAAATCTGGAATACGTTGCAAATTTTAGTAGGAAGAAAATCAGTTTCATCGTGAGTTTTAATATAAACGAACGTGTTTTTAAAGAAAAAAAAAAATGAATTGGGAGCGTGTGAAAACTACACTAAACCGTACATCAGCTTTCCAACAGCTTAGTGTCAGCGATCAGGAAACTGCTAATAACAATTTAGCTATGTTCCTTGAAAATGAGGAAGACGAAGAACCATTTGTTAATGACGATACTGATGACGATTATGCAGCAAATGATGAAGCATCTGTTGCTGACTCCGAAATCGATATTGAAGAAGCTGATGAATATTGTTCAGATGACGACAATAATAGTGATGATTTTAACATATTTACATCAAAATGAATTAAAATATATAAACATTTTAGCAAAATTCAATGCATTTTCATATAAGGTCCCTACGGACCTTACCGCTCAACGACCGACTAAAAAGTTACCGCTCGTCGGAGGGTTTACAATGTTACACTGTTAAAAATTATATGCAAATTTACTGAATTATTGTCAAATTGTAATTTAAGTTTTAACTTGGTAAATGTATTGTTATGATTCATTTTTTGGAACGCGCATTAAAGAAGCAAGATTGTTTATTAAAAAGCATTCATATTGTTAAAATAATGCTAATATAAATAAATGTAAACCTTTTCTCCAAAAATGTGCGTATATAATGAACTTGGTAACTCTCCTTTGTTTTCTAATAATTTTTTTTTAACTTGAAAAATAAACAAATCTTTTTAAGTTGACGTTTCAACGACATTTTGAAAATGAACTCGCAGTGGCATGTGTAAACAGTTAATGGATATATTAAAGTCAATATTTTCGGATTGTAGTTTCTGATTTTAGTGGTTACGAAAGTAGTATTTAACTTTTATAATGAGCTAGGAACTCATATTATTTATTTCATCTTAATATTTGTGTAACTAGCCGTAACACTTTCTTAACACTGCAACAATAACGTTACTCGATTCGACTAACAGCGCTTTGCATTTTTATACAGTACTAAGTTAGCCCAGTGCGCTTTGCTACCCCCATTGAAATAGAATTAGAAAAAAAAAGTTTAAAACAGATCTCGTGTATGAATAACAAAGAATCTTGAACTAAATTTAAATGGTTTGACAGGAACCGTTCGACAGATATACAGAAATGTCTTCATATGGGAGATGACATGCCTACTTTTTCCATTGGACGTACTTTTCAAAAGATGTTGTGTCATATTAT
The DNA here is from genome assembly GCA_943735925.1 of Pollenia amentaria. Lineage (NCBI taxonomy): Eukaryota > Metazoa > Arthropoda > Insecta > Diptera > Polleniidae > Pollenia > Pollenia amentaria. The sequence goes on along the minus strand of OX031008.1, from coordinate 196,204,061 downwards.
CTAAGCAAAATTGGAATACTCTCAATGTTACAGTACATCAACTATGTAGAAATCTTTATTGTCATTGTGTGGGAGGTGCCACGCCCGCTTGTCCTTTTTTTTTGCAGATATCGTAAGTTGATAACCATGTTATCAGTTTCATATTCGAATACTCTTGCTATAATCGTTCTCCTAGGAATATTAATATTGTCATTGTATGGGTGGTGCCATTTTGAAGTTTATAGTTTACCATAATAGTGGCTTTAATCACGTTTGAAGGCTCTTGCTTTAAAAGTTCCGCGTATTTAATATATGCTGGTATATGAAATATATGGGGGTATATTTCTCCCCCTGCGCTTACTCCCTTTGTTTCTATTTTGAAAGGTGTACTTTTCCATAAGAGTGACTCCTACCAAATTTGAACATTCTCACTATAATAATTTTTAAGATAATCGATATTAAACATTGGCGTCCTATGGGGGTAGCCCTTTCCTGCTGCTACCTGATTTAAATTTCGGGCTCAGAAGATACTACTACAAAAAGTTGAAGAAAATGGGTGCAGCGTCTTTTAAGATATGCGTTACTTAATATTGGCATCTGATGGAGGGTACCACTTCCCCTGTCCCTATCGAAAAAATAAGTACGCTATTTTATTTTCGGGCCTCATGTGATATTACTGGTACAAATTTCAGAAAATCGGTTCAGTAGTTTAGGAGTCTTTAAGCCAACCGACAAATGTCATAGAAAGAAAATATATTTATTTTTTGATAAAATGAATATTTTATCAGTTTATTGACCTTTAAGATACAGAAAACTCCCATTCCGTTCATGAAAACAAAAATGGTTTTATTCCCCAAAGTTTTTTCGTAATTATCTGAAGTACCAAAATACGGAATAAATTCCGTTTCCGAATGGAATTGTACTCTGTGACATGCCTCATAGAATGCTTAGGTCTTTTCCTTTAAGTTAGTTATGGTCGCTATTTGGGATGCGAGTGAGTTATGTATAAAAAAAAATAATTTGTAAGTCAAGACGTCATATGCTAAATAATTTAAAAATCCTCGTCTTGACTTATAATTATTTTTTTTATACATAACCCACTCGCATCCCAAATAGCGACCATAACTTAATTAAAGGAAAAGACCTAAGCTTTCTTTAGAGCAAAAAAAAATACCCTTTTCAAAAAAAATAAGTTTTAAATTTAAAAAAAAACACAAAAAATATTTTTCGAAAGCTTGAAGAAATAGCTATCTAATTTGGTTGGACAAATTTTGCTAACACCAATAGATTATAAGTTACATGGATGAGAAAGAACACCGGGTTGGCCAAAATGTCAAATTTTGACCCCCTCTAACTCAGAAACTTTTTGACCGATCTTGTTAAAAATTTGTGTCTAAACTACTATCCCAAAGCTTGGTGCAAATTTCATCCAAATCTGAAGACATCGATTTCAAAAGTTGGGTCACTTGACATGAAATCCCCCATATATATAAAAACATAAATTGGATTTTAATTAAAAACAAAGCGAAAAATTTATTTTTTCCAGACTAACTAGCAGTTTGTTTATAATCAGTTATATATACACGTTGATCGTTCCGAATAGTGTTTATTATGATTAAGTAGTGTTGTGTAAACAATTATATTTTTTATAAATCGATTCTAAACTGATTAATTTCTTTACATACTGGGTCTTCTCAAAGATTTTTTTCTCTATAGTGAAGGGAGTTCTTAAAGCTTTTGAAAATCAACATAAAATTTTTAAGGATATAATGAAAACTAATTGAAGGAAAAGCAATTTTAGTATTTAATTTTTAGATTCTCGCATGAAAATTTTAAGCCCGTGGTCAAATTTCGGCATTTGATATCGATCAAAATTTCAGCTTAAATTGTATTGTTATATCTGTCGATATCGAAAGCCGTTATTTTCCTCCTGCATTAGTTGTTGCTATAATTCTTCTCCAAAATGTTAAAAAAAAAACAAAAAATATTTAAACACATTTGTATTGAATTGTATAAACCCGTCGTTTTAACCACAAAATAAGTGCAAATAAAATTGTGGCAATTACAACTTAACCTCAAATAAACATACATATATGCCACACAATATCTACAATATATTTCCATTCATACATCACATACACACATGTGTTAAACGTATTCATAACTATGCAGCTCAAATTCGTGTAACGTAGAACTCTAAATATTCCAGAGCGGCATTAATACAAGACAGATAGAAAAACATAAAATATACATTTATTCATACAGTCAATAATATTTGTATCTTTGACTCATGCAAGGACTTCTTTATTAAAGTTGCTGTGTTGGAGTATGTGAGTGTGTGTGTGTGTGTATATTTTAATAGACACAGGCTGGTGTATTTTAGTTCATTTATAGTTTCTTGTAGATTTCTTTATTCATACACATAATTTTTATTTTTATTATGCGGTTTATATTTTTTTATTAGAGCAGTTTAGTGTTGATTGCAAACTGTCATAATAACGATTGTTGGCTGTCTTCGACTGTTTAAAAAGATGATGACTGCAAAGTTCGAAGTTTGCTTTGTCATTATTACGATTTTATTGTTTATTGCATTTTTTTTTAAATTTTTTTATTACAAACTTTATATTTGGTATTTGTTTTTCCTTCCATTAGGTTTAAGGGTTCACTTAAATCTAATTTTATGTTCTCCTTGCTTTTTCAAAATTGCTGGAGTAATTTGCTACCAATAAATCTGTGTTGTAGATGGAAAAAAGCAATTTATTTCCTAAATTGAAACGATTAAATGGCAATTGGAAACGCATTTCGCAATGTGACACCTAAAACATTTAAGAAACTTTCAAGAAAAAAGAAATCATTGAAAACAGGCACACACACAACCTCGCCAACAACCTCAAACCTCTATCTGTACAAACGAGTACCATAGAATTTATAATGGGTTAAGAAGGTCGGTCTACGCTTCAATTGAACACTCTGCTCATGATTACATCATCATATTCTTAGATTACATTACAACATGGGTGGGGCATGTATTCCTTGATTTTTTTTTTTTTTTTGTATTGATTACCCCCTTGGGTAAAATTTATTTGCTGTCATTGCAACAACAAATTCGTTAATGTTCTTTTTCCCATCCTTTTTTTAAGATTTCATATCTCATGTTCTTTTGTGAAAGACAAGTTATTGAATGGTAAAAGATTTATTTTAGATGTTATTTGTTATAGATTTTTCTAGGAAAATTCTATTTTATACTTTAATTTAGAAATTTTTTGCTTAAAGGATTTTATTTATAATGTTTAAGTGGTGGGTAGTAATTTCTCGCTACGTACATTCTTTTTATATTTTTCTCTAAAAATTTAAAAAAGTGTAAATACAGCAGCAGTTTCGCACATCACTAATTAAATGTTGTTTCATGTTGTCTTGTTCATTTTCCTTTTAAGTATCGTCTTAGAAGTTTAAATGGCTTCTACTACTTGGTCCTTCCACAAAAAGATGTTTTTCTTGAAAGTGGATATCGTAAACATTTTATTTGCTTGCCTTTCTTTTTTTTTTTTTGTAGAAAATGTTTAACAAAATTTTTTTACTAACACTTAGAGAAATTTTGACTTTAAACATATTGTTTTAAAAAATATAATCTGGGAATTATTTCTTTTTCATAAGTTGCTTTATTATATTCAATATTTTTTATTTCTCGAATTTATTCTATGAGCTAAATTTCAGTTATGTATCTTATAAAGCTTTTTGTAATAGTTCTTAATCCTGACAAATTTAAGGAATAGAACTTATTTTGTAATAGAATTACAAAAAGCTTTATAAAATACAAACCAGAAATTTAACTCATAGAATTAATTCGAAAAACGAAAATATTGATTATAATAAAGTTGCTTATGAAAAGAAATAATTCCCAATATCCATTTTGTTTTAAAATATAGAATCTGGAAATTATTTCTTTTTCATAAGTCACTTTATTATATTCAATATTTTTTATTTTTCGAATTTATTCTATGAGCTAAATTTCAGTTCTCACCCCTATTATGAGAGTCAACGTCGGCATGACTCGACGGTACTGGAACAGTAATTGTATTTTCTGAGTCGTTATTGACAATAATCGATTACTATTCACAGTCACTTCAAATTTTCTAAGGCGCTTTTAAGTCGACGTCGAGTAGAATTGTCTCTGTTTTAGTCGACAGGAAATTTTGTGACGACCCAAATGAAAGTTAAATAAATTTTAAGTAGAATGTAAACATATTTATTAAATACATTAAAATAAAAGATGCAAATTCAAAATAAGTAATGGGCACAAATTTTATAAGTAAATGAAACGCGAAAATTCGCAAAATAGCAAAAAATCGAGAAAATTTTTATTTTAAGATGATTGCCTTAAAGACCAACAATACTACGCAAAATTGCGAAAATTTTGAAATGTTTGCAAAAATAGCGAAAATTCGCGAAAATTATTTATATTTCAAACAAGTCAAAAAATCAATTGAAAGTCCTTACAACTATAATGAATGGCACGAATTCGGTAAAAATTTCAAAATTAGAGGAAAATCGCAAAAATTTGCTAACAGCGGTATGAAAGCAAAGTCTATATTTATCGATAATCGTTAATGCTATAAGGAATCAAAAAACGTATAGTAAAAATAGCTCTTATTGCGAACATGGCAAAAATTGAAATCGTAAAATCGGTTAAAATCAAAATGTCGCTTAATAGCACAAATAGCGTTAAAAAATTAGCTTTAATGATTAAAAACAAAAATAATAGAAAAATAATTGGAGATGGGTTTTTTTGTCCGATTTCCGATAACTAGTCGACGTTGACACAACTTGTAAAATACCAAGTTAACGTCGAAGGAATGTAGTCGCAGACTTGATGTGACAACAAATAAAAATGAATGTTGACGTCGACAATGACTTACCTAATAGGGGTGATTAAAACAATGGACACTAACACGATGTGCACCACTATGTTATGATCAGTAATGATTTTGAACGAATTATAAAGTAAAACGAGAATTCCCTTCATCACCATTTTTGTTCGCAACTGCTTTGGACGCAATAATGTTAAAGCTCTCGAAAAAGAGAAAAAGAATTTTTCGAAATCTATTCTACCGTCACCTAGATGAACTAGATTTTGTAGATGATATCTACGTCATATCTCACAAGTTCACCGATATACATACATGATAATATGAACGAACTGATCTGTAAATCATAGACAATTGGTTTATTATTGAGCAAACTACTAAATTTATTTTTTAAACTTTTACCGCCGTATTCATAAACGATTATTAAATTTAACAAACGTTTATTAAGTACAATTTTCATATGAAATTTGTTTTGTAAACCTATATTAAATTAAAAATATTGTTATGTGACGGCAGTTAATATAAAATGTGTTTTTATGATTTGTATACGATGCAACACTACCAAAATATCTTTCTGCAATCGGTGAGTTACTTACAATAACTGTGTAAAAGGATCAGCAGTAAAAAGAAAATTTCAACACAATTGTTGTGGTAAATGGTAGTAGACGTGATGATTGTAACTGTAGGGTGAATGATCAGCTTCGCTTTCTTCTTCTTCAAGAACTAATTGGCAACAGTTGAAAAATAGGAAATGTGTGAATTCAACACAGTTGTAAAAGTACACCTCAATTTTTTTAAAAATATTTTGTTAACAATAAGCAATTAAAACACAAATTTTTTATAAAATTTGTTGGCAATTTTTTAAAATAAACTTTAACTTTTTGCATTTTATTGCATTTAAAACTAAAGTTTTATTCCTTGGCGTTGGTTCGTTATCATTATAAAACGCAGAAAACCCAAAAGAAAAACAAGTTACATTCACGTTTTTAAGTGTTTCCGTGGGTTGTTCGTATGCGTGCTGAGGAGCTTGTCCTTTAGGCGTGGCTCTGAGTTAAACAGCACGATGTCCACTAATCCGCATGACTGTAAAACTTTTGTACGCAAATTACAGTTCAAAATATTAGAGACAATTTGAAAAAGGAGGAATAGCAAGAATCGGCCTTTAGCTTTATAAACCCCCTTACAAACTTTTTTCCAGAATAGAGTCTTTTTTTTACATAAACCACCTTATTATGCTGGTATTACGATTGAATCTGGCCCACAAATATTTTATTTAACCAAATTCGAATCGGATATTTGGCCACAGCTGCCATAAAAATACCGTCCATCGTCCATATAGCTTTTAATGCCATAAGAACCTTACAGATATTGGTATTGACATGAAATTTGGTGACATTAACTTCAATGTCATATTATAAAAGTCCAGTATTGACCATAGGTCCCATACAAACGCTTTTCAAATAATCTTATTCACTTGTAGGTATCTAGATAACATTCGGCACAAAGAACTCGTATAAGTGCAGGAATCTTAAATTAATAACATAATTTTGTTTTGGCGAATTAATGATAGCACCATAGTCTTTACTACGGTACACTCTCTAAAAATTGTGTTTGGTGTAGGGTATTATGTAGTCGGTCTTTCTCACTTGTGTTTATAATGAGTTACATATCATTAAAGTGGTGAAATATTCCCAGCAAATAGTAAAGCTTGATATGAAATTAATAATGATATTTAATTAAACCAATTCTAAAATTATTATTGCTACAAAATGTTTAAATATTATTCAAAGCTAATATCCTTTTTTTAAAACTAAGAGAACTTTTTATGAACTTCTTAATAAAATTCAAATAAAATCGATATTATTTTTCAGAATTTATATTTGTGTTTACTGGAAATGTGGGAAATATTTATTTCATACTAACACAATGATACAATTTTTACCAACACATTCTCATCACTTAAGTTTTTTTTGACAACAGACTTGGGTTTTTGACAAGCGAGTTTCATATCTATGTAATCTATGGTTTCACATATAATCCGATCAAGAGTGATAATATAATTGAGTTCAAAGCATGTTTTTACAGACTAGTGAGATCTTTGTTTTTTTTTCTTTTCTTTTTTTTTTTTTTTTTGTTTGCTTAGCTAGCACAGATCGGGTAGTGCTCCTCTAGAGAAGGAGCTTCTAGCAATATGTATATCTGTCAAATCTTTAATAGTTTAGTTATTGAAAAATTGTGATTTTTTGTTTCTCTGTAAACTCTCCAATTTTCAAAAAAAAAAAAAAAAAAACACTAGAAAACTTTTTTCTTTTTATTTCCTTATTTTCTGCCAAAGTCTTGTTTTTTTTACAAAATATTTTTACTTTAGCTTTTGCTGTTTGGTGTATTTATTAAATACAAGTTACTATGGTTTGGCTTGTGCAACAGTGCGAAAGCAAGTGGTGCTAAATTAACAGTGTAAGTAATTAAATCCTTTGGTAGCTAATGAACTCTCTTTTCGCAAGTAACCGTGAAACTTAAGTACTTTGTACCTTTGTATAACTTAACATTTGATGATGCTCCTTTCTTTCTTACTCTTTAACGTTTTTCTTAAATATTTTTTTTTTATATTTAAGTTACTTACAAGAACAGAAAAATTATGATTAAGCTATAAAATGAGCAAAAATTTTCGTAGAAAAACGGAGTACTTATAGCAACAGGGGTTTCTGTTATTATGCATATGGAGAAAATATCATTCTAAGGGTAGATAATATATTAATATTTAAAAGGCAAGGTTTTACAATTTCCACATACAATCTTGTTTTGTTAAGTTAAGGATGGTTTAAATCACTCATTTCATTTATATTTAATCCAAAGAAATATACCAAACGAACGAGGAAAATAAAAGTATAAAAGTATGAGTATTCAAAATTGAACTTTATACACATTTGCTTTGTTTTATTTACAACCAGCTGATAATTTTCCCTTGGCAGCACTGTCTCTGCCTTGCTTGTCTATAGCTGCAAGCGAGGACAAATAAACTTTATTTTTGTCCTGTTATGATTGTTCATATCTTTACCATACATGTGTGTAAGTACAAATGTTTTTTAACTTAAAATTCATAAATACTATGGAAATAGTACGCTCATATATGTATTTTTTATAGGTTCCCTGTAGGAAATGTAAATAGTGAACTTGTAGTTATGCAGCATTGAATTTATATCCAAACGCAAAAAAAAATATTTTTCGATATGGTCACCTCCAACAAAACTATTTTAACGAAAAATTGTGAACATGGTATGGCTCTTTTTTTGTACTTTGAACCAACACTCAGGGGATTACCCCTACTAATGCAATACATTTTGTTTTTATAGGTTATGATGAGAACGAAAGGGGAGTCGTGGTAATTTCGATAGAACAATGACACACAACTCACATTCCGACGATGCTCGAATGAATCAATAGAGCTAGATCCCCTACTGTCGCTGATGAGATTCAGCGCACTCCTTTGCACCCGATCTAGATGCATCAAGATAGAGCTTGAAGAACCTGCCAAGTTATAGGAATTGTATTCGAGTTTTGGTCGGATATAGGCGGTTCCAACGAATATCACATTGGATTTTCATGCCAAGAACATCAAGAGTGTGATTCATGATTGTGTGTGTCGTGCCAATCCTATCTTAAGTATGTATAGATAGGATTGAAAGTTAGCCCCAGGAGGTTGTGAAAAACTGTTGTAGAAAGAACAGAGCCTCGCGGTACACTTGAATTCAAATTAAATTCATCTAATGAGAACCCATCTATAAAACCACGTACAGAGCAGCCACTGAGAAAGATAAATATAAATCGAGAGAAATCACAGACGACACGAAACGCAATTAGCTTTGAAACGAGTGCACCGTGCCACACACGATCAAATGCTTTGGAAATATCTAGACCAAACTCTTTACTTTCACCAAGTTGGTTAATATAACGATACCAACGTTTAGAAAGAAACGCCAATAGGTTCCCGTATAAAGACTCCTGTATTCCACACAAAAGTATTCTAGACTCCAGATAATTAACCAAGTGGTAATTAATCATGTTCTCCATGACCTTCGAGAGCGTAAAGCAAATTTATATTAGGCGGTAGTTTACAGGGCTTATAGTCTCATCCTCATTTGGGATTGGCTGGACGTTGGCCTCCTTCAAATAATAAGAAAAAACTACTACCCTGTATGTGTAGCTAAAAAATGTTGCCAAGGGACGAGATAACGACAATGCGCCCTTCTTCAGAACTACAGCCGTAACACCCTCGGGCCCCGGGGATTTGTTAATGTTGTGATCTTCAAGGACCCTTTAACCTGCACGCGCTCGAAAAAATATTGGACATATTAACGGATATCGTTTCGAGTTCGGGCGGTGGTTGATTGATTTACGCAATTATGCATTCATTGCAAACATGTCAAGAAAAAGGTTGGCTTTATCAACCGAGTCGGTGAATATTTGATCCGTCATTATAAGGGTTGGATTAGATGAACTAGTATTGATCTTTACCTTTTTAACAAATGACCAAAGGGTCTCACTACTCCGTGGAGCAGCAAGGACCTTAGCACACAGATTCTGTTCGTAGAGAAGCTTTTCACGTCTGAGTACTCTGGCACTTTCGTTTCACGCCTGTTAACGTAACCATTACAATACTTTTGTGGCTTCTTGATGGAGGATTAATTGAACCATATTATGGTTTCCATTGACAAAAATATAGTTAATGTAACCAACATATATTTTAAAATGCTTCATTAAAAATTATTTTGTTGTAGGCGACCATATCGAAAAAAAAATGTTTTATATGCGCGCAGTACTACTGAACAACTATAGACCCTACAATTCTTTGGCCATTGAACATCTACCACAGACCTGAAAGCAAATGGGTAGGTTGTTCTTATGAAACCATAAAGGGTGACATTGGAATCTGAGATTCACTAGTACATTTTTAAAACATTTTTCTAGATTTTTGCACTTATAATTAAATAAAAGTACGTGTTGAAGGCATTTTGCTTAAATAAAGTTTTACTATAAACTGTTGAATAATTTGCACTAATTCTTGCTTAAGTTGTCAACAAATTTTTTTTTTTTCGCAAAAGCAGGCCAAAGTGTAAACTTTTTGATGACAGTGTCACCAAAATAGTCGACTTCGAGACACTTAGTTCCAGGTTTCCTGCAGGGTTTCTATAACTTAAGACCTAAAGAAAAATCAGATACAAATGTATTTACGCAACGTAGTTTATGAAGACACACTTCCTCTTGCTTTCCAATTCGTTGATATCACCCAATAATGACATGGAGAGATTTTTTTTAGTAAAATTTTGGCTGCATTGAATTGTTGTTATCAAGAAAGGAATGCCATATGTTTACGAAATTATTTTGTTTTTAAGAAACCTGTGGAATAAAATAGTTCTTTTTTAAGTATTAAATACTTTAAATTTAAAATTCTGATAAGTCTTTATAATATAAAAGGTTCAAATAAATAAAATTTCTTGGGGCTAATCTTCTCTCTCGCTTCTCTTAAAAAGTGACTTAAAGTTTGTGAATCTTCTAAATACAGCTCTCAACCCCTTAAAGTCACGATTATTAATATTATTCTTTTTTAATTTAAATAAAAGAGTTAATTCAGTATCAAATGTTGAGAAAAATTTATTTTGGGAATTTCCGGGGAAAGTATTTCGGGACTCCTAAGAAATTTCGGAAATTTTTTTTGCAAACATTTCGAAATAAGTAAAGCATTTTTTGATATTAATGTATAAACAAGAATAGATGCTGCAGGACTCATTCGATTAAAAGAGCGCTAAACTCATAAATATGTGAACAGAAACCGTGACGGTGGAAAGTTTTCATCCGGCACTGGCAGGATATAAAATGAAGTATAAGAAAAAGATTTGATGTACGTTTGTTAGTTCATCTATACTAATATTATACGGCTGAAAAGTTTGTTTGTTTCTATGTTTGTGTGTTTGTAAGAGGTAATCTTTGGAACTGCCGGTACGATTTTTAAAATTTCTTCAACAAAATAAGAATGGCACCTCCTTACGGACACGGGCTATATAAAGTTCCACTAAAGTGCTAAAGATAGGATCCAGGGGCGCTTAAATAACCTATTATAATCTTACTAATATCTTCAAAACTAAAAGAGACAGAAAAAAATGTAATACTTATCGTTGTTCTTTAGAAAAATAAGCAGACAGGTGTCTGGTACTTTTTTGAAATTAGGCCCTTTCAGTGAGTAAACGGGTAAAACCTAAATTTTAAAACTTTTTTTGTCACCCCATCTATCTTTTAAAACCAATAAACATAAAAGTAAATATTATATCACGTTCGAAACTTATCTAAAAAAATACAAATTTGGTACTTTTTAGAAATTCGAACGTTTAAGGGGTGAAATTCGTAACTTATGTCTTATCTTAAACAATACTTTCTTGTTTTAACCGAATACCGAAAGATATAAACTCGAATACCTCTCAAATTTTTTTTATTCCATTAAAGATCTGTTTTACACAGTAAACTTTGACGAAAAAAGCTGCAATTCAATCGTTTATATCAGAAACCCGTCAACTGACATTTTGTTCAAAAATGATATTATTATAGAATATAAATGGCAAAATTTAGTCCCACCATCTTATGCAGGAAATCGTCAAATGGTAAGCCTTTCCATGGGCTGTATTTTGTTTTGAAATTTCTGTTTAGTGCAGAAACCCGTCAAGTGAATTCACATGGCGGCTTTCTGCAGAACATTTTGGAGGCCTTGCTGTTATATATTTATTGTGATTAATATTAGTATTGTGGTTATTTTATTGAACTGTTAAATGGTTTTTAATTATGTTATTGTTTAATGTTATTGTTTAGTGTTTTAATTTGGTGTTTTATAATTATTTGGTTTTAAATGCACCTGAAACTAAAAGAAAGAGAGGTTTTGGAAATAGAGATAAGTATACACGCAATATCAGTGGAAAATAAGAGTAAAAGGTGAAGAATACATAAGCTACATAGATGCCCTTGTTTGTGGTTCCCAGTGATCGAATGTCCATCTGCAAAGATAGAGATTAACGCAAAGAAAATCAATGACTTAAAGAAGTTTGCCAAGTATACTACAGGCTAAGAATATTTTTTTGATGAAATCTTCCAGTGGCCTTTTATCGAAGCCGACTCTAAATCGACGTTTTGTATGACGATTAGTTGAATAAAAACTCAAACAAATAGGCTGGGGATATATGCAAAGCCAATATGTTTTATGTTACTTTGTTGGATTTTATCTTTTTTTCCTGGATTATAAAAATAAAGAAATTTGTTTCCTAAGTTTAACGGATATTTCCACTTTTTTTTTTGAGTTTTATAAGATTAAAACATAGAGATAATATAATTTTTTATTAACATCCCACAACTGTTTTTAAAAGTCAATATTATGGCCAAACATTTCTTTTTTAATAAATAGTTTTATTTTATTGCAGACCACCTCAAGTACAAAAATTTAAAAAATTTTTTTGCAAAAAAAAAACATTTTTTTAAAATTAGCCCATGAGTTTTTTTTTTTTTTTTTTTTTTGAAATACAATAAGAAACACTTTATTTTCTTTTCAAGCCAACACCTTTACTAATTTTAATATTAGGATGTTTTTTTTTAAGTTTTCCGATAATTTAAAAAAGGGCACTTGATGTGTTTCTGAAATAAACGACTTAATTATGGTTCTTCTTAATTAAAGGGAATAATAAACCACACAAATTGCTTGCCAAACATGCAGTTTGATTTTGCTTCAGTTTGCCAATAGACAACACAATCATATTTCGTACAAACATCCATTTTTCATTTTTGTTTTGTTTTCAATGAATGTAGACGACGATTGTGCTGCGGAAATTTTGCTCGCTATTTGTTTAAAACGGATAAGAAATATATAAGAAAGGAAAGAATTTGGAGCAAAGAGCGCTCTAAACAACGAGCTGCTTTGGGGTGAAAAATTCTGCTGAAAAAAATTTGAACTTATGGCTGAAAATGATTTTATTGCTTCTTCTTCTGGGTGTTCACTATGCAAAGTTTTCGCTAAAATGATAACTTTTAGCACTAGACACCACAAAAAGTTTGACAAATAGCCAACATGACTGCCAAATATTAAAAATTTTTTATATTTATACAAACATTGCTTCAAATGTGTGCCTAAACAGCAAACACCCCAATTAACAACACAAAATATTTGTACAAACGTTTAACTTTGACATGTTTGCAAGCTATTTGTGTGGTTTATTATGCCCTTAAATGCGAAAAACTTATTCTCAATTGCATTAAAACATCTAAATTGATTATCTATAGGAATGATTTGTCCGAAGTATGTCGTCATGATCGTCCAAAGCTCACAGGGTGTACCCCGAGAATATTAGTATAAATTTCCTCATATCAGCAAATCCCAAAAAACTACAATTATGTTAATAAATATTCAAACTGTTTTGCAACCCTAATCACAATTTCAATCTCTCTATGTATGTAACATCCTTTTCCTGAAAACCATTTTATTCTAAAAGTGTCCCATACAAGAGAAATTATTAAAATATTTTTGTATTTCTACGAATGTGCAGAGTACTAGTGATGGAAGGAGTTTGAGCGATAAAAAGGACAAAAAGTTAAAATTATAAATATATAAAACACAAAATAAAAATTTACATACTACAATCATGATTTTCATATTTATTATCATAACGAGCTGAATTTTGATAAATTAAGTGTTTATCCATTTTATGGTCCCGGTTACTGCCGTTTTATGGTTCTTGGCATATTAAAAAACGACAGCATTGATGATGGTAACAATGACAACAACTATAAGAGTAAGTTTTATTTAAGAGTTTAGAATCGAAATTTAGGAACATTTTATCTAGCACGTACTCAAAATATAATTAGAACTTTATCATAGAAAAGGGTGTCGCTACAATAGAATTATATGTATTTAAAATTTAACTTAAAAATGTTTTATTCTGTTTTGTTCAAAACAAAAAGTTCTTTAAAGGTCCTCGATAGCAAGAATAATAAAAACCAAAACTTGGAAAATGCTAAATTATGCAAATCAAGAAATGGCTTTAAAAATAAAAGAGAGAAAATCTTAAAGCTAATAAACATTTATAATTTTAATATTACTAAATGTTTCCCTTTTCATTTTCCAAATTTCCTTTATTGTTTAATATTAACAATTACTTCCGCCTTATTACTTGATAATTCATTTGTAAGTGATACATTCCATTTCCACTTTCACTTCACTTATTCATTGATTGTTGGACGAGTGAGGTTTCGTTTAGAATTCACTGCAAAAGTAAAATAAACTAATTCTTTTGGTCAGTTTAACAATTTCACGTCATTATGTCATCATCATCCACTTCAAGTCCTTCGCTTTGCCTGCCCTTTTTAGCGCCATCATGAAAAAAAATCAGGGGAATTGGAAAAATAACAGGGAAAAATATAAACATACAAACACCCTCTTTATTTGTCCACATCATAAAAAATAATATCTATAATTTTTTTATGATATGTTTTCATAACAATGAAAACAGAACAATAGAAAAGATTTTTATACTTTGAGGAGTAAAGGATTTTAAAGGAATGAAATGATATTTTGGAAAAAAGGTCTTTAGAATATCATTCTTTTAAATTTAAATTGTTTAAATATTTTATTTGTATAGAAAAAAAAACAGAAAAAAATATGGTTGGAGGCAGCGATGTTATACGTAGGGAACTCTATTCGTACTGGTTTTCTTCTAAAAAGGCCGTAGGGGAAAAACGACAGACTTTTTGAAATCAATAAAATTTAGGGACTCTTGAGTAATGTGGCAAAACTGTATATAATTGGTAACCTTTTTCAATTTCTGATAGAATACTAAGAAAATTGTGGATACGGCCCATTACAAATTGTTAAACTTCTTTGAGTCATCGCTTGCCGCCATTTCGGCTTTGATTTTAACGGTTATTTGCGAAAATCTCGTGTACAAGAATTCAGATCTTTTGAACTTAATTTTCCAGAGCAAGAAATAGATCATTTATAAAAGATGGGAACCGCTCTTTTTTGCAGGACGAATGTAATAACACTGTTTTAGAAATTGACATTTTTCTTTGCAGACAAGCTGGGCACCTAGCTTTTTAACATAATTCGGGTACGCTGAATCCAGTGGTGCTAACCGTTTTTTAAGTTAGCTCTAATTTTCGAGATACACTGCTATTTCGAAAATGGACGAGGTTGCTCAACATGTATCGCGCAACTCAAAACCGTTTAGTTTATTGAATAAACTCAAAAAACTGAAATTCTACAATAAAATTGTCTTTAAGAAAAGTTTTCTCATATGCGCATTCGTGCTAGAAACAAAATTTTATTTTTAGCAACATTGTGACATTTGTGTTTTTTAAAAATTCATCAAAAATTAGAAAGTGCAGCTTTGCTTCTAGACATATAAAAACATATAAAAATCAAAGTTGCAAACAAAACCAGCCTTAAATGATTAAAATCTGTTAATAACTTTTGATTTTATTCACAGAAGACAAAAAATTTTAATTAATTTAAGCATTGCATAAAACGCTATATTTGTATGGCAACCCCCCCTAAGAAGTGGAGATAAGGCTAAAGTATGTATCGAGAAAATGTTAAGGGCAAAAAAATAATTGAGGTCGTTCATACATTATATCCCACTAGGGTCGACTCCTGAGCATTTATGGCACTTTTTCTTCAATATATTTCTAGTTTGTATTATGATTGGGAGCCCCTTAATGAATGGAGATAGTGGGTTGGTATATTAGAAAAAAATGATGGGTATGAAAAATAAAGTGGGGTTTGTTATACATTTGACCCATCTAGGGGCATCCTAGGCAATGCAGGGTTTAAATTTAAGAATTTCAATAAACCGTTATATGTGGGGATATATTTAAGGGATGGAGATAAAGGGCAAGTATTATATCCCACTAGGGTCGACTCCAGGGCGTTTATGGCACTTTTTCTTAAATATATATGTAGTCTGTATTTAACATTATGTATGGGAGCCCCTTTAAGAAAAGGAGATAGCTGGGACGTATGTTAGAAATAAATGATGGGGATGAAAAATAAAGTGCGGTTGGTCATACACTTAACCGATCTAGGCGCATTTAAGAATTTTATTAAGCCGCCATATTTATGTGGTTGAAATTCTTAATTTTTGCCCCTGCAGTGCTTAGGATGGCCATAGATGGGTCAAACGTATAACCAACGCCAGTTTATTTTTCATCTCTATCATTTATGTCTAACATACCTACCAGCTATAGCCAAATAAAAAGTTCAAAATGTGGCTAAAAAAACTTTTTTTTGCAAAAAAAATGTTTGTTTCTATCACGAATGCGCATATGAGTAAAAAGTCTAACCTTTCTTAAAGGAATTGTGGAATTTAAATTTTTCGGTTGTGAAATTTGAGTTTGTTCAATACACGTTTTTGTTTTACTCGAACATAAGTTGTGCAACCTCCATTTCGAAATAACGGTATATCTCGGAAGCCAGAACATACCTAAAAATACGTTTAGCACCACTGGATTCAGCGTACCCGAATTATGTTAAAACTCAAGGTCCCGGCTTGTCTGTTTTTTAAACTAGCACAGTGTAATTATTTTACCTTCCAGTAAGGGATTTTTGTATAGACAATTTTTTTTTAACACGTAGGGAAAAATTGGGATTTTTTCGGGCTGCGTAACGACTTTTCAATTCAGTGTAAATCATCACTGGTTAGAGGTAACCATACACTAAGAACATTATACCCCAGCAAAAAATTACACATTGCCAAAAGAACGGCTTGCCATATAATGACTTACTTTTTTGGTTGCGAAGTTTAAACACTCGATTACCAAACGCATTATATTAGATCATAAAAATACGAAGTAGTAAAATAATTAATTTTTTAAGAAATATAAGAATGACTGAAAATATTTACTGTAAAAGTGATTATTAAAAGAAAAGTATACGAATTTATGTATTACCTGCGTTATGATTTTATACAAAAAAAATTACTGCTAGCTTCTTTTAAGATTAACTGCCCGTTCGCCGATATCGAACGTTAACGTTCGCATAGAAAATTACATATAAAACAAAAACAATTTTTTTAAGTTTTGTTTTTGTTTTAAATGTTATTTACTATGCGAACGATAACGTTCGCTATCGGCGAACGGGCAGTAAAATAGTTAGGAAATATGGTAATCCAGTTTAGAAGTCATTCCGCCTCAAATGCTTAATTCCAAACTCGATTACCTTTTTCAAAATTTTTTGCTGGGACGATACTAACATTTTATCAATGATAATTTTTACAAATAAAATATGACAATAATAAAGTTCAAATTATTTAAATTAACTTGATATTTTAGAAGTTCTCTTAGTATGACTATTGAGTCGCGTTTCGTTTTTTATGTTTGTTTCAAATCAATTTGACTGTATTTTTTAAATTCTATTTTCATTTATTCGATTAAAAGCACTTGAATAACAGTAATGCATATTTGATAGAAGTGTTGTGGGGAACTCTTGTTTAAGCAAAATCCAAGAATTAATTTTTTTTTTAATATGTGGAAAAAATATTATTTAAATAAATATAAATATCGATGGGTATTTGTTTTCGGGATAAGAAATATTTTATTTAAATTATTCGAACAATCGATTGATTTAATTTGAGTAATCGATTATTTTATTCGAACAATCGATTGGTTTTATGTGCTGCTTTTTCCAACAATAATGTTTTCAAAAGTTTTATCTACTAATCAAAAAAAATTAATTAGGTTTTATTTAAAAAAAAGGTGTTTTGAGACCCAGCCTTGGCCATAAATACTTTTTTTATTGAGCAGTGTGCTATTGATACTTTTAAATACCTGCTTTTCAGAAATTCTTTAGCAACAATAATATACAATATAAAAAAAAAATCCCAACCTGTGGTCGTTTATTCTCATTTCGTATACTTCCGCCAACCTTTCACAGTAACAATAAAGAAAATATCTGAAGCATTTTTGAAATCATTGAACACAATTGAGTAAAAGCTTAGAAGACAATGACAAAATACAATAACAAGTATTAAATGTTTGTAAGATTTTGATATTTTTTCCCTTAAAAAAAAACCAACGAATAAATATAAAAAAATCGTTTTGCTATTTTTTGTCAGTTTTATTATTTATGTGCTCTTTTCACATGAATGCTCGATTGGACATTCAAGTATTAAATTTTGATGATGACGTTCTTTGCTGCTCTAAGGAACTTCATTGAAAAGTATTCTGGCCATCGTCTATAAAATTAAATTATAACGAAAGATGTTTGTTGAATGATAAGAAATGAAATTTGTTCTCCAAACGGATGTTTTGCCCCATCAAAATTGATTAGCGGCAATAAGTCAAAAAACAAAATAAAAAAAATAGTTTTTGTTTCAGAGATAACAATTTTTATTTAGCCAGCAATTTGTTGTTGTTTGTTTTTTTTTTGTAGCTGTTTGATGTTGATTAAAATAATTTCATAAAGTTACTCTTGTCTTGATTACTCGAGTTGTTCTTCATATTAAGGATAGATGGGTGGGTGGGTGTTTGTGGGAGTTTTTAGTTTGCACTTCATGTTCTCAATTGTATTCTTCAATCGTATGTTATTTAATGTTTGTCTAAATTAAGTTATGGTCAAGACTTCATGTTGTTAATAAATTACGTAAGTAGGGGTGAGTTAGTTAAGTAGAAATTATGAATTCCCTTAAGTTGTTGTAGCACAAATGAAAAATTACAGGCTCTCAGATGAATAAACTATAATATTTTTGTTGATCTATATAAGAAATTACTCGTACCTGATAAAATAAATTGAATTTTATTTAATACTGAAAGTTGTATAAACATTAGACCGTCTCAATTTTTATACTTTTTTCGAAACTCCTTCATGAACATCGATTTTCTTAATCTACTATAAAAACCAATAATTTTGGTGTATAACACTTAAATATTCATGAACGGGAAGTGGTCTCTCAAATCGTGTTTTCATATTTTTAGGCAAAATGGCTTTTTTCCAAAAAATTTAAAAATTTAGCTTTAGTAATTTGCTTCAAACTCAAGCAGTTTGTAATTACAGCCATTAGAAAGCTTATTTAATTTCCTAAATGTTTCTTAAAGCAACATTGCCATTTTGTTTGATGGTTTTTTATTCATACCATTATAAATTCAGATTTTCAAATACGATAGTAGATTAAGAAAATCTAATAAACGTCTTCTTTAAGCACTTTCAATATTTTTGTGAAAAATATTGAAAGTGCTTAACTTTGATCTTCTCTAGGATATCTTTTTTATCAGCTTTCAAACAATATTCTATTAAGAAGTCTAGAGCTACACCACAAAATTTGTACGAAAGTGGAAATTTACACGGTTTTGCATTTGTACCTTTTTTTTGTTATTTTGAAATAAAAAAGAACAATTTTTGCTAGAGAACGTTAAAACATTTTGATTTTTATATTCGTACGAATTTGGTTTCTGTGGCACAAATGATTAATTAAAAAATGTTTTAGGATTTTTTGTTTTCTTTTTTTTTTTTTTGTATCTCGTGCAGCGTTTATGTAAAAAGCCAATCATCTTTGGCCGTATAATTTTGGTTATGCTTAAGATGATTTTACAGCATTCAGAATGAATTGAGTAACAGATTCAGGGTCTTGAAACTTGGCTGACCACACAGGGCGCCGTTTATTTGAGCGATGCGGTGCCCCTTATGATAAATCTAATGACGACTAAAAAAAATTTATTTTAAAACCTGGAAAATTCTCTTTATCAGAAAAAGTAAACCGTTTTTACAACTTACCGATAGCTAAGGGAAGGATCAAGGCGAATTCATGTAAACGGTGCTGATAATTCTACAACAAGTACTACAACATAAACAAATCATTTTTTTTATATGTTCCCTGCAGATAATACGACTATTCCCTACACGCATGTAATATATAGCCCATAAGGGACTAGGACTATTCCAAACGCAATCCAAAATTATTAAAAAAAATATGGTCTATTTAACATTCGGATGTTCTAGGGCTGGACCATATAACCCAGCTTTGCATTACAACGGAGAAGTCTTAAAACTCCTCCATGTTCATACATACTCTCAGTGGATTAGTTTTGAAACAAGTCCATGGTATAATACAGCTGATTAGTTTTGAAATCCTTTAAAAACGAAAACATGTCGTTTAAAAACGAAGACTTGTTAACCAAAACTTTGAACAAATTTTAGCATTATTTTTCGCATTTTTTTAAATAATTGTTAGCATTTTTTGGCCATGCCCAAAGCCAGATTTGGCTGCCAACATTTTTAAGATCTGGTCACACTGGTCGATATGTCAAAAACGCAAGTAACTTTTGTCATTCTTCTTTCTAAGTAAGAAAAAAAAAATACTCAGCTGTGCTTTGAAAGCCTCCTGAAAAAACAATTCACCTTGGGTTAGATTTCATCGTACGTATAAAAAATGTTCCATTATTGTAACTTTACTTTTGCGTAAAGTGTGCGATAGGTCAAAGGAGGGCTCATCTCGCCTGGTAGTTTAAAGTTAAGTTGTAACAATGCAAAATTTTTTAATGGCTTTAATACGGATAAACTCCTTCCATAAGATATCGGGAAGTTGTAAAAACGAGCCTTAAATTCATTAAATAAACATTTTATTTGAATCTTACAAATTATTTGATTACTAGTTTGTTCAATACAATAACTTGGTTAACTTTTTTTTATTTACTTTTAACTACCTGAGGTAATTGAATAAAATATAAATTTTTTGTTAAAAATTATTTTAATTTAATCAATTAACGCATTTTAACAATTTTAATCAAAAGTTAAAATATCATTTATTGAAGAAAAAAAATTCATAGTTTTCAATTTTTAGTAATCAATATAATCATTTTGGTGATAGGTGCAAAATCAACGAATTGTTTACTTTATTATACGAATTTGGTGATTAAAACTAATTATTAACTTTTCTGTGCAATGAGTGTGCGGCGAGTTTGGGCAATAATCCGTTATAAACGTTTTGGCGACAGAAATACACTTCAGAAAGGTTAACAAATAGAAAAAGTGAGCAAAAAATTATATCGGGTGGTTATTCGTGAGGTTTGATTTATAATGTAAAATAAAACACATAAATTTGAAAGTGAACTTTAATTTTTTATTATGGGTAAAATAACAATTTATGGCATTTACTGGTTAAAATGATGTCATGTAAATATTGGCCATAACTACGTCTTAGGTGTTCCATTCGAAAGATCCAATTTTGGGCAACTCGATAGAGCATAGCGACTGGTACCCCACGAATAGCACGAGTAATGTTGGCTTCCATAGCGTCAATTGTAGCCAGTTTATTCCTGAATACCTCAGACTTTACATATACACAGAGCAAGAACTCCAAAGGTGTGATAATGCACGATCTAGGTGGCCTATTTTCCGTACCAAAACGGAAGTGTTTACCACAATGATTTCTCAACAAGGGGACTGTTTCACACGCTGTTATACTCGTAGCGCTTTCTTGTTGAAACCAGAGCTCACCGAGACCATGCGCTTGAATTGCAGAAAGTACATAGTCCGTTAACATGGTGCGATCAAAGTTACCGTTCACGGAAACATTCTGATTTTCCTAATTTTTTAAGGAATATGGACCACTGATTCCACCAGCCCTTTAACCACTCCATGCCGTTGTTTTTAATGGATGTAATGGTAGCTCTGTGTACTCTTCGGGCTGCTCATCAGCCCAAATACGGCAATTTTGTTTATTAACGTATCCATTGAGCCAGAAAAGTGCTCCATCACTGAACAAAATTTCACGATAAACAGGAGTTTCATTGAGTTCTTCCAGAGCCCATTCAGAGCCATTGATGATGACTTTCCAAACGATACTGAACAAAAATGACAAATCAGTTCGATATGAGTCACATGTGATCTGTGAAAAAGCATATTGAAAATAAAACCCAACTGTTAATCACCCTTTATACACAGAAAATATTAAAAATTTTCTATAATCACAAAATTTATACTAAATTCATAGAATCAAGAAAACAATTTGTTGATTCTGCACCTAATACCAAAATGATTATATCGATTACTAAAAATTTAAAATTTGGAATTTATTTTTTAATAAATGATATTTTTAATTTTAATTAAACAAATGATCAAAAAACTTTGACGTTTCAAACAATGTGTTAATTGATTAAATTAAATAAAGCTCAGGTTTTGATAGTTACTAGCAACAATTCTACAAGTTTAAATTATTTTATTTTAAACGAAAAAAGTCAATTAAGATTTTTTGTTATTTAATTATTATTTTAATTAAAAATTGATTTCAAAACATCTAAAATGTTAATTAAATCAAAATTAACTTTTTCATTTTCTTTCAACTAAAAAAAATAATTGATTCAATTATTACATTTATTAAATTGAAATACTTTTTTAACAATTTCTTTAATTGATTAAAAAAAACTACTGATAACTTTTTTTGTGTATGTATTTTCATTCTTTAGTCTGTATTGCAATTATGTAGCAGAAGCCTACGTCATCGTTGCGGACAGTTGTATTATGTCCGTGGTGGCACTGGTTTCACACATCAAGGCGCACTAAATATGAAATACAGGTGGTAAGGACTTTGTACGAAAATTTTTCCGTACAAGTGATCGAAAATTTCTTGCAATAACTTCTTAACCAGCTTCAATTTGGTAAGGGGTACATATCAAAAAGAGGCCATATATTTTTTCTTACTCGTCCAAATCTACTTAAACAAAAGAATATGGTATATAACCCTTTTTTTAAGGATATCCAGAGGGAAGGCGTTGGAAAAAATAAAAAAAAAACATTGAATTAAAATCCGTATATTTCATCCAGACTATTAGTTTGGAATAGATGGGTTTTCTGCCAAATAAAGAATTTTATCAGTAAAATTGGTGATTTTTAAGAACATATAGCGCCCGATGTATTAAGAATATTTTTTTACTGACCCATCTATGCCTCTAGTTCATCCTTACATAAATTGTAGATTATATTATTTGTTTAGAGGATATAGTTTTAATGCTGCTAGATTCGCCTTGTTTCCCAGTGTGCGATGTGATTAATATTTGCTTCTTGATTGAAAAAAGAAAATTGGGACTATAATAAATTTTTCTGCTTAAGAATTTCAAATCGTATTTAAATTTTAAATTCTACCTAAATTTGTAAACAATTAAATTCCTATTTTATTTTCTAGATTCTTTTTTAAAAAAAGTGGTATGAATAAATGTGTATAAATGTTCATACTAGTGTATAAAAATAAGTACTTTATGCTTTTTATTTTCTTAAAATATTTTATGATGATGCGATTTTTTACAGACATCCATATAATTTTGCGTTTTTTCCCTCATACTCCGTTTAACCCACCACTAACAAACATCACATCACCACCCTTCTTAAAACAAATTATTGGTCTACGGATGCCACAACTCCAACCATCAAAAAAAATTTTTTAAAGTGGAAGATGTAGCAGGCGGCTGCAGCATCAAAAGCATTAACTTGTCAAACCTCAGCTAAAGTGAACATATTTTTCGTATTTCAGTATTCGACTAAAACGCGTCGTACTAGAACATTAAGAAACATAAATTGTTCATTTTCAATATGTTTCTAGGTTTCACATTTTACAATTTTATTAGTATGAATGTGTATGTAAAATTTTTGTGTAAAATGTAATGTTTTGTAATATTATGCGCGATTTGAACGCGATTATAAAAGCTTTTCGCAATATTTTCCTATAATTTATATGCCTTCATAACATCACTTTTTTTGTTGCTTTCTTGGTTTTGAACATTCATTTATTTTTTTTTTTTTTTAGTTAAATTATGGTTTGTGGCAAATTGTAAAATGGTTATGAGAGGAAAAATCATCTAGTACATCTTTGGCATCTCTAAAATATTTTTGACTTTAGTAGAAGCCGTTTTCAAAGGTTGTTGCTTTCTTTTTTTTTAATGCATCTATTTAAATGTTGCTACAAGTTGTTTCTTTTTCAAAATGAATAAATGAATGAAATATATTCCAAATGAAAATTTATGTCTGCATTATGAGTCTTCAGGATATAAGCCACAGAAGCAGGGGTGCCAGATGCTTTCGACAGATGAAATCGGCATATTTTCCACAAAAAAAAAAAAAAAAAAAAAACAAAAATCGGTATTATCGGCATTTTAGTTAAAAAAAAAGTCGGCAATAAATCGCCAAATTTAAAATACCTATTTTAAATACAATAAATCGTACACAGAAACAATTATAAATTTTCTCTAATCACAAAATTTATAGTAAATGCATAACATCAAGCGAACAATTTGTTGATTTAGCACCTATTATCAAAATGATTTAATTGATTACTAAAAATTTTAAAATTTTTTCAATAAATGATATTTTTATTTTTAATTAAAAAAAAATGATCCAACAATTTTGCCATTTCAAACAATGGGTTAATTTATTTAATTAAATATTGACAATTCCCAACAACAATTCTACGAGTTTAAATTATTTTATTTTAAACGAAAAAGGCAATAAATATTTTTTGATATTTAATTAATATCTTAATAAAAAATTTATTTCAAAACAACTAAAATATTAATTAAATCAAAATTATATTCTTAATTTTCTTTTAACTAGAGAAATAATTGATTTAATTATCACATTAATTAAATTTAAATACTTTTTAAAACATTTTTTTTAATTGATAAAAAACTTTTTGCTGTGTATATTTTATAAACAAATAAAATATAAAAATCAATTTGTACTTAAGGGTAATGCTAGGAACACAACTAAGACGAACGACGAATTTCGCACAGCACGACGAATTTTTCAGTAAAAGTTCGCTGAGTAAATTCGTCGTATGAAGCACAATAACGACGAATAACAAGAAGCTTTTATAATTGAAAAAGTTGACTGCTGTTTGTGCAAAGAGGGAGAAGTAGTGTGACCATATAAAAAAATAATGCTTAAAAATTAAAACATAATCAAAAACACAACTGAAAACTATTTTTATAGCAAAATACTTTGTGTATATATTTTAAATGTTATACCATAAAAAGAAAAACAATTATTAAAGTAAAAAGTAGCTTTATGTACTAAAATACTTCCAAACTAAAACCAAATATGGTCACCTAGTACTGATTTGTTCGTCGTTCGCTGGCATATGAAATATAAATATATCTATTGCGTATGACGAATTTCGCCGGACGCTATTATTGTGTGTATTTTCATATACACCAATATGTTTTATTTTTGGCGACGAATATTCGCGGCCAAAAATTCGTCGTTCGTCCCAGTTGTGTTCCTTGCATAAATTGTTTTTAAAGTAAACAAATATTACCCAGTAAAAACTTCGCTTGCAAAATAATGTGTTAAGGAATCAGGAAAAAGTAAAAAGACTACTTACAATTTTACTGAAAGAACCAATGAATTTTACAAGGGTGGCTCCAAAATGAACGCATTCAAAATACAGTCA
The DNA here is from genome assembly GCA_943735925.1 of Pollenia amentaria. Classification (NCBI taxonomy): domain Eukaryota; kingdom Metazoa; phylum Arthropoda; class Insecta; order Diptera; family Polleniidae; genus Pollenia; species Pollenia amentaria. Next base: position 196,178,761 of record OX031008.1, on the reverse strand, counting down.
TTATTTTTTAACTACATAAATCTGCAAAATAAGTAGTTAGAGAAGTATTTAAAACTTCTAAATAATGAGTGAAAGAAGCTATTCATTTTGAAAAAGTAAGCGAAGTTTTTACTGGGTATAGGATACATATTTGAATTTGAAACTTTTATTAAATCCTCTTTAATATCAGCATAAAACAGTTCGAATTATTCAATTTGAAGCAGTCATTAGAAAAAAACATTTCTTGCAAAGATTAATTTTCCAAGAAACATCGAAATTTTTTTTAAATTGGGTTGACTTGGCTAAAAATTCTTCACAAATGTGGAAGGACCATAGTTTTTTGGAAATGAACTAGTAAAATTCTCACGTTTTAAATCTGATTGTATGTGCCAAAGTTTGAAAATTTATTAGACTTCCTTTCATTAGGTTGGCTATCGGATAAATATGCATCTTTAATTGCATATGATTTTATAATAATAATATTTCGAGTAACATTTTGGCATTTTTGCGGCTAAATTTAGCATTTTATTTAGCTGCAAAATTTTCATTTAGCACTTGGCATTTTATTTAGCATTTTAGAAAATGTGTTTAGCTTTATTTACTTTAAAAAACTGGATTTTTTTTTTTTGATTTTACTTAAATTTTTTTTTGTAAATTATAATAAATATTGACTTAAAATAGTTGTAGGTATCTACCTAAGATAATTTCGTATGAAAGGGATAATTCTTATGTCAAGAAACATCTTGCTTGTCTTTAAAAAAAAAAGAATATTTAGGGTATCTTAGAAATGCCCTTATCATGTTGATTGTAAACATTATTTGCCTTTTGATATTATGATATAAAAGTACAACGACATTTCACTTTGTATTAAGATAAAAATTCAAGTGTAAATTGTAAAAAAATTGTTTGCTCTAAACTGCTGAAAAATAATTATTCCAAAGTTTCAACTTTTCTTAATCTATAGAAAATAAAATGATCTGAAGAAAGTTGCATATCATAGAAATAAATCGTTTAAATTTATCATTTATCAGTGGTTTGCGGGCCCCTAGATTTGAAATTTAGGCCCTAATCATGTACAACGCAGCGCAACGCCAAGCAATAACATTGAAAGCACAAACAATGTCATAAATATTTTGTAATTTTGTTGTTGCTTTCAACCAGCGTTGCCAAATGTGCAGATTTATCTGCATTTTGCAGTTTTTCTAAGCATTGAACAGTTTTGAAGTTTTTTTGTTTGAAAAATAAGTTTTTTTTGTAAATTGTGCAGATATTGCAGTTTTTAATTACTATTTTTTACTTTAAATTATGTTATATTATTTCTTATTTTGTAAACCCTAATCTTACTTAAATTGCTTAACATATACTCGTATAATAGTGACAAGCTTTAAGAGCCAAGCAAACCATACAAACGGCTTGGGAAACACACACTTTTCGATTACAGTAGATATCGGCTATTAGAACATATCATATAATATAAAAATGCACCGTCTTCTTTTCAATATTTGTCAATGGATAAAGTATCCTGTATAAGAAAAATCCATATAAGAAAAAAATTATATAAATCATGCACTGATAATAAAAATACGTACAATAAATATTATTTGTTTTAAAAATTTGTTTACCCGACGCCAAATATCCAGCCAAGTACGTACATACTTGTTTATAAAGAATATCCAGCTAAGTGTGAACATTTGAATGCAAGTTTTTGATTTCTTTAATAAATTTCTTATAAAAACTAATTTGCTTAAAAAAAACGCTTATAAAAAAAGTTTCGTTGCATTTCTATATATTCTTATATCCGTTATCTACTGTACAAATAAACGACCCAAACATTATTAATATTTTCATGTTTCGCCTTATTCTTTACTCAACATTTCGATTTTTCTATAAACATGTTTTAATCGTTTGTAAAAAAAAGCATAGGGTTTGTACAAACGCTTTTTGTACAAACCCTTTTTTGTCGACGATATTTTGTTGTTGCTTTTTTAAAGTTGCAGTTAAGTTTACATTGTGACCTTTTTATTGCAGCAATATTTCATGTATGTATACTTGACAAATAACAAAATTTGCGCCCAAACTAAAATACATGTTGTGTCAAACGGGGGAACAAAACAAATCGTAAGAACACATGACATTGTGTTCTTACGATCTTAGTTCTACTCTCTCCTCTAGCCAACCAAGTAATTTTTGGTAATAAAGTAATTTTTGTTAATAATATAATTTTGCATTTTTTCTGTATGACTACACCATTTTTCATAGAAATTGAGAAAATTCCAAATGAAAATTAGAATATCAATTTGAAATTGAGAAAATTCCAATTGAAATTGAGAATATCAATTTGAAATTGAGAAAATTCCAATTGAAATTGAGAATATCAATTTGAAATTTAGAAAATTCCAATTGAAATTAAGAATATCAATTTGAAATTGAGAAAATTCCAAATGAAATTGGGAAATTTTAATTTAAAATTGAGAAAATTCAAAATGAAATTGAGAAATTTTAATTTGAAATAAATACAAATCGCAGTATTATTGATTAAAAGGCATATCTTCCAGATCCAGAGCTGATTGATAAAACGTTGTAGTATGTTATTAATTAATTCATTTATTAATGATGTGCTAATAATCCCAATTTTTTTAAATGAAAACACTGAAATTTATTGTTGTGGGAAAGCTAGTTCCTATGCGCATTTCGCTGGTTGCTTAGGCCAGCTCGTCAGGAAACTTTTTCCAAATACTTTAGAAAAGCTAAAAATATTATATATTATATATTGTAGTATGTTGTACGGCACTACTGCAATCTCCAGTAGTTATACATGTCTTTGAAGCCTTAATCACCTCTTAATCTAAAAAGGCAAGCCTTTGCTCTCCTACATTAGGGAGAATTACGTTCGGTACATTCATGATTGTTTTCGCCATACTTTGTATTTTTGACCAAATAATTTCCATGGGATTAAGCATCGGTGAATAGGGGCTCAATCGCAGGAGTGTAGCTGGAGAGTATTGTGAAAACAAAGATGAATGTACCAAACGTTATTCCCCCAATTTAGTAGAAGAGCAGGGACTTGACTTTTAAAAGAAGTGATTAAGGCTTCTAAGACATGTATAACTACGGGAGATTGCAGTACATACTACGTCATACAACATACTACAACGTTTAACCAATCTGCTCTGGATCTGGAAGATATGCCTGTTGGTCAATAATACTGCGATTTGTAGGTATTTTCATTTTTTCCATCATTATGTTTGTTACGTACGTTCGTTGTATGAATATTAAAATAATTATATAATTAAATTTTATAAATTAAAATTTGTCAATTTCATTTTGAATTTTCTCAATTTCAAATTAAAATTTCCCAATTGCACTTGGAATTTTCTCAATTTCAAATTGATATTCTCAATTTCAATTGGAATTTTCTCAATTTCAAATTGAAATTCTCATTTTCATTTGGAATTTTCTCAATTTCATCTGGAATTTTCTCATTTTCAATGAAAAATGGTGTAGTATGTTAGGAAAAATTAAGTAAATTAGATTTTTTATTTGCTTGTTTATGTGCAGTTTTATAAAGTAAAAATCAGTTTTTTTTTTGTTAATATGCATTTTTTTTCAAAAAAATTATGGCAACGCTGCTTTCAACAGAAATTCATGTACCGTTTTAAAATTTTCAACGACACAAGCAATGGAGCGTTTGAAATTTTAAAACGCAATGTGAATTTCTGTAGAAAGCAACAACAAAATTACAAAATATTTATGACATTGTTTGTGCTTTCAATGTTATTCTTTGGCGTTGCGCTGCGTTGTACATGATTAGGGCCTTAATCTCAACTACCTGTGTTTCATATTTATGTTTATCAGATGCTTTACCAAAATATATCCACTTGTTTAAATATAACCATTTATTTCAATTTCGTTAAAAAAAGTCACTAAAATGTATTTTGCCTTGAATTAAACTTTATCCTGGTAATAAATTTTTAACAAAAACCTTCACAAAATTTTAGCATTATTTTGAGCATTTTTTCAAATAATTTTTAGCATTTTTTCGCCATGTCTGATGCCCGACTTAGCTGTAAAAATTTTTTAGGTCTGGTCACACTGCTTCTGTGGTATAAACACTCTTTGAGATCAAGCAAAGTTTGCTGCAATCAGTGTTGCCGAAATCCAAACTCAAATTTACACAGACAAGGCATCAAAATTATCCAAAATTTTATAAATTATACAAAACAAATTATGAGTTTAATAACACTATGCTACAATTTTTGGAAAAAGCACACGGATTGGACAGAATAGATTCGATTATATTTCCAACGGGTAGTAAGACCCTAAACTCAGTTTGGCGATTTTGGTGAGCAAATGGCCTTAAAAAAGAGTGTCATCAGTTTTTGCCAACAATTAGTTCAGACTTCGTGATGATGCTTAATTATATGGCAATAATATAGCTAAGACCCCGCCAAACAAATTTTATAAACATTATTTTTTTTTTTGCCAAAAATGCTCTTTCGTGATTTTTTTTTTTAATAGTAAACAAATTTTTTTTTTTTACTTTTTTCGAAAAATTTAAATGGACTGCTAAGTTTTTACTAAAAATTTTTAACAAAGTCGTTCACAAAAAGTCGTAGGTTATAAAGTATTTTAGCTAAATACTTAATTTTGCTTAAATGAAATTTAAAGGTTGACTTGAAAAATGTACTTCTATTAAAAATAATGTTGAGGCAAAATTACACAAAAATTTTATGATCCAAAAAAAGTACTAACGTAAAATATTTTGTACCATTTTTGAATAATTACATAGAACGCTGCTTTACGGCAACGCTTGCTGCAGTAGTGTAATTTAAACAAAAATGTAAAAAATGTGTTTTTGTTAAAATAAGATTTTTATGGTAAACTAAAAAAATTGATTTTGTTAATTAATATGGAATTCAAATTTCAATTATTCATCTTAATTCATTTAACAAAAATTCTAATAGAACCTTTCAAATAAATCAATTTATAGTCTTCTCTATGCAATTACTATATTAATATTTTTTTTATTAAGTTTTCAGCAACTGAGGTAATTGATTAAAATATAGATTTTATATTTATTATTTTTTAATTGAATCAATTAACACATTGTTGGAAGCCGTGCGTTGTTTTTATTTTATCTATATTTAATTTAATCTATATTTATATTTAATTACAAATTTTAGTAATTAATATAATCATTAAAGAACTTTGTAATAATAAATGTATTATAATATTACGAATTATATATTACGTATTAGTTTCATTTTAAATTTTTAATTTTTCATATGCAATAGGATTTAAGAATAAAACAAATGTAGTATTTTTCGACAGAAATCCTAAACCCTTACACCCGGCAATCTTCAACAAGTGCCAAAACCATGTACGTATATATTAGGGTTCGTCGAATATTCGGGTTCGGACTTGCAAATTATTCGCATATTTTTGCTATTTGCATTCGCAGTCACATTCGCTAAAATGTGTGCGAAAATTAAAATAGAATATTTAATGGTTGAAATTTCTACATAGCCGAGAAAAAACAATTACACATACTAAACTAAAACTTTGAATTTTTAAAAAAATTTAATGAAAACTTTTAAAGAAGTGAAAGGATATATTTTTAAAAGGAAATTTTTTTTTTATATTTTTGTTTAGGGGAACTGAAGTAAATATATTTTTTAAGATTCTATAGAGCCTTCTCTTTCATTTGGTACCGAGTTTGCTAAAAAATATTAAATATTTGCTTATATTAAAAAAATGATTTAAAAAAATTTTTCTTGAAAAAGGTTAAGTCCTTTTAAAAATAAAAAAGAAGAGGAAAGGAAAATCAAACACGCAGCTTGACTTAGTTTTGACTGTAGATTGAAGGATATATAGTGGCGTTTCTGCCAAAAAGACAAAATTTTATTTAAATTGAATTTCTATATGTGTGAGTATAGCAATGTACATATTTATTTTGGTATTTTCTTGTCGTTATTAAATACTTCTATAATAAATGTTAATAAATCCATTAATTATAATATTTGCAAAATGTTAACCGAGTATGCATTTGTTTGCCTGAAGCTAAAAACAATACAGTTCTAACACAGAAAAAGTGTTTTATCAATTAAAAAATGGTAATGGGAAGTATTTAAATTTAATTAATGTAATAATTGAATCAATTATTTTTTTAATTGAATGAAAATTACAAATTTAATTTTGATTTAATTTACATTTTAGTTGTTTTGAAATAAATTTTCAATTAAAATTTTAATTAAATAACAAAAAATCTTAATTGACTTTTTTCGTTTGAAATAAAATAATTAAAACATGTAGAGTTGTTGTTGGGAATTGTCAATATATATTTAAATAAATTCACACATTGTTTGAAATGCCAAAGTTTTTTGATCACTTTTTTAATTAAAATTAAAAATATCATTTATTGAAAATATTTTTTCAAAATTTTAAAATTTTTAGTAATCAATATAATCATTTTGGTAATAGGTGCAAAATCAACAACTTGTTTGCTTGATATTATGAATTTATAACAAATTTGGTGATTGGAGAAATTTAATAATTTTTTCTGTGAACGTAGGGAATAGTGTAGTGATAATTATTTTGGTTGAATAGAAAAACGGGATATTTTTAGACACGTAGGCATCACTGATACCAGGTGCTTTCTTAGTGTTTAAGTCACAAGTAGCCTTTTCTATTTCTCTTATCTCAAATCTTAGGGGAATAGCTGGTCTACCATTCACAGGCGGTAGTTCAGCTGATATATCGTGAGATATATTTGGGCTAAATACGCAGAGAAAAAACATGTTTAAATATGGTCACCTCCAACAAAATTATTTTTAGACAACATTTTAAATATAATTTGTTTAAATTTAATCATATTATTGTCACCGTCAACCATATTATTGTTTAATTAGTCCTCCATCAAGATGGTTCAACCATATTATGGTTGCCTCTAAACATGTTATAGTTTAATATGAAAATACTTTGTTCTTATATAAACAATAGTATTTTCCTCTTCTCCAAGAGCCACATGTTATGGTTGAAAACCAACTATGCTATTATAAGTGTTAAGCATATTTTAGTTAATAATGACCTAAACATGTTCGGAGGCAACCATAATATGGTTGTGCCTTCTTGATGGAATACACATTTAACCATAATATGGTTGTCGGTGATAATAATATGGTTCAATTAACCATAATATGTTTACAATTTTCTTTAAAAATAGTTTTGTTGGAGGTGACCATATTTAAACATAATTTTTCTCTGGGTGTTCCCAACTTCTATCAAAGTTTCTTATGGTGACTAAGAGTGGGTAGATAGGAAGGAATATTCCGTGTGGATTTTTTCCAAAAAATTATAAAAATTAAAATTTTGAGCTTATAAAGGGTCCGCCATCTAACGTTTTTTTTTCAACTAGTGCTTATTTCGTGCTCATGTCTGATTTGGCAGATAATTAGTTTTATCCTTCTGCTGGGCGAATATGGTTGTGTATACGCTTGAACAACGCTGGGAAATATTGCGACATTACTTTTAAAATCATGGTAATGTTGCAGAATGTGTGCGAAAATTGCGTACGGATTTTGGAAGAAGAGAAGCACCGTCAGCTCCGTATGTTCGTTATCTTGTGAAAAAAGTGAAAGAAACTGGCATTCTCATCGATAAACCAAAGCGTGAAAAGCCAAAAACAGTGCGTACATCCGAGAATATTGCTGCTATGGCAGAAAGTCAATTCACCGTCGTTCTCAACAATTGAACATTTCGGAGACATCATTCAGACGAATTTTGCATAAAGACCTTGGTATGACGCCATTTGAATGAAATTATTTTCCATTATTAACCGGAAGGGTTGTACTTTCAAATAAAAAAAGAAATTTGAGAAAATATTCAGTAGTTTTTTTTATAGCATTTTCAAAAAAAAAAAGTTATTTGGCGGACCCTTTACACACATGAGTTAAATAGCACCATGATATTCAGTATTTTATCGTTTAGGCCATATTTATGCACAGCTAATAGCTCTGACCACGCTGCTTTTGGCACGTGCTACGATGGCTATACTTCGGCTCTTATTAGCACATACTTTGCTCCTATTAGCACTTATTCGTGCATTTTTTTATGCTCTACGTTTTTTTGAATCAGTATGTATAATTGTTATTTTCAGCCAGGGAAAAATTTTATTTGTCTGCTTTTTTATAAAGTTGCAATTTTAAGATTTTTTATTTCTGCCTGTTTTAACTAGCTCATCTTTTATGTAAAAGTAAAAAAGCAAGAGTCTAAAAAATCATTTTTAACTATAACCTTTTAGGTGGCAATTTATTTTTGTCGTCGGCTGTACAAAATAAAGGATTGTCTTTTTGCACAAACGCAAAGCAAAATATTGGCTCTTAATAAAAATTTTAAATATTTCAATTGGAGAAGCAAAAGCAAAAAATAAAATGCTTCTGGTGGATAGGTGCTTTTACAGACTCTGATTCGTAATAAAAACTTCTTATCAATTGTTGTAAAAAAATTTTCAACATAATTTCCTAAAAATAAAGTTTATCTTCAAAAACTCTAAAAATAAAAACTTTGAATTTTTATAATATTTCCATCAATATCAGATATATTTTTAATACCACAAAACGTTGATTAATTTCATTGTATTATCAAATTTAAATTATATTTATGTAGTCTTGCCTTGTTAATAGATGCCCACAATTTATTATCATGTTATAAATTTAATGTTAAAAACAAATTAGTAAATGTGTGGGAAAATGGAATAAATAACTGAAATATTGGCCTTCCGAATTGATGACTGACCATCAATTTGTTTATGAGTAAATAAAAATAACTTTCTATAGATAAAGTCAAAATATGACAAATGACCATAAAAAGTGGACAACATGCATAAAATAAACAAGCACAATGTACAAACACAATAAACAAAATTGGCCTTCATAAAAAAAACCATAAATTCCTACTCACACTCATGCAACTCATACACCAGCTAAGAGTAATGAAGCAAATACATACATATTTGCTATATGTCAAAAGTCAAAAAAAGTTAAATACATGAACCATATATGAACACTACAAACATCAACAAATATCCTTTGAACGTTCAACAACTACATTCAGACATACGTACGATATTTGAACATTAAACATCAATAAACCCCTAAAATACTCCGTCAATTTGGGAACAGAAGAAAGAGTTTAACATGAAAATCTCATGTTACCATTTTTTATTCTTGCGATAGCTAAAATTCGTCCATCAATTGTTGATGTTAAATAGACAAATTATTTTTTGCTTTTCCTCATTCACATACACAAACACACTCACACTTTTCTGAACTTCTTCTACAGACTTTGAAACCACAAATATCATGATGGTCATGCTGAAGTATCGAGTGGAGCACAAACAAATTTCTGTTTGCAGAGTGTGAAATTGTGGCTTTATAGCTTTTTTTTTAAATCTGTTCCTAATACAGACCAGGGGATTTTCCAAAGCATGCAAAGAATTATTAATGGTTTATATTTGGACATTCATGCAACATGCTAATACCAGAGTCTCACTCATAGAAAAGAGGACTATCAATTTCCAAAATCATTGGGGTTCTACATTTCAAACGTTCAAATGTGAACTTAAACTTAACCGTATCGATGTCCTGAAGGTAGAGGGTTGAGTTTAATGTTTGGCAAAGAATGCGAGCGGGTTGTATTTAGAGTAGAAATGGAAGTGATTGATTTTAAAACGTTTTTCAATTGGTAATACTCACACATGTTCAACATGACTGTTGAATATGTTTGCTGCCATGTTTGTGCACGAATGACTGAATGTGTTTGCATTTATGTTTGTATTTATTTAATAGTCATGTTAAACAATTTGATTTGACAAATGGTTATTTTGGCATGACTTTTATGGTGAAGTTGTTACATCTATTAACTCGTAAAATAGGCACTTTATTATAGAGTCATATAACCACTTGAATTGTAAATAAATGAATATTATGTAAAATATCGGTAAGAGGTGGAAAAGTGTAGTGTGAGGTCAGAAGACTAATTGTGAAGAAAAATAATCTCGTTAACAGTATTCGGGTTTTGAATAGAGTTCTTTTAAAAAGACAGAATACTAATTGCTAGAAAACAAACTTTTATCTCACAAAGAATCCAAAGATTGCAAATGCAATTTTTTATAGAAAAAATTAGTCTCGTGAATAGTTTGTTTACCAAAGTCTGTAAAGTTCCGCTATTTCCAAAATTTATAGCATCTTCGTTAAGGGTAATGATTTTTGCACAACCTTTACTACAGTATTTAAAATATATATTCTACTTAATTCCAGCTTAGGCTGCTTCTAAATAATTAAGCCGCTTCCAGGTGCGGCGTGGGCGCCGCTTGCGTCGATATTGCCTTACAATCCCCATTTATGCCTTCCGATTTTAACATGGAGTGGTTATTTTACTGCTAACAGATCGTTGTTGTTAATTGCCCTTGCCCAGAATATACGACAAATTTTGCGCAAGCATTTGGTAATGAACACTTCCATACTCTGGATGTCGCATTCCTTGATTCGAATCGATATATTTTTTTAAAAATTACTAATATCAGTAATTAGTATTGTGGTTATTTTAATGAAAAAAATAAATAAATATCGAAATTATTAATATCTTTAACTCATATTTTTTGCATACAAATAATTTTTAATAATTTAAATGGTTTTAAAATTATCATTATCAGCAAAGTACTTATTTTAAGGACTGCGTTTACATTAAAAAAAAATATATTTAAAAGGCAATAATTATTCGGGATCCTTTGGTTTTATTAAGCCATAAAACTTTCATTGGCTCTTAATGTTAATATTAAAAATTACCTAAATAGAACATAAATTTTAAATAAAAGTTAATTTCTGTCTAAAAAATTAAACAAATATTACAAAATTTCTCTGGCAGTAAAAATATCTATAAAATGTATCTTAGACTATGTAAAGTATGGCAAAATATACAGATACATTCATAGATTTATTACCAAGAAAAGTGAGCGTAAGTGTATAAACAAGTGAGCGAATGGTACATAAAGAACCACTAATAAATTTAATATGCAATTTTAACTGAACTCATATACGCAGTCTCTCGCATTTGCATAAACATTTACACATACAGAAACAATTTTTAATACTGTCTAATTTACATTTTATTACAGAAAATTTTAACAATATAAATCATAATTTATTTCACATATTTTCTTTTCTGCTCCTCATCTACCCCTACAAGTGACTTAACTGCATGTACTCAGACTCAAGGGAAATTTACAACGGACTTTGTATTAATTTTTACAATTTTTCATTCTTTTTGTGTGTAATTTAATGATGTTGTCTACTTTAAAACCATAAAAATTAACAAATTGATTAAACAGTTTTTTGTATGCATTTGGTAACAATGACAACGAAAAAACTAAATAGTCAGTTTATTACCCAGTCAGCATTTTTTGAAAATATTTATCGGATGAGGGATTTTTAATCCTCTGTACGATTTCTAATTTTTAAGAATATTTTTTTTAGAAGAAATGGTACTTGACAAGCATCTCCTCATAAAGTGTAATATTTTCAATCATTTACGATTGAAATTGTTTGTGATCAATAACAATTTCAAAGAAATATAATTTAGATTTATTTTGGACTTTGGCTATGCCAAATTTTTTATACCCTCAACCGACACACAGTGTCTCGACTAGTACAAGCTAGCGGGACAAAATTATTTCTTCACTTATTTCAATTGTTTATGTATATTCCAGTCATCTTAAGCTATTTTAAGAAAAAAAAAGTTGAAAAATGTGTACTGTAATACTTAATCGTTTCAACCCATTTTTCAATAAATTATGTTTTTTGTATTTTTCACATCAATAATCCGATTCTGCCTAAATTTGGCATAAATATGTAGCTTACAAATATCAATTTACGTACCTTTACATTTTAACAATTTTTGTAGGTTTTATAGCGTTTTTAAGAAAAAGGATATATGGCAGGACCTTGAGTCCTTAGTCCGATTTAAATGAAAATTTACACACACGTTGCTCATTGTATGTATACCAAATTTTATTATGATCGGACAATTTTTGTAGGTTTTATAGCGTTTTTAAGAAAAAGGATATATGGCAGGACCTTGAGTCCTTAGTTTAATTTAAATGAAAATTTACACACACGTTGCTAGTTGTATGTTTATCAGCATGACCACTATTTGCAGCTTAATGGGCATTATTGAAGCTAAAATTAAATTTTCATTTTCAGGACACATGGGAGGTAGGCGTGTCCTTGGACCGATTTCTCCAAAAATTCGTATTTTTCTTAACTAAGATATTTTATGCTACTGTACCGAATTTCAAAAAATACCTGAGAACTCCTTCTATTTTTGTCCCTTCGTTATATGGGGACAAAGCAGTGTGCGACTTGTTCTGGCAAAAATAAAATAATTTTACTTGCGGGTCTTTACGGGGTCTATAATATATATTAATCTGTTTCTGAATGTTGTAGGTACTATATATAGAAAAATCTAGGTGGATATATGTGGATAAAAAAAGTTGCTAATCTTTAAAGTTAAGAATTGATGTAAAATTTGCTGGATTTATCTATACATTAACAAATTGATATTACACCAAAAGTATACATCTTTTTTATAAAAAATATAAGTCATAATATAGTACATACCTTCAACGGAATATTCCATCACAAAGAAATCTTTTCACTTTGCTACAAATTTTAAAATATGTTACCACAAGTGTGCATAAAATGCAACTGATTTGCTAAACAAATTAATTTTTGGAATTCGCTACCTGGGGGGGGGGGGGGGGTTCTTTACAAGACGCTATCAGTGGTTAATGGAAATTACGTCATGAATATTGTCCCGCTAGCATGCTCTAGCCGAATCACTGTGCGACAGTTAGAATATTTCAGGAGTGGGAAGTTTGATAATGTAATTTTTATTCTCATAAAACTATGACTGACCAAATTTTATTACAATATCATTGTCCGTTACGGCTTAACGCGTTCTAAAGTATTTTCGGACAGGCCGATGGTAAATTGTGGACCGATCTGCACGAAATTAAGTAGTATGATTTCTACACGCAGAGAAAAAACATGTTTAAATATAGTCACCTCCAAAAAAACTATTTTTAAATAAAATGGTTAATTTTACCAAATTATTGTTATCGACAACCGTATTATCGTTAAATTAGCCCTCCATCAAGAAGCCACAACCATATTATGGTTGCCTCTAAACATGTTCTGGTTCAATTTGACAAAAAAAATTTTTTGCTATTGTTGAAAACCAACCATGCTATTATATGTGTTAAACATATTTTAGTTATTATTTAACAAAATTTGCTCGGAGGTAACCATAATATGGTTGTAACTTCTTGATAGAGGAATAATTGAACCATAATATGGTTATCGATGGCAATAATTTGGTTAAATTAACCGTAATATGTTTACAAATTTATTTAAAAATAGTTTTGTTGGAGGTGACCATATTTAAACATGTTTTTTCTCTGGGTGTAGTCATATAAAACGACTTCGTGCAAAATCGTATACCAATCTGTGCATTGTGCCGCCATTTATGTTAGTTTTTTTTTACAAAATTATAAATTTGCTTAAGTTAGGTTGGTGGTTCCACGTTTGGAGTCAATTCTTTCAACCTTCTGAACCAATTTTGCTGGATTTTAATCCTAAACTGCTTAGGATAACTTGAAAAAATTTTACACCAATATTGTTCTTTTCAATTGAGATTTTTGAATGTGAGTGTATTTTCAACAGACAGACAGACATATGACTTGGATAAGTTGACTCAAGGACCCAGAATATATACTTTATGGTGTCTAAGGTTAATATAAAAAAAGTATCACACGGAATGACAAACTTAGTATACAGTAACAAGTAAGACTGCTTTAATCGGCTATGCCGAATATTATATATAACATTCACCAAGGTGCTAGTGTGTACCCTATTTGAATATATCAGCTCTGGTCATATTCCAGAAATACAGAGAAAAAACAAACAACAACAAGGGATTTAAGAGTAAAATTATAGGCAGTGGTGGGGTTTTGTTCATATCTGAGCCATTTTTGGACCGATCTATCTGAATGACAAAAGAAAACTTTTCGGGATTATTTCTGATGTAAATATATAACAACCTAGCCTCTATCATATCTGGGGCTTTCGAAAAACTCAGCTTAACGTACACACAGACAAACGGACATAGTTAAATTAACTTCGCTGCTCAAATGGACCCAGAATATTTATAGCTTATGAGGTCGAACAACAATATTGTAGAAATTACAAATGAAATTACAAGCTTTTATATACCCTTTCCACCTGTGGTGAAGGGTATACAAATTGCAAAAAAATTTACACTTTCTTTAAAATTTAGCAAAATATTTTTCCCGCTATAAACCAAATCATACACAGTTTTTAATAGTCTAGATATGCAAAATATCATTAAACACAACTACATTGAAAACGTTTAAACTATCTACATATTTTCGACTAAAAAACATATTTTATTGTTAAAAACCAAAATAACATCAAGACAATCAGTTTTTTGTCGTCAAACTGTGCAAAATAGAGTTTCAACAAAGCCACATTTGCCACTAATTTATGATTTATTTGCGACTGCTGTAAATTTTGTGATTATATTAATTAACCTGTAAAAACTTCGCTTGCTTTTTAAAAATGAATGGATTATCTCTCTCATTATTTAGTAGATTTTTTCTATAACTACTTCTAAAACTACTTATTTTTCTGATATATGTAAAAAAAATAATGACTTGTAAGTAGTATTTTTACATTTTTCTGATTACTCAACACATTATTTTGTAGGCGAAGTTTTTACTGGGTATAGTTTTTTTTTTTTGCATAAGTCTGAGTAACGTATATTGCAAAGGTAGCCCCTGCCCGGAGTTAGACCCATGTTATAGAAGTATCGTTCTAAAACTGCAAAATTTCGTGAAGAACCGTACCAAATTTAATTATGATAGCATTATTTTTTACGATTTTAGGGGTAGGGATTATGGACCGAAAAATGTTGCAGTATGATTTCTGGTCCTATAAAACTGTGACGTACCAAATTTTAGTATGATAACGTTATAGATTACGGTTTTAGGCATACCAAACTTTTTTTCGGGAGTAGGGTTTATATAGGGACTAGTGTAGACTATGGAACGATCTTCAAAAAATTTTACAGTGTGATTTC
This sequence comes from Pollenia amentaria, assembly GCA_943735925.1. Classification (NCBI taxonomy): domain Eukaryota; kingdom Metazoa; phylum Arthropoda; class Insecta; order Diptera; family Polleniidae; genus Pollenia; species Pollenia amentaria. Next base: position 196,163,569 of record OX031008.1, on the reverse strand, counting down.
TGGTCCCACAAAACTGTACCGTACCGCATTTAAGGATGATATCATTATTTTTTACGGTTTTTGGCGTACTAAACTGTTTTCCGGGAGTAGGATTTATATGGGGCCTAGGGTAAATTATGGTCTGATCTTCACCTAATTTGGCAGTGTAATTTCAAGTCCTATAAAACTGTACCGTACCGAATTTAATTATGATAGCAATATTTATTACAGTTTTAGGCGTACTGAACTGTTTTCCGCGAGTAATTTCATATGGGGCCTAGGGTTAATTAGAGACCGATCTTCAAAAAATTTTACAGTGTGGTTTCTGGTCCTATAAAACTGTGATATACCAAATTTTAGTATGATAGCGTTATTTATTACGGTTTTAGGCGTACTAAACTATTTTCCGCGAGTAGGGTTTATATGCGGCCTATGGTCAATTATGGACCGATCGTTACGGAATTTAACAGTATGATTTCTAGTGGTATAAAGCGAATTCGTGCAGAATTTTATATCATTCCGTGCATTATTCCACCATTTATGTTAGTGTATGTATTTAAATTATAAAGTTTTTTAGGGTGGTGGTTCCATATTTTGATTCATAGTTCTGATCCTACTGAACCGATATTGCTGTATTTCAATTCAAAACTGCTTAGGATAACTGCAAGCAGTTTGATACTAAGTTTGTTCTTTTCTTTTGCGTTTTTCCAAAGTGAGCGTGTTTTCAACAGACGGACAGGCAGACAGACAGATGGACATGGCTAAATCGACTTAGAATTACTTTATGGGGTCTTAAATGTATGATAAAAAAGTTTCACACTGAATGACAAACTTAGTATACCCTCATTCACCACTAGTGGTGGTGGAGGGTATACAAATATTTAATAAGGTATACTAATCATATAAAACGCAGCGTAACGCTAAATAATAATATTGAAAGCACAAACAATGTCATAATTACTTTGTAATTTTGTTGTTGCTTTCTACAGAATTTCTCATTGCGTTTTGTGGCGTTGAAATCTATAACGGTACATGAATTTCTGTGGAAAGCAACAACAAAATTACAAAATATTTATGACATTGTTTGTGCTTTCAATGTTATTCTTTGGCGTTGTGCTGCGTTTTACATGATTAGGGTCTAAATAATTTTAGATATTAAACATTTTTTTTGCTGTAATGTTGTTGATATAAATTAAGGTTTAGTTTACTTGACCAAATTTTTGATTAAAATTAATTTTATTTTTGATTAATGGTTTAATTGAAAAAAAAATTGCCGATAATTTTTTCTGTGTGTGTTGAACGGAACGGTATCACAAGGGATCCTTTTTTACATCCGCTTAGGAATGTGTTGTGAAGTTTTCCTTGGTTTTCGCGGGCTTTAAATAAAAGCGTGAGTGGTAAATCGGACTAAAGCAATAAAAAGTACTCGAAAAACACTCAGTTTTGTAATTTATTTAAGATCTTCCAAATGCTAACTGGGTATACATAAAAACACATGAGTGTATTGTGTGTGTAGATTTATAGCAATTTGTAAGTTTATGCGTGATAAATGAAGTTATTAACTGAGTAATTTGTTGCTTATGGCAAAACAATCTAATCTAAACCCTTTTTAAGGCAAAACTTCATTTGAAATAAATTGGTGCAATACTTAATTATGAATTATAATTTGTTTATTTTAATTTTTTTTTTTTTTTTATTTGGTACCACAATTTATGTTAGGGACCAGAATTTAAATTAAGTTAAGACATTTATTTGCAACTAAAGTAACATCGTTTTTGACAAACTATAAAACTTGGTAAATAGAATAAGTCAAAATTTAGGAGATAAGAAACAGTGTAGTTTAAACGAAATACAAAGACAGCAAGATTTGTATTTTACTTTAATTTTAGAAAAATGCTGTCCTCAAAACTTTATATCTCAATAACTGACGACAAGAGAAAAATAAACGCAAAAAAATAATGCAAACAAGCGACAACATCAACACAACACAACGGAAATAGAATAATGGAATTTCCGAAAATCGATGACACCCCAGGGGCGCATTTGTTATCTATCGTGTCGGTGAGGTATGACATGGAAAAAATAAATACATTTGTATTTTCCTATACACATTCATAACACACACAAATAAATGTATACAAAAACATCAATAACAACAGCAAACATTTTTGCAAAAATCACAAAAACAAATTAAATTTTTTAGGTTGCATTTGTTTGAAAACAAAGACTGAAGTGAAAATTCTTTTTCAAGAGAGTTCTTGTTGGACGTTCCTTGTGCAATCATTGAAGCTTAAAAAACAAGTTGTCTGTGAAATTTAATGAATCCGTTTTTATTTATTTGCTGTTTTTCCGTATGATACAGGGCAAATGTTTTCCAAATAAATTTAAATATTTTAGCCTTTAAATGCCGAAGGAGAGCAAGAGAACGTAGAAATTTTGCCAATAGAATATTTAATAAAAATTATATAACATGATTAACAATTGACTCACGTGTCAACAATTTGTCTTGTAAAACATTTATTTTATTTGTTTGTAACAGACAGACAGACATTTAGTTATAAATATATTTAATGTCATTATTATTAAAAACCTTCACATAAAATACCCGTACAAGACAACATTTCGCCAGGGATTAACTTATAATTTTTTAATAGATTTTTGGGTTGTTTTTTTTTTTTTTTTTTTTTTTTTTATTAATTTTTAGAAATAAGTATTTTTATGGATAAATATTGACGATAGCAAAAATAAACTGCCAACAAACATGCTCATCACGTAACAAAAGTTCGAATTTAATAGGTTTTTTTTTTATTTTCTTACTTGTATCTAATAGAAATGACAGTGGATTTAAAAGAAAATTTTTTTAAGCATTAACAGTTTTTAAATATCTTTCTTCAACAGAAGTGATTGCTATGAAGCAGTTTTTTATAGATAACTTTGCGAGAGACAAGTTTTCTTTAGAAAACTTTTTAAGAAGGCAGTTTGCTAAAAAAATATTCGAGATAGAAGTTTTCAATAGAAGACTTAGCAAGAGGCGATTTTAAATAGAAAACTAAGCAAGAGGCAACTTTCTAAAAAAAACTTTGCGCGAAAGTAGTTTTCTATAGAAAAATTTGCGAGTTCTCTATAGAAAACATTATTTTTTATGTTTAAAAAGTAAATAAGAAGCAAAAATTCCCACATTCTATTTGTTTAAATTCTTTAGTTAAATAAACCAAATTTTTAAAGTAAAATGATTACAAAAAACCATATCAGTCATGCTGCTGGTATCTTATGAATAAGAATTCTTCTGTAAACAATGGCGGAATAGAACAAAAGTGAAACAAACATGTGTAACGGTTAAAGTTGCATGTACACGACATGTTTTTTATATCTGACATGTCAAATTTCCCACTGCAAAATACATACATGTCGTGTGTTACCTTTAAAACATTGCAGACGCAAAGTCATCTGACAAAATTTCAATTAGAGCGTGCTCTATTTTTTTCTGACAAATCATCTGACATCAGCTGTGTCAGAAATCTATGCCGGGAAGAAAACCGCAGCGGCGGTGCATTGTTGACGGAATCATTAGCCGGCTTAAGTTAATATTTTACAATACCGATATATGTATAATCATTTCACCATTGAATAGAAATTATGTACATATATAAATAAAAACGTATCATTATAATATCCTAAACTGGTATATTGGAATTTAAAGAAAAAAAATGTTTAGATGGCTGAACTTTTTTACGGCGCAAATAAAAATTTTTGTGGCGGTAGCACGCTATTTTGAAACCAAGAACTACTTTGGTTTACTCCATAACTACAGAGAAAAAACATAGACAATGTCAGAAGCAAATTACATGTACGTGTGTGACCAAATATTATAAAGCTTATGTAAAACAGCAATTTTGACAGACATTCACAATTACATGTGACTTGAAAACTTGACAAGTCAGATGTAAAAAACATGTCGTCTACGGGCACCTTAAGTAAATAATAATATTCTCTCACTTCGACTTAAGTCAATGCCAATGAGTCCTTTCTCCGATGTGAGTGAGTTATACCACTATTGACATTTTTTTTTAAACTGACCCCGATTTGTAATTTCTGTGTCGCTTGATGACAATTTGGCCAAGTTCAGTAAAGGCTGAATTTACAATGAAATATAACATGAAAAGTGCCATGGATTCAAAAACGAAAATACATCAGCGTTATGACACCTTTTCTTTCAGTGTATAGACAATTCATTTTCTAGTTTTCTTTTAGAGGCGAGAGGCGAGTTTTCTTTTAGAAAATTTTAAGAGATGCAAGTTTTATTTTAGAAAACTTTGCTAGAGGCAAGTTTATTTTAGAATACTTTGAGAGAAGTGATTTGTCTATAGAAAACTTTGCGAGAGGCGAGTTTTCTTGGAGAAAACTTTGAGAGAGGCGACTTTTCTTTTAGAAAACTTTGCAAGAGGCGAGTTTTTTTTTTAATATTTTGCGAGAGACGAGTTTTCCATAAAAAACTTTTCCAGAGACCTGTTATCGATAAAGGGAAACAAGTGGTACTTTACACACCACTGTACAAATTCATACACCATCCATATAACTTAAACAATTTAGTGCTCTGAAAATCTACTTTCTTCCTATACCCAAGTAAATACTACATAAATTTGAATACCTCTTTAAAACATATCCATATATAACCACTCAAAGGATAATTCAATATTCAACAGGCGTTCCTCATATTTGTTCAAATGTTGTCTTCCATCGCTAAACACTACAAAATACACAAAAAAACACACAATTACTGATATCCTAGTATTTGTTTTTTTGTTTCTAGGTGGGGAGGATACTTAAAGGAATTTATTGAAGTTTTTAATTCTTTTTTGTTGCAAATAAATTCTGATTTATTGGCAATAAAAGGCCATAACAAACACATAATCAATCTACTCCAGGCAAACATCCAACCATTTGACTAAGTTGGAGTGCAGAAAACACAAAGTTCAATGCAAAGAATGAGTTCAGAGCAGTTACACAAGAGTACATACTTCAAAAACAATATGTTGTCATTATTGTTTTAAGATGAAAACACTAAAACGTGTAGCAATAATAGTAAAAGTGGTGGCAATGGCATTTGATATTGTATTAAACGGGACATAAAGTATCCTTTGGCCGGCCATTAACCAAAAAAAAAAGGACAACTTGAAGTTTGAACAGGTCAAATATTATATTTTCAATTTAATTTTTTCTCTTTATAAAACAAACAGAGGACAATAAAAAAACATACTTCAATATGCAACACTCACTGTTCCTTAAGTTTTCAAGAAATTGCCTTAATTTTCATTAAAACATGTGTGGAATCGACAATTTGTTGTGCTAAATACCCAACAACATCAATAAACAACAGAAAGAAACACACAAAGTTGGCTTTACTCGCAACCTTTTTAAAAAAAAAAAAAAAAAAAAAAAAAAAAAAAAAAAAAAGTCGACACAACAGATGTTGCATGTTTTTAATAACATCATTGTCATTGTATCATCTACGGCAAATATGTACGTGAAGACGTGTGTAGGTGGGTATGGATGAATGTTGGTCGTTACTTGATGGTTATTAAAAGATGTCCTTTGAATTTTTTATTTTCGCCATCATGTTGAGGTTACTATGAAAAGTGATTTTGTTCAAATAAAATTAAAAAAATAAGAAATAACTTTGCCTAAAAACACTTGGGAAATTCATAAAAAGCCCAAATTGTTTGAAGATTGAAAAACCACAACTGCAAATATCAACAATCAACTATCGACCATGGAATTATTAATGAAAGACAAATAAGAATGAAATTAAAAAAAAACACTTCGATCTAGGATGAGTAAATTGATAATTGCAAATGGCTTTAAGACTTAAAGTTTAAGTAAAGAGTATACAACTATTTTTTTTAAGTTTCTTATTTCTCTAAAATAAAAATAAAAATGGAGTTCAATCAAAAATTTTGTGATATTAATTAAAAATTAATTAAATTGGCACCAGCTAGCAAATTAATAGTAACAATCAAATGTTTGATTCACTTGATTACATTTTTTATTAAAACTGATTATATTTTTGATTAATGCTATACCTGGTGAAAAATTTGCGACAATTTGCCAGACCAGAGGCAGACCAGAATTCAAACTGACACACACTGGCAAATAATGTCAATCTAGCAAAATCATATTTCTAAGCCATTTAATAATCTGATCCGCAATAAATGTATGGATGAATTATAAGCGATGATGTAGGATGAAAGCTCCTTAAAATAATAAGCAGCATTTTTAATACAATGGGCGCCATATGTTGTTATAAACAACACACATTTTACTGATAAGATTATTTAGTCGGCGGAAAACTCATATCTTCCAAATAGTCTGATCCACAAAAAATGTGTGGATGAATTATACGGATTGAAGTACGATATAATTTTATATTCGCTTCGTTTATATTTAGAAAGATGAGCAGCTATGACATGAGACAATCAAGACTCGATATTTAAGAGCCGAGTTAGATGAAGTTAGTTTTTTAATAATTGTTCCAATAGACTGGTCCTGGGATTTATGGAAATAGAACAAGTTCAAAAAAAAGAACTTATGACCAGTGAAAGGAGAACCAGTCATTTAACTGGTATATGAAGAACCAAAAGGCAGAAAAAGTAATGAATTACTGTACAATATTTACCGGTGGGGTGACCCTTTTTTTGGGACATTCTAAAATTTGGCTCTTAAATTTACTTCATTTATTGAAATAATACATCATTTTATTGAAATAATACTCCATTATAGTGTGACTTGTCAAATGGTGGCTGTTAAGTGTCAATTGACCCCTTCTAATGACAACCCCAGATAAAAAAGATAGGTCCCATTCATATAAAGTGTTAGAACTAGAACCAGTCTCTGCCAACAAAGACCTATCACGGGACTACTTTGGTATCAGTTCGCTTCCCTCTTGGGCTAATACAATAAATTATGAACATAAACAACTTTGAATTGATTAAACTTCGAATAAGTTCTTGGAAAACCCCTGTGATCAGTGCTGCCAGTTGAAGGAAAAGAAAAACATTTAAGAATGTCATAGTTTTATCGGACTAGAAATCACACTGTCGAATTTGGTGAAGATCGGCCCATAGTTTACCCTATGCTCTATATAAACCCTACACTCGGAAAAGATTTTAGTACGTCTGAAACCGTAATAAATAACGCAATCATAATAGAATTTGGTACGTCACATGTTTATAAGGCTAGAAATTATACTTTAACATTTTGTGAATAATTTACCCTCGGCCGCATATAAAACCTACTCTCGGAAATCCGTTCAGTATGTTAAAAAACGTTATAAATAATGCTATTGTAACACAATTTGGTACGTCAAAGATTTATCCGACTAAACATCACTTTATAAAATTTCCTTAAGATCGGTCCATAATTAACCATATTATGCCCAATATTATGATAACTCTGGGAAATTATTTTAAAAACCGTAGCAGATATAGATATTATGGTAAAGTTTGGTCGAAATTTTGTTCATTTGGCCCAAAATAATAATAATATATACCGTAGATCCCATATTAAGCTAAACGCTAAAATAAATTGCACTACTGTATTGAAATTTGTTCCAATTAGATGTTTATTAACAGAAATCACTCTACAGAATTTCGTGGTGATAAGTCCATAATTTACCATAGGTCTAATATAAATTCCGCTCCAGAAAACCATTTTAGTTCGGCATATACTATTACGAATTACGTTATTTTATTTAAGTTTGTTAAAATTGCTAGATATAAAAGAATAAATCTGTCTGATCGTCGCCCAATTGGTTTATACCGGAACCAATTTTTATACTGACGTCCGTTTTTATAAAGATTAATTAATAATTTATATAGGTATCAAAGATTCGGCACAGCCGAATATTGCACCCAAACTTATTTTTAATGCAGTACCTTTTAAATGGTTAAACATAGCACGAAAAAAGTTCTTGTGCTGAAAAATTTTGGAGTCGGAGTCGCGAGCTTTTTTTTTTTTTTTTTTTTTTTTTATTTTTTTTTATTATTGTGGGTACGACGACTCTTACTCCGACTCCGGTACAAAAACCTTAACTCCGACTCCACAGCCCTGGGTAAAGGCAACAAGATAAGGAAGTTCATCAATATAAGAATAACAAACAAAATTAATTTTGCTTTCAACACAGAAAAAAGTGTTTTATCAATTAAAAAATGGTTTAAAAAGTATTTAATTAATGTGATAATTGAATCAATTATTATTTTAGTTGAAAGAAAATTAAAAATTTAATTTTGATTTAATACACATTTTAGTTGTTTTGAAATAAATTTTCAATTAAAATTATAATTAAATAACAAAAAATCTTAATTGGCTTTTTTCGTTTAAAATAAAATAATTCAAACATGTAGAATTGTTGTTGGGAATTGTCAATATTTATTTAAATAAATTAACCCATTGCAAAATTTTTTGACAATTTTTTTAATTAAAATTAAATATTTCATTTATTGAAAAAAAATATTCACAATTTTAAAATTTTTAGTTATCAATATAATCATTTTGGTAATAGGTGCAAAATCAACAAATTGTTTGCTTGATATTATGAATTTAGTATAAATTTGGTGATTGGAGAAATTTAATAATTTTTTCTGTGAATGTAAATTTTAAAATTTCATTAAAATTAACAATTGTGTTTTTCATTGAAATGTTGAATTTGAATTGAAGTTTTTGAAATTTTCATTAGGCTTGAAAAAACAAATGCACTTTAGTTTTCAAGACAAAGTCTTGACAAACATTACGAAAAAGCAGAAGTGAGGCAGAAACATGTAAATAAAATTTAAAAATGGATACTCAATTACTGCAAATTTCGATCCACCAATACCATTTGGTTAGAGATTAATGTTTGACTATAAACTGGCAGGCGCCGCAGTGGAGCAAACGGTAAAACGCAAATAATTCTGATGATGGGAATGTGGTTATTCTCGAAACATGTCAATTCAACCGGAGCTAAATCCCGTGTTCAGTCCAGAATAAAATTATTGTTGGAGTTACTTGCAAACTAAAGTACTTGTTTTAAACATAAGTTATTCAAATCATATATCCATTGAAATAATGTATATAATTGTTTTCAAAATATTGTCACTTTTTTTCTTCATTCTTATTTTATCTTCCAAATAAATTCAAACTATTTTTATTATTAATATTTTGTAAAACTATATTTTGTTTTAATACGAAACCGCAACAAATTGGCGACGAGGATATGGCTCAAGATTCAAAAATACTGGAACATTTGGAATTACAAAGCAAACTTCTTGAAAGCATAACAAAAGGAAATTCATTACATATCAGTCAAGATCTACTAATGGAAAAATTAGCCAACAGCATAACAGAATTTTGCTACGATCAGGAAAATTCTGCAACATTCAATAACTGGTATGCTCGCTATGAAGATATTTTTCTTGTAGAGGGAAAGGACTTGGATGACAGTGCTCGTGTGAGACTTCTTATGCGAAAAATAAATACCATTGCATATGGACAATATTCAGCTTATATTCTACCAAGGAATCCAAGGGACGTATCATTTACAGAAACTGTTAAAATTCTTAAGGAGATTTATGGATCAAAAGAATCTATTTTCAGCACTCGATATAAATGTTTACAAATTGTTAAGATGTCTCAAGAAGATTTAATTACTTATGGTGCTCGTGTTAACAAGATATGTGAAAATTTTAAACTATCGGAAATGAATTCGGATGAATTTAAATGTTTAGTGTTTGTTTGTGGTCTACAATCTCATACAGACTCGGAAGTTCGAATGAGATGTCTTTCAAATCTAGAAGATGACCCTAACCAAATTGTAAACAAACTTATATCTAATGCTCAAAGGTTATTAAATTTAAAACATGATACAGCGATGGTAGAAGTCAACTCACAGTCATCTATAAACGCTATTAAGTTCAACATAACTAAAAATGACGACCTCAAAGGTAAGCAAATACCAAAATCACCATGTTGGAACTGTGGTGCCATGCACTATTCCAAATATTGTAACTATGCCAAGCACAAATGTACATAATGCCAAAATGTGGGACATAAGGAAGGTTACTGCAGAAGTCAATTACCAAAAGACAAGGTTCGTCAAAGGAATACAAAGAAGAATAAGAATTCAAAATATCCAAGTGCAAAATCCCATGTTGTTCAAATCAACCGGATTTCGTATGCAGCAAGAAGGAAATTTGTAACTGTCATGATACAAATTTGTTCACCAATTTCAGCAAGTTTCGATGTAAAAATGCAAATCGATACCGCATCGGATGTGTCGATTATTGGCAAAGCTTTATGGTGTAGAATGGGTAAGCCAGGTAAAAGACTATCAAATAGATTTGTTACAAGTGCTTCAAAGGATCAAATCAAACTCATTGCCGAGTTTCCATGTCAAGTGCGGCTACAAGGTGATGAAAAACATTGTAACTTATTAGTTGTAGACATTGATACTCTCTCAATTTTTGGTTCAGATTACCTTGAAATTTTTGGTTTATGGGATAAACCTTTAAACAGTATTTGCTCTCAAATAAAAAGAGGAGAACACAATTTGTCAGTTCTTAATAAAATCAAAACTGAATATGCAGACATTTTTCAAGATTCTCCATCAAAATGTTCTAAAACTCATGTTCAACTCCATCTTAAATCAAACTCAAAACCAATTTTTCCTGTTAAGAGACCAGTAGCTTATGCTATGCTTACATTGATAGAGGAAGAGTTACAGAGACTGGAAAAATTAGATGTAATCACACCAGTTGACTACTCTGAATGGGCAGCACCCATTGTTACAGTCAAGAAACATAATGGTAAAGTTCGCATTTGTGGGGACTATTCATCAGGGCTTAATGATAGTCTAGAAGCACATATGTATCCATTACATCGACCAGAAGATTTATATGCCAAAGTAGGGAACAGCTGCTTGTTTACGCATATTGATCTGTCAGATGCATACTTACAAACTGAAGTATCACCAGAATCAGCGAAATATCTCACTATCAATACACACAAAGGTTTATATACATTCAATCGTCTAGCTCCAGGTGTAAAAAGTGCTCCAGGTGCTTTCCAACAGTTAATGGACACTATGTTAATGGGATTAGATGACACAGCAGCCTATATTGATGACATAATCATTGGTGGAAAAACGCTTGAAAAACACATTAAAAACGTAAAAATGTTCTTCAAAGGCTTCATGAGTACAGTTTTCATATTAAATTCGAAAAATGTTATTTAAATACCTTGGAAATATTATGTGTTCATCGGGTTTGCGTCCTGATAAAACTAAAATAAAAGCAATTTTGGATTTACCACCACCATCTAATGTATCCGAGTTAAGATCATTTCTTGGATCAATTAACTATTATGGAAAATATGTCCATAATATGACAAATTTAAGAAAACCTTTTGATCGCCTCCTTCAAGAAAACACGAAATATGAGTGGTCTACAGAATGCCAAGAAGCGTTTGACAAATTTAAGGAAATCTTGAATTCAGATTTACTTTTAACTCATTATAATACTGATCTACCAATTAAAGTTGCAGCTGATGCCTCCGGAAAGGGCATTGGATCATACATTTGTCATATTTTTCCTGACAAGTCGGAAAAAGTTATTGAACATGCTTCGCGTACTCTAACACCTGCAGAGAAGAACTATTCTCAAATAGAAAAAGAAGCATTAGGTCTTATATATGCTGTAAAAAAGTTTCACAAGTACGTTTATGGGCGAGAGTTTATCTTGTGTACAGACCATAAACCACTTTTGGCAATTTTTGGCAACAAAAAAGGTATTCCTGTTTATGCAGCAAACAGACTGCAAAGGTGGGCACTTACTTTAATGATGTACAATTTCAAGATTCAGTACATAAATACGAAAGATTTTGGTTGTGTTGATATGCTTTCAAGACTGATCGATAACGAATAAAAGCCAGACGAAGATGTTGTAATTGCTTGTACAACTCTAGAAGAAAATTGTTCAGCGTCACTCATGGATCATTTTAATGAACTTCCTATGACATTTAACATGGTTAAACAATCAACTCAGAAATGTCCAGTACTACAATCCGTTATTCATTCAATCAAAAACGGATGGAAATCAAATCAGGAACCAGAACTGTCTCTTTTCTATTCTAGAAGGGAAAGTTTATCTATTATTCAAGACTGTTTAATGTACAATGACAGAATTGTAATTCCTAATTGCCTAAGAAATCGGATTTTGAAGCAGTTACACCGGGGTCATCCTGGAAAAGAACGGATGAAAGCATTAGCTAGAAGTCATGTTTATTGGCCGGGAATAGATGATGATATCGCAATTTATGTGCAGTTGTAGCTATTTCGCCAACAAAACACACATTACAGTCTTGGCCACTAGCAGAAAAACCAATGGAGCGTCTACATATAGATATTGCGGGGCCATGCAATGGTCAATATTATTTTGTTATAGTTGATGCTTATTCGAAGTGGCCAGAAAAATATAAAGTTTCAAACATCACATCATCAACAATTATAGCAAAACTTTCAGAAGTGTTTGCCAGGTATGGAGATTGTGATGCAATTGTGTCGGATAATGGTGCACAGTTTGTTAGTGCACAATTTAACCAATTTATCAAATCTCGTGGTATCAAGCATATTAAAACGGCACCGTATCATCCACAATCAAACGGTCAAGTGGAAAGATTTGTAAGGACATTAAAACATGCTTTACAAAAACTTAAGGATGAGAAAAATAGCCATGAAGTTCTTGAAATATTCCTTCAATCTTACCGTTCAACTCAAAGGGATAATACAAAGTCTCCAGCTGAACTGTTTCTTAAACGTAAAATAAAAACAACCCTAGATCTACTAAAACCAGACTATTTATACTCCTCACAACAACGAGATATTAAAATGGAAAACCAATTTAACATTAAATATGGAGCTAAAGATAGACAGTTTAAACCAAAAGACCTTATTTATGCACAAGTGTACAAAAATAAAAAAAATGGTGTGGGTTCCAGGTTCTATCATTGAAAGAATTGGAAAAGTTAATTACAATATATATATCTACGATAACAAAACGAAATTAATAAGATCTCATATTAATCAAATAAAACGACGATATAATGATAGCAACGTTAACAAATCAGACTCAATACAACTTATGTTGGAATTGTTTGGAATTGAACTAAAGTCTAAAAATGATTCGCAACAGCCACATCCAGTAGAAGGAAATTTAATTAGTGTAAATACTGCAAGACCGGTCATGGAAAGTACAACTCCAAAAACTTCTAATAATGAAGTAAGTGCACCTACTATTTTTAGCACTCCAATTTCTGAAGCTCCAACTATTAGCTCAAGAACTAAACGAACATGTAAACCTCCAAATAGATTTATGTGGACCGATTAATTTTTAACAAAGGGAGATGTTGGAGTACTTAAAGTACTTGTTTTAAACATAAGTTATTCAAATCATATATCCATTGAAATAATGTATATAATTGTTTTCAAAATATTGTCACTTTTTTTCTTCATTCTTATTTTATCTTCCAAATAAATTCAAACTATTTTTATTATTATTATTTTGTAAAAATATATTTTGTTTTAATACGAAACCACAACATTTATCAAAAAAAATTTAATTCGTTTCATATTGTAAATCCTTCCTTCACTAAAAATAATTTAATGAAAATTAAATTCGATGAACGTAAGCCTAATTAAAATTTCAAATAAAATTTATTTTATTTTTAAAACTATTGACTAACTTAAACCAAATTTTCCAGCAATATATTTGGCCGATTTTTTGCCTTAATATTAGCAAAGTGCCGATTTTCTTGATAAACACTTATGCTATGGTAACTTTGCTTGTTAACGTGTAATTAATTTATTTTGGATAAATTTGTTCAGTAAATAATTACCAAGAAAAATTTAATTTATTTCATTGTGTAAATTCCTTCCTTCAATAAAAATAATTTAATGAAAATTAAATTTAATGAACTTAAGCTTAATTAAAATATCAGAAACTTCAATTAAAAACCAACAGTTCATATAAAAATCACAATTGTAATTATGAAAATTATTTTTGTTTTGCAAACAAATACCTGAAACAGGCGGTTGAATAATTCTTGCTAGAAAACATTTTACTATCAGAAATTTTCAACAAATTTTTTCTCTTTTAAATTTTTATGCTATTTTTTTATTCTCTCGTTGCAATTTTCTCGAGTACATGAACACTTTCTAGTAACAGTTTTTGAGAATATTTGAAACTTTTTTATGCTAAATTTCCATCATATAAAATTTTTATGTTATAAAGGCTTAAAAAATTATATGTTGGAAGACACTCTATATATTTATAAGTTTGAGTAAAAATATATATGTAGTAATAGTTTACGCACTTGCTACATATTTAATTATTGTAATACGAGGGTGGATCAATAAGTCCGTGACTTTTCGAACTTCTCTCGCAGTTATATGAAATGCAACACTGCTCCCATCAAGTACCACCTGTTAATAGACTACAGTCAAGTTTTGAGCAAGTTCTGTCATTTACTTTGCGTTTAACTGCTGTTCAAAACATACAACCTCGTGAATTTTTCTAAAAATGGAAAAGAGTAAATTTCGAGTGCTCATGAAACATTATTTGTTGCGAAAAAAAACCGTCAATAAAACTAAGGAAAAGCTTGATAAATACTATGGGGACTCTGCACCATCGATTTGAATGGTAAAATAGTGGTTTACTGACTTTCGTTGTGGTCGCACAAGTAAAAATTACGCTGAGCGCTCTGGATGGCCAATTGAAGTCAATACATCCGAAAATGTCGAAAAATTCACGATATGGTGTTGACCGAGGAAGAGTAAAAGTGCGTGAGATTGTTGAAGCCATAGGCATTTCATATGGCAGTGTTGTTTCGATTTAAATTTATCAGCTGGTTTTAAGAATGCTGTCTGCAAGATGGGTGCCGCGTTTGCTCTCAATTGACCATAAACGTAATCGTGTGACAACTTCAAAGGATTGTTTGGAGTTGTTTAACCGCAATTCGAATGAGTTTTTGCGGCTTTTTGTAACTGTGGATGAAACATGGATCCATTACAACACGCCGGAGACCAAGCAGCAGTCTAAACAATGGGTTTCTGCGGGTGAACCGGCTCCGAAGAAGGTCAAGGTAAGTTTGTCGGCCAATAAGGTGATGGCAACAGTTTTTTGGGATGCACGCTGGATAATCCACATCGATTACCTTCAAAAGGGAAACAATAAACGGCGAATATTATGCCAACTTATTGGACCGATTTAACGAGGATTTCAAAAAAACGACCCCAAATGGCCAAGAAAAAAGTTATTTTTCATCAAGATAATGCACGGGTGCACACTTGTGCACTCTCAATTGTAAAATTACATGAACTGGGATACGAATTGGTACCTCGTCGGCCATATTCTCGGGATTTAGCCCCTGTAACTATCTTAATAATATATAAGGGTTAGATAATATTTATAGTATCGATATGATTTAAAGAAAAGCCAATTTTCTGTACAAAAAAAATTAAGTCAGTCAAGAAGTATGAATAATTAAACACCAAGTGACGCACTTCGAAGCATTTTTCAATGATATACATATTATTCAGATTCAGTTTATACCTAAAGCGATATGGATAATGTATTTTGAAACTATTACGACCTAGAACTCCTAAACTAGGAGCGTTGGTGCGAAAAACAAATTCCTATAGAACTTCTTTTGGGGATACTAAAAAATTATAATAATATCAATTTGGCGGTGAGACGAGCTTATATTCTTGTTTCAAGCCGGTTCTTTGCTGTTTACAAATAAAAATGAATTTTATTTTTTAAGTACAAATTCTTTAAATGTTTGATTATATTAGCAACACTTCTTCTTTTTTGTTGACAAAAATAGGTATTAGTTTAATTTGACTACAACGATAAAATCAGCATAGACAACAACATGCAGCCATGTAGCCGTGTCGTCGTGCAAAAAATCATTTTCATATACACACAGGTATTCTATTTTTGAAATATTGAAGTGGGAAGCCTGCAGCCTCGAATGTGTTTAATGCATAAGTATTGAAATTTGTTAAATTTTTTTGCTTATTTTTTGCTCTATGCTAAACCCGCGAAGCTCTACGCTTGCCTGCAGGAAACCAGAGTCTCTGGTGCGAGCTCACTACCAGCTAGCATACCGGGCCAAACGAATTGCGAAGGCGAGGGCTAACTTTAAATTTTTACTAGAAACATTGAATTTAGCGTACTTAACCCTTATGTGCGTGGCAAACAAAACACCTTATATTGCACGCCAAGGTCCCTGGGTACCTATATGAAAAATACGTAGAAAACAAGCGTTTTTAACCGAAATACCTAGTAAAAAAGGTGTAAAATATTAATAGACTTGCCAAACGATACTTATTTATTTTCTGAGATTGCACAAGAATATGCTATTGGTCTCGGCCTGCTAAAAAATATATTCTCCATGCGCTTCAAGCATTTGTACGTTGTCTCCAGTTTGATTCACCAGCGATTTTTAGGTATTCCCTGTTTACGCTTTCTTTCATATTGATTCTCGAATATCTCTCATTCTGCGTTCAGCTTTCCGATGTGTCTCAGCCAGCGCGTTTTATTTGAATTTTTTTGTGTTGTGATGAGAGGTCGGTTTCGAATCGACTTCTGTAACATACGTGGGCTGAGAACGAATTTTTTTTCTGTATACGCTCACGTTTGTCTCCATCGGCCGGATGTTTTCGCCTTATGTGAAACACAGGTATCTATAAATTCTGATCCACTGGATTTTCAGATTCCTGGGTATCACCTTCTATCCCTATTTGATCTTCATCGGGGTTTTGCTATATATATACGCAATGAAGTTGTGTATCAATGCCAGCAACCAGTGGGCATGTTTGATGCGGAATTTAACTGCCTTTGGGTTAAATTCAAAATCAATACGCACTTTTTGCATTTCGGGTTTCTTTACAGAAGTCCAAACGCGGGAAGGGATATCACATTATCGCGCTTCGACTCCCTTTCCGACTCAATATCGAAGATTCTTGAGAATTGTCCGGACAGTGAAATCGTTGTTGCTGGTGATTTCAATGTCCACAATTTTGCTTGGCTTCACCACTCGGGCCGTACAACCTATGAAGGCCAATATGTTGAGCTATTTGCTGCACATAATCACCTCGTGCAACTGGTGAATGAACCAACACATATTCCATGTGTTGATGGGCACCAACACAATACCCTTGACCTCTTCCTCTCTTCGCACCCTCAAAAGTACGAAGTTTAAGTTCTAGCACCTCTCGGTAACTCGGATCATTGCACCATTTCTGCCTCTTTTCCGTTCTCCGAACTTCGGAACGTTTCACGACAGGCTATGAAACGATCAAAATTTGTTTACGGGAAAGCACGTTGGGTTGAACTCAACGACTTTTTTCGGCATTTTAATTGGAAACTCTGTTTCCTTGACAATGACGTCAATGCCATGGCGAAAATGGTTGAAAATGTTATTATGCTAGGCATGAAAATGTTCATTCCAGCTAAAAATGCTTCGAATAAACCTAGGTCCAAATCCTGGTTTAATCAGACGTGCAAATCAGCAGTCAGATCCAGAGAGGAAGCATTCAGAAATTGGCGTGTCAATAAAACCGCTGATACTGAATTGCTACCCAAAATGGCAAGGTCGTCGTGTGCCAAAGTGCTAAGACGGGAAAAAACTCTTCACGAGCAACGTCTTCGTGCTGAAGTTCTTACTGCTCCTCGGGGCAGTAAAAGCTTCTGGTCATTCGTTAAAAGAGTAAGGGTTAATGCTAGTTCTTCAATACCAACTCTTTTAAAGGATGGCCAAACATTCACGAACCTGGTTGATAAGGCTAATTGTTTTGCCGAATTATTTGCAAATAATTCTAACCTACCAGATAGCAATCAACCACTACCCGAACTCGAAAAAGTATCCGTAACTATGCCTAAAATATGTTTTCGGGCTCGAGCTGTTAAAAAGGTTCTTGCGGATCTCGACATAAACAAGTCTCCTGGCCCGGATGGTATACATGCACTGGTCTTGAAGCAGTGCTCTTCGACGCTAGCTCGTCCCTTAGCAAATCTTTTCAGCACTCTATACCATGCTGGTGAATTTCCCGTCTGCTGGAAAGTTGCTAATGTAACGCCAATTCCTAAAAAAGGAGTGGCTAATAACCCTGAAAATTACCGCCCAATTGCAATTTGTTCGGCACTTTCCAAAGTTATGGAGAGTATGGTAAATCACCATCTTGTAAAATTTTTAGAGTCAAATTACCTACTAAGCGACCGCCAGTATGGCTTTCGTAGAGGTCGTTCTACTGGAGACCTACTGGCCCTGTTATCAGAAAAATGGTGTCGTTCCATTCACCATTTTGGCGAAAGTAAGGTAAATGCTTTAGATATTTCCAAGGCGTTTGACAGAGTCTGGCATGGTGCACTCTTGTCTAAACTTGTTGCATTTGGTGTCGGTGATAATTTCTCTCGATTTATATCGAGCTTTCTCAGAGATCGCACTATACAGGTTGTTATAGATGGGGTTTCATCAAACGAGTTCAAGATTCATTCAGGGGTACCGCAAGGCTCCGTTCTTTCTCCTACTCTATTTCTTATTTTTCTAAATGACCTCTTATGTCAAACTTCCAACCCTATCTATTCTTTTGCAGATGACAGCAACCTTTGCCATTCGTATTCATTTGGTTACAGACCAGGCGTGTCCGATGTTTGTGCTATGAGACAGAACATGAATGATACGCTTGGCCGTGACCTAGACATAATCTCAGAATGGGGTCGTGCGAATAGGGTCGAATTTAATGCCCGAAAGACCCAATGTTGCGTACTAACGCATAAACGCGCGACGGATCAAGGTGCCTCATCTGTATGTATGGGTGGTATAAATATTGAGGAAACAGAATCTCTTGATGTTCTGGGCATGAGGATACAATGTGATGTCCGATGGACAGAACATATATTCAAGGTGTCGAAAGAAGCATTCAAGTGCCTCGGTTTTTTGAAACGGTGTAAGATATACTTCACTCCATCTGATCTCCTTACTATTTATACCACCTATATCCGACCAAGAATGGAATACAACTCTCATGTGTGGGCCGGTGCTTCAAAGTCTATTTTGGAGCTTCTCGACCGCGTGCAGGAGAGGGCGAAGGTTCTCATTGGCGACAGTAGGGTATCCAATTCTATTGACTCCCTTGAGCACCGTCGCAATGTGGGTTGTACTTGCCTATTTTATCGGTACTACAACGGGATGTGTTCTGATGATATTAGGGATTTGGTTCCCGAGACCCATAGCTTTGTTCGTAATACACGCTTTTCCTCAAGAGCACATCCTTTTGTGGTCGATTGGCCGGTGAATCGTACAACGCATTACAGGGAAAATTCGTTTTTTGGCCGGACAGTTCGTATGTGGAATAACCTTCCTGCTGAGGTCTTCCCTCTCACTTACAATATGAAAAAGTTCAAGTCGAATGTTCACAAACACTACGCCCTCTTTCCTCCTTCCCATAACCTATTTTCCTAGTTCCAACACAATGCATTGCATTAGTAGGGGTCATCCCCTGAGTGCTGGTCCCAACAAAAAAAAAAAAAAAAAAAAAAAATCGTCTAGCTCCAGGTGTAAAAAGTGCTCCAGGTTCTTTCCAACAGTTAATGGACACTATGTTAATGGGATTAGATGACACAGCAGCCTATATTGATGACATAATCATTGGTGGAAAAACGCTTGAAAAACACATTAAAAACGTAAAAATGTTCTTCAAAGGCTTCATGAGTACAGTTTTCATATTAAATTCGAAAAATGTTATTTAAATACCTTGGAAATATTATGTGTTCATCGGGTTTGCGTCCTGATAAAACTAAAATAAAAGCAATTTTGGATTTACCACCACCATCTAATGTATCCGAGTTAAGATCATTTCTTGGATCAATTAACTATTATGGAAAATATGTCCATAATATGACAAATTTAAGAAAACCTTTTGATCGCCTCCTTCAAGAAAACACGAAATATGAGTGGTCTACAGAATGCCAAGAAGCGTTTGACAAATTTAAGGAAATCTTGAATTCAGATTTACTTTTAACTCATTATAATACTGATCTACCAATTAAAGTTGCAGCTGATGCCTCCGGAAAGGGCATTGGATCATACATTTGTCATATTTTTCCTGACAAGTCGGAAAAAGTTATTGAACATGCTTCGCGTACTCTAACACCTGCAGAGAAGAACTATTCTCAAATAGAAAAAGAAGCATTAGGTCTTATATATGCTGTAAAAAAGTTTCACAAGTACGTTTATGGGCGAGAGTTTATCTTGTGTACAGACCATAAACCACTTTTGGCAATTTTTGGCAACAAAAAAGGTATTCCTGTTTATGCAGCAAACAGACTGCAAAGGTGGGCACTTACTTTAATGATGTACAATTTCAAGATTCAGTACATAAATACGAAAGATTTTGGTTGTGTTGATATGCTTTCAAGACTGATCGATAACGAATAAAAGCCAGACGAAGATGTTGTAATTGCTTGTACAACTCTAGAAGAAAATTGTTCAGCGTCACTCATGGATCATTTTAATGAACTTCCTATGACATTTAACATGGTTAAACAATCAACTCAGAAATGTCCAGTACTACAATCCGTTATTCATTCAATCAAAAACGGATGGAAATCAAATCAGGAACCAGAACTGTCTCTTTTCTATTCTAGAAGGGAAAGTTTATCTATTATTCAAGACTGTTTAATGTACAATGACAGAATTGTAATTTCTAATTGCCTAAGAAATCGGATTTTGAAGCAGTTACACCGGGGTCATCCTGGAAAAGAACGGATGAAAGCATTAGCTAGAAGTCATGTTTATTGGCCGGGAATAGATGATGATATCGCAATTTATGTGCAGTTGTAGCTATTTCGCCAACAAAACACACATTACAGTCTTGGCCACTAGCAGAAAAACCAATGGAGCGTCTACATATAGATATTGCGGGGCCATGCAATGGTCAATATTATTTTGTTATAGTTGATGCTTATTCGAAGTGGCCAGAAAAATATAAAGTTTCAAACATCACATCATCAACAATTATAGCAAAACTTTCAGAAGTGTTTGCCAGGTATGGAGATTGTGATGCAATTGTGTCGGATAATGGTGCACAGTTTGTTAGTGCATAATTTAACCAATTTATCAAATCTCGTGGTATCAAGCATATTAAAACGGCACCGTATCATCCACAATCAAACGGTCAAGTGGAAAGATTTGTAAGGACATTAAAACATGCTTTACAAAAACTTAAGGATGAGAAAAATAGCCATGAAGTTCTTGAAATATTCCTTCAATCTTACCGTTCAACTCAAAGGGATAATACAAAGTCTCCAGCTGAACTGTTTCTTAAACGTAAAATAAAAACAACCCTAGATCTACTAAAACCAGACTATTTATACTCCTCACAACAACGAGATATTAAAATGGAAAACCAATTTAACATTAAATATGGAGCTAAAGATAGACAGTTTAAACCAAAAGACCTTATTTATGCACAAGTGTACAAAAATAAAAAAAATGGTGTGGGTTCCAGGTTCTATCATTGAAAGAATTGGAAAAGTTAATTACAATATATATATCTACGATAACAAAACGAAATTAATAAGATCTCATATTAATCAAATAAAACGACGATATAATGATAGCAACGTTAACAAATCAGACTCAATACAACTTATGTTGGAATTGTTTGGAATTGAACTAAAGTCTAAAAATGATTCGCAACAGCCACAGCCAGTAGAAGGAAATTTAATTAGTGTAAATACTGCAAGACCGGTCATGGAAAGTACAACTCCAATGAAGTAAGTGCACCTACTATTTTTAGCACTCCAATTTCTGAAGCTCCAACTATTAGCTCAAGACCTAAACGAACATGTAAACCTCCAAATAGATTTATGTGGACCGATTAATTTTTAACAAAGGGAGATGTTGGAGTTACTTGCAAACTAAAGTACTTGTTTTAAACATAAGTTATTCAAATCATATATCCATTGAAATAATGTATATAATTGTTTTCAAAATATTGTCACTTTTTTTCTTCATTCTTATTTTATCTTCCAAATAAATTCAAACTATTTTTATTATTATTATTTTGTAAAAATATATTTTGTTTTAATACGAAACCACAACATTTATCAAAAAAAATTTAATTCGTTTCATATTGTAAATCCTTCCTTCACTAAAAATAATTTAATGAAAATTAAATTCGATGAACGTAAGCCTAATTAAAATTTCAAATAAAATTTATTTTATTTTTAAAACTATTGACTAACTTAAACCAAATTTTCCAGCAATATACTTGGCCGATTTTTTGCCTTAATATTAGCAAAGTGCCGATTTTCTTGATAAACACTTATGCTATGGTAACTTTGCTTGTTAACGTGTAATTAATTTATTTTGGATAAATTTGTTCAGTAAATAATTACCAAGAAAAATTTAATTTATTTCATTGTGTAAATTCCTTCCTTCAATAAAAATAATTTAATGAAAATTAAATTTAATGAACTTAAGCTTAATTAAAATATCAGAAACTTCAATTAAAAACCAACAGTTCATATAAAAATCACAATTGTAATTATGAAAATTATTTTTGTTTTGCAAACAAATACCTGAAACAGGCGGTTGAATAATTCTTGCTAGAAAACATTTTACTATCAGAAATTTTCAACAAATTTTTTCTCTTTTAAATTTTTATGCTATTTTTTTATTCTCTCGTTGCAATTTTCTCGAGTACATGAACACTTTCTAGTAACAGTTTTTGAGAATATTTGAAACTTTTTTATGCTAAATTTCCATCATATAAAATTTTTATGTTATAAAGGCTTAAAAAATTATATGTTGGAAGACACTCTATATATTTATAAGTTTGAGTAAAAATATATATGTAGTAATAGTTTACGCACTTGCTACATATTTAATTATTGTAATACGAGGGTGGATCAATAAGTCCGTGACTTTTCGAACTTCTCTCGCAGTTATATGAAATGCAACACTGCTCCCATCAAGTACCACCTGTTAATAGACTACTGTCAAGTTTTGAGCAAGTTCTGTCATTTACTTTGCGTTTAACTGCTGTTCAAAACATACAACCTCGTGAATTTTTCTAAAAATGGAAAAAAGTAAATTTCGAGTGCTCATTAAACATTATTTGTTGCGAAAAAAAAACCGCCAATAAAACTAAGGAAAAGCTTGATAAATACTATGGGGACTCTGCACCATCGATTTGAATGGTAAAATAGTGGTTTACTGACTTTCGTTGTGGTCGCACAAGTAAAAATTACGCTGAGCGCTCTGGATGGCCAATTGAAGTCAATACATCCGAAAATGTCGAAAAATTCACGATATGGTGTTGACCGAGGAAGAGTAAAAGTGCGTGAGATTGTTGAAGCCATAGGCATTTCATATGGCAGTGTTGTTTCGATTTAAATTTATCAGCTGGTTTTAAGAATGCTGTCTGCAAGATGGGTGCCGCGTTTGCTCTCAATTGACCATAAACGTAATCGTGTGACAACTTCAAAGGATTGTTTGGAGTTGTTTAACCGCAATTCGAATGAGTTTTTGCGGCTTTTTGTAACTGTGGATGAAACATGGATCCATTACAACACGCCGGAGACCAAGCAGCAGTCTAAACAATGGGTTTCTGCGGGTGAACCGGCTCCGAAGAAGGTCAAGGTAAGTTTGTCGGCCAATAAGGTGATGGCAACAGTTTTTTGGGATGCACGCTGGATAATCCACATCGATTACCTTCAAAAGGGAAACAATAAACGGCGAATATTATGCCAACTTATTGGACCGATTTAACGAGGATTTCAAAAAAACGACCCCAAATGGCCAAGAAAAAAGTTATTTTTCATCAAGATAATGCACGGGTGCACACTTGTGCACTCTCAATTGTAAAATTACATGAACTGGGATACGAATTGGTACCTCGTCGGCCATATTCTCGGGATTTAGCCCCTGTAACTATCTTAATAATATATAAGGGTTAGATAATATTTATAGTATCGATATGATTTAAAGAAAAGCCAATTTTCTGTACAAAAAAAATTAAGTCAGTCAAGAAGTATGAATAATTAAACACCAAGTGACGCACTTCGAAGCATTTTTCAATGATATACATATTATTCAGATTCAGTTTATAACTAAAGCGATATGGATAATGTATTTTGAAACTATTACGACCTAGAACTCCTAAACTAGGAGCGTTGGTGCGAAAAACAAATTCCTATAGAACTTCTTTTGGGGATACTAAAAAGTTATAATAATATCAATTTGGCGGTGAGACGAGCTTATATTCTTGTTTCAAGCCGGTTCTTTGCTGTTTACAAATAAAAATGAATTTTATTTTTTAAGTACAAATTCTTTAAATGTTTGATTATATTAGCAACACTTCTTCTTTTTTGTTGACAAAAATAGGTATTAGTTTAATTTGGCTACAACGATAAAATCAGCATAGACAACAACATGCAGCCATGTAGCCGTGTCGTCGTGCAAAAAATCATTTTCATATACACACAGGTATTCTATTTTTGAAATATTGAAGTGGGAAGCCTGCAGCCTCGAATGTGTTTAATGCATAAGTATTGAAATTTGTTAAATTTTTTTGCTTATTTTTTGCTCTATGCTAAACCCGCGAAGCTCTACGCTTGCCTGCAGGAAACCAGAGTCTCTGGTGCGAGCTCACTACCAGCTAGCATACCGGGCCAAACGAATTGCGAAGGCGAGGGCTAACTTTAAATTTTTACTAGAAACATTGAATTAAGCGTACATAACCCTTATGTGCGTGGCAAACAAAACACCTTATATTGCACGCCAAGGTCCCTGGGTACCTATATGAAAAATACGTAGAAAACAAGCGTTTTTAACCGAAATACCTAGTAAAAAAGGTGTAAAATATTAATAGACTTGCCAAACGATACTTATTTATTTTCTGAGATTGCACAAGAATATGCTATTGGTCTCGGCCTGCTAAAAAATATATTCTCCATGCGCTTCAAGCATTTGTACGTTGTCTCCAGTTTGATTCACCAGCGATTTTTAGGTATTCCCTGTTTACGCTTTCTTTCATATTGATTCTCGAATGTCTCTCATTCTGCGTTCAGCTTTCCGATGTGTCTCAGCCAGCGCAATCTTTGTATGTTTATACGTCTAACTATGTTCACAGTGGTGTAAATCTCAAACAGCGAATGACTCATTCGCCGTCTACACTCTTTGTCAACCCATATATTTCGGAACGGGTATCACAAGTGGTTTTCGTTTTCCTGGAGATGGATGGGCTTTTGAAATGTTTGCTTAGTCCATAATAACACCCATTTGAAAGCACTGTCCTTCGGTTTATTTCAAGGATGATGTTATTTCTCTATTTCCAGTGGGTCTTGATAGATTAATTCGTCTACCATCTCGAAATTATAACTGAATGCTTAAACTTAGTCGCCATGTTTTATTTCGGTTGATTTTTCTGCAGTTGCAATCAATATCTTTCGTTTATCCTCGTTTATACCCAGACCACTTTTAGCTGCATCTTTCTCAATCTCATATACAACAGTAACATCTCGAATGTGTCTTTCAATGATGCTTATATCATCTGGATAAGCGACGCGGATATGACTTTTGTCTTCAGCGTTGTCCTTTTATTCCAATTTTTTTTTTCATTAAATATTGAAAAAATTGTAGGATAAGTGGTCCCATTGTCTGAGACCTCTTGTGGTAGTAAATGGTTCGGAGATGACAGTTCTAATTCTTACTTAAAACGGCGCACTAATTTTACAGAAATACCGTCAACAGACAATTATTAAGCATTCCTGCAAAAATACAAAGTTTTTTTAAAGTTATTAATTCTCAGGAAGTTTCAGACATGCAGATTATCAATTTCAATGAGAAAATTTGTGTTGAAAAAGCCAAAGGTACCCGAGTACCTTGCTGCGCACATAAGGGTTAAATAAGATTTACCGGTAAGGTGTCAAATTCGAGTACAGTGTTATCATATCGTACGGACTCCACTGAATTATTTTTAGAAAACACTTTTCTATAAAACAAAAAGAATTCATATTAAACTTTAAGATAATCAATTGCTTTTCGGTTCTTTTTATAAAATTTTTTTTTTTGGCAAGAACTCACTCCAGTGCCACATGTGTAGTCCTTTAGTGAGTTCCATGCTCTGCATTGTTGTGCTTTTTATGCTGCTTTATTTTTCCATTTTTTTTTCGTTTCCCAAAAATAATGTTATTTTGATGATGACGGTGATGACAATAGGTAACTAACTGTATGATGACACACGACGCACAATACAACACATGCTTATTTTCCAGCTTATGATTGTTAAGTATTTCAAATATATATTTTTTTTTTGTGCTGTATTCTCTTATTCTATTTGATAATGATGATGATTTTTCCAGGTAAATATGTGGAAATGGATGTAAGTACGAGTGGTAAAAACAATGTGTCTGCATATGAAATTTTCATCGTGTGACATAAAGAAAGACTGTTATGTTTTTCACAAGATATTCTGGCAACATGTTGTGTTTTTTTTTTTGGGAATATGTTTTCATCATTAAGCTTATTATGAAAATTGCATTTTTATTTGAAACGTGCTATAGATATTTCTTTTGGCTTTAGTATGCGCAGAGAGTATCAGCATATTTATTGCAAAATTTTCTTCACTATGAAATTTCTTTTTTATGATTTTATTTTGGTTTTTGTTCTATTTAAGATCATTAATTTTAATTTCAACACAATTCCCCTTCGTAATGATGTGTTCATCTTTTAAGTACTGCTGTCAACAATCTGTTAATGTTCTTTCACTAACATTTTTAATGTTATTTATTTTACTTATGGTGAACTAACAATTCCCTTATATTTTTGTTTGTTTTTTAAGGATTTTTTTTAATTCTTTGGGTCAGATATCAACGTATCAACTACGACGACATACGTATCTTATCAAGCATTAAGTTTGACATCTGTATGTATGCATGTATTTGATACATTTTTTTTATAACTTCTGTCATATTTGCTGATTTTTGTGATGTTAAACGTGACTAAAATATATTTAACAGTAGATCCCGCCATATAGCCAAACACTTTGCTTTGGAGGACATGTTGGTTCTTTGTTAAAATTGTTTCATATATTTGACCATCCATTTCGCTTCGCAAGTTTCGAGATTTTGGAATTTTAATTTAATTTTTTAGCGAAGTTGGCCGGAAGTTGAAATGAAATGTGACAGTTTGTGTATATGAGAAGCTTTAATTGATACTTATGGTTTTCGTGGAGTTTGGCATGCCGTTCATTCCACATTGGAACGTTGAATGAAAACTGTTGCAGTCATAGCCCAGCAAAAATTCGTGTTTTAAAAGCGCTTAAGAGAATAAGCGCATAATCGTGTGCTACAATAAAAGGGGTATAATGGTGCAGTGAATACTAGGGAGATCGATTATTCGACTTTTTTCAATAACCAGTTTTCGAATATTACGAATAGTTGCTATTTTAAAAAACCCGGTTTTCGGTTAAACATTTTTTAAATAACCGGTTAACCGGTTTTAGTTCGAATACATAAAAACACAAAAATCAAATAAGTTTTTGTAATAAAAAGTTAATTTGAATAAAAACAAAACAATTTGCAAAGGTAAGGAACTAACAAAATAAATAGATATCACTTAGATCAGACCTTACAAATATTTGACGATAAAATCCAAGAAAAGTGGGACCAATAAATTGATCAAACTTTAGCTAAATTTTCAACAATTTTTTATCGATTTACTAAACTTTATTTGTAAGAAGATATTTGTATTATGTAATTTATAAACTGTTCAATGATATTTGATTTAGACAAACGTTTTGCAAAAGCAAATTATTATTTGAAATATTCTCTCAAATTGTTGGTTAAGCATGTCTATATAAATCCACCATATTTCTCAAAAGTTGCAAGCAAAACCTCTTAGCCAGGATTATTTATTTCAAATAATTTTGTTTCAGCATTATAGAAACGAATAGTGAACTGAACATTCTTTTTGTGTAAAATATTTATCAATTGGTCGACTACAATTTAAAACATTGCATGACATTGTTTTTTTTTTTTTTTTTTTATTTTTTTTTTTTTTTTTTTATTTATTGAATTTATTGAATTTAATATTCGTGTATAAGTTTTCTTACTTAGATTTCTTCAATTTTGTTTTCTATTTCTTGGTGTTTTAATAAATAAAACTGGTAGAAATTTTTCCCACATCGTTAATTCCGCCGAAATGTTGTAGTTTTGAGCATGAAGAGATGCTAGTACTACTTAAGAGTTTTTAGTGCCTTAACGGGAATTTCGTCCTCGGCAACACAACGGGCTAATATTTCACCCAATGATTAATTTTTTGCAGCGTATTTTAGTAAATTCTTTTTTGCCGTCACTTTAGAATTTCTTCGAACGGAGCTAAATTTTATTTAGAGCCCATAAATGTCAAGCATGTAGACTAATTAAAGGTGATGAATAAGTCGGGACATGGAAGAACCTTTGTAACTTATCATCTTAGGGCATCTCGAGCACCTAACTTTGTCTTTTTAAACGCGTTCGAAAAATATCTAGAGATAACCTTTATATAAAAATATATTTAATATTTAGAATACTCTTGCACAAATTACTATTTACTTTTTACCTGCACACGTTTTTGTAGTATTTTGAATAGTTTTTGATTTTTTTTCTACAAGAACACACGCTTTTATGAGCGATTTGTATTTACAGTGCTCATAATGTTTTTTGACCTTTGTTACATTTTGTTTTGACATTCTTCATAAAAAGTTTAAGTTTGGGCAATATTCAATTAGGAAAATACTTAAATTACCGGTACATCTACAACAAGAGTAAGGAAAATGTATATAAATTACACATTATTAAAATAACCGGTTTATTATATTAAAATAACCGGTTTAATTGATATTCGAAAAATGGGCATTTAAAAATATCCGACTTGGGCAAAGCTAAAATAACCGGTTAAAACTGGTCGAATAATAACCGTCCGATCTCCCTAGTGAATACTTATAAACAAAATTATACCAAAAAGCTAATTTTAAGTGCTGATAACGAAGAAGGTTTTATACCGAACACTGTACAAATATTCTACATATGACAACGAAAGTCAATTACAAGATGAATATCAACGAACTAGACTCGCTAATTATATTTTTTTTTCAGCACACCAATTCTTAAATTAATACATAAAAATATTATTATAAATTATTTAGCCATATATAATTTTAATTTCTACTTTAATCGAACTTATGGTAATTTTTTTAATTATGTTTCAAAGAGAAAGTATTATTTTTTTAATCAAATTTTCGTAGCTCCTTTGTGTTACGTCTTCAGGATATTGAAAAAATCTTTACTACAATTACATAAAAAACAATTTAACAAAAGTTTTTAACAATACAAAAATTTACAACTTTAAATGAAAAATTTCAAACGTACAACATATTTACTGCCAGTTCATCGATTTCGAACGTAAACGTTCGCATAGAAAATTACATTTAAAACAGCAACATTATTTTAAAATTTGTTTTTGTTTTAAATTTTATTTTCTATTATTATTTTCAGCCGAACTAGTCCTGGGATTTGTGAAAATAGAATAAGAACAAAAAGAAATAACTAATGACATGTGAAAGGAGAACTTATCACTTAACAGGTATATTAAGTGAGAACAAAAAGCTAGATTTCTTAATTTCGTATTAATTTTGTTTTAATAATTTTTTTGTAAATCATTTTTTATTTATTTATGAGAACTGTTTTTGGAAAAAGGTTCAGTATTCACCGGTAGCATGATATATGTCTTTGGGACAATTTAAAATTTTGTTCTTAAAATGAATTCTAGAAATTTTTTATTGGACGAATACCAGGGACTAGCATTGTAGAAACTAACGCTAAGTACGTTTATTGATAATAGATGTGTGACTGGACAAATAGTGGCTGTTAGGTGTCAATTAACCCCCTGCAATCACAACCTCATGCAAATGTGATAGGTCCTATTCATATAAAGTGTTAGAAATAGGACCGATCTCTGCCACTAAAAAACATATTACATATAGTGTAATAAAAATTAATAAATTTTTTTTTTTTAAATTTAAGCAATTGACCATAAGCTCGACTAAAATAGAAATTGAATACATTAATACATAATTAAAAGCAAATTTTTTATTTCATTAGGATAAAAATGCGGTTATTTTAAGTAAAAAGTAGTCCTTCAAATCAGGAACTCCCTATGCAAAAAACATGCACCCTATCAGCAAGTTTTGTAAGCTATTATTTTCATAGCAAAACACAGCTTTTGGAGCACTTTTTTTTGGAATGCAAGTTAAAATTTTCTACAATTTACTCGACATTATCTAGTGCACGGTCTTCCAAAGAAGTTTATAAACGATGACATGACCGACATTGTATTGTTAGGTGTCTTATATCAGCACCTTTACACGACAGTATGAGCGACAGTGTCTTGTAAGTTGTCCCTTATAAAAATCTATCCACGACAAGATGACCGACATTGTCTTATAAGGTGTCTTATATAAACACTTATTCACGCCAGTATGAAAGACATTGTCTTGTAAGCAGTCCTCTATCAACAACTATACACGAACATATGAGCGCCATTGTGGTCTTTGTAATCTTCCGGTCGAATGAACGACATGAAGAGCGACAATGTCTTTCTTTGTATCGTGCATAATTCTCGTGACACTTGTTCGAAAATGTCGCTGATGATTTGTTCCCACTGTCTCTCACATGTCGTGCAGGAATTAACATTGTCGTGCATCGGTCGTCAAGGATGGCTTAAAGACGTGGCCAACTGGGATGTTACAAAGATACATAAATTCATAAAACGAAACGTATATTCATTTTTATATATATAATTTTTTATATAAATAAATAGATGTAAAAGTTACAGCCGAATAATTGGCCACCCGGTTCATAGCTGTATCAAAATATAGACTAAGTGGGTTTAAGGTTAAACGCACTTAACATTTTAAAATAAAAAATTTTAAAATTCAAATGTTTTTAATATTTAATTAATTTTTTCAACTTTTCGCATCATTTTTCACTACATAAAATTAGGTTAAGCATTTTGAGATTCCCCAAATGATTGTGCTCGTTAAGTGACATTTTAGGCCACTTAAGTGCAACTTGAGTTAACAGTTTAACGCTTTTATTTAGTTCATATCCATATATTTTAGCATACATTAATATAATTAAGTAACATTGGTGTACAGGGAGGCGTAAATTTTCACTTGACACCAATGAGTAACAATACAACAACAATAAAAATAAAAACAACAATAAAGAAAAAAAACAAAATGCCACAATGCAAAAAAAATACTTCAATTTCCTTTAGAGTACTGCTTTCGACTACACTCTTCCAAACCGCACTGCATTCACCAAAGAACCAGTCACACGAACATACGACACTTTATGGCCCCAAGCCTTGTATGGACTTTTTTTTATCTTTATGTTGCAAGGGCAATGAAGGCAATTTGAAGCGATCAAAGAGCGTAAAATTATGTAAATTAATTTCACGCCTTTTTAGATATGTAGATACGAGTAAGTACTTTAACTAGATAGAATGTGAGAATGCAAAGAAGAAAGAACTGCTATTGTTTGTTTTCGTTTACCGATGATGACGATGATGGTGTTGACCGATTTTTCTTTTTTTTCCTTTGTGTTTAGCTTAAAAGAGCCGCAAATTGTAGAGAAATTCTAGAGGGGAGTTTTAGCATAAAATTTTTTTTTTTTTTTGGATAAACATACATTTAAAATTGACTAAATTAAAACGTTTTATACGAATTTTAAATAAAGTGTTTACATATTTTATAGATAAAGATTAAACGTTTTGATGTCAGGGATGATGACCATAGAAAAGTTAAATAAAACTGTTGGTTTTGCGCAAAAAGGTGTTAATTGTTTATTTGTTTTATTAAATTTTCTAAGATTTTTAACGAAAAGAAATAAATGTTTATTGAAGTGGCATAAAAAATAATGGTATCATATCTTCTCTTAGAGTACTCCGGTAAGCTTGTTATACTAACACCTCAATAGTTGAGAGGGCGTATGCATTTGAGCTGATGTGTGTAGCACCTTAAAATATTGGTCCTGGACCCCGACTCAGAATCACCTTCTGAGTTGATCTAACGATGTCCGTCCGGCTAACTGGCAGTCTGGCTGGCTGTTTATGTCTTAGCAATTTTGAAAATAATATGATGAAATTTGCATACATGGGCATACTGCATTACTTTTTTACTGCATTACGCGTTTCAGTAATCAGTAAAAAGTACTGATTACTGAAAAAAAAATCAGTATTCAGTAAATTTTACTGCTTCCTGAAAAAAAAATATAAGTATTCAGTAAAAAGTACTGATTACTGAAAACAAAAATCAGTATTCAGTAAAAAGTACTGATTACTGAAAACAAAAATCAGTATTCAGTAAATTTTACTGATTTGTGTAAAAAAATGCAGTAATCAGTAAATGATTGATAGTATTTACTGTATGTTTTTTAACTATTTAAAAACGAAATGTGTTACCCAATAAAAACTGATTTATATAGCTGAGACTTCGAATTATTTAATTTTTTCACTATTTTGAAATTTTATAAAAACGAAATATTATTTTTTATAAATTTTTTAATAAGATGTTTTTGCCGGGAAATAAGTCTTTATTTTTGTTTAATTTAATTAACCAAGCAAATTAAACCTTATATAGCTGAACGGTCTAAGGGGTTGTTCAGTAAACAAGAGGTTCCAATCCAAGTTCAACCCCAGTTTCAGCCTTATTCATAACAAAATTGGTGAAGGGTATAAATATATGATTCGGTAAAGCCGAATATATAGCACTCTCACTTGTAATTTATTTATTTTAAATTTTAATAAGATGGACAAAACTCCTCACCAACGGAAAATGGGAGGTTTAATTGCTGTTTGCCAAGTTTGCAACAAAAAAATTAAAGGGTCTTTGCGTGTGAGCTCCAATTTTATTAAACATTTAAAAAAAGAACATCCACAAAAAGTTGTAGATTTAAAAGCAAGAAAGGAGGAGAACAGGAGGATTAGAGGTCGCAAAGGCTCCTTTGTTGAGGACATTTTGAATTTTATTTGCTCTACTGCCTCTCCATTGTCTATAATTGATGACAAGAGTTTCAAAAACTTATTTCCCGGCAAAAACATCTTATTAAAAAATTTATAAAAAATAATATTTCGTTTTTATAAAATTTCAAAATAGTGAAAAAATTAAATAATTCGAAGTCTCAGCTATATAAATCAGTTTTTATTGGGTAACACATTTCGTTTTTAAATAGTTAAAAAACATACAGTAAATACTATCAATCATTTACTGATTACTGCATTTTTTTACACAAATCAGTAAAATTTACTGAATACTGATTTTTGTTTTCAGTAATCAGTACTTTTTACTGAATACTGATTTTTGTTTTCAGTAATCAGTACTTTTTACTGAATACTAATTTTTGTTTTCAGTAATCAGTACTTTTTACTGAATACTGATTTTTGTTTTCAGTACTTTTTACTGAATACTGATTTTTTTTTTCAGTAAGCAGTAAAATTTACTGAATACTGATTTTTTTTTTCAGTAATCAGTAAAAAAAGAAAATACTGAAAAAGTACAGGTACTGAAAAATGCCCATGTATGGAAATTTGGAATAGAGGTTCTAATTGTCACAAGGACCAATCCTATGAATCGGTCCATAATTTCATATAGCCCCAACACAAGCTTCTTGCCGGAAAAGGGTCTTTGTGCACACTATAAAACCAATTTTAATGAAATTTTAAACATAAATTGATCCATATTTTTATGGACACATAAGCTATGCCTATTTAAAAAAAATATGATTACAAGGGGAGAGAGGGGGCAATTTCTGCTTCTACGAAACTATCAAGCCGATTTCAATGAAATTTAAAACAGAGATCATTCCCTTTTCATATAGCCACATTAGCTATGAATTTTCAAAGCTAGGTCCCAAATAAGTAAAATTTGCATAAATTTGTTCTTATATGCTTATGCAAAAAAGTTAAAATTCCCATTAGTAAACCAAGATATTACGCCCAGCAAGAGAGTATGGACTTATTGTATTGATTAACTAATCGGAACTTTAACTTTTTTGCATAAGACAGTGAGTCTTAATTGTAAGAGTTCAATTCTCCTCTTGAGACTCTGGTCTGTTTTACTACAGCGGGCCAAAGTGGCACTTTACTATTGCTCGGTAAAGATTTTCGAAAATAAAAAAGATGACAATAACCCTGCATGATTAACCCCAGGTTTACCATCTGGGTCTGGCCAGACCAAATTTGTGTTTTGCTTGTAATATTTTTCGCATATAACAAAAAATCAAAAAAACAGGGACGTGAATTCTATAAATGATATGCTCTGAATCGGATGAAACTAATTTGGATTCGATTGGAGCAAATAAGTGGGGTTAAATTCCATGTTTATGTTAAAGTCTATGAAATGACCCTCTTGGTCTAGCCAGATCAAATTTTTTTTTCTTGAAAGATATTTCAAATAGGACAAAATATTAAAAAAAAACAGATACGTGAATTTTAGAAATGATACGTTCTTAATCGAATGAATCAAGTTTGAATCAGATCAGAAAACTGCTGGCCATTGTGCGCTTAGTTCAATCTAACTACAAAAACCTAAAGCAAAACTCGTTTCAGCTGTGGTAGATGCGAAATAGCAATGTGCGAAATTAAAGTCTACATTTTAGATGACTTGCATATGGAATACATATGTATAACCTAAAGTAATTAGCATACGTTCAATAAATAATATATTTATTTACTTTTTATTTAATTGGGGTTTTTAGCTGTACAAATTGTGGTCTGGCCAGACCAAGAGGAGAACTTAGTGGTAAAAAGTTACCGATTATCCTAGGGTTAAGGTTATTTTTTATACGTTATGACTAATGTTAGTCGATTCGACTAAGAAGCCCGAAATATAAACTCTGTGGAACGGGGGTGCTCCAAATTGCATATCAAAACAAGAAACATTTATTATTATTTTCTTTCTTATTTGATTTATAAAGAAATTATTTACTGTTCTTCTTCGAAGTTATGAAGAGAAATAATAACAATGTAGGCGTTCAAACAAATTGAGTCTTCAAATTCAGGCAAAAATCCAAAAGCACACAATGAAAACGTCGGCAGTAAGTTCCAATTCTCTCTCATTTTATTGTTTTATTTTTTTTTGTTTTTATTTTTTGGTTTATATAATGTATGAAATTTAATGAAAGTATGGTAGCATTGTTGGGAGAATAAGTGTCTATATGTGAGAGCATTAGAAAAAACGTTCTCAAAATAAAATAGATTTTATTGTATTGCAAGACTGTTTTCTACAACGAACTTTTATGTCAAATTGTATGGAAAATGAGGTCTCGACGCAACAAGAACAAGTATTGATAATGGGTTTAATATTAAAGATGACTGGCTATGAAAAAATGTCAGAAAGAGAATTAAAATTTCATAAATAGAATAGAGTTCGAATAACATGACGTATGGTTCTCTTATCTATTGCAACCAAATAAAGTTTTTGGAACCGAGCCAAGTACCTGTAAATCAAATTTGCGTAAAATAATGTTTAGGATTAGTGCAAAGCCTTTTTTTGAAGATCATGAATGCATTATATATGTACATAGCCGTAATCAAACCACTAGATGTATACAATAGGGTGATTCACGTCACAATTTTAAGTCTTGCAAAAATGCGAAGTTTTCCACTAGTTGACGTGAGTATACATTTCAGCAACAAGTTCATAAATGCAGACGCAAAATAACAGACACCATCTTTTATTTGAGTTTATTTTCGAGTGTCTGTTAATAACACTATGCTAGTTGAAAAAACAGACAAGCCGGGCACATGGCACCTGCAGCGCTTGAGATACCCCTAGACGGGCCAAATGTATGACCAGCGCAACTTTATTTTTCATTCCCATCATTTATTTCTAAGGCCTAGGATTCACTCCTAGGGGGATAAAATGTATGAAAGCCTCCAATGTTTTTTGTTCTTAACATTTTCTTAAAACATAGTTGCCATATATCTACAGCCCTTAGGGAGGCTCCCATACAATTATGGCCGTTTAATGAAATTCTTAAAATTGGCCCCTGCAGCGCCTAGGATACCCCTAGATGGGTCAAATGTATGACCAACCCCAATTTATTTTTCATCTCAATCATTTATTTCTAACATACCCACCCGCTATCTCCATTCCTTAAGGTGGCTTCCATACAAAATGTTCAATGCAGACTAGAAATATATTGAAGAAAAAGTCCCATAAATGCCCAGGAGTCGCCCCTAGGGTGATAAAATGTATGCCTGACCTCCATTAGTTTTTTTTTCTTAACATTTTCTCAAATTATACTTTCCCTTTATCACCATCCCTTAGGGGGGCTCCCATACAAATATTGCGTTTTTTGAAATTCTTAAATTAATTAAAATTTGTCGACTTTTGTGAATAAAATCAAAAGTTGCAAACAGATTTTAATCATTTATTGCTTGTTTTGTTTGGAATTTCGTTTTTTATACGTCTGCAAAAAGAAGCATAGCTGCATTTTCCAATTTTTTATGAATTTTTAAAAAACAAAAATTTTGAAATTTTGTTAAAAAAATTAATTTTTTCCAAAAAAAAAAAAAAATTATGTTTCTAAAATGACTGCGGATATTAGAAAGAAGTTTTACTTTTCTTTAAGTAAATTTTATTGCGAAATTTCGGTTTTTGCAATAGGCTAAAGGGTTTTTGAGTTACGCGAACATATGTTGTGCAACCTCCTCCATTTTCGAAATAACGGTATATCTCGAAAACCAGAGCCAATCGTAAAAAACCGTGGGCACCACTGGATTCAGCGTACCCGAGTTATGTTAAAACGCCAGGTGCCCAGCTTGTCACGAAAAAACTGTCTATTTCTTGCACAGTGTAATCTATTATTTTTTGAATTTCACAATCTGTCCATTTTTTATATTTCTTGAATTTTGATTTGTCTTATTTTTTGCGCATGCATTGTAATAAAATTAGCAAAAGTCAGTTTAATTTTGGCTTCTTGCAAAAAAAAAAAAAAAATTTACGGATGATGATTACATTAATAGTTGCTATATTTTATAAGATTGGTAACGCATTTTAACTGACGTTGAACATACGTTTTGTGCAAGAACTTGCACTGATTTTTCGCACTTGGTGAAGGTTAGTGCGAGGTGCAAGAGTCAGTGCGAAATTATTTTCTACATAGTTGTTGTTATGTTTAAAAAAAAAACAACTTCGCATTTTTGCAAGACTAAAATTGGTGACGTGAATTACTCTAATTTTTAAACTCGGGGCCTGGAGCTCGCGCTTAATCAAAAACTCATACATTTAAAAATATTTTACTGATTTAAAACTATTAATTTTAAAAAATTAGAAAATATTTGACCAATTGAATTTGTTCAAATGTTTTTTCTTGTTCTGTGAATTATGAGAATATTCTGGCCTATTTTCATCGCATATAATGAGTTGTAGGAACGGATGCGACATAAATGCTTCGATGAAAATGGTCCAGTCTAGGACATATCCTACGGATATCACAGGGTGATGTAACAAGACAATGTATCGACTGGTCAATTATAGGAAGTCGAAGGAATAGCCATCCATCCAAAACTCGGCGTAGATAAGTGGAAATATGATAAAAACCTTTAATGAGGCCTTATTATCCAGTAGCCTTAAGCAACTACCGGATAATATATATATAGCATTGCATATTAGAGTGCGATGCTTTTGTGCAGTTACTTTGCAATGAAAATTATAGAGCACACCGTAGAACATATTTTACTATTTCTAAAATGTCCGATGACAATGGGTTTTCATCATTATTAATACCAACAACTTCCGGCAAAATTTTTTTTATGAAGCATTAGTGTAAAAATTTATAACTCCTTTAAAGTTTATAGTGATATGTTAATGCAGTCTTAAATTCAAAATTCTTTCCATAGCTCTTATAGGCATCGATTAAAAGGTTGCTTAAGAAATATTGTATTAGGCAGCAGAAATAAAACTTTAGTATTTGAATGGTCCGCGGTTTTTGGGTGACACATACTGGTAAATAAAGCGGCGGCATGAATTAGCCCTTCAGGAACCTAAATTATAAATTAATTATGTATTTTTATTTTTGAAATTGCTTTAATTATAAAAAAAACTTTATTAATCGGTAAACCGATTAATAACAAAATAACCGATTATTAACCGATAACAACAAAACCTCAGTTAATTAATCGATCGGTTAACCGATTAAATCAAAAGCAGGATTAAATAAATGGCCTAATGCTATAAGCTCTCTCAAAATTAGGCAGATATTTTTAGCACAGTGAGTGCTATATGTTTTTAGATAAGAAGTCTTTTGAAGAAAAGTAAATTTTTAATTTTTCTATTTTCCCTTCATATTTAGCTTTATTGCCACTAAGGCACATCACTGAAGCACCCAGCAGTGAAAATGAAGCAGTGAAGTAGCTTCAAGACAGACACTAATGCATATATTTCGTAATAATTCTTAACTAGATGTGGTGTGCTGTATTTTATCTCATATATCTTGCTTTCCTGTTTACAAGGTAATAGGGTATTCATTTAATCGGACGTTTGCTTTAATCGGTTAATCGGTCGATTAATTAGCCAGGGTTTTGGTTTTTATCGGTTAATAATCGGTTATTCTTTTAATTGATCGGTTAACCAATAAATAAAGTTTTGTTTATAAATTAAGTAATTTCCATAAATAAAAAAGAATAAATTATTTATTATATGGAGCTTATTAGTAAAAAAAACAATAACATAACAAACATAACAATTCTTGAACTAAAACGAGGAAACAAAAGAAAAACTAATAAATATGTAATACATAATTTTTAATTAATACACACAGAAAATATTTTCAGCAGTTGCTAAAAAAATTGTTTGAAAGTATTTCAATCAAATTAATGTGATAATTGAATCAATTATTTTTTTTTAGATGAAAAAAAAAATAATTATATAATTTTGATTTAATTAACATTTAAGTTGTTTTGAAATATATTTTTAAATAAAATATTATTACTTAAATAAAAAAAAAACTTAATTGATTTTTTCGCTTTAAATAAAATAAATTAAGCTTGTAGAATTGTTGTTGGGAATTGTGAAAATTTGAGCTACATTTAATTAAATCAATTAACACATTACTTGAAATGATAAAATATTTTGATAGTTTTTGAAATTAAAATTGAAAATATCATTTATTGAAAGAAAAAATATCTTAT
This sequence comes from Pollenia amentaria, assembly GCA_943735925.1. Classification (NCBI taxonomy): domain Eukaryota; kingdom Metazoa; phylum Arthropoda; class Insecta; order Diptera; family Polleniidae; genus Pollenia; species Pollenia amentaria. Next base: position 196,124,257 of record OX031008.1, on the reverse strand, counting down.
ATAAAATTTTTACAATGTTTAGTAATCAATAAAATCATTTTGGTAATAGGTGCATAATCAATAAATAGTTTCCTTGATTTTACGAATATAGTGATTAGAGACAATTTTTAATTTTTTCTGTGCATAAATATTATGTATTAATAAAAAAATTAGCTGTGGGATAATTTTATTAGTTATTTCCATAGTTTAGGTATATCTTATAAAATAATCTTTTAGATAAATAATTTGGTTAAAATGTTTAGGATTTAAGATATTCTTTTCTTTAGTTTGGATAAAACTTGACTTGGAAAGAATTCTTTCACATATCGCAGAAGTTGGAGAAATCGAAAGCAACCCAAGATAAAGAATGTCTAATTTCTCAGTTCTTTTCCTGGATTTCTCTAAGCATAGAAAATCTTCCATTATGTCTGTTTTCTTTTTCCTATTTTTTTAATCGTTTCGGTTAATTCTGCTATAGGATTGATTGAGAAGAAACAAATAAAAAATACGTGAAACAAAATGCTGTTGACAGCAAACACGTATATGTATTTAAAATAAAGATCACTGAACACCTTCTTTGTTTCTATGAAAAAAATATTTTCTTAACCCATACGTATTGTATATGAGACGAAACAAATAATTAAAAACACAAAAAAAAAATTATAATACTACAAAAAATTAAACCTTTTGTTATATCGGTTAATCGACCTAAATTAACCGGTTTAATCGGTAATCGAAAATAGCCAATTCTAAATTAACCGATCAGTTAATCGGGTAGTCATTAATCGGTTAACCGGTTAACGGTTAACCGAATGAATACCCTACAACGTAATCATGAAGTTTTATAGTCATATGTTTTAAAATAATTACGATAAATATATATGACTGCTGTGGGCAACCGCTTATAATTTAGATTTCTACTGTACAGTTATGACGAATCGTAAGCACATCCTTTAAATTTTTATTTTGTTTGAAACATAACAATATTTTAAATTTTGATCAATTGTAAAATATTATTTACGACATTACGACAATATGACTTGATAGCACACCAAATGTTTCACTCACTTTTGCTGTAGTATTTCCTTTAAAGGTAATTTAGCAATATTTATTTCTGTGCATAAAGAAAAGCCGTTCAAAATAGCTGAAATAATTCTTTATCAAAAAATAAAAAGTTATTTTGTCCGAAAACGTCCAGCATTACCGATTCAATACGCCAATAAATTTGATATAACAATCAAAAAAGAGTTACAATCCAATTTTTCTCAATGTTAAAAAGGCCACATTTTCCAACCTAGATAAGTTAGTGATAAATTAGTTTTAGTTTTAAATACAATGACTTGTGCGCTTTGGTGGTGCGGTTTTATTGCTTTTATATTCAATACTATTTTTATTTCTTCGCCTCTAAATGCATATGCGTTTTCTCCCGCTGTGCGAAAGGGAGTAATATACAAAAAGTTGTATTTTTAAATCATAATGAAGTACACATAAAAAAATAAATATCCTGTCTTAACATTGTTATATAAAATTTTAATATTTTTCAAAATTTTATTATTTGTTAAAACTAATAAACTTACCTTAATTTAAATTAATTTATTTTTCAATCTCAGCATATGAATACATTGATGCACATATGAGTCAGTACGTACACTTTCTTATAAAAGACAAATTAGTTATTTTAGGGTCTTCTTCGTTAAGTCTTTGTCTTTTATCTTACATTAGACTCACATAAATTGTTGCTAGTCTAAAATATGCATATGTATGTATTTTTCCTAAAAAAGGAAACTAGCAGTGTCTTATGTATCCAACAAACAATTAATTATGGTTCTCTATAGAATAACAACAAAATTTATAATTGAATTTTCGTGCATAAGATGAACGACAACAGAGCAACAAGACAAGAAAAAGATCCACCATAAAATCTCTGTAATGCATTCTGCCACATATGAAGGGATGCATGAACTATAGTAAAATATTCAGGTACATGAAGGGGGTTGCATATAAAAAACTTAAAAGTTTTCTTGATTGCTTGCGACCACATATGGTTTTTAGTGTTGAGGAGTATAATAATATTCTCATAATATTTTCTATATTTTCTTTAAAGTATTTAATATTGACATGTACTTGCATGTCTGTGTCATACGATGGTAAATCTATAAATTAGATGAGATGTGTATAGAATGTAAGTGCTTTCCTTCAAAATTCTTAAGTTTATCAATTCTCGTTTGACTTAAAACTGCATATTGATTGAAAGAATTTTATAAATTTAAAGAAATGTATGAAAGCGGTTATTTTATCTGTTTGAGAAAGTTTTCCTAGATATAAACTTCATTATATCGGTCGCGATGATGAAGAACTGCTTAAAACTATTTTTTTATTTAGGAAAACCAAATTTAAAGGGGATTTTTTTTAAATATATTTTTTTTTTTAATAAAATCATTACTTCTCTTCGGTTATAGTTTTCTTTTTAAGTTTTTAAATCTATATATGACAAACGTCACAGGCCGGAAGTAAACTTAAGCTGTTATTCCAAATGTTATTGTACATTGAAAAAAATAAGCAAGACAAAATTTTCCTATAACTTTCAAAAAAAATGGTACAAAATAATTGAATCGTTGTCCATGGACACTTGAAATATTACGATTACAAAGGTGCCATAAACTCAAATTTTGCTTAGGTCGACTTAAGCACTTTTTCCTTTTTGCCACAGATATAAAGGAATTCTTTTTTTGTTTTTATACACAGAGCGAAAAAGACGTTAAAAAGTTTTTAACCAATGATATTGAAGTGATAACAAAGTGTTGTCAATATTTCGACAATATTTGTTGTCAAATTTTTAACAAAATGTTGTCGATTTGAAAGCAAAGAAAAAATAGATAACTCCCTGTTGTCAGTATTATTCACAACTAATTGTAATAAAAACGTGCAAATTTTTATACGTATGTGAATTGAAGTTAGTGAAAAATAAAAAATAAACAAAAAATAAACAGGAACAGTGAGAAAATGTAATAAAATGTAACGACTATATTTTATTTTAACGAATGATACTTCTTTTTTAAGAAAATGAGAATTTCGACCTAAAAACAAATCAATTCCTTTTTGATGACGACGATAGGGAATAAAACAATTCCTTGTAGAGCTGCAAAACAATCAATAGTACTATCGATAGTATAGATAGCTTTGTTTTTGGCTGACTATCGATAGATTTTTATCACTATCGATACTATCGGAAAATTTTAAAAGATACTACAAAATTAATTAAAAGTAGTCAACGAAACATTTTTAACAATTCATTCAACGCATTCAACTTTTTTAATTCTGTGGCAAAAAACGAAAAAATACTTAAGTCGGCTTAAATTTAATTCGAGTTTATGTCACTTTAACGTTCAAAATTACACATGTGTAAAGTTTCAATTATTTTGTACGATTTTTTAGAAAGTTATAGCAAAATGAGTTTTGGCGTATCTTTTTTTAATGTAAACAATGACAGCCAGCCAGGGTTGTTAGATGTGGTGTTTCTCGCGAATGTGGTGACTTTTTTTTAACTGGGTAATTTTTTTCTTATACGACATTTACATTACATCGAAATCTAGTAGATTTCATTTGAAATCTTCCTCCAAATCTAGTTCGTTTACATAATACTTGTTTGACATTAGCGAGATTTGTTTTTCACAACAAAAACCGCCGACTGAAAGTTTTTTGTGTAACACATACTTACATATAAAGAAATAGGCATTACATTTTCATTATAATAAACTTCATTTATTTTATTTTATCAATATTATTTGTCATTTGCATTTTTTTTACTATTTTACAAAATTTTTGAATTTTTTTTAACAATTTTAACAAGCAGCTTTTATTGTTTTTGTTTTGTTTTTTGTTAAAATGTAATTTTTTTCTTGTGCAGGGAAGTAGTTTTTAGTGCTATATGGGGAAAACATAGTTGCATCAATAAGTACTACTAGATTTCGAATAGATTTCGTCAAAATCTAGTTAACGAGTAGATTTTGTTTTGTACGGGAAATGTAGCCAAAAACAACTAGACTTGGCTCGAAATCTCGAAAGTACTACATTTCTTTGTAGTGTAAATTGGCTATTAACGAAATATTTTTAAAATTTACAAAATTTTATATGAAAAAATTTTCATTGCATTCTATATTTAAGGTGAATACTTTGCAGTCGAAGGTAAAAAAACTCACAACCCTGCTGTCATATAACAGTCTCTATATCTGAATAAACTGATCACACTGAAATTGTGAGTGAATATGCTTGTATTTTATACCTGTCAAACGCTTTCTGTAAATGAAGTGTTAAAAACTTTTTCATTGTTTACCACCTTCATCCACTACCATGTCTACAGAAGTGGCACATAAAATCGATAGTATCGATAGTTATAAAGCTATCTATCGAAACTATCGATTGGGATTTATTTAATGAAATGGGCATTTTTTACGTTTTTGTTATATAATAGATACTAGATTCAATTATTTAAAGCGTAATAGCCAGTAATAAATAAAAATTTTTCTGCGGTAATCCCGGGAATTTGATTTTTATTTCCCGCTTTCCGGTGAATCCAAAAAGTGCGTACAACATTGACGTGAATATCTTTTATATTTTTTTGGCTTTTATTATGTACAGTGTTTTTATAACAAAAATCAGTTTTATAAGATGTTTCTTGTATTCTTAAAAAAATTATTTCAACTTTGCTAAAGGGTGTTTTTTAAGCCCGATTGAATTTAGCTGACGAACGAACTGTCATACTGCGCTCACTTTTTGACTTTTACAATCCGTATACTGATAATCATAATGAATAGACTCACACCCCCAAATTATCAAAAAATTATTTGAAAATCAATCATTCGAGCAACTTATAGACAGACGACTTCGTGCTTTTATGGTGCACGGCTCATTTTTATATAAACGGGTTTGCTATTTAATAAAATTGCCGTATATGGGCCCATATTCCGTAACTTGTGAATAACTTTTTTTTGATTTAAATTAATTTTTTTTTTGTGTTTACAATTTCAAGTTCTTTAAAAAAAAACTTGGAGCAAATTACGTCCTTCGATATCGAACAAAATTTCCATATAAATTGTATTGTAGTTTCAATCATTATTGAATGCCGTAATAAGACTCCAGATTCTTAAGTATTTTAAAACCACTTTTACTTAAATATTATCTAAAATAATATTTTAATTTCTTTTGGTTATATTTTTTTTATTTACTAATTATTTTTTATTTATTTAATTTAAGATTTCATTATCAGCTTTAAAAATATTGATTTTATTTAAATTAATCTACAAAGTGCGTGTCATTTTTTTCTATAAAATTAATTTTTAAAACACTTTTTCTACAAACTTCTAAATATACATACATGTTTATTGTATTAAAAAAAGTATTTGTGTGGGTTTAATTAAGACTTAACAAGGTCTTTACACTTTTGCCATTATTCTCGTTGCTCATACGCATTGAAGTCAGTCACACTAACACAAACATATGACAAATACTTGGGGAACTTGGACTAACTGTTCACACACATACATTTGGACAAAAATTAAATTTTTATTTTATTAGAACCACAACTTATAAAGTAAAGTGGATTTTAAGAGTTCAGACCCTTTTTTGCCTGTAAATATCAAAAAAAATATGGATATCCTTTTTTCATTCGAAGACAAACAAGTAGCCGTTTGGACGGCCATTCATCCAGACATACATACATACATTTGAAACCCCACAAAGTACACAAACACACATTTACATTTTTATTTACAGACATCTGTGGCCTTGTTGTAAAGCGGGACACTTGGCGTATTATGCCCGCATTAACACTGAACATAACAAGTTATTCATAAAAAAGATGAACGTAAAAACCTTTATCCCTTTTTTCTGAATTTTATTTTCAAGTATGTGTGTACTCGGGATACTTCATGTATTGTGTGACTTATTTTAGCTTTGGGACATTTCCGCACTTACTAAGTAACTTCAGCTCTGTATCCTTGCACATACACACTTACCCAAATCCTTAGAATGCATGAAAAAAATTACTACATTTTAACAAACAAATTTGCAAAATAAGGCAAATAGTAAAAAAAAAAAAAAAATCTCATCACATCCAGTATTGTGTTGAAATTAACAAAAAATGGGAAGAACTTATTTTAAAATCGAATGTGTATATTATGCATTTTGTATTTGTTTTAACAGACAAGGGCAAAAGAATAGCAAGATTAAACTCAAATAATTTTAGCAAATTGAATGTGAGAATTATTTATTTTTAAGCTACTTTTTATATTCAACATTTTTATTATACCCTCCACCACCACTAGTGGCGAATGAGGGTTTACTAAGTTTATCATTACATGTGAAGCATTTTTATTATACATCTAAGACCCCATAAAGTATATATATTCTGGCACCTTGAGTAGTTCTAAGTCGATATAGACATGTCCATCTTTCTGTCCGTCTGTTGAAAACACGCTCACTTTCGAAAGACTCAAAAGAAAAGAACAAACTTGCGGTCAAAAAGCTTGTAGTTGCCCTAAGCAGTTTGGGATTGAAATCCAGAAAAATCGGTTTAGTAGGATCAGAGCTATGTATCAAAATTTGGAACCACTACTCTAAAAAATGGATAAATTTATTACAAAAATACAATTTTGCACAAATTTGTTTTATATGACTGGAAATCGTTGTGTTAAATTTTATAAAGACCGGCCCATAATTTACCCTGGGCCCCATATAAACCCTGTTCCCGGAAAAGAGTTTAGTACGCATAAAACCGTAGTAAGTAATGCCATAATAATACATTTTGGTTTGTTTAAGTTTTATAAGACTAGAATTTACCAGTGTGATCGGTAAATTTCTTGAAGATCGGTCCATAAATTAATATAGGCCCAATATAAAGACTACGCTAGAAGAACGGTTAAGTACACCTAAAATCGTAACAACTAATCCTATCGCAATAAAATTTAGTACGTAGCAGTTTCATAGGACTAGAAATCAAACTGTCGAATTACATGAAGATCAGTCCATAATTTACTCTTGGCCCCATAGAAACCCTACTCCCGGAAACCGCAATTAACATTGATATCATAATAAAATTTGGTACGTCGCAGTATTATAGGACTAGAAATAACACTGTAAAATTTAATGAAGATCGGTCCATAAATTACCAGATGCCCCATATAAACCCATATAAACTCCCGGAAAACAGTTAAGTACGCTTAAAACAATAATAAATAATACTATCATAATAAAATTTAATACTTCACATTTTTATAGGGCTAGAAATCATACTAATAAATTTCGAGATATAAAGCCCACTCTTGGAAATAAACTAAACACGCCTTACACCGTAGCAGATATAGATATTCCGGTAAAATTTGTTTGAACTTATCGTCATATGGCCATAAAAATATGTCATGGAATTTGGTGATATACGGTCCATTATTTTTCCTTAGATCCCATATTTGGCAGCCTTCTGAGCGCCCTATGCTCCAGTGGGAGTTTAAGGAACATATATATATTCTGAAATTCACGCTTAAACTAATTTCACTGCTTAAACTAATTTATTACTAAATTTATTATTATTTATGTTTTTAATACCAGAAATAACTTTACAGAGTTTTGGGATGCTTGAATCATAATCTACCATGGACCCAATAGAAATTCCTCTCCTTAAAATCATTTTAGTTCGGTTAAAACTATTACGAATCATGATATTTTACTCAAGCTAGTTCAAATTTTTAAAACAGATCAGCATTAACCTTTGCTCTCATGAAGAAATTTTTGTATGTGAACTCATGATATCTACCTGGGTAGATAATGAGTTTATCAATTATATTTGTTTAAGGAAATTTATGTATGTACACATTTTTTATCAAAAAATCTAATATTATAAGAGTACTTTAGTGGAGGAGTTCACACAATGGACAAAAGTTGTCTCAATACTCAACCAAGAGAGCAACAAGATGTTGGCCTTTGGCGATGTTTTTTTAATTTATGGGATATTTCAGCCCTAGCTACAGTCCTAGTACAGTCAAAAAATATCGACTTAGATTATTCTTGATCTCCTCGGGTACAAATCATTGCATATCGAAAAAAGCCGAAAGCCGGATGGTAGTTAGTAAGATTTTCACCAAGACTATCTACCACGGCATATATTTTTAAGCCCGCACATACGAAAACACAAAACATAAAAAACTTCTGCAATCTTGCTTTAAAATTTTGTTGTTGTTTATTTCCTTAAAAATCGCCAAATGTTGATAACTAAGCTGAAAGTGATTTGAAAGTTGATGAAAACTGTGTAACTTATTAATAACTAAAACTCAAAATATCGTCCTCGGTAGCTACTATGAGAGCGAAGGTTAAACTTTCGGATTGTCGGTTCATAATTTATTATACACGAAGCCGCAAACGTCCGTTTTTATAAAGATTAATTAACAAAATATAGATTTCATATAGAGCCTAGTCCTGATATATTCGAAATGTCGGTGGAGGGTATCAGCCCAATATAGCACTCTTACTTGTTTTTAATTAAAAATCTTAAATAATTTTAATAGAAGAAAACTAGTTATATTAATAATTTTTTCGAATGTGCTTCTATGAGTTGTATTTTAATTTATAAATCTTTTTAAAATAGTCTTATTCCCTCAATATTTCACATACTTTTTTGCTTAAGCCAACCTTTGGGTAACATTGACGCTATAGATATGTACATTCGAAAAAATGAGTAATATAATTGAAAAAAAAAAATTCGTGAAAAAGAAAAAATTCGCATATTCTAGAAGGAAACTAGTTTAAGGATGCTATCTTTGACAACATGATCGTACATGATTTAAGCAGTCTACAAAATATTTTTACGGTAAAGGACATTTAGGAAAAAATGTAAAGCAAACATATGTGTGACAATTTTTTTTTTTTTTGGTCACACACATCCTTTCAATCTAAAGTCCTAATATATGTACATAAGTATATTTTTATTTTCCTTTTTCAACATAAATCTGATTAAAATTTTTAGAATTTTGCCTTTTAATGTGATTTTTGATCAAAATGTGCTTAGTTTTTTTTCTATTCATATGTCCTAGAAAGTAAAGTAGGAAAACAGTTAAAAGTCCTCATACCTTTGCTTAAATAAAACAAAATACTTTTTGTGTAAATTTCAAGTAAAGTCTTTCCATATTTGTAGTAGTTTGAGTAATATTCAAATAATGTTACGCATTATTTGGTTAGGGGTTGATTTTAGATGTGTATGCCCTTTTTCGATTGCTCTATAAATGTTGACATTTTTTAGTCAAATAATTATCTTTTTTTTAATTTGTTGTAAAATTAGTTTTTTTTTTATATATATAAAAATATTTGTTAATTAAATAAAAAGAAATTCATACATAATCTTCTGTTTTATTTGAAACTTTGAAGTACACAATTACATATATTTTAAATATCCTTTGAATATATTGCCTTTTTCATATCCTTTTGTTACTATTTTTGACGATTATTGTGAGTGAATTTTAAATATTTTATAATTAAATGGGCAGTTTTGGACACGAAAGATCTTAAAGGATTATTTTGAACAAAATTAATTTGAAATTAAAATAAGTCAAAGACAGACTATCAAAATGATACAAAACTTTATATATCACATAAAACAAATTTTGTGTTTGGTGAAATGTTACGCGGTTGATTAACGAATATATACAGAGTGTTGTTAAATTGGGAATATATTTTTAACAGTTTTTTAAATTATGTGTGCCTGTTTATGGGATCACATTATGCCACAAGAAAAGTCAAAAGGATTAAGGACTAGATTTTTTTGGATTGTTATGTTCTCCTTACTACAAAAATAGTCGAAATTTAAAATTCTTTGCTATGCTAATACTTTATCATAACTTGATAATCGAAGCACAAACAAATCATTAGGAATAAAATTTTCTTTGAGCCATCTAAATAATACATAAATAAATATATTTAATAATTATATTAACCATTTTTTCGAATGTACATTCTATTATATTTATAAATTTTATAATTTTTTTTTCATGCAAAAATTGTAATGTTGTTTGTTTTTAAGAGTTCATAACAAAACTTTAAGTACAAAAATTTTACTTTTTTTTAATTTATCAGAAAGCCAGGTATAATAAATAATAATTATAATATATGAAACATATCATGAAAATTGGTAGACAAGTGTAAATTTTATTCCTCCTTCATTATTATGTGCTGGACTAATATTTCGTCCAAAATAAGGCGGTTGTGCTAATACATTTCATCATAACTTGAGAACAATTTGTCTGACTTTTGTAAAACACCAGCAAATTTACTTTAAGAAGTCTTAGAAATAGTTTTTTCTGTTTTTAGCAGTTTCGGAGATATTTAAAAATAAGAGGCGATACAATTCTTTTTAAACCTCGACTAATTTTGTAGGAAGGGGACCATAAAACCTCAAGAAAATAAAGTGGTCATCAAAAGTCACGACAATAGCTCAAATTTGTTACATGGTGTTATTAATATTCTGCTGAATATAATTAGGGAGTTTTTTATTAGACTTCAGAACATACTCTTTTTAACATATTTTCCATAACGTTTCGCAAAATTGTGTGGTAAGGCAATGATTTCTTTTCGAATGTTTGTTTTTAGTTGGGAGATGGTTATTGACTGGCCAACAAATGTACACTCTTTTTTTTATATATCTCCAAAGAAAGCCGGTGAATATGGCCAGTTTAAATGGCTTGAGCTCGAAACAATGAATTTACCGAATGTTTCCCTTTACCAAAGCCATTGAGGCACCTGTAGAGTGCTGCGGCAAAATTACACAAACATTTTATGAACCAAAGATAGTCCAAGACTTACGTCCACTCATGTCTTGAATATAACAAATCAGGTTCACTTGAGTTTTTATACGAGACTCTTGTTTTATCGCTTGTTTCACTCAATACTACCATATTAGTATTGTTTCATGATTTTATTTTTTTTAGTAGAAATAAATAATGTATAGTGCAGATGAAAAACGTTTAACCTTCGTCAAGCGGTATAATTTTAAAACAGTAACAGGCGGTATGGGTACAATTGTACCGGCATATAACAGTTCACTTACCCGTGTAAATATAACATTTCTGTAAAAGCTAATTACACAATTTTATGCCTAAATTTTAAATTGCTACAACAGTAGCTAAAAATCTAAACGAATTCATAATATATTTTGTATTTTATAGCACATCTATTTAATACCTATTTGAACACTTTAAATTCAAATGTAGAAAAAAAACGTAGCTTTTACCTAATGAAAATGTTTTGATGAACAGTTACCGAGGAATAAAAATGTTATACTAACGCAATACACTAATATTTTGTTGATGCAAAAAGGGGAATTCCCAAAAAGACACACTTTAAGAACGTAGCATAAATAAATTTGTTATGAGAAAAAATTTCCTTCGAAGTGCAGTAGAAGTGAACCGGAAAATAAGCCGTAAGCACAATATGGCCGTCGAGGAGCCTCAGCCGTTGTTGGAAGGTGTTATACTTGCCAATGTGAGCACGAATACAACGCTTAACCAGAAAGTCATGTAGGGTCTGTGATGAATACTCACTAAAAGAAACAATATGTTTTGCGCGCACAGAATCGCAGTAAGCTTATATTTAATTATTTATTTTTATATTTGCACATTGTTTCCTACTTCTTAAATTAAAAAATTTTCATTGTAAAATCGTTTTATTTTGTTTTCCTGGGTTCTCTTCAAATAAAATATGCGAACACAGAAAAAATTATTAAATTTCTCCTATCAACAAATTTGTTCTAAATTCAAAATATCAAGTAAACAAGTTGTTGATTTTGCTCCTATTACCAAAATGATTATATTGAATACTAAAAATTTTAAAATTTTGAAAAAATATTTTCAATAAATGATATTTTTAATTTTAATTAAAAAAGTGATCAAAAAACTTTGAAATTTTAAACAATGTGTTAATTTATTTAAATAAATAAATATTGACAATTCCCAACAACAATTCTACATGTTTAAATTATTTTATTTTAAACGAAAAAAGTCAATTAAGATTTTTTGTTATTTAATTAAAATTTTAATTGAAAATTTATTTCAAAACAACTAAAATGTTAATTAAAATAAAATTAAATTTTTAATTTTTTTCAGCTAAAAAAATTATTGATTCAATTATCACATTAATTAAATTAAAATACTTTTTAAATCATTTTTTTAATTGATAAAACACTTTTTTCTGTGAAGGTACAATTGTACTAGAGTATCCAATTATTTGACTTTTGGTTTTGTTCGAAAAAATCAAAACGCCTTTTGCAAAACATACAGTTTTTAAGGCGCTAATGAGACCAAAACAAGATTAAGGAAATAAAATAAAAACAAACTATAAGCAAAGTAAGCACTACTTCGGTTGAACAGAATATAAAATGATCTGAAAGCCAAAGTTAAATACATGTTTTAGGCTCAGCAGCAATCGGGGTCCATTAATTTTATTTCAGTGTATAATTTGCAATTGCCCTTCCTGCTAAGCTTAAAACAGGAGTTCAATATAGGCTTTCATCTCATATTTTTATAATTTATTTTTTAATTATTTATCTTATGTTAGACGTTGTTGTTGAGGTATTTTTATTTATACAAATTTATTATCCGTAATTTAATTTATCTAATATATTATTCCTGAAAATCAAGTAAAATTCTCAGTTATTTTTTTTTTAAATCACCGTATTTTTCCTGATTTTAAAAGTAGTTATGTTTAAGATAAGAACACAAAGTATAAAGAAACTTATTAAGCTGGATCGATTTCAAAATTTGTTCAATTTCAATTTCACTTATATGTATTCGGTTTTCTTCATTTTAAAGCAGGCATCAGAAATTAAGAACCGAAAACTTAAAATTTAAGTTTTTCATTTGAAAAATTCAAATCACATGCGTACAAAATAATTTTTTTTTTCTATCAGTTAAAAAAAAAATAGGAAACACAAAAAAGATATTTATTGTTAAAGTACAATATGTGTTCTGTACATGAAAAGAAATAAAAAAAACAAAAATTTGAAAAATACACAAAAACGTTTTTTTTATTTTTTTTTTTTTTAAATATTTATTATTGATGCTCAAAACATGTTTTCAACTATACAAAAAAAAAATGAAAATTTTTTGTTTTATTTGTTCTTTAAAGTTCAAAATAATAAAGTTCTTAAAAAAAACGTTTTTGAGAAAAATATTTTTTGTTTTGTTTTAAGAAACTAACAATAAAAACTCAATTTGAAGTTAAAATTGAGAATTTTAAATAAAATTATAATATAAAATGTGTTTAAAATAGGAAATGCAAAAAATCCTTAGAGATTCTTAATTATCAAAACTAGCTGCTGTTGCATTAGATGACAGCCTTCAGTGCTTTGCCAATTATTATGACCAAAAATAGAATATTTATTGTTGCTCAAACTCAACATCAAGCTAATTGATAAGATTACTATTTAGTTCTAGGATAATCTTTATCATGTTATAACTACTTATTATTATATGTATGAGTTTAAATTTTGTCAATTAAAAAAATTAAATTTTAAAGCTAGATTTACACGATTGAAATTTTCTTCAAAATTGCTCTTCAAAATGCTTCAAACTCGTGTAAACAGCAAAATTTCTTCAAAATTTATTGATATATGTTACTTATGTAATGTGACATTCGTAAATTTTTGAAGAAATTTTGTTGTTTACACGAGTTTGAAGCATTTTGAAGAGCAATTTTTAAGAAAATTTCAATCGTGTAAATCTAGCTTAAGTTTTCGGTTCTTTTTTTTCATGTACAAAATAATATTGTACTGAAAAAATAAATATCTTTTTTTTGTGTTTGCTTTTATTTTTTTAAACTGATGAAAAAAAAATTATTTTGTACGCATGATTTTTAAATTTTTAAAAAGAAAAAATTAAGTTTTCGGTTCGTAATTTTTTGTACAAAAGAACAAAAAAAAAATATTTTTCTCAAAAACGTTTTTTTTAAGAACTTTATTATTTTGAACTTAAAGAAACAATATCAAACAAAATATTTTTATGTATTTTGGGTTATTGTACAATTTAAAATATTTTTCGAACACCAATGATAAATATTTTTTTAAAAACATAAAAAAAAAACGTTTTCCGGTCCTTGTTTTAAAGCTCTACTCTATAGGTTTGGGTAATTTGTTTCTTTCACGTATTACTATTTTGCGTCAACAATCTGTGATTTTGTTTTAAACAACCTTTCTAATGACATTTTGGTTTTTAAGACGAATCTAACAATACTTGAAATGCCAAAATTCATCCAGATGTTTGGATGCTAAGGGGTAATAAAGAAATTGAAGATCGGGTAAAAACAGGTTACCCATAATCTGACAGTGCATATGTATAAATGGTGATGAATTTTTTACAATGAACGTCAAACTCAATATGAAAAAGCCCTATTTTAGTACGAAAATGCAAACGTATGGAATTAGTAGTTAATCGATTATTACATGATTTGTCTCTCACACACCCACATCAGAATAGAAACAGAATATAACAACATGTTATTTAGTTGTTATGTATTTAATTACATAACAATAAAAAAAAAATAATAAAAAAAATAATTTTATATTAAAAAGTAGAATTTTGTAAGAAATTTATTTTAATCGATTAATTGACATAAAAAATGGCGAAAAATTTCTTCGATTAATCGAAGAACGATTAATTGAGTGGATACTCTAAATTGTACCCATATAGCCTCTTAAGGGTTTTAAACTAACCAGTCCCTATTACTAGGAGAAACCCCCACCATATTTTTTTTTTAAATTTAAAGAAATGCACTTATGTATTATAAGTGAGGAGATGTCACAGAATTTTGGGCATCAGCTGATTAAGGCAAAAAAGTTATAGCATATCAAAAATGAAGAACTTACAATTGTACCCATTCCGCTTGACGAGTGTTTAACAGATTATTTGGTTTAAAATAAATACTTTTCATTCACCTTAAGGAGAAGAGACAATGCAGAACTTACCCAATCATCTATATGAACGGGAACCGTGATCAGGCGAATTTTCGTCTGGCATTGGCAGGACGTGAACCTGGGAATTAAAATAAGATTTGAATAATTATTGTAAGTTTATATGCAATAATTGAAAATTAAATAAATAAATTATAAAAAAAAACTTTTCATTTTGCAGATTTAAAACAAAATTTTAATTAAAATTTTAGTCTTTTGGCAACACTTTTTGCTTTGATTTTTATTCTCACTGATAATGGAAAAATATTTCATTGTATGTACTTGGCGAGCTCTGGTTTAAATAAATTTAAGACTTATTTAACGTTTCTTTAAATTTCATTTATTACAATTTTCTATGAAAATTTTCTTGAAAAGCTTTCATAAAACTAAGATATTTTTTCAACAAATAGAATGTGAGAATTATTTGTCTTTATAAAAATGTGTAATAAAATATTTCTTTTTTATAAATAAGGGGTTAAGTGAGTTTTGATAAAATATTGGAATTCTGCACAGTGGGGCAGAAGCAATAGTTTTGCTGTTTTGTAAAATATATGTTAAATTTTAAGTTTGATCATTTTGAGGTTGCACAATGGGATCATGACGAACTACACCTTGAAAAATTGGTTGAGCATACCCATACGAGTTATACCAATTTAAATTTCATAACTTTGCAATATCCTCCCAGTAAAAACTTTACTTACCTGGTAGGTTAGCAAGTAATCTTGCAGAAATATAAACACTACTTATTTTTCGGCTGAATAACTATTTATTTTTGTTCGAGTTCTCCACAGAGTTGAGTACTTACAATACACTTACTAGAAGTCACAAAATATCTAGTTATTATTTTACTACCAGTAAGTTAAATTGTAAGTACTTACAATATACTTACTAGAAGCTAAACTATAACTAGTTTAATATAACTATTTAATTGGCGCTAGTTAATAGACCTAATAAGTATTTGTAGAACTAGTTATTGGTAAGTAAATATTCAGTACTGAAAACAAGACAACTAATTAGTAGTTATTGCGCTTATTATGAGTAAGCAAATATTCAAAAGTGAAAATAGTAGAAGTGAAAAGTACTTACTGAGGTCATTACTAGTAAGTACTTATTGAAGCTTTCAGAATAATGACAATTGTAAAGACAACTACTTACCAGGTAACATATGAAATAACTACTACCTATTACCAAAATTCAAAAAGTTTTTCCTGGTCTGGTCTGATATTTTTAATTATATGTATTAAATTTATTACCAATGTATCATTAAAGTCAAAAAACAATAGTTTTTATAATAAGAACTTGGAAAATTTTTAATTTGTTTTTATAATAATTTGCTTAATAAAAAAATTTCATTTACTGGCTTTTTTGAAATTAACTGCCAGGCCCACAATGTCGACAAGAACATTTCTTTCGCATTTTTATATTGAAAACAATAATAAAAAATTTAAATTTGTTTTTGTTTTCAATACAAATATAAGAAAGAAATGTTCTTGTCGACATTGTGGGCCAGGCTGTAAATAAAAATTTTGGTTAAGAAATTTATATTAAAAACAAAAAACAAACAAATTCCCAATCGCAAATTTTATTTTTATTTGAAAAACAGGCAGTTAGTGTTCAAACAGAATTGAGGCTTCAACTTCGGGCAAAAATCCTAAAGCCCCTAATTAAAACGTTGGTAGTAACTTTAAATTCTTTCTCGTTTTATTGGTTTAATTTTTTACTTTCTTATGCATTTAATTTTTTTTTTACAAAATGTATGAAATTTAATGAAAGTATGGTAGCATTGTTGGAGGAATAATTGTCTTTATGTGAGAGCATTAGAAAAAACGTTCTCAAAATAAAATAGATTTTATTTCAAGACGGCTTTCTAGGACAAATTTTTATGTCATATTGTATGGAAAATGTGGTCTCGACGCAGTTCTCTTTGCACACTTAGTCTTTTTAAAATATAGTTTTTTAATACATTTTTTTTAGTTTTATAAAGTTTTTAATTATATCATTTTTAAATTCTGTTTATTTAAGCTTATGGTCTAGTTTTTATTTTATAAAAAAGGTAATCTTTATTTTTCTTTCGAATTTTGGTATCTCCGTTGTGTTACGTCTTCAGGATTGAAAATTTTTCAAAACAATTACATAAAAAACATATTAACAAAATTTCTTAAAATAAAAATATTGACAACATTTGAAAAAATTCTTATGCTAACAAAATATTTAAACATAATCTATTACAATTTAAAAAATTTATTTAATTAGATTATATGGTGTTCCAAAAATTCATAAGAAGAGGAATTTCCGCTAAGACCAATTTGTTCTTGTATTAATTTTCCTTCTTATGAACTTTCGAAATATATCACGAAAGTTCTTAGAAAAATAACTGATAATTCAAAATATAAAGTTAAGGATTCTTTACAATTTAAAGATAGATTAAAACATATAAAAATAAATGATGATGAGAAATTAATTTCCCTTGATGTAGTATCTTTATTTCCGAGTGTACCAGTAGATCTGGCCATGTGTATAATAGAGAAAAAATGGGACAAGATAGGAGTTTCGAAAATTCGAAAGAAAAATAAAGATTAACTTTATTATAAAATAGATGCTATACCATAAGCTTAAATAAATATAAATTAAAAATAATATAATGGATGGACGAATAATTTATAATAATTTTAATTATATCTTTACAACGGCCAAAAATATTTTATGTTAAATAACTATTGTGAAGAATAAAATTTAATGAAAATTAATGATTATCAAGTTGATAATCATGAATCGCGAAATACATTTTAGTCACTCTCTTGAGATTCGTTACGAGCATTCAGCATTGCTGGCATAAGAAGAGCAATTGTTTCAAGCAAACAGGAGTTTGTTATTTTTCTTTTTTTGCTTTCCTCATGCTACTTGAAGGAGGGTCCAACGTTAAAGAAGCCTATTAAAAGAGTCCTTGTTGCAATCTTCCCTATAGAATACGCCTTGGAACATCAGTAATTTTATATAAGTATTATTGCTGCTTTGAATTTTCTTAAAAATATTCAAGTTCAAAAATTTAACGGTACATTTTTTGCATTGACAAATAATGGAAGAAAGGAAGACAACCATTAAAAACCTAATGAAAGTCCTTCCAGAAAAGATTTTTAACAGTAACAACAATGCTGGTTTATGTAAATCCATGTAAAGGCTGTTGCTTAATATATGTAAAGGAATTGAATTCTTTAATTTAAGCTTCCGACTGATACGATAAGACCTCATTTATTTGAATTTCCGTTATAAAAACATGGCTGACTTCCAAAACGTCAATTGCTTTGTATTAGAACAAAGCATAATGTTTCATAACGCCGCAATACAAAATATATACAATGCAAACCCTTCCAAAACATCACTGTTAAGTATAAGTAACGCAGTAAAACAGCAGTCAGGGCATCGGTTTTAAAATTGATGCTTTGTGACATTTAACATTTCATTTTCAAACACTACATATTTATTTTTAATATTATCCATTGCATCACTTACATTTCAAAACGTTTAAATATACAAAACACATAGTTGCATTGTTTCGGCACTTTTTACATCTACATGGTTAAAACTTTGTATTGGTACGGTAAATTTGCAAAATTGGTACACTTTTTTTTCGTGACAAGCTAGGCACCTAGCGTTTTAGGATAATTCAGGTACGCTGAATCCAGTGGTGCTTACGGTTTTTTAAGATTGGCTCTGGTTTTCGAGATATACCGTTATTTCGAAAATGGAGGAGGTTGCACAACATATGCTTGCGTAACTCAAAAGCCCTTTAGCTAATTGAAAAAACTTAAAAATCTGCAATAAAATTTCCTTTAAGAAAAGTAAAACTTCTTTCTTATATCCGCAGTCGTTTTAGAAACATAATTTTTTTTTGGAAAAAAAAAATGATTTTCTTAAAGGAATTTTTATTGCAGAATTTCGGCATATGTTGTGCAACCTCCTCCATTTTCTAAATAACGGTATATCTCGAAAACCAGAGCCAATCTTAAAAAACCGTAAGCACCACTGGATTCAGCGTACCTGAATTATCCTAAAACGCTAGGTGCCTAGCTTGTCACGAAAAAAAAGTGTAAATTTCTTGCACAGTGTTATCATATATATAAATTGACGAAATTTTTTAATTAAAAGCCTACGCCATTCAGTTAAGAGACAATGGATTTTTTCTTAATACTAATTTGAGAGTGTGGTCTATAATATGTTTTTCATTATTAATTTATATTAACAATTATTTAAAATTTCAGTTTACATAGACTTTAATAACAAGCCCATCCATTTTCGGTAAAAGTTTTCGGTACCGAAACCCCACACAACCCTACAACACATCCACAGCCTTTATGTTTCAATTAAATAAATTAAATTTAACCCTTTTAAAACTCACGTTTCAAAATTAAAATGAATAAACACAATCTTATGCAAAATTTATTAAATCTCAAACCTGTTCGATAACAAGAAACCAAAGTCAAATACAAGACTTTAAATTAAAAACGAAAAGATGTTTGTAAAATGACCTCTTAAGACATCAATTCATTTGGTCGAGAGTGCGTGTTTTGGTCATGTAATCGCATTTCAATTGGATGAAGATGAAAGCGGTCAACATTCAACTCTAACCTTTAGCAAACCTATGCCACACTCATATTACAATAAATGGAAAACTACAAATGAAACCACAAAAACCTTAAGGACTCAAAGGAAACACGATTTTAAAGAAAATTGAAAATTCCTTAAACTTAAAACCAAGATAATGGGTTCTCTAAGATTTTGTGACTTAAAAACAATAAATACTTGTATAGTTTGACACTGCTTTGCTACACACAAAATTACTTAGTCTCTATTTGTATGGAAGTGTGTTTATTTGTATATCTGTATGTGTGTGTGTATAACTGCAGGATAGAAAAATAGTTTTAGTGTGTCTGTGCATTGTACTCATCTTGGATAGTTGTAGTTTATAAGAAAGTTTAAAGAAAGTCGTAAAACGCTTTCAAGCATACAAATTGCACAAATAACACACCAGGCCATCGTTGGACAGGATAAAACAAGGACAAGAATACTTATTCTAGCGTTTGCTAAAACACACCAACGCACTCCAACAAATTCTTGTACATAAACAACAACAATTTGTATAAAGGATATGAGAGTGTATGTGTGCAAGTGTGTTATGGCTATTAGTATTAGTCTAATCATTAAAATATATACATACAAAACTTTCTAAGTTACACACGAGTGTATAGATGTATTTACGTATTGAAAGATATTTGTAGATGAAATACTCTTCTGGTATTTTGAAACAGGACATGTTATTTGTTTGTTTGGCCGTGTGATAGTGTTTCCTAAATCGAGGTATGTTGCTGTTATTGTTGTTTATTTGTTTGCATGTGCACTCAAGGGTTCTAAAAACTTTAAATACAAAGACATACATATGTTTTCTTCAAGCTACATAAAACAAGATATATTATGTCTTGGCACAGTGTTATGCATGGAAACTTTTTTCCCTTAATTACTTATTTAAGACCTCTTCTACTTTGCAGTTAAGATGTATGCAATGGGATCGCCATTTGCTTTGATCTTGAGGTCTAGTTCTAGCTATTCTGGGATCTATGTACTTTCTCTTGAAGAATTGATTCGTAGATTCTGGCAAGCCAATCATCTTCTCCCCCTTAGACGGCTTCCAATGGACTTTGTCTCGAAAACTTTTGGAATTAAGGAATCTTTCATTCGGATTGTGTGCATATACCATCTGGCCTTACCATTATCTATTTTGTTTTCGGGAGGTTCTATTTGCAAGCTGCTTCTAAAAAAGTCGTTTTTACCCTTTCTCTTCGGGCCACTCTCCGCAATTTCTTTATTTCTGTTTCCTGTATGCCACATTTTCTTGAGTTCGTATGGATCCACGATTCACACGCATATGTAAGTGTTGGGATGTAACTTGAGTTATAAACTGATAATTTGGTCTTCTTTGATACTTAGAGTTTATTTAAAAATAGTTTGAATATTCCCAAAATAACTATCGGGCTTTTCTTAATTAATATGGACAGTTTATACTTAAAAAATTGCAAAATGGAAAAGAGCAAATAGATAGTTTGTTTTATTAAGCTTTATAAATGAAAAATTTAACGTCACGTTATTGGCACCAATATTTAGCTTCGCAAGAAGTTTTTCATTTCCCTTTTTCAACTTCCGAAGCAATCACAGAACAAAGTGTTTTAGCAATTAAAAAAAAATGGTTTAAAAAGTATTTAAATTTAATTAATGTGATAATTGAATCAACTATTTTTTTAGTTGAAAGAAAATTAAAAACTTAACTTTGATTTAATTAACATTTTAATTGTTTTGAAACAAATTTTCAATTAAAATTTTAATTAAATAACAAAAAAATCTTAATTGACTTTTTTCGTTTAAAATAAAATAAATTAAACATGTAGAACTGTTGTTGGGAATTGCCAATATTTATTTAAAAAAATTAACACATTGTTTGAAACGGCAAACTTTTTTGATAATTTTTTTAATTAAAATTAAAAATATAATTTATTGAAAAAAAATATTCAAAATTTTACAATTTTTAGTCATCAATATAATCATTTTGGTAATAGGTGCTTAATCAACAAATTGTTTGCTTAATATTATGAGTTTGGAAATGTCCCTGCCACTGAAGTTAAGAAGTCCCTTAGAGCAACTCATGTCGTATGTGGGCAACGTTACTTTGGTAGCCCTGCTGCCATCCAGTTGTTTCCATCTATTATTAGCCATATCCATATAGTATCTGAAGATTTCGCTGCTGATTGGTCCCAAGGTAGTTATGACTGGCACACCGTGCTAAATATCAAAAGCAACTACAGTCTTGGCCAGTCCGGCTGCCTGCTCATTGCTGTAGTGGTCCCTATGCGTAGGGACCCAAATTAAGGCAATGCCAGTTAGGCTTGCTCAGTCTTTATAGTTCTTACTTGCACTGTTTAACTGGAATGGACGTTGTCTTATGCAAATTTTGCCGCTAATGCTCCTGTTGGGCAGTGTTATACATACCTCTCTTATTGCCAGTATTTCAGCCTAAAACACTCTTGCTTCATCCGGAAGACGGAAAGAGAGCTTTATTTGCTGCTCTCCCGAGAAACCCCGGAGCCAATAACACAAGTCATCTTTGGCCCATCAGCTTAAACTCTAGTGCGGTATTTATTAGCAAGGATTCCCATATGCCATGCCCGCCTTGCCGGAAATATAAACTTGAAGTTCTTCCCAAAGTCTATTCGGGATGTTCTGTGGTCTATTGGTCGTTTCAGATATGTAGCTTGCTTTTGCGAGATCCTTGAATGATCATACGTCCTCGCCTTCCAACATCCCGATGCCGAGAGCCTGACCGCGTTGACCAATATGACCAATAGCTACAATTCTATTGCAAGAAACTGCAGCACAGTATTTAGCACCTCTGTAGCACTAGAACGTAGAGCGACTGGTATTCCAATGCATGCATATCTTTGTACTCTGCCAAGCTGGTCCATTGGACTAAAGGTCCAATTAGACGTTATACAACAATAACCATACAAAACAGCTTATGGGCAACACTGTACTTGATTATAGATGGATTAACATAACGGTATAACCATTATTATACAAACCAACTGAATTTTGGTTTCTATGGTCATCGTAACGGCAAATGCATTATGTTTATGTCACGTCTAATTGGACCTTAAGCGCCCCCAATTTAAGCTTTTATCAGAAGCGTTATTTGTTTGGTCAAATATGAACCGATTTAAGTGGAATTTGCTATGCTGCAACTAAATATTTTTGGACCAAATTCTATTTGCATAGAAACATTTGAAAATATAAAACGATTCTCAACATTTTTTCAATAGGCTTCGACTTTATGATATGTGAGTTCCAAATCTCATCATATTGTCTTCAAATTTGCGACCTGTTCTTAGCGCAAAAATTTTACATGGAAAGGCAACTAGCCAGCCAGACGGATGGACATCAATAAAACGACTCAGAAAGTGATTGTTAAACGATTAGTGTAATGAGAGTAGGATCTTAACCCAATATTTTTATGTCTGACAAACATAAGCACAAACGCATAATTCCCTCTCTACTATAATTATTTATAATTGTGTATAGAAATTGTACCATTTTGGGAAACTTTGTAAGAAAATGATTTTCGTGCCTTCCTCAGATTCTTGAAAGCGAAAAACTTACATTGTAGTTTTCTTAAATCTTTTTTTAGGCTTAAATATATAAAAATTATTACATCCTTTTTGAAACTTCAGGAAGTTCTTAAGCCCTGTTTTAATTATTCAATAATTTGAGATCAAAAGTTGTATTATGTTAAATAATAATAAATTTTTTATTTGCAAGCCATTTAAGTAAATCAAGCAATTTTGTGGTAAATCTGAAACACTGTGTTTCTTATAAAACAAATTCCAAGAACATTTAAAAGATTTAAAATATAGAGTTCTGCATTTTAAAACTATTTTAATGTTTACAGCCAAAATAACAAATAAAAACCGAATCTTATTTTTAAAACAAAGTATGTGTAAGTAAGTAAACTTACATGTGTTATATTACATATTGGTTACTTTATCTTTTTTTACATTACATTCGGTAAAATAACATGAGATATAAGATTTCTATTTCTTGTGCAGGCATTATCAACCATTAGTCAAGGAGTCGTAATTTGCTTAAGAACAAAATATTCGTTTACTTATTTTATTTAATACACATGACAAACTCTCATTCTCAGCCACCGAAAAACTCTTAAAATTTCTTTAAAAAAAACCAAAAAAAACATTTCAAACTTACAATTATTTTGGTGTTGTGACCATTAAAATTGTTTGTTTGTCTATTTTTGGTATAATCCTTAAAATATTTAAATACTTACATACATGTATGTATACGTATGAGTGAGTTTGTATGTGTACATTTATTTGAGGGTAAATATCTTATAGATTCATTTGAATGTGTTATTTATGCATGACTGCATTTGGTCAGAAATTTGTAAGACATTTCAAAAGATCTTAAAGAAATTAACATTTTTAAGATGTTCTTGAAAGTCTCTAAACCCCAAAAAAAAAAACGGACACTTATTTTAAGAATTTGCCAAAACTTAACAGCAAAAGAAACCAGAACTACCAATAATAATTTGCATATCAAAGTCAAAAACATACATACAAGA
Organism: Pollenia amentaria; assembly: GCA_943735925.1. Taxonomy (NCBI): domain Eukaryota; kingdom Metazoa; phylum Arthropoda; class Insecta; order Diptera; family Polleniidae; genus Pollenia; species Pollenia amentaria. The sequence continues at coordinate 196,100,123 of OX031008.1, read as the reverse complement.
AAACATTACACATTTATACAAATACGAATCGCCCTTCCTCTACAACTACTCCTTCCTATAATTTTTTAATTTATTAAGAAAATAATGTTAAAAAAAAGCGTATTTAAGATTTAAATTGTTTATTAAAGCGTCTCATTTAAAAAATTAGTAAAGGAAAAGCAAAGAAAAAATAATAAAATAAATTACGCGTTTCCCACAGACTGCACCACATCAAAGTGACCACTTGTTAACTGACTGAGCTTGACTATCCAAGCAGCTGACTGATGTATGTCTATTTGCCTTTTTTACGTTGTTCATTCTTTTTTTTTTTTGGTTTACTTAATTTAAGAGTGTTCTTTTACTGCCATTCATGGAAAGTCCCTTCATTAACATTTTTCACTTCATAATTATGCTCTAGTCTTTAGCAGAGCTCGAGCTGACTTCTGTTGCAGCTTTCCCCAAGGCTTTTATATTATATAAACAAAAAACAACAAATACACGCACATTAAATATTTCAAACGTCCCTTTTGCTTCAAATGAAAACAAAAAAATAAAAAATAAATATCCAAAAATTAAGAAAAATACATCATAATTTTCCATAAGAAACCATTAAAATCTAATTCAGTCATGTGTGAGTGTGTTCAGGGAGTATTACTAATTAAAATTTATGTCTACTTTGGTTTTTTCTAATATTCTTACTGCAAATACTAAATCAAATTTTAAATATTTTTTAATTATGTGGTCAAATTTGTATAGAATGTTGTTTAGAACGTTAGCATTAAGTATACCAATTTACAGTTTGTACTTTAGGACAGCTGTGGAAAAGAGTTACATGGATTCCTTTTCTAGAGGCTTTACCATGGTGGATCTTAACCACAAACAAATGCGTTTACCAACCGCGCCCGATTGTGAGCGCAACCAATACATCCAGGTAGCAATTTAAGTTCATAAACCGGAAGATTGTTTTCTCGCCCCTTGTTTGGGAGCTGGAGCTATCTAACCTCTGCCTTTCCCACAAGTCTTGAAAAATCAGCTCTTTATTGGGACTATCAGAATATTCGTTCCCGCGACTTTGGGAAGATCCCAAAAGTATATCTTTAACGGAAAATCGGAAATTCCACAAAGACAATCTACCTGAAAAAAGGAAGAGTTCCGCATGAAGCTTACTAAAAGAGTCCGTAACCAATAGTCATTCCGGGGTCTAAAGACTCCTGAGGTATCATATAAAATCTCTGTACTCAAATATCCTTAAGATAATCTCTACAAACCTCCGGGAGAACACTTTAGGACAACTATAATTTTGATTAACGTGAATATCTGTCCTGCGACTTAACTTTATGGTGGATCTCAATTACATGGTGTGTTAACATTATATATATATGTTCCTTCCACTCCTAAGGGGAGCATAGGGCCATAGAATAATAACTAATATTAAGCACTTACCAAATGCCACTGTGTGAGTGAAGGATCCTTTGCACACACAGCACAGTGGTTGCACTTGTATGAAGTAGAGCAACAAAAACAGCTAGAATAAAGATATAATTTGAAATTTACACAGGATATTTCTGATAATATAAAAACGATATCCTGGTTAAATAGGCGGGTCACTTGTCCCTACCGTTTTTTACATTCTTGTTAATAATATATTTAGAATAAGTTTCTGGTTCTCACGAACTGCCTTCTAATTTTCGCCTTCGATAAATGTATATGTGTAAAAGTAAAAACAATTTAATTTGATCTAGAATACGTCAAGCTGTATGGTCAAGCGAATTTTGTAAATCTACTTTGGCCTGAGATTCACTTACGGTGCTAGATTCTGCATTTGTATAATTTTTTTATTTTTAAAAGATTTTGTTTGTTGTGCTTAATTCCCTTTTTAAATAATTGATAAAAAGTACTGAAATTTATTGTTGGAGGATAAGCTGTTCCTATGCGCATTTCACTGGTTGCTTAGGCCAGATCATCAGGAAACGTTCTCCTAAATAATTTTAGAAAAGCCAAAGCTATCAGCAAACAAAACTACAGAGGGAATGAGAATTACCTACAAACACTCAAAAAGTCTTGTTTGCAACGATATCAAAGCTTAAACAAAATACCAAACAATAAATCAGTGTTGAGTTTTTATCTTTTTTACATTTCCCGCTACAATTAGTTAGAATTCTCCCAACATTAATTGTAGTTGTAAATGGGTAAAGAAAAAACATATTAAAAACAAAAACAAAGTGCTTTTATTGTTTTCGCAAGAAATCAAAATAAAAACAATTTGCCAGTTCAGTTTTTTATGCACGTGCACTTGCTAAAATTTATTATCAAAGTTGTTTGTGGGAATACTATTATTTATTAAAAGATTTTGTTTGTTGTGCTTAATTCCCTTTTTAAATAATTGATAAAAAGTACTGAAATTTATTGTTGGAGGATAAGCTGTTCCTATGCGCATTTCACTGGTTGCTTAGGCCAGATCATCAGGAAACGTTCTCCTAAATAATTTTAGAAAAGCCAAAGATATCAGCAAACAAAACTACAGAGGGAATGAGAATTACCTACAAACACTCAAAAAATCTTGTTTGCAACGATATCAAAGCTTAAACAAAATACCAAACAATAAATCAGTGTTGAGTTTTTATCTTTTTTACATTTCCCGCTACAATTAGTTAGAATTCTCCCAACATTAATTGTAGTTGTAAATGGGTAAAGAAAAAACATATTAAAAACAAAAACAAAGTGCTTTTATTGTTTTCGCAAGAAATCAAAATAAAAACAATTTGCATAAAAAACTGAACTGGCAAATTGTTTTTATTTTGATTTCTTGCGAAAACAATAAAAGCACTTTGTTTTTGTTTTTAATATGTTTTTTCTTTACCCATTTACAACTACAATTAATGTTGGGAGAATTCTAACTAATTGTAGCGGGAAATGTAAAAAAGATAAAAACTCAACACTGATTTATTGTTTGGTATTTTGTTTAAGCTTTGATATCGTTGCAAACAAGACTTTTTGAGTGTTTGTAGGTAATTCTCATTCCCTCTGTAGTTTTGTTTGCTGATAGCTTTGGCTTTTCTAAAATTATTTAGGAGAACGTTTCCTGATGATCTGGCCTAAGCAACCAGTGAAATGCGCATAGGAACAGCTTATCCTCCAACAATAAATTTCAGTACTTTTTATCAATTATTTAAAAAGGGAATTAAGCACAACAAACAAAATCTTTTAATAAATAATAGTATTCCCACAAACAACTTTGATAATAAATTTTTTTATTTTTTTTTTGTACCCTTTCGTAACTAAGGAATATGTTTTTATTTATTAATTTATTCGTCGTTCCATACAAAAGGTCAAGGGTCTCATATTGCAGTACAGAACTAAGAATTAGCAAATTGTTGTAATGCTAAATCTAAAAACTAGTTACAAAAATCAAAAATATATATGTAATAAAGATATAATTTTTAAAAAAGAAATAGATTGAAAACGTTAATCAAAAAATTATTAATTTTATCAAAATCAAATAATAATAATTTTTAATCAATTAAATGTGGAAAACAGTTCATTATTGACTTTATGAACTCTAGTGCGTTACATCAAAGTTAAGAACTATATGGAATTGAGTTACAGAGGTGAATGGTGTGGATGAAGAATTTTCACACTAATATGAGACTATAGTGTCTTTGTGGTATTAGTCTTTTTCCTCTTCTTTCGAAATTCGAGAAATTAAGTTTTTAGCTGATACGCATTTTTAGCAGATCTTTAAAACAAATGTCATAAAATTTGATTGTCAATGTTGAAACTCGTGCTCGACGTTTTAATCCATAGAAATAACGAATAATATGTATTATTAAATGCAACGTTTAGTTTGTTTTCACTTATTGTGTCACAATTTGCAAAAAGTACACATCTATACAATAAAATTGGTATAAGATACGTTTCAGCGAGTGGCATTCGAATTATTATTGGTGTGCAATATTGAGTTCGCCAAAGTGTTCTTCTTACAATGGAAAACGTTCGACCACATGCATATTTTATATGGTCAGACCACGTTAGCGTGTTATTAAAAATAATTCCAAGGTTTTTGGCTGTATTAACAATTTCTACACGTTGATTATTAATGGAAACATTGGGCATTAGGGTTAAATTTGCCAGAAGTTTACGGATAATAATACATAAGGATTTTTGGGCGTTGACTCCATGACCATTTGCCTCTATTCACATATAAATTCTATGTAGTTCTTTATTCAAAGTAATGACACACTGATTCAGCGATGCTTAATTACAACTGTTGAACGTCATACTTAGGGAAACCTTAGAGTTTATAAAATCACGGATGTGCAAGTACTGATGTTTTGGTAAATTTATTTCATTTACACTGTGCAACAAGTAAAAATCATCATTATGTGTAATTCTGTAATAAAAATGTTTCCTAAAATTTCTCCATACATCTTGTCGTACCTTTGGAACGAAGTATTCGATTTTGTTATGCAATCCGTTTTAATTATGGCAGATTTAAGCCTTTCTAATATCATTTTTTTATTTAGCCATTAGTTTTGGAGTTATGAGGCACAAGTAGAAAAATTTTTTTTTTTTAATAATTATAAAATTTTTTGAACTCAAAAAATTCATAAAAAAATTTAAATCAACAAATACTTTTCAGTTTTTGCACTCAATCATACAGGTACATATTAAAAAAAAATTAATTTTATTTCATGAAAATCCATGTTTAAATTCCTGTTTTATTTCGGATAAACTGAAAGTGCCTAGTTCTGAGATTTTTCTATCGCAATTTTGTGTAGATCTAAAAATTACAAAATTTTACCTTCTTATTAAACAATATATTTTTAGCCCTTTAGCTTAATTATTTTTTTATAAAGCTGCATATAATAGAAAAAAAATAAATTTTATTTCATGAAAATCCATGGATAAATTCGTGTTTTATTCCCGGCAAAGTATAAGTAACTAGTTTTGACATGTTTTTTAACGCAAATTTGTGTAGAGCTAAACATGTTGCGATTTTTAGCCGTGTTACCTTTTGCGGTAAAAGCGTTATCACTCAAAGTTTAAACCACTGATCCATGTGAGATGCCTATGGCTCTCTCAATATCTTGCACAGACATAAAATCTCCGATCGGCCAACATTATATCGTGAATTTGTTGCATTGTTTTAAATGCAAAGGCCTTAACTGGGCGTCCAGAAGGTTCAGCATCTCACGTGCTTTTACGGCCACAACGAAACTTAGGTAACCACTTGATTGATGGTGAAGAGCTCCCACAGGATTTATTCAGCTGAGCTTTGGCTTGTGGAGTCGTCAGAAAAAAGTACTAACTCCGACTCCGACTCCGACTCCAAACGCTGAAATTTATCTTTAAACTCTTTTTATACCCTCCACCACTAGTGGTGAATGAAGGTATACTAAGTTTGTCAATCCGTGTGAAACTTTTTTATTATAAGTCTAAGACCCCATAAAGTATATATATTCTGGTTTCTTGTGTAATTCTAAGTCGATTTAGCAATGTCCGTCTGTCTGTCTATCTGTTGAAAACACGCTCACTTTCGAAAAACTCAAAAGATAAAAACAGTGTTAGCGTCAAATTGTTTCCAGTAATCCTAATCATTTTTTGATTAAAAACCAGCAAAATCCGATCAATAGGATCAGATGTATGAATCAAAATGTAGAACCACTAACCTAAAAAATTTACAATTTTGTTATAACGAGTAACATAAAAGGTGGCTCGGCTTGATATAACCCAATAAAAAATGTTCTTATTTTGCAAAGCACTAATTGTACATTTTAAAATGTAAGCACATATTTATGCGCTACGCAATAAGACATACAGAGATGCAGTAAGGTAAGTGAACGAATTCTTAATAAATTTAAAAAATATAAATAAAATTTGAGGAGCCACGACATTCCCTTACTACGAAGCAGGTTTGTAAGGGAGCATATCAAAGAATAACGGTAACGATAAATTTCGTGCGAAAACTAATCATTACATTCACCAATTTGTATATGCACTGGATAAAGTGCTTTCTGTTGAAAAAATTTATTGCTTCAAAGTGGGAACTCGCCATATGGAATTCATGTCTTCCGAAAAAGATATGGTAATCGAAACTTTTAATTTTCTCCCTTACAAGCCTGCTTCGTTGGAAGCTCCACTTTTTATTGGGAAGATATTGCAAAATCCGTTCTTAATTACTAGAAATCGTTGTGTATGTCTAAAACCGTAATATATATTTCTATCATATAAAAATCTGCTGCGTCATAGTTCTATAGGACTACGGTCCGTAATTTGCAATAGACCCCGTATAATGGAACATTACTGGGTAAAGTTCACACTATTGGTGATCTCGGTATTTTATTGGATCACAAACTAAAATACTGTGATCACATTTCATTAATGATCAATAAAGCTAATGGAGTTCTTGGTTTTTTGAAACGTTGGTCAAAAGAATTTTCTGATCCATATGTCACTAAACACTTATATACGTCTCTGGTTCGCCCTATCCTGGAATATGGATCAATTGTGTGGGATCCATACTTTAATATATATATCAACAGCATTGAATCTGTACAGAAACAGTTCCTTTTATTTTGTTTAAGAGGTCTTGGATGGAATTCGCTTGCACTACCTTCATATGAAAGCAGACTTGGTCTTATTAAGTTACCGACGTTAAAAAGCCGAAGAACAATGCTAAGTATTTCGTTTTTAATGGGTCTAATACGCGGTGATGTCGATTCCGGTTACTTGTTAAGCAAAATTAACTTTAATGTTCCAGTGAGACCTACACGAAATTTTCAGCCGTTAAATTTAACGTATTACCGTTCTGTGTACGCTAACAACGACTCCTTTCGTCAAATTTGCTTGAAATTTAATAATCTATATAATCTAATTGACTTTTCTGATAGTAATGATGCCTTAAAAAGAAAAATTATTGTTTATTTAAATTCAAATTAGTTAATATCATTATTCTATATTTATTATATGTACTATAATTTAAGCACTTATGTCTGTAAGGATTTTTAATCTATAGACTGGAAAATTAAATAAATAAAAATAATGCCTTCTCCCGGAAAATAGTTTAGTATGTTAAAAAACGTAATAAATAATGCTCTTGTAATACAATTTGTTACGTTAAAGATTTTTTAGGACTAAAAATCAGACTATAAAATTTCCTGAAGATCGGTCCATAGTTTACCATATAATGTCCAATATTGTGCTCACTCTGGGAAATTATTTAAATACGCCTAAAACCGTAGCAGATATAGATATTGTGGTAAAATTCGGCCCAATATTGGTTCATATGACCAGAAATAATATCATGAAATTTTCTAGTTATCGGTCCATATTAACCTTAGATCTTATCTTATTTTTAGCAGCCTTCTGAAAAACACTTAAACAAATTTTACTACTGTATTGTTCCTATAGATTTTTAATAAGAGTAATCAATATACAGGATTTTGTGATGATTAGTCCATAATTTACCATGGATCTAATATAAATTTCCCTCCTGAAAATCCTTTTAGATCGGCATAAACTGTTACGAATTATGATATTCTATTCAATTTAGTTCAACTTGCTAAAAATAAAAGCATAACACTGTCTGGTTGTCGTCCAATTGGTTTAAGCCAAGACCAATTTTTATACTAACGTCCGTTTTTATAACGATTAATTATTTATTTATATCACTTATATATTCCTACTGTCGGTTGTTAACTTGTTTTTAATGCAGTATCTTTTAAATGGTTAAATATGGCAAGAAAATGATTCTGTAGAAATTTCATATCGATATTTGAAATATTGCAGCGCCAATTTCGAGGAATTTTCATTTTATAAAATATTAGAAATTTTTTTATGGCGAAAACTTTTGGAGTCGGAGTCGCGAGTTTTTGTGGGTACTACGACTCCGACTCCGACACCGGTACAAAAACCTAAGCTTTGACTCTTCAACTCCGACTCCACACCTGGTTTGAATAATGGGGTTTACCGAAAAAAATAATGTTTAATGAGCAAAGGCAATTCACTTTTTTCCATGTTCTCCTCAAAACCCGCGATAGTTCGCTATCAATGTTTGTCAAACAGAAAATAAATGATGCAGGTTACTAAATATTGGCAGCGGTCAACTAAGAGTTGCCTATTGACAGGAGGGTTTTTACACTTTCAGACACGAGGCGGGAAATTGGATCGCCAAAATCCAAAATCGGTTTATTTATTGAGAATCTGCAGATTTGGTTCCAATTAATTTTAAGCCGAATTGAAACTATTACAATTTTGGAATATAGATTTTGCATCTATAAAATTTTTATGTTCTGAAAACTTTCAAGTTCTTTTGATATTTAAAATATGGTTGGTTAAATAAATTTTAACCATCATCCACATGTGAGTACTATTCAAAAAACTTTGTACTAGTATGTAATTTAATCAAACTAAATTCCGGAAATAATTGTCAATTATCGTAACAAATCAATGATGCCTCTCTGTATAATCTAACTTTAATTTGCAAATAAAATATAAGAAAACAGACAACAAACCATCAAATAAACAATTTAAACTAATAATGAAATAATAAAAACAAGACAACTTGTTTACGAATTTTAACAATTTAACCGAAATAAAAAATACAATCAAACAAAATTATGCCTACAAATGCAGGAACACTCCCAAACACAGGGCTTTATCAGCCAAACAGAAAGAATTCTTAAGGAATAAAAGGTATTTTCGAAAACGAAGATGAATCCTTTGAATGATTATTTAAAATAGTAAAATGGGGTAAGAAGGATTTGTAACATTAAAGATGATGTCAAATTCGTTTGATAGCAAATGTTTCTTTAAGTTTTTTTATTTTTTACTTTTTGTTCTTTTGTGAATTGTGCGCCGGAGACTAATAAAATCAACGATGTGTAACTTGCAAAAAAAAAAAGAAGGCAAATAAAAGCAATGAGCCTCAATTGCAAGAATAAAATAAAGAAAAACACTGACTAAGAATTTTATTTTTTTTAAATTTTCTGTAGTTGGGTGTTTAAAATATTTTTGCATAAAAATAGCAACAATTATTAAGAGTGAGTCAACATCCTTTTTTTACTCGATTTAGAAGGATTATTTTGAAGCTAGCCAAGGAAGTAGTCTGGTTTAATATGAGTCTTTTTTTATCATAAACATTTATTTTTCTTTTGGATTCTTTAAAGAAAAAGGAAAAATGATGCTACCAGATAATTTCTATAGCAAGCAAAAATTTGTTTATGAGCAAAAACACAATTTAGTTGACGGTCTGTGACCCGTATTTTAAATAACAAAGAGAAAAAAAATTGACAAAAATGAAAAAAAGAACTTAAAAAGGGTTAGTTATAATTCCCTTAAGCAGAGAAGGGGTTGGCTGGCACAATTCTGGAAGAATCTTTATGATTTTAATGTTGTTCAACGAAAAAAAAAAAAATTATACTGGTGGTGGCAGGACTTATACCACTGCTGCTGCTGGTGGGGGTTTAATTTTATGAGGGCTCCTTTTTGCAATTATGTATTAATCACTTTAGTATTGTTTTATCTCTTCGTAGAGCTTTTTTAAAGCAAGACTATGATTTTTAGTGAAGCGGATAAACAAGAAATTTGTTTCTTTTCTTTTTCTCTCATTTTACTAAGCATTTTTATATTAAAGTAGATATTTTCTAATATCTTTTTGACTAGACATTACCCTTCTGGTACGATATACTCCCCAATTTTAATTGATTATCCACTAATAACTTTTAAATTATTTTTCCAAAAAAATTTTTTTTATTACTGTTTTCTTTGTTTTATGCCTTTTTCAAGGAGGCAAACATTGGTGCTGTATTTTTTATTATCATTTATTAGAAAAAGTAGCAATAATAGCAAGAAAAATTAGTTCATTAGGCAGTATGTAACATTTTGGTACTTTTTTATAAACACTATTCGTTTAGCGAGAAGCAAAATTTTTCTAAACAAAGTTATTAAAACAGATTCCTCTCCAATCGTCTTTTCAAAAAGACAGTCTTTCTAAGACAATTTCGGCAAAAAGGTTTCATTTTAAAGTTTTTTTTTTATTTAAAAATGATGTTTTGTCAAAAGGGTATTTTAAGGTATGTTTTGGCTACCATTGTTTCTATGATGGCTAGTGTTTTTAAAATATACATTTTACAAAATAAGTAAATTAATATCTTTTACTGGTATAAGAAATGCCATGTACAGAGTCAGAGAAACATGGATGTCAAATAACCAATTGGAGAATATGATAATCAAAGTTTTTAATACCTGTTTTAAAACGGATGTGAAACGTGGGGTCTTAGGCAAAAATCTATTAAGAAGCCGCAATCTTGAACGAGCAGATAAGCGAAGTGAATCATGCGATGATTCTGCCACAACACAATATAAAATATCGTATAATAAACTAAGACCCAGTTCATTAAAGCATCAGGAGAAGGAAATATGGCTGCAGTGATGAAAATTTATCCTTTTAGTGGCTAGGCTTAGCCATTTTTCACCTTCTTTACCCACTAAAAAATAGTTAAGCTATTTGCCATAGTTTAGCCATTTTTCAACTTGTTTAGCTATATAATTTTTTATGCCGTTTTCCTTTAAAATAATAATTTCGATTTTCTAATAGAAATTTATAAAATTGATAAAAGTAAAATAATCATTTTTAACAATTATTACGCACTTGTGAATTAAATCACAACTTTTATAAATGTTAAAAATCGCTATAAATGATGATGATAAAACATCCTTAAAAATAATGGAACAGTATTCATTCTAATATTAAATTTAAAAAATGGATCAACATAAAGTATTTCCAGATGCAGGCGACAACAAAAAACTGAGAAACTTTAGAAATTACTATAAAGTTGTTCTCACTTCAATAGTCTAATGCTGAAGTAGAGAGGGTATGTAGCCAAGTAAACATCATTAAAAGTATTTTGAGAAATAGGTTACATTTAGAAACCGTTAATTCGATTTGATCAATTAGAGAAACATTTTAACTATAACAAAAAAATATTTGTTATCTTTTTTTATTTTTTATTGTAGATTTGGACTCAAAAAGTTGGGCAAATGTTAAATAACGTTTATTCTCATGTAACAAATTGATTTCAATTTTAAATTTCATTGAAAAAAATTTTTAATGAACTATTATTGTTTTGTTATTAAATTTAAATGTTTTTTATATAAAAAGTTTTTAGCCATTTTTATGGCAATAACTCGTAGGGAAATCGGCGTACAGGTCGATCAGAGAATACATGGGGTTCTACGATATCAAAATAAACTAAATGTATCTCGGTAAAGCAATAACGAGACGACAAGAACTGACGAAATGGCAAGCTGCTTTTTTAAGCAACTTGTTTTTTTTTTCTTTCTATCCTCTTACAACTACAATTCGTGTTGGAAAAAAACCAGCCAATTGTAGGGGAATGTAAGAAAGAAAAATTGACTGTTTGTTCTTTTGTCTTTGTTGAAGCTTTGATATTGTTACATGTAAGACCTGAGTATTTAAAATTCTTATTCATTTTATGGTCTTACTTGTATAATATTTTTAGCTTTTCTAAAGTATTTGGAAAAAGTTTCCTGACGAGCTGGCCTAAGCAACCAGCGAAATGCGCATATAAACTAGCTTTCCCACAACAATAAATTTCAGTGTTTTCATTCAAAAATTGGGATTCTTAGCACATCATTAATAAATGAATTAATTAATAGTAAATAGAGTTTATTATAAAGGGTCCGCCAAATAACTTTTTTTTTTTTTTGAAAATGCTTTTTATTTGAAAGTACAATCCTTCCGGTTAATAATGGAAAATTATTTCATTCAAATGGCGTCATGCCAAGGACGTTATGCAAAATTCGTCTCAATGATGTCTCCGAAATGTTCAATTGTTGAGAACGACGGTGAATTGACTTTCTGCCACAGCAGCAATATTCTCGGGTGTACGCACTGTTTTGGCTTTTCACGCTTTAGTTTATCGATGAGAATGCCAGTTCCTTTCACTTTTTTCACAAGATAACGAACATACGGAGCTGACGGTGCTTCTCTTCTTCCAAAATCCGTACGCAATTTTCGCACACATTCTGCAACATTACCATGATTTTCAAAGTAATGTCGCAATATTTCCCAGCGTTGTTCAAGCGTATACACAACCATATTCGTTCAGCGGAAGGATAAAACTAATTATCTGTCAAATCAGACATGAGATTAGTGTTACCATTCACGAAATAAGCACTAGTTGAAAAAAAATGTTAGATGGCGGACCAAAAAAAAAAACGTTAGAAGGCGGACCCTTTAAATCTTTAATTAAGTCCGTTTGCTCCCTAGATGGATGTAAGCGGAACATCATACACATATATGTGATAGGTTGGGATAAGGTTCATTAGCAGCTATCTAGAAGACATCTCTCCCGGGTCCTACAGAGCCAATGCCCAGCTGTTCTATAGATGCATTTTCCAACCAAATCGTTTATCTAATGAAATGTAAAAGCAACTTTTGTTCTATCCCAGATTGATTATTCAAAGTGGTCAACACTGGTTTCCCTAAATATCTCTTCCTTATGTCCTGCATTCCCAGACATTGACATATAAAATGAAGCACAGTTTCCTCTCCCTCCTTGTCAATGCAATTGCAGCAGTATTCCAATGCTTAGTTATTACTGAGGTCACTGGCCCATCACGCCAGATAAGACCTTGGAAAACGCCAGATAAGTTCTTTCGGCATTAGCAGAGAATTTTTCTTCTGTATATAGATATAGGTCAAAGAGTTCTTGCTAAGGAATAGGTCATAGCGTTGAATAAGTGACTTACAGTGAGCCAATGGAATAGCAACTAGGTGATCTGTAAATCTATCTTTTAGATGTGTTCATAAACGGCCATTTTATTTGCACGGTATTTCGGATGCCCTGGACTCTTATGATAATAAGTTTAGCATATTTCGCAATCTTTTACCGATATATTCGATATTCTGCAGTTAACCTTGATGACGTATACACATCCACCAAGGCTTTGATGGCAACGTTGCTATCAGTTAATATCTGCTACTAAGTCCCTCGATATAGGAAAATACTTTGGCCAGCGAGAAGCGCGTGTTATCGCAGAAAATTTAGCCTGCAGGACACTTTAATCACTTAGCCACAAAGGAATCTCAAGGTCCAGTTCCTCTATGCAGAAACCTCTAAAACATCTACTGTATTTCTGTAAAGTGTTAGTATAGGGTTGGTTCGGCGAAAGATATCTCAATATACAACTGGTTTTTATAAGCCTAATGTGTTGTATAAAGTGCACTGAAAAAAGGTTCCGCGGTGCAGTAGTCGACCTCATCGTAGGCAATCAATTTATCAAGGTTCCGGCATGATAATAGTCACGATAAAACCAGCTAAGCGCAGTATTCAGGTGTATCGGAGAGCAAAGATCCATCTGTTTATTCATATCTGCATATTGTCACCTAAAATGCAAACGGACTTAACCAAACAAAAATTAAAAATCGAGTTTTTTTTTATTATTTATTATGGTTTGTTTTATTAAAGTACATGCTGATTCAAATTGCTAGACAACTCCAGACGCCAACAAATTATACCCATACCACAATAGTGGACAGGGTGTTATGCATTTGGGCTCATGTGTGTAACACCTTAAAATATTGGGTCTAGCTTAACCTCTAAGTATACCTATCGACTCATAATCACTTTTCGAGTCGATCTTAAGATGTCCGTCCGGCTGGCAGACTGGTTGGCTGGCTGGCTGGGCCTGGCTGGGCCTGGCTGGCTGTCCATGTACTTTTGTGCGCAAATTACAAGTCGCAATTTTGAAGATAATTTGATGAAATTTAGGACATAGGTTCTAACAAGGACCAAACTTATTGAAATGGGGCGAATCGGTCTATAACTTCATATAGCCAAATAAAAGATTGCAATGATTATTCATGTAGCAAAAAGGGGTACTTATTACAAAAAGGTCTTTTCTAACAAAAGAAATATTTGCCAAAAAAATAGTACTTTTTCAAAAGACATACTTACTCGAAAAGCATTTAATTCTGAAGGGTGCTAAAAATTCTTTATAGTTTATAATGTATCCCATATTCCTTTAAATAAATTTTATTTTTTTCTCATTAATTTTTTTTTTCGAAAAAATTTAGCTGCTATTTCTTAATCATCTTGTCGCCATTAATAAATCACAGTCATTAAAAATGCAAAAGCGTAAAAATCCATCCAGCTGCGTTTAATAAAAAAAAAGAAACTTCCTACACTTTTATTATTTTGTTGTTGTTCTTTTCATTTTTCTAACACCGATTCCAACACCATTTTGGTGTTGTATCATAAAAAATTAAAAATAAAAAAATAGTGTAACAATTCATTATTTTCTTTTTAATTCGTTTCCTTAAATAATAAGAAAGAAATTGAAAATAAAATAAGAAATAATAAAAAAAGTGTAAGCAATACCCTTGATTATGGTGTCCGCAATCTCGATGTGGCACAAGTGCTAAAGCAAAATAAATTTTTAGAGACAAAAAGGGACACGGACAAAATAAAAGGACACTTTACAACCGAATGAATCTAATTAAAATGTAATTATAAATCTAACCATTGAACGGAAGTAACTACGGGATACTTTCTGATAATCGCTAACGATACATTTTTTTCTTGTGTGTTTTTAATTTTTTTTATAATATTATTTTGTCTTCTTCGGCTGGGAAAAGCTAAAATAAGCGCATTTTCCAAAGCAATTTAATTACATATAGAAAATTAAATTATTAAGAAACTGTAAATAATAAAATGTTAATAATTAAAAGTGACCTACTTTATTTGATAAATTGTAGGGGCCACATGCGTATGAGTACTTTTAGGTGTCATCTTCCAATTAAATAACACTTATACGCAATTTTAATGCGGATGTAGATAAAAAAAATTTAAGTGCAGAGTTTCAAGTTGCAAAATAATAATTTTTCTGGAGAGGAGAAAAAACGTCTTAAATAGGCAGATAGATTTTTTGTAGATTATTTAAAATTGTGATACTTAAAACTTTTAAGCAAAATATGAAGAATTTTTAATTTGAAATTTCATGCAAATTTACATTTTATAATAATTTTTTTAGTGGAAAAACGTTTCATATCCTCAATCGCGCTGTCAGTTAAAACGTTTTTCCACTACGCAAGCGGCTTTTAAAACGTTATTCCACGTTACAAAACTATGGCGGTTGCATCATTTTGTTAGAAACTTGCAACGTTCTTCCACTGGCTGACTCTTTGTATCGCATTTTGCAGGCATTAAGAGGCATAATTTTGGGTGATTTAATGTTTATACAGTGTAAGAGAGTAAAGGCCAAAATAAGCCACACAAATTGCTTGGCAAACATGCACTTTGTTTTGCTTCTGTTTGCCAATAAACAGCACAATAATATTTCGTACAAACATAAATTTTTCATTTTTGTTTTGTTTTCAATGAAGATATATAAAAGAAAGCTCTAAACAACGAGCTGTTTTGGGGCAAACAATTCTGCTAAAAAATTTGAATTTACGGCTGAAAATGATTTTATTGCTTCTCTTCACGTTTTTACTCTGCAAAGTTTTCGCGGAAATTATTACTTTTAGCACTAGACTCCACAAAAAGTTTGACAAATATCCAAAATGTCTGCCAAATATTAAAAATTTTTAATATTTATACAAACATTGCTGCAAATGTTTGTCCAACCAGCGAACACCCCAATTAACAACACAAAATATTTGTGCAAACGTAAAATTTTGACATGTTTGCCAAGATATTTGTGTGGTTTATTATGCCCTTAATGTTAACGATTATTAAAAAAAAAAAAAAAACAGTTGTGGCTTTCACAACATTATTCGCGTCAAAAAAAAAAAATTAATCTTTGCACGAAGCAAATTTTAATTAGGGAAGTAACGAATACCAATGCCGATATATGGTCGATACTTCACGTTTGCCGATATATCGGTATCGGCGATATTTTACTGCCGATATTGCGATCCTTTTTTGTATAGTTTTTTTGAACAAAGAATTTAATTTACAATGCTTTAAAAATAAATAGAAAAATAAATTGTTTCTTTGGATTCTTAAGCTGGAGGTCGGTCAATGCCACGCGTTTTTCCTTTTTCAGAGACGTGTTTGTTCTGTAACTTGTCAATACAATATTACACTTCGACGTTTTAGGCATAAACGCATTGAACGCTTGGTGTGTACCTGCGGCAGCAGCCGTTTTGTTTTTCATTGTAATGGTAGAACGTTCTCCCATTGATAAATCAAGTATGTATTTGTAAGTTTTAAGAATTTTCTGCCAATTTTTAATGATTTTTGTAAAAAAAAATAATTTCGCTACAAATTTTGGGTTACTTCAAAGAGACCACAAAATCCATAAGCAAATCCACTGCTACATTTTTTGATGCTACTTCGCTAGTTAACAATAAGCTGAGATGCAGAATATTTAAGAGTCCTATAAATTTGCGACTTATGTAGTATTACCTCTGAATGAAAGATTTGAAGACTTAGAGAGTAGTGAAATCTTTTGTTTATCTAAAATTCTTTACCTTCGATACAAACCTAGAAAATTTCAAAGATAATAGATCGAAAAAACATCTTATTGGGCTACTTTACATGACTCTGCATTCCGAAAGTGTTAAAGACTCGGTTTCCCCTACACATAGTAAAAGTTCTGATAAGACTACAAGAACTGACCTCTGGAGCGTTTGAGAAAATCTTGGAAGAAAATTTGGAGAAGAATGATCCTCTGTCCATCCTACGTAGTGGTTCAGCTAAATAATAAGTCTAGATATACCTTAGATCTTCTTATTTTCTTAGAGGCGCAAATCCGTTTGTTTACTAGCGGTATTAAATATTATACTTAAAATTTAAGGCCATGGTGCAAAAATACTTAAGTTGTCATATGGGCTCACTTCTGAGAGACGACTTTTTACTGCTTTTATCTCCGTAAAAGTTGAGAATACTTTATTTTTTATACAAAAATCTTATTAATATTAATTTGGAATATTAATAATCGCATAAACTAAAGGTTTTCATGATATCGCTTAAAATTGCCATTTGTGAAAATGGGCAAACTTGCGTGACTCGTTTCATGAAGACCCTTTTTAATTTTTGTGTAATTTTAAACCATTAATAACAGGTTGAAAGAATCGTCAATGCAAAAAAAAAATTAAATAAAAAAATTAAAAATATAAAAATAAAAGTTGAAATTTGTGATTAAAATGTGAAATTTGTTTTCAAAAATTTATAAAGGCTAATTTGTACAAATTATTGGAAGAATTTATTTCTTGTGATTTATAAACACTTGAATTTTTCATTGAAAACGACGGTAAGCATTACAAAAATCTGTATATATAAATACTCAATTGAACAAATTTGCGATTCAAAATTGTGGGGCATATTTACGAACTTTGTGTAAAATAATTCTCGTACAATTTTTAACAGTTCATTGGAGAGGACGTAAAAATGCACAGTTGCCACAGATTGCGAGCCGATATCATGAAAACCTTTACTGTTTTCTTCTTTAGAAAATAAATTAATTAAGCATAAATTTAGATTAATTTCGTTGTTTTTAAAATCGTATAAAAATCAATTTTAAATATAAACAAGTTAGAGTGCTATATTCGGCTCGGCCGAATCTTTGATACCCTCCACCGACAGAAGTGGGCTCTATATTCAAAAAAAATATATATTATTAACTAAGCTTCACAAAAACGAACGTCAGCATTAAAACTGGTTGCGGCTTAGACCTATATTAAGTAATTGACCGACAATAAGAATGTTTTATACGTTTCTTGTTAGAACTTTGAACTGGCTTGAGTAAAATATCATGATTCGTAAAATTTTTAGCCGAACTAAAATTATTTTTGGTAGGGTAATTTTTATTGGACCTATGGTAAATTATGGACCAATCATCCCAAAACTCTGAAGACTGATTTCTGGTATTACAAAAAATATATTAGAATAAATTTCAAAACAGCAGAGTAATTAGTTTTAGCGTTAACAGTGAATTTCACAAAATTGCATGATATTTTTTCTGGCCATATGAATCTAAGTTGGAAGAAATTTTACCGCAATATCTATATCTGTTATAGTTTTAGGCGAATTTAATTAATTTCCCAAAGTAGGATTTATTTGGTTTTAGGCGCAATAAAATGGTTTCCGAGAGTAAGGTTTATATGGGGCCGTTACAGTGTTTTTTCTGGTCGTAAAAAGCCTGGCGTACCAAAATTTTTTTTCCGGGAGTAGGGTTTATATGGGGCCTAGTGTAAATTATGGGCCGATCTTCAAAAAATTTTACAGTGTGATTTATGGTTCTATAAAACTGTAACGTACCAAATTTCAGTATGATAGCGGTATTTATTACGGTTTTAGGCGTACTAAACTGTTTTCCGCGAGTAGGGTTTATACGGACCCTGTGGTCAGTTATGGACCGCTCTTCACGAAATTTAACAGTATGATTTGCAGTCGTATAAAGCGAATTCGTGCATAATTTCATATCAAGCCGTGCATTATTCCACCATTTATGTTAGTTTTTGGATCAAAATTATCAATTTTTTTAGGGTGGTGGTTCCACATTTTGATTCATATTTCTGATCCTACTAAACCGATGTTGCCGGATTTCTTTCCCAAACTCCTTAGGATAGCTACAAGCAATTTGACAGACGGATAGACGGACAGACAGACGGGCATGGCAAAATCGACTTAGAATTACTCAAGGAGCCAGAATATATATACTTTATGGGGTCTTAGACGTATAATAAAAAAGTTTCACACGGAATGACAAACTTAGTATACCTTCATTCACCACTAGAGTCAACAACTAAAACTAGAATACGAGTCCGTAACTAAAGCAAAGCCGCGAATAACTTTGTAAAATCCCTTTTTGCAAAAACTGATTTTTGGAAATTACCGTTAACATTAGTCTCTTACAGTGTTTACACATCAAATCGCCGTCAAAATGCGATACAAACAGCCGGCTTGCGTAGTGGATAAACGTTTTGATGACATCGCGATGGTGAATATAAAACGTTTTTCCACTAAGAAAAAAATTATAAACTGTAAATTTTCATGTAATTTAAAATTAAACTTTCTTGATATTTTGCATAAAATTTTTATTATCTTTTTTTATTAATTAAAAAAAAATTAAAAAATAAACAATCCTGGCTGTTGACAACGATTTTTTACTCTCCTGAAAAATCATAATCTTGCAACTTAAAACGGTATTCACGGCTGTGCTTTAATTGCCGTTAAAGATTTTACTCCAATCGGAATAACCATTTAGAAAATCCAGACTTATTTCTTTTTTTTCCAAGATCTCCCGCTGTATGAAATTGGTTCGTACATTATACGTTATAATTTTTTTAAACGAATTTTTTCAAAAACCATTAGTCCTACGAAAAAAGTTACATAAATAATTTTTGTAGAAAATTTACTAAGCTACAGATTTTATACTAAGTATTTGCTCGTTAAATATTACCGTTAGCGAGATTTTTACGAAAAACTGTTTTTTTGACCTTTGGCTCCTCGTAACTTTTTAGCGGCGCATATGTCGACGGGGATTTTTGGGATGTTCTTTAGAACCACAAAATGAAGGTTCGTGCAAAAATTTAGTTTCTTCCCTGATTAATCCGAAGTTCAATGTATTTATTCCTCGTGCTATAAATATTAAGCAGATACATGAATTTTAACATTTTCATATTAGTCCATCAGAGAAAAGACTTTATGGACTCCTGCGTCCTCGTAAGGCGGATTGCACATTACAAGTGGAATATCAAACAGGTAAGAAAGTATAGTCAGGAAAGCCTACTGTACATTTTACACCACTGACTGGTCCGATTTCAGAAACTTTAGGAAATTATGAACCTAAAAGCAAAGCAATTTGTTATGAGGCTTAGATTTGTAGAAGGGTCATTTGTGCCAAAATTTATAAAAATAAAAATTTTTTATCATAAATAAATCATCACAAAAGCATATTACCCTCGTCACTTTGGTCGTGTGAGGGTATAAGAATTATAACAAAATTGTTAACACTTCTATATAGTGGAAATCTCCAATGATACAACTACAGTTTCTATCATCATAAGTATGCCCACATCATTTGTATTTTTAATTTTGTAACGAACGCTTTTTGCAACTCACCTTCTCATGCACTACATGACCATAACGCTCGGTGTTTTGTGAATGGCATGGGTAAGCTGTAAAAATAATTAAGCTTAGCAAAGAAGAGTATTAAATGAAGTTATTTTCCTTGTGCCACCCAATATATGAGTCATATTTTTTCTAAGCTAGAAGGCCTCCTTTAATACAGCCAACTTGAATCGCGTAGAAATATGACTGATTTAAATTTTCAACATTTAATTTTATCTAAATTATTTTTGTCTCATTTAATTTAAACCATCTTATACCACTACCCGAAATCGTTAACATATTTACATGAGTTTTAGTTTGCACACAGAAAAAAGTGTCTTATCAATTAATAAAATGGTTTAAAAAGTATTTAAATTTAATTAATGTGATAATTGAATCAATTATTTTTTACTTGAAAGAAAATTAAAAATTTAATTTTGATTTAATTAACATTTTAGTTGTTTTGAAATAAATTTTCAATTAAAATTTTAATTAAATAACAAAAAGTCTTAATTGACTTTTTGCGTTTAAAATAAAATTATTTAAACATGTAGAATTGTTGTTGGGCATTGTCAATATTTATTTAAATAAATTAACACATGGTTTGAAATGGCAAAGTTTTTTGATCACTTTTTTAATTAAATTAAAAATATCATTTATTAAAAATATTTTTTCAAAACTTTAAAATTTTAAGTAATCAATATAATCATTTTGGCAATAGGTGCAAAATCAACAACTTGTTTGCTTGATATTATGAATTTAGAACAAATTTGGTGATTGGAGAAATTTAATAATGTTTTCTGTGCAAGCTCTTATCAACCTCCTGATCACGAAAATCAAAGTTAGAAAAAATTGGGTGACCGTATTGGTCGTAGTGGACTGTTGCGAAAACGCAACGTTGCACAGAGGGGTATTTGGCCAATCTAGGCCGCCAAAATTATTTAGATTGAATTTTGTATGCAAAATATTTAGAAAAGACATGTTGTGGCATTTAAAATTGTAAATTAATATAAACAAGCAAAAATACGTAGGGTATTAAGAGGGTGTTTCCCCAAACCAATTAAAAGGGGATACTTTTTAAAGAAATTCTAAGTCGTGGAGTATAAAAAATTAACAAACAATTCTGTTTTTATTGAAAAGATAAAAATGTGATATATCAGTTTGAAATTTAAGGCATTTCTTAAATATAAGTATAAAATCAATCGGCCATTTCTTCATTGTCTGAGCTGAAAATATCTTCTTTATTTAATTCATACATGTTGTCTTCGTTGTCTTCGGTTGGGACAAGCATTTCATTTTTTTCGGCTTTGGTCTTAGTCCCGTTAACAGAGGATCTGAAGTTAGCAATAATCTATTAATTATATCTCTATTGCAGGACTCTCTTGAAAATTTTCGGGCGTAGTTTTCACGATATTGCCGAAAGTGCTTATTTCTTGCTTCTGCTCCTTCTTCCGATAGCTGTCCTATAGGCAACAAAGCGCTTCGATAACAATTCGGCCATGAACAAGTATCTTGTGCATCGCTTTTGAATTTCGCAAAACTATTTTTTAATAAAGTTATATCTTCTTTAGAATAATTTCCGGATTGCATTTCATGTTTTTCGGCAGCAGCTATATTAGCAATTATTGATGAAATATTACAGATTTCGGAAATTCGTAAAACGTCTTCACGAACTATGAATTTGACCTTTGAAGAACCTAGATTTGGAAACAAAAAATATTGTAAACGCTAAATTTTAAAATGAAATGTGTAAAAGAAGTGTGTAATAAAGCACCATGTACAGTAAAGCATCAGAATTTTTGGTACATTTTTCAGCAGTAGCATACTTCAAAGGGCCATAAAATAGTCATCCGCACATATCCGCAGCCAATTTAATTTTTCCAAACCATAAAAAAATCAATTAACACACCCGAGCGAGAATCTCAGTTGCGTTAAGTGGTGTTATACAACTTTATGACTATAGTTAATTTTTTTAATCAATTAAAACTAACAAAAATACCATCATTTTCAATGTAGCTCTGCCGGTACCAGAATATATTATATTCCTATTAAACTATGTGAATTATATCATATTTACCTGCATTACAATTATCCATTTTAATAAAATTCATAAACTGAAAACACGCTTTTACTCACGTTTTTTTCACGTTGACTTGTCTCAAACACAGCAAAAAAACATATGCCCAATTAGCAACACGAAACTTTGACTGCGTGGCGAGAGCGAACGAAAGCAAAAAGGAATTAAAAAACAACGGGATCTAGTCCAGCATTCTATTCTCTTCACCCTACGGTGGGTAGTAAAAGAAAAAGTGAGTTTTGAAAATTCGAATTTTGGCCGCTTAAATTGGAAAAATACCCCTCTGTGCGTTGGCTAATTACATGCAAATCACATTTGAGGTAAAAGTTAGTATATTGTTCTATGGTAGCAAAAGAATCATTTGATTTTTGCATATTAAAATAATATATAGTTTTTATTTATTATAGAAATGTTTTATATACTATTTGAGTGAGATTTTTAAAAGCACTTTAAAACACTTTTTGCGTTGATAATTGTCTCGAGTTTTCAAAATAACGTGCTTATGAACATTAGCACGGCGTATATGTTGTACAATTTCCAATTCATTTTCCTATAAATCATCTATATGCCTTTCCTCGTTAGGTTTTTCTTTTAATAGCAGCAATTAGGTAGCTATTTTGGCTTTAAACGCTATTTGCGACATTTGCTTGCTATGTTTTATCAATAAGACATTTTCAAAGCTTTTATAGTTGTACTACTAATTGCATTCGTCCATTAGGGATACCACCACTTTTTTCCACGAACTGCAATACGATAATAAGATACTGAGTTATCGTGTAAAGCTACGCATAACATATCTTGCGGCAATAACTGGACGCACCTAAGCGAATCTATCATAAACTATCATTTTGTTGTTGTTGCCTATCATGTGAAAAACACTTTTAATTTTTTAATAATTTAAAATGATTGATGCTTGACGATGGGAACACCCAATTGAAGGACCAGTAATGTTGGATATGGGGAATATTATGGTAGCCTGACAAAATTTGTGTACCTATGAAACGGTACAAATGCTTCCTAGTGGTTTGCACTGATATGTCTTTCTGCTTACCATAAGTATTGAAATAATTTCTTGATCAGAATATTACCGCAATTGAAGAAAGGGCTACTTTTCATCTATGTATATTATCGAATTTTAATAATAACAATATCTATACCATCCCATAAGAATGTATTAAAGGCCTTATGACACTACATTTTTAATGCATTGTTCTAGTTTTGGTGAACAGTGCAAATATAATGTAATAGAAAAATTTTCCAAGTGCAAAGAGTTCAGCTGTATTAAGATAAATAGCAAACTGTCAAAAATTTTACTAAAGTTATCGATAAAAAATGAAGTTATGTCAAACACAATGTAAAATTGTTCAATTTAAAATTGACATTTCAAGCTTGAAATATTAAAAGTGTTGCTGAATAAGCGGTAAATGTGGAAATTCAGCGATTAACCGCTTTTTGTTTGTTTTGTTTTTATGTTTCCTATAAACGAAAAGTTGACAACATTTAATAAAATGAATAAAATCAAAACAAAAGAAAAACTAAAAAAAAATTTCTGTTTACATTTTTTATAGTTTGCTCTTTCCAACATTTACTGTTTCTTTCCATCAATTCTATATCAATTCAATGAATGTAGTGTCATAAGGGCTTAAGCGACATTTCTAAAATTGTGTAGGAAACGAAACAAACGTCTCATTTAGTTATTTATTTGTGTATTTCATTGAAAGGAACAAATTTGGAAAGCGATTTGCAGAATTAAAAAACTTGACATCATTGCAAAACCAAAATTTTAATCAGATAAAAAATTTTTGTCGCTTATTTCATTTTCGTGGTCAAGACATTGGCGCTTGGTACAATGGTAAATGGCGCTTAAAACATTGATATGGATACAAAAAATAAAGGTTTGAAATAAATTGTGTCGTTTAATTCATTTTTTTTTCTGTTAAACAATAAAATAAATTAAAATCTATATAAAAAGTAACAAAACATTTATTTCAAAACAAAAAAGCAAATACGGAAATTTTAAGATTATTAATAATCATTTTGATTGTCAGACAAATCATCTTCTTCGTCTGTCTCTGCCAATTCGACTTCTTTCTCACCAAATGTATTTTTTATAATATCCTCGTATTCTTGTATGTATCGTTCTTGTATGTATCGTTTCATAGAAAAATTATTTAAACTCAAAGATAATCATAATCTGGAGTGTTATAAGCGACAAAAACGGATCAAGTTCTAGTTGCATGAGTGTGCTAAGCGAAAATTTCGGTTAAACTAAGCGACATCTAACCAAATTTTTGTGTGGACCTTTTGTTGCTTACGACAATTACATTTTTAAAAATGCGGCTTAGCATAATTTCTTTGGCGGATAATACAAATTTCAGGGGGCAACATTATTCCAGTGAGAAAACTTGCATCCATGATAGGGCAGCGAAACCCAGGCCAAAATGTGGCGCTTAACTTCTAGTATACATCAAAAAGACATTTTCGAAAAAAGTGTGCCTTAATACATTCTTATGGCAAGGTATCGATATATACATGTATACATATTTATGTAGATATATTCCATAAATACTAACTCATTGACCCAACGATTTTATTCTGAAGTGCAACGATATGAGTGTAAAGAAATAAAAACAAAGGTTTCATTCAAGAAAGAAATATATAACATTTTATTAAGAACAGCTCTGTTCGTACGTAGTGGGCGGAGAAGAAATGGAGAAAAGTGATTAGCTTGCGTTTTCGCAACAGTGAATTTAATTAGTTTATACTGAATAAGTGGGACTATATTTTCATTTATGGTTTTTTGATAAACGTTTTTTAATGGTTTTACTATCTGAATGGAAGGGCAGAAAAAAAAAATTTTTTTTTGTTTAAAGGTAAATTACGTCGTTTTTAAAAAGGCATTTTTTGGACTGTTTTTAAAGTTTGTTGATCTTAATGAAACAAAGGAGGAATATTATTTTTATAGTTAAAGCGTTATAGTAAAGCCCCTGAACTAACGATAAAAACTAATTCATTAAAATCGAAGTACTAAAACCAGTTTTATATGCATCCAAAAATGGTGGGGCGAAAATGCAACGGCGCACAGAGGGATTTGTTCATACAATGTTTGGCAAAAAATATAAGGAGATCTCGTAGAATGTTGAAATTAGGCACAGAGCCTTTGATTAGCTTAATTAAGAAAAATATAAAGTTTCATCAAAATTGACCACGCCCTCTACCCACCACCCATAGAACCAAAAATTTATTTTTGGCCCAAAGTTTTTGAAATTTTGCCCTGAACTTGTATTACCTTTTATTACCACTCACTGCCCATATAACCCATATTATATTTTTTCCCACAACTTTTTGTTTCTTTACCAAAACTAATTATTTTATAAAGAAATTTCTATATATGCATTTAAATATAGACTTTTATTCATCATCTATCATTTCACTAACTATATCATCAAGTTTCGCTGGCCTATCGGATACCCTTCGTACCTATAGTACAAATTTAAGAATAATTTTATTTGAGTATAAACAAAATGAGTAAACTTTTAAACTCGTTTTAAACTTTTTATTCATCAATTATCATTTCTTTTACTACATAATCTAGTTCCAAAATATGTTTACGTGGTTGATGTCTTATACTACTTATATAGGAATCAGATGATGCAAGCAAACAATGCAAACCATCAGTATTTGTTGCAGTTCTACTACATTTTCTGGAAAACATTAATCTATAATTTCTGTTATCCGTATTACGTGCTTCTTCCGCTTCCTCGGAGAGCATGCCTAAAGGGAGCACTGCTGTTTCAATTATGTTATTTCCATGTATAAATACTGTATGGAGAGTAGCTGGCATGAATACCAATTGTATTTACGAACGAATAGCTCAGCAGTATCACACGAAAATTTCTTAAACTTCCCCGTATCAATTTTTTGCCTACATGTAATTATTTGGAGAATAATTTGGAAGCGATCTATTAGTTCTTCACTAATACCTGTTATATCTGTAAAAGTAAAAGCCTTTTATTGTAAATATGCATTGCAATTTATTTTGAATATTTTCAAAAAAATACGTGAGTTTTATCACAATATTTATAAGTTTGTTTTTTACATAAAATGAAAGAAAATATTCCAAACTTTCATTTAGTAGTAGTACTAACTAACACGGAGGTAGACCGAGCTAACTTATTTTTTTTTTTCTAATGAAAACTGCAAATGCTAAATTTTTTGGAGTCATTTTGATTTGCTCAGATCTCTTAAACTATATTTGAAATTTAAATATTTTTTCTTTCCTATTATATTAAAAATACTATATTTGAATAAAAATGCTCTAAAACTATTAGTAGTTGAACCATATTTATTTTATAAACAACTGAAATGTAGTAAAATTTTCATCAGTTTTCGTTGTATAATATTTAAATAACTTTACCACACTCTTTTTTATACAAAATTTTTATTTTTTTCGAAAACAAATCATGGTTTTCTACTAATGAAACATTTCTCTACAGAATTGCATCAATAGATTTCTAAAAAATAACTGTAAAAAAATAGACTTTTTGCCAAAAAAAAATACCACTGTGCGGCGGTATAAAATGGGTAAAAAAATGTTTCTGCTGGAATTATCTGGCATAAGGGTTACATTAGAATGATACGAACAAAGATCTGGTGGATAAATACTAGAACGAGATACTTGAGATCAATAGCCCCTAAGGGCTATTGGTATTCTCGAGACAAAAACATTGATATATCATACTTTAAGATCGGACTTGTAAATTCCTAAGCTTTAACGAAAAATGTAAAAAAGGCGACCCCGGCGTTCAGCAAAAAAAAAAAGTTTTTATTTCGAAACCTCCTTCCAAAAATACTTTTTAGTAGAGGGTGTACGGCGCACTTTTTTCCGTGCAATTTACATTTATTTTCAACCTCTAAACTAAATTTATTGATTTTTATACAATAACTTTAATTTAAAGACTGAAAATTTTTCTATAAAATATAAATGAAATTTTTTTACCATCATATCCGAAAAGTAAACAAAAATTATCCCTTTTTTGGTTTTCATTTACAGCTGTTGAGGTTTTAATTTATCCCAAATTAATGAAAATAACCAAAAAATGAAACATGTACAAAATTAGAAAATATCTCATACCTTTCAAGCACTATTACGATTGAAATATCCTAAACAGAGAGTAGAAAAAAGAAATGAACACAAAAAAACTGTAGTTCCCAAATGACGCTTGGTTAGTAGGACTACCGGATGTGGTGGTAACAGGCCATACAAGTAAACAAATGTATAGAAAACACTACTACCACTATACTTTATAGGAATGAAATAAACTCGAAATAAAAATCAGTTCATTGTTTTCTAAAAGGTTCTTAAATACACATACAAAAGTTATAAGTTCGTTCAAAATCAGTATAATTTTGAAAGCTTATGTGTGTGTGTGAGTGTGTGCGAAATACACAATAGTGCCATAATAAATACTTAAACTTTTTTTGTGTGTTCGTTAGTAATCAATGTGTTATTATTGGTTTTAAATGTATGCGTCTATGAAGAATGAACGTTTATTTGGCCTTCTCCACAAACAAACACACACATACACTAGCACATTTACTAAACAAAAGCACACATACTCGTAATCAAATTCAAGTACTCCTGTGGACACATACACATACAAATTGCTGCAAATTAAAGATTTCTCTATGGGTCTTTATTTTACTAAGGTCCTTTTTATAGATTTTTACTACATTGTCTATATGTACATGTATGTATTTATAGGAAAAACGTTCTTTTAATTGCATGTGTATTAGTGTGTTTGTTTTTGAGTTTCCCCTTTGGCATTAAAGTGGCTGCTATTTTCTTTGCAATCCTTTTTAAAGCGTCAAATTAAAGCGAAAGTCATTTGTACAACAAAAATCTTACCCCCCCCCCCCCCCCTTTCAAGTGCTGTTTATCTGCCCTCATTATTTGTATTAAACATTTTTTTTGTTGTCCTGCCAAAACATTAGCTTAAAAATTCACTTAAAATACTCATCCTTTTTATCTAGGAATCTTCTTAAACTGGTTTATCCAATTACTTCAATATTTCCATTGAATCTATTGAAGTTTCTGATATCAAAGGCTTCATCTTCATTATCGCCACTCCATTGTTCATTGCTTGTGTTGTGCTTGTGTCTTGTCTTTTGTATCTTTTCATTTCATTATTCGGTTTTTTGTCTTTTAAGTTTCTTTTTGTACTTGTTCTAAGAATTTAACACTACCAAACATTAAATACTTTTCATTTCAAAATACGACTATTATAACTAAAGAATTTAAAAGAAGTTCGCTTTTTGGTTTTTCATTTCCATTTTGCCAGAGTTTATTTGAGAATGACTTTTCCTTTTAACACTTGAAAGAAAATTACAAAAGACAAAATGGTTGGTTAGCTGACTGAATGACTGGTTGCATGATACTTTAATGAGTAGTAACCCGAAGCACACACAATTGGTAGTTTTTGATGGATTTTTGTTATCGCTTTTATTCTTATTATTATGTGGGTTGGTCATGTTGCTCGTAAACACTTGTGAATGGGGTGTTTTAAAATCGTGGGATGATTGTACCTGTACCTTTTGATAGTGTATTACCCTGCAAATAATATTGGACCACTTGATCAATTGTAGATAAAATGGACTAATTACAACATGGTCCAATGTAGTGCAATTATGGACCGTGTCTTTGTTAAAAAGAGTTTGTAGTTAAACGAAATGTTTTTGTTTTTAAACGGTTCCAATTTGAATGAAAAACAATTCGATATCTGTAAAAAAAAAAATATAGTCTATCACAGATAAGCATTTTTTATACAAAACTAGCGGGCCCGTTGCCTGCTTCGCACGGCAAAACTTCACATACGCACCGCACACACATGCGTTATCGGATTTCAACCAAACTTCATATAAACCATATATGGGCCACTGCCTACGTAGTGTATAAGTGGTTGAAATCGCACGACGCGTTTATGATTAGTTCGGCGACGTACATATACGGACTTATTTTTATATATATAGATTACTTACAAAGCAACTGCGCGTAAAGGTTGTTCTGAAATATATCCGGAAAAAATATGAATAAGGTTCTATTAAAACATGTTTGTGCTGAATTTGAACTGAATACTAACATTATTGGAAAATTTATAGGTGTAAAGGTAAAATTGCAGAAGGAATTTTTTATGGGGGTTATGTAAAATCATGGCCTGACCTTAAAATTTTATTAGTTCCTTGTACACAAGACATGGTTATATCGATTCAGAGAGATTCTTTGTCGCGTTGCAAGCGCCATCTCTGCCTATTGTGGTATAGGCGAGGGATGTTAAAGTTGGTACAATTGTCCTTTTTTTTGTACATTTGGGCCTTCGAAGGTACCGTGGTACTACCGTGATTCATTTGGTACAATATACAAATTTATCATAGTTCTCCCTTTTTGAATTTTTAGTATAGCTAACAAATTATTGAGTTCTTTTCATTGCATTTATGTTCTACAACAAATCGTTAATGTAATGGGCGCTTAAAAATGCGACTAGTATTGTGGTGTAAAGACTTAGTCCCCTTTTACAATGTAGCAAGTGAAATACAGACAGACGAAGTTTGTTGGTAAGGGGGCGACGCTATATACGTGGCAAACTTTACTTTTTTCCTCTCTTGCCTACAAACTTCGTCTGTCTGCCTTTCACTTGCCACATTGTAAAAGGGGACATATGGTACCCATAGACGAGGCAACATGAGTCAAAACCTGTATTACTACTTTTGTTTCCTTTTTATCACTGACGATGACACTAAAAGCAAAACATCAGTATTGTGGTTTTTTGGAATATAGAAGTACTACTTAACTTAACAAATATATGCGAAATAAATTTTTCATATCCATTAGTTAATTTACAAAAAGAGCTGAAATGTCCATATGTTTCTTGTCATTTCTAGAGTCGTTGCTGGAATTTTAGCCATTTCACAATCGTCTGCAAATGTGGCAAGAGTTTTTTCTTTTCAAAATATAATAAAACCGAAGGAAAGAAATAGGCTACATGTGCCAACATTATTAAGATCGACAAATGCTGCTGTGATATAAAAATTCCAAATAGTTTATTACCTAAACAAATAAGTTCCTGATTTTGATCTCATATATTTATAAGACTTTTATGTACCTTATTTTATTCATACATGTAATGTATGTTAATGTTAAGTTTTTTTTTGTGTGCAATTGAATTTTTATATACTTTTTTGTTGTTTTAATAAATTTAAAAAAAAAATGGTACCGTGAAGGTCCAAAAAGTAAATTTTTTTTTAGGAAGTTGGTACAAAATTTAAAACCCCATTTAACATCCCTGGTGTAGGCAATAAAATAGTCTGTTGTTTTCGCAGGAAGAAGAATCGCTTAAAATTTGCGATTCTAACTAAAAATCGTTTAATACACTCACAATTTTTAAATAAATAAACATTAAAAATTCCAAGTAAATTTATTTTTAACTGTTTCTACCATTTATTCAAAAAACTAAGTGCATATTTATACGAATTTTCGGTTGCATTTCATATTTTCTGTTGATTACGTAAAAATATTCTGTATGTAAAATTAAATGAAAATGAAATATAAAACAACTGTAAATTTACTTAAAACCCGATCTACCTTTTTTGCTTTTAATTTTAACGAAAACTTCATTTAATTTTAACTATCAAAAATTCAACCGCGAATTCCGTAAAAAATTAACCACAAATTCCGTAAAACCAAATGAATTTTTAGTTATTTCATATAATTTGACTACAAAAAAAAATTAATTTTTAGTTATTATTTATAGATCTGTGGCAAAAAGTAAAAGTCAAAAGCGATTTGCTTGTTTTGTGTAGAAAATTCCCATATTCTATTTGTAAAAATTATTTAGGTAAATACATCAAATTTTTAAAGTAAAATGATTGCGATACAATATCGTTTATGCTAATGGTGTCTTATAATTGAAAGTTATTCTGTAAACAAAGTCGCCAGTACAACAAAAGTAAAACAAACATGTATGACGGGCAGTGATGCCATTAGGATACGAAACATAAATTTTTCGTATCTTTTGATGACTTCATGTCATCAATCTTTTGAATGTATACGCAAAATGTACAGAAATAAAATAATAAACTTTCCGTATCTGACAAAGTTTTTTAAAGTTATCACTTCGTTATGAAAACTAAAAAAAAAAAACAGTGACAACTAAATAAGCTTCGTACAGACGATGGTCAGATCTTACAATATTGATAAACATCGTTGCTTAAATTGCATTAAAATTGACTAAAAATGTCTTGCTAATGTGTGAACATTGTAAGATCATTTGAATATGGCAGACGTGTAAAATTAATGCATCTGACAATGGCACCGTTGTCAGAAAAATATTTATATTGGCAACGCCTGCTTACAATATTGTATGATCTGACCACCGCACAGAGGAGTATTTGGCCTGAAAAGCTGGCCAAAATTATTAAACGTGTTTTTTGAATTAAAAGTTTTAGTTTTTTGATAGTTGGTGTAGTATGATATAAAAAGTCTAGTGGCAGATTTTGAAAAAATTACACTGCGTAAAAAAAAAATTTTTTCTACCCTAAAATTAAAAGTATGTGGACTATATGGATTTTGATGCCCTAATTCAAATCTGTTTTCCGTTTTTCTCTAGTACGTAAGGATTTTCTTTTAAAGGCGTGGCATACTTCACCCCCTAAATCGTTGGGTTGCCTTATATATTTTGCCATAACTTGAAAACTTGGTTTCTAAAATAAGAGATCCCAAATTTTATTGTGGTATCAAACATAATTCGTAGACATGCTAACCTCACTTTTAAAAACCTCTTCTTTTCCTTTTTTTGCAAAAAAAAAAGTGTATAATTTGTTTTCTTTTAGCTTTTGAACGAATTGTTTCAACATGAATATTCAACATATTTTAAATATTTTTTTCTTTTTAAATAACTTTTGATCAAACCTTTCAGCGAAAAAATTAATCTTTGTTAAATCTTTATTCGTTTAGCCGCAAAAAAAATATCATATAAACTTCCAGAAACCGAAAAAAACATTTAAATCTCATATAATTTTCTTCACTTTCCTGACTTTAGCAGGGTCTCAGAGCTACAAATCGCACCTAAGAGTCTTCAGAATTTACAATATAATGTAAAATATTGTTGTCTGTCGAGCTGAGTACTTAGTTCTTAAGATTTCTTAAAATTCAGTTTTGCCTTTTTGGCCAGCTTTTCAGGCCAAATACTCCTCTGTGCACCGTCTGTACGAAGCTTTACAAAACTAACATGTATTTTGATGTTTAGTTCTTCTGTCGTCTGCTTATTCTTGTGTATTTGTGTTAAAATGAAATTTAAGAAGAACAATTTATGTGAACTTTTTAATATAATCGCGTTAGTATTAACGCCTTAACTCGTATATGGGTTTTTACAAAAATGAATTTGTTTTGATAACATAAAAAGATAGTTACATAAAATTAATTTTAAAGTTTGCTTACTGTATTTTTAAAAAATACATACCTTATATTTATGACTTAAGTAAATATAAAATTGAATTTATATGATATCATTTCCTTTGCATTAAATATGAAATAAAAATATTATGTTTATAAATGCTAAACGTTAAAAATGGATTGAAATTTTTTTCAAAATGTATCTTTTTGGGAAAAAGTGTATCTTTTTAGAAACTAAAACGTATCTTTCTCGAAATTTCACTGGCAACACTGATGACGGGGTAAGTAAATAATAATATTCTCTCTCTCTCATTAGAAAAACAAGCGGACAGGTGTCTGATATTTTTTAGAACTTCGGCTGTTTTGTGGATAAACAGGTTACAAAGTTTGACAGTAAAAATTAAATGAACTTTTCGCTAAAAATAAGTAAAAAATTAATAGACCGGTTTTTAACTGAATATTTATTTATTTTATATTAAAATTTCAGTTAATTTTATGTACAGAATATTGTGATTGTATGTGTTCCGTAAATCGCAATCGCAAGAAGTTTGGCGACTCAAAATTATGAGTATGAGTGCAATTTTACTTGTATTTAAAAATTAATATACCTGTGTATATCGTTGCCTTAATTTAGAAACATCTACAATTTCTTTAAGTTTGAAACAGAAAACTTTATATAAAACAATGTATTTAAAGATATATGCTTTAGGCCTTAGAACTATAAGAGGTGAAGGAAAGGTCCTACATTTATATATATATATTAGAGCTACTCAAGTTATATGGAAGCACAATTCGTGCAAGGTGTACGAACTAGCACGAATTTAAAAAAAAGCTGACACCCGTATTCAATTATATCGACTAAAGATTAAAATATGTTAATTTGCCATTTTTATTACCAACAACCCCGAACAAAAAATTCAAAACCCCTTCTTTTTTACAGAATATCCTTAAAAAAAGGACATGGATGATCGTCCTTGGGCAAATTGTATAAATAGTTGAACTCGTCTCAACATACACAATATGATACCCATATTGTATATGTTGGTAAGGCAACAGATTCTCAAATTAACAAAACATGCAAAAATAGACCCTTTTTGAAAATGGTCCAACTCACGAGAGGTCAAAGCTGGAGCCGAATTATTTTAAATATCATCTTAAAAAAGTCCAAGGCTCATTTTTAGGAGGGTACATGGAGCACTTTTTTTGGTGAGTCGCTCTAATTTATGTATATGGTTATATGTCTAATAAAAGCATACGCTAAATAAGATTTCGGTTTTTTTTTATCAAGTTTCATGTCTACAACTAAAACAAATGGTATATGTTTAATACGCCTTTTCTTAACTTAAGTAACAATATATAAAATTTCTTTAAAAGCTAATTATACCCTGTTGTGCTTAGATTTATAATTGCTACAATAGAAGCCAAAAATCAAAACGAATTAAAAATTTATTTTTATTTTTAGTACATCTTTTAAATACCAATTTGAACACTTTAAATTTAAATGTACAGTATTTATCGCTTATTGGCATTTCATAATATGCACGTTTTTTTTTGGCCGTTTTAAAAAGAAAGTTCATTTATATTATGCATATACTGGCTTATAAAAAAACTCGTTTAATATCATAAGAGTCATAAAATCATCAATTTGTCAATTGATTAAAATTTAGCAAATTAAATCTTGATAAAATAATTGTTGTGTGTGTGTGTGTGTTTTTTTTTGCATTTGACTCAATTTTGAAACGGTGTATTATTTCGCTTTTTTGAAAACCCCTTAATTTTGAAATTAATTAAATTTCTTGCCTAATTTTAAAGAGGGCATTAACTCGGAATTTAAAAATTTTCAGTAGAAGCAAAACAAAAATAGCAAAAATAGCACGATATTTTTATAGTGGGTAAATAAAAATCTTATTTACGTGTCGATTTTTTCTAAAAAGTGAGAAAATGAAAATCTTTAGTTAATACTCTATTGGTAAACAAGCGCGTTATGTGCAAAATACTTTAAAACTTATTCCTTAAATTTTGGCTTTAACATTCAAATCTTCAGTTATCGCTGTTTAGTTTGCATTTTTGTTAAACAAATGCAAAAAAAAATAATTTCATGATAAAAATCTCTTTGGAACAGTTGAGTAACTAACAAATAAACAAAACAAAATAACCAATAAACACTTTTCCCATTATGTATGAGTTTATATAATTTTCAATGCCTTGCTTTTTCGGTTTTTTTTTGCAAGCAATTTGGCAAAGTGTTTGGCGGTGTTTATGGATTTTTGGCCAGGCTATAAATATTACACCCAAAGAATAATGACAGTGAAAAATAATGCTTTAAAGAATTCTCTCTCTAAGAGACGATTAAAAACTATTGATATTGATATTTAACAATACCTAATAAATATTTGCTGCATTACTGGGGTTTTGTTCAAAAATAAAAACAAACTGCTTTATAGGAATAAGAAATTAATTATTTACTTTTGGGTAATTTGAGTTTTACAC
Organism: Pollenia amentaria; assembly: GCA_943735925.1. Classification (NCBI taxonomy): domain Eukaryota; kingdom Metazoa; phylum Arthropoda; class Insecta; order Diptera; family Polleniidae; genus Pollenia; species Pollenia amentaria. Next base: position 196,065,046 of record OX031008.1, on the reverse strand, counting down.
TCGATAAATACCAGTGCCTTAAATGCTCAGGTTAATTGCTTTCTGTTTCCAGAAATATGCTGTAGAAGTAGCAAATGCTTTAGCCCTAATCATACCGACATCAAATATGACAAATCATACCAACATGTGTCTCTAAGTCATATACGTGACAATTTTAAGAAAAAAGCTTGAATTAACTAAAAAAAAGTAAATTTAGAGAACAAATTTAATGAAACACATTGTTTATATACAATTTTCATTAAAACATTCTATTAAATTTTTTAACATCTTTGCTTAACTATACGACATTTTTTAGGATCACACTTATAGCATCTTTTTCGTTTATTTGTTGCACAATTAGTTACATTTGGTGAATCTTCTTTTTGAAGAACTTCCCACATGCACTGAACTAAAGGCCGTTGTATATTTTTCCGTGACCTTTGGCGTATTTGAGTAGCAATAAGTGCTTCAGTGTCTATTAGCCAATTCACATGGACGCTTTTACGACGTCGTTTTTTCTTAATTCCCTTTTGAAGCAAATTTCAAAAACCTCTTGCGTTTATACAATAATTTTTAGTGGCATGTCGCTTTTTTCAATTTTAATTTTTATTTGCAACCAGGGTTGAGTTTTATTGCCTTATCGGTAAATCTGCTTTAGTTGATTTTTCTCATTAAGAAAAATATAAAAAAGTGTTTTTTTAAATAAGAAATATGTAAGAAATATGTTTAAATTAAAACTCAAACTTTTGTTTCATATTCTTTTTTATTATTTCCGTATTTGTTCGCAACCTGACGCTTCAAAGTAAGAAAAAGAAGAAGAGAAATAAGTTTGAAGAGGAATATAAGAAAACGACATGAAAAACACAAAACGAGTCGTTTTGTTTACCCCTCTTTCTTCTCTACACCGCTCGCCATCAAACCAAAAGAGACGTCGCAAAAGCCTCCATGTGAATTGGCTGTATGAGACACATGTCGGTAGCTTATATTGTAAAATAAAAGTCAGGAAGTTTGGTTGCCAGAGACTCTGGTCTCCTGTAGACAAGCATAGAGGTTTGCGGGATTAGCATAAGAAATAAAATAGTTTCGTTACTACATTGAACTAAACATCAAAATGTGAATCACAGGCACACTTTGGTAAGGTTAGGGTTAAAATGTTTTGTAGTTATCTGTAAATGTTGCTTTTTTTTAATTAAACTAATAATCAAAAATAAAATCAGTTTTATTTAAAAATTTAATCAAGTAATTCACTTAACGTGTTGTTAATATCAAAAAATATTTAATTGATACTATTGATCCTCCTTTTCATTTGCATTTTATTATTTTTTTAATACTATTAGAATTTTTCTTTAAGAAGTAAACAAATTTGTTGCTCAGGTAGCAACAAAAGTAGTTTTTTTTAACGTTTTTTATGTAGCAATTCTAAAAAAAAAATTTTGTTTTGCGGTCGAAAATGGCGTTTTAAATTAAGTTTTGTGTCAGACGTTCGTTTTATAATTGCCTTTCCTCATGTCATTGCAACAAAGATAATTGTTTGAATCTGTTTATGGGCTAGAGTAATGCTACATCATCTGGTATCTTTTTGCTATATAATATGAAAATTCTAATGCTACATACAATGCAACTAAATTTCTGTATATTTTTCTATCTCTACTGCTGTTTCTGTTAGTTATATACTTTAAATTTGAGACTATTATTAAAACCGATGCTTTCTAGTTGTAAATATAGGAATAGCAAAGAAAATCTAAAACCATTGCTACCCTTAAAATCTTATTTTTCTGCTGCTATGACAGCTTTTGCTTAGAAACTATAAAAGAAGCAGTACACGCAGAGAAAAAACATGATTAATGAATGGTCACTGCGACCATTTTTATTCATATTTGCCTAATATGTTTACCGTAATAAACTTATTGTAATCCTTATTTAACTTGAAAAAATATTTTTTCCCCTTAACATTTTTTAATTCACTATAAAAATATTATATGGTGTTTTACACCTAAAAAGTCACCATGATCTAGCTAAACATATTAAATTAGGTGAAATATTTGCTACTATAATGTATATATTTTCAACTATAGAATTAAAATCATAATATTAGCTGTACACAAAAGATATGTTTGATACCATCATTTTTGTTCGCTTTAAAACACATTCTCTAAATGAGCAAGCATTTATTGTCAAAACAGCTTGTGTTTATAAAGCAAATAAAATCTTCTTCCAGAGTCAGTTAATTGGGAAACATGAATGACTACAAAATAATTAAAAGTTTTTCGGGAGAAAAAGGGGTTGCATGATTGCAAAATTAATTATCATACGTTTATTTAAACAGGTAAATATATATATATATATATATATATATATATATATATATATATATATATATATATATATATATATATATATATATATATAAATGTATGTATTGAATTTTATTTATTATTATATGCTTAGCTGTATGTATATGTATGTTGTAATTTTATTAAAACGTGAAATTTTTGAAACTGATTTTTTTATTGGTTTTTTTGTTCAAATAGACATTTTGCATGGTAATGGGAAAAATAAATACATGGTTAGGAAGATCATTTGTGTTTTTCTTCTAAACATAATAATATTTTTGAGACAATAATAAGCAATACACATGTCTGAACATATATTGTTACTGAAGACGTGTTTGACACAATCATAGCCACAAACATTAATGATAGTTTGCGATTGTGATTGTATCAACCATGTTTTTTCTTTGCGTGTAGTAGTGAAAATATAGGTCCAAGTTCTACAAAGCTCTTTAGTAAACTTTCGTTGCTACTTCTTCTTGCAGTCTTGTTTTTTTTAACATATAAAAATAGCAGTAGTATTAGTAGTAAAAATATTGCTCCAAGTTCAACTAAACTCTTTAGTAAACTTTCGTTGCTACTTGTTCTTGCAGTCTAGTTTTATTTAACATATAAAAGGAGCAGAAGTAGATGTAGTGAAATTTTTTTTTTTTTTTTATTTCACAATGTAGTTGGCTTTCTAATACAACAAGATATGATATCTTATGAATTATAGTATTAGAATCAGGTAGGTTATACTAGACAGATAGGATATTAAGCAATAGTATAACAATACACAATTTTACCTAAAAAAAATAATAACGATTAATAATATAATAAATAGCCATACAATCAAACAATAATAAAGATGAATAAAATATTAAATAATAATAATAGGATACTAAATAATAAATAGGAAAAATAATCAGTAAGTAATTTTCTGAATTTTATTGCGCAGCAAGTTGTTTGCAAATGATTTGGAAGTTGATTCCAGAGACGTATACTAAATATAAAAAATTGGCTGTCTGATGCATGATTTCGATGACGAAATTGTCCTCTAAGCGATCTTGCAAACCGCAATCGACCTATAGGTACTTCGGTTCCTTAGTTATAATCATTTTGTGTAGGAAGATAATGCTCCTTAATTTAAGAAAGTTATTAAATGGTAAATGAAGTAAACGGCAGGAATACAAACTTATTCTATCAAATTCTTTCAGACAAAAAACGTAACGGACAATGTTGTTATACGTGGCGGTAAGTTTCCTCATATCTCGGGAGTTACAGCCAGCATATATTTCAGAAGCATACAGTAGCGTCGGTAGTAGACAAGTCTTCGCAATTAAAGTTCTTATTCTTAGTGGTGTAAAATATTGTGTGATTCATATATCCTGCTACAAGCCTAATTGATGTGATCCGACCAAGTCAAAGTCCTATTCATTGTTTAGCAAAAAATATGGCTACAAGTTCTACTAAACTATTTAGTAAACTTTTGTTGCAATTGCTATTTGCAGTCTACTTTTTTCAACATGTAAAAGAAGCAGAAGTAGTTGCAGTATACATATTGCTCCTAGTTCTACTAAACTCTTTAGTAAACTTTCGTTGCTACTGCTACTTGCAGTCTAGTTTTTTTAGCATATAAAAGAAGCAGTAGTAGTAGTAGTAGAAGTAGTAGTAGTAGTAGTTCTAGTAGAAGTAAAAATATGGCTCAAAGATCTACTGTTAGTAGATCTTTCGTTTGCTACTGCTATTGGCAGTCTTGTTTTTTCAACACTGCTTAATACAACTTCTTAGCTATATAAATAAAAATGGTCATAAAAGGCATTTATCCTACATAATTACTAACATTTTTTCTCAAGAGTCTTATAAAAGAACAAAAAAAACCTAGTGGCTGAAAAAAATAAATAACAGCCACAGGCTGGTACTAAATTTAACTCAAAAAAAAAAAAAAATTTAAAAACGGCTTTTGTAAATAGTAAATATTTCAATGTAGATTTTTGACTTTGGTTAATTTGGAATGCATTCTGATTCCACTAATGTTTGCGCTGTTATCAAGGTAGGAGTTACTAGATCCACTCCTTAAATTTGATAAATTGTTATGATTTTGCTGTTGTTGCTATTTTACATAATGCATTTTTTTTTTTTTTGGCTTAATAATTTTGTGTGTTGGCAAACAAAAAGTGAAGGAGGAAAAACAAAAACTAAAAATAAAAAATAGTGGTAGACTAATTTAAAATTGTTAAGATAAAATGCAAATGAAATGCCACAACTACTAACTAGGTAAAATGCTAAATCATATTTTTAGGTAGCAGTTTTTGCTTAGTTGTTTTAAATTCTTAACAGAGTCAGGGATGGGAAATTTCCGTATCTTATAATTCAGAGAAATCGAAGTTATATTATGGATCTCTCTAAGACGAATTAAAGCAAAATAATAATAAACATGTTGTGTTGAAATTATCATAAACATGTATATTCAGGTATGTAATGAAAATTTATGGATTTAAAAACGATCGTTTTTTAAAAGATGTTATGAATTTCTGAATTAAGGCCTTTAAATATGTTCAGACCTAACAAATATTTGACGAAAAAATCCAAAAAAAGTGTGACCAGTAAATTCATCAGCTTTATTTTATACAATTTCTATTGATTTATTTTCTTTACTTATAAGAAGATAATTGTATAATGTAATTTAGAAACTTTAGAATGTTGTTTGATGTAGCCAAACGGTTTCTAAATGCAAATAATTTTTTATAAATCTAGTGGTTACGTGTAGGATGTCAAAAATTTAATGAAAATTCAACTTGCGTTTAAAATTTTTTCATATAAAACCTTTGGAATTTTTAAACTTCTGTATGAAACTATTGTTCAAGTAAGATGAAGTGCTTATCAAAATAACCCCATTAATTTTATGTTAGAAATATAGTTCAATTAACATAACAAAATTTTTTTCAAAAAATAAGATACTCAAATGATATTTTTAGTTGTAAGTCTGTCCGTTTTTAAACACAATTTAAATGCCATTTATATATTCTGAACACCGTTTATCTTAATTTTAAAGTATTTGTAGTAGCACGCACCAATTGGTGTTTTTGTAACGAGAAAGCAAGGTAAGAATGTCGACAAACGCTTAGTTGCTATTAATCAAATATTGGGACACGTCGTTTTTCGGTCCATATTGTGCAGCACATTGAATCTCGTTTTCGTTTTTTAAAAATTAAGCAAAAAGATTTAAAATGTGATTTTGTATAACCTTTCTGCATTCCTCCCTAACTTTCCCCATCTATGATCTTTTGGGGTTAATTTGTCCCAACTAATACTAAGAATCTATGAATATATCAGATTATTTATATATGTATGAAATTTTACATCACTTAATTTACTTTTCTTCTAAAGGCCATTTAAGAAAAGCATACAAACAAAATTGCAAGAAGCTTTCAAAACTACCACTCTCACTTTGATAACAAGACTTTGAAATTAACCCTATAAAGATAATCTGGGTGAATTTTACGCATGCACTTACGAAATATTGCTATTTATTTTTAATTAGCAGAAATACGTTGCCGTGCACTTCAGACATTTTATATAGAAACATATTTCAAATTTCGGTCGTTTTATTAATTATATATGTAAAAATATAATCCACATTAGTTTTTTCCTAATAAATCAAAAAATATAACAATATAGCAGGTTGAAATAATGCGTCAGTTTTACGTATGATTATGGGCCTGTTCGAAAATGCATCACTGCGCTGCATCTGGTGCGCAGCGCGTTCGGTTAAGCATCACTGTAAATGTCAGCTGTTCGAAAATACATAACAAATGCAGATGATGCGCATATAAATCTAAAAACCGCATCACAAAAATTGCTGATGCATATTGTGTTCAATAAAATAACCAATACGGGCGGCAAACAAGCTGATGCCAAGCTGATTTGCATGAGCACCGCAAACTAATCCTAGATGCGCATCAGATGCAAGCCAGTGATGCATTTCCGAACAGGCCCTATCTTTCACGTATGTCTTGATATGATTATCATTCTAAAATAAGAAATAAACCCCAAACTTTTTTTTGTAGTCCAATAATTAAGGCAAACAATTTAGCTGGATCACATTGGCCCAACACGAATATAAATGTATATAAAATTAATTTTTTTATTTGAACGAAAAAAAAACCTTTTTATTTTATTTTTCTACTAAATAGTTGCTTCCATTCCTGTGTAGGATAAAATAAAATTTTGTGTCGATACTGTATGATCAACTTGAAAAAAACATGAGCTGACCTAAAATTATATTGACCCAAGAAATACCGAATGGTTTAAAGAACATTTTTAATTTCTGATTAAAATTGTTGTAAAAAAATGTTTTTAACGGCATTTTACAGTTACCTAAAAATTTACTTGGTTAATACAAAAACGCCATTATATTTCGGTATTTATTCATGAAAGTTCGGAATTGGGAAAAAATATTTATTTCCGAAATAATCGCATTGTTCTACCTTAGATACCATTAGTTTACAATGGGAAATCTTTGTACCAAGAAATGCAGATTTTGTGGGGCTGATGACAAAACGTAAGAACATCTGTTCTGCTGTTGTCCCGCTTTAGAGACTTCTAGGCAAAATTTTTTTGATATATGATCTTCTACCGGGCAGGATAATGGGCTCCATACGTAGCCTGAACCTAATATGGTGAGAAACTCAGGCTGAACAAAAGATTCTCTGGATCGTGGTGCTTACGGCCTTCTACATTATACATACATAGTATGTCAAGCTTTTAATATACTCCCTTTTTGACACGCCTCAAAATTGAGGCCATTTTTTTACATACATATTACATTAAGCCAGGTAGAACCCAACACAAAACAAACAAAAGAAATTTCCATCAGTCACGCCTTAGAATGGAAGGTATGTATATTAGGTTTGAAGAACTTTAAAATTTTTTTTGCCACGCCCTAAAATACAGTATAGTATCGTCATTTAAAGTCCAATCTCATCGTATCGTATATTGTTGTTAATGGCTAGAATATGTCCTCGTTTTTGTATTTAAGGCTCTTTTAATCTTACTTCCAATTCTAGATGGCGTTTATGATACATTTCTTGGATCCTTCCACTCTAATGTTGTATTTTTCACAACTGGCACAACAGTTTTTACAACCACCCTTAGTGTATTATCTACATTCCGACATGAACATTTTTTAGTGCATTAAAATATAGCGATTACGCTGGTTGTGCCATGTCAGTCGAATGAATCCAAGCCTTCCAGTCAGAAAAGCGTTGGATGACAATTCCCTTCGCAGAGATATAGGTCAGCATTTTACAGGCAATAAATAAAACTTGTATTGCTTATTTTTTTAATCAAAATCTTGCAGATTAAATTAAGATGGTCCCTGAACAAGGTAAATAAATCACCGTAAATTTAGGCCAAAAAGGAGGTGAAAAATATACGCACATTATTTTGTGCGTCTTAATGACGGGACATATTCCTCAGTGCTCACCAAAAAGAAATTTCTAACACTTTGGGGTTACCTGAGGGAGTAAGCCATATATATAGGAAATTTCATCACCTTGCTGATATTTGAGGCCTCGTTAGTATGGGGATTACTCATACATGGTCGATTTGTAAATTTAGTAGGTGTTTGGAGAATTCAGGGGAATTAAAAACATTTACGAGATAACGGAGGCATGTTCCTAAAACTTAAACTTAAATCTATCTTTAAAAAAAAGTTGATGAATTTTTTTCTTTTTCCAAAATATCTTACCTTAAAAAGTTTAATTATTATTTAATAATTAATGCCTCGCTGCAAGTCTCTCACCAGACGTGAGGCATACAGAAGGGCTCAGGAGAGATGGCAGTGGGAGTATACCTGCGGCCAGGATTTAATGGCCTGTCTATGACGCGGCGAGAACGAGCGTGCTACTTGGTCTCGGTGGGAACCAGATAACGACGGTGATATCGGTCATTACGGGTCACTGGGTGATAGGGACTCATGCGGGAAGAATGGATCTTGATTACTCTAGAAGTTGTCATGATGATGAGGAGGAGGAGGAGGAGACGGTATTTCACTTTCTCTGTCAATGCCCTGGTCTCGGGGATATTAGGTTTAGGCATTTTGGGAGACCGGAATTGCCATGTCTGGACGATATATCTAATTTGGAACTGAAATCGATCTCTCTGTTCTGCAGGGAGTTGGAGTGGTTTGAGGCTGCAGTGACTTCTGTGGAACAGTGTGGTGAATACTGGCTGACTCTTATCACTGGATAAGGGCATCACAAAGGGACCGCTAAAGGTATCACAAAGGGATTATTTAACTATTTGTTAATTTTGCAGATTTCGTTTAAAATTTTCTTCAAAATCTATTGCGCTAACACTGAAATATTTTGACATTAGCTATATTTTTTTTCATAACCAAAGCAGCTGACTGAAAGTTTTTTGTGTAATGCATACAAACATACATACAAATAAAAAGTAGGCATTTAAAAATTTGCATCATCTTTTGTTTATAATTAACTTCATTCATTTTATCAATTTTATTTATCTCTTTTCATTATATTATTATTTCGTTGAAATTTTTGAATTTTTTTAACAGCCGCTATATTTGTTAAAATTGTACTTTTTTCTTGTAAAGGGAAGTATTTTTTATTATTATATGGGGATTTCTAAGTACAACTAGATTTTGAGTAGATTTCGCCAAAATCTTGTCATGAAGTAGACTTTGTTTTGTATGGGAAATCTAGTCCAAAAGAAAATTTATTTGGCTCGAAATCTCATAAGTATTAGATTTCGTTGTACTATAAACGGGCTGGACAAAATAATACTTATTGCACCGTCATCCATCTCTGGTAGCCTTTAAAACTGCAAATGAGAAAAAATCTGTATGAAGAAGTTGGAGCTAATACTCATTTAATTTTAAAGTTCGAAGGTGTTGAAGATAATTTTTTTCCATAACGTTTCATCTTTTTTCAGGGCATATAAGAACATAAATATAAGAAAGGATTGTGGAGTTTTAGTCAGGCAAGTGCACGGATACGGATACACTTGCAAGTGTCTGCTGTGAATGTGTATTAAATCCTAAACAATAAGAAGCTTTAATCTAAAGCATCCTTTAGTTGATCATAAAAATACTTTATGTGAACACTAGAGTATGACTTTTAGAGTTATAAAAATCCAAGTAAAACAACGTTTTTTAACTCTTTTCAGTTGAAACAGACAACGAAATGAAGAAGCATATACTTCCTTATAACCAACAAAAAAAAAACACTTATTGCCAAACCCTTCTTTTGGCTGCATAATATTTGTCAGATAATATAATGGTGCCAGACATTGTCTTATGAATAAATTGTTATGGAAATCGAATTAATGAATACTGAGCTCTAGACGCTCTTACCTCACATAAAATTATGTTTCTTAGGAGTCTCATGGATTCAGTGGCACAACCGGCAGTAGAGCCAGTAATAAAAGTTGGAGGTTAATACCTGAGCTTATTTGTTCAACTCTTTCGTTTGAACGTAATTTAATTATGTGTTATATCAAGTGTATGTATGTGAGTTTATACGATGATGTATGTGTGTGTGTAAGTTTTTCCAAAAATTTCCTTCCTTGTATTGTTCATTTCTTGAGCTTTTTTTTAATTTTATTTTTTGGTTTAATGTAAGAACCAAAAATGAAGGTTTTTCTTGTTTTTCTTTATCATTTACATGTCGTACATTAAAACGTGTTTTGTTACTGGTTTTCCCCCCAATTTCTCCAAGTTGATTGTGTATGAAGTGTGGTTTATATTTTCTTTATTTTCATTTTTCATCATGTGAAATAAATTAATATAATTAAAGTAATGAGTGGTTATGGATTAGAAGATGCCTTTTTCAATATTCCTTTGGGAGTAAGTATTCTCTTTTATTTTTCTGAATTGCATAAAATAAAATTGTCTAGGAAATAAATGAAAGTCTTTAAGATAAGAAACAGAAATTAAAAATTTCAGTGGGTATTTTTTAGGAATTCTAATGAGTATTCGATGGGAGAAAGATATTATATAGTCACTAAATATGTATATTGCAAAATGTAATACTTATGTATGTATTAGCGCTGTTACGAATATTCGCATTCGTATCACGGAATATTCGCCTATTATATGACAATCGTATTCGTATTCGTTTCAAACAGCTTTTTAAATAGCTCTAGATTTCGCGATATATAATTAGTATTCATTGCTGTAGCGCCGGCTAAGGGTCGCATATAATAAAATAAAAATCCGAAATTATCTTTAGGTCGTGCAAACATTGTTTGTATCTCTTTAGCTCATTATATTGTTGTGGCTTTGTTGAAGCTTTGGTATTGTTAAAAGTAAGACCTTAGTGTTCAAAATTCTTATTCACTTTATAGTCTTATTTGTATAATATTTTTAGCTTTTCTAAAGTCTATGGAAAAAGTTTCCTGACGAGCTGGCCTAAGCAACCAGCGAAATGCGTATAGAAACTAACTTTCCCTCAACACTAAATTTCATTGATTTTATCAAAAATTAAAATTGGGAATTAAGCACGTTATAAATAAATCTTATCAATAAAAAATTTTGTTTTCCCGAAAATTACTTCTGATGATAAGAACTAAAGTTTTTACTTTTTTGGCACTTAAGTGCAGTGTGATGTTACCGCTGGAGTAACCAAATAACGTACTGAATGCAATTCGTTTTGAATCTAACATCTCCTTACATATACAGGCTTTAACTTTAAGTGTAGTTCCGACATATGCCAAGCATTTTGTCATCAAAACCAAAGGCCAAATCAAAAGCAGGTCTTGGCAGACCTGCTTTGGTACGCATGAACTATTTCATTTGTAATGGCGAATAAAACCGAACAAAAACACCTAAGCGGTCTGATTTTGTACTCATTGCGTTTGCCGTTTATATAAAGCCAAAGGGCTAAAAAAGTTGTACACATATTTATATGCAAATACTCTGCACAGACCTGGTTGAACCTCCTAGGTTATTATGCTACTTTACAATGCAGCTTCGTAGTTACGGAATTTCGTGGCTCTTCAAATTTTATATTTTTTTTTTCAATTTGTTAAGAATTCGTTCACATACATTACTGAGTCTCTCTATGTTTTATTGTGTACCGTATAAATATGTGCTTAATTTTTAAACTTCACTATTAGTGCTTGGCAAAACAATAAAGACTTTTATTGGGTGTGGATAGTGATGTTATAGACTTTTTTGAAAAGTCTCTACACAGCCCGAAAAAAATCTCTATTTTCCCTACGCATTAAAAAAATTGTCTCTACACAGCTAAAATTATTAATTTTCTCCAATCACCAAATTTATACCAATTCATGATATAAAGCAAACAATTTGTTGATTTTGCACCTATTACCAAAATAATTATATTGATTACTAAAAATTGTAAAATTGTGAATATTTTTTTTCAATAAATGATATTTTTAATTTTAATTAAAAAAATGATCAAACAACTTTGCCATTTCAAACAATGTGTTAATTTATTTAATCAACTATTGATAATTCCCAACAACAATTCTACAAGTTTAAATTATTTTATTTTAAACGAAAAAGTCAATTAATATTGTTTGATATTTAATAAATATTTTAACTAAAAATTAATTTCAAAACAACTAAAATGTAAATTAAATCAAAATTAAATTTTTAATTTTCTTTCAACTTAAAAAAATAATTTATTCAATTATCACAATAATTAAATTTAAATATTTTTAAACCATTTGCTTTTGATTGATAAAACACTTTTTTCTGTGTACAAAAATCCATACAACTTTTAAAAATCGTGCAGGTGTTTTAAATGATTTTTGGTGCACTGGAAAGTACATTCGTCTTGTAAAAAGGGCGAACAATGCAAATTGAAGATACAATTGTATGACTAAAGGCATGTATGTAACAAATATTTGCCGAAAAAATACAAAAAAAGGGTGACCAGTAAATTAATCAAATTTTATTTTTAACAAATTCTATTTATTGATTTACTAAACTTTATTTTAAAGATTGATATCAGTATTATCATGTGGCAGTGATAAATCAAAGACAGCTAATTTCTACTAAAGGGGAAAACTTAATTTTCATTCAAATTTTTATTTTGGTGCCTTTACTTCAAAATGTTTTTGATGCCCATATTAACCCTTATGTGAATGGCAAAAAAAAAACACCTTTCACAGCATTGCAAGGTACCCGGGTACCTATATGGAAATAGTATTGGAAACTAAAATTGTTTGTCGAAAATATGTATTGAGCAGAAACTGGTAAAGCTGATCCTTTTCGAGATATTTGGATGAGAATTTATGCCAGAGTTAAAAACCTTCTTTGGTTTGCGATTCATTTAACTCATACTCTTTTCATGGCAAGTTGTACACTGGTAAACCATCAAACAAATAGGTGAATGAACGGTTTTATATCTGGGTTTTCTATAAAAAAAATCACTGAAGAAATGTAACTAACGACACATTTTTTCCTTAGGTATATCCCAATCATAAGTCAAATCTGCAATACAAAGTGGGCTTAGGAAAGATTTTGAAGTTTCAACGTCAAACATTTCCGACTTGCAAAAAAATAACAAGCGGCCGTACAGCCGTAGTAGGGAGTTGACAGATGTTCCAAGCCGATTCTTAATAGGCATTCAACAAACTGTCAAATATGCACAAATTTTTCGCGAAGCGATCAATGAAATATGCAGCTTAAGGTGCCTGTAGACGACATGTTTTTTACATCTGACTTGTCAACTTTTCAAGTCATACGTAATTGTGAATGTCTGTCAAAATTGATTTTTTACATAAAATTTATAATATTTGGTCACACACGTACATGTAATTTGCTTCTGACATTGGCTCTGTTTTTTCGCATAGTTATTGCAGAAACCAAAGTAGTTCTCGGTTTTTATTTACGCTGTAAAAGAGTTCAGTCATCTTAACGTTTTTTTTTTTTTTTTTTTTTCTTTAAATTCGAAGAAACAAATAATATCCTAATTATAATAAAACGTTTTTTTTTATATATATATATGAACATAATTAATATTCAATGTTGCAATTATCACACATACATCGGTATGGTAAAATATTAACTTCAGCCGGCTAATGGTTCCGTCAATAGTGCACCGCCGCTGCCGGTATTTTCCCGGCATAGATTTCTGACACAGCTGATGTCAGATGGTTTGTCAAAAGAAAATAGAGCATGCTCTTATTGAAATTTTGTCAGATGACTTTGCGTCTGACTTTTACAGATGCAATGTTTTAAAGGTAACACACGACATGTTTGACAAGTCAGATGTAAAAAACATGTCGCCTACGGGCACCATTAGTGTTCATTTCTGGTTGTTTATTATATTTATATCTGTTACTTATTTTGTTTGTTTTTCTTTCACCAAATAAAAGTTTTAATCTGAAATACCTTGCCAAACCGTTAAGGGTGTACGATGAAAATAAGTCCACCACACCTTTTCAAAACTATTTTTAAGCTAAAAACTAATGACAATATCAAATTTTTTAATAGCTAGGGGTTCTCAAGAAGTTTCAACTATGTGGACCAACTTTTTCTATAAAAAAAAATTTACCTGAAACCGCCAAAGGTAAACGGGTACCTGGCCACTCTCATAAGGGTTAAACAAGTTATTTATTATTGCTCTGAAAAATTAAGTTCTGGTAAAAGAAAGTTTCACAAATTTAATTTAATCTCAAAGTTGGCATGGGGGCAAGCATTTACCCAAAGAAATTTAACAATTTGTAATATTTCCGTATCAACAATTTTATTAGTATTATGTCACAAATCTAAAAAGATTGCTAAATATACATATACAGTTTTGCCACATTTTTGAAAAGTCCCTACATTTTAATGATTTCAAAATATCTGTCCTTCTTTTCCCTACGGCCATTTTTTTAAAAGAAAATGCCTACGAATAGGGATTTTTCCCTACGTATACCATCACTGGGTGTGGATGTCCCATTCTTAAACTTTCACATGATTATAAGGACACCTTATGATAATTTTGGTAATGAAAATAAAAACAGAAACCGAAATTTGGCCAATTTTTATTTAAATTGGTCATTTCCGGTTTTGTAGAGAATTTTTTTTTTTTTTTTTTTTTGTTTAATTTATTTCTAGTTTGAAACATCAGCCTTGTCACAGAAATTAATTCCGATCAAAAGTGATTTTGTTTTTGTGGAAGCAAGATACGAAATCATTTCCACTTTCGATCGGAATTAATTTCTGTGAGAGGGGGGAACATTTAAAAAACATTTATTTAAAAACAGCAACACCTTAGCACCCCATAACTCGAAAAATAAACACCATACAAAAAAAAAAAAGAAAAAAAAAAACACTGAAAAGACAAAACAATCCATCCGTACTTAAATCAAGATGAAGTGTCAATAGTACGGTTAATATGGATTTTCTTAAATCAAGTACAGAATGCTTGATTCATGTACGAATTATTCAAGTACCCCGTACTTAAAAGATTCCGAAAACGTGATTCACTTAATTTAAAGGGATGAAAAATTTATCTCAAGTTGTTCTTGATTCAAGAATTTCTTAGTTGGTTTAATTCGTACTTGAAATAATCCGATAGCGAGATTAGTTTCCAACCCCAGAGAACCAGAGGTAGAGAGAATATTATTATTTACTTACCCGTTTACACATGTTTATTTCACCGTGGTTGTATTCTGGCCTTTGTTTACAGAAAAAGTCTCAATTATAAGACACTAGCAGTATGATGCCCGGTATCGTTTTCGTAATCATTCTACTTTTTAAATTTGATGTATTTTACTAAATAATTTTAGCAAATAGACTATGGGAATTATTGCTTCTTATTTTACTTCTTAAATATTAAAATAGTGTATATTACACTAGACAAGCAAATAGTTTTTTTTAATAGGTTGTTTTTGTTTCTACACTAGGGATGCCAATCGGGACTGATTTTTGGAAATCCCGGGATTCGGGATTTTGGAAATCCCGATCCCGAAATACCGGGATTTTCGGGATTTGGGATCAATGTGTTTCTTTAAGATGCTACTTTTTTTTAATAAACAACACTTTTTGAATATTTAAAAGTTTTTATATACGTAACATAAATTTTTAAAAATGAAGACAACAAAACAATTAATTTTATACATATGTTTATAACACTGGCCTCACCATGATCAAACTGATCAGATTCTGAAAAAAGCTTAAAAAATTATACATATCTCTTAGTTTTTCTAGATCAATTCATTTCGGTTTTTTGACAGCAATTTAATTTTAAATGTGAATTAAGTTGTGACGACATTAATACATTGCAAAGTGTAGTCCCTCATAGATCTCGATAGCTGAGTTAAAAACTGCAACACTATGTCGACTGCAGTGCAGTACACCTCCAGGGTGAGGGCGAGATTCATAATCAATAATTTAAATACGTTTGAAATTTATTTTAAAACAAAATGTTTATACAAAAGTTTCTTAAAACAGATTTCAAGTTTAAACAATTTTTTTTTATGAATACGTCAGATAGTGTTTATTTATTAAAAAAATTATTTTATTAACCTTATGTTTTTTTTTTAGCAAATTTTGTATACCGGAAGGAATATGAGCTATTTCATATATATAACGACTTAATTGTTATAATTATATCAACTTTTATTCTTTAGTTTCTGAATATACTTTAATTTTATTTTTTGCTTGATACTCGTATATAACAATTTCTATATTTTGCATAAAAATAATAGTTTTTATTTTAATTGGATCGTGAATAATTTTTATTTTTTGCTTGATATATAACAATTTCTATATTTTGATTTCTATATTTTGCATAAAAATAATCATTTTTATTTTGGCATTATGTCTTAAGCCAAAGCTGAACTTGCTAAACACAATTGTAAAAAAGGCTTGAGATGTGAATCTGCAAATTTCGTTTCTACTTAAAATAATGGTTTTTATTAAGCAAAATACAAAAATCCAGAAATAGTCGTCATATATCAAGCAAAAAATTAAAATTTTAAATACTCGCTGTATTCCAAAAACAAAAATTTAACTCAAAAATAAGAATTATTAGCAATAAAAAATAAACTTAAATATAATTTTTTAAAAAAATTTCTGGAAATAGTATAACAATTCAAAAAAAAAAGGAACATTTTTGTACATAAAAGTTGATATGTTAAAAATTCCGGGACTCAAAAAAAAAATCCCGGGATCCGAGATTTATCAATCCCGAAAAATCTCGGGATTTCCCGTTTGGCATCCCTATTCTACACCAAACTTTTACAAATACATGAGCATGCACGCGTACTGGTTTTCGAAAGTTATCCCATTTTAGATTGTTGTTAGTACTTCTAAGTGTAATCCGTACTTAAATTTTGAAGAACGAGTCAATCTAAAATAAGTAGAAAAAACCTTAAAGTACGAGTTTTGTTTTGTGTGCATATATTGTATGCATAGGGAAACGAACTGATACCAAAGTAGTCCCGTTATAGGTCTTTGATGGTAGAGACCGGTTCTAGTTCTAACAATTTATATGAATGAGACCTATCACTTTTACATGGGACTATCATTGGAGGAGGTCAATTGACACCTAACAGCCACCATTTGACAAGTCACACAGACAATTATCTAGAAAGCTGCATCATTTGATTTTTAAATTGAGGGGTCGAATAATCGGTTTTTGTAAAACTTCAATCCCACTGTGCGCCGTGGAAATTAGAAATAAAGTATTGATGCTTCCTTTTTCACGCTGCAAACAATCATTTCTTTTCGGTGCAAAGTAACTTCCAGATTCAAACCAATTGAGGTTTCCTTTTTTGAAGCATTATCTTAGATTTATTAATAATAGCTTTTTAAAAGAGTATTAAACTAGAATATATTCCATATAATGAAATATAAATCCTCCAAAGTAAATATAATAAAATTAAAAGAAAAACAACAGGGCTCATTACCATAGACAAGAGTAAATGCTGGTAAAGCCAAAATAACTCGTACCTTTAAGTACCTCATTTCGTATTTTTTTTTTTGTTTATGTTCCATGATTATCATCGTACTCAAATAAATCCTGCAATCTTTAAAAATAATAAAAAAAAAAATGTAGAAAAGGAAAAAATAAAATTGACTTTATTTTAATTACTTTATTTAGGACTTTTAATTAATTTAATACAATTTGAGTGTTGGTAGTCACGAAAAGTAATTCCTTTGTTTTTTTTGTGTTTATCTTGACCATTTTACTCTTGTGTTGATATTTGTAGTTCAAATATTTAATCCTTGAAAGTTGTTTAGAGTTTAGATGTCATAAAATAACATGTCAATTTCTTTAAATAAATGTTGTCTTAGCATCATAAAATTACTGAGATTTTTTTTCTTTTATTCCATCTTCTTTTAGTAGTTGTTGTCTTTTTTCCCAGCACTTTATGCTGCTGCTGCTGCTATTGCTTCTGTTTATTTAGGTCTGGCCAATAAAAGACTTATCATCTCAATAAAAGTATTTAACACAAACGTTTTAGTGCCTTTTCCTCTTTTTTATAACAAAAAAAAAAAAAAAAAATAAAAAAACAGCAATAAAAATGCCTTTAAACCTTTTTTCAGGACTTAAAAAGAACTGGAATAAAAAAATGTTTGCATGTTTTACAGTTTGTACAAGTACATATCAAACATAGACTTAAAAAAATTTGCTTAGGAAGAGGGGTGAGTATCTTGTAGCTGGTAAAAAAAAATGTTCTAAAAATCCCTTAATCTTTGAAAATGTTATGCAATTATTCTGAACAAGCATTTTGACCCTCACCCTCCACCCAAAATCACATCCTACAGCCCTTTTTCTCGCACTTTACTTTAGCTACAACGATACCTCCAAGTGAAAGTGACCCTTTCCTCAAAGGATTTGCAGGCATAAAAATTTCAGTAAAATTCCTTTTTAAATTTGTTTAGTTTTCTTTTTATTTTCTTTTAAGTAAAGGATTTGGTACCAGTTGATATGGGAACTTTTAGCTGTTTCTACTGTTAAACACCTTCTTTATCCGTTTATTCAGAGAAATTTGTTACAAATCAAATTTGCATCTCATTATTGGAGTGATGTTTACTATGCAAAGTCCTGTATTTGGTATTCATAAGATCAATTGTCTCGACAAACAGTGACCCAATTTAACGAACTGAAGAATTTGAATATGAAGATATTGAGAGGGTAAAATTCGGAAGAAAAAAGATTGAATACTTTATTGTAAAATTTTAATTTTACCAAAATTTAAAGAGTTTTTGAATATATGACCACTCAACATTATGACCACTTTTTGAAAATAAATTACCGTTTTTCAAAATGTTGAATATTTCTATACCCTTCACCATAGCGCATTGGTTCCAAACTTTAGCAAAAATTAAATAGTGTATTTATTTTTTTAAAAGCAACATTAAAAAAATAAATACACAAATAAATACATAACGAAGTAATCTAGAAAATATATTTAAAAAAATAGTTGTCAACACTGCCGGCTTGCTAGGCTTTCAAAATTTAAACACGTGTTCTTAAATAAGTGTTAAAATAGTGTTACAATTGTATAACGAGCAAACCTTAAAAAAAGTTTTACAAGTTGTTTTATGGTATATTTTTGAATTTTATTTCTGTGGATTCCTTGTCATAATTATTGATATTGTGATTGTGTAGTTTTGTAGTCTCAACA
Organism: Pollenia amentaria; assembly: GCA_943735925.1. NCBI lineage: Eukaryota > Metazoa > Arthropoda > Insecta > Diptera > Polleniidae > Pollenia > Pollenia amentaria. The sequence goes on along the minus strand of OX031008.1, from coordinate 196,046,135 downwards.
TAACCTATAAGTTCCATGGACCAAAAGTTGTATTTGGGCATAAACTTGCATGGCAGTTTAGATGTGGCGGCAATGCCTTGTCTATGAATGACAAGAAACTGGGTGTGATTTTGAAACTTAAGAAAATTCTTTTGAACTAAATTAGATATTGAAGAATATTAGTTTTTCAGATATTTGATATTATTATTTTTAAGTTTTTGAGTATAAACCACCGATAATTTCTAAAAACCAATTCAAATATATTTTATGTAATTTATGGACCGATCAAGGTTATTATAAGTACTTCAGGGAACAGGCGCGGATTCAGGGGGGGGGGGGAAGATATTTCCCGCCCCCCTAAATTATAAAAATATCTTTTGTTTATTTCGATACAAAATTTTTGGAAATCCCATCAAGTTTTTTTTTTTTGTTTTTTATAGAATCTCTTATCAAATTTTCAATAAGTATCCAAGTATTTATCCTAATAGTTATTTATTTTATATTTCCAATTGAACATCTAGTTTACTGTATTTAAATACATATTATTCTGCATTCAATCCCAGCAAGTGCCATCTATTTCCGACAAATAAACGTTTGGGTTGAATATGCGAGCGGTTCAATTATTAATAAGTATATGCAATATTTTTATTTGTGCTATGATAATTATTTACTATATACATTTGAATATAACCGTTTTTCGTATCATATTTTCATAATAGTAGGATTTGAAGTGGAATTTTATATGCATTGCCATTCTTTCTACTTCCCATATATACATATGAATATATGTATTGGTCTAGTAAAACTTCAACAAAGAAGAATTATATAATTGTCAAATTTCAAGTACATTAATAAGAAAAGTTCTTTGGTATACAAAAATAAAAAAAAAAATGAGGGAAACAATGGTGAGTCCGTAATTTCTTTTTTAATATAATGTACCTATATAAGTATATATCATTACCTTCAGTCGAAAAGGATGTAGTCCAATGTATAAATTTTATAGGAGAGAGAAAACATTTTCTAAGGTCTTTAGTTTTGAATATATTTGAAGTCTGTAAATCCAGTTTTGCTTCATTGATGACTCTTTATTGGCTTGCAAACCAACTAAAAAAAATACATTTATGTTTTATATAGCTTTTTGTGACTTATCACCTTTTCTATTATATATTTTATACTTTTAATGTACATTTTAGCATGTCAATTTGCAAAAAATAAAATATACTATAAAATTATTTTATTTATTTCAATGTTAACTATTAACAAATATTAACAAATTTTTTTGAAATTTTCAAATTTTAATGGGCCCTAGCGCTTTTTTAGAATTTTTGGACTTAGAACTTTTACATATCGTTGCAAAACAAGAACTAGAAAAAAATATTTGTATTTTTTCTGCAAACGATGTATTTTTGTTAACTCTATTGAACTGCATCAAAAACTTAATTTTCAAAAATTGTGGCATTAGCACATTTACGGCTGAAGGCATATGTACGTATGTATGTGCAGCCAAAATTATTTTTGTCTTTCCATTGTTATAAGCTTTAGAATTCCTTTCTAAATAAAAATAATTTAAATAAAAAAATTAGCTGTAATCAACTTAAACCAGAATAATTATATGTATATGTATCTTTAGATTAAAACCCAAACAGTTCGACTAAAATTCATAACTTAATTTTAAAATTAGTGAAGCATATTCCTTCTTCCAAAATTTTGTTAACAATTGCATATGTTTTTTTTTGGTCGAAAAATTGGTCAAACAATTTAGTATGATGTAGTCAAATAAATTGTTTCAAATAAAAAAAAACATTAAAAATAAATTTAATTATTTTTATAGCCAAAACGTTATTTAAAAAGATTAATTTATTTTAATTTATATTGAACAGATCTTATAGTCTATTTTACCTTCTGTTGAGTTTTTTTTTAATATAATATTCGCATATCGTTTTTAATAAACTTTTAAAAACAAATTTTTTACTTGTTTTGTACCATAACAAATTTCCCCCCCCCCCCCCCCCCCCCCCCTAAGGCTCAAGCTGGATCCGCGCCTGTCAAGGAAGGTATCTCAACAGAAGCTCAAGATTTATTTATTGAAAGATTTAATTTGTTGTGCTTAATTCCCTATTTTTACTATTGATAAAACTTTATTGTTGGAGCATAAGCTGTTTCTATGCGCATTTCACTGGTTGGAAGAAAAGCCAAAAATATCGGTAAATAAGACTACAGAGGGAATGAGAATTACAAACACTCAAAAAGTCTTATTTGCAACGATATTTTTGGGTTTTTCAAACATTTTTTGGGGAAAACGTTCACTAATGATCTGGCCTAGGCAACCAGTGAAATGGACATAGAAACAGCCTATAATCCAACAATAAATTGTTCAGTGTTTTATCAATAGTAAACATAGGGAATTAAGCACAATAAATTAAGTCTTTTAATAAATAATTCCCAAAAACAATTTTGATAATATATACAGATTTATTTTAAATATTCACACAAGATTGAAAAAAAAACATGAAATCCGTATGTCCGAGGTTACCGGTTTTTCAGTTGTGGATACCTGTTTGTCACCTTATGGAAAATACAAGCATACATCTTAATATCCCTGAAATTATATATTTTATGTTGAATAGTTAAAGACACTAATAAATATTTACTAAACAGAAAGCATCAAATTCCTTTCTCAATGAAACCAATCTGATCGCCAGTCTGATATGATTGTCAGTATTAAACAGTGTTAAACGAACTAAAATGTGGGTGATTTTTGACCCCAAGTTTAACCTTTAAAACTGGTCAGGATCCGATAAGCTTGGGCAGTATTCGATGATCTCGAGCAGATTAATCTTATTTTATTTTCTCTATCATCTGTGTAAATTTCAAAGAAATCATTAATTTTAGTTGGGATGAATTCCCTTTTAGTGAGCGTAGGGCGTGGGCTTGGTCCAATTGAGTATTTTTTTATGCTATGGTCATTAAATATGCATAAAATAAAAGCTCTGACATGATTATTTAAAATTGATTTGAACCATAGTGCACAGGTAGAAAGGATAGATAGAAGTTTGCCATTCCGTTTGTTATTTCAACAAAGGTATATAGATTCTGAGGAGCGAATTTGATTGAACTATATCCACCTGTCTGTTTAAATGGGTTTTCCGAAGACTCTGGCTTTTTCTCAGTATATCTGTATATTCCTGTAGAATGGCAAGAGCAAACCTTTTTAAATTAGGTACAAGCATCTTGGCTTTCAATACACAACAACCGACAAGATGTGGGCATGGAACATAATAGATTTATTTATATCTAAACAGCGGTATTTATATAACTTTCTGTTTTTAAAGCATCATTTTATTATTTGCACATGGTACTTTAAAACTAGAAAGGCATTTATAAAAACTCGATTAAATGCACATTCAGTGCTTATAAAAAACTCGCTTGCTTTTAACAACATCATGAATAAAGGATTTTTTACTCGCATCAAAAGGTCATGTATACATTCGAAGTTTAATTAAAATTAAGCAAAGAAAGTTTTGATATATAATTTTTTTTTACAATTTTTTCCTTTTGTAATAGACTGAAGTGTAAAGCGATGCTTATGTGGAAGCTTAGCTATGTACAAAATTTTAAATATGCATGCAAATGTACCAAAAAAAAAAAATTTTTTTACATGCACGGGGAAAAATACAGAAAAAAGTAGTTTTCTTTAAACAAAAGCTTATTTTATTACGATATAAAAATTTTTGTTTTTTTGTCAACGTTTGAACACGTAAAACAAATGTGTTAAGCCATATTTTACGTAAGGAAACTTTTTGTTAAATTTTATGAAACTGTCAATTGCTTAATCAAAGTGCGAAACTGATCGCACAGTTCGTTCGGAATCAGGCGTTATTGATTTTGTTTTTTAATGCATTTGACAAGCCTTTTGTTAGTATTTGACAGTTGATTAAGCTAGCTCATGCATATTATGGTTGGCCCTTAAAATTTCGATTAAAAACTTTGTCTGTTTGGGTTATCTCTCACCATACTAGCATTAAGGCCCATGATGCCAACTCTAACTTTACGCTTGAAAACATATGAAAAACGGGCTGAAGAGGCTAAATTGAAAAAAGGACGGGCTTAGTACATTTTCATGCCATTAAAAAAAACGTGAAGGGGCTAAAATATATTTTTTAAGTAAGTGCCAAAAATTTTAAACAAAATAATTGTTAAAAAATATATTTTTTGAGCTCGAGGTCCTCTTTTATTATTCTTATTTTATAAAAAATTATTTAATTGTACCGATATTCCGTTTTTCATTGAAAAACATCTTCTGGACAATAATCTAGAAATTACAGTAACGAAAAGAATTTTATTTTGTTGATATAGATCTGATTTGTGTGATGAAGTTCTTGTTTTTAGTTCGTTTTTAGTGGTATCTATATAAATTTTATTACATATCCCAAATTCATTGCCATTACATGGTAGTTTATGAATTACTTTGGATTTATCTAATATATATTTTTTGTCAAAAAAGTTCTTTTATTAATTAAAAGATTTTGTTTGTTGTGCTTAATTCCCTTTTTTTAATACTAAAATTTATTGTTGGAGGATAAGCTGTTCCTATGCGCATTTCACTGGTTGCTTAGGCCAGATCATTAGGAAAAGTTTTCCTAAATAATTTTAGAAAAGTCAAAGCTATCAGCATACAAGAATACAGAGGGAATGAGAATTACCTACAAACACTCAAAAAGTCTTTTTTGCAACGATATCAAAGCTTAAACAAAATACCAAACAATAAATCAGTGATGAGTTTATCTTTTCTTACATTCCCCGCTACAATTATTTGGAATTCTCCCAACATTAATTGTACAACTACAGGTAAAGAAAAAACATATTTAAAACAAAAACAAAGTGCTTTTATTGTTTTCACAAGAAATCAAAATAAAAACAATTTACCAGTTCAGTTTTTTATGCATGTGCACTTGCAAAAATTTATTATCAAAGTTGTTTTTGGGAATACTATTATTTATTAAAAGATTTAGTTTGTTGTGATTAATTCCCTTTTTTTAAAGCTTTCCTGCAATAGTCCTTTTCCCTCAATATTTTACATATTTTTTGCTTAAACTATCTTTTTTGAATCCAAATTTTACTCAAAGAAGCACAGTCGAAAAAATACTTATAGCCTATTTCCGATGTGCGAAAGAACAAAAACAAATTTTTAGAATTTGTTTTTGTTTTCAATATATTTATACGAAAGAAAGAATTCTTTCGCACATCGGAAATAGGCTAATATATTATAAAATAATTTATAAGAGATAAACAGTTCAAATATAAAAAAAGTAAATTTTTATTTTTTTTTTCGTAAATAATATTTTCTTGTTATTTAAGGTTTCTCATATAAAGAAGTACTTTAAAGTACCTTTTTAAAAATAATTCTGCTGTGAAAAATCAAAAAATGTGAAGTAAATGGTAAAAAAATTTAACAAATAAATAATATTGATAAGATAATTGAAGTTGATTATAAAAAAATATAATGCAAGATTTTAAATGTCTGACTCTTTATATCGTTGGTCTTATGTAGAAAGGACCTAAGTCGATTTTGTTTTAAATTTAGTTATTTATGTAATTGTATCAAAAATTAAGGTTTGCCAAGCAGTTGAACAATTGAGTACAAAAAACTTTCAGTCAGCTGTTTTGGTTATGAAAACCAAATCAAGCTTTATGCCCAAAAATGTTATTGTAAACGCACTAGATTTTTAGGTAGATTTTAAATTAAATATGCAAGAGATCGGTGCATGTTAATGTCATATTATTAAAAACCAATTTTCCAAAAAAAAAAAATATATATATGTATATATGGGGGATTTCGTGTCAAGTGACCCAACTTTTGAAATCGATATCTTCCGATTTGGATGAAATTTGCAACAAGGTTAGTCTTATTGGAAAGTAGTTTAGACACAAATTTTCAACAAGATCGGTCAACAAGAAAGTTTCTTAGTTAGAGGGGGTCAAAATTTGACATTTTGGCCAAACAGGTGTTCTTTCTCATCCATGTTACTTATTATCTATTGGTGTTAGCAAAATTTGTCCCAAACAAATTAGATAGCTATTTCTTCAATCTTTCGAAAAAAAAATTTTTTTGTTTTGTAGAGGATTGCTAAATTTAAGAACCCATGACTTTTTAGTCCAAGGGCATTGGTCATTCTTCAAGGATTTGAAGATACATTTGAAATCTGGAAAATTCGTTATTTCGCTTGATTTCGCAGAGAACTATAAATATATTCTTCAGGCATATACATATATATATTATGGCATATACATAACCCACTCGCGACCCAAAAAGCAACCAGAACTACCTTAAAGGAAAAGACCAAAGCTTTCTTTTAAGCAAAAAAAAAAAAAAAAAAAAATCCCGCTTAAAAAAAATAAAAAAAAAAGTTTTAAATTTACAAAAAAAAAAATTTTAAAAATTTAAAAAAAAAACAAAACAAATTTTTTTCGAAAGATTGAATAATTTGTTTGGGACAAATTTTGCCAACACCAATAGATAATAAGTAACATGGATGAGAAAGAACACCTGTTTAGTAATTTGCAAGAAGTTGCATATATAATAATTATCAATTTAAATAAAAAAAATTTGCCTGTAAACGGCAAAGGTAACCGGACGCTAGCAGCGCACATAACGATTAAGGAGTAAGTTTTTTTGGGCTTTTTTATGGTCTTAACCAAATTAACCAAAAATAAATTCAGTTTTAATTAAAAATTTAATGGAGTAAATTTAACGTTTAATGCAGTGAATTAAGCGTTAAATCAAGTGAATTAAAATTGTACTATTAATTTGTTTACTAGTGCAAATTTAATTAATGTTAAAACTTATATCACAAATTTTTTTAATTGAAATCAATTTTTTTTTTATTTCTGTGAATTTTGGACTAAGCACATGGTATGATTTTTAGTCATAAAAAACGAATCTGCACAAAATCGTATGTCAATCCGTGGATTCTGGCACCATTTGCCTTAGTTTTTGTAACAAAATTTTTTTGGGAGATTGTTCCACATTTGGATTAATTTTTCCTGTTGAAGCGATTGCGTTGGATTTCAAACCAAAACGGTTTAGGAGATGCAGAAAGAATTTGACACCAATGCGGTTTTTTTTTCTTTTTTTTTTTGGTTGATTGAATCGTTCGAAAGTGAGCGTGATTTCAGCAGACGCACATCCGATATAAAATTACTCAAGAACCTAGAATATACATATACATAAATACTTTATGAGGTCTTAGAAAAAAAAAAAAGTTTCCGATGGAATGACAAGCTTAGTCTACCCGGTTCGCAACTAGTTATATTAAAAAGGGATTTTTATTAAAACAGAAAATATATACCTCAGAAAGTCAAAAAACAATACATTTTTTCGATACAAGAAACAGATTTATTTTTTGAAAATATATTTAATAAAATGAACAAATAATTATTTTGAGAAAAGTTCTTTTCTAATATTTCCAAACGAAGTAAAAAATACAGTTTTACATAACTTTTTACACAACTTTAAGCCAGCCAGAAAATGTGCACTGGGTAATATTTTCACGTTATTTAATAAAACTTAATGTTTTGTTGTCGTGTTGAATCATAATTCTTTTTAGCATTTTGTTCACATATGGAGATACCTGCCCATTCCATCTGTACACTAACTCTACTCATTAGGGTGGGCCGATTTGTAAGGACAAACTTTTTAAATATATCCTATCCAAGGTAAAATTGTACGCTTAAAACCATGGCGATATAATTATTTTCGAAAAAAAAAAATTTGTTTTTCGTCCAATACCTCAAGAAAAACATTTTTTGGGAAAAATTGCTATCGCCATTGTTTAAAGCGTACAATTTCACTTTGGAAAGGTAACAGTTATAAGAAAATTAAGTCCGCCGAATTTTTTATTACCTGATAAAAAAAAACCTTAAAAATAAAAGTTGAGAAAAAGTCAAAAAATTTAAATATGGGCGCCTCGAAAATTATGTTTTAGATATGTCGTAGTGGAACTTTTTTTCCTCATGCAAAAGTCTATCGAATAATCGGAAGCACAATATCGATTGCTAAATCGACCCGCCCTAATACACTTGTTTAAATGAATAGATAGATATTGCACTTGTAGCTTTATTTGTAGCCGACAAACCTAGACATTGTCAAAAAATTCTTTTGTCAACTTTTGAAAAGGAATGACAAAAACAAAAAAAAAAATAAAAACAAAAATTGGCTTCAAAGTCATACCACTTTTGCTTGTTGATATTTCAACTTTTTAGATGAGCAACACTATCTTTTGTTACAATTTATATTCACATATATTTTTTATTCAAACAAAATTTCTATGTCGGTATCCATAAAATGTTACAATATGTAGAATATAAAACAAAACATTCAAACGTGTTCCTAGAATGCATGAAAGTGGTTATGGACAAAATCCTGAAAAAATATAAAATATTGAATGGCCTGGAAAATGTCAAACATGTTCTGCTTGTTACTTACTAAAGATTTGCTATTCGTATGTTTATCAGACAGAGAGAGCAAGAGAGTGAGAAACACAAAAAACGATTGGTTTCTTGTGGGAAGGAGGTTTTTTTTTGACAAAAAAAACCAAAACATAATTCTGTCTCTTGGATATTATGTTGAGCTAAAAAAAGGATATTGTTTTAAATGCTTAATACAATGACTGACAATTGTTTTTAAGGTGATGATGGCTTTAATTTTGGACACATAATTTTTTTTATGAAATTCAAAGATAAAAGGAGTTACTTAGGCTTGCAGTGGATAAGGATTAAGGATAATTATCTATACTCTGAGTTCTTACATCCTTAATGCAAATTTTAATGCAGAGTTCTTTTCCCACTTGTATGGAACTAGAAGCTGGCGATTGCCGTGATATATTACTGTTAATCCTGAAAAACAAAACTAATATTTGTTACTCGAAAGTATAATACTATTAACATATCGCACTTGATCAACAAGAGGGTATTAACTCGAAATTTAAAAAATTCCATTAGAAGCAAAATTATTTTTAATGTTACATTAAAAACATGTGAAAGAGAATTTTTAAACCACCCGTTTCATTACCAAACGTTGACAAAATAGCACGATATATTTGCAGCATATAACGTTTCGATTTTTTCCAAGAAAAATAAAAATTTTGAGTTAATACACTATGGTTGAACCAGTGCGATATGTTCATGAAATATGTATTTTAACTGGAAAATTAAGTGGTTTTTTAAATAGTTTAAAAAAGTTTTTATATATTGGGTATAAATAAGAAAAAAATAATTTAAAAAATACCAGAAAATTTTTCAAAATCCCGGGATTCAAAAATTACGGATATAAAGAATACCGATATATCGGCAAACACAAAGTATCGCCGATATATTAGTATTCTCTCTGATTTTGTATCATCAATACGACGGTACTTTTTTTTAGTTTTTTTGAACAAACCATTTAATTTTTCATGCTTATTTTTTGCATTACAACTGAGGGCAATAGCAAATTTAAAAGTAGAGTAAACAGAATAATAAATTTTGTTTTCATTTCTAGGCTGGAGGTCGGCCCACACCACGCGTTTTATCCGTATGTTTCTATTTTGAAGACACATGCTAAAGTAGAAACTAGTCCTACGTCATGCTTTCGATTCGTTTTTGCATTCGACGCGTTTTCTGAGTCACTTGTCAATTAAATTTTACACTATTATATACCTTTTTTACAGATGCATAAATGCATTGAACGCTTTGTGTGGAGCTGCAGTATTTCAGGTTTCATTAATATGACCCCAACCCAAATAAGTTTGTATTTATGTTTAAAACTATTTTGTAGATAACATTTTGAAATTAAAATTTTTCATTATATTTCCGGGCTTTTTTACAATTTTTGGATATAATATCCATTTTTGTTTGTTTTGTTTCTGGAGTTCTTTAATTTCTTTGGGCCTTATTTCATTCCTTTTTGATGGACTGTTTTAGGGATTTGTTTTATGAATTTCTTTGCGAGATATTTCAAAAAGTTCGGTTTTGTTTAATTTTTGATTTGGGAATAATTAATTTATTTTGGGATTTATTTATTTTTTCCAGTTTGGGCCTTATTTTATTTATTTTGTAATTTATTTTATTGAGAGTTATTGCACCGGGACTTATTGCACCTGTTCGCCGTTCCTTTTAATTTTTTATTTATTAATTTATTTTACGTTTTAAATGTTACTTTTAAAATTTATTTTAAGTTACTATGAATCTAAATTGTAGGACTCATATTGATCTCCTTTAAATGAAATTATGTTTTTTTTATAAAAAAAAATCTTATATTATATCTGGTGTAATTTCACTCAAATCAGTTTATTTTGCTACAAATCAAGTGTAATTTAAAATTTTTCTGGTGGTTACACGGTACGGTACGGTTTAATAAAATTACATATTGGAATATAGTTTTAGGCACTCTGTGGAAAGCCACCCGAAGATGTAGTTCTAAAAAGTTAGGATATACACAAATGCTCACAATAGAGATGTTGCATGCCATTTTCGGTAAAGGCACATTATTTCAAGAGACAATGATTTATTCCCCTCTGATTTTTCCCTTAAAAGTTATTTAAAAGATCGTCTGCAATTGCATTATTTACAAAGCATTTTCAAACTTAAAATTAAAATTAAAGAAGAAATTCGAGTTTTAAATCCAGAAAAAAAGAACACGAGGCTAAATGCGGTGTCCAGGGGTGCCAGATAATTTTGATAAAAAAATCGGCATATTTTCAAAAAAAAAACATTGGTATTATCGGCACTTTAATTAAAGAAAATCGGCAAATTAAAACTATCCTTTTAAAGAACAATAAAACATATTTTTATAAACAAAAAAAATAACAAAACACAATAATTCAGCATTAACTTACATATAATCCATATAAACACATAAAAATTAATAAATAAGAATACATTTATGAACAAATTGTAATTAATTTAAAAAAGTTTTGTACATAAGGTTAAAATTGTGTTTATAGTTGAAAAATTTTTTTCAACATTTTATTTTCGCAAATATTTTCTAGATACATATTTGAGTTTAATTAAATACATTTTAATATCAACAGTTTGCATTCTTAAATTTTAAGTAACCTTTAGAAAAAAGAATTCCTTCAGAGGCTTCATTTTCCAGGAAACATCGAAATTTGGTTTTATTAAGGTTGACTTGGCTTTCCAGATTTGCGGAAGAACGTGGAAGGACCATAATTTGTTGTACAAACTTTGGCAGCACTGGAAATGCATCCGTAGAATCCCCATGTTTTAAGTCTGAAATGTATTGCCAAAAAGTTTGCAAATTTACTTCAATTCCTTCAAAATCTTCTTAAAAGTTAAAAAATTTTAACACTCTAAATTCAGAGTCTAAAATTTGTTATTCTTTTTCAGAAATAAAGTTGGGGAACTCTTTCAGAAATTCCATAGTAGAAATATTTTCCTTTTTTAAAATATTGTTAGGGTTAATTATATTTAAAGATTTTTGTTCAAAATCAAAACGTTTTAATATTTGATTTGAAAGTTTTATATAAAAATTAATACAGTTTTTAACAATTTTGTTAATTGCGCCTTTGTTGAGTTTTGATTTTGAGTTTGATAGTTACTCATTTGAGTTTGATTGTAACTCTTTGGCCAAATGACTAAATACTCCACATCAAAGTTCAAAAAATTCTTTGTGTTCATAAATTCCGCTAAGTAAATTTAATTTTTAAATTGCTTTTTATTAAATTTGTAAATTGAGTTTTAAAAAGACTTTCCATTTTGTTATATAGGTTATGAAAAGTTACCATGATTTAAGTGTTTATCACAAAATCGGCATTTTTGGAGCAAAAATCGGTAAATCGGCACTTTGCTAATTTTAAGGCAAAACATCGGCAAAATGCCGATAAACCGGCAAATATGGCAGGCCTGACGGTGCAACTTACGCTATGTTATTTTTAACTTTTTAATTAACAAAATTCCCCCTTTATAACTAGTGTGTTAAAAAGAAATTAAGTTGACTTCAAAATGAGGATACTAAAGATCTCTTCAATACTATAAGGACACCCTGTGGAAGAAATTCTTTAGTCCTTAATTAATTCTTCGAAACTCAGATTTTTGTTAGTCTCTTTAAATTTCTATTACGAGAGAAAAAAACAAATTTACAATTTCTTTAATTATTTAATTCCTTCTATTTTTAATGACAACACAGGAACTAAAATACATTTAACATTTCTTCTTCTTCCAACAAAACTTTATAAACATTTTAAAGATTACGAAATTATAAGAAGGCATCACAGTGCGTTCATTACGTCTGCGTCAATAGACAGACATCATGTCAGTTGTAATTTAGTTTGTCAAAAACATGTTCTAACTTCCTTTAACATTTCATGTGTTTTCCTGTGGAAATCTCCTTAGTTATAAATGTAATAGTGTATGTGTGTATGTGTAAGTATAAAAAAGGTGTATGTCGATTTTCATTAAATAATCCAACAAATCTAAAAACCATCACAATCCACCACCTCTACGGACTACGAACATTCACATAGAAATCATGTCAATTTCTAACCACTATTTAAGACCAGTGCCAAAAATGTTACTTCTCATACCCCCTTCATAGAAAATTTAATAAAATTAAACAAAAAAAAAAAAAAAACATTTCATTATAATGATAATAAATGAAGTAATAATTTGGCAACAAATTTCTTATTACGTTCTAAGAAATAACTGTCGGTTGCTAATTTCAGTATTTACAAGAGAAAGATTCTAGCGAATGGGAGTGGGAAAGGGAATGTGAGTGGGAATGAAACGGGGCCATGTTGGCCGTTCTTATGGTCATATTGCTTTTGTATTATTATTTAATTACTTGTTCATTAAGTTTTTGTATTTAAATGTTGGTGTGTTTTAAGTTTGTTTCCTGGTTCCTATTAATTGAATATTACTGTTATTGACATTCAAGTTGATTCAATTGCAAAGAAACGTGCCCAAGTTGTTATTAATTTTTCTAGTTCTGGAGATAATTATTATATATATTTTTTCTCTTTTTTTTTGGAAAATATTAGGAAGAAAAACTACTCATACATTAATTAGTTGGCAACCAAAATTAATATTTTCGGTATTTTTATAAGGTTTATGCCACTTAATAATCAATCAATCTTGTTCAATTATATTGCAGAAAAATAAATATTGTTTTCCCTAGTATTATTTATATTAAAGCATTTTAGAGTTTATTATCTTTTAGAAAAAAAATTATTATTTTTGATAATTCTTTCTTGCAGCTGTATTAAGTCACGTTTTACATGTTCAGACTTCTTTTGAAATTGATGATAAAAGTTTAAGATTAGAGATGGTAAAGAAATTATAAAGAAAATGGAATTAAAACTAAAACTTATTTTATAGATATTAATTAATTCTTAAAAATTCTTAGGGCCTTATGTCGTTAGAAAATAATCTACATCAATTTTATGTCAATTCAATTCAATTTTTTTTTTTTTTTTTTTTTTTGGTTTTGTCTAGGGTATACGCATCCACCCAGCTTTTTTACAGAGTGGCCCAAATAATATCTACCAATGTTAAACACTTTTAACATTTTTTGCCCACACCACAATTGTGGAGATGGTATTATGTATTTGTGCTGATGTTTGTAACTCCTTAAAATATTGCTCCTAGACTAAGCTTTAAGTAAGCGGATCGACTCGGAATCACTATCTGAGCTGGCTGTCCATGAAAACCTTGTTCATAATTCGCATATCGGTCCATAATTTCGCATAGCCCCCATATAAATTCTTTCCAGAAAACGGTATTTGTACCCATAAACATATTTTATTGCAATCCAAATCGTCTTACCAAAACATATTACAAAATGTTGTGCTGGTGGGTCCAAAATTAACCATAGGAGCCATAAAAACCGCTTCCTAAAATCACTTAAAGGCAAACAAATTTCATATAGAGGATTATATCTAAATAATATTCCCCACAAAGAACTTTTATATGAATCTTGAACTCAATTAAATAATTTTCTTCTGGCGGGTCCATGATTGCCCATGGGTGCCAAATACGGCACACTTGCAATAACTTGTTATTTTATACTGGGCTGTAGGGTATCATTTGGTCGAGTTTCGCCGACTATACTTTCTAACTTGTTTCCATTTTGTAATATAATTGTTTATTTTTTGCGCAGGTTATACACTATTTATCGTTTATAGTCCATTCCGCTTAAAGGCCAAAACCGGATTTAAGTTAAAACCGTCATATTCACTTGCAGATTTTTTTTGAATTTCATACAAATTATTTGTTCTTAGGTCCATTTCGCTTGTAGTCCATTTTTATTTTAAAGCCACATTTTGTTTGCATGCGTATCTAATACTTTATGCAAAAAGATTCGCTTACAGTCCACTCTGTTTTTTATATTTCTTTTTTTTCGGCAACTTTTATAAACGTAAAATTTCGCAATTCATATTTCATAAAGAATCTTTGAAATAAAGATTTATGTTGTATTTGATTTCGGCATCCAAAGTATTAAAATGAATCTCATACTTTAAGCTTATGAAGCATTGCAATTATTTACCTTTTTGTTTTTATTACAAGCTTTTAAAGGATTTTAATTAATTAATAATAAAGATTTTTTCTTTTAACTAATTATTTAAATTAAATCCAGATTTGGCTATGTTTCAAATAAACTTTTGTTTTGTTTAAAAAAGTGGTTTTTTATTTCAAAAAATTATTTTTATATATTCCAAAATGTGGATTATATCAGCATTCACTTATTATCCAAAAAATGGCTTATAAAAAAATTTGGATTATAGTCCACATAAGTTGTGCATCTATATATTAGTACAATTCGTGTTCGGAAAAAACCAGCCAATTGTAGGGGAATGTAAGAAAGAAGAATTGACTGTTTATTGTTGTGTCTTTGTTGAAGCTTTGATATTGTTACAAGTAAGATCTGAGTGTTTAAAATTCTTATTCACTTTATGGTCTTACTTGTATAATATTTTTAGCTTTTCTAAAGTATTTGGAAAAAGTTTCCTGACGAGCTGGCCTAAGCAACCAGCGAAATGCGCATAGAAACTAGCTTTCCCACAACAATAAATTTCAGTGTTTTCATTCAAAAATTGGGATTATTAGCACATCATTAATAAATGAATTAATTAATAATGAAAATTACTGTAGCTGAATTCTTTGAAATGTATTATGAATACATACAGTGCACAATAAAGTGTTAAAATTAACTAATTTTTTTATTCTTGTCAACGATGAATTGTTATGTCGCATCGAAATTTCGTCAGTTTTTAAGTTCAATGTCAGCTCCTTATATAGTCTTCATGATTAGCATACAAAACAGTTGTTAGAACCGACCTTATGGGTAACATTATATTTTATTATAGGTGAGTAACCATAACGACATAAGCGCAACCATTAAAACCAATTGCAGTTTAATTTCTATGGTCTTCGTTACGGCTATGGTATTATGTTAATGTCACGCCTAATTGGACCTTAAGCCGGCTGTTTTGAGGAATATATGCACTGAATGCAACATGGAAGCTGTGCGGCACTGCTACCGCAAGATCGCAACCAACGACATTGCTAGTTCTTATTGAGGTACTCAGTACCTATGCACACATATACTTACTTACTCCAAATGTCAAGATTTTGTAAAAAAAAAGACACCCAGAAAAACCCTCTCAAATGCGTAAATTTATCTTATGAATGTACGTACCTTGGTTTTGTCAAAGCGGATCTTTTAAGGGTATCAGTGAAATTACAGCTTTGATATAAGACATATCAGTATAAGGAGCTACAGCAGTGGCAACATTAAAATATTTTAAATCTTCTATTTAAAATAGTGGATCTGACATATTTTAAGAATTTTCTTAAATTATTTTAGTCCACTAATTTTTCTAGATAATGTGCCAACATTAGCGCATATTCGACCGGGTCATTCCAATAAAAAAAAATTGCAACCGTGAACCGCAGTATCGATGAAGCACCGAATTTTTCAATTCATTGAAGTTCTTTAAAATTGGGGCTATCCACAATGGCTTGTACAATTTTCAGGGTACATGTGGTGCATGAAGTAAAGCCGCTCGACCATTGACTTTACTGTAGATTTGCTAAATTCATTTAAGAACAACCCGCTGGTTTTCTTATAAAAACTATATTTTTCAGAAGAAGCTTTTTCATTTGTCTGAATACGTCAACAAGAAAAATTGTCGCATTTGGGTTACTGAAAATCCTAAAACTATTGTTGAGAAGCCTTTGCATGCTGAACTTTCGTACGCCTTGTTATAAATGTATCAACACAAACATTTCCAAAGTTGTTTCACTATTGAAGTAGCTGTTTCATTTTGTTTCCAACATTTGATTCGAAGTAAGCGATTTTCGTTAATGTCTTATGAAATATAAATCAATTCCTAAAAAATATGTGTATTTATACGAAATATTTGTTTTACATAATGAAATAGGACACAAAAATTTTAAGATTAAATGTATGATTTTTTTTTTATTATTAAAGATCTAGTTCGAGAGGACATCCTTGCCTTATTTTGTTAAAGGCTTCGTTCCCCAAGCCAATCAAATGGCAACTTTATGCACAATATGCTACCAGTTAGATGGCCTAAGAAAACGTTTATACTTTATCAAAATATTTATTGCAAACACTAGTAAAACTTTTAATTATCTATCTATATATAAAAATGTTATATGTTTGTCTGTTTTTTTGACTTATAGACTCCTAAACGACTGAACCGAATTTCCTGAAATTTTAACAGTAATATAAAATGAGCCCCGAAAATCAAATAGGCTACTTATTTTTTCGAAAGGCGCAGTGGAAGTGGAACCCCCCATGGGATACCAATATTAAGTATCGGATATCTTTAGAGCCGCTTCTTGAATTTCTTGTAGTAGGATCTTCTGAGCACCGAAATTGCAGGGGAAGTGCTACCCCCCCATAGGTCGCCAATGTTTAATATCTCATATCTTAAGAACTGTTATAGAGAGATTCTTCAAACTTGGTAGGAGTCACTCTTATGGAAAACAACACCTTTAAAAATATAAATAAAGGGGGTAGGCGGAAGCATATATTTAAGAAGGAGGAGCAATACCCTCCATAGGACGAAAATATTAAATACTTCATATCTCAAGACAAACGTCTTCAAGCAATGTAGGACCCACTCTTATGGTAAACTACACCTTTCAAAATAAAAATATATTATATAAATGAAAAAGCGTATGTTTGTTTGTTTTCTACAGTCTCCTAAGCTACTGAGCCTATTTATGAAACAAATAACTTCGTTATCAATACACGACATCTGCCAAAAAGTCGGCTGGATTAGACAAGCGGTCGTGGCACCTCCCATACAATGGCAATAAAGATTTCTACGTATTTGGAGTACTGTAATGGTGAAAGTATTAAAATTTTGTACAAATAGCTTAGATAATAACCCACAACATATTTCAAAAGGTAGCTTCAATGGGAAAAGTAGGCATGACACCTCCTATACGAAGACACTTGAAATTTCTCTATATCTGTTGAACGGTTGCTGTAAAATTATTGAAATTTAGCCCAAGATGCTTTGCTTTTTTAAAAAATCTTACCAATTTTATTTCGAGGGGGTAGCAAAGCGTACCGGGTTACGCTAGTTCCTTATATTAGTGTAGAGTGCAAAAATAAACAAAACTCCTTTCCAAATAAAAGACACGATGTCGAAAAAAGCTTTTTTTTCACACAAATACATTTTTTTTTTTTTTTTTTTTTTTTTCATTATTTATTTATTGAATCTTCATATATTAAATATGAACTAACAATAATTAATCAAATCTTATACTAATACTTTATTTTTGTCCTGCCAATGCTAGACGAAAATTTTTCTCTTCACGGTTTCTGTTCACATATGTAGATGTTTAGCGCTCTTCTTGTCTGATGAGTCAGTCCTGCTGTATCTCTTCTCCTTAATCTAGAGTGGCCGCTGTAATTTAAAATATTTCGAGCTAGTGGATTTGGGTGCGACTCAAGTCTTTTTAAATATTTTACTGCATAGTTCGTAATAATAGTTTTTACTAACGGCACATTGAGATCCTTGTGAATATTTGAGTTTTTAACATACCAGGGAGCGGCTGTGATTATTCGAAGAAGTTTATTTTGTCGCCTTTGAATTTTTTCGATATTAGAAGCCGAGGCAGTGCCCCATAACTGAATACCGTAGCACCAAATTGGTTTTAAGATAGAGTTGTAAAGTAGAAGTTTACAATCGAGACTAAGAACAGAGTTTCTTCCAATAAGCCAATTAAGTTGAATTGCTTTTAGTTTCATTTGTGTTAGTTTTGCTTCTATATGGCATTTCCATGTTAAACGCCGATCTAGATGAATTCCGAGATATTTTACATGCGATTGTTGGGGCACTAATTGATTATTGATTTTAATAGGGGAACATGACTCCCGACGCAAGGTGAATGTTATATGTACGCATTTTTGCTCATTAACCTTTATCCTCCATTGTTTTAACCACTTTTCCAGTTCAAATATATGATCCTGCAAGTAGCGAGAAGCTTCATGACAGTTTTCGTGCACGCTTAAAAAAGCTGTATCATCAGCAAATGTTGAAGTTAGGGTGTGGTTGTTTGTTGGCATGTCTGAGGTATATATTAGGTATAACAGTGGGCCCATGATGCTTCCCTGAGGGACTCCAGCGTCAATTGGCTGAGGAGAACTTATAAAAGCACCTTCTTTAATAATAAACTTTCGACCGACTAAGTAGCTTTCTAACAGCTTGTGTGTGTTTACTGGTAAATTTAGCTTCAATTTATGTAATAAGCCTTCATGCCAGACTTTATCAAAAGCTTGAGAAACATCGATGAAGAGGGCGGAACAATATTTTTTTTCTTCAAAGGTTTTTCTTATGGCGTTTACTATACGATGGGTTTGTTCAATTGTGCTATGTTCTCTTCTAAAGCCGAATTGATGGTTTGGAATACATCTATTTACATTTAAAATTGGGGTTAATTTTAACACTAACAGCTTCTCAAACAGCTTTGATATATTAGACAATAAGCTTATAGGTCTATATGACTCAACTTTTGTAGGATCCTTTCCTGATTTAGGTATCATGGTAACTAGGGATACTTTCCATTCCTGAGGGTAGTATTCAAGGCGTAAAATAGCATTAAAAATAAAGAGAATAATTTTCTTTGCTATGCTGGGTAGCTCCAAAAGCATTTTGTTACTGATCTTATCAAAACCAGGGGCTTTCTTCGGGTTTAAATCATGAATAGCCTTTTCGATTTCTCTTATCTCAAATCTTAGTGGAACAGCTGCTCTAACAGCAACAGGTGGAAACTCGACCGCCATATCGAGAGATGTGTGAGCGGTAAATACGGTTTTCAAATGATTAACAAAAAGTTTTCCTTTTTCTATATCATTTCTTGCCCAACTTCCGTTTAAGTTTCTTAATGGTGGTTTAGTGATAACTGGTCTTTTAAGATTTCTAGCTGCACGCCATAATGAGTAGTCTGATTGTGGAGTTGCATCAAGTTCCTTAAGATATTTTTCAAAGGATGCAGTTTTTTGGGACTGCAGTAACTTTCTTAGCCTTTTTGTGCACTCTTTTAATAAAGTCTTAAGTTGGGGGGATCTGTGCAATTGCCACTCTCTTCGAACTCTCCTTTTTTCAGTCAATAGACGCTCGACATCTACAGAATATATGATATTGTTTTTGGTTTTTTTGAGGGTTGTGCTGGAATGTTGAACAGCTAGTTTGAGATAACTGTCAAAATTAACAATAGCGAGATCCACGCTCTCCGGTGTGCTAAGCGGAATATTTTCTGTGCAATGGGCACTAAGATATTTTTTATATTTTAACCAATTTATTTGTGAGGGTGATTTGGATAAGTACCCAGACGGCGATACGATTCTATTTGGAATCATTATAGTAACAATTGTAGGTGTGTGGTCGGAAGATAATTCTAAGGAAGCCTCAACATAAATCGCTTCTGCGGGGATGTTTTTAACCACTCCAAAATCTATGACATCTGGAACTTTTTGCTGATCAGTAGGCCAATATGTTGGTTCACCGCTCGCGACCACATTTAGATCCATTTTACGAATTGTGTTAAACAAAACACGACCCTTAGGCGTAATAAGTCGTGACCCCCAGAAGGTATGTTGAGCGTTATAATCGCCAGCAGCCAGGAAGCAGGGTCCTAATGCTTTGAAGTATTTATTATATTGGCTTTCTGATATTGGAAATCTAGGTGGTGAATATATTGATGAAATAACTAGGTTTCGATTTAATTCCTCAACGCAAATGGTCGTTGCTTGGAGATAATCTTCACGATGATCACACATTAAGTAGTGTTTTACTCGGTTTTTATCAAAATGGCAGAACCTCCACAAGCTCTACCTCGAGGGTCCTTGGTATCATATAATATATAACCATTGATTTTAAACGTATTTCTCGAGGTCAGATGAGTTTCAGAAACCATCATAACATCGATTTGTTTATTTTTAAGGAAGTATTCTAGTTCATTTTTATGTTGGCGGATGCCGTTTGCGTTCCAAAAGCAAATTTTTAGACAGTTCATGGCTTATTTAGTACAGCTTGCAATAACATCGATTGCATTCTTAACATTTCTTGCATCATGTTACCCATTGTGTTGGTAAAATTGTTAACGGTTTGCACTAATGTTTCCATGGTTTTTTCTAGCCGAGTTAAATTAGAAGTGGGAATTTCGTCATTATTTGGTAAATCACCTTGCAATGGCATATGATTAGATTTTAAGACATTAGCGTACGAGGTTCTGTTATTATTTGGCTGCGGTATTTGAACGCCGTTAGTGTTTTCTTGATAAGTTGCCTGCGTTTGAGGGGGATTAAGTTTCTGTCCAACAGAACGCTTGACAATAGAATATACCGGACATCCTCTATAGTTGGCAGTGTGATTACCACCACAGTTGCTACATTTTTTTACATTAGGGTCATTTTTTGACTTATCACACTGAACGGTACCATGTAGTTCTCCACATACGACACAAACAGGGGGTAAATAGCAGTATGCCCTAGTATGACCAAATTCTTGGCAGTTTAAACACTGAACGGGCCCATTTCTTTTGTGCGGCTCTTCTATCGTTATTTTCCTGTACAGGATGTATTTTAAACTGTAAATGGGATGCGTTTCATTTTTTTTTAGCTTAACGTCGCCGGGCTCTAACTCCACTCGAAATAGTGGTTGGGGATTTTTTTCCCTATTTTTAATATTTGTAACATTTTTAATTTTGAAACCCTTTTCTCCTAAAAATGTTTTTATTTCGTCTGGGTCCACGCATGAGTCAATGCCCTTTATCACAACCTGCAGACCTTTGCTGCTTTTCAGCTGGTAAGTATAGAAGCTTTTTTTAAGTGCTTCAAACTTATTAATTAATTTACGAAAATCATTCTCATTATTAATCTGTATTTTTGTTTCGTTAATATTACCACGCTTGATTGCAGCTACGTAAAACGAATTTTCACCTATCACCGATATTAAACTTTTTATTAGCTCACTTGTGTTTTGCTCTCTAAGATATATCGGGGGTGGCTTCGACGATTTTATGACGTTGGGTGTTTCAGAAGATTCATCCTCCAGAATTGCAAAACGATTTTGCGAGTTTATTCTATCAAAAGATGGAACTTTCGAGGCAGAGGCAACAGCTGAAGAGGCAGGGCTGCGACCACGTTTAAGCACTGTTATATACCTATCCATACCAACTTGCACTTGTGGTTTTTGACAACTTTTTTCTTGTTTGTTTAACATTGCGTCTATGTTTGGGATTATGGTAACAGTGGTAACGCTTGTATTGTTTTCTGTTGTTGTGTTTATTTCCACATTGCTTTCACTAGCATGAATATCATTTACTTTTGTTGTTGTTTCATTGTTATTACTCATATAGAGTTGTTTTTTGTTTTTTTCACCGTTTTTTTATTTTTTTTGTTTTTATTTTTTTTGTTGACTGTGCTCTTTTTATTATGTATAATGTTGTTACACCGAGATAATAAAAGAAAAAAAGAATAAATATTTTTTTGCACAGATTATTTGCAAGTATGTATGTGCGTACATACATACATATGTAGGTATATTTTTTTTTACTTGTATTTTTTTTTTTTTTTCTTAATTTTTTTATAGTTATTCTTTTGTTCACTTTTATATTGAGCGTCCAAATTCGCTTGTTAAACTGATATTATTAACTAATTTATGTTAAAAAAAAAGAACCGTATGCGGAGTTAAAAGAAACACGTCTTTTCTCATCGAGCACGACCGACTGAATGACACAAATAAATTTGAAACAAAAACAAATTTCTGAGAATTCTGAGAACAAATTTCTGAGAATTTGTTTTTGTTTTACGCGTATTTGTGCGAAAGAAAACGTTCTTTCGCATTTAGTGAAAAAAGACAGTAAAACTCTAAACATATGTTCCTGATTTTTTCAATACTAGACATCTTTGAATTGAAATCAGATTATCAGCTACCCTCGTATTTAAATGTTATAAAGCAATTCCATATGAAAGCGATCACCTTTTGGACGACCCCTCTCCGATTTTAAAATAAATAGTCTCAATCGATTGCCCAGCAAAAAATAATGTACCTACATATTTTTTTTTTTTTTATAGTGACTGGTTTAGTGGTGGTGTACACCACTGTCATGTGAAAAATTGAAGAATTCTTCATAAGGGACCTCATTGAAAGTTGGTTTAAAAAAAAAACTACTAAAGCGATCGCAACGAGTGATAGCTCGTTGGAAAGGTATTGAATCAGGCTTTAATTGAAAAATAAAATTTTCCTAATTTTTCTTAGAAATTTACCTTTAAATTTTCCCAAGAAAATTAAATTTTCCGATTTTCCACAGAAGCTCCTAAATTTTCCGGCTAATTTTTTTTTTTTGGATTCCTCATAATTTTTGCTTTAAGAATCAGCAATAAAAAAATGGGCCCCGACTCCTTGTTTGGACAGGAGAAGAGCATTTAAGAGACCACCTTGTTAAAAATACATTTTAAAAATTATTTTACAGTTAAAAATACATTTATGAAGAAAAAATCAATTTTTTTTTTAAGAGCCCCAAGTTGAGTGTGTAGTGAATATGGTCTGCCTGCCTTCACAAGATCGGCCATAAATCCATGGATAATAGCAGCAGTGGCATGTAATGGCACACCAAACCCGACTGAGGCTACAGGTCATAAAATGTTTTGTAAATTTTTTAAATTACCAGGTAATAAATATTTCGCCTAAAATGACACGTGCAGAAACATTAAAGAAAAGCAAATATCGCTTATTTTTTTACCTATTTTTTACCAAAAAATAAATATAAATACTTCACACACTCTGAGTCAAATTTCTGTTGAATACTAAACGTGAAAGTGTTAAAGTGTTTTTTTTTGTAAAGTAAAGAGTGAAGCTGTAAAGACAATTTAAAGTAAAATGAATAAATTTTGCTGCAATCCGTTTAACAAGAGTGGATATCGTTCGAAAAAGATAAAAGTATTAAAATTAACTGGTGTTTCGAAGCGATACATGAATGAATTAAATATACAATACGGTGAAGAAGCAGAATTAATTTGCCCCAAGTGTAAAATCGATTTGTCTCAACAAGCAAATGCATTGAAACAAATGCAGCCACAATCCGAGAGTGAAATGACAAGTGAACAAAATGTTTCATCTGATAGTGAGGCAGACATTCCGATGGTCAATATGTCTTTGAGTCCTTTGAATGAGGCTATTACCACTTTAGGTGAAACGGCTATTAGAAAAAGAAAGTTGCGAAGTTAAACATACAGCAAAGAGAAAAAAGGCAAGGTTATGAGTGCAATCGCGACAATATTTGATGAAGGCTCTGATAACGAATGCAGTCAAGCAGATGACGTTGATGACGGCAAACAAATGATTGAGCAGTTGAAAAGAAAATTCAATTTAGCGACCACTTTTCCGGAGAAATATCTCATTTTATCTGTGCTGCCTCAATCATGGTCTATACGCAAGATTTCTGAACAGTTTCAAACATATTTTTACATCGCGAGAAGAAGCAAAGAATTAGTTCGACAGAAGGGCATATTGGCGACTCCCACCAAGAAATTTAGCTCAAGGACCCTTAGCGAAGCAACGGTGAAATTGATTCAAGATTTTTACTGCAATGATGACAACAGCCGCGCCTGCCCAGGTACACGTGACTATGTTATCACACGTGAAGATGGAGAAAAAGTACACAAGCAGCGCAGATTATTATTATGTAATCTATCCGAAGCATACCATCAGTTCAATGAGAAATACCCAGCAGAAAAAGTGGGATTTTCTAAGTTTGCCATCCTACGACCAAAAGAATGCGTGCTGGCATTAGACAGGCACGGAACGCATTCAGTCTGCGTTTGCATGTTTCATCAAAACATCAAATTAATTTTCTTTCCATGCAAGAAATTGAAAGTATTTCACGGTGATTTTGAAACATATAGGGACCTCCTGTCGAAGTCGTTGTGCGCATACCCCACGGAAAATTGTCATCTGTCCAAATGCGACAATTGTCCGAAGATTGACGAGCTAGAGCAATATTTGGCGGAAAAGTTTGAACAGCTGTTAATTCAGGAGGTGCATTTCAAACAGTGGATAATTAGCAGCGGCAGATGTTCCCTTGAGACCGTGGTAAAGCAGATTCCGGAATTCATCGAGGAATTCGGATTCAAGTTGAATGAACTGAAGGCGCACCATTTCATATCCGAGATGCAATCGAAATTTCTAAAGGAAAGTAAGGAGAAATTAGCCCAAAATGAATTCATTGTGATAAGCGACTTTGCCGAGAATTACACTTTTCTCGTTCAGGATGAAATTCAGGCTTATCACTGGGCAAACGACCAGTGCACGGTGCATCCATTTTGCATTTATTTCAAAAACGAAGATAACGAACTACAGACCGTAAGCCTTGTTGTTGTCGCGGAGAGTTTAGCTCATAATTATGTGTCCGTTTATTTATTTCAAATGAAACTGTTTGAATTCTTAAGATCAAAATTCGATGCAATCGACAAAGTAACGTTTTTCTCAGACGGCGCGGCTTCTCAGTACACGCCCGACGTCCCACGGTAAGGGCCCATGCGATGCGTTAGGGGGAACCCTAAAACGCATGGCGACTAAGGCAAGTTTGCAAAGGCCATATACTGACCAGATCTTAAATGTACAACATTTGTTTTCGTGGATTCAAAGCAAGGAAATTGCCATTAACACAGTTTTATGCACTCAAAAAAAACACGATGCCATGGAGCGACGAATTCAAAACAGATATAATAATGTCAAAACTATAACTGGAACGCAAAAGTTTCATTGCTTCATACCAAATATTTCTGATATGTCAATTAATGTAAAGCGGTACTCTTCGTCTGCCGACGTGCTAAATTTAAAGTTACTTTAATTTTATAATGATGCCAAGACAATTGAAATTTTTAATAAATATTGTAATTAAGTATAAGCAGCAAAATAAGAAAGATTTTTTTCTTCATAAATGTATTTTTAACTGTAAAATAATTTTTAAAATGTATTTTTAACAAGGTCTCTTAAATGCTCTTCTCCTGTCCAAACAAGGAGTCGGGGCCCATTTTTTTATTGCTGATTCTTAAAGCAAAAATTATGAGGAATCAAAAAAAAAAAAAAATTAGCCGGAAAATTTAGGAGCTTCTGTGGAAAATCGGAAAATTTAATTTTCTTGGGAAAATTTAAAGGTAAATTTCTAAGAAAAATTAGGAAAATTTTATTTTCAATTAAAGCCTGATTCAATACCTTTCCAACGAGCTATCACTCGTTGCGATCGCTTTAGTAGTTTTTTTTTTTAAACAACTTTCAATGAGGTCCCTTATGAAGAATTCTTAAATTTTTCACATGACAGTGGTGTACACCACCACTAAACCAGTCACTATAAAAAAAAAAAAAATATGTAGGTACATTATTTTTTGCTGGGCAATCGATTGAGACTATTTATTTTAAAATCGGAGAGGGGTCGTCCAAAAATTTGCCAATTTTGATCGTTTTCATATGGAATTGCTCTATATATTTATTACGGTTGTTCTAATGATCAGCATAGGACCATAACAAAAAAATTGCCATTCGGACCAATTAAAGGGTAATTTCTTTACTTCACTCCAGGTCTTCTCCTTGTAATTTCCATGTCGTGTTGTATTCTCCATGTATGGGTGGGCCTTCCTCATCTTCGACTTGCCTGTGGATTCCAGGCAAGCTCATTTATTATCAGGTCGTCTTGTTGTTTGCGCAACATATTTCTAAGCCAGTTCCACATGCGTCTTAGGATTTCGGATGCCAGGGGGAATTATCCTATTGATGTCCATAGATCTCTGCTAGATATTGTCGCAGGCCGAAATTCTGCTAAGACATCTGTTGGGGGACGCCTGTAAAGCGTTAAGATAGCCAAATCCTATGTTCCAATTTTGGCTTCCATACAACAAAGCTTATTTTACACTGGAGTTGTTTACGTTCTTGGCCTATCTTGCAATATGTGTTAAGTTTCAAAAAGGACTTAGTGTTTCATATATGCGGTTGGCGTTATGTCTACGTGAGCAATGTCAGCGCTTGATCCTCCCTTTCTGGCGTTGATGCTTCCTAAATAGTAAAAGTTGTTGATGTCGTCTATTGCGGAGCCGTTGATAGAGAACGGAGTATTAAAATTTGTGATCATTCGCATTAACTTGGTTTTATTGATTTTGACCTTTCAGAGCAGTTTCCTCAAGCAGTTTGATTTTGGCTATACATGTGGCTTATTAAGCAGATATCGTCAGTATATCCAAGCCACTAAGTTATCCCAATATACCACCACAGTATTCCATTGGTCGTATATGTGGCAGCACATTTTAAAATTATCTGTTTTCATTAATATTCAAAATCCAATAAACCATAGCATACTTTTCTTTAGCCCTTTATTTGCTACATAACAGATACCGAGTTCTATTTAATAAGGATCTATTTCTGTAAAAGAACGGCCCACTCTATTTCAAATTTCTTAAAAAAATTATATTGTTTATCAAATCTTTACACATCTACTTCACTGAGCTCCTTTCATTTCCCTTAAAAAGAAACGAACTCAAAAAAATTTTCCTCATATCTCAACACCCATCTTAAAAGAAAAAAACAACAAAAGAGACATTTATGAGGAAAAAAACAGCAAAGAAAAATTAAGGAAATTAGTTTTTTCCACATGAAAGAAACAACAGCACAAAAAATTAAAAAGAAAAATCTAGACAAAAACGAAAAAATTTATTGAAATAACACAAAAAGAAAACAAATAAATGAAAAAAATAAAACAAAGTATCTTTCATATGTTACACATACACGGTGAATAGTTTAAAAAAGCATTAAACTCATTGTAATCCTGTAAGAGAATGTAACATTGGAAGCAGGACTGCAGTACGCCAAACACAGAAATATCGTGGCAAAAATAAATAGTATGTATAACACACAGATACATATAAGTAGGTATATTTATATGTGAGACTCTATAACAGGATCCAAAGGCATTCAGCTACCAAGCCATTAAATTAAATTGCAACCTAAATAAAGAAAACGGGACTTACACGACAAAGCACACGTTAGCAATAACATTTGGTTAAAAGGATGAACATGTTAAAAAGAATAAATTCATTCTCACACTCTTCCTAAATAGTAAGAAGGGAAATTTAACAAATACAAAAGATGCATGATTATTTTTTCTTTTCTTCTTTAGTTAAATTTATTTCTTATATTTAGATTGTAGCCCATTCATGTCGTCACAAATCCCAAATACAGAACTCTCTGATTAATTTTAGTATCAAGACTTAAAGTTTTTTGGCATTAAGCATTTTATGGGCCAGTAATCGTACTTTAATTTTTGATCTATTAAATATTTGTATGCCAAATTGTCTGTAACTAATAAAACTAGTTTTCGTTCAGTCTGCGTTAAAGTTATTTCCGGAGAAGGGGTTTGATAAAACCAGTGATCAGTTATGTGCAAAGCTTTAAAAAAATTTTAAAGTTCTCCTTTACTAAGGATGTTTACGTTATATGTGAACATATAAATTTAATCCATTATCATGACATATGGTCGATTATGCTCCGATACGTCTCACTTTCACAGGTTATCCATAAAAGTCATCTTGGTGGTAAATTGTATAACGATATTAAATTCTTGACGATATTGTGTAACTTATTTATTCCAATTTGTATACCCTTCACCACCAATGGTAAATGAAGGGCATGATAAGTTTGTTGATCCGTGTGAAAATGTTATAATATTTAGCTATGACCCCATAGACCTATTGGATCCGTGAGTAATTCCAAGTCGATTAAGACGTGTCCATTTGTGTTTGCGTCCGTTAAAATCACTCTCAACTCGAACTACCCTATGGGAAGGGAACTAACACCAAACTTGTCACGTGATATTTCCAAAGTGGGACCGGCTCTATTTCTAACACTTTATATGAGGAGGACTTGTCACTTTAACATAGCGATGTCCTAGGAGGGGGTTAATTGCCACATTTTCGAAACTTTATAACAGGTCACAGAAATAACCTAAATGGACACATTCATTTTCGGTTAATATAATTATGCCTGTCACAGATAAATTACAACAATTTCGTAATTTTTCAATGAATTTAAAATGAATTTTATAAAACTCATTTTAATTTTTGGTGACCATTTTAATATTATCCAAAACAGGACAGGTCCGTCTAGTAGTTTTGCACAAAAGGATGATATTTTATAAAAATATACTATTTTCACGAAAGGATCTCTTTGGGGATCAAGTGGTGGTTATGGCTTAAACAAAAAGTAGCGGATGATTTTTCACGACTTGTTGGAGAGTTCGGCCTAAGGCCTAGTACTCTGTTCGAAATTGCGAAAAATGTTGAGCTACATTGATTGTAATAATTACTTCAGACGAAAATTTTGACATGTATCAATTTTATCTCTCTCGGGTTTTTTTTATACTTAACGTTTTTATTAATTGCAAGTGTGCAACACCGTTTTGCGAAGGTAATTGAAGTTACCTACACACGAGGCAACATTTATCGAAACATGGTAATGTTTTGACATGTTTCGACAAATGTTGCCTCTTGTGTGGGTATGTTTCTGTTTGAAATTCTTCTTACCTTTTTGGTTTCTCAAATATCAAAAATTTTTGATATCATATGTTTACAAACACAAGGTTTCATCGTGTGTCGCGATGTTGACTGTTTTTTCTTTCTCATTATGTTGACAGCAGTTGTTGAGTGAGGTGCTTTTGCAACTCTCGGACAAAAAAATATGAAGATAGAAATCGGAAAATGGCAACATTTGCAAATGGTGAGAGTTGGAAAACAATTATAATTGAATATAAAATTTTTCCAAATTTATGGGACATAAAATAAATAAATTTTTTTTTGTGTTTTGTAGTTGTATATTCAAAAGACACGCAATACTGATGTTTCTTTTTTAGTGTAATCGTCTGTGGTAAAAACTGAAACATAAATAGTAACACGTGTTTTGACAAATGTTGCATCGTCTGTGGGTACCATAAAAATCATGTTTTTTAAATTGTCATTAAAAAAAAGTAAAACAATATTATTTTTATACTTTCCCAAATCAAAAAACCAAAAAAATTATTTTTTTTTTATTAATTTTAGTACTTTTCTACATTTTTCTTTGTGAAACGCTTGTTATAAAAACCACTTTACAAATACAAAATAAAAACTTACAAATTCCGTGCGAAATAATATGATCTGCACTTGTTTCGCAGGGAAAATAAAAATGTTACTGGAAACATTTCGAATTTTTTTCGTAATATAAATAGAATACAACTCAATCACCATTTTTCGTTTGCATTTCACAGAAATTCATTTATATTGAGTTTGAAAACCTTTCGCACGAAATGCTGAACAGAGTACCAGGCTTAAAGGACGGTTCTTCCCTAGGAGCTGTTCCTATCCTACAAATGCTGCTGACTGTTCTAAAGCAGTGGAGGTTATCTACTTCGTAAACAAGTTGCGAGTGCATATTTTTACCAGGTTGTATACGCAAATTTCTATCTGTTGGTGTTGGTTGCTCCTAGATACGATGGCGGATGGTAAACACATGTTTTTTCACTTAGTCGTTAAGTCCACCTTGAGATTAGGCTAACACGGCATATACTTAAGTAAATAATTTATACTAATGTATCATTCAGACAGTCATGATATTGAAAAAATGCTTTAGAGAGAGCAGCAGAGTCGAAAAGAAGAAGTATAAACTTCTCTTCCCAGCTAGCATAGGCTGTTTATTAGACGATTATGTTTAATATACGAGTACAACTCATAATATAATCTTCTGATGATTATCTGACGGGTAGCAATAACAAAAACATCTACATTTTTTTAGTTATTACTTTTTCATACATTTCCTGACACGATAGTCTTTTAATCTTGGAATCAAGCTTTTGCGACTCTCTGTATGAGTCATATAACAATTACTGAGCTGCATAAATAAGAGCGTTCTTTAAGAGATGAAAATTCTATTGTCAATTCAATTTCCATAAAACAAATAAGCCTAAGGATCGGCCA
The DNA here is from genome assembly GCA_943735925.1 of Pollenia amentaria. Classification (NCBI taxonomy): domain Eukaryota; kingdom Metazoa; phylum Arthropoda; class Insecta; order Diptera; family Polleniidae; genus Pollenia; species Pollenia amentaria. The sequence continues at coordinate 196,015,624 of OX031008.1, read as the reverse complement.
AATAAGATTTTCAACAGGATGGTGCTGAATTCGCGATCTTAAGGTTTGTTTCATATTAATTGTAAGAAAATTAGAAGTTTTTACATGCAAAAAAAATTTCCTTTGTTAATATTATTCCACCCGGTGATGCGTCTATTTTTGCCGGAGTTAGAGCTATCCTGATTGGATGTCTTTAAAGTATGATTAAAGTTTTAATGCATTGAATTCCATCGAATTAAAAGCTTTAGTATCTGTATCATCATCATCCATTTTTAAGCCATACATAAAAATCTTAATCGCATTGTCTTAACATTTTTCATTCGTACCTGTTTGGTATCCGAATTCTAAAGTGTTTCTGACGAGCACATAATCTTTTGTGTTTAAACTATTGCGTTCTAACGAGAGTTTTCAGTTCAGGATCATAACACGAAACTTTTGTTTATATAATAGTTACATACACAGAAAAAATAAAAAATTGTCTCTAATTACTAGGGTATTCATTCGGTTAACCGTTAATCGGTTAACCGGTTAATGACTTCCCGATTAACTGATCGGTTAATTTAAACTTGGCTATTTTCGATTAACGATTAAACCGGTTAATTTCAGTCGATTAACCGATGTAACAACATTTAAAATTTTTAGTAGTAGTATGAACATATTTTTTTGTGTTTTTAATTATTTAAAAGGTAAAGCGTGATCCATTTCGAGGTTCCCTACTTTTTTAAAGAAAATTAAAAACGGAATGACAAAGTTATATATACCCTTTTACCTTCGGTGAAGAGTATAAAAACACAGAAAATTCAAATTTAATGGCGAATGCTTATTATCATTTGAAAGAACATTCTTTGACCTTTATTTTTTGAAGATTATGTCTATCAAATGTTGGCCGTTGCTACGTCGCAGATGGTCTATCCGTTGAGTCCAATTTTCGATGACTCGTTCGAGCATTTCGACTGGTAACTGGCGAATGACACGCGTGATGTTTTCCAAGGCCTGAATCAAAGCGGGTTTGTCCGCAAAAACTTTAGACTTTACATATCCCCACAGGAAAAAGTCTAACGGTGTGATATCACGCGATATTGGTGGCCAATCGACCGGCCCAAAACGAGAAATTATGTGCTCACCGAAGTGTTCTCTCAATAAATCCATTGATTGATGCGATGTGTGGAAAGTGGCGCCTTCTTGCTGAAGCCAAATGTCGCCGAGATCACGAGCTTCAATTTCCGGCATCAAATAGTCGGTTATCATGGCACGATAACGGTCGCCATTGATGGTTACGTTTTTAAAGAAATATGGACCGATGATTCCACCGTCCCACAAACCACACCAAACCGTTGTTTTTTCTGGATGAAGTGGCAGTTCTTGAATATCTTCAGGTTGCTCTTCGTCCCAAAAGCGGCAATTTTGTTTTTTACATACCCATTGAGCCAGAAATGGGCATCATCGCTGGACAAAATTTGCCTCGAAAACGTCGGATCTTCTTGGAACTTTTTAAGAGCCCATAGAGCGAAGCGATGTCGCTTGGGCAGGTCGAGCGGCTTCAATTGTTGCACAAGCTGTATTCTGTGCGCTTTCAATTTAAGATATCGACGTAAAATGCGCTAAGTCGTACCATATCTACTCTCCACGGTCTTCGTGTACACTCTCAGCTACGGCCGCTATATTTTTTTCACAGCGTGCTGGACGTGGTCTATTCGGTCAAATATTATCCAATAATGAATGCTGGGTCTCAAAATGGGTGATGGTGTTTTGAATAGTACGCTCAGTATGCCGATTATGTTGACCATACGTTTAGCGAAGTGCACGAAACTCATTCCTCATAGAACGTGAATTTTCGTAATAAAGTTGAAGGATTCAGGCGTAGGTATTTCCATTATAAAATGCCAAACAATACTTAACAAAAATAACATGACAGCATGACACGACTCACACGTGATCTGTCAAAAAAAAAAGGCTATTGAAAAAAGTATCTCTACTTGAATCACCCATTTAGAAAATATTTTTTCATACAAACAAAGAAGGTCTTTAGTGATCTTCATTTTAAATAAGGTGTTTGCTGCCGACAACTTTTTATTTCCCGTTCTTTCTATACGAGTATGTGTTAAGTTGTTTGTTTCTACTGCTATATTCTTATATCAATGTTTTAACAGAATTAACCGAAATAATTAGAAGTGTTAATAAATTTAAAAAATTAAAACAAGACGATAATGGTATAATGAAAGATCTTATATGTTTAGATAAATCCAGGAAAAGGACTGAGAAAATAGATATTCTGTATTATGGGTTTCTTTCAATTTTTCCAACATCTACGATAAATAAAAGAAGATTTTCCAAGTCAAGTGTTATCAAAACTAAAGAAAAGAATAGCTTAAATCCTAAATATTTAAACCAAATTGTTTGTTTACACGACTATTTTATAATATATCCTTAAACTGTTGAAATAACTAATAAAATGATCATACAGCTTATTTTTTAACTAATACATAATTAAAAAATACGTATTATATATTTATGAATTATTTTTTTGTTTGCTCGTTTTAGTTCAAGAATTGTTATGTTTGTTATGTAATTATTTTTTTTTTACTAATAAACTCCATATAATAAATAATTTATGCATTTTTCTTATTGAAATTACTTAATTTATAAAAAAAAACTTTATTAATCGGTTAACCGATCAATTAAAAAAAAACCGATTATTAACCGATTAAGCCAAGACCTCGATTAATTAATCGAGCGACTATCCGATTAAAACAAAAGCCCGATTAAATGAATACCCCACTAATCACCAAATTTATACCAAATTCATAATAATAAGCAAACAATTTTTTGATTTTCCACATACATATTACCAAAATATTGTGAATTTTATTTTCTTTCCATAAATGATATTTTCAATTTAAATTAAAAAAATGATCAAAAAAATTTGAAATTTCAAACAATGTGCTAATTTATTTAATTAAATATTGACAATTTCCAACAAAAATTTTACATGGTAAAATTATTTTACTTTAAACGAAAAAAGTCAATTAAAATTTTTTGTTATTTAATTAATATTTTAATTAAAAATTAATTTCAAAACAACTAAAATGTTAATTAAAACCAAATTACAATTTCAATTTTCTTTCATCTAAAAAAAATTAAAGATTTAATTATCACATTAATTTAATTTAAATACTTGTTAAATAATTTTTTTAATTGATTAAAAACGTTTTTTCTGTGTAGAAAAGGGATCTGAACGCGGGTTCCTAAATTTTGATATCTTTTTCTTTCTGTAAAAAAACAAAGCTCGGCTATTGTTTGATTAACTCTTTGGTATGCAAAATCCAGTTTTTAAGCAATTAAAAAATTTCGTGTATAATGCAAAAAGTTAAAACAAATACTTGAATACACTCCGAAGGATCCTAATGAAAACTAAACAACAAAATTAAGATTTCAGAGTTTTGGAAGCGAAATATTCCAAGCAATGCAAAGAACAAAAATGTGTGCATTGCTGACCCTTAACGTGCTCACACTTATATACATGCATACATATGTATATAAATAAAATTTCCATCTATAAACATATACACGTACATCCTCAGGGGAGTCTCATTACGACTCTCAATGCTACCTATCAAAAGCTAACAACATGAGTATTTGCAGAAAGCCCGTATTTGCAAGAGAATTAAATGAAATTATGCGCTTGGTTAGTGGTGCTTTTTTTGACGGTCATTATGGTTTGACCGCAGCGACCATAAAATTCTATAAAAGACCTGCTGGTGTTTGCTTGTTGTTGGCTGGTGACCTAAACCGCAGTAAATCACTGCAGGACACAATGGTCAACAGCTCACTACCACAGGAAATACGACGACTAATGAGTGTGTGTGTACGTGTGTTTATTTATTTGTTTGTGTTTGTGTTACAGCGACATGTGCATTATTTGTCCAAGGTGCTTCCTTTGTTATATAACCACTGCTGCTGCTGAGCTGAAATAATGGACAAGCCCCTTGCAAAAATTTCCATTTTTTTTTTTTTTTTGTTTTTGGAGAGCCTGAATATGGGTGTTTATTTAGTTGTAAAATTAAAGTATTTTTATTTGTTTTATTTTTTATACCTAGTGTATGTGTATTCCAAAGGAATGGAACTCATTAAATTTGAGTTTATTTTGTAATTAACGCCTGTTGCTAAAAATTGTTAAGTATTTTACTACTGGCTCAACTTCTGTTTTTGATGACAACATCACCATGTTTTCGGCTGGCAGAAACAGTTGCAAGGGGGGTGTATGTGTTGACAAACGAATACATATACATACCAAAGCCTAAAAGTGTTGAAGTATGTGCGAAATTTCTACACTAATTCGTAAGTATTTTCGTTTAACACTCTATTAAATACTATTGTGATTGTATGAGAGTATGAGTCTTTGAAAATTTCAACAGGAGGTGGTAATGAGTATAAATATTTTGCTATTGTTAGTGAAAGTGTTGGCAGAGGGAGGGTTTGTTTTCTAAATGGGAGCAATATTGTTTGTTAATTTGTGGCATATAAACTAATGCCATCGAATTATTAACTAAGTTTGCCTCATATGCTGTTCAGTTCCTTAAGCCAACAGGTGTAAACGGGAATTAATTAACCTCAGTTACCATTATTTAATATACAAACACATTTGTATGTCTATGCTAAGGATTCTGGTATTAAAGAAAAGTTAGTAAAAGATTTGCAATTTGTATGTACAGCGATACATAATGTTGTGCGTTTGATGTTGCAGTTAAAGCTCTTTAATTATTCTTCTAACAGAGTAATGATGTGTAATTTGTCAAAATCAAATCACTCTAAAATTCATTGATCTGTGAAATTATTTTTGGAATTTGTCTTTTGCTAAGATTTTATTTTTTGCTTTGTTTTTATTGAATTTCCAACAACAGGTTGAAATGATACATTGATAAGATCTTAGACAGCCCATTTGTAAAAAAATTTTATATACAAAAAATTGTGTGATGGCAAACTCGCGATAAATTGTGTAGAATATTATGCTGAACATGACTTAGTTTTAGAATAAGGATTTCCACTACTAGGGAAGCTAAAACGAAATTGGCGAGATTTATAAAATTAGGAGAAATTTTAATTTTTTAAAATACTCATGTACTTTAACCCTAGAACACTTAGCACTGCCTGTGAAGCGCAACGAATGCTATTTTTATGTTTTTAAATACGATCGTGTGCAATTAAAAGCATGAGCTTTCAAACGACCACAGTATTCTATCTTGTGGGCTTTTGAACGGATGTCCATTGGAAAAAAAATTTTTGAGAGGAGCGATTTAGCTTTAATGGTATTTTTCTGACTAGATGGTTTTTAATAAATGTATACTTCCCAGGACCAGCAAACAAACTCAGAACCACAAATTAAGTAAGGGAAAAGGAAAAATGTGAAATTAATTTCCACCAAGGAAGAGCGTATGAGTATTTTTATTGTTAAAAATGCAAGATATCCAACTTGCTCTGCAAAAAAGGTCTAAGGTAATTTTTATATACAAAGCAATATATATATGATATGATGAAACTTTTTATATTTTTTGTAACTTATGTGTTGTTTCCAGGTGACAGGCAATTGATTGTTTAGTAAAAAAAAACAGTGATTTTCATATAAATTGTACTACACAATCAATTGCCTGTCGCCTGGAAACAGCACATTAGTTCTATGAGCTATAGGAAGAATATGCACTGAAATATTTACTTTTAAGTTTAATATTATATTTTTATATATATACGTATATATATACGTAAAATTGCCTATTTTCGATTAACGATTAAACCGATTGATTTAAGTCGATTAACCGGTGTAACAATATTTTTTACTTTTTTTTAGTATTATTACATATTTTTTTGTGTTTTTAATTATTTGTTTTGTCTCATATACAAAGGTATGTGTTTAGAAAATATTTTTTCATACAAACAAAGAAGATGTTTAGTGATCTTTATTTTTAATAAGTATTTGCTGTCAATAGGTTTTTGTTTCACGTACCTTTTATGCATTTAGTTGTTTGTTTCTTCTCATATCTTCTCATATCAATCTTTTAACAGAATTAACCGGAATAATGAGAAGTGTGAAAAATTTATACAAATTAAAGCAGGAAAAATTAAAACAGGAAAATCCAGGAAGAAGACTGAGAAATTAGATATTCTGAAATTTTGAGTGGGCGTGGCACCTCCCATACAAAGGCAAAATAAATTTCTATATATCTAGAGAACGAAAAACGTTTCCAAATTTGGTACAAGCATCTTGGTTATCAATACACAATATCTGAAAAAATTTGGGCGGGATTGAATAAGTGGGCGTGTCACAAAATGGCTTATTTTATATCTTAAAAACGGTAAGAGAAAAATTTTTCAAATTGAGTACACATTACTTGGTTATCAATACAAAATATCTCTGACAAAATGGGCGTGATTGGAATGGTGGGCGTGGCATCTACCATATAAAGACAATATAGATTTATGTCTATCTGGAGAACGACAGGAGCCAACATCCGATAATATATGGGCATGATTGGCGTAGTGGGCATGACACAAAATAGTTTTATTTATATGTAAAGAATGGTACGGGAGAAATTGTTCAAATTTGGAACACATATCTGTGTTATCAATACAGAGAATCTCTAAAAAATCGACAGTATTGAAGAAGTGGGCGTGCTACCTCCCATAGATAGATATTATAGATTTCTGTACACATAAAGAACGGCTACAGCGATGGTTTCAAAATTACGTAAAAACATCTTAGGTTTTAATACACAACATCCCACAAAGTGTGGGCGGAAGTTGAATAGTGGGAGTGGTACCTCCAATACAAAGAGATTTTAGATATCTTTATATCTGGAGAACGACAAGAGCCAAAGTTTCCAAATTCGGTACAAGCATCTTGGATAGTAATACACAACGTCTGACAAAATCTTTACGGGATTGGAGAAATGGGCGCAGCATAAAAAAGATTTGTTTATATCCAGAGAACGGTAAGATAAAAGTTGTCCAAATTTAGTACACATAGCTGGGCTATCGACACGCAACATCTGCCAAAACAAAAGGTATGAGTGGAGAAGTGAGCGTGGTTTCTTACATACAAATACAAAAGAGATTTCTGTACATCTACAGAACGGTCATAGCTTAAGTTCAACATGCAACATCATTCAAAAAGTGTGGCACAAAATAGAATCCCTTTTATTTGAAGAACGGTAAATGCAAAATTGTCTAAATTTGGTACAATTAGAATGGAAATCAATATACAGACAGCATCTGTAAGTAATGTACGGGATTAGAGAAGTGGGCGTGGATCAAACTAGATTTCTGTATATCTAGAGAACGATCACAGCTATAATTTACAAATTTAGAAAAAATGGCTTGGTTATAAATGAAGAATATCTGTAAAAGGTCCAATGCACTATTGTAGACATAGGCGGGACAACTTCAATGCAAACACCATACAAATTTCTCTGCAACTGGTAAATGGTGACAAAAAACTTCAAAAGCAATGCACGAGATCTGTATTGAAAAAATTACATATTTGGGTTAAGCTAGTATTATATATTTTTCAAAGTTGTCTCTTGAGCCTTTAATTGACTTATAAAAAACAAAAATTTTTTAATATTTTTGTTCTATAATTTAATTTGCTGCCGTTTAAATATAAGCAGTTTCGAAATAAAAAGAGATATCTCAAAAATTGGAGAAGCTCTTATTTATTTTTTTTTTTTTTTTTTTAAGTAGCCTCACAGGCGAGGTTTAGCTTTAAACGTTAAAGGAAAAGGTTTAGTTTTCTAGGGTTAATGTCAAAAATTTAATAAACTGAAATTTACGAATTTTATAAAAAAAAATATGTATATAATTAGATTTTATTAGTTTTTTTAAATCTGGCGAATTTTTTAATAACAACGATTTTTCTCAGATTTCCAAATTTTATATATGTTTATTATTTTTTATATTTATTATATTAACTCGGTGACTTTTTCTTTGAAATTAGTTGTAAGTCCTACCCTAATAATCATAAAAAATATTTTTGATTAATAAAAAGTTTATAAAACAGTTGCGACTCCCGAAGTTTAAAAAAACTTTTATCCACGTATAACGCTATACTGAGATATGTTTTTAATTTGAGAAAATATGACCATATCCTCTCAGTACGCGAAAAAGCTCTATGGAGTAACAATAAGTAATTTGTTGAAAATAAGAACTTTGATCCTCCTTCACAAAATCGTATATACCCGTGAACCACCATACCTTTTTGAGAAAATCCAATTTACACGCTCTAGAAGATCGAATGACATTATACACATAAGATATCGATGTTTAATATCTGAGTGGCAATTTTATGTTCATTCTGTCCGTCTTTGGAACACTCTACCTTCGTCCATACAATTTATAAGCAACGCTCTGCATTTTAAAAGAGAACTTTTTCAATATTACGCACCAAAATACTATTCAACTTTTGATTCATAATGTTGTTATTATTTTATTATTATTTTTATTTTATCATATTCATATGTTTTGATGATATTATTAAATGAACAATGTAAAAATCCTTTACTTTAATTATAAGATTATAAATCTTGTTGTATTGGAAAGTAATTAAATAAATAAATAAATAAATAAATAAACAAATTTTCATAGAAAATTCGTTTCATAAGCCTGCTATAAACCTAAAATATTTTTTATGAATATGGGGGTTAATATTTATTTTTTGTAGGAAAATTAATAAGAAGAATTTTTAATTTGCTTCAAAAGATGACATCATTTTAAAGAATATTTAGGATTTCTATTCTTATTTTTTTACTAAAATATATAAAAATATAAGAAACAATTCCAAACAGTAAAAAAAAATCTGCAATATTCTTCAAAAGTTAACTTATTTTTGGAAAAAGATCTAAGATTTTTTATTATTTTAATTTCTATTTAATCGAGCTTATGGTCAATTTGTTATATTTTTAAAAAAAGGATATAATAATTTTTATTAATAAAATTCTCGTTACTCCTCTGTGTTACGTCTTCAGGATATTCAATTTTTTAATATAACAAATTGACCATAATTTGGACTAAATAGAAATTACAATTATTTATGGTCGAATAACTGTTATTAATATATTTTTTATGATTTTATTTTTTTAAATAGATTTAGAGATTTAGTAAAAATTTTGGTTAAAAGGATTTAAGCGATATTTAAGTGTTTCTTTGATATTTTTTTTTTAGTTTTGTGAAACAATTTTGTAAAATAAATCATTTTCAAACTTAAGCGATATCTGAAAGAGTTTTTGCAATGCTTTTGTATAGTTGTTGTTCTTCTTCTGTGAAATAAACAGATTTTCAATTAATCTCGAATTTATTTCAATTTATCAATTTTTTTTTTTATTTACTGATATACATATGTTTATGAAAAAAGTATTATTAGTCATTTTAATTTTGCCACTTTTTAGAAAAATATTGTGGCCATATTTGCGGTCTTTTATAAAAAAATGAGTATCAACGTATACATACATATGTATGTATGAATCAGGTGGCGCAAAAGTCATCACCACATCGGAAGAACTTTTTCAAATGACGGGTAATGTCTGTTCTGCTTTGCCATTTGTGAAGTATACTTTTACAAAATACAAGATTTATTGTTTCGATTTTTTGCGTAATATTTAGTCGGTGGTGTTGGCGCATCATATTCATCTCTGCGGTTAACTTTAATTAGCAGAATTGTCACTTCTGGAGTACCAAAAATCCACGTATTACACTTGAAGAGCCATTAACTCTGCTCAAAGGTACTGTATCGTGTAGTGTTCATGCTGAAAGCATCATCGAGTCTCATTTTTTTTACGCTGCGGGGCAAACGACTGCGATGAACGCTAAGCGCCACAGAGCCATGCTTAATGACCTGCTCCTACCTCAACTAGACAAATAGGGACTGGAGAATATATAGTTCCTACAGAATGGAGCATCGCGTTTTACATGACGGTAAGTGTCGGTTCTGCTTTAACATTTGTGAATTGAACGGATACAAAATAAATGGCAATAAGAAATGGGGCGCTACACTCCACAAAAAAGTTATACTCTTCAACTGGATGAATGCATGTGATACCATCAGGACAAAGCAACAGCGCATAATTTCCAGGTCGTCTTATGTCTCGGTTTGGTGATTTTTACTATCCGTCAAGATTGCCCGATTTAACTTTTCTATACTTCTTTTTGTGGGACTTTTTTAAGGCAACGTGTCTATGTCAACAAGCCTCGTACTCAAAAAAATAATATCCGTCAGAAGTGCGGGAACCTATTGCCGGAAATTCTGGCAAGACTGTTGGAAATGCCATAAATCGGACACGTATGGTTAACGAAAAAAATGTTTACCCACACTCTCATTATATCGATTAATTTACGATGTTCTTAACTATTTTTCTAAGCAGAAAAAGGTCTTTTGTTTAAAAACATATTTTTACTAGATATCTTGCTTGATTTTATTCGTTTAACAGTGCTGTTTAATTGCACCTAATTAAATTTGGGTATTTTCCGAAAATTTGGTAGGAACCGTTTATTGTTCCATTGTTTAAGTCCGGCACTAGATCTGATATTTACAATTACCGTGGCATTGCAAAACTTAGTGCAATACCTAAACTTATTGAAAAATTAATAACATCAAATTTATATTATCAAGTCTCAAACATTATATCTCCATATCAAAACGGATTTAAAAAAGGCTGCTCTACCACAACAAACCTTCTTCAATTAACAATTGCAATCAATCGTGGTTTTTTCATAAGAAATCAAACAGATGTTATCTATACTGATTTCAGTAATGCTTTTGATAAAGTCAATCATATTCTTTTGGTAAAGAAACTTAAATTAAAAGGGTTTACAGATCTGACCTTATACCCTTATTTATCGAAAAGGGTCCAAGCCGTCCGTTTTAATAAAACGTTTTCTAAAAAAATAAATGTGCCATCAGGAGAACCCCAAGGCAGCCACCTTGCCCCTTAATTGTTCCTGCTTTTTATGAATGCTTTGCCTGGAGTAATACAATTTTCAAATGTTCTTAGATGTTCAAATTGTTTTCATCAAATTAAATTTAAAGATTTGTAAACTAATGCGTTTTTCAAGAAATAATCCAGATACAGTAAATTACTTCCTAGGAAGTATTCAAATTGATACAGTTGATAACTTCCTTGATCTTGGAATACTACTTGACCCTAAATTGAGCTTTAATCCGCATATAACGTTTTTAATAAATAAAGCTAGTGACAGACTCGGCTACATAAAACGATAACCCGTATGTTAAAAAAAACCTTATATATGTCACTTGTTAGGCCGATTCTTGAGTATGGATCAATTATATGGGACCCCATTGACCAAACGTATTCTAATTCAATCGAATCGGTACAGCAACAATTCCTGCTTTTCTGTCTTCGTAGATTACATACAACCCACTAACCATGCCTTCATACACAGCTCTGACTGGCTCTCATAAAACTCCCTACTTTAAAAAGTCGTAGAACAATGCTGAATGTGACGTTTATTTTAAAAATTATTAATGGTGATATCTGCGCTGGATTTTTAATAAATAAGATTTCATTTAATATTCCTCAACGTTCATCTCGAAATTTCATGCCGTTATCTGTCAATTTTTTCAGAGCGAATTATGGCGATGCTGATCCTCTTAGATGAATGTGTATCATTGATTTTTCATTTGAGCCAAAGGGGCTTATGAACTATTGAAAAAATCCATATACAATTAATGAATAAATAAATTAACAAGAATGTATTAACTCAACATTATTGTTTTATCAATTTTTTGGATAATATCTATACGTTATATTACTATCTACCTGCTGCAAAAATATCGAGCTATTTGGTTTTCTTTTTGGTAATGAAACGGTTGGTTTAAAAAATTATTTTTCATATGCATTTAGTATTAAATTAAAAATTGTTTTAATTATACTAAAAATTTATAAATTTCTAGTTAATAACTTCTTGTTGATCAAGTACGATATAGTCAGTATCTAAAAACAATATATGTTAAACTTTAAATAGCAAACAAAACATACATACACCAAAAACATTCTTTTAATATCGAAAATCTATCAACTGAAATTGTTGCAAATTTGTTCGGTACTTAACTACGGTTTATTTAACTTAATGTTTCTATGTATTTTACTCCCAGGTTTATTGTTAAAGCTTTCATAGCTTCATCTCCATGAAACATTGTTTGTTTGTCGTATTATAAGCCAATTGTCTGATTTGTGACTAAATGACATTTTATTGTCAAAGTCAATTCAAATCAAATGAGACGGAAGCAAATCATTTAATATGATTTTGTTTTTTTTTTACAACCACTACTAGAATTGCGTCACATACAGCAATTCCATCAACGGCATTATCCTCATCAATGTTATTAAAAGGAAACACAACAATTGACAAACTTTAATATTGTGCACTTACACACACACATACCCATACGCAGTTTAACATATTAAAATATCAACGTAAACAAAATTCACATTCCAACATCCCCTTCTTCACTTGTTACATTGGATGCCTTTTTTACCTTTTAACGTCTCGTCTTCTTTGTTGGTACGTACCTTTTTATGAATTTCCATCAGTGCTTGTCTCAATTTCAACTAATTTCCGTTTGAATTCACATGGCTTCGTTTTAGTGTATGTTTTTGTATGTGTGTGGGATATGAGGCATTATAACCTCTAAAAATTGGCGGAAAATGTAGGATTTTGCTATAATTTAACATAAACGTTTGAACGGTAATGTACTCATACTTACACACACTTCCTCAAATACTTCATTGTGTTGTAAAGTTTAATGTTTTGTTGCACAGAAGGTCTGCTAAATTTAGGTATTTCTTAAAATCGATTTATAAGATCAGTTAACTAATGCAAAGTCTATAATAATACCTTATAGAGGGAAGACATGTTTAAAGTAGGCTACTTTCTTTAGTACTGCACGGTGGTCAATTCCGGCAAAAAAAATCCATAACTTCTTCAGTACTTTAAGTTAATAGCTCAAATTTGGTATCGAACTTAAGAATAACATATTTGATCACTCGCTAACGGACATGTAGATACAGGGGCTGCCCAAGTACGCAGAAAAAATGTTCAGTAGTGTTTTTTTTTTTTTCAATTAAAAAAATTGTTTGAAAAGTATTTCAATTTAATTAATGTGATGTATGTATGAAATGAAAGGTTCAAGCCTATTACCATGCCTGGTAAAAGTAATTAATGTGATAATTGAATCCATTATTTTTTTTTAGTTGAAAATAAAATTAAAAAATATAATTTTGGTTTAAATAAAATTTTAATTTATTTTGACATAAATTTTTAATTAAATACCAAATCTTAATTGATTTTTTTGCTTAACATGAAATAATATAAACTTGTAGAATTTTTTTTTGGGAATTGTCAAAATCTGAGCAATATTTAACTAAAGCAATTAACACATCGTTTGAAATGGCAAAGTTTTTTGATCATCTTTTAATTAAAACTTAAAATATCATTTATTGAAAAAAATTCACAATTATCAATTTTTACAATTTTTATTAATCAATATATTGATTATATATAATCATTTTGGTAATAATTCCAAAATCAACAAATTGTTTGTTAGATTCTACGAATTTGGTGAGCAGAGACAATTTTTAATTTTTTTCTGTGTAATCACTGACGACGTAAAGGTATCGAAAAAACTTAAAAACGGGTATTGGAGGTGCAATTACCCATCATACACGATCTAGCGATAAGACCTCTGTTAATTTATATCTAAAAAAAAGCATAAAATCTTTTTATTCAGTCTTGCTTTGAATTTGCTTTTTATTAACCCCATTTACAATAAACAGCACAAACTCTGACAATTTCTTAAAAGGATTTGTCAGCACATAGCTACACCCGAATTAAATTTTTGATGAAGATACATCTTTTCTAAGCTTACTTAAACACCGTCATGAAGCAACTCGATACTTACAGGATCATAAATTTAGATGGATATGTGGGTACAGCAATGGAGGATATACTTCAATCAGCAAAAATTCGTACACATAACATTCACTTTGCGTCGGGAACTATGCCTCTCATTCAAAATCAAATAACATCTCAACACTCGCGTGTAAAATACCCCGGTATAAATCTAGATCGGTGTTTAACGTGGAAATGACATATAGAAGCAAAATTAACTCAAGTGAAACTAAGAGCAATTCAAATTAATTGACTCATTGGATGGAATTCTGTAGCCCGTTTCTGTATTTCTCGCATCGTAAAATTTCCCGCATGAAACAATTATAACAAAAACAGTGCAATATGAAACAAAAAATGGTTTTTCTCACATATGTAAGTGTTTCTGTATATTTACTTTGGGAGAATTATCTGTCATTTAAATAATTTTCCAGCATTTATTGGAAGGATCTGAGAAAAAGTGTTTCTGTATCAATATTTTGCTAAAAGTTTCTCACAAGAACTGTCAAAATAAGTTACATTTAAAATTGATGCGAGAAAAATAAAATTTCAAAAAATGGAGCACAAATTATGTATGTCCATATGTACACAAGAATGTGTACTATTTTTTTTTTTTTATTTGAAGAGAAAGAATTTAAATGATGAAAATAATTAAAACACAATTGTTATATTTTGTTATTTTAATTTTTTTAAGCCCTTCATTGTTTTCGTTAATGCTGGGCTGCCAGATAAATTTGTGAAAAAAACGTTAATTTCCTAAAATAAATAAGAAAAATCGTCTATTTTGTTTTAAAAAATCGAACAATTTAAAATTAATTTTGACAAATTTTGTTCAATTTTTATTAAAACATAATAAAAAAAAAAAAATTGTTAAAGTTCATGGGTAAAAGACATATTTTATACATACATACATACTTAAGCTTGAGGTCTATTTAAATAAAAATATTTATTTTATTTTTTCTTTAATCCGATAACAATTTAAAATTTCAGATTGTTTTTTTCCTAAAAAAAAATCACACAAAGGCGTGACAAAATATCATATTGAACTAAAACTATCACTTTTGGCAAAAAAAAGGCAAACATTTCCTATAGTGCATTGACTGACAAATGGGGTATTAGTTTAATATTTTGATCACATAAACAAATGTATTAAATAATCTAAATACAAATTAATAAGTTTTCCTTCGAAATTTTGATTTTGCCGATAAATTTTTTAAGCTGAGTTGTTTTTAAAGATGTCGTTTTTCTGTGGTGACGATAAATCGTCAAATCTGGCAGCCCTCTTTTTATTATATCTTTTTCTTTCGTTGACGTTTCGCTTGTCTGTGGCACTTAATTACTGGAAGTATTCCAGCTAAAACAGAATCTGTGTTGTCTGTTCTCGCATTTAAATGCAGAAACACTTTTTTCTCACAAATCGAGAAACGATGGAATTTTTTGTTTCACACTTAATGTGAGAAATTTGGCAATGCGAGAAATACAGAAACGAGCTACTGTACTTACCCAATAAATAATTGTCTTATTTTGCGAAGCACTAAAGGTACATTTTAAAAATTAAGCACACATTTATGCGCTACGTTATTAGACCTACAGAGATGCAGTTAGGCAAGTAAACGATATCTTAACAAATTTTTAAAAAATATATAACATTTGAAGAGCCACTAGGGATATAAAAGGGAATAACCACGAGAGATATAAAAGGTTATAACGGGAGCATATGAAAGAATAACGGTAAAAAAAATTCAGTGTGCATAGCTGATCGTTACATTTATAAATTTTTATATGCGCTGAATAAAGCGCTTTCTCTGTCAAAAATGTAGTGCTTCAAAGTGGGAACTTGCTATATAAAATTCATGTCTTCCGTTAGCGGAATGGTAAGCGACATTTTACGTTTCTCTCTTACAAACCTGATTCGGTGGAAGCTGCATTTTTAATTGGGTAGTCTCGGTTGCAAGCTTCTACTTCACAACTCTATCTAAAAGCCAATCTGGAGCTACGGTATTCAGTACTAGTTACCAAAGCGCTCTACACATATTTAATTTTATTTAACCCTCTGCGACTGACGTGACTTTGTAATAACAATTCCAATGACGTGGTTCTATTCGTGGTTCAAAGTTCTATTTTGTAAACCTTTTGAAATTATTTTTTTTATTTTAGATTAATGTTGTAGCTTGTTATTTGCTGTAATTAATATTTGAGAACAACCCGCCAATTAATTTTAAACCATATTGTATGGCATGACACACAGCCCTAAAGAACTTACATCTATACAAAAACGAAAAAAAAATTAAAAATTTCCTGTTTGTTTTTCGCAGGCCAGCATAGAAAAAATAAGGAAATTCTAATGGTTAAATAAAAAGATACAACTGATTTTATCTTGTGCATTGAACCAAATATTCTAACGTGGATATGTCAAACTGTTTGACCCAAAACTCAGAATCTGCTCTTCACGTCTTTTAAAAGTTCCAGATGATGTTCTCTTAGAAAGTGAAGAATTTGTTTTGTATTGGAGCGAACCATTAAAATAAAAATAATAAGAGATATTAAATATTGAAACAATTTTATTGGCGTGTGTGTTGCTTAGGAGACACTGCAAAAATTTAACAAAAATATCACAAAAATATTGCGTGTGACTGTTTCTCAGACACCTCCCTTAATATTGGCGTGGTTGTCTTGCAGACACTTTTCTGCTCAGCGCGACGCGTGCGCTCTTTTTGATTGCGTGTGTCACGCCAACGTACATATGAAAACGTTTTAAGAAGGTGCTGAATGCATGAGAGTCGATTTTTGAGAAAGAGCATAGAATATCCCTTTTTTTTCGTTCTTTGGTGTCTGTTAGACAGCCACGTCAGTCGCAGTCGGTTAACTATATATTTTTTTTTTTTTTTTTTTTTTTTGGAATCACTTTTTTAAATCTTTGCGTTGTTAGTGGTTATCTCATTAATTATGATCATTATTTGATTCATCGTGACGTTTGATTTTCAATATGCTTTTTTTACAAATCACGCGTGACTCATATCAAACTCAGTTGTCATTTTTGTTTAGTATCGTTTGGCAAGTCATCAGAAAAAGACTCACACCACAACAGCGTCTCCATTTTTCAGTGAATGGGCTCTAGAAAAACCTAATGAAACACGGTGTCTTATCGTGATGAGGCACATTTCTGGCTCAATGGATACGTTAATAAACAAAATTGTAGTATTTGGGCTGATGAGCAACCCGAAGAGTACCCAGAGCTACCAGTACATCCATTAAAAACAACGATATGGTATGGTTTATGGGCTGGTGGAATCATTGGTCCATATTTCTTCAAAAATGAGGAAACCAGAATGTTAGCGTCAATCTTTACCGTTACGCACCAAGCGCGTGAGCGTGAGCTCTGGTATCAACAAAAAAGCACTACGAGTCATACAGCACGTTAAACAAAGAACTTCTTGAGAAATAATTTTGGTGAGCACTTAATTTCACGTTTTTCTGCGGTAAATTGGCCACCTTGATCGTGCGATATCACATCTTGGGACAATTTCCTCTGAGGATATGTAAAGTCTGAGGTCTGGAGGAATAAGCCAGCTGCGATTGAGGCTTTGGAAGCCAACATTACTCGTGTTATTCGCGAGATACCAGATGCTATGCTCGAGCGAGTCGCCCTAACTTGGACCTTCTGAATGGATCACCTTATACGTAGTCATGGCCAACATTTACATTTTACAATTTTCAATCAGTAAATGCCATAAATTGTTTTTTTTTTTTTGCCGAAAATAAAAATGTTAAGTTTATTTTCAAATTTTAATGTTTTATTTTACATTATAAATCAAACCTCACGATGAATAACCCGATATAAAAAGTCTACTTATATAGCTACTAAATAATAAGTGATCGACGCTATATGGCTAAATTTCTAGCGTATTAAATCATTGCTTCTAAAGATTTGTTTTTCAATATGAATAACTAATTTATAAAAGCAACCACTAGTTTTCCCATTTACCCCACTGTGCCTACTTTTGCAAGGTACAAAATTGTGCAGAAAAGATTTTATTATATGTATTGGGATTTGGTGAATGTTATTTTTAGCTTCTTTTTAAGACCATTTTATGATTCTGTAACAAAACATTTAAGTCGTTTTTTGTTTGTGTCCTTTGTTCCTTATTTTTGTCGTTTTTTGTGACAATATTAAATTGTAGTTAAGAATGCTCGTGCATAGAAATTATTTTATTTTATTTAGTTAAGTATGTTATTGTTAGAAAACAAATAAGTTTTGATTATTTATTGGTAAATAATGATTACATTCACATTAAGGACATTAAAGGCTAAGTCAAAGTTTAAGTACAATCAGTGTGTTACCGTAAATATATTTGTAACGCTCAATTCGTTTTGCTTCACCTTTAAATAAGTCAAACTGTATTCCAGTAAAATGCTGCATATAATAATCCTCTAGATTGTATATTATGAAATTCTTTTAGTTTGCTTATTAAGTTTTGTCATTTTCAGTTCGATATTTAAGCATTTAAACAAATCCAATGGAAAATGGAGGTGATTGGGTAGAACATATGGGATAGGGCCGATGTGGTTAAATATATTTAAATTATATTTTTAAAAATTACAAATGCAATTACAAATAATATTCTTACCATGCAATAGTAACTTAGACGTTCAGACCGCTAAAATAGCCCGATGTTAACAGGCCAGTGTCTATGGAACGAATCATAACGGCAGTGGTGGAATAGCTCACCACCAACTAGCACACCGGGGCACCGGCGTGTTTCAAAATTTACCGATCTGTACAATGATATAAGAAGAAAAGCTTCGAAAAGTATTTGTGGCGAAGAGTTAAAGTGATTTTCTAACTTAAGGCTTCTGTATCTTATTACAGGAGTTTGAATTAAAGTTCGACCCAGTGATGACAACTTGGTTCTTTTCAAGATACATTTAGCTCTTTTTAAAAAACTTTTTTAGAGAATTACTAAAACTGTCATTTCAGCTTATCCGTTTTTAGTCTGTTTTTAATTGATTTCGCGCGCTTAGTGTCCCAAGGGTTGGCATCTCTGGTTAGACCTATAAAAATGTACATAGTCCATAGACTTACATAATATGTATTTCTAAGGACTATATCGATATATTTATATTTTTCCTTATATTTTGTGTTAAACGTTTAATTTCTAGACATATCCTTGATTGAATTATGCAAATTATGGCCAACAGAAACAGTATTAATAAGTTTAAAATTGTTTTTTTCTTTCTTTTGATCGATTTAATTAAATTTTGTTAAGATTTATTTTATCAGAACGATGACAAGAATTTTGCAAAAAATAAGATCGCAAATAATGCAAGCTACTCATATTCAGATTTTTCTTATTAGGATCCTTTTATTGCTAAATACGACATGTCATTCTCACTATTATCTTTTATCTTCTCTATTTATACCCTCCACCACCGCTAGTGGTGAATGAGGGTATACTAAGTTTGTCATTCCTTGAGTAATTCTAAGTCGATTTAGGCAATCTTTCTGAATTGACTGATGATGAACTGCAAAAGTTTATGGACTCAGTGGAAACCGATGAAGAGCTATCAGATTTCAGCAGTGATGATGAATTTGAAAATCCCAATTATGGGGATGATGAATTTGTTGAAGAACTTTTTTTACGTTATTCTGGGGAAACAATCGCAACGGAATCGAGTAACATTTCGGCTCGCGTTGTACAAACATTGTCTACTAACATTTCAATTGATGATTTACCTCAATCATCTTTGGGTTCTGTAGCGGTAAACACAAAGAAAAGCCCTAATATCCCAAAATCAACTGCAAGAAAGAGACTTCGATCTCCATTACCCTCTATTTAAGATACTGATCCATTTGTTACGCCATCGATTGGAGGATTCTCTGGTTCAGGTATCATTAAAAATGTTATTTCCATACATAGTTTTTCGAATAAAATCCAAATTTGTATGTAGTACAAATAATTTTCGATTTTTCTTTCAGGTTTAGTTGAAATACGAAAGGAGTCAACGGAATTTTCCAATATAATATGGCGAAACACATCGATGCGCATTCACGTCAACGAAGTAACTTTTCAAGGAAATTTTGCGCTTCCGTCCTCAATAAAAAACCTCAAAAGACCTGTATACTTTTTTCTATACTTTTTTCAGAAAATATAGTACAGGTGATTGTGGAGGAAACGAATCGAGCGGCTTGTACAGAAAATATAATTACTTCATTCAAAGTAAATGCTAATGAAATTCGTCATTATATTGCAATTCTAATTTACATGTCCGTGTACCGCTACCCAAACTTGGAAAGCTATTAGGGTAAAAACGCATTTTTGCCCCTTAAAAATGCTATGCCATTTAAAAAATTTTCATCGATCAAACAGCATATATCTTTTAAGACGAATCAATACGAATTAGAAAACGGTCAGCCTGAATACGATCCATTGTTTCGGATTCGCAACCTAGCTGATGAAATAAACTTGCGATTTTATTCTGTTCCAAAAACTTCCCGTTTGTGTGTTGACGAACAAATGTTTAGTAGCACTAACACGAAGCACCATCTTCGGCAGCCACACAAATGGGGAATTAAATAGTTTGTTCTTTGTGACTCCTATGGCTATACATATCACTTTGAAATTTATAACGGCGCAGGCGATAATGTTATATTACCAGAAACACTCGATCTTGGATCCACTGCAAACGTCGTCGTACGTTTGTCGCAAACAATTCCTAATTTTGTTCATCACATAATCTACTTCGACAACTTTTACACATTACTGCCTTTGCAAGTTTATTTACGAGCTAGAGGAATTTATGCCCTAGGAACGATTTGAATCGGATTCCGAGCTGTAAGCTTCCATTGGATAATAAAATAAAAAAAAAGAAAGAGGTTATGCAGTCGAAAATGTTGGCTCCTCATTTGGAGTTGACATTAGCACAGTTTTGTGGAAAGATACTAAAACTGTTCGTTTAGCTTCAACTTATGTGGGTATTCAACCGTTTGAAAGAACGATACCAAAACAAAACCCAGCCAAGGCACAGCGCTATGGTCGTAAAGCGAAAATAGTTGTAGAGGTAGACTGTCCACAAATCATATATGAATATAACCGGCATATGGGAGGAGTGGATTAAATGTCTTATAGGTAGCTATCATATAAGAGCCAAGACTCGAAATCTAATGACACGTTTATTTTACCACTTTATTGATATGCCTGTGACGAACTCATATTTTTTATATCGGCGTAGTCATAATGAGCAAAGAAATGAAACTAGCAATCCTGAAAAAGCAAAATTGCTCAAGTTGCCTGTTTTTAGAGAATAAATTGCTGCTGGACTTATTGTATGTTCGGAAAGACGATCGGTTGGACGTACATTGTTACAGCTCGATAAGCCACAGGCAACGACATCTGGAATCGGTAGCAAAGCCAAACATCCAACTGAAGGCGTTCGTTTTGATGGATATGGCCATTTTCCAATCTGGCAAGATAAGGAAAGTAGCAAAAGAAAATGCAAGCTCTGCAAAACATCTCAAACACAATGTAATTTCCAAAAGTGTGATATACATTTATGTTGTTCAAATACTAAAAACTGTTTTTTTAAATATCATTACCAAAAATAGTATAAGTTTTTGCTTTTTGCTAAAAAAAATGCATTTTTTGAATAAAAGTTATTTTATTAATAAAGCTCTGCCTGTATATATAATAATTATATATAATTATTACGCACCCTTTCGTTTTTTCTACCTGGCGACTAAAATAAAACAGATTTTAAACTTCAGCCTTCAATTTATTTACTTTTTGCCAACTATTACTTTAAAATATAAATAACAAGCTGTTGCCACTCAAATTAAGCTCTTGCCTGTTAGAGGATTTAAGGAAATAAGTTCACGTTTTTTTTAGATTCGCCAACCACGATAAGGGTGATTGCGTTTGTATGGGAGGTGCCATATTTTGTATATATAACTAAAACGTTTGTTCAATATTTAAATACTTAAGCTGTAACTGTTCTCCAAATATACTGTCTTTCACATTGTCTTTGTAAGGAAGGTGGCACGCCCACTTGTCCAATTAAGCCCAGTTTTGCACAGATGTCGTGTATTAATTGCCGAACTATTTGCACAAGACTTGGAAACTTTTACTTTTACCGTTCTCCAGATATACAGCAATACATACTGTGTTTACTTTGCAAAGTAAAGATGAAGAAGAAGAAGTAATTACTTCATTTTTAGCCGTAAATTCTAATCTTTTAGCAGCATTGTTTGCCGCAAAACAGCTTTTTGTTTAGGGCACTCTTTATACCAAAACTATTTTTCTTTCTTTTATATTTCTTCTCCGTTTTAAACAAACAGCGAGCAAAATTGCCGCAACACAATCGTCGTCTGCATTCATAGAAAACGAAACAAAAATTAAATATTGATGTTTGTACGATATATGATTGTGCTGTTTGTTGGCAAACAGAAGCAAAAACAAAGTGCATGTTTGCCAAGCAATTTGTGCGGTTTATTATGCCCTTAAAACTTTTAAATACGGGATTTGATATCGAGATATTTAAATTTAGGATTAAAAAATTCAAGATTTTAAAGTCCGTGATTTTGAGAATCAGAATTTTGAAATTCGGGATATATAAAAAATTTACGATTTTTACCATTATTTATTGGCTTCTTGTGCGGCAATTAAACAACACAATACGCCCCAATATATGCCTTTTTTAAAAAATTTAATTTTGTGTGTTTCTTTTAGTAAAAATAACTTTAAAAAAAAATTTACTCCCTGGCCCACAATGTCGACAAGAACATTTCTTTCGTACATTTAAACTGAAAACAAAAACAAATTTTAGTTTTTTATTATTGTTTTCAATATAAAAATGCGATAGAAATGTTCTTGTCGATATTGTGGGCCTGGCAGTAAATTTCTCAATAATAAAAATTGGGAATTTAGCAAGTCATTAATAAATAAATTAATAATACATTTTGTATTCCGGAAATTTTTTTTTTAACTAGTGCAATAGCTGTTCAGGACAATATAAAAGAATATATACAGGAAAAAGGAGCAAAATGTATTGAAATTCTTTAAAGCGAATTTATTTTTGAATAAAAATATTTTCCATTTCTTTATATATTTAAATTAGAATTTAACTTTGTTTAATTTTTGGAATATCATATATTTTACTTACAAAATTTCAAATAAAACTATTCAACAAAACTTTATTTGAATATATGATACAATTTTCTTTTATTTTAATATACAAGAACTTTCAAACAAATAAAAAAGCTACCACAACAGCTGTTTACGCAGTTGACACAAGTAAGAACAATCGTGTGACTGCGGCAATTATTGTACCCATTTCGCTTTGCACCAACTAGCGGAAATTAAATTTGTATACAACAGGGCAATCGTGTGATTTCAGAATATTTTATTGGGACAATTTCATTATTGTGCGTCAATAAAGCACAATCAAAACTGTGGCATATTGGGGGCATTTGCGGCAATCGTGTGATCAAAGCTTAATGTTTAAATTTCAAACTGCTCGATATCATCCAGCGTGTAGAATATCACAGACAGCCTTATGTTGCTAAAAACGCTG
Organism: Pollenia amentaria; assembly: GCA_943735925.1. Taxonomy (NCBI): domain Eukaryota; kingdom Metazoa; phylum Arthropoda; class Insecta; order Diptera; family Polleniidae; genus Pollenia; species Pollenia amentaria. The sequence continues at coordinate 195,992,131 of OX031008.1, read as the reverse complement.
AAACACCAAATGGTTAATTTATGAAACACTGGGTGCATTTCGATTATAAACAAAATGTCGATATGGTTATAATGATTAAATAAGAGAATAACCTTTATTTCTTGACTTTGTGCTTAGCCTTTCTATGATGAATTTCCTAGGTTTTTAAGGCAATAAAGTTATTTATACGATACGCACCCATAAAGTAGTTACATAGGTACTTGTAACGCCGCACATTGGGTTCATTTTGGCAATTAATTGAAATTTATAAATAAAGTTTTTATAATACATTTTGGTATAGGGCAAAAGAAGATAAAATTATGCATCACCAGCTGTAAATAGCAATACTTTAGTAATAATAACAACTGTGATCTAAAAAAGGACAAATTTTCTGTGATAATTTTTAAATTTACATATATTTATTTTAATATTTTAAGTTTTGTGTTGTGTTGTCCACCTATACAAAATACTGTGATATATTTTATAAATGATGTAAACTGACGAAAAAAGATTATTATTTTAATAAAACTCAATCCCTGAAGAAGTTGGAAAGAATACCAACGAAACGTCGGATTTTATTGAAAATGAAATAAATAATCTTTTATTTACATTAAATTAATGACCTTGAAAGCTTGTATATAGAAAACTATAAAAACTATTTAGATCAATCAACTAAGTTGTTTACTTTCTTTTCAGTGAGCGGCCAAAGTTAGCAAATTATTACTGTTTTTAAAATAAGTGAAAAAAATGGAAATTTAAACTATTCAAGAGATTATTATTAGTGTTAAATCTATTAAAAGTAAATCTTTTATAATGAAACCTTCAACATCAGGTATTAAAGTATATAGTAAAAATTTGTTTTTTTAAAAATTATGTGTAAATATTTTTAATAATTTTTTTAAAAAAGGTCCAAAATTAGGAAAATTTCCGCATTTAATGGGCCACAAGTATTAAGTTAGTAAGAGTTGGAATTAGTTTTATGGATTTTAGAAAAGTATAGGATATCAGCTTATATTTAAAAAAAAGTCCAGACAATGCCCGGCCCTTTTTTATTTTCAATTTTGTGTAAAAACCCTCGAAATCAAAGATTCCCCAAAAAGTTTAAAAAAAAATTTATTCTTTCAGATTAATTTTTACATTTACTGAATTTAGTGAAAGCAAAAACTGGAAACAAATTTATACTAATAGGAATACATATTAAATTTTATTTCATTCCACCTTTTTTTTTAATTATTTATAATTTATTGAGCTTGAGGTTTTTTTCTTTTTATATAAAAATTTTAATTACATTTATGTTATAACTCCAATATTTCGATGCGGCAATGTGAATCATCATCAGGGAAACAAATTAAACAATTAAACTAACATTTTTTTTTTATAAATAATGAAAAAACAATAAAAATTGTCACATAGAAAAAATTATTTACATAAAAAAAATATTTATACAAATAATCTAAAAAATTTTAAATGTCTATAAATTTATGCTACAATTTTCCGTGTCCGATTTAAAATTAATCCTTAACAATTCTGGTACCTTACTGATTTGTAATATTTCTAGCATATACGGCGCTTATAATGTGTTTAAAATTGATACTTTCTCAAAGTCCGGAGAGTGATTTACACTAGCACAGTGGGCTGTTAATGCTGTTTTTTGTGACGAAATAGCCTTAAATTTTTGATTTGATTTGTGACCTGCAATTCCCTGATGATGATACACATTGATGTATCCAAATATTCGAGTTATAAAATACATGTAATTAAAAATTTTTATTTAAAAAGAAAAAACCCTCAAGCTCAATAAATTATACAACAAGGAATACATATTATTAACTTATATTTTAAATTTATTTTAATTTCAAGGTTACAGAGATAATTGTGGATCATATTTTTTCCGAAAAACAAAAAACGGTTGACTGGTTAAAAAAAATGTTTTCTCCATTTTTTTAAAGTTGTGTTTTTATGTATTTATTATATTATATATATTCATTACTAAAAAATTATAATATTCTCTTTTGTGACTTTTATAAAAAAAAATTTGTACATTTGTAAAATTTTGTGAAATTTTGTGAAAAACAAAAATTGGACTTAATTAATTCATTTATTAATGATGTGCTAATAATCCCAATTTATGATAAAAAACACTGAAATTTATTGTTGTGGGAAAGCTAGTTTCTATGCGCATTTCGCTGGTTGCTTAGGCCAGCTCGTCAGGAAACTTTTTCCAAATACTTTAGAAAAGCTAAAAATATTATACAAGTAAGACCATAAAGTGAATAAGAATTTTAAACACTCAGCTCTACTTGTAACAATATCAAAGCTTCAACAAAGACACAACAATAAATAGTGAATTTTTTCTTTCTTACATACCCCTACAATTGGCTGGGTTTTTCCAACACGAATTGTAAATTGGACTTTTAATTAAATTTATACTTATATAAATACATACATAGAATAAAATTATTATTTAAATTTTTTTAATAGCACATTGAGTATGCTTGAATTTCTATTCCAAAGTTACAGTATAAATTGTGAACTAAGGTCTTTTTTCAAAAAAAAAAAAAAAAATAATGCGGGTTAAAAAAAAATTATTTTAAGCTTTTTTTTCTAAAATGCTTATACGAGTAATAACTCCTCAATAAAAAATATAATATTTAAAAACTACGGCTTCTATGAATTAATGGCCTCTTTGGGTACCATCGAACCCACTGTGCACCGTTATGAAACTTTTATTTAGGTAACAGTTTGATATTTTCCTTCGCCAGATATTGTCAAAAGTAGTAAATTTACACTTTAGTTTTTATTAAACAATAAAATTTTTATTGCTAGTTCAGAAAAAAATAACCTGTAAAAAAAGATTAGAAGTTTTAAAGAGTAGTTAGTTAAATTCTAAATTTTTGAACTGCTTTAAATTCTTACAAACATAAAATACCAAATAAACAATTTAAAAGTTTAAGCACTTTAATCCAGAATCTTTGTCATATGCAACATTTAAAAATGTCCCCCTCTAAAATCGCTTTTCATTTGTTTGGGTTGATTAGCTGACTCTAAACAACAAAAGACGCGACATAATCTCACATTAAATGTTGACAATAACAATTGTAAACGGGTGGAAATGCACACAGCAAAGCAACACAACAGCAATAAAAAGGACTACTACAACTATAAAAAAAAATTTTAAGAAGTGGTGGGAGCAGGACAATCTTAAAGTTTTGAATTTATAAATATGTGTCCCCAAATGTGGCAACGGCGACCACAATAAAAAAAGAGAACAGCGTAAATACTAAAAAGAATATATAAAAATAACCAAAAGACACATCTGCTAAAGATGCCTTGATGTTTCTTATAAACCCCGTTTTAAATAAAAGGAGGACGTAGTCCTTCATACACTCTCATTCGACTGCAGTCCTTTTAGAGAAGAGTAAACAAAATTCAATTCAATGGTAAAAAGATTTAGTCGTTGACGTTTTCTTTGTCTACGCGCTTTTCGAAAAACACTGCAAGATGTTGCTGCTAGCGACCTTGTCGCGTTATTTAACTGTATTCTGCTATAAGCGGTTGTGTGTATAGAATTATATTATTTTCAGGACACTTTACATGTCCTGCGGTGGTCGTTTGTTTATTAAACGCATAAATCGTGCTCACAATACTTGTCCCAGTGGCGGCAATGACAGTTGTTTTGCTTGTTTCTAATAACTTTTATATGAATGTGTGTGTGTGTATGCTGGTGTGCTTGTTTCTCGCTCTCTTTCTTCATCTTTTTCTTTTAGTGTAAATAATGTACAACATGTTTTACTTAATTATTAAGCAAAAGAGAAGGTAGTCTTTGTCCTAACTCCCCCAACTAAATAGGATTTGGTTGTATTACCTTGTTGTCTTTGTTGGTAGGTGTAAATTTATTATTGTTTTCCAAACTAAACAGAATACACTTGTCTAGAAAAGTTTTCGTATAAAGTTTTATTCCTAAAAGTAAATTTTAAAATACTCTGGTCTTGATATTGGTCGAAGTATTTGTTTAAAGGATCTAATATTATAAAAAAAACGTAGTGTATAATATCTATATCGTTGGTCTCATGTATAAAGGCACCTACTCACATAATTGCAACTTTACAGGAGATTGTAAGAATATAATAGAAACTGTTTGTATCAAAAAGTCTTTATTTTTGGTACTTTTGCATTCATATTGTGTGACTTGATGTGTTTGTGTGAAATGTATTGAAATCACTAAAAACTCCATTTCAAAACAAAAATCGCATTGGCGCCTTTTTACATAAGACAAACGATGTACACTTCTTTTTTTTTATGTATAACATGTATGATAGAATAGTAAGTCAAGCCCAACAATATGATACCCTACACCACAATATTTAAAAACAAATTTCCGAGAGTGTACCATATTTGGGACCCATGGGCAATCAGGAACAGCAAGCACAAAATTATTTTGTGAAGTTAATGGCGATTTCTTTTCTGAGAAAAATGTTGCATAAATGGTACATGCTCTACACAAAAGAGATAGAGCATGTACCATTTATGCAACATATTTCTCAGAAAAGAAATCGCCATAAGATAAATGTAGAGGGTCAATAAGCCGAAAATTATTTAGATATTTTTATTTATATGAGATTGGTTAGCATTAATGTGATTTTAGAATGGGTATTTATATGGGACTTATGGTTAATTTTGGACCAACCACCACAACAGTTTGTCATGACATCCACCATTTATAAGGAAGTTATGGTATAAAAAGCAATTTTCTGGATTAGTATTTGTAAGGGAGCTATGGGCATAAATGGACCAATTCCAATAAAATTTGGCAAGATGATTAAATAAACAAATAAGTTTGGACCAAATTTAATCTAAATACCAACACAATAAGGTGGTTTATGGGCACACAGACTCTATTCCAATAAAGCTTGTAGGGTTGATCTGTGAAATTATGCACCTATTCTCGCCATATACCAAATTTCGTCAGTTTATCTCCAAAATTACGGCCTGTACTTTGCGAACAAGGTTTACATGGACAGCCACCCGGACGGATGGACATTGGTAGATCGACTCAGAATCACTTTATCGGAATACTTATGGGTGTGTCAAACATCAGCACAGACGCCTAATATCCTCTCTACACAGAAAAAAATTTTGCCTCAATTAAAGCATTAATCAAAAATTAAATCAGTTTTAATTAAACATTTAATCAAGTTAATTGGAAGTTTAATTGATATTATTAAAGTTTAATTGATATTGTTTAATTCACTTGATTAAACGTATAATTCACTTGATTAACTTTTTGATTAAAACTGATTTTATTTTTTATTATTTCTTTGGTTGGGGCAAAATTTTTTTTGGTGCACTTTTGTGTTGTGGGTACAAAAATGAAAATGCGTCTGTTTGCTTGTTCCCTAAAGACTCCTAAGCTATAGAAACAATCGGCATTTTCACAGAATTTTCCGGATTAGCCGGTGCTTATACGCTATAAATATTTGTTAAATTCCATGTGACACCTCTCGTGCAAAGGCAGTAAAAGACATCACACCAACAAATGCTGCAAAATTAGACAGCAAAATACATCACACCACTTCTCATGTGAAGATAAGAGATAAAAAACCGGACCTAAAAATCAATATGCAAGCATTGCAATGTTAATACCGCCATGTAGATGGCAGCACTGCAAAGCGTAAACTAAACCACACTGTACGATCAGCTATTAACAAAACGGTTAAAGTAAAAGTTTCCGAATTTGGAACAATTATTTATTTTGGCCATTAACACAAAACATATTTTAGAGATCGGAGGTATAATCACTGCATGCGATATCGAGCAAAATTTATAAAAAATATCGAATGAAATGTATCGTAATTTGAGATGATAGCATTCGATATCGTGTAACCAAAGACATAACATCACTCGAGCTTTTATCCGATACATCAGTGTATATTGTTTGTCGACAAATACGACAGTTTACTCGATGTCAAATGCGGTAATAAGACCCCTGAACTGGAAAGGTGAGCGCGGAATGTTCCATACAAGGGCAATGCTAATATCTTACTTTGGTACAAATTGCTTTGTTATCAAAACACGCGATTTGTTTAAAAAAAATTTAAATAGCAAAGCGGAAAACTAATGGGGCAAATATTTATCTAGGCGAGATTTTTGCTTTAAACGAATTTTCAACTTGTCAATATTTAAAAATGTTCTTTTATGAAAACATTCCAATCCACACATACTAAATCCAGGAATCTGATTAGTAGTGTAAAAGTTTCCAAATGGATAATCTACTTCGATTCGTAAAAAGTTTTGCAGTCTAATCACCTTGAGTTACCATACTTTTTTACTTAACTGTAAACTATGAAATCAAAACAAACATCTGTGTCTGTATTTATTTTCCCGTTAGAACAACTAAAGTGACTTTCAATATTCTGACTTAAATTTAATTCAAATTTAATTTTGTTTACAATTTTCTTATGGTACATTCACTTTATCTTTCAATTTGGTACAAAATTATTCCATTTATTCTATTTTTTTAAACAAACATTTTTTATTTTTTCATTTTGGTCGACCTCAAGTCAATTTTAACATGAAAATCCACTCGTAAAGTTTTTGGGCAAATAGTATTAAAAGGGATTGGGAAGAGAGAGAGAGAGCACAAGTATGTTCATGGTGTCAGCTGCTTAAATTTCAATTCCAATACTTTTCGTGTATACATTTTTTTGTTATTGTCCTTTAAGATTTCTTAATCTGACGTTCTAATGAATGTCATAAATTTATTGTCGAGCACCCTCAAGCTGAGTCTTGTTACTGCTTTATTTTTTTATTTTTAATTTTGGGCAGACTTTTTTTTTTTTTTTTTTTTGTGGCAATTGGCTTCGTTTTGCTGCATTTCGATAAAAAAATTTTTTTATAATGGTCACAAAAGAACAAATATATCAATTGAATTGTGATTTCATGTCTGTTTTTTTTTAATACTTTATCTGAGATTTTATTGTTTAGTATAAAGCTTAACTTTTACCAAGAAATGCGAATTTAACAAGATTCCCTTAAGGGCAAATATGCCATGTACATCATCATCATCCTCTTTTTATAAGAGCAATACTATTATGATGTCTTCGCTAGAGTTTAGTGACAGACAAAAATTGATATGGAGTGGAAGTGAAGTGAGAAGTATGAATTTTTATATTGGGGAAATCTAGTTTATTTTCAGTGGACACCACTTCAAAATGGTCAAGAGAAAGTTTTCTGTCTTGTTTTAGGGGAACATGGTACAGTGTAATAGAATATCAAAATCGACGGCAATGTTTTTATTGTTTTCGAATATATTTAACATATCCTGAGCTTATATTCAAATAGTGCTGTCTGCAATTTTTCAAAAATGTATTTTTATAGAAACGAGTTTGCTGATTAAATGGTCATCTGTCCTTAAAATTTAAAAAAAAACATCCCAAAACTTTTTTTTTTTTTCATAATTATTGTATTGTGCTGTCTAACACACACGTTTTTTTTTGTTAAGTATGCGAAGTACTCTTTCGGGAGCTCTTAGATAAAATTGAAAGCAGCCCAAGGCTACAAAACTCATTTTTAGTTATGGATAATGCCAGAATCCATAAATCACAAGTAATACGACATATGGGGGATAATAGTGAATGTACATTTAAATTTTACCACCTTCTTCTCCTATGCTGAACACGATAGAGAAGGCACTTTCTAAGTTAAAATTTCATGCCCAAACATTATTAAGTTATTCAACCACTGATCGTAATATAGTTAGTGTCACCTTAAGCGGCCAGTGAACAAGCTCTGCATTAATCAGTAAAGCAATACAAAAAAAAAATACCCTTCAAAATTTTAAGAAGGATTTAATTTAATTATCATAGTTGGTTTTGGGAATACAATTATTAATTAAAACATTTTGTTTGTTGTGCTTAATTCCCTTTTTTTCTTGCGAAAACAATAAAAGCAATTTGTTTTTGTTTTTAATTTGTTTTTTCTTTACCCACTTACAACTAAAATCAATTTTGGAGAATTCCAACTGGTTGTAGTAGGGAATGTAAGAAAAGATAAACAACTCATCACTGTTTTATTGTTTGGTATTTTGTTTAAGCTTTGAGATCGTTACAAATAAGACTTTTTGAGTGTAAGTAATTCTCATTCCCTCTGTAGTCGTGTTTGCTGATAGCTTTGGCTTCTCTAAAATTATTTAGGAGAAAGTTTCCTGATGATCTGGCCTAAGCAACCAGTGAAATGCGCATAGGAACGAACAACAATAAATTTCAGTATTTTTTATAAATGATTTAATTTATTTTGAAAAATGTTTAGCTGTATTTGAATAAGGTTAGGTTAGGTTCCATTGGCAGCCGTGATCAAGCACAGCTCACGTGGGTCCATTGCTTTGTTCCCGTTGTGTTACCATATCACGCCGTCTTCCATGGGTCCTATGAAATCTGGCTGCTAGTATTCCCATGCAGCCAACCGGTCGATTCAATAAAGGAGTGGATCCTATTTACGTCAACATCAGAGAGACAAGTTTTGTCCCCAAGGGTTCTTCGACCAAACATTTTGAGTCTTAAGTCTCCGAAAGCCGGGCAGTTACAGAGAAGATGTTCCGTTGACTATTCCTCCTCCTCATCGCCGCAACTTCTGCACAAGTCGTTATAAGGGAGCCCCAGCCTCTGGGCGTGCCTCCCAATTGGCCAGTGGCCAGTTATAACCGCAGTTAGGTTTCTTAGATGATGTCTGGACAGCTGTAATGCCCGCCGTGTCCTTTTTTCATCTATGATGGGCCAGATTTTCCTGGTTTCCCCACAGGTGGTTTCATCGTGCCACCTCTGACTGACGATAAGATGAAACTTATGCGCTATAAGTTGCTTACACCTTGGGAGTGAAGCACCTACATATGTGGAACCGTCCCGATTCAAGGTGGTAGCTGCATGCGCCAACGAATCCGCCATGCAGTTCCCATGTATGTCCCCATGTCCGGGGACCCAATTAAGGGTGACCAGTGAATGTCTCGCTATCTCCTCCAGAGACATCCGGCATTCTCGGACAATTTTCGATGTGATGAACACATTCTCCAGGGATCTTATGGCCGCCTTGCTATCGGTAATAATGTGAATATCCCTTCCAGATATTTCACCGTACCGGATGCGTTTCGCGGCTGTGTGGATGGCCATTATCTCGGCCTGGATGACACTGCAGTGGTCCGGCAGCCTTATAGGAATACTCCAGTTTAGCTGCTCGGAGTATATGCCAGAACCGACACCATACAGTATTTTAGACCCGTCCGTGAAGATTCGAATCGCTTTCGCGGGGATTTGCAGGTCATCATAGTGGACCACGTTATCCACAATGCTTACCGTGAAGCCAGGATCAAAGATTGGCTCGGGTGTGACATAATCAACATCCATGTGCCAATTAATATCATTCAGAATGTTAGCATGTCCGATATTATAATCCCTCCATGCTCCGGTGGCCCTTAGTCTTACCGCCGCGTTCGCAGCTAACCTTTTCGCCAAAATGTCCGGTGGTAACCAGTTCAGAATCGTAAACAATGCCTTAGAGGGGGTTGTTCTAATGGCACCTGTTACCGCTATCGCCACCATTCTGATTGTACGTTCAAACCTGGATTGATGACTCTTCGCCTTGAGCGCCGGCCACCAGACAGCTGCCCCATAGAAGAGAATGGGTTTAATGACACATTCGTATAGCCAGTATACATTCCTCGGGTTAATTCCCCAGTTTAGGCCAATGGCCCTTTTGCAGCAATATAATGCAGTAGCCGCTTTATTAGTCCTGGAGCTGGTGTTCATCCTCCAGTTCAGTTTACTGTCCAATATTAGCCCAAGATACTTGGCGCTGTCAGACAGTTCCAGTGACACCCCTTTTATCCTCGGGGTATTAAATTTAAGAATTTTGTATCTCCTTGTGAAAAGTACCAGTTCTGTATTGGCGGGATTTACATCCAGTCCACATCCCTGGCACCATTTTGTTAGGACGTCCAGTGCGGACTCCATTAGTTCAGACAAAAGCCTGGGATCTTTACCCATAGCCACAACTGCAACGTCATCCGCATATGCGACCGTTCTGCAGCACGTCCTTTCCATGGCTCTGAGTAGGGTATTTATATTCAGATTCCAAAGTAAAGGTGACAGTACACCCCCTTGCGGGGTGCCCCTAGTCGCAACCTTTGAAATGTTCGAGGCGCCCAAGTTGGATTCGATACGCCTGAAGTGCAAGATACTGCTGACAAATTGAATGATCGCTGGGTCGATCTCCAAATGTCTCATAGCGTTAATAACCGATTCAGGTTTAACATTGTTGAAAGCGCCCTCAATATCCAGGAATGCCACTAAAGCAAATTCCTTGTAATGCAGGGATCTCTCTATGTGGCCCACCAATGAGTGAAGCGCAGTTTCAGTGGACCTTCCCTTCGTGTAGGCGTGCTGAGCCGGTGACATGGAATTGGGTCCTAGTGATGATCTAATGTGAATATCCAAAATCCTCTCCAGTGTTTTCAGTAGAAAGGAGGATAGACTAATTGGTCTAAAGTCTTTAGCCATAGTGTGAGATGTCTTCCCACTCTTGGGGATGAAGACGATCTTATATGATGTCCACGTTGCTGGAACATGTGAGAGACTCAGGCAGGCTCTAAATATTGCCAAGAGCCATGGCATCAATATTCCCAGGTTATTTTGTAGGTCCGCTGGAATAATGCCATCCGGGCCTGGAGATTTAAAGGGATGGAAGCTTTTGACCGCCCATTCCACACGATGGCGAGTTATCGGAATATTAGAGATATCCCGAGCGCCACTAAAAGTTTCCTCCCTAGGCACATCATCAGTGCAACCAGGGAAGTGTGTATTCATCAGGACCTCAAGGGTGTCCCGACTGTTTGTGGTCCAGGATCCATCCATCTTCCGTATAAATGATGGAATAGCTGGATTATAGGATAAAATCTTACGAAGCCGACTTGTCTCCGAGGAGTTTTCCACGTCACTGCAGAATTTCCTCCATGACTGTCTCTTGGCCTTCCTTATAAGATTCTTGAATTCATTAACTGAGGACTTGTAATTGTTCCAAACACCATTACGTTTTGCCTCATTAAAGAGCTTCCTGCTTTCCTTGCGTTTTTCAGCAATTTCCGCATTCCACCATATGGGCTTAGCTTTGCCCCTCCTGTCCATTATTTTACAGGCTTCGTTTGTTGCCTCCATTAAGGAACCGGTCAATGACTCCACTGCGGAGTCGAGCATGGACACACTGTCTATGAGAACTGGGCACATAGGCAGCTTGTCGCCGAGTACACTCGCATAGATAGACCAGTTAGTCCTTCTTCTGTTCGTGTAGGGTTTAACTGAATCAACTCTAAAGGAAAAATTGAAATCAACATACATGTGATCAGAGAAGGAACAGTCCTTAGGCACGTTCCAATCGCTAATCATATCCGTGAACTTATCACTAATAAGCGTAATATCAAGAACCTCCCTTCTGTTAGTCACAATAAAGGTGGGCTCACTACCCCTATTAACTACTGTTAGTTCATTTTCTACTATGAAGTCCAAAAGCGACTTACCTCGTGGATTGACATCCGAGCTGCCCCAGACGGTATGGTGTGCATTCGCATCTGCACATATTACTAGGGGGATGTTGTGCCTTTTAGCGTGCGACATCGCCTTCCTGGTTGTGGAGTTTGGAGGGTTAGCACCCTGGTCGTGTGCCATGTAGCAGCTCATAAACCAGACTGTACTGGTTTTGCACTCTACTGCGACAGTGCATGTGTCCTTATCGCTAAAATCAGAAAGAATGAAAGCTTTAAGGATGTTTTTGACCATAACACAAGCTCTGGTCTTACCTTGATCGGCTGCGTACAGAGTACTGTAACCGTCTAATCTGAGTCCGCAAACCCTGTCTCTATACAACAATGGTTCTTGGATGCATATAAGCTCCTCCGTGCCTGAAGCTAATCGGAGGAGAAGGGCAGCTGACGCCGCTTTAGAGTGATGAAGGTTGATTTGTGTCACCTTCATCATAGCTCATCACTATGGACGACTGTGACGTTGGCATCCTCTGGATCGTCGTCCGATTCCAGAAGGATGTCCTCATCATCCGCCACTCCCATCTTACCAAGGAAGTCACCCACAAGCCCACTGACCGATTGGGTGTCTTCATTGGCCGATGACGTAGCAGATTCGTCTTCCATACGCTCCGTTGATGCTGTTGTTGTGGTGGTGGTAGTCGCCGGAGCTTGAGGCTTCCCTTTGTCGTCACCTTTATAGACTCGGAGGAAGATGGTTCCAAATCCATAGAAAATCTTCCCCTGTGTCTTCCGAAGTGACGGCAGAGAGTCACTGTTTATCACAACAGTGGCCTTCCTGGACTCTTCAACAGATTCAGAAACCCTCACTACTTTCCAGTCCTGTGTGGGTAGCTGGGGGTTACTTAGCTGTATTATTTCCAGGATCTCCTTGGGGTCGGATGGCTCAGCGGGGATCTTGGCAATAGATCTGGGCCTTTGCGGTACATCGGCCAGAGGTATTGCCTCAATCTTAGCGCCCTGCCAAACTTCCCCCAGGGACTCCACGGCATCGTTGTACAGCAGCGCTGAACGCTCATCTGCACACGCTATCAATTTAATGTGCCCTTGATACCAACCGGCATCTTCACACTGTGGTGGTGGTCCAGGGTTTCCCCTTAGAACACTCAGGAATGCCCTACTAAGTGCGACGACAACCAGCTTCCAGTTTTTGGACGAAATGGTGCCGTCACTTGCGTTGCGGTCAATGATCGCCCAAATGAGGTGGTCTTTAGCCACATCTTTGTACGACCTGTTTTGCGGCCTTTGAGGCGTGTGTTTGGACCTTTTAGTCCCAGGAAGCGCGTCCTCCCCAGACCGCTGCCGTTTAGGCGCTGCTTCGGTTGGCTTCCGTTCAGGATTGCCTTCCTCTGCAGAGGGAGGTGCACATTTTAAACCCTCAATATGGGTTTTTGCCCACTGGAGAGAGGTTTTCTCCTGCTCCGTGAGCTCACCAACCGGTTTTTCACCAAGTCGGCTGATGATTTTGTAGGCGGAGCGCCTGGTTATAAAGGCCCATTTGGATGGGTTTATGTGCCTTTGGGGTTTTTTAATAATTGCCGTAGAGGCTGGGGGAGGTACATCAGAGGCATCGAATCTTTCTTCGTATGCTCTCTTTGCACAGGTTTCGGCACATGGGAAACTGGATTTCCGGTAGACTGAGTCTGCACCGTCAAGCCAGCACCCGAGGAAGGGGTTTTGACGGGTTTTTCTCCCGTCCGGACCTGGGAAGCCTTGGAGGTACCTGGTTTCGAAGAACCCTGTACCAAGCTTGGTTTACGACCGCCTGAAGGCTTAGCCGTGAGTTTTTGCGCACTAGTAGCTAATCGACTAGCAGAGCCTGGCGCAACCACCTTGCTAGTCAAGGTTTAAGTAGCATTCGACATACTACAGCCTGATACCGACGCTGTAGTAGTAGGGTCTCCGGAGATTATGAAGCCCTTTACCGGATACGTAGGGCGTGAATTTTCGGACATTTCCTGGGGGGTGTGGTAGGGTTGCATTTTATGCCTACTGCCAGGCGAAGTTATACCTGCCGCTCCTCTGGAGACAGACGCAGACCATCAGCCGCTCACTATGAGAACAGACGCTGATGGATTTTATTGCGGACCGACAGCCTTCAGAAGGCAAACAATTGACCGTAAAAAGGCCAGCGGACCTAGTCATTAGCCGCTCCAACTAGGAGAAACAGACGCTAATAGACGGGGGGGGGGGGGTAGTTCTTGGTTCGTACTCGGTTTAGACCCTTCTGGCATGGGAGGCCCTACCGGTCTTGACTAACGTCACTACCGCCAGCATGACTCTAAACGTCCTTGTACTTAAGCCCTCGCATCGCGGCAAGATGACTACCCATTCGCGAGGGTGTATTTGAATAAAGTTTCGTTCATTCTGAAAAAAGTTTCGTTTTTTTTTTAATAAAGTTTCGTTTATTTTGAAAAAAAAAAAAAAAAATGGTTATGTAAATGTATTTAAATAAAGTTTCGTTCATTCTGAAAAAAGTTTCGTTTATTTTGAAAAAAATGGTTATGTAAATGTAGTTGAATAAATTTTCGCTTATTTTGAATAAAGTTTCGTTTATTTTGAATAAAGATTCGTTTATTTTGAAAACTGTTTCGGTTATTTTGAATAAAGTTCCCAGCTCAGTCAAGATTAAAAAATTATCAATAAATTTTCATTCATTTCATGTTGTAAAATTCCTTTCTTCATAAAAATAATTTATTGAAAATTAACTTCAATGAACTTAAGTTAGATTAAAATATCGAAATTTGGATTAAAAATCATTAACAGTTCAATAAAATAACCACAATACTAATTAAAGTTTCGTTTATTTTGAATAAAGTTTCGTTTATTTTGAAAATTGTGTCGGTTGTTTTGAATAAAGTTTCGTTTAATTTCAAAAAGAATTCGTTTCATTTGAAAAAGGTTTCATTTACACTGCAAATGCTATAATCAAATTAAAAATAATTAAGACGAAATTATGGTTTATTTTTACCAAATTATGGATCATTTACTGTTAACTTTACTGTAAACGTAAAACATATTGCAGTCAGTGCTATCTACATAAAAAATATTTTTGTATATAATAAATGGATAAAAATTGGTTTTAAAAATTAGACATATTATACGTCAAAGTGTGAAGAACTGTGTCTAGATTTCAAAAATATAATTATTTTAAAATTCGTTAAAGACATTTGGCAAAAAAAGTGCAAGAAATATGTATATTAGTTTTTGTCAATAATATACATTTTTATTTATGCAATAGAATCTTTATTAGCTAATATTTTTTAATGAAATTTTAAAGGTAAATAGACTTTTAAATGCTCAATAAACGAATCCCACAATTCCCAAAAATCAGTAGTAATTCCCCAAAAATTATTTTTTTTTTTTGGTTTTTCGAAATATAATGGCTACCAAGCAAGGAGGTCAGGATTCCTATTGCACAATTATTACAAACACATTGGGTCATAGAAGCTGTGTGTGGAGAAAATGTAATAAAGTGGAAATTTGTAAAAAAAAAAAAATAGGTATATTTCGAAAGAGCCCTTCGCCCTTAGTAATTAAAACTTTCTGCATAGCAATATAAGACATAAAGAAGCATTTAAAAAAAGTATAAATAGTATATATATATGTCGCTAAACCTTTTTTTTTTATAAATAGCAAAGATAATTTATTATCAAAAAAGTAGTTTTTGGGAATACATAGTTTTTTTTTCATTAACAGATTTTATTTGTTGTGTTTAATTCCCTTTTTTATAATTGATAAAAATACTGAAATTTATTGTTGGAGGATAAGCTGTTCCTATGCGAATTTCACTGGTTGCTTAGGCCAGATCAACAGGAAACGTTCTCCTAAATAATTTTAGAAAAGCCAAAGCTATCAGCAAACAAGACTACAGAGGGAATGAGAATTAAATACACTCAAAACGTCTTGTTTGCAACGATATCAATGCTGAAACAAAATACCAACAATAAAACAGTTTATTTATCTTTTCTTACATTCAACACTGCAATTAGTTGGAGTTCTCCTAACATTAATTGTAGTTGTCAGTGGGTAAAGAAAAAACCAATTAAAAACAAAAACAAATTGCTTTTATTGTTTTCGCAAGAAATCAAAATTAAAACCATTTGCCAGTTCAGTTTTTTATGCACGTGCACTTGCAATAATTTATTATCAAAAAAGTTGTTTTTGGGAATACATAATTTTTTTCGAGCTCGACAAGCGCATTTCAATAAAAAATAATTTTTAACATCGATCTAAAATTAATAATAAAGTATCGTTTTTATTTTTTGTAATATCTTAATTTGGGAACCTATGCCATATCTCCTAATAAGTCTACAGACCCTAAGTCCAAAACCGTAACTCGACTAAAACTCTTTAACTGTAATCTCAAACTTTCTGTTTACAAAATGTAGAACTATTTCCATATTTTTCCAAATTTCCCACACTGGGCAGCGGTCATATAAATAGAAACGAATCCCTTACAAATTGGTCCACTGCCTATTCAACTAAGCAAATGGAAGCATTTGCACACATTTAAGCCTGTTATTTTGCAAGAATGTCATTATTTTTATGATAAATTCAAATATGCGGATAAAGTTTGATTATTTATTGCTTCTTAATATTACTTAGTTTCGAGTTCTATTAACATGATTACGCGTTTCTTAATATTTTAATTTTTCATAATATAGTATACTAGCTTAACCCGGTGCGCTTTGCTACCCCCATCGAAATAAAATATAGTAACCGTTCAACAGAAATACAGAAATTTCAAGTCCCATTGAACCTACCTTTTAAAATATGTTGTAGGCTATTATCTAAGCTTCTTGAACAAAATTGGAATACTTTCACTATTACAGTAGTCCAAATACGTAGAAATATTTATTGCCATTATATTGGAGGTGCCACGCCCGCTTGTGTAATCCAGCCGACTTTTAGGCAGATGTGTATTGATAACGAAGTTATTTGTTGCATATTGGATGACTCGTACTGTAACCGTCCTTCAGATATAAGGTTCTTCATATTTTTATTGTGTTGGTGCCACGCCTACTTGAAAATTAAAATATATTAATACCCTTTGTTAGGAGCCGGATAATCAGGAAATTACAGTAATACTTTCAGGAAAATCGGCTCAGTAGCTAAGGTGTCGGTAGAGAACAAACGAACATATACTTTTTCAGTTATATATTATATTTTTATTTTTATTTTGAAAGGTGTAGTTAATCATAAGAGTGGTTCCTACAAAGCTTAAAGACCTTTGTCTTCAAGTATGAAGTATTTAATATTTTCGTACTATGGAGGATATTGCTCCTTCTTCGTCTATATCGTCCATTTTTATTTTGGAATTCGGTCTTCAGAAGATTCTACCACAAAAAATTCAAGAAAATGGGTCCAGTGGCTCTTAAGATATCCTCTTAAGATGCGCCTATCGAAAAAATAATAGCCTATTTTATTTTAGTGGCTCATGTAATGTTACTGTTAACATTTCAGGAAAATCTGTTCAGTCGTTGAGGAGTCTATAATAATAGTTCTTCAGTTGAGCGATATTTAATATATGCATCCTATGGGAGGTATTTCCCCCCTGCGCCTACCCACTTTACTTTTATTTTCAAAAGTGTAGTATACCAGAAGAGAGACTTCTGCAAAGTTTGAACATTCTCACTAAAAGTTCTTAAGATATGCGATATTAACCATTGGCGTCCTATGGTGGGTACCACTTCCCCCGCTGCTATTTTATTTCAATTTTAGGACTCTGAAGATCCTACTACCAAAAGTTCAACAAAATGCGTGCAGCGGCTCTTAAGATATGCGATATTTAATATTGGCATCCAATGGGGGGTACCAATTCCCCTGCCTCTATCGAAAAAATTAGTAGCTTATTATATTTTTAGGGCTCACATGATGTTACTGTAAAAATTTCAGGAAAATCGGTTCAGTAGTTTAGGAGTCTATAAGCCAACAAACATACAAACATTTTTCATTTATATATATATAGATATGTAGAGTTTTGTTAAAAAAGACTTATTACACTGTCCAACACATAAAAAATAACAGTGTTCTGCCAATTGATTCTTGAAGAGGGGACAAAAACGATATACGTGTATCGGCGTTTTAAAAGTAAACACACAGAAAAAGTTAAAAAAAAATATCTTATCACCAAATTTATACCACATTCATAATATCAAGCAAAAAATTTGTTGATTTTGCACCTATTACCAAATTGATTATTGATTACCAAATATTGTAAAATTTTTAATATATATTTTTTTTTTTCAATAAATGATATTTATTATTTTAATTAAAAATATTATCAAAAAAGCTTGCCATTTCAAACAATTTGTTAATTTATATAATTAAATATTGACATTTCCCAACAACAATTCTACAAGTTTAAATTATTTTATTTTAAATGAAAAAGTCGATTAAAATTTTTTGTTATTTAAATAATATTTTAATTAAAAATTTATTTGAAAACAACTAAATGTTAACTAAATCTAAATAAATAAATTTGGTTCTCTTAAGGTACGTTCAGACTGATGAAATATTTGGTAGCAAACACCAAATATTTAAGTAACGTAGTCTGCACACAAAATATTTTTGAGTGTCAAGTAAAATAACAGCTGATTTGGAGCAAATAATAATATTTGCCGGCAAACAAATATTTGTCCAATGTGAATATAGGGTAAGCACAAAAAATCAAATAATTTAGTAATTTTTGAGCAAACATTTATTTGATATTACAAAAAAATTGTAAGAGCAAACAACGACAAATAATCTTAGCCATGTTCCCGATAGAAGCAATTTTTCCTGTAAGTTTTCGGATTCTGTACAATTCTAAAGATTTTTAAGAATTATTAGACTTTGCTATCATGCCGCTATTAGCAAATTTTTGCGAATTTCCGCTAATTTGGCAATATTTATCGAATCTCTGCCATTCCTTATAGTTTAAGGCACTTTTAATAAATGTTATGGCTTGTTTGAAATATATAAATTTTTCGCGAATTTTTGCTATTTTTGCAACATTTTTTTCCGACGACATTTTGTTTTTAACCGATTAAGCGATTTTAAATATATTTTAGGGTTTGTTTCCATGTATGCAATTTTTCGCAAATTTTAGCCATGTTGCTACCCATTGTCTTTCAGTTTTTTTTTTTCATTCACATTCTCCTGTTCTAATACTATAAGAGATGCTGCTCCACAGAATAAAACATTTTTACTAATTTTTACTATTTGTGAAATATATTTTTATTTTTGAACACTTTCATTAAATAATTATTTGATGCATATATTTGTTTTAGTCTGAACGCATGGCAAACATGATTTTATTTAATTTATTTGACGCTTTTTGACAACTGTTTTAACAAACAAAAATTGCCAAATATTTGAGCTTAGTTTGAAGATTAAACAAAATATTTTGTTGTTTCACACAGTTTAAATCAAATATCAAAACAAATATTTTCGTCAAATATTTTATCAGTCTGAACGTATCTTTAGTTTTGGTTTTGTTGTAACATAATTTTTCTTTGATATTTTATCGCCATGTTGGCATAAGTATATAATTAACCCTAAACAACCTTTTTTTTTGCTTATTTCTGGTATAAAAGTTGCATTTTCGACTTAAGTGTGTTCGGAGATCTACAGTAGAATTTCATGAGAATATTTTAACTACAAGCATCCATGTTGTAAGGCTGATTTTTGTTTTTACAAAAAAATTCCAAAATGACAGATTTCGAGAAGAGTTAGGGGGTTAATGCATATACCAACCAAATGTTGCCTGTACTGTTCTGAATAAATCTTCCGAAGGGACTATATACCAAAAACCTACGTTTCACACGATTTCCAATGTGTTTCTACTATACAAGGGTGAACTTTAAATATGCCGTAAAATGAGTTTTAGATTTAAAATTTTTAAACCCCGATACACGTCTTATCTTTTATGTCCCATCTCCCATAATCAGTTGGCTGACCATTGTTATTGTGAAAAAATTTCATATTGTTTTACAGTGTTATTTTAGTCAAAATTCTTGTAACTTAAATTAAATTCTCAAATAGTTTTCATTAAGTAAGCTGCCACAGCTTATCATTTAAGGAAGAATATAAGAGAGATGAGGCCTTGGCAGAATGAAGTTATCCTCGCTTAGAAATATTAGACATCGGACAGGTCCGATATTCATTGGCGAACTTATTTAAATGAATTGTATTTAATTGCTTACATTCAGCAATGAAATGCAAATAAAGAACAAGTGGTGGATGGTATAAAACTATAACTTCGAGAAATAATTGAGGAATGAATCAGAGAAAATAACACAGTTTGTTGCACTGTGCAGTTTCATCGTCATAATAATAAAGCAATAGAAAAAAGATACACGCACAATAATAACAATCAGTTATACAGAGCATATTATAAATGGACACTACAGGACTGTTTTTTTCTCTCCATTTTTTTTTTTATATTTATCAGTTTTTCTCGTTATTTATTTGAGAGGTTAAGTTGGGCGTCTGTCAATTGTTATCCGATGAAGACAATCGACACATTTTGACAAGCAGCATGTTATAACAAGATAATCACATTAGTCAACAAGACAAAATACTACAACATCAACTTCTTTCTACTTATGAGAACTACAATTTCGAAAAAAAAAATAATACACGAACAAGTCACAACGGAAACAAACAAGTGCGTATGTAGTAATTGAAACAAAGAAAAATGGCTGGGTTTTTATATATTTTTGTGCACAACACACATGCAATACTTATGTGGATATGAATGTTAAATTGATGTAAAAATTATCTACAAAATTGATGAATTGTTCTTCATTTTGGACCAAAAGTACTAAACAGAAAGAAGTAAACAAATTACTCACACCCATTTTTGGGATGAAAAGAAAAAAAACAAAGCATACTTTTAAGGGAATTTATTTAAACTTAAAATAAAATTCTTTATTTTACTCCCATTGCATCTTTCTCCACTAATATCTCAAACGAAAATATTTCTTTAATAAAACTCTGTAAGAAAAAAAAGAGAAAAATAAAAAAGAAAAATTTACATACTTTCTTTTCATTAAGTAGCTTGTTATGGTATTTTATTTATTACAAAAATAATCAAATAAAAATGTACAAAAAACAAAAGAAATATATAAAAAGGAAAATACTGTCTACTAAATTGCAAAAGAAAAATAACGAGAAAAATAAATCGTTCAAAAAAAATTTACAGTGATTTGAAAAAATAACAATAAAATTAAATTTACCTTCTTCACTTTTACTCGCCCTCCCTTTGATTCCTTCATTCAGTTCTCTTTCCCATTTCAACAGTTGAAATCTAATTATTCATCCGAATGTATTTTTATTTCGTTTGTCCACCCACCCCTTAATTTTTCTTTTGTTTTCCCGTCGTTTTGTTGGGAAAATAAGGACATTGTTTGATTTTTATGAGTTTTTTTCTTAAGAAATTTTCTAAATATTTTGTTTTTTTTTTTTTGGTTTTTGTTTAAAAAAATATTTTTCTCGTATTTACATGTTTGGCCATCATACTTAACGCTCTGTTAATTAGCTTTGATTTGTTGATGTTTTTCTAAGAATTTTTTTTAATTTTACCATAAATTGACATTGATTTTTTTTTTACTTCAAAAAGGCGTTTTGGGAGCTTTAATTAAAGCGACATCTGTCATTTGAATTGCAAGGGAAAAGAAAATTTTTTAAATTCTTTCTAATGCTCTTAGGGAAAATTTTAAAGTTAATGAAGGTTTAATTATGGAAAATGTTATGATATTTTGTTTCATTTTCAAAATGTAATAGAAGATTTTGCGCCAAGAGGGAACGAAAGTAGCTTCCGTAATTTTAAAAAACTGAAAAAATTTGATTGAGTCAAAAATATTATTTTAAAATATGTTCTTATTAATTAGAAAACCACTGAGAGCTTAGTTTTTTTTCTGATTAATTTATCAAAACAATTTAAGTATTGGTCTTATGTAGGATTCCGATTTGGAAAATTTTTTCAAGAATGCAAGAAAAAGAGTTTGATATTTCTATTAATTTTTATGACAGGAAATTTTAAGGAATTTTTCTGCAAAGTTCTGACAAAAGATTGTGCTTGCTATTAGTTTTTCAAATTCCAAAGAAAAGTTTTTTAAATCCTAGACCCTGAGCTCAATAATTTATTAATTTTATAAATAAAATAAAAAGGTCGAATAAAAACAGATTCAATTTTTCAAGAAGCGTTTTAGGCCAGACCAAATACTAAATGGTTCCTGTTTTAGGAGCTAAAATTGTATCAAAATTTGATTGAGTACTTAAGTAATCGGATTAAAGTAAATTTTTAAAAATGTAGCATAGCTCAAAATCCTCCTGCCTCCTATCCTCCTTCACCCCACTGGTGAATGGGGGTATAATAAGTTTATTCTGGGTCCTTGAGTAATTAACTAGTAAAATTTAGTCTGTTTCAATTCCATACACTCAAAAAAATACATGCTTTATATTTCGTACCATTAAATTCTTGCGTAGGACATCAAAGTTTTTGTATTTTCGTTAATTATGTAAAATGTTTGGTATTCGTAGAAAATTATTTAAATTTTACTGGGAAAAATTATAATATAAATTAAATTTTTTTTTTAGATGTTTATTTATTTTATAAAAAGGAAAAAGTTACAAAGTCCAAATAAACATAAAGTATATCGATAACTTATAAGTATACAAAGTCCCATTTTAAAGAGCTCTCAAGTATAATTTCTATTAACAATAAAGTTAATTTTTCTATTATTTTATTATTTATATATGTAAATAGCAGTTTAATATCTTAAATAATTGTAAGCAAAAAAATTACAAAAATCTTACTTTTATATTGTTAATAATAAATGATGAGGTCAAGGGTTAAAATCAAAGGATTATTATTGAGTAAGCCACCAATATTTGCTAGGATTCAAATTAGGTTTAATATTTTTATCCTCCAAGTAAATACTTGTGTCAAAGCGACAGTTTTCAGATGTTAGTTCATTACAATTTACTGATTTTATATTTGATCTTCTATAAATATGATAAAAATATAGGGATACCATCTCCGTTTTGAATAAAACCATGTTTATCAAGAAAAGGAAATGCTTCAGGTGGAATGAAACCTTTTCAGGTGTTTTTGAAATGTATTCCCCGTCAACGTGGTAAGGAGCCAATATTAGATTATTCACAGTAGTATTGGTACTGTTTAGAATATGATCCCTTGTAATGTGAATAATAAAGTTATCAAATCTAGATACTTCGGCTTTTTCATAGAGGATTTTGTTTGAAACAAATTTCTTGTAGCTACTACTTTTTGACCTGTACATATAATGAAGTACAGCATTTGACACATTTCCTTTCGAATATACGTATTTTTCCATATACGAAGGGCATATATTGAAACATATTTGGCAGCCTTATGATAAAATTGGTCTTATTAAAGACTGGTACATGATAAGTTTAACCCTTGGTTGTATATATTTTGAAAAGAATAATCTTTTATACCAAAAAAATGCTTTCCTGGCTTTAATCAGTTGTAGGTTTATGTGATTGTTAAAGTATAGAAATTTATCTAACTCTATTCCTAATAGACTAATGCCCGTAATTTCTACAAATAGATACATATCTAGCTGTGTATTGATATCTATTGTGTAACGTATTTTAAAACCTATTTCTTATCTCCGGGGTAAAGTGTAGTGTATTTTAAATAGATTTTCGATAGTTAATTCACGTGGGCCAATTTAGCGTTGAAATTGACAAAAAAGTGTTACTGGATAAGTAAAGATAACTGTTAGGTGCGAACACGACCAGATATCTGTTAGTAGAAATTACGGGCATTACAGTCCGTTTTACTGGGATGCCTATATTATTCGTGGATCTAATACCAAACGATTTACAGTTTCTTCTTATATTATTATTATATTTCTCAACCGGTGGCCTAAAAAGAATAGATTCACATTTGCTCAAATTAAACTTCATGTGCCAATAATATAATTAAAGGCCGCTTTACACTATAATACAAGTCTTAAGTATTTTGCAAAAATGCTGATCTTATTGAAGCACAACCGCGAATGACGATAACGTTGTAATAAGTTACAAAAGAATTATTTGTAAGGAGATCAAAACAACGTTTTCAAAAGTCAGGATTATTTTTTTTTAGATTATCAAAAAAAAAATGACATTAAAAATTTGTTCAAAATCAGAAATTTTAATTTTACATTAAATGAAAATTTACAGTTTATAATTTTATATCGACAATTGCAAAGTCAGTTTAAACGTTTTTCCACTACGCAAGCGGCTTTTAAAACGTTATTCCACGTTGGAAAACCATATCGTTTGTATTATTTTGTTAGCAACTCACAACGTTATTCCTCTGGCTGACTCTTTGTATGTAATTTTTAAGGGGTTAAGGTGCATAATTTTCGGTAATTTGATGTTTACATAGGATATCAGCGTAATGTTAACGGTTATCTGTAAAAAAACAACAGTTTTTGGAAAAAGTGTCTTTTATGACGTTATTTGCAGCTTTGCTTCAATTGTTGTTTAAAACTTTTCAAAAACAATAACAACTCATCATGACATGGTTTTCCTCAAAATACGTAAGACTCGTGTGATATTATAAAGTGCCCTTAAAAAAATTTATTTATTAAAAAAAAATTTAAAAAAATATCTAAAAAACGTTCGTAAAAGTATTTTAAAAAAACTTTTTAATATTTTGTAGAGATTTATTTAAATAACATTAAAAGATAGAAGCAGCCCAGAATAAAGTTATTTTCTTAAAGTTTTTTTTGCCCATCAAGAATACTGTGTTTGCGGGTGTTTTTTATTATCTGCATGAGAACTGTCAATATCGATAACTATAGTATATATGGTTATATAGTATATATAGTTTGATAGCTGATAATGTCAAACTGTGTTAAAATTTCGGTTCAGTTATGCTTGCAAGTCCTTATGAACGTTTAACGCTATAACAACGCTTCAACAATGTGTAAATTTACTCTGAAAAATACAAATATGTTCGAGAAGTTTATAGAGCACTTCGTTAATTTTTCAAAGCTCATTTCTGGTTAAATGGCTACGTCAATAAGCATAATTGCCGTATTTGGAGCAAGGACAGTGCTCAAGCCGTAAATGAATCGCCATTGAATCCATTAAAATTCACTTTGATTTTCTTTCGCAATGACAAAGAAGCTGCTGACTAAATTTCTGTTTCTAAAAATTAATCAGGTAAAACTTTATGAAATTTTGTGCTGACAAGACGGAGAAACTTGCCTTCCCCCTCCAGACCGTGGGTACACATATGTGTACCTTAACTTATTACAAGTTTAAAGACCAGCGACATCGTTTGATCCCTAGCAATAGTTTTATTACTTGCTTGAAGCTATTGGGCTTCAAAAAAATATCAATAGATGGTGGTGCTTAGAAGTTTTAGCCGATATTTTTGAATTTTAATTTAACAGTTTGAAAAAACCATACTGTTTGAATATTGTGCCTTACTAACTAATCGTTATGACCCGAAGTACACATCTGTGCACCTCATTTTTCTACCACATTAAAAAAAAATTTTAATAAAAAAAAAAATACATTTTTTTTGCAAAATCAATTTGGTGACAACCTTTTTTCCAAAAGCTATCCAGGTCACTGACCCCTATCGTTCGTGCGATTTAACGCCTTTGAATTGATTTTAATAGGGCTATGTTATGTCATTGGATTATGCAAACCTGCAACTCTAAAAGCATTGAAAGAATATATTCAATGCACTTATGAAGCCATATGAAGCTAGATTTATTGGAAAAAGTAGTCAAAAATTGGACTGATCGTGGTCGCAGCGGACATATGTATGCTGGAAATTATAATTAAAAAATAAATGCCATTAAATTATCTACCAGATTATAATAAAAAATTCTTTCCAACAATATTTCTGTCTGGTATTATCATTTCCCTTTGGATCATCGATGAAGAGAAATTCTGCCTTCCTAAGAAAGAGAGTTACATCTAAATTTTAGTAGTTTTAAGTTATTTATTTTGGCCCTTTAAATTTAATATTGCTGAAAAATCTCAAAAATTCTTTAAAAATGATTTGATTTTGTTACCGTTACAGTCAGGGGAAGTTTTGATGACACAGTACACGCAGAGAAAAATATGGTTGGGCATGGTTACGGCAACGAAACTATGTTTATTGTAACAATATATTGTTGTCGTACACAAAATATTATTATTTTAATTTAGTATCAACAATATTATAGTTACTGTAAACAAGTCCATGTTTATCGCAATTATAAATTTAAGTATGGTTCAGTGAAACATAATCATTTTTATAACAACTAAATAATGATAACTTTAAAAACATATTCACCCCTATCGTGAATAATTTTTTCCTTGTAATTTGTTCCCTTTTCACCTCTTTGCGATCATGGAAAACTCCCATGAAAAAAATTTATTCATAGGAGAATAGTAACGTGAAAAAATGTTCCCCTTATCGTGAACAATTTTTTCCCTCGTAGTTTGTTCACTTTTCCCTTTGAATTTCTCACTTTATTTTTGCTGGGGAACAGAACATTTATGTAAGTAATTCTTCTCATAATTCGATTATTGAAGTTTACAAAATTAATTTAAAGGTAAATTTCCGTTAAAAGAGACACAAACTTATATGTATATTGTTCAACAAAATGCAAAAATGCTTTACAAAGACGTAGTGGCAAAATCTTAGAAATTATTTTACTACATAAAAGTGCAATAAGCAAATGTTGCAATCAAACTTTCACTCCAATGCAATATATGTTATTTTGTTTTTTTAATTTTTTTTTAAAATATACGTGTATATTTTTGAACAAAAAAGAATTTTTTTTTAATGTTTTTTAAATATTTCTTCTTTTTTACATTCACTGAGAACTAATAGCGCAAAAAATTGTTCACGGGAGTTTCACGATAGCATTTTCCCCTTCGAGGGCAATAACAATTTCATGGAAACAAAAATTCCTCTTGTTTTTCACGATAGGGGTGAATATTTTTTGTTTTTTACATTCACTGAGAACTGATAATGAGAAAAATTGTTCACGGGAGTTTCACGATAGCATTTTTCCCTTTGAGGGGAATTACAATTTCATGGGAACAAAAATTCCACTTGTTTTTCACGAATCTGGAAAAATTAGAAGATCTAAGGTATATCTAGATTTCTTCTTAAGCTGAACCACAGCGTAGGTTGGATAGAGGATCATCCATTTCCGGTGATTTATTTGTTATATAAGACAATTTCATTATTCTGTCTTGATTTTATGCTCTGCTTTTCAGTGTATTATTTCTCTTAGTTCCTATGCAAAAGTGTAACTTAGAAAATTAAACATAAAATATATAAAAAGTATGGTCGTATCGACAGCAAAGTATCGCGAATACCGATATATCGTTATATCTGAAGTATCGCCGATATATCGGTTTTCGTTACATCCCTAGTTTTTAACTCGCACGTGTTGTTATTCACGTTTTGCACTGTCATTACTTCAGTTTCGGTTGTTTCCTTCGCAAGCGTGTTTGTCTAATTTTGTACCAAGTGCCATACATATTTCAAAATTATAAATAAAAACATAAAACACTAACTTTAAAGGAAAGTGTGATACTTCAAAAAGTCTTGATGAGGAAAAAACTATTAGGCAGGTTTCCGAAAAATTAAAAAAAAAAATGTAGAATATATAACAATTTATTTCGAATACCTTTAATGGACCCGGTAACATTTGAACCAAAAAAATATATATTAAACAATTTTCATAACATAAAAATTTTTTTTAGGAAATATAAACGTTATGAAAAAAGCAGAAAATCCAGAATTAAAGGAATAGTTTACACATGCTTTTGCAACAAATAAAAAACCATATCCCGATTTCATCAGAAATTCAAAAAGCAAAGGCGAAATTCTTTTATAGTAAGATAACTTGGAGTTCAGGCCATGGTTGTCAGATTTTTGTTCACCTTTATCGCCAAATAGTATAACGAAAATAAAATAACAATAAAATTCGCCAAATAAATAGGAGTATCAGAACTTGAGAGATCAGTTAATTGAATTTGGCAAACATATTAATTTTATGAAGTATGCAGTTTATATAAGCGTGATTTTTCTATGTGAAAATAAGTCAGAATATGAAGAAATTTTGTATTCTATTTTCATTCAAAGAAATTAATTTTCTCAAATCACCAAATTTATTCCAAATTCATAATATCAAGCAAACAATTTGTTGGTTTTGCACCTATTGCCAAAATGATTATATTAATTACTAAAAATGTTTGATTAAAAACCATTAAAAGTTCAATAAAATAACTACAATACTAAAATTGTTAACAGCTAAGGCACGAGCTATGTTTACATTTGTCCTTCAAGTTGTGCTGAAAATGTCAACAAGAAAAAAGAAAGAAAAAAAACATGAAAAACAAAAATGTACTTTGGATTTCAAGAAGAATTCTTGACAAAAAGTACGAAAAAACAGAAGTTAGGAAGAACATGTAAATCAATTAAAATAGATAATCATTCATTCAAAAGCAAATTTCGATCTACCAAAGCGAAATACCATTTGGTTTAAAGATTGATGTTTAACTCTATATGTCATCCGGCTTCAATAGCCGAGTGAGTAAATTGACAAACCCCACTGACGAGATTGTGTGGTTACAATCAAAACCAGTATGGGCCTGGGTTCGAATCTCAGCGCAGTCAAGAATGAAAAATTATTAATAAAATTTTAATTAATTTCATGTTGTGAAAATTCCTTTCTTCATAACTTAAGCCTAATTAAAAATATCTAAATTTGGATTAAAAACATTAACAGTTCAATAAAATAACCACAATACTGATATTTTGGAAACATATTTTCAATAAATGATATTTTTAATTTTAATTAAAAAAGAGATCAAAAAAATTTTCCATTTCAAACAATGTGTTAACTTGTTTAATTAAATATTGACAATTCCCAACAACAATTCTACATGTTTAAATAATTTTATTTTAAACGAAAAAAGTCAATTAAGATTTTTTGTTATTTAATTAATATTTTAATTGAAAATTTATTTCAAAAAAAATAAAATGTTAATTAAATCAATATTAAATTTTTAATTTTCTTTCAACCAAAAAAAATAATTGATTCAATTATCACATTAATTAAATTAATGTTAATTCGACAAGAAAAGGACAAATGTCTTAAAAGTTGTATTCAAATTGAATATTTCGAATTGTATTGGAATACTCAGATTAAACTCAGTCTCACAACAATTTCTTTACATGAATTATTTTTTAAAATTAACTTTTGACCTAGATATGTTTTCGATTCTATTTATATATTTTTTCAAGGTTTTCAAAAATGTTAAGTGAATTACATACAACAAACCACATTGAAAAATACGCTTTATACTGTTATATAGAACCTGATATCAATGCAATCTTTTTTAAAAAGTTATTTAATTTTGATATTTATTCCACAGTTTTTGCATACTACCCAGTAAACATTATTATTGTTCAAATTTTTTAAAATTCCATTTAATATGCAATCAAAAACGATTCAGTTTTTAGAATTAATTTTCCAAAAAAAATTTAAAATTTAATTGTTCTTCGGTGGAGATCCGATGATTGATAACTTCAGATAAGGAAAATGTCTGAAAATTTTATAAAGCTTAAGCTTTATTCCAAATTTCTAAAAGCAACCACTTTTAAATGTTTTCAATGTAATTATTTGGCAATATTATCAATTTATCATCTAAAACAATTGCATTCGTATTGCGATTTTAAAATTTGTTAGAAATTTAAAGAAAAAACAATACCCGTACCCATAAATTTTTTTATATAAGTAAGAAAAAAAAGGTAAAATGCGTTTTATAAATCGCCAAAATAACCGCCAACTTTAGCAGGTGCATTATTTCTCCTACTATAATCCGTAAAACCCGGTAATCCTACCAAGCATACAACTTTATAAGTCTGGATTGTCTAAGTTGCATTCTAATACAATAAAAATTTAAATTTTTTTTAATGGTTTCTCGTAGCACAATTTTAAACCGGTCAAACGTAATAAATTGACTTAAAAATTTAATAGCGGAGGTCAGCATTAGTTTTGCGAAAGAGCAAATTCAAAGTATCGTAGCACTTTAATGAAATCTAACGGAAACTCGTTGTATTTTGTTGTGAAATTTCACAAAAGAGCTACGATATTTTGCTTATATTAAAAATTTTAGAAAATTAACAATTAAAATATACTTAATGTATTCAAATCGTATGCACATTCAACTATTCTATATTTGCTTAAGAAACAAAATAAAACGAAAAAATTTTTTTAATACTTTTTCAAAACTTCAACCATCTCTAATCTCTTATATCCGTTTAAAATTCTCCTTTAACTAAAACACAACACGAAAAGCTCGCATACCAATAGTGACTGAGACCTAATAATTCCGAAAGTAATTTTTTAGTTTCCTACCGTCAAACAGTAACTAAACTGAATATCTCCGAATTCCTACTAAAGCGCATGTCATACTCTTACTTATATCCTGCACACAATAAGGACTTCCCTTTTTTCATAAGAAGGCCAGCAAAAAGAAAGACTGAAACTGAAAGGAGCCACATTATAGGTGTATATGAGCGAAAGCAAAGAAAGAACGCCTACAATTCCAATGGGCAGCAGCTACAAAAGGTTTTAAAGGACAATAACAAAAAATTGCATATTCCAGTGATGTGTATAAATAAGTACTTACTTATATACAAATTATGTATTAGTGTATGTATGTATGCATCTACAAGTGTAAAGTATATAATGGTACATTGTATGTTCTTATGTGCTTTATTATTTTTTTCAGGAAAATTATTGTTGTAGTACAATTTTTTTTCTTTCGTAATATATTTCTTTCGCTCTATGCTCTACTTATATAAAAAGTCCTTTTAATACCCTACACATACATACACACCTATAGTTAAGTATAAGCTCAAGTGTATTTATGAGTATTTGTTTGTGTGTGAGCGTGTGTGTGTATTTGTAGTATATACCAGTCCTTTTTTCTATATTTATTTCTATATTTTTTTTTAAAAGGATACCTTTCGAAATCCATCAATGTATGTGCTTGCAATTTGTGCTTGGTTTGCTTTTTAAAATATATGAGCTTTTTTAAATTATTGCTGTTGTTGTTTTTGCTTCGAGTAAAAGAACAAAATAAAAAAAGGAATTTAATTAATAAATAAGCGTTTGAAAAATATGCATTCGTGTGCATAAAACTAGAAGAAGTGTAGTCGTAGAATAAGTAGGGATAAATGTCATTCCACCTGTGTTGAGCTGTGTTTGTTTGTTTATGATGGGAGTTGGACTAGAAGTACGAGTAAATATGTTTTAATAAGATACACAAACTACAAAATACTTGATTATATTTAATTTTTTAGTTTAGCTTTGTTTTTATTTTTTATATATTTTATTTTCTCTTTTGCTTCAGCTTGCCTGCAAAATAAGAAGATTTAAGTGAATTTTTCAATATTAATACGAGTATCGTATTATTGCAACGTCTCTTCTGAGACAAACATACACGCACACACACAATTGTAATACACGGCTGCCTTTAAAACTCAGGGCATACAGGCAAACAAATATTCTTATAAACATTTAATTAAAATGTGCAATCTAATCAAAAAATCTTTCTCATTTTTCGTTTTTCATTTTGTTAAGCGTAATGCTCTTAATGCTCTAATAAACTTGAATAAAATTCTTAAATAATATTTTTAATTAAGTGCTAATATCTTACAGCCATATATTGTGATAAAGAATTGAACAATTATTGTAATTAATTTATTAAATTTCATATGCAGACGCAACTGCTGCTGCACAGAAAAAACACTTTTTTCAGCCATCAATTAAAAAATGGTTTAAAAAGTATTTAAATTTAATTCATGTGATAATTGAATCAATTATTTTTTTAGTTAAAAGCAAATTAAAAATTTAATTTTGATTTAATTAACATTTTAGTTGTTTTGAAATAAATTTTCAAATAAAATTTTAATTAAATAACAAAAAATCTTAATTGACTTTTTTCGTTTAAAATAAAATAATTTCAACATGTAGAATTATTGTTGGGAATTGTCAATATTTATTTAAATAAATTAACACATTGTTTGAATGGCAAAGTTTTTGGATTACTTTTTTAATTAAAATTAAAAATATCATTTATTGAAAATATTTTTTCAAATTTTTAAAATTTTAAGTAATCAATATAATCATTTTGGTAATAGGTGCAAAATCAACAACTTGTTTGCTTGATATTATGAATTTGGAATAAATTTGGTGATTGGAGAAATTTAATAACTTTTTCTATGTGGCTGGATAAAAAAAAAAATAATTGTCGTTTAAAAATGAGAAATCAATTTTTGAAATTTAATAATTACATACTTTTAAATATTATAGCGAAAATTACTCCAAAATTATCATTTTAACATAATTTTCCAAGATTCAATATAGTGAATTTAATATGAGAATATATTCCAAATCCCAGAGGTTTTTACATGCATAAATTGGTACTAGTAAGTGTCCATATAAAGAGTCTAGTGTTCAGGCCTAATCACCGCATGCGATTTCGAGCAAATTTTATAAAAAAAATTTTATTTTGGTATCATGACACTCGATGTCGAATGGTATGTATCGTAATTTGAGATGATAACATTCAACTAACCAAAGACATTACATCTCTGGAGTTTTCATTCGATACGTCGGGTATTCGATTAACAGTTAACCGATTAATTACTACCCGATTATCTGATCGGTAAATTTAAAATTGGCTATTTTCTATTAACGATTAAACCGGTTATTTTCAGTCGATTAACCGATTAACCGACGTAACAAAGTTTTGAATTTTTTGTGGCATTATAACATATTTTTTTGCATTTTAATTATTTGTTTCGTCTCATATACAAAAGGTATGTGCTTGGAAAATATTTTTTCATACAAACAAAGAAGGTGTTCACTGATCTTCATTTTAAATAGGTGTTTGCTGTCAACAGCTTTTTGTTTTACTTCCTTTTTATATGTTTGTGGTTAGTTGTTTGTTTCTTCTCATATATTCTCATATCAATCTTTTAACAGAATGAATCGAAACAATCAGAAATGTTAAAAATTTAAAAAATTAAAACCGGATCCGAATGACATAATGGAAGATTTTATACGTTAAGTGAAATCCAGGAAAAGAACTGAGAAATTAGTTATTCCGTATTATGGGTTGCTTTCGATTTCTCCAACATCAACGACAAGTGAAAGAATTTTTTCCAAGTCAAGTTTTATCAAAACTAAAGAAAATAATCGCTTAAATCCTATACATTTAAACCAGATTAGTTTTCTTAAAGATTATTTCTTAAGGTCTCATTAAACTATTGAAATAACTAATAAAATTATCTTACGGTTTATGTTTTAATTACTACATAATATTTATATATTAATTAAAAAATATGTGTTACATATTTATGAATTATTTGTTTGTTTGCTCGTTTTAGTTCAAGAATTGTTATGTTATTGTTTTTTTACAAATAAACTCCAAATAATAAATAATTTATGCATTTTTCTTTATTGAAATTAACTTATTTATAAAAAAAAAGTTTATTAATCGGTTAACCGAACAATAAAAAAATTAACCGATTACTAAACGATTAATCCAAAACCTCGGTTAATTAATTGAGCGATTCATCGATTAAAGCAAAAGCCCGATTAAATGAATACCCTTGTCTCTATCGTATACGATAGTTTACTCGATATCGAATACGGTGATTAGACCCCAGGTGAAAATATTGGATGTGCAGTAGAAAACGGTTGAAACGAACTCGAATGTATGGAAAATTGTAGTTCTTTATAAACATTGTCGTTAAGTCCGCAATGAAAAATTCTAAAAGTTAAATGCGTAATTAAGAAATTCTTAAAATGTTAATAACACTGTGCAACGTTTTTGAAGTCACCGATTCCAAACTCCTTCTCGTGTCGAATTTTTCGAAGTTCTTATTGAAACTAACAAGTCCCTATTTGGGATTTGCAAGTTAAGCAGCTATTTGAATTTTATGGCCTTATGTATGTATATTTTGGGTAAAACTTGATTTCTCAGAAGAACATGCAATTTTTCTCACGACTATAGCTCGGAAAGCAATTGGAATTTCGTTTTCCAATCTTCGCCACAATTGTAGCTAAGGACTAGAAGCAAAAAGTACAACAAACTGACACAAAAAAGGTAGCAATATATTTATACAAAAAACATTAATAAATTAATATCCATTTTCCATACATTTCTCAAATATTCGATGTGAATACACCTGGAATATATTTAAAATCATGTTCCAGTATTTTAGTGTACTGAGGAATTTGAACTATATTATAATAACAATTTTTTTTTTTTTTTTTTTTTTTAAATATTACTTTACTAAGTTTTCCACAGTTTGGCAGCTATCGGCCAAAAAAAAAAAAAAAAAAATTTATCCGCATGAAATTTTTCACTTTTTCCAGAAGAGAGTTTATAAAAAATTGTAATTTGGATTTTTGGAGGGATACTGAAAACGAGCTCAACTATATGAGGGCACCAAATCATTGTGCTACTGAGTGCAAAAATATTCTTAAAAGTAATTTTTCAATCAAAATAGGAAAATAAAGAACAACCCCATTACCAAAGTACACAAGAGGAATAATATAATGCGTCGAATTTGTGCCGATAAAGCCCATTATAGTTACCTATAAGCATGTCGCAAAAAGAAATTTTTAATAAAAACAAATTGACTGGTTAGATGAATTAGAAGTTTCTGTCGATGAATAGGACCTTTTTGTTACGAAATTTTACCAAATTTTTAAGCAATGTTTTTACTATGCAGTACCTATAGTATCACCAATTGTTTAATACTCAATTTTTCATTTAGCTCGAATGATCAGTATTCATACTCTATTTCTAATTCATACTCTACCTCTGTTTAAATCTGGAGTAAAAGCTGATATCTCAAACTACAGAGGAATGGCTAAACCTAGTGTTATACCAAAACTGTTTGAAAAATTGTTATATGATACACTATCATATTAGGCCTTATCTGTATTGTCTTCATTCCAACATGGGTTCATCACAAATCTTCTAGAACTTATAACTTTAGCTACCGAAGGATTTATAGTTAGCAAACAAGCCTACGTTATTAACATTGATTTTAGTAAAGCGTTCGACAAAGTAAATCAAAACTTACTCAATTTAATTATCATATTATTTAAATTTAAATACTTTTTAAGCCATTTTTTTAATTGAAACAAAAACTTTTTCTGTGATATGAATGACTCCATACTTGAACTAGTTGATTCCATCAATGATTTAGTAGTATATTTTGACAGAAAGTTGGATTTCAGGAATCAAATTACTTTAACAGCTAACAAAGCTACTGGTGTCCTGGGATTTATAAAAAGGCGATCTAAGGAGTTTTCAGATTCAATGTTACAACTGCTTACAACTTTGGTTCGACCGATTCTTGAATACGGATCGGTGATATGGGATCCACAGTATTCAGTACATTCTAACAAAATCGAGTCAGTTCAAATCCAGTTTTTATTATTCTGTCTTCGTGGCTTGGGTTGGGACCCTCGCATAATACTAACGTCCTGTGAAATCTGTCTCGCACTTATCAAGTTACCAATGTTAAGAAGTCGTCGGAAAATGTTATATGCACTTTTTCTACTTAAGCTAATAAACGGTAAAGTCAATTCTCAATTCCTTCTGAAAAGAATTAACCTTAATGTACGTGTGCGTCTATCAAGGCATTATGGCATCCTGAGTATTGAATATTATACTACAAACTATGCTCAGTTCAATCCACTTCGTCTTGAATCTGATGATTTTAATAAGTTATAAACTTATAAAGAGTTATATAATATCATAAATACATTGACTTAATTCGTTTTGAATATATCGCACTGATTTCTCTAAGGAGAATCAACTCGAAATTTTAAAATGTTCACTTTTTGCAAGAAATCGATGTACAGTTATCATATACTGATAGAAAAAGCGTCATAACGCCGATGTATTTTGACATCGGTACTATGACAAGTGCCTTCGTTATTGACTCCATGACACTTTACATCACTGTGATGTCAGACTTAACCAAATTTTCATCAGGGTCAAAAATTTAAATAATGTCATCAATGGGATGACACACTGGCATCACAGAAATTACGATTTGGAGTCGGTTTTAAAAAGCATGTCAAATTGAAAGAATGTCATTATTTACTTACCCGTTACACATGTTTGTTTCACTTTTGTTGTATTCCGCCCTTTGTTAACAAAGGAACTCTCAATTATAAGACACATTCTACTTGAAAAAATTGATGTATTTAAATAAATAATTGAAATTGAATATGGGAAATTCTGCTCCTAAATTTGCTTTTTAAACATGAAAATAATGTTAAGAATATATCATGACATGGTACATTATGTCATCGCATTGATGAAAGTTTGTCATTGCACTGATGACAGTTTGTCATTGCCGACATTGACGACATTTTATATTATGTCACCGCACTGATGACAGTTTGTTATTGCACTGATGACAGTTTGTCATCACATTGACGACATGCTAAATTATGTCATCGCACTGGTGACAGTTTGTCATTGCACTGGTGACAGTTTGTCATCGCACTGATGACAGTTTGCCATAGCACTGATGACAGTTTGTCTTTACTGATGTCAAAATACATCAGCGCAATGACGCCTTATCTATCTGTGTACACAAAATGTGGCGTCGAATTGATGTCAGTGTAGTCGTAGATGACACATAAAATATGACAAAATTTTTGGATGACGTTTGTCATTGGATTGATGTCACTTTTTGCCTCATTAATGCCATTTATACTTACATTTTTGTCACAATTCTGATGTAAGAGCATCATCAATATAAATACACATTTTTCCATGAGTGTAAATCTTACATCATTTTCGCTACTCTTTTGTCAAAAAAATACGGTTTTATTCTTCTTCTTAATATAAAAGTGGCTGCTCCAGACTCAACTAAATAGAAATATTTTGAGTTGTCCCCAAATTTAAGCTTAACTCATAACAGGTTTTTTTTTCAAATAAAGAGAAATATTTTAAGTTTTGCTAGTGGTTATGTCACAACGATTTACTTTGATGATATTCTTTTTGCAGTTAAACTGGCACGTCTTGAAATGACACCACTATAAAAATGAACAAATTCCACATAAAGGGGAGAAACTCAAAAAACTTGTTATTTTTCGACAACCCCAGAAAAAATTACAAAAACAACTACTGTTTTATATTTCTTACTCGTATTTCTTTACAATGTCATAATTGTTATTTAAAAGAAACAGTTTTTTGTCTCTAATGAAATTTTATAGAATTGGAGTTGACTCTCTTTTGAGAAACGAGTGCGATATGTAATTGTTTATGAATGCATTTTTGTACTTACTGAAACTTGTAATTTGTAATAGTCTGTAAGGATTTTTCCATAGACTTAATGAAATAAATAAATAAAAATAAATACACTTGCAAGGCAATGAAATTCATTTTAATTAAATTAATTTTTATTTTACCTGCGCAGCCACAACAAAAAAAAAATCAATTTAAATAAGCAAATAATAAGCAATAAATTCGGTGATGTCACTTATTAATATTTTTGTTCCCGCGGAATTTATTATTGGTTTTATAACATATTTCTAAAAAACAATCAAGTTTTAGACAAATTATTCATCAGGCCATAAATTTCGAACAGATTAAATTTCAATCAAAAAATTTTTTTACACAATGCGAGTCATTGCCGCAAAAAAGCTTAAACGACGACATTTTTTATTTTCGTTTTTTTTAAATGAATTTATTAGCAACACTTGCATAATCTCCTTAAATCTCATGGTCACAGAAGGTACCGTTACGATTTTATAGCAAAAACAATTTTAGTTTAAGCGCCAATTTT
Source organism: Pollenia amentaria (assembly GCA_943735925.1). Lineage (NCBI taxonomy): Eukaryota > Metazoa > Arthropoda > Insecta > Diptera > Polleniidae > Pollenia > Pollenia amentaria. The sequence goes on along the minus strand of OX031008.1, from coordinate 195,954,683 downwards.
CATACAAAATTTTTATGATATATAATAAAAAAAAACCTTCTCCTGTAAAATTTTGTTTTGGTCGCTTGAACTTTTTTTTTGGGGTTATGGCTCGAATGCATGACATTAATATTTGAAAATGATTTCGGGCATACGCGGCTTGTCTTGGTGAAATGCATTTAGGACGTCCAAATATGGGCTACTTTTCCACAAAGCGTGTCAACCGCACCAACAATTGCATTTTAATGGATGTAGGGACTCTGTGTAGGATCTATTGTGGATTGGTCTCCCTCTATAGGCGGCAATTTGTTTTGTTAACAAACCCGTTAAGTCAAAAATGAGCCTTGTGCCTTAAAAATTACGAAGTTTTTTGTAAGTTAAGCGAATCGATGACTTATTTTCAAGGTAAATTTGGATAATTTGGTAGCGATGCTTATAATGATTTAGCTACAGTATACAGAGCATAAACGTAAAAAGTCTGGGCATTATGATAGTTCATTTGATTGCTAATTCTGTCATAAGTTCTATCGTTAAGTAGAAATCTCCAGTGCCTTTTATTTAAATTTAAAATAAGTAATTTATAAAATTTTGCGCAAAATGTTTTAAATTACCACAATAAAATATATTGTAATAATCAAAAACTTGTTTCCTCAAAATAATTGCATTACCAAAGTTTATGTTAAAGTGATGAACATTATCATTAACTATTTCATTAAAAACACCCATAATTATAGAGCTTAGACAAGAAGAGGAGGCAGGTGCCTTAACTTTCTTTGTGTCTAGTCATACAATTTGCAAAAAAAAAAAAAAAAAAAAAAATAGCAACCCTTAAACCTCATACCAAAAAGACATAAATTTTAACGATACTTGTGACAGACTTATAAAACACGTGAATTGACAGAGAAATTAGAAGGCCTACGTAATAAAATATCAATAAACAATGGCGTGCTACATATTAAACGACAAAAAAATATACAAAACGCAAAAACTAAAACATGAAAACTTCAAAATAAAAATAAAGAAAATTGAACGTGTTTTTAAGGCCATAATTTCCAATCTAAATCGAATTAATCGATTATAAAACTCTGACGGCATTTCGTTTCCGCTTCCGTTTTAACAAACAACGGAACTAAGCAATTGCATTCACTCGTTTAGAAGGGAAGACAAAAGACTTGTTTGTGAATTATTTCCTTACACATATTCACAAACATTTAGAAACGTTTGACATCTAGACTTCGTGGAATATCCAACATACATACACGCACTCTGGTTTCTTTCTTTACTTCCTCAATTGCAGAAGGAATAACTGGAAAAAGGGTTCAAGATTTATTGACGACACAAAATAAAAAAAAAAATTCTTTGGGGAATTGTTGCAAGTCACTTGTAACCAGAAAACACATTTGCGTTTTCAAGGAAGTCTTATTTTATTTTCAATGTAACTGCTTAACAAAGCTTTGGCTTGACTTTTGGTTTCAGTGAATAAAAGGAATCGCCAGGATTTTTTCTATGTGGAAGAAATGTAAAAGAAAATAGCATTTTGTTGGTATCAGCACATTTTCTGGTATGATCTTTTTGTAATTTCTTAATATTTTTTTATAACGTGATAACATGCAACTAACTTTTCTTCAGATAGTTTTTCTGCTATTAGGTTCACCCTATAGCAAAGGTTCCGAAATAAGGATACGTAACAGATTTTCAGATGCTTTTCAAACATATGAGTATCGTAAAAGATTTCTAAAGAGTCGACGAATGGAATTTGTAATTAAAAATTAAATGCGACATTTTCTATTGTTAAGCTAAAAATGGCAATATTTGTTAACAATATAATTTAACAAGTAGATTCTATTTCGGGACTAACAAGCTGGCAGGTCAGATTGCTTCTTCAAGCAATATTAATAATATTGATATGGTATATTCTAATATTTTGTGACAGACAAAGATCACAATTCACAAAATGATATATTATTTGTCCTCTAGATTGCAACCTTCTACCTTACAACTCTATCTTAAAGCCAATCTGGTGCTACGGTATTCTGTTATGAGGCACTGCCTCGGCCTCGAATATTGAAAAAACCTAAAGGCCCCAATTTAAACTGCTATTTAGTAAAATATATAAAAAAAGGCTTGAATTGTATTCAAATCCACTAGTTTGAAATATTTTAAATTATGGCGGCCACACTTGCTTAACGCTTAAGTAGACATTTGCTTAACGCTTAAGTAGTAATTTGTGTGGCACCAACTGCCACCTGGTCCTGGTTGGACCCCTTGTATTTTGTATGGAGTTTTTTGTGGCTATCGAAAAAACTTACACTAACGAACCCCTGGGCCTGGCAGGGACTTTTTTTATATGTATGGAGTTTTATGGCTGTAGCTAGAACATTTTGTTGCACGGTGTTTAAATTTACACTTTTTTCTCGTTTTCTTGTAAAAAAAACACGTTGATTAAGGAATACATAAAGTTTCGTTCTAATATATTTAATAATTGTATGAAAAAAACTGAAAAAAAGACAAAAAAAATGCCTGGCCAGGTCCAGATATACTCTTAAGGGTTAAGGAGAAGAGGTACTGCAAGGCTTATCCGATTAGAAGAGAGCTAAATGTGAACATATGTGAACAGAAACCGTTGTGATGGAGAAAATGTCCATAAAATATAGTATTAGAATAAGATTTGATTAATTGCTGTTAGTTTATATTTATAATAGGTATGTATGTATGAAGATTCAATAAATAAAAAAAAATATGTCCTCTATGCCTTTCAATACTCGTCGACAAAGTTGGAACTCGTAAAAAAAATTGGAGTTTTTTTATTTTTTTATTTTCACTGAAGTTCATTAAATTGCTAATTAAATTGCTCAACACTGAACCCTGGTAAGGAAAATATTACAAAATCAGTCTTTTTGCTCTCAACAATTGCAAAACTTGAAAAGATAAGTTAGACATATTATATATCATTGTTTCGCAACTGTCTCTATTTTTTTGAATCTAATAAAATTTACAAAATTAAAAATACATTTTTTAAAGCATATCAAATTTTTTTTGTTACTTAGTGTAATTTAACCCTACCGTTAATAACCAAACAAAATACGTTAGTCAATAACCAGGTACCCTGGCTCCCCTTTGTAGGTCTTTCAATTTTATATAAGATATTAAAGTTTTAAAGTCAATTATATAAAAGCAACGTATATAAAAGCGATCAAATTAAATAAGCCTGCGTTATCCTCTCTACCGAGCAACAATGGGCATTTACAGATTCCCTTCACTACTACATTTTATACGCTATGACGATGTAAACAATACTTACGATTAAGCTGCTCCATATGGATAATGCGTAATAAAAATCTTTCAGCCCATTATACCCCCAGCGAGAATCGACGAACATATCTTCCCATATCGCGGCAGAACTAAGTTCACACAATACATACCCTCAAAGACTTGTAACGCAAGGAACTCCTATCTGCTTGAACCGGGAAAACAGCAATGGATCGTAGATTCGACAAGAAGAATAGTGGCTTAGGATCTAACAGGCCCTTTCAATTCATGTGGGCGTAACATCACAACTTTTGTACAACCCTTAACATGGCGAAACTTTTACTATCATACAAATTGGCAATAGTGGGAACGCTATGCAAAAATAAGCTTTACATTGCTGATGTAACGAAGGATAAACAATAAGCTACTTGATCCTCCAAATTTTCCTTCCAGGCGGTAATGGAAAACCAGATAAGATCACATTTTATATTAAATGTCATGGAACAAATGCTGGGCTAAAAAAAAGGTTTCCTTTTCCACTCTTTTATATAGCATGATATTTAATGGATTAAATTAGGATAGGTTTTGCGTGAGTATCTGCTATGGTGGCCTAACCCCATGGTACTCTTCGCGCTGGGTGAGAATGTGCGCCCACCACCGCTCCCATGTGTAAGAGCTGCAAACACACACAAAATTCTGCAAAATGACGATTACCTTTGTTTTCCAGCTGGTTTTATATAACCTCCGCTGCGGTTTTAAATAACGAAACGTATGTTGAATGGCAAAAGCAGCCTGGCAGATCCGCCTGCAGCCGAATTTAGTCTCAAAAAAAAAAATCATACTGTGAAGCCGACTTTTTAAGATCTCCCTTTCCGCGACTTTGTATCCAAATTACATACACCAAGTGATCCCTGAATGAATCTCAACGAATAGCCAGACTGGTACCTAAGTTCCAGGGGCTGCTGAAACTTTTGGTAACAGATACGATTTCTGATCAGCCGCGATCTCAAGAAATCTGACAATTTTTAAATCTGCTGAATTTCAGATATTTACTGGATTTGAAGGGTATAAAACTTGTACACGCAGAGAAAAATATGTTTAAATAATATGGTTGTGGCTTCTTGAAGGAGGACTAATTGAACAATAATATGGTTGTCGGTGACAATAATATGTTTAAAATAACCATAGTATGCTTACAATTTTATTTAAAAATAGTTTTGTTGGAGGTGACCATATTTAAACATTTGTTTCTCTGTGTGTATTTAAATACAAAGATGGGAGTGCCAATGCATGTTTTCCTCAAAGGCTTAAGTATTATGTGAATAAGTTATTTATCCGAGTCAATACTTTTGGTGAAAAATGGTATAGATTTTTAAGCGCATATTTTATCGTTAATGCATTTATTGCCATGTAATGCTTAAAACTACATATAAATTTGCATTAATTTTTGGTTTTATTTAAATGATTTTTCTTTTAATTAAAAGAAAAGAGCGGTTGTATCACTCAAACAAAAATTTTAAAGTTCGGTGTTTATTTGTTGTTTTTAATGATTTTGCAAGATATTTTTGAGGTTGACAAAAATCTACAAACCGGTGTTTTATTTTTGAGGTGTCAAACACACAACCTACAATAAGTTCTATTGGTTTAAATTTTTTTTTTAAACAATGATAAATATTTTATTGTTTACAATTCGCTGTATGCAATCTTTTATTTTAAGGAAAATTATGTTTTAAGAACAACTAAGAGATTATAAAGTGCTCGAAAAGGAATAAATCGAGAAATTCGCGACGAAACAATTTTTTTTTTTTTTTAGCTATTTTGTACAATTGTCTGGAAATTATTTATTATTATGAATTAAATTATTCACAAACTGTTTTTAAGTTAATTGGAAACGGACTTAGTAAAGCGATTAATAATATTCAACCTTAATTTTCTCAAAAGTAGTGTTGGTGGAAATAGAACGTTGGTCACTAAATGCATATTTTATTTATTTTTAAAGTATGTTTTAAATTGTTTTAAGAAGTTTTTATGCGCATATTTTTCCATTAAAACATTTATTATCAGGGCCCCTCAGAGAAAAATATGAAGTTAAAACTCATATAAGAGATGTTTATTTTCCTAAAGTGATTTAAAGGATGGGTAATGATCACGTTCTCATATTACCCAGAATTGTATAAACATAAATAACAAATAATATTTGTTTTTAATAAAAAAAAAAGATAAAAGGACAAGTTATAGTACGAAAATTATGTCAAAAAAATTTTATTAAATAACAAATTGTAAGTCCACGTGGTTGTAAGACATTTTTAGCACATTTTACTGACAATATTGTTAGATCTTACCACCATCTTAAGATTCATTTTTAATTTTAAAACTTAACTTCCTGAAATAAAAGTGTTACTTCTTGCTGATCTTTGAATTCCTACTTTAATGTGTTTGGTTTAAGATTTTCAAATTTTAATTTAAAATGTTATAAAAATTATGTAATTAATTTATTTAAAAGCTAAAAGGTTGAAAGAAACACATATTTAGTTAAAATTTTTTTTTTTAATTTTCTTATTTATTTCTTATAAATCACAAATGAACTTAGACCTGTCATAACGTGCCTACCAGGCACATACGGCAACGTTAAATACGTATTATTACTTCAAATGAGATATAAGTAAACAAGAAATTAAAATTAAGTATAATTTTTATTGACCTTATCTATAGTTATGTTGTTTTTTCCTTAGAATTATCTAAGTCAGGCTTTCAAGGTCACAGTAAATGAAAAATAAAAAATAAAAGACTATTTATTCATAATTTTACTCCTCCGACGTTTCGTTGAGATTTTTTCAACTTCCTCAGGGATTTAAATTTTATTGAATCTGGCAACGTTATGGAAAAATAAAGAACAATATGTTTTTTAATTTAATAATTTTTAAACTAACACAACATAAAAGAATAATTCCACTTACATATAATCTTTACATTATAATTTTAAATAAATTTGTTTTTAAACAATACAACAAGTACCACATAAAACACAAAAATAAATAAAATAAATAATAAAGTAAAATAAAATATCACAGATGAACTTTCTTTTGGTATCACAGTTTAAAATTGACTAAATTAAAGCTAAGTTGTAAGTTGCATTTGCATTGTCTTTATTTTCTTTTTTATTTATGGCAAGATTATTTCTCTCCTGGATTCGTAGGCTCTCCAATGTAAATCTCTTGTTCATCTTCCTTTCCCTATCAAGAATTTTTACGTCGGTGAGGTTTGGGGTGTGTTTCATTTCAAAACAATGCACCGCCAAAGCTGTTGTATATTTTTGTTTTTCAATATCTGTTTTGTGTTCATTTATTCTTGTGCCTAAACTTCTTTTTGTTGTCCCTACATAAACTTTGCCGCACGTCTCGTTATCATTGCCCACACATTCGATTTCATATACAACATTGCTCTGTTGTATTTTTTCTATTTTCGTTTTTGTTGTTGTGAATAGTGAGGAGATTGTGTTGTTAGCTTTGTGAGCTACTAAAACTGTTTCATCATCTATCAATTCCTTTATTTGTTTGCTCTCAGTGAGTTTTGGTATGTATGAGAGACTTAAAAATTTAGTGATGCCAGATGTTTTATTCATACGACTTTCCCGACTTTCTTCATTAGTTGCCCGTTTAATTAAATTGGTGATGATTTTTTGTGGATAGTTATTACTAAGTAAAATATCTTTAATTTTAGTTATGTTTTTTTGTAAAAACTTATTGTCACTTATTTTTAAAACTTTTTAAATGTTATAATTGAAGTCCCCATTGTTTAGTTAGTTGTTGTCTGATGTTTAATCAGAAAGATTTGAGGACAAGTTTGCTCCTTTTCGCATCACTAAAAAATTGTTACTGCCATATACACCCGGCGCTTACTTTTGATAATTGAACAATTAGCGCCGTTTAGAGGGCGAGTATCATTTCGGCAGTACATTCCATCAACACAGACAAATACGGCCTAAATGCTTTTTTTAGTTAGCGATGCAGAATCATAATATCATCTCCATGAAATTCCTTATCTCTGGAACGGTTGTGTTACAAAGACCTTAGCTGTGATAGCCCACTGAGAAAGAATAGGATGAGTTTATCAAATTAGGTCACATTTGTTTTGTGCTTGTCTAGAAAAATACTTGCAACGACTATTGTTCAAAACTTCTCGTTTGTTTAAAATTCTAAAATAAGAATATATTCGATTCAAATATAAATATATGTATTTATAAGTCCCCTGTATGTGGCTCTTAGGCACCTTTGACTGGATTTGTTACAATGTTTTCTTGAATTGTATAGAGCTAATAAAATGAGCACTTTTTAATGGGGATGGGCCAATTGAAAAAATATATCGATATATATCGTATCGATATTTTTTAAGAGTATCGATATTTATTAATTAAAAATATCGATGTATCCAACGTATTAAGGTGAAATTATTACGAAATTTAAAAACTTAATATACCTAAATATGTCGATACATATTTACATATGTACAAACATATTACATGTTATTCCATTCTTACTTTTTATTATTGTTTTTTTTTTTTTAATTTAAAATTTACTGCCTGTCCTTCGATTTCGAACGAAACTTCCATTCGCTTAACTTTTATTTACAACAAAAACCAATTTGAAAATTTAGTTTTTAAGGTATGTTATGCGAACGAAGTTTTTATTTGAAATCGAGGGACCGTCAGTTAATTCTACAATAAAAACAAATTTAAAAAAAAGTAAAGAATGCAAAAAAAAAAAATTCTTTATTTGCCATATGAAATCTAAAAAAAAAATGTTATTGGGATTATATGATACCGGATTACATACTGCCGGTAAACTTGTGGCACATACTATACAAGTAAACCGCGCAATATTTTATTTTTAATATATAAGAACATGCTCAAATAAAAAAAAGCCATAATTAAGGCGATTCTTTGCATAATTCTAGGAATCCTTTCCAGAATATTTTTTCCGAGCTTATTTTTTTGCTGTCATCTCTTAAAAAACCGAGACAAAACTCAACTGTGTAATCTATTAAAATGTACAATGGAAAAGCCCCGTTGTTTTCTTAATATTAGTTAAAAAAACATATGATGCAATTCTTAAAAAAACAACAGTATTGTAAGCAGTTGAGCAACGGTTAAAATGTTGAATTTTTTTATAAAGAGATCTTTAAAATATCGAATTCGATAGTCGTAGATAAATATCGATGCATCGATATATATGTATTTTTAATATCGGCGATATATATCGATTATAACTTTTTAAATATCGATATTTTAATACAACGATATTTATTGCCCTTCCCAACTTTATAATATAATAATATTCTACTCAGAAGCAGGTTTTGTGTTAAAATTTAAAAATTTCAAAAGTAAAAAAAGGGGTACAGCTTTTTTCGCTTACAACCGATTAAATAAAAAACATTTTTATTAAAATTCGTTACAGTCAAATGTACGGTGCCCCTTTTTTTGCATTTCATTTGTATAATAACCCTGATTTAAAAAAAAAAACAAAATAAAATTCTACATGTTAGTCTATTCACACGATTATAATCTATATAGTATGACTTTGATATTGTTAATTTAAAATAAACAGGATATTTCCACACTAAGTCAATCGATGTTTGAAACTAATTTTCAATAATAATTTTCTATGCTACGAAGAAAAACAAATAAATACAAAAATAATATTCTTAAAAATTACAATAAAGTTTTTAGATTATTACAAAATTATGCCGTAAATAATGAAAATTTCATAACAAAATCATTTACAATAAACAAACTTTTAAACAATTTTATAAAAATTTATACGACAATATTTCCATATATTAACAATAATTACACTTTTTTTTCTTATTTGGAGGATATATGGTGATTTAATGTATATTTATTGTTGAGAACAACTCAATTATCCTTGTCCACTTTATCGTTGACAAATCCTAAAAGTATATTTTGGCTTTTTTCTTCTTTATACGAGTACATTTTTTTATTGACAATTCATACGAGTAAAAAAGACAAATAAAAAATTTTAAATTGAATTTTATGCAAATTTTATTTACATCGATGTTACACATTTATTTATACTACATGTGTAGTAGAAATGTATGCTATATATGGGTGTATGTGTACATGTATTTGTTTATTGTTATGTTTATTTTATTGTCAACATGCGTGACAATTTATATTTCTTGTTAACAAAACAACTACTTACTTAAGTCAATTGTATCAACTTTTACTAACACGTTCTTAGTATATTTACATACATTCATACGTGTGAGTATATCTGTGTATATGTTGATTTGTGTTTGTGTTTGTTACATTCCTTGTTATTTGTTTGTGACTGCTTGTCAGGAAATATAATTTACGCATGTGACCCAATGTCCAAACGTCAACAATAGCCAAACATTTTTGCTAGTATTTCTAAAGAATTTTATTTGCAAATTATTTTACAAAAAAAAAATATATATACAGCTTGTACTTTAAAGGCAGAGTTTGCGATTTTGTACAAAATATAATTGAATCACTAAGTGCAGAAAGGGATCTGCTGACATTTACTTCATGTATTTTATTCGAGTATTACTAAGAAACCAGTGTAAAAAGGTCATCTTATGGCAAATAACTTTCTGAGAAAAAAATGTTACAGTATAAACATGTAACACATGCTAATGTTACCTATAATCACTGGAAGTGTTACATGTTGTGCAACTTCAATAGAAGAAAATTAGCTGCTTTTATTTACAACTATTACACTTTCATCCTTAATGTATTTCATTAGCGATTTTAAAGCTTGTTGGCCGATTACTGCACGCTATTGCGGTTTGGAAACAAGTATTGACATCACTAATTGCTTGGAAAAAATGAAAACGATAATATTAATTAAAAATTTTTATACATATATTTTTTTAAAATAATCTTTTCGAAAAATTATAAGCGGTTTGTGTTATGATAAGCAAAATAAAATTTTGGTTGTACAAATAAAGTAGTAAGTGCCAAAGTTGTAAAACAGGGTAGTGTGAAAACCTTAAGTTAAAGTAAGGGTAAAATATGCAACAGGTTTTGCACGTTTTTCATCAACATATTCACAAAACATCGTGAACATTTTTCCCACAGTTGTATATTTTGCACAAACGAACACAAAAATTTTGATCATGTAACATTTTTGCAAGATATTTCTCAGAAAAAAAAAATCGCCATTAGACAACTTCAAATTCAAGTCAGTTCTCTCCTCTACGAGCTAAGAACATAAAATTTATATAATTATTATTATTAACTACACGGCTTTAGTTGATTATCTCAAAATGAATCATACATATGTATGCATCTACATTATATTATGTGTCTATGTATGCATGTAAACTCGCTGCTGCAGTCGTTAGATCTGTATTAATCAGCGGCCCAATTTCGCCATTCGATATCGATAGAAATTTCCATTTTAATTGTATTGTCATTTTGATCGATATCGAATGCTATGACTTGGCCTCAATTGTATCCTGGTGGTTTTAGTTTAATTTTCATTTCAAATACTTTTTAAAAAACACGTTTCAATGGGAATTTTCCAGAAATAATCGATTTTTAAATATTATTATTCTTAAAACTGTATGTCTAAAGAAAGTGCTTTTTTTGACTCATATCAATCTTTAAGGTTTCTTTCTAAAAGGTGCATTTTTTGAACTTTACTTTTTCAAAAAGGTAAATTTTTCGAAAGGTACTTTTCTAAATGGTACTTTTCTAAAAGGAACTTTACTAAAAGGTACTTTTCTAAAAGGTACTTTTCTAAAAGGTACTTTTATAAGAGGTACTTTAATAAATGGAACTTTTCTAAAAGTTACTTTTCTAAAAGGAACATTTCCTAAAAAGGTACTTTTCCAAAAGGTACTTTTCTAAAAGGTACTTTTCTAAAAGTTACATTTTCTAAAAAGGTACTTTTCCAAGAGATTTTTTTTCTAAATGGTACTTTTTCCAGAAATAATTTTTGTAAAAGGTACTTTTTCTAATTTGCATTTTTTGTAAAAGGTACTTTTTCTAATTTGTATTTTTTGTAAAAGGTACTTTTTCTAATTTGTATTTTTTGTAAAAGGTACTTTTTCTAATTTGTATTTTTTGTAAAAGGTACTTTTTCTAATTTGTATTTTTTCTAATTTGTATTTTTTCTAAAAGGTACTTTTTCTAAAATTTACTTTTTCTAAAAGGTACTTTTCTAAAAGGTAGTTTTTCTAAAAGGTACTTTTCTAAAAGGTAGTTTTTCTAAAAGATATATTTTGAAAACGTTATATTTTTAAAAGGTACATTTTCAAAAAGGTATATTTTCTAAAAGGTGCTTTTCAAAAAGTCAATATTCAACAATAAAAGGATACTATATTGAAAGATTTTCTTATATTTTAAAAGGAATTTTTCAAGGATACCTAATTAGTGCTTTTTGTAGAAGATATTTTATTGCAAAAGATAAATGTTTGCAATAGATTCTATTATATTGATATTTTTTAAAAAGACTCTCAACTAAAGAAAGGTACTTTTTTCATCGAAGTACTTAAAAATGTACTAATAGGTTATTTTCCTTAAATTTTATTTCTTTAAAAAAGTTGTTTATTTTTAAATATAGAATTTTTAATCCCAATAGTTATATATTAATCAGGCATCAAAGTTCATCAAATTTAATTTTCATTAAATTATTTTAATGAAGAAAGGAATTTTACAACATGAAATGAGTAAAAATTTATTCATAATTTTTCATTATTGACTAAATGCGGGATTGAACCCACGGACAGATTGATTTGACATGTTTCGTTAGTAACCACACTATCTCTTCAGAAATCATTGCGGCTTAACACTCACCTCAATTGGCGACACTGGCAGTCAATAGGCAAACAACAATATTTAAACCAACTGGTACTTTACTTGTGCCGGGTTTTTTAGATGCGGATTAAGTTTAAACTTAGTTGAACGTACTCGAAAACTCGGATTTTGCCGGCGAAATGTGATTTTTTTTTTAATTGTTTCATTAAAGACCAATATTGTAAGCAAAACCAAGCTGTTCCAACAACAGTTTGCAAACAAATTTGGTAATGGCGGCACAAATCGGTTTTCAGATTAACTAAACCTAGTTTAACTTAGATCTCAAAAAACCAGCTTTAGTAGATCGAAATTTGTTGTGAATTAATTGATTAACAAAAAAAAAATAAAATTGTTGAATAGATAATCAATCACAACAACAAAATTCGATCCACTAAATAAACTACCATTTGGTTTAAAGATTGATATTTGGCTATTGACTGCCAGCCGTAGTCAGTCAATGGCGCTGTATGTTAAGTGGCAAAGATTTCCAAAGAGTTCAATAAAATGTAATACAACAAAACATACACATTTTAAGAAAACAACAAAATGCACTTTTTCACCGATGTGTAAGCAAGTACAAAAAAAAAACTAAAACATTTTAAAACAACAAAAAGCGTTGGATATTTCCACCACCGGTAATACATGTGTGTAAGTGTGTTTGCAAAATAAATTAAAACGCTTTTAAAGACTTGAATTCTAAAAATTTAGAAAAGAAATTTACTTTGTGCCAGTGATGGAAAATTCAGTAATATGGTACTATTTTCAGTACTTTTTCTTTTCATAAATACCACAGTGCCACCACGTCAGTTTTAGTACTCTTTACTTTTAAGGCTTTCTTGAAAAGAAATCCAGGGTGACTTTTTTTAAACATTGACATCATATTCTACGTGCCAATAACATACAGGGTGCACATGAGAAATGTCAGCAAACAAATGTTCTTTTCTTTATGTCAAAATTTAACGTTGTCAAAATGTTATAATTTCACACAGCACAAGCATGAAATTTTTCTACCACAGAAAAATTAAATTTACCATAGAACTTTGCTACCGTTTCACACAACCCAAGCTACCATAATGTTGAATAAAGTACTCTTTTACTTGGTGGTCAGTACCATCTCAATTTTTCAATTTTCCATCACTGCTTTGTGCATATCTACATACAAATACCTTTAAATCGATATATGTTTCATTGAAATCGGTGGACGATAAGATACTTAAAAATCAACTACAAAAAAATTGTTCCCGTATTTACATATTAGATATAATTGAATCATTTATTTTGAAAAGGGCACAGAAGACACAAAAAACTGAATATCTCTTAAACCGTTTGACTTTTTGAAGAGGAGTTTTTTCCTATAATTGGAAGCTTCTGTTTATGTTATATTAGTAAAAACAAAAATTTATTTTAAATAATATTTGAAGGAGAAAATGTTCATTACAGTTTCCGCCCTCTTCGAAAATTATTTTTTTAATTTTCGAGGTTTTAGTAGCAAAATGGTATTTTTAGTGTGTGCAATTTATTGAAACACACGAATATTCAGAAAATCTATATATATTTTGCATTTTCCGATAATATTAACCCTTGGAAGATTCATTTATGGGCTCGAAAATTTTAATGAAAGTAAACAACATTTTTAACGAAAAACAATTTGAACATTTCGGTACATTTTTATAAGTTTATTAAGATTACAAATTATAAAACACATATTTACATTCAAAGAACAAAAACGGAAATATTTAATCAAGATAAATTTATGAATTATAAATCTTTTTCTTTCTATATGTGCCTGCGAATACATGTCGGTTGGCCATTGCAGAATCTCTTCATAAACATGTTGGAAATCGGAAATCTGTACACAAATATCCTCCTTACTGTAGCTGCAGTCACACATTTAAATTTTTCTCCTGAAAAGGTGTTCACTATTCAGAGTTTTTAGCAATGGAAAAATCAAAAATAATTTTTTATAAGAAATTGACCACATTGGCAAAACTTTACTCTCACCGGAAAAATGTTGAATGCCGTTTTGTATTAATATTAAATATTCTAAATAAATATGGAGATGAGCCCTTTTCGAACTTCATTTTAAAAAGCCACCTGTTTTTCACCGCTATGGAAGGGGTATATATCCTTTCAATCGCACAGTATATCGGTCTATATGTGTACCTACAAAAATAGCCAAAAACTAAATTTGCAAATATTTGTATATGAGCCCTTTTCGAAATAAATTACCAAATTTTTTAATAAGATACATTTCTAAAAAAAAGCTATTATTTTTTATGTATCCACCTACATATTTACTTCCGTATTTATAAGCGATTATTTAATTTGGCAAACGTTTATTAAGTAAAATTTTCATAGAAATGATTAGTAATAATGGCAGTCAATAGTCAATCATCAATCTTTAAACCAAATGGTATTTGGTTTTCTTACTTTTTGTCAAGAATGCTTTTTCTTGTTGACCTTTTTTCAGTACAACTTGAAGGACAAATGAAAACATAAAGCTTGTGCCTTAACTGTTAACAATCATTGGTATTGTGGTTATTTTATGTATCCTTTAATGGTTTTTTGGTCTAAAGAAAGACAAAACAATAAAAAAAACTTTGGACTTCAAGAAGAATTCTTGACAAAAAGTACGAAAAACAGAAGTAAGGAAGAACATGTAAATCAATTAAAATAGATAATCATTCAAACCCAATTTCGATCGACCAAAGTTAAAATACCATTCGATGTTTGCCTATTGACTGCCAACCGTCGTCGAAGGCGGTGAGTGTTAAACGGCAAACCCCATTGTGGAGATTGTGTGGTTACTATCGAAACATGTCAGGGTAACCTGTCCGTGAAAACCTGGGTTTAATTCCCAGCTCAGTCAAGAATGAAAAATTATCAATAAATTTTAACTAATTAATTACATGCTGTAAAATTCCTTTCTTCATAAAATAATTTAATGAAAATTAAAATCAATGAACTTAAGCCTGATTAAAATATCAAAATTTCATAAAAAAATTTGTTTTGTAACACATTATTTTTTATAAAAGGGAATAGTTTAGAAAACTATTTTTTACAAATAAAAATAATTTGGTACGTAGTTACTCTACTTAAACAGGTAATTTTCCAAATGGTACATTTCCAAAAAAGTTTAATTTTTAACAATCTTTTATTCAAAAAAAGAAATTTTGGATATAAGTGCAGGCTTATTTTGCAATTTATTTCTTAACAAAAATATGTTTTTCACCAGGAGCGACTGTATAAGATATTGAAGGAAATCTCTAATAAACGAAATGCCATTGTCGTTTTTTTTTCAAAAGTGTACTATTTTAAAGGGATACTTTTTCAAATTGTTATTTGTTAAATCACATATTATGTTTTACCAAATGTTTTAGTGCTAATAATTTTCCTTATAATTTTAAAAGAATTCAATAATCTAAAATGGTACTTTTTCCAAAATAAATAGAAATTTGACTTAAAAAAAGAATTAAAATTTTCTGGTTTAAGTTTGAAAAGGCCTTTTTTTCTTTTTATATTTTTTTTTTAAAATAAGAACAGTTTTAAACTTTGCGAGGACTTGAATTATTTTAAACTTCTGCTAACCCTGTTTCAAGATTTATATTTATTTTATGATTTTGTTTTTTTCTTCTTAAACTCAAACAAAACATTCCATACAAATTTCTTAAAATTTTTTTGTTCAATTCTAAAAAAAAATGTTTAAACCAAAAAATCTATAATTTATTTTGGTGGTTCACACATGAATGACCATCATACGCCGAAAAAAAAAGAAATCCTGGCCACAATGAAAACACATTCAATTGGAATGTGCTACCACACATTCTCCGAGGGTGGTTGGTTGAGTAATGAAAACAAATAATAATACTTTTCTTTAAATTTTTTTTATGGTTTTGCTTTTTTTGCTAAACAAATAAAATCAATCACTTCATTGAAAAGTTTTATTTTACACATACCAACAAGCCAGAAAAAAACACTTATACATACATGGATTTACATATGTGGTTATGAATGTTACAACAAACAAAAAGTTAAAAAAATTTATTTTATTCATAGAATTGTTATCAAATACATTCAATAAAATTCATAACATATTCATAAATTTACATATTGGACAAGTAAAGAATTCATATATGAACTCATATTCATTTGTGTGTTTGTTTGTTTGATTGAACATGTGTATTTGAACCCCTGTCATAGAATGCAAATAACCGCTACTTATTACTTTCTTAGCCTAAGGCAAGGACACTTTTCCTTGTAACAGTACAACCCCTCCATCATTTGTCACTTGATTCAATATTTAGAATAAATTTGAATTGGACAACTGATTTAAATGTATTTGGCAAACGAATGTGAAAAAGATTTTGGAAAAATGTAAAGTTTTTTGATTTGGAACATGCTACATTCAGTGTAGTGTATATTAGAGTCTGCCTATATAAGTTGCTCCAGTCTCCTCTTAATAAGACTGATAACACAGTGCGCTTTCGAAAAATATGCAATTTTTCTAACGGCTATATCCCGGAAACTTACTAGAATTTGGTTTTCCTGCTTCTGCACAATTGTAGCCATAGACTAGGAGAAAAAAAAAATTAAAATCGCCATGTTCTGACAATAGCACAATTTAAAATCGTAGGACGCCAGATTTAAGTTATGGTATTCTGTAACTCGTGTGCTTTGCTTGTGATCTGATATGGGTTCTTAAATATATTATAGTTTCCCTGAGTATACGTTTGCAACTTAAGGTCGCCAAACTTTTTCCGATTGCTATTTAGATTAGATTAGATTAGAATCGCAAATGTTAAGCGTTATCCGATTGTTAGAACATGTTCGTAAAATAAGCTTACGCAAAAGGCTAAATCTAGTGCCTTAAAATTGCTATTATAAAAAAAAAACCTTAAATAATCAAAATCATGTTTTTTTGCCGTGTGCTAAATTTTCATACATTTTGTGACTTTTCGATGTAAAATACAGCTGGAAAACTTAAAAAAAAAACATTGTACACTATTATAATATTCCGACGAATTATGCATTTTATTATAGGGAATATTTTTTCTAACGATTAATTATAAAATATCTAACCAAATGTTACAGATCGGTTCATATAAGAAATACTACCGAATATAACTCGATTTTTTTAGTTCGCTTATAAATATCCCGTTTAAGTTAACAACAAACATTTTTGTTTATGAGCAAAAATAGATGGCAAGCAGAAAAAATTAATAATTGATTTCAATTGAAAAATTTTTGATATATATTGAAAAATTAATTAAACTAGCACCAGTTATCACTATAATAGAATCGATTAAATATTTTTTGATATCAATAAAATTTTCTGCTGTAATATTGTTGATAAAAGTAAAAATGTTTTTCACTTGATCAAATTTGTAATTAAAACTGAATTTCATAGAGAAATCTTATTAATAATAAATTTTGTATTCCCGAAAATAACTTTTGATAATAAATTTGCATGTGCCCGGTAATAAAGTTGCCTTATTAAGCAATGTGTTTTTTTAATTTTGTTTTTTCTTTTTAATCCACGAGTATTACAACTACAATTCGAGTTGGAAATAACCAGCCAATTGTACAGAAATGTTAGAAGAGATAAACTCGTTCTTTATTATTGTTGCTTTGTTGGAGCTTTGATATTGTTACACAGAAAAAAGTGTTTTATCAATTAAAAAAATGGTTTAAAAAGTATTTTAATTTAATTAATGTGATAATTGAATCAATAATTTTTTTAGCTGAAGAAATTTAATTTTGATTAAATTAACATTTTAGGTGTTTTGTAATAAATTTTCAATCAAAATTTTAATTAAATAACAAAAAATCTTAATTGATTTTTTTCGTTTAAAATAAAATAATTTAAACATGTAGAATTGTTGTTGGGAATTGTCAATATTTATTTAAATAAATTAACACATTGTTTGAAATGGCAAAGTTTTTTGATCACTTTTTTAATTAAAATTAAAAATATCATTTATTGAAAATATTTTTTCAAAATTTTAAAATTTTTAGTAATCATTATAATCATTTTGGTAATAGGTGCAAAATCAACAACTTGTTTGCTTGATATTATGAATTTAGAACAAATTTGGTGATAGGAGAAATTTAATAATTTTTTCTGTATACAGTTTTAAAATTCTAGGTATTTAAAATTCATATTACCTTTATTTATAATCTTAATTTTTTAGCTCTTCTAAACTCTTTGGAAAAAGTTTCCTGACGAGCTGGCCCAAGTAACCAGCGAAATGCGCATAAGTGTTTTTATCATAAATAAAAATTGGGCATTCAGCACGTCATAGAAAAATCTTATTAATAATAAAACTGAATTTATTTTTCATTACTGGTTCAATTGAAAAAAAAATTGGCAAGATATTTTTCTGTTCACGTCTTTGCTTTTGATGATCAGTAGGACCTACACAGCATCTAGGAAAATTGGAAAAGGAGGGCATAAAACAGCTTTGTTTGTTAATATCCTGCGCTGTCGAGGAGCCAAAATGAAAGCTGCTGCCTTTCAGCAATTGTCTAATATTTTGAGTATTTAATTGGCGTGTTCATTTTTAACGTCGTACAGAGCTTGGGTTGGTTTTTTTTGGTAGGGATTTGTGTAGATAGACTTTTGAAATATATAAGATCATGTTTCAAATTTCTTTATCATGTAACATAAAAATAATATTATACTCGTATGATAAACTAAAGCGTGATCCATTTCGAGGTTCCCTACTTTTTCAAAGAAAAAAAAAACACAGAAAATTCAAATTTAATGGGGAATGTTTATTTTCATTTGAAAGAACATTCTTTGGCATTTATTTTTTGAAGATTATGTCTATCAAATGTTGGCCGTTGCTACGTCGCAGATGGTCCATCCGTTGTGTCCAATTTTCGACTGGTAACTGGCGACTGACATGCGTGAAGTTTTTCTCCAAGATTCCGGCCTTGGAAGCACGTTTGTCCGTATAAACTTTAGACTTTACATATCCCCACAGAAAAAAAGTCTAACGGTGTGATATCACACAATCTTGGTGCCCATCGACCGTCCCAAAACGTGTAATTATGTGCTCACGCAAGTGTTCTCTCAATAAATCCATTGGTTGATGCGATGTGTGGGAAGTGGCGCCATCTTGCTGAAACCAATTGTCGCCGAGATCACGAGGTTCAATTTCAGGCATCAAATAGTCGGTTATCATGGCACGATAACGGTCCGAGTTGCTGCGAACGGCGCCGCTATATTTTCTTCACAACGTGCTGGACGTGGTCTATTCGGTCGAATATTATCCAATATTGAAAGCTGGGTCTCAAAATGGGTGATGGTGTTGCGAATAGTACGCTCAGTAGGCCGATTTTGTTGACCATAAGTTGAGACAAGTGCACGAAACAAATTCCTCCCAGAACGTGAATTTTCGTAATGAAGTTGAACGATTTGTAAACGTTGTTCAGGCGTAAGTCTTTCCATTATGAAATGCCAAACAATACTAAACAAAAATAACATGACAGCATGACACGACTCACACGTGATCTGTCAAAAAAAGGCTATTGAAAAAAGTATCTCTACTTGAATCACCCATTATATTTAAATATGAATTGATATTTAAGTAAATGGGTAAAATTTGCCATTACTGTAGAAGCATTGTAGATCATTTATTCCCCGTTTGAAAATCACTTTTGTTCGAAAAATACAGCTTTAAGATTTTCTAGTTTAAGGGATATCGAAAAGAATTGGCAATATCATCCAACTAGAAAAATTTTCACATGTAAAATGGTCCATTATTGAATTTAATTTCAAAATAAGATCTTTTATGCAAAATCACTTCTTTTTAGATGTCTGTTTTGATGTCTTCGCATTAATATGGTTAAGTTCTATTGGAAAAAATATTGTTTGCATAATTTTTCTCCTCTTCTCATAGGAAAATTCGATCTTGAAAAAATTGATGTAGAACAAAACTTACTTTTTAGGTATAGGAGCAATATTTTGAGGTGCTACAAATATCAGCACAAGCACACCTCTCCTGGGTATAATGTACAAAAGGACGTTTTGGAATGCATACCAAATGTTTAAATTTTTTTTTTTAACAAACATACTTTTTTCCATTTTTTTCAACAAAATGTGCTTTTCTCATATTAAAATTAATTTCGTACATCCTTAACATTTATTATTGCGACTTATTGAGGTCTGATGCATTTTATGATAAGAAAGGAATTTATTATATTTTCTGGGTAAATGCTTTATAATAATCGGTTGAAACACTAATCTTGCAGTTACCCTGCGGCCACACGATCAACTTTTTGTTGATAGTCTTTTACATATACTGTTTGTCAAAATTTACATAAATTGAAAGCTGCGACGTAGGCTGCACGCAATTTTTAAGCAATTTACTTTCAAGATGTTATCAAGAAAACAATTTATACTGACAAACGAAAAATTTGCTCACTTAACTTCTAATCAGCTGTTAAGTTGAACGTAAAATTGCCAAACAAATGGATAGTTAAAGTTGAGATTAATCTCGTGGTCAATTTAAAAAGTGTGAGTGTGTTAGTAAAAAAAATGAGAGTGGGAGAAAATTGAAATGAATTGAAAGACAAAAATTGATCGTGTGGTCTCCAAGTTACCAACATTTTGAAATAATCAAAAAGGCACGTTTTGCTCTGCATATATGGATTTATCAAGTTTATCAAACTCGTGTTCTGATTAGTCAAAATGAACATATATTGCAACAAACGTGTACACTTTTAAAATTATGCTCTTATGCTGTCACATTTTATATGGAACATGTTATCGTTGTTCAAGCAACCATAAAATTATTTTTGGAAAGCATAAATTTTTTTTGACAAACATAAAACAGGAGTAGACAATATTAACATGGTTATTGTGGTCATATAAAGGTTAATTAAGGTGTAGGATCGATATTAATAAATTGGATTCAAGCTGGCACCTAGCAAGTGTTGCCAGAGTTAAAAAATCAACAACATGTAGAAGCGTAAAGGCCCAACCATAATATGCATAAGTTACCTTAAGGTACTGTCAAAAATTAAAGAAAAGTCAAATGCCTACTAAGCAAATTAAAATAGACTTTTAGGTGGCCAATATTTCGTTTTCTTGAGAGTACTTCATATTAAAATGTATTAAAAATTACACTCCTGAATTTGTTTATTTTATGTTTTATTTAATTTTGAAGCAACGTTTAAAAAAAAAATTGGTGATTGTTGTACATTAGAGCGACTTAAAAACAAAGTGATTTTGTTACCCCTCTGTCGTTTAGGAGCAAAAAATTACAAAAAAAATCGAAAAAATGGAAAAAATACCTTTTTTAAATATGGTCCAGCTCACGGATGGTCAACGCTGGAACAAAAATATTTTGGGAATCATCATAAAACATATCAAGCTTTATTTTCAGAGGGGTAACCAAAACACTTTTTTTAGCTCCATACAAGGTGAGTCGGTCTATTGTACATACGTATTAATAAAAATAGCTGAAAAATTAAAATATGTATAATTCCAAATAGATATTGGGAATTATTTCTTTTTCATAAGCAACTTTATTATATTCAAAATTTTTCATTTTTCGAATTTATTCTATGAGTTAAATTTCAGTTATGTATTTTATAAAGCTTTTTGTAATAGCTCTAGTCCTTAAATTTTTTTTTTTTTTTGGTAGTGTATAAAGTCATTTCTAAAAAATTTAAGGACTAGAGCTATTACAAAAAGCTTTATAAAATACATAACTGAAATTTAACTCATAGAATAAATTCGAAAAATGAAAAATGTTGAATATGTATAATTCCTTTTTTCTTATTTTTCTTTATCCATTTCAATTTATTTTAGTTTTTTAACAATGCACAAACAGCTGATTCCGTACGGAATGTGCGTTCAGTTTATGTCCAACTATAATATACATAAGCTTGTTTAAAATTAACAAAATTCTCTCAAGTGCATTTTAAAAACAAAAACAAAATTAAAAACATTTGATTCCGCACGGAACGTGCGATCAGTTCAGCAAATGACAGATTCATAAAACTTAGCAACAAGTTTCGTAAAGTTCAATATGGTTTGTAACATATGATTAATATGTATTCGCACAATTGCTTAAGCCAACTTAAGCATATTATAGTTGGTCCTTTTGGCACTTTGCTTAAGCAAATGACATTTGACGAAACTTAAAGGAAAGTTTCATTAAGTACATTATAGTTGGCCATATATATTTTATATGTATTCGCACAGTTGCTTAAGTTGACATAATCGACCTCATGCATTTTATAGTTGGGCTATTAAGCGACCTTATGCATATTATAGTTGCGCTAAGGAAAATGCTTAAAAATAGATTTTCAACCCCAACTTTTGTTCGTCAAT
This sequence comes from Pollenia amentaria, assembly GCA_943735925.1. Taxonomy (NCBI): domain Eukaryota; kingdom Metazoa; phylum Arthropoda; class Insecta; order Diptera; family Polleniidae; genus Pollenia; species Pollenia amentaria. The sequence continues at coordinate 195,932,271 of OX031008.1, read as the reverse complement.
GAAAATAAAACAGCCCATAAATCAAAAATGATCACATTTTTACCTTAGAAGACATGATTGATTATTTTAGCTGAAATATATAAAACCATAGACAATAATCCCTGCTCCATTAAAAATTTTAATATTTTTGAATTATTTTCCTTACTACATTAGTTCTGTAGCTTGGAGATTAAAGGTCTAATTTCAAAAAAATTCACTTTTGAGAAAACTTCAATTAAGAAAATTTTTTTAAGGAAGAGTTCTTAGTGAAATTGGCTAGCATAACCCTTATGAAGCTGTTCTGGATTAAATTATAATTTGGCTGTTTCAGCAAAATAAAATAGAGTAAGAAAATAAGATTAACGCAAAACAGCAAAACGTTGGCATTGGACCACTAAGCCGCAGAGTTATTAATAATTTTAATTGGCCAAATTTCTAAACCTATAATTTAATGTTTTTTTAATATAACTAAATGAATATCAAACGTTCGAATTTGAACTTCTAAACTTTTGACTCCCCTGTTACATTGTTTTAAATGTGTCAATGACTTTCTTTCTGATTAGAGTTTTTTTTTTGTTGCAACTAAAATCCTAAAGTAATTTTTTATTGGCAACAATAAAAACTTCCCCTATACTACAAGCACACATACACTTGAGTTTACATAATTGGCTGTACAACAAACAATATTATTTTAAGCATTCAAACACAAAAACACCTTAACATAAACTCTTTTACTAAAACATACACTCATGACATTGATAATAACAACGACCTAAGTATAGATTCTTTCTTAAAAAAAACCCTCCTCTAATATTCTAGACTATTTTCTTTAGTTTTTGTTGCTTTTTTGTGGTAAAACTTAAAACTGAGTTTAGTTTTGCTCTCATTTCCTTCACTTTCTCTATTATTGCCGCCAGTTTTGAAAATAGTAATAATAATAAATAGAACTAAAGAAAAAAAAATTAAATTATTCTGAACGCGAAAAATTGTTTTCCTGTTGTTTTTGTAGTGAAATTATTCAAAAGTTTGCCGACTTTCTTAACAAACACAAAAATGTCTATATGCCAGAGTTAGAAAAAAAATTAAAAAGTTTTATATTCATTTCTTCGTCTTCTTAGTTTTTCTTATATGATATTCGTTCTTATACGTTTTTGAAAAGCTTAATTTCTTTTACTTTTCATTTCTTTATTAGCAGACAGTATTGTTTTTTGAAGTTTGGAATATGTTTGCTGGGTAGACTTTTTGCAGAATTTAATGAATTTTAATAACAAACAAACTGTTTAACTATATTTTTTGTTGAATTTTAATAAAAAAAAAACTTTACAATTTTTAGCAAAATCTTTTTAAACCATTTCTTTACACGCACAGAAAAAAATTAAATATTGATTTCAGTTAAAATATTTGTGATATTAATTTAAAAAATTTATGAAATTTGCAACAGTAAACAAAATAATAGTATCACTTGAGCGTTTGATTCACTTGATTAAACGTTTAATTCACTTGATGAAACGTTAAATTCACTTTATTAAATTTTTAATTAAAATTGATTTCATTTTTGAATAATGCTTTAATTGGTGAACAATTTTGGAAAATTTTTCTGTGCGAAATTATTATACGAAATAGAGTGGTCTTTCTTTCCTAGACTATACTTACCCAGTCAAACTCTTTCTTACCAAGTCACGTACTCTAATAAGAAATTTTGAATAATTTTAAATTCAATTTCAAAGTGCTGCAGGGTACCTAATTTGTACATAGAAACATTTAGGTGAATAAAAAATTTGCAGCGAAAGCTACTACAAAAACGACAATCCGTTCTACGCTCCGGAACGACTCGGAGTTCAACGAAACCCTTCCAAGGATTGTCAACCAAGATATATACTAGTAAGTCTTGAATCTTTCTCACAACTTTACGAATTGGTGAAATAAACAATTCGGACGAAAAACGAATTTTGGCCAGTACAACCAATTTTTTGGTAAAAATTCAGGGAGTACATCACAGCTGGTATAGTTCAATTATGGACCGAGCTTCACGAAACAGTATGATTTGTAGTCGTACAAAGCGAATTATTGCACAATTTTATATCATTCCGTGCATTATTCCACCATTTATGTTAGTTTTTGTATCAAAATTATCAATTTTTTAGGGTGGTGGTTCCACATTTTGATTCATAGTTCTGATCCTACTGAACCGATATTGCTGGATTTTAATCCCGATAACTACAAGCAATTTGAGACCACGTTTGTTCTTTTCTTTTGCGTTTTTCGAAAGTGAGCGTGTTTTCAACAGACGGACAGACAGGCGGACATGGCTAAATCGACTTAGAATTACTCAAGGAGCCAGAATATATATACTTAATGGGGTCTTAGATGTATATTAAAAAAGTTTCACAGAGAATGACTGACTTAGTATACCCTCATTCATCGCTAGTGGTTAGAAAGTATAATCGGTTAAGCCAGACCATATGATACCCTACCCTCATTGACCCGCTACAATCATTGACCCGCTACAACAAAATTATGTTTTGGGCTTAAGATTCATATAAGAGCCCGTTGTTATATATTATATAGATAAATAAATGTATCAGTATGAATTTTTTTCGACTTTAATGGCTAATAAATCAGTGTATGTTTAAACACAGTTTAAACTTAACAGCTGGAAACAGTGCCCTATATAAAATGTGTATTGCAAAAAAAAAATGTTTGTTTCTAACACGAATGAGCATATGAGTAAAAAGTTTAACCTTTTTTAAAGGAAATTTTATTGTGGAATTTCAATTTTTCGGTTGTGGAATTTAAGTTTGTTTAACAAACTAAACCGTTTTTGAGTTATGCGAATATATGTTGTGTAACCTCCTCCATTTTCGAAATAACGGTATGTCTCGAAAACCAGAGCCAATCTTAAAAAACCGTGGACACCACTGGATTCAGCGTACCCGAATTATTTTAAAACGCCATGTGCCCGGCTTGTTTGTTTTTTCAACTAGCATAGTGTAATTGTTTTCAAATTCATATGGTCTATATTAGGAGCTTAAACTCCAATTTTATTTTATACGTATATAGATTTATAGAAGCTTAAATACATTTTAAACCAAAAAGAGAGTTTATCTTCGACTGATTTATAAGCCCTAAGAGATTTTAGGGAGGGAATTTATCTGGCATCTTTGGTAAATTCTAGACTCGCCAGCGCAACATGTTTAAATAGCATAGTAGATTTCGTTAAAGTATTATCGCTATATTTTTATTACCAACAGTTATAAGGAAATAAGGGGTATTCAAATATTTTTTTCGGGAGTGTTATTTGTATGTGATATAGACAGATTCCAATAAACTTTGGTAGGATGATTTCAAATATTTTTGGACCAAATATAATATAAATACCCACGTAATTAGATGCTTGATGGGCACAAAGGACTATATTCTGAAAAGGAGCTTGTATGGAGGCTATGTGAAATTATCGAGGGATTGCCACTATTTTCAATAGGCTTGGTTATTATGACAATGTAGACGCACTTACCCAATTTCATTTAATTATATCCAAAATGCAGCTTGTTCCTTTCGCCAAAGCTTACATGGACATCCAGCCATTAAAACATACAATTTATTAATAAACAAATTTACATTTTTTGATAAATGCATAATTTGTATTAAAAAACTTTAACAAAAATAAATATAAATTTTTTTTTTTTGTTAAAATACCCAATAAGCACTCAAATTTTAATAATTTAAGTTCTTTAAATATTGCTGAATTCCAGTTTTAATTTATGCCCTAATATCAAGTAAAATTCCAGTTCATACAAAAATATTGGAAATTATTTTTTACTTTTGTATTGCTTAAGCAATCAAAAAAAAAAAATATTTGTGAACAAATACAAACATATCGTCGGTTGATAATTTAAATGTCGTGTGTGGATTTTTTGCGGTTTTGAGTTAAGATCGATTCCTTAGGTTTTCCGAAATGGTCTTTCATTTGGCGTAATCAGTTTTTCGATACCTCATACGGGTTTCGAGATATAGTTTGTCGTATGTAGAATTCTCTGAAGCAATTTTCAAATTAAATGTCGATAAGAGTTCAAACTTCAAACTCAATTTACTCTAAACTATCGGAATCCATATACGACAATTAATTTATCAGCCGACGATATGTATTTGTAAATATTTCCGTGTGCTGGAAGGGAGAAGAATTTTAAACTTGCGAAAAATGGAACCATTTATGTATTTCCTTAGTGAAGGTTAGGTAGACTCCTTTGTGTAGCTGCTCAATATGTGAACAGTCGCTAATTGATTTGATTGCGGATCGACAGCCTTCAGAAGGCCTTAAAGTTGACCGTTGAGGGCTAGCGGACGCAATCATTAGCCGCTCCAACTAGGTGAAACAGACACTAATAGACAGGAGGGGGGGGGGGGGGGTAGTTCTTAGTGCTTAGACCCTTCTGGCATGGCAGAACCTGCCGGTCTTGACTCACGTCCCTACCGAAAGCATGACTCTAAACGTTCTTGTACTTAAGCCCTCGCATCGCGGCAAGATGACTACCCATTCGCGAGGGCTTTAGCTCTGGTGATGCCCCAAAAACAATCGAAACAAATCGAAAACAATCCAGGTTTCCAAACACAAATTCTAATATACATATCCATACATGTTTGTATGTGTATGTTTGTATGTGGTATCACGCAAAAATCTAAAAGTCAATCTTATGGTACCTTTTTCGTTACTGTCTTTGATACCGTATAACATCACTTTATAGAAGAAGATGATTAAAAGTTAAATGTTAATAAACCACCAAACTCCTTAAGATGATGATCAAAAAATTTGATACAGCATATAAAAATTTTTTTGTAATATGAATTTCACTGGAATTGTTGGCTTGATTTATTTTGTAGTTATAGGTTTGATTTAAACTTGCCTTCAATACTTGAATTCAAGTTTAATTAATATATGTTTGAGACTGGAATTTCGCTTTAATTCAACGATTAAATTTCACTGTATTTACGTTGTTATGTTCAACTGGATTTTCAAAACCCGTTTTGCTGGAGTGTAATTCAAGGGTTGAAAATGGAAAACAGGACTGGAATTAAACTTGAATTCCAGCAAAATTTCTTATTGGGTAAATACAATTGTGTTTATTTATATGATACAGGAAAAATTATAACGTGCGTTTCGTAGCGTGTGTCACAGTGGGTTCACGGCATTTGATAAAAAAAACGGCAACATTTTTTGACTTCAAATTAGTTATTTTTGAATAATCTTCATCCATTTTTTTTTTAAGATAAAATACGCAAACACACTTCAACTTTTAAAGGTACTTCAACTCTTTGTAGCGTTGGTGGATTTCTCAGCAAATACCTGCCAAGAAATTAAGATATGTGTCATTCGAAAGTACATAGTAATGTCACTAAGCACTACATATAAGTTGAAGCTATCTCTTTTGAAAGACCAAAAAACTTTGATATATTAATCAGAAAATACGTTCGAATGTAAAGTTCGCCACGCAGGATTTGCCCATATGGGAAAGCAATTCAAATTGTACCCATACCGGCGTTAGGCGTTGAAAATAATAAAAGTAACTTAAACCAGTACTCAGACGGTGATCCAAAGAACGAATACTTTTCTCATAACATATTGTATGTTTTGAAATTTAGATTTTTGTGTATCTTATGATAAGAATTATTAAAAATATTTATTAGTATTCTAAACAAATTATTAAAGAAACAAAATTTTATTTAAAAAACAAGTCACAAAAAAAGAATTTAGCGTTCCAAATTGTAAAGAAAAATTACAAGCTAGCAAAATATACAATCCTCCAAACTTAAAAATTCACAATTTAAAAGCTTCTAAACAAAATTTAATTGCTAACAAAAAAAAAAAACAAAAAAACAAAGTATTAAAATATTCCAGATATTTCATCATTCATTCATCCATGTATCCTTTGAAGAGTGTAACCACTTTGCTAAATGGTTGCTGTGGTTACTACCACATTTAATAATAATAAAAAAAGGAAAACTCCTTTTTCTCAACTGGAAAACAAAGTTCTTGATGCTGTTGTTGCTGTTAATTTTTCTAGTATTTTTCCTTTATTTTAATTCATTTTTCTCGTTGTTGTAACCAACAACTCACTAATGAAGTGTATAAAATTGAAGAAGTACCAAAGAGAGAGCATAATTGCATTTTTATTACTTTGTGTGTTAATTCAGCTCAACAACATGAGAAAAATAAAATAAAAAAAGGGCTAAAAAAAGGAATAAAATTACTAACAAGCCTTCAAGCTTTTTTCTGTATTAAAATAATTTGCATAGAAAAATTACAAAAAAAAAAGGAAAATCAAAAATGAAGTAAAAACCCGACGTACGTTACTGGCCCATTTCGTAAGAAATGTAGAGAATTGAGTGAAGGGCGTGAAAATGAAAATGTTTTTTTACAAAAAAAAAAAAAAAAAAAACTCAACAACATCAAAAGGTGTAAAACTTGTATATTTAAATGGCAAGACATAAAATCCCGGTGAAAATGTTAAGAAAGTGCAACCCTTTTTCTGGGAAAAAAACAAGATTTTAAAAATTATTAAAACAAAGTCATAAAATTTATAAAGAAGTCCCTCATAATCGTAAAAAAGTACTATTAGCTCATTATGAATTGTAAATAGTAGTATTTTTGGCAATAAATATTAGGGTAGTGTAAATTAAGAGAGAGTTATAAAAATTTGTATTTATAAAACGGTTACTCCAGAAGGCAAAACAAATATTAGATGAACTTTTTTCTTGTGAGCAATGTGAAATCGACTTTTACGAATTCTCTTGCACACTTTAACGGTCAAGAGAAATGTTTTCGATAGATTTTGCGTTTCCTTGACGTACGGGTGTTTATTGCACCAGTGTATTCCAATTTATCCACCATACTACCCGAAGATAATACCCATTTTGATGAAAAAAATTATTACTTGCACTTCCTTCAATGGTGATTTGAAAAAATAGACTGAATAATTGGCTGCCAATTCAACAGATGTAGCTTGAACAATATGGACGCTATCAACTATCATAGTTGAAAAGTCCCTATTGACTAGGGAGATCGAACGGTTATTATTGGACCGGTTTTAACCGGTTATTTTAGCTTTGCCCAAGTCGGTTATTTTAAAATGCCAATTTTTCGAATATCGAATAAACCGGTTATTTTGGTATAATAAACCGGTTATTTTAGTAATGTGTAATTTATACATTTTCCTTACTCTTGTTGTAGATGTACCCGCAATTTAAATATTTTCTAATTGAATATTGGCCAAACTTAAACTTTTTATGAAGAATGCCAAAACAAAATGTAACAAAGGTCAAAAAACATTATGAACACTGCAAATACAAATCGTTTATAAAAGCGTGTGTTCTTGTAGAAAAAAAACCAAAAACTATTCAAAATTCTACAAAAACGTGTGCAGTTAAAAAGTAAATGTAATTTGTGCAAGAGTGTTCTAAATAATAAATATATTTTTATATAAAGGTTATCTCTAGATATTTTTCGAACGCGATTAATAAGACAAAGATAGTTGCCTGAAGTGCCCTAAAATGATAAGTTACAAAGGTTCTTCCATGTCACTTATTTATCACCTTTAATTAGTATACATTCTTGACATTAATGTGATCCAAATGAAACTTAAATCCGTTCGAAGTAGTTCTAAGGAGACGACAAATAATACTTTACTAAAATGCGCTGCAAAAAATTAATCATTAGGTAAAATATTAGCCCGTTGTGTTGCCGAGGACGAAATGCCCGTTAAGGCACTAAAAACTTCAGCATCTCTTCATGCTGAAAACTACAACATTACGTCGGAATCAGTTTTATTTATTAAAACACCAAGAACTAAAAAACAAAATTGAAGAAATCAAACAATGTCATGTAATATTTTAAATTGTAGTCGACGAATTGACAAATATTTTACACAAAAAGAATGTTAAGTTCACTATTCGTTTCTATAATGCTGAAACAAAATAATTTGAAATAGATAATCCTGGCTAAGAGGTTTTGTTTGCAACTTTTGAAAAATATGGTTGATTTATATAGATAACTTAACCACCATTAAATTAAAACTCATTCAAAATAAATTTGAGAGAATATTTCAAATAATAACTTTATAAAATTCCTATAATTTATTTGCTTTTGCAAAACGTATGTCTAGATCAAATATCATTCAACAGTTTCTAAATTACATTATACAAATAACTTCTTACAAATAAAGTTAAGTAAATCAATAAAAAATTGTTGAAAATTTAGCTAAAGTTTAATCAATTTACTGGTCCCACTTTTCTTCGATTTTATCGTAAAATATTTGTTAGGTCTGATCTAAGTCATATCCATGTATTTTGTTGGTTCCTTACTTTTGAAATTGTTTTGTTTTTATTCAAATTAACGTTTTATTTAAAAACTTATTTGATTTTTGTGCTTTTAAGTATTCGAATTAAAACCGGTTAACCGGTTATTAAAAAATTGCTTAACCGAAAACCGGGTTTTTTAAATTCGTAATATTCGAAAACTGGTTATTGAAAAAAGTCGAATAATCGATTTCCCTACTATTGACCCTTTATGTGTAATGCAGTAAATAATTTTACATAAGGTTTAATTTTTTTTTTTTTAATGACAAACAAAAAGAATGAGCGCGAAGTCATGAAAGCAGAATTTTGTTGGCCAAGTGCATGCATCTTCAGGAAATTTAAAAGTTGTTAAATGCAAATGTAAAATTATTGATTTCAAATAAAATAAATTGCTTCTGTTCAATATTTGTAACAGAGGAAATACTCTTTTGTTAGTCAAACTGGTCTGCCGGTCATACACATGCCTTAATATATAAGACCAAATATGTCAAATCGAATAGCCAGATAAACAGATGTAGAAACGATTTACATGGACCTACCGCGTAGGCCTACTATATGGTGGTTCTTATCCACTAGCCAACGGGCAATACGTTTGGCCAAACGCCACTGAGTCTGAGAGTAACCAGAATACTCAGGCAGCAATCTAATGGGGTTTTCTATTCTACAAAAAAAATTACCACTTGTTAAAAGGTAATTGTATAAAATGTCTTGCCGACCCTGTGATAATGCAATTTTTTATTGGACGAGAACAAAACACAAAATTGGACCACCCTGTTTTTAACAGCTGACAAAAAGTTTGTTCTTCAAAATATAAAAAAATTAGTACAAAAATTAAAAAGTTTGTTCTTCAAAATATAAAAAAAAAGTATACATAACCCAAAATTTGGTAATAGATTGATATTAAATAAATAAATAAATGAACAAAATGAATGACGAAATTCCAATTTATTTAGTTTGTTTTTTATAAAAAATGTAAACAGGAAAATACCTTTGCCAGACTGCTGATTTATTAACACCAAGTTTTTCAGATTTTTTGATTTGACGTTTTTTTTTTCATAAACAGTTTTATAACACTGAATCCACTTAAATTTTATATCACTGAAAACCTATCATTAACAATGTAATGCTTTCTAATGTTTTTTCTATTATATAATAGAACAAATAACTATTAAAATTTTTAATTTTTACTGTCCTGATTAGAGGCGATTTTTCCCAACTGCGTCTGGTTACTCTATATATAAACAGAAGCCATCTTTTTACAGGGCATTATCAACACTGTCGATTTATACGGGGCGTAAAGTGCAATGCCTTATGCCATTAGTAAAGGTGCATTTTTTTAGAATAAAACATGCTACCCTCTAAGAGAGCGAAGCATTTTTAGAAACGAACACCAAATTGGATTTTTTTTTAAATTAAAGGTTACATTTGTGGCAAGATTATTCACTCGCCCCTTATTTAGGAGCCATTTAAGAGAGCATGCTAGCATGCATGCCGGATAAAACTGCAACCATGAAAGTACTCACTGTCAGAAATTAAAATCTCCTGCAAAGACAATGTTCCTGAAAGACACAAAACATTTCTAGCATGAAGTATACTAACGGAGGTCTCAACCAGTTATCACTCCGATGCCAGCTCACAGGAGCAACTGACTCCAATTGTAACAGATAGATAGGATTTCTAATCAGCCGCTATTGGAAGAGATCGTAAAGATCTCCTGTGATCTGTTAATTTTGGATTTTTGTCGAATCCCAGCTATTGGCTGCACCTAATAATGTCCAGGAGGGTAAACCATTAAGAGATGAAATATACTTAAGATGATCCCTGCATTCCCAAGGAAGCCATATAAGCAGTTTCTTATATCCCATTTGCACCACCCTACTAACCTGCCCAAAGTTTAAAGCAATATGCCCGCCAAAGCCACTGAAGTCTCTACGCGGTTTGATATTCTGCATTATTTTCTAACCCAAATAAAAAATGATGTGAATTCTTAATTAAGCAGCTAAACAAATACACACAGAAAGAAAAAAAAATACAAAATAAACATATAAAAAAATGCATAAAAAATCAGGAGGAAATCTCTTAGAAGACATTGTAAAACAACATTTTTTTCTTTTTACGGAGAAAAGAATCAGCGTAAAACACGTTCCACTAAACACTACAATTTCCAGCTGTGCCTTTTGCTGCGGTCACGTGGGAATTATAAAGCAGCCTATGAAACACGCTAGAAACAGGAATGGGACAAGTGAACACTTTAAATATTAAATATGAACATTATTTGCCGACTTTAAACAGGAAAATATTAAAGAAATACTCATAAAGAAACTAAAATAAAAATAAAATAAAAAATACCATTCCTTAAGGATTACGAGCAGAGCGGGAGAAAAAAATAATAAAATTTTTTACCAATAACTTGCAGCTTTTGCCCATATACTATAAATTTTTCCAAAGGATTTTTTTCCTTTCCTACTAAAGATTCAAAAGAGATGACAGACTGTCTTGTGAAGCACGAATAGAAAATAAAATGAAAAAAAAAACGAAAATTATAAAATTGACAAATTGATATTTGCATTTAAATTGAAAATTTACATTTGTATAATGCTTGTTATAAGTCTCAGTGTCATATTCTCTGCTAGAGTTGTAGTACAGTGATCCCAACAACAATATCAACAAAAAAATATGCTGGCTTGTGGTCACAATGGTATAATTTACTTTAAATACCGTATTTTTTATGCCCCCTCCCCCCTTCTGTTTTCCCTTACTACCATTCAATACTATTTCCATTTCTTTATTTTTTTCGTTGTTGTTTTGACATTTTGTTTTCCTGTTCCTTTACATTTTTGACAATTACATCCGCATATCATTTTGTTGACAACCAGCCATCAATATTTCCAAAAGTTCACTTTAAAATTCAGTTCACTTGAGTTAAAAGATTTTTGTGTCAGTGAAATTGCGTTCATGTTTAATGCATCACGAAATGGAATAAAATAAAAACAGCCAACATCAGGGGTGATTTGTTATTTTTTTTTCTCATGCTGGAAAATAAAAATAATAAACATAAAAATAATTTACATAGATTTGGATAATAATAATGGTTATTTATTTAATAAAATGCAATTTCCCGTCAAATTTATAACAAACATATAAAAGTGCTTGTTTTTTTTAATAATAAATAAATAAAATAGTTAAAAAATATATTCTTAAATTAGTACTTTTTTAATAAATGCACTTTTAGATATGCCCAAAATTTATCGCTTATATGCATTTCATAATTCGCAAGTCATTTGATACTTTAAAATAAAAAATTTTAACTACAAAAATTAAAACATTAAAATTAAACTGAAGTTCTTTGAATTTAATTTTCATTAAATTATTTTTATGAAGACAGGAATTTTACAACATGAAATTAATTAAAATTTTATTGATAATTTTTCATTCTTGACTGCGCTGAGATTTAAACCCAGGCTTTCACGGACAAGTTGCCCAGACTAGTTTCGATTGTAACCCCACAATCACTTCAGTGGGGTTTGCCGTCTTTTCTCACTCGGCTATTGAAGACGAATGACGTCAATAGTCAAACATCAATATTTAAACCAAATGGTATTTCACATTGGTAGATCGAAATTTGCTTTTTGAATGAATGAAAATATTAATGGCTTGTATACAGACTTTTGCTTGTGAGTGTATATTCGATTATTTTCAACAAGGCCCGTATTTTTTGCTTTTAATGCGCATAAAACATGCTAAAAATAAAAAATATGCACTAAAAATTGGAAAAATATTCACTTAAATTTTTTCCGAACACATTTATTACACAGCGAAACAAACTTGAACTTTTTGTGTGTGGATTGGAAATTTGATGCAATTTTTTACAAATTTGAGGTCGCTGATATCAAATTTAATCTCCGTTTTTCTCTTTCAGCTCGCAGTTTTAAGTTACAGGTACTAATCGAATTTTTGACTTTTTCAAAAATTAAAAGTTCAAAAAGTCACAACTTCATTCTACATGAAGCGATTTTAAGAATTCTTCTTATTTTTGAAAGATATAATTGTTAGCTTTGAAAAACAATCAAATTTTTCAAATCACAAAAAAATGTCTGCGTAATGGTTGTTTACTATGGTATTCATTTAATCGAGCATTTGGTTTAATCGGTTAATCGCTCGATTAATTAACCGAGGTTTTGATTTAATCGGTTAATAATCGATTAATAAAGTTTTTTTTATAAATTAAGTAATTTCAATAAATAAAAATGCATAAATTATTTATTATGTGTAGTATATAATTAAAAAAAATAACATAACAAATATAACAATTCTTAAACTAAAAGGAGCAAACAAAAAAATAATTTATATGTAACTATGTAATACATATTTTTCAATTAATACATACATAATATGTCAGATCATCTTATTAGTTATTGTAATATCATTTTATTAGTAATTTCAATAGTTTAAGGAGATCTTATAAAATAATTCTTAGACAAATAATTTGGTTTAAATGTTTAGGATTTAAGCAATTTTTATGTTAGTTTTAAAACCTTAACTTGGGAAAATTTCTTTCATTTATCGTACATTTTGGAGAAATCGAAAGCAACCCATAAAACAGAATATCTAACACTTCGAATCGTTTGGTTAGTTCTGTTAAAAGTTAAAAGATTGATATGACTGATATACATACATATAAAAAGTATGTGAAACAAAAAGCTATTGAAGCAAACACTTTCCAGCAAATTTCCCTTATAATTGAATCTTTTAGGAATCAGATTCAAGAGCAAAATAGCCACATATGAGCTAATTTTTTGATCATAAATAATACTCTCGTTGTGAGAAAATGGAACCCTACCGATGAATCACCTCAAAGAATCATTTGTGATACAATTTGCTGATTCCTTTTTAATGATATGTGAATCCTTTTTCAATCGCTTTAGTGACAAATCAGTTTTAAATTCAAAGCATTTAGAAATCATTATTTGAACATATGAATGAATCCATTTTTAATCGCTCAAGTGATAAATAACATTTTAATTTCAAAAGTAATCTGAAAAGGCTCATATAGGGGATTTTTACAAAAAATTATTATCCAAATGCTATCAGTGTTATTTAAAATAAAGATCACCTTATTTGTTTGTGTGAAAAAATATTTTCTAAACAAATACCTTTTGTATATCAGACGAAACAAATAATTAAAAACACAAAAAAATGTGTTATAATACTACAAAAAATTAAAAGTTTTGTTACGTCGGTTAATCGGCTAATCGACTGAAATTAAACGCTTTAAACGTTAATCAAAAATAGCAAATTTTAAATTAACCGATCAGTTAATCGTAATTAATCGGTTAACCGATTAACGGTTAACCGAATGAATACCCTATTGCTTACGTAAAAAAAAAATCCAAAAAATTACTATTTTTTATTTTTAAAAGTCATGAGAAATCCAAACCATAAAAAAGTCAGAGTCTTATTACTTTCACGTAAACCTGTGAAAAAAATGAGATATAGGTCATAAAAATCGATGAACGCGTTTCACTGTTATTCATAATCAAGTGAAGTGAAGTGAAGAAAAAATCGTCAATAAATAGAATATCAGCAAACACGCACATATTAAAAAATGTTATTTTTGTATGGAAATCGCCATTTTTTATCAATTTAATTGTCTCAGTAAATTGTGAATAAAATCGAAAGTTGCAGTGCACCCATTACAATAAAATAAAGCCCATTTCATTCGAAACATGTTAAGCTAACTGTTTTTATACCAAAACTGTGAAATTTTTAAATAAAATTTTTTTTTTACTGCCTATTTCCGATGTGCGAAAGAATTATTTACTTCGTACAAATACATTTAAAACAAAAACAAAGTATTTAGAATTTGTTTTTGTTTTAAATGTAGTTCTTCGAAAGAAGGAATTCTTTCGCACATTGGAAACAGGTTATTAAATTGTTCTTTTTTTTTTAAAAAACTTCAACGACATCTCTGAAACTACAGGGCAAATTAAAAAACAATGTAAGTACGTCTTAAAGATAATATTGTTAGCGAATTTTGGTTTTCTTGTTAGTGAATATGGTGCACCGTTTTCAAGTTATTGCAATATATGTTTTGGAAATAACGGTATATCTCGAAAAGTCGAGCTGATAGAAAAAGCTGAGCACAGAAAAAATTTTTAAATTTCTCCAATCACCAAATTCTCCAAAGCAAACAATTTGTTGATTTTGCACCTATCACCAAAATGATTACTAAAAATTGTAAAGTTGTAAATATTTTTTTCAATAAATGATATATTTAATTTTAATTAAATAAAGGATCAAAAACTTTGACATTTTCAACAATGTGTTAATTTATTTCACTAAATATTGACAATTCCCAACAGCAATTCTACATGTTTAAATTATTTTATTTTAAACGAAAAAAGTCAATTAAAATTTTTTGTTATTTAATTAAAATTTTAATTGAAAATTTATTTCAAAACAACTAAAATGTTAATTAAATCAAAATTAAATTTTGAATTTTCTTTCAACTAAAAAAATGATTGAATCAATTATCACATGAATTAAATTTAAATACTTTTTAAACCGTTTTTTTTTTTTAATTGGTAAACTTTTTTTTCTGTCAGTGATTTGAATTCAATGTCCTAAATAACCATAAAAACAACATTCATATCTTAATCACCAAAAACCTTGTTCCCTTGTGTTATTAATAAAATATAACATAAAAATACAATAAACACAAAAGTAGAAATTTAAATAAATTGAAGCCCAAAATATAAAGAAAATCGAAACGCAAAATAATTAAGTCACTTGTTAGATTAAAATTTGAACCTGCATATGAAATGAATTAAGAACAATAAGAAACAATTGTGTTTATATAAATATATAATTTTTATAATATTTTCAATTGTTTTAAACAAGGAAAATTACCGTTCAACGCGACGGAAGTGATCGGTACATGATCAAATGCTGATAGTTCATTTGTGGTATATTTTTCCACGACGCTGTTTTCAGAAAAATTTAAATTAAATATGCCAGCAGTTTTGTTTTATTGTTTTGACCACTTAATTTCTCTAAAAACTTTATCAAGCTTAATACAAATTTGTTTACTAAAGTTACTCTCCACTTTTATTTGTGGCTTTATCAATTAATTTAGGCCCTAATTGTGTAAAACGCAACGCAACGCCAAAATTACATTGAAAGCAAAAACAAAGTCAAAAATATTTTGGCGTCTTAAAACTTTCAACGCCACAAGATATGCAGCGTTTGAAATTTAAAAATTCAATATGAATTTCTGTAGAATTCAACAACAAAATTATAAAATATTTTTGACTTTGTTTTTGCTTTCCATATCATTTTTGGCGTTGCATTGCGTTTTACACAATTAGGGCCTTAATGTGCTTTCTCAATGGATACGATTTCTCTAATTTCACAATAGTCTCAGATATAATTCCATAATTTGAAGACACGAACATTATCTGAGCTTGCATATTTGATAAATTTGTTATTTTTAAATGAAACTGCATCTCCATCGTTGAGTCCTTCCACCTTTTAAAAGCGTTCCACAACCTGGTTGTTATAGGATATGTAAGAAGAAATAAATTGGGATACTCATTTTAATATGCGGCAAATCGCGAGGTGCTTTGAAAAATATATTTTATCATGAGAATTGAATAAATCAATATTATCGCAGTTGCCTCTTATCTCTTCTGTAATACGGTGCACCGCAAAATAAAACAAGTGTTGTTTTTCAAAAAATGCAACAAAAATATGCAATTTGAGCAAGATATGCAAAAATATGCTTTTAAACCAAAATATGCACTAACAAATCGATGCCATTTAACTTAAAATTTCATGATTCGCAAATATATTTAGTTAATGTTGATCTCAGAATGACGGCAACAAATATGCATTTGCATAAAAATTCGGGCCTTGATTATCAATATAAATTCAAATGTTTAAATCAAACCATTGATAAATGTTTGAGGACTGTGTTTGATATAAAATAAAAGTAATTTTTTTTTAAAAAATTATCCCCCTTATGCATAACAAAGTTAAAGTTCACATTAGTTACTTTTCTGGGCTTAATGTGTTGGCTAACTAATGTGAACTTTAACTTTTTGCATAAGGGGCATATTGTTACATTCACTCGTAAAGCGCCTAATTCCAATTTTTTTTAAATTTTACAGGATGGGGAAAAACTTGCTAAAATATTTAGTTTTCAATATTTTTTTAAATCCGTAAATGCAGATCTGTTTTACTATCGACTTTTTTTGACATGGAAGACATGGACAAGTAAAAATGTTGGATCTTTGTTTTACAAGGGTTTTTGGGACTTATTGCCAAATTCACCAATTTATTTAAATATCAATTTATGTTTAAAATTCGTTTTTCATGCCAAATAAAAATAACATTTTATGAAAAACTTCACATGTGTATATTTAAATATGAATTAGTGAAATTTTCCATTAGCCCCTTTTCTGTTAAATACTTTCTACTTTTAATGTGGACTTAGCAATTTTTCTTAAACTAGTTTTGAATTTTATATGACTTAAATTTTATATGTATTTAACAAAAAATGAAGTAAATTAGAGGCGTCTCAACGTTTGCTATGCTTGCAGATCATCGATTGGAGCTTGGGACTCAGGCTGTCGGTGGTGAGACCCATTCTAACGTATGGGTGGTGCTTTTGGTGGGAAGCAATGAGGCTGGCATGTCGAAAGAACCTTCTGTCTAAGGCTTAGAGGTGTTCTTCGATCGGCATGACAGGGGTCAAGAGAAGTACTTCTTAAGCGGCTTTGTATGTTTTTTACATATTCTGCCTATTGTGCAGTATGTGATGGGAAGGCTGTTCAGAAGTATTCTTAGACCGAGCGAACTGGGACTGTTGGGAAATTTCGTTATAGGTCGCTCGCGAGTCTTGGATGAGATTGGCCTTGTCCACAGATGACGTGTTCACTAAGGTCGACTTGGGACATTTGTCGAGGGTGGGTTTGGGCAGGGTTAGAGCAGATTGTGTAAGAGATTTGCTATTTTTACTGATGGCTCTTGAATATGGGGCACGAGTGCAGTGGTTTTCCCTGAAGATATAGAAATCATAAAGTCATATTGGCTTCCTGATGACTGAACTAGGGATTTTGGAGGCCGTAGAATTGATAAAGGACACATTATAAGTTCATTATATATGTGGACAGCCAGTTGGCTCTTAGGATCTTGGTGTGCTGTTTTGTGAATTTCCAGCATGTGGATTATTGAAGAATAATTCGATGGGAAATCTTTGGGGAGTATGTAGTGCAAGATCAACTGTAATAATATGGCCGGTGAGTTGGCGAGACTGGGCTCGAAAATGGTAGATACTGATTGTGTGTTAGTTAGACCTCCAATGGGCTTTTTTTTTATTGTAGTCAGTATGGACACTAATTTCAATTTACGTATGGTAAATTACATGAAAATTTTGCTCAATAATTACTTTTTGTTTTCGCATTACTATAAAATTTAATTGTTGAAGGAGTGTTCTTTTCCGAAAGGCTTGTTTTCGATAAAGTAAGCCCATATGCGAATTTGTCAGCACTAAATTAAAGCTTTGTTCACAATGGGAGCAACAATTTCGTTTTTTCTTCTGTCTTTTTCCTCCCAAAGTATTTCATATATTTTCCTTTCATTTATCGAACAAACATGTAACTAAGTTTTTTTAAAAGTTGAGTCTATTTATATGACGTTAATAATAGAGCAATTCCATATGAAAACGATCAAAATTGGCAAATTTTTGGACGACCCCTCTCCGATTTTAAAATAAATAGTCTCAATCGATTGCCCAGCAAAAAATAATGTACCTACATATTTTTTTTTATTTTTATAGTGACTGGTTTAGTGGTGGTGTACACCACTGTCATGTGAAAAATTGAAGAATTCTTCATAAGGGACCTCATTGAAATTTGTTTTAAAAAAAAACTACTAAAGCGATCGCAACGAGTGATAGCTCGTTGGAAAGGTATTGAATCAGGCTTTAATAAAAATAAAATTTTCCTAATTTTTCTTAGAAATTTACCTTTAAATTTTCCCAAGAAAATTTAATTTTCCGATTTTCCACAGAAGCTCTTAAATTTTCCGGCTAATTTTTTTTTTTGGATTCCTCATAATTTTTGCTTTAAGAATCAGCAATAAAAAAATGGGCCCCGACTCCTTGTTTGGACAGGAGAAGAGCATTTAAGAGACCACCTTGTTAAAAATACATTTTAAAAATTACACTGTGCACGAAATTGACACTTTTTTTTCGTGACAAGCTGGGCACCTGGCGTTTTAACATAATTCGGGTACGCTGAATCCAGTGGTGCCCTCGGTTTTTTAAGATTGGCTCTGGTTTTCGAGATATACCGTTATTTCGAAAATGGAGGAGGTTGCACAACATATGTTCGCGTAACTCAAAAACGCTTTAGCTTATTGAAAAAACTTAAAAAACCGAAATTCCGCAATAAAATTTTCTTTGAGAAAAGTAAAACTTCGTTCTAATATCCGCATTTGTTTTAGAAACATAATTTTTTTTTTTAAAAAAAAAATAATTTTTTTTATCAAAATTTTGAAATTTTTGTTTTTTAAAAATTCATAAAAAATTGAAAAATGCAGCGAGGCTTCTAATTTTTTGCAGGCATATAAAAAACGAAGCTGCAAACAAAACAAGCCATAAGCGATTAAAATCTGTTAGCAACTTTTGATTTTATTGACAAAAGTCGACAAATTTTGATTAATTTAAGAATCTTAAATATTAATTTAATTATTAATTTAAGAATCTAAAATTAATCAAAATTTGTCGACTTTTGTGAATAAAATCAAAAGTTGCTAACAGATTTTAATCGCTTATGGCTTGTTTTGTTTGCAGCTTCGTTTTTTATATGCCTGCAAAAAATTAGAAGCCTCGCTGCATTTTTCAATTTTTTATGAATTTTTAAAAAACAAAAATTTCAAAATTTTGATAAAAAAAATTATTTTTTTTTTTCAAAAAAAAAATTATGTTTCTAAAACAAATGCGGATATTAGAAGGAAGTTTTACTTTTCTCAAAGAAAATTTTATTGCGGAATTTCGGTTTTTTAAGTTTTTTCAATAAGCTAAAGCGTTTTTGAGTTACGCGAACATATGTTGTGCAACCTCCTCCATTTTAGAAATAACGGTATATCTCGAAAACCAGAGCCAATCTTAAAAAACCGAGGGCACCACTGGATTCAGCGTACCCGAATTATGTTAAAACGCTAGGTGCCCAGCTTGTCACGAAAAAACAGTGTCAATTTCGTGCACAGTGTAATTTTTAAAATGTATTTTTAACAAGGTGGTCTCTTAAATGCTCTTCTCCTGTCCAAACAAGGAGTCGGGGCCCATTTTTTTATTGCTGATTCTTAAAGCAAAAATTATGAGGAATCCAAAAAAAAAAAATTAGCCGGAAAATTTAAGAGCTTCTGTGGAAAATCGGAAAATTAAATTTTCTTGGGAAAATTTAAAGGTAAATTTCTAAGAAAAATTAGGAAAATTTTATTTTTATTAAAGCCTGATTCAATACCTTTCCAACGAGCTATCACTCGTTGCGATCGCTTTAGTAGTTTTTTTTTAAAACAAATTTCAATGAGGTCCCTTATGAAGAATTCTTCAATTTTTCACATGACAGTGGTGTACACCACCACTAAACCAGTCACTATAAAAAAAAAAAAAAATATGTAGGTACATTATTTTTTGCTGGGCAATCGATTGAGACTATTTATTTTAAAATCGGAGAGGGGTCGTCCAAAAGGTGATCGCTTTCATATGGAATTGCTCAATAATGTTATTTAGTTTTGGATGAAAATCTTAATGAAATATTTAAAAATAATAGGTGTGTTCATTTACAGAAAATTATTGCTTATTTTTAATAATTGTTACTGGTAAGCAAAGTGTCCAATTTGGCATTTTTGCAGCTAAATTTAGCCTTAAAATTTTTTATTTAGCTGCAAAACTTTTATTGAGCACTTGACATTTTATTTAGCATTTTTTTAAAATGTTTTTAGCTTATTTTAGCATTATTTATTTTAAAAATTTGCACTAATAGTTTTATTGATTTTACTAAAAAAATCATATAAATTATAATAAATTTTTACTAAAAATAGTTGTACCCAAAATTTAAATTGGTATGAAAATGGATAATTCTTATGTTAAGAAACATCTTACCTGTCTTGTTAAAATAAATTGAATATAAAACAAATATTAGAAATGACCTTTACTTTACTTTAATATTACGTAATAAAAGTATAAGGAAATTTCACTTTGTATTTAGATAAAATTTCAATAGTGTAAATGTGTGAAAAAATGGTTGGCTTTAAACTGCTGAAAAATAATTATTTTAAAGTTTCAAATTTTCTTAAAGTATAAAAAATAAAATTATATAAAAATGTTTTATATCATAGAAGTAAATCGTTCTAATTTTGCATAAATCAGAGGTTTATTTAAAATTAAATCTCAACTACCTGTGCTACATATTAATATGTATCAGATGCTTTACCTAAATCTAGTCTTTTGCCTAAATATAACCATTTATTTCAATTCCGTTAAACAATAAGTCACTAACATTTATTTAGTTTCGAATTAAATTTCATACTGGTAATAAATTTTGAAACAATTTTTAAAAAATGTTAGCCTTATTTTTAGAATTTGTTCAACTCTTTGTTAGGATTTTTTGGCCATGTCTAATGCCAGACTTAGCTGTACATTTTTTCAGACCTGGCCACACTACTAGTAAGTGTTCACGTACTCGGAGCATAGCTGCCAGATAACATTGCTCGAAAATCGTAAAATGTTGAGGAAAAAATCGTCCAAATCGTCAAATTGACTAAGCTAAATACTCACAAAAATCGTCATTGTAAAAACCATTAACTTTTAATAATTTTTGAATATTTGTTGTTAGTTTTAGTTTCCGTTGCTTATAAAGTTTTAATATGTTCTGCCTATTTTTGAAATTAAATAAAATTTTTCGTTTAAAAACTTATCATTGAAGTAACACAACCAAAAAATTTTAAAAAGGATTGGCATTCATAAGAAAAGTAAGAAAATAAATTAAAACCAAGATAAATCAAATACTTATTTTTCACGCCGAAAATACATTTAAGGAACTTAAGTCAATGAAATCAGACTTTCTGAAAGTAAAGTTTCATAATGTGCACCCAGACTAAGGAAAGTGGTTGTAAAATGCCTGTAATAAGGCACTGCTAACTGAACAAATAGACCTCTAAAAAATATACATCGTGCTGAAAAAATCGTATTTTATATGATGAACAGCTAAAGCCTTGTATGCTGTTCAACATTTCACGTGAAATGCTGGCCAAACTCATATGAAAAAAACTTGTGCAGAATTTCTATGAAATTATGGCGATAGAGTTGTACTCTGTTCAATTTTTGAAATAGTTACGAAATGTTTCTAGCAACATTTTTTTACAACTGCGAAATAATATAAGCTGCAGTTATTTCACGTGGAATTTTAAGCACATCAAAAAAAAAATGTAAACAGTTTTTCATCCATATTTATAGCCAATTTACACTACTAGGAAATCTAGTACGTTCGAGATTTCGAGCCAAATCTAGTTGTTTTTGTCTAGATTTCCCGTACAAAACAAAATCTACTCCGTGACTAGATTTTGACGAAATCTATTCGAAATCTAGTAGTACTTAGTGATGCAACTATGTTTTTCCCCATATAGCACTAAAAACTACTTCCCTGCACAAGAAAAAAATGACATTTTAACAAAAAACAAAACAGAAACAATAAAATCTGCTTGATAAAATTGTTAAAAAATTCAAAAATTTTGTAAAAATAGTAAAAAAAAATGAAAATGACAAATAATATTGATAAAATAAATGAAGTTGATTATAAAGAAAATGTAATGCAAATTTTTAAATGCCTATTTCTTTTTATATAAGTATGTGTTACACAAAAAACTTTCAGTCGGCGGTTTTTGTTGTGAAAACTAAATCTCGCTAATGTCAAACAAGTAAAATGAAAACGAACTAGATTTGGAGGAAGATTTCAAATGAAATCTACTAGATTTCGATGTAATGTAAATGCCCTATTACTTTCATTTTTTCTTAATTTTTTATTTAAAAAAATACTTTTTAGTAAAATACATTTGGCTTTTGCTTACATATCCAAAACAATGTCGCATACCTTAAGAGATTAAAAACGTCAAATTGTGCAAACTCGTGAGATGGGTAACATTGATACATGTCGAATTTTCACAAATTGGAACAGAGTTCTCTTAAGACTGCCAATCGAATAATGCAAATAATTCATCTTAATCATATCTTAGAAGCTTAAAAAAATGTTAAATTATGTAAAAAATATTTGTAAATTTGAACAAAAATTGTCATTTGAAAAATCGACAAATTTAGGGTATAAATCGTCATATCGTCAATAGACTATTTTTGTATATAAAAATCGTCAATTAGGGATAAATCGTCAAATCTGGAAGCTGTGACTCGGAGTGAGTGAAAAAGAGCATATAAATTTGAGAGACAAAAAATTTGCTGAATATTTCTGATAGTAAAATTTTCACTAGCTAGAATTATTCAACCACCTGTTTCATGTTTTTGTTAACAAACAAAAATAATTTTGAAATTTTTAAATTAAAAGTTTTTCAATATAATGGGATATTTATTTTTCTAAAATTTAAGAATAATATTCTTGCGCAAATTGTTGAAATCAATTAAATTTATAAAGAAGTTATAGCGTATCTTCCAGCTGAATATTGTCAATATACCTAACTTGCTAGTTTGTGCTGGTAAAGCGTTTATTTACTTTTTTTTTTTTTTTTGAGTAATTTTGAGAAAAATTTTGTAAATTTTTAATTTACTCTCTCGTTGCAAGTTTCTGCTAATAAAGTAAATGAACACACCTAATAATAAATACATACGTAATATCTGTGGTTTTCACGAATAATCGCGTAAGTTATAAAACCAAACTTTTCAGGAGAGCAAAAACAATTATTTTTTTCAATTGCGGCTTCTGTAGATGCTTTTTTAAACTTTTTTCTTTACTATCCTCTTAACAGTGACTTTCTACGTATTATACATAGTTTTCATGAAAAAATCCTCACAGAATCACAATCTGTAAAAGGATTAAAAATGCATATGTTTGATTGACTCATTAAGTGTGTGCAATATAACATCATATCTCCACATAAGTTCTTTTTTGTGAAAATAAATGTTATCATTTTAATCACACATGACGACTTACGTTGTTATTTTTACGACTTTAGTTGTTATTAATAGAAAAATTTTCAAAAAATACTTTCATATTTTTTGCACGAATAACAACATAACATCACATGTGCTTTTTATTTGGAAACATATTCAGCAATTTTACAATTTTTGTCATTGTGAACGAAGCTTAAATTAAATCTTTTAACCGAACAAAAACCGAACAATATAGTTCGATAATTTGCAAAAAAAAAAAAAAAATGCGAGGTTAATCTTATTTTATTTATTTATTTAAAAGTTTACAACCAACAAGTGTTAATATTTTGTTATAATATTTCATATTAAAAGGAAACTTTACACTTTTTCTTTAACATCAATGGACTTAGCACTATTACGTTTTATGGCAGAAATTTTTTGGCTAGCCTGAACCTGACATGGTGAGATGTATGGGGTGCACAAAAGATCCTCTGGGTAGTGGTGGGTTTGGCCTCCTTTCATACATACATACATACATACAGCCAACATTTTTGAAAAAGTTACCAAATGTGAAAAAATATTATTAATAAGATTTCTCTATGACGTGCTTAATTCCCAATTTTTATTTTTGATAAAAACACTGAAATTTATTGTTGAGGGAAAGCTACCAAATAATAAATGCCTTTTGTTAATTGAGTAAAACATTAAAATTTATTTTGAGTTTCTTTGTAAAACTAAAGGTTATTTGCACTTAATAGAAAAATATGAATTACATATTAAAAAAACCAAACAAGAAATATACTTCTTGTATGTATTAAAAAAAAAATAACGAGAAAGTTAAATTAAATTTTTTTATTATTTGAGACCTTTTCAAAAAAAATATTTTTATTTTATAAAAGTTAAAACCGTCAAATTTCCATACAAAATTCAGTATATTGAAAGTTATTAAATTGAATTTTTTAGAATATTTCCTGTACAATAAATGAAATTTGTACTTCACAGTTATAAATAACATAAAAGGAAAAATTAAATTGTCTTCCGCTTTTTAACTGTCAGTAGCAGGGCTGTCATATATAGCGATTTTTTAATCCTTTTGGAAATGAAAATTTACGTTTGGCGATTGTTGTCATAGGTTCTTTTCATAAATTCAAAATACTGTCAATACTTTTCCAAATATAACGACAGGTTATAAAAAGTTACATTTTAAAATTTTTTAATTCACGCCATTTTCCTACAGTAAATTTCATTAATTCTAAAATTATAGATTATATATCAATCTATTTGTAAAAAAATCTTTAAAATTCCTATGTTTATTTCAATATATTAAACTATACTACTGGATATAATGTAAATTTAGAACATTTTACTTCTATTCAAGTTTTTAGAAACACTAAAACTACTTTTGTGTAGCTGGCTTCGAATCGAAAAACGAAACAAATAATGAGAAAATCGTAGGGTAAAGCACACATTATAAGTGCTAAATAATAGTCCTTCGAATCGAAATACGTACCCAATGTAAATAACAAGTTTGTTAAGAAAAAAATATTCATAAGTATTATTATTTTATAAAAAAGTAACCAAAATGAAAAATATATTCACATCTCCACATTGAGAAAAACAAATGACCAAGTTTGGTTTAAAATTACCGAAAACGGCAGCTCTGAAACTATGTATTTTTTTGTACTTCATGGAACTGCTTAAAAATTTAATTTTTAAAATATGTGGACTTTTCTGCTTAAAAAGTGAAAATACCGAATTTAGATACGGCACTATGCGCCCACGACATACGGTGCTTTGTCCCATAGACAAATATCAAAAAATTTTGGTCTCAAAATGTGATAAAAGATATATGGATCGATAGATAACAATTTTTGGAATTGGTTTCGTGTGACTCTCCTAGACTCCACCAGAGGTCGCTAAAGCCAGTCAAATTTCAGAAATAGTTAATTAAAAAAAAATGAATGGGATTGCTTCAAGAAAATAATTCTCAAAAATTCATTTTTTTAAATAGAGTTTAAAGTTTTGTTTTTTGAGTTCCATGGTATGTTCAAAATTTGGCAATAATAACATTTTTATTAAAAATATTAACTAAAGTTAGTTTTTATCGCTCAAAAAATATACATTTTTCCAAAAAAATCCAAAAATTACAAAAGTTTGTTTGAACTTTAAAAAAAAACATATAAATCAGACATTTTTTTATTTCCATTTTTCTTAGCAAATAGTGTTTTAAAAAGAGCCGTGAAAAGATTAGTGCCGGTTTTTTGCAGCAACTTAACAAAAAATGCATTTCAAAAGTAAAATTAGAAGCTATGCGAAAAGAATTAAATACTAAAAAGGTATTATATGGAAGACAAATAGTGCACCATACCCCTTAACCCGAGTGCGCTAATATTATGCCATTTTCAGCAGGATGAGGTTTTGTGGTACATCAATCTCAATAAGTTTTTAAGATTATAAACAAAAAATTGCGACGTGTACTTTGATTAAAAAATGTTCATGGGCAGACGGACGGACAAATAGATGGAAACTGAAACACTGACGGACGGACAAAGCTTATTTAACACAAAAAATACTTAGTAAATACAAATAAATATACCAAGCTTCAATACAATCAGATCATTTTTGCAAAAGTTATAAACTTTTTATAATTATGGCAGGACTTAGAGTCCTTGCTGTAATCACTACTAAAATTAACAGAAAGATTGTAAGCTAAGTACGTATAACAAACACGGATTTTCATGATTTTAAGATCAATTATGTAGTCAATATTAAAAATTATATTTTTGGCACATATGGGAGGTAGGCGAGTCCTTGATCCGATTTTTTTCAAAAAATTTAATTTTTTTTAACTAAGATATTTTTTATCGGCATACCAAATTTTAAAGTCTACGACAACTCCTTCTATTTTTGTCCCATCGTTATATGGGGACAAAGCACTGTGCGACATGGCGTAAAATAAATAAATAATAGAATAATTTTAAAGATTATACTTTGTGCTTGACAAGTAGTTGATTTATTTGTAAGATTCTATTAAATTTGTTCATAAATGAAATAAGATGAATAATTGAAGTTTGAATTCGAAACTAATTAACAAAATCAATTGCTTTAGATAACCATAAAAGTCTTTAAAAAAAACACATTTTTATACCCACCACCACTTATGGTAGGAAATATGTAGTGTATAAATTACACTTTCGTGAAATCGCTCCATAAATTATCGTAGATCCCATTCCCACTCTCGGAAAACACTTTAATAAGCCTTAACCTGTAAAGTGTAAAGTTTAAATTTTGCATATAGTGCACCAGTGGTATCAATTAGAAAATAAGACCACACGAAACTTTTTTATATAATTTTTTTTTGTTTTGTGGGCAAAAGACATTTATTTTATTAATTAATTTTCTTCTTTTATTATTTTCAGCACTTGCCACATTAAAATGTCTTTATATTTGTTGGACATGCTTAAAGAGAATAACAAAGTTTAACTTTTTCTTTCGCTTTCAATGACAGTATTAACGGAATTAATCAAATAAATATAGAAGGTCACTATTGTATTTCACTATTTTTTTTATAAAAAAGGTAAATCAAAAAAAATTAAGTTAACGATTTCAGGATTGACTAAGTCCCGAGATTACTAAATTCAAGTCCTGGGATTCGTTATTCGCAGAATCCCGATAATCCCGGGATTTTTCGGATCGGAATTTCGGGATTGGCATCCCTAGTTACAATTAAGTAAAACCTTTATTCGAATATTGTTAAGAAGTCTGTTTCCAGTTATGGCGAAATTACACATAACATATTTTTGAGTTTTTAGGCTTTAGTATATTTGCTTAGAAAGCTTATTATTGTAGCCTTATAATCAAAGTAAGAACAAAATAGTCAACTGTTTAAGGATCAGATTAGAGCATAAAGAAAATGCTAGTTTATTGGTTTAAACGCCCATAAAACAGCCCATTTTTCAAACCGATTTTAAAAGTTGTTTTCTTTGTGAAAGGCAAAATTTAAACTTTAAACAACTCTACTTCGTTTTGTTTTAACATTAGCAAAAAAAGGACTTTAAAAATCCCTTAAAAGGTACATTCTAAGAATTTCCATTTTTGAGAAAATGCTGTTAATAATTAATTTTTTCTTTTGTAAAAATACTCTGTAACTATTAACTTTCCAATTAATATTTGATATTTATTATCAATTTACTTATTACCATAATTATTTATCTTAAAAATCCATCTAAATTGTTTATTGACTATAAACAAAACCAACTAAACAATATGTAATGCATATTGGCCCAAGTAAATCTTTCACATCATTAAGATTTCCAGATAACAAAACTCTTGTAACTCGTAATGTGATTTGTTGTGTAAATATTTTGCAATTAACACCAGTAATTGCTTTAAAAGAATCGACAGAAATAAAAAAAAAACTAAAGCATTTGATAAACTTCCCCTTTCAGAAAATAGATTAAACAAATCAGTTGAACTAATAACCATAAGTAGACCCAACAGGCAGCAACAACTTGTACAACTAAGTACGACTAGTTAAACTTATACTCGTAATATAGTGCGTAAGATACTCTACAAATTTTATTTTTATATGCGATTCTGTTTAAACAACTCTTTACAAAAGACTTTAATTCTGTAATTTATAACATGTCGATCTACTCAGACAATGCGTGAAGTTTATGCATTTTTAATTGAAAGCAATTAAACTTTCAATATTAAACAAAGACTACAAAACTATACATAAAAGTTTAATCAGTATTAAATATTACACACACGCATTTAAACCATTTAATTTGTGTGTGTGTGTTTGTTGTGTTTTTTTTAGATTTTGAAATTGATTGTGGTGTTAAGTAAATGTTTTATATTATGCGCCAACTATAAGAAATGTGTAACTAGTATGTAACTTGAGTACGAGTAACGAAAGAAATAAAATATCTCTACTTTAGATTATAAGGACTTCTTGAATGCTGAATAAATAAATAGTTGTAGGTATACCTACAACTATTTTACACACACGCATTTCCACGCATTTAGTTTGTGAATGCGACACGGCAATTACTTCTCAATGGATATGTATGGGATTTTTGCGTGCATGTTCGATATTAAATTAAAAAAGATTGATGTTAAGTACTTTTGAATATTACATTTAGTATATGCAATTGCTATATGAATATGAACTATACCAGCGAGGGCTATTGTTTTAAATTTAAAAGAAAAAGAGGCCTGCAGGACCTCTTTCATACTACCAAGTTTTAATGGTTTCAGCTCATGTTAAATCTTGATACCTAAAAATTAAATTTGTCCACATAATATACCTCCCATTTACTTCAGTAGTGTCATAACTCAAAAGCAACGATTTTTTTTTAGCTCAGCATGCAGGAATGTACGGATTATTATGATTGATATTGTGTAAACAATTTCTTTCTTAATCGTTGAAAATTTACCGCTTGTACGGAAAAAATGTTTTATTATTCTATTTGTTAATACGTGTTTTTATCTGTCTTTTTGCAAAGACCATCATAGACTTAAGTTTGTAGGATTTTCAGTATACAAGATATTTTGTGTTAACACCAAAGTTGGGGGTAGTGCACTAAATATTGATTTAAATCAGCAGTGCTCTATCACTAAAAAAAACTGCAAACAAATTAGATTGCACTCTTTTTTTTACCAGCTTTAGTGATGATTGCTATTATTTTAACTACCACTAAAAAAAATTAGTGATATAGCAAATTTCTTTCAATATCACAAAACGAAGATTGAGTG
Source organism: Pollenia amentaria (assembly GCA_943735925.1). Classification (NCBI taxonomy): domain Eukaryota; kingdom Metazoa; phylum Arthropoda; class Insecta; order Diptera; family Polleniidae; genus Pollenia; species Pollenia amentaria. The sequence continues at coordinate 195,903,020 of OX031008.1, read as the reverse complement.
CAGAAATCTGCACTATGGACTATTTTTCATCTCCATTAATACATTTATTTGTAACAATTTTATTGTTCTGTTTTGATTTTATGCTCTGCTTTTTAATGTGTTATATCTCTTAGTTGCTATGAAAAAATAAGCATAGAAAATTAAATTGTTTGCTCAAAAATAATCCAAAAAATATAAAAAGTATCGACAGCAAAATATCGCTGATATCGGAAAATCTGAAGTATCGCCAATATATCGGTATTCGTTATATCGACCTTTTCATTGATTCTGATCAGTGTTTGGAATTAAACAGAACATTAATTACACAGTACAACACATGATTTGCCAACTCAATTCTGTGAACTGTATGTGAAATTAGACCCAAAAAGAAGAATTTCTGCATCATTCGTTTTGTCTTCTTACCTGCGATTTGAAGTTAGTATCGATTTGAAGTTAGTACTATCGTATAGGGGAATTTATCACGTTTTAGGCCCTGTTGTTTGACATAGTTCGACAACCACTAGCCCAATTTAGTTGAAATAAATTTTAAAAAATTTAGAATTACAATTGCCTTAATCTGTTCATATATTGTTTTCCTATACAAGTAACACTTTCGAAGTTAAAAATGAATGTATGAAGGGAAAAAATTATTTTTTGCCTAAAAATTTAAATTTTTTTTTTAAAAATACATAAAAAATGCAAAATGGAAAAAAGTTTCAAGTCTAGTTATTTTTTCGCAAAGTCACATAACCTATGAGCAAAATGAGACAAAGATCATAAAAATCGATGCACGCGTTTCGCTTTTATTCGCAATTGAGTAAATGTATGAATTTCAAAAATTTGCTCGAGATATGCACAACATTATTTGGAGAAAACATTCACACATTTTTCATGATTCTGAGAATTAAAAAAAAGGAATAAACAAAAGGTTATTTGATTTTTATGATTGCGGTAATAAATGTACGTGGACAATTAAACGGAAAGTGGACCTTTTTATTATTTGGGTTTTTCCGGTGGCTACCTATATGATTTTTTTACAGAAATTGCACCCACATTTAAGGGTGGTCATTATTTGGAAAGTTTTGCACAGTTTGAAACGTGCAAGTGCTGAATCAGGTATATAGCCAGCCGCCCTTAAAATATGCGCCCATTTATAAGTACCTGGCAGTAAAATATTCAAAAATACTTAGTATTTATAGGTGTGCATTGATCGATTTTTGGCATTCAGCCAGTGCCGACGAACGCGAACAGTAAAAGTGATTTTTCTCCAGTTTTTTAAAAGTGAATAACAACAAAACATAAAATATATCAATATGGAAAACAACAAGTGCCCATATTTGGATGAATATTGTTACGTTTGTGGTCATATCGTCCGAAAAAAGATCGAAAAAATTTGTTTACTGAGCAATTCAAAACCGCGTATTGTAATTATTTCGATGAAGCAGATTTAAGTGGTGCAAATTTTACGCCGAACACAGTGTGCAACAGCAGACATCATTTTTGAAGAGAAGAAAACTCACACAGCAAAATGTCAGCGCAACATCATACCGACAACGCCAAGCTGACTCAGACCATGAATATGAACAACCTACGAAGAAAACAAGATCATCAGAACCACAAGCGCCAATAATTGAAAAAATGTTCTAAATTTTGTTTTAATGCATATTATAATTGCGTATTAATTGCATATTATTTTATTTTCATTAAGTTTTTATAAATAAAGTTTTTTTTTGCATGATAATTTTTTAATTTATATTTTTATTTTAAGGGTGGTGGCTATAACTGATTTTTGAAATTCATACCTTTACTCAATTGCGAATAAAAGCGAAACGCGTGCATCGATTTTTATGATCTTTGTCTCATTTTGCTCATAGGTTATGTGACTTTGCGAAAAAATAACTAGACTTGAAACTTTTTTCCATTTTGGATTTTTTATGTATTTTTAAAAAAAAAAATTTAAATTTTTAGGCAAAAAATAATTTTTTCCCTTCATACATTCATTTTTAACTTCGAAAGTGTTACTTGTATAGGAAAACAATATATGAACAGATTAAGGGAATTGTAATTCTTAATTTTTTAAAATTTATTTCAACTAAATTGGGCTAGTGGTTGTCGAGCTATGTCAAACAACAGGGCCTAAAACGTGATAAATTCCCCTATACGATAGTACTAACTTCAAATCGATACTAACTTCAAATCGCAGGTAAGAAGACAAAACGAATGATGCAGAAATTCTTCTTTTTGGGTCTAATTTCACATACAGTTCACAGAATTGAGTTGGCAATCAATCAACTGAAAAATGTTGTACTGTGTTATCGTACAGTTCACACACCCAGAAACGATATATATGTTTAAGTGTTTGTGTATTAGTACTCAACCCTTAATTCGGTTCATAATTATTTTCACAAAAGTAACAAACATTATGCAGTGTTCTATTTTGCATTACAAAACAGAACGATTGCAGTGATTCTGTAGACAAACATTACATTGTGTTCTTCAATGTTCTCATGTGTTTTTGTTTACCTTGATGAAGGAATAAGCAAACGAAAATTTTTAGCAACACTTCTCACTATAAATGTTGTTGTTGCAATTTGACAGCACGAATAGCCTCTTCTGTATCAAATACATGTTATGTTTTTTTTAAAAATGTTTTGTTGGCTGTTTGTTTTTTTTTTTCGTTAAAAACACATATCGCACTTGATCAACAAGTGGGTATTAACTCAAAATTTAGACATTTTCAGTGGAAGCAAAGCAATTTGTAATTATTATTAAAGGCATATGAAAAATAATTTTTAAATCAACCGTTATATTACCAAAAAGTAAGTGAAATAGCACAATATTTTTACAAATTGTTATAACTTGCCGAATTTTAGCTTAACCATATTTTAACCGATTTCGCAGATTTATATACCGACGTCTTTAGGAAGAAATTTACCCGAAACTGGGTGTTTAAAAAAAAAAATTATTTTGGGCATAACTCTTCCATTTCTGGGAAAAAAATGTCAGGTTTTTCGAGAAATATATAATGATAAAAATTTCTGATATTTTGATATATAAAACGTGTCCATTGAGCCCTAAAATTTAAGATTTTGAGTATTTTCAATAATGTCTTTGTACGCGAGGTACCAGGCCCGCTCTTCCAATCCCGCCCATATTTTGTGGGATGCTGTGTATTGATAACCGATATGTTTGTACAAAATTTAGGAACTTTAGCTCGTTTCGTTCTCTCGATATACAGAAATGTATAACGTCTTTGTATGGGAAGTTCCACACCCACTTCCCCAATACAGCCCATTTTTTTTTTTTAATGAGTTGGTGTACTGATAACTAAGATGTTTGTACCAAATTTGAAAGCCCTAGCTAGCTCTTGCCGTTCACCAGATATACAGAACAAAAGAATTTAAAAACAACAACAAAAAGTTTGATGTGTGTGCACGATATTTCTTCAAATTTTATTTATGTTTTGTTAAAAAATGCATCAAAATTAGATTAAAAAAAATTTTTTTTTTTTTAATTTTATTGTACAAATTTTTTTGATGGCCTAAATTTGATGTGCGGCTGTGCCAAGCAAACCCAAATATTACCAACACATTATTTTAATATTAAAAAAAAAAAACAATTTAATTGAAATATAGAACTATACACAGAAAAAAATTTCATTGGTTTTTTATCAATTAAACACAATGATTAAAAAATATAAAACCAATAATACAACTTAATTATATAAAAAAAAGAGTAAATTGGGATATCAGTATTTTCGTCATAACTCGGGCATTTTCAACCGATTTGATAGATTTATATACCGACGTCTTAAGAAAATTTGCCATTTACGTTGGTAATAAAACTTGGACTCGAAAAGATCTACGGTTCCAAAAATAGGAATTTTCATAAAAAAATTTATGAACGGAATGAAATTTTGACACGCAAAAATTTGATTCTAGCGCCCACGAAAGATTAAAGTTATAAAAATCATGAACATCTTGTTTTCGTTTTAATGAAAAAACAACTTTATCATTAATTGTTTGCTTTGTAGCTGTTGTTTATTTAATAACTGTTTTTATTGACTGTATGTAGACTGTCCATTAATATAATTTAAAAATTAATTAGGGCTTTTAGGTAAGATTCATGATATATCAAAAAAATATTCTTTTCGATTTCTTCAAAGGTATTTAATAAGTTATTATTCAAAATTCTGAATACGGCTGATTTAAAAGAATTAATCACCAAAATTGCACATTAAAAACTTTCGAAATGAAATTTCATGGGAATTCACAGGAATATTTCTAACTTTGAAATAAAACTGCTTAATATCGAGAAGGGTAATAATTGTATATTCAAATTTGAAAAAAAAAAATCCATTCAAATTTCTTTACAAATCCATTAAGCGGCATGGCCACACATCAAACTGGCTCTTCAAACTCACATTTTGTCAACTCAAACGTTTGGTTCAATGTGAATTTGACAAAAATCAAAATACTTTTGATTTTCCTAATAAATTTACGCCAGTTTGATATGTGTGCACGTTATTTCTTCAAATTTTATTTATGTTTTGTTAAAAAATCCATATTATTTACATTGTTTTTAAATGACATTGTTGAATCGCTGAGTTATAGCACATGTAAGCTCTTCATATTTGCAGATGATTTGCAGTTGTTGTGGTCAAGTGATCGTAATTTTTTAGATGCCCTTGAAGCCACTATAAATTATGATTTAAATACATTAAATCTTTGGATGGAAACCAACTCTCTTTCCATTAATCCTAATAAAACTAAAGCTGTAATTTTGAAAAGTAACAGGTCTGATACAATTAATCTGAACTTAAGCATTTGTAATACTACTATTGAGACTGTAAATAATTTACGCTGTCTTGGAGTTATAATTGACGACAAATTGAGTTTTGAGCCCTATTTTACTTTGCGCAGGCTATACCATCTAAATTTATATTTACCTTTATCTGTCAAGAGGACTATTGCATATGCATTGCTTATGTCCCAAGTAAATTATTGCATTGAAATAGTATCTGGTTGTTCTGTGACCAACAGTAACAAAATTAAATACATTATTCATAGAATAGTTCGTTATGTTTACGGTTTACGTTTAAGAGCACATGTGTCTTTACACTTAAGACATTTTTTAAATTTTACATTTGATGACTACCTCAAGTTTCGTTTATTAATATATATTTTTAAGGTTATTAAATTCCGTGAACCAGAGAGTATATCACGCTTAATATCCTTTACAAATTCTGAACGAAATCCCCAAATTATGTATGTTCTAGTTTCTAATACGACTTATGAACACTCATTTACTATAAGAGCTGCTAGATTTTGGAATAACTTACCAATAACTTACCGTACTTTTATAGGTTCTTTAACAACATTTAAAGGAATGGTTCGTGAATTTATCACTTCCTCGTATTCCTAAGTGCTGATTTTTGGGTTCATAACTTATATCATAATTAAATGTGTACGCATATATTTTTTAGAGGAGTCGTAGGGTTAAGGATTGTTTTAGATTCAAGTTCATTGTTCTCATAGTTATGAAGACTTGTAATATAATTATATTGGTCAATTAGGCTACACATATTACAAATGAATAAATAAAATAAATAAAAAATAAAAATAAAATAAAAAAAAAAAATTAGATATAAAAAAAAACTTTTTTTTTATATATATTATTGTACAACTTTTAAATGAAGTTTGATGGCCCAAATTTGATGTGTGGCTGTGCCAAGCAAAACCAAATATTACCAACACAAAGTTAAATTTGATGAATCAGTTTGATGTGTGGCCATGCCGCTTTAATATTAAAAAAAAAAAACAATTTAATCGAAATATAGAACTATACACAGAAAAAAATTTCTTTGTTTTTTTTTTCGTCAATTAAATACAATGATTAAAATATATAAAAATTTTTTGTTGTACAAACCCTTAAAATAATTTTTTCATTCAATTAATATTTTGATTCTTTTAAAATTGATATATTGTAACGAAGTTATACATTACATAATGTTCTTTATTTTTTTTTATATTGCATTTATATTTTGAAATATATTTTTTTTATTGAATTACATATATGTATATTATAAATTGAATTTCCTTTAATAACTTAAATATTCGTGAGATTTACTTTGTACTCTCACTATTACACCTTTCATTAGCCTGATACACTGGCTTTTAAGTCTTTGTACCCTCAACTACTACTTTAGTTATGCTCGATCTGTCGAGGTATTTGGGCAGCTGGCGCAAGTATTGCAACAGCTTAGCCAGCAGCCAAATATACAGAACAAAGCTTATTTCAATATAGTAGTGCACAGGGCTTCTACTGCTTGAAATCGCCATAGATCCCGAGTATATAGATAGTAGTGCACTGGGTTACTACTAGTTTTAACAGCCACAGTACACAGGCAAGTTGTAGTAGAAGTACGCATGGGATTGACTGGTAGTAATGGCCATCGTTTCTGTGTGTATTATTATTAAATACATTAGCAATTACCCTCAAATATATATACACGGACTCAGTTGTCAAGAGAGTCTGGATCCAATTATTGAACTCTGCCGTCGTTACACGGGTACTCCGCGTCACACGTTTTCTGGTTGTTTCTCTCGTGAACTTTAAAATAAATAAATAAATTATTAACTTTAAAAATAAGAAAATATCTCTCTTGGTTTTATTCAAACGTCCTGGCCGGACTGATCCTACCCGTAAAAAAAATAATAAAAAACATTTATTATAATATAATTAAATACATATACAACAACTTAATTATATTAAAAAAAAGAGTAAATATTGGGACATCAGCATTTTGGTCACAGCTCAAGCATTTTTCAACTGATTTGATAGATTTATATACCGACGTCTTTAGGAATAAATTTACTCGGAAAGAAATACGGTTCCCGAAAATAGATATTTTTCATTAAAAAAATTATATTTTGGTAATAACTTTTTTGTATCTGCACCGATTTTTCCTAGCAAATATGTTCTACTAATTTTCCGATCTTTTGATATATTTGACAGTTTTAAAATTTTAGTTTTTATAAAAATGTTGATGCTTTTTAGCCCATTTTTGAAGTATTTTGCTAATAACTTAACCATTTTTGAACCGATTTGGCAGAGTTATATACCGACGTCTTGAGGGAGAAATTTACCATTTACATAGATTATAAAACTTGGACTCGGAAAGATATATTGTTCCCGAAATATTTTGGGTCATTTCTGGGGAAAAAATTTCAGATTTTTCGGAAAATATATTCTGCTTAAAATTTCTGATAATTTGATTTGCTTAAAATTTCTGATAATTTGATTTATAAAACGTGTCCATATGTCATACTAGAGCCCTAAAATTTAAAATTTTGAGTATTTTCAATAATGTCTTTGTACGCGTGGTACCACGCCCACTTTTCCAATCCCTCCCAAATTTTGCGGGAAGTCGTGTATTGATAACCGATACGTTTGTACCTAATTTGGGAACTTTAGCTCGTTATGTTCTCCCGATATACTGAAATGTATAAGTTCTCATAAGGAGGCAGAATATATACACTTTATAGGGTCTAAGATCAATATTGTAGAAATTACAAACGGAATGACAAAGTTGTATATACCCGTTTACCTTCGGTGAAAGGTATAAAAACAGTTTACTTGTCTGTTATAGAAACAAAAACAACACTATAAGAAAAAATCTTACATTTTTGGTTGGTTTTATAGTTGCCAAATTATTTTCATGTTAAAAAAAAATAAAGGGAAGGAAAATTCACATATTCTTTTTATTCAAATTATTTAGTTAAATACATCAAATTCTTCAATGACGACGAATGACCAAACCAAATTTTACACAAACACTAAGTGTTCGTGTTTTCCATATTTCTACCGTACAGAACAGCTAAAGAACAGTATTCAATGTTTTTTTTCGAACACTGATTCTAAAGTATTGGATCAACACAAATGTCCACAAAAAATTTTGAACAAGATTATCGATTTTATTAACTAAAAACGTTCACCCCTATCAACAAACGATTATAAATTAAATGCTAAAAAACAAACTATTTAAAATTGCTAGCTAGGGCCTTTTGCGTTTTATGTAACGATATGTATGTTTAACAGAATTGGGTCTTACGTGGTAAAACCGAAGGACCATTTATAAAAAATTATACGCTTTAATTTGGCAGTGAGCTTACATCATACGGAGCAATGTTGTTTCTACCGTAACATACAAGGAAAAAACATGGTTGACGTATATGGTTAGAAAAACATATTATGGTCCCCGCAATTGCAACAAACAAACTATTCTTGTTTTGAACATTACTTTTTTTACGATTGATAATATTTTGTTTTTATTTAACAATAAAGTGTTTACCTCCCTTGAAACTTCAAATATGGTTAAATTGAATAATATTATAATTTAATAAAATAAAGCTACAAACATACACTTAAACATGTTATGTTTAGTTAAACCATATTATTGTCACCGGCAACCAAGTGGTTAAACTCATCCTTTCAAAAGCCATAACCATATTATGGTCGTCTCCAAACATGTTTTGGTTAATAATAACAATAATATGTTTGTAATTATAATATTTTTAGACACTGTATGTTAAATATAAAATTTAAAATAATATGTTTTTAAGCAACAAAATCATGTTTTTTTTTTGCTCTCTACAATAGTTGAATGCTTTTCAATTACATACCTGCAAGGTATACTAAAAATTTTATTTTAGTTATTCATTTTATTTTAGTTATTGATTAAAATATATAAATTTACGTAGAAGAATGAAACAGTAAAACAGAAGGAGTGCCAATTAAGGCCGTCAAAGGCTGGAAATTATTTAAATGGGATTGCTTATAAAAGTGGAACGTAACGGGAATAAAAAACTTAAAAATGTTTATTTTTGCAGTTTTTCGATTTTTTTTTGTACTTTGCTCCAAGACGATATAAATAAAGTTTGGTATCATCGAAAAGAGTTTTTAATATACATAATTACATAATTAATATACTAAATACATATTTTCGTTTCGGGTTTTCATACAAATTCTACGTATGTAGAAGTAATGTTCTGCTTTTCAAATTGAATCTGTTTTTAAATAATGTGAATTTTTTTTTTTTTTTTGTAATTATTCACATAAAACGCGAAAATCGCGATATATTTTATCTTTTTTTCATATATAGGCAATATGGGTATAAAAATTTTTCATTTCTCAATTTATCAAAATGTGAAAAATACAATAAAAAAATATAAAATTAATAAAAAAATACGTAGAATTTGTATGAAAACCCGAAACGAAAATATGTGTTTAGTTAAATATCTCAATAAGTAGGTCGCAAGTGGTAAAGTTTTATATACCATTGGATGCTGCTTCAAAAATCCTTTTCGATGATAACAAATTTTATTTATGTCGTCCAAAATATTTTGGAAATCATCATAAAACATATCAGCCTTTATTTTCAGAGGGGTAACTAAAACACTTTTTTCGGCTCCATACAACTTGAGTCGGTCTAATGTACATACATAATTTTTTTTTTCTTTGACATGAAAAACGAATTTTAAACATAGATTGATATATAAATCGAATAAGTGAATTTGGCCATTAGAGTTAACATTTTTTAGTCTTCTTTTTTTAGATAATTCAGACCACCCTCGTTAAATATTAACATTATTTTATCTATAATCGTGAGAATTAAATAAATGTCATACCAACATAAAAACAACATTAATAAAACGAACAACAGAAACATAGAAAAAACTAATTAAATTCAATTAAATAACAATCAAACAATGTCACGCAGTAGCAGTCAAATGTTGCCTGTTGACTGAATGTCCAACACACTAATACTTAAGCACTAACACACACTTACCTACTCACACACACAATCTTGCAAAGAAAAAGGACATCAAATTCATTCATTCTTTGCTAAGTGTTGAAAAAAATTAACAACTGTTAAAAAAATAAATAATCATGAATGTTGAAATAAAAAAATCTAGAAAAACATTTACTTTTTATAATGCAATTATATTGTGGGAACCAGTACTAAAAAAGGCCAGTTAGAGTAATGCTTTTTTCATTAATTTGTATGATTTTTTATTTTTTCAAGCGCTACTAAAAAAAAGAAGTATATACGAGTTTGAAAAGGGCAAAGTATCTAAGTATAACAAAGAGACCACAGCAGCACCCAAGTCTTTTTGGATGGCTGCCGAAAGAAAGTTGCCTCAACCGGTATCGTTAAAAAGCTGCAGGCAGTACTTAGACGATTTTATGTTTATAGTGTAAATTACGCAGCATATTCAAAAGGCCGAGGCACATAGAATCCGTCGTACATTGTACGTCGCCTTTTTAAACTAACACTTGATGACAGATATTTAATTAAATTTAATTAAAATAAACATTCTAATGGAGATTGAGGATAATTTTTAGTTTTTTTTTTAATTAATATTGCTTTATAATGCTCGAACCTGTCTTGAAAATAATTTTTAACTGATTTCATCAAATGGAAAAATATAAATAACATAAAAATGTGTTGTAGGAAAAAATCATATAAGGAAAACAGTTAAATAAAAGTACGTTTATATGTCCGTTTTCACAACCTACGGATAGCTAAACGTAGGATTTTATCGGCCGTTTAAAAAGTGTTCCGTTTTTAAAACTTTACTTTATCCTAAAGTGTGCGATAAGTTTACGAAAGCTTCATCCTGCGTTTTGAATTAATTAGTACAAAAGGATTTAAGATAAAGTCACCGGTCAAACAACAAAAACTAAATTAAAATCGATGTAGGCGTTTAGGAACAATAGTGCCACAGACACGCATATTCAAGATCTTACAGGTAGAAAAGAGGAGATAACTTCTAATCGGTTGTAACGATTTTCTTCAAACAAAACCAAGACCAACTCTGGAGATCGGTACCATTCAAACAAGCAAATTAAAATCAAAATCGGTCCAGCCGTTTTGACGCTACGATGGAACGGACTGATACATATGTAGATGCACACAAATATGCACAGATGAACACTAGACACTTGTAACATCCCTCTTTTTTGGGCGCGGTTAAAAGCGATTGGGGTTCTGCTGTAATTTACAAATTTTAGTTCGTTTTAAGAAAATTTTAATTTAAAATTTGAAAAATTTAAAGAAAATAATTATTTGGCAGTTTTTTTTTGCTGATATTTATCGTTTAAGCCCACCTAGCATAGGCTGTTTGTTAGACGATTATGTTCAATATACAACTCCTAAAAGAGACTTCTGATGATTATCTGACGAGTTACAAAAACAAAAACATCTACATTTTTTTTATTTATTACTTTTTATATATTTTTGACCCGCTCGTTTTTTAATATTAGAATGAACCTTTTGCGACTCTCTGTAAGAGTCATATAAGAATTACTGAGCTACCTAAATAAGAGCGTTTTTGAAATATGAAAATTCTATTGCCAATACAATTTCAATAAAACAAACCGACCTAAGGATCGGTAAAATAAGATTTTCTGACAGGATGTTGTTGATTTCGCGACCTTAAGTTTTGTATGATATAAATTGTATGAAAATTATAAGTTTTGACATGAAAAACACGCTTGATGCCATTATTTAGGTAGCTCAGTTATACTGCTGAGCATTTCACGAGTTGTAAAATAATCCCTACGTGAGTCTCATACGACTCTTGGCATGCTTTTTAAAAGATTCGTTAGATAATCTCTACATACATCATAAACGATTCCCTTTAGGATTAATATAAGAGTCGTTTGCTGTGTTATGGAAAAATCTCTCATACGAATCAGCACGTGTAACAGTTTCTCCCGTGCGAGGAATCGTCTGCAATTAAAAAATGAGCTCGTCGACGATCATAAACACTCTTCATGAGATTCCCAGTAGACTCCTAGACAATTGAAAATGCTAGCTGGGAGGGTTTTTATTTTTTCATCATGATAAATATTTATACATATCATGGCCCAATTAATAGGTCTGCGCGAAACTACAAAAATGCAACAATAGAAGAAACAACACGCATTTTGTTTGTGTAAATTATGTTGAAGATGTCAAAACCCAATGCATTTGTTTGTGTACAAAATGGACAAGACGTCAAAAACAATTGCTACAAATCAATTGTACGATAAAAACACAACTCCACAAAAAATCAGCTGGCATTTCAAGGAGACCTACTAATTGGGCCATGATATATATTTGAAAAAAAGTTTTCGGGTCTTTGGAATAAATTCAGTAGGAATAAATTGATATTTTTGTTACAAAAACTACAATAAATTGGCGACGGGATGCTCCTATTCGTTATGTAGATCACAAATCATACTACGATGAATGGTCAATTATTTAAATTTCCTAATGATTGGTCAACAATTTACTGTAGGCCACGCGTAAAGACCACTCTCGGAAAACACTTAAGTTCACATAAAACCGTAACAAATAAATTGTAGTAAAATTTGGTCTCGTCATAAGACTAAAAATCATATCGAAAAATTTCGTTAACCCTGCTACTACGTTAGGGTCTTTTGATGACCCAAATCGTATTTAACATTACCGTATTTCTAACTGGTGGAATATATTTGAAAGTTCTTGCTACTCAGTTCATCAAATGTTGAAATATATCGAATTCATTAGTTTTATCACCATTTTAGGCTTAGACAATTTTTTATTACAATTGTTTACACATCTCATGTTCGGGTAATTTTATGACCCTCTATCATTCTTGTAAAACGAATAATTAATATATAATATGATATGTCAATATTATATGTTTTTTGCATTTGTCTTTCACCTCTTTTGTGTTTTACATGACAACAAGACAAACAAAATAAGAATGACCGACAAAACGTCCAAAAAAATAACGATCAGAAAAAAGAGATAAACTTGCTCCTATTCGCACATTTTATGAGCAACGGACTCAAAACTTGCAACTGCTTTACGTTCCAAGTGCTAATATAACGATTGACGAACAGCTTATTCCGTTCCGAGGTAGATGTCCTTTCAAAGTATGCATGCCAACTAAACCTGGGAAATATAACATGAAAGCGTGAATAGCAGCGGATTCTGACACCGCGTTTTGCTTAAAGTTCCAAATATACTTGGGCAAAGTGGGAGACAATGCTTAAAGGAACCAAGGCGAACGGGTTGTTCTAGACTTAGTGTCTTCATACCGTGGACGAAATGTGACTACCGATAATTTTTTACTAGTCATAATCTTGCATTAGAACTGCTAAAGCAAAAAATTACCATTGCTGGCACAGTGAGGAAAAACAAACGTTTTTTGCCGGTTCATGCAACAACACAAGAATTGCGTAAGCTTCCAATAAACTACACAAAAGGCGTCTATTTTTAGAGCAACTCGGTGAAGTTTTAGCTCAAGAACATATCAAGAGGCGTAGTCGGCTTCCTCGCGCAGAAGCCTCTGCATCATTGGTACGAACAATTCGAGAAGAAGACAGTGTATCACCATCTACGAATTCGACTTCTCCAAAACGACAATGCGCTAGTGAACGGAAAAGGTGCAAATTTTGCCCGTCGAAAAAGGAAAAAAAGACCTTTACTGAGTGCATAACTTGCAAAAAACCTGTTTGTCCGTCATACCGACACACAATCATTCTAACGACGACATATTGCATTGATCACAAGCCTTTAAAATATTTGTGAAATGTACAAATTTGAATTTTTTTCTCAATAAAAAAAATGTTGGGTCAAAACATGGCCCGAACATGACATGTATATTTTTTTTCTAACATAGTAGCAGGGTTAAGATCGACCTATAATTATAATATAAAGCCCAATCTTAAGACTGAAGTATATTCTGCGACCGATTATAATGTGAAGTAAGTTTTTGTAAAGATTGGTTCTTAAATTATAGATGTCATATAAAGCCCACTGCTGAAATATTTGTACTCTCGGTGCAGGGTATACATGATTCGGCACTGTCGAATATAGCACTTTTACATGTTTGTATCTGTGATTTCATGTTCTCTTCCCTTTTAGTCACATTTCTCCTGTTACTCTAACAACAGTGAAATTGACACGCGATTGTCAAAGTTAAACATGCAAGTGACAGAAGTTACAAAATTGTTGGAAATTTTTTTTTTAGTATTTTTTTTTTTTTGCTTATTTCTTTAATTTTTTTTTTTTTTTTTTGGAATATTTATATTTCTGTATTAAGTGGATATACCCCTCCTTCGTATATAATAAGCTTAATTTTTTGTTTTGTTATCATTAAGATTTAATTTTTGTTATTTAAATGAGAGACAAATTAAATGGGACAACATTAAAAATAACAATTATTTTTTTATAATTTTCTTATTCGCTTTGTTCAAACAAAATGGAGTCAGGGTATTTTAATATTATATTATTATATAAACTATTTGGTTAAAAAAAACAGTAAATTTGTACAAGTTTTCTTTAAATTTTAAATTATCACATTAATTCATAATTTAAGGAAAGTTTAAAAAACTAATAACTAATAAGGTTTAAGTAATCGGAAGAGTAAATTTAACGGAATTTTTTAATGAAATAAAATAAATTATTCAACAAGAACTACACACGCGTAGAATATTTAAAATAAATACAATATTTCTTCTTTTTTAATTGGTGAAGTACTTTCTACAAAATTTTCTGCGTAATTATAAATATTCATATGCAATGTATATTGCCACTTTTCTAGCTCACTCTTTGTACAAACTGTTCTTTATCAGATTAAAGATTAGACTTTTGTTAATGAAGTCATTTGATAATTCCAGCAGAAACATTTGCCCCCGAGCAAAACATAAGTCTTCTCGAGACAAAAAAATTAATATATCATACTTTAATATCGGACTGTTAATTCTAGGGAGATCGATTATTGGACTTTTTTCAATAACCGGTTTTCGAATATTCCGAATAGTTGCTATTTTTAAAATAACCGGTTAACCGGTTTTAATTCGAATACATAAAAACACAAAAATCAAATAAGTTTTTGTAATAAAAAGTTAATTTATATAAAAACAAAACAGTTCACAAAGGTAAGGCACCAACAAAATATGATCAAATCCATGGAAAGTGTGACCAGTAAATTGATCAAACTTAAGCTTAATTTTTAACAATTTCTATTAATTTACTAAAGCTATGATCACACCTATTAAATATTTCACGTCCTACACGTAACCACTAGTTTAATTAAAAAATTGTTTGCTTTTGCAAAACGTTTGCTGGATCAAACATCATTTTACAGTTTCTTAATTGATTGATTAATTGTGTAATTAACTTCTTACAAATAAAGATAAGAAAGTCCATAAAAATTGTTAAGAATAAAGCTTAAGTTTGATAAATGTGCTGGTTCTATTTTTGTATTTGTTCGTCAAATATTTGTTACCTTAAGCTTTATTTGTAAGAAGATAATCGTATAATGTAATTTAGAAACTGTTAAACTGTTATTGCAAAAGCAAATAAAAAATTATATTAATTTAATAAATTTATTATTTGAGATATTATCTAATATTTATTTTAAATGAGTTTTAATTTGTTGGTGGTTAAGCATGTCTATATGAATCAGTAGACTTCAACCATATTTATGAAAAGTTGCAAAAAAAAAACTTCTTAGCCAGGATTATATATTTGAAAGTATTTTGTTTCAGCATTATAGAAACGAATAGTAATATGAACATGATTTTTGTATAAAATACCTGTTCATTCGTCGACCACAATTAAAAACCTGCCATGACTTTGTTTGATTTCTTCAATTTAGTTTTTTAGTTCTTGCGGTTTTAGTAAATATTACTCATAAATTTTTCTATATCGTTGATTCCGCTGGAAAGTTGTACTTTTAAGAATGAACACAACGGGTTAATATTTCACCCAGAGATTTATTTTGGCTGCGCAACTTATCATTTTAGATAACATCTAGAGATAACATCTATATTAGTATTTAGAATACAAATTGCTATTTACTTTTTAACTGAACACGTTTGTGTAGTATTTTGAATTCTTTTTGGTTTTTAAAGGAACACACGCTTCTAAAAGCGATTTGTATTTACATTTATCATAATGTTTATTGACTTGTTTTACATTTTGTTCTGACATTCTTCATAAAAGGTTTAAGTGTGCCAATATTCAAATAAAAAAATATTTAAATTACGGGTAAATTTACAACAAGAGTAAGGAAAACGTATATAAATTACACATTATTAAAATAACCGGTTTCTAATACCATAATAACCGGTTTATTTGATATTCGAAAAATGGACGTTTTAAAATAACCGACTTGGGCAAAACTAAAATAACCGGTTAAAACTGGTCGAATAATAACCGTTCGATCTCCCTAGTAAATACCTAAGATATAACAAAAAATTTAAAAATGCCACCCCTACGTTCGACATCCTTGCAAAAATACTTTATATTAGATGGTGTACCGGGAATCTTTATTAGGGTACGGTCGAATGCACATGTATGTTGCTGTTGACGTCCGTACATATTATTTTTCTGCTGTTGACATAAGGCTTAATGTCCCAACCAGTGTGACCAGATCTTAAAAATATTTTCAGCTGAATCTGGCATTAGACAGGCCAAAAAATGCTAAAAATGATTTTTAAAAATGTTAAAAATAATGTTAACATTTTTTAAAGATCTTTGTTAAAAATTTATTACTAGTATGAAATTTATTTCGAAACTAAACACATTTTATTGACTTAGTTTTTAACGAAATTGAAATGAATGTTTATATTAATACAAGAGAATAGATTTTGGTAAAGTATATGATACATACAGAGTGGCCCAAAATTAACAAAGGGGTTTGAATTCGTTATAACTTTTTATTTAAGAAATAATTATTAATTTTTTTTTAATACAGTATACAAATGGCGAATATTTTTAGTTTAGTAGCTTTTTAATTGCATTCACCGGATTTAACCGCCCAGACTGTTTCCTTTGGGGTTATTTAAAAGGAAAAGTCTACATTAATAAGCCTACAACCATCCAGCAATTAAAAAGCAATATACGCGACGCAATTAACAACATAACACCTGAAGTTTTGCGAATGGTTATGGGAAATGTGTTGGAAAGAGCATGAATTTGCGAAGCAGAAAATGGCTACCACTTGCGAGATATTATTTTTCATAACTAAACTAAAAATATACTGTATTAAAAAAAAATTAATAATTATTTCTTAAATAAAAAGTTATAACGAATTCAAACCCCTTTTTAATTTTGGACCACCCTGTATATGTAAATATGTAGCACAGGTAGTTGAGATTAACTTTTTAATTTAGGGGAATCTCAAACCCCTGATACATGCAACATTTAAGCGATGTTATTCCAATATCCGATGTGCGAAAAAATTCTTTGTTTCGAGCAACTACATTAAAAACAAAAACAAATTCTAAAAACTTTGTTGTTGTTTTAAATGTAGTTGTACGAAAGAAAGAATTCTTTCGCACATCGGAAATAGGCAGTTATAGTTGAAAGTTATAGAAAAGTTGAAGTTTTAAAGCTTTTATATTTTCAACAATATAGAATTTTTATTTTAATACAAAGTGAAATTTCTTTGTACTTTTATATCGTAAAATCAAATGGCAAATAATATTTACAATCAACATGATGAGGGCATTTCTAATATTCCCTGAATATTAAAATTTTTTTTTATCAAGATAGGTAAGATGTTTCTTAACATAAGAATTATCCAAAATGGCCACGCTGGTCCCAACAATTAGAAAATCTAAGAATAAGATATTCTTTGGGGTAAGAGAATTTTCAATACTAAATCTAGTATATAAGAGTATTTTCAGTACAAAATAGAATGTATAAAAGTATCTCGTGCATGAGCATATTTTGTAAAAAAAAAATTTAGTGCATAAAAATATTTTTTATAAGGAAATGTGCATGAGGCCATTTTATATAGACAAAAGCGTTTTATAGAAAATTTTGTAGATACAAGTATTTTCTATAGTAAGTCTCGTATAAAATTAGTTTTTATAAAAATTCTCGTATTTTCTGTGGAATATCTAGTATATTAGATTACTTGTTATAAAAAATCTCGTGTATAGAAAATAGTTTTTATAGAAATACTTGTGCACAAGAGCAAATTTTTATTGAATATCTCATATTTTCTATGGAAAATCTCGTGCATAAGAGCATTTTCTATAGAAAAACTAATTTTATAGAAAATTGTGTGTCTTTTTTATAGAAATTCTCGTATTTTTGTGGAAAATCTAGTTAAAAGAAGCACGCGGAAATCTCCGACATAAAGCGGGCGGCAAACTGAGGTACTATCGTATATCGAGGGATATATATTTATACGGACAGGCAGGCTGCCATTGCAGCTCTGGCTGGTGTCTTCACGACATCTATGTTAACTGTAGAATGCCGGATATCTCTAAATAAGATCGCGGAACATTCCAGGGTACCAGGGCACAGTGGATGCCCGGGCAACCAAACTGCAGATAGTCTGATCAAATAGGGCTGACTTTTAAACGATAATTTCGTCGACGGCCTGATCGGCATTTCAATGGCTCGCTGCAAGACTATTATCCGACATGAGTCGTACATAAGGGCCCAGGAGAGATGGCAGGGGGAGTATACCTGCTCGATGGCAAAGACTTTATGGCCTGGCTATGACGCGGCGAGAACGCGCGTGCTACTTGGTCTCGGTAGGGACTAAAAAAGGACGGTGATATCGGTCATTACGGGTCACTGGGTAATTAGGACTCATGCTGGTAGCATGAGCCGTCCTCGTGTCGACTGCCCGTTGAACCTAACCTAAGCTAGTCTAAAAGAATATTTTTATCAAAAAAAATCGGGTATAATAATTTTTTATTGAAAATTTTGTGTATAAGGGTACTTATTTATAAAAGTATTTTCAATAAAAATAATCTCGTTTAAGAGAATTTTCTATAAAAAATATTGTGTATAAAAGCATTTTCTGTATAAAAATCTTGTGTATAATAATTACGGTGATAATATTTTTGAAACCAAAATACAGACCACAAAAATCTGATTTAGGCAAATAGGTCATATTTTTTTTTTTTTTTACTTTGAGCCAATACTCAGTTGTTGCCTCCTACTAATGCAATGCATTGTGTTAGAATTAGAAAAATATGTTATGAGGAGCGGAAAGAGGGAGTAGTGTCTGTGCGCATTTAATTTGAAGTTTTCCAAATTTTAGCCGACTGGGAAGACTTGTGCCGGGAGTCTATTCCACATACGGCTAGTTCGACCGAGAAAATAATTTTCTCTGTAATGCGTTGTGCGATACATTGGACAGTCGACAACGAATGGATGTGACCTGTTGGAAAGGTGAGTACTACGGGCATTCACCCGCGTCTCAGGGATAAGTTCACCCATTTCAGTTGAACACTTACCGTGGTAATATCGATAGAACATTAACGCACAACCCACATTTCGACGATGATCCATTGACTCAATAGTGTTGGATATCCTACTGTCATTGATGAGCTTCAACGAACTCCGTTGCACCCGATCCAGAAGCTTCAAGATAGACCTAGAAGCACTAGTCCAGATATGGGCGTTGTATTCCATTTTATGTCGGTATTTATATACAATAACTTTACCATGATGTGTCAACAATGACAATTAAATTATTCCAAAAAGAAAAAAACTGCGAAAGTTTTCAGTAAGGAGAAAAGTTAGATAAATTGGAAATGTATCTCTTTATGTTATTTAATTCAATTCAGTATTAACAAGAACCTTTAATTAAATACAGAGCAATTAAATGTTTTTCATAAAATCTAATTCACACAGAACAAGGTTCTTAAATACAGTGCTGTTCTGTATAATACAGAATGGATGGTCACCGTAATAGTAATAGAATAATTAGTATTGTGATTATTTAATTGAACTATTAATGATTTTCAATCCAAAATTTAATATTTGCTCAAGCTCAAGCAGGTAATTTCCCAGCTCAGTCAATTCATTTCATGTTGTAAAACTCCTTTTTTTCATAAAAATTATTTAAGGAAAATTTAATTGAATGAACTTTAGCCTGATTAAAATATTAAAATTTGGATTAAAATAATAGAATTTTTTTAATAAAAAAAACAACTCGCGTATATTAAATATATTCAAAGAAAATCTTTTAAAGTACTTCCTAATAAATGTAACTACTCTCTACTTTTTGTACAAAAGTGTTTTTTTTAGAAATTTATTAGAATATTATTAGAGTATTTGAACTTTTATACTAAAAATGAAAATTTTATAAATTTGTCTGATTTAAGTCTCTCTTACCATATCAACAACTTCACTTTCTTTTTAATTCTATTTTTTCTACTTTTTTTTTATAGCAATTTTTGATAATTTGCCTGCCACAAAGAAAGTGTTAATCAACAACACACAACGACGCCATAATTACATGAGAAGTCCTCGTTTTTTATCATTTCAAAATTAAATATAAAACTCTGAGAATAGATGAATAAATAAAATAGACTGTGTACGAGTATTTACACTGAAGGCACATCAAACGTGAGCGAGTGTCAACAGAATATTTAAGCAAATAAGCAAAAATTTCTTTCAAAAAGTCACAAAGCTATTTAAAGAACAAAAAATACAAATGAATTAAAAAAATAAATACAGATTTTCATAGACAAATGGGTGAAAAATTCTGAAATATAAACGGAAATTCAAAGACAAACATAATCAACTCATTACAAGAACAGACGGAAATCAGTGGAAATGCATTCACAGAGTCAGTCATTTAAGGCCGCAGACTACACAAGACGAGAAAAAATTACTAGGAAATCCGTACAAATGAACAGAAATAACTACGACAATTATGGATGAGCAAAAATATCCCAGTAAATGTTTGAAGATAATGAAACCAAAACTACAAAAATTGTTGTAATTGTCTAAATATTCTTTAAAAGTCTCACCGGGTTAAAATTTTCAAATATAAACACAAGGATAATGCATTAAACTCATTTAAATTGAGGATGAAAAAAGGAGGCTGCGAATGGAATACAAAATGTATCAGTGAATCGTATATATTTTTCTTAAGGAATTTTCAAGGATTTTTATCATCATCTTTTGGCATTGTCACAAACTCCAGCTGTGATTTTTTTCAGCGGATTTTTGTCTTTTCTTGCTGTTGTTTTCTTCTTTATCCTTTTTTTCAAAATGTCTTTTACTTACTCTAAAGACGTCTTGTTAAAATGTTTTGTTTGTCCTGGCATTTAGAGTACCCAAGAAATAAGAATTGCATCATACTCTTACCAATGACTAAAATTTCATTTCGGATCTGAAAAAAAATAATAAATAAGCAAAAGGATTTTGTTTTTGCGGTTGTTGATGGCAGAGATTATGTGCATCAGTGTGAAAGGATTTTTAGTGTCTTACATTCACTCTTACTTTAGGGATGCAGCAACATTTCTCATGTCTCTCTCCTGCATTTTATTTAGCCAAGAAAGTAAAAACTTGTGTTTTAATGGTTGTATAGTTTAAAATTTTTACACTCACTGTATTTAAGAGGCCTTTAGGGTGGGTGGTATCTTTCAGTTCTTTTTTTTCTTGCAGAACTAGTAAATGCTTTTTAGCCAACATGTTTTTTTCCAAATTAAATTTTTTTGTTTTGCTTTAATTTCAAAATGTTCGCGCGCCATCGCATCTCTGATAAGTGAAATTAATTGCTGAGATTTAATGTTAGTTTTCTATTTTTGCTCCAAAGGATTTCAAAGGATTAACTATATTAAAGGTTAAAATGCTTCTGTATTTTAAGTTAAGTAAAATATAATGAAAACAATTTGTTGATTTTAAGGATTGAGATAAAGTGTATTGGGGAATAGTCTGTGGGCGTGCATTTGACACTTTGTTTTGATTAATGTCTTCAACATACGAAAAATAGCAAAACCAATCGAAGTGCTAAGTAATTGTTGGTGCTGTATTGTTGTCAAAGAAATTATATTTTCGATGTATAATATATCAATATCAATTTATAATATCAATTTAATAACTCATGCTGTTGTCACTGAGCTACTTAAACATTTTTCAGCAGAAAAATATTATTGTCAATATATTTAGATAAAGCAAACTGACCTAGCGATCTGTCAAATAAGCTTTCCAGCCAGTTTGTGTTGAATTCGCATTCTAAAGGTTTGTTTCGTATAACTGTATGAAAATGAGAAGTTTTGACATAAAAAATATAATTATGCTACTACCCAGTAAAAAAAATTCGTGTATTTTGAAGCACTTAAGAGAAGAAGCGCTTAATCGAGCGCTTCAATAAGAGAGCTCTTATACAGCAGTAAATGATAACGAATTAAACATACAAAAAAAAGCTGATATTTTAGTGCTGACAACGAAGAAGGGTTTAAATCGAAAAAAAAAATATATTATGGTTTACGAGCACTTTAGGAGTGCTTTATGTGCATTTTTTTTATTATGTTAAAAGACCGGGAACACTCCATACAAAAATCAGGCATCCCGTCAGCAGGTTTGAAGCGATTTGAGGTAGGAATTCATACATGAATCCTGCTCCTTTTGGTGCACATTTTTTACTGGGTAATGATATTGCTATTTGTAAATGCTACCGCAATTGCCAGTTCTAATTCAAAAAGTACTTTCAATAGCAAATGTTTTTTATGAAAGTATTATCGGTAGAAAATCTCGTGCATAAGAGTTTGTCCTGTAGAAGTTTACTTCTATATTAAGGTATTTTCTATAGCGGACTTCAGTGTTAAGTGCAAATGGTCTTGCAAAAGAGCAAATGCAAAATATCATAGCTTTTTGTTAAATCCAACAACAAAATATACAGTTTCCGTTAGATTTTATAAAAAAGCTACGAAATTTTGCATTTGCTCTTTCGCAAGATCATTTGCACAAGACACTGAACTCCGCTTATATAAAGTCGTATGTATAAGGCTACGGTCACACTTGTCAAATATTTAACGAAAAAGAAAAACGGGACCTGCAGGCCTATTCCAATACATATTTTGTTTATAATACCACATCTTACATAATCAGTATAATTAGTTTAATCTTGTGTTACTAACACTATTAGTCAATTCACAAGGTATCCTAACATGTCATATTGTCAAAATGTCCTAATATTTCACAATGGTTTAAAAATATTGTTGTACGGCTCAGCCGCTCAGCGCTGGACTTTTCTGATTAATTACGACAGCACAATAAACACAGCAAGCAACGTTCTATTTATTTAAGACACTTTTTGTTAACAAACCAACAACAATATTTTTAAACCATTGTGAAATATTAGGACATTTTGACAATATGACATGTTAGGATACCTTGTGAATTGACTATATGTTAAATCTCACTAACTATTAACAAAAGTAGTCGTTATGCTTATTTGGTCAAATATTTAATAAGTGTGACCGTAGCTTAAGAGTTTTTTCTTTAGGAAATCTTGCGTATAAGAGTATTTTTATAACCACACCACAATAGTGATTATGCGTTTTTTTGGTGAACGCATTAAAATATTTAACCTAGACGCACATTTAAGCCAATGGATCAACACATAATCAATCGACCTAACGATGTCCGTCCGTCCGGCGTGTTACCTATTCTTGTAGCCTTGGCATTAGGAAGAAGCCTATTGAAAATGATGAGAATCGGTCCATATTTTCACAAAGATCAATACAAACTTCTTTCCGGAATACTCTTTTTGCCATTTAACTATCTTATAATGTTGGTATTAAGATTAAATTTGAACTAAATTACATATCACCAGCGTTGCCGTTAAAAACTTTGTAAAATGCTGACAAAAAAGGGATTTTCGAGAAGAGGGTCACAAAAAGGTTATTTCATAGAAAAAAGCGTCAGGTTTTTATAAGCAGTATTTTCCAATAAATGGGTCGCAAAAAATGCATAAAAAAAATTAAGCCAAGTTTTATAAGCAAACAAAAAAGATTTAGTTCAGACAGGTAGTGCTCAAAAATCTAACCTTTATTTATTTATTAATTTCAGTTATTCAATAATTAAAGAAGTAAGACTTTTATATTCGGCTAAGCCGAATCTTTGATACCCTCCACCGACATTCCGAATATCTCAGGAGTGGGATCTATATGATATAAAACTTAAGTATGAAAGCAAAAATTATAAACCCTCTGTAAGCTTTACATTTTGACAGACATTTGCAATTACAGACTGATGGTAAAACTGACAATAATACTGTAAAATACATGGTGTGCAAAATTGCCTTGAAGATTGCTAGTAATCTTGCTATTATTATTGCTTACTCTATCAATATTGCAAATGCTAGTGCAAATACAAATGTGGATAAACTACGACTGCTACTCTACTCTATGGCCTGGAACAGAATAAAGTAGTTGTAGTAGTAGCTGAAGTTGACGAATGCTCTGTAGCGCAACGAAGTTAAAAGTGTCGAACTTTGCGCTTAAACTTCAACTGCAACGACCACTACAACTACGTATACTGTTGCCACTAGCTTGAAACTGCCCTTTTTTGACTTTTCACAGCTTGCTGCGCTGTTCGTAGCATTGTAATTAGGGTTTTTAAATTCTCGACTTTTTTGAGCTCCCGGGAATCGGGATATGTTTTTTTATCATTCCCGGGATTTCCCTGGGTTTCCCGGGTATTCGGGATATTATTAAATAGAATAGACAAATTTTTTTTACGCATAAGTTGTATGTGAACACATTTTTTATTTTCAAATAAAAGTAATTCTATATTTATTTTATAAATTCAAACCTGTAAATAAAAATTGGTACAAAAATCAGTTTTATAACGCCTTTATTAACCTGTTTCATTTTTTTTATAACATAGGCCGTTAAAAGTTTACATTTTTAATTATAAATTATTTTATGTAAAAAAAAATTAAATGTTAAGAGATCTTATAATTCAGAAATATTTGTACTCTCGCGTATATCGCAAAAGCTTGAAAAAAATCATTGAAACATTCAAGAAAGTTAGGGAAGTTTTTATATTTTTTGTATTTAAAGTTGAAGCTTGAAGCTATTTTAATTAAACTTTAAAATAATTGCAGCGGTTTTTCAATATTTAATTATTAGTGAATAAAATAGAAAATAAATTAATTGTTTTCTTTAATGTTTTAATCATGAATAATAATTTAGGAAATATTAACTTTGTTGGCTTCAATAAAATGATGCTTTAAAACAATAAGCGCGTTAATAGCACTATCCGAAAGCCGGTTCCCAATTTTGTTAGCAAAATTTCCAGAAATAGAAAATACCCGCTCACTTTCGATAGATGTAGGGCTTATTGTTAATAGTGCTTCAAATAAATTATCCGAATTGGCTGTTCTAGTACCAGTTGCTTCAAACATTGAAATATCTCTTTTTATACTTAATATCTGCTTTTGTCAGAGCCTTTGTTTTTTTGCTATCTTTCATAGCTGACTCAATAGCCCAATTAAGCTTTTCTTGAAAAGTTTCACTATTATCCAGATCGGTTCCGGAATCTGAGTCGGATACATGTATATCATTATCGTGAAATAATCTGTTGTATAAATTTTCAGCAAAAAGCAAAATTATAGGCTTTGATGCCCTTTTAAAAATACCATTGTCGCATTCCGTATTGTCAAACATTTAGGGATTGTTTAAATATTTTAAAAGTGTTATTATTTAACTATTTCTACGTTCACAAATGCGTTTCTGTATGACAAAAGTAAAAATTAGTTCTACATAATAATAATTGAAAAATAGAGTACTTGCCAATTCAGCAAAATAATTTTATCCTATATGATCGTTTTTCTCCTTCTTTGTTTTTAAAACAAATAAATAATTATTTGGTTAACCAAACAAGTAATTATTTCTGTGATTTTTTTGCAATATTTAATTAGGCCGTTTTTTCAATTCCTTTATGCATATAGTTGTTAATTTTTGTAAGAGACACACGGTTGCAATTTTTGGTAGTTTTAAATTTTCGGGAATCCCGACAAAAAATCGCGGGAATCGGTAAACAAAATATTAACGGAATTCCCGGGTAATGTGTCCCAGGATAAAAACCCTAATTGTAATACAGCGACTATTCTCTTCCCCACTTAAATGCTTATTCAAATATAATTTGCTAATGCATTTGATTTTTTTAACGACAATGCTTCCGCATACGAAGAATGTTTTATTAGTGCCATTTTTTTCCCATACATTTGATTTGTCTAATGCCAGTGTTATTGCAAAGGTTTTTTGATTGGTTTCTTGCTATTTCTATTAGTAAAATAAATTGAAAGAATTTCTTTCATTAAATGTTTTACTTTGTCACTTAATTTAAGATATACATATTTTATATTCGAATTAAATGCTTTAAATGTTAAAAAATCTTAAATTATAATGTTGTGTCATTGTCACGTTTATAGAAAAAATAAGGAAAAAAACCTGGCATAAGGTACAAACATAAACTCAAGGCAAAGGGGTTGATGATTAAAACTTGTTTTTGTTCATTATGGGTAAAGTCTTTTATTGAATGTCTATACAATACAAAAATTTTTACTAATTTTAATTTTCGCCAGAGCTGTAAAAAACTGCAATCAATTGGGACTGCAATTAAAAACTAATTTCATTCTTTGATTTCGAAATGATTTCAGATTTGCAAGGACTGCAATGACAAGATTGCAATATTGTGATTACAAATTGTGATTACAGATTTTAATTGAAATAAAGTCACATAGTCTTGTTGGTTAAGTTTTGATATTGTTGCAAGTAAAACCTGAGTGTTTATAATTCTTATTCGCTTTACAGTTTCATTTGTATAATATATTTAGCTTTTCTAAAATCTTTGGAAAAGGTTTCCTGATGAGCTGGCATAAGCAACCAGTGAAATCCATACATAAACTAGCAAATCCCACCAACAATATATTTCAGTGTATTTATTAAGAGTAGGGTTGTCAGATTTTTTTCATCTTCATCGCCAAATAGTATACCGAAAATCGCTAAATAGGAGTACAAGTGTATTTAATAGGTCGTTCATTAACGTTCATTAACCGTTAATCGGTTAACCGATTAACTACTACCCGATTAACTGATCGGTTAATATAAAATTGCCTTTTTTCGATTAACGATTAAGCCGGTTAATTTAAGTCGATTAACCGATATAGCAAAATTTTTAACTTTTTGTAGTATTATAACATATTTTTTTGTGCTTTTAATTATTTGTTTCGTCTTATATACAAAAGGTATGTGTTTAGAAATTATTTTTTCATACAAACAAAGAATGTGTTCAGCGATCTTCATTTTAAAAAGGTGTTTGCTGTCAACAGCTTTTTGTTTCACGTACCTTTTATATGTATGCGGTTAGTTATTTGCTTCTTTTCATATCTTCTGATATCAGTCTTTTAACGGAATTAACCGATACAATTAGAAGTGTTAAAATTTTTAAAAAATTTAAACAGGACTCTAATGACATAATGTAAGATTTTATATGTTTAGAAAAATACAGGCAAACGACTGAGAAATTAGATATTCTGTATTATTGATTGCTTCTGATTTCTTCAACATCTACAGTAAATGAAGAATTTTTTCAAAGTCAAGTTTTATCCAAACTAAAGAAATAAACGCTTGAATCCTAAACATTTTAATCAAATTATTTATATAAAAGATAATATTATAAGATCTTCTTAAACTATTGAAATAACTAATTAAATGATCTTACAGTTAATTTTTTAATTAATACATAATATGTATTTATTAAAAAATATGTATTATATATTTTTTTTTATTTTGTTATTCTTTTGTTTGTTCGTTTTAGTTAAAGAATTGTTATGTTTGTTCCTAGTTGGCCAAATGGTCATAGACGCAAATGTCGTCAACGATGTCCTTAGGACATTTTGAAATTAGTCGCCCATATAATATTGATAAAGACAACTGAAGTAACAAAATTTGTGTTTTGTCATGTTTAAGATGGTATTTACGATTATTTATGAAACATTTTCTTAAATTTGTCTTGAATAAGGATTTGTTGAGGACAACATTGACGACAAAATGCATGATATTGTCGTTTATCTCGTGCTGAATAAGGTCTTGTTCAAAACAAATTTATAAAATGTCTCATAAACATGGGACTTGTTGTCAACATATTTTTTTTTAATTTTTGTGTTGAGAAAAAAATACAATATACTTAAAATAAAAAAGGGATTATGTTATTGGCTTTTTTTTACTAATAAACTCCAAAAATAAATAATTTATGCATTTTTATGTATTGAAATTACTTGATTTATAAAAAAACTGTATTAATCGGTTAACCGATCAATAACAATATAAACCTATTATTAACCGATTAAACCAAAGCTTCGGTTAATTAAAGCAAAAGCCTGATTTAATGAATACGCTAGTATTTAACCTTTATTTAAATGTTCATTATTTATCTTTATTCTATTTTTGTGTTTTTATAATAGTTTTTTTCTGTTTTAAATAAATCGGGAATTTTCTGACAGTCGCGAAACGCTTAACATACACGACTCTGACTTGAAATCGCACAATAGGTGTTTTGTAAATCGCAATCGCAAGAAGTTTGGCGACTTCAAATTACAAAAGTATGCTGAAGGCAACTAGAATGTTTTTAAGAAACTATTGCATATTGCAAGCAAAATGTACGAGTTTCAGAACACCGTAAAATAAATCTGGTGTTTGGCTTTATTGATTTTAAGCCATGCGATTGTCATAACAAGGCTGAATACCTTAAAACCTAGAACTTGTGAGATCAGTTAATTGGTTTTTACAGAAATATTAATTTTATCAAGTATGCAAAATGAGTAGAGTTTGATTAAAAAAAATCAGTTTTTACAAGCGTGATTTTCTATGTGAAAATAAGTAAGAATATGGTAAAATTTTGTATTCGATTTTCATTGAAACATAATGTTTCTTCGAAAAGAAATGAAGCAAAGGATAAATGTCTTAAAAGTTGTATTCATATTGGATTGGAATACTCGTACCTAAAGTCAAATAGGTCTTCTAAACAATTTCATTACATGAATTATTTTTCAATATTAACTTCTAACCCAGACGTTGTCGATTCTATAAAAAAAATTTAAAAAAAAGTTATTTATTTTTCAATTTTCTAAGTAATGTTTATAAGAAATTTTTGATTTTATTTCGTAAAAAATCTTGTCAAAATACATTAAAAAACTGTGGCGTTTTCGCCAAATTGAAAAATACACTAAATAACATTGTATAAAACCTGATACTAAGGCATTTTTATAATATGTGATTGGCTTTCGCTATTAATTTAACTATTTTTACATTATTATTTTAAAAATTTAAAAATTTAAAAAGCGATTTAGTTTTAGAACTTATTTTGAAAATAAATTGAAAATTGACTTGTTTTTCAGTGGAGATTTGATTACTGATGAAATCTAATAAAGCTTAAGCTGTATTTTTTAATGCTTTCAATGTAAATTTCTGCCAATATTATCAATTTATCATTTAGAACAATCGCATTTATATTGCGATAACATTTTTTTTTTTTGCAAATTCAAAGAAAAAAATCAACCCGTACTCATAAATTTTTTCATATAAGTAAGAAAAAAAAGGTAAAATGCGTTTTAGAAAACGCCAAAATAATCGCCAACTCTTTTTTAGGCCCTAATCATGTACAACGAAGTGGAACGCCACAAAACTAACGCAACGCCAAAGAATAACATTGAAAGCACAAACAATGTCATAAATATTTCGTAATTTTGTTGTTGCTTTCTACAGAAATTCGCATTGCGTTTTAAAATTTCAAACGCTCCATTGCTTGTGTCGTTGAAAATTTAAAAAAATAAAACGGTACATGAATTTCTGTTGAAAGCAACAACAAAATTACAAAATATTTATGACATTGTTTGTTCCTTTAATGTTATTGTTTGGCGTTGCGCTGCATTGTACATGATTAGGGCCTTAATTTCGCCAAAAAATGGTCACCAAACACAAAATTTCATCGCCAAATAGGTTTATTAATCGCCACGTTAAGTGAAAAATCGCCACATCTGACAGCCCTTATCAAAAGTACAAATTAGGAATTTAGTACACTAAACCGAAATCTTATTAAATATTTACATTTTTAACAATTAAAAATTATCAGAGCCAGCTTTATTTTTAGAAGAAGGAGTTTCATTTGAAGAGAACGATGATTTTGATTCTGATTTAATTTGGTTGCAATCATTAGATTTGATTGCAATTGAAGTATTGCAATCAAATAAATTGCAATCAATTTTTATATATATT
Source organism: Pollenia amentaria (assembly GCA_943735925.1). Classification (NCBI taxonomy): domain Eukaryota; kingdom Metazoa; phylum Arthropoda; class Insecta; order Diptera; family Polleniidae; genus Pollenia; species Pollenia amentaria. Next base: position 195,872,948 of record OX031008.1, on the reverse strand, counting down.
GATTTATGTGCTGTTTCTAGGTGACAAGCGATTGATTGTGTAGTATAATTTATATGAAAAACACTCAGTTTTTTGAGTTCTTTTCATATAAATTTTACTACACAATCAATTGTCTGTCACCTGGAAACAGCACAGTAAAAAAAATATTGCATTCCGAATCAGAAAATTGATTGCATGATTTAAAATTGAAATCATACAATCAGTTTTTCCGATTTTCATTGCAATCAAAAAGTAAGCAATCGTTACGAAAAATTGTGTGATTGCAATTAAATCGATTGCAAACATTTACAGCTCTGCTCTTTACACATACACACAATTACAAACAAATGTACAGAAATATAAATAAGGATAAAACAAAAGATTTTATTCCCCTGCTATTAAACTGCTGTTGCTGTTGTTATTGTCGTATTTTGATATCTTTGGTTTGGCAGTAACAATAAGTACCCACTATACAACACCAGAAAAAGCCAGCACCTAAGAGTTTTCCTTCAACTACTTAAACCCAAATGTTTGGTAAAAATTTTCCAAAAGAGGTTTTTTAATGCTAAAATTGTCGTTGCTTGCGGTTGCTGGAGCTTTTTAAAGGAACAAGACTGAGTAGACAGACATACACTACGAGATGTAGTTTCAACTCACGCACATCGCATCATCAATAGAAGAAACCACAACATGCAACCACATAACCTTTACTATACATCCCAAGCCACCCTCCCAAACCATCCGTATGCACATACAAATGACAATCAACCAAACCACCATTAACAACCCCCTACCAGAGTCAACAAAATCATCATCGTCGTCACCAAAATTTCGGTTTATTGAAAAATGTTCTATGTGCTGTTGCTGTTGCTTTTGCCATTGTCGTCTTAAATGCGACATTATTTTGTTCTTAAAGAAAGTGCTTGTAGTAATAAAAGATTTGTTTGCCCCTTCTTGTTATTTACTTGTGTTTTATTTTATATTTTTGAAAAAATATTTAAATGTAAATCCTTATTCGCCTAAATGCAAACTTAACTCATTCATCTTGGTATTTGAAGTCTATGTTGAGTAAGTACTTACTGGCGGGTTGTAGGACTCGTAGTTGTTTTCGTTCTTGTGAATTTGAAATAAATACAAATACAATGGCTTGTGTTTTGTGTTGATGCCAAAGGATTACTCAATTAATTTAATTATGTGCCGTCAATCATTTCTTGCACAATGTTCTATGTACCGAATTCTTTTTTTCGCGGTACAGAGTAGAGGCAGTGTAAAACAAGTCCACGTTAACTGCTGTAATGGGTTTTCTATTTATTTTCGTTTATGCAGGAATTTTATTTTTCATTATTTTCTCAAGCACCCTTCAGGCGAAGGGTAGCAGTGTTAGGACTTTTAAAATGTTTGCGACTTTTTGTAGAGAATTGGGTTTTGCTTTTTCTCTAGCTTATGCTATTGCTATTTTGAATTCTATAGGGAATTCTTTAAAAAATGCTTATTTAAATGTTAAAACTGATACTGTTGCTTATGCCAATTACATTGCAATTGCTTATGCTATTACCAATGCTATTTTAAATTATATTGTAAATGCTGTTGTTAATACTAACTATTGCTATTGCCAGCGTTATTTATAATGCTTTTTTCAATGCTACATATATTAGGAGGTAACCATATTCTAAGAGCAGCGGTATAAATGCTTGCAGATAACCATATTATTTTTCAATATGACCAAAATATGATTAAAACCTGGGCTGTGGAGTTGTCAAAAAATATTTCTAACTCCGACTCCAACTGCTGAAATTTTTTAAGTCCGACTCCGACTCCTACTCTAACATTCATGCAAAATGTATATGTGGCTGACTTCCAAAACGTCAATTGCTTTGTATTAGAACCGAGCATAATGTTTCATAACGCCGCAGTACAAAATATATACAATGCAAACCTTCCAAAACATCACTGTTAAGTATTAGTAACGCAGAAAAACAGCAATCAGGGCATCCGTTTTAAAATTGATGCTTTGTGTAATTTAATATTTCATTTGCAAACACTACATCGAGATCTTAAAGTTATGCAGTGTGAGTGAGTACTGACTCGTACTGCGGACATTGCGTGTAAAAACTGAATAGCTTTAACCATGTAAATGAGTTAGCTTGTGAGTCACCTCTGACTAACTTCTGATTAACCATGAGTTAACTTTAAGCTAACTCATTTTCCGACAGGGCTTTAATATTATCCATTGCATCACTTACATTTCAAAACGTTTAAAGAAACAAAACACATAGTTGCATTGTTTCGGCACTTTGTACATGCACATGGTTAAAATACAGTAGTACAACTGTATACAAACTTTGTATTAGTACGTTTTGGAAGTCAGCCTGTATATGTATTTGACTTTAAACAATTTTTTTAATGTAGTACATACTTTTAAATGTTTATATATAGCAAGAAACTGATTCTGTAAAAATTTCAAATCGATATTTTAATGCTAACACGTGCCGCGTTGAGCTATAATATATTTATTAACATACATATGCAAAGTAGACTGGTCCTTATTTTCTCTGACTTCAACATTTTTAAGTAGACCCTCTTAAAATATTATTATTAGTATAAAAATCATTTTGTTATTAAACTCATGTGCTATTTATTTAACCACACATTTTTTTCAACTAATCAATAACTGAATATAAGTTTTGCTAATGCAATTTAGACTCTTGGCCGCACATACCCAAATAATTTACATTATTACACACTTTTATACTATATACTCACATAAAATAAATTAAAATCTTCTTAATCATAGTGATCTGCAAAATATTCTATCGCCAATTTCGAAGAATTTTTATTTTGAAAAATTTTAGAAAATTTTTTTTAATTTTTTATGCCGAAAAATATTTGATGTGGAGTCCCGAGCTTTTGTGGGTACTTCGACTCCGAATCCGGTACAAAAACCTCAACTACGACTCCACAACTTCGATTATGACTCCGACTCCACAGCCCTGAGTAAAACTAACCGTAATTTGGTAAAAATTACTCATAATTTGTTCAAAACTATCCAAATTATGGTCAGAATTTACAATAAAATACTCAATTGTTAACCATATTATGATTATTTATTTAAACCATTTTTTCAATTTGCTTATTGAGTCAAGTTTTAATATTATTTCGCTCTTTATTCCCGTTACATGTTACTTATGTTCTAATTCATTATCAGCATTCTTTCCATTTTATTGGTTTGTAATACTATGTAAAATTTATGCATTGAACAACTAAAAGAAAAAGAATGTGCGAATTTTAAGCTAACCCAACAAGTGATTGAAAGATATTCAAATACTGTAGTGAATAAAAAACCATAAACACATTACTTTTGAAATTAAACATACACCCCCGTATTTGTAAACGATTATTAATTTAAACAATATTTTATTAAGGAAAGTTTTCATAGAAAATTTGTTTTGTAAATCTTTATTGAATTTAAAATATGTTTACGAATACGGGCAACAATATCACAGCACCTACGGTTAAGCCAAATTATATTAAAACATTAGCGGTTTTCACCCTTGGTAGACCATGTTAGTCTTATTACTTAGTTAACGTACAAACATTTACAACACCGCACCAGCAAAATGTATTCAACTTTTATTTACTACGCTGTGGTTGAAAAATCAAACAAGAAGCTCTAGTAAACACTTGTGTTAAATCTATCAGAATAAAACAGTTGGAGAACCTCTATTTCTCTCTCTTTCTCTCACTCAGCAGATTCATTAATTTACAATATATAATATTAATATTAAGTATTATTGAGAATGGGTCAATTACGCATGACAACTGAACTAAAGTTGAGTTGCCAGCAGCGAAATCAGGCAACGCTGTTCATGTTAAAATAAGAAAATTTTTTGTATATTTTAACATGAGCGGAGTTGCCTAATTTTCTAAATTCTGTTGAGCGAATTCTGGTATTGATATTCCATAATATAACCAAATTTTAATACGGTAGTGAAATTTGCTTTACCGTTTTATACGTTTGATTGATACTATTGATTTGTTTACTGATGCGTATTTAATTAATTTTTTCATTACTTTCAAAAAATTTTTAATTTAAATCAGTTTTTATTTTTTCTGTCTATACCCTCATTCAGCACTTGTGGTGGAAAGTATACAAAGCCATGTCAACCCCTTCCTTTTCTTGAGACCACCCTGTATATGCTTTTTATGTTCCTTTCTAAAGCTTATATTTAGTACACAGAAAAAACTTCTCCAAAATTTTTCACCAATTAACGCATTAATTCAAAAATAAAATCAGTTTCAAATAAAAGTTTAATCAATTGAATTAAAAGTTTAATCAAGTGAATATAACGTTAAATTAATATTATTAATTTGCTTACTGGTGCAAATGTAATTAATTTTTTAATTAATATCACACATTTTTTAATTAAAATCACTTTTTATTTTTTCTGTGTAGTGTTCTTATAATTCTATACAATGCATACTTTTAATTATTATTTTACTATTCTCGTATAAGAACAAGATCTTATATCTTTCTCTTAGAACTAATTTTGAATTAGAGCCCGAAATAACGAATAATCCAACTCGTTTGTACGTTTGACAGTTTTTTTAATTTCACAAACTCCATTAGCGGCATTATACATTAATGAAGTGGTAAGAGGTGAGTTGAAGTGGGGGGATTTCAAATTCCTAGCAAATGTTTTATATTTACAAAATTTTCCTTTTTTTTTAAGGAAAATCAAAAAGAAAATGTTGGTTTATTGGTATTTTTTTTTTTGCAATTTACTAACATTTATAATATCCTAAGGACATTTTTTTTCTTAAAACGGTGGCTTTTTTAAGAAAAATTGTGGGTTCTGTACTGATATTTACTTTAGCACAACCGCACGCATTCCCTGTATTCAAAAGTAAAAGTTATTCACATGCTCGATTTTTTACTTGTACATATGGGTGGGTGCTTCTTATAAGAGTGTATGCGTGCATGTCTTAATGTGTGTTGCATGGCATCCTGTTACAGACTTTCCATCTTAAGATTTCAATTCTGAGGATTTTAATTATTTTAATTATTTTTCCATATCAACTAATGAGGGGGTGAGTGAAGATATATGAATGTATGTGTTTGTAATCGTTGACATGGTAAATTAAAAGTATTTTTATTTGTTTTTAATACAATGGCTTATCACTTAATAAAAATAAAGGATGTATCAAGTGAATAACAAAAAAATAAAATACTAAGAAAAAGATAATATTGATATTTACTCGTTCAAAAAAGAATGTTATAGCCGGCTGTGCCGAATTTTATAAACTCTTCATCAACAGTTACAATTTTAAATTAGTTCACTTTAAATGAGATCTGTAATATATTATGAACTAATCCTTATAAAATCTGAAATTCAAATTTCAAATCATAAAAAATAATGTGTGTAAATTTTAATGGCAGAATTTATTATTATTCGGTAATATGATAAGGTGCACAGAAAAAATTAAACAATGTGTTATTTTATTTAATTAAATATTGACAATTCCCAACAACAATTCTACAAGCTTAAATTATTTTATTTTGAACGAAAAAGTCAGTTAATATTTTTTGATATTTAATTAATATTTTAATTAAAAATTTATTGCAAAACAACTTATATATTAATTAAATCAAAATTTTATTTTTAATTTTCTTTCAACTAAAAAAAATATGTGATTCAATTATCACGTTAATTAAATTTAAATACTTTTTAAACCATTTCTTTAATTGATAAAAAACTTTTTTCTGTGATACAATACCTAGCAGCTCAAAATATAAACACTTACTGCCGTATTCATAAAAAATTTTTAATTGAATAAAAATTTACTCACTAATTTTCTGAGTTAATTTTACTCAATAAATGTTTGTTAAAATCGTTTATAAATTAGGGGGTATAAGCAGAACCCAAAATACCCTCCTGACCAATGGTGGTCTAGAGTATCTATCTATATATAAAATTGTACCGTTACTGTCTGACTAATACACTGATTCATCATCGCAGAGCCTAAACGCCTGAAGCAAAAAACTTGAAATTTGGACCAGAGTTTGGTCTCTCCCCAAAAAGATCCACTAAGACGGGATTTGTGAAAATTCAAATATTTATGGGGCAAAAACGGGTAAATTCGGTAACTTTATATCTTTAAAACTAAACGAGATACAAAAAAAATTAAATACTTATCGTTGTTCTTTAGAAAAATAAGCGGACAAGTGCCTAGTACTTTTTCAAAATTCGGCCCTTTTGCGGAGTAAACGGGTAAAACTTATATTTTGGTACTTTGTTGTCACTCTATCCATCGATTTTCGAAATTCGGACGTTTAACGGGTGAAGACGTAACTATATCTGGTACTTTTTTACAAAACATTCTTCTCCATTCATTCACATACGTATTAAATTATGGGCTCTCACTACAAAATTGACATTTTTGATGCCTGAAGTAGTCGGATCCATCGATTTTCGAAACTCGGACGTTTAACGGGTGAAGACGTAACTATATCTGGTACTTTTTTACAAAACATTCTTCTCCATTCATTGACATGCGTATTAAATTATGGGCTCCCACTACAATATTGACATTTTTGATGCCTGAAGTAGTCGGATCTAAGATTTTAGACTACGGACGGAAAATTGAGAGGAAAAGGAGCGTGCCAAATTGTGTTATTTTACGTTTAAACTAATTTTGAAGCCATTTAAGGACCAATGAAGCTAAGTAGTACTAAGCATATGATACTGATGTTGGGACTTACCTTAAAGTAGTTAGAATTTTTTGATTTTGGATGGAGAATAAATTATTAAAAGGAAGAGGAAATAGAGGCAAAATGTTGTTTTTTTTTTTTACATATTAACTTACTTGGAAGGGTCAGACGTTAGAAAAGGTAGAAGTATATTTGCCTTAACCGGTCTTTAGTCATTGTCAATTGTTTCATTTGCAAGAGTAAAGTCCGCAGATGACATCAAAATAAAAGTTATTTATGAAGATGGAAAGCAGGGAATGCGTAAGGGCAGCTCAGAAGTTTTCACTAGACATATTCATAATAAACATCTGCATGAAACTTAATAATGATGTTCAGTAAACTTTCAGTAAAATTAATAACTACGAAATGAAAGCAACAAACAATCGAAATTTAAGAGACGTGTAAGATGCAGTTAGTTTGTTTACTTAAACAAGAGAATATGAATACTAACAACTCTGAAACAAAACAACCACTGAATAAATGTCGAATAAGTTCATGGAAAAACACATTTATTTATATAGCCATGAAGAGTAAAAGCAACAAGATTAAGAAGTACATTAATATTAATATAACAAAAATTAATTAGTATTGTGGTTATTTTATTAAACTGTTAATGGTTTTTAATCCAAATTTAGATATTTTTAATTAGGCTTAAGTTCATTGAATAAAATTTTCATTAAATTATTTTTATGAAGACATGAATTTTACAACATGAAATTAATTAAAATTTAATTAATCATTTTTCATTCTTGACTGCACAGTCATTCTCAGCGTTTGTTTTTAATGTAAATTTTTAAAATTCAAAAAAATTTCATTTTATTATCAAGAACATTTTTCAGCAATGTGTTTTGCTTGGAAAATATTTAAAAAATGGTTAACAAATTACAAATGTATATTATTGTATTTAGATGTAACAAAAATGAAAAAATTACATAAATTTACTAAGTGGCAACATCGCTATTGAGTATTTATACAAAAAAAAATGATGGAGAGTGAAAACTGTGAAACAAAAGTCGTTTCATTGAACAAAGTGTTTGTGTTTGCCATATGAAACGAAATGTGTTTGCTAGTAGCATAAATAAAACAGAAGTTTGCTCAGTAATCGGAATTTTATTTGAATACGAACTTCATTGGATAAACGTTTCGACATGTTCATGAATGAAGTTATTCATGCAGCCCTTTAATTCATAATAATACAAAAATATTAAGTTTTTTATTCAAGATTTTGAAATGCATACTCATACTTTTTCTGCATACAAAAATTCGGAAACGATTTAGTTTTTAGGATTTTTTTTTGCAAAATTTTTAAATCTTTTTTTAATAATTGAGGAATTCTAAGTCCATTAAGCCATATCAGTCTGTCTGCCCTTCTGTTGAAAATACGCTCACTTTCGAAATACTCAAGAGAAAAGAACAATATTGGTAACAAATTCTTTCTGCTTCTCCCTAGCATCTTTGGAATTTAATCCAGTAGAATCGGTTCAGTATGAAAAGAGTCCCCAACTGTGGAACAACATTCCTAAAAAAAATTAATATTTTTGTTGGAAAAACTGACATAAATTGGTAACAGAATGCTTCGATTATTATTAAATTTTGCACAAATGCGTTTGATATGGCTGGAAATATAACTACAAATTAGGGAAGCTCGGTTCATAATTTACCATATATTGCCCAAATGAAGCCTACTTTCGGAAAATACTTAAGTACACATAAAACCATAACAAATAGTGATAATGCAGTAAAACTTAGTCTGTCATAGATTCAAAAAATTAGAAATGACTCTGCCAAATTTCGTCAAGAACGATTTAAAATTTACCATATGCCCCATATATACCCCACTCTGGGAAATAATTTGAATACAACTAAAACCATATCATATATAGATATTGTGGTAAAAGTTGACCCAATTTAACTTTACATACAGAAAAAATTAAAAATTGTCTCTAATCACTAAATTCGTACCAGATTCATACATCAAGCCAACAATTTGTCGATTTTACACCTATTACCAAAATGATTATATGTATTATGTATTACAAAGAATTGTAAAAATGAAAAATTTTGAGCACATATATATTTTTCAATAAATGATATTTTTAATTTTAATTAAAAAAATTTTCAAAAAACGTTGCCGTTTCCAACAATGTGTAAATCGATTTAATTAAATATAGCTCAGGTTTAGATTATTTTATTTTAAATGAAAAAAAGTCAAATAAGATTTTTTGTTATTTAATTAATACTTTAATTAAAAATTTATTTGAAAACAACTAAAATGTTAATTAAATTAAATTTTTAATTTTCTTTCAACTAAAACAATATTCAAATTAATTCATTTAATATCAAATTAGTTGAATTGAAATACTTTTTTAACAATTTTTAATTGATATAAAACTACCGATAATTTTTTCGGTGTATGGCTATAACTAACACCATGTTAGTTTGTAATAATCAGTCCATAATTTACCATAGGACACATATCTAGCGGCCTTTCGAAAATTTATTTGAGACGAAAAAAAATTTAAAAATTTATATTACTGTTTTAAAATTTGGTATAATTTAGGTTTTTTTTTTAATTTTAGAGATCGGTCTACCGAATTTTGTGATAAACGATCCATAATTTACGACAGGTCTAATTATTGGACTCCAATAAAGGGAAAGTCTCCTCCTGAGTATCACTTTAATACGTCTAACAATATTTCTGAGGCATGATATTTAATCAAAATAAGGCAACGAATTATAATACTTTGAGGTCAGGTTTAAAAAAGATTCGTTACTAATTTATAGATCTCATATTAAACCCACTCCTGAAATATTCGGACCTATTCTATTTTGTGTGTTTTATTAAATTACAATATTACAGTGTTTGACACAACTTTGACGCTCTTATTTAAGTATAGCATTCCAGCATTAAAGACAGGAGCTAGAAAACGCTCTAATTTATGATGGTATGTAGCCTCTGAACATTAGTGATGCCAACTTAGCCATTTAGTGGTTAGATTTAGCTATTTTTCACCTTGCTTAGCCATTAACTAATTATTTTACTCATTAGCCATTTTTAAATTGTTTTTTGCCGTTTCTTCTATAATAATAATATTAATTTTCTTATAAAAATTTTTAAAATTGATAAAAGTAAAATAAACATTTTTAACAATTATTTTTATAATTGTTGAAAATTTTTATAAACGATGATGATGAAACATCTATAGTGTGCACACTAGTTGCAGATTGCATATCCAATAACCAGTCTGAAATCTATACATACCACCTCAATCAGAGTAAGGCGAATTCCGCACTTATTGGCAAATGAATGTAAGTCAATGCAAATAGCATGATACAAATGCATGCTAATAAATAAAAAAAAAAAAAAAATATAATTGCTGATCAATCAGAATATATGTATGTGAGTGATAAACATAATTGAGTACATTCCAAACCCAAATATTCTGATTGGTCAAACTAATTATGCAAAGAGAAATTCTTGATACCTCCGTGGTATCGAAAGAGATGGATACATTTTTATCATAATTAAAATAGGTAGAAAAGGTTAGGACAAAAAAATTAATAAAGACAGGCTTGAAATTACTAAACTAATTCGGCAACAACTTGCCTTGTGTTTTTGATTGAAAGCCTCAGATAATTCAGCAGTTCCTTTGAACGAACATTCCTAAATAGCTACACTACACATCTTTCAAAATAAAAGAACAGTACTCAATCCAATATTAAATTTAAAAAATGTTTCAACACAAACAACACTGTTTCTTTCGGGTCGAAAGTATTTCAATATAAAGATGCAGGCGGCAATAAAAAACTTTTAGAAACTTCAGAGTCGCTCCCACTTCCATGGTCTAATGCTGAAGTAGAGAGGGTATTTAGCATAGATGGGGGTAGTACACTAATTTTGCAGTTTCAACTCACAGTTAGTGATAATGTAAAATTATTACAATAATTTTGTTAACGATGAGTGATGAATGGAAAATTAGCAGCCTCACTAAACATGAGTTTTTGCACTCAAAAAAAAATTAGTTTGATTTAAGAAAAAGTAATCAGCAGTTTATTGCAACTTTTTTGTTCTTCACTCATTTGAGTGCAACTTTGAATTTTGCACTAAATTGGCAAACATAGAACTTGTTTTTTCATGATAAAAGCCAGGAGATATTCTGTTATTGACAAAATTTCATGTTGTTTAATTTCATTTGCTCATGCATATCATCTCAAGAAACAAAAACCATGCACATACAATATTACATTTTTTTAATTGTTAGTGAGAGTCTTTTTACATGCAGCTTTTTTGACTGAAAGTACAAATTTTGCACTATTTGAATTTAGTGCAGATTTTATGCATTTTCAATCACCGTTAGTGATAGTAAAAACATTTGCAATACCACTCAATTTTTTTAGTGCTCGTGAACCAATCAAAAAAATAGTGCAAATTAATATTTTTGCAGTTTTATTTGGTGATAGTGCAATGATGATTTAAATCAATATTTAGTGCACTACCCCCAACTATGGTATTTAGCCAAGTAACTATCGTTAAAAGAAGTTTGAGAAATAGGTGTAATTTAGAAACCGTTAATTCGATTTTATCAATTAGGGAAATAGTTTTTTTTTACCATAACAATAAAATATTTTTTATTTTTTATTGTAGATATGGACTCAAAAGGTGTCATGAATATGATTTACCTTTAAAATATTGAAAACTAATAGGCACAAGTTATTCCTATGAGATGAACAATAAAGACATCGAATTTATCGATGATTTAATTTTTTAAATGGTAAAATATCTAAATTACGTGTAGTTTTATGTAAAAAATTGATTTCCATTTACAATTTCATGGTAAAAAATTTCAATGAACTATTATTGTTTTGTTATTGAATTTAATGTGTTTTTATATAAAAAAAAGTTTTTAGCCATTTTTTTTAGCCAATTTTTGGCCATTTTTTTGAGTAAATTTTTTTTAATAAATTTAGCCATTTTTGGTCATAAAGTGTTAGAAACACTGCTGAACATCATATCCGTAGTCCGTTGGATCGGGTTGTCGCACAATCGGTAGTACGCTTTTTTGTTCCATTTTAGGAAAAGAATATGAAAATATATCAACGGCTTATATTCAATCTGTTTCTTCTGCTTTGTTGGAATTATTCAGGAGAACAAACATTTTAATTTATTCAATTTATATTTGGAATTAAACCAATCAATTTTCTAGAATACCTAAATAAATATTAGCAAAAGTATAAACACTAAGCAGTTTGGCTTCAAAATTTCGCTATGCAGAAGGATTTGTTGAAAATATGTTTTGTTGATATAACAAAGGAATCGGTGCCATTCTTCTTTAGAGAAATCCCACCGAAAATTTGTAATGTAATAAGTCATGTAAAGATAATTTTTAAACGATTTAAAATTTTTTTTTTTAATAAATATTTTTTTAAGTATCGAATGTCGTTTGTTCTGTTAAAAAATTCCACTTAATTTTTTATTTTTTATTAGTTCAATATTTTTTTTGCTTTTCTGCAAACCAAGTTTCAAACTTTCCGATATAAATATTAAATATTTCTAACTTTAATTAATAAATATATATTATAAACTCATAGCCTTAGTTAATCAAAATAAAACTCACTATTTTAAAATTGCAAAATAACAGATATCAATTTATTTAAATATATTAACACTTTTAGGCAATATAGTAAAGATTTTTAAAATGCACAATTTTTTTTCTTTTATCAGGATCTCAGTATCGTTTCAATATGCGTCTAGGATTCAAAACACATCACACAATTCATATATGCACACAGGAGTTAACACTGTCTTATGACATGCATGTTGCAATTAAGGATTCACCGGAAAAGGAAAATAATTTTGCTTACTTTATGCGCTTTGATCGTATTTGAATAAGCAACCGACGGACTTAAATGTTTCTCTTTTTTATTTGTTTGCACTTCTTTTGTTTGATTAATGGCCTAAAACTGAAACCACTATTTAAGAATCAGGATATTTCAGGATTTTTTTTTCAATTTGGCGTGATAAACGAACAGAATTTAGCTGCTTGTTGACACAAAGAAATTACAAATGCTAATGTTTTAAGCGCTAAAAAAAGTAACAACAACTAGACGAGGCAAATAAAGCTGGCGATGATGATTTCGATGATAATCATTGTTATATAAATTTTACTATATACCAAAATCAGTAGCACAAAAAGACAAAGAAAAAAGCGTTTAAAATTTTGAAAATGCAAAAAGCCAACAGTAGCAGCTCAAAACCCCAATTTGCTGTTTCACCAGGATAATTTAAACAAAGCAAAAACGCACTGAAAATCACCAGGATATTCTAAGGAATTTTTAATTGTGAAACAAGGTTCTGTTGAAAATCTGTGAAAATAAAAGAAAACAACAAAATCCTTAAAAAAAAATTATTAATATGCTTTAGTAGTAGTTTTATGCCTTGAGGAGGAGTAGAGGAGTAGGTGTTAACAAAACTATCACTAAGTTTAAGGGGAAATGAAGACAAGCACGTGCTCTAAAGGAATTTAAAAGTGTAAATTCCGAAAATTAGCACAGTTTCTAAGGAATTGCTAAACACATGCGCATTATAAAAGAAAGAGTGGAAAAGCGAACTGTTATACAAATATCCCCTTTTTAATCATTTCATTATGTGGGTGTAAGGACAATCCGAAACAATCAAACAACCACTTAACCCCCATTCCCAGAACTTTTGTGGATACCGCTGTCAACGTCTTTTAAGGTTTTAAACGTCTAGAGCATGAAAGTTACTGTTTTCGTTTACTCCTGTTTAGTTTAACGTTTCATGTTCAACAACAACGTTAAGGTTTGCGGCAGAGAAGCGCAGGACACTCTTACGTGTTACATTTTTTACATTTAAGTGAATCAAGAGCTCTGTGTATAAGTGTGAGTGAGTGTCTGTATTAATGTCTATTAGTATGTGTGTGTGTGTTTGGTAGAAAACAAAAAAGCTCGACAACTTTGGAAAACTCTGCTCGTACACATTGATGCCAGTAAGTTGTGAACTTAGAACAGGTAGAGACGCCGCGCGCTTTACACACATTTCCTCCAAAATTTTTCACACACTCTCAATGAAAGTGGCCCAAAAGAAAAATCAGTAAAAAAAACAGAAACACAGACCATAAATAGTTTTTTTTTTATATATATTAAAAAATATTATTGTTGTTTTGGCCATAAAACAACATCAAGTACAATAACAACAACTCTAAAAAAAGTATACATATATAAATTTCAAAATGCACTAAAAAAATCAAAAGAAAGCAACACTAAAATATTGAAAATTTTTGGAAAAGTCTTTGCCGAGAAAATGAATTTTATTTGAGACTTGGGTTTTGTTAGCCTGGCCAACAGATGCACCACTCTGCCACAGTCAGTTACAAACAATCCACGAACTTGGCAAATTCATAACAAAAAATTAAATTTTACTTATTACGGATAAATATTCAATTCATTAAAAAAAGAAAGAAATTATCCAAAAAAAAAAAGTTTTCTTTTTATACAACAAGTTTTTAAACTAAAGTTTCTTTGTTTTATATATAAAAAAAAAGTGAGAAAAAAGTAATAAAATTCTATTAAATAAAGTGTTTTAATTCAAAGCTAAGTTTTTGTGTAAAATGAGGTAACCAACAAGTTAAAACAAAATTTCAAGTTTAAAACTAAAATCTCCCACAACAACTAGTTAATAAATTAATTTTTAACCCACTAATAACAACAACTGAAAAACTTTATCGGAAAAAGTCTAAGAAAGTTGCCAAACCAAAAAAAAAAAACTTTCCTAAAAGTTTTACGAAATAAAAAAAGTTTTTAGATGCGAATTCCAAAACTTTTTTGTGCATTTGCAAAAGAATTTAAGAAAAAATATAAAGCGGCAAAAAATATAAACAAATATTGAAAACAATGAAAAATTTTGTAAGCAAAAATGTTTAAACAAAATAACAAAAATTAAAAAAAAAAAATAACTAAATAGGTAATTAAAACATTTATTTATTAACAACATTTATTTATGTTTTTATTTTTGTTTAAAATAAAAGAACTTTTTGAATTTCAATAAAAACTAAAAGTATAAAAGACTAACCAAAAAAATTCAATGCAACAAGAATTTTTTCTACTAAATATTTTAAAAAAAAATTATGTAACAAAAATGTTTATTTTATATTTACAAATACATTTTTTCTTTTCTTTAATTTGGTAGTTTTGTAATGTTTTTTAAAAGTAAAATTAATTTATTTTAATATATATAAAATTTTATTCAAACAAAAATTTAAACTAAAAGCCTGATATGTTATTATTTTTGTTGTAATCTTAAAACACTTTATACACTGCTATGCAGCAAAAACTTTACTTCCTTATATTCTATTGAAATGGAACTACTTCTTTTAAACATTACTATGTAAGACTACCAGCTACTCGTTTTATATTATAAACTTATTACTATGTATTAGTGCGAACTGCAGCAAGAATCTACTTTTATAAAACACACTTTGGGTTTATTGTAATCCGCTTAAAGTACTTTTAAAAATTCTTTGCAGCAAAAACTTAACTTCAAAGTACTATACTGAAATGCAACTGTTGCTTTTATGCATTACAGAGTAATAAAAAGCAATCAATCACCAAAAACTGGGTTTGAGTTTATTGTGATCTGCTCATAACATATTTAAAAATTAAAAGCATCAAGCAATTAACTGCCTTCTGTCCTAGCAAAATGGTACTGCTTCCTTCATACATTACTTAGTAAGCCTTAGCCATGTATACTCCAACAAGAATCCACAAAAAAGAAGTTTATGTGCTAATTGTGATCCGCTCATAATACTTTTTAAAGGTTTGTAAAAGTAAAAACTTTAGCCCCTTGTGTCCCAATAAATTGCAACTACTTTTTTGTACATTACTAAGTACCGCTAACAGTTAGCTTTGAATTTTAAAGTAATTACTTGTAATTCATACTGCAGGAAGAATCAGCCAAAAACAGGTTTTGAGTTTATTGTGATCCGCTCATAATACTTATAATAATAAAAAAAATTCTACACAGTATCCAATAAAAATGCTTCTGCATCTTCTATACATTACTAAGTAACCTTATTATCGAGTGGCTTTAAAATCTAAAGCATTTTTTTTAATATTATTCTGCAACAAGAATCAATAAAAAGCTAATTTTCGCAAAAGTCTAGCCAAAAAAATTTTACCTACAATTTTATAGACAGTAATTTCATTCATACATTTCCTTAAAATTCTAGTAACTAAAGGGTGTTTTTTAAGACCGATAAAACTTAAGAAATGGTTAACCGTCAAACGAACTATTATACTGCACTTAAATTTTGACATTTATGATCTGAATATAATGGCAAATTGTCATAAAGAGATTCACACTTAAAAAATGCAAACAAATTTTCCAAATTTACTTTGATTCGCGCCACTCATACACGACTCCATGATTCGAATGGCGTATTTTTGCTTAACAGGTGCGCTAGCAAACAGATTTGCCGCATATGGAGTAAGACTAATCCACATAGAACCACACGACTTCATTACTTCTAGAAAAATGCAATGTTTGATACAGTACCTACACGCTGGTGGTGTTATCAAACCTTTTTCTTCAAAAATAAAGCCGGAGCTAGCGATTTGGTCAATGGAAAACCTGACCGCACGATTATCAATTTTAGTTTAAAAATATGGATGACTTAATACCGGCGAAATATGGTTGCAAACCAATGGCGCCATATGCCGTTAGGCGACCGCTAATACCGACTTAATGGAATCAAAATTTGGCGTCAAGTTGATTCCGAGAAATTGGCTGTGAACTGCGCTCCAAGCTCGTGCGATTTGATACCTTTTGAGTATTTCCTGTGCTTTTTTTTTGCTGATAAAACAGCAACAATTAACACCTTAAAGGACAAAATAGTTCGAGTTATTTGTAGCAATGCTCGAGAAAGTGGCAAAAATTGGACGTCCATCATACGCTTCGCAAAGTACACCCGCGGTGCCCATATTTCCGAAATAATTATTAAAGGTTAAAGCCATCTATTGATCTTTTGAATAAAAATTTTAACTTTTGACATATAACTTTTCGTGTTTTTTTTACAATTCCAAATTGGACTTAGTAAAATACCCTTTACATCCTTCAATTCTTCAAATTATTACTCATATTACTCAGAGCAGTACGTACTACAATAATAACTCAAAATCGATAGTGTATACTTTATGTATGCCCGTAATTTCTACAAAAAGACATCTGGTCTCGTATTCGTATATAACAGTTATTGTAACCTATTTCAAGGTCTATTTGGCCTACGTGATTTTACCTCAAGTTTTCTTTTAAAATGTACAGCACTTACACTATAGATTTCTATACACAGCTAGATTTATATTTGTAGAAATTACGGGCATTAACCCTGAAAGGTTACTCTTCATTTAAGTACATTAAGATCGACGATCTTTTTAAAATAAAATTCTAGCGGAACGATTTTTAAAGTAAAAAAATCAACAAAAAATTTTTTAGTTAGCATTTTATTAAAAAATAAAATTAAATAAAGCATGATATATAAAAGTTTTTCTTCTTTTTCAAAATTTGATACGAAGTTTTACTCACTTTTGTGTTTCAAAATTAATAATTGTTTTAAAGCTTTAGTCATCTGCTAAAGTTGTTGAAAATAAGAGCGTTATTTGAATACAAGTAAAAAATTTATATGATAAAGTTCGACGAACAGTAACCATCCAAGGTTAAAACAGTTTTGAATTTGTTGCCCAACTTGACTTGTAGTCTCTGCTAATTCTTAAGTCTATGTATTTAATATATAAAGAGGAAATACATACAAATCTCTTTTCAATTAATGCAAATAGTGTGCTCTACTCCATCATAAGAAGGAAATAACAACATTTAATCTTCAGACTCCAGCATACAATAACTCGTTTATGATCTTATTGAGCTACCTAAACAAGAGCGGCAAGCGTTTTTTAAACATGAAAATTATATTGCCAATACCGGCCTACCGATCTGACATAAAAGATTTTTCCGTCGGATGGTTTTGAGTTCGCGTTCTAAAGGTTGGTTTCGTATAAACTGTATGAAAATAAGAAGGTTTGACATATAAAAAAGAAACGCTTGTCGCTCTTGTTTAGGTTGCTCAGTAAGTGTTAAAAAATTTCAGAACATTGCGACATAGAACTTCGCTTAAAAGAATTTGGCCAGTTGTTTAATATTCAAGTAAATTTTTAACTTTTCTTTAAGAATATTGTAATATTCTTATTGGCTGTACAAAAAAGTTTTTACTGCCAAAGCTTTTTTTACTGACTATTTAAAATACTGACCATTCTACACTCAACAGAATATATGAACTAAGTGATTGCAAAGGTCAAAATTCCACATAAAAACAATTGACAGCCAGAATAGCTCTCTCAGATGCATACACCTTGTGAATGTGCCTTGCAGCTGACCATTAAAATTTGTGAGTTTTTTGTAACTTGAATTACCCCCAAAACAACTTCTGACTTTTTTTTTAAGGTATGCAGGAAATCAAGTCAATTTAAAATACTTATGATGCTAATAAATTGTTAAAAATAAATGGAGTTCTTCCTATTACCACTCTTGAAATTCTGTAATAATCTATTCCAATAATTATTTAAGATCATGTTGTATTTCACACGGTCATTGAGTTACTTTTCCATATTTTGCCCTCCCAAATGCGAACAAGCTTTGTTTAGGGGAAACATATATTTTAATGCCTGATATCATAATCTGAAGGATTGCCTAATGTCTATATATTGGAATAGAATAATGTTTGTCTTTTGTGCTGCTGTGTGATAGTTGGGACATATTTAAATAGCTCATAATTATTACCACACTTCTAATGTCATCAAATCAATTGTATAAAAATATTTTGCTTTGTAAAAGCAGCCTTTTTGAAACTCGACACAAATGTTAGGAACTTATTTCTACACCTAATATTTAATTCGATTGTTATAAATCTTTAATATCGAACAAATTTTAAGAACGAGCCTGTAAGGAATACCAATTATCTTAACAAGCAACTTTTAAAAAGAGAAAACACTAGAGTCATTTTGTAAATAATTAAAGTCCAAATATCGTTCGATTTACATTTCACTTCATTTCGATTTCTAGAACATGCCTGATTATTGATCAAGAACAGATTTCGGTCCGAAGAGCATTAAAAAATGTTGCAATTCACGACAAGGCACACTATTTTTCTATTATAAAGAATTAAAAATTTTTAATGTTAAAATTTTTCAATACAAGTTGTCTTTATAGTTAAAATTAAAGAAAAGGCATTTCCATAATAACAGCCGTGACACAGATTCCGTTTGGAACCGAAGAAAACATATTTGTTTATTGATAGAAAATATATTTTGATAGTTATTTATCCTTTAAGATACAGAAAACTTCCATTCCGGTCATGAAAACAAAAATTGGTTTCATTACGCAAAATTTTTTCGTAATTTTCTGAAGCTTCAAAATACGGCATGAATTCCGTTTCTGAAAGCAATTGTACTATGTGACATGGCTGTATTATATTTACCCCCATATTCTTGGAATATAAATTTGATTTATCAAAAGGTTTATTAAACAAATTTTTATAGAATAATAATAAAATAAGTAGATAAAGTAAAAAGCACAACAAATTATGATTGTTTGATTCTTTCGAAACTTGTAGTAATTTATTTTCATTTAAATTTATTCAATTAAAAATTATTTTGTTTTAATTTCTTAGCAATAAACTAACCAGTATTCATTATTTTATTTGACTTAGAGCCAACAACCAAACCTTTATATATATATAAAAAAATATTTCTTCTTTTACTCCCACACTCTCAATCACATCACTCAATCCTAATCAACTCATGCACATTAAATTATCAAAAAATCAGAAATTAATCCCAAAAAACAAAAAACCCCAAATCAAAAGGAAAAAAATCATCATCTGCAAAACAAATTCCCTCATCATTCAGAGAATACCAAATTTTTCCCATCCCTGATAATAAATAACAAACAACAGTCAAACAAAAATGGCTTTACTAAAACGACCCTTAACCAAGGAAACGACGACAGTTATTGAAAATAACAACAACAACAACAATAGCGGTAAAGTTGACACAGAATATGAAACAGCTGTTAAACGTAAAAAACGTTGCTCACGTGATGATGAAGCCAACAACAACAACAATATAACCATAAATAACAGCATAAAACAGGAAGATAAATTATCCTTGCCCCAAAAAAAGCGTTCAATAAACACCAATCTAGATTTTTCAAAGTCGTCCACTGAGGATCAAGACGATGAGACTTTGATTAGAGAAACTCAAGCTGCTCTAAAAAGTTTATCGGGATCTTGGCCAGAGGCTCGTAATAATCCTTATCGTTTGCCCGAACAAGATGAAAATCCGCCGCCATTTCAGAATCTCTTTGAGGAAAAACAAAAGTATGAAAACTTTTCTAAGCTAACAAATGAAGAAACGACTACTTATAGTTCACTTGACCTTTTACGTTTTCACAGACAAAAGGAAAATGATCAGGCTCGTTTGAATATCCAAGATGAGACACCGGCTTATGAGGATCGCAAGAAAAGTGCCTTCACACAGGCATCAGCCTTTAAACCTCCTTTTGAAATTAAACGTAACGGTATAATTAGTTATTCTTCACACTATACCTCGGCATATGGTACGGCAGAATCGAGTTCAGGTTATTTAAATTATCCACCACCTCCGCCACTACCACCAGCCTCCTGTGCCAACACATTGACTACCCCAAATACACATTCCCATGCTACCACTTCCCTTCTGGCAACACGTCCTCCTTATGAGGACAAACATTCTTTAGACACTTTAAAAAATGAAAGCGACTCGTCGCGTCATAAAGCTCTCGATGACGATAAACATTATACGACCTTACAGCCAGCTGGTGTGGGCAGTCGTGCAGCTTCTGTTATGCTGGATATAAATCGTGAAACAGCTGTCTCGGTTAGTGCATCAGCGGCGGAGTCTCAGGTATCTTCGACGGAAAATGTAATACCTCAGCCAACTTATTCGCCGGGCAGTTCAAATCGTGGTAAGTATTTTTTTTATTTTTTTATTTTTATGATTTATTTAGGAAATAAATTTTTTTTAATTCCTTTTCAATTTTTGCTTATTTAATTTAAATGTTTTCTAAACAAAATACTCAATTGGCGTAAACTTGTGCTTAACTTCTTGTTGCATTGAGTTTACAATGATGTTTAAATATTAAGTGTTTTTTCCAAAGGGTTTTAGGTTAGGTAGAATTATTCTGATTATTCATACATAGATATTTGTTAATTATTCTATTTTATACTTTAAAGGAGACTGACGTGGACTAACTTGAGGATTTTACTAATTGTGTCCTGGCAATGAACTCTTGGGCCCTAATTGTGTAAAACGCAACGCCAAACATTATATAGAGAGCAAAAACAAAGTCAAAAATATTTTATAATTTTGATGTGGGTTTCTACAGAAATTCATACTGCATTTTAAAATTTTTAACGCCGCAAGATATGCAGCGTTTGATATTTAAAAGTTCAGTATATAAAATATTTTTGTCTTTGTTTTCCATATAATTTTTGGCGTTTCGTTTTACACAACTAGGGCCTTCATTTCAATAACGTCTTCGTAAAAATCTTAAATTACGCGAACATTTTCTAAATTGATCTTATGAATTCTGCATTAATTGGGTCAGTAGAAAATGCTCAGAATCCGATTTCACACCAACATTTAAAATTCAACTATTTATTTACGCAGGTGTTAGAAACAATTTGGAGTCTTCAATCAGCATTTTATTGCACTAAAGTGTCTTACAAAGAAACCTTTTTGAAGAAGCTTTTGCTCTATATTTTAAAGTTATGTACTAACGTGCAACTTGCCAGCTTTTTCAAATTTCTTTTGAAAATAGTAGCTTTGGTACCGCTGTACCGACGTGCTTAAGTACCGCTAAAGCCTCTAGTACACGGCATGTAAAAAGCCACATGCGCATGTGGTTCTGACGTAATTTTGACGTCATCACACAACACGCAATGCTTATTGTGGCTTTGCATTGACGTCAAAATTACGTCAGAACCACATGCACATGTGGCTTTTTACATTCCGTGTACTAGAGGCTTAATACTAATAAGTTGGTTTTATTTTAAAGTGTCTGCAAAAGCTTTTTGAATTTATGAAAACCTTTAAAGTTACATTCTTGTCGAAATTAAAAGCTTTTTCATATTGATTTTTATTGCTACTTAATTGGGCCTTACTTGTGCATTTAAAACCGCTTTAAAATTAAAAATGTTTAAGGGTTTTTTCACTTAAAAGTTTTTTCTAAGAGAGCTCTCGAGCAGGCGTTTTTAAATAAAAACTAATAGTTTATTATTGAAGCTTAGCTAATATTTTTTTTATAAGTAAAAGCTTTTAAATTTTGAATATATTATTTAAGCTTGTACTTTTATTAACCGTCATTCAACGTCTTCTTTAAAGTTTTGTATGCCTTAAAACATGCTTTTGTGCAATAAAAATCATTTTTCTGGGATTTTTTTAAAATAATAATAATATGAAGCCTTTATGTCTCTATAGGGCTTACATAAAACAAAGTTATAAAAGCTATTTTTGTAAAGGCTATTTATTACAACACGATTTATTAAATTTTATAAATTTTTTTTTTATTTGAAATCTTTTTAGAGTAAATAAAAGTTGCCATTATACATTATAAAAAAAACTAAATATTAACAAAAAAGGTTTGAAGAGGTTCAAAATAATTCTAAAAATTAAAAAGTTAAATTTTAATTAATTAAAAATTTAAAAAACAAATAAGAGTTTTACAGGCTTTAATAGCCTTTATAAAATCAAAAAAACTAAACAACGGAACGAAATTGAACTTTTCTTGTGCGGCCTCGAACTTTATTGCAAATTTTCGATTTCAAATCTAATCTGCAGTTTTCTTTATCAGCTCGACTTTTCCAGATATTCCCTTATGTCCAAAATTAAGGCACTTTCACTAAATATATTGGAATAACTTTAAAACTGTTCATCATAAAAAATAAAAAAAACGAAACCCGGCAACAATATTATCTTTAAGCCGTGCCTCCATTGTTTTTAAATTTGCCCAGTAGTTTCAGAGATATCGTTGAAGTTTTGAAATAAAAATAACAATTAAAAAAAAAAATTTTTTTTTTGTTCTTTAAAAATTCGTAACAAATAAATATGCGAGAAAAATCGCAGTTTTCATCTAAAACCATTTAGTTTGACATATTTCCAATCAAATTAGCTTAATTTCATTGCAATCGTAGCACAACTTTTGATTTGTTCACAATTTACTGATTAAACTGAATTGATAAAAATCGCGATTTTCATAAAAAAAACATTTTTTAATGTGTGTGTTGGAACAAAATTTTATTGTTGGCGAGTTTTGAATTTTATTTTTAACTGAATATGGTGAACCATTTTCAAGTTATTCCAATATATATAGTGGAAGTGCCTTAATTTTAGGCATAACGGAATATCTCACAAAGTCGAGCTGATAGAGAAAAATGGAGATTAGATTTGAAATCAGCGAACTCAAATTAGTAAAAATTTGCAATAAAGCTCTGGACCGCTAAATGACAGTTCCCTAGTGTTATGTAATTATAAAAGCTTTTTTTAGATTTTATTAAAACAAAATTGAGAAGAAGCTTAAATGCTTTGGTATTAAAGTTTGGTTATTTAAGAATTTTTAGGTTTTTCCCTATATAAAATTTAATATCATGGAAAGAAACTTAGCTCTCAAAAAAAAAAATATAAATAAAAAAAACCCCCCCACGCGTTCAATGCTTGATATTTTGGCAAGTTATACAGCAGAAA
The DNA here is from genome assembly GCA_943735925.1 of Pollenia amentaria. NCBI lineage: Eukaryota > Metazoa > Arthropoda > Insecta > Diptera > Polleniidae > Pollenia > Pollenia amentaria. Next base: position 195,849,376 of record OX031008.1, on the reverse strand, counting down.
CGTAAAATGCATATCGAACGCTTTCATTAGGATCCCTAGAGGAAAGCGAACTGACTCTTAGGTAGTCCCGTGATATATTCTATGGTGGTTTAGTTCCTGTTTTAGTTCTAACACTTTATATGAAGGGAACTTATTACATTTACATCGGGTTGTCATTGGAGGGGATTAATTGATACCTAACAGCCAACTTTGACAATATTTCAATAAAACAAGTCATAGAACTACAATTAAGAACGAATTTTAAAATAGTCCCAAAGAAATGTATCACACCACCAGTGAATACTGTACCTCTTACAAAAGCAGTCCTTATAAATAAATAAGAAATCAGTTTTACATTTAAAAAAATAAAATTTCGATATAAACAAAAAAATGCGTATAAATTAAATCAAATCATTTTTTCATCTTTTTGTTCTTGATATACAAGTTAAGTGATTAGTTCTTCGTTCTGTGGTAAATTTTTTTTATTTTAATTCTATTTTTACCAATCCCAGGACCAGTTCTGTTGGAACAGTTGATGCAAATCTCCCACAGGGATTACTTCATACTTTTGCACCCGTTGCATGAGTCTTGAAAAAAGATTAAGAATGTATCAAACGCTAAGAACGCACGAACGCTACCAAGCCACATTTAACACTAGGAAGAACATTGCGAACAGTATCAATTTAACGCACACATACATACCAACTTTGACAATTGGGGTATTATGTCTGTCCCTGACTTTGCAAAATCTGCCTTGAACTCTACGAAATGTGCTTAATTTATTGTTGCATTTTACATGTAAGGAACTTTAAAAGCGAACTTTTTTGTTTTGTAAAAGTTTGAATTACAGTAAATATTTTACTTGAAATATAAAAGCTTTTTCCGAGCCTTCGGGTTAAGCATAATAAAAAAATTTTTTACAGATTTTTTTAAAAATATATGGAAAACTTTAAACAATCACAACTTAAAGCTTTCAATACATAGTTATACAATAACTATCAAATATTTATAGTAAATCTGTCCTTTAGAATTAATTAAAGACTACTACTTTCAACTATTATATAACTTTAGACAATTTATAAAAACAGTTTAAAATATATTTATAAAGTTACCACCATTTAAATTTAATTAATATTCCGAATAGAGCAAATATTTCTTGCATCTTCTCTAAAAGTTCTTAAAGTTTGAACCATAGGAAAACGACTAGACAAAAACTACCTCAAAATAAAAAATATTTCTAAAATTTCCGTACGTGTGAAGTTACAGTACCACCTTTGGAAAGAGAAGGAGTAAGGCCTATATAGTCCTTCTTTTGGATGAACGAAGTCCGGTCGCTTCCATTCCATACTTACATCTTGTTTATACACGTTGTAATTGCAGGGTAGGTCTTCCGGTCTCGCTTCTTTCGCCAGAGATTCTGAAAGCATTCAAATTAATGGCTCTCAGAAGGCTTTCCAGAAATGGTGATCTGAATTTTTTGGCTTTTGCTAATATTAATCGTACTCCTTCTCTTTTCCCTTCTCATAGAAGGGAATGTGGAGTTTGTACCTTATATTTTATAAGGAATAGCCGATGTATTCTATGTGGCAGTCTTTAGCATTTAGATCAGAATGGTAATTGATTCAAAAAAATGTCTAAGTGGGCCTGAAGTAAGAAGATCTTCTGAGTTTTCCCGCTGAGAACATGACAAAATAATACAATCATACAGTTAGGTTTTTTTTTGACAGCTGAGTTAGGTTTTTTTTACTTCCTCTTTCCCTTCTAGTCGTTTTCTATATTTAAGCATTTAGGCAGTCATATTTTCAATCCATTTTATTTTTAACCTCAACACACCTGTAAGTTACATCACCCTGTAAACCTTGTTAGTCCTCAAAGGCAGCAGTATGTTGCCTTTACGTATGCACATACATATGTTTGCGAACAATAGTGGTGATGTTAAAACCTATTTACACACGCATTGTAATTATAAGTATTTGTTATTATTTGCACATTTTGCCAGAACTTAAAATACTTTTCAGTCTATTGTATTCGTTATTATTGTCTATAGAAATCATCAAAAAGAACAACAGGAGAAAAGTGAAAGGAAAACTAAATACCAACGACAGTTATTAGAAGAAAAAAAGACATGATTCTTAAATACTTCACAAGAAAATATAGAAAAAAGCTTTTAATATTTTTCCTTCAACCAGTTAACAGTTTCTTCCCCCACCAGTCAGTCGAGCGTAACTAAGCCAACTTAACACATACCAGCACACATACAAAAATGTGTAAGCATATACAACCTGAAATAGTTGTTTTGTCTTAAGGACTCCGAAATATGTTTGTGAGTGTGTCTAACAATGATAAGAATAATTTAGGCAGCGAGTGTATGTCGAAACATTCTGTCTGTCTGTCTGTTCTACTAATAATAACAATTTTGTCACACTAATTTCCGTGCATTACATTTATTCATAACCCCAAACAAAATAAAACTTTATAAAACTTAAATATAAAAGCATATTTACATTAGTGTGTGTTTGTGTTTTTTTTTTTATGGAATGATTAATTTTTCTAATACACACATAAAAATACTTGTGCGATATAATAATTTAGTTTTTCTTATAAAATAATAAGAAGTGTAGAAAGTAGCTTAAGAATGGGAATCTTTTTTTACAAATAGGTCTTTTTAAAACCAAAATACAGACACACGTTTCTTCCACCCATTACACATACATACGTATTTAGTTTGTCATTATGGCAGCATTAAAACAAAAGCAAATAGAAACAGTAACAAGGATGAATATAAATGTTTAAGTATGTGTACATTTATCTTTTTTCGTTAGGAAACCAACAAATTTGAATGACTTTTTAAATAGTTTCTTTTCATATACAGCAAATATGAAGCAATAAAAACACTAATAACTCATTATAATTTGCTTTTTAGCTTTAAGCTAATGTTGCTTATTAAGATTAGACCGAAGAAGAAAGGCATTAGAATAATCAATTGAAAAGAAAGATTAGGGGAAATTTGGTAAAGGGTAATTATAGTTAAAGTTCACACTGTATAAAGTAATAGCAGTCTTACAAAAAGTAGCTTTTTAAACAAAACAAGTAAGAATGCTATATTCGGATGTGCCGTGACGAATCTTTAATACCCTCTGGGCTTTATGTGGGAATCACAAATTATGAGCCAATTTTTATAAAACCTGACCTCACAGTTATTATTCGTTGCCTAATGTAAATCAAATATCATGATTTCTTTCAGAAATATTATTAGGCGTATTAAAGTGATTTTAAGGAGGAGATTTTAAATTGGATCTATTATTAATTATAGATCGTTGATCACATAATTTGGTAGTGTGATTTCTAGCATTAAAACACCAAATTTCTTTAGAGTAATAAAGCTTTTTTTAGACTTTAATGCTACCTAATTTGCTTTTCGGTAGGCCGCTTCATATGAGACCTTTTGTAAATTATGGACAGATTATCGCAAAATAAGGTGGCATATAATAGTGTCTAGTGACATATACAGAAAAAAATAAAAATGGATTTCAATAAAAAAAATTTTGATATTAATTTAAAAATTATTTAAATTTCCACCAGTAAACAAATTCATAGTATCAATTAAACATTAAATTCAATTAATTAAACGTTTAATTGACTTGATTAAACGTTTAATGTACTTAATTAAATTTTTAAATAAAACGGATTTACTTTTGATTAATGCTTTAATTGGTGCAATATATTGGAGAATTTTTTTCTGTGAAATGTCCAAAGACATTATGACGCAATAAAAAGTGTCATAATGACGTTGTGACGCTTTTAAACGTGGCATAAGGTCCGCGGGCATTATGTCACTTTTTTGTGTTACTCACTTTCGAGTGTGTCGCAATGTCCACTTTATTTAGCGAAGTCGGTGTTTGTATACCACAGAAATTCTTCGTCTAACAAACACCGGCTTCGTTTACTAAAGCTTCTAAATTCGGGATTTTTGAAATTAAGAATTCAAAATTTGGGACTATAAAGTTTGGCGTCTCGAGACTCAGGATTTTGAAATTCGAGATTTAAAAAAATTCGGGAATTGGGTATATCTTTCGTCCTAGAGCTTGACAATAATCTAATCAACAACTAAAAAACCAACAATGAAAAGTCTCATAATTTCCGTGTGTCCATTGAAATGGGTTTTCCATAGGCCCCAGATATGGTGGGGCCAGGTTGTTATATATATACATATATTTATATACCATGGTATGAGCAAAAACCACGACTCTTACTTGTTTTTTTTCAATTTCAACTTAAACTACAATAAACAATAGTTAATACTATACGAATCAAGTATTTTCTTATAGTTATTTGGTTAAAGTAGTAATATAATAATGGTTTTTACTTTTCAATGGAGAATTGTTTAGCTTATATCTTTTCTATGTAATGAAAAATGGTTTTTAAAAAACATTACCTTGTTATAATGTGATAAAAACGGGAAAAGGGTAAATAGTGTTTAATTCATCCACCAATATTTTTTAGATTTAGAATTTAGAATCATTAATGCCCTAATCATGTAAAACGCAACGCAATGCCAAAGAATTACTTTGAAAGCAAAAACAATGTCATAAATATTGTGTAATTTTTTTTTGTTGCTTTCTACAGAAATGTACCGTTTTTTTTTTTTTTTTTTGTTAGGACCAGCACTCAGGGGATGACACCTACTAATGCAATGCATTGTGTTGGAACTAGGAAAATAGGTTATGGTAAGGAGGAAAGAGGGAGTAGTGCTTGTGAACATTCGACTTGAACTTATTCATGTTGTAAGTGAGAGGGAAGACTTCAGCAGGAAGGTTATTCCACATATGAACAGTCCGGCCAAAAAACGAATTTTCCCTGTAATGCGTTGTACGATTCACCGGTCAATCGACCACAAAAGGATGGGCTCTTGAGGAAAAACGTGTATTACGAACAAAGCTATGGGTTTCGGGAACCACATACCTAATTTCATCAGAAAATTTTCAAATTTTCAAATTTTCAACGCTTCAAGCTATGCAGCGTTGGAAATTTTAAAACGCAATGTGAAAATTACAAAATATTTATGACTTTGTTTTTGCTTTCTATATAATTCTTTGGCGTTGCGTTGCGTTTAACATGATTAGGACCTAAATCTTTTTCTGAATTACTCATGTCGAATCTTGTACTATTGGTAGTATGATATCAGCCTACTCCTTTTATATTAGATCTTCTAAAATTATGGTAGAAGATTGGAACACCGTTTTCATTCTGAATAGCACATTTGCTATCAATGTATAAAAAGGCCTCGGGCGGTACAAATCCCGTTATTAAAGTTTTGGCTATGTACTCTCCATCAGAATAGTATGGAGCCATTATTAAATTATTTTCAGTAAATGCGGTAGATCTTAAAACATAATTTTTTATTAAAAATATTATAATATTGTCTATTCTTACAATATTAGAACAGTTGTATAATTTTCTATTGGATACGTACCAATAAATGGCTTTGCTTTGTCCTTTATAAATTCGTGCACGCTCTTAAACATATTCTTTCGAAGGTTCTTATTATTTCCATGTAGGATGGGGATATATTAAAGCACATGGGACAGCCATTACCTATGTGTCTAATTAATGAATTTTAACTCTAGGTTTTATGAACCTTGGGTTAAATAGTGGTTTGTATGCAAAAAATGCTTTTCTTGCTTTAATTAAAATTACCTTTACGTGTTGATTGAAATAGAGAAACTTGTCCAAGTAAATTCCCAAGTATTTTACCGTTTGACTATTCGGTATGCTAGTGTTTGTCAAATTAGATTTGATATCAAAAAGTTTCCAGTTCCTTTTTATATAATTGTTGCAATTGATTCGCACTTTTGTGCATTTATCTTCATGTTCCAATCAATACTAAATTTTTCACCATGTTGAACGATTGTTGTAAACATTGGTTTATTTTACATATTTTGTAATGATATCATCTGCAAAATATATGATATTTTGCACTTTGTGTAGCAATTCAAGGATATACAAATTAAAAAGTTTGGGTGCATTGAAAGTTCCCTGTTGCAGTCCATTTATAATATTATAAGTTTCCACGCTTTTGGATTTTTAATAAATTATTTGAAATTTTCTATGGTTTATCATGTTATAAATAAGAATGACTAGGTGAATAGAAAATTTGTATTTGTTAAGTTTAAAGATAAGTCCAGGAATCCATATGGTATCAAGCGCATTCTCCATGTCAATCAGACATGCATCAGTACATAGTTTCCCATTCCAATTCCAATTAATATCTGAATTAACTAGTTGAATTTTATTAACTGTAGAGTGTTTATGCTTAAAACCAATCTATCACTTTTTAGGCCATTTTCGTTACAGAATGCTCTTATATTGTCGCTTATGCAAATTTCAAATACCTTGCTTATGTTAGGGAGTAGGCTTATTGACCTCAAATTTCTTGGAATGCTTACATCTTTGTCTTTTTTGGAAGTAATACTACTTAAGCACTTTTCCAAATACTAGGAAAATATAAATTATTCAGCATATTATTAAAAAGAGTGCCGTAGCTCAAAATCATAGTTTTGGGAATTTTTTCAACAGAACTCAATAATGGTAGATAGGTCTCTTTCAAATGTATTCTTTATTACTAGAAATTCAATAAAAAATTCATTAACATCTTTCTGGTTTTGGTAATTAAGGACAATAGGTTTGTAAGAATGAATTAATTACAGGTAAGCTCCCATTGTATCTTACATTTGTTCGTCGTCCATTATTACAAAAATGTCTGAGTTTTCTCTTGTTACCAATAGAGGGTCAATACCTGCCCTATTCAATAACAGCCGTATTCATAACAAAAAGTTAGCCACAGTTTGTACACTACGTATAACGAGCTGCTAACTAGAATGCCGATTAAGCTTAGCAGCTTGTTAGCATAGAGTTTATTAATAACAAATTTTATCCGTCTGCTAACTTTTAATAAATCAACTCTGAATATTAATGATGCCACATTATAATACTCAAAAATGCAACACGTTTTGCATTAATCATCGCTGGTTTTGTCATTTCATTTCATTTTTTTTTTATTTTCCCTCTTTATATAAAAATTTTAAATGTTTTAAATGAAAATATATTTAAAAAAGGACTCTAAACTAAAAACAAACAGTGTATTAAAAAAAAAAAAAACAAAATTATTCAATATAAAACGGCTGTTTATCACAAATTGGCAAACGTTTGGCAGCTTGTTGACAAGAGTTTAGCAAATCGTTAGCCAGAGTTTGGTAAGTGTATTATGAATAAACTTTGTGCTAACTTCATGCCAAACTTTCGTTACGAATACGGCTGTAAATGTTTTAAGTTTTCCGGAATTTTTATATTTTTTATATGAAAGGGGTGGCTTTTCTGAAGTTTTTTCTATGATGTATTTCATATTATGTGTTAGTTTGTGAGTGGTCTAAGACGCTTAATAACGTTGGGTGAAGGGTATTAAAGATTTGGCACAGCCTTGGTGATTTTTTTTGGTCCAATGAATGACCAAATATAATAGACATTTAGGGATTCTTTGTTTCGGCATTACATTTTAAAAATCTACCCACAGACTCGAGATAGCGAGATATTTATGTCAGTTCTTTGATGCTTTTCAATTCGATTTCTATTAAAATTCAAATAACTTAACCATGACCGATTTACATTTCCTATACGTCGTTAGAAATTTGTTGACCACCCCTTGAGATTTTAGTCAAAATTATCCCTTTACTGCACTATATTTCTTTTTTATAACATTCATTTAGACATCATGAAAAACCCATTTTATAACCACAAAATATATTTGTGCAGAAAACACGTTTTATTAATAAAATTATCTACTATTAAATTAACCTGTTCATGACCAACATTTTTTAGAGGACATTAAACAAAAAATTGTTGAAAAAATTATTAAGTCCAGTTGTATACCTAAAAAATAATATATAATTGCAAGACACATTTAACAAGAGATCATTAAAAACCAGTTGTTTATCTCCAAAGAGTGAATATCATTTAGGAAATACTTTCATTTGATATCAAATAGTGATAAAATTAAACCCATTTATGGCCAACATTTTTTTGAGGATAATTGTTAGCAATATTTTTTAGTAGGCATTGAATAATAACTAGGGTATTCATTCGGTTAATCGTTAACCGATTAATTGATCGAATAAACCGGTTAATTTCAGGCAATTAACTGATCTAACAAAATTTTTAGAAAATATTTTTTTATACAAACAAAGAAGGTGTTCAGTGATCTTCATTTAAAATAAGTGTTTGCTGTCAAAATCGTTTTGTTTCTCGTACTTTTTATATGTATGTGTTTAGTTGTTTGTTTTTTCTGTTATATTCTCATATCAATCCTTTAACAGAATTAACGGAAACAATAAGAAGTGTTAAACATTTAAAACAAATTAAAACAGGACTCTAATGACGTAACGGTAGATTTTATAAGTTAAGAAAAATCGAGGAAGTGGACTGAGAAATTAGATATTCTCTAGTATGGGTTGAGTTTGATCTCCAACATCTACGATAAATGAAAGAATTATTTCAAAGTCAAGTTTTATCTACTAAACTAAAGAAAATAAGCGCTTAAGCCATAACATAAAAACCAAATTATTTGTATAAAAGACTATTTTATAAGATCTTTCTAAACTATTAAAATAACTAATAAAATGATCTCACAGTTTATTTTTTAATCAAAACATAATGCACAGAAAAAATTATTAAATTTCTCCAATCACCAAATTTTTTCCAAATTCATAATATCAAGCAAACAAGTTGTTGATTTTGCACCTATTACCAAAATGATCATATTGATTACTAACAATTTTAAAAATTTGAAAAAATATTTTCAATAAATGATATTTTTAATTTTAACTCAAAAAACTTTGCCATTTCAAACAATGAGTTAATTTATTTAAATTAATATTGACAATTCCTAACAACAATTCTACATGTTTAAATTATTTTTTTTTAAACGAAAAACGTCAATTAAGATTTTTTGTTATTTAATTAAAATTTTAATTGAAAATTTATTTCAAAACAACTAATATGTTAATTAAATCAAAATTTAATTTTTAATTTTCTTTCAACTAAAAAAATAATTGATTCAATTATCACATTAATTGAATTTAAATACTTTTTAAACCATTTTTTTTAATTGCTTAATTGCTAAAACACTTTTTCCTGTGTATGTACCAATTAAAAAATATGTATTACATATTTATGAATTATTCTTTTGTTTGTTCTTTTTAGTTCAAGAAGTGTTATGTTTGTTATGTTATTTTTTTTTTTACTGATTAGCTCCAAATAAAAAATAATTTATTAATTTTTATATATTGAAATTACTTAATTTATAAAAAAAAACTTTATTAATATGTTAACCGATCAATAACAAAATTAACCGATTATTAACCGATTACACCAAAACCTCGGTTAGTTAATCGAGCATTTAACCAATTAAAGCAAAAGCCCGATAAAATGAATACCCTAACAATTACGCTTCTGTTCCACTTGCTGAAATATTATTTACCAAGAAACGACAAAATTATTAATTCTTCCCTAAAATCATAACAAAAATATTTTAATATAGAATTATAAACTCTTCAATAAGATTTTCCTCCATGCTTCACAAATTTGTTAAGTTATTCTTTGAATTTTCAGCTGATTACTGGTCAAAAATACACAACCCGTTAAAAGGTTCAACGTTTACCAACGTTCTGCCGCAAACGCGCCAAAATGTTTTTTGTGTTCTATGAAAAAATACTAGTTCAACTTTTTTGACAGAAGCGCTCGCACTATAACGCGTGTTATGTACTGCTTGCTACCTTTATTGATAAAGCTTTTTTTTGTTTTTTTTTTTTTTTTTTTTGAAAACTCCTAAGTATTTATATGAAACAACCATATTGAACAGGTACAAAGATTTCAGTTCAGATCTAGTTCTGTTTTAGTTAATTTCTGGAGTTCAATTCTAGTTCCGAGCTAGTTCTACATCAGTTCTCGTACAGCAAAAAAATACAAAAAAAGGAAAGATATTTTATATTAAATATTTTCGAATTAATTAAACAGATAGCAAGATTATAAAAAAAACTTCATCGTTTTTTCTTTTCCTATACCGTATTATTTAAAAAGTTTTTTTACTTCATTACATTTTTTCTATATACTTACTAAATAATTAATTAAATTTTGATGGAAAACAGTTTTTGAATTATTTACTCTTTCATACATGACACATGAAAACAAACAATCTTTCCATGCAAACACATCCACACAGAGATACAAAATGTTGCTGCTCTAAGACTAAAAAACTGTTTGCTTTTTTCTTTCATGACATTAGCAGCAACAAAAATTTTAGAAAAAAAGGAACTGTATCTAATACTGCCACATCCTTATTACAAAATTCTAATAATGTTTAATGTCTGTGAGGGGTAAAAGAGTTTCTCGTATAAAATATTTTTAGAAAACAATTTTAAGTCTAGCTGTTTACCAAGATTTTTTCTCTAAACTGTAAGGAAATTTTGTTATGTGTGGATTTTTTTGTTTCATGGAAAAGGTAGTGTAGGAATATGTACTTGTCACAGGTTAGTGGAAGTTATCTTTCTAAATTGAATTTAATTAAAACCAAAAAATTAGTTACTCATACTCATGTATTCATTGAAGAAGCTTGTGCTGCTGCTTTTATAAGGAAAGGGTTAAGGTTACAAAAAATATTTAAAATTTTAATGTAAAATATGCTTATAATTTTTCTAGTGCGTATCTTGAATCAAATACACTTGAAGTAAAATAAGTTTGGAGGTTGTTAGTGGAAAAGTTTTTTTTATATATGTCTAATATCAAGACATTAATCACAAAATAATTTTATATAATGTCAATCATCTTTAGACAAGGTTGTTTTCTGTTTTCTGTATGTATGTTAATGGAATCTGTATGTGTAAATATTTTAAAATAATTATTTTGAAAAGGGAAGGTTTGCCTTTTTAGGAAACAGCCTAAGAGAAGAATTTTGATATATAAAATACATTTTTCTGTTGAATGACAGACTAGTTCCCCTTGTTTTGTTGGATTAAAATTTTTGATATATTTTCAATGATAAAATTTGTCAAAAAACCAAGTTATTTTATCAATCGCAACTTAAAAAATTAAACTGGGGTTCAATCCCAAAAAATTCTTCAGTATTCAGATCTAAAAGTTTCAGGTAATAACTCTAAAAAGAATGTAATATAGGGGCATGTTCTGACAATCGCAAAACGCTTAACATTTACGATTCTGACTTGAAATCGCAAAATATGTGTTCTCTAAATCGCAAGTTTGGTGATTTTAAACCGCAAAAGTATCGTTTGGAGAACTCAAGAAACTATGGCAGATTACATGTAAAACATACAAGTCTCAAAACACCATAAAATAATTTTGGCGTTTTGCGATTTCAAATCGTGGGATTGTCAAAACATGACCGATACAAAAACCGATAAACCAAAAATTCAGATATAAAAAACACATTTCCTTTCAAACAAATAATTTTCTATTTAAGTTCGAATAACTAATTAATACGGGGGAAAAGCCATTTCTCTTTGGAAACATTAAGGAAAAGCTTAACTTTTGCACGAAGCTTCCTTTTGTGGTTCTAAAACACACCCCCACAAATTTCTGTTGATCCATGCGACGCTAAAAAAAATTGATTTTTTAAAAAAAATTTCTGAATTACCTCGAATCAATAAATATTTAATGGAAGAATTGCGAAAAAAACTTTTGTAATTTAAGAGTTATTTGCAAAAGACGAGACCAAGGTAGACCAAAAATACCAAATTTTAATTTTCGAAGCCGGATATTTCCAAAACTACACAATGCATGGCGCTGCCTGTTTTATAAAAGAATTCCAGGACATTTCATTGAAATTTTCTTTTGGATCGGGGCAAATTTGTTTCAAAATAGCGTGCTGCCGGCACAAAAATTTTTATTTGCACCGTAAAAAGTTCAGCCATCTAAACATTTTGTTTCTTTAAATTCGAATATGCATTTTTATTTATATATGAATATAATTTATATTCAATGGTGAAATTATTTTACATATATCGGTATTGTTAAATATAAACTTAGGCCGGCTAATGATTCCGTCAACAACGCACCGCCGCTGCGGGTTTCTTCCCGGCATAGATTTCTGACACAGCTGATGTCAGATAGTTTGCCAGAAGAAAATAGAGCACGCTCTAATTGAAATTTTGTCTAATGACTTTGCATCTGACTGCAATGTTTTAAAGGTAAAACACGACATGTATGTATTTTGCCGTGGGAAATTTGACATGTCAGATGTAAAAACCATGTCGTGTACATGAAACTTTAGCCCCCAGAATTATATCCATTTTTATTGGAAGAAATTATGTGCTTCGTCAAGATACCAAACTTCTATTTTACAACTCTGTCATAAATCTAATCTAGTATTCAGTTATGGGGCTTTGCCTCCGGCTTTAATATTGAAACAAGTCAAAGGCGCCAAAATAAACTTCTTCGAATAATCACACCTGTACCAGGCATGTTAAAAATTCAAATAGTAACAAGGATCTCAATGTGCCATTATATAAAACTATTGTAACGAAATATGAAATGAAATATTTAAAATACTCGAATTGCACCCGAATTCATAAGTTCCAAATATTTTAAGTGTTGGCGGCCACTCTTGATGATTAGAACACCAACATATGTGAACAGAAGCTGTTCACATATGTTGGTGTTCTAATGTTGGTGCAACTAATTAAGCACCGGGCATATTGATTAATATCGATATTTAGCAATTTTTCAAGGAAATTTAATATTTTTAACCAGCTTTTTGATTTAATTTCGAAGTACAATAATTTTTTTTTTTTTTTTTTTTTTGTTTTATTTCGAAAAAAAAATCTGTTTAATAATGATATCATATTAATGTGCTGTTATCACAACAAAACTGAGTGTATTTCATATAAATTTTTCTACACGTTCAATCACTTGTGTTGTAGAAACAGAAAATAAATAACAAAAAAAAAAAAAAAAAAAATGTTTTGATTCTTTTCGGATTTATTACAACGTACATAAACTAAAGAAGCAAACCAAAAACGGTACGAATTGGAATATGTGAACATTTTCACTTTCGGACAAATTTTGGACATACCTGATTAAATTAATTTTCAATAAATAAATAATTTAAAAAAAAATCAATTTTTTCCAATCCTTCCACTGTGTGACTTTCGTTCGCTTACTGTACGTTACAAATTTTTTAAAACGAATTTCCTCAAGAACCGTTAGTCCTATGAAAAATATAGGCAATTTCCTAATCTACACATTTGTTTTTTAGTATTTATTTCGATGATTGCACCGTTATCAAAATTTTTACGAAAAACCATTATTCTTGACCCTTGACCCCGCGTAATTTTTTTTAGCGGCGCATGGATCGACAATGATTTTTGGGACGTTGCTCAGCATAACAAAAGGCAGCTTCGTACAAAAATTTAGCTTTCCATTAATTTTTTGGAATTTTGACATATTTTTTTTCTTTATTCCATGTACTCACAGAAAAAATTATTAAATTCCTCCAATCACCAAATTTATACGAAGTTCATTGATTAAAAAAATGATCAAAAAACTTTGCCATTTCAAACAATGTTTTAATTTATTTAAATAAATATTGACAATTCCCAACAACAGTTCTGCATGTTTAAATTATTTTATTTTAAACGAAAAAAGTCAATTAAGATTTTTTGTTATTTAATTAAAATTTTAATTGAAAATTTATTTCAAAACAACTAATATGTTAATTAACTCAAAATTTAATTTTTAATTTTCTTTCAAATTAAAAAAATAATCGATTCAATTATCACATTAATTAAATTAAAATACTTTTTAAACCATTTTTTTAATTGATAAAACACTTTTTTCTGTGCTATTATAATACAGTTTTCAAAGCAGAGACAATGGCGTGCTTTGGTTTTTTGTAAACCAGTCAGCACTAATTTGCTTTATTGAATAATATTTTTGGTTATGTACTCTTAATCTTAAGTTTATTAAGCGCTCGAAACCAGGTGACTTTAGATGAGGGCTCCTCGGGGCCAACAAGTTTTTAACCCATTGTACTCAGAGTTTTCACACATCAGGTTTTTCAGCTAACTTAACTGTAAGCTTAAAAACTTCTGTTTTTCGCCATATTTAAAACGTGATAAATGCGCGAATTCATCTTTATTTATGTGTCATCTGAAAGTCCTACAAATTACCTCTAGTCCCAGGGTTTCAACTTTTTCCAAATTTTGCAGGCCTGAGTACTGGAGAACACTGAATTTGATAAAGGTTTTTATCTTTTAATAACAACCCAATATCCAGCATGTTTCGCCTGAAAGTAAGAAAACGAAGATTTATTTCTGTTCAACTAACTCTCCTTCTATGCACTGCTGCCACCAGTAAAAGAAAAAGTTATTCTTCTATTGGTCCAAAAATTATTGAATATAATATTTAAAGAAATTTGCTCTAACTATTCGTTTGGTTGATACAGCTGTCACTTAGTTGACAATCTTTGGATGAGTGTCCAAGTACTCTGTGTAATATAAAGAGTCCGAAAGAACACAAAATCAAGTTCAGAATTGTTCAAGTGAAGCCCGTCTGAGCAGTCTTCCTATTTTTGTAAGCCTCATGATTAAATGAGAGGCATATCGTTTTTATTTCATACAAAGAGGAATTTTATTATGATCGATAACCGTTTGTTGTACATGATTTCACGTAGGGACTTTGTCTTAATATTTTGTAATTGGTCGTTTTTGGTTTTGTAATGACTATAAAAACCCATAAAAGAATAACTGCCGTATTCATAAAAATATTTTAAATATAACAAAGTTTACCAAAACAAATTTTCTATGAAAAGTTTCCTAAATAAGCGTTAGTTATGTTTAATTTTCGTTTATGAATACAGGGGTAAAGATTTAAGAAACTTCACAACAAAACGACAATAGTTCTTCAGTGTCGGCGCACTCTATCTGTACGAGGATTGTGGTCTCTATTTCCGCCAGAGACTCTGGTCTGTTTCACTACAACGGGCTAGAGGTCTAAGTTACTTTTGCTCCGTTAACTAAGTTAGAATATAATTTGTAATAGTATTTGTAATAAATAAATCAATAGAAAAAGTTTATTATTGATATTTTTATTTAAAAAGGGTACATTTTATCAAAATGTATTCAGAAGGTAGCAACGGTAGCACTGTTCTATTCTCTTTCCTCCTTCTTACTATCTTACAAAGTTAGAGAGACTTACAGCGTGAAGAAAGAATTTTACCCAGAAAAACAAGGATCAGAGTTTCTCTATAAAAATGATAATTATTTAAACACCTTTTTTCTATCAATATTAAAACATTTTCATGTTTCCTTAAAATTTAACCCAATTGATTTTATTAAAAATTCTGACAAATGAAATTTCCTCTTTCTGATCTACAAACTCTTTTTTTAGATGGTAATAAATGTCCCACTCCAAATTGCAATGGTCAGGGTCATATTACTGGATTATATTCACATCATAGAAGGTACTAAAGCCAAATGTAAATATAGTTGGGAGATAAAAAAGATCTAATGAAAAATTTTTCTCTCTAAAACCACAATTATTTACAGTATATCAGGTTGTCCGAAACGTGATAAAGTTACCACGGAATGTAAGTCAAACAAAAATCTTCTAAAATAAAATAGTAAACTAGTAGCATGTTTGTAAAAAACTTTTAAAATCTTTTCCGTTCTTTTCTCTTTAACTCTATATTTCTAAATGACTTTGTATAAGTATTAGTATCTTCTATGTGTGTGTCTATGTATAATATTAAATGCATGTTTAACATGTCTCTAAAATCCTTCTGAAACTTCCACTTATTTAATAAATTTGAACCTAAAACATACAACCCTTTTGTATTTAACTTAGTGTATAGAAACTAACCAAGATATGCTTTAACTTCCAATTCTCATACTAACTTACCATTTCTACTAGAGTTTTGCTCTCGAAGATCTCCACTCTGTTTCTATTGTCTTTTGTGTGAGCCTGCAGTTGTAATTGATTAATTAATTTGAAATTATTGCAAAATTTTTGCCTCCTTTTCAATCCATGTTTATTTTGGCTCGTCTGTTGGCGTAGTATTGGCATTACATGAACAAATTATAAAATGTCCCACACCGGGTTGTAATGGTCGTGGCCATGTTCAGCCCCATCGTAGTGTTCATCGCAGTTTGTCTGGTTGCCCTAAAGCTGTAAAAGGGGCGATGTTAAAGAAACATTTGAAATATCAGTGTAGTTTAGAGGATGAGAATAGTCGTACTGATTTCAAGATGCAAAAAGGTTTGTTTTTGATTTAAGTTGGAGAGTGTAGCAAAATATTAAAATTAAGAAATATTTTTCCATTTTTAATAACTCCAAAGGGTATTCACTGGAACAATTAAGACAAAACTAAAGTCAAGAATCGTATATGCAATTTGTCTTATGAGTACTGAACACCCTTTAAAAAATTGTTTAAAATACAAAAAATTACTATTTTTTCAAAAAAAAAAAAAAAAAAAAAAAAAAAAATATTGATAAAAACTTTTTTTTTGTTTCTTTGCCTTCTCTTTATTTAAATTTCAGCTTCTGTAGAAATTAAGGATTTGCACCATATGGATAAATATAAAATCCCCTCCAATCAATACTTACACAATAACAACAACAACAATAGCAATTGTATTAACAACAACAGTAGCAATAAGTTGAATACCAGCCCATCACATAACAATAGCAGCAACAACAACAATATGCCCATAATAAAATCGGAATTTAGTCCAGTTGCGAATATTAAATCGGAATACAATAAAAGTCCCATGCATTCGTATTTGGCAAATGAGACTAATGCCACGGGTCGTGGAAATTCATCAACGACAGGTTCGGCGAACAATAACCAAAGTCATTCGGCTGGCAACTCCACGACCGGAACTTTGCAACAGCAGACACATAACGATATGAGTCGTTTTGTAGGCATGCAAGCACATGGCATTAATGATCAACAAAGTCCACACAACGGCCAACAGCAACAAACATTGCATCAGCAGCGCGGACCATTTATAGAGGGCTCTTCCGGTCTTATGATGTCTGCTGGCAATACAACATCCGCTGGAACTGATGGCAATGAAAGTTATCACAATGACCATCATTCGCAGCAAAATATTGTGCAAACAGACCAGCAGCAACAACAACAACAACAGTATGAACACATGCAACGCTATAGCCACCATGTTACAAATGGCGAATCCCTAAGTAAACCCCCGTCGGCTTATGGAACTAGTGATATGTTATCGTCCAGTAATGGAAATACGGGCAATATCTCACCAAATTCACGAAGCTACGATCCCAATCCTCCTACTTCAATTTCATCCAGTGTATCGTCTTCTTATGTAGACTCCTCAACAGCCTCTAGTGGTTTGACTACTGCATTTGAACGTTACGATCCCAATTGCAATGGTCAAAGACCCTCAAATATGTATCCATATCTATCACAATCGGCTGATGACTTACAGGCCCAACAGCAGAAATATTTACAAGATCAACAATTGCTAATGGCTAAAGTAGAGCATGATGAAATGGCCAATGGAGGTCCCATTTATCCAAGACCAATGTATCATTATGATCCTAGTATGGGTCCCTTGCCCCCAGGATTTTCAGCCATAAATTTGTCGGTAAAAATGGCTGCAGCTCAAGCAGCGGCCGCTGCTGCAGCATATCAAAATCAACAACAGCAGCAGCAACAGCAACAGAGTCAACAAACCTCCCAAGGCCCAAGCCAACAGACATCACAGCAACAACAGCAGCAGCAACAACAACCGAAACAAAGTGGTTCTCCCTCACCGACTACAGCGCCGGTTGTTGATCTCTCCGGCTCGACGTCCGTCACCTCATCCAGTCCGCAAGGTTTCAACTCACCAGCTTCTCATAATCAATACAATCAACGAATTGGTGCTGGTAGCCCACAGCCAGGTGCCAGCCCCAATGTAGCCAGTCCCCAAGTGCCAAGTCCCCAGGGTCAAACTTTGGATCTGACAGTGACTAGACTGCCACATAGTATCATCACCAGTCCCCAGTATGGCGCTCATCCAGATGGTGTTGTGGTTGGTGCTCATCCCCAAGGATTTGGACCCGGATTGCCCACATCGGCAGCAAATGGTACGGCTAGATCTCCTCCAATGGAACCTGTTGATTTTAGTGGTCCTCCTCGTCCTTTAGGCTTTGGTCTCGTTGGTCATTTAGGTGGTCCCCGCCCGTATAGTCGTGAATCAACCCCGGACAGTGGTGGCTCGCATTACATCGATAGCTATAGAGATCCCAGTGGTAAGAAGCGATTAGTTATAGGTGAAAATTTCTCTTTTTAAAAGAATGAATTCTAACTGAGCTACCAAAATAAGAGCGACTAGCGTTTTTTATTTCAAAGTATCTCATATTGATAAAAGTTTATTCGAAACAAGCCTTCAGAACGCGAATTTAATATCACCCGGCTGGATAATTTTTTTTTTTCGAAATTTTTTTGGCAATAATGTGTACAATTTTAGCATCGCTTGGGGGATTTTTGCAGATTCCATGACTTTTATATTTAAAATGTTATGAAGCAATTAGTATTGTGGTTTTTAATCAAAATTTTTGATATGTTATTCAGGCTAAAGTTAATTAAATTTAAGTTTCATTAAATTATTTGTAAGAAGAATGGAATTTTACAATATGAAATTAATTAAAATTTATTGATAATTTTTTCATTCTTGACTGAGCTGGGAATTGAAGTCAGGTTTTCACGGACAGGTTGCCCTGACATATTTCGATTGTAACCACAAAATCTCCTCAAAGGGGTTTGCCATTTTAACATATTTTCTAAATTTTTCATTTTTTTTAAGGATTAAATATAAACGACTTGTGCCCTTAAAAAAAACGCATGATATACTCGTTCCAAATTTGGCACAATCGAAACATTATAGGTACACTGGTACAATTCATCCTTTTTGGTACAATTAAAAAAAAACTCAAAGCTTAATCATTTCTTTAAGGTTTGATAAAGTTTAGTAACATATCTCCAGCCCTGCCCAGAACTACCAAAAATTGAATTATTGTTAATGTGTGTTCATAATGTTAAGCTATGGTCACATTTACCAAACATTTAACGCCCCACACGTAACCACTATTTTTGTTAAACATTTGTTTGAGTTTGCGTAACGTTTACTAAATCAACATTTCAAAAGTTTAAAATTTCAAACTTTGCGATTCAACTTCAACTGTAAGGACTACTACAACTACGTATTTTGTTGATACTACTTTCAAACTGCCGTTTTTAACTTTTCACAGCTTGCAGCGCTATTCGTAACGTTGTATTACGTATTATTAGCAGTTATAAAGTCCAATAAATAAAAATTTTTTTTTTTCGAATCACTTAAATTCTTACAAGTAAGTGATTATTTCATGCATCATAATAATGACTTATACATATAATGCGTTTTAAGAAGTAGTTATGTAACTGCTGCTACGTAACGCAAATAGTAGCGAAGAAAGCTACTAAATCGTGAAAGAAGTTATTAATTTTCAAGAAGTAAGCGAAGTTTGATGAAATTTTATTCATTAGTTTCAATTCATAAGGACGAAGCCTACTGAAAGTGGTGGGAATCGGTTCATAATTTCACATAGTCCCCCTAAGCCATCTTATTATCATGGTATTTAGATTAAATTTGGGCCAACCTTTTTTTAGTGCAATCGAAATAGTCCTACCAAATTTTATTGAAATCGGTTCATATTTGACGATTGCCCCCATACAAATACTCCTCACGGAAATAGCTTTTAATGCTTTAACTTCCTTATCAATTTTGGTATTGACACACCCAGAGAAAAAACTTGTTTATATATGGTCACCTCCAACAAAACTATTTTAAAAGAAAAATTTTAAACATATTCAGGGGTGTTCTGGAAATCGAAAACGCAAAACGCAAGAATTTAAAAGTCGTTTTTTTTAATAAGATTTTTGTAGTAAATAAAACACAAGAATAATACAATACAAATATTTCTCTATTAAACAGAATTCCATAAAAAAAATTTAAAAAATTAGATTAAGAGTGTATTAAAAAGAACTTAAAAATTCTTGCGTTTTGCGTTTTCGATTTTCAGAACACCCCTGATTATGTTTAATTTAACCATACTTTTGTCACCGACAAACATATTATTGTTAAATTGGTCCTCCATCAAAAAGCCACAACCATATTATGGTTGCTTCCGAACATGTTTTGGTTAATAATAACTAAAATATGATTAACACTTATAATAGCATGGTTGGTTTTCAACCATAGCTTGTTGCTCTTGGAAAAGAGGAAAATACTATTGTTAAATTAAAAACAAATTATTGTAATATTTAACCATAACATGCTTAGATTCAACCATAATATGGTTGTGGCTTCTTGATGGAGGACTAATAAAACAAAAATATGGTTGTTGGTGACAATAATATGGTTAAATTTAAACATATTATGTTTAAAATTTTGTCTAAAAATAGTTTTGTTGGAGGTGACCATTTTTAAACATATTTTTTCTCTGCGTGCATACAAATTGACTACAAAAAATTTTACGATAGCTGATATGGCATAAAAACCATAGGTCAAATATAAGTGGTTTGAATAACAATGTATGCTTTTTATTTTAAGGCGAAATTTTTGAACAATTTATGTCAATTTGGTACAAATTTGCCATTTAGACGGTACAATTTCAGAGTTGTCAGATCCCAACAGTGCTCTGTAATAAACATTTGTTGAAAAAGAACTAATTAAAAATTATTAGTTTGTGTTTTTGGCGTGCATATTTTAAGGTTTTTTTCGGTATATTTGCATGCATAGTTTAAAAGTTTTTGTGCTTCTATAAACTTGCCCTGGTAATAGCAAATTCACTACATTAATACGTGAGTTACCTTTTCGGTTATTGAGCGTTAAAAAAGGTGCTGGTTACCGGAGGGTTGAAAAACGCATGCCGCTCTAGTTTATGTAGCTCAGTAAGTGACGACAAACGCTGGCTCTTGACTTTTTGTCGTTGACAGATTTCTATTGCAAAAATCAAAGCTATATCCTTAGCATCTAATTTTTTTTCTTTTTATTTCGTTTTACACAAAAAATATATATTTCAGGCTATTCTCCACATCCCGGCTATGGCATGGTTGTACAGTCTGATTATCCCCCAGCTGGTTATCATGGTTATGGTGCAGCTGCAGCATATCAATGTAGTAATCCTTATGCCACTGCTGTTGGTCCCGGCGGATATCCGACACCAGTTTCAGGTGGTTATTCGACCAGTCCAGCATCGTGTTACTCTATGCCACCACCGCAACATATACCACAACATGACAAGACAAAGGATAGGTTAGTTGAATGGCAAGTTTCTCCAACTAATAGTAAATAATATAAATATAATATATTCACACTCACACAACTAAATGCAGACACACAAGGACACAATTTTATGTCCTGTTTACCATTATAAATTTAAGTTTCTATGAGTTTTACATAAAATAGTATCGAGGTAGACGAGAAGAAACTTTATTAAACCATAAAAAAAATATGAAACAAAATTATATATCATTATTATGATAATGAATGATGACGATAATGGTGCAAAACTAGTACTGCCAGCCAAAAATTAAAGTGTCCTGGAAACTTTTTTATGTATGTTCAGATGTATGACTAGCATGCATGCATGAGTAGGAGTGAATATACTAAAATATGCAACAATAACACTTATCATCATCTGTATATGAAGCAAATACCAGTGACCATATCTTTGTGTATGTGAGCAATGTAATTGTAAAGGTCCTTTCTTACGAATGTGTGTTGCTGTATTTGTTCTTATATTTTAATATTTATTAAGATGTGTGACTCTATGCTGAAACAGGACGGTCATAAAATTTGTAGTCCTTTGAGAATAAAGGTTAATCTAAACTCTATAAAACTAAAAGACCTTTCTCTCTCTCTCTCTCTCTCGTATGCACATACAAATACATATTTACATACATTTAAATAACTTAAGAGCTGTAAAATCTAATTTGAATGTTAAAAACTACAAGAAATTATTCTTTATTTGTATTTAAGCCATCCCTTTTAAGCATCTAACTTAAAGGATATACTTTAAGTTTGGAACTAAAACTTTAATAATGTACAACAAATTTCCTTTTGTTTTTTTTCTACTTCGATAGTACTTTAATTCAAAATGATGATAATATTGTGGAGTCATAGTTATTTTTGTTAGAAATCATTCAACCATTTAAAACAATGAATGGCCAAGAGTTTTTCTAACAATAAAACTGCTGAAATGTTTTGAAGTTTGATGAACTATTTGAAATTCAATTTAAAATTCTTTAAGTAGTGATTGATTTAGGGATTAGCAAGATTAAAAAATAATATTTTGTGAACTTTAGTTGAAGATAAAAAACTAATTATATTTCTTTGTGTTTTTGTTGGAAAATTTCTTTTTCTTTGTTTTCTTTTTATTTCAATTTAACTGTATTTAGTTTGACTGGTTGCCCACGCACTGATCGCAATCACTTGCAGCCCCATTCACAAGAACTGAAATGCCCCACCCCGGGTTGTGATGGCTCGGGACATGTTACTGGTAATTACTCATCACATCGTAGCCTGTCGGGTTGTCCACGTGCCAATAAACCAAAAAGTAAACCGAGAGATGGTCAAGATTCTGAACCGTTAAGGTAAGTAGTTGTCGATGAGGTGTTTAAAATTTAGCCTAGTTTAAGCGGGAGGGGAATGAAGCTCACGATAGTTGTATTTTATTAAATGTTGCTATATTAGAAAATATTCTATAGGGATAATTTCAGTTCCTTCTATGAACACATTTTTATTTCCCATTTTTTTTTTTTTTTATAAAAAAATTCTTGTAAAATAAATTTCTTGACCTGTCTGAAACAATAAATAGACTGCATTATTAAAACTACACGGAGTCATTAGGGTGGTTAGAAAAAAAAGATGATCCAGTTACCCCTATGATTAAATATTAAATGAAAACAAATTCTGGCGATAACTGAGATTGCTACACAATTCTCAACTTCTTATAAGCCCTGAAAGGTCACTCTTGTCGAATCGACGAACTTTAAAAAAAAAATTTTTGTAGCGGAACTATTTTTAAAGTAAAAAATCCCCACAATTTTTTTTTAGCTAAGCATTTTATTAAAAAATAACTAACTAAAGCATAAAAGATAGAACTTGTTCTGCTCCCTCATAATTTTATAAGAATTTTAACTAATTTTTGTGTTTTAAAATTTTTATTTTTTTAAAGCCTTCGTCATTAGCTAACGTTGTTGAAAAAATTGAATTTGAATACAAATAAAATAGTTATATGACAAAGTGTAAATGAGCCTCATCGATTCGACGAACAGTAACCATCCAGGGCTAAGCAAATATAATGCCCATGAGCCTTTCGTTTGTAAACTTATTTGCGGATGGCGCAAGGGCTATATTATTATTTGCTGAAATAAGAAGTTGCCAGAATTTGTCTTAGCCCGTGATTGCTCGCAGGAAGAAAATAGTACAGCTGCTCGCATGGGTTCTCAGGTGATCCCATGTTATTTTATAGTAATTTAAATATATAAAACTTTTTTATTTTTAATGTTATTTAAGACCGTTTTACACTATCACATAAGTCTTACGTATTTTGACAAAAATTCATATCTGATCTAATTTTTGTTTGAAAATTTTCAAAACACAATATCAACTTATCATGACAGGGTTGAATTTCTTTTTAAATACTTATACCTTGTGTGATAGTGTAAAGCAGCTGTTATTAAGTGCTAAATATATACGAAAAAAAAAATACTA
This sequence comes from Pollenia amentaria, assembly GCA_943735925.1. Lineage (NCBI taxonomy): Eukaryota > Metazoa > Arthropoda > Insecta > Diptera > Polleniidae > Pollenia > Pollenia amentaria. The sequence continues at coordinate 195,825,557 of OX031008.1, read as the reverse complement.
TTTTATTCTATCCTTGGCGCTTCCTCTAAAGTTCATCCTTGGCCTTCTAAACAAAACTTTTCCATTTACTTCTATCTCTGGCAACGTTTTCCAGTCTTGTACATTTAGCATTTTCCAATTAGCATTGACACCATCTATCCATCGGACCTTTGACCTTCCACCTAACCTTCTGTCTTGCCAAAACAGATTCTCTTGATGGTGGGGTTTGTATTCATACGTGCTACATGACCAGCCAATCTTAGTCTGAGGAATGATTAATTTGTGCTGCTTTAAGTCTATCATTTGTGCTTATCCTGTATAAATTTGTTTTTATTTTTACTGGTCCCAGGATCCACCTGAGGAATTTTCTTTCAGCGAAATCCAGAGAGTCCGCGTCTGCTTGTTTAAGTGTCCACGTTCAGCAACCATATGTAAGCGCAGGCCTGACCACCGTTATAAAGTGATCTTAATCTGTGCGAAAATGCTTCTAGATTTAAAATATATTATGAGAGAACAGAATGCTCTGGTTGCAGCTTTTATTCTTTCCTTTATATCAGCTTTGCAGTTCTCGGCGTTGATATAGAGCATTAATTATTAAAATTCTCAATTTCTTCGAGGCTATAATTATCAGCACATATTCCACATCCGGTTTAATAGAATATGTATGTGTAAAAGAAAAATGGGTCTTACTTTTGGGGCGTGGCATAGTAAAAAGTCGCCAAATTCTAAAATTACAGGCCATGAATAAGGATATGCAAAATAAAATGACTATAAATGGCGACGTAGTGTACTGTAAACTAAAAGGGCGGAATCCCGAGGCGTGGAAAAGAATATAAAAAAATTTTATTGGATTTTTTTCAACAAATCTTTATTCTTTTTTTGTATAGGGACCGAACCACTTCTCTTGTGGTTGCGCTCTTGGAGGATATAATTGCAGCTGGATTAGTCCAGATTTTTTGTATATAAAATTGTGCATATTCTCAAGAAGTCGCAGCTTAATATAGTTCAAATTGAAAAAATAGGCACCAATAATATCCAGGAAATTAGAGGTTAAGGCTTGCATATTAAGAAAAGACATTGTTTGATATGGTCGCCTCCAACAATACTATTTTAAAGGTAAATTTTTTAACATATTATTACAATGTTATCGTTGAACTAGCCATATATCAAGAAGCCACAATGATATTACATTTGTATCTGATCATATTTTAGTCTATTATAAATTGTTTAGGTTTACTAATAATAATAGTATGGTGGTTTTTAACCATAAAATGTTGCTCTTGGAAAAAAGGAAAATTTTATTGTAAACTTAAACCCATACAATTATTTAAAGTGCACAAATTATTGTTATTATTAAGCTTAACATGTTCGGAGGCAATCATAATACGTTGTGGCTCATTAAAAATAGTTTTGTTAGGCTTGACCATATCGGAAAATTAGTTTTCTCTTAAAAACTTGGGGTTATTGGATAAATTTTGATCTGGATCTAGAAATTCTGAATACCAGCGAAGGTCTCTCATTGGTTTTGCAAGCGGAAGATTAAGCAATTTTGAGTAAATTATCCAAATACAGATGTATTTTATAAAAAAAGACAGATTCCTCAATTTAATTCGAAGTTGGTAAAAATTTATATTATTTTAAATTAATGACGGACAAATTATCAAGAAGTTCAGTTATATAAACTACGTACAAAAATTTTACTAATGCTTTTAAAAAGCAATGACCTCCCTAGTGTCTGTTCAAAACTCGTCTTACTCGTTAACAAGTCAGAATCCTTAAGCCTTTTTCTAATGGTTGCAATCATAATAGAAACAGTTTTTTTTATAATTATCAATCTTTTAGATGCCCCATACCAGGCTGCGATGGTTCTGGACATTCTACTGGGAAGTTTTTATCACATCGAAGGTGGGTTTTTTTTTTTTTTCTTGAGTAAAATATCGTTCAAAAGTCTAGCAAAAACTTGCATTAAAATTCTAATTTACTTCGAATACCAAAATTAAGTAATAGTACTTACAAAGTATGTTATTAAGTAATGATATGTTTTTGCTGGTCTTACAAGTGAAATTTTTAGAAGATTTTAAACAATTTTCTGTTTTACTTTAATTATTTATTTACAAATTTAGTGCTTCTGGTTGCCCAATAGCCAATCGTAATAAAATGCGTGTATTAGAAGCCGGCGGTACAGTGGAGCAGCACAAAGCAGCAGTAGCAGCAGCGACTGCTATGAAGTTTGATGGTAAGAAAAAATTTTATATTTCCAGAAATTACTGTAGAAAACACTCTTTTAAATTAAATTATTTGCGAAATATTTTTTTAAACATGTACCCCCTTTTTTACAACACTTCACCTCACTTAAAAAATGTTCATACAAATTTTAAGAAAATCAAAAAATTATATATGAAACATTTCTCAACGCAAGATTAAGTGCTTTAGAAAATTATCGGCTTATTAAGAAAAAAGTTTTATAAAAATTTGGGAAAACTAAATTATATAAAAATATTTACAAATTTAGTTTCATCATTAAATGGTACATATTTTATTACCATGATGGGCATTGCTTAATTCAATGTCGAAGAGCAAAAGTTTATGTAACATTCCACTAGGCAGCTTAAAAAAAACGCCGTTAAAGTCAATACTTTTACTTAAATACATGTTTATAAGAGATACAACATGTTTTACCCACCACCACTCCAAATAAGAAGTGATGGACATCATTTTGCTCAGATTACGAAGTTCAAATCTCAAACGTCAATAAGAATTTCTAAAAGGCTGATAAAGAGAAGTAAAAATATCAACGAATACGATGTGAACTTTTAGCTCACCAAGGACTTATAAATTAGAGCAAGTTAAACTCTCTTTTTTGTTTAAAATAATTTTAATCCAACATATCCATAAATCAGTAACCATATAAGCCATTTTTAAACGTATAAAATTGGGCGTTTAAACTACCAATACAGACCATATGAATTTGACAGAATTTATCGTAGTGCTGCCACACATTATTTTTTAAACTACATATAGTAAATGGGACACTGATTTACAGCTGTTGAGTTTAAGCTGCCAATAAATTAAATTTGGTTCAACTAAACCACTAAACATTCAGTGCTGTATTAGCCATAAGTAATAAAAAAAACTTCAGTGTAATATTAAACCCGTTGTGTGTACAAGAGTTCATATGTAAGAATGTTTTCTTTCAGTACAGAGAAAACAACAAGTAGTTTTCGACCACATTTTAGCACACTTCGGCGATAGCTGGACGAATGTTGTTTTTCAAATGCTCCTGGGGGTTCAAGGGGTTGTTAGGGGATTATCTGCGTAAACATCTTATGGGGTCAAATCGCATGATCTTGGTGGTCAGTCACATGAAACTACCCGTTTTGAAAATACTTCATGCAGTAAAGTCTAAGTCGATCATGTTGCGTGGCTCGTGGCACCGTCTTGGTGAAACCACATTTCGTCCAGTTTATAATCTGGGGGTTCAGGGGGTTGTTAGGGGATTATCTGCGTAAACATCTTATGGGGTCAAACCGCATGATCTTGGCGGTCAGTCACATGAAACTACGCGTTTTGAAAATACTTCATGCAGTAAAGTCTAAGTCGATCATGTTGTGTGGCTCGTGGCACCGTCTTGGTGAAACCACATTTCGTCCAGTTTATAATCTTCTAGGCAAAAAAAAAAATCGATTACCTTACGGCCATTGTATATAGCGCCGTGGAAGCAACAATTCGCTTTATCCACCACACTTTCCCTAACAGAAGTGATATTTTTGGCAGTGATATACCCGCGTGACCACATCTGTAACGTTTCCAGCCTCTTAAACTTTCTTTATAATACTGGCAATTCCTTTCACAGTTAGTCGATTATGACAACCAGAACACCCCGTGATGCTGGAAAAGTGGCAAGTTTGAATCACCGCTTTTGTAGTAAGTTTTAAACTATTTTTACGCGTTCTTCGGTAAGACTATACATATTCGTAAATGGCAAACCTTTCATTAAATAACAGACACTTTAGATGACAGATATTTTACAGCTGCAACCTTGCCAGACCGACAGTTTCAAAATCACTAGGTGAATAACCTTGTGGTAATGGATTATTTAATTGTGTGTGATTTCTTATTTCTTTGATGCACTACTTAGAAACAGTGTAAACAAAGGATTTAGTTGGAAAAATAACAAGATAGCAGCGGATCGAAAACAGGTTGTTCTTTTTGTTATTTAAGATAAAAACAGTGAGAACGAACACAGTGTTCGTGTGTCAACGACTGTTTTGCCATCAGTCAAACAACAAGATACACACTTGTTGGCTCAAAATTATATAAAACCATAATGGAGTTCTTTGTTTGGTGCCAATGCTTTTGCGAGAGAGCTAATTCAAAACATCTTATCAAAAGAGCTGCGATAATTAAGTCTACATCATAAAATAATACAAAAGCATTTTCTGATTCTATCAAATGATGTTTAACTGAGTGCATCATGTTCGTGTTAACCTGTTGCTATTTTGAGCCAAAGATTATATGGATCGGTAGTCCCGATCCCTTTATTTAGGAGCTGGAGCTATCTTATCATCGCTGCTTAAAGAATAGCCAGCAGCAGCAGTTGGATAGCAACAGCGCAATGGGATGATCTGCCCCTCAGGTCGAACACTCACAATAAATCAGCCTTTGAGCAGGCTTTTCAGGGTCGTCATTTCTGCGACTTTGGACTTAAACTGCATCCACCACGTGATCCCCAAAAGTATATTTTCGTGAAAAGTTTCGTTTCTGTAAAAGAGCATCCTTTTTATAAAAGCGCACTCTATGGGAGTAGTACTCTTCTTCTCCGTCTTCCTCATCTTCCTCCTCTTCCTCTTATTTTTCATTCATTACTTTTCCTTACTCATTCTCCGTTCGTTCGTTTTGCATTCATGGGCGCTGTATACCCTCTTTCGTCATTCGTATTAAGTCTTCGTTCTTTGGGTAGAAGTGCTTTCATTTTTCATTCTTCATTCTTTGGCGGGAGCATTCGGTTTCATTCATCATTCTTTATTCTTAGGAGGATGCATTTGATTTCTATTCTTCATACTTTCTTAAGTGATTATACTTTATTCATCATATTCAATTCTTCATTCTTCATATATAAATCCTTTTCCTCCTTCAAATCCCCTGTTCGTAATCCTTCATCATTCAGATCCGCTTCTTCTTCAACCATTTCGACTACTTCAAAAAATGTCTCTTTTGTGAGTACCATTCCGGGGCCTCGATTCCGGTTGTACCAGATAGGGAATCTGGTCTGCATCGATCTTAAGAAACCTGTTAATTTTTAATTCTGCCGAATCTCAGGTATTGATTGCACTGGAATATCCTTGAAATAATTATTACCCCTGGCGGGGAAATAGTTGAAGAAAAATATCAATATTCAAAAATAGTAAAAAGTAAATTTTACTAAGAAATTGGTAACGCTTTTCGCCGTAGCTTAACCAAGATTTTGTTGGCATAGCACCTGTGCCGAGAAGTTGAAAATGTGACCATCACTGCTTTAAATACTCGTAAATCCTTGTTTGGAACTTACACAATTCCTTTTCTCCCTTTTATTTTAGGCTGTGGCTCTGCATCTCAGGCTATTAAAAAACCGAAATTCGACGAGGTTACCATGGTGTATCCCAAAGGCTATACAGGTAAGCTTATAATCCAGTTAATATTCCAAAAACCTTTTTTCACCTTATTTTCCAAGTAGTTTGAAATTATGTATTTTAGAAAAGTAGATCAAAACATTTTAAGTTGTGTGCGTGTGCTAACTAATTTTTCAATTAACTTTTTTTTTATATTTTGTTACAATTTTGTTACTAACACTTTCTTTTAAACACAAATTAAATCGAAAGAGCTAATTAATTTAATACATTCTTTAACAACCTCTTTTCTAAACCAAAAACAAAAAACCAAAAGAAATTTAATTAATTTATTAATTTTCAATTCTTATTTTCTTTTCATTTCATGATGCGTTTTTTTCGGTTTTAGATTATGCGACATTTTGTATCGGCGCTGAATATCTACTGTAAAAAATCGAAAACCACTTAAATAAAACGAAAAAACAAATAATTCTGTAAATAATTTCCAACTCAAGAAATACACTACGATGTTTCTAAAAAGTACACCCAAACCTGCATTTAAGTAAAACATAATTATGTTTAAATTAAATTAAACAAAAGTCAAAGTTTTTAACGCCTAAAAGTGCCTAAAGGTTTTAAAAGATTTGAGTTTGAAAAGGTAAGATTTCTTAAAGTTTACCTTAAAAATTTATTGTTCTTTTACAATTTAAAGTTTTGTTAATTTGCTTACCTATCACTTGAGTTTAATTACAAGATGAAAATTTCTTAGCACACGCTCACGAAATTTTGTAAACAATTGTTAAATTTCTCAAAACTATTAATTATGTTTTTTATATTTTCTTTATTTCAGGCATGGAAATGATGATGAATAGCGTAGGCTCTTCTTCATCCGTTAACAACCCCTTGGTGGGTCCATCATCCTCGTCCAGCATTTCCACTACAACCGGAGTTTTACCTGACAGTTTGCAATCGGCCTCATCATCTTCTTCCTCTTCGGCTGTTAATGGTGATCTAAATTCTGTTACACGCCATGAAACCGGTGAGGATTTGAACAGCTTGGAGGCTGAGATAACAGAATTGCAACGCGAGAATGCCCGGGTTGAGTCTCAAATGATGCGTTTGAAATCGGATATAAATGCCATGGAAACACAATTGAACACCAGCGATAGGGTACGTAGGCTCAGGTTCGTTGAGGCAAACAAAAATTACAAAAAAAAAAAAACCAAAACTTGCATAAGTATTTAACTTTTTATTTGCTTGTAGTCAATTTATTAATTATCATATTTTCTTATTCACTTCCGGGTTTTTCTTCTTTTCCTTTTCGTTTTTCCTATATGTTAAACTATTTCCTGTCTTAATGATTTTCCTTAACAAGTTACTAGGAAAAGAAAAAATTACACAAAAAAGTTCCTTAATAAAAGAAAAGTTAAAAAACAAGGGGAAATAAAAATTAAAAAGAAATTTTAGTCTAAAACTTTCTTTTTAAATTAGTTTTCAAGGACGTCTCAAAAGTCTTGATTTGTTTGTTTTTTTTAACAAAAAAAAAAAAAAAAAAAAAATAAAAGAACTAAAAACATTCATGAATTTTGCAGCCATAATAAATGAAATACAGTTGGAAAAAAGTTGGAGTTTTCTAACAATAAAACAAACTTTGTTTTAACGCGCCGCCGTAAAGTTTTTCTGCTTTTTTTTTTTTTTTTTTGCTGTAAATTTTCCTTTTACTGTGCCAAACTCGCTTGCTAAACTCTAACAAAACCCAAACAAAAAGTTCTAATTTCTTAAACAAAAAACTCTTCCTCCGTGCTCCCAGTGTTGTCTACTCTGCTACACACACAACTTTGTGTTATTTAAATTATTATTAACTTGGTTTTAAACCAAAAAGTCACCCCTCTAGTGTTTCATGTTTTTATCAAAGTTTATCAATTAATTTTTATAGAAAAGTAGCAACTTTTTTTTGCCAGTTTCTTTTCCTTGTACTTTTATTTTCTGTGCAAAAATGTGTCGTTGACTTTTCAGTCAAAATATTAAATGAAAAAAAAAAATATATATATTTAACTTTCTCACACGATTTTATGCTAAACTTTTATTATAATAAATGTTTAAGTAAAATAAGGATAACACCAACGATTTATTGCTTTAAGAAAAGTTAAGAAGTTATAAAAGTTTCAGGAATTTGTATAGAAATTTATTAATTGGCCGGGTTATCAAAAAAAAAAAAAAAAAAAAAAAAAAAAAAAAAAAAAAACAAGAAAGTTTGACAAATCGATAACTTCCTTATTATAAAGTCAATTAAATCTTTTTTAATTATTGCAGCTTATTATGAACAGAGAATTAAATTCATTTAAAAGTGAAGTCAGTTTTTTTTTCATAAGGGATTCAGGACAAATCCCGGGAAATATGTGCAGGAATTCCCGGGATATTTTATTTAATTGTGGCAGCTTTACTGGCACACTCTTCAAGTCTTAGCCGTCAAGTCTTGAGTTTTTAGGAGAGAGAGGAAAATAAATGGCATTCTCTTTTCCTTTCTCTCCTATAAGCTCAAGACTCTTGACTGCTAAAACTTGAAGAGTGTGAACCAGCACTAATGTCAAGAAAAAGATGTAAGTACAAATCCGATAAGTAAGGGAATGTTGAATACTCTCAAACTTCGAACTAGTAAACAAATTTTGAATTCTTTTAAAGACCCAGATTTATCAACTAGTATTGTGGTTATTTTGGTGAACTGTTTATGGTTTTTAATCCAAATTTGTAATATTTTATTCAGGCTAAAGTTCATTAAATTAAATTTTCATTAAATTATTTTTTTTGAAGAAAGGAATTTTGCAACGTAAAATGAATTAAAATTCTTCTTGATTAAAATTAGAATTTTTTTACTAACGCTCCAAGCATTGGTAAACCTTTTTAACAGATCTCATAAACTGTTATTTGTTTTTTGTTCAAATAAATAAAATTTAATCGGCTTATATTAAGCGGGAGTTCCCGGGAAATTGAAAAATAAGTCCCACTTTCGAAAAAGTCCGGGAAAAACAGTTGATTGTTAGTTTTCGAATCAAAAGTCAATTATTCAAAATCGTTGTTAAATAGTGTAACTTTTTATTTTTAATTAACCAAGTCTTTTTTTAATACAATCTTGAAAAAAAGTTAATAAAAAATGAGCACAAGTGCTTTATTCGGCTGTGCCGAATCTTTAATAAATTCCACCCAGAGTAAAAATATTTCCGGATCGGGCTTTAAATCAAAAAATTATAAACCAATTTTAACAAAAACTGAGCTCACTGTTTTATAGTTCGTTGCGGTTTAAGGCGTATTAAGGCCTATTTTAAAAGTACGGCTTTTATGGGGCCTATGATTATTTATGTGCCCACAAGCAATAACAGTTTTAGTCGAGTTAAGAAAATTTTTACTTATTTCATTTATATCATCCTAATCTAACTCTTGTTTCATCAAAAATTCAATGAAAAGGTAAAATGTAATAAAATTACTAACAGAGGCCCTGTAACTATAAGCTTAATCTGCTCTGCTGAGCAGTTGCTTAAATCGAGTTAAGTTGTAATGGCTCGTTGGTACAGAATTAAGGACCACTCTTTACGAAATTTGGCACTGTAATTTCTAGTGTTAATGAACTAGGACATACCAAGTTTTACTATAGACTGCAGTCAGGGAATATATTTTATATAGAGTCTATGATAAGTTATGATCTCGCGAAATTTGGCAGAGTAATTTCTAATCTTATTCGTTAAGGTTTTAGGCGTACTCATTTGTATTCCGAGACTGGGTTTTATATGGGGCCTGTCTTCACAAAATTTCATTCGACGACAAGAAATCGTCTTAATCGAATGTTTGCAAAATTAAAAGAGGATTGATACATTCTGTCGCCAATTTATGTTGGTTTTGGTAAAAAAAAAATATAAATTTTTGAGGGAAGCTGTTCCACATTTGGGTTCATAACTCTTTTCCTTCTTAAGCAATTATGCTGGATTTCAACTGGATTTCAACCTTGAGCTAGATAAATTTGACAACAACATTGTTCTATTCGGTTAAGTCTTTCGAAAGTGAGCGTATGAATTGACTTAGAATTGTTCAAGGACCCTGAATATATATTTAGGGGATCAAAGATTTATGTTAAAAAAGTTTCACATGGAATGATAAACTAAGTATACCCTCACTCGCCACTAGTGGTGGAGGGTATAAAAATATGTATTAAAATATTAAGTTTTAGACCATTTAAGACTCCTGGGGTTTTTTGAGTCACCCTGTAAATATATTTAAGCCTATTGTGTTACTTTCGGTTTTAATTTTGAAGCTTTCAAATAATCACGATTTCATATTCAGCAATTCTGTTGAGTTTTAACTTAGAATGACTTCCTATTCGATAACACTGTGCTAGAAACTGACACTTTTTTTGAGACAAAACCAGAGTTAACCTAAAAGAACAGTTAGCACCACTGGATTCAGCGCACCCGAATTATGTTAAAACGCCAGGTCCCCGGCTTGTCTGTTTTTTCAAATAGGACAGTGTAATCATTCATCAACCTATTAAATTATAGGGACTACTAGTTTCCGTTGCACAATATTTAACTCTGATTAGTTACGATTTCTTAAAAATTATTCGTCCAAAATTTATACAGAAACAAGTCAAGTTTTGATACTATGACAAGAGATCTACCATTTTAAGAAACAACCCTCAACATGGATATTAAAGCATTTACACAGATTTTTATTCATTTAAAAGATAGGTCTGACATTTTGCCCTGACTTGCAATATTCTTTTCTGAAAACATTAGGTCTGTTTCTTTACTTAAGCTTTACCGTACTTTGTATGAGAGCAGTTTTGAGAATACAGCCCAGACTTTTTCTTTTAAATTAAATTACTGACCGATGAACAATTTTAAAAAGGCCAGACTTTTTTTGAATTTTTCCCAGTTTTTTTCATATAATTATTAAATATATTAGAACGAAACTTTATGTATTCCTCAATCAAAGGGCTTTTTTACAAGAAAACTAGAAAAAAATGTAAATTTAAACACCGTGGGCGTGGCAATTTGCCTTATGAAAACTTTGTGCACATTAATCCACCACGGCCTGGCCAGGCCCTGCCCTATAAAATATGTAGTGTAGGAAATAAATTCAAAACGACACGTATTAAAAAGCATACGCAACACATAAAAATTCTTTCCTTACTTTAATTTCGAAGAATAAAACTCCGTACATATAAAAGTAGTCCCAGCCAGGCCCAGGGGTTCGTTAGTGTGATTTTTTTCGATAGCCACAAAAAACCCCATACAAAATACAAGGGGTCCCAGTCAGGCCCATGTGTCAGTTTATGCCACACAAATTTGGTGTCTACTTAAGAGTTAAGAGAAAAACAAAATGTTCTAATGTGTCGTATTGGTTGTATTTGCTTTAATTTTCTGAATGTGACATTAAAAAAAATGAAACACATACAACCAATATGACACAATAGAACACTTTGCGAGTGGCCCATATATTTAATAAAATAAAAATGTTAGTATTAAAAAACATACCAAAATAGTTTGACGCTCTACTCTGTGTAACAATTTGGCTTTTTGTATTCCCGTACATTTTCTTTTTTATTAGAGAAATTTATTTTTAATAATTTTTTTTACGAATTTTGGCCCAAAAAGGAAGAGAAACAGAGCCATTATTGCGTACCTATTCGAAAACATTCACTTCACAAGATTAAAATACCGCCTTATATCGAAACTATCTTAAGCGTTTTTAAAAAAAGTATCGGAAATAATTTCCTTTTTAACAGATGGTAATTTAATTTAATTATTTAAGAACAATTTTTGAAATATGTAAGCAAACCTTTAATTATAATAGTTTTCCCTTGTTTGCAATATCTTTTTAGAGGTATTTTATACACAACTTTACGTGCCCTGTTTTAATCGCTGTAAAGCCGAACAGTATAAACTTTTCTTAGCCCCTGACAGAAGAAGCATATCGCCATTTCCATGTTCAAAAAGTAAAAATAAAATAAATATGGAAATAAGAAGTGCTGGAGTTTACAGAAAAAATAAAAATTGATTTTAAATAAAAAATTTTTGATTTTAATTCAAAACTTAATTAAATTTGCAACAGTAAACAAAAAAAATTTTATCAATTTAATATTTTTTAATATTTACAACATTTTCCGCAATAATGTTGTTGATAGCGTTTAATACAGATGATTAAATTTTTAATTAAAACTTATCTTATTTTTGATTAGTGGTTTAATTAAAAAAAAGTCGAGAATTTTTTGTGTGTTTTTTTTTTTTTTTTTGCTAATTTCTGCAAGATATCAATGAGAAAGTTTCTTGTCGTAGACCTTCAGCACGTTGTACTAAAACAGGCCGCAACCCTCGCACTGGAAAGCACAACTTATTAATTAAAAATAATTAAATGGACAAATTAACTAACGTATCATTTTTCATAAGATCTAACTAAAAAAAAAAACAATTTATTTTAAATGTAATTTTAATTACATAGAACTATTTGCTAGTATCTCTAATAAAAACTTTTTTATATCTCTAAATATTTCATTATAATAACATATAACATATAATATTTCATTGTTTACCAAAAAAATAATGCATTTTATGGTATGTAATTTAAAAAAAATAATAATATTAACAAAAACTAATATAAATTACTTTATACAATTTTCAAAATGGCGTTAACATGATTCTATAACCGTGTATGTATATGCGAAAAAAATACTTAAGCCCACCTAAATGCTTAAACCTGTAAAAAAAAAAGTAGCAAAAATAAAAATAAGCACACAACAACTACAAAAAGTCTACCAATGAAAATTTTCAGTTACACAATGCATTTTTTATGCACTTCTTTTTTTCTTCTTCTCTCGTTCATCTTAAAACACAACACAAAAAAAGCTTCCATCCAACAACCCCTAAAAACACAAAAACAACAACAACATTCAAAATTCCCTAAAGGTAGAAAGCACACTCGCATACAAACGCAAATAGGAAAAATGTCCATGCGCAAAATGCATTGAAATGAATTAAAGTTTGTTGGGCATATTGACACATACACATACACATGATGATGATGTTTACATTGTGCTCCCAATACACACCACACCTTTTGAGGAGCCAAACAGAAGAGGCCCTATGCAAGAATGTGAGTGTGAGTCCGTTATAACTAACAAACAACAACGACAAAAATATTTGTGCTTAACAACAAAAAAAGAACCTCTCTATACACTCTCAGCCACCCACACTCCCCAACAAATTACAAAAGTACAAAACTCTCTCTTAACAATTTTTGTTTTTTTTTTTTATTAAAGAGTATTTTTTCACTTTCTTCTTGTCAAATCACTCAGGACTATTTTATCTGTGTAATTTTAACCTTTTGGCTTCCCCAAGGAGGAGGTGTGGACGATGTTTATATTGGGGGGAGAGCATGTTGTTGTGGGTGTGTGTGTGTTTTTTATTCAAACACATGTTAATGTAAGCTTGCTAGTGTGTGTGTGTACTTAGGAGACTCATGTTGTGTGTTGTAAAATACAAATACCAATGAAAATATCTGAAATAAATACAACATCCCTCTATACAACTTCAATTGCCTGCCACCCTTATTGCTCATACTCCTTGCTACGCTGACACAGAGGTGGGGAGCCATTCGAAATAGCCCCAAAGTATTTTTTCTCTTTTTTTTATTTTTCCGTTTATATAACAATGAAAAAGGGCGTCACAAAAATTTTTCTTTTTTATTTTTTTGTACAATTTATGTATTATTTTGTGTTATGTACAATATCAATTTTTGTTGTTGTCATATTTTATATGCATACATGCAAACAGTTTTTACGTACAAGTACATAAATATATGTATGTATATATATATTATTTTATTTTATTTTTCTTTTTTTTCAACATTTTATATCCCACATTTTTCTGTAATATTACATGGAAAATATAATTGTGTATGTATTTGTTGCTTATTATGGGAATTTTTTCTATTGAACTCAAGTGCACTCAAAACGATCCTGATGTTATTGCAAGTCTTGTATTTATTTATATTTTTTCTTTTATTCTGCTTTTTTGTTTTGTAAGAACCAAAATTCAATTAAATTAAATTCAATTTAATATAACGCATTATGATGAAAGTTAAAAGTTGTGCAATTTAAATTGTATTCGTTATAGAGGTTTAAGAGGTTTTGTGCAATTTATTAAATGTAATTATTTATTAGTGGTCCGTTAGGTAAGTGCGGTACACAGCTAGTATATCAGTGCTAGAGTTGCGGGTTAAATTCCTTGGTCTGTTTCACTACAACGGACTGAAGGTCTATGTTACTATTGCTTGGTTAACTAAGTTATATTATAAAGTGTAGAAGTATTAGTAACATTTAATAAAAAAGTAAATTATTTATATTCCTTTTTTGAGGGTAATATCGGAGGAACAAATAAATTAAATTGGTCATATAGCTTGATTAAAATTCGCTTTATATCGAACTTAAAAACAGTAATAAAAAACTGTTTCACACAATAATATACACAATTCGTATGTATTTTGAAGAAATTTCGAATAAACCCTGACATGATAAGTTGTTATTGCTTTTTGAAAATGGTCAAACAACAATTAGATCAGGGAAGTATTCTCGTAAAACGCCGTGAAGGTCTTTAGTTTTGACCAGTGTGGCCAGGTATAACAAATTTTTTCAGCTAAATCTGCCATTAGACAGGGCCAGTATGAAATTTTATTCGAAACTAATTACATTTAAGTGACTAATTTTTGAAAGAAATTGAAATATTATATTTATGGTTATATTTATGCAAATGGCTAGATTTTGGTAAAGCACCTGATACATATAAATATGTAGCACAGGGAGTTAAGATTAAATGTTAAATTTAGCGGGCCTGCAAACCTCTCATATACAATAAATTAAAACGGTTTATTTATATAATATAAAAAATTTTTAGATCATTTTATTTTCTATAGTTTAAGAAAATTTGAAGCTTTAAAATCTCTTTCAGCAGTTTAGAGCAAACAATTTTTTTTTAACATATACACTATTGAATTATTATCTAAATACAAATTGAAATTTGCTTGTCAACATGATAGGAGCATTTCTTATATGTATTCCCTGAATATTCTATTTTTGTTTTTTAACATAAGAGTTATCCATTTTCCATTATCCATTTTTTTTTTAGCAAAATCAATTAAACTATTCGTCTAAATTTTTCAAATAAATAATACTAAAAGAAGCTAAAATCATTTTCCAAAAATGCTAAATAAAATGCTAAGTGCTAAATGAAAATTTTGCAGCTAAATAAAAATTTTTAATGCTAAATTTAGCTGCAAAAATGCCAAAATGGCCACACTGGTCTTGACAGTTCATATTTGGCAGTCGTGAAGTAGACACGCGGAAAATTTATTATGGAAAAATATTCAATAAACCAACTTGTTTTACTCGTTAAAACATAATTTTATCAAAATCAATCATCGATTACTGTGACGATGAGAAAGTTACGTGAAATTTTTGGGAGAAACAACGTGCCAACAAAACGCAATATTTATCGTGTAGTAACTGATTTCGAAGAAAGAGGGTCTGTAGGAAATATGCCCAAGCATGGACCACAACGTACTGCAAGATCGGCTGAAAACATTACTGCAGCTCAAGAAAGTGTTCAAAACAATCCACCAACCTTAATTCGACGCCGGTACAGGAGCTTGGTCTTCAAAGAACAACTTTGGCCACAATTTTGCACAAGGATTTTGCATTTGTTCCATTTAAGATTCAGTTGACACAAGAGCTTCTTCCACAAGACCATTTACGCCGCAAAACAAACAAATATACAGGGTGTCCGGATATAAAGGCGGATATCCTCGGGCGGTCTCACAGACAGGGTTGTCCGATTAATTTTGAACTTTTTCGCCAAATTCAATGTCAAAAATCGCGCAAATCGCCAAAGCATTTTTTTTTAGTTTTTGACAATAATATATGTATTTTTAGAATAATTAAAAATTTTTTTTTAAGAATCCCAAAAAAAAATTTGTAACGTATCGCTAAAATCCGCCAAAAATTCCAAAAAAGTCGCCATAATATATTTTGCTTTATTTCTATTTAGAGCAAAGTAAAAATGACTAGTGAACACAAAAAATTTGCAATGTTTAAAATATTTTATATTAGTATACTTAAAGCAACAAAAAAAGAATTTTTGCGGTAAATATTAAACAAATATTGGATATACAATATATTTGTATGTAGTTGCAGTTCTATTATATATCTTAAACGCTATATACTTCACCGAGAAGACTCCCTTTTTGTCTTCTTTTTTGGAATACATTGTTGTGAAGGTACAAAAGAAATGCAACCTGTACTATTTACATTCATATAACTTTTAACTCGTCAAAACGTGTCGAAAACTTCATATGGCATTCTATTTCGAAGGTGAGTTTAAGTGGAGTTCATTATGTCAACACAGGCATTACTAGTTGTAATAACCAGCATATAAAGAACAGCCAATGCAAGTTCCTTAAAATGGTACGTACCTGCCGTATCCTTGTCGCTATAAATTGTTGGTCTAAACTGATTTAAATTAGATTGAATATCATCATTAAAATTTTTTTTTAACAAACGGTATTTTTTCCATTGTGTTTCAATAACATCCAAAGGTACGTTAGGATTCATAAAAATCTTTCAAATATCTTTTACAACAACGAATTTTATCTGTGATAATTTGTCACATTTTTAAATGGAAAAATGTTCATAAACTTTAATTATATTCATATTTTCTACTTATTAATTCTTTCAAGAGCACATTTAAATGTAAAAAAAATTTCTCAAAGATTTTCATTATCTTCATCAGCCATTTCAACATAATTTAGTTTTAAATACTGGACGGTCATACATATGAATGCATCAAATTTCATACATTGAAATACTAGAATAAAAAAAATTTTATTTCTTCGTATTGAATTAAGCAAATATCAAAACAAATTCATAGCTCATCAAAAATAGCCAACCAAATCGCCAACTATTTTAT
The DNA here is from genome assembly GCA_943735925.1 of Pollenia amentaria. NCBI lineage: Eukaryota > Metazoa > Arthropoda > Insecta > Diptera > Polleniidae > Pollenia > Pollenia amentaria. The sequence continues at coordinate 195,808,987 of OX031008.1, read as the reverse complement.
AAATCGGCATGTCGCCAAATCGAAAATTAGCGAGAAATCGCCACATCTGACAGCCCTGCTCACAGACCGAAAATTGTTCATAGATTTCTAAAACAAAACTTTAACAAATAATTTTTTTTTAAACTTGAAGATACCAAAAAACAACTTAGCCATGAATTAAATAAATTTTCTTAAAGATTATTGATTTGGAATCTTTTACAAAATAGTCATCAAAATCGATTTTTTTTTTTTTTTTTTGACAAAAACAAAACTAAAACTTGTTTTTTCTCAAAAACACATAAATTAACTTTTGCAATTCTAAAAACACTTGATGTTCAATATTAAAATCACAGGTGGAATTAGCAGTCAGTACATATAACAACCGACCCGCGTCGGTTTCACAGACCGAATGTTACTGAATACACCAGCACGGACACCTCATACACACACATGGGGTGCACTTAAATAAAACTTGCTATAAACCCGACAGCTAACAGCAAACTCAACTTTCTAGCGTTTCTGGAAAAATTAATATGCATAGAAAGGTCTCTCACATACCAACGCGCGGGAAGTTTTAGCAGATTTGTCATTTACAAACGCAAGTGATTTACTTATATTACAAGTTTATGATAAAATAAATAACTTCTGTTGAATATTTCGATTCTTAGGTATTTACAAATTCTACTTCTGCACGGTTTCTATTTTACAAATTTAAATTTGTATCAAAAGATTTATTTTTAAAAACTATTTTTGCGTTGTTGTTATAAAATCTTGTAAAGCCAAATTTTTTATTTCGCCAATTTAGGTCGCCATGAATTGGCAACACTGCTCATTAAATTAAAACATCTAACTCAGTTTTAGTTTAAATTAAAAATTTCGATACTATCAGGCTAAAGTTTATTGAATTTAATTTTCATTAAATTATTTTTATGAAGAAAGGAATTTTACAACACGAAATGAATTAAAATTTATGGATAATTTTTAATTTTTGACTGAGCTGGGAATTGAACCCAGGTTTCCACCGATAAAAATACTTGAAACTACACTAGTTAAACGTTTCCGAGTTTTAAAATACATTCATACTGATTCTTCTCTTCTTTACACTAAGAATTAGAGTTCAAAAAACGCTTAGTGTACCGTACCGCATTTTGCCATGAACAGTCCACATGTTCTATACAAAAATACAAAATAAAAAAAATTGTGCTTGTGAGTTTGTACACAAACTAAATACAGTACACAACGATTACTGTTCATATTTTGTATTAATTCAATATATTAGTCTAGAGTTTTTTATTACGGAATTCCCGTTCCGGTAAGTTAAATTTTTCTAATTTATAATTTACCCGGAATTTTATGCGGTATTCCTAGAAACTCCACCATTGTATTCTTAATTTGCATTATAACATTATGTGCAGTAAATCTTTTAAGATTCTGTTCACAGTCTTTACCACAGCCTATGAAAACTGCGGCTGTTCTTGACATATCAAAAACAGCACTAACAATGTAAAAATAAACTATTGAGATGAAAAATAAATACACTTTACCCATCAAGGAGCATCCTACGCGCTGCCAAATATAAGAATTTCATTAAGCCGCCATATTTGTGTGGTTGAAATTCTTAAATTTGGCCCGTGCAGCGCTAAGGATGCTTCTAGACGGGTAAGATGTATGACCAACCCTATTTTATTTTTAATCTCCATCATTTATCCCTTACATACCTACTCGCTATCTCCATGCCTTAAGGGCGTTCCCATACAAAAGTTTCAATACAGACTGGAAGTATATTGAACAAATAGTTCTACAACTGCCCAGGAGTCGCCCTAAAGGGTATAAAATATATGACCGACCTCAATTAGTTTTTTGACCCTAACATTTTCTCAAAATATACTTGCCCTTTATCTTCACTTCTTATGGTGCTCCCATACAAATATAACGTTTTATGACATTCTTAAATTTATTTAAAATTGTTCGTCGTTTGAGAATAAAATCAAAAGTTGTAAACAGATTTTAACCATTTATGGCTTGTTTTGTTGGCAACTTCGTTTTTTATATGTCTGAGATAAATTAGAAGCATAGCTGCATTTTCCAATTTTTTTGAATTTTTAACAAACAAAAATTTCGAAATTTTGCTAAAAAAAAAATTTTTTTGCCAAAAAAAAAATTTTGTTTCTAAAACGACTGCGCATATTAGAATAAGGGAGTTTTATTTCGGAATTTCGGTTTTTTTTTAATTTGTTCAGTAATCTAAACCGTTTTTGACTTACGCGAATATATGTTGTGCAACCTCCTCCATTTTCGAAATAACAGTATATCTCGAAAACAAAGAGCTTACCTAAAAAAAAAACGGTTAGCACCACAGGATTCAGCGTATCTGAATTAGGTCAAAACGCTAAGTCCTTCGCTTGTCTCAAAAAAAAACGTCAACTTTTAGCACAGTGTTATTAATGGGACTCATTCTTTATGTTTTTTTTTTTGGGGAAGGAATTCTGTCTGCATTTTGGGTGGTACTGCAATGCAGCAACAATTCGAAAGCTGTAAATCTGAAGCAACTGATTAGTACAAAATCTAGACAATGTTGGAATTGTCACCTATGTGTAAACTATATTCGCACGGAGGCATTTGTATATTCTCTCAGTACGATCATTAAGGGATGAGCCTGTTAAACATAAAGAAGAATTCAATACAAAATATACCATATTCTTCTGGAGGTAGACCTTGATTGTTTAAACTACATTTCAATTACATGCAATATATATGAGGTATTATTTGTGAAGCGGACATGAAAAAAAAAATATTTTGCCGAAATTTCTTTTATAAAGGGTGATTTTCTATGAATTAAGTTTTTCGGGCTGGCAGCACTGGTTGGTAATTGTGTCAAACTACATCTGTGAAAGTGAAAAGTGTTCAGTATACTCTGCCATTTCATCATGGAGAAACTCACAAACAAGCAACGACTGCAAATCATTGAAATTTATTATCAAAATTCGCTCGATGGAAATCCACTGTTTTATCGAAAAATTGTGTTCAGCGATGAGGCTCATTTCTGGCTAAATGGAAATGTAAACAAGCAAAACTGCCGCATCTGGGGCGAAGAACAGCCACATGCCGTACAAGAGTAACCGATGCATCCCGAAAAACGACAGTTTGGTATAATTTATGGGCTGGTGGCATCATCGGTCCATTTTTCTTCAAAGACAACCGTGGAAGAAACGTTACCGTCAACGGCGAACGATATCGAGCCATGATACGCGACTTTTTTTTTGCCCCAATTGGCTGAGTTGGACTTGGTTGATATGTGGTTTCAATAAGACGGTGCCACATGCCACACAGCTCGTGAAACAATGGACATATTGAAGGATGAATTTGGTGAGCAGTTTATCTCTCGAAATGAGCCTGTGAGTTGTCCGCCAAGATCATGTGATTTGACGCCTCTTGACTATTTCTTGTGGGGTTATGTGAAGTCGTTGCTGTGGACAAGCCAAACACGATTGAAGCCTTAGAGTATAACATTACACGTGTTATTCATGGAATACAGGCCGAAATGCTCGAAAAAGTGGTGCAAAATTGGACCTTACAAATGGACCATTTGAACCGGAGCCGCGGGCTACATTTACATGAAGTTATTTTTAAGAAGTAAATGGCAAAGACCAATTTATCGATTCCAATAAAAATTTTGAATATATGATGCAAATTTGATTGTTTTATTAGATTTTTAAAAAAACTACGGTTAAAAAATCACCCTTTATTTCCCTCTAGAAGGTACGAGTGTGTGTGCGAAATATTTTTTTATATAATGTTTATTTGTTGATTAATTGGTGCAAAGGGGTGGCAATTTGGAAAATAATTTTTTAAATATTGTTTCGGACGGTAAACAAAAAAAAAAAAAAATATAAAATAAAAAATAAAAAATTCTTATAGGAAATCGTTTGATCTTTTCAAAAAAACAAAAATGTTTCCCTCGCAACACGCGAAATGGAAATAAAATTTAGCTAACTTAGACCTATATCTTTTCATTTAATTTTTTTTCCAAATTAGCGTAGAGTATTCTCATTTTACTGTTAAAGTTTGAGAATGGAATATCCATAAGTTTTAGAGTTATACAAAATCCTTTACACACGCTACGCACTTGAAAACAGGAAGTTCTCATTTTGAATTTTAATTTTTCTAATTTAGACCGAATTTTTGTTGTTGCTGTTTTTTTAAATCCGAAATTAGCCTAAAGTATACTTATAATACTGTTAATGCTTTGAAGTGGGATATGAGGTTAAAGGAGACGTAAATGACTGTCCATAGTTACCGCTCTGCGGAACCGCAAGTGTCCGTTTCAGTAAAATTTTTCTAACTTAGTCCCAATATTTTTGTTTATTTGTATTAATTATGTTGTAAAAGTTTTGAAATGGTATATCCATAAGTTTAGAAGTTGTGAAAATTTGTGTACAGTAGCTATGTGATATTGATGTATGAAGCTTCTTACTAACAGGAGGGTCGGAACAAAAATGCATTAGCCTGAAAATGTGGAAGATCAAACTCAAAGTTTGGACGAAATTATTTTTCATCCCCAACATTTGTTTCTTACATACAATACATTCTTTATGGGGGCTCCAATACAAAATTCATCCCAGAACATTATACCTTTCTCCGTATAAGGCAGTCTAAAAAATAATATTAAGTAAAACTAATTAAAATCTGCTAAATCATAATTTTCTAAAGCTTTCTATCGATATTTTTTTTTAAATTGTTTAAAGTTCTATTTTTTTTATTTTTTATTTTAATATGATTTTTTAAAAATGTCATAGTTTTTTACTTATAAAATTGATGGAAAAGTTTTATCAATTATTTTCTTGTGTCATTTTAGGAGACTCCTCCGCTGAGTGTTAATCAACAGCGTTCTCTCGCTTCGGTGACTAGCAGTGCTGGAGGAACAGCAGCTCTTGCTGCAGTCACCTCCAGCACAACCACAGACAGTGCGCTTGCAGTCACCACTAACCACAACATCAACGGCAATGGCAACGGCAACAACAGCAGTCACAACAACAGCAGCCATAACAACATCAGCGGAAGCAGCACCAACCCCCATAGCACCAGCAACGGAGTCACGAACTCCTTCGCCAGCAATAACGACCACTTAGGTAGCACAACAGGATGCTCTAGTGCTATAGGCAGCAGCTCTGGCTATGAATCGTCTTTAGCCTCATCCGCCCCCTCAAATATAAATAATTATTATGAAAGTTTACGTAACAATGTCATAACTCTACTTGAACATGTACGCATTCCACCAAGTGGCCATAACCCTGTTAGCAATGGCTTGTCAACAGCCTCCCCAGTGTCAGCTGTTTCTAATCAACACACTGCCTATGCCACACACCCATCACTAATACCACCTGGGCCTTTGCCTACCACCTCAATAGCGGCCTCAACCGCAGTGCCCATGTATGGTAGTTCTATGCATCCATTATCGAGTGGCATGCATCCACCACCACCTCCTCCCCCACCACCACATCACAGCTCTTCGGCCCACCATCCCTATACTGTACATCATCCGGCTAGCTATCCCCATCATGAGCCGTTCGATTCGTACATCTCCAAGTTACAGTCATTATGTGTACCACCCGATGTTTATGCTTTACCTGATGATGGTTCACGTCCAATATACGATACAGTTAAGTCGAGTTTGCATCAGGATTATACAGTGATGCCAACAGCCATATAAATTCATATTAATTAGCGATGTTCTTAGAGAATTAGAAAAAGTCGGAAAATTTTTCTTTATATATAAATTGGAATTTTGTCAAAATCCAAGTCAAATCAGATTAAATAGATTCAACATTTTTATCAGATTTTAACGATCGTAGGAATTTTAATTGAATATTTATAATGATGGCATATGCCATGTCAGAAGCTCCCTGATCTGTTAACGTTTTTACTGAATTGTACCCTTCAGCACAGTTGGAAAGGGTATATGTAGTTAGTCATTCTCTTTGTTATTTATACAATAAAGTATATTTGTATATACCGTGTCCTTATGAATAGTGAAGTTAATTTAACGATGTCCGTCTGTATGTTGAAATGTGTTTTCCGCAGACACCAGAAATGTTGGGGACTTGATTGTAATATATTCCTGCCACATATGCTTCGTTGAGTGTCGCTATTGCAACTCAGCCAGTTCGGTCCTTAAATGACTGAGATATGAGCTAAAAGTTGTTGTTTTTTTTTATTTAAATGTGTTGAATTTGTTTTGTTTCGTTAAAATTTTTTTTTTTTAATTTTGTTTGATAATGTGTGTTAGTGGGTGAGTGGTCTACGACACTGCATTACTTAAGATGAAGGACATTAAAGATTCGGCAAAGCCGAATATGGACTCTTGTTTTTTGTAAAGAACGATTGAGTTAATTGAGTTTTAATTGCTCTATAGAAAACAATATTCTTAATCTAATAAAAAAATCAAAAACGTTTAAAATTCTATAGAAAATTTTAAAAAGTTTAAGGGAAGAGTTTAAAGCAAACAAACTTGACTTATATTTTTAAGTTAAAATCCTATGTAAATAATCAAAAATAAAAGGAACTTTAAGTCCTGTCAGTATTTATTTAAAAAAAAAATTAATTAAATGTAAATAAAATATATTAGAAAATTTTCAAGCAGCGCCCCAAAAAAAATCTTATAAAGTGCTTAAGTATGAATTAACTAAATAATTAATATCAAATATGGTCATTAATAAAAACAGCAAAAATAAATTAATTACATGATTTGTAAATATATAAAAATCCCCAATACATCCTTGTAAATTATACATTTTAAAATAAAAAAAATAATATTAAATCTTAAAAATTAAGCAACTAAAAACTACGAGTATTTAAAACAAGATGTGATTTTTTTAGTATTCAATAGTAATTAATTGTATAATCATATTAAAATAATTAAATAAGAAAAGCTGTTTAATAAATATTAACAAATAATAATAAAAAAAAATATGCTTTTCAAATATTTTAAATTAAAAATAAAAGAAAATCTCTAGTGATGACAGCCACTATACGATTAAGTTGAATATAAAACTAACAAATAATAATTAAATATTTTTTAGTTTTACTAAACAAAAAGACCCCAAATGGGAAAAAATAATAAAGAAATTTTTAAATTTAAGTTTAAGTGCAATATTTATGAACAATTAGCCATATTTTATTAACTGATTAAAACTGTAAATAATGTTAGAGTCTGGAGATGGCTCTAAAAAAAAACGAATTGCTAATTAATATTTCAATTTAACTAAATGTTATATATGAAAAAAAAAAAATCATAAACGAAACAATATAAAATAAAAATAATTAGTAAATAAATATTAAACAAAATAAAATTCAAAAGTTTTTTTTCTATAACAAAAAGGCGTCTGAGACAAACCCTTTTTTGAATTCACTATTAATTTTGGAAGGATTGAATTATTTCTGAAAATCCTTTTAAAATAAGCTCAAAGTGGCTTAAGCAAATTGGGAGTCATTTAAATTTTTATTTTAAGTGATTAGCTTTTCACTAGCCCACTAACAGTAAAAAAAAAATAAAAGTTTTTTATAACAGATCTCGTGTATCGATAACGAAGCTTATCGTATCAAATTTGAATACTTTTACTGTTATTGTTCCCCAGATATACAGAAAACTATTTTTGTCGAATATACAAGCTCGCATTAACGTCGTATTTGTTGTCTAATCGTCTAATTATACAATGATGATTTTTTTTTTTTGCTAATTTTTATACAAAAGTGCTGGATTATTATACGATTGATTTTTATATGCTTTGAAAAATGTTGTATTTATATCAGGCCTTGGGAAATATTTTTAGAATGTGATAACCGACACCACAAGTTAAATTATCTTTAATGATTTATATACGTTTAATTCATTTCAATATATATTTTAAACTATTTTAATTAAAATTTCTTATCAATTAATATTTTTTTATGTATATTTTTATTTTTTAACCATATTTCTAACCACATCACAATACTGGAAAGGGTGTTAGGCATTTCTGCTGACGTTTGTTACACCCTAAAACACTTTCGGAGTCGATCTTACGATGTCTGTCCGGCTGGCTGGCTGTCCATGTAAACCTTGTGCGCAAAGTACAGGTCGCAATTTTGAAAATAATTCGATAAAATTTGGTACATAGATTATAATCGTCACAAGGACCAAGCTTATTGAAAAAGGTGATAATCAATCTACAATTTCACATAGCCTCCATATAAGATTCTTTCCGAAAAAGAGTCTTTGTGGCCATAAGCCATCTTATCATGTTGGTTTTTAAATTAAATTTGGTCCAAACTTATTTTATAGCAACCTAAATTATCTTTTCAAGTTTAATAGGAATCGGTACCTACACCGTAGCTCCCATACAAATACTACTCCAGAAAATAGGTTTTAATGCCATAACTTCCTCATTAATGTTGGTATTGACATACAAATTGGCTACAATAACTTTTACGATAGGTAATTTGCTATGACAAAATGTTGTGCTGGAAGGTCCAAAATTAATCATAGGCCTTACATAAGCCCCCATCCTAAAATCACTTAAAGACAAACAAATCTCATATAATAATAAAAAAAATACTCGGCACAAAGAACTTTTATATTAATCTTAAACTCAATTACATAATTTTGTTTTGGCGGGTCCATGACTGCACATTGGTCCCAAATAGGTTACTTTCTTGATTGTTTGAAATGCGTCACGGCGGCTTTCGTGTACGCTTAGAAAAGCAGTATCATCAGCAAAAGTCGAAGTTTGGGTGCAGTTCTTTGTTGGCATTTTCAAGGTATAATAGAGGGCCCAAGATGCTTCGTTGTGGGTCACCAGCGTCAATTGGCTGAGAAGATCGAATAAAATCTATTTCATTAATAATACATTTTCGACATACTAAATAACTGTCAAACAGCTTACGGGTAAAAGTTTTAAAAACATTAATGGAGAGTGCAGGACCCAGTTTCTCAACACTACAAATTACAAATCTACAATTAAAATACGCTTGAAACAAAAATTGTAAAATTTTTGCTTTTTTTAACGTATTTAAGTTGTAGAATTGTAACTTGTAGTTTTAAGAAACTGGATCCAAATCAATGTTTTCTTGCTTCCAAGGATTTTCTTATGACGTTTAATATTCTTTAGGTTTGTTCTTTTGCTGTTCTTTTTCTAAATCCAAATTGATGACTTGGAATACATCTATTAACGCTTCAAACCGGGGTTAGTTTTGTGTTTCTCAAATAGCTTTGATATGTAAGTTAATAAGCTAATACGTCTTTGTATGGAAGGTGCCACGCCTAATACACTTATCCGGCCCACTTTTTGGCGGATGTTTTGGGTATTGATAGCTAAGCTTTTTGTTAAAAAATGAGAAATTTTCATTGTTATTGTTCTTCAGATATAAAGAAATCTATCTTGTCTTAGTATGGAATGTGCCACGCCCACTTCGCCAATCCATCGCAATTTAAAAAAAAAATATGGTATACATAACCAAACCATTTGCACCATTTTTTGAAATTTTTGCGTTAAGCGGGGAACGCAATTGGGTTGTACGTCGCGATGCGTCGTAAAAACGTAGTTCGTAACGCAATAAATTGCTAAAAACACGTTCCATTTACCCACAATTCCGTCATAAACATATTTTGCAAGGCACACTTAACAAGGTCTCTGGTCTCTTAATTTTTTGTTTATGTAGACAATTCAAAATTGTCTGCATATAAAAAAAAAGAAAGTTTAATGCAACACATTCACATTTTTAAGCTCCTACATATCTTGATAATTTGGAATTATGAATGCCTCTCGCTCGCTCTATATAATGATATTATTAATATGCCTTGCAAAAGCACAAAAGTTATTTCAAAAATTAATAAAAAAATCTAAAAAAATTTCCCTTTTCTCCCTACAAACAAAAAAATTATCCCTACACTATTCCCTACTTTAAAAATATATTGTTTTTAGCTACAGGCAAACAAATACATACTCTGTTAACATTTTGTAAGTATTGCAATTAAAAGATTTTTTAACATTTAAAATAAAAGTATTTATTAACAACCAAAAAAAAAAAACAAAATAACAATTCAATTTAAAAAAATACTGTGCGACAAATGAAATTTTTTTTTTTTTTTTTTTTTTTGGTAGAAACGCCACTATATATCCTTCAATCTGGAGTCAAAACTAAGTCAAACTACGCGTTTGATTTTCCTTTCCTTATCTAATGTTTTTTGGAGGCTCTGCAGAATTTTAGAAAAATATTTACTTCAGTTCCCCTTACTAAAAATATAAAAAAAAAAATTCGTTTTAAAAATATATCCTTCCACATCCTTAAAAGTTTTCATTAATTTATTTTTTAAAACTCCAAATTGTATGATTTTATTTCTGTTTGTTTAGAAGGTGTGATTTTTTCTCGACTATGTGGAAATTTCATTCATGAAATATTCTCTTGCGAATGCAAATAGCAAAAATAAGCGAATAAATAGTTCGCCAAAGCGAACCCGAATATTCGGCGCCCAAAAATATATACGTACATGGTTTTGGCACTTGTTGAAGATTGTCTGACTGTCAGGGCTCATAGTGTAGGGTTTCTGTTGAAAAATAATACATTTGTACTTAAATGCTATTTTATATGAAAAATTTACGTATTTTTACACAACATACTGAAAATGAGATACAATTTTTAAAATTCCCTACATTTGTCTTAAAATAAAATATCTGTCCTTTTTCCCGAAGCTTCAAATTTTCCGAAATAATCCCTACAAAAAGGGAAAATTTCCTACTATTGGCATCACTGACTATGATAGTCGGACGAAATGTTTAGAATATCGTTTAAAATTTCTAGTCCTAATATCCTACTGTGTGTGTTTGGATGTTTAGATATTTGTTAGTTTGTGAATCAATTACGTGTAAACCGCTTAATCGATTCGGCTTAAATTTGGTAGAAGGATAGCATATGGCAGTGATGGAAAATTCAGTACTATGGTACTATTTTCAGTACTTTTTCCTTTAAAAAATACCACGGTACCCCCACGTCCGTTTTAGTACTCTTTTCTTCTTATACTTCTTTGCTTAGAAATTTAGCGTTGCTATTTTTTTAACATTGACAACCAGGGCTGTGGAGTCGTCACCAAAAAGTACTAACTCCGACTCCATCCGCTGAAATTTCAACTCCGACTCCTAATCTTAATTTAATGCACAATGGTTTTTATTTGACTTAAATATAGCAAGAAAATTATTCCGTAAAAATTTCGAACCAATATTTTATATATTCCATCGCCAATTTCGAAGTATTTTTATTTTGGAAAATATTTTTTTAAAACGACTTACTTAACATATGTACATACGTATTTTTAAACAATTTCTTATTCAAATTTTTATTACTTATTCGTTTGTCACATTAATAATTTAATATTATTTAAAAAAAAAAAATTTATGATATATACTTATATTAAAATTCCTCTCTTCATTAGGATAATTTAATGAAAATAAAACAAGATGAATCAAAACTTGTATTAAAAATCATAAACGATTTAATTAACCACAAGAAAACAAATTATTGTAAAGCTATGGCACGAGGTCTTTGTTTAAAAATTTAAGTATCCTTCAGGCTGTGAAAAAATTTCAATATAAAAAGAGAAAAAACACAAAAATTAACTTTGGTATTCAAGAAAAATTATTGATAAAAGTACTAAAAAACACAAGTAAGGAAGAGACGTAAATAAATTAAAAACTTGATTATCAATTACAGCGGATTTCGATCCACCAAAAAATTGCGTTGGTTAAAAGATTGGTGTTTGACTATAGACTGACAGCCGTCGTAGTGGCGGAAAGGGTGAAACTGCACAAACTCTGATGAAGAGAATGCTGTTATTCTCGAAACATGTGAATTCGGCCCGAGTTCGATCCCCACCTCAGTCAAAAATAAAAAAGAACAATAAAATTTTAACTCATTTTGTGTTGTGAAATTCCTTTCTTCATTAGAATAATTTAATGAAAATTTAATTCGACGAACTTAAGCCTGATTAAAAAAATTTAAATTTGGTTTAAAACACATAAACAGTTTTTGTTATAAATATTCAGAAGATTATCATATTGTAAGCAAATTTAAAATTTTTATTTGGTTTTAATCTTAGCCGATTTTCTTAATTTTACGATTTAGCAGATTTTATCATATTTTTTTTAAAGTTTTGGCAAATTCTTATCAAAAGGTTATGGCAACACACAGCTTGTTGATTATTTTAATGTCAGATATCCTCATCTGAGTTTTGCTGTTGAAATTGAGCAGCTCGGTCCATAAGTGGCTGAGATATGGGCAACAAAATTATGTATTTTAGTTTTTTATTTTTAAGTTTATTTTCCAAAAAAAAAAAAAAAATATGTTTGAAAAAAGTACCAAAATGTTGAAAAAAGTACTCTTTTGCTTGGTGGTTAGTACCATAAAAAATTTCCATTTTTCCATTACTGGCATATGGCAAAGATTCAAATAAAGGGTACTTTCTAAGAGCTTTTTCTCTTTTTAATAAATTTGGTAGGCAGATTGCATACGGTGTAGAAAAAAAATATAGGGTACTTTTTAGGGGGGGATACTGCTAATTTATTATGCGGCGTTTGCTGCGATTTATTTAATAAAGTATATCATGTATCGGCATTAAATTTGCAAAATAGAACTGAAATGGATGAGATTTTTAAAGCAACTAGGAGAAATCTTTCCGTTATGCTTATTATACAATAATTAAGGGTGGGAGGCTACACAACACAGTTTAATCCATTATTAAACGCTGTGAAAAATAAAGTTAAGAAAAATAATATATTAATAAATAATGAAAAAAACAAAATTAAATTTATGAAAAACCACCGACATATGTAGTTGGATGCGGCATCTGCTAAAATATTTTCGGCCAATCAACACTAAATTCTCTAAAAAAAAGAGAGAGTGAGAAAACGAAAACACTACAGTGTGACCATTTTAGCAGTTTTGCAACTTAATTCAGCATTAAAATATTCATTTAACACTCGGTGTTTAATTTAGCAATTTTCCAAATTATTTTAACCTTTATTTTAAAAGTTTGAAGAAAGAGTTGTGTTGATGAATTTTATAAATTATTATAAATTTAATAAACGTCTTACTTGTTTTGTAAAAAAAAAATAACATTAAGGAAATCTTTGAAATTCCTCAATTTATTTTATTTATTAATGATTTCATGCACAACAGAACTAAAGGCCCAACCATAATGTGCTTAAGTTGGCTTAAGCAAATGTGCGAATACATGTAAATTATATGAGCCTAACTATATTGAACTTAAATAAACTTTTTGGCAAGTTTTATAAAACTGTCATTTGCATATTCCGTACTGATCGCATATTCCGTACGGAATCAAGCTTTTCTATATTGTTTTTGTTTTTTTTAATACATTTGAGAGACGTTTTGTTAACTTTTGACAGTAGGATAAGCTAGGCTATGCATATTATGGTTGGTCCTTAAGTCTTATAATTACAGTGCATTATTTTGTATGTGTAAAAATTAATTTCCAAATTTATTAAGGTTAATACTAACTTAAGGTTAATAAAAAATATATGATTGCATGTATATAAATATTTTATAACAAAAATTAAAACATAAAAAATTCAAGAAAATTTGTTTAAAAAAGTTTAAAATAAAAAATTTAAGCAAAAAACGGAATTTCCTTACAAACATTTTCCGAAATATGATTCTTTTACCCCTTGGTGCTGTAGCAAATCTTATTTTTTCAAAGAGGTATTTCGGCTCTTCGGTGTTAATCACTTTATGCAAAAACAAAAGAACCCTTGTCTTAAGAAGACTCCGCACAGAGGTTTCAAGTATGCTGAGACTTGTTCACGCTTTTTAAGTCTATAAATATATCTTATGGTGTTGTTATATAATATTTTAAGTTTTTTTTGTACTGGTGGAATCGCAATGAGAGAACAACTCGCATCCGTATGTAAGGCTTGGAACCGGCTTTTGTAAATAGGATTATTACATTCAGCGTTGTAGTTTAACATACATTTGTCCCACCAGTGTATTTATATGGCAAGTTAAGTTGCTGTTGAACATTAATCACATTTTTTCTTCCGCTCCCATGTCAATGATGTCAACTTTCACATTGATTACACAAGTCAACAAATTAAAAAAAGTTAACTGGTGCCGAGAAACCGTTAGTAGTTTTGTAAGATGCCGACACTGGTAATACGAGTACTAAAAATGTGAAAAAAATTTTCCTGCGAGTAGTTTTGGATATAATGTAAATTTTTTCGGCCCGGCTTGAAACCCAATCGGTAATTTTGTTTAATAAATTCATTTTAATAACATGTCGTCTTCCCGCAGAAGTTGTCTTAATGATCCAAACGTGTTTTGTTACATTTGTGGTGACTATACCGTTATAAAGTTTAGAAACCCCATAACGGATTTTACAAAAAGTGCGATAGTGATTTTGAAGAAATACCGTCTACAAACCCCAGACCATTTAAACAAGAAGAATTAAATGATATGGTAAGAGATCTTGAATTACCTAAAGAATCTGCAGAGGTATTGGATTCTAGACTAAAAGACAGAAATTTGTCGGAATCACATACAAAAGTGAAAAGAGCAAGACTTACTACAATTTTTTCATTTGGAAGACGATATTGTATTTTGTTCTGATATGCAAGGCCTTATTCTGGCAATGGGTCTTTCCGAATACCAGCCAAATGAATGGCGCCTCTTTATAGATAGCTGCAACCGAAGTGTGTACTTTTACACAATGGCAAAACATATGGTTCAGTTCCAATTGCCCATTCTACAAGACTAAAAAAGAATACCTAAATATCGCATTTGTGCTAGACAAAATCAAATATAGCGAGCATCAACGGATTATTCGTGTTGATATTAAGGTGAGTAATTTCTTATTAGGACAGCAAAGTGGATTCACCAAATATCCATGTTTTTATTGTATGTGGGACAGCCGGGCCAAACACCTACAAGGGGAAAAACGAAATTGGCCAGTACGTGAGGCGTTGGAGGTTGGAAATCATAACATCATAAATCCACCTTCAGTTCCAAAAGAAAAAATTATATTGCCTCCCTTGCACATTAAACTAGGTCTTATGAAGCAGTTTGTCTTACCCCTGGATAGAAATGGCCAGTGTTTCTCTTATATAACGACAAAATTTCTAGGACTAAGCTTAGAGAAGATATTAAAAACTTTCTTGGAAATTACAAGTCAATCAACTACCGCGAAAATGTTAACGACATGCCAGATAACTTTAGAAGCTTAAGATGCAATATGTCTATCAAATTGCACTACCTTCATAGTCATATCGACCGATTCCCAGAGCGGTTTCATCAGGATCTGAAAACTATGGAAGAGAGGTACCAAGGCCGATGGAATCGGCATATGATGGCTGACTACTGTTGGGGAATACAGCGAGACCTTCTCACTGCACATCATTCACGAAAAAGAAAGTTTTTATGTAAATTATAAATCACTTTTTTCATATATATGCACAAAAATGAAATACTAGAAAACTACACGTAAGAATTCCAACTTTTTGTAATTTTTTTAATCAGTATGAAGTCCTAGTTTAAAAAATATATACAGTTCCTTGGCAACAAAACAAGTGTTGACTTGCATTATTAGTCTACAACTTTCGATTAAAAGTGTGACTGGTAGTGATTATGAGTACGACTTGCAGAACATTTCAGCCTAAAGGTTTACGGTCCAATTGTAGAGGACATATTTTCACATTTTAGAAAAAAACAGATTTTTTGGAATCTTAAGCAAAAGAGAAAAAAAAGATTTCTTTAAAAAACTATTGGAACGCAGTTGGCGACTTTTATTGTACTTCTAAGCAAATATTTATACAGTCGAATTAAAACAGTTAACAAGTGAACAAAAACAATATTGTAAAATAAATAAACAAAAAGATAGTCATAGCAAAAAAAAAAGAAAAAGATTGTTAATTAAATTAAACTAAAAAAAAAAACAATTTTGGCATTACGTGTAGAACAAAACCAAGTAATAAAACAAATAAATGTGCTCACATAAATGATAAGAAAAAATTAAAATAAATAAAATTAAGTTAAATTATTAAATAAAGTGCGCAGTTTTTTGTTTATTTAAGCTAAAAACTCTGAAATTATCATAAATGTCTTAGTAAAATTCCATAACGATATTTGCTAATTGTTATCTTTGAAAAACATTATCTTGATAAATAAAATTTTATGAAATCTTGATAAAGTTTAGAAATATAAAATCACATGACTCCAGTGTAGCTACTCGAGAAGTTTATCTATCTATCTTCTATCTATCTTCTATATATATAAAAATGAATTATGTATGTTTGTATGTTTGCTTGTCGCTTTATAGACTCCGAAACTACTGAACCGATTTTCCTGAAATTTTTACAGTAACATCACGTAAGCCCTAAAAATAAAATAGGCTACTTATTTTTTCGATAGGGGCAGGGGAATTGGTACCCCCCATAGGATGCCAATATTAATTATCGAACTGATTTTCCTGAAATTTTTACAGTAACATCACGTGAGCCCTAAAAATAAAATAGGCTACTTATTTTTTCGATAGGGGCAGGGGAATTGGTACCCCCCATAGGATGCCTATATTAATTATCGAACCGATTTTCCTGAAATTTTTACAGTAACATCACGTGAGCCCTAAAAATAAAATAGGCTACTTATTTTTTCGATAGGGGCTGGGGAATTGGTACCCCCCATAGGATGCCAATATTAATTATCGAACCGATTTTCCTGAAATTTTTACAGTAACATCACGTGAGCCCTAAAAATAAAATAGGCTACTTATTTTTTCGATAGGGGCAGGGGAATTGGTACCCCCCATAGGATGCCAATATTAATTATCGAACCGATTTTCCTGAAATTTTTACAGTAACATCACGTGAGCCCTAAAAATAAAATAGGCTACTTATTTTTTCGATAGGGGCAGGGGAATTGGTACCCCCCATAGGATGCCAATATTAATTATCGCATATCTTAAGAGCCGCTGCACGCATTTTGCTGAACTTTTTGTAGTAGGATCTTCTGAGCCCCGGAATTGAAATAAAATAGCAGCGGGGGTATAGGAATACCCCATAGGACGCCAATGTTTAACATCGCATATCTTAAGAACTGTAATAGTGAGAATGTTCAAACTTTCTAAAAGTCACTTTTATGGTATACTACACTTTTGAAAATAAAAATAGGGGGGGAAATACCTCCCATAGGATGCATACATTAAATATCGCTCAACTGAAGAACTATTAAAGGGAGAGTCTTCAAACGTGGTTAAAGCTACTATTATAGTAAACTATAAATTTCAATATAAAAATGTGCGGGGTCAGTGTAGCGAAGCGCACCGGGTTAAGCTAGTCTAAGATAAAAAAAAAATTATTCAAACTTGATTTAACTTAAATGAAAAAACAACTGTTTTATCACTTTTATAACTACGAGCGAATTACAAAAATTCTTTTGAACTATAAATAAATTTTAAAACTATAACAAGTTAAAAAGTGAGTTAAAAGTACGCCACAGTATATGAAAATAATTTTTGCTCAACCCCATTTGGGACCTATGGCAGTCATGACCAATATTATGTCATGAGGTTAATATTCATGTAAAAGTTTTTTATGCCGAATAATATTGAGATGTCGTCATTTATATGAGTTTTTAGGATTGGGGCTTGTATGAAACCTATGATAAATTTTGGACCTACAAGGACAATACTTTGTCATGACAAACTAGTTATCGTAAAACTTTTTATCACCAATTTTTATGCTAATATGAACCAGTCTTTATAAGGAAGTTATGGCATTAAAAACTATTTTCAGGAGTACTGTTTGTATGGGAGCTATGGTTAATATCCTTTGCCTGGGTAACAATCCTGTGGAGATGCGAGGACTTTAGTGCACTCTACGGTTCTGATCCCCTGTGCTGATGTAAACTCTTGATACATTCTTGCAGGAAACCATGATTACTGAAAGCGTGTGCGACCAGAGAAGCAAGCCGTCACGGCGTAGCTCACGTCTAGCCGCTTAGCTGATTATTTTCAACAAGCCGCGCCGCCGCCGAAGTACTCGGCTGATCGGCGGCTGAAATTCAAGTCGATTCTTATTTTTTCTATTTTTTTTAATAGTTATCCAAAATTGGTTATTCAATTATTTTTGTTTATTTTTGAATACTAAATTTTGAATACTTATTTAATTGAATTAGTGCCAGTGTTACCATGTACAAATATTTATCTTATTTTTAAAGATTGGGCTTGCTTTCTATGTTTTCGACCAGAAAAAAATTTTGAACGGAATCAAAAACGGATGTTTTAAGTATTTTAAATATTTTTAAATATTCGTTAAAATACCAGTTGTGTAATAAAAGTAATGAATGAGTCGAAAAATAGAAAACTGTTTTATGTCAAGCAACAATAGTTCTACAAGACTCAGTAGGGAACCTTTCAATGATAATACTAGTAGAACCAGTACAGAACCAGTCTGTACTGAGGGTTCCGATTTCGACAAATCGAATGAGTGAAATGATGCTGCGATAAATAATTACTCTGAACATGAACGGAAGTTAAAAATATTTTATACTGTAAAAGATTAACTCACTGGCCCACAATGTCGACAAGAACATTTCTTTCGTACATTTGAACTGAAAACAAAAACAAATTTTAGTTTTTTATTATTGTTTTCAACATAAAAATGCGAAAGAAATGTTCTTGTCGATATTGTGGGCCTGGCAGTAAGTTTTTTTTTTGTATAACTATTAAAAATTGTTGTTTGGTTTGAAAATTAGCTTTTTATTTAAAAATTTGTTTGCCAGCTTGAAATTTGTTTTCCACAATTATTTAGGAAATTTTAAATTGTTAATTTTCCCTGAACAAGTCACAAAATGGCGTGACGAATTATTGGATAAAATGAAACAAATGTTTTTATAAAAATAAAAGACCTCAAACTTTATGGATAAATACAAATTTTTCATACAAATTAATTAATTTACTATTTTAAAATGCCTGATATTTCCAAATTTTAAGAAAATCTTAATGATCTCAATTTACCCAATTACTAACCGTAGTAAAATTTACAAGGTATTTGCTGTAAATAGTATTTTTCTTCTTAAAAATTTGATTTATCTTGTATAAAATTTTTAGTTTTCAAATGAATAAATCATTATTAGTCTCTTTGTTTTGTTTAACATGTTTGTTTATAGGTGTATTCGTTTACTTTACTTGCAGAAAATTGCCATGAGAGAGTAAGTAGGAATTTAAAGAAATTGCTCTCAAAAATACTAAAAAGTAAATGAACACTTTGCCAACCAAAATATGTAAGTTAAGGTAGTGACGAATATACAGGAATGTTTGAGTACCCATTAATTATTCTAAGACTTGGCAAAATTTTATACAATAAGGTAAACATAATGTGATTTTATTAGTTTATATTTGTTTATGTTGAATAAAATGAATCATGAATTCGGGTTTTCATCAATAATAAATAATAAATTAAATATTTAATTTAACAATCTATGTATAACCTATGTATATATAGGTATATAAAATTTCAACGTTACGGACTGACTGACAGATTCACCTTCGCAACGCCTTAACGCCGTGAGTTATAAGGTTGAAATTTGAACCGGATGCTGGTCTCTCGCTAAATCGATCCACTAAAAATCAAAGAAATTGCCTAATGGTATGAAAATTGTGTTTGGGTTAGTGGACAACTTTAGTGCATTGCGACTCGCAATAAACTACTTTAATGTGTAAATGCTAGGTAAGATGGAATTTTTATAAATTCGTATGTTTAGGGGATAAATAGCGTAAAAACGAGTAAATTCGCTAAAGTCATAACTCCTGAACTAACCGTGGCTTCATGGGGTTTGTCAGTGAAATAGGACGGCTGTTTCTGTTGGGGGAACCATAGAGGGGATTTTTCCTACGTGGCATTTACTTATCTGTACCACCAAACCTTAGGTCTATTTTCTACTTTTCTTCCTTACTTCTCTTTTTTTCTTTTTCCTCTTTTCTCCTATACTGAAGGGACTCACAATGGACCTCATTTGTCTCCGAGTGAATATGCGCCCTTGGGCGCTTAACCCTTCTTAACGTAACCTAACCTAACCGTGGATTCATCCATGCGTTCCGAAAAACATTTTTGTCTGAAGAATAATTGTTTAACTGAGAGTGTTCTTCAGAACGATTCACCTATTTAGGAAAATTTGCCCGGAAAAACAATGCTACCATATGGTTTACAGATGTAAACAATTATACAAACTGGCAGCACAACTAGCAAACTACTTATATTGAATTGTTTTCTAAAAGTGTTTTAAGAAAATGGACGAAAAATAGAAAGTTATTTTATTATTTTTAATTATAATTTATTTTTTTCTTTAATTATTCAGCAAAAAAAAACAATTTTTCCTTGTAGCACTATATTATTTGGCAGCTCAATTCAAATTTTATGAACAAATAGAAAAAATTGGCATCGCAGTTTATTTTGTTCTGAACAAGAATTAAAATTAAACCATTAATTTTTCAATTAAAGCCAATAAACATAGAAATAAAAACGGTTTTACATTCGTAACTTATCCAAAAAAATACAAATTTGTTTCTTTTTCGAAATTCAAACATTTAAGGGGTGAAAATTGTACCTATTTTTGGTACTTTCTTAACAAAACATGTATCTCCATTCTTTGCAATATACGTTCTCAATTATGGGCTTTCACTACAATAATTATTTTTTTTATAAAATATTTCAATGGGGAGAAAATATATAAAAAATGGTGAAATGCGGGAAATTAAATGTCTTTGCTTTACTTTTTCGTTCTACAAGTGGTACCATTTTAATTTGCTATAATAGATATTAGAAACATAAAATTATATATACATAGATAATTTTTTTTTAAACTTTTTAACATAAACTTTGGTATTCAAATATGACCACGAAAGAAAGGTAACAAGGTTGCGGGTTAAATTATTGTTAATTATAAAATAATTTTAGATATTCTCATTATCTACTTTATGGCCGATTTATTTGGTTCAAATCCGTTTCTTTGGTGTTTCATTATAAACAAGACGGTCATATAGTAAATAATGAGAATATCTCAAATTATTTTATAATTAATAAGAATCTTTTATTTTGTTAATATTTTAATTTACAAACAAATTTTTTAACTAATTGGGTGTTATACTGCAATAGTGTTAAGCATCGGGTATCTAGGTAACCATTATACTCACAGTACTTATAACAACACCTATCGGTTAAAATCAAAACAAAATACATAAGAGATTTTTTTAACAAGTTCGTTATTTTATTTAGCAATAAAAATATCGAAATAACTGTCCTAAGTTAAACAAAAGTATGATTTCTTATCGCATAAATATTTTAAATAATAGATATTAGGAATTAAAATAAAAATAAAAAAATTTTGAATATTTTTAATAATTTTAAAAATCAACATTAGCTTATAAATTTTGTAAAATATCCTTATTTAAAACTTCTTTTGGAAAAGTGTGTTTTGTAAACAAAAACATGAAACAGCTGTTTCAAAAATTCTTGAAAGTTTTATGGGTTAATGAACACTTTCCTGTAACAATTGTTACAAATTCGTAACAATTTTTAGTAAATGAAACAGGTTATGTGTTTTCTTTACATAAGTTCGGCGTAGCTGAACATTTATTTTAGTCGTCAAAAAACTCGGCGCAAAGCAGCTCAGCCGCCGCCGCCGAAAATTTTTAATCGGCTTGCTTCTCTGCACTCGCCCGATTCTACCCATCCAATTTGGTGTACTTGCGCCCGTAGTCCTGCATGACCAGTCAGAAAGCGCACCATCATACTATCTTACTCCCGTTGAGGAGGTTTCTTGTCCTCCTCTCGTCTGGGTAACCCCATAAAATCTTATAACTAAGCTTTTGTTTGAAGATGAATTGTACTACACAAATGTTGCTATATTGAACTGTTTTTTTTTTTGGCATTGTTAAATTTTCGAACTTAGACACACACTCCACGTCAATCACCTATTAAGAACTGCTTACAGCAAAAACTATTTCCATGTATATATGTAAATATGATGCAAATTTTTTGCAGATATTGCCTGGAACGATGATAAACAGGTAACTACAATACTAAGCCACAGTACAAAAAAAGTAACACGACAATAAATTCACACATCTGTGCATAAATTTGAATTCTACTTAATGATAGGACATCATATTTTTTAAAAAATACCAAATTCGCACTGCGTATGCCTGCATAACTGTATTAAGTCATTATAACAGGTCAAAATTACGTTAAATAGTAACCATAAAATGGATTGGTTATCCTTTGGGCTCGGTTATATAATAGAAACAGACACAATAGTAACCAATTAAATTTGTTTTATTACAACTTTGCCAAATACCCACATACAAATTGTAGGAACATTCCAGCGGGATGTTCTTACTTCAGGCCTTTTTAAAGGCCTATTTAAACAATTTTTTTATTCAAATACTACTTTTATCTAACTGCTAAAGAATGCCTAATAGAAGGCCTTAGATCTTTGGTATAAAAGATAAGATACACGTTCCACACTCGCTTCTATGAGAAGCGAGAAGAGAAGGAGTAACATTTTTTGTTTTGTTTTTTGCGCAAGCAAAATCAAAAGAATTCAGATACCTTTCCAAAAACAAAGTTACATATTTACATACATATTAAAATACCAAATGAAAACAATAATGTAAATCATTTTAGTTGAGTTTTGTTTATTAAAGAAGATAGTTACTTGTTCTAAATAATGAAAATGTTATGTAGTAGGTATTAAATATGTATATATTTTTTATTTAATTTTATATTTATATAGTAATTAAGTATATGTATAATGAGAGTTCTACGCCAAATTTACCCAAAAAGCCATTAAAATCACCCAAAAGCCATTAAAATTACCCAAAAGCCATTAAAATTACCCAAAAACCATTAAAATTATCCAAAAGCCATTAAAATTATCCAAAAGCCATTAAAATTTTTCCAAAGCCATTAAAAAGCCATTAAAATTATCCAAAAGCCATTAAAATGAACACGTGTTAAAGTATGTCAAATGAACACGTGTTAAAAAAGGTCAAATTTTTAAAAAAAAAAAAAATTTTCAAAAACAAAGTAATAAAAAAAAGTCGTTAAATTTTATAGGAAAGCAATGCACAAGTGGTGGGTGCATTGTTGAAGCCTTTCTTTTGTTGTGATCGATAGACAGACAGCCAGACAGACATAGAGATATGTAGATAGATAGACATACAGACCTTGTAGATGCACTTGAGAAAAGATGTGATTTATTTTTGTGTGTGTTTTGTGGAAGACAGACACTTGATTTTGAAAAAAAATTTTTGTGGACAATTTTTTCAAAGCGCTGATATTAAAATTAATAATTTATGGGGTGTGAGATGATAAGGGTATTGTATTGGAGTGTGTCTTGAATATGGATAGATTTACAGACAGACCTTGAGGAAGAAATTGGAAAAATATTTTTTTTTTTATTTTTGTGTGTGTTTTGTGGAAGACAGACATACTGTGTACTTGTCGATGCACTTGTTGAAGCCTTTCTTTTGTTGTGATCGATAGACGGACTTACTGTGTAGATGCACTTGAGAAAAGATATGATTTAGTTTTGTGGATATGTATGCATGTAGATTAATAGGTAGACAGACAGACATACTGTGTACTTGTCGATGCACTTGATTTTGAAAAAAATTTTTGTGGACAATTTTTTCAAAGCGCTGATATTAAAATTAATAATTTATGGGGTGTGAGATGATAAGGGTATTGTATTGGAGTGTGTCTTGAATATAGATAGATAGATACACAGACAGACCTTGAGGAAGAAATTGGAAAAATATTTTTTTTTTATTTTTGTGTGTGTTTTGTGGATTGTTGGGAGAAAATACACATTTCTGATAAAAGTCCTTTTTTGTTGTGTGTGTGTTTATGGGTAACCAGATGGAGGGTTGTTGTTATTTTGTTTGTTTGGGTGATCGACGAAAATATTATTGGATGGATAGACAGACAGACAGACAGACAGACATACAGACAGACTGGCTTCGTAACAGCAAATGGTTTTTCAATTTTATTTGGGGTTGAAGAATAAATTCAAAGTATCTATAAATTATGATTTTATTTAGTTATTAAAAAAAAAAAATTGTATAGATGCAATTGGTGTTTCTATTTTTATTTTGGAGTGGATAGGGAAATATGAAACCATTCTTGAAAATTTTTTAAAAAAAATTTCAAAACAAAGTGTTGGGTGCATTGTTGAAGCCCTTCTTTTGTTGTGATCGATAGACAGACAGCCAGACAGACATAGAGATATGTAGATAGATAGACATACAGACCTTGTAGAAGCAATTGGAAAATATTGTTGATAATTCTATCTTTTTATTTTCTTGAATTATGTGAAGAAAAAATTTTTGTTGAGGAAACACACAAAACTGATAAGCGCATTTTTTTTATTTTTTTTTATTCGTGTTTATGGAGAGCCAGATGTAGGGATGTTGTGGTTGTTGTTGTTTTTTGCTTGTTGTAATGATCGAGTGTATTCGAAACAACTTGTAGAAGTAATTGGAAAATATTTTTGATAAGGCTTTTTTTTTTTTCTTGAATTATGTGAAGAAAAAATTTTGTAGAACCAATTGGAAAATATTTTTTGATAAGGCTTTTTTTTTGAATTAGGTGATGAAAAAATAACTAATTAAATTATGAATTTATTAAGTTATTAAAAATAGACAGACAGACAGACAGCTATAGAGATAGATAGATAGACATACAGACCTTGTAGAAGCAATTGAAAAATATTGTTTATAAGACTTCCTTTTTTTTATTTATATTTATTAAATAAAAAATAAATAAAAATCTAAAAAGTTTTACGATATATTGTTAATATGTTTATTCTTAGTGATGGATAATAAGTACATAAGTTTACCCCCTAAACTATAAAAAGTTTTCCCCCTGTAACCATCTCATTCTTGGTTAAGTATATAAATACTGTGAAATTTGGTTTTGCTATAAGTTCACCTACACCCAATCGGTTACGGCTGGTACGTTCCCACTCACTAACCAACCGAACGTCTTTTCTCTTATCGACATTTTCCATGGTTAAAAAATATTGGTTGAAAAAAAATTATATGGAGCCTATTACAGATTTAATTTTGAAATGTAATTTTTAAATAAAATATAAGCAAAACTATAAAGATAACATGCTTTTATATATATTTTATATCAGTTTTGTTAGAGACAATGCCGCAGCAAGATAGTTTTATAATCGTTGATCTGCAAGGATTTTGTATTGCAAATAAATTATGTGCAAAAGAAGTCTGCATTTCAGTCTCTGATTTCGAAAGCCAAACTTTTCTCATTGAATCACCATTAAAATATTCAGAATTAACTAATAAGGATAGGATAACAAATAAATGGTTATATAATCACTTGCATGGATTATATTGGGATACTGGAGAGTCTACACTGAAAGAGT
The DNA here is from genome assembly GCA_943735925.1 of Pollenia amentaria. Lineage (NCBI taxonomy): Eukaryota > Metazoa > Arthropoda > Insecta > Diptera > Polleniidae > Pollenia > Pollenia amentaria. Next base: position 195,783,523 of record OX031008.1, on the reverse strand, counting down.
TAATAGAATACTTACTCAGTTATGAAAAAAAGAAAAAAAGAAGAAGAATATCCTGTTGTATATGTTAAAGGAATTGAAAAAGTTAGATGGTTAAAAGAACTACTTAGAGGAGAAATAGAAATATATATATTTAATTTAGATTATTGGAATTGTCCGAATATAAAAACTTTATATAAAAATAATTCTAATATAAATAATTGTAAAAATCATAATAATATCAATCAAATATGTGCTGAAAAGAATGTAATTTTACTTAGAAATTTTCTAAATTTATATCTAAATAAAGAAAACCTTATTAATCAATAAAACATTTGAAGTTAATAATTTTATTTTTTTAGTTAATCCTTAGTCTTTATACAGAGTACATTACTTTTACTATTTTAAATATTTTTCTTCATACTTATCACCTATTTTGCTACAGTTCTTTCGTGTAATTCGTATGATTTGGTTTAGTTAGTGTGATTTGTTTTGCTTTGTTGCTGTTTGATGTAAATTCCGTACTCTTTACACTTCATATTTGCTCGTTTATATCACACTAATTAAAATTAATTTGCAATTGTATGTTTTTTTTTTGTTATATGTATTTTGCACAACATAGCATTTGATTTGTTAGCAAAGAGTGAGCAACAATCAGTATTTAAAAAACAAACGAATGTCTTGAAACGGCTTTAAATGCATTTGTACAGAGGTTTAATACATACATATTATTATGAAAAATGTTTATTCACAATACTTTAACATTTCTCGATGTCAAACACTTTATGAACAACATTTGTTAGCATTTAAGTTTATTAATCTTTATTAACGTATTTTTAATTTTAAATCTGAAAAAACTGAAAAAAAAAGAAATATCTAATTATATTTTCAAAAATAAAACACAATTTTTTTTTACTTTTTTTTTATCTTTTTATTTTTATTTATTATAAATCATCATCATCATCATCATCACTTCCCATTTCACTATTGGAAGTGAGATCAATTTGCATGGAACATAGTATATTAGGCGGGGGGAACTTTATCTATTGCATAACACTCCCCCACCTTTTGATCATATGTGCACTAGTTATTTTTGTCGGCAGTGAGGACACGATATCCTTTTCCAACTTCTTGCACAACCAAGGCATAAATAGTGGGTGCATCCTAGGAATATAAGCTCCTTTCCATATAAAATAGTGCAAACCAATTTCGCATTTATAACGTCTTTTGTATAGAACTTCCAACGGAGAATCGGGAGCTCGATTCTCTTCCTCCTGCTTTTTTATAAACTGCAGAATTTTTTTTGTATCTTCTCCTTCTTTTGCTGCAGTTTTTAATTTTTTTGTTTTGTTTTGTTAATTTAAGAATTTGTAATGAACAAATATTTATTCTAACTACTCTATTTATATTTTAAAAAAAAATTTTTTTTTGTTTATGTGTACAAGCAAAAGGCATTGCACTTGAAAATATGTCAACGCAAGCGATTTGACTAAAAATACTAGATTCGAAATATTATGAGGAATAATATTCCAAAACATAATGTGTAAATGCAAGCAGACAGAAAATAAGCCAATGCACTTGAAATAAAGTAATAAGCAATATAGAAAATAGTTTAAAATAAGAAATTGAATGAAAATTGTTGTCTTGGTTGTGTAAGAGGGTGGAAAAATGCTTATTGAGATAAAAAAACTAATTGTAGTGAGTTTGTCAAACCACATCACAACTACATAAAAATAATGTGTAGAGTGTATATTATAACACAACTATCCAACAATAACAATACTAAGAACAATATAAAATTCATAATTTAATTTTTCTGCAACATGGAACCGCTTGACACCTCTTTAAGTGTGACCACACATAAGACAATGTTTATGTGTACAAGCAAAAGGCATTGCACTTGAAAATATGTCAACGCAAGCGATTTGACTAAAAAATATTAGATTCGAAATATTATGAGGAATAATATGCCAAAACATAATGTGTAAATGCAAGCAGACAGAAAATAAGCCAATGCACTTGAAATAAAGTAATAAGCAATATAGAAAATAGTTTAAAATAAGAAATTGTATGGATAGATATATAGACAGGCATAAGTACAGACTGTTTTAGAGCAATTGGTGTTTTACATGTATTTGTTTATGATTAAGAATTCATATCAGAGCTATAATTATAATCTTATTCCATCACCAACTTTAGATCTTCGAATATCTCGTTGTATACTTTTAACGAAACAGATTCCTTAAATAGCTAAACAGCTTTTTAAAACAGCTAAACAGCTTTTAAAAACAGCTAAACAGCTTTTTAAAACAGCTAAACAGCTTTTTAAAACAGCTAAACAGCTTTTTAAAACAGCTAAACAGCTTTTTAAAACAGTTAAACAGCTTTTTAAAACAGTTAAACAGCTTTTTAAAACAGCTAAACAGCTTTTTTAAAACAGCTAAACAGCTTTTTAAAACAGCTAAACAGCTAATTAAAACAATTTCTCCCACATTAGCGCAAAACTCCCATTACCCCATATACAAATACATTTAATTGTGATCACTTGTGTTTACAATTTATATATAAAAAATATGGTTTGAAATAAAAATAACATTTTAACGTTTGATTTCCTTCATAATTTTTTCTATTTTACAATTTTTTCTTATTATCTAAATTTACAATTTATCTTATCATTTAAAAAACATAAAATTAATTAAAAATCTATATTTACGTTGAGAAGATTGTCATTATCCTCTTCCATAAGTTCAGGATAGTTATTTATTCTAAAATGACCCCATGCATATGTATCAACACCATTATCTCTAATAAATCTCTTATCATCTGAATAGCTTAAAGTTAACTTATTTATATGTTGAGTATATATTTGATGAGCCTTAGATCTAAATATATACATTGAATCATAATATAATTTCTTTTCTAATAGACATTTTCTAAAGTCATTTATACTTAATTTACTAGTTACACAATGCTTAACCCCCTTAATTTTTTTAATTTCCTGACCTACCCTATCAATTTTCACTGAATACATTTTAGCCCTTAATCCAATGAATTCCTTAATAATTTTTCCATTACACTCATCCTTCATCATCCCTAAAACTTTTTTATTAAGAAGTGGGATATTGTAGACATTATCTATCGGATATGCAGATGTATCAAAATGAGTATTTATATCATTTTTAATATCTCTGTATAGATCATCTGTTTTAATATCATATATGAAGGAATCCGTATCCATATAGTTTAAACGAATATTATCAAGATATTTGGGTTTCATGTAATCATAATGAAAATTATACATTTTCCATTTTGATAGTTCTAAAACAGAAAACCCAATATAAATTGGTTTGTTATATACAGTACTTACTCTTCTCAATTCAATAGCCATCATATTGTCATTAATTTTAAGTGCGCTATGAAAATTATGTTTAGCTATTAAAGCTCTAGCTCCTAACCGTTTACGTCTGTTCTCCCATTCGCACACTATTTTAATGTCCTTTCTCTTGTCAACATTTTTCCATAGTCTTTCCATAGACAGCATTATTTAAAAGTTTAAAAAAATTTTGTTCAAAAGAGTTTTTAGCTAAAGTCCGATGATGATTATTCAAATCAATATATATCTTTAGCCAATCTGATTGATTAAATTCAAGAACTCTATGAATTTTTTTTTAGAATTAATCCATGTTGAATACATTGCTGCAATGTACGGTAGTGTATTACATAGTTAGTTTTATTATTTAAATCTGCTATTAGTTTTGTCTGTTTCATTATTTAAATTTTTTTTGTTTTTCCACACAAAATGGTAAATCATTATGAAAGTCGTGTAACGCGGATGGATATTCCAAATCTACTTCTAGTATATAACCTAATGGAGAATCGTCTTTTATATTAGTGACATCAAAATTATCAATATTTTCCATCCATTTAAAATTTTTATAGGGAAGATATTGCGACATTGCATAGCCGTATAAATTATTAACATCTAAATACATTAGATAATTTTGATTCCTTGTTAGAGTTATAATCATTTATATATTTATTGTTAGCAATAGAATGTCGTTTACTGCATTGTACAATACCTACCCTTAAGGTTTTCTTTATTTAGATATAAATTTAGAAAATTTCTAAGTAAAATTACATTCTTTTCAGCACATATTTGATTGATATTATTATTATGATTTTTTACAAATATTTATATTAGAATTATTTTTATATAAAGTTTTTATATTCGGACAATTCCAATAATCTAAATTAATTATGCATATATTACTTGAAATTATTAATTTAGCCTTTTCGGTAAAAACAGTTGATTATACAAGATTCTCATCATTTTTATTACGTATTAGAATCAATTCATGTTTTGCATTCAATAATATTATTGTTATAGTCTTCAGCGAATCCCAACAACAATTTAAGTGGTACATAAAAATTAAAATAGCCACTTACGAGATCAATATCATTAATTTTATTCCGTCGAGCATTTTACATTCCATTTCTATCTATCTATTGGTTATAATAAAACCAATTTTTTAATAGTACTTGATGTTCCTAAAAGTCTCGTTTGATCAATTTCAACACCATTTACTTCGTAACGGATTTCATCAAAATGTATGTGCTGCAGAAGATACTAATTTTGTATTGCTATCATCTTTATCCTTCTACATATATAAAACTTTTCCGACGGTAAATCATACAAGTCTGGATTTTGTATTGTAATACGAATTTTATCGTTATTATTGTAAGATTGTAAATGTGGGGTATACGTATGGTAGGCCTTTTAATTTTATTTGCATCGGACAAAGGTTTATCCAGAACATCTATTATTGAACTCATGGTTTCTTCAATTTTAAATTTAATGATTTTAGAAATTCTTTATTTGATTGCGTTAAGTTGATATTTTTTTTTTTAATGAATTCTATGAATTTAATTTATTTTTCAATATTTTGTTAGCAGAAGAAGAAGAAGAAGAACGTAAAACTTCAATATTTTGTTAGCAGAAGAAGAAGAAGAAGAACGTAAAACTTTGTTTTTAGGTTATATAATTCTTGTAAATAGTCATTATTTTATTGGTTTTTAATGAATTCTATGAATTTAATTTTTTTTTCAATATTTTGTTAGCAGGAGAAGAAGAAGAAGAACGTAAAACTTTGTTTTTAGATATATTATTCTTGTAAATTGGCAAATAAATGAGATTCTCATTTATTTGACTGGCAAATAAATGAGATTCCTCGGAATCTCATCTATTTGCCAATTTACAAGAATAATATATCTAAAAACAAAGTTTTACGTTCTTCTTCTTCTTCTCCTGCTAATTTTTATGCTATTTTAATTTTTATGTACCACTTAAATTGTTGTTGGGATTCGCTGAAGACTATAACAATAATATTATTGAATGCAAAACATGAATTGATTCTAATACGTAATAAAAATGATGAGAATCTTGTATAATCAACTGTTTTTACCGAAAAGGCTAAATTAATAATTTCAAGTAATATATGCATAATTAATTTAGATTATTGGAATTGTCCGAATATAAAAACTTTATATAAAAATAATTCTAATATAAATATTTGTAAAAAATCATAATAATAATATCAATCAAATATGTGCTGAAAAGAATGTAATTTTACTTAGAAATTTTCTAAATTTATATCTAAATAAAGAAAACCTTAAGGGTAGGTATTGTACAATGCAGTAAACGACATTCTATTGCTAACAATAAATATATAAATGATTATAACTCTAACAAGGAATCAAAATTATCTAATGTATTTAGATGTTAATAATTTATACGGCTATGCAATGTCGCAATATCTTCCCTATAAAAATTTTAAATGGATGGAAAATATTGATAATTTTGATGTCACTAATATAAAAGACGATTCTCCATTAGGTTATATACTAGAAGTAGATTTGGAATATCCATCCGCGTTACACGACTTTCATAATGATTTACCATTTTGTGTGGAAAAACAAAAAAAAATTTAAATAATGAAACAGACAAAACTAATAGCAGATTTAAATAATAAAACTAACTATGTAATACACTACCGTACATTGCAGCAATGTATTCAACATGGATTAATTCTAAAAAAAAATTCATAGAGTTCTTGAATTTAATCAATCAGATTGGCTAAAGATATATATTGATTTGAATAATCATCATCGGACTTTAGCTAAAAACTCTTTTGAACAAAATTTTTTTAAACTTTTAAATAATGCTGTCTATGGAAAGACTATGGAAAAATGTTGACAAGAGAAAGGACATTAAAATAGTGTGCGAATGGGAGAACAGACGTAAACGGTTAGGAGCTAGAGCTTTAATAGCTAAACATAATTTTCATAGCGCACTTAAAATTAATGACAATATGATGGCTATTGAATTGAGAAGAGTAAGTACTGTATATAACAAACCAATTTATATTGGGTTTTCTGTTTTAGAACTATCAAAATGGAAAATGTATAATTTTCATTATGATTACATGAAACCCAAATATCTTGATAATATTCGTTTAAACTATATGGATACGGATTCCTTCATATATGATATTAAAACAGATGATCTATACAGAGATATTAAAAATGATATAAATACTCATTTTGATACATCTGCATATCCGATAGATAATGTCTACAATATCCCACTTCTTAATAAAAAAGTTTTAGGGATGATGAAGGATGAGTGTAATGGAAAAATTATTAAGGAATTCATTGGATTAAGGGCTTAAATGTATTCAGTGAAAATTGATAGGGTAGGTCAGGAAATTAAAAAAATTAAGGGGGTTAAGCATTGTGTAACTAGTAAATTAAGTATAAATGACTTTAGAAAATGTCTATTAGAAAAGAAATTATATTATGATTCAATGTATATATTTAGATCTAAGGCTCATCAAATATATACTCAACATATAAATAAGTTAACTTTAAGCTATTCAGATGATAAGAGATTTATTAGAGATAATGGTGTTGATACATATGCATGGGGTCATTTTAGAATAAATAACTATCCTGAACTTATGGAAGAGGATAATGACAATCTTCTCAACGTAAATATAGATTTTTAATTAATTTTATGTTTTTTAAATGATAAGATAAATTGTAAATTTAGATAATAAGAAAAAATTGTAAAATAGAAAAAATTATGAAGGAAATCAAACGTTAAAATGTTATTTTTATTTCAAACCATATTTTTTATATATAAATTGTAAACACAAGTGATCACAATTAAATGTATTTGTATATGGGGTAATGGGAGTTTTGCGCTAATGTGGGAGAAATTGTTTTAATTAGCTGTTTAGCTGTTTTAAAAAGCTGTTTAGCTGTTTTAAAAAAGCTGTTTAGCTGTTTTAAAAAGCTGTTTAACTGTTTTAAAAAGCTGTTTAACTGTTTTAAAAAGCTGTTTAGCTGTTTTAAAAAGCTGTTTAGCTGTTTTAAAAAGCTGTTTAGCTGTTTTAAAAAGCTGTTTAGCTGTTTTTAAAAGCTGTTTAGCTGTTTTAAAAAGCTGTTTAGCTATTTAAGGAATCTGTTTCGTTAAAAGTATACAACGAGATATTCGAAGATCTAAAGTTGGTGATGGAATAAGATTATAATTATAATTATAGCTCTGATATGAATTCTTAATCATAAACAAATACATGTAAAACACCAATTGCTCTAAAACAGTCTGTACTTATGCCTGTCTATATATCTATCCATACAATTTCTTATTTTAAACTATTTTCTATATTGCTTATTACTTTATTTCAAGTGCATTGGCTTATTTTCTGTCTGCTTGCATTTACACATTATGTTTTGGCATATTATTCCTCATAATATTTCGAATCTAATATTTTTTAGTCAAATCGCTTGCGTTGACATATTTTCAAGTGCAATGCCTTTTGCTTGTACACATAAACATTGTCTTATGTGTGGTCACACTTAAAGAGGTGTCAAGCGGTTCCATGTTGCAGAAAAATTAAATTATGAATTTTATATTGTTCTTAGTATTGTTATTGTTGGATAGTTGTGTTATAATAGACACTCTACACATTATTTTTATGTAGTTGTGATGTGGTTTGACAAACTCACTACAATTAGTTTTTTTATCTCAATAAGCATTTTTCCACCCTCTTACACAACCAAGACAACAATTTTCATTCAATTTCTTATTTTAAACTATTTTCTATATTGCTTATTACTTTATTTCAAGTGCATTGGCTTATTTTCTGTCTGCTTGCATTTACACATTATGTTTTGGAATATTATTCCTCATAATATTTCGAATCTAGTATTTTTAGTCAAATCGCTTGCGTTGACATATTTTCAAGTGCAATGCCTTTTGCTTGTACACATAAACAAAAAAAAATTTTTTTTTTAAATATAAATAGAGTAGTTAGAATAAATATTTGTTCATTACAAATTCTTAAATTAACAAAACAAAACAAAAAAATGAAAAACTGCAGCAAAAGAAGGAGAAGATACAAAAAAAATTCTGCAGTTTATAAAAAAGCAGGAGGAAGAGAATCGAGCTCCCGATTCTCCGTTGGAAGTTCTATACAAAAGACGTTATAAATGCGAAATTGGTTTGCACTATTTTATATGGAAAGGAGCTTATATTCCTAGGATGCACCCACTATTTATGCCTTGGTTGTGCAAGAAGTTGGAAAAGGATATCGTGTCCTCACTGCCGACAAAAATAACTAGTGCACATATGATCAAAATGTGGGGGAGTGTTATGCAATAGATAAAGTTCCCCCCGCCTAATATACTATGTTCCATGCAAATTGATCTCACTTCCAATAGTGAAATGGGAAGTGATGATGATGATGATGATGATTTATAATAAATAAAAATAAAAAGATAAAAAAAAAGTAAAAAAAAATTGTGTTTTATTTTTGAAAATATAATTAGATATTTCTTTTTTTTTCAGTTTTTTCAGATTTAAAATTAAAAATACGTTAATAAAGATTAATAAACTTAAATGCTAACAAATGTTGTTCATAAAGTGTTTGACATCGAGAAATGTTAAAGTATTGTGAATAAACATTTTTCATAATAATATGTAAGTATTAAACCTCTGTACAAATGCATTTAAAGCCGTTTCAAGACATTCGTTTGTTTTTTAAATACTGATTGTTGCTCACTCTTTGCTAACAAATCAAATGCTATGTTGTGCAAAATACATATAACAAAAAAAAAAACATACAATTGCAAATTAATTTTAATTAGTGTGATATAAACGAGCAAATATGAAGTGTAAAGAGTACGGAATTTACATCAAACAGCAACAAAGCAAAACAAATCACACTAACTAAACCAAATCATACGAATTACACGAAAGAACTGTAGCAAAATAGGTGATAAGTATGAAGAAAAATATTTAAAATAGTAAAAGTAATGTACTCTGTATAAAGACTAAGGATTAACTAAAAAAATAAAATTATTAACTTCAAATGTTTTATTGATTAATAAGGTTTTCTTTATTTAGATATAAATTTAGAAAATTTCTAAGTAAAATTACATTCTTTTCAGCACATATTTGATTGATATTATTATGATTTTTACAATTATTTATATTAGAATTATTTTTATATAAAGTTTTTATATTCGGACAATTCCAATTATCTAAATTAAATATATATATTTCTATTTCTCCTCTAAGTAGTTCTTTTAACCATCTAACTTTTTCAATTCCTTTAACATATACAACAGGATATTCTTCTTCTTTTTTTCTTTTTTTCATAACTGATATTAAGTATTCTATTAACTCTTTCAGTGTAGACTCTCCAGTATCCCAATATAATCCATGCAAGTGATTATATAACCATTTATTTGTTATCCTATCATTATTAGTTAATTCTGAATATTTTAATGGTGATTCAATGAGAAAAGTTTGGCTTTCGAAATCAGAGACTGAAATGCAGACTTCTTTTGCATATAATTTATTTGCAATACAAAATCCTTGCAGATCAACGATTATAAAACTATCTTGCTGCGGCATTGTCTCTAACAAAACTGATATAAAATATATATAAAAGCATGTTATCTTTATAGTTTTGCTTATATTTTATTTAAAAATTACATTTCAAAATTAAATCTGTAATAGGCTCCATATAATTTTTTTTCAACCAATATTTTTTAACCATGGAAAATGTCGATAAGAGAAAAGACGTTCGGTTGGTTAGTGAGTGGGAACGTACCAGCCGTAACCGATTGGGTGTAGGTGAACTTATAGAAAAACCAAATTTCACAGTATTTATATACTTAACCAAGAATGAGATGGTTACAGGGGGAAAACTTTTTATAGTTTAGGGGGTAAACTTATGTACTTATTATCCATCACTAAGAATAAACATATTAACAATATATCGTAAAACTTTTTTAGATTTTTATTTATTTTTTATTTAATAAATATAAATAAAAAAAAGGAAGTCTTATAAACAATATTTTTCAATTGCTTCTACAAGGTCTGTATGTCTATCTATCTATCTCTATAGCTGTCTGTCTGTCTGTCTATTTTTAATAACTTAATAAATTCATAATTTAATTAGTTATTTTTTCATCACCTAATTCAAAAAAAAAGCCTTATCAAAAAATATTTTCCAATTGTTTCTACAAAATTTTTTCTTCACATAATTCAAGAAAAAAAAAAAAAGCCTTATCAAAAATATTTTCCAATTACTTCTACAAGTTGTTTCGAATACACTCGATCATTACAACAAGCAAAAAACAACAACAACCACAACATCCCTACATCTGGCTCTCCATAAACACGAATAAAAAAAAATAAAAAAAATGCGCTTATCAGTTTTGTGTGTTTCCTCAACAAAAATTTTTTCTTCACATAATTCAAGAAAATAAAAAGATAGAATTATCAACAATATTTTCCAATTGCTTCTACAAGGTCTGTATGTCTATCTATCTACATATCTCTATGTCTGTCTGGCTGTCTGTCTATCGATCACAACAAAAGAAAGGCTTCAACAATGCACCCAACACTTTGTTTTGAAATTTTTTTTAAAAAATTTTCAAGAATGGTTTCATATTTCCCTATCCACTCCAAAATAAAAATAGAAACACCAATTGCATCTATACAATTTTTTTTTTTTTAATAACTAAATAAAATCATAATTTATAGATACTTTGAATTTATTCTTCAACCCCAAATAAAATTGAAAAACCATTTGCTGTTACGAAGCCAGTCTGTCTGTATGTATGTCTGTCTGTCTGTCTATCCATCCAATAATATTTTCGTCGATCACCCAAACAAACAAAATAACAACAACCCTCCATCTGGTTACCCATAAACACACACACAACAAAAAAGGACTTTTATCAGAAATGTGTATTTTCTCCCAACAATCCACAAAACACACACAAAAATAAAAAAAAAATATTTTTCCAATTTCTTCCTCAAGGTCTGTCTGTGTATCTATCTATCTATATTCAAGACACACTCCAATACAATACCCTTATCATCTCACACCCCATAAATTATTAATTTTAATATCAGCGCTTTGAAAAAATTGTCCACAAAAATTTTTTTCAAAATCAAGTGCATCGACAAGTACACAGTATGTCTGTCTGTCTACCTATTAATCTACATGCATACATATCCACAAAACTAAATCATATCTTTTCTCAAGTGCATCTACACAGTAAGTCCGTCTATCGATCACAACAAAAGAAAGGCTTCAACAAGTGCATCGACAAGTACACAGTATGTCTGTCTTCCACAAAACACACACAAAAATAAAAAAAAAATATTTTTCCAATTTCTTCCTCAAGGTCTGTCTGTAAATCTATCCATATTCAAGACACACTCCAATACAATACCCTTATCATCTCACACCCCATAAATTATTAATTTTAATATCAGCGCTTTGAAAAAATTGTCCACAAAAATTTTTTTTCAAAATCAAGTGTCTGTCTTCCACAAAACACACACAAAAATAAATCACATCTTTTCTCAAGTGCATCTACAAGGTCTGTATGTCTATCTATCTACATATCTCTATGTCTGTCTGGCTGTCTGTCTATCGATCACAACAAAAGAAAGGCTTCAACAATGCACCCACCACTTGTGCATTGCTTTCCTATAAAATTTAACGACTTTTTTTTATTACTTTGTTTTTGAAAATTTTTTTTTTTTTTAAAAATTTGACCTTTTTTAACACGTGTTCATTTGACATACTTTAACACGTGTTCATTTTAATGGCTTTTGGATAATTTTAATGGCTTTTTAATGGCTTTGGAAAAATTTTAATGGCTTTTGGATAATTTTAATGGCTTTTGGATAATTTTAATGGCTTTTGGGTAATTTTAATGGCTTTTTAATGGCTTTTGGGTAATTTTAATGGCTTTTGGGTGATTTTAATGGCTTTTTGGGTAAATTTGGCGTAGAACTCTCATTATACATATACTTAATTATAGTATGTGTAATTCTGTAAATAAATATATTCATATGTATATGTATACTAAACTAAACTTATAAAACACTAAACTTTTATATTTATTTTTATTATATTTATATTTATTAAAAACCCTTAAATATAACCTTTATTCTAAGGCCTTTTGACAGTCATTCTCTGGAAAGCCTTCTAAGAGCCATTTAATTTAATGCCTTTCAAAAGCTCTGGCGAAAGAAAGGAAAGCGGAAGGCCTTCCCCGCAATGACAACGTGTGTAAAAAAGATATGAGTATGGAATGGAGCGAGCAGGCCTTGCATATCCAAACGAAGGGGTACAGAGGCCTTCTAGAAGTACTCCGTACTCCTTCTTTTTCCCGCTGGGATGTTTGAATTTACATAAACTGGCATTACCCAATAAGTATACCTTCTGTCACATTTGCTTTTACGTATAAAGGTTGCTTACACATAATTTTTAGCAAAACACGCCTTTGCTTTACTTTAATCGCAAATATTTGTTGCCTACATAAGAACAATTTTATCAACGAGAAAACCAAACGTTTTGGTTGGTAAAACCAAAACTGTTTTACAATAACAAAATACACGTATTGAGTACTTGGAGTTTTTTTCAATAAGTTTTGCCTTTATGTCTGCTTAAAAAAAAACCTACCCTTTTTAAAGCATTCAAGAATTTTTTACAAAAACAATATACATATCGTTTGCTAAAATGCAAAGAATTGTATCATTGAAAATTATGAAATTGACTTTTTTATTTATTACGATTCACGTTAAATATTAAAAAAAATTTTTAAACTTCCACCTTAAAAAATATCCAAGCTATTAACAAAATCAAAAATGGCGCATCACTAAGTATATAATTTCCTTAAACAACATAATAAATAATCTTAATCTTATTTTTACGAACACATTAATTTTTTTAACGTCTGTTTCATACTCTGAACGTGTTAGTGGAATAAGTGATCAAACTGCAAATTATTGCATAAGCAAAAAGAAAAACAGTGCTGTAAAATTAATATAAACCAAATGTATATATATATATATATATATATATGTATTGCAAAAACTATATTAATTATGACTACCAGCTACTTCTTCATTGAACTGTTAGAAATTTCACAGCTTAACCCATTGCACTCCATTACGCTAAGAATTTCCAAGAATAAATAGTAACATCTGCAGGTCTTTAGTTTGTTGCTTGCAGCAGACTGACATTATTTTTATGATATGATTTTTCCACCATTTGTTTCGTTTCCAACCATATGAGTTTATATATGTACATATATAATTTTTTAATAAATTTTAATACAGTCGAATTTTCCTATAATGAATCTGTTACTATTCTATATCATTATTGATATAGAATGTTTAAAATACAATAGAAATATTTTTTCCACGTTTATTTCAAATAATCTGGTATATTTGTTAGGATTTCATTCTTCCAAGTGGTCCTTTATCAATATCCTCAAATAGACTGTTATAAAGCCTTTTGTGTTAAATAATAAATTACTTGTCTTCAACCCCCATATTCATAAAAAATATTTTTTGTATGAAATTTGGTTTAATAAACCTTTTATTAATCAAAAATATTCTTTATGAATATGGCAGTACATCTTTAGCATAATAGCATTTTTTTTATAAAGTGCTGGAATATAAATTGTTTAGCTATATTTTGTGTTAATCTTTTTACGGGTTTATTAAATACTTATAGTAATTTTTTTTTTAGAATAATTGCTTCGAAGGTCAACATATTCGTTCACTGAATACGGGGGCTGCTATCAATACTATTCTTAATTGAAAAACTCTTTCATTCTTATTTAAATTTTTCAGAAATTAACTAATTAAAATTTACTTCTTGCTCCGTGTATAGCGTTGTACATATGGGCTACAGAAGTTTTTTTTTTGAAATAATTCCTTATATGGGGCCAAATATGCATGTATTTTTGTTTATTGTAAAGAACAATTCAATTGAGAAAATTCATTATAAGGAGATCAAAATACACTTTATTTATAATGGAAAAGTTGGCTTTTTAAAATCCATCGATAGTTAAATTCAATGAAGTACATTTTTTAGTTTAATCCACTTCTAATTAGAAATTAAAATATATCATAATAATATCCCTAATAATATAACATCTCTACGTTCTCAAATGCAGTACTGCCTGCGCTGCATCAGAAAATTGTTTCACCATGTCAATGCAAACCTAATGATACCTACATATTAATTATGCGATTATTATTCTAATATCAAAGAATATAAATCATATAGAATGCGCATCTCAAGGAAAACTAAAATATTTTTGAAAAAAAATGCATGATGCGGGCGGGAAGACAAAAGGGAAAGAAGCAAAAACAAAGAGCGTAACAATGCATCGTTCTCTCGTTGTTTATGAGAACTTTTAATTCTCATTTATCAGCGTATATGTATGTGCGTGCACGAGTGTGTGTGTATGTACATTGCCAAGTAAAAAAAAAAACACATTAACGTAAAAATAAAACAAAAACCTAATTTTTGTTTCTTGCAATTTTTGTACAAATAACCTTCGTAAACGCAAATGTGACTGTAGGGTAAGAGTATGTGTTTTATTGTTGTACAGATGAATCTATATCGAGTTGCACCGAAGTTCAAATGCTGTTATTGTCTAAATTTAAACAATTGTAGGAATATAAAAAATATATTTTCTAAAAAAATTAACTGATTATTTATACAAGATATTTTT
This sequence comes from Pollenia amentaria, assembly GCA_943735925.1. Taxonomy (NCBI): domain Eukaryota; kingdom Metazoa; phylum Arthropoda; class Insecta; order Diptera; family Polleniidae; genus Pollenia; species Pollenia amentaria. The sequence continues at coordinate 195,768,424 of OX031008.1, read as the reverse complement.
ATGTTTACTAAAGCGACATGGCGACATAATCAAAATGCTTTTAATTTTCATAAAGAGCCAGTTTGATGTGTGTGCACGTAATATCTTGAAATTTTATTTATTTTTTTGTTTAAAAATGTATGAAAATGTTTTTTTTTGTTAAAATTGTATTATATGACAAATTATTAAATTGTTTTCGAGGAAAAATCCAATTTTATTTATTATTACAACAAATAATTATTACAAATTATGAAAAATAATCAGGCTTTCGAAGTCTTACTTTTAGAAGTTTGTTGAATTCTTATAAAAGTCTGCAAAAATATTTTTACTAAATAAAGCAATGAAAATGAAAAATTTATTAATTTATTTATAGTTTTTGGTTTGCGGAGAATAACGTATGTTATAAAAACAGGATGGAGATGTTAAATTTACTAGTCCTTCCTTATATTATGACGGAAGCAATACACATGGGAAACATTTAAATACCTTCAAATCACCGATTACATACTGAAAAAGTTAAAATTTGTATCCATTAAACTTGTAAAGAGCCAATAAGTAAAATTATTACCTAAATACTCGTGGTAAATAGTTAGGGCGTGTGTGAAACGGTAGCAAAGTACTATGGTAACAAAGTATTTCCATGTGGGGAAAAAATTCATGTTTCTGCTGTGTGAAATGATATATTTTAACGAAATAAAGAATGCGTTTTCATCGTATACCTAGATAAAAAAGGATATATTCAAAATATGGAACTACGGTAGTATACCACATTTATAGACGAGTCAACGAAATCCACTGCAATTAAATTACCTATGTTAATCCATTTAGGGATAACAACATGTTGCCAAACTTATATATTAAAAAAAATTGTAGCTACACCGATATGGTGCCTAAAACTTTTCTTTTGTTTCTAATCTATTTCCCATTTTAATTATACTAATACATAGCTATGTATGTATTGCAGTACTTAAGCCTATAGTACACGGCATGTAAAAAGACACATGCGCATGTGGTTCTGACGTAATTTTGACGTCATCACACAACACTCAATGTTTATTGTGGCTTTGCATTGACGTCAAAATTACGTCAGAACCACATGCGCATGTGTCTTTTTACATGCCGTGTACTATAGGCTTTACAAGTTAATTTATCAAAATTCCTAAAAAAAAACACCTTAGAATTTATGATTATAAATATACTAGTGCTCGAACACGGGACAGTGTATGTTATATTAACTACTATGTATTTGTTTGGTTATGGTCTACATTATAAGAACTTTTTTGAAAAATATCGTTGGAAAAAATTATATCTTTTTTGACGATATAAAATTTTGACGTTGTGTAAAAATATTTAAAAAAAATACTATGAACAGTACTTTTTGCTTATAGTCACAAATCGTGGACTATATCGCTAGAATGACTATACGCCTAGTTCACATGTGTATATGTGTGCCACATACATATGTAAATTTTTGGCAAAATTTAAAAAAGGTAGCGATTTATGAAAAGCAATTTACCTTTCTTTCTTAATTATATAAAAAAAATTATGAGCAAGGCTATAGTTTTTTCTTTAAATTTCTAACAAATTTTAAAATCGCAATACGAATGAGAATGTTTTAGATGAAAAATTGATAATATTGCCAGATAATTACATTAAACACATTTAAAAATAGTTGCTTTAGAAACTTGGAATAAAGCTTAAGCTTCATTTTCAGACATTTTCCTTGCCAAAAGTTATCAAACTTCGGATCTCTACAAGAAAACAAGTAAATTTTTAATTTATTTTGGAAAATAAATTCTAAAATTTAATCGCGTTTGATTGTATATTAAATGGAATTTTAAAAATTTCTTAAATTACTATTTTTGCAAAATTCAATTCACTGATCTCTGAAGTTCTAAGTTTTAAGATATTCAGCCTTGTTATGATATTCGCACGATTTAAAAAAGCAAAACACCAGATTTATTTTACAGTGTTCGGAAACTCGTGCGTTATGCTTGCGTTTTGCCATAGTTTCTTACAAAAATTCTAGTTTCCTTCAGCATACTTTTGTAATTTTAATTCCCCAAACTTCGTGCTATTGCGATTTACAGAACACATATTATACGATTTCAAGTAAGAATGTTAAGCGTTCTACGATTATCAGAGCATGCCCGATTTATTTTAAATCGTTTTAAAAAAGTTAAAACAATAATAACATATTTCATCACAAACACAAAAACTAATTTTTTTCGATTGGAGAGTTGATAAGAAAAAGTAAACGATTAATTTCTTGATTCTTTGATATGGTTTGAAACTTCGGAAACAAACAAAAAACTTAGGCTTATGTGACTAAAACGTTAATAATTTGCTTTACTTTTGTAAATGTGCTTATATCGTTAAATGGACTATAACGTAAATACTTTCTATTAATCTTCTGTATAGCGACAAAAATAAAGATTAAATGGACTATATCGCTAATGTGACTAACAATGGAAATGACTATAAACGAAAAGTACTGTATAAAATAATGAACAAATTAGGAAAATACAATTTTTTTGCAGGTGGCTCTATGCATTTTATTTTATATTATTGTTTTGAATTCACAACATTTTTTAAACGTTTTTATTTGACTTTTTCAATTACAATTTTCGATTTGCTTGTCAGAAATTTTGTTGGTTGTTTTAAAAATTCTACTACCCCCCAGGGTCAACATTTTACTTACATTCTCACTTTTCTATCGCCTCACACACGTAATAAGAAAACACACTTGTTTTATAATAAATTCGTTTGATACATACATACACATATTATAAGAACATACCTACATAGTTGAATTGTCTAAAAATTTTAATAATAATTCGGTTCGAATCGTTATAATTTAATTTTTACAACAATAAAACACATATTCTTACCCTACCAATTAAGCAATCGGTCGCATTCGTTCTTACGCAGGTTATTTGCACATAAATTGCTTGCAAACAAAACAAAATCACTTAAAAAATAAAAAATACCAAAAACCTGTTTTAACGAAAAAAACATACACACACACGTTGGTTTGCAAAAACAGAAAACATGTGTATGCATATATTAATGCATGTGGTTTTTTGCTCTCTCCAGTTTTCTAAATGTGAGCACGAAGTTTTTGCTTTCCTTGTTACTTCCCCCCCTCATCATTAAGAAGCACAACATTTTTGTCAATTCCAAACATGTGAGAACACAAACCAACAACAAATTGCCATTGCAAAATTTGTGAGCGAAATTATATGAGAGCGGGGCGTAATGATAAACCCCGCCATAAGAAATTTTGCTTCTACATGATGCGCATTCTATATGATTTATATTCTTTGCTAATATTCTATTATAATATATTACATAATACTCAACTATATACCTGTAATTTAACAGAAATATTTAATTATTTAATGTTTTAAATGATTGTTTAACTTAATACTATCATACTTTCGTGGATGATTCGTCGTTTTGTTTCAGAGAATTACAAATTAAAATAACGTAACACATTTAACTAAATAAATAACAATAAAAATAATATTTTTTCCTAAAAAATATATCGGTGTTCGCATTTTTATTCTAAATATTTAATATAACTCTAACATCTCGTATAATTTTCACGTTACAACGTTTTTTGCTTCTCATGTAAGCTTATGAAATTTGATGTTACAATATTCTGCATTTAAGACACTGGTGTTCAAAAATGTTTTGCATATGTATTCTGAGAGAATTGTTTAAGTACAGTGACACGCAAAACTAAACGCACAATTTTTATTAATATTTAATCACAAGAATTTTTTTTGGTTATATAAAATTTATAATAATGCAGTTCACTCTGAATTAAGTGTATGTGATAAACTTCCGTTGATTAGAGGTTTCTGTAGAGTTGGTGATTAGGGATTAATTAAGAAAATTATGATTCTTTTCATAGCTATATGACTAGGTATACCGATGAGGAAAAAAAACCTTTTCATTAGAAATAACATTTTTTGTTTTTAAATTAAGGAATGGCTATCAGGGGAAGAAAATATTGAAAATAAATCAGATTTTATATTAAAAAATTTTTCCAAAAAAATCTTTTTATTTCTAATAAAAAGGTTTTTTTTTTCTTCATCGGTATATCCAGTCATATTGCTATGAAAAGAATCATAATGCCTCTTAATAACATTTTCCCAATATCCTTTAAATGTTTGATAACATAAAAGACATTGGGCATTACCAAAGGCATTTTTAATCATAAAATAGTTTTGCATTTTAATATTTTTTAGCAACAAACTAGCGTAGCTTCCGCGCATGTGCATTCGTCGCTGTCTGACGAGCAACTAAATTAATTTCATTATTATTTATTTTACACACTGTATTTGAACAAATATCAATGCATCTATCGTACATGTGCGCTTGTTGCTCTCACACGTACGACAAAAATAATGAGCGTAAAAAACAAAGGGGTGGGGCTTCTAAACAATTGTTTGCCTGAATGAGCATCACTGATTTAAGATGACGATATGTTCAGTTCTCTTAGTTTTTTTTGTTTCAATAATATTTGCCTACAAAAAAACCACACATACATTTTGGTTCACCAGTCAATAAATAATTTTATATAAACAAAAAGAAAAGTCTTTTAGAAGGGTTTTTATTAAATATTTTACAAATTCAAGTTTTTCTATTCTAAAGCCTATAGTACACGGCATGTAAAAAGACACATGCGCATGTGGTTCTGACGTAATTTTGACGTCATCACACAACACGCAATGTTTATTGTGGCTTTGCATTGACGTCAAAATTACGTCAGAACCACATGCGCATGTGTCTTTTTACATGCCGTGTACTATAGGCTTAAGATTAGGCCTGTCGCAATGGTTTTATTAGTAGTTATGTTGGAACATGTTGCAAGTTTAGTTATTTATTTACTCACTTCGTATTATTTGCCACAACAATTAACTGCCTATTTCACTAAATGCGAACGAACGCTTTCGTTCGCACAAATACATGTAAAACAAAAACAAATTCTCAAAAAGGGTCACATATTATTAAAGAATTTTTGTAGTAAATATAACGGGATATACTGAGTGCAAATGTAACAACAATTTATCTTTATAGTGTTTACATATGAATATGAATATGCAGATTAAAGAAAATAAAATATAACAAGTTGTTGGTAGGCAGGGTCCTCGCTGTTGGTAGGGGTCATCTCTAAACATTCCGCCCCCCATGATATGGTGATATATTCAACTGGGCTCAAGTTCTTCAAGGGGTCCGGAAAATAAACAGCCGCATTATAGCACCTTGTTTTTGGGTTTCATCACGTAGAATGCTGGAGTACAGATGATGTTACCAGGGGGTGAACTGTGTGCCATAGTATTAGATGTGGAGTTGTTGAAAAATAGTAAACTGAGATGAGACCATACGACCAATGCCACAAAATTATTTGTGTTTTTCTTGGGTGACTTTTACTGGAATTATACAAAATAATTATTAGAAATGTGTATTTAATTATTAAATAACAGTACGAGTTTCGTTATGGGTCTCGTAATAATTCCATTTGTAGTTCGAATATCAACTACTCTGATATTTTTGTCGGGTCCAAGGTAGGTTTTGGTAATTCGACCTAATTTCCATTCATTAGGTGGCAGATTACTGTCTTTGATGACAACTAAATCGTCAACGTTGAGGTTTTGGTGTTGATATTTCCATTTATATCGACGATGCAGCTCACTTAAATATTCTGATTTCCATCTTTCGCAGAAAGTCTCCATCGGTTGGCGAGGGTCAAGTTTTCGTTGCTCGAATCTTTTTCTGGTGGGGTCATGAATGTAGTACCAATAAGAAAGTGTGCAGGAGTAAGCGGTGATAGATCAGTTGGGTCGTCACTAGCTGGACTTAAGGGTCTGGAGTTTAGACAGGATTCAATTCGGGTCAAAATTGTAGAAAACTCTTCAAATGTAAATTTCATATTTGGAGTCATTTTTCGTGAATGGATCTTGAAGGATTTAACACCGGCTTCCCATAGTACTCCCATGTGTGGTGTGCCAGGGGGTATAAATTTCCATTCTACGTTCTGATGACTGTAGTGATGAATTATTTTTTGTTGAAGATTTTTGACAAATTCGAGTCGATCCTTTCTTATAAGTTCTGCAGCTCCAACGAAATTTGTTCCATTGTCGGAATAAATTTTAGATGGACATCCCCGTCTTCCAATAAATCTGGCAAGAGCAGCTAGAAAAGCCTGAGTTGAAAGGTCACTTACTGCTTCTAAGTGTATTGCTTTGGTGGAAAAGCAGACAAAAATACACGCATAGCCTTTTGTAATAAGGCATGCTCGACCGGTGAAATTTCTTATGTTGAAGGGTCCAGCATAGTCTACGCCAGTGATTGTAAAGAGTCTGGAGAGTGTCGTGCGTTCTGGAGGTAATGACGCCATAATTTGTTTTTGAGTCCGCTTTTTGTATAAAATGCAAGTTTTGCAGTTCCGAATAACGGTTTTTACTAGAGTTTTTAATTTGCAAATCCAAAATTCGGTGCTTATATGAGTCTCGATAGTTGACAATTATATGGCAGTATAATTGGAAAACGTTCATTATAGTTTAAAGATGGTGATAAAGTTAGTCTACCATTTGCTCGCATAATTCCTTTGAGGTATAAGAAAGGATTTAGGGTTAGAAGACTACTTTTAGGTGAAAGTTTTTCTTTAAGTTGTAACTTTTTGTATTCCTCTGAATACTGAATCTTTTGGGTCAGTATAATTAGTCGTTCTTTAACGTCTTGAACTTCATTGGATGTGACTTCTGTTGAGGGAAAATTAAAGTTACTTTTGTTTTGACCAGAGTTTTTTCTCCATCGTAAGATGTAAGCTATAACTCGATATGCACGTGACAATGATGAGAAACGATTTAATGGGTCTTCATATGTCGTAGTTGTAAATAATTTTATGGGTTTTGCTTCTAACGTTGTGTCATTAGAAGATTTTGGCATCGGCCATTGATGTTTTGGTAATTTTAGCCACGAGGGTCCATACCACCACAAATTATTGTTTTTCAAGTCTTCTGGTGAACATCCTCGACTAGCGACATCAGCTGGGTTTTCTTTAGAGTCCACATGTTGCCAGTTTTGAGTCCCGACTTTTTGTATTATTTCCGACACTCGATTTCCAACAAACGTGTTCCAGGTACATGGCGGTTTCTTAAGCCACGATAATACGATTGTCGAGTCAGTCCAATAGTGGGTTACTACATTTTGAAATTCATAGGTTTTTAATAGACTTGATGCCAAATTAGCTAGCAATACAGCTCCACAAAGTTCTAAGCGTGGTAGCGATAAGCTTTTGAGGGGGGCTACTCGAGTCTTCGAAACCAAAAGAGTTGTGTGTATAGATGTTTCGTCATTTTGTATTCGAATGTATAATGAAGCAGCATAAGCTTTTTCTGAAGCGTCGCTGAAGCCATGTATTTCGACGTGACTTAAGGGTGTATATTTTATCCAACGGGGTATTTTTATAATTTTAATATTGGGAAAATTGTTTACGAATCTTTTCCATTTATGTTGAGAAATTGGTTTTAAAATGTCATCCCAGTTTGTCTTTTCTAACCATATTTGCTGCATGATTACTTTAGCGTCTATTATTATTGGAGCTATCCATCCACATGGGTCAAAAAATTTGGCAATTGTAGACAAAACTTCTCTCTTTGTATACGCCTCTTTAACTTTTTTATCTGGGGCTGTGAATGTAAAGGTGTCCGATGAAATGTTCCATTGTATACCTAGAGTCTTGGTCCCGTCATTTTCGGACAGATTTAACCAGTCGAGTGGTAGTAGAGTCTCACTAGGTAAATCCTGAATGACTTGTGGCTCATTAGAGTTCCATTTCATCAGATCAAAGCCTGCTGATTTTAAGACAGAAGTTAATTCTTTTCTAGATTTGGTAGCTTCTTCCATAGTGTGACCTCCTGCTAAGACGTCATCCACATACATATTTTGTTTAAGAATCTTGGACGCCAAGGGATGAGTAATTTGCACCTCTTCAGCTAATTGAAGAAGCGTCCTGATGGCTAAAAATGGGGCGCAATTAACTCCAAATGTGACGGTGAGAAGCTCGTAATCTTCTATCGGGTCATTTTTGGATTTTCTGAATAATATTCTTTGAAACTTTGTTTGAGTTGGGTCGATCAGTATTTGGCGATACATTTTTGTAATGTCGGCGTTGAATACAAAGCGGAAAAATCTCCATTTGGCTATCAGAAGAACAAGATCGTGCTGAAGAATGGGTCCTGGATATAAAATGTCATTAAGACTATTCTTATTTGACGTTGGGCTAGAGGCATTAAAAACCACTCTGAGTTTAGTGGTCAATCGGTCAGGTTTTATTATTGCGTGATGCGGCAGATAATAATTCGGGGCTTTGTTTATATCCGGGGGTGCGATTTTTCTCATGTGGCCTAACTCAAGATATTCCAAAATAACATTGTCATATAATTGTTTTATTTCGGGTTTCTGGCTGAGCATGCGTTCCATTCGTAGGTACTGAGCCATAGCAATGTTGCGAGAAGAGCCTATTTCTTCTGTTTTTTTGAAGGGCAGGGTAACTATATACCTTCCCGAGTCGTTTCTACGTGTTGTTTTCTTGAAATTGTGTTCCACAATGGTATCCTCGTCTGACTTCAAAATCTGTTTTGGGGTTTCCTCCACCTCCCAAAAGCGTGTGAGGATTTGGTCAAGGGACGATGTATTTAATAACGAAATTGTTGTTCTGGGTTGAGTAGTTTTTGGTGTTGGTCCCCCCACAATCCAGCCAAATACTGTTTTTTGTGCCAAAAGGGATCCTATAGACCGCATCGGTGTGTCCATGCAATAAATCGAGGGGCCTACGTCAAGGCCTATTAGCATGTCGATGGGTCTACTTTGATTAAAGTGAGGGTCTGCGAGTTGCAATTTTGCAGTCTCACTGAGCTTTAGCATGTCAAACGTTTGAGGTGGTAAATTAGAGGGAAGGGTCTTGAGAACTGGGGCCCAAACTTCTAACTTAAACGATGTGTCCACCCGTGAGTAAAGGTTAAGCAAACATGCTTTAGTTGAGGTTTCAGAAACTGTTTGACTCAAACCAGAAACGTGAACTATGTTTCTTTTAGTGGGTAATTTTAATCGGTTTTTTAGTTTGTCCGATACAAAGGTTGATTGTGATCCAGGGTCGATGATAGCTCTCGCCTGGTATCTTTGACCTCGGTGGAGTGCAATAATGCCTTACGAAATAAGGCCTTTAAGGCTTTATTTCACTTTCAAAGTGCAATAAAGCCTTTTTGCAAATAAAGGCCTTATTTCTCAATTGAAAGTGAAATAAAGCCTTAAAGGCCTTATTGCACTTAAATTTTATATATATGCTTTGAAAGATTTGCTTGACATTAAAATGTACATAAAAGGAAATGTCTGGAAAAAAGCATACACAAATATTAATTTAACCGCAACAATATTGAAAATCTTCACTTAATAAAGTTTTTCTGCGTGGCGGCCTGCGGCCGATCTTAGGGATTTTCTCCTCCATAGGACGCGGCAGGTGGCTTCGCTGAATAAAGTTTCCTTGCGCGCGTCACACTAGGGAAGATAATGAGACGCGCGCAGGAAAACTGTGTTCAGCCAAGCCACCTGCCGCGTCCTATGGAGGAGAAAACCCCTAAGATCGGCCGCAGGCCGCCACGCAGAAAAACTTTAATAAGTGAAGATTTAGGTGGCTTTTTCCTACGTAGTGCATAAAGTCCATGGACATTATGTCACTATTTGTGTGTCACAATGTTCATGGACATTATGACATGCCACCGAAAAATATAAAATAAAGGCTTTATTGCACAATTGGCTAAATTTAAATAACGGCCTTATTTCACTTTCAAAGTGCAATAAAGCCTTTTTGCAAATAAAGGCCTTATTTCTCAATTGAAAGTGAAATAAAGCCTTAAAGGCCTTATTTCGTAAGGCATTATTGCACTCCACCTTTGACCTCTAGTTTCTATTTCGACAATAGCAGTGAAAAGCAAGGTTTCTCGGTCTGTTTGATTTGTCGATGTTTGTATGTTTTCGCGCAGAGTCAGGGAAGTAAAGTTAGGAATACTTGATCTTGAAGTGGACTGTATGAATTGGGTTTGAGCTGCGGCACTTGTGCTTGGTTGCTCGTCAGCGTTATTTTGTGGCAAGTTTGTAGGCTGGGTCACCGTTGCCTTGTGCAACAAAGTGTTGTGTTTTTGTTTACACAGCCTACAACTGTATTTGCTAGGGCACTCCCTGACACTATGATTGATCGACAGACAGTTGTAACATGAATTTGTGACTCTTACGATATGAATTCGATCACTTACATTTTTTTCTAAAAATGTGGGGCATGATCGTAGGGTGTGTGACTCGCTACAATGTTGGCACGTTATGGGGTTATTATTAGAACTTCTGACGGGTTTATTTTTGTTCTGATTGTGACTTTCAGATTTCGCAATATTCGTTTGGAATGAAGTGATGTTCCGTTTATTTTGGTTGTTTTTCGCGACTTCTGACTTGGGCTTTATGGATTTGTCCTTTGATGATTTAATATTGCCTACTGATTCTAGGGTCTTAAATTTGTGGGTCAAAAACTTGTCGAATTCTTGCCATTTGGGTACTTCGGCACAATCTTCACGAGAATTTTCAAATTCTTGAACAAGGGCCCTGGGAAGTTTTTGAAAGCAAATGTAAATTAAAAAGGACTCCCATGTTGAAGTGTCAATTCCTAGTGTGCCTAATGTCTGCCTACAATCGTTTATTGTCCTTTGTAATTTTTTAATTGAGGCTCCAGAGTCCATAGAGGCATGAGGCAGATCCAAAATAATTTTATATTGCTCATTAACCTGCATCCATTTATTTTCGTACCGGTCAACTAAATTTTTCCAAGCCATGATAAACCCATCGTTTGTTAAAGGGACATGCGAAATTGCTTCTCTGGCTTCTCCCCCGGTTTTTTGGGTCAGATAAAAAAGCCTTTCAACATTGCTAATTTTAGGATTTCTAATGTATATGGCTGTGAACAAGTCACGGAAACTGGGCCATAATTTATAATCCCCAAAAAAAGTGTCTGTGTCGCAAGGAGGGAGTCTTATTGATGAGACCTCTCTTTCTAACGGAATATTTGACTGGCGTTCAAGTAGTTCTATGGCTGTGTCCGTAAGCGCATGGATTTCAGCATTGATGGACGACAAACAATTTTTATAGGCGGTTAGGGCTCTTTGGTATCGCTCCCGTAATTTATTTTTGTCAATTGGTTTATCATCATCTTGATCTACGTCCCTACATTCTTCATATGACCTTTTTACCTGGGTCCATATGGAGTCTAATTCTACTCGAATTATTTCTAACGCGTGTACATTATCTTCAGCTCGCGCTTCTGCTTGAATCTTTTCGAAGTCGACTAAATCGTTTGTGCAATTGACGAATTTTTTCAGGGACATGTTTGTAGATTGAACAAGTGTCAGAATAATAATAAATTGAGTCAAGAAATTTGCCTGCTAGCGATAAACAAATTGTATTGTAGAAAATTTGTGGGTCAAATATTGTTTTAATTTCCCCGGTTAATTTTTCAAATATGACCGCAATGGTAACTCGGTTTTTATTTTTATAGTGACGTCACGGTTATTTTACGCAAAAGAATCAAGCAAACACACAAGTAGAAAATAGCAATGTTTTAAATGTTCGCTTTTGTTATTTAAATTTTGTTTTTATTTTCTTCTTGTGTTTTTTGTAGTTATTGTATGTTCACTTACTTGCTGAATGCTTGCTTGTGTTGTTGTTGTTGTTGTTGTTGCTGCTGCTTGTTTTCTGCTAGGCGCGTACAAACTTCTCTGCTGCTGAGCTATGATCTGCCGGTGGTGGTTTACCGTTAGTAATTTTAATTTTTGTAATTTTTGTTGACTGTTCTTTTTTTTCAAATTTCAGGGTCACTTTTTTTTATCACTTTTTTTCCAAAAATTTGTTCTTTTAAATTGTTGTTGTTTAGAGTCACAAAATTTTTTTTTTTAAAAATTTTTAAATACACACAATGTTTTTGTAAAATAAAATTAAGAGTCACAAACACAATTTTTTGTAAAATAAAATTTACACACACGGTAGATAATTGTCGTTTTATTTTTTGTAAAAATTATCCGGCTCGAAGGACCAAATGTTGAGGGATGAACTTTAAATTCTTTTTGCACCTCAAGTTAAACACGGTTCACTTTTATTTTATTTTAAATAAAACTCTTTGTCTTAATTTTAGTTTTTGTATTTTTTATTTATATTTTGTTTATTTAATTTTGTATAACACTGTTTTTTTTTATTTGCAAGGGTTTTGTTTGTTTTGTTGGGTCACAATTTTTTCTTACTTTTTTGTTGTTTGATGTTTGCACTTTAACGATCGAAACTAGAGTAAGTTTTAATTGTTTTTCAATATACAAAAAGGGTCACATATTATTAAAGAATTTTTGTACTAAATATAACGGGATATACTGAGTGCAAATGTAACAACAATTTAACTTTATAATGTTTACATATGAATATGAATATGCAGATTAAAGAAAATAAAATATAACAAGTTGTTGGTAGGCAGGGTCCTCGCTGTTGGTAGGGGTCATCTCTAAACATTCCGCCCCCCATGATATGGTGATATATTCAACTGGGCTCAAGTTCTTCAAGGGGTCCGGAAAATAAACAGCCGCATTATAGCACCTTGTTTTTGGGTTTCATCACGTAGAATGCTGGAGTCCAGATGATGTTACCAGGGGGTGAACTGTGTGCCATAGTATTAGATGTGGGGTTGTTGAAAAATAGTAAACTGAGATGAGACCATACGACCAATGCCACAAAGTTATTTGTGTTTTTCTTGGGTGACTTTTACTGGAATTATACAAAATAATTATTAGAAATGTGTATTTAATTATTAAATAACAGTACGAGTTTCGTTATGGGTCTCGTAATAATTCCATTTGTAGTTCGAATATCAACTACTCTGATATTTTTGTCGGGTCCAAGGTAGGTTTTGGTAATTCGACCTAATTTCCATTCATTAGGTGGCAGATTACTGTCTTTGATGACAACTAAATCGTCAACGTTGAGGTTTTGGTGTTGATATTTCCATTTACATCAACGATGCAGCTCACTTAAATATTCTGATTTCCATCTTTCGCAGAAAGTATGGTAAATAATTGTTAGACGTCTCCATCGGTTGGCGAGGGTCAAGTTTTCGTTGCTCGAATCTTTTTATGGTGGGGTCATGAATGAAGTACCAATAAGAAAGTGTGCAGGAGTAAGCGGTGATAGATCAGTTGGGTCGTCACTAGCTGGACTTTAGGGTCTGGAGTTTAGACAGGATTCAATTCGGGTCAAAATTGTAGAAAACTCTTCAAATGTAAATTTCATATTTGGAGTCATTTTTCGTAAATGGATCTTGAAGGATTTAACACCGGCTTCCCATAGTACTCCCATGTGTGGTGTGCCAGGGGGTATAAATTTCCATTCTACGTTCTGATGACTGTAGTGATGAATTATTTTTTGTTGAAGATTTTTGACAAATTCGAGTCGATCCTTTCTTATAAGTTCTGCAGCTCCAACGAAATTTGTTCCATTGTCGGAATAAATTTTAGATGGACATCCCCGTCTTCCAATAAATCTGGCAAAAGCAGCTAGAAAAGCCTGAGTTGAAAGGTCACTTACTGCTTCTAAGTGTATTGCTTTGGTGGAAAAGCAGACAAAAATACACGCATAGCCTTTTGTAATAAGGCATGCTCGACCGGTGAAATTTCTTATGTTGAAGGGTCCAGCATAGTCTACGCCAGTGATTGTAAAGGGTCTGGAGAGTGTCGTGCGTTCTGGAGTTAATGACGCCATAATTTGTTCTTGAGTCCGCTTTTTGTATAAAATGCAAGTTTTGCAGTTCCGAATAACGGTTTTTACTAGAGTTTTTAATTTGCAAATCCAAAATTCGGTTCTTATACTTCGAGTCATAAGTTGGTTTCCACCATGTAAGGTTATTTTGTGAGTGAATTCTGCGATGAGTCTCGATAGTTGACAATTATATGGCAGTATAATTGGAAAACGTTCATTATAGTTTAAAGATGGTGATAAAGTTAGTCTACCATTTGCTCGCATAATTCCTTTGAGGTCTAAGAAAGGATTTAGGGTTAGAAGACTACTTTTAGGTGAAAGTTTTTCTTTAAGCTGTAACTTTTTGTATTCCTCTGAATACTGAATCTTTTGGGTCAGTATAATTAGTCGTTCTTTAACGTCTTGAACTTCATTGGATGTGACTTCTGTTGAGGGAAAATTAAAGTTACTTTTGTTTTGACCAGAGTTTTTTCTCCATCGTAAGATGTAAGCTATAACTCGATATGCACGTGACAATGATGAGAAACGATTTATTGGGTCTTCATATGTCGTAGTTGTAAATAATTTTATGGGTTTTGCTTCTAACGTTGTGTCATTAGAAGATTTTGGCATCGGCCATTGATGTTTTGGTAATTTTAGCCACGAGGGTCCATACCACCAGAAATTATTGTTTTTCAAGTCTTCTGGTGAACATCCTCGACTAGCGACATCAGCTGGGTTTTCTTTAGAGTCCACATGTTGCCAGTTTTGAGTCCCGACTTTTTGTATTATTTCCGACACTCGATTTCCAACAAACGTGTTCCAGGTACATGGCGGTTTCTTAAGCCACGATAATACGATTGTCGAGTCAGTCCAATAGTGGGTTACTACATTTTGAAATTCATAGGTTTTTAATAGACTTGATGCCAAATTAGCTAGCAATACAGCTCCACAAAGTTCTAAGCGTGGTAGCGATAAGCTTTTGAGGGGGGCTACTCGAGTCTTCGAAACCAAAAGAGTTGTGTGTATAGATGTTTCGTCATTTTGTATTCGAATGTATAATGAAGCAGCATAAGCTTTTTCTGAAGCGTCGCTGAAGCCATGTATTTCGACGTGACTTAAGGGTGTATATTTTATCCAACGGGGTATTTTTATAATTTTAATATTGGGAAAATTGTTTACGAATCTTTTCCATTTATGTTGAGAAATTGGTTTTAAAATGTCATCCCAGTTTGTCTTTTCTAACCATATTTGCTGCATGATTACTTTAGCGTCTATTATTATTGGAGCTATCCATCCACATGGGTCAAAAAATTTGGCAATTGTAGACAAAACTTCTCTCTTTGTATACGCCTCTTTAACTTTTTTATCTGGGGCTGTGAATGTAAAGGTGTCCGATGAAATGTTCCATTTTATACCTAGAGTCTTGGTCCCGTCATTTTCGGACAGATTTAACCAGTCGAGTGGTAGTAGAGTCTCACTAGGTAAATCCTGAATGACTTGTGGCTCATTAGAGTTCCATTTCATCAGATCAAAGCCTGCTGATTTTAAGACAGAAGTTAATTCTTTTCTAGATTTGGTAGCTTCTTCCATAGTGTGACCTCCTGCTAAGACGTCACCCACATACATATTTTGTTTAAGAATCTTGGACGCCAAGGGATGAGTCATTTGCACCTCTTCAGCTAATTGAAGAAGCGTCGTGATGGCTAAAAATGGGGCGCAATTAACTCCAAATGTGACGGTGAGAAGCTCGTAATCTTCTATCGGGTCATTTTTGGATTTTCTGAATAATATTCTTTGAAACTTTGTTTGAGTTGGGTCGATCAGTATTTGGCGATACATTTTTGTAATGTCGGCGTTGAATACAAAGCGGAAAATCTCCATTTGGCTATCAGAAGAACAAGATCTTGCTGAAGAATGGGTCCTGGATATAAAATGTCATTAAGACTATTCTTATTTGACGTTGGGCTAGAGGCATTAAAAACCACTCTGAGTTTAGTGGTCAATCGGTCAGGTTTTATTATTGCGTGATGCGGCAGATAATAATTCGGGGCTTTGTTTATATCCGGGGGTGCGATTTTTCTCATGTGGCCTAACTCAAGATATTCCAAAATAACATTGTGTTATAATTGTTTTATTTCGGGTTTCTGGCTGAGCATGCGTTCCATTCGTAGGTACTGAGCCATAGCAATGTTGCGAGAAGAGCCTATTTCTTCTGTTTTTTTGAAGGGCAGGGTAACTATATACCTTCCCGAGTCGTTTCTACGTGTTGTTTTCTTGAAATTGTGTTCCACAATGGTATCCTCGTCTGACTTCAAAATCTATTTTGGGGTTTCCTCCACCTCCCAAAAGCGTGTGAGGATTTGGTCAAGGGACGATGTATTTAATAACGAAATTGTTGTTCTGGGTTGAGTAATTTTTGGTGTTGGTCCCCCCACAATCCAGCCAAATACTGTTTTTTGTGCCAAAAGGGATCCTATAGATCGCATCGGTGTGTCCATGCAATAAATCGAGGGGTCTACGTCAAGGCCTATTAGCATGTCGATGGGTCTACTTTGATTAAAGTGAGGGTCTGCGAGTTGCAATTTTGCAGTCTCACTGAGCTTTAGCATGTCAAACGTTTGAGGTGGTAAATTAGAGGGAAGGGTCTTGAGAACTGGGGCCCAAACTTCTAACTTAAACGATGTGTCCACCCGTGAGCAAAGGTTAAGCAAACATGCTTTAGTTGAGGTTTCAGAAACTGTTTGACTCAAACCAGAAACGTGAACTATGTTTCTTTTAGTGGGTAATTTTAATCGGTTTTTTAGTTTGTCCGATACAAAGGTTGATTGTGATCCAGGGTCGATGATAGCTCTCGCCTGGTATCTTTGACCTCTAGTTTCTATTTCGACAATAGCAGTGAAAAGCAAGGTTTCTCGGTATGTTTGATTTGTCGATGCTTGTATGTTTTCGCGCAGAGTCAGGGAAGTAAAGTTAGGAATACTTGATCTTGAAGTGGACTGTATGAATTGGGTTTGAGCTGCGGCACTTGTGCTTGGTTGCTCGTCAGCGTTATTTTGTGGCAAGTTTGTAGGCTGGGTCAGCGTTGCCTTGTGCAACAAAGTGTTGTGTTTTTGTTTACACAGCCTACAACTGTATTTGCTAGGGCACTCCCTGACACTATGATTGATCGACAGACAGTTGTAACATGAATTTGTGACTCTTACGATATGAATTCGATCACTTACATTTTTTTCTAAAAATGTGGGGCATGATCGTAGGGTGTGTGACTCGCTACAATGTTGGCACGTTATGGGGTTATTATTAGAACTTCTGACGGGTTTATTTTTGTTCTGATTGTGACTTTCAGATTTCGCAATATTCGTTTGGAATGAAGTGATGTTCCGTTTTTTTTTGGTTGTTTTTCGCGACTTCTGACTTGGGCGGTATGGATTTGTCCTTTGATGATTTAATATTGCCTACTGATTCTAGGGTCTTAAATTTGTGGGTCAAAAACTTGTCGAATTCTTGCCATTTGGGTACTTCGGCACAATCTTCACGAGAATTTTCAAATTCTTGAACAAGGGCCCTGGGAAGTTTTTGAGAGCAAATGTAAATTAAAAAGGACTCCCATGTTGAAGTGTCAATTCCTAGTGTGCCTAATGTCTGCCTACAATCGTTTATTGTCCTTTGTAATTTTTTAATTGAGGCTCCAGAGTCCATAGAGGCATGAGGCAGATCCAAAATAATTTTATATTGCTCATTAACCTGCATCCATTTATTTTCGTACCGGTCAACTAAATTTTTCCAAGCCATGATAAACCCATCGTTTGTTAAAGGGACATGCGAAATTGCTTCTCTGGCTTCTCCCCCGGTTTTTTGGGTCAGATAAAAAAGCCTTTCAACATTGCTAATTTTAGGATTTCTAATGTATATTGCTGTGAACAAGTCACGGAAACTGGGCCATAATTTATAATCCCCAAAAAAGTGTCTGTGTCGCAAGGAGGGAGTCTTATTGATGAGACCTCTCTTTCTAACGGAATATTTGACTGGCGTTCAAGTGGTTCTATGGCTGTGTCCGTAAGCGCATGGATTTCAGCATTGATGGACGACAAACAATTTTTATAGGCGGTTAGGGCTCTTTGGTATCGCTCCCGTAATTTATTTTTGTCAATTGGTTTATCATCATCTTGATCTACGTCCCTACATTCTTCATATGACCTTTTTACCTGGGTCCATATGGAGTCTAATTCTACTCGAATTATTTCTAACGCGTGTACATTATCTTCAGCTCGCGCTTCTGCTTGAATCTTTTCGAAGTCGACTAAATCGTTTATGCAATTGACGAATTTTTTCAGGGACATGTTTGTAGATTGAACAAGTGTCAGAATAATAATAAATTGAGTCAAGAAATTTGCCTGCTAGCGATAAACAAATTGTATTGTAGAAAATTTGTGGGTCAAATATTGTTTTAATTTCCCCGGTTAATTTTTCAAATATGACCGCAATGGTAACTCGGTTTTTATTTTTATAGTGACGTCACGGTTATTTTACGCAAAAGAATCAAGCAAACACACAAGTAGAAAATAACAATGTTTTAAATGTTCGCTTTTGTTATTTAAATTTTGTTTTTATTTTCTTCTTGTGTTTTTTGTAGTTATTGTATGTTCACTTACTTGCTGAATGCTTGCTTGTGTTGTTGTTGTTGTTGCTGCTGCTGCTTGTTTTCTGCTAGGCGCGTACAAACTTATCTGCTGCTGAGCTATGATCTGCCGGTGGTGGTTTACCGTTAGTAATTTTAATTTTTGTAATTTTTGTTGACTGTTCTTTTTTTTTTCAAATTTCAGGGTCACTTTTTTTTATCACTTTTTTTTCCAAAAATTTGTTCTTTTAAATTGTTGTTGTTTAGAGTCACAAAATGTTTTTTTAAAAAATTTTTAAATACACACAATGTTTTTGTAAAATAAAATTAAGAGTCACAAACACAATTTTTTGTAAAATAAAATTTACACACACGGTAGGTAATTGTCGTTTTATTTTTTGTAAAAATTATCCGGCTCGAAGGACCAAATGTTGAGGGATGAACTTTAAATTCTTTTTGCACCTCAAGTTAAACACGGTTCACTTTTATTTTATTTTAAATAAAACTCTTTGTCTTAATTTTAGTTTTTGTATTTTTTATTTATATTTTGTTTATTTAATTTTGTATAACACTGTTTTTTTTTATTTGCAAGGGTTTTGTTTGTTTTGTTGGGTCACAATTTTTTCTTACTTTTTTGTTGTTTGATGTTTGCACTTTAACGATCGAAACTAGAGTAAGTTTTAATTGTTTTTCAATATACAAAAAGGGTCACATATTATTAAAGAATTTTTGTACTAAATATAACGGGATATACTGAGTGCAAATGTAACAACAATTTAACTTTATAATGTTTACATATGAATATGAATATGCAGATTAAAGAAAATAAAATATAACAAGTTGTTGGTAGGCAGGGTCCTCGCTGTTGGTAGGGGTCATCTCTAAACATTCCGCCCCCCATGATATGGTGATATATTCAACTGGGCTCAAGTTCTTCAAGGGGTCCGGAAAATAAACAGCCGCATTATAGCACCTTGTTTTTGGGTTTCATCACGTAGAATGCTGGAGTACAGATGATGTTACCAGGGGGTGAACTGTGTGCCATAGTATTAGATGTGGAGTTGTTGAAAAATAGTAAACTGAGATGAGACCATACGACCAATGCCACAAAGTTATTTGTGTTTTTCTTGGGTGACTTTTACTGGAATTATACAAAATAATTATTAGAAATGTGTATTTAATTATTAAATAACAGTACGAGTTTCGTTATGGGTCTCGTAATAATTCCATTTGTAGTTCGAATATCAACTACTCTGATATTTTTGTCGGGTCCAAGGTAGGTTTTGGTAATTCGACCTAATTTCCATTCATTAGGTGGCAGATTACTGTCTTTGATGACAACTAAATCGTCAACGTTGAGGTTTTGGTGTTGATATTTCCATTTATATCGACGATGCAGCTCACTTAAATATTCTGATTTCCATCTTTCGCAGAAAGTATGGTAAATAATTGTTAGACGTCTCCATCGGTTGGCGAGGGTCAAGTTTTCGTTGCTCGAATCTTTTTCTGGTGGGGTCATGAATGTAGTACCAATAAGAAAGTGTGCAGGAGAAAGCGGTGATAGATCAGTTGGGTCGTCACTAGCTGGACTTAAGGGTCTGGAGTTTAGACAGGATTCAATTCGGGTCAAAATTGTAGAAAACTCTTCAAATGTAAATTTCATATTTGGAGTCATTTTTCGTAAATGGATCTTGAAGGATTTAACACCGGCTTCCCATAGTACTCCCATGTGTGGTGTGCCAGGGGGTATAAATTTCCATTCTACGTTCTGATGACTGTAGTGATGAATTATTTTTTGTTGAAGATTTTTGACAAATTCGAGTCGATCCTTTCTTATAAGTTCTGCAGCTCCAACGAAATTTGTTCCATTGTCGGAATAAATTTTAGATGGACATCCCCGTCTTCCAATAAATCTGGCAAAAGCAGCTAGAAAAGCCTGAGTTGAAAGGTCACTTACTGCTTCTAAGTGTATTGCTTTGGTGGAAAAGCAGACAAAAATACACGCAGAGCCTTTTGTAATAAGGCATGCTCGACCGGTGAAATTTCTTATGTTGAAGGGTCCAGCATAGTCTACGCCAGTGATTGTAAAGGGTCTGGAGAGTGTCGTGCGTTCTGGAGGTAATGACGCCATAATTTGTTCTTGAGTCCGCTTTTTGTATAAAATGCAAGTTTTGCAGTTCCGAATAACGGTTTTTACTAGAGTTTTTAATTTGCAAATCCAAAATTCGGTTCTTATACTTCGAGTCATAAGTTGGTTTCCACCATGTAAGGTTATTTTGTGAGTGAATTCTGCGATGAGTCTCGATAGTTGACAATTATATGGCAGTATAATTGGAAAACGTTCATTATAGTTTAAAGATGGTGATAAAGTTAGTCTACCATTTGCTCGCATAATTCCTTTGAGGTCTAAGAAAGGATTTAGGGTTAGAAGACTACTTTTAGGTGAAAGTTTTTCTTTAAGTTGTAACTTTTTGTATTCCTCTGAATACTGAATCTTTTGGGTCAGTATAATTAGTCGTTCTTTAACGTCTTGAACTTCATTGGATGTGACTTCTGTTGAGGGAAAATTAAAGTTACTTTTGTTTTGACCAGAGTTTTTTCTCCATCGTAAGATGTAAGCTATAACTCGATATGCACGTGACAATGATGAGAAACGATTTAATGGGTCTTCATATGTCGTAGTTGTAAATAATTTTATGGGTTTTGCTTCTAACGTTGTGTCATTAGAAGATTTTGGCATCGGCCATTGATGTTTTGGTAATTTTAGCCACGAGGGTCCATACCACCACAAATTATTGTTTTTCAAGTCTTCTGGTGAACATCCTCGACTAGCGACATCAGCTCGGTTTTCTTTAGAGTCCACATGTTGCCAGTTTTGAGTCCCGACTTTTTGTATTATTTCCGACACTCGATTTCCAACAAACGTGTTCCAGGTACATGGCGGTTTCTTAAGCCACGATAATACGATTGTCGAGTCAGTCCAATAGTGGGTTACTACATTTTGAAATTCATAGGTTTTTAATAGACTTGATGCCAAATTAGCTAGCAATACAGCTCCACAAAGTTCTAAGCGTGGTAGCGATAAGCTTTTGAGGGGGGCTACTCGAGTCTTCGAAACCAAAAGAGTTGTGTGTATAGATGTTTCGTCATTTTGTATTCGAATGTATAATGAAGCAGCATAAGCTTTTTCTGAAGCGTCGCTGAAGCCATGTATTTCGACGTGACTTAAGGGCATAGCTGCCAGATTTGACGATTTATCGTCATTTTGACGATTTTTAGGTACAAAAATGGTCTTTTGACGATGGGACGATTTATACCCTGAATTTGACGATTTTTCATATGAAAAATTTTGTTCAAATTTACAAATCTTTTTAATATAATTTCACATTTTTTTTACCTATGCTAGTCCCGCGAAGCTCTTCGCTTGTCTGCAGGAGACCAGAGTCTCTGGCGGGAATCGAACCCGCAACCCCGGCACTGATAGACTAGCTCACTACCAGCTAGCCTACCGGGGCACCTGTTTGTTTATTTGCATTATTTGATTGGCAGTAATTTTCATGTCTTAAGCACAGTACTCTGTCCAAATCTGTGAAAAATGTTCAGCAACATCTATTATTTCATACGAAAAATTTGACACGTATCAATGCTACCTATCTCGAGAGTTTGCAAAATTTGAAGCTTTTAATCTTTCAAAAAAAAAAAAAATGCGTATATAAACAAAACCTACATGTATTTTATTAAAAAGTGTTTTTTTAATAAAAAATTAAATAAAATAGAAAGTAATTTTCAAAATACATTGCTGGTTGCTGGTAATCTTCTTTCACACAATTTATTATAAACTTTATTTACAGCTGTCAAAATTCCGTATAAAATAAAAAGCATTTGCTTTATTTCACAGTTGTAAAAAAATGTTGCCAGAAACATTTCGCAACTTTTTTACAAAACGAACAGAGTATCATAGATATTCCGTACACGTTTTTTTTTTCAAATGAGTTTCGACAGCATTTCACGTGAAATGTTGAACAAAGTATTAGATGTTCATCATATAAAATACGATTGTTTTTTTTAGCACGATGCATATTCTTTATTACACGCATTTTACAACTTCTCTCTTTAATCTGGGTTCACATTACGAAACTTTTTTTTCAGAAAGTGTGATTTTATTGCTGTTTACCAGACTTAAGTTCTAAAGCAGAATTTTCGACGTGAAAAATAAGTGTTTGATATTTCTTGGTTTTAGTTTATTCTCTTACTTTTCTTATGAATTCCAATACTTTAAAAAATGTTTGGTTGTGTTACTTCAATTATAAGTTGCTTAACGAAACTTTTTATTTAATTTAAAAAAACAGGCAGAATATATTAAAATTTTATTAGCAACGGAAACTAAAAATAACAATTCATTTTTAAAACTTATAAAAAATTAGTAATTTTTTACAATGACGATTTTTGTGCCGATTTAGCTTAGTCAATTTGACGATTTTGACGATATTTTCCTCAAAATTTGACGATTTTTTACCAATTTTATCTGGCAGCTATGCTTAAGGGTGTATATTTTATCCAACGGGGTATTTTTATAATTTTAATATTGGGAAAATTGTTTACGAATCTTTTCCATTTATGTTGAGAAATTGGTTTTAAAATGTCATCCCAGTTTGTCTTTTCTAACCATATTTGCTGCATGATTACTTTAGCGTCTATTATTATTGGAGCTATCCATCCACATGGGTCAAAAAATTTGGCAATTGTAGACAAAACTTCTCTCTTTGTATACGCCTCTTTAACTTTTTTATCTGGGGCTGTGAATGTAAAGGTGTCCGATGAAATGTTCCATTTTATACCTAGAGTCTTGGTCCCGTCATTTTCGGACAGATTTAACCAGTCGAGTGGTAGTAGAGTCTCACTAGGTAAATCCTGAATGACTTGTGGCTCATTAGAGTTCCATTTCATCAGATCAAAGCCTGCTGATTTTAAGACAGAAGTTAATTCTTTTCTAGATTTGGTAGCTTCTTCCATAGTGTGACCTCCTGCTAAGACGTCACCCACATACATATTTTGTTTAAGAATCTTGGACGCCAAGGGATGAGTCATTTGCACCTCTTCAGCTAATTGAAGAAGCGTCGTGATGGCTAAAAATGGGGCGCAATTAACTCCAAATGTGACGGTGAGAAGCTCGTAATCTTCTATCGGGTCATTTTTGGATTTTCTGAATAATATTCTTTGAAACTTTGTTTGAGTTGGGTCGATCAGTATTTGGCGATACATTTTTGTAATGTCGGCGTTGAATACAAAGCGGAAAATCTCCATTTGGCTATCAGAAGAACAAGATCTTGCTGAAGAATGGGTCCTGGATATAAAATGTCATTAAGACTATTCTTATTTGACGTTGGGCTAGAGGCATTAAAAACCACTCTGAGTTTAGTGGTCAATCGGTCAGGTTTTATTATTGCGTGATGCGGCAGATAATAATTCGGGGCTTTGTTTATATCCGGGGGTGCGATTTTTCTCATGTGGCCTAACTCAAGATATTCCAAAATAACATTGTGTTATAATTGTTTTATTTCGGGTTTCTGGCTGAGCATGCGTTCCATTCGTAGGCACTGAGCCATAGCAATGTTGCGAGAAGAGCCTATTTCTTCTGTTTTTTTGAAGGGCAGGGTAACTATATACCTTCCCGAGTCGTTTCTACGTGTTGTTTTCTTGAAATTGTGTTCCACAATGGTATCCTCGTCTGACTTCAAAATCTATTTTGGGGTTTCCTCCACCTCCCAAAAGCGTGTGAGGATTTGGTCAAGGGACGATGTATTTAATAACGAAATTGTTGTTCTGGGTTGAGTAATTTTTGGTGTTGGTCCCCCCACAATCCAGCCAAATACTGTTTTTTGTGCCAAAAGGGATCCTATAGACCGCATCGGTGTGTCCATGCAATAAATCGAGGGGTCTACGTCAAGGCCTATTAGCATGTCGATGGGTCTACTTTGATTAAAGTGAGGGTCTGCGAGTTGCAATTTTGCAGTCTCACTGAGCTTTAGCATGTCAAACGTTTGAGGTGGTAAATTAGAGGGAAGGGTCTTGAGAACTGGGGCCCAAACTTCTAACTTAAACGATGTGTCCACCCGTGAGCAAAGGTTAAGCAAACATGCTTTAGTTGAGGTTTCAGAAACTGTTTGACTCAAACCAGAAACGTGAACTATGTTTCTTTTAGTGGGTAATTTTAATCGGTTTTTTAGTTTGTCCGATACAAAGGTTGATTGTGATCCAGGGTCGATGATAGCTGGTATCGCCTGGTATCTTTGACCTCTAGTTTCTATTTCGACAATAGCAGTGAAAAGCAAGGTTTCTCGGTATGTTTGATTTGTCGATGTTTGTATGTTTTCGCGCAGAGTCAGGGAAGTAAAGTTAGGAATACTTGATCTTGAAGTGGACTGTATGAATTGGGTTTGAGCTGCGGCACTTGTGCTTGGTTGCTCGTCAGCGTTATTTTGTGGCAAGTTTGTAGGCTGGGTCAGCGTTGCCTTGTGCAACAAAGTGTTGTGTTTTTGTTTACACAGCCTACAACTGTATTTGCTAGGGCACTCCCTGACACTATGATTGATCGACAGACAGTTGTAACATGAATTTGTGACTCTTACGATATGAATTCGATCACTTACATTTTTTTCTAAAAATGTGGGGCATGATCGTAGGGTGTGTGACTCGCTACAATGTTGGCACGTTATGGGGTTATTATTAGAACTTCTGACGGGTTTATTTTTGTTCTGATTGTGACTTTCAGATTTCGCAATATTCGTTTGGAATGAAGTGATGTTCCGTTTTTTTTTGGTTGTTTTTCGCGACTTCTGACTTGGGCGGTATGGATTTGTCCTTTGATGATTTAATATTGCCTACTGATTCTAGGGTCTTAAATTTGTGGGTCAAAAACTTGTCGAATTCTTGCCATTTGGGTACTTCGGCACAATCTTCACGAGAATTTTCAAATTCTTGAACAAGGGCCCTGGGAAGTTTTTGAGAGCAAATGTAAATTAAAAAGGACTCCCATGTTGAAGTGTCAATTCCTAGTGTGCCTAATGTCTGCCTACAATCGTTTATTGTCCTTTGTAATTTTTTAATTGAGGCTCCAGAGTCCATAGAGGCATGAGGCAGATCCAAAATAATTTTATATTGCTCATTAACCTGCATCCATTTATTTTCGTACCGGTCAACTAAATTTTTCCAAGCCATGATAAACCCATCGTTTGTTAAAGGGACATGCGAAATTGCTTCTCTGGCTTCTCCCCCGGTTTTTTGGGTCAGATAAAAAAGCCTTTCAACATTGCTAATTTTAGGATTTCTAATGTATATTGCTGTGAACAAGTCACGGAAACTGGGCCATAATTTATAATCCCCAAAAAAGTGTCTGTGTCGCAAGGAGGGAGTCTTATTGATGATACCTCTCTTTCTAACGGAATATTTGACTGGCGTTCAACTGGTTCTATGGCTGTGTCCGTAAGCGCATGGATTTCAGCATTGATGGACGACAAACAATTTTTATAGGCGGTTAGGGCTCTTTGGTATCGCTCCCGTAATTTATTTTTGTCAATTGGTTTATCATCATCTTGATCTACGTCCCTACATTCTTCACCTTTTTACCTGGGTCCATATGGTGACTAATTCTACTCGAATTATTTCTAACGCGTGTACATTATCTTTAGCTCGCGCTTCTGCTTGAATCTTTTCGAAGTCGACTAAATCGTTTGTGCAATTGACGAATTTTTTCAGGGACATGTTTGTAGATTGAACAAGTGTCAGAATAATAATAAATTGAGTCAAGAAATTTGCCTGCTAGCGATAAACAAATTGTATTGTAGAAAATTTGTGGGTCAAATATTGTTTTAATTTCCCCGGTTAATTTTTCAAATATGACCGCAATAGTAACTCGGTTTTTATTTTAATAGTGACGTCACGGTTATTTTACGCAAAAGAATCAAGCAAACACACAAGTAGAAAATAGCAATGTTTTAAATGTTCGCTTTTGTTATTTAAATTTTGTTTTTATTTTCTTCTTGTTTTTTTGTAGTTATTGTATGTTCACTTACTTGCTGAATGCTTGCTTGTGTTGTTGTTGTTGTTGCTGCTGCTTGTTTTCTGCTAGGCGCGTACAAACTTCTCTGCTGCTGAGCTATGATCTGCCGGTGGTGGTTTACCGTTAGCAATTTTAATTTTTGTAATTTTTGTTGACTGTTCTTTTTTTTTTCAAATTTCAGGGTCACTTTTTTTATCACTTTTTTTTCCAAAAATTTGTTCTTTTAAATTGTTGTTGTTTAGAGTCACAAAATTTTTTTTTTAAAAATTTTTAAATACACACAATGTTTTTGTAAAATAAAATTAAGAGTCACAAACACAATTTTTTGTAAAATAAAATTTACACACACGGTAGGTAATTGTCGTTTTATTTTTTGTAAAAATTATCCGGCTCGAAGGACCAAATGTTGAGGGATGAACTTTAAATTCTTTTTGCACCTCAAGTTAAACACGGTTCACTTTTATTTTATTTTAAATAAAACTCTTTGTCTTAATTTTAGTTTTTGTATTTTTTATTTATATTTTGTTTATTTAATTTTGTATAACACTGTTTTTTTTTTTATTTGCAAGGGTTTTGTTTGTTTTGTTGGGTCACAATTTTTTCTTACTTTTTTGTTGTTTGATGTTTGCACTTTAACGATCGAAACTAGAGTAAGTTTTAATTGTTTTTCAATATACAAAAAGGGTCACATATTATTAAAGAATTTTTGTACAAAATATAACGGGATATACGGAGTGCAAATGTAACAACAATTTAAATTTATAATGTTTACATATGAATATGAATATGCAGATTAAAGAAAATAAAATATAACAAGTTGTTGGTAGGCAGGGTCGTCGCTGTTGGTAGGGGACATCTCTAAACAGGTAATAAAGTTGGAATGCGGCTCGGAGATTTTATGTCTGAAAAAAGGCCTTCTATAAGGCCTCTTTACTACTTGATTTTCCCGCTAACAAAAATAATTTCGCCACACTACAAAAATCGTTGTCCGACTTTAAAAATGCATGTTTTCTCAGACATTGAGTCAAAAAACCATCAGCTTTTCAGGAAGTGCAGCGAATCAACCGCTGCGCAGAACGTGCAATTTAAATTGTGCAAAACATTTTGCTATTGTGTCAACCTTAACTTACATTAAATTTAAAACTTGTTTCATATATGAGTTGAAAACATTTGTGTTAACAAACAAAAATATTTAAAAAAAAACTCTGTCTTTTTTAGAAATCACGTTTAGTACGGAACATTTTTGGATCCAAATCGCCGCAAAAGTGTTACTTATCCAATATTTGACAACATTTTCGTTAAATTAAGTTTTATACCTAATGGACACTGGCACTTGTGCCGGTGTTTATGTTGCTGATATTGACGTGAAGAGGTCATTCAGACTCCCTGACGAGTGCAGTGCCTTTGAGGCTGAGATCCGAGCGATCTGAAAGGCGACGGCGTTGATACTGGATCACATCGTCATGGTGCCAATTTATTATGCGGCGTTCGCTGCGATGAATTTAATAAAGTATATCATGTATGTGAAAAATAAAGTTAAGCAAAATAATATTATAATAAATAAAGAAAAAACAAAATTAAAGTTGTGAAAAACCACCGACATATATAGTTGGATGCGGCATCTGCTAAAATATTTTCGCCGAATCAACACTGAATTTTCTAAAAAAAACGAGAGAGCGAGAAAAACGAAAATACTACAGTGTGACCGTTTTAGCAGTTTTGCAACTTAATTTAGCATTAAAATATTCATTTATCACACGGTGTTTTATTAAGCAATTTTCTAAATTATTTCAATCTTTATTTTAAAAGTTTGAAGAAAGGGTTGTGTTGATGAACTGATTTTTTTTATAAATTTTGACAACAAATAGTTGCACTGAAAAATAAATTTCGTATGAAAATGGATACTTTTTATCTTAACAAACGTCTTACCTGTTTTGTAAAAATAATTTAACATTAAAGAAATCTTTGAAATTCCTCAATTTATTTTATTTATTAATGATTTCATGCACAACAGAACTAAGTCTTATATTACAGTGCAGGATTTTGTATGTGTACAAATTAATTTCCAAATTTAATAAGGTAAATACTAACTTACGGTTAATAAAAAATATGTGTATGGATGTATATAAAAATTTTATAACAAAAATTAACACATAAAAAATCAGGCAAAAGATTTAAAACGGAATTTCCTTACAAACATTGTGTTGCTGTTTGTTTGTTGGTTATAAGGAAGATCATTCCAAAGACGAATAGCGTTTATCAAAAATTGCCATTCCAATACTAGGCATCGAAATTTCCGAAATATGATTCTTTTACCCCTTGGTGCTGTAGCAAATCTTATTTTTTGAAAGAGGTATTTCGGCTCTTCGGTGTAAATTACTTTATGCAAAAACAAAAGAACCCTTGTCTTAAGAAGACTCCGCACAGAGGTTTCAAGTGTGCTGAGACTTGTTCACGCTTTTTAAGTCTATAAATATATCTTATGGTGTTGTAATATAATACTTTAGGTTTTTTTTTGTATTAGTGGAATCGCAAAGAGAGAACAACTCGCATCCGTATGTAAGGCTTGGAACCGGCTTTTGTAAATAGGTTTATTACATTCAGCGTTGTAGTTTAACATACATTTGTCCCACCAGTGTATTTATATGGCAAGTTAAGTTGCTGTTGAACATTAATCACATTTTTTCTTCCGCTCCCATGTCAATGATGTCAACTTTCACATTGATTACACAAGTCAACAAATTAAAAAAAGTTAACTGGTGCCGAGAAACCGTTAGTAGTTTTGTAAGATGCCGACACTGGTAATACGAGTACTAAAAATGTGAAAAAAAATTTTCCTGCGAGTAGTTTTGGATATAATGTAAATTTTTTCGGCCCGGCTTGAAACCCTATCGGTAATTTTGTTTAATAAATTCATTTTAATAACATGTCGTCTTCCCGAAGAAGTTGTCTTAATGTTCCAAACGTGTTTTGTTACATTTGTGGTGACTACACCGTTATAAAGTTTAGAAACCCCATAACGGATTTTACAAAAAGTGCGATAGTGATTTTGAAGAAATACCGTCTACAAACCCCAGACCATTTAAACAAGAAGAATTAAATGATATAGTAAGAGATCTTGAATTACCTAAAGAATCTGCAGAGGTATTGGATTCTAGACTAAAAGACAGAAATTTGTCGGAATCACATACAAAAGTGACATACTATCGCAAAAGAGAGCAAGATTTACTACAATTTTTTCATTTGGAAGACGATATTGTATTTTGTTCTGATGTGCAAGGCCTTATTCTGGCAATGGGTCTTTCCGAATACCAGCCAAATGAATGGCGCCTCTTTATAGATAGCTGCAACCGAAGTGTGTACTTTTACACAATGGCAAAACATATGGTTCAGTTCCAATTGCCCATTCTACAAGACTAAAAAAGAATACCTAAATATCGCATTTGTGCTAGACAAAATCAAATATAGCGAGCATCAACGGATTATTCGTGTTGATATTAAGGTGAGTAATTTCTTATTAGGACAGCAAAGTGGATTCACCAAATATCCATGTTTTTATTGTCTGTGGGACAATCGGGCCAAGCACCTACACGGGGAAAAACGAAATTGGCCAGTACGTGAGGCGTTGGAGGTTGGAAATCATAACATCATACATCCACCTTTAGTTCCAAAAGAAAAAATTATATTGCCTCCCTTGCACATTAAACTAGGTCTTATGAAGCAGTTTGTACTAGCCCTGGATAAAAATGGCCAGTGTTTCTGTTATATAACGACAAAATTTCCAGGACTAAGCTTAGAGAAGATATTTAAAACTTTCTTGGAAATTACAAGTCAAGCAACTACCGCGAAAATGTTAACGACATGCCAGATAACTTTAGAAGCTTAAGATGCAATATGTCTATCAAATTGCACTGCCTTCATAGTCATATCGACCGATTCCCAGAGCGGTTTCATCAGGATCTGAAAACTATGGAAGAGAGGTACTAAGGCCGATGGAATCGGCATATGATGGCTGACTACTGTTGGGGAATACAGCGAGACCTTCTCACTGCACATCATTCACGAAAAAGAAAGTTTTTATGGAAATAATAAATCACTTTTTTCATATATATGCACAAAAATGAAATACTAGAAAACTACACGTAAGAATTCCAACTTTTTGTAATTTTTTTAATCAGTATGAAGTCCTAGTTTAAAAAATATATACAGTTCCTTGGCAACAAAACTAGTGTTGACTTGCATTATTAGTCTACAACTTTCGATTAAAAGTGTGACTGGTAGTGATTATGAGTACGACTTGCAGAACATTTCAGCCTAAAGGTTTACGGTCCGATTGTAGAGGACATATTTTCACATTTTAGAAAAAAACAGATTTTTTGGAATCTTAAGCAAAAGAGAAAAAAAAGATTTCTTTAAAAAACTATTGGAACGCAGTTGGCGACTTTTATTGTACTTCTAAGCAAATATTTATACAGTCGAATTAAAACAGTTAACAAGTGAACAAAAACAATATTGTAAAATAAATAAACAAAAAGATAGTCATAGCTAAAACAAAAAGAAAAAGATTGTTAATTAAATTAAATAAACTAAAAAAAAAAAACAATTTTGGCATTACGTGTAGAACAAAACCAAGTAATAAAACAAATGAATGTGCTCACATAAATGATAAGAAAAAATTAAAATAAATAAAATTAAGTTAAATTATTAAATAAAGTGCGCAGTTTTTTGTTTATTTAAGCTAAAAACTCTGAAATTATCATAAATGTCTTAGTAAAATTCCATAACAATATTTGCTAATTGTTATCTTTGAAAAGCATTATCTTGATAAATAAAATTTTATGAAATCTTGATAAAGTTTAGAAATATGAAATCACATGACTCCAGTGTAGCTACTCGAGAAGTTTATCTAAGATAAAAAAAAATTATTCAAACTTGATTTAACTTAAATGAAAAAACAACTGTTTTATCACTTTTATAACTACGAGCGAATTACAAAAATTCTTTTGAACTATAAATAAATTGTATAACTATAACAAGTTAAAAAGTATAATGAGTCAAGCCCGACCTTATGATACCCTACGCCACAGTATATGAAAATAATTTTTGCCCAACCCTATTTGGGACCTATGGCAGTCATGACCAATATTATGTCATGAGGTTAATATTCATGTAAAAGTTTTTTATGCCGAATAATATTGAGATGTCGTCATTTATATGAGTTTTTAGGATTGGGGCTTGTATGAAACCTATGATAAATTTTGGACCTACAAGGACAATACTTTGTCATCACAAACTAGTTATCGTAAAACTTTTTATCACCAATTTTTATGCTAATATGAACCAGTCTTTATAAGGAAGTTATGGCATTAAAAACTATTTTCAGGAGTAGTGTTTGTATTGGAGCTACCCTTTGCCTGGGTAACAATCCTGTCGAGATGCGAGGACTTTATTGCACTCTACGGTTCTGATGCCCTGTGCTGATGTATACTCTTGATACATTCTTGCAGGAAGCCATGATTACTGAAAGCGTGTGCGACCAGAGAAGCAAGCCGTAACGGCGTGGCTCACGTCTATCCGCTTAGCCGATTATTTGCAATAAGCCGTGCCGCCGCCGAAGTACTCGGCTGATCGGCAGCTGAACTTGAAGTCGATTCTTATTTTTCTATTTTTCTTAATACATAGTTGTACAAAATTGGTTATTCAATTATTTTTGTTTATTTTTGAATACTAAATTTTGAATACTTAATTTTGAATACTAAATCGGTATTTAATTGAATTAGTGCCACTGTTACCATATACAAATATTTATCTTATTTTTTGGGCTTGCTTTCTATGTTTTCGACCAGAAAAAAATTTTGAACGAAATCAAAAACGGATGTTTTAAGTATTTTAAATATTTTTAAATATTCGTAAAAATACCAGTTGTGTAATAAAAGTAATGAATGCGTCGAAAAATATAAAACTGTTTTATGTCAAGCAACAATAGTTCTACAAGACTCAGTAGGGAACCTTTCAATGATAATACTAGAAGAACCAGTACAGAACCAGTCTGTACTGAGGGGTGCGGAGAAATCTTAGATAGCGATTTCGACAAATCGAATGAGTGAAATGATGCTGCGATAAATAATCACTCTGAACATGAACGGAAGTTAAAAATATTTTATACTGTAAAAGATTAACTCCCTGGCCCACAATGTCGACAAGAACATTTCTTTCGTACATTTGAACTGAAAACAAAAACAAATTTTAGTTTTTTATTATTGTTTTCAACATAAAAATGCGAAAGAAATGTTCTTGTCGATATTGTGGGCCTGGCAGTAAGTTTTTTTTTGTATAACTATTAAAAATTGTTGTTTGGTTTGAAAATTAGCTTTTTATTTAAAAATTTGTTTGCCAGCTTGAAATTTGTTTTCCACAATTATTTAGGAAATTTTAAATTGTTAATTTTCCCTGAACAAGTCACAAAATGGCGTGACGAATTATTGGATAAAATGAAACAAATGTTTTATAAAAATAAAAGACCTCAAACTTTATGGATAAATACAAATTTTTCATACAAATTAATTAATTTACTATTTTAAAATGCCTGATATTTCCAAATTTTAAGAAAATCTTAATGATCTCAATTTACCCAATTACTAACCGTAGTAAAATTTACAAGGTATTTGCTGTAAATAGTATTTTTCTTCTTAAAAATTTGATTTATCTTGTATAAAATTTTTAGTTTTCAAATGAATAAATCATTATTAGTCTCTTTGTTTTGTTTAACATGTTTGTTTATAGGTGCATTCGTTTACTTTACTTGCAGAAAATTGCCATGAGAGAGTAAGTAGGAATTTAAAGAAATTGCTCTTAAAAATACTAAAAAGTAAATGAACACTTTGCCAGCCAAAATATGTAAGTTAAGGTAGTGACGAATATACAGGAATGTTTGAGTACCCATTAATTATTCTTAGACTTGGCAAAATTTTATACAATAAGGTAAACATAATGTGATTTTATTAGTTTATATTTGTTTATGTTGAATAAAATGAATCATGAATTCGGGTTTTCATCAATAATAAATAATAAATAAAATATTTAATTTAACAATCTATGTATAACCTATGTATATATAGGTATATAAAATTTCAACGTTACGGACTGACTGACAGATTCACCTTCGCAACGCCTTAACGCCGTGAGTTATAAGGTTGAAATTTGAACCGGATGCTGGTCTCTCGCTAAATCGATCCACTAAAAATCAAAGAAATTGCCTAATGGTATGAAAATTGTGTTTGTGTTAGTGGACAACTTTAGTGCATTGCGACACGCAATAAACTACTTTAATGTGTAAATGCTAGGTAAGATGGAATTTTTAGAAATTCGTATGTTTAGGGGATAAATAGCGTAAAAACGAGTAAATTCGCTAACGTCATAACTCCTGAACTAACCGTGGATTCATGGGGTTTGTCAGGGAAATGGGACGGCTGTTTCTGTTGGGGGAACCATACGGGGGATTTTTCCTACGTGGCATTTACTTATCTGTACCACCAAACCTTAGGTCTATTTTCTACTTTTCTTCCTTACTTCTCTTTTTTTCTTTTTCCTCTTTTCTCCTATACTGAAGGGACTCACAATGGACCTCATTTGTCTCCGAGTGAATATGCGCCCTTGGGCGCTTAACCCTTCTTAACGTAACCTAACCTAACCGTGGATTCATCCATGCGTTCCGAAAAACATTTTTGTCCGAAGAATAATTGTTTAACTGAGAGTGTTCTTCAGAACGATTCACCTATTTAGGAAAATTTGCCCGGAAAAACAATGCTACCATATGGTTTACAGATGTAAACAATTATACAAACTGGCAGCACAACTAGCAAACTACTTATATTGAATTGTTTTCTAAAAGTGTTTTAAGAAAATGGACGAAAAATAGAAAGTTATTTTATTATTTTTAATTATAATTTATTTTTTTTTTTAATTATTCAGCAAAAAAAAACAATTTTTCCTTGTAGCACTATATTATTTGGCAGCTCAATTCTATAATGGCCGATTTATTTGGTTCAAATCCGTTTCTTTGGTGTTTCATTAAAAACAAGACGGTCATATAGTAAATAATGAGAATATCTCAAATTATTTTATAATTAATAAGAATCTTTTATTTTGTTAATATTTTAATTTACAAACAAATTTTTTAACTAATTGGGTGTTATACTGCAATAGTGTTAAGCATCGGGTATCTAGGTAACCATTATACTCACAGTACTTATAACAACACCTATCGGTTAAAATCAAAACAAAATACATAAGAGATTTTTTTAACAAGTTCGTTTTTTTATTTAGCAATAAAAATATCGAAATAACTGTCCTAAGTTAAACAAAAGTATGATTTCTTATCGCATAAATATTTTAAATAATAGATATTAGGAATTAAAATAAAAATAAAAAAATTTTGAATATTTTTAATAATTTTAAAAATCAACATTAGCTTATACATTTTGTAAATATCCTTATTTAAAACTTCTTTTGGAAAAGTGTGTTTTGTAAACAAAAACATGAAACAGATGTTTCAAAAATTCTTGAAAGTTTTTTGGGTTAATGAACACTTTCCAGTAACAATTGTTACAAATTCGTAACAATTTTTAGTAAATGAACACAGCTTATGTGTTTTCTTTACATAAGTTCGGCGCAGCTGAACATTTATTTAAGTCGTCAAAAAACTCGGCGCAAAGCAGCTCAGCCGCCGCCGCCGAAAATTTTTAATCGGCTTGCTTCTCTGCACTCGCCCGATTCTACCCATCCAATTTGGTGTACTTGCGCCCGTAGTCCTGCATGACCAGTCAGAAAGCGCACCATCATACTATCTTACTCCCGTTGAGGAGGTTTCTTGTCCTCCTCTCGTCTGGGTAACCCCATAAAATCTTATAACTAAGCTTTTGTTTGAAGATGAATTGTACTACACAAATGTTGCTATATTGAACTGTTTTTTTTTTTTGGCATTGTTAAATTTTCGAACTTAGACACACACTCCACGTCAATCACCTATTAAGAACTGCTTACAGCAAAAACTATTTCCATGTATATATGTAAATATGATGCAAATTTTTTGCAGATATTGCCTGGAAAGATGATAAACAGGTAACTACAATACTAAGCCACAGTACAAAAAAAGTAACACGACAATAAATTCACACATCTGTGCATAAATTTGAATTCTACTTAATGATAGGACATCATATTTTTTAAAAAATACCAAATTCGCACTGCGTATGCCTGCATAACTGTATTAAGTCATTATAACAGGTCAAAATTACGTTAAATAGTTACCATAAAATGGATTGGTTATCCTTTGGGCTCGGTTATATAATAGAAACAGAAACAATAGTAACCAATTAAATTTGTTTTATTACAACTTTGCTAAATACCCACATACAAATTGTAGGAACATCCCAGCGGGAAAACTCAGAAGATCTTCTTACTTCAGGCCTTTTTAAAGGCCTATTTAAACAATTTTTTTATTCAAATACTACTTTTATCTAACTGCTAAAGAATGCCTAATAGAAGGCCTTAGATCTTTGGCATAAAAGATAAGATACACGTTCCACACTCGCTTCTATGAGAAGCGAGAAGAGAAGC
Source organism: Pollenia amentaria (assembly GCA_943735925.1). NCBI lineage: Eukaryota > Metazoa > Arthropoda > Insecta > Diptera > Polleniidae > Pollenia > Pollenia amentaria. The sequence goes on along the minus strand of OX031008.1, from coordinate 195,732,320 downwards.
AGTAACATTTTTTGTTTTGTTTTTTGCGCAAGCAAAATCAAAAGAATTCAGATACCTTTCCAAAAACAAAGTAACATATTTACATACATATTAAAATACCAAATGAAAACAATAATGTAAATCATTTTAGTTGAGTTTTGTTCATTAAAGAAGATAGTTACTTGTTCTAAATAATGAAAATGTTATGTAGTAGGTATTAAATATGTATATATTTTTTATTTAATTTTATATTTATATAGTAATTATAGTATGTGTAATTCTGTAAATAAATATATTCATATGTATATGTATACTAAACTAAACTTATAAAACACTAAACTTTTATATTTATTTTTATTATATTTATATTTATTAAAAACCCTTCAATATAACCTTTTTTCTAAGGCCTTTTGACAGTCATTCTCTGGAAAGCCTTCTAAGAGCCATTTAATTTAATGCCTTTCAAAAGCTCTGGCGAAAGAAAGGAAAGCGGAAGGCCTTCCCCGCAATGACAACGTGTGTAAAAAAGATATGAGTATGGAATGGAGCGAGCAGGCCTTGCACATCCAAACGAAGGGGTACAGAGGCCTTCTAGAAGTACTCCGTACTCTTTCTTTTTCCCGCTGGGATGTTTGAATTTACATAAACTGGCATTACCCAATAAGTATACCTTCTGACACATTTGCTTTTACGTATAAAGGTTGCTTACACATAATTTTTAGCAAAACACGCCTTTGCTTTACTTTAATCCCAAATATTTGTTGCCTACATAAGAACAATTTTATCAACGAGAAAACCAAACGTTTTGGTTGGTAAAACCAAAACTGTTTTACAATAACAAAATACACGTATTGAGTACTTGGAGTTTTTTTCAATAAGTTTTGCCTTTATGTCTGCTTAAAAAAAAACCTACCCTTTTTAAAGCATTCAAGAATTTTTTACAAAAACAATATACATATCGTTTGCTAAAATGCAAAGAATTGTATCATTGAAAATTATGAAATTGACTTTTTTATTTATTACGATTCACGTTAAATATTTAAAAAAAATTTTAAACTTCCACCTTAAAAAATATCCAAGCTATTAACAAAATCAAAAATGGCGCATCACTAAGTATATAATTTCCTTAAACAACATAATAAATAATCTTAATCTTATTTTTACGAACACATTAATTTTTTTAACGTCTGTTTCATACTCTGAACGTGTTAGTGGAATAAGTGATCAAACTGCAAATTATTGCATAAGCAAAAAGAAAAACAGTGCTGTAAAATTAATATAAACCGAATGTATATATATATATATATATATATATGTATTGCAAAAACTATATTAATTATGACTATCAGCTACTTCTTCATTGAACTGTTAGAAATTTCACAGCTTAACCCATTGCACTCCATTACGCTAAGAATTTCCAAGAATAAATAGTAACATCTGCAGGTCTTTAGTTTGTTGCTTGCAGCAGACTGACATTATTTTTATGATATGATTTTTCCACCATTTGTTTCGTTTCCAACCATATGAGTTTATATATGTACATATATAATTTTTTAATAAATTTTAATACAGTCGAATTTCCCTATAATGAATCTGTTACTATTCTATATCATTATTGATATAGAATGTTTAAAATACAATAGAAATATTTTTTCCACGTTTATTTCAAATAATCTGGTATATTTGTTAGGATTTCATTCTTCCAAGTGGTCCTTTATCAATATCCTCAAATAGACTGTTATAAAGCCTTTTGTGTTAAATAATAAATTATTTGTCTTCAACCCCCATATTCATAAAAAATATTTTTTGTATGAAATTTGGTTTAATAAACCTTTTATTAATCAAAAATATTCTTTATGAATATGGCAGTACATCTTTAGTATAATAGCATTTTTTTTATAAAGTGCTGGAATATAAATTGTTTAGCTATATTTTGTGTTAATCTTTTTACGGGTTTATTAAATACTTATAGTATTTTTTTTTTAGAATAATTGCTTCGAAGGTCAACATATTCGTTCACTGAATACGGGGGCTGCTATCAATACTATTCTTAATTGAAAAACTCTTTCATTCTTATTTAAATTTTTCAGAAATTAACTAATTAAAATTTACTTCTTGCTCCGTGTATAGCGTTGTACATATGGGCTACAGAAGTTTTTTTTTTGAAATAATTCCTTATATGGGGCCAAATATGCATGTATGTATATGAGTCAAATTTTTGTTTACAAAATTTGTTAATTGTAAAGAACAATTCAATTGAGAAAATTCATTATAAGGAGATCAAAATACACTTTATTTATAATGGAAAAGTTGGCTTTTTAAAATCCATTGATAGTTAAATTCAATGAAGTACATTTTTTAGTTTAATCCACTTCTAATTAGAAATTAAAATATGTCATAATAATATCCCTAATAATATAACATCTCTACGTTCTCAAATGCAGTACTGCCTGCGCTGCATCAGAAAATTGTTTCACCATGTCAATGCAAACCTAATGATACCTACATATTAATTATGCGATTATTATTCTAATATTCTATTATAATATATTAATACTCAACTATATACCTGTAATTTAACAGAAATATTTAATTATTTAATGTTTTAAATGATTGTTTAACTTAATACTATCATACTTTCGTTGATGATTCGTCGTTTTTGTTTCAGAGAATTACAAATTAAAATAACGTAACACATTTAACTAAATAAATAACAATAAAAATAATATTTTTTCCTAAAAAATATATCGGTGTTCGCATTTTTATTCTAAATATTTAATATAACTCTAACATCTCGTATAATTTTCACGTTACAACGTTTTTTGCTTCTCATGTAAGCTTATGAAATTTGATGTTACAATATTCTGCATTTAAGATGACGATATGTTCAGTTCTCTTAGTTTTTTTTTGTTTAAATAATATTTGCCAACAAAAAAACCACACATACATTTTGGTTCACCAGTCAAGAAATAATTTTATATAAACAAAAAGAAAAGTCTTTTAGAAGGGTTTTTATTAAATATTTTACAAATTCAAGTTTTTCTATTCTAAGATTAGGCCTGTCGCAATGGTTTTATTAGTAGTTATGTTGGAACATGTTGCAAGTTTAGTTATTTATTTACTCACTTCGTATTATTTGCCACAACAATTAACTCCCTATTTCACTAAATGCGAACGAACGCTTTCGTTCGCACAAATACATGTAAAACAAAAACAAATTCTCAAAAAGGGTCACATATTATTAAAGAATTTTTGTAGTAAATATAACGGGATATACTGAGTGCAAATGTAACAACAATTTATCTTTATAGTGTTTACATATGAATATGCAGATTAAAGAAAATAAAATATAACAAGTTGTTGGTAGGCAGGGTCCTCGCTGTTAGTAGGGGTCATCTCTAAACATTCCGCCCCCCATGATATGGTGATATATTCAACTGGGCTCAAGTTCTTCAAGGGGTCCGGAAAATAAACAGCCGCATTATAGCACCTTGTTTTTGGGTTTCATCACGTAGAATGCTGGAGTACAGATGATGTTACCAGGGGGTGAACTGTGTGCCATAGTATTAGATGTGGAGTTGTTGAAAAATAGTAAACTGAGATGAGACCATACGACCAATGCCACAAAGTTATTTGTGTTTTTCTTGGGTGACTTTTACTGGAATTATACAAAATAATTATTAGAAATGTGTATTTAATTATTAAATAACAGTACGAGTTTCGTTATGGGTCTCGTAATAATTCCATTTTTAGTTCGAATATCAACTACTCTGATATTTTTGTCGGGTCCAAGGTAGGTTTTGGTAATTCGACCTAATTTCCATTCATTAGGTGGCAGATTACTGTCTTTGATGACAACTAAATCGTCAACGTTGAGGTTTTGGTGTTGATATTTCCATTTATATCGACGATGCAGCTCACTTAAATATTCTGATTTCCATCTTTCGCAGAAAGTATGGTAAATAATTGTTAGACGTCTCCATCGGTTGGCGAGGGTCAAGTTTTCGTTGCTCGAATCTTTTTATGGTGGGGTCATGAATGTAGTACCAATAAGAAAGTGTGCAGGAGTAAGCGGTGATAGATCAGTTGGGTCGTCACTAGCTGGACTTAAGGGTCTGGAGTTTAGACAGGATTCAATTCGGGTCAAAATTGTAGAAAACTCTTCAAATGTAAATTTCATATTTGGAGTCATTTTTCGTAAATGGATCATGAAGGATTTAACACCGGCTTCCCATAGTACTCCCATGTGTGGTGTGCCAGGGAGTATAAATTTCCATTCTACGTTCTGATGACTGTAGTGATGAATTATTTTTTGGTGAAGATTTTTGACAAATTCGAGTCGATCCTTTCTTATAAGTTCTGCAGCTACAACGAAATTTGTTCCATTGTCGGAATAAATTTTAGATGGACATCCCCGTCTTCCAATAAATCTGGCAAAAGCAGCTAGAAAAGCCTGAGTTGAAAGGTCACTTACTGCTTCTAAGTGTATTGCTTTGGTGGAAAAGCAGACAAAAATACACGCATAGCCTTTTGTAATAAGGCATGCTCGACCGGTGAAATTTCTTATGTTGAAGGGTCCAGCATAGTCTACGCCAGTGATTGTAAAGGGTCTGGAGAGTGTCGTGCGTTCTGGAGGTAATGACGCCATAATTTGTTCTTGAGTCCGCTTTTTTGTATAAAATGTAAGTTTTGCAGTTCCGAATAACGGTTTTTACTAGAGTTTTTAATTTGCAAATCCAAAATTCGGTGCTTATATGAGTCTCGATAGTTGACAATTATATGGCAGTATAATTGGAAAACGTTCATTATAGTTTAAAGATGGTGATAAAGTTAGTCTACCATTTGCTCGCATAATTCCTTTGAGGTCTAAGAAAGGATTTAGGGTTAGAAGACTACTTTTAGGTGAAAGTTTTTCTTTAAGTTGTAACTTTTTGTATTCCTCTGAATACTGAATCTTTTGGGTCAGTATAATTAGTCGTTCTTTAACGTCTTGAACTTCATTGGATGTGACTTCTGTTGAGGGAAAATTAAAGTTAATTTTGTTTTGACCAGAGTTTTTTCTCCATCGTAAGATGTAAGCTATAACTCGATATGCACGTGACAATGATGAGAAACGATTTAATGGGTCTTCATATGTCGTAGTTGTAAATAATTTTATGGGTTTTGCTTCTAACGTTGTGTCATTAGAAGATTTTGGCATCGGCCATTGATGTTTTGGTAATTTTAGCCACGAGGGTCCATACCACCAGAAATTATTGTTTTTCAAGTCTTCTGGTGAACATCCTCGACTAGCGACATCAGCTGGGTTTTCTTTAGAGTCCACATGTTGCCAGTTTTGAGTCCCGACTTTTTGTATTATTTCCGACACTCGATTTCCAACAAACGTGTTCCAGGTACATGGCGGTTTCTTAAGCCACGATAATACGATTGTCGAGTCAGTCCAATAGTGGGTTACTACATTTTGAAATTCATAGGTTTTTAATAGACTTGATGCCAAATTAGCTAGCAATACAGCTCCACAAAGTTCTAAGCGTGGTAGCGATAAACTTTTGAGGGGGGCTACTCGAGTCTTCGAAACCAAAAGAGTTGTGTGTATAGATGTTTCGTCATTTTGTATTCGAATGTATAATGAAGCAGCATAAGATTTTTCTGAAGCGTCGCTGAAGCCATGTATTTCGACGTGACTTAAGGGTGTATATTTTATCCAACGGGGTATTTTTATAATTTTAATATTGGGAAAATTGTTTACGAATCTTTTCCATTTATGTTGAGAAATTGGTTTTAAAATGTCATCCCAGTTTGTCTTTTCTAACCATATTTGCTGCATGATTACTTTAGCGTCTATTATTATTGGAGCTATCCATCCACATGGGTCAAAAAATTTGGCAATTGTAGACAAAACTTCTCTCTTTGTATACGCCTCTTTAACTTTTTTATCTGGGGCTGTGAATGTAAAGGTGTCCGATGAAATGTTCCATTTTATACCTAGAGTCTTGGTCCCGTCATTTTCGGACAGATTTAACTAGTCGAGTGGTAGTAGAGTCTCACTAGGTAAATCCTGAATGACTTGTGGCTCATTAGAGTTCCATTTCATCAGATCAAAGCCTGCTGATTTTAAGACAGAAGTTAATTCTTTTCTAGATTTGGTAGCTTCTTCCATAGTGTGACCTCCTGCTAAGACGTCATCCACATACATATTTTGTTTAAGAATCTTGGACGCCAAGGGATGAGTCATTTGCACCTCTTCAGCTAATTGAAGAAGCGTCGTGATGGCTAAAAATGGGGCGCAATTAACTCCAAATGTGACGGTGAGAAGCTCGTAATCTTCTATCGGGTCATTTTTGGATTTTCTGAATAATATTCTTTGAAACTTTGTTTGAGTTGGGTCGATCAGTATTTGGCGATACATTTTTGTAATGTCGGCGTTGAATACAAAGCGGAAAAATCTCCATTTGGCTATCAGAAGAACAAGATCGTGCTGAAGAATGGGTCCTGGATATAAAATGACTATTCTTATTTGACGTTGGGCTAGAGGCATTAAAAACCACTCTGAGTTTAGTGGTCAATCGGTCAGGTTTTATTATTGCGTGATGCGGCAGATAATAATTCGGGGCTTTGTTTATATCCGGGGGTGCGATTTTTCTCATGTGGCCTAACTCAAGATATTCCAAAATAACATTGTGTTATAATTGTTTTCTTTCGGGTTTCTGGCTGAGCATGCGTTCCATTCGTAGGTACTGAGCCATAGCAATGTTGCGAGAAGAGCCTATTTCTTCTGTTTTTTTGAAGGGCAGGGTAACTATATACCTTCCCGAGTCGTTTCTACGTGTTGTTTTCTTGAAATTGTGTTCCACAATGGTATCCTCGTCTGACTTCAAAATCTATTTTGGGGTTTCCTCCACCTCCCAAAAGCGTGTGAGGATTTGGTCAAGGGACGATGTATTTAATAATGAAATTGTTCTGGGTTGAGTAGTTTTTGGTGTTGGTCCCCCCACAATCCAGCCAAATACTGTTTTTTGTGCCAAAAGGGATCCTATAGACCGCATCGGTGTGTCCATGCAATAAATCGAGGGGTCTACGTCAAGGCCTATTAGCATGTCGATGGGTCTACTTTGATTAAAGTGAGGGTCTGCGAGTTGCAATTTTGCAGTCTCACTGAGCTTTAGCATGTCAAACGTTTGAGGTGGTAAATTAGAGGGAAGGGTCTTGAGAACTGGGGCCCAAACTTCTAACTTAAACGATGTGTCCACCCGTGAGCAAAGGTTAAGCAAACATGCTTTAGTTGAGGTTTCAGAAACTGTTTGACTCAAACCAGAAACGTGAACTATGTTTCTTTTAGTGGGTAATTTTAATCGGTTTTTTAGTTTGTCCGATACAAAGGTTGATTGTGATCCAGGGTCGATGATAGCTCTCGCCTGGTATCTTTGACCTCTAGTTTCTATTTCGACAATAGCAGTGAAAAGCAAGGTTTCTCGGTATGTTTGATTTGTCGATGTTTGTATGTTTTCGCGCAGAGTCAGGGAAGTAAAGTTAGGAATACTTGATCTTGAAGTGGACTGTATGAATTGGGTTTGAGCTGCGGCACTTGTGCTTGGTTGCTCGTCAGCGTTATTTTGTGGCAAGTTTGTAGGCTGGGTCAGCGTTGCCTTGTGCAACAAAGTGTTGTGTTTTTGTTTACACAGCCTACAACTGTATTTGCTAGGGCACTCCCTGACACTATGATTGATCGACAGACAGTTGTAACATGAATTTGTGACTCTTACGATATGAATTCGATCACTTACATTTTTTTCTAAAAATGTGGGGCATGATCGTAGGGTGTGTGACTCGCTACAATGTTGGCACGTTATGGGGTTATTATTAGAACTTCTGACGGGTTTATTTTTGTTCTGATTGTGACTTTCAGATTTCGCAATATTCGTTTGGAATGAAGTGATGTTCCGTTTTTTTTGGTTGTTTTTCGCGACTTCTGACTTGGGCGGTATGGATTTGTCCTTTGATGATTTAATATTGCCTACTGATTCTAGGGTCTTAAATTTGTGGGTCAAAAACTTGTCGAATTCTTGCCATTTGGGTACTTCGGCACAATCTTCACGAGAATTTTCAAATTCTTGAACAAGGGCCCTGGGAAGTTTTTGAGAGCAAATGTAAATTAAAAAGGACTCCCATATTGAAGTGTCAATTCCTAGTGTGCCTAATGTCTGCCTACAATCGTTAATTGTCCTTTGTAATTTTTTAATTGAGGCTCCAGAGTCCATAGAGGCATGAGGCAGATCCAAAATAATTTTATATTGCTCATTAACCTGCATCCATTTATTTTCGTACCGGTCAACTAAATTTTTCCAAGCCATGATAAACCCATCGTTTGTTAAAGGGACATGCGAAATTGCTTCTCTGGCTTCTCCCCCGGTTTTTTGGGTCAGATAAAAAAGCCTTTCAACATTGGTAATTTTAGGATTTCTAATGTATATGGCTGTGAACAAGTCACGGAAACTGGGTCATAATCAGAGTACGGAGAGTGCTCGAATTAAACTCGCTCGCGAGCGAGTCCAATTCGAGCGAGTTTTATTTTCAACATTGAAAAGAATTATTCTTTACTGCTCGCGAGTTTAAAAAATAAAACTCGCGAGCGAGTTTTATTTTTGCGAGTTGAAAAATATTGCTCGCGAAAAGAATTCAAATTTTAAGAGTCAAAAATAAAACTCAACTCGCGAGTCGAGCTAAAAAGAATTGTTCGCGAGTTTTATTTTTGCGTATGAATTTTTTTTAATTAAAAATATATTTTTCCTGTTTATTTGTTTGTATGTGTGGATAAATGTGTGTATGTATGAATATTTCATCGAAACACAGAACAGCATTAGCAAATGGATCAGAAGTAAGGTGGGAAAAGGTATTTATTGATACAGCAAATAGTACGTTGTGACAAGTATAACTAACCATGAAGAAGAAATAACAAAGGAAAGGATTCGTTTAAAAGAATGCATTCATGTTATACGTTTCGAAAACATAAAAAAGGCAGTTCATTAATTTCCTATGAATCGTAAACACTTCTATGTAAGTCACTAATGAACGCATACATTTTGTTACACATCATTCAAAATTTAACATTTATACGTATTGCACATATATTTTAAAACACACTTATCTACCTGTTTATGAGCAGCATTCACTTGTGTGCATTTTTTTAGTATAAACATTACTTTTACAACCCTTTCCCACACGTCTTGCCAGCCATTTTAACATAAACATTAATATAATAAGTTTTTCAGACCCATTGCACTGACATTTAAACACTCACTAGGGATCAAACAAACATATCAATGATCACATTTTCTATAAATAGTCGTGATTGTTTACTACCTGTTGATGTTTTCTATAAGAATCAACTAATTTGGTTGTCACAAGACAATTATGTGATGGCTTTTGCTACCCTAAAAACTCTTAATTCATTTATAACACTGGTCTTCAAAAACAAATGTAAGTCTTTAAATAAAAACATATAAAATATAAAGATTTTGAAGCGGTTAATTTAAATCCGTTTGCAGTTTCAAATTTTTTTATGGGCTTGACTAATATTCCGCCCGAAATAAGGGCCGATTTTTATAAAAACACCATTAAATGATTATTAATAATATTTCCTTTAAGTCAAACGAATAACATTTTTTATATTTTCCACTGTTTCGGACATTTTCAGAAATTAGTGGCGATAAACTTTTTTTTCAAGCAAAATTAGTACTATTTTTTGTTTTTAAAAATTTGTTAACAAATTTAGAACAATTTTTGTTATTATTTATCAGAAAGCCAGATATATTGCGAATAAAATGAGCCATAAACCATGAAAATCGATTGACAAATGTTTATTTTATTCATAATTATTAAAGGCAGCTTTTATGAAAATAATATGTTACCAATCTCAAACACTTTTATTTAAGTCATTTAAGAACGCATACATTTTATTACACATCATTAAACATTTTGCAGGTTTACATATTTTTAAACAAGAAAACATTTATACATACAAACACACATACATTCTTATCAACATGGTTATGCCCAGCATTCATATGTGTGCATATGTTTTTATAACCCCTTCCTACACATTTGCCTGCCCTTCGTTTCTAAAAATTCATATGTATGTATATTTTTACTTCGCACAAGCAAATATTCATTTTTTTAAACGAGTTGCTCGATTTCAACTCGTATGCGCTCGTTTTCTGCTCGCATAAAATTTGTACTTACGAGTTGAAAAATAAAACTCGTAAGCACAAATTTTAAAACGAGTTGTTATCTGCTTACGAGTTGAGCACAAAAATCTTATGACTCGTAAAAAATTTGTGCTCGCGAGTTTAAAAATAAAACTCGCGAGCACAAATTTTAAAATGAGAGAGTTGACTCGAATTGTGCTCGCGAGTAGAATTTTTTCCTACCCTGGTCATAATTTATAATCCCCAAAAAAAGTGTCTGTGTCGCAAGGAGGGAGTCTTATTGATGAGACCTCTCTTTCTAACGGAATATTTGACTGGCGTTCAACTGGTTCTATGGCTGTGTCCGTAAGCGCATGGATTTCAGCATTGATGGACGACAAACAATTTTTATAGGCGGTTAGGGCTCTTTGGTATCGCTCCCGTAATTTATTTTTGTCAATTGGTTTATCATCATCTTGATCTACGTCCCTACATTCTTCACCTTTTTACCTGGGTCCATATGGTGTCTAATTCTACTCGAATTATTTCTAACGCGTGTACATTATCTTTAGCTCGCGCTTCTGCTTGAATCTTTTCGAAGTCGACTAAATCGTTTGTGCAATTGACGAATTTTTTCAGGGACATGTTTGTAGATTGAACAAGTGTCAGAATAATAATAAATTGAGTCAAGAAATTTGCCTGCTAGCGATAAACAAATTGTATTGTAGAAAATTTGTGGGTCAAATATTGTTTTAATTTCCCCGGTTAATTTTTCAAATATGACCGCAATGGTAACTCGGTTTTTATTTTAATAGTGACGTCACGGTTATTTTACGCAAAAGAATCAAGCAAACACACAAGTAGAAAATAGCAATGTTTTAAATGTTCGCTTTTGTTATTTAAATTTTGTTTTTATTTTCTTCTTGTTTTTTTGTAGTTATTGTATGTTCACTTACTTGCTGAATGCTTGCTTGTGTTGTTGTTGTTGTTGCTGCTGCTTGTTTTCTGCTAGGCGCGTACAAACTTCTCTGCTGCTGAGCTATGATCTGCCGGTGGTGGTTTACCGTTAGCAATTTTAATTTTTGTTGACTGTTCTTTTTTTTTCAAATTTCAGGGTCACTTTTTTTATCACTTTTTTTTCCAAAAATTTGTTCTTTTAAATTGTTTTGTTTAGAGTCACAAAATTTTTTTTTTAAAAATTTTTAAATACACACAATGTTTTTGTAAAATAAAATTAAGAGTCACAAACACAATTTTTTGTAAAATAAAATTTACACACACGGTAGGTAATTGTCGTTTTATTTTTTGTAAAAATTATCCGGCTCGAAGGACCAAATGTTGAGGGATGAACTTTAAATTCTTTTTGCACCTCAAGTTAAACACGGTTCACTTTTATTTTATTTTAAATAAAACTCTTTGTCTTAATTTTAGTTTTTGTATTTTTTATTTATATTTTGTTTATTTAATTTTGTATAACACTGTTTTTTTTTTATTTGCAAGGGTTTTGTTTGTTTTGTTGGGTCACAATTTTTTCTTACTTTTTTGTTGTTTGATGTTTGCACTTTAACGATCGAAACTAGAGTAAGTTTTAATTGTTTTTCAATATACAAAAAGGGTCACATATTATTAAAGAATTTTTGTACTAAATATAACGGGATATACTGAGTGCAAATGTAACAACAATTTAAATTTATAATGTTTATAATGTTTATGAATATGAATATGCAGATTAAAGAAAATAAAATATAACAAGTTGTTGGTAGGCAGGGTCGTCGCTGTTGGTAGGGGTCATCTCTAAACAGGTAATAAAGTTGGAATGCGGCTCGGAGATTTTATGTCTGAAAAAAGGCCTTCTATAAGGCCTCTTTACTACTTGATTTTCCCGCTGGAAATGGTTGGGCAAATCGCATTTGTTTTCTTGTGAAGAATTTTAATGTGAATTTTTTCAAATTTTTCATATCTGAAAAATTCACATATGAATTTATTTTTTTTGCTCACTCCTCATGAGTGAGAAAATTCAAAATATTTTTTTCTTCACCCTCATGAGGATGAATTTGCAGAAAAATTTTTACATTTTCACGCTCGCTCATGACTGAAGAATGAGCGACCGTTTCGGTACTCTGCTTTTAACAAAAATAATTTCGCCACACTACAAAAATCGTTGTCCGACTTTAAAAATGCATGTTTTCTCAGACATTGAGTCAAAAAACCATCAGCTTTTCAGGAAGTGCAGCGAATCAACCGCTGCGCAGAACGTGCAATTTAAATTGTGCAAAACATTTTGCTATTGTGTCAACCTTAACTTACATTAAATTTAAAACTTGTTTCATATATGAGTTGAAAACATTTGTGTTAACAAACAAAAATATTTTAAAAAAAAACTCTGTCTTTTTTAGAAATCACGTTTAGTACGGAAAAATTTTGAATCCAAATCGCCGCAAAAGTGTTACTTGTCCAATATTTGACAACATTTTCGTTAAATTAAGTTTTATACCTAATGGACACTGGCACTTGTGCCGGTGTTTATGTTGCTGATATTGACGTGAAGAGGTCATTCAGACTCCCTGACGAGTGCAGTGCCTTTGAGGCTGAGATCCGAGCGATCTGAAAGGCGACGGCGTTGATACTGGATCACATCGTCATGGTGCCAATTTATTATGCGGCGTTCGCTGCGATGAATTTAATAAAGTATATCATGTATGTGAAAAATAAAGTTAAGCAAAATAATATTATAATAAATAAAGAAAAAACAAAATTAAAGTTGTGAAAAACCACCGACATATATAGTTGGATGCGGCATCTGCTAAAATATTTTCGCCGAATCAACACTGAATTTTCTAAAAAAAACGAGAGAGCGAGAAAAACGAAAATACTACAGTGTGACCGTTTTAGCAGTTTTGCAACTTAATTTAGCATTAAAATATTCATTTATCACACGGTGTTTTATTAAGCAATTTTCTAAATTATTTCAATCTTTATTTTAAAAGTTTGAAGAAAGGGTTGTGTTGATGAACTGATTTTTTTTATAAATTTTGACAACAAATAGTTGCACTGAAAAATAAATTTCGTATGAAAATGGATACTTTTTATCTTAACAAACGTCTTACCTGTTTTGTAAAAATAATTTAACATTAAAGAAATCTTTGAAATTCCTCAATTTATTTTATTTATTAATGATTTCATGCACAACAGAACTAAGTCTTATATTACAGTGCAGGATTTTGTATGTGTACAAATTAATTTCCAAATTTAATAAGGTAAATACTAACTTACGGTTAATAAAAAATATGTGTATAAAAATTTTATAACAAAAATTAACACATAAAAAATCAGGCAAAAGATTTAAAACGGAATTTCCTTACAAACATTGTGTTGCTGTTTGTTTGTTGGTTATAAGGAAGATCATTCCAAAGACGAATAGCGTTTATCAAAAATTGCCATTCCAATACTAGGCATCGAAATTTCCGAAATATGATTCTTTTACCCCATGGTGCTGTAGCAAATCTTATTTTTTGAAAGAGGTATTTCGGCTCTTCGGTGTAAATTACTTTATGCAAAAACAAAAGAACCCTTGTCTTAAGAAGACTCCGCACAGAGGTTTCAAGTATGCTGAGACTTGTTCACGCTTTTTAAGTCTATAAATATATCTTATGGTGTTGTAATATAATACTTTAGGTTTTTTTTGTATCGGTGGAATCGCAAAGAGAGAACAACTCGCATCCGTATGTAAGGCTTGGAACCGGCTTTTGTAAATAGGATTATTACATTCAGCGTTGTTGTTTAACATACATTTGTCCCACCAGTGTATTTATATGGCAAGTTAAGTTGCTGTTGAACATAACTCACATTTTTTCTTCCGCTCCCATGTCAATGATGTCAACTTTCACATTGATTACACAAGTCAACAAATTAAAAAAAGTTAACTGGTGCCGAGAAACCGTTAGTAGTTTTGTAAGATGCCGACACTGGTAATACGAGTACTAAAAATGTGAAAAAAATTTTCCTGCGAGTAGTTTTGGATATAATGTAAATTTTTTCGGCCCGGCTTGAAACCCAATCGGTAATTTTGTTTAATAAATTCATTTTAATAACATGTCGTCTTCCCGCAGAAGTTGTCTTAATGATCCAAACGTGTTTTGTTACATTTGTGGTGACTATACCGTTATAAAGTTTAGAAACCCCATAACGGAATTTACAAAAAGTGCGATAGTGATTTTGAAGAAATACCGTCTACAAACCCCAGACCATTTAAACAAGAAGAATTAAATGATATGGTAAGAGATCTTGAATTACCTAAAGAATCTGCAGAGGTATTGGATTCTAGACTAAAAGACAGAAATTTGTCGGAATCACATACAAAAGTGAAAAGAGCAAGACTTACTACAATTTTTTCATTTGGAAGACGATATTGTATTTTGTTCTGATATGCAAGGCCTTATTCTGGCAATGGGTCTTTCCGAATACCAGCCAAATGAATGGCGCCTCTTTATAGATAGCTGCAACCGAAGTGTGTACTTTTACACAATGGCAAAACATATGGTTCAGTTCCAATTGCCCATTCTACAAGACTAAAAAAGAATACCTAAATATCGCATTTGTGCTAGACAAAATCAAATATAGCGAGCATCAACGGATTATTCGTGTTGATATTAAGGTGAGTAATTTCTTATTAGGACAGCAAAGTGGATTCACCAAATATCCATGTTTTTATTGTATGTGGGACAGCCGGGCCAAGCACCTACACGGGGAAAAACGAAATTGGTCAGTACGTGAGGCGTTGGAGGTTGGAAATCATAACATCATACATCCACCTTTAGTTCCAAAAGAAAAAATTATATTGCCTCCCTTGCACATTAAACTAGGTCTTATGAAGCAGTTTGTACTAGCCCTGGATAAAAATGGCCAGTGTTTCTCTTATATAACGACAAAATTTCCAGGACTAAGCTTAGAGAAGATATTTAAAACTTTCTTGGAAATTACAAGTCAAGCAACTACCGCGAAAATGTTAACGACATGCCAGATAACTTTAGAAGCTTAAGATGCAATATGTCTATCAAATTGCACTACCTTCATAGTCATATCGACCGATTCCCAGAGCGGTTTCATCAGGATCTGAAAACTATGGAAGAGAGGTACCAAGGCCGATGGAATCGGCATATGATGGCTGACTACTGTTGGGGAATACAGCGAGACCTTCTCACTGCACATCATTCACGAAAAAGAAAGTTTTTATGGAAATAATAAATCACTTTTTTCATATATATGCACAAAAATGAAATACTAGAAAACTACACGTAAGAATTCCAACTTTTTGTAATTTTTTTAATCAGTATGAAGTCCTAGTTTAAAAAATATATACAGTTCCTTGGCAACAAAACTAGTGTTGACTTGCATTATTAGTCTACAACTTTCGATTAAAAGTGTGACTGGTAGTGATTATGAGTACGACTTGCAGAACATTTCAGCCTAAAGGTTTACGGTCCGATTGTAGAGGACATATTTTCACATTTTAGAAAAAAACAGATTTTTTGGAATCTTAAGCAAAAGAGAAAAAAAAGATTTCTTTAAAAAACTATTGGAACGCAGTTGGCGACTTTTATTGTACTTCTAAGCAAATATTTATACAGTCGAATTAAAACAGTTAACAAGTGAACAAAAACAATATTGTAAAATAAATAAACAAAAAGATAGTCATAGCAAAAAAAAAAGAAAAAGATTGTTAATTAAATTAAACTAAAAAAAAAAACAATTTTGGCATTACGTGTAGAACAAAACCAAGTAATAAAACAAATAAATGTGCTCACATAAATGATAAGAAAAAATTAAAATAAATAAAATTAAGTTAAATTATTAAATAAAGTGCGCAGTTTTTTGTTTATTTAAGCTAAAAACTCTGAAATTATCATAAATGTCTTAGTAAAATTCCATAACGATATTTGCTAATTGTTATCTTTGAAAAACATTATCTTGATAAATAAAATTTTATGAAATCTTGATAAAGTTTAGAAATATAAAATCACATGACTCCAGTGTAGCTACTCGAGAAGTTTATCTATCTATCTTCTATCTATCTTCTATATATATAAAAATGAATTATGTATGTTTGTATGTTTGCTTGTCGCTTTATAGACTCCGAAACTACTGAACCGATTTTCCTGAAATTTTTACAGTAACATCACGTAAGCCCTAAAAATAAAATAGGCTACTTATTTTTTCGATAGGGGCAGGGGAATTGGTACCCCCCATAGGATGCCAATATTAATTATCGAACTGATTTTCCTGAAATTTTTACAGTAACATCACGTGAGCCCTAAAAATAAAATAGGCTACTTATTTTTTCGATAGGGGCAGGGGAATTGGTACCCCCCATAGGATGCCTATATTAATTATCGAACCGATTTTCCTGAAATTTTTACAGTAACATCACGTGAGCCCTAAAAATAAAATAGGCTACTTATTTTTTCGATAGGGGCAGGGGAATTGGTACCCCCCATAGGATGCCAATATTAATTATCGAACCGATTTTCCTGAAATTTTTACAGTAACATCACGTGAGCCCTAAAAATAAAATAGGCTACTTATTTTTTCGATAGGGGCAGGGGAATTGGTACCCCCCATAGGATGCCAATATTAATTATCGAACCGATTTTCCTGAAATTTTTACAGTAACATCACGTGAGCCCTAAAAATAAAATAGGCTACTTATTTTTTCGATAGGGGCAGGGGAATTGGTACCCCCCATAGGATGCCAATATTAATTATCGCATATCTTAAGAGCCGCTGCACGCATTTTGCTGAACTTTTTGTAGTAGGATCTTCTGAGCCCCGGAATTGAAATAAAATAGCAGCGGGGGTATAGGAATACCCCATAGGACGCCAATGTTTAACATCGCATATCTTAAGAACTGTAATAGTGAGAATGTTCAAACTTTCTAAAAGTCACTTTTATGGTATACTACACTTTTGAAAATAAAAATAGGGGGGGAAATACCTCCCATAGGATGCATACATTAAATATCGCTCAACTGAAGAACTATTAAAGGGAGAGTCTTCAAACGTGGTTAAAGCTACTATTATAGTAAACTATAAATTTCAATATAAAAATGTGCGGGGTCAGTGTAGCGAAGCGCACCGGGTTAAGCTAGTCTAAGATAAAAAAAAAATTATTCAAACTTGATTTAACTTAAATGAAAAAACAACTGTTTTATCACTTTTATAACTACGAGCGAATTACAAAAATTCTTTTGAACTATAAATAAATTTTAAAACTATAACAAGTTAAAAAGTGAGTTAAAAGTACGCCACAGTATATGAAAATAATTTTTGCTCAACCCCATTTGGGACCTATGGCAGTCATGACCAATATTATGTCATGAGGTTAATATTCATGTAAAAGTTTTTTATGCCGAATAATATTGAGATGTCGTCATTTATATGAGTTTTTAGGATTGGGGCTTGTATGAAACCTATGATAAATTTTGGACCTACAAGGACAATACTTTGTCATGACAAACTAGTTATCGTAAAACTTTTTATCACCAATTTTTATGCTAATATGAACCAGTCTTTATAAGGAAGTTATGGCATTAAAAACTATTTTCAGGAGTACTGTTTGTATGGGAGCTATGGTTAATATCCTTTGCCTGGGTAACAATCCTGTGGAGATGCGAGGACTTTAGTGCACTCTACGGTTCTGATCCCCTGTGCTGATGTAAACTCTTGATACATTCTTGCAGGAAACCATGATTACTGAAAGCGTGTGCGACCAGAGAAGCAAGCCGTCACGGCGTAGCTCACGTCTAGCCGCTTAGCTGATTATTTTCAACAAGCCGCGCCGCCGCCGAAGTACTCGGCTGATCGGCGGCTGAAATTCAAGTCGATTCTTATTTTTTCTATTTTTTTTAATAGTTATCCAAAATTGGTTATTCAATTATTTTTGTTTATTTTTGAATACTAAATTTTGAATACTTATTTAATTGAATTAGTGCCAGTGTTACCATGTACAAATATTTATCTTATTTTTAAAGATTGGGCTTGCTTTCTATGTTTTCGACCAGAAAAAAATTTTGAACGGAATCAAAAACGGATGTTTTAAGTATTTTAAATATTTTTAAATATTCGTTAAAATACCAGTTGTGTAATAAAAGTAATGAATGAGTCGAAAAATAGAAAACTGTTTTATGTCAAGCAACAATAGTTCTACAAGACTCAGTAGGGAACCTTTCAATGATAATACTAGTAGAACCAGTACAGAACCAGTCTGTACTGAGGGTTCCGATTTCGACAAATCGAATGAGTGAAATGATGCTGCGATAAATAATTACTCTGAACATGAACGGAAGTTAAAAATATTTTATACTGTAAAAGATTAACTCACTGGCCCACAATGTCGACAAGAACATTTCTTTCGTACATTTGAACTGAAAACAAAAACAAATTTTAGTTTTTTATTATTGTTTTCAACATAAAAATGCGAAAGAAATGTTCTTGTCGATATTGTGGGCCTGGCAGTAAGTTTTTTTTTTGTATAACTATTAAAAATTGTTGTTTGGTTTGAAAATTAGCTTTTTATTTAAAAATTTGTTTGCCAGCTTGAAATTTGTTTTCCACAATTATTTAGGAAATTTTAAATTGTTAATTTTCCCTGAACAAGTCACAAAATGGCGTGACGAATTATTGGATAAAATGAAACAAATGTTTTTATAAAAATAAAAGACCTCAAACTTTATGGATAAATACAAATTTTTCATACAAATTAATTAATTTACTATTTTAAAATGCCTGATATTTCCAAATTTTAAGAAAATCTTAATGATCTCAATTTACCCAATTACTAACCGTAGTAAAATTTACAAGGTATTTGCTGTAAATAGTATTTTTCTTCTTAAAAATTTGATTTATCTTGTATAAAATTTTTAGTTTTCAAATGAATAAATCATTATTAGTCTCTTTGTTTTGTTTAACATGTTTGTTTATAGGTGTATTCGTTTACTTTACTTGCAGAAAATTGCCATGAGAGAGTAAGTAGGAATTTAAAGAAATTGCTCTCAAAAATACTAAAAAGTAAATGAACACTTTGCCAACCAAAATATGTAAGTTAAGGTAGTGACGAATATACAGGAATGTTTGAGTACCCATTAATTATTCTAAGACTTGGCAAAATTTTATACAATAAGGTAAACATAATGTGATTTTATTAGTTTATATTTGTTTATGTTGAATAAAATGAATCATGAATTCGGGTTTTCATCAATAATAAATAATAAATTAAATATTTAATTTAACAATCTATGTATAACCTATGTATATATAGGTATATAAAATTTCAACGTTACGGACTGACTGACAGATTCACCTTCGCAACGCCTTAACGCCGTGAGTTATAAGGTTGAAATTTGAACCGGATGCTGGTCTCTCGCTAAATCGATCCACTAAAAATCAGAGAAATTGCCTAATGGTATGAAAATTGTGTTTGGGTTAGTGGACAACTTTAGTGCATTGCGACTCGCAATAAACTACTTTAATGTGTAAATGCTAGGTAAGATGGAATTTTTATAAATTCGTATGTTTAGGGGATAAATAGCGTAAAAACGAGTAAATTCGCTAAAGTCATAACTCCTGAACTAACCGTGGCTTCATGGGGTTTGTCAGTGAAATAGGACGGCTGTTTCTGTTGGGGGAACCATAGAGGGGATTTTTCCTACGTGGCATTTACTTATCTGTACCACCAAACCTTAGGTCTATTTTCTACTTTTCTTCCTTACTTCTCTTTTTTTCTTTTTCCTCTTTTCTCCTATACTGAAGGGACTCACAATGGACCTCATTTGTCTCCGAGTGAATATGCGCCCTTGGGCGCTTAACCCTTCTTAACGTAACCTAACCTAACCGTGGATTCATCCATGCGTTCCGAAAAACATTTTTGTCTGAAGAATAATTGTTTAACTGAGAGTGTTCTTCAGAACGATTCACCTATTTAGGAAAATTTGCCCGGAAAAACAATGCTACCATATGGTTTACAGATGTAAACAATTATACAAACTGGCAGCACAACTAGCAAACTACTTATATTGAATTGTTTTCTAAAAGTGTTTTAAGAAAATGGACGAAAAATAGAAAGTTATTTTATTATTTTTAATTATAATTTATTTTTTTCTTTAATTATTCAGCAAAAAAAAACAATTTTTCCTTGTAGCACTATATTATTTGGCAGCTCAATTCAAATTTTATGAACAAATAGAAAAAATTGGCATCGCAGTTTATTTTGTTCTGAACAAGAATTAAAATTAAACCATTAATTTTTCAATTAAAGCCAATAAACATAGAAATAAAAACGGTTTTACATTCGTAACTTATCCAAAAAAATACAAATTTGTTTCTTTTTCGAAATTCAAACATTTAAGGGGTGAAAATTGTACCTATTTTTGGTACTTTCTTAACAAAACATGTATCTCCATTCTTTGCAATATACGTTCTCAATTATGGGCTTTCACTACAATAATTATTTTTTTTATAAAATATTTCAATGGGGAGAAAATATATAAAAAATGGTGAAATGCGGGAAATTAAATGTCTTTGCTTTACTTTTTCGTTCTACAAGTGGTACCATTTTAATTTGCTATAATAGATATTAGAAACATAAAATTATATATACATAGATAATTTTTTTTTAAACTTTTTAACATAAACTTTGGTATTCAAATATGACCACGAAAGAAAGGTAACAAGGTTGCGGGTTAAATTATTGTTAATTATAAAATAATTTTAGATATTCTCATTATCTACTTTATGGCCGATTTATTTGGTTCAAATCCGTTTCTTTGGTGTTTCATTATAAACAAGACGGTCATATAGTAAATAATGAGAATATCTCAAATTATTTTATAATTAATAAGAATCTTTTATTTTGTTAATATTTTAATTTACAAACAAATTTTTTAACTAATTGGGTGTTATACTGCAATAGTGTTAAGCATCGGGTATCTAGGTAACCATTATACTCACAGTACTTATAACAACACCTATCGGTTAAAATCAAAACAAAATACATAAGAGATTTTTTTAACAAGTTCGTTATTTTATTTAGCAATAAAAATATCGAAATAACTGTCCTAAGTTAAACAAAAGTATGATTTCTTATCGCATAAATATTTTAAATAATAGATATTAGGAATTAAAATAAAAATAAAAAAATTTTGAATATTTTTAATAATTTTAAAAATCAACATTAGCTTATAAATTTTGTAAAATATCCTTATTTAAAACTTCTTTTGGAAAAGTGTGTTTTGTAAACAAAAACATGAAACAGCTGTTTCAAAAATTCTTGAAAGTTTTATGGGTTAATGAACACTTTCCTGTAACAATTGTTACAAATTCGTAACAATTTTTAGTAAATGAAACAGGTTATGTGTTTTCTTTACATAAGTTCGGCGTAGCTGAACATTTATTTTAGTCGTCAAAAAACTCGGCGCAAAGCAGCTCAGCCGCCGCCGCCGAAAATTTTTAATCGGCTTGCTTCTCTGCACTCGCCCGATTCTACCCATCCAATTTGGTGTACTTGCGCCCGTAGTCCTGCATGACCAGTCAGAAAGCGCACCATCATACTATCTTACTCCCGTTGAGGAGGTTTCTTGTCCTCCTCTCGTCTGGGTAACCCCATAAAATCTTATAACTAAGCTTTTGTTTGAAGATGAATTGTACTACACAAATGTTGCTATATTGAACTGTTTTTTTTTTTTGGCATTGTTAAATTTTCGAACTTAGACACACACTCCACGTCAATCACCTATTAAGAACTGCTTACAGCAAAAACTATTTCCATGTATATATGTAAATATGATGCAAATTTTTTGCAGATATTGCCTGGAACGATGATAAACAGGTAACTACAATACTAAGCCACAGTACAAAAAAAGTAACACGACAATAAATTCACACATCTGTGCATAAATTTGAATTCTACTTAATGATAGGACATCATATTTTTTAAAAAATACCAAATTCGCACTGCGTATGCCTGCATAACTGTATTAAGTCATTATAACAGGTCAAAATTACGTTAAATAGTAACCATAAAATGGATTGGTTATCCTTTGGGCTCGGTTATATAATAGAAACAGACACAATAGTAACCAATTAAATTTGTTTTATTACAACTTTGCCAAATACCCACATACAAATTGTAGGAACATTCCAGCGGGATGTTCTTACTTCAGGCCTTTTTAAAGGCCTATTTAAACAATTTTTTTATTCAAATACTACTTTTATCTAACTGCTAAAGAATGCCTAATAGAAGGCCTTAGATCTTTGGTATAAAAGATAAGATACACGTTCCACACTCGCTTCTATGAGAAGCGAGAAGAGAAGGAGTAACATTTTTTGTTTTGTTTTTTGCGCAAGCAAAATCAAAAGAATTCAGATACCTTTCCAAAAACAAAGTTACATATTTACATACATATTAAAATACCAAATGAAAACAATAATGTAAATCATTTTAGTTGAGTTTTGTTTATTAAAGAAGATAGTTACTTGTTCTAAATAATGAAAATGTTATGTAGTAGGTATTAAATATGTATATATTTTTTATTTAATTTTATATTTATATAGTAATTAAGTATATGTATAATGAGAGTTCTACGCCAAATTTACCCAAAAAGCCATTAAAATCACCCAAAAGCCATTAAAATTACCCAAAAGCCATTAAAATTACCCAAAAACCATTAAAATTATCCAAAAGCCATTAAAATTATCCAAAAGCCATTAAAATTTTTCCAAAGCCATTAAAAAGCCATTAAAATTATCCAAAAGCCATTAAAATGAACACGTGTTAAAGTATGTCAAATGAACACGTGTTAAAAAAGGTCAAATTTTTAAAAAAAAAAAAAATTTTCAAAAACAAAGTAATAAAAAAAAGTCGTTAAATTTTATAGGAAAGCAATGCACAAGTGGTGGGTGCATTGTTGAAGCCTTTCTTTTGTTGTGATCGATAGACAGACAGCCAGACAGACATAGAGATATGTAGATAGATAGACATACAGACCTTGTAGATGCACTTGAGAAAAGATGTGATTTATTTTTGTGTGTGTTTTGTGGAAGACAGACACTTGATTTTGAAAAAAAATTTTTGTGGACAATTTTTTCAAAGCGCTGATATTAAAATTAATAATTTATGGGGTGTGAGATGATAAGGGTATTGTATTGGAGTGTGTCTTGAATATGGATAGATTTACAGACAGACCTTGAGGAAGAAATTGGAAAAATATTTTTTTTTTTATTTTTGTGTGTGTTTTGTGGAAGACAGACATACTGTGTACTTGTCGATGCACTTGTTGAAGCCTTTCTTTTGTTGTGATCGATAGACGGACTTACTGTGTAGATGCACTTGAGAAAAGATATGATTTAGTTTTGTGGATATGTATGCATGTAGATTAATAGGTAGACAGACAGACATACTGTGTACTTGTCGATGCACTTGATTTTGAAAAAAATTTTTGTGGACAATTTTTTCAAAGCGCTGATATTAAAATTAATAATTTATGGGGAGTGAGATGATAAGGGTATTGTATTGGAGTGTGTCTTGAATATAGATAGATAGATACACAGACAGACCTTGAGGAAGAAATTGGAAAAATATTTTTTTTTTTATTTTTGTGTGTGTTTTGTGGAAGACAGACATACTGTGTACTTGTCGATGCACTTGTTGAAGCCTTTCTTTTGTTGTGATCGATAGACGGACTTACTGTGTAGATGCACTTGAGAAAAGATATGATTTAGTTTTGTGGATATGTATGCATGTAGATTAATAGGTAGACAGACAGACATACTGTGTACTTGTCGATGCACTTGATTTTGAAAAAAATTTTTGTGGACAATTTTTTCAAAGCGCTGATATTAAAATTAATAATTTATGGGGTGTGAGATGATAAGGGTATTGTATTGGAGTGTGTCTTGAATATAGATAGATAGATACACAGACAGACCTTGAGGAAGAAATTGGAAAAATATTTTTTTTTTTATTTTTGTGTGTGTTTTGTGGAAGACAGACATACTGTGTACTTGTCGATGCACTTGTTGAAGCCTTTCTTTTGTTGTGATCGATAGACGGACTTACTGTGTAGATGCACTTGAGAAAAGATATGATTTAGTTTTGTGGATATGTATGCATGTAGATTAATAGGTAGACAGACAGACATACTGTGTACTTGTCGATGCACTTGATTTTGAAAAAAATTTTTGTGGACAATTTTTTCAAAGCGCTGATATTAAAATTAATAATTTATGGGGTGTGAGATGATAAGGGTATTGTATTGGAGTGTGTCTTGAATATAGATAGATAGATACACAGACAGACCTTGAGGAAGAAATTGGAAAAATATTTTTTTTTTATTTTTGTGTGTGTTTTGTGGATTGTTGGGAGAAAATACACATTTCTGATAAAAGTCCTTTTTTGTTGTGTGTGTGTTTATGGGTAACCAGATGGAGGGTTGTTGTTATTTTGTTTGTTTGGGTGATCGACGAAAATATTATTGGATGGATAGACAGACAGACAGACAGACAGACATACAGACAGACTGGCTTCGTAACAGCAAATGGTTTTTCAATTTTATTTGGGGTTGAAGAATAAATTCAAAGTATCTATAAATTATGATTTTATTTAGTTATTAAAAAAAAAAAATTGTATAGATGCAATTGGTGTTTCTATTTTTATTTTGGAGTGGATAGGGAAATATGAAACCATTCTTGAAAATTTTTTAAAAAAAATTTCAAAACAAAGTGTTGGGTGCATTGTTGAAGCCCTTCTTTTGTTGTGATCGATAGACAGACAGCCAGACAGACATAGAGATATGTAGATAGATAGACATACAGACCTTGTAGAAGCAATTGGAAAATATTGTTGATAATTCTATCTTTTTATTTTCTTGAATTATGTGAAGAAAAAATTTTTGTTGAGGAAACACACAAAACTGATAAGCGCATTTTTTTTATTTTTTTTTATTCGTGTTTATGGAGAGCCAGATGTAGGGATGTTGTGGTTGTTGTTGTTTTTTGCTTGTTGTAATGATCGAGTGTATTCGAAACAACTTGTAGAAGTAATTGGAAAATATTTTTGATAAGGCTTTTTTTTTTTTTCTTGAATTATGTGAAGAAAAAATTTTGTAGAACCAATTGGAAAATATTTTTTGATAAGGCTTTTTTTTTGAATTAGGTGATGAAAAAATAACTAATTAAATTATGAATTTATTAAGTTATTAAAAATAGACAGACAGACAGACAGCTATAGAGATAGATAGATAGACATACAGACCTTGTAGAAGCAATTGAAAAATATTGTTTATAAGACTTCCTTTTTTTTATTTATATTTATTAAATAAAAAATAAATAAAAATCTAAAAAGTTTTACGATATATTGTTAATATGTTTATTCTTAGTGATGGATAATAAGTACATAAGTTTACCCCCTAAACTATAAAAAGTTTTCCCCCTGTAACCATCTCATTCTTGGTTAAGTATATAAATACTGTGAAATTTGGTTTTGCTATAAGTTCACCTACACCCAATCGGTTACGGCTGGTACGTTCCCACTCACTAACCAACCGAACGTCTTTTCTCTTATCGACATTTTCCATGGTTAAAAAATATTGGTTGAAAAAAAATTATATGGAGCCTATTACAGATTTAATTTTGAAATGTAATTTTTAAATAAAATATAAGCAAAACTATAAAGATAACATGCTTTTATATATATTTTATATCAGTTTTGTTAGAGACAATGCCGCAGCAAGATAGTTTTATAATCGTTGATCTGCAAGGATTTTGTATTGCAAATAAATTATGTGCAAAAGAAGTCTGCATTTCAGTCTCTGATTTCGAAAGCCAAACTTTTCTCATTGAATCACCATTAAAATATTCAGAATTAACTAATAAGGATAGGATAACAAATAAATGGTTATATAATCACTTGCATGGATTATATTGGGATACTGGAGAGTCTACACTGAAAGAGTTAATAGAATACTTAATATCAGTTATGAAAAAAAGAAAAAAAGAAGAAGAATATCCTGTTGTATATGTTAAAGGAATTGAAAAAGTTAGATGGTTAAAAGAACTACTTAGAGGAGAAATAGAAATATATATATTTAATTTAGATTATTGGAATTGTCCGAATATAAAAACTTTATATAAAAATAATTCTAATATAAATAATTGTAAAAATCATAATAATATCAATCAAATATGTGCTGAAAAGAATGTAATTTTACTTAGAAATTTTCTAAATTTATATCTAAATAAAGAAAACCTTATTAATCAATAAAACATTTGAAGTTAATAATTTTATTTTTTTAGTTAATCCTTAGTCTTTATACAGAGTACATTACTTTTACTATTTTAAATATTTTTCTTCATACTTATCACCTATTTTGCTACAGTTCTTTCGTGTAATTCGTATGATTTGGTTTAGTTAGTGTGATTTGTTTTGCTTTGTTGCTGTTTGATGTAAATTCCGTACTCTTTACACTTCATATTTGCTCGTTTATATCACACTAATTAAAATTAATTTGCAATTGTATGTTTTTTTTTTGTTATATGTATTTTGCACAACATAGCATTTGATTTGTTAGCAAAGAGTGAGCAACAATCAGTATTTAAAAAACAAACGAATGTCTTGAAACGGCTTTAAATGCATTTGTACAGAGGTTTAATACATACATATTATTATGAAAAATGTTTATTCACAATACTTTAACATTTCTCGATGTCAAACACTTTATGAACAACATTTGTTAGCATTTAAGTTTATTAATCTTTATTAACGTATTTTTAATTTTAAATCTGAAAAAACTGAAAAAAAAAGAAATATCTAATTATATTTTCAAAAATAAAACACAATTTTTTTTTACTTTTTTTTTATCTTTTTATTTTTATTTATTATAAATCATCATCATCATCATCATCACTTCCCATTTCACTATTGGAAGTGAGATCAATTTGCATGGAACATAGTATATTAGGCGGGGGGAACTTTATCTATTGCATAACACTCCCCCACCTTTTGATCATATGTGCACTAGTTATTTTTGTCGGCAGTGAGGACACGATATCCTTTTCCAACTTCTTGCACAACCAAGGCATAAATAGTGGGTGCATCCTAGGAATATAAGCTCCTTTCCATATAAAATAGTGCAAACCAATTTCGCATTTATAACGTCTTTTGTATAGAACTTCCAACGGAGAATCGGGAGCTCGATTCTCTTCCTCCTGCTTTTTTATAAACTGCAGAATTTTTTTTGTATCTTCTCCTTCTTTTGCTGCAGTTTTTAATTTTTTTGTTTTGTTTTGTTAATTTAAGAATTTGTAATGAACAAATATTTATTCTAACTACTCTATTTATATTTTAAAAAAAAATTTTTTTTTGTTTATGTGTACAAGCAAAAGGCATTGCACTTGAAAATATGTCAACGCAAGCGATTTGACTAAAAATACTAGATTCGAAATATTATGAGGAATAATATTCCAAAACATAATGTGTAAATGCAAGCAGACAGAAAATAAGCCAATGCACTTGAAATAAAGTAATAAGCAATATAGAAAATAGTTTAAAATAAGAAATTGTATGGATAGATATATAGACAGGCATAAGTACAGACTGTTTTAGAGCAATTGGTGTTTTACATGTATTTGTTTATGATTAAGAATTCATATCAGAGCTATAATTATAATCTTATTCCATCACCAACTTTAGATCTTCGAATATCTCGTTGTATACTTTTAACGAAACAGATTCCTTAAATAGCTAAACAGCTTTTTAAAACAGCTAAACAGCTTTTAAAAACAGCTAAACAGCTTTTTAAAACAGCTAAACAGCTTTTTAAAACAGCTAAACAGCTTTTTAAAACAGCTAAACAGCTTTTTAAAACAGTTAAACAGCTTTTTAAAACAGTTAAACAGCTTTTTAAAACAGCTAAACAGCTTTTTTAAAACAGCTAAACAGCTTTTTAAAACAGCTAAACAGCTAATTAAAACAATTTCTCCCACATTAGCGCAAAACTCCCATTACCCCATATACAAATACATTTAATTGTGATCACTTGTGTTTACAATTTATATATAAAAAATATGGTTTGAAATAAAAATAACATTTTAACGTTTGATTTCCTTCATAATTTTTTCTATTTTACAATTTTTTCTTATTATCTAAATTTACAATTTATCTTATCATTTAAAAAACATAAAATTAATTAAAAATCTATATTTACGTTGAGAAGATTGTCATTATCCTCTTCCATAAGTTCAGGATAGTTATTTATTCTAAAATGACCCCATGCATATGTATCAACACCATTATCTCTAATAAATCTCTTATCATCTGAATAGCTTAAAGTTAACTTATTTATATGTTGAGTATATATTTGATGAGCCTTAGATCTAAATATATACATTGAATCATAATATAATTTCTTTTCTAATAGACATTTTCTAAAGTCATTTATACTTAATTTACTAGTTACACAATGCTTAACCCCCTTAATTTTTTTAATTTCCTGACCTACCCTATCAATTTTCACTGAATACATTTTAGCCCTTAATCCAATGAATTCCTTAATAATTTTTCCATTACACTCATCCTTCATCATCCCTAAAACTTTTTTATTAAGAAGTGGGATATTGTAGACATTATCTATCGGATATGCAGATGTATCAAAATGAGTATTTATATCATTTTTAATATCTCTGTATAGATCATCTGTTTTAATATCATATACATATGAAGGAATCCGTATCCATATAGTTTAAACGAATATTATCAAGATATTTGGGTTTCATGTAATCATAATGAAAATTATACATTTTCCATTTTGATAGTTCTAAAACAGAAAACCCAATATAAATTGGTTTGTTATATACAGTACTTACTCTTCTCAATTCAATAGCCATCATATTGTCATTAATTTTAAGTGCGCTATGAAAATTATGTTTAGCTATTAAAGCTCTAGCTCCTAACCGTTTACGTCTGTTCTCCCATTCGCACACTATTTTAATGTCCTTTCTCTTGTCAACATTTTTCCATAGTCTTTCCATAGACAGCATTATTTAAAAGTTTAAAAAAATTTTGTTCAAAAGAGTTTTTAGCTAAAGTCCGATGATGATTATTCAAATCAATATATATCTTTAGCCAATCTGATTGATTAAATTCAAGAACTCTATGAATTTTTTTTTAGAATTAATCCATGTTGAATACATTGCTGCAATGTACGGTAGTGTATTACATAGTTAGTTTTATTATTTAAATCTGCTATTAGTTTTGTCTGTTTCATTATTTAAATTTTTTTTGTTTTTCCACACAAAATGGTAAATCATTATGAAAGTCGTGTAACGCGGATGGATATTCCAAATCTACTTCTAGTATATAACCTAATGGAGAATCGTCTTTTATATTAGTGACATCAAAATTATCAATATTTTCCATCCATTTAAAATTTTTATAGGGAAGATATTGCGACATTGCATAGCCGTATAAATTATTAACATCTAAATACATTAGATAATTTTGATTCCTTGTTAGAGTTATAATCATTTAATATATATTATTGTTAGCAATAGAATGTCGTTTACTGCATTGTACAATACCTACCCTTAAGGTTTTCTTTATTTAGATATAAATTTAGAAAATTTCTAAGTAAAATTACATTCTTTTCAGCACATATTTGATTGATATTATTATTATGATTTTTTACAAATATTTATATTAGAATTATTTTTATATAAAGTTTTTATATTCGGACAATTCCAATAATCTAAATTAATTATGCATATATTACTTGAAATTATTAATTTAGCCTTTTCGGTAAAAACAGTTGATTATACAAGATTCTCATCATTTTTATTACGTATTAGAATCAATTCATGTTTTGCATTCAATAATATTATTGTTATAGTCTTCAGCGAATCCCAACAACAATTTAAGTGGTACATAAAAATTAAAATAGCCACTTACGAGATCAATATCATTAATTTTATTCCGTCGAGCATTTTACATTCCATTTCTATCTATCTATTGGTTATAATAAAACCAATTTTTTAATAGTACTTGATGTTCCTAAAAGTCTCGTTTGATCAATTTCAACACCATTTACTTCGTAACGGATTTCATCAAAATGTATGTGCTGCAGAAGATACTAATTTTGTATTGCTATCATCTTTATCCTTCTACATATATAAAACTTTTCCGACGGTAAATCATACAAGTCTGGATTTTGTATTGTAATACGAATTTTATCGTTATTATTGTAAGATTGTAAATGTGGGGTATACGTATGGTAGGCCTTTTAATTTTATTTGCATCGGACAAAGGTTTATCCAGAACATCTATTATTGAACTCATGGTTTCTTCAATTTTAAATTTAATGATTTTAGAAATTCTTTATTTGATTGCGTTAAGTTGATATTTTTTTTTTTAATGAATTCTATGAATTTAATTTATTTTTCAATATTTTGTTAGCAGAAGAAGAAGAAGAAGAACGTAAAACTTCAATATTTTGTTAGCAGAAGAAGAAGAAGAAGAACGTAAAACTTTGTTTTTAGGTTATATAATTCTTGTAAATAGTCATTATTTTATTGGTTTTTAATGAATTCTATGAATTTAATTTTTTTTTCAATATTTTGTTAGCAGGAGAAGAAGAAGAAGAACGTAAAACTTTGTTTTTAGATATATTATTCTTGTAAATTGGCAAATAAATGAGATTCTCATTTATTTGACTGGCAAATAAATGAGATTCCTCGGAATCTCATCTATTTGCCAATTTACAAGAATAATATATCTAAAAACAAAGTTTTACGTTCTTCTTCTTCTTCTCCTGCTAATTTTTATGCTATTTTAATTTTTATGTACCACTTAAATTGTTGTTGGGATTCGCTGAAGACTATAACAATAATATTATTGAATGCAAAACATGAATTGATTCTAATACGTAATAAAAATGATGAGAATCTTGTATAATCAACTGTTTTTACCGAAAAGGCTAAATTAATAATTTCAAGTAATATATGCATAATTAATTTAGATTATTGGAATTGTCCGAATATAAAAACTTTATATAAAAATAATTCTAATATAAATATTTGTAAAAAATCATAATAATAATATCAATCAAATATGTGCTGAAAAGAATGTAATTTTACTTAGAAATTTTCTAAATTTATATCTAAATAAAGAAAACCTTAAGGGTAGGTATTGTACAATGCAGTAAACGACATTCTATTGCTAACAATAAATATATAAATGATTATAACTCTAACAAGGAATCAAAATTATCTAATGTATTTAGATGTTAATAATTTATACGGCTATGCAATGTCGCAATATCTTCCCTATAAAAATTTTAAATGGATGGAAAATATTGATAATTTTGATGTCACTAATATAAAAGACGATTCTCCATTAGGTTATATACTAGAAGTAGATTTGGAATATCCATCCGCGTTACACGACTTTCATAATGATTTACCATTTTGTGTGGAAAAACAAAAAAAAATTTAAATAATGAAACAGACAAAACTAATAGCAGATTTAAATAATAAAACTAACTATGTAATACACTACCGTACATTGCAGCAATGTATTCAACATGGATTAATTCTAAAAAAAAATTCATAGAGTTCTTGAATTTAATCAATCAGATTGGCTAAAGATATATATTGATTTGAATAATCATCATCGGACTTTAGCTAAAAACTCTTTTGAACAAAATTTTTTTAAACTTTTAAATAATGCTGTCTATGGAAAGACTATGGAAAAATGTTGACAAGAGAAAGGACATTAAAATAGTGTGCGAATGGGAGAACAGACGTAAACGGTTAGGAGCTAGAGCTTTAATAGCTAAACATAATTTTCATAGCGCACTTAAAATTAATGACAATATGATGGCTATTGAATTGAGAAGAGTAAGTACTGTATATAACAAACCAATTTATATTGGGTTTTCTGTTTTAGAACTATCAAAATGGAAAATGTATAATTTTCATTATGATTACATGAAACCCAAATATCTTGATAATATTCGTTTAAACTATATGGATACGGATTCCTTCATATATGATATTAAAACAGATGATCTATACAGAGATATTAAAAATGATATAAATACTCATTTTGATACATCTGCATATCCGATAGATAATGTCTACAATATCCCACTTCTTAATAAAAAAGTTTTAGGGATGATGAAGGATGAGTGTAATGGAAAAATTATTAAGGAATTCATTGGATTAAGGGCTTAAATGTATTCAGTGAAAATTGATAGGGTAGGTCAGGAAATTAAAAAAATTAAGGGGGTTAAGCATTGTGTAACTAGTAAATTAAGTATAAATGACTTTAGAAAATGTCTATTAGAAAAGAAATTATATTATGATTCAATGTATATATTTAGATCTAAGGCTCATCAAATATATACTCAACATATAAATAAGTTAACTTTAAGCTATTCAGATGATAAGAGATTTATTAGAGATAATGGTGTTGATACATATGCATGGGGTCATTTTAGAATAAATAACTATCCTGAACTTATGGAAGAGGATAATGACAATCTTCTCAACGTAAATATAGATTTTTAATTAATTTTATGTTTTTTAAATGATAAGATAAATTGTAAATTTAGATAATAAGAAAAAATTGTAAAATAGAAAAAATTATGAAGGAAATCAAACGTTAAAATGTTATTTTTATTTCAAACCATATTTTTTATATATAAATTGTAAACACAAGTGATCACAATTAAATGTATTTGTATATGGGGTAATGGGAGTTTTGCGCTAATGTGGGAGAAATTGTTTTAATTAGCTGTTTAGCTGTTTTAAAAAGCTGTTTAGCTGTTTTAAAAAAGCTGTTTAGCTGTTTTAAAAAGCTGTTTAACTGTTTTAAAAAGCTGTTTAACTGTTTTAAAAAGCTGTTTAGCTGTTTTAAAAAGCTGTTTAGCTGTTTTAAAAAGCTGTTTAGCTGTTTTAAAAAGCTGTTTAGCTGTTTTTAAAAGCTGTTTAGCTGTTTTAAAAAGCTGTTTAGCTATTTAAGGAATCTGTTTCGTTAAAAGTATACAACGAGATATTCGAAGATCTAAAGTTGGTGATGGAATAAGATTATAATTATAATTATAGCTCTGATATGAATTCTTAATCATAAACAAATACATGTAAAACACCAATTGCTCTAAAACAGTCTGTACTTATGCCTGTCTATATATCTATCCATACAATTTCTTATTTTAAACTATTTTCTATATTGCTTATTACTTTATTTCAAGTGCATTGGCTTATTTTCTGTCTGCTTGCATTTACACATTATGTTTTGGCATATTATTCCTCATAATATTTCGAATCTAATATTTTTTAGTCAAATCGCTTGCGTTGACATATTTTCAAGTGCAATGCCTTTTGCTTGTACACATAAACATTGTCTTATGTGTGGTCACACTTAAAGAGGTGTCAAGCGGTTCCATGTTGCAGAAAAATTAAATTATGAATTTTATATTGTTCTTAGTATTGTTATTGTTGGATAGTTGTGTTATAATAGACACTCTACACATTATTTTTATGTAGTTGTGATGTGGTTTGACAAACTCACTACAATTAGTTTTTTTATCTCAATAAGCATTTTTCCACCCTCTTACACAACCAAGACAACAATTTTCATTCAATTTCTTATTTTAAACTATTTTCTATATTGCTTATTACTTTATTTCAAGTGCATTGGCTTATTTTCTGTCTGCTTGCATTTACACATTATGTTTTGGAATATTATTCCTCATAATATTTCGAATCTAGTATTTTTAGTCAAATCGCTTGCGTTGACATATTTTCAAGTGCAATGCCTTTTGCTTGTACACATAAACAAAAAAAAATTTTTTTTTTAAATATAAATAGAGTAGTTAGAATAAATATTTGTTCATTACAAATTCTTAAATTAACAAAACAAAACAAAAAAATGAAAAACTGCAGCAAAAGAAGGAGAAGATACAAAAAAAATTCTGCAGTTTATAAAAAAGCAGGAGGAAGAGAATCGAGCTCCCGATTCTCCGTTGGAAGTTCTATACAAAAGACGTTATAAATGCGAAATTGGTTTGCACTATTTTATATGGAAAGGAGCTTATATTCCTAGGATGCACCCACTATTTATGCCTTGGTTGTGCAAGAAGTTGGAAAAGGATATCGTGTCCTCACTGCCGACAAAAATAACTAGTGCACATATGATCAAAAGGTGGGGGAGTGTTATGCAATAGATAAAGTTCCCCCCGCCTAATATACTATCAAAGACTATAGATTTATAAAGATGTTGCACTTAGTACATTTGGAATTGACAAAAATGTTGTGCTTCTTAAAGATGAGGGGGGGAAGTAACAAGGAAAGCAAAAACTTCGTGCTCGCATTTAGTCCCAATTTACATTATACGATTTTTGTCGTTGCGATTCTTACCTTATTGGCGAAAGGGGAGAGATGAATTAAAAGGGGTACACAAGAGAGTGTACTCTACGATTCGTTTTGTTCATTCATTCGTAGTGTCAAGTTATACATATGTATGTATACACAAGAAGTTGTAACGACAAAAATCGTACAATGTAAACATAAGACCGACTTCAAAGAAGAAACGACAATAATCGCAACGACAAAAATCGTATAATGTAAATTGGGACTTAGAAAACTGGAGAGAGCAAAAAACCACATGCATTAATACATGCATACACATGTTTTTTGTTTTTGTCAACCAACGTGTGTGTGCGTATGTTTTTTTCGTTAAAACCGGGTTTCATGCTCACATTCAGAAAACTGAAGAGAGCAAAAAATTACATACATGCTACAATACATACATACATACACATGTTTTCTGTTTTTGCAAACCAACGTGTGTGTGTATGTTTTTTCGTTAAAACAGGTTTTTGGTATTTTTATTTTTTAAGTGATTTTGTTTTGTTCGCAAGCAATTTATGTGCAAATAACCTACGTAAGAACAAATGCGACCGATTGCTTAATTGGTAGGGTAAGAATATGTGTTTTATTGTTGTAAAAATGAAATTATAACGATTCGAACCGAATTATTATTAAAATTTTTAGACAATTCAACTATGTAGGTATGTTCTTATAATATGTGTATGTATGTATCAAACGAATTTATTATAAAACAAGTGTGTTTTCTTAGGACGTGTGTGAGGCGATAGAAAAGAGCGAATGCAAGTAAAATGTCGACACTTCTGAAATTAATGAAATTTCAATAGCCCTGGGGGCTAGTAGAAATTTTAAAACAACCAACAAAATTTCTGACAAGCAGCAAATCGCAAATTGTAATTGAAAAAGTCAAATAAAAACGTTTAAAAAATTTTGTGAATTGAAAACAAAAATATAAAATAAAATGCATAGAGCCACCTGCAAAAAAATTTTATTTTCCTAATTTGTTCATTATTTTATACAGTACTTTTCGTTTATAGTCATTTCCATTGTTAGTCACATTAGCTATATAGTCCATTTAATCTTTATTTTTGCCGCTATACAGAAGATTAATAGAAAGTATTTACGTTATAGTCCATTTAGCGATATAAGCACATTTGCAAAAGTAAAGCAAATTATTAACGTTTTAGTCACATAAGCCTAAGTTTTTTATTTGTTTCTGAAGTTACAAACCATATCATAGAATCAAGAAATTAATCGTTTACTTTTTCTTATCAACTCTCCAATCGAAAAAAATTTGTTTTTGTGTTTGGTAACAGTGATGAAATATCTTATTATTGTTTTAACTTTTTTAAAACAGTTTGCAACTCTGTTGCAAAGCTATAATCCCGCTGTCAGTGTTGTTAATATGATTTTTTATTTTATAAATTCATATTAAATTCGCCAAAAATCTGCAAAAAATTTTCAATATTTAGCATTATTCCAGTAGTGTGTTTTTATAATAGTTTTTTGAACGATTTAAAATAAATCGGGCATGCTCTGATAATCGTAAAACGCTTAACATTCTTACTTGAAATCGTATAATATGTGTTCTGTAAATCGCAATAGCACGAAGTTTGACGAATTAAAATTACAAAAGTATGCTGAAGGAAACTAGAATTTTTGTAAGAAACTATGGCAGATCGCAAGCATAACGCAAGAGTTTCCGAACACTGTAAAATAAATCTGGTGTTTTGCTTTTTTAAATCTTGCGAATATCATAACAAGGCTGAATATCTTAAAACTTAGAACTTGAGAGATCAGTGAATTGAATTTTGCAAAAATATTAATTTTAAGAAATTTTTAAAAATCCATTTAATATACAATCAAACGCGATTAAATTTTTAGAATTTATTTTCCAAAATAAATTTAAAATTTACTTGTTTTCTTGTAGAGATCCGAAGTTTGATAACTTTTGGCAAGGAAAATGTCTGAAAATCAAATAAAGCTTAAGCTTTATTCCAAGTTTCTAAAGCAACCATTTTTTAATTAAGAAAGAAAGGTAAATTGCTTTTCATAAATCGCTAACTTTTTTAAATTTTGCCAAAAATTTACATATGTATGTGGCACACATATACACATGTTAACTTAGCGTATAGTCATTCTAGCGATATAGTCCACGATTTGTGACTATAAGCAAAAAGTACTGTACATAGTATTTTTTTAAATATTTTAACAGAACTTCAAAATTTGATATCGTCAAAAAAGATATAATTTTTTCCAACGATATTTTTCAAAAAAGTTCTTATAATGTAGACCATAACCAAACAAATAGTAGTTAATATAACATACACTGTCCCGTGTTCGAGCACTAGTATATTTACAATCATAAAATCTAAGGTGTTTCTTTTAGGAATTTTGATAAATTAACTTGTAAGTACTGCAATATATACATAGCTATGTATTAGTATAATTAAAATGGGAAATAGCTTAGAAACAAAAGAAAAGTTTTAGGCACCATATCGGTGTAGCCACCATTTTTTTTAATATATAAGCTTGGCAACATGTTGTTATCCCTAAATGGATTAACATAGGTATGTAATTTAATTGCAGTTTATTTCGTTGACTCGTCTATAAATGTGGTATACTACCGTGGTCCCATATTTTGAATATATCCTTATTTATCTAGGTATACGATGAAAACGCATTCTTTATTTCGTTAAAATATATCATTTCACACAGCAGAAACATGAATTTTTTCCCCACATGGAAATACTTTGTTACCATAGTACCTTGCTACCGTTTCACACACGCCCTAACTATTTACCACGAGTATTTAGGTAATAATTTTACTTATCGGCTCTTTACAAGTTTAATGGTTACAAATTTTAACTTTTTCAGTATGTAATCGATGATTTGAAGGTATTTAAATGTTTCCCATGTGTATTGCTTCCGTCATAATATAAGGAAGGACTAGTAAATTTAACATCTCCATCCTGTCTTTATAACATACGTTATTCTCCGCAAACCAAAAACAATAAATAATTTAATAAATTTTTCATTTTCATTGCTTTGGGTGCGTTTGTAAATGCATCACTGCGCTGCATCAGAAAAGCAAACTTTTTTTAATGCCAATAAAAAAGCAATTATAATTTTTTTTATTGTGTGACTATTATTTTTGTGGAGTATTTGACAATTTTTTGGTCCACATCTACTTCATTCATATATATAAGCATTTTAAATCACTGATGCAGCGCAGTGATGCATTTACGAACGAACCCTTTATTTTGTAAAAATATTTTTGCAGACCTTTATAAGAATTTTACAAACTTCTTAAAGGTAGACTTCCAAAGCCTGACTATTTTTCATAATTTGTAATAATTGTTTGTTTTAATAATGAACAAAATTGGATTTTTCATCGGAAACAATTTAATAATTTGTCAAATAATACAATTTTAATAAAATGTATTGAAAATCAAGTTTTCATACATTTTTAAACAAAAAATAAATAAAATTTCAAGAAATTACGTGCACACACATCAAACTGGCTGCAAATTTTTATGAAAATCAAAAGCATTTTGATTATGTCGCCATGTCGCTTTAGTAAACATAAAATATCTTTTATAAACAAAGCAGTTAATTTTTTTTAGAAAAATGATTTCTAATATTCCTAGAATTGTTTAAATTTAGACAATAACAGCATTTGAACTTCGGTGCAAACCGATATACTTTCATCTGTACAACAATAAAACACATATTATTGCCCTACAATTAAAAATCGGTCACATTTGCGTTTACATAGCTTTTTTGCACATAAATGGCGTGCAAACAAAACTTCTTTTATTACTTGAATGTGTTTTCAACGAGAAAAACAAGACTTCTTTTAGTTTTTTCTATATTTTTTTCATTGCCATGTACACACGAGTACATACACACACGCATGCACGCACATATGCGCTGATAGATGAGAATAAAAAGTTCTGTGAGAGTAAAAACAAAGACTATAATTTACTCTCACAAGTGGATTTAGCGCCTAAATCCACCAGAAAAATTAATATAGACAGAAAAATGTATGAACTTTGTATGGCAGTGCAATATCTTTATAAATCTATAGTCTTTGATACTATGTTCCATGCAAATTGATCTCACTTCCAATAGTGAAATGGGAAGTGATGATGATGATGATGATGATTTATAATAAATAAAAATAAAAAGATAAAAAAAAAGTAAAAAAAAATTGTGTTTTATTTTTGAAAATATAATTAGATATTTCTTTTTTTTTCAGTTTTTTCAGATTTAAAATTAAAAATACGTTAATAAAGATTAATAAACTTAAATGCTAACAAATGTTGTTCATAAAGTGTTTGACATCGAGAAATGTTAAAGTATTGTGAATAAACATTTTTCATAATAATATGTAAGTATTAAACCTCTGTACAAATGCATTTAAAGCCGTTTCAAGACATTCGTTTGTTTTTTAAATACTGATTGTTGCTCACTCTTTGCTAACAAATCAAATGCTATGTTGTGCAAAATACATATAACAAAAAAAAAACATACAATTGCAAATTAATTTTAATTAGTGTGATATAAACGAGCAAATATGAAGTGTAAAGAGTACGGAATATACATCAAACAGCAACAAAGCAAAACAAATCACACTAACTAAACCAAATCATACGAATTACACGAAAGAACTGTAGCAAAATAGGTGATAAGTATGAAGAAAAATATTTAAAATAGTAAAAGTAATGTACTCTGTATAAAGACTAAGGATTAACTAAAAAAATAAAATTATTAACTTCAAATGTTTTATTGATTAATAAGGTTTTCTTTATTTAGATATAAATTTAGAAAATTTCTAAGTAAAATTACATTCTTTTCAGCACATATTTGATTGATATTATTATGATTTTTACAATTATTTATATTAGAATTATTTTTATATAAAGTTTTTATATTCGGACAATTCCAATAATCTAAATTAAATATATATATTTCTATTTCTCCTCTAAGTAGTTCTTTTAACCATCTAACTTTTTCAATTCCTTTAACATATACAACAGGATATTCTTCTTCTTTTTTTCTTTTTTTCATAACTGATATTAAGTATTCTATTAACTCTTTCAGTGTAGACTCTCCAGTATCCCAATATAATCCATGCAAGTGATTATATAACCATTTATTTGTTATCCTATCATTATTAGTTAATTCTGAATATTTTAATGGTGATTCAATGAGAAAAGTTTGGCTTTCGAAATCAGAGACTGAAATGCAGACTTCTTTTGCATATAATTTATTTGCAATACAAAATCCTTGCAGATCAACGATTATAAAACTATCTTGCTGCGGCATTGTCTCTAACAAAACTGATATAAAATATATATAAAAGCATGTTATCTTTATAGTTTTGCTTATATTTTATTTAAAAATTACATTTCAAAATTAAATCTGTAATAGGCTCCATATAATTTTTTTTCAACCAATATTTTTTAACCATGGAAAATGTCGATAAGAGAAAAGACGTTCGGTTGGTTAGTGAGTGGGAACGTACCAGCCGTAACCGATTGGGTGTAGGTGAACTTATAGAAAAACCAAATTTCACAGTATTTATATACTTAACCAAGAATGAGATGGTTACAGGGGGAAAACTT
Organism: Pollenia amentaria; assembly: GCA_943735925.1. NCBI lineage: Eukaryota > Metazoa > Arthropoda > Insecta > Diptera > Polleniidae > Pollenia > Pollenia amentaria. The sequence goes on along the minus strand of OX031008.1, from coordinate 195,692,098 downwards.
TTTATAGTTTAGGGGGTAAACTTATGTACTTATTATCCATCACTAAGAATAAACATATTAACAATATATCGTAAAACTTTTTTAGATTTTTATTTATTTTTTATTTAATAAATATAAATAAAAAAAAGGAAGTCTTATAAACAATATTTTTCAATTGCTTCTACAAGGTCTGTATGTCTATCTATCTATCTCTATAGCTGTCTGTCTGTCTGTCTATTTTTAATAACTTAATAAATTCATAATTTAATTAGTTATTTTTTCATCACCTAATTCAAAAAAAAAGCCTTATCAAAAAATATTTTCCAATTGTTTCTACAAAATTTTTTCTTCACATAATTCAAGAAAAAAAAAAAAAGCCTTATCAAAAATATTTTCCAATTACTTCTACAAGTTGTTTCGAATACACTCGATCATTACAACAAGCAAAAAACAACAACAACCACAACATCCCTACATCTGGCTCTCCATAAACACGAATAAAAAAAAATAAAAAAAATGCGCTTATCAGTTTTGTGTGTTTCCTCAACAAAAATTTTTTCTTCACATAATTCAAGAAAATAAAAAGATAGAATTATCAACAATATTTTCCAATTGCTTCTACAAGGTCTGTATGTCTATCTATCTACATATCTCTATGTCTGTCTGGCTGTCTGTCTATCGATCACAACAAAAGAAAGGCTTCAACAATGCACCCAACACTTTGTTTTGAAATTTTTTTTAAAAAATTTTCAAGAATGGTTTCATATTTCCCTATCCACTCCAAAATAAAAATAGAAACACCAATTGCATCTATACAATTTTTTTTTTTTTAATAACTAAATAAAATCATAATTTATAGATACTTTGAATTTATTCTTCAACCCCAAATAAAATTGAAAAACCATTTGCTGTTACGAAGCCAGTCTGTCTGTATGTATGTCTGTCTGTCTGTCTATCCATCCAATAATATTTTCGTCGATCACCCAAACAAACAAAATAACAACAACCCTCCATCTGGTTACCCATAAACACACACACAACAAAAAAGGACTTTTATCAGAAATGTGTATTTTCTCCCAACAATCCACAAAACACACACAAAAATAAAAAAAAAATATTTTTCCAATTTCTTCCTCAAGGTCTGTCTGTGTATCTATCTATCTATATTCAAGACACACTCCAATACAATACCCTTATCATCTCACACCCCATAAATTATTAATTTTAATATCAGCGCTTTGAAAAAATTGTCCACAAAAATTTTTTTCAAAATCAAGTGCATCGACAAGTACACAGTATGTCTGTCTGTCTACCTATTAATCTACATGCATACATATCCACAAAACTAAATCATATCTTTTCTCAAGTGCATCTACACAGTAAGTCCGTCTATCGATCACAACAAAAGAAAGGCTTCAACAAGTGCATCGACAAGTACACAGTATGTCTGTCTTCCACAAAACACACACAAAAATAAAAAAAAAAATATTTTTCCAATTTCTTCCTCAAGGTCTGTCTGTAAATCTATCCATATTCAAGACACACTCCAATACAATACCCTTATCATCTCACACCCCATAAATTATTAATTTTAATATCAGCGCTTTGAAAAAATTGTCCACAAAAATTTTTTTTCAAAATCAAGTGTCTGTCTTCCACAAAACACACACAAAAATAAATCACATCTTTTCTCAAGTGCATCTACAAGGTCTGTATGTCTATCTATCTACATATCTCTATGTCTGTCTGGCTGTCTGTCTATCGATCACAACAAAAGAAAGGCTTCAACAATGCACCCACCACTTGTGCATTGCTTTCCTATAAAATTTAACGACTTTTTTTTATTACTTTGTTTTTGAAAATTTTTTTTTTTTTTAAAAATTTGACCTTTTTTAACACGTGTTCATTTGACATACTTTAACACGTGTTCATTTTAATGGCTTTTGGATAATTTTAATGGCTTTTTAATGGCTTTGGAAAAATTTTAATGGCTTTTGGATAATTTTAATGGCTTTTGGATAATTTTAATGGCTTTTGGGTAATTTTAATGGCTTTTTAATGGCTTTTGGGTAATTTTAATGGCTTTTGGGTGATTTTAATGGCTTTTTGGGTAAATTTGGCGTAGAACTCTCATTATACATATACTTAATTATAGTATGTGTAATTCTGTAAATAAATATATTCATATGTATATGTATACTAAACTAAACTTATAAAACACTAAACTTTTATATTTATTTTTATTATATTTATATTTATTAAAAACCCTTAAATATAACCTTTATTCTAAGGCCTTTTGACAGTCATTCTCTGGAAAGCCTTCTAAGAGCCATTTAATTTAATGCCTTTCAAAAGCTCTGGCGAAAGAAAGGAAAGCGGAAGGCCTTCCCCGCAATGACAACGTGTGTAAAAAAGATATGAGTATGGAATGGAGCGAGCAGGCCTTGCATATCCAAACGAAGGGGTACAGAGGCCTTCTAGAAGTACTCCGTACTCCTTCTTTTTCCCGCTGGGATGTTTGAATTTACATAAACTGGCATTACCCAATAAGTATACCTTCTGTCACATTTGCTTTTACGTATAAAGGTTGCTTACACATAATTTTTAGCAAAACACGCCTTTGCTTTACTTTAATCGCAAATATTTGTTGCCTACATAAGAACAATTTTATCAACGAGAAAACCAAACGTTTTGGTTGGTAAAACCAAAACTGTTTTACAATAACAAAATACACGTATTGAGTACTTGGAGTTTTTTTCAATAAGTTTTGCCTTTATGTCTGCTTAAAAAAAAACCTACCCTTTTTAAAGCATTCAAGAATTTTTTACAAAAACAATATACATATCGTTTGCTAAAATGCAAAGAATTGTATCATTGAAAATTATGAAATTGACTTTTTTATTTATTACGATTCACGTTAAATATTAAAAAAAATTTTTAAACTTCCACCTTAAAAAATATCCAAGCTATTAACAAAATCAAAAATGGCGCATCACTAAGTATATAATTTCCTTAAACAACATAATAAATAATCTTAATCTTATTTTTACGAACACATTAATTTTTTTAACGTCTGTTTCATACTCTGAACGTGTTAGTGGAATAAGTGATCAAACTGCAAATTATTGCATAAGCAAAAAGAAAAACAGTGCTGTAAAATTAATATAAACCAAATGTATATATATATATATATATATATATGTATTGCAAAAACTATATTAATTATGACTACCAGCTACTTCTTCATTGAACTGTTAGAAATTTCACAGCTTAACCCATTGCACTCCATTACGCTAAGAATTTCCAAGAATAAATAGTAACATCTGCAGGTCTTTAGTTTGTTGCTTGCAGCAGACTGACATTATTTTTATGATATGATTTTTCCACCATTTGTTTCGTTTCCAACCATATGAGTTTATATATGTACATATATAATTTTTTAATAAATTTTAATACAGTCGAATTTTCCTATAATGAATCTGTTACTATTCTATATCATTATTGATATAGAATGTTTAAAATACAATAGAAATATTTTTTCCACGTTTATTTCAAATAATCTGGTATATTTGTTAGGATTTCATTCTTCCAAGTGGTCCTTTATCAATATCCTCAAATAGACTGTTATAAAGCCTTTTGTGTTAAATAATAAATTACTTGTCTTCAACCCCCATATTCATAAAAAATATTTTTTGTATGAAATTTGGTTTAATAAACCTTTTATTAATCAAAAATATTCTTTATGAATATGGCAGTACATCTTTAGCATAATAGCATTTTTTTTATAAAGTGCTGGAATATAAATTGTTTAGCTATATTTTGTGTTAATCTTTTTACGGGTTTATTAAATACTTATAGTAATTTTTTTTTTAGAATAATTGCTTCGAAGGTCAACATATTCGTTCACTGAATACGGGGGCTGCTATCAATACTATTCTTAATTGAAAAACTCTTTCATTCTTATTTAAATTTTTCAGAAATTAACTAATTAAAATTTACTTCTTGCTCCGTGTATAGCGTTGTACATATGGGCTACAGAAGTTTTTTTTTTGAAATAATTCCTTATATGGGGCCAAATATGCATGTATTTTTGTTTATTGTAAAGAACAATTCAATTGAGAAAATTCATTATAAGGAGATCAAAATACACTTTATTTATAATGGAAAAGTTGGCTTTTTAAAATCCATCGATAGTTAAATTCAATGAAGTACATTTTTTAGTTTAATCCACTTCTAATTAGAAATTAAAATATATCATAATAATATCCCTAATAATATAACATCTCTACGTTCTCAAATGCAGTACTGCCTGCGCTGCATCAGAAAATTGTTTCACCATGTCAATGCAAACCTAATGATACCTACATATTAATTATGCGATTATTATTCTAATATCAAAGAATATAAATCATATAGAATGCGCATCTCAAGGAAAACTAAAATATTTTTGAAAAAAAATGCATGATGCGGGCGGGAAGACAAAAGGGAAAGAAGCAAAAACAAAGAGCGTAACAATGCATCGTTCTCTCGTTGTTTATGAGAACTTTTAATTCTCATTTATCAGCGTATATGTATGTGCGTGCACGAGTGTGTGTGTATGTACATTGCCAAGTAAAAAAAAAAACACATTAACGTAAAAATAAAACAAAAACCTAATTTTTGTTTCTTGCAATTTTTGTACAAATAACCTTCGTAAACGCAAATGTGACTGTAGGGTAAGAGTATGTGTTTTATTGTTGTACAGATGAATCTATATCGAGTTGCACCGAAGTTCAAATGCTGTTATTGTCTAAATTTAAACAATTGTAGGAATATAAAAAATATATTTTCTAAAAAAATTAACTGATTATTTATACAAGATATTTTTATGTTTACTAAAGCGACATGGCGACATAATCAAAATGCTTTTAATTTTCATAAAGAGCCAGTTTGATGTGTGTGCACGTAATATCTTGAAATTTTATTTATTTTTTTGTTTAAAAATGTATGAAAATGTTTTTTTTTGTTAAAATTGTATTATATGACAAATTATTAAATTGTTTTCGAGGAAAAATCCAATTTTATTTATTATTACAACAAATAATTATTACAAATTATGAAAAATAATCAGGCTTTCGAAGTCTTACTTTTAGAAGTTTGTTGAATTCTTATAAAAGTCTGCAAAAATATTTTTACTAAATAAAGCAATGAAAATGAAAAATTTATTAATTTATTTATAGTTTTTGGTTTGCGGAGAATAACGTATGTTATAAAAACAGGATGGAGATGTTAAATTTACTAGTCCTTCCTTATATTATGACGGAAGCAATACACATGGGAAACATTTAAATACCTTCAAATCACCGATTACATACTGAAAAAGTTAAAATTTGTATCCATTAAACTTGTAAAGAGCCAATAAGTAAAATTATTACCTAAATACTCGTGGTAAATAGTTAGGGCGTGTGTGAAACGGTAGCAAAGTACTATGGTAACAAAGTATTTCCATGTGGGGAAAAAATTCATGTTTCTGCTGTGTGAAATGATATATTTTAACGAAATAAAGAATGCGTTTTCATCGTATACCTAGATAAAAAAGGATATGTTCAAAATATGGAACTACGGTAGTATACCACATTTATAGACGAGTCAACGAAATCCACTGCAATTAAATTACCTATGTTAATCCATTTAGGGATAACAACATGTTGCCAAACTTATATATTAAAAAAAATTGTAGCTACACCGATATGGTGCCTAAAACTTTTCTTTTGTTTCTAATCTATTTCCCATTTTAATTATACTAATACATAGCTATGTATGTATTGCAGTACTTAAGCCTATAGTACACGGCATGTAAAAAGACACATGCGCATGTGGTTCTGACGTAATTTTGACGTCATCACACAACACTCAATGTTTATTGTGGCTTTGCATTGACGTCAAAATTACGTCAGAACCACATGCGCATGTGTCTTTTTACATGCCGTGTACTATAGGCTTTACAAGTTAATTTATCAAAATTCCTAAAAAAAAACACCTTAGAATTTATGATTATAAATATACTAGTGCTCGAACACGGGACAGTGTATGTTATATTAACTACTATGTATTTGTTTGGTTATGGTCTACATTATAAGAACTTTTTTGAAAAATATCGTTGGAAAAAATTATATCTTTTTTGACGATATAAAATTTTGACGTTGTGTAAAAATATTTAAAAAAAATACTATGAACAGTACTTTTTGCTTATAGTCACAAATCGTGGACTATATCGCTAGAATGACTATACGCCTAGTTCACATGTGTATATGTGTGCCACATACATATGTAAATTTTTGGCAAAATTTAAAAAAGGTAGCGATTTATGAAAAGCAATTTACCTTTCTTTCTTAATTATATAAAAAAAATTATGAGCAAGGCTATAGTTTTTTCTTTAAATTTCTAACAAATTTTAAAATCGCAATACGAATGAGAATGTTTTAGATGAAAAATTGATAATATTGCCAGATAATTACATTAAACACATTTAAAAATAGTTGCTTTAGAAACTTGGAATAAAGCTTAAGCTTCATTTTCAGACATTTTCCTTGCCAAAAGTTATCAAACTTCGGATCTCTACAAGAAAACAAGTAAATTTTTAATTTATTTTGGAAAATAAATTCTAAAATTTAATCGCGTTTGATTGTATATTAAATGGAATTTTAAAAATTTCTTAAATTACTATTTTTGCAAAATTCAATTCACTGATCTCTGAAGTTCTAAGTTTTAAGATATTCAGCCTTGTTATGATATTCGCACGATTTAAAAAAGCAAAACACCAGATTTATTTTACAGTGTTCGGAAACTCGTGCGTTATGCTTGCGTTTTGCCATAGTTTCTTAAAAAAATTCTAGTTTCCTTCAGCATACTTTTGTAATTTTAATTCCCCAAACTTCGTGCTATTGCGATTTACAGAACACATATTATACGATTTCAAGTAAGAATGTTAAGCGTTCTACGATTATCAGAGCATGCCCGATTTATTTTAAATCGTTTTAAAAAAGTTAAAACAATAATAACATATTTCATCACAAACACAAAAACTAATTTTTTTCGATTGGAGAGTTGATAAGAAAAAGTAAACGATTAATTTCTTGATTCTTTGATATGGTTTGAAACTTCGGAAACAAACAAAAAACTTAGGCTTATGTGACTAAAACGTTAATAATTTGCTTTACTTTTGTAAATGTGCTTATATCGTTAAATGGACTATAACGTAAATACTTTCTATTAATCTTCTGTATAGCGACAAAAATAAAGATTAAATGGACTATATCGCTAATGTGACTAACAATGGAAATGACTATAAACGAAAAGTACTGTATAAAATAATGAACAAATTAGGAAAATACAATTTTTTTGCAGGTGGCTCTATGCATTTTATTTTATATTATTGTTTTGAATTCACAACATTTTTTAAACGTTTTTATTTGACTTTTTCAATTACAATTTTCGATTTGCTTGTCAGAAATTTTGTTGGTTGTTTTAAAAATTCTACTACCCCCCAGGGTCAACATTTTACTTACATTCTCACTTTTCTATCGCCTCACACACGTAATAAGAAAACACACTTGTTTTATAATAAATTCGTTTGATACATACATACACATATTATAAGAACATACCTACATAGTTGAATTGTCTAAAAATTTTAATAATAATTCGGTTCGAATCGTTATAATTTAATTTTTACAACAATAAAACACATATTCTTACCCTACCAATTAAGCAATCGGTCGCATTCGTTCTTACGCAGGTTATTTGCACATAAATTGCTTGCAAACAAAACAAAATCACTTAAAAAATAAAAAATACCAAAAACCTGTTTTAACGAAAAAAACATACACACACACGTTGGTTTGCAAAAACAGAAAACATGTGTATGCATATATTAATGCATGTGGTTTTTTGCTCTCTCCAGTTTTCTAAATGTGAGCACGAAGTTTTTGCTTTCCTTGTTACTTCCCCCCCTCATCATTAAGAAGCACAACATTTTTGTCAATTCCAAACATGTGAGAACACAAACCAACAACAAATTGCCATTGCAAAATTTGTGAGCGAAATTATATGAGAGCGGGGCGTAATGATAAACCCCGCCATAAGAAATTTTGCTTCTACATGATGCGCATTCTATATGATTTATATTCTTTGCTAATATTCTATTATAATATATTACATAATACTCAACTATATACCTGTAATTTAACAGAAATATTTAATTATTTAATGTTTTAAATGATTGTTTAACTTAATACTATCATACTTTCGTGGATGATTCGTCGTTTTGTTTCAGAGAATTACAAATTAAAATAACGTAACACATTTAACTAAATAAATAACAATAAAAATAATATTTTTTCCTAAAAAATATATCGGTGTTCGCATTTTTATTCTAAATATTTAATATAACTCTAACATCTCGTATAATTTTCACGTTACAACGTTTTTTGCTTCTCATGTAAGCTTATGAAATTTGATGTTACAATATTCTGCATTTAAGACACTGGTGTTCAAAAATGTTTTGCATATGTATTCTGAGAGAATTGTTTAAGTACAGTGACACGCAAAACTAAACGCACAATTTTTATTAATATTTAATCACAAGAATTTTTTTTGGTTATATAAAATTTATAATAATGCAGTTCACTCTGAATTAAGTGTATGTGATAAACTTCCGTTGATTAGAGGTTTCTGTAGAGTTGGTGATTAGGGATTAATTAAGAAAATTATGATTCTTTTCATAGCTATATGACTAGGTATACCGATGAGGAAAAAAAACCTTTTCATTAGAAATAACATTTTTTGTTTTTAAATTAAGGAATGGCTATCAGGGGAAGAAAATATTGAAAATAAATCAGATTTTATATTAAAAAATTTTTCCAAAAAAATCTTTTTATTTCTAATAAAAAGGTTTTTTTTTTCTTCATCGGTATATCCAGTCATATTGCTATGAAAAGAATCATAATGCCTCTTAATAACATTTTCCCAATATCCTTTAAATGTTTGATAACATAAAAGACATTGGGCATTACCAAAGGCATTTTTAATCATAAAATAGTTTTGCATTTTAATATTTTTTAGCAACAAACTAGCGTAGCTTCCGCGCATGTGCATTCGTCGCTGTCTGACGAGCAACTAAATTAATTTCATTATTATTTATTTTACACACTGTATTTGAACAAATATCAATGCATCTATCGTACATGTGCGCTTGTTGCTCTCACACGTACGACAAAAATAATGAGCGTAAAAAACAAAGGGGTGGGGCTTCTAAACAATTGTTTGCCTGAATGAGCATCACTGATTTAAGATGACGATATGTTCAGTTCTCTTAGTTTTTTTTGTTTCAATAATATTTGCCTACAAAAAAACCACACATACATTTTGGTTCACCAGTCAATAAATAATTTTATATAAACAAAAAGAAAAGTCTTTTAGAAGGGTTTTTATTAAATATTTTACAAATTCAAGTTTTTCTATTCTAAAGCCTATAGTACACGGCATGTAAAAAGACACATGCGCATGTGGTTCTGACGTAATTTTGACGTCATCACACAACACGCAATGTTTATTGTGGCTTTGCATTGACGTCAAAATTACGTCAGAACCACATGCGCATGTGTCTTTTTACATGCCGTGTACTATAGGCTTAAGATTAGGCCTGTCGCAATGGTTTTATTAGTAGTTATGTTGGAACATGTTGCAAGTTTAGTTATTTATTTACTCACTTCGTATTATTTGCCACAACAATTAACTGCCTATTTCACTAAATGCGAACGAACGCTTTCGTTCGCACAAATACATGTAAAACAAAAACAAATTCTCAAAAAGGGTCACATATTATTAAAGAATTTTTGTAGTAAATATAACGGGATATACTGAGTGCAAATGTAACAACAATTTATCTTTATAGTGTTTACATATGAATATGAATATGCAGATTAAAGAAAATAAAATATAACAAGTTGTTGGTAGGCAGGGTCCTCGCTGTTGGTAGGGGTCATCTCTAAACATTCCGCCCCCCATGATATGGTGATATATTCAACTGGGCTCAAGTTCTTCAAGGGGTCCGGAAAATAAACAGCCGCATTATAGCACCTTGTTTTTGGGTTTCATCACGTAGAATGCTGGAGTACAGATGATGTTACCAGGGGGTGAACTGTGTGCCATAGTATTAGATGTGGAGTTGTTGAAAAATAGTAAACTGAGATGAGACCATACGACCAATGCCACAAAATTATTTGTGTTTTTCTTGGGTGACTTTTACTGGAATTATACAAAATAATTATTAGAAATGTGTATTTAATTATTAAATAACAGTACGAGTTTCGTTATGGGTCTCGTAATAATTCCATTTGTAGTTCGAATATCAACTACTCTGATATTTTTGTCGGGTCCAAGGTAGGTTTTGGTAATTCGACCTAATTTCCATTCATTAGGTGGCAGATTACTGTCTTTGATGACAACTAAATCGTCAACGTTGAGGTTTTGGTGTTGATATTTCCATTTATATCGACGATGCAGCTCACTTAAATATTCTGATTTCCATCTTTCGCAGAAAGTCTCCATCGGTTGGCGAGGGTCAAGTTTTCGTTGCTCGAATCTTTTTCTGGTGGGGTCATGAATGTAGTACCAATAAGAAAGTGTGCAGGAGTAAGCGGTGATAGATCAGTTGGGTCGTCACTAGCTGGACTTAAGGGTCTGGAGTTTAGACAGGATTCAATTCGGGTCAAAATTGTAGAAAACTCTTCAAATGTAAATTTCATATTTGGAGTCATTTTTCGTGAATGGATCTTGAAGGATTTAACACCGGCTTCCCATAGTACTCCCATGTGTGGTGTGCCAGGGGGTATAAATTTCCATTCTACGTTCTGATGACTGTAGTGATGAATTATTTTTTGTTGAAGATTTTTGACAAATTCGAGTCGATCCTTTCTTATAAGTTCTGCAGCTCCAACGAAATTTGTTCCATTGTCGGAATAAATTTTAGATGGACATCCCCGTCTTCCAATAAATCTGGCAAGAGCAGCTAGAAAAGCCTGAGTTGAAAGGTCACTTACTGCTTCTAAGTGTATTGCTTTGGTGGAAAAGCAGACAAAAATACACGCATAGCCTTTTGTAATAAGGCATGCTCGACCGGTGAAATTTCTTATGTTGAAGGGTCCAGCATAGTCTACGCCAGTGATTGTAAAGAGTCTGGAGAGTGTCGTGCGTTCTGGAGGTAATGACGCCATAATTTGTTTTTGAGTCCGCTTTTTGTATAAAATGCAAGTTTTGCAGTTCCGAATAACGGTTTTTACTAGAGTTTTTAATTTGCAAATCCAAAATTCGGTGCTTATATGAGTCTCGATAGTTGACAATTATATGGCAGTATAATTGGAAAACGTTCATTATAGTTTAAAGATGGTGATAAAGTTAGTCTACCATTTGCTCGCATAATTCCTTTGAGGTATAAGAAAGGATTTAGGGTTAGAAGACTACTTTTAGGTGAAAGTTTTTCTTTAAGTTGTAACTTTTTGTATTCCTCTGAATACTGAATCTTTTGGGTCAGTATAATTAGTCGTTCTTTAACGTCTTGAACTTCATTGGATGTGACTTCTGTTGAGGGAAAATTAAAGTTACTTTTGTTTTGACCAGAGTTTTTTCTCCATCGTAAGATGTAAGCTATAACTCGATATGCACGTGACAATGATGAGAAACGATTTAATGGGTCTTCATATGTCGTAGTTGTAAATAATTTTATGGGTTTTGCTTCTAACGTTGTGTCATTAGAAGATTTTGGCATCGGCCATTGATGTTTTGGTAATTTTAGCCACGAGGGTCCATACCACCACAAATTATTGTTTTTCAAGTCTTCTGGTGAACATCCTCGACTAGCGACATCAGCTGGGTTTTCTTTAGAGTCCACATGTTGCCAGTTTTGAGTCCCGACTTTTTGTATTATTTCCGACACTCGATTTCCAACAAACGTGTTCCAGGTACATGGCGGTTTCTTAAGCCACGATAATACGATTGTCGAGTCAGTCCAATAGTGGGTTACTACATTTTGAAATTCATAGGTTTTTAATAGACTTGATGCCAAATTAGCTAGCAATACAGCTCCACAAAGTTCTAAGCGTGGTAGCGATAAGCTTTTGAGGGGGGCTACTCGAGTCTTCGAAACCAAAAGAGTTGTGTGTATAGATGTTTCGTCATTTTGTATTCGAATGTATAATGAAGCAGCATAAGCTTTTTCTGAAGCGTCGCTGAAGCCATGTATTTCGACGTGACTTAAGGGTGTATATTTTATCCAACGGGGTATTTTTATAATTTTAATATTGGGAAAATTGTTTACGAATCTTTTCCATTTATGTTGAGAAATTGGTTTTAAAATGTCATCCCAGTTTGTCTTTTCTAACCATATTTGCTGCATGATTACTTTAGCGTCTATTATTATTGGAGCTATCCATCCACATGGGTCAAAAAATTTGGCAATTGTAGACAAAACTTCTCTCTTTGTATACGCCTCTTTAACTTTTTTATCTGGGGCTGTGAATGTAAAGGTGTCCGATGAAATGTTCCATTGTATACCTAGAGTCTTGGTCCCGTCATTTTCGGACAGATTTAACCAGTCGAGTGGTAGTAGAGTCTCACTAGGTAAATCCTGAATGACTTGTGGCTCATTAGAGTTCCATTTCATCAGATCAAAGCCTGCTGATTTTAAGACAGAAGTTAATTCTTTTCTAGATTTGGTAGCTTCTTCCATAGTGTGACCTCCTGCTAAGACGTCATCCACATACATATTTTGTTTAAGAATCTTGGACGCCAAGGGATGAGTAATTTGCACCTCTTCAGCTAATTGAAGAAGCGTCCTGATGGCTAAAAATGGGGCGCAATTAACTCCAAATGTGACGGTGAGAAGCTCGTAATCTTCTATCGGGTCATTTTTGGATTTTCTGAATAATATTCTTTGAAACTTTGTTTGAGTTGGGTCGATCAGTATTTGGCGATACATTTTTGTAATGTCGGCGTTGAATACAAAGCGGAAAAATCTCCATTTGGCTATCAGAAGAACAAGATCGTGCTGAAGAATGGGTCCTGGATATAAAATGTCATTAAGACTATTCTTATTTGACGTTGGGCTAGAGGCATTAAAAACCACTCTGAGTTTAGTGGTCAATCGGTCAGGTTTTATTATTGCGTGATGCGGCAGATAATAATTCGGGGCTTTGTTTATATCCGGGGGTGCGATTTTTCTCATGTGGCCTAACTCAAGATATTCCAAAATAACATTGTCATATAATTGTTTTATTTCGGGTTTCTGGCTGAGCATGCGTTCCATTCGTAGGTACTGAGCCATAGCAATGTTGCGAGAAGAGCCTATTTCTTCTGTTTTTTTGAAGGGCAGGGTAACTATATACCTTCCCGAGTCGTTTCTACGTGTTGTTTTCTTGAAATTGTGTTCCACAATGGTATCCTCGTCTGACTTCAAAATCTGTTTTGGGGTTTCCTCCACCTCCCAAAAGCGTGTGAGGATTTGGTCAAGGGACGATGTATTTAATAACGAAATTGTTGTTCTGGGTTGAGTAGTTTTTGGTGTTGGTCCCCCCACAATCCAGCCAAATACTGTTTTTTGTGCCAAAAGGGATCCTATAGACCGCATCGGTGTGTCCATGCAATAAATCGAGGGGCCTACGTCAAGGCCTATTAGCATGTCGATGGGTCTACTTTGATTAAAGTGAGGGTCTGCGAGTTGCAATTTTGCAGTCTCACTGAGCTTTAGCATGTCAAACGTTTGAGGTGGTAAATTAGAGGGAAGGGTCTTGAGAACTGGGGCCCAAACTTCTAACTTAAACGATGTGTCCACCCGTGAGTAAAGGTTAAGCAAACATGCTTTAGTTGAGGTTTCAGAAACTGTTTGACTCAAACCAGAAACGTGAACTATGTTTCTTTTAGTGGGTAATTTTAATCGGTTTTTTAGTTTGTCCGATACAAAGGTTGATTGTGATCCAGGGTCGATGATAGCTCTCGCCTGGTATCTTTGACCTCGGTGGAGTGCAATAATGCCTTACGAAATAAGGCCTTTAAGGCTTTATTTCACTTTCAAAGTGCAATAAAGCCTTTTTGCAAATAAAGGCCTTATTTCTCAATTGAAAGTGAAATAAAGCCTTAAAGGCCTTATTGCACTTAAATTTTATATATATGCTTTGAAAGATTTGCTTGACATTAAAATGTACATAAAAGGAAATGTCTGGAAAAAAGCATACACAAATATTAATTTAACCGCAACAATATTGAAAATCTTCACTTAATAAAGTTTTTCTGCGTGGCGGCCTGCGGCCGATCTTAGGGATTTTCTCCTCCATAGGACGCGGCAGGTGGCTTCGCTGAATAAAGTTTCCTTGCGCGCGTCACACTAGGGAAGATAATGAGACGCGCGCAGGAAAACTGTGTTCAGCCAAGCCACCTGCCGCGTCCTATGGAGGAGAAAACCCCTAAGATCGGCCGCAGGCCGCCACGCAGAAAAACTTTAATAAGTGAAGATTTAGGTGGCTTTTTCCTACGTAGTGCATAAAGTCCATGGACATTATGTCACTATTTGTGTGTCACAATGTTCATGGACATTATGACATGCCACCGAAAAATATAAAATAAAGGCTTTATTGCACAATTGGCTAAATTTAAATAACGGCCTTATTTCACTTTCAAAGTGCAATAAAGCCTTTTTGCAAATAAAGGCCTTATTTCTCAATTGAAAGTGAAATAAAGCCTTAAAGGCCTTATTTCGTAAGGCATTATTGCACTCCACCTTTGACCTCTAGTTTCTATTTCGACAATAGCAGTGAAAAGCAAGGTTTCTCGGTCTGTTTGATTTGTCGATGTTTGTATGTTTTCGCGCAGAGTCAGGGAAGTAAAGTTAGGAATACTTGATCTTGAAGTGGACTGTATGAATTGGGTTTGAGCTGCGGCACTTGTGCTTGGTTGCTCGTCAGCGTTATTTTGTGGCAAGTTTGTAGGCTGGGTCACCGTTGCCTTGTGCAACAAAGTGTTGTGTTTTTGTTTACACAGCCTACAACTGTATTTGCTAGGGCACTCCCTGACACTATGATTGATCGACAGACAGTTGTAACATGAATTTGTGACTCTTACGATATGAATTCGATCACTTACATTTTTTTCTAAAAATGTGGGGCATGATCGTAGGGTGTGTGACTCGCTACAATGTTGGCACGTTATGGGGTTATTATTAGAACTTCTGACGGGTTTATTTTTGTTCTGATTGTGACTTTCAGATTTCGCAATATTCGTTTGGAATGAAGTGATGTTCCGTTTATTTTGGTTGTTTTTCGCGACTTCTGACTTGGGCTTTATGGATTTGTCCTTTGATGATTTAATATTGCCTACTGATTCTAGGGTCTTAAATTTGTGGGTCAAAAACTTGTCGAATTCTTGCCATTTGGGTACTTCGGCACAATCTTCACGAGAATTTTCAAATTCTTGAACAAGGGCCCTGGGAAGTTTTTGAAAGCAAATGTAAATTAAAAAGGACTCCCATGTTGAAGTGTCAATTCCTAGTGTGCCTAATGTCTGCCTACAATCGTTTATTGTCCTTTGTAATTTTTTAATTGAGGCTCCAGAGTCCATAGAGGCATGAGGCAGATCCAAAATAATTTTATATTGCTCATTAACCTGCATCCATTTATTTTCGTACCGGTCAACTAAATTTTTCCAAGCCATGATAAACCCATCGTTTGTTAAAGGGACATGCGAAATTGCTTCTCTGGCTTCTCCCCCGGTTTTTTGGGTCAGATAAAAAAGCCTTTCAACATTGCTAATTTTAGGATTTCTAATGTATATGGCTGTGAACAAGTCACGGAAACTGGGCCATAATTTATAATCCCCAAAAAAAGTGTCTGTGTCGCAAGGAGGGAGTCTTATTGATGAGACCTCTCTTTCTAACGGAATATTTGACTGGCGTTCAAGTAGTTCTATGGCTGTGTCCGTAAGCGCATGGATTTCAGCATTGATGGACGACAAACAATTTTTATAGGCGGTTAGGGCTCTTTGGTATCGCTCCCGTAATTTATTTTTGTCAATTGGTTTATCATCATCTTGATCTACGTCCCTACATTCTTCATATGACCTTTTTACCTGGGTCCATATGGAGTCTAATTCTACTCGAATTATTTCTAACGCGTGTACATTATCTTCAGCTCGCGCTTCTGCTTGAATCTTTTCGAAGTCGACTAAATCGTTTGTGCAATTGACGAATTTTTTCAGGGACATGTTTGTAGATTGAACAAGTGTCAGAATAATAATAAATTGAGTCAAGAAATTTGCCTGCTAGCGATAAACAAATTGTATTGTAGAAAATTTGTGGGTCAAATATTGTTTTAATTTCCCCGGTTAATTTTTCAAATATGACCGCAATGGTAACTCGGTTTTTATTTTTATAGTGACGTCACGGTTATTTTACGCAAAAGAATCAAGCAAACACACAAGTAGAAAATAGCAATGTTTTAAATGTTCGCTTTTGTTATTTAAATTTTGTTTTTATTTTCTTCTTGTGTTTTTTGTAGTTATTGTATGTTCACTTACTTGCTGAATGCTTGCTTGTGTTGTTGTTGTTGTTGTTGTTGCTGCTGCTTGTTTTCTGCTAGGCGCGTACAAACTTCTCTGCTGCTGAGCTATGATCTGCCGGTGGTGGTTTACCGTTAGTAATTTTAATTTTTGTAATTTTTGTTGACTGTTCTTTTTTTTCAAATTTCAGGGTCACTTTTTTTTATCACTTTTTTTCCAAAAATTTGTTCTTTTAAATTGTTGTTGTTTAGAGTCACAAAATTTTTTTTTTTAAAAATTTTTAAATACACACAATGTTTTTGTAAAATAAAATTAAGAGTCACAAACACAATTTTTTGTAAAATAAAATTTACACACACGGTAGATAATTGTCGTTTTATTTTTTGTAAAAATTATCCGGCTCGAAGGACCAAATGTTGAGGGATGAACTTTAAATTCTTTTTGCACCTCAAGTTAAACACGGTTCACTTTTATTTTATTTTAAATAAAACTCTTTGTCTTAATTTTAGTTTTTGTATTTTTTATTTATATTTTGTTTATTTAATTTTGTATAACACTGTTTTTTTTTATTTGCAAGGGTTTTGTTTGTTTTGTTGGGTCACAATTTTTTCTTACTTTTTTGTTGTTTGATGTTTGCACTTTAACGATCGAAACTAGAGTAAGTTTTAATTGTTTTTCAATATACAAAAAGGGTCACATATTATTAAAGAATTTTTGTACTAAATATAACGGGATATACTGAGTGCAAATGTAACAACAATTTAACTTTATAATGTTTACATATGAATATGAATATGCAGATTAAAGAAAATAAAATATAACAAGTTGTTGGTAGGCAGGGTCCTCGCTGTTGGTAGGGGTCATCTCTAAACATTCCGCCCCCCATGATATGGTGATATATTCAACTGGGCTCAAGTTCTTCAAGGGGTCCGGAAAATAAACAGCCGCATTATAGCACCTTGTTTTTGGGTTTCATCACGTAGAATGCTGGAGTCCAGATGATGTTACCAGGGGGTGAACTGTGTGCCATAGTATTAGATGTGGGGTTGTTGAAAAATAGTAAACTGAGATGAGACCATACGACCAATGCCACAAAGTTATTTGTGTTTTTCTTGGGTGACTTTTACTGGAATTATACAAAATAATTATTAGAAATGTGTATTTAATTATTAAATAACAGTACGAGTTTCGTTATGGGTCTCGTAATAATTCCATTTGTAGTTCGAATATCAACTACTCTGATATTTTTGTCGGGTCCAAGGTAGGTTTTGGTAATTCGACCTAATTTCCATTCATTAGGTGGCAGATTACTGTCTTTGATGACAACTAAATCGTCAACGTTGAGGTTTTGGTGTTGATATTTCCATTTACATCAACGATGCAGCTCACTTAAATATTCTGATTTCCATCTTTCGCAGAAAGTATGGTAAATAATTGTTAGACGTCTCCATCGGTTGGCGAGGGTCAAGTTTTCGTTGCTCGAATCTTTTTATGGTGGGGTCATGAATGAAGTACCAATAAGAAAGTGTGCAGGAGTAAGCGGTGATAGATCAGTTGGGTCGTCACTAGCTGGACTTTAGGGTCTGGAGTTTAGACAGGATTCAATTCGGGTCAAAATTGTAGAAAACTCTTCAAATGTAAATTTCATATTTGGAGTCATTTTTCGTAAATGGATCTTGAAGGATTTAACACCGGCTTCCCATAGTACTCCCATGTGTGGTGTGCCAGGGGGTATAAATTTCCATTCTACGTTCTGATGACTGTAGTGATGAATTATTTTTTGTTGAAGATTTTTGACAAATTCGAGTCGATCCTTTCTTATAAGTTCTGCAGCTCCAACGAAATTTGTTCCATTGTCGGAATAAATTTTAGATGGACATCCCCGTCTTCCAATAAATCTGGCAAAAGCAGCTAGAAAAGCCTGAGTTGAAAGGTCACTTACTGCTTCTAAGTGTATTGCTTTGGTGGAAAAGCAGACAAAAATACACGCATAGCCTTTTGTAATAAGGCATGCTCGACCGGTGAAATTTCTTATGTTGAAGGGTCCAGCATAGTCTACGCCAGTGATTGTAAAGGGTCTGGAGAGTGTCGTGCGTTCTGGAGTTAATGACGCCATAATTTGTTCTTGAGTCCGCTTTTTGTATAAAATGCAAGTTTTGCAGTTCCGAATAACGGTTTTTACTAGAGTTTTTAATTTGCAAATCCAAAATTCGGTTCTTATACTTCGAGTCATAAGTTGGTTTCCACCATGTAAGGTTATTTTGTGAGTGAATTCTGCGATGAGTCTCGATAGTTGACAATTATATGGCAGTATAATTGGAAAACGTTCATTATAGTTTAAAGATGGTGATAAAGTTAGTCTACCATTTGCTCGCATAATTCCTTTGAGGTCTAAGAAAGGATTTAGGGTTAGAAGACTACTTTTAGGTGAAAGTTTTTCTTTAAGCTGTAACTTTTTGTATTCCTCTGAATACTGAATCTTTTGGGTCAGTATAATTAGTCGTTCTTTAACGTCTTGAACTTCATTGGATGTGACTTCTGTTGAGGGAAAATTAAAGTTACTTTTGTTTTGACCAGAGTTTTTTCTCCATCGTAAGATGTAAGCTATAACTCGATATGCACGTGACAATGATGAGAAACGATTTATTGGGTCTTCATATGTCGTAGTTGTAAATAATTTTATGGGTTTTGCTTCTAACGTTGTGTCATTAGAAGATTTTGGCATCGGCCATTGATGTTTTGGTAATTTTAGCCACGAGGGTCCATACCACCAGAAATTATTGTTTTTCAAGTCTTCTGGTGAACATCCTCGACTAGCGACATCAGCTGGGTTTTCTTTAGAGTCCACATGTTGCCAGTTTTGAGTCCCGACTTTTTGTATTATTTCCGACACTCGATTTCCAACAAACGTGTTCCAGGTACATGGCGGTTTCTTAAGCCACGATAATACGATTGTCGAGTCAGTCCAATAGTGGGTTACTACATTTTGAAATTCATAGGTTTTTAATAGACTTGATGCCAAATTAGCTAGCAATACAGCTCCACAAAGTTCTAAGCGTGGTAGCGATAAGCTTTTGAGGGGGGCTACTCGAGTCTTCGAAACCAAAAGAGTTGTGTGTATAGATGTTTCGTCATTTTGTATTCGAATGTATAATGAAGCAGCATAAGCTTTTTCTGAAGCGTCGCTGAAGCCATGTATTTCGACGTGACTTAAGGGTGTATATTTTATCCAACGGGGTATTTTTATAATTTTAATATTGGGAAAATTGTTTACGAATCTTTTCCATTTATGTTGAGAAATTGGTTTTAAAATGTCATCCCAGTTTGTCTTTTCTAACCATATTTGCTGCATGATTACTTTAGCGTCTATTATTATTGGAGCTATCCATCCACATGGGTCAAAAAATTTGGCAATTGTAGACAAAACTTCTCTCTTTGTATACGCCTCTTTAACTTTTTTATCTGGGGCTGTGAATGTAAAGGTGTCCGATGAAATGTTCCATTTTATACCTAGAGTCTTGGTCCCGTCATTTTCGGACAGATTTAACCAGTCGAGTGGTAGTAGAGTCTCACTAGGTAAATCCTGAATGACTTGTGGCTCATTAGAGTTCCATTTCATCAGATCAAAGCCTGCTGATTTTAAGACAGAAGTTAATTCTTTTCTAGATTTGGTAGCTTCTTCCATAGTGTGACCTCCTGCTAAGACGTCACCCACATACATATTTTGTTTAAGAATCTTGGACGCCAAGGGATGAGTCATTTGCACCTCTTCAGCTAATTGAAGAAGCGTCGTGATGGCTAAAAATGGGGCGCAATTAACTCCAAATGTGACGGTGAGAAGCTCGTAATCTTCTATCGGGTCATTTTTGGATTTTCTGAATAATATTCTTTGAAACTTTGTTTGAGTTGGGTCGATCAGTATTTGGCGATACATTTTTGTAATGTCGGCGTTGAATACAAAGCGGAAAATCTCCATTTGGCTATCAGAAGAACAAGATCTTGCTGAAGAATGGGTCCTGGATATAAAATGTCATTAAGACTATTCTTATTTGACGTTGGGCTAGAGGCATTAAAAACCACTCTGAGTTTAGTGGTCAATCGGTCAGGTTTTATTATTGCGTGATGCGGCAGATAATAATTCGGGGCTTTGTTTATATCCGGGGGTGCGATTTTTCTCATGTGGCCTAACTCAAGATATTCCAAAATAACATTGTGTTATAATTGTTTTATTTCGGGTTTCTGGCTGAGCATGCGTTCCATTCGTAGGTACTGAGCCATAGCAATGTTGCGAGAAGAGCCTATTTCTTCTGTTTTTTTGAAGGGCAGGGTAACTATATACCTTCCCGAGTCGTTTCTACGTGTTGTTTTCTTGAAATTGTGTTCCACAATGGTATCCTCGTCTGACTTCAAAATCTATTTTGGGGTTTCCTCCACCTCCCAAAAGCGTGTGAGGATTTGGTCAAGGGACGATGTATTTAATAACGAAATTGTTGTTCTGGGTTGAGTAATTTTTGGTGTTGGTCCCCCCACAATCCAGCCAAATACTGTTTTTTGTGCCAAAAGGGATCCTATAGATCGCATCGGTGTGTCCATGCAATAAATCGAGGGGTCTACGTCAAGGCCTATTAGCATGTCGATGGGTCTACTTTGATTAAAGTGAGGGTCTGCGAGTTGCAATTTTGCAGTCTCACTGAGCTTTAGCATGTCAAACGTTTGAGGTGGTAAATTAGAGGGAAGGGTCTTGAGAACTGGGGCCCAAACTTCTAACTTAAACGATGTGTCCACCGGTGAGCAAAGGTTAAGCAAACATGCTTTAGTTGAGGTTTCAGAAACTGTTTGACTCAAACCAGAAACGTGAACTATGTTTCTTTTAGTGGGTAATTTTAATCGGTTTTTTAGTTTGTCCGATACAAAGGTTGATTGTGATCCAGGGTCGATGATAGCTCTCGCCTGGTATCTTTGACCTCTAGTTTCTATTTCGACAATAGCAGTGAAAAGCAAGGTTTCTCGGTATGTTTGATTTGTCGATGTTTGTATGTTTTCGCGCAGAGTCAGGGAAGTAAAGTTAGGAATACTTGATCTTGAAGTGGACTGTATGAATTGGGTTTGAGCTGCGGCACTTGTGCTTGGTTGCTCGTCAGCGTTATTTTGTGGCAAGTTTGTAGGCTGGGTCAGCGTTGCCTTGTGCAACAAAGTGTTGTGTTTTTGTTTACACAGCCTACAACTGTATTTGCTAGGGCACTCCCTGACACTATGATTGATCGACAGACAGTTGTAACATGAATTTGTGACTCTTACGATATGAATTCGATCACTTACATTTTTTTCTAAAAATGTGGGGCATGATCGTAGGGTGTGTGACTCGCTACAATGTTGGCACGTTATGGGGTTATTATTAGAACTTCTGACGGGTTTATTTTTGTTCTGATTGTGACTTTCAGATTTCGCAATATTCGTTTGGAATGAAGTGATGTTCCGTTTTTTTTTGGTTGTTTTTCGCGACTTCTGACTTGGGCGGTATGGATTTGTCCTTTGATGATTTAATATTGCCTACTGATTCTAGGGTCTTAAATTTGTGGGTCAAAAACTTGTCGAATTCTTGCCATTTGGGTACTTCGGCACAATCTTCACGAGAATTTTCAAATTCTTGAACAAGGGCCCTGGGAAGTTTTTGAGAGCAAATGTAAATTAAAAAGGACTCCCATGTTGAAGTGTCAATTCCTAGTGTGCCTAATGTCTGCCTACAATCGTTTATTGTCCTTTGTAATTTTTTAATTGAGGCTCCAGAGTCCATAGAGGCATGAGGCAGATCCAAAATAATTTTATATTGCTCATTAACCTGCATCCATTTATTTTCGTACCGGTCAACTAAATTTTTCCAAGCCATGATAAACCCATCGTTTGTTAAAGGGACATGCGAAATTGCTTCTCTGGCTTCTCCCCCGGTTTTTTGGGTCAGATAAAAAAGCCTTTCAACATTGCTAATTTTAGGATTTCTAATGTATATTGCTGTGAACAAGTCACGGAAACTGGGCCATAATTTATAATCCCCAAAAAAGTGTCTGTGTCGCAAGGAGGGAGTCTTATTGATGAGACCTCTCTTTCTAACGGAATATTTGACTGGCGTTCAAGTGGTTCTATGGCTGTGTCCGTAAGCGCATGGATTTCAGCATTGATGGACGACAAACAATTTTTATAGGCGGTTAGGGCTCTTTGGTATCGCTCCCGTAATTTATTTTTGTCAATTGGTTTATCATCATCTTGATCTACGTCCCTACATTCTTCATATGACCTTTTTACCTGGGTCCATATGGAGTCTAATTCTACTCGAATTATTTCTAACGCGTGTACATTATCTTCAGCTCGCGCTTCTGCTTGAATCTTTTCGAAGTCGACTAAATCGTTTATGCAATTGACGAATTTTTTCAGGGACATGTTTGTAGATTGAACAAGTGTCAGAATAATAATAAATTGAGTCAAGAAATTTGCCTGCTAGCGATAAACAAATTGTATTGTAGAAAATTTGTGGGTCAAATATTGTTTTAATTTCCCCGGTTAATTTTTCAAATATGACCGCAATGGTAACTCGGTTTTTATTTTTATAGTGACGTCACGGTTATTTTACGCAAAAGAATCAAGCAAACACACAAGTAGAAAATAACAATGTTTTAAATGTTCGCTTTTGTTATTTAAATTTTGTTTTTATTTTCTTCTTGTGTTTTTTGTAGTTATTGTATGTTCACTTACTTGCTGAATGCTTGCTTGTGTTGTTGTTGTTGTTGCTGCTGCTGCTTGTTTTCTGCTAGGCGCGTACAAACTTATCTGCTGCTGAGCTATGATCTGCCGGTGGTGGTTTACCGTTAGTAATTTTAATTTTTGTAATTTTTGTTGACTGTTCTTTTTTTTTTTCAAATTTCAGGGTCACTTTTTTTTATCACTTTTTTTTCCAAAAATTTGTTCTTTTAAATTGTTGTTGTTTAGAGTCACAAAATGTTTTTTTAAAAAATTTTTAAATACACACAATGTTTTTGTAAAATAAAATTAAGAGTCACAAACACAATTTTTTGTAAAATAAAATTTACACACACGGTAGGTAATTGTCGTTTTATTTTTTGTAAAAATTATCCGGCTCGAAGGACCAAATGTTGAGGGATGAACTTTAAATTCTTTTTGCACCTCAAGTTAAACACGGTTCACTTTTATTTTATTTTAAATAAAACTCTTTGTCTTAATTTTAGTTTTTGTATTTTTTATTTATATTTTGTTTATTTAATTTTGTATAACACTGTTTTTTTTTATTTGCAAGGGTTTTGTTTGTTTTGTTGGGTCACAATTTTTTCTTACTTTTTTGTTGTTTGATGTTTGCACTTTAACGATCGAAACTAGAGTAAGTTTTAATTGTTTTTCAATATACAAAAAGGGTCACATATTATTAAAGAATTTTTGTACTAAATATAACGGGATATACTGAGTGCAAATGTAACAACAATTTAACTTTATAATGTTTACATATGAATATGAATATGCAGATTAAAGAAAATAAAATATAACAAGTTGTTGGTAGGCAGGGTCCTCGCTGTTGGTAGGGGTCATCTCTAAACATTCCGCCCCCCATGATATGGTGATATATTCAACTGGGCTCAAGTTCTTCAAGGGGTCCGGAAAATAAACAGCCGCATTATAGCACCTTGTTTTTGGGTTTCATCACGTAGAATGCTGGAGTACAGATGATGTTACCAGGGGGTGAACTGTGTGCCATAGTATTAGATGTGGAGTTGTTGAAAAATAGTAAACTGAGATGAGACCATACGACCAATGCCACAAAGTTATTTGTGTTTTTCTTGGGTGACTTTTACTGGAATTATACAAAATAATTATTAGAAATGTGTATTTAATTATTAAATAACAGTACGAGTTTCGTTATGGGTCTCGTAATAATTCCATTTGTAGTTCGAATATCAACTACTCTGATATTTTTGTCGGGTCCAAGGTAGGTTTTGGTAATTCGACCTAATTTCCATTCATTAGGTGGCAGATTACTGTCTTTGATGACAACTAAATCGTCAACGTTGAGGTTTTGGTGTTGATATTTCCATTTATATCGACGATGCAGCTCACTTAAATATTCTGATTTCCATCTTTCGCAGAAAGTATGGTAAATAATTGTTAGACGTCTCCATCGGTTGGCGAGGGTCAAGTTTTCGTTGCTCGAATCTTTTTCTGGTGGGGTCATGAATGTAGTACCAATAAGAAAGTGTGCAGGAGAAAGCGGTGATAGATCAGTTGGGTCGTCACTAGCTGGACTTAAGGGTCTGGAGTTTAGACAGGATTCAATTCGGGTCAAAATTGTAGAAAACTCTTCAAATGTAAATTTCATATTTGGAGTCATTTTTCGTAAATGGATCTTGAAGGATTTAACACCGGCTTCCCATAGTACTCCCATGTGTGGTGTGCCAGGGGGTATAAATTTCCATTCTACGTTCTGATGACTGTAGTGATGAATTATTTTTTGTTGAAGATTTTTGACAAATTCGAGTCGATCCTTTCTTATAAGTTCTGCAGCTCCAACGAAATTTGTTCCATTGTCGGAATAAATTTTAGATGGACATCCCCGTCTTCCAATAAATCTGGCAAAAGCAGCTAGAAAAGCCTGAGTTGAAAGGTCACTTACTGCTTCTAAGTGTATTGCTTTGGTGGATTGTAAAGGGTCTGGAGAGTGTCGTGCGTTCTGGAGGTAATGACGCCATAATTTGTTCTTGAGTCCGCTTTTTGTATAAAATGCAAGTTTTGCAGTTCCGAATAACGGTTTTTACTAGAGTTTTTAATTTGCAAATCCAAAATTCGGTTCTTATACTTCGAGTCATAAGTTGGTTTCCACCATGTAAGGTTATTTTGTGAGTGAATTCTGCGATGAGTCTCGATAGTTGACAATTATATGGCAGTATAATTGGAAAACGTTCATTATAGTTTAAAGATGGTGATAAAGTTAGTCTACCATTTGCTCGCATAATTCCTTTGAGGTCTAAGAAAGGATTTAGGGTTAGAAGACTACTTTTAGGTGAAAGTTTTTCTTTAAGTTGTAACTTTTTGTATTCCTCTGAATACTGAATCTTTTGGGTCAGTATAATTAGTCGTTCTTTAACGTCTTGAACTTCATTGGATGTGACTTCTGTTGAGGGAAAATTAAAGTTACTTTTGTTTTGACCAGAGTTTTTTCTCCATCGTAAGATGTAAGCTATAACTCGATATGCACGTGACAATGATGAGAAACGATTTAATGGGTCTTCATATGTCGTAGTTGTAAATAATTTTATGGGTTTTGCTTCTAACGTTGTGTCATTAGAAGATTTTGGCATCGGCCATTGATGTTTTGGTAATTTTAGCCACGAGGGTCCATACCACCACAAATTATTGTTTTTCAAGTCTTCTGGTGAACATCCTCGACTAGCGACATCAGCTCGGTTTTCTTTAGAGTCCACATGTTGCCAGTTTTGAGTCCCGACTTTTTGTATTATTTCCGACACTCGATTTCCAACAAACGTGTTCCAGGTACATGGCGGTTTCTTAAGCCACGATAATACGATTGTCGAGTCAGTCCAATAGTGGGTTACTACATTTTGAAATTCATAGGTTTTTAATAGACTTGATGCCAAATTAGCTAGCAATACAGCTCCACAAAGTTCTAAGCGTGGTAGCGATAAGCTTTTGAGGGGGGCTACTCGAGTCTTCGAAACCAAAAGAGTTGTGTGTATAGATGTTTCGTCATTTTGTATTCGAATGTATAATGAAGCAGCATAAGCTTTTTCTGAAGCGTCGCTGAAGCCATGTATTTCGACGTGACTTAAGGGTGTATATTTTATCCAACGGGGTATTTTTATAATTTTAATATTGGGAAAATTGTTTACGAATCTTTTCCATTTATGTTGAGAAATTGGTTTTAAAATGTCATCCCAGTTTGTCTTTTCTAACCATATTTGCTGCATGATTACTTTAGCGTCTATTATTATTGGAGCTATCCATCCACATGGGTCAAAAAATTTGGCAATTGTAGACAAAACTTCTCTCTTTGTATACGCCTCTTTAACTTTTTTATCTGGGGCTGTGAATGTAAAGGTGTCCGATGAAATGTTCCATTTTATACCTAGAGTCTTGGTCCCGTCATTTTCGGACAGATTTAACCAGTCGAGTGGTAGTAGAGTCTCACTAGGTAAATCCTGAATGACTTGTGGCTCATTAGAGTTCCATTTCATCAGATCAAAGCCTGCTGATTTTAAGACAGAAGTTAATTCTTTTCTAGATTTGGTAGCTTCTTCCATAGTGTGACCTCCTGCTAAGACGTCACCCACATACATATTTTGTTTAAGAATCTTGGACGCCAAGGGATGAGTCATTTGCACCTCTTCAGCTAATTGAAGAAGCGTCGTGATGGCTAAAAATGGGGCGCAATTAACTCCAAATGTGACGGTGAGAAGCTCGTAATCTTCTATCGGGTCATTTTTGGATTTTCTGAATAATATTCTTTGAAACTTTGTTTGAGTTGGGTCGATCAGTATTTGGCGATACATTTTTGTAATGTCGGCGTTGAATACAAAGCGGAAAATCTCCATTTGGCTATCAGAAGAACAAGATCTTGCTGAAGAATGGGTCCTGGATATAAAATGTCATTAAGACTATTCTTATTTGACGTTGGGCTAGAGGCATTAAAAACCACTCTGAGTTTAGTGGTCAATCGGTCAGGTTTTATTATTGCGTGATGCGGCAGATAATAATTCGGGGCTTTGTTTATATCCGGGGGTGCGATTTTTCTCATGTGGCCTAACTCAAGATATTCCAAAATAACATTGTGTTATAATTGTTTTATTTCGGGTTTCTGGCTGAGCATGCGTTCCATTCGTAGGTACTGAGCCATAGCAATGTTGCGAGAAGAGCCTATTTCTTCTGTTTTTTTGAAGGGCAGGGTAACTATATACCTTCCCGAGTCGTTTCTACGTGTTGTTTTCTTGAAATTGTGTTCCACAATGGTATCCTCGTCTGACTTCAAAATCTATTTTGGGGTTTCCTCCACCTCCCAAAAGCGTGTGAGGATTTGGTCAAGGGACGATGTATTTAATAACGAAATTGTTGTTCTGGGTTGAGTAATTTTTGGTGTTGGTCCCCCCACAATCCAGCCAAATACTGTTTTTTGTGCCAAAAGGGATCCTATAGACCGCATCGGTGTGTCCATGCAATAAATCGAGGGGTCTACGTCAAGGCCTATTAGCATGTCGATGGGTCTACTTTGATTAAAGTGAGGGTCTGCGAGTTGCAATTTTGCAGTCTCACTGAGCTTTAGCATGTCAAACGTTTGAGGTGGTAAATTAGAGGGAAGGGTCTTGAGAACTGGGGCCCAAACTTCTAACTTAAACGATGTGTCCACCCGTGAGCAAAGGTTAAGCAAACATGCTTTAGTTGAGGTTTCAGAAACTGTTTGACTCAAACCAGAAACGTGAACTATGTTTCTTTTAGTGGGTAATTTTAATCGGTTTTTTAGTTTGTCCGATACAAAGGTTGATTGTGATCCAGGGTCGATGATAGCTGGTATCGCCTGGTATCTTTGACCTCTAGTTTCTATTTCGACAATAGCAGTGAAAAGCAAGGTTTCTCGGTATGTTTGATTTGTCGATGTTTGTATGTTTTCGCGCAGAGTCAGGGAAGTAAAGTTAGGAATACTTGATCTTGAAGTGGACTGTATGAATTGGGTTTGAGCTGCGGCACTTGTGCTTGGTTGCTCGTCAGCGTTATTTTGTGGCAAGTTTGTAGGCTGGGTCAGCGTTGCCTTGTGCAACAAAGTGTTGTGTTTTTGTTTACACAGCCTACAACTGTATTTGCTAGGGCACTCCCTGACACTATGATTGATCGACAGACAGTTGTAACATGAATTTGTGACTCTTACGATATGAATTCGATCACTTACATTTTTTTCTAAAAATGTGGGGCATGATCGTAGGGTGTGTGACTCGCTACAATGTTGGCACGTTATGGGGTTATTATTAGAACTTCTGACGGGTTTATTTTTGTTCTGATTGTGACTTTCAGATTTCGCAATATTCGTTTGGAATGAAGTGATGTTCCGTTTTTTTTTGGTTGTTTTTCGCGACTTCTGACTTGGGCGGTATGGATTTGTCCTTTGATGATTTAATATTGCCTACTGATTCTAGGGTCTTAAATTTGTGGGTCAAAAACTTGTCGAATTCTTGCCATTTGGGTACTTCGGCACAATCTTCACGAGAATTTTCAAATTCTTGAACAAGGGCCCTGGGAAGTTTTTGAGAGCAAATGTAAATTAAAAAGGACTCCCATGTTGAAGTGTCAATTCCTAGTGTGCCTAATGTCTGCCTACAATCGTTTATTGTCCTTTGTAATTTTTTAATTGAGGCTCCAGAGTCCATAGAGGCATGAGGCAGATCCAAAATAATTTTATATTGCTCATTAACCTGCATCCATTTATTTTCGTACCGGTCAACTAAATTTTTCCAAGCCATGATAAACCCATCGTTTGTTAAAGGGACATGCGAAATTGCTTCTCTGGCTTCTCCCCCGGTTTTTTGGGTCAGATAAAAAAGCCTTTCAACATTGCTAATTTTAGGATTTCTAATGTATATTGCTGTGAACAAGTCACGGAAACTGGGCCATAATTTATAATCCCCAAAAAAGTGTCTGTGTCGCAAGGAGGGAGTCTTATTGATGATACCTCTCTTTCTAACGGAATATTTGACTGGCGTTCAACTGGTTCTATGGCTGTGTCCGTAAGCGCATGGATTTCAGCATTGATGGACGACAAACAATTTTTATAGGCGGTTAGGGCTCTTTGGTATCGCTCCCGTAATTTATTTTTGTCAATTGGTTTATCATCATCTTGATCTACGTCCCTACATTCTTCACCTTTTTACCTGGGTCCATATGGTGACTAATTCTACTCGAATTATTTCTAACGCGTGTACATTATCTTTAGCTCGCGCTTCTGCTTGAATCTTTTCGAAGTCGACTAAATCGTTTGTGCAATTGACGAATTTTTTCAGGGACATGTTTGTAGATTGAACAAGTGTCAGAATAATAATAAATTGAGTCAAGAAATTTGCCTGCTAGCGATAAACAAATTGTATTGTAGAAAATTTGTGGGTCAAATATTGTTTTAATTTCCCCGGTTAATTTTTCAAATATGACCGCAATAGTAACTCGGTTTTTATTTTAATAGTGACGTCACGGTTATTTTACGCAAAAGAATCAAGCAAACACACAAGTAGAAAATAGCAATGTTTTAAATGTTCGCTTTTGTTATTTAAATTTTGTTTTTATTTTCTTCTTGTTTTTTTGTAGTTATTGTATGTTCACTTACTTGCTGAATGCTTGCTTGTGTTGTTGTTGTTGTTGCTGCTGCTTGTTTTCTGCTAGGCGCGTACAAACTTCTCTGCTGCTGAGCTATGATCTGCCGGTGGTGGTTTACCGTTAGCAATTTTAATTTTTGTAATTTTTGTTGACTGTTCTTTTTTTTTTCAAATTTCAGGGTCACTTTTTTTATCACTTTTTTTTCCAAAAATTTGTTCTTTTAAATTGTTGTTGTTTAGAGTCACAAAATTTTTTTTTTAAAAATTTTTAAATACACACAATGTTTTTGTAAAATAAAATTAAGAGTCACAAACACAATTTTTTGTAAAATAAAATTTACACACACGGTAGGTAATTGTCGTTTTATTTTTTGTAAAAATTATCCGGCTCGAAGGACCAAATGTTGAGGGATGAACTTTAAATTCTTTTTGCACCTCAAGTTAAACACGGTTCACTTTTATTTTATTTTAAATAAAACTCTTTGTCTTAATTTTAGTTTTTGTATTTTTTATTTATATTTTGTTTATTTAATTTTGTATAACACTGTTTTTTTTTTTATTTGCAAGGGTTTTGTTTGTTTTGTTGGGTCACAATTTTTTCTTACTTTTTTGTTGTTTGATGTTTGCACTTTAACGATCGAAACTAGAGTAAGTTTTAATTGTTTTTCAATATACAAAAAGGGTCACATATTATTAAAGAATTTTTGTACAAAATATAACGGGATATACGGAGTGCAAATGTAACAACAATTTAAATTTATAATGTTTACATATGAATATGAATATGCAGATTAAAGAAAATAAAATATAACAAGTTGTTGGTAGGCAGGGTCGTCGCTGTTGGTAGGGGACATCTCTAAACAGGTAATAAAGTTGGAATGCGGCTCGGAGATTTTATGTCTGAAAAAAGGCCTTCTATAAGGCCTCTTTACTACTTGATTTTCCCGCTAACAAAAATAATTTCGCCACACTACAAAAATCGTTGTCCGACTTTAAAAATGCATGTTTTCTCAGACATTGAGTCAAAAAACCATCAGCTTTTCAGGAAGTGCAGCGAATCAACCGCTGCGCAGAACGTGCAATTTAAATTGTGCAAAACATTTTGCTATTGTGTCAACCTTAACTTACATTAAATTTAAAACTTGTTTCATATATGAGTTGAAAACATTTGTGTTAACAAACAAAAATATTTAAAAAAAAACTCTGTCTTTTTTAGAAATCACGTTTAGTACGGAACATTTTTGGATCCAAATCGCCGCAAAAGTGTTACTTATCCAATATTTGACAACATTTTCGTTAAATTAAGTTTTATACCTAATGGACACTGGCACTTGTGCCGGTGTTTATGTTGCTGATATTGACGTGAAGAGGTCATTCAGACTCCCTGACGAGTGCAGTGCCTTTGAGGCTGAGATCCGAGCGATCTGAAAGGCGACGGCGTTGATACTGGATCACATCGTCATGGTGCCAATTTATTATGCGGCGTTCGCTGCGATGAATTTAATAAAGTATATCATGTATGTGAAAAATAAAGTTAAGCAAAATAATATTATAATAAATAAAGAAAAAACAAAATTAAAGTTGTGAAAAACCACCGACATATATAGTTGGATGCGGCATCTGCTAAAATATTTTCGCCGAATCAACACTGAATTTTCTAAAAAAAACGAGAGAGCGAGAAAAACGAAAATACTACAGTGTGACCGTTTTAGCAGTTTTGCAACTTAATTTAGCATTAAAATATTCATTTATCACACGGTGTTTTATTAAGCAATTTTCTAAATTATTTCAATCTTTATTTTAAAAGTTTGAAGAAAGGGTTGTGTTGATGAACTGATTTTTTTTATAAATTTTGACAACAAATAGTTGCACTGAAAAATAAATTTCGTATGAAAATGGATACTTTTTATCTTAACAAACGTCTTACCTGTTTTGTAAAAATAATTTAACATTAAAGAAATCTTTGAAATTCCTCAATTTATTTTATTTATTAATGATTTCATGCACAACAGAACTAAGTCTTATATTACAGTGCAGGATTTTGTATGTGTACAAATTAATTTCCAAATTTAATAAGGTAAATACTAACTTACGGTTAATAAAAAATATGTGTATGGATGTATATAAAAATTTTATAACAAAAATTAACACATAAAAAATCAGGCAAAAGATTTAAAACGGAATTTCCTTACAAACATTGTGTTGCTGTTTGTTTGTTGGTTATAAGGAAGATCATTCCAAAGACGAATAGCGTTTATCAAAAATTGCCATTCCAATACTAGGCATCGAAATTTCCGAAATATGATTCTTTTACCCCTTGGTGCTGTAGCAAATCTTATTTTTTGAAAGAGGTATTTCGGCTCTTCGGTGTAAATTACTTTATGCAAAAACAAAAGAACCCTTGTCTTAAGAAGACTCCGCACAGAGGTTTCAAGTGTGCTGAGACTTGTTCACGCTTTTTAAGTCTATAAATATATCTTATGGTGTTGTAATATAATACTTTAGGTTTTTTTTTGTATTAGTGGAATCGCAAAGAGAGAACAACTCGCATCCGTATGTAAGGCTTGGAACCGGCTTTTGTAAATAGGTTTATTACATTCAGCGTTGTAGTTTAACATACATTTGTCCCACCAGTGTATTTATATGGCAAGTTAAGTTGCTGTTGAACATTAATCACATTTTTTCTTCCGCTCCCATGTCAATGATGTCAACTTTCACATTGATTACACAAGTCAACAAATTAAAAAAAGTTAACTGGTGCCGAGAAACCGTTAGTAGTTTTGTAAGATGCCGACACTGGTAATACGAGTACTAAAAATGTGAAAAAAAATTTTCCTGCGAGTAGTTTTGGATATAATGTAAATTTTTTCGGCCCGGCTTGAAACCCTATCGGTAATTTTGTTTAATAAATTCATTTTAATAACATGTCGTCTTCCCGAAGAAGTTGTCTTAATGTTCCAAACGTGTTTTGTTACATTTGTGGTGACTACACCGTTATAAAGTTTAGAAACCCCATAACGGATTTTACAAAAAGTGCGATAGTGATTTTGAAGAAATACCGTCTACAAACCCCAGACCATTTAAACAAGAAGAATTAAATGATATAGTAAGAGATCTTGAATTACCTAAAGAATCTGCAGAGGTATTGGATTCTAGACTAAAAGACAGAAATTTGTCGGAATCACATACAAAAGTGACATACTATCGCAAAAGAGAGCAAGATTTACTACAATTTTTTCATTTGGAAGACGATATTGTATTTTGTTCTGATGTGCAAGGCCTTATTCTGGCAATGGGTCTTTCCGAATACCAGCCAAATGAATGGCGCCTCTTTATAGATAGCTGCAACCGAAGTGTGTACTTTTACACAATGGCAAAACATATGGTTCAGTTCCAATTGCCCATTCTACAAGACTAAAAAAGAATACCTAAATATCGCATTTGTGCTAGACAAAATCAAATATAGCGAGCATCAACGGATTATTCGTGTTGATATTAAGGTGAGTAATTTCTTATTAGGACAGCAAAGTGGATTCACCAAATATCCATGTTTTTATTGTCTGTGGGACAATCGGGCCAAGCACCTACACGGGGAAAAACGAAATTGGCCAGTACGTGAGGCGTTGGAGGTTGGAAATCATAACATCATACATCCACCTTTAGTTCCAAAAGAAAAAATTATATTGCCTCCCTTGCACATTAAACTAGGTCTTATGAAGCAGTTTGTACTAGCCCTGGATAAAAATGGCCAGTGTTTCTGTTATATAACGACAAAATTTCCAGGACTAAGCTTAGAGAAGATATTTAAAACTTTCTTGGAAATTACAAGTCAAGCAACTACCGCGAAAATGTTAACGACATGCCAGATAACTTTAGAAGCTTAAGATGCAATATGTCTATCAAATTGCACTGCCTTCATAGTCATATCGACCGATTCCCAGAGCGGTTTCATCAGGATCTGAAAACTATGGAAGAGAGGTACTAAGGCCGATGGAATCGGCATATGATGGCTGACTACTGTTGGGGAATACAGCGAGACCTTCTCACTGCACATCATTCACGAAAAAGAAAGTTTTTATGGAAATAATAAATCACTTTTTTCATATATATGCACAAAAATGAAATACTAGAAAACTACACGTAAGAATTCCAACTTTTTGTAATTTTTTTAATCAGTATGAAGTCCTAGTTTAAAAAATATATACAGTTCCTTGGCAACAAAACTAGTGTTGACTTGCATTATTAGTCTACAACTTTCGATTAAAAGTGTGACTGGTAGTGATTATGAGTACGACTTGCAGAACATTTCAGCCTAAAGGTTTACGGTCCGATTGTAGAGGACATATTTTCACATTTTAGAAAAAAACAGATTTTTTGGAATCTTAAGCAAAAGAGAAAAAAAAGATTTCTTTAAAAAACTATTGGAACGCAGTTGGCGACTTTTATTGTACTTCTAAGCAAATATTTATACAGTCGAATTAAAACAGTTAACAAGTGAACAAAAACAATATTGTAAAATAAATAAACAAAAAGATAGTCATAGCTAAAACAAAAAGAAAAAGATTGTTAATTAAATTAAATAAACTAAAAAAAAAAAACAATTTTGGCATTACGTGTAGAACAAAACCAAGTAATAAAACAAATGAATGTGCTCACATAAATGATAAGAAAAAATTAAAATAAATAAAATTAAGTTAAATTATTAAATAAAGTGCGCAGTTTTTTGTTTATTTAAGCTAAAAACTCTGAAATTATCATAAATGTCTTAGTAAAATTCCATAACAATATTTGCTAATTGTTATCTTTGAAAAGCATTATCTTGATAAATAAAATTTTATGAAATCTTGATAAAGTTTAGAAATATGAAATCACATGACTCCAGTGTAGCTACTCGAGAAGTTTATCTAAGATAAAAAAAAATTATTCAAACTTGATTTAACTTAAATGAAAAAACAACTGTTTTATCACTTTTATAACTACGAGCGAATTACAAAAATTCTTTTGAACTATAAATAAATTGTATAACTATAACAAGTTAAAAAGTATAATGAGTCAAGCCCGACCTTATGATACCCTACGCCACAGTATATGAAAATAATTTTTGCCCAACCCTATTTGGGACCTATGGCAGTCATGACCAATATTATGTCATGAGGTTAATATTCATGTAAAAGTTTTTTATGCCGAATAATATTGAGATGTCGTCATTTATATGAGTTTTTAGGATTGGGGCTTGTATGAAACCTATGATAAATTTTGGACCTACAAGGACAATACTTTGTCATCACAAACTAGTTATCGTAAAACTTTTTATCACCAATTTTTATGCTAATATGAACCAGTCTTTATAAGGAAGTTATGGCATTAAAAACTATTTTCAGGAGTAGTGTTTGTATTGGAGCTACCCTTTGCCTGGGTAACAATCCTGTCGAGATGCGAGGACTTTATTGCACTCTACGGTTCTGATGCCCTGTGCTGATGTATACTCTTGATACATTCTTGCAGGAAGCCATGATTACTGAAAGCGTGTGCGACCAGAGAAGCAAGCCGTAACGGCGTGGCTCACGTCTATCCGCTTAGCCGATTATTTGCAATAAGCCGTGCCGCCGCCGAAGTACTCGGCTGATCGGCAGCTGAACTTGAAGTCGATTCTTATTTTTCTATTTTTCTTAATACATAGTTGTACAAAATTGGTTATTCAATTATTTTTGTTTATTTTTGAATACTAAATTTTGAATACTTAATTTTGAATACTAAATCGGTATTTAATTGAATTAGTGCCACTGTTACCATATACAAATATTTATCTTATTTTTTGGGCTTGCTTTCTATGTTTTCGACCAGAAAAAAATTTTGAACGAAATCAAAAACGGATGTTTTAAGTATTTTAAATATTTTTAAATATTCGTAAAAATACCAGTTGTGTAATAAAAGTAATGAATGCGTCGAAAAATATAAAACTGTTTTATGTCAAGCAACAATAGTTCTACAAGACTCAGTAGGGAACCTTTCAATGATAATACTAGAAGAACCAGTACAGAACCAGTCTGTACTGAGGGGTGCGGAGAAATCTTAGATAGCGATTTCGACAAATCGAATGAGTGAAATGATGCTGCGATAAATAATCACTCTGAACATGAACGGAAGTTAAAAATATTTTATACTGTAAAAGATTAACTCCCTGGCCCACAATGTCGACAAGAACATTTCTTTCGTACATTTGAACTGAAAACAAAAACAAATTTTAGTTTTTTATTATTGTTTTCAACATAAAAATGCGAAAGAAATGTTCTTGTCGATATTGTGGGCCTGGCAGTAAGTTTTTTTTTGTATAACTATTAAAAATTGTTGTTTGGTTTGAAAATTAGCTTTTTATTTAAAAATTTGTTTGCCAGCTTGAAATTTGTTTTCCACAATTATTTAGGAAATTTTAAATTGTTAATTTTCCCTGAACAAGTCACAAAATGGCGTGACGAATTATTGGATAAAATGAAACAAATGTTTTATAAAAATAAAAGACCTCAAACTTTATGGATAAATACAAATTTTTCATACAAATTAATTAATTTACTATTTTAAAATGCCTGATATTTCCAAATTTTAAGAAAATCTTAATGATCTCAATTTACCCAATTACTAACCGTAGTAAAATTTACAAGGTATTTGCTGTAAATAGTATTTTTCTTCTTAAAAATTTGATTTATCTTGTATAAAATTTTTAGTTTTCAAATGAATAAATCATTATTAGTCTCTTTGTTTTGTTTAACATGTTTGTTTATAGGTGCATTCGTTTACTTTACTTGCAGAAAATTGCCATGAGAGAGTAAGTAGGAATTTAAAGAAATTGCTCTTAAAAATACTAAAAAGTAAATGAACACTTTGCCAGCCAAAATATGTAAGTTAAGGTAGTGACGAATATACAGGAATGTTTGAGTACCCATTAATTATTCTTAGACTTGGCAAAATTTTATACAATAAGGTAAACATAATGTGATTTTATTAGTTTATATTTGTTTATGTTGAATAAAATGAATCATGAATTCGGGTTTTCATCAATAATAAATAATAAATAAAATATTTAATTTAACAATCTATGTATAACCTATGTATATATAGGTATATAAAATTTCAACGTTACGGACTGACTGACAGATTCACCTTCGCAACGCCTTAACGCCGTGAGTTATAAGGTTGAAATTTGAACCGGATGCTGGTCTCTCGCTAAATCGATCCACTAAAAATCAAAGAAATTGCCTAATGGTATGAAAATTGTGTTTGTGTTAGTGGACAACTTTAGTGCATTGCGACACGCAATAAACTACTTTAATGTGTAAATGCTAGGTAAGATGGAATTTTTAGAAATTCGTATGTTTAGGGGATAAATAGCGTAAAAACGAGTAAATTCGCTAACGTCATAACTCCTGAACTAACCGTGGATTCATGGGGTTTGTCAGGGAAATGGGACGGCTGTTTCTGTTGGGGGAACCATACGGGGGATTTTTCCTACGTGGCATTTACTTATCTGTACCACCAAACCTTAGGTCTATTTTCTACTTTTCTTCCTTACTTCTCTTTTTTTCTTTTTCCTCTTTTCTCCTATACTGAAGGGACTCACAATGGACCTCATTTGTCTCCGAGTGAATATGCGCCCTTGGGCGCTTAACCCTTCTTAACGTAACCTAACCTAACCGTGGATTCATCCATGCGTTCCGAAAAACATTTTTGTCCGAAGAATAATTGTTTAACTGAGAGTGTTCTTCAGAACGATTCACCTATTTAGGAAAATTTGCCCGGAAAAACAATGCTACCATATGGTTTACAGATGTAAACAATTATACAAACTGGCAGCACAACTAGCAAACTACTTATATTGAATTGTTTTCTAAAAGTGTTTTAAGAAAATGGACGAAAAATAGAAAGTTATTTTATTATTTTTAATTATAATTTATTTTTTTTTTTAATTATTCAGCAAAAAAAAACAATTTTTCCTTGTAGCACTATATTATTTGGCAGCTCAATTCTATAATGGCCGATTTATTTGGTTCAAATCCGTTTCTTTGGTGTTTCATTAAAAACAAGACGGTCATATAGTAAATAATGAGAATATCTCAAATTATTTTATAATTAATAAGAATCTTTTATTTTGTTAATATTTTAATTTACAAACAAATTTTTTAACTAATTGGGTGTTATACTGCAATAGTGTTAAGCATCGGGTATCTAGGTAACCATTATACTCACAGTACTTATAACAACACCTATCGGTTAAAATCAAAACAAAATACATAAGAGATTTTTTTAACAAGTTCGTTTTTTTATTTAGCAATAAAAATATCGAAATAACTGTCCTAAGTTAAACAAAAGTATGATTTCTTATCGCATAAATATTTTAAATAATAGATATTAGGAATTAAAATAAAAATAAAAAAATTTTGAATATTTTTAATAATTTTAAAAATCAACATTAGCTTATACATTTTGTAAATATCCTTATTTAAAACTTCTTTTGGAAAAGTGTGTTTTGTAAACAAAAACATGAAACAGATGTTTCAAAAATTCTTGAAAGTTTTTTGGGTTAATGAACACTTTCCAGTAACAATTGTTACAAATTCGTAACAATTTTTAGTAAATGAACACAGCTTATGTGTTTTCTTTACATAAGTTCGGCGCAGCTGAACATTTATTTAAGTCGTCAAAAAACTCGGCGCAAAGCAGCTCAGCCGCCGCCGCCGAAAATTTTTAATCGGCTTGCTTCTCTGCACTCGCCCGATTCTACCCATCCAATTTGGTGTACTTGCGCCCGTAGTCCTGCATGACCAGTCAGAAAGCGCACCATCATACTATCTTACTCCCGTTGAGGAGGTTTCTTGTCCTCCTCTCGTCTGGGTAATCCCATAAAATCTTATAACTAAGCTTTTGTTTGAAGATGAATTGTACTACACAAATGTTGCTATATTGAACTGTTTTTTTTTGGCATTGTTAAATTTTCGAACTTAGACACACACTCCACGTCAATCACCTATTAAGAACTGCTTACAGCAAAAACTATTTCCATGTATATATGTAAATATGATGCAAATTTTTTGCAGATATTGCCTGGAAAGATGATAAACAGGTAACTACAATACTAAGCCACAGTACAAAAAAAGTAACACGACAATAAATTCACACATCTGTGCATAAATTTGAATTCTACTTAATGATAGGACATCATATTTTTTAAAAAATACCAAATTCGCACTGCGTATGCCTGCATAACTGTATTAAGTCATTATAACAGGTCAAAATTACGTTAAATAGTTACCATAAAATGGATTGGTTATCCTTTGGGCTCGGTTATATAATAGAAACAGAAACAATAGTAACCATTATCAAAAATTATTTTTGGGAATGAAATATTTTATTAATTAGTTCATTTATTAATGATGTGCTAATAATCCCAATTTTTTAAATGAAAACACTGAAATTTATTGTTGTGGGAAAGCTAGTTCCTATGCGCATTTCGCTGGTTGCTTAGGCCAGCTCGTCAGGAAACTTTTTCCAAATACTTTAGAAAAGCTAAAAATATTATACAAGTAAGACCATAAAGTGAATAAGAATTTTAAAACACTCTGGTCTTAAATGTAACAATATCAAAGCTTCAACAAAGTCACAACAATAAACCGTCAATTTTTTCTTTCTTACATTCCCCTACAATTGGCTGGGTTTTTTCCAACACAAATTGTAGTTGTAAGAGGATAGAAAGAAAAAACAAAAATTAAAAAAAACAAGTTACTTAAATAAAGCAGCTTGCCATTTCAGTTTTTTATTTGCCGGGCACATGCAAATTTATTATCAAAAATTATTTTTGGGAATGAAATATTTTATTAATTAGTTCATTTATTAATGATGTGCTAATAATCCCAATTTTTTAAATGAAAACACTGAAATTTATTGTTGTGGGAAAGCTAGTTCCTATGCGCATTTCGCTGGTTGCTTAGGCCAGCTCGTCAGGAAACTTTTTCCAAATACTTTAGAAAAGCTAAAAATATTATACAAGTAAGACCATAAAGTGAATAAGAATTTTAAAACACTCTGGTCTTAAATGTAACAATATCAAAGCTTCAACAAAGTCACAACAATAAACCGTCAATTTTTTCTTTCTTACATTCCCCTACAATTGGCTGGGTTTTTTCCAACACAAATTGTAGTTGTAAGAGGATAGAAAGAAAAAACAAAAATTAAAAAAAACAAGTTACTTAAATAAAGCAGCTTGCCATTTCAGTTTTTTATTTGCCGGGCACATGCAAATTTATTATCAAAAATTATTTTTGGGAATGAAATATTTTATTAATTAGTTCATTTATTAATGATGTGCTAATAATCCCAATTTTTTAAATGAAAACACTGAAATTTATTGTTGTGGGAAAGCTAGTTCCTATGCGCATTTCGCTGGTTGCTTAGGCCAGCTCGTCAGGAAACTTTTTCCAAATACTTTAGAAAAGCTAAAAATATTATACAAGTAAGACCATAAAGTGAATAAGAATTTTAAAACACTCTGGTCTTAAATGTAACAATATCAAAGCTTCAACAAAGTCACAACAATAAACCGTCAATTTTTTCTTTCTTACATTCCCCTACAATTGGCTGGGTTTTTTCCAACACAAATTGTAGTTGTAAGAGGATAGAAAGAAAAAACAAAAATTAAAAAAAACAAGTTACTTAAATAAAGCAGCTTGCCATTTCAGTTTTTTATTTGCCGGGCACATGCAAATTTATTATCAAAAATTATTTTTGGGAATGAAATATTTTATTAATTAGTTCATTTATTAATGATGTGCTAATAATCCCAATTTTTTAAATGAAAACACTGAAATTTATTGTTGTGGGAAAGCTAGTTCCTATGCGCATTTCGCTGGTTGCTTAGGCCAGCTCGTCAGGAAACTTTTTCCAAATACTTTAGAAAAGCTAAAAATATTATACAAGTAAGACCAATTAAATTTGTTTTATTACAACTTTGCTAAATACCCACATACAAATTGTAGGAACATCCCAGCGGGAAAACTCAGAAGATCTTCTTACTTCAGGCCTTTTTAAAGGCCTATTTAAACAATTTTTTTATTCAAATACTACTTTTATCTAACTGCTAAAGAATGCCTAATAGAAGGCCTTAGATCTTTGGCATAAAAGATAAGATACACGTTCCACACTCGCTTCTATGAGAAGCGAGAAGAGAAGCAGTAACATTTTTTGTTTTGTTTTTTGCGCAAGCAAAATCAAAAGAATTCAGATACCTTTCCAAAAACAAAGTAACATATTTACATACATATTAAAATACCAAATGAAAACAATAATGTAAATCATTTTAGTTGAGTTTTGTTCATTAAAGAAGATAGTTACTTGTTCTAAATAATGAAAATGTTATGTAGTAGGTATTAAATATGTATATATTTTTTATTTAATTTTATATTTATATAGTAATTATAGTATGTGTAATTCTGTAAATAAATATATTCATATGTATATGTATACTAAACTAAACTTATAAAACACTAAACTTTTATATTTATTTTTATTATATTTATATTTATTAAAAACCCTTCAATATAACCTTTTTTCTAAGGCCTTTTGACAGTCATTCTCTGGAAAGCCTTCTAAGAGCCATTTAATTTAATGCCTTTCAAAAGCTCTGGCGAAAGAAAGGAAAGCGGAAGGCCTTCCCCGCAATGACAACGTGTGTAAAAAAGATATGAGTATGGAATGGAGCGAGCAGGCCTTGCACATCCAAACGAAGGGGTACAGAGGCCTTCTAGAAGTACTCCGTACTCTTTCTTTTTCCCGCTGGGATGTTTGAATTTACATAAACTGGCATTACCCAATAAGTATACCTTCTGACACATTTGCTTTTACGTATAAAGGTTGCTTACACATAATTTTTAGCAAAACACGCCTTTGCTTTACTTTAATCGCAAATATTTGTTGCCTACATAAGAACAATTTTATCAACGAGAAAACCAAACGTTTTGGTTGGTAAAACCAAAACTGTTTTACAATAACAAAATACACGTATTGAGTACTTGGAGTTTTTTTCAATAAGTTTTGCCTTTATGTCTGCTTAAAAAAAAACCTACCCTTTTTAAAGCATTCAAGAATTTTTTACAAAAACAATATACATATCGTTTGCTAAAATGCAAAGAATTGTATCATTGAAAATTATGAAATTGACTTTTTTATTTATTACGATTCACGTTAAATATTTAAAAAAAATTTTAAACTTCCACCTTAAAAAATATCCAAGCTATTAACAAAATCAAAAATGGCGCATCACTAAGTATATAATTTCCTTAAACAACATAATAAATAATCTTAATCTTATTTTTACGAACACATTAATTTTTTTAACGTCTGTTTCATACTCTGAACGTGTTAGTGGAATAAGTGATCAAACTGCAAATTATTGCATAAGCAAAAAGAAAAACAGTGCTGTAAAATTAATATAAACCGAATGTATATATATATATATATATATATATATGTATTGCAAAAACTATATTAATTATGACTATCAGCTACTTCTTCATTGAACTGTTAGAAATTTCACAGCTTAACCCATTGCACTCCATTACGCTAAGAATTTCCAAGAATAAATAGTAACATCTGCAGGTCTTTAGTTTGTTGCTTGCAGCAGACTGACATTATTTTTATGATATGATTTTTCCACCATTTGTTTCGTTTCCAACCATATGAGTTTATATATGTACATATATAATTTTTAATAAATTTTAATACAGTCGAATTTCCCTATAATGAATCTGTTACTATTGGACCAGAATATTTCTTCATTATTGATATAGAATGTTTAAAATACAATAGAAATATTTTTTCCACGTTTATTTCAAATAATCTGGTATATTTGTTAGGATTTCATTCTTCCAAGTGGTCCTTTATCAATATCCTCAAATAGACTGTTATAAAGCCTTTTGTGTTAAATAATAAATTATTTGTCTTCAACCCCCATATTCATAAAAAATATTTTTTGTATGAAATTTGGTTTAATAAACCTTTTATTAATCAAAAATATTCTTTATGAATATGGCAGTACATCTTTAGTATAATAGCATTTTTTTTATAAAGTGCTGGAATATAAATTGTTTAGCTATATTTTGTGTTAATCTTTTTACGGGTTTATTAAATACTTATAGTATTTTTTTTTTAGAATAATTGCTTCGAAGGTCAACATATTCGTTCACTGAATACGGGGGCTGCTATCAATACTATTCTTAATTGAAAAACTCTTTCATTCTTATTTAAATTTTTCAGAAATTAACTAATTAAAATTTACTTCTTGCTCCGTGTATAGCGTTGTACATATGGGCTACAGAAGTTTTTTTTTTGAAATAATTCCTTATATGGGGCCAAATATGCATGTATGTATATGAGTCAAATTTTTGTTTACAAAATTTGTTAATTGTAAAGAACAATTCAATTGAGAAAATTCATTATAAGGAGATCAAAATACACTTTATTTATAATGGAAAAGTTGGCTTTTTAAAATCCATTGATAGTTAAATTCAATGAAGTACATTTTTTAGTTTAATCCACTTCTAATTAGAAATTAAAATATGTCATAATAATATCCCTAATAATATAACATCTCTACGTTCTCAAATGCAGTACTGCCTGCGCTGCATCAGAAAATTGTTTCACCATGTCAATGCAAACCTAATGATACCTACATATTAATTATGCGATTATTATTCTAATATTCTATTATAATATATTAATACTCAACTATATACCTGTAATTTAACAGAAATATTTAATTATTTAATGTTTTAAATGATTGTTTAACTTAATACTATCATACTTTCGTTGATGATTCGTCGTTTTTGTTTCAGAGAATTACAAATTAAAATAACGTAACACATTTAACTAAATAAATAACAATAAAAATAATATTTTTTCCTAAAAAATATATCGGTGTTCGCATTTTTATTCTAAATATTTAATATAACTCTAACATCTCGTATAATTTTCACGTTACAACGTTTTTTGCTTCTCATGTAAGCTTATGAAATTTGATGTTACAATATTCTGCATTTAAGATGACGATATGTTCAGTTCTCTTAGTTTTTTTTTGTTTAAATAATATTTGCCAACAAAAAAACCACACATACATTTTGGTTCACCAGTCAAGAAATAATTTTATATAAACAAAAAGAAAAGTCTTTTAGAAGGGTTTTTATTAAATATTTTACAAATTCAAGTTTTTCTATTCTAAGATTAGGCCTGTCGCAATGGTTTTATTAGTAGTTATGTTGGAACATGTTGCAAGTTTAGTTATTTATTTACTCACTTCGTATTATTTGCCACAACAATTAACTCCCTATTTCACTAAATGCGAACGAACGCTTTCGTTCGCACAAATACATGTAAAACAAAAACAAATTCTCAAAAAGGGTCACATATTATTAAAGAATTTTTGTAGTAAATATAACGGGATATACTGAGTGCAAATGTAACAACAATTTATCTTTATAGTGTTTACATATGAATATGCAGATTAAAGAAAATAAAATATAACAAGTTGTTGGTAGGCAGGGTCCTCGCTGTTGGTAGGGGTCATCTCTAAACATTCCGCCCCCCATGATATGGTGATATATTCAACTGGGCTCAAGTTCTTCAAGGGGTCCGGAAAATAAACAGCCGCATTATAGCACCTTGTTTTTGGGTTTCATCACGTAGAATGCTGGAGTACAGATGATGTTACCAGGGGGTGAACTGTGTGCCATAGTATTAGATGTGGAGTTGTTGAAAAATAGTAAACTGAGATGAGACCATACGACCAATGCCACAAAGTTATTTGTGTTTTTCTTGGGTGACTTTTACTGGAATTATACAAAATAATTATTAGAAATGTGTATTTAATTATTAAATAACAGTACGAGTTTCGTTATGGGTCTCGTAATAATTCCATTTTTAGTTCGAATATCAACTACTCTGATATTTTTGTCGGGTCCAAGGTAGGTTTTGGTAATTCGACCTAATTTCCATTCATTAGGTGGCAGATTACT
This sequence comes from Pollenia amentaria, assembly GCA_943735925.1. Taxonomy (NCBI): domain Eukaryota; kingdom Metazoa; phylum Arthropoda; class Insecta; order Diptera; family Polleniidae; genus Pollenia; species Pollenia amentaria. The sequence goes on along the minus strand of OX031008.1, from coordinate 195,647,121 downwards.
GTCTTTGATGACAACTAAATCGTCAACGTTGAGGTTTTGGTGTTGATATTTCCATTTATATCGACGATGCAGCTCACTTAAATATTCTGATTTCCATCTTTCGCAGAAAGTATGGTAAATAATTGTTAGACGTCTCCATCGGTTGGCGAGGGTCAAGTTTTCGTTGCTCGAATCTTTTTATGGTGGGGTCATGAATGTAGTACCAATAAGAAAGTGTGCAGGAGTAAGCGGTGATAGATCAGTTGGGTCGTCACTAGCTGGACTTAAGGGTCTGGAGTTTAGACAGGATTCAATTCGGGTCAAAATTGTAGAAAACTCTTCAAATGTAAATTTCATATTTGGAGTCATTTTTCGTAAATGGATCATGAAGGATTTAACACCGGCTTCCCATAGTACTCCCATGTGTGGTGTGCCAGGGAGTATAAATTTCCATTCTACGTTCTGATGACTGTAGTGATGAATTATTTTTTGGTGAAGATTTTTGACAAATTCGAGTCGATCCTTTCTTATAAGTTCTGCAGCTACAACGAAATTTGTTCCATTGTCGGAATAAATTTTAGATGGACATCCCCGTCTTCCAATAAATCTGGCAAAAGCAGCTAGAAAAGCCTGAGTTGAAAGGTCACTTACTGCATCTAAGTGTATTGCTTTGGTGGAAAAGCAGACAAAAATACACGCATAGCCTTTTGTAATAAGGCATGCTCGACCGGTGAAATTTCTTATGTTGAAGGGTCCAGCATAGTCTACGCCAGTGATTGTAAAGGGTCTGGAGAGTGTCGTGCGTTCTGGAGGTAATGACGCCATAATTTGTTCTTGAGTCCGCTTTTTTGTATAAAATGTAAGTTTTGCAGTTCCGAATAACGGTTTTTACTAGAGTTTTTAATTTGCAAATCCAAAATTCGGTGCTTATATGAGTCTCGATAGTTGACAATTATATGGCAGTATAATTGGAAAACGTTCATTATAGTTTAAAGATGGTGATAAAGTTAGTCTACCATTTGCTCGCATAATTCCTTTGAGGTCTAAGAAAGGATTTAGGGTTAGAAGACTACTTTTAGGTGAAAGTTTTTCTTTAAGTTGTAACTTTTTGTATTCCTCTGAATACTGAATCTTTTGGGTCAGTATAATTAGTCGTTCTTTAACGTCTTGAACTTCATTGGATGTGACTTCTGTTGAGGGAAAATTAAAGTTAATTTTGTTTTGACCAGAGTTTTTTCTCCATCGTAAGATGTAAGCTATAACTCGATATGCACGTGACAATGATGAGAAACGATTTAATGGGTCTTCATATGTCGTAGTTGTAAATAATTTTATGGGTTTTGCTTCTAACGTTGTGTCATTAGAAGATTTTGGCATCGGCCATTGATGTTTTGGTAATTTTAGCCACGAGGGTCCATACCACCAGAAATTATTGTTTTTCAAGTCTTCTGGTGAACATCCTCGACTAGCGACATCAGCTGGGTTTTCTTTAGAGTCCACATGTTGCCAGTTTTGAGTCCCGACTTTTTGTATTATTTCCGACACTCGATTTCCAACAAACGTGTTCCAGGTACATGGCGGTTTCTTAAGCCACGATAATACGATTGTCGAGTCAGTCCAATAGTGGGTTACTACATTTTGAAATTCATAGGTTTTTAATAGACTTGATGCCAAATTAGCTAGCAATACAGCTCCACAAAGTTCTAAGCGTGGTAGCGATAAACTTTTGAGGGGGGCTACTCGAGTCTTCGAAACCAAAAGAGTTGTGTGTATAGATGTTTCGTCATTTTGTATTCGAATGTATAATGAAGCAGCATAAGATTTTTCTGAAGCGTCGCTGAAGCCATGTATTTCGACGTGACTTAAGGGTGTATATTTTATCCAACGGGGTATTTTTATAATTTTAATATTGGGAAAATTGTTTACGAATCTTTTCCATTTATGTTGAGAAATTGGTTTTAAAATGTCATCCCAGTTTGTCTTTTCTAACCATATTTGCTGCATGATTACTTTAGCGTCTATTATTATTGGAGCTATCCATCCACATGGGTCAAAAAATTTGGCAATTGTAGACAAAACTTCTCTCTTTGTATACGCCTCTTTAACTTTTTTATCTGGGGCTGTGAATGTAAAGGTGTCCGATGAAATGTTCCATTTTATACCTAGAGTCTTGGTCCCGTCATTTTCGGACAGATTTAACTAGTCGAGTGGTAGTAGAGTCTCACTAGGTAAATCCTGAATGACTTGTGGCTCATTAGAGTTCCATTTCATCAGATCAAAGCCTGCTGATTTTAAGACAGAAGTTAATTCTTTTCTAGATTTGGTAGCTTCTTCCATAGTGTGACCTCCTGCTAAGACGTCATCCACATACATATTTTGTTTAAGAATCTTGGACGCCAAGGGATGAGTCATTTGCACCTCTTCAGCTAATTGAAGAAGCGTCGTGATGGCTAAAAATGGGGCGCAATTAACTCCAAATGTGACGGTGAGAAGCTCGTAATCTTCTATCGGGTCATTTTTGGATTTTCTGAATAATATTCTTTGAAACTTTGTTTGAGTTGGGTCGATCAGTATTTGGCGATACATTTTTGTAATGTCGGCGTTGAATACAAAGCGGAAAAATCTCCATTTGGCTATCAGAAGAACAAGATCGTGCTGAAGAATGGGTCCTGGATATAAAATGACTATTCTTATTTGACGTTGGGCTAGAGGCATTAAAAACCACTCTGAGTTTAGTGGTCAATCGGTCAGGTTTTATTATTGCGTGATGCGGCAGATAATAATTCGGGGCTTTGTTTATATCCGGGGGTGCGATTTTTCTCATGTGGCCTAACTCAAGATATTCCAAAATAACATTGTGTTATAATTGTTTTCTTTCGGGTTTCTGGCTGAGCATGCGTTCCATTCGTAGGTACTGAGCCATAGCAATGTTGCGAGAAGAGCCTATTTCTTCTGTTTTTTTGAAGGGCAGGGTAACTATATACCTTCCCGAGTCGTTTCTACGTGTTGTTTTCTTGAAATTGTGTTCCACAATGGTATCCTCGTCTGACTTCAAAATCTATTTTGGGGTTTCCTCCACCTCCCAAAAGCGTGTGAGGATTTGGTCAAGGGACGATGTATTTAATAATGAAATTGTTGTTCTGGGTTGAGTAGTTTTTGGTGTTGGTCCCCCCACAATCCAGCCAAATACTGTTTTTTGTGCCAAAAGGGATCCTATAGACCGCATCGGTGTGTCCATGCAATAAATCGAGGGGTCTACGTCAAGGCCTATTAGCATGTCGATGGGTCTACTTTGATTAAAGTGAGGGTCTGCGAGTTGCAATTTTGCAGTCTCACTGAGCTTTAGCATGTCAAACGTTTGAGGTGGTAAATTAGAGGGAAGGGTCTTGAGAACTGGGGCCCAAACTTCTAACTTAAACGATGTGTCCACCCGTGAGCAAAGGTTAAGCAAACATGCTTTAGTTGAGGTTTCAGAAACTGTTTGACTCAAACCAGAAACGTGAACTATGTTTCTTTTAGTGGGTAATTTTAATCGGTTTTTTAGTTTGTCCGATACAAAGGTTGATTGTGATCCAGGGTCGATGATAGCTCTCGCCTGGTATCTTTGACCTCTAGTTTCTATTTCGACAATAGCAGTGAAAAGCAAGGTTTCTCGGTATGTTTGATTTGTCGATGTTTGTATGTTTTCGCGCAGAGTCAGGGAAGTAAAGTTAGGAATACTTGATCTTGAAGTGGACTGTATGAATTGGGTTTGAGCTGCGGCACTTGTGCTTGGTTGCTCGTCAGCGTTATTTTGTGGCAAGTTTGTAGGCTGGGTCAGCGTTGCCTTGTGCAACAAAGTGTTGTGTTTTTGTTTACACAGCCTACAACTGTATTTGCTAGGGCACTCCCTGACACTATGATTGATCGACAGACAGTTGTAACATGAATTTGTGACTCTTACGATATGAATTCGATCACTTACATTTTTTTCTAAAAATGTGGGGCATGATCGTAGGGTGTGTGACTCGCTACAATGTTGGCACGTTATGGGGTTATTATTAGAACTTCTGACGGGTTTATTTTTGTTCTGATTGTGACTTTCAGATTTCGCAATATTCGTTTGGAATGAAGTGATGTTCCGTTTTTTTTGGTTGTTTTTCGCGACTTCTGACTTGGGCGGTATGGATTTGTCCTTTGATGATTTAATATTGCCTACTGATTCTAGGGTCTTAAATTTGTGGGTCAAAAACTTGTCGAATTCTTGCCATTTGGGTACTTCGGCACAATCTTCACGAGAATTTTCAAATTCTTGAACAAGGGCCCTGGGAAGTTTTTGAGAGCAAATGTAAATTAAAAAGGACTCCCATATTGAAGTGTCAATTCCTAGTGTGCCTAATGTCTGCCTACAATCGTTAATTGTCCTTTGTAATTTTTTAATTGAGGCTCCAGAGTCCATAGAGGCATGAGGCAGATCCAAAATAATTTTATATTGCTCATTAACCTGCATCCATTTATTTTCGTACCGGTCAACTAAATTTTTCCAAGCCATGATAAACCCATCGTTTGTTAAAGGGACATGCGAAATTGCTTCTCTGGCTTCTCCCCCGGTTTTTTGGGTCAGATAAAAAAGCCTTTCAACATTGGTAATTTTAGGATTTCTAATGTATATGGCTGTGAACAAGTCACGGAAACTGGGTCATAATCAGAGTACGGAGAGTGCTCGAATTAAACTCGCTCGCGAGCGAGTCCAATTCGAGCGAGTTTTATTTTCAACATTGAAAAGAATTATTCTTTACTGCTCGCGAGTTTAAAAAATAAAACTCGCGAGCGAGTTTTATTTTTGCGAGTTGAAAAATATTGCTCGCGAAAAGAATTCAAATTTTAAGAGTCAAAAATAAAACTCAACTCGCGAGTCGAGCTAAAAAGAATTGTTCGCGAGTTTTATTTTTGCGTATGAATTTTTTTTAATTAAAAATATATTTTTCCTGTTTATTTGTTTGTATGTGTGGATAAATGTGTGTATGTATGAATATTTCATCGAAACACAGAACAGCATTAGCAAATGGATCAGAAGTAAGGTGGGAAAAGGTATTTATTGATACAGCAAATAGTACGTTGTGACAAGTATAACTAACCATGAAGAAGAAATAACAAAGGAAAGGATTCGTTTAAAAGAATGCATTCATGTTATACGTTTCGAAAACATAAAAAAGGCAGTTCATTAATTTCCTATGAATCGTAAACACTTCTATGTAAGTCACTAATGAACGCATACATTTTGTTACACATCATTCAAAATTTAACATTTATACGTATTGCACATATATTTTAAAACACACTTATCTACCTGTTTATGAGCAGCATTCACTTGTGTGCATTTTTTTAGTATAAACATTACTTTTACAACCCTTTCCCACACGTCTTGCCAGCCATTTTAACATAAACATTAATATAATAAGTTTTTCAGACCCATTGCACTGACATTTAAACACTCACTAGGGATCAAACAAACATATCAATGATCACATTTTCTATAAATAGTCGTGATTGTTTACTACCTGTTGATGTTTTCTATAAGAATCAACTAATTTGGTTGTCACAAGACAATTATGTGATGGCTTTTGCTACCCTAAAAACTCTTAATTCATTTATAACACTGGTCTTCAAAAACAAATGTAAGTCTTTAAATAAAAACATATAAAATATAAAGATTTTGAAGCGGTTAATTTAAATCCGTTTGCAGTTTCAAATTTTTTTATGGGCTTGACTAATATTCCGCCCGAAATAAGGGCCGATTTTTATAAAAACACCATTAAATGATTATTAATAATATTTCCTTTAAGTCAAACGAATAACATTTTTTATATTTTCCACTGTTTCGGACATTTTCAGAAATTAGTGGCGATAAACTTTTTTTTCAAGCAAAATTAGTACTATTTTTTGTTTTTAAAAATTTGTTAACAAATTTAGAACAATTTTTGTTATTATTTATCAGAAAGCCAGATATATTGCGAATAAAATGAGCCATAAACCATGAAAATCGATTGACAAATGTTTATTTTATTCATAATTATTAAAGGCAGCTTTTATGAAAATAATATGTTACCAATCTCAAACACTTTTATTTAAGTCATTTAAGAACGCATACATTTTATTACACATCATTAAACATTTTGCAGGTTTACATATTTTTAAACAAGAAAACATTTATACATACAAACACACATACATTCTTATCAACATGGTTATGCCCAGCATTCATATGTGTGCATATGTTTTTATAACCCCTTCCTACACATTTGCCTGCCCTTCGTTTCTAAAAATTCATATGTATGTATATTTTTACTTCGCACAAGCAAATATTCATTTTTTTAAACGAGTTGCTCGATTTCAACTCGTATGCGCTCGTTTTCTGCTCGCATAAAATTTGTACTTACGAGTTGAAAAATAAAACTCGTAAGCACAAATTTTAAAACGAGTTGTTATCTGCTTACGAGTTGAGCACAAAAATCTTATGACTCGTAAAAAATTTGTGCTCGCGAGTTTAAAAATAAAACTCGCGAGCACAAATTTTAAAATGAGAGAGTTGACTCGAATTGTGCTCGCGAGTAGAATTTTTTCCTACCCTGGTCATAATTTATAATCCCCAAAAAAAGTGTCTGTGTCGCAAGGAGGGAGTCTTATTGATGAGACCTCTCTTTCTAACGGAATATTTGACTGGCGTTCAACTGGTTCTATGGCTGTGTCCGTAAGCGCATGGATTTCAGCATTGATGGACGACAAACAATTTTTATAGGCGGTTAGGGCTCTTTGGTATCGCTCCCGTAATTTATTTTTGTCAATTGGTTTATCATCATCTTGATCTACGTCCCTACATTCTTCACCTTTTTACCTGGGTCCATATGGTGTCTAATTCTACTCGAATTATTTCTAACGCGTGTACATTATCTTTAGCTCGCGCTTCTGCTTGAATCTTTTCGAAGTCGACTAAATCGTTTGTGCAATTGACGAATTTTTTCAGGGACATGTTTGTAGATTGAACAAGTGTCAGAATAATAATAAATTGAGTCAAGAAATTTGCCTGCTAGCGATAAACAAATTGTATTGTAGAAAATTTGTGGGTCAAATATTGTTTTAATTTCCCCGGTTAATTTTTCAAATATGACCGCAATGGTAACTCGGTTTTTATTTTAATAGTGACGTCACGGTTATTTTACGCAAAAGAATCAAGCAAACACACAAGTAGAAAATAGCAATGTTTTAAATGTTCGCTTTTGTTATTTAAATTTTGTTTTTATTTTCTTCTTGTTTTTTTGTAGTTATTGTATGTTCACTTACTTGCTGAATGCTTGCTTGTGTTGTTGTTGTTGTTGCTGCTGCTTGTTTTCTGCTAGGCGCGTACAAACTTCTCTGCTGCTGAGCTATGATCTGCCGGTGGTGGTTTACCGTTAGCAATTTTAATTTTTGTAATTTTTGTTGACTGTTCTTTTTTTTTCAAATTTCAGGGTCACTTTTTTTATCACTTTTTTTTCCAAAAATTTGTTCTTTTAAATTGTTTTGTTTAGAGTCACAAAATTTTTTTTTTAAAAATTTTTAAATACACACAATGTTTTTGTAAAATAAAATTAAGAGTCACAAACACAATTTTTTGTAAAATAAAATTTACACACACGGTAGGTAATTGTCGTTTTATTTTTTGTAAAAATTATCCGGCTCGAAGGACCAAATGTTGAGGGATGAACTTTAAATTCTTTTTGCACCTCAAGTTAAACACGGTTCACTTTTATTTTATTTTAAATAAAACTCTTTGTCTTAATTTTAGTTTTTGTATTTTTTATTTATATTTTGTTTATTTAATTTTGTATAACACTGTTTTTTTTTTATTTGCAAGGGTTTTGTTTGTTTTGTTGGGTCACAATTTTTTCTTACTTTTTTGTTGTTTGATGTTTGCACTTTAACGATCGAAACTAGAGTAAGTTTTAATTGTTTTTCAATATACAAAAAGGGTCACATATTATTAAAGAATTTTTGTACTAAATATAACGGGATATACTGAGTGCAAATGTAACAACAATTTAAATTTATAATGTTTATAATGTTTATGAATATGAATATGCAGATTAAAGAAAATAAAATATAACAAGTTGTTGGTAGGCAGGGTCGTCGCTGTTGGTAGGGGTCATCTCTAAACAGGTAATAAAGTTGGAATGCGGCTCGGAGATTTTATGTCTGAAAAAAGGCCTTCTATAAGGCCTCTTTACTACTTGATTTTCCCGCTGGAAATGGTTGGGCAAATCGCATTTGTTTTCTTGTGAAGAATTTTAATGTGAATTTTTTCAAATTTTTCATATCTGAAAAATTCACATATGAATTTATTTTTTTTGCTCACTCCTCATGAGTGAGAAAATTCAAAATATTTTTTTCTTCACCCTCATGAGGATGAATTTGCAGAAAAATTTTTACATTTTCACGCTCGCTCATGACTGAAGAATGAGCGACCGTTTCGGTACTCTGCTTTTAACAAAAATAATTTCGCCACACTACAAAAATCGTTGTCCGACTTTAAAAATGCATGTTTTCTCAGACATTGAGTCAAAAAACCATCAGCTTTTCAGGAAGTGCAGCGAATCAACCGCTGCGCAGAACGTGCAATTTAAATTGTGCAAAACATTTTGCTATTGTGTCAACCTTAACTTACATTAAATTTAAAACTTGTTTCATATATGAGTTGAAAACATTTGTGTTAACAAACAAAAATATTTTAAAAAAAAACTCTGTCTTTTTTAGAAATCACGTTTAGTACGGAAAAATTTTGAATCCAAATCGCCGCAAAAGTGTTACTTGTCCAATATTTGACAACATTTTCGTTAAATTAAGTTTTATACCTAATGGACACTGGCACTTGTGCCGGTGTTTATGTTGCTGATATTGACGTGAAGAGGTCATTCAGACTCCCTGACGAGTGCAGTGCCTTTGAGGCTGAGATCCGAGCGATCTGAAAGGCGACGGCGTTGATACTGGATCACATCGTCATGGTGCCAATTTATTATGCGGCGTTCGCTGCGATGAATTTAATAAAGTATATCATGTATGTGAAAAATAAAGTTAAGCAAAATAATATTATAATAAATAAAGAAAAAACAAAATTAAAGTTGTGAAAAACCACCGACATATATAGTTGGATGCGGCATCTGCTAAAATATTTTCGCCGAATCAACACTGAATTTTCTAAAAAAAACGAGAGAGCGAGAAAAACGAAAATACTACAGTGTGACCGTTTTAGCAGTTTTGCAACTTAATTTAGCATTAAAATATTCATTTATCACACGGTGTTTTATTAAGCAATTTTCTAAATTATTTCAATCTTTATTTTAAAAGTTTGAAGAAAGGGTTGTGTTGATGAACTGATTTTTTTTATAAATTTTGACAACAAATAGTTGCACTGAAAAATAAATTTCGTATGAAAATGGATACTTTTTATCTTAACAAACGTCTTACCTGTTTTGTAAAAATAATTTAACATTAAAGAAATCTTTGAAATTCCTCAATTTATTTTATTTATTAATGATTTCATGCACAACAGAACTAAGTCTTATATTACAGTGCAGGATTTTGTATGTGTACAAATTAATTTCCAAATTTAATAAGGTAAATACTAACTTACGGTTAATAAAAAATATGTGTATAAAAATTTTATAACAAAAATTAACACATAAAAAATCAGGCAAAAGATTTAAAACGGAATTTCCTTACAAACATTGTGTTGCTGTTTGTTTGTTGGTTATAAGGAAGATCATTCCAAAGACGAATAGCGTTTATCAAAAATTGCCATTCCAATACTAGGCATCGAAATTTCCGAAATATGATTCTTTTACCCCATGGTGCTGTAGCAAATCTTATTTTTTGAAAGAGGTATTTCGGCTCTTCGGTGTAAATTACTTTATGCAAAAACAAAAGAACCCTTGTCTTAAGAAGACTCCGCACAGAGGTTTCAAGTATGCTGAGACTTGTTCACGCTTTTTAAGTCTATAAATATATCTTATGGTGTTGTAATATAATACTTTAGGTTTTTTTTGTATCGGTGGAATCGCAAAGAGAGAACAACTCGCATCCGTATGTAAGGCTTGGAACCGGCTTTTGTAAATAGGATTATTACATTCAGCGTTGTTGTTTAACATACATTTGTCCCACCAGTGTATTTATATGGCAAGTTAAGTTGCTGTTGAACATAACTCACATTTTTTCTTCCGCTCCCATGTCAATGATGTCAACTTTCACATTGATTACACAAGTCAACAAATTAAAAAAAGTTAACTGGTGCCGAGAAACCGTTAGTAGTTTTGTAAGATGCCGACACTGGTAATACGAGTACTAAAAATGTGAAAAAAATTTTCCTGCGAGTAGTTTTGGATATAATGTAAATTTTTTCGGCCCGGCTTGAAACCCAATCGGTAATTTTGTTTAATAAATTCATTTTAATAACATGTCGTCTTCCCGCAGAAGTTGTCTTAATGATCCAAACGTGTTTTGTTACATTTGTGGTGAATATACCGTTATAAAGTTTAGAAACCCCATAACGGATTTTACAAAAAGTGCGATAGTGATTTTGAAGAAATACCGTCTACAAACCCCAGACCATTTAAACAAGAAGAATTAAATGATATGGTAAGAGATCTTGAATTACCTAAAGAATCTGCAGAGGTATTGGATTCTAGACTAAAAGACAGAAATTTGTCGGAATCACATACAAAAGTGAAAAGAGCAAGACTTACTACAATTTTTTCATTTGGAAGACGATATTGTATTTTGTTCTGATATGCAAGGCCTTATTCTGGCAATGGGTCTTTCCGAATACCAGCCAAATGAATGGCGCCTCTTTATAGATAGCTGCAACCGAAGTGTGTACTTTTACACAATGGCAAAACATATGGTTCAGTTCCAATTGCCCATTCTACAAGACTAAAAAAGAATACCTAAATATCGCATTTGTGCTAGACAAAATCAAATATAGCGAGCATCAACGGATTATTCGTGTTGATATTAAGGTGAGTAATTTCTTATTAGGACAGCAAAGTGGATTCACCAAATATCCATGTTTTTATTGTATGTGGGACAGCCGGGCCAAGCACCTACACGGGGAAAAACGAAATTGGTCAGTACGTGAGGCGTTGGAGGTTGGAAATCATAACATCATACATCCACCTTTAGTTCCAAAAGAAAAAATTATATTGCCTCCCTTGCACATTAAACTAGGTCTTATGAAGCAGTTTGTACTAGCCCTGGATAAAAATGGCCAGTGTTTCTCTTATATAACGACAAAATTTCCAGGACTAAGCTTAGAGAAGATATTTAAAACTTTCTTGGAAATTACAAGTCAAGCAACTACCGCGAAAATGTTAACGACATGCCAGATAACTTTAGAAGCTTAAGATGCAATATGTCTATCAAATTGCACTACCTTCATAGTCATATCGACCGATTCCCAGAGCGGTTTCATCAGGATCTGAAAACTATGGAAGAGAGGTACCAAGGCCGATGGAATCGGCATATGATGGCTGACTACTGTTGGGGAATACAGCGAGACCTTCTCACTGCACATCATTCACGAAAAAGAAAGTTTTTATGGAAATAATAAATCACTTTTTTCATATATATGCACAAAAATGAAATACTAGAAAACTACACGTAAGAATTCCAACTTTTTGTAATTTTTTTAATCAGTATGAAGTCCTAGTTTAAAAAATATATACAGTTCCTTGGCAACAAAACTAGTGTTGACTTGCATTATTAGTCTACAACTTTCGATTAAAAGTGTGACTGGTAGTGATTATGAGTACGACTTGCAGAACATTTCAGCCTAAAGGTTTACGGTCCGATTGTAGAGGACATATTTTCACATTTTAGAAAAAAACAGATTTTTTGGAATCTTAAGCAAAAGAGAAAAAAAAGATTTCTTTAAAAAACTATTGGAACGCAGTTGGCGACTTTTATTGTACTTCTAAGCAAATATTTATACAGTCGAATTAAAACAGTTAACAAGTGAACAAAAACAATATTGTAAAATAAATAAACAAAAAGATAGTCATAGCTAAAACAAAAAGAAAAAGATTGTTAATTAAATTAAATAAACTAAAAAAAAAAACAATTTTGGCATTACGTGTAGAACAAAACCAAGTAATAAAACAAATGAATGTGCTCACATAAATGATAAGAAAAAATTAAAATAAATAAAATTAAGTTAAATTATTAAATAAAGTGCGCAGTTTTTTGTTTATTTAAGCTAAAAACTCTGAAATTATCATAAATGTCTTAGTAAAATTCCATAACGATATTTGCTAATTGTTATCTTTGAAAAACATTATCTTGATAAATAAAATTTTATGAAATCTTGATAAAGTTTAGAAATATAAAATCTCATGACTCCAGTGTAGCTACTCGAGAAGTTTATCTAAGATAAAAAAAAATTATTCAAACTTGATTTAACTTAAATGAAAAAACAACTGTTTTATCACTTTTATAACTACGAGCGAATAACAAAAATTCCCTTGAAATATAAATAAATTGTATAACTATAACAAGTTAAAAAGTATAATGAGTCAAGCCCGACCTTATGATACCCTACGCCACAGTATATGAAAATAATTTTTGCCCAACCCTATTTGGGACCTATGGCAGTCATGACCAATATTATGTCATGAGGTTAATATTCATGTAAAAGTTTTTTATGCCGAATAATATTGAGATGTCGTCATTTATATGAGTTTTTAGGATTGGGGCTTGTATGAAACCTATGATAAATTTTGGACCTACAAGGACAATACTTTGTCATGACAAACTAGTTATCGTAAAACTTTTTATCACCAATTTTTATGCTAATATGAACCAGTCTTTATAAGGAAGTTATGGCATTAAAAACTATTTTCAGGAGTACTGTTTGTATGGGAGCTATGGTTAATATCCTTTGCCTGGGTAACAATCCTGTGGAGATGCGAGGACTTTAGTGCACTCTACGGTTCTGATCCCCTGTGCTGATGTATACTCTTGATACATTTTTGCAGGAAGCCATGATTACTGAAAGCGTGTGCGACCAGAGAAGCAAGCCGTCACGGCGTAGCTCACGTCTAGCCGCTTAGCCGATTATTTTCAACAAGCCGCGCCGCCGCCGAAGTACTCGGCTGATCGGCGGCTGAAATTCAAGTCGATTCTTATTTTTTCTATTTTTTTTAATAGTTATCCAAAATTGGTTATTCAATTATTTTTGTTTATTTTTGAATACTAAATTTTGAATACTTATTTAATTGAATTAGTGCCAGTGTTACCATATACAAATATTTATCTTATTTTTAAAGATTGGGCTTGCTTTCTATGTTTTCGACCAGAAAAAAATTTTGAACGAAATCAAAAACGGATGTTTTAAGTATTTTAAATATTTTTAAATATTCGTAAAAATACCAGTTGTGTAATAAAAGTAATGAATGCGTCGAAAAATATAAAACTGTTTTATGTCAAGCAACAATAGTTCTACAAGACTCAGTAGGGAACCTTTCAATGATAATACTAGAAGAACCAGTACAGAACCAGTCTGTACTGAGGGGTGCGGAGAAATCTTAGATAGCGATTTCGACAAATCGAATGAGTGAAATGATGCTGCGATAAATAATCACTCTGAACATGAACGGAAGTTAAAAATATTTTATACTGTAAAAGATTAACTCCCTGGCCCACAATGTCGACAAGAACATTTCTTTCGTACATTTGAACTGAAAACAAAAACAAATTTTAGTTTTTTATTATTGTTTTCAACATAAAAATGCGAAAGAAATGTTCTTGTCGATATTGTGGGCCTGGCAGTAAGTTTTTTTTTGTATAACTATTAAAAATTGTTGTTTGGTTTGAAAATTAGCTTTTTATTTAAAAATTTGTTTGCCAGCTTGAAATTTGTTTTCCACAATTATTTAGGAAATTTTAAATTGTTAATTTTCCCTGAACAAGTCACAAAATGGCGTGACGAATTATTGGATAAAATGAAACAAATGTTTTTATAAAAATAAAAGACCTCAAACTTTATGGATAAATACAAATTTTTCATACAAATTAATTAATTTACTATTTTAAAATGCCTGATATTTCCAAATTTTAAGAAAATCTTAATGATCTCAATTTACCCAATTACTAACCGTAGTAAAATTTACAAGGTATTTGCTGTAAATAGTATTTTTCTTCTTAAAAATTTGATTTATCTTGTATAAAATTTTTAGTTTTCAAATGAATAAATCATTATTAGTCTCTTTGTTTTGTTTAACATGTTTGTTTATAGGTGTATTCGTTTACTTTACTTGCAGAAAATTGCCATGAGAGAGTAAGTAGGAATTTAAAGAAATTGCTCTCAAAAATACTAAAAAGTAAATGAACACTTTGCCAGCCAAAATATGTAAGTTAAGGTGGTGACGAATATACAGGAATGTTTGAGTACCCATTAATTATTCTTAGACTTGGCAAAATTTTATACAATAAGGTAAACATAATGTGATTTTATTAGTTTATATTTGTTTATGTTGAATAAAATGAATCATGAATTCGGGTTTTCATCAATAATAAATAATAAATTAAATATTTAATTTAACAATCTATGTATAACCTATGTATATATCTTCTATCTATCTATATTATCTATATTTATATATATAAAAATGAATTATGTATGTTTGTATGTTTGTTTGTCGCTTTATAGACTCCGAAACTACTGAACCGATTTTCCTGAAATTTTTACAGTAACATCACGTGAGCCCTAAAAATAAAATAGGCTACTTATTTTTTCGATAGGGGCAGGGGAATTGGTACCCCCCATAGGATGCCAATATTAATTATCGAACCGATTTTCCTGAAATTTTTACAGTAACATCACGTGAGCCCTAAAAATAAAATAGGCTACTTATTTTTTCGATAGGGGCAGGGGAATTGGTACCCCCCATAGGATGCCAATATTAATTATCGAACCGATTTTCCTGAAATTTTTACAGTAACATCACGTGAGCCCTAAAAATAAAATAGGCTACCTTTTTTTCGATAGGGGCAGGGGAATTGGTACCCCCCATAGGATGCCAATATTAATTATCGAACCGATTTTCCTGAAATTTTTACAGTAACATCACGTGAGCCCTAAAAATAAAATAGGCTACTTATTTTTTCGATAGGGGCAGGGGAATTGGTACCCCCCATAGGATGCCAATATTAATTATCGCATATCTTAAGAGCCGCTGCACGCATTTTGCTGAACTTTTTGTAGTAGGATCTTCTGAGCCCCGGAATTGAAATAAAATAGCAGCGGGGGTATAGGAATACCCCATAGGACGCCAATGTTTAATATCGCATATCTTAAGAACTGTAATAGTGAGAATGTTCAAACTTTCTAAAAGTCACTCTTATGGTATACTACACTTTTGAAAATAAAAATAAAGCGGGTGGGCGCAGGGGGGGAATACCTCCCATAGGATGCATACATTAAATATCGCTTAACTGAAGAACTATTAAAGGGAGAGTCTTCAAACGTGGTTAAAGCTACTATTATAGTAAACTATAAATTTCAATATAAAAATGTGCGGGGTCAGTGTAGCGAAGCGCACCGGGTTAAGCTAGTAGGTATATAAAATTTCAACGTTACGGACTGACTGACAGATTCACCTTCGCAACGCCTTAACGCCGTGAGTTATAAGGTTGAAATTTGAACCGGATGCTGGTCTCTCGCTAAATCGATCCACTAAAAATCAAAGAAATTGCCTAATGGTATGAAAATTGTGTTTGTGTTAGTGGACAACTTTAGTGCATTGCGACTCGCAATAAACTACTTTAATGTGTAAATGCTAGGTAAGATGGAATTTTTAGGGGATAAATAGCGTAAAAACGAGTAAATTCGCTAACGTCATAACTCCTGAACTAACCATGGATTCATGGGGTTTGTCAGGGAAATGGGACGGCTGTTTCTGTTGGGGGAACCATACGGGGGATTTTTCCTACGTGGCATTTACTTATCTGTACCACCAAACCTTAGGTCTATTTTCTACTTTTCTTCCTTACTTCTCTTTTTTTCTTTTTCCTCTTTTCTCCTATACTGAAGGGACTCACAATGGACCTCATTTGTCTCCGAGTGAATATGCGCCCTTGGGCGCTTAACCCTTCTTAACGTAACCTAACCTAACCGTGGATTCATCCATGCGTTCCGAAAAACATTTTTGTCCGAAGAATAATTGTTTAACTGAGAGTGTTCTTAAGAACGATTCACCTATTTAGGAAAATTTGCCCGGAAAAACAATGCTACCATATGGTTTACAGATGTAAACAATTATACAAACTGGCAGCACAACTAGCAAACTACTTATATTGAATTGTTTTCTAAAAGTGTTTTAAGAAAATGGACGAAAAATAGAAAGTTATTTTATTATTTTTAATTATAATTTATTTTTTTTTTTAATTATTCAGCAAAAAAAAACAATTTTTCCTTGTAGCACTATATTATTTGGCAGCTCAATTCAAATTTTATGAACAAATAAAAAAAATTGGCATCGCAGTTTATTTTGTTCTGAACAAGAATTAAAATTAAACCATTAATTTTTCAATTAAAGCCAATAAACATAGAAATAAAAACGGTTTTACATTCGTAACTTATCCAAAAAAATACAAATTTGTTTCTTTTTCGAAATTCAAACATTTAAGGGGTGAAAATTGTACCTATTTTTGGTACTTTCTTAACAAAACATGTATCTCCATTCTTTGCAATATACGTTCTCAATTATGGGCTTTCACTACAATAATTATTTTTTTTATAAAATATTTCAATGGGGAGAAAATATATAAAAAATGGTGAAATGCGGGAAATTAAATGTCTTTGCTTTACTTTTTCGTTCTACAAGTGGTACCATTTTAATTTGCTATAATAGATATTAGAAACATAAAATTATATATACATAGATAATTTTTTTTTAAACTTTTTAACATAAACTTTGGTATTCAAATATGACCACGAAAGAAAGGTAACAAGGTTGCGGGTTAAATTATTGTTAATTATAAAATAATTTTAGATATTCTCATTATCTACTTTATGGCCGATTTATTTGGTTCAAATCCGTTTCTTTGGTGTTTCATTATAAACAAGACGGTCATATAGTAAATAATGAGAATATCTCAAATTATTTTATAATTAATAAGAATCTTTTATTTTGTTAATATTTTAATTTACAAACAAATTTTTTAACTAATTGGGTGTTATACTGCAATAGTGTTAAGCATCGGGTATCTAGGTAACCATTATACTCACAGTACTTATAACAACACCTATCGGTTAAAATCAAAACAAAATACATAAGAGATTTTTTTAACAAGTTCGTTATTTTATTTAGCAATAAAAATATCGAAATAACTGTCCTAAGTTAAACAAAAGTATGATTTCTTATCGCATAAATATTTTAAATAATAGATATTAGGAATTAAAATAAAAATAAAAAAATTTTGAATATTTTTAATAATTTTAAAAATCAACATTAGCTTATAAATTTTGTAAAATATCCTTATTTAAAACTTCTTTTGGAAAAGTGTGTTTTGTAAACAAAAACATGAAACAGCTGTTTCAAAAATTCTTGAAAGTTTTTTGGGTTAATGAACACTTTCCTGTAACAATTGTTACAAATTCGTAACAATTTTTAGTAAATGAACACAGCTTATGTGTTTTCTTTACATAAGTTCGGCGTAGCTGAACATTTATTTTAGTCGTCAAAAAACTCGGCGCAAAGCAGCTCAGCCGCCGCCGCCGAAAATTTTTAATCGGCTTGCTTCTCTGCACTCGCCCGATTCTACCCATCCAATTTGGTGTACTTGCGCCCGTAGTCCTGCATGACCAGTCAGAAAGCGCACCATCATACTATCTTACTCCCGTTGAGGAGGTTTCTTGTCCTCCTCTCGTCTGGGTAACCCCATAAAATCTTATAACTAAGCTTTTGTTTGAAGATGAATTGTACTACACAAATGTTGCTATATTGAACTGTTTTTTTTTTTGGCATTGTTAAATTTTCGAACTTAGACACACACTCCACGTCAATCACCTATTAAGAACTGCTTACAGCAAAAACTATTTCCATGTATATATGTAAATATGATGCAAATTTTTTGCAGATATTGCCTGGAACGATGATAAACAGGTAACTACAATACTAAGCCACAGTACAAAAAAAGTAACACGACAATAAATTCACACATCTGTGCATAAATTTGAATTCTACTTAATGATAGGACATCATATTTTTTAAAAAATACCAAATTCGCACTGCGTATGCCTGCATAACTGTATTAAGTCATTATAACAGGTCAAAATTACGTTAAATAGTTACCATAAAATGGATTGGTTATCCTTTGGGCTCGGTTATATAATAGAAACAGAAACAATAGTAACCAATTAAATTTGTTTTATTACAACTTTGCTAAATACCCACATACAAATTGTAGGAACATCCCAGCGGGATGTTCTTACTTCAGGCCTTTTTAAAGGCCTATTTAAACAATTTTTTTATTCAAATACTACTTTTATCTAACTGCTAAAGAATGCCTAATAGAAGCGAGAAGAGAAGGAGTAACATTTTTTGTTTTGTTTTTTGCGCAAGCAAAATCAAAAGAATTCAGATACCTTTCCAAAAACAAAGTTACATATTTACATACATATTAAAATACCAAATGAAAACAATAATGTAAATCATTTTAGTTGAGTTTTGTTCATTAAAGAAGATAGTTACTTGTTCTAAATAATGAAAATGTTATGTAGTAGGTATTAAATATGTATATATTTTTTATTTAATTTTATATTTATATAGTAATTATAGTATGTGTAATTCTGTAAATAAATATATTCATATGTATATGTATACTAAACTAAACTTATAAAACACTAAACTTTTATATTTATTTTTATTATATTTATATTTATTAAAAACCCTTAAATATAACCTTTATTCTAAGGCCTTTTGACAGTCATTCTCTGGAAAGCCTTCTAAGAGCCATTTAATTTAATGCCTTTCAAAAGCTCTGGCGAAAGAAAGGAAAGCGGAAGGCCTTCCCCGCAATGACAACGTGTGTAAAAAAGATATGAGTATGGAATGGAGCGAGCAGGCCTTGCATATCCAAACGAAGGGGTACAGAGGCCTTCTAGAAGTACTCCGTACTCCTTCTTTTTCCCGCTGGGATGTTTGAATTTACATAAACTGGCATTACCCAATAAGTATACCTTCTGACACATTTGCTTTTACGTATAAAGGTTGCTTACACATAATTTTTAGCAAAACACGCCTTTGCTTTACTTTAATCGCAAATATTTGTTGCCTACATAAGAACAATTTTATCAACGAGAAAACCAAACGTTTTGGTTGGTAAAACCAAAACTGTTTTACAATAACAAAATACACGTATTGAGTACTTGGAGTTTTTTTCAATAAGTTTTGCCTTTATGTCTGCTTAAAAAAAAACCTACCCTTTTTAAAGCATTCAAGAATTTTTTACAAAAACAATATACATATCGTTTGCTAAAATGCAAAGAATTGTATCATTGAAAATTATGAAATTGACTTTTTTATTTATTACGATTCACGTTAAATATTTAAAAAAAATTTTAAACTTCCACCTTAAAAAATATCCAAGCTATTAACAAAATCAAAAATGGCGCATCACTAAGTATATAATTTCCTTAAACAACATAATAAATAATCTTAATCTTATTTTTACGAACACATCAATTTTTTTAACGTCTGTTTCATACTCTGAACGTGTTAGTGGAATAAGTGATCAAACTGCAAATTATTGCATAAGCAAAAAGAAAAACAGTGCTGTAAAATTAATATAAACCGAATGTATATATATATATATATATATATATATATATACATGTATTGCAAAAACTATATTAATTATGACTATCAGCTACTTCTTCATTGGACTGTTAGAAATTTCACAGCTTAACCCATTGCACTCCCATACGCTAAGAATTTCCAAGAATAAATAGTAACATCTGCAGGTCTTTAGTTTGTTGCTTGCAGCAGACTGACATTATTTTTATGATATGATTTTTCCACCATTTGTTTCGTTTCCAACCATATGAGTTTATATATGTACATATATAATTTTTTAATAAATTTTAATACAGTCGAATTTCCCTATAATGAATCTGTTACTATTCTATATCATTATTGATATAGAATGTTTAAAATACAATAGAAATATTTTTTCCACGTTTATTTCAAATAATCTGGTATATTTGTTAGGATTTCATTCTTCCAAGTGGTCCTTTATCAATATCCTCAAATAGACTGTTATAAAGCCTTTTGTGTTAAATAATAAATTACTTGTCTTCAACCCCATATTCATAAAAAATATTTTTTGTATGAAATTTGGTTTAATAAACCTTTTATTAATCAAAAATATTCTTTATGAATATGGCAGTACATCTTTAGTATAATAGCATTTTTTTTATAAAGTGCTGGAATATAAATTGTTTAGCTATATTTTGTGTTAATCTTTTTACGGCTTTATTAAATACTAATAGTATTTTTTTTTTAGAATAATTGCTTCGTTGGTCAACATATTCGTTCACTGAATACGGGGGCTGCTATCAATACCATTCTTAATTGAAAAACTCTTTCATTCTTATTTAAATTTTTCAGAAATTAACTAATTAAAATTTACTTCTTGCTCCGTGTATAGCGTTGTACATATGGGCTACAGAAGTTTTTTTTTTGAAATAATTCCTTATATGGGGCCAAATATGCATGTATGTATATGAGTCAAATTTTTGTTT
This sequence comes from Pollenia amentaria, assembly GCA_943735925.1. Taxonomy (NCBI): domain Eukaryota; kingdom Metazoa; phylum Arthropoda; class Insecta; order Diptera; family Polleniidae; genus Pollenia; species Pollenia amentaria. The sequence continues at coordinate 195,626,333 of OX031008.1, read as the reverse complement.
ACAAAATTTGTTTATTGTAAAGAACAATTCAATTGAGAAAATTCATTATAAGGAGATCAAAATACACTTTATTTATAATGGAAAAGTTGGCTTTTTAAAATCCATCGATAGTTAAATTCAATGAAGTACATTTTTTAGTTTAATCCACTTCTAATTAGAAATTAAAATATGTCATAATAATATCCCTAATAATATAACATCTCTACGTTCTCAAATGCAGTACTGCCTGCGCTGCATCAGAAAAGAAAAATTGTTTCACCATGTCAATGCAAACCTAATGATACCTACATATTAATTATGCGATTATTATTCTAATATTCTATTATAATATATTAATACTCAACTATATACCTGTAATTTAACAGAAATATTTAATTATTTAATGTTTTAAATGATTGTTTAACTTAATACTATCATACTTTCGTTGGTGATTCGTCGTTTTGTTTCAGAGAATTACAAGTTAAAATAACGTAACACATTTAACTAAATAAATAACAATAAAAATAATATTTTTTTCTAAAAAATATATCGGTGTTCGCATTTTTATTCTAAATATTTAATATAACTCTAACATCTCGTATAATTTTCACGTTACAACGTTTTTTGCTTCTCATGTAAGCTTATGAAATTTGATGTTACAATATTCTGCATTTAAGATGACGATATGTTCAGTTCTCTTAGTTTTTTTTTTGTTTAAATAATATTTGCCAACAAAAAAACCACACATACATTTTGGTTCACCAGTCAAGAAATAATTTTATATAAACAAAAAGAAAAGTCTTTTAGAAGGGTTTTTATTAAATATTTTACAAATTCAAGTTTTTCTATTCTAAGATAAGGCCTGTCGCAATGGTTTTATTAGTAGTTATGTTGGAACATGTTGCAAGTTTAGTTATTTATTTACTCACTTCGTATTATTTGCCACAACAATTAAACTTGGATAAATATTTATTCTTAAATCTTTTTAGAAGCCCTTCTTAAAGAAGATGCAAAAGTGCAAGGTGTTGGTCTCCAATGACACACCTTGTTAATTGGTAATAAAGTTGGAATGCGGCTCGGAGATTTTATGTCTGAAAAAAGGCCTCTTTACGTCTTGATTTTCCCGCTGGAAATGGTTGGGCAAATCGCACTTGTTTTCTTGTGAAGAATTTTAATGTGAATTTTTTCAAATTTTTCATATCTGAAAAATTCACATATGAATTTATTTTTTTTGCTCACTCCTCATGAGTGAAAAAATTCAAAATATTTTTTTCTTCACCCTCTTGAGGATGAATTTGCAGAAAAATTTTTACATTTTCACGCTCGCTCATGACTGAAGAATGAGCGACCGTTTCGGTACTCTGCTTTTAACAAAAATAATTACGCCACACTACAAAAATCGTTGTCCGACTTTAAAAATGCATGTTTTCTCAGACATTGAGTCAAAAAACCATCAGCTTTTCAGGAAGTGCAGCGAATCAACCGCTGCGCAGAACGTGCAATTTAAATTGTGCAAAACATTTTGCTATTGTGTCAACCTTAACTTACATTAAATTTAAAACTTGTTTCATATATGAGTTGAAAACATTTGTGTTAACAAACAAAAATATTTAAAAAAAAACTCTGTCTTTTTTAGAAATCACGTTTAGTACGGAACATTTTTGGATCCAAATCGCCGCAAAAGTGTTACTTATCCAATATTTGACAACATTTTCGTTAAATTAAGTTTTATACCTAATGGACACTGGCACTTGTGCCGGTGTTTATGTTGCTGATATTGACGTGAAGAGGTCATTCAGACTCCCGGGCGAGTGCAGTGCCTTTGAGGCTGAGGTCCGAGCGATCTGAAAGGCGACGGCGTTGATACTGGATCACATCGTCACTGGCGTTCGCTGCGATGAATTTAATAAAGTATATCATGTATGTGAAAAATAAAGTTAAGCAAAATAATATTATAATAAATAAAGAAAAAAACAAAATTAAAGACATATATAGTTGGATGCGGCATCTGCTAAAATATTTTCGCCGAATCAACACTGAATTTTCTAAAAAAAACGAGAGAGTGAGAAAAACGAAAATACTACAGTGTGACCGTTTTAGCAGTTTTGCAACTTAATTTAGCATTAAAATATTTATTTATCACACGGTGTTTTATTAAGCAATTTTCTAAATTATTTCAATCTTAATTTTAAAAGTTTGAAGAAAGGGTTGTGTTGATGAACTGATTTTTTTTATAAATTTTGACAACAAATAGTTGCACTGAAAAATAAATTTCGTATGAAAATGGATACTTTTTATCTTAACAAACGTCTTACCTGTTTTGTAAAAATAATTTAACATTAAAGAAATCTTTGAAATTCCTCAATTTATTTTATTTATTAATGATTTCATGCACAACAGAACTAAGTCTTATATTACAGTGCAGGATTTTGTATGTGTACAAATTAATTTCCAAATTTAATAAGGTAAATACTAACTTACGGTTAATAAAAAATATGTGTATGGATGTATATAAAAATTTTATAACAAAAATTAACACATAAAAAATCAGGCAAAAGATTTAAAACGGAATTTCCTTACAAACATTGTGTTGCTGTTTGTTTGTTGGTTATAAGGAAGATCATTCCAAAGACGAATAGCGTTTATCAAAAATTGCCATTCCAATACTAGGCATCGAAATTTCCGAAATATGATTCTTTTACCCCTTGGTGCTGTAGCAAATCTTATTTTTTGAAAGAGGTATTTCGGCTCTTCGGTGTAAATTACTTTATGCAAAAACAAAAGAACCCTTGTCTTAAGAAGACTCCGCACAGAGGTTTCAAGTATGCTGAGACTTGTTCACGCTTTTTAAGTCTATAAATATATCTTATGGTGTTGTAATATAATACTTTAGGTTTTTTTTTGTATCGGTGGAATCGCAAAGAGAGAACAACTCGCATCCGTATGTAAGGCTTGGAACCGGCTTTTGTAAATAGGATTATTACATTCAGCGTTGTTGTTTAACATACATTTGTCCCACCAGTGTATTTATATGGCAAGTTAAGTTGCTGTTGAACATAACTCACATTTTTTCTTCCGCTCCCATGTCAATGATGTCAACTTTCACATTGATTACACAAGTCAACAAATTAAAAAAAGTTAACTGGTGCCGAGAAACCGTTAGTAGTTTTGTAAGATGCCGACACTGGTAATACGAGTACTAAAAATGTGAAAAAAATTTTCCTGCGAGTAGTTTTGGATATAATGTAAATTTTTTCGGCCCGGCTTGAAACCCAATCGGTAATTTTGTTTAATAAATTCATTTTAATAACATGTCGTCTTCCCGCAGAAGTTGTCTTAATGATCCAAACGTGTTTTGTTACATTTGTGGTGACTATACCGTTATAAAGTTTAGAAACCCCATAACGGATTTTACAAAAAGTGCGATAGTGATTTTGAAGAAATACCGTCTACAAACCCCAGACCATTTAAACAAGAAGAATTAAATGATATGGTAAGAGATCTTGAATTACCTAAAGAATCTGCAGAGGTATTGGATTCTAGACTAAAAGACAGAAATTTGTCAGAATCACATACAAAAGTGACATACTATCGCAAAAGAGAGCAAGATTTACTACAATTTTTTCATTTGGAAGACGATATTGTATTTTGTTCTGATATGCAAGGCCTTATTCTGGCAATGGGTCTTTCCGAATACCAGCCAAATGAATGGCGCCTCTTTATAGATAGCTGCAACCGAAGTGTGTACTTTTACACAATGGCAAAACATATGGTTCAGTTCCAATTGCCCATTCTACAAGACTAAAAAAGAATACCTAAATATCGCATTTGTGCTAGACAAAATCAAATATAGCGAGCATCAACGGATTATTCGTGTTGATATTAAGGTGAGTAATTTCTTATTAGGACAGCAAAGTGGATTCACCAAATATCCATGTTTTTATTGTATGTGGGACAGCCGGGCCAAGCACCTACACGGGGAAAAACGAAATTGGTCAGTACGTGAGGCGTTGGAGGTTGGAAATCATAACATCATACATCCACCTTTAGTTCCAAAAGAAAAAATTATATTGCCTCCCTTGCACATTAAACTAGGTCTTATGAAGCAGTTTGTACTAGCCCTGGATAAAAATGGCCAGTGTTTCTGTTACATAACGACAAAATTTCCAGGACTAAGCTTAGAGAAGATATTTAAAACTTTCTTGGAAATTACAAGTCAAGCAACTACCGCGAAAATGTTAACGACATGCCAGATAACTTAGAAGCTTAAGATGCAATATGTCTATCAAATTGCACTACCTTCATAGTCATATCGACCGATTCCCAGAGCGGTTTCATCAGGATCTGAAAACTATGGAAGAGAGGTACCAAGGCCGATGGAATCGGCATATGATGGCTGACTACTGTTGGGGAATACAGCGAGACCTTCTCACTGCACATCATTCACGAAAAAGAAAGTTTTTATGTAAATTATAAATCACTTTTTTCATATATATGCACAAAAATGAAATACTAGAAAACTACACGTAAGAATTCCAACTTTTTGTAATTTTTTTAATCAGTATGAAGTCCTAGTTTAAAAAATATATACAGTTCCTTGGCAACAAAACTAGTGTTGACTTGCATTATTAGTCTACAACTTTCGATTAAAAGTGTGACTGGTAGTGATTATGAGTACGACTTGCAGAACATTTCAGCCTAAAGGTTTACGGTCCGATTGTAGAGGACATATTTTCACATTTTAGAAAAAAACAGATTTTTTGGAATCTTAAACAAAAGAGAAAAAAAAGATTTCTTTAAAAAACTATTGGAACGCAGTTGGCGACTTTTATTGTACTTCTAAGCAAATATTTATACAGTCGAATTAAAACAGTTAACAAGTGAACAAAAACAATATTGTAAAATAAATAAACAAAAAGATAGTCATAGCTAAAACAAAAAGAAAAAGATTGTTAATTAAATTAAATAAACTAAAAAAAAAACAATTTTGGCATTACGTGAAGAACAAAACCAAGTAATAAAACAAATGAATGTGCTCACATAAATGATAAGAAAAAATTAAAATAAATAAAATTAAGTTAAATTATTAAATAAAGTGCGCAGTTTTTTGTTTATTTAAGCTAAAAACTCTGAAATTATCATAAATGTCTTAGTAAAATTCCATAACGATATTTGCTAATTGTTATCTTTGAAAAACATTATCTTGATAAATAAAATTTTATGAAATCTTGATAAAGTTTAGAAATATAAAATCTCATGACTCCAGTGTAGCTACTCGAGAAGTTTATCTAAGATAAAAAAAAATTATTCAAACTTGATTTAACTTAAATGAAAAAACAACTGTTTTATCACTTTTATAACTACGAGCGAATAACAAAAATTCCCTTGAAATATAAATAAATTGTATAACTATAACAAGTTAAAAAGTATAATGAGTCAAGCCCGACCTTATGATACCCTACGCCACAGTATATGAAAATAATTTTTGCCCAACCCTATTTGGGACCTATGGCAGTCATGACCAATATTATGTCATGAGGTTAATATTCATGTAAAAGTTTTTTATGCCGAATAATATTGAGATGTCGTCATTTATATGAGTTTTTAGGATTGGGGCTTGTATGAAACCTATGATAAATTTTGGACCTACAAGGACAATACTTTGTCATGACAAACTAGTTATCGTAAAACTTTTTATCACCAATTTTTATGCTAATATGAACCAGTCTTTATAAGGAAGTTATGGCATTAAAAACTATTTTCAGGAGTACTGTTTGTATGGGAGCTATGGTTAATATCCTTTGCCTGGGTAACAATCCTGTGGAGATGCGAGGACTTTAGTGCACTCTACGGTTCTGATCCCCTGTGCTGATGTATACTCTTGATACATTTTTGCAGGAAGCCATGATTACTGAAAGCGTGTGCGACCAGAGAAGCAAGCCGTCACGGCGTAGCTCACGTCTAGCCGCTTAGCCGATTATTTTCAACAAGCCGCGCCGCCGCCGAAGTACTCGGCTGATCGGCGGCTGAAATTCAAGTCGATTCTTATTTTTTCTATTTTTTTTAATACTTATCCAAAATTGGTTATTCAATTATTTTTGTTTATTTTTGAATACTAAATTTTGAATACTTATTTAATTGAATTAGTGCCAGTGTTACCATATACAAATATTTATCTTATTTTTAAAGATTGGGCTTGCTTTCTATGTTTTCGACCAGAAAAAAATTTTGAACGAAATCAAAAACGGATGTTTTAAGTATTTTAAATATTTTTAAATATTCGTAAAAATACCAGTTGTGTAATAAAAGTAATGAATGCGTCGAAAAATATAAAACTGTTTTATGTCAAGCAACAATAGTTCTACAAGACTCAGTAGGGAACCTTTCAATGATAATACTAGAAGAACCAGTACAGAACCAGTCTGTACTGAGGGGTGCGGAGAAATCTTAGATAGCGATTTCGACAAATCGAATGAGTGAAATGATGCTGCGATAAATAATCACTCTGAACATGAACGGAAGTTAAAAATATTTTATACTGTAAAAGATTAACTCCCTGGCCCACAATGTCGACAAGAACATTTCTTTCGTACATTTGAACTGAAAACAAAAACAAATTTTAGTTTTTTATTATTGTTTTCAACATAAAAATGCGAAAGAAATGTTCTTGTCGATATTGTGGGCCTGGCAGTAAGTTTTTTTTTGTATAACTATTAAAAATTGTTGTTTGGTTTGAAAATTAGCTTTTTATTTAAAAATTTGTTTGCCAGCTTGAAATTTGTTTTCCACAATTATTTAGGAAATTTTAAATTGTTAATTTTCCCTGAACAAGTCACAAAATGGCGTGACGAATTATTGGATAAAATGAAACAAATGTTTTTATAAAAATAAAAGACCTCAAACTTTATGGATAAATACAAATTTTTCATACAAATTAATTAATTTACTATTTTAAAATGCCTGATATTTCCAAATTTTAAGAAAATCTTAATGATCTCAATTTACCCAATTACTAACCGTAGTAAAATTTACAAGGTATTTGCTGTAAATAGTATTTTTCTTCTTAAAAATTTGATTTATCTTGTATAAAATTTTTAGTTTTCAAATGAATAAATCATTATTAGTCTCTTTGTTTTGTTTAACATGTTTGTTTATAGGTGTATTCGTTTACTTTACTTGCAGAAAATTGCCATGAGAGAGTAAGTAGGAATTTAAAGAAATTGCTCTCAAAAATACTAAAAAGTAAATGAACACTTTGCCAACCAAAATATGTAAGTTAAGGTGGTGACGAATATACAGGAATGTTTGAGTACCCATTAATTATTCTAAGACTTGGCAAAATTTTATACAATAAGGTAAACATAATGTGATTTTATTAGTTTATATTTGTTTATGTTGAATAAAATGAATCATGAATTCGGGTTTTCATCAATAATAAATAATAAATTAAATATTTAATTTAACAATCTATGTATAACCTATGTATATATCTTCTATCTATCTATATTATCTATATCTATATATATAAAAATGGATTATGTATGTTTGTTTGTTTGTTTGTTTGTTTGTTTGTCGCTTTATAGACTCCGAAACTACTGAACCGATTTTCCTGAAATTTTTACAGTAACATCACGTGAGCCCTAAAAATAAAATAGGCTACTTATTTTTTCGATAGGGGCAGGGGAATTGGTACCCCCCATAGGATGCCAATGTTAATTATCGCACGATTTTCCTGAAATTTTTACAGTAACATCACGTGAGCCCTAAAAATAAAATAGGCTACTTATTTTTTTGACAGGGGCAGGGGAATTGGTACCCCCCATAGGATGCCAATATTAATTATCGCACGATTTTCCTGAAATTTTTACACTAACATCACGTGAGCCCTAAAAATAAAATAGGCTACTTATTTTTTCGATAGGGGCAGGGGAATTGGTACCCCCCATAGGATGCCAATATTAATTATCGCACGATTTTCCTGAAATTTTTACAGTAACATCACGTGAGCCCTAAAAATAAAATAGGCTACTTATTTTTTCGATAGGGGCAGGGGAATTGGTACCCCCCATAGGATGCCAATATTAATTATCGCACGATTTTCCTGAAATTTTTACAGTAACATCACGTGAGCCCTAAAAATAAAATAGGCTACTTATTTTTTCGATAGGGGCATTGGAATTGGTACCCCCCATAGGATGCCAATATTAATTATCGCATATCTTAAGAGCCGCTGCACGCATTTTGCTGAACTTTTTGTAGTAGGATCTTCTGAGCCCCGGAATTGAAATAAAATAGCAGCGGGGGTATAGGAATACCCCATAGGACGCCAATGTTTAACATCGCATATCTTAAGAACTGTAATAGTGAGAATGTTCAAACTTTCTAAAAGTCACTCTTATGGTATACTACACTTTTGAAAATAAAAATAAAGCGGGTAGGCGCAGGGGGGGAAATAACTTCCATAGGATGCATACATTAAATATCGCTCAACTGAAGAACTATTAAAGGGAGAGTCTTCAAACGTGGTTAAAGCTACTATTATAGTAAACTATAAATTTCAATATAAAAATGTGCGGGGTCAGTGTAGCGAAGCGCACCGGGTTAAGCTAGTTTATATATATAAAAATGAATTATGTATGTTTGTATGTTTGTTTGTCGCTTTATAGACTCCGAAACTACTGAACCGATTTTCCTGAAATTTTTACAGTAACATCACGTGAGCCCTAAAAATAAAATAGGCTACTTATTTTTTCGATAGGGGCAGGGGAATTGGTACCCCCCATAGGATGCCAATATTAATTATCGAACCGATTTTCCTGAAATTTTTACAGTAACATCACGTGAGCCCTAAAAATAAAATAGGCTACTCATTTTTTCGATAGGGGCAGGGGAATTGGTACCCCCCATAGGATGCCAATATTAATTATCGAACCGATTTTCCTGAAATTTTTACAGTAACATCACGTGAGCCCTAAAAATAAAATAGGCTACCTTTTTTTTCGATAGGGGCAGGGGAATTGGTACCCCCCATAGGATGCCAATATTAATTATCGAACCGATTTTCCTGAAATTTTTACAGTAACATCACGTGAGCCCTAAAAATAAAATAGGCTACTTATTTTTTCGATAGGGGCAGGGGAATTGGTACCCCCCATAGGATGCCAATATTATTTATCGCATATCTTAAGAACTGTAATAGTGAGAATGTTCAAACTTTCTAAAAGTCACTCTTATGGTATACTACACTTTTGAAAATAAAAATAAAGCGGGTGGGCGCAGGGGGGGAATACCTCCCATAGGATGCATACATTAAATATCGCTTAACTGAAGAACTATTAAAGGGAGAGTCTTCAAACGTGGTTAAAGCTACTATTATAGTAAACTATAAATTTCAATATAAAAATGTGCGGGGTCAGTGTAGCGAAGCGCACCGGGTTAAGCTAGTAGGTATATAAAATTTCAACGTTACGGACTGACTGACAGATTCACCTTCGCAACGCCTTAACGCCGTGAGTTATAAGGTTGAAATTTGAACCGGATGCTGGTCTCTCGCTAAATCGATCCACTAAAAATCAAAGAAATTGCCTAATGGTATGAAAATTGTGTTTGTGTTAGTGGACAACTTTAGTGCATTGCGACTCGCAATAGACTACTTTAATGTGTAAATGCTAGGTAAGATGGAATTTTTAGGGGATAAATAGCGTAAAAACGAGTAAATTCGCTAACGTCATAACTCCTGAACTAACCATGGATTCATGGGGTTTGTCAGGGAAATGGGACGGCTGTTTCTGTTGGGGGAACCATACGGGGGATTTTTCCTACGTGGCATTTACTTATCTGTACCACCAAACCTTAGGTCTATTTTCTACTTTTCTTCCTTACTTCTCTTTTTTTCTTTTTCCTCTTTTCTCTTATACTGAAGGGACTCACAATGGACCTCATTTGTCTCCGAGTGAATATGCGCCCTTGGGCGCTTAACCCTTCTTAACGTAACCTAACCTAACCGTGGATTCATCCATGCGTTCCGAAAAACATTTTTGTCCGAAGAATAATTGTTTAACTGAGAGTGTTCTTCAGAACGATTCACCTATTTAGGAAAATTTGCCCGGAAAAACAATGCTACCATATGGTTAAAGATGTAAACAATTATACAAACTGGCAGCACAACTAGCAAACTACTTATATTGAATTGTTTTCTAAAAGTGTTTTAAGAAAATGGACGAAAAAGAGAAAGTTATTTTATTATTTTTAATTATAATTTATTTTTTTTTTTAATTATTCAGCAAAAAAAAACAATTTTTCCTTGTAGCACTATATTATTTGGCAGCTCAATTCAAATTTTATGAACAAATAAAAAAAATTGGCATCGCAGTTTATTTTGTTCTGAACAAGAATTAAAATTAAACCATTAATTTTTCAATTAAAGCCAATAAACATAGAAATAAAAACGGTTTTACATTCGTAACTTATCCAAAAAAATACAAATTTGTTTCTTTTTCGAAATTCAAACATTTAAGGGGTGAAAATTGTACCTATTTTTGGTACTTTCTTAACAAAACATGTATCTCCATTCTTTGCAATATACGTTCTCAATTATGGGCTTTCACTACAATAATTATTTTTTTTATAAAATATTTCAATGGGGAGAAAATATATAAAAAATGGTGAAATGCGGGAAATTAAATGTCTTTGCTTTACTTTTTCGTTCTACAAGTGGTACCATTTTAATTTGCTATAATAGATATTAGAAACATAAAATTATATATACATAGATAATTTTTTTTTAAACTTTTTAACATAAACTTTGGTATTCAAATATGACCACGAAAGAAAGGTAACAAGGTTGCGGGTTAAATTATTGTTAATTATAAAATAATTTTAGATATTCTCATTATCTACTTTATGGCCGATTTATTTGGTTCAAATCCGTTTCTTTGGTGTTTCATTATAAACAAGACGGTCATATAGTAAATAATGAGAATATCTCAAATTATTTTATAATTAATAAGAATCTTTTATTTTGTTAATATTTTAATTTACAAACAAATTTTTTAACTAATTGGGTGTTATACTGCAATAGTGTTAAGCATCGGGTATCTAGGTAACCATTATACTCACAGTACTTATAACAACACCTATCGGTTAAAATCAAAACAAAATACATAAGAGATTTTTTTAACAAGTTCGTTATTTTATTTAGCAATAAAAATATCGAAATAACTGTCCTAAGTTAAACAAAAGTATGATTTCTTATCGCATAAATATTTTAAATAATAGATATTAGGAATTAAAATAAAAATAAAAAAATTTTGAATATTTTTAATAATTTTAAAAATCAACATTAGCTTACAAATTTTGTAAAATATCCTTATTTAAAACTTCTTTTGGAAAAGTGTGTTTTGTAAACAAAAACATGAAACAGCTGTTTCAAAAATTCTTGAAAGTTTTATGGGTTAATGAACACTTTCCTGTAACAATTGTTACAAATTCGTAACAATTTTTAGTAAATGAAACAGGTTATGTGTTTTCTTTACATAAGTTCGGCGTAGCTGAACATTTATTTTAGTCGTCAAAAAACTCGGCGCAAAGCAGCTCAGCCGCCGCCGCCGAAAATTTTTAATCGGCTTGCTTCTCTGCACTCGCCCGATTCTACCCATCCAATTTGGTGTACTTGCGCCCGTAGTCCTGCATGACCAGTCAGAAAGCGCACCATCATACTATCTTACTCCCGTTGAGGAGGTTTCTTGTCCTCCTCTCGTCTGGGTAACCCCATAAAATCTTATAACTAAGCTTTTGTTTGAAGATGAATTGTACTACACAAATGTTGCTATATTGAACTGTTTTTTTTTTTGGCATTGTTAAATTTTCGAACTTAGACACACACTCCACGTCAATCACCTATTAAGAACTGCTTACAGCAAAAACTATTTCCATGTATATATGTAAATATGATGCAAATTTTTTGCAGATATTGCCTGGAACGATGATAAACAGGTAACTACAATACTAAGCCACAGTACAAAAAAAGTAACACGACAATAAATTCACACATCTGTGCATAAATTTGAATTCTACTTAATGATAGGACATCATATTTTTTAAAAAATACCAAATTCGCACTGCGTATGCCTGCATAACTGTATTAAGTCATTATAACAGGTCAAAATTACGTTAAATAGTTACCATAAAATGGATTGGTTATCCTTTGGGCTCGGTTATATAATAGAAACAGAAACAATAGTAACCAATTAAATTTGTTTTATTACAACTTTGCTAAATACCCACATACAAATTGTAGGAACATCCCAGCGGGATGTTCTTACTTCAGGCCTTTTTAAAGGCCTATTTAAACAATTTTTTTATTCAAATACTACTTTTATCTAACTGCTAAAGAATGCCTAATAGAAGGCCTTAGATCTTTGGTATAAAAGATAAGATACACGTTCCACACTCGCTTCTATGAGAAGCGAGAAGAGAAGGAGTAACATTTTTTGTTTTGTTTTTTTGCGCAAGCAAAATCAAAAGAATTCAGATACCTTTCCAAAAACAAAGTTACATATTTACATACATATTAAAATACCAAATGAAAACAATAATGTAAATCATTTTAGTTGAGTTTTGTTCATTAAAGAAGATAGTTACTTGTTCTAAATAATGAAAATGTTATGTAGTAGGTATTAAATATGTATATATTTTTTATTTAATTTTATATTTATATAGTAATTATAGTATGTGTAATTCTGTAAATAAATATATTCATATGTATATGTATACTAAACTAAACTTATAAAACACTAAACTTTTATATTTATTTTTATTATATTTATATTTATTAAAAACCCTTCAATATAACCTTTTTTCTAAGGCCTTTTGACAGTCATTCTCTGGAAAGCCTTCTAAGAGCCATTTAATTTAATGCCTTTCAAAAGCTCTGGCGAAAGAAAGGAAAGCGGAAGGCCTTCCCCGCAATGACAACGTGTGTAAAAAAGATATGAGTATGGAATGGAGCGAGCAGGCCTTGCACATCCAAACGAAGGGGTACAGAGGCCTTCTAGAAGTACTCCGTACTCCTTCTTTTTCCCGCTGGGATGTTTGAATTTACATAAACTGGCATTACCCAATAAGTATACCTTCTGACACATTTGCTTTTACGTATAAAGGTTGCTTACACATAATTTTTAGCAAAACACGCCTTTGCTTTACTTTAATCGCAAATATTTGTTGCCTACATAAGAACAATTTTATCAACGAGAAAACCAAACGTTTTGGTTGGTAAAACCAAAACTGTTTTACAATAACAAAATACACGTATTGAGTACTTGGAGTTTTTTTCAATAAGTTTTGCCTTTATGTCTGCTTAAAAAAAAACCTACCCTTTTTAAAGCATTCAAGAATTTTTTACAAAAACAATATACATATCGTTTGCTAAAATGCAAAGAATTGTATCATTGAAAATTATGAAATTGACTTTTTTATTTATTACGATTCACGTTAAATATTTAAAAAAAATTTTAAACTTCCACCTTAAAAAATATCCAAGCTATTAACAAAATCAAAAATGGCGCATCACTAAGTATATAATTTCCTTAAACAACATAATAAATAATCTTAATCTTATTTTTACGAACACATCAATTTTTTTAACGTCTGTTTCATACTCTGAACGTGTTAGTGGAATAAGTGATCAAACTGCAAATTATTGCATAAGCAAAAAGAAAAACAGTGCTGTAAAATTAATATAAACCGAATGTATATATATATATATATATATATATATATATACATGTATTGCAAAAACTATATTAATTATGACTATCAGCTACTTCTTCATTGGACTGTTAGAAATTTCACAGCTTAACCCATTGCACTCCCATACGCTAAGAATTTCCAAGAATAAATAGTAACATCTGCAGGTCTTTAGTTTGTTGCTTGCAGCAGACTGACATTATTTTTATGATATGATTTTTCCACCATTTGTTTCGTTTCCAACCATATGAGTTTATATATGTACATATATAATTTTTAATAAATTTTAATACAGTCGAATTTCCCTATAATGAATCTGTTACTATTGGACCAGAATATTTCTTCATTATTGATATAGAATGTTTAAAATACAATAGAAATATTTTTTCCACGTTTATTTCAAATAATCTGGTATATTTGTTAGGATTTCATTCTTCCAAGTGGTCCTTTATCAATATCCTCAAATAGACTGTTATAAAGCCTTTTGTGTTAAATAATAAATTATTTGTCTTCAACCCCCATATTCATAAAAAATATTTTTTGTATGAAATTTGGTTTAATAAACCTTTTATTAATCAAAAATATTCTTTATGAATATGGCAGTACATCTTTAGTATAATAGCATTTTTTTTATAAAGTGCTGGAATATAAATTGTTTAGCTATATTTTGTGTTAATCTTTTTACGGGTTTATTAAATACTTATAGTATTTTTTTTTTTAGAATAATTGCTTCGAAGGTCAACATATTCGTTCACTGAATACGGGGGCTGCTATCAATACTATTCTTAATTGAAAAACTCTTTCATTCTTATTTAAATTTTTCAGAAATTAGCTAATTAAAATTTACTTCTTGCTCCGTGTATAGCGTTGTACATATGGGCTACAGAAGTTTTTTTTTTTTGAAATTATTTCTTTATATGGGACCAAATATGCATGTATGTATATGAGTCAAATTTTTGTTTACAAAATTTGTTTATTGTAAAGAACAATTCAATTGAGAAAATTCATTATAAGGAGATCAAAATACACTTTATTTATAATGGAAAAGTTGGCTTTTTAAAATCCATCGATAGTTAAATTCAATGAAGTACATTTTTTAGTTTAATCCACTTCTAATTAGAAATTAAAATATGTCATAATAATATCCCTAATAATATAACATCTCTACGTTCTCAAATGCAGTACTGCCTGCGCTGCATCAGAAAAGAAAAATTGTTTCACCATGTCAATGCAAACCTAATGATACCTACATATTAATTATGCGATTATTATTCTAATATTCTATTATAATATATTAATACTCAACTATATACCTGTAATTTAACAGAAATATTTAATTATTTAATGTTTTAAATGATTGTTTAACTTAATACTATCATACTTTCGTTGGTGATTCGTCGTTTTGTTTCAGAGAATTACAAGTTAAAATAACGTAACACATTTAACTAAATAAATAACAATAAAAATAATATTTTTTTCTAAAAAATATATCGGTGTTCGCATTTTTATTCTAAATATTTAATATAACTCTAACATCTCGTATAATTTTCACGTTACAACGTTTTTTGCTTCTCATGTAAGCTTATGAAATTTGATGTTACAATATTCTGCATTTAAGATGACGATATGTTCAGTTCTCTTAGTTTTTTTTTTGTTTAAATAATATTTGCCAACAAAAAAACCACACATACATTTTGGTTCACCAGTCAAGAAATAATTTTATATAAACAAAAAGAAAAGTCTTTTAGAAGGGTTTTTATTAAATATTTTACAAATTCAAGTTTTTCTATTCTAAGATAAGGCCTGTCGCAATGGTTTTATTAGTAGTTATGTTGGAACATGTTGCAAGTTTAGTTATTTATTTACTCACTTCGTATTATTTGCCACAACAATTAAACTTGGATAAATATTTATTCTTAAATCTTTTTAGAAGCCCTTATTAAAGTAGATGCAAAAGTGCAAGGTGTTGGTCTCCAATGACACACCTTGTTAATTGATAATAAAGTTGGAATGCGGCTCGGAGATTTTATGTCTGAAAAAAGGCCTTCTATAAGGCCTCTTTACTACTTGATTTTCCCGCTGGAAATGGTTGGGCAAATCGCATTTGTTTTCTTGTGAAGAATTTTAATGTGAATTTTTTCAAATTTTTCGTATCTGAAAAATTCACATATGAATTTATTTTTTTTGCTCACTCCTCATGAGTAAGAAAATTCAAAATATTTTTTTCTTCACCCTCATGAGGATGAATTTGCAGAAAAATTTTTACATTTTCACGCTCGCTCATGACTGAAGAATGAGCGACCGTTTCGGTACTCTGCTTTTAACAAAAATAATTTCGCCACACAACAAAAATCATTGTCCGACTTTAAAAATGCATGTTTTCTCAGACATTGAGTCAAAAAACCATCAGCTTTTCAGGAAGTGCAGCGAATCAACCGCTGCGCAGAACGTGCCATTTAAATTGTGCAAAACATTTTGCTATTGTGTCAACCTTAACTTACATTAAATTTAAAACTTGTTTCATATATGAGTTCAGTCGTTGTTTGACTGTGATCGGTGAAAGACGTATTTTCTGAGCAAATTTGTTAGTTTAGTTTATTTAAATATAATAAAAAAAAAAAAAAAAAAAAAAAAAAAAAAAAAAAAAAAAAATAAAATAAAATAACAACAAGTCTAGTGATCTTTTTAAATTTGTTAAAAACAAACGGATTAACGATTTTAAAGGGATTAGTAATCTCTACCAACAACGTACATCCAATGTACGCACAATTGTACGCATTGTTGTCTACCAACAACAAGTGTACGTTGTAAAAATAAAAAAAAAATAAAAAAAAAAAAAAAAAAAAAAAAAAAAAAAATATAATGTCAACTATTGAACCAAACGACAACCAACAACAATTAAACAATATTATCAACAAGCCTACAAACAGTGATGTTAATTTAAGTGATTCCAGTAGCGATGACGATTGTAACTGGCAACATGTCCCTATTAATCCACGGAAACGTTTAAATACTAAGTCAGCTAAAATAATAACACCTAAACGCCAGCACTTGGATGATGTACCTACAACTTCTAACCGGTATGCTACCCTTGCCTACGATGATGAAGCCGTAAAAGACAACAATCAACCTCAACCAACTGCCCCGAAACCTCCACCTATCTTCATTCCAAATGTTGATAATATTAATAAAATGGTAAATAGTTTTAGTAAAGTTATTGCTAGTGCTGATTTTCACTATAAATCTCTTAAAGACGGTCAAATTCGGATAAGCATTAAAACTGTCGACTCATTTCGAAAATTAGTTAAATACCTTGATAGTAGTAATATAAAATTTCACACATATCAGCTTAAACAGGAGCGCGCTTTTAGTGTAGTTATTAAGGGTCTTCATCACTCCACCCCAGTTGAGGATATAAAAGCTAAACTCATGTATTTGGGACATGGTGTTAGAAATGTACGAAATATTATAAGCCGTACTACTAAGCAACCCCTTCCGATGTTTTTCATTGACTTAGATCCAAATCTAAATAACAAAGATATTTACAACATGCGATCATTTGACAATGCAATTATCGAAATTGAAGCACCTAGAAAATTTGATGATATTGTCCAATGTTTTAGATGTCAACAGTTTGGACACACAAAATCTTATTGCCGTAAGCCATTTAGATGCGTTAAGTGTGGTCTGGGGCATTCTACTGCGGAATGTACTAAGTCATCTGAAACACCACCTATATGCGTACATTGTTTAAGAAATCATACAGCTAGCTATAAAGGCTGTGAAGTTTATCAAAAACTTATTAGTAAAAAAACTAATTTTAAAAATAACAGGAATGTTAATGAACAAGCCAATTTCAATTATTCATTTAATAACAATAATATTCATCCAAATCAAAACAATAATTCATTTACATATGCCCAAGCTGTTAAAGTAACTGAACACAGTGAAAATTCTCTTTTACAGAAAATTGAAGCAATGCTTGCTAAACAAATTGAATTAACCAATACTTTAATGAATATGATGTCAATGTTAATGACCAAACTATGCAAGTAAATTTAATAATTGCAGAATGGAATGCCAATGGCATTTCAAATCATTTAAATGAACTAGAAATATTTCTTAAAAACAACTTTGTTGATATTCTGCTAGTATCCGAAACACATCTTACTAGTAGATCTTTTATTCGTATAAGGGGCTATGACATAGTTGCAGCTAACCAACCCGATGACAGGGCGCATGCAGGCGCAGCAGTAGTAATTAAATCATCATTAAAATATGAAGTTGTAGAACCTATAACTGAGTCATATCTACAAGCAGCTGGAGTAAAAATCTGTAGTAACAGTTGTAGTATAACGATATATTCTGTTTATTTCCCTCCAAGATTTAAAGTTGTCTCAGAGCAGTACGAACAGTTCTTTAGAAAACTTGGCAACAAATTTATAGCAGGAGGTGATTTTAACGCTAAACATCCTTGGTGGGGTTCCCGTTTGTCCAATCCAAAAGGTAAAGAATTATTCAAGTGTATCTCAAATAACCAGTACAGCGTTCTGTCATCAGGTAGACCTACGTATTGGCCAAGTGATCCGGCAAAAATACCTGATTTGCTAGATTTTTTTGTTTACAAGGGAATATCTAGAAATCTTTTAGACATTAAAAATAGCGATGAATTAAGTTCTGATCATAGTCCAATCATTATAAGTTACGAAACTACTCCGTTGAGAAAGGAAAAGAATACGCAATTAGTAACATACAAAACCAATATAAACACTTATCAAAATTGGATAGAAAATCAAATAAATCTAAATATTTCAATTAAATCTAGCTCAGAATTAGAAGACGCCTTAGAAAATTTTACTGAAATAATTCACGAAGCTGCATACATATCAACACCGAAAGAAACTGCTTTCAATTCGAACTTTCAGTTAACTGCAGAATTAAGAGAGCTTATAAACAAGAAAAGAAAACTTCGTAAAGTGTGGCAAAGAACAAGACACCCTACGGATAAATCCAACTTCAATCGAGCTACTAACTACTTAAAGAAGCGTCTTAGTGATTTAAAAAATGAATCAGTTGGTAGATTCTTAAGCAATATTTCTCCAGCAAATAACAACGAACACAATTTGTGGAAGGCGACAAAATACCTTAAAAGAGCCCAAAAAAGAAATATTCCAATTAAAGACTTAAATAATTCATGGTGCAGATCGGATAAAGATAAAGTTGAAGCTTTCAAAGACTTTCTTGAAGACACTTTCACACCTTTTTCTTTTTGCAACTCAACAGACTATACCGAAATAGAAAATTTTCTTGACGTTCCTTGTCAAATGAGTTTACCAATAAAAAGTTTTACAGTCTCTGAAATAAAAAGAGAAGTAATAAACCTCAATTCAAAAAAGTCTCCTGGATACGACAATTTAAATGTGAAATCAATTAAATTTTTACCAAAAAAGGGGTTCGTACTGATAACAACATTATTTAACTCTGTGCTTAGATTAACGCACTATCCTACTCAATGGAAGCATGCAAAAATAGTAATGGTCCCTAAACCGAACAAATCGGAAAACTTAATTAGTTCTTATAGACCTATCAGTCTACTTCCAATTCTGTCCAAATTGTTTGAGCGACTAATTCAGAAAAGACTATTTCCCATTCTGGAATCCATGAACGTAATTCCTGAACATCAATTCGGATTTCGCCATGAACACGGAACTCCTGAACAATGTCATAGGATTGTTAAAACTATTAGAGAAGCCTTGGAAAATAAGCATTTCTGTTCCTCGGTATTTTTAGATGTCAAACAGGCATTTGATAGAGTATGGCATAAAGGACTATTATTTAAACTTAAAAAAATATTCCCTGCTCCTTTTTATGTACTGTTTAAGTCTTATTTGCTTGAACGTAGTTTTTATGTAAATATTAATCAAGATAATTCTGAAATCGGATATATAAAATCAGGTGTCCCACAGGGTAGCGTATTAGGTCCCGTTTTATACACGATATTTACCTCAGATATGCCTACTAACAATGACGTGATTATTGCCACATACGCAGATGACACAGCAATACTAGCATCCAAGGAGACTGCCTCTGAAGCATCCATGGTTGTACAAAGGCAGCTAAATCAAATTCAGGAGTGGTTAAACAAATGGAACATAAAGGTTAATCCTGACAAATCTACTCATGTAACCTTCACCCTCAAAGAAGGCAATTGTCCACCAGTAACTTTGAATGGAGAAACTATTCCTTCTGCCGAATATGTTAAATATCTAGGCTTAAACATCGATAGACGGTTAACTTGGAAAAAACACATAAAATTAAAAAGGGAACAGCTTGATATCAAGACGAAAAAAATGTATTGGTTATTGGGTCCTAAATCGCAGCTTAGTTTATGGAACAAACTAATTTTATATAAAGCCATATTAAAACCTATATGGACTTATGGGATCCAGTTATGGGGCACTTCTGCGTATTCAAACATTGACATTTTACAAAAGTATCAATCTAAAACGTTAAGACTTATTACCGATGCTCCGTGGTTCGTTAGAAATGATGTCATTCACAAAGATCTTGATGTACCTAAAATTAAACACGAAATTAAAAAATACTGCACTAACTACCTCAATAGATTAAGTAATCACCCTAATGTACTGGCAATAACTTTACTAGATGATAGTAATGAAACGAGAAGATTAAAAAGACTGCACATTTTAGATCTCCCTTTTACAGAATAGTTTTTATAAAACAAATTTTTCTTTTTCCAATATTTTATAATTTAAATGAAAATATATTATAATATTACTTTAAATGTAATTTACACATATTTTGCTAAGTTCAATGGAACTTAGTGACTCTGTTATTATTAAGTTTTCAATAAATTTGCTTAATATTTTTTTTTTTTATCGTAAATAGATTGCAAATAAATAAAAATCTAAAAAAAAAAAAAAAAAAAAAAATATATGAGTTGAAAACATTTGTGTTAACAAACAAAAATATTTAAAAAAAAACTCTGTCTTTTTTAGAAATCACGTTTAGTACGGAACATTTTTGAATCCAAATCGCCGCAAAAGTGTTACTTGTCCAATATTTGACAACATTTTCGTTAAATTAAGTTTTATAC
This sequence comes from Pollenia amentaria, assembly GCA_943735925.1. NCBI lineage: Eukaryota > Metazoa > Arthropoda > Insecta > Diptera > Polleniidae > Pollenia > Pollenia amentaria. The sequence continues at coordinate 195,605,491 of OX031008.1, read as the reverse complement.
CTAATGGACACTGGCACTTGTGCCGGTGTTTATGTTGCTGATATTGACGTGAAGAGGTCATTCAGACTCCCGGACGAGTGCAGTGCCTTTGAGGCTGAGGTCCGAGCGATCTGAAAGGCGACGGCGTTGATACTGGATCACATCGTCACTGGCGTTCGCTGCGATGAATTTAATAAAGTATATCATGTATGTGAAAAATAAAGTTAAGCAAAATAATATTATAATAAATAAAGAAAAAAACAAAATTAAAGTTGTGAAAAACCACCGACATATATAGTTGGATGCGGCATCTGCTAAAATATTTTCGCCGAATCAACACTGAATTTTCTAAAAAAAACGAGAGAGTGAGAAAAACGAAAATACTACAGTGTGACCGTTTTAGCAGTTTTGCAACTTAATTTATCATTAAAATATTCATTTATCACACGGTGTTTTATTAAGCAATTTTCTAAATTATTTCAATCTTTATTTTAAAAGTTTGAAGAAAGGGTTGTGTTGATGAACTGATTTTTTTTATAAATTTTGACAACAAATAGTTGCACTGAAAAATAAATTTCGTATGAAAATGGATACTTTTTATCTTAACAAACGTCTTACCTGTTTTGTAAAAATAATTTAACATTAAAGAAATCTTTGAAATTCCTCAATTTATTTTATTTATTAATGATTTCATGCACAACAGAACTAAGTCTTATATTACAGTGCAGGATTTTGTATGTGTACAAATTAATTTAATAAGGTAAATACTAACTTACGGTTAATAAAAAATATGTGTATGGATGTATATAAAAATTTTATAACAAAAATTAACACATAAAAAATTCAAGAAAATTTATTTAAAAAAGTTTAACATAAAAAATTTAAGCAAAATAAATCAGGCAAAAGATTTAAAACGGAATTTCCTTACAAACATTGTGTTGCTGTTTGTTTGTTGGTTATAAGGAAGATCATTCCAAAGACGAATAGCGTTTATCAAAAATTGCCATTCCAATACTAGGCATCGAAATTTCCGAAATATGATTCTTTTACCCCTTGGTGCTGTAGCAAATCTTATTTTTTGAAAGAGGTATTTCGGCTCTTCGGTGTAAATTACTTTATGCAAAAACAAAAGAACCCTTGTCTTAAGAAGACTCCGCACAGAGGTTTCAAGTATGCTGAGACTTGTTCACGCTTTTTAAGTCTATAAATATATCTTATGGTGTTGTAATATAATACTTTAGGTTTTTTTTTTGTATTGGTGGAATCGCAAAGAGAGAACAACTCGCATCCGTATGTAAGGCTTGGAACCGGCTTTTGTAAATAGGATTATTACATTCAGCGTTGTTGTTTAACATACATTTGTCCCACCAGTGTATTTATATGGGAAGTTAAGTTGCTGTTGAACATTAATCACATTTTTTCTTCCGCTCCCATGTCAATGATGTCAACTTTCACATTGATTACACAAGTCAACAAATTAAAAAAAGTTAACTGGTGCCGAGAAACCGTTAGTAGTTTTGTAAGATGCCGACACTGGTAATACGAGTACTAAAAATGTGAAAAAAAAATTCCTGCGAGTAGTTTTGGATATAATGTAAATTTTTTCGGCCCCGCTTGAAACCCTATCGGTAATTTTGTTTAATAAATTCATTTTAATAACATGTCGTCTTCGCGAAGAAGTTGTCTTAATGATCCAAACGTGTTTTGTTACATTTGTGGTGACTACACCGTTATAAAGTTTAGAAACCCCATAACGGATTTTAAAAAAAGTGCGATAGTGATTTTGAAGAAATACCGTCTACAAACCCCAAACCATTCAAACAAGAAGAATTAAATGATATGGTAAGAGATCTTGAATTACCTAAAGAATCTGCAGAGGTATTGGATTCTAGACTAAAAGACAGAAATTTGTCGGAATCACATTCAAAAGTGAAAATAGCAAGACTTACTACAATTTTTTCATTTGGAAGACGATATTGTATTTTGTTCTGATGTGCAAGGCCTTATTCTGGCAATGGGTCTTTCCGAATACCAGCCAAATGAATGGCGCCTCTTTATAGATATCTGCAACCGAAGTGTGTACTTTTACACAATGGCAAAACATATGGTTCAGTTCCAATTGCCCATTCTACAAGACTAAAAAAGAATACCTAAATATCGCATTTGTGCTAGACAAAATCAAATATAGCGAGCATCAACGGATTATTCGTGTTGATATTAAGGTGAGTAATTTCTTATTAGGACAGCAAAGTGGATTCACCAAATATCCATGTTTTTATTGTATGTGGGACAGCCGGGCCAAGCACCTACACGGGGAAAAACGAAATTGGTCAGTACGTGAGGCGTTGGAGGTTGGAAATCATAACATCATACATCCACCTTTAGTTCCAAAAGAAAAAATTATATTGCCTCCCTTGCACATTAAACTAGGTCTTATGAAGCAGTTTGTACTAGCCCTGGATAAAAATGGCCAGTGTTTCTGTTACATAACGACAAAATTTCCAGGACTAAGCTTAGAGAAGATATTTAAAACTTTCTTGGAAATTACAAGTCAAGCAACTACCGCGAAAATGTTAACTACATGCCAGATAACTGAAGAAGCTTGGGATGCAACATGTCTATCAAATTGCACTACCTTCATAGTCATATCGACCGATTCCCAGAGCGGTTTCATCAGGATCTGAAAACTATGGAAGAGAGGTACCAAGGCCGATGGAATCGGCATATGATGGCTGACTACTGTTGGGGAATTCAGCGAGACCTTCTCACTGCACATCATTCACGAAAAAGAAAGTTTTTATGTAAATTATAAATCACTTTTTTCATATATATGCACAAAAATGAAATACTAGAAAACTACACGTAAGAATTCCAACTTTTTGTAATTTTTTTAATCAGTATGAAGTCCTAGTTTAAAAAATATATACAGTTCCTTGGCAACAAAACTAGTGTTGACTTGCATTATTAGTCTACAACTTTCGATTAAAAGTGTGACTGGTAGTGATTATGAGTACGACTTGCAGAACATTTCAGCCTAAAGGTTTACGGTCCGATTGTAGAGGACATATTTTCACATTTTAGAAAAAAACAGATTTTTTGGAATCTTAAGCAAAAGAGAAAAAAAAGATTTCTTTAAAAAACTATTGGAACGCAGTTGGCGACTTTTATTGTACTTCTAAGCAAATATTTATACAGTCGAATTAAAACAGTTAACAAGTGAACAAAAACAATATTGTAAAATAAATAAACAAAAAGATAGTCATAGCTAAAACAAAAAGAAAAAGATTGTTAATTAAATTAAATAAACTAAAAAAAAAAACAATTTTGGCATTACGTGTAGAACAAAACCAAGTAATAAAACAAATGAATGTGCTCACATAAATGATAAGAAAAAATTTAAAAAAAAAAAAATAAAATTAAGTTAAATTATTAAATAAAGTGCGCAGTTTTTTGTTTATTTAAGCTAAAAACTCTGAAATTATCATAAATGTCTTAGTAAAATTCCATAACGATATTTGCTAATTGTTATCTTTGAAAAACATTATCTTGATAAATAAAATTTTATGAAATCTTGATAAAGTTTAGAAATATAAAATCTCATGACTCCAGTGTAGCTACTCGAGAAGTTTATCTAAGATAAAAAAAAATTATTCAAACTTGATTTAACTTAAATGAAAAAACAACTGTTTTATCACTTTTATAACTACGAGCGAATAACAAAAATTCCCTTGAAATATAAATAAATTGTATAACTATAACAAGTTAAAAAGTATAATGAGTCAAGCCCGACCTTATGATACCCTACGCCACAGTATATGAAAATAATTTTTGCCCAACCCTATTTGGGACCTATGGCAGTCATGACCAATATTATGTCATGAGGTTAATATTCATGTAAAAGTTTTTTATGCCGAATAATATTGAGATGTCGTCATTTATATGAGTTTTTAGGATTGGGGCTTGTATGAAACCTATGATAAATTTTGGACCTACAAGGACAATACTTTGTCATGACAAACTAGTTATCGTAAAACTTTTTATCACCAATTTTTATGCTAATATGAACCAGTCTTTATAAGGAAGTTATGGCATTAAAAACTATTTTCAGGAGTACTGTTTGTATGGGAGCTATGGTTAATATCCTTTGCCTGGGTAACAATCCTGTGGAGATGCGAGGACTTTAGTGCACTCTACGGTTCTGATCCCCTGTGCTGATGTATACTCTTGATACATTTTTGCAGGAAGCCATGATTACTGAAAGCGTGTGCGACCAGAGAAGCAAGCCGTCACGGCGTAGCTCACGTCTAGCCGCTTAGCCGATTATTTTCAACAAGCCGCGCCGCCGCCGAAGTACTCGGCTGATCGGCGGCTGAAATTCAAGTCGATTCTTATTTTTTCTATTTTTTTTAATACTTATCCAAAATTGGTTATTCAATTATTTTTGTTTATTTTTGAATACTAAATTTTGAATACTTATTTAATTGAATTAGTGCCAGTGTTACCATATACAAATATTTATCTTATTTTTAAAGATTGGGCTTGCTTTCTATGTTTTCGACCAGAAAAAAATTTTGAACGAAATCAAAAACGGATTTTTTAAGTATTTTAAATATTTTTAAATATTCGTAAAAATACCAGTTGTGTAATAAAAGTAATGAATGCGTCGAAAAATAGAAAACTGTTTTATGTCAAGCAACAATAGTTCTACAAGACTCAGTAGGGAACCTTTCAATGATAATACTAGAAGAACCAGTACAGAACCAGTCTGTACTGAGGGGTCCGATTTCGACAAATCGAATGAGTGAAATGATGCTGCGATAAATAATCACTCTGAACATGAACGGAAGTTAAAAATATTTTATACTGTAAAAGATTTTTTTTTGTATAACTATTTAAAATTGTTGTTTGGTTTGAAAATTTGCTTTTTATTTAAAAATTTGTTTGCCAGCTTGAAATTTGTTTTCCATAATTATTTAAGATATTTTAAATTGTTAATTTTCCCTGAACAAGTCACAAAATGGCGTGACGAATTATTAGATAAAATGAAACAAATGTTTTTATAAAAATAAAAGACCTCAAACTTTATGGATAAATACAAATTTTTATACAAATTAATTAATTTACTATTTTAAAATGCCTGATATTTCCAAATTTTAAGAAAATCTTAATGATCTCAATTTACCCAATTACTAACCGTAGTAAAATTTACAAGGTATTTGCTGTAAATAGTATTTTTCTTCTTAAAAATTTGATTTATCTTGTATAAAATTTTTAGTTTTCAAATGAATAAATCATTATTAGTCTCTTTGTTTTGTTTAACATGTTTGTTTATAGGTGTATTCGTTTACTTTACTTGCAGAAAATTGCCATGAGAGAGTAAGTAGGAATTTAAAGAAATTGCTCTCAAAAATACTAAAAAGTAAATGAACACTTTGCCAACCAAAATATGTAAGTTAAGGTAGTGACGAATATACAGGAATGTTTGAGTATACATTAATTATTCTAAGACTTGGCAAAATTTTATACAATAAGGTAAACATAATGTGATTTTATTAGTTTATATTTGTTTATGTTGAATAAAATGAATCATGAATTCGGGTTTTCATCAATAATAAATAATAAATTAAATATTTAATTTAACAATCTATGTATAACCTATGTATATATAGGTATATAAAATTTCAACGTTACGGACTGACTGACAGATTCACCTTCGCAACGCCTTAACGCCGTGAGTTATAAGGTTGAAATTTGAACCGGATGCTGGTCTCTCGCTAAATCGATTCACTAAAAATCAAAGAAATTGCCTAATGGTATGAAAATTGTGTTTGTGTTGGTGGACAAATTTAGTGCATTGCGACTCGCAATAAACTACTTTAATGTGTAAATGCTAGGTAAAATGGAATTTCTGTTTGGGGAACCATACGGGGGATTTTTCCTACGTGGCATTTACTTATCTGTACCAAACCTTAGGTCTATTTTCTACTTTTCTTCCTTACTTCTCTTTTTTTCTTTTTCCTCTTTTCTCCTATACTGAAGGGACTCACAATGGACCTCATTTGTCTCCAAGTGGATATGCGCCCTTGGGCGCTTAACCCTTCTTAACGTAACCTAACCTAACCGTGGATTCATCCATGCGTTCCGAACAATATTTTTGTCCGAAGAATAATTGTTTTACTGAGAGTGTTCTTCAGAACGATTCACCTATTTCGGAAAATTTTCCCGGAAAAACAATGCTACCATATGGTTTACAGATGTAAACAATTATACAAACTGGCAGCACAACTAGCAAACTACTTATATTGAATTGTTTTCTAAAAGTGTTTTAAGAAAATGGACAATAAATAGAAAGTGATTTTATTATTTTTAATTATAATTTATTTTTTTTTTTAATTATTCAGCAAAAAAAAAACAATTTTTCCTTGTAGCACTATATTATTTGGCAGCTCAATTCAACTTTTATGAACAAATAGAAAAAAATTGGCATCGCAGTTCATTTTGTTCTGAACAAGAATTAGGCCCTAATCATGTACAACGCAGCGCAACGCCACAGAACTAACGCAACGCCAAAGAATAACATTGAAAACACAAACAATGTCATAAATATTTTGTAATTGTGTTGTTGCGCTGCGTTGTACATGATTAGGGCCTTTAAATAAAACCATTAATTTTTCAATCTCATGTGGCTTTAAAGGAAAATATTCGTCGACAAATCAGCTGAATTGAACCAAGTTTACTGCAGCGTGTGGCGCAGAACACAAGGCTCCGTTTTGAACAGTGTGTTCAACTCGACGGGAGACATCTGGATGACATACTCTTTAAAAAATAAAATCCGCATTTCCATTCTATCGTTCAATGCTCTTAATAAGACTTTGTGTAAATTACTACGTTTTTTATTTAGGGCCTAATTGTGTAAAACACAACGCAACGCCAAAACTATAATTGGAAGCAAAAACAAATTCAAAAATATTTTATAATTTTGTTGTTGCTTTCTACAGAAACTCATATTGTTTATTAGAACATTCAACGCCACAAAATTTCAAGTGTTTTAAATTAAAAATTTAATACGAATTTCTGTTGAAAGCAACAACAATAAAAAAAATATTTTTAAATTTGTTTTTGTTTTCAATGAAATTTTTGGCGTTGCGTTACGTTTTACACAATAAGGCCCTTAAGTTTGAAAATATAAATCTACTACCAGACACCCGGTATTAGATTATACGAATTTATTATATTATTCTATAATTTCATTTGTTTATTCCACATGCAAGACTACATTTTCGTCTTTCAATTCGCCATTCCTTTTTCGCAGCTACCACAGTTTTGGAACTCAGCGCATAGGCAGCCGTTGTTTTCTGATTTGATTCAAGTTTGATTCATTCGAGTCAGAACATATCATTTATAGAATTCACGTTTTTTTTTTTTTTTTTTTTTTTTTTTTTTGATATTGTCCTATTTTAAAGATGTTGCAAGCAAAACAAAAATTTGGTTTGGCCAGACCAAGACTTTTTCATAGACTTTTACATTGAAATAGAATTTCACCCCCACTAATTTGCTGCAAACGAATCGAAATTAATTTCATTCGATTCAGGATACAACATTTATAGAATTCACGTCCCTGTTTTTTTGATTTTTTGTTATATTCGAAAAATATTGCAAGCAAAACACAAATTCGGTCTGGCCAGACAAAGATGGTAGTCCTAGGATTAAATAAAACCAAGCATAATAGAAATAAAGATTACGACATGCGCATGTCTTCCAGTTAGCTGCCGCAGTCTGCGAACGACAAGGGTAGTCAAGTTTAAAATTCCCTTAGATTTTTTAATTTCTGATAAGATTTGTATGCACTTTATAAGAGTTGGCAGCCCCGCAATTAAACAATAATTATTGTGATTAATAAGATTTCTCTATGACGTGCTACATGCGCATAGAAACTAGATTTCCCTCAACCATAAATTTTAGCGTTTTTTTATAAAAAATAAAAATTGGGAATTTAGCACGTCATAGAGAAATCTTATAAACAATTAATTTTGAATTCCCGAAAATATTCCTAAGCTTGCGCTTGATATTATTAGACAGTAATAAAAATGCAGATTGCGTGACGATATTTTTAAACATACGCAGAAGATTTAAATTTTGTTTTCGGAATTGCGTAATCTTTAAGAAGAGCTAAATTAGGAAATAAAGTTGCAATTCGGGTTTTTTGTTTGGAATTCAAGTTATTAGGAACACAAATAGTCACGCCAACAGGAATAAAAAGTGAAGAGTTTTATCCCTCGAAAGTTTGCTTTTCCCCATACATTGTTTATGGAAAATTTCGAGAGAAATTTTTTTCACGATATGGGTGCATATAAATGATCAAAGTCGAAAATATAATTTTTATTCAACGATGAAGAGGAATTTAATTTAGTTTTATTTGTATTGTAGTTTTCAAAAAAAAAAAACATTTCCTTTTGCTAATTTTGTAACTTTGTAGAACAATATTGTATTAATCCTTCAAGTCACCAGCAAATAACTTCCCCTTCTAAATCACTTATCCAAAAGAAACATATAATTTCACTTGTACTTAACTTGATTTATTGTGGCTTCATTAAATATTCCAAAAATAGTTTATACCAAAAAAAACTATTATTATGCCAAATATACAATTGCATTTTTGACCAAAAAAAAAAAAAAAAAAAAATAGCAACTCTTTTGGTTTATGTCTTCAAAGATAATTGCGTAGAAATAAAAATGCGGGCAAAGTAGGAAAATTTAATATGCTTAGAAAACGTTTACTCAAAAGCAATTAAATCATTCTCGTACTAACTAAGGGATGGCTGTCCTGTCCGGCCACTAATACCAAGTGTTTTAAATGTTCAAAAGAACTCCAAAAAAACACACAAACATTTCATTTCTCAGTTTATATGTGGTTACCATATCAACAGCCATCATCAAGAGCATCCTTATCATTTCAATGGGTTTCACAGCATCTAAAGTGATGTGATGAGAGTATGAGAAAGAATAGTTGTAGCGGTGGTCATGGGTCAAAGAATTGTATATTGTTTGTTTTGTTGCCACAAATATTTGTATAGTTACCTTTAATGTGGTGGGACATTTTTCCAAAGTGGACAGTGAAACGAAGAGAGAGTATTTTATATTTTATATAATTTAAAGGAATTTTATTGAAATTTCTAAAATTGTTTAGAAAGGACAACAAACATAAACATTGATTTTTACATTCTATACTATAGCAACTGATAGGAGAAGTTAGTCTGTTTAACAGCAGAACATTTTTTGTCATCTGTACAAACGGTTTTGTAGTGTATCATTCAGCCTTCACTGCCATTATTCCGATTTCATTATAGTTTTTCCGACTCTAAATATTCAAATCATTTTAATCATCTTTTTAAACCTTTTTTAACCCCCATTTTTGATTTGAAAACCAACATTTTATTTTTAATGTGTCCTCATGTTCATGTGTACATTAAAGATTTATGGCGTTTAAGACGAAATGCGTAAATTGTATTTAATCTTTTCTCGTAATGAATTTTCTTTCTCCATTTCATTATATAAAATGTGTAGAAAGGACACATTTTTCTTTTTGCTAATTGCATTTATGTTTGAAATGTAAGTGGAGAAGAAGTCCACTTCTTTGTTTAAAATGGTTTTATATAAAATAAATTTAAAGTTATGGACAATACATTTTATGAATTTTAGTTTTTTCAAAATAGAATGCTGCTTTCAATTTTCAGAAGAATTCGACCAGCAAGATGTTTACAATTTACGCTGCTGTATTATCAAGGAGCAATGTGGACTATAATGGAGCAATGTGGACTGTAATTGTAAGCAAGTCTGTTGCTCTTCGATTTAAGAACAATCAAATTCAGGATATTCTTTAAATCTAAATAAAGCCACTTTAAGGTTAAATATCATTCCAAATTTATTTATAAAGAAATACGGCAGAAACAAAGCCATTACCGGTCACACATTTTAAGCATATTCTTTCCTAATTTGGAAGATTAAGTGATCATTTAATCCATTATAAATGTTTAATAATTATAAATATTGTTTAAACCTTTTTTGCGAAGGTTAAAGATGTTTCTCAAAATTTTGGCTGGAATTCAACGAATTAATTTCACAAAAAAAAAAATAATATAATGCATCAAATAAATACAGTTAATTTCGGAAAAATTAAGACAAAGCTGAATTTTTGCACGAAGCTTGTTTTTGTGCTTCTTAACAACGTCCCAAAAATTCCCGCCGAATCATTTGCCACTAAAAAAGTTACGTGGGGTCAAAATCAAGAAAAACATGTTTCGTAAAAATCTCGCAAACGATAACGCTTATCGGAAAACTACTATTTATCAAATGCGTAGCTACAAAAACATATTTGTTTTTTTTTTCGTAGTTTTGAGGAAAATTCGTTTAATAAAAATGGAACGTACATAATGCGAACCAATGTCACACAGTGGGAGGTTTTGGAAAAAATGGAAATAACAAAATATAAAATGGAAAAAATTTAAGATGGAAATTAAGATCTTGTATTCCAATATACGATTTTCGATATGGGGCCCATAGACATATCAGGAGTGCCGCCATCAGTTTCCAAAGTAGGGCGCCTCTGTTATTGCAAAAATTAAAAACGATCCGGAATTCGCACGATCTTAAAATTTTTTTTAATCAGTGAAATAAACAAGTCGAGTTCTACAAAACAGTAAGCGACATGCATAGTTTATCTCTTATGTTTAAGAAAATATCCGACATAGAAAATTTAATTTTGTGCAAAAAATTTTGTGGTACGTTGGTCTAATGTTTGTGCAAAAATTCAGCTTTCCATTAATAATTCCGAAGTCTGTCATTTTATTTTGTGTTAATTTCCCGTACTGTAAAAATTTGACATCGATAATTAGAGTTTCAGAACAGACTACATCAGAAGAAGTAAGTGTAAAGGGTGTCATTTTGAATTGGGTCTCCTGAGAGCTTAATCTAAATCAGTAATAGTGTTTTAAATTAAGTATATATTTATTGCGAACGGATGTTGTAAAAACATTAATTTTTAAGTCGGTGTATAATATAAATTATTTTTTACAAGCCCAGTTAATGATACTCAAAGAGTATCGAAATATCGGCAACAAGTAAAAATAAAATTTATTTTTACTACTGACCTCGTGCTCGTAGTAAAAGCATTTGTATCTATTTCTAAATTAAAAGGTCAAAGCAACTTTAATTAAAAAAATTCTTATTTTGCGAAGAACTAACACTTATGCCCTAAGCAATAAGACACACAGATATGCAGTAAGGTAATTGAATGAATTCTTAACAAATGTTCAATGTTAGCAATCGATATCGTTAATAATACCGATACCGCTTAAATACCCTTTTAATTGAATACCGTATTGATACCGATACTAAAATTATTTTTTTCGCTAAATACCGGCATAAGTATACAATTTCTCTTAATACTGAGATCGTAACGGTAAAACCGTTTCGGTATTAAAAAAAAAAATTACTGCTAATTTCATGATGCGAAAAAAACCCTTTATTCCAAATACATTTGAAACAAAGAATTTGTTTTTATTTTTAATATAAGTAGTTATAGGAAAGGAAGAAATCAGTCCCATTAAGCTAAATAGACAGTTAAAGAGTAGAAACAGCAATTATTTTCCTAAGATTTGAGATAAGAGAAATCAAAAAGGCTATTTGCGATCAAAGTCCCAAGAAAGCCCCTGTTATTTAGAAGATCGGTAATAAAATGCTTCTTGAGCTACCTCGCATAACAAAGAAAATTATTATTTTAATTCTCAATGCTATTTTACACCTTCACAGAAAAAATTAGTAATTTTTTCCAATCACCAAATTTATACCAAATTCGTAATATCAAGCAAACAATTTGTTGGTTTTGCACCTATTACAAAAATGATTATATTGGTTACTAAAAATTTTAAAATTTTGAAACAAAATTTTCAATAAATGATATTTTTAATTTAAATTAAAAAAGTGATAAAAAAAACTTTGCCATTTTAACCAATGTGTTAATTTATTTAATAAAATATTGACAATTCCCAACAACAATTCTACATGTTTAAATTGTTTTAGTTTAAACGAAAAAGTCAATTAAAATTTTTTGTTATTTAATTAAAATTTTAATTGAAAATTTATTTGAAAACAACTAAGATATTAATTAAATCAAAATTAAATTTTAAATTTTCTTTCAACTAAAAAAATAATTGATTCAATTATCACATTAATTAAATTTAAATGCTTTTTAAACCATTTTTCTAATTGATAAAACACTTTTTTCTGTGTGGAATACTACCCTCATTCATGAGTTAGTTACCATGATACCAAAGCCAGGAAAAACACACAGACAAGTTAAGTCGTAGAAAGCTTATAATCTAATATATCAATGCTACTTGAGAAACTATTAGATTCAAAATTATCCCCGAATTTAAATAAAAATAGATGTTTTTCCAACCGTCGATGTTTCTCATCGATGTTTCTCAAGCTTTTGATAAAGTCTGGCATTTATGTAATAAAATTGAAGCTAAACTTACCAGAAAACACACTAAAGCTGTTAGATAGTTGCTTAGGTCGAAAATGTATTATTAAAGAAAGCGATTTTCAAGTTTTCCTCAGCCAATTTACTCTGGAGTTGCACAAGGACAAACCAACAAACAACTACACCTAAACTTCAGCTTTTGCTCATGACACAGCTTTTAAAGCCTTCTCGAAAACCGCTATGATGCATCTCGATACATGTTAGGGTGTTCAATTAATCGGCTTTTTGTTCGATTAAAGGATTAATCGATATTTGGCATTTTTGACTGTTTCGATTAAACAAATAAAATTTTTTAAATTAATCGAATAATTCAAAATCCAGAAATTTTATAAATTTTACTATAATTTTAGAAAAAATTGGTACTTGAGTAAATAAGCATTAAAAAAAAAAAACTTTTACAACGATAAAAAAAAATAAGACATGTGTTGAGTTAATATAATTTTATATGTACAAACAATTAAACAGATCTTTTGAAATAATCTTTTAAAAATAAAATGTTGTTTAAATGTTTTGCTTAACTTGGAAGCCACACGATCAAGTTTTATATTTCCTTTTAATTTGCTATTCTCTCTCACTTTTTTTACTTACCCCCTCACACTTCTTAAATTGACCACGAGATTTCTTAAAGAATAATCATATAAAACGCAGCGCACGCCAAAGAATAACATTGAAAGCACAAACAATGTCAAAAATATTTTGAAATTTTGTTGTTGCTTCCTACAGAAATTCACATTGCGTTTTAAAATTTCAAACGCTCCATTGCTTGTGTCGTTGAAAATTTTAAAACGGTACATGAATTTCTGTTGAAAGCAACAACAAAATTACAAAATATTTATGGCATTGTTTGTGCTTTTAATGTTATTCTTTGGCGTGGCGCTGCGTTTTGCATGATTAGGGCCTAAATGAGTTTTGTGAGGCTTAATCTATCCCGAAAAGGGCTAAGTTGGCATCACTAGTTTGCATCACGTTGTGGGTAACAATGATCTGTAGCAAGGAGCAGTGTAAAACCCAATTTTCATTAGAAAATAGTCTCTGAACGGAAGTAAGAGCATATTCATATAAAACGTTAAGGTATCCTGACTAGTTGAGAGTGTCTTTTATTGGTACCGGATCTCAAATTCCGTTGTATGACACATATCCACAAAACATTACTGGGCCGCCACCAAACCGGTTTAAAGGTTTTACAGTTTTACACCTCGATCGTATTGGAAAGATGGTTAAAAGTATTCCCGAATGACCCTTCATATTAAAAAGAGGACTCCTCAGTCCATAAAACATTGTGCCAAAACTCAAAATATTTTTGAGTTGTTTTTTTGACTTGGTTCGAATCAGTTCTGAGGACTGCATATATTCATTAGAGCGTGCCACATTACAAGCAAGAAAAAGAGTGCGATGTACACCCTCTAATATAAAGTATTTTTGCAAGGCAGTTTCGAAAAAATATTTGTTTTTGTCGAAAATATTTAGTCGTCGGCTTTTTAAATCTTTTATTATATCTTTGGCATTTACAGTCGGATCTTCAAGTGTTTATCCACTAGATCTATTTTTCTACCACCCTTAAGACAGAAAATTAAAACTCGCAAGAAATCATTACACATTTGTAAAGAAGTTGTTGCATAATTCCAGCAAAAACATGTTAAAACGTAATTATAATGTAAATGGCAAAGATGTTACGAGAATCTTAAAAGCTCCAAGTTTGGCAAAAAAAATAATTTTTTTTTTCGAAACTGTCTTGCAGAAATACTTTTATTAGAAGGTGTACGGGAATATTTTTTTGAGGTAGGGTCTTATGTACATACTTTAATTTTAAGAATAATTATTTTTCAACTTAAGCATTAATTTCACAATTTACTTTATACTATTTATAATATTTCTCATCTTGTCACATTTTTTTTTTCGTACATAAAACATGTCTTTAACCCTTCTGCACTCCTTGGGTCTCTTTGACCCAATTTTGGATTCCAAACGAAAATTGTTTCCTTTAATTATATGATATGAACTTTAAACTTTAATTTATCCATTACAGAGACGAAAAATATATTTTTAAATGAAAATAACAATATTTAAATTTTTTTTCCTACCCCCTCCACATATAAAAACACGATTAAACACACATTTAATAACAATATTGCAAGTTTAGTTCAACTTTACCATTTTTTTTCTATGAATATATTTGAATTGAGTTCATCTTCCTTCAGAATCATCAATCAATAATTTTTTCGGTCAAATATTCAAAAAAATCGCTTTAATTTAATATTTTTATTCAAAATTTTATTATTCCAAACTGTGGTTAGGATTTGGGGAATACCCCAAAGGTATCTCTGGAAATTTGTTTTATGATGATATGGTAACGCATTGACACATCAACTTTGTGCACAAAAGAGTTCATTCTAATTGCAATTCGGTGATTCCCCGTTTTGTATATGAAAAGCGTTTTGTTAAAAATGTATTACTATTATGAGGTTTTATTCGAAACTAAATACATTTAGTCACTTATTTTTTTACGAAATTGATATAAACGGTTATATCTAAACAAGTGGGTAGGTTTTGGTTACACATCTGATACATATAAATACATGAAGTTGAGATGAAATTTTAAATTTAGGGGGCCCGCAAACCCCTGATACATGCAAAATTTAAACAATTTTATTTCTATGCTATACAAAATTTTTTAGATCAATTTATTTCTTTTAGTTTAAGAAAAGTTGAAGTTCTAAAACTATTTTTTTACAGCAGCTTAAAGCAAAATTTTTTTAAACATTTAGGTACACTATAGGATTATTATCTTAATACAAAGTGAAATCTCTTTGTACTTTAATATCGTAATAAAAAAGGGCAAATCATTTTTACAATCAACAGAATGAGGTTATTTCTAATATTTTCTTTCTTAACAAAAAAATTATCCATTTCCCTACTAAATTTAATTTTGGGTACAATTGTTTTTAATTAAGATGCCAAGTGCTAAATGAAAATTTTGCAGCTAAATAAAAATTGTTAATGCTAAATTTAGCTCCAAAATGGCCACACTGCTCAATAGTATATTTTCTTTCAATGAGTTCAGTTTAATTTTTGGTGATCAGCTTGCATACATATTTTTTTTTTTTAATTCATCATAAAGAAGTATTTTTACAGAATGACACAAAAAAGAAATGTAAGTATTGTAAAACAAAATTTATTATAAAGAGTCCGCCGTTTTTTTTCAACTAGTGCTTATTTCGTTAGCTCATGTCTGATTTGACAGATAATTAGTTTTATCCTTCCGCTGAACGGATATGGTTGTGTATACGCTTGAACAACGCTGGGAAATATTGCGAATTTACTTTGAAAATCATGGTAATGTTGCAGAATGTGTGCGAAAATTGCGTACGGATTTTGGAAGAAGAGAAGCACCGTCAGCTCCGTATGTTCGTAATCTTGTGAAAAAAGTGAAAGAAACTGGCATCCTTATCGATAAACCAAAGCGTGAAAAGCCAAAAACAGTGCGTACACCGGAGAATATTGCTGCTGTGGCAGAAAGTCAATTCACCGTCGTTCTCAACAATTGTAAATTTCGGAGACATCATTGAGACGAATTTAGCATAAAGACCTTGGTATGACGCCATTTGAATGAAATTATTTTCCATTTTTAACCGGAAGGATTGTACCTTCAAATAAAAAAAGAAATTTGAGAAAATATTCATTAGTTTTTTTTTTATAGCATTTTCAAAAAAAAAAGTTGTTTGGCGGACCCTTTATATGATTGTTTCATAATAAAATGGCTTCAGATTCATAGTGATCTTCAGTTGCATGAAATAATGAATGACGAAGATGATGACATTTTTGATGATAGTGACGAAGAAAAAAATTTATTCACCCGACAGCAATTCAGAAATAGATCATAGCACATTATTGAATAAGCCTGTACCTACCAAAAGAGCAACATATATGGTTATAGATATAAAGTCTTTGTTCGATTTGCTTACATCACAAAATATAAAATATATTGTAATTCAAATAGGGAGATCGATTATTCGACTTTTTCTAATAACCGGTTTTCGAATATTCCGAATAGTTAGTATTTTAAAAAAACCGGTTTTCGGTTAATTATTTTTAAACTAACCGGTTAACCGGTTTTACTAAAATAGTTTATAACGCAATAATAAAATTTGTTATTTAAATAAAGGGAAGGAGCCAGCAATATACTTATTTATGACTTAGAGATGAACTTCCAATTTTATTAAAAAAAAGTTTTCATTTGATGGTGGTTAAGCATGTATATATTCACAAACTCAAATAAGTTTTAAAATTTTTTAAGCAAGCTAATAGGTATATGGTTGGCATCTACTGATGATTTTGGTATTAACACTAATGAAATGCAGACATGCTTAACCACCAACAAATATAAATATTTTAAAATTATAGGAACATATTTATACATTCTACATACATATAAAAATAGATACGTAAATATGTATTTACTTTAATTTATAAAATAATATTTATGTATATAATAAAAAACTTAACATATGTATATGAGACCATATTATTCAGGTTAGAACTTAAATATAATATAAAAACGAAAATTACTTATAAGCATGTATTTTATTAGTTACTTCTTTTGAAATAATCTTTTAAAAACAAGATGCAGTTCAAATGTTTTGAGGTATATCTATTTTTTTCTTTTGTTTTTATAAAACTTGACATTGAAAATGACCTTTCACTAAGAGTACTTGTTGGACATATGGAATACAAAGCATTAAGTAATCTTTCTAGTCTTTCAGATCTCTTATGACACTTATCTAAATAAAAAAAATCTTCGAAAATGTGTTCTTTATGTTTGGCTTTTGTAGGGCATTTTGGTGTGTGCATATATTTTATAGTATTGTTCAGCTCATTTTCTAAATCCTGCTCATAATCGTCGCTATCTATGTATTCATTTGAATCTGATCCGGGCCCATCCGTAGCACTAAATAAACGGTTATACAATTGCAAAGCAAATTCTTTTGTATCAGTTTTGTTAGAATACTTAAGAAAAGAATTGCTAACAGGAAAGTAACCAGTGCTTAAATATATTATTAAAGTGTTTAGAATTTTATTCCGCCGCTGGTTAACACGTGATTTTAAAGATTCCAGCAAATCAATTGAAAGCGGATTTTGAATATTTGACAATTTTGAAAACAAAAATTTAAAACTTCCTTCAGCTTCAACTAAAGTAGCAGAGTTCTTTGACAATTCATTTATGGAAACTTCTAATGGCTTTAAAGTATTGTGAACAACAGTCAACGTTTTTATATCATTCTCACTAAATGGAGTCATTCTTAACTCTAAAAGAGCATGATTGACGCATTTATAAATTTTTAAAAATTGCGAAATCATTTTTAACATTGAGTTCCATCTGTGTCTAACATCGTGCACTAGTTTAAGTTCTTTTTTCTCTTGTTCTTTAACATACATTTGAAGTTTATTTTGTTTGTCACTTGATTTGTTGAACATTTTTACACATTTTCTTACGCGGCATATTGTATCAGCTATATTTTCATTTAAATAAGTACTGTCATCAATTGAATAAAAAACTTCATCTTCCGAATCTTGCTCATTAAATTCTGATTCATCAGAACTTGAATTCTCTATTACACTATTTTGTTTTTTATAAATTGTGTCAGTAACACAAAGATGAATTGCGTGGTTTATACATAGCTGAGATTCTGCATCTATGTTGCGGCCATATTTTTGCATCACCGCAGCACCATCATGGGTAGATGCTACAATGTCACTTTTAAGATTTAAAGAAAATTCGTCTTACTTATTTTTAATAAGTTCTTCTACATTATTTGCGGTGGCTTTAACTTTTATTTCTTCAAGTCCAAGATTATAAATTTCAAATGTTTTTGTTTCAGCATCAAAGAAACGAATAGTAACATTAACATATTTTTTATATGAAATATCTGTCCATTCGTCGACCACAATTGAGAACCTTCCTTCACTCTTTTTGATTTCTTCAATTTTATTTTTTAGGTCTTGTTGTTTTTTTAAATAAAACTGGTGAATTTTTTCCCATATAGTTGATTGCGCCGGCATGTTATAGTTTTTAGCATGAAGATATGCTAAAACAACTTTAGATTTTTTCAGTGCCTTAACGGACATTCCATCCTCGGCAACACAACGAGCTAATATTTCACCCAATGATTCATTTTTACCTGCGTATTTTAGTATGGTATTTTGTGCCGAAAGCTTTGAACCACTAGGAACTGAGTCATGTTTTATTTGGTTCACATTTATTTCAATTTTGTGGACTAATTTTAAATGATTTATAAGTCCTGACGTTGATGAGCCTTTGCAGGCCAGCATTTTTGGGCACTTTACGCACTTTGCTTTGCCTTCTTCCCGTTTGAAATATCTCCACACTTCAGATGACATCTATATAAAAATATATTTAATATTAAGAATATTCTTAAAAAAATTTCTAGTTACCTTTTAAAGTGAATACTTTTTTGTGATATTTGAATTATTTTTTTTGGAAAAGAGGCACGCTCGTTTTTGCAAGAGATTTGTATTTTCATCGTTCATTGCGATCTTTACTTTTGTTACATTTTGTTATGACATTCTTTATGAAAAGTTTAAAGTTGCCAGATGTATCAAAAAATAAAGCCCAATATTACGATTAGAAGAATACTGAAATTAAGGGTATATTTACCAAAAAAAAAAATAAGGAAAACATATATGAATAACAACTTTTTTGAAATAACCGGTTTATTTTACGTAAATAACCGGTTTATTCGATATTCGAAAAACAGAATTATAAAAATAACCGATTTGAGCAAAGCTGAAATAACCCGTTAAAACCGGTCGAATACTATTCGTTCGATCTCCCTAAATTCAAATGAGAAATCAAAAAGGTGTATAATTATATTGAAATAATTGGCAAAACATTGATATGATAGAGCTTGATGCATATCTTTGATTATAAATATTGGCAGGAGTTTATAAATCTCATGGAGAAAATCTCACAAGCTTGTGGAATTCAATGAGTCTCAGGCGATTTACGAGCATATCAAAGTGTCTACGCTTTGACAGCTCTGGAGATAGAGAAGAAAGACGACTTCGTGACAAACTAAGCACCGATAAGAAACGTTTGCGACACGTGGAGCAATCAACTGAAAGTTTTTTATAATCCACATGAAAATGTTACTGTAGATGAACAATTGGTTCCATTTCGAGGTCGGTGTAGTTTTATTTTATAGTATTAAAAGTATAATTTTTATATTATTATTTTTTAAATTTATTATATATTTTCTTGTACTAAATAAAAAAAAACAACAAAACCAATAAATTTCCTATATAAAATATGAAATTTTGTTTACATTTTAATGTTGTGTCATAAATGACCCCAAGGATCATAGAAAGGGCACATATCCAAGGGATGCAGGAGGGTTAAATTCCTAAAAATCCGGGATTTAAACTGTCCGTACATGTACATCTTCATAAATTAATTATAAAATTTTAATTTTGAATAATTGCTGCTGTTTTAACCACCAGTTTGTCATGGCATACTTTGTCATCATAAATAAAAAATACATTGGATAATCCTTTGTACATAATTTGAGGAAATAAAAGTATTCAAGGAAAAAACTTAAAATACACACATGATTTGTTAAAGAGTTTTTCACTTTACGCTTGGAAATGTTTTTGCCATTTTTGCTTTTGTTTCCTTCTTAATTAAAAGATGAAAAATTAAATTACACATAAAGTCATAAATTAACCTGCAACAATTTGCCGGGTTGAAAGAAGAGAAAAGGCAAAATGATATAAAAACATGCACTCACAGGTTGCGTACAGAAACCGGATGTATGAACGTAAAGGATTTGTTTTTTTCATTGGGAATACAAGAGTTGAGGAGTTCGTTGTTGTACTATACTTTATTTACGTTTTAAATCGTGCATGTTTTTGCTTAAAGGTTAGCAGTTGTATGAAAATGTTTATCTTTTTCCAAAAGAAATGGATTTATATCCCAGTGTCTTTAATAACATTTATCGAACTTAATAAACTAATTGTTAAGCAAATTCCTTAGAGATTTTTTCTTTTTTGTACTCCTTCCATCATTAAGACATGTGTAGATTAGAAAATTCCTTTTATTAATGTTCCTCATTAGCAGCCTTTACTCGCCTCCTGCAACTTGTTAGGATGGTATCGTGGGTAAATACATGTTCAGTACTCTCAGAAATAATTCTAATTTTATTCTTTTGACTTTTTGAAATAAAAAGCACTACACGATTTTATTGATATGTTGAAATGAAATGTAGCAAATTTGGTACAACTTCGTGGAACACAATTATCATCCCTAAATTTTGTCCACCACTCTTAAGAGTGTCAACTTCTAAATGATTTGCCATTATTCACTAATCAAACTCATCACTTCGTTGTTGTATGTTTTGAGAGTGGTAGTAAAAGAACTGGGTTCATATGTTTTTGTGCAATTAGTGAGTATGTATGTTGAACTAAAGTGAATGTTTTAGTAGTAGGGAAGAGATTAAAAGATACTCTAAAAGCGTGATTAATTTCAAATGAGTGTTGTTAATACAATTATTGAAAGTAATACTATTTGAGGGCAAGACGTTCAAGTTACTTAGTGTGATAGTAAAAATTCACTTTCAAAATAAGGAGATCATTTTCTAATTAGAGTACGAGTGCTATTTTCGGCTCTGCCGAATGTTTGATGCCCTCCACCGACAGTAAAAAAATTAATTGAAAAAACACATATTTGCTACGGTTTTAGGTAAGTTTAAATGACTTCCCATTCCGGGTTTTATATGGGACATATGGTAAATTATGGACCGATCTTCACGAAATTTTACAGTGTGATTTCCAGTCTGATGAAACTGTAATAGGCAAAATTTTTCACAATAGCAGTATTCGTTGCGGGTTTAGACGTAGTGAAGCACAAACAAGGTTTTAGAGAGAGGGAGATAGAGAGAGACATGGCTTGTCATGACTTTCATCCAAAATATGAAAAATTTCTGTCAAAGTTTGGTTTTTTTTCCTATTTTGAAAGCAGTTCTTACAAATTTTCCCCCGAATTGAAATAATTATTCTCTCTAAGTGTCCCTAATCACCAAATTCATAGAATCAAGCAAACAATTTGTTGATTTTGCACCTATTACCAAAACGTTATATTGATTACTAAATTTTGAATATTTTTTTTTCAATAAATGATATTTTTAATTTTCATTTGCCGTTTCCAAACAACAATTCTATAAGTTGAAATTATTTTATTTTAAATGAAAGAAGACAATTAAGAGTTTTTGTTATTTAATTAATCTTTTAATTAAAAATTTATTTCAGAACAACTAAAATGTTAATTAAATCAAAATTTTATTTTTAATTTTCTTCAACTAAAAGCTAATTGATAAAATTATCACACTAATTAAATTGAAATACTTTTTGAATAATTTTTTTAATTGATAAAAAACTACTGATAATTTTTTCTGTGATTGAATTATATAAATATGTTGTTTGAAACACAACAATATTTTTTTTTTAAACAATTGTAAAATATTATTTAGGACATTATGACGATATGACTTGATAGCACACCTTGTGAATCCCCCCATTGATTCGTATAGTTAAAAGTTGGAACAAAGGACCTTAACAAAGAAATTCCCTTATGGGGCTTATTATAGGGAATGGTAAATGGATTCCAAAGTCGATTTTCGATCGACTTTTTTTAGTTTAATTGTGAAATCGATTAATCGCACCTCAAAATCGATTGTTAGAACGATTTTAAAATCTTTTAAGATATATTTGCAAACTTTGTTCATAAAAAAATTAAGTAAGCTTTAAATTATATAACAAATTTCTGCATTTTAGGTAAATTTTTTATAATAAACTAGCTTAACCCGGTGCGCTTCGCTACACTGACCCCGCACATTTTTATATTAAAATTTATAGTTTACTATAATAGCAGCTTTAACCACGTTTAAAGACTCTCCCTTTAATAGTTCTTCAGTTGAGCGATATTTCATGTATGCATCCTATGGGAGGTATTTCCCCCCCTGCGCCTACCCGCTTTATTTTTATTTTCAAAAGTGTAGTATACCATAAGAGTGACTTTTAGAAAATTTGAACATTCTCACTATTACAGTTCTTAAGATATGCGATGTTAAACATTGGCGTCCTATGGGGTATTCCTATACCCCCGCTGCTATTTTATTTCAATTCCGGGGCTCAGAAGATCCTACTACAAAAAGTTCAGCAAAATGCGTGCAGCGGCTCTTAAGATATGCGATAATTAATATTGGCATCCTATGGGGGGTACCAATTCCCCTGCCCCTATCGAAAAAATAAGTAGCCTATTTTATTTTTAGGGCTCACGTGATGTTACTGTAAAAATTTCAGGAAAATCGGTTCGATAATTAATATTGGCATCCTATGGGGGGTACCAATTCCCCTGCCCCTATCGAAAAAATAAGTAGCCTATTTTATTTTTAGGGCTCACGTGATGTTACTGTAAAAATTTCAGGAAAATCGGTTCGATAATTAATATTGGCATCCTATGGGGGGTACCAATTCCCCTGCCCCTATCGAAAAAATAAGTAGCCTATTTTATTTTAAGGGCTCACGTGATGTTACTGTAAAAATTTCAGGATAATCGGTTCGATAATTAATATTGGCATCCTATGGGGGGTACCAATTCCCCTGCCCCTATCGAAAAAATAAGTAGCCTATTTTATTTTTAGGGCTCACGTGATGTTACTGTAAAAATTTCAGGAAAATCGGTTCAGAAGTTTCGGAGTCTATAAAGCGACAAACAAACATACAAACATACAAACATACATCGACCCCTTTGCGCGAAATTATCGTATATGCCAATTTTTTTTAAATTGAGTTTTTGATGCAATCTTGTTCTACATTCAAAGAGACATCACCTGACAAAATATTGTAGGCGAATTCCACTTCGTTGCTCCAAAAATTGATTGAATACTTTATCGTATGTTACACTCCATTTTTTCTTGTGAGCGATTTTATCGTATCTCACGCTTATAAGAGACAAAGATGAGGCCAAGGCTAATTTTTTAGGAGATCAAAATGAAAGCAAAAATGATTCTAGTTTTGTTTGCGCCAACTCCGATTTGCAAAAAGTTTTGAATACTCCGTTCGGAAATAATATAATCCCTTTTTACTCACGTAAGTACACCTACTACAACGTTTATGAACTGGAAATTACTATTGTTATTTGTGGGGTGAGCGTGATGGTATGCAAGGCTGCAATGAAATTTCCACAGCCCTGTATAAGTATTTAATAATCGTAGACCAAATAAAGACAGTTAAAGACATAGCCCTATATTGTGACAGTTCAACTGGTCAAAACCGCAACAAGGCTGTATTAGCTATGCTGACACATTTTTAAAATTTTTCAAACTTCGTTGAAAAAATTAAAATAACATATTTACTTCCCGGTCATACAATGATGTCAGTTGATTCTGTGCATAGCAGAATTGAATCATTTGTACGCAGGCGTACCATTTGGGCGCCAAGTGAATGGCCCACAATTATTCGCAATGCACGAACTAATCCATTGGTGTACGACTATATTGAAATATGCCACTCAGAGTTTGAAAACTGGTAGTCCTTTGCAAATCTGTTACTATCAAACAAAGTTAAACTAAAGATAATTAAAGTTCGCATAGCTTTATTAGACAAAAAATCAAAATCATTTGAACTCATTTACGGATATTCCGACAATTCCACTAAAAAAACTATAAATAACTTTAATTTTACCTTTAAGTTACAAAAGTTGTACAATTCACCTTTGTGTAATCTCATTGCAAAAATTCAATGATTTGAAAAATCTATGTTTAAAAAATAGCATACCGTCAAAATACCACAATGAGTATTTAAGTTTAAAATATTCTGTACGCGAAAAAGACATGTTAAATGAAAGCGACGAAGAAGATTAACTCACTTATTATTATTGGTTTATTTTAGTTTTTTTAATGAATTCATGCTTATGTTAAATATTGATTACATTTTTTATTACTTTGTATCATTCTAAGTTAAAAAATAATGAACAAATACATAAAACCACAAATAAAACTTTGTTTCAATTTATTTCTAACACTGACAAATGATATCGTAAGTGCCATTTTCTACACACGCATCTACGAAATGTTGTGAATGAAATTATCGTATGTGCCAAAAATACGTTTTTGTCGGAAAACTTTAACTTTTCCACCGGAATAATTTTAGGTGTAGTTATATTAGTTAATTATCTAAGCACATGTATATTTTTATTTCGACATTGCAAGCGAAAGCAGAGAAAAGTAGAAAAATGGCTGTCCTGTAAAATTTGGTTTTTGTAACATACGATAATTTCGCGCAAAGGGATCGACATAATTCATTTTTATATATATAGATGGAATACATTTCAAAATATTGCAAATTAGTCGATAGTAGGGATGGCAAACGGGAAATCCTGAGTCCCGGGATTTATTTTTGTGAGTCCCGGGATTTTTAACATATAAACTTTTATGTATAAAAATTTTTGTTTTTTTGAATTTTTATACTCTATATAAAAATATTTTTTAAAAAATTTATTTAAGCTTATTTTTTAATGCAAATAAGTCTTATTTTTGAGTTGAATTTTTTTTTTGCCACACAGAGAGTATTTAAAATTTTCCTTTTTTTGCTTGTTATATGACGACTATTTCTGGATTCTTGTGTTTTGCTTAATAAAACCAATTATTTTAAGTAGAAACGAAATTTGCAGATACGCATCTCAAACCTTTTTTACAATTACGTTTAGCAAGTTCAGCTTTGGCTTAAGACATAATACCAAAATAAAAATGATTCGTTTTATGCAAAATATAGAAATCAATAAATAATTGTTATATATTAAGCAAAAAAATTAAAATTATTCACAATCCAATTAAAGTACATTAAGAAACTAAAGAATAAAAGTTGATATAATAATAACAATTAAGTCGTTATATTTATGGAATAGCTCATATTCCTTCCGGTCCAATAATAATACAACATTTGCTCAAAAAACATACGACAAATAAAAGAATTTTTTTTATAAATAAACACTATCTGACGTATTCATAAAAAAATTATTTAAACTCGAAGTCTGTTTTAAGAAACATTTGTACATACATTTAGTTTTAAAATAAATTTTTAATTTAAAATTGCTGCCAAAAAGCCGAAATTAATTGATCTAGAAAAACTAAGAGATACGTATATTTTTTTAAGCTTTTTTCAGAATCTGATCAGTTTGATCATGTGTGAGGCCAGTGTTATAAACATATGTAAAAACTAATTTGTTTTGTTGTTTTCTTTTTTTTTAAATTTATGTTATGTATATCAAATCTTTTGAATATTCAAAAAGTGTTGTTTATTTTAAAAAAAAGTCTTATCTTAAAGAAACCTTAGTCTTATCTTAAATTGATTTTCAAAAATCAGTCCCGATTGGCATCCCTAGTCGATATACATATCGAGCCTTAGCTGCAATAGTCTCAACTCAAAAAACCTGATTTTAAGCTAATGTATTTAATTCCCAATTGAACATATGGCCTCCTATTATATCATTTCTTCACTCTATAGAGAAGAGTTAAATTTTAAGGTGCTAGAAAATTAAAATTTGAGTTATGACTCTATTGGAGAAAATGTTCGAGATGTACCTATTTATGTATGTAGATCCAGGAAATATTTCTAAGGGTTATGACAATAGTTATTGTTCGGTAATGACTGTTTCTCTGCTTAGTTTTTATTAAGTAAGCTTAAAAAAACAAACGTTTGCATTGCATTATAGTCGGAAGAATGCAGGAATTTTCCCTTGTAATTTCGTATTTGTTGGCATAAATTACTTTCTGTTTTTCCACTCTTCTAATGGATTTAAATGTGTCTCACACACTGTTCTGTTTAAATATTGGCGTAATTCAATAGGAATATTATGACTTGATTCACTTGTTGTGTTTCTATGATATTATCATGAATTTTACAAAGCCCACTTTCAAAGTTTTGTTCGCTATGATACGTTTAGGACTGTTTTATTAACTGTGAATTTATGACTTAAATTTCTTAAGAAAAAGAGGACCTATGTTAAACATGGAAATATACCAAGGGTACTTTACGGTGAATACGCAAAACTGCAACAACATACCTACAATTCGTATTTATACTCAAATAAAAATTTAAAGTTTTATTGTGCATATATTTTATCGGTTTAATAGAGACTAATCCCCTTATGCCAAAAACGTTAAAGTTAACATTAGTTAAAGAACACATTAAGCCCAGTAAAAGTTAAAGTGTGTAAGTTAAGTGTGCACAAGGTGTTAAGTAATGGTTCACCCTCTTCAAGTTTAAAGGCCTCATTCGTTGTTACTTTCCTTTGCAGTTCTGTTTCGTTCCTTTCTGTAGCAAATATTTTGTAATTACTTTTTCTGTGAAAGGAATCATCTGCTTTTAAAAAGAAAAGCATTGCATATGTAAAAAAAAAACTTTTCGTAAAAAATAAAAAAACTATTATATTGTGTCAAAAATACGTCTTTTCTAAATAAATCATTAATTAAAACCAATTTTTTTAGCTTTAAACAAAAAATTACAGATTTTTCATATCACAACAAACTAAAACATACACAATTTGGCCGTAACTTAACGTTGAATTCTATTTTCAACAGATTTGTCTGCAATAGAACAGAACGAAAAAGTAAAAACAAACCACACATACAGACCTTCAATTGAACAGAAACAAAACAGCTGATTCGTAACAGAACAGAACGTACAAGCTAATTCTGCCTTAAGCCGTTAACTCTTGAGTTCTTTGGAGAGAGAGGTACAGAAATGAAAAAAGAGAATGCCATTTATTTTCCTCTGTCTCCTACAAACTCAAGACGTGCCGGCTAAAACTTGAATAGTGTGAACCAGCACTAAGAACTTGCAAAATTTTGATAAACATACAAAACTCCCAATAATCGAATTCAGTATAAAATCGCATACGTAAATTCGATTGCGAAAAATCGACTTTTTTAAGACATAATCGAATTTCGATTGGAATCGAAATCGACTTACCATTCTCTGGTTTGTTGTACCATCAACTAAATTTCATTCGAGCTCTTCCCCAACACTCTCACTTGTCGTCTTTACGTATTAAAAGGCTGCCCTTCTTTTCTCTTCTTCTGCTTCCTCAAGGTTTTCGTTACAAAGCCAATTTAGAATGCCGGCGGTTAGTGTTCTCAATATATGGCCGATCCAATTCCATTTTTTCGAAGCTTTATGCGTTTGGATAGGCGCTTCTCCCAATTATTTTCATAATTCCCTATTTGAGAGAACATTAAGAGGTTTGGTGTGCTCTGTTTGTGCTTTGTCTATATATCGTTGGAATAAGTAGTCCGCTTTACGCATTCGTTTAATAGGGCTGAACGAATATTTGATATAAGAGGCGTTTATTTGTGTAGATCTCCAAACTTTTTGTAGAACTCCAAATGCTCGGTGAGTTTTATATTTGCTAAACTCTAAACTTTCAATTATAAAGGTCGCCATCAAAAAAGGTTTT
Organism: Pollenia amentaria; assembly: GCA_943735925.1. NCBI lineage: Eukaryota > Metazoa > Arthropoda > Insecta > Diptera > Polleniidae > Pollenia > Pollenia amentaria. The sequence continues at coordinate 195,577,445 of OX031008.1, read as the reverse complement.
TTTAACCATTGCAACTTATTCTTATGTTTTTTTTTTTGGCACGCTGAAGCCACATATGAATCCAGTTTTCTCCCATTACGTCACATTTATCAGATAACGGTTCATTTGTCTTTTGCGCTGTATACTTTTCTTTCAGCATGACAAAGAACATGAAAATCAGTTGGAGTAGTTACAAAAACTTTTAAAAAGTGTTAAAAGGCCGAACTCAATCTCAAAAGAGAAAACTAAATATATATGTACAATTAGTAATCAATTCTACACACAAAAAAAGTTTTCACCAATTAAAGCATTATTCAAAAATAAAATCGATTAAATATTATATTTTTTATATATATTTTTTTTAACATATATATATATATATATATGTATATATTGATTTTTTATAAAAAGTGACCCAAAATAATATTTAATTGAAGAAAAAAGGTCGAAGTAATAAGAATATAATTAAAAATTAAATCAGTTTTAATTAAAAATTTAAACAAGTGAATCAAACGTTTAATTAAGTTAATTAAACGTTTAATGGGTACTATTATTTTTTTTACTGGTGCAAATTAACAATATCAATTAAACGTTTAATTCACTTGAATTAACGTTTAATTCATTTGATTGAACGTTAAATTCACTTGCTAACATTTTTAATTAAGACTGATTTTATTTTTGATTATTGTTTTAATTAAAAAAATTTTTTTTTCTGTTTACTGTTGTGTATAACAAACAAAAATATTGATTATGGGAAATTGCAAAATTATGTAATAAGCTTAAGATTCCTGTAAAAGTTTTCTGTGCCTCATGTTATTTAGATACCAGCCTCTACATGAGATTTGGTCTTCTTATATTGTCTTTACGAGGAGGGTTTATATGGGAAATTTGGTAAAATCTAGACTTACCAGTACAAAATTCATATAGTAGCTGCTACACTCAAAAAAAAGACATATACTTAATTAGAGGAAAACGATTTGCTTCAAAATAGTTAAAAAAAATTCCTGAATTTAAAGTAAAATTTTATGAAAATGTAGGAAATTTCATTAAAATTGAATAAAATTACCTTAAAACGAGTAAAAATTTTATAGTTCATTAACTTAAAAATAGTTCATAAATATACACAGAAAAATTTTTTGACGTTAAGGAATTCTTACTGACCAAAAATTAGTATTTTCTAAAATTAAGGTTACGTTAACTAAACTAAAGGAAATTACATCGTAAAAACAAACAATTTTCACTAAAGTTCAAAAATATATAATTAAGTAAATGATTTGCTCCGAAGGAGTTCATAAAATTTTAAAAACTTAAAAACTGTTAAAAGCTATACTTGATTTTAGTACTCAATTTTCCTTTTCGTTGCATAGTTTATACTTAATTTTAGAAATAATTTAAAAATAACCATATTTAGTTGATGTTTTACTAACCTTAAAGAACTTATTTCATCAATTTAGTTTAGATAAAGTTAAAAACCAACTAACAAATAATTTTCTTATTTTAAGTATACAGAAAAAATTTATAATTTTCTCCAATCAACAAATTTATACCAAATTCATAATATCAAGCAAACAATTTGTTGATTTTGCACCTATTACCAAAATGATTATATTCATTACTAAAAATTGTAAAATAGTTAATATTTTTTTTTCAATAAATGATATTTTTAATTTTAATTAAAAAAATGATCAAAAAAATTGGCCATTTTAAACAATGTGTTAATTTATTTAATTAAATATTGACAATTCCCAACAACAATTGTACATGTTTAAAGTATTTTATTTTAAACGAAAAAAAGTCAATTAAGATTTTTTGTTATTTAATGAAAATTTTAATTGAAAATTTATTTCAAACCAACTAAAATGTTAATTAAAACAAAATTAAATTTTCAATTTTCTTTCAACAAAAAAAAAAAATAATTGATTCAATTATCACATTAATTAAATTTAAATACTTTTTAAACCATTTTTTTAATTGATAAAACACTTCTTTCTGTGTAAATATGTATTCTCCTGGTGAAAATATCCAGAACAGAAATCAACAAAAATTGTTTTTTAAAAAAGTTCAGATAAAGTATATATAAAATGTTATTATTTTTATACTACTTTTAACAATATACTTCCTAAAAATTAAATTAGAAAAATACTGTAAAAAATGTTTTAATTTATAAGAAAAAATGTATTTATTTCATAGCTTGGGAGTAATGATTAGAAATCCTAATGATTAGCAATTGGATTAGAAATTTTAATTGTGCTGAAAAATTGATTAATTATGATTAGTTAGCAATTTTAGACGATTACTAATTGATTAGATTAGAAATAATCAAAAATCTAATCACAATTAGTGACGATTAGCATTTATAATCAAATCTAATCAAAACTAATCAAAAAAATAATTGATTAGATTTCTTGATTAGATTTGATTAGATCAACTATTTTTAACTATTTTTGTGAAAAGAAAATATTTATTTATCACATTTGTTGCTATATTTACATAATGTAATAGTTTTTGAATATTGAACATTGAAAATTAACATTAATAGTAACACAACAACAAAGTGAACCAGCTGTGTCAAGTGTTTAGTTTAAGAACAGGGTGCACCGTATGCAATTTTATGCAATATTCAAAACTGTTACATTATGTAAATATAGCAACAAATGTGAAAAATAAATATTTTTTATTTTCACAAAAATAGTTAAAAATAGTTGATCTAATCAAAAATAAATAAGAAATCTATTTAATTATTTTTTGGATTAGTTTTGATTAGATTTGATTAGAAATGCTAATCGTCACTAATTGTGATTAGATTTTTGATTATTTCTAATCAAATCAATTATTAATCTGACATTTTTATCAAAATTCAATTCTAATGATTAGATTATTTTATTTCTCTAATCGTAATGATTTCTAATTCTAATCGAAATTCCCCAGCTATGATTTATTTTAATAAATATTTGAATCATTTTCCGAGAAAAGGTATGAAATTATGAAAACCATTATATTTGAAAAAAGCAGCCTTTGCTTTAATTACTATAAAAAAAATTAATAGAAAATAAAGAAGTTGTCCTTAAGTTTTTTAAATAATTTAAATAAGAACTCATTCAGCTATTTTGGCTTATATTCATGTAATAAGAATTAGCAACTTTAAAACGTGTATTGGCGGATTTGCTTTGGAATAAACTACATTTTTCTGCTTTCGCGCGACCCCATGGAAGTAAGCACTTCAACCCTTTAGAAAAAATGTTAACTTAATACTGGTAACATTTCTCCTATCTTAAGTTAAAAAATTTTATCTATTTAACTTAAAGTTTGGAAAAGTTGTCTCATTTCCCATATCATAATAAAATTATCTGAACTAAATTTAAGGAAGTTTTTACATGTTTACGGGATATCTTAAGATAATTATAAATCTAAATATTAGAACAATAGTTTATATTGCTTAGTAAAAATGTATTTAAATGAAGTAAAATGATGGTTAAAAGTAAAAATTTTGATGTAGTAGTGAATAACATTTATTTCTTAATAACAAGGAATTTTTTTACTTAATTGCTGTAAAAAATGTCTTTGGCGCCATACGACAGCCATAGTGTACTGAACTTAAATAACATTTCCTAAGTTTTAGTTAATTTTTTTTTTTGAGTGTATAGAGGTTATCATTTCCAAATTTACTATTAATTCCAATTATTTCTAAAGAACCTTTTTCGGAAGTGGTATTTGTATAGGAGCTAATACCAATAATACCAACAGAATAAGATCGTTAATGGGCTAGAAATTATATTCTGAAAGGATTTTTTTTGCATGCGAGCTATATACAATTCTTTCGTTTTCATGGGTAACGGCGTGTGTCCATTTTTTTTTTCTTTTAGATTTTGAAATGTTGACGCCATATTGCTTAATTTTAAACGCACTTCACACGGCTCTTAAAATTTCTGAAAAAATATCAATTTCCTCTCTTTTTTTTTTTTAACATTTTAACAAAGTTCAAGTTTGATCTAGAAGGGTTTTTCGGCTCTTCTGGAAAATTTGATATCAACACATACGCGATTCTCCAGGAAATCACAGAATTATGGATCGATTCTGAATTTTTAATTGTCACCATTTTTGGGGACCAAGTTATGTATTCAGGAAGAAGCCTTGGTGAATTTCTTCAATACAAAAACAGATGCCTAAGCATTTGAATTTCAGATGGCTAAAGAATTTAGGCTTTAGGTGAAGCTATACTAGGATATGGTGCGTGTCCAAAAGCTGAATGCTCTTGATTGTCTCGGACTTCGGTAGTGTGAGATAGGGTATTCATTCGGTTAACCATTAATCGTTTAACCGATTAATTACTACCCGATTAACTGATCGGTTAATTTAATATTGCCTATTTTCGATTAACGATCAAACCGGTTATTTTCAGTCGATTAACCGACAGCTTTGGTTTTACGTACTTTTTATATGTATGCATTTAATTATTTGTATCTTCTCATATTTTCTCATATAAATCTTTTAACAGAATCAACCGAAACAATTTGAAGTTTTAAAAATTTTAAAAAAATTAAAACATGACTCTAATGACATAATGGAATTTTTATATGTTTAGAAAAATCCAGAAATTAGATATCCTGTATTATGGGTTGCTATTGTTTTCTCCAACATCTACGAAAAATGAAAGAATTTTTTCAAAGCCAAGTTTTATCTAAACTAAAGAAAATAATCGCTTACATCCTAAACATTTAAACCAAATTATTTATATACAATATTATTTTATAAGATCTTCTTTAACTATAGAAGTAAGTAATAAAATGCTATTAAATTTTATTTTTTTTTTATTAATTCTAATTAAAATATACGTTTTACATATTTATTAATTATTATTTTGTTTGCTCATTTTAGTTCAAGAATAGTTATGTTATTAGTTTTTTTTACTAATAATCTCCAAATAAAAAATAATGTATGCATTTTTATATATTGAAATTACTTAATTTATAAAAAAAACTTTATTAAGCGGTTAACCGATCAACAACAAATTTAACTGAATATTAACTGATGTTTGTAAATTGATATCATGTTATATGTAGTTTTAGGATTGGTGTCTGTGTCGCATGAGGTAGTAGTGAAAACTAATTAGCCGTTGGTTAGTAGTGTTGATTCGAAGAATGCTTGGGTGTGAAAGAACCGATCTGTTACTAGTGCGGGAGTTTGTCTGAAATAATATACGTTATGTTGTCAGCCTTCCTTGTTGAGTGCGGTCGATTCTGCTACCTCACCCAACAGCAGTTTCGGCTTGAAAAGTTGGTTGTCGAAGACTCCTTTTGTCAAGCATTGCGGACGTATCTATTTGTTCCCGTAACACAGTGTATGTGCTTATGTATTAAAGTCAACTCATTATAGAATGTTATGTATTATGAACAGAATGATACTTATTTATTTGGAATGCTTTTATCATATGTGAGTTGGTAAAACAGGTATACGAGGTGGTGATACTCAAAGTCACGCGAGTAGAATGAGCCCGAATTGCTATGAGAGGCAATGGAGTGACTTAAATTGCGAGGAGGGTTCATTGTATGATCTGTTGCGAATCAACAGAGTTGCTGGCTATATTTTCTTAACCTGCAGAGATAAGATAGCTCGAACTCCTAAACAAGGTGTTTGGTTTATATGATCCACCAATCTTATAAACTATTGTAACCCATATGTTTATTATTAGCCAAAACACATATAGGGAAATTTGGTAAGTGCTTAATATTAACACGACAAGTGGCCAAGAACCACCATGAGACAGGTACTCATGTAAAGCATTTGACTATTTGTCCTCATTTTTGTTTAGCACAAACGCATAACATCCTCTCCACCTTTGATGGTGTGGGTATAAAACAACAGTTCTTCCAAAAAAATTAAAAGTTTAAAATTATTAAAATCTTTCTGTTTTTATACCCAGACCACCATAGAGTTACATGAATAAATGTGAGCCTCCTTACTAATTGTATTCAACATTATTTTCTACATTTTTCCTTTTAATATTAATTATCTTGTTTAAGGGTTTTTCGAATTTATCACATATTTTCTTTAATTTAAATCTTATCAAATATTTTCTTTTATTTTAAATATCAAGAATTTTGTTTTTAAATTTCATTTCGCATAATGATAAAATAATGAAAAAAAAGAAACTTTCATTCCAAAAACGTATGTTAAGTTTCATAATGTAAAAGAACCTGAATTAATAAATTTAAGTTGAGTTTGAAAAAAGACTTTGAAAAGAGATGTGTCTGAATACCAAAAATAAAGAACATTATTATAAACTAGCTGTTTGGTCCCGGCGCTTCTCGGGAGTACTGGATACTTGACCCCAGCGCTGTCTACCGGGTCAATTTTATCAGGCAACTTATTTTTGTTTATGATGTTAAATGTTAAATTTTAAGGGCCGATGTTAATTTTGAATAAAACACAAATTATTTAAGAAATGATTGTCATATATTTTTATTGTGATAATATTGGTATGGTTTAATTATGTATGGAACAAAATATCGACCAAATGGCCGCTGCGACCTCGGCGGAACACCTCCATCCGATGGTCCAAATTTTCGATGACGCTGAGGCATAATTGAGGTTCTATCAGTGATGTCAGATGGAATTTTTAAAATTCCCTACGTTTTGATAAAAATATCCCCACATTTCCCTACAACAGCAAATTTTTCTCCCTACAATTTTCCCTACCTTATATTAGTTATATGTAAACTCAAAAATTATAAATAATTCAATATAGCATATTTTATTTAAACAAAACACAAAACAAAAACATAAATTTTAAATAAATTTCAGGTAGCTTAAAGTAAAATACAAAAAAAATAATATAATATAACATAAAAATCTTCGTATGTTTGTATACGTAACATTTCAAAAATTTGTTTGTTGTAAAGCACTTTTCTTAAAAAGACAACGTAAGCTTGTACAGTTTAACATTTTTGATTGTAAGTGAGATTGAAGAATACATATGGAATCTAAAACTTCGTGACTCAGTTTATCTCTTTTTTTCGCGTGGATGTCAGTAACAATTGAAAATATCCTCTCAGCACCTGCATTGGCATGTGGTAAACCCAGTAGAATTTTGGATAATTTTGAGTGGCAAGGGAATACTAAATTGTCATTGAAATTCGTAGTCTTTGATATATATGACAAAAATGGTTCCAAATCCATTTTTGAAAGATAATTGATTTCTTCTTCTGAAAAATTATATTCTAGGGTTAGCCATTATTGAGTTAGTAGTAATCTGTGGTATATTTTACCGTGTGCAAGTTAGCCGCCTTCAAGACTAGGCAAGGTACTTGCGCAAGTCTCTTGCACAACTCTTGATTTGTTGATGTCAGGGGTAAGGTCGCGGTAAGTGGAAAAAATTGAGTACAGACTTTGTTGTACTCAGCAAATTACTTGCGCAACTAACTTGCCGAATATAAAAAAATGCAATAATTGCTGCTTTAAGAGTTATAAAAGTATTGAGTACTTTGGTACTTGATACTCTAATGGCCGTTTTCTTATTAGCCGATTATCTTTTTTTCCAACGAAAAACTGCACATTAAAGAAATTTTATTTTCTCAATGTCTCATTTGCTTCTATTTTGTCGCAAAGCTAACCGGCACTCATTTGCCAATTATTTATTTGCGTACAGATAAATTCAATCAGCTGACATCCACCTTTTTACATGTATTTTGAGAGGTGTTACCGTTTTTGTCGGTATATTGAAAAAACCAAAATTGTTGACGGTCAGTTTATCGGTCTAATAAATTTATTTCGACATTAAGTAACAGACAGTTTGTCGATACATTGAGAAAATGCCCAAAAAACCATTATTTAATAACAAAATATTGTAATTGAAGCGATATGCTTTTATACCACAGAGGTTTTTTCAGAAGTCAGTTAGACTATATTTGAATTTACATACAAATGAAAAATCCCCTACATATGTACGAATAAAAAAATCTGTCTTTTTTCCCTACAGTCGGATTTTTGGAGAAAAATCCCTACAAGTAGGGAATTTTCCCTACATCTGACATCACTGGGTTCTATGCCGTTAATGTGCCGAATTTGTTCATCCTTTAGCTCTTCAATTGTTGCTGGCTTATCGACGTACACATTTTCTTTCACATAACCCCAAAGAAAGAAATCCAACGGTGGCAAATCAGATGATCTTGGCGGCCAATTGACATCGCCACCACGTGAGATAACACGTCCATTGAATGTGTCGCGCAAAAGAGCCATCGTTTCGTTAGCTGTGTGGCAAGTGGCACCGTCCTGTTGAAACCACATATCATCCACATCCGTATCTTCCAATTCGGGCCATAAAAAGTTCGTTATCCTCGCACGATAGAGAACACCATTCCCAGTAATTGCTTGATCGGCCTCATTTTGGAAAAAATACGGTCCGATGATTCCGCCAGCCCATAAACCGCACCAAAGAGTCACTCTTTGTGGGTGCATTGGTTTTTCGACAATCACTCTTGGATTATCATTCGCCCAAGGCGGCAATTCTGCTTATTGACGAATCCACTGAGGTGAAAATGTGCCCCATCACTGAAGATGATTTTCACGCTATGCACTTTGATTTGAACGCCCATTTTCATAATAAGCCTGAATAACTTTAACGCATTGCTCGATTGTGTATTGTTCCATGGTTCAAATTGAGTTAGTCTGAAATTGAGAAATGTCAAATGAAATACAGAAAAAAACTTAACGTTTAGGCCCTTACAATTTAACCCCCCTTTATAACGATTCTTTAAGGATTTTTTATATCTCTATTATAATGAAGTATAAGCAAATTATTGACAAATAGATCATAAGTGAAGGTTTTTTTCTTCAGTCCAAATACTAATTTATAATAACATTTTTAAGACAAAATTTTTTATAATAACAATTTAGATATAAGGCTGAGCCAATTCTATATAATTATACTTTTAAGTCATAACAAATTTAAAAATTCTGCTATTCAATAAATAAATTACTAATATTAAACAGCATTAGTGGCATTATCCTTAAAAACTCACAATTAGAGTTGCTGAATAAAGAATAAGAGATCAAACAAAGAGTTTAGGATTATTACCAGTATTTGCATTTTGTTCCAAATTAGGACTTTAAATTGAATTTTTTTTCAATAATTAAAAACAATAATCTGATTAGTTATCCTGTCAGCCTTCTTCTTTACAAAGGCACATAAAATTTAAAAATAAAGAAGACGTGCTACATTTTTAGACAAATTTCTAAGGCAAATCTATACACAATAATAAAACTATTTATAATAAGAAATACATTCATTTGATATAATTTAAGTAAAAAAAAGCGAACAAACCCTCATCAGTACCTCTACATCTGGGTCTACAATTTGACATTGTAAATTAATGCTGAATTTTGTTCATGTATGAGTTTCAATTGCAAGAAAATTTGTGACTTATTGATGTGTACGGGTGAGTATACGAAATGACAGCAAATCCCATGTGGTTTTTCTTTTACTTTTTTTTTGTTTTTTTTTTTTTTTTTTGGATGGACGTTCATTTATTTATCTATTCAATCTATAGAAAACTAGTAAATTTTTGACAAAACTTCTTTGTGTGTGTATAGAGTATGAGTGGGTTTCTTTGTTTAACTCTCACTTAACTTTACATTTCGTTTATTCATTCAAATGACCACAAAATGACATTTGCTTCCTTTGGGTTGGGATAAATTCAAGAAGGAGGAGAGGTAAAAGAATCATCTACCACAAAGATGAGCAAAGGATCAAAATAGGAAACAAATTTCTTAAATCCATATATATTTTTTCTACATAATCTTATGATAGATGTTCTTATTTTCAATTTGTGAAATTTTTCAAATCAAAATTACGAAAATATTGTTTTTATATACATATTTACATACATCTTTATATTTATTCTTTTTTTTTTTTTTTGTTTTAGGTTGGGAAAAAGTTATAAAAGGGTGGCAGTAAAGGGTTAAATTATCCATATTGAAATTGACCGTTCTCCATTGGTTTAAAAAAAATTCTTATGACAGATGAGCTGCACTCTAATTTATTTCGTAATAAATGATTTATAGAAGCAAAAAACAAAATTATTTTATGTCACTTTTACGTTTAGCGAACATTTTTGAAAGTATTCCAACTAGAGATGACAATCGTAAGTGTCCGACGCACATGCATTTATTTGGCTTATAAAAAAGATAATTGAATTTAGATTTCAGTTTTGGGTTAGTGGTTTATAAAATATTAAATTTTTACTAAAAACAAAAAAATTATAATGTGTCGACATACACCGACGTGTCCTATTTAGGGATTTTGATTTGTTATAGGGACACGTCGGATATGCTCGACGTCGGTCAGAGCCGACATGTCCTATTTCATGCAATATGATATTACCGTGGGACACGTCGTCATTATCCGACAATAAAAGTATATTTTTCTTTTTGTGTAGTTAGGCTAAAATACAACAAATAATATGTAAGAATATTCAGTTTCGTAGTATAAATGTTCATTTATTTTAAAAAATTAAAAAAATTCGATTTCACAGCCAATTCATTTGGTTTTTATGTACATATATAAAAATAATGTTTATAAAATAAGCAGGTTATTTATCTTCAAATACTTATAATCTAAAAACTAATATATAAGAGTAGAAAAAAAGGAAACCTAAAAAACTTATTCTATATTTGACGATTGTTGTTGGTGCCAATCAGTAAAACAATTGCCAACACATAGTCCAGGTTTAACTTCACAGCCAGCACATCGAACACTGGTTTCCTTACGAACACCATTCTTAGAACATTGACGACATCGAATATACTGTTTTTTTGTACCCTTACGGGGTATGTTTTCCAAAAAATGATCAATTTGAATTGGAACTGTCAATTTACGTTTGCGACTAGGTTTTTCTGGATGAAATTTTGATTTCGGCAAATCTATCATAGCATATATCAACTCTTCTCTAAAAGTTAAAAATTCCATTTTTGATTTTGCCGGAAATCTTTTTTTGTACAACAAAAATGAATTGTGTACTGCCAAATCTAGCATTCGGAATATAACCTTTTTATACCACCGAATCGTCTTACGAGGACTTGAATAATAAGAAGTCATTTGATCAGTGCGATCTACGCCACCCATAAATTCATTATATCTCACAATTTCAAGTGGTTTTGACTTTTCTACCCCAAATCGGTTCTTTGTTACAACCATCTGTGGACTATAGCCGGTGGTAATACATAGGACATCTCTTTTGTCGTACCATTTTGATACATACACCTTTCCTTGTCTTTTCCAAATATACTCACCTATTTTTAATTTCTTTTTTGTCACTTCAATTGGATTACCTTTTCGATTACTTCTTAACGTTCCAGTAGTGTGAGTTTTGAGCAGCAATAAATCATTAGATAAATTTATACTATTATAATAGTTGTCCAAAAATAGGTGATGACCCTTCCCAAAGTATGGAGTAACAAGTCGATTAACAATTGCGTCGATTTTTGAACCTTTCGTAGGATCTGGTTGTTTACCTTTATAAATTTCAATATTTAAAACATAGCTGGATGAGTCGCATAGTTCAAAGAATTTTATTCCAAATCGTGCCCTTTTCGATTTAATGTATTGACGGAAAACGAGTCTACCTTTATGGAGTAATAACGATTCATCTAGCACAATTTGCTCAGAGGGCCAGAAAGCAGCTTGAAAACTCTGATTTATCAATTTTACGATATTAGATATTTTTGCCATATGTGACTCGCCTCGCACATGATTAGCAGTAAGACATCTCAAGATTTGTTCGAACCTTCTGCCGGACATTGTCGCAGAGAATGCCGGGTGATAGTATAGTGCCGATTTCGAAAATAACTGACGAATCTTTGGAACTTTAATTTGCCCTTGAAGTAGACACAAACCTAAAAATTTTAACATTTCAGGACGATGAACGGGTGAAAATTTCATCATCCTTTTGAATCTGCTACCTCTCTGCTGGTTACTTAATTGAAGTCCGTATTCATTCGTACAGCGTATAAGTAGGTCCATGATGTTGTTATTAAAAATTTGATTGAAGACATCAATTGGAAACGATGTATCACTTATTTCGATTTTTATACCAGACGAAGTAGAATCGAAATTAAAATTTGGTATCTCGCTAACCGTTTCATGCCAATCCTTGTCATTTTCATCTGCTTCTACATCGTCCGTTTCGGAGTCAATATTTTCATTGGCTTCTCCATCACTGTCAATGCATACACTTTCCTCATCACTATCAACGTCGTCTTCACTTGATGATAAATTTTCCATGATGTAGTTCGAATCGTCATCGCCGTCGGTTTGATACGGGTCCTCTTCTGACAAAACGTCGGTACAGCACTCATCAAACAATTGTTGTAAATGTTCTTGTCGCTTTTCGTGATCCATTTCTATAACTTAATTTATTTCAGTGTCAAAGCAAAAATAACAAAGGGAAAAAGAAAGTAAAAAAATAAAACTTACAAAAAATATTACGTCCTCACGCAATGACACTTTTTTTGGAACTGTGCAAAAATACAAGCCACTACGTCGGCTATAGCCGACGTGATATTTTTCTCCCACTCACGAAAATTTCCGTTATAGTTAAATGAAAAAAATCAAAACAAATCGAATTGGGGCACTAACTTAAATCTGATTGCTTCTGCAGTGGCACACAATATGCTACTACATATAAAACCAATGCAGTTGACGTCGCCTATGTCCGACGTGTTTATATACGATTTTTTTTCTATGTCGGCATATACCGTCGTGTCCAGTTTAAGCCATTCGTAGTGTCGGCTTATGCCGACGTGTCCGCGAAAGGGTTAAAAGTTTATTAAAAACGATATGTTTATATTGTATTAAAAAAAAACTCAATAATAAGGTAAAATAAAATATAAGATCAGTTCAATATTTATTAAAATAAACTAATCTTTTTAAATAACGTTTTTGCTATAAAAATAATTTTATTTATTTTTAATGTTTTTTTTTTTTATTTGAAACCATTTATTTGACTACATCATACTAAATTGTTTGGCCAATTTTTCGACCAAAAAAAACATATGCAATTGTTAACAAAATTTTGGAAGAAGGAATATGCTTCACTAATTTTAAAATTAAGTTATGAATTTTAGTCGAACTGTTTGGGTTTTAATCTAAAGATACATATACATATAATTATTCTGGTTTAAGTTGATTACAGCTAATTTTTTTATTTAAATCATTTTTATTTAGAAAGGAATTTTAAAGCTTATAACAATGGAAAGACAAAAATAATTTTGGCTGCACATACATACATACCTTCAGTCGTAAATGCGCTAATTTTTAATTTTTGAAAATTAAGTTTTTGATGCAGTTCAATAAAGTAAACAAAAATACATCGTTTGCGGAAAAAATACAAATATTTTTTTCTAGTTCTTGTTTTGCAACGATATGTAAAAGTTCTAAGTCCAAAAATGCTAAAAAAAAAGCGCTAGGGCCCATTAAAATGTGAACATTTAAAAAAAAATTTGTTAGTATTTGTTAATAGTCAACATTGAAATAAATAAAATAATTTTATAGTATGTTTTTTTCTTTTGCAAATTGACATACTAAAATGTACATTAAAAGTACAAAAAGCTATGTAAAACATAAATGTATTATTTTTAGTTGGTTTGCAAGCCAATAAAGAGTCGGCAATGAAGCAAAACTGGATTTTGTGTTATTTTTAGAATTGTTCTAATCAGGCTTTCAAGGTCATTAATTTTCTAAACGTAAATAAAAGACTTTTTTATTTCATTTTTTCGTATTCCTACTTTTCGTCGGTATTTTCCGACCTCATCAGGGATTCGTTTTTATTAAATAATAAGTCTTCTCGTCAAATTTACATCACTTTTAAAAAATTAACATCACAGGTTTTATACGACATTTAATGAACGACACAAAACAGATTTAATTAATAAAAAATATATAACGAAAAATTAAAATATCACAGTTGAATTATTCTTATAGCTAGGATCACAGTTGGAGTAATTTTTACAGACTTAAAATATATTCAGAACTAAAGACTTTAGAAAGTTTTTTCTCTCTCCTATAACATGTATACATTGGACTTACATCCTTTACGACTAAAGGTAATGACATATACTTATATAGGTACATTATATTAAAAAAAAATTACGGACTCACCATTGTTTCACTAATTTTTATGTATTTTTGTATATCAAAGATCTTTTCTTATTAATGCACTTGAAATTTAACAGTTATATAATTCTTCTTTGGTGAACTTTTACTAGACCAATACATATATTCATATGTATATATGTGAAGGTAGAATGACAATGCATATAAAATTCAAATTCAAAGCCTATTATGATGAAACTATGATACGAAAAACGGTTATATTCAAATTTATATAATAAACAAATCAAACCACAAATAAAAATATTGCACATAATAAAGCTTATGATAATTCAACCGCTCGAATTTTCAACCCAAACGCTTATTTTTCGGATATAGATGTCACTTGCTGGGATTGAATGTATAATAATATGTATTTAATTACAGTAAACTAGATGTTTCATTGGAAATATGTAATAAATAAATATTAGGATAAATACTTCGATACGATTAGAGATTCAATAAAAAACAACAAAAAAACTTGATGGGATTTCCAAAAATTTTGTACATTCGGAAAATCGTGTATTATCGAAATAAGCAAAACATATTTTTATAATTTAGGGGGGGAAATTTCCTTTCCCCCCCCCCCCTGAATCCGACCCTATTACTTTTTCTACCTTTTGGTTCCTGTAAAATGATTGGTTCTCCTTTCACTGGTCATGAGTTCTTTCTTTTTTTATTTGTTCTATTTTCATTCTATTGACACAAATGTCCCGCAGGGGAGCTACTCTATCAGGGCAATGGTTGCGGGTTTAATTCCAGCCAGAGGCTTTGGTCTGTTTTACTACAATGGGCTGAAGGGTAAGTAACAATTGATCGGCTAATTAAGTTAGAATATAATTTGTAATTATAAAGGGTGTTTTTTCTTATCTGCATAAGAACGTTCGATATCGATAACTATCGCTTGACAGCTGAGAATGTCAAACCGTGTTGACATTCCTGTTCAGTAAGGTTTGGCAAGTCATTATGAATCGTTTAACGCTAAACACTTCCAATTGTGGAATTTACTTTGAAAAAAAAATAAATAAATCAGTCCGCGTAGTTCGTAGAGCTCTTCGTCCGTTATACGAAGCTCATTTAGATATGTCTAAATTAAACGTCAATAAGCAAAATTGCGGTATTTGTAAAGAAAAAAAATTCTCAAGCCGTTAACGAATCACCAATTCATCCATTAAAATTGGCTGTTTGGTATGGTTTACAAGTTCTTTCGAAATGACCAAGGAGCTGCCGTTAAGAAGAATGGCGAGCGCTATCAAGCCAAACTGACTGAATTTTTGCTTCCAATAATTAAACAGCTAAAATCGACGATATTTGGTTCCAACAAGACGGCGCAACTTGTGGAACAGCGCGCTTAACGATCCATTAATTGCAAAATGATTTTGGTGCCAACTTTATTTCTAGAAGTGGGCCTGTTTACTGGAATCCTCGTTCGTGCGATTAAACTATTTATGGGGATATGTTAAGTCATTGGCTTATGTCGACAAACCAGCAATTCTTGCAGCATTGGAAGCCAATATTCAAGCCAGACGGCAGATTTATTGGAAAAAGTAGATAACAATTTAATTGGTCGATTGTAAAATGTAACTCGTAGCAGCGGCGGCGATATGCCAGAAATCATATTTAAAAAATAGATGCAATGAAATTATCTACCAAAGTAAAATAAAAAAATTTTATTTCAACAATATTTATGTCTTGTATTATCATTTTAAGTTTTCATCCATCTAAAAAAAGCCCTATATTTGTAACCCTTTTAAATAAATTATAGGTGCAGGGTCCTGAGTGAATGAGAACCAATAAGTGGTAAAATGTTGGTACTTTTTTGTTCTTCAACAGGTACTTGTTGAATTTTCGTTCTATTTAATCTACACAGAAAGAAAAACAGTCGGGATAAAGAAAGTTTTCTTAAAGGTACATTAAATACGAGTCGTACTAAAAAATTCAAAAACGAATTACAGTAAAAGGTACTCAAAACAATCCTAAATGGAATAATTTTCGAAAATCAATCACGGAATTTCTTAAAATAAGTACAAAATTCTTAAACCAAGTACAAAAAAAGATTGATCTTTTCGTTGGTAGTGTGCGTTTTAATCTATCTATCTATCTATCTATATATATAATAAAAATGAATTATGTGTGTTTGTATGTTTGTATGTTTGTATGTGTATATGTTTGTCGCTTTATAGACTCCGAAACTACTGAAATTTTTACAGTAACATCACGTGAGCCCTAAAAATAAAATAGGCTACTTATTTTTTCGATAGGGGCAGGGGAATTGGTACCCCCCATAGGATGCCAATATTATACTGAACCGATTTTCCTGAAATTTTTACAGTAACATCACGTGAGCCCTAAAAATAAAACAGGCTACTTATTTTTTCGATAGGGGCAGGGGAATTGGTACCCCCATAGGATGCCAATATTATACTGAACCGATTTTCCTGAAATTTTTACAGTAACATCACGTGAGCCCTAAAAATAAAATAGGCTACTTATTTTTTCGATAGGGGCAGGGGAATTGGTACCCCCCATAGGATGCCAATATTATACTGAACCGATTTTCCTGAAATTTTTACAGTAACATCACGTGAGCCCTAAAAATAAAATAGGCTACTTATTTTTTCGATAGGGGCAGGGGAATTGGTACCCCCCATAGGATGCCAATATTATACTGAACCGATTTTCCTGAAATTTTTACAGTAACATCACGTGAGCCCTAAAAATAAAATAGGCTACTTATTTTTTCGATAGGGGCAGGGGAATTGGTACCCCCCATAGGATGCCAATATTATACTGAACCGCTTTTCCTGAAATTTTTACAGTAACATCACGTGAGCCCTAAAAATAAAATAGGCTACTTATTTTTTCGATAGGGGCAGGGGAATTGGTACCCCCCATAGGATGCCAATATTATACTGAACCGATTTTCCTGAAATTTTTACAGTAACATCACGTGAGCCCTAAAAATAAAATAGGCTACTTATTTTTTCGATAGGGGCAGGGGAATTGGTACCCCCCATAGGATGCCAATATTAATTATCGCATATCTTAAGAGCCGCTGCACGCATTTTGCTGAACTTTTTGTAGTAGGATCTTCTGAGCCCCGGAATTGAAATAAAATAGCAGCGGGGGTATAGGAATACCCCATAGGACGCCAATGTTTAACATCGCATATCTTAAGAACTGTAATAGTGAGAATGTTCAAACTTTCTAAAAGTCACTCTTATGGTATACTACACTTTTGAAAATAAAAATAAAGCGGGTAGGCGCAGGGGGGGAAATACCTCCCATAGGATGCATACATTAAATATCGCTCAACTGAAGAACTATTAAAGGGAGAGTCTTCAAACGTGGTTAAAGCTACTATTATAGTAAACTATAAATTTTAATATAAAAATGTGCGGGGTAGACAGAGTAGGAGCAGTACCCCTCATAGAAGACATATTAAATACCATATATCTGAACACAAGAGCTATCAACCTTTACAGGACAAATTTTTTTTTTTTTGCCAGTGTAGCGAAGCGCACCGGGTTAAGCTAGTTTCATATAAAAACGATCTGATTGCTGTGTGTAGAAACAACAAAAACAATAGAACAAGAAGAAAACACATTATTTTCATGTTTAAAAACTAAAATTGAAAGCATGAGTTCTCATTTAGTTTATATTTTTAGTTAAATATGTAAATACATTCAGTTTTTAAAGCAATAACCATATCGGGCATGATGCTGGTAATTTATAATTGGAATTCTGTAAGGTGTAAAACGGGTAAGTAAATCAATCATAAATATATTTTCTTTCTAATTTCTTTTGGTTTATTTCAAGTACGAATTCGGGATTAAATCAACTTTATAATACTTGAATCATGTGCATTTTGAGATTGACTCAATCTCAGTTTTACTTAAATCAATCTCAATTTCGGATTATTTCAAGTACGGATTTGGGAATGAATCCATGTTGTGAACTTTATCTGATCAAAAGGCGCCGAGTCCCCAATCAAAAAGCGCTAAATAAAATTTAAATAAAAAACTAAATGGAAAGGTTGGTAAAAAAAAAAAATTTAAATAAAACTATATAAAATATAAAGATTGTAAAGCGCTAAACTCTAATCCGTTTTTCGTTTTCCCATACATGTTATGCTAAAATATTTTATCACAAATTGAGAACGACTTCTGCGATGGTGATCATTTACAAAATGGGAAGTAATACAATTTTCTTTGAGTCATCTTAAAAATATTTTTCTTATTTTCAAAACTAACGCCATTAATTCAGAAATTTGTTTTCAAAAACTCATTAAAAAAAATTATTAGGACAAAAAATTTTCATTTTTCTATCCGAAATCCAGGAATATTACGTATAAAATAAGCCATGAAATCATGAAAATCAATAAACAAAATGATAACTAGAAGTGATTGAATCAAACTGTGAACAAATTTGGATTCAGCACCGTAAGGTCAACTAAAATCACATAATAAAGTTCTCTCTCCTCCGACATTTGTTTGCCGACCAGTGTTATTAAAACATTAACATTTTTCCAAACCTTTTTCTGATATTTTAGCAAACTGAAGAAATCTAATTAATATGAAATATAAAATAATATCAAAAAAATATTAATAATACAAAGAAACACTTACACAGATAAAAGTGTTTTATCAATTTAAAAAATGGTTTAAAAAGTATTTAAATGTAATTAATGTGATAATTGAATCCATAATTTTTTTAGTTGAAAGAAAATTAAAAATTTAATATTGATTTAATTAACATTTTAGTTGTTTTGAAATAAATTTTCAATTAAAATTTTAATTAAATAACCAAAAATCTTAATTGACTTTTTTCGTTTAAAATAAAATAATTTCAACATGTAGAATTGTTGTTGGGAATTGTCAATATTTATTTAAATAAATTAACACATTAGATAGTTTTTAATAAGGCTTAATTAAGTTCATTGAATTTAATTTTAATTAAATTATTTTTATGAAGACAGGAATTTTTACAACATAAAATTAATTAAAATTTTATTGATAATTTTTCATTCTTGACTGCGCTCAGATTTGAACCCAGGCTTTCACGGACAGGTTGCCCATACTAGTTTCGATTGTAACCACACAATATCGTCGCCTTAGCTGTTAACAATACTAATATTGTTAACAGCTAAGGCACGAGCTATGTTAACATTTGTCCTTCAAGTTGTGCTGAAAAAGGTCAACAAGAAAAAAGAAAGACAAAAACATAAAAAAAAAATATACTTTGGATTTCAAGTAGAATTCTTTCTGGACAAAAAGTACGAAGAAACAGAAGTTAGGAAGAACATGTAAACCAATTAAAATAGATAATCATTCATTCAAAAGCAAATTTCGATCTACCAAAGTGAAATACTATTTGGTTTAAAGATTGATGTTTGACTATTGACGTCATCCCGCTTCAATAGTCGAGTGAGTATAACGGCAAACCCTGGGCAACCTGTCCGTGAAAGCCTGGCTTCAAATTTCAGCGCAGTCAAGAATGCAAAATTATCCATAAAATTTTAATTAATTTCATGTTGTAAAAATTCCTGTATTCATAAAAATAATTTAATAAAAATTAAATTCAATGAACTTAAGCCTAATTAAAAACTATATAAATTTGGATTAAAAACCATTAACAGTTCAATAAAAATAACCACAATACTAAAATTATTAACACATTGTTTGAAATGGCAAAGTTTTTTGATCACTTTTTTAATTAAAATTAAAAATATCATTTATTGAAAAAATGTTTTCAAAATTTTAAAATTTTTAGTAATCAATATAATCATTTTGGTAATAAATAGGAGCAAAATCAACAACTTGTTTGCTTGATATTATGAATTTGGAATAAATTTGGTGCTTGGAAAAATTTAATAATTTTTTCTGTGTATGCTGGGCTTATAAGATCTCAGTTAAACTAGGTTTTGTTAATCTGAAAACAGATTTCTGCCGCCAATACCAAGTTTGTATACAAAATTGTGACGGAACAGCTTAGTTTTACTTAAAATGTTGGTCTTTAGTGAAATAATAAAATAAAATCATATTTCGCCGGAAAATCCGAGTTTCAGATTACGTTACACTAAGTTTAAACTTAATCCACATCTCAAAAACCCGGCCTTAACAAGCAATTTGAAAATTCATGAGTTATTTAAAATTTAGGTATAAAAATTAGTCTTCTATATGAAAAAAATGTAATATTTTGTTCTAAATTCCTTAAATAGAAGGGGCAGCATAACAATTACAAATATAAATATATATTTTTACATTTACATTGATCATCTTAAAAATATAAAATTCGATAGTCGTAGATAAATATCGATGATATATCGGTATTTTAAATATCGGCGATATATATCGATTATAATTTTTTTAAATATCGATATTTTGATATATCGATATTTATTGCCCATCCATACTTCAAATAACAAATAATTTATGCATTTTTATTTATTGAAATTAATTAATTTATGAAAAAACTTCATTAATCGGTTAACCGATATTAAACCGATTATTATCCGATTAAACCAATCCCCCGATTAATTAATCGAGTGGTTAACCGATTGATGGAAGAGCCCGATTAAATGAATACCCTAGATAATAGACATATGTCGCCGGCATATTCCAGTTCTTCTATTCTATTGAATCCACATGTTATTCCTTTCTGTTCACAAGAGGCTCTTCTCATTACGTTTTTCGGGACAATATTAAAAAGTAGGCATTACAAATTTAATAAATTTAAAAGTAACATTGGTCGATGAGCAACCGAAATATAAGATCAGACATGATTATGTAATATTCTTTTCTGACAGCTCTGGACCATATGCAAGATCAGTTAAAAGTTAAAAATTGTGGTTGAACAATTTTATCGCAGCCGCCTTATAAGGCAAGTCCTTGATCCGTCCGACTAACATCTGCTTTAATCTGCGCACAGAACAGCGTTTCTTTGGCGCCAAAAGTTGCCAGAATGATGAGAGATGGTAATTTTTCTCATTGTTTTCCATCGATTTTCTCAATGCATTTCTTTTAACCTTATTTTCGTTACATTTATCACTTAGTAATTAGCAAAAATTCCATTCTTCTGCAGGAATGAAAAAAAGGAAAACAAAACTACAAGTTTTGATTTCTGTATCCTGTTATGGGAGGCTGAACACAATAAATAAAACTATTAACAAGACACTCCTACTGCTGGTGCTGCCTTTTGGTACTTTGGGTAACATTTAAACTATTTTACTGACCAAAAAACCATGTAATTACAAAGTATCGAGGAAGAAATAGAAACCAAATTTATTTCAATGAGTTGAATCAAGGGAACGTACATTTTTTTTCTCTGTTTTTTCCTGTGTCGTTGCTCTCCTCAAGAAGTTTTTGTGTAAGCACCAATTATTTATGGATAATCTAACCAGTAATGGGACGTTAATTACTTTGGCATGTCAGTTGCACTGCTCGTACGTTCATACAAGGAACATGCTTGTTCTCGTTATCGTTCAAACGGACACTCTCTGGTTGTGTAAGTGTGAAATTTTACAAGTAATTGTAGGTTTTTGTTTCCTTGTTTTAAGAAAACTCCTGTTTTTGGGAAAAAGTAATTACAGTTTTTTTTTTTTTGCACAATGTTTTGACATAAATTTATAATTAATTATTTTTCGCAAGCTGAATACGTGTGTTGTAGAGAGTGGATTTGACAATTTACTAGTGTATGTCAGCACATCATTAAAGTTTGTTGGAATTTATGATATTCAAAGTTAAATAGTCGAAATATATTTCCATTCGTGGGAAATTAAATTGGACATTTTTTTAAGACGACAAGGAAGTAATTGCTTAAAATTTATATTCCTTAAATGGTGTCAGTATCTGCGCACAACTTACTTTTAAAAAGCATGTTCGAGTATTTTATTTCGTAAACATAGATGCTAAAAGTGTAGATATTCTTTATCAACTTTACTTTTAAAATCAAAAAGATTACAGAGACGGTTTATCAAATATGCTTTACCACATTTAAATTTAATTTCTCCCCAAGTGTCATATGGGGTACGCTGTATGCATTTGGGGTTGGAAACGTTAGAATTACGTTGTAAAGTTCATTCAATGCTATTTATTTATGACTTGATCAATAATAATATTGATTGTTCAATTCTTTTGGAAAAAATACCTTTTCATGTACCAAGTAGAATGCTTCGTCACAATTTATTGTTCAGTGTTGGATGCATTTTAAATAGTCCTGCAATTAGATCATTTAATGATTTTAATTTATTAAATAATAAATACATTGTGGAGTTTGATGCATCAAAATCAAATTTTAAAGAACTTTTATTTTATTATATTAAAAATATGGAAATATTTAAAGAATATAAAATCCATAGTCTGTCAGGATTTTTGTTCCATAGACTTAAGAAATAAAGAAAAAAAATACAGAACACAAAAATTTAATTTTATATAAATATATTGTGCACAGATACATTAGCCCTGCCGTGATGCGTCAAGCACGCGTTAACTTTTAAAATTTACACCGTGTTGTTATCAAATTATTTCTAAAAAATTTCGAAAATCATAATCTATTTTCTTCAAAAAAAAAAAAAAAAAAAAAAAAAAAAAAAATCGGACAGTTTCAAGGAGGTATTCGATAATAAAAAAAGAACATAACTGGTATTAAAACGAGAAATTTGAAAGTTTATAACCGGCAAAAAAAATAACAAAATGTTTAATGGGAATTATTTCGAAATTCTGTTTAAAACTTTCTTGAAATATAAGAATGTCAGCATTTTGTTATTTTTTTTTCGTTAATGTCGAAAATAGTGTTTTAGAACCTGAAGTACTCATTAGAATTAATTAGGCATAATGTAAGATTTTTTTCACTTGTCATAGTTTTAATTTCTTAAAATTTGTTCAACAAGAAAGAAAAAACGTGCTAGCGTTCAGTTAGGGCAAAAGTCATATTGTCATATTAACTATAAACGTATTTTTTCGTTTAATTATTTTACTAAACACAGAACAAATACAGAATATTTAATTAAATATAGAAAAATTAAAGGTTTTTCTCTGAAAACCCAAGCAAATCCATAAAATACAGAACGGTTCTGAATAATACGGAACGGATGGTCACGGTAGATATTATGTAATATAATGAATAAAATCAAAAGTTGAGGACAAATTTTAGTCCATTAGGCCTTGTCCTGTTTCGAACTTTGTTTTCTATGCGTGCAGAATATATTAAAAGCAAAGCTGCATTTTACAATTTTCTATACCGTTCAAAAAAAAAAACCAAAAAGGCGCATAGAAACTCGCTTTCCCACAACAATAAATTTCAGTGTTTTAATCATAAATAAAGATTGGGATTATTAGCACATCATTAATAAATGAATTAATTAATAATAAATATTTCATTCCCGAAAATAACTTTTGATAATAAATTTGCATGTGCCCGGCAAATAAAAAACTGAAATGGCAAGCTGCTTTATTAAGCAATTTGTTTTTTTCTTTCTATCCTCTTTCAACTACAATTCGTGTTGGAAAAAAACCAGCCAATTGTAGGTGAATGTAAGAAAGAAAAATTGACGGTTTATTGTTGTGTCTTTGTTAAAGCTTTGATATTGTTACAAGTAATACCTGAGTGTTTAAAATTCTTATTCACTTTATGGTCTTACTTGTATAATATTTTTAGCTTTTCTAAAGTATTTGGAAAAATTTTCTGACGAGCTGGCCTAAGCAACCAGCGAATTGCGCAAGAAACTAGCTATCCCACAACAATAAATTTCAGTGTTTTAATCATAAATAAAGATTGGGGTATTAGCACATCATTAATAAATGAATTAATTAATAATAAATATTTCATTCCCGAAAATAACTTTTGATTTTAAAAATTTCGAAATTTTGCAAAAAAAAATTATGTTTTTTTTTTATCAAAAAAATGTATATATCTAAAACGACTGTGCATGTTATTTTAACTTTATGTCTACATTGTAAACTCAACAACCACATACCCGGGTCTGTTTTTCATATTCAATTTAATATAGGTTTGTTACCAGTAGTGCGATTCACTAGCTTTTTTTACGATAATCATATCGTTAAAATAAAAACAAAGATTCGGCACAGCCGAATATTTGATACCCTCCACTGAAAGGAGTGGGCTCTATAAGATAAATACATATTTATTATTGACTAATCTTCACAAAACCGAACGTCAGCATTAAAATAAGTTGGGGTTTAGACCTGAATTAAATTATTGACCAACAATAAGAAAATGTTATGAGTTTCTTGTTAGAACTTTGAACTGGCTTGAGTAAAATATCATGATTCGTAAAAGTTTTAGTCGAACTAAAATAATTTTTAGGAGCGTTATTTGTATTGGACCTGGAATTCTGAAGACTGATTTCTGGTATTACAAAAAATAAATTAGAATAAAATTCAATACAGCAGTGTAATTAGTTTTAACGTTAACAGTAAATTTCACAAATTTGCATGATATTTTTTTTGGCCATATGAATTTAAGTAAAAAATTTCACCGCAATATCTATATCTGTGATGGTTTTAGGTGAATTTAATTATTTTCCCAAAGTGGGATTTATTTGGTTTTTGGCGCAATAAACTGTTTTCCGAGAGTAGGGTTTATATGGGGCCTATAATAAATTATGGTCAAATCTTCACGAAATTTGGCAGTGTGATTTCTCGTCCTATAAAACTGTGATGTACCGAACTTAAATTTGATAGCATTATTTATTACGGTCTTAGGCGTACTAAACGGTTTTCCGGGAGTAGGGTTTATATGGAGCCTAGGGTAAATTATGGACCACTCTTCACGAAATTTGCCAGTGTGATTTCTAGTTCTACAAAACTGTATCGTACCGAATTTAATAATGATAGCGTAATTTGTCACGGTTTTAGGCGTACTAAACTGTTTTCCGGGAGTAGGGTTTATATGGGACCTAGTGTGAATTATGGACCGATCTTCAACAACTTTTACAGCGTGATTTCTGGTCCTATAAAACTATAACGTAACAAATTTTTGTATGCTAGCGTTATTAATTGCGGTTTTAGGCGTACTAAACTCTTTTCCGCGAGAAGGGTTTATATGGGGCCCATGGTCAATTATGATTTCCAGTCGTATTAAGTGAATTCGTGCAAAATTTTATGTCATTCCGTACATTATTTCACCATTTATGTTAGTTTTTATATCAAAACTATTAATATTTTTAGGGTGGTGGTTCCACATTTTGATATATAGTTCTGATCCTATTGAACCGATGTTGCTGGATTTCAATCCCAAACTGCTTAGGATAACTACAAGCAATTTGAGACCAAGGACATGGCATGGAATATATATACTTAATGGGGTCTTAGATGTATTATAAAAACCTTTCACAAGGAATGACAAACTTAGTAAACCCTCATTCACCACAGTGGTGGTGGAGGGTATAATAACGAAAATTTATCGAATTTGATATTCAGTAAAATTTTTAACGATATTCGCTGTCGATCAAAGTCAGCTGTTACTTTAAGCTTTACTTTAATTTACGTTGTGTTTATTTAATCGGTAAAATATATTTTATGTTTTAAGTGGCTGAGGCACGACTTCTTACATACATACTACATACACACATATGTATATGTATGAACAAAAACCAAATTCTAAGTTCAAAATGTACAAAAAAGCAAATTATTAACAAATCAAAATTCTAAATGTTAAATTCACAAAATAATATATAAAAACAGTAAATTAAGCACAATTTCATAAGTTCTTTCTATATTTCTGTTTTGTGGTTTTCGTTTATTTTAACATTTTGTAGATAGAGATGTTACAAAAACTACAACTGTTTACAATCGTTAAAAATTAATTACAGAATCACACTATCGTTACTCCAAGCGAATATATATGTCCACAAAAATTATGATTGTCGGATCGTTAAAAATATTGAATCGCACCACAGGTGAGCTATCGACTTGAAATTTTGAGTATGCTCCTAAAAAATTGTTTTTTAATATTTAAGAAAATATTTTTTTGGAAAATATCTACAAGCAGTTTATGAGAGTCACCCCATAACCATACAACCGGCATACCTGGATAAGCACAGAACAATTCAAACAATTTTTTTATTCAAAATGCAAATATGTACATAATTGTATGAATGTTTAATTTAATTTGAATTTTATGTTTCTATAACATTAAAAAATTGCATCTGTATATAAAAATAGACTAGAGATACAGAGATTCATAAGTCTGTATATGTTTTTACAAAATTTTTTTATTTTGTTTGATAATGTATGTCAAAAGATCAGAAGGAAGGAAGTAATTCTTGCACCGTTTTAAGAAACCAGGACACTTGAATGCTTCTTTCGACACTTGAAAAACATGTTGGTTCCAACGAACATCACATTTAATTTTCATGACTAGAACATCAAGAGTGTCTGATTCCTCAATATGCACTACTATGTGCATGAAGCAAATTGCAAATACGTACATGTTGTTGATGTGCTGGGCAAATATGTATATTTTTGCAATAATTTGCATTGTTTGCACACTTTGTACTACCCATCGTGTTTATCCTAATAGAAATATCAATTGAAAATGAAAAATTTCAACTTAAATTTCAAAGTTTAATTTCTATAATAAGTCAGTAAATTTGGCCCGTTTTCGTAACAATTTTGGCATAAAATTTAAATTTTTAAATCCCATCACTGGTTCGCATATGTTTTTTAAATTTAATACTTAAATTGTAAATTTGTACTCCTATAAGTCCCCAAAAAAAAAAATTTCATCTCAAAAATTAATATTTGTTATCCTCCTTAATATTTTGAATAATATTTTTAGTTTAATAATTTTCTCGAACTGGTTCAGCGTGTAACAACTGATTGAATTTTATATTTTTAAAATAAGTTTTTATTAATAACTGTGTCTTATTTTTGTTTTTATTGCGTTAATTTTTGAAAACCTCCTGTCATCGCAAGCATTACTTACTTGTTGGTACACTGTCTCCAACTCCTCTGGGTCCTCACACAGCCTACATATATCCGATAAGCCAGACCCCATTCTCACCGCCACTCTGCCTATCATACAGTGGCCCGTGACAATACCTATCATGATCCCGACGCAGGCCCTACTCTTACCCAGCAGCGCGTCCGAATTTGACCTACTAAGCATCGGCCACAGCGTGCGCCAAGCCCGATTAGTCCCGCTCATAATCCATTCCCTAATTCCTCCATTCAGGCCCATTGGAGGCCTGACTACCTGCAATCTGTCAGGATCCTCCATTTCCGAGCCCAGCCTGACTAACTCATCAGCTATCTCGTTGCCGGTGATGCTGCAGTGACCCGGTACCCAGCAGAGCCTCACACCACTAGCCTGGAGTTCACATAACAGCCCATCAAAGCCTTAAGAACCTCCGAGCCCTTGGCAATGTTAGACCTTACCAATTTCACGGCCCTGAGAACCCCCAGAACCTCCGCCTGAAATACACTGCAGTCGTCGGGAAGTCTATATGTAAGTCTATAGATAATATAGACCGCCACACCCGTGAATTCTTTCAAACACGTTATCTATAACAGAAAAAACAACAATTGGCCTTTACCTTTGGAATCGGAACAACCTTGTGGATTTTTAAAATATCTGGATAAATGCTACAGCTCACCACGTGATTAAATATTTTAACCAAATAGGGTCATTTATATTATTTAAAAGTATCTTCGGCTCTATATTATCATGGCCACCACATTTATTTGGCTTCAAATTTGCTACTGCATTGCGAATATCATCAGTTGTTGCATAATCAAGATGAAATCTTATATTGAGTTGAGCAATAGTTCTTAAAGAGATAAATGAGTCTATTGAAAGTTCTGCAATTTGTACCTTTAAATCTTTTATAGATTGCAAAAAATAATTGTTTAAAATTTCAGCTTTTTGAAAATCCTCTGTAATTAAGTCCCCGTAAATTCTTAATATTAATACATCTGCTCGTATATCTTCCCATTGTTTCATTTTAGAAACTTCCAACATTTCTTTGAATCATTCTGAAAACAGTCTAACTTGTTTCTGTAAAAATTATTTATTGACTCTTTACTTACTTTCTTAATTATGTTACTAATTCTTTTTAGCCTTGCCTCTATATCAGCATTGTCAGGTTTTTTCCTTCGTTGTTTTAATAGATTTTTCTTGAAAGATATTAATTTTAGCAAATTAGCGTTTACCATGGAGTCATTTCTCTTCTTATTATTCTTCATCATCTACACACAATATTAATGCAGATGTATCGATAGACGGGTCTCCAGTTTACGTTAATACAGCTAAATTGTTACAAATATAGATTGCACACGATTATAGTCAGAGTGGCCACGAATTCCACTTGTGAATATATCGTTTTGTGTTTCAAATTTAACACCACATGAAATTAAGTTGTGGTCAGATAAATTACATACCACAGATGCAATGTACAAAAAATTGTGAATTGTTCTATAAATATTGTCTATAGATTTTACCACTTTCAGGGCGAGTAACCATTTTATGGCAATTTCGAGACATATAATTTGCAAGTAAATTAAACAAATCTTCAGACGAATGCTCTTCTGATACATCAATATTTGAATATCCGGCAAAAATACAAGGATTACGACCATAGGCATCAAGTAAATATTCCAAAAAAAGTAAAAATCAATTTGCATCACACTTTTGTGATCTGTAAAATTTTACTATTTCTAAAGGTTTTCCACTTAATTTAAAATTATTTAATGTTAAAACTATAACATCATTATAATTTTCACTTCTACAAACTTCAATTTCATACTGCATATCCTTCTGAATAAACGTCGACGTTCCTCCAAACCCATCGCGTCTACAACAGTGTATACTTTTAAAGCCAGGAATATTATATAATTGAATTAGTTTTTTACTGAACCACGTTTCCTGAACAGCAATAATACTGGGTAGCCGCGGTAATCTACAAACAAACGCTTTGAATTTATTAAATTCATCTAAAGAAGAGATACTTCTTATTTTTACAGATACTATTCGGTAATTCCATGTCAAACCGACCAAGAGTGGCACCAGACCTCTTTCGTTTTGAATGAAATTTGGTGAGAAGGTTCCTTTCATCCCCTAAGGAACATATATCAACGAAAAAAAATTTTTAATTTTTTTTTGCAAAAGTTGTGGCATATTCAAAATGTCATAATTTCGCCGAATTAGCCGAATGTGTTGAGTTTATTTTTTCAATATCTCAAAAACTACTGCACATACGAAGATGATGTGTAATTTTAAAGAAAATAATTGGGGCTAAAAACAATATATTAAAAAAAAATTTTATTTTTTTTTTTTGAAAAATGTAATATCTGCAAAATATTAAATTTTAAAAATGGACTAACAGCCTGTTTTTAGAAAATGAAAATATTTGTTCGTTCGTAAAAAAAAAACGAAACTGAAACTGATTTAGGTTTTCAAAAAATTAAAACACATTTTAGGTTAGTGAGTGAAAAAGCTTTAATTTTTTCCACACACGTTTGGTTCTTATAAAATGGACATCTTCGTAATAAATGAACACAAATGCCAAAATAAGACGATAAGTAAAAGGCATTCGTTTAAAAAAGTAAATAAAATAAATAGAAAATAAAAAGGATATTTTACTGAAAGAACCCTTAATTATTTACAATATTATTAAAGGTTTGTGTATCTATAAATATGTATATGTATAATAGAATTGTAACATTATTGTCTGATTGATTTATGATCGCACATCCTAAGCGCCTGAAGCTAAAAACTTGAAATTTGTACCGGTGGCTGGACTCTTCCCAAATAGATCCACTGAAACGGGATTTTTGTAAAGTCGAATGTTTAGGGGGTAACAAGGGTAAATTCGGTAACCTTATATTTCTAAAACTTAGAGAGATACAATGAAATGTAATACCTATCGTTGTCTTTAAAAAAATAAGTGGGTGAGTATCTGGTACTTTTTTGAAATTTTGCTCTTTCAGAGTATTTTGGTACTTTTTTTTGTCATCCCCCTATCTTTTAAGCCAATAAACATAGAAATAAAAGTTATATCACATTCGCAACTTATCTAAAAAATGCAAAGCCAAATTTGGCACTTTTTCGAAATTCAAACGTTTAAGGGGCGAAATTGGTAATTTCTTTTTTGGTACTTTGAAGCGACTCAAAATTAAGCTGCAAGGTCCTGAGTGATTATCATCCCATTAGATAAAAAATGTTAGTAGCAGAACTATAACATTAGGCACACAAATATGATCATAAAAAAGGGCCGGAAAAAGTAGCGAATTAAATGCTAGCGTTTAAACAAGTTAAAACCTAGAAAAATAAACATTGGCATAAAAATATGCTTACGAAAAAAGAGGAGACGTTAATAAAGTAGCGGGTTAAATGCTACTAATTACATAAATATTTATTTACAGGTTCAAATAAATTCTAGAAACAAGTATGTACATAAGTATGTATGTATGTGTGTATGTAAGTTCTTAAATATGTTTAAAAAAATTAGTGCTATCACGCAAATACCTTCACCATTTCTATATGTTGATGTGTAGCAAAAAATCGTCTTCATATATTGCGTTTATTTATTGCAATTTTTTTAAACATTTTAATTCAACATTTTTAGTTTTAACATTCACTAACATTTTTTATAGAAGTTTTTGTTTTTTAAATTTATAATTTATTTTTGTTAACAAAAGCCAGGGTTAACCTTGAACACAAAATCCTTATATGTAAAAAGCATAAAAAGTTACGAAAATTAACGCATTGGCAACAACGTTATTTAACGATAGAAAAAAGCTCTATACATGTCAAACATGAATAGACGAAAGCATTTAAATGTTTTTTAAAAACCATATTTAAAACGTTTTCGTTTTAATACGAAAACTTCAAGTGAGAACACTTGTGTTTTTAATTGGCTGATTTTTTTGGATATACTACCTCAAACTGATCTTTAAAAATGCTGAAACTTTGAAGGAGGTGTTTTTTTTTTCTTTTTAATGGAATGATTTTTTTTCTTTCGCAGCCTGTGAAAAAATCATCTTAAAATGAAATTTTCATATTGGAATTTTGAGTAATAAGTATTTATTAAGTCTGATTTGTTTGATTTAAGGTGTTTTAAAAAAGGAACGAAATTGATACAGTTTCTTTTGTTTGTTTGTTGCATTTTTTTTCTTGGAGCTCAATGTGGGCACTTTCAAAGAAAAGTACACTTTTTGTCACTTTACGTCTCCAAGAAATAAAATGAGTTTTTTTTTTCGTTGATATATGTTCCTTAGAGGATGAAAGAAACCTTCTCACCAAATTTCATTCAAATCAAAAGGAGTCGGGTCCCACTCTTGGTCGATTTGACATAGAATTACCCTATTGCAACATATGAACTTGAAAATTTGTTAACGAAACTACCAAATGATTTTAAATTTAAAAAGTATTGATTATTAATCATAAAAAACTTGCCAAACATAAAGTTTATTTCTTACATTGCTTTTGTTGGCATTAAAACTAATTTCGAAAAAAATTACAATTATACACAAAAATAACAAAAAGAAAAATCCCCAAAAAAACTAAAAGATTTGGGATAAGGCATAAATTAAACAGGGAACTCTGACTATGATTGTATGAACTGAAATATGAAGCACCCTCAAGTTTTCATAAGTTAAATTTCTACGTAAGAAAAATCCAAAGTTTTAAAAGTTTAGCAAGAACTCTTTTCAAAGCTTGTTGTTAGTTATGATACTAAATCGATAACTTTGTGTATATGAAAATGTAAATAAACACATGTAATAGTACAATCATCCCCTAATAGAGTCAGGGTAGATGTCCCAAATAAAAAAATGATGCCAATATTTTTGGGGTGGCTTAACCTTATTAAGCACAATATGTACATATAGTGGTGAAACTGTGGGAAATAAATGGTTTTTAATTGCGGTTGATTTAAAAAAGCTTTGTGGCAGAAGACTTGTTAACTTAAAAGGTTTGTGACCTAGAAAAAAACGGTTCAATGTATGTGGAAGACTGTAATAAACCCAACAAATGAATTAATGTATATGCACGCAAAGAAAAAACATGGTTGTGGTAAACATATTCTAAAAGCAACATATTATGATAAGATTCATTATTGTAGTCAACATATTACAATTATTATTGAATCATATTATGACCGAATATATTCGTAGTATTACATCATATTTTGCCCTTAATCCTAATTTGTTTTTATTACATCCTATTATAATTAAATGTAATCATATTATTATCATGTTAATCATAATAAGTTAAGAAGTAATCATATTATTATCATGTTTATCATAATAGAGGAAGTGCGGGTAATGTGGTATACCTATTTGTTTTTAGATTGACAAATTTTTAATTTTTGTCTGGTTAAAATATGATTAACCTATTAACATGCTTCATATGTTAGGCTCCCACGAAGCCATTTGCGAAAAATATTAAACCCACACTTTCAGAGGAATATAAGAAAATATTGCAAATCTCATTAGATACGACTTCAAAAAATGTGCGGGTAATGTGGTACACCAAGGGCTGGTAATGTGGTATAGTGAACTACATTACCAAATCATAGTATTTTCTTTAAAATTAGTCGTGTTATATATAAATTTTTACTTTATTGCAAAAAAAAAAAAACAAGAAAACAGCAACAATTCATGTAAACAAACGACAATTTCATTAATATTTTATTTGACAGGTAATGGGGTATACTATAACAAATTAGCTGATTTAAGGTATACCACATTAGGCGCACTTGAGGTTAATGCAGATATTTATTAAATTTAAATTATTTACTACAGCTATTGAGTAATTGCATATATTGTTCACTAATTTGGTACTTCCCAATTACTTTAGTTATACACTTAAAAACTTTTAAATGCACCTTTACAAGAAAACTTTATTTGTTAACAGCACCCAAAAAAAAGTCGACTTCGCACCCAATCGAATTTTTCGACACTCACACTAAGAATGACTTTCAAAAATAAAACGGATCAAAGTTTTCTTAATTTTTTGAGAGCGGCAAACCATTTAGATTGGTTTCATTACGCTTGATTTGTTAGTTTAAAAAAAAAGGCACTGTACCACATTACCAGCCTATACCACATTACCCGCTCTTACTCTAATATTTAGATTTAATCTAAAACCGAAAAATATTTTTAATATACAATATATTTATGCTTATTTACTTACAAGTAACTTTAACGTTAAACTGTTACAGATATAACACATCATAATATGATGCAACTTTAAACATAATATTTTTAACCTATTTTTATCGTTGGTCGCAATTATTTATAAATTATTTTAAAGAATTTTCCTTCTTTTTCTCTAAAATAACACAGAACAATGGTCAATATTTTTGCACCATTTTCAAACAATATTAAAATTTTTTTAGCATTCATATTCTATTTTCTGACACTTTACAATTTTTTTAATGTACCTACAATTTCTTTATTTTTTTAATTTATTTAAACTCGATTTTTTAATGGGTATTTTTTTTAAATTGTTTAACCACTGAATAACAAATAATTCGAAAGGCAAATGTAAAACAAACGACACAACTGATGCAAAATTATTTTACAAATGGCGATAACAAAATATTATTAGAGGAAAGATATTTTGTTTGCATCTTAAACATATTATGAGTACACGTATAGAAAGTTATCATGTTATGGATATTAAATATCATTAAATGGTTGTGAGGAATATAATATGTTTTCAAAGTTCTCATTATTTAGTTGTTATAAAAATGATTATTTTTCAGTGAACCATACTTAAATTTATAATTTCGATAAATATGGACATATATACAGTAGGTATAATATTGTTGATATTAAATAAAAATAACAATATTTTGTGTAGGACAACAAAATATTCTTACAATAAACAAAGTGTTGTTACCGTAACGATGTCCAACCATATTCTCTGCGTGTGGATGCGGTTTTTTACAGTCTTCCAAACTTTGGAAGGTGGTGTTATGAAATAACAAAAAGGAATTTGTAACTAACTAGAGACAACAAACGCGAAACTTAAACTTTAACAAAACCTGTCTCGAAAAAATGTATATACAATTTGAAGACCCACGACATTCCATATTAAAGAACAACGGTAACAAAAAAATTCAGTCTTCAAAGCTGATCGTTACATTCAGCAATCTTAATATGCGCTGAACAAATCGCTTTCTGTGTCAAAAATGTATTGCTTTAAAGTGGGAACTCGCCATATAAAATGCATGTCTCCCATAAACGATATAATAAGCGAAACTTTTACGTTTCTCCCTCACAAGCCTGATTCGTTGGAAACTCCAGTTTTTATTAGGAAGTTAACCCTTATGGAACAACAAGGTACCCGCGTACCTTTGGCGTTTTCAACCCAATTTTTATTATTGAAATTTATAATCTGTATATCTAAAACTTCTTGAGAACGAATAGCTTTAAAAAAAAAGTTAGTATATTTGGGAGCTGTCTAGCTACTTTTTTTCTAATTTGCGTGAAATACCAGTTTACTCGTGTACCCGGGTACCTGTACGTGTTTTATATAAGAATGTGATCATTGAAAGTAAAGGCTTTGAAGTTGTTAATAGCTCTGCATAAACTAATTATAGTCTACATATAAAAATATCAACTTAAAAAAATTATTTTATGAAATAGAAAACCAAAATTCAATAAATAATAAAACAAAAAAATAATATTTTAGTGCAGATGTTTCGAGCCGTTAGTACGTTATATAATATACGTCTATATCTATTGTCTGATCACGGCATTTCTGTAAAACTAATGAATCTATGTAAGAAAAACAAATGGAACTGTCATCTTCGCACCATTTAATACCACACAAGGTCTCAGAAAACGGGACAACTTCTCGTGCAATTTTTTTCAAAATTTTAAGAGAACGCTAAAGACAAAAGTCATATGCTCCTCGCTTGTGCAGATGAAATTTTATTGAAGGGCTAAACAAAGGTATTGATTGCAACTGCAGAGCAATCAACGCAAATAATATAGTTATAATTTTGAGGTAGTTAAAGAATTAACCTACCTTGGATCCGCTATTAATGGGGAAAATAACATTATCCTTGAAATATAACGAAGGATAGTGCTTGCATATAGGAGTTGTTATGGACTAAGCGGATCTTAAAAGTAAAGCCATCTCAAGGAAAACGAAAACAACTTGTGATACCCGTGCCGAAACATGGGTACTTACAAAAATCGATAAATATGTATGTGTTAGGCATTGGACTTAGACTTGTATGATAGTGTAAAATAGCCTTTATAAAGAGCCAAACACAGGGGATCGTCTGGCCCGATTTTTAAAGCTGGCATGCATCAACCAAATACAGAGGATTATCTTGGCGCTATGCACGCAAGGAAAATAATGTAGGAATTATATTTAAAAAAAACATATTATTGTCCCCGCAATGGTAACAAACAAACAATTGTTGTTTATAACATAACTTTTTTCACGATTGACAATAATTATAAGGACTTATAAAAGTGAAACATAGCACGTACCAGGAACAAAAAAAATATAAATAAAATTAAAAATTGATATTTTATAACAAAATTTGTAAAACGGTTAAAATAAATAACCATATTATGGTTAACATTGATCATATTAATGTTGATTCTAACCAAAGTATGTTACATTTTGTCCGAATCCTGAAATTTTTGACCATTTATGGTTAATTTTGAACATTATATTGTTAATTTTGACCATTGTTATGGTTAGTATTGACCAAAATATGGTTAATTTTGAACAAATTATGGTTAATGATGACCATATTATGGTTAATTTCGGACAAATTGTAGGTAAATTTAACCATATTACGGTCATATTTAACCATAATATGGTAACATGAAACATAAACACTGTTAAAATCCAACCATAGTATGTTGCTCTTATAATATGGGTACCTCCAACCATATTTGTTTTCTGCGCGAGGATATTCATTCGGCTTTGAATCTTCCTACTGGTTGGCCTTTAGATTCGATATATTGGGCTTCGTTTTGGTTTAGTTATTAATCACCAGTAAAAATATGATGCAAAAAAATGTTAAGGCGATCAGGTGAAATAGTCCTTCAACGCTACTCGGCTTTAACTCGTGTGGTACCCAATTTCTTTACTTTGGGCTAAGTCACGCTGCCTAAAGGTCTTTTTAAAATTCTCCTGATGTGCCAACAATTTCGCAAATTCTTCTTGAGTTTGGTCATAATCTTCTAATGGCTCTAATCTAGTGGCTCCAATTCATTATCTTCAAATTGTTTTTTTAAGCCTTGGCATTTTTTTCGGTTTTCCGTGTTAAAATTATAATTTCTCAGAGTTGATATTGATGGGACATTTTCCATATAAGCATACAAAATCATACAAAAAGAGAAGTTATAAATTTCTCCCATAAAAACACAAAAGTACGCGAACGCAAAAACCCAAATTGTTAACACAAAGAAGAACGTCAAACTGCTTGATTAATTTTTAACAGCACTATTTTTTGAAATTCTCTTAATTACTTTTTTGTATGCGTCTGTTATCTGTGCCCATGTTCTATAATTCCCGCGTCGAGAAACTTTTCGATTGAAATGTGAGAAAAGAAACAAAAATGCCATAAATTTAAACAAACAGCGGTTTTCTCACTTAACTGCTTCTGTGACATTTTTGGCGAGTTATACGCGAGTTTTAAGGAAATTACTCGCCAATATACTGAAAAAGTTTGTCTGTAAAATTTTTGTGAGAAAGTTCCCGATTTGAGCTGTCAAATAAACTCACGCATAAAAACGGGGTGAGAAAAATTTTAACACTAAAAAATAAATTAAAAATGCAAATTGCAATGAATATTAACACTGAAGAGATAAGTATTTTTTTCTTGTTTGATTTTTTCATTGTTTAATTATCTTGCTTTTAAAATTTTCAAAAATAAACGAATGTTTCCAAAGCAATTTTGTAATCAACAAACATTAAAGTCGCACTTGAAATTTTTTGGTATAGCCGACCAGCACGCTGTGAAGAAAATATAGCGGCCGTAGCTGAGTGTCGATTCGGCGCCGTTCGCAGCAACTCGGACCGTTATCGTGCCATGATAACCGACTATTTGATGCCTGAAATTGAAGCCCGTGATCTCGGCGACATTTGGTTTCAGCAAGACGCCGCCATTCCCACACATCGCATCAATCAATGGATTTATTGAGAGAACACTTCGGTGAGCACATAATTTCACGTTTTGGGCCGGTCGATTGGTCACCAAGATCGTGTGATATCACACCTTTAGACTTTTTCCTGTGGGGATATGTAAAGTCTAAAGTTTATGCGGACTAACCCGCTTCGATTTAGGCCTTGGAGGAAAACATCATGCGTGTCATTCGCCAATTACCAGTCGAAATGCTCGAACGAGTCATCGAAAATTGGACTCAACGGATGGACTATTTGCGACGTAGCAACGGCCAACATTTGATAGACATAATCTTCAAAAAATAAATGCCAAAGAATGTTCTTTCAAATGAAAATAAACATTCCCCATTAAATTTGAATTTTCTGTTTTTTTTTCTCTCTTTAAAAAGTAGGTAACCTCGAAATGGATCACGCTTTAATATAGAAGAAATGTATCACCTTGTAAGGGTGCGTGTAACCTGATAAATATATTACACAATTATAATGCATTCTTAGTTTTTAGAAAACATCATTAAATATGAATTGATATTTAAATAGAATTTATAAAATTGGCCATTAATGAGCAAAACTACGGAAATATAAGTAAGTTATTAAATACCCAAAGCAATTATGTTAATACCCCATTTTCCCGTTAATTTCTTTTATCGATACTGAAAGTTTTCGTCGTTTCCTTATACATACATACGTGTTAGAAATGCTGCTGACCTATATTACTAATTACAGTTTTTATTGACAGTTTTACAAAATAATTATAAGGATACATTCTTTTCAATTAATTTTTTTTATTTATTATTTATTCGTCAACTGATGACAACTAAAATCCTTTCGAACTTTATTTCTATTATAATTTACGCTCATAACTCAACACAAAATCTAATCATCCCTTTAATTTCCTACAATTATTTGTTTGACTTTATTCATCATTTTGTAACAAACTTACCAGAACACGTCGTTGTTGTTGCGCTACAAAAAACTTTCATCAAAAACACAACGATGTCTAGTTTACCGATTATGCTGATGTTATTAAACGAAGTAATATTGATTTATTTTTATACTCTTCACCACGAGTGGCAAATGGAAGTTTGTCATTCTTAGTGTAACACTAAGATATATTCATGCTAGACCCCAGTAAATATTAGGGTATTCATTTAATCCGGCCTTTGCTTTAATCGGTTAATCGCTCGATTAATTAACCGAGGTTTTACTTTAATCGGATAGTAATCGGTTAATTTTTTAATTGATCGGCTAACCGATAAAAAAGTTTTTTAATAAATTAAGTAATTTCAATACTAATTATATTCCTATTATTTTGACCTTTTTTCAATTAAATATTATATTTTAATATATTTTTATTAAGTTTTAGGTCACTTTTTTATAAAAAACAATTTAAATATTATTTATTTTTCGATTTCCGTCCCATGGAACGGCATTGTCAACACATTGTAGAGATTTTAATCAATATCCTGATTTTGAAAACACATCTATTTTGAACATAGAAAATTTTAAGAAACGTAGATATATGCTAGAAATGTTACAGATTAATAATGTTCCATTTGAGAAAAGGATTAATTTTAAAAAAGATACTGAGGGATTAGCTCAGATTTATAGACATTTATTGAATTAAAATTGATGGAAGGGAAAATAATTAATAGGTATTTGTCTTCGATTATTTATAAAATTTAGTTCAGATGGCACTGCACAGACTGAAAATATATATTAGAAAAAAATAAATATATTGACAGAAAGGAAATTAAAATAGGTTTTAGGTTTTGAATATTTTTAAAAATTTTGTTTGGTTTCCTCTTTTTATTTTAAGTTTGTAATTGAAATTTTAAATTTATTTTTCCATTTGTTATTTTTCCATTTATTGTCAAAAATAATTTTATAGTTTTATATTATTTAAAACATTTCCTGAAGAATATCAAAAAATAAATAATATTTAAATTGTTTTTTATAAAAAAGTGACCTAAAGCTTAATAAAAATATATTAAAATATATTATGTAATTTCAATACATAGAGATGCATAAGTTATTTATTATTTGGAGTTTATTTTTTAAAAAGAAGCAACAACATTACAAACATAACAATTCTTGAACTATCACGAGCAAACAAAAAAATTATTCATAAATATGAATTACATATTTTTTAATTACAACATAATATTTATATATTAACTAGTCACAAAGCCTGTCCCTGCCAGGCATAAAAATCTTTTAGATAATAACCTAGTAACGCTTATAAAAGAAATAAAACAAAAAATTATTATTCAATGTTTTAATACATTTAATAGGTATATGAAGAAAAAATATGTAAAAAAATAACAATAAGTAAAATATGTAAAAAATAACAATAAGTAAGTAACTAAATTATAATACTTCTTTAAAAACAAAATTTTTTTGAAAATACTGAGCAGCAACCCTTTTTTAACATACCGTTTTCCATCTACATGCATCACTTTTACCTTAACAGCATCTTTTTTCTCACTCTTGAGAAAGCAACGTACAATTGTCCATGACTAAAAACTGGTTTGGGTAAATAAATCCCCACCCTCCCTAACGTTTGACCTTGAGCTTTATTTATGATGATGGAAAACGCCAACCTTATAGGAAACTGTCTCCTACGCAAAATAAATGGTAGGTCGGGATTTATGGGGGCCAAATCAATTCTCGGAATAAATGCAGGATTGCCTTTTGCAGTGCCGGTTAATATAGTTGCGCATATTAGATTCTGTGACAATTTTGTAAGTTGCAGTCTTGTGCCTTTGCATAGCCCTCTTTTAGTGTTTAAATTCCTCAGAAGCATGATAATGGCACGCACCTTGACTTGCAACTTCTGAGGAGGCATTCCAGATGGCGGTCGACTGTTTAAAAACTCCACCAGATAATTTTCCCGTTCAGGTTTGCTATTGCTCTCCACCGTGCCAACGCTCAAAAATGTAAAACATTCACCCTCTAAAAGACATAGTTCTTCTTCATTAATTTGGCATACTTCATCATTGCTAGGGCATAAAATGGCAAATTTACAATACTGCTCTACATCAGACGGCTTTAATCATTCACCGAAGATATTTTTAACGATTGAGTTTTCAGCCAGCATTTCGTTTGGTAATGCAATAATGTCCTCTCCAAATTCCGAACTGAGTTCACCACTCCCCATTTTTAAAAGCCAATCTCTGTAAATATTATCTACTGCACGAATACTGACTTTAAGTTGTAAAATTTTAAAGTTGGACCAAAGATTAGAAAACTTAATACATGATTCGATAATGGCCGTCATGTGAGCATGTGGTACCACTGGTAAACATTGGCGAAAATCTCTTCCAAGAAGCACAACTTTACCTCCAAAAGGCTTGTTATTTTTCATCAATGTTTTAAGCAACTTATCAATTGCATTTAATGCATAGGTAGGTGCCATTGTTGCCTCATCCCAAATGATTAACCTAGCCTTTCTTATCTGCTTTACATCCACTGAATTTGCTCTCATACATGAAGTTGATGTTTGTGTCAATGGTACTGGTAGCTTGAACTGAGAATGATATGTGCGACCCCCTTTTTGAAGATTCGATGCACTTCCTATCGACGCAACTAGTAATACAATATCACCATTTCCTCGAACTACGCATAATAAAGTTTTGTACAAATAAGTTTTCCCACTTCCACCCGGTCCATCAAGAAAGATAACTGTGCTGTGTTGACGATTGTATATTGCATCAATGATGGCTTGAAATGCATTTCTTTGCTCAACATTTGAAAAGGATTGAAGCCTGGATCCTTCCATTTTTTCTTGTCATTTACTAAAAATATCTTGCATGTCGTTCGGAAGATTTTCGGAGGGTTTCTTTAAACCGAAGTCGGTGCATGTCTTTCCATGCAAAATAAAAATATTTTGTACTTGTTGTAGGGCAAAATGTTCGCAAGTCTCACAATTTCGTGCTTGACATTTGTGTCGGCGAACAAAATCTTCAACAGAGTGTTGAAGGTATTTATCCCAAAGTTTTCGTGTATGTACATGACTTCCAAATACACATATGTAAGCGAAAGGCTGTCTGAGTGCAACTGGCATGCTCATTGCTATTGCCTCTTCAAGAGTCAACTCCCAAACTGAATCGTCTTCTAAGAGGCCAAAAGCCAGTGCAGCTTCTCTGAAACTGGAGTACGTTATCCCATCAACAGTAGTAACCTGAGATATTACCTCTCTCCTTCAGATACACTAACAGTGTACATGCGCTCGATAATTTTACCTCCGTCTGTCGTTCCTTGTTTCCAACCACTTTTATTATTAAGTACATAATGTTCCGGGATTTCGGTATAGTAAAATTTTCTAGCATTAATATCTTTTTCATTGAGACAAAACCATGCATTGAGAGTTGAGTTTGAAAGTGAAATACTATTGACTGCTTGATCAACGTTGTTTGGTCTAAAATATACAATTTGGTGGTTCGGTAAATGTATTGCCAGCCGAATTATTGAATGTGAATAGTCGTGCATTGGTTTTTCCAAGATTCTCCATGCAGCCTCTGGAGCGTTTACATATCTTGTGTATATAAATTTCCTGATTTCATCATGTATTAAAGAACCTTGCTCCGTAATTTCAACATAAGCACAGTCATAACCCTTATAGACGTATTTAAAAAGGTATTTGACGCTTTTAACAGAGGCACATACTTCTAAGTTAATATGACAATTATATTTTAAACTTAAAAATGGATTATATGGCACAATCGACTGATTTGTTACCTCAAATCCTGAAGCAGTTTTGTAAGTGACATCAGAATTTGTACGCCTGTATCTGGGATACCCATCAAGATTACATACAGCTTCCTCTTGAAATTGTTTTGGGAAACCTTTGGAGCACGTTTCATCTTCCATGCAGGGAGAATTCATATTATTGTCTCCGCAAGGCCCATGTACCATATGCTTTAGAACAATGCTATGGAGCCTAGGATAATCTTCCGGATTGGGTATCTCTGCTGAAACAATGGTATCAATAACATCCCTATCGCGAGGTTTATCGTCCTTAGACAATATTATAAGCATGTGAGAATGAGGGAAACCTCTTTTTTGTAATTCAATGACATGGATTTTGGCAACAACTTTACCGAATATATGTCTTTTACAAATGTCTGTAAGCAGTTCAGTAAGTTTTATATGAAAAACACGTGCTATTAAATCAGGTCGATCTGTTTGATTAGATTCCATATTTTCCGTTATTTCTCTCCACTTAGGATTACATGTCATGGTCAAGAAAATATCCGGCTTACCAAACTTTCGTACGATTGTCATTGCATCTTGATAGTTTTGCTGCATATTTCTTGGGTTCCCTATGAAAGAGGACGGTAATATAATAGGCTTACCAGCAACGGAACCATCCACCTCAGCTCTTGAATGCAAAAAATCCATAAGGCCTTGATTACTTTCAGCACGGAGCTCTTTTTGGTGTTCTTTTAACCAATGAAGACGGTTGGATTCCATTTTGCCGTAAGAATCTACAAAGTAGTGTTGCGTTAGTTTTTAATTAAAATCTACACGCACGGCAATCCGATAACTGTAGTAACCCATCTGAGAAACCCGTGTTCTTTTGGTAGTGGATATATTTTGTTTTAACGGTATATCTTGGTTCCATCCAGACTCTCCAAATGGAAATAGCTTTAGATATGTCTTAGGCTCTAAACTTGGATGAAGTATACTGATACGTTTAGTACTGGTACCTTTGGGGTTTGATGGATCTGGCCTCAAATGTATAAGAAGATCTCGTTCAAATGGAGGTTGACCGTCTGTGCTCTAAAATATTGCACCTACTTCGTTGACTCTCTGTGCATTATAACTTCTGTTATCAAGGTATCTGTCGTGCTTTATTGCCATTGAAACTAACGGTACTTGGACCCCTATTTGTCTGGCCTCAGCTTCTACATCCGTCTTCATTTCATACAACATTTTGTGTGCCTTTGCCAATGGATTGTATTGGTTGAAGAAGTTACCTAACATTTTCATAACATATTTAATGCATCCAGTGTTTCCAGAATTCTTCATACGCTCTTCAGTCGGTTCATCAGGATCAAGAATGTACAGTTGAGCGTATTTTCTTGTGTCACCGGGTACAAGAAGAAGAGTTAATGCCCTGTGGTAAATTTGACCATGAATGCGGAAACAATATGGACCGTATCCTGGCGGTGCTTAAGTTTTTGCGCCCAATGACGCAAATGAAAATGCACTGTTAAAGGATCGAATATGTTTCAAGAAGTTTTTCCATTGCCCGTGTTTTCCGGTTATTAAATCCTTCGAAATGGCAGGATAAGGTTGAGATGATAAGGATGTAAGGTCAACTTTTCCTTTCTGACAACAGTTTGAAAATTTTCCATCTGGTGCCTTTTTCTTATGAAAATGTTTTGCTTCACAAATGGAACTTTCAAAAGTCATACCTCCGGAGTAATGATCCTCAATAGAATCTTCTTTTCCCTTTTGTTGTCTGCCAATCTTGCAACTCTGTAAAATATTAACATGTTGAACATGTCTTTTAGGAGGCAACACTACGTTGCTTTCATCTTCGTGCAGTCGTTTATTTGCCATTCTTTTTCTGCTTTCTTCTAATCTCCTTCTTTTCGCACAAACTGGTTCAACATGTCTTTAAGTTGCTTTTCGGTTTGCATCCTCCTTTAACCTTTACCATTTTTGCTCGTCTGTTTCATTTAGTTTTTGAGCTGCCTTTCTTTTTCTGTTCTCCTCTAACCTCTTACTTCTCCGCAAACCGCATTCAGTAAGTCTTTGGGAAGTTTTCCCTTTTTGTCGTTGATCAACCGTGCTATTTTATCTCTAAAGTTTTCCTTATTTTTGAAGTGAAATTTCTTTCTCTCCCTTTCTTTTTTAAGCTTTGTCCGATATGATCTTTTTCGTTTGGGCAATATAATTCTAGTCTTATGCACAACATTTGACATTTGTGGGGAAAGTTGGTTAGGTGATGAAATATTCTCATAGACATCAAAATGTCCATTTGAAATATTCCATGAAAAACGAAGTTTTTTAACAGGATGTTGTTCTAGTTATAATTTCTTCCTTTAATGATTATTTAAAAAACGCGCAACGCACCGTAAATATGTAGTTCAATGGGCACAATGAAGAATAAATTCCAATAACTCAATATTATTATTTTTTAATTTAGATGAATGTAAATAACAGTTACTTTCTCTTAGAATATGATTGTTCTTTAAATCACTTTACAAACAAATCTTGAAATTCAAAACAAAAACCCAATATTTTTG
Source organism: Pollenia amentaria (assembly GCA_943735925.1). NCBI lineage: Eukaryota > Metazoa > Arthropoda > Insecta > Diptera > Polleniidae > Pollenia > Pollenia amentaria. The sequence goes on along the minus strand of OX031008.1, from coordinate 195,532,943 downwards.
TTAGTAATCATGTATGTGATACAATAAGATTATCTCTACTTTTCAACAGCAGTATTAAAATCTGATTCCACTATGATTTCTGGCAGAGAAAGTACTTTCAGTATAACAAATCTTATGTTGTAACGTTACTGACTCACTGACTGATTCATCATCGCACAGCCTAAACGCCTAAAGCTGAAAACTTGAAATTTGGAGCGGAGGTTGGTCTCTCCCCAAGTCGATCCACTAAGACGGGATTTTTGGAAATTCGAATGTTCAGGGGGTAAACAAGGGTAAAAACGGGTAAATTCGGTAACCTGATATCCCGAAAACTAAAAGAGATACAACAAAATGTAATACTTATCGTTGTTCCATAGAAAAATAAGCGGACAGGTGTCTGGTACTTTTTTGCAATTCGGCCTTTTTAGGGAGTAAACGGGTAAAACATGTATCTTAGTACTTTTTTGTCACCCCATCTATCTTTTAAACCAATAAACATAGAAATAAAAGTTATATCACATTCGAAACTTATCTAAAAAAAATACATATACGAATTCGGTACTTTTTCGAAATTGGAACGTTTAAAGGGTTAAAATCGTAACTATTTTTGGTACTTTTTTTTAAAAAATATTTTTCTCCATGCATTGACATATACGTACTAAATTATGGGCTCCCACTACAATATTGAAGTTTTTGATACTTCAATAGGGAGAAAAAAAAGTACCAAAAAGGAAAATACGGGAAATTTATTTTCTTTCTTTAGTTTTTTGGTTCTACAACTGGTACTTTTTTAATTATCGTTAATATTGGACCTAGAAACATAAAATTAAACATGCAAGGTCCTGAGTGAATGAGAACCTGTTAGAGGGCTTTTTGTTGCTTTTTTGTTTTTAACTGGTACTTTTTGAATTTCCCTTAGTATTCGACCTAGAAACATAAAATTAAACATGCAAGTTCCTGAGTGAATGAGAATCTGTAAGAGAGATTTTTTGGTATTTTTTCGTTCTCTACCTGGTACTTTTTGAATTTCGGTAAATAGTGGACCTAGAAATTAAAAAAAAAGTTAAAACCTAGAAACATAAACTTTGGCATATAACGATAGAAAGTGAGACACTAACGAAGTAGCGGGTTAAATGCTAGTCGAAAATATAAAAATTCTTTATAAAATACATAATGCAAAATTGAGGGTTTTATGATGAAATAAGCCACAAGTACAGCCCGAAAATTAGGAATCCGACAACGCTATGATCTGCCTCAGACAGAGGGCTTTAAATATAAAAAGTGTTATTGCTTTGCCGATACCAATTTCACGAATAGCTTGCCATGTCTTTTTAGACCCCAAAGCACACGAGAACTTATTGGCGTAGAAATCAGATTTAGCCTTCCTAATCATCTTGTTGGTCTCTTTTCTTACAATACGATATCCATTCAATAGTTGTGTAGTTTTAAAGCGTTTCCATCGAGAATATAAAAAATTTCTATGAAAAATAGCTTCTTTTATGCTGGAGGAAAACCTCGGTTTTTTCATCTGACTGACGGTTTTTGTTATCAAAGCGACTGTTTAATAAAATATATTACGTAGATTGTACTCCAGGAAAGAAAGCTGATCATCCACTGAGAGGATAAAATACAAACAACTCCATTCGATTTAAAAAAACTCATTTTCCAGTGTTGCCAAGACAATATTTTTGAAATCACGAAAGGTTATTAACTGTCTAGTTGCCAACAAATCGAAATTATACGCCATGAAAATAAGATCGTGTCTAGAAAAACATGACGCTGAGAGTTGGTCATAAAGAAGTACATTAGATTCATTGTTCACAAAAAATAGATCCAAGAGTGTGTTGTTTGTTGCAGTGTAGTGCGTAGGGGTGGTTGTGTTAGGTGAAGTAAGTCCGAGTGAGGTCATAGTATCGGAAAGATTTCGTTCTACTAATATGTTGGAATTAAAGTCACCAACTAATATCACGTCTTCATTAAGAGCTGTAATTGTTTCCAGAGTTTTAACAAAATGATTTAATGGTACATTTTTATTTGGTCTATAAACACTTCCCACTAGCAAATACTCTACAAAGTTAGCTGGAACCGTATCACCGAAGAAAGCAGCATCCTTTGAAGTACATTTAACACAAAAGTTAATGCCCATTTCAATATATATGGCCACACCACCATATCCATCATCTCTGTCAACTCTGCATACACTATAGCCATTCAAAGAAATATTTAGATCTGTAATATTAGCATCAAACCAGGTTTCGGATACGCATATAAAATCCATTTCAGACTCCTCAAATATAATGCGAAATTCATCAATCTTTTCTAATAAGCTTTGAGCATTAATGTGACAAATTGTAATGCCTGCTTTCTGGTTAGCCAAATTCTAATCACATTACCAATACTATCTCTGGAACGAATTCTATTATTATTGTTCATCACTAATCACGGTTAAGTATAAAGATGTAACGCACAAATAGAAAGCAATTGGAAAAACATTTGTTGTTATAATTAATATAAAGTCAATAATTAAAAAAATGTAGTTGTAAGAAATATTAAGGTAGACAGTGATTTTATGTATTGCAAAAGTTGAAGAAAAAAAAATACATAAAAATGACAATTTATTAGTAAAATTTATAATACGTCTTATTATTAAACTAGAAAACACCATCGAATCACTCAGGCACAGGAAAATTATCAGGCCCATGAAAAAGTTCATTCAGATTTTTTAAATCATCAATTTGTATTGCATTTCCGCTCGCATTAGCTTTTATATAAACCAGTCCCGCATACTGAAAGCACTGTTAATACGATTGTTCTTTTTAAGGCGGATTGCAGAACGCAGAATATTGAAATTAGTTGCTGTGAGATTTTCATTGATGAAGAATTTATTATCAGAATTTTCGCCAATATGACTTAGGCGAAAAAAAACCTTTATTAGACTTACGAAAATTTGCGAAAGATTTAAGAAAAAAGTTTTTATCGTATGGGGACCACATTTTGACAATTATTACCGCATCTTTGGAATTGGATTTAAATTTATTATTTTGATTTTGTAAACGATATATTGTTTTAATTCTCTGGCATTGCGTTGCGTTCTACATGATTAGGGCCTTAAAGCGTTTATCAAAAATTTCATATGTATAATTTACTTTTAAATGTGTTATGTAAAGCGCAACTAGCTATACATTAACCCTTAAACGTTCCTCAAAATAACTTGCAGGAAAGTTCTTCGGGTGATAAATCACCCATACTAATTATTCAATGAAAATATATAGGCTTTTTACTTTATTGGAGGTGCTTTTTTTTTTTTTTTTTTTTTTAAAGATTAAGCAGTATACAACAAAATAATATTTAATAATAAAAAACAATAAACTAAAATTATGCATAAAATTCATCGAAAGTGTAGGTACATATTTTTAGCATTTATATAATACTAACTAATTCTTTTCATTACAATTGCTGCATATGAAGATTGCAATTTTGTGTTGTCCGCATATGAATTTTTGACAGGACGTACATGCCGAATAGGCTTTCCTATAATTTTTCGGACACAGGTCACAACGGGACACAGCAGTAATTTTTCTTCTTTTTACACTTGATGACGTAGAAGGCTCTTCGTCTGATTGGTGGATGATGTTCAACAAAATTACTGAGGAATATGACCTTGATAAACAAGCTCGACGTTGAATTTCTGATTTAACTAATTCCGTTCCTAGCTCATGAAGAAATAATCTTCTTTTGTATAACTTTCCTTTATTCCAATCATTGTTCATTTCATTCCATAAAACGTATGCATTAACTGCTGATATATCGATCATATTACAAAACCATGCTGAATATGTACTAACTAACTGATCCAAACTGTCTACACCAGCTTTAGTTTTATTAAAAAAAGAAATCATCTCTGGCAGCTTATTAATTCCATCCAATACCGATTTGTCGTGATGAAATGTGCTTAGAACATTGACAGTTTTATATTTTTTTTTTGGAACGTACGGCACCAATGAAACTTTGTCATTGAAAAAAAAAATTTACTGGAAAATACTAAACGTTGGGTGTGTGTGGAACGGTAGCAAAATTCTATGGTGAAATAAAATTTGTCTGTGGTAGAAAAATTTAATGTTTGGGCTGTGTGAAATTATAACATTTTTGACAACGTAAAATTTTGACATAAAGAAAAGAACAATTGTTCTTGAAGTCTAAGTCGGCAAATTTTTTGACGGCGGCGGTTCTGCAAAAAGTTGCCGGTAGTGGATACCTGACATAAGAATTATTTAATAAAAATGTAAAAATTATCTATTAAAAATTATTTTAAATATATGTATGTATTTGTTATTAATATAAATATATTTTAGCCCGACTTCAAAAAAGATGGAGGGGTTCAATTCCATTGTAAGTTGCTTTTTTTACTGCCCGTTCGCCGATATCGAACGTTAACGTTCGCATAGTAAATAACATTTAAAACAAAATTTCGAAAATTGTTGTTTTAAATGTAATTTTCTATGCGAACGTTAACGTTCGATGTCGGCGAACGGGCAGTTAATGTTTGTTACCGCATAACTCCGTCATTTGTGAACCGATTTCTTTGGCATTTTAATAGGGCGTGTCAACAGATTGTGCAAACAAAAAATTTTGGAAATCAGACAGACAATTTGTCAGTCCGGTAATTTTATTTTTGAGCTTCTCCATAATTTATAAACCAATTTTCTGAATTCGCGCTTACTTTTAATATGATTTGCCAGCAGGTTGCAACTCTGAAAACATTTTGCGGAATTTTTGGAGATTGCACATTTCGCTTTTTCAATTTTTTTATTTTTTGACGTTTTCCTGCGATTTTCTTATTCTCCACTGGTTGGAGCCCATAAACAGATATTTTATGCGGTTTCTAACTTTTAGGAAATTTCTTATTTTTATTATATTTTTTTAAACCTTCGCGAATTACGCGTTTAAGGTAACCCAAATCCTAATAAGCTGATTATGGGTTTAATGATTAAACGAACCTTATTTATCCTGTTTTTATTTACATTACCTCTCAATCGAATATATTTCCATATTATTGTGATTGGTTTCTTCCAATTGCACTTACATAAGATTTGTTTTGCCTTAGCAAAATAACAGAATGCTTGTATTGTAAATGTAATTAGCTTTCTGAAGTATATTACTAAATTTTAAATTAATTTAAAAAAAAGTAGTTTACTTATATTAGACACTGATGTCAACATGCACAAATTAAAATAACAACCACGTTATTAATAAAAAAAATTAAATATATGGGGGATTTCATGTCAAGTGACCCAACTTTTGAAATCGATGTCTTCCGATTTGGATGAAATTTGCACCAAGGTTAGTCTTATTGGATAGTAGTTTAGACACAAATTTTCAACAAGATCGTTCAAAAAGTTTCTGAGTTTGACATTTTGGCCAAACCGGTGTTCTTTTTCGTTCACTTAAGACGAGGATTTTTATTTTTTTTTAGCATTTGACGTCTTGACTTACAAATTATTTTTTTTTATACATATCCCACTCGCATCCCACTAAGCGACCAAAACTACCTTAAAGGAAAAGACCTAAGCTTTCTTTTGAGCAAAAAATAAAAATAAAAAAAAATACCCTTTTCAAAAAAAATACAAAATAGTTTTAAATTTAAGGAAAAAAAATTTTTTAAAATTTAAAAAAAAAACAAAAAAAAAATATTAAAGGACTTATGTGATTGAGAATCAGTTTTTTAGATTATTTATCTTTTTGTTTTTATTATTATTATTTTATATTAATTTAATTATTATTACAAATAAATAAAAAGATTTAATTTGTCAACATCTCTATAGAAAAAGTGGTTTTATTCCTGGGATTAACATATTGTGGGTATTACAGTATCGAGGGAACGAAATGCTAGTTCGGTATGTTATATACCGTCGGAGAGGTTAATTTGTCTAGTTTCACAGCATAAGTTTTATTTTTAAGATTTTAGAAACACTTACACTTAAAAAGGAAAAAATTCAAAATAGTGCATATGCTAAAAATTTAAAAATCCTCGTCTTGAGTTAGAAATTATTTTTTTTTATACATATCCCACTCTCATCCCACTAAGCGACCAAAACTACCTAAAAGAAAAATTCATAAGCTTTCTTTTGAGCAAAAAAAAAAATACCGTTTCCAAAAAAATATAAGTTTTAAATTTAAAAAAAAAATTTTTTAAAAAATTTAAAATAATACAAAAAAAATATTTTTCGATAGCTTGAAGAAATATCTATCTAATTTGTTTGGGACAAATTTTGCTAACACCAATAGATAATAAGTTACATGAACGAGAAAGAACACCGGTTTGGCCAAAATGTCAAATTTTGACCCCCTCTAACTCAGAAACTTTTTGACCGATCTTGTTGAAAATTTGTATCTAAACTACTATCCAATAAGACTAACCTTGGTGCAAATTTCATCCAAATCGGAAGACATCGATTTCAAAAGTTGGGTCACTTGACATGAAATCCCCCATATACATAACTATTTTTGATCTTATAAAAGCTTATACATATAAATATGTAACAAGGTTTAAAAGAAAAGTTTGACTAAAAAAATTAGTGTAAATATGCCTTTCGACCCGGCGGCTTCTTAAAATCAAAATTTAAATTCGTCGGTGGCTTAGAGGCGACTTTGAGCTGCATGACCTGGGAGTGTGTCTGGTAATTGTGTGGTTGGCAAAAATTTCTACGCTAATGTCAAAAGTTATACTTCCCCTGGGCTAGTGAAATTTTATTCACCTCAACAGTGTCAAAATTTTACTTTTATGAGTACTTTGCTACAGTTTCACACACGCCCGTTGACGTAGTTGTTCTTTTGTTGATGTTAGCAAAAACGTTTTGTTAGACCAGACAGTGCCCACAATGGTGTTTTTTTTTTCTTTTTAGCAACAAAAGTGCTAGATCGTATGATGTAAAAAAATTGTCACACGCAACATTTCGCCCTTTTAGATCTTTTATAAGGTCTAAAACGACTCTCTGGCGCTGATTATTTTCTGGTTCTGCATCAGGAAATGATTTACCAGTATATACCTGAAAATTCCAGGCAAAATTAGAGACGCTGTCACAAAGTACCCACAACTTCATGCCATATTTAGCAGGCTTTGATGGCTTATATTGTTTGAATGCACATCTGCCTCGGAATTCCAATAGTTGTTCATCAATAGTAAAGTTTTCTTATGGAATATATAAACGTTGTTGATTATCCCATAGCTCTCTAATTGGAGCTAACTTATCATGAGTTCTGCGTTCTGTTCTGGTAGCTCTATCATCAAATCTTATAACTCGGCATAGCTTTTTGAAATGTTTCAACGACATAGTTGTACGAAATATAGGTCATCCCTTTCTTCATTTATACACGCCCGCCAATATTAGAAGACCAAAATATGATTGCAATAAGATGTCATCAATTTTTTCCCAATAATTTCCATAAACACGGAGACCTCAATATTTGTTTATTTTATAACAATTTTTCGTAAAATTTCAGGAAAACATACCAAAAAACTGTCCTTTATAGCAGCAATGCGACTAGATGCGTAATAAGTTATTCTAACTCGATCTCGAATAATATTGTCTGCACATGGGCGTCCAGCATGATTTGTGATCTCAATGGACCACATTACTTTTTTATGCTTAGATAAAATGTAGTTTCTCGCTTGTATAGGTGTGTCTAACTCCTCTCCATCACTTGCAATAGTGGAAGATTCTAACATTTCCTCAACCAACTCATCCGGAACATAATCATCAGAGTCCCTTACCGCACTTTCTCTTATTTTCTCAATTTCAGTATTAAGTAGATGCTAAAAACAAATTTTATGAACCATACAAATATTTTTTCAATAAAAACTATATGCATTCAAATAGTTATTTACCGTTCTCTTTATAGACATTTCCAATGTACATATATTGTTTCCAATATGTTCATGCAAAATAAACTTTTTGAACTAAAATTCACGTCGACAAAAAATGTGTCAAATCATGCCGGGGAATACCGGAATTGCATTTTTTTTTTCAAACTATGAAATAAAAAATATATGGTTGAAATGTGTTGCCAGAAACTTTTTCTTTCTGTTTTAAAGCGTACCACACAATATTAATATCAAGTAATATTTACACGTTTCTCTACATGGGTGAAATTTCACCCGAGGGTCTGTTACGTAATTCTTCAAATAATTTTGTAACGCTTAGATACACAAAAATAAATCTTACTGTTTTAAATGCATAATTCAAATTTAAAAAATTAGAAAAAGTCTCATTAGATCCAGCAAAATGTTCAAGAGATATTAAATTTTGAAATGTAAAATGGGTGCAATTTCAGCCGAAGACCGTACAAGGGTTAAGTTATAAAAGGGATTACTTTTGAACAACATGTCTTGCTCAATTCGTAGACTTATGCCGTTTTGTAATGCAAGTCAAAATCCACTTCTGTCTTATGTAACGTCACTCCGGCGCGTATTTTTGCTTATAAAGCGTAATCCACTTCGAGGCTCCCTACTTTTTTAAAGAAAAAGCACAGAAAATTCCAATTTAATGGGGAATGTTTATTATCATTTGAAGAACATTCTTTGGCATTTATTTTTTGAAGATTATGTCTATTAAATGTTGGCCGTTGCTACGTCGCACATGGTCCATCCGTTGAATCCAATTTTCGATGACTCGTTCGAGCATTTCGACTGGTAACTGGCGAATGGCACGCGTGATGTTTTCCTCCAAGGCCTGAATCGAAGCGGGTTTGTCCGCATAAACTTTAGAATTTACATATCCCCACAGGAAAAAGTCTAACGGTATGATATCACACGATGTTGGTGGCCAATCGACCGGCCCAAAACAAGAAATTATGTGCTCACCGAAGTGTTCTCTCAATAAATCCATTGAATGATGCGATGCGTGGGAAGTGGCGCCTTCTTGCTAAAAACAAATGTCGCCGAGATCACGAGCTTCAATTTCAGGCATCAAATAGTCGGTTATCATGGCATGATAACGGTCACCATTGACGGTTACGTTCGCACCGACATAATTTTTAAAGACATATGGACCGATGATTCCACCGGCCCACAAACCACACCAAACCGTTGTTTTTTCTGGATGAAGTGGCAGTTCTTGAATCTCTTCAGGTTGCTCTTCGTCCCAAATCCGGCAATTTTGTTTGTTTACATACCCATTGAGCCAGAAATGGGCCTCATCGCTGAACAAAATTTGCCTCGAAAACGTCGGATCTTGGAACTTTTCAAGAGCCCATAGAGCGAAGCGATATCGCTTGGGAAGGTCGAGCGGCTTCAGTTGTTGCACAAGCTGTATTTGGACGCTTTCAATTTAAGATCTCGACGCAAAATGCGCCAAGTCGTTCCATACGTCAGTCCGAGTTGCTGCGAACGGTGCCGAATCGACTCTCCACGGTCTTCGTGTACACTTTCAGCTACGGCCGCTATATTTTCTTCACAGCGTGCTGGACGTGGTCTATTCGGTCGAATATTATCCAATAATGAATGCTGGGTGTCAAAATGGGTGATGGTGTTGCGAATAGTACGCTCAGTAGGCCGATTATGTTGACCATAAGTTGAGCGAAGTGCACGAAACAAATTCCTCCCAGAATGTGAATTTTCGTAATAAAGTTCAACGATTTGTAAACCTTGTTCAAGCGTAGGTCTTTCCATTATGAAATGCCAAACAATACTAAACAAAAATAACATGACAGCATGACACGACTCACACGTGATCTGAATATAACAACAAATTAAAAATTTTGTTACGTCGCACATAGGGGCTTTTTGCCAATCTAGCCGGACATTACTTTTTTTTCTAGCTTATATTGCTTCTTAAAAGTTATTGAGTGACCCTAGATTGATGAAACTTGGCAGAAATATGTGTTATTGTCATAGGCAGGTAAAGATCAAAAATACTTAAAATCGGACCAAGGGGGAAAAAGTTCACCATAGAAAAACTAGTCCTTCCTCTGAAAAATTCAATTTTTTTAAAGTTTTCCTATACTTTTGTTTGGCAAATACAACTTTTAACATCGGCAAAAATTAAAAACCCTAAAATTGGACCCATGAGATCGTAAAATTTCACTTTTCGCCCCGCCCTTTTTGTGGGCGGTTACATAAAATAATATTTAAAAAAAAAATGTAAATATTAAAAGAAAAAGGTTACTAACGCCCTAATTCTATAAAAATTAAATTTTTGAACTTTTATGGGCAGGGGGAGGTATCCCTCCTAACCCACCCCCCGGAACGACCCTGTCCAAAAAAAATTTATTTTTGCTAATTTCCAAAAAATATTCATTTTTAAAATTTTATGTGACTTTTATGTATTTCATAGTATTTAATTTATATGAAAAGAATTTATTTATTCGTAATTATAACTAATTTATAATAGTGACAACTAATTTTATTTAAAATAATAACTTATTTATTTACAATAACTTCTCTTTTGCACTAAGATGATGATGAGTGCCATGGCTCTTCTTCGTCTGTTTATTCAAAATCCTCTTCCGAATCGGAATTCTCTTCAGAGCTAAGTACAGGTGGAAGCATAAAAGAAATTGCTTCTTTCGTAAAGGGTAATGACTTTTTTTTGGAGTTGGTCTTATGCTAGTAATCAGTGGGTCAGAACTGAGCAAAAGTCTATTTATAATATCTTTGTTACACTGAACCCTCGAAAACTTTCTAGCAAAATTCTGCCTGTAAAGCCGAAAATGCTTATTTCGTGCCTCAGACGGTTCTTCTGATAATAGCCCGATAGGCAACAATGCCTCGCTCATTACAGTTGTACCATGTATTAAAATCTTGTGCATTGTAGGTGTCATAGGATGCCATGGATATAGAGTAACGTAAAGTTTTGCAGTGTCTAAGCAATAATCGGCAAACTCGTGCAAATAGATTTTGTGACCACTTGTAATTACTTCAATAATAACTTTGATTCGGTAGATGAAATCCAATGCAATTCCAGTTATTTCTGCAGCTAATTCAGGATTGGAAAAAAATCTTCTGCTGGTGTTGCCATCGTTGCTGTTTCCAAAGCCAGTCTTCGGTACATCCACTATTAGCGCTAATTCACTTCTAAATTTTTCTTGGATAGTTTTTTTCCTCTCTTTTACAATAGTTTTGTCCTCATCCGATCTTAATTGCCACTTTTTCACTGTGAGTTTATACGACAGGTGTAATATGCTCTCAAAAAGTCGAATTCTGGCATGCAAAGTAGATAATCCGAAAGAAAGTGCATCTACGTCTTCATCTCTTTTGATGTTCAAATTGTTAAATTCTTTTGAAGTAGCCCCACAAATATAGCACTTCATGGTGGACGTAATTTGTGTTGCGGCATTACATACTTTTGCATCTATCATAGTAAATACCATTGTATGTTTTATGGAATATAACTTTCCTTCCATTAAAAAATTAGTGTTTTGTAATGTGCTAACAGCATCTTGTACATAGTTGATTACATCTTGGATTACATCTACAGTTTCTTTAACAAATCTAATGCGAATAGGTCTACAATATCGCGGCGATGAAGGAGTTGGATTATGCCATAATATTTGCTCCTTTTTTGCACCATATATTAGTCGAAGCGGTACGAAACTGCTCTGAAAAATATGAGAATCAGAGGCATCATTTTCCATCTTTTGCTTAAATTGTGCCTGGTGTGAGCCATCGAAGCCCCATTTGCTTATTAGCTCGAAGGAGTTGCATTCTTCTATTTGTAAACCACATAAAACATCTTTTAAATATGTAAGTAATCTACTTGCAGTATGATTAAGCAAGTCCTGAAGATTTATTTGAGCACATGTTTCCGTTACTTCAAATGATTCTTTTGGAGGATAGCATTCACATTTTTCTCTCTGCAGAATATTGTAGCAAGGATACCCCTTCTTATCGGCACTTCGGATTATTTCATATTGTTTTCGAGAAAGTTCAGCTTCAACAAATATTGAAAGAGCCTTTAGAGGGGTTACCTGCTTTACTTTTTCCTCTTGTGCAGCTTTGTATGCTTTTTTTAACTTTGTAGCTCTGGTCGGAGAAGACACAATTTCTTTAAGCAGACCAGAGGCATCTCTTTTTCCACACGTTTGTAGTTGTGTTTGGGCAGCATGCATCAATAAATCAGCATCGCATTGAGTTTGCAAGATTTCAGTTTTTCTTCTCTTACTTCTTTCGGTCAATTCAACGAACGGCTTTTGCAGTCGATTTAAAGACGAACTCCCAAATATAGGTATTGTCACTGTTCCTTCCAGCCATTTGGAATGCATGCTTACAAATCGATCCTTTTTTCTTTGTGCTGAATGCCAAAATATTTTAAAAAAATATTTGAATTTCTTTAAGCATTGATTTACTACTGATATATCACTATCTCCCTGACATTTTGAAATTTCGCACAATTTTCTAACTAAAAATTGTAATTTCTCTTCAACGAGTTTAGCATTACATTCTTGTACTATTTGAAATAACTCTAATTTCGTATACACTTTTCCATTTTACTCTCGAAGCTTCAAAATGATTCTGATAACAATTTTATGCAATAACCACGATATATAGTAAAAAAAACTAAGTACCTGGACCCCAGATTTGATTTTTTAAATATTATTTTTGTGGTTAATCATTTTAAAAGTTATGCAAAACAAGTACATTTATTTTGCTCCATAAAATAACGTCATTTAGCTGCCGCACAGGTGGTTAAAAACCGTTACGTACTGTTCGCACATTCCTTTTGTTACACAGGTAATATTATTCTTAGATGTAATAATTTAAATAAAAAACATCTACGTACAACCAAAACATTTTATGACTGACGAAAGGGTCTCTTTTATTTTGCTCCATAAAATAACGCCATTTAGCTGCTGCACAGGTGGTTAAAAACCGTTACGTACTGTTCGCACATTCCTTTTTTTACACAGGTAATATTACTCTTAGATGTAATAATTTAAATAAAAAATATCTACGTACAACCAAAACATTTTATGACTGACGAAAGGGTTTATATCATATGTACCTATGCAAGATGAGCAAAAACAGAAAAAAGGTGAAATTTTCAAAAAATCACTAAAAAAAATGGCGCAACAACGCGCAAGGTTTTTTTCTTGAATTTAAAAGTAGAGATCTCAAATTTTAACGTGATGTTTAACATTTTTATTGACTCTAAAGGCCTCATTAGTTGTTACTTTCCGTTGCCGTTCTGTTTCGTTCCATTCTGTAGCAAATATTTTGCAATTACTTTTTCTGTGAAAGAAATCATCTGCTTTTAAAAAGAAAAGCATTGAAATTGTAAAAAAAAACTTTTCGTAAAAAATAAAAAAATAATATTTTGTGTAAAAATACGTCAATTCTTAAAAAATCATTAATTAAAACCTATTTTTCTAGCTTTGAACAAAAAATTACAGATTTTTCATATCACAACAAACTAATGCATACACACTTTAGCCGTAACTTAACGTTGAATTCTATTTTCAACAGATTTGTCCGCAACAGAACGGAACGAAAAAGGAAAAACTAACCACACATACAGACTTTCACTTGAACAGAAACAAAACAGCTAATTCGTAACAGAACAGAACGTACAAACTAATTCTGCCTTAAGGGTTGCACCTTCAAAAATTTTTTTTTTTTTTTTACAAAAAGTGAACAAAAAAATCGTTTTTTTTAATTTCGAACGAATTTTTTTACCATAAAAATTGCTAATAAAATTTTTCTAAAAATTTTTATTAGTAGCTGTTAATATAGTCTTTCAGAGAAAAAAAAAAATCAATGTAAAATCTTTATTCGTTTACCCACAAAAAAATATATTGTAAACCTCCCAAAACCGTAAAAAGTCAATAAACACGCATGCAATTTACTCAACTTGCTTGACTTTAACAGTGTCCCAAAACCACAAGTCTCAAGCAAATGACTTGAAAATTCACTATACGATGCAGAATTTTGTTGTCTGTCGAGCTGCGTACTTACATTTTTACATTTCTTAAATTAAATTTTTCGCCTAATGTCCGGCTAGATTGGCAAAAAGCCCCTATGTGCGTCGGTTAATAGGTTAGTCGACTGAAATTAACCGGTTTAATCCTTAATCGAAAATAGCCAATTTTAAATTAACCGATCAGTTAATCGGGTAGAAATTAATCGGGTAACCCATTAACGGTTAAACGAATGAATATCCTAGTATATATATATTGTGGGTCTCTTATTATTTTTTCTCTCAGGGGCACTTATGTAAGGAACAGCGTTGCCATTTTAGTTACTTTTAACCAAAATTGGTTACTTTTTTATCAATTTGTATTTGTGTAATTTTTTCGAATTTGGTTACTTTTTTCAACTGAAATAACCAAGTTTTTTTGTTTTACTTTGGCGTTAGACGATCAAGTTTTGCACTTCTTGTTTAAAGTCCAAACTGTTTTAAGTCCAAACGAAAAATGGTTGGAGGTGCCAATTCCACTAAATTATAAAGACTATTGTACCTTCCAGACCATCATTAACATACTGTCAAAATTAACCAAATTAAAAATTTTTTAAAAATCGATCCAGTGGCCATGTTTTGTAACTCCCGCGGCGAGAAACTTTTCGATTGAAATGTGAGCAATGAAACCAAATTTTCATAAATTTAAACAAACAGCTGTTTTTCTCACTTAACTGCGTCTGTAGCATTTTTGGCGAGTAATAACTGTCACATAAGGAAATTTCTCGTCAATATACTGAAAAAGGGTATCTGTAAAAATTTTTGTGAGAAAGTTCCCGATTTGAACTGTCAAATAAACTCACGCGTAAAAACGGGGTGAGAAAAAATTTTAACACTAAAAAAAATAAATAAAAAATGCAATTTGCAATGAATATGAACACGGAAGAGATAAGTATTTTGATCTTGGCAGATTTTTTAATTGTTTAATTATTTTGCTTATAAAATTTTTGAAAAATATTCGAATGTTTCCAAAGCAGTTTTGTAATCAACAAACATTAAAGTCGCACTTTACATTTTTTGGTATAGCCGACGATTATATTTTCGTCGCGACGTTGAAAAAATTTAAATTTTAGTCAAATTTGGTCGTTTTTGGAATTTGGAATTGAGATTTGCAGATTTTTGCTGTCAAATTGCAGATTTTTGGATATTAAAGAAATTGTAAAAAATTTACTTATATATTGAACTTTGTGACCACCTTTTTAAAAGACTTGATTTTGGCGATCAATTTAAACGTTTAAAAGGAATAAATCTAAATATTTAAAAAAAAAAAAAATAATAATAATAATTCCCAATATCTAATTGTTAAAATAGTTGTGTTAAATACATTCAATTTATAAAGTATCACTATTCAGTGTGACACAAAGAATGCTGACGAAGGCCGTAGCGGGCCAGAAAATGCATTACATTCTGCTGGTGTCTAATAATTGTAAATTTTTCTGTACATACAATATACTTCATTGCTATCCAACGGATAGCTAAGGTAAAATGTTACAAGAAGATAGAAGATAATAGTCTGGTAGTGTATAAAGTCATTCCTGAAAAATTTAAGGAATAGAACTATTATAAAAAAGCTTTATAAAATACATAACTGAAATTTAACTCATAGAATTAAGCTTAAGCTACTTGATTTCCAAAATTTGATAAGTAAAAAAAAACAATTTTTTGCAAGTGTTGACTCAAGAATATTATTCCCAAAATTGTGCCTTTCTATTCAAAAAATATTTGTTTTGCCACATTCATTAGATAATGTGGAACGAATATTTAGCTAAATAAATATAAATAAAACAAAGCAAAGAAATCGTTCAGATAAAGAACCGCTTGAAGGAATTTTGTGCACAAAGGCTTCCTTAAATAACAAATATACAAAACAACATTTTACGACAAATGACTTCTGAAATTTATAATAAATAAATGCATAAAATGTTTTCTCACGAAAATTTTGAACTTGCATGGAATGCATTGAGAATTCGTTATGAGAATAAGCAACCAGATAAAGTTACTTTTTGATATCCCAGCAGCGGTCAAGGAAGATAGCGAATTGATTCAAAGGATTAAATCGGCTGTCAATGACTCGCTGGCCACCCTGACAACTCTGGGTGTAGACGTAGAAAGTTGGGATCCGCTCCAGATATAACCCTATCGCTGTGGGAACAATCGCTAACATCCCCCCGAGATCTTCCGAAATGGAGCCAAATGTCGCAATTTCTGGTGGATAGATATGAAGCAGTTGCGAGTATTCGAAAGTACAAAGACTGTTTAATCTTATCTCATACATCACAATCAACCGTGCAAACGTATGTAACCCAGGACAATTCAAATTCAAATTTCAAGTTGTGCAAAGAGGAGCACAATATTAGAAATTGTCCGAAATTCCGCTCGTTCACGGTGCAGCAGCGAGTTGATTACGTGTTTCAAAATAAATTCTGCAATAATTGCTGGGGACTTCGCACCTCAAGATGAATTGTAAAAGTAAGCACACCTGTCTGTATTGCAAGAAACCACACGCTGTTGCATAGGACAACTTAAAGTGTAACTCAAGAGAATCGTGAATCTCAGAAGGGCAATATTTCAAATAAGGGAAACGATTCCCGAAATTCTGCACCTAACACGGCACTAACGGGGGAAGATAACACTCAAGCTGAGAGGCCCACCACGTCCAAAATTGCTCACAGGTAGTGAGAGAATTCTATTGCGCACTGCTTTAAAACAAATTGAACACAGAGGAGAAAATTTTACTATAAGAGCTCTTATTGACCCTGGGTCTCAGGGAACATTTTTGATGGAGAAAATTAGAAGCGGACTTCAGCTCCCCTATAAAAAAATCACAGGTAGTGAGAGAATTCTATTGCGCACTGCTTTAAAACAAATTGAACACAGAGGAGAAAAGTTTACTATAAGAGCTCTTATTGACCCTGGGTCTCAGGGAAAATTTTTGATGGAGAAAATTAGAAGCCGACTTCAGCTCCCCTATAAAAAAATCACAGGTAGTGAGAGAATTCTATTGCGCACTGCTTTAAAACAAATTGAACACAGAGGAGAAAAGTTTACTATAAGAGCTCTTATTACCCCTGGGTCTCAGGGAACATTTTTGATGGAGAAAATTAGAAGCCGACTTCAGCTCCCCTATAAAAAAATCGCACTACGAAATCGTAGGGATTGGGTGTCTTAAGCAATCTGCGACTAAAGAATGCGAGCTAACACTCTATGCAAAAAGATCGGATACAAGAATCCTAATAAAGTCGATAGTTTTTCCCAAGGTTACTAAGCGGCTCCTTGCCTGTTCCTTTCAAGTGCCCAAGCCCAATGAATTGGATAAGTTGGACCAAGCTGATCCCGCATTTAATGAATCTTCACAAATAGATCTAGTTCTGTGCTACGAATATGAACGATTTATTAACATGGAGGGTATCAAAAAAAAATGTTTGCGGCCCAGCATCCGCTTATAATACCGTATTTGGCTGGGTCCTAAGTGGGTCCATGCAGTCCCATACCGTTCACAATTTTACCACATCAATTGTTAAATCCGATACTGTTGAACTTAATGCTCTTTTAAAAGGGTTCTGGGAGGAAGAGGAAATACCGACAAAACGCCCTAAATCAGTAGAAGAAGAAATTTGTGAAAATTTTTATAAGAAAACGACCACAAGATGTGAAGATGGTAGATTCATGGTAAGGTTACCGTTTAAGGCTGAAATTTCGGAAAAAGTATATCTCGGATCATCCCGCTTTATAGCCCTGGCTCAATATTGTAACGACTTTATTTTGGGGTATACTCAGCCTTTGTCCAGGTTCGTTACAAGAAAATATGACACGTGTTGATTTTGTTTATTTTAACAACAAATTCATTAAGTTTATTAGTATTATTATAATTTACAAGTAATGGAGATAATTATGTATAATTGGTTGCGTTGTGTTTCCGCTTATACTGCCTCAGCACTCCTTCCGTGTTATGTCCTTTCTCGTCTTGTTGCTGTAGTAACTTGGCTGCTTAAGCTGGTATCAATCTTAGCGTAGGGAAATCTTTGTTGTGCCGCTTGTTACGGGAAATTTGGGGAAAACTCTTCTGGGGTT
Source organism: Pollenia amentaria (assembly GCA_943735925.1). Classification (NCBI taxonomy): domain Eukaryota; kingdom Metazoa; phylum Arthropoda; class Insecta; order Diptera; family Polleniidae; genus Pollenia; species Pollenia amentaria. The sequence continues at coordinate 195,514,944 of OX031008.1, read as the reverse complement.
TTCACTACGGGATATTTCGGGTTGTTCTACAATCTCACTTTCGTGAAATGCTCTATGGGCTATTTTGCTTGGTGTTAGGAAAACACGCTAGGGAAAAGTTTCTACTGGGTATTTGTTGGTTACTAGGATTTCACTCTGTGTTAGCAAACCACTCGGTGAAATTGTCTACTGGGTTATTTTACTGGAATTTCACTCTGTGTTAGAAAACCACTCGGTGAAATTGTCTACTGGGTTGTTTTACTAGAATTTCACTCTGTGTTAGAAAACCACGCGGTGAAATGGTCTACTTGGATTGTTTTACTAGAATTTCACTCTGTGTTAGAAAACCACGAGTTGAAATTGTCTACTGGGTTGTTTACTGGAATTTCACTCTGTGTTAGCAAACCACTCGGTGAAATTGTCTACTGGGTTATTTTACTGGAATTTCACTCTGTGTTAGAAAACCACTCGGTGTAATTGTATACTGGGTTATTTTACTAGAATTTCACTCTGTGTTAGAAAACCACGCGGTGAAATTGTCTACTGGGTTGTTTTACTAGAATTTCACTCTGTGTTAGAAAACCACTCGGTGAAATTGTCTACTGGGTTGTTTTACTAGAATTTCACTCTGTGTTAGAAAACCACGCGGTGAAATTGTCTACTGGGTTGTTTTACTAGAATTTCACTCTGTGTTAGAAAACCACTCGGTGAAATTGTATACTGGGTTATTTTACTAGAATTTCACTCTGTGTTAGAAAACCACGCGGTGAAATTGTCTACTGGGTTGTTTTACTAGAATTTCACTCTGTGTTAGAAAACCACTCGGTGAAATTGTCTACTGGGTTGTTTTACTAGAATTTCACTCTGTGTTAGAAAACCACGCGGTGAAATTGTCTACTGGGTTGTTTTACTAGAATTTCACTCTGTGTTAGAAAACCACTCGGTGAAATTGTCTACTGGGTTGTTTTACTAGAATTTCACTCTGTGTTAGAAAACCACTCGGTGAAATTGTCTACTGGGTTGTTTTACTAGAATTGCTACTTCGCTTACCTGATGTGTTCTTGAGCTCGGCTCGATAACAAGTGTCTGTTCAACGTTTATGCTGCCCTTTTTATACTAGATTCGGACTAATATTTTACACTAACAATAATCAGTACCTACAGTTGTTCTTGTTATGTCTCTTTACTTGTCCTACGTATATTTTTGTTGCTTGTTGTTTATGTTTAAAACTGCTTGCTTTGTTATTGTTATTGTTACTTGTTTGTTGTTAGTGTTTCTTGTTTACTTGTTTGTCGCGATTGCTGTGTAGTGTTGTTGGTTGTTATTTTATAACTCACATTCCTGCCCGTTATGTACAGTGTGGTACAAAAGTTTGCGACCACGGGTAGTGATTACAGTGTAAGGCAAGGTACGGTTGATAAAAAAAAATCTGAGGAGCCTAACAGGATGTGACCGAGTTTTGTCCCACAAAACTTGTCGTCACATTCCTCCCTTTCTTCCGGGGAAAAAAATATTAAGCAACCATAGATATATATGTTTTTTTCAGTGGTTTTATTTATTTCTTTTCCCAGTACCTTATGGTAGCGGAACCAAATTTGGAAACTCTTATTCTATATGTTTTTTCTTCGAACTCTTTTAGAAAATTTAACCTTCCCTTACGGTTTGGATCTTGTATAAGATCTATCACATATGTCCATAGCTCCGTCGGTAATGGCTCCCCGGTGTGATTGCCTATGTGGGTTCCAAATTCCAGACCTTGGGACACGTGGCCTACACTGAGTGTCTCAATGGTGACTGCTGTTGGGGATTCAGTTGGGGCTGGTGGAATTTCTCCTACATCACTCCACGTTGTGTCGGTATTGATTGAGATGATGTCGTCTCCATACCATTCTCCCACTGCCTGTTCCAGTTCCGACGTAAGGTCCTCTGGGTGTACGTGAGCGACTGATTGTGAGCAGTCGGTGGGAAAAAGTTCATTCTCGTGGTCCTGGGTGAGGTCGATTACCGGTATCGAGGCGACTTCTTTCTTCTCTTCTTGTCGCGGGTTGGTTGTTTCGTGGGCTTCTTCCGTTTCACTGTCGCTGAGGGCCAGGTCTTTTTCCAGCAAGCTTTTTTGTTCGGCGGATAGCTGCCATTCGGTGCCTTCTGACTTTGTTGTTGCGCGAGTGGACATACGTGTCAGTCTCACCTTAGGGTCGGTAATAAAGATGGCTCGCCGTTTTCTGGTTTCTAGGGCCGTATAGCGCTCTCTTACTTGACGGCGGGTTCTCTCGAACTTTTCATCTTGGGACAAGTTGGAGGGTTTCGTATTCATGGTACCTGTAAGGGGTTTGGTAAGGAGACTTGGGTTAGGTGATTGTAGGTGTAAGGGAAATTTGTTAGTAGGACGACACAGGTATTTTACTACGGACAGCACTCAACATTGAAGGGTTTAAGTTCCCCCAGGTGGGCAGTTCTTTTCCGCCCCTGTTTGTCCGTTATTTCGGCGATTACGGGGGAAATGAATCCTCTTATTTCGTATGGGCCGTCATATCTGGGAGCTAGTTTTGCGGCGAAGCCTTCCACTGCTTTTGACAAAGGGTGTTGTTTTACTAGGACTTGGTCCCCTTTCTTGGGTTTCCATTCTCGTCTTCTGAGATTATAATATCTGCGCTGGTCTTGAGCGGCTACTTCTAGATTTCGCTTTACAAGTTGGAAAATTTCCTTAAGCAGTGTGGCTCGTTCACTTGGTTCGATGCCTACTCCTCCTGTCCCAGCGGTAACTTCATCGTACAGCATTCCTGGTAATCTTGGTTCTCGTCCTTGAACAATGTAACTGGGGCTATAGCCCGTTACCTCTGAAACGCTTGAGTTGACTGCCAGCATAATTTCTGGTAACTGGTCATCCCATGTCCTTTGGTTGTCTCCTGCGTATTGTGCAATCATCGTTTTCACTGTGCGGTTTGCTCGTTCCGTGGGGTTTTCCTGTGGTGTATAGGGGGCTGTTAGTTGGTGTTGTATGCCGTAATCTAATAAAAATTTGACAAATGACCTGCTCGTAAATTGTGTTCCGTTGTCCGTAACCAGATATTTTGGGGTTCCAAACCGGCTTATTATTCTTTCTCTGAGCCCTTTCTTCGCTATATCACTTGTAGCTTTTCTAGCTGGCATCAGTTCCGTCCATTTTGAAAATTTGTCGAAGAAAACTAACAACATTGTATTTCCGTGTTTTGATCGTGGTAGGGGTCCTACAAAATCTGCGCAAACAATGGCCCAAGGTTCTTCTGGAATTTGTGTTAACATCATTCCTGCTGGTTTTTGTTGGCTGGCCTTGTATCGTTGACACGAAACGCAGTTCCTGACGTATTTTGCTACGTGCCTGAATAGACCAGGCCAATAGTAGCGGTTGCAAACTCGGGCGATGGTCTTCCGTATTCCCATGTGTCCTGCCCCTGGTTGATCGTGATTTTCCTGTAGAACTCGCTGCCGGAGGTGCTTTGGCACACATAGTTTCCAGGGTGTGCAGCCTTCGACCTCGTTCCGACTAGGAATATGCCGGTATAGATTACCGTTCTCTACAATATAATCGGAGAACTTTTCCGGATTTTCTTGAACCTCCCTGATTTTCCGTTCTAGCCAGGCACATTTTTCATCTCCGGATTCTATAGTTGTGGTACACAGGGTGTCTAATGGCTCCCTTGATAAAGTGTCTGCTACCACATTACTCTTTCCCCGCCGGTATTCCACCTCAAAGGAATATTGTTGCAGTTCCAGCGCCCATCGAGCTATCCTTCCTGTGGGGTTCTCTAGGCTATTTAGCCATTTTAGTGAGAGGTGATCTGTGATAACCCTAAAATGGTAACCTTCTAGGTACGGCCTCATTTTCCGTATTCCCCATACGATTGCCAGGCACTCCTTTTCAGTTGCGGAGTAGTTGCATTCTGCTTTGTTTAATTTTCGACTGGCATATGCAATCACTCGTTCTCCTTCGTCCATTTCCTGTGTAAGGACCGCACCCAGGCCGAAGTCACAAGCGTCAGTTTGTAGCGTGAATTGCTTGGAAAAGTCTGGGCAGGCAAGAATTGGTGCTTCTGTCAGATGTTCCTTTAGTTGTTCAAACGCTTCTTGCTGTTCTTGTCCCCACTTCCATCTTATGTTTTTTTTTAACAGCCGTGTAATTGGTTCCACTATTTTGGAAAAGTTTGGGACAAATCTGCGGTACCATGAGGCGACTCCTAGTACCCTTCTTACGCCTTTCACGTCCTTAGGCGGGGCCATCTCCTTAATTGCCGCAATCTTATCCGGGTCTGTTTGAATACCCTCTTCTCCGATCATATGGCCCAGATACTTAATCTTCTTTTGCATGAACTCACATTTTTCCTTATTTATCTTAAGATTCGCCTCCCGTAGTCTTTGAAAAACTACTCTTAAATTACTCATATGTTCGGCCAAGGTCGTTCCTGTGACAATAATATCGTCCAAGTAGGCAAACGCATAGGGTTCCATCTCAGGGCCTATAACCTGATCTAGTGCACGCTGGAATGTTGCTGGGGCTGAATGTAATCCGAACGGCATTACCTTCCATTGATAAAGCCCTCGGCCGGAAAACGAAAAAAATAAGAAAAATATATTGGACAGCCGACAATTTTTGCATATTTTTAAGGAAAAATTAATTAAAAATCCAATAAAAATAGAGAAAACAAGAAAAATTTTCTTTCAACAGGAATTAAGCAATTAATATTAAGAAAAAAATGGGAGGAGTATTAAGTTATTTTCGTGGTTTGCTGGGATCACGGGAAATGCGTATATTGATTTTAGGTTTAGATGGTGCTGGCAAGACAACAATATTGTATAGACTACAAGTCGGTGAAGTGGTGACCACTATACCTACGATTGGTTTTAATGTGGAACAGGTGACATATAAAAATTTAAAATTCCAAGTATGGGATTTGGGTGGCCAAACAAGTATAAGGCCCTACTGGCGCTGTTATTACAGCAATACAGATGCTATAATCTATGTAGTGGATTCAGCAGATCGTGATAGAATAGGCATTTCCAAAGACGAGCTTTTATATATGTTAAGGGAAGAAGAACTTGCCGGTGCCGTTTTGGTAGTGTTAGTCAATAAACAAGATATGGATGGCTGCATGACTGTGGCAGAAGTTCATCATGCCTTAGGTTTGGAAAATTTAAAAAATCGTACTTTCCAAATTTTCAAAACATCTGCGACCAAAGGTGAAGGTCTTGACCAAGCTATGGATTGGCTTTCTAATACTTTACAAAGTCGTAAATAGTCGTATTTACTTAAATGTCTTTTCCTATCATACAAATCCCCCCATAAAAACTACTTTTCGTATTCAAGTATGTCAAAGAACTATTTTATTTGTTTTCATTTTTCTTTCCTACTCCTTAACGTTTCCTTCTCTATTTTTTGTTTGTAATTTTAAGTAATTATAAAAATGCAATTAAAAACAAAAAAAAAGAAAAAAAACAAACAAATTTATAGCATACAATTTGTCTTGGTCTTGTGTCCTTTCTGTTATAGCGAAACAGTAACACGAAAAAAGAACTTGCCTATTCTTCCTTCCTCTTAAGATTTTAGGTTATTTCCATATTCTTAACAAAAGTATTTAATAGATTTTTTTTATACTTAAATTTAGAAAAAGAGAAACATTAATACAATAAATGTAAAATTAGAGTAATTTTCAAAAAAAAAAAAAAAAAAAAAAAAAATCTGAGGAGCCTAACAGGATGTGACCGAGTTTTGTCCCACAAAACTTGTCGTCACATTCCTCCCTTTCTTCCGGGGAAAAAAATATTAAGCAACCATAGATATATATGTTTTTTTCAGTGGTTTTATTTATTTCTTTTCCCAGTACCTTATGGTAGCGGAACCAAATTTGGAAACTCTTATTCTATATGTTTTTTCTTCGAACTCTTTTAGAAAATTTAACCTTCCCTTACGGTTTGGATCTTGTATAAGATCTATCACATATGTCCATAGCTCCGTCGGTAATGGCTCCCCGGTGTGATTGCCTATGTGGGTTCCAAATTCCAGACCTTGGGACACGTGGCCTACACTGAGTGTCTCAATGGTGACTGCTGTTGGGGATTCAGTTGGGGCTGGTGGAATTTCTCCTACATCACTCCACGTTGTGTCGGTATTGATTGAGATGATGTCGTCTCCATACCATTCTCCCACTGCCTGTTCCAGTTCCGACGTAAGGTCCTCTGGGTGTACGTGAGCGACTGATTGTGAGCAGTCGGTGGGAAAAAGTTCATTCTCGTGGTCCTGGGTGAGGTCGATTACCGGTATCGAGGCGACTTCTTTCTTCTCTTCTTGTCGCGGGTTGGTTGTTTCGTGGGCTTCTTCCGTTTCACTGTCGCTGAGGGCCAGGTCTTTTTCCAGCAAGCTTTTTTGTTCGGCGGATAGCTGCCATTCGGTGCCTTCTGACTTTGTTGTTGCGCGAGTGGACATACGTGTCAGTCTCACCTTAGGGTCGGTAATAAAGATGGCTCGCCGTTTTCTGGTTTCTAGGGCCGTATAGCGCTCTCTTACTTGACGGCGGGTTCTCTCGAACTTTTCATCTTGGGACAAGTTGGAGGGTTTCGTATTCATGGTACCTGTAAGGGGTTTGGTAAGGAGACTTGGGTTAGGTGATTCTAGGTGTAAGGGAAATTTGTTAGTAGGACGACACAGGTATTTTACTACGGACAGCACTCAACATTGAAGGGTTTAAGTTCCCCCAGGTGGGCAGTTCTTTTCCGCCCCTGTTTGTCCGTTATTTCGGCGATTACGGGGGAAATGAATCCTCTTATTTCGTATGGGCCGTCATATCTGGGAGCTAGTTTTGCGGCGAAGCCTTCCACTGCTTTTGACAAAGGGTGTTGTTTTACTAGGACTTGGTCCCCTTTCTTGGGTTTCCATTCTCGTCTTCTGAGATTATAATATCTGCGCTGGTCTTGAGCGGCTACTTCTAGATTTCGCTTTACAAGTTGGAAAATTTCCTTAAGCAGTGTGGCTCGTTCACTTGGTTCGATGCCTACTCCTCCTGTCCCAGCGGTAACTTCATCGTACAGCATTCCTGGTAATCTTGGTTCTCGTCCTTGAACAATGTAACTGGGGCTATAGCCCGTTACCTCTGAAACACTTGAGTTGACTGCCAGCATAATTTCTGGTAACTGGTCATCCCATGTCCTTTGGTTGTCTCCTGCGTATTGTGCAATCATCGTTTTCACTGTGCGGTTTGCTCGTTCCGTGGGGTTTTCCTGTGGTGTATAGGGGGCTGTTAGTTGGTGTTGTATGCCGTAATCTAATAAAAATTTGACAAATGACCTGCTCGTAAATTGTGTTCCGTTGTCCGTAACCAGATATTTTGGGGTTCCAAAGCGGCTTATTATTCTTTCTCTGAGCCCTTTCTTCGCTATATCACTTGTAGCTTTTCTAGCTGGCATCAGTTCCGTCCATTTTGAAAATTTGTCGAAGAAAACTAACAACATTGTATTTCCGTGTTTTGATCGTGGTAGGGGTCCTACAAAATCTGCGCAAACAATGGCCCAAGGTTCTTCTGGAATTTGTGTTAACATCATTCCTGCTGGTTTTTGTTGGCTGGCCTTGTATCGTTGACACGAAACGCAGTTCCTGACGTATTTTGCTACTTGCCTGAATAGACCAGGCCAATAGTAGCGGTTGCAAACTCGGGCGATGGTCTTCCGTATTCCCATGTGTCCTGCCCCTGGTTGATCGTGATTTTCCTGTAGAACTCGCTGCCGGAGGTGCTTTGGCACACATAGTTTCCAGGGTGTGCAGCCTTCGACCTCGTTCCGACTAGGAACATGCCGGTATAGATTACCGTTCTCTACAATATAATCGGAGAACTTTTCCGGATTTTCTTGAACCTCCCTGATTTTCCGTTCTAGCCAGGCACATTTTTCATCTCCGGATTCTATAGTTGTGGTACACAGGGTGTCTAATGGCTCCCTTGATAAAGTGTCTGCTACCACATTACTCTTTCCCCGCCGGTATTCCACCTCAAAGGAATATTGTTGCAGTTCCAGCGCCCATCGAGCTATCCTTCCTGTGGGGTTCTCTAGGCTATTTAGCCATTTTAGTGAGAGGTGATCTGTGATAACCCTAAAATGGTAACCTTCTAGGTACGGCCTCATTTTCCGTATTCCCCATACGATTGCCAGGCACTCCTTTTCAGTTGCGGAGTAGTTGCATTCTGCTTTGTTTAATTTTCGACTGGCATATGCAATCACTCGTTCTCCTTCGTCCATTTCCTGTGTAAGGACCGCACCCAGGCCGAAGTCACAAGCGTCAGTTTGTAGCGTGAATTGCTTGGAAAAGTCTGGGCAGGCAAGAATTGGTGCTTCTGTCAGATGTTCCTTTAGTTGTTCAAACGCTTCTTGCTGTTCTTGTCCCCACTTCCATCTTATGTTTTTTTTAACAGCCGTGTAATTGGTTCCACTATTTTGGAAAAGTTTGGGACAAATCTGCGGTACCATGAGGCGACTCCTAGTACCCTTCTTACGCCTTTCACGTCCTTAGGCGGGGCCATCTCCTTAATTGCCGCAATCTTATCCGGGTCTGTTTGAATACCCTCTTCTCCGATCATATGGCCCAGATACTTAATCTTCTTTTGCATGAACTCACATTTTTCCTTATTTATCTTTAGATTCGCCTCCCGTAGTCTTTGAAAAACTACTCTTAAATTACTCATATGTTCGGCCAAGGTCGTTCCTGTGACAATAATATCGTCCAAGTAGGCAAACGCATAGGGTTCCATCGCAGGGCCTATAACCTGATCTAGTGCACGCTGGAATGTTGCTGGGGCTGAATGTAATCCGAACGGCATTACCTTCCATTGATAAAGCCCTCGGCCGGGTACCACGAACGCCGTATACATTTTGCTTCTTTTTTCCATTGGGATTTGCCAGTAACCATTCTTCAGGTCAATGGTGCTAAAGTACTTGGCCTCCCTTAAGCGCTCCAGAATTGAATTTATTCGGGGTAGCGGGTATGCATCTGAGATTGACCTGCTGTTTAGCTGACGAAAGTCGCAACAAAGCCTCCATTTACCATTTTTCTTAGGGGCAAGTACGATTGGCGAACTATAGGGGCTGTGTGATGGCTCAATGCATCCTGTTTCAATTAACTCGTCCACTAGTTCACTTATAATTTGTTGTTTCGCTGGATTTGTAGGCATGTATCTGTGTTTAAAAGGTACGTCATCTTTCATAGTGATACGGTGTTCGGCTATGTTAGATACCCCTTTTATTCCTTTAAACATTTCTAGTTCCTTTTCTAAAAACCTTGTTACTTGTTGTTCCTCCTCGTCTTCTGATAATCCCGTAAGTCGTACCCTCTGGACATTTGTCGTCATTGGGTCTTCGCCCAGCTGGATTTCCTCCGTTCCGCATTTTAGTGTTGTGCCCATCGCCGTCAAGAAATCCATTCCCAAAATGATATTATCCAGTATTTTTGGCAGTATTAATAAATTCATTGGCAATCTTTTATTTCCACAAGTTATTGTGACCTTTACACCCTCCTGTACTCTAGTTTGTGATGCATCGGCTAGTGAAACAATCACCTCGCTCAGAAATCGTTCCTTTCCCTTTGTGAGCCTCTCTGCGCATTGCCAACTAATAAAACTTCTAGATGCCCCAGTGTCGATCATCGCTTTCGCTTCCTGCCCATTTATGTTGATTTTTAAAAACATGTGTCCTTCGTGAATATAAAAGGTGCTGAGTTTCGGGCCATACTGATAGGGTTTATTGCCACCGGCCTCATCTACCCTTACTGATGAGGCCCCTGAGAGTTTCCCGCCTGTCTTCTGCAGCATTCTATGGTTTTCACGTTTGGTCGCCCACAGTCCCAACAGAATAATTTTTGCTCGTTTTGGCAATTCCTGTGGACATGCCCTTCTTGACCACATCGTCGGCATACGATACTGGGGTTGACTTGCCTTGCCCTATTTGTGTTTTCCGTGGTGTCTCTTGAAGTGCTTTGCTGGTGATTTCCTCCTGGATTTCTCCTCTGTGGCACTACCGGTTTAGGTTGATTTCGTGCCTGTTCTGACTGTACTTCTTCGTAGTCTTCTGCCAGCCTTGATAATTCCTGCAGGGTATGGAAATCTTGCCGTTTTATATACAGCCTGTATCCAGTCGTGGTATTGCCGTATAGCCTCTCTAGTTTTTGTTCCTCACTATATCCGGCTTGTCTCATCAGATCCTGTAGTTGTACCATATACGTTTTGAACGATTCATTCGGCTGCTGTTTCCTGGCCCGTATCGTGTCTTCTAATTTATTGAGGTAGCCTGATGGTAAGAAAAATGCCAGGAAGTCGTGTCTGAAGTTATTCCACGAGGTCCAGCGCCTATTGTTGTTGCGGTACCATGATAGGGCGAAGTCCCTGAGTAACTCTGGCATGGTACGGGGAAGTAAATTCAAGCGTATTTCATATACATCTGCCAGTTCCTCCACCCGTTCGATCCATGCGATGGGGTCCTTGCTGCCGTCAAACTTAAAAGACCACTTTCTAACTTGTTCAATAGCCTGCAGGTATTCTGCTCGCTCATCCTGCCGTTGTTCGCTGTAAGGTGTCGGTACTTGCTGTTCATTTGGCTGGTTCCTGTACAGGCCACCTGCGGTTTCGGTATCGCTTACCTGAATGTGGGGGATTGTGAACGCGACTCCCGTGCCGCTACTGTCGGTTTTTGTTTCTGGTTTAGCTGGCGATGCTGCTTTCCCATGTTTCTGCTCCAATTCCTCGAGCCGTAGCAGTTCATCAGGTTGGTGTTCACCGCCTTTAATGAATTCAGAAAACCGTCTTCGTATCTCCTCCACTGTGCCACTCGATTCCAATTCGAACTCTTCGGCATAGGCTACCAGCTCTTCTTTTTTCAAACTGTACACCCAGTTGATTTTGACCATCTTGCTTCTTTGTTACTTTCTGTGTTATTTTCCTGTTGAAGTCCCTGCTCGGGCGCCACTTGTAACGACTTTATTTTGGGGTATACTCAGCCTTTGTCCAGGTTCGTTACAAGAAAATATGACACGTGTTGATTTTGTTTATTTTAACAACAAATTCATTAAGTTTATTAGTATTATTATAATTTACAAGTAATGGAGATAATTATGTATAATTGGTTGCGTTGTGTTTCCGCTTATACTGCCTCAGCACTCCTTCCGTGTTATGTCCTTTCTCGTCTTGTTGCTGTAGTAACTTGGCTGCTTAAGCTGGTATCAATCTTAGCGTAGGGAAATCTTTGTTGTGCCGCTTGTTACGGGAAATTTGGGGAAAACTCTTCTGGGGTTTTCACTACGGGATATTTCGGGTTGTTCTACAATCTCACTTTCGTAAAATGCTCTATGGGCTATTTTGCTTGGTGTTAGGAAAACACGCTAGGGAAAAGTTTCTACTGGGTATTTGTTGGTTACTAGGATTTCACTCTGTGTTAGAAAACCACGCGGTGAAATTGTCTACTGGGTTGTTTTACTAGAATTTCACTCTGTGTTAGAAAACCACTCGGTGAAATTGTCTACTGGGTTGTTTTACTAGAATTTCACTCTGTGTTAGAAAACCACGCGGTGAAATTGTCTACTGGGTTGTTTTACTAGAATTTCACTCTGTGTTAGAAAACCACTCGGTGAAATTGTCTACTGGGTTGTTTTACTAGAATTTCACTCTGTGTTAGAAAACCACTCGGTGAAATTGTCTACTGGGTTGTTTTACTAGAATTGCTACTTCGCTTACCTGATGTGTTCTTGAGCTCGGCTCGATAACAAGTGTCTGTTCAACGTTTATGCTGCCCTTTTTATACTAGATTAGGACTAATATTTTACACTAACAATAATCAGTACCTACAGTTGTTCTTGTTATGTCTCTTTACTTGTCCTACGTATATTTTTGTTGCTTGTTGTTTATGTTTAAAACTGCTTGCTTTGTTATTGTTATTGTTACTTGTTTGTTGTTAGTGTTTCTTGTTTACTTGTTTGTCGCGATTGCTGTGTAGTGTTGTTGGTTGTTATTTTATAACTCACATTCCTGCCCGTTATGTACAGTGTGGTACAAAAGTTTGCGACCACGGGTAGTGATTACAGTGTAAGGCAAGGTACGGTTGATAAAAAAAAATCTGAGGAGCCTAACAGGATGTGACCGAGTTTTGTCCCACAAAACTTGTCGTCACAATATGACAGAATGGAACAAACACTGTCGAAAGATCCCGAGTTTAAGTCCCAATATAAAGCTGTTCTGGAGGAATATTTAACGCTTGGACACATGGAGGAAACGGCTTCTCAGGAAATTATCTCTGAGGGCAAATATTCTTCGTTTTGTCTACCCCAACATGCAGTAGTGCCGCCTGAGCATAAAACAACGAAGGTAAGGGTGATATTTAATGCCTCCAGAAAGACGAAGTCACAGGTATCGCTTAATGAAGTCCTCTACACAGGTCCCACACTTCAGAATGACTTAATAACGGTCATTCTCAACTGGAAGAAATATCGTTACGTGTTTAGTAGCGATATACAAAAGATGTTTCGGCAAATTTTGGTTCACCCTGAAGACAGAAAATACCAGCGAATTGTTTTTCAAAGTCAACCTCATGGCTCAGTTAAGGATAACCAGTTAAAAACGGTAACGTTCAGGGTAAATTGTGCCCCTTACCTCGCCATTCGAACCCTACTTCAACTGTAGTCTGAATGTGAAGCTACTTTCCCAAAAGCGGCAGCGATTATCCGTACCCAAACATATGTCGACGATATATTAGCCGGGGGCTATACAATTGAAGAATCCCTTTCGGCGCAGACTCAGCTTATTAGTGCTCTGAAATCTGCTGTTTTTCCCTTAAAAAAGATTACTTCCAATTATGCCGAATAACTCTCTAATTTACCAACAGAGGATTTATACGATTCTAATTTTCTAAGGTATCAGGAAGCAAGTTCAACAAAGACGCTTCGTATTAAGTGGAATGCACTATCGGATGCATTCACTTATAGTTTTAACCTCATGGAAAATTTCACAAGGCTAACAGCACGGCAAATTTTAGCATCCGTGGCAAAGCTATTGGATCCTGCAGGATGACTTATCCCCATAGTCATTAGGGCGAAGATTCTTATGCAGCAGTTATGGTTGGAGGGATTGGATTGGTATGAAGAGATTTCGGCAGAATCCCTGAAAAACTTGAACGAGCTTGTCGCAGATCTCTCGAAGATTGAGGAAATTTCAATAAGTCGACGGATTCAATATACACCTGAAGACAAGGTACAAATTCATGGATTCTGCGATGCGTCAAAAGCCGCATACTGTACCACAATATAAATTCGATGCCAAACTAAGTCCAACACAACCTTTGCAAACCTATTGCTGGCAAAGTCCAGAGTTGCGCCAATTCAAACGGTCTGTTTACCACGCTTGGAGCTCAACGGTGCAGTTTTGTTGGCAAATCTGGTAAGGTACGTACAAACAGCAGTCAATTTCACTGATAATGAAATTTTTCTTTGGACTGATTCGTCGATAGTGCTAGGTTGGCTCTCGAAACCACTTTCAACATGGGAGACATACGTGGCAAATCGAATCTCTCAGATTCATCGCCTAGTCCTGAACGCAACCTATACCCAATAAGAGTTCATTAAAACCCTTGAATCCATTTCTAGACGCAAACGCTATTCTAAGAGTCAATGGCAGATTGACTCAATCTTGCGTTATTTATAAACAGCAACCATGTGTTCAAATTATGGCACCTTTACCTCTAGAAAGGTGTAATTTATCCTTAGCATTTCAGATTACAGAGATCGACTTTGCTGGCCCGTTTGACCTCAAAGCAACGGCATTACGCGCTGCGGCTGTCACGAAAGGTTATGTCTCAGTATTCGTTTGTTTCAGCACAAAAGATGTTCATTTGGAGCCATGCTCGGACTTAACTACCGCAGCCTTCCGTGCTGCATTCGCTCGTTTCGTTGGGAGGTGGGTGCTTCCCCAGAGGGAAGTGATAAATAACGGCAGAAACTTTTTAGGCGCAAGCAGAGAGCTGGAGCAAGACTTTAACATATTCGTTAAAACGATAGCCCGAGATATATCCCAGAAATATGTGACACACGGATTTGAATGGAAGTTCATTCCGCCGCATGCACGCGCTGACTCCTGCTCATTTTTTACGGGGAGCTCCTTTGATGGCTCTACCGGAACAAGACTTTCAGAACATGTCAGTAACAAATAGATTAGGGAAGTTAAAAGCCATGCATCATCAATTCTCAATATTTTAACCAATGGTATTGGTAGATTTGCTGTAATTGATTATCTTTTTTCAATTTATTTACATGTTTATTCCTCGCTTCTGTTTTTCGTTCTTTTTAAAAGAATTCTTTCGTTATACAAAGTAAATTTTTGGTTTTGCGTTTTCTTTTTTGTTTTTCTTTTTTCGTTGACTTTCTTTGCTGCTGAGTTCGAGATCTGGTTCAGTAAGGAATACAAATTATCAGTAATAAATTTAGGTTTATTTAACCTTTACTTTTTTTATTAAATTGTTGTATAATTAATTTTTTTATATAAAAAAAGAAAAGTCTCAGGCTCAATAAATTATACAACAATTAAATTATGAGTAAATGTTAGTTCACTTAATGTTGTAAAATTCCTTCCTTTATTAAAATAATTAAATGAAAATTAAATTTGATGAACTAGAGTCTGATTTTAAAATATCAAAAATTTTAATTAAAGCCATGAACAGTTCAATAAACTACAGACTTATTGTAAATAAAATAACTGTTTTTATAAATTATAAATTTTGACTAAAAATAGTTGCACTTAAAAATAAATTTCGTATGAAAACGGGTAATTCTTTTTTAAAAAATGCTCTTGTCATGGTGTTTGTAGATGTTGTGTTCCATTTAAATTTTAGGATAAAAAGGTACAAGAAAATTTCACGTTGCAATGTAAAAATTAAATTTATATATAAAGTGTATTTTAAAAAAATTCTTATTAATCCAAAGAATTATCTAAAAAAATTTTTTGCTCTAAACTGTTTGAAAAATGACAATTTTAAAATTTCAACTTCTCTTAAATTATAAGAAATAAAATAATCATTTTAATGTCTTTTAAATGAAAGCACAGCATGGGACAAAATTTAGTTCTACGGCCATTATTACAACTTGCCGATAGTTAAAGGTATGATTTTGTACCACGTATAAAAAGTTTTTCACTATTTAAATTTTGCTTAAAACTTAAGTAAGCAATACAATAAATTAAAGACAAGTTGATCCTACTGGGTAGGCTTAAGTTAAGCTAAAAAAATAAATAACTTGTTATACGTCCAACAAAATCGTACTTTTAAATAACGGCAAGTTGAAATAATGGCCCTTTGTGTTTCCAAAAATTTGAATAAATTTTCTAAATTTAGATTATTTTCTGTAGTAAATTTTAACTTTAAGTCAAGTGAAATATAAAAAAAAACTTTTTAAGATTTGTAAATTCCATCGACGCTAAAAGCATGGCTGAGCATTGGGACACCTTAGCAGAGAAACTTAACACTTTAGGGGGAGCGTTTGAAAATGGTGAAAATTGGAGGAAGGCTTGGAAAAAAATTCGGCAAATTTCGCACCATGTCTTGGAGATATTAAGTTACAACACGTTTTCTTTGCTTCTATTTAACAGAAGCAAGGCAAAGCAGAAGTTCCAAGACTTTATTCTATTATTATACTCACCTTTAAGCAAATTTAAATTGTCATTGCTAAATTGTCATTGCGGGTCTACACCAAAAATAAATATCTCAGCAATATGGCAATAACGTCGGCAGAGTAACAGAGGAAGATTTCTTATCAGTGATGCAAAATGTGGCACAATTGGGCCATTTGTGGTACTTTTGAATGTTTGATGACCCTGTGGTACTTTCTAATCTCTTTTGACCCTTTCAGATCAAAATTGAACTAACTACAATTACAAATTTTTCAATGTAATTTTCTTACTGTTTCAAATACGAATTTTATTTACACATTGCTTTGTTTGTTAAAAAAACTTGATAATTGTATTGGCGAATCTATCATGTATTAAATAAAAATAATTTTTTGGTAGTATGTATACCAAGTTAGTACCAAAAATCACTGTAATTTTTTTCTAGTATTGGACCATAGCAACTCAACCGTGCATTTGTATTTCAATATGTTAGTCGCTTTATTATGATTTGCGGGACACAGTGCCTCATCAATAGCTCTTCTCCAGCTTTTTTTCAGGGGCGCGACGGAACGTCCTCTACCTATAGGGTTCCAAGTAAGTGCTTGTTGAGCAAAATCGTTGCTGGTTCTTCTTTTATATGGCCAATCCATCGCGGTTTTCGACGTTTTATTTCATTGCACTGGTTTTGATTTGTTTTAAACCACAAGCCAGCATCACTTTTTCTATTTGGCTACTATATACGCAGGATATTTCTGGTAAAAAATGTTGGCCCTATCAAAGGTATTTTGGCCCTTTTAAATCGTCATTTTGGACCAAAAATTAAAAACGCAAAATGCATCACAGTTTCTTATTGCTCAGCTTATGTTAAAGGCATGGGAAAAGGTATGTTAACTCATAATTTGCAAACATATCAAGGAAGAAGGTGCAGTGTAACATGTGACGACATCTTGCAGAAATTATTTTTGTTAATCTCAATAGTTTCTTATTCGATCTTTATTTTTTAAATTTATATTAATTTTTTTAAGCTTGAGGTCTTTTTATATATTATTTTATTAAACATATATTTTTTTTTTGTTAAAATAAAATTTTAACCTCAAGCTTAAAAAATTAATATAAATCTAAATAATAAAGAACGAATAAGAAACATGTATATTATCAAAAATAAGTTTTGCAATTTTATTTTAGTGCTTATTAAAAAGAATATTTTCGTGGTTGTTTTTAATTATTTAATTCTTTTAGTTTAAATATAATTTGCTACCATTTCGCAAACTTAATTTCTTTCCACTCAATTTGCTTCTATTTTTTTCATCCAAATTTAGATATTTTAATTAGGCTTAAGTTCATTGAATTTAATTTGCATTAAATTATTTTTATGAAGAAAGGAATTTTTACAACATGGAAGATTAATTAAAATTGTTATTGATAATTTTCATTCTTGACTGACCTGGGATTCGAAGCCAGGCTGTCTGGCGTGTGATTCGAACCCAGGCGGCTGGTTACCCTGACATGTTTCGACCTCAACCACTAGGTCTTCTCAAAGGGATTTGCCGTCTTACACTCGCAGCCATCGAAGACTGCTGACGTCAGTAGTCAAACATCAATCCTTAAACCAAATTGTATTTTAACCTTTGGTAGATCGAAATTTGCTTTTTGAATGATTATCCATTTTTAATTGATCTCACATGTTTTTCCTTACTTCTGTTTTTTCGTACTTTTGTCAAGAATTCTTCTTGAAGTCCAAAGTACATTTTTTTTTTTTTTGTTTTTCCTGTTTTTGTCTTTCTTTTTTCTAGTTGACCTTTTTCAGCACAACTTGAAGGACAAATGTAAACATAGCTCGTGCCTTAGCTGTTAACAATAATTAGTATTGTGGTTATTTTATTGAACTGTTAATGGTTTTTAATCCAAATTTAGATATTTTAATTAGGCTTAAGTTCATTGAATTTAATTTGCATTAAATTATTTTTATGAAGAAAGGAATTTTTACAACATGGAAGATTAATTAAAATTGTTATTGATAATTTTCATTCTTGACTGACCTGGGATTCGAAGCCAGGCTGTCTGGCGTGTGATTCGAACCCAGGCGGCTGGTTACCCTGACATGTTTCGACCTCAACCACTAGGTCTTCTCAAAGGGATTTGCCGTCTTACACTCGCAGCCATCGAAGACTGCTGACGTCAGTAGTCAAACATCAATCCTTAAACCAAATTGTATTTTAACCTTTGGTAGATCGAAATTTGCTTTTTGAATGTCAAGAATTCTTCTTGAAGTCCAAAGTACATTTTTTTTTTTTTTGTTTTTCCTGTTTTTGTCTTTCTTTTTTCTAGTTGACCTTTTTCAGCACAACTTGAAGGACAAATGTAAACATAGCTCGTGCCTTAGCTGTTAACAATAATTAGTATTGTGGTTATTTTATTGAACTGTTAATGGTTTTTAATCCAAATTTAGATATTTTAATTAGGCTTAAGTTCATTGAATTTAATTTGCATTAAATTATTTTTATGAAGAAAGGAATTTTTACAACATGGAAGATTAATTAAAATTGTTATTGATAATTTTCATTCTTGACTGACCTGGGATTCGAAGCCAGGCTGTCTGGCGTGTGATTCGAACCCAGGCGGCTGGTTACCCTGACATGTTTCGACCTCAACCACTAGGTCTTCTCAAAGGGATTTGCCGTCTTACACTCGCAGCCATCGAAGACTGCTGACGTCAGTAGTCAAACATCAATCCTTAAACCAAATTGTATTTTAACCTTTGGTAGATCGAAATTTGCTTTTTGAATGATTATCCATTTTTAATTAATCTCACATGTTTTTCCTTACTTCTGTTTTTTCGTACTTTTGTCAAGAATTTTTCTTGAAGTCCAAAGTACATTTTTTTTTTTTTTTTTGTTTTTCCTGTTTTTGTCTTTCTTTTTTCTAGTTGACCTTTTTCAGCACAACTTGAAGGACAAATGTAAACATAGCTCGTGCCTTAGCTGTTAACAATAATTAGTATTGTGGTTATTTTATTGAACTGTTAATGGTTTTTAATCCAAATTTAGATATTTTAATTAGGCTTAAGTTCATTGAATTTAATTTGCATTAAATTATTTTTATGAAGAAAGGAATTTTTACAACATGGAAGATTAATTAAAATTGTTATTGATAATTTTCATTCTTGACTGACCTGGGATTCGAAGCCAGGCTGTCTGGCGTGTGATTCGAACCCAGGCGGCTGGTTACCCTGACATGTTTCGACCTCAACCACTAGGTCTTCTCATAAAAATAATTTAATGCAAATTAAATTCAATGAACTTAAGCCTAATTAAAATATCTAAATTTGGATTAAAAACCATTAACAGTTCAATAAAATAACCACAATACTAATTATTGTTAACAGCTAAGGCACGAGCTATGTTTACATTTGTCCTTCAAGTTGTGCTGAAAAAGGTCAACTAGAAAAAAGAAAGACAAAAACAGGAAAAACAAAAAAAAAAAAAATGTACTTTGGACTTCAAGAAGAATTCTTGACAAAAGTACGAAAAAACAGAAGTAAGGAAAAACATGTGAGATCAATTAAAAATGGATAATCATTCAAAAAGCAAATTTCGATCTACCAAAGGTTAAAATACAATTTGGTTTAAGGATTGATGTTTGACTACTGACGTCAGCAGTCTTCGATGGCTGCGAGTGTAAGACGGCAAATCCCTTTGAGAAGACCTAGTGGTTGAGGTCGAAACATGTCAGGGTAACCAGCCGCCTGGGTTCGAATCACACGCCAGACAGCCTGGCTTCGAATCCCAGGTCAGTCAAGAATGAAAATTATCAATAACAATTTTAATTAATCTTCCATGTTGTAAAAATTCCTTTCTTCATAAAAATAATTTAATGCAAATTAAATTCAATGAACTTAAGCCTAATTAAAATATCTAAATTTGGATTAAAAACCATTAACAGTTCAATAAAATAACCACAATACTAATTATTGTTAACAGCTAAGGCACGAGCTATGTTTACATTTGTCCTTCAAGTTGTGCTGAAAAAGGTCAACTAGAAAAAAGAAAGACAAAAACAGGAAAAACAAAAAAAAAAAAAAAATGTACTTTGGACTTCAAGAAGAATTCTTGACAAAAGTACGAAAAAACAGAAGTAAGGAAAAACATGTGAGATCAATTAAAAATGGATAATCATTCAAAAAGCAAATTTCGATCTACCAAAGGTTAAAATACAATTTGGTTTAAGGATTGATGTTTGACTACTGACGTCAGCAGTCTTCGATGGCTGCGAGTGTAAGACGGCAAATCCCTTTGAGAAGACCGAGTGGTTGAGGTCGAAACCAGTGTTTAAAAAACTTAAGTCAAAAGTCGAAAAGTCGCAAAATTTTAACTTTTCAATGCTTTTACTTTTCTCTGCTTTTTAAAATCAAACATTGATTCTGGTAAAACTTATGAAAACAAACGGCAGTCGTGTGCTCAGTTTTCTTCTGCTTTTGATAAGTTAAAAGAATCAAAATCACAAGCAGTGTCTTTGCTTTTGAAAGTTGTCAGAAGTCGCAGTCCTAAAAGCAGGCAGTCTTTTAGTTTTGTACATTTTTAACAGAAAAATATTCTCTTTTCTCTTCTGTTTTTTTTTTTACATTTATACTTACTCACACACAGGGGTGCCATATTTGTTGTTGGTAAAAAATCGGCATATTTTCAAAAAAAAAAAAAAAAAAATCGGCAAATTAAAAATGTCTATTTTAAACACAAAAAAACATGTTTTGAATAACAAAATCGAAAAATTCAGCATAACATATAAAAAGTAAAAATGTAAACGTTTTACAACGGCTTATGTAAATTTATATATTGTAAAATTCAGCCCTATTTAATTACATTTAATGAAAAATTCAATTATGCGGATTTTAGCGATACGGAACAAATTTTTTTTGGGATTTATAAAAAAAATATTTTTAATTATTCTAAAAATACAAATATTTTTGTCAAAAACTAAAAATTAAATGCTACGGCGATTTTTGACATTGAATTTGGCGAAAAAGTTCAAAATCAATCTGACAACCCTGATTGGGACTTATAACTTGCAAATACAAAGAACTTTTTGCTTCTGCGACTGTTTGCGACTTACAAAAGCAAAGAGATTGATTTTACTTTTACTTGCGAAACTGTTCAAAAGAAAAGAAAAGAAAAATCACAATTTTTAAAACAACTGCTGGCAAAAGTTTCGTTCAACTGTTTGTTTTTCGTTTTGTGATTTTGCTTTGACTGAAACTGTTGTTGATTTCTGAAGCACAAGCAGAAGTCAAATCAAAAGAAATGAAAGTTATTGCAGTTTTTTAAACACTGGTCGAAACATGTCAGGGTAACCAGCCGCCTGGGTTCGAATCACACGCCAGACAGCCTGGCTTCGAATCCCAGGTCAGTCAAGAATGAAAATTATCAATAACAATTTTAATTAATCTTCCATGTTGTAAAAATTCCTTTCTTCATAAAAATAATTTAATGCAAATTAAATTCAATGAACTTAAGCCTAATTAAAATATCTAAATTTGGATTAAAAACCATTAACAGTTCAATAAAATAACCACAATACTAATTCTATTTTTTTCTTTTTGCTTTTTTTCAATTCACAACAAATTTTGACGTTTTATGTTATACTACATTTACACCTAGACAAAATCTTGTACTTAAGAGATTTTGAGCGTAATCTTGTTCATTTCTACTAGATTTCCCATACAAAGCAAAATCTAGTTCGTCACTAGATTTTGGCAAACTCTCACAAAATCTTGCAATACTCAACGATACAATTATTAATTTCATACTAATGTACTAAAAAATACAACTCTGAATAAGAAAAATCTGACAGTTAGACAAACTAAAACAAAAATATATAAAAAGAGCGGGGAAAAATTAATTTGCGGCAAATTAAAAATATACAGAAATAAGAATTTATGAAAATGGATAAACCAATAATTAATAAAGGGTATGCAAATTATATGAATTATTACACTGGTTTACAGCCAAAAAATACCAAGAAAACCACATGCCTAGATAACTTAATTGGGACCTCCTGAACACGAAAATCGCTGTAATTTTTTTTTTCTAAGTACCGTTTTTTAGATAACGGTACTTTTGTGTTTTTCAGTGTATGGTCCTCTCAAACCCTTGTGGAAAGGTAATTGAATGCCTTTTCCGCCGATATGCTGCAAATTTCTATCTGATAAGAAATGGCTGAGTTATGGCACCTCAAAATTCAAAATTTGCCTATTTTTTACGTTTGTTTCAAAAATTTTCATTTTTATTTCGTTTTTTTTTTCTACGTTATAGTAAAGATGTGGAATGTTTTATTTTTTTACCTAATAGTTTATTTAATTACCAACATTTTAAGTGTAATTTGAAAAAAATCGGATGAAAAATAAAGTTTTTATTAAGGATTTTATGGAACGACAATATTTTCATCTTAATTGCTCACGCACTATATTCGGCGTCCATCAGTTTTGGAATTTGGGAATTTACGTCTGGGAATTTACATTGAAACGACAATAAAAAAATAAAATTTGTTTTTGTTTTCAATACAAGTTCCCGGATTTACATTTTAATTTTAAAAAACAGGCAGGTCTATTATTGTGCATCGGATTTTTAAGCAATTAAGGTTTTTCCAAAATTTTATGGTCCTTTACTGTCTAATAAGCGTGCGTGTTTCTTACAGGTAACAAAACGCGCGAAACACTATCATAAAGATGTGTTTTTTTTTAACAATTTTCCATGCAAATAAATTTTTTAAAGAATTCTTACAGGCATATAAAAGAAAAACATTTTTTAAAAACATGTCAGTTTGGCTTTGTACGTGCAAAAAATAAGATGTGTTCAATCGATCCCAACGAATTTTGTTATGTTTGTGGTGTTCTTGTGAAAAAGAAATCACAACATTTGATGCGAAAAATGAATACGAAAAATTTATCTGAAGCGTATAAGAAGTATTTCGGCTTTCGACCTGCGTCTCTCGACAAACCGTGGACACCGAATAGTGCATGTAACAACTGCCGAACAATATTAAATAAAATTGGTAAGGGTCAAGAGTGTTTCTTCACATTTGGAAAGCCAATGCAATGGAGAAACCAGATCAACCATACAACAGATTGTTATTTCTGTTTAACGGAAAAGGCTATCGGACGTAGAATTGAACCAGTTTATCCAGTTGTTAGCTCGGTGACGCTACCAGTGCCGCACTCAGTATCGTGCCCCAAACCGCAGCTGATTGTAGCGGGCCCCACAGAAATACGAAAAAGAACAATAAAAAATTATTCATCAGATGAGTGCAGTGAGCAGAAATGCAATCAAATAAGAAATCCCATTTACTTACTCAGGCCGAGCTCAATTATTTGTGCCGAGATTTGTATTTGCCGAAATCGAAATCTGAAATACTTGCATCGCGTTTACAAGAGTGGGAATATTGTACTCCTGAGACACGTGTTACATATTACCGTGATCGCAGCAAACAACTTGCACTTGTCTTCGCAAAAACGGCAAACTTTTGTTTTTGTGCCAACTTATGTGGTCTTTTCAATGCTCTCCAACAAAATTATGACCCAGAGGAATGGCGTCTTTTTATGGATGGAGGCAATGATAGTTTGAAGGCAGTCTTGCTTCATAAAGGGAATACGAAACCATCAATTCCAATCGGATATGGAAAATACATAAAGGAAACATATGAAGCAATGAAAGAACTTCTCGATCTCATACATTATGACCAACATCAATAAAAAGTTTGCTCTGATTTTAAATTAGTTGCCATACTATCTGGATTGCAAGGGGGCAATACGAAGTTTCCCTGTTTTCTATGTCTATGGGACAACCGTGACCGTCAGAATCACTACACCCGAAAAGTTTGGCCCGAGCAAAGTGGACGTACGCAAGGAGTGTACAATATCAAAAATGACCCAATCATTCCTCTGGAGAAGATAATACTTCCTCCATTACATATTAAGCTTGGGTTATTTACAAATATTGTGAAAAAGTTGCCAAAAGACAGTCTTGCCATGAATTACCTTAAACAAAAATTTCCGAGAGCCACAGCGAGCAAAACTGAAGCTGGTATATTTGATGGACCTCAAATTCGGGCTCTGTACGGTGACCAAGCATTTAATGAGTGTTTAGGTCCA
The DNA here is from genome assembly GCA_943735925.1 of Pollenia amentaria. Classification (NCBI taxonomy): domain Eukaryota; kingdom Metazoa; phylum Arthropoda; class Insecta; order Diptera; family Polleniidae; genus Pollenia; species Pollenia amentaria. Next base: position 195,491,172 of record OX031008.1, on the reverse strand, counting down.
GCTCATTTGGAGGCATGGGAAGCATTCCAGGACATCGTTCACAACTTTTTGGGAAACTACAGAAGTCCTGATTACGCAGAGAAGATCGATACATTACTGCAAAAATTCAATGCCATTGGTAAGCGTTGAGTGAAAACATGTATATCAAAAAGGCCGTTATAATTTTAAAATTTATTCTTTTTAACCTTGAGGTTCAAATATGACACCTAAATTACACTTCTTATTCAGTCATTTGGATATTTTCTCCACGAACTTGGGCTCCGAAAGTGATGAACAAGGTGAAAGATTTCACCAAGAGATGGAAGAAATCGAGAGACGTTACAAAGGCTGGTGGGACGAACAAATGATGGCGGACTATTGTTGGTTCCTCATTCGCGAAGATCCATCCGAAAAAAACACAACATTTCAAGTCGCTCGTCATTTAATTTAAATTTTTTGAATTTAAGCCGAATATACTAGTGTGTGAGCAATTAAGATGAAAATATTGTCGTTCCACAAAATCCTTAATAAAAACTTTAATTTTCATCCGATTTTTTTCAAATTACACTTAAAATGTTGGTAATAAACTATTAGGTAAAAAAATAAAACATTCCACATCTTTACTATAACGTAGAAAAAAAAACGAAATAAAAATGAAAATTTTTGAAACAAACGTAAAAAATAGGCAAATTTTGACTTTTGAGGTGCCATAACTCAGCCATTTCTTATCAGATAGAAATTTGCAGCATATCGGCGGAAAAGGCATTCAAGTACCGTTCCACCGATATGCCATTCATCTCGATCGGACTTGGTTGGGCTCCACAAGGGTTTGAGTGGGACCATACACCGAAAAACACAAAAGTACTGTTATCTAAAAAACGGTACTTAGAAAAAAAAAATTACAGGGTTTTTTTAACTTATCTAGGCATGTGGCGTTCTTGGTATTTTTCCAAATTAAAAATTTGTGAAGCAGTGTTATAAACTGTGTAGCATTACAGTGACCTTAATTTACAGAATACGTACCTACAAAAAGTAAAAGCAGTGGAATTCCAACGAAGAGGCGCTTTTAATACTTATAATATTGCTTTTTAAGTTTTTATTTGTTTTTGTTTGTTTTGCAATAAAAATGTTACATTTAAAAATTTGCAATTGTATCTTTTATTTGTTCACCTTTTGGGTTATAGTTGTAAGTAAACTCCTCGCCACTTGGGTGCTCTTTTTACGTATCAATCGTCTTTTCCAAGGTATCATTTATTGCGGGTAGTACATTTGCAGCAGTTTGTTAGACCTTATATTTAACAAATGCTGTTTTATTTACGCAAAAATGTTAATTCCTATTGTATTTTTTAGATCTGGATGAAAAATATAATAAATTTAGTTTTTGGCTTTCCATTTTTCCTTCAGTTTACAATACGAATAAGTGCAAAGAGGAATGCCAAAAACGGAACACAGAAAATACGATTCATTTCTTTTTTTTACCCTTCTTGCTTCTCTACCCCGCTTGCTGTCAAACGAAAAAAAGACATGATTTAAAAATAGGGGTAAAAATCATCGTGAAAATTGGGTGTTATATTTTTTTAAAACAGCACCACGTGTAAAATTATTTATTTTCGCCGCTTAGCCAGCGTAAGCCAGTATTCACTATCCTACACAATCGTACGATTCATTCACACGAAAATCTGACTCAATTCTACCAGACATTAAGAAATGTTTGCCAAATCTGCTCTCAATGCCACACTATTCCACAAAAAAGATGCAAAAAGAAAATCGCATAGAATGTATCATTTTATGAAAATTTTCATAAACACTTGCAAGTCGGTCAGACTTGTCAAAAAATCTGTCACTCAATTAATTTTGAACCCACACTATCATTTTTTATTAGTCACACCATTTTTTTTTTTGGCAAATCGTGCGACTGAATAGGATATTGTATCGCCGGCTAAAAGTGGCATTTTGCCCCTCTTTTGACTGGGTTTATTATTGTCTCTTTGTAAGTAAAGTTATACTACTTTAAGCTCGTCCAATTAATGAGTAATCAGTAACTGTTTTTGTATAAATGTCTAAATAAAAGTTATATGCAACAGTGGCACAAAATAGATTTCTTTATATATGATGAACGGCTTGTGAAGTTTCCAAATTTCGTACAAATTGGTAGCAATACTTTTGCAGCGACACCTGATCCAAAAACCCCGTGGTTTTAATAAATTTTATTCGAATAATACAAAGAAGCATTTAATTACACAGGCCTGCGAAATTATAGCTTGTGCAAGTTTTTTTCTTAAACTATTATTATTTGTAGTTATTGTCGTAAAAGTAACGGGAAACGATATTGATGTGATTCATTGTACGCACCGATGTAGTTATACTTTTCTTTAAGGCGTCACGCGGTTAAAATAATAGCTAAGTTATATCGGGTTAAATCTAAGATTTTCTGAATTTTTTTGTTTTTTTGACAATTTTTTTCCTTTAAGAAATATGCTTTTTCTCACATGTAATTACAAAATCCATGGTCTTATAAAGTAATTGTATAGTCCATTTGATTGCACTAAATGATTTAAATCAGCAGTGCGCTATCACTAAATAAAACTGCAAAAAAATTAGTCTGCACTCTTTTTTACTAGCTTAAGTGATGATATTTTTTAAACTACAACATTTGGTCGCACACTCCTTCAGTATTCATGGTCTCCAGCAAGAATGTATCAAGCGTATACAGAAAAAAATATCGTAGGTAATATTAAGGAAAAAATTTAGTTAACCTTTAACGACAAAAATAGTCAAATAAACTAAAATTTTTTTCAAATCAACAGTCGGTTAATCCATATTGACGAATTTTCTTTAAATATACATAATTTTTTAGCAAAAAATATATATTAGTAAAAATAGTTTATTTGAATACTATAACAACAAAAATTTAGTAAAAGCGGTAGTAACGCATCGTAAACGAAAAAACGCACAATATTTGTTAAGTTTACACCCCTAATGGAAGTAAATGTTAATAAAATTTTAGTTTATATGAATATGTTTCGTAATTTTTTCTAACGTAATGAAGAAGAAGAATAAAAATAAACAATTAAGGTGTTGAGTTAAATAACATTTCGTTAAAGTTTTAGTAAAGGAATTTATTTTAGTAAATATGAAGAAAATTCTTCAAACTAACTAATGGCAAAATCATTTCAAAAAAGGCCAGTTAAATTGAAGAAATTTAGTAAAATTTTACTAAATAACATTTTTGAACCTGCATAAAAGTTAGTAGAATTAAAGAAATTTTGTAAATTAACTAAATTGCTTTAGTAAAATTGAAGAAACATCTTCAAACTAACTAATTTGATTTAGTAAATATGAATAAAGACATGTAGAACTGCAGAATTTTTTTAAGTTTTGGAGAAGGAAAATAAAAAACGCATTACTTTATAAAACACGCTTCTGGATAAGTGAAGAAAAAATAATAAGTGAAACAAATCAAAAAATAAATTAAATAACAAGCGTAAGAATTTAATAAAATTTGTGAGAATGAAGTGTTTTATATGTGATAAAAAGTTTTGTTCTATCGAAGCCTTAACTGTGCACTTAAAGATTTACCATTCGCTTTCCTCAAATAGCACCTTCCAGTATTGTGAGGCCATACTCCCATAAAACTACAAATAATAAAAGAGTTTTAAGCCTGGCTAAGAAATACACTATTTATTTAATATTTGTGCATATATAAGGAAATGTATAAAGGCCAGTGTGGAGACAATCTTCACACGTTCACTCAGAGACCATTATGGTCCATTGTGACGCCTACGTATTTATTAAATATTTGTACATATAGGTCCTCCTGAAGACAATATTGCTAATGACATCGAAGCAATTCTAATGGACAACTGCTCGTGGGCGGAAATTGAAAGCCATTGGGCTGCAACCAAAAACCATCGGATGAACGAAATATTTACTTAAAAAAGTATACATGACATCATAAGTAAATGGCCGCAGTATAAAAAGCCATTGGGTTTCAAGCTGGTACGTTTAGGTTTTGATTTATACTGTACTAAACTAATATGTATATTTTTGTAGATTGACATAGATTTCAAACATTTGTCTTTAAAGATCGTATCAAAGACCCATCGAGCAAAGTTTTATTTCAAACTATGTCGAAAATTATTTCAAAATTGTATTATCTCAATATTTTAATCATTTCAGATGGTCGTTGCGTTGGCATATTTCAACTTCCGCACAGTATTTTGGTACCATCAACAAAAGTCTTTAATGTTGACAACGGGAAAAAATTATGTACACGCTTTTCTGTACGAGATTCACAGAGAAGTTTTATTATTGATGGAAGCTCGGTCGCTGATTGCGAGCAAGAGTTATTTAAAAAATATGAAAGTAAAAGTAAAATTCAGCCTTTCATATTAATATCGGGTTCAATTTTAGAACCAAAAGATATTGTAATTTATTATGAAGGCATAACATATATCATGAATTCTGCGTTAAATGCTATAGATACTTGCTTTAAAATATTTTTCGTATTTAACTTAGAGTATCCAAAAGAATCTATTTTAGTTTGGTCCTTTATTCAGAAGCAATTTTATAATATTACAACAAATACTGACTACAGCAGTCCCCAAATAAATTCCCTTATTTCAAATTTGAAATAATTTTATAGGGCAATTTATTGCCTCTTCGTCGGTTTCAAACGTTAACGTTGGCATAGAAAATTACATTAAAAAAACCACTATAAAATTTTAAAATATGATTTTGTTTTAAACGTAATGGTTCTGTGTAAACGTTAACGTTCGAAATCGATGAATAAGCATTTAATTGTCAATTTAAATTCCCTTTCATATATTTTTAATTTTATCAAAAACAAACGAATTTGTGTCTATGTTAAGTTATATACTCGTACATATACACATATGTATGTACGTAAATTACAAAATTGAGAATATAAATTTTTTATAACTGTTTGAATTATAAGAGTAAAATATAAGTTATAAGTATTTCTAAATTATACATATGTAAACATTTGAATGATATTGCCTTTATTAGAATTATTTTGTAAAAAATGTTAATTTGTTTTGTGAAATAAGTAATTTTAGGTTTTTTGTACAAAATATATAAAATTAAAAAATTTGGTGACGTTTTTTATTCCTCGTTTTTACATAAGTATATGTACGTATGAATATTATCTCTCACGATATAAACTATGTATGTACTACTCTACTCGTATATTGTTTAACTTAACAGATTTTTAAGGAAATATAAATATGTTAATGTACACAAAGTAATATTTTGTAATCACATACAGAATTATTGAATGTATTTATTACAAAAATTTGTGTTAAATGCCTACATAGACTAATAAAAGTAATTCCTACTGGGGTTTGATATTTGAGTAAAATGAAGTAGTTACATTAAAGAATAATTCTTCAATATAACTTATAGTATTATTCAAATTAACTAAACTTAGGACTTAAATTGAATAAGATTTCTTCAATACTAATAAAAAATTTCATAAAATTGACTAAATTAATTAGTTAAGTTGAATAATAATATTCAATATGAATCAGAAATTACTTAAATAATGAGTAAATTTGACTTATTTCTTTATTCAAATTTACTAAAATTTCTTCATATTAACATCCCGTTAAATAACGAAACACAATAATCAATTTGAAGAAATTTCTTCAAAATAACTAATATACAAAATTTACAAAAAGCAGGCGTAGTCTTGATTAATTTTTTCGTTGGCTGTATATTAACGTACTTTTCTTCAACTATGCACCCCATTCAACCTTATTTAGGTAAATTTTTGGTTGAGTGTATACATCAGCACATGGGATCAGAGCCGTAGAGTGCACTTAAGTCCTCGCATCTCGACAGGATTGTTACCCAGGCAAAGGATATTTGACCATAGCTGCCATACAAATACAACTCCTGAAAATAGTTTTTAATGCCATAACTTCCTTATAAATCTCGCTACTAACATAAAAATAGGGGATAACAAGTTTTACGACAGCTACTATGTCATGACAAAATGTTGTTATGGCAGGTCCAAAATTTACCATAGGTTCCAAATAAGCCCCAATCCTAAATGAAGATATCTAAATAATATTCGGCACAATGAACTTTTACATGAATCTTAACTTCATAACACAATTTTATTCAGGCGGGCCATGCTTGCCCATGGGTTCTAAATTGGCTTGACCCACAAAAATTACTTCCATATACTGTGGCGTAGGGTATTATATGGTCGGGCTTGACCGACTATACTTTCTTACTTGTTATACTTATAAAATATTCAAACTTAATAAACTTCTCGAGTAACTACACTGGATTCATGTGATTTTATATTTCTAAACATAATCCAGATTTCATAAAATTTTATTTATCAAGATAATGTTTTTCAAAGATAACAATTAGCAAATATCGTTATGGAATTTTACTAAGACATTTATGATAATTTCAGAGTTTTTAGCTTAAATAAACAAAAAACTGCGCACTTTATTTAATAATTTAACTTAATTTTATTTATTTTAATTTTTTCTTATCATTTATGTGAGCACATTCATTTGTTTTATTACTTGGTTTTGTTCTACACGTAATGCCAAAATTGTTTTTTTTTTTTTTAGTTTATTTAATTAAATTAAAAATCTTTTTCCTTTTTTTTTTTTGCTATGACTATCTTTTTGTTTATTTATTTTACAATATTGTTTTTGTTCACTTGTTAACTGTTTTAATTCGACTGTATAAATATTTGCTTAGAAGTACAATAAAAGTCGCCAACTGCGTTCCAATAGTTTTTTAAAGAAATCTTTTTTTTCTCTTTTGCTTAAGATTCCAAAAAATCTGTTTTTTTCTAAAATGTGAAAATATGTCCTCTACAATCGGACCGTAAACCTTTAGGCTGAAATGTTCTGCAAGTCGTACTCATAATCACTACCAGTCACACTTTTAATCGAAAGTTGTAGACTAATAATGCAAGTCAACACTAGTTTTGTTGCCAAGGAACTGTATATATTTTTTAAACTAGGACTTCATACTGATTAAAAAAATTACAAAAAGTTGGAATTCTTACGTGTAGTTTTCTAGTATTTCATTTTTGTGCATATATATGAAAAAAGTGATTTATTATTTACATAAAAACTTTCTTTTTCGTGAATGATGTGCAGTGAGAAGGTCTCGCTGTATTCCCCAACAGTAGTCAGCCATCATATGCCGATTCCATCGGCCTTGGTACCTCTCTTCCATAGTTTTCAGATCCTGATGAAACCGCTCTGGGAATCGGTCGATATGACTATGAAGGTAGTGCAATTTAATAGACTTTTTGCATCCCAAGCTTCTAAAGTTATCTGGCATGTCGTTAACATTTTCGCGGTAGTTGCTTGACTTGTAATTTCCAAGAAAGTTTTAAATATCTTCTCTAAGCTTAGTCCTGGAAATTTTGTCGTTATATAAGAGAAACACTGGCCATTTTTATCCAGGGCTAGTACAAACTGCTTCATAAGACCTAGGTTATTGTTTTGAAAACTAGCGAATAAAATATCTTTTTTTTTCTTTAATAATATTTAAAACTGCCAGTTCTTCTTTTTGGCTTAAGTAAATAAAAAAAAATACGCACTTTATTTAATAATTTAACTTAATTTTATTTAACATTTTCTATTTTTTTCGAATTTATTCTATGAGTTAAATTTCAGTTATGTATTTTTATATAATTTTTTTTATCAAGATAATGTTTTTCAAAGATAACAATTAGAAAATATCTTTGTGAAATTTTACTAAGACATTTATGATAATTTCAGAGTTTTTGGCTTAAGTAAATAAAAAAAAACTACGCACTTTATTTAATAATTTAACTTAATTTTATTTATTTTAAATTTTTCTTATCATTTTTGTCAGCACATTCATTTGTTTTATTACACTGTTGTTCTTTATGTAATGCCAAATTTTTTTTTTTAAGTTTATTTTATCAAGTAGTCAAATATTATTTGCAGGGAATATTTAACAAAATTTTCTTTACACACAAACACTGTTTTTCACAAATAATCGTTAGGAAATTTATATGGAAAACAAAAACATATTTGACTTTTTTATTGTTGTTTCAATTTATTTTCCCATTCGGTAAATATTTTTTTTATTATTACACCCAATTTTCACGATGATTTAAAAGACATGTCTTTTTTGTATTTCTTTTTTAAAGAAACTTCCAAAAACTTGTTAAATTTTCACCATGTTTCTTTTTTTTGCAATCAGAATTGAGTTTTTCTAATTTCTTTAGTTCCGTATTCGTAACAAAAATATTAAAAATTTCGTTATTCCACATAATTTTGATATGTTTTGAATATTTTTTTAATAACATTTTTTTATTTTTCTATATTTTAATAATCACCTGTCACTTTAAAATAAGAACAAAACATAAATTAAAAAACACGAATAAGTGCAAAGAGGAATGCCAAAAACGAAACACAGAAAATACGATTCATGTCTTTTTTTTACCCTTCTTGCTTCTCTACCCCGCTTGCTGTCAAACGAAAAAAAGACATGATTTAAAAAAAGGGGGAAAAATCATCGTGAAAATTGGGTGTTATATTTTTTTAAAACAGCACCACGTGTAAAATTAAATAGGCTTTTAAAATATTTTTTATAAAATTTTATTCCAACGCGAATTCATGTATACGTTGGTGTCCATGATGGAATAAGGAGGTGGCCTCAGAAAGCCAGCTGGTCACAGTGTTTTTCGCCTCGTTGTGACGGCAACTGACAATTTTCTTGTTTATTTACATTCATTTTCGCCGTATAGCCAGTGTTACCGTTATGCGACTAAAAGCCAGTATTCACTATCCTACACAATCGTACGATTCATTCACACGAAAATCTGACTCAATTCTACCAGACATTAAGAAATGTTTGCCAAATCTGCTCTCAATGGCCACACTATTCCACAAAAAAGATGCAAAAAGAAAATCGCATAGAATGTATCATTTTATGAAAATTTTCATAAATATTTGCACGTCGGTCAGACTTGTCACTCAATTCATTTTGAAGCCACACTATCATTTTTTATTAATCACACGATTTTTTTTGGAAAATTGTACGACTGAATAGGATATTGTATCGCCGGCTTAAAGTCGCATTTTGCCCCTTTTTTGACTGGGTTTATTCTTGTCTCTTTGTAAGTAAAGTTATACTACTTTAAGCTCGTCCAATTAATGACTAATCAGTAACTGTTTTTGTATAAATGTCTAAATAAAAGTTATATGCAACAGTGGCACAAAATAGATTTCTTTATATCTGATGAACGGCCTGTGAAGTTTCCAAGTTTCGTACAAATTGGTACCAATACTTTTGCAACGACACCTGATCCAAAAACAACGACAGTTGCTTGCAAGTAGAATTTATTTGATATTTTAACTTGTTGGAGTCATTGTTAAATTTTCAATTGTATCATTGACAATAAAAACACAACACACAATCTCAGCGCTGCCAAATAAATAAATTTTATTCGAATAATACAAAGAAGCATTTAATTACACAGGCCTGCGAAATTATAGTTTGTACAAGTTTTTTTCTTAAACTATTATTATTTGTAGTTTTTGTCGTAAAAGTAACGGGAAACGATATTGATGAGATTCATTGTATGCAACGATGTAGTTATACTTCTCTTTAAGTCGTCACGCTGTTAAAATAATAGCTAAGTTATATCGGGTTAAATCTAAGATTTTCTGAAAATTTTTTGTTTTTTGACAATTTTTTTCCTTTAAGAAATATGCTTTTTCTCACATGTAATTACAAAATCCATGGTCTTATAAAGTAATTGTATAGTCCATTTGATTGCACTAAATGATTTAAATCAGCAGTGCGCTATCACTAAATAAAACTGCAAAAAAATTAGTCTGACTCTTTTTTACTAGCTTAAGTGATGATATTTTTTAAACTACAACATTTGGTCGCACACTCCTTCAGTATTCATGGTCTCCAGCAAGAATGTATCAAGCGTATACATCAGCACACAAACTAACATTTGAAAATCATTTGAAATCGTTAATAACACCAGTTTACAAAATGACATTTTTTCATTGTAGTGAATTCGAAAATCAGGTTGATTGTCGGAAAATATGGGATTTTGATTTATTTACTCAATTGGCTAAAACTTTTCTGTCATTTTTCGATTGATTTTCTTCTGGTTGGTGTTAGTTCTTACGTAAAAGTATCATCTTTACGTACATTAAGAAAAACAAGACGTTTTTCAATGATTTGTACTTTTCCGTCGGCACAGAATAACTGTAAAATACGAATTTTTTGAAAATGTGCCCTATTTTCATCGATATATTTTGAACCGCTTTACCAATCAAAGATGCGATTAAAGAGATTTGTATAATCGGAGATATGATTTGTCAATTGAAAAAATGTCGAAAAAATTAAAAAATGATAATATCTCAAAAACTTTTCCATATAAAAAATACCCAGCCAGCAAAATACTCCAACGTTGTCTGAATCAGACATTTCTTGCAAATGTCTGCTTTCATTCTGAGAGACTTCATTAAGATTTCTATCAGCCATTAAATATTCGTTTTGTCTGGCCGCTTTCTGATCGATTTCGCATGAATATATCGGGGGATTTTTTGTACCGATGTGTCTTATAGATTTCTGACTGTCTAAGAGACGTGTCTAAGTTGTAATAATGTGTTTTTTTTAAACACTTGTGTTATGAGACAAAGAATAAATAAGTTTTAAAAACATGAAATAAAAATCGAATAAATAAGTTTCGGAAAAATGTATGTAAAAAAACTACCAAAAATAAATTAAGAATAAATAATAAAAATGAATATATAGCGTGAAACTTTTAGAAAGCATATCAAAAAAGAAGCTCAAATTTTAATTGCAAATTTATTAGAGCCGCATTGTCTCTGTGTAAGTTCTATAGAAATAGATGATGCCAACGATGGGGTGCTACAAGGCCGACGGAAATAAAGCCAACTTGGAAAATGTTCAAGTTGGTCTTATTTCCAACTCAAAAGTGAAATAAAGCCTAGTTGGCTTTATTTCCTTGTTAGCGAAATTTGAAAGTTGACTTTATTTCCCTTTTGAGTTGGAAATAAAACCAACTCAAAAAATTCAAATATTTTTATTACAACATTTGGTGTTATTTTAAGAAGTAATTGATTTCGTCACCTATTTTAATTATACAAAATAGCATTTATTCAAACAAACAAAACAATATCAAAATTCAAACATATTATGTTTTTGTTCATAATTCAAACAGTAGTTTTCAAAATTTTAACATCATCAATTTTTTCACATATTTACATCAATTACATATATATATGTACATAAGTAATATAGTAATTTTTGTTTCTTACAAAATTTCCAAAAATTAGAAATATATAGAAAATGCATTTGTTATTATTGCCCGGCAATAAGGACAGAGTGTCTTAGTTCTTTTCTCTTTTGCATTTTGCAATAATTGTTCGTAACACTGTTGACATACTTTGAAATGTTTGCATGGTTCAAACACAAGATGTCTTTGCCTTACACAGCAAATAATGCAGAGAGTATTAAATTGCTGGTTTTCATTTCCAAAATGATTTTCATCATCATTATCTTCTGATTCACTGTCAGATGTGTGAATCTCATTTATATAATTTACATCAATTAACGTTTTTTTCATTTTTGTAAATTGTGTCAGGATATCTCTTAATGATATTTTATTGTCCTTCAGTAGTTGTAGATGTTTCTTAATTAATTTATCTCTTCTTTCAAAGCAATTGTCCTTTTTCCTATATAAGGATACACATCCTGAAAGTGATTTTGTAAAATCCAATGATTTGTTTTGATCTAAACTGCACAATCCATCTAAAAATTTATAGAAATTGCCTTTTTTTGTAAGCCTTGCGCTCATCCTGCTGTGAAAACTTTCTACTGCATTACTGGTTTTTATTGGTTCTCCATAAACAGACATATTTTCAGCTTTCACCTACAATAATATTAATATTTAATCGAAAATATATTTGGTTAAGAATTCATTTGTTTTTAGATACCTTTTTAATCCACTGCGCTTCAAAATAGTTGATAAAGTGTTTGAAATAATTTTCACCGTTCTTTTGCAAGAATTTATCCTCCATTGATTCATTTTTTATAATTTGGTATGCCTGTGTTAAATCTTTCGGTTTTAATAGTGGTAAATAAAAAAATTTGTTAAAGACGTTTTTGGCATCTTTATTTTTGTTTAGATATTTAATGAAGTTAGATATTTTTGACGCTTTTCTCCTTAAGGCATTAGTAAAATGAAACCAGCAACCGATTAATTTCGCCGTTGGATAGATTGCTTTGAAAGCATTTCGCAAGCCAGTTTCATAATCGCTAATAACCTTCGTTGGTTCCAAGTCTAAAATATTTGATTTGATGTACTGTAATACATGCTTATAGGCTTCCTCCGATTTATTAGACATCAAAATATATAAAAAGGGATAAGCCTGAAATAAACAATTTTTGATTGTATTTATAACAGCAGGTACGTTGAATTATTTTCAATGTTATTACTTACATGTTCTGCGTGAACTATATGTAATGTTAATAGTTGCTTAAAATTCTTAGACACGGGTACAATATTAAAAGTTCCATCAACTATAAAAGTACGAGGTTCTAATATGCTCATTGAACGTATTCCATTAATAATAGTTGGTGATGCAAATAATGTATATGAAAAATTTTGTGATATCACTGTGTCGATATAAAAGGGCTTATCATTTTCTTCGTAACGTGATATACCAAATTGTTGATAAACATTTTCATTTTGAAATATAGTGATGATATCTGCAAAGCTCATTGGACATTTAGGCAGATCTTCTTGTTTTATATTAAATAATTGCCTTCGCATACTCCCATATTCTACATATTGTGCCCCTTCTTTGAACTTCTTGCACTGTTCATCAAAAATATCACGAACGCTTGCTCTTTTTAATGGCGCTTTTTTCACTTCACTTTTTATATTGTTCATTATTTCAAACTTTTTTATAAGTTCAATTTGTGATCCATGATTATGAGTCTGATTTTTGGTAATCTTACGACAATACCTTGTGCTATTAAATTCGACTGCTACTGCAACGTTACAATTCTTCTCGTAACAATAATAATATTTCACATTTTCTTTTTTTTTGTGTGATTTAAACTTAAAAATTTGTTCCTCGTTTTCTATCAATAATAACTGACTGTTTTTTCTAAATCCAGAAATGAGTTTATATTCGAAGATAGTTTCTTCTTTTTCCATTTTTATTCGCACAATAACCAACAAAAAACCAAAAAAATTGATTTATTAAACAACACGTGGATCATGAACGCATTACAACTGATAACAGCACATGGTTGAATTTAATTGACACATCAACATGTGTTACCAAACACAATATTATTTAAACATATGATTGGCAAATATGGTAGTGTTACCTGCATTTGTTATTTCAAATGCAATATATGATAAACAAACATTACCAGCCAACAATTAAAGAATGCAATTTTTGGGTTGTAAAAGGAAAAATCCTTAGTTTTTTATAATTTTAAAAACTATTAATTCTTCCTTTTACAAAATGAATAAAACTCCATGTAAACATTCTGTAAAAGGGGAAATCCTCATAAAAGACTACAAATTTTTCCTAATTAATTAATGCAATTTTTGAGTTGGTCTTATTTCCAACTCAAAAAGGTAATGAAACCAAGTTGGCCTTATTTCCTTTTAGTGGTATTTGAAAGTTGGCTTTGTTTCCCTATCGAGTTAGAAATAAGGGCAACCGATAAAGTTGGTCTTATTTCCAGCTAAAAAGGGAAATAGGGCCAAAGTTGGCTTTATTTCCGTCGGCCTTATAGCACCCCGTCGATGCCAACCAAGCAAATAAAACAACTTAATTATATAAAAAAAAGTAAATATTGGGATTTAAGTAATTTGGTCATAACTTGGGCATTTTTCAACCGATTTGATAGATTTATATACCGACGTCTTTGGGAAGAAATTTACCATTTACATTGGTAATAAAACTTGGACTCGAAAAGGTCTACGGTTCCCGAAAATAGGTATTTTTCTTAAAAAAATAATATTTTGGTAATAACTTTTTTGTATCTGAGCCGATTTTTCCGAGTTTTTCAGCAAATATGTTCTACTAAAAATTTCGATCTTTTGATATGTTAGACGTATCCATAGGTCATATAACGGCTCTAATATTTTAGTTTTTATAAAAATTGTGATGCTTTTTAGCCCATTTTTTGAGTATTTTGCTAATAACTTAACCATTTCTTAACCGATTTGGTAGATTTATATACCCGCGTCTTTAAGAAGAAATTTACCATTTACTTAGATTATAAAAGCTGGACTCGGGAAGATCTATTGTTCCTGAAAATGGGTATGTTTTTTGGGGACTACTCTTCCATTTTTGGGAAAAAACTTTCAGGAGTTTCGGGAAATATATTCTGATAAAAATTTCTGATATTTTGGTATCTAAAACGTGTTCCTATGTCATACTAGAGCCCTAATATTTAAAATTTTGATTATTTTCAATAATGTCTTTGTACGGGAGGTACCACGCCCACTTTTCCAATCCCGCCCATATTTTGTGGGATGCTGTGTTGATAACCGATATGTTTGTACCTAATTTGGGAACTTCAGCTCGTTTCGTTCACCAGATATTTAGAAATGCATAACGTCTTTGTATGGGAAGTGCAACACCCACTTATCCAATCCCGCCCAATTTTTTAGAGAGTTTGTGTATTGGCAAGCAAGATGTTTGTACCAAATTTTAAGGTCGTAGCTCTTGCCGTTCTCGAGATATGCAGAAAAAAAGAATTTAAAAAAAAACAACAACATGAGATTTATGGAAAAAATTAGAGGTAGTCGTGGTTTTTTGCTCATATCTCAGCCATTTATGGACCGATCTTCCTGAATTTCAATAGCAAACAATTCCGGACTATATGTGATATAAATATATAACAACCTAGCCTTCATCATATCTGAGGTCTTCGGAAAACCCATTTCAACGGACGGACAGACCGCCAACCGGATTTGAACTTCCCTTCTCATAAGAAGCCAGAATATATATACTTTATATGGTCTTAGATCAATATTTTAGAAATTACAAACGGAATGACAAAGTTATATATACCCTTTTACCTTCGGTGAAGGGTATAAAAAAATATAAAATTTATATATTATTATTTTTAGTTGCTATCTCAATAGATAGCTTCTTCAGGGGAGTTTTAAATTTCAAAAAAATTTTAAAACAAAATTTCAATGAAACGACAAAATTGTCAATGATAAAAAATAATAAGAATTATTATCTTTTTTATTATTTATAATGTTTAATTTGAATTTTGTTCAATTTAAAAAAAAAAAACGATATATCCCGAAAGATGCTAACCATTGAGATAGCAAAATATTGAATACATAATAAATCTTTTTTATAAAATTGGCTTTGAGCTTGGAAAATTTATTAAGAAGAACAAATATTAAAAAGGTCTAATTACTCGTAATTAAACTAAAAAATTTCATAAAAACTTTTATTTTTTAAAAAAATATGCTGAAAAATTCTGCTTTTCTAAAAAGTAAACACATGCTAATAAAAAGCTGTTTTTGGACAAGGAAATTTGCTTAAAAGCAGTTGGCATATTTTTTTCAAAAAATCAATCTGCTAAATATAGCAAAAAATATGCTAATATAGTAACACTGATTTTAATACGTTTTCAATGTTGTACGTTTTATATTGTACGAACAAAATTCATTCATGAGAATGTCTATTAAAAATTTGTTTGTTTAAGAATCAATCACTTTAATCACAATGTTTTTTACAAAGTAAATAAGAAAAATATATAAAATGTATACAGCAGATGCTCGCAAATTAGAAAAACTTTGTTACAAATTCAAAAAAAATAATTAAAAATTCTTGTGAGTTCTCACTTAATCTTTGTTTAATGTTATTTGCCATATTGAATTGTTTCCATACTCACAACACCATAGTGGAGAGCGTATTATGCGCTTGTGCTGTGATGTGTGTAACACTAAAAATATTGGTCTTTGGCCCACCTTTTTTAATCGATGTTACGATGTCAGGCTTTCCGGCTGGCTGTCCATGTAAACTTTATTCGCAAAGTATTGGAGATAATTTAACAAAATTGAGTATGTGTTATAAGAACCAAGCTTATTAAAAATGGCGACAAGCGGTCCATAATTTCACATTGTCCAAAAATATCTTATGTCAACATAAATGGCTTACCAAATTTTATTAGAATCGGTTCATATTTGACCACAGCTCACATACAAATGTCACTCCCGAAAATAGCCTTTAATGTCGTAACTTCCTTAAAAATGTTAAGACTGAATTGAAATTAAGCGATAATGACTTTAACGATAGGTGTAACGCCATGGCAGTAGATTGTACTAGGGTTTCTAGAACTGACAGTCTCTCTCTATTTATTCCATAACTAATGTCAATGTATAGTGACACATTTTTACATACTATAAAAAATAAAAACAATACAATACAAATTTAATCGTTGGCTTATTAAAGTTATGTCATTTTTTTATTACGACAATCGGTAGGTCTACCGACTATGAAAGGACCAATGTTTTCAGTATTTTTAGCTCCAGAAGCCTAAACATTGTCACAAAAGTTGAAGTGACAAAAAAGTTCATAGGGGAAAAAAAAAATTTTTTATGTTTTAAAAGTTTACTTTTTTGACAAGAGGCATTTTATAAATACAGTAATTTTCGTTCAAAGTCAGTACCGCTTTTAGTCACATAAGCGATATGGTTCATTTTAATTTTTTATTCTGCCGCTTTAAGTAAATTTAATATAAAATATTTACGTTATAGTCCGTTTAATAAGCACATTTGCAATATATTTATTTATTAATTTATTTGCCTATGGAAGATAATGCTTACAGACATTTTAAATTTAATATTCTTAAATAAAGTGTACATTAATCATAAAATACAATACAAAAAATATAAAATTTTTATTTACAAAGATTACGAATTTAATGAAATAATTACTTTGTTCTTAATTACATTATGACTTGAAGAAAAATCCATGCAATTATAGAATTTGTTAAATTCATTGCACATTCTAATAAGAAGATCCGCATTAGCATAATTAGCTCTGAAACATCGAACTGATAATGGAATAAAATGACGTGATGGGCGTTGAGGAACATTAAACGAAATATTGTTGATAACGAAACCAGAAAATAAACGATATGTTTATTTTAGTCCTAGGACTTTTCAGGGTGGGCAGCTTAATAAGAGAGAGTCTAGCGGAATACGAATGCAAGTTTACTGGGTTTAAGCTTAGTCCACGAAGACAAAAGAGCAGAAATTGCTTTTGGATGGATTCGATAGCATCGGAATGTTTTTTATATAGATCCATACTCTAGAAAGGTCTAACAAGCGCAGTAAACAAACTTTTTGTTACATAAGGATCATAACATCCATTAGTGGCTATCAAAGGCAAAGTAAGGCGTTATAGGCACATTAGTACTAAGGACTTTTTTGTCTTCGAAACCTCAATCCATCCAAAAAACTTAGAATTAAATCGCTTAATTTGTGTCATCAACTCTCTACTCGTAAAAAAATAGTTTTTTCCATTGGCATCAGCTAAGAAATATCTTATCATTAATTAAACTATTTTTTTATACAGTACGCAATACTGCACTATAGGAAAGTTTTCCATTATTTTTGGCCAAAACTAATGTTTAGCCAAACGACTGGCCGAAATGATTTTTTTGATTCGATATTTGGAAGTCTCCCTCTTAAGGCCCATAAGTTTTTTGTCACGCACTGTCACGTGCAAAAAGTTGGTCACGCGCGCTCACGCGCACTCACGGGGAAAAATTGTATTTTATCACACACGCTTGCTCATCTTGCAAAAAAAATTTTGGTCACACGCGCTCACGTGCAAAAGTTTAAAAAAACTTTTATTAAAACCATTACTCTTTTTGTTGCCACATAAAAGAGACTTTTGTTTTATACAAAGTCTTATTGAAAAATTTGGTTTCCTTATTCTAAATTATTTATTAAATTAAAAAACAACATAAATTAAAAAGCATGATTCTCAATTTCTTCATTTTAGCTCTCAGAATATTGTTCGTCTTCCTGTTGGCAGTTTTCAACGACTCTTACGCCATCTGTAACTGAGATTTAAAGAAAATACTCACAATAGCTCGTTTAAATGTTGTTTAAAATGTTTGGAATACGTGCTTTTAACATCATATATTGTTTTAATGGTCATACACTGTCGCCCGTTTGTCAGCTTCGATGCGTTTTACTCGCCATAAATTAAATAACTCTGAATTTGGCACACTTAAGTTACGAGTACCTAAAAAAAATATATACTTTTTAAAGAGATTTTCAAGTATTTGCAGCTCAAGTTAGATATTTATGGAAGATATTTTATTGCCCTAGAGAAAAAAATCAAGTTTTAAGGCTATCAATTGCAATCATTTTTTTGAAGGGCCAAGTGAATTTCCAATTCAAAGTTATATTTATTAGTTTTCAATCCACTTTAATTCTGCAGATATATTCGTACTAATAGAAGAATACCCTAATATTTCAATTTCGACACTTGTTTTCATTACTATTTTTTTGTAATCATCAGTTATTTGAATCAAAACTTTTATTTAAAAATCACTTGTGTTTTACTGCATTCATTCATTTATGTTAACTCGGTAACAAATCACATATTTTTGTATCTCTAAATAAATGGTAATTCCATATTGTAGAAAAACATACAGACTCTTATAATGGTTTGTTTCAAGTGTACTAAATTCAAAATATATCAGAAATTTATTTTCACTTTTGGCCAAAAAAAGGCAAAAATTACCTATAGTGCACTGTTGCAAAACCATAAGCCTAATGCTGCTACCTCGGTGTAATTCATATGAATTTTTTATTTTCTTTATTCACATAACTTGATTATATTCGAATTCGGTTATATTTTTATTCTTTTTTTTATATTCCTATGCTTATCCCGCGAAGCTCTTCGCTTGTCTGCAGGAGGCCAGAGTCTCTGGCGTGAACCCGCGAACCTGCAACCCCGGCACTGATAGACTAGCTCACTACCAACAAGCCTACCGGGGTACCCTTATGCCTTATAGTGGCATATGGTATGTGTATTGGGCTTATAGTCATATTAGCGATATAGTCCACGATTTGTCAGCAATTAAATTATGTAACTCTAAGCGAAAAGTACTGTAATCGATTTAATATGAACATAATTCATAAATTTGATAGACGAGTGTTTGCACTCCACTCTTTTCTCTTTTCCGCCAGATTTATGGCCTCACTTTAGGTTGTTCCAGTTAGTGGTTTCAGTTTGTCTGACCATCTTGTAGGTGCCCTCCCTCTTATTTTGGTTCCATCAGTTTTTCCAGCAACAAACCGTCTTTTTATTGTTGCTTCTCTTCTCACAGTTTAGCCGAAATATTTGAGATTCCATCTTTTGATCCACTTTAATAATCGATCTTTGTTTTTAAATTCCTGAAGAATCGATATTATTTTACGAAATTAAGTTCATCACACTCTCAAGATCCTTCGATATACTTACATATCAAAGGTTTCAATTCTTCTTCTTTCTAATTATTTAATGTTATATGTTTCTGAAGCAAACGTGGCAATCGGAAATATAAGAGCCTCAACTAGTCGAAATTTCGTTAATTCGTAATTATCCTGTCTTTCCATATTTAGGTAAATTTTGTTGTTGCTGCCCTGGCAATCGATAAAACTGTTTTTATTTCGTCAGATCATTCACCAGCTGGATGTTATTCACCGCAGGTAATTGAAATACTTCACTACATTAATTTCAGCTATTTTTGCAATAATTGTTATTAGTTTTGGATATATTGATTTTGTAGCGCATAATTAATTTGTTCATAATAGTTTGAAGTTTATGAGCACTAGCTATACCACTATGCAACAAGAAAAATGTAAAGGATTAAAACTTGATTTGCTGCTGTGTTATGGTCCCCAAACTACAAAAATATTCGAAATTTAAAATTCTATAGATTAAAGATGCAACGTTTCCATAAAAATTGTGTATGTGTTGATATTTTGCAATTTAAAAAATATTGCGTCCACTTAACACATGAACTTGCCTTGAATATATTTAAAAGTCGTTGCCGCACAGTGGGAAATTTTTTTTAAAATTGGAATAAAATTTCAGGTGGAACGTAATGTGGTTATATGCTCAAATACAACCGATGATGATATTGGTCAAAATTGTTTTAGTTTCATTAGCAAGTCAGAAGTCAAGTCGTCCATCAGATGAAAGAAAATGTAAATAAGATTGATGATAAAACTTACTGTGGTGACCGTGTTTGAGAGAAATATGTTTTCTTGTACTTTCTGTTTTATTTAACGTTGTTGTGCAATGCCCTTATTAAGTGATTGCTTTAATATTTACAGATTTTCAAAACTTGTTAAAAATAGCTGCGGAACAAAACTATACCGTCTTGGAGGAAACTAAAAAACTAAGAGAAGAAAATAACAAAATCTTGACACATTTCACACAAGAATTCGTTGCCCTTGAGAAACCCGTGGAGAATTCCGTTTGATTTTAAATACCAAAAGCTCTTAATTTCCATTCAACCTCAGTTAGAACTGCCAACGGTAGAATATGATGAAATAAGAATCAAACTAGTGCGTCTTAAATTATAAGAATTTTGTTACTGTTTTCGTTTACTAAATAAATTTAATTTAAGATAACCAGATTTAACCAGAAGCATAGGATACGTGGACGATCCGTAAAAAAATTTTCAACTTGTTTAAAGATAGAATTGGCAAAGCTGAAAAACTCAAAAGAGAAGTTTTAAGAAACTAAAAAATATTGAAATAAGAAGAAATGCCAAAAAACCAGAACTTCCCACGACATGTCTGTCAGAATTTGTGTCAACCACTTCATAATTTTTTGGGTCAGAAATCTGATAGAATTCGTATACGATTCCGACTTTTTTAAAGATGTTTAAAGATGTTTCTCTCAGCTATCTGAAGACGTCGAACTATTTTGCTGGCTGGGTAGTTTTAAACACGAATACATTTAAAAAAAATCTTACTACTACAAACATCTACCAGGTACCTTGACGTTTGAGTTATGTACCAGTCAAAGAGTCGGCATACTTGTTGTATACCATGGCCCTGGGGGCTAAATAGTAGACATTTCGACATAAGCGTAGAAATTTTTGACAATATTTATTTACCATAGAACTCTGCTACAATTAACCAAATTGTTTGTAAAAAAATCGACTTAAAAAAATTCAAATTATTCTTTCTTGATTTGATTCAAATAAAAATATTCGTTTTAAAAAATTTATAAATAATTTTATTCAACAAAAAAAAAAAAAAGATATACATACATATCGAGCCATAACCGCTTAAGCGACAACATTTTCAATTTTTGTTTTCTTTAATAAATGAATTTTATGGCAACACATCATCTCCTAAAATCTCATGGTCACAGAAGGTATCGTTACGATCTTATAGCAAAAACAATTTTAGCTTAAGCTCCAATTTTCATAAGAAATTTTTATGAAATATAATAAAAAAAACCTTCTCCTGTAAAATTTTGTTTTGTCGCTTGAGCTTTTTTGCGGTTATGGCTCGATATATATACATTCAACAAAAAACCTTCCAAATAATATTTGGGGGATTCACAAGGTAGTCATAAAGTTGTAAAGAACTATATATGACTGCTGTGGCCAACCGCTTATAATTTAGATTTGTATTGTACTGTTATGACGAATCAATGAACACAGCATTAAAATTTTTATTTTGTTTGAAACACAACAATATTTTTTTTTAAACAATTGTAAAATATTATTTTGGACATTATGACGATATGACTTGATAAAAACTTAAGAAAAAAAGTTATAAATACTTGATTTGTTTCAAAGAAAATGAAACTTGCCAATTTTAGTTACGGCAGATAGCGACCTTTTTGAATATATAAATATTAAAAACGATAAAATTAAACTTTCAGAACATATAAGAAGTGCCTCTCATACACTTAATTTATTCAGGATATTGGAATATATAAAAGTATTGAAAAAGTTAAGCGTTTCAGAAAATTATTTAAAGGCAATTTTAAGTTATTAACTTCGTTATGGAAATTTTAAAACCACACCACATTAGTTGAAAGCGTTAAATGCATTTGTGCTAATGAGTATAACACCTTAAAGCATTGGACCTCCTAGACCGAACGAAACATTGTCCCCTTATAAAATAGTGTGAAATAAAAATTTCCCGGGAGTTTTCTTAATTCTTCTTTTTTAAATTATGTTTTCTTTGTTTCTAGATGCAAATGAAAAAGTTGTTACACCATCTGAAAACGAACTATTATCATATCTAATTGATAATAATGAATCTTTAAAACAGAATTTATGAAATACGAGTATAACACACCAATTACTTTTTCAGCACCAGTCAAAAGACCTTTTCACTGGCATTATTATTGAATAGCCCAAGGAGAAATTCTAAACTGATGATCATTTTGAACAACTATTAATTTTAAAAATGGTTCTTAAATCAAATTTCTGTATTGCTCTCCAAGACAAGACATATTTGTAATTTTAATAAATTTGGTTTTAAAATAGTAAAAAAATAATTTGTTAAAATTTTTTTATAATAAAAAATTCAAGTTTTTTTTAATTTTGGTACCCACTGACTGATTCCTTGTAATTTCATTTCGACGTTGATAAGGTGCGTAATTATGGTTTTTTTATTTATTTATTAGTCTATGGATTAACTCCTTTCAGACAAATATACAATATTACAAAATTTTACAAATAAATTTAACATCATCTATTTAAATATAAAATTAAATTGTGTTTGATAGTGTTAATATCCAAAGTTATATCAATAACACTACACAGATCATTAAAATTTACACATATTCGACGAACAGGGTCGGCATTTGCATAATTTTGTTGAAAGTATTCAATTGATAACAGCTGGTTATAACGTGTAGGGCATTGGCAAACATTAAAAAATAAACTATTTAACAGGAACTCCGAGCAAATATTGCCTTTAATCAGATTGATAACAAATATCACATTCAGCATTGTTCGGCGGCTTTTTAAAGTTGGTAAATTAATCTCCAATAACCTGGGCCCTATTCCACAAAACAACTTATCAACTTTTCACTTTGAACTTATCAAATTTTTCGTCAATTTACAAAACTTTCTGTTCCTCAGAACTATACAATTTGATAAGTTGAAATTGATAAGTGTAATTTGCAAAGTCTTTGCAATTTTTATACACTCTATGCAATTTCTGTTCCACATACGTTCTCTTGTGCAAAGTGCAAAATTAATATTGAAAAGTGTAATTTGCAAAAACATTGCAAATAATAATGCTGTTTCGTTCCACAAAAACTATAAATTCTGTTTTTGCAAAGCAAATTTTAATAAGTTTGTCAAAAATTTGCAAGGTAAACGATTGCTTTGCAAATTCATATTCTTATAACTAGTGAAGCTTTCAAAATGTTAAGACGTGAGTTTTTGTTCGACGATAGTGAAGCCACAGTTATAAGAAGAACTTAAAGAGATCGAATTAATTTTTTGAGACTACAAAAGTTTAATTTTAAAGAGTACTTCCGTTTAAATGAAATCCAAGTTGATTTCATTTTAAATAAAATTGGGGAAAAATTAGAGCACAATACACAGCGTAGTGTTGCTTTGTCGGATCAAAATCAACTGCTTCTGTGCTTGCATTGGCTCGGAAATTGTTGCCAGTACCATGGAGTTGCAGCTATACATGGTGTTGCAAAATCAACAGTTTGCAGAACCATCCAAAGTCGACGTTTAAATATACGTTTTATTTTAAAACACGTCTGTTTAGCAGGCAGCCTGTATAGTTTATTTCTTAACCTTCAAAATTATATATAAACTTAAATATGTTCTAAATATGATACATGCATATGTATTTATTTGAGCCTTATTCTTTAGATTGTATAATAAAATTTTCAACCTTGAGGACATATTTTTTATATAAAAATTTAAATTTTTGTTATCCAAAATTTCGACACTGTTTTGTGTTCTTTCTTCAGGGCTTAATTCTTTCTTTATTATTTAACAAATTTAACAATATATACATATATATACATAGCGCACTGCTTCCTCTAAAGAGCGTCAACTCAAAACTTACATATTTTCAGTGGCGACAAAAAACTGTTTTCTTTTTATATGTACTCTTATATCACAAAGGGGGATACAATTGCATTTTTTTTGACAAAATACTAGAGAAAATGATGTAATATTGTTACACTGGGTAGATATGGCCACTGTACAGCGATTTCTTGCAAAAAGTTAAAACTTAAAAATTTTGAATTGACCCTGTTTGGAGGAAGCAGTCAGTGCGTATGTATGTATGTATGTATATCAATTTTTAATTGCATCCACAAATGTTTTTCAATTCCATCTTGATCAAATTAATTGCTAAATTTTGTTAAATAATAAAGAAAGAAAAAAACCTTGAAGAAGAAACACAAAGCAGTGCCGAAATATTGGATAAAATAAAATTAAAAATTTTTATATACAAAAATAAGACCTCAACCTCAAAATTTTTATTATACATACATATGTTCTAAATATTTACAATAATTTTATAAAAAAAAATACTTAGGTTATTGTTTTGAAAACTAGCGAATAAAATATCTTTTTTTTTCTTTAATAATATTTAAAACTGCCAGTTCTTCTTTTTGGCTTAAGTAAATAAAAAAAATACGCACTTTATTTAATAATTTAACTTAATTTTATTTAACATTTTCTATTTTTTTCGAATTTATTCTATGAGTTAAATTTCAGTTATGTATTTTTATATAATTTTTTTTATCAAGATGATGTTTTTCAAAGATAACAATTAGAAAATATCTTTGTGAAATTTTACTAAGACATTTATGATAATTTCAGAGTTTTTGGCTTAAGTAAATAAAAAAAAACTAAGCACTTTATTTAATAATTTAACTTAATTTTATTTATTTTAAATTTTTCTTATCATTTACGTCAGCACATTCATTTGTTTTATTACACTGTTTTGTTCTCAATGTACTGCCATATTGTTTTTAAGTTTATTTAATTAACAATCTTTTTTTGCTATGAATATGTTCTTGTTAGTTTGTTCATAAAATTTTTTTTATCAAGATAATGTTTTTCAAAGATAACAATTAGAAAATATCTTTGTGAAATTTTACTAAGACATTTATGATAATTTCAGAGTTTTTGGCTTAAGTAAATAAAAAAAAACTACGCACTTTATTTAATAATTTAACTTAATTTTATTTATTTTAAATTTTTCTTATCATTTTTGTCAGCACATTCATTTGTTTTATTACACTGTTGTTCTTTATGTAATGCCAAATTTTTTTTTTTAAGTTTATTTTATCAAGTAGTCAAATATTATTTGCAGGGAATATTTAACAAAATTTTCTTTACACACAAACACTGTTTTTCACAAATAATCGTTAGGAAATTTATATGGAAAACAAAAACATATTTGACTTTTTTATTGTTGTTTCAATTTATTTTCCCATTCGGTAAATATTTTTTTTATTATTACACCCAATTTTCACGATGATTTAAAAGACATGTCTTTTTTGTATTTCTTTTTTAAAGAAACTTCCAAAAACTTGTTAAATTTTCACCATGTTTCTTTTTTTTTTGCAATCAGAGTTGAGTTTTTCTAATTTCTTTAGTTCCGTATTCGTAACAAAAATATTAAAAATTTCGTTATTCCACATAATTTTGATATGTTTTGAATAGTTTTTTAATAACATTTTTTTTATTTTTCTATATTTTAATAATCACCTGTCACTTTAAAATAAGAACAAAACATAAATTAAAAAACACGAATAAGTGCAAAGAGGAATGCCAAAAACGAAACACAGAAAATACGATTCATGTCTTTTTTTTACCCTTCTTGCTTCTCTACCCCGCTTGCTGTCAAACGAAAAAAAGACATGATTTAAAAAAAGGTGGAAAAATCATCGTGAAAATTGGGTGTTATATTTTTTTAAAACAGCACCACGTGTAAAATTAAATAGGCTTTTAAAATATTTTTTATAAAATTTTATTCCAACGCGAGTTCATGTATACGTTGGTGTCCATGATGGAATAAGGAGGTGGCCTCAGAAAGCCAGCTGGTCACAGTGTTTTTCGCCTCGTTGTGACGGCAACTGACAATTTTCTTGTTTATTTACATTCATTTTCGCCGTATAGCCAGTGTTACCGTTATGCGACTAAAAGCCAGTATTCACTATCCTACACAATCGTACGATTCATTCACACGAAAATCTGACTCAATTCTACCAGACATTAAGAAATGTTTGCCAAATCTGCTCTCAATGGCCACACTATTCCACAAAAAAGATGCAAAAAGAAAATCGCATAGAATGTATCATTTTATGAAAATTTTCATAAATATTTGCACGTCGGTCAGACTTGTCACTCAATTCATTTTGAAGCCACACTATCATTTTTTATTAATCACACGATTTTTTTTGGCAAATTGTACGACTGAATAGGATATTGTATCGCCGGCTTAAAGTCGCATTTTGCCCCTTTTTTGACTGGGTTTATTCTTGTCTCTTTGTAAGTAAAGTTATACTACGTTAAGCTCGTCCAATTAATGAGTAATCAGTAACTGTTTTTGTATAAATGTCTAAATAAAAGTTATATGCAACAGTGGCACAAAATAGATTTCTTTATATCTGATGAACGGCCTGTGAAGTTTCCAAGTTTCGTACAAATTGGTACCAATACTTTTGCAACGACACCTGATCCAAAAACAACGACAGTTGCTTGCAAGTAGAATTTATTTGATATTTTAACTTGTTGGAGTCATTGTTAAATTTTCAATTGTATCATTGACAATAAAAACACAACACACAATCTCAGCGCTGCCAAATAAATAAATTTTATTCGAATAATACAAAGAAGCATTTAATTACACAGGCCTGCGAAATTATAGTTTGTACAAGTTTTTTTCTTAAACTATTATTATTTGTAGTTTTTGTCGTAAAAGTAACGGGAAACGATATTGATGAGATTCATTGTATGCAACGATGTAGTTATACTTCTCTTTAAGTCGTCACGCTGTTAAAATAATAGCTAAGTTATATCGGGTTAAATCTAAGATTTTCTGAAAATTTTTTGTTTTTTGACAATTTTTTTCCTTTAAGAAATATGCTTTTTCTCACATGTAATTACAAAATCCATGGTCTTATAAAGTAATTGTATAGTCCATTTGATTGCACTAAATGATTTAAATCAGCAGTGCGCTATCACTAAATAAAACTGCAAAAAAATTAGTCTGACTCTTTTTTACTAGCTTAAGTGATGATATTTTTTAAACTACAACATTTGGTCGCACACTCCTTCAGTATTCATGGTCTCCAGCAAGAATGTATCAAGCGCAGAGTTCTCATTTGCGCACACATTGCGCACTCTTGCGCATGAGCCAAAAAGACACTCACATAAAAACTAGCACATGCACATGCGTTAGAGCGATATTTTATATTTGTCTTTTACGCACTCATGTGTATGTGCATTTTGTTATTGCACATTTCGTGAGTGGCGCATGGAATGAGCAACGCATCAATGCCCATGTGCATGCACACAGGCATACAATTTATTGATGTTATTATCAGCGTTGCCAAATTAAATTTTTGATGTGACAAAAATTCCTTAACGATGTTTTAAAATTTAAATACTTGTTAGGATTTTTTTTATATTCTTAAAAACAGTGCTGCCATAACTTTTTGATGAAAATATGCCAAAACTACAAAAAAATTTGCTAAATCGTTAAATGAAGAAAATATGCTTAAAATCTGCCAAGATTAAAACATAAAACTTTAAATCTTTTAAATTTGATGAAAATATGCTAAATTTTTACAAAAAATATGCCAAAAATCTTCTGAATTTTTATAAAAAAAATTGCTAAGCAGCTGCTAAATAACAAATAATTTTTAAATAAATTTTTGCATAAGAAGTTTTATTTAAAAAATATATAATAAAAATTATGCGACAAATATATGAAATTTCTTAACTGCCAATTTAACGATGTCGAAAGAACGCTTTCTTTCGCACAAATACATATGAAACAAAAACAAATTTTTGAGAATTTGTTTTTGTTTTGCATGTTGTTGTGCGAAAGAAAGCGTTCGTTCGCATTTAGTGAAATAGGCAGTAAAAATATGAATAGTAAGTCGTTAATAAAAAAATGCTTTCCTAAAAAGCAAAAATATGCTAAAAAAAATCTGCTTTTGGGCAACGAAATATGCCAAAAAGCAGTTAGAATATTTTCTAAAAAAAATATTCCAATCTCCAACTCAATGTCTAAATATGCTAAAATAGGAACACTTCTCAAAAAGAAAAATAAATAAATAGAGGGAAATGCGCTTGTGTTGTGGCAAACTGAACGTTTGCTTAGGTTTGACTTCAATTATAATAGCATGCGCTCTTGTTGTTGTACCCATAGCTATATCTATCTATTTTATTAACATCACTATTATTATGATTTGTTTATTCTATTTTTTTTAAATATTTTTAAACAATTATTTGTTGTTTTAAACAAAAAAACAACTAGTTGCAATTATTTAAAAAATAATTAATATGAATATCTGCATTTGCCCCTGAACAGATTCTTTTTAATCATTAAATTAAATTTTTTAAATAATTAGCCTTATAACTTAAAATTGGTTGTCAAATAAAAAAAAGAAAAAAATAAAGTATAATGTATTAAACATGTCCATATTAATAAATAAAACATTTTTTTCATTATTTTTCAACATATGTATTTCACAAAAATAATATCATAAAATGTAAACTCTTATCAAAATGTCATTTTATTTTTGGTTTAAAGAAGGGCAAATCCAACAATAAATATTCTTACTTTATGAATGGTTTACTAAAGGTTTAATAGACTATTTTTCGTTTATGAATACAACTTTAACGATTTTTGCTTAAAAACGGATAATTAATCATAAATAAGTTTTTATGAATACGGCTGATAATATATAAACTATAGGTTACCGGCAAAAAATATATGTACATGTACATACATACATACTATGAGCGAATAAATGTATGTAGTTACTGGTAGTTGATTACAAGTGTATATTTTGGTTGTACAGAAAATTTTTGTTAATGCAGTAGAAAATCGAAAAGAAATAACTACTGTGATATTGTTCTTTATTTTACCTATTTTGGAAAATTCTTCGTTGAATTAAAAAAAAAATGTATTTCGTTTTTTTTAATAATTTTATTTATCGTCGAAAAAAATATTTTCATCGCTTAACTCTTTAAAGTTCAATTTTGTTATAATTAAATTGCTTAATGTTTTCTGACTTAGCTTTGATCTTAATTTAGTTAAAACCACAGGTAATGCACTGAAAGCTCTCTCCACAGATACTTGAGTGGCAGGTACTGCTAATGCGACCTCTGCAATACTTTTAATATCGTTATCGCCACTGGTTTTCCAATAATTGAGGACATCAGTATCGAACGGCAGTTTTTGGTTGTTTTCAAGAAGTTTTAGTTTTTCCTTGAAAGAGCGATGTGATCGTTCACTTGGAGGTGTATTTGTCATTTCTGCCATCGCGCGTTGCTCTAGTTTTGCAAAAGCAGATGTTGTTGGAAGATCACTTCGTGTTACCGAGCTGAAACTCGCAGAATTTCTTTCGTTCAGATTTTCATGCTGATTTGTCCGCAAACCTTTCAGAACATCAAAAGATTTCATTAGGTGTTCCTAAAAAAATAATCAAAGAAAATCATAAGTGGGTATGTATAAATGTATTTGTATATTTAGTATAAAAAATTGGATTTTGATATAAAAGGTAACTTACTATTGCTTGGCACCTTTGTTGCTCAGATAAAAAGTGAGAGCTCTCAAAATTAAATCTGGGGTCAAGATAAAGTGCTGCTAAAAACGCGTTATTATTAAGAAGCACCTTTTTTCTGTTTTGCATGGAACTGTACAACAATGAGGAAAATGGTGTTGCAGAAAATAGCTCCTCCAACTCAATTTCGCAACAAAGCCAATCCCTATAAAAGTCACCAATGACATATTGTTCTTTTTGAAGCTGCTTAGTACACAAGGCCAAAGGTTTGAATGCAGAAACAAAATGATTTATAAACTCCCAATTTATGTCAGGTATAGTGTCATTTTCAGTGTTGAGTGGTTCTATGTAGTCTCTAGCATGTAATAAACTTAAAAACATTTCATATGTTGAATTCCACCGTGTGGCATTGTCTAAAGTTGGCATTTGCATTTGTATGTCTCCTGACTTAACGATTTTCCGAAGCTGCTTAACAGCATCTCTACACTCGCTTATTTCCTGTGAAAGTTCCTTTAAAACGTCATGTGCTGAGAGTTGAATGGTATGGGCGGCACATCTTACAACAGATATTATCATAGCGAGAGTTTTATGAATGCTTTCATCATTAACTTCTGGGTCGCTAAATTCTCCATCACTTCTCTCCTCATTGATATCTTCGTCGTGCATTTCTTGGAGTATTTGGCTAACTTTTAGCATATTTGCACCATTGTCAGTTGTGCTGGAATATATTTGCCCAATGTCGATTTGATACATCTTCAAACAAGATAATATTTCTTCCTTCAGGTAAACAGCCTTATGTCTTTTTTTTAACTGTATCATTCCTAAAATTATGTTTCAAGATTGCATTTTAAAATGTTGGTGGCAGAGAAAAATAATTTTTTTTTTACCAATTGTGTTGATACATATCTTAAAATCTTTAATATATTGTATGTTAATTCCTAGGATACTTTTGTCCATTCTGCTAGCAATATCGAATTTTAGACAAAGCATTTTATTCTTCACACGCTTCGTTATTATTTGCTGAACTTTTACATAGGAAACTTCAAGAACATCAACAATATTCCTTGAATTTAGGTTTGTTCCAAATTTCTTCTCGTACGGCGAGATTAAAACTTTAAAAAATTCGCTATCATCGAAAATCCGAAAAGGTAAGTTTTTAACTGTTACTAGGCCCACACAACATTTTAAAAATACGCTCTTGTTAATATTAATTTTTACGACCTCTTCAATTTTCCGTTTTTTTGTTGGTGCACCTTCATCATCACTTTCATTTTCATTTTGAGTAATGTCTTTTTTGTGGACGAGTTTATAATGCCTTTTAATGTTGAAGGAATTGGTTCCACTTAATT
The DNA here is from genome assembly GCA_943735925.1 of Pollenia amentaria. Lineage (NCBI taxonomy): Eukaryota > Metazoa > Arthropoda > Insecta > Diptera > Polleniidae > Pollenia > Pollenia amentaria. The sequence goes on along the minus strand of OX031008.1, from coordinate 195,460,004 downwards.
GTTTCTCACATTCTAAGCAAACAATTTTATTAGCGCTTTTCAAAACTTTATAATAATTATTTTCACAATCCATTTTTTTAAATGCGTATAAACAACAATGTATGCTCTTCACTCTGCTTCTAAAGCAACTGTTTTAAAAACGTATTTCCTTCACTATTTGCACAGTTGTAGGAATTTGCATAAATTTTTGACTAATGCACAGACATAATCTGATGCAACAACAAAATTATGTATCCCAAAATTTTTACTGATCATAAAAAATTATTTGAAGGTTAAGTTTTTTTTTGTAATTTCCTTCAAATAAAGAATGGTAACAACAAAATTCATGTATATTTTCGTTTTTGTATGTAAAAATTGTCATGTATTTTTAGACAAAATACAAAATAGTCTACCTGTTTTGAATGTTCTAGTAAAAAAAAACATAAAACCACAAAATTCCGTTACATTTTTACACAGTTATTGCATGTGTTTTTTTTTTTATAAGAATAGTTGGAAATTTCCATAACCCTTTGACCAATGCACATACATAATCTGATGCAACAACAAAATTATGTATCCCAAAATTTTTACTGATCATAAAAAATTATTTGAAGGTTATGTTTTTTTTGTAATTTCCTTCAAATAATGAATGCTAACAACAAAATTCATGTATATTTTTGTTTTTGTATGTTAAAATTGTAATGTATTTTTAGACAAAATAGTCTACCTGATTTAAGTGTTCTAATAAAATGTTTACAAAATCATAAAGCCAAAAAATTCCGTTACCTTTTTACACAGTTATTGCATGTGTTTTTTACAATAATGGTTAAATAATTTCCGTATAAGCAACAACTGATTATACAAGTTACATATCAATTCCAGTTTTTTCATGCCTACTATTGAAAATATTTATTATTCAAATTGGTATGTATATTACTTTCATATTTGGGTACGTCTTAAATTAAAATTTCATAAATAGAAGACAAATGTAACATAAAATTATTTATTTTAATAAATTTATGTAGGAATTACCAATATAACCAAATACCTTCATTTTTGACTAACAATTATTTCATAATAATATTTTACACGATGAACTGCATTTCTGGCAACATTGTTTGAAATGAAGATAAAAACCAACATGGATTCTAATGAGTGTGCATGCGTGCGCTATTATTTTATGCACATGCGCATATGCACATGAGTTCCATCGATCAATGCTCATGCGCTTGAGAATGCGCATTGAAATAAGAAAATGTTGCACATGCACATGCGCATGAGCAAAAATTTAAGCGCATGTGCTGCACACTCATGAGCAAATACGAACTCTGATCAAGCGTATACATCAGCACACAAACTTACATTTGAAAGACTTGGTTACATCTCCATTAGGTTTCCTCATGGTGTGGCCAATCCATCTCCATTATCAGTATTTATAAAATTGTTGTGCGAACTTTGCCATATATCTTAGTTTGAGAGAGTAACTAAGCAAAAGATTTTTAATATTCTTCAAAGGCATCGGTTTATGAAGATTTGGGCTCTGTTAATATCTTTAGCTGCCGCGTTCCATGATTCGCATCCACATAGTAACACAGATTTAACACATGAATTAAAGATGCTTTAATTGGTGTTCAGTGAGATGTGTGTTGAGCGCCAGATGGTATTGGGACGTTCAAACTCGTGGTTAAGGACTCCTATTCTATTTGGTATGTCATCTCAGATCCATCTTTAGATTAGCAGGTTCCCGAATAAACAAAACTACGTTAATTTTGCTAGAGGTTGGTTGTTGTCATACAAGCCAGAGTTATTTGTCGAACTTACTCCCTTTATCTTTGTTTTCGTTCCACTAATCTTAGGTCCAGCTGCACTGCATTAATTTCTTCGAATCTGCGTGATAAAAGACAGATATCATCCGCGTAATCTAGGTCTTCTAGACGATCATTTGGTCCCCAGGTTATATCTCTGGCTGTGGACAGTGCTCGTTGTAATATATTGTCAAGGACAATGTTGAATATAACTGAAAGAAGAAGACATAGCTTTGTCTCACACCGGTTTTAATATTTATTGAGCGGCTTATATTTCCATTGTGATGAACGCGAAAACTTGAATTCGTGTAGAGGGCTTTGATTAGGGCGATTATTTTACAAGGTGTGCCTTTGCAAGGATGCTTCTCATTTCAAAATCAATAAATGCTAAATTTAATGGTGAGCATCTTTCTACGGACTGTTCGATTCTAATACGGACGATTAAGGTGGACGAAAGACTGCTCTCTCGTTTCTCATCGTAGAGTTGAGGCCGTGGGAAAGGCATTTATTGATCATTTCTAGGAAGATCTTCTTTACTATTTTATAAGCGTAATACCTGTCCAGTTTTTGAATTTAGTTCAATTTCCATTTTGTTAGTAAGTTAATAATTACGACTTATTTAATATCATCACACAGCTCGTTAGATTCCCAGAATTGCTTTATGTGGTTATAAAGAAGCTAAGCGCTGACCTGCGCAGATGATTCTAGAATTTCTGAGTGGATATTGTTCAGTCCTGCACCCATGTTCTATAACTTTGGTGAGAACTTTTCGCATCGAAAAGATGTGAAACAAAATATTCTATCGTTTCTTGAAAAGTGAAAAGAAGGTGTGTCTGTAACTCATGTCGAAAGTTATCAAAAGAAATAACGTCGTTACAATATAAATGTCATAATATTTCACTCGAAGCCAATGTGAAATAGCAGACTTTGATAACGCCAATCGCACATGTCGTTGACGGCGATGAAAATTAACTTAACTTGAAAAATTTTCAACGACGCACAGAGGAGTATTTGGCCTGAAAAGCTGGCCAAAAAGGCAAAACTGAATTTTAAGAAATCTTAAGAACTAAGTACGCAGCTCGACAGACAACAATATTTTACATTATATTGTAAATTTTTAAGACTTTTAGTTGCGATTTGTAGCTCTGAGACCCTGCTAAAGTCAGGAAAGTGAAGAAAATTATATGAGATTTAAATGTTTTTTTCGGTTTCTGTATGTTTTATGATATTTTTTTGCGGCTAAACGAATAAAGGTTTAACAAATATTATTTTTTTCGCTGAAAGGTTTGATCTAAAGTTATTTAAAAAAGAAAAAAAATTTAAAATATGTTGAATATTCATGTTGAAACAATTCGTTCAAAAGCTAAAAAAAAAACAAATTATACACTTTTTTTTGCAAAAAAAGGAAAAGAAGAGGTTTTTAAAAGTGAGGTTAGCATGTCTACGAATTATGTTTGATACCACAATAAAATTTGGAATCTCTAATTTTAGAAACCAAAAAAAAAGTGTGCGCAAGTTTGCGCCATTATTTTTGACGATTTTTTTAAATTTTCACATTTCTTCTATTTTTGCTAATCGGGCACTTTTTCTTATACCTTTATATCGTCATAAACTTTTATGTATTTTGAATTATTGATTTCAACTGTTATTCACATCACTTTTAACACTTCACAATATTAATACCTGCCTTTATGTAATTATAAATTGCAAAAATTCTTTATTATCCATAATAGTTTTAAGGGAATGTCCCACACATCCCCATAAAAGATATCTTCTTCCTGAGACCGATGATGCAGCTAATGAGGATACACATAAGGAATTTTTATTAGTTTAACTTTTCCGTTTATAAAGTATTAAATAATATAAAATAAATATAATAAAGCCTTTTTTCATAAAAAAATACTGTTTTATAAGAGCCTTACAATTTTCAAATTTTTTTTTTTTTAATTAGACTGTAAATCATATCGCTCATTTCGTGCAAGACGTCACAACTCAAAATTTGAAACTTTACAGGAGAGCCTTTTTAAGATTCCAACCTATTATTATTTATTTTATTATTTATTTTATATACAGTTATAAAATCAAATGTTTCTTCTTTGCTACAAAGAAAACTACATGTACAAGAGGAATGCCAAACACAAACTGAAATGTGACCTTGTTGATGTTATTTTTTCGATAATTCTCTCCGTTCTTAGATCAATTTGTAGAGATTTAAGAGAAGAACATTTCTGCATTACTAACTCGAAAATGCCAAATTTTGAATTGTGACGGTCTTGCTCGAAATGAGCGATATGTATGTATGTACATACAGTCTGTCAAGAATGAGTTTAAACCTTTAAAATCAACATTTGTTAAATGAGTCTTGCGATTTATACCAACTTTTATTCCTTAGGAATGTGGCTTTTAGAAAAATCTTAAAAATTTAAACTTTTTGGTTCTTAAATTTTTTTATTGCATTTTGAAAACAAAAAATTTGACGCAATTTGCATGTAATTTTTTTTTTTCGCCATTAAATTTTTAATAACTCTAATAATCGGAGAACACGTTTTCAAGTTATGGCAAAATATATAAGGCAACCCAACGATTTAGGGGGTGAAGTATGCCACGCCTTTAAAAGAAAATCCTTACGTACTAGAGAAAAACGGAAAACAGATTTGAATTAAAGGCATCAAAATCCATATAGTCCACATACTTTTATTTCTAGGGTAGAGAAAAATTTTTTTGTTGCGCAGTGTAAATTTTTCAAAATCTGCCACTAGACTTTTTATATTATACTACACCTAAAACTATCAAAAAACTAAAACTTTTAATTCAAAAAACACGTTTAATAATTTTGGCCAGCTTTTCAGGCCAAATACTCCTCTGTGCGACGGCGGCGAAAAAAACCTTCTGCTACACCATATAATGAAGAGTGCGACTTTAATGTCTGTTGTTTACAAAATAGCTTTGTATATTGTTCAAAAATATTAAAAGCAAAATAGTTAAACAATGAAAAAATCTACCAAGAACAAAATACTTACCTCTTCCGTGTTATTATTCATTGCATTTAGAGCATTTTTAATATATTTTTTAGTGTTAAAATTTTTTCTCCCCCCGTTTTTATTCTTGAGTTTATTTGACAGTAAACCGGGAATTTACTCACAAAAATTTTACAGACACCCTTTTTCAGTATGTTGGCGAGAAATTTGCTGACGTGACAGCTCTTACACACCAAAAATGTTACAGACAGACACAGTTTAGTGAGAAAAACAGCTGTTTGTTTCAATTTATGGCATTTTTGTTTCATTTCTCACATTTCAATCGAAAAGTTTCTCGACGCGGGAGATACAGAACATGGGCACTGGTGACTTGTTGTTTTTAAGGTTGTTAATGGCTTCTATTATTTCGTCAGTGTCAGGCGAACTTTAAGAGATATAATATCTGATATTATGATGATCTCATTCACATATCCCTTAGTGCTTTGTATCGGTTTCGCGCGATATCAGAATTGAGCAATATACGAGAGAAATGTAAACGGTAATCTGAAAAAAATAGGTTCTGCAAAATTTGTCTTATACCACATTATTCGCGGCTCGGTTTTAATATGCACACTGGAATTTTTCGAGGAAAAAAGACGCATTTAAATTTGTGTCACTATTTTAAATGTGTTCATACCAAAAGAACATAATAAAATTGTTGTACCTTTATTCGACGAAAATAACTCTTTTGTTATTATTTCAATACCGTTTCCAAATATAAATTTTCCATCCTTGGTTTGATTGCATGATTAACTAAAGGTTTGAAACAGTGTTATCAGAAATATTAAAAATTCCTACATGTAAATTTTTATATAAATCAAATAGTAACGACGGTAAAACTCGAACAAATTTTCAAATACGTTTTATTTAAAAAAAAAAATGCTGTAAATCTATAAAAGACATTCTGGCAGCACTGGTTTGAATAGAAGTGAGCTTGGTGGTAAGTTAAGTTAGGTTAAGTTTTTTATATAAAGACTTTCTTAGAAATTATTTGAATTATTATTATCTTTAAGGATTTCAATAAATCCTATCAACTTATATTATTTTTTAATAAATAATATAAATCGAATTTATTTTTAAATATTTCATGCCTAAATAATAAACATATGAACAAACACATGATTCATCAAATTTAAGTATGTTAATATAAAATTCAAGCAATTTTTGCAGTGCTTACTTATTTGTGTTACTTTTAACTTTCCCAAAAAAAAAAAAAAAAAAAAAAAAAACTGCCTGTTCAACAATTTCGAATGTACAGGCGAACCTTAACGGTTTAAATCGTTGCATAGGCAGTTACAGTAATTTAATTTAAACATTGATTAAATGGAGCAACGTTTTGCTTGCAGATGACAGCAAGTTTGAAGTCTTTGGAAAAAAAAGCAAGAAACATGATCAAATTTGGAGGATAAGAAATAAGAAATTTAACAGAAACAATACAATATATATATATATATAAAGATGAAATTAGGCGTACGTAAAGTTCATTTGCTCCACTGGTGCAAGACGGAGCCCGATTTGTCGGTCTGTGGGCGGTGGACGTGGTCATTGAATAAACCATTCACTTTTTCTTATATTTTTTGCAGGAAACTTTTACGTTTTCCTAATGACACTTTTTTATATTTAAAGCCCTCTGTCTGAGGAAGATCATAGCATTGTCAGATTCCTAATTTTCGGTCTCCGGGCTATACATGTGGCTTATTTCTTCATAAGACCCTCAATTTTGCATTATGTATTTTTTAAAGAATTTTAATATTTTCGACTAGCATTTAACCCGCTACTTCGTTCTCACTTTCTTTCGTGGACATATTTATATGCCAAAGTTTATGTTTCTAGGTTTTAACTTTTTTTTAATTTCTAGGTCCACTATTTAGCGAAATTCAAAAATTACCAGGTAGATAACGACAAAATACCAAAAAATCCCTCTTACAGATTCTCATTCACTCAGGAACTTGCATGTTTAATTTTATGTTTCTAGGTCAAATGTTAATAAATATTAAAAAAAGTACCAGTTAAAGGACGAAAAAGTACAAAAAGATTCCTCTTACAGATTCTCATTCACTCAGAACCTTGCATGCTTAATTTTATGTTTCTACGTCCAATACTAACGGAAATTCAAAAAGTACCAGTTAAAAAACAAAAAAGTACCAAAAAGCCCTCTAACAGGTTCTTATTCACTCAGGACCTTGCATGTTTAATTTTATGTTCATAGGTCCAATATTAACGAAAATTACAAAAGTACCAGTGAAAGTACGAAAAAGTACAAAAAAAATTCTTCTAACAGATTCTCATTCACTCATTACCTAGCATGTTTATTTTTATGTTTCTAGGTCGAATACTAACGTAAATTCAAAAAGTACCAGTTTAAGAACCAAAAAGTTCCCATTTATAGATTCTTATCCACTCAGGACATTGCGTGTTGAATTTTATGTTTCTAGGTCCAATATTAACGATAATTAAAAAAGTACCAGTTGTAAAACCAAAAAGCTAAAGAAAGAAAATAAATTTTCCGTATTTTCCCTTTTTTGTACTTTTTTTCTCCCCATTGATGTATCAAAAGCTTCAATATTGTAGTGGGAGCCCATAATTTAGTACGTATATGTCAATGAATGGAAAAAAATATTTTATATAAAAAGTACCAAAAATAGTTACGATTTTCACCCCTTAAACGTTCGAATTTCGAAAAAGTACCGAATTCGTATTTGTATTTTTTAGATAAGTTTCGAATGTGATATAACCTTTATTTCTATGTTTATTGGTTTAAAAGATAGATGGGGTGACAAAAAAGTACTAAAATACATGTTTTACCCGTTTACTCCCTAAAAGGGCAGAATTTCAAAAAAGTACCAGACACCTGTCCGCTTATTTTTCTATAGAACAACGATAAGTATTACATTTTTGTTGTATCTCTTTTAGTTTTGGAGATATCAGGTTACCGAATTTACCCGTTTTTACCCTTGTTTACCCCCTGAACATTCGAATTTCCAAAAATCCCGTCTTAGTGGATCGACTTGGGGAGAGACCAACCTCCGCTCCAAATTTCAAGTTTTCAGCTTTAGGCGTTTAGGCTGTGCGATGATGAATCAGTCAGTGAGTCAGTAACGTTACAACATTAAATTTGTTATACTGAAAGTACTTTCTCTGCCAGAAATCATAGTGGAATCAGATTTTAATACTGCTGTTGAAAAGTAGAGATAATCTTATTGTATCACATACATGATTACTAACAAAAATATTGGGTTTTTGTTTTGAATTTCAAGATTTGTTTGTAAAGTGATTTAAAGAACAATCATATTCTAAGAGAAAGTAACTGTTATTTACATTCATCTAAATTAAAAAATAATAATATTGAGTTATTGGAATTTATTCTTCATTGTGCCCATTGAACTACATATTTACGGTGCGTTGCGCGTTTTTTAAATAATCATTAAAGGAAGAAATTATAACTAGAACAACATCCTGTTAAAAACCTTCGTTTTTCATGGAATATTTCAAATGGACATTTTGATGTCTATGAGAATATTTCATCACCTAACCAACTTTCCCCACAAATGTCAAATGTTGTGCATAAGACTAGAATTATATTGCCCAAACGAAAAAGATCATATCGGACAAAGCTTAAAAAAGAAAGGGAGAGAAAGAAATTTCACTTCAAAAATAAGGAAAACTTTAGAGATAAAATAGCACGGTTGAACAACGACAAAAAAAAGAAAACTTCTATCTTATAGAAAAAAAAGTGAGTTTAGGTAAAAAGTTGAGGCGTTCAAGGAGAGAAGCATTACGAAAATTTAAGGAAGCCGAAGAAGATAAAAATAAAAGATTAAAAAATGATGCATCCAGAAAAATAGCAAATAGGCAATTTGATGATGATGGACAGAAAAGAAAGAGGTTGGACGAAAACAAAATTCGAAACGCATCCCAAAGACTTACTGAATGCGGTTTGCGGAGAAGTATGAGGTTAGAGGAGAACAAAAAGAGAAAGGCAGCTCAAAAACTAAAAATTCAAACTGTTGTCAGAAAGGGAAAGTTGACCTTACATCCTTATCATCTCAACCTTATCCTGCCATTTCGAAGGATTTAATAACCGGAAAACACGGGCAATGGAAAAACTTCTTGAAACATATCCCATCCTTTAACAGTGCATTTTCATTTGCGTCATTGGGCGCAAAAACTAAAGCACCGCCAGGATACGGTCCATATTGTTTCCGCATTCATGGTCAAATTTACCACAGGGCATTAACTCTTCTTCCTGTACCCGGTGACACAAGAAAATACGCTCAACTGTACATTCTTGATCCTGATGAAGCGACTGAAGAGCGTATAAAGAATATTGAAAACACTGGATGCATTAAATCTGTTATGAAAATGTTAGATAACTTCTTCAACCAATACAATTCATTGGCAAAGGCACCCAAAATGTTGTACGAAGTGGAGAAGGATGTAGAAGCTGAGGCCAGACAAATAGGGGTCCGAGTACCGTTAGTTTCAATGGCAATAAAGCACGACAGATACCTTGATAACAGAAGTTATAATGCACAGAGAGTCAACGAAGTAGCTGCAATATTTCAGAGCACAGACGGTGAACCTCCATTTGAGGCCAGATCCATCAGACCCCAAAGGTACCAGTACTAAACGTATCAGTATACTTCATCCAAGTTTAGAGCCTAAGACATATCCAATACCATTTCCATTTGGAGAGTCTGGATGGCACCCAGATATACCGTTAAAACAAAATATATCCACTACCAAAAGAACACGGGTTTCTCAGATGAGTTACAACAGTTATCGGATTGCCGTGCGTGGAGATTTTAATTAATTTTTGTGCGTAGGAAAACTAACGCAACACTACTTTGTAGATTCTTACGTCAAAATGGAATCCAACCGTCTTCATTGGTTAAAAGAACACTAATGCTCCGTGCTGAAAGTAATCAAGGCCTTATGGATTTTTTGCATTCAAGAGCTGAGGAGATGGCTCCGTTGCTGGTACGCCTATTATATTACCGTCCTCTTTCATAGGGAACCCAAGAAATATGCAGCAAAACTATCAAGATGCAATGACAATCGTACGAAAGTTTGGTAAGCCGGATATTTTCTTGACCATGACATGTAATCCTAAGTGGAGAGAAATAACGGAAAATATGGAATCGTATCAAACAGATCGACCTGATTTAATAGCACGTGTTTTTCATATAAAATTTACTGAACGGCTTACGGACATTTGTAAAATACATATATTCGGTAAAGTTGTTGCCAAAATCCATGTCATTGAATTACAAAAAAGAGGTTTCCCTCATTCTCACATGCTTATAATATTGTCTAAGGACGATAAACCTCGCGATAGGGATGTTATTGATACCATTGTTTCAGCAGAGATACCCAATCCGGAAGATTATCCTAGGCTCCATAGCATTGTTCTAAAGCATATGGTACATGGGCCTTGCGAAGACAATAATATGAATTCTCCCTGCATGGAAGATGGAAAGTGCTCAAAAGGTTTCCCAAAACAATTTCAAGAGGAAACTGTATGTAATCCTGATGGGTATCCCAGATACAGGCGTAAAAATTCTGATGTCACTTACAAAACTGCTTCAGGATTTGAGGTAACAAATCAGTCGATTGTGCCATATAATCCATTTTTAATTTTAAAATATAATTGTCATATTAACGTAGAAGTATGTGTCTCTGTTAAAAGCGTCAGATACCTTTTTAAGTACGTCTATAAGGGTTACGACTGTGCTAATGTTGAAATTACGGAGCAAGGTTCTTTAATACATCATGAAATCAGGAAATTTATAGACACAAGATATGTAAGCGCTCCAGAGGCTGCATGAAGAATCTTGGCAAAACCAATGCACGACCAGTCACATGCAATAATTCGGCTGGCAATACATTTACCGAACCACCAAATTGTATATTTTAGACCAAACAACGTTGATCAAGCAGTCAATAGTATTTCACTTTCAAACTCAACTCTCAATGCATGGTTTTGTCTCAATGAAAAAGATATTAATGCTAGAAAATTTTACTATACCGAAATCCCGGAACATTATGTACTTAATAAGAAAAGTGGTTGGAAACAAGGAACGACAGACGGAGGTAAAATTATCGAGCGCATGTACACTGTTAGTGTATCTGAAGGAGAGAGGTAATATCTCAGGTTACTACTGTTGATGGGATAACGCACTCCAGTTTCAGAGAAGCTGCACTGGCTTTTGGCCTCTTAGAAGACGATTCAGTTTGGGAGTTGACTCTTGAAGAGGCAATAGCAATGAGCATGCCAGTTGCACTCAGGGGGTCGCACATATCATTCTCAGTTCAAGCTACCAGTACCATTGACACAAACATCAACTTCATGTATGAGAGCAAATTCAGTGGATGTAAAGCAGATAAGAAAGGCTAGGTTAATCATTTGGGATGAGGCAACAATGGCACCTACCTATGCATTAAATGCAATTGATAAGATGCTTAAAACATTGATGAAAAATAACAAGCCTTTTGGAGGTAAAGTTGTGCTTCTTGGAAGAGATTTTCGCCAATGTTTACCAGTGGTACCACATGCTCACATGACGGCCATTATCGAATCATGTATTAAGTTTTCTAATCTTTGGTCCAACTTTAAAATTTTACAACTTAAAGTCAGTATTCGTGCAGTGGATAATATTTACAGAGATTGGCTTTTAAAAATGAGGAGTGGTGAACTCAGTTCGGAATTTGGAGAGGACATTATTGCATTACCAAACGAAATGCTGGCTGAAAACTCAATCGTTAAAAATAACTTCGGTGAATGTTTAAAGCCGTCTGATGTAGAGCAGTATTGTAAATTTGCCATTTTATGCCCTAGCAATGATGAAGTATGCCAAATTAATGAAGAAGAACTATGTCTTTTAGAGGGTGAATGTTTTACATTTTTGAGCGTTGGCACGGTGGAGAGCAATAGCAAACCTGAACGGGAAAATTATCTGGTGGAGTTTTTAAACAGTCGACCGCCATCTGGAATGCCTCCTCAGAAGTTGCAAGTCAAGGTGCGTGCCATTATCATGCTTCTGAGGAATTTAAACACTAAAAGAGGGCTATGCAAAGGCACAAGACTGCAACTTACAAAATTGTCACAGAATCTAATATGCGCAACTATATTAACCGGCACTGCAAAAGGCAATCCTGCATTTATTCCGAGAATTGATTTGGCCCCCATAAATCCCGACCTACCATTTATTTTGCGTAGGAGACAGTTTCCTATAAGGTTGGCGTTTTCCATCATCATAAATAAAGCTCAAGGTCAAACGTTAGGGAGGGTGGGGATTTATTTACCCAAACCAGTTTTTAGTCATGGACAATTGTACGTTGCTTTCTCAAGAGTGAGAAAAAAGATGCTGTTAAGGTAAAAGTGATGCATGTAGATGGAAAACGGTATGTTAAAAAAGGGTTGCTGCTCAGTATTTTTAAAAAAATGTTGTTTTTAAAGAAGTTTTATAATTTAGTTACTTATTGTTATTTTTTACATATTGTTTCTTCATATACCTATTAAATGTATTAAAACATTGAATAATAATTTTTTGTTTAATTTCTTTTATAAGCGTTACTATGTTAGTTATTATCTAAAAGATTTTTATGCCTGGCAGGTACCGGCTTTGTGACTTGTCTACAGTGAAGAGTGGTGGGGCTTCGGCGAGAGTCTTCGGCGAGAGTTGCTGTATGGCGGGATGCGGTGTGCGAAGTCACGTATTTGTTACTTGTTAAATAAACAAAATGCATTATTAAAATATTTTATAAGAAAGTTAACGCGAGTTACATATAACTACTGCTTATATGTATATATTTGAATATACATACATAAGTTACATATAATTACTGCTTATATAAATATATATATTTGAATTTACATACATCTATATATATAAAAATAAGTCCTATATGTACGTCGCCGAACTAATCATAAACGCGTCGTGCGATTTCAACCAAACTTATACACTACGTAGGCAGTGGCCCATATATGGTTTATATGAAGTTTGGTTGAAATTTTCGATCTGGGGGCGGAGGGGCGTGGCAAAATCCATAACTTGAGAACGGCTTGACCGATTTGAACGATTTTTTCTTTAAAATGATCGCCATGGTCCAACTTAGGTTTTAACGGAAATAAAATTTTGCCACGCCCACTTTTACGCCCACTTTTTTTGATTTACCTAAAATCAGAAAACGGCTCCATCGAGTTGACTAATTTTTCTTTCAAATGTTCGTATTAATCAACTTTAAGTTTTCATCGAAAGAAAAATTTACCACGCCTACTTTTACGCCCACTTTTTCTATTAAGCGCATAACTGGAGAACGGCATGACCGATTCCAACGATTTACCATTTGAATTCAAGCGGCTCCAATTCCCTTTGCGTCTTGCCTTTGCTATTACCATCAACAAAGCACAAGGCCAATCATTGACTATTGCTGGCTTAAAAGGTCATGAACAATTTGATCGAAGCAACAATTTTAAAGGGGAAGTTTAAAGGTGAAGATGTATTGATTCCACGAATTCCAATGATTCCATCAGATTTACCTTTTGAATTCAAAAGACTACAGTTTCCAATACGTCTTGCATTTGCTATTACAATAAATAAAGCGCAAGGGCAATCGTTGGAATTGTGCGGAATTGATTTAGAATATCCTTGCTTTTCACACGGCCAGTTATATGTTTCGTGCTCACGTGTTGGCAAGCCTTCAGTTCTCTTTATCTACACAACAACTCATGGCAAAACCAAAAATGTTGTCTACGAAAGAGCTCTAAGATAGTTTAAGTGATACATAGTCTAAGATTGTAAGAAACTAGAATTAAAAGTTGAATAATAGGGAACAAAACCAACTTTATTAAAAACAAGTGTGTTTTTTTTCTTATTTTGTTTTGCCGTGCGAAGCAGGCAACGGGCCCGCTAGTACATATATAAAACATATAAACATATTTTGTTCTTCACTGCAATCTGATAGCTTTGTTTTTGTGTACAACCACAATCCCATAACCGCCAGACTGCTGACTCTTAATTTTAATTTTAGCTCTAAGTTAGACTGAATTGAAGAATAGAGACAAATCATATCTCTAAGTTTGAAAATTTTTGGAAATAAAGGTTCAGTTTTAAAATAAGTATAAACATCTGAAGTTGTTTAATTATGTAAATCGCGTAGCAAAAAAAAAAAACTTGAGTAAAACGGTGCATGAAGCTTTCAACAAAACAACGATTCTTAACATATCGCCAAAATAGCCAAAGAAAATTGTTGTTGCACCATGTCCAAAAAAAGCTGGATCAACCCAACAGTCGCGGATCTCAACCCAATCGGACATCTTTGGGTGCATTTGGACAGACAAATTAAATAAGAAGACTAACCAGCAAAATCTCTCTGAAACAATTTCTGCAGGAAGAGTTATTTAAAATTCCTCCGGAGCTTACTTTGAAATTGGTGGAATCGATGCCCAAGAGACTAGAAGTAGTTCTGAAAGCACAAGGAAATCACACAAAGCCATTAAACTTTTCTTAATATTTAAAACCTTTTAATTTTTAAAGTTGTTTTCTTTTTGTATTGTTTATGTTGGGTTTGAAATATTTAATTTTCTTAATTTTATATTATAATAATATTGTCCAGTGTTTTGTAAATGACAGTAAACTTTTTAAAATTTAAATATTTTATTACTAAAAAGTAACACTTTTTTAACTGGAAAAGAAGTTAAACCATTATGTTTGACGCTCTCTGCATATATATAACAAGTAAGAGTTCCATATTCGGCTATGGCGAATCGTTGATACCTTCCACCGACAGATATAATTTTTCAGGAGCGAGTTTTATATAGGACTAATGGTTAATTATGGACTGATCTTAACGAAATTTGACAATGTGATTTCCTGTCTTATAAAACTGTGTCATACCAAATTTTTTTAAAATAGCATTATTTTTTACGGTCTTAGGTGTGCTTAACTGTATTCCGAGATTTTATAGAGCTTATGGTTTATTATGGATCGATCGTATCGAAATTCTACAGTATGACTTCTAGCTAAATAGAACGAATTTGGGCAAAATCGCTTATAAATCCATGCAGTATTAAAAAGAATGGGAAGAATTATCAAATTGCCTGAACGAAATAGGTAACGATACTAAAAAGACAAGGAATTTTATAAATAACACTCTTGGGAGAAATAAAAATAAAAAAATTAATCTCACTTCATCAACAGGTATACCAATTTTGGATGATCGTGTCAAAGTTAATGTTCTTAAAATATATTTTTTTACAATCCGTGATCAATTTAAGATATCAAATTCAAGCCAGTCCAGAAGATAATTGTAATTTAATAAGATCTTTGTTACAAACTTCAAACCGATTTCAGCTTCAGCCAATATGTTTAGATGATATGCTTAACGTAATCAATAATTTAAATATAAAAAAATCAGCTGGTTATGACAATATTTCACCGAAAATAATATACAAATGCAAGGAAATAGTGGCTCCGATGATTTCATATATTTTTAATAAAGTAATTCAGTCGTCTTAGTACCCTGATTGTTTAAAGATAATTAAAATTGTTCCTATACCGAAAGTTATAAAATCTTCTATACCCTCAAATTTTCGTCCAATTTCATTACTATCCACCATTGATAACATTTTTGAAAAATTAATTTATTAGCAACTATTTTATTTTGATGATACAAGTCTTTTGTACAAATACCAGATTAGTTTTAAAAAAGGTTGTGGTACTGAGGAAGCGGTAACCAGTGTGGTAAATTACAAATGCAATGGGATTGGTAAAGGTTCGTGTGGTGTTGCAGGTCTGTTTTTGGATTTTACAAAGGCATTTGAACTTGTTGACCATAAAATAATAATACAGAAATTAATTTATTATGGTGTTGTGGGAAATGAATTAAAATTATTTGAAAACTTCCTTAAAAACTGGAAGCAATTCGTTCAAGTGAATAACGCACCAAGTGATATGATGGATGTTGAAAGTGGAGCACCACAAGGCAGTTGCTTAGGATCTTTGCTGTTTTCCATTTACCTAAATGATATTTGTTATTTAAATCTTATTGGTGAATTATACATGTTTGCTGACGATGTTTGTTTGTATTATTCATACAAGTATGACTTTGTTATGAAAACTTATATGGAACGGGAATCTGTCCTGATTGTTGAATACGCACGGCTGAATAAATCGATACTTAATGAAACTAAAACTAAGTTGATTAGATTGAGACCTCGTTCATATATGTTAAATAATAACTTCAAGGTTTTGATCGATGGGAATGAAATATTGGAGACTGATGAGGTGAAGTATTTGGGAGTTATTCTGCAAAGTAATCTAGTATGGAATATGCATATTAAGGAAGTTAAAAGGAAGATTGCACCAGTTGTTGGCATTTTCTTTAAAATGAAGAACAAACTTAACTTGAAAACAAAGCTTGTAATTTACCAGGCCTTGATACAAAGTCATATTATCTATATGGTAATAGTATATGGATACAAAAATACAAATGATTTAAAAGCACTGCCAGCAATGCAAAATTGATTCATAATTAACAACTTTATACAAATATTTGTAAGCTAATAATGCCTATTTTAAACTCGCTGCAATTAAGAAGAAAAATGTGGTACAAAGAAGTCTTGACGTCCGAAAACTGCACAATCCCATACACCATACAGCCTATTTAAATGAACCGTAATATTGACTGGCCAACCATAAGAAACTGTCTTGCAAACGCCGCAAGAGACAACCTTGGATACAGAATCTCGGAACGTAGGGAGTGGATCTCAGATGAAACCTGGACTTAATAACGAAGAGAAGAACCTGTAAAGCGAATCTCAGCAGTGCTAAGACTTGGAACAATGCAAGAGGTGTACACACTAATCGACAGAGAGGTCAAAAAAAGCGACCGCCGATACAAACGCCGCTGGATCGATGATCTCGCCAAAGAAGCCCAAGCAGCTTCCGAGTCCCACAGGAGTCGCAATCTGTACAAAATAACAAAGCAATTAGGACGCAAGAGTTTCAACTCAAGTAAACCCTTAAAAAACAGCCAAGAAGAGAAATTTACATCGAAAACAGGACAAATGTGCATTTGGGTGGAACACTATGAAAAAATGCTAGACACCCCTCAGGCCACTTTTGAACCAACATGCCTCTGCTCCCAACACACTGAAAGGCATGACATACCGATCAATAAGCTCAGCGCAATTGAAATTGAGACAGAAATTAAGACTCTCAAGAACAATAAAGCACCCGGAATCGACAACGAACCACTAAAGGCAGAGCCAGCTACATGCGCGCAACTAATACACCCCATCATAGACAAATTCTGGGATACCAATCAATTTAGCGACGACCTAAAAGAGGGGCATAACTCTTCTTAGCATGGTAAACAAGGTCATTGCTAATATAATAAACATACGTTTATCAGACGCACTGTCCAACGATATTCGCAATGAACAAGCTGGAACCCCAGCAAATTTAGCATTAATCATATTAATAGCCTTAGAGTAATAACGGAACAATCAGTCGAATGGCGATTTCCGCTATATCTAACATTCATCGACTTCGAGAAGGCGTTCGACACAATACATCACGCAGCAATATGGAATCCACTTCGCTGCATGGGAATACCGACAAAACTTATTGCGATAATCAGGGCTTTGTACGAGAATGCTAAATGCCGCATCCTACACGAGGACGTAATCAGTTGCCCAATAAGTGTCAAAGTAGGTGCGCGGCAGGGTTGCCCACTATCCCCCATACTATTCAACGTTGTCATCGACAGCATCATGAAAAAAGTCATAACAACACCTAGAGTCATTACCTGGCGCCTAAACGGCTGCCTCGAAGATTTAGACTATGCAGACGACATCTGTTTGCACATAGATTTGACGATATGCAGTCAAAACTTAACAACATCGAAGGCGAAGCAGCAATGTGTGGTCTCAGAATTAATATCCCCAAAACCAAAGCCATGAGAATCAACACAACAAATGCGCAACAGCTAACACTACAAGAACAACAGATCCAAGACGTCCAATCCTTCTGTTACCTAGGTAGCATAATATCAACAAGTGGAGGCTCAAGAGAGGATATTGGGAACCGCACAAACAAGGCCAGGCAAGCTTATGGCCAACTTCACCATGTGTGGATTACCCCCCATATCTCTAAGCGCGCCAAAATCAATATCTTTAACAGCTGCGTGAAATCTACGGCTGCGAGTCTTTGAACTCAAATCAATGTGATACCAATGCCATACAAGTATTCATCAACCGTTGCTTCCGTCGCATATTAAAAATTTGCTGGCCAAACACCATCACAAACGAACGCTTATGGGCCGACTGCGGACAAACACCAATTGAGTATGAAATCAGAAAACGGAAATGGCGGTGGATTGGACATGCCCTGCGAAGACCTCAAGCCGACATCACCAGAAACGCAATAGACTGGAATCCCCAAGGCAGCCGCAGGAAAGGTCGGCCGAGCCACACCTGTCGTCGCCAACTAGACACCGAAGTAGCAAAAGCCAACAAAACGTGGAACGAGCTGAAGATCGTAGCAACAGATAAAAAAGAATGGAACACAATCGCTAAGGCTCCTTATGCTCCTTATAGGAACAAAAGGAATTTCGTGTTGTAGATTCCTTCCTTCACTTAAAATGATTTAATGAAAACGAAATTTGATGAACTTCAACCTTATTAAAATTTCAAAAACTTCAATTAAGCAAATTTATATTATTTAGTTTTAAAGTGCTAAATTCCCAATTCAAACTCTTGATAAACACACTGGACCTCATTGGTCCCCGAGTGGATGTGCGCCCTTGGGCGCATAACCCTTCTTATCCTAACCTAACCTAACCTTAACCTAGTTTAACTGAGATCTCAATACCCAAGCCTAATAGTCCATAGTATGGTGAAATAAGTCATAACACTAAGGCTGATAGCAAGGTTGAAAGCACAGCTGTGCATCTTTTTTTTTACATAGAGAGAGAAATGTCAAAAGTTGCTTGTGTTTTTGACACATCGATCACCGAAAGCAACAAAAAAATACATTGATGTGTTTTTGGTGTTGTTACTTGTTGTAGTATAGTATATATATATATATATATATATATATATATATATATATATATATATATATATATATATATATATATATATATATATATGTATATATATATATATACATATATATCTATATCTTCTTCTTCTATATATAAAGTATAAAATAGGATGTGTGTATGTATGTAACGTATGGACTTCAAAACGGCTGGGCCGATTTTGATAAAATTTTCAGGGAATCTTCAGAATATTCAGGCGGGTGACACTGTGAAGTCTGATTTTTGATTTTCAGTCTGGGGGCGGAGGGGCGTGGCAAAATCCATAACTTGAGAACGGCTTGACCGATTTGAACGATTTTTTTCTTTAAAATGATCGCCATGGTCCAACTTAGGTTTTTACGGAAATAATTTTGCCCCGCCCACTTTTACGCCCACTTTTTTCGATTTACCTAAAGTCAGAAAACGGCTCCATCGATTTGACTAATTTTTCTTTCAAATGTTTGTATTAATCCATTTTAAGTTTTCATCGAAAGAAAAATATACCACCCTACTTTTTCTATTTATCTAAAATCGGAAAACAGTTGCATCGATTTTGCGAAGCCCTAAGGGAATCAGTTCGAACAAAATTTCCACTGTTGAATCGACAACAAGAGTAGGCATACGAAACCCTTATGAAAGCTGTGAAAGATGAAACTGGAGGGATTTTTTTCTAAACGCTCCCGGTGGAAATGATAGGTATTTCATGGATTTTTATTTAAAGGCCGTAAATTTCGTTTAAAGATCAATTTAAATCGTCTGGTAATACAACACTAATGTTTGCTTAGGGCCAGCAACGCGGACCGGGTCAGCAAGTATATATATATAATGCCTTGCGGATGGTACAAGTATCAGCCTTTACTATATGTGCTGCATTATTTTTGTTCAAAATCAACCCGTATTCAATACTAGAAGTCAAGGAAATTTATACACTCTAAGAAATAACAAAGCAGCGAATTGAATTTATCGGGAGTATAGAATATAACGACTTGCCTATGTGGTTTAAAATAATTTGTTTAATTTCGACATTTAAAAGAGAATTAAAAGAATATATAATTGGAAATCTTAAAATGCTTCTTCGTTGATATTCCATTTTTTATACACTCCACCACAACTAGCGGTGAGTGAGGGTATACTAAGTTTGTCATTCTGTGTGACACTTTCGAAAAACGCAAATGAAAAGAACAAACTTGGTCTTAAATTGTAGTTATCCTAAGCAGTTTGGAATTGAAATCCAGCAACATCGGTTCAGTAGGATCAGAACTATGAATCGAAACTTAGATTTATATGGCCTAAAAACATGTCATGAAATTTTGTGAAACTCACTGTTAACGCTAAAACTAATTACACTGCTGTATTGAAACTTATTCTTATTTATTTTTTGTAAAACTAGAAATCAATCTTCAGAATTTTGGTGTGATTGGTCCAAACTTTACCATAGGTCCAATACAAATTACCCTCCTAAAAATAATTTTAGTTCGGCTAAAACTGTTACGAACCATGATATTTTACTCAAGCCAGTTCAAAGTTCTAACAAGAAATGCATAACACTTTCTTATTGTCGGTCAATCATAAGTTAATAATATATATGCCCACTCCTGACGGTGGAGGGTATCAAAGATTCGGCATAGCCGAATATAGCACTCTAACTTGTTTTTTTGTACTTATATATTTTTTCCTTTTATTTCATATAGTATGATTCGTAACAAAATATAATAATATAATATATAATTATATAATAATATAATACTATAGTATGCATTTCATAATGTAAATTATATTGCCAATTTGCCTCAACAATGCCTCTTAGGCGCTGAGGCCAAATAAAATCAAATGTAATTGTAATGAAATGTTAATATATTAAAAAAAAAAAAAAATATGAATTTAACATCGCCATTTGGTTAATACTTTAGAGACCGCAACTGTTGTATCATTTTGCCTCGACCAGACTTAATGCTCGTAAAGCGAATAAGTTTGGCAACGTTATAGTTTTAAAAAAATCATAATTTAAGTACGTCTTCGGCTAAGTTTTTTAACCTCAGCTACTTCTTAACGCTATTTGTGTTATGTTCCGACATTTTGTTTTTTTTTACCCTATATCTGATAAATTTTAGGGGCTTAGAATATTCGCGATAGTGCTATTGTTCCTGTAATCTCTCTGATTATTTTCAGCTTAAGCCATTTTTAATTAATATGACCCTTTGCTTATCATACCGCTGTTAGTAAGTTTTTGCGAATTTCCGCTAATTATGCAACTTTTATCGAATTTTTATGATTCCTTATACAGTTTATGCAACTTTTAATAAATGTTTAAATGACTTGTTTCAAATTTTAAATTTTTGTTGTGTGAAGTTTTTGGATTTCCAATATAACACTATGCAATATTTAAAATTTTATCAAACTTTTCCGAATTTTTGCATGTTTTACGTATTTTCTCGAAATGTTGCATTACTTCACAGTATACAAATAGTTGTAGGAAGCATCTTCGTTTAATTTTTAGTATTCAAAAGAAAAAAGAAAATGATTTAAGCGTTGATTTTTCTCTCTGAAATTTATGTCAGATATGTTACTGTGTCATCGGCGAACAGTTCTCCTGCAAAAACGGATTTTCAAGAAATTGGCTTACAACACGTATTGAATATACGCCTTCGATATACAAATAAATATTACCCTTCTTGATATTTAAGAGTTCTTATTTAAAGTTAAAAATGTTTCTGTGAATTCCCATGAAATTTCTATTAGAATTTTTTTAACATTCAATTTTGGTCAGTACTTTTTTTAAATCAAGAGTTTTTAGGATATTGAATAATTACACAGAGAAAATGTTGCCCCAATAAAAGCATCAATCAAAAATAAAATCAGTTTTAATTAAAAATGTAATTAAGTGAATTAATCGTTTAGTCAAGTGAATTAAACGTTTAATTGTAACTATTAATTTGTTTACTAGTGCAAATTAATAGAATCAATTAAACTTATAATTTACTTGATTAAACCTTTAATTCACTTGATTAAACGTTTAATTCACTTGATTAAATTTTTAATTAAAACTGATTTGATTTTTAATTAATGCTTTAATTGGGTCAACATTTTTGGAGAATTTTTTCTGTACACTAATTAAATACCTTTTAAGAAATGGTATAGAATGATGAAATATTTTTTTCATATTTCATGAATCTAAATCAATTTCATGAATCTATATCAAGGCTTTGTTTCCTTCGAGAGAGAATTAATTTTTGACAACTACACTTGATTGTGGTTTGTTTAATTCTATTTTTTATTTATCAAATCAAAACTTAAACTAGTTACAAAAGCAAATATTATAAAAAAAAATTAAATCTAAAGCTATTGCTAAGTAATATTTATTCTGCTGCAACAGCACCAAGGTATTGTGTTAAGTCTGGGAAATAAATGTTGTTTATTATAATTCTTAAAATGATTTTTGGTTAATCAGCAAATTTTTATATTTAGGGTTTCAAAGCCGGGAACTTAATATATTTATGGGAATAAGTTCCCTACGTCACTTATATATTTATGGGAATAAGTTCCCTACGTCACTTGCAATATTAAAAATTTTATCAAACTTTTCCGAATTTTTGCATGCTTTTTCTCGAAATGTTGCATTACTTCAAATAGTTGTAGAAAACATCTTCGTTTAATTTTTAGTATGTGTTATAAGATGAATGTGGTCGCTTTAAAAATAAAAAAATGGTTTAAACGTTGATTTTTTCTCTGAAATTTATGTCAGAGATGTAACTGTGTCATCGGCGAACAGTTCTCCTGCAAAAACTGATTTTCAAGAAATTGGCTTACAACACTTATTGATATACACTTAAATATTACCCTTCTTGATATTTAAGAATTCTTATTTAAAGTTAAACATGTTTCTGTGAATTCCCATGAAATTTCTATTAGAATTTTTTTAACGTTCAATTTTGGTCAATACTTCTTTTAAATCAAGAGTTTTTATGATATTGAATAATTACACAGAAAAAAATGTTGCCCCAAAAAAAGCATTAATCAAAAATAAAATCAGTTTTAATTAAAAATGTAATCAAGTGAATTAAACGTTAAGTCAAGTGAATTAAACGGTTAATTGTTTACTGGTGCAAATTAATAGAATCAATTAAACTTATAATTTACTTGATTAAACGTTAAATTCACTTGATTAAACGTTTTATTCACTTGATTACATTTTTAATCAAAACTGATTTTATTTTTGATTAATGCTTTAATTGGGGCAAATTTTTTGGAGAATATTTTCTGTGTACTAATTAAATACCTTCGAAGAAATCGTAGAGAATGATGAAATATTTTTTTTCATATTTCATGAACCTAAACTAAAGGCAGTAATAAATTCTTAAATGTTAAATACAGTTGACATAACATTTAAAGTAGGGATGCCAATCGGGATCCCGATCCCGAAACCCCGGGATTTTCGTGATTCGGGATCAATGTGTTTCTTTAAGATACGACTTTTTTTAAAAAAAACAACACTTTTTGAATATTCAAAAGATTTTATATACATAACATAAATTTTAAAAAAGAAAACAACAAAACAATTTATTTTATACATGTTATTACATGTTTATAACACTGGCCTCACCCATGATCAAACTGATCAGATTCTGAAAAAAGCTTAAAAAAATATACGTATCTCTTAGTTTTTCTAGATCAATTCATTTCGGTTTTTTGACAGCAATTCAATTTTTAATGTGAATTAAGTTGTGACGACATTAATACAATACAAAGTGTAGTCCCTCATCGATCTCGATAGCTGAGTTAAAAACTGTAACACTATGTCGACTGCAGTGCAGTACATCTCCAGGGTGAGAGCGAGATACATAATCAATAATTTATGTACGTTTGAAATTTATTTTAAAAAACAGATTTCAAGTTTAAATAATTTTTTTATGTTTAGTGTTTATTTATAAAAAAAATTATTTCACTTACCGTATGTTTTTTATTATTGACCGGAAGGAATATGAGCTATTTCATCAATATCACGACTTAATTGTTATAATTGTATCAACTTTTATTCTTTTGTTTCTGAATAATACTTTAATTAGATCGTGAATAATTTTCTATATTTTGCATAAAAATAATCATTTTTTTTTTTGGTATTATGTCTTAAGCCAAAGCTGAACTTGCTAACATAGTTGTAAAAAGGCTTGAGATGTGAATCTTCAAATTTCGTTTATTAAGCAAAATACAAAAATCCAGAAATAGTCGTCATATATCAAGCAAAAATTTAAAATTTTAAATACTCGCTGTGTGCCAAAAACAAAAATTATACTCAATAATAAGAGTTATTTGCAATAAAAAATATAACTCAAATATAATTTTTACTAATTTTTCTGTATGTATGTTCTGTAATAAAAACGAACATTTTTGAACATAAAAGTTGATATGTTAAAATTCTCGGGACTCATAAAAATAAATCCTGGGATTCGGGATTTATCAATCCCGAAAAATCCCGGGATTTCGGGATTCGGGATTTCCCGTTTGGCATCCCTAATTTAAAGATAAAGCTGTTTTTTTTTCATTTAAATGAAAGCAAGTTGTAAAAGATTTTTATAATTTTAGATAATATTTTCGAGTACAAGTTTTTGTGTTTCTAGTTAAAGAATATAGTTTTAGCATAACTTTATGAATATGGCCTTCATGCATATATAAATCATTTCGATAATGTCATTACCTATTATAAGTCTCTGCTTTTTGTCTCCAAATCTACTGTATATAAATGTGCTCAGAAATTCGGATTTGCACAGTTTATTTTTGACAAGCAGCATGAAGGCGTGTATTATCTTTGCACTTATTTTGGTAGTTTCTGCCATTTCTGGAACTAAAGGGGATAATTTTGTGATTGTTAAAGGCAAGGTAAGGAAACTTGATTATAAGATTGTTTTATAACTTTTGAACTTAAGAAAATGAAAAAGGTACTTAATACAAGGAAGAAAAAAATTAACGATTCTTTCGCACATGATTTAGTTCAATTTCGAAGAAGCCAAAAAAGCATGTAGGGATCATCAAATGATTCTAGCGACTTTGGATACTAAAAGCAAAGTGAGCGAGGTAAATGTATGGGATACAAGTTTACTTGATGGGTAAGTTTATTATATCTAAATTTTTTTGCAATTCAAAAATGGATTTTTTTTTAATCGAAAGGGGTGGTACTAATTTTCATGGTTGGGTTGGAGCAAGGGGTAATAGTGATCTTAGTTTGTTTACATGGATATCAAACGATGAACGTATTTTAACCTCATTGTGGGACAGTGGATATCCAAAATATATATCGAATGGTGATGGTGTATATCTGTATTTTGGAATTAATTCAAGCGAGCCTCGCTTACAGAATGGTAATGCTTATGATTTAAAAAAACACGCTATATGTGAAAAGCCACCAACACTTAATATATGCCAACAGTTTGGTAAATGGCAAAGTATGAAATAAGTATTTTTTTAAAAATTGTACTTGATTTATATAAATAAAATCTAAAATCCCCTTAAATGGCATCAATTTATTTTCAAATGCAAACCAGAAAACCCGATACACTTTTTAGAATAGAAGTAGAAACTGGTAAGCTAAAATACTCAAAAACGCCTGCATATTATTTAATTTGTATACATTTTTCGCCGAAAGGTTAGATAATGTCTTAAAATTTATGTAAGTAATTTGCTTTAAAAGATATACATCGTTACAGTTGCCATGCTGCAGGATGGCGCTTACCATTATGTATTATTAAGTACCATTATGATTTATTTGATGAAGAATTTTTTTCATTCTGATAATAGTGGCATTCATTAAAATTAATATTATAGATTGGAAATATGTTCACATTATGTTTTGAAGATAAAATCTTTTAAATGGCGCCTTTTGTTTCGAACTGACGTGCAGAGTATTTCCCAAAACATTTCTTAAAATTTTAACTCCTAGCGTCCTCAATTCTTCTCGGATACTCGCCTTTAGCTGTTGGATGGTTCATGGCTTATTGGCATACACCTTACCCTTAACGTAACTAAAAAAAAAAGAAAAGAAAAAAAGCGATATTATTTGATCGCCAAAAAACGGATTTGTGAAACTGTCTCTCCCCGCAAAATCTGAGAATATTTTGTTTTTTTTTAAACAAAAATCTTATTAATATCAATTTTAAAATTTTTTATATTTTTACACTGTTTTTTGTATAAAAATATTATTAATTATTCCCTTCAACGAAGGGATTGATATTAGACCCTACAATATAAAGTATATATATTCTGGCTCCTTATGAGAAGGGAAGTTGATTTAACGATGTCAGTCTTACGTTTGATATGTGTTTTCCGAAGACCCCAGATATAATAGGGGCTAGGTTGTTTAACATTTATGTCACATATAGTCCACCATTACTTGCTATTGAAATTTATAAATGGCTGAAATATGAGCAAAACACCAAGACTGCCTCTAATTTTCCCATAAATTCCATGCTGCTGTTGTTTTAAAATTCTTTTTTTCTGTATAAGTATCTGGAGAACGGCAAGAGCCAGGGCTTTCAAATTTGATACAAACATTTTGTTTATCAATACACCAACTCTCTAAAACTCCAACTCCCATACAAAGACGTTATACATTTCTGTATATTGGGAGAACGAAACGAACATAGAATATATTTGCTGAAAAACTCGGAAAAATCGTTTCAGATACAAAAAAGTTATTACCAAAATATAATTTTTTTAATGAAAAATATATATTTTCGGGAACCGTAGATATTTCCGCGTCCAAGTTTTATTACCAAGGTAAATGGTAAATTTCTTCCTAAAGACGTCGGTATATAAATCTATCAAATCGGTTGAAAAATGCCCGAGTTATGATCAAAATACTGATATCCCAATATTTACTCTTTTAATTTTATATAATTAAGTTGTTGTATTTGTTTTTAATTAGGATTTGGTTGTGCCAACATATGTCTTTTGGCATACATTAGACTTGTCGCCTTTACACGTTATTTTGTAAACCAAGTTGGATTTGTCCTCTTTTGCAAATCTAGATTTGGTGTTGCTAAATAATTTGTAAATTTTGTCATTTGTTCGCAGAGCTAACTCATAGTTATGTTTGTCATAAATGTCTGACTGTTTTAAACTTTCCGAAAAACCAGGGACATATGAAATGGATTTGTACACTTTCTTGTGGCTCTAAAATGCTTTTAGTTTTTACGTATTTGGTCAAATTCTTAATCGTTTTTCTCGGAAAGTCATCCATACCTAATATTTTGGTAATTTTTTATAACGTTTTGTTTATTGAAAACTTTGTCACTGACTTCTAAAACTCTGTTAATAAAATTTATAACCGCATTCATTATTATTCTCCGTGGGTGTTTAGAGTGGAAGTTTAGTAACCTTCCTGAGGCCATTGGCTTTTAGTACCAATCTACCTTGACGACATTTCCTATTCTATGTACCATAGTGTCTAAATATGGTAATTTATTGTCTTATTCCATTTCAATCGTAAATTTAATTTGTCTTTGGAAATCGTTGAGAACTTTTAAAGTCTTTTTAACATAATCTTTTTTAATTATTCCAAATATATCGTCCACATATTTTGTTAATATTTTCGGCATCGTCTTAAAATTGTTAATACTGACGTCTAAAAGTTCCTCCATCACTATATCTGCGATTACGGGTGAAGCAGGGGATCCCATAGGCATACCTTTCGTCTGTTCAAATACCTTGTCGTCAAATTTAAAGTATCTAGACTCTTTAATGCAAAC
Organism: Pollenia amentaria; assembly: GCA_943735925.1. Classification (NCBI taxonomy): domain Eukaryota; kingdom Metazoa; phylum Arthropoda; class Insecta; order Diptera; family Polleniidae; genus Pollenia; species Pollenia amentaria. Next base: position 195,432,377 of record OX031008.1, on the reverse strand, counting down.
CGATACAAGTTCCATAAATAAATTATTTGGCGTTTGGGTTTATTCTTTAAGTTTTCGATTGAAATGGAAAAACACAACCAAGTAAGGCCTCTTTTGAGTGATCGATATTATTAAAAATGTTAAACTTTTTAATGTGTGGAGAGTACATAAAAATAAAAAATAATGAAATAGTAGCAGTTATTATTGAAAACATCTAGCAAATGTTTTTATGGCCAAACTTTGGTCTTTAATAAAATAATAAAAAAAATCACATTTCGCCTTAAACATGCGAGTTTCAGACTACGTTAAAATAAGTTAGAAAATAGTCTGCATCTCAAAAACCCGGCATAAGTATTATTGCTTTACGAAAAGAAATAGCAAAGTTATAAGTTTTTTGCCGAAATTTTCCACTGCGCATAGTCATGATATGTTCGCTCATTGCTACTCGTAAATCTTGTAGGTATTTGCACGTTTTAAGATTTTTCTGCTCTTTTTTTCATTAATGTTCAATTGTGAAGAATTGAGAGATATCTAAAATATCGTAATATTTCTATAGTCGCAGATCCGCTTATTTACGGGCGCAATACTTTAAGTTTTCAAATGAGATCTGAGGCATCTCAGAGACTATTTTCCGCAGGTCTGGTTCAAAAAATTACTCTTTTATATAAGTTTTGCATTGCATTTTTTAACAATTCGAATCTTAGTATACATATACATATATTCTTGTTCCATTGAGAAGCGTAGTTAATTCAACGACGCCCGCTTATTCTTCCATCAGTTTGTCTGTCGAAATGGGGTTCCCCCATAATGGGGGCTATGTTGTTATATATTAATTTCACATATTGTTCGGAATAGTTTGATAGATCGGTCCACAAATGTCAGAGATATAAACAAAAAACCACGAAGTAGTCTATAAGACATAATCTATGGAATTTCCCGATATAATGGTTTTGGCACAATAGCGACTTAACCAATTGTAAACTATGAGAATTAAATTTGACCCAGATATTTCTTATGTAAAGGAAGCACTAAAAAATAAAAATGGGCCAAATCGGACCATTATTTCACATGGACGCACTAGTATGAGTATTTTGGATTTTTAACACTATGGTGAACGGTAAATATGATTTCGCACAGCCAAATATAGCACGTTTAATGATTTTAAATCTTACTAATACAAATTTCAAATATTTATACCTTACGGTGTTATTTTAAAATGTAAATAAATTACAATACTTGAGTTTTGTTAATTTTAACTCGAATTCAAATTCAATATTCGCATCGGTATCGCCGATATTTGCTTTTGAATATCGGTATCGGCAAAAAGACGTATCGGTACATCCATTCTATATAGATCACTATTCATATTGCCACGTTAGCTATGCATTTTTCAATCCTACGTCCCAAATAGGTACACTTGCAAGCATTTGTTCTTGTATTCTGTGGTGTAGGGTGTCACATGGTCGGGCTTGACCGACTATACTTTCTTACCTGTTTTTAACTTTACTTAGCGTTTTTCCAGTTTTACACTTATGGTACTTTAAACCTGCGATCGACAAAATCAGGGCGCCGCGTTTTCTCTTTTATGCTCTTTTGTGACGTACGTGTATACACACATTGTAGAGAATTAAACAACATTAACAAAAACATATGTAAAATACATACAACGCATACAATCGCAAAATATAATAGTATAGGTTGCCGATCACAGGTTTAAACGAAGTAATCAATTAAAGTTTTGAATAATTTAATTATTGTTTTAATTATATATTAATTTTAAAAGAATCAAAATATAATTTGAATGAAAATCATATTTTAAGTGTTTGTTCAACAAAAAATTAATTCATTTAATTACCATATTTATTAAATTTTTACATTTTTTATTATCCAAGTTGTTTTTGGGAACAATATTATTTATTAAAAGATTTTGTTTATTGTGCTTAATTCCCTTTTTTATAATTGATAAAAAATACGGAAATTTATTGTTGGTTGCTTAGGCCAGATCATCAGGAAACGTTCACCTAAATAATTTTAGAAAAGCCAAAGCTATCAGCAAGATACAGAGGGAATGAGAATTACCTACAAACACTCAAAAAGTCTTTTTTGCAACGATATCAAAGCTTAAACAAAATACCAAACAATAAATCAGTGATGAGTTTATCTTTTCTTACATTTCCCACTACAATTATTTGGAATGGTACCAACATTAATTTTAGTTGTAAGTGGGTAAAGAAAAAACATATTAAAAACAAAAACAAAGTGCTTTTATGGTTTTCGCAAGAAATCAAAATAAAAACAATTTGCCAGTTCAGTTTTTTATGCACGTGCACTTGCAAAAAATTTTTATTATCAAAGTTGTTTTTGGGAATACTATTATCTATTAAAAGATTTGGTTTATTGTGTTTAACTCTTTTTTTAATAATTGATAAAAAATACTGAAATTTATTGTTGGAGTATAAGCTGTTTCCTGATGATCTGGCCTAAGCAACCAGTGAAATGCCCATAGGAACAACTTATCCTCCAACAATAAATTTCAGTATTTTTTTATCAACTATTAAAAAAAAGGGAATTAAGCACAACAAATAAAATCTTTTAATTTTTATATATTTTAATCATTGTATTACCGTGACTCATTTGGTACAATTTAAACATTTGTCATAGTTTCCCCTTTTTTGAATTTTTAGTATAGCAAACAAATTATTGAGTCCTTTTCATTGCATTAATGGGCGCTTAAATATGCGACTAGAATTGTGGTCCATAGAGTGCTTAGTCCCCTTTTACAATGTGGCAAGTGAAAAACTGACAGACGAAGTTTTTGGTAATGGAGCGATGCTGTATGTGTGACACACTTTACGTTTTTCCTCTCTCGCCTACAAACTTCGTATGTCTGCTTCACTTGAAACATTGTAAAAGGGGACTTATGGTACCCAAAAACGAAGCAACATTAGTAAAAACCTGAAATTTATTTCGGAACAGGATATTGATATTGTTAAAGAAATTAAAGAAAATGCAAAACAATTTTATATTAAATTTTGCGAAGTATTGAGAATCAAAGTCAACTTTAATAACGAAGTTTTAATGGGGTTTCATAAATTTACTCCTGAAAATGTTCTTTCGATAAAACAAGTTGTATTGTACCTCTTCTAGTAAAAATTTTTCCGAATGGAATTGCAAATTTTGATTCAATCAATAATCAATTTAGAGCTTTAGCTGATGTCGAGCAACTGGAGTCGTTAAAAACTGAAAACATTTGTATTTTTGGTCGGTAGTAGCTAATTTACAAAAAGAGCTGAATGTCCATATGTTTCCTGACATTACTAGAGTCGTTTCTGGAATTTTATCCATTCCACATTCGTCTGAAAATGTGGAAAGCGTTTTTTCTTTTCAAAATATATTAAAAACTAAGGGAAGAAACAGACTACATGTGCCAACATTATCAAGTCTCATACAAACAAAGGACTGGTTAAGATGGACAAATAAACTAAGTTTGTCATTCCGAGTGAGACTTTTTTATTATACATCTAAGACCCCATGAAGTATATATATTCTAACTCTTTGAGTAATTCTAAGTCGAGTTAACCATGTCCATCTGTCTGTCCGTCTGTTGAAAACACGACACTTTCGAAAAACGCAAAAGAAAAGAACAACCTTGGTCTCAAATTGCTTGTAGTTATCCTAAGCATTTTTGGATTGAAATCCAGCAACATCGCTTCAGTAGGATCAAAACTATGAATCAAAATGTGGAACCTTAAAAAAATTTATAATTTTGATACAAAAACTAACATAAATGTTGGAATAATGCTCGGAATGATATAACATTTTGCACGAATTCGCTTAATATGACTGCAAATCGTACTATTAAATTTCGTGAAGATCGTTTCTTAATTGACCATGGGCCCCGTATAAAACCTACTCCCGGAAAACAGTTTAGTACGCCTAAAACCGTAATCAATAACGCGTCCATACTAAAATTTGGTACGTCACAGTTTTAGAGGACCTCAAATCACACTGTACATTTTTTTAAAGATCGGTCCATAATTTACACTAAGCCCCATATAAACCCTACTCCCGGAGTAGTATGTTTATACCGATCCGGGCACCATTTTCCCATACAAATTTTGGATCATGCCTACGTTACGTCGGCATTTAAGTAAATCGATAGATACGCTACTCTAAAATAAGAACATGGGGGGAGAAAAAAAAACATAGCTGATAAGCGCTTTTTTTATTTTTTGTGTGTGTTTATGGTGAGCCAGATGGAAGGATGTTGTTGTTGTTTTGCTTGTTGTAATGACCGAGTGCGTACGAAAAAAAGTATTTGTAGGAATATGTTTCGCTACAGTTGGTTGGTTTACTTAATAAGATATTCGTTAGGTTCGCTAGTGGAGAGATATTGCATTATGTATATATATTTCTTAAGCCCTTACAAAGTTTTACTCACAAATCGTTAACATTATCAGCTTATTTTGATAGTTCAAGTATCATTCATATAGTATATATGTATATGGTTTTTAAACCTTAAGCGTTAGCTTCCAGCCTTAAATGCTTATATATAGGTAGGTGGAAAGGCTGGGTGTAAAGTCTCCTCCACACCTTTACCCAGAGACCAAAATGGTCCATTGTGACGCCTTGTTTAGATAAAGATAGATGGAAAGTAGGTGAAATAAATGTGTGTGATTATGGAGAGCCAGATGGAGGGATGTTGTCGTTGTTGTTTTGCTTGTTGTAATGATCTAGTGTATACGAAAAAACAAAAACAAATTTTGTTGTGGGTAGATAGATAGATAGACAAACAGACAGACAGCCATAGAGATAGATAGATAGACAAACAGACCGACAGGCATAGAGATAGATAGATAGCCAAACAGATCTTGTAGAAGCAATTGGAAAATATTGTTGATAAAACTTCCTTTTTTTGTTTTAAATTAGGTGATGAAAATAAAAATTATTGGATGCACAGAAAAAAAGGGGAAATAAAACTAATTAAATTGTGAATTTATTAAGTTATTAAAAATTTTGTAGATGTAATTGATGTTTAAAATTCGGTTACTTAATAATAAATAATTTATGACATACATATACCTAAATATTTTCAGATAAGAAAGTGTATGTTATGGAAAGTTAGTCAGACAGACAGACAGGCATACAGACAGACCGGTTTTGTAAAAGCAAATGGTCTTTCAATTTTATTTGGGTGGAAGAATAAATTAAATTCAAAGTATTTGTTTTGATTGATAAAAGAAAAAAAAAATATATGTCTGCAGTAGCGAATCGGGTGGAAAATGATAATATTTTTGATAAGCTTTTCTTTTGTTTACTGTTCCTTTTCATAAGTTAATTTTTTTTTTGTAATATTAAACCTTTTTATTTTTCGAATAAGACTTATATGGAACTTACCCCCCCCTTACTTATTACTCCCCTCATCAACAATTAATAATATAAATACGACTACTTCTGGGGGGACACAGAACCATTCTTGTTCTAATGATTTAAGGTTCTATAATAAAAAAAGTAAAATGGCTGGCGGTTTTATTTGTGAATTTTGCGGAAAAGTATTCACTATTAATACAAATTTAAGAAGACATATTCGATTACATCATGATGGACCATCCTCATCATTTAAATGTCAAACATGTAATATACATTTTTCGGATCGTTTGGAATGGCATCGACACTCACACTCTAATACAAAAGATGACATCAATGATGATGAAACTAATATTTATTGTAAATATTGTAAAAAATATATAACAAACACAAATTGGCACTACCATAATAGAACAAATGAACATAAACTTAACTGTGCTGAGAAATCAGATAATGATGGTGATGTTAAATGTATAAAATCAATAAAATTAATAAAAGAATTATTACATATTTAGTTGAAAACAGTAGTAAAAATAGTTTAATACCTGAAAACTTTTTAACGGAAATCAGAGAGAAATTAATTAAATTATTAACAGACAACATACAAAAACATGAAAACATTAAATTTAACACGGAACTGTTTTGCGAATATGTACTGATAAAGGAAGATAAAGATTCTTGTATGGTTGATATAAAATCCCATCAGACTAAAATGAACATTCTTAGTATGTATTCAACAAGAGATGATATTCTTAATATTTACAACGAGCATTGTAATTTTATAATTAAAAAGATGAGCGAATTTCAGGAGCGTGATAGTGGTTGGACATTAATTGAAATAACACATTTGGAGATGAATATTAATCAATATATGTGCATCAAAGATTCTCAATACATTCCATTACCACGCAAAATACAGAGAAAGTTTGCATGTATCATTGTTCAAAACAATGACGAGTATTGTTTTAAATGGGCTATAATATCAGCACTATATCCAGTTGATATAAATAGCAACAGATGCTCATCGTATAACATTAAAAATATAAAATACGACGTAATAGTGATGGATAATGGAATTTAATTAAATTTCATCAATTTAAATTTCCCTATAGCAGTTAACAAAATAAGAGATTTTTAACTAATGAATCCTAAAATTAGTGTGAATGTGTTTGGACTAGAAGGTGATATCATAGTGGGACCATATTACTTCACCAAAGAAGAAAAGTCCAAACACATCAACTTAATGCTGCTAGAGAATGGAAAAAGGTCCCATTATGTATAAATAAAAATATATCGAAATTAATAAGTAATCAATTAACAAAACATGGACATAAAATATATGTATGCAATATCTGTTTAATACATTTTCACAAGGACACATCGTTGGAACAACATAAGAAGGTATGTAATAAAATAGTTACCAAAATTCCTAGTATAGATAAAAGTAAGCTTAGTTTTAAAAATTTTAAAAAGCAAATGAATGTGCCTTTTGTAGTTTATGCTGATTTTGAGTGTATACTCGAATCAGTTACTATTCAAAATTCAATTAATGTTCAATCAGTACAAAAGCATATTCAATTTGCTTATAGTTATTATATTAAATGTTCCTATAACTCAGATTTAGATATTTTTAGAATTTACAATGGTATTGATGCGCCACAACATTTTTTTTTTAAATTTAGTTGACCACATTTTAACTATTTACACTTGTCATCTAAGTGTAATTAAACCAATGAATTCCTTAACACCCCTTCAACAGATACATCATTATGAAAGCAAGACTTGTCATATTTGTACCAAATCTTTATCTAATGAAGATAAAGTAGCTGACCATTGTCATCTAACTGGTCAATATAGGGGTGCTGCTCATAAGCAGTGTAATTTAGAATATCAAAATGCAAATTTCATCCCTATATTTTTTCATAATCTTTCGGCATATGATTGTCATCTGTTTGTAAGAGAGCTTTCAACAATTGACGGCGATATAAATATTATACCTTTAAATAAGGAGCTTTATGTGTCTATATCAAAAAGAGTTTCTGTAAATCAAAAAGATACAATTGAGTTACGTTTTCTCGATTCATTTAGGTTTATGCCATCGAGTATAGCAAAATTAGCAGGTTATTTGTCCGTCAGTGATTTAACGGTAGTAAAATCAAGCTATCCAAATGATGAAGAATTCAATTTGATGAAACGTAAAGGTGTCTTTCCGTATGACTATTTAGATGCAATGAATCGTCCTGAAGAAATTCAATTACCACCTCGTTCAGTATTTTTCAATAAATTAAATAATGAGTCGTGTTGTGTAGAGGATTATGAACATGCACAAAAAGTATGGAAAACATTTAAATGTACAAAATTAAAGGATTATTCACTTTTATATTTAAAAGTAGATATTATTTTACTTTGGGATATATTTGAAAATTTCCGAAAAGTTTGTGCAAGCATTTATAATTTAGATCCATGTCAGTATTATACTACTCAAGGTTTATCCTGGGATGCAATGTTGAAAACAACTGAAATAGAATTGGATTTGTTGACTGATATTAATATATATAATTTTGTTCTTCGAGGTATCAGGGGAGGTATTGTTCAATTTTCTAATCGACATTCAATTGCTAATAATAAATATATAAGTGATTACGATTCTAAGAAAGAATCAAATTACTTAATATATTTAGATGTTAATAACTTGTATGGTTATGCAATGTCACAATACCTCCCCTATAAAAATTTTAAATGGGTTGAAAATTTTAAACATTTCAACGTTATTAATGTAGCAGAAGATTCGCCATTAGGATATATATTAGAAGTAGATCTGGAATATCCATCTACATTACATGACTTTCATAATGATTTACCATTTTGTGCTGAGAATAAGAAAATTGAAACCATGAAACAAAAGAAACTAATAACTGATTTAAATAGTAAAACTAATTACATAATACATTATCCAAATCTTCAGCAATGTATTCAACATGGTTTAATTTTAAAGAAAATACATAGAGTTCTTCAATTTTATCAATCAAATCGGTTACAAAAATATATCGATTTAAATAACCATCACAGAACACTAGCTAAAAATTCATTGGAACAAAATTTTTTCCAATTGTTGAATAATGCAGTATACGGGAAAACTATGGAAAATGTTGATAAGAGGAAAGACATTAAAATAGTATGTCAATGGCAGAATAGAGGTAAACGCTTAGGAGCTCGAGCTCTTATAGCTAAGCCAAATTTCCATGGTTCACTTCAAATTCATGACAATATGCATGCTATCCAAATGAATAGAATTAAAACTGATTACAAGTAACCTATTTATATTGGATTTTCAGTTTTAGAAATATCCAAATGGAAAATGTATAGTTTTCATTATAGTATATGGGTAATGAGAGTTTAGCGCCAATGTGGAGAAAAAGCCATTAAAATGGGAGAAAAGCCATTAAAATGGAACAAAAGCCATTAAAATGGGAGCAGAAGCCATTAAAAAGGGAGCAAAAGCCATTAAAATTGATTGTTGGGAGCAAAACCCATTAAAAGTGAAGCAAAAGCCATTAAAAGTGGAACAAAAGCCATTAAAAGTGGAGCAAAAGCCATTAAAATTGGAGCAAAAGCCATTAAAATTGAAATCGAATAAAACATGTTTGTTGGGAGAAAAAACACACAGCTGATAAGCGCGTTTTTTATTTTGTTTATGTGTGATTATGGAGAGCCAGATGCAGGGATGTTGTGGTTGTTGTTGTTTTGCTTGTTGTAATGATCGAGTGTATACAAAACAAAAAAAATATTTGTTGTGGGTAGATAGATAGACATACAGACCTTGTAGAAGCAATTGGAAAGTATTGTTGATAAGGCTTTTTTTCGAATTAGGTGATGAAAAAAAAAATTATTGGATCGACAGAAAAAAAGGAGGAAAAATAACTAATTAAATTGTGAATTTATTAAGTTATTAAAAATTTTGTATGTAGATGTAATTGATGTTTAAAATTCGGTTACTTAATAATAAATAATTTATGACATACATATACCTAAATATTTTCAGATAAGAAAGTGTATGTTATGGAAAGTTAGTCAGACAGACAGACAGATATACAGACACACCGGTTTTGTAAAAGCAAATGGTTTTTCAATTTTATTTGGGTCTGTAGAAGCGATCGAGTGGAAAATTAAAATATTTTTGATTAGCCTTTCTTTTGTTTATTGTTCTGAATTGGGTGTTGAACAAATTAGTTGAGCGATTGGCATGTATTAAAAACGTTAGTAAATGTAGGTCAACATTTTTCTATATATAAATTATGAATTTATTTAGTTATTAAAAATTTTATAGATGCAATTGGTGTTTCAATTTTATTTGTTGATAAGTAAATTTACGACTGTATAGATATTTAAAGTGTATATAAGGTTTTTAAATATATTCTTTTCATTTAGTTTCTAAAGTATACTTGCTTAAGAAAGTTTGTGGTTTTAAGAATAAAAAAAAAAAAAAAAAAATTTAAAAAATTAATTATGGCTAGTGTATTTATTTGTGAAATTTGCCAAAATCTTTACAAAAATAAAAAAAAGTTTAAAACAACACACTGAAATTCATGTGCCATGTGATATATGCAAACATATATTCATGACATCAATGGAAAAAAAGAAACATGTTGAAATCCATATCGATTTCCTTCAACAGCAACAACAGCAACAAAAACAACAGCAAAAACAACAACAACAGCAACACCAACAAGAGCAACAACAACAACAAGTAGAAGAAATGGATGAACATCCTTCAACATCGAATACATCTAGGAAGCGTCTATCGATGTTACAATCCAAAAAACAATTTAAACAACAAAAGACTGAGTCATGTGCAGAAGCTTTTATTATGTGTGAGGATTGTAATGTTAAAATTCAACCACAACAGTGGTTTATTCATTGCTCACAACCCGGACACAAGAAAAATATACAGGAGAGAATTGGAAACCGGATTCAATTGATAAAAAATTCATTTAAATCTCGACTTTTGGCGTATCGTTTTCCGAAAGGAGATTTGAATGTAAATGAATATTTGAAAGAGGGCCAAATGTATGTTCAGAAATTATTAAATAATTGTCTGAAATTTAATTTGGAAATAACAGCTCGATATAAGCTACCAGCACATCCTCTTAAGCCCGAAACTGATATGTATCACAATACAGAAATGATACGTTTATCAAGGGCAGATAATATAAACTCAGCTCTAACACTTCAATTTGAAAAGATTAAATCAAAGATGTCTGAGTTTCAAGAAAAAGATTCTGGTTGGACGCTGATCCAAATTAAATGTCTAGAAATTAATATAAATAAAGCATCACCATTATCCGGATCCCAGTACATACCAACACCTGTAGAGCTAATACGAATACGTGCTTGCGTTAACGTTGAAAATAATGACGTCTTCTGCTTTAAGTGGAGTATTATAGCAGCATTTTATAATGGTGATGACAGTCATGTACACAGACAGACAATTTATAAAATTAATGATATTTCTGAGCAAATTATTACGCTTGATTCCGGTACAATACTTAACTTCACTTCAATGAAATTTCCAACTGACGTGAAAGATATTTAGTATTTTGAAAAAAATAATACAGAAATAAGTGTAAATGTGTTCGGGTTCGACCGAAAATTGAAAACGGTTGTTGGTCCCTACTACATCACAAAAAGTGAGAAGGAAGTGCATATAAATTTATTGCTGTTGGAAAGTGAATGTGGGAGTAAAATGCACTATATTTTAATAAAGAATATTTCTAGGTAATTAGCATACACTTACATAAAATTTTTTAAAAAAAATTATTCAATTGAATAAATTTATTTCTTATTTTTTTTGGTTTTTTTTTTTTTAGACTACTTTCAAGTCAAATATCAGCGCATAATGGAAGAATTATATTTTGTAATGCATGTCTTTACCACACAGACATACCGGAAAAAATGCTTATTCACAAAGAAAAAGAATGTGGAGAGTGCATTCCCAAGATGCCGGAGGGAGACAAATCCATCATAAAATACCAACATTATGAAAGGCAGATGGAAGTTCCATTTGTTGTGTATGCGGATTTTGAATGCGTTCTCGAGGAAGTAGATATAAGTAGTATTAATGAAAATAGTAGATATATAAAAAAACATGTTCCATGTGCATTTGGTTTTAATATTAAGTGTAATTTTAATGAAAATTTAGATAAGTTTAAAATGCAACATTTTATATTTTTCGAATTTATTCTATGAGTTAAATTTCATTTATGTACTCATAATATAAAATGTTTAATATAATAAAGTTTCTTATAAAAAGAAATAATTCCCAATATCTATTTGTTAAGTTTAAAATGCTTAGTAGCAGTAGTAGTGATAGTAGTGTTAATGTAGGGCAACATTTTGTAAATAATTTAATAAATGAATGTAGATAAATTTATAAGAAGTATTATGAAAAAATTGTCCCCATGCATTCATTAACCCCCTTAGAAGAAGAAAAATTTTTAAACTCTATTAGCTGTCATATTTGCGGTTTAGCACTAGGCGATGAACTAGCTGTGAGAGATCACTGCCACTTATCAGGAAAATATAGAGGGGCTGCACATAATTCGTGTAATTTAAATTTTAAAATTCCAAATTTTATTCCTATATTTTTCCACAATTTTTCGAAATATGACTGTCACTTATTTATTAAAGAATTACTTAGTATTAAAGGGGAGACAAATCTAATTCCAATAAATAAAGAATTATACATTTCGTTGTCGCACACTGTTCGGGTATATACTGATGAAGAAATTCATGATTATATAAATGAGTTGTATATAAGAAAAGTGAAGCAAAATATTCCTCAGCATATTATTTCAAAACAAAAAAAAAAAGGTGCGAGATTATAAAACTGAAAAAAAATTGAGCTTAGATTTTTAGACTCTTTAAGATTTATGGCATTTGGTTTGGAATCATTAGCTAGTAACCTCAATGATCAAGATTTAAATGCAGTTAGAAAATATTTTCCAGATGCTGAGAAGTTTTCTCTTATGAAGCGAAAGGGTGTTTTTCCTTATGAATATTTAAATTCATTTGAAAAATTAAATGAAAAAAAAACTCCCACCAATTGAAACATTTTATAGTATAGGCTAATTTGTGTTTGTAACTTATGATCACTTGAAGTTTTCATTGAAAACGACGGTAAGCATTACAAATCTGCTTATATAAATACACAATTCAACAAGTTTGCGAGTCAAAATTTTACGAAGCTTGTGTAAAATAATTCTCATGCAATTTTTGACAGTATTTGCGAGGGCGTAAAAATGTACCGTTTGCACAGATTGCGAATCTTTAAGCGATATAATGAAAACCCTTACTGTTTTTTTGTTGAAAAAATAAATTAATCTAGCATGAATTTCAATTAATTTCGTTGTTTTGAAAATCTTATTAAAATCAATTTTAAATATTAATAATCTCTTACACTGTATTTTGTATAATAAAGAAATTACTCCACTCAAGTTTTGTTAATTTTACCTTGAATTTAAATTTAATATTCGTATCGGTATCTGCGATATTTCTTCTTGAATATCGGTTCGGTATCGTATCGGCAAAAAGGTGTATCGTTACATCCCTAATTTATGGTGTTTTCTTTTCTGACAATAATGTTCCAAGTATGCTGCCATTCGGGCGGGTTTTTGTTCTATTCTAAAAGAATTTGTCGTTTTTCTTTCTAAATATTTTGCAAAAATAAATGGCAAAATTGTTTCGGCGAAATTTTTTACAGCTGGTAATTATTAAAAATCAGTTTTGTTAATGCTTATTGGAATTCAAACAAAATTTATTGTTGAAAATCGCTACAACCGTAGTGAATATCGTTTATTATCATAAACTTTGCATTCAATATTTGACACGCTAAATACACATTAGCGTAGATATTATTTTGTTCCATTGCAATGGGTGATTTAAGTAGAGATACTTTTTTCAATAGCCTTTTTTTGACAGATCACGTGTGAGTCGTGTCATGCTGACATATTATTTTTGTTTAGTATTGTTTGGCATTCTATAATGGAAAGACTTACGCCTGAACAACGTTTACAAATCGTTTAACTTGATTACGAAAATTCACGTTCTGTGAGGAATGTTTTTCGTGCACTTCGTTCAACTTATGGTCAACATAATCGGCCTACTGAGCATACTATTTGCAACACCATCACCCATTTTGAGACCCAACATTCATTATTGGATAATATTCGACCGAATATACCACGTCCAGCACGCTGTGAAGAAAATATAGCGGCCGTAGCTGAGAGTCGATTCGGCGCCGTTCGCAGCAACTCGGACCGTTATCGTGCCATGATAACCGACTATTTGATGCCTGAAATTGAAGCTCGTGATCTCGGCGACATTTGGTTTCAGCAAGACGCCGCCATTCCCACACATCGCATCAATCAATGGATTTATTGAGAGAACACTTCGGTGAGCACATAATTTCACGTTTTGGGCCGGTCGATTGGTCACCAAGATCGTGTGATATCACACCTTTAGACTTTTTCCTGTGGGGATATGTAAAGTCTAAAGTTTATGCGGACTAACCCGCTTCGATTTAGGCCTTGGAGGAAAACATCATGCGTGTCATTCGCCAATTACCAGTCGAAATGCTCGAACGAGTCATCGAAAATTGGACTCAACGGATGGACTATTTGCGACGTAGCAACGGCCAACATTTGATAGACATAATCTTCAAAAAATAAATGCCAAAGAATGTTCTTTCAAATGAAAATAAACATTCCCCATTAAATTTGAATTTTCTGTTTTTTTTTTCTCTCTTTAAAAAGTAGGTAACCTCGAAATGGATCACGCTTTAATATAGAAGAAATGTATCACCTTGTAAGGGTGCGTGTAACCTGATAAATATATTACACAATTATAATGCATTCTTAGTTTTTAGAAAACATCATTAAATATGAATTGATATTTAAATAGAATTTATAAAATTGGCCATTAATGAGCAAAACTACGGAAATATAAGTAAGTTATTAAATACCCAAAGCAATTATGTTAATACCCCATTTTCCCGTTAATTTCTTTTATCGATACTGAAAGTTTTCGTCGTTTCCTTATACATACATACGTGTTAGAAATGCTGCTGACCTATATTACTAATTACAGTTTTTATTGACAGTTTTACAAAATAATTATAAGGATACATTCTTTTCAATTAATTTTTTTTATTTATTATTTATTCGTCAACTGATGACAACTAAAATCCTTTCGAACTTTATTTCTATTATAATTTACGCTCATAACTCAACACAAAATCTAATCATCCCTTTAATTTCCTACAATTATTTGTTTGACTTTATTCATCATTTTGTAACAAACTTACCAGAACACGTCGTTGTTGTTGCGCTACAAAAAACTTTCATCAAAAACACAACGATGTCTAGTTTACCGATTATGCTGATGTTATTAAACGAAGTAATATTGATTTATTTTTATACTCTTCACCACGAGTGGCAAATGGAAGTTTGTCATTCTTTGTGTAACATTAAGATATATTCATGTTAGACCCCAGTAAATATTAGGGTATTCATTTAATCCGGCCTTTGCTTTAATCGGTTAATCGCTCGATTAATTAACCGAGGTTTTATTTTAATCGGATAGTAATCGGTTAATTTTTTAATTGATCGGCTAACCGATAAAAAAGTTTTTTTATAAATTAAGTAATTTCAATACTAATTATATTCCTATTATTTCGACCTTTTTTCAATTAAATATTATATTTTAATATATTTTTATTAAGTTTTAGGTCACTTTTTTATAAAAAACAATTTAAATATTATTTATTTTTCGATTTCCGTCCCATGGAACGGCATTGTCAACACATTGTAGAGATTTTAATCAATATCCTGATTTTGAAAACACATCTATTTTGAACATAGAAAATTTTAAGAAACGTAGATATATGCTAGAAATGTTACAGATTAATAATGTTCCATTTGAGAAAAGGATTAATTTTAAAAAAGATACTGAGGGATTAGCTCAGATTTATAGACATTTATTGAATTAAAATTAATGGAAGGGAAAATAATTAATAGGTATTTGTCTTCGATTATTTATAAAATTTAGTTCAGATGGCACTGCACAGACTGAAAATATATATTAGAAAAAAATAAATATATTGACAGAAAGGAAATTAAAATAGGTTTTAGGTTTTGAATATTTTTAAAAATTTTGTTTGGTTTCCTCTTTTTATTTTAAGTTTGTAATTGAAATTTTAAATTTATTTTTCCATTTGTTATTTTTCCATTTATTGTCAAAAATAATTTTGTAGTTTTATATTATTTAAAAAATTTCCTGAAGAATATCGAAAAATAAATAATATTTAAATTGTTTTTTATAAAAAAGTGACCTAAAGCTTAATAAAAATATATTAAAATATATTATGTAATTTCAATACATAGAGATGCATAAGTTATTTATTATTTGGAGTTTATTTTTTAAAAAGAAGCAACAACATTACAAACATAACAATTCTTGAACTATCACGAGCAAACAAAAAAATTATTCATAAATATGAATTACATATTTTTTAATTACAACATAATATTTATATATTAACTAGTCACAAAGCCTGTCCCTGCCAGGCATAAAAATCTTTTAGATAATAACCTAGTAACGCTTATAAAAGAAATAAAACAAAAAATTATTATTCAATGTTTTAATACATTTAATAGGTATATGAAGAAAAAATATGTAAAAAAATAACAATAAGTAAAATATGTAAAAAATAACAATAAGTAAGTAACTAAATTATAATACTTCTTTAAAAACAAAATTTTTTTGAAAATACTGAGCAGCAACCCTTTTTTAACATACCGTTTTCCATCTACATGCATCACTTTTACCTTAACAGCATCTTTTTTCTCACTCTTGAGAAAGCAACGTACAATTGTCCATGACTAAAAACTGGTTTGGGTAAATAAATCCCCACCCTCCCTAACGTTTGACCTTGAGCTTTATTTATGATGATGGAAAACGCCAACCTTATAGGAAACTGTCTCCTACGCAAAATAAATGGTAGGTCGGGATTTATGGGGGCCAAATCAATTCTCGGAATAAATGCAGGATTGCCTTTTGCAGTGCCGGTTAATATAGTTGCGCATATTAGATTCTGTGACAATTTTATAAGTTGCAGTCTTGTGCCTTTGCATAGCCCTCTTTTAGTGTTTAAATTCCTCAGAAGCATGATAATGGCACGCACCTTGACTTGCAACTTCTGAGGAGGCATTCCAGATGGCGGTCGACTGTTTAAAAACTCCACCAGATAATTTTCCCGTTCAGGTTTGCTATTGCTCTCCACCGTGCCAACGCTCAAAAATGTAAAACATTCACCCTCTAAAAGACATAGTTCTTCTTCATTAATTTGGCATACTTCATCATTGCTATGGCATAAAATGGCAAATTTACAATACTGCTCTACATCAGACGACTTTAAACATTCACCGAAGTTATTTTTAACGATTGAGTTTTCAGCCAGCATTTCGTTTGGTTATGCAATAATGTCCTCTCCAAATTCCGAACTGAGTTCACCACTCCCCATTTTTAAAAGCCAATCTCTGTAAATATTATCCACTGCACGAATACTGACTTTAAGTTGTAAAATTTTAAAGTTGGACCAAAGATTAGAAAACTTAATACATGATTCGATAATGGCCGTCATGTGAGCATATGGTACCACTGGTAAACATTGGCGAAAATCTCTTCCAAGAAGCACAACTTTACCTCCAAAAGGCTTGTTATTTTTCATCAATGTTTTAAGCAACTTATCAATTGCATTTAATGCATAGGTAGGTGCCATTGTTGCCTCATCCCAAATGATTAACCTAGCCTTTCTTATCTGCTTTACATCCACTGAATTTGCTCTCATACATGAAGTTGATGTTTGTGTCAATGGTACTGGTAGCTTGAACTGAGAATGATATGTGCGACCCCCTTTTTGAAGATTCGATGCACTTCCTATCGACGCAACTAATAATACAATATCACCATTTCCTCGAACTACGCATAATAAAGTTTTGTACAGATAAGTTTTCCCACTTCCACCCGGTCCATCAAGAAAGATAACTGTGCTGTGTTGACGATTGTATATTGCATCAATGATGGCTTGAAATGCATTTCTTTGCTCAACATTTGGAAAGGATTGAAGCCTGGATCCTTCCATTTTTTCTTGTGATTTACTAAAAATATCTTGCATGTCGTTCGGAAGATTTTCGGAGGGTTTCTTTAAACCGAAGTCGGTGCATGTCTTTCCATGCAAAATAAAAATATTTTGTACTTGTTGTAGGGCAAAATGTTCGCAAGTCTCACAATTTCGTGCTTGACATTTGTGTCGGCGAACAAAATCTTCAACAGAGTGTTGAAGGTATTTATCCCAAAGTTTTCGTGTATGTACAGGACTTCCAAATACACATATGTAAGCGAAAGGCTGTCTGAGTGCAACTGGCATGCTCATTGCTATTGCCTCTTCAAGAGTCAACTCCCAAACTGAATCGTCTTCTAAGAGGCCAAAAGCCAGTGCAGCTTCTCTGAAACTGGAGTACGTTATCCCATCAACAGTAGTAACCTGAGATATTACCTCTCTCCTTCAGATACACTAACAGTGTACATGCGCCCGATAATTTTACCTCCGTCTGTCGTTCCTTGTTTCCAACCACTTTTCTTATTAAGTACATAATGTTCCGGGATTTCGGTATAGTAAAATTTTCTAGCATTAATATCTTTTTCATTGAGACAAAACCATGCATTGAGAGTTGAGTTTGAAAGTGAAATACTATTGACTGCTTGATCAACGTTGTTTGGTCTAAAATATACAATTTGGTGGTTCGGTAAATGTATTGCCAGCCGAATTATTGAATGTGAATGGTCGTGCATTGGTTTTTCCAAGATTCTCCATGCAGCCTCTGGAGCGTTTACATATCTTGTGTATATAAATTTCCTGATTTCATCATGTATTAAAGAACCTTGCTCCGTAATTTCAACATAAGCACAGTCATAACCCTTATAGACGTATTTAAAAAGGTATTTGACGCTTTTAACAGAGGCACATACTTCTAAGTTAATATGACAATTATATTTTAAACTTAAAAATGGATTATATGGCACAATCGACTGATTTGTTACCTCAAATCCTGAAGCAGTTTTGTAAGTGACATCAGAATTTGTACGCCTGTATCTGGGATACCCATCAAGATTACATACAGCTTCCTCTTGAAATTGTTTTGGGAAACCTTTGGAGCACGTTTCATCTTCCATGCAGGGAGAATTCATATTATTGTCTCCGCAAGGCCCATGTACCATATGCTTTAGAACAATGCTATGGAGCCTAGGATAATCTTCCGGATTGGGTATCTCTGCTGAAACAATGGTATCAATAACATCCCTATGGCGAGGTTTATCGTCCTTAGACAATATTATAAGCATGTGAGAATGAGGGAAACCTCTTTTTTGTAATTCAATGACATGGATTTTGGCAACAACTTTACCGAATATATGTCTTTTACAAATGTCTGTAAGCAGTTCAGTAAGTTTTATATGAAAAACACGTGCTATTAAATCAGGTCGATCTGTTTGATTAGATTCCATATTTTCCGTTATTTCTCTCCACTTAGGATTACATGTCATGGTCAAGAAAATATCCGGCTTACCAAACTTTCGTACGATTGTCATTGCATCTTGATAGTTTTGCTGCATATTTCTTGGGTTCCCTATGAAAGAGGACGGTAATATAATAGGCTTACCAGCAACGGAACCATCCACCTCAGCTCTTGAATGCAAAAAATCCATAAGGCCTTGATTACTTTCAGCACGGAGCTCTTTTTGGTGTTCTTTTAACCAATGAAGACGGTTGGATTCCATTTTGCCGTAAGAATCTACAAAGAAGTGTTGCGTTAGTTTTTAATTAAAATCTACACGCACGGCAATCCGATAACTGTAGTAACCCATCTGAGAAACCCGTGTTCTTTTGGTAGTGGATATATTTTGTTTTAACGGTATATCTTGGTTCCATCCAGACTCTCCAAATGGAAATAGCTTTAGATATGTCTTAGGCTCTAAACTTGGATGAAGTATACTGATACGTTTAGTACTGGTACCTTTGGGGTCTGATGGATCTGGCCTCAAATGTATAAGAAGATCTCGTTCAAATAGAGCACCGTCTGTGCTCTAAAATATTGCACCTACTCCGTTGACTCTCTGTGCATTATAACTTCTGTTATCAAGGTAGCTGTCGTGCTTTATTGCCATTGAAACTAACGGTACTTGGACCCCTATTTGTCTGGCCTCAGCTTCTACATCCGTCTTCACTTCATACAACATTTTGTGTGCCTTTGCCAATGGATTGTATTGGTTGAAGAAGTTACCTAACATTTTCATAACATATTTAATGCATCCAGTGTTTCCAGAATTCTTCATACGCTCTTCAGTCGGTTCATCAGGATCAAGAATGTACAGTTGAGCGTATTTTCTTGTGTCACCGGGTACAAGAAGAAGAGTTAATGCCCTGTGGTAAATTTGACCATGAATGCGGAAACAATATGGACCGTATCCTGGCGGTGCCTGACGCAAATGAAAATGCACTGTTAAAGGATCGAATATGTTTCAAGAAGTTTTTCCATTGCCCGTGTTTTCCGGTTATTAAATCCTTCGAAATGGCAGGATAAGGTTGAGATGATAAGGATGTAAGGTCAACTTTTCCTTTCTGACAACAGTTTGAAAATTTTCCATCTGGTGCCTTTTTCTTATGAAAATGTTTTGCTTCACAAATGGAACTTTCAAAAGTCATACCTCCGGAGTAATGATCCTCAATAGAATCTTCTTTTCCCTTTTGTTGTCTGCCAATCTTGCAACTCTGTAAAATATTAACATGTTGAACATGTCTTTTAGGAGGCAACACTACGTTGCTTTCATCTTCGTGCAGTCGTTTATTTGCCATTCTTTTTCTGCTTTCTTCTAATCTCCTTCTTTTCGCACAAACTGGTTCAACATGTCTTTAAGCTGCTTTTCGGTTTGCATCCTCCTTTAACCTTTACCATTTTTGCTCGTCTGTTTCATTTAGTTTTTGAGCTGCCTTTCTTTTTCTGTTCTCCTCTAACCTCTTACTTCTCCGCAAACCGCATTCAGTAAGTCTTTGGGAAGTTTTCCCTTTTTGTCGTTGATCAACCGTGCTATTTTATCTCTAAAGTTTTCCTTATTTTTGAAGTGAAATTTATTTCTCTCCCTTTCTTTTTTAAGCTTTGTCCGATATGATCTTTTTCGTTTGGGCAATATAATTCTAGTCTTATGCACAACATTTGACATTTGTGGGGAAAGTTTGTTAGGTGATGAAATATTCTCATAGACATCAAAATGTCCATTTGAAATATTCCATGAAAAACGAAGTTTTTTAACAGGATGTTGTTCTAGTTATAATTTCTTCCTTTAATGATTATTTAAAAAACGCGCAACGCACCGTAAATATGTAGTTCAATCCAATTCGAATGGGCACAATGAAGAATAAATTCCAATAACTCAATATTATTATTTTTTAATTTAGATGAATGTAAATAACAATGAAATTCAAAACAAAAACCCAATATTTTTGTTAGTAATCATGTATGTGATACAATAAGATTATCTCTACTTTTCAACAGCAGTATTAAAATCTGATTCCACTATGATTTCTGGCAGAGAAAGTACTTTCAGTATAACAAATTTTATGTTGTAACGTTACTGACTCACTGACTGATTCATCATCGCACAGCCTAAACGCCTAAAGCTGAAAACTTGAAATTTGGAGCGGAGGTTGGTCTCTCCCCAAGTCGATCCACTAAGACGGGATTTTTGGAAATTCGAATGTTCAGGGGGTAAACAAGGGTAAAAACGGGTAAATTCGGTAACCTGATATCTCGAAAACTAAAAGAGATACAACAAAATGTAATACTTATCGTTGTTCCATAGAAAAATAAGCGGACAGGTGTCTGGTACTTTTTTGCAATTCGGCCTTTTTAGGGAGTAAACGGGTAAAACATGTATCTTAGTACTTTTTTGTCACCCCATCTATCTTTTAAACCAATAAACATAGAAATAAAAGTTATATCACATTCGAAACTTATCTAAAAAATACATATACGAATTCGGTACTTTTTCGAAATTGGAACGTTTAAAGGGTTAAAATCGTAACTATTTTTGGTACTTTTTTTTAAAAAATATTTTTCTCCATGCATTGACATATACGTACTAAATTATGGGCTCCCACTACAATATTGAAGTTTTTGATACTTCAATAGGGAGAAAAAAAAGTACCAAAAAGGAAAATACGGGAAATTTATTTTCTTTCTTTAGTTTTTTGGTTCTACAACTGGTACTTTTTTAATTATCGTTAATATTGGACCTAGAAACATAAAATTAAACATGCAAGGTCCTGAGTGAATGAGAACCTGTTAGAGGGCTTTTTGTTACTTTTTTGTTTTTAACTGGTACTTTTTGAATTTCCCTTAGTATTCGACCTAGAAACATAAAATTAAACATGCAAGTTCCTGAGTGAATGAGAATCTGTAAGAGGGATTTTTTGGTATTTTTTCGTTCTCTACCTGGTACTTTTTGAATTTCGGTAAATAGTGGACCTAGAAATTAAAAAAAAAGTTAAAACCTAGAAACATAAACTTTGGCATATAACGATAGAAAGTGAGACACTAACGAAGTAGCGGGTTAAATGCTAGTCGAAAATATAAAAATTCTTTATAAAATACATAATGCAAAATTGAGGGTTTTATGATGAAATAAGCCACAAGTACAGCCCGAAAATTAGGAATCCGACAACGCTATGATCTGCCTCAGACAGAGGGCTTTAAATATAAAAAGTGTCATTAGGAAAACGCAAAAGTTTCCTGCAAAAAATATAAGAAAAAGTGAATGGCTTATTCAATGACCACGCCCACCGCCCACAGACCGAAAATCGGGCTCGGTCTTGCACCAGTGGAGCAAATGAGCTTTACGTATGCCAAATTTCATCTTTCTGCGACGTCAGACGGCTTCAGAAAGCCGCGGAAAGAAAACCGGACATACATCCGGACAAACAACGAAATTATATATATAGATTAAAAAATAAACTGTTTGATAATTTTATAAGTTATTTCCATAGTTTGAGGAGACCTTAAAATTAATCTTTTAGAAAAATGTTTAGGATTTAAGCGATTCTTTTCATTAGTTTTGATAAATCTTGACTTGAAAAGAATTCTTTCACTTATCGTTGATGTTGGAGAATATCAGAATATCCAATTTTTCAGTCCTTTTCTTAACGTATTTCTCTTAACTTATAAAATCTTCCATTATGTCACTAGAGTCCTGTTTTAATTTTTTTAAATTTTCAACTCTTCGAATTGTTTCAGTTAATTCTGTTAAAAGATTGATATGAGAAAATATGAGAAGAAACAAATAACTAAACACATACGTCAGTGTTGCCGTTTAAAAAATTTTTATCCGATCATAATCCTTTGAAACCGACCAAATTTTTAAAATATTTAAAATTAAATATATCGTTATATAAAATGCAAAATGGCCCATCAACATTTTTTAAAATTTTTAAGCAGTGATAATTAAATTAAACTATTGGCTGAGTACTAGACCGTACCTCAAAAAAGTTTCTGCTGGAATTATCGAATTACTTCCTTAGCAAAAGTTTAATAGTTTCTTCCGATTTTTAATTTTCTGACATTAGGGGAGTGCAAACAGAGATCTGGTGGTTAAATACTGAAGCGTGATACTTGAGGTCAATGTCCCCTAAGGTCAAAAAATTGGTTTTTTCGAGACAAAAGCATTGATAAATAATACTTTAAGATCGGACTGTAAATGCCAAAGCTAAAACGCAAAATTTAAAAAGACGACTCCCATGTTCGGCAAAAAAAATAATTTTTTTTTGAAACCGCCTTGAAAAAATACTTTATACTTTTTTTTCCTTGTAAAGTGGTACGCTTTATTGAGCTCGAAAGCATCCTAATACAAAGTAAAAAATGTATCAAATAGTTTAAAAATGCATAGTTTGCTTATTGTTATCTCGTTGATATTTTTTGGTATACTTTGGGACATATAACATTGTAAAAATCTACACGGTTGCATTGCAGAATGCTTGAAAAAGCATAGTTTTGGACGTTTTGGAACTCACCCATACCTTCTGCAAGTTCTGGTGCTCTTATACTATTGACTTTATGAAAACATGATTCAAAATACAGTATTAAAATATCCAACAGTTATATAAATCTTACTATATCTCCTTCCGAAGAAGTCCATCTTGTATAACAAACACCTTATATCTTATGGGGTGGTAGAGTATTCACAGTATTCCTTTTTTGTTTTGCCGTTTGTTGTCAATTTGATCAAATATTTTAAAGGAATATTGTTTGTTGATAAAGAGTTTTATATAAGAACAATAATTTAAACGACATCTGACTTGGTAAGCTCAAATAAGGTGACAAAACTATCCTATATAAAACTAACACCGTAAAAGTAACTTGCAACTAACGTAATAAATTTCATTTCATTACCACATCCATAGTTTCATCAACAATCAAAAAAAAATTGTGTTTTGTAAAAAAGATATTAGATTTGCCTTGCGACAGTGTTCTAAATTTGTTAAAATAAATAAAGTACCTACAATTTCTCAAACCGACCAAATTTAGGTTTGGCCTACCATCCGTCCAAACGGAAAACATCCGACCAAATTTGGTCGGAAAAGACCAAGTTCTGCAACCCTGACATACGTACATATGGGAAGTTTCAGCGAAAAGTCTCCTTTTTGAATCGTAACGCCAGAAGTAATTTAGGCCATAATCATGTAAAACGCAACGGCAAAGAATTACATTGAAAGCACAAACATTGTCATAAATATTTTATAATTTTGTTGTTGCTTTCTACACAAATGTACATTGCGTTTTAAAACTTCAAACGCTCCACATAGTATACAACTAGTACATAGTATACAACTAGTATGCCGACTAGAGAGAGCGTTCTTAATTATTTTGTTCACCCCTCACACATATACGTTCTGTGTGAATTCAACACACATAAAAACAATATAAAATTTGAAATTTTTTATTTTATATTTACACTTTTTGCTTAATTTTATGACACAAATCAATAATAACTAATTCTTTTCAACACATTTTGCTTATTTGCTTTTGCAAAATGTTTTTATTTTTCACAAACTAAAAATTTTTAAATAAATTTATTTGACACTCATTTTTTCTGTTGTTAATATAATTAAAGCCAGCAGAGTAGTATTTTGTGGTATGAAAAATATATTTGAAATCCTTAATTATTGAAATATTTTCCGATATTGCAGAATAAAAATTAAACAAACATTGTTTTTAAAAGTTTATAAATGTAAACAGCATTAAATAAATTGAAAATTTTTCTAATTAAGAAAATTTTATTTTAAAAAATTTTTTTTGCCACATTCTATACGATTTTATGCAACTATGTTAAGGGGTGAAAATAGTTTTAAACACCAATACATTTAAAAAAATCTTACTAATACAAACATGAGTTAGGTACCACTGACATTTGAGTTAGGTACCTGTCAAAGAGTCGGCATACTAGTTGTATACTATGGTCTCATATTGCAGTACAGAACTAAGAATTAGCAAATTGTTGTAATGTTAAATCTTAAAACTAGTTACAAAAATCAAAAATGTATATGTAATAAAGAAATAGATTTTAAAAAAGATATAGATTGAAAACATGAATAAAAAAGTATTAATTTTATCAAAATCAAATAATAATAATCAATTAAATGTTGAAAACAAGCTAATTATTGACTTTTTGAACTCTAGTGCGTTACATAAAAGTTGAAAACTATATGGAATTGAGTTCCAGAGGTGAATGTCGTGGATGAAGAATTGCCACGATGATATAAGGCTATGGTGTCTATATGGTATTAGTCTTTTTCCTCGACTTTCGTAGTTCGAGAAATTTAGTTTTTCATATAAATGTTCAGGCTGTTTCGTGTAGATGATTTTGTGCAGAAATATTAGGATACGCATTTTTAGCAGATCTTTGAAACAAATGCCATATAATTTGATTGCCAATATTGAAACTCGTGCCCGACGTTTTAATCCATAGACATAACGAATGTTGTTACGTTTAGTTTGTTTTCACTTATTGTGTCACAGCTTGCAAAAAGTTCACATCCATACAATAAAATTGGTATTAGATACGTTTTAGCGAGTAGCATTCGGATTTTTATTGGTGTGCCATATTGAGTTCGCCAAAGTGTTCTTACCATGGAAAACGTTCGACCACATGCATATTCTATGTGGTCAGACCATGTAAGCGTGTTATTAGAAATAATTCCAAGGTTTTTGGCTGTATTAACAATTTCTACACGTTGCTAATTAATGGAAATATTGGGCATAAAGTTAAATTTTGACAGACGTTTACGGATAATAATACATTTTGATTTTTGGGCGTTGATTGCAAGACCGTTTGCCTTTGTCCACAAATACATTTTCTGTAGTTCTTTATTCAAAGTAATGACACACTGATCCGACGTTGCTTCATTACAACTGATGTAGAGTTGAACGTCATCTGCATATATTCTTATCCCACAGCGCGTGAGAACATTAGGGAGATAGTTTGAGTACATTGCAAACAAAAGTGGGTCTAAAATTGATCCCTCTGGAACACCTCTTGTAACAGGTAGTTATTCTGATGTATTGGACGTTGTTTGGACATACTGATATCTATTACTAAGATATTTTGACAAAAGGCAAATTGCGGGTGACGAAAAGTTAAACATTTTTCCCAATTTAAGGCACAATATGCCATGATCAACAGTATCAAACGCCTTATAATGATCCAGCAAAACTAAAAATGTTACATTACCACTATCAACCTCTTTCCTTATCTCCTCGGCGACGTCTACCAGAGCAGTAATGAAGCTTTGTTTTGTTCGAAAACCAGATTGACGATCAGTTAATAAATTGTTATTATTTAAGTAACGAGTGATTTGGTTATGAGCTAGCCGTTCAAAAACTTTAGAAGCATCAACTGTACACGATTCCTGAGTTATTGCTTTGCCGATACCAATTTCACGAATAGCTTGCCATGTCTTTTTAGACCCCAAAGCACACGAGAACTTATTGGCGTAGAAATCAGATTTAGCCTTCCTAATCATCTTGTTGGTCTCTTTTCTTACAATACGATATCCATTCAATAGTTGTGTAGTTTTAAAGCGTTTCCATCGAGAATATAAAAAATTTCTATGAAAAATAGCTTCTTTTATGCTGGAGGAAAACCTCGGTTTTTTCATCTGACTGACGGTTTTTGTTATCAAAGCGACTGTTTAATAAAATATATTACGTAGATTGTACTCCAGGAAAGAAAGCTGATCATCCACTGAGAGGATAAAATACAAACAACTCCATTCGATTTAAAAAAACTCATTTTCCAGTGTTGCCAAGACAATATTTTTGAAATCACGAAAGGTTATTAACTGTCTAGTTGCCAACAAATCGAAATTATACGCCATGAAAATAAGATCGTGTCTAGAAAAACATGACGCTGAGAGTTGGTCATAAAGAAGTACATTAGATTCATTGTTCACAAAAAATAGATCCAAGAGTGTGTTGTTTGTTGCAGTGTAGTGCGTAGGGATGGTTGTGTTAGGTGAAGTAAGTCCGAGTGAGGTCATAGTATCGGAAAGATTTCGTTCTACTAATATGTTGGAATTAAAGTCACCAACTAATATCACGTCTTCATTAAGAGCTGTAATTGTTTCCAGAGTTTTAACAAAATGATTTAATGGTACATTTTTATTTGGTCTATAAACACTTCCCACTAGCAAATACTCTACAAAGTTAGCTGGAACCGTATCACCGAAGAAAGCAGCATCCTTTGAAGTACATTTAACACAAAAGTTAATGCCCATTTCAATATATATGGCCACACCACCATATCCATCATCTCTGTCAACTCTGCATACACTATAGCCATTCAAAGAAATATTTAGATCTGTAATATTAGCATCAAACCAGGTTTCGGATACGCATATAAAATCCATTTCAGACTCCTCAAATATAATGCGAAATTCATCAATCTTTTCTAATAAGCTTTGAGCATTAATGTGACAAATTGTAATGCCTGCTTTCTGGTTAGCCAAATTCTAATCACATTACCAATACTATCTCTGGAACGAATTCTATTATTATTGTTCATCACTAATCACGGTTAAGTATAAAGATGTAACGCACAAATAGAAAGCAATTGGAAAAACATTTGTTGTTATAATTAATATAAAGTCAATAATTAAAAAAATGTAGTTGTAAGAAATATTAAGGTAGACAGTGATTTTATGTATTGCAAAAGTTGAAGAAAAAATACATAAAAATGACAATTTATTAGTAAAATTTATAATACGTCTTATTATTAAACTAGAAAACACCATCGAATCACTCAGGCACAGGAAAATTATCAGGCCCATGAAAAAGTTCATTCAGATTTTTTAAATCATCAATTTGTATTGCATTTCCGCTCGCATTAGCTTTTATATAAACCAGTCCCGCATACTGAAAGCACTGTTAATACGATTGTTCTTTTTAAGGCGGATTGCAGAACGCAGAATATTGAAATTAGTTGCTGTGAGATTTTCATTGATGAAGAATTTATTATCAGAATTTTCGCCAATATGACTTAGGCGAAAAAAAACCTTTATTAGACTTACGAAAATTTGCGAAAGATTTAAGAAAAAAGTTTTTATCGTATGGGGACCACATTTTGACAATTATTACCGCATCTTTGGAATTGGATTTAAATTTATTATTTTGATTTTGTAAACGATATATTGTTTTAATTCTCTGGCATTGCGTTGCGTTCTACATGATTAGGGCCTTAAAGCGTTTATCAAAAATTTCATATGTATAATTTACTTTTAAATGTGTTATGTAAAGCGCAACTAGCTATACATTAACCCTTAAACGTTCCTCAAAATAACTTGCAGGAAAGTTCTTCGGGTGATAAATCACCCATACTAATTATTCAATGAAAATATATAGGCTTTTTACTTTATTGGAGGTGCTTTTTTTTTTTTTTTTTTTTTAAAGATTAAGCAGTATACAACAAAATAATATTTAATAATAAAAAACAATAAACTAAAATTATGCATAAAATTCATCGAAAGTGTAGGTACATATTTTTAGCATTTATATAATACTAACTAATTCTTTTCATTACAATTGCTGCATATGAAGATTGCAATTTTGTGTTGTCCGCATATGAATTTTTGACAGGACGTACATGCCGAATAGGCTTTCCTATAATTTTTCGGACACAGGTAACAACGGGACACAGCAGTAATTTTTCTTCTTTTTACACTTGATGACGTAGAAGGCTCTTCGTCTGATTGGTGGATGATGTTCAACAAAATTACTGAGGAATATGACCTTGATAAACAAGCTCGACGTTGAATTTCTGATTTAACTAATTCCGTTCCTAGCTCATGAAGAAATAATCTTCTTTTGTATAACTTTCCTTTATTCCAATCATTGTTCATTTCATTCCATAAAACGTATGCATTAACTGCTGATATATCGATCATATTACAAAACCATGCTGAATATGTACTAACTAACTGATCCAAACAGTCTACACCAGCTTTAGTTTTATTAAAAAAAGAAATCATCTCTGGCAGCTTATTAATTCCATCCAATACCGATTTGTCGTGATGAAATGTGCTTAGAACATTGACAGTTTTATATTTTTTTTTTGGAACGTACGGCACCAATGAAACTTTGTCATTGAAAAAAAATTTACTGGAAAATACTAAACGTTGGGTGTGTGTGGAACGGTAGCAAAATTCTATGGTGAAATAAAATTTGTCTGTGGTAGAAAAATTTAATGTTTGGGCTGTGTGAAATTATAACATTTTTGACAACGTAAAATTTTGACATAAAGAAAAGAACAATTGTTCTTGAAGTCTAAGTCGGCAAATTTTTTGACGGCGGCGGTTCTGCAAAAAGTTGCCGGTAGTGGATACCTGACATAAGAATTATTTAATAAAAATGTAAAAATTATCTATTAAAAATTATTTTAAATATATGTATGTATTTGTTATTAATATAAATATATTTTAGCCCGACTTCAAAAAAGATGGAGGGGTTCAATTCCATTGTAAGTTGCTTTTTTTACTGCCCGTTCGCCGACATCGAACGTTAACGTTCGCATAGTAAATAACATTTAAAACAAAATTTCGAAAATTGTTGTTTTAAATGTAATTTTCTATGCGAACGTTAACGTTCGATGTCGGCGAACGGGCAGTTAATGTTTGTTACCGCATAACTCCGTCATTTGTGAACCGATTTCTTTGGCATTTTAATAGGGCGTGTCAACAGATTGTGCAAACAAAAAATTTTGGAAATCAGACAGACAATTTGTCAGTCCGGTAATTTTATTTTTGAGCTTCTCCATAATTTATAAACCAATTTTCTGAATTCGCGCTTACTTTTAATATGATTTGCCAGCAGGTTGCAACTGTGAAAACATTTTGCGGAATTTTTGGAGATTGCACATTTCGCTTTTTCAATTTTTTTATTTTTTGACGTTTTCCTGCGATTTTCTTATTCTCCACTGGTTGGAGCCCATAAACAGATATTTTATGCGGTTTCTAACTTTTAGGAAATTTCTTATTTTTATTATATTTTTTTAAACCTTCGCGAATTACGCGTTTAAGGTAACCCAAATCCTAATAAGCTGATTATGGGTTTAATGATTAAACGAACCTTATTTATCCTGTTTTTATTTACATTACCTCTCAATCGAATATATTTCCATATTATTGTGATTGGTTTCTTCCAATTGCACTTACATAAGATTTGTTTTGCCTTAGCAAAATAACAGAATGCTTGTATTGTAAATGTAATTAGCTTTCTGAAGTATATTACTAAATTTTAAATTAATTTAAAAAAAAGTAGTTTACTTATATTAGACACTGATGTCAACATGCACAAATTAAAATAACAACCACGTTATTAATAAAAAAAATTAAATATATGGGGGATTTCATGTCAAGTGACCCAACTTTTGAAATCGATGTCTTCCGATTTGGATGAAATTTGCACCAAGGTTAGTCTTATTGGATAGTAGTTTAGACACAAATTTTCAACAAGATCGTTCAAAAAGTTTCTGAGTTTGACATTTTGGCCAAACCGGTGTTCTTTTTCGTTCACTTAAGACGAGGATTTTTATTTTTTTTTAGCATTTGACGTCTTGACTTACAAATTATTTTTTTTTATACATATCCCACTCGCATCCCACTAAGCGACCAAAACTACCTTAAAGGAAAAGACCTAAGCTTTCTTTTGAGCAAAAAATAAAAATAAAAAAAAATACCCTTTTCAAAAAAAATACAAAATAGTTTTAAATTTAAGGAAAAAAAATTTTTTAAAATTTAAAAAAAAAACAAAAAAAAAAATATTAAAGGACTTATGTGATTGAGAATCAGTTTTTTAGATTATTTATCTTTTTGTTTTTATTATTATTATTTTATATTAATTTAATTATTATTACAAATAAATAAAAAGATTTAATTTGTCAACATCTCTATAGAAAAAGTGGTTTTATTCCTGGGATTAACATATTGTGGGTATTACAGTATCGAGGGAACGAAATGCTAGTTCGGTATGTTATATACCGTCGGAGAGGTTAATTTGTCTAGTTTCACAGCATAAGTTTTATTTTTAAGATTTTAGAAACACTTACACTTAAAAAGGAAAAAATTCAAAATAGTGCATATGCTAAAAATTGAAAAATCCTCGTCTTGAGTTAGAAATTATTTTTTTTTATACATATCCCACTCTCATCCCACTAAGCGACCAAAACTACCTAAAAGAAAAATTCATAAGCTTTCTTTTGAGCAAAAAAAAAATACCGTTTCCAAAAAAAATAAGTTTTAAATTTAAAAAAAAAAATTTTTAAAAAATTTAAAAAAATACAAAAAAAATATTTTTCGATAGCTTGAAGAAATATCTATCTAATTTGTTTGGGACAAATTTTGCTAACACCAATAGATAATAAGTTACATGAACGAGAAAGAACACCGGTTTGGCCAAAATGTCAAATTTTGACCCCCTCTAACTCAGAAACTTTTTGACCGATCTTGTTGAAAATTTGTATCTAAACTACTATCCAATAAGACTAACCTTGGTGCAAATTTCATCCAAATCGGAAGACATCGATTTCAAAAGTTGGGTCACTTGACATGAAATCCCCCATATACATAACTATTTTTGATCTTATAAAAGCTTATACATATAAATATGTAACAAGGTTTAAAAGAAAAGTTTGACTAAAAAAATTAGTGTAAATATGCCTTTCCACCCGGCGGCTTCTTAAAATCAAAATTTAAATTCGTCGGTGGCTTAGAGGCGACTTTGAGCTGCATGACCTGGGAGTGTGTCTGGTAATTGTGTGGTTGGCAAAAATTTCTACGCTAATGTCAAAAGTTATACTACCCCTGGGCTAGTGCAATTTTATTCACCTCAACAGTGTCAAAATTTTACTTTTATGAGTACTTTGCTACAGTTTCACACACGCCCGTTGACGTAGTTGTTCTTTTGTTGATGTTAGCAAAAACGTTTTGTTAGACCAGACAGTGCCCAAAATGGTGTTTTTTTTTCTTTTTAGCAACAAAAGTGCTAGATCGTATGATGTAAAAAAATTGTCACACGCAACATTTCGCCCTTTTAGATCTTTTATAAGGTCTAAAACGACTCTCTGGCGCTGATTATTTTCTGGTTCTGCATCAGGAAATGATTTACCAGTATATACCTGAAAATTCCAGGCAAAATTAGAGACGCTGTCACAAAGTACCCACAACTTCATGCCATATTTAGCAGGCTTTGATGGCTTATATTGTTTGAATGCACATCTGCCTCGGAATTCCAATAGTTGTTCATCAATAGTAAAGTTTTCTTATGGAATATATAAACGTTGTTGATTATCCCATAGCTCTCTAATTGGAGCTAACTTATCATGAGTTCTGCGTTCTGTTCTGGTAGCTCTATCATCAAATCTTATAACTCGGCATAGCTTTTTGAAATGTTTCAACGACATAGTTGTACGAAATATAGGTCATCCCTTTCTTCATTTATACACGCCCGCCAATATTAGAAGACCAAAATATGATTGCAATAAGATGTCATCAATATTTTCCCAATAATTTCCATAAACACGGAGACCTCAATATTTGTTTATTTTATAACAATTTTTCGTAAAATTTCAGGAAAACATACCAAAAAACTGTCCTTTATAGCAGCAATGCGACTAGATGCGTAATAAGTTATTCTAACTCGATCTCGAATAATATTGTCTGCACATGGGCGTCCAGCATGATTTGTGATCTCAATGGACCACATTACTTTTTTATGCTTAGATAAAATGTAGTTTCTCGCTTGTATAGGTGTGTCTAACTCCTCTCCATCACTTGCAATAGTGGAAGATTCTAACATTTCCTCAACCAACTCATCCGGAACATAATCATCAGAGTCCCTTACCGCACTTTCTCTTATTTTCTCAATTTCAGTATTAAGTAGATGCTAAAAACAAATTTTATGAACCATACAAATATTTTTTCAATAAAAACTATATGCATTCAAATAGTTATTTACCGTTCTCTTTATAGACATTTCCAATGTACATATATTGTTTCCAATATGTTCATGCAAAATAAACTTTTTGAACTAAAATTCACGTCGACAAAAAATGTGTCAAATCATGCCGGGGAATACCGGAATTGCATTTTTTTTTTCAAACTATGAAATAAAAAATATATGGTTGAAATGTGTTGCCAGAAATTTTTTCTTTCTATTTTAAAGCGTACCACACAATATTAATATCAAGTAATATTTACACGTTTCTCTACATGGGTGAAATTTCACTCGAGGGTCTGTTACGTAATTCTTCAAATAATTTTGTAACGCTTAGATACACAAAAATAAATCTTACTGTTTTGAATGCATAATTAAAATTTAAAAAATTAGAAAAAAGTCTCATTAGATCCAGCAAAATGTTCAAGAGATATTAAATTTTGAAATGTAAAATGGGTGCAATTTCACCCGAAGACCGTACAAGGGTTAAGTTATAAAAGGGATTACTTTTGAACAACATGTCTTACTCAATTCGTAGACTTATGCCGTTTTGTAATGCAAGTCAAAATCCACTTCTGTCTTATGTAACATCACTCCGGCGCGTATTTTTGCTTATAAAGCGTAATCTACTTCGAGACTCCCTACTTTTTTAAAGAAAAAGCACAGAAAATTCCAATTTAATGGGGAATGTTTATTATCATTTGAAAGAACATTCTTTGGCATTTATTTTTTGAAGATTATGTCTATTAAATGTTGGCCGTTGCTACGTCGCACATGGTCCATCCGTTGAATCCAATTTTCGATGACTCGTTCGAGCATTTCGACTGGTAACTGGCGAATGGCACGCGTGATGTTTTCCTCCAAGGCCTGAATCGAAGCGGGTTTGTCCGCATAAACTTTAGAATTTACATATCCCCACAGGAAAAAGTCTAACGGTATGATATCACACGATGTTGGTGGCCAATCGACCGGCCCAAAACAAGAAATTATGTGCTCACCGAAGTGTTCTCTCAATAAATCCATTGAATGATGCGATGTGTGGGAAGTGGCGCCTTCTTGCTAAAAACAAATGTCGCCGAGATCACGAGCTTCAATTTCAGGCATCAAATAGTCGGTTATCATGGCATGATAACGGTCACCATTGACGGTTACGTTCGCACCGACATAATTTTTAAAGACATATGGACCGATGATTCCACCGGCCCACAAACCACACCAAACCGTTGTTTTTTCTGGATGAAGTGGCAGTTCTTGAATCTCTTCAGGTTGCTCTTCGTCCCAAATCCGGCAATTTTGTTTGTTTACATACCCATTGAGCCAGAAATGGGCCTCATCGCTGAACAAAATTTGAATCGAAAACGTCGGATCTTGGAACTTTTCAAGAGCCCATAGAGCGAAGCGATATCGCTTGGGAAGGTCGAGCGGCTTCAGTTGTTGCACAAGCTGTATTTGGACGCTTTCAATTTAAGATCTCGACGCAAAATGCGCCAAGTCGTTCCATACGTCAGTCCGAGTTGCTGCGAACGGTGCCGAATCGACTCTCCACGGTCTTCGTGTACACTTTCAGCTACGGCCGCTATATTTTCTTCACAGCGTGCTGGACGTGGTCTATTCGGTCGAATATTATCCAATAATGAATGCTGGGTGTCAAAATGGGTGATGGTGTTGCGAATAGTACGCTCAGTAGGCCGATTATGTTGACCATAAGTTGAGCGAAGTGCACGAAACAAATTCCTCCCAGAATGTGAATTTTCGTAATAAAGTTCAACGATTTGTAAACCTTGTTCAAGCGTAGGGGTTTCCATTATGAAATGCCAAACAATACTAAACAAAAATAACATGACAGCATGACACGACTCACACGTGATCTGAATATAACAACAAATGAAAAATTTTGTTACGTCGCACATAGGGGCTTTTTGCCAATCTAGCCGGACATTACTTTTTTTTCTAGCTTATATTGCTTCTTAAAAGTTATTGAGTACCCTAGATTGATGAAACTTGGCAGAAATATGTGTTATTGTCATAGGCAGGTAAAGATCAAAAATACTTAAAATCGGACCAAGGGGGAAAAAGTTCCCCATAGAAAAACTAGTCCTTCCTCTGAAAAATTCAATTTTTTTAAAGTTTTCCTATACTTTTGTTTGGCAAATACAACTTTTAACATCGGCAAAAATTAAAAACCCTAAAATTGGACCCATGAGATCGTAAAATTTCACTTTTCGCCCCGCCCTTTTTGTGGGCGGTTACATAAAATAATATTTAAAAAAAAAATGTAAATATTAAAAGAAAAAGGTTACTAACGCCTTAATTCTATAAAAATTAAATTTTTGAACTTTTATGGGCAGGGGGAGGTATCCCTCCTAACCCACCCCCCGGAACGACCCTGTCCAAAAAAAATTTTTTTTTGCTAATTTCCAAAAAATATTCATTTTTAAAATTTTATGTGACTTTTATGTATTTCATAGTATTTAATTTATATGAAAAGAATTTATTTATTCGTAATTAAAACTAATTTATAATAGTGACAACTAATTTTATTTAAAATAATAACTTATTTATTTACAATAACTTCTCTTTTGCACTAAGATGATGATGAGTGCCATGGCTCTTCTTCGTCTGTTTATTCAAAATCCTCTTCCGAATCGGAATTCTCTTCAGAGCCAAGTACAGGTGGAAGCATAAAAGAAATTGCTTCTTTCGTAAAGGGTAATGACTTTTTTTTGGAGTTGGTCTTATGCTAGTAATCAGTGGGTCAGAACTGAGCAAAAGTCTATTTATAATATCTTTGTTACACTGAACCCTCGAAAACTTTCTAGCAAAATTCTGCCTGTAAAGCCGAAAATGCTTATTTCGTGCCTCAGACGCTTCTTCTGATAATAGCCCGATAGGCAACAATGCCTCGCTCATTACAGTTGTACCATGTATTAAAATCTTGTGCATTGTAGGTGTCATAGGATGCCAGGGATATAGAGTAACGTAAAGTTTTGCAGTGTCTAAGCAATAATCGGCAAACTCGTGCAAATAGATTTTGTGACCACTTGTAATTACTTCAATAATAACTTTGATTCGGTAGATGAAATCCAATGCAATTCCAGTTATTTTTGCAGCTAATTCAGGATTGGAACAAAATCTTCTGCTGGTGTTGCCATCGTTGCTGTTTCCAAAGCCAGTCTTCGGTACATCCACTATTAACCCTAATTCACTTCTAAATTTTTCTTGGATAGTTTTTTTCCTCTCTTTTACAATAGTTTTGTCCTCATCCGATCTTAATTGCCACTTTTTCACTGTGAGTTTATACGACAGGTGTAATATGCTCTCAAAAAGTCGAATTCTGGCATGCAAAGTAGATAATCCGAAAGAAAGTGCATCTACGTCTTCATCTCTTTTGATGTTCAAATTGTTAAATTCTTTTGAAGTAGCCCCACAAATATAGCACTTCATGGTGGACGTAATTTGTGTTGCGGCATTACATACTTTTGCATCTATCATTGTAAATACCATTGTATGTTTTATGGAATATAACTTTCCTTCCATTAAAAAATTAGTGTTTTGTAATGTACTAACAGCATCTTGTACATAGTTGATTTCTTCTTGGATTACATCTACAGTTTCTTTAACAAATCTAATGCGAATAGGTCTACAATATCGCGACGATGAAGGAGTTGGATTATGCCATAATATTTGCTCCTTTTTTGCACCATATATTAGTCGAAGCGGTACGAAACTGCTCTGAAAAATATGAGAATCAGAGGCATCATTTTCCATCTTTTGCTTAAATTGTGCCTGGTGTGAGCCATCGAAGCCCCATTTGCTTATTAGCTCGAAGGAGTTGCATTCTTCTATTTGTAAACCACATAAAACATCTTTTAAATATGTAAGTAATCTACTTGCAGTATGATTAAGCAAATCCTGAAGATTTATTTGAGCACATGTTTCCGTTACTTCAAATGATTCTTTTGGAGGATAGCATTCACATTTTTCTCTCTGCAGAATATTGTAGCAAGGATAAACCTTCTTATCGGCACTTCGGATTATTTCATATTGTTTTCGAGAAAGTTCAGCTTCAACAAATATTGAAAGAGCCTTTAGAGGGGTTAGCTGCTTTACTTTTTCCTCTTGTGCAGCTTTGTATGCTTTTTTTAACTTTGTAGCTCTTGTCGGAGAAGACACAATTTCTTTAAGCAGACCAGAGGCATCTCTTTTTCCACACGTTTGTAGTTGTGTTTGGGCAGCATGCATCAATAAATCAGCATCGCATTGAGTTTGCAAGATTTCAGTTTTCCTTCTCTTACTTCTTTCGGTCAATTCAACGAACGGCTTTTGCAGTCGATTTGAAGACGAACTCCCAAATATAGGTATTGTCACTGTTCCTTCCAGCCATTTGGAATGCATGCTTACAAATCGATCCTTTTTTCTTTGTGCTGAATGCCAAAATATTTTAAAAAAATATTTGAATTTCTTTAAGCATTGATTTACTACTGATATATCACTATCTCCCTGACATTTTGAAATTTCGCACAATTTTCTAACTAAAAATTGTAATTTCTCTTCAACGAGTTTAGCATTACATTCTTGTACTATTTGAAATAACTCTAATTTCGTATACACTTTTTCCATTTTACTCTCGAAGCTTCAAAATGATTCTGATAACAATTTTATGCAATAACCTCGATATATAGTAAAAAAAACTAAGTACCTGGACCCCAGATTTGATTTTTTAAATATTATTTTTGTGGTTAATCATTTTAAAAGTTATGCAAAACAAGTACATTTATTTTGCTCCATAAAATAACGTCATTTAGCTGCCGCACAGGTGGCTAAAAACCGTTACGTACTGTTCGCACATTCCTTTTTTTACACAGGTAATATTATTCTTAGATGTAATAATTTAAATAAAAAACATCTACGTACAACCAAAACATTTTATGACTGACGAAAGGGTCTCTTTTATTTTGCTCCATAAAATAACGCCATTTAGCTGCTGCACAGGTGGTTAAAAACCGTTACGTACTGTTCGCACATTCCTTTTTTTACACAGGTAATATTACTCTTAGATGTAATAATTTAAATAAAAAATATCTACGTACAACCAAAACATTTTATGACTGACGAAAGGGTTTATATCATATGTACCTATGCAAGATGAGCAAAAACAGAAAAAAGGTGAAATTTTCAAAAAATCACTAAAAAAATGGCGCAACAACGCGCAAGGTTTTTTTCTTGAATTTAAAAGTAGAGATCTCAAATTTTAACGTGATGTTTAACATTTTTATTGACTCTAAGGGTTGCACCTTCAAAAACCTTTAAAATTTTTTTTTTTTTTACAAAAAAGTGAACAAAAAAATCGTTTTTTTTAATTTCGAACGAATTTTTTTACCATAAAAATTGCTAATAAAATTTTTCTAAAAATTTTTATTAGTAGCTGTTAATATAGTCTTTCAGAGAAAAAAATCAATGTAAAATCTTTATTCGTTTACCCACAAAAAAATATATGTAAACCTCCCAAAACCGTAAAAAGTCAATAAACACGCATGCAATTTACTCAACTTTCTTGACTTTAACAGTGTCCCAAAACCACAAGTCTCAAGCAAATGACTTGAAAATTCACTATACGATGCAGAATTTTGTTGTCTGTCGAGCTGCGTACTTACATTTTTACATTTCTTAAATTAAATTTTTCGCCTAATGTCCGGCTAGATTGGCAAAAAGCCCCTATGTGCGTCGGTTAATAGGTTAGTCGACTGAAATTAACCGGTTTAATCCTTAATCGAAAATAGCCAATTTTAAATTAACCGATCAGTTAATCGGGTAGAAATTAATCGGGTAACCCATTAACGGTTAAACGAATGAATATCCTAGTATATATATATTGTGAGTCTCTTATTATTTTTTCTCTCAGGGGCACTTATGTAAGGAACAGCGTTGCCATTTTAGTTACTTTTAACCAAAATTGGTTACTTTTTTATCAATTTGTACTTGTGTACTTTTTTCGAATTTGGTTACTTTTTTCAACTGAAATAACCAAGTTTTTTTGTTTTACTTTGGCGTTCAAGTTCAAGACGATCAAGTTTTGCACTTCTTGTTTAAAGTCCAAACTGTTTTAAGTCCAAACGAAAAATGGTTGGAGGTGCCAATTCCACTAAATTATAAAGACTATTGTACCTTCCAGACCATCATTAACATACTGTCAAAATTAACCAAATTAAAAATTTTTTAAAAATCGATCCAGTGGCCATGTTTTGTAACTCCCGCGGCGAGAAACTTTTCGATTGAAATGTGAGCAATGAAACCAAATTTTCATAAATTTAAACAAACAGCTGTTTTTCTCACTTAACTGCGTCTGTAGCATTTTTGGCGAGTAATAACTGTCACATAAGGAAATTTCTCGTCAATATACTGAAAAAGGGTATCTGTAAAATTTTTGTGAGAAAGTTCCCGATTTGAACTGTCAAATAAACTCACGCGTAAAAACGGGGTGAGAAAAAATTTTAACACTAAAAAAATAAATAAAAAATGCAATTTGCAATGAATATGAACACGGAAGAGATAAGTATTTTGTTCTTGGCAGATTTTTTAATTGATTAATTATTTTGCTTATAAAATTTTTGAAAAATATTCGAATGTTTCCAAAGCAGTTTTGTAATCAACAAACATTAAAGTCGCACTTTACATTTTTTGGTATAGCCGACGATTATATTTTCGTCGCGACGTTGAAAAAATTTAAATTTTAGTCAAATTTGGTCGTTTTTGGAATTTGGAATTGAGATTTGCAGATTTTTGCTGTCAAATTGCAGATTTTTGGATATTGAAGAAATTGTAAAAAATTTACTTATATATTGAACTTTGTGACCACCTTTTTAAGATTTTGGCGATCAATTTAAATGTTTAAAAGGAATAAATCTAAATATTTAAAAAAAAAAAAAAATAATTCCCAATATCTAATTGTTAAAATAGTTGAGTTAAATACATTCAATTTATAAAGTATCACTATCCAGTGTGACTCAAAGAATGCTGACGAAGGCCGTAGCGGGCCAGAAAATGCATTACATTCTGCTGGTGTCTAATAATTGTAAATTTTTCTGTACATACAATATACTTCATTGCTATCCAACGGATAGCTAAGGTAAAATGTTACAAGAAGATAGAAGATAATAGTCTGGTAGTGTATAAGGTCATTCCTGAAAAATTTAAGGAATAGAACTATTACAAAAAAGCTTTATAAAATACATAACTGAAATTTAACTCATAGAATAAATTCGAAAAAATAAGAAATGTTGAGTATTTTAAAAAATGGTCAGTTGAACTCAATATTTGAAATTGTTTAACAGTTTCTAAATTTAATATTCGAAGAAAATATGCAAACATTTGCCTCTGAGTTTAGAGAGCTTAAGCTACTTGATTTCCAAAATTTGATAAGTAAAAAAAACAATTTTTTGCAAGTGTTGACTCAAGAATATTATTCCCAAAATTGTGCCTTTCTATTCAAAAAATATTTGTTTTGCCACATTCATTAGATAATGTGGAACGAATATTTAGCTAACTAAATATAAATAAAACAAAGCAAAGAAATCGTTCAGATAAAGAACCGCTTGAAGGAATTTTGTGCACAAAGGCTTCCTTAAATAACAAATATACAAAACAACATTTTACGACAAATGACTTCTGAAATTTATAATAAATAAATGCATAAAATGTTTTCTCACGAAAATTTTGAACTTGCATGGAATGCATTGAGAATTCGTTATGAGAATAAGCAACCAGATAAAGTTACTTTTTGATATCCCAGCAGCGGTCAAGGAAGATAGCGAATTGATTCAAAGGATTAAATCGGCTGTCAATGACTCGCTGGCCACCCTGACAACTCTGGGTGTAGACGTAGAAAGTTGGGATCCGCTCCAGATATAACCCTATCGCTGTGGGAACAATCGCTAACATCCCCCCGAGATCTTCCGAAATGGAGCCAAATGTCGCAATTTCTGGTGGATAGATATGAGGCAGTTGCGAGTATTCGAAAGCACAAAGACTGTTTTACCTTATCTCATACATCACAATCAACCGTGCAAACGTATGTAACCCAGGACAATTCAAATTCAAATTTCAAGTTGTGCAAAGAGGAGCACAATATTAGAAATTGTCCGAAATTCCGCTCGTTCACGGTGCAGCAGCGAGTTGATTACGTGTTTCAAAATAAATTCTGCAATAATTGCTTGGGGACTTCGCACCTCAAGATGAATTGTAAAAGTAAGCACACCTGTCTGTATTGCAAGAAACCACTCGCTGTTGCATAGGACAAAGGGAACTTAAAGTGTAACTCAAGATAATCGTGAATCTCAGAAGGGCAATATTTCAAATAAGGGAAACGATTCCCGAAATTCTGCACCTAACACGGCACTAACGGGGGAAGATAACACTCAAGCTGAGAGGCCCACCACGTCCAAAATTGCTCACAGGTAGTGAGAGAATTCTATTGCGCACTGCTTTAAAACAAATTGAACACAGAGGAGAAAAGTTTACTATAAGAGCTCTTATTGACCCTGGGTCTCAGGGAACATTTTTGATGGAGAAAATTAGAAGCCGACTTCAGCTCCCCTATAAAAAAATCACAGGTAGTGAGAGAATTCTATTGCGCACTGCTTTAAAACAAATTGAACACAGAGGAGAAAAGTTTACTATAAAGGCTCTTATTGACCCTGGGTCTCAGGGAACATTTTTGATGGAGAAAATTAGAAGCCGACTTCAGCTCCCCTATAAAAAAATCACAGGTAGTGAGAGAATTCTATTGCGCACTGCTTTAAAACAAATTGAACACAGAGGAGAAAAGTTTACTATAAGAGCTCTTATTGACCCTGGGTCTCAGGGAACATTTTTGATGGAGAAAATTAGAAGCCGACTTCAGCTCCCCTATAAAAAAATCGCACTACGAAATCGTAGGGATTGGGTGTCTTAAGCAATCTGCGACTAAAGAATGCGAGCTAACACTCTATGCAAAAAGATCGGATACAAGAATCCTAATAAAGTCGATAGTTTTACCCAAGGTTACTAAGCGGCTCCTAGCCTGTTCCTTTCAAGTGCCCAAGCCCAATGATAAGTTGGATAAAGCTGATCCCGCATTTAATGAATCTTCACAAATAGATCTAGTTCTGTGCTACGAATATGAACGATTTATTAACATGGAGGGTATCAAAAAAAAAATGTTTGCAGCCCAGCATTCGCTTATAATACCGTATTTGGCTGGGTCCTAAGTGGGTCCATGCAGTCCCATACCGTTCACAATTTTACCACATCAATTGTTAAATCCGATACTGTTGAACTTAATGCTCTTTTAAAAGGGTTCTGGGAGGAAGAGGAAATAGCGACAAAACGCCCTAAATCAGTAGAAGAAGAAATTTGTGAAAATTTTTATAAGAAAACGACCACAAGATGTGAAGATGGTAGATTCATGGTAAAGTTACCGTTTAAGGCTGAAATTTCGGAAAAAGTATATCTCGGATCATCCCGCTTTATAGCCCTGGCTCAATATGACAGAATGGAACAAACACTGTCGAAAGATCCCGAACTTAAGTCCCAATATAAAGCTGCTCTGGAGGAATATTTAACGCTTGAACACATGGAGGAAACGGCTTCTCAGGAAATTATCTCTGAGGGCAAATATTCTTCGTTTTATCTACCCCAACATGAAGTAGTGCCGCCTGAGCATAAAACAACGAAGGTAAGGGTGATATTTAATGCCTCCAGAAAGACGAAGTCACAGGTATCGCTTAATGAAGTCCTCTACACAGGTCCCACACTTCAGAATGACTTAATAACGGTCATTCTCAACTGGAAGAAATATCGTTACGTGTTTAGTAGCGATATACAAAAGATGTTTCGGCAAATTTTGGTTCACCCTGAAGACAGAAAATACCAGCGAATTGTTTTTCAAAGTCAACCTCATGGCTCAGTTAAGGATAACCAGTTAAAAACGGTAACGTTCGGGGTAAATTGTGCCCCTTACCTCGCCATTCGAACCCTACTTCAACTGTAGTCTGAATGTGAAGCTAGTTTCCCAAAAGCGGCAGCAATTATCCGTACCCAAACATATGTCGACGATATATTAGCCGGGGGCTATAC
The DNA here is from genome assembly GCA_943735925.1 of Pollenia amentaria. Classification (NCBI taxonomy): domain Eukaryota; kingdom Metazoa; phylum Arthropoda; class Insecta; order Diptera; family Polleniidae; genus Pollenia; species Pollenia amentaria. The sequence continues at coordinate 195,389,271 of OX031008.1, read as the reverse complement.
AATTGAAGAATCCCTTTCAGCGCAGACTCAGCTTATTAGTGCTCTGAAATCTGCTGTTTTTCCCCTAAAAAAGATTACTTCCAATTATGCCGAATTACTCTCTAATTTACCAACAGAGGATTTATACGATTCTAATTTTCTAAGGTATCAGGAAGCAAGTTCAACAAAGACGCTTGGTATTAAGTGGAATGCACTATCGGATGCATTCACTTATAGTTTTACCCTCATGGAAAATTTCACAAGGCTAACAACACGGCAAATTTTAGCATCCGTGGCAAAGCTATTGGATCTTGCAGGATGACTTATCCCCATAGTCATTAGGGCGAAGATTCTTATGCAGCAGTTATGGTTGGAGGGATTGGATTGGTATGAAGAGATTTCGGCAGAATCCCTGAAAAACTTGAACGAGCTTGTCGCAGATCTCTCGAAGATTGAGGAAATTTCAATAAGTCGACGGATTCAATATACACCTGAAGACAAGGTACAAATTCATGGATTCTGCGATGCGTCAAAAGCCGCATACTGTGCCACAATATAAATTCGATGCCAAACTAAGTCCAACACAACCTTTGCAAACCTATTGCTGGCAAAGTCCAGAGTTGCGCCAATTCAAACGGTCTGTTTACCACGCTTGGAGCTCAACGGTGCAGTTTTGTTGGCAAATCTGGTAAGGTACGTACAAACAGCAGTCAATTTCACTGATAATGAAATTTTTCTTTGGACTGATTCGTCGATAGTGCTAGGTTGGCTCTCGAAACCACTTTCAACATGGGAGACATACGTGGCAAATCGAATCTCTCAGATTCATCGCCTAGTCCCGAACGCAACCTATACCCAATAAGAGTTCATTAAAACCCTTGAATCCATTTCTAGACGCAAACGCTATTCTAAGAGTCAATGGCAGATTGACTCAATCTTCGCTCAAATATAATTAACGGTATCCCATGATATTGCCAGGCAACTCCCGGTTTTGCCATCTTTATTTAACTTATTTGCATGAATTTCTCTATCATGCAGTAATAAGTCAAATGTGCCGAATGGTGCAGACGGAATATTACCTCTTTCGGCTCAAACCCCGGGTGAAAAAGGTAATACGCCATTGCAAAACTTGCGTTATTTATAAACAGCAACCATGTGTTCAAATTATGGCACCTTTACCTCTAGAAAGGTGTAATTTATCCTTAGCATTTCAGATTACAGAGATCGACTTGGCTGGCCCGTTTGACCTCAAAGCAACGGCATTACGCGCTGCGGCTGTCACGAAAGGTTATGTCTCAGTATTCGTTTGTTTCAGCACAAAAGATGTTCATTTGGAGCCATGCTCGGACTTAACTACCGAAGCCTTCCGTGCTGCATTCGCTCGTTTCGTTGGGAGGTGGGTGCTTCCCCAGAGGGAAGTGATAAATAACGGCAGAAACTTTTTAGGCGCAAGCAGAGAGCTGGAGCAAGACTTTAACATATTCGTTAAAACGATAGCCCGAGATATATCCCAGAAATATGTGACACACGGATTTGAATGGAAGTTCATTCCGCCGCATGCACGTCATATGGGCGGCCCGAATCGAGGGGGTGCTTAATTATCGGCTGACCTAACAGCGCTGACTCCTGCTCATTTTTTACGGGGAGCTCCTTTGATGGCTCTACCGGAACAAGACTTTCAGAACATGTCAGTAACAAATAGATTAGGGAAGTTAAAAGCCATGCATCATCAATTCTCATTACGATGGCTGGCAGTCTATGGTCAATTATATTCAATATTTTAACCAATGGTATTGGTAGATTTGCTGTAATTGATTATCTTTTTTCAATTTATTTACATGTTTATTCCTCGCTTCTGTTTTTCGTTCTTTTTAAAAGAATTCTTTCGTTATACAAAGTAAATTTTTGGTTTTGCGTTTTCTTTTTTGTTTTTCTTTTTTCGTTGACTTTCTTTGCTGCTGAGTTCGAGATCTGGTTCAGTAAGGAATACAAATTATCAGTAATAAATTTAGGTTTATTTAACCTTTACTTTTTTATTAAATTGTTGTATAATTAATTTTTTTATATAAAAAAAGAAAAGTCTCAGGCTCAATAAATTATACAACAATTAAATTATGAGTAAATGTTAGTTCACTTAATGTTGTAAAATTCCTTCCTTTATTAAAATAATTAAATGAAAATTAAATTTGATGAACTAGAGTCTGATTTTAAAATATCAAAAATTTTAATTAAAGCCATGAACAGTTCAATAAACTACAGACTTATTGTAAATAAAATAACTGTTTTTATAAATTATAAATTTTGACTAAAAATAGTTGCACTTAAAAATAAATTTCGTATGAAAACGGGTAATTCTTTTTTAAAAAATGCTCTTGTCATGGTGTTTGTAGATGTTGTGTTCCATTTAAATTTTAGAATAAAAAGGTACAAGAAAACTTCACGTTGCAATGTAAAAATTAAATTTATATATAAAGTGTATTTTAAAAAAATTCTTATTAATCCAAAGAATTATCTAAAAAAATTTTTTGCTCTAAACTGTTTGCAAAATGACAATTTTAAAATTTCAACTTCTCTTAAATTATAAGAAATAAAATAATCATTTTAATGTCTTTTAAATGAAAGCACAGCATGGGACAAAATGTAGCTCTACGGCCATTATTACAACTTGCCGATAGTTAAAGGTATGATTTTGTACCACGTATAAAAAGTTTTTCACTATTTAAATTTTGCTTAAAACTTAAGTAAGCAATACAATAAATTAAAGACAAGTTGATCCTACTGGGTAGGCTTAAGTTAAGCTAAAAAAATAAATAACTTGTTATACGTCCAACAAAATCGTACTTTTAAATAGCGGCAAGTTGAAATAATGGCCCTTTGTGTTTCCAAAAATTTGAATAAAGGTATAATTTTCTAAATTTAGATTATTTTCTGTAGTAAATTTTAACTTTAAGTCAAGTGAAATATAAAAAAAAACTTTTTAAGATTTGTAAATTCCATCGACGCTAAAAGCATGGCTGAGCATTGGGACACCTTAGCAGAGAAACTTAACACTTTAGGGGGAGCGTTTGAAAATGGTGAAAATTGGAGGAAGGCTTGGAAAAAAATTCGGCAAATTTCGCACCATGTCTTGGAGATATTAAGTTACAACACGTTTTCTTTGCTTCTATTTAACAGAAGCAAGGCAAAGCAGAAGTTCCAAGACTTTATTCTTTTATTATACTCACCTTTAAGCAAATTTAAATTGTCATTGCTAAATTGTCATTGCGGGTCTACACCAAAAATAAATATCTCAGCAATATGGCAATAACGTCGGCAGAGTAACAGAGGAAGATTTCTTATCAGTGATGCAAAATGTGGCACAATTGGGCCATTTGTGGTACTTTTAAATGTTTGATGGCCCTGTGGTACTTTCTAATCTCTTTTGACCCTTTCAGATCAAAATTGAACTAACTACAATTACAAATTTTTCAATGTAATTTTCTTACTGTTTCAAATACGAATTTTATTTACACATTGCTTTGTTTGTTAAAAAAACTTGATAATTGTATTGGCGAATCTATCATGTATTAAATAAAAATAATTTTTTGGTAGTATGTATACCAAGTTAGTACCAAAAATCACTGTAATTTTTTTCTAGTATTGGACCATAGCAACTCAACCGTGCATTTGTATTTCAATATGTTAGTCGCTTTATTATGATTTGCGGGACGCAGTGCCTCATCAATAGCTCTTCTCCAGCTTTTTTCAGGGGCGCGACGGAACGTCCTCTACCTATAGGGTTCCAAGTAAGTGCTTGTTGAGCAAAATCGTTGCTGGTTCTTCTTTTATATGGCCAATCCATCGCGGTTTTCGACGTTTTATTTCATTGCACTGGTTTTGATTTGTTTTAAACCACAAGCCAGCATCACTTTTTCTATTTGGCTACTATATACGCAGGATATTTCTGGTGAAAAATGTTGGCCCTATCAAAGGTATTTTGGCCCTTTTAAATCGTCATTTTGGACCAAAAATTAAAAACGCAAAATGCATCACAGTTTCTTATTGCTCAGCTTATGTTAAAGGCATGGGAAAAGGTATGTTAACTCATAATTTGCAAACATATCAAGGAAGAAGGTGCAGTGTAACATGTGACGACATCTTGCAGAAATTATTTTTGTTAATCTCAATAGTTTCTTATTCGATCTTTATTTTTTAAATTTATATTAATTTTTTTAAGCTTGAGGTCTTTTTATATATTATTTTATTAAACATATATTTTTTTTTTCTTAAAATAAAATTTTAACCTCAAGCTTAAAAAATTAATATAAATCTAAATAATAAAGAACGAATAAGAAACATGTATATTATCAAAAATAAGTCTTGCAATTTTATTTTAGTGCTTATTAAAAAGAATATTTTCGTGGTTGTTTTTAATTATTTAATTCTTTTAGTTTAAATATAATTTGCTACCATTTCGCAAACTTAATTTCTTTCCACTCAATTTGCTTCTATTTTTTTCTTTTTGCTTTTTTTCAATTCACAAAAAATTTTGACGTTTTATGTTATACTACATTTACACCTAGACAAAATCTTGTACTTAAGAGATTTTGAGCGTAACCTTGTTCATTTCTACTAGATTTCCCATACAAAGCAAAATCTAGTTCGTCACTAGATTTTGGCAAACTCTCACAAAATCTTGCAATACTCAACGATACAATTATTAATTTCATACTAATGTACTAAAAAATACAACTCTGAATAAGAAAAATCTGACAGTTAGACAAAATAAAACAAAAATATATAAAAAGAGCGGGGAAAAATTAATTTGCGGCAAATTAAAAATATACAAAAATAAGAATTTATGAAAATGGATAAACCAATTATAAATAAAGGGTATGCAAATTATATGAATTATTACACTGGTTTACAGCCAAAAAATACCAAGAAAACCACATGCCTAGATAACTTAATTGGGACCTCCTGAACACGAAAATCGCTGTAATTTTTTTTTTCTAAGTACCGTTTTTTAGATAACGGTACTTTTGTGTTTTTCAGTGTATGGTCCTCTCAAACCCTTGTGGAAAGGTAATTGAATGCCTTTTCCGCCGATATGCTGCAAATTTCTATCTGATAAGAAATGGCTGAGTTATGGCACCTCAAAATTCAAAATTTGCCTATTTTTTACGTTTGTTTAAAAAATTTTCATTTTTATTTCGTTTTTTTCTACGTTATAGTAAAGATGTGGAATGTTTTATTTTTTTACCTAATAGTTTATTTAATTACCAACAGTTTAAGTGTAATTTGAAAAAAATCGGATGAAAAATAAAGTTTTTATTAAGGATTTTATGGAACGACAATATTTTCATCTTAATTGCTCACGCACTATATTCGGCGTCCATCAGTTTTGGAATTTGGGAATTTACGTCTGGGAATTTACATTGAAACGACAATAAAAAAATAAAATTTGTTTTTGTTTTCAATACAAGTTCCCGGATTTACATTTTAATTTTAAAAAACAGGCAGGTCTATTATTGTGCATCGGATTTTTAAGCAATTAAGGTTTTTCCAAAATTTTATGGTCCTTTACTGTCTAATAAGCGTGCGTGTTTCTTACAGGTAACAAAACGCGCGAAACACTATCATAAAGATGTGTTTTTTTTTTAACAATTTTCCATGCAAATAAATTTTTTAAAGAATTCTTACAGGCATATAAAAGAAAAACATTTTTTAAAAACATGTCAGTTTGGCTTTGTACGTGCAAAAAATAAGATGTGTTCAATCGATCCAACGAATTTTGTTATGTTTGTGGTGTTCTTGTGAAAAAGAAATCACAACATTTGATGCGATAAATGAATACGAAAAATTTATCTGAAGCGTATAAGAAGTATTTCGGCTTTCGACCTGCGTCTCTCGACAAACCGTGGACACCGAATAGTGCATGTAACAACTGCCGAACAATATTAAATAAAATTGGTAAGGGTCAAGAGTGTTTCTTCACATTTGGAAAGCCAATGCAATGGAGAAACCAGATCAACCATACAACAGATTGTTATTTCTGTTTAACGGAAAAGGCTATCGGACGTAGAATTGAACCAGTTTATCCAGTTGTTAGCTCGGTGACGCTACCAGTGCCGCACTCAGTATCGTGCCCCAAACCGCAGCTGATTGTAGCGGGCCCCACAGAAATACGAAAAAGAACAATAAAAAATTATTCATCAGATGAGTGCAGTGAGCAGAAATGCAATCAAATAAGAAACCCCATTTACTTACTCAGGCCGAGCTCAATTATTTGTGCCGAGATTTGTATTTGCCGAAATCGAAATCTGAATTACTTGCATCGCGTTTACAAGAGTGGGAATATTGTGCTCCTGAGACACGTGTTACATATTACCGTGATCGCAGCAAACAACTTGCACTTGTCTTCGCAAAAACGGCAAACTTTTGTTTTTGTGCCAACTTATGTGGTCTTTTCAATGCTCTCCAAAAAAATTATGACCCAGAGGAATGGCGTCTTTTTATGGATGGAGGCAAGGATAGTTTGAAGGCAGTCTTGCTTCATAAAGGGAATACGAAACCATCAATTCCAATCGGATATGGAAAATACATAAAGGAAACATATGAAGCAATGAAAGAACTTCTCGGTCTCATACATTATGACCAACATCAATAGAAAGTTTGCTCTGATTTTAAATTAGTTGCCATACTATCTGGATTGCAAGGGGGCAATACGAAGTTTCCCTGTTTTCTATGTCTATGGGACAGCCGTGACCGTCAGAATCACTACACCCGAAAAGTTTGGCCCGAGCAAAGTGGACGTACGCAAGGAGTGTACAATATTAAAAATGACCCAATCATTCCTCTGGAGAAGATAATACTTCCTCCATTACATATTAAGCTTGGGTTATTTACAAATATTGTGAAAAAGTTGCCAAAAGACAGTCTTGCCATGAATTACCTTAAACAAAAATTTCCGAGAGCCAGAGCGAGCAAAATTGAAGCTGGTATATTTGATGGACCTCAAATTCGGGCTCTGTACGGTGACCAAGCATTTAATGAGTGTTTAGGTCCAGCTCATTTGGAGGCATGGGAAGCATTCCAGGACATCGTTCACAACTTTTTGGGAAACTACAGAAGTCCTGATTACGCAGAGAAGATCGATACATTACTGCAAAAATTCAATGCGTTGAGCGTTGAGTGAAAACATGTATATCAAAAAGGCCGTTATAATTTTAAAATTTATTCTTTTTAACCTTGAGGTTCAAATATGACACCTAAATTACACTTCTTATTCAGTCATTTGGATATTTTCTCCACGAACTTGGGCTCCGAAAGTGATGAACAAGGTGAAAGATTTCACCAAGAGATGGAAGAAATCGAGAGACGTTACAAAGGCTGGTGGGACGAACAAATGATGGCGGACTATTGTTGGTTCCTCATTCGCGAAGATCCATCCGAAAAAAACACAACATTTCAAGTCGCTCGTCATTTAATTTAAATTTTTTGAATTTAAGCCGAATATACTAGTGTGTGAGCAATTAAGATGAAAATATTGTCGTTCCACAAAATCCTTAATAAAAACTTTAATTTTCATCCGATTTTTTTCAAATTACACTTAAAATGTTGGTAATAAACTATTAGGTAAAAAAATAAAACATTCCACATCTTTACTATAACGTAGAAAAAAACGAAATAAAAATGAAAATTTTTGAAACAAACGTAAAAAATAGGCAAATTTTGACTTTTGAGGTGCCATAACTCAGCCATTTCTTATCAGATAGAAATTTGCAGCATATCGGCGGAAAATGCATTCAATTACCGTTCGATATGCCATTCATCTCGATCGGACTTGGTTGGGCTCCACAAGGGTTTGAGTGGGACCATACACCGAAAAACACAAAAGTACCGTTATCTAAAAAACGGTACTTAGAAAAAAAAATTACAGTGTTTTTTTAACTTATCTAGGCATGTGGCGTTCTTGGTATTTTTCCAAATTAAAAATTTGTGAAGCAGTGTTATAAACTGTGTAGCATTACAGTGACCTTAATTTACAGAATACGTACCTACAAAAAGTAACAGCAGTGGAATTCCAACGAAGAGGCGCTTTTAATACTTATAATATTGTTTTTTAAGTTTTTATTTGTTTTTGTTTGTTTTGCAATAAAAATGTTACATTTAAAAATTTGCAATTGTATCTTTTATTTGTTCACCTTTTGGGTTATAGTTGTAAGTAAACTCCTCGCCACTTGGGTGCTCTTTTTCCGTATCAATCGTCTTTTCCAAGGTATCATTTATTGCGGGTAGTACATTTGCAGCAGTTTGTTAGACCTTATATTTAACAAATGCTGTTTTATTTACGCAAAAATGTTAATTCCTATTGTATTTTTTAGATCTGGATGAAAAATATAATAAATTTAGTTTTTGGCTTTCCATTCTTCCTTCAGTTTACAATACGAATAAGTGCAAAGAGGAATGCCAAAAACGGAACACAGAAAATACGATTCATTTCTTTTTTTTACCCTTCTTGCTTCTTGCGAAAAAAAGACATGATTTAAAAATAGGGGTAAAAATCATCGTGAAAATTGGGTGTTATATTTTTTTAAAACACCACCACGTGTAAAATTAAATAGGCTTTTAAAATATTTTTTATAAAATTTTATTCCAAGGCGAATTCATGTATACGGTGGTGTCCATGATGGAATAAGGAGGTGGCCTCAGAAAGCCAGCTGGTCACAGTGTTTTTCGCCTCGTTGTGACGGCAACTGACAATTTTCTTGTTTATTTACATTCATTTTCGCCGTATAGCCAGCGTAAGCCAGTATTCACTATCCTACACAATCGTACGATTCATTCACACGAAAATCTGACTCAATTCTACCAGACATTAAGAAATGTTTGCCAAATCTGCTCTCAATGCCACACTATTCCACAAAAAAGATGCAAAAAGAAAATCGCATAGAATGTATCATTTTATGAAAATTTTTTATGAGTCACACCATTTTTTTTTTGGCAAATCGTGCGACTGAATAGGATATTGTATCGCCGGCTTAAAGTGGCATTTTGCCCCTCTTTTGACTGGGTTTATTATTGTCTCTTTGTAAGTAAAGTTATACTACTTTAAGCTCGTCCAATTAATGAGTAATCAGTAACTGTTTTTGTATAAATGTCTAAATAAAAGTTATATGCAACAGTGGCACAAAATAGATTTCTTTATATCTGATGAACGGCTTGTGAAGTTTCCAAATTTCGTACAAATTGGTAGCAATACTTTTGCAGCGACACCTGATCCAAAAACAACAACAGTTGCTTGCAAGTAGAATTTATTTGATATTTTAACTTGTTGTAGTCATTGTTACATTTTCAATTGTATCATTGACAATAAAAACACAACACACAATCTCAGCGCTGCCAAATAAATAAATTTTATTCGAATAATACAAAGAAGCATTTAATTACACAGGCCTGCGAAATTAAAGTTTGTGCAAGTTTTTTTCTTAAACTATTATTATTTGTAGTTATTGTCGTAAAAGTAACGGGAAACGATATTGATGTGATTCATTGTACGCACCGATGTAGTTATACTTTTCTTTAAGGCGTCACGCGGTTAAAATAATAGCTAAGTTATATCGGGTTAAATCTAAGATTTTCTGATTTTTTTTTGTTTTTTTGACAAGTTTTTTCCTTTAAGAAATATGTTTTTTCTCACATTTAATTACAAAATCCATGGTCTTATAAATTAATTGTATAGTCCATCTGATTGCAATTAATGTTGTTTTAAATCAGCAGTGCACTGTCACTAAATAAAACTGAAAAAAAATTAGTTTGCACTCTTTTTTACCAGCTTTAGTGATGCTATTTTTTTAACTAAAACCTTTGGTCGCCCACTCCTTCAGTATTCATGGCCTCCAGCAATAATGTATCAAGCGTATACAGAAAAAAATATCGTAGGTAATATTAATGAAAAAAATTTAGTTAACCTTTAACGAAAAAAATAGTCAAATAAACTAAAATTTTTTTCAAATCAACTGTCGGTTAATCCATATTGACGAATTTTCTTTAAATATACATAATTTTTTAGCAAAAAATATATATTAGTAAAAATAGTTTATTTGAATAAAATTTTGTTAAAAAATTAAATAAAATTCTACTATAACAACAAAAATTTAGTAAAAGCGGTAGTAACGCATTGTAAACGAAAAAACGCAGAATATTTGTTAAGTTTACACCCCTAATGGAAGTAAATGTTAATAAAATTTTAGTTTATATGAATATGTTTCGTAATTTTTTCTAACGTAATGAAGAAGAAGAATAAAAATAAACAATTAAGGTGTTGAGTTAAACAACATTTCGTTGAAGTTTTAGTAAAGTAATTTATTTTAGTAAATATGAAGAAAATTCTTCAAACTAACTTATGGCAAAATCATTTCAAAAAAGGCCAGTTAAATTGAAGAAATTTAGTAAAATTTTACTAAATAACATTTTTGAACCTGCATAAAAGTTAGTAGAATTAAAGAAATTTTGTAAATTAACTAAATTGCTTTAGTAAAATTGAAGAAACATCTTCAAACTAACTAATTTGATTTAGTAAATATGAATAAAGACATGTAGAACTGAAGAATTTTTTTAAGTTTTGGAGAAGGAAAATAAAAAACGCATTACTTTATAAAACACGCTTCTGGATGAGTGAAGAAAAAATAATAAGTGAAACAAATCAAAAAATAAATTAAATAACAAGCGTAAGAATTTAATAAAATTTGTGAGAATGAAGTGTTTTATATGTGATAAAAAGTTTTGTTCTATCGAAGCCTTAACTGTGCACTTAAAGATTTACTATTCGCTTTCCTCAAATAGCACCTTCCAGTATTGTGAGGCCATACTCCCATAAAACTACAAATAATAAAAGAGTTTTAAGCCTTGCTAAGAAATACACTATTTATTTAATATTTGTGCATATATAAGGAAATGTATAAAGGCCAGTGTGAAGTCAATCTTCACACGTTCACTCAGAGACCATTATGGTCCATTGTGACGCCTACGTATTTATTAAATATTTGTACATATAGGTCCTCCTGAAGACAATATTGCTAATGACATCGAAGAAATTCTAATGGACAACTGCTCGTGGGCGGAAATTGAAAGCCATTGGGCTGCAACCAAAAACCATCGGATGAACGAAATATTTACTTAAAAAAGTATACATGACATCATAAGTAAATGGCCGCAGTATAAAAAGCCATTGGGTTTCAAGCTGGTACGTTTAGGTTTTGATTTATACTGTACTAAACTAATATGTATATTTTTGTAGATTGACATAGATTTCAAACATTTGTCTTTAAAGATCGTATCAAAGACCCATCGAGCAAAGTTTTATTTCAAACTATGTCGAAAATGGAAAGCTTAAGCGAAAGTATGTTTTATCTTATTTCTTATACATACATTATTTATTTTAAAATTGTATTATCTCAATATTTTAATCATTTCAGATGGTCGTTGCGTTGGCATATTTCAACTTCCGCACAGTATTTTGGTACCATCAACAAAAGTCTTTAATGTTGACAACGGGAAAAAATTATGTACACGCTTTTCTATACGAGATTCACAGAGAAGTTTTATTATTGATGGAAGCTCGGTCGCTGATTGCGAGCAAGAGTTATTAAAAAAATATGAAAGTAAAAGTAAAATTCAGCCTTTCATATTAATATCGGGTTCAATTTTAGAACCAAAAGATATTGTAATTTATTATGAAGGCATAAAATATATCATGAATTCTGCGTTAAATGCTATAGATACTTGCTTTAAAATATTTTTCGTATTTAACTTAGAGTATCCAAAAGAATCTATTTTAGTTTGGTCCTTTATTCAGAAGCAATTTTATAATATTACAACAAATACTGACTACAGCAGTCCCCAAATAAATTCCCTTATTTCAAATTTGAAATAATTTTATAGGGCAATTTATTGCCTCTTCATCGGTTTCAAACGTTAACGTTGGCATAGAAAATTACATTAAAAAAAACAACTATAAAATTTTAAAATATGATTTTGTTTTAAACGTAATGGTTCTATGTAAACGTTAACGTTCGAAATCGATGAATAAGCATTTAATTGTCAATTTAAATTCCCTTTCATATATTTTTAATTTTATCAAAAACAAACGAATTTGTGTCTATGTTAAGTTATATACTCGTACATATACACATATGTATGTACGTAAATTACAAAATTGAGAATATAAATTTTTTATAACTGTTTGAATTATAAGAGTAAAATATAAGCTATATTTCCAAATTATACATATGTAAACATTTGAATGATATTGCCTTTATTAGAATTATTTTGTAAAAAATGTTAATTTGTTTTGTGAAATAAGTAATTTTAGGTTTTTTGTACAAAATATATAAAATTAAAAAATTTGGTGACGTTTTTTATTCCTCGTTTTTACATATATGTACGTATGAATATTATCTCTCACGATATTAACTATGTACTACTCTACTCGTATATTGTTTAACTTAACAGATTTTTAAGGAAATATAAATATGTTAATGTACACAAAGTAATATTTTGTAATCACATACAGAATTACTGAATGTATTTATTACAAAAATTTGTGTTAAATGCCTACATAGAATAATAAAAGTAATTCCTACTGGGGTTTGATATTTGAGTAAAATGAAGTAGTTACATTAAAGAATAATTCTTCAATATAACTAATAGTATTATTCAAATTAACTAAACTTAGGACTTAAATTGAATAAGATTTCTTCAATACTAATAAAAAATTTCATAAAATTGACTAAATTAATTAGTTAAGTTGAATAATAATCTTCAATATGAATCAGAAATTACTTAAATAATGAGTAAATTTGACTTATTTCTTTATTCAAATTTACTAAAATTTCTTCATATTAACATCGCGTTAAATAACGAAACACAATAATCAATTTGAAGAAATTTCTTCAAAGTAACTAATATACAAAATTTACAAAAAGCAGGCGTAGTCTTGATTAATTTTTTCGTTGGCTGTATATTAACCTACTTTTCTTCAACTATGCACCCCATTCAACCTTATTTAGGTAAATTTTTGGTTGAGTGTATACATCAGCACATGGGATCAGAGCCGTAGAGTGCACTTAAGTCCTCGCATCTCGACAGGATTGTTACCCAGGCAAAGGATATTTGACCATAGCTGCCATACAAATACAACTCCTGAAAATAGTTTTTAATGCCATAACTTCCTTATAAATCTCGCTACTAACATAAAAATAGGGGATAACAAGTTTTACGACAGCTACTATGTCATGACAAAATGTTGTTATGGCAGGTCCAAAATTTACCATAGGTTCCAAATAAGCCCCAATCCTAAATGAAGATATCTAAATAATATTCGGCACAATGAACTTTTACATGAATCTTAACTTCATAACACAATTTTATTCAGGCGGGCCATGCTTGCCCATGGGTTCTAAATTGGCTTGACCCACAAAAATTATTTCCATATACTGTGGCGTAGGGTATTATATGGTCGGGCTTGACCGACTATACTTTCTTACTTGTTATACTTATAAAATATTCAAACTTAATAAACTTCTCGAGTAACTACACTGGAGTCATGTGATTTTATATTTCTAAACATAATCCAGATTTCATAAAATTTTATTTATCAAGATAATGTTTTTCAAAGATAACAATTAGAAAATATCTTTGTGGAATTTTACTATGACATTTATGATAATTTCAGAGTTTTTGGCTTAAGTAAATAAAAAAAAACTACGCACTTTATTTAATAATTTAACTTGATTTTATTTATTTTAAATTTTTTCCTATCATTTACGTCAGCACATTCATTTGTTTTATTACACTGTTTTGTTCTTAATGTACTGCCATATTGTTTTTAAGTTTATTTAATTAACAATCTTTTTTTGCTATGAATATGTTCTTGTTAGTTTGTTCATAAAATTTTTTTTATCAAGATAATGTTTTTCAAAGATAACAATTAGAAAATATCTTTGTGGAATTTTACTAAGACATTTATGATAATTTCAGAGTTTTTGGCTTAAGTAAATAAAAAAAAACTACGCACTTTATTTAATAGTTTAACTTAATTTTATTTATTTTAAATTTTTCTTATCATTTTTGTCAGCACATTCATTTGTTTTATTACACTGTTGTTCTTTATGTAATGCCAAATTTTTTTTTTAAGTTTATTTTATCAAGTAGTCAAATATTATTTGCAGGGAATATTTAACAAAATTTTCTTTACACTGTTTTTCACAAATAATCGTTAGGAAATTTATATGGAAAACAAAAACATATTTGACTTTCTTATTGTTGTTTCAATTTATTTTCCCATTCGGTAAATATTTTTTTTATTATTACACCCAATTTTCACGATGATTTAAAAGACATGTCTTTTTTGTATTTCTTTTTTAAAGAAACTTCCAAAAACTTGTTAAATTTTCACCATGTTTCTTTTTTTTTTTGCAATCAGAGTTGAGTTTTTCTAATTTCTTTAGTTCCGTATTCGTAACAAAAATATTAAAAATTTCGTTATTCCACATAATTTTGATATGTTTTGAATATTTTTTTAATAACATTTTTTTATTTTTCTATTAGTCAATTCACAAGGTATCCTAACATGTCATATTGTCAAAATGTCCTAATATTTCACAATGGTTTAAAAATATTGTTGTACGGCTCAGCCGCTCAGCGCTGGACTTTTCTGATTAATTACGACAGCACAATAAACACAGCAAGCAACGTTCTATTTATTTAAGACTCTTTTTGTTAACAAACCAACAACAATATTTTTAAACCATTGTGAAATATTAGGACATTTTGACAATATGACATGTTAGGATACCTTGTGAATTGACTATATATTTTAATAATCACCTGTCACTTTAAAATAAGAACAAAACATAAATTAAAAAACACGAATAAGTGCAAAGAGGAATGCCAAAAACGAAACACCGAAAATACGATTCATGTCTTTTTTTTTACCCTTCTTGCTTCTCTACCCCGCTTGCTGTCAAACGAAAAAAAGACATGGTTTAAAAATAGGGGGAAAAATCATCGTGAAAATTTGGTGTTATATTTTTTTAAAACAGCACCACGTGTAAAATTAAATAGGCTTTTAAAATATTTTTTATAAAATTTTATTCCAACGCGAATTCATGTATACGGTGGTATCCATGATGGAATAAGGAGGTGGCCTCAGAAAGCCAGCTGGTCACAGTGTTTTTCGCCTCGATGTGACGGCAACTGACAATTTTCTTGTTTATTTACATTCATTTTCGCCGTATAGCCAGTGCTACCGTTATGCGACTAAAAGCCAGTATTCACTATCCTACACAATAGTACGATTCATTCACACGAAAATCTGACGCAATTCTACCAGACATTAAGAAATATTTGCCAAATCTGCTCTCAATGCCACACTATCCCACAAAAAAAGAAGCAAAAAGAAAATCGCATAGAATGTATCATTTTATGAAAATTTTCATAAATATTTGCACGTCGGTCAGACTTGTCACTCAATTCATTTTGAAGCCACACTATAATTTTTTATTAATCACACGATTTTTTTTTTGGCAAATTGTACGACTGAATAGGATATTGTATCGCCGGCTTAAAGTCGCATTTTGCCCCTTTTTGACTGGGTTTATTCTTGTCTCTTTGTAAGTAAAGTTATACTACTTTAAGCTCGTCCAATTAATGACTAATCAGTAACTGTTTTTGTATAAATGTCTAAATAAAAGTTATATGCAACAGTGGCACAAAATAGATTTCTTTATATCTGATGAACGGCCTGTGAAGTTTCCAAGTTTCGTACAAATTGGTACCAATACTTTTGCAACGACACCTGATCCAAAAACAACGACAGTTGCTTGCAAGTAGAATTTATTTGATATTTTAACTTGTTGGAGTCATTGTTAAATTTTCAATTGTATCATTGACAATAAAAACACAACACACAATCTCAGCGCTGCCAAATAAATAAATTTTATTCGAATAATACAAAGAAGCATTTAATTACACAGGCCTGCGAAATTAAAGTTTGTGCAAGTTTTTTTCTTAAACTATTATTATTTGTAGTTATTGTCGTAAAAGTAACGGGAAACGATATTGATGTGATTCATTGTACGCACCGATGTAGTTATACTTTTCTTTAAGGCGTCACGCGGTTAAAATAATAGCTAAGTTATATCGGGTTAAATCTAAGATTTTCTGATTTTTTTTTGTTTTTTTGACAAGTTTTTTCCTTTAAGAAATATGTTTTTTCTCACATTTAATTACAAAATCCATGGTCTTATAAATTAATTGTATAGTCCATCTGATTGCAATTAATGTTGTTTTAAATCAGCAGTGCACTGTCACTAAATAAAACTGAAAAAAAATTAGTTTGCACTCTTTTTTACCAGCTTTAGTGATGCTATTTTTTTAACTAAAACCTTTGGTCGCCCACTCCTTCAGTATTCATGGCCTCCAGCAAGAATGTATCAAGCGTATACATCAGCACACAAACTAACATTTGAAAATCATTTGAAATCATTAATAACACCAGTTTACAAAATGATATTTTTCCATTGTACTGAATTCGAAAATCAGGTTAATTGTCGGAAAATATGGGATTTTGATTTATTCACTCAATTGGCTAAAACTTTTCTGTCATTTTTCGGTTGATTTTCTTCTGGTTGGTGTTAGTTCTTACGTAAAAGTATCATCTTTACGTACATTAAGAAAAACAAGACGTTTTTCAATGATTTGTACTTTTCCGTCGGCACAGAATAACTGTAAAATAAATTTCTTGCAAATGTCTGCTTTCATTCTGAGAGACTTCATTAAGATTTCTATCAGCCATTAAATATTCGTTTTGTCTGGCCGCTTTCTGATCGATTTCGCATGAATATATCGGGGGATTTTTTGTACCGATGTGTCTTATAGATTTCTGACTGTCTAAGAGACGTGTCTAAGTTGTAATAATGTGTTTTTTTTAAACACTTGTGTTATTGGACAAAGAATAAATAAGTTTTAAAAACATGAAATAAAAATCGAATAAATAAGTTTCGGAAAAATGTATGTAAAAAAAATACCAAAAATAAATTAAGAATAAATAATAAAAATGAATATATAGCGTGAAACTTTTAGAAAGCATATCAAAAAAGAAGCTCAAATTTCAATTGCAAATTTATTAGAGCCTCATTGTCTCTGTGTAAGTTCTATAGAAATAGATGATGCCAACCAAGCAAATAAAACAACTTAATTAATTATATAAAAAAAAAGTAAATATTGGGATTTCAGTAATTTGGTCATAACTTGGGCATTTTTCAACCGATTTGATAGATTTATATACCGACGTCTTTGGGAAGAAATTTACCATTTACATTGGTAATAAAACTTGGACTCGAAAAGGTCTACGGTTCCCGAAAATAGGTATTATTCTTAAAAGAAATAATATTTTGGTAATAACTTTTTTGTATCTGAACCGATTTTTCAGAGTTTTTCAGCAAATATGTTCTACTAAAAATTTCGATCTTTTGATATATTAGACGTATCCATAGGTCATATAACGGCTCTAAAATTTTAGTTTTTATAAAAATTGTGATGCTTTTTAGCCCATTTTTTGAGTATTTTGCTAATAACTTAACCATTTCTTAACCGATTTGGTAGATTTATATACCCGCGTCTTTAAGAAGAAATTTACCATTTACTTAGATTATAAAAGTTGGACTCGGGAAGATCTATTGTTCCTGAAAATGGGTATGTTTATTTTGGGGACTACTCTTCCATTTTTGGGAAAAAACTTTCAGGGGTTTCGGGAAATATATTCTGCTAAAAATTTCTGATATTTTGGTATCTAAAACGTGTTCCTATGTCATACTAGAGCCCTAATATTTAAAATTTTGACTATTTTCAATAATGTCTTTGTACAGGAGGTACCACGCCCACTTTTCCAATCCCGCCCATATTTTGTGGGATGCTGTGTTTTGATAACCGATATGTTTGTACCTAATTTGGGAACTTCAGCTCGTTTCGTTCTCCAGATATTCAGAAATGCATAACGTCTTTGTATGGGAAGTGCCACACCCACGTATCCAATCCCGCCCATTTTTTTAGAGAGTTTGTGTATTGGCAAGCAAGATGTTTGTACCAAATTTTAAGGTCGTAGCTCTTGCCGTTCTCGAGATATGCAGAAAAAAAGAATTTAAAAAAAACAACAACATGAGATTTATGGAAAAAATTAGAGGTAGTCGTGGTTTTTTGCTCATATCTCAGCCATTTATGGACCGATCTTCCTGAATTTCAATAGCAAACAATTCCGGACTATATGTGATATAAATATATAACAACCTAGCCTTCATCATATCTGAGGTCTTCGGAAAACCCATTTCAACGGACGGACAGACCGCCAAACGGATTTGAACTTCCCTTCTCATAAGAAGCCAGAATATATATACTTTATATGGTCTTAGATCAATATTTTAGAAATTACAAACGGAATGACAAAGTTATATATACCCTTTTACCTTCGGTGAAGGGTATAAAAAAATATAAAATTTATCTATTATTATTTTTAGTTGCTATCTCAATAGATAGCTTCTTCAGGGGAGTTTTAAATTTCAAAAAAATTTTAAAACAAAATTTCAATGAAACGACAAAATTGTCAATGATAAAAAATAATAAGAATTATTATCTTTTTTATTATTTATAATGTTTAATTTGAATTTTGTTCAATTTAAAAAAAAACGATGTATCCCGAAAGATGCTAACCATTGAGATAGCAAAATATTGAATACATAATAAATCTTTTTTATAAAATTGGCTTTGAGCTTGGAAAATTTATTAAGAAGAACAAATATTAAAAAGGTCTAAGTACTCGTAATTAAACTAAGAAATTTCATAAAAACTTTTATTTTTTAAAAAAATATGCTGAAAAATTCTGCTTTTCTAAAAAGTAAAAACATGCTAATAAAAAGCTGTTTTTGGACAAGGAAATTTGCTTAAAAGCAGTTGGCATATTTTTTTCAAAAAATCAATCTGCTAAATATAGCAAAAATATGCTAATATAGTAACACTGATTTTAATACGTTTTCAATGTTGTACGTTTTTTATTGTACGAACAAAATTCATTCATGAGAATGTCTATTAAAAATTTGTTTATGTAAGAATCAATCACTTTAATCACAATGTTTTGTACAAAGTAAATAAGAAAAATATATAAAATGTATACAGCAGATGCTCGCAAATTAGAAAAACCTTGTTACAAATTCAAAAAAAATAATTAAAAATTCTTGTGAGTTCTCACTTAATCTTTGTTTAATGTTATTTGCCATATTGAATTGTTTCCATACCCACAACACCATAGTGGAGAGCGTATTATGCACTTGTGCTGTGATGTGTGTAACACTAAAAATATTGGTCTTTGGCCCACCTTTTTTAATCGATTTTACGATGTCAGGCTTTCCGGCTGGCTGTCCATGTAAACTTTATTCGCAAAGTATTGGAGATAATTTAACAAAATTGAGTATGTGTTATAAGAACCAAGCTTATTAAAAATGGCGACAAGCGGTCCATAATTTTTTTATGTTTTAAAAGTTTACATTTTTGACAAGAGGCATTTTATAAATACAGTAATTTTCGTTCAAAGTCAGTACCGCTTTTAGTCACATAAGCGATATGGTTCATTTTAATTTTTTATTCTGCCGCTTTAAGTTAATCTATATATATAAAAATGAATTATGTGTGTTTGTACGTTTGTATGTTTGTATGTTTGTCGCTTTATAGACTCCGAAACTACTGAACCGATTTTCCTGCAATTTTTACAGTAACATCACGTGAGCCGTAAAAATAAAATAGGTTACTTATTTTTTCGATAGGGGCAGGGGAATTGGTACCCCCCATAGGATGCCAATATTATACTGAACCGATTTTCCTGAAATTTTTACAGTAACATCACGTGAGCCCTAAAAATAAAATAGGCTACTTATTTTTCGATAGGGGCAGGGGAATTGGTACCCCCCATAGGATGCCAAGATTATACTGAACCGATTTTCCTGAAATTTTTACAGTAACATCACGTGAGCCCTAAAAATAAAATAGGCTACTTATTTTTTCGATAGGGGCAGGGGAATTGGTACCCCCCATAGGATGCCAATATTAATTATCGCATATCTTAAGAGCCGCTGCACGCATTTTGCTGAACTTTTTGTAGTAGGATCTTCTGAGCCCCGGAATTGAAATAAAATAGCAGCGGGGGTATAGGAATACCCCATAGGACGCCAATGTTTAACATCGCATATCTTAAGAACTGTAATAGTGAGAATGTTCAAATTTTCTAAAAGTCACTCTTATGGTATACTACACTTTTGAAAATAAAAATAAAGCGGGTAGGCGCAGGGGGGGAAATACCTCCCATAGGATGCATACATTAAATATCGCTCAACTGAAGAACTATTAAAGGGAGAGTCTTCAAACGTGGTTAAAGCTACTATTATAGTAAACTATAAATTTCAATATAAAAATGTGCGGGGTCAGTGTAGCGAAGCGCACCGGGTTAAGCTAGTTTAATATAAAATATTTACGTTATAGTCCGTTTAATAAGCACATTTGCAATATATTTATTTATTAATTTATTTGCCTATGGAAGATAATGCTAACAGACATTTTAAATTTAATATTCTTAAATAAAGTGTACATTAATCATAAAATACAATACAAAAAATATAAAATTTTTATTTACAAAGATAACGAATTTAATGAAATAATTACTTTGTTCTTAATTACATTATGACTTGAAGAAAAATCCATGCAATTATAGAATTTGTTAAATTCATTGCACATTCTAATAAGAAGATCCGCATTAGCATAATTAGCTCTAAAACATCGAACTGATAATGGAATAAAATGACGTGATGGGCGTTGAAGAACATTAAACGAAATATTGTTGATAACGAAACCAGAAAATAAACGATATGTTTATTTTAGTCCTAGGACTTTTCAGGGTGGGCAGCTTAATAAGAGAGAGTCTAGCGGAATACGAAGGCCAGTTTACTGGGTTTAAGCTTAGTCCACGAAGACAAAAGAGCAGAAATTGCTTTTGGACGGGTTCGATAGCATCGGAATGTTTTTTATATAGATACATACTCTAGAAAGGTCTAACAAGCGCGGTAAACATACTTTTTGTTACATAAGGATCATAACATCCATTAGTGGCTATCAAAGGCAAAGTAAGGCGTTATAGGCACATTAGGAAAATGTACTAAGGACTTTTTTGTCTTCGAAACCTCAATCCATCCAAAAAACTTAGAATTAAATCGCTTAATTTGTGTCATCAACTCTCTACTTGTAAAAAAATAGTTTTTTCCATTGGCATCAGCTAAGAAATATCTTATCATTAATTAAACTATTTTTTTATACAGTACGCAATACTGCACTATAGGAAAGTTTTCCTTTTTTTTTGGCCAAAACTAATGTTTACCCAAACGACTGGCCGAAATGATTTTTTTGATTCGATATTTGGAAGTCTCCCTCTTAAGGCCCATAAGTTTTTTGTCACGCACTGTCACGTGCAAAAAGTTGGTCACGCGCGCTCACGCGCACTCACGGGGAAAAATTGTATTTTATCACACACGCTTGCTCATCTTGCAAAAAAAATTTTGGTCACACGCGCTCACGTGCAAAAGTTTAAAAAAAACTTTTATTAAAACCATTACTCTTTTTGTTGCCACATAAAAGAGACTTTTGTTTAATACAAAGTCTTATTGAAAAATTTGGTTTCCTTGTTCTAAATTATTTATTAAATTAAAAAACAACATAAATTAAAAAGCATGATTCTCAATTTCTTCATTTTCGCTCTCAGAATATTGTTCGTCTTCCTGTTGGCAGTTTTCAACGACTCTTACGCCATCTGTAACTGAGATTTAAAGAAAATACTCACAATAGCTCGTTTAAATGTTGTTTAAAATGTTTGGAATACGTGCTTTTAACATCATATATTGTTTTAATGGTCATACACTGTCGCCCGTTTGTCAGCTTCGATGCGTTTTACTCGCCATAAATTAAATAACTCTGAATTTGGCACACTTAAGTTACGAGTACCTAAAAAAAATATATACTTTTTAAAGAGATTTTCAAGTATTTGCAGCTCAAGTTAGATATTTATGGAAGATATTTTATTGCCCTAGAGAAAAAAATCAAGTTTTAAAGCTATCAATTGCAATCATTTTTTTTAAGGGCCAAGTGAATTTCCAATTCAAAGTTATATTTATTAGTTTTCAATCCACTTTAATTCTGCAGATATATTCGTACTAATAGAAGAATACCCTAATATTTCAATTTCGACACTTGTTTCCATTCTTATTTTTCTGTAATCATAAGATATTTGAATCAAAACTTGTATTTAAAAATCACTTGTGTTTTACTGCATTCATTCATTTATGTCAACTCGGTAACAAATCACATATTTTTGTATCTCTAAATAAATGGTAATTCCATATTGTAGAAAAACGTACAGACTCTTATAATGGTTTGTTTCAAGTGTACTAAATTCAAAATATATCAGAAATTTATTTTCACTTTTGGCAAAAAAAAGGCAAAAATTACCTATAGTGCACTGTTGCAAAACCATAAGCCTAATGCTGCTACCTCGGTGTAATTCATATGAATTTTTTATTTTCTTTATTCACATAACTTGATTATATTCGAATTCGGTTATATTTTTATTCTTTTTTTTATATTCCTATGCTAATCCCGCGAAGCTCTTCGCTTGTCTGCAGGAGGCCAGAGTCTCTGGCGTGAACCCGCGAACCTGCAACCCCGGCACTGATAGACTAGCTCACTACCAACAAGCCTACCGGGGTACTCTTATGCCTTATAGTGGCATATGGTATGTGAATTGGGCTTATAGTCATATTAGCGATATAGTCCACGATTTGTCAGCAATTAAATGATGTAACTCTAAGCGAAAAGTACTGTAATCGATTTAATATGAACATAATTCATAAGTTTGATAGACGAGTGTTTGCACTCCACTCTTTTCTCTTTTCCGCCAGATTTATGGCCTCACTTTAGGTTGTTCCAGTTAGTGGTTTCAGTTTGTCTGACCATCTTGTAGGTGCCCTCCCTCTTATTTTGGTTCCATCAGTTTTTCCAGCAACAAACCGTCGTTTTATTGTTGCTTCTCTTCTCGCAGTTTAGCCGAAATATTTGAGATTCCATCTTTTGATCCACTTTAATAATCGATCTTTGTTTTTAAATTCCTGAAGAATCGATACTATTTTACGAAATTAAGTTCATCACACTCTCAAGATCCTTCGATATACTTACATATCAAAGGTTTCAATTCTTCTTCTTTCTAATTATTTAATGTTATATGTTTCTGAAGCAAACGTGGCAATCGGAAATATAAGAGCCTCAACTAGTCGAAATTTCGTTAATTCGTAATTCTCCTGTTTTTCCATATTTAGGTAAATTTTGTTGTTGCTGCCCTGGCAATCGATAAAACTGTTTTTATTTCGTCAGATCATTCACCAGCTGGATGTTATTCACCGCAGGTAATTGAAATACTTCACTACATTAATTTCAGCTATTTTTGCAATAATTGTTATTAGTTTTGGATATATTGATTTTGTAGCGCATAATTAATTTGTTCATAATAGTTTGAAGTTTATGAGCACTAGCTATACCACTATGCGACAAGAAAAATGTAAAGGATTAAAACTTGATTTGCTGCTGTGTTATGGTCCCCAAACTACAAAAATATTCGAACTTTAAAATTCTATAGATTAAATTTTTTTTAATTTTCTTCTAAAATTTGGTGTTTTTGAAGATGCAACGTTTCCATAAAAATTGTGTATGTGTTGATATTTTGCAATTTAAAAAATATTGCGTCCACTTAACACATGAACTTGCCTTGAATATATTTAAAAGTCGTTGCCGCACAGTGGGAATTTTTTTTTAAAATTGGAATAAAATTTCAGGTGGAACGTAATGTGGTTATATGCTCAAATACTACCGATGATGATATTGGTCAAAATTGTTTTAGTTTCATTAGCAAGTCAGAAGTCAAGTCGTCCATCAGATGAAAGAAAATGTAAATAAGATTGATGATAAAACTTACTGTGGTGACCGTGTTTGAGAGAAATATGTTTTCTTGTACTTTCTGTTTTATTTAACGTTGTTGTGCAATGCCCTTATTAAGTGATTGCTTTAATATTTACAGATTTTCAAAACTTGTTAAAAATAGCTGCGGAACAAAACTATACCTTCTTGGAGGAAACTAAAAAACTAAGAGAAGAAAATAACAAAATCTCGACACATTTCACACAACAATTCGTTGCCCTTGAGAAACCCTTGGAGAATTCCCTGTTTGATTTTAAATACCAAAAGCTCTTAATTTCCATTCAACCTTAGTTAGAACTGCCAACGGTAGAATATGATGAAATAAGAATCAAACTAGTGCGTCTTAAATTATAAGAATTTTGTTTCGGTTTTCGTTTACTAAATAAATTTAATTTAAGATAACCAGATTTAACCAGAAGCATAGGATACGTGGACGATCCGTAAACAAATTTTCAACTTGTTTAAAGATAGAATTGGCAAAGCTGAAAAACTCAAAAGAGAAGTTTTAAGAAACTAAAAAATATTGAAATAAGAAGAAATGCCAAAAAACCAGAACTTCCCACGACATGTCTGTCAGAATTTGTGTCAACCACTTCATAATTTTTTGGGTCAGAAATCTGATAGAATTCGTATACGATTCCGACTTTTTTAAAGATGTTTCTCTCAGCTATCTGAAGACGTCGAACTATTTTGCTGGCTGGGTAGTTTTAAACACCAATACATTTGAAAAAAATCTTACTAATACAAACATCTACCAGGTGCCTTGAAGTTTTAGTTATGTACCTGTCAAAGAGTCGGCATACTTGTTGTATACTATGGCTCTGGGGGCTAAATAGTAGACATTTCGACATAAGCGTAGACATTTTTGACAATATTTATTTACCATAGAACTCTGCTACAATTAACCAAATTGTTTGTAAAAAAATCTACTTAAAAAAATTCAAATTATTTTTTCTTGATTTGATTCAAATAAAAATATTCGTTTTAAAAAATTTATAAATAATTTTATTCAACAAAAAAAAAAAAAAAGATATACATATCGAGCCATAACCGCTTAAGCGACAACATTTTCAATTTTTGTTTTCTTTAATAAATTAATTTTATGGCAACACTTGCATCATCTCCTAAAATCTCATGGTCACAGAAGGTACCGTTACGATTTTATAGCAAAAACAATTTTAGCTTAAGCGCCAATTTTCATAACAAATTTTTATGAAATATAATAAAAAAAACCTTCTCCTGTAAAATTTTGTTTTGTCGCTTGAGCTTTTTTGCGGTTATGGCTCGATATATATACATTCAACAAAAAACCTTCCAAATAATATTTGGGGGGTTCACAAGGTAGTCATAAAGTTGTAAAGTCGTATGTCTTAAAATAATTACAAGAACTATATATGACTGCTGTGGCCAACCGCTTATAATTTAGATTTGTATTGTACTGTTATGACGAATCAATGAACACAGCATTAAAATTTTTATTTTGTTTGAAACACAACAATATTTTTTTTTAAACAATTGTAAAATATTATTTTGGACATTATGACGATATGACTTGATAAAAACTTGAGAAAAAAAGTTATAAATACTTGATTTGTTTCAAAGAAAATGAAACTTGTCAATTTTAGTTACAGCAGATAGCGACCTTTTTGAATATATAAATATTAAAAACGATAAAATTAAACTTTCAGAACATATAAGAAGTGCCTCTCATACACTTAATTTATTCAGGATATTGGAATATATAAAAGTATTGAAAAAGTTAAGCGTTTCAGAAAATTATTTAAAGGCAATTTTAAGTTATTAACTTCGTTACGGAAATTTTAAACAAACACCACATCACTTGAAAGCGTTAAATGCATTTGTGCTAATGAGTATAACACCTTAAAGCATCGGACCTCCTAGACCGAACGAAACATTGTCCCCTTATAAAATAGTGTGAAATAAAAATTTCCCGGGAGTTTTCTTAATTCTTCTTTTTT
This sequence comes from Pollenia amentaria, assembly GCA_943735925.1. Taxonomy (NCBI): domain Eukaryota; kingdom Metazoa; phylum Arthropoda; class Insecta; order Diptera; family Polleniidae; genus Pollenia; species Pollenia amentaria. The sequence continues at coordinate 195,363,214 of OX031008.1, read as the reverse complement.
AAATTATGTTTTCTTTGTTTCTAGATGCAAATGAAAAAGTTGTTACACCATCTGAAAACGAACTATTATCATATCTCATTGATAATAATGAATCTTTAAAACAGAATTTATGAAATACGAGTATAACACACCAATTACTTTTTCAGCACCAGTCAAAAGACCTTTTCACTGGCATTATTATTGAATAGCCCAAGGAGAAATTCTAAACTGATGATCATTTTGAACAACTATTAATTTTAAAAATGGTTCTTAAATCAAATTTCTGTATTGCTCTCCAAGACAAGACATATTTGTAATTTTAATAAATTTGGTTTTAAAATAGTAAAAAAATAATTTGTTAAAATTTTTTTATAATAAAAAATTCAAGTTTTTTTTAATTTTGGTACCCACTGACTGATTCCTTGTAATTTCATTTCGACGTTGATAAGGTGCGTAATTATGGTTTTTTTATTTATTTATTAGTCTATGGATTAACTCCTTTCAGACAAATATACAATATTACAAAATTTTACAAATAAATTTAACATCATCTATTTAAATATAAAATTAAATTGTGTTTGATAGTGTTAATATCCAAAGTTATATCAATAACACTACACAGATCATTAAAATTTACACATATTCGACGAACAGGGTCGGCATTTGCATAATTTTGTTGAAAGTATTCAATTGATAACAGCTGGTTATAACGTGTAGGGCATTGGCAAACATTAAAAAATAAACTATTTAACAGGAACTCCGAGCAAATATTGCCTTTAATCAGATTGATAACAAATATCACATTCAGCATTGTTCGGCGGCTTTTTAAAGTTGGTAAATTAATCTCCAATAACCTGGGCCCTATTCCACAAAACAACTTATCAACTTTTCACTTTGAACTTATCAAATTTTTCGTCAATTTACAAAACTTTCTGTTCCTCAGAACTATACAATTTGATAAGTTGAAATTGATAAGTGTAATTTGCAAAGTCTTTGCAATTTTTATACACTCTATGCAATTTCTGTTCCACATACGTTCTCTTGTGCAAAGTGCAAAATTAATATTGAAAAGTGTAATTTGCAAAAACATTGCAAATAATAATGCTGTTTCGTTCCACAAAAACTATAAATTCTGTTTTTGCAAAGCAAATTTTAATAAGTTTGTCAAAAATTTGCAAGGTAAACGATTGCTTTGCAAATTCATATTCTTATAACTAGTGAAGCTTTCAAAATGTTAAGACGTGAGTTTTTGTTCGACGATAGTGAAGCCACAGTTATAAGAAGAACTTAAAGAGATCGAATTAATTTTTTGAGACTACAAAAGTTTAATTTTAAAGAGTACTTCCGTTTAAATGAAATCCAAGTTGATTTCATTTTAAATAAAATTGGGGAAAAATTAGAGCACAATACACAGCGTAGTGTTGCTTTGTCGGATCAAAATCAACTGCTTCTGTGCTTGCATTGGCTCGGAAATTGTTGCCAGTACCATGGAGTTGCAGCTATACATGGTGTTGCAAAATCAACAGTTTGCAGAACCATCCAAAGTCGACGTTTAAATATACGTTTTATTTTAAAACACGTCTGTTTAGCAGGCAGCCTGTATAGTTTATTTCTTAACCTTCAAAATTATATATAAACTTAAATATGTTCTAAATATGATACATGCATATGTATTTATTTGAGCCTTATTCTTTAGATTGTATAATAAAATTTTCAACCTTGAGGACATATTTTTTATATAAAAATTTAAATTTTTGTTATCCAAAATTTCGACACTGTTTTGTGTTCTTTCTTCAGGGCTTAATTCTTTCTTTATTATTTAACAAATTTAACAATATATACATATATATACATAGCGCACTGCTTCCTCTAAAGAGCGTCAACTCAAAACTTACATATTTTCAGTGGCGACAAAAAACTGTTTTCTTTTTATATGTGCTCTTATATCACAAAGGGGGATACAATTGCATTTTTTTTGACAAAATACTAGAGAAAATGATGTAATATTGTTACACTGGGTAGATATGGCCACTGTACAGCGATTTCTTGCAAAAAGTTAAAACTTAAAAATTTTGAATTGACCCTGTTTGGAGGAAGCAGTCAGTGCGTATGTATGTATGTATGTATATCAATTTTTAATTGCATCCACAAATGTTTTTCAATTCCATCTTGATCAAATTAATTGCTAAATTTTGTTAAATAATAAAGAAAGAAAAAAACCTTGAAGAAGAAACACAAAGCAGTGCCGAAATATTGGATAAAATAAAATTAAAAATTTTTATATACAAAAATAAGACCTCAACCTCAAAATTTTTATTATACATACATATGTTCTAAATATTTACAATAATTTTATAAAAAAAAATACTTAGGTTATTGTTTTGAAAACTAGCGAATAAAATATCTTTTTTTTTCTTTAATAATATTTAAAACTGCCAGTTCTTCTTTTTGGCTTAAGTAAATAAAAAAAATACGCACTTTATTTAATAATTTAACTTAATTTTATTTAACATTTTCTATTTTTTTCGAATTTATTCTATGAGTTAAATTTCAGTTATGTATTTTTATATAATTTTTTTTATCAAGATGATGTTTTTCAAAGATAACAATTAGAAAATATCTTTGTGAAATTTTACTAAGACATTTATGATAATTTCAGAGTTTTTGGCTTAAGTAAATAAAAAAAAACTAAGCACTTTATTTAATAATTTAACTTAATTTTATTTATTTTAAATTTTTCTTATCATTTACGTCAGCACATTCATTTGTTTTATTACACTGTTTTGTTCTCAATGTACTGCCATATTGTTTTTAAGTTTATTTAATTAACAATCTTTTTTTGCTATGAATATGTTCTTGTTAGTTTGTTCATAAAATTTTTTTTATCAAGATAATGTTTTTCAAAGATAACAATTAGAAAATATCTTTGTGAAATTTTACTAAGACATTTATGATAATTTCAGAGTTTTTGGCTTAAGTAAATAAAAAAAAACTAAGCACTTTATTTAATAATTTAACTTAATTTTATTTATTTTAAATTTTTCTTATCATTTACGTCAGCACATTCATTTGTTTTATTACACTGTTTTGTTCTCAATGTACTGCCATATTGTTTTTAAGTTTATTTAATTAACAATCTTTTTTTGCTATGAATATGTTCTTGTTAGTTTGTTCATAAAATTTTTTTTATCAAGATAATGTTTTTCAAAGATAACAATTAGAAAATATCTTTGTGAAATTTTACTAAGACATTTATGATAATTTCAGAGTTTTTGGCTTAAGTAAATAAAAAAAAACTACGCACTTTATTTAATAATTTAACTTAATTTTATTTATTTTAAATTTTTCTTATCATTTTTGTCAGCACATTCATTTGTTTTATTACACTGTTGTTCTTTATGTAATGCCAAATTTTTTTTTTTAAGTTTATTTTATCAAGTAGTCAAATATTATTTGCAGGGAATATTTAACAAAATTTTCTTTACACACAAACACTGTTTTTCACAAATAATCGTTAGGAAATTTATATGGAAAACAAAAACATATTTGACTTTTTTATTGTTGTTTCAATTTATTTTCCCATTCGGTAAATATTTTTTTTATTATTACACCCAATTTTCACGATGATTTAAAAGACATGTCTTTTTTGTATTTCTTTTTTAAAGAAACTTCCAAAAACTTGTTAAATTTTCACCATGTTTCTTTTTTTTTTGCAATCAGAGTTGAGTTTTTCTAATTTCTTTAGTTCCGTATTCGTAACAAAAATATTAAAAATTTCGTTATTCCACATAATTTTGATATGTTTTGAATAGTTTTTTAATAACATTTTTTTTATTTTTCTATATTTTAATAATCACCTGTCACTTTAAAATAAGAACAAAACATAAATTAAAAAACACGAATAAGTGCAAAGAGGAATGCCAAAAACGAAACACAGAAAATACGATTCATGTCTTTTTTTTACCCTTCTTGCTTCTCTACCCCGCTTGCTGTCAAACGAAAAAAAGACATGATTTAAAAAAAGGTGGAAAAATCATCGTGAAAATTGGGTGTTATATTTTTTTAAAACAGCACCACGTGTAAAATTAAATAGGCTTTTAAAATATTTTTTATAAAATTTTATTCCAACGCGAATTCATGTATACGTTGGTGTCCATGATGGAATAAGGAGGTGGCCTCAGAAAGCCAGCTGGTCACAGTGTTTTTCGCCTCGTTGTGACGGCAACTGACAATTTTCTTGTTTATTTACATTCATTTTCGCCGTATAGCCAGTGTTACCGTTATGCGACTAAAAGCCAGTATTCACTATCCTACACAATCGTACGATTCATTCACACGAAAATCTGACTCAATTCTACCAGACATTAAGAAATGTTTGCCAAATCTGCTCTCAATGGCCACACTATTCCACAAAAAAGATGCAAAAAGAAAATCGCATAGAATGTATCATTTTATGAAAATTTTCATAAATATTTGCACGTCGGTCAGACTTGTCACTCAATTCATTTTGAAGCCACACTATCATTTTTTATTAATCACACGATTTTTTTTGGCAAATTGTACGACTGAATAGGATATTGTATCGCCGGCTTAAAGTCGCATTTTGCCCCTTTTTTGACTGGGTTTATTCTTGTCTCTTTGTAAGTAAAGTTATACTACTTTAAGCTCGTCCAATTAATGAGTAATCAGTAACTGTTTTTGTATAAATGTCTAAATAAAAGTTATATGCAACAGTGGCACAAAATAGATTTCTTTATATCTGATGAACGGCCTGTGAAGTTTCCAAGTTTCGTACAAATTGGTACCAATACTTTTGCAACGACACCTGATCCAAAAACAACGACAGTTGCTTGCAAGTAGAATTTATTTGATATTTTAACTTGTTGGAGTCATTGTTAAATTTTCAATTGTATCATTGACAATAAAAACACAACACACAATCTCAGCGCTGCCAAATAAATAAATTTTATTCGAATAATACAAAGAAGCATTTAATTACACAGGCCTGCGAAATTATAGTTTGTACAAGTTTTTTTCTTAAACTATTATTATTTGTAGTTTTTGTCGTAAAAGTAACGGGAAACGATATTGATGAGATTCATTGTATGCAACGATGTAGTTATACTTCTCTTTAAGTCGTCACGCTGTTAAAATAATAGCTAAGTTATATCGGGTTAAATCTAAGATTTTCTGAAAATTTTTTGTTTTTTGACAATTTTTTTCCTTTAAGAAATATGCTTTTTCTCACATGTAATTACAAAATCCATGGTCTTATAAAGTAATTGTATAGTCCATTTGATTGCACTAAATGATTTAAATCAGCAGTGCGCTATCACTAAATAAAACTGCAAAAAAATTAGTCTGACTCTTTTTTACTAGCTTAAGTGATGATATTTTTTAAACTACAACATTTGGTCGCACACTCCTTCAGTATTCATGGTCTCCAGCAAGAATGTATCAAGCGCAGAGTTCTCATTTGCGCACACATTGCGCACTCTTGCGCATGAGCCAAAAAGACACTCACATAAAAACTAGCACATGCACATGCGTTAGAGCGATATTTTATATTTGTCTTTTACGCACTCATGTGTATGTGCATTTTGTTATTGCACATTTCGTGAGTGGCGCATGGAATGAGCAACGCATCAATGCCCATGTGCATGCACACAGGCATACAATTTATTGATGTTATTATCAGCGTTGCCAAATTAAATTTTTGATGTGACAAAAATTCCTTAACGATGTTTTAAAATTTAAATACTTGTTAGGATTTTTTTTATATTCTTAAAAACAGTGCTGCCATAACTTTTTGATGAAAATATGCCAAAACTACAAAAAAATTTGCTAAATCGTTAAATGAAGAAAATATGCTTAAAATCTGCCAAGATTAAAACATAAAACTTTAAATCTTTTAAATTTGATGAAAATATGCTAAATTTTTACAAAAAATATGCCAAAAATCTTCTGAATTTTTATAAAAAAAATTGCTAAGCAGCTGCTAAATAACAAATAATTTTTAAATAAATTTTTGCATAAGAAGTTTTATTTAAAAAATATATAATAAAAATTATGCGACAAATATATGAAATTTCTTAACTGCCAATTTAACGATGTCGAAAGAACGCTTTCTTTCGCACAAATACATATGAAACAAAAACAAATTTTTGAGAATTTGTTTTTGTTTTGCATGTTGTTGTGCGAAAGAAAGCGTTCGTTCGCATTTAGTGAAATAGGCAGTAAAAATATGAATAGTAAGTCGTTAATAAAAAAATGCTTTCCTAAAAAGCAAAAATATGCTAAAAAAAATCTGCTTTTGGGCAACGAAATATGCCAAAAAGCAGTTAGAATATTTTCTAAAAAAAATATTCCAATCTCCAACTCAATGTCTAAATATGCTAAAATAGGAACACTTCTCAAAAAGAAAAATAAATAAATAGAGGGAAATGCGCTTGTGTTGTGGCAAACTGAACGTTTGCTTAGGTTTGACTTCAATTATAATAGCATGCGCTCTTGTTGTTGTACCCATAGCTATATCTATCTATTTTATTAACATCACTATTATTATGATTTGTTTATTCTATTTTTTTTAAATATTTTTAAACAATTATTTGTTGTTTTAAACAAAAAAACAACTAGTTGCAATTATTTAAAAAATAATTAATATGAATATCTGCATTTGCCCCTGAACAGATTCTTTTTAATCATTAAATTAAATTTTTTAAATAATTAGCCTTATAACTTAAAATTGGTTGTCAAATAAAAAAAAGAAAAAAATAAAGTATAATGTATTAAACATGTCCATATTAATAAATAAAACATTTTTTTCATTATTTTTCAACATATGTATTTCACAAAAATAATATCATAAAATGTAAACTCTTATCAAAATGTCATTTTATTTTTGGTTTAAAGAAGGGCAAATCCAACAATAAATATTCTTACTTTATGAATGGTTTACTAAAGGTTTAATAGACTATTTTTCGTTTATGAATACAACTTTAACGATTTTTGCTTAAAAACGGATAATTAATCATAAATAAGTTTTTATGAATACGGCTGATAATATATAAACTATAGGTTACCGGCAAAAAATATATGTACATGTACATACATACATACTATGAGCGAATAAATGTATGTAGTTACTGGTAGTTGATTACAAGTGTATATTTTGGTTGTACAGAAAATTTTTGTTAATGCAGTAGAAAATCGAAAAGAAATAACTACTGTGATATTGTTCTTTATTTTACCTATTTTGGAAAATTCTTCGTTGAATTAAAAAAAAAATGTATTTCGTTTTTTTTAATAATTTTATTTATCGTCGAAAAAAATATTTTCATCGCTTAACTCTTTAAAGTTCAATTTTGTTATAATTAAATTGCTTAATGTTTTCTGACTTAGCTTTGATCTTAATTTAGTTAAAACCACAGGTAATGCACTGAAAGCTCTCTCCACAGATACTTGAGTGGCAGGTACTGCTAATGCGACCTCTGCAATACTTTTAATATCGTTATCGCCACTGGTTTTCCAATAATTGAGGACATCAGTATCGAACGGCAGTTTTTGGTTGTTTTCAAGAAGTTTTAGTTTTTCCTTGAAAGAGCGATGTGATCGTTCACTTGGAGGTGTATTTGTCATTTCTGCCATCGCGCGTTGCTCTAGTTTTGCAAAAGCAGATGTTGTTGGAAGATCACTTCGTGTTACCGAGCTGAAACTCGCAGAATTTCTTTCGTTCAGATTTTCATGCTGATTTGTCCGCAAACCTTTCAGAACATCAAAAGATTTCATTAGGTGTTCCTAAAAAAATAATCAAAGAAAATCATAAGTGGGTATGTATAAATGTATTTGTATATTTAGTATAAAAAATTGGATTTTGATATAAAAGGTAACTTACTATTGCTTGGCACCTTTGTTGCTCAGATAAAAAGTGAGAGCTCTCAAAATTAAATCTGGGGTCAAGATAAAGTGCTGCTAAAAACGCGTTATTATTAAGAAGCACCTTTTTTCTGTTTTGCATGGAACTGTACAACAATGAGGAAAATGGTGTTGCAGAAAATAGCTCCTCCAACTCAATTTCGCAACAAAGCCAATCCCTATAAAAGTCACCAATGACATATTGTTCTTTTTGAAGCTGCTTAGTACACAAGGCCAAAGGTTTGAATGCAGAAACAAAATGATTTATAAACTCCCAATTTATGTCAGGTATAGTGTCATTTTCAGTGTTGAGTGGTTCTATGTAGTCTCTAGCATGTAATAAACTTAAAAACATTTCATATGTTGAATTCCACCGTGTGGCATTGTCTAAAGTTGGCATTTGCATTTGTATGTCTCCTGACTTAACGATTTTCCGAAGCTGCTTAACAGCATCTCTACACTCGCTTATTTCCTGTGAAAGTTCCTTTAAAACGTCATGTGCTGAGAGTTGAATGGTATGGGCGGCACATCTTACAACAGATATTATCATAGCGAGAGTTTTATGAATGCTTTCATCATTAACTTCTGGGTCGCTAAATTCTCCATCACTTCTCTCCTCATTGATATCTTCGTCGTGCATTTCTTGGAGTATTTGGCTAACTTTTAGCATATTTGCACCATTGTCAGTTGTGCTGGAATATATTTGCCCAATGTCGATTTGATACATCTTCAAACAAGATAATATTTCTTCCTTCAGGTAAACAGCCTTATGTCTTTTTTTTAACTGTATCATTCCTAAAATTATGTTTCAAGATTGCATTTTAAAATGTTGGTGGCAGAGAAAAATAATTTTTTTTTTACCAATTGTGTTGATACATATCTTAAAATCTTTAATATATTGTATGTTAATTCCTAGGATACTTTTGTCCATTCTGCTAGCAATATCGAATTTTAGACAAAGCATTTTATTCTTCACACGCTTCGTTATTATTTGCTGAACTTTTACATAGGAAACTTCAAGAACATCAACAATATTCCTTGAATTTAGGTTTGTTCCAAATTTCTTCTCGTACGGCGAGATTAAAACTTTAAAAAATTCGCTATCATCGAAAATCCGAAAAGGTAAGTTTTTAACTGTTACTAGGCCCACACAACATTTTAAAAATACGCTCTTGTTAATATTAATTTTTACGACCTCTTCAATTTTCCGTTTTTTTGTTGGTGCACCTTCATCATCACTTTCATTTTCATTTTGAGTAATGTCTTTTTTGTGGACGAGTTTATAATGCCTTTTAATGTTGAAGGAATTGGTTCCACTTAATTGTTTCTCACATTCTAAGCAAACAATTTTATTAGCGCTTTTCAAAACTTTATAATAATTATTTTCACAATCCATTTTTTTAAATGCGTATAAACAACAATGTATGCTCTTCACTCTGCTTCTAAAGCAACTGTTTTAAAAACGTATTTCCTTCACTATTTGCACAGTTGTAGGAATTTGCATAAATTTTTGACTAATGCACAGACATAATCTGATGCAACAACAAAATTATGTATCCCAAAATTTTTACTGATCATAAAAAATTATTTGAAGGTTAAGTTTTTTTTTGTAATTTCCTTCAAATAAAGAATGGTAACAACAAAATTCATGTATATTTTCGTTTTTGTATGTAAAAATTGTCATGTATTTTTAGACAAAATACAAAATAGTCTACCTGTTTTGAATGTTCTAGTAAAAAAAAACATAAAACCACAAAATTCCGTTACATTTTTACACAGTTATTGCATGTGTTTTTTTTTTTATAAGAATAGTTGGAAATTTCCATAACCCTTTGACCAATGCACATACATAATCTGATGCAACAACAAAATTATGTATCCCAAAATTTTTACTGATCATAAAAAATTATTTGAAGGTTATGTTTTTTTTGTAATTTCCTTCAAATAATGAATGCTAACAACAAAATTCATGTATATTTTTGTTTTTGTATGTTAAAATTGTAATGTATTTTTAGACAAAATAGTCTACCTGATTTAAGTGTTCTAATAAAATGTTTACAAAATCATAAAGCCAAAAAATTCCGTTACCTTTTTACACAGTTATTGCATGTGTTTTTTACAATAATGGTTAAATAATTTCCGTATAAGCAACAACTGATTATACAAGTTACATATCAATTCCAGTTTTTTCATGCCTACTATTGAAAATATTTATTATTCAAATTGGTATGTATATTACTTTCATATTTGGGTACGTCTTAAATTAAAATTTCATAAATAGAAGACAAATGTAACATAAAATTATTTATTTTAATAAATTTATGTAGGAATTACCAATATAACCAAATACCTTCATTTTTGACTAACAATTATTTCATAATAATATTTTACACGATGAACTGCATTTCTGGCAACATTGTTTGAAATGAAGATAAAAACCAACATGGATTCTAATGAGTGTGCATGCGTGCGCTATTATTTTATGCACATGCGCATATGCACATGAGTTCCATCGATCAATGCTCATGCGCTTGAGAATGCGCATTGAAATAAGAAAATGTTGCACATGCACATGCGCATGAGCAAAAATTTAAGCGCATGTGCTGCACACTCATGAGCAAATACGAACTCTGATCAAGCGTATACATCAGCACACAAACTTACATTTGAAAGACTTGGTTACATCTCCATTAGGTTTCCTCATGGTGTGGCCAATCCATCTCCATTATCAGTATTTATAAAATTGTTGTGCGAACTTTGCCATATATCTTAGTTTGAGAGAGTAACTAAGCAAAAGATTTTTAATATTCTTCAAAGGCATCGGTTTATGAAGATTTGGGCTCTGTTAATATCTTTAGCTGCCGCGTTCCATGATTCGCATCCACATAGTAACACAGATTTAACACATGAATTAAAGATGCTTTAATTGGTGTTCAGTGAGATGTGTGTTGAGCGCCAGATGGTATTGGGACGTTCAAACTCGTGGTTAAGGACTCCTATTCTATTTGGTATGTCATCTCAGATCCATCTTTAGATTAGCAGGTTCCCGAATAAACAAAACTACGTTAATTTTGCTAGAGGTTGGTTGTTGTCATACAAGCCAGAGTTATTTGTCGAACTTACTCCCTTTATCTTTGTTTTCGTTCCACTAATCTTAGGTCCAGCTGCACTGCATTAATTTCTTCGAATCTGCGTGATAAAAGACAGATATCATCCGCGTAATCTAGGTCTTCTAGACGATCATTTGGTCCCCAGGTTATATCTCTGGCTGTGGACAGTGCTCGTTGTAATATATTGTCAAGGACAATGTTGAATATAACTGAAAGAAGAAGACATAGCTTTGTCTCACACCGGTTTTAATATTTATTGAGCGGCTTATATTTCCATTGTGATGAACGCGAAAACTTGAATTCGTGTAGAGGGCTTTGATTAGGGCGATTATTTTACAAGGTGTGCCTTTGCAAGGATGCTTCTCATTTCAAAATCAATAAATGCTAAATTTAATGGTGAGCATCTTTCTACGGACTGTTCGATTCTAATACGGACGATTAAGGTGGACGAAAGACTGCTCTCTCGTTTCTCATCGTAGAGTTGAGGCCGTGGGAAAGGCATTTATTGATCATTTCTAGGAAGATCTTCTTTACTATTTTATAAGCGTAATACCTGTCCAGTTTTTGAATTTAGTTCAATTTCCATTTTGTTAGTAAGTTAATAATTACGACTTATTTAATATCATCACACAGCTCGTTAGATTCCCAGAATTGCTTTATGTGGTTATAAAGAAGCTAAGCGCTGACCTGCGCAGATGATTCTAGAATTTCTGAGTGGATATTGTTCAGTCCTGCACCCATGTTCTATAACTTTGGTGAGAACTTTTCGCATCGAAAAGATGTGAAACAAAATATTCTATCGTTTCTTGAAAAGTGAAAAGAAGGTGTGTCTGTAACTCATGTCGAAAGTTATCAAAAGAAATAACGTCGTTACAATATAAATGTCATAATATTTCACTCGAAGCCAATGTGAAATAGCAGACTTTGATAACGCCAATCGCACATGTCGTTGACGGCGATGAAAATTAACTTAACTTGAAAAATTTTCAACGACGCACAGAGGAGTATTTGGCCTGAAAAGCTGGCCAAAAAGGCAAAACTGAATTTTAAGAAATCTTAAGAACTAAGTACGCAGCTCGACAGACAACAATATTTTACATTATATTGTAAATTTTTAAGACTTTTAGTTGCGATTTGTAGCTCTGAGACCCTGCTAAAGTCAGGAAAGTGAAGAAAATTATATGAGATTTAAATGTTTTTTTCGGTTTCTGTATGTTTTATGATATTTTTTTGCGGCTAAACGAATAAAGGTTTAACAAATATTATTTTTTTCGCTGAAAGGTTTGATCTAAAGTTATTTAAAAAAGAAAAAAAATTTAAAATATGTTGAATATTCATGTTGAAACAATTCGTTCAAAAGCTAAAAAAAAAACAAATTATACACTTTTTTTTGCAAAAAAAGGAAAAGAAGAGGTTTTTAAAAGTGAGGTTAGCATGTCTACGAATTATGTTTGATACCACAATAAAATTTGGAATCTCTAATTTTAGAAACCAAAAAAAAAGTGTGCGCAAGTTTGCGCCATTATTTTTGACGATTTTTTTAAATTTTCACATTTCTTCTATTTTTGCTAATCGGGCACTTTTTCTTATACCTTTATATCGTCATAAACTTTTATGTATTTTGAATTATTGATTTCAACTGTTATTCACATCACTTTTAACACTTCACAATATTAATACCTGCCTTTATGTAATTATAAATTGCAAAAATTCTTTATTATCCATAATAGTTTTAAGGGAATGTCCCACACATCCCCATAAAAGATATCTTCTTCCTGAGACCGATGATGCAGCTAATGAGGATACACATAAGGAATTTTTATTAGTTTAACTTTTCCGTTTATAAAGTATTAAATAATATAAAATAAATATAATAAAGCCTTTTTTCATAAAAAAAATACTGTTTTATAAGAGCCTTACAATTTTCAAATTTTTTTTTTTTTAATTAGACTGTAAATCATATCGCTCATTTCGTGCAAGACGTCACAACTCAAAATTTGAAACTTTACAGGAGAGCCTTTTTAAGATTCCAACCTATTATTATTTATTTTATTATTTATTTTATATACAGTTATAAAATCAAATGTTTCTTCTTTGCTACAAAGAAAACTACATGTACAAGAGGAATGCCAAACACAAACTGAAATGTGACCTTGTTGATGTTATTTTTTCGATAATTCTCTCCGTTCTTAGATCAATTTGTAGAGATTTAAGAGAAGAACATTTCTGCATTACTAACTCGAAAATGCCAAATTTTGAATTGTGACGGTCTTGCTCGAAATGAGCGATATGTATGTATGTACATACAGTCTGTCAAGAATGAGTTTAAACCTTTAAAATCAACATTTGTTAAATGAGTCTTGCGATTTATACCAACTTTTATTCCTTAGGAATGTGGCTTTTAGAAAAATCTTAAAAATTTAAACTTTTTGGTTCTTAAATTTTTTTATTGCATTTTGAAAACAAAAAATTTGACGCAATTTGCATGTAATTTTTTTTTTTCGCCATTAAATTTTTAATAACTCTAATAATCGGAGAACACGTTTTCAAGTTATGGCAAAATATATAAGGCAACCCAACGATTTAGGGGGTGAAGTATGCCACGCCTTTAAAAGAAAATCCTTACGTACTAGAGAAAAACGGAAAACAGATTTGAATTAAAGGCATCAAAATCCATATAGTCCACATACTTTTATTTCTAGGGTAGAGAAAAATTTTTTTGTTGCGCAGTGTAAATTTTTCAAAATCTGCCACTAGACTTTTTATATTATACTACACCTAAAACTATCAAAAAACTAAAACTTTTAATTCAAAAAACACGTTTAATAATTTTGGCCAGCTTTTCAGGCCAAATACTCCTCTGTGCGACGGCGGCGAAAAAAACCTTCTGCTACACCATATAATGAAGAGTGCGACTTTAATGTCTGTTGTTTACAAAATAGCTTTGTATATTGTTCAAAAATATTAAAAGCAAAATAGTTAAACAATGAAAAAATCTACCAAGAACAAAATACTTACCTCTTCCGTGTTATTATTCATTGCATTTAGAGCATTTTTAATATATTTTTTAGTGTTAAAATTTTTTCTCCCCCCGTTTTTATTCTTGAGTTTATTTGACAGTAAACCGGGAATTTACTCACAAAAATTTTACAGACACCCTTTTTCAGTATGTTGGCGAGAAATTTGCTGACGTGACAGCTCTTACACACCAAAAATGTTACAGACAGACACAGTTTAGTGAGAAAAACAGCTGTTTGTTTCAATTTATGGCATTTTTGTTTCATTTCTCACATTTCAATCGAAAAGTTTCTCGACGCGGGAGATACAGAACATGGGCACTGGTGACTTGTTGTTTTTAAGGTTGTTAATGGCTTCTATTATTTCGTCAGTGTCAGGCGAACTTTAAGAGATATAATATCTGATATTATGATGATCTCATTCACATATCCCTTAGTGCTTTGTATCGGTTTCGCGCGATATCAGAATTGAGCAATATACGAGAGAAATGTAAACGGTAATCTGAAAAAAATAGGTTCTGCAAAATTTGTCTTATACCACATTATTCGCGGCTCGGTTTTAATATGCACACTGGAATTTTTCGAGGAAAAAAGACGCATTTAAATTTGTGTCACTATTTTAAATGTGTTCATACCAAAAGAACATAATAAAATTGTTGTACCTTTATTCGACGAAAATAACTCTTTTGTTATTATTTCAATACCGTTTCCAAATATAAATTTTCCATCCTTGGTTTGATTGCATGATTAACTAAAGGTTTGAAACAGTGTTATCAGAAATATTAAAAATTCCTACATGTAAATTTTTATATAAATCAAATAGTAACGACGGTAAAACTCGAACAAATTTTTAAACGTTTTTGAATTGTACTTTTTCAAATACGTTTTATTTAAAAAAAAAAATGCTGTAAATCTATAAAAGACATTCTGGCAGCACTGGTTTGAATAGAAGTGAGCTTGGTGGTAAGTTAAGTTAGGTTAAGTTTTTTATATAAAGACTTTCTTAGAAATTATTTGAATTATTATTATCTTTAAGGATTTCAATAAATCCTATCAACTTATATTATTTTTTAATAAATAATATAAATCGAATTTATTTTTAAATATTTCATGCCTAAATAATAAACATATGAACAAACACATGATTCATCAAATTTAAGTATGTTAATATAAAATTCAAGCAATTTTTGCAGTGCTTACTTATTTGTGTTACTTTTAACTTTCCCAAAAAAAAAAAAAAAAAAAAAAAAAACTGCCTGTTCAACAATTTCGAATGTACAGGCGAACCTTAACGGTTTAAATCGTTGCATAGGCAGTTACAGTAATTTAATTTAAACATTGATTAAATGGAGCAACGTTTTGCTTGCAGATGACAGCAAGTTTGAAGTCTTTGGAAAAAAAAGCAAGAAACATGATCAAATTTGGAGGATAAGAAATAAGAAATTTAACAGAAACAATACAATATATATATATATATAAAGATGAAATTAGGCGTACGTAAAGTTCATTTGCTCCACTGGTGCAAGACGGAGCCCGATTTGTCGGTCTGTGGGCGGTGGACGTGGTCATTGAATAAACCATTCACTTTTTCTTATATTTTTTGCAGGAAACTTTTACGTTTTCCTAATGACACTTTTTTATATTTAAAGCCCTCTGTCTGAGGAAGATCATAGCATTGTCAGATTCCTAATTTTCGGTCTCCGGGCTATACATGTGGCTTATTTCTTCATAAGACCCTCAATTTTGCATTATGTATTTTTTAAAGAATTTTAATATTTTCGACTAGCATTTAACCCGCTACTTCGTTCTCACTTTCTTTCGTGGACATATTTATATGCCAAAGTTTATGTTTCTAGGTTTTAACTTTTTTTTAATTTCTAGGTCCACTATTTAGCGAAATTCAAAAATTACCAGGTAGATAACGACAAAATACCAAAAAATCCCTCTTACAGATTCTCATTCACTCAGGAACTTGCATGTTTAATTTTATGTTTCTAGGTCAAATGTTAATAAATATTAAAAAAAGTACCAGTTAAAGGACGAAAAAGTACAAAAAGATTCCTCTTACAGATTCTCATTCACTCAGAACCTTGCATGCTTAATTTTATGTTTCTACGTCCAATACTAACGGAAATTCAAAAAGTACCAGTTAAAAAACAAAAAAGTACCAAAAAGCCCTCTAACAGGTTCTTATTCACTCAGGACCTTGCATGTTTAATTTTATGTTCATAGGTCCAATATTAACGAAAATTACAAAAGTACCAGTGAAAGTACGAAAAAGTACAAAAAAAATTCTTCTAACAGATTCTCATTCACTCATTACCTAGCATGTTTATTTTTATGTTTCTAGGTCGAATACTAACGTAAATTCAAAAAGTACCAGTTTAAGAACCAAAAAGTTCCCATTTATAGATTCTTATCCACTCAGGACATTGCGTGTTGAATTTTATGTTTCTAGGTCCAATATTAACGATAATTAAAAAAGTACCAGTTGTAAAACCAAAAAGCTAAAGAAAGAAAATAAATTTTCCGTATTTTCCCTTTTTTGTACTTTTTTTCTCCCCATTGATGTATCAAAAGCTTCAATATTGTAGTGGGAGCCCATAATTTAGTACGTATATGTCAATGAATGGAAAAAAATATTTTATATAAAAAGTACCAAAAATAGTTACGATTTTCACCCCTTAAACGTTCGAATTTCGAAAAAGTACCGAATTCGTATTTGTATTTTTTAGATAAGTTTCGAATGTGATATAACCTTTATTTCTATGTTTATTGGTTTAAAAGATAGATGGGGTGACAAAAAAGTACTAAAATACATGTTTTACCCGTTTACTCCCTAAAAGGGCAGAATTTCAAAAAAGTACCAGACACCTGTCCGCTTATTTTTCTATAGAACAACGATAAGTATTACATTTTTGTTGTATCTCTTTTAGTTTTGGAGATATCAGGTTACCGAATTTACCCGTTTTTACCCTTGTTTACCCCCTGAACATTCGAATTTCCAAAAATCCCGTCTTAGTGGATCGACTTGGGGAGAGACCAACCTCCGCTCCAAATTTCAGCTTTAGGCGTTTAGGCTGTGCGATGATGAATCAGTCAGTGAGTCAGTAACGTTACAACATTAAATTTGTTATACTGAAAGTACTTTCTCTGCCAGAAATCATAGTGGAATCAGATTTTAATACTGCTGTTGAAAAGTAGAGATAATCTTATTGTATCACATACATGATTACTAACAAAAATATTGGGTTTTTGTTTTGAATTTCAAGATTTGTTTGTAAAGTGATTTAAAGAACAATCATATTCTAAGAGAAAGTAACTGTTATTTACATTCATCTAAATTAAAAAACAATAATATTGAGTTATTGGAATTTATTCTTCATTGTGCCCATTCGAATTGGATTGAACTACATATTTACGGTGCGTTGCGCGTTTTTTAAATAATCATTAAAGGAAGAAATTATAACTAGAACAACATCCTGTTAAAAACCTTCGTTTTTCATGGAATATTTCAAATGGACATTTTGATGTCTATGAGAATATTTCATCACCTAACCAACTTTCCCCACAAATGTCAAATGTTGTGCATAAGACTAGAATTATATTGCCCAAACGAAAAAGATCATATCGGACAAAGCTTAAAAAAGAAAGGGAGAGAAAGAAATTTCACTTCAAAAATAAGGAAAACTTTAGAGATAAAATAGCACGGTTGAACAACGACAAAAAAAAGAAAACTTCTATCTTATAGAAAAAAAAGTGAGTTTAGGTAAAAAGTTGAGGCGTTCAAGGAGAGAAGCATTACGAAAATTTAAGGAAGCCGAAGAAGATAAAAATAAAAGATTAAAAAATGATGCATCCAGAAAAATAGCAAATAGGCAATTTGATGATGATGGACAGAAAAGAAAGAGGTTGGACGAAAACAAAATTCGAAACGCATCCCAAAGACTTACTGAATGCGGTTTGCGGAGAAGTATGAGGTTAGAGGAGAACAAAAAGAGAAAGGCAGCTCAAAAACTAAAAATTCAAACTGTTGTCAGAAAGGGAAAGTTGACCTTACATCCTTATCATCTCAACCTTATCCTGCCATTTCGAAGGATTTAATAACCGGAAAACACGGGCAATGGAAAAACTTCTTGAAACATATCCCATCCTTTAACAGTGCATTTTCATTTGCGTCATTGGGCGCAAAAACTAAAGCACCGCCAGGATACGGTCCATATTGTTTCCGCATTCATGGTCAAATTTACCACAGGGCATTAACTCTTCTTCCTGTACCCGGTGACACAAGAAAATACGCTCAACTGTACATTCTTGATCCTGATGAAGCGACTGAAGAGCGTATAAAGAATATTGAAAACACTGGATGCATTAAATCTGTTATGAAAATGTTAGATAACTTCTTCAACCAATACAATTCATTGGCAAAGGCACCCAAAATGTTGTACGAAGTGGAGAAGGATGTAGAAGCTGAGGCCAGACAAATAGGGGTCCGAGTACCGTTAGTTTCAATGGCAATAAAGCACGACAGATACCTTGATAACAGAAGTTATAATGCACAGAGAGTCAACGAAGTAGCTGCAATATTTCAGAGCACAGACGGTGAACCTCCATTTGAGGCCAGATCCATCAGACCCCAAAGGTACCAGTACTAAACGTATCAGTATACTTCATCCAAGTTTAGAGCCTAAGACATATCCAATACCATTTCCATTTGGAGAGTCTGGATGGCACCCAGATATACCGTTAAAACAAAATATATCCACTACCAAAAGAACACGGGTTTCTCAGATGAGTTACAACAGTTATCGGATTGCCGTGCGTGGAGATTTTAATTAATTTTTGTGCGTAGGAAAACTAACGCAACACTACTTTGTAGATTCTTACGTCAAAATGGAATCCAACCGTCTTCATTGGTTAAAAGAACACTAATGCTCCGTGCTGAAAGTAATCAAGGCCTTATGGATTTTTTGCATTCAAGAGCTGAGGAGATGGCTCCGTTGCTGGTACGCCTATTATATTACCGTCCTCTTTCATAGGGAACCCAAGAAATATGCAGCAAAACTATCAAGATGCAATGACAATCGTACGAAAGTTTGGTAAGCCGGATATTTTCTTGACCATGACATGTAATCCTAAGTGGAGAGAAATAACGGAAAATATGGAATCGTATCAAACAGATCGACCTGATTTAATAGCACGTGTTTTTCATATAAAACTTACTGAACGGCTTACGGACATTTGTAAAAGACATATATTCGGTAAAGTTGTTGCCAAAATCCATGTCATTGAATTACAAAAAAGAGGTTTCCCTCATTCTCACATGCTTATAATATTGTCTAAGGACGATAAACCTCGCGATAGGGATGTTATTGATACCATTGTTTCAGCAGAGATACCCAATCCGGAAGATTATCCTAGGCTCCATAGCATTTTTCTAAAGCATATGGTACATGGGCCTTGCGAAGACAATAATATGAATTCTCCCTGCATGGAAGATGGAAAGTGCTCAAAAGGTTTCCCAAAACAATTTCAAGAGGAAACTGTAAGTAATCTTGATGAGTATCCCAGATACAGGCGTAAAAATTCTGATGTAACTTACAAAACTGCTTCAGGATTTGAGGTAACAAATCAGTGGATTGTGCCATATAATCCATTTTTAATTTTAAAATATAATTGTCATATTAACGTAGAAGTATGTGTCTCTGTTAAAAGCGTCAGATACCTTTTTAAGTACGTCTATAAGGGTTACGACTGTGCTAATGTTGAAATTACGGAGCAAGGTTCTTTAATACATCATGAAATCAGGAAATTTATAGACACAAGATATGTAAGCGCTCCAGAGGCTGCATGAAGAATCTTGGCAAAACCAATGCACGACCAGTCACATGCAATAATTCGGCTGGCAATACATTTACCGAACCACCAAATTGTATATTTTAGACCAAACAACGTTGATCAAGCAGTCAATAGTATTTCACTTTCAAACTCAACTCTCAATGCATGGTTTTGTCTCAATGAAAAAGATATTAATGCTAGAAAATTTTACTATACCGAAATCCCGGAACATTATGTACTTAATAAGAAAAGTGGTTGGAAACAAGGAACGACAGATGGAGGTAAAATTATCGGGCGCATGTACACTGTTAGTGTATCTGAAGGAGAGAGGTAATATCTCAGGTTACTACTGTTGATGGGATAACGCACTCCAGTTTCAGAGAAGCTGCACTGGCTTTTGGCCTCTTAGAAGACGATTCAGTTTGGGAGTTGACTCTTGAAGAGGCAATAGCAATGAGCATGCCAGTTGCACTCAGACAGCCTTTCGCTTACATATGTGTATTTGGAAGTCCTGTACATACACGAAAACTTTGGGATAAATACCTTCAACACTCTGTTGAAGATTTTGTTCGCCGACACAAATGTCAAGCACGAAATTGTGAGACTTGCGAACATTTTGCCCTACAACAAGTACAAAATATTTTTATTTTGCATGGAAAGACATGCACCGACTTCGGTTTAAAGAAACCCTCCGAAAATCTTCCGAACGACATGCAAGATATTTTTAGTAAATGACAAGAAAAAATGGAAGGATCCAGGCTTCAATCCTTTCCAAATGTTGAGCAAAGAAATGCATTTCAAGCCATCATTGATGCAATATACAATCGTCAACACAGCACAGTTATCTTTCTTGATGGACCGGGTGGAAGTCGGAAAACTTATTTGTACAAAACTTTATTATGCGTAGTTCGAGGAAGTGGTGATATTGTATTACTAGTTGCGTCGATAGGAAGTGCATCGAATCTTCAAAAAGGGGGTCGCACATATCATTCTCAGTTCAAGCTACCAGTACCATTGACACAAACATCAACTTCATGTATGAGAGCAAATTCAGTGGATGTAAAGCAGATAAGAAAGGCTAGGTTAATCATTTGGGATGAGGCAACAATGGCACCTACCTATGCATTAAATGCAATTGATAAGTTGCTTAAAACATTGATGAAAAATAACAAGCCTTTTGGAGGTAAAGTTGTGCTTCTTGGAATTTCGCCAACGTTTACCAGTGGTACCACATGCTTACATGACGGCCATTATCGAATCATGTATTAAGTTTTCTAATCTTTGGTCCAACTTTAAAATTTTACAACTTAAAGTCAGTATTCGTGCAGTGGATAATATTTACAGAGATTGGCTTTTAAAAATGGGGAGTGGTGAACTCAGTTCGGAATTTGGAGAGGACATAATTGCATTACCAAACGAAATGCTGGCTGAAAACTCAATCGTTAAAAATAACTTCGGTGAATGTTTAAAGCCGTCTGATGTAGAGCAGTATTGTAAATTTGCCATTTTATGCCATAGCAATGATGAAGTATGCCAAATTAATGAAGAAGAACTATGTCTTTTAGAGGGTGAATGTTTTACATTTTTGAGCGTTGGCACGGTGGAGAGCAATAGCAAACCTGAACGGGAAAATTATCTGGTGGAGTTTTTAAACAGTCGACCGCCATCTGGAATGCCTCCTCAGAAGTTGCAAGTCAAGGTGCGTGCCATTATCATGCTTCTGAGGAATTTAAACACTAAAAGAGGGCTATGCAAAGGCACAAGACTGCAACTTACAAAATTGTCACAGAATCTAATATGCGCAACTATATTAACCGGCACTGCAAAAGGCAATCCTGCATTTATTCCGAGAATTGATTTGGCCCCCATAAATCCCGACCTACCATTTATTTTGCGTAGGAGACAGTTTCCTATAAGGTTGGCGTTTTCCATCATCATAAATAAAGCTCAAGGTCAAACGTTAGGGAGGGTGGGGATTTATTTACCCAAACCAGTTTTTAGTCATGGACAATTGTACGTTGCTTTCTCAAGAGTGAGAAAAAAGATGCTGTTAAGGTAAAAGTGATGCATGTAGATGGAAAACGGTATGTTAAAAAAGGGTTGCTGCTCAGTATTTTTAAAAAAATGTTGTTTTTAAAGAAGTTTTGTAATTTAGTTACTTATTGTTATTTTTTACATATTTTACTTATTGTTATTTTTTACATATTTTTTCTTCATATACCTATTAAATGTATTAAAACATTGAATAATAATTTTTTGTTTAATTTCTTTTATAAGCGTTACTATGTTAGTTATTATCTAAAAGATTTTTATGCCTGGCAGGTACCGGCTTTGTGACTTGTCTACAGTGAAGAGTGGTGGGGCTTCGGCGAGAGTCTTCGGCAAGAGTTGCTGTATGGCGGGATGCGGTGTGCGAAGTCAAGTATTTGTTACTTGTTAAATAAACAAAATGCATTACTAAAATATTTTATAAGAAAGTTAACGCGAGTTACATATAACTACTGCTTATATGTATATATTTGAATATACATACATAAGTTACATATAATTACTGCTTATATAAATATATATATTTGAATTTACATACATCTATATATATAAAAATAAGTCCTATATTTACGTCGCCGAACTAATCATAAACGCGTCGTGCGATTTTAACCAAACTTATACACTACGTAGGCAGTGGCCCATATATGGTTTATATGAAGTTTGGTTGAAATTTTCGATCTGGGGGCGGAGGGGCGTGGCAAAATCCATAACTTGAGAACGGCTTGACCGATTTGAACGATTTTTTCTTTAAAATGATCGCCATGGTCCAACATAGGTTTTTACGGAAATAAAATTTTGCCCCGCCCACGTTTACGCCCACTTTTTTCGATTTACCTAAAATCAGAAAACGGCTCCATCGAGTTGACTAATTTTTCTTTCAAATGTTCGTATTAATCAACTTTAAGTTTTCATCGAAAGAAAAATTTACCACGCCTACTTTTACGCCCACTTTTTCTATTAAGCGCATAACTGGAGAACGGCATGACCGATTCCAACGATTTACCATTTGAATTCAAGCGGCTCCAATTCCCTTTGCGTCTTGCCTTTGCTATTACCATCAACAAAGCACAAGGCCAATCATTGACTATTGCTGGCTTAAAAGGTCATGAACAATTTGATCGAAGCAACAATTTTAAAGGGGAAGTTTAAAGGTGAAGATGTATTGATTCCACGAATTCCAATGATTCCATCAGATTTACCTTTTGAATTCAAAAGACTACAGTTTCCAATACGTCTTGCATTTGCTATTACAATAAATAAAGCGCAAGGGCAATCGTTGGAATTGTGCGGAATTGATTTAGAATATCCTTGCTTTTCACACGGCCAGTTATATGTTTCGTGCTCACGTGTTGGCAAGCCTTCAGTTCTCTTTATCTACACAACAACTCATGGCAAAACCAAAAATGTTGTCTACGAAAGAGCTCTAAGATAGTTTAAGTGATACATAGTCTAAGATTGTAAGAAACTAGAATTAAAAGTTGAATAATAGGGAACAAAACCAACTTTATTAAAAACAAGTGTGTTTCTTTTCTTATTTTGTTTTGCCGTGCGAAGCAGGCAACGGGCCCGCTAGTACATATATAAAACATATAAACATATTTTGTTCTTCACTGCAATCTGATAGCTTTGTTTTTGTGTACAACCACAATCCCATAACTGCCAGACTGCTGACTCTTAATTTTAAATTTAGCTCTAAGTTAGACTGAATTGAAGAATAGAGACAAATCATATCTCTAAGTTTGAAAATTTTTGGAAATAAAGGTTCAGTTTTAAAATAAGTATAAACATCTGAAGTTGTTTAATTATGTAAATCGCGTAGCAAAAAAAAAACTTGAGTAAAACGGTGCATGAAGCTTTCAACAAAACAACGATTCTTAACATATCGCCAAAATAGCCAAAGAAAATTGTTGTTGCACCATGTCCAAAAAAAGCTGGATCAACCCAACAGTCGCGGATCTCAACCCAATCGGACATCTTTGGGTGCATTTGGACAGACAAATTAAATAAGAAGACTAACCAGCAAAATCTCTCTGAAACAGTTTCTGCAAGAAGAGTTATTTAAAATTCCTCCGGAGCTTACTTTGAAATTGGTGGAATCGATGCCCAAGAGACTAGAAGTAGTTCTGAAAGCACAAGGAAATCACACAAAGCCATTAAACTTTTCTTAATATTTAAAACCTTTTAATTTTTAAAGTTGTTTTCTTTTTGTATTGTTTATGTTGGTTTTGAAATATTTAATTTTCTTAATTTTATATTATAATAATATTGTCCAGTGTTTTGTAAATGACAGTAAACTTTTTAAAATTTAAATATTTTATTACTAAAAAGTAACACTTTTTTAACTGGAAAAGAAGTAAAACCATTATGTTTGACGCTCTCTGCATATATATAACAAGTAAGAGTTCCATATTCGGCTATGGCGAATCGTTGATACCTTCCACCGACAGATATAATTTTTCAGGAGCGAGTTTTATATAGGACTAATGGTTAATTATGGACTGATCTTAACGAAATTTGACAATGTGATTTCCTGTCTTATAAAACTGTGTCATACCAAATTTTTTTAAAATAGCATTATTTTTTACGGTCTTAGGTGTGCTTAACTGTATTCCGAGATTTTATAGAGCTTATGGTTTATTATGGATCGATCGTATCGAAATTCTACAGTATGACTTCTAGCTAAATAGAACGAATTTGGGCAAAATCGCTTATAAATCCATGCAGTATTAAAAAGAATGGGAAGAATTATCAAATTGCCTGAACGAAATAGGTAACGATACTAAAAAGACAAGGAATTTTATAAATAACACTCTTGGGAGAAATAAAAATAAAAAAATTAATCTCACTTCATCAACAGGTATACCAATTTTGGATGATCGTGTCAAAGTTAATGTTCTTAAAATATATTTTTTTACAATCAGTAATCAATTTAAGATATCAAATTCAAGCCAGTCCAGAAGATAATTGTAATTTAATAAGATCTTTGTTACAAACTTCAAACCGATTTCAGCTTCAGCCAATATCTTTAGATGATATCGCTCATTTCGTGCAAGACCGTCACAACTCAAAATTTGAAACTTTACAGGAGAGCCTTTTTAAGATTCCAACCTATTATTTCTCACCTTCTCTTTCACTAAAATACAGTTATAAAATCAAATATTTCTTTTTTGCTACAAAGAAGACCACATGTACAAGAGAAATGCCAAACACAAACTGAAATGTGACCTTGTTGATGTTAATTGCTCAAGTTTGTTACGAGAGGTCATAGCGTCACAAGCATCTGTATTACCGTTATTTTTTCGATAATTCTCTCCGTTCTTAGATCAATTTGTAGAGATTTAAGAGAAGAACATTTCTGCATTACTAACTCGAAAATGCCAAATTTTGAGTTGTGACGGTCTTGCACGAAATGAGCGATATGTTAACGTAATCAATAATTTAAATATAAAAAAATCAGCTGGTTACGACAATATTTCACCGAAAATAATATACAAATGCAAGGAAATAGTGGCTCCGATGATTTCATATATTTTTAATAAAGTAATTCAATCGTCTAAGTACCCTGATTGTTTAAAGATAATTAAAATTGTTCCTATACCGAAAGTTATAAAATCTTCTATACCCTCAAATTTTCGTCCAATTTCATTACTATCCACCACTGATAACATTTTTGAAAAATTAATTTATTAGCAACTATTTTATTTTGATGATACAAGTCTTTTGTACAAATACCAGATTGGTTTTAAAAAAGGTTGTGGTACTGAGGAAGCGGTAACCAGTGTGGTAAATTACAAATGCAATGGGATTGGTAAAGGTTCGTGTGGTGTTGCAGGTCTGTTTTTGGATTTTACAAAGGCATTTGAACTTGTTGACCATAAAATAATAATACAGAAATTAAGTTATTATGGTGTTGTGGGAAATGAATTAAAATTATTTGAAAACTTCCTTAAAAACTGGAAGCAATTCGTTCAAGTGAATAACGCACCAAGTGATATGATGGATGTTGAAAGTGGAGTACCACAAGGCAGTTGCTTAGGATCTTTGCTGTTTTCCATTTACCTAAATGATATTTGTTATTTAAATCTTATTGGTGAATTATACATGTTTGCTGACGATGTTTGTTTGTATTATTCATACAAGTATGACTTTGTTATGAAAACTTATATGGAACGGGAATCTGTCCTGATTGTTGAATACGCACGGCTGAATAAATCGATACTTAATGAAACTAAAACTAAGTTGATTAGATTGAGACCTCGTTCATATATGTTAAATAATAACTTCAAGGTCTTGATCGATGGGAATGAAATATTGGAGACTGATGAGGTGAAGTATTTGGGAGTTATTCTGCAAAGTAATCTAGTATGGAATATGCATATTAAGGAAGTTAAAAGGAAGATTGCACCAGTTGTTGGCATTTTCTTTAAAATGAAGAACAAACTTAACTTGAAAACAAAGCTTGTAATTTACCAGGCCTTGATACAAAGTCATATTATCTATATGGTAATAGTATATGGATACAAAAATACAAATGATTTAAAAGCACTGCCAGCAATGCAAAATTGATTCATAATTAACAACTTTATACAAATATTTGTAAGCTAATAATGCCTATTTTAAACTCGCTGCAATTAAGAAGAAAAATGTGGTACAAAGAAGACTTGACGTCCGAAAACTGCACAATCCCATACACCATACAGCCTATTTAAATGAACCGTAATATTGACTGGCCAACCATAAGAAACTGTCTTGCAAACGCCGCAAGAGACAACCTTGGATACAGAATCTCGGAACGTAGGGAGTGGATCTCAGATGAAACCTGGACTTAATAACGAAGAGAAGAACCTGTAAAGCGAATCTCAGCAGTGCTAAGACTTGGAACAATGCAAGAGGTGTACACACTAATCGACAGAGAGGTCAAAAAAAGCGACCGCCGATACAAACGCCGCTGGATCGATGATCTCGCCAAAGAAGCCCAAGCAGCTTCCGAGTCCCACAGGAGTCGCAATCTGTACAAAATAACAAAGCAATTAGGACGCAAGAGTTTCAACTCAAGTAAACCCTTAAAAAACAGCCAAGAAGAGAAATTTACATCGAAAACAGGACAAATGTGCATTTGGGTGGAACACTATGAAAAAATGCTAGACACCCCTCAGGCCACTTTTGAACCAACATGCCTCTGCTCCCAACACACTGAAAGGCATGACATACCGATCAATAAGCTCAGCGCAATTGAAATTGAGACAGAAATTAAGACTCTCAAGAACAATAAAGCACCCGGAATCGACAACGAACCACTTAAGGCAGAGCCAGCTACATGCGCCCAACTAATACACCCCATCATAGACAAATTCTGGGATACCAATCAATTTAGCGACGACCTAAAAGAGGGGCATAACTCTTCTTAGCATGGTAAACAAGGTCATTGCTAATATAATAAACATACGTTTATCAGACGCACTGTCCAACGATATTCGCAATGAACAAGCTGGAACCCCAGCAAATTTAGCATTTACCATATTAATAGCCTTAGAGTAATAACGGAACAATCAGTCGAATGGCGATTTCCGCTATATCTAACATTCATCGACTTCGAGAAGGCGTTCGACACAATACATCACGCAGCAATATGGAATCCACTTCGCTGCATGGGAATATCGACAAAACTTATTGCGATAATCAGGGCTTTGTACGAGAATGCTAAATGCCGCATCCTACACGAGGACGTAATCAGTTGCCCAATAAGTGTCAAAGTAGGTGCGCGGCAGGGTTGCCCACTATCCCCCATACTATTCAACGTTGTCATCGACAGCATCATGAAAAAAGTCATAACAACACCTAGAGTCATTACCTGGCGCCTAAACGGCTGCCTCGAAGATTTAGACTATGCAGACGACATCTGTTTGCACATAGATTTGACGATATGCAGTCAAAACTTAACAACATCGAAGGCGAAGCAGCAATGTGTGGTCTCAGAATTAATATCCCCAAAACCAAAGCCATGAGAATCAACACAACAAATGCGCAACAGCTAACACTACAAGAACAACAGATCCAAGACGTCCAATCCTTCTGTTACCTAGGTAGCATAATATCAACAAGTGGAGGCTCAAGAGAGGATATTGGGAACCGCACAAACAAGGCCAGGCAAGCTTATGGCCAACTTCACCATGTGTGGATTACCCCCCATATCTCTAAGCGCGCCAAAATCAATATCTTTAACAGCTGCGTGAAATCTACGGCTGCGAGTCTCAAATCAATGTGATACCAATGCCATACAAGTATTCATCAACCGTTGCTTCCGTCGCATATTAAAAATTTGCTGGCCAAACACCATCACAAACGAACGCTTATGGGCCGAGTGCGGACAAACACCAATTGAGTATGAAATCAGAAAACGGAAATGGCGGTGGATTGGACATGCCCTGCGAAGACCTCAAGCCGACATCACCAGAAACGCAATAGACTGGAATCCCCAAGGCAGCCGCAGGAAAGGTCGACCGAGCCACACCTGTCGTCGCCAACTAAACACCGAAGTAGCAAAAGCCAACAAAACGTGGAACGAGCTGAAGATCGTAGCAACAGATAAAAAAGAATGGAACACAATCGCTAAGGCTCCTTATGCTCCTTATAGGAACAAAAGGAATTTCGTGTTGTAGATTCCTTCCTTCACTTAAAATGATTTAATGAAAACGAAATTTGATGAACTTCAGCCTTATTAAAATTTCAAAAACTTCAATTAAGCAAATTTATATTATTTAGTTTTAAAGTGCTAAATTCCCAATTCAAACTCTTGATAAACACACTGGACCTCATTGGTCCCCGAGTGGATGTAAATGTCAAAAGTTGCTTGTGTTTTTGACACATCGATCACCGAAAGCAACAAAAAAATACATTGATGTGTTTTTGGTGTTGTTACTTGTTGTAGTATAGTATATATATATAAATATATATATATATATATATATATATGTATATATGTATACTGTGAAGTCTGATTTTTGATTTTCGGTCTGGGGGCGGAGGGGCGTGGCAAAATCCATAACTTGAGAACGGCTTGACCGATTTGAACGATTTTTTTCTTTAAAATGATCGCCATGGTCCAACTTAGGTTTTTACGGAAATAATTTTGCCCCGCCCACTTTTACGCCCACTTTTTTCGATTTACCTAAAATCAGAAAACGGCTCCATCGATTTGACTAATTTTTCTTTCAAATGTTTGTATTAATCCATTTTAAGTTTTCATCGAAAGAAAAATATACCACCCTACTTTTTCTATTTATCTAAAATCGGAAAACAGTTGCATCGATTTTGCGAAGCCCTAAGGGAATCAGTTCGAACAAAATTTCCACTGTTGAATCGACAACAAGAGTAGGCATACGAAACCCTTATGAAAGCTGTGAAAGATGAAACTGGAGGGATTTTTTTCTAAACGCTCCCGGTGGAAATGATAGGTATTTCATGGATTTTTATTTAAAGGCCGTAAATTTCGTTTAAAGATCAATTTAAATCGTCTGGTAATACAACACTAATGTTTGCTTAGGGCCAGCAACGCGGACCTGGTCAGCAAGTATATATATATAATGCCTTGCGGATGGTACAAGTATCAGCCTTTACTATATGTGCTGCATTATTTTTGTTCAAAATCAACCCGTATTAAATACTAGAAGTCAAGGAAATTTATACACTCTAAGAAATAACAAAGCAGCGAATTGAATTTATCGGGAGTATAGAATATAACGACTTGCCTATGTGGTTTAAAATAATTTGTTTAATTTCGACATTTAAAAGAGAATTAAAAGAATATATAATTGGAAATCTTAAAATGCTTCTTCGTTGATATTCCATTTTTTATACACTCCACCACAACTAGCGGTGAGTGAGGGTATACTAAGTTTGTCATTCTGTGTGACACTTTCGAAAAACGCAAAATAAAAGAACAAACTTGGTCTTAAATTGTAGTTATCCTAAGCAGTTTGGAATTGAAATCCAGCAACATCGGTTCAGTAGGATCAGAACTATGAATCGAAATGTGGAACCACCACATTTATAATTTTGATACACTACCATAAATGGTAGAATAACGTACAGAATGATATAAAATTTTGCACGAATTCGCTTTATACGATTGCAAATCATACTGTTATCGGTCCATAATTTACATAGGCCCCATATAAACCCTACTCGCGGAAAACAGTTTTGCATGCCTTAAACCGTAATAAATAACGCTATCATACTAAAATTTGGAGCTTCACACTTTTATACGTCCAGAAATCACACTCTAAAATTTTTTGAAGATCGGTCCATAATTTACACTAGGCCCGTTTAGTACGCCTTAAACCGTAATAAATAATGCTATCATAATGAAAGTCGGTACGTCAGAGTTTTGTAGGACGAGAAATCACACTGCCGAATTTCTTGAAGATCGTTCCATAATTGACCATGGGCCCCATATAAACCCTGCTCCCGAAAAACAGATAAGTACACCTAAAACTGTAATACATAATGCTATCATAATAAAATTTGGTACGTCACAGTTCTATGTAACTATAAATCACACTGTAAAATTTCGTGAAGATCGGTTCATAATTTACCCTAGGGCCCATATAAACCCTACTCTCGGAAAACAGTTTATTCCGCCTAAGCCCACTTTGGAAAAATAATTAATTTCGCATAAACCATAACAGATATAGATATTGCGGTAAAATTTCTTCCAACTTAGATTTATATGGCCTAAAAAGATGTCATGAAATTTTGTGAAACTCACTGTTAACGCTAAAACTAATTACACTGCTGTATTGAAACTTATTCTTATTTATTTTTTGTAAAACTAGAAATCAGTCTTCAGAATTTTGGTGTGATTGGTCCAAACTTTACCATAGGTCCAATACAAATTACCCTCCTAAAAATAATTTTAGTTCGGCTAAAACTGTTACGAACCATGATATTTTACTCAAGCCAGTTCAAAGTTCTAACAAGAAATGCATAACACTTTCTTATTGTCGGTCAATCATAAGTTAATAATATATATGCCCACTCCTGACGGTGGAGGGTATCAAATATTCGGCATAGCCGAATATAGCACTCTTACTTGTTTTTTGTACTTATATATTTTTTCCTTTTATTTCATATAGTATGATTCGTAACATAATATAATAATATAATATATAATTATATAATAATATAATACTATAGTATGCATTTCATAATGTAAATTATATTGCCAATTTGCCTCAACAATGCCTCTTAGGCGCTGAGGCCAAATAAAATCAAATGTAATTGTAATGAAATGTTAATATATTAAAAAAAAAAAAAAAAAAATATGAATTTAACATCGCCATTTGGTTAATACCTTAGAGACCTCAACTGTTGTATCATTTTGCCTCGACCAGACTTAATGCTCGTAAAGCAAATAAGTTTGGCAACGTTATAGTTTTAAAAAAATCATAATTTAAGTACGTCTTCGGCTAAGTTTTTTAACCTCAGCTACTTCTTAACCCTATTTGTGTTATGTTCCGACATTTTGTTTTTTTTTTACCCTATATCTGATAAATTTTAGGGGCTTAGAATATTCGCGATAGTGCTATTGTTCCTGTAATCTCTCTGATTATTTTCAGCTTAAGCCATTTTTAATTAATATGACCCTTTGCTTATCATACCGCTGTTAGTAAGTTTTTGCGAATTTCCGCTAATTATGCAACTTTTATCGAATTTTTATGATTCCTTATACAGTTTATGCAACTTTTAATAAATGTTTAAATGACTTGTTTCAAATTTTAAATTTTTGTTGTGTGAAGTTTTTGGATTTCCAACTATTTAAGACACTACTAATCAATATAACACTATGCAATATTTAAAATTTTATCAAACTTTTCCGAATTTTTGCATGTTTTACGTATTTTTTCGAAATGTTGCATTACTTCACAGTATACAAATAGTTGTAGGAAGCATCTTCGTTTAATTTTTAGTATTCAAAAGAAAAAAGAAAATGATTTAAGCGTTGATTTTTCTCTCTGAAATTTATGTCAGATATGTTACTGTGTCATCGGCGAACAGTTCTCCTGCAAAAACGGATTTTCAAGAAATTGGCTTACAACACGTATTGAATATACGCCTTCGATATACAAATAAATATTACCCTTCTTGATATTTAAGAGTTCTTATTTAAAGTTAAAAATGTTTCTGTGAATTCCCATGAAATTTCTATTAGAATTTTTTTAACATTCAATTTTGGTCAATACTTCTTTTAAATCAAGAGTTTTTAGGATATTGAATAATTACACAGAGAAAATGTTGCCCCAATAAAAGCATCAATCAAAAATAAAATCAGTTTTAATTAAAAATGTAATTAAGTGAATTAATCGTTTAGTCAAGTGAATTAAACGTTTAATTGTAACTATTAATTTGTTTACTAGTGCAAATTAATAGAATCAATTAAACTTATAATTTACTTGATTAAACCTTTAATTCACTTGATTAAACGTTTAATTCACTTGATTAAATTTTTAATTAAAACTGATTTGATTTTTGATTAATGCTTTAATTGGGGCAACATTTTTGGAGAATTTTTTCTGTGTACTAATTAAATACCTTTTAAGAAATGGTATAGAATGATGAAATATTTTTTTTTCATATTTCATGAATCTAAATCAATTTCATGAATCTATATCAAGGCTTTGTTTCCTTAATCGGAGAATTAATTTTTGACAACTACACTTGATTGTGGTTTGTTTAATTCTATTTTTTATTTATCAAATCAAAACTTAAACTAGTTACAAAAGCAAAAATTATAAAAAAAAATTAAATCTAAAGCTATTGCTAAGTAATATTTATTCTGCTGCAACAGCACCAAGGTATTGTGTTAAGTCTGGGAAATAAATGTTGTTTATTATAATTCTTAAAATGATTTTTGGTTAATCAGCAAATTTTTATATTTAGGGTTTCAAAGCCGGGAACTTAATATATTTATGGGAATAAGTTCCCTGCGTCACTTATATATTTATGGGAATAAGTTCCCTACGTCACTTATATATTTATGGGAATAAGTTCCCTACGTCACTTATATATTTATGGGAATAAGTTCCCTACGTCACTTGCAATATTAAAAATTTTATCAAACTTTTCCGAATTTTTGCATGCTTTTTCTCGAAATGTTGCATTACTTCAAATAGTTGTAGAAAACATCTTCGTTTAATTTTTAGTATGTGTTATAAGATGAATGTGGTCGCTTTAAAAATAAAAAAATGGTTTAAACGTTGATTTTTTCTCTGAAATTTATGTCAGAGATGTAACTGTGTCATCGGCGAACAGTTCTCCTGCAAAAACTGATTTTCAAGAAATTGGCTTACAACACTTATTGATATACACTTAAATATTACCCTTCTTAATATTTAAGAATTCTTATTTAAAGTTAAACATGTTTCTGTGAATTCCCATGAAATTTCTATTAGAATTTTTTTAACGTTCAATTTTGGTCAATACTTCTTTTAAATCAAGAGTTTTTATGATATTGAATAATTACACAGAAAAATATGTTGCCCCAAAAAAAGCATTAATCAAAAATAAAATCAGTTTTAATTAAAAATGTAATCAAGTGAATTAAACGTTTAGTCAAGTGAATTAAACGTTCAATTGTTTACTGGTGCAAATTAATAGAATCAATTAAACTTATAATTTACTTGATTAAACGTTAAATTCACTTGATTAAACGTTTTATTCACTTGATTACATTTTTAATTAAAACTGATTTTATTTTTGATTAATGCTTTAATTGGGGCAAAATTTTTGGAGAATATTTTCTGTGTACTAATTAAATACCTTCGAAGAAATCGTAGAGAATGATGAAATATTTTTTTTCATATTTCATGAACCTAAACTAAAGGCAGTAATAAATTCTTAAATGTTAAATACAGTTGACATAACATTTAAAGTAGGGATGCCAATCGGGACTGATTTTTGAAAATCCCGGGAATCGGGATTTTGGAAATCCCGATCCCGAAACCCCGGGATTTTCGGGATTCGGGATCAATGTGTTTCTTTAAGATACGACTTTTTTTAAAAAAAACAACACTTTTTGAATATTCAAAAGATTTTATATACATAACATAAATTTTAAAAAAGAAAACAACAAAACAATTTATTTTATACATGTTATTACATGTTTATAACACTGGCCTCACCCATGATCAAACTGATCAGATTCTGAAAAAAGCTTAAAAAAATATACGTATCTCTTAGTTTTTCTAGATCAATTCATTTCGGTTTTTTGACAGCAATTCAATTTTTAATGTGAATTAAGATGTGACGACATTAATATAATACAAAGTGTAGTCCCTCATCGATCTCGATAGCTGAGTTAAAAACTGTAACACTATGTCGACTGCAGTGCAGTACATCTCCAGGGTGAGAGCGAGATACATAATCAATAATTTATGTACGTTTGAAATTTATTTTAAAAAACAGATTTCAAGTTTAAATAATTTTTTTATGTTTAGTGTTTATTTATAAAAAAAATTATTTTACTTACCGTATGTTTTTTATTATTGACCGGAAGGAATATGAGCTATTTCATCAATATCACGACTTAATTGTTATAATTGTATCAACTTTTATTCTTTTGTTTCTGAATAATACTTTAATTAGATCGTGAATAATTTTCTATATTTTGCATAAAAATAATCATTTTTTTTTTTGGTATTATGTCTTAAGCCAAAGCTGAACTTGCTAACATAGTTGTAAAAAGGCTTGAGATGTGAATCTTCAAATTTCGTTTATTAAGCAAAATACAAAAATCCAGAAATAGTCGTCATATATCAAGCAAAAATTTAAAATTTTAAATACTCGCTGTGTGCCAAAAACAAAAATTATACTCAATAATAAGAGTTATTTGCAATAAAAAATATAACTCAAATATAATTTTTACTAATTTTTCTGTATGTATGTTCTGTAATAAAAACGAACATTTTTGAACATAAAAGTTGATATGTTAAAATTCTCGGGACTCATAAAAATAAATCCTGGGATTCGGGATTTATCAATCCCGAAAAATCCCGGGATTTCGGGATTCGGGATTTCCCGTTTGGCATCCCTAATTTAAAGATAA
Source organism: Pollenia amentaria (assembly GCA_943735925.1). Taxonomy (NCBI): domain Eukaryota; kingdom Metazoa; phylum Arthropoda; class Insecta; order Diptera; family Polleniidae; genus Pollenia; species Pollenia amentaria. The sequence goes on along the minus strand of OX031008.1, from coordinate 195,328,205 downwards.
AGCTGTTTTTTTTTCATTTAAATGAAAGCAAGTTGTAAAAGATTTTTATAATTTTAGATAATATTTTCGAGTACAAGTTTTTGTGTTTCTAGTTAAAGAATATAGTTTTAGCATAACTTTATGAATATGGCCTTCATGCATATATAAATCATTTCGATAATGTCATTACCTATTATAAGTCTCTGCTTTTTGTCTCCAAATCTACTGTATATAAATGTGCTCAGAAATTCGGATTTGCACAGTTTATTTTTGACAAGCAGCATGAAGGCGTGTATTATCTTTGCACTTATTTTGGTAGTTTCTGCCATTTCTGGAACTAAAGGGGATAATTTTGTGATTGTTAAAGGCAAGGTAAGGAAACTTGATTATAAGATTGTTTTATAACTTTTGAACTTAAGAAAATGAAAAAGGTACTTAATACAAGGAAGAAATAAATTAACGATTCTTTCGCACATGATTTAGTTCAATTTCGAAGAAGCCAAAAAAGCATGTAGGGATCATCAAATGATTCTAGCGACTTTGGATACTAAAAGCAAAGTGAGCGAGGTAAATGTATGGGATACAAGTTTACTTGATGGGTAAGTTTATTATATCTAAATTTTTTTGCAATTCAAAAATGGATTTTTTTTTAATCGAAAGGGGTGGTACTAATTTTCATGGTTGGGTTGGAGCAAGGGGTAATAGTGATCTTAGTTTGTTTACATGGATATCAAACGATGAACGTATTTTAACCTCATTGTGGGACAGTGGATATCCAAAATATATATCGAATGGTGATGGTGTATATCTGTATTTTGGAATTAATTCAAGCGAGCCTCGCTTACAGAATGGTAATGCTTATGATTTAAAAAAACACGCTATATGTGAAAAGCCACCAACACTTAATATATGCCAACAGTTTGGTAAATGGCAAAGTATGAAATAAGTATTTTTTTAAAAATTGTACTTGATTTATATAAATAAAATCTAAAATCCCCTTAAATGGCATCAATTTATTTTCAAATGCAAACCAGAAAACCCGATACAGTTTTTAGAACAGAAGTAGAAACTGGTAAGCTAAAAGGTAAAATACTCAAAAACGCCTGCATATTATTTAATTTGTATACATTTTTCGCCGAAAGGTTAGATAATGTCTTAAAATTTATGTAAGTAATTTGCTTTTAAAGATATACATCGTTACAGTTGCCATGCTGCAGGATTGCGCTTAAGTACCATTATGATTTATTTGATAGAGAATTTTCTTCATTCTGATAATAGTGGCATTCATTAAAATTAATATTATAGATTGGAAATATGTTCACATTATGTTTTGAAGATAAAATCTTTTAAATGGTGCCTATTGTTTCGAACTGACATGCAGAGCATTTTCCAAAACATTTCTTAAAATTTTAGGTCCTAGCGTCCTCAATTCTTCTCGGATACTCGCCTTTAGCTGTTGGATGGTTCATGGCTTATTGGCATACACATTACCCTTAACGTAACTAAAAAAAAAAAGAAAAGAAAAAAAGCGATATTATTTGATCGCCAAAAAACGGATTTGTGAAACTGTCTCTCCCCGCAAAATCTCAGAATATTTTGTTTTTTTAAACAAAAATCTTATTAATATCAATTTTAAAATTTTTTATATTTTTAAACTGTTTTTTGTATAAAAATATTATTAATTATTCCCTTCAACGAAGGGATTGATATTAGACCCTACAATATAAAGTATATATATTCTGGCTCCTTATGAGAAGGGAAGTTGATTTAACGATGTCAGTCTTACGTTTGATATGTGTTTTCCGAAGACCCCAGATATAATAGGGGCTAGGTTGTTTAACATTTATGTCACATATAGTCCACCATTACTTGCTATTGAAATTTATAAATGGCTGAAATATGAGCAAAACACCAAGACTGCCTCTAATTTTCCCATAAATTCCATGCTGCTGTTGTTTTAAAATTCTTTTTTTCTGTATAAGTATCTGGAGAACGGCAAGAGCCAGGGCTTTCAAATTTGATACAAACATTTTGTTTATCAATACACCAACTCTCTAAAAAAATGGGCGGGATTGGGGAAGTGGGTGTGGCAGTTCCCATACAAAGACGTTATACATTTCTGTATATTGGGAGAACGAAACGAACATAGAATATATTTGCTGAAAAACTCGGAAAAATCGGTTCAGATACAAAAAAGTTAATACCGAAATATAATTTTTTTTAATGAAAAATATATATTTTCGGGAACCGTATATATTTCCGCGTCCAAGTTTTATTACCAAAGTAAATGGTAAATTTCTTCCTAAAGACGTCGGTATATAAATCTATCAAATCGGTTGAAAAATACCCGAGTTATGACCAAAATACTGATATCCCAATATTTACTCTTTTAATTTTATATAATTAAGTTGTTGTATTTGTTTTTAATTAGGATTTGGTTGTGCCAACATATGTCTTTTGGCATACATTAGACTTGTTGCCTTTACACGTTATTTTGTAAACCAAGTTGGATTTGTCCTCTTTTGCAAATCTAGATTTGGTGTTGCTAAATAATTTGTAAATTTTGTCATTTGTTCGCAGAGCTAACTCATAGTTATGTTTGTCATAAATGTCTGACTGTTTTAAACTTTCCGAAAAACCAGGGACATATGAAATGGATTTGTACACTTTCTTGTGGCTCTAAAATGCTTTTAGTTTTTACGTATTTGGTCAAATTCTTAATCGTTTTTCTCGGAAAGTCATCCATACCTAATATTTTGGTAATTTTTTATAACGTTTTGTTTATTGAAAACTTTGTCACTGACTTCTAAAAGTCTGTTAATAAAATTTATAGCCGCATTCATTATTATTCTCCGTGGGTGTTTAGAGTGGAAGTTTAGTAACCTTCCTGAGGCCATTGGCTTTTAGTACCAATCTACCTTGACGACATTTCCTATTCTATGTACCATAGTGTCTAAATATGGTAATTTATTGTCTTATTCCATTTCAATCGTAAATTTAATTTGTCTTTGGAAATCGTTGAGAACATAATATTTTTTAATTATTCCAAATATATCGTCCACATATTTTGTTAATATTTTCGGCATCGTCTTAAAATTGTTAATACTGACGTCTAAAAGTTCCTCCATCACTATATCTGCGATTACGGGTGAAGCAGGGGATCCCATAGGCATACCTTTCGTCTGTTCAAATACCTTGTCGTCAAATTTAAAGTATCTAGACTCTTTAATGCAAACCGATACAAGTTCAATAAATAAATTATTTGGCGTTTGGGTTTATTCTTTAAGTTTTCGATTGAAATGGAAAAACACAACCAAGTGAGTCCTTATTTCTTTTGAGTGATCGATATTATTAAAAATGTTAAACTTTTTAATGTGTGGAGAGTACATAAAAATAAAAAATAATGAAATAGTAGCAGTTATTATTGAAAACATCTAGCAAATGTTTTTATGGCCAAACTTTGGTCTTTAATAAAATAATAAAAAAAATCACATTTCGCCTTAAACATGCGAGTTTCAGACTACGTTAAAATAAGTTAGAAAATAATCTGCATCTCAAAAACCCGGCATAAGTATTATTGCTTTACGAAAAGAAATAGCAAAGTTATAAGTTTTTTGCCGAAATTTTCCACTGCGCATAGTCAGTCATGATATGTTCGCTCATTGCTACTTGTAAATCTTGTAGGTATTTGCACGTTTTAAGATTTTTCTGCTCTTTTTTCATTAATGTTCAATTGTGAAGAATTGAGAGATATCTAAGATATCGTAATATTTCTATAGTCGCAGATCCGCTTATTTACGGGCGCATTACTTTAAGTTTTCAAATGAGATCTGAGGCATCTCAGAGACTATTTTCCGCAGGTCTGGTTCAAAAAATTACTCTTTTATATAAGTTTTGCATTGCATTTTATAACAATTCGAATCTTAGTATACATATACATATATTCTTGTTCCATTGAGAAGCGTAGTTAATTCAACGACGCCCGCTTATTCTTCCATCAGTTTGTCTGTCGAAATGGGGTTCCCCCATAATGGGGGCTATGTTGTTATATATTAATTTCACATATTGTTCGGAATAGTTTGATAGATCGGTCCACAAATGTCAGAGATATAAACAAAAAACCACGAAGTAGTCTATAAGTCATAATCTATGGAATTTCCCGATATAATGGTTTTGGCACAATAGCGACTTAACCAATTGTAAACTATGAGAATCAAATTTGACCCAGATATTTCTTATGTAAAGGAAGCACTAAAAAATAAAAATGGGCCAAATCGGACCATTATTTCACATGGACGCACTAGTATGAGTATTTTGGATTTTTAACACTATGGTGAACGGTAAATATGATTTCGCACAGCCAAATATAGCACGTTTAATGATTTTAAATCTTACTAATACAAATTTCAAATATTTATACCTTACGGTGTTATTTTAAAATGTAAATAAATTACAATACTTGAGTTTTGTTAATTTTAACTCGAATTCAAATTCAATATTCGCATCGGTATCGCCGATATTTGCTTTTGAATATCGGTATCGGCAAAAAGACGTATCGGTACATCCATTCTATATAGATCACTATTCATATTGCCACGTTAGCTATGCATTTTTCAATCCTACGTCCCAAATAGGTACACTTGCAAGCATTTGTTCTTGTATTCTGTGGTGTAGGGTGTCACATGGTCGGGCTTGACCGACTATACTTTCTTACCTGTTTTTAACTTTACTTAGCGTTTTTCCAGTTTTACACTTATGGTACTTTAAACCTGCGATCGACAAAATCAGGGCGCCGCGTTTTCTCTTTTATGCTCTTTTGTTACGTACGTGTATACACACATTGTAGAGAATTAAACAACATTAACAAAAACATATGTAAAATACATACAACGCATACAATCGCAAAATATAATAGTATAGGTTGCCGATCACAGGTTTAAACGAAGTAATCAATTAAAGTTTTGAATAATTTAATTATTGTTTTAATTATATATTAATTTTAAAAGAATCAAAATATAATTTGAATGAAAATCATATTTTAAGTGTTTGTTCAACAAAAAATTAATTCATTTAATTACCATATTTATTAAATTTTTACATTTTTTATTATCCAAGTTGTTTTTGGGAATAATATTATTTATTAAAAGATTTTGTTTATTGTGCTTAATTCCCTTTTTTATAATTGATAAAAAATACGGAAATTTATTGTTGGTTGCTTAGGCCAGATCATCAGGAAACGTTCACCTAAATAATTTTAGAAAAGCCAAAGCTATCAGCAAGATACAGAGGGAATGAGAATTACCTACAAACACTCAAAAAGTCTTTTTTGCAACGATATCAAAGCTTAAACAAAATACCAAACAATAAATCAGTGATGAGTTTATCTTTTCTTACATTTCCCACTACAATTATTTGGAATGGTACCAACATTAATTTTAGTTGTAAGTGGGTAAAGAAAAAACATATTAAAAACAAAAACAAAGTGCTTTTATGGTTTTCGCAAGAAATCAAAATAAAAACAATTTGCCAGTTCAGTTTTTTATGCACGTGCACTTGCAAAAAATTTTTATTATCAAAGTTGTTTTTGGGAATACTATTATCTATTAAAAGATTTGGTTTATTGTGTTTAACTCTTTTTTTAATAATTGATAAAAAATACTGAAATTTATTGTTGGAGTATAAGCTGTTTCCTGATGATCTGGCCTAAGCAACCAGTGAAATGCCCATAGGAACAACTTATCCTCCAACAATAAATTTCAGTATTTTTTTATCAACTATTAAAAAAAAGGGAATTAAGCACAACAAATAAAATCTTTTAATTTTTATATATTTTAATCATTGTATTACCGTGACTCATTTGGTACAATTTAAACATTTGTCATAGTTTCCCCTTTTTTGAATTTTTAGTATAGCAAACAAATTATTGAGTCCTTTTCATTGCATTAATGGGCGCTTAAATATGCGACTAGAATTGTGGTGCATAGAGTGCTTAGTCCCCTTTTACAATGTGGCAAGTGAAAAACTGACAGACGAAGTTTTTGGTAATGGAGCGATGCTGTATGTGTGACACACTTTACGTTTTTCCTCTCTCGCCTACAAACTTCGTATGTCTGCTTCACTTGAAACATTGTAAAAGGGGACTTATGGTACCCAAAAACGAAGCAACATTAGTAAAAACCTGAAATTTATTTCGGAACAGAATATTGATATTGTTAAAGAAATTAAAGAAAATGCAAAACAATTTTATATTAAATTTTGCGAAGTATTGAGAATCAAAGTCAACTTTAATAACGAAGTTTTAATGTGGTTTCATAAATTTACTCCTGAAAATGTTCTTTCGATAAAACAAGTTGTATTGTACCTCTTCTAGTAAAAATTTTTCCGAATGGAATTGCAAATTTTGATTCAATCAATAATCAATTTAGAGCTTTAGCTGATGTCGAGCAACTGGAGTCGTTAAAAACTGAAAACATTTGTAGTTTTGGTCGGTAGTAGCTAATTTACAAAAAGAGCTGAATGTCCATATGTTTCCTGACATTACTAGAGTCGTTTCTGGAATTTTATCCATTCCACATTCGTCTGAAAATGTGGAAAGCGTTTTTTCTTTTCAAAATATATTAAAAACTAAGGGAAGAAACAGACTACATGTGCCAACATTATCAAGTCTCATACAAACAAAGGATTGGTTAAGATGGACAAATAAACTAAGTTTGTCATTCCGAGTGAGACTTTTTTATTATACATCTAAGACCCCATGAAGTATATATATTCTAACTCTTTGAGTAATTCTAAGTCGATTTAACCATGTCCATCTGTCTGTCCGTCTGTTGAAAACACGACACTTTCGAAAAACGCAAAAGAAAAGAACAAACTTGGTCTCAAATTGCTTGTAGTTATCCTAAGCATTTTTGGATTTTTGATACAAAAACTAACATAAATGTTGGAATAATGCTCGGAATGATATAACATTTTGCACGAATTCGCTTAATATGACTGCAAATCGTACTATTAAATTTCGTGAAGATCGTTTCATAATTGACCATGGGCCCCGTATAAAACCTACTCCCGGAAAACAGTTTAGTACGCCTAAAACCGTAATCAATAACGCGTCCATACTAAAATTTGATACGTCACAGTTTTAGAGGACCTCAAATCACACTGTACATTTTTTTAAAGATCGGTCCATAATTTACACTAAGCCCCATATAAACCCTACTCCCGGAGTAGTATGTTTATACCGATCCGGGCACCATTTTCCCATACAAATTTTGGATCATGCCTACGTTACGTCGGCATTTAAGTAAATCGATAGATACGCTACTCTAAAATAAGAACATGGGGGGAGAAAAAAAAACATAGCTGATAAGCGCTTTTTTTATTTTTTGTGTGTGTTTATGGTGAGCCAGATGGAAGGATGTTGTTGTTGTTTTGCTTGTTGTAATGACCGAGTGCGTACGAAAAAAAGTATTTGTAGGAATATGTTTCGCTACAGTTGGTTGGTTTACTTTATAAGATATTCGTTAGGTTCGCTATAGTGGAGAGATATTGCATTATGTATATATATGTCTTAAGCCCTTACAAAGTTTTACTCACAAATCGTTAACATTATCAGCTTATTTTGATAGTTCAAGTATCATTCATATAGTATATATGTATATGGTTTTTAAACCCTAAGCGTTAGCTTCCAGCCTTAAATGCTTATATATAGGTAGGTGGAAAGGCTGGGTGTAAAGTCTCCTCCACACCTTTACCCAGAGACCAAAATGGTCCATTGTAACGCCTTGTTTAGATAAAGATAGATGGAAAGTAGGTGAAATAAATGTTTGTGATTATGGAGAGCCAGATGGAGGGATGTTGTCGTTGTTGTTTTGCTTGTTGTAATGATCTAGTGTATACGAAAAAACAAAAACAAATTTTGTTGTGGGTAGATAGATAGATAGACAAACAGACAGACAGCCATAGAGATAGATAGATAGACAAACAGACCGACAGGCATAGAGATAGATAGATAGCCAAACAGATCTTGTAGAAGCAATTGGAAAATATTGTTGATAAAACTTCCTTTTTTTGTTTTAAATTAGGTGATGAAACTAAAAATTATTGGATGCACAGAAAAAAAGGGGAAAAAAAACTAATTAAATTGTGAATTTATTAAGTTATTAAAAATTTTGTAGATGTAATTGATGTTTAAAATTCGGTTACTTAATAATAAATAATTTATGACATACATATACCTAAATATTTTCAGATAAGAAAGTGTATGTTATGGAAAGTTAGTCAGACAGACAGACAGGCATACAGACAGACCGGTTTTGTAAAAGCAAATGGTCTTTCAATTTTATTTGGGTGGAAGAATAAATTAAATTCAAAGTATTTGTTTTGATTGATAAAAGAAAAAAAAAATATATGTCTGCAGTAGCGAATCGGGTGGAAAATGATAATATTTTTGATAAGCTTTTTTTTTGTTTACTGTTCCTTTTCATAAGTTAATTTTTTTTTTGTAATATTAAACCTTTTTATTTTTCGAATAAGACTTATATGGAACTTACCCCCCCCCTTACTTATTACTCCCCTCATCAACAATTAATAATATAAATACGACTACTTCTGGGGGGACACAGAACCATTCTTGTTCTAATGATTTAAGGTTCTATAATAAAAAAAAGTAAAATGGCTGGCGGTTTTATTTGTGAATTTTGCGGAAAAGTATTCACTATTAATACAAATTTAAGAAGACATATTCGATTACATCATGATGGACCATCCTCATCATTTAAATGTCAAACATGTAATATACATTTTTCGGATCGTTTGGAATGGCATCGACACTCACACTCTAATACAAAAGATGACATCAATGATGATGAAACTAATATTTATTGTAAATATTGTAAAAAATATATAACAAACACAAATTGGCACTACCATAATAGAACAAATGAACATAAACTTAACTGTGCTGAGAAATCAGATAATGATGGTGATGTTAAATGTATAAAATCATCATTTAATAAAAGAATTATTACATATTTAGTTGAAAACAGTAATAAAAATAGTTTAATACCTGAAAACTTTTTAACGGAAATCAGAGAGAAATTAATTAAATTATTAACAGACAACATACAAAAACATGAAAACATTAAATTTAACACGGAACTGTTTTGCGAATATGTACTGATAAAGGAAGATAAAGATTCTTGTATGGTTGATATAAAATCCCATCAGACTAAAATGAACATTCTTAGTATGTATTCAACAAGAGATGATATTCTTAATATTTACAACGAGCATTGTAATTTTATAATTAAAAAGATGAGCGAATTTCAGGAGCGTGATAGTGGTTGGACATTAATTGAAATAACACATTTGGAGATGAATATTAATTAATATATGTGCATCAAAGATTCTCAATACATTCCATTACCACGCAAAATACAGAGAAAGTTTGCATGTATCATTGTTCAAAACAATGACGAGTATTGTTTTAAATGGGCTATAATATTAGCACTATATACAGTTGATATAAATAGCAACAGATGCTCATCGTATAACATTAAAAATATAAAATACGACGTAATAGTGATGGATAATGGAATTTAATTAAATTTCATCAATTTAAATTTCCCTATAGCAGTTAACAAAATAAGAGATTTTTAACTAATGAATCCTTAAATTAGTGTGAATGTGTTTGGACTAGAAGGTGATATCATAGTGGGACCATATTACTTCACCAAAGAAGAAAAGTCCAAACACATCAACTTAACCTTTATGTGCTCGGGATTGTAAACTTACGTTGGCGGTCGGAAGTCTACATTTGTAGCATATATGTATTTGTATGGAAAGCTATGTCAACATATGAAAAAAAAACACCAGAACGCAGAATGTTATATTTGAATTCATGTTTATTAAGAAATATATAATTTTTAGATACAAAGTTAAAGTGAAAATGTTTCAATTTCATTCAGGGTACAGCATTTACCCAATGTATTTGAGGTGGCATGTGTATCACGCACAGGTTTTTTACACCAACTGCAAATCTTGCGTGTAGTTTTACGCTTTCCATCTTCACAATATATACAACGAACAGGGTACATGGGCTGAATGTCGTTAGAAATATAAGGTAAGTGGTTCATACAAGTGCCAGAAACAGAAGTACTAAGGAGTGCCATTTCAATAGCTAGGCATGTTGGAGCATAGCCTTATACCCGTTAATTTTCAGAGCGATGTTCAATTGCTGGCATAAAGAGCTGTTTTGCAAATCTTCTCAGGAACTTTCGTCGTTTGTCTGTTGGGTGGATATGGTCGTTGTTTTCCGAATATATAACATTGCAAAGGCCAGCGCAAAATTTTGCGTTTAGTTGGATATGCAGAAAGCATTTTGACCATCGCATCGATGACTTCTTTGGTTGCGTTGTATTCAGGGATATATTGTGGCTTGTTTCTCTGTACTGGAAAGTAGTACAACTGCTTTTTTTGGCACGTTGGACACCAACGACCACTTTGATTCGAAAAAACCAAAAACTGTAGCCTCTAATGCTTGTTTTCAGTCTGCTGTCATTTCATTTGGTACAAATGTGTTCTTTTGACGAACAGTACCAAGAAGACCGAGATTTTTGGACATCAAATGCCTACCCAGATTCAATGATGTAAAAAAATTGTCAGAGATTATGGTTTTTCGGGCGTTTTCCCAAGGGTAGACCAGTCTTTTCACGACATTCTCTCCTGTATTGGTTGCACGACTTGCATTTGAGCTCTTTCATGTATAAATCAGGCTCTTGAAAAGGATTGTAGGACTTTGCATCGCTGGCGAGCCAGACTTTTATGGCATGGGATGGGATGTACAGCGTAAATCTAGATCCTCCAAAATTGTTCGTCAACTTATCACTACAATATATATATTGAATATGAATCACTACAATAACAATTATTGCGAAAAACGCAATAAAGTCAAATATGCAAGCAAACACCTGCGTACACAAACGTGCACAAGAAAGCAAAGAGTAAAAAAAATACTAAATGACATGTTCGGCATGACGCATTCAAAAAAATTTTAGTTGAGTAAAAGAGTGATGTGAATTTCCGTACATTTTATATGTTGTCTACATTTGTAGACTACCGGCCGGGAGATGGTAATTTTGAAAAGAAGGGTCTAGGGGGTGCTGTAAATTTGTTTTTTAACGTGTTAGTAGGCAAAACTGCTAATAATTGATTTTTAGGAAGCTACTGAAAATTTGAGACCCTGTTTTTTTTTATTCAACTTTTTCTGCAAAAATGCTACAAATGTAGACTACCGAGCACATAAAGGTTAATGCTGCTAGAGAATGGAGAAAGGTCCCATTATGTATAAATAAAAATATATCGAAATTAATAAGTAATCAATTAACAAAACATGGACATAAAATATATGTATGCAATATCTGTTTAATACATTTTCACAAGGACACATCGTTGGAACAACATAAGAAGGTATGTAATAAAATAGTTACCAAAATGCCTAGTATAGATAAAAGTAAGCTTAGTTTTAAAAATTTTAAAAAGCAAATGGATGTGCCTTTTGTAGCTTATGCTGATTTTGAGTGTATACTCGAATCAGTTACTATTCAAAATTCAATTAATGTTCAATCAGTACAAAAGCATATTCAATTTGCTTATAGTTATTATATTAAATGTTCCTATAACTCAGATTTAGATATTTTTAGAATTTACAATGGTATTGATGCGCCACAACATTTTTTTTTTAAGTTTAGTTGACCACATTTTAACTATTTACACTTGTCATCTAAGTGTAATTAAACCAATGAATTCCTTAACACCCCTTCAACAGATACATCATTATGAAAGCAAGACTTGTCATATTTGTACCAAATCTTTATCTAATGAAGATAAAGTAGCTGACCATTGTCATCTAACTGGTCAATATAGGGGTGCTGCTCATAAGCAGTGTAATTTAGAATATCAAAATGCAAATTTCATCCCTATATTTTTTCATAATCTTTCGGCATATGATTGTCATCTGTTTGTAAGAGAGCTTTCAACAATTGACGGCGATATAAATATTATACCTTTAAATAAGGAGCTTTATGTGTCTATATCAAAAAGAGTTTCTGTAAATCAAAAAGATACAATTGAGTTACGTTTTCTCGATTCATTTAGGTTTATGCCATCGAGTATAGCAAAATTAGCAGGTTATTTGTCCGTCAGTGATTTAACGGTAGTAAAATCAAGCTATCCAAATGATGAAGAATTCAATTTGATGAAACGTAAAGGTGTCTTTCCGTATGACTATTTAGATGCAATGAATCGTCCTGAAGAAATTCAATTACCACCTCGTTCAGTATTTTTCAATAAATTAAATAATGAGTCGTGTAGTGTAGAGGATTATGAACATGCACAAAAAGTATGGAAAACATTTAAATGTACAAAATTAAAGGATTATTCACTTTTATATTTAAAAGTAGATATTCTTTTACTTTGTGATATATTTGAAAATTTCCGAAAAGTTTGTGCAAGCATTTATAATTTAGATCCATGTCAGTATTATACTACTCAAGGTTTATCCTGGGATGCAATGTTGAAAACAACTGAAATAGAATTGGATTTGTTGACTGATATTAATATATATAATTTTGTTCTTCGAGGTATCAGGGGAGGTATTGTTCAATGTTCTAATCGACATTCAATTGCTAATAATAAATATATAAGTGATTACGATTCTAAGAAAGAATCAAATTACTTAATATATTTAGATGTTAATAACTTGTATGGTTATGCAATGTCACAATACCTCCCCTATAAAAATTTTAAATGGGTTGAAAATTTTAAACATTTCAACGTTATTAATGTAGCAGAAGATTCTCCATTAGGATATATATTAGAAGTAGATCTGGAATATCCATCTACATTACATGACTTTCATAATGATTTACCATTTTGTGCTGAGAATAAGAAAATTGAAACCATGAAACAAAAGAAACTAATAACTGATTTAAATAGTAAAACTAATTACATAATACATTATCCAAATCTTCAGCAATGTATTCAACATGGTTTAATTTTAAAGAAAATACATAGAGTTCTTCAATTTGATCAATCAAATCGGTTACAAAAATATATCGATTTAAATAACCATCACAGAACACTAGCTAAAAATTCATTGGAACAAAATTTTTTCCAATTGTTGAATAATGCAGTATACGGGAAAACTATGGAAAATGTTGATAAGAGGAAAGACATTAAAATAGTATGTCAATGGCAGAATAGAGGTAAACGCTTAGGAGCTCGAGCTCTTATAGCTAAGCCAAATTTCCATGGTTCACTTCAAATTCATGACAATATGCATGCTATCCAAATGAATAGAATTAAAACTGAATACAAGTAACCTATTTATATTGGATTTTCAGTTTTAGAAATATCCAAATGGAAAATGTATAGTTTTCATTATAGTATATGGGTAATGAGAGTTTAGCGCCAATGTGGAGAAAAAGCCATTAAAATGGGAGAAAAGCCATTAAAATGGAACAAAAGCCATTAAAATGGGAGCAGAAGCCATTAAAAAGGGAGCAAAAGCCATTAAAATTGATTGTTGGGAGCAAAACCCATTAAAAGTGAAGCAAAAGCCATTAAAAGTGGAACAAAAGCCATTAAAAGTGGAGCAAAAGCCATTAAAATTGGAGCAAAAGCCATTAAAATTGAAATCGAATAAAACATGTTTGTTGGGAGAAAAAACACACAGCTGATAAGCGCGTTTTTTATTTTGTTTATGTGTGATTATGGAGAGCCAGATGCAGGGATGTTGTGGTTGTTGTTGTTTTGCTTGTTGTAATGATCGAGTGTATACAAAACAAAAAAAATATTTGTTGTGGGTAGATAGATAGACATACAGACCTTGTAGAAGCAATTGGAAAGTATTGTTGATAAGGCTTTTTTTCGAATTAGGTGATGAAAAAAAAAATTATTGGATCGACAGAAAAAAAGGGGGAAAAATAACTAATTAAATTGTGAATTTATTAAGTTATTAAAAATTTTGTATGTAGATGTAATTGATGTTTAAAATTCGGTTACTTAATAATAAATAATTTATGACATACATATACCTAAATATTTTCAGATAAGAAAGTGTATGTTATGGAAAGTTAGTCAGACAGACAGACAGACATACAGACACACCGGTTTTGTAAAAGCAAATGGTTTTTCAATTTTATTTGGGTCTGTAGTAGCGATCGAGTGGAAAATTAAAATATTTTTGATTAGCCTTTCTTTTGTTTATTGTTCTGAATTGGGTGTTGAACAAATTAGTTGAGCGATTGGCATGTATTAAAAACGTTGGTAAATGTAGGTCAACATTTTTCTATATATAAATTATGAATTTATTTAGTTATTAAAAATTTTATAGATGCAATTGGTGTTTCAATTTTATTTGTTGATAAGTAAATTTACGACTGTATAGATATTTAAAGTGTATATAAGGTTTTTAAATATATTCTTTTCATTTAGTTTCTAAAGTATACTTGCTTAAGAAAGTTTGTGGTTTTAAGAATAAAAAAAAGAAATAAAAATTTTAAAAATTAATTATGGCTAGTGTATTTATTTGTGAAATTTGCCAAAATCTTTACAAAAATAAAAAAAAGTTTAAAACAACACACTGAAATTCATGTGCCATGTGATATATGCAAACATATATTCATGACATCAATGGAAAAAAAGAAACATGTTGAAATCCATATCGATTTCCTTCAACAGCAACAACAGCAACAAAAACAACAGCAAAAACAACAACAACAGCAACACCAACAAGAGCAACAGCAACAACAACAACAAGTAGAAGAAATGGATGAACATCCTTCAACATCGAATACATCTAGGAAGCGTCTATCGATGTTACAATCCAATAAACAATTTAAACAACAAAAGACTGAGTCATGTGCAGAAGCTTTTATTATGTGTGAGGATTGTAATGTTAAAATTCAACCACAACAGTGGTTTATTCATTGCTCACAACCCGGACACAAGAAAAATATACAGGAGAGAATTGGAAACCGGATTCAATTGATAAAAAATTCATTTAAATCTCGACTTTTGGCGTATCGTTTTCCGAAAGGAGATTTGAATGTAAATGAATATTTGAAAGAGGGCCAAATGTATGTTCAGAAATTATTAAATAATTGTCTGGCTGAGCACATAATTGTGAAATTTAATTTGGAATTAACAGCTCGATATAAGCTACCAGCACATCCTCTTAAGCCCGAAACTGATATGTATCACAATACAGAAATGATACGTTTATCAAGGGCAGATAATATAAACTCAGCTCTAACACTTCAATTTGAAAAGATTAAAGCAAAGATGTCTGAGTTTCAAGAAAAAGATTCTGGTTGGACGCTGATCCAAATTAAATGTCTAGAAATTAATATAAATAAAGCATCACCATTATCCGGATCCCAGTACATACCAACACCTGTAGAGCTAATACGAATATGTGCTTGCGTTAACGTTGAAAATAATGACGTCTTCTGCTTTAAGTGGAGTATTATAGCAGCATTTTATAATGGTGATGACAGTCATGTACACAGACAGACAATTTATAAAATTAATGATATTTCTGAGCAAATTATTACGCTTGATTCCGGTACAATACTTAACTTCACTTCAATGAAATTTCCAACTGATGTGAAAGATATTTAGTATTTTGAAAAAAATAATACAGAAATAAGTGTAAATGTGTTCGGGTTCGACCGAAAATTGAAAACGGTTGTTGGTCCCTACTACATCACAAAAAGTGAGAAGGAAGTGCATATAAATTTATTGCTGTTGGAAAGTGAATGTGGGAGTAAAATGCACTATATTTTAATAAAGAATATTTCTAGGTAATTAGCATACACTTACATAAAATTTTTTAAAAAAAATTATTCAATTGAATAAATTTATTTCTTATTTTTTTTGGTTTTTTTTTAGACTACTTTCAAGTCAAATATCAGCGCATAATGGAAGAATTATATTTTGTAATGCATGTCTTTACCACACAGACATACCGGAAAAAATGCTTATTCACAAAGAAAAAGAATGTGGAGAGTGCATTCCCAAGATGCCGGAGGGAGACAAATCCATCATAAAATACCAACATTATGAAAGGCAGATGGAAGTTCCATTTGTTGTGTATGCGGATTTTGAATGCGTTCTCGAGGAAGTAGATATAAGTAGTATTAATGAAAATAGTAGATATATAAAAAAACATGTTCCATGTGCATATGGTTTTAATATTAAGTGTAATTTTAATGAAAATTTAGATAAGTTTAAAATGCAACATTTTATATTTTTCGAATTTATTCTATGAGTTAAATTTCATTTATGTACTCATAATATAAAATGTTTAATATAATAAAGTTTCTTATAAAAAGAAATAATTCCCAATATCTATTTGTTAAGTTTAAAATGTTTAGTAGCAGTAGTAGTGATAGTAGTGTTAATGTAGGGCAACATTTTGTAAATAATTTAATAAATGAATGTAGATAAATTTATAAGAAGTATTATGAAAAAATTGTCCCCATGCATTCATTAGCCCCCTTAGAAGAAGAAACATTTTTAAACTCTATTAACTGTCATATTTGCGGTTTAGCACTAGGCGATGAACTAGCTGTGAGAGATCACTGCCACTTATCAGGAAAATATAGAGGGGCTGCACATAATTCGTTTAATTTAAATTTTAAAATTCCAAATTTTATTCCTATATTTTTCCACAATTTTTCGAAATATGACTGTCACTTATTTATTAAAGAATTACTTAGTATTAAAGGGGAGACAAATCTAATTCCAATAAATAAAGAATTATACATTTCGTTGTCGCACACTGTTCGGGTATATACTGATGAAGAAATTCATGATTATATAAATGAGTTGTATATAAGAAAAGTGAAGCAAAATATTCCTCAGCATATTATTTCAAAACAAAAAAAAAGGTGCGAGATTATAAAACTGAAAAAAAATTGAGCTTAGATTTTTAGACTCTTTAAGATTTATGGCATCTGGTTTGGAATCATTAGCTAGTAACCTCAATGATCAAGATTTAAATGCAGTTAGAAAATATTTTCCAGATGCTGAGAAGTTTTCTCTTATGAAGCGAAAGGTTGTTTTTCCTTATGAATATTTAAATTCATTTGAAAAATTAAATGAAAAGAAACTCCCACCAATTGAAGCATTTTATAGTAGGTTAAATGATAAAAAATGTTCAGAAGAATATTATTTGCTAGCACAAAATATATGGACAAAATTTGATTGTGAGACTATTAGGGATTACATGGAGCTGTATTTAAAAACTGACGTGTTGTTACTTACAGATATATTTGAAAACTTCAGAAAGCTCTGTAAGAAGATTTATAACCTAGATCCTCCACATTATTATACCACCCCAGACCTTTCTTGGGATGCAATGTTAAAATATACAAGAATTGAGCTAGAATTATTAACAGATCTAGAAATGTATAATTTTATTAAACGAGGAATTCGTAGTGGTCTTTCACAATGTAGTAAGTGGTATAGTAAGGCGAATCATAAATATCTTAACGATTATGATCCTACAAAACCGTTCGAATACATTTTATATTTAGACGCATATAATCTTTATGGTTGGCAATGTCAGAGTCACTACTATATGGAGGCTTCAGTTGGACAAATGACTTCATTCACCCCAAAAATATTCCACATAACTCAGATGTTGGTTATATTTATGAAGTCGATTTATCATACCTGTCTAGCTGTCATGATTATCATAATGACCTGCCATTCTGTGTGGAAAACAAAATAATTGGTGGGAGTAAATATGAAAAATTAATTGCTGATCTATCTAACAAACAGAAATATGTCATACATCATAAAACATTAGAGCAATGTTAAAATAATGGATTGGTTTTTGAAAAAGTTCACCGAATTCTGAAATTTAATCAAAAGCCGTGGTTAAAGACATACATAGATTTAAATACGACACATAGAACAGAAGCTAAGAATCAATTTGAAAAAGATTTCTATAAATTGCTCAATAATGCTATGTATGGTAAAACCATGGAAAATGTCGATAAAAGAAAACACGTTCGGTTGGTTAGTGAGTGGGGACGTACCAGCCGTAACCGATTGGGTGTAGGTGAACTTATAGTAAAACCAAATTTTCACAGTATTTCAAAGTTTACTGATAAATTATGGGCTGTACAAATGAACAAAACTTTGACATATTACAATAAACCCATTTATTTAGGCTTTTGTGTACTTGATCTATCAAAATGGAAAATGTATGATTTCCATTATGAGTATATGAAACCTAAATTTGGAGATAATATAAATCTCAATTATATGGACACTGACTCTTTCATTTACTCAATTAGAACTGATGATTTCTATGATGATATAAGAGGAGATTTAAAAACACTCTTTGACACATCAGCATATTCACAAAATAATCCATTTAACTTTCCTCAATTAAATAAAAAAGTACTTGGAATGATGAAAGATGAAACTGAAAGTAAATTCATCACTGAATATGTAGGCTTAGGACCCAAAGTTTGTTCTTTCGCAGTTGAAGATGATAAAGATGTTAAAAAAGCTAAGGGGGTTAAAAAAAGACAATTATACTATAGATCATTATAAACATGTCTTATTTAATAAGCAATCAGTAGGGGCATATATGTACACATCCACATTTAAGTTACACACAATACTAACAAATAGAGTTAATAAAATAGCTTTAAATTTTATTGATAGTAAACGTAAAATAAGAAATGATGAGATTAATACACTTGCATGGCACCATTATCAGTTAGATACTGATAATGGTGATTTAGAATTAAGTAGGTTAATAAGTGATATTGATTCACTAAATAATTAGTATAGAATTTATATATAAATATATATACATTACCTTGTAGTATTAAAATTATATATAATACATGTAAATATAATAATAAATGTAAATATATACATACATACATAAATATAACTCAAAAGTTTATTTAACAAAAAAGAAAACAACAGTTTTTATTCTTTATTTTACATAAAGTAAATAAGAAGAAGAAAAGTAAGTATTAGAATGTATTAAAAAAAAAAGATTATATAACTTTTCGAACAATTCCAGTTAAAGGTGTGTACTCCATCATACGATCGTGTAGGATTAAACAATAAGCATTTGTATTTTCTGGTACTGGACTACTTGTCTCAAACTCAATTTTCACATCGATAGGTCCATTTTTAACAATTTCATTTTGATAACTAACATCAACTACTGCAATTGGAATATTTTTAAATCTCTCACATGAAAGAAGAGGTTGTGCTTCTCTCATATAGTAATTTTGTTGAAACTTAGCATACATATCATAAAAAATAGCGTATCGATTCTCCTCAAATTTTAAATTTAAATCATCATATGGATACGATACTGAATTTAAATGCACTTTAACATTTTTCAAATCTGAATGTATATATTTATTATCGTTTTCTAATACGAATAAAAGAAATCTTGGCCTTTCTCTATTCACTGATAGTTTAATATTCCAGTTGTGATTTCTGCCTCCGGAAAATGTTGGATTAAAATAACAGTCCCAACTGCGAAATGCTATGGGTAATGAAACACCCTCCTTTATAATCTTCATTATTTGTATTTTTCGTGTATCTGATAGGTGAATATGTGGTATTCTCCATGTTATGTTTTTAATCGATAAACTTAATTTTTCATTAGCATCTGTAGAGTAATACGCCTTATCATCATTTGAACTTCGTAAAAGAATAAGTTCATGTTTACTATTTAAAATTATTTTATTGAAATCCTCAGCAAATCCCAATAGTAGTTTAAGGGGAATATAAAAATTAAATTTTCGCATTGACAGGTCTTCAGAAATATTCCACCCTGCATTTCTCATCATATTGCTTTCAAATTCATTTAGTGAGACATAATTCTTAATTGTACTGGATATTCCCAAGTATCGAGTACGATCAATTTCAACACCATTAATCTCATACCGTATTTCATCAAATAAGTATGCAACACAATTATTCCTCAATCTAGTATTTTCTGACGCTTCTTCACCTTTAGTGTTTTTTATGTTTCCTTCTATATATAAGTAGCTTTCAGACGGAAGAACATATAAGTCTTGATTTTGTAGTGTAATTCGAATTTCATCATTGTTTTTAAATGATTGAATATAGGGCACATAGCTGTGATAATCTTTTTTTATTATATTTTCATCAGAATACGGTTTTTCAATGACATTGAGTATATCAGACATTTTTCTTTATTTTTAACTTAAGCAATTTTAAAAAGGAGGTGTTTTCTTTCGATAATGATGGTCTTATAGCTTTAATATGATTAGTAGGAATGACCCTATTAACTTTAATGTGCTTAGTTTTATTGTAAATTATCATTTTTTCTGGGTCTTAGATGTAATCTAAGTGTTATTTCTTCACCTCTGAAATTAACTGCACGATTTTCTTGGTCAACAATCCAAATTTTGAGATATGTTATTTCTTTGACGTTTACTGGTAAATAAATTAGGTTATTAGCAATAACATCTAATTTATAGCCTGGTGGTACGTCTAATGCGAACTCGTGTAGTATATGTGCGGGAGAATTATTCATATATGCTCCTGTTATGATGTTACACTGAATTTGTATAGCATTCACTTTTAATATATTTACAGGTTGATTTGATATATGTTTCATACCAGCCTTTAAAATTTCTTCACTAAAACCTAACAGCGTACCAATGGATCGTTTTCGATTAAATAAAATTGCATCGTGGGATGAAGTTATTTCAATTTGTAAAGTATTATTATTAGCTTTAATGAGAATAGATTTATTATAATTTTCTGCTTTATACTGCCCAACTATATAATCAACAATATCTTGTAACTCGTATGATCCAATAGGAATTTCAATTATTTTATCTCCTATATGAAATAAATTATTATCATAATCTACATTAGGAATAGAGTTATATGAATGAAAATCAACTAGAGAACATTCATAGTCATCTTTTAGATCTATTGGTGGGAAATAATTTGCCGTTAGGATTGATGAATTTCCACTTAAAGCTAAAGTAATTGACATCCTGAATGGTAAATTGTAAATGAAATGAAAATGCTTGAGTTTTTTTATTTTATTAAATTTATACATTTATTAGAAAAACTTTTTTTTTTGTATTTGTTTTCTTATAATATTTCATTTTTACTTATCCAAGAATTATGTTGGTTTGGAAAACCTAACCATTTAACATACGCTTTATCACCTTTTTCTTTTAAAATTTTTTCCACCAGAAATGTATTAGGATAACGTGTACGACGTATTTCTTCCTTGTAAAATGCGCCTTTTATAGGATTTCCTTGATAGTCTTCAAGTAAAAATGTTATTGGGTAGGTGTTCTGTATCGATTTTATTTTAAATATTTCTGTAGTCCAATTTGGTGTATAACCTTTTTCAAATATATGTTTATATTTACTTATGCGAACATAGTCCCCAACCTTAAACCTTGATGATTTAAACATTTTTAAACTGCTAAATGCAGTTTTCAGTAGATGTTGTTCATGTTCACGTTTTACATCAATAGGCGCCATTTTAATTTTACTATGAGTTTTTCTGTTATATTGATCAACTAGTTTTTTATAAATATCAATCCAGTGAAATGTTCCATTATAACTAAATTCTCTCCACATCATACCTTTTAGTGTTCGATTAAAGCGTTCAACAATTGAAGCTTTCATTACACTATAAGTAGAGTAATGATTAATTGAATATTTACGCATTAGTAAACCAAACTCCTTATTAAAAAATTCTTTTCCGTCATCTGTTTGTAAATTTTTAGGTATTCGCCCCTTACTTAGTATTTCCTGGAAAGCTTTGGAAACTTCATTTGCGGTTTTTGCTTTAATTGCTGCAGCCCAAGCATATTTTGAAAATGTATCAATAACTGTTAGCATATATTTGTATCCGTTGTTTATAATGGAATAGTTACCCATTTCTACTAAATCTGCTTGCCAAAGATCATCAATTCCCTTTGTTATTACTTTCCGTCTTAAGAAATTTTTGCGTGCTCTAGAATGTAGTTCATTTATTATCGTTCTTTTTTCCATTATGTTGTTGTTGTTGTTGTTGTGATGAAAGTTTGTTGTGATGAATCATTGCACTATATATATCAGAAATTTTCTTATTTAAATCCTTTATTTCATTTCTTACAATTAAAACTTCTTTGTTTATACCCCTTTTTAAATGTTCTTGCATATGGGTCATTTGTATATTCACATAATTTTTGTTAACAGCATCTGTCCCATTCATTGGAGGTGACAAATTTAAAATTCTTTTATTCTCTATATCAATATTATTTACGTTGAGTTTGATACCGAATTTTTTTGAAATGTTGTTTCTTGTTATATCTCCTATATATTTTTGATTATAGTAATGACCAAATTTGTCAACAGTCATAATTTTTTTTATTTATTTATTTATTTAAAAGTTATTCAATTATATTTGCTTCCCTTAGTTCTTCGATTATAGATATTATTTCATTAGAATGATTATTGTTACCAGCATGTTGTGATGCTATTAACAGCCTCAATCGGTCTACAATTTCATTAGGATTATCCCAGTATATATAGTTCGGTTTATTAAGATTTACCTCCATTAAACCCTTACCAACGTGAGTAGTTGTAGTAAACAATTTATTTATTATTTTTTTATATTTATAACCTCTGTTTCCATTGATTTGATTATTAGGATCATAGTTTCTTCGATGTGCATTTGTATCAAGTAAAATATTTTTATATATTGCTAGCTCTGACGAATCAAATTGTTTTGGATTTTTATGAAAAAGTAATGAGTATAACCCTGGGGTTAGTGCCCAAGATTTTTGACCTATTATTATTTTATCATCGGTTAGCTTTAAAATAGAATTTCCAAATT
This sequence comes from Pollenia amentaria, assembly GCA_943735925.1. Taxonomy (NCBI): domain Eukaryota; kingdom Metazoa; phylum Arthropoda; class Insecta; order Diptera; family Polleniidae; genus Pollenia; species Pollenia amentaria. The sequence goes on along the minus strand of OX031008.1, from coordinate 195,305,299 downwards.
TCCAGTCTCCATTTTCCATTTTATGAGGTCCAAATATAGTGTCAAGCTTTTTATTTCCATTTAGGGTTGATAAATCAAACTCCCAATCGGATGATTGAGAATAAAATTGTTCAATTTTCGATTTATCATTTACTTCATCTTCACTATTACTATTATAGTCTTCTTCTTCTTCTTCTTCTTTATCCCTTTTTATTTTATTAGGTGCTGAATTAATGTTTTTCTCGTTCAATAATTTTTTCTTAGGAGTGCTGGTGAATATAGTATTATTTTCCGTTTTTATTTTAGTATTGTGCTTACATTTATATTTTTCGTCTGTGGGTATTGTTAGATTTGACGAATCTGACAATTTGACTAGTTTCTTTAGAGGTTCTGTTAAAGGTTTAAACGTTCTTTCTAAATTATTAAATTTTTCCAATTCTCCCAGTCTTATGCTTTGAAATTTTTTCTTTAAAATTTTTTTGGATTTCACCAACTCTTTTAAAATATTTTCTTCCATGATTATAACTTTGATGAAAAAAAAAGAAGCTAAACAGCTTCTTTAAACAGCTAAACAGCTTCTTTAAACAGCTAAACAGCTTCTTAAAACAGCTAAACAGCTTTTGAAAACAGCTAAACAGCTTTTGAAAACAGCTAAACAGCTTCTTAAAACAGATAAACAGCTTTTGAAACCAGTTAAACAGCTTTTGAAAACAGCTAAACAGCTTCTTAAAACAGATAAACAGCTTTTGAAACCAGTTAAACAGCTTTTGAAAACAGCTAAACAGCTTCTTAAAACAGATAAACAGCTTCGTGGAATAATTTTAACAGTTTCCAAGTGGAAAAAAAAACGTATTTAATATTAATAGGTATACGTCTGATGTAGTTAGTAGTATTTATATGACTAAATCTGAATGAATAGATCAAAGCCTTTTCTATAACGCCCTTGCTTCATTTCATCATCTTTACTTATTATAAGAAATCCATATTTATCCTTCCAACATTCTCCGCAAATGTAACGAAACATATTTAAACTCATGTCACTGCCAACATGATCATTGTAGATGTGCTTTAAATTTAATTCATCTTGCTTGAATAAAATAATCATATTTGCATTATCACGTACTAAATGTTTTGGAATATGTGTATAAGTCTGACATAAATAAAAAGAATCAATATCCTTATGTCTCCCCATACAGAAATATGATCTTATATTATTTTGTTTTTCACAAGCGACATCGTCAAATATCATAATAGAATTTACTTTAGCTTTTTCGGGTGGTATGACATGTTCATTGTCTGAAAATGTATAAAGTCCCATACCCTTTACTGATGAAATTAATCTTGACAGATATTTATATTTCGGTTGATTTAATGATTTTGAGTATATATATATATTTTTAAATTTTAAACCATTCGGACTTTCAATTAAACTTAGCATTATATTTGTTTTGCCACAGTTTGAGGGACCAACTATTAGTGCTCTGATAGAATTAGGTAAAAGACAGCTATGTTTAAAACCATTTCTGTTTTCCATTAAATCCAAGTTTCTCACTGAAATATTCGATTGTTGTCAATAATTAGTATTGTGGTTATTTTATTGAACTGTTAATGGTTTTTAATCCAAATTTAGATATTTTAATTAGGCTTAAGTTCATTGAATTTAATTTGCATTAAATTATTTTTATGAAGAAAGGAATTTTTACAACATGGAAGATTAATTAAAATTGTTATTGATAATTTTCATTCTTGACTGACCTGGGATTCGAAGCCAGGCTGTCTGGCGTGTGATTCGAACCCAGGCGGCTGGTTACCCTGACATGTTTCGACATCAACCACTAGGTCTTCTCAAAGGGATTTGCCGTCTTACACTCGCAGCCATCGAAGACTGCTGACGTCAGTAGTCAAACATCAATCCTTAAACCAAATTGTATTTTAACCTTTGGTAGATCGAAATTTGCTTTTTGAATGATTATCCATTTTTAATTGATCTCACATGTTTTTCCTTACTTCTGTTTTTTCGTACTTTTGTCAAGAATTCTTCTTGAAGTCCAAAGTACATTTTTTTGTTTTTCCTGTTTTTGTCTTTCTTTTTTCTAGTTGACCTTTTTCAGCACAACTTGAAGGACAAATGTAAACATAGCTCGTGCCTTAGCTGTTAACAATAATTAGTATTGTGGTTATTTTATTGAACTGTTAATGGTTTTTAATCCAAATTTAGATATTTTAATTAGGCTTAAGTTCATTGAATTTAATTTGCATTAAATTATTTTTATGAAGAAAGGAATTTTTACAACATGGAAGATTAATTAAAATTGTTATTGATAATTTTCATTCTTGACTGACCTGGGATTCGAAGCCAGGTTGTTTTACTAAACGCATCTTTATAACTGAAAGCATACGTTTGCTTAATATTGCGTTTTATTTACTTTTAGATTTTTTATTTATTTTTTATTTTCAGAAAAGCAATTTTATATATAAATGATTGTGTATAAAAATAAAGAATTTAGTAGAAAACATTTCGTCCTTGGAAAAGGACTTGTAAATAGCTTAATTAATTCACTACCACTTGAACTTCATTTACCGGGTTATCAATTTTGTGGACCAGGCACTAAATTGGAAAAACGATTACAAAGGGGTGATAAAGGTATCAATCCGTTAGATGCAGCTTGTAAAATTCATGATATTGCTTATGCCCAGAACACTGATATTCATAAACGACATTACGCAGATAAAGAACTAGCAGAAAAAGCTTGGAGTAGAGTTAAAGCTAAAGATAGTACATTTGGAGAAAAACTCAACGCATACCTTGTCACTAACACAATGAAGTCAAAAGTTAAATTGGGCTTGGGAGTAAAAACTGACAAACAAAAGAAAAAGTGTAGACGAAATATTTTTAAGAATGCCGTTAAATCAGCAACCGATATTTTAAAAAAGGAAAAACCAAATGACATCTAAACCGCTATTAAAACTGCACGAAAAGCTATCCAACATTCATTTCTTGGAAAAAAATCTATAGTAAAAATTCCTAGAATTATCAACATACCTAAACTTGGCGGTTTTCTTCCACTTGTCCCTATTCTAACAGCACTTGGAGCATTGGGAGCAATAGCTTCTGGTGGGTCAGCAATCGCTAAAACTATTACTTTAGCTAAAAATGGTAGACAACAGCTCGAAGAAAGTAAGCGTCATAACAAAACATTAGAGGCAATAGCTATGGGTAAAGGTCTATATCTTAAACCCTATAAAAAAGGCTATGGAATATTTTATACCTCATCAAAAAACTATTAAAGCAGCTACCTAATAGACCGCTAACAGATGTGGACTTGAGAACATTTGGGAAGAAGTATATTCCTTATTTTAGAGGAGTATATATGAGGGATAAACTTCCTAAAACTCCACACCGAATAGAGAATGGAATTATAAACTTGGACTCAAATAGAGGATATGGAACGCATTGGGTAGCATTTTATAAAAATAATGACAATGTAGAATACTTTGATAGTTTTGGTAATCTCCAACCACCTATAGAAGTTTTAAGATACTTGGGTAAAAACATTAAATATAACTATTTAAGATATCAAAAATTTAATACTTTTATTTGTGGTCATTTATGTTTAAAATTTTTAATAAATTTCAAAATAAAGAATTAATAAAAAAACTCAAATATTTGTTTGTTTTTATATATTTTTTTTTTTTATTATATATTTTTTTTTTTTATTATATATTTTTTTTTTTTGTTTGTTTTTTATTTATTATCCATTCTTAATAATAATCTATAGATTTTAACATCTGTTTTAATTTTATTTTGCATTTTTTTTCCAAACTCATAACAAAGTCTGGTTAAATCAATTTCTATATCTCTTTCATTTATATTTTTAATTTCATAATATTGTACATTTGTTTTATTTAAAATAGAGCAATTAGGAATATAATGTTCATAATAAAAATATAAGATTTGCTTGCGAAGAATTGTATTCCAGCTTAAAAATGTCGTCAAGAATATTCCAATTTGAGTCAGAGATTTCCAAGTTTCAGGATCAATTTTTATTTTATGGTTTCCCTGTTGTAGGATGAGATAGCAAATATTATTCCTATACTGAAATGTATATTGAACATCCTTCTTTTCATCCTCATTAATTAGATTCATACAATCTTGGAATTCATACTGATTAAGTGTTGCCTTAATATATTCCTTATAGCTCATAAGGTTTATCCATTCATCCCGGTCCAATCCAATGAAGTTCCTATCCTTATAATGCAACCAGACAATAGGCTTAAAACCAAGAGCTGTGGAAAATCCGCAGGATATCTTTAATTTTAAATTTATAAAATATTCCAACTCAAATACACAGTCGTATATTTTCGGGCTTCTTACAAGATTGAACATTCTCGATGAATTTTAAATGTAAACTAATAATATTTTTGCTTTGAAACTCTCTATTTAAAGAAAAAAAATGCTTTTATCTTTTTTTTTTTTTTTTTTTTTTTTTTTTTTTTTTATTTTTATTTAATTATTTTTGTTTTCTTGTACATAAATTTAGACTTCTAAAATATTTTAATATCTTTTTATAATTTTCTATAATTCTTATAACCTCCTTTTTCCTCTTATAGAAAAAGTAGCATCCACACAAACCCACGACATCTCCACTTGTACTTTCGTGAGAGCAAGGCATATTATATACATTAAAATTTGTATATTCTCTTTTGAATGTACATAATAATTCCAAATGTTCTTCAAAGATTACACTTCCAAATTCTTGTAGAAAAGCTTCAATAACCTCCATCTTTCCACATTAAGATTTCAGTTACAACTTATTAAAAATATTAATATTTCTATATTATATATATATATATATATATATATATATATATACTAATAAAATAAAAAAAAAAAACACTAGAATCTATAATAATTTTTTTTTATTGTTCAATCATTTTTTTTATTGAAAAAATTATTTTATTTAAATGTATTAAAATGAGTATAAGGGTAATATCCTTTCATAGGAGCAGCCGTCTTAATTTCTAGCTTATAATTAATGCTATCCTTTTCGTCATCTAAAGGAATCTTTGAAATTATATATGAGCCAGTTGATAGGCTCCCAACATCGTTTTCAGTTAAGACATTAAACCTTTTAGGAAGATAAAGCATAGCTCCATCCAATTCCAAGACAATGGCATCTCCATATTTTGTAGTTACCCGTTCAGCTCCTGTAATAGGATAGTCCTTTCCACCTATCATATTTTTAACACTTAAAATATGTTTTATATTTAATTTGTTGAATGAAGCAATTAATTCCGCGTTAATATTCATCGTTTGATAATTTATAATGAAATGTAATAAATTACTAAATAAATTCACAATTTATAGAAAAAATTTTTGTTTTTTTTTTTTTTTTGGTTACACTTAGTTTTAACATATGTTGTTTGCTCTAATTCATTAAAATTATCGATAATGTTTTTTAATTTTACCCACCACACCCATTGTAAAAACAAACAAATTCTAATTTCAATTTTATTAGTTTTTATTATTTATATTTATTTATTAATTTCTTAAAATATATTTTGAATTAAAAAAAAATCATTACTACATCTATAAACATAAGTCTACTTCCCTAATATAACGATCTCCATCTTCGTCCAAATAAAAACCATCATTTGCCTTCAAAATGATGGTATCTCCCTCTTCATCGTCCAGAAAATCCTCAATTTCCCACAAAAAATCATAGTATGCCAGCTGGTTGTTGGGGATTTCAATTCCTGGGGTTTTTAGCATATTCGCTATAGCTTCGTCGATTAACGCATTTGTACGCGTCTGTGTAATGTCTTCTTCTGCTGCTTCCATAGAATTTTCGTCCACAAATTCAATTTCCAACAGGCTCGAATTCATTCTTTATATCTTCAGTGTTCAAATGTAAATAAAAGTAGTTTTCAGAAGTATACTCCACTAAGCCTTTTTTTACTTTTAATACTTACATAGGAAAATCCATGCAAACTAGTATAAATACTATCTGTCTGTCTGACTAACTTTCCTTTTCCCCCTTTTTATCTTCTCTTTTCTTTTAAAAATCATAAATAAATACTTTGAATTTTTATTTCCCTATCCACTCCAAAATAAAAATAGAAACACCAATTGCATCTATACAATTTTTTTTTTTTTAATAACTAAATAAAATCATAATTTATAGATACTTTGAATTTATTCTTCAACCCCAAATAAAATTGAAAAACCATTTGCTGTTACGAAGCTAGTCTGTCTGTATGTCTGTCTATCCATCCAATAATATTTTCGTCGATCACCCAAACAAACAAAATAACAACAACCCTCCATCTGGTTACCCATAAACACACACACAACAAAAAGGACTTTTATCAGAAATGTGTATTTTCTCCCAACAATCCACAAAACACACACAAAAATAAAAAAAAATATTTTTCCAATTTCTTCCTCAAGGTCTGTCTGTGTATCTATCTATCTATATTCAAGACACACTCCAATACAATACCCTTATCATCTCACACCCCATAAATTATTAATTTTAATATCAGCGCTTTGAAAAAATTGTCCACAAAATTTTTTTTCAAAATCAAGTGCATCGACAAGTACACAGTATGTCTGTCTTCCACAAAACACACACAAAAATAAATCACATCTTTTCTCAAGTGCATCTACACAGTAAGTCCGTCTATCGATCACAACAAAAGAAAGGCTTCAACAAGTGCATCGACAAGTACACAGTATGTCTGTCTTCCACAAAACACACACAAAAATAAAAAAAAATATTTTTCCAATTTCTTCCTCAAGGTCTGTCTGTGTATCTATCTATCTATATTCAAGACACACTCCAATACAATACCCTTATCATCTCACACCCCATAAATTATTAATTTTAATATCATAAAAAAAAAATAAAAAAATGCGCTTATCAGCTTTGTGTGTTTCCTCAACAAAAATTTTTTCTTCACATAATTCAAGAAAATAAAAAGATAGAATTATCAACAATATTTTCCAATTGCTTCTACAAGGTCTGTATGTCTATCTATCTACATATCTCTATGTCTGTCTGGCTGTCTGTCTATCGATCACAACAAAAGAAAGGCTTCAACAATGCACCCACCACTTGTGCATTGCTATCCTATAAAATTTAACGACTTTTTTTATTACTTTGTTTTTGACACGTGTTCATTTCACCTACTTTAACACGTGTTCAGGAATTTCCCCCCTAATTTTGCCTTTTTTAAAATTTTATGACATTTTTATTGCTTTTTTAAAAATTTTATGACATTTTTATGGCTTTTGGATAATTTTAATGGCTTTTTAATGGCTTTGGAAAAATTTTAATGGCTTTTGGATAATTTTAATGGCTTTTGGATAATTTTAATGGCTTTTGGATAATTTTAATGGCTTTTGGGTAATTTTAATGGCTTTTGGGTAATTTTAATGGCTTTTGGGTGATTTTAATGGCTTTTTGGGTAAATTTGAAGTAGAACTCTCATTATACATATACTGGTAGTTTTAGCAGACTTATAAAACCCTATATATTATGTAATAAACTTGCAATATTACTTTATTTTAATTTTTTCATATACATACCCGGGTATGGTAGGGATGAAAAAAAGCCGATGTACATGGTCTGGTTTGTCCAATTTTGTTCAAACCTTAGAATTAGTTAGAAAACACTTCTAGTGGGTATATCATGAAATTTAAAAGCGATATGAAAGCCACTTTCAGAGATACAGCGTTATTAATATTCAAAACATACCCGGGTATGCAGTTGTTGACGTAAGGGATAGGAATTAAAAAATGACCACATCCATGGTCTGCTTAGTCCAATTTTATTCAAACATCAGAATATGTTAGAAAACACTGCAAGTGAGGATATCATGAAATTTCAGAGCGATATAAAAGTCACTTTCAGACATACAGCGTTTTTAAAATTCAAAACATACCCAGGTATGTAGCTGTTGACATAAAGGTTAAGATAGCTAGCTACCTTTTTGAAGATATAAATATTAAAAACGATAAAATTAAACTTTCAGAACATATATGAAGTGCCTCATACACTTAATTTATTTGGGACATAGGAATATATAAAAGTATTGAAAAAATTAAGCTTTTCAGAAAGTTATTTAAAGGAAAATTTAAGTTATTAACTTCGTTACGGAAATTTTATACCCACACCACAATAGTTGAAAGCGTTAAATGCATTTGTGCTAATTTGTATAATACCTTAAAGCATTGGAGCTACTAGACCGAACGAAACATTGTCCCCTTATAAAATAATATGAAATAAAAATTTACCTGGAGTTTTCTTAATTCTTCTTCTTATACCCTCCACACCACTAATGGGGAATGAGGGTATACTAAGTTTGTCATTCCGTGTGAAACTTATTTATTATACATTTAAGACCCCATAAAGTATATATGGGGCTCCTTAAGTAATGCGAAGTCGATTTAGCCATGTCCGTCTGTCTGTCCGTGTGTCCGTTTGTTGAAAACACGCACACTTTCGAAAAACGCAAAACATAAGAACAAACTTGGTCTTCAAATCATACTGTTAAATTTCGTGAAGATCGGTCCATAATTGACCATAGGCCCCATAGAAACCCTACGCAATAAATAAAGCTAGCATACTAAAATTTGGTACGTCACAGTTTTTTAGGACCAGAAATCACACTGTAAAATTTATTGAAGATCGGTCCATAATTTACACTAGGTCCCATATAAACCCTACTCCCGGAAAACAGTTTAGTACGCCTAAAACCGTAATAAATAACGGTATCATACTAAAATTTGGTACGTCACAGTTTTATAGGACCAGAAATCAGACTGCATAATTTCGTAAAGATTGGTCCATAATTTACCCAAGGTCCCATATAAACCCTACTCCCGGAAAACAGTTCAGCACGCCTAAACCCGTAATAAATAACGCTATCATACTAAAATTTGGTGCTTCACAGTTTTATAGGACCAGAAATCACACTGTAAAATTTTTTGAAGATCGGTCCATGATTTACACTAGCTCCCATATAAACCCTACTCCCGGAAAACAGTTTAGTACGCCTAAAACCGTAATAAATAACGGTATCATACTAAAATTTGGTACGTCACAGTTTTATAGGACCAGAAATCAGACTGCAAAATTTCGTAAAGATTGGTCCATAATTTACCCTAGGCCCCATATAAACCCTAATCCCGGAAAACAGTTTTGTACGCCTAAAACCGTAATAAATAATTCTATAATAATTAAATTCGGTACGGTACAGGTTTGTGGGACTAGAAATCGCACTGCTAATATTCGGGAAGATCGATCCATAATTGACCATATGCCCCATATAAACCCCACTCGCGGAAAACAGCTTAGTACGCCTAAAACAGTAATAAATAATGCTATCAAATAGAAATTCGGTACGTCACAGCTTTATAGGACGAGAAATCACACTGCCAAATTTCGTGAAGATTGGTCCATAATTTACCCTAGGCCCCATATAAACCCTACTCTCGGAAAACAGCTCTAAAACCAAATAAAGCCCACTTTAGGAAAATAATTAAATTCACCTTAAACCATCACAGATATAGATATTGCGGTAACATTTCTTACTTAAATTCATATGGCCAGAAAAAATATCATGCAAATTTGTGAAATTTACTGTTAACGCTAAAACTAATTACACTGCTGCATTGAAATTTATTCTAATTTATTTTTAGTATTACCAGAAATCAGTCTTCAGAATTTTGGGATGATTGGTCCATAATTTACAATAGGTCCAATAAAAATTACGCTCCTTAAAATTATTTAAGTTCGGCTAAAACTTTTACGAATCATTTTATTTTACTCAAGCCAGTTCAAAGTTCTAACAAGAAACGCATAAAATTTTCTTATTGTCGGTCAATACTTTAATTCAGGTCTAAACCGCAACTAATTTTAATGCTGACGTTCGCTTTTGTGAAGCTTAATTAATAATATATATCGAGCCTTTGGTGCAAGACCGTAGTAACTCAAAATTTGAATTTTTTGACCTGGGTATGCAGTAATGATCTTTGGGGATATATCTATCTAAAGAAAAAAAGATTATGGTTCTATCTCTAGCTGATCAGATTTTACAGCTAAAAATGGCTTTATTGCCTTTAGCTTTGTCCAACAATATTTATTTGCAATAATGAAATATTTCCTTTATGACAAGAAACTTACAAACAGAAAACAAATTGTGAAAAAACAATAAGGCAATAATTTTTTTGCTACGTTTAAGGCACAAAAACACAACTGCATAATTTGTGTTCTTTTTTACTTGTTCGTATTATTTCACAATTCATCTTTGTTGAAAAAAAATAATTTAAAAAATCTTAAAAGTTTATTTGCTATATCGATATATTCCGAATTAATTAATAATGTTGTCGTTAATTTTGTGACAATAACGATACATTATTGATAGTTTGATACAAAATAATTAAATATAAATAAATATTTCATATTTTTAGTAATTTTTTACCTAATTTAATTATAAAACATTCCTCTTTATTAAAAAACTTGTAAAAAAATAACTTAAGTAAACGAAAATACTATCAAAAAGATGACTGAAAACTTCAAATGCATTTTTCTCAGTTCACGATTTTTTGAATTACTACGGTATTGCACCAAAGGCTCGATATGTATTTATCATATAGAGCCCACTCCTGTCGGTGGAGGGTATCAAAGATTCGGCACAGCCGAATATAGCACTCTAACTTGTTTAATTGGAAAAGAAGTTTAACCATTATGTTTGACGCTCTCTGCATATATATATAAAGTAAAAGTTCCAAATATTTTATTTTAGTAATAACTTTTTTGTGTCTGAACCGATTCCGAGTTTTTCAGCAAATATATTCTACTGAAAATCCGATCTTTTGATATATTAGACGTATCCATAGGTCATACAAACGCTCTAAAATTTTAGTTTTTAGAAACATTTTGATGCTTTTTAGCCCATTTTTGGAGTATTTTGCTAATAACTTAACCATTTTTTTGACGGATTTGGCACATTTATATACCCACGTCTTTAGGAAGAAATTTGCCATTTACTTAGATTATAAAACTTGGACTCGGGAAGATCTATAGTTCCCGAAAATGGGTATGCGTAAAAAATTAAATTTTATTTTGGGCATAACTTCCATTTCTAGAAAAAGAATTTCCGTACTTTTGGGAAATATATTCTGCTATACTTCTTGAGATCAGATGAGTTTCATCATAACATCAATTTGTTTATTTTTAAGAAAGTATTCTAGTTAATTTTAATGTGGGTGGATGCCGTTTGCGTCCCTAAAAGCAATTTTAAGCAATTCCTGGCTTGTAAATTACAGCTTGTAATAACATCGATTGCATTCTTAACATTTCCTGCATCGTATTACCCATTGCGTTCGTAAAATTATTAACTGTTTGCACTAATGTTTCCATAGTTTTTCCTAGTCGACTTTTATTGAAACTGGAGTTTCATCAATATTTGGCAAGGCACCTTACATTGGCATATGGCTTGATTTTAGAACGTTAGCGAAGGAACTTCTGTTATTTCTAGGCTGCGGTACCTGATTGTCAATAGTGTTTACCTGATTTATTACCTGGATTTAAGGGGGGATTAGATTAGGTTTCGGTCCAAATGAACACATGAAGATAGAGAATACTGGGCATCCTCTAGGGTTGGCGGTGTGATTACGTCAACAGTTGCTACAGTTGCAAAGCTGTAATATGTAATTTTCCGCATACGACGCAAACAGGGGTAAATAGCAGTATGCCTTAGTATGACCAAATTCGTGGCAATTCATTTCTTTTGTGCTGCTCTTCTATCGTGATTCTTTGTACAGAATTTATTTCAAACTGTAAATGGGGTACGTCGTTTTTTTAAGCTTAACTTCGACCTTTTCTGCTCTTCAGTGGGTATGTATAAAAATTTTTATTACGTGCTTCAAAGTTTGTAATTACCTTGCGAAAGTCATCCTCATGATTCACCTCTACTTTTTGGCTCGTTTATACTACCTCGCTTAATTGCAGCTACATAGAAGGAATTTTCACCTAACAACGAAATCAAACTCTTTATTAACTCATTTGAGTTTTGCTCTCTTAAGCTAAGTGAACACGATATGTTGAATCAGCCTATTGATGTTTAAAGATTTGCTACCAGTCCCAACATATCGTATAGGCAAAAAAATTTTCGAACAAACATATGCTTACCCACATATGACATGCATTTTGTAACGATGTTAGCAAACGTTTGTTCACAATTACAGCATATCAATTAGACATCATATTTCTAGTTTCCAACACATTTACTAAGTTCCAACACATTTTCTAAGTATGATAAAATATATGTTATTTGTTGAAAGTCGTATGCAAGGTTTTCAGCATACGGCAAATTTGATAGCATACAAAAAATATATGAAAATTCATTCTTCCTATTACTAGTACAATTTTGTACAGAACCCGGAACTCATCAAGATTTCTAACTCGTCGACAAACAAGGATAAAGAAATGAAAAAAGTGCTTTAAAATAAAATATTTATGCTAACGCTTTAGTTTTAAAGTAATAGACCATAAAAGTTGAAAAATTCTTTACCAATATCTCTTTAAGTATAAATTAGATCTCAACAATATGGGTATTGTGGAAGGGCGCTTCCAAATACCTTTAACCTGATATGTAAAAAAATGCCGAATTTTAAACCCATTTAGAACCAATTTCAAAAAATATTTTAACTAACTCATGTATTTTAACAGAATTGCTCTAATCAATATGTGCTAATAATTTATATTCGTAGGGTCATTAAACAATTCACAATATTTCCCGAATAAAGCGGCACTTTAAAACGCATAAAATGCTAAAAATTTATAACTGTATTTAAACTAGGTCCAATTTATGTTTTTAATACTTAAAATCACTCAACCGAATCTCATGATGATTGATCCAAAATATACCATAACACCCCCCCTGAATATATTTTTAATATAGCTAAAGTGATACGAACTACGATATTTAATTAAAATTAGGTTAAATAAATTTTTTATGACTAACAAGGACGATGGTATAAACGGTCAAAACCGACCATTTGATACTCTACACCACAGTATATACAGACAAATATTTTGGAGTGTACCTTATTTGGGACTCATGGACAGGGTAAAAAAAAATTATGTTATCAGTTCATTAAATTCTTGACCTACTATTAAAAAAGATTGCCATAACAAAGACGACATTATAAAAGTTATCATCGCCAAATTTCATATCAGTACCAACATCTATAAGGGATTTATGGCATTGGTAATATTTTTGTGAGTGGTATTTGTATGGGAGCTATGGTTAAATATTAGGGAGATCGATTATTCGATTTTCGAATATTTCGAAAAGCTGAAATTTAAAAAACCCGGGTTTCGGTTGAGCATTTAAGAAATAACCGGACTTAATTCGTATAAAAAAAACAGTAAAATCAAATTACTTTTTGAAATTAAAAGTTTATTCGAATAAAAACAAACAAATTCACAAAGGTAAGGATCCAACGAAAGACATAGTTATGACTTAGAATTTTTAAAGAACCTTGTTTTAAAAAATTATAGGAATTTTATAAATTTTTTACTTGAGATATTATCCCAATTATATTTTAAATAAAAAATGTCTGATATTTTGGTATATAAAACGTATCCATGGATCATACTATAGCCCTAAAATTTGAAATTTTGATGTTTTCTTGACCATTTTTTAGTATTTTCAATTATGTCTTTGTAGGAGAGGTACCACGTCACGCCCACTTTTCCAATCCCTCTTATATTTTGTGAGATGCTGTGTAATGATAACCGATATGTTTATACCTAATTTGGAAACTTTAGCCCGTTTCGTTCTCCAGATCTTTGTATGGGAAGTGCCACACGCACTTCTCCATTCCCACCAATTTTTTAGAGAGTTGGTAAATTCATAACGAAGATGTATGTACCGAACTTGAAACCCCTGGCTCTTGCCGTTCTCCAGATATACAGAAAAAGAAAATAAAAAAACAACAACAATATGGGATTTATGGGAAAATATAGAGGTGGTCGTGGTTTATCTCAGCCATTTGTGGACCGATCTGGTTGAATTTCAATAGCAAAATTATAATGAGCATATCTGACATAAATATATTCCAACCAAGTCATATCTGGGGTCTTCGGAAAACTCATTTCAACAGACGGACCGCCGGACCAATAACCAGATTTTAACTTCCCTTCTCATAAGGAGCCAGAATATACATATCGTTGGTCTCAAGTAGAAAGGCCCTAACTCAAATAATTGTAACTGTATAGGAGAAGGTAAAAACATAACAGAAACTGTATGTATCATAATGTAAACTTGCTCATACAACTGCTTGTAAAGCCGTTATTCTTTACAACAATGTAATGAATTTTTGTGACGAGGTGTATTTGTGTAAAATTTATTGGAATAACTGGAAAACTCACTTTCGTAAAAAATGCGAGTTAGGGCCTTTCTACTTGAGACCATCGATATATACTTTAGATCTTAGATCAACATTGTAGAAATTACAAACAGAATAACAAAGTTATAAATGTATGCCATTTTAACTTCGGTGAAAGGTATACGAGTAATATTTATTTTTTGCCAAAGTATAGTTGGTTAATTTCGTCAACTGATGGTTAATTTAGATCACAAATGGTTTATTTTAACCAAATTATGGTTCCTTTCTACCAAATTCTAAATTATTGACTGATTATCACAAAATTGCATTGTATTATTATTAGCTAAATAAAAATTTTACTGCAATATCGTTATTCGTTACGGTTTCAGGCGTACTAAAATTTTTTCCGAGAGTGGGCTTTGTATGTGGTCTATGGTAAATTATGGTCCGATCTTTTGCGAAATTTGACAGTGTGATTTTAGTTTTATAAAACAATTATTTGTAACATTCATAAGTTGTAGACTCATCTCAACGAAATTTGGTAATATATAACAGTGATTTTTCGAAATTATTTATATTTGTCATAATCATATATGTATGCTTAACGTTTATTCTTAAGAGATATTTGTTAATTGTTATCTTTAAAAACATCATTCTGATAAAAAAAAAAAATTTTATGGACGGAATGAAATTTTGAAGGAAAAAATTTGGTGCTAGCGCCCTCGAAAATATGAAAATTATAAAAATCGTTTTAATGAAAAAACAACTTTATCATTAATTGTTTGCTTAGTAGCTGTTGTTTATTTAATAACTTTTTTTATTGACTGTTGGAGACTGTACATTAATATAATTTAAAAATTCTTTTAGGTAAGATTCATGAAATATCAAAAAAATATTCTTTGAAGAAGGTATTTAATGAGTTATTATTTAATATTCTTAAAACGAGTGATTTAAAAGAATTAATCACCAAAATTGCACATTAAGAACTTTCGAAATGAAATTTCATGGGAATTTACAGGAATATTTTTAACATTGAATTAAAACTCCTTAACATCGAGAAGGGTTATAATGGTATATTCAAATTTGAAAAAAAAAATCCATTTAAATTTCTATACAAATCCATTAAGCGGCATGGCCACACATCAAACTGACCCTTCGAACTCACCTTTTGTCAACACACACGATTGGTTCGA
This sequence comes from Pollenia amentaria, assembly GCA_943735925.1. Classification (NCBI taxonomy): domain Eukaryota; kingdom Metazoa; phylum Arthropoda; class Insecta; order Diptera; family Polleniidae; genus Pollenia; species Pollenia amentaria. The sequence continues at coordinate 195,289,723 of OX031008.1, read as the reverse complement.
TGTGAATTTGACAAAAATCAAAATACTTTTGATTTTCATAAAAAATTTACGCCAGTTTGATGTGTGTGCACGTTATTTCTTCAAATTTTGTTTATGGTTTGTTAAAAAATTCATCAAAATTAGATTTAAAAGAAAATTTTTTTTTTAAATTTTATTATACAACTTTTAAATGAAGTTTGATGGCCTAAATTTGATGTGTGGCTGTGCCAAGTAAAACTAAAAAGGTTAATTTGATGAATCAATTTGATGTGTGGCCATGCCGCTTTAATATTAAAACAAGTTAGAGTGCTATATTTGGCTGTGCCGAATCTTTGATACCCTCCACCGACAGGAGTGGGCTCTGTATAATAAATACATATATATTATTAACTAAGCTTCACAAAAACGAACGTCAGCATTAAAATTGGTTGCGGTTTAGACCTGAATAAAATTATTGACCGACAATAAGAAAATTGTATGCGTTTCTTGTTAGAACTTTGACTGTTTTCCGAGAGTAGGGTTTATATGGGGCAAAGGGTAAATTATGGACCGATCTTCACGAAATTTGGCACTGCGATTTTTAGTCATATGAAACTGTGATATACCAAATTTTTTTGATAGCGTTATTAATTAGGGTTTTAGGCACACTAAACGGTTTTCCGGAAGTAGGGTTTATATGGGGTCTAGTGTAAATTATGGACCGATCTTCAAAAAATTTTACAGTGTGATTTCAAGTCCTATAAAACTGTGACGTACCAAATTTTAGTATGAAAGCGTTATTGAGGGTTTATACGGGGCATAGGGTAAATTATAGACCGATCTTCAAGAAATTTGGCAGTGTGATTTCTCGTCCTATAAAACTGTGATGTACTGAATTTCATATGATAGCATTCTTTATTACGGTTTTAGGCGTACTAAACGGTTTTCCGGGAGTAGGGTTCATATGGGGCCTAGGGTTATTTATGGACCGATCTTCAAAAAATTTCACAGTGTTATTTGTGGTCCTATAAAACTGTGACGTACCAATTTGTAGTATGAAAGCGTTATTGATTACGGTTTTAGATATACTAAGCTGGGAGTATAAAATATAAAAACCCATTCCCTCTGATTACCTTAAGATGAAAAAATCTTAAATAGATAAAGTTATCTAGATAATATTCGGCGTTAGAAATTCTTATATTATTAGTCTTAACCTCATAACATAATTTTGTTTTAATAGGTCCATAATTCTAAGAGAACACTCTTAAAATTTTGTCTGTAAATATGAAATGTTCAGAATTTACCGACCATACTTTCTTATTTCTTATTTTTTGTAAAAGCTTTTTTTATAATTAAACGTTAATTTGATATCAGGTGTAATTTCATTTAAATTCGGTAATTTTGCGTCATTTCAAGTGTAGTTTTGAATTCTGCTGGTGGTATCAATTTTATAAGCTTAAGCAGAGAGCTTGGACTCGTTGAGTAAAGAGAATAAGAGTTTGAAGCATAGTATTCAACTAGTATGCCGACTCTTTGACAGATACATAACTTAAATGTCAGTGGTACCTAACATGGGGTCTTCACCTGAGATAATATCTGATATAATATGTGAGAGGACGTCGGCAGAATGAGAGAGCAAATTTCTTCATGTTAATCTTAATCATAAACAAGGGGAACATGTATCTTATAAGATTTCATAATTTACTGATTTTCGTACAGTAAACTTGTGTCGTTTTTTATTCTTTTTTAGTTTTTTCTTTGTTTTTAGTGGTTAATATGGTTTTTAAGCACTTTTCACAAGATTTCCACTATTTTCACTTAAAAAATTAAACATTTTAATGATAGCGTCTTTTTATTAATTTATATGTATTTATGTATATGCATTTTTTAATTGTTATAAGATTTCTCATAACAACTGTCTCATACCATTTGAGAGTCCACACGTAAGAAATTACTTTCTGCGATTGAATTTGACGTTTGCTGATATAAAAATCTTATATCTTATCTCAGGTGGAGACCCTGTGTAACTCATGTTTTTTTAGTAAGATTTTTTTCAAATGTATTGGTGTATAAAACTATTTCCACGACTAAACATAGTTGCATAAAATCGTATAGAATGTGCCAACAATTTTTTTTTTTAAATAAAATTTTTTTCGTTCAATAAATTTTCAATTTATTTAATGCTGGCTGCAGTTATAAACTTTAAAAAAATATGTTTGTAAAATTTTCATTCTGCAATACATATTGGAAAATATTTAAATAATTTATGATTTTTAATATTATTTTAAACAAAAAAAATGCAACTCTGCTGGCTTTAATAATATTAACAACAGAAAAAATTAGTGTCAAATAAGTTTATATAAACATTTTTAGTTTGTGAAAAATAAAAACATTTTGCAATGTGTTTGTCATAAAATTAAAGAAAAGCTGTTATATTGTGAAAATTTTAAATAGAAAAATTTCAAATTTTGTTTTGTCTTTTTTGTTTTTATGTGTGTTGAATTCAGACAGAACGTATATGTGTGAGGGGTGAACTAAAAAATTGAGAACGCTCACTCTAGTTGGAATACTAGTTCTAAACTATGGTTTGAAGAATTATTAGGAGTTTTTGCAAGTAAAGTAGCCTGTATAATTTATCTTAGGCCCTAATCATGTAAACCCCAATGCAACGCCAAATAATTTTATTAAAAGCAAAAACAAAGTCATAAATATTTTGCAATTTTGTTGTTGCTTTCTACAGAAATTCATATTGCGTTTTAAAAGTTAAAATGCTGTTGTTGATTTATCCATAATATTTAGTTGTATACCTTGAAGTTTATACATATTACGATTATTTATTTTGTGTTTTATTTTAATTTTGATTGTCTTAATTTTTGTTCTTCCCGAAAGTGGGTATGTGTAAAAAATATAATTTTATTTTGGGCATATCTCTTCCATTTCTGGAAATATAATTTCCGACTTTTTTGGAAATATATTCTCCGTTATTTTGATATATATAAAACGTGTTCATAGGTTATACTAGAACCCTAAAATTTTTCCAATTCCGCCCATATTTTGTGGGGTGCTGTGTATTGATAACCGATATGTTTGTACCTAATTTGGGAACTTTAGCTCGTTTCGTTCTCCAGAGATAATGAAATGTATAATGTCTTTGTATGGGAAGTGCCACACCCGCTTCTCCAATCCCGCCCCATTTTTAGAGAGTTGGTGTATTCATAACTAAGACGTTTGTACCGAAATCGAGAGCCCTGGCTCTTGCCGTTCTCCAGATATAAAACAAAAGGAAATGAAAAAACAACAACAACATGGGATTTATTGGAAATATTAGAGGTAGTCATTTAAGGACCGATCTGGCTGAATTTCTATAGCAAAATTATAATGAGCATATCTGACATAAATATAGCAACCAAGTCCCCATCATATCTGGGAAAATCCACTTCAACAGACGGATAACCTGATTTAAACTTCCCTTCTCATAACGAGCCAGAATATATGTACATATGTATATTAGTGTGTCCCATTAAAAAAAATTTTTTGGGGATCATTCTTAATTTGAATACTCATAAGGCTAAGAATTTTTGAGATTTTTTTCCGATTTTTCGGAGGTGGTTTAGAGGTCGCGCAAATTGATTTTGTACCAAAAATCGACCTTTTTGGGTTTTTTTAATTTCGGTTGAAAATTGGTAAAAAAATAGATATTTCTTCAGCTTCTGAGTCAATATTCTTAAAGAAAATTTTCCGATCTTTAATTTTATGTGCATAAATAATAAGTTTCGTCAGGGATTTTCCACATTTTGATACATTATATATCAGTTTTTCGTAAATTTTCAGCAAATATGAAAAAAAATGCTTTATAACTTTTAAAATTTGTATTAAGACTAAAAAAACTAATGATGCAGTTTAAAAGATTATGAAGTTTTAAATAAATTAGCGAAAAAAAAACTGAATTTTCTCTCACCGTTCTCGAGTTATACCCTTTTAAAGCTTTGTTCACATTGTATGAAATGTATAATACTATAAGGTGTGAACTAGGTTTGCATTGCTTTAAACTTTAAATAATTGGATTTAGAAAATGTTTTACAAATAAAATAATAGTTACTTACCAGTCATACATAACAATAACATATGTAATTATTACAAGAAGTCCCGTCTTTTTAATTAAAATATTTTGTTAATCTGAAGTTTTATTGCTCCGGTAAGTTGAAATTATCATAAAGTAGTCCAAGAAATATTGGGTAATATTTTTTAAAATAGATATGCCTTTGTCGAATACAAGGAATGTGTGGTGTGTGGGCAAAATGATTGATGACCTTGATACTGCCAAACCGCCGACAAAAAACCAAATACTGCAAAGATTTTTTAAATTGCATTTAGTAGAAAAGTGCACTATTTCCAAAAGCAGTATTTGGTTTTTTGTCGGCGGTTTGGCAGTATCAAGGTCATCAATCATTTTGCCCACACACCACACATTCCTTGTATTCGACAAAGGCATATCTATTTTAAAAAAATATTACCCAATATTTCTTGGACTACTTTATGATAATTTCAACTTACCGGAGCAATAAAACTTCAGATTAACAAAATATTTTAATTAAAAAGACGGGACTTCTTGTAATAATTACATATGTTATTGTTATGTATGACTGGTAAGTAACTATTATTTTATTTGTAAAACATTTTCTAAATCCAATTATTTAAAGTTTAAAGCAATGCAAACCTAGTTCACACCTTATATTATATTATTTTTTTTTTGCTAATTTATTTAAAACTTCATAATCTTTTAAACTGCATCATTAGTTTTTTTAGTCTTAATACAAATTTTAAAAGTTATAAAGCATTTTTTTTCATATTTGCTGAACATTTACGAAAAACTGATATATAATGTATCAAAATGTAGAAAATCCCTTACGAAAATTATTATTTATGCACATAAAATTAAAGATCGGAAAATTTTCTTTAAGAATATTTACTCAGAAGCCGAAAAAATACCGATTTTTTAGCAATTTTCAATAATAATTCAATAAAAGTCAAAAACGCTAGATTTTTGGTACAAAATCAGTTTGCGCGACCTCTAAAGCACTTCCGAAAAATCTGATAAAATTCTCAAAAATACTTTACCTTATGAGTATCCAAATTAGGAAAGATCTTCCGAGAAAATCCAAATTTTTATTTTTTTTGGGACAACCTAATGTATATACTTTATAGGGTCTAAGATCAATATGGTAGAAATTACAAACGGAATGACAAAGTTATATACATATACCCTTTTACCTTCGGTGAAGGGTATAATAATAATAGTTATTTTGCCAAATTTAGGCTAATTTTGATCACAAATGGTTAATTTTAACCAAATTATGGTACATTTCTACCAAATGCTAAATTATTGACTGATCACCACAAAATTGCATTGTATTATTACTAGCTAAATATAAGTTTGACTGCAATATCATTATTCGTTCCGTTGATTGGCAACCCTTGACTTAAAGTGTTAAAACATAAAATTTTTTTTATCTGCATTAACATTTTTAAAATAAATTGAAATATTCTAGTTTTATAACATAAATATCAATAGAGTTGTTTTAAATTCGTTGTTCCTGGCGTATAAAACTTTAATCTATTGGAGTTTGTACTGAAGCCGTGTTAAATACCTTATTTTCAGCTGTGGTCTTTTTTGATTCTCGTGTCCCATGGTCATATCTTGGTGGATTCTGTGCCGGAGGAGCTTAAGCGTGGTCTGAAGTGTTCAAAATCATATACTGTGAAGTATTTTATTATTGTCTGTTGAGATGAAAAGTTTGAAATTCTTAAATTATATTTGATCTACTTCATTTTGGTTGTGTTTTTCGCATTATCATCTGGTACCTGCTTGCAGCAATTACAGCTCTTTTTAAATAAAAGAAACAGTGCTGTCAAGTCTATATTGCATTGCCATATACGTCAAGGACAATATTAATTGTAAATTCTTGAAATCTCATCTTTTGGAAGAAAAATGTTAGTTGGTTGTGTATATAGACCGAACAGTTCTATTGTTTATACAAATTTTATTTTAAAAACCGAAACCTTAATTATGCCATACAACGATATATTGATAGCAGGGGCCTTTAATTCTAACCTTTTAACGGAAACCTCGTTTAGAAACAGTATGGAATCGATAGGACTCACACCTACAAATACATCTACAGCTACTTTACAAAAACCAATAGTACGCTTTTAGATCTTATTTTCGTGGGAAACATATCTAAAGTTCTGCTTTACGATCAAGTTTCAGCTTCATGTTTTTCCAGACATGACTTGGTTTTTACGGCATATGACTTCTTGGTAGAACAAAACTTAAACCACAATATTTTAAATGAAAACGTTTTACAGATAAACTGGAGTAATATCTACAACATGATATCTGTAGATGAGCAACTATCCTTTCTTGAGTATTATATTTTACAACTGTATGAGGAAACAGTACCTTTGAAAACAAAAACTATTAAACCAAAAAACAACCCGTGGTTCAATTGTACTATTCGACATGCAATAAAACGTAGGGATTTAGCGTACTCACGGTGGAAACGTTTTAAGACAGTAGTTCTAAAGTCTGATTTTCGTTCCGCGAGGAAGGAAGTCAATTATCAAATAAGAATCGCAAAGACTAAGTATTATTCTAAGCGATTTGGTTCTGCTCTTGAATCGAAACGGACTTGGAAAACTATTAAGGATATTGGAATTGGTGATCCTGTTAAAAATATAAGCTCCTCTATTGACGCTGATGAACTCAACAATATTTTTGCTAATAATCCAATGGTAACACCAAACAATACAGCCCTCGACAACAATACATTTAACACCAGCAACAACAATATTTCTGAACAAAATATGTTTGAGTTCTCATGCGTTAGCCAACTTGATGTTTTCACTAGTTGCATTGAAATAAAATCTAATGCTGTAGGATATGATAATCTTCATCCCAAGTTTATTAAAGCCATCTTACCAGTTCTTCTGCCTTATATTACCTATTTATTTAACACCATCATAACTACAAGTAATTTCCCTGCAAAGTGGAAACATGCTAAAATAATTCCAATTCCAAAATCGAACACCGAATATCGACCAATTGCTATTCTTAGCTTTCTGTCAAAAGTAATGGAAAAGGTCTTGCTCCGCCAAATAAGTTCTTACGTTTATGATAATCATTTACTATCTGATAAACAGTCAGGTTTTCGTCCTAAACACAGCTGCGTAACTGCTCTAGTTGATGTCTCGGAGAATATACGGCGAGAACTTGATTATGGTAAGATTAACTTTTTAGTTCTACTAGATCACTCTAAAGCTTTTGATACGGTTAACCACCAAATTTTATGTACAAAGCTAAGGACTCTTTTTAACTTTTCGTCGTCATCAACAAAACTAATTTCATCGTATCTCACAAATCGTATTCAATCGGTTTTCGTAAACAACAAAGCGTCTAGTCCCTTATTACTGTCTAGTGGTGTTCCTCAAGGATCGATTTTAGGACCAATGTTATTTTCAATCTACGCCATCGATCTGCCGCAGCAATTAACTCACTGCAGTGTCCACATGTATGCAGATGATGTACAATTATACCTTAGTAGTCCAGTAGCATCAATTAAGGAAAACATTGGCAAACTCAATTACGATCTAAACAACATACATCGTTGGGCATCTCAAAATGGTCTGTGTTTAAATCCACGTAAAACAAAATGTCTGGTTATTCACAAAAAAAATATCACACCTTTAATCGAAAATGATATCCTAATAAACAATGAGAAAATTGACATCGTAAAAACGGCAAAAAATCTGGGATTAGTGTTCAATAGCAACTTAACTTGGTCAAGCCATATAAATACACTGGTGGGACAAATTTATGTTAAACTAAGAGCCCTGTGGTCCGTACAATACTTTACACCGCTGAATGTCAGGATCCTACTTGCAAAAGCTTATTTGGTTCCAGGCCTTACATACGGATGCGAGTTGTTTTCTCATTGCGATTCCACTAGTGCAAAAAAACTTGAAGTATTATATAACAACATCATAAGATATATTCATGGACTAAAGAAGCGTGACCAAGTTTCAGCATACTCGAAAACTCTCTATGGAGTTACTTTCGAAAGCCTTCTTAAGATACGGGTTCTTTTGTTCTTACATAAAGTGATTTACACTGAAAAGCCAAAATACCTTTTTGAAAAAATAAGATTTGCTAGATCACCAAGGGGTAAAAGGATCATATTTCCGAAATTTGGATGCCTAGTTTCTCAATGGCAATTTTTCATCAACGCTATTCGTCTTTGGAATGCTCTTCCTTATGACCAACAAATAAACAGCAACGCAATGTCTTTTAGGGAATTCCTTTTTAAATATTTTGCCTAATTTATTTTGTTTAAATTTTTAATGTTAAAATTTTTTATGTTGAAATTTATTTATGTTTTAAATTGATTTCGTTTTCTTTTCTTTCTTTCTTTAAATTTTTTTATATTTAATTTTTATTATAAAATGTTTAAAATGTTTTTTTTTAAGTTTAACTTTATTAAATTTGGAAAATAATTTGTACACATACACAATCCTGCACTGTAATTATAAGACTTAGTTCTGTTGTGCAGGAAATCATAATCAATAAATAAATAAAATAAAACAGTATGCCTAAAAGTATGTTATAGAACAGATGAGTAATAAACGAACCCTACATTTAACACTGACAAAAATAATTGTAATAAACTTTTGTCAAATCAAAATATGGATGAACAAAACATATCACAAGATGTTTTCTCATGGGAAAAAATATGCAGCCTATTAGACGATAAATTAAAAGACGTTACTAGAAAGGCTGATTTAGTTGACCTTAAAGTTGATATTGATGAATTGAAGAAGGAAAATTAACAATTAATAAATGAAGAAAAAAATTAACAACACGTCTCGAATTCATAGATCGAAGGTCAAGATCGTCTAACGTTGTTGTGTCTGGACAACAAAGCGACAAAATAAATGCTGCCAAAGCCGAATTTTCAAAATTATGTGCAGAGGTACTAAACGCGAACATAAATATTATGTCAGCACGGATAATTTATTTGGGTAAAGCATGTTTCACTTTAGTGTCATGTATGCATGCTCTTCACGTAACATCGTTCAAAAATAAATTGAAGGGAAAAACTATATTCATACAAAAAGATTATACTGAAGACGAACAAAATATGCAAGCAAGCGGTAAAAGTAAGACTCGGTGAAATCTGTATTTTTATTAATAATATTAAATATACTTGGTCCATGGGTAAAACTATGGCAAATACCGCTGATGTGTGCATTAACGGAGGACGCATACCACTGGCGCAAATTTAGTAAAGAATAGCAATTTAATTCATTTCATTTATTATCTTATAATGTAGCAAATCTTACAAGTGCAATAAAAGTTGGAGACTTCATTACCTATTTAAACAAATTTGATGTATTTTTTTCTTTTTGAGACCCACGTTGTAGAAGATAAGCAAAATCAATTTTGAAAATTCTTACAAAATTATTCTCTGCAATGGATTGCTGCAGAGAAAATACATAGATCTGGCCATGCAAGTGGTGGTTACTTGTTTTGTTTTAAGAAGGAAGTTCAGAGAAAATATGGTTTCAATTTTTAAATATGAGCGATAATATAGTTTTTACCGTTAAACTTGAAGGTAAACTGTTTTAACTAATCCCGAGATATCTGAACTGCACAAATTGGAATACAGAATTTGAGAAATTTCAAGATTTTTTGCAGGAACTAAATCCCACAAATTATTGCATAGTTGGTGAATTAAATGCTAGAATCTCATATGTGCAATTTTTGGATACTAACTTTTTAATACATCTGCCTAATATACGTTAATCAAGATGCTCGAAAGGCAAAGTAATCAACAACCAAGGTAAAAAACTAATAGATTTGATAGAATAATTTGGTGGCATTCAAACCCAAATTCTATCCCTTTTCATTCTTACTAAAAAAAAAAAACGAAAATATGTTTAAGTATTAGAGATCATCGTTTTCCGATTTGTTATTCAATTCAATAAAACAAAAAATAAAATTATTTTAAAGTAAAACATAACAATTCAAGCAAAACATCTTAAAAACTAAGAAAAAAAATTCACAAATTAAAATTTAAGGCAATAGATTTAAGTTCATGTGCATATAACATATGTAAATTGTACGTCAAAGAAACGTACATACATACGTATGTATGTATGCTACATCATGCATACATTTTACAAGAAAAGCAAGGCTTTTTTATTTAATCTACAATTTTTTGTCTGCATAGTGGCAATGTATGCAATGCATAGTGGCATTTTTAACAAATGCCCTGAAAGAGAATCTTATTGATACCGTAAAAAAATACGAATTTTTTGATAATAAAAGCTTAATCCTCTATGAATTCTTATAAATAAATTATATTACAATTTCAGTTAAACTTTCCATTTTTGCAAAATTGTTTTTATTTGATAAACATATTAGCACAACAGATGATTAAAAAAAAACAATTTGGCGCATTACACGCATTGCAAGTAACTTGAATTTAGAAACGCATGAAATGCACAAAAAGTATCATACGCATCTACGCATGGTGTGGACCTTCAGCTTTAAACCAAGTACAAAAAAGATTAAACTTTTCGTTGGTAGTGCCACTCTGATACATATATATCTCATATACATGCCTGCCATATTTGCCGATTTATCGGCATTAGCAAGGTGCCGATTTTTGCTCCAAAATAAACACTTAAACTACGGTAACTTTGCTTGTTAACGTGTAATTTATTAATTTTGGGTAACTGTGGAGCAACTTGAATCAAGCGCATTTTGAGATTGATTCAATCTCAGTTTTACTTAAATCAATCTCATTTTCGGATTATTTTAAGTACGAATTCGGGATTGAATATGGATAAATTGAGTATTTCGCGATTGAATAACCTGTACTTGATTCAAGAAAATCCGTACTCACCGTACTATTGATACCGCTTCGGGTTGATTTGAGTACGGATGGATTGATTTGGCTTTTGAGTGTAAAGCAGTGTTGCCACTTTGTGGGTAATTTCTCGAATTTGGTGCAATTTTTCCACTCGTGGGTAGAGTGTGGGTAATTTCTTTGAGGTGTAGATCAGGTGTAATTCGAAATTCTTTTAGATCAAATAATATAAGGATTTGATTTTAGTGACCAAATTTATACCTTTTAAGATATTGTTGATTTAAAAAAATGTACAGTATATGCAACCAAGGTCACTGTTTATTTAAAAAAAAGGTTTCATCTGAAACCATTATAGGAATTTTATTTACTAAATAGAGTATACAAAGAAACGGCAATGAACATTTTGAACCTTTCCTAGATGTATGGAAGTAGAACTTATTATTTTAAGTTTTTATTTTATTTATTCGAGGTTTTTGATGTTTTTTTTTAATTACTATAAATTTAAATTTTTTTGAATTACTATATGAATCTTAATAATATGACTACTAATGATATTATTGGCGTAAATAGGGTATTATGAGTTTGTGCTGATACATGAAACACATATAAATATTTGTTGTAATATACCGATCGACTTAGAATCTGAATCTGAGTCGTCAATCCTGCTGGCTGATTGTCTGTCCATGAAGGCCTTCTGCGTAAAGTACATGTTGCAATTTTTAAGATAATTTAATGAAATTTGATTCATACGTTTTTTTGAATCTCCGATCCGATCTATAATTTCACATAGCCCCCATACGAACTGTTTTCCTAAGAGACCATAAGCCATCTGATTATGTTGGTATTTGGACAAAATAAGGCCCAAATATATTTTATTTCAACTTAAATTATCTTACGAAATTAATTTTGCAATCAGTCCATATTTGGCCATGTCTCCCATACAAATACCACTTACGAAAATAGCTTGCAATAGAATTGCAATAAAATTGGAATGTACTGATAAAAAAATAGCTAATATGTGGTAGGTAGGTCATATATAAACCTCCTCCCTTAAATCTTTTTAAGACGAAAAAATCTCAAATAGATGTAGTTACCTACATTCTTATGTTATTAGCTTCGAACTCATATCATAATTTTATTTTAATAGGTCCATAATTGCAAATGGGACCAAACAAGGGAATACTCTTGAAAATTTGTCTGTAAATAAAGTGATGTAGGTCTTAAAATGTTCGGAATAGTTTTGAATTTTGCTGGTGGTAACACTGGTGTAAAGAAATGGCCAATATTTACTCAAGCAAAACGAGATTCCCATCGATCTCGTTCTTATCATTTTGTGAGTCAATTTTCTCAATAGTTTCGGTATTTGATAGGGTATTCATTTAATCGGGCTTTTGCTTTAATCGGTTAATCGCTCGATTAATTAACCGAGGTTTTGGTTTAATCAGTTAATAATCGGTTAATTTTGTAATTGATCGGTTAACCGATTAATAAAGTTTTTTTTTTATAAATTAAGTAATTTCAATACATAAAAATGCATAAATTATTTATTATTTGGAGTTTATTTTTAAAGAAAGCAATAACATAACAAACGTAACAGTTCTTGAATTAACACGAGCAAACAAAAAAAAGAATTCATAAATATGTAATACATATCGCACTTAATCAACAAGAGGGTATTAACACAAAATTTAAAAATTTTCAGAAGCAGCAATATAAATTTTTATTTAACATTGAAGGCATATGAAAAACAAATTTAAAGCCAACCCTTTTATTACCAAAAAGTAGACAAAATAGCACGATATTTTTACAACGGGTAGATATGAATATAACACGTTGATTTTTTCGAAAAAGTGAAGAAATAAAAATTTTGAGTTAATACCCTCTTGTTGATTAAGTGCGATATTTTTTAATTAATACATAAATATTATGTAGTAATTATAAAATAAACTGTTTGATAATTTTATTAGTTATTTTGATAGTTTCAGGAGACCTTAAAAATAATCTTTTAGAAAAATGTTTAGGATTTAAGCGATTCTTTTCTTTAGTTTTGATAAATCTTGACATGGAAAAAATTCTTTCACTTATTGCTGATGTTGGAGAAATCGAACGTAATCCAGAATATCTAATTTCTTAGTCCTTTTCCTGGATTTCTCTAAACGTATAAAATCTTCCATTATGCCATTAGAGTCCTGTTTTAATTTTTTTAAATTTTCAACTCTTCTAATTGTTTCGGTTAATTCTGTTAAAAGATTGATATGAGAAAATATGAGAAGAAACAAACAACTAAACACATACATACATATGGGAAGTTCCAGTGAAAAGTCTCATTTTTGTAACGAAACGCCAAAGTTAATTTAAATCGTTTATCAAAAATTGTAAATGTATAATTTACTTTTTTATATGTTGTGTAAAGCGTTGAACAACATGGTCCTTAAATACAAGCTTATTTGATTTCTGGCGTTACATTACAAAAAGTAGACTTTTCGCTGAAAATTCCCATATTTACCTAAAACGAGCAAAGATTTTTAAATTCGATAACTTGGAAAATAAATCTTTATAAGTTCAAACCTTATTAAAAAAGGTTTTATACAAAAAGTCTTGCAAGTCAAAATCTACTTCAGTTTTTTGTAACGTCACGCCGCACAGTGGGAAATTTTACGAGAAGGCGGTCAAAATTCCATAACTTTTGACTGGATCGGTATTTTTTATGCGATTTTTTTTTGCTCGATAGGTGCGATATTAGGCTTTAATTTGCGCTATAAAACGTAAAATTCGATAGGATAGGAGCAAAAGTTATGGGGAGTTCAAAATGCATTTTCATTTTTTTGTTGAGTTTCGGTGTAAAAGTTGAATATTTCAAATATGAATTTTTTTATAATTTATCATTATTTCTCTTGTATTTTACAACTGATACTTATTTTTTATTGTCGAACTTAGATCCTGTCAGAAAATGACAATTTTTGGCCCCTGTAAATTTTTTAGTCCCAATATTCACAGGGGCCAAAGGTTGGCTTTTTTGGGACGAGACGAGGATAAAACTGAAAAGGAATATTTTGAAAAATGCCCAAAAAGCATTCTTGGCTATCGATAACATTTCTTAAAAATCAGATCATTTGTTAGCCATTTTTCGTTGCGTAAGTAAAACGTTTTCTTGTTTAAACTTTTAACTTACTCAGAAATCTAACGTGTTAGTCGATTTATGTCGCCTATTCGTTTTGCAGCATCCGTTCACCCACAATAAGTTCATAACAATGGCAATACCTTTACCTTCTCCAAATTAATTGATAACCTGACGTGCTAGATAATTTATGTGGCCTGAACTGCTTTATTTGTCGAAAATTCTTTAAGATTCACCTTCTTTAATTTCAGTAATGTTTCCTTGCAGGACTTATATTTTGAACCGAATATCTTACCTTGGGTCACAGAAATTGCTGTAGTTCGCAAGACCGTATCCAGATGTGTGTACAATGGGGTATATAAATGTAGGTTAGATTCTGGACTACAAGAGAGTATAGATTTTTTTTTGACGCGTTTTGACGGGCAGGACTTATGTTCTATAAAATAGGAAATTTACGGGAAATTTTGACATTAAAAAAAAAAAGAAAATTAAATAGTTCTACAGGTCGCAGAGTTTAATGCTTTAAACCACGTATAGCTAATAAGATAAACTAATACACAAAACTTATGTGTAGTTTATAGAACACGAGCGCCTTACTCGTCCGTTCAAATAACATTTAAAACAAAAACAAATTTCGAAATTTTGTTTTTATTTTTAATGAAAGTTGAACGGACGAGTAAGGCGCTCGTGTTCTATAAACACCACATTATTCTGTCAAAAAATCTTGAAAAACAAAAAAGTTATGAGCATTTCAACTTTAAAAGTTTACTCAGAAATTCAAATCTATAACCAAATACTGAGAAAGTCCATTTGGTACCACCCTGTTCTCAATGAAATAGTTGAAATAGGGTTGAAATTTTTTGGCTCCCGAGGTTCACTAGTATTTACTTTCACATGAATAAAAAAATTTCAAAATCGGAGAACATAAAAAAAATAGTTTTGGCCGCCTTCTCAAAATATGAACCAGTGTGCGCCGGCGCATATTTTTGCTTATATCTTTAAATCCTTAGGGTTTATTATTGTAAATTTTTTTCTGAATATAAGGCTGCTTTATTACTTTGTAATATAAAAAAAACTTTTTTACAAATTTGACTTCTTCATTTAATTTTCTTATATTTTGTCGTACAAATATCACGTCACGTCACAGTGGAAATGGCCATATACAAAGAACGTGAAACAAAAAGCTGTTGCCAGTAAAGACCTATTTAAACTGAAGATCACTGAACACCTTCTTCGTTTGTATAAAAAAATATTTTCGAAACACATGCCTTTTGCATATGAGACGAAACAAATAATTAAAAACACAAAAAAATTTGTTATAATACTACAAAAACTTGAAAATTTTGTTACTTCGATTAATCGGTTAATTGACTGAAATTAACCGGCTTAATCGTTAATCGAAAATAGCCAATTTTAAATTAACCGATCAGTTAATCGGATTGTACTTAATCGGTTAACCGATTAACGGTTAACCGAAGGAATACCCTAGTATTTGACAATTATTCACATTTTGAAAACAAGAAAGACAAGCATAAAAAATTGAGTGAGATTACCAAGACAGTTTTTTCTATTAACCGATTAACGGTGAACCGAATGAATACCCTAATCCAAACCTTATTCCGTCCATATGCCACCGTGTCTCAAAATAAAAACTTTTTATTCTGATGTTGATCGTAATGACAAACCTGCTTTACAAAGATTACACTGGAACAACAAATTAGCTGTAACATATGTAGAAAAGCTTAGTTTGCTAGCTTATAGTGTCGATCTTCATACTGATGAGTCTGTAGATGAATTGACTTCCACATTAGTGTGGAACACAAATATGTAAACAAATTGCGCTATTCAACAGCCAGAGCCAAATTTCTGATAAATTAAATAAAGTAAAATGCAGTAGCGATTGGTGGCAGTTGTCAAACTCTTTGAAGTCACGTACACATACGGTTAAAGGTACGAGTATCTTAACAGCAGATAATTTTCAATCGCATTTTAGTGCTTTATTAAATAACACTAATAATATCCCTGCAATTAGCTGGGCAATGCCAAATTTAGCTGATTCCGTACTTGATTCATCTGTTGAATATTGTGAAATTTCATTTGTAATTAATAGCCAATCCCACGATCTCACACATCAACGTTCGCATAGAAAATTACATTTAAAACAAAAACAGTTTTTAAAATTTTGTTGCTGTTTTAAATGTAATTTGCTATGCGAACGTTAACGTGTGACATCGTGGGATTGGCTTTAAATTTTTAAAACGTAACAAAGCTCCAGGGCAAGATGGCATTAGCTATGAATTTTATAGATTTGCACCCGATTGTTTTATTAATGAAATATTGTCAGTTTTAAACAAAATATTTTTACAAGAAAAAATACCTTCGAGTTTTCAAAAATCTATTTTGTTTCCGCTATTCGAGAAGGGGGATGTAAGCCAACCATCAAATTATCGTGGATCATCACTCATTGATACTTTATGTAAAATCTTTAATACTTCATTGCTAAATAGATTAATTGGATGGATCGAGTATAATAAAGTACTGAACGAATTCCAAGCCGGATTTAGAAAACAGTACTCAACGGTAGACAATATCTTTAATCTAGTAAATATTGTCAACCTTAACAGTTTAAATGATAAATTTACTTTTGCATTCGTCGTAGATTTTTCATGTGCTTTTGATATGATACCAAGAAATTGCTTATTTTACAAACTTTCTTGCCTAAACCTGTCTTCTAAATTTATCAGAATTTTCGATCTCGGCGTAAAAGAGGGGTGCATTATAAGTCCAATACTTTTTGCGTTGTATGTTAATGACCTAGCAGATGTACTGCCACATGGTGTAAATGTTGCAGATATAAATGTAAAGATATTACTTTATGCGGACGATATTGTCATTCTATCGAAATCACAAGCTAATCTTCAAAAAATGATTGATGCTTTGTTTTCTTATTGTACAACGTGGTGCTTGAAAGTTAATTTAAATAAATCTTAAATAGTTGTATTTCGTTATGGTCCGAGAATTTCATCAAATCTGAACTGGAAGTTTGGCGATGACTGCATCGAGATCGTCAATAGCTACAAATATCTAGCTGTTGATATTGCATATAACTTGTCCTTTAAAAAATATCTGAAAAATAAATTAGCTGCTTCGAAAATGGCAATAAACTCCCCATGGTCTAAATACACTAATCACCCAAAAATATCTTAATGCAATAAACATAAAATATTTCACGCTGCTTCTAGATCAAGTATGTTGTACGCTGCTCAAGTATGAGGCTATCAAAAATACGATGAAGTAGAGAAGCTATTTAGATTTTTTATTAAAAAAAATGTTATATCTACCTACAACGACACCTAACTACATGTTATATCTTGAGACTGGTTTAGACCCTCTTTACATTACAACTTTGAGACTACACTTTTGTTACATTAATAAAGCTCTAAATATGAATCGAAACCGATTACCACGTATCTTAGCTGAAACAATCATTGCCAAAAATGAGTTCTGGGCAAAGGAGTGGACTTATCTACAACAAATTCTTCATATTACTTCTTCTTATTCAAACCAACCTCTTTGTTCTGATTGGAAACCAATAATAGCCTTGTTAATTATTAACGAACGTGAAAATAATGTACTCAAAGCAACAACCTCACGACACCACGATCTTTATTCGCAACTTCATTATAGTGTTACACCACTTCTTGCTAGTAATTATTCGTTCCGTATTACTAGCCTAATAATCAAAGCGAGAGGAGGAATGCTTGATTGAAATGCCAGATCCTTCCGTATCAACTCAATGTCGACATGCGCAACGCAGAGAAAGCTGAAAATACTTCCCACTTTTTAGGCGTTTGTCCAATATACATATGTATAATGGTTTTAGACTAGAATACTTTGGAAAAACTCAACTTGGAAGAATTTAAGTCCTAAATGTTTTAAATGGCTCTGATTTCAACAACATGTATTAATACGTAGAAATCTCCTCAAATTATAGAAAATTAATAATAAATGAATTTGAATACAATTTTGCTTAGCTTTAAATTAAACCAGGTAGAGTGCTATATTCGGCTGTGCCGAATCTTTGATACCCTCCACCGACTGGAGTGGGCTCTATATGATAAATACATATATATTATTAACTAAAAACGAACGTCAGCATTAAAATTGGTTGCGGCTTAGACCTATATTAAATTATTGACTGACACTATGAAAGAATTATGCGCTAGAACTTTGAAATGGCTTGAGTAAAATATCATGATTCGTAACAGTTTTAGCCGAACTAAAATGATTTTAATGAGGGTAATTTTTATTGGACCTATGGAAAATTATGGACCAATCATCCCAAAATTCTGAAGACTGATTTCTGGTAGTACAAAAAATAAATTAGAATAAATTTCAGCAGTGTAATTAGTTTAATTAGCGTTAACAGTGTATTTCACAAAATTGCATGATATTTCTTCTGGCCATATGAATCATAGTTGGATGAAATTTTACCGCAATATATATATCTGTTATGGTTGTTCAGCTCAGTGAACAATTAAACAATCCCATCCCAGATGTCATCTCAACTCCAGCGAATATCAACTGTCTTTTTTATTCTTGTTTTTTGCTTATTATCATTCTAAAGTCCATCTTGAGAAGAAACAACTTTGCGCTAAAACCTTAATCTATTAAATAAAATAAACCCTTGCCAATTCAAAACTTAAGCTTAGATACACATAATATAAATGTATTAAACCTACCCTAAACACTAACTAAAACAGTGAATTTAAAATATTTAACTTAAATTTTAATTGGAATTATAAATAAATACGTATACCTAATTAACTTAACCTAGAAATCAAAGTGTTTCTTATTTACCTAATACCTATCTACATACATATTGGTATATTTACATTTATTGCACTTGCCCTTGTAGAATAAAGAAAGGTTTGTCGACCCTTGGTTATATATACAAAACCATACACTATCCTACCCTGTCTAACCCGTAGAAATAATGGTTTTAGGCAAATTTAATAATTTTCCCAAAGTGGGCTTTATTTGGTTTTAGTCGCAATAAACTGTTTTCCGAGAGTAGGGTTTATATGGGGCCTAGGGTAAATTATGGACCGATCTTCACGAAATTTGGCAGTGTGATTTCTCATCCTATAAAACTGTGACGTTCCGAATTTCATTATGATAGCATTATTTATTACGGTTTTAGGCT
Source organism: Pollenia amentaria (assembly GCA_943735925.1). Classification (NCBI taxonomy): domain Eukaryota; kingdom Metazoa; phylum Arthropoda; class Insecta; order Diptera; family Polleniidae; genus Pollenia; species Pollenia amentaria. The sequence continues at coordinate 195,270,513 of OX031008.1, read as the reverse complement.
TACTAAAATGTTTTCCGGGTGTAGGGTTTATATGCGGCCTAGTGTAAATTATGGACCGATCTTCAAAATATTTTACAGTGTGATTTCAAGTCCTTTAAAACGACCAAATTTTAGTATGATAATGTTATTGATAAAGGTTTTAGGCGTACTAAACTTTTTTCCGGAAGTAGGGTTCTTATGGGGTCTAAGGTTAATTATGGACCGATCTTCACGAAATTTAACAGTATGATTTACAGTCGTATAAAACGTATTCGTGCAAAATTGTATATCATTCCATGCATTATTCCACCATATATGTTAGTTTTTGTATCAAAATTATCAATTTTTTTAGGGTGGTGGTTCCACATTTTGATTCATAGTTCTGATCCTAGTGAACCGATAATGCTGGATTTCAATCCCAAGCTGCTTAGGATAACTATAAGCAATTTGAGACCAAGTTTGTTCTTTTCTTTTGCGTTTTTCACGCAAAAGAAAAAACTTGGTCTCAAATTGCTTGTAGTTATCCTAAGCAGTTTCGGATTGAAATCAAAATGTGGAACCACCGCTCTAAAAAAATTGATAATTTTGATACAAAAACTAACATAAATGGTGGAATAATGCACGGAATGATATAAACGAATTCGCTTTATACGACTCCAAATCATACTGTTACATTTCGAGAAGATCGGTCCATAATTGACCAAAGGCCTCATATAAACCCTACTCGCGGAAAATATATTAGTACACCTAAAACCGTAACAAATAACGCTATCATACTAAAATTTGGTACGTCACAGTTTTATAAGACCAGAAATGACACTGTAAAATATTTTGAATATAATTTACACTAGGCCCCATATAAACCCTTCTCTCGGAAAACAGTGTAGCACACCTAAAACCGTAATAAATAATGCTATCATAATTAAATTCGGTACGTTATAGTTTAATAGAATGAAAATTACACTGCCAAATTTTGTGAAGATCGGTCCATAATTTACCCTAGGCCCTATATTAACCATACACCCGGCAAACATTTTAGCTCGTCTAAAATCGTAATACATAATGCTATCATAAACAATTTGGCATATCACAGTTTTATAAGACTAGAAATCGCAGCGTCAAATTTCGTGAAGATCGGCCTATTATTTATAAACCCTACTCCCGGAAAACAGTTTAGTACGCCTAAAACCAAATAAAGCCCATTTTGGGAAAATAATTAAATTCGCCGAAAACCATAACATATATAGAAATTGCGGCAAAATTTTTTCAAACTTAAATTTATAATTACTCTGCTGTATTGAAATTTATTCTAATATATTTTTTGAAATACCAGAAATCAGTCATCAGAATTTTGGGATAATTGGTCCATAATTTACCATAGGTCCACTACAAATTACCCATCTAAAATTCATTTTAGTTCGGCTAAAACTGTTATTTTTGTGAACATTAGCTAATATATATATGTATTTATCATATAGAGTTCACTCCTGTCGGTGGAGGGTATCAAAGATTCGGCACAGCCGAATATAGAACAATAACTTGTTTTGAGTAGTTTTGAGAAAAATTTTTAAAATTTTAAATTTACTCTCTCGTTGCAAGTTTCTGCTAGTAAAGTAAATAAATACATTTATAAAAAGAAGATAGGAAATAAATCTATCGATGAGTAATAGTTATGCATGAGCAATACTTTGATTTGTTACGCATAATAGTAATCATCAATTTTGAAAACAAAATATTGGAAATTATAGTTATACTTCAGAAATAAAAAAAATGTATTTATAATATATATGCGCAATTTTTATCGAATGTACCATATTCTGACAATCGCCATATTCTGTCAATCGCATGATTTACAACACGAAATACAACTTAATTACATATATAACAAGTTAGAGTGCTATATTCGGCTGTGCCGAATCTTCGATACCCTCCACCAACAGCTCGACTTTATTTGTTACGGTTTTACACTTCCTAAGCTGTTTTCCGAGAGTAGGCTTTATATGGGGCCTAGGGTAAAGTATGGACCGATCTTCACGAAATTTGGCAGTGTGATTTCTCGTCCTATAAAACTGTGACGTACCGAATTTTATTATGATAGTGTTATTAATTACGGTTGTAGGCGTGCTAAACTGTTTTCGGGGAGCAGGGTTTATATGGGAACTAGTGTAAATTATGGACCGATCTTCAAAAAATTTTACATTGTGATTTCAGCTCCTATAAAACTGTGACGTACCAAATTTAAGTATAATAGCGTCATTTATTACGGTTTTAAGCGTACTAAACTGTTTTCCGGGAGTAGGGTTTATATGGGACCTAGTGTCAATTATGGACCGATCTTCAAAAAATTTTACAGTATGATTTCTGGTCCTATAAAACTGTGACGTACCAAATTTAAGTATGCTAGCGTTTTTTATTGCGGTTTTAGGCGTACTAAACTGTTTTCCTCGAGATGGGTTTATTAGGGCCTTTGGTAAATTATGGACCGATCGTCACGAAATTTACCAGTATGATTTGCAGTCGTACAAACCAAATTCGAGCAAAATTTTATGTCATTTCGTGCATTAATAAACCATTTATGTTAGTTTTTGTATCAAAATTATCAATTTTTTTAGGGTGGTGGTTCCACATTTTGATTCATAGTTCTGATCCTACTGAACCGATGTTGCTGGATTTCAATCCCAAACTGCTTAGGATAACTACAAGCAATTTGAGACCAAGTTTGTTCTTTTCATTTGCGTTTTTCAAAAGTGAGCGTGTTTTCAACAGACTGACAGACGGACAGACAGACGGACATGGCTAAATCGACTTAGAATTACTCAAGGAGCCAGAATATATATACTTTATGGGGTCTTAGATGTATAATAAAAAAGTTTCACATGGAATGACAAACTTAGTATACCCTCATTCACCACAGTGGTGGTGGAGGGTATAAAAAAGAGTAAATTTTGGGATTTCAGAATTTTGGTCATAGCTCGGCCACTTTTCAGAAGATCTATAGTTCCCTAAAATAAGTATGCGTAAAAAATAAAATTTTATTTTGGACATAAATTCCATTTCTAGAAAAATAATTTTTGGGAAATATATTCTGCTATATTTCTTGAGATCAGATGAGTTTCATCATAACATCAATTTGTTTATTTTTAAGAAAGTATTCTAGTTAATTTTTATGTTAGTGGATGCCGTTTGCGTCCCAAAAACAAATTTTTAAGCAATTCCTGGCTTGTAAATTACAGCTTGTAATAACATCGATTGCATTGTTAACATTTCCTGCATCGTATTACCCATTGCGTTCGTAAAATTAATAACTGTTTGCAGTTATGTTTCCATAGTTCTTTCTAGTTGATTTAAATTAAAAACTGGAGTTTCATCAATATTTGGCAAAGCACCTTGCATTGGCATATGGCTTGATTTTAGGACCTTGGCGAAGGAAATTCTGTTATTTCTGCGGTACCAGATACAACATCTATGTACTTAGAATACGTGTTACGGAACTTTACACATAGCTTTCTAGTTGTTAAATAAGACTCAATCCATTTCATCAGCAAAGTGCTGTTATGATTTACTTTGTCAAGCGCTTTACTAAAATCCATGTAAATAACGTCGGTTTGTTTGCCAGCTATAAATCCTTCGATAACTAAAGTTGTAAATTCTAGAAGATTTGGGATTGTTGATCGTGATTTAGAGAATCCATGTTGGAATGGAGGCTATACAGATAATGCCTAACATGATAGTGTATCGTATAACAGTTTTGGTATAATACTTAAGGTATGTTCAGACCTAAAAAATATTTGGCGAAAATATCCAACAAAAGCATGACCAATAAATTCATCCAACTTTAGCTTTATTTTTAATAATTTCTATTGATTTACTATTCTTTATTTGTAGGTGGATAATTGTATAATGTCATTTAGAAACTGTTAAATGATGTTTGATCTAGCCAAACGTTTTGCAAAAGCAAATCATTTTTTAATAAAACTAGCGTTTTACACGTAAACGTCAAATATTTAATAGGTGTGAACATAGCTTTTTAAATATACATGTACATATGTATTTGTACATATAACCACTCAGCTGTTTTAATATTGTTTTTCTTGATAGGTTATGTCACATGTACTTTACATACGAATATTTAATCATGAAAATTATAAACCTTATGTATTACTAAAATTTTGACATACACATGAAATTACATCTGTGTAGAAAAGTGACATTCCACATGACAGACACTCTTAATGTGACCATAGCTTTAAGAAGGCTTTTGAAAGAAGCACCATACAGAGTTTTCAGGTATGCTGAGACTTGGTCCCACTTTTAAAGTCTATGAATATATCTTATGGTGTTTTTATATAATACTTTAGTTTTTTTTGTACTAGTAGAATCGCAATGAGAAAACAACTTGCATCGTATGTGAGGCTTGGAACCAAATAAGCTTTTGTAAATAGGATTCTTACATTCAGCGGTATAGTTTAACATAAATTTGTCCCACCAGTGTATTTCTATGGCTTGACCAAGTTAAATTGCTGTTGAACATTAATCCCAGATTTTTTGCCGTTGTTAATTTGACCATAGCTCCCATGTCAATGATGTCAACTTTGACATTGATTATTAGGATATAACTTTCGATTAAAGGTGTGACTGGTAGTGATTATGAATACGACTTGCAGAACATTTCAGCCTAAAGTTTTACGGTCCGATTGTATAACCCATATTTTTAACATTTTAGAAAGAAAAACACAGATTTTTGGAACCTAAAGCAAAAGAAAAAAAAATTTCTTTAAAAAAAAATTGTCATAGCGAAAAAAAAAAATTGTTAATTAAACTAAATAAACTAAAAAAATTAACAATTTTGGCATTCATAAAGAACAAAAGAATGAAATAAAACAAATGAATGTGCAAATATAAAAAAAAAATTAAAATAAATAAAATTATTAAATAAAGTGCGCAGTTTTTTTTTCATTTGAGCTAAAAACGCTGAAATTATCATAAATGCCTTAGTAAAATTCCATAAAGATAGTTTCTAATTGTCATCTTTGAAAAACATTATCTTGATAAATAAAATTTTATGAAATCTTGATAAAGTTTATCTTAGATAAGAAAATTATTCAAACTTGATTTAACTTAAATGAAAAAAACAATCGTTTTATCACTTTTATAACTACGAGCAAATTACAAAAATTCTTTTGCACTATAAATTAATCTGATTTTAAGATGTTAAATACTAAGGTTGAATATTTTATAAGCATAACAAGTTAAAAAGTATAGTCGGTCGAGCCCGACCATATGATACCCTACACCACAGTATATAAAAACAATTTTTGCGGGTCAACCCTATTTGGGACCCATGGGCAGGCATAAGAGTTTTTTTCGGGAATTCCCGGGATTTTCAATTGTTTTCAATTCCCGCTTTCCCATGAATTAATTGCGGGATTTCCGGGAAATTTTGAAGAAAATCTTTTTTCAAACTTTAGTAAATCTATGTCGGACTAGTGTCTAGACTGCGTTAGTAGTTTAATCAAACTTAATTTTACCACAATATTAAAATTTGCTACATTTAGACTTATTAAGCTAATTTTTAAGAATGGGCCTTATATAGGGCCTATGATAAATTATAGACCTATCTTCCAAAATTTTATTTCTTGTCTTAGCAAACTGAAGTGTAAATATTACAATAATCTTATAAGGTTACGCGGTTAAGGGCGTAGTAAAGTGTTATCCTAGATTATGCTTTTTATGCGGCATTTCAAGTAATTTTGAGTCTTATGATTGTATATACATAATGCTTAATTGCAGCACAAAAGCATTATTCATTACACTTTTAGCCATACTTACATGATTTACGAGAATAATATAAACATCTAGCCGTAGGTAAATTATGGACCGATATTCCCGAAATTTGGTGCTTTATATAACGAATTTGTTGAAATTTAATGACAATGGGTGCATTTTGCCACAAATTTATGTAAGTTTTTGTTGAGTTTTTATTGAGGTAGTTCCACATTTGGGTGCATAACTCTTTTTCATACTGAAGCGATTCTGCTGAAATTAAGCCACAAACTGCCTAGAAGATCTAGAAACAATTTGACACCCATATGGCGAACTCAGCTTAGAATAAACGGAGGACTCACAATACAAAAACGGTATGGGATCCTAGATGAATATTAAAAAAAGATTCACATGGAATGGCAAACTTAGTATAACTTCATACACCACTGCTGATTAAGGGTTATAAAATTGTAAAAAATATGTTTTTAAATATATGTAGCAAATACAATATCTCCTTCCTGCTGAATTTGTTAAACGGTAAAATTGTTTCAAAATTCCTACTTCGTAATGTTATGCTTTCAATTCCTAATCGCCCTTCCAGAAATTTTATTCCACTAACGGCCAATTTCACCAAGTTTACTTATAATTAACTACCAGTTATAACTGTCGAAAATATATTGTTAGCTGGAAGTTAAGGTAACAGTTAAGTTTTAACTGAACTTGATGAAATTGGATGTAAGACTTTAATACTGTTACGTTTTTACTTATAAAACGCGTTAAGGTTTTTTCCCTTTATAATTGCAATTCAAAATAAATACACACACGAATTCAACTTAACAAACTTTATTGAAATTAATAATAATGTTTACAAATTTTAACCACAATTGTAAGTAGCGATCTGAACCGTTTAATGTCCCCAATCAAACTAAACTAAACTTTTATAAGTTAGCCTGAATTTATAGTTCAAAACTCCTTGTTGATTCAAGAACCGTCTAGTATTTTCTAGAATGTTGTGTTCGAATTATTTTAAAATAACTGTTATACATCTAAATCTTAAGTCTACAATTACAATTGCTAGAAACTTTATTACAGTGGCGTTCATAAAAATAGTAACTAATATGACATAAAACTATAATTTACAAGATAACTTATAACTAAAACCATAAATAATTCTCAGACAAATCTAATTTCGTAACAATATTTTCATTCTAATTATGCAAATTATCTCTGAATTTGACAATGCATATACCTATATTGATTTCTATGATCCTATTGACATAAAAATAACCTCTTAAGTATCTCAAAATAATTTTAATATTAAATTTTTTTTACATTTTTGTTACATAATGGATACTAGACTTAATTATTTTAAGCGTAATTGTCAGTAAGAAATATTAGTTTCATTGGAGAAATAAGTAAAGAAATAAATAATAAATTTTGGGCGGGAATCCCGGGATCCCGCGAATTTGATTTTTATTTCCCGCTTTTCCGGGAATCCAAAAAGTGCGGGAAAAAAAAACTCTAGCAGGCATGCACGCCTGAACAAAATTATGTCATGAGGATAAGATTCATGTAAAAGTTCTTTGTGCCAAATATTATTAAGATATCTTTATTTATATGAGTTTTTAGGATAGGGGTTTATATGGGACCTATGGAAAATTTTGTACCTACTAGAACAACATTTTGTCATGACATATTTGCTATCGTAAAACGTTTTATATCCAATTTTTATGTTAATACCAACAGTTGTAAGGAAGTTATGGCATTAAAAACTATTTTCAGGAGTTGTATTTGTATGGCAGCTATGGTCAAATATCCTATGAATGGGTAACAATCCTGTGGAGATACGAGGGATTGAGTGAACTCTACGGTTCTGATCCTCTGTGCTGTTGTATACGTTTGATACATTCTTGCAGGGGGCCATGAATACTGAAGGAGTGTGCAACCAAAGGTTACTCATCTTGTTAGGATAATGAGGCGGTTCACCCCTTGTAAGATGAGGGCCTAACCAGTAACTGAAGTGCAACGTGATGGTATCAGTGCCGAGCGCCTGGTTGGCTAGTTAGCGGTATCTAGTCAAGGCAAAGCGCTGTTGTATGTTATATGCCTAGTCCACGCACGCCGCACACTACGTGAGACAGTCAGTCTGTACGAGAATACTCGTGTTATTTGTCGACCAGGGAATAGGTGAGGGTGATTCGGACGTCATAGTTGGACGAGTCCAATAGCAGTTGGGAGGGGGGTTTGACACTTTCGGATGTTTATGAAAGCATTATTGAACATGCACGTCAATTACTGACCAATCAATATGTGGATGGTCTTCCGGGGCTGTCGAGGTTTATAAAGTTGACTGCTCTCTGACGACGAGCAATAAATCGAAGGGATAGCTGCTCAATGTCAGACCACAGAGGCTTCTTCTTCCTCCAGCTAGGCCAGGAAACATTAAAGTGGACACTCGGGTGAAGATTGTCCACAACTTGTTCGGCAGGCACCGTGGTGGAGATGCCAAGAGCACATTTACGTGGTAATAACATTACCAGCCGAACGAACGGGACGAGGAAATCTCTGCCATATCTAGATAAGAAGGGGATCCTTCAACGTTCGCGGCGAGGCACAGGTACCTTCTGAGACGTCACCGACAAAGCGTCGCTAAGTTCGATAGAATTTACGCCCCATTAGTACTGTGCTGGGTTGGTCGTCTCCACTGGAAAAAGCAGGTGAATGCAGCTACCAACCCTGATATCGCTCAAAGGAGTAAGGGGCTGGTGACTTGATAAACCTGCTAAGGCGATTATGTCAAGAAACCAGATACGGGGAAAAAGACTTGGAAACGTTCATCCGATTCCTCTAGTAGCTCTGGTAAGAAGACCAGTATAGGAAAAGGCTCGGGTAGAAACAAGTGTTCCAAACCGGGGTTTCCTAAGCCACCGACCTTAATGAAGAGGCCTGGTGCATTTTGGCTGAAGTTCTGAAGGCTTCTAATGAAACCAATAAGAGCGCCAGATCTACAGATGATCACGCTTCATCATTGAACAAAAGGGTGAAGAAGTCGGTGAATTTGGAAAATCATCTTCAGGTGCCTATTAATGTTCGGAGTGATCCAGATGGGGGGATTAGTACCGATCTGTGGTAGTTAGTTTAGAGACTTATAAGCCATATTCAGTGGCAACCAGGAGGTTGTATCCGTTATTGGTACAGACTGGGTTGAGGGAGTAAAAATGGTCAATTGTGGTAACAAATATTCCTTTGAATTCTTAAGAACCACAATTGGCAAGTGTAGCGACAGCGCCCGTACGTACGGTGTAAACCATACTGGCAAAACTGGGCAAACAGAACGGTAGGCTACTTACCGACCAGTTAAGGCTTGTAACCTCACTGGTGTGTATGGAGAATACCGTTACACAGAAAGAAAAAACTCGTACTATATTTAAGTTTGTTTTCTTCTTGCTTTAGTACGAGTCGGTCTTAAAAATTTATGTACGAATAAAACTAAAAAGTACTTAAAACAATTCGAAATGGGATAACTTTCGAAAACCAATATGCGTGCCTACGCATATTGTAAAAGTTTTTTGTAGAAACAACAACAACACTACAAGAAGAAAAATACAGATAATTTTTATGTTTAAAAAGTTACTTGAAGGCCACACGATCAAGTTTTGCCTTTCAATTCCTTTCAATTTGCGATACACTCTCACTTTTTAAACTGACCACGTGCTCTCGATTTTACCTTTCCATTTGTTTGGCAATAATACGTTAAATTTTACAGCCGATTACAAGTTAAGTGAGCAAATTTTTCAAAAAAAGGTAATGATATTCTGATGGTAGATGTTTCCATTTACTAGGCTAACTAGGAAGTTAGCCATTATGTAAAGGTTTTGTCTCAGTGTACTCTGTATAATTTGTAACTCTATTTGGTTAGTTCTTGTATTGTAAATCAAAATCCACTTTAAATTAAAAATCGCCATTTGGTTAATACTTTAGATACCTCAACTGCGCAACTGTTGTATCATTTTGCCTCGACCAGGCTTAATGCTCGTAAAGCGAATAAGTTTGGCAACGTTATAGTTTTGAAAAAATCACAATTTAAGTATGACTGCGCCAAAGTTTTTTAACCTGCACCACCACTGTGGTGAATGAGGGTATATTAAGTTTGTCATTCCGTGTGAAACTTTTTATAATGCATCAAAGACCCCATAAAGTATATATATTCTGACTCCTTGAGTAATTCTAAATCGATTTAGCCATGTCCGGCTGTCTGTCCGTCTGTTGAAAACACGCTCTCTTTCGAAAAACGCAAAACAAAAGAACAAACTTGGTCTCAAATTGCTTGTAGTTATCCTAGGCAGCTTGGGATAGAAATCCAGCAACATCGGTTCAGTAGGATCAGAACTATGAATCAAAATGTGGAACCACCACCCTAAAAAAAATGATAATTTAGATAAAACAACTAACATAAATGGTGGAATAATGCACGGAATGACAGGCACGAATTCGCTTTGTATGACTGCAAATCGTTCTGGTAAATTTCGTGACGATCGGTCCATAATTTACCATTGGCCCCATATAAACCCATTTCGCGGAAAACAGCTTATTACGCCTTAAACCGCAATAAATAACGCTAGCATACTTAAACTTGGTACGTCACAGTTTTATAAGACCACAAATCACACTGTAAAATTTATTGAAGATCCGTCCATAATTTACACTAGGCCCCATATAACCCCTACTCCCGGAAAACAGTTTAGTACGCCTAAAACCGTAATAAGTAACGCTATCATATTAAAATTTGGTACGTTACAGTTTTATAGGACCAGAAATCACACTGTAAAATTTTTTGAAGATCGGTCCATAATTTACACTAGGTCCCATATAAACCTACTCCCGGAAAACAGTTTAGTACGCCTAAAACCGAAATAAATAATGCTATCGTAATAAAATTTGATACGTCACACAGTGGCTGAAAATCGTTTTTCATTGGCCAAAATTCTGTAACTTTTGAACCGAAGGAGATATTTTAGTGAATTTTTTTTAATCGACAGATAGATTCTTAAATTTTTCTCTACTTTCAATTTGGGGAATTTAAGGGCAAGGTGGAACTTTAGATTTTTTAACTTTGGCATGAAATATAGTTTCTTTTATTTGTTTTTCTATTATTTAAAATTGTCCTATTTGGATTTAAATAATAATCATTAACATTTTTTGTAATAATAGGACACTAAAAAAATTTTAATGTTTACACTAAAAAAGAAAGTAGTATTTCTCCTAAAAAAATATCAGTATTTAATAAAGCTGAACAAAATATACAAAATATAGCTAAACATTTTATATTCCAGCACTTTATAAAAAATTCAAAAATTCAGTTATTCTAAAAATGTAGAATAAATTTCTTTTTGAGGATATTGATTAAGGCCCCCTTGGAAGGATGTGATCCTAACAAAAATATCAGTTTATTTTAAATAAAAGCGGAAAAAATATGTCATGCATTATAAATATTCTATATTTTGAAGATGTTTTCTGATCCCATACAGATTCATTATAGGGAAGTTCGATGGTAATAAATTTATTAAAAAGGACATACAGTACTTTTCGCATATCGTCACATCCTTTAAATGCAACCAAATCGTGGACTATAAGCCTAATCCATATATATGCCCCTATGAGTAAAATCAATTTATGAATAAAGGAAATAAAAAATTCATATATATTACTGTATAAAAAAAAAATAAAATCTTTCATGCCAAAAATTAAACAATTTAAGTATTAGGTTCTTTATATGGTTTGTGGCTTCGAAAACTATAAGCAACTTGGTACATATTGCTTATGTGACTATAACGCTAATAATTTGTTTAACTCTTGCCTTTACTACCCGCAGATAGATAGAATATATGTCAAATGTGGTTATGTTGCTAAACGGGCTATAACGGAAATACTTAATTTCTACTAAATTTAATTATAGTGGCAGAAAATAAAGTTAAAATGGACTATATCGCTAATGTGACTATAAATAAAAAGTACTGTACATGTACTATTAACAAATAAGGTATTCTATCTTGGAAATTCTTAGCGTTTGGAAATGCAATGGGTTAGGCTGCAAAATTTCTAACAGTCCTATGTGGAGAAGCTGATAGTTTTGTAATATTGTTCTTATTTTGAATTGCGTAATAATTTTCAGTTTGATCACTAATTCCACTAACACTGTGGTAACAGTTAACAACAGAGTATGAAGCAGAATACCCAACTTTGACATTTAAAAAAATTTATGTGTTCTTAAAAGAATATCAGATACATTATGCTGTTTAAGAAAATTATATACTTGATGATAGGTCATTTTAAATTATGTTAATAGCTTGCATATTTTTTAACAATATGGTTCAATGGTAAATGGTTTTTGCGTTTTAGCTAACGATATGTATTTTGTTATTGTACAAAATTCTTTGATGCCAGAACTTACTAAAAATACATTGTTAATACATTTTGCTTTGGTGCTTTAAAATGGGTGAGTTTTTTATACCTTCCACCACCACTGTGGTGAATAAGGGTATACTAAGTTTGTCATTCCGTGTGAAACTTTTTTATTATACATCTATACCCCATAAAGTATATATATTCTGGCTCCTTGAGTAATTCTAAGTCGATTTAGCCATGTCCGTCTGTCTGTCCGTCTGTTGAAAACACGCTCACTTTCGAAAAACGCAAAAGAAAAGAACAAACTTGGTCTCAAATTGCTTGTAGTTATCCTAAGCAGTTCGGAATTGAAATACAGTAACATCGGTTCAGTAGGGTCAGAACTATGAATCAAAATGTGGAACCATCACCCTAAATTGATAATTTTGATACAAAAACTAACATAAAAGGTGGAATAATGCACAGAATGACATAACATTTTGCACGAATTTGCTTTATATGACATCAAATCATACTTTAAGATTTCGTTACGATCAGTCCATAATTGACCATAGGCCCCATATAAACAGTTTAGTACGCCTAAATCCGCAATAAATAACGCTAGCATACTAAAATTTGGTACGTCACAGTTTTATAGGACCAGAAATCACACTGTAGAATTTTTTGAAGATCGGTCCATAGTTTACATTAGGTCCCATATAAACTCTAATCTCGGAAAACAGTTTATTGCGCCTAAAACCAAATAAAGCCCACTTTAGGAAAACAATTAAATTCGCCTAAAACCATCACAGATATTGATATTGCGGTAAAATTTCTTACTTAAATTCATATGGCCAGAAAAAATATCATGCAAATTGGTTAAATTTACTGTTAACGCTTAAACTAATTACAGTGCTGCATTGCAATTTATTCTAATTTATTTTTTGTAATACACGAAATCCGTCTTCAGAATTTTGGGATGATTGGTCCATAACTTACTCTAACTTGTTTTTCCTTGTGAAGAATTTTAACGTGAATTTTTTCAAATTTTTCATATCTGAAATATTCACATATGAATTTTTTTTCCTCACCCTCATGAGGATGAATTTGCAGAAAAATTTTGAAGTTTTCACGCGCGCTCATGAATGAAGAATGAGCGAGCGTTTCGGTCTTTGATTATTATTGTTTAAAACTTCAAACATAGAGTTTATATTCAATTTATATATATATATATATATATATATATATATATATATATATATATATGCACAACTGATACTTTGCATACACGTTATATATGCACCTCATACTATGAGGACTTTTGCATACTATGAAGCCTGTCCTCAAAATTTTATATTCCTTGCGGCTAATGTAAGGACATCGTAGATTGAGGACATTTTTAACGGAGATTTTTTTTTTTGGTTGAATTTATTCCGCTGTGCATATATATTGATCTAATATGATAAAAAGTTCGATATATGCGCTTTAAATGTATTAATTTAACATTTTTATCTAAATTTAGATCTGTATTGTTGCCATCGTTCTTTACAAAAATGTTATTTTTTGAAGCTGTGAAATCTTTGTACATGTGCGACTTTGAAGTTAGCAGTTTGGCTTCATATTATACAGTATATTGATACTGCCTATGCTTCTTGCAAGAGTGAAAGAATCAAATATATTCTTATACTCGTGCATGTCCAAAACAAATTTATATTAGGTGGCAGCGAATTTGACAGTTCAAACCGATAGTATGTCTTGGTTTTACAATGCTTTATTAGAAATGTTTGACATTTCAAACTGTAGGCGCTAACAATCCAATACAAAAAAACTGTTGTTTTTGTTGTAGTATTTTCTGCCTACATGTGTATAAACACATCTTGAATACGACATTTGCAATTTGATTTAATTTTTTGTTTGTTTAATGAAACTTAGTATTAATGTTTTTAAAAATTATACTTTTGAAGCCGTATTTATAAAAAATATATCTGGTTTATAAAACGAATTCTGAATGAAAATTTGTTTAATTAAACTCTTATAAATTAAAAATATTTTTGGAATAAAAAAAAGTTGCATTTTACCAGCGTTGCCATTATGAAAAACTTTTCCTTTTTTTGGCAGGTTAATTTAAGAAGTTTTAAAATAATATAAAGTTTTTATAAATGTACTGCCGTATTCATAAAAATTAAAGTGGATTTGAGTTATATTGTAAGAAAGATTTGTATGAAAATTTTGCCTTAAAACACATTTCATATTATTTTATTTTTTACGAATATGTAATTTAATATCCTGTATATTAGATGAAAATATTAAGTGTTGATTTTTTGCTACTAACAGATCTTTATTATTGCAAGGTTGTTTAATTTTGTGTACCCCTTTAATACTACATACCTTATTTGAGGGTAACACGATCAGGTTTTGTGTTTCAAGTGTTAATACACTCACACTGGTTTACCTTTTTAAAAATTGACCCGAACTTGCTTTTAAAATTCTATTTCAAGTTGAGTGTTTCATTACATTCAAGAAAACAGCTGATTACAAGTTTACTGAGCAAATTTATTGTGTGTCTTTCTAAATTGTTTGCCATCTTGAAAGTAAATTTCTTAAAAATTGTGTCCAGCCTACGTCAATTTTTGTAAATTTTGACAAACAGTAATGTAAGAAACTATCAAGAAAATCTTGAACGTGTTAAAGATCCCCAATATATTTTATTTAGGTGCTAAAGTATATGAAGATGCTGAATTGGACTTTAGAGTTAATTGTTCAAAGTTTTATGCTGCATTTTGTAATGTTCTGTAAAAATGTTCGATTTTAATAACGAGCTTCTAAAACCTATTGAAGCTTTAACACCTTTTCACAATCTATGATCAAATGTTAATTGAAACATTAACCGTAAGTTAGCAAAATTTGCTTTTCACTAGTTAACGAAAAAGTTGTTAAATATAACCGAAGAAAATATCCCGGCTAAGTTTTTGGTTAAATAAAAATCAAAAGAAAATAGAAAAATAGCAATACAAATTTTCATTTAAACAAAATTTTTTAGGTAGTGTAAAAACGAGAATTAAAAATGTTCTTAAAAATTGGAACTCTTATTATTTCTCGGTATATCTTGAAAAATATTAAAAAGCTTGTGAAATTATTGTATGTTTAACGCAAGTATTTGTTGCCAATATGTACCTTTTATTTCGGACATGATTCGTTTCAAAAACACACACAAATATGACCATTGATCCAAAAATCATTAAGCTATGTAATTATTATTACTCCTTATAATAATTAAGAATTAAAGGGCCTTATAATGAAATAAGATCAAATTTGTATCATTATTATTTTCTTTTACAAAAAATGTTGGGCTATTGAATTTTTCCACAGACGTACATACATACATATCAATACATATCTTTTGATCAAATATGTTCATATGTTCGCTTTTATTGCGTAGAGTAAAGCTCCTTTATCTGAAATCAAAAACTTTATTTATGATATTAAAATTTATAAAAAAAACATATACAATTGAAAATCAATTTTTTTGTTTTTCATAACACGATTTTTCGTAAACAAGCAGTGATGGTATTGCCACACATGCTATCTAAAGTTTTTATTATGTAACCGAAAGGTGGTGAAACCTAAACTCTTAACCGTTTGTTAAGAAGTGTTTGTTAACCTAACGTACATCTTGTTAAATAAATATAATTATATATTGTGAAAAGGGCCGTTAGTATAGCAAAGTAATCCAGCTCAGTGTTTCTCAATTATGTGATATTGTGCCGAATTAAGTAGATTTGAAGAATATTCAAGAAGTAAATAATGAGTGGATTGACCTACGCCCTTAACATTTTTAGGAACATAAATTTAAACAGAAATAATGTTAGAAAAAAACTCAAAATTTCAACTTTCTGCGGTATTTTAAAAACAAAATTCTTTTAAAAACAAAAAATGGGTCTGTAGATACAAAGTTCAAGCAATTCAAAGAATAATAAGATAATGTACAAAAAGTAAATAAAAGAAAACGTATAATATCACAATATTTTTACAGATGGTAGATTATATTTTTATATTTATAGTTTTGCCAAAAAGTGAAAAGATAAAAATTTGGGATTAAAGAATTTTATTTTACGTTTTTATTTTTTAAATAAATAGTTTCTTATAAACTAATTTTTTTTTTAAGAAAATATATTTTTTTATTTCATTTTCTTATATCCTTTTATGTGATTTTTTGACCGCTTAAAATTGGAAAACGTCTAGGCCAAATTGGATAATTTTCTCTGTGTGGTTGTTTGTAATAGCTACGCAAAGGCTTAGGAATAAAGAAAAGTCGACAAAACTGGGTAAAATGTCCAACTTTTGGATACTTTCTGTAAACACGTTTTTTTCAAAACAATTTTGCTTAAAATTTAAACGTATGTTCTTTACGATAAAGGCAGCAAAGAAATAAGTACGTCGTAAGAACCTAGGATGTACGAGCGTACATTTCTTAAAACGCAATCTATTTACTCACAATTCCGTCGTAAACGTGCTTAATTTTCTTTTGTAAATATTCTTAGAAAAATCTTAATTTATTAAAATTTTTGTTTATTTTTTCCTTAAATATTCAATTTGAAAACACAAAAATGATGTAATTTAAATTTTTGCTTTTTCTATGGCCATACGGTCGCAACCGTCGTATAAAATAGAATGAAGGCCTTATTACTCTTATGTTTCGGATACGTAAATGTTGCGGTCGACTTCAAAGGCTGGTAGTTGTAAAAAATACATAAACGTGTCATATGGTGTTGAAGTAAAAATAAACCCAAAATAATCCATTGCCATTCCAACTTCTTTCCATGCAGTTTTCTTCTTTTCCGGCTTCTTAGAGTCATGATGATAGTTATTTAATAGAAAGAAATTTTTTTTTTTTTGCAACAAAGAGATAATTTTTTCTTCATTCATGTATATATGTATGTAAATTGTAAATTCTTTTTGTTCTGAGTATGCACTTAGTATTGCTTGTTGCAAACGTTCTTGTATGAAAGCGCCAATACGTAAAGATATCGGCGCTCTAGTAAAAAAAAGTAGAAGACATTATACATGTATATAAATATACAGCATTAAAAAGTGCTTTGAAAATAAGCATTTTTGAAATCGTTTTTTTTGCGCCCAAGGATCTACTTTAGGAGTTATGGACCTTAAAATGTTTTAAGTCTTTATGCATATATATTTAAGTACACACTTGATACAAATATGTGTATCAGTAAAAAGCGCTTCTAAATACCGCATATATCTATTAGGGTGAGTCGAATATTCGGATTCTCATTTGCGACCTATGCGTTGATTTTTTCTATTTGCATTCGCTAAAATGTTTGCGAATATTTAAACCGAATATCTAATGATATAATGAGTTTAGCTGCCGTTCGGATTTTATGGCCTATTGAAAATTTTAGCTAAAACTCGATTTTTTCGAAGAACATGCAACTTTTTCAGAAACCAATTACAGGTTAGTTCTCATAATTACTGCTATAGACTAGGAGCAAAAAGTGTGTAACAAGCAAACGCGAAAAAACTGCAGCAAATGCCATAAAATTGCTAAAATATCGAAAAATTTTAATTTGAATTAATATATTTTTTCAACATTTTTGGCCCACAGTAGCCAAACTATGGACAGCAATATTCAGAAAAAATAATCCAAATTTTGTTTACCTTTTTCAGCTGCATTAACATCGAAAATTCAAAATATGTGTGAAAAATTAATATTAATTAATATACGCTTTTACCTTTTGCTACATATTTATTTCATAAATTTCCGATATAAAATACAGCTAGAATATGAGAAAAAATGCATTTCGCAGTGGTTATATATAATCTGAGGAATTATGAATTAGATTAAGATCATATATATTTTTTCTGAATATTACTTGACTGAATTTCCCATGATTTGGCAGCTACGGGCCAAAAATGGTGCAAAAAGATAAGAAATTAAAGTTTTTCGACATTTTAGCAATGTGTGGCATTATATGCATTTTGTTCTGATTAATTTGTTCTACTTTTTTTCTAATAGTCTATAGCTACAATTGCGGCGAAGATAATTGCTTCCCGAGATATAGACATAAACAAAATAACATAAAAACTAGCAAAACGCAGAAAGGGTTTCATACTTCGAGAAATTCCATACGAGAAAGAGTTTGAACTCGATGACTCAAAAAATTTGAGCTATGAGCCAAAAAGGTTGAAAAATTTATAAAAGTTAAATACTTTGGCAATTTTAATGCACTTAACGCAGTTTTTTCCTTTATCCAGTTTATAGCTTAGATTGTGGCGAAGACAGGAAAACAATATTCTTATTGGTTTCCGAGATCAAGAGTATGTAAGAGGGTGCCCCGGTAGGCTAGCTGGTAGTGAGCTAGTCTATCAGTACCAGGTTGTGGGTTCGATTCCCGCCAGAGACTCTGGTATCCTGCAGACAAGCAAAAAAAGCTTCGCGGGATTTAGTATAGGAATAATAATAATAATAAATAATAAGTGTATAAGAAACCCTTTGATACATATTTTATTATTAATAAAATATAAGCAGAAGAAAAAGTGCTTAAAATATTAAAAAGTTAAACTGCAACGTGTTTCAGAAGGTCCTTATCAAAATCGAACTTTTAAACAGAACATTACATAGTTCAACATGAAACTTTGAACAGTGAACTCTGTTGATTTCATAATCTTCATATACTTCAGCACATCAAATCATATATTTTGGACGTTGCAATAATAAAGGACAGATACAATATAAGATCGCTTTATTATATAAATACATCACTAAATGTTTTCATCCAATATACTTAAAATTTTAGATTATATATCTATAAAAATTGTAAACATTTTCACATCTTTCAAAAAATGGAAAACATGACAATGGTAACGCTGACAAGTGTAACTCTGTGTTTCTTTCAACACTGCTGCCAATTTAGCTATTTTCTCGTTCAATTCCGCGATTTTTAATCAAATTTTACAAATAAAACTTTTCAGCGTTTTATCGCTAAAGTTTTTAATAGATCAATAATTTTATCTCAAAATAGGTTGTTTTTACTGATTTATCGCTAAATTTGTTTATTATTTAAAATTAACAATTTGTTTATTATTTAAAAAATTTAGCTATTTTTATTTTGTTTCAGTGATATTCTTTGGAACAAAGTTGGTAGACATGAAATAAATCAAATACATTTTGTCAAAAATTATTTAAAAAACGTGTTTACAAAAAGTCCCAATAGTATAAATTATTACCCTCTTTCGCTTCTTAAATGTAAATACATTTTGTCAAAAATTATTTAAAAAACGTGTTTACAAAAAGTCCCAATAGTAAGAATTATTACCCTCTTTCGCTTCTTAAATGTACGTCATTGCTTTCATACCTTCCTATTAATGAATATGGGTTTAAAGTTTATGCACAGTTTTCTAAAACAAATCGTATGAATGAAAAGAACCAAAAGATATAGTTTTTACCCAGTTTTGCTACTTACTACGTGTACATTATTTTTTTGCTGCCTTTACTAATTAAAAACATGTTTAAAGTTTGCAAAACAAAAATGTCTAATATATAACCTATTTGATAAAAAGTGATAAACGTACGAATTTTTATCTTGTTGCCTGCCATTGTGTTATGGAACATACATAGTTTTCAAGTTTGTGTAGAATTATTTTAAAAGAAGCGTGTTAATAAAATGGTACGCATTATCAACCCGCATGGCTTATAAAAATTATATTATTTATTCGCTCCTTTTATATAAAATAATTAGTGGTGCGGCGAATATTCGGATTCGTATTTGCGAGCTATTCGCTGAATATTGTTGTTTGCATTACATTCGCTAAAATGTATGCGAGAATTTCAAACGGATATATAAGGATGACAATATCAATAACATCTGAAAACTTTTTAATAAAATAAATTGTAACAAACATCAAAAATACATATCAAAAAGATTACTTAAATTGATTTTGTGTACTATTCTTAACTACTCTTATATCCCATTCCACATTGTGAAGCATTTGCTGCAAAACATCTGAGTTTGATGATGAAAGGAGAAAGACGAATGGAAAAGTGTACTTTGTTTCGTTTACAATAAATTTTTGTGAGTTTGTTATTAAAAGAAAGAGAGAAGGCATAGAAAATGAATGAATATCTTAAAATAATAATTATATTGTATGGACACGAATGCAGTTTCAAAAGAGAACTGAAGAAAGTTTCTGCAGCAAGTGTTTCATAAAAGGATGAGGACTACTAGCTTTTACCCGCAACTTCGTTCACGTGAAAATTAATGCAACATTTAAAGAAAGTGTTTTATCCAAAAAAAAAAAAAAAAATTAATACAGACATTTGATTTAGTTTTCTATACTTATTTTATCTTAAAATATTTCTATAAACAAAAACTGTCTTAAAAGTGCGCACGTTCGCCCTATTTTGACCTCAAATTTACTTTATTTGCTTTCCACCTTTATGTTTAAGAACAAATGTCTCCAGTTCAAAAAAATATATTTCAGAATGAACGTTTAAGCAAAAAGTTCCAAAATTATGAATTTTTACCAAGTTCTGCCCTGGAATATACTTTATTTGTTTACTGTCTTTATAGTTAAGAACATAGGTTTTAATTTTAAGCAATATTATTTTGCAAAAGATGTGTTTAAAAAAAGTACCCAAGGGTACGACTTTTTACCCTATTTTGTGGATTTTTCTTTTTTTCAAAAGCTTCGCGTAGCAATTGCAAACAAACCCGCAGAATGAAGTATCCCATTTATCCAATCGTTTTCAAATTTCAAACTGTCGAACAAACCACGATTTTTTTCTATATAGGTATATAGAAAACTTGGGCTTTAAGAATGCACAAAAATATTTTTTACTTATAACATAATTATCCATGGAACCGAATTTTTATTCCAGAGTCTTTTATAAAAACTATTATAGACCCTCATTTATTAAATGGTATATTGTAAATTCAGTTTTTTTTATTTTGCCTTGTGTGTTATTGAAATTTCATTATTAAATTTATAAAATTTTATTCCCGAAATGATATTTTTTATTCAATCAAAGAAAAAATTTGTATGAAATTGATTCAGACACCTGTCGTTTTTTGTTTTTAATGACCAACGATAAGTATTAATTTTTTTTATCTCTTTTAGTTTATTAGATATGATAAGGTAAGCGAATTTACATGTTTTTACCCTTTTTTATCCCGTTAACATTCGAATTTCGAAAAATGTCGTCTTAGTGGATCGATTTGGCGAGAGAACAACGTCCGTTCCAAATTTGATGTTTTGAGCTTCAGTCGATTAGGTTGTGCGATAATGAATCATTCAGTTAGTCAATAACGTTTCAGTTTTATATGTATAGATATATCGAAATAATTAAACGTTACTATTAAAAAGCAATAAAAAAAAATTAGCTTTATTTTTGGCTTTATTATTATTTATTATAAATTTTTTGATCTCTTTTTAAAAATTTTAAACAAATTTCTCCTTAAATTTTCTCTTATAAAGGAAAGTGAGGAGTAATAGGAGGCAGCTCTGAAAAGAAGGCAGTGTGTTTAATTTTCGAGTTTCTCCTAGAATTTGCGCAAACTTAGAAAAATGAGAAGTGGAAGGAGGTAAAATATAAAATTTTTAACGTTTTCCTTTAAATTAGCTTATACTTAGAAAAAATGTAAAGATAATAGTATGCAATACATTAAATAGTCCGATTTTACGTGTTTTACTAGGTATTTTTTCTTTACTCCTGTAAATTTGGAATCGATTGAAAAAAATCGGCCATATCGTTCCAGCCGTTCTCAGGTGATGCATAGATATGAAAATAATAAACATCTGATAGAAAATACAATTTTAAAATAAAAAAAGAATAAACACTGAACTATTATTATTTTTGTATCCTTACTATTAATTTTTGGTATCTTTTTGAAAAGTTTTGTATAGAATTTATACAATTAACTTAAAAACACTTATTTTATATTTTAAATATAAAAATATTATACGTTTTAAGCAAAATTTATTCAATCAACATTTTAAATAAAAAAGAAAGTCTAAACTTGGTGCGTTTTTACTCCATTTTGGTGCGTATTGAAATTTGAACGTTGACAACGCTGATCAATATATTCTGGTAGTGTTGCCAATGATTGCTTTAATATACACGTCTGGTGTGATGAGAATACATAAAGTCCGTGTCAAATAAAACTTTTACTTCGCGTTGCGTTACAGATTCGCTTTGACATCTAAGATGAAATAAACATACATATACGAAACATGTAATATAAAGAACTTCTAACGCAGCGTTAAGCGAAAAGTTAGGCTACTGTCATCTTTTTGCACGCTTTGACAATTAGCTAGTATAATTTTCGTTTATTTTTATTTATTTTTCGTCCAATTTGATTCCAATAAATCGTCCAATAACATTCTTAACTTTTATTTTTATAACAGGTAAAAAAAAACAATGCGTGAGTGTTTTCAAAGTCTTTATTGTGTCATACACATTTTGCATTGCGCTTTTCTTATTGATCTTATTGCTAATTTACAGACGAAAGAGAGAGACAGCGAATCGTTTCTTTCCTCGTCTCTCTCGCCTTTAAAGTAGCAAGCTGATCAATAATACTTGCAACGTGTGGATTGGGCATTAGAAACGTCACGCAAAACGACGAAGTTGTATCGGACACGGCCTTAAGTTTCTAAACGCACAAGAACAAAACAAACTTTTTGTTTTTTGGCAAACTATTTCCAGAGTTGATAATAAAGTAGTATTTAGTATCACTTGCGTTTTGTTTTGCATAAATAATATAAATGCATAGGTTTGCGCTTATAAAATAAAAACGAATAAGCATACTCATATATAGGTGGTATCAATAGGGCATAAAAACCTGAATCGATATCCATATAGCTTATTTTCTTAAAGACTTGGGGGGGTGGGGAGTTAGAGCGCATCAAACTTTTTAAATGTTCAAACTATGCACACATGTAAATTTAGGTTTTTACTAATAACCCAGAAACAGAATATTTAAGCCAAATATTTTTATGAATACGGCAGCTGTTGCTTGAGACAAGATAGTTTTTATTTAATATTTTTCTATCGTTAGGCAAAAAGCTCTCCATTCAAAAAAAAAAAATTTTAAGTTTTTGATTTGTAAATTTGTTTTGTAAACCTTTATTAAATTAAAAAACATTTTTATTAACACAGGCATAATTTTTTTAAATGTCTTCTTTTGCGTTAAGAATTTTTAGAGTTGCTTTAATGATATAATTTGTATGTGATTTGAGTATTTCTTTTGTTTACTTAAAATTTACTGCCTGTTTCTGATGTGTGAAAGAATTATTAATTTTGTTTTTATTTTAAATGTAGTTGTGCGAAGGAAAAAGTTCTTTCGCTTAGCAGAAATAAGATATTAATTTTGAATATTACTTATAATGAAATTTATCTATTTTAAATAGTAACAAACTACATATATATTTATGGATTTTTTTAATTTTAAACTTTTTTGGGTATAAACGGTTAATTTCTCGAAAGTGACAACATCATATTCTGATTCCTACAATATTTCTATATAGGAGATCATGTTCCAATAATTGTCACCATGATGTTTCTATCATGATGCTCTATCGATTGGTACTACCTACATGAACGCACGCGAAATCGTTTCTATTTTATGAACAACAAAACTAAATAATTTTTTTTTTTTTTGGAAATTTAACAAGTTTGATCACTTATATCGGCAAGTCTACGTTTTTATAGTATGTATAATCAATTATAGTCGGTTAATTTTTTTTTAAAAATTATTGTGTATCTTATAAATAACTTAATTTTACTAATGTTAAGTTCTTGGTTTGTTTTTTAACTTCAAGTTTTTATCACTTTCGTTAAAAAATAATGTCTTAAAAATATTTTGCAAAACTCCCTAGATATCCCACTAATAGAAAAAAAAACTTTTATTTTAATCGCTGGATTTGACAGCATATTAATAGATTAGCAACCCTGCTTGAATTGTACATTTTTTGTTTACAAAGTTTATTGGACAGACAAATATTATAAATATATATGCATACGTTTATAATTAAAAATTTCTAACGCTATAACTTTTCCCCTCTAGTCTTTTATATATAAATAAACTGTAACGATATCAGATTTTTATGCTCTATCGATTGATACTAGCTAGATACTATGTGCACGCGGAATAGTTTTCGAGTTATTAGTATAAACCCAGATTTATTAGTGAAAAAGTTAATTTTTATACAGTTACTCCAAGCGAAACTCGTATACTTTTAGTACATTTTTTTCGGTCTTATAATATTTAACAAAAATGCGATTGAGAAGAAGAAATTACAAACAAAACAAAATTTTTAGTTCTATTAAGATTGATATAAAACAAAAACATAAAATAATGCGTATTTCAACGCTAAAGTCAAACTCCTGCACTACTTCAAAGTTTAAAGAATGTTTAAACTTTTATAAATTTTAATATTTTTTGTGCATCCTTTTAGCCAGTATTGTGAAAGAGCTAAGTAAAATTTTATGTAATTCATTGCAAATTTGTAAAGTTATATCGACAGGAAAATGCCCACCTATGTAAAAACGACGATGTAAAAAAGCTCTTCAGGAGGAATTACATAAAATTTAACCTAGCTTTTGGAAAATACTGGTTAAAAGTATGCCGAATATATTGAAAATAGTAAAAAAGGGAACCGAAATTTATATATATGCATAGATTGACAATTTAAAAAGTTTGCTGCGCTATAACTTTTCCCCCAAGTCTTTCAGAAAATCAGCTATAGCGACGTCGATTCAGATTATTATGCCCTATCGATTGACACTAGCTTTATTTGTGCGCGCGGAATCGTTTCCGGGGTATTAGTGGAAAGCTAAATTTTCATATGTGCATAGTTTGAAAATTTAAAAATTAACTAAATCGAAAAAATATTACAAAATATCCACTTATTTTCAAATAGAAAATCAGGCCAAAAAAAATTTTTTTTATCAAATTCACTTATTTTGCATACTGGGACCTAATTCTGGCAGTCGTGATGGAGTACTTTCTCGACTCGAAAGCAATTTTATATCTAATTCTTTCAATCAATACTTAACGAAT
Organism: Pollenia amentaria; assembly: GCA_943735925.1. Lineage (NCBI taxonomy): Eukaryota > Metazoa > Arthropoda > Insecta > Diptera > Polleniidae > Pollenia > Pollenia amentaria. Next base: position 195,245,314 of record OX031008.1, on the reverse strand, counting down.
CGAAATTATTTTTTCAGTTGTAAAACATATATTTGAGTTTCACAACACTAAAAAAATAATTTCGATTCGTACAGTATCGACTGAAAGAATTAGAAATAAAATTGCTTTCGAATCGAGAAAGTCCTCAGCATGACTGTCAGAACAAGGCCTCTGGTTTCCATTAAATTTTTGAAGAATTCAATTTACTGAACTTACAAATCCTTAGTTTTAATATATTTATTTTAAAACGTCAAAAATACTACAATTTAAACAATCTACTAGAATACGGCTAACAATTTTAATAAAGGTAAAATTACTCTTGTATACTTTTTTATATAAATACGAGTACATAGTAGTTATTTGACAAATATTTTTTACCAAAAGTTTTAAAAAATTTAATTTTGGACATTTTTGACGATTTTCGATACACTATTTTGCGATGAAGATTAAAAAAATCTGACAACCCTAATCATATGTAGTAGTTACGTTTATATAGTTGGTCACTCACACTAATGGTTTTTGATATCACTTGACCTTAATAGCTTTAAGTAAATATTAAGTGTCGCAAAAGTTTACAATTAAGAATTGTTTTAGCGTGTTTTCTTGCAAAAAATCACTATAATGTTCAAAGTTAGCGTTGAAATAAGGGATTTTTTGCGTTGGTAACACTAATAAAATAATATGCGAACTTCAAAGTTGGTGGCAAAAAAAAACAGAACGGCGTATTAATATTCTAAAATATATGTAAGACATGGCAACAATAATTGTCTTATACGCAGCATGTACTATGAGTACATGGGCTAAAACATTACGCTACGTATATAGCTGTCCTCAATTGTTGCGATATATACTTAATTGGACATTTGTGGCTTTTAACCCGGCCATGTTACAAACTATGATTTTAGACAGTAAAAGTATTCCGGAATTGATCAAAAAAAGGTATAAAAACCTTGATTTTTTCGTGTCCTTATATAATCCGCTGTGCACATATATATATATATATATATATATATAATTGTTTAAAACTTCAAACATAGAGTTTATATTCAATTTATATATATATATATATATATATATATATATATATATATATATATATATATATATAATGCCTCTTTGCGGGTGGTATAAGTATCACCTTTTTTTCAAAATCAAACCGTATTCAATACTAGAAGTCAAGGAAATTTATACACTCTAAGATGCAGACTAGAAATAACAAAGCAGCGAATTGAATATATCGGGAGTATAGAATATAACGGCTTGCCTATGTGGTTTAAAACAATTTGTTTAATTTCGACATTTAAAAGAGAATTAAAAAAAAAAATTGGAAATCTTGAAATGCTTCTTCGTTGATATTCCATTTTTTATACCCTCCACCACCACTAGTGGTGAATGAGGGTTTACTAAGTTTGTCATTCCGTGTGACACTTTTTTATTATACATCTAAGACCCCATAAATATATATTCTGGCTCCTTGAGTAATTCTAAGTCGACTTAGCCATGTCTGTCCATCTGTCCGTCTGTTGAAAACACGCTCACTTTCGAAAAACGCAAAAGAAAAGAATAAACTTGCTCTCAAATTGATTGTAGTTATCCTAAGCAGTTTGGGATAGATGTCCAGCAACATCGGGTCAGTAGGATCAGAACTATGAATCAAAATGTGGAACCACCACCCTAAAAAAAATTGATAATTTTGATACAAAAACTAACATAAATAGTGGAATAATGCACGGAATGACATAACATTTTGCATGAATTCGCTTTATACGACTGCAAATCAAACTGTTAAATTTCGCAAAGATCGGTCCATAATTTATCATAGGACCCATAGAAACCCTACTAGCGGAAAACAGTTTAGTATTAGGGATTCCAATACCGAAGGTCTTATCGGTATTTTCGGTATTATTTATGGAATAAAAATATCTATATACAAAGCACCAGGAATAAATCAATTTTCCAATTATATTATATTATTCAAACCAATTCATTGTTTATTTAAAATATTTATTGAAAAAAAAAAAATGATAATTTATTATACATATGTAGTTGGGTAATATGTGTGTCATTTTAAAGAGAATACTTGGGGCTACAAACAATATATTAAAAATAAAAAAAAATGTAATATCTACAAAATATTAAATTTTAAAAATGGACTAAGTCAAAAACCTAATTTTTTTTTTGGCTGATTTTTTTTTATGTAATTCCTCAAACTGTTCTTAAAAAATCCTGAAATTTTGAAGGAGGTGTTTTTTTTTTTTTAAGATATGATTTTTTTTCTTTTGCAACCTGTAAAAAATAATACTAAAATAAAATTTTAATATTGTTTTTTTATAGAAAAAAGTATTTATTAAATCTGATTTGTGTGATTTTAGGTGTTAAAAAAAGTAACGACATTGCTGAAGTTTTTTATGTTTATTTGTTGCATTTTTTGTTGGAGGTCAATGTGGGCACCTTCAAAGAAAAGTACACTTTTTGTCACGTTATGTCACCAAGAAATTAAATGAGTTTTATACATTATTTAAGCGATTTAAGCCGTTGATGTTTGGCTGCTTTTACTTAAAATTATATGAACATTGAAGCATAATTCAATGTGAATCCAATATTTGCATTCAAAACGTTATTTTGTACCTATTTTTCAAATTTAACATCCTTTCCTTCGCTAGAAGAAGATGAGGCTTTTATTTTAATTTATTCATTACGGTTTTAGTCGTACTAAAATATTTTCCGGGAGTAGCGTTTATATGGGGTCTAGTAGTTTAAGTATGTTATTACGGTTTAAGGCATACTAAATAGGGATTCCAATACCGGTATTACCGATACCGAAATATCGGTATTACCGGCTAAAATCGAATACCGAAATACCGCCTGCAGAATACCGGCATTTTTTTTTTGTTTTTAAAATTCTTCTTTGAAATTGCATTAGTGTCCAGATTTGGAAATTCTAGTTTTGCTTAAATAAAGCAGCTTGCCATTTCAGTTTTTTATTTGCCGGGCACATGCAAATTTATTATCAAAATTGAGAATTTTATTTATATTCAAATATCAAATTTTGATTTGAAACGAAAAAAGAAAAAACAAATGTTTTTAATTGACTTGAAAAAATCATTTTTTGAAAAGTGGGAGACTCGAAAATCGTGATAGACCTATGGTTCCTTCACCAAAGTTGCTTAGAATTGTCCATAGAATCCTAGAGGGCGGCTCTAATCGACAAAAAATTTGCACGCCCTAATATATATATATATATATATAATGCCTCTTTGCGGGTGGTACAAGTATCAGCTTTTATTATATGTGCTGCATTAATTTTGTTCAAAATCAAACCGTATTCAATACTAGAAGTCAAGGAAATTTATACACTCTAAGATGCAGATTAGAAATAACAAAGCAGCGAATTGAATATATCGGGAGTATAAAATATAACGGCTTGCCTATGTGGTTTAAAACAATTTTTTTTAATTTCGAGATTTAAAAGAGAATTAAAAGAATATATAATTGGAAATCTTGAAATGCTCCTTCGTTGACATTCCATTTTTTATACCCTCCACCACCACTAGTGGTGAATGAGGGTATACTAAGTTTGTAATTCCATAATTAAATTCGGTACGGTACAGTTTTGTAGGACTAGAAATAAGCCCTAGTCCCCATATAAACCCTACTCCCGGAAAATATTTTAGAACGACTAAAACCGTAATAAATAACGCTATAATACTACAATTTGGTACATTATAGTTCTATATTACCAGAAATTACACTGTAAATTTTTTTGAAGATCGGTCCATAATTGACCATAGGCGCCATATAAACCCTACTGTCGGAAAACAGTTTAGTACGTCAAAACCGTAATTAATAACGCTATCATACTAAAAATTTGGTACGTCACAATTTTATACGACCAGAAATGACACTGTAAAATTTCGTGATGATCGGTCCATAATTTACACTAGGCCCCATATAAACCCTTCTTGCGGAAAACAGTTTATTGCGCCTAAGCCCACTTTGGGAAAATAATTAATTTCGCATAAACCATAACATACGGGCATGTTCTGAAAATCACGTGATTTTAAATCACGCGTGTGATTTTGTGGTGTTCTGAAAAACATTTCGTTTTTATGTTTTTCGGTATGCTTTCGACAATTGAAAATCACGCCAAAACATGCCAAAACCGAACACAAAAATATCAAACGTGTGATTTTAAAAGGCACATGTGATTTGAAATCATGTGATTTGAATAAAAGTGATTTTCAGAACAGGGCTGATATATAGATATTGCGGTAAAATTTCTTCCAACTTAGATTCATATCGCCTGAAAAAATGTCATGAAATTTTGTGAAATTCACTGTTAACGCTAAAACTAATTAAAACCTGGGATGTAAAAAATCATGAGTTAGAGTGAACAGCTATACATTACCTAACAACATTAATTTTGTAGCAAAAAAATAAACAAAACAAAGAATTTTTAGCACAAAAGTATAATGTTATTTTTATTAAAGTTTTTTAAATAAACCAAATTAATAAATTTATATTGATTTGTTGTTAAAAAATACGGTAAGTAAGTCTGAAAACAGAAATTTGTATGTTTAGTTAATAGTTGTTATTGTATGTTTATTCTGTTTGTTTACTTACAGGTGAAATTGCTGTTGTTTGCCGTGGGATATGAATTGGCATATCGCATATTTTGTCCAAGGTTTATTCAGCATCCTTCTTGCCAGGATTACCGTTAAATCAAGTAAAGGGTCTGAAAAGAAAAAAAACAAGAAAATTAATATTTTGTTTATCTAAACAAATTTGCATTTTAGGCTGGTGTGTGGGCAAAAAGTTATTACAACAAATGGTCATGGATACTGACCTTAACGAAGTGGAACATTTGGCGTCTTTCTTTCCAGCATTACAGGTAAGTCGAGTGAGGTGTCTGAAAAGAAAAAGAAAAACAAAAAGACAAAAAATAAATATAACAAATCGGTCCTTTTCAGGACCACAAATTGTTTTAAAAAGAGATATAATTGCCTAGTTTCCAAAAACTAGACAAAATAAAACATTTTTACAGCGGGTAGATATGAATATAACGTGTCTATTTTTTCGAAAAAGTGAAAAATATTTTTTGGCCCTTTTATAATACAAAAAAGGGAATCCATTGACGTTAAATTCAATTCATACAAATTTTCTTAGAGCCTTTGTACTTTCGCTGACAGATTGTTTGGCCAATTCCCCGGGTAGTTTTAAACGTTTTGGAACTTAAAAAAAGTGAGAGCTAGCTGGGATACTAAAATAATAAAATTTAAATGTATACAATATATGAACATAAAAGATCTGAAAATTCATTTTTTGATTTAAGAAATAAATTAGGTAAATAAAATTTCAATAAATACAATTTTTTAAAAGAAAATTGAAATTTATAATTTTAAGCAAATTTGCGAAATAGTGTTATGTTATGTGTTTTAAAGTTGTATGTGTTTAACTGCCAATTTCACGATGTCGAAAGAACGCTTGCTTTCGCACAAATACATATGAAACAAAAACAAATTTTCGAGAATTTGTTTTTGTTTTACATGTATTTGTGCGAAAGAAAGCGTTCGTTCGCATTTAGTGAAATAGGCAGTTAATATTTTAAAATCCATTATATACATATACATTATATAAATTTTTTGTTGAGATCATTATCAGGTACATATGTAGATATGTGTTATGCTTTTGTAAATGTTGTATAATTAAATGAGATGTAAGAGTAATGTTATAATTGGATGGAAATAAATAAATAAAAATTCATAAAGCAAAAATATAAAATTTTATACACAATTCAGTTAGGATATAACATATAAATGTTAATGGAAAAATGAAGAAGGTATGAAGTGTTCTGAAATAAAGCTTTTAATGTAAATGCATTTAAATATTTTTAAGCTTTTTAAGAAATCATAAAAAGAAAGACGATATTAAATTTAAAAGAAAAAATTTACTTATTAATGTAGTGTATCAAAAAATCTTTCCAGTCAAAATTTCGAGAAATTTACCGATTAGAAACACATAAAATCTTCTGCTTAAAATTTGGCTCCTTCATACTAGCATTGAAAAACCGAAGAATAAAATAAATTCTAATCCGAATAAAAAGATGTACAATATCTTCATGCTTAATGGATCTACAGCAAAAATAAGGTTTTTCCTTAACCAGTTCGTTGAAAATGATTTGACGTATATTATCTCGATGGCAATTCTCATTAAATATAGTATGAAATTTACTCTCTAAAACAGAAAAATAATCAAAGAAGCCTTGCGGGGGTTTCACCAAATGGCATTTGTCAAACTGCTTCTCCTTTGTAAAAGAATAATCCATCGGAGTCTCTTCATTGTCTTCAAATGTTGGCAGCGGAAACTCGCATACGTGCGCATGGTGCAGTTTGTAATAAAAATAGCCACAAATATATACAAATGCACTAGTTGCCAGGACATTCCTTTCATCCCTATCAAGATCTATATCATTAACGTCCGTATCTTTGGGGCAGGGGTTTGGTAAAGAATGAAAGGCATCCCACTGTATATTATTTTTATCAAAGCTATAAGCTAAATCTACGATAGAGAAATCTAAAATTTTGTCGTCCGGAGAAATATCCTCACAATTTCCATTTACTACTACATTAACATAGTGTAGGCCCCAACGTTTTTGGAAAGAGCTTGAGAAATTCCGCGGCGTTATTCGCACGGAATTTCCAGAACCCTTTCGTATTTATCCAAAAAAATGCTCCAAATGATTCTGAGTAAGTCTTCGAGTTTTAATGCCTTTAAAACCTTCTTGATTAAGATAGATCCAAAGGCTTTTAAAGGCCGAAATATGTTTAATCCACCCTAAAATGAATTTAAAACTATTTGTAATATCTGCTCCTTTCTCATCTATAATTTTTAGGATTTCTAGCCGCTTTGATGCCTATCTTAGAAATTCTAACTGCTCTATTGAGGAATTAAATACAGCACTTTCTGCACGGCTATTGAAAATATCAAAAAGATTATTAAAAAACTCTAAATATTCAGATGTATTTAAAAAAGTTGAAGATTTTGAAGTTAGCTTCCCTGATGTATATAATGTGCGCATTCATGTTGCAACTGTGCGACTTAAAACTTAAGCGGCTAAATTAACTCTCATCCTTTGAAAGTTGTTAGGGTAAATGTGCTCTAAACTGAGTTTAGGGGAGTTTTTTTGACGTACCAAATTTTAGTATGCTTGCGTTATTTATAACGGTTTAAGGCGTACTAAACTGTTTTCCGGGAGCAGGGTTTATATGGGGCCTAGTGTAAATTATGGACCAATCTGCCAAAAATTGTACAGTGTGATTTCTGGTCCTATAAAACTGTGACGTACCCAATTTTAGTATGATAGCGTTATTTATTACGGTTTTAGGCGTACTAAACTGTTTTCCGGGAGTAGGGTTTATATGGGACCTAGTGTAAATTATGGACCGATCTTCACGAAATTTAACAATATGATTTGCAGTCGTATTAAGCGAATTCGTGCAAAATGTAATGTCATTCCGTGCATTATTCCACCATTTATGTTAGTTTTTGCATCATAATTATCAAGTTATTTAGGTTGGTGGTTCCACATTTTGATTCATAGTTCTGATCCTACTGAAGCGATGTTGCTGGATTTCCCAAACTGCTTAGGATAACTACAAGCAATTTGAGACCAAGTTTGTTCTTTTCTTTTGCGTTTTTCGAAAGTGAGCGTGTTTTCAACAGACGGACAGACAGACATGGCTAAATCGACTTAGAATTACTCAAGGAGTCAGAATATATATCCTTTAGTGGGTCTTAGATGTATAATAAAAAAGTTTCACACGGAATGATAAACTTGTTATACCCTCATTCACCACAGTGGTGGTGGAGGTTTAAACGTTGATTTGTCTCTCTGAAATTTATGTCAGAGGTGTAACTGTGTCATCGGCGTACAGTTCTCCTGCAAAAACTGATTTTAAAGAAATTGGCTTACAACACGTATTGAATAACGCCTTCGATATACAATTAAATATTACCCTTCTTAATATTTAAGAGTTTTTATTTAAAGTTAAAAATTTTTATGTGAATTGCCATGCAATTTCTTTTAGAATTTTATTGAGTTAAATTTTGGTCAATACTTCTTTTAAATCGACAGCTTTTAAGATATTGAATAATTACTAATTAAATACCTTGGAAGAAATCGTAGAGAATGATGAAATATTTTTTTTCATATTTCATGAATCTAAACTAAAAGCACTAATAATTAAATGTTATTTATTTACAGTATATACAGTTGAAATGTGGCAACACTTAAAAAATGAAAAAAAAAGACAAAATAATGTAAACTGCCGGTATAGGGACACAAGCAGTGCGGCCATTTTGGCATTTTTGCAGCTAAATTTAGCATTAAAATTTTTTATTTAGCTTTATAATTTTCATTTAGCACTTGGCATTTTATTTAGCATTTTTAGAAAATATTTTTAGCGTTTTTTAGCATTATTAATTTTAAAAATTTGGACGAATAGTTTTATTGAATTTACTTAAATTTTTTTAAAATTATAATAAATTTTAATTCAAAACAATTGGTCCCAAAATGAAATTTCGTTGGAAAATGGATAATTCTTTTGTTAAGAAAGGAAATATTAGAAATTCCCTCATTCTGTTGATTGTAAAAATGATTTGCCCTTTGATATTACGATATTAAAGTACAAAGAGATTTCACTTTGTATTTAGATAAAAATTCTAGTGTTACCTGATAACTGGTTTATTAAACAAATTTTCATAGAAAATTCGTTTCATAAACCTGCTAGTTATAAACCTCAAATATTTTTTATGAATTTGGGGCTAAATGTTTAAAAAAATGTGTGCTTTAAGCTGCAGAAAAAATAATAGTTTTAGAACTTCGACATAAGAAATTTTAAAATTTAATCTCAACTACCTGTGCTACATATTTATATGTATCAGATGCGTTACCCAAATCTACCCCCTTGTTTGGGTATAACCATTTATTTCAATTCCGTTAAAATATAAGTCACTAAATGTATTTAGTGATACTGGTAATTCATTTTTAACAAAAAGCTTTAGAAAATTTTAGCATTTTTTAAAATCATTTTTAGCATTTTTTGGGCGTGTCTAATGGAAGATTTACCTGGTAAAAATTTTAAGATCTGGTCACACTGGACACAAGAATAGATGAGGAGTTTTTAGTTCCTAAGTTGAAGTCAAGGCGACAACATCTAACGAAGAAAAAATAAAGTGTCTTTCTTTTTAAATTTGATTCAAAGAGTGTTTTATTTTTCAACTTAAATTCGGCTACAGAATTCAGAAGTGGGATCAAACCAGAAATATGGCTGAAAAAATGTTAAATTCGTGTACTGTAAAATAGTTAAAAAATATGTTAGAAGAATTGGGAGAAAAGACAACTGGGAATACAAATGAATTGGTGCTGCGTCTTTTGGCATTCCCAGAAGAAAGCCAGCGTTTGCTTAACGAAATAAAAAGAAACACAAAGGCAGAAGATGGCAGCAGTGTGACTGAAGTGGAAAAGCAGAACAGCGAAAGAGATGGCGTTGGTAATCAGGCCTGCCATATTTGCCGATTTATCGGCATTTTGCCGATTTTTTGCCTTAAAATTAGCAAAGTGCCGATTTGCCGATTTTTACTCCAAAAATGCCGATTTTTTGATATACACTTAAATCACGTTAACTTTGCTTGTTAATGTGTAATTTATTAATTTTGGGCAACTTTGGAGCAATTGTCATAACCTCTACAACCAAATGGAAAGTGTTTTTAAAACTGTATAAACTAATTTTACAAAAACGATTAAAAAATTAAATTTACTTAACGGAATTTTTGAACACAAAGAATATTTTGAACTTTTATGATTAGTATTTGGGCTTATTGGCTAATGAGTTACTTTCAAAATCAAAGCTCAACAGAAGCGATATTAACAAAATTGTAAATTGTATTAATATGTATATAGAACTGGCAAATCAAATATTAAAATGTTTTGATTTTGAACAGAAATCTTATAAGTCTTTAAATGTGATAGCCCTAACAAAATTATGAAAAAGGAAAATATTTTTTTTATGGAAATTCAGAGAGAGTTCCCCAGCTTTATTTCTGAAAAAGAAAAACAAATTTTGGACTCTGAATGTAAAGAGTTAAAATTTTTAAATTTTTAAGAAGATTTATAAAGAATTGAAGTAAATTTGCAAACTTTTTGGCAAACAATTTCAGACTGAAAACGTGGGGATTTACGGATGCATTTCCAGTGCTGTCAAAGTTTGTAGAATCTTCCACAAATGTGGAAAGAATTTGTAGCTAAGTGAACCTTAATAAAACCAAATTCCTTTCAAGGAATTCTTTTCTCTAAAGATTACCTAAAATTTAATAATGCAAACTGTTTTAATGTTGATATTAAAATAGATTTAATTAAACTATTAAACTCAAATATGTATCTATAAAATATTTGTTAAAATAAAATGTTGAAAAAAAATGTTCAGCTATAAAAACAATTTTAACCTAATGTGCAAAATAACGAAGTGAGTGCAACTAAAAAAGTAATGAGTGTTTCCAAAAAAAATGAATTGAAAAATAAAGAATTTGAATTAATGGAAAAATAATTGGAAATAATGAAGCGAGAAATGGAAATACAAAAGAAAGAAATGCAGTTATTGAAAATGGAAAACGAAATATTAAAAAATAAAAACAGTGGAGCTGATGTGGAAAAAAGTGTGACAAAAGTAAATTTTGCAGTGGTCAAAGATCTTCTTTCCGATTTCTATGGAAATGGAGATAATTTCGAATTGTGGTCGACTCAGCTTAAAAATATCAAAATAAGTTATAACTTAGACGACAACAATATGCGGGCACTCATTTCAAACAAATTGAAAGAAAAACCATTAAAATGGTTGCACTCCCGCCCAGATTTGATGGTGGTTCCTATTGAAAACTTATTGGCTGATATGAAATCGTTGTTTGAAGACAGATCAAGCCGTTTAACACTCAAACGTGAATTTGAGAATAGAAAATGGAAATCTGGTGAGTCTTTCGAGGAGTATTTTTTTGATAAAAATATATTGGCTAGTAAAGCAATGATAGATGAGTCGGAAATGGTATAATATCTCATCGAGGGCATATCTGATTATACGTTGCAGTCGTACGCTCAAATGCAGTGCTTAAAAGACAAGAAAGAATGGTTAGAAGCTCTTCACGCTGTGGCTTTGCCAAAAATAAAGGATCGTCAAAGTCAAAGAATAGCTAAGGAAGTCCGTTGTTTTAATTGCAACTCACTTGGTCATGTGGCAAATGAGCGTCGTAAACCCAAAAGGGAAGTTGGTTCCTGTTATGTGTGTGCTGAAAAGGGCCATTTGGCTGCCGTATGTCCTAAGAGGAAGCCTTATCAAATTCATGCTGTAGTAAGAGAGGAAGATGAGGATGACTATGTAAGAAATTTTTATTGTATATATACATAATGATAATTATGAAATTTTGTTAGGAGCATTAATTGATACCGGCAGTCCTATAAGTTTTGTGCGCCAGAAGTTCGTTTCTTTTTGTTTTATTAACAGTACAAGTTCAAATTCTGAATACTATGGAATAAATAAAAGTAATCTTAATATTTTAGGTGAAGTAGGAAAAGATTTTTTGAAAAATGCCAGGGTTAAACTACATATTGTAAAAGATAGTTGTGTTGACGTCACTGATGTTTGTAATGAATTAATGGCAATTGATGTAAATAATAATGAGTGTGTTCAATTATTGAATAATAATGTTAATTATAAGGACAAGCAAAAATTGTTGAAAATTTTTAACGACTGTTATGAAAATTGTGAACGCCCTGATGAACCGGAAATTAAATGTAAAATGAAATTGAGGTTGACGTGTGAGAAACCCTTCCACTTCTCTCCTCGTAGGTTATCTTATTTTGAAAAAGAAAAATTACAAGAAATTTTGGACGATCTTCTGTCAAAAGGAATTATTAGACCAAGCGAGTCGGAGTATGCGTCTCCGATAGTAATAGTTAAAAAGAAAACAGGAGAGCTAAGATTGTATGCAGATTATCGTAATTTGAATAAAATAACCTTAAAGGATAATTATCCTTTACCACTTATTGATGATTTGCTAGATAGATTATCTAACAAATCCGATTTTTCTCTACTGGACTTGAAAAGTGCTTTCTACCACGTTGACATGAGTGATGATTCGATCAAGTACACCTCGTTTGTAACGCCAATGGGTCAATATGAATATCTTAAAATGCCTTTTGGTTTAAAAAACTCTCCTTCCACATTTCAGCGTTTTGTTAATCAAGTTTTTAGTGATCTAATACGTGAAGGAAAGGTAGCAATATATATTGATGATTTGATGATAGCCACAAAAAGTGTGTACGAACATATGGAAATCCTGAAAATAGTGTTTGAAAGAGTAGTAAAAAATAAATTAGAGCTAAGGCTAGATAAATGTAAGTTTTTGGAGTCCGAAGTTAGATATTTGGGTTATACAATTTCGGAAGATGGAATGCGACCAGATGGGAAAAATATTCAGTCTGTGGTAGATTTTCCGACTCCAAAGAGCGTAAGAGAGTTTTCTAGGTCTATGCTCCTACCTTAGGAGATTTATTAAAGATTTTTCAATACTTGCCCAGCCCCTCTTTGGTAAGAAAAAATGTAAATTTACAATTTGGTGAAGAAGAACAAAGATGTTTTGAAATATTAAGAGGAAAATTAATAGAGGCGCCCATTTTGTCTATTTATGATCCAAGAAATGAAACAGAACTGCATTGTGATGCTAGCAGCATCGGATTCGTGGCAATTTTATTGCAGAAAAAAGAAGATGGAACATTTCATCCTATATTTTTTATTTCTCAAAGAGAACAACCGACTGTGAATCAAAGTATCATAGCTTTGAGTTGGAAACCCTAGCTATTATTTATGCCCTACGGAGATTTAGGATATACTTACAGGGAATTACGTTTAAAATTGTAACAGATTGTAATTCACCCACCCTTACGTTAAATAAAAGGGAAATAAACCCTCGAATAGCTAGGTGGGCCCTAGAATTGGAAAATTTTAGTTATTCCTTGGAGCATCGAAAGGAAGAAAAAATGGAGCATGTGGACGCCCTAAGCAGGAATACCAATATTTTTGTACGAGAGGAAAATACATTCAAACAAAACTTGTCAATTTGTCAGTATAAGGACGAGAAAATTAATGATATAAGATCACTATTGAAAAGGGAGGAAAACAGCTTTTATGAAATGAGAAGTGGCCTTGTTTATAGAAAATTGGGTGATAAAATATTATTTTATGTACCGAAAAATATGGAAGGGAATATGTTGCGTATGTATCATGATGAAATGGGTCATGTGGGTTGTGATAAAGTAGCTGAAATGATATTAAGGTCGTACTGCTTCCCTAAGCTAAGGAAAAAAATAAAAAATCACATTTGCAACTGTCTCAAATGTATTACTTTTTTCAAAAGAGTGGAAAGCACGAAGGCATGCTTCATAACATCCCAAAAGGTAATATACCTTTTGAAATGATTCATATAGACCATTTTGGTCCGGTGAATATCAAGACGGCTAAAAAAGGTACGTTTTTCTTGTGATAGATGCGTTTTCAAAATTTGTGAGACTTTATCCGGTTCGTACCACTAATGCGAGAGAGGTATGTAGTTGTTTATCTTCCTATTTTCAGACATACAGTAGGCCGACGGTTATAGTATCAGATAGGGGTAGTGCTTTTACTTCTAGGGATTTTCAAAATTGTGTCGAAAGTAACAATATTAAACACATTAAGATTGCTACAGCGTCACCACAGGCTAACGGATAGCTAGAAAGAGTTAACCGCAGCCTGGCGCTAATGATAGCAAAATTAACAACTGCGGGTACAATGTATAGTTTAGATAAGGTTTTGCCAGATATCGAATTCACATTAAATAATACATTCCATAGAAGCATTGGTACAACTCCTAGTGAATTACTCTTCGGTGTGAGGCAAAAAGTAGGATTATTGATTTCTTAAAAGAAAAGCTAAAAGAGTGTAATGAACAGGAGCCTGAGAGATTTACAGTCCATACGAGAATCTGCTTCCAAACTAATGGAAAAATGCCAAGAATACAATAAAGGATTAAAGGATCGTGGTCGGATTAACAAAGTTTACAGTGTAGGTGACTATGTACCTGTAAAAAATTTCGTCAGTGATTCTTGAGTTTGTAAGAAGATCATTCCAAAATATAAAGGTCCTTATAAAATCATTAAAATTCTTCCTAATGACAGATATATTTTGGAGATGTGGACGGTTTTCAAGTTAGCCAAATTCCGTACGAAGGAATTTGGGAGGCTGCTAATATTAAACCATGGTTGCCCAATTCATTCCAGGTTGAAGGCAAAATCGGGGCGATTTAGGTTCAGGATGGCCGAATTGTGGCAGCACTTAAAAAATGAAAAAAAAAACAAAATAATGTAAGCTGCCGGTATAGGGACACAAGAATAGAAGAGGAGTTTTTAGTTCCTAAGTTGAAGTCAAGGCGACAACATCTAACGAAGAAAAAATAAAGTGTCATTATTTTTAAATTTGATTCAAAGAGTGTTTTATTTTTCAACTTAAATTCGGCTACAGAAATAACATTTAAAGATAAAGCTGTTTTTTTTTTCATTTAAATGAAAACAAGTTGTAAAAGATTTTTATAATTTAAGATAATATTTTCGAGTACACCGTAATCAAGTTTTGGCGTTTCCAAATTTCATCTTGATTCCATAAAATTAATTTTATCAAAGTGTTGTTTTCTAACAAAGATAACAATCAAAATATCTAGGTTAAGAATATAGTTTTATCATACCTTTATGAATATGACCTTCATACATATATAAATCATTTCGATAATGTCTTACCTGTTATAAATAACTGCTTTTCGTCTCCAAATCTACCGTATATAAATGTGCTCAGAAATTCGGATTTGCACAGTTTATTTTTCACAATCAGTATGAAGACGTGTAGACTATTTGCAATTATTTTAGTAATTTCTGCCATTTCTGGAACTAAAGGGGCTAAGTTTGTGATTATTCGGGGCTCGGTAAGGAAACTTGATTATAAGATTGTTTTATAACTTTAGAACTTAAGAAAATGAAAAAGGTACTTAATACAAGGAAGAAAGAAAATTAACGATTCGTTCCCACATTATTTAGTTCATGTTCGATGCTGCCGAAAAAGTATGTATGGATCAGAAAATGGTTCTTGCAACCGTGGATACTCTAAACAAACTGAGCCAGGAAGAGTTTAAGGATGAAAGTATATATGATGCGTAAGTTTATTATATCTACAATTTCTTTGCAATTCAGAAAGGGTTTTTCTTTAATCGAAAGGTATGGTCAATTTTCTGGCTGGGTTGGAGGTAGTGGGATTTATCCAAATTATAAGTGGTTGTCAAACGGTGAACCTATTCCAAATTCATTGTTTATCGATGGAAATCAATCACCAGTAACTTCATCTGGATGTGTAATAGTGACTGCTTCAATCGCAACAAAAGAACCTCGTTTACATGATGATTATTGTTTTATAGAAAATAACGTTATATGTGAAATTCCAATATTAAATATATGCTTACAGTTTACTAAACGGCTAAATTTGTAATAAGTATTTATTAAAAATTGTACCTAATAAAAATGAATAAAATCTAAAATCCCTTCAAATGGCATAAATTTATTTTTAAATGCGAACCACAAAACCCGATACACTTTTTAGAACAGAAGTAGGAACTAGTAATTGATCACTGGGCAGCTAAAAGCTAAAATACTACAAAACGCCTGAATATTATTAAATGTGTAGACATTTTTCGCCAAAAGGTTAAATAATGTCATAAAAATTATGTAAGTAATTTGATTCAAAGGATATACATCTTTATAGTTGCCATGCTACAGGATGGCGCATAAGTAACATTATGATTTATTTGATAAAGAATTTACTTCATTCTGATTATATTTGACGTTGGCATTCATTAAAATTAAGATTATAGATTAGAAATATGTTCACAATATGTTTTGAAGATAATATATTTCAAATGGTGCCTATTGTTTCGAACTGACGTGTAGAGCATTTCCCAAAACATTTCTTAAAATTTTAGGTCCTAGCGTCCTCAATTCTTCTCGGATACTCGCCTTTAGCTGTTGAATGGTTCATGGCTTATTGGCATACACCTTACCCTTAACGTAACTAAAACAAGTTAGGGTGCTATATTCGGCTGCTCCGAATCTTTAATACTCTCCACCGACAGGAGTGGGCTATATATGATAAATATTATTAACTAAGCTTCACAAAAACGAACGTCAGCATTAAAATAAGTTGCGGTTTAGACCTGAATTAAATTATTGACCGACAGTAAGAACATTTTATGCGTTTCTTGTTAGAACTTTGAACTGGCTTGAGTAAAATATCATGATTCGTAAAAGATTTAGCCGAACTAAAATAATTTTTAGGAGGGTAATTTGTATTGGACATATGGTAAATTATGGACCAATCATCCGACCGAACGGACCGATCTTCACGAAATTCGACAGTGTCATTTTTGGTCCTATAAAACTGTACCGTACCGAATTTAATTATGATAGCATTATTTATTACGGTTTTTGGCGTACTTAACAATTTTCCGAGAGTAGGGTTTATATGGAGCCTATTGTCAATTATGGACTGATCTTTACGAAATTTAAAATTTGCAGTCGTATAAAGCGAATTCGTGCAAAATATTATGTCATTCCGTGCATTATTCCACCATTTATGTTGGTTTTTGTATCAAAATTATCAATTTTTTTAGGGTGGTGGTTCCACATTTTGATTCATAGTTCTGATCCTACTGAAGCGATGTGGCTAGATTTCAATCCCAAGCTGCTTAGGATAACTACAAGCAATTTGAGACCAAGTTTGTTCTTTTCTCTTGCGTTTTTCGAAACAGACGGACAGACAGACGGACATGGCTAAGTCGACTTAGAATTACTCAAGGAGCCAGAATATATATGACAAACTTAGTATTCCCTCATTCACCACAGTGGTGGTGGAGGGTATAAAAATATTTTATGGACGAAATGAAATTTTGAAACGCAAAAATTTGATTCTAGCGCCCTGGAAAAGATTAAAATTATAAAAATCGTTTTAATGAAAAAACAACTTTATCATTAATTGTTTGCTTAGTAGCTGTTGTTTATTTAATAACTTTTTTTATTGACTGTTGTAGACTGTACATTAATATAATTTAAAAATTCATTAGGGCTTTAGGTAAAATTCATGAAATATCAAAAAAAATATTCTTTGAAGAAGGTATTTAATAAGTTATTATTTAATATTCTTAAAACGAGTGATTTAAAAGAATTAATCACCAAAATTGCACATTAAAAACTTTCGAAATGAAATTTCATGGGAATTCACAGGAATACTTTTTAACTTTGAATTAAAACTTCTTAATATCGAGAAGGGTAATAATAGTATATGCAAATTTGAAAAAAAATCCATTCAAATTTCTATACAAATCCATTATGCGGCATGGCCACACATCAAACTGACTCTTCAAACTCAGATTTTTTCAACTCACACGTTTGGTTCGATGTAAATTTGACAAAAATCAAAATACTTTTGATTTTTATAAAAAATTTACGCCAGTTTGATGTGTGTGCATGTTATGTCTTCAAATTTTATTTATGTTTTGTTAAAAAATGCATCAAAAATAGATTTAAAAAAAATTTTTTTAAATTTTATTGTACAAATTTTAAATGAAGTTTGATGGCCTAAAATTAATGTGTGGCTGTGCCAAGCAAATTTGGTTTTTACCAACGCATAGGTAAATTTGATGAATCAGTTTGATGTGCCACTTTAAAAAAAAAATTGAATCGAAATATAGAACTATACACAGAAAAAAATTTCATTGGTTTTTTTATTAATTGAATACAATGATTAAAAAATATAAAAATTTAATAAACTTAATAAATTTTTTGTTGAACAAACACAAAGTATAATTTTCATTCAATTAATATTTTGATTCATTTAAAATTGATATATTGTAACGAAGTAATTGATTACATAATGTTTCTTTATTTTTTTTTTATATTGAATTTTTATTTTGACTATTTTTTTATTGAATTACATATAGTATGTATATTATTAATTTAATTTTCTTTAGTAACTTCCTCACTATTATCTCGGTTTAAACTTTAGACTATTTGTGAGATTTACTTTGTTCTCTCACTATAACACCTTATATAAGCCTGATACACTGGCTTTTAAGCAGGGTTCAGAAATATTCATACATGAATTCTAAAATTCCAACATTCATGATAAATTGTCATGAATAATGCTTGCAAAATTTTTTGTTTTATTCTCACACTGTAAAATGAATAGCTAAGAATTTTTTTTATTTTTAAGCACATGAATAGTTTTGTTTTTTATTTTCCAGTTTGTACATATGCACGAATGTGAATAAAGAAAAGTACAAAATTGTAAAAACTAAAATATGAGAGGCTAATCGTTGCTGTCATTTATGTTTATAATAAAAAGAGTTCCTCTCTGTTGTGTTTTACTTTATTCGTGTTTAAAAACTAAAGAGCTGCACAAGCACAAGAAAAATTGCTTACAAGCAATTTCATTAAATGTAGATAGTATGTGTATATTACTCTCTCATTACAAAACTCATACTTCCAAAAACAATTGTTTTGCTTTACGATCAAAATATAGAAGAATAGAACAAAACTGAACTAGAACAATGCTGAACTAGAATAAAGCTGAATTAGAACAAAGATGAAGTAGAACATTAAAACAGAAATAGAACATTCCAAGCATGTTTGAATGTTTTGATTGTAAACATAAACCAAAGAGAAAATTGCAAAGGGAGAAACATTTGCGTTTTGTTATGAATATAAAAAAGCTTAAAAAAGTTTATACCTAGTTAATATTAATTTTTATTTGCAAAATTTATTGTTTATTATTTACAAGGAAAATAATATTAATAAAAAATAAAAACATGTACCTACTATATAGTATAATGGTGTGTTTTTTTCGCAGTCTCCAAATGGAATTCTGTTTTATAGGATTTTATGTTTTTAACAAATTTAACAATAACTGACAAATTAAAAAATTTTTTAATTAGAAATATTGGTTAAATAAACGTTTAAAGTTTTATATAAAAATAAAAAAAGACCTCAAACTTGATAATTTAGTTATAATATAATAATAAAGGTCGACTAAAATAAAATATACATTTAGGAAATAATTCAAAAAAATCAATTTTGCTTCCATTTCTGTTATAAGCTAAGATCACTTTAAATTTTTTAAATTCCTAATTACGTGCACTCGATGCTTTTACTATAATTTACCGTTTCTTTATTTCATTGTCTGTTTTTGTGTTGATATTCTGTTTGTTTTGATAATACAAGCACTAACAAAGCAGAAGAGAAAAACTTTTCAAGTTATGCTTGTTTTGTTTTGGTGAGAGTAATGTGTTGTTATGTTTGTTTTGCTATGTATGTTTACAGTGAAATAATATGATTGATAGTTGTGTGAAGTAGAACACAGAACATTAAGAATATTTTGCGCAGCCCTTTATTAAAAACACAAAATATCGCTTGCTTCATTTGTTCTTGTTTAATAGTATTTGTAGCCTTGATTTGTACATGATAAAAATGTTTTTTTAAGCGTCGTTTATTCGTGGCTTTTTCATACATTAAGAAAATAAAAACACTTGCCACTTTATTTTGAACAATTGTAAATATAACAACAGTACAAATTTTCAATGAATTACTTATTTTAAAAGTGTTGTGTTATGTTTTTTTAAAACTTTAATAAAAAAAAATATAAAATAAATCATACCTATTTTTTTGTTTTTTTTTATGAGCAGTATTTTCACTTAAAAAATTTTTTTTCTCTAAATTTGCACTTCAAAAAAAAAAGACATAAAAAAAACTAATCGTGCCACTAATTGTTGAAAATTTGTTTTTTTTTCAACGTTCATAAATAATTATGTATGAATAGTAAAATTCAAACATTTATAATAAATAATTTGTCTTATCTCATGTTTTTTGTAGAAACAACACAAGAATGATATAAACACAGATTACGCATTGCGCATGTTTTTTATTATTTACAAAATTTAACTGTTTATTATTAAGTCACATCAGCACATTATACACATGTTTGTTTACTTGTGTTTCTACATTACAAAAACCAATACAAATATAAGAACAAATAAAGCAAGAGATTTTTTGTGTTTTTAAACACGAATAAAGCAAAACACAACAGAGATTATGATGTGAATAGCAAGTGTATATTTGGAAGTATGCATAAGAATGCAAGATGAGCAAAAGTAGTTAAAAAAAAAATTCTCTCATGTACAAATGTAAGAAAAAATAAATCTCTATTATTATCTCATGTGTTTTGTAGAAACGAAAAATAATGAAAATACTTTTATACAAGAACGAATAAAGCAAAATTTTTTTTGTGTTTTTAAGCACGAATAAAACAGCACACAACAGTGTATAAAATTTTTTATTCCTACCCATGAGTGAATAGTGAGTGAATATTTGGAACTCTGCTTTTAAGTCTTTGTACCCTCAACTGCTACTTCAGTTAAGCTCGATCTGTCGGGGTATTTCGACAGTTGGCGCAAGTATTGCAACAGCTTAGTCATCAGCCAAATATACAGAACAAATCTTAATTCAATGTAGTAGCGCACTGGGTTTCTACTGGTTGAAATCGCCATAGATCCCAGGTGTAAAGGTAGTAGTCCACGGGGTCACTGGTTTGAACAGCCATAGTTCTCAGGCAAGTTGGAGTAGTAGTACGCAGGGAATTGACTGGTAGTAATGGCAATCGTTCCTGTGTGTAGTAGTTACTAAATACATTAACAATTCCCCTCAAATAAATATACACGGACTCAGTTGTCAATAGAGTCTGGATCCAATTCTACCGTCGTTGCACAGTTACTCTGCGTCACACGTTTTTTGGTTGTTTCACTCGTGAACTTTAAAATAAATAAATAATTTATAAATTTTAAAAATAAGAAAATATCTCTCTTTGTTTTATTCGAATGTCCTGGCCGGACTGATCCTACCCGCAAAAAAAAAGAAAAAAAAAAACACTAATTATAAATGGCGCCCGAGCAGGGACCAGTTAAATAAAATAACATAAAAAAAATATAACTCAAAATAAAGAATAATAAATCCTTTTTTTCTCTACCAAAAGAATACTTTAATTTTGTGAAAACTCCTAAAAAAAATCATATTTGCATAAATCTAATGAAAAAGGAAGTATTAAGTGAATGCCTTGAAGATCTCGGTTTGGTAACGAAGGTATCGTTGATGAAATGAGAGGTCGATTAAGAAGTTATTTAGATAAAGGCAATCTCCCACCAGATCATGAAGCATTCGATCAAAATTTGAGGTTAAGATATGATACCACGATGTCAGAAAAATAACTTAAAGCTCCAGTAACACGCAGTACACTAGGTTCGTCGCCGTTACTCTTCACAGAAGCTAATGAGCGATTCTAAGGTTTGTGATAAGGTAAGGAAATGAGGCATTAAGTACAATGGAGGTAAGGACCCATTGTGTTTCTTAGAAAGGGTAGAAAAACTAGCCACGTGTTATTGCATTCCTCGAATTGCGCTGTTAAATTACATGCCAGAGTTATTTAAGGCAGATGCGTTGTCTTGGTACCGGAACAATAAAATGAACTGGAAATTATACTTGGATTTCGTAGAGGAATTTAAGTTATATTTCTTGCTGGGGCAGTTCTTTGAAACACTCGATGATGAAATCAGAAATCGTCTGCAACGGACGAATGAAAGTTTTGTGGATTACGTTACGGCGTTACAATCCTTAATGCGATAGTCAAATTTGTCTAACGACGAACAATTAGAAAGAATCTTGCGGAATTGTCGATCGGAATATAAAATGTACATAAAAAGACGCGAATTTACCAGACTACGAGATCTCATCATAATGGCTAAGGAGTATGAAAGCATCTGTTTTGCAGAAACCAGAAGTTCTCCTCAGATACAAACGGTTGTAGTTAAAAATAAAAACAGCATATGCTACCGCTGTGGTCAAGCTGGTCACCAAAGAGCAACCTGTGTTAGACCACAGGTGCTTTTTTGTTGGGATTGCGGTAAGAAAGACATTAAAACAATCGACTGCTGTAGATCTAACGCGGGAAACTCAAGAATAGATTACTCCGAAAGGGAACCAGGGAAAGATCTGTAAAAGCTTTAACATTCCCTCTTGCTATTTCTCCTGATGACGACTTACGCTATCGTGTATGGATTATGATAAAACAACGGAACATTCAGGCAATTGTTGGCCCGGGTGCAGCACACTCCTGTATAAATGTATCTTTAGCTCGTGAACTAGGCGTGACAATAGTTGCCGCTGAACTTAGCTCAATACAATTAGCCGAAAGCACAATAGTTAACGTCTTGGGTTCGGTGAGCATCTGGTTGATCATCAACAGTATTGTATGCCGACATAATTTCTTGGTCTTGGCAACGAGCCTTGATCCAATTACTATAGGAATGAACTTTATAACACAAACTGGTTTTGGTCTATACATTAATCCTCGTGGTAGAGGTAATACGGTCAGTCCCGCATGTTTAAAGGGACAAGCTAAAAAAACTTCTCTACAAGTTAAATCAACCGACGAAAAGCAAGATCTGGCTCAAAATCAAAAAGTCTCAGAGTTTCTTAAAAGTAAACTGCCGCTCTTTGACTGCATCGTTGAACATTCCAACGTAACTGAATATGTTATTACGATGAAGCCCTCTCGACCACTTAAACAAAGATATTATCCGAGAAATCCGGCTATGCAGAAAATAATCGATGACCAAATAGATGAGCTTCTTGCTGAGAAACATATTGAATCATCAAAAAGCCCTTACAGCTCACCTATCGTTTTGGTACGCAAAAGAAATAACGAATGCAGAATGTGCGTTGAGTTCAGATAAATAAATGAACATTCGATACGGGATGCTTTTCCAGTTCCACAAATTAATTCGATACTGCAGAAACTCAAGAACAGCAAATTTTTCAGTACAATACACCTACGACATGGATATTGGCAAATTCTTATGGCTCCGGAATGCTTACTAGAATCCTCATTTCGTGCTTACTTAAATCCTCATAAAATAAATAAGAAATGAAATTAAAACCGTTATTTTTATCTAAAAATAGCTAATTTGCCATTTTTTATTATCAAACGATAAAAACAGGGTTGTCAAAACCACAAATATAGCGACCCTGCTTATTTTAACGTGCTGTTTAAATCGGCTTTTCCAATTGCAAAGCGTTGACGCCGCGCTATTTAGGGATCCTTCATACAAATTGTATGGGCATGACGATTTTTGACAGCTAGAAAACGCGTTCCGCTCTTATTTAGGTATGGCTGTAAGTCTTTGTTATCTCAACTACTACTTTAGTTAAGCTCGATCTGTCGAGGTATTTGGACAGTTGGCGCAAGTATTGCAACAGCTTAGCCAGCAGCCAAATATACAAAACAAAGCTTAATTCAATGTAGTAGTGCACAGGTCTCTACTGGTTGAAATCGCCATAGATCCCAGGTACACTAAAAAAAAATTAACTTAAACTTAGGAAATTTTACTTAAGTTCAATACACTATGGCTGTCGTATGGCGCCAAAGATATTTTAACAGCAATTTAGTAAAAAATTTCCTTGTTATTAAGAATTAAATGTAATTCACTATTACATCAAAATGTTTAATTTTAACCAAAATTTTACTTCACTTAAATAACTTTTTACTAAGCAATATAAACTTTTGTCCTAAAATTTAGATTTATAATTATCTTAAGATATCCCTTAAACATGTAAAAACTTCCTTTAATTTAGTTCAGATAATTTTATTATTATATAGAAAATAAGATAACTTTTCCAAACTTTAAGTTAAATAGATAAAATTTTTGAACTTAAAATAGGGGAAAAGTCACCAGTATTAAGTTAAAATGTTCTCTAAAGGGTTGAAATGCTTACTTCGATTTAGTAAATATGTTTGCTAAAGTAAATAAAAAATATCCACTTATTGGGACATAAATTCGTTAAAAATAAGAAATACTTTCTATGTTTTTGTTTTTTGTTTACTGATATAAGGTAAATTGTTTATATTTTCAAAGAACATGCTTACTTATCAGTAATATGTATTTATTAAAAATTAGAATAATAAATTACAAATAAGCAAATATTTTCCAAAAATTTGGTAAATACGTCTATATGTTAGTACGCATTTTTCATTAGGCAATAGATGAAAATATTAATTTAAACGTCAAATAATTTTTCTGTGTAAATTTATGAACTATTTTTAAGTTAATAAACTATTATATTTTTACTCGTTTTAAGGTAATTTTATTGAATTTTAATGAAATTTCCTACATATTCATAAAATTTTACTTTAAATTCAGGAAATTTTTGAACTATTTTGAAGGAAATCGTATTCCTGTAATTTAGTATATGTCTTTTTTTTGAGTGAAAAAAAATAGGTAGTAGTCCACAGGGTTACTGCTGGTTTTAACAGCCATAGTTCTCAGGCAAGTTGTAGTAGAAGTGCGCAGGGAATTGACTGGTAGTAATGGCCATCGTTCCTGTGTGTAGAAGTTACTAAATACATTAACAATTCCCCTTAAATAAATAAACACTGACTCAGTTGTCAGGAGAGTCTGGATCCAATTCTTGAACTCTACCGTCGTTACACGGGTACTCCGCGTCACACGTTTTCTGGTTGTTTCTCCCTCGAACTTTAAAATAAATAAATAAATTATAAACTTTATATATAAGAAAATATCTCTCTTGATTTTATGCGAACGTCCTGGCAGGACTGATCCTACCCGTAAAAAAAGAAGAAGAAAAACACTTATTATAATATAATTAAATACAAATACAACAACTTAATTATATTTAAAAAAAAGAGTAAATATTGTGATATCAGTATTTTGATTATAATTCGGGCATTTTTCAACCGATTTGATAGATTTATATACCGACGTCTTAAGGAAGAAATTTACCACTTACCTTGGTAATAAAACTTGGACTCGGAAAAATCTACGGTTCCCGAAAATAGGTATTTTTCACAAAAAAAATTATATTTTGGTAATAACTTTTTTGTATCTGAACCGATTTTTCCGAGTTTTTCAGCAAATATGTTCTGCTAAAGATTTCCGATCTTTTGATAAATTAAACGTATCCATAGGTTTTAAAACAGCTGTAAAATTTATAAAAATGTTGATGCTTTTTAGCCCATTTTTAGAGTCTTTTGCTAATAACTTAATCATTTTTTAACCGATTTTGCAGAAAATGGGTATGTTTAAAAAAAATATTGTTCCATCGGCTAAAAATTTCTGCTATTTTGAAATGTCATACTAGAGCCCTAAAATGTAAAATTTTGAGTATTTTCAATAATATCTTTGTACCGAAGTTACCACGCCCACTTTTCCAATCTCACCCATATTGTGAGACGTTGTGTATTGATAACCGCTATGTTTGTACCTTTAGCTCGTTTCGTTCTCCAGATATACAGAAAAAAATTTTAAAGCAACCTCAACATTGGATTTATGGGAAAAATTGGAGGTAGTCGTGGTTTTTTTGGTCATATCTTAGCCATTTATAGACCAATCTTACTGAATTGCAATTGCAAACAATTCCGGACTATATGCGACGTAAATGTATAACAACCTAGCCTACATCATATCTGGGGTCTTCGGAAACCCCATTTCAACGGACGGACAGACGGACAACCTGATTTGAACTTCCCTTCTCATAAGCAGCCAGAATATAAATACTTTATAGTTTCTAAGATCAATATTGTAGAAATTACAAATGGAATAACAAAGTTATATATACCCTTTTACCTTCGGTGAAGGGTATCAAAATAATAGTTATTTTTTACCAAGTATAGTTGGTTTATTTGGCCAAATTATGGTTAATTTTGATCACAAATGTTTAATTTTAACCAAATTATAGCTCATTTCTACCAAATGCTAAATCATTGACTGATTATACCAAAATTGCATTGTATTATTATTAGCTAAATAAAATTTCGAAATGAAATTTCATGGGAATTCACAGGAATACTTTTTAACTTTGAATTAAAACTCCTTAATATCGAGAAGGGTAATAATGGTATATTCAAATTTGAAAAAAAAAATCCATTCAAATTTCTATACAAATCCATTATGCGGCATGGCCACACATCAAACTGACTCTTCAAACTCAGATTTTGTCAACTCACACGTTTGGTTCGAAAAGATTAAGGCCCTAATCATGTACAACGCAGCGCAACGCCACAGAACTAACGCAACGCCAAAGAATAACATTGAAAGCACAAACAATGTCATAAATATTTTGTAATTTTGTTGTTGCTTTCTACAGAAATTCACATTGCGTCTTTAAATTTCAAACGCTCCATTGCTTGTGTCGTTGAAAATTTTAAAACGGTACATGAATTTCTGTAGAAAGCAACAACAAAATTACAAAATATTTATGACATTGTTTGTGCTTTCAATGTTATTCTTTGGCGTTGCGCTGCGTTGTACATGATTAGGGCCTAAAATTATAAAAATCATGTACACTTGTTTTCGTTTAAATGAAAACAACTTTATCATTAATTGTTTGCTTAACTGTTGTTTATTGATTAACTTTTGATACTTTTGATTTTCATAAAAAATTTACGCCAGTTTGATGTGTGTGCACTAAGTACATTTAAAATTTAAAAACATTTGCCTTTTTAAAAATTCTCAGGGTAAAAATAAGTACAAAAGGAAATCAAAGCAAATAAATTAAAAACACAAAAACACAAAGAAAAAAATTATTCTCTTTATACGCTCAGAGTTCTTGTATTTACTTATTCTTACTCACTATAAATAAGTCAAAGTAAACATTTTTTTTGCTAATGTTCTGTAAAGCCTATAGTACACGGCATGTAAAAACCCACATGCGCATGCGACTCTGACGTCACGAGAATGTTGAGCACTTCGTTTACAGTTTTTAAATGATACGCAGTGATAACATGCAACGAAATTTCGATAGTACACGAAATGTAATTTTGTCCCAAAATTTAAATGTGTCGCATGTGGCCGAAGATGGCACATTTGCAAAGATAGCACATGTATCCACATGTAAATGTCTACATGAATGTTACTAGTACACGGCCAAGGCGAATTCAACTACAGGTGGTGTCGGAACTACAACAATCCAAAAACAACAGAAACAACTTAGGGTTTTTTGCATTGCATTGTTAGTGTTTACGGTCCAAAATGTCAACCATTCCTAACAGAACAATAACAAATCAAAACAAAGTGGCTCGAACTGTCAAATCAGATGGCGTTTCGACACCACCTGTAGTTGAATTCGCCTTGTACACGGCATGGAGCAAATGTACGCATTTTACATGCGTGTATGGACGAAATCTACATGTGTATGTGAATTTCTAGTACACGGCATGTTACCAGTAGTATTATTGACAGCGTTGGCAATTTTGTTCTTTGAAAAATGTTTTAGCGCTTTTTAACAATTCTTTGCATTACAACTTCTGCAATTATAATTTGCTATTTCAAATAGCAGATATTGTTTTGTGTATGTCCATATCCCAAATTAATGCATTACAATATAATACCATTTAAAAAATTGTTTTCACTATATAAAACATTTTTTAGTGTATTTGACTCCTGTAATAACAGAAAACAATTGATTGCATATGGCAACTCTATATAGTTATTTTGACACTTGTCTTTGCAACTATGTTTTAGTTTTTAATATTAACTTCCTGTTGAATAAAACTCTTACTTTGTCTTTTAATTACTTTTCTAAGTTACACAAACACACGCGTTTTTCTTAACAATAGTTTGCAATAAACATATTGGTTTGGGAATTTACATTGAAAACAATCTAATTTGTATTTTTTGTCAATATAAATTCCCTAACGAATAATTCTAATTTTTTTTTAAAAAACAGGCTGTTAATTTTTACTAATAAAATATTTGGTGGAAAAAATCTAGTTTACCAACGCAGCTCCAAATAGATGATAGAAAATTTAAAAGTAAGAAGAAAATATTAAGTAAAAAAGTGGCGCAAACACATAGTTTTTGAGTTACGCACCTCTAAATATGCGATTTTGCACTACATTTCTAAACGTATTGGGCCAATATTGGTATCATTTTGAAGCTTCAATAGATATTTCTGAAAATACAAAATTTATTACAAAATGTTTAACCCTTTAACTCCCATTACAATTTTAACAAAATTTTACATCAAAAGGCGCGTGTGAAACGGTAGGAAAGTACTATTGTAAGTAAATTTTTGACACTTCTGAGGTGAATAAAATTTCACTGGCCCTGGGGACTTGTAGAATTTTTGACGCAAAAAACAAGATTTCTGACACGCAGCAAATTAGAAGTTTAAATTGAAAAAGTAAATTAAAAACGTTTATAAAAATTTTATAACCTCAAAATTGAAAATAAGTAAAATGCATATAAAGCCACCTGCAAAAGCAAAAAAATTATGTTATTTTATATATTTCCCTAAATTGTTCATTCTTTTATAAATATTTTTTAATAAATACACAAATGTCAAAATTTTATATCGTCTACAAAGATATCATTTCCAACAGCGAAAAATGAAATATTTTTTTACCAAAATACTTTGCTACCGTTTCACACGCGCCCAAAATGTTACGGAAGTGTACTAGGTAAATACTTGTGTAGGTTCCCTAGCAATACGTTAATGTTAAGGTGATGTTTTTGGAATTTATTTGAACAAAACAAATAAAAATTGGGCCTAAATTAAAATATAGCAAAATTGATCAAAAATAAAGGGTTTTTTCTAGATTTTTTCTTTTAAAAATTTGAAAGTAGACAACACTGTTTATGTGTTATTGTTTTGGAAAAAAATAAAAAAAAATTTTTTTTGTCAATGAGATTTTTTTTGTGAATAATCATTACTAATAGTAAATTTCTTCCTTAAGACGTGGGTATATAAATCTGCCAAATTGGTTAAGAAATGGTTAAGTTATTAGCAAAATACTCCAAAAATGGGCTAAAAAGCATCCACATTTTTATAAAAACTTAAATTTTGGAGCTGTTATGTGACCTATGGATACGTCTAATATATCAAAAGATCGGAAATCTTTAGTAAAACATATGCGCTGAAAAAATCGGAAAAATCGGTTCAGATACAAAAAAGTTATTACCAAAATATTATTTTTTTTTTATATTTAGAAATAAACAACTTTCAACATTTCAACTAAAACTGCAGTTTTTCTTAACAGAATACGACTGTTATTTACACCAAAATCTTTATTTTAAAATTTCCTACCATACTGCATTTACAGAATATAAAAGTTTTGCCTCGTTCAATTTTTATATATGAAAAGGTAAGCAAAAATTAAAAAAAATGTTAAGTTTGTATTTGAAAATCTGAATTTGTAGTGCTATGAATAAAAAAACCATCGAACAAAATGGCAATGTTGCTTTAAGAAACATTTAGGAAATTTAATAAGCTTTCTAATGCATGAAATGATGTTCAAATCCATTCAGAACTGCTTGAGTTTGAGGCAAATTACTAAATCAAGATTTTTCCATTTTTTGAAAAAAAGGTATTTTGCCTAAAAAAATGAAAAAACGATTTGAGAGACCACTTCCCATTCATCAATATTTAAGTGTTATACACCAAATTTCTTGGTTTTTATAGTAGATAAAGAAAATCGATGTTCATGAAGAAATTTCGAAAAAAAATGAAAAGTGAGACGGTCTAATGTGCATGTGCTGGTTTTTATTTTGCTTACTTCTTACCATGCTTAAATCTTGCTTTATTTATTTCGTACAGAAACAATATTAATTGTTCTTGTGTCTTATAATAGAGAACTGAAATTTGCTTTATAAAGAGAAGGTATAATAAAACAAATGCATGAAAAAAAGAGAATGTGTTTAAGTATTTGTTTTTTGTACTTTTGCAAAAGCCTAGTGTTAAACAAAACACGACCCTTAGGCTTAATAAGTCGTGACCCCCAGAAAGTATGTTTAGCGTTATAATCGCCAGCAGCAGGAAGCATGGTCCTAATGATTTGAAATATTTATAATATTGGCTTTCTGATATTGAAAATCTAGGTGGAGAATATATTGATGAAATAACTAGGTTTCGATTTAATTCCTTAACGCAAATGCTCGTTGCTTGGAGATAATCTTCACGATGATCGCACATTAGGTAGTGTTTTACTCGGTTTTTTTATCAAAATGGCAGAACCTCCACAAGCTCTACCTCGAGGGTCCTTGGTATCATATAATATATAACCACTGATTTTAAACGTATTTCTCGAGGTCAGATGAGTTTCAGACACCATCATAACATCGATTTGTTTATTTTAAAGGAAGTATTCTAGTTCATTTTTATGTTGAGGGATGCCGTTTGCGTTCCAAAAGCAAATTTTTAAACAGTTCATGGCTTATTTAGTACAGCTTGCAATAACATCGATTGCATTCTTAACATTTCTTGCATCATGTTACTTATTGTGTTGGTAAAATTGTTAACGGTTTTTGCACTAATGTTTCCACGGTTTTTTCTAGCCGAGTTAAATTATAAATGGGAATTTCGTAATTATTTAGTAAATCGCCTTGCAATGGCATATGATTAGATTTTAAGCCATTAGCGTACGAGGTTCTGTTTTTATTTGGCTGCGGTATCTGAACGCCGCACAGTGGAAAATTTTACGAGAAGGCGGCCAAAATTCCATAACTTTTGACTGGATCGGTATTTTTTTATGCGTTTTGCTCGATAGGTGCGATATTAGGCTTTAATTTGCGCTATAAAACGTAAAATTCGACTGATAGGAGCAAAAGTTATGGGGAGTTCAAAATGCATTTTCATTTTTTTGTTGAGTTTCGGTGTAAAAGTTGAATATTTCAAAAATCCTGTCAGAAAATGCCAATATTTGGCCCTTGTAAATTTTTTAGTCCCAATATTCACAGGGGCCAAAGGTTGGCTTTTTTGGGACGAGACGAGTTGTTATAAGGATAAAACTGAAAAGGAATATTTTAAAAAATGCCCAAATAGCATTCTTGGCTATCGATAACATTTTAGGTAATTCAACTTCTGTTTTTGGTTTGAGATGTATGTGTATTTTATTTTTATATATTAATACAAATCGCACTTAATCAACAAGAGGGTATTAACACAAAATTTAAAAATTTTCAGAAGCAGCAATATAAATTTTTATTTAATATTGAAGGCATATGAAAAACAAATTTAAAGCCAACCCTTTTATTACCAAAAAGTAGACAAAATAGCACGATATTTTTACAACGGGTAGATATGAATATAACGCGTTGTTTTTTTCTAAAAAGTGAAGAAATAAAAATTTTGAGTTAATACCCTCTTGTTGATTAAGTGCGAAATATATACTTAAATAAAAAACAAATTATAATCTATAAACAATTTTAAATTAAACAATATAGTAAAAATAGTAATAAGATCTTTATAGTACAACATCTGGACATTTTTCTTGTATTATGCTCGCGGAAGAATCTGTAGTCTTTGTTCCTTTTTTCTTGCGCTTCTTCAGATAGATCTCCAATTGGTAGGATATTGTGTTGAACTATTTGTTCCCCATGGTATAACATTTTATGAACTGTGGTTGGCATATGTCTCCAAGAATATTTTTTGTTACATGATATAACTTGTAAAATGATCTGGAAACGTTTTATTAATTCAAAATGTACTCTTGTGATAGATGCTGCAGTTTCTGGATCGGAAAAGAATCTCCTTGCAGTGTTTCCATCATTTGAATTTCCTTCTCCTTGTTTTGGCTGATCAATTATAAGGCCTAGGTAAAGGTATTTTTCTTTAATATGTTTTTTTCTTCTTTTTTCCACATTTTCTTTGTTTTTTCTCACTGTTTCACCTAACGGGCCAAATTCCAAATCATAACCCAATTTAAGAATATGCTCCATGAAACGAATTCTGGTATGAAGAGGGGACATTCCAAATTCGTATGCTTCATTGAAACTATTATCCTGTGATGGGGGTTGGCTTAATTGACTTGATGTCTTTTGACATATGGTACAGCTTGACGAAGACTTTGTTTCGGTTAATGCTTGTGCAACTTTTCCATCGATCATTGTAAGGAACATTTGAAAATTAATTTCAATGCATTGGTCATCAAATTTAAACATTGCCGGTTGAAGTTCTTTAATTTGATCTTTTATTTTTCGAACTTCTTCAGTTATGACATCTTTAGTTTCCTTTTTGTAAACAAACTTTATTGGTCTGTAATACTTTGTTGAAGAGGGAATTTCATTTTTCCATACATCCATTGCTGTAACTCTACTGGTTGACGGCTCTAAGCCAATATAAGTTTTTCTTAAACGTAATGGAACGAAAGATACCATGAATAAGTTAGCATCAGATGAGTTTTCTGAACTACATTGCTTGTATTGTTTCTGACCAGAGCTTCCATCACATCCCCATTTAGAAAATAAAGTGATGCTGCAATTTTTAAGTTTTTTTTAAACAGTCAGCATCAAGTGTATTTAATAATCGTTCTGCAGTGTGTTCGAGAAGAGCCTGCAATTTTACTTCTGCTGAACTTGAAGTTACACTAATAGCCGTTTGTGAAGGTAAGCACTCTTTTTTGACAGAAACTAAATCTCGATATGCTGGAAAGATTCCACAATTTTTTTCATTGGTTCGCTTTCGCAGTTCTGTATACTGATTTTTTGTCAGTTTTAAATCCAAAAATAGTGCAAATGCTTCTTCTGGAGTAAATTTCATTTCTTCAGTTGGTGTAGGCATACTTTTTAAAATCCTCTTTGTGCGTTTAGGGCTCGCTTCCACAATTTTTTCAATTATTGCAATTTTTGTTTTCTTATTTAGCGTTGGTTGAATTTGATGCAGAAATTAATCCTTTATCATACTATGAGAAATTTCTTCATTGATATTTGAAAGCTTTCGTCTTCGTGATCTTTCACTGCAATTGTCAATTTGTTTTGCGGGCCGACCCACTTTTCCAGTTTCCTTAGCGGTTATTGACAGCTTCTTAAAAATCAGATCATTTGTTAGCCATTTTTCGTTGCGTAAGTAAAACGTTTTCTTGTTTCTAGAACATTTAAGGTACCGTTTTCTTAATGTAAATGAAAAATTTTTATCTTATGAATTTTGATTTCTTCTTCGTTGCATAATTTAAAGAATGGATTATTCATTATGTGTAACACAAAATCTTTTTCATCTTTCTGTTGAAAATATATATCTGCGAGAACTTTATAACTGAACTTAGCCATTGTTTAAACAATAATGAAGGTAAAATTATGAATGCATGCATTTTTATACTCTTGATAGAAGTTTTTTTAAATGATCTTTTGTTACCACTTCTTGGAAACATAAAAACCCTTTTTTAAATACAAATTTAATCTTTTATTACCATTTCTTTGAAACATAAAAAAACCCCTGTTTTCACACTTTTTAAAAGGATAACATACTGGCAATAAATTAACAGGTAACATGTAGGAAATTTTCACGTAAAATATAACTGCTCTTCCATTTTTTTAAATTAAGTTGCAATTTTCAGGTAGTTAAACTATGTAGTTTATGTTGCGGCTATTTACTAATGTAAAACTTACTAATGTAAAACTTGTATAAACTTACTCAGAAATCTAACATGTTAGTCTATTTATGTCGCCTATTCGTTTTGCAGCATCCGTTCACCCACAATAAGTCCATAACAATGGCAATACCTTTACCTTCTCCAAATTAATTGATAACCTGACGTGCTAGATAATTTATGTGGCCTGAACTGCTTTATTTGTCGAAAATTCTTTAAGATTCACCTTCTTTAATTTCAGTAATGTTTCCTTTCAGGACTTATTTTTTTAACCGAATATCTTACCTTGGGTCACAGAAATTGCTGTAGTTCGCAAGATCGCATCCAGATGTGTGTACAATGGGGAATAGAAATGTAGGTTAGATTCTGGACTACAAGAGAGTATAGATTTTTTTTGACGCGTTTTGACGGGCAGGACTTATGTTCTATAAAATAGGAAATTTCCAAGAAATTTTGACAAAAAAAAAATAAAATAGTTCTACAGGTCGCAGAGTTTAATGCTTTAAACCACGTATAGCTAATAAGATAAACTAAGTTATGAGCATTTCAACTTCAAAAGTTTACTCAGAAATTCAAAACTATAACCAAATACTGAGAAAGTCCATTTTGGACCACCCTGTTCTCAATGAAATAGTTGAAATAGGGTTGAATTTTTTTGGTTCCCCAGGTTCACTAGTATTTACTTTCACATGAATAAAAAAATTTCAAAATCGGAGAACATAAAAAAAAAATAGTTTTGGCCGCCTTCTCAAACCAGTGTGCGCCGTTAGTGTTTTCTTGATAAGTTGAATGCGTTTGAGGGGGATTAAGTTTATGTCCAACAGAACGCTTGACAATCGAATATACCGGACATCCCCTATAGCTGGCAGTGTGATTACCACCACAGTTGCTACATTTTTTTCATTAGGGTCATTTTTTGACTTATCGCACTGGACGGTACCATGTTGTTCTCCATATACGACACAAACAGGGGGTAAATAGCAGTATGCCCTAGTTTGACCAAATTCTTGGCAGTTTAAACACTGAACGGGCCCATTTCTTTTGTGCGGCTCTTCTATCGTTATTTTTCTGTACAGGATGTATTTTAAACTGTAAATGGAATGCGTTTAATTTTTTTTTTTAGCTTAACGTTGCCGGGCTCTAACTCCACTCGAAATAGGGGTTGGGAATTTTTTTCCCTATTTTTAATATTTGTAACATTTTTAATTTTGTTGGCATTTTGAATGAAAAATTTATTTTAGCTTCAATAATGCCCATTAAGCTACAAAAAGTGGTCATGCTGATAAACATACAACTAGCAACATGTGTGTAAATTTTCATTTAATTTGGACTAAGGACTCAAGGTCCAGCCATATATCCTTTTTCTTAAAAACGTTATAAAACCTACAAAAATTGTCCGATCATAATAAAATTACGTATATATACAACAAGCAACGTGCGTATACATTTTGATTTAAGTCGGAATAAGGACTCAAGGTCCTGCTATATATCCTTTTTCTTAAAAATGCTATAACACCTACAAAAATTGTCCGATCATAATATAATATATTTGGTACATAAATTGATATTTGTAAGCTTTATATTTGTGCCAAATTTAGGAAGAATCGGATTATTGATGTGAAAAATACAAAAAACATCATTTAGTGAAAAATGGGTTAAAACGATTAAGGATTACAGTACACATTTTTCAACTTTTTTCTTCTTAAAATAGCTTAAGATGCCTGGAATATACATAAACAATAATAACTTCAAAGTTTTGATCGATGGGCATAAAATATTGGAGACTGATGAGGTGAATTATTTTGGAGTTGTTCTGCAAAGTTATCTAGTATGGAATATGCCTATTAAGGAAGTTAAAAGGAAGATTGCATCAGTTGTTGGCATTTTCTTTAAAATGAAGATCAAACTTAACTTGAAAACAAAGCTTTTAATTTACCAGGCCTTGATACAAAGTTATATTAACTATATGGCGATAATTTATGGATACAAAAAAACAAATGATTTAAAGGCACTGCAAGCAATGCAAAATAAGACATTGAAATTGATTCATAATTTTATCATTACGCTATCCAACTTTACAACTTTATACAAATATTTATAAGCCAATAATGCCTATTTGCGGATGGTACAAGTGTCAGCTTTTATTGTATGTGTTTAAATCCATAAATACAATAGGATATCGCAGCATTAATTTTGTTCAAAATCAAACTGTATTCAATACTAGAAGTCAAGGAAAACTCTAAGATGCAGATTAGAAATAGCAAAGCAGTAAATTGAATATATCGGTAGTATAGAGCATAACGGCTTGCCTATGTGGTTAAAAACAATTTGTTAATTTCGACATTTAAAAGAGAATTAAAAGAATATATAATTGGAAATCTTGAAATGCTTCTTCGTTGATATTCCATTTTTTTAATACCTTTTAATTTTTTCCTTTAAAAAATTTATTACATATAGTACTCGTATGTATCTATTATAATAGTATTTATTTCTTAATGTAAATTATGTTGCCAATTTGCCTCAACAATGACTCTTAGGCGCTGAGGCCAAATAAAATCCAATGTATGTAATTGTAATAAAATGTTAAAATATTAAAAAAAAGTAGTGATATTCTGATGGTATAACAGGCTTTAAATCTTGTAGATGTTTTCATTTACTAGGCTAACTGGGAAGTTGGCCATTATGTAACCTTGCGGCCACACGATCAACTTTTTGTTGATAGTCTTTTACATATACAGTTTGTCAAAATTTACATAAATTGAAAGCTGTGACGTAGGCTGCACGCAATTTTTAAGCAATTTACTTTCAAGATGTCATCAAGAAAACAATTTATACTGACAAACGAAAAATTTGCCCACTAAACTTCCAATCAGCTGTTAAATTGACCATAAAATTGCCAAAAAAAATGGATAGTTCAAACGGAGAGCAATCTCGTGATCAATTTAAAAAGTGTGAGTGTGTTAGTGAAAAAAATGAGAGTGAGAGCAAATTGAAAGGAATTGAAAGACAAAAATTGATCGTGTGGCCTTTAAGTAAAGGTGTTGTCTCAGTGTACTCTGTGTACTTTGTAACTCGATTTGGTTAGTTCTTGTATTGTTAATCAAAATTCACTTTAAATTTAACATCGCCATTTGGTTAATACTTTAGAGCCCTCAACTGCGCAACTGTTGTATCATTTTGCTTAATGCTTAATGCTCGTAAAGCGAATAAGTTGGGCAACGTTATAGTTATGAAAAAATCATAATTTAAGTATGACTTCGGCTAAGTTTTTTAACCTCAGCTACTTCTTAACGCTATTTGTGTTATGTTCCGACATTTTGTTTTTTTTTTACCCTATATCTGATAAATTTTAGGGCTTTGCAATATTCGCGAAAGTGCTATTGTTCCTGTAAGCTCTCTGATTATTTTCAGCTTAAGCGATTTTTAATCAATACTCGTCTGACCCTTTGCTTATCATACCGCTGTTAGTAAGTTTTTGCGAATTTCCGCTAATTAAGCAACTTTTACCGAATTTTTGCCATTCCTTATTTAGTTTATGCAACTTTTAATAAAAGTTTTTGGATTTCCAATTATTTAAGACACTTCTGATCAATATAACACTATGTAATATTTAAAATTTTATCAAACTTTTCCGAATTTTTGCATGTTTTGCGTATTTTCACGAAATGTTGTATTACTTCACAGTATACAAATAGTTGTAGGAAACATCTTCGTTGAATTTTTAGTATGTATTATAAAATGAATGTGGTCGCATTTAAAGGAAAAAAATGGTTTAAACATGGATTTTTTCTCTCTGAAATTTTATAAGAGATGTAATAGTGTCATCGGCGAACAGTTCTCCTGCAAAAACAGATTTTCAAGAATTTGACTTACACACGTATTGAACAACGCCTTCGATATACAATTAAATATTACCCTTCTTGATATTTAAGAGTTCTTATTTAAAGTTAAAAATGTTTCTGTGAATTACCATGAAATTTCTTTTAGAATTTTTTAACGTTCAATTTTGGTCAATACTTCTTTTAAATCAACAGTTTTAAGAATATTGAATAATTATTAATTAAATACCTTGGAAGAAATCGTAGAATATTAAGAAATATTTTTTTTCATATTTCATGAATCTAAACTAAAAGCACTTATAAATTCTTAAATGTTTTTTACAGTGTATACAGTTGACATAACATTTAAAGATAAAGCCGTTTTTTTTCATTTAAATGAAACCAAGTTGTAAAAGATTTTTATAATTTTAGATAATATTTTCGAGTACACCGTAATCAAGTTTTGGCGTTTCCAAATTTCATCTTGATTCCATAAAATTAATTTTATCAAAGTGTTGTTTTCTAACAAAGATAACAATCAAAATATCTAGGTTAAGAATATAGTTTTATCATACCTTTATGAATATGACCTTCATACATATATAAATCATTTCGATAATGTCTTACCTGTTATAAATAACTGCTTTTCGTCTCCAAATCTACCGTATATAAATGTGCTCAGAAATTCGGATTTGCACAGTTTATTTTTCACAATCAGTACGAAGACGTGTAGACTATTTGCAATTATTTTAGTAATTTCTGCCATTTCTGGAACTAAAGGGGCTAATTTTGTGATTGTTAAAGGCGAGGTAAGGAAACTTGATTATAAGATTGTTTTATAACTTTAGAACTTAAGAAAATGAAAAAGGTACTTAATACAAGGAAGAAAAAAAAAATTAACGATTTCTTCCCACATTATTTAGTTCACTTTCGATGATGCCAAAAAACAATGTATGGATCGGAAAATGGTTCTTGCAACTGTGGATACTCTAAGCAAACTGCAACAGAACGAGTTTACGGATCCAAGTATATATGATGAGTAAGTTTATTATATCTACAATTTCTTTGCAATTAAAAAACGGATTTTTTTAATCCAAAGGGATGAACAATTTATTGGTTGGGTTGGAGGCCGTGGGATTTATCCAAAATATGACTGGTTGTCAAACGGTGAAGCTATTTCAAATTGGAGCGCGGGATATCCAACATCAACAAAAGATAATAATTGTGTATATATATATACTTATAAGGGAGCAAACCAACCTAGTTTCCAGAATGCTGATTGTTATTTGAAATATGGCTGTGTATGTGAAGAACAGCCAACAACATATGCCAACAGTTTGCTAAACGGCAAAGTATGAAATAAGTATTTATTAAAAATTGTACTTAATTAAAATAAACAAAATCTAAAATCCCTTCAAGTGGCATCAATTTATTGTTAAATGCGAACCAGAAAACCCCAATACACTTTTTAGAACAGAAGAAGAAACTGGTAAGCTAAAAGGTAAAATACTCAAAAACTCAAAATACTCAAAAGGTTAGATAATGTCATAACAATTATGTAAGTAATTTGTTTTAAAAGATATACATATTTACAGTTGCCATGCTACAGGATGGCGCATACGTAACAGTATGATTTATTTGATAAAGAATTTTCTTCATTCTGATAATATTTAACGTTGACATTCATTAAAATTAAGATTATAGATTGGAAATATGTTCACATTATGTTTTGAAGAGAATATCTTCAAATGGTGCCTATTGTTTCGAACTGACGTGCAGAGCATTTCTCAAAACATTTCTTAAAATTTTAGGTCCCAATGTCCTCAATTCTTCCCGGATACTCGCCTTTAGCTATTGGATGGTTCATGGCTTATTGGCATACACCTTACCCTTAACGTAACTAAAAAAAAAAAAAAATGGGATTTAATATCAGAAAAAACGCAATATTATTTGATCGCCAAAAAAAAAAACCCCGACTTGTGAAACTGTTTCTCCCCGCAAAATTTGAGAATACTTTTTTTTTAAACAAAAATCTTATTAATATCAATTTTATATTATATATTTTTTTTTTTTTTATAAAAATATTATTAATTATACCCTTCACCGGAGGTAAAATGGTACATAACTTTGTCCTACCGTTTGTAATTTCTACAATATTGATCTTAGACCCTCTGTCAGTCTGTCCGTCTTACGTTTGATATGTGTTTTCCGAAGACCCCAGTTATGAAAAATTATAAACGAAATTACTTTGAAAATGCAATATTTCCAAATAGTTATTCTAATTTTTAAAAATAAATAATTAATTTTTTTTTCTAAAAACAACAATGCGACAATTTTCGTATTTTGTTATATCCCTTTGAATACGTGGAGACGTTACCTTTATTCAAATTACAATTTTAAGATTAAAAAGACTGCACATAGAAATTGCCAAAATAAAAATATATAATTTACTTAATTTTTTTTAACATACGTGTAATACAGAAACAAATACAATATAATATTAACGAATATTGTTACTTCGTAGGCTCGATGGAAGAGAGTGGAATTAAAAGGTGTACACAAGGACATGTAGTCTTGCGACTTGTTTTGTTTCCTCATTTAATACAAAATTTATTTTAGTTCGGGCTTAGATTTGCAATTTGTCAAGTGAACATACATGAAAAATTGCTTTAATAAAGCTTTTACAATGTAAACTCAAATGCAACTTTAAAAAATCAAAAATCTTAAAATGTAAACAGGGACATAATTAAACTTTCAAAAGTAAAAGCCAAATAAACTACTCATACGGCTTGGCAAACATGTGAAAATTGTACATTTGTACAATCTTCTTGCGTTGTTAATTGGGCTATTTGATAAACGATTAAATCACGTTTGTAGAAAAATCGAAATGTTGTACATTTTCCAAACTGTTTGCGCTACCTAGTGCTAAATTTAATCATTTAAGTGAAAATTTTGCAGAGTCAAGAAGGAAACAACGAAACGTAAAAATTTGACAGAATATCCCCCATATTCATAAAAAATATGTTAGGTTTATAGCAGGCTTAAGAAACGTATTTTCTATGAAAATTTGTTTAATAAGCCCTTTATTAATCAAAAACATTTTTTTATGAATATGGGGGTAAAAGTATTTTATTAGAATTTATTGAAAAATGAGTAATAAGGTTTGAGTGGTGTATTTGTTAACGGAAAGTACATGTTTCCTAAGCCGTTTGTGTTTTTTGTTTCGCTCTTAAAGCTTGCCTCTGTTAAACGAGTATGTGTATAGCAAATTCGATAAGATTATAGCTTAAGAAATAAAAAATAATATAACAAAATTGAAATTAAAAAATGTTAATGCAAAAATTGCAAAATCTGCACAATTTGAAAAAAAAACTTATTTTTTTAACAAATAAACTTCAAAACTGCCCAATGCTTAGAAAACCTGCAAAATGCAGATAAATATGCAAATTTGGCCACGCTGTGTATGGCAAATAAATAACTGGCAGAGAAGCGCCGCACACTGGTTCATATTTTGAGAAGGCGGCCAAAACTATTTTATTATGTTCTCCGATTTTGAATTTTTTTATTCATGTGAAAGTAAATACTAGTGAACCTCGGGCGTCAAAAAACTTCAACCCTATTTCAACTATTTCATTGAGAACAGGGTGGTCCGAAATGGACTTTCTCAGTATTTGGTTATAGTCTTGAATTTGTGAGTCAATTTTTGAAGATGAAATGCTCATAACATTTTTGTTTTTCAAGATTTCATGACACTATAAATTTTGTGTATTAGTTTATCTTATTAACTATAAGTGGTTTACAGCAACCTGCGACCTGTAGAACTATTTAATTTTTATGTTTTTTTAATGTCAAAATTTCCCGGAAATTTCCTACTTTATAGAGCATAAGTCCTGTCCGTCAAAACGCGTCAAAAACACGTCTACACTTTCTTGTAGTCCGGACTCTAACCTACATTTCTTTACCCCATTGTGCACACGTCTGGATGCGATCTTGCGAACTACAGTAATTTCTGTCACCCAATGAAAGATATTCAGTTCAAAAAATAAGGCCTGCAAGGAAACATTACTGAAATTAAAGAAGGGGAATCTTTAAGCAGTTCCGGCCACTTAAATTATATTCGTAAATTCAAATAATGTTTTTGCTTCAAAGCGTTGAACACTTTTCGTCATCTTTATCGGTATCTGTAAAAAAAATAATGTAAGTAATTATATGCATATGTATGTATATTTCAGATGAGTACACCATAGAGGAACATACAGAAGAAAACGATGTAGAAGAAAATAATAGCTTTAATACGCAAGTGGAAGGAAGAGGAGCTGCAATTGTTTTAAGAACTTTCATTAAAAAAAATTTTTAGTTGTTATTTTACTTTGGAAATCCAACATACAACAATAAGCGTCAAAAAAGAAAACAACCACCACCTTTTAATTTTAGTTTTACTTAAAGAAATATTATAAACAATCAAATTTTTTTTATTTAATTTAATTTTTTTATTCAATTTTTACTAGAATAGTAAATAAAATCATATAATTTTTCATTTAGAATTATGTCTTTAAGTATAATAACTGCCTGGCCCACAATGTCGACAAGAACATTTCTTTCGAATATTTATATTGAAAACAAAAACAAATTTCAGTTTTTTCTTATTGTTTTCAATATAAATATGCGAATGAAATGTCCTTGTCGACATTGTGGGCCTGGCAGTAAAAGTTACAATTAAAGGTGATGGTTGTTTTCTTTATATTGATGGTCACTGTATTTGTATTTGCATATAACTTTGTTTCAATAAATAGTTTAAATAAAAAGTACATACCAATTTATTTATTTTTGAAAAGTTGAGTCTCTTCGTACTTCTCCTTAAGAATTTTGTATTGAAGTTCAAGGTTTCTTGCCTTTTTTTGTTCACTTATTATTTGAAGCTGGAGTAGTTCATCGCGGTATTGGGATTCCCGTTGTTGATTTTCTACCTGAAGCTGGTGTAGTTCTTTACGGCATTGTATTTCAAATCCAACAACTTCGGTTATTTTTTTATCAGCTACTTTGCGGGTTTCAACTGGTCTCATCTAAAGACATTTATACATGTACCTTTTAACAAGGTGGTATTTTTTTTTGTAGAAAAGCAAAAAGAAATATAATTATGTATGTATTTAAGTTTGTTGCTGCACATCTCATTAAAAACATTTCCGCTTTTCTCGCGCCTCATGAAAGTATTGTTGTTTTTTTCTCGCTTCCAAGTTTTGTTTTGTACACATCCCATGATCATTAATGCATGCCGCCACTTGATACAAACCTATGTGAGTATATACATATATGCATATACATACATATATACATATATAATAGCCTTTTTTAAATTTAAAAACACACACCTTCTTTCATGAGAGGTGGATCACAAAAACAAAACTGCCTGGTACATGCGTATGTACATACATTACTATTTTTGAAAATGTACACGTTAACTAACATTTTTTCCCCCTAAAGTTTTTTATGCTGATGCCTCATTTACTTCATTGTCGCCTTTGGTTCAACTTCCTTCTCATTTGTCGGGCTAGCGAGTTGTACTGCAGGAGAAATCTTAAATACAAATACATATGTACTTATGTAACATTAATTTCCTTAAAATTTATCTTTAAATTACCTCAGACACTAAGTCGGATCCAAATTCATTCGTGTCCACAATGAATTAGTTGGGAAGCCACACAGTAATGTCATTTTCCGACATCACTATTTCAGATGGCTGGGGTCCTCCACCGGTTTTACATATTTATTTCCCTGCGATGACTAGCAACTTCTTTTTTCGCTTGCATTTTTGTCATTGTCCACTGAGATTTGAGTTGTGACAAACTTCTTGTGCTACCTTTGCACAGATTATTGAAACTGAAATTAAAGTAAGATTGTAATAACATACATATTTACATACATAAGTATTTAAACAAAAATTCACCGTACCTTTCCTCCAGCTCAAACCATGCTTTCTTCTTTCGCTGGTTTGTATTTGTATCCGTGTTTTTATTTTCTATTTACGATACCCTTTCCCTTACAAGTTCTTTGAGTAATATCTGTGTGGAATAAATGAAATTTATATAATGTTCTAAAACATATTAATACTTATACATATGTACTTACTTTGTCTTCTTCTATCCAGTTGCTTGCTCTTTTCCGTTTCAAATCATCTTTTTTAATATTTGCTGAGCAAGAAACTTCCATAATAGGAAAAATTCATTAAAAAAGCAAGAAACTTCCATAATAGGAAAAATACATTAAAATTAAATTGAATAAATTAGTGATGCAAAATAAACTACATCAAATTTGGTACTTGACTACCTGTTGCAGTCGCCGGGGGAAAAACGTGTTTTAATACAATATTTTACAAAATCTTAATTTTTCTTAATTTTGAATGGTAATGAAAAGTGTTTCAACTATTTTTTAAGTTGTTTTAAAATAATGTAACACCCAAAAATTATTTTTTTTGTTGCTTTCAACAGACTACCTATATAATCGGTTGTTCGTTGTATGCATCACTAGACAAAAATGACAATTAAAATAATATGTTATTGCCAACATAAAAATATAAAAGTAATAAAAACGTTTAATTGTTACTCCACTTCTTTTAAGCGTTTATAAATCAGACTTTTTATTAAAGCTTATAAAACAAAAAGTGTTTGATAACTATTGTAAAGATTATAGCTGAAATAAGAATTTTTTATGAATTAGACTGTTAGGATTCAAGCGTTTATTTTCTCTAGTTTGGATAAAACTTTCATTTATTATAGATGTTGAAGAAATCAGAGGCAACCAATAATACAGCATATCTAATTTCTCAGTCCTTTTCCTGTATTTTTTTAAATATATACAATCTGCCATTATTTCATTAGAGTCCTAACTTAATTTTTTTAAATTTTTAACAATTCTAATTGTTTTGATTAATTCAGTTAAGAGATTGATATAAGAAGATATGAGAAGAAACATATAAGTAAACACATACTTATAAAAAGTACGTGAAACAAAAAGCTGTTGTTATTTAAAATGTAGATCACTGAATACCTTCTTCGTTTGTATAAAAAAATGTTTTCTTAACACAACG
The DNA here is from genome assembly GCA_943735925.1 of Pollenia amentaria. NCBI lineage: Eukaryota > Metazoa > Arthropoda > Insecta > Diptera > Polleniidae > Pollenia > Pollenia amentaria. The sequence continues at coordinate 195,200,834 of OX031008.1, read as the reverse complement.
TTTTGTATATGAGACGAAACAAATAATGAAAAGCACAAAAAAATATGTTATAATACTACAAAAAGTTAAAAATTTTGTAACATCGGTTAATCGACTGAAATTAACCGGTTTAATCGTCAATTGAAAAAAGTCAATTTAAAATTAACCGATCAGTTAATCGGGTAGTAATTAATTGGTTAACCGATTACGGTTAACCGAATGAATACCCTACTCTATATATAAAATTGTAACGTTACTGATTGACTGACTGACTTATTCATCATCGCGGAGCCTAAATGCCTGAAGCTAAAAACTTGAAATTTGGACCAGGGGTTGGTCTCTCCCCAAATCGATCCACTAAGACGGGATTTTTGGAAATTCGAATGTTTAGGTGGTAAAAAGGGTGAAAACGGGTAAATTCGGTTACCTTTTATCTCCAAAACTAGAAGAGATACAAAAAATTTAATATTTATCGTTGTTCTTTAGAAAAATAAGCGGACAAGTGTCTGGTACTTTTTGGAAATTAAGCCCTCTAACGGAGTAAAAGAGTAAAACCTGTATTTTGGTACTTTTTTGTCACCCCATCTATCTTTTAAACCCATAAACATAAAAATAAGGGTTATATCACATTTGAAACTTATCTAAAAAATACAAATACATATATGGTACTTGTTCGAAATTCGGACGTTTAAGGGGTTAAAACTGTAACTATTTTTGGTACTTTTTTACAAAACATTTTTTTTATTCATTGACATATACGTATTATGGGCTCCCACTACAATATTGAAATTTATTATGCTTAATGGGGAAAAAAGTACCAAAAAGGGGGAAATACGGGAAATTTAATTTCTTACTTTAGCTTTTTGGTTCTACAACTAGAAATTTTTTTAATTATCGTTAATATTGGACCTAGAAACATAAACTTCAACATGCAATGTCCTGAGTGTATAAGAACCTATGATGGTACTTTTTGCTCTTCAAATGGTACTTTTTGAATTTCCGTTAGTATTAGACCTAGAACCATAAAATTAAACATGCAAAGTACTGAGTGAATGAGAATTTGTTCGAGGGATCTTTTTGGTACTTAATCGTTCTTTAACTGGTACTTTTTTTAATTTTCGTTAATATTAAACTTATTAACCTATAATGAAACATGCAAGGTCCTGAGTGAAGAAGAATTCGTTAAAGGGATCTTTTTGGTACTTTTTCGTTCGTTAACTGGTACTTTTCTTAATCTTCGTTAATATTGGATCTATAAACATAAAATTAAGCATGCATGGTCCTGAGTGAATGAGAATCTGTAAAAGAGCTTTTTGGTACTTTTTTGTTCCTTAACTGGTTGTTTACGAAACTTTCTTTATAAATGTACGATATTACCAAATTTTAAGATTCCTCCTTAACACCATTAAAAAAACCACCTGGTGTTTAAGGTTGTAATTCAGCGGCAAAAATTATTTTATTTTTTTCTATTACTTTACAATTTAATATTACAATTTAAAATCTTTGCCTTTCTCTAGTTCAAAAAGAAGTGAACGATACCAAGATTGTTAAATATGCTAAGTAACTAAAATATAACTTTACAGAAAAAGAAAAAAATAAGAAAAAAAAAAGTATATAACATGATCTTTCCAAATTGAGAATAATTAAAACCGGTTTATTTGAGCCTTTTTTTATTATTGCAGTAGGTTGCTACTATCACTTGACTGGGGTATTCTCAATTACTGTGGTAAAGAGTAACTTTGTTAATATCAAAATAACTCAAAACTTTACCCCTGCGGTGGCAACTCGAAACCATATATGTATCCGATGGTTAATGTTGTGTGTTTAAGAAGCAATATTATTAAGTGTTAAATGTTAGTAATATTTTATAATAGACAGAATAAGATATTTTAGTATAGGCAACAATAATTACAATCTTATGGCAGTAACTACAGTTTTGTTTGCCCTTGATTCTCAAGTAACAGTACGCGGTTGAAGAATTTTATACTTTCTGCAACAGGTACTATTTGAATTTCCGTTAGTATTGGACCTAGAAGAATAAAATTCAACATTAAGTGCCCTGAGTGGACAAGAATCTATAAGAGGGAAATTTGTGGTACTTTTTGTTTTTTAACTGGTACTTTCTGAATATCCGTTAGTATTGGCCCTAGAAACATAAAAGTGAACATCCAAGGTCCTGAGTAAATGAGATTCTGTAAGAGGGGCTTTTTGGTCTTTAACTTGTACTATTTAAATTTCCGTTGGTATTGGACCTAGAATCATAAAACTCAACATTAAATGTCCTGAGTGAGCAAGAATCTATAAGAGGGATCTTTTTGGTACTGTTTCGTTTTTTATTTAACTGGTACTTTTTTAATTTTCGTTAATATTGGATCTAAAAACATAAAATTAAGCATGCAATGCCCTGAGTGAATGAGAACCTGTTAGAGGGGCTTTATGGTACTTTTTGTTCTTCACCTGGTACTTTTTGAATTTCCGTTTAAATTGGACCTATAAACATAAAATTAAACATGCAAGTTCCCAAGTGAATGAGAATCTGTAAGAGTGGTTTTTTGGTACTTTTTCGTACTGTATTGTTTGCCAACAGGTACTTTTTGAATTTATGTTAGTATTGCATCTACAAACATAAAATTAAACAAGTAATGCGATGAGTGAATGAGCATCTGTAAGAGGTGCTTTTTGGTACTTTTTTGTGCTTTACCTGGTACTTTTTGATTTACTGTTAATATTAGACCAAATAAATAAAATTAAGCATGCAAGTTCCTGAGTGAATGAGAATCTGTAAGGGGGATTTTTGGTACATTTTCTACTTTTTTTAATTAAAGTAGTACTTTTTACGTTTAATGGGTGAATATCGTACTTAATTTTGTTCCTTTTTCCAAGATATTTTTTCTTTCATCGCACAGCCTAAACGCCTGAAGCTAAAAACTTGACATTTGGACTGGAGGCAGGCCTCCCGCCAGAAAAGGAAACTCTAACGAAATAGCGGGTTAAATGCTAGTGCGACATAAATGTATAACAACCAAGCCTCCATCATATCTGGGATCTTCGGAAAACCCATTTCAACGGACGGGCAGACGGACAGACGCACAACCGGATTTGAACTTCCCTTCTCATAAGGAGCCAGAATATATATACATTATAGGGTCTAAGATCAATATTGTAGAAATTTAAAACGGAATGAAGGGTATAAAAAAGAGTAATGTTGGTATTTTGGTCATAACTCGGGAATTTTTCAACCGATTTGATAGACTTATATACCGACGTCTTTAGGAAGAAATTTACCATTTACCTTGGTAATAAAACTTTGTCTCGGAAAGATCTACGGTACCCGGTAATAACTTTTTGGTATCTGAACCGATTTTTTAGAGTTTTTCAGAAAATATGTTTTACTAAAGATTTCCGACCCTTTAATATATTTGACGTATCCATGGATCATATAACAGCTGTAAAATTTTAGTTTTTATAAAAATGTTGATGCTTTTTAGCCCATTTTTGGAGTATTTTGCTAATAACTGAACCATATTTAACCGATTTGCCAGATTTAATTACCGACGTCTTTAGGAAGAAATTTACCATTTACTTAGAATTTAAAACTTGGACTCCGGAAGATCTATTGTTCCCAAAAATGGGTATGTTTAAAAAAAATTTATTTTGGGCATAACTCTTCCATTTCTGGGAAAAAAATTTCAGGTTTTTCGGGAAATATATTCTGCTAGGACGTGTCCATATGTCATACTAGAGCCCTGAAATGTAAAATTTTGAGTATTTTCAATAATGTCTTTATACGGGTGGTACCACGCCCACTTTTCCAATCCCGCCCATATTTTGTGGGATGCTGTGCATTGATAACTTATATGTTTGTGCCTAATTTGGGATCTTTAGCTCATTTCGTTCTCCAGATATACAGAAATGTATAAAGTCTTTGTATGTGAAGTGCTTCTCCAATCTCTCCCATTTTTAGGGAGTTGGTGTATTGATAACCAAGATGTTTGTACCAAATTTGAAAGCCCAAGCTCTTGTCGTTCTCCAGATATACAGAAAAAAAATTAAAAAAACAACTACAACATGGGATTTATGGGAAAAATTAGAGGTAGTCGTGGTTTTTTACTCATATCTCAGCCATTTATGGACCGATCTTACTAAATTTCAATAGCAAACAATTCCGGACTATATGCGACATAGATGTATAACAACCAAGCCTCCAGAATATTATATTCCTTCTCATAAGGAGCCAGAATATATATACTTTATAGTGTGTAAGATCAATATTTGCCAAATAATGATGAAACTCCAGTTTCTAATTTAAGTCGTCTAGAAAAAACCATGGAAACACTAGTGCAAACAGAAAATAACTTTACGAACACAATGGGTAATACGATGCAGGAAATGTTAAGAGTGCAATCGATGTTATTGAATGCTGTACTTAACAAGCCATGAATTGTTTAAAAATTTGTTTTTGGAACGCAAACGGCATTCGCCAACATAAAAATGAACTAGATTACTTTCTTAAAAGTAAACAAATTGATATTATGGTGGTTTCTGAAACGCATTTGACCTCAAGAAATACATTTAAAATAAATGGTTATATATTATATGATACCAAGAACCCTCGAGATATAGCTTGTGAAGGTTCTCCTATTTTGATAAAAGCCCGAATCAAACACTACTTAATGTGTGTGATCATCGTGAAGATTATCTTCAAGCAACGAACATTTGTATTGAAGAGCTAAATCGAAACTTAGTTCTTTCATCTTAATACTCTCCACTTAGATTTTCAATATCAGAAAGCCAATATTGTAAATATTAAAAGTCATTAGGACCCCGATTCCTGGCCCTGGCGATTACAACGCTAAACATACCTTCTGGGGGTAACGGCTTATAACACCAAAGGGTCGTGTTTTGTATAATACAATCTCTAAAATGAATTTAAATGTGGTCGTGAGTGGACAACCAACTTATTGGCCTACTGATCAGCAAAAAGTTCCAGATGTCATCGATCTTGGCGTGGTTAAAAACATCCCCGCAGAAACGATTCATGTTGAAGCTTCCTTATAACTATCTTCCGATCACACACCTACAATTGTTACTTTAATGAATCCAAATAGAATTGTATCTACGTCTGGTTACTTATCGACATCAGCCTCACAAATAAATTGGTTAAAATATAAAAAATATCTTAGTGCCCATTGCACAGAAAATATTCCGCTTAGTACACCGGAGAACGTAGTGTTGCTATTGTTAATTTTGACAGTTATCTCAAACTAGCTGTTCAACATTCCAGCATAACCCTCAAAAAAACAAAAAAGGAGAGTTCGAAGAGAGTGGCAATTGCACAGATCCCCAACTTAAGATTTTATTAAAAGAGTGCACAAAAAGGCTAAGAAAGTTACTGCAGTCTCAGAAAACGGCTTGCCTGGAAAAATATCTTAAGGAACTTGATGCAACGCCACAATCAGACTGCTCATTATGGCGTGCAGCTAGAAGTCTCAATATACCAGTTATATCTAAGCCACCATTAAGAAACTTGAATGGAAGTTGGGCAAGAAATATTGTTGAAAAGGAAATCTGTTTATTTATCTTCTGAAAAATATATTAACCCTTAATATATTTCACGGTATAGCAGCCGAGTTACCGCCTGTAAATGTTAGAGCAGCTATTCCCCTAAGATTCTAGTTTAGAGAAATCGAAAAGGCTATTTGTGATTTAAACACCAAGAAGGCACCCGGTATTGATAATATCAGTAATAAAATGCTTTTATAGCTACCAAGTATAGCGAAGAAAATTATTGTTTTTATTTTTAATGCTATTTTACGCTTTCAATACTACCCTCAAAAATGGACGGTTTCCTTAGTAACCATGATTCCAAAGCCAGGAAAAGATCACACAAAAGTTGAGTCATAAAGGCCTATTAGCTTATTATCTAATATCTCAAAGCTATTTGAGAAACTACTAGTGTCAAAATTAACGCCGATTTTAAATGAAAATAGATGTATTCCTAAACATCAATTCAGTTTTAGAAGAAAGCACAGCACAATTTAACAAACTCATCGAATAGTAAATGTCATAAGAAAAGCCTTTGCAAAAAAAAAAAATATTGCTCAGCACTCTTCATAATAATCAAATAATACCCCAACACTCGCATGTAACATACCTCGGTTTACATCTAGACCGGCGTTTAACGTGGAAATGGCATATAGAAGCTAAATTAAATCAAATTAAACTAAAAGCAATTCAAATTAATTGGCTTATTGGAAGAAATTCTGTTCATAGTCTCGGTTGCAAACTAATACTTTACAACTCTATCTTAAAGCCAATTTGGTGCTACGGTATTTAGTTATGGGGCACTACCTCGGCTTCTAACATCGAAAAAATTCAAAGGCGTCAAAATAAACTTCTTCAAATATTTGCAGCCGCTTCTTGGTACGTTATAAACTCAAATATCCACAAGGATCTCAATGTGCCATTAGTAAAAACTATGATAACGAAATATGCAGTAAAATATTTAAAAAGGCTTGAACTGCACCCAAATCCATTAGCTCGAAATATTTTAAATTATGGCGGCCACACTGGATTAAGGAGAAGAGACACTGTAGCACTCACCCAATCAGATGAGCGATAAACACCTACATATGTGAACAGAAACCGTGATGACGAAATCTTTTTTGTCTGGCCCTGTCAGGACATAAAGTAAATATTAGGATTATATTTGATTTAATAATAATAATAATGGTTAGTTCATATTTAATATATGAAGATTCAATAAATAAATACTAAAGAAAATGATCAATATTGTAGAAATTACGGAATGAAAAAGTTATACTTTATATACTCTTTTTCCTTCGGTAAAGGGTATAAAAAGTAATCAAAGTTTATATATACAAGTGGTTTTTGCACCACAGAAAGTGTGCACTTAAAACTTATCTTCACATTGCCTGCTCTATAGCCATTTAAGAAGGTATGCTTTTAGTTTTGCTTGTATTTATTATAGCTGCTTAGTATGAATATTTTTATTACAAATTTTTGTTAAAAATAAATTAAATTATAATTTTATCAGAATCTGAAGGGAACAAACTAATAAAATCATTTGAAATCGTGAATAACATAACTGAAATCCAATTTTGTTAATTTCAAATTAAATATTTAAAATTCCGTTTTATTTTCTTGTTGGCCAAGTTTAGTCATTTTTCACTTCCATGAATTTGAATAAAGTTATTTTAAATTTTAATAATTTTAATATTATTCGAATAAGATTTTTATTTAGGGTGTGTGTGAAACGGTAGCAAAGTACTCATGGAAGTTAAATTTTGACACTGTTATGGTGAATATAATTTCAATAGCCCTGGGCATAGTATACAACTAGTATGTCGACTCGAGAGAGCGTTCTCATTTTGTTATTTCACCGCTCACACATATAGGTTCTGTGTAAATTCAACACACATAAAAACAACAAAACCAAGACAAAATTTTAAATTATAATAATAATATAATAAATTTTTCACAATAAAATGGCACAAGCACATAATTAATAATTTTTTCCAACACATTTTGCTGATTTGCTTTTTCACAAACTAAAAATTTTTAAATAAATTGAAACTTAAATATACACAAATTTTTTCTGTTGTTAATAAATATTGTAAACCAGCAGAGTAGTATTTTGTGGTATGAAAAAAAATATTTGAAGTCTTAAATTATTTAAATATTTTCCGATATTGCAGAATAAAAATTAAGCAAACATTGTTTTTAAAAGTTTATAAATGCAGACAGCATTAAATAAATTGAAAATTTTTAGAATTAAGAAAATTTAATTTTAGAAATGTTTTTTGCCATATTCTATATTATTTTATGGAACTATTTGTGGGGGTGAAAATACCCAGCCAGCAAAATACTCCGACCTTGTCTGAATCAGACATTTCTTGTAAATATACGTTTTGTCTGGCCGCTTTCTGATCGATTTTGCGTGAATATATCGGGAGATTTTTTTTTACCGATGTGTCTAATAGATTTCTGACTGAAGTCATACATACGTGTCTAAGTTGTTATAATGTGCTTGTTTTAAACACTTGTGTTACGAGACATTTTTTTTTTATTTTTTTTTGTTATAATAATAAAAATTGTCATAAAATTTATAATATTCTTAATATTTTTTAATATTTGAAAAAAGAATTTAAAAAAATGTATGCACGAATAAAATTTATGTAAATAAAAAAAAAAGAATGAATAAGTTTTGAAAAATAGAACAACTAAGTTTTGGAATAATGTATAAAAAAAAAACGAAAAATAAAAAAAGAATAAATAATAAAAATTAATATATAGCTTGAAACTTTAAGAAAGCAAATCAAAAAAGAAGCTCAAATTTTAATTGCAAATTTATTGGAGCCACATTGTCACTGGGTAAGTTCTATAGAAATAGATGATGCCAACCACAACGTAATGTGGTAATATGCTCAAATACTACCGATGATGATATTGGTCAAAATTGTTCTAGTTTCATTAGCAAGTCAAAAGTCAAGTCGTCCATCAGATGAAAATGTAAATAAGATTGATGAAAAAACTTACTATGGTGACCGTGTTTGAGAAAAATATGTTTTCTTGTACTTTCTGTTTTATTAAACGTTGTTGTTCAATACCCTTATTAAGTGATTGCTTCAATCTTCACAGATTTTCAAAACTTGTTAAATTTAGCAACGGAGCAAAACTATGCCGCCTTGGAGGAGAATAAAAAACTAAGAGGAGAAAATAACAAAATCTCGACACACACTTTACACAGGAATTCGTTGCACTTAAGAAAACCGTGGAGAATTCCCTGATTGAGTTGAAATACCAAAAGCTTTTAGTTTCCATTTAACCTCAGTTAGAACTGCCAACGGTAAAAGATGAAGAAATTAGAATCCAACTAGTGAGTCTTAAATTATAAGAATTTGGTTTCTGTTTTCGTTTACTAAATAAATTTAATTTAAGACAACCAGATTTAACAAGAACAATAGGATACGTTGACGATCCTTAAATAAATTTTCAACTTGTTTAAAGATAGAATTGGCAAAGCTGAATAACTTAAAAGAGAAGTTTTAAGAAACTAAAAAATATTGAAATAATAAGATGAAATGCCGAAAAAAACCAAAACTTCCCACAACATGTCTGTCAGAATTCGTGTCAACCACTTCATACCTTTTTGGGTCAGAAATCTGATAGAATTCGTATACGATTCCGACGTTTGAGTTAGGTACCTGCCAAAGATTCGGCATACTTGTTGTATACTATGGCCCTGGGGGATAAATAGTAGACATTTCGACATAAGCGTAGACATTTTTGCCAATATTTATTTACCATACAACTTTGCTACCATTTCACACTCATCCTTAATATACAAATTACCCAAATTGTTAGTAAAAAAATCTACTTAAAAAATTTAAATTATTTTTCCTTGATTTTATTCAAATAAAAATATTCGTTTTAATCAATAGTCATTAAAAAATGTATAAATAATTTTATGCAACAAAAAACTTTTCAAATAATTAAAAAAAAATATATACATAAATACTTTCAACAAAAAACCTTCCAAATAATTTTATTTAAGAAAAAAATTATAAATACTTGATTTGTTTCAAAGAAAATGAAACTTGTCAATTGGAGTTACGGCAGGTAGCTACCTTTTTGAAGATATAAATATTAAAAACGATAAAATTATACTTTCAGAACATATAAGCAGTGCCTCTCATACACTTAATTTATTTGGGACATTGTAATATATAAAAATATTGAAAGAATTAAGATTTTCAGAAAATTATTTGAAGGCAATTTTAAGTTATTAACTTCGTTACGGAATTTTTATACCCACACCACAATAGTTGAAAGCGTTAAAAGCATTTGTGCTAATGTGTATAACACCTTAAAGCATTGGACCTACTATACCGAACGAAACATTGTCCCCTTTTAAAATAGTGGGAATAAAAATTTGCCGGGAGTTTTCTTAATTCTTCTTTTTTAAATTATGTTTTCTTTGTTTCAAGATGGAAATGAAAAGAGTTGTTACACCATCCGAAAATGAACTATTATCATATCTCATTGATTATGATGAATCTTTAAAACACTTAAAGAACTCTCCGAGAATTTATGAAATTTTTTTAATATATAACACACCAATTACTTTTTCACCATCAGTCAAAAGACTTTTTTCACTAGCAGGATTATTGAATAGCCCAAGGAGAAATTCTAAACTGATGATAATTTTGAACAACTATTAATTTTAAAAATAGTTCTTAAATCTAATTCCTGTATTGTTCTGCAAGACAAGACATATTTGTAATTTTAATAAATTTTGTTTTAAAATAGTAAAATAAAATTATTTGTTAAAATTTTTTTAGAATAAAAAATTTAAGTTTTTTTTTTAATTTTGTTACTCACTGACTGATTCTTTGTAATTTCATTTCGACGTTAATAAGGTGCGTAATTATAGTTGAATATGGTGTTTGCGCAATTATTATTACTATTTGCTTAAGATTCTATAAAATCATAGGGCCATTACAAATTGCTTCCACTGATGTCTATTTGCAGCTAATAGCTGTAATTCATTTCAGCATTGGATTTGAGTGGCAGATACTTTCTCTATTTGGCGCCGGCATGCATGTGCAGGGTGACCTTGTCTGCGCATTCCTTGAGAGTTCCACGCAATTGCAGACTGGGTTACATCGCCATCAGGTTTTCTCAGGGTGTGGCCAATCCATCTCCATTATCGGCGGGGATCTCAGTTCTTATTTGTCTTAATTTTAGTTTGAGAGAGTAGGTGGCCAAAAGATTTTGTATATTCTTCAAAGCCATCGGTTTGTGAAGATTTGGGCTCTGTTAATATCTTTAGCTGCCGCGTTCCATGATTCGCATCCACATAGTAACACAGATTTAACACATGAATTAGAGATGCTTTAATTGGTGTTCAGTGAGATGTGTGTTGATTGCCAGATGGTATTGGGACGTACAAACTATTGGTTTGTCATCTCAGATCCATCTATAGATTGGATGGCTCCCGAATAAACAAAACGACGTTACTTTTGCTAGAGGTTGGTTGTTGTCATACAAGCCAGAGTTATTAGTCGTACTTACTCCCATTATCTTTGTTTTCGTGCGTGATAGATTCGCCCGCGTAATCTAGGTCTTCTAGATGACAATTTGGTCCCCAGGTTATACTTGTGGCTGTGGGCAGTGCTCGTTGTAATATATTGTCAAGGACAATGTTGAATAGAAATGAAAGAAGAAGACACAGCTTTGTCTTACACCGGTTTGAATATTTATTGAGCGGCTTATATTTCCATTGTGATGAACACGAAAACTTAAATTCGTGTAGAGGGCGATTATTTTACTAGGTATGCCTTTACTAGAGAGGGTGCTCCTCATTTTAAAATCAATAAATGCTTCAATCGAAAAGTTTCCCGACGTGGGAGTTACAGAACATGGGCACTGGTGCGCACATTCACACATCCCTTGTTGTTCTGTATCGGTTTCGCGCGCTATCAGTATTGAGCTATTTAAGAGAGAAATGTAAACGGTAATCTGCAAAAAAACAGGTTCTGCAAAATTTGTCTTATACAACATTATTCGCGGCTTTGGTTTAATATGTATAATGGAATTTTTTCGAGGAGAAAAGACGTATTTATATTTTTGTCACTATTTTAAATGTATTAAGTACATACTAAAATAACATGTCAAAATTAAGTTAGTATCTTTATTCGACGAAAATAACAATTTTTTTTATTATTTCAATACCGTTTTCAAATATGAATTTTCCATCCTAATGACTAAATAAATGTTTGAAACAGTGTTACCAGAAGTATTAAAAATTCCTACATGTAAATTTTTATATAAATCAAATAGTAACGTAGGTAAAACTCGGACAAATTTTAAAAGTTTTTTGAATTGTACTTTTTCAAATACGTTTTATTTTTAAAAAAATGCTGTAAGTCTATGAAAGACATTCTGGCAGCACTGGTTTGAATAGAAGTGAGTGTGTTGGTAAATTAAAAAAAAAACAGCACAAAACATTTACTTTTTAAAACTGAGCCTTTTTTGTATAGAAATTTTCTTTGCGAACCTTGACGTTCGAAATCGTTGCATAGGCAGTTACAATAATTCAATTTAAACTTTGACTAAATTGAGCAAAGTTTTGCTTGCAGATAACAGCAATTTTGAAGTCTTTGGACAAAAAAAAGCAAGAAACATGATCAAATTTTGAGGATTAGAAATAAGGAATTCAACAGAAACAATAAAATATCTACAGCGAAGAGTGGTGGGGCTTCGTCGAGAGTCTGTGACTGTATGGCGGGATGCGGTGTGCGAAGTCAAGTATTTGTTACTTGTTAAATAAACAAAATGTATTATTTAAATAGTTTATAAGATGTTTTTGGGAATACATAATCATTTATTAAAAGATTTTGTTTGTTGTGCTTAATTCCCTATTTTTATTTTTGATAATACAACTGAAAATTTATTGTTGGAGGACAAGCTGTTTCTATGCGCATTTCACTAGTTGTTTAGACCAGATCATTATGAATCGTTTTCCCAAAAAATTTAAGAAAAGCCAAAAATATTAGTAAATACGACTACAGAGGGAGTGAGAATTATAAACACTCAAAAAGTCTTATTTGCAACGATATCAAAGGTTAAACAAAATTGCAATAATAAAACAGTGGGTTTATCTTTTCTTACATTCCCCAGAAACAGCTTAAATAATTTTTTTTTAGTTGTTTTAAATGAATTTTCTTTTGAATTTAGCTACATAACATTTTGAGTGTAGAAACAGTAGCGTCTACAAATTGTTCAGCTGTATTACGAAAATCAGCGTTCTGTGAGAAATATTTTTCGTGCGATTATAACAACTTGCGGTGCACATAATCGACCTACTGAAACCACTATTGCCAACACTATTCGCAAATTTTGAGTCCCAGTTTACATTTGCGGATGATACTCGACTGGTTAGACCACTTCCAGCACGTAGTGAAGTGAATATAGCAGCTGAAGCTGAGAGTGCACGCGAAGACCGTGACGAATCGATTCGTCGTCGTTCCTAGCAGCTTGGTTTGTCGTAGTAGATAACTTGGCATATTTTACGCAAGGGTCATGGTCTCGGTGAGCTCCGGTTTCAACAAGACGGCGCTTCGAGCCATACAGCGCGTGAAACAATGGCCTTGTTGAGAAATAATTTTGGTGAGCACTAAGTTTCACGTTTTTCTACGATAAATTGGCCAACTAGATCGTGCGATATTACTTCTTTGGGCTATTTTCTCTGAGGATATGTAGAGTCTGAGGTCTTCAGGAATAAGCCCGCTACGATTACCGCTTTAAAAGCCAACTTTGCTCGTGTTATTCGCGAGATACCAGTTCCTACGCTCGAACGAGTCGCCCAAAATTGGACCTTCCGAATGGTCCACCTTAGACATAGTCATCTACAACATTTACATATATCCTTTTCAAAGTGTGAATGCCATAAATTGTTTTTTTAACCGGCAAATAAAATTTTAAGTTCACTTTTAAATTTATGTGTTTTATTTTACAGTATAGATAAAACATCACAATGAATTACCCGTTACCTTCTGGGGTCAAAAAAATTTCACACGGAATGACAAAGTTATATCCTAATTCACAAATTATGGTGGTGGGTATACAAATAAAAAGGCGGTTGTTTGTATGTATGTGTGTTTGCTTGTTACCTATAAACTCCTAAGCTACGGAAGCGATTTTCCTGATTACTCGTCACTTAACATTGGCTTATAATATGAGGCTATAAATATTTGTAAGTCTTTAAGTATGCGTGGCACCTCCTATACAAAGCCAATATAGATTTTTATATATCTTGAGAATGGTAACGGGTAAAGCACCCCAATTTACAGCGATAATTTTGGCTAACAAAACAAAATATTTGCTAAAAAGTGGGCTGGTTTAGAGATGTGGGAGTATCACCTCCCATACAGAGACAATATAAGCTTCTGTTTATCTAGAGAAAGATTTCAGTACAAGTTTTCAAATATGGAACAAATAGTTTGGTTTTCTATACAACACACCTGTTAAAAGTGGGTTGAATTGGAGAATTAAGCATGGCAGCTTCAATATAAACACAATACAGATTGATTAGCTATCAATAGACGAGATTTGTTTTAAAATTTTTTTACTAATATCCTTGCGGATATTAAACCTCTTTTTCCGTAAGCAGTGTACACAATATTATAATAAAAAGGAACGAATTCTAATAGGTGAAAACAATACATATCACTTTACTGGTGATAATGTGTTTAAAGTGTAACTAGACCAGAGGAAAGGTTATTGGCACAAAACTATTCATGTAACTGGATTTTGTGGGGGAAGTGGCTTATTCTTTCTAGTTCTGTTACTATCAAGGGGATCCATCATATACATAACATTGTGTTGACCTAAAAGGTGGCACACTGATATATTTTTGGCTCTTTGTGATGGGTGACATAGTGAAGGCAAACGAACCTGACCTATCCTGTCATGGATAATTTAGCCCTTTACTACCTTATTATAAAGAGTGATTTTTGACAAATCTAAGTAATTTTTTCGCGTAGAATGAAATATCTTTCAGAAATAAGATATGTCCTGAGATTTTATGTCCCACTGGGTGTTTTAACATCATAAATTTGGACTTAATATCCCATCGGTAGTTTTTCTATGAAAACAATATTTTCAATGAGAATATATTCTGAATTAGAAGACCTTAAGTCTCTAAGATCAGAGTACATGGAACTAATTATGGCAGAGATTTTTTCTTCTTTCAGTCTCCCAGCGGATTTTTTTTTATTCATTGAGCAAACATACAAATTGTCTTACAAATTTATACCAATGGTATAATATATCCCATTTATGAGGGTCAAACAAAACCAGTGGGACTCATTAGCCCAAATGGAAAAAAGCCGCATGCAATTAAATATTTAAAGCATATTATTGCTTACTCACTTCATTATAACACAAAACACTTTTATTATTTGCACAAAATAACATAAAAAGAATAAACACTAATAAATCAGTGAGTGTCTAAACGCTAGTTTAGTTGAACTAAACTTAAATTTATACATATGTGCTAATAATCCCAATTTTTTTTAAATGAGAAAACTGAAATTTATTGTTGTGGGAAAGCAAGTTCCTATGCGCATTTCGCTGGTTGCTTAGGCCAGCTCGTCAGGAAACTTTTTCCAAATACTTTAGAAAAGCTAAAAATATTATACAAGTAAGACCATAAAGTGAATAAGAATTTTAAAACACTCTGGTCTTAAATGTAACAATATCAAAGCTTCAACAAAGTCACAACAATAAACCGTCAATTTTTTCTTTCTTACATTCCCCTACAATTGGCTGGGTTTTTTCCAACACAAATTGTAGTTGTAAGAGGATAGAAAGAAAAAAAACAAAATTAAAAAAAACAAGATGCTTAAATAAAGCAGCTTGCCATTTCAGTTTTTTATTTGCCGGGCACATGCAAATTTATTATCAAAAATTATTTTTGGGAATGAAATATTTTATTAATTAATTCATTTATAAATGATGTGCTAATAATCCCAATTTTTTTTAAATGAGAAAACTGAAATTTATTGTTGTGGGAAAGCAAGTTCCTATGCGCATTTCGCTGGTTGCATAGGCCAGCTCGTCAGGAAACTTTTTTGGCAAATAAAAAACTGAAATGGCAAGCTGCTTTATTTAAGCATCTTGTTTTTTTAATTTTGTTTTTTTTTCTTTCTATCCTCTTACAACTACAATTTGTGTTGGAAAAAATCCAGCCAATTGTAGGGGAATGTAAGAAAGAAAAAATGGACGGTTTATTGTTGTGACTTTGTTGAAGCTTTGATATTGTTACATTTAAGACCAGAGTGTTTTAAAATTCTTATTCACTTTATGGTCTTACTTGTATAATATTTTTAGCTTTTCTAAAGTATTTGGAAAAGTTTCCTGACGAGCTGGCCTAAGCAACCAGCGAAATGCGCATAGGAACTTGCTTTCCCACAACAATAAATTTCAGTTTTCTCATTTAAAAAAAATTGGGATTATTAGCACATCATTTATAAATGAATTAATTAATAAAATATTTCATTCCCAAAAATAATTTTTGATAATAAATTTGCATGTGCCCGGCAAATAAAAAACTGAAATGGCAAGCTGCTTTATTTAAGCATCTTGTTTTTTTTAATTTTGTTTTTTTTCTTTCTATCCTCTAACAACTACAATTTGTGTTGGAAAAAACCCAGCCAATTGTAGGGGAATGTAAGAAAGAAAAAATGGACGGTTTATTGTTGTGACTTTGTTGAAGCTTTGATATTGTTACATTTAAGACCAGAGTGTTTTAAAATTATTATTCACTTTATGGTCTTACTTGTATAATATTTTTAGCTTTTCTAAAGTATTTGGAAAAAGTTTCCTGACGAGCTGGCCTAAGCAACCAGCGAAATGCGCATAGGAACTTGCTTTCCCACAACAATAAATTTCAGTTTTCTCATTTAAAAAAAATTGGGATTATTAGCACATCATTTATAAATGAATTAATTAATAAAATATTTCATTCCCAAAAATAATTTTTGATTATACATATGTAGTTTAAACTCAACAGTTGTAAAGCAGTGTCCCATATATTATAAGAAGTTAAAAAGGAAACATGTGGCAGCACTATGATAAATGTTGTCAAATTCATATGGTTTGTATTGGAAGTTTAAACGACCAATTTTATGCGTTTAAAGTTTCCTTATATGTTCACTGATTTATAGATTTGTTGGTGTAAACACATTTTAAACCAAAAAGAGAGTTTAACTTGTTCTGATTTATTAGCCCTTATTCACACTGAAAAATTGGAAACCACGTGACTTACGAGTTCGAGCGATTCTTTTCAAAAAAAAAAAAAAGAAAAAAAATAAGAAAAAACTCAAATCTCAAATTGAAATTCCGTTTTTAAAAATGTACTTCATTTATTTTTAAAAATTACTTTATTTATTCTAATTTAAAAACTATCAATCAAGAACTGAACTGAACTGACTTAAGAATAATTACAATGTTTATAAACTAAATATTATTTAAAAATTCAGCTCACGTCTGTTGAAACAAAAAAAAAAAAAAAAAAAAAAACAAGAAAGGAAAAGTATCAAATATTAAGATTGTGAAATATTGTTAAATGAAGAGTATGCAGTTTATTGACCTTTTTGGTTTAATAAATTATTATTATTGCAAATTAGCGGAAATTAAGTTTATTGAACTAGTAATGAGATTTAAATTAAATAAATTATTATTATTGCAGATTTAGCAAAAATTAAGTTTGTTAAACTTTCAAAATGCATACTCTTATTGTTGCCTATTAATAGGTAGGGAATGTATTGAGTTACTGAAATATGTGGTTGACGTAACTCGTGCGCATCCAAAAGATGTTGCCGCCAAATAATTGAAATAAAAACAATTTACTCACTAAACACACTCAAAACAGCTAATTATGTGCAGAAAACGCTTAGGACTACCAACCAGACATAATTTTATTTAATTAGAGCGTAAATTGTATTTTTGGCGATTTTTAAATCTCGGCTGGGATGCATGATCCCCATGGTAGTGAATGGTTCAGAATGGGCAACAAAAATTAAATGATTTTAATAAATTCGTTTTAAATTCATTGAGAAAATTGTTGTTATATTTTTTGCAACACGTATAATTATATTAACCGAAATTGAATGTGCCCATTAATGTTAATTCTCTAACCTGTTACAAAGTGTCAAAAAAGTGACAAGTCCTCTTCAAAAAAAAAAAAATGTGTTAGATCTAGAACCGGCCCCTTCTACTTTAAAGCTATCACATCACAAGTTTGGTGTTAGTTCCCTTTCACTTAGGGATTATTTCAATGACGGAAGCGTAGCGCATCAGGTTAAGGTTGTGTGTTATAAAATTATGAAAAAATTATGTGAAAATTTCTTTTATATAAATTATTTTATTATTTTAAACATTTTTCGAATGTGTTTCTTTCAGTCGAATTTTAATTATGAATATTTCTTACAAAAGTCCTTTTCAATCAATATTTCACATTCTTTGGCTTAAGCAAAAATTATAACTAATCGAAAATTTAATTATTATTTCAATCCTTTTATAGTATTTGTGAATGTAAAAATAATGAAAAATTCTTACTATATTGGAAATTTATTATAAATATTAGATTTGATCCTGTACTCAAAATAGGGATCCTGCGGAAGAAAAATCCAAATAATGTATAGGAACTAGGGTATGCATTTAATCGGGCTTTTGCTTAAATCAGTTAATCGCTCGCTTAATTAACCGAGGTTTTGGTTTAATCGGTTAATAACACTGTGCTAGTTGAAAAAACAGACAAGTCGGTTTTTATCATTTATGGCTTGTTTTGTTTGCAATTTCATTTTTTATACTAGCTGCGTTTTCCAATTTCTTATGAATATTTAAAAAACAAAAATTTCGAAATTTTGATAAAAAAATTAAGTTTCTAAAACGACTGCGCATATTAGAAAATAGTTTTACCTTTCTTAAAGAAAATTTTATTGCGGAATTTTTAGTTTCTTTTTAGTTTTTCAATATGCTAAGGCGTTTTTGAGTTACGCGAACATAGTATGCTGTGCAACCTCCTCCATTTTCAAAATAACGGTATATCTCGAAAACCAGAGCTAACCTAAAAAAACGGCTAGCACCACTGGATTCAGCGTACCCGAATTAGGTTAATACGCCATGTACTCAGCTTGTCTGAAAAAGTGTCAATTTCTAGCACAGTGTAATCGGTTAACAGATCCATGATGGATTTTTTTTATAACTTAAGTACCCAGCAAAATCTTTACTTACCTGGTAAGTTAGCAAGTAATGTTGGAGAAATATAAACACTACTTATTTTTCGGCTGAATAACTACTTATTTTTGTTCGAGTTGTCCACAGAATTCAGTAGTTACAATACACTTACTAGAAGTCACAAAATATCTAGTTATTATTTAACTACCAGTAAGTTGAATTGTAAGTACTTACAATATACTTACTAGAAGCCAAAAAATAAATAGCTTTTATTTAATTGGAGCTAGTTAATAGACCTAATAAGTAGTTATGGAGCTAGTTACCAGTAAGGAAATATTCAGTACTGAAAACAAGACAACTAATAAGTAATTATTTAGCTGATTATTAGTAAGCAAATATTCATAACTGGAAATAATAGTAGTGAAAAGTACTAACTGAGGTCATTCATTACTATCAAGTACTTATTGAGATTTTCAGAATAATGACAATTGTAATGAGAACTACTTACCAGGTAACGTATGAAATAACTACGACCTATTACCAAAATTCATCGCATAAAGTATTTATTATTTCGAGTTTATTAGTAAAAAAAAATAATAACATAAAAAACAACAGTTCTTGAAAACGAGCAAACAAAAAAAAATAATTCATGAATATGTAATACATATTTTTTAATTAACTTTTAAATCCTTTTATTAGTTATTTCAATAATTTAAAGAGATCTTATGAAATAATCTTTAAGAAGAATAGTTTGGTTTAAATGTTTAGGATTTAAGAGATTCTTTTCCTTAGTTTTGATAAAACTTGACTTGGAAAAAATTCTTTCATTTATCGTAGATGTTGGAGGAATCGAAAGCAACCCATAATACAGAATATCTTATTTCTCAGTCCTTTTCCTGAATATCTCTAATCATATTAAATCTTCCATTATGCCATTAGAGTCTTGTTTTAATTCTTTAAATATTTCTTATTGTCTCGGTTAATTCTGTTAAAAGATTGATATGAGAAAATATGAGAAGAAACAAATGACTAAATCCATTCATATAAAAAAAGTACGTCAAACAAAAAGCTGTTGACAGAAATCACTTATTTTAAATGAAGATCACTGAACATCTTCTTTTTTTGTTTGAAAAAATATTATCTACACTCATACCTTTTGCATATGAGACGAAACAAATAATTTAAAACCCAAAAAAAAATTTTATAATACTAGAAAAAATTAAAAATTTTGTACATCGATTAATCGGTTAATCGACTGAAATTAACCGGTTAAATCGTTAATAGAAAATATCCAATTATAAGTTAACCGATCAGTTAATCGGGTAGTAATTAATCGGATAACCGATTAACGGTTAACCTAATGAATAACCGAATAGGAGCTTAGCACCAATTGCCAAACAAGTGAAATAAGTCCAGACTGAAAAACAAGATCAAATGTCCTTAAATTTAATAAGAAATATGTTGGTTACTGCTACAAACGACAATGTTAGAACACTACAAAAACCCTGGCAAAAGTGTTAAATAATATCAAAATCGGAATATCCGTTTAGAAATTTGATATGTACTTTCAAACTTAAATGAGCGGTGATATTAAAAAAAGAAAAATCGGTTTTAAGGTTAGGTGAAACATTTTCGTTAATTGACCTTTTTATAATAGAGCAATTCCATATGAAAGCGATCACCTTTTGAACGACCCCTCTCCGATTTTAAAATAAATAGTCTCAATCGATTGCCCAGCAAAAAATAATGTACCTACATATTTTTTTTTTTTTTATAGTGACTGGTTTAGTGGTGGTGTACACCACTGTCATGTGACAAAATTGAAGAATTCTTCATAAGGGACCTCATTGAAAGTTGTTTAAAAAAAAACTGCTAAAGCGATCGCAACGAGTGATAGCTCGTTGGAAAGGTATTGAATCAGGCTTTAATTGAAAAATAAGATTTTCCTAATTTTTCTTAGAAATTTACCTTTAAATTTTCCCAAGAAAATTAAATTTTCCGATTTACCACAGAAGCTCCTAAATTTTCCGGCTAATTTTTTTTTTGGATTCCTCATAATTTTTGCTTTAAGAATCAGCAATAAAAAAATGGGCCCCTACTCCTTGTTTGGACAGGAGAAGAGCATTTAAGAGACCACCTTGTTAAAAATACATTTTACAGTTAAAAATACATTTATGAAGAAAAAATCAATTTTTTTTTAAGAGCCCCAAGTTGAGTGTGTAGTGAATATGGTCTGCCTGCCTTCACAAGATAGGCCATAAATCCATGGATAATAGCAGCAGTGGCATGTAATGGCACACCAAACCCGACTGAGGCTACAGATAATAAATATTTCGCCTAAAATGACACGTGCAGAAACAAGTCATAAAACACGGATTTTCCATAAATATGGCGAAATATTTATTACCTGGTAATTTAAAAAATTTGCAAAACATTTTATGACCTGTGGTCGGCTTATTGGCAGTAACCAATTAAGTCCCTTTTAAAAAACATTTTATGACCAGTAGTTCACGCAAATTTTCCTATTAAAGAAAAGCAAATATCGCTTATTTTTTTTTACCTATTTTTTACCAAAAAATAAATATAAATACTTCACACACTCTGAGTCAAATTTCAGTTGAATACTAAACGTGAAAGTGTTAAAATGTTTTTTTTTTGTAAAGTAAAGAGTGAAGCTGTAAAGACAATTTAAAGTAAAATTAATAAATTTTGCTGCAATCCGTTTAACAAGAGTGGACATCGTTCGAAAAAGATAAAAGTATTAAAATTAACTGGTGTTTCGAAGCGATACATGAATGAATTAAATATACAATACGGTGAAGAAGCAGAATTCATTTGCCCCAAGTGTAAAATCGATTTGTCTCAACAAGCAAATGCAGCCACAATCCGAGAGTGAAATGACAAGTGAACAAAATGTTTCATCTGATAGTGAGGCAGACATTCCGATGGTCAATATGTCTTTGAGTCCTTTGAATGAGGCTATTACCATTTTAGGTGAAACGCCTATTAGAAAAAGAAAGTTGCGAAGTGAAACATACAGGAAAGAGAAAAAAGGCAAGGTTATGAGTGCAATCGCGACAATATTTGATGAAGGCTCTGATAACGAATGCAGTCAAGCAGATGACGTTGATGACGGCAAACAAATGATTGAGCAGTTGAAAAGAAAATTCAATTTAGCGACCACTTTTCCGAAGAAATATCTCATTTTATCTGTGCTGCCTCAATCATGGTCTATACGCAAGATTTCTGAACAGTTTCAAACATCTTTTTACATCGCGAGAAGAAGCAAAGAATTAGTTCGACAGAAGGGCATATTGGCGACTCCCACCAAGAAATTTGGCTGAAGGACCCTCAGCGAAGCAACGGTGAAATTGATTTAAGATTTTTACTGCAATGATGACAACAGCCGCGCCTGCCCAGGTACACGTGACTACGTTATCACACGTGAAGATGGAGAAAAAGTACACAAGCAGCGCAGATTATTATTATGTAATCTATCCGAAGCATACCATCAGTTCAATGAGAAATACCTAGCAGAAAAAGTGGGATTTTCTAAGTTTGCCATCCTACGACCAAAAGAATGCGTGCTGGCATTAGACAGGCACGGAACGCATTCAGTCTGCGTTTGCATGTTTCATCAAATCATCAAATTAATTTTCTTTCCATGCAAGAAATTGAAAGTATTTCACGGTGAGCGGCAGATGTTCCCTTGAGACCGTGGTAAAGCAGATTCCGGAATTCATCGAGGAATTCGGATTCAAGTTGAATGAACTGAAGGCGCACCATTTCATATCCGAGATGCAATCGAAATTTCTAAAGGAAAGTAAGAAGAAATTAGCCCAAAATGAATTCATTGTGATAAGCGACTTTGCCGAGAATTACACTTTTCTCGTTCAGGATGAAATTCAGGCTTATCACTGGGCAAACGACCAGTGCACGGTGCATCCTTTTTCCATTTATTTCAAAAACGAAGATAACGAACTACAGACCGTAAGCCTTGTTGTTGTCGCGGAGAGTTTAGCTCATAATTATGTGTCCGTTTATTTATTTCAAATGAAACTGTTTGAATTCTTAAGATCAAAATTCGATGCACGTTTTTCTCAGACGGCGCGGCTTCTCAGTACAAGAATAAAAAAATTTTTACAATCTTTGCATAATTGAAGAAGAACAAAACTGCAAGGTCGAGTGGCACTTTTTCGCGACGTCCTACGGTAAGGGCCCATGCGATGCGTTAGGGGGAACCCTAAAACGCATGGCGACTAAGGCAAGTTTGCAAAGGCCATATACTGACCAGATCTTAAATGTACAACATTTGTTTTCGTGGATTCAAAGCAAGGAAATTGCCATTAACACAGTTTTATGCACTCAAAAAGAACACGATGCCATGGAGCGACGAATTCAAAACAGATATAATAATGTCAAAACTATAACTGGAACGCAAAAGTTTCATTGCTTCATACTAAATATTTCTGATATGTCAATTAATGTAAAGCGGTACTCTTCGTCTGCCGACGTGCTAAATTTAAAGTTACTTTAATTTTATAATGATGCCAAGACAATTGAAATTTTTAATAAATATTGTAATTAAGTATAAGCAGCAAAATAAGAAAGATTTTTTCTTCATAAATGTATTTTTAACTGTAAAATAATTTTTAAAATGTATTTTTAACAAGGTGGTCTCTTAAATGCTCTTCTCCTGTCCAAACAAGGAGTCGGGGCCCATTTTTTTATTGCTGATTCTTAAAGCAAAAATTATGAGGAATCCAAAAAAAAAAAAAAAATTAGCCGGAAAATTTAGGAGCTTCTGTGGAAAATCGGAAAATTTAATTTTCTTGGGAAAATTTAAAGGTAAATTTCTAAGAAAAATTAGGAAAATTTTATTTTTCAATTAAAGCCTGATTCAATACCTTTCCAACGAGCTATCACTCGTTGCGATCGCTTTAGTAGTTTTTCCCTTATGAAGAATTCTTCAATTTTGTCTCATGACAGTGGTGTACACCACCACTAAACCAGTCACTATATAAAAAAAAAAAAAAATATGTAGGTACATTATTTTTTGCTGGGCAATCGATTGTGACTATTTATTTTAAAATCGGAGAGGGGTCGTCCAAAAATTTGCCAATTTTGATCGTTTTCATATGGAATTGCTCTAAATATTTATGCTGATTTACTTACATGTAACTTTAACGTTAAACTGTTACAGATATTACACATCATAATATGATGCAACTTTCAACATAATATTTTTAACCTATTTTTATCGTAGGTCGCAATTATTTATAAATTATTTTAAAGAATTTTCCTTCTTTTTCTCTAAAATAACACAGAACAATGGTCAATATTTTTGCACCATTTTTAAACAATATTAAAATTTTTTTAGCATTGATATTTTATTTTCTGACACTTTACAATTTTTTTTGTAATGTACCTACAATTTCTTTATTTTTTTAATTTCTTTTAACTTGATTTTTTAATGGGTATTTTTTTTAAATTGTTTAACCACTGAATAACAAATAATTCGAAAGGCAAATGTAAAACCAACGACACAACTGATGCAAAATTATTTTACAAATGGCGATAACAAAATATTATTAGAGAAAAGATATTTTGTTTGCATCTTAAACATATTATGAGTACACGTATAGAAAGTTATCATGTTATGGATATTAAATATCATTAAATGGTTGTGAGGAATATAATATGTTTTCAAAGTTCTCATTATTTAGTTGTTATAAAAATGATTATTTTTCAGTGAACCATACTTAAATTTATAATTTCGATAAACATGGACATATATACAGTAGGTAAGTTAACGGCACCGCTGCCAATGCCAACCAAATTAATTCGGCATGATCAGCAGTTTATAATTTACCCACAATCAATTAATTTTTACACGCGTATCCGGTCTTATTTCACTTAATGCTTACTCGAACTTAATTCTTGGGAAAACTATTTTGCTGGATCAGCGTCTGCATATTGGCGCATGTTGTGGTAACGTGATGGAAGAACCAAAGAGCCAACAAGCATGAGGGAAAAATAGTCAGTCTTGGTTGCGAGCTTAATCGATCCGGTACCTTGAATAAATTATCTTAGTGAAAATTAAATAAATTATTGTAGTGAAAATTAAATAAATCATTGTAGTGAAAATTAATAAATAATCTTTTCCATTGTAAAATATAAAAAAGTGAGTTTAATTTGTTAAAGGCGCTGTTGGTTGCGCCTTAATAATTTTTTTAGTGAACACAAGTGGAGAGTCCTTAACTGGCGCCCGAGCAGGGACCTGAGTGAAGGTCTCAATATAACGAACTAAAATTTCTGCGATCTCTACGGAGCACTCCAGAAATAAAATCAAATAGTAACGTGCCTGCGATCTCCAAGGAGCACTCCAGGACTTATAAGAATTAAAAAGTGATAATAAAAAATAAAATCCGCTCCTCCTTCGCCAACCGAGTAAATCTGGTGATTCCAAAGAATTTTTTAGTCACAGAAGGTTACTCGAGCGAAAGTGAAGCCTATCGTACCTTAGTAGGTATCCACGAGTATAAAAGTGGACTCCAAAAGGGAATCCTACGAAGCTTCCGTGAGGAAATAAAAGGGTTCTCCACTTGAGCGCGTCGCGGCACGTAACCAAGGCTCGCTCAGGAAAAATATAAAAAATATTAAGAAAAGAAGAACTTGCAAATTGTGTCAAAATTTTGTTTTACAAGAAAGATATAAGAAAAATCTAATTTGTGTTATTAAATATAAAAAAGTTAATAAAAAATACAACCATTCCTATAAAAAAGGAAGGAAATTTTTTTTTGCAAAAATTTATGCATAGAAAAATAAAGCTATAAAAAGAAAAAAAACATAAAATATAAAGAATACAATTATTCCTATAAAAAAGAAAGAGAGGAAAAAAAGCTAAAGTTGAAAAAATTTATAAAAAGAATTTTTTAAAAAAAAAAAAAAAAAACATAAAATATAAAGAATACAATTATTCCTATAAAAAAGAAAGAGGAAAAAAAAGCTAAAGTTGAAAAAATTTATAAAAAGAATTTTTAAATAAAATATAGAGAATACAGAAAAATGAATAATAAAATAAGAGCATATATAAATATAATAAAGTGAAAAAATAGAAGTGCAGTGCAGCGAAAAGAACTGATACGAGTCATTTTAATCATCAGGTGAGTCCAAGCATCCTTTTACCACTTATAACCTTTTCTTGTTGTAACTATGGAAGATATACAAGGGAACCTGACCACCCTAACGGGTGCAGTTAATCGTCTCTTGCAAGAAATGAAGGCAATGGAAGTTAGGCTTAGGGCAATTGAGGGTAATAGGGATATAGAAGAATTGAAAAGAAGGCTAGACTCAATAGTACCTACTGTAGTAGATCAGGGAGAGGCCGTTGCAGCTTTACAGGCCCCGAGAAATGAAGAAGAACTAAATTCGATATGTAGGCTTCCGGACAGTGTTAAAGAACTAAGAACATTTGACGGGAACCCACTAAATTACGTGTCTTGGGTTCATGCGGTAGAAATGGTCCTGAAGGACTTCGAAATAGTTAGACACAAACCTATTTATAGGTCTATCTTACAAAGTATACGCCAGAAAATAGTCGGCGAGGCTGACGCAGCCT
The DNA here is from genome assembly GCA_943735925.1 of Pollenia amentaria. NCBI lineage: Eukaryota > Metazoa > Arthropoda > Insecta > Diptera > Polleniidae > Pollenia > Pollenia amentaria. Next base: position 195,174,466 of record OX031008.1, on the reverse strand, counting down.
TAGTATCGTACAACATTTTTGACAATGACTGGAAAGAAGTAAAAAAGGTATTATCCCTCCACTATGCCGATAAGAGGGATGTGCAAACCCTCGAACACCAACTGAACCAACTGTCGCAGGGGTCATCGAAGGTTGACGAATTTTATTCGACTGTAAACCACCAATTGTCGCTTATAATAAATAAACTAAAAACAGAGACTTATAGCGAGGAAACAATTGATGCATTGGTTACTACACATAGGAATAGGGCATTAGACATATTCATCCGTGGGCTAAATCCAGACTTATCTAGAATGGTCATTATACAACGACCAAGAACTTTGCCAGAAGCATATTCGGCTTGCCTGGAACTCCAGAACTTAACGATGAGGAATAACATACTACACTCAAAGTCGCAACTACGTACGAACAACCCACCGGCTGCAGTTCCTGTCGTAAAATCACTTCCAAGACCTCCTAGACCTCCTTTCAATTTTTCGAATAATGCTCGGTATAATTACCATCATCATGGGCACTCAAATACTAATAACAGACCGGCCCCACATCCAAGGTTTCAGTATGTTAAGCAAGAGCCGATGGAAACGGATCCTTCGACCCAAACGCGAAAAACACACTACGCGAACCGCCCCAATAACGCGGAAAAAAGAAGAGGAAGCGAAATTTTTAGGACGGATAAACAGCCGCGTGTTTTCCATCTAAACACAGAGGTGCAGGACGAAGAATTCATTCCACAAGAAGAATTAACAATAGGTGACTTCGATTCTGCAGCAAGGGAGCAAAATTTTATGGAGGAGGGGCATCCAGCCTACCTTACATAGAATATATTACAGGTAACAACACCCGACTTGAATTTTTGATCGATACCGGCTCGAACAAAAATTTTTGCAGTCTAAAATTATCTGCCGGAAGTATACCCTTATCAAACTCAGTCATTGTTAAAACCGCAGGTGGAAAAATCGAAATAACTAAGAAGATAGTGGGAAAATTTTTTGCAAGGTATGGAATATTTGACCCAATAACATTTTATTTATTACCTGGTCTAAGTACCTTTGATGGTATTATAGGAGATGATACCCTCAAAGAGCTTGGAGCTATAGTTGATAGGAAAATGAATATGCTAGTGATAAGGGACACCATTGAAATACCCCTTGCGGCAAAAAAATCAAATAGCTTAAATTATGTTTTGAGTGAGTCTATTCCGGACCAAACTAGGGAAAAAATTAACAAAATAATTAGAAGATTCAAACCATTATTTGGGCCACTGGATGGCAATCAAGCAATCTCCACGAATGTTCGTGCAGAGATAAGGACAACAACATCAGATCCTATTTATTCAAAAAGCTATCCATACCCAGCTGCAATGAGAGAAGAAGTCGATAAACAAATCGCGGAATTGTTATCTGAAGGGATAATACGTCCTTCCAAAAGCCCTTACAATTCCCCGATTTGGATTGTTTCAAAAAAGCCAAAACCAAACGGCGAGAAACAATATAGATTAGTGGTCGACTACAAACGGCTAAATGCTGTTACAATTCCTGATACATATCCTATCCCGGATATTAACGCCACTCTAGCAAGCTTGGGTAATGCCAAATTTTTCACTACGATCGATTTAACCTCAGGTTTCCACCAAATTCCAATGAAAGCTTCAGATATTCCGAAGACGGCGTTCTCAACTATGAATGGGAAGTTCGAGTTTCTTCGTCTACCTTTCGGATTGAGGAACGCACCAGCAATTTTTCAGCGAATGATTGATGATGTGCTGAAAGAATACATAGGGAAAAAGTGTTATGTCTACATTGATGACATAATCGTGTTCGGTCGTAGCGAAGAGGAACTCCTTTCTAATGTAGAGACAATTTTTGAAAAATTAGGAAACGCAAACTTAAAGGTCAATATTGAGAAAACCCATTTTATGCAAACAGAAGTAGAGTTTTTAGGATATATTGTGAGTGAAAAGGGAATTAGACCAGATCCCAAAAAAGTGACTGCAATTGAAAACTTGCTTCCCCCCAATAACCTTAAAGAACTCAAGGGATTTTTAGGGATGACTTCATATTATAGGCGCTTTATAAGGGACTACGCGAAAGTAGAAAAACCACTAACTAATTTGACAAGAGGTGAGAATGCCCAGGTAAAAGCCAATCATTCAAAAAAGGTTCCAATAAATTTAGAAGAAGATACACTAATGGCATTTAAAAAATTGAAGAGTCTCCTGACTACAGCGGAGGTCCTTGCTTTCCCAGATTTTGACAAGCCATTTAACCTCACAACTGACGCATCTAACTACGCCATTGGCGCTGTTCTTTCCCAAGGTGAGTTTGGCAAGGATAAGCCAATCGCTTATATATCCCGATCATTAAACAAAACTGAAGAAGGCTACGCAACTAACGAAAAAGAGATGCTGGCTATCGTGTGGGCGCTAGACAACTTAAGGAATTACCTATATGGAGCAAAAAAGATTAGAATATACACCGACCATCAGGCCCTTACCTACGCGTTAGGTAACCGGAACTTCAATGCAAAATTAAAGCGATGGAAGGCTCGTATAGAGGAGTACAATCACGAGCTGATCTACAAACCCGGTAGATCAAACGTCGTGGCAGATGCACTCTCTAGATTGAAAACTAGCGTTAACCACATCAGTGATGTTTCCACAGATACCGCCAGCGAAGGAGATTCACAAGTAACAAGAACAGCATCAGAAACTAGGGATGATGACATGGAATCAACTGGCTCAACTATCCACAGTGCACTCCAAGATGCATCAGACTTAATTCCTCATGTGGAGGCACCTATTAATGTTTTCAAAAACCAGATAATCATCAGAATAGGTCCTGATTTACAGTCCAGTGAAATACCACATGCGCACTTCATACGTCACTATGTCTCCTCACCTGACTGGGATGCAGAGAAACTTTCGGATGTACTAAAGAAGACACTGAATCCCAATGTTATAAATGGCATTAAAGCCCCAGAAAATTTCTTAGCGATTATACAAGATTTGTATTTACAGCATTTCTCAAGATATAAAATTAGAATTGCGCAGAAAGAAGTCAAAGATGTAAGATCAGAAAATATTCAATTCGAAATTATCCAGAAGGAGCACCATAGAGCGCACAGGAATGCAAGAGAAAATAGAAAACAAATTTTAGATGAATACTATTTCCCACGTATGTACGCTAACATTAGAAAATTCGTCGAGCGTTGCGATATATGTAACAGCAATAAGTACGACAGAAATCCAACAAAACCTTTATTGCAAGACACTCCTACACCAACCATGCCGTGCGAAATACTACATATGGATATAATGGAAATACAAAATCAAAAATTCCTGTCTGTGCTGGATAAGTTCTCTAAGTTCGTTAAGCTGTTCCATATAAGTGATAGGTCTGTATTAAACATTAGAGAAAAATTAGTAAAAATCCTTCATTATTTTACGGCTCCAAAAATGTTAGTAACCGACAACGAGAGTAGTTTCCTTAGCCCCTTAGTAAAAGATTTCATTGAAAGACTAGGGATAAAAATTTACTTGACTCCATCGCAACGAAGCGAAGTAAATGGACAAGTAGAACGTGTCCATTCAACACTTATAGAAATTTACAGATGCCTAAGGGCAGAAAAGGAAGAGCTCAGTGTGCAAGAATTAATGTATGTAGCTGTGGATAGATATAATAATACTATTCACTCCGTCACGGGAAAAAGACCTAGTGATGTATTCTTTAACAGGGGAAAAACGTCCGATATTAATAAACTGCTTGAAGCCCGCTCTAAAACTAACAAGGACCTTAGGGAACTAATTAGGAAAAATGCTAAGGAAAGAAATAAGCGCATGAATAGAAAGCGCACCTCTCCAAAGAAATATAGGAGGGGCGATACTATATTTGTTAAGATTAAGAACGTAAAAGCCAAGAACAAGCCAGTTTTTAGGAAAGAGACTGTAGAAAAGGATAACAGAGTTACAATACGCACGGTAAGTGGTAGAAGGATTCATAAGGCTCACATAAAAAATTTATAACAAGTTTCATAAATAATCAAAACTTCTATTTTTTCGCAGGAATTTAAAAAAAAAAAAAAAAAAAAAAATTTTTTTAATGCAATTAATAATAAAAAAGCATATATAAAGCGCCCTGAAAAAATTTGGTGAGTGTCTTAGGCACTGGGGTTCGACTCCCTAACGGTAGCGCTCATTACCACTATAAAAATGAATACATATATAGAAATAAATATAAATCTAAAATATTAGAAAAATATCAAAAAAAAAAAAGAAGAAGAAATTTTTACATATACAAAAATTTATTAGAAATATATACATATATAATAAAAAAAAAAAAAAAAAAAAAAAAAAACGGCTTTGCCAGAATTGCACTAACCATTAACTTTAACAATAACAAGTATTTTTCAGAAAAATGATTACCAAACCAAGCATTCTTCTTATGGCTTACATTTTCACTCTACACGCTGAACAAATTTTTCGTTATGACGCCCCTATTGTTACTGTGAGAGCTGGCAATGCTTGGACTATAAATGGCAATTTTAAACTGGTTCACGTCATCAACCTGGACGACTACGCAACAACGGCGGATAATATGACGGCGCTGATCCACAAACACATGCCGCCCGGCAAGACTAAAGAGATAATTGTTTACCATCTGACACAAGTACAAGAGAGACTCATCGAGTTGGGAGCCACACGTGGCAGAACACGAAGATCAATTGACTGGATAGGCTCCGCATGGAAGTGGGTCGCTGGCAATCCAGATGCCGCAGATTGGAATTCAATTTTAAAAAGTCAAAACGCAATAGTTAACAACAACAATGAGCAGTACAAGATAAACGCTCAACTCTTGAATACCACTAATGAAGTCGTTCACAAAACGAATGAACTTATTACTAAAATGAACGAAATCAGCAACGGAAAAGAGGCCGAGAGATTTGGGATGAACACTATGAATCAAGTTCTCATTCTGAAGGATACTATTAGCGAAATAGTAAGGGCTTGTCAACTAGCTAAAAGCGGAATTATCAACACAAATCTATTGAATAGAGCCGAAGTCGAGAACGCTATTTCAGAAATGGAAACACTTCCCTACGCCAACGTCATTGAAGCTATTGAATACGGAAACCCATCCATATACACAAATGGGTCACTATTGCTATATGTTCTTTCCATTCCAAAGCTGAAGAAAGACTTTTATCATCGACTCATCACGAGGGCAACAATAAGAAGCGGTAGACAAATTGAACTTCCATTTAACGAAATACTCATAAGTCAAAACGAAACGTTTGGTGTGAAAAACCCCTGCCTAAGCATCAACAAAGTGACAGTCTGCAAACAAACATCTCTAATCAAGCTGGCTGAGGAAACGTGTATACCACGCCTGCTCAAGGGAGGAATTGCGAACTGCCGCTATAAGATGATCAGGACGCATGAAATTGAAATATTAACGACCGATATTATCTTCTTAACAAATTTTGAAGGTGTCCTTACAACCCGGGGGCATACAGAAACGCTCAACGGAACTTACCTGATACAGCTATATAATGAAAGCATATTGATCAACAACGAAACATTCTCCAGCACATCTGTTTCGAGTCTACAACCACTGCCTCCTGTCCTAACCAGCGTGGCTGATGAAAAACTACTAGTGGACATCGATCAAGTTCACAATATAAGTTTGCACAACGTGGATAAACTTGAATATCTTGGTCTGAAATTAAACTTGTCACTTGGAACACATATGGGTATCGCGATTGCGATGGGAATTTGCGTTGGAGTCTTGTGGCATAAGATAACTAGAAGAATTAACCTGCCAACAGTCAAATTTCCACAAACAGCCGATTCTACCTCCAAATTAAAAAATGTGATCTGCGGGACGCAGATACTTAAAGAGGGAGGAGTTAACGGCACCGCTGCCAATGCCAACCAAATTAATTCGGCATGATCAGCAGTTTATAATTTACCCACAATCAATTAATTTTTACACGCGTATCCGGTCTTATTTCACTTAATGCTTACTCGAACTTAATTCTTGGGAAAACTATTTTGCTGGATCAGCGTCTGCATATTGGCGCATGTTGTGGTAACGTGATGGAAGAACCAAAGAGCCAACAAGCATGAGGGAAAAATAGTCAGTCTTGGTTGCGAGCTTAATCGATCCGGTACCTTGAATAAATTATCTTAGTGAAAATTAAATAAATTATTGTAGTGAAAATTAAATAAATCATTGTAGTGAAAATTAATAAATAATCTTTTCCATTGTAAAATATAAAAAAGTGAGTTTAATTTGTTAAAGGCGCTGTTGGTTGCGCCTTAATAATTTTTTTAGTGAACACAAGTGGAGAGTCCTTAACTGGTATAATATTGTTGATATTAAATAAAAATAACAATATTTTGTGTAGGACAACAAAATATTCTTACAATAAACAAAGTGTTGTTACCGTAACGATGTCCAACCATATTCTCTGCGTGTGGATGCGGTTTTTTACAGTCTTCCAAACTTTGGAAGGTGGTGTTATGAAATAACAAAAAGGAATTTGTAACTAACTAGAGACAACAAACGCGAAACTTAAGCTTTAACAAAACGAAATAATGTATATACAATTTGAAGACCCACGACATTCCGCTTCTACAAAGCAGGTTTGTAATGGAGCATATTAAAGAACAACGGTAACAAAAAATTCAGTCTTCAAAGCTGATCGTTACATTCAGCAATCTTAATATGCGCTGAACAAATCGCTTTCTGTGTCAAAAATGTATTGCTTTAAAGTGGGAACTCGCCATATAAAATTCATGTCTTCCATAAACGATATAATAAGCGAAACTTTTACGTTTCTCCCTCACAAGCCTGATTCGTTGGAAACTCCAGTTTTTATTAGGAAGTTAACCCTTATGGAACAACAAGGTACCCGTGTACCTTTGGCGATTTCAACCCAATTTTTATTATTGAAATTTATAATCTGTATATCTAAAAATTCTTGAGAACGAATAGCTTTAAAAAAAAAGTTAGTATATTTGGGAGCTGTCTAGTTACTTTTTTCTAATTTGCGTGAAATAGCAGTTTACTCGTGTACCCGGGTACCTGTACGTGTTTTATATAAGAATGCGATCATTGAAAGTAAAGGCTTTGAAGTTGTTAATAGCTCTGCATAAACTAATTATAGTCTACATATAAAAATGTCAACTTAAAAAAATTATTTTATGAAATAGAAAATAAAGAAAACCAAAATTCAATAAATAATAAAAACAAAAAAATAATATTTTAGTGCAGATGTTTCGAGCCGTTAGTACGTTATATAATAAACGTCTATATCTATTGTCTGATCACGGCATTTCTGTAAAACTAATGAATCTATGTAAGAAAAACAAATGGAACTGTCATCTTCGCAACATTTAATACCACACAGGGTCTCAGAAAACGGGACAACTTCTCGTGCAATTTTTTTCAAAATTTTAAGAGAACGCTAAAGACAAAAGTCATATGCTACTTGCTTGTGCAGATGATATTCAAATTATTGAAGGACACATTCGAGATGTATTTGCTGTCTACGAGAATATTGAGAAGGGTTCAGCTAAACAAAGGTATTGATTGCAACTGCAGAGCAATCAACGCAAATAATATAGTTATAATTTCGAGGTAGTTGAAGAATTAACCTACCTTGGATCCGCTGTTAATGGGGAAAATAACATTATCCTTGAAATATAACGAAGGATAGTGCTTGCATATAGGAGTTGTTATGGACTAAGCGGATCTTAAAAGTAAAGCCATCTCAAGGAAAACGAAAACTACTTGTGATACCCGTGCCGAAACATGGGTACTTACAAAAATCGATAAATATGTATGTGTTAAGCATTGGACTTAGACTTGTATGATAGTGTAAAATAGCCTTTATAAAGAGCCAAACACAGGGGATCGTCTGGCCCGATTTTTAAAGCTGGCATGCATCAACCAATTACAGAGAATTATCTTGGCGCTATGCACGCAGAGAAAATAATGTAGGAATTATATATAAAAAAAAACATATTATTGTCCCCGCAATAGTAACAAACAAACAATTGTTGTTTATAAGATTACTTTTTTCACGATTGACAATAATTATAAGGACTTATAAAAGTGAAACATAACAAGTACCAGGATCAAAAAAAAATAAATAAAATTAAAAATTGATATTTTATAACAAAATTTGTAAAACGGTTGAAATAAATAACCATATTATGGTTAACATTGATCATATTAATGTTGCTCTAACCAAAGTATGTTACATTTTGTCCGAATCCTGAAATTTTTGACCATTTTATGGTTAATTTTGAACATTATATTGTTAATTTTGACCATTGTTATGGTTAGTATTGACCAAAATATGGTTAATTTTGAACAAATTATGGTTAATGATGACCATATTATGGTTAATTTCGGACAAATTGTAGGTAAATTTAACCATATTACGGTCATATTTAACCATAATATGGTAACATGAAACATAAACACTGTTAAAATCCAACCATAGTATGTTGCTCTTAGAATATGGTTACCTCCAACCACATTTGTTTTCTGAGCGAGGATATTCATTCGGCTTTGAATCTTCTTACTGGTTGGCCTTTAGATTCGATATATTGGGCTTCGTTATGGTTTAGTTATTAATCACCAGTAAAAATATGATTCAAAAAAAATTTTAATGGCGATCAGGTGAAATAGTCCTTCAACGCTACTCGGCTTTAACTCGTGTGGTACCCAATTTCTTTACTTTGGGCTAAGTCACGCTGCTTAAAGGTCTTTTTAAAATTCTCCTGAAGTGCCAACAATTTCGCAAATTCTTCTTGAGTTTGGTCATAATCTTCTAATGGCTCTAATCTAGTGGCTCCAATTCATTATCTTCAAATTGTTTTTTTTTTAAAGCCTTGGCCTTTTTTTGGTTTTCCGTGTTAAAATTATAATATCTCAGAGTTGATATTGATGGGACATTTTCCATATAAGCATACAAAATCATACAAAAAGAGAAGTTGTAAATTTCTCCCATAAAAACACAAAAGTACGCGAACGCAAAAACCCAAATTGTTAACACAAAGAAGAACGTCAAACTGCTTGATTAATTTTTAACAGCACTATTTTTTGAAATTCTCTTAATTACTTTTTTGTATGCGTCTGTTATCTGTGCCATTGTTCTATAATTCCCGCGTTGAGAAACTTTTCGATTGAAATGTGAGAAAAGAAACAAAAATGCCATAAATTTAAACAAACAGCGGTTTTCTCACTTAACTGCTTCTGTGACATTTTTGGCGAGTTATACGCGAGTTTTAAGGAAATTACTCGCCAATATACTGAAAAAGTTTGTCTGTAAAATTTTTGTGAGAAAGTTCCCGATTTGAGCTGTCAAATAAAAACGGGGTGAGAAAAAATTTTAACACGAAAAAATAAATTAAAAATGCGAATTGCAATGAATATTAACACTGAAGAGATAAGTATTTTTTTCTTGTTTTATTTTTTTTTTGTTTAATTATCTTGCTTTTAAAATTTTCAAAAATAAACGAATGTTTCCAAAGCAATTTTGTAATCAACAAACATTAAAGTCGCACTTGAAATTTTTCGGTATAGCCGACGGCTGTATTTTCGCTGTATTTTTTGCATAACAACTAATAGCAAAATATCAAACAGAATAATAATTTGTTTCTTTGGATTCTTAAAGGTGCCCGTAGACGACATGTTTTTTACATCTGACTTGTCAAGTTTTCAAGTCACATGTAATTGTGAATGTCTGTCAAAATTGCTGTTTTACATAAGCTTTATAATATTTGGTCACACACGTACATGTAATTTGCTTCTGACATTGTCTATGTTTTTTCTCTGTAGTTATGGAGTAAACCAAAGTAGTTCTTGGTTTCAAAATAGCGTGCTACCGCCACAAAAATTTTTATTTGCGCCGTAAAAAAGTTCAGCCATCTAAACATTTTTTTTCTTTAAATTCCAATATACCAGTTTAGGATATTATAATGATACGTTTTTATTTATATATGTACATAATTTCTATTCAATGGTGAAATGATTATACATATATTGGTATTGTAAAATATTAACTTAAGCCGGCTAATGATTCCGTCAACAATGCACCGCCGCTGCGGTTTTCTTCCCGGCATAGATTTCTGACACAGCTGATGTCAGATGATTTGTCAGAAGAAAATAGAGGCTGTGGGAAAAATCGCCCAAAGAAAAATGGCCCAAAAAAAAAAATTAAAATTCGCCCAAATGAAGAATCGCCCAACAGAACATGAAAAATGACCCAAAAAGTTATATATGAAATTTTGCCCAAAAGAAACGAAAAAGGGCCCAAAAAAAAATGAAAAATGACCCAAAAAGCAAAAACGAATTTTTTCCCGGTGGCATGTTATAACGTCCAGTGTCATAGTGTCCATGGACGTTATGACACTCCAAAAAGTGTCATAGTGTCCATGGACACTGCGCTAACTAAAGCTTCTCTGCACAACCAGCCTTCGGCCGGGCGCAAGGATTTTCTCCTCTATGGTATAACAAACACCGGCTTCGCTAACTAAAGCTTCTCTGCATAGTCGGCTTTCATTTGGAAACAAGGCAGATTTTAGAAGCTTTACCTAGCGAAGCCGGTGTTTGTTATACCATAGAGGAGAAAATCCTTGCGCCCGGCCAAAGGCCGGCTGTGCAGAGAAGCTTAAGTTAGCGAAGCCGGTGTTTGTTATACCATAGATTAGAAAATCCTTGCGCCCGGCCAAAGGCCGGCTGTGCAGAGAAGCTTTAGTAAGCGGAATGTAATCCTACTTCATGCCTTCGATATGTATATGTATGTATTTACCGCGTTTGTGGTGTAACTTGTCAATACAATTTTACACTTCGACTTTTTGGGCATAAACGCATTGAACGCATGGTGCAGACTTGCGGCATCAGTCGTTTTGTTTTTCACCATAATTGTAAAACTTTCTCCCATTGATAAATCATGTATGTATTTGTACGTTTTAAGAACTTTCTGCAAATTTTTAATGATTTTTGTAAAAAAAAAAAAAATCAAATCACTACAAATTTTGGGTTACTTAAAAGAGACCATAAAATCCATAAGCAAATCCACTGCTACATTTTCTGATGCTATTTCGCTAGTTAGCAGTAATCTGAGATGCAGAATAGTTCAGAGTCCCCTAAATTGGCGACTTATGTAGCATTACCTCTGAATGAAATATTTGAGGACTTAGAGAGTAATGAAATCTTTTGTTTAACTAAAATTCTTTAACTTCGATACAAACCTAGAAAATTGCAAAGACAACAGATCGAAAAAAATTATTAGGCTACTTACATGACTCTGCATTTCGAAAGTGTTAAAGACACGGTCACCCCTATATCTAGAAAAAGTTCTGATAAGTCTACAAGAACAGACCTCCTGAGAGTTTGTGAAAATCTTAGAAGAAAATTTGGAGAAGAATGATCCTCAGTCCATCCTACGCATTGGTTAAGCTATATAATAAGTCTAGATATACCTTAGACCTTCTAATTTTTCTAGCGACGCAGATCCGTTTGTTTACTGGCGTTATTAAATATTATACTTAAAATTTAAGACCATGGCGCAGAAATACTTAAGTTGTCAAATGGGTTTATAGTATAAACTTAATACTCTTCTGAGAGATAATTTTTTACTGCAGGACTGCTTCAAGTTGTGAAATTATCTCCGCAAAAGTTGAGAATACTTTGTTTTTTTATACAAAAAACTGATATATATTAATTTGGAATATTAATAATCGCATACACTAAAGGTTTTCATGATATTGCTTAAAATTGCCATTTGTACAAATGGGCAAACTTGCGACTCTCGTTTCATGAAGACACTTTTTAATTTTTGTGTAATATTAAACAATCAATATCAGTTTGTAAGAAACGTCAATGCAAAAAATAAATTTTAAAAAATAAATTAAAAATATAAAAATAAAAGTTGAAATTTCTGATTAAAATGTGAAATTTGTTTTTAAAAATGTATAAATAATGCCAATAGGCTAATTTGTACAAAATTTTGGAAGAACTGATTGTTTGTAACTTATGATCACTTGAAGTTTTCATTGAAAACGACGGTAAGCATTACAAATCTGCTTATATAAATACACAATTCAACAAGTTTGCGAGTCAAAATTTTACGAAGCTTGTGTAAAATAATTCTCATACAATTTTTGACAGTATTTGCGAGGGCGTAAAAATGTACCGTTTGCACAGATTGCGAATCTTTAAGCGATATAATGAAAACCCTTACTGTTTTTTTGTTGAAAAAATAAATTAATCTAGCATAAATTTCAATTAATTTCGTTGTTTTGAAAATCTTATTAAAATCAATTTTAAATATTAATAATCTCTTACACTGTATTTTGTATAATAAAGAAATTACTCCACTCAAGTTTTGTTAATTTTACCTTGAATTTAAATTTAATATTCGTATCGGTATCTGCGATATTTCTTCTTGAATATCGGTTCGGTATCGTATCGGTAAAAAGGTGTATCGTTACATCCCTAATTTATGGTGTTTTCTTTTCTGACAATAATGTTTCAAGTATGCTGCCATTCGGGCGGGTTTTTGTTCTATTCTAAAAGAATTTGTCGTTTTTCTTTCTAAATATTTTGCAAAAATAAATGGCAAAATTGTTTCGGCGAAATTTTTTACAGCAGGTAATTATTAAAAATCCGTTTTGTTAATGCTTATTGGAATTCAAATAAAATTTATTGTTGAAAATCGCTAGAACCGTAGTGAATATCGCTTATTATCATAAACTTTGCATTCAATATTTGACACGCTAAATACACATTAGCGTATATATTATTTTGTTCCATTGCAATGGGTGATTCAAGTAGAGATACTTTTTTCAATAGCCTTTTTTTGACAGATCACGTGTGAGTCGTGTCATGCTGACATATTATTTTTGTTTAGTATTGTTTGGCATTCTATAATGGAAAGACTTACGTCTGAACAACGTTTACAAATCGTTCAACTTGATTACGAAAATTCACGTTCTGTGAGGAATGTTTTTCGTGCACTTCGTTCAACTTATGGTCAACATAATCGGCCTACTGAGCATACTATTTGCAACACCATCACCCATTTTGAGACCCAAAATTCATTATTGGATAATATTCGACCGTATATACCACGTCCAGCACGCTGTGAAGAAAATATAGCGGCCGTAGCTGAGAGTCGATTCGGCGCCGTTCGCAGCAACTCGGACCGTTATCGTGCCATGATAACCGACTATTTGATGCCTGAAATTGAAGCTCGTGATCTCGGCGACATTTGGTTTCAGCAAGACGCCGCCATTCCCACACATCGCATCAATCAATGGATTTAACATTTCGTTTTTTCTTTACCCACTTACAACTACAATTAATGTTGGGAGAATTCCAAATAATTGTAGCGGGAAATGTAAGAAAAGATAAAACTCATCACTGATTTATTGTTTGGTATTTTGTTTAAGCTTTGATATCGTTGCAAACAAGACTTTCTGAGTGTTTGTAGGTAATTCTCATTCCCTCTGTAGTTTTGTTTGCTGATAGCTTTGGCTTTTCTAAAATTATTTAGGAGAACGTTTCCTGATGATCTGGCCTAAGCAACCAGTGAAATGCGCATAGGAACAGCTTATCCTCCAACAATACATTTAAGTATTTTTTATCAATTATTTAAAAAGGGAATTAAGCACAACAAACAAAATCTTTTAATAAATAATAGTATTCCCACAAACAACTTTGATAATAAAAAAAAAAAAATTTTCTTTTTTTTTATTTGAGCATGTTCTTACCTATTAAAAATAAAATATTGCACAGTTTACTTGTACAGTATGTGTCACAAGTTTCGTTTACCGGCAGTATATAATCCGGCATTATATAATCCCAATGATTTTTTTTAGATTTCATATGTCGAATAAAAAAATTTATTTGTATTCTTTACTTTTTTTTAAATTTTTTTTATTGTATTATTAACTGCCGATCCCTCGATTTCAAATGAAAACTTCGTTCGCATAACTTACCTTAAAAACTAAATTTTAAAATCGGTTTTTGTTTTAAATAAAAGTTAAGCTAATGAAAGTTTCGTTCGAAATCGAGGTAAATGTGAAATTAAAAGTAACAATAAATAGTTAGAATGGAATTACATGTAATATGTTTGTACATATGAATGTAAATATGTATTAACATAGGTATATTACTTTTTTAAATTTGGTAACAATTTCAGCGTAATACGTTCGATACATCGATATATCGATACTCTTAAAAAATACCGATACGATATATATGGATATATTTTTTTAGTTTGCCCATTCCTAACCTGATAAATATATTACACAATTATAATGCATTATTAATTTTTAGAAAAGAAAACATCATTAAATATGAATTGATATTTAAATAGAATTTATAAAATTGGCCATTAATGAGCAAAACTACGGAAATATAAGTAAGTTATTAAATACCCAAAGCAATTATGTTAATACCCCATTTTCCCGTTAATTTCTTTCATCGATACTGAAAGTTTTCGTCGTTTCCTTATACATAAATACGTGTTAGAAATACTGCTGACCTATATTACTAATTACAGTTTTTATTGACAGTTTTACAAAATAATTATAAGGATACATTCTTTTCAATTAACTTTTTTTATTTATTATTTATTCGTCAACTCATGACAACTAAAATCCTTTCGAACTTTATTTCTATTATAATTTACGCTCATAACTCAACACAAAATCTAATCATCCCTTTAATTTCCTACAATTATTTGTTTGACTTTATTCATCATTTTGTAACAAACTTACCAGAACACGTCGTTGTTGTTGCGCTACAAAAAACTTTCAGCATAAACACAACGATGTCTAGTTTACCGATTATGCTGATGTTATTGGACGAAGTAATATTGATTTATTTTTATACTCTTCACCACGAGTGGCAAATGGAAGTTTGTCATTCTTTGTGTAACACTAAGATATATTCATGTTAGACCCCAGTAAATATTAGGGTATTCATTTAATCGGGCTTTTGCTTTAATCGGTTAATCGCTCGATTAATTAACCGAGGTTTTTCTTTAATCGGATAATAATAGGTTAATTTTGTAATTGATCGGTTAACCGATAAAAAAGTTTTTTTTATAAATTAAGTAATTTCAATACTAATTATATTCCTATTATTTTGACCTTTTTATAAATATTATATTTTAAATATGATTTATTTTTCGATATTTCGATTTCCGTTCCATTGAACGGCATTGTCAACACATCGTAGAGATTCATTCATAATCATTATCCTGATTTTGAAAACACATCTATTTTGAACATAGAAAATTTTAAGAAACGTAGATATATTATAGAAATGTTACAGATAATGTTCCATTTGAGAAAAGGATTAATTTTAAAAAAGATACTAAGGGATTAGCTCAGATTTATAGACATTTATTGAATTAAAATAAATAGGCTGATGAAAGGGAAAATAATAAATATATTCAATTTGAAAACACAAAAATAATGTAACTTTAATTTTAAACTTTTTCTTTTTCTATGGCAATACGGTCGCAACCGTCGTATAAAATAGAATAAAGGCCTCATTACTCCTATGTTAAAGTTGCGGATACGTAAATGTTCCGGTCGACTTCAAAGGCTGGTAGTTGTTAAAAATACATAAACGTGTCATACGTTGTTGAAGTGTGTTCAAAATAACAAAAAATAAACCATAAAAATAATCCATCGCCATTCCAACTTCTCTCCATGCAGTTTTCTTCTTTTCCGGCTTCTTAGAGTCACGATGATAGTTATTTAATAGAAAGAAAATAATTTTTTCTTCATCTATGGACATATGTATGCAAATTGTAAATTCTTTTTGTTCCGATTATGCTTGTTGCAAACGTTCTTGTATGAAAACGCCAATAGGTAGCGATATCGGCGCTTTAGTAAAAAAAAGTAGAAGACATTATACATGTATATAAATATACAGCATTAAAAAGTGCTTTGAAAATAAAAATTTTTGATATCATTTTTTTTGCCCCCAAGGATCTAGTTAAGGAGTTATGGACCTTGAAATGTTTTAAGTCTTTATGCATATATATATTTAAGTACAAGCTTGATACAAATATGTGTATCAGTAAAAAGCGCTTCTAAATACCGCATATATCAATTCGGGTGAGTCGAATATTCGGATTCTCATTTGCGAACTATGCGCTCATTTTTTCAATTTGCATTCGCTAAAATGTTTGCGAATATTTAAACCGAATATCTAATGATTTAATGAGCTTAGCTGCCGTTCAGATTTAATTTAATGGCCTATTGAACATTTTAGCTTAAACTTGATTTTTTTCGAAGAACATGCAACTTTTTCAGAAACCAATTACAGCTTAGTTTTCATAATTACTGCTAGACTAGGAGCAAAAAGTGTGTAACAAGCAATCGCGAAAAAACTGCAGCAAGTGTCATAAAATTGCTAAAATGTCGGAAAATTTTAATTTATATTAATATTTTTTTTTTCACAATTTTTGGCCCACAGTAGCCAAACTATGGACAATTTATTAAAGTAATATTCAGAAAAAATAATCCTTTCAAAATTTTTTTTTTTACCTTTTTCAGCTGCATTAACATCGACAATTCAAAATATGTGTGAAAAATGTTTATTAATTATTTTACGCTTTTACCTTTTGCTACATATTTATTTCATTAATTTCCGATATAAGATACAGCTGGAAAATGTGAAAAAATGCATTTCGCAGTGGTTATATATAATCTGAGAAATTATGAATTAGATTGAAATCATATGTATTTTTTCTGAAGATTACTTGACTCAATTTCCCACGGTTTGGCAGCTACGTACCAAAAATGGTGCAAAAAAGATAAAAAATTAAAGTTTTTCGACAATTTAGCAATGTGGCACTATATGTATTTTGTTCTACTTTTTCTAATAGTCTATAGCTACAATTGTGGCTTCCCGAGATATAGACATGAACAAAATAATATAAAAACTAGCAAAACGCAGAATGGGCTTCATACTTCGAGAAATTCCACAGGTCCACAGGAGAAACAGATTGAACTCGGTGACTCAAACAATTTGAGCTATAAGCCAAAAATGGTGAAAAATTTATAAAAATTTAATATTTTAATGCACTAAACGCAGTTTTTTCGGGTTAGTTTGTTTAGTTTGTTTTTTTAACTCCGCATAGGTACGATTCTTTTTTATTTAAAATAAATTTGTTAATAATATTTAACAAGCGAATTTGGACGCTCAAAATTAAAGTGAACAATAGAACCAGTAAAAAACAAACAAAAAATAATAAGTAAAAAAATACATGAAAAAAAAGTATACGTATGAACGCACATACATACATAATACAAATAATCTGTGCAAAAAATTAGTTATTATTTTGGTGTTACAGAAACATAATACATAATAGGAAGAGCACAGTCAACAAAAAAATAAAAAAAATAAAAACAACGGTGAAAAAAACCAAAAACAACTCTCTATATGAGTAATAACAATGAATCATAACAAAAATAAATAATATTCATGCTAGCGAAAGCAATGTGGAAATAAACATAACAACAGAAAACAATAACAACAACCTAACGGCAAAACCATCAAGTGTTACCATTGCAAAGACATTCATTCCTAGTAGTTAATGATACCATGAACTCAAACACAGACGCAACGGAAAACACACAAGTAAAAAATTTTCAAAAACCACAAGTGCAACTTGGTATGGACAGGTATATAACAGTTCTCAAACGGGGTCGCAGCCCAGCCTCTTCAGCTGTAGCCTCGGCCTCTAAAGTTCCATCTTTTGATAGAATAAATTCGCAAAATCGTTTTGCAATTCTGGAGGATGAATCTTCTGAAGCACCTAACGTCATTAAATCGTCGAAGCCACCCCCGATATATCTTAGAGAGCAAAACTCAAGTGAGCTTATAAAAAGTTTAATCTCGGTGATAGGTGAAAATTCGTTTTACGTTGCTGCAATCAAGCGTGGAAATATAAACGAGACAAAAATACAGATTAATCATGAGAATGATTTTCGTAAAATAATTAATAAGTTTGAAGCACTAAAAAAAAGCTTCTATACGTACCAACTGAAAAGCAGTAAAGGTCTTCAAGTTGTGATTAAGGGCATTGACTCATGCGTGGACCCCGACGAAATAAAAACGCATCCCATTTACAGTTTAAAATACATCCTGTACAGAAAAATAACGATAGAAGAGCCGCACAAAAGAAATGGGCCCGTTCAGTGTTTAAACTGCCAAGAATTTGGTCATACTAGGGCATACTGCTATTTACCCCCTGTTTGCGTCGTATGTGGAGAATTACATGGTACCGTCCGGTGCGACAAGTCCAAAAATGATCCTAATGTAAAAAAATGTAGCAACTGCGTTGGTAATCACACTGCCAACTATAGAGGGTGCCCGGTATATTCGATTGTCAAGCGTTCTATTGGACAGAAACTTAACCCCCCTCAAACGCAGGCAACTAATCAAGGAAACACGTACGGTGTCCAGATACCACAGCCAAATACTAACAGAACCTCGTACGCTAATGTCTTAAAATCTAATCCTATGCCACTGCAAGGTGATGTACCAAATAATGACGAAATTCCCATTTCTAATTTAACCCGGCTAGAAAAAACCATGGAAACATTAGTGCAAACAGTTAACAATTTCACTAACACAATGGGTAACATGATGCAAGAAATGTTAAGAATGCAATCGATGTTATTGCAAGCTGTACTAAACAAGCCATGAACTGTTTAAAAATTTGCTTTTGGAACGCAAACGGCATCCGCCAACACAAAAATGAACTAGAATACTTTCTTAAAAATAAACAAATTGATGTTATGATGGTTTCTGAAACTCATCTGACCTCAAGAAATACGTTTAAAATCAATGGTTATATATTATATGATACAAAGGACCCTCGAGACAGAGCTTGTGGCGGTTCAGCCATTTTGATAAAGAACCGAGTAAAACACTACTTAATGAGTGATCATCGTGAAGATTATCTCCAAGCAACAAACATCTGCGTTGAGGAATTAAATCGAAACATAGTAATTTCATCATTATACTCCCCATCTAGATTTTCTTTATCAGAAAGCCAATATAATAAATATTTCAAATCATTAGGACCCTGCTTCCTGGCTGCTGGCGATTATAACGCTAAACACACTTTCTGGGGGTCACGACTTATTACACCTAAGGGTCGTGTTTTGTTTAACACAATTTTTAAAATGGATCTAAATGTGGTCGCGAGCGGACAACCAACATATTGGCCTACTGATCAGCAAAAAGTTCCAGATGTCATCGATTTTGGAGTGGTTAAAAACATCCCCACACCTACAATTCTTACTATAACAAATCCTAATAGAATTGTATCTCCGTCTGATAACTTAGTGACGTCTGCCACTCAAATAAATTGATTAAAATATAAAAAATATCTCAGTACCCACTGCACTGAAAATATTCCGCTTAGTACACCGGAGAATGTGGATATTTCTATTGTAAATTTTGACAGTTATCTGAAACTAGCTGTTCGACATTCTAGTATAACCCTCAAAAAAACCAAAAATAGTAAATTATATTCTGCAGATGTCGAGGGTCTCTTGACTGAAAAAAGGAGAGCTCGAAGAGAATGGCAATTGCATAGATCCCCTCAACTTAAGAATTTACTAAAAGAGTGCACAAAAAGGCTAAGAAAGTTACTGCAGTCTCAGAAAACGGCTTCCCTGGAAAAATATCTTAAGGAACTTGATGCAACTTCTCAATCAGACTACTCTTTATGGCGTGCAGCTAGAAATCTTAATAGACCAGTTATCACTAAACCACCATTAAGAAACTTAAATGGAAGTTGGGCACGAAATGATGAAGAAAAAGGAAATCTTTTTGTTAATCTTTGAAAAACGTATTTACCCCGCATACATCTCCCGATATTGCAGTCGAGTTGCCACCTGTTGCTGTTAGAGCTGCTGTTCCACTTAGATTTGAGATTAAAGAAATCGAAAAGGCTATTCATGATTTAAACCCCAAGAAAGCCCCTGGGTTTGATAAGATCAGCAACAAAATGCTTTTAGAGCTACCCAGCATAGCAAAGAAAATTAATCTTTTAATTTTTAATGCTATTTTACGCCTTGAATACTACCTACAAGAATGGAAAGTATCCTTAGTTATAATGATACCTAAGCCAGGGAAGGATCCTACAAAAGTTGAGTCATATAGACCTATAAGCTTATTGTCTAATATATCAAAGCTGTTTGAAAAGCTGTGAGTGTCAAAATTAGCCCCATTTTTAAATGTAAATAGATGTATTCCTAACCATCAATTCGGCTTTAGAAGAGAACATAGCACAATTGAACAAACCCATCGTATAGTAAACGCCATAAGAAAAGCCTTTGAAGAAAAAAAATATTGTTCCGCCCTCTTCATCGATGTTTCCCAAGCTTTTGATAAAGTCTGGCATGAAGGGTTATTACATAAATTGAAGTTAAACTTACCAGTAAACACACACAAGCTGTTAGAAAACTACTTAATCGGTCGAAGGTTTATAATTAAAGAAGGTGATTTCATAAGTTCTCCTCAGCCAATTGACGCTGGAGTCCCTCAGGGAAGCATCATGGGCCCACTGTTATACTTAATATATACCTCAGACATGCCAACAAATAACCACACCCTAACTTCAACATTTGCTGATGATACAGCTTTTTTAAGCGTACACGAAAACTGTCATGAAGCATCTCGCTACTTGCAGAATCATATATTTGATATATTTGATATGTGAATAGAAACCGTGAAGAGAAAAATTTTCGTCTAGCATTGGCAGGACAAAAATAAAGTATTAGTATAAGATTTGATTAATTATTGTTAGTTCATATTTAATATATGAAGATTCAATAAATAAATAATGAAAAAAAAAAAAAAAAAAATATATATCCGCCATTTGTGGACCGATCTGGCTGAATTTCATTAGTACACAAATCCGGAGTAAATGTAACATCAGTATATAACAACATAGTCGGCGTCAATTCTTGGGACTTCGGAAAAACCATTTCAACATACAGACGCAAGGACGACCATCATCAAATATATTTTGATATTAATAAGGACCCCGAATATATACCTTTTCAGGGTATAACATAAATATTGTAGAACTTACCAACGGAATTACAAGCTTATATAAATTCCTTTCACCTGTAGTGAAGGGTATATACATTACCAAATTTTGTGATGATTGACCCATAAAAATTAACTATAGTTCATATATATATCCAACAGCAGAAATACATTTAAATACGAGAAAAATAATACTGTCGTAAAGTTTAATATGATTAGAAATTGAATTATCAGATTTTATTAGAATTGTTTCATATTTAATAACAAATCTAATATGAAGTTCACTTTTAAAATAATATAACTCTTTGAGAAGGGTATCAAAAATTCGGTACATCCGATTAATTTATTCTTCCTTGCTTTAATTCATTTATAAAAAACAAAACTACAACGATGATTGTAGTTCTTTGCACCTCCATTCCACAAGCCATAATTTTCATGGCTGAGTGGAAATGTTGTTTGCACGTTTATGGGGTGTGGGGAAATTAGTTTAACAACAATTATGTTGTTTGTGTTTTGGTGCTTTCGTTGCCGTTGCATATTGCTTCAATATTTAGCGTAGGTACACATACTACATGTTCTTACGCTAATGCCGCAGGAGTGTTTTCGTAGCGATAATAAGTTATTAGCCAGTTGTTGCTAAACGTTGTTGTATTTTATGTAGCTGAACAAAATGAAAACAAGCTGGTTGGTAAAAGCTACCACTAATACTACTAAAGGAATATATTGGACACATACAAAATATCGTCATTGGGATATAAACACTAAATTGTAGTAAAAACCCGTACACTTATAAAAGCCAAGATGTGAGAATTTAAGAGGAAGACATTTCTATTATACTGTAAGTTTTAGCAATAAGGTAGCAATAGGTCTTTCAGAGGTGCGCAAAATGAAATCTATCATTTGTAATTGTTGATAATTTTTTAATTATTTTCTTTTGTTAGTGATGAATTAGGGTTAATCTCTTAGGTAATTATGGTTTTCGTTGTCCTTTTCTTTGTTATGTGATTTGTGATTTGTGGTTTTTGTGTTTTATTATTAGTTATGGTTTTGACCCATTTAATTGGATTTGCAGTACTTGATAAGCTTAAAATCAAATATTTTGAATGTAATTAATGTGAACATGAAAATATTTTTGTCACTTAAAAAGCCTTAACAAAACTTTACTATACCCTTCACTAGCACAAGGAGTAGAGGGGGTATATTATGTTGGTCTTTCCGTGTGACATAGCAGAAAATATTCATTTAACAACATTATATATACATTAATAAATATATATAAATATATATATTTTGGGTTCTTCAGAAATTCTAAGTCGATTCAGCCATGTCCGTTAGTCAGTTTGTTTGTTTACATCAGTAGTCTAGTTGGTAGTGAGATAGTCTAGTGCAGCGGTTCTGGGCTCGATTCCCGCCTGAGACACTGACTGTTTCACTACAACGGGCTGAAAGTCTCAGTTAGTATTACTCGGTTAACTTAGTAACAGTATAGTTTGTAATTGTATTTCAACCATTAAGCCCGTATACTTAACTTACCGATACACCCATAGAAAAAACATTTTGTTGGTCACCTCCAACAAAACTATTTTAAAATAAATTGTAAACATACTATGGTTATTTTAACCATATTATTGTCATCGACAAACATATTATGGTTAAATTAGTCCTCCATCAAGAAGCCACAACCATATTATGGTTGCTTCCGAACATGTTTTGGTAAAAAATAACTAAAATATGTTCAACTCTTATAATAGCATGGTTGATTTTCAACCATAGAACGTTGCTCTTGGTAAAGAGGAAAATACTATTGTTAATTTAAAAACAAATTATTTTCATATTTAACCATAACTTGTTTAGAGGTAACCATAATATGATTGTGGCTTCTAGATGGAGGAATAATTTAACAATAATATGGTTGTTGGTGACAATAATATGGTTAAATTAAACATAATATGTTGCTTATGTGATGTAGCGCTCATTTAAATGGGCGATTCATAATTTCTTTGAAATAAAAATACATTCTAAGAATACATATAATTTACACAAACTTCGTAAATTTGCCCAACAATTTCGACCCTCAAACTTGCGCTGTTCAATTGTGCATTAAGACAAACAGATTTTGTTAATGCTTACCGTCGTTTTCAATGAAAAATCTAACCGTCTGTTCAACGATTTCGAACGTTAGCGTTCGCAAAGTTAATTACATTTAACACAAAAACCAATTTTGAAAATTTGCAAGTACACTTCACATTTTTAATAACAAATATCTTATTTTAATTAGGGATGTAATGATACGGCATTTTGCCGATACGACACCGATACCGATACTCAAACTTAAATATTGCCGATATCGATACCGATATGCATATTGAATTTGAATTCAAGTTAAAATGAACAAAACTCAAGTAGAGTAAATGTTTATTACACAAAATTACAGTGTTAAAGATTGTTAATAGTAAAAATTGATATTAATAAGGCTTAAAAAACGAAAAATTTACAGCCTGGCCCGAGATATTGACCTCTATCGTTCGCGTGTATTTTCAACGACAAACAGCTGATTTGCGGCCTACTAACAATTTTCAGCACGACAAGTCGATCGACAATGCAAGCGACCGATAACGTAACAGTTTTCATACAAATTTGCGGCCCACTAAGAAATATTATGTGACCACAAATGTCATAATCAGTCACTTGTGCTCTAGTTGTCGAGATAGGCAACTATATTTTTATTAAATTCTTTTCTATATTTTTTGTTTTTTGTTTACTCCTTTGTTTTATTTTCTGATTTGGTTGTATCCAGAGTTCTATTTTTTTTGGCTTAATTTATATGTCTTATCGATTTTTAACTCCAAACTAGGATTTTATTTATGGAGTTGATGATGTGGCAATACAGGCATTTGACAATAAATAAATGAATAACGTTAGACACGTAAAACTTGTCGACCGACAAGTCGATAGTTAGTGAGCCGCTTAAGAGAACGACAATGATTGAACTGCTTTCGCTCGCTTAAGTTGTCGATCGACATCGGGGGCCTGGCTGTTAATTTGAATTCATGATAAAAAAATATTAATAATATATTTGTTTAATAAGCAAAGTATGTTTAACTTTTGCAGAGATAGACGATTTCGCAAGTGCGTTTATCCAGACCTGCAGCGCAAAATGGTCTCTCAAATGCGACCGAACTCATCTGCAAACTAATGAATTCCTACGCTATTTTGTAAGTTTGGGTATAACATGTCACTGCGCTCGTAAACAAGCGGATCTGCGTCTCTAGAAATAAAAGGAGATATAAGGTATCTCTTGACTTCCTCTTTGATGGAATCACAGAATATGTTGGAAAGAGGCATTCCTCCTTTTTATACTTATTTTTACTTATCCTGCTTTTATAATTTTTAAGTTCCAAAGGCCAGTTTTTGTAGACCTATCAGAAATTGTACGACCGTGTTTTCAACACTTTCGGAATGCAGAGACATGATAAGTAGGTCAACAGGACGTTTTTTCGGTGCGATTGAAGTCAATTGTCTCCGAAATATTTGAGCATTGTATCGAGGGTCAATAATTATAGATAAACAATAGTTTTAGTTATTTTCTAAAGCCTCAAATCTTTTATTTAAAGCTAGCTAATGCTAAGTCAGCCGCTAAGTCAGCTAATGCTAAGTCAGACTCTGAACTATTTTCCATCTTCGTTGATAAATTTATTATATGAATGAATTTCATTATTCTGTTTTAATTTTAGCCTCGGCTTTCTTATGAGTTATTTCTCTTAGTTGCTAGGCAAAAAATAAGCATAGAAAACTAAATTATTTGTTCAAAAATACTCCAAAAGATATTTTTTTTTTTTTTTTTTTTTTTATTCCTACAATAAATCCCGCGAAGCTTTTTGCTTGTCTGCAGGAGACCAGAGTCTCTGGCGGGAATCGAACCCGCAACCCCGGTACTGATAGACTAGCTCACTACCAGCTAGCCTACCGGGGCACCCAAAAAAATATCGTCGTATCGACAGCAAAATATCACCGATACCGATATATCGGAAAATCTGAAGTATCGCTGTCGGTACCGGTATTCGTTACTTCCCTAATTGCAATCACAAATTTCAGCTTTTATTTTCGAAATTATTTTTTTTTAAGCGCTTCATGAAACCCCTTATTATAAACAAGTTAGAGTGATATATTCGGATGTGCCGAATCTAAGGTACACTCTACCGCCAGGAGTGTGCTCTATATGATATAAACATATACATATATTATTAACTAATCTTCATAAAAAGAAACGTTAGCATTAAAACTGGTTGCGGTGTACATCTATAGTAAATTATTGACCGACAATCAGAAAGTTGCATGCTTTTCTTTTTAAAAGTTTGAACTAGCTTGAGTAAACTCTCATGATTCGTAACAGTTTTAGCCAAACTAAAATGATTATCAGGAGGCTAATTTGTATTAGACTCATGGTAAATTATTGTATTAAAAAAAAATATATTAGAATAAATTTCAATGCAACAGTGACATTAGTTTTAGCGTTTACAGTAAATTTCAGAAGGCTGCTTAATATGGGATCTAAGGCAAACTATGGAAAGTATATAACTAGATTGCATGCTATTTTTCTGGCTATGTGAATCTAAGTCGGAAGAACTTTTACAACAATATCTATAACTGCTACCGTTTTAGGCGAATTTAATTATTTTCCCAAAGTGGGCTTTATATGGGGCTTATGGTTAATTATGGACCAACCACGACGAAATTTATTATTGTCATTTCTAGTCCTATAAAACTGTGCCGTACCGAATTTAATTATGATAGCTTATTTATTACGGATTTCGGTGTACTAAACTCTTATCCGAGAGTATGGTTTATATTGGGCCTAGGGTAAATTATCGACCGATCTTCACGAAATTTGGCAGTATGATTTGTAATCGTATAAAATAGATTTGTGCAAAATCTTATATAATTTAATGCATTATTCCACCATTTATGTGCGTTTTTGTAACAAACTGATAAATTTTTTAGGGTGGTGGTTCCACATTTTGATTCAAAGCTATAATACTTCTCGATTTCAATCCCAAACTGCTTAGGATAACTACAGCAATTTGAGACCAAATTTGTTCTTTTATTTTGCGTTTTTCGAAAGTGAACGTGTTTTTAACAGACGGACAGACAGACTGACCCAGCTAAATCGACTTATAATTACACAAGGTGCCAGAATAAATATACTTTATGGGGTCTTAGATGTTTAATAAAAAAGTTTCACATGGAATGTCCAACTTAGTATACCCTCATTCAACACTAGTGCTGGTGTAGGGTATAAAAGTAATTTATGTTGCTTAAAATAGCAAATACTGTGTAAGTGGGATATAAATATCCATTTTTTAGGGATGCTGGTCTTCATTTGGATCCATAACTTCCTTTTGACTAAAACGATGTCAATCACAAACTGCTAAATATTAAACCAGAAAATCTTCCAAATTTGCTTGCATGGCATTTTTCTCAACTCTAGACGAGAGCATGACCTCGAAGATCCGATTTTCCACTCCGTTAGGACGAGCAATGTTCACACATTACTGTTCTCCTGGACTTGGACTTACATATATAACCTATTAGTTTTATAATTTTTATAACATATCTAGGCAAACATAAAGAGAGACAAGTTGCTTCGATAGCAGCATTTTAATTTCAAATTCATTCCTTTTTCTGAGTTGCTTGCAAATGAGTGTGTTTTCAGTGGCTTAATCGACTTAGAATTACTTAAGGACCCAGAATAAAATGAGGTCTAAGATAAATATATCTTAGCGTTTAACACGGAATGAGGCACTAATTAGACACTTACACATCATTTAGAGTGGTAAAAAGTATGAAAATACAATATTTTCTAAACTTTAAATTTCATTTCCTTCTTCCAAAAATGTCTGGTGCTCTTGCAATAAAACTAAAGCATTTATGAAAAGCTTGTAAAATATGTTTGTTTGTTTGTGTTTAGTGTTCAGTATATAATCGTGTTACAATATGTATACACTAAGTAAAATGTGTATACATTGTGTATACATTTTTGTACAGATACAAATACAACCAAAGCTCTCAAGCAGTAGAAGTCATTGTTTTATGCACGGGTTTTTCCTTCTGCTGCAAAGATTTAACTTTTTTGTTGCTGTAGGTATTTTCCGGTGTTTCGGAATTTGTTGTGGCTGCTACTTTTATTGTTGTTGTTTTTACCTTATTTAACTATTGCCTTGTTGCATTTATTGTAGATGATGGTTATTATCACCTCCAAGTCTGTACCGTAATGTAACTCCCGCATTGTTGCCGCAGAGGAGTTATTTTGTTGCAAAACCACTGTGTGCATCTTCAACAACATTGACAACAATCCCGACCACCATCAGTTAATGGAGCAATCGTTTGGGTAATTCTATTGGCAACTGTTTAAACCACTTTCATCAGATGACGTCGCACCTCTCAAAACTAATAATTGTAACGTGTTTTGCATACAACTGGAAAACGATTTTTAGTTTTAACATTTCACTACAACGATAGCAATAGAAGCCTTAGATTTTTTTGTAGCTTATCTTTTTTCAGTAAAATTGCTAGTGTTTGTAAATCTATTTATCTTTCTTTCTAATGCAACTTTACAGATGCTGCAGCAAAAAACTATTTTTTTTCTTTCACTGATTGAAGCTTTTGCATGACTGATTCAAAAAAAAAAAAAAAAAAAAAGGATTTGTTTTACGACTTCATTCAAAAGGATTCAGTTCAGTTTTCTCCTCCACATTTTCTTTCAGCTGCTCAGAGTTCCTGTTTTTTTTTTTATTTACAACTTGAGATTTATATTTATTTGTCTCGTAACATGGTGGTAGATGGATTTTCTTCTGCGACTTCCTTCTTCCGTTCGCTTTGTTTTTTTTTTTGCTTGCATTATTGCCTTGTGCTGCTGTGGCATGACGAATGCCTGTGTGTGCGTGTGTCTGTGTTAGTGCACAACATAATTGTGGCCGTATATTGTCAGCCATCTTTAGAGCACATCAATCAGTTTATTTTACTGAAATGTCAATAATACTGAAGAAAACAAACCAACTGGCTTGAAGAAAAAAGTGGATTTTTATTTGTTGCCTGATTGTTTATGCCTCTCCAAGGGGGGTAAAAAATGTAGAAAAAAATAAGAAAAATAAATGTATTGTCAGGAATAGTGTATCACATGAGTGCAAAAGATGTTAAAGACATAAAAATTGGATATGTTTGATTTACTTTAAATTGCGTTAGTTAACAGTTAAATGGCAGATATATTTTAAATAAAAAGCAAAAATAACGTATTTTTTATGAAGAATGTTTGTTAGTTTAACCACCGGAAACTTTTAAGGAACTGGACTCACGACGCACAGTGCTTTGTACCCATATAACGATGGGACAAAAACAGAAGGAGTTGTCGTAGACTTTTGAAATTTGGTATGCCGATATAAAATATCTTAGTTAAGAAAAATTTAATTTTTTGAAAAAATCGGACCAAGGACTCGCCTACCTCCCATATATGCCAAAAATATAACTTTTAATATTGGCTACATAATTGATCTTAAAATCATGAAAATCCGTATTTGTAATACGTACCTAGCTTACAATCTTTCTGTTAATTTTAGTAGTGAATACAGCAAGGACTCAAGGTCCTGCCATATATCCTCTGATTTTAATGACGCTTGGTACATTTATTTGCATTTACTAAGTATTTTTTTGAGTTGAATAAGCTTTGCCCGTCTGTCAGTGTTTCCGTCTCCATCTGTTTGTCCATCCGTCTGCTCATGAAAACGTTTTAATCAAAGTACAGGTCGCAACTTTTAACATGATATTTGGTGCACAGTACTCTTTGGGCCCAAGGCCAAAGCCTTCTAACATTCGGTTATAATCGGTTCATGATTTCACCTAGCCTCCGTACAAATGTCCTCCCGGAGTTGGACTTTAACGAATATTACTGGCTAATAATAAATCGCCTTTTAAAAAATTTAAACAGAAACTTCCCAATTTTTTAGTGGTCCAAAAATTCAAAAAATTAAAAATTGTATGGGTTTTACCGTGAAGCACTAAATTGTAAAATATGAAAACATATATTAATGCCATTATTTGGTTATATATATAAACATGTTATCGTCAACAAGTGGTGAATTTTTCTTTTAATAAAAATAAATAAAACCAAATAATACTCAAATAATATACATATCGCACTTAATCAACAAGAGGGTATTATCTCAAAATTTTTATTTTTCCACTTTTTCGAAAAAATCTACACGCTATATTCATATCTGCCCGCTGTAAAAATATCTTGCTATTTTGTATACTTTTTGGTAATGAAACGGTTGGTTTAAAAATTCATTTCCATATGCCTTCAATGTTAAATTAAAAATTGTTTTGCTTCTACTGAAAATGTTTAAATTTTGAGTTAATACCCTCTTGTTGATTAAGTGCGATATGTATGTATGTAGGTTAAATAAATGTGAAAATTTTTTAAAATTTTTTTTGTTTATAAACCTAAAAACTTATTGAGATTGATGTACCACAAAACCTCATCCTGCTGAAAATGACATAATATTAGCGCACTCGGGTTAAGGGGTATGGTGCACTATTTGACTTCCATATAATACCTTTTAAGTATTTCTTTAATGAAATTTAGGATTTTAATGCTTTTCACATAGCCTGTAACTTTATTTAAACATTATAGCTCTATAATAAAAACAATTTAAAAAAAAATTGTGAAATTAGACCAATTTTAAAATGCATTTTTTTTTTAAGTTGCGGCAAAAAACCGGCACTAATCTTTTCACGGCTCTTTTTAGAACACTATTTGCTAGACATAAAAGAAAAATCGAAATAAAAATATGTCTGATTTTATATGATTTTTTTAAAGTTCAAACAAACTTTTGTAATTTTTGGAAAAATTTATTTTTTTTGAGCGATAAAAACTAACTTTAGTTAATATTTTTAATAAAAATGTCATTATTGCCAAATTTTGAACATATCAAGGAACTCAAAAAAACAAAACTTTAAACTCTTTTTTAAAAAAATGAATTTCTGAGAATTATATTCTTGAAGTAATTCAATTCATTTTTTTATTCATTAATTCTTTCTGAAATTTGACTGGCTTTAGTGACCTCTGGTGGAGTCTAGGAGAGTCTTACGAAATCAATTCCATAAAATTTATATGAGCTGTGTTGTTATCTATCGATCCATATATCTTTTATCACATTTTGAGACTAATGGCCTGTTCAACGATTTCGAAAGAACGACTTCGATCGCATTCTAAGCGATCGAAAACTGATTTGGGTTCAACTAACTCTATTCTATACGAACATTCGTACGAACGACAACTCGAAAGAAAACGCAAGTACTTTCATACAAAAAGCGGTTTATCAATATCGAAGGTATCGTAAAGAATACGAACACAAATATCAAAACCACTAACTTTGTGTTTTGTTGTCGAATCGTTGAATTTTAAAAAACAAGAAATATTTAAGAGTTATTTAAATAAATAAAAAATAAAAATGGAGAACAAATAGTAAGGACATATGTAAAATAACAATATTTTACTGATTGTTTAAACGTAAAATTATAGTTTAAACAAGTAAAAAAGTATAGTCGGACCACCCTGACCATTTTAGAGAGTGTACTCTATTTCGGACCTATGGGCAATCATGATTCATTTAATTAGATTCATTTAAAAGTTCTTGGTGCCGAATATTATTTAGATATCTTCATCTAAATATATGAGATTTTAAGATGGGAGTTTATATGGGACCTAAGGTTTATTTTGGACCTACCAGGACTACATTTTGTTATGACATATAAGCTATCGTAAAAGTCATTGTCGCCAATAATGTGAATACTAACATTTGTAAAGTAGTTATGGCATTAAAAGCTATTTTCGGGAGTATTATTTGTATGGGAGCTATGGTCAAATATAGACCGATTCCAATAAAATATGGTAAGATGATTTTGATTGCAATAAATTAGTTTGGACAAAATTTAATCTTAATTTAATAATTAGATCATTTATTGGAACAAAAACCATATCCGGAAAGAATCTTGTATGGGGGCTTAAAATTATGGGCCGAGTCAGAGTAGAAGATGGTAAACCACATCATATTTTAAGGCAGAAGAAACTGAAACTATTTAACTTTCCTAGTGCAGAAAATTAATCGGACGCTGCTTTTGTAATTGTTTAATGGGTTTATTTATTTGTTTGCATAATTTATTTATTTTTGTTAAATGTTTTTGTGCAATTGATTTTTATTAAAAATCTAATGTTTTTAATGTAAAATAATATATAAATTTTGTAAGTTGTGTTTGCTTGTTGGGAAAAGTATTTTGTATTAATGTTGTCCTTTTATTATTTTTATTTAAATAGACGATCCTTGAAAAAGTCACCAAAAAAGTGACGAAACGTGGGGTGAAATGTAATAAATTTGTTTTATTTACATCAATATCATTAGGGGTAATTAGCTTAAAAAGAAAAATAAACTGAAAATATTTATTTTTTGTTTATATGTTTTGTTTTTAATTGAATTTAACCTTTGTTTACACTTTTTTTAAGTTTTGGTATCAATAAAAAATGTTTTTTAATTTTTTGACATTTCTATACAGCTGATAAAATTTCAAACACAGTTGTATGTGTTATCAAGCAAATTAGTATTATTTTTGATACTTTTGAACAAAAACGCAAAAAATAATAGAAATATCTCATATGGCAATGCTATATTTTTTAATACGTAAGTAACAAATATTGACACTCGTAAGAGCAAGCGATCGAAAGCTGTCGAAATGGTTGAACCCAATCTGATTCGAAATCGAGCGAATGGATGGCGATCGCTTCGATTAGCTATCGAGATTGTTGAACAGGCCATAAATTTTTTTTTTGATATTTGTCTATGGGACAAAGCACCGTGCGACGGTATTATTTTACTAACAAACATTTACTAACGTGGTACATATTTAAAGATTATCTAAGTCTTTTAATGAATTTTCCCTTTTACAGTAAAATTTAAATTATAGTAGATCAAGTACAAATTAAGATGACTGGCAAATTTGTTTATAATAAAAATCTACTTTTGACTTAAAATATACACGATCACTGGCGAAATTTACGATTTAAGCTTTTGTTTTACGTTTTTTTGTAGAAAAGTTTGTACTTTATTAATACTTCACATATTAATTCTAATGAGTTGCCTAAAAAGTTAACAACACACAAGCATTTTTCAAAAAATAAATTTCCCTGGGTGTTTTAGAAAGCTTAGAAAAAATATAATTTTTTTTGCATATCTTTCAAATTAATAAAAAAAAATCAAAACAAGCTAGTGCAATATTCGGATGTACCGAGTCTTTGACACCCTCCATAGGCAGTAAGAAAATTTTAGGAATGGTATGGTAAATTATGGACCGATCTCCATGGAATTTGATAATGTTATTTCTAGTCTTTTAAAGTTATGAATGACTACAATTTATTACAATAGAATTAATCGTTGAGGTTTTACTGGTACTTAAGTGTTTTTCGAAAGTGGGGTTTAAATCATGCTTGTGGTACATTATGGACCGATCTTCACGAAATTTTATAGTGCAATTTCTAGCCATATAGAACTATTACTGGCCAAATTTTTAAATTGAATAACATTATTCGTTATAGTAGCATTCACAATGGTAGCACCGGTTTCGGATTTAAAGACAAATGGGCCGATGACGTCTTTGTTATGTAAAATTTACCAAAAAGCCTTTTACATAACAAATCGCAAAAGGATTGTGATCTCTTCAAAGCAACGATCCTGCTTGTTTACATAGCCAAAAATGAGCTTCATCGCTGAAGATGATTGGACGATAAAAATCTGGTTCAACTTCCAGTTGATTCTTAGCCCATTAACCGAACACACGACGCAATTGATGGTCTAATGGCCTTAATTTTTGCACGAGTTGGATCTTATATAGATGCAGGCTAATTTCTTTCCTTAAAAGTATTGGACGGTCAGAAACCGAGTTGCTGAGCACGGCGTCGGATCCATAAATTCGAGCCATTTTCATGCTCAAGTCTAGAGCGCCAATGGCTTCTTCTGTGCACACGGTGCGGGATCCAAAATGGTGAAAGTGGTTATGAATCTATTCATTGTATTGTGTATAAGCTGCTCAGATGAACGATTATACGCACCGATTATACGAAAAGCACTATAAGTAGTTTAACGAACAGAACGCGAATCATGGAAATAAATTTCCCCGATTTGTAAACGTTATTTTGTGTTATTCATTAGACATGGTTTGCCAAAGTATACTAGAAAAAAACTCAAAAACACTTCATTAGTATGACAGTTCGTTTAACAGTTATTCCTATGGGTATATCTGTCTGTTTAAAAACACTTTAGATGTCTCTAGTACATCTCTAAAGGAGTTTGCAGTTGCAGAATTAAACATTTGCTCACATGAACCAAAAGGTGACCCATCCCACTAAAATCTGAATTTCTTATTCTTGTTAAGAAAATTTGATCAGGCTGTTAAATATCACAAAAACCATCGATTAAGAAACCTGTTTTGAGTGGATTTATTATTCAGTTGGCCAGCTGGCTACGAATCTTTGTAATGAATTTTGGGTTTCTAGGTGCAAGAAAGGGAACTGTTCAAAATGTTGATAAACATCGACCATAAATACGTTTCCTAGCATTAATGTCTTAAACCTAAAAATTACGTTAGCATTTAATTTAAATTAAACCCAAAAATATTTAATTGTAACCTTAAACATCTTTCCAAACATAATGGAACAACTACTTCCCTTAAGATATGATCGGGATTGCAGAAGCGGCCGTGGCACCTCCTGTACAAAGACATTAAAGATTTCTGTCTATTAGAAGAACGGGCAAAATTTCCCAATTAGATATGAGCATCGTACATATCAATACACAACATCCGACAAAATGTAGGCGGGATTCGAGAAGAAGAATAGATATATTTATATCTAGAGAAAAGTATTTACTTAAATTTCTTTTCTTATCGCATCATGGTGAAGGCCTTATTAGATTCGGCATAGCACTCTTAATTATTTTTCATAAGGTTGTAAACTTTTAAATATTAACACGATATTGGTAGGAGATATAGGTATTATATTATTAGTTTAAATGTTAGAAAAATAAAATAATAAGTTTAAGAAAAAACGGTTTATTTTTTGCCAAAGGTCTCGAGCAAAGTCCGCTTCCGAAAAATACTTTAATATTTTTCTAAAATTCTAACAACCAATGACGTTGCACATTGTCAAAAATTTGTTTATCGTTGCAATTTTATATATCAGTTATTTAATATAACAATACATAATCGAGTATATGAAATTAAGGCATATGATATATGATTGTTTGTATCATATAGCCGCTTAAGCCCCTAAACCGATCTTTATGAAACTTTTACAGTATATTACTGATGGTCTGGAAGGATCTATAGGCTTTTTTTTTAAAATTTAAAGTTGTCGTGGCACCACCCATACAAAGACAATATAAATTTCTGTACAGCTTCAGAAGGGAGAGACCTAAGTTTCCAAATTTTGTACAAGCATCTTGTTATCAATACACAACATCTGACAAAATTTAGGTGGGATTGCATAAGTGGGCATTGAACAATATAGATTTACTTATATCTAAAGAACGGTTATCAATACACAATGAACGAGGTTGGAGAAGTGGGCGTGGCACTTCCCATACAAAGATATTATAAATTTCTGTATATCTGTGTAACGGTAAGAGCCAATGTTTCAAAATTAGGTAAAAACATTTTTTTTATCAATACAACATCCAACAAAGTGTGAGTGGGATTGAAAAAGTGCGAGTGGCACTTCCCATATAAAGAGAATGTAGATATCTTTATATCTAGAGAACGGCAAGAGCGAATGTTTCCATTATGGTAGGAAATACACAACATCTGACAAAATTTGGATAATATTGAATAAGTGGTCTTAAGTGGCAAAAAAATTGATTATACCTAAAGAACTGCAAAATTGTCCAAAGTTAGTACACATAGCTGGGTTATCCATACACAACATCTGTAAAAAAGAAGGTGGGAGTGGAGAAGTGGGCGCTGTACCTCACATACAAAGGCAAAAGGGATTTCTGTACCGCAAAAGAAAGTCATAAGTAAAGTTTATGAAGTTGGTAAAAATAGCTTGGTGATTAATACGCAGCATCAGTCAAAAAGTGGCCATGATTAGATAAGTGGGCGTGGCACAAAATAGAATCCCGTATATTTGAAGAACGATAAGTGGTAAATTGGCCAAATTTGGTACAATTAGAATGATTATGAATATACAGACAGCATCTGTCAGAAATGTGCGGGATTGAAGAAGTGGGCGTGAATCAAACTAGATTTCTATATATCTATAGAACAGCTTCATTAACAATGCACGAGATTTGTATGATAA
Organism: Pollenia amentaria; assembly: GCA_943735925.1. Lineage (NCBI taxonomy): Eukaryota > Metazoa > Arthropoda > Insecta > Diptera > Polleniidae > Pollenia > Pollenia amentaria. The sequence continues at coordinate 195,138,958 of OX031008.1, read as the reverse complement.
AAGTACATATTTTATTTAAATGAGGGTAGCGAAGCGCACTGGGCTAAGCAAGTTCTATATAAAAATAATTTTAAAAAGCTATATTTAAGCCCAAGGAATTTAAAGTAGGTTTTAGGCAAATTTGTTTGCTTTTAATAGAAATATGCATATTTTGTATGATCAAATTATTTATATAACTCTATTAGTTCGGCTGATTTTTTAATGTAAAATTATTTTCGTTAAATTCCTCTTCGTCTGCGATTATCTGTATTCAGTTCGAACGATATTTGCTTACAAGGATCTTCGCAAGTTAATAATTTCATAACTTCCGATAAATGCATTTGGTGCTTTCTATGATGCATGCGAGTATTTAGGCAAAATAAAATTTTACGGGATAAGACTTTTCAGTGTATCTATTGAAACAGCAGCTAGGTTGTCCTTTTCTTCCTCTGACACGCATGCCGCATGAACTAAAATATCTGTCTCGTTTTGCTTAAGGCTGAAAGCTCCGCCGCTTCCCTCCTCTTTCTGCGATTAGAAAATTTTGAATATGGCAACCGTGGTCGACCAGCTGCTGAATTGCTGTGCACTTATTCTTTTTCTTAAATCCTTTTACTCCCAGTGGATCATAGAGACTCGCACGGCACTTCAGATTGCACTTTATGTTTTTAAAATATGCAACTTTAAATTTGAGCCATTTTGTTTTTCGGGACATAAAGAACTTTTTACTTCGCTAGCTTTCCTGCCACTTTTTTCCAAATTCATGCAATACATCCAAATTTTTTCCTGCATATATTTTAAATATTCCTTATTCGCTTCCCGATTTTTCTTTCAGAATAAAATTTAAAAGGGTTTTCTTCTTTTCTCCTTTGGAGTCAGTTTGCAGCCATATCTACAAAAGGCCGTCGTCTTTTATGTGATCCATTTTGCGTTTCGGGACTTAAACAAATTTATACGTCAGGAGCTTCACTGCCAGTTTTTTCCAACTTCATGCAAAACATCCTAATTTTTTCCTGCAAAAAAGCTTTAAAGGGCTTTCTTCTTCTCTTCTTTGGAGTCAGCCTGTAGTCATATTAACAAAAGGTTATCGTTTGTACAGCGCAGGTTATCTGACACAAATTTATATAGTTTGATATATAACAAATTATTGCAGAAAATAATAAAACAATATTATTCAGCAGACTACGTGTTATTTTGGTTTCTATTATGACACTTTTTAAGTTTAAATTTCTTGAAACAAAATGAAAATTTATACATTCTCAAAAATGCATGCAAAAAGTGCAGGTTTTTCTAAATCCAATTATTATTTTGAACCTGGCTTATAACAGTTTATAAATGCCAACCTTCAGTTTGATAATTCTTTACGAAAATTGTTTAAAACTTTTTATTTACAAGCGTAAACACTATTCGACCAAACAATAATAAAAAGTTCTCTGTTTGTTGCTCTGCTGATCAATGAAAATGAATAGTTTACAAAAGCAAAATACATTTTTTGTCGATTTGAAGAAGTGTTCGAAAGTAAACAGAACATTATTCAGCGTAGGGGTCACAGATCCAGAATGATTTTTTTTTTTTAGTGTTTGTATTTTAATACACAAGCCTTAATACCATTCATAACACTTTTCAAGAAAGTGACGAACATTATTTATATAGTGTTATGTTATGTTCTATAGTGCACCCAGAGAAAAATTATGTTTAAAAATGGTCACCTCCAACAAAACTATTTTAAAAGGAAAATTTAAAACATATTATAATTAATATATCACCGACAAACATATTATTGTTAAATTTGTCCTCCATCAAGAAGCCACAACCATATTATGGTTGCCTCCGAACATGTTTTGGTCAATAGTGACTAAAATATGTTTAACACTTATAATAGCATGGTTGATTTTCAACCATAGAATGTTTCTCTTGGAAAAGAGGAAAATAGTTTTGTTGATTTAAAAACAAATTATTGTTATATTTAACCAAAACAGGTTTAAAGACAACCAAAATATGGTTGTGGCTTTTTGATGGAGGACCAATTAAACAATAATATGGTTGTCGGTGACAATAATATGGTAAAATTAAACATAATATGTTGGAGGTGACCATTTTTAAACATATTTTTTCTCTACGTGTGTTTTTTGTTATAGTTTTGTTCTGAAGTGTTTTTCTTTTTACATTGATAAAGGAAGGAGCCACCGAAAAAAATTTTAGCAACGCTTCTCACTAGTACTGTTGTTGTTGCTTGGCAGTTTGAACGATAATAAAGTAGTTTTGACTTAACTGTCTTTTGTTTAAGTGCACATTTGACTTAACTGCACAAAATTAATATTTTTTGTCATTATTCTTTCAAATCCCATACAAATTCCTTTTTAAGTGCGCTTTCTATACCTGCACATTTAAGATAAATGCACAAAATTTAAGATAAATGCACAAAATTTTTGGCATTTTAAACTGATTTTCATACAAAAAATCAAAGATAGCTGCACTTTGACTTAACTGCCCAAAATACATATTTTCTGTAATTATTCTTCAAAATCCTTGTTTACGTGCATTTTGTTTACCTGTACATTTATCATATTTTTGAGCAGCTTTAAAATATTTTCATATAAATAATCAAATTTAGCTGCACACATGAAAAATAATAAAGTGGCCACTTTTTCACATAAATATCAAATTTAAGCTGTTTTTAAAAACATAAATCGCTATGGAGAATTGACTGAAAGCGAAATAATTAGGGGGATCACCAGTGCTGAACAAAAAATTTATAATGTAATTGAATCTGATAATCAAGACGATGAAAGTGAAGATGTCAACGAGATTCCGAGACTTAAAGAATCATTAATTGCCTTAAATATTGTTCAAAAATATTGTATTTTCGTGAATATAGACATAGCGGTTGACAAAATTGAAACCGAAATGGTTAAAGGGAGAGTAGCGTCTACTAAGCATAGCTGGGGATTTTCGATTAGAATTAGAAATCATTACGATTAGAGAAATAAAATAATCTAATCATTAGAATTGAATTTTGATAAAAATGTCAGATTACTAATTGATTTGATTAGAAATAATCAAAAATCTAATCACAATTAGTGACGATTAGCATTTCTAATCAAATCTAATCAAAACTAATCCAAAAAATAATTGATTAGATTTCTTGATTAGATTTGATTAGATCAACTACTTTTGTGAAAAGAAAATATTTATTTATCACATTTATTGCTATATTTACATAATGTAACAGTTTTGGAATATTGAATATTGAAAATAAACATTAATAATAACACAAGAACAAAGTGAACCAGCTGAGTCAAGTGTTTAGTTTAAGAACAGGGTGCACCGTATCCAATTTTATGCAATATTCAAAAACTGTTACATTATGTAAATATAGCAATAAATGTGATAAATAAATATTTTCTTTTCACAAAAGTAGTTGATCTAATCAAATCTAATCAAGAAATCTAATCAATTATTTTTTGGATTAGTTTTGATTAGATTTGATTAGAAATGCTAATCGTCACTAATTGTGATTAGATTTTTGATTATTTCTATTCTAATCAATTAGTAATCGTATAAAATGGCTAACTAATCATAATTAATCAATTTTTCAGCACAATTAAAATTTCTAATCCAATTGCTAATCATTAGGATTTCTAATCATTATTCCCAAGCTATGCTACTAAGCAATTGACCGTAACAGTTTTTTATTAATTAAATGTATGTATGTATATACATACATAGATACATTTTTACATACGAATACATATGTACATAAGTATATGTATAACATTAAAAATTAGAACATATTTATGAATTGTTTTGTTTTTTTTTTAATTTTTATTTTTGTGAATTCTCATTGTTTTTGTTAATGTTCCTTTTATATAAAACTAGCTTAACCCGGTGCGCTTCGCTACACTGGCATCCTATGGGAGGTATTTCCCCCCCTGCGCCTACCCGCTTTATTTTTATTTTCAAAAGTGTAGTATACCATAAGAGTGACTTTTAGAAAGTTTGAACATTCTCACTATTACAGTTCTTAAGATATGCGATGTTAAACATTGGCGTCCTATGGGGTATTCCTATACCCCCGCTGCTATTTTATTTCAATTCCGGGGCTCAGAAGATTCTACTACAAAAAGTTCAGCAAAATGCGTGCAGCGGCTCTTAAGATATGCGATAATTAATATTGGCATCCTATGGGGGGTACCAATTCCCCTGCCCCTATCGAAAAAATAAGTAGCCTATTTTATTTTTAGGGCTCACGTGATGTTACTGTAAAAATTTCAGGAAAATCGGTTCAGTATAATATTGGCATCCTATGGGGGGTACCAATTCCCCTGCCCCTATCGAAAAAATAAGTAGCCTATTTTATTTTTAGGGCTCACGTGATGTAACTGTAAAAATTTCAGGAAAATCGGTTCAGTATAATATTGGCATCCTATGGGGGTACCAATTCCCCTGCCCCTATCGAAAAAATAAGTAGCCTATTTTATTTTTAGGGCTCACGTGGTGTTACTGTAAAAATTTCAGGAAAATCGGTTCAGTATAATATTGGCATCCTATGGGGGGTACCAATTCCCCTGCCCCTATCGAAAAAATAAGTAGCCTATTTTATTGTTAGGGCTCACGTGATGTTACTGTAAAAATTTCAGGAAAATCGGTTCAGTAGTTTCGGAGTCTATAAAGCGACAAACATACAAACATACAAACATACAAACATACAAACATACAAACACACATAATTTCATTTTTATATATATAGATAGATAGATAGATAGATAGATAGATAGATAGATAGATACATACATATGTTTATAAAATGATTTTTTATTTGAAATAAAATTTTAATAAAACATCAATTTTGTAATAAAAACGTCTTCTCTTAAACACTTTACTTTAGCTGCACTCTTATGCAGGTAACCACAATTGTATACCTTTACATTAAGGCAGGTAAATACATTTAAGATAACTGCATTTTTGATTTAGCTGCACTAAAAATCGTGCAAAGGAGATTGTGCAGCTAAGTCAAAATTACTGTAGCTCGAATTCCTTATTCGTGTATTGTGTACATGTTTTGTTTGTGTAAAATTGTTTTGCTGCCTTTTGGTTTTTTTTTCGTATATGTATTTTATTTTGTGTATTTTATTTTTGTATTTTATTTTGTATTTTATGTTGTTGCGCTAAGCGTCAAAAGGGCGCTGAGCGCAACTGAAACGAACGACCATTAATATGCTGAGCCGAACACAATGAACTTTGTGGGAAAAAAACAGAACGCATCAATTGTTCTCATCTTTTCGATGAGTCAGATAATTACGGTATTATTTTTCTGTTTTAAGATCACAAATAGAGTAAGGTTTTGTTTAACGATATACTACACAAATACTACTAGCGTTTGTATTTTCCACATGTCTGCCAAACAGTACAGTAAAGAACAGTATATAAGGTTTATTTTCAACACTGATTTTAAGTCTTTTTTTCTTACCAAAATAGAAAAAACACATGCGAAAAAATTAAATTAGTACATTTTGGCTAGAACAATTGTTTTTTGGATCAGTGTGCGTTGTCATGAAGTTTGGCTCAAATATGACTGGAAAATCTAATGTTTAGTTTCATTAGTTCTGTCTACAACTTACCTCGTAAATAGTCCCATAGATAGTCGTACCCCGAAACACATTTTAACACGTAATAACTCATTATACACAACGTATTTCTTGTGAAATAATGTGCAAGTTGGCACATTAGAATGTAAAATTTTATGGGATTCGATCCACAATTCAGTATAGATATTAGGGCGGGTCGACTTAAAAATCGCCCAAGTGAAAAGGAAAATCGTATTCTAGGGATCAAAAGAAGAAACTTTGCCCAAGGAACCATAAACCTCTAAAATGAATTCTGATGTTTCTTACTTTGACCCAAACAGCTAATTTTGAAAATTCCTACTTTGACCCATTTAAAGTGCCCCAATCGAGTCTAAATGTATGACCGACCCTCACTTAATTTGGAGGGCTGACCCACTCTTGTCACTTTGGCGATTTTTAAATCGAACCTAGTATACATATTTGGTATCTATTTTTTTAAGATAAATCTGCAATGAAAACACTTGTCAAGTTACTTGGTTACGTATGAGTATCATTTAATTCCATGCATACGCCATGTGGTACAACTAATAAATCAAACTTTTAAAAAAGCAATAGGCGAAAAATAAGATTTTTGTAAAAGTAGGGCTTTCTCTGAAGAAAGTCATGTAAAATCAGGCTTTTTTTTTAAAATTCTTGGCTTGTTGTAGAATAGAGTGGTTTTTTTTTATTATTCTTACGCTAATCCCGCAAAGCTCTTCGCTTGTCTGCAGGATACCAGAGTCTCTGGCGGGAATCGATCCCAAAACCACGGTACTGATAGACTAGCTCACTAGTTAGTGAAATTGATTTTTATATTTACTCTAACTTTCTTGAAAAAATATGAAATAGTCACTTTTAGTGAAAAAGACACTATTAGTGAACAAAATGTGACTTATGGATGGAAAATAAAGAGCAAGGAGTAACGGTTATGTCATCAATGACAACAAAGCATCCCGATGATTCAACATACGTACCGCCATCACATTTTGTTCACTAAACGTGCCTTTTTCACAAAAAGTGAAATTTTTTTTTCACTAAAAGTGACTTTTTCATATAAAAAAGTAACTTTTTTCAAAACTCCGTAAACTTTTACCACATTTTTTCAAGAAAGTTAGAGTAATTATAAAAATCAATTTTTTTTTTTTACAAAAAGTCAGTTTATTCTACAACAAGCCAAGAATTTAAGAAATAAACCTAATGTGACATGACTTTCTTCAGAAAAAGCCCTACTTTTACAAAGGGGCTTATTTTTTCGCTTATTCGCTTATTTTTAGTTGTACCGCATGGCGTATGCATGTTAATAAATTGGAATTAAATAATACTCATACTAAACCAAGTAACTTGATAGATGTTTTCCATTTAGATTTTTCTTTAAAAAAATACAAAAAAAAAATAGATAACATATATGTACACTAGGGCGGGTCGATTTAAAAATCGCCCAAGCTCAAGGCTGGGTCCGCCCTCAAAAGTTAGTTATTGGGTTCGGTCATACATTTAGACTCGATTGGGGGGCACTTTAAATGGGTCAAGGTGGGATTTGCCAAAATTTTACCTGTGGGTCAAAATAAGGAACATTAGAATTAATTTTAGATGTATGGTTCCTGGGGCAAAGTTTATTATTTTGATCCCTAGAATACGATTTGCCTTGTCACTTGGGCGAGTTTTTTGCTTTCATACAAATCGACCCGCCCTAATAGATATATTTTATAAGTTTAATTAATTTAAATAAAAATTGTGAATTTGAAGAAAGTTTGTATAAATTTGACTAGAAATGCTGTCAATACGACTGGTTCGGTTGGTTGATTTGCTGCAAGTTTTCTTTGATATAAGTCTTGATATCCGGTTCAGTGTAGATCTTTTTAAATTAAAACAAAAAATTATTATTTCCTTAAAGTTAAGAGATAGTACAAAAGCTTTACTGATTATTTAGTAATCCGTATCTATGGTTTTTGTTGCTACATCTACGTTTTCATATTCAAAAATCTTTTTCTGATTTGTTTGTCTTCAATATACGCTGATTTGTTATATTTTCTCTACTCGTATCAAGTCTGCCTTTTTTTCTTTTTAGTTAATTTTTTCTATTTTCAGATTGTTCTTGCTTTTAACAATTTTTTTGTTTATATTTCAAAGTAAATATTCAATATTTTTTTTTAAGTTTTCTACTTTTTTCCTACATATTTTCCTTGTTAGTTTTGTATTTTTTTTTTCATTCTTTATTTGAGGTGCGTTTGAGTTTCTACCGCCATTTGAATTTTTCTCTCTAATTGGAATGCACCAGGCGATTGGCAAAGATGTGAAGTTTCCGTTTCCTATTTGTTTTGAAGAATTAAAAAAAAACAAAATCTTAAGTAAAATTCTTTACACACTTAAAACTATTTATACAAACGTTTTCTGTAACCATAATCCACTTGAAATTATTTTACTACGTTTCTAGAGTATGTCTTACACATACTGGCAGACAGACAGATACAGTTAATTTATATAGTTAAAGTGCAGAAAAACTTTTTGGCACTATTTACACAGACGACCAACTTTGACTTCTTACTCTGCACACGCTCATTTACTTAAAAAAACTCCTGTTTAATTCCAAGCTTCCATCTTTTGCTGACAGCCAGCTTTTTTCTTTTTGTGGAAATGCTTAAATGTATAAATATACATGGAATTGGTACGAGTCCACTCATGTGGTGCTTTTTATTTTATCATATGTACACTGAGAGATATTTTAAAGGAAAAACATTTAAATATATATTTATTTATGATGTAACAAATACAATAACGCAGGTCGACCCTGAAATAGTTTTTTTTTTCTAACAATTTCAATTGATTCAAATTTTTTTTTGTACGTTAAATCCAAATGATGTGCTCAGTTTTATCCCATTGCGTCTCCGTTTTCAGATAACGTTCCATTGGTGTTTTTCGCTTCTATTTCAGCCGCCGCACTGTGGCTGAAAATTGAATTTTATCGGCCAAAAGTCCAATTTTTGTCATCGCCGATTTCAAAAATTTTAATGCCATTCGATAGCAAACATATTAGAACTAAGGTATCAAAAAAACTAGATTAAAATATTCGTAATTGTGGCTGTGGCATGCTGCTGGAGACAAATATTTTATTTTGTGTTAGAAAAAAATTAATTTTTGTAAATTTGATCAGAACTAAATTATGATTTCTCGCAAACCGTTATCAATAATTGGTCGAATTTTTTTTTGTTATATTAATGGGATAGTAGTCTTTAAGAAATGGATCATTACATCAATGTATCATTTATACCTGATGTGTTATTAAATGTTTCCCCATGTTCTATATTTTAGTTAAATCCGAATTTTAGAGGAGTAGAACTTGTTAGGGTTAAAAGGGATGAAAGAGATTTTAGTACCATCAGAAAGCTGAAGGTATCCTCTTTAACCCCATATATACTTGTGTAACTGTTTGGAACTGTCTGTTGAACACTTTTTTTCATTTTAATGAAATTACTCGCAACATTTTTTTTTGCTCTTTTTATTTAAGCTGCTCATATGACTGAAATATAACACAATGGTTTACGAGCGTTTTGTTTTGAAAAATAATTGTGCTTCTTATGAACGGCTGAACATATTTGAATGAAATTTTAAACTGTCATGGCCGGTTAGCTTTTGTGTTGAATTGGAAGAACACGGGTCCATGGATGGTCGGGTGAGTGACTTGCGGACCTCTAAAATTGGTAACCTCGGAAATTCAAACTTTTAAAAAATTCACCAAAAATATATTTATGGATTGCAAAAAAAAAATTTAACTTAAGCTGAGTTACAAAAAATATGCTTAAATGTTTAGGTTATCTCCTTTGCTTTTGGAGATATTCGGATAAAACGGATTTTTTGGCTTGATTTTTATTATGTTTTATGTCAAACTGTTATCAATAGTGGGTTCAACATTTTTTATATTGGTAGTAAAGCAGTCTTTAAACAATGTTATGTTGTATTACTGTACCGATTATACCTGCTGTGTTATAAAATATTTTTTCAGGTTCTATATTTTAGTCAAATTGAAGTTCAGAAGAATATAATTTATGAGGTCAAAAGGGGTTAAAGAAATTTTACTAGCTGTAGGTAGGTGAAAGTATCCACTTTAAACCCAAATGCACTTTTGTACCTGATTGGACCAGCCTATAGAATACTTTTTTAGTTTGTGTAAAATTATTCGCAACATTTCTTTTGCTCTTTAAATTTTACCTATTCATATGACTGAAATATAAGTGTACCAAGCCAAGTATTTTATATTATATAATAACCAATACCTGTGGGATTTTAAGCGTATCCTACTTAAGCCCATTTTAGTTCTTTATTCTACCTTATTTTGCTACCTAGAAACACAGTATAACGTAAGCTATGTATAAAAGCCAGTGGTATTCGAATAAAATCTAAAAATATATCTAAGCAATAACAATCTAATTTTTTTAATATCAATAACTGGAGAGCTTCAGTTATAAAGAATAATCCGAAGAGTATTTTAAAAATTAAAAGGAGGAAGATGTTTTAAGTTACATTGAAGGAAAACTCAATATATATTCCTGCAGCACTGAAATACGGTCGGAACTGCAAAATGAAATAACCGATTTCGTCAAAAACTTAAAAAAGCGCTTCAAACAAGTTGGATGGAGTAAACCTAGATTTTACAACAGTTTTGCAAACTGGTTAGATGGCGAACTCAGTGTCCAGATATCTTCAGAAGGTACAAATGAAAAGAACCTTGGTAGACCAAAGAAATCACTTGAGAACTGTAGCGATAAATCTAAAAGGCGGAAGCTTAAGGATATCAACGAAGAAATCGGGGATAAAAATATTCAAGAAGCTTTGCTATATCAACTGCGATCACAAAAACAACACACAAAAGTCGATATTATTGAAAAAATGTTTATCGCTAGTCCCAAGAGAACAAAACGGATTCTTAAGAGTGTTCCAATGCCAAGCGATGAAAAACAGTTTTCAAATGAAGAGGCATTAGCATTATTTTTAGATTTGAAGTTAACAAAAGAGCAATATATTCAGCTCAGAGTACGTGCAATTGAAAAAGGTTCAAATCTGTATCCTGCTTATCATCACATAACTGCTGCTAAGAAGGAATGTTTGCCACCAAGGGACACTATTAAAATCACACCAATTTCGGCAGAGGTAAAACTTCAAGGTCTACTTAATCAAACAAAAAAACAAATTCAAACAAAAAAAAAAAAAATAATTTGAGTAAAAAATTCTAATAATTCAACACACCGATTTTTATACAATTAGAACAGTAATGTTTTCTAATATGTCCATTAGTTTCTAGAAAATTCTGATCAATATCGAGTGGTAAATTGTATTGCCTTTTTTGAACAAAAAAAAAAATTTAAAGCCGTTTTCCGGGATTGGGAATTTGGGTATTTCCTCATCAAAAATGGGAATGTTTTTCAGTCCACTATTTTAAGAACTTTTTAATCTACATAACTGCCAAAATTCATTATGATACCTTTATTCATGTTCGATTTATAGAATGTCAAACATTAAAATTATTATATATTGTATATAGTGTAAATGAATAAAAGGGCTTTCAACATGAGTAAAAAATAATAACTTTAAGGTTTGACATTCTAAAATCTGACATGAACAAATATATATTAATGAAATGTGGCAGTTATGTAGATTAAAAAGTTCTTAAAACAGTGGGCAGAAAAACATCCCACTTTTTCAATAAAAAATACCATAATTCTCAATCTCAAACATTAGCATTTTCATACTAAATGCTAAAAAACATCAAAAGTTTAACTTTGACCTTAAATTTCTCAACAACTACTGAACCGATTTTAACAAAATTAGCACTGCAAAAAAGTTCAAGAAAAAAAGTTCTCTCCTGCAAAAATTGCAAAATTATCTCTATCGGTTCAAAAGTTACAGATTTTTGGCCGATGAAAAACGATTTTCAGCCACTGTGCGCCGTCCATTGTCAAAGTTTGGTTTACTTAAATTTAATAATATTTTGTTGGAGGGACCAATTTAGCGAGGCACCAACCTCCAATACATATGTTATATTCCACGTGAGTCCGTGAATGTTTAATTTAATTTTAAAAGTTCAATATAAAAAATATCATAAAGTACTAACTGAAAAACAAGAAGAACCAAAAAGTCTGTTCTTATAAATACTCATCCACTTAGCACATTGCATGTTTAATTACATGTTTCTATGACTAATATTGACGAAAATTGTTCAAAGTAGCAGATGTAGAACAAAAAAGTACCAAAAAGCTCCTCTTGCATATTATTTTTCAATTATGACCATGAATGTTTGATTGTATCTTGATAGGTTTAATATTAACAAAAATTAAAAAAGTAGTAGATGAAGAACAAAAATGTACCAATATTTTGCATCTTTAAGGTTCTCGATCAATCAGGACCACTCACCTACACACAATGTTTATTGTAATAATATTTTGTTGTCCTTCACAAAATATTGTTATTTTTATTTAATATCAACAATATTATACCTACTGTATATATGTCCATGTTTATCGAAATTATAAATTTAAGTATGGTTCACTGAAAAATAATCATTTTTATAACAACTAAATAATGATAACTTTGAAAACATATTATAATCCTCACAACCATTTAATAATATTTAATAGCCATAACATGATAACTTTCTATACGTGTACTTATAACATGTTTAAGATGCAAACAAAATATCTTTACTCTAATAATATTTTGTTATCGCTATTTGTAGGGTATTCAATCGGTTAACCGTTAATTAACGATTAAACCGGTTAATTTAAGTCGATTAACCGATGTAACAAAATTTTTTAATTTTTTGCAGTATTATAATACATTTTTTGTGTTTTTAATTATTTGTTTCATCTCATATACAAAAGATATGTGTTCAGAAAATATTATTTCATACAAACAAAGAAGGTGTTCAGTGATCTTCATTTTAAAAAAATGTTTGCTGTCAACAGCTTTTTGTTATGTATGTGTTTAGTTATTTGTTTCTTCTCATATTTTCTCATAACAATCTCTTAAAAGAATTAAACGAAACAATTAGAAGTGCTCAACATTTAAAAATGTTAAAACATGACTCTAATGGCATAATGGAAGATTTTATACGTTTAGAGAAATCCAGGAAAAGGACTGAGAAATAACGTACTCTGTATTATGGATTGCTTTCGATTTCTCGAACATTACCGATATTTGAAGTGAAAGAAAAGAAAATAATCGCTTTAATCCTAAACATTTAAGTCAAATTATTTTTTTAATGATTGTTTTTTAAGGTCTCCTTAAACTATTGAAATAGCTAATAAAATTATCTTATAGTTTATTTTTAATTACTACATAGTATTTATGTCTTAATTTTAAAATATGTACTACACATTTATTAATTATTTTTTTGCTTGCTCGTTTTAGTTCAAGAATTGTTCTGTTTCAACTGTTATGTTTGAATTGTTATCCCAGCGGGAAAAAGAGGGAGTCGAAATAAATTCTAGAAGGCCTCTGTACTACTTCTTTTGGATGTACAAGGCCTACTCGCTCCATTCCTTACTCATATCTTTTTTACATACGTTGTAATTGCGGAGGAGGCCTTCCGCCCGCGCTTCTTTGGCAGGTACATAAGAATGGCAACTGGATAGAAAAAAATAATTCTTTTTCTTTGCTTTGGCAAAAAAATGCTACTCCTTCTCTTCTTCCTTCTCATAGAAGCGAGTGTGGAATGTGTATCTTATCTTTTATACAAAATAGCCGAGGCCTTCTTTACCAGTTAAATCAGAATGGTAATTGAATAAAAAAATTTCTAAGCAGGCCTTCAATAAGGCCTGAAGTAAGAAGGTCTTCTGAGTTTTCACGCTGGGATGTTTGTTATGTTAACTCCAAATTTTTAATTTATAAAAAAAACTTTATTAATCGGTTAACCGATCAATTACAATATTAACCGATTAAACCAAAACTTCGGTTAATAAATCGAGCGATTAACCGATTAAAACAAAAGCCCGATTAAATGAATTCCCTAGCTATTTGTAAAATAAGTTTGCATCAGTTGTGTCGTTTGTTTTACATTTGCCTATCGATTTATTTGTTATTCGGTGGTTAAAAAATTTAAAACAAAAAGCCTATTAAAAAACCAAGTTTAGAGAAATTAAAAAACAAAGGAATTGTAGGTACATTAAAAAAAATTGTAAAGTGTCAGAAATACAATATCAATGCTAAAAAAATTTTAATATTGTTTGAAAATGGTGCAAAAATATTGACCATTGATTTGTTTTATTTTAGAGAAAAAGAGTGAAAATTCTATAAAATAATTTATAAATAATTGCGACCTACGACAAAAATATGTTAAAAATATTATGTTTAAAGTTGCATCATATTATGATGTGAAATATCTGTAACAGTTTTACGTTAAGGTTACCAGTAATTAAATAAGCATAAATATATATTAAAAATATTTTTCGGTTTTAGATTTAATCTACATATTATTATGATTAACATGATAATAATATGATTACTTCTTAAATTATTATGATTAACATGATAATAATATGATTACAATCTATATATATAAAATAGGATGTGTGTATGTATGTATGTGTGTATGTAACGTATGGACTCCAAAACGGCTGGGCCGATTTTGATGAAATCTTCAGGGAATCTTCAGAATATTCAGCCGGGTGACACTGTGAAGTCTGATTTCTGATTTTCGGTCTGGGGGCGGAGGGGCGTGGCAAAATCCATAACTTGAGAACGGCTTGACCGATTTGAACGATTTTTTCTTTAAAATGATCGCCTTGGCCCACTTTTTTCGATTTACCTAAAATCAGAAAACGGCTCCATCGAGTTGACTAATTTTTCTTTCAAATGTTCGTATTAATCAACTTTAAGTTTTCATAGAAAGAAAAATTTACCACGCCTACTTTTACGCCCACTTTTTCTATTAAGCGCATAACTGGAGAACGGCTTGACCGATTTGGACGATTTTTTTTTAAAATGATCGCCATGGTCTAACCTAGGTTTTGCGGAAAGAAAATGTTGCCCCGCCCACTTTTACGCTCACTTTTTTCGTAAGATTCACATACATACAACCATATGTATTTTATCTACACCATATGTAAGTTATTCTGTAAAAAAACCTTATGATAGGTATTTCATGGATTTTTATTTAAAGGTAATATAATACTAATGGCTTAGGGCCAGCAACGCGGACCGGGTCAGCTAGTGATCTAATAAAAACAAATCAGGATTAAGGGAAAAATAATATGATGTAATATTACGAATATATTTGGTCATAATATGATTTAATAATAATCGTAATTTGTTGACAACAATCAGGAATCTTTTCACAATATATTGCTCTTAGAATATGTTTACCACAACCATATTTTTTCTTTGCGTGTAAAATTAAAATTATGTTTCTTAGTTCAATATGGAAAATTGAAAAATTACTACATGCAGCATGGAAAAGTAAAAGAAAGAAATTTAATTTCTCATAGGAAAGAGTTCATCACTGGTTTGTCTTTGTCGATTTATATATAACATGTATACAGTTGAAATATTCGGAAACCCGTTTCTGGAAAAAATAAAATAATCGATCTGCCTATCTTTTTTTATTTTTGGTAGAAAAAACTTTGTGTAATTGGAAAAAGCCATTTTTTTATTTATGTATGTATGTATGTGTTTTACACATGTGTTAGGGCAAATTGGAACGCTTATAGCTTTGAGAATATTGAGCAGATTTTAATAAAGTATATATAATGAATGCCTGTAAGTAAATACCTTTTTATGGTGTATTTTTTGTTCTTGTCGTTGGGCAAACAGAGGAGGAAAGTGTGTTTAACTATGTTGCCCTTGCCAATATGTACATATAAGATTTACGGAAAGCAAGAATACCATTTACTGTAAATTGCCGGATATTTTTTAAAGAGATTACGAGACATTGTAAGGCAATGCTGGCGTGGATCTCAGAACACAGTGGGTGTCGGGGAATCTATATTTCGGACAATCAAGCCAAACAGTTATTGCAGTATTCTTAAAAAACGTGAAATGCATAATGCCGGAGATTGCGAGACATTCTAAGGTGAAGCTACCATGGATGCTGTGGGTGTCGGGGAAACAACATTGCGAATGATAGTGACATAAACGATTGTCATCTAGACGAAATATTCATCGAAAACCTAATTGGCATTTCGTTGCAGTATTCTTATTAAAAGTGATTAGTAAAGAAAGGAATGCTTAATTGAAATGCAGAATGATGAATTCATTATGAGACATTCTGAACATAATTGCAATATATTCTAAGGTAAAGTTAGCATGGATACTACGATACTGTGTGTACCGAGCATACCACATTGCAATCGATCAAGCCAAACAGGGTTGTCTTCTAGACAATATGTTCCTGAACAACCTAGTTGGCATTTCGATGGCTCGTTGCAGCATTCTTATTAAAAATGAGAGGTACAGGAAGTCTCAGTCGAAATGGCTGGGTGAGCACACCAGTCACTGGTCGTAACCAGTGATTGCTTTATAGGGATTCATGCGGGCAGGCTGGGCTTGGATTATAATGGATTATAATACTCTCGAAGGTGTCAGACTGAAGAGGAAGAGAAGGTATTTCACTTTCTCTACCATCCTGGTGTCAGGAATATAAAGATAAGGTATTTATGGAGACCAGTATTGCCCTGTTTAAATGTTCTGTCTAAAAGTAGAAGTACATAACATGCGTTAGTGCGCGAGCGCTCTGTAGACTTCTGTCAAAAGAAGTTAAACTAGTAAGCATAGAACAACTAACACAAAAAAAATTTTTACGCATTTTTCAATCAACACGCAAATGTAAAAATTTATTTAAAAGAAAAGGCTTAAGTAAAAAAGGGTGCCCCGCTAGGCCACTTGGTAGTAAGCTAGTTCATCAGTGCGAGGATTGCGGGCTTGCCTCCCACCAGATAGTCTTGTCTGCCTCATTATAACGACCTGAAGGTATACGTGACATTTTGCTCGGTTAATTAAGTAAGAACATGATTTATTACTTACACCCTAGCGAACATTTTCGATCGTGCATGTTGGTTGTCTAATGAAGAGCATATTTGATCGTCGAAAAGCGAATTCTTTAATTGTAGAATATTCCTCGCAAGGGACAAACTGTTACATAATCTGATTTAACGAGTCTTTCTAAAAGCATGTAAAGAATCGCATAAAACTCATGTAGGGATTATCTTACAACTCGTGAAATGGTCAGCCGTATAACTGAGCTACCTAAATTTTAGCGTCAAGCGGCTTTTTCATGTCGAAACTTCTTATTTTCGTTCAATTTATACGAGACAAACTTTTAGATCGCCAATTCAACTCCACCTCAATCTCATTTGACAGATCCTTAGCTCAGTTTGTTTTATTGAAATTATATTGGCAATTAAAAAACGCCCTTATTTGTTATGTGACTCAACCAGAGAGTCGCAAAAGGTTCATTCGATTATGGTTTGAGGTAGGATAAACAAACTGAAACATTGTTATGTTTGTACTCTTAAAATGATCAGATTGTTTTAGGAATGGTATGGTAAAAACTCCCGAATTAAAAGACGAGCTTGTCAGAAAATGTAGAAAAAAAGAAATAAATAAAAAAAATTTAAATGGTTTTGTTATTGATAACTATCGATAATTATCGATAGTTTTTATACACTCCACCACCACTGTGGTGAATGAGGGTATACTAAGCTTGTCATTCCGTGAAAAACTTTTTTAAAATACATCTAAGACCCCATAAAGTATATATATTCTGCCTTCTTGAGTAACTCTAAAATTATTTAGCCATGTCCGTCTGTCCGTCTGTTGAAAACACGCTCACTTTCGAAAAACGCAACAGAAAAGAACAAACTTGGTCTCAAATTGCTTGTAGTTATCCTAAGCTAAGGAGTTTGGGATTGAAATCGAGCAACATCGGTTCAGAAGGATAAGAACTATGAATCAAAATGTGGAACCACACCCTAAAAAAATTGATAATTTTGATACAAAAACTAACATAAATGGTGGAATAATGCACGCAATGACATAAAATTTTGCAAGAATTCGCTTTATACGACTGCAAATGATACTGCTAAATTTCGTGAAGATCGGTTTATAATTGACCATAGGCCCCATATAAGCTGTTTAGTACGCCTAACACCACAATAAATAACGCTAGCATACTTTAATTTGGAACGTCACAGTTTAATAGGACCAGAAATCACACTGTAAAATTTTTGGAAAATCGGTCCATAATTTACACTAGGCCCCATATAAACCCTACTCCCGAAAAACCATTTAGTACGGCAAAAACCACAATAAATAACGCTAGCACAATACCTTTTGGTACGTCACAGGTTTATAGGACCAGAAATCATACTGTAAAATTTTTTGAAGATCGGTTCATAATTTTTACTAGGCCCTATATAAACCCTTCTCCCGGAAAATGGTTTAGTACGTAATTAATGATGTATCAAATTGAAGTTCGATACGTTACAGTTTTATAGGACGAGAAATCACACCGCCAAATTTCGTTAAGATTGGTCCATGATTTACCCTAGGCCCCATATAAACCCTACTCTCGGAAAACTGTTTATTGCGCCTAAAACCAAATAAAGCCCACTTTGGGAAAATAATTAAATTCACCTAAAACCATCACAGGTATAGATATTGCGGTAAAATTTCTTACTTAAATTCATATGAACAGAAACAATATCATGCAAATTTGTGAAATTTCTGTTAACGCTAAAACTAATTACACTGCTGTATTGAAATTTATTCTAATTTATTTTTTGTTATACCAGAAATCAGTCTTCAGAATTTTGGGATGATTGGTCCATAATTTAGCATAGGTCCAATACAAATAACGCTCCTAAAAATTATTTTAGTTCGACTAAAACTTTTACGAATCATGATATTTTACTCAAGCCAGTTCAAAGTTCTAACAAGAAACGTATAAAATGTTCTTATTGTTGGTCAATAATTTAATTCAGGTCTAAGCCGCAACTTATTTTAATGCTGACGTTCGTTTTTGTGAAGATTAATTAATAATATACATATAAATATTTATCATATAGAACTCACTCCTGTCGGTGGAGGGTATCAAAGATTCGGCACAGCTGAATATAACACTCTTACTTGTTAAAACTGACAATATTTCCTACAAAATACAAAACATTTATAGCAAAATCTGTAAGAGGCTTTTAACAAATAAAACTTTATACAATAGTCCCAAGAAAATCGTCAAAAATCGCCTGAGTCCACTGTATAAAATTGTGTTTTTTTTAATAGTTGTAATTTTTAAGTATTCATCCAGACTTTGCAAGATTTTGTTGTTGCAATTTTTTAAATTCTGCTTTGAAATTGCATTAGTGTCCAGATTATGAAATTCTATCCTTGCAATTTTTATATTTTAATCTTGTCTTTCCTCTTCTCCTTTTTATATTTTACATATAAATACAAACACACCTGCAGCCAACTTCAAGTTGAATAGTGTGAGAATTACAAAACAAAACAGAATTCCAAAATACATTAAACTGAGTACCACTTAGTCATCGTCGAGACTTGCAATTTCTTGTAGCAGCAATTTTTGAGTATAAAGGTTAGAGGGATGAGATGATTGGGGAGGTTCACATTAGTTAACCAACATATTCACTTTTGCTGGGTAAAATGTGTTGCTTAACTTACACAGTACAACATTTTTCAGTTAATTGATTGCCAACTCAATTCTGTGAACTGTATGTGAAATTAGACCCAAAAAGAAGAATTTCTGCATCATTCGTTTTGTCTTCTTACCTGCGATTTGAAGTTAGTATCGATTTGAAGTTAGTACTATCGTATAGGGGAATTTATCACGTTTTAGGCCCTGTTGTTTGACATAGCTCGACAACCACTAGCCCAATTTAGTTGAAATAAATTTTAAAAAATTAAGAATTACAATTCCCTTAATCTGTTCATATATTGTTTTCCTATACAAGTAACACTTTCGAAGTTAAAAATGAATGTATGAAGGGAAAAAATTATTTTTTGCCTAAAAATTTAAATTTTTTTTTTTAAAAATACATAAAAAATCCAAAATGGAAAAAAGTTTCAAGTCTAGTTATTTTTTCGCAAAGTCACATAACCTATGAGCAAAATGAGACAAAGATCATAAAAATCGATGCACGCGTTTCGCTTTTATTCGCAATTGAGTAAATGTATGAATTTCAAAAATTTGCTCGAGATATGCACAACATTATTTGGAGAAAACATTGACACCTTTTTCATGATTCTGAGAATTAAAAAAAAAGGAATAAACAAAAGGTTATTTGATTTTTATGATTGCGGTAATAAATGTACGTGGACAATTAAACGGAAAGTGGACCTTTTTATTATTTGGGTTTTTCCGGTGGCTACCTATATGATTTTTTTATAGAAATTGCACCCACATTTAAGGGTGGTCATTATTTGGAAAGTTTTGCACAGTTTGAAACGTACAAGTGCTGAATCAGGTATATAGCCAGCCGCCCTTAAAATATGCGCCCATTTATAAGTACCTGGTAGTAAAATATTCAAAAATACGTAGTATTTATAGGTGTGCATTGATCGATTTTTGGCATTCAGCCAGTGCCGACGAACGCGAACAGTAAAAGTGATTTTTCTCCAGTTTTTTAAAAGTGAATAAGAACAAAACATAAAATATATCAATATGGAAAATTACAAGTGCCCATATTTGGATGAATATTACGTTTGTGGTCATATCGTCCGAAAAAAGATCGAAAAAATTTGTTTACTGAGCAATTCAAAACCGCGTATTGTAATTATTTCGATGAAGCAGATTTAAGTGGTGCAAATTTTACGCCGAACACAGTGTGCAACAGTTGTTATACTACCCTTCTAAAATGGATTCACGGAAAAAGTAGAAAGTTATCTTTTATGAAGCCAGTAATTTGGGTGGAAGACACAACTGGACATGATGAATCCAGGTGCTATGCATGCATAAATTTTCGTCCTGGATTAAACAGACAACAATTGAAAACAAAAGTATACACTGCTGCATTTACTGCCACACTTCCAGTGCAACGCCCTGCTGATACCGATGCACCTAAGCCTCCGAGTGCGGATACTGTGTCCCTGCTAGCCGAAACCGTTTTCACCAATCCGACCGATTTGGATGATGCTGATTGGATACCCGATATTGAAAATAGTGCACCACAACCGCTACCACAAATCGAAATGGATTACATTGTGGCCAAGCTGGGACTATCACAACACGACTCCGAATGGCTGACATCATTTTTGAAGAGAAGAAAACTCACACAGCAAAATGTCAGCGCAACATCATACCGACAACGCCAAGCTGACTCAGACCATGAATATGAACAACCTACGAAGAAAACAAGATCATCAGAACCACAAGCGTCAACTTCTTCAAGGATGGATATTGCCAATAATTGAAAAAATGTTCTAAATTTTGTTTTTATGCATATTATAATTGCGTATTAATTGCATATTATTTTATTTTCATTAAGTTTTTATAAATAAAGTTTTTTTTGCATGATAATTTTTTAATTTATATTTTTATTTTAAGGGTGGTGGCTATAACTGATTTTTGAAATTCATACCTTTACTCAATTGCGAATAAAAGCGAAACGCGTGCATCGATTTTTATGATCTTTGTCTCATTTTGCTCATAGGTTATGTGACTTTGCGAAAAAATAACTAGACTTGCAACTTTTTTCCATTTTGGATTTTTTATGTATTTTTAAAAAAAAAAATTTTAATTTTTAGGCAAAAAATAATTTTTTCCCTTCATACATTCATTTTTAACTTCGAAAGTGTTACTTGTATAGGAAAACAATATATGAACAGATTAAGGGAATTGTAATTCTTAATTTTTTAAAATTTATTTCAACTAAATTGGGCTAGTGGTTGTCGAGCTATGTCAAACAACAGGGCCTAAAACGTGATAAATTCCCCTATACGATAGTACTAACTTCAAATCGATACTAACTTCAAATCGCAGGTAAGAAGACAAAACGAATGATGCAGAAATTCTTCTTTTTGGGTCTAATTTCACATACAGTTCACAGAATTGAGTTGGCAAATCATGTGTTGTACTGTGTTATGTGAACTTGAACTTTTTTTTGCATACGGGGGTTAATCTTTTGTTCCAAATACAGTTCAATATACATTTTCAATAAAAAAATTAAAAAGAATATAGAAAGAAAATAAGATCTTAATGTATTAGAAATTAATTTTTAATTATACTGAAGACGACATTATCGATTTCAAATCGTTTTCCAATGCATATCTGGTTATTAATTTGAATAAAATAATTTGAAAAAAGTGTATTTGTCTAGCACGAAAAGGAATAAAATTTGAGAAATATTATTTTAATTACACTTCACTTTCCAATACTTTAGTTATTATTTTGTTTTAATATTTTTTTTTTTGTTGTGTGTTACATAAGTAATTTAACGATAAAAGTTGATCATCAAACAATAATTTGTGAAAAACAAAAACTATCGATAGTACTGAAAACTGTTGATGGTGATATGAAAGTTAAAAACCATCGATATTACTATCAATAGTTGCAGACCACTACAAACAGCCTTTGCTAGCTGGGATGTATGTTAAAAATACAATAACAAATCATATATTTTGTATATTACAAAAATAACTACAACATTTAATAAAATTAAGCAAAATGATTAATTATTTATTAATTTTTATTTCACTGTATTTGTGATATTCCTGTCAGTAGTAGAACTACTCGTATGTTCATAAATTACGTGAGCTTTTTGGTGGGAGTTCGATTACACTAATGTAAAATTTTGTTCACGAATTATAATTTCTGAGTTTTTCTAAAAGACTTAGAACAGGGAATAATAATCATATTGTTACGAAAGTAAATTTAGTTAAGAATAAGTTTAATTTATTAGTAATTTTATTAGTTTAAAATGTTATTGTATTAGCAACGCATATTTCTAATGTAAACCCAATGTACAGAGTTTTCTAGTACAAATGTAATGTTATGACGGTTATAGATAACTGTATAACATAATAGTGTTAAGATTATTTTTAACCCATAAAGTATGCTTTAGTTTTTTGATGTATAAATCACTTTAAATTCAGCCACAATGCATAATGATATTAGGAGTAAGATAATAAAAGCTCGATTGTCCCAGAAATGGCAAAAATGTTACAGACATTTCGACGAGTCGAATGTTGCAGAGACATCTAGATGTCAGCGAACAGAGTATAAATACTCGCGAAGGTGGGCATCAATAATCAGTATAAGTACGACTATTTGAGTGTGTTCATCGCAATTATAAGTGGTAAAATTGACTAAGTTCTAAATAAAGTGGCGTGAATAGTTTATAGTACAGCTATAAAGTAAAGTGTTTAAAGTGTTTTATTTATTTTATTAAAGTTGCAATAAAAGCACTCAAGAGGTTTATTATAAAGGAAATAAACCAAAAACGTTATTGAAAAGGCAGTAACGTAACAATATCAATTGTCTCTTTGGTCATTTTTCTCTTAGTGTTTCCATTGACATTCCTGTTATGTCAGTGTATTTTCTTTTTAACCGGCAAAACAATGAAGCAAAGTAAAACGAGAGCTGTAGAAGTTGGCATATGTTTTGTTTATAAAGCGTATATGTAAAACATATTCTCGCGGCCCTGCACACTCTTTATTTGATTGTCTTCTACACATGTAAAACTTTCATTTCCGCTTGAGTGAATATTCATACTTGAAGAATCTGCATATTCATATGTAAATATATGTAAACATATACATTAGAGGTCGTATGTCTAACTCCTTATTTAAAAACACACACACACAGGGGTTTTCGTAAGTATCTGTATTTTCATCACTCTGTATACATATGTAGTCATTTATACGTGTAGAGCAATTCATCAAAAACAATTGTGTTAAGCAGGCTCAATGGTACTTAAGAAGTAATGAAACCAGCTCATGTTGCACTTTGGCTTAGTGGATGTGTGTTTTTAGTTGCATTAACATTGCACTTGAGTAAATTTGCTTTAAGTCGCCCCACTTCTTTTTGGCTTCTATCACTGTTTATGTTTCTATTATTATTATTATTATTATTACTATTTGTTGTTGTTTGACGTTTTATTATTCTTTTGTAATTTCTCTTTTTAGTCTTCTCAGTTGTTGAAGGCAGAATGCAAAAATTTTAGCAATTTACATTAAGTGTAATGAAGATGTAGAAAAGAAAACTGACATGTTTCAAAAACAAACGAACTAACATTTCACAATTTTACAAGTTTTGCTGGCTTTGACTTCATTCAAATCAGTGGTCTCAAAAAATGAATAAAAAATGAGGCAAACAACTTTGCAAGATAATAAATGCAAATATAAATTCTTATTTTTTTTTTCTTTTAAATACTAATTTAATGATAAATTTGTTATGGAAGGGGTTTGATATGGCTGATAGTGGTTGGAGGCTTAAACCATCTTAATTTATTATTGTTTCAAGATATATTTATTAAAGACCTCATAAATGATGTACCGCACTTGATTAGAAAGAGGGTATTAACTCAAAATTTTTATTTTTTTACAGCCTAGAAATAATCTACATGTGTTATTCATATCTATCAACTGTAAAATAAGTGCTATGTTGTCACTTTTTGGTATTGAAACGGTTGGCTTAAACATTTTTTCATATAACTTTAATTTTAAATTAAAAATATCTCTTGCTTCTACTGAACATTTTGAAACTTTGAGTTAACACTCTCTTCTACTACTAAACATTTAACATCCTCAATATGATCTGAAGCGATATATTCTAGGTCCATGATAAATTCTTAGTCGATTTAGCTACTTATATCAGTCTATCTATTGAAAACAAGCTCACTTTCAAACGATTCAACATGAAAAAATAGTTTTGGTGTAAAATTGTTTCTAGTAAAAAAGAGTTATAGAGCCATGTGTGGAACCATCTTTTTAAAAATTTGTATTTGATTTTCTGATAATAAATAATTTATTTTTTTTTTTTATTTACATTTTATGTACAATCTATCCATTTATGGATAATAAGCAAATTTGATACACTATAGAATTGCATTAGTTGTTGGACTCCTTTAAAAACAAGAATTCAATAAGAACATAATTTTATGATTTTAAAAAATTATTAGCAAATGAATTAAACATAAATTAATAAGTTATATTTTGAGAACTTTCAATAATTTAAGAAAAGGTAAGTCGAGGATGTGCTGCCGTTCTTCTTACTTCATCAAGCAAAGACATGGCCAACGGCTTGCAGTGGTTACTTAGTCTTTTAAAATAACTTGAGCTATATCTATTGATGTCATCTTAAACCTTTGTAATAAATAAATAATTATGTATAGTATTATTTGAAACAAACTATGGTTCATCAACAATCAGTCTTAATGTCCTTTTTTGGTAACGTTGTAAAATTTCGATATTTGATGTACTTGCTGTTTCCTAAAGTTATATGCCATAAGTCCATACTTGCTTATGACGAGTTTTATATATTAATACTTTTGTTTCAAGACATAATTGAGACTAAGGGCCTAACAACCAATAGAGACGTCTAGTTTTTAATTTCAGGTGTTCATTTTTAGCTTTTATGTGTGTAACCCAGGTTAATCTTTTGTCAATATGAAGTCCGAGATATCTTACACTGTTCTTTTGAGGGATTTCATTATTGTTGATAGACAGTCGTGGGCAAACGCCTTTGCGCAACGTGAAAACTACATGTACTGAATTTTCCGTGTTTTGTTTTATGTTCCGCTTATTTAACCAGATTTCAATTGCATTCAGTTCCCTTTGCACAAGATTAGAAGCTTCAATTGGACAAGTGCTCGAGGGTTGTAATGCTGTGTCAGCAGTATAAGTTGCAACTAAAATATTATCCGTAGTAGGCATATCTCAAGTGTATAAAGTATAAAGCCCCAGAACGCTTCCCTGAGGAACGCCTGCTCTGATTATATAAATTTGCGATTTTTAGTCATTAACTTTTACATAAAATTGTCGTTCATTCAAATATGATTTATGCAGCAAGTAAAATGGAGTTGGAAGTAGATTTATAATTTTAAAAAGTAAGCCCATGTGCCAAACTTTGTCAAATACTTGTTGAACATCTAAGAATACTCAAAAGCAATATTTTGTTTCTTTTCCAAAGTATCTCTTATACATGCTACAATACGATGGCATTGCTCAGGAGTTCCATATTTAGGACGGAAACCAAATTGGTATTCAGATATGACGTTAAAATTCTCTCAAATATTTTGGTGAATGTGACAAATAAACTAATAGAAGACAGGTCTTACAGTCTTCTTTAATTTAGCTACCACTATAATTTCTGCAAGCTTCCATTGTGACGGAAAATAGCTTAGTCGCTTAATACAATTAAAATCAACGTAAGAAATAGAACTCCTTTTTTGCGTAGAGATTTAGCGACAATTCCATTTATACCGTCATATCGAGGAGTTTTTTTTTTACAATTTAACTTATTTTCTTCTTCTTGGACTTCATTAGGAAATATGCGCTTGATAGGCCAATCCATAGGACATGGACAATCTAAAAAATTTGATATTGCTTCAATATGAGTAGTATTGTTAAAGGAATGTGGCTGAAAAGTATTTTGGAGATGTAAAGCAAATGCTTCTGCCTTGCACTTATCAGTTTTGCACCATAGGCCATTAATATCCTTAAGGTTCCCGTAGACGACATGTTTTTTACATCTGACTTGTCAAATTTCCCACTGTAAAAAACATACATGTCGTGTATTACCTTTAAAACATTGCATCTGTAAAAGTCAGACGCAAAGTCATCTGACGAAATTTCAATAAGAGCGTTCTCTATTTTCTTCTGACAAACGATCTGACATCAGCTGTAGCCAGGCGCGGATTCATAAAAATATGTTTTGCTTATTTCGATAATACACGAATTTCCGAATGTACAACATTTTTGGAAATCCCATCAAGCTTTTTTTGTTTTTATAGAATCTCTAATCAAATTTTCAATAAGTATCCAAGTATTTATCCTAATAGTTATTTATTATATATTTCCAATGAAACATCTAGTTTACTGTATTTAAATACATATTATTCTACATTCAATCCTAGTAAGTGCCATCTATGTATATCCGAAAAATAAACGTTTGGGTTGAATATGCGAGCGATTGAATTATTAATAAGCCTTAGTATATGCAATATTTTTATTTGTGTTATGATAATTATTTATTATGTACATTTGAATATAACCGTTTTTCGTATCATATTTTCCTAATAGTAGGATTTGAATTGGAATTTTATATGCATTGCCATTCTACCTTCACATATATACATATGAATATATGTATTGGTCTAGTAAAAGTTCACCAAAGAAGAATTATATAACTGTCAAATTTCAAGTGCATTAATAAGAAAAGTTCTTTGATATACAAAAATACATAAAAATGAGTGAAACAATGGTGAGTCCGTAATTTTTTTTTTAATATAATGTACCCTATATAAGTATATATCATTACCTTCAGTCGAAAAGGATGTAGTCCAATGTATAAATTTTATAGGAGAGAGAAAAAATTTTCTAAGGTCTTTAGTTCTGAATATATTTGAAGTCTGTAAATCCAGTTTTGCTTCATTGATGACTCGTTATTGGCTTGCAAACCAATTACAAATAATACATTTATGTTTTACATAGCTTTTTGTGACTTATCACCTTTTCTATTATATATTTTATACTTTTAATGTACATTTTAGTATGTCAATTTGCAAAAAATAAAATATACTACAAAATTATTTTATTTATTTTAATGTTGACTATTAACAAATATTAACAAATTTTTTTTAAATTTTCACATTTCGATGGGCCCTAGCGCTTTTTCTTTAGCATTTTTGGACTTAGAACTGTTATATATCGTTACAAAACAAGAACTAGAAAACAAAAATATTTGTATTTTTTCTGCAAACGATGTATTTTTGTTAACTCTATTGAACTGCATCAAAAACTTAATTTTCAAAAATTGTGGCATTAGCGCATTTACGACTGAAGGTACATATGTATGTATGTATGTGCAGCCAAAATTATTTTTGTCTTTCCATTGTTATAAGCTTTAAAATTCCTTTCTAAATAAAAATAATTTAAATAAAAAAATTAGCTGTAATCAACTTAAACCAGAATAATTATATATGTATCTTTAGATTAAAACCCAAACAGTTCGACTTAAATTCATTACTTAATTTTAAAATTAGTGAAGCATATTCCTTCTTCCAAAATTTTGTTAATAATTGCATATGTTTTTTTTTTTGGTCGAAAAATTGGTCAAACAATTTAGTATGATGTAGTCAAATAAATTGTTTCAAATAAAAAAAAACATTAAAAATAAATTTAATTATTTTTATAGCCAAAACGTTATTTAAAAAGATTAATTTATTTTGATTTATATTGAACTGATCTTATATTCTATTTTACCTTATTGTTGAGTTTTTGTTTAATATAATATAAACATATCGTTTTTAATAAACTTTTAAAAACAAATTTTTTACTTGTTTTGTACCATAAAAAATTCCCCCCCCCCCCCCTAAGGCTCAAGCTGGATCCGCGCCTGGCTGTAGCAGAAATCTATACCGGGGAAAAACCCGCAGCGGCGGTGCACTATTGAAGGAATCATTAGCCGGCTGAAGTTAATATTTTACAATACAATGTTGTATGATAATTTCATCATTAAATATAAATTATGTTCATATATATAAAAAAACATTTTATTATAATATCCTAAATTGGTTTGTTCGAATTCAAAGAAAAAATATTAAGATGGCTGAACTGTTTTACTGCGCAAATAAAAATTTTTGCGGCATCAGCACGATATTTTGAAACCGAGAACTACTTTGGTTTCTGCAATAACTATGAGTAAAAAAGAGACAATGTCAGAAGCAAATTACGTGCACGTGTGTGACCAAATATTATAAACCTTATCTAAAACAGCAATTTTGACAGACATGCATAATTACATATGACTTGAAAATTTGACAAGTCAGATGTAAAAAACATGTCGTGTACATGTACATTTAATGAGAGCATTCCTTTTAATTGGACGTTTTAAATACTTGGTCGCTTTCCATAGACTTAATTCATCATTCTTAGAAACACCAAGATTTCTAAGAAAATACCAAAGTGGTTTCATTGAGTTTATTTTTCAGCTCCTTGACAGCTTTGTTAAAACATCGTTTGTCATTAAGATTTCTACTCATTTGGCAGATATTTCCTAGGCGTCTTTTATTTCGCAGCATTTCTCTAATTTCTGGGGTAATAAGAATTTTATCTTGACTATCTAAATTATGTTCTATTGGTGTTGATAAGACTCCCGGTTCATGAATAAGTTTTTTGAAATAATAAATTATGAAAACCAATGTTAATTACTTGTTAATGTAGCATATCGACAAAGCCATCGAGAGGTTAGTAAGCTTTATATGTGCGTAAGCGCTGCAACGTAGAGAATGTGAACTTGGCTAACAAAATCAAATTATGTGCAAACGCTTTTAAAGCGCATATCTCTCTTTAATCCTAAAACGGGGCTTACACATGCAAGTGCAAGTCCGAAAATCTTGCAAGAGAATTTGCTTGCAAGTAAATTTTTGACACTTGCAGCAAGTTAAAAGACAAATAAAGAAAAAGTGTTACCGTGGATGGCTTTTGTATCCATTTACTAGTACTTAGTAAAATAAAAATTACATTTATAGTGGATTTTCGGTGGATTTATAAAAATAAAAAACATAACAAAAACACTACTACACAGTAACATATTTTCGTGATATTCTTAAACGAAAATTTCAAGCATTTAAAAAAGTTGTTTATCAATATTTTCTCAGAAATTTTTTTATAATGGCCACTACGGCAATTTTTACATCAAGATGCACTAAAAATTAAATAAAGAAACAATTATTAAATTAATTTCGTGATAAAAAAAAAAGCTTTTTACATAAGATGTTTTCTCTTCGAGAACATTTCAAAAATAAACTTTCAACTGACAGCTACTTTCAACACTTTCGGCCATTTCTTCGACATTTTTATTGATAATACATATACATTAGAGCGACTCACCAAAAAAAGTGCTCGATGTACCCTCCTAAAAATGAACCTTGGACTTTTTTTAAGATGACATTTAAAATATTTCGGCTCCAGCTTTGACCTCTCGTGAGCTGGACCATTTTGAAAAAGGGTCTATTTTTGCATGTTTTGTAAAAATTTTTAGTAATCAATAAATCATTTTGATAATAGGTGAAACAGGATAAATTGATGGAAATTCTCATATCATGAAAAGTCTATGATGGCAACATATTGCACAAATTGCGATTAACGAACGAACAATTTACTAAAAGTAAAGCTATTTCCAAGAGTGTCAGAGAAGGTTTCATACTGTAAATTTATATTTACGAGGTGCGCCCGGTCCCCAAAATTCGACCACTTGACATTTACTTTCGAGAGAAATAGTGCGTTAAACAACAAAAATGTTCACATATTAAGAAAGCAACAATATGCACTCTTTTAACCCATGTGTGTGCGTGAGTGTTTGCAGTTCCAAAAAAAAACCCCAAAAACATTTTAAAAGAACAACAAAAAGCTTTGTATTTTTCAACCTCTCTTAATACATGTGTGTACGTGTGTTTGCACAAATAATTAATATGCTTTTAAACACTTTAATTCTAAAAATTTAATAAAATAAAATTATTTTGTGCATATGTACACATCATAGTTGGGGGTAGTGCACTAAATATGGATTTAAATCAGCATTGCACTATCACTAATTAAACTGCAATTAAATAAGTTTTTAAGTATTTTTTTCCAGCTTTTGTGATGATTGGTATTTTTTTGATTGTATGTTTGGGTGATTGAATGCATAAAATCTGCACTCAATTCAAATAGTGCAACATTTGTTCTTGCAATCAAAAAGCTGCATATAAACAGACTATCATCACTTATATTTAAAAACTGTTATATTGTATGTGCGTTTTTTTGATTCTTGTGATGATATAAATAAGCAAAGAAAATTAACAACATGAAGCTTTGTCAATAATGGAATATCTCCGGACTTCAATCTTGGAAAACACCAATTTTTTGTTTGTAAATTTAGTGCAAAATTTTTAGTTGCACTCAAATGAGTGAAGAACAAAACATTTGTAATAAACTGATAATGGCTTTTTCTTACCTCACACAATTTTTTTTTTTTGAGTGCAATATTAAGTGAGGCTGCTAATTTTCAATTCATCACTCAACATCAACAAAATGATTGCAATAATTTTGCACTATCACTAACTGTGAGTTGAAACTGCAAAATTAGTGCACCACCCCCATCTATGCTATACACAAATACCTTTAAAAAGATATATGTGTCATTAAAATCGGTGGACAATAAGATACTTAACCCTGAGAGGCAACTCTTCATTTTAGTAAATTAAAGTTACTCTTCATCGAATCGACGAACTTTTTAAAAAAAATATCTAGCCGAACGATTTTTAAAGAAAAAAATCAACAAAAACATTTTTTTTAAGCATTTTATTAAAAAATAAAATTAAATAAAGCATGAAATATAAAAGTTTTTCTTCTTTTTCAAAACTTTATACGAAGTTTTAATAATTTTTGTGTTTTAAAATTAATAAATTTTTTAAAGTTTTCGTCATCAGCTAAAGTTGTTGAAAGTAAGAGCGTAATTTGAAATAAATAAAAATGTTATATGATAAGTGTTAATGAGCTACGTTGATTCTACGAACAGTTACCATCTAGGGTTAAAAATCAACTGCAAAAAAATTATTCCCGTATTTATATATATAAGATTCTGAAAGAAATTTTAAAGAGTCTATCAGCTCGGAAGGGTATACTCATATACAAATGGTTTTTTTCTTAATAACAAAAGGAATGCCTTTGGCACAAGTATACAGGCTGACAGTACGCTCGGGCTACAAGTCCTGTTAAACAAACTCGCAACACATACACTGAAAAGAAAAATCAATCCATCTGTACTTAAATCAAGCCAAGATGGTGTTAATAGTACGGTAAGTACGTATTTTCTTAAATCAAGCATTCTTAAGTGCGGATTATTCAAGTACCCTGTACCTAAAATAATCCAAAATCGGCATTGACTTAAGTATAAATAAGATAAAAGTTAATCTCAAATAGTGCTTGATTTCGGAATTTCTAAGTTGGCTTAATCGCGAATTCGTACTTGAATAAATCGGAAAGTGAGATTGATTCTAAGTTAAGCACTTACCCCAGAGAAACAGAGATAGAGAGAATATTATTATTTACATAACCGCTACACATGTTTGTTTCACTTTCGTTGTATTACGCCCTTTATTGACCGAATAACTCTCAATTATAAGACACCAGCAGCATGCCCGATATGGTTTTCGTAATCGCCCTACTTTGAAACTTTGATGTATTTAACTAAACAATTTTAACAAATAGAATTTGGGAATTTAGGCTTTTTATTTTACTTTTTAAATATTTGTTGTTGTCTCTACACAAACACATGCGTATGCGCATATATTGGTTTTCGAAAGTTACTCATTTTGGATTGTTTTAACTACCTTTATTAAAAGTAAGTAGAAAAAACTAAAATTTAATACGAGTTTTTTGTTTCTGTGCATAAGGTTTTTATAAGACACTATATGGAAATGGCTTGAGATGCATTTTTTAAAGAAAAAGCAGACATCATACATGGGATGGATTATTATAAGGAACCCAAAATAGAAGCTATTTCAATCCATAGCACGGGGTATTATTGAAGGAGAAGTTATTAGAGACAGAAATGAAACAACATGGATTGATGATATCCAAGTATGGACTGGTATCAGAGATATGGGCCGACTTCTGAGCGAAGCAAGATATAGAGATGGTTTTGCGGAGGAGCTGCAAAATATATAAAATTATTTTTTTTGTTAACATATTGAAATTTTATAGGTCGCAAATATTAGTAGAACAAACTAGCAAATAAAGAAGAAGAAAGAATATATATTGTATATATAAATATTTAATTAATCAATAGGTATCTTTTAATCCAGATCAAAACAAAAAAACAAATCCAATAAAGGAAGGTACTAAATTAAAGTTTTACTACTCATGATTTATATAATTATTATGTTGAAATGGAGATATTTTAATATTTATTAAATATATATGATATATATATAAATGTCTAATATAAATTATTTAATAATTAATAAATTAATAGTGTATTAGACATATATACATATATATATATATATATATATCTTTAAATTATGTATATGTATATATAAATGTATCTATATACAATATATATATATGCAAAAATTAATTATCTAGCCAAAACTATAGCTGAAAAAATCACTCCACCATAATGTACTTCTATAATTATTCCTTCTTCTTTTACATCATATCTGAAGATCTAAATTTTTCCAAGAAGGCTCAAGTCTCTAACCTTTTAATTCAATTTGCAAAACTGACATACATTTTATGTTTTTGTGTTCTTTCACATGGAGTCTCAACTATTTAACTCAACGCTTTTGGCATCGTGATTTGTGTAATTTGTGATTATCTCACAGTTTTAGACACTTGCGGCTTTTCTGTTGTTGTTTACGATTCTTTTTGCTCTTACTTTGTGTAGTTTCAATTTTTTCTTTCCTCCCTGTTTGGTAACCTTTTGATGTATGTTTTTCTCTTTCTTTCACGTTGGCCTACAATTTTGCGTAATAAACCACAAGAAGGTTCATTGCATTTGTCAGATGACGATGGCCCATTGTGACCAGATATTTTGTACTACTGACTGCATTTGTTTCAATTTACTATCATCAAAGTGACAACGATGGTGTTAGTGTCACTTTGGAAAATTTACAGCAAACAGAAAAAACCAAAAAAAAAATTAAATTAAGAGAAAAGGAAAAGAAAGGAAAGTTATGCAACTACACAAAGAAGAAGGAGCAAAATTAGAGTGTCTTTACTAAGCAAAAAGTAAAAAAAAATTATTTTCTCAGTTTTTGCATTATAAAGCCTGCTAGAACTTGAAAAAGTAAAAATGAATAAAAAAAATTAAATATTAATCCAAAAGGTCTTTTTATTCAAAAGATTTCCAAAGAAAAATGCTTTCTGGTTTTTGGGCACCGTGGCTGTTCTTAGCAAAGCGCATACTGTACGCAATCATTTTTATGGAGCATACTTGCCTCCAAGGCGTCCATTGTTGCTGGTGTATGAGCATAAAGTAATAACTTCATAATGATTCATTATGAAGCTCCAGCTTAATTTTTAAAGAATTAAGGCCTGATGATTCGAATAGTGTATATACCGCACTAAACGCTGTATTTTTCGCGATGCAATCGAGTCTGTAGGGTCTATTGCTCATTAAAAGTACTCTATATTCGGAAATAATGTTTATTTACAAGCCCGTTTATTCAAAAAAACCTTATCGCTTAACACAAATTTGCGTCAATATGCTAGGCGAATCGATGCCTGTTTTTAAACAGGCGTAAATTTATTGACTGTGACCTGCAAGTATATACTGATGATATATCTAAAAAATGTATGGCAGTAGGGCAGTGCATTTGAGAGTTTAGTAAAGAAGAGTTTTATTTCAAAAATGCAGTTGAAGCTTATTTTTATGATTTATACGTCATTAATATCGAATAATACATTTTTACATCATAGTATTTCGGTAAATAACAGCTCCCGGTGGTGGTGTGGTGTCGTGATTAGAGTTCTTACTTTCAACATTAAGCACACCAGGTTCGATCCCTGGCAGAGGACGAAAAATTTTCATCATGCTTTTCGAGTTTTAAAAAATCAACCACCCAAAGCAATCCATCCGAAAAGCCCTCTGACCACCACTGGAGATAAGGATAGCATCATGGCAAAAGTCAGACAGCCGCCAACCCTGGGAAAAAGTATGGTAGTAATCAAAGAGTAGCAAGGTTCCCCACCACTACATCAAATACCCGGAGGGTTTTGTTTCAAGGCAACGACAAATGGCAGCCCCACCAACCTAGGACCTGCTACGGCAGACCAATTATCTTATTAGCTAGAACAACAACCGATTAAGGAAACTGATAGAAAGAAAAATATCAACGCTAAATGGATCGATATTCCAAGAACTAGGACTGTGCAATCTTACACGGAAAGGTATGAAAACAACCGAAGCATATCGTGTAAGGTGAAGATGCTTTGTGACAGCCATAAGCTCCCAAAGGAGCTAATGGGGAAAAAATAACCGTTCCCAGATTCCACGAAAAAGATAATGGTTTTCAGTTCCTGCTTTCCTGAAAATATCGGATTTTTCAACCAGAACTTTGTTTTTTAATTGAGGCAACACCAACAACATGATAGTTTTGACATTTAGTTTTTGACGTTTTCGTAGTAGATTCATTGGCAATTGTTGCAATGAATTAAATTTTGCTCGAAAATCTTATTAATATAATTAAAATCCGCTACGAAAATGGTGGTTCTTTTAAAGTTACCTTTCGTAAAATTCTTGATATTGGACAACAACTCGTCTTTCTGAGACCGCCATTAAGAATTTGGTCGTCAAATTTGAGTCAACAGGCTCGATACAAAATGTGCCAACACCAACGCGTGTTCGACCGGGTTCAACTGAAAACATCGCAGCCGTGAGCCACAATTTTGAAGCAGATCTAAATTTGTCAACTCCTCGACGTTCTAAATAATTAGGGTTATCCAAAGCCACCACATGGCGAATTTTAGGTAGCGATTTGGCTTTGAAGGCTTACAAGGTTCACTGATTATTTTTTGTGGTGCTAGTTAAGGACAGAGTCTATACGGAGCCAATCGAATCGATTGCAGCCTTAAAACTCAAAATCCGTGGTGTGATTAACGAAATACACTTGCCATTTTGCAAAAAGTTATTAAAACTTTGATGAAAGAATCGACATTTGTTAGCGTGCTCGTGGTGGACATATGCCAGATGTCATTTTTTTCTTCGTAATACAATAAAAATTTGAATCTTCTTCATCTAAATTTTTTGTTATATTTTGTTTTAGAAAACAAAGTTATTGCTGAAAGCTCCGTTGTAACGCAGGGTTCTCGGAAAATATGTATGTTTATATCGAAGCAAAAAGTACTTATTCGATATTTAACTAACATGTGCAATACCTTACGAAATTATTAAATTATAAACAACAAATAAAAAGTAGAGCTTACATTATAAAAATACAAATATAAATTTCAAATATCCGTCATTTCTGGTTTTTCCGGAACAGTTGGTTTTTAGATTAAATTTGCCATATAAATATATTACTGCAGACTATTGTATAGGTCGAAAGGAGGACGAAACATCAAAGATGCAACCTCATATCAGAACGATATACACCTACGCCACTACAGAGCCTGTTGTGCGCTCCTTAAGAAAGAAACATTGGGTATTATGTAGACGGAGAGGGTTAACGTCCGGCTTTAGGTAACTCAGCTCCTCAGAGATCGTAAGTCCAACATGACATCGCTCCCGAGGTGTTTGGATCTAAACACTTTCACAAGTCAACAGTTATAGCGTTTTCTGTCCAAACTCAGGAACAAAAAATATGTGTCATATATATGTGACATGACCCAAACAAAAAGCTAAGTTTTTAAAAACCTACTCACGCTAGACTCAAACCGCACCACTTTTAGTTATATCACATTATAACAGAGACCCAAACGTACAAGAAAAATACTTCCAACAAACATTCACGAAGTAAGAAGCAAATACATTTCACTAAACATCCGACACATATATGTGACATCAGTTTCTGTGTAAACTCCCATGTCACAAATATATGACGCTGAGTGGTGAACGTATTAATTCGACGAAAACCTGACAGTGACAGATAAAGTGTTCCTGAATCTCACTCTACTCGCCACACGCACTACATTCATCAGATTCTGCCCGTCCAATTTGGTAACGTTGTGCCCGTAGTCCTGCATGACCAGTCAGCATACGCACCATCACACTAACTTCGGACTAACTCCTATTGGGGAGACTTCTTGTTCTCCTCTCGTCTGGGTTCTCCATCAAAATCTTAGTGGTGCTAACCACAGTCCTACTATGCCAACTGGCCTTGTGGGTTTCCCTAGCCCATACCTTCAATTTTGCTTTTGTTGCCCCAAACTTCTTCGCATTCGCCCGAGTAACTGCTTCGAGTTCTTTTCCCCCGATAGCGAGTATAACCCTCTTAATTGATATCACCCTAATTGTCCTTTGGCTGTCGTTAAATATGTTAGCGTCAACCCGCCCCATATTCGACCCAATCCATCCCACACATTCCGCCATAGTTAGAAAATTTTTAAGAAATTGATCCATTTTGACCACAGCCCACATACAAATACCACTCCCAAAAATTTCTTTTAATGCTATAACTTTCCTATCGAAACACTATTTGGAGACGGTAACATTTATAATAGCCCCAATGCAAAACAGCAATTCTCACGATCATGGCCACAAATTTGGTCATGAAGCCACCGATGTTAATCAGGCCTTAGAAATGGGCATAGAATGTAGTCTTTATCAAAAGACCGATGTGGAAAACTTTGACACATATTTAATTTTATGTAGGTAAATTCCACAGAACATTCAATTTAAACAACTAAAAATTTATTTTGAAAACGGATCATTTACATTTCATTTAAAATAAATCAATTTTACATAAATTTTGAAATTTTTTTTATTTAACAGTATATTCCGTAAAATTTAACAGTTATTGGTTAAAAAAGATATAATTTAACTGACAAAAAATAAAACTATGTTACAATAAAAAATATTAGTACGGAAAAACAGTATTTTTTGGTAGTTTGCTTATTTAATAACAAACATAAATGTTAAAAATAAATTGATTCGTAAAATAACTTTATTTTCATTAAATTTTAACAGTACGGAAAACGAATTTGATAACCTACTATAATCAGTTACTGTAATAATTTTATGAGTGTATCTAAGTCTTATGAAAAACCTTTGGACTAAGCGGAGTTTGTTCAAAGTGATGCCGATGGGGAGTTATTTTTAATATTCCCTTTACATGCAACGTTAAGTTGAAGGAAATTATTGTGGTAGGAGCGAATGACAATTCACATTCTAATAAAATGACCATCCTGCCATGACTTTTGATGACGTTCGGGCTAAAGCGGATCAAGGTTTTGAATTATCCGCCAAGAGTGGAAACATTTTCTTCTGTACATCTATACATTTTTCTTCAAATTTTGGGGATGAAATACAAAAATTGTTTACATGCGTCTTTGTGGTGAATTTAGTGAATCCCATTATCATGGTGTTACAATCTGTACATTTGAGGCTCGACCCACTGTTACTGATCAAAAACGGGATGGGTTTCATACTGTCAATCATACAATATAATGACTTAAAAAGATTTTGAACTCAAACTCCTATTTTTATACTGAATGAAGTTTAAAATGATATACAGTGATCGAAATAACTAAATGTGCATATGTCTTTTCTACATGTTTCGCTCTCTATAATTTAATAATCCAACTAACGGTAAAATTGAGTTATACAAAAATGTTGATAGATTCTCTTCACATCATTTTGTGAAATTATTTTTAGAATTTGCTTTTCAATAGTACCGTTATCAGCATGTATTAATTGTTAATACTTCTTTGTCAATGGAAACAATTATAAGTGCAAGATTAAAATTTTGTTTGAAACTGGGGCAAGTATTAAAGAAATATCAACGAGGATAAAAAGACATAGAAATACTGTTTCAAACTATTTGAAAAATCCAAATAATTATGGTTGCATAAAACGAAATGGTCGCAAGCCAACTGTTGACGATAGGTGCAAACGGAAAATTAGACGCTTAGGTGCTTTAAAAGACATAAGTGCTGGACAGATAAAGCACCAATTGGGAATTAATGTCACAAAAAGAAGAGTTCAGCAAATATTAAGCACTTGTGAACATCTTCAATATCGAAAACGATTGCCCAAACCGAAGTTGTTGGAGAAGCACAAAGTTGCCAGAATGGGATTCGCAGAAACACATAAATTTTGGGACGATGAGTGGCAATCAGTTATTTTTTCAGATGAGAAAAATTTTAATTTGGATGGCCCTGACGGTTATCAAATGAGTTGGCAAGACTTAAGGCTTCCCCGTCAAACGCGTTGTGCACGCAACTTTCAAGGGGGATCGCTGATGTTGTGGGCTGCATTTGGATATCTCGGAAAGAGCAATATTTGCTTTATTTCTAACCGAATGAATGCTGAACAATATGTAGAGCTTCTTGATTCCGAGCTTATTGAGTTTGCAGGTGAAAAATATGGCGATAACTGGATATTTCAGCAAGATAATGCACCCATACACAATGCCAGACACACAAGACAATTTTTTGAAGAAAAAAATATCCCCGTATTGAAGTGGCTTGCAGTCAGTCCGGATCTAAACCCGATTGAAAATTTATGGAGCATATTGTCAAATCAAGTTTATAAGAACGGAAGGCAATTTGACAATTTAAAATCACTTAAAACAGCCATTCAAGAAGAATGGGCCAAGTTAGACGAAGATATTCTCCACCGACTCGTTGATTCAATGCCACGGCGAATAACAAGTGTGCAAATTAACAGAGGTGGTCATACTAAATATTAGTTTACAAGCATAAATAAGTTTTTACCATATTTTATTGAAATAGATCTGAAATAAAACAAAATTTTAATCTTGCACTTATAATTGTTTCCATTGACAAAGAAGTATTAACAATTAATACATGCTGATAACGGTACTATTGAGAAGCAAATTCTAAAAATAATTTCACAAAATGATGTGAAGAGAATCTATCAACATTTTTGTATACCTCAATTTTACCGTTAGTTGGATTATTAAATTATAGAGAGCGAAACATGTAGAAAAGACATATGCACATTTAGTTATTTCGATCACTGTATGTATTTTTAACACAAAACAGTTATAGATATATGAAATAGCT
This sequence comes from Pollenia amentaria, assembly GCA_943735925.1. NCBI lineage: Eukaryota > Metazoa > Arthropoda > Insecta > Diptera > Polleniidae > Pollenia > Pollenia amentaria. The sequence continues at coordinate 195,099,479 of OX031008.1, read as the reverse complement.
GCTATATCCTGGACAAATTTTATGCAAAATTGACTGTAGGTCGCATATATTCCCATCCTTGAAATGTAGGAATAATTATTGATATTTTTAAGCAAACACTTTTTTGAAAATTTTTTTAAATTTCAACCAATTTTTTTTACTGTTTCTATTAACAAAACATCAACAAAAATGTTGACAACTATACAAAATATGATATACGCGTTATTGGTTTTAAGTTTTAATAATTTTGTATAAAATATTAACGATCCTTAAAATAATCGTTTTTCTAAATTTTTTTTGATCGTTAAGTGAAAAAAATGGACCACAACAAAAAAAAACTCTAAAAAACCTAAAAAAGAATGATAATAAACTAGCGCGGCGGAGTTTGTTATTAAAGCAACAACAAAAGTAGGTTAATAACGATTCAATGTTTGTGTCGACACAACAACAACACTATAACAAAATAAGTTGAAAAAAAGTTGATAAAACAGAATGAAAAAAATCCCGTATTCTATTTTCTTTAATTTTAAAGTTAAATACATACAATTTTGAAAGTAGAATGATGATGGAAACCATATCTGCAGCCAAGGAAAGGATAAAGCAACAGTGTGTGAGAAAGAATTATTGTGAGTACAACAAAAGACAATGGTGTTCTGAAATTGTTCCAAAAAAAAAGAAAAACAATGTCCTAAAGCGAAGCCTTTTCTTGCCTCCTCCATCCTCTTCATCATCTCTTCACTGCTTGCGGGGTGCACGTCATTGCTCGTGAAAATGAGTAAACATTTTTATTTGATTCAGCAAAATTATTTATTTAAAATTTGTATTAATTTCTGTAAACTTTTTTGTTTCATTCAGCTAAATTATTTGTTTGACTTTTTTTTTTTAATATCAAACACAAATTAAACCAATAATTACAACTATTTGTTTTAAAAAATCCGAGTTTTCTTTTCAATAAACGAAATGTAAAATAAATTGTTTAAATATGCAAATTTGTTTGTAGGACCTGTTTCAAACAAAGAGGTTTTGATTCTGCAAATTTGTTGGCTTAAATTGGAAAAATATTTTTTTCTGTGTAACCTTATAGCATTTTTCGGGTCCGTGACACTCTCGAAAGTTTGTCTTGAAGTAGTGTGAGTAGTTTATCAAGTGATCCTCCTTGACCGACTATATTTACCAACTAAAAAAAACGGTTAAATTATATTATTGGTTTTCTCCAAAAAGTCAATTTACAGCACCCCAAGAGATTTAAAATTATTTCCCTTATTATTGGAATGCAAAAAATTTCTGATAAAAAATTTAAATTAATTTAAAAAGTGCTTATGTTTATGTCTTAAAGTTTTTCACCCATTTCTAAATGAATAGAATAAAAGACTTTTAAAATATCAACATAAATTGAAATTTATGGCCTTCAATGATTTAAGAAAAAACTCATCTTTATAACCTAATTTCCTGTTCCATTACAAAGTTAATTATTTTATTATCATATCAATTACAGCCAAATATTCTGTTTTATATTTGTAACATTTTTGTCTAACAAATCCTTTGAATTCCATGACGTCTGCCTTAGAGTCATGATTTTAAAAAGGATTAAATTATAAACTTTAAGCGGAAAGCATCATTAAATAAACCTCAACATAATAATTCATAGATCCCAACAAAAGCCAGGCGGAGGTTATCATCGCAGTAATTTGGAGCAATAAATTAAATGAATGAGTTGGTGATTTTAAAATTATGCGCCGGTAATATAATAAACATTTTTTTTAATAAACAACTAAATTTATTTTGTTCCATTTGTTATTTTGTATACATTTCAAGTGTTTATGTGTGATTCTATCCAAAGATGCCATCTTTGAATAGAGTTAGTGGTACTATTATCTTTTTTTTTTTTTTTGTCATGATTATCCTGAAAATAAACCTGTCCTTTTTCATTCCTTTTGTGCGAAACATCCAATCACTGCCATAAATAACTTAAGGCAGTGATTTTTTAACAATGTTTGAATGTCTGTGCGTGTACATAAACACATGGATATATTCAATTGGATTGAGGAAAAAACGTTTTTCTGTTGAAATGTTAGGACATTTTTTTAGGAAAAAATTAAGGATTAAAAAGAAACAAAATTTTACAAAAAAAAAAAAAAAAAATATACAGCTTCGTTTACAATAAGCAGAAATATTTTCACTGGTGTTCATAATAGAGCAACAATTTTTTTGTAACCACTCACATTTTCAGTTAAGAACCCGTTTGCAAATTTTTCACAGAACAAAATTAAGTACTTATTTAGTATTATTTTTAAAACATTTTGTTGGAATTTTCATTAAAAACTAAATAAAATTATTATAAACGTCATATATGTACATTTTCATACAAATTGTTGCAGAAGTAGGAGTAGACTCAACTTTTTAAAAAAACTTTAGGTATATTTTTGTTGGAAAAATGAAAGGAAAATATATGATATACTTTGGGAAGAAATTAGATAGAACAAAATCGAAATTGTTGTTAGCATTGTGTACGAGGCTTAAAATACAAACCTTAAACACATTTTAAAATATTATCTTTTTCGGTTTTCCTGACTTAGAATAATGTTGTTTTTTTTTTTTTGAGATATTATAATTTAATGACTGACGGTTCCCTAATGGGTGTCCGCGGACACATCGTTTCATAACTTTAAAATTCACAAGAGATGGCTTGTGTCTTTAATAACTTATAAGACATTTTGGACAACAAAGTTTTTTTATCTTTGAAGTTGTTTGCCAACAATATGAAGTCATAATGTCAGCGGTCAGCCAAATATTGCAAAATAGATAATTAGCCTAAAATTTAAGTTGCTGAAAAGTATTAAGTTTTGAAAGTGGGTCGTTTTGAAATTAAACAATCTGATATTTTATGGAACTTTGGTAAGGAAAATATTTAAACCGGGTATTCAACTAGAAACACATATACGAACGATCTGGGAAAAATTAAATATTAGCCAAACTTTATTTTAAACTCTTTTGTATACACACTGGGCCTGGCTGGTACCACTTGTACTTTGTATGGAGTTCTTTGTGGCTTTGTGCTGCACTGATAGAAAAGACGTCATAGCGCTGATGTATTTTAATATCAGTACTATGGCAAGTGTCTTCGTTTTTGACCCCATGACCTTAACATCACTTGGCCAAATTGTCATCAGTGCCAATAATTTTAATTATGTTGTCAATGGGATGACACATTGGCATCACAGAAATTACGAATCGGAGTCGGTTTTATATAGAATGTCATCAGTGCGATGACAAACTGTCATCAAATTGAGTCATTGTAACTGACCTTAAGTCACATTAAGAGAATATCATTATTTACTTACCCGTTACACATGTTAGTTTCACTATTGATGTATTCCGCCATATGTTTTCAGAAGAACTCTCAATAGTAAGACACCAGCAGAATGGTGTCGCAATAGGGTTTTCGTAATATTTATACCTTAAAAATGTTATGTATATAAATAAATAATTAAAAAATAGAATAGGGAAATTTTTGCTTCTAATTTTATTTTTTAAATATGAAAATAATGTTAATAATATATTATGACATGATATATTATGTCATCGCACTGATGACAGTTTGTCATCGCACTGACGACAGTTTGTCATCGCACTGATGACATGATATATTATGTCATCGCGCTGATCACAGTTTGTCATCGCGCTGTTGACAGTATATCATCGCACTGATGACAGTTTGTCATCGCACTGATAACATGATATATTATGTAATCGAAAAGATGACAGTTTGTCTGTACTGATGTCAAAGTATATCAGCGTTATGACGCCTTTTCTATCAGTGTACACAATATGTGGCATCGAATTGATGTCACTATAGTCATAGCGTAGATGACACATTAAATATGACAAAATTTTAGGATGATGTTCGTCATTGGATTGCTGTCAGTTTTGCCTCTTTGATGCCATTTGTAACAACATTGATGTCACACTTCTGATGTTAGGGCATCATCAATATGAAAATGTGTTTTCTCTTGTCTAGTCTAGTCTAGTCTAGTCCCTTGCTGGGACTACTTTTATTTGTATGGAGCTTTATGGCTACATCAAGAACATTTTGTTGTCACCTTGAATAATTCTGCGAAATAAAAGTAAAGAAAAAATTCTTATGCGTTGCGTTTGCTTTTTGATACGTTCCGTTTTTATTTCATTTACTACACAGAAAAAAATTTAAATTGATTTCAATTAAAAAATTTGTGATATTAATTAAAAAATAATTAAAATTTGGACGTACATTTTATTCACTTGATTAAACGTTTATTTCAATTGATTAATTTTTCAATTAAAACTGATTTGAATTTTGATTAATGCTTTAATTGATGAAAAGTTTTGGAGAATTTTATCTGTGTACAGAATGTATATAAAAGGGCAAAGCCAGGCCATGCTCAAAATTTTCATTAGGCCAATTGCCCCGCCCACGGTGTTTAAATTTACACTTTTTTTATTTAGTCCTCCGTCTTACATATGTTTTGATATGTTTTCCATTCAAAATGCATTGAAAAAGTCTGGCGAAGACGAAGGGTGAACAATTTTATGAAAAAAACTGGAAAAAATCAAAAAAATTACTGGCCAGGCCCAGGTCTACACTTAGGGTTTAAAGCCTTATAGTTTCTCGTAGAAATTTAAAAGTAAAATTTGCCCAAAGATATAAGCTCCTATTATTCTTTTTCTATAACTTAATAAATAATTTCATACAACATATATTAAAACATGATTTCCTTAAATTTATAGAGCCCTAAAATGCCAGTTCAAAAAGTGAAGTAACACTCCGAAACGAACAGAGTTTAGTTTATGGGAACAACTCCGTCCATTAACACTTTTCGTTTCACTGAATTATATTTTAAAGTCGGCCAATAGGTAACAAAGAAAAACAAACAAAAAAAAAAAATATTGTACAAGTACGTTAATATTGGTTGTGGAATTACAAGCAGAAGGAAAAAATGAACAAAGATCCTCAGAGTATTAAATTAAAAAAAAGAAGACGAAACAAATAAAACCAAACAAGTGAGTGTTTTATTAACTCATACTTCTTCACTTCTGGTGCTTGCACTCCTTCTTCCATATATACATATATTTTCTTTTATAAATGTATGTTTATATATGCATTAAGCAGGCGCGGATCTAGCCTTACCGTTTGAGGGGGGACTTTTTAGAAATATATTTATGTAATTTTTCTATTAGTAGCTTAAATGTGGTTTATTTTATTCCCAGGGCATGTAGACCATACATAATAAAAGCATATCATATTTCAATTATTTTAATTCATTTATTTCTTGATATTGATATACATACCCAGCAAAAACTTTGCTTACAAAATAAGTAGAAAATAATGAGAACTTGAGGAAAGGAGTACTTATTTTTCTACTAGAAAAAGTACTTATTTTTGCTCGCGATGTCCCAAAAGTAATCCTTTATAATTTGGCCAATTACAACCTAAAAAATAATACCTTTATTTTATACTTAAAAGTTGTATAAAAATATGTAGTTACCAAAAGAGACAAGAAATAAGTACTTTCAAATTTACTTTCAAAGAGGTTAAAACACACTTATTAAAATTGCTCTGAAATCTTATGGAATTTTTGTTGAAAAAGTGTAAACAATATTAAATTTTTCGATATGTAAGAAAATATTTAATAAAGAGTGCTTTTGCTGTACAAAATCATTTATAGCTCTAACACTATATTAACAATGTGTGTATTAATATATGTAAATATACGGGCCTGTCACAGAAATCGATTTCAATCAAAAGTTTTGTTAATTCCGAGAAAACTTCTTTAGAAAACAAAAACCGATAAATTTTCTCGGAATGAAATCACTTTTAATTTTTCGATCGAAAAAGGTTTTTGTTTTGATTTCCACAATATTTCCACATTTAACTTAATAATAACAAAATTGAAATTTGTCGGAATTACGAAAATCGATCGAAATGAAACTACGGATTCAAAATCATTCCGAATTCAAAACAATTCTCCAAAAAAACATCGTTAACATTAGATTGATAGTACTACTAGTATTCTAATAACAAGAATATATTGTGTTGGTAATTTTGGAACATATTTATGTATATATTTACATAAATTTGATTGATTTTTGGATTTTCCATGTATTTCACATCGAAACTTTTCTTAAAATTTTATAATATTACCAGATATCTAACAAATATTAATATAATATATCGTCGGTCACAGGTTGACAACTCTTAACTCGCAAAAAAATCGAATCGGGGTTTTTGAAGCCAAAAGACTGTGTTTGTCCTTCTGTATGTTAGCATGTTGTTTTCTTTACACCATCTTACAATAAATATCTCCTACAAATTTTGGTTTTTTTTATTTACTTCCAACACGGTTTAGTAACGGAGTAATAACGTTTTTTTTTGTCTCCTGAAAAGTACAAAAAAACATGTTAAGAGTTGTCAACCTGTGACCGACGTAATTGCAAATTGATTTAAAAAATTATTTAAAATCATATAATAATAACTTATTTAAGTCATTATACCAAAGTATTTTTTTGTAATGTATAATTATGACTTATTTAAGATATAATAATATAGTTATTATTTTATACATAACTAATAATGCAAAAAGTGGCGAATAAAGCTACAAAGTAATGAATTCAGGAAGTCATTAAAAGTAGCATTGTAAGTTAAGTTTTTGCTGGGTAGGTAAGTGCAGCTTAGGTTATTTTACATATGTAGGGTTATTATAGGTATTTATTAAGTTCACTTATTTTATTATTAGTATAAGGTTGGCTGAGTTTTAATTAATACTAGTAGCTATAAGTTTTAATTAGTTGATTTCACACTTGTTATATTCAGTTTATTTTACACTTCGGTTAGGTTAAATCTATTTTGTAGTTCTTCTATTTACTTCTTACACAACACTCTGCGGCTTAGCGACCGAACACTTTTCCCCTTCTACGACGTTACTTCATCAACTCAAGCTCTATCACAAAACTGACTCCTACTCTCGTCGCTAAATTAATCCTAGCCTCCGTTTTGTCTTGTTCGAAACGTGCGTGTGTCTGTTGTATGTCTGCTGTCATTCCAGTCCCAGCTAGCATTTTCAATCGTCAAGCAGTCTACTGGGAATCTCATGACGAGTGTTTTTGATCGTCGATGAGCTCATTTGTTAGTTGTAGACAATTCCTCGCACGGGAGAAACTGTTACACGCACTGATTCGTATGAGAGATTCTTCCATAACACAGAAAACGACTCTTATATTAATCCTAAAGGGAATCGTTTATGATGTATGTAGAGATTATCTAACGAATATTTTAAAAAGCATGCCAAGAGTCGTATGAGTCTCACGTAGGGATTATTTTACAACTCGTGAAATGCTCAGCAGTATAACTGAGCTACCTAAATAATGGCATCAAGCGTGTTTTTCATGTCAAAACTTATAATTTTCATACAATTTATATGAAATAAACCTTAAGGTCGCGAAATCAACACCATCCTGTCGAAAAATCTTATTTTACAGATCGTTAGGTCGGTTTGTTTTATTGAAATTGTATTGGCAATAGAATTTCCATATTTCAAAAACGCTCTTATTTAGGTAGCTCAGTAATTCTTTTATGACTCTTACAGAGAGTCGCAAAAGGTTCATTCCAAGATTAAAAAACGAGCGTGTCAAAAATATATAAAAAAATAATAAATAAAAACAAATTTAGATATTTTTGTTTTTGTTACTCGTCAGATAATCATCAGAAGACTCTTTTAGGAATTGTATATTGAACATAATCGTCTAACAAACAGCCTATGCTAGCTGGGGTGTATGTCATATGTGTTGTCAATGTAGCGTATATTGTCAGAGCCACCATCCCACATATAAATATATATTAAGTGAATATTAAATATAAGATGTATCAATCATGATCACAAAGCTATACCTATTTCAAGGGACCGTAAATATTTATTTTTTTAAATTTTTAAAGAAAAAAAAAAAACAACTACAAGAACATATTGGAGAACCAAGTCATAAACAGTATATTGATCGTTTTTATAAGATCATAGGATTTTTATATTCTTGATATTTTTTTTTTTGCAGACATTTTTATATACATATGTGATGAAAATCGATCAATTTCCAAATGATAATTTTTGAAAGGGGTGACACATTTCAAGCGATTTTAGAATCCATTTCAGCACAGAAAAAAATAAAAATTGATTTCAACTAAAAAATTTGTGATACTTATTAAAAAATTATACAATTTGCACCAGTAAAGAAACTAATAGTATCAAATAAACATCTTACGTTTCACGTGATTAAACATTTAGTTCACTGGATTAACTTTTTAATTAAAACTGATTTTATTTTTGATTAATGCTTTAATTGGTGAACAAGTTTGGAGAATTTTTTCTGTGTGAATTATAATCAAAATTTGTTCTTCCAAATACATTACAATTAACTGAGGAGGTCCATAACAAATAGCAACAATTCCACAGTTTTTTGTTTTCTTTTATTATTTTATTCTTATAGAACTTACCAACTTCTAATAATTATGTTCCAATACAATTATAATGGTTCAGATCAGAACAAAACAATGCCACATCTCAGTGTTACCACCAGCAAAATTCTTAATTACACTTGAGATGAAGCAAGGTTACTGGATTAAGATGCTATTACACCAAGTATCAAACTAACAAGCTTTTGGAAAGAAGAAAAATTCAATAAATTTATTTAAAGGATATCAATATAAATCATACTACTGGATATCCTGGAAGAGATGAACGTTTTCTGCGTCGCACATACTTGTTCTTTTTAACAAATTTTCTATAACTTTTCGCAAAATTTTGGGTGTAAAGGGCAGCATTTTATTTCCAATGCTGGTTATTACTTGTGGGATGGTTTTTGGCTTGTTAACATATACTCATTCTTTCAATTATCCCAACAAAAAAAAAAAAAAAAAAAAAAAAAATGCCAGCAGCTGGTCAAACCGGTAAACATGGACGCCAATTAAAAAAGCTAATACGTGAAATAATGCGTGCTTACCAAATCCATTGAGGCAACTGCATTACGTGCTGTGTCTCCATCTTGTTTAAACCACAAGCGCAGAAAAAATTATCATTAGTTTTTTTATCAATTAAAAAATTGTTTACAAAGTATTTCAATTTAATTAATGTGATAATTGATTCCATTATTTTTTTGTTGAAAGAAAATTAATAATTTTATTTTGATTTAATTAACATTTTGGTTGTTTTAAAATAAATTTTTAATTAAAATATTAATTAAATAACAAAAAATCTTAATTGACTTTTTTCGTTTAAAATAAAAAAAATTTTAACTTGTAGAATTGTTGCTGGAAGTTGTCAATATTTAATTAAATAAATTTAAACCTTTTTTGAAATGGCAAAGTTTTTTGATCATTTCTTTAATTAATCTTTAAAATATCATTCATTGAAAAAAAATATACACAATTTTACAATTTTTAGTAATCAATAGAGTCTTTTGGTAATAAGTGCAAAATTAGCAACTTGTTCGCTTAATAATATGAATTTGGTATACATTTGTTGAGTAGAGACCATTTTAATTTTTTTCTGTGAGGTTGGACCATTTTCCTATGATGACCTAACAATATTTTCCAACATAGTCCGATATGCGCCACCGCCGATAAAGATCGAAACACCAATTCCATTAAAAAAAAAACATGGGCTAATTATTCGATCAAACTATATAACACACCAAACCGTTTACTTAAATGGGTGTAATTGTCGCTAATGAAATACTACTGGATTCTCCGCAACCCAAGTTCTGCAGATTTGCTTGTTGACGTAGCCATTTAATAGAAAATGGCCTTCGTCGATCATTATCTGGACTTTTTGAAAACTAAAACTCAGTAGTTTTATAATCAAAAAAGTTATAAGCAATTCAACCCTTATAATAGCTCATTCTGCGCCAACTTTGAGAAGATTCAAAATTTTCGTTGTCTTCTTTAGTAACGGGTTGTTTACACGATCACACAATATGTACGTATTAAAGGGAAAATACCATCTTGACATGAGAAGTTGTTATTGTTTTTTTTTTTCTTGTAAATTTTCAAACGATTATTATGTATATCAGAGATGCAATTTCGTCAAAACACGAACGACTTTTTTCATTTTGTGTTTTTCGACGCCAGACTGTTTCTCAAAGGTGCCCACTAGTCTCTCAACTGAAGCATTTGAAAATGGCAAAATAAAATAAATTACTTATTGTACACTGATAGAAATGGCGTCATAACGCTGATGTATTTTGACATCAGTACTATGACAAGTGCCCTTGTTTTTGACCCCATGCCACTTTACATTACTGTGATGTCAACCTTAACATCAGTTGGTCAAATTGTCATCAGGGGTAAAAACTTTAATTATGTCTTTAATGGGATGACACAATGGCATCACAGAAATAACGAATCGAAGTCGGTTTTATAAAGCATGTCATCAGTGCGATGACAAACTATAATCGAATTGAGTCATTGTAATTGACCTTAAGTCAAATTAAGAGAATATCATTATTTACTTACCTGTTATACATATTTGCTTTTCTTTCTTTTGTTGTATTCCGCCCAGAAGAACTCTAAATTATAAGGCACCAGCAGCATGCCCGATATGGGTTTCGTAATATTTATACCTTAAAAATTTTATGTATTTAATGTCAGTTTGTAAGAAACGTCAATATATATATATATATATATATATATATATATATATGTGTATACATGTGTTGCCACTGAAAACGACTCGAAATGAGTTAAATCATAAACTGTGCATTTGATCATGCTATGATCTTTAGCACAGCTGTTGAGCATTAGCATACAAAGGTTTCTAGGTTGGTATGACCAATTTCCGATAGGCGGCACCATTGAAAATTACTCAAAATAAATTATATCATTTGATCATGCTATGGTCTTTAGTAAAGTTGTTGCGCATTAGCCGGCAAAGGTTTCTATGTTGGTATGAACACTTTCCGACAAGAAGTTCCATTGAAAATGAATCAAATCGTAAGCTATGCAATTGATCATGCTTTGATCTGTATTAAAGTAGTTGTGCTTGAGCCGACGGAGGTTTTTAAATTGATGTGATTTCATTGAGTGTTTGTGGCCTAAATTTGGAGATCGACTGTTTTTCATACGGTCAACTCTATGTCGCATGTTCCCGTGTCGGAAAGCCATCCTCTTTGTTCATTTTCGCACCTGACAACAAAACGAAAAATATTGTTTATCACAAAGTGCTTCAATTATATTCTCTTAACTTATTCAATAGTTTACTTATAATTCACATTTTCATATTCTTTTTGTAAATAAAGATAAATTATATGCCCCGAATATTACCTGTACCTGATTCTGTATCTGTATATTAAATATACACAACAACAATACTTTTCTAGGCAAAACAACGTTTGCCGGGTCAGCTAGTTTATTATAATTAAAATTACAATAAATCTTAAAGCTAAATCACTAGCAACTAAGGATATCGGCTTCATAACAAAACGAATTTATTACCTTAAGTCGGACGAAAACGAAAAAAATCTAAATTGATCTTCTAAGTACATGGTTTCCGCCGGGAAGGTATACTACTTTGTTTGTAAATGGTCTAGTGGAAGAAGCTCTTGTGTCAACTGTACCTTAAATGGAAACAAATGCAAGTCCTTGTGCCCCGGTAGTCTGGAGCAGCAGTAATGTTTTCAGCCGATCTTGCAGTACGTTGTGGTCCATGCTTGGGCCTATCGCCTACAGACCCTCTTTCTTCGAAATCGTTCACTACACGATAAATAGTGCGTTTTGTTGGCACGTTGTTTCTCCAAAAAAATTCACGTAACTTTCGATGATTGATTTTGATAAAATGTTTTAACGATTAAAACATAATAAATTTGCCAAATATGAACTGTCAGGACTAATGTTTACCAAAATGGCGGCAAAACAAAGTGGTACACCTTCCCGGCGGACACCCTGTATTTTAAAAACTAACTCGCAGATAAATCAAATTATTTATAATTTTTATCAATAGTAGAACACTATTATACCACAACAAGTTCTTAAAAAATATAAGCACTCTACCGACTTAAAAAAATATTATTTGTTTATCCGAAAACTTGCTATTGTGGAATTATTTCGTTATGTTATGGACCTCCTTAACTAACAACTTTAAATTTTAAAGAATAAAGGCAGGAAATATAAGAAAACATTAAGTAGAAATCAATTTTTAAATATTCTGATACTGTTTTGTTTTAAAAATCGATTTCTATCACTACCGGATTTTTAGAAATATATTTGTTTTTGGCAGACAAAATTTATGTCTTTTATTTTTGTATTAATTCCCCTTTTATTTGTTAAGTTAAATTCAATTTATGTTTTAGAAATTTATTTATTTGATGGCATTAGATTATCAAAAAAAAAAAAGTTAATCGGAAAAAAATCAGTTATCAACTTTTATTTCTGCCAAAAAAGAAAAAAAAATTGAAAATATCAAATATTTCTTCAAAAAATAAAAAACAAAAAGTATTTTTCGCAAAAAAAAAACAGAAAATAACAACTGAAGGCTTATTGTAAGAAAATAATACTTAAGCCACCCCAAATTTAAAACCTGGATTGTGTGTGTTTTTTATAAAAAAAAGTCTATTTCCAACAATAACTTCAACCGCACGCCTTTTTAAGTCAAGCGTTTGCTCTTCGCATATAAATGGCACATATTTGGTTTTGCAAGAAATGTTTGTATTTAAAAACATATATTTAACATTTGGGGGAAGAACTCCTTTATCCTCCCTGGATCCGCCCCTGTATGTAACTGTGTAAGTATTTTTAATGTTCCTGAGCTGCACCCAAGGAATATGGCCAGTCAAACCATAAAAGCGAATAATATAATATTTCCTCTTAGACTTGCAACCAGTAACCAGCCATGAGGGCTAGACTGGGTTAAATTATAGAGTGAATGTGTATATGTAGTACTTTTGTGTCACTTTATAACGGTTTATAGCGGCTTGTATGCTTTATTATAAAAATTCATTTCGTGTGCGTGTGTGCTTGCCAGTATATACACACAAACATACATAAGTGTTTGTATGTTTGTGGGTTTTCACAATGTCCTGAAGTGAAAATTAATGGCTACAAATTTTTATGGCAGCATTTGTCACTGATTTAATGGTGATTTACGCGTGTGTACATATACAGGGAGTCTGAATATACTACGAGTACGCCGGCGACAACAGTAACAGCAACAGCCACCAGAAAAATGTCAAAAAAAGCTGTAGTCCGAGTTTAAAGAGGAAAAAACACTATTGGAAAATGAAAGGAAACTCCATAATTTTAAGCGTTTTCATAGCATTAATATTTTTCTTAAGTGGGTGTTTATTGCTGTTGCTTTTTTCTACTTTTAATAATTAATTTGTTGGTTTTATGATTAGTTTAATAACAATATTTTTTAAGAAAAAATAAATTTTTAAAGATTTATTGTGCAGTGTTTTTAAATTAAAATTGTTAAATTATAGGTATTAAAAAAAATGGAAAAAGTACAGTTGGTTTGTATGATATTCTAAACGTATGATCTGGTACTTTTAATTGTAGGATCACTTAACTTTATTAAAAATTGGGCCGGCAATCAACCGCAAGCTGTTTAATGCCGTACAGGGCATATATATATATATATATATCGGGTGATTTATCGTGAGGTTTGATTTATAATGTAAAATTAAACACATCAATTTTAAAGTGAACTCAAAACTTTTATTATCGGTTAAAAGAACAATTTATGGCATTTAGGGCTAATAAATCAGAGCAGGTTAAACTCTATTTTCGGTTTAAAATGTGTTTAAGCCAACAAATCTATAAATCAGAAAACATATAAACCATCATCTTTAAACGCATAAAATTGGGCGTTTAAACTACCAATACAAACCATATGAATTTGTCAACATTTATTGTAGTGCTGCCACATGTTACTTTTTACACTACATTTAATACATGGGACACTGATTTACAACTCTTAAACTGTCAACTGTTTAAACTACATATAAATTTAAGTTTAGTTCAACTAAACCAGCGTTTAAAAAATCACTGATTTATTAGCCATTACTGTTTTAAAATGATATTATGTATATGTTGGCCATGAATTCACGAGTAATGTTGCCTTTCAAACCATCAAACGTAGCTGGCTTTTTACTGAAAACCTCAAAATTTACCTATCCCTAGCGAAAATAGTCCAAAGGTGTGATATCGCACGATCTAGGAGGCCATCTTACCGTAGCACAACGTGAAATTAAGTGCTTACCAAAATGATTTCTCAGCAAGGTCATTGTTTGACGCGTTGCGTGGCTCGTAGCGTCTTGTTGAAACCAGATCTCACCGAGACCATGTGCTTAAATTGCAGAAAGCACATAGACATTTACACTTTGCGATAATGGTTATCATTGACAATAACATTCTGATTTTCTTAATTTTTGAAGAAATATGGAACAATGATTCCACCAGCCCATAAACCACAACATATTGTTGTTTCTAAAAAATGTAATGATAGTTCTTGGCAAATGCGCCAATTTTCTTTATTATAGTATTTTCAGTAAGTCGATTAGTTCACAGAACGTTGATTTTTGTAATACAGCTGAACAATATGGAGACGCTGTTGTGGTGTGAGGCTTTACATGATGACTTACCAAACGATACTGAACAAAAATGACAAAGCAGTTGCACGCAAAGAAAAAATATGGTTGTGCTAAACATATTCTATGAGCAACATATTATAATAAGATTCATGATTGTAGTCAACATATTACGATTATTATTGAATCATACACTCACAATATTATTACAGTAACGGACTGTATGTTATTCAAGAAGTATTCCGTTCAGTCATTTTTAAATAAATACACATTTAAAATTCCAAGCAAATTAGTTTTTAACTGATTCTAACATTTATTAAAAAAAAACTAAGTGCACATTAATACTGATTTTCGGTTGCATTTAATATTGTCAGTTGATTAAGTAAAAATATTCTGTATGTAAAATTAAATGAAAACGAAATTTAAAACAACTGTTAATTTACTTAAAACCCGATTTTTTTATTTTGCATTTAATTTAAACGAAAAGTTAATAAAATTTTTACTGTCAAAAAAAATTAGCCACAAATTCCGTAAAAACAAATGAATTTTTCAGTTACATAATTTATATAATTTAACTATCAAAAAATTAATTTTCAGTTATCTATTTATAGATCTGTGGCAAAAAGTAAAAAAACGATTTGCTTGTTTTGTGTAGAAAATTCCCATATTCTATTTGTTAAAATTATTTAGTTAAATACATCAAATTTTTAAAGTAAAATAATTGCGAATACCATATCGTTCATGCTGCTGTAAACAAAGTGGTCAGTACAACAAAAGTAAAACAAACATGTATAATGGGGTAAGTAAATAAAAATAAATATTCTCTCTCTCTCTCTCTCTCTCTCTCATTAGAATAACAACCGGACAGGTGTCCATA
The DNA here is from genome assembly GCA_943735925.1 of Pollenia amentaria. Classification (NCBI taxonomy): domain Eukaryota; kingdom Metazoa; phylum Arthropoda; class Insecta; order Diptera; family Polleniidae; genus Pollenia; species Pollenia amentaria. Next base: position 195,084,022 of record OX031008.1, on the reverse strand, counting down.
GCTGCCAGATTTGACGATTTATCGTCATTTTGACGATTTTTAGGTACAAAAATGGTTTATTGACGATAGGACGATTTGTATCCCAAATTTGACGACTTTTTAAATGACAAATTTTGCTCAAATTTAGAATTTTTTTTAATATAATTTCACATTTTATTTAAGCTTATAATATTATTTTATTTGAATTATTTGATTGGCAGTAATTTTAATGTCTTAGCCGTTCATCATTAAAATACGATTGTTTTTTAGCACGATGCATATTTTTAAGAGTTCTATTTGATCGGTTAGTACTTTTTTATTACAGGCAATTTACAACCACTCTCTTTAGTCTGGATTCACATTATGAAACTTTTCTTTCAGAAAGTCTGATTTTATTGGCGTTTACCAGAATTAGGACTAATCATGTAAAACCCAAATAATAACATTGAAAGAAACGCCAAAGAATAACATTGAAAGCACACACAATGTCATAAATAGTTTGTAGTTTTGTTGTTGCTTTCCACAGAAATTCATGTACCGTTTTAAAATTTTCAACGCCAAGAGCTATGCAGCGTTTGAAATTTTAAAACGCAATGTGAATTTCTGTAGAAAGCAACAACAAAACTACAAAATATTTATAAAATTGTGTGTGCTTTCAATGTTATTCTTTTGCATTGCATTGTGTTTTACATGATTAGGGCCTTAAGTTCTTAAGCAGGATTTTCGACATGAAAAATAGGTGTTTGATATACCTTGGTTTTAGTTAATTTTCTTACTTTTCTTATGAATGCCAATACTTTTGAAAAATGTTTGGTTGTCTTACTTCAATAATAAGTTTCTTAACGAAAATTTTTATTTAATTTCAAAAACAGGCAGAATATATTAAAATTTTATTAGCAACGAAAACTAAAATTAACAATTAATTTTCAAAACTTATAAAAATTAAGTGGCTTTTTACAATGACGATTTTTGTGACGATTTAGCATAGTCAATTTGACGGTTTTGAAGATTTTTTTCTTAAAATTTGACGAATTTCGACCAATTTTATCTGGCAGCTATGCAGGTGTCTAGTATTTTTTTAGAAATTCGAGTAAAATCTGTATTATATAAAATTAATGAATTACATAAAATAACTTAAAATTCAATTGTTTTTACGGAATTCGTCGGTTATTTTTTTGATAGTTGAATTATATAAAATAACTAGCTGACCCGGTCCGCGTTGCTGGCCCTAAGCAAACATTTGTGTTGTATTACCAGACGATTTAAATTGATCTTTAAACGAAATTTACGGCCTTTAAATAAAAATCCATGAAATACCTATCATAAATTTTTTTTACAGAATAACTTACATATGGTGTAGATATGGGTTCAATGAAAAAAGAAACACATGTATTTAAGGCAAATTGGAAATTATATTTATTGATTACTTCATCTTAAGGCTAGTGGATAGACAATGTTTTTTGTTTTTTTATTTGGTGTAAAAACGTATAAATTTTTTGGGGTGCCAACTCGGGAGCAAGCCACATACAACTGGCCATGTGAAAAACATGAATTTTCCAAAATTAAGCCAGCAATAGTCAATGATTGACCTTGTGCTTTGTTGATGGTAATAGCAAAGGCAAGACGCAAAGGGAATTGGAGCCGCTTGAATTCAAATGGTAAATCGTTGGAAATCATCGGAATTCGTGGAATAAGTACGTCTTCGCCTTTGAATCTGTCACCGATGATTGTTGCCTCGATTAAATTTGGTGAACAGTTTTTGATGGTCAATCTGGTTCCGTTGCATAACTTTGGTGCGTTTAAGTTGCGAATAAGAATTACCGGTGACCCAACCTTTAATGTTAGTACATGCGGTGGCATTCCGGATGGTTCCAATGAATTCAAAAATTCAGTGGGATAATTGACGGCTTGTTCTTCAGCCATTACTGTGTCGATCGATTTGTATTTGAATAATATGCCGGGCAGTTTCAATTGAATTTGCTCATTGAGCTTGTTGACATCGTCATTTTTTGGTGCCAAAATTGCACGTTCGTACAGCCAATCCGGATTTTTGTAGGAGGTTGTTAGACTTGGGAATACCTTGTCGACGACGGCTTGAATATTCATTTGCATTTGACAGAAGTTAGGCGGGAACGAAATCTCGTTCGTGGCGCAATCAATTGGAATTTTTCCATTACCAATGTCCAAAAGTTGTTTTGAGAATGTTTGGGCAGACGGGTCTTGCAACAAATGCACACGCATGTTCGTCGATAGCGTTATTTTCTCGACTTGGTTCCAAAGGTATGAAGCTTTCAAGCATGCGTTCAGCTCATCTGCGGGCATTGATCTTGGAATAACGGGCAAAGTTTGACGGAAATCACCAGCAAGAAGAATAAGAGCGCCTCCCATCGGTTGGTTGTTTCCTCGAAAATCACGTAGAGTCCGGTCAAGCGCTTCGAGCATTTTCTTATGGGCCATTGTGCATTCGTCCCAAATGATAATTTTGCACGTTTTAAGGATTTTGGCCATGCCGGAGTTTTTGCTGATGTTGCAAGTTGGTGTTTCTACCTGGTTCAAATTCGATGGAAGTTTCAGTGCTGAGTGTGCAGTGCGTCCGCCGTCTAATAGCGTTGATGCAATTCCCGATGATGCCACTGCGAGTGCAATCCAATTCTGCATTCGAACCGACGCCAATATTAAATTGATGAGAAATGTTTTACCTGTTCCTCCTGGTGCATCGAGGAAAAAAAGTCCCCCATTTCCGTTTGTAATCCGTTGCATGATTTTTGCGTAAGCAGTTTTTTGATCATCAACCAACCGCCTTGTTTGAGTTTCCACATATTGTTGTTGCTGGTTGACATCGAAGTGCTGTTCTCGCACCAGGTCTCTGTCTTGAACGCTGTTTATGTCCCGTATCGGAGCCGGCATTCCAAGTTGAATAAGGACTTTGTTGTTGATGGATATGCACATGTCCTCAATCAACAGTAGAGTTTGGTTGAAAATCTCGTCCGTATACTCCTGGTTAGGATATGTTTCACGTGATTGCCTGAGAATGTCTTCACATAAGCTTTCGCGATGCGTTTCCCACAATTCTCGTGGATTAGATGGTGAACATGTTGTTAAAATTATCGCAAACAAAGTGCGTATTTGTTTTGGGTGACACGTGAGTGACGCCTCTGTTAGCGCTGTGTCCCAATGCTGATCACTTTCAAGCAGGCCCAATCGGAAACACGCTTCTCTATAAGTCTGACATTCATTCCCATGTATGGTTTTCAAGGCGGCGAATGATGTTGGACCTTTGGTCGTATGCAATAACAATCGCAAATAATAGCATTCAGCATTATTCGGATGAACAGTGTAGACACGTCCCAAAGCATTAGAAGAATGCACACCAGCATATTCTGCGACAATCGCACCACGCTTTCTTCTCATAAACTTCTTTGACGACATGTTCCATGTGTAATATTTAGGAATTTCAGGATATATTAAAGTTTTGGCGAAATTGTCGGTTGCACACAATTCAAAGAAAGCGGTGAGAGTGGTGTGTGGCGGCTGTTCGGCTCGATTTTCAGCATTTCGTTCGGTGAAATAAACACGCTGGCCATTTTCCAAATGAACAGCTAGATGTTGAACTGTTGGATATCGCTCGTGGATGTTGAATGAAAGTATACGCCAAACTGCTTCATTGCTGCTGATGTAACGCCCCATCTGGAATTGTGTGATTTCGTCAGTTTGATTGGCAAGCCCGAATACTACCATGTCGCTGCCTTTGTTGACGTATTTGCAAATATATTTGATCGACTTCACCGAATTACAGTACTCAACATTGATGTGGGCATCAAACATTTTTGAAAGCAGCGGTGAGTAGGGCACGATCCATCTGTTATCGACGTCAACATCTACATTGCGCATTTTAATTGAAGTTGTGTATCCGCCGTTATTCACCTTTCTTCGCCTATACAGAGGATATCCATCGCCTCCTGTTAGAGTTTCTTGGAGCAGCTCGCGTGGATAGCGCTTTGTACACTTGCCTTCTTTCATGCATGGTGAATTTGTGTTCAGTTCACCGCAAGGCCCGTGGATCATGTGTTTTCGGATTGATTCAAATAGAACCGGATCTGCTATGGGATTCGGGAGTTCTGCAGAAATCACGTCATCAATTTGCGTTCGCATGATTTTTTGTTTTAGCCAAACTAAAATATGGGCATGTGGCAGGCCTCGCTTCTGCCATTCAACAGAGTACATCCAGCACAGAGTTTCGCCAAATATCTGATTTTTGGTGATGACATCCACCAGCCTTGTCAACTTTTGTTTGAATACTCGGGCGAGGATATCGTGTCTGTGTGTCGAACTTTGGCCGGTAAATAAAAGGTCGGTGATGTCTTTCCATGTAGGGTTGCATGTGAAAGTGATGAAGAGGTCTGGCCGTCCAAACTTGCGCACGTATGTCATAGCATCTTGAGCGTACTGGTGCATGTGTCGCGGACTTCCTGTGTATGTCGCTGGCAAGATCACCATTTGACCGATATTCGCAGCGTTTCCATCATTGGCGATGGCATCACGCAAGTGGACATATTCTTCGACGCGTAGCTTTTGCTGATGCAACCGAATGAAGAGCTGACGTTCACTTTCAATTTTCGCGTACATGTCGACAATAAATTGATGGAAGACTTCACGACATTTCAACAAATAATTACATTCATTTGGCCTGACCATAAGGCGATAGGCATAAAAGTCCATACAGGAAACTTTTTTTGTCGACTCTCCATTTGAGTTGGGGTTCATCTGCATTACGTTGAAATGATACCCATCCTCACCCCGTGTGAAAAGCAGTGGATATTGTAGTGCATCATACGATCGATGGGTTTCCGGAATGCGTTGAACACTTGAATTCCGGCGATGGATGATAATATCGCGTCGCTCGAAGTCTGTGCCTACCATAACAACTGCGACGTCACCTATCACCGGTGCATTGAAACGCCGCTCATGCTCACCAGCCGGTGTCTTATCAGCTCTTATCACAACCGTCTAATCATCTGCCGGCATCTGGTCTAGGGCTATTTTGAATAGACGGATGAGGCTGTTGTGTTCATGTAACATAGCTTGAAGACTTGAAACGATTTCCCGTCTAACTGCAGTACTGATTGCGCAACGCTGTTCAACCTCTTTAGCTTCATTGCCAGTGAAATAAATTTGGAGAAACTTGGCATCATCATTGGGAAGTGGGAGTAACGATCCAATTCTGTGGTAGATTTGGCCTTGCACTTTGAAGGTTGGCATGTAACCGGCGTTGTTAATGATATTAGTTGCTCCGAAGGACGTCATTTGAAAGCATGAGTTGTAATTTCTGATGTTTTGAAGGAAGTGCTTAGAAATCGGATTGGCGCCAGAAATATAACTTTGTAGGGGTTCAGGCGGCTCAATCATTTGTGGTAAAACAACTTTACCGTTCGAACAACACATTCCCGAGGATTCCTTAGCGAACTTCAGAGCACGACAATGTAAGCAAACTTTCTCCATTGCGCCAATCACTACGTCCATGTGATTGCGGTAGTCATCGTCCCTATTGTAGTGAAATGCCGCCAACTTTAAATCGATTCTTTCTCTTGATCGAGTCATTCGGGAGCGATTGGCAGCAAGTCTTTCGACATGCTGTTGGGATGTCTCAACAGCTCTAGACGTAGATGCCCTTTCGCGCATTTCCTGAAGACGTGATTCGCGTTCTCTTTCCGTTTCTGCGGCTCTAGACGTAGATGCCCTTTCGCGATTTTCCTGAAGACGTGATTCGCGTTCTCTTTCCGTTTCTGCGGCTCTAGACGTAGATGCCCTTTCGCGATTTTCCTGAAGACGTGATTCGCGTTCCTCAGCTGATTCAGAGGCTCTTCTTTCCCACTACTTCCGTGTTGCGGTGGTTTTTTTAGCAATGGCTGTTTTTTTTGGTGGCATTTTAGTAAACTGAAATCGTGCAAAAGGAACAATGATGTGTTTTGTTTTTTACTTTTTTAACATTTTATTGTTTGTTGGAACCACAATTATATTACCTGTTTGATGAATACCTATTTGATGAATTGTCATTAAAAATAATTTAGAAACTTATTTTATTATTGCAAATTGCAAAACACCTATTTACTAAATTGATTTCACTTTTAGGTTTTTGACTTATGTGCACAAAACAGCAATTAACGCAAAACAATTCAAATGCAATCAGCGAGCAATTGAAAGCAAGGTTTGTTTGAATGTACCGTTATTTTTTATCAGGTTTTGAGTAAAACTCAAAAATGTGCGCAAAATGTAGGTATCTTAAATGCAAGAGTACACAAAGTTGTTTATCATCGATTAATGATATATGATAAAGCAGAATTGAAGTAACTTCAAATTCTCTCTCATTTCTTTCTTTTTCTTTTGTTCTTATTTTTCTTTGTTTACAAAATGTATGAAATTGAATGAAAGTATGGCACATTGTTAAGAGGATAAGTGTCTATATGTGAGAGCATTAGAAAAAACGTCCTCGAAATAAAATTGAATTTATTTCACGACCGCATTCTCTGACAAAATCGATGGAGCCGTTTTCTGATTAGGTAATTCGAAAAAAGTGGGCGTAAAAGTGGGTGGGGCAAAATTTTCTTTCCGTAAAAACCTAAGTTAGACCATGGCGATAATTTTAAAGAAAAAATCGTCCAAATCGGTCAAGCCGTTCTCAAGTCATGCGCTTAATAGAAAAAGTGGGCGTAAAAGTAGGCGTGGTAAATTTTCTTTCGATGAAAACTTAAAGTTGATTAATACGAACATTTGAAAGAATAATATGTCAACTCGATGGAGCCGTTTTCTGATTTTAGGGAAAATCGAAAAAGTGGGCGTAAAAGTGGGCGGGGCAAAATTTTCTTTCCGAAAAACCTAAGTTAGACCATGGCAATCATTTTAAAGAAAAAATCGGTCAAGCCGTTCTCCAGTTATGCGCTTAATAGAAAAAGTGGGCGTAAAAGTAGGTGTGGTAAATTTTTCTTTCGATGAGAACTTAAAATGGATTAATACAAACATTTGAAGGAAAAATTAGTCAAATCGATGGAGCCGTTTTCTGATTTTAGGGAAAATCGAAAAAGTGGGCGTAAAAGTGGGCGGGGCAAAATTTTCTTTCCGTAAAAACCTAAGTTGGACCATGGCGATCATTTTAAAGAAAAAATCGTCCAAATCGGTCAAGTCGTTCTCCAGTTATGCGCTTAATAGAAAAAGTGGGCGTAAAAGTAGGCGTGGTAAATTTTTTTTTCGATGAAAACTTAAAGTTGATTAATACGAACATTTGAAAGAAAAATTAGTCAACTCGATGGAGCCGTTTTCTGATTTTAGGTAAATCGAAAAAAGTGGGCGTAAAAGTGGGCGGGGCAAAATTTTCTTTCCGTAAAAACCTAAGTTGGACCATGGCGATAATTTTAAAGAAAAAATCGTCTAAATCGGTCAAGCCGTTCTCAAGTTATGGATTTTGCCACGCCCCTCCGCCCCCAGACCAAAAATCAAAAATCAGACTTCACAGTGTCACCCGCCTGAAGATTCTGAAGATTCCCTGAAAATTTCATCAAAATCGGCCCAGCCGTTTTGGAGTCCATACGTTACATACATACATACACACATCCTATTTTATATATCGCTCATTTCGTGCAAGACCGTCACAACTCAAAATTTGAAAATTTACAGGAGAGCCTTTTTAAGATTCCAACCTATTATTATTTATTTTATTATTTATTTTATATACAGTTATAAAATCAAATGTTTCTTTTTTGCTACAAAGAAAACCACATGTACAAGAGGAATGCCAACAAAAAAACTGAAATGTGACCTTGTTGATGTTAATTGCTCAAGTTTGTTACAAGAGGTCATAGCGTCAAAAGCATCTGTATTACCGTTATTTTTTCGATAATTCTCTCCGTTCTTAGATCAATTTGTAGAGATTTAAGAGGAGAACATTTCTGCATTACTAACTCGAAAATGCCAAATTTTGAGTTGTGACGGTCTTGCACGAAATGAGCGATATATAGATATCTCTGTATGCCTAAGAGTATGCCCTTACTTTTTTTTAAATACAATAATAACCAGTGTTTAAAAAGGCTAATATAATAACCTGGGTTTAAAAAGCTACTTCCATAGTAAATCAAAGCTACGAAAAGACTGTAGCTGTAGTAAAAAATAAAAACAAAAAGCTAATGAGTTTTAAGCGCCACAGAAATTTGTCATCACCGGAACAATTAATCAATAATAATAACAAGAAGCAATTAACGACTAATATTATGGATAATCAAACTACTCCTGATGTATTTTCTTGGGATAAGCTCAGCAACCTTTTAGATGCAAAATTTAAAGATGTCACCAGAAAGGAAGACCTTGTATCAATCAAAACAGAAATTGAGGAACTTAGAGAAGAAAACGTTAAACTAAGAAATGACATCAACAAACTTACAACTCGCCTTGAATATATTGATCGAAGGACTCGTTCAGAAAATATTGTTGTTAGTGGCTTAAATAGCAATAATAACAACGAAGCTAAAAATGAATTTACTAATTTATGCACCAACGTACTTAAGGTTAACATACATGTTATAAATGCGCGTAAATTGCCATCGAAAAATACAATTTTATTTGCACTGGAAACAAATATGCAAGTTATTAATGTAATAGCTGCCAAGGGTAAAGGCCCAACCATAATATGCATAGCCTTGCTTAACCTACTGTCAAAAATTTACAAAAAGTCTCTCAAATGTATTTAAAAAAACAAAAACAAAATAAAAAAACATTTGATTCCGTACGGAATGTGCGATCAGTTTCGCACTTTGCTTAAGCAGATGACAATTTCATAAAACTTAACGAAACGTCTCCTTAAGTTCAATATGGTTTGCCTCGTATGATTTACATGTATTCGCACATTTGCTGAAGCCAACTTAAGCACATTATGGTTGGGCCTTAACTTGAATGATGGTTCGATTTTTATTCAAAAGGATTACACCAATGAGGAACAAAATGTGAGATATAATTTAAGGCAAATAAATAAAGCTGTTGCAAATTCTCAAAATAATTTGAAGGTCAGGATGGGTGAATTCTGTATTTTTATTAATAACAAAAGATACACTTGGTCCATGGGAAAAGCAGTTGCTAATTGTAATGATGATGCTGAGTTTTTAAGAAATTTATTGTCTGAAGCCAATTCCTCTATAGATGTCACAATTCGAAATACGAACAATAATGTTGAAGATGTTGCTGCAACCTCAACAAATGTCCCTGCACAATAGCAATACAATACATGCCGTTTAGTCTCATATAATGTAGCAAACCTTGCCAGTTCTCTTAGTTTAGGAAATTTTGTAACTTTTATAAATAAATTTGATATTTTCTTCCTTTTTGAAACTCATGTCATAGCTGAAAAACGACAACTTTTTACTACATACTTTCAAAATTACAAATTATATTGGATTGATGCAAAGAAAACCCATAATGCTGGTCGTGCTAGCGGTGGATGCTTGTATGGCTTCAAAAAGGAAATACAAAAAGCTTTTAAATTAAAATTTTCGATTCATGCAAATAATAACGTTTTACTAACAGCTAATCTTGATGGTAATTTGTTTTATTATATGCCCCGCTATTTAAACTGCACTAATTGGAACGTAGATTTTGAATTGTTTGAAAATTTTTTACTAGAACTTTCTCCCACAAATTTTTGCATAGTTGGTGATATGAATGCACGTATAGGTGATGAGCAAATTTTAGATCCTAACCTTCTACACAGCCTGCCACATATTAATAAGATCAGACTCTCGAAAGACACGACGTGTAATACAAAAGGAAGCAGGCTTATAGATCTAGCTGAAAACTTCGGAGGCATAGTACTTAATTGTAGGACAGTTGGTGACGCACAGGGTGAATATAGTTTTTGTGGCGGAAGTGGTAGCTCTATTATAGACTATTGTATTAGATCTCAGAGTTCTTCGTTGATGATTTTAGTATTGCTCGTAAACCTTACTCTGACCATATGCCGCTTGTACTTAAACTAATTGTTCCAATGTCTTACAATAGAGCTGCAGCCGATTCAGTACCTCAAAGAATACGATGGAACGATAAATTTGCGTTAAAGTACTCAGAAAATTTAACGATTCTTACTAGAAATACAAATTTTACACCCAATATCTCTGTTGATGAAATGGTACTATCTGTTAAAAACAAAATCTTAAAAACTAATGTTACTACCAACAATAAGTTTTGCTTTGAACCAAAACAAAAATGGTTCAATTGGAAATGTGCACGCTCTCGAAAAAATATGATGAAACTTCTTTACAAGTATAAAAAAAAGCATACAAATGCAAAAAAGGCAAAGTATCTTTCTGACAAAGCCAAATATCTAAGAATATGCAAAAATAGTAAACTTGAATTGTATGAAAAAAATTTAGAACAACTTAACTTTGTTAACTGCAGTAAAGCCTGGTGGAAACTGTCAAATGATAAGAAAACACGAACGTGCATTACGAGGGGTGACTTAACATCAGATGACTTTCATACACATTTTAGTACTATGCTCGAAAACACAGAACACGCAAATTTATTACAATGGTGTATGCCTTGTTTTACTGATGCTTTTCTTGATTCACCAATTGAACTCTATGAGCTTTCTTCAGTGCTACGTTCATTAAAACATAACAAAGCTCCAGGTTCTGATGGCATCAGTTATGAATTTTATAGATATGCTCCCGTTTGTTTCGTAAACGAAATTCTTTGTCTGCTTAGCCAAATTTTTTTAAAGGAAACCATACCAAGCAGCTTTAAAAAGTCTATTCTGATTCCGCTTTTGAAGAAAGGAAATCCAAATAGTCCAACAAATTATCGAGGATTATCGTTAATTGACACATTGTGTAAAATTTTTAATAATATTCTCTTAAACCGTATAACTAATTGGATTGATGTCAACAACATATTAAACGAGTATCAGGCAGGCTTTAGAAAAAACTACTCTACAATTGATAACGTTTATAATCTCGCTAATATTGTTCATTTAAATAAGCTTAATGGCAAAAACACACGCTTTCTTTGTGGATTTTTCCTGCGCATTTGATATGATACCAAGGAATTCTCTTTTTTACAAATTATCCTGTATGGGGTTATCGTCAAAGATAATTCGCATCTTACAACTTTACTATGTAATTAACACAAGTCAAGTACTTTATGGTATCACATTTTCTGATCCGTTCAGTGTAGATAACGGTGTGAAGCAGGGATGTATACTTAGTCCTATTTTGTTTGCTTTATACCTTAACGACCTGGCTGAAGCAATACCTGGTGGTGGAAATGTAGTAGATGAACCTATAAAAATTCTTCTATACGCTGATGACATTGTCATCTTATCTGATTCGCCAAATATTTTACAGAATATGATTGATAAACTTTATACGTACTGCAACATTTGGTCCCTAAAGGTAAATCTTGCTAAGTCTAAAATATTAATATTTCGCAGTGGAACAAGAATATCTAATAATCTGAAATGGAATTATGGCGAAGATGACATAGAAATCGTTAATAACTATAGATATTTGGGCATGGACCTTAATTTCAACTTGTCTTTCAAAAAATATATAGAAAATAAATTAACTACTTCTAAAATGGCGATTTCTTCAACACCCCAAAATTTCAAACAGCAACAAACTAAAAATATTTAATGCAGCATCAAAATCTGGGGTTTTAAAGAATATGATGAAGTTGAAAAATTGTTCAGGTTTTTTTTATAAAATATATGCTTCTTTTACCAAGCAATACACCAAATTACATGCTTTATATTGAAACTGGCTTAAACTCTTTATACGTTAATACTTTAAAGCTCCACTTTGATTACATTAATAAAGCACTGCGAATGCCTATTTGCAGATTGCCACGTATTTTAGCTGAAAAGGTAAAAGCAAAAAAGACGTATTGGGCAGAGGAATGGATCACATTATGTGGAAATATTAAATTTATACCCGACAATGCTGAAAACCATATATGTTTATACTCAAAACAAATTCTAGACAAGGAAAGAGAAGATCTATTGGCTAACGCAAGAAACTCTTAATTGCACGATTTATATTCGCAGGTTGATTATTGCATGAAACCCCTTTCTGCTTTAGACTTGTCTTCTCGAGCTGCAGGTTTAATAATAAGAGCAAGAGGTGGATTATTAGATATTAAAGCCGGGGCCTTCAAAAGTTCATCAGTTGGCCTGTGCTCACTTTGTAACCTAGACGCTACAGAAGACACTCTACACCTAATTGGAATATGTCCAATATACTACAAGTTCAGATTAACATATTTTGGAAAAACTACTTTAGACTTGAATGAAGTTCTGAATATATTAAATGGTTTTGAATTTGATTACTTTACATTGTATAAATATTTGAAAAATTGTCTTAAATACAGGAAACTAATATTAAATCAATTTGAATAAACTCTGTATATTAATGAATTTAATAACTTCTTTATTATAAATTTAAAAAAAAAAACTAAGAAATTTAGAAACAACGAAAATATATGAAATAACTCATAGCTTTATATATGCCAATCTGGCTCACAACTATCATGTTATGCCAAATATAGATAATTTAATCTCTAAGATTGTAAATATGTAATATAAATATCTATTAAATAAATAAAAAAAATAAATTAATAATGCAATGTCAATACCACTATATGTATTGCCCTCCTAAGAAAGAAAGTTACATCTTGTAGTGTATCCATTAGGGATATCGAACGGTTATTATTCGACCGGTTTTAACCGGTTATTTTAGCTTTGCCAAGTCGGTTATTTTAAAATGCCCATTTTTCGAATATCAAATAAACCGGTTATTTTGGTATAATAAACCGGTTATTTAGTAATGTGTTACTTATAAACATTTTCCTTACTCTGGTTATAGATGTAGCCGTAATTTAATTATTTTCTAATTGAATATTGGCCAAACTTAAACTTTTTATGAAGAATGTCAAAACAAAATGTAACAAAGGTCAAAAAACATTATGAACACTGAAAATTCAAATCGCTTATAAAAGCGTGTGTTCTTTTAGAGAAAAAAACCAAAAACTATTCAAAATACTACAATAACGTGTGCAGTTAAAAAGTAAATAGTAATTTGTGCAAGAGTATTCTAAATATTAAATATATTTTTATATAAAAGTTCTCAATAGTTACGTGCTTGAAGTGCCCTAAAATGATAAGTAAAAAAGGTTCTTCCATGTCACGACTTATTAATCACCTTTAATTGGTATACATACTTGACATTAATGTGATCCAAATGAAACTTAACTCTCTAAAGAGACGACAAAGAATACTTTACTAAAATACGATGCAAAAAGTGAATCATTGGGTGAAATATTAGCCCGTTTTGTTGCCGAGGACGAAATGCCCGTTAAGGCAATAAAAACTCTTAAGTAGTTCTATAATCTCTTCATGCTGAAAACTACAACATTACGGCGGTATCAACGATATGGAAAAAATTTCTAGCAGTTTTATTTATTAAAACACCAAGAACTAAAAAACAAAATTGAAGAAATCAAACAATGTCATGGAATGTTTTAAATTCAAGTCGACGAATTGACAAATATTTTACACAAAAAGAATGTTCAGTTCACTATTTGTTTCTGTATTGCTGAAACAAAATAATTTGAAATAGATAATCCTAAGAGGTTTTGTTTACAACTTTTGAAAAATATGGTTGATTTATATAGACATGCTTATCCACCAACAAATTAAAACTCATTCAAAATAAATTTTAGAGAATATTTCAAATAATAACTTTCTAAAATTCCTATAATTCATTTGCTTTTGTCTAGATCAAATCTCATTCAACAGTTTCTAAATTACATTAAACAACTATCTTCTTACAAATAAAGTTTAGTAAATCAATAAAAAATTGTTAAAAACTAAGTTAAAGTGTGATCAATTTACTGGTCCCACTTTTCTTGGATTTTATCGTAAAATATTTGTAAGGTGTGATCTAAGTCATATCTATGTATTTTGTTGGTTCCTGACCTTTGGAAATTGTTTTGTTTTTATTCAAATTAACGTTTTATTTTAAAAACTTATTTGATTTTTGTGTTTTTAAGTATTCGATTTAAAACCGGTTAACCGGTTATTTAAAAATTGCTTAACCGAAAACCGGGTTTTTTAAAATAGTAACTATTCGTAATATTCGAAAACCGGTTATTGAAAAAAATCGAATAATCGATCTCCCTAGTATCCATACATTTAATTTACAATTCATTCTTTCCATTCAAAATTTAGTGTTAATACATTATTGCAAAAACAAACAAATAATATTATTAAGTTATGTCAGTAACAAAATTGAATTGTTTTTCGTTGTCACAATTATAAATTCTTTTGTGTAATTCGATATTTTAAATCAACGACGGTCAACGTTCGCTTAGTCATATTGACAACAAAATCGACAACAGTAGTTCAATGTACATTGTTAAATTTATGCTGATCTAACAAATTCTTTAATACACTGGACACCACTCAAAACAATAATTATATAATTATTATATAATATTATATAATAATTAATACAATACAAATTTGTAAAGTAACTCAATGATTTCTGTGTGCCTGATACAATACCGTATCATTTGTATGTAAGTTAATGCTAAGTACTAGAATAAGTGATTGAGTGAACTTTTGCCAAGTCACTCAATATAAGGTTAAGTTTTATTCTCATAAGTAGTATTTAAGCAAATAAATTTGTAAATAAAAAATCAATCATTATCCAAGAATCAAGAGTTTCGCTCATGTTTTATTTTACAATAGAACACCACAATCTCCATTTTAGTAGTTTTGAGATATTTAGCTTTTATATTTTTTATCTTTCGCGTTTTAAAAATCAATATTTTTGAGAAATCTCAAAAATAATTTAAAAATATCTGATTTGATTTTATTAATGTAACAGACAGGGGAGATTTTGAGGATAAAGTACAGGAAATGGGCTAATGACTTTTTTGCCTAGTACAGTCTACCAAAAATCAAGAAAACAAATTTTTATCAGTTGAACAAATGAAAATGCTAATGAAAATCGCGAGGCAGGTTCTACAGTTATAATTCAATATTATGCAAAGCGACGTTGGCGGTATGTTTGGATCAGCAGGTGATAGCGATGCTATAGCAAGATTTTTTGGGGATGTACAATTTTGCACTTGTTCTTTTAGCGGTGTGAATGATGGCTCATTATCACAATTTTCTTTATTGGTTTCTTTTTTCCTTTCTGCTGGTAACTTCCATCATATTTTCTTTTAGAGAGGTCGGAGTTTTAAATTGCTAAAAGTGCAAAGTTTTTTTCTGTTGTTATTATGATACAACATAAATAGCGTAGGACTTTTAGTTACACAAATAAAAATTAATACATTTTTAATTAAAATTAAAATATACACAAACAACCAAAAAGGCAAATTTGTGTATGAATATATGAATGAATGTATTTATGTGTGAACTGAAGCAGGCTGACTTGCACTAATGCACAACGTTAATTTTTATTTTATGAGCTATCGCATTTCTAAAACATGCTAAGTCGACTTAGCATGTTTTTAATTCTTTCACGTTTTTGAATTTAGTATTGTTGAATTTAAATTATGTAAGATTTTGATGTTGATCGGTTTATCCAAGCCAAAGTAATGCACAAAAAAGTTACTCAGCCTACAACTTGTACTTGTCGTTGTTGGCGAGAATAAACAAAGAAGAATACCCATAAGAAAAAACAAAAAAAATAAAAAATAGATACTAAGAAAAACAATCTTAAGTTCTTAACATTTTGGTCAATGTGACTTTTTATCATATAATGTGGCAGATAATACTTTTTTTTATCTAGGAAAAACGCAAGAAGTCATAGATGTGACCATTTTGCTTAATGTTTTTCAGTCATTTACAGAAGAAAATAGATAATTTAAGCTTAACACAAAAATCAGAAACACATTCACGGTTCCAAACCTGCCCTTATCTCAATTTTCGAATATTGGCACTTGTGACTTCCTTTCTTAGCAAAGAAGGATAGGGATGACAACACGGTTAACCTTCGCCTTACCAAAGATTTTTATGGTCATTATTTACCAATACCCTACCGGGTGTTTATAAGCGATGCGAATAAGTTATCACCATACAAACTATTTTTTTCCAGTTTGGTTTTATTAAGAAGTTTTCGTCATACAAATTTTTTTCAGTGTTTTTAAAGAAAACATTTTGTTTAGTGAGTAAAAATTTCCTTTTCACTAAAGAAAATTTAAGAAAGTTATTAAAGAAATTAAACCAAGATGGTCACCTCGGTGGGTATTGGTAAGGCTAAGGTTAAATACCAAATATACCACACTGTACGATCAGCTATTTACAGAACGGTTAAAGTAAAAATTTCCAAACTTGAAACAAATAGTTTGCTTTTCAATACAAAACATCTGTCAAAAAGCGAATATCTGTAGAAATATCTAAAGTGGTTACAAATTGCATCGTTATCAATACACGAGATCTGTTTTACAAAAATCCTACTAATCTATTTGCTTCTATATTGAACCGTTTTTTCAGCAAGTTTCATAGTTATTTCCAGGATATTTAGCTATAAATATAAACAAAATTGCGGTGCCGCGCCAGCACAAAACCAATATAAGTTTCTGTATATCCGGAGAACGGTTACAGTAAAATATTCCAAATTTGGTACTAACAGCTTTCTAATCAATTCTGTATAAAAAAAAAATTTAATTATCTTACATTATTGGCGGCAACAAAGCGCATTGGGTTAAGCTAATAATATAATTAAATTAAATTGATTACATTTTATGTCCCAATATAAAATTTATCAAAATTTAAATACTAAAAACAAAATCACAGACATCACACAGACACACCCACAACAGGCCAATTTTATTTATGTTTTAAATGATTTTCAATTATTGTTAAAAACTAATTTTCCCAAGTGCTTATAATTTTAATTAGTCAGTTTATCGGATCGTTGCTTATAAAAATGCCTTTAATAGCAAAACAACAGCAGCAACAGCAACAAAAAATAAAATCAATTTATGCTTTATAATCGTTCATTCGTTTAAAATTATGACTCTTTTTTTCCAGCAAAATCTGAAAATTTATAAATACCAGGACAAAAACTGAGGGAAAAAAAAATATTAGAAAAAAAAGAAATAAACCTTATTGTTGTTGATTTTGTTTGTACTTTGCAATAAAAATATAATCTGTACCTTAAGCAATTTACTGCTACAGGCAATTTTTTTTCTTGCGAAAGAAAAAAAGATCATTTTTTTTTACTTTCTTAACGTTCACTTTATTTATTTGTTGGTAATGAAAATTGGCTTGAGTGATTTTTTCAATAGAAAAAAAATACATACACACTCATCAGACGCGGATCCAGCTTGAGCCTTAGGGGGGGAAATTTTTTATGATACAAAACAAGTAAAAAATTAGTTTTCAAAAGTTTATTAAAAACGATATTATATTAAAAAAAAAACTCAACAAAAAGGTAAAATAAAATATAAGATCAGTTCAATATAAATTAAAATAAATTAATCTTTTTAAATAACGTTTTGGCTATAAAAATAATTTTATTTATTTTTAATGTTTTTATTTTATTTAAAACAATTTATTTGACTACATCATACTAAATTGTTTGTACACTTTTTCGACCAAAAAAAACATATGCAATTGTTAACAAAATTTTGGAAGAAGGAATATGCTTCACTAATTTTAAAATTAAGTTATGAATTTTAGTCGAACTGTTTGGGTTTTAATCTAAAGATACATATACATATAATTATTCATATAATATTTGTTAATAGTCAACATTGAAATAAATAAAATAATTTTATAGTATATTTTATTTTTGCAAATTGACATACTAAAATGTACATTAAAAGTATAAAATATATAATAGAAAAGGTGATAAGTCACAAAAAGCTATGTAAAACATAAATGTATTATTTTTAGTTGGTTTGCAAGCCAATAAAGAGTCGGCAATGAAGCAAAACTGGATTTACAGACTTAAAATATATTCAAAACTAAAGACCTTAAAGTTTTTTTGTCTCTCCTATAAAATTTATACATTGTACTACATCCTTTTCGACTGAAGGTAATGATATATAGTTATATAGGTACATTATATTAAAAAAAAATTACGGACTCACCATTGTTTCACTCATTTTTATATATTTTTGAATATCAAAGAACTTTTCTTATTAATGCACTTGAAATTTGACAGTTATATAATTCTTCTTTGGTGAACTTTTACTAGACCAATACATATATTCATATGTATATATGGAAAGGTAGAATGGCAATGCATATAAAATTCAAATTCTAAGCCTACTATGATGAAAATATGCTACAAAAAACGGTATTATTCAAATGTATATAATAAATAATTATCATAACACAAATAAAAATATTGCATATACTAAGGCTTATTAATAATTCATCCGCTCGCATTTTCAAGCCAAACGTTTATTTTTCGGAAATAGATGGCACTTGCTGGGATTGAATGCAGAATAATATGTATTTAAATACAGTAAACTAGATGTTTCATTGGAAATATATAATAAATAACTATTAGGATAAATACTTGGATACTTATTGAAAATTTGATTAGAGATTCAATAAAAAACAAAAAAAAAACTTGAGGGAATTTCCAAAAATTTTGTACATTCGGAAATTCGTGTATTATCGAAATAAGCACAACATATTTTTATAATTAAGGGGGGGGGACATTTCCTTTTTTCACCACCCTGAATCCGCGCCTGACACCCATACACACACACGCACATGTTCACAACCTGTGGTGTTTAATTGATGTAGAAGAGCTGGTTTATAAGTTCGACTCAGGCACGGAAAATTCAGTAGTATTCTCTTGCTAAACTTCTTCAAGAATTTGCAATTATAAAATAGTACTTTTTCTACTACGGAATTTTTATTTTAAAAAAGTATTCTCTTGTAGTGGCAAATTCTTGAGCAAGTTATCTATCAATTTGATGAAGTTGTTTCAGTGGAACATTTTTTCTAAACTTTAGTTTAGTCGAGTTTTCGAAATAGTTCACTTTTGAGAAACGTTTTTTTAAGTCATCTCTAAAAGCCTCATTACTTATACGCAAATATTTCTGAAACGTCAACATTGCGGTTGCTTTCAATTGTTGGTACCCAGCGGTAACTATTGAAAGTATTGCAAGTGACAGGCCTCTTTGAAAGCCTCTATACAGATTTCTAAAAGATTTGCTTCGTATGATATCCTGCACGCAGAGAAAAAACATGTTTAAATATGGTCACGTCCAATAAAACTATTTTTAAAGAAAATGTTAAACATAATATATTTAGTTTAACCATATTATTGTCACCGACAACCATATTATTGTTTAATTAGTTCTCCATCAAGAAGCTACAGCCATATTATGGTTGTCTCTAAACATGTTTTGGTTAAATATAACAATAATTTGTTTTTAAATTAACAATAGTATTTTCCTCTTCACCAAGAGCAACATTCTATGGTTGAAAATCAACCATGCTATTATAAGTATTAAAAATATTTTAGTTATTATTAACCAAAACACTTTCGGGGGCAACCATAATATGGTTGTGACTCCTTGATGGAGGACTAATTTAACGATTCTATGGTTTTCAATGACAATAATGTGGTTAAAATAACCATAGTATGTTTAGAATTTTATTTAAAAATAGTTTTGTTGGAGGTGACCATATTTTAACATGTTTTTTCTCTGGGTGTGCCTTCAGAAGTATGCCTTGTGTATACTTTTCTTTCTGAGAGACCTTCCAAAATATTCAGTACGCATTCGCTACTCACTTCTTTAAGAAGGTAGAAAGGAAGCTGTTTAGTTTTTTTTAGTGACATTTCTTACTCCCTCCTTTGGGAAGGGAACGCATTTGTTAATCTAGGGAGTGTAGAAGGGCTTGCTCCCAATAACAACCTGTGTAAAAAATAAATAAGTATGGAATGCGGCGAGGAGCGCTTGTGTCATCTAAATAAGGCCTTCTATTATGCATCTTTACTCATTTTTTTTACCGCTGGGTAGTTACTAAGAATACGTTAACGTGTCATATGGTGCTGAAATTTTTTAAATATAAATTAGAGAATTTGTCAATATTTATAACAATGATTAAAAAAATCTTTTCATGCAGTTAAGCGTTTGCTATTTTGCGATTTGTATTAAATTAATTAATTAAATATTTTTTGTATATTTGATACAATGTTTAATTGTTTATTAGGTTAGGCTAGGTTAAGTAGGGTTATGCGCCCAAGGGCGCACACCCACTCGGAGATCAATGAGGTCCATTGTGAATCGTTTCAGTACAGGAGAAAAGAGGAAAAAAGAGAAAAAGTGAAGTAAAGAAGAAAAGTAGAAAATAGTTTATTAAGTATTATAACAATAAAATGCCAAGCTATAAATCAATATACACTCAGTATACAGAAAAAAAAGTAGTAATGGCAAATGATTTTAACCTTACCCCAAATAGAATTTACATTCGAATCGTTCTCAATAGCAGTTGATATTTCTTGCGACTTCAAAAGAGCTGTTACCACAAATACAATTCGGCAAATGCAAAAGCATTTTTACAAAACGCAACTGCCTTTGCCTCAAATAAAATTCGGTAAATGCAAAACATATCTTAGAAAATGCAATTGTCTTTGTCCTAAAGACAATTCGGCAAATGCAAAAACATTTTTACCAAATGCAATTTTCTTTGCCCCAAATACATTTCGGCAAATACAAGAATTGTCTTACCAAATACAATTGTCTTTGTCCCAAATACAATTCGGTAAAGTTCACAATTTTTTCATTTTATTCGCACAACTGTGGTACCATTATTTAGAAGGATTGTTTTACAAGATAACGAAAACTTTTCTATTTTTTCAATTAAGGGATCTTAAAATAATATGCGATTGAAATTTTTCTAAAAAATTGGTATCCATTTCTTGCCCGATTAAATATATTTGATCTGTTGATTGATAAAATCTATGTTATATGGTTAATAAAGCATTTTGTAATTTTATAATGTCTCCTTTTTCATAACAAAGGCCTTTAAAATACAAACTGGATACTTCATGTCCATTTGTGAAGTTACAGGACAAATTATTATAATATTCTAAATCTGATAAATCAAAATTTATAATACATATATATAATATAATAATAATAATAAAATTTTAATTACTAAATCCACAGCTCGAAGAAGTGTCTCTACTTTGTAAGTTAAATCATTTACTGTAACATAAAACTCCGTTAATTTGCTAACATCCTCACCAATTACGAAAATTTTGGGTTGAAAGGTCGACTGTTCTTTGAAGGCAAGTTCCCGTTCTTCGTTCTTTTTTTGAATTAAATCATTTATATTAAATAAGTGGACAATCATGTCACGTTGAGCATCGGTAATGGACGGTTTTAAAGTTTTATTTACACGAGGCGGAAGAGTTATCGAATGTAACAATTAGAAAAAGTAGAAGTGCTTAGCATTTAAAAAATTAAAAATATTAATGTTACATATGTTTTTTAAGGTATATGTATCTTACTTGTGTCTGTTGCTGTTTTCGTTTTCTCTAGATATTGCATGTTGAGTTTGTCTTTTACATAAATAGGTAGAATTTTTTCAGTCATCACATTTTCAAGAACTGACATTAGATTGCCTTTGCCTGGATACAAAGTCTCAAAATCAATGTCCATCAATGTATAACCACTAGGATCTTTGTATCTAGGCCAATCGTTCAAGAAAGTTGGTTTTGATCTATTTTCCTTCATTCGTACGACTGATGTAGCTCTGCAATGAGCTTGTATATCATTAGGGAAGTTGTGTGCCAGCCATTTATTTGGCCTCGAGTTTACTGACTTCCAATGAATGTCATAGTATCATTCACGTTAAATAATTTTGCTGAAGCTGGACTCATAAAATTTTTCCATTTATTTCTTTGATTGTAGTACCGGTCGTATAATTTACCAGAAGCATTTTTATTTTTAGTTCGTGGTACATAATAAGTTGCCTCGCATTCAGTTGGGAAAAGCTTTGTTATTGACATTGTTATATTTCCCATAGATTTGGCATCCAATTTTATGTTGTGGAAAATACAGTGGTCCAAAATTATTCAAGCTATCGAAGTTTGATCCAGCTCGCTTAATGAGTTTACGGCAAAATACTTCGAAATAATATTCTGTTCATCTACTGTTTTTTCTAATATTACATTCATATTAAAGTCCGAATTGATTGATGTAGTGCAAAAACACATTCCTGGGTGCTCGTTGAACGTATTAAAGTTCGATCGGACACACTGCATAATAATGGGTCGTACTAAAACAAAATCAATTTAAAATTAATATGATTTCTTTTTAATTAAAACAAACTAGTTAAAATACAAAGTATGTTTACTGTTTTGAATTCCATCGCATTCGCCATGTATTTGCATTTGTAAATCGAATTTGGATACAATAATTTTTCTTTTGATTTTTAAACAAAATACAAATTGCAAAATGTATTTGTTATAACTACATTTTTTTGTACATGTACATATTGTTGTTGTTGTGTCCATTAAACTCAAGAACGCAAATTATGTATATTTTCGGAAAATAGCCGTTATGTATTTAACTTTTTTTTTATGTTTTAAGAATTTAATTTTTTACTTATGTATAAACCAGAGATAGGCAAAAGGCCGCCCATGGGCGCTTTGTTATTCTCTTATTTACACGTACTTAAGCACACGTACAGAAGAAAAAAATGAAAACAATTCAGTCTCGCATGAGCAGTCGCACAGGTATGTTATGTTACGCTTTTTGCTTGAGCAGCGTTGCCAAATGTGATTTTTTTTGTTAAAAAAAGTTTTTTTTTCTATTAAAAAAAAAGTTTTTTTTTATAGTTCTTTGTTTAAAAAATAAGTTTTTTCTGTAAAAAAAAGTTTTTTTTTTAAAAAGTTCTTTGTTTAAAAAAAGAACTTTATTGTAAATTGTTCTGTTTTACTTAACAATTTTTTTCTTTCAATTTTAGTATTATATTTCTTACGACATTTTTGCCTTTTAAAGGCTTGATCGAACTGCATTATAATCAATTATTATGTAAAATTTCAACACATAATGGTGACACAAAAGAAGAACTTAACTTATTCAAAACTTTTGATTACTTCATCAACAACATTTTATACGCATGAGGTCTTCGAAATGTTCATCTGTGAGACGATTTCGGTGTTTATTTTTTATAAACTTCAATAAAGAAAATGAAGATTCACATATAAAGGTTGATCCAAACATCGAATACATCTTTAGAATTTCATTTTTTGTTTTTGGATATATATTTTCATTGATATTTTTCCAGAAGTTTATTCCACTTTCTAGAGGTAAAGATAAATCCACTTGCATTTTTTTAAGTTCTTCTTTTATGTCACCATTATGTTTTTCAATGTTATACAGTAACGGATTATTATGAAGTTTGATCATATTTTCAAGTCTTTGAAAGTCAAAAAATCGATTATTATAATTATTAAGCATTCAATCTAAGACATCTACATACTCATTAAATTTGTTTATATTAGGAGATTTGTTAAAAACTTCGAAAGTTCTATTTAAACTTGATAAATTTTTATTCTTTATATTTGTTATTAAAATTTCTATTTTTTTTATAAATGTCTGAACAGCAAAAAATAGTTCAAAAATAGTTTTTTTATTTTCTTGCAACTGAAGGTTCAATTGATTAACAAATTCCGTAATGTCTGTCAAAAATGCGAAATTTAGTAAAAAAAATCGGTATCTGTCAAATAAGCAAGTAATTCCCGAATATCATTGGTTATATTACTTTGAAAAAAAAGCAATCACCTCTTCGCGAAGACTAAAAAGCCTTTGAAGGCAGCGTCCTTTGCTAAGCCATCGAACTTCGGTGTATAATAGCAAATCGCCATACTCAGAATTTAACTTATCAACAAATCCTTTAAATTTTCTGTGGTTCAAAGCATTATGACCTCCACGAATTTTGTTTATGATTTTAATTAAAATTTGCATCGCATTCGATAAATTCAAGTTTTTCGTAAAAAGTGCTTGCAGGTGGATAATGCAGTGAAAAGCATATATATCCAAATTATTTTGCAATAATAAACCAACAAACCCATCTTTTTTTCCTGCCATTATATTAGCACCATCAGTGCATACAGAACAAAACTTGCTTCTGGCAGCAAAAGAAAAAACTTCTTCATTGACAACATCAAAAATAGTTTTCCCTTTAACATGGCCATGTAACGGAATCAGTGCCAACATTTCTTCATTAATATTAAAGTTTTTGTCTAACGTTTTAACGCATAAAATCAGCTGTGCTGTGTCACTGATATCTGTACATTCGTCTAAGCAAATATAAAAGTACTCGCAATTTAGAATTTTATTTTTAATATTTGAATAAATAAATGCACTTATATTTTCAGTTCGGCGAATAATTGTGCGAGGGGACATGGGTACCTCATTTATCATTTTTTGCATTTCTTCTGCTTTGACACCAAAACATCCCAAAACTTCATTACATACCTCCTTGAAAAATGTGCCATCCTCAAAAGGACGGCAATGCCTAGCAAGAGCGGCAGCAACGACAAAAGAAGCTTTCTTTTTCGAGTAACGTTCTGCATCTCCGTCAGCCTATATTCTACACTATCTAATAAAATTTTCTCATAAAATGGCTTCTTTAACTCTACAATTAAAGTTTCTTTTTCATCATCAGATATATTTTGATATTCGCTATGACAAAGAGGAAAATACCTATTCACATAATAATTTCGTGTGCGTTACCAAAAAACTTTTCGGCACAAAAAAAGTTATTAAACATTTCTTCATCAGACATTTTTTAAGTGTGCATGCAATAACAACGTCAATACAAATTGTTTGTGTACAAAAAAGCATCAACTCAACCTCTTGGTATACACAATTGTGCATAGAAATGGATTTCCCTGGTCTATTTATTCAAAAATAAAATAAGTTACATGGGAATTATAACGTGAAAAAGTTATTTTAGTTAGTTAGGGTATTCATAGTGGTAAGTAAAATAGAAAGGGTATTCACGTTGTTGGGTTACTCATACTTCAAACATCTGTGCATACATTTTAATTCTAGGTAATGGTATATCATAACTTTTTACAAAATACCAAATGCGCACCTGAGTTTGCCTGCAAAAATGTATAAAGTCATTATAACAGGTCAAAGTTACGTTATATAAATTAGTAAGGTTAACTCTTTGGACTCGGTCATATAATTGTAGCATACAAAATTAAGCAATAAAAATAGTGCTAAACAATAAAGTTTCATTAATACGTCAATAAAACACATCTTACACAAATATTTTACCTGCTGTCACATTTGCTTTTATGTGTAAAGTAGAGTTTGTTCCCGGGATTTTCAATTGTTTTCAATTCCCGCTTTGCCGGGAATCCCGCAATTAATTCCCGGAAGAAAATCTTTTTTTTAAACTTGTCGGACTAGTGTCTTTAGTAGTTTAATCTAACTTAATATCACCACAATATTTAAATTTGCTACAGTTTAAGGCTTATTAATCGTTTGAGAATGGTATTTATATAGGGCCTATGATAAATTATAGACTTATCTTCACGAAATTTTATTTCTTGTCTTAGCAAACTGAAGTGTAAATTTTACAATAATACTATAAGTTTTTGCGGTTAGGGGCGTAGTAAAGTAATTTTGAGTCTTATGAAAGTAGATTATGCTGAATTGCACCACAAAAGCATTATAACGCTTTTATGTAAGAATATGATTAACGAGATTTGTCTAAATATGGATCCGTAGGTAAATTATGGACCGACATTCATGAAATTTGGTGCTTTATAAAACGAACTTGTTGAAATTTAATGACAATAGGCGCATTTGCCACAAATTTATGTTAATTTTTGTTGAGTTTTTAGGGAGGTTGTTGCACATTTGGGTGCATAACTCTTTTCCTACTAAAGCGATTCTGCTGGAATTCAATCCCATACAGCCTAGAAGATCTAGAAACAATTTGACACCCAAATTTCAAAATCGGCTTAGAATTAAAAAAAGACTAATAATACAAATACTTTATGGGACCTTATATGAATATTAAACAAAGATTCACATGGAATGACAAACTTAGTATACCTTCATATACCACTGCTGATTAAGGGTTAAAGTATTGTAAAAAATATGTTATTAAATATATGTAGTAAATAAAATTTCTCCTTCCTGCTGAATTTGTTAAACGGTAAACTTATTTCCGAATTCCTACTTCGTAATGTTGTGGTTTCAGTTCCTAATCGCTCTTCCAAAAGTTGTATTCCACTAAGACCTCAAAACTTTTATTCTTATTATGCAAATGTGCTCTGAATTTGACAATGTATATACGTATAATAATTTCTATGATGCTATTGGCATCAAAATAACTTGTTAAGTGTCTTAAAATTACTTGAATCTTGAATTTTTCACGTTTTTGTTATATAATAAATTTAATTATTTTAAGCGTAATAAGAAATATTAGTAAATAAATAAACAAAAAATTTTGGGCGGGAATCCCGGGATCCCGAGAATTTGATTTTTATTTCCCGCTTTCCGGGGAATCCAAAAAGTGCGGGAATAAAAAAACTCTAGTGTATAGGCTTACACATAAATTGTAGGAAAACAAGACTTTTTTAACTTGTTTGTTAAATATTTTTACTTACTTAAGGAAAGTGTTTTCAAAGAAAAAAAAAACTAACCGACGCGATTGGTACAGAAACAAAAATATTTTTACAAGCACAAAATACCAACAAATTCTTGTGGCTATTTTTTTCTTAATAATTTCTGCATTTAGGTACGTCTTTTTCACGAAAAAGGGACCCTTTTACAGGCATCAAAGAATTTTTTCACAAACAAAACACATATCGTTAGCTTAAATGCAAACCAATGTAGATATTATTTGAAAATTTGAAATTTTTGTTTATTAGGATTCACGTTACATATGTTTTTTTTATATAATTTTAAGTTATTTACAAAATTAAAAATGACGTATCATCAAATACATATATAATGTTTTTTAACAGCATAATGTATAATCACACTCAAGAAAAAAATTAGCAGAGTTTTTAATTCTTTTTATAAGAACACATTAATATTTTTAAACACCAAAACTGGGTTTAATATGCAATATTTTCGAAAAAAAAAGAATTATGGCAACGCTGCAGAACAATGAGAGCGGGATAGTCATATAGCACTAACATTATTACAAAAAAATACATGTATGTGCTTGCCTATCTTTGCTCTAGAGCTTCTAGTTTCCGAGAAAATCTAGTTTAAAGTTTTTCATACAAAATCAGTTCAAAAATGCGATTTTGCTAACTACTCAAAACAAGTTAGAGTGCTATATGCGGCTGTGCCGAATCTTTGATACCCTCCACCGACAGGAGTGGACTCTATATGATAAATACATATATACGATTAGAAAATCTTCACAAAAATTAACGTCAGCATTAAAATTAGTTGCCGCTTAGACGTTTATTAAATTATTGACCGACAATAAGAAAGTTTTATGCGTTTCTTGTTAGAACTTTAAACTGGCTTGAATAAAATATCATGATTCGTAACAGTTTTAGCCGAACTAAAAAGAATTTTACGAGGGTAATTTGTATTAGACCTATGGTAAATTATGGACCAATCATCCCAAAAGACTTATTTTTGCTATTACAAAAAATAAATAGGAATAAATTTCAATACAGCAGAGTAATTAGTTTTAGCTTTAACACTGAATTTCACAAACACAGAAAAAAGTGTTTTATCAATTAAAAAAATAGTTTAAAAAGTATTAAAATTTAATTAATGTGGTAATTGAATCAATTATTTTTTTTGTTGAAAGAAAATTAAAAATTTTATTTTGATTGAATTAACATTTTAGTTGTTCTGAAATAAATTTTCAATTAAAATTTTAATTAAATAACAAAAAATCTTAATTGACTTTTTTCGTTTAAAAAAAATAATTTAAACATGTAGAATTGTTGTTGGGAGTTGTCAATATTTATTTAAATAAATTAACACATTGTTTGAAATGTCAAAGTGTTTTGATCACTTTTTTAATTAAAATTAAAAATATCATTTATTGAAAATATTTTTTCAAAATTTTAAAATTTTTAGTAATCAATATAATCATTTTGATAATAGGTGCAAAATCAACAAATTGTTTGCTTGATATTATGAATTTAGAACAAATTTGGTGATTGGAGAAATTAAATAATTTTTTATGTGAAATTGCATGATGTTTTCCGGGTGTAGGGTTTATATGGGGCCTAGGATAAATTATAGACCGATCTACAAAAATTTTTCAGTGTGATTTCTGATCCTACAAAACTATGACGTACCAAATTTTAGTATGATAGCGTTATTTATTACGGTTTTAGACGCACTCAACTGCTTTCCGGGAGTAGGGATTATATGGGGCCTTGTGTCAGTTATGGACCGATCTTCACGAAATTTAACAGTAGGATTTGCAGTCGTATAAAGCGAATTCTGGCAAACTTTTATAACATTCCGTGCATTATTCCAACATTTATGTTAGTTTTTCGATTCCCGCCAGACTCTGGTCTCCTGCAGACAAGCAAAAAGCTTCGCGGGATTTAGTGTAGGAATATTAAAAAAAAAAAAAAAAAAAAAAAAAAATTATCAACTTTTTTAGGGTGGTGGTTCCACATTTTAATTCATAGTTCTGATCGTACTAAACAGATGTTGCTGGCTGTCAATTCCAAGCTGCTTAGGATAACTACAAGCAATTTTAGACCAAGTGTGTTCTATTCTTTTGCGTTTTTCGAAAGCGAGCGTGTTTTCAACAGACGGACAGACAGACGAACATGGCTAAATCGACTCAAGGAGCCAGAATATATATACTTTATGGGGTCTTAGATGTATAATGTATAATCACCACTAGTGGTGTGGAGGGTATACTCTACACCACAGAATACAAGAACAAATGTTTGCAAGTGTACCTATTTAAGACCTAGGATTGAAAAATGCATAGCTAACGTGGCAATATGAATATATTAGGCACGTTACGATACGCCTTTTTGCCGATACGATACCGATATTCAAAAGCAAATATCGGCGATACAGATACGAATATTGAATTTGAATTCAAGTTAAAATTAACAAAACTCAAGTATAGTAATTTATTTACATTTGAAAATAACACCGTAAGATATTAATATTTTAAATTTGTATTAATAAGATATAAAACCATTAAACGTGCTATATTTGGCTGTGCCAAATCATATATACCCTTCACCATAGTGTTAAAAATACAAAATAAAAGCAGAGTGATAACGAAAGTCATACTGGGCATGCTGCTGTTATCTGTAAACAGAGAAAAAGAAAAATTAAAAAAAGAGTAAATATTGGGATATCAGTATTTTGGTTATAACTCGGGCATTTTTTAACTGATTTGATAGATTTATATGCCGACGTCTTTAGGAAAAAGTTTACTCGGAAAGATCTACGGTTCCCGAAAATAGGTATTTTCATTAAAAAAAATTGTTTTTTGGTAATAACTTTTTATATCTGAACCGATTTTTACGAGCAAATATGATCTACTAAAGATTTCCGATCTTTTGATTTATTAGACGTAGCCATATTTCATAAAACAGCTCTAAAATTTTAGTTTTTATAAAAATTTTGATGCTTTTTAGCCCATTTTTTTAGTATTTTGCTAATTACTTAAACATTTCTTAACTGATTTGGCAGATTTATATACCGACGTCTAAAGGAAGAAATCTACCATTTACTTAAATTATAAAACTTGGACTCGGGAAGATCTATTGTTCCCGAAATATTTTGGGCATAACTCTTCCATTTCTGCGGTTTTTCGGGAACTATATTCTGCTAAAAATTTCTGATATTTTTATATATAAAACGTGTCCATATGTCATACTAGATCCCAAAAATTTAAAATTTTGAGTATTTTCAATAATGTCTTTGTACGGGAGGTACCACGCCCACTTTTCCAATCCCGCCCATATTTTGTGGGATGCTGTGTATTAGGGAGATCGATTACTCGACTTTTTTCAATAACCGGTTTTCGAATATTACGAATAGTTGCTATTTTAAAATACCCGGTTTTCGGTTAAGAAATTTTTAAATAACCGGTTAACCGGTTTTAATTCGAATACTCAAAAACACAAAAATCAAATAAGATTTAAAAATAAAACGTTAATTTGAATAAAAACAAAGAAAGAAACCAACAAAATACATAAATATGACTTAGATCACACCTTACAAATATTTTACGATAAAATCCAAGAAAAGTGGGACCAGTAAATTGGTCAAACTTTAGCTAAATTTTCAAAAAAATTTTAAATTACGGGTACATCTACAACAAGAGTAAGGAAAATGTATATAAATTACAAATTACTAAAATAACCGGTTAATTATACCAAAATAACCGGTTTATTCGATATTCGAAAAATGGACATTTTAAAATAACCGACTTGGGCAAAGCTAAACTAACCGGTTAAAACCGGTCGAATAATAACCGTTCGATCTCCCTACTGTGTATTGATAACCGATATGTTTGTGCTTTTAACGTTAGCTCGTTTGGTTCTCCCGATATACAGAAATGTATAACGTCTTTGTATGGGAAGTGCCACACCCACTTCCCCAATCCTGCCCATTTTTTTAGAGAGTTGGTGTATTGGTAACCATGATGTTTGTGCCAAATTTAAAAGCCGTAGCTCTTGCCGTTCTCCAGATATACAGAAAAAAATAATTTAAAAACAACAACAACATTGGATTTATGGGAAAAATTGGAGGTAGTCGTGGTTTTTATCTCATATCTCTCATATCTCAGCCATTCTCAGCGATCTTACAGAATTTCAATAGCAAACAATTCCGGATTATATGCGACATAAATGTATAACACCCTAGCCTTCAACATATCTGTGGTCTTCGAAACCCATTTCAACGGACGGACAGACGGACAACCGGATTTGAAGTTCCCTTCTCATAAGGAGCCAGAAGATATATACTTTACAGGGTCTAAGATCAATATTGTAGAAATTACAAACGGAATGACAAAGTTATATATACCCTTTTACCTTCGGTGAAGGGTATCAAAATAATAGTTATTTTTTACCAAAGTATAGAATGTTTATTTGGTCAAATTATGGTTAATTTAGATCACAAATGGTTAATTTTAACCAAATTATGTTTCATTTCTATCAAATACTAAATTATTGACTGATTCTCATAAAATTGCATTGTATTACTATTATATTAATAACAATTTGACTGCAATATCGTTATTCGTTACGGTTTCAGGCGTACTAAAATGTTTTCCGAGAGTGGGCTTTGTATAGGGTCTATAGTTAATTATCGTCCGATCTTTACGAAATTTGACAGTGTGATTTTTAGTTTTATAAAACTATTATTTGTAACATTCATAAGTTGTAGACTCATCCTAACGAAATTTGGTAGACTTTTAGAGACAAGAGCAGTGATTTTTCGAAATTATTTATATTTATGATAATCATTATATGTATGCTTAACGTTTATTCTTAAAAGATATTTGTTAATTGTTATCTTTAAAAACATCATTCTGATAAAAAAAAAATTTTATGGACGGAATGAAATTTTGAAACGCAAAAAGATTAAAATTATAAAAATCGTCTAAATGAAAAAACAACTTTATAATTAATTGTTTGCTTAGTAGCTGTTGTTTATTTAATAACTTTTTTTTATTAACTGTTGTAGACTGTACATTAATATAATTTAAAAATTCATTAGGGCTTTTAGGTAAGATTCATGAAATATCAGAAAAATATTATTTTCGATTTCTTCAAAGGTATTTAATAAGTTATTATTTAATATTCTGAAAACGGGTGATCTGAAAGAATTATTCACCAAAATTGTACATTAAAAACTTTCGAAATGAAATTTCATGGGAATTCACAGTAATATTTTTAACTTTGAATTAAAACTCCTTAATATCGAGAAGGATAATAATTGTATATTCAAATTTGAAAAAAAATCTATTCAAATTTCTATACAAAACCATTAAGCGGCATGGCCACACATCAAACTGACTTTTCAAACTCTAATTTTGTCAACTCACACGTGAATTTGACAAAAATCAAAATACTTTTGATTTTCATAAAAAATTTACGCCAGTTTGTTGTGTGTGCACGTTATTTCTTCAAATTTTATTTATGGGTTGTTAAAAAATGAGTCAAAATTAGATATAAAAAAAATTTTTTTTTTTAATTTTATTGTACAACTTATAAATGAAGTTTGATGGCCTAAATTTGATGTGTAGCTTTGTCAAGCAAACCCAAATATTACCAGCACATACTTTAATTTGATGAATCTGTTTGATGTGTGGCCATGCCGCTTTAATATTAAAAAAAAAAACAGTTTAATCGAAATATAGAACTATACACAGAAAAAAATTTCATTGATTTTTTTTTTGACATTTGCAAGAAATGTCCGATTCAGACAAGGTCGGAGTATTTTGCTGGCTGGGTATTTTCACCCCCACACATAATTGCATAAAATCATATGGAATATGGCAAAAAACATTTCTAAGATTAAATTTTCTTAATTCTAAAAATTTTCCATTTATTTAATGCTGTCTGCATTTATAAACTTTCAAAAACAACGTTTGTTTAATTTTTATTCTGCAATATCGGAAAACATTTGAATAATTAAAGTTTTCAAATATTTTTTTCATACCACAAAATACTACTCTGCTGGTTTAATAGTATTTATTAACAACAGAAAAAATTAGTGTAAATTAAGTGTCAATTTAATTAAAAATTTTTAGTTTGTGAAAAAGCAAATCAGCCAAATATGTTGGAAAAAATTATTAATTATGTGCTTGTGCCATAAAATTGAATGTTTGTTTTATTGTGAAAAATTTTAAAAATTATAATTTCATATTTTGCCTTGTTTTTGTTATTTTTATGTGTGTTGAATACACACAGAACCTATATGTGTGAGGGGTGAACTATTAAATTGAGATCGCTCTCTCGAGTCGGCATACTAGTTGCACACTATGCCCAGATCTATTGAAATTTTATTTACCACAACAGTGTTAAAATTTTACTTCCATGAGTACTTTGTACCGTTTCACACACACCCTAAATAAAAATCTTATTCGAATGATATTAAAATCATTAAAATTTAAAATAACTTTATTAAAATTACTAAACTTGGCCAACAAGAAAATTAATTAACAAAATTGAATTTCAGCTATTGTACACTAGTTTACACCGAAAATGTACATTTGATGTGAGATGATTTTCCTTATGTATTTTTTTATGGAACCGTTTTTGAGATATTGTAATTTTTGAATTTTTTCGACCTTTTTTCACTTGACAAATCATATCTCCGATTTTACAAATCTGTTTAATCTGATCTTTGACTGGTAAAACGGTTCAAAATATATCGATGCAAATAGGGCACATTTTCAAAAAAATCATATTTTACAGTGATTCTGTGCCGACGGATCTTTGAAAAACGTCTTGTTCATGTACGTAAAGATGATACTTTTACGTAAGAACTAACACCAACCAGAAGAAGTAAAGAAATCTATCTCCCATCAAATGTACATGAAAAAATTTCATTTTGTAAACTGGTGATTTTTATTAGTTTGTATTCTTCATATTGTGATAAAATTATAATTTAACTCAGTTTTAACAAATGTTTGTAATAAAAATAATCATAATAAGCAGCATAATAAACGGCTTTAGAGCAGGTAATGTGAAGATAAGTTTTAAGTACACACTTTCTGTGGTGCAAAAACTACTTTCATTACTTTTTATACCATTCACAAGGTAAAAGGGTATATGTTCTGTTTTATTTAACGTTGTTGTGCAATACCCTTTTTAAGTGATTGCTTCAATATTTTCAGATTTTCAAAACTTGTTAAATTTAGCAGCGGAGCAAAACTATGCCGTCTTGGAGTAGAATAAAAAACTAAAAGAAGAAAATAACAAAATCTCGACATATTTCACACAAGAATTGGTTGCACTTGAGAAAACCGTGGAGAATTCCCTGATTGAGTTGAATGACCAAAAGCTTTTAGTTTCCATTCAACCTCAGTTAGAACTGCCAACTGTAAAAGAAATTTAGATTATGTTTTCGTTTACTAACTAAATTTAATTTAAGACAACCAGATTTAACAAGAACCATAGGATACGTGGACGATCCGTAAAAAAATTTTCAACTTGTTTAAAGATAGAATTGGCAAAGCTGAAAAACTTAAATGAGAAGTTTAAAGAAACTAAAAAATATGAAATAATAAGAAAAAATTACGAAAAAAAACCAGAACTTCCCACGACATGTCTGTCAGATTTCGTGTCAACCACTTCATAAATTTTTGGGTTAGAAATCTGATAGAATTCGTATACGATTGCGACTCTTTTACCGACGTTTCTCTCAGATTCAGATATAGACGTCGAAATTTTTACTAATACAAACATCTACTAGGTACCTTGATGTTTGAGTTAGGTACCTGTCAAAGAGTCGGCATACTTGTTGTATACTATGGCCCTGGGGGCTAAATAGTAGACATTTCGACATAAGCGTAGACATTTTTGACAATATTTATTTACCATAGAACTTTGCTACCATTTCACACTCATCCTTTATATACAAATTAACCAAATTGTTTGTAAAAAAATCTACTTAATAAAATTAAAATTATTTTTCTTGATTTGATTCAAATAAAAATATTCGTTTCAATCAATAGTCATTAAAAAATTTATAAATAATTTTATTCAACAAGAAACTTTTCAATTAAATAAAAAAAATACATATATAAATACTTTCAACAAAAAACCATCCAAATAATTTTATTAAAGAAAGAAGTTATACATACTTGATTTGTTTCAAAGAAAATTAAACTTGTCAATTGGAGTTACGGTAGATAGCGACATTTTTGAAGATATAAATATAAAAAACGATTAAATTAAACTTTAAGATCATACACTTAATTTATTTGGGATATTGGAATATATAAAAGTATTGAAGAAATTAAGCTTTTCAGAAAATTATTTTATGCAATTTTAAGTTGTTAACTTCGTTAAGGAAATTTAATACCCACACCACAATAGTTGAAAGCGTTAAATCCATTTGTGCTAATGTGTATAACACCTTAAAGCATTGGAGCTACTAGACCGAACGAAACATTGTCCCCTTATAAAAAAGTGTGAACTAAAACTTTCCCGGGGGTTTTGAACTATTATCATTGATAGTGATGAATCTTTAAAACACTTAAAGAACTCTCCGAGAATTTATGAATTATTTTTAATATATAACACACCAATTACTTTTTCAGCACCTGTCAAGAGACTTTTTTCACTAGCAGGATTATTGAATAGCCCAAGGAGAAATTCTAAACTGATGATCATTTTGAACAACTATTAATTTTAAAAATAGTTCTTAAATCAAATTCCTGTATTGTTCTGCAAGACAAGACATATTTGTTATTTTAATAAATTTGGTTTTAAAATACCTAGTAAAAAAAATAATTTGTTAAAATTTTTTTAGAAAAAAAAATTTAAGTTTTTTTAGAATAAAAAATGTAAGTTTTTTTTAATTTTGTTACTCACTGACTGATTCTTTGTAATTTCATTTCGACGTTGATAAGGTGCGTAATTATGGTTGAATATGGTGTTTGTGCAATTATTATTACTACCTTAAGATTCTTGTAGAGAACGGAAGCAAAAATGATTAAAACCAACTTTATTTAATTCAATATTTTTTCTCAAAAAATATTATTCAATCTTTATTTAGTTCATGAAAATTCACTTAATTCAATATTTTATTATATGGACTGTATTATTTCAAACAACTACAAACAAATTACTTTGATTGTCGCTAGCCAACTAACTCACATCCAGAACCAAAAATTCGCTTTTCTTTTTAATTTACATTAAAGGTGAAGTAACTGTTTGTCAAGCTACACAATGTTTGTGTATTGTTTGTTGTTTGTCGCGATCAACGGTGATAATGAACAGTAAATAAAAACACATAAAAAAGTTGAGACAATTATTATTTACTTTATAACTTTGTTGGTACCACAAAGAATGCGTTTTGACAAACAACTACTTCCCAGTAGGAAATTTACATTAAATAACATTATCAAATTCTTAACAATTCTATAAAATCATAGGGCCATTACAAATTGTTTCCACTGATGTCTATTTGCAGCTAATAACTGTAATTCATTTTAGCATTGGTTTTGAGTGGCAGATACATTCTCTATTTGGCGCCGCCACGCATGTGCAGGGCGACCTTGTCTGCGCCATGCCAATCACCAATAAAATAGAATCCAATAGGTCTAGTTTTTCTGGAAAAACGAATATGTTTACATTTTTTTAAATTTATATCCAATAAGTTTGTTTGGCACCAATTAAAGAATAAATTTAAATCCTGTTGTAAGCGGGGTTGAAAAATGGAGTCGGCACAACTTGAAAATATTTTTACATCGCCAGCATGCATAATATATTGGAAAATTTATTATCAAAGTTGTTTTTGGGAATACTATTATTTATTCAAAGATTATGTTTGTTGTGCTTAATTCCCCTTTTTAATAATTGATAAAAAAATACTGAAATTTATTGTTGGAGGATACGCTGTTCCTATGCGCATTTCACTGGTTGCTTAGGCCAGATCATCAGGATATACGCATAGAAACAGCTTATCCTCCAACAATAAATTTCATTATTTTTTTTATCAATTATTAAAAAAGGGAATTAAGCACAACAAACAAAATCTTTTAATATATATTGGAAAATTTTATTGTTGTAGGCAGGTCGTTGATATACAAAAGGAAAAGTAGTGGTCCGAGATGGCTACCTTGTGGAACACCAGAGTTGATGATGATATGTTTAGATAAGTAATTATTAAAATATACACGCTGTTCACGACGTAAGAGATAAGATTTTATCCAATTCAAACAGCAGTTCGTTAATCCTATTAAATACAGCTTTTGCAATAAAAGATCATGGTTAACTCTGTCAAAAGCCTTACAAAAATCAGTGTATATAACATCGGTATAACATCCGTTTTTAAGCCCATTGTTAATTATTGTTGTCAGTTCTAGTAAATTAGTCGTAGTTGAACATCCTTTACGAAAACCATGTTGGGAAGGTGAAGGTATGGAAGAGACTTTTCGACTTGAAACCCCAGTAAGATACTGTTCAAAAAGTTTGGGAATGACACTTAATTTGGCAATACCTCTGTAGTTCGTTATGTTCGATTTATTCCCTGATTTTAACAGTGGAATAATTAAAATTTTTTTCCATAATTTCGGGAAGTAACCATGTTTTATAGACATATTCAATAAAATTGTTAAAGGTATAGCTAGAATTTGCGCACAGTTTATAAGAAGGCAGCTAGGAATACCATCAGGTCCACTGTAGAACGACGATTTTAGTTTTAATAATAGTGGTCATATTGGCAGTAGTGAAGGATGGAAATGAAATGGGTTGTTGTTCAGGGATATAAAATGGATAGGTTTTCGATGAATCATATTCCTCATTAAAGTAGGTTGAAGCAAAAAATTCGCAAACATATTACTTGTTTCTATATGAAGATGGAAATCCGATGGATTTTCTTTTCGAGTTAACGAATTTATAAAAGGCTTTCGGATCGTTCAGTTTCATCCTGTTTTAATAATTTTTATAAAGGTTATGGTTGAGTAAATTGTATTTAGCACGGTAAAAAGAATATTTGGAGTAATCAGTTAGTAGTCCAGTTTGTTTATACTTCTTATAAAACTTATTTTTTATATTCTTTAATCTCGATACAGAGTTTGAATTCCATGGAGGGCCAGATCTGTTAACAACTGAATATTTAGGTACAAAATCATCGATGTAATGAAACAAAGTATTATAAAAGGAATTTATAGTTGCATCTATTGCTGCCGGAGTACCACTGGATAATGACAAAATTTTAAGCCAGTTTGTGTTAGATAAAAAGAAATTTAAGTCGCTGTAAATAGTCTTCTTAAAACAGTAATCATTTATATTATTGAGTTTTTTATTTGGATTCACAGAAAATGGATAATTACAGTTGACTTCAATAGTAGGATGATGACGATCTCAGGCCTAGTAATAGGGTGATGACGAGTCAAAGTACGATCTTTAGGTTCATTTACGAATACCAAATCAAGCAGCTTCTTAGAATCGTTTAGTACTCCATTTATTTGAAAAAGACATAAATCCGATATGTTGTTTAAGAATTCTTCGATGAAATTGTTTGTATTTATTGGAGAATAATATAACAAATCAGGTAAAAATGTCCAAGATAAATACGGTAAATTAAAATCACCAAACACGAGGATCAAATCTTGAGGGTTAATCGAAACAAGGACGGATTTTAATGCAGTTTGGTGTTTAAGATATGTTATCTGTTCAGAATTTGGAGGGATATAAGAACACGTTACGAAAAGATTTTGAATATGGTGTTTGCGCAATTATTATTACTATTTGATTAAGGTTCTATAAAATCATAGGGCCATTACAAATTACTTTCACTAATGTCTATTTGCAGCTAATAGCTATAATTCATTTCAGCATTGGTTTTGAGTGGCAGATACATGTGCAGGGTGACCTTGTCTGCGCCTTCCTTGAGAGTTCCACGCAATTGCAGACTTGGTAACATCGCCATCAGGTTTCCTTAGGGTGTGGTAAATCCATCTCCATTATCGGCGGGTTCATATAAAAGCGTTGTGCGAACTTTGCCATATATTTTAGTTTGAGAGAGTAACTGGCCAAAAGATTTTTAATATTCTTCAAAGGCATCGGTTTATGAAGATTTGGGCTCTGTTAATGTCTTAAGCTGCCGCGTTTCATGATTCGCATCCACATAGTAACACAGATTTAACACATGAATTAAAGATGCTTTAATTGGTG
This sequence comes from Pollenia amentaria, assembly GCA_943735925.1. Taxonomy (NCBI): domain Eukaryota; kingdom Metazoa; phylum Arthropoda; class Insecta; order Diptera; family Polleniidae; genus Pollenia; species Pollenia amentaria. The sequence goes on along the minus strand of OX031008.1, from coordinate 195,045,173 downwards.
TTCAGTGAGCAAACTTTTGATTAAGGACTCATATTCTATTTGTTATGTAATCTCAGACCCATCTATAGATTAGCAGGCTTCCGAATAAACAAAACGACATTACTTTTGCTAGAGGTTGGTTGTTGTCATACAAGCCAGAGTTATTTGTCGAACTTACTCCCATTATCTTTGTTTTCATTGCACTAATCTTATGTCCGCGTAATCTAGGTCTTCTAGACGATCATTTGGTCCCCAGGTTATACCTCTGGCTGTGGACAGTGCTCGTAATATATTGTCAACGACAATGTTGAATAGAAATGAAAGAAAAAGACTCAGCTTTGTCTTACACCGGTTTTAATATTTATTGAGCGGCTTATATTTCCATTGTGATGTAACTTGATTATTTTACTAGGTGTGGCTTTCCAAGAAAGCGTGCTCCTCATTTTAAAATCAATAAATGCTAAATATAATGGTGAGCACTTCTCTACGGACTGTTCGATTCTAATACGGATGGCGTGGGAAAGGCATTTATTGATCAGTTGTAGGATGATCTTCTTTACTTTTTTATAAGCGTAATACCTGTCCAGTTTTTGCATTAAGTTAAATCTCCATTTTATTGGTAAGTTAATAATTACGACTTATTTAATCTCTTCACATAGCTCGTTAGATTCCCGAAATTGCTTTATGTGGTTATATAGAAGCTTAGCGCGGATCTACGCAAATGATTCTAGAAATTCTGGGTGGATATTGTCCAGTTCTGTACCCATGTTCTATAACTTTGGTAAGAACTTTTCGCATCGAAAATATGTGAAACAAAATATTCCATCGTTTCTTGAAAAGTGAGAAAAAGTGTGTCTGTAACTCATGTCGAGAGCTATCAAAAGAGATAACGTCGTTACGTCGTCATAATATTTTACTCGAAGCCAATGTGAAATAGAAGACGTTGATAACGCCAATCACAGATGTCGTTGATGGTGATCAAAATAAACTATAATAGAAAAATTCTCAACGACGGCGGCGAAAAAAACCTTCGGCTATACCGAATAATGTAGAAAGCGACTTTAATGTTTGTTGTTTACAAAATAGGTTTGCGAATTGTTCAAAAATATTAAACAGTTGAACATTGAAAAAATCTTCCAAGAACAATATACTTACCTCTTCTGTGTTATTATTCATTGCATTTAGCATTTTTAATATATTTTTTAGTGTTCGATTTTATTCTTGAGTTTATTTGACAGTTTAAAGCGGGAATTTACTCACATACATTTTACAGACACCCATTATCAGTATATTGGCGAGAAATTTCCTGACGTGACAGCTCTTACTCGCCAAAAATGTTACAGACACAGTTCAGTAAGAAAAACAGCTGTTTGTTTCAAGTTATGACATTTTTGTTTCATTTCTCACATTTCAATCGAAATTTTCCCGACACGGGAGTTACAGAACTTGGGCACTGGTGACTTGTTGTTTTTAAGGTTGTTAATGGCTTCTATTATTTCGTCAGTATCAGGCGAACTTTAAGAGATATAATATCTGATATTATGATGAGCACATCCACATATCCCTTATTGTTCTGTATCGGTTTCGCGCGATATTAGGATTGAGCAATATAAGAGAGAAATGTAAATAAACAATATTACTCGCGCAATTCGTGGAATTTTTCGAGGAAAAAACACGTACATATTTATATTTGTGTCACTATTTTAAACGTGTTCACTGAACCAAAAAGTGTTCATAATATTAACGAACAACGCTTATTAAAATAATGTTCATTGGCTCAATGAGTTATACGTTAATATAATGGAAAAAAATATTACCCAAAATATTTTAATATACGTACCATTCATTGACTCAATGTTTGCTAAATATTTCGATAACATTGGTTTATAATGGAAATGTACAATTTGGTATAATAATAAATGTTCTTAAAAATTAATATATTTTTCAGTTGGCAAAAGAATAGTTCATTAAAATTAACTATGTAGTTCATATGTCGCCTGAATTGAAATGTACATAAATGTTAATAAAATGTTCGTGGAGCTAATAAAACATTTATTGAATCATATTAACACAAAAACGCGTGAATTTTATAATTTATTCGTTGTCCCGTGGAGCTCTTACGTTAACTTTAATACAGTGTTCATTGAGGTAAGAAGTGATTTAACAAGTGCTTGTAAAATTAAAGCGTGCCAATTCTACGAACTGTTCGCTATTGTAACAAGCTTGTTCGTTAAAATTAATAAAGTGTTCTTTCAGTTAACGAGCCCTTCATTAAAAATTATCCCCACGCATAAAAGTTACAACTTATTTGTTAACTTAACGAATTATTTTTTTTTATTCCTATTCTAATCCCGCGAAGCTCTACGCTTATCTGCAGGAAAGAAACCATAGTCACTGGCGGGAATCGAACTCGCAACCCCGGCGCAGATAGGCTAGCTCACTACCAACTAGCCTACCGGGGCACCCGTTAAAAAAGTTTAATGGGGGTAACGTTACGTTTGTTAAGTCGATTTTTAAAACAGTGTTAGTTTAACATTTTTTTGCATTTCGTGTTTTACTTCTAGTCGATTTGGTTCTTTTTAAGATATTATTTGAAAAAAAAGTGCAGTGTAAAATTAAATTTTATAACAAATTAATTAAAATTAAAATTTTCTCAAAAGTTAGTAAAAGTGAAAGTAAGTCAAAAAACTTAACTAAAATATTCAAACTATTATCGCTTACTATTAAGTAATACTATTAAGAGTTAAACATTGCAACACAAACTTTTATTTTTAATATTAAAAAAAATTAAACATAAAATATTAGCATTCAATTAATGTCAGATTTTTATATTATTTTTGCAGATATTCGAGATGCGGCAATACTTTTGGCTTTGCATGGTTACCTGAATCGTACAATTAAATTCGTGCGCAAAGATTTAAGTGGAAAAAAATTAAAAATTAAAATTAATAATAATAATTATATAAAGCTAATCGTGGCAAAATACCATGAATTACCTTTTATTTGGCATAATTATTATATTTTGTTGAAATATTATTATCAAAACCGCATTAAGGCTTTGCCACGTGTATTACCATGCTATTAAGCTTCAAAAGTTGGAATTTGTCTGTCTAGTTTGCAAAAACTTTATAAAAATTATAAATAAACTTAATACAATGATATAAATATCGTCATATATATACCATAATAAATTTGCAAAACTTTTGCAAAAATATATATGTACATTTCAATTATAAGTTTTTTTTTTGGATTTTATAGGGGGTTACAGAAGTAAATTGTGAGAGGGCGGGCAGGTGGTATAATGTTGCGAGGGGGAATTTAAAAAAACAATTCATTGAGACAATGTACTGTGTTCGTTGAGCCAACAAATTTGTAAAACATAATTATTCTATTCGTTAAATGAACGAAAAGATTTACTGAATTAACGAATAAGTTCATTTGTTATATTTTTGAACTTTTTCGTTATTCTAACGAAGAGTACATTAAATTATTTAAATAAAATCTTTTAAAGGACAGTTATTCGTTGTCACAACGAACAAATTCATTTTACGAAAATTAATAAATATTTTGTTTGCTCAACGGATATTTTCGTTGTCTCCACGTACCTTTTTGGTTCAGTGTTCATACCAAAAGAACATGACAAAATTAAGTAAGTACCTTTATTCGACGAAAATAACTCTTTTGTTATTATTTAAATTCCGTTTCAAAATATGAATTTTCCATCCTTGGTTTGATTGCTTGACTAAATAAAGGTTTGAAACAGTGTTACCAGAAGTATTAAAAATTCCTACATGTAAATTTTTATATAAATCAAATAGTAACGACGGTAAAACTCGGACAAATTTTCAAACGTTTTTGAATTGTACTTTTTCAAATACGTTTTATTTTAAAAAAAATGCTGTAAATCTATGAAAGACATTCTGGCAGCACTGGTTTGAATAGAAGTGAGTGTGTTGGTAAATTAAATTCAATAACTAAGTTCACCATTATAATGAATGTGCATTAAATTTTTGTTTTTTTTTTTATTATTGAAAATATTAAGTTTTTATATAAAGACTTTCTTAGAAATTATTTGAAATATTATTATCTTTAAGGATTTCAATAAATCCTATCGATTTATTTATTTTTAAATATTTCATGTTTAAATAATAAACATATAAACAAATACATGATTCATCAAACTTAAGTATGTTAATATAAAATTCAAGCAGATTTTGCAAATGCAGTATTTACTTATATGTGTTACTTTTAACTTTCCCAAAAATTAAAAAAAAAAGCAGTTCAAAACATTTACTGCCTGTTCAACAATTTCAAATGTACAAGTTCGTATAGAATTTTATATGTAAAATATTTTTAAAACTGAGTCTTTTTTGTACAGAAATTTTCTATGCGAACCTTAACGTTCGAAATCGTTGCATAGGCAGTTACAGTAATTTAATTTAAACATTGATTAAATGGAGCAACGTTTTGCTTGCAGATGACAGCAAGTTTGAAGTCTTTGGAAAAAAAAGCAAGAAACATGATCAAATTTGGAGGATTAGAAATAAGGAATTCAACAGAAACAATACAATATCTACAGTGAAGAGTGGTGGGGCTTTGGCGAGAGTCTGTGGCTGTATGGCGGGATGCGGTTTGCGAAGTCAAGTATTTGTTACTTGTTAAATAAACAAAATGTATTATTTAAATATTTAGTAAGAAAGTTTAAGCGTAGCATAAAAAAACTTTAGTAAAACGGTGCATGGAGCTGTCAACAAAACAACGATTCTTAACAAATCGCCAAAATAGCCAAAGAAAATGGTTGTTCCACCATGTCCAAAAACAACTGTATCAACCCAACAGTCGCGGATCTCAACCCAACCGGACATCTTTGGGAGCATTTGGACAGATAAATTAAATTAGAAGACAAACCAGCACAATCTCCCTGAAACAATTTCTGCAGGAAGAATCGCATTAATAATAGCGTATTAGCAGAAATAGACCCATGAAAGTTGGAAAAAAATATTTATATATAAAATTCCTGTCTTCATAAAAATAATTTAATAAAAATTAAATTCAATGAAATTAAGCCAAATTAAAAATATCTAAATATGGATTAAAACCCATTAACAGTTCAATAAAATAACCACAATACTAATTATTGTTAACAGCTAAAGCACGAGCTATGTTTACATTTGTCCTTCAAGTTGTGCTGAAAAAGGTCAACAAGAAAAAAGAAAGACAAAAACATGAAAAACAAAAATGTACTTTGGATTTCAAGAAGAATTCTTGACAAAAAGTACGTAAAAACAGAAGTTTAGGAAGAACATGTAAATCAATTAAAATAGATAATAATTCATTCAAAAAGAAAATTTCGATCTACCAAGGTGAAATACCATTTGGTTTAAAGATTGGCTTCAATAGCCGAGTGAGTAAAACGGCAAACCCCACTGAAGAGATTGTGTGGTTACAATCGAAACTAGTCTGGGCAACCTGTCCGTGAAAGCCTGTGTTCAAATCTCAGCGCAGTCAAGAATGAAAAATTATAAATAAAGTTTTAATTGATTTCATGTTGTAAAATTCCTGTCTTCATAAAAATAATTTAATGAAAATTAAATTCAATGAACTTAAGCCTAATTAAAAATATCTAAATTTGGATTTAAAACCATTAACAGTTCAATAAAATAACCACAATACTAATTAATATATTTTTTTTTTATTTGAGCATGTTCTTATATTGTATTAAAAATAAAATATTGCACAGTAGCTATAGTATTTGTCAGAAGTTTCGTTTACCGGCAGTATATAATCCGGCATTATATAATCCCAATATTTATTTTTTTTTTTTAGATTTCATATGGCGAATAAATAAAAATTTTTTTGTATACTTTACTTTTTTTTTTAAATTTTTTTTTAATGTAGAATTAACTGCCGGTCCCTCGATTTCAAACTAAAACTTCGTTCGCATAACTTTCCTTAAAAACTAAATTTTAAAAGTTTCGTTCGAAATCGAGGGACAGGCAGTAATTTTTTACTTAACAGAAACATTAAAAAGTTAGAATGTATTGAAATTTTGTAATAATTTCAGCTTAATACGTCCGATATATCGATAAAAAATATCGATACGATTTATATCGACATATTTTTTCAATTTGCCCATCCCTAATTTGAACTTTTTGACCATAAAATAATGATACCGAAATTAAGTTATTATTGTGATGTAGGAAATTATTTAAAATTATTTGAATACTTCCTTAAAAACCGGAAGCAATTCGTTCAAGTGAATAACGCATAAAGTGATATGATGGATGTTGAAAGTGGAATACTACAAGGCAGTTGCTTAGGGCCTTTGCTGTTTTCCATTTACATAAATGATGTTTGTAATTTAAATCTTACTGGTGAATTATACATGTTTGCTGACGATGTTTTTTTGTTTTATCCATACAAGTATGACTTAGTTTTGAAAACTTATATGGAACGGGATGTTGCAACTAGCAACGTGTGTGTAAATTTAAATTGGATTAAGGACCCAAGGTCCTGCCATATATCCTTTTTCTTAAAAACGTTATAAAACCTACAAAAATTGTCCGATCATAATTAAATTTGGTATACATACAACTAGCAACGTGCGTGTAAATTTTCATTTAAATCGGACTAAGGACTCAAGGTCCTGCCATATATCCTTTTCTTAAAAACGCTATAACACCTACAAAATTGTCCGATCGTAATTTTAATTTTGGTACGTAAATTGATATTTATAAGCTATATATTTATGCCAAATTTAGGAAGAATCGGATTATTGATGTGAAAAATACAAAAAAAATCATTTATTGCAAAATGGGTTAAAACGGTTAAGGATTACAGTACACATTTTTCAACTTTTTTTTTCTTAAAATAGCTTAAGATGCCTGGAATCTAAATAAACAATTGAAATAAGTGAAGAAATAATTTTGTTCCGCTAGCAAACTTAACTTGAAAACAAAGCTTGTAATTTACCAGGCCTTGATACAAAGTCATATTAACTATATGCCGATAGTAAATGGATACAAAAATACAAATGATTTATAGGCACTGCCTGCAATGCAAAATAAGGCATTGAAATTGATTCATAATTTACCACTACGCTATCCAACTTTAAAACTTTATACAAATATATATAAGCCAAGAATGCCTATTTGCGGATGGTACAAGTATTAGCTTTTATTATATGTGTTTAAAACCATAAATACAATAGGATATCGCAGCATTAATTTTGTTCAAAATCAAACTGTATTCAATACTAGAAGTCAAGGAAAGGTATACACTCCAAGATGCAGATTAGAAATAATAAAGCAGCGAATTGAAAATATCGGTAGTATTGAATATAAGGGCTTGCCTATGTGGTTAAAAACAATTTGTTTTATTTCGACATTTAAAAGAGATTTAAAAGAATATATAATTGGAAATCTTGAAATGCTTCTTCGTAGATATTCCATTTTTGTACTTTTTTATTTTTTCCTTTTTAAAATTTATTGCATATACATATTACTCGTATGTATCTTTTATAATAGTATGCATTTCTTAATGTAAATTATGTTGCCAATTTGCCACAATAATGCCTCTTAGGCGCTGTGGCCAAATAAAATCATATGTAAAATGTTAATATATTAAATAAAAAAATAAAGTAATGATATTTTGACGGTAGACCAGGCTTAACATCGTGTAGATGGTTCCATTTACTGAACTAACTGGGAAGTTAGTCATTATGTAAAGGTTTTGTGTCAGTGTACTCTGTGTACTTTGTAACTCGATTTTGTTAGTTCTTGTATTGTGAATCAAAATTCACTTTAAATTTAACATCGACATTTGGTTAATACTTTAAAGACCTCAAATGCGCAACTTAATGCTCGTAAAGCGTATAAGCTTGGCAACGTTATAGTTTTAAAAAAATCATAATTTAAGAATGACTTCGGCTAAGTTTTTTAACCTCAGCTACTTCTTAACCAGCGCTGCCAGATTTGACGATTAAACGTCATTTTGAGGATTTTTGGTTCCAAAATTAGCAAAGTGCCGATTTGCTGATTTTTTTCTAAAAAGTGACAATTTTATTTAGTCTTCAAAATAAGACCAAAATAAATTTTTATATTCATCCCTATTGTAAATAAAATTATACTAGAAATTTTTGCTCTTTTCCATAAAAAATTTTATGGGCAAAAGCAAAATTTCGAGTCAAGTCAATTTAAGTAAAAATTCGTACCAAGACCTTGATTTTGAGGTTGAGAGTTCACTCGTGTGGGGAGCAGGTGAAATTATGGACTGAGTTGGCTCATTTTTAACATTTAATACACCATATATATGAAAAAATTTTAAGCCAAATTCTATCCTCCTAGCTAATATGGATGCCATGGTGCCAAAACTATAATTTCGTGAAGAAAGATTATTTCAGGTTAAAAAGAAAAAAATAATAATAGATTATAAGAAGATTTAAAGAAGTTAAGGTTTACAGGTCATTAGAGATTTATGGGTATAAATTAAAGGCAGTCGTGGTTTTTGTTCATATCTTCGGCATTTGTAGACCGATCTGGCTGAAATATAATAGCACACTTTCCCATACTATATCTAATAATTGTATAGCAATGTTTATATCGAGTCTTTGGAAATCCCATTTCAACAATCACATGGTTAGATTGACATCGTTAAGCCAACTTTGCTATTCATAAGGACTCAGAATATACATCACCCTCTATGCTGAAAGGTATAAACATTTTAAATTTTTTAGAAAATGGCCCGATTAAAAGTATCTTTTATTCTTAAGACTTTGAAAAAAACCATAGATTATTATAATATTGTAATTAAAAGTTTACAAAACAAATTTTTAATGAAAATTGTCCTTAACAAACGTTTGTTAAATTTCATAAACATACGGGCGTATATGTATGTATATAATATTTTTTTGTTTGCTTGTTTTTAAATAAAAATCGAACAAACTTTGTTTAAAATCTAACTTTTAATTGTCCGATTTTTTTGACGATTTTTTATACAGAAAAAGACGATTTTTTTATTTTTTCTCAGGAAATTGACGATTTTTTCACAATTTTATCTGGCAGCTCTATTCTTAACGCTATTTGTGTTATGCTCCGACATTTTGTTTTTTTTACCCGATTTAGATATATCTGATAAATTTTAGGGTTTTGCAATATTCGCGATAGTGCTATTGTTCCTGTAAGCTCTCTGATTATTTTCAGCTGAAGCGATTTTTAATCAATATGAACCTTTGCTTATCATACCGCTGTTAGTAAGTTTTTGCGAATTTCCGCTAATTAAGCAACTTCTACCGAATTTTTGCCATTCCTTATATAGTTTATGCAACTTTTAATAAATGTTATGGCTTGTTCAAAATTTTTAATTTTTGTTGTGTGAAGTTTTTGGATTTCCAACTATTTAAGACACTTCTAATCAATATAACACTATGCAATATTTAAAATTTTATCAAACTTTTCCGAATTTTTGCATGTTTTACGTATTTTCTCGAAATGTTGCATTACTTCACAGTATACAAATAGTTGTAGGAAGCATCTTCGTTTAATTTTTAGTATTCAAAAGAAAAAAGAAAATGATTTAAGCGTTGATTTTTCTCTCTGAAATTTATGTCAGATATGTTACTGTGTCATCGGCGAACAGTTCTCCTGCAAAAACGGATTTTCAAGAAATTGGCTTACAACACGTATTGAATATACGCCTATACGCCAAATAAATATTACCCTTCTTGATATTTAAGAGTTCTTATTTAAAGTTAAAAATGTTTCTGTGAATTCCCATGAAATTTCTATTAGAATTTTTTTAACATTCAATTTTGGTCAGTACTTCTTTTAAATCAAGAGTTTTTAGGATATTGAATAATTACACAAAGAAAATGTTGCCCCAATAAAAGCATCAATCAAAAATAAAATCAGTTTTAATTAAAAATGTAATTAAATGAATTAATCGCTTAGTCAAGTGAATTAAACGTTTAATTGTCACTATTAATTTGTTTACTAGTGCAAATTAATAGAATCAATTAAACTTATAATTTACTTGATTAAACCTTTAATTCACTTGATTAAACGTTTAATTCACTTGATTAAATTTTTAATTAAAACTGATTTGATTTTTGATTAATGCTTTAATTGGGGCAACATTTTTGGAGAATTTTTTCTGTGTACTAATTAAATACCTTTTAAGAAATGGTAGAGAATGATGAAATATTTTTTTTCATATTTCATGAATCTAAATTAAAAGCTCTAATAAATTCTTAATTGTTATTTATTTACAGTGTATACAGTTGACATAACATTTAAAGATAAAGCTGTTTTTTTTTTTCATTTAAATGAAAACAAGTTGTAAAAGATTTTTATAATTTTAGATAATGTTTTTCTTGATTCCATAAAATTAATTTTATCAAAGTGCTGTTTTCTAACAAAGATAACAATCAACAGATCTAGTTAAAGATTATAGTTTTAGCATACCTTTATGAATATGAACTTCATACATATATGAATCATTTCGATAATGTGATTACCTATTATAAATCAACGCTTTTTGTCTCCAAATCTACCGTATATAAATGTGCTCAGAAATTCGGATTTACACAGTTTCTTTTTGACAAGCAGCATGAACTCTTTCACACTTTTTGCAATTATTTTGGTGATTTCCGCCATATCTGGAACTAAGGGGGATAATTTTGTGATTATTAAAGGCGAGGTAAGGAAACTTGATTATAAGATTGTTTTATAACTTTAGAACTTAAGAAAATGAAAAAGGTACTTAATACAAGGAAAAAAAAATTAACGATTCTTTCGCACTTGATTTAGTTCACTTTCGAAATGGCAAGAGGAGAATGTACAAGAAGGAAAATGGTCATGGCAGTTCTGGATACACTACCCAAATTGAGCCAGAAAGAGTTTACGAATTCAAGTATATATGATGAGTAAGTTTACTATATCTACAATTTCTTTTCAATTAAAAAAGGGAGTTTTTTTTAATTGAAAGCGCTGGTGAATTTTTTGGTTGGGTTGCAGGCGCTTATATGTATTCCCATTATTACTGGACTCCATCCTTTGAAGAAATTTTAGAGTCATTATGGTACTCCGGATATCCAAATAAAGATGCTTATGTAGCTCTGTATACTTCACGTAAATCACCCCAACCTCGTTTAAAGAGTCTTACAGGTGACTTAAAAAAAAACGTTGTATGTAAAATGCCAAAATTAAATATATGCCAACAGTTTGCTAAACGGCAAAGTATGAAATAAATATTTATTAAAAATTGTACTTATTTAAAATGAATAAAATCTCAAATCCCTTCAAGTGGCACCAATTAATTTTTAAATGCGAACCAGAAAACTCGATACACTTTTTAGAACAGAAGTAGAAACTGGTAATTGATTACTGGACAGCTAAAAGTTAATATACTCAAAAACGGCTAAATATTATTAAATTTGCATAAACTTTTCGCAAAAAGGTTAGATACTGTCATAAAAATTAGGCAAGTAATTTGATTTAAAAGATATACATCTTTACAGTTGCCATGCTACAGCATGGCGCATAAGCAACACAATGATTTATTTGATAAAGAATTTTCTTCATTCTGATAACATTTAACGTTAGCATTCATTAAAATTAAGATTATAGATTGGAAATATGTTCACATTATGTTTTGAAGATAATATATTTCAAATGGTGCCTATTGTTTCGAACTGACGTGCAGAGCATTTCCCAAAACAATTCTTAAAATTATAGGTCCTAGCGTCCTCAATTCTTCTCGGGTACTCGCCTTTAGCTGTTGGATGGTTCATGGCTTATTGGCATACACATTACCCTTAACGTAACTACAAAAAAAAAAAAAAAAAAAAAAATGTGAGCCAGTTAAAATTAGAAAAAAAACGCGATATTATTTGATCGCCAAAAAAAAGAGGATTTGTGAAACTGTCTCTCCCCGCAAAATTTGAGAATACTTTGTTGTTTTAAAGAAAAATCTTATTAATATCAATTTTAAATATTTATATATTATATTTTTATATTTTTTATATTTATATTTTTCACTGTTTTTTTTTATATTTTTATAAAAATATATTCTGGCTCCTTATGAGAAGGGAAGTTGATTTAACGATGTCAGTCTGTCCCCAGATATAAAAAGGGCCTAGGTTGTTTAACATTTATATCACTTATAGTCCACCATTACTTGCTACTGAAATTCATAAATGGCTGAGATATGAGCAAAAAATCCTGACTGCGCACAGTGGCGCCCGTAGAGCAAGCGAGGTTGCAAAAATCAAAATTTTCATGAGTGCCGACGAAGTTTCGAATAAACCCATGTTATAGGAAACTTTTCAACGATTTCAAATATGCCACTCTTAATAATATCACATTTTTAGTTTAGAAGATATAACCGTTCAAAGTTGACCGACTTTCGGTTTTCAAAAAAACACACAATTTTTAGTCAATTTGTTGCGATTTCAGGTGTAATATCACGAAAAATAGGTAACGAATCGCCTTATTTTTTGTTTGTATTGATTGATGTATTTATTAAATGTATAATGATAAAAAAAAAATTAACTGTTTGCTTTGTGTTTCTCCTGGTAAATCACTATTTAAAAACTATCCGTTTTTTCACTATTTTTCAACTTTGACGGAAAATAAAAAAAAACTATATTTTTCTATATTTGCCATATTTGCAAAACCTGTTCTTTGATTATTTCTTTACATAATTCAAAAGGTTTTATCTGCCCGTACGTGCCCGTTTGGCTTCTAGAGGTAAAAAAGTTTAAAAAGACATGGTTGCAGAAATTGTATGGCGTCCATCCCTTATATGTTTTGACTGACAGTAGTTTGATCTAATAGTTTGAAAAAAACTACTCATTGAAATTAGCAGGTTCGTACCTCACATAAACAATACTTTGGCGTACAAATGGTCAGGAACAATATTGACTTATGGTCCCTACAGGTAGGCACAAATCTTATTTGGACACGTGCATAATATCAAAATTGCATTATTCAGCCTAAATCCATATGTATGCAGGGAACAGGTAAATTTTTAGGCATGGTAGCATAAGCCTATATATTGCAAAATAAGCATAATGCCTGGATTAGTCTACGCCTGAAAGTTGGCGCAACAATTACTGAAACCATTAAACAATTTAAGTACTGAAAACATGGCGTTGAACAATTTAAAATTATTTGAACTGTTTAGAAAGTCAACCACACCAAAGTTTTTCACGGAAGTGAAAATTCTTCCTGAGAAGTTGACATTGATCAGCAAATGGGGCTGCGATGGATCATCCGGACAAAGCGTTTATAAGCAAAGGATATCTTCCGATGACGCTACAATATCGGACGGAAATATGTTTATGGCATCTGTTGTTCCTTTCCGGCTAAAATCGGATGATTCCCTACACTGGAAAAATCCACGTCTGCATCAGTGCATTATTGCCGACCAATAATGTTTCAGTTTGGAAGGGAATCGGCAGAACTCATAAGGACTACGGTGAATGACATTGAAGAACAAATAAGCAAGATTAAGCCTACAAAGCTGCAAATTGGAGAAGGAAAATATATTGAATGCAATTACGAGTTCCACCTGACCATGGTTGACGGAAAAGTCGTAAACGAACTGACAGGAACAACCTCAACAATGTCATGCCCGATTTGCAAAAAGAGTCAGAAGAACTTTTTTCAATTAAATTCAATTTATTTCATATATAATATGTTACATCTCAATTTTATATAATTAGTTGTAAAGAGTTCAAGAATAGTATCTTTTTCTGCTTAATTATAATATATTTCAATTAGTTATCATATACATATATATAGACAGAATTATATTCGAGGTAAAAATTTAGCAAAAACCTATTTCAACCCCTTTTTTCGTTTTATTTTTATATTTTTTTTATCGATTTTATATTATTATTTGTCAGAAGAACTTTGGTAATTTAAACGATTCTACAAATGAGGAGAATTACGAATATGGAATGTCACCATTGCACGCAAGGATAAGGTGTATGGAATTCTTGCTAAAACTGGCATATACCCTACCACAAGAGGAGGAAAACTTCGATGAAAATACATCAATAAAGGATAAGGAAAAGATCAGAAAGAAGCAAATACAGGATGCTTTTTTTAAACAAGTTGGACTAAAAGTAGACTGTCCCAAGCACGGATACGGTAACTCAAACGATGGAAACACTTCTAGGAGATTTTTTGAAAATGATGAGGCAGTAACTAGAATCATTGGAATTGACAATCAAATCGTGAAAAGATTGGGAACGATCTTGGATGTTTTAAACTGCAAAGAAAATGTCAATTCTACAAAATATGGAGAATATGCGTCGAAAACTGCATCTCTTTTAGCAGAAATGTATCCACAGAAGAAGTTGACCCCGACCGTCCATAAAATATTGGCGCATGGCAAAGATATAATTGAGTACCAGTCTTTGCCAATTGGAGAGCTTTCTGAAGAAGCACAGGAGTCTCTTAACAAATTTTATAAAAAATATAGATTGCAGAACACATTCAAAGCATCAAGGGTAAGGCAAAATAAGACCTCTTCAACATGTTGGCAGCATCTTCCGATCCACTTATTTCTTCCCTGCGGCATGTGAAGTCACGAATAGAGTTACAAAATAATTATAGTTTAGAAATGGTTAGTTTTTAGATATACCTTCTCTTACGAATTGTGATGAATATTTTACAGAAAATTGAAAAAATAAATTTAAAAAAAAAATAATTTTTTTTTTAATTTGTTGGGTAATAATTTAAAACATAAAACCCTTAAGAAAAAAAATAAAAACAATCTAAAAATGTAAAAATAATTTTTTTTAGTTACCATAAAATTGATTTTTCTACTAATTTTAACTTTGATAACCCATAAGTAGGCCCCTACAAAGCGTAGCACCCTTTCCAAACGCTCATTTCATAGGCTGAACAGTTATCTATCATATGCTGTTTAAACTGTTCAATTATCTTATTCAGTTCAAAAGATATGATTTTTGCAACGAAAAAACTCAAATGGCGCCACTGTGCTGCGTCTAAATATCCCATAAGTCCCGTGTTGCTGTTGTTTTTTATTAGTATCTGGAGAACGGCAAGAGTCCAGGGCTTTCATATTTCGTACAAACATATTGGTTATCAATACACAAGCTCTCTAAAAAAATGGGCGGGATTGGAGAAGTGGGTGTGGAACTTCCCATACAAAGAGATTATACATTTCTGTACATCTGGAGAACGAAACAAAATAAAGTTCCCAAATTATGTACACAGAAAAAATTATTCAATTTCTCCTATCATCAAATTTGTTCTAAATTCATAATATCAAGCAAACAAATTGTTGATTTTGCACCTATTACCGAAATGATTATATTGATTACTTAAAATTTTAATATTTTGAAAAAATATTTTCAATAAATGATATTTTTAATTTTAATTAAAAAAGTGATCAAAAAACTTTTAAATTTTAAACAATGTGTTAATTTATTTAAATAAATATTGACAATTCCCAACAACAATTCTACATGCTTAAATTATTTTATTTTAAACGAAAAAAGTCAATTAAGATTTTTTATCAAAAATTATTTTCGGGAATGAAATATTTTATTAATTAATTCATTTATTAATGATGTGCTAATAATCCCAATTTTTGAATGAAAATACTGAAATTTATTGTTGTGGGAAAGCTAGCTCCTATGCGCATTTCTCTGGTTGCTTAGGCCAGCTCGTCAGGAAACTTTTTCCAAATACTTTAGAAAAGCTAAAAATATTATACAAGTAAGACCATAAAGTGAATAAGAATTTTAAAACACTCAAATCTTAAATGTAACAATATCAAAGCTTCAACAAAGTCACAAAAATAAACCGTCAATCTTTTCTTTCTTACATTCCCCTACAATTGGCTGGTTTTTTTCCAACACGAATTGTAGTTGTAAGAGGATAGAAAGAAAAAAACAAAATTAAAAAAACAAGTTGTTTAAATAAAGCAGCTTGCCATTTCAGTTTTTTATTTGCCGGACACATGCAAATTTATTATCAAAAATTATTTTCGGGAATGAAATATTTTATTAATTAATTCATTTATTAATGATGAGCTAATAATCCCAATTTTTGAATGAAAATACTGAAATTTGCGCATAGGAGCTAGCTTTCCCACAACAATAAATTTCAGTATTTTCATTCAAAAATTGTGATTTTTTGTTATTTAATTAAAATTTGAATTGAAAATTTTTTTTCAAAACAACTAAAATGTTAATTAAATCAAAATTAAATTTTTAATTTTTTTCAGCTAAAAAAATTATTGATTCAATTATCATATTAATTAAATTAAAATACTTTTTAAACCATTTTTTTAATTGATAAAACACTCTTTTTTGTGTACAAACATATCGGTTATCAATACATAACATCCCACAAAATATGGGCTGTATTGGAAAAGTGGGCGTGGTAAAAAGACATTATTGAAAATACTCAAAATTTTAAATTTTTGGGCTCTAGTATGACCTATGGACACGTTTTATATATCAAAATATCAGACATTTTTAGCAGAATCTTAAAATCTTGCAAAAAACAGATAAATCTACTGTGTGACAACACTGCAGTGTAACCACTAGCAAAATTCAAAACTACACTTGAGATGACGCAAACTTACCTAATTTAAATGAAATTAAACATGAAGTCTTATCGCTCGTCGACTTAAATCGCAATTTGACCTCTTTTTGGCGGCATCTAATTTTACGTCTTTTTTCCTAACATACGCAATTTTAACGGTAATGGCGATCTAGGTTTTTTAGTATTAGCCCAATTCTTTTTTGTTTGGTATGTTTGATAAGTAAAAATCATTAAAAAAGGCTTGCGACTTTTATTTTCTAAAACGATTTTTTTTGTGCCACTTTTTAATAATTTCGAACGGTGACCCTGCAAACAGTTACCGTTCGAAAATGGTTGTGTGTTTCCCTTTTTGGCCTCTTCACCTTTGATACACAAACAACAAACTCACTATAAGATATTTGTTTATATAAAAAAGTTGTATACACTGACTATTTACTTCTATTAACATTAATTTCGCATGCGTACCAGTGGTCGAGTGGTCTAGCCGTTATGCCACAAGTAAGCTTCTAGGTGTTGGCGGGTTCGAATCCCATCGAATCGAATCGATTAATTTTTTCTCTTGGTATTTATATACCCCAGTACCCGAACGTACTTTAAAATGAAATATCTCTCAAGCAATAATAGATACAAAGTTGAGGTCCCGCAAGTTCCTTCAGCTTATCGTTTTCTAAAGATTTTTATAATTTTATTCTTTCCTGAATTGTTTGGGTTGGCTGTGGAGCCACCGAAAGTCAATTAGTCCTTACCCTCCTGATAAAGGTACCTGGGTAACCGTATATAAGTTAAAGCATTCTGTATAGGAAAATTCAAGATAATATTAGTATGTATTTGTTCTTCATTTTTCTTTTCTTTTTAGAATTAATAAATGTTTAGACATAAGTAACTTTGTTCTGATTTCTTTGCCTAACATAAACCTAAGGAAATGAAAACTGGCCGTTTACAGCCATCACCCATTTTGCGAGTTTTGCGATCCGATTTTGAATCAATATCCACGACCATTTAATGGTTGCTTACCAGCTTTGTTATCCCGCTTTGTTGTTTGCGATTGACCTGCAGCATCCTGAGAAACTTTCCTAGGGAGTCTCGCTGGCCCGGCTGTGACGCGGCGAGAACGCGCGTGCTACTTGGTCTTGGTAGGGACCAGATAAGGACAGTGATATCGGTCATTACGGGTCACTGGGTGATAGGGACTCATGCGGGGAGAATGGGTCTTATATAATTTAAGTACGTTTGAAATTTATTTAAAAAAAACAGATTTCAAGTTTGTATAATTTTTTTATGAATACGTCAGATAGTGTTTATTTACAAAAAAAAAATTATTTTATTTACCGCATGTTTTTTAAGCAAATTGTTATTCTATTATTAGACCGAAAGGAATATGAGCTATTTCATCAATATCACGACTTAATTGTTATAATTGAATCAACTTTTATTCTTTTGTTTCTGAATAATACTTTAATTAGATCGTGAATACTTTTCTATATTTTGCATAAAAATAATCATTTTTATTTTGGTATTATGTCTTAAGACAAAGCTGAACTTGCTAAACGTAGTTGTAAAAAGGCTTGAGATGTGAATCTTCAAATTTCGTTTATTAAGCAAATAGTCGTCATATATCAGGCAAAAATTTAAAATTGGAAATACTCGCTGTGTGGCAAAAACAAAAATTAAACTCAATAATAAGAATTATTTGCAATAAAAAATATAACTCAAATATAATTTTTAATAATTTTTTTGTATGTAGTATAAAAACGAACATTTTTGTACATAAAAGTTGATATGTTAAAATTCTCGGGACTCATAAAAATAAATCCTGGGATTCGGGATTTCCCGTTTGGCATCCCTAATTTAAAGATAAAGCTGTTTTTTTTTCATTTAAATTTTAGATAATATTTTGGAGTACAAGTTTTTGCGTTTCTAGTTAAAGAATATAGTTTTAGCATACCTTTATGAATATGGCCTTCATGCATATATAAATCATTTCGATAATGTCATTACCTATTATAAATCTCTGCTTTGTGTCTCCAAATCTACCGTATATAAATGTGCTCAGAAATTCGGATTTGCACAGTTTATTTTTGACAAGCAGCATGAAGGCGTGTATTATCTTTGCAATTATTTTGGTAGTTTCTGCCATATCTGGATCTAAAGGGGCTAATTTTAAGATTATTATAGGCTCGGTAAGATTGTTTTTTAATATTGTTTTATAACTGTAGAACTTAAGAAAATTAAAAAGGTGCTTAATACAAGGAAAAAAAAATTAACGATTCTTTCGCACATGACTTAGTTCTATATCCAAGAGGCCATAAAAGCATGTAGGGATTAGAAAATGAGTCTAGCGACTCTGGATACTATAAGCAAATTCAGCCAGCTAGACTTATCGGATGCAAGTATATATGATGCGTAAGTTTATTATATCTACAATTTCTTTGAAATTCAAAAAGGGGTTTTTCTTAATCGAAAGGAATCGTACATTTTCTGGTTGGGTTGGAGCAAAAGGTACGCCTATTGATAATTTGTATAAATGGACATCAAACAATCAACGTATTTCAACATCAATGTGGAACAACGGATATCCAACAGGAATAGATGGTGGTGCTTGTGTATATCTGTATTTTGGAGCGGAAACACCCGACCCTGCTTTTCAGAATGATTATTGTGATTCTACACGAAAAAACGCTATATGTGAAAAGCAAATACTTAATATATGCCAACAGTTTGCTAAATGACAAAGTATGAAATAAGAATTTCTTAAAAATTGTACTTGATTGAAATAAATAAAATCTAAAATCCCATTAAGTGGCATCAAATTATTTTCAAATGCGAACCAGAAAACCCGATACAGTTTTTAAAACAGAATTAGAAACTGGTAAGCTAAAAGGTAAAATACTCAAAAACGCCTGCATATTATTTAATTTGTATACATTTTTCGCCGGAAGGTTAGATAATGTCTTAAAAATTATGTAAGTAATTTGCTTTAAACGATATACATCGTTACAGTTGCCATGCTGCAGGATGGCGCTTAAGTACCATTATGATTTATTTGATAGAGAATTTCCTTCATTCTGATAACATTTAATGTTGGCATTCATTAAAATTAATATTATAGATTGGAAATATGTTCACATTATGTTTTGAAGATAAAATCTTTTAAATGGTGCCTATTGTTTCGAACTGACGTGCAGAGCATTTTCCAAAACATTTCTTAAAATTTTAGGTCCTAGCGTCCTCAATTCTTCTCGGATACTCGCCTTTAGCTGTTGGATGATTCATGGCTTATTGGCATACACCTTACCCTTAACGTAACTAAAAAAAAAGAATAGAAAAAAAGCGATATTATTTGATCGCCAAAAAACGGATTTGTGAAACTGTCTCTCCCCGCAAAATCTCAGAATATTTTGTTTTTTTAAACAAAAATCTTATTAATATCAATTTTAAAAATTTTTATATTTTTTCACTATTTTTTGTATAAAAATATTATTAATTATTCCCTTCACCGAAGGGATTGATATTAGACCCTACAATATAA
The DNA here is from genome assembly GCA_943735925.1 of Pollenia amentaria. NCBI lineage: Eukaryota > Metazoa > Arthropoda > Insecta > Diptera > Polleniidae > Pollenia > Pollenia amentaria. Next base: position 195,025,079 of record OX031008.1, on the reverse strand, counting down.
AGTATATATATATTCTGGCTCCTTATGAGAAGGGAAGTTTATTTAACGATGTCAGTCTTACGTTTGATGTGTGTTTTCCGAAGACCCCAGATATAATAGGGGCTAGGTTGTTTAACATTTATGTCACATATAGTCCACCATTACTTGCTATTGAAATTTATAAATGGCTGAAATATGAGCAAAACACCAAGACTGCCTCTAATTTTCCCATAAATTCCATGCTGCTGTTGTTTTAAAATTCTTTTTTTCTGTATAAGTATCTGGAGAACGGCAAGAGCCAGTGCTTTCAAATTTGATACAAACATTTTGTTTATCAATACACCAACTCTCTAAAACTCCAACTCCCATACAAAGACGTTATACATTTCTGTATATTGGGAGAACGAAACGAACATAGAATATATTTGCTGAAAAGCTCGGAAAAATCGGTTCAGATACAAAAAAGTTAATACCAAAATATAATTTTTTTTAATGAAAAATATATATTTTCGGGAACCGTAGATATTTCCGCGTCCAAGTTTTATAACCAAGGTAAATGGTAAATTTCTTCCTAAAGACGTCGGTATATAAATCTATCAAATCGGTTGAAAAATGCCCGAGTTATGACCAAAATACTGATATCCCATTACTCTTTTAATTTTATATAATTAAGTTGTTGTATTTGTTTCTAATTAGGATTTGGTTGTGCCAACATATGCCTTTTGGCTCTAAAATGCTTTTAGTTTTTACGTATTTGGTCAAATTCTTAATCGTTTTTCTCGGAAAGTCATCCATACCTAATATATTGTTAATTTGTATAACGTTTTGTTTATTGAAAATTTTGTCACTGACTTCTAAAAGTCTGTTAATAAAATTTATAGCCGCATTCATTATTATTCTCCGTGGGTGTTTAGAGTGGAAGTTTAGTAACCTTCCTATTCTATGTACCATAGTGTCTAAATATGGTAATTTATTGTCTTATTCCATTTCAATTTCCATTTAATTTGTCTTTGGAAATCGTTGAGAACTTTTAAAGTCTTTTTAACATAATCTTTTTTAATTATTCCAAATATATCGTCCACATATTTTGTTAATATTTTCGGCTTGGTCTTTAAATGGTTAATACTGACGTCTAAAAGTTCCTCCATCACTATATCTGCGATTACGGGTGAAGCAGGAGATCCCATAGGCATACCTTTCGTCTGTTCAAATACCTTGTCGTCAAATTTAAAGTACCTGGACTCTTTAATGCAAAACGATACAAGTTCCATAAATAAATTATTTGGTATTTGGGTTTAATCTTTAATAGCCTATTTCCGATGTGGAAAGAACTCTTTCGCACATTGGAAATAGGCTATAAGTTTTCGATTGAAATGGTCTTTTTCACCAAGTAAGGCCTTATTTCTTTTGAGTGATCGATATTATTAAAAATGTAAAACTTTTTAATGTGTGGAGAGCACATACAAATAAAAAATAATGAAATAGTAGCAGTTATTATTGAAAACATCTAGCAAATGTTTTTTATTTTAATAAAATAATAAAAAAAATCACATTTCGCCTTAAACATGCGAGTTTCAGACTACGTTAAAATAAGTTAGAAAATAATCTGCATCTCAAAAACCCGGCTTAAGTATTATTGCTTTTCAAAAAGAAATAGCAAAGTTATAAGTTTTTTGCCGAAATTTTCCACTGCGCATAGTCAGTCATTAAATGTTCTCTCATTGCTACTCGTAAATCTTGTAAGTATTTGCACGTTTTAAGATTTTTCTGCTCTTTTTTCATTAATGTTCAATTGTGAAGAATTGAGAGATATCTAAGATATCGTAATATTTCTAGAGTCGCAGATCCGCTTATTTACGGGCGCAATACTTTAAGTTTTCAAATGAGATCTGAGGCATCTGAGAGACTATTTTCCGCAGGTCTGGTTCAAAAAATTACTCTTTTATATAAGTTTTGCATTGCATTTTTCAACAATTCGAATCTTAGTATACATATATATTCTTGTTCCATTGAGAAGCGTAGTTAGTTCAACGACGCCCGCTTATTTTTCCATCAGTTTGTGTGTCGAAATGGGGTTCCCCCATAATAAGGGCTATGTTGTTATATATTAATTTCACATATTGTTCGGAATAGTTTGATAGATCGGTCCATAAATGTCAGAGATATAAACAAAAAACCACGATGTAGTCTATAAGTCATAATCTATGGAATTTCCCGATATAATAATTTTGGAACAATAGCGACTTTACCTATTGTAAACTATGAGAATTAAATTTGACCCAGATATTTCTTATATAAAAGAAGCACTAAATAATAAGCAATATGTTCCAAGTTGCTTATAGTTTTCGAAGCGACAAACCATATAAAGAACCTAATACTTAAATTGTTTAATTTTTGTCATCAGCTTCACTCGAAAAAAATAATTTTTAGGCATGAGAGATTTTATTTTTTTTTTATACAGTAATATATATGAATTTTTTATTTTCTTTATTCATAAATTGATTATACTCATAGGGGAATATATATATGGATTAGGCTTATAGTCCACGATTTGGTTGCAACTAAAGGATGTGACGATATGCGAAAAGTACTATATGTCCTTGTTAATAAATTTATTACCATCGAACTTCCCTATAATGAATCTGTATGGGATCAGAAAACATCTTCAAAATATAGAATATTTATAATGCAAGACATATTTTTTCCGCTTTTATTTAAAATAAACTGATATTTTTGTTAGGATCACATCCTTCCAAGGGGGCCTTAATCAATATCCTCAAAAAGAAATTTATTCTACATTTTTAGAATAACTGCATTTTTGAATTTTTTATAAAGTGCTGGAATATAAATTGTTTAGCTATATTTTTAATATTTTGTTCAGCTTTATTAAATACTGATATTTTTTTTAGGAGAAATACTACTTTCTTTAACATTTTTTTTTATTGAATACGCGAGCTGCTATCAATACTACTCTTAATTGCACTATTCTTTCCTTCTTCTAATTTTAATTTTTTAGAAATCACATAATTAAAATTTACATGTATCTACATAGCGTTGTAAGTATGCGCTACAGAAGTTTCTTTGAAATAATTCGATTGTAAGTATGCGCTACAGAAGTTTCATTATAATAATTCGATTATAGAGACAAATATGTCAAATATAAATCAAATTTTTATTTGCAAAATTTGTGCACTGTAAAGAAAATTTAAATTTATGAAAATTCGTTATATTCGTTATATTAAATTCGTCAAAATACACGTAAATAAGAATGAAAAAGTTGACTTTTTAGAAAAAATGTATAATTAAATTTAATCAAGAACATTTTTGTGCTTAAGCCACTACTAATTAGAAATTAAAATCAATAAAAAATTACACATAATATGTCATAATATCTCTAATAATATAACATCCCTACGTTCTCAAATGCAGTACTGCCTGCGCTGAATCAGAAAATCAAACTTGTTTCACCATGTCAACGCAAACCTAATGGTGCTACATATTAATTGTGTGATTATCACTTTTATATGTGCATTTAACTATCTGGGGTGTTCTGGAAATCGAAAACGCAAACTGCAAGAATTTAAAAGTTGTGTGTTTAATAAGATTTTTGTAGTAAAAGATATACAAAAAAATGCAATACAGGGTTTATATGGGACCTAGTGTAAATTATGGACGGATCTTCAATAAATTTTACAATGTGATTTGTGGTCCTATAAAACTGTGACATACCAAATTTTAGTATGATAGCGTTATTTATTACGGTTTTAGGCGTACTAAACTGTTTTCCGGGAGTAGGGTTTATATGGGACCTAGTGTAAATAATGGACCGATCTTCAAAAAATTTTACAGTGTGATTTCTGGTCCTATAAAACTGTGTTTTAGGCGTAATAAACTGTTTTCCGCGAAATGGGTTTATATGGGGCCAATGGTAAATTATGGACCGATCGTCACGAAATTTACCAGTACGATTTGCAGTCATACAAAGCGAATTCGTGCCTGTCATTCCGTGCATTATTCCACCATTTATGTTAGCTGTTTTATCAAAATTATCAATTTGTTTAGGGTGGTGGTTCCACATTTTGATTCATAGTTCTGATCCTACCGAACCGATGTTGCTGGATTTCAATCCCAAGCTGCCTAGGATAACTACAAGCAATTTGAGACCAAGTTTGTTCTTTTGTTTTGCGTTTTTCGAAAGTGGGCGTGTTTTCAACAGACGGACAGACATGGCTAAATCGACTTAGAATTACTCAAGGAGCCAGAATATATATACTTTATGGGGTCTTAGAAGTATTATAAAAAAGTTTCACACGGAATGACAAACTTAATATACCCTCATTCACCACAGTGGTGGTGGAGGGTATAAATGTCGGAACATTGTACAAATAGCGTTAAGAAGTAGCTGAGGTTAAAAAACTTTGGCGCAGTCATACTTAAATTGTGATTTTTTCAAAACTATAACGTTGCCAAACTTATTCGCTTTACGAGCATTAAGCCTGGTCGAGGCAAAATTATACAACAGTTGCGCAGTTGAGGTCTCTAAAGTATTAACCAAATGGCGATTTTAAATTTAAAGTGGATTTTGATTTACAATACAAGAACTAACCAAATAGAGTTACAAATTATACAGAGTACACTGAGAACCTTTACATAATGGCTAACTTCCTAGTTAGCCTAGTAAATCGAAACATCTGCCATCAGAATATCATTACCTTTTTTTTGAAAAATTTGCTCACTTAACTTGTAAACGGCTGTAAAATTTAACGTAATATTGCCAAACAAATGGAAAGGTAAAATCGAGAGCACGTGGTCAGTTTAAAAAGTGAGAGTGTATCGCAAGTTGAAAGGAATTGAAAGGCAAAACTTGATCGTGTGGCCTTCAAGTAACTTTTTAAATATAAAAATTATCTGTATTTTTCTTCTTGTAGTGTTGTTGTTGTTTCTACAAAAAACTTTTACAAGAACATGCGTATGCACGCATATTGGTTTTCGAAAGTTATCCCATTTTTGATTGTGTTAAGTACTTTTTAGTTTTATTCGTACATAAATTTTTAAGACCGACTCGTACTAAAGCAAGAAGAAAACAAACTTAAATATAGTATGAGTTTTTTCTTTCTGTGTAACGGTATTCTCCTTACACCCCAGTGAGGTCACAAGCCTTAACTGGTCGGTAAGTAGCCTACCGTTCTGTTTGCCCAGTTTTGCCAGTATGGTTTACACCGTACGTACGGGCGCTGTCGCTACACTTGCCAATTGTGGTTCTTAAGAATTCAAAGGAATATTTGTTACCACAATTGACCATTTTTACTCCCTCAACCCAGTCTGTACCATTGACGGATACAACCTCCTGGTTGCCACTGAATATGGCTTATACGTCTCTAAACTAACTACCACAGATCGGTACTAATCCCCCCCATCTGGATCACTCCGAACATTAACAGCCACCTAAAGATGATTTTCCAAGTTCACCGACTTCTTCTTCATCCTTTTGTTCAATGAAGGAGCGTGATCATCTGTATATCTGGCGCTCTTATTGGTTTCATTAGAAGCCTTAAGAACTTCAGCCAAAGATGCACCAGGCCTCTTCATTAAGGTCTGTGGCTTAGGAAAGCCCGGTTTGGAAGACTTGTTTCTACCCGAGCCTTTTCCTATACTGGTCTTCTTACGAGAGCTACTAGAGGAATCGGATAAACGTTTCCAAGTCTTCTTCCCTGTATCTGGTTTCTTGACATAATCGCCTTAGCAGGTTTATCAAGTCATCAGCCCTTTACTCCTTTGAGCGATATCAGGGCTGGTAGCTGCATTCACCTGCTTTTTCCAGTGGAGACGACCAACCCAGCACAGTACTAATGGGGCGTAAATTCTATCGAACTTAGCGACGCTTTGTCGGTGACGTCTCAGAAGGTACCTGTGCCTCGCCGCGAACGTTGAAGGATCCCCTTCTTATCTAGATATGGCAGAGATTTCCTCGTCCCGTTCGTTCGGCTGGTATTGTTATTACCACGTAAATGTGCTCTTGGCATCTCCACCACGGTGCCTGCCGAACAAGTTGTGGACAATCTTCACCCGAGTGTCCACTTTAATGTTTCCTGGCCTAGCTGGAGGAAGAAGAAGCATCTGTGGTCTGACATTGAGCAGCTATCCCTTCGATTTATTGCTCGTCGTCAGAGAGCAGTCAACTTTATAAACCTCGACAGCCCCGGAAGACCATCCACATATTGATTGGTCAGTAATTGACGTGCATGTTCAATAATGCTTTCATAAACATCCGAAAGTGTCAAACCCCCCTCCCAACTGCTATTGGACTCCTCCAACTATGACGTCCGAATCACCCTCACCTATTCCCTGGTCGACAAATAACACGAGTATTCTCGTACAGACTGACTGTCTCACGTAGTGTGCGGCGTGCGTGGACTAGGCATATAACATACAACAGCGCTTTGCCTTGACTAGATACCGCTAACTAGCCAACCAGGCGCTCGGCATTGATACCATCACGTTGCACTTCAGTTACTGGTTAGGCCCTCATCTTACAAGGGGTGAACCGCCTCATTATCCTAACAAGATGAGTAACCTTTGGTTGCACACTCCTTCAGTATTCATGGCCACCTGCAAGAATGTATCAAAAGAATACATCAGCACAGAGGATCAGAACCGTATTGTGCACTCAATCCCTCGCATCTCCTCAGGATTGTTACCCAGGCATAGGATATTTGACCATAGCTGCCATACAAATACAACTCCTGAAAATAGTTTTTAATGCCATAACTTCCTTACAAATGTTGGTATTAACATAAAAATTGGATATAAAAAGTTTTACGATAGCAAATATGTCATGAAAAAATGTTGTTCTGGTAGGTCCAAAATTTACCATAGGTCCCATATAAACCCCTATCCTAAAAACTCATATAAATAAAGATATCTTAATAATATTTGGCACAAAGAACTTTTACATGAATCTTATCCTCATGACATAATTTTGTTCAGGCGGGCATGCCTGCCCATGGGTCCCAAATAGGGTTGACCCGCAAAAATTGTTTTTATATACTGTGGTGTAGGGTATCATATGGTCGGGCTCGACCGACTTTACTTTTTAACTTGTTATACTTATAAAATATTTAACATCTTAAAATCAGATTAATTTATAGTGCAAAAGAATTTTTGTAATTTGCTCGTAGTTATAAAAGTGATAAAAGAATTGTTTTTTCATTTAAGTTAAATCAAGTTTGAATAATTTTTTTATCTTAGATAAAGTTCTCGAGTAACTACATTGGAGTCATGTGATTTTATATTTCTAAACTTAATCAAGATTTCATAAAATTTTGTTTATCAAGATAATGTTTTTCAAAGATAACAATTAGAAACTATCTTTATGGAATTTTACTAAGACATTTATGATAATTTCAGCGTTTTTAGCTCAAATGAAAAATAACTGCGCACTTTATTTAATAATTTTATTTATATTAATTTTTTTTTTATATTTGCACATTCATTTGTTTTATTACATTCTTTTGTTCTTTATGAATGCCAAAATTGTTCATATGTTTTAGTTTATTTAATTTAATTAACAATTTTTTTTTTTTTGCTATGACTATTTTTTTGTTTATTTATTTTATAATCTTGTTTTTGTTAGTTTGTTCACTTGCTAACTGTGTTAATATTTTTTTAGAAGTTCAATAAAAGTCGCAAACTGCGTTTCAATTTTTTTTAAAGAAATCTTTTTTTTTTTTCTTTTGGTTTAGGTTCCAAAAATCTGTGTTTTTCTTTCTAAAGTGTTAAAAATATGTCTTATACAATCGGACCGTAAAACTTTAGGCTGAAATGTTCTGCAAGTCGTATTCATAATCACTACCAGTCACACCTTTAATCGAAAGTTATATCCTAATAATCAATGTAAAAGTTGACATCATTGACAAATTTATGTTAAACTATACCGCTGAATGTAAGAATCCTATTTACAAGAGCTTATTTGGTTCCAAGCCTCACATACGATGCAAGTTGTTTTCTCATTGCGATTCTACTAGTACAAAAGTATTATATAACAACACCATAAGATATATTCATAGACTTTAAAAGCGGGTCCAAGTCTCAGCACACCTGAAAACTCTGTATGGAGCTTCTTTCAGAAGCCTTCTTAAAGCTATGTTCACATTAAGTGTGTCTGTCATGTGGAATGTCACTTTTCTACACAGATGTAATATCATGTGTATGTCAAAATTTTAGTAATACATAAGGTTTATAATTTTTTTTATTAAAAAATTATTTGCTTTTGCAAAACGTTTGGCAAGATCAAACATCATTAAACAGTTTCTAAATTGCATAATACAATTAGCCACCTACAAATAAAGAATAGTAAATCATTAGAAATTATTAAAAATAAAGCTAAAGTTGGATGAATTTATTGGTCATGCTTTTGTTGGATATTTTCGTCAAATATTTTTTAGGTCTGAACATACCTTAAGTATTATACCAAAACTGTTATACGATACACTATCATGTTAGGCATTATCTGTATAGTCTCAATTCCAACATGGATTCTCTAAATCACGATCAACAATCACAAATCTTCTAGAATTTACAACTTTAGTTACCGAAGGATTTATAGCTGGCAAACAAACCGACGTTATTTACATGGATTTTAGTAAAGCACTTGACAAAGTAAATCATAACAGCACTTTGCTGACGAAATGGATTGAGTATTATTTAACAAATAGAAAGCTATGTGTAAAGTTCCGTAACACGTATTCTAAGTACATGATGTTGTATCTGGTACCGCAGCCTAGAAATAACAGAATTTCCTTCGCCAAGGTCCTAAAATCAAGCCATATGCCAATGCAAGGTGCTTTGCCAAATATTGATGAAACTCCAGTTTTTAATTTAAGTCGACTAGAAAGAACTATGGAAACATAAGTGCAAACAGTTAATAATTTTACGAACGCAATGGGTAATACGATGCAGGAAATGTTAAGAATGCAATCGATGTTATTACAAGCTGTAATTTACAAGCCAGGAATTGCTTAAAAATTTGTTTTTGGGACTAAACGGCATCCACCGAAAATTAACTAGAATACTTTCTTAAAAATAAACAAATTGATGTTATGATGGTTTCTGAAACTCATCTGATCTTAAGAAATATAGCAGAATATATTTCCCAAAAATTCGAAAATTATTTTTCTAGAAATGAAAGTTATGCCCAAAATAAAATTTTATATTTTACGCATACCCATTTTAGGGAACTATAGATCTTCTGAAAAGTGGCCGAGCTATGACCAAAATTCTGAAATCCCAAAATTTACTCTTTTTATATAATTAAGTTGTATTTCGTGTTGTAAATCATGCGATTGTCAGAATAGGGTACATTCGATAAAAATTGCGCATATTTATTATAAATACATTTTTTTTATTTCTGAAGTATAACTATAATTTCCAATATTTATTTTTAAAAATTGATGAAAACTATTATGCGTAAGAAATCAAAGTATTGCTCATGCATAACTATTACTCATCGATAGATTTATTTCCTATCTTCTTTTTATAAATATGTATGTTTATTTACTTTACTAGCAAAAAAACGAGAGAGTAAATTTAAAATTTTAAAAAATTTTCTCAAAACTACTCAAAACAAGTTAGAGTGCTATATTCGGCTGTGCCGAATCTTTGATACCCTCCACCGACAGGAGTGGACTCTATATGATAAATACATATACATATATGATTAGCTAATCTTCACAAAAATGAACGTCAGCATTAAAATTGGTTGCGGCTTAGACGTATATTAAATTATTGACCGACAATAAGAAAGTTTTTTGCGTTTCTTGTTAGAACTTTGAACTGGCTTGAGTAAAATAGCATGATTCGTAACAGTTTTAGCCGAACTAAAATGATTTTTAGGAGGGTAATTTGTATTGGACCTATGGTAAATTATGGACCAATTATCCCAAAATTCTGAACACTGATTTCTGGTATTCCAAAAAATATATTAGAGTAAATTTCAATACAGCAGAGTAATTATGAATATAAGTTTGAAGAAATTTTGCCGCAATATCTATATCTGTTATGGTTTTCGGCGAATTTAATTATTTTCCCAAAATGGGCTTTATTTGGTTTTAGGCGTACTAAACTGTTTTCCAGGAGTAGGGTTTATACGGGGCCTAGGGTAAATAATAGGCCGATTTTCACGAAATTTTACGCTGCGATTTCTAGTCTTATAAAACAGTGACGTACCAAATTTTAGTATGATAGCGTTATTTGTTACGGTTTTAGGCGTACTAATATATTTTCCGCGAGTAGGGTTTATATGAGGCCTATGGCCAATTATGGACCGATCTTCTCGAAATGTAACAGTATGATTTGGACGAATAAAGCGAATTCGTGCAAAATTTTATATCATTCCGTGCATTATTCCACCATTTATGTTAGTTTTTGTATCAAAATCATCAATTTTTTAGGGTGGTGGTTCCACATTTTGATTTCAATCCCAAACTGCTTAGGATAACTACAAGCAATTTGAGACCAAGTTTTTTCTTTTCTTTTGCGTTTTTCGAAAGTGAGCGTGTTTTCAACAGACGGACAGACAGACGGATATGGCTTAATCGACTTAGAATTACTCAAGGAGCCAGAATATATATACTTTATGGGGTCCTAGACGTATAATAAAAAAGTTTCACATGGAATGACAAACTAAGTATATCCTCATTCACCACTAGTGGTGGTGGAGCTTTACCAGCAAAAACTAGCAAGTTATGTTTATTGACAATATTCAGCTGGAAGATACGAGACTATTTTTTAATAAATTTAATTGATTTCAACTATTTGCGCAAGAATATTGTTCTTAAACTTAAACAAAATAAAATCATATTTTATTGAAAAACTTTTAATTTAAAAATTATAAAAATTATTTTTGTTTTGTAAACAAAAACATGAAACAGGTGGTTGAATAATTATTGTTAGTAAAAATTTTACTACCAGAAATTTTCAAAAAAAAATTTTGTCTCTGAAATTTTTATGCTCTTTTTCACTCTCTTCTTCCAAGTTTTTCGAGTACGTAAACACTTACTAGTAACAATTATTGAAAATAAGCAATAATTTTCTGTAAATGAACTCACCAAATATTTATGTTTGATTAAGAAATAATATAATAGTTATTACTCATCTTATGTAATAAAGATGATCTAAGTATGTCCGTCCGGCTGGCTGGCTGGCTATCCATGTAACCTTGTGCGCAATGTACAGGTTGCAATTTTAAAGATAATTTGATAAAATTTGGTACATAGGTTCTAATTGGTACATAATTTCATATAGCCCCCATACAAGCTGCTTTCCGGAATAGGGATTTAGGGACCAATTTTAATGAAATTGAAAACATTGATTTATCCACATTTATATGGACACATAGGCTATGTAGATTTAAATGAAATTTAAAACATATATTGTAGGGATGTAACGAATACCGATACCGATGCCGATATATCGGCGAAACTTCAGATTTTCCGATATATCGGTATCGGCGATGTTTTACTTTCGATACGACGATACTTTTCACATTTCTTTAGAGATTTTTTTTATCAAGCAATTTAATTTTCTATGCTTATTTTTTTGTGTAACAACTAAGAGAAATAGCGCATTTAAAAGCAAAGCATAATAAACTAGAATAATGAAATTCTTTAGTTTTAATTCTTATGCCCGTAATTTCTACAAAAAGAAATCTAGCTGTGTAAAGAAATCTATGGTGGAAGTGCTGCCATATTTTAAAAGAAAACTTAAGGTAAAAACACGAAGGCAAACAAATGTTGAAATAGGTAAAGATACCTGTTAGGTGCGAACACGACCAGCTATATTTTTGTAGAAATTACGGGCATTAGCCGTTTAACTTTGCACCAAGCATAAATTTTTTTTTTGATTTTTTAAAAATATTGATGCAATATTAGAGCAAACACTTCAAATTTCATTCACAATGTACATTAGGGGTATAACCAAAAAAAATACCTATCACGACGGGGTGGCAACTGATGTATATATCAAGAAAACAGTTTTTTGAGATAAATTTGGATAAAAAACCTCCCCCCCAAACCGTTTTTTCTAAAAGCTTCCAAAAAATAATAATATTTGAATTTTTATTTTTTAAATACCATACATACAGACATGTACTATATATTAACTTCAGATACTTTGTTGAAGGAAATAAACTTTAAGTTCAAAGTGCGTGTTGTTCTGCAATGTTGAAAAATATCTTGCACAAGTTTGATATATATGGGATAGAGAACCTCTCTGTCTTAGCAAAACTGCAAACAAATAAAAATAAAAGTAAACAATTGGGATTGTGCGGTTGGTTTCATTTTGTTCAAAAAAAGAGTTTCCGTGTTATTTTAACATACTTTTAACGGTTTGGATGTAGTATAATTGGTGGTATAAGTCTTATTTATAAAATAGCATAAAAATATAAATGAATGGTTTGTGTTTTTACAATGAGGATATTGTATTTTTATTAAAAAAAAAAATCCAAATACTTAACTTCAAAGTGATTTGGGGGGGGGACTTTTTTAACGCCCGCGAAAAAGTGACCCCACTTTTCATCATAGATTTTCATGGTCTATATGGCATGGATAGGTATTTTTTGATAATTTAAAAAATTGTTCAAAAGTTATACCCCTAATGTACATCCTTCTTCGACGGCATGAGTGACGAATTTTTACCGCATCGCTCATAGAATTTCTGGTAAATAAAATTTTTTAAAAATATAACAATAAAAAGTGCAAAATTTGGCAAGCTGCCGATTTTCTTTAGAAGTTTTTAGATGTTGAAGGGCTTTAACACAGAGTGGTGTAAACGCTCACAAGTAAGAACTATGAGCTTTACAACCAAGTAAGGCTTTATTTCTTTTGAGTGATCGATATTATTAAAGATGTAAAACTTTTCAATGTGTGGAAATCACATAAAAATAAAAAAAAAAATTATGAAATAGTAGCAGTTATTATTGAAAACATCGGGCAAATGTTTTTTACGGAACAGCTTAGTTTTGCTTACAAGTTTGGTCTTTAATAATATAATAAAAAAAAAATAACATTTCGCCTTAAAAATCCGAGTTTCAGACTACGTTAAACTATCGTAAAATAGAAAATTATCCGTATCTTAAAAACCCGGCCTATGTATTATTGCTTTACGAATAGAAATAGCAAAGTTATAAGTTTTTTGCCGAAATTTTTCACCGCGCATAGTCAGTCATAAAATGTTCGCTCATTGCAAAATCGTGTAGGTATTTGCACGTTTTAAGATTTTTCTGCTTTTTTTTCATTAATTTTCACTTATGAAGAATTGAGAGATACCTAAGATATCGTCGCATATCTGCTTGTTTAAATGAGATCTGAGGCATCTGAGAGATTATTTTCCGCAGGTCTGGTTCAAAGAAATTCCTATTTCTGCAAAAGCTTTTATATAAATTTGGCATTGCATTTTTCAACAATTCGAATCTTAGTATACATATATATTCTTGTTCTGTGAGAAGCGTAGTTAATTCAACGACGCCCGCTTATTCTTCCGTTAGTTTGTCTGTCGAAATGGGGTTCGCCCATATGATGGGGGCTGAGTTGTTATATATTAATATCACATATTGTTCGAAATAGTTTGATAGATCCGTCTACAAATGCCAGAGATATAAACAAAAATCCACGAACACCTCCCAATTTTTAACCATAAAATTAAATTGTTTAAGTCTATAATCTATGGAATTTCCCGATATAATAATTTTGGCACAATAGCGACTTTACCTATTGTAAACTATGAGAATTAAATTTGAAAAAGTGAGAGTGTATCGCAAATTGAAAGGAATTGAAAGGCAAAACTTGATCGAGTGGCCTTCAAGTAACTTTTTAAACATAAAAATTATCTGTATTTTTCTTCTTGTAGTGTTGTTGTTGTTTCTACAACAAACTTTACAAGAACATGCGTATGCACGCATATTGGTTTTCGAAAGTTATCCCATTTTGAATTGTTTTAAGTACTTTTTAGTTTTATTTGTACATAAATTTTTAAGACCGACTCGTACTAAAGCAAGAAGAAAACAAACTTAAATATAGTACGAGTTTTTTCTTTCTGTGTAGCGGTATTCTCCTTACACCCCAGTGAGGTCACAAGCCTTAACTGGTCGGTAAGTAGCCTACCGTTCTGTTTGCCCAGTTCTGCCAGTATGGTTTACACCGTACGTACGAACGCTGTCGCTACACTTGCCAATTGTGGTTCTTAAGAATTCAAAGGAATATTTGTTACCACAATTGACCATTTTTACTCCCTCAACCCAGTCTGAACCATTGACTGGGTACAGACTCTTTGCCACTGAATATGACTTATACGTCTATAAACTAACTACCACAGATCGGTACTAATCGCCCCCATCTGGATCACTCCGAACATTAACAGCCACCTGAAGATGATTCTCCAAGTTCACCGACTACTTCTTCACCCTTTTGTTCAATGAAAAAGCGTGATCATCTGTATATCTAGCGCTCTTATTGGTTTCATTAGGAGCCTTAAGAACTTCAGCCAAAGATTCACCAGGCCTACTCATTAAGGTCGGTGGCTTAGGAAAGCCCGGTTTGGAACACTTGTTTCTACCCGAGTCTTTTCCTATACTGGTCTTCTTACGAGAGCTACTAGAGGAATCGGATGAAGGTTTCCAAGTCTTCTTCCCCGTATCGGGTTTCTTGACATAATCGCCTTAGCAGGTTTATCAAGTCACCAGCCCTTTACTCAGAAGGTACCTGTCCCTCGCCACGAACGTTGAGGATCCCCCCTTCGCCTTCTTATCTAGATATGGCAGAGATTTCCTCGTCCCGTTCGTTCGGCTGGTATTGTTATTACTACGTAAAGGTGCGCTTGGCATCTCCACCACGGTGCCCTGCCGAACAAGTTGTGGACAATCTTCACCCGAGTGTCCAATTTAATGTCTCCTGGCCTAGCTGGAGGAAGAAGAAGCCTCTGTGGTCTGACATTGAGCAGCTATCCCTTCGATTTATTGCTCGTCTTCAGAGAGCAGTCAACTTTATAAACCTCGACAGCCCCGGAAGAGCATCCACATATTGATTGGTCAGTAATTGACGTGCATGTTCAATAATGCTGTCATAAACATCCGAAAGTGTCAAACCCCCCTCCCAACTGCTATTGGACTCCTACAACTATGACGTCCGAATCACCCTCACCTATTCCCTGGTCGACAAATAGCACGAGTATTCCCGTACAGACTGACTGCCTCACGCAGTGTGCGGCGTGCGTGGACTAGGCATATAACATACAACAAAGCTTTGCCTTGACTAGATACAGCTAACTAGCCACCCAGGCGCTCGGCACTGATACCATCACGTTGCACTCCAGTCACTGGTAAGGCCCTCATCTTACAAGGGGCGAACCGCCTCATTATCCTAACAAGATGAGTAACCTTTGGTTGCACACTCCTTCAGTATTCATGGCCACCTGCAAGAATGTATCAAACGAATACATCAGCACAGAGGATCAGAACCGTATTGTGCACTCAATCCCTCGCATCTCCTCAGGATTGTTACCCAGGCATAGGATATTTGACCATAGCTGCCATACAAATACAGCTTCTGAAAATAGTTTTTAATGCCATAACTTCTTTACAAATGTTGGTATTAACATAAAAATTGGATATAAAAAGTTTTACGATAGCAAATATGTCATGACAAAATGTTGTTCTGGTAGGTCCAAAATTTACCTAAAAACTCATATAACTAAAGATATCTTAATAATATTTGGCACAAAGAACTTTTACATGAATCTTTTCCTCATGGCATAATTTAGTTCAGGGTTGACCCGCAAAAATTGTTTTTATATTGTACTGGGGCTCGACCGACTATACATTTTAACTTGTTATACTTATAAAATATTCAAACTTAATATTTAACATCTTAAAATCAGATTAATTCGCTCGCAGTTATAAAAGTGATAAAAGAATTGTTTCTTCATTTAAGTTAAATCAAGTTTGAATAATTTTTTTATCTTAGATAAAGTTCTCGAGTAACTACATTGGAGTCATGTGATTTTATATTTCTAAACTTAATCAAGATTTCATAAAATTTTGTTTATCAAGATAATGTTTTTCAAAGATAACAATTAGAAACTATCTTTATGGAATTTTACTAAGACATTTATGATAATTTCAGCGTTTTTAGCTCAAATGAAAAAAAACTGCGCACTTTATTTAATAATTTTATTTATATTAATTTTTTTTTTATATTTGCACATTCATTTGTTTTATTACATTCTTTTGTTCTTTATGAATGCCAAAATTGTTCATTTGTTTTAGTTTATTTAATTGTAACGTGACGTTACAAAATAACTCTATATTTACATTTAATACTAACATCATACAGTATAAGTAACCCAACACCTTGAATACCCTTATTATTTTACTTACAACTATGAATATCCTTACTATTTACCTACATAACCTTTTTACCGTATAATTCTCATTTAGTTTTTTTTTTTATTTTTGAATAAATAGACAAGGTTTTGCTCAGAACAAAGAGAGTAGATATTGCCCTTAACCCCAGTATTTACTCTTGGTAGTTAGTATTAATCGTAGTTAGTCGTATTTAGCCGACTGCCGGTGCCTCCGAATTCCATTCGGTAGCCGACTAAATACCAGCCCGTATATAACCAGTAATTAGTCGTATTCAGCCGACTACCGGTGCCTCCGAATTCCATTCGGTAGCCGACTGAGTACAAACCAGTATTAGCCCGTAGTTAATCGTATTTAGCCGACTGCCGGTGCCTCCGAATTCCATTCGGTAGCCGACTGAGTACAAACCAGTATTAACCCATAGTTTGTCGTATTTAGCCGACTGCCGGTGCCTCCGAATTCCATTCAGTAGTCGACTAAATACCATCCCGTATATAACCAGTTATTAGTCGTATTCAGCCGACTGCCGGTGCCTCCGAATTCCATTCGGTAGCCGACGGAGTACAAACCAGTAATAGCCCGTAGTTAGTCGTAGGTAGTCGTAGTTAGCCGACTGCCGGTGCCTCCGAATTCCATTCGGTAGCCGACTAAATACCCACTGGTAGTGGAGGTAGTTCTTGCAAACGCCCGCGCATCCGAATCCCGTCAGTAGCCGACTTACTAACACCCGTAGTTTAGCTCGCCTATAATAACTACGTCTGTGTCTTCACCAGATAAGCTCCACCGCTGCAGCTGGAGACCCCGCACGCTTGAAGCATCCACCTCTCATCCCAGTCGCCAACACCCCAACCGATCGCTACCCGTTCCCGCCGGAATTTCCATCCCGTGGCCAGAGAATCGCCGTAGATTAAAGTATATCAAGTAGACTAAGGTTTCGAAAATAAAGCTTTGTTAAAATTATTGTAAGCGAACATACACGAAAACACCCCGTGTTTCATTTCAAAGGAAGCAGACCTTCGAATTGACCCTGGACAGACTGAGTCATACCTCAGATGGGAAAGTAAACTGCGTTACAATGGCGCCCGAGCAGGGACTCGATGCCAAGACCGCACCTTGTGGCAAAACTTCACACCCATCCACCAACGGAACTGGATCGGGTCAAGAACAAAGTAACGAAACCAGGCCTACACCCGACACCCTACGAACTGATTCCCTGGGATGGATCTATATACTGCGGAAAGACAAACTAGTGGATGTTTGTCGTCAACATAACATTCCTATCAACGAAGGCGCTACCGTGGACCAGCTGCGTAGAAAACTAAGCGAGCTGGTTAGTCTTAAAAGGCAGAGAGCGTCATCAGAGAACCTTTTGCGGACACTCGAAGAGGAGGTACTTGAAGCGGAAAGAAGACCGCTCATCAGTTCAGTTAGTGTCGAAGCACCCCGTGTCGAGAGTCAGAAATGCCCGCCGCATGTCCCGAGCTATTCGGAGGTTATGGCCACCATTCGGCGATGGGATCTGACATACGACGGGAACGAGCAGTTGATGGAGTTTGTCGAGCGGTTGGAAGAATTGGCCGAATGTTATGGCTTTGAGCGACGCCGTCTATTGTTTTCACTGTTGGAAATCCTGAGGGGTAAAGCCCTGCAGTGGTATCGTATCAAGCGGGAACATATCCACAGCTGGGACGATTTCAAGGCCGAAGCCATTCGATTCTTTCTACCAAGACGACATCTCGCACACCTGGAGGAAACCATCTACCACCGGAAGCAGGGCATCCGGGAAAAGGCTAAGGACTACGTCATGAGCCTCCAAGCCCTCATACGATAGCATCCCGAGCTGCGGCAACTGAACCATACTGATCGTATCTACGATGGTCTGCGATACGACTACAAAATATATGTTCGCCGCACCGATTTTCGCTCACTAGATGAATTGATGGAGTTAACTGACGAATACGAGCTACTAAGAAAATAGGAGGCCAAGCAGGGGAGACCACAACCTACGCACTACCTCGCCGCCGCGGCTTATCAGCGCGACACCGATTGCTGGCGCTGCAAGCAACCAGGTCATATTAGGGGGAACTGTACGAACCCCGCACTGCGTAGGGTAGGGTGCGCCAACTACTAGAGACATGTAATATCCGACCCAGCGATCACCAGCGTAGCATCCAGCTTGCTGACGGATCGTGCAGGACTAGTCTTAACGTGTATCCCCTTATGGTAAAAACCAGCGGAGGAACAACGCATCTACTGGCATCCGCGCTTGATAGCCTGGCGGAACCGATCATCCTCGGCATGGACTTCCTACGACGTCGACGGGCTCGATTACTGAATCGATGGGGTCGAACTACAAGCGACTCGATCATCGGGAACCAATCATTTGCATGCGCTACACTCTATTATAACCCGTGAGGAGCTACCCGCCAAACAGGCAGCACAGCTACACCCATTGCTAGACATGGCGAAAACAGCGTTTGCAGCCATCAAGGGACCTTGCAATATGGGCGAGCACGTCATACATATGAAACACGATCGGCCGATCAGAACCATCACAAAGTCCTTACAGTTCAACTGTAGTTCTGGTACGAAAGAAACAGGGTACCTGGCGAATGTGCATTGACTTCCGACAAATCAACGCTGCCGCCGAGCCAGACGCTTATCCTATAGCCCCCGACAAAATAACCTCATACCTGAGGCAAACTGTTATGCCGCGGCATGTGCCCAGTTTTCTTCCCCCTTTTGAAGCACGAGCGGAAATTATGACGGTCGAGCGCTGCCCAGTGGCTCAGTCTGGGGATGTAAAAGTGGATACCCTGGCCCAGACGATGTGGGACCGTCGAACCATCCAGCCACTACATTATACCCACACTGATCCCCCACCGTTAGCTCCCTTATCCAATTCCAGTGGCCAAACGGAAGAGCCGACCCAGAAAACCAAAACCCGGGGGACATAGACGAACTAGAGGATGCCGAGGACCCCTTCAGCGGGATAAGGATTCCACGAAATCCACGAAAAAAAAATGGCCGAGCCAGAGCGTATCCCGCTCTGGTAAATGTTACCTTAGGGTAGTGCAGACCTGCAGTCGAAACTCGCCTAGTGCACATTATCCTTTTATTTTTTTTTTTCAAAGTAGGGGGGGACTGTAACGTGACGTTACAAAATAACTCTATATTTACATTTAATACTAACATCATACAGTATAAGTAACCCAACACCTTGAATACCCTTATTATTTTAATAACAACTATGAATACCCTTACTATTTACCTACATAACCTTTTTGCCGTATAATTCTCATTTAGTTTTTTTTTTATTTTTGAATAAATAGACAAGGTTTTGCTCAGAACAAAGAGAGTAGATATTGCCCTTAACCCCAGTATTTACTCTTGGTAGTTAGTATTAATCGTAGTTAGTCGTATTTAGCCGACTGCCGGTGCCTCCGAATTCCATTCGGTAGCCGACTAAATACCCACTGGTAGTGGAGGTAGTTCTTGCAAACGCCCGCGCATCCGAATCCCGTCAGTAGCCGACTTACTAACACCCGTAGTTTAGCTCGCCTATAATAACTACGTCTGTGTCTTCACCAGATAAGCTCCACCGCTGCAGCTGGAGACCCCGCACGCTTGAAGCATCCGCCTCTCATCCCAGTCTCCGACACCCCAACCGATCGCTACCCGTTCCCGCCGGCATTTCCATCCCGTGGCCAGAGAATCGCGGTAGATTAAAGTATATCAAGTAGACTAAGGTTTCGTAAATAAAGCTTTGTTAAAATTATTGTAAGCGAATATACACGAAAACACCCCGTGTTTCATTTCAAAGGAAGCAGACCTTCGAATTGACCCTGGACAGACTGAGTCATACTTCAGCTGGGAAAGTAAACTGCGTTACATAATTTAATTAAAAATTTTTTTTTAATCTTGTTTTTGTTAGTTTGTTCACTTACTAACTTTGTTAATATTTGTTTAGAAGTACAATAAAAGCCGCAAACTGCGTTTAAATTTTTTTTAAAGTAATCTTTTTTCTCTCTTTTGGTTTAGGTTCCAAAAATCTGTGTTTTTCTTTCTAAAATGTTAAAAATATGTCTTCTACAATCGGACCGTAAAACTTTAGGCTGAAATGTTCTGCAAGTCGTATTCATAATCACTACCAGTCACACCTTTAATCGAAAGTTATATCCTAATAATCAATGTAAAAGTTGACATCATTGACAAATTTATGTTAAACTATACCGCTGAATGTAAGAATCCTATTTACAAGAGCTTATTTGGTTCCAAGCCTCACATACGATGCAAGTTGTTTTCTCATTGCGATTCTACTAGTACAAAAGTAACACCATAAGATATATTCATAGACTTTAAAAGCGGGTTGTGTGTTTCCCTTTTTGGCATCTTCACCTTTGATACACAAACAACAAACTCACTATAAGATATTTGTTTATATAAAAAAGTTGTATACACTGACTATTTACTTCTATTAACATTAATTTCGCATGCGTACCAGTGGTCGAGTGGTCTAGCCGTTATGCCACAAGTAAACTTCTGGGTGTTGGCGGGTTCGAATCCCATCGAATCGAATCGATTAATTTTTTCTCTTGGTATTTATATATTATTATTATTAAAAAAAAAATTATCAGTTTTTGGTTTTTTTCCTTTTATGACCAAAACACTTATATCCTTTAAAAAAAAACACTCTTTTTTTATAAAATGTACAGTTTTGTTCTAAATTAATGTGTAAAACCAAACACATTTTTTTTAGACAACCCCCTTAATATCCCAAAAGAAGAAATTTCAACTTTTAATTAATATTAATTTTTAATATTTATTGCCACAGATATATTATATATATATATTTATATAAATATCCTTTTGTTCTTATGGCACCATGGTGAAGGGTATATAAGATTCGGCATAGCCGAATATAGCACTCTTACTTGTTTTTTGGTAATTTTTTAATGAATGCAAATTGAATTCGTTCTTTTAAATCTTACTAATATTACCCCTCAAAAAAAAAACGACATAACCCCCCAAACAGTGCGGCCTTTTTCATATGCAACCCCAATTTTGAAAATGAAATAACCCCCCAACAAAATAAAATGACTCCCCAAATGGAAATGAAATAATATCCTAATTTTTGGGGCTTATTGCAATCAAATAAGACCGCAATTTCTGAAATGATATAAGACCCCAATATGTATAATACAATTATTTGTTCAGCTTTGGTTTAAAGAATTGACCGATGGATGTAATAGTTGGGACTTAAACTGGGAGCAAGAATTTCCTCCTCTATGGTATAACAATACCGGCTTCGCTAAATAAAGCTTCTCAGAATAGTCGGCCTTCGACCGGGCGCAAAGATTTTCTGCTCTTTGGTATTTGTTATACCATAAAGGACTCTTGGGCACGACCGAAGGCCAGCTATACAGATCACCTTTCATCAGCGAAGCCGGGGAAGATCTATTTTTGGGAACAATAGATCTTCCCGAGTCCAAGTTTTATGATCTAAGTAAATGGTAAATTGCTTCCTAAAGACGTCGGTATATAAATAATTATTAGTAAAATACTTCAAAAATGGGCTAAAAAGCATCAACATTTTTTTAAAAACTAAAATTTTGGAACTGCTTTATGACCTAAAGATCGAAAATCTTTAGTAATACATATTGGCTGAAAAACTCGGAAAAATCGTTTCAGGTACAAAAAAGTTATTACCAAAATATAACTTTTTTAATGAAAAATATATATTTTCGGGCACCGTAGATATTTCCGAGTCCAAGTTTTATTACTAAGATAAATGGTAAATTTCTTCTTAAAGACTTCGGTAAATAAATCTATCAAATCTGTTGAAAAATGCCAAAGTAATGACCAAAATACTGATATCCCAATATTAACTCTTTTTATTTTATATAATTAAGTTGTTGTATTTGTTTTTAATTTGGATTTGGTTGTGCCAACATATGCCGTTTGGCATACACGTTATTTTGTAAACCACTTTGGATTTGTCCTCTTTTGCCAATCTAGATTTGGGGTTGCTAAATAATTTGTAAATTGTGTCATTTTTTCGCAGAACTAATTCATGGGTTTGTACACTTTTTGTGGTTCATCTTGTGGTTCTAAACTGCTTTTAGTTTTTGGTTAAATCGTTGTTATTCTCCGTGGGTGCTTAGAGTGGAAGTTTAGTAACCTTCCTGAGGCCATTGGCTTTTGCTACCAATCTACCTTGACGACTTTTCCTATTCTATGTACCATAGTATCTAAATATGGTAATTTATTGTCTTTTTCCATTTCAACCGTAAATTTAATTTGTCGTTGGAAATCGTTGAGAACTTTTCAACATCATCTTTTTTATTTATTCCAAATATATCGTCCACAGCTTTTGATAATATTTTCGGCTTCGTCTTTAAATTGTTAATACTGACGTCTTAAAGTTCCTCCATCACTATATCAGCGATTACGGGTGAAACAGGAGATCCCAAATACCTTGTCGTCATATTTAAAGCACCTGGTCTCTTAAATGCAAAACGATACAAGTTCCATCAATAAATTTTTTTGTATTTGGGTTTATTCTTGCAGTTTTCCCCATTTTTCTCCAAAAATTCTCTTTGCCAAATTGACAGGGAAAAAGATGATGTTGAAAAGACTTTAAAAGTTCTCACCGCTTTCCAAAGATAAATTCAATTTACGATTGAAATGGAAAAAGACAACCAAGTAACCCTTATTTCTTTTGATTGATCGATATTATTAAAAATGTAAAACTTTTCAATGTGTGGAAAGCACATAAAAATAAAAAAAATTATGAAATAGTATCAGTTATTATTGAAAACATCGAGCAAATATTTTTTACGGGACAGCTTAGTTTTGTTTAAAATTTTGGTCTGTAATAAAAAAAATTACATTTCGCCTTAAAAATCCGAGTTTCAGACTACGTTAAACTAAGTTAGAAAATAATCCGCATCTCAAAAACCCGACCTAAATATTATTGCTTTACGAAAAGAAATAGCAAATTTATAAGTTTTTTGCCGAAATTTTCCACTGCGCATAGTCAGCCATGAAATGTTCTCTCATTGCTAAATCTTGTAGGTATTTGCACGTTTTAAGATTTTTCTGCTTTTTTTTCATTCATTTTCAATTATGAAGAATTGTGAGATATCTAAGATATCGTAATATTTCTAGAGTCGCAGATCCGCTTGTTTACGGGCGCAATGCTTTAAGTTTGCAAATGAGATCTGAGGCGTCTGAGTAACTATTTTCGGCAGGTCTGGTTCAAGCAAATTACTATTTCTGCAAAAGTTTGGCATTGCATTTCTCAACAATTCGATTTTTAGTATACACATATATTCTTGTTCTTGTGAGAAGCGTAGTTAATTCGACGACGCCCGCTTATTCTCCAATCAGTTTATCTGTCGAAATGGGGTTTCCCCATTAGATAAGGGCTAAGTTGTTATATATTAATATCACATTGTTCGGAATAGTTTGATAGATCGGTTCAGAAATGCCAGAGATATAAACAAAAAACCACGAACACCCCCCAATTTTTAACCATAAAATTCAACTTGTTTAATTCTATAATCTATGGAATTTCCCGATATAATTGTTTTGACACAATAGCGACTTAATCTATTGTAAACTATGAGAATTAAATTTAACCCAGATATTTCTTATATAAAGGAACCACTTAATAATAAAAATGGACCAAATCGGACCATTATTTCACATGATCGCACTAGTATGAGGATTTTGGATTTTTAACACTATGGTGAAGGGTACATATGATTTGGCACAGCAAAATATAGTAGGTTTAAAGGTTTTAAATCTTATTAATACAAATTTCAAATATTAATATCTTACGGTCTTATTTTAAAATGTAAATAAATTACTATACTTGAGTTTTGTTAATTTTAACTCGAATTCAAATTCAATATTCGTATCGGCATCGCCGATATTTGCTTTTGAATATCGTTATCGGCAAAAAGACGTATCGGTACATCCCTACTATATAGTTCACTATTTATATTGTCACGTTAGCTATGCATTTTTCAATCCTAGGTCCCAAATAGCTACACTTGCAAACATTTGTTCTTCTATTCTGTCGTGTAGGGTGTCATATGGTCTACCTTGATCGACTATACTTTCTTACTTGTTTTTATCTTTACTTAGCGTTTTTCCAGTTTTACACGTCGGCATTATGTTAGTTCAACTAAAGTTTTGATTAATTTAATTCTTGTTTTATTAATTTTAAAAGAATCAAAATATTAATTGAATGAAAATCATATTTTAAGTGTTTGTTCAACAAAAAATTAATTCATTTAATTACCATATTAATTAAATTTTTATATATTTTAATCGTTTTATTTAATAGATAAAGAACTAATGAAAATTTTTTCTGTGTATAGTTCTATATTTCGATTAAACTGTTTTTTTTTTAATATTAAAGCGGCATGGCCACACATCAAACTGGTTTTAAGATTGATGTTTGGCTATTGACAGCTGCTTTCGATGGTGGTGAGTGTTAAGACGGCAAACCTCTTTGAGGAGATTGTGTGGTTACAATCGAAACATGTCAGGGCAACCTGTCCGTGAAAACCTGGGTTCAATTCCCAGCTCAGTCAAGAATGAGAAATTATTCATAAATTTTAATTCATTTTATGTTGTAAAAACTCCTTTCTTCATAAAAATAATTTAATGAAAATTAAATTTGATGAATTTTAGCCCAAATAAAATATTAAAAATTGGGATTAAAATGCTAAACTTTAAATTACATATATGAATTTGACTACAATACTGGACCGGCTTTGCAATCAGATTTAACTGTTGTAGTTCTTCGACTGCGACTTTTTCAGTTTGTTTTAAATGATAATATTGAAAAGATATATAGGCAAATTCTTATAACACCAGACCAAAAGTCGTTTCAACGAATTTTGTTTCGCACAGTACCCGAGCAGAGCATTTAGGATTTTGAATTAAACACAGTTACTTTTGGTGTAAACTGTGACCCATACTTGGCGATACGAACATTGCATCAGCTTGCTCATGATTGCAAGCCTATGTATCCAAGTGCTTCTGAAATTTGCCCGATGAACTTAAACCCCCTTTAAGTTCCGCAGGATTTTCGCTTCGAAAATGGGCCGCTAATAATAAGAGTTAATTGAGAGCATTCTCATTCTCCCTGGACCTCGCCACATGGGCGGCCTGTGGGAGGCTGGCGTGAAAAGTTTTAAAACCAATTTTAAAAATACTTCTATTCCTCAGCGCTTCACATTTGAACAATTCACGAAAATGCTGGTCAGAATAGAGGACTGTCTGAATTCTAGACCGTTATACCCAATGACGGATGATCCGTCGGACATTCACCCCCTGACTCCGGGTAATTTTTTGATAGGTCGTCCAATTCTTTCTCCCCCTAAGCCAGTCTTATCAAACGAGTCTCTGACTTACGCTAATAGATGGCGAAAGCTGAAGGTTGTACATCATTATTTTGCGTGTCGTTGGAAAAACGAATATTTAGTTGAGCTACACAAACGTAAAAAGTGGAAGTTACGCGATAGGGATTTCAAAGTAAATGATTTTGTAGTTATTTGAGCTTCCAAGCGAGTGGAAGCTCGGCCGAATCAATAGAGTGTATCTTAGCTCTGATTCGAAAGTATGAGTTGCCGATGTTCGAACTGCCAATGGCGTTCTAACTAGTCCTATTGTAAAACTCGTATTGCTTCCTAATTCCAAGCAGAACTTATTCGTTTTTAGTTTGCTTTTTGCTCTGTTGGTTTCTTTTATTTTCTCCATATGTCGGAAGCTCCCCGTCGTTTACCCGTGGAACGCGCAGAAACCAAGAGCATGTTGAGAGTATGTCGTCTGTGCAAAAAGGAGCACCCCTTGAGAAAATTTCCAGTATTCCGGAAAATGAATCTCTACCGGAGGCTGAGCGCAGTTCGGAAATACAAATATTGCATTAACTGCCTTGCGCACTCCCATTGCGTGAAAAACTGCCGCAGTAGGGACAGGTGTATGGAGTGCCTCGAAGAACACCATACTATGCTACATTTTTTTCCCTCGCGAATGGGTAGTCATCTTGCCGCGATGCGAGGGCTTAAGTACAAGGACGTTTAGAGTCATGCTGGCGGTAGTGACGTTAGTCAAGACCGGTAGGGCCTCCCATGCCAGAAGGGTCCAAACCGAGTACGAACTAAGAACTACCCCCCCTGTCTATTAGCGTCTGTTTCTCCTAGTTGGAGCGGCTAATGACTAGGTCCGCTGGCCTTTTTACGGTCAATTGTTTGCCTTCTGAAGGCTGTCGGTCCGCAATAAAATCCATCAGCGTCTGTTCTCATAGTGAGCGGCTGATGGTCTGCGTCTGTCTCCAGAGGAGCGGCAGGTATAATTTCGCCTGGCAGTAGGCATAAAATGCAACCCCACCACACCCCCCACGAAATGTCCGAAAACTCACGCCCTATGTATCCGGTAAAGGGCTTCATGATCTCCGGAGACCCTACTACTACAGCGTCGGTATCAGGCTGTAGTATGTCGAATGCTACTGAAACCTCGTCTAGCAAGGTGGTTGCGCCAGGCTCTGCTAGAAGATTAGCTACTAGTGCGCAAAAACTCACGACTAAGCCTTCAGGCGGTCGTAAGCCAAGCTTGGTACAGGGTTCTTCGAAACCAGGTACCTCCAAGGCTTCCCAGGTCCGGACGGGAGAAAAACCCGTCAAAACCCCTTCCTCGGGTGCTGGCTTGACGGTGCAGACTCAGTCTACCGGAAATCCAGTTTCCCATGTGCCGAAACCTGTGCAAAGAGAGCATACGAAGAAAGATTCGATGCCCTCTGATGTACCTCTCCCAGCCTCTACGGCAATTATTAAAAAACCCCAAAGGCACATAAACCCATCCAAACGGGCCTTTATAACCAGGCGCTCCGCCTACAAAATCATCAGCCGACTTGGTGAAAACCCGGTTGGTGAGCTCACGGAGCAGGAGAGAACCTATCTCCTGTAGGCAAAAACCCATATTGAGGGCTTAAAACGTGCACCTCCCTCTGCAGAGAAAGGCAATCCTGAACGGAAGCCAACCGAAGCAGCGCCTAAACGGCAACGGTCTGGGGAGGACACGCTTCCTGGGACTAAAAGGTCCAAATACACGCCTCAACGGCCGCAAAACAGGTCGTACAAAGATGTGGCTAAAGACCACCTCATTTGGGCGATCATTGACCGCAACGCAAGTGACGGCACCATTTCGTCCAAAAACTGGAAGCTGGTTGTCGTCGCACTTAGTAGGGCGTTCTTGAGTGTTCTAAGGGGTAACCCTGGACCACCACCACAATGTGAGGATGCCGGTTGGTATCAAGGTCACATTAAATTGATAGCGTGTGCAGATGAGCGTTCAGCGCTGCTGTACAAGGATGCCGTGGAGTCCCTGGGGGAAGTTTGGCAGGGAGATCCTGGAAATAATACAGCTCAGTAACCCCCAGCTACCCACACAGGACTGGAAAGTAGTGAGGGTTTCTGAATCTGTTGAAGAGTCCAGGAAGGCCACTGTTGTAATAAACAGTGACTCTCTGCCGTCACTTCGGAAGACACAGGGGAAGATTTTCTATTGATTTGGAACTATCTTCCTCCGAGCTTATAAAGGTGACGACAAAGGGAAGCCTCAAGCTCCGGCGACTACCACCACCACAACAACAGCATCAACGGAGCATATGGAAGACGATTCTGCTACGTCATCGGCCAATGAAGACACCCAATCGGTCTGTGGACTTGTGGGTGAATTCTTTGGTAAGATGGGAGTGGCGGATGATGAGGACATCCTTCTGGAATCGGACGACGATCCAAAGGATGCCAACGTCACAGTCGTCCATAGTGATGAGCTATGATGAAGGTGACACAAATCAACCTTCATCATTCTAAAGCGGCGTCAGCTGCCCTTCTCCTCCGATTAGCTTCAGGCACGGAGGAGCTTATATGCATCCAAGAACCATTGTTGTATAGAGACAGGGTTTGCGGACTCAGATTAGACGGTTACAGTACTCTGTACGCAGCCGATCAAGGTAAGACCAGGGCTTGTGTTATGGTCAAAAACATCCTTAAAGCTTTCATTTTTTCTGATTTTAGCGATAAGGACACATGCACTGTCGCAGTAGAATGCAAAACCAGTACAGTCTGGTTTATGAGCTGCTACATGGCACACGACCAGGGTGCTAATCCTCCAAACTCCACAACCAGGAAGGCGATGTCGTACGCTAAAAGGCACAACATCCCCCTAGTAATATGTGCTGATGCGAATGCACACCATACCGTCTGGGGTAGCTCGGACTCAAGCCACGAGGTGAGTCGCTTTTGGACTTCATAGTAGAAAACGAACTAACAGTAGTTAATAGGGGTAGTGAGCCCACCTTTATTGTGACTAACAGAAGGGAGGTTTTTGATATTACGCTTATTAGTGATAAGTTCGCGGATATGATTAGCGATTGGAACGTGTCTAAGGACTGTTCCTTCTCTGACCACATGTATGTTGATTTCAATTTTTCCTTTAGAGTTGATTCAGTTAAACCCTACACGAACAGAAGAAGGACCAACTGGTCTATCTATGCGAGTGTACTCGGGGACAAGCTGCCTATGTGCCCAGTTCTCATAGACAGTGTGTCCATGCTCGACTCCGCAGTGGAGTCATTGACCGGTGCCTTAATGGAGGCAACAAACGAAGCCTGTAAAATAATTGACAGGAGGGGCAAAGCTAAGCCCATAGGAAAGCAGGAAGCTCTTTAATGAGGCAAAACGTAATGGTGTTTGGAACAATTACAAGTCCTCAGTTAATGGATTCAAGAATCTTATTAGGAAGTCCAAGAGACAGTCATGGAGGAAATTCTGCAGTGACGTGGAAAACTCCTCGGAGACAAGTCGGCTTCGTAAGATTTTATCCTCTAATCCAGCTATTCCATCATATATACGGAAGATGGATGGATCCTGGACCACAAACAGTCGGGACACCCTTGAGGTCCTGATGAATACACACTTCCCAGGTTGCACTGATGATGTGCCTAGGGAGGAAACTTTTAGTGGCGCTCGGGATATCTCTAATATTCCGATAACTCGCCATCGTGTGGAATGGACGGTCAAAAGCTTCCATCCCTTTAAATCTCCAGGCCCGGATGGCATTATCCCAGCGGACCTACAAAATAACCTGGGAATATTGATGCCATGGCTCTTGGCAATATTTAGAGCCTGCCTGAGTCTCTCACATGTCCCAGCAACGTGGACATCATATAAGATCGTCTTCATCCCCAAGAGTGGGAAGACATCTCACACTATGCCTAAAGACTTTAGACCAATTAGTCTATCCTCCTTTCTACTGAAGAGGATTCTACACTGGAGAGGATTTTGGATATTCACATTAGATCATCACTAGGACCCAATTCCCTGTCACCGGCTCAGCACGCCTACACGAAGGGAAGGTCCACTGAAACTGCGCTTCACTCATTGGTGGGCTACATAGAGAGATCCCTGCATTACAAGGAATTTGCTTTAGTTGCATTCCTGGATATTGAGGGCTCTTTCAACAATGTTAAACCTGAATCGGTTTTAAACGCTATGAGACATTTGGAGATCGACCCAGCGATCATTCAATTTGTCAGCAGTATCTTGCACTTCAGGCGTATCGAATCCAACTTGGGCGCCTCGAACATTTCAAAGGTTGCGACTAGGGGCACCCCGCAAGGTGGTGTACTGTCACCTTTACTTTGGAATCTGAATATAAACACCCTACTCAGAGCCATGGAAAGGACGTGCTGCAGAACAGTTGCATATGCGGATGACGTTGCAGTTGTGGCTATGGGTAAAGATCCCAGACTTTTGTCTGAACTAATGGAGGCCGCATTGGACGTCCCAATAAAATGGTGCCAGGGATGTGGACTGGATGTAAATCCCGCCAAAACAGAACTGGTACTTTTCACAAGGAGATACAAAATTCCCAAATTTAATACCCCGAGGATAAAAGGGGTGTCACTGGAACTGTCTGACAGCGCCAAGTATCTTGGGCTAATATTGGACAGTAAACTGAACTGGAGGATAAACACCAGCTCCAGGACTAATAAAGCGGCTACTGCATTATATTGCTGCAAAAGGGCCTTTGGCCTAAACTGGGGAATTAACCCGCGGAATGTATACTGGCTATACGAATGTGTCATTAAACCCATTCTCTTCTACGGGGCAACTGTTTGGTGGCCGGCGCTCAAGGCGAAAAGTCATCAAACCAGGTTTGAACGTACAATGAGAATGGTGGCGATAGCGGTAACAGGTGCCATTAGAACAACCCCCTCTAAGGCATTGTTTACGATTCTAAACTGGTTACCACCAGACATTTTGGCGAAAAGGTTAGCTGCGAACGCGGCGGTAAGACTAAGGGCCACCGGAGCATGGAGAGATTATAATATCGGACATGCTAACATTCTGAATGATATCAATTGGCACATGGATGTTGATTATGTCACACCCGAGCCAATCTTTGATCCTGGCTTCACGGTAAGCATTGTGGATAACGTGGTCCACTATGATGACCTGCAAATCCCCGCGAAAGCGATTCGAATCTTCACGGACGGGTCTAAAATACTGTATGGTGTCGGTTCTGGCATATACTCCGAGCAGCTAAACTGGAGTATTCCTATAAGGCTGCCGGACCACTGCAGTGTCATCCAGGCCGAGATAATGGCCATCCACACAGCCGCGAAACGCATCCGGTACGGTGAAATATCTGGAAGGGATATTCACATTATTACCGATAGCAAGGCGGCCATAAGATCGCTGGAGAATGTGTTCATCACATCGAGAATTGTCCGAGAATGCCGGATGTCTCTGGAGGAGATAGCGAGACATTCACTGGTCACCCTTAATTGGGTCCCCGGACACGGGGACATACATGGGAACTGCATGGCGGATTCGTTGGCGCATGCAGGTACCATCTTGAATCGGGACGGTTCCACATATGTAGGTGCTTCACTCCCAAGGTGTAAGCAACTTATAGCGCACAAGTTTCATCTTATCGCCAGTCAGAGGTGGCACGATGAAACCACCTGTGGGGAAACAAGGAAAATCTGGCCCATCATAGATGAAAAAAGGACACGGCGGGCATTACAGCTGTCCAGACATCATCTAAGAAACCTAACTGCGGTTATAACTGGCCACTGGCCGCAGAAGTTGCGGCGATGAGGAGGAGGAAGAGTCAACGGAACATCTTCTCTGTAACTGTCCGGCTTTCGGAGACTTAAGACTCAAAATGTTTGGTCGAAGAACCCTTGGGGACAAAACTTGTCTCTCTGATGTTGATGTAAAAAGTGGATGTAAAAACCCCATCTTCTTCAGGGTCCACCATATTAATAAATGTCTTGGCCAGACAATAGATTGTCATTTGTTTTTTTTTAATTTTTTTATTATTTTTTGAATTATGTAAATTTTTATTTTTTTTATTATATTTAATTGATCTCTGATCACCTGGCTCTCGCCTCTGATCGCCTGGCTCTCGGGATATTTAGCTGGTCACTCTAGTTATAAGTTTGCTAAAGCTAAACCCAACTAATTATATGTATATGAAACATAACAAGAAAGAATGAATTGTCAAAATAAGGCAAATGATTATTTACAAAAAAACCCGAAGGTACGTTTTTTAAGCGAAAATCAAATAAATTTGAGTTTTTTAATTACTAAAACCCGCTTATTTTATTTTTTCTCAATATAAAAATTTTTTTTTATTATTTTACCACCACCCCCTTAAAAATTTGACAGTGTAATTTTTAGTTTTATAAAACTATTATTTTTAGAGACAAAAGCACTGGCTTATCAAAATGATTTATATTTATCATAATCATATATGTATGCTTAACGTTTATTCTTAAGAGATATTTGTTAATTGTTATCTTTAGAAAACATTATTCTGATAAAAAAAAAAAATCTTATGGACGGAATGAAATTTTGAAACGTAAAAATTTTCTTCTAGTGCCTTCGAAAAGATTAAAATTATAAAAATCATGTACACTTGCTTTAGTTTTAATAAAAAAACCACTTTATCATTAATTATTTGCTTAACAGTTGTTTATTAATAACTTTTTTTATTGACTGCTGTAAACTGTACATTAATATAATTTAAAATAAAAGAAATTTAGAAGTATGATTTTTAGAGACAAAAAAGTATTTTTTCGAAATGTTTTATATTTATCATAATCATATATGTATGCTTAACGTTTATTCTCAAGAGATATTTGTTAATTGTTATCTTTAAAAAACATCATTCTGATAAAAAAAAAAAAATCTTATGGACGGAATGAAATTTTGAAACGTAAAAATTTTCTTCTAGTGCCCTCGAAAAGATTAAAATTATAAAAATCATGTACACGTGTTTTCGTTTTAATGAAAAAACAATTTTATCATTAATTATTTGCTTAACTGTTGTTTATTTAATACCTTTTTTTACTGTACATTAATATAATTTAAAATAAACGAAATTTGGAAGTATGATTTTTAGAGATAACAAGTTAGAGTGCCATATTCGGCTGTGTTGAATCATTGATACCCTCCTCCGACAGGAGTGGCCTCTATATGATAAATACATATGTATGTATTATTAACTAAGCTTCATAACAACGAAGCTCAGCATTAAAATTGGTTGCGGCTTAGACTTATATTAAGTTATTGGCCACCAATAAGAAAGTTTAATGGGTTTCTTGTAAGTACTTTGAACTGGCTTGAGTAAAATATCATGATTCGTAAAAGTTAAACCGAACTAAAACTATTTTTAAGAGGAAAATTTGTATTGGACCTATGTGCCAATCATCCCAAAATTCTGAAGACTGATTTCTGGTATTACAAAAAATAAATTAGAATAAATTTCAATACAGCAGTGTATTTAAATTTAGCGTTAACAGTAAATATCACAAATTTGCATGATATTTTTTCTATCTATATCTATATCTGTGCTGGTTTTAGGCGAATTTAATTATTTTCCCAAAGTAAGCTTTATTTGGTTTAGGGCGCAATAAACAGTTTTCCGAGTGTAGGGTTTGTATGGGGCCTAGGGTAAATTTTATGGACCAATCTTCACGAAATTTTGGCATTGTGATTTCTAGTTCTACAAAACTGTATCGTAGCGAATTGAATAATGATAACGTAATTTGTCACGGTTTTAGGCGTACTAAACTGTTTTTCTGGAGTAGGGTTTATATGGGACCTAATGTAAATTATTTACCGATCTTCAAAAAATTTTACAGTGTGATTTGCGGTCATATAAAAGTATGACGTACCAAATTTTAGTATGCTAGTGTTATTTATTGCGGTTTTAGGCGTACTAAACTCTTTTCCGCGAGAAGGTTTTATATGGGGCCCATGGTAAATTATGAACCGATCTTCACGAAATTTAACAATATGATTTGCAGTCCTATAAAGCGAATTCGTGCACAATGTTATGTCATTCCGTGCATTATTCCACAATTTCTGTTAATTTTTGTATCAAAATTATCAATTTTTTTAGGGTGGTGGTTCCACATTTTGATTCATTGTTCTGATCCTAGTAAACCGATGTTGGTGGATTTCAATCCCTAACTGCTTAGGATAACTACAAGCAATTTGAGACCAAGTTTGTTCTTTTATTTTGCGTTTTTCGAAAGTGAGCGTGTTTTCAACAGACGGACCGACAGACGGACATGGCTAAATAAACTTAGAGTTAATCAAGGAGCCAGAATATATATACTTTATGGGGTCTTAGATGTATTATTAAAAAGTTTTAGACGGAATGACAAACTTAGTAAACCCTCATTCACCACTAGTGGTGGTGCAGGGTATAAAAACAGTGATTTTTCGAAACTACTTATATTTATCATAATCATTTATGTATGCTTAACGTTTATTTTTGAGAGATAACTGTTTGTTAATTGGTATATTTAAAACATCATTCTGATAAAAAAAAAAAATTATGGGCGGAATGAAATTTTGAACCGCAAAAATTTGATTCTAGCGCCCTCGAAAAAATAAAAATTATAAAAATCATGAACATCTCGTTTTAGTTTTATTAAAAAAAAACAACTTTACCATTAATTATTTGCTTAACTGTTGTTTTTTAATACATTTTTTTACTGTTGTAGACTGTACATTAATATAATTGAAAACTTCATTAGTGCATTTAAGTAAAATTAATGAAATATCAAACAAATATTCTTTTCGATTTCTTCAAAGGTATTTAATAAGTTATTATTTAATATTCTATTTTATTTATTTATTTTATTAATTGCATTAGCATATAAATACAAATTATGAACTAATGAAATGATAGGAGGCCATGGTTACAGGACCTTAGGCTCTACAATAATTATAATAAAGTTTATAATTTTGAATACAATTTGTGATTTTAGATAGTATTATACAAGTTAGAATCTTTTAGAAAGGATATAATTTGTGAAATCGATTTAAATGTTGGGCGTGAAATTAGGGATATAGCGTTTGTTGTGGTCTGAAACGAATGATTATTATTATTATTTAGTCAATTCACAAGGTATCCTAACATGTCATATTGTCAAAATGTCCTAATATTTCACAATGGTTTAAAAATATTGTTGTACGGCTCAGCCGCTCAGCGCTGGACTTTTCTGATTAATTACGACAGCACAATAAACACAGCAAGCAACGTTCTATTTATTTAAGACACTTTTTGTTAACAAACCAACAACAATATTTTTAAACCATTGTGAAATATTAGGACATTTTGACAATATGACATGTTAGGATACCTTGTGAATTGACTAATTATTATTTATTAATAGATATTCAAATTGTATATACATATTTACATATTCATTAATTTACAAAATTATGGTATCTATATTTGGCATAACATGAATGTTGTGAGCCAGATTGGCATAATACTAGATATTATTTTAATTTAAGATTATTAATTTCTTTTAATTTCATTTACAAAAAAAAAAAAAAACAAAAAAAAAAGTTTATACAAATTTATAAATTCATGCTAAAAATATTTTTGTACATAAAAGGAAGACTAGAAATTGAATTCATTCATTATTAATTTACGATATTTTGAAGATGATTCTATGTATTTGTATAAGGAGAGAAAGTTTGATCCATTTAAGATATTTAGTACCTCAATAACACTAAGTTGATATTTTCCGAAAAATATAAACCTTAGTTCTTTATAGATTGGACAAACACCAATAAAGTGGTACGTATTTTCAGATTCCTCTAAGTTGCAGATAGAGCACTTGTCTATTGGGATATTACTAAAGGATCTGGCATTTAATTCAAGTAACCCACCTCTGGCTCTAATTATTATGCTGGTAATGCGGGATGAAAAGTTTGACGCCAGCAGAGGTGTAACATTATGGTTCAGTTGGCAGTAAAGGTCATGGTGTTGGGAATTTGTTGCGTTTAATACATTTTCTTCACGTTCTTTTATTTCTAGTAATTTTACTATTGTTTTCCAATGTTTGCAGAGTGGTAAATTGGTATTATCAGGAGTAAACTGAAGACGTTGACAAAGACTGGTCCATTCATCTGCCCAGTAGACATTTCGTGTTATTATTGCTTCTGCTAGAATGCGTGGTAACCTATTTTGATTCATATTTAAAACTTTATTTATGTAGCAAAAGTGCAGTTTTAAAGTTGAGAGGTATAAAGAGTTTAAACCAGTTTCTAAGTAAATCATATAATTAGGTGTCGTAGATGGTAAATATACTTCTTCAAATTTTGAGTAACCCCAAACTTGTGCAGCATAAAACATTATTGAACGAGAAGCGGCATGAAAAATTTTCAGTTTATTGCTTTTTGAGATTTGTGATTTTTGATGAAGCTAATTTATTTTTTAAATAATTCTTAAACGATAGATTATATGTAATATCTACGCCAAGGTATTTGTAACTGTTAACAATTTCGATGTTTTCATCACCAAAATGCCAATTTAAAAGACTTGAAGTTCTTGCTCCAGACCGAAATACTATGACTTTGGATTTGTTTAAGTTAACTGTTAAGCTTCACATTAAACAGTAATTGTATAATGCATCAACCATGGTTTGTAACTCAGTTAGCGATTCAGACAAAATAACAATATCATCGGCGTATAGAAGGATTTTCACAATTGTACCAGCAACATTCACTCCTCCAGGGAGTTCATCGACAAGATCATTAAGATATAATGAAAATAGTATCGGACTTAATATACATCCTTGTTTAACACCTACATCAACAGAGAATGAGTCAGAGAAAGTGTTGCCGTCCCAAATGCGGCTTTCAGTTTGATTATAAGAATTTTGCAAAATACGAATTACTTTAGAAGATAGACCTATAACGGAGAGCTTATAAAATAAACTATTTCTAGGAATAGTATCGAATGCACAGGAAAAGTCCACAAAAAAGGCATAAGTATTTTTTCCATTTATTTGATTAAGTTTTACAATGTTTGCCAGGTTAAAAATATTGTCGACGGTTGAGTAGTTCTTCCTAAAACCCGCTTGGTACTCATTTAGAATTTTGTTGTTTTCTATCCATTCTGTTATTCTGTTTAACAGGATTGTGTTGAAAATTTTACATACTGTATCAATAAGAGATAACCCACGATAATTTACCGGTAAGGATGTATCACCTTTCTTAAAAAGCGGGATCATGATCGAATTACGAAAGCTTGATGGTATCTTTTCATGTAAAAATATTATGTTAAATATTGTCAGAATTTCGTGAATAAAACAAGTAGAAGCGTATTTATAAAATTCATACGTAAACGAATGATTACGTTGGGATTGAAATTTTGGACAGGATGCAAGAATGTGTATAAGGATATTAGAAAGTGGTATATTCCAGTTACATATTAGTGGGGTTTGTATATTTATCAAATGCACATGAGAGAGTTTAGAGTGTCCAAGACGTATTCTTTAAAATTTAATAAGATCTTTTCTGTGCAAGTAATTTATTTTATATGTTAGAAATTTGTCAATTGAAATTGTATCGGCGTTTATTGAGCTGTACCATTGTGATGTTAAAATAAAGGTGTTGTTATTGCTCATGTGATGTGAGTATGTAAACCAATTTATGTCCGCTACATTAAAGTTCGGTGTTAACAAGAGTGGCGATCTGTAGTTTTGGTTTGCTAGTTTGTCAGCCAGTTCATTTCCCTCGATACCACAGTGACCGGGGGTCACTATTAATATTACCTTTGGGAATTTATCGATTAGGAAATTTTTAATAAATTGTGCATAGTGATTATTGTTAGCTGGGTTAGATATAGCCTTAAGAGACGTTGTATTTTTTATTAATTTAAGAGCTTCTACAAAAGCAATGATTTCTGCAGTAAATATAGATGTATAATAGGGTGGGCCAAAAAATTTTTTTTCTGGTAACGACTTCTAATAGCGTAAATATGTTGCATATTTTTCTGCATTAGAACCCTGTAAATTATTATTAATTTATTTTTAGTGTAAGAGCCCGCGCTTTGATCTTCATTTTGTTAAATTTGTTGTATAACAGCAATAGCATTGTATTGCAAAAAAGCATATTACTGTATCCTAAGGATTCTTAAGTTCTCGAGGATTCAGATACAAGCATTTAATTCATTGAAAAGAATATATTCTTGCAGGGAATATTTTTGATAGAATACATATAAAATAATGCACAATAAAAAGGTCAGTTTGGATTTGCTACGCGGACAGTGAAGTTGTGCGTTTATTATTTTATTTGAACTGTTTTAACTTCTAAAGGGTATTATGCAAACCAGAAGCCAAGATTATTTCTGCACGAGATTCGAAAATGTAGAAGATATTAATGATAATGTTGTACCAACTTACGAATATGTTACGAAACACTATGATTGGAATAGGGAGCAACTAAAAATAACAAGGAATACTACCAAAGAACCATCGTTTTTAGATATTGCAAAACTTGTAGCTCAAAGGATAGAATGCGTTTGGAGAAAATCGTTTCTTCCTACAGTGTCAAATACAATAGTCATACAAGTAATAAACGGTTATCATATAAATTACAAAAATCTCATAAGGTTAAAAAAATGTCCGTTTATTAGAAAGAAAATTTTTTCCGACGTAGCAGAGTTTTGTTTCATATCTGTTCCTGTAGATGTAAAAAAATTGAGCTTTTTTTGATGTCCAAGGCAATATAAGGTACCCAAAGAAGAACAGGATTTTTTGAGTGAGATGCGAGGGCGATAAAGATGCGTATTGGAGGAGTAGTTCGAGATCTTCAAACTAAATTGCAAAAAAGAGCAGCCCAAGCACCAAATACAGAAAAAAACGTAAATAAAAGTCACGACAATATTAACTTAAAACAGCAGGAGTTAACTGTAAGTA
Source organism: Pollenia amentaria (assembly GCA_943735925.1). Classification (NCBI taxonomy): domain Eukaryota; kingdom Metazoa; phylum Arthropoda; class Insecta; order Diptera; family Polleniidae; genus Pollenia; species Pollenia amentaria. Next base: position 194,986,368 of record OX031008.1, on the reverse strand, counting down.
ATTCCAGTGCTTCCTGTGACGACTGTTTTAATTTACCGTCCACGTCAAAGGCAGAAAGAAAAAAAATTTTGTTTGCCTATATTGTCAAAAACTTTTAACTGTTACAGTGTTTCCGATAGCGCAGCGGCTGCTATTGCTTCGTCTGTATTGCAAGATATCTCTCCTAGCAGTGAACCACTTGATAAATCAAAAATAAGAAGGGAATTAAAAAAGGACGTAATGAATGTATTCAAGACCAGAAGCAGCAAGACCTACTAGCTTTATACTTTGACGGCCGAAAAGAAAAGACGCTTAATATTATTTAAAAAGGAACTAGGAAATGTAGACAAATACTGATTGAGGAACATGTATCTATTAAGGAGCCAGATTCAGTTTTTGTTGGCTATGCAACATCAGAACGAAGTACTTCTAAAAATATTGAAATGTGAATTATTGCCCTTCCTTCGTCTCAAAAAATTAATAAAAAAAATTGGATGGCAATTGGTTGCGATAGTACAGTCACTATCACTGGGACATTTTACAGCGCCCACTGCAATGGATTATTTACATTTGAACGAATTGCCATTAAAACATCTATTTAACAAGCTATATGGTGTTACCAATGGACCATATTCGCATGCAACTTATTGGCAACTTATTAGAAAACTTCGAAAAACTTGCTTCTGTGAAACATTGAGAACTTGCAGCCAGACATGTTTATGAATCACGAAGCTCACCTCATACCCGAAAGCAACCTCGCGTCTTTGAGGCCCCTTCTATCAATTTTGACGGAAATAACTACTTTGAAGTTATAAATCAAAAGTTTTTCGATCCACCAGTTCTTTGGAACATCACTACTGAAGAAATAAATGCGGCAGTTGAGTGTCAAGAAGTAACAATCTAATTTTTTGAAATGCCCACATTTGAGTGTTTACAAGCTTTTGTGACCAAAAATTTTTTTTTTTTTTTTTTTTTGCAGTATTTATTTATTGAATCTTCATATATTAAATATGAACTAACAATAATTAATCAAATCTTATCCTAATATTTACTTAATGTCCTGCCAGTGCCAGACAAAAAGATTTAGTCATCACGGTTTCTGTTCACATATGTAGGTGTTTATCGCTCATCTGATTGGGTGAGTGCTGCAGTGTCTCTTCTCCTTAATCGAGTGTGGCCGCCATAATTTAAAATATTTCGAGCTAAGGGATTTGGGTGCAGTTCCAGCCTTTTTAAATATTTTACTGCATATTTCGTTATCATAGTTTTTACCAATGGCACATTGAGATCCTTGTGGATATTTGAGTTTTTGACATACCAGGGAGCGGCTGTTATTATTCGAAGAAGTTTATTTTGGCGCCTTTGAATTTTTTCGATATTAGAAGCCGAGGCAGTGCCCCATAACTGAATACCGTAGCACCAAATTGGCTTTAAGATAGAGTTGTAAAGTAGAAGTTTGCAATCGAGACTAAGAACAGAATTTCTTCCAATGAGCCAATTAATTTGAATTGCTTTTAGTTTCATTTGAGTTAATTTTGCTTCTATGTGCCATTTCCACGTTAAACGCCGATCTAGATGTATACCGAGGTATTTTACATGCGAGTGTTGGGGTATTATTTGATTATTGATTTTAATAGGGGGGCATGTTTCCCGACGCAATGTGAATGTTATATGTGCGCATTTTTGCTCATTGATCTTTATCCTCCATTGTTTTAACCACCTTTCCAGTTCAAATATGTGATCCTGTAAGTAACGAGATGCTTCTTGACAGTTTTCATGAACGCTTAGGAAAGCTGTGTCATCCGCAAATGTTGAGGTTTGTGTGTAGCTGTTTGTTGGCATGTCCGAAGTATAAATTAAGTACAATAGAGGGCCCAGGATGCTGCCTTGTGGGACTCCAGCGTTAACTGGCTGAGGAGAACTTAAAAAATCGCCTTCTTTAATAATAAATTGACGACCGACTAAGTAGCTTTCTAACAGCTTGTGAATGTTTGCTGGCAAGTTTTGCTGCAATTTCAGTAGTAAACCTTCATGCCAGACCTTATCAAAAGCTTGAGACACATCGATGAAAAGTGCTGAGCAATATTTTTTTTCTTCAAAGGCTTTTCTTATTACATTTACTATTCGATGAGTTTGTTCAATTGTGCTATGCTTTCTTCTAAACCCAAATTGATGATTAGGAATACATCTATTTTCATTTAAAATCGGCGTTAATTTTGCCACTAGTAGTTTCTCAAATAGCTTTGAAATATTAGATAATAAGCTAATAGGCCTGTATGACTCAACTTTTGTGTGATCCTTTCCTGGCTTTGGTATCATGGTTACTAAGGAAACCTTCCATTTATGAGGGTAGTATTGAAGTCGTAAAATAGCATTAAAAATAAAAAGAATAATTTTCTTTGCTGTACTTGGTAGCTCCAAAAGCATTTTATTACTGATCTTATCAATACCGGATGCCTTCTTGGTGTTTAAATTACAAATAGCCTTTTCGATTTCTCTAAACTCGAATCTAAGGGGAATAGCTGCTCTAACATTTACAGACGGTAAATCGACTGCTATATCGTGAAATATATTATGGGTAAATACATTTTTCAGATGATTAGCAAACAGATTTCCTTTTTCAATATCATTTCTTGCCCAACTTCCATTCAAGTTTCTCAATGGTGGCTTAGAGATAACTGGTCTATTGAGGCTTCTAGCTGCACGCCATAATGAGTAATCTGATTGTGGAGTTGCATCAAGTCCCTTGAGATATTTTTCCAGGGAAGCCGTTTTCTGAGACTGCAGTAACTTTCTCAGCCTTTTTGTGCACTCTTTTAATAAAGTCTTAAGGTTGGGGGATCTGTGCAATTGCCACTCTCTACGAACTCTCCTTTTTTCAGTCAATAGACGCTCGACATCTGTAGAATATATGATTTTGTTTTTGGTTTTTTTGAGTGTTATGCTGGAATGTTGAATAGCTAGTTTGAGATAACTGTCAAAATTAACAATAGCGAGATCCACGTTCTCCGGTGTGCTAAGCGGAATATTTTCTGTGCAATGGGCACTCAGATATTTTTTATATTTTAACCAATTTATTTGTGAAGCTGATGTCGATAAGTAACCAGACGGAGATACGATTCTATTTGGATTTATTATAGTAACAATTGTAGGTGTGTGATCTGAAGATAATTCTAGGGACGCTTCCACATGAATCGTGTCTATGGGGATGTTATTAACAACGCCAAAATCTATGACATCTGGAACTTTTTGCTGATCAGTAGGCCAATATGTTGGTTGTCCGCTCGCGACCACATTTAGGTCCATTTTACAAATTGTGTTAAACAAAACACGACCCTTAGGTGTAATAAGTCGTGACCCCCAGAAAGTGTGTTTAGCGTTATAATCGCCAGCAGCCAGGAAGCAGGGTCCTAATGATTTAAAATATTTATTATATTGCCTTTCTGATATTGAAAACCTAGGTGGGGAGTATAATGATGAAATTACTATGTTTCGAGATAATTCCTCAACGCAAATGCTCGTTGCTTGGAGATAATCTTCACGATGATCGCACATTAGGTAGTGTTTTACTCGGTTTTTTATCAAAATGGAAGAACCTCCACAAGCTCTACCTCGAGGGTCCTTGGTATCATATAATATATAACCATTGACTTGAAACGTGTTTCTTGAGGTCAGATGGGTTTCAGAAACCATCATAACATCAATTTGTTTATTTTTAAGAAAGTAATCTAGTTCATTTTTATATTGGCGAATGCCGTTTGCGTTCCAAAAACAAATTTTTAAACAATTCATGGCTTGTTAAGTACAGCATGCAATAACATCGATTGCACTCTTAACATTTCCTGCATCGTATTACCCATTGTGTTTGTAAAGTTATTTACTGTTTGTACTAATGTTTCCATGGTTTTCTCTAGACGACTTAAGTTAGAAACTGGAGTTTCATCATTATTTGGCAACTCACCTTGCATTGGCATATGGTTTGATTTTAGGACGTTAGCGTAGGATGTTCTGTTATTACTAGGCTGCGGTACCTGAACGTCATTAATGTAAACTTGATTTGTTGCCTGCATTTGAGTGGGATTAGGTTTCGGTCCAACCGAGCGCTTGACGATAGAGTATACAGGGCATCCTCTATAGTTGGCCGTGTGATTACCACCGCAGTTGCTACATTTTTTTACATTGGGGTCGTTTTTAGACTTATCGCAGAGAGCTGTACCATGTAATTCTCCACATACGACGCAAACAGGGGTTAAATGACAATATGCCTTAGTGTGACCAAATTCTTGGCAGTTTAAACATTGCACGGGACCATTCCTTTTGTGCGGCTCCTCTATTGTTATTTTTCTATACAGGATATATTTAAGATTATAAATGGGATGCGTTTCGTTCTTTTTGAGCTTAATGTCGCCGGGTTCTAACTCCACTCGAAATAGTGGCTGAGGATTTTTTTCTCTATTTTTAATATTAACTACATTTTTAATTTTAAAGCCCTTCTCTTCTAAAAACGTTTTAATTTCACCTGGGTCTACGCATGAATCAATGCCCTTTATCACTACCTGAAGACCTTTACTGCTCTTCAGTTGGTATGTATAAAAATTCTTATTAAGTGCTTCAAATTTAGTTATTACCTTACGAAAATCTTCTTCACGGTTAACTTGTATTTTTGTCTCATTTATACTACCCCGCTTAATTGCAACTACATAAAAAGAATTTTCACCTATTACCGATATCAAATTCTTTATTAATTCATTTGAGTTTTGCTCTCTAAGATATATCGGCGGTGGCTTAGAAGATTTGATAACGTTTTGTGCTTCCGGGGATTCCTCATCCAGAATTGCAAAACGATTTTGTGAACTTGTTCTATCAGCTGTACCATCTTTTGAGACTTTTGAGACCGAAGCAACTGCTGAGGAGGTTGGGCTGCGACCCCGTTTAAGTACTGTTATGTACCTATCAATACCTACTTGTACTGGAGGCTTTTGAGCACTTTTTACTTGTGAAGCTGAGTTTTCCATCATGCCTGATTTAGGGGTAATATTTTCATCACTTATTAAAATCGTTTTTGCCGCTGGGGCACCGCTTGCAGGTTTTATATTTTTTATTGTATTAAGATCAACCGTATTATTAGACACCGAAGGTGATACTGAGTTATCTATTATGCCTGATTGGGGGTTAATATTTACATCACTTATTAAAATTGTTTTTGCTGTTGAGGCAACGCTAGCAGGTTTTATATTTGTTATTGTATCAACCGTGTTATTAAATACAGACGGGATCGCGTGCGAGTAATAGGTTTAGCCGTTAGGTAATTGCTATCATCGATTCTTTTTTTTATTTCTGCATTTGTTTCGTTAACACTCACTGTGATATATGCATTTCTACTGTTTGCACTCATAAAAAAATTTTTTTTTTTTTTTTCTTTTACAGTTTTGCTCTTCTTATTTGTTATTGTTTATCAACACCGAGAATAAAAAAAAAATGTGTGTTTATGTATGTATGTACATACATGTATTTTTTTCTTTACTTGTTTTTACTTTTTTTAATACTTTATTTGTTCAAAAAAAAAATAAACCGTATGCCGAGCTTAGAAAACACGTCTATCTTCAACGAGCGCGACAGACAGAAGGACCAAAAATTAACTAATAAAATTTCGTGTTTTTATTGTTTTATATTGTATAGGAACCAAAGTTTTACTTTTTTTTTATGTGTAATTAAAAATGGGTTCAGTTTTAATTAATAATAAATAATTTATAGTAAATAAAATTTTAAAATTTAAAAAAGATGTCTTTTTTTAAAATACTTAATTCTTAGGAATTCCGGCGCGGGCTCAAGATGTGACTTTTTTAAACTTTTTTTCAGCATTTTTTATTTGTTTTAACGTAAGACAACAAAATATTGCTATTGGAATATGATTCGAGAAGTTTTATTTTTTCTCATACATCAGTGACCCACCCTAATGTATAATTAGGAAGTATAGAAATTTTTATAGTTCTATTGTTTGTAGTTATACCATAGCTTACTATTTTCTGAGTCTTAGAGGCATCTGTATAGATCAGGAGATATTTCTTTTTGTTTTCTTTTAATTTCAGGAATAGTTTTCTATAAGCTGATGGATCTGTGTTGGCTTTTTGAAAATTTTGAAGGGCTGTTATTACCGAGTTTTGGTTAAAAAGTCATGGTGGCTTTAATGTTTGCTTTTTTGGACATCTTAGAGTAGGTATTTCTAGTTTTTTAACATTTTGTATTATTTTAAAAATAACTGATGGGACCTTTGGGACTTTTTTGGTTTTCGCGCATTTTCAATAATTGCTATTTATGGCTGTATCGTGGTTGTTATATAAAGATATAACTAGTCGTTTTCCCTTTGCAATTCCAAGGACAAGCTGATGTTAATTTGAAGTACTAACAGGAAATCAAAGTTTTTTGCATGATGTTTCCGAATTCAATAATTTATCCGAATTGGAGGAATCCGTTGAAGATATAGAAGAATCGATGAAGATCGAGTTGAGAAAACTCTGAAGCATGTTGTCCGAAAATCTTGCTATACAAAGCCGGCAATTTTTCCAAGAATTAAGTAAACCAGAACAAAATTTAGTCCATTTGAGCCATTTGGAATTTCATCGACAACATTTATCGCTCGAAAACGTTTATAATACTGAAAGTCGGAAGAAGTATGGCCAAAGGGTAAAAAATAAATCCGGAGTTGATACAATGTACTTATTTCGTGGCACTCATTTTTCATTCATTTCGTAGAAAGATGTTTTGTTTTATTTACGATGTTGGTTAAAAACGTTATAAAAATTTGATTCGACATAGTGATAATGTTGGCTTTTCGGAACGAAAACATGAACTAAGCGGCAAGTCTTCAAAACGGCAATTGTGTGTGTTATCACCGGAATCACTTACTCGTACCGTTCAATTTATTAAAAATTTTGCTGAAAAATGCGCAATACCTCTTCCTGATAGAATGCCAAACTACAAAGACTGTAAAGTAATGCTGCTACCATCCAGTGAAACAAAAAGTGCTGTTTATCGTCGTTTTGAGAAAGTTTATTTTACTGAAGATAAAATCGTAATTAAAACTTTTTACAAAATTTGGATGAAAACTGATATTTGTGACTTCTGTCAACAGAATACCAAAATTTTGATGAAAACTGATCTTTGTGACATCTCGTTGATGCTGCAACGAGTTTTGGAAGAATCTGATTCAGATACAAAAGAAGCAAAATTACGATTTCTGTTACTCATCTTGACCATGCGAAACGCCAGCGTGAATTCTACCAACAATGCTGCAAGATAAGTGATGCTTATTCTACTCTTGTAGTGAGTTTCGACTATGCACAAAATATATCTTATCCATCTAGTCCACAACAAGTCGGAACGGCATATTTCAAAGCAGCTCGTAAATGTTCAATATTGGGTATTTATAATGAATTCACTAACGATCAGCCGAACTATTTATTAGACGAAGAGTTCGAAATAGGAAAAGGACCTAATGCTGTCATTAGCCAAATTCACGATTACTTCACAAAGAATGCCGTAAAAAATTTAGTTTTATTTTGTAATAACTGCAGAGCACAAAATAAAAATAATGCAATGATCCATTATTTGGCCTGACGAGTGGATTCTGGCTTTAACGAATCGATATCAATAAATTTCCTCCTAACTGGCCACACCAAGTTCAGTCCCGATCGCTGTTTCTGATTAATGAAATTAGAATATAGACGCTCAAATGTAGATTACTACCAAGATTTTGAAGATGTGGTCAATAGATCTAGCAGTAATAAATTTAACAACGCTGTCTATGGAAGTGAAGTAGAGTGGCGAACATGGGATACTCATTTTGAAGGATTTTACAAAAGATTACTCTCGCGATATTGTGATTTAATTTTTTCAAATTCATTTAAATTAATTTGTAAACGTTTGCATTTTAGGCATTACCAAGTACCACCACTTTGACTTTAAAAAAAACGAAATTGTATGTAAAGAACTTGTGAACTCGGAAGAAGAAAGCTTTAATCTGCGATTAACGGCTGAGCTACCAAAGGAATTACCTCCGCTCATTGCTCCAAGCGGTTTATCGTTAGATTGCAAATGGTATTTGTATGAGAGTGTCAGGGTCTTATGTACTGATTCACAGAAACGGGATCTTGTAGCTACCGAATGAACCCAAAGCGAAAAAAAATCGAAAAATAAATCTAAACCTGCCAGCAAGAAAAATAAATCGAAGCACCGGATCACGTGAAAAAGAAAGCAGAGGTCAAAGCGCCGAAAAAAACTGAAATTGTCAAACGGAAGAAAATCAAAGTACCAGATCACGAAACATCGAAAAAAGTCCAAACTCCAAAAAAATTCTAAGACTGACGAAAAAACAATTTAAAATCAAAAAAGTAAAATTTTAATGTTTTACTCATTTTTATCGATTTTCCCAAGTTCGTTTTGTACGTTTTTGTGGGGTAAATAAAATGTTATAAGAAATCTAACTCATTTCATCTTATTATACACCCTTTTAGGTACCAGAATCCACTCTTAAGTCCAAACCCGTTTTTTTACACACTAGGTCCCTTTTCTCGGAGAAGGTCACATATGCAGAAAACGGTTAGAGCTATCAACGAGACATTATTTTATTTAAATAGAGCGTAAATTGTATTTTTGGCGATTTTTAAAATCTCGGCTGGGATGCATGATCCCCATGGTAGTGAAATGAGTTTTAATAAATTCGTTTTAAATTCATTGAAAAATTATGAAATTGTTATCATATTTTCTGCGACAGGTATAATTATATTAACCGAAATTGGATGTGTGAATTTAGGTTAATTCTGTGACCTGTTACAAAGTGTCAAAAAGGTGACAAGCCCTCTTCATAGAAAGTGTTAGAACTAGCACCAGCCCCCACCACTTTAGAGCTATGACATCACAAGTTTGGTGTTAGTTCCCATTGACCTAGGGATTATTTCAATGACGGAAGCGTAGAGCATCAGGTTAAGCTTGTGTGTTATAAAATAAAACGAAAATATTATGTGAAAATTATTTCTGTTACATAATTCATTTTATTATTTTAAACATTTTTCGAATGTGTTTCTTTGAGTCAAATTTTAATTATAAAGATTTCTTACAAAAGTCTTATTCAATTAATACACGCAGAGAAAAAACATGATTACTGAATGGTCACTACGACCATTTTTATTCATATTTGCCAAATATGTTTACCCTAATAAATTTATTCTGGACCTAATATAACTTTAAAATTAAAATCATAAAATAAATTGCACACAAAAGGTATGTTTAATACCATAATTTTTGTTAACTTTAAAACACATTCCCTTATTGAACAAACATTTATTGTCAAAACAAACAGGGTGTGCTTCTAAAGAAAATAAAATTTTCTGCGTCCGCAAGCGTCAGTTAATCAGGAAACATGAATGATTGCAAAATAATTAAAACATTTTTCGGAGAGCAAAAGTTCATGCTGCCTTGCTAAACTAACGAAACAAATTATTATACGTCTTTTGAAACTGGTAAGTTATTTATATATAATTATAAATATTAGTATTGGGTTATTTTATTGAACTGTTAATGGTTTTTAATCCAAATCTAGATATTTTTAATTAGGCTTTTTATTTTTATTTTTATGAAGACAGGAATTTTACAACATGAAATTAATTTAAATTTTAAGTATAAATATATTTTAATATGCAATTACTTTGTCTCTTTTTTAGAAAAAAAACCTACAACATTAAAACCGGCATAGAAATTTTTACACAAAATTTTGTCATTAGCCCCGATTTTTTTTCCATATCTGTTCAATAGTATTCTGATATCGTATCTTAATAAAGTTGATTTTATAAAAGAAGTAAAAGGTAAGTTTGTGTGTGCCTTTATTTTTACAAGTCTTAAGTGCACACGGATAAAAATATTGAAAAGTGTTATTGCATGCCGAAATAAGGCTACATAGAATTCTTATTATACCCTCCACCACCACTGTGGTGGCAACATCGGTTCAGTAGGATCAGAACTATGACTCAAACTGTGGAACCACCATCCTAAAAAAATTGATAATTTTATTAAAAGATTTTGTTTGGTGTGCTTAATTCCCTTTTTAAATAATTGATAAAAAATACTGAAATTTATTGTTGGAGGATAAGCTATTCCTATGCGCATTTCACTGGTTGCTTAGGCCAGATCATCAGGAAACGTTCTCCTAAATAATTTTAGAAAAGCCAAAGCTATCAGCAAACAAAACTACAGAGGGAATTCAGTATTTTTTTATCAATTATTTAAAAAGGGAATTAAGCACAACAAACAAAATCTCTTAATAAATAATAGTATTCCCACAAACAACTTTGATAAAAAATTTTAGCAAGTGCACGTGCATAAAAAACTGAACTGGCAAATTGTTTTTATTTTGATTTCTTGCGAAAACAATAAAAGCACTTTGTTTTTGTTTTTAATATGTTTTTTCTTTACCCACTTACAACTACAATTAATGTTGGGAGAATTCCAAATAATTGTAGCGGGAAATGTAAGAAAAGATAAAACTCATCACTGATTTATTGTTTGGTATTTTGTTTAAGCTTTGATATCGTTGCAAACAAGACTTTCTGAGTGTTTGTAGGTAATTCTCATTCCCTCTGTAGTTTTGTTTGCTGATAGCTTTGGCTTTTCTAAAATTATTTAGGAGAACGTTTCCTGATGATCTGGCCTAAGCAACCAGTGAAATGCGCATAGGAACAGCTTATCCTCCAACAATAAATTTCAGTATTTTTTGTCAATTATTTAAAAAAGGAATTAAGCACAACAAACAAAATCTTTTAATAAATAATAGTATTCCCACAAACAACTTTGATACTAAATTGATAATTTTGATACAAAAACTAATGTAAATGGTTTAATAATGCACGGAATGACATCAAATTTTGCTCGAATTTGGTTTGTACGACTGCAAATCAGACTGGTAAATTTCGTGACGATCAATTAATAATTATGATTATAATTAACCATAGGCCCCATCTAAACCAATCTCGCGGAAAACAGTTTAGTACGCCTAAAACCGCAATAAAAACGCTAGCATTCTTAAATTCGGTACGTCACAGTTTTATAGGACGAGAAATCACATTGACAAATTTCGTGAAGGTTGGTCCATAATTTACCCTAGGCCACATATAAACCCTACTCTCGGAAAACAGTTTATTGCGCCTAAAACCAAATAAAGCTCACTTTGGGAAAATAATAATATTCGCCTTAAACCATCACAGATATAGGTATTGCGGTAAAATGTCTTACTTAAATTCATATGGCCAGAAAAAATATCATGCAAATTTGTGAAATTTTCTGTTAACGCTAAAACTAATTACACTGCTGTATTGAAATTTATTCTAATTTATTTTTTGTTATACCAGAAATCAGTCTTCAGAATTTTGGGATGATTGGGCCATAATTTACCATAGGTCCAATACAAATTACTCTCCCAAAAATAATTTTAGTTCGGCTAAAACTTTTACGAATCATGATATTTTACTCAAGCCTGTTCAAAGTTCTAACAAGAAACGGATAAAGTTTTCTTATTGTCGGTCAATAATTTAATTCAGGTCTAAACCGCAACTTATTTTAATGCTGACGTTCGTTTTTGTGAAGATTAGTTAATAATAAATATGTTTTTATCTTATAGAGCCCACTCCTTTCAGTGGAGGGTATCAATGATTCGCACAGCCGAATATAGCACTCTAACTTGTTTTTTTTATATATTTGTACCACAAAACATAATATAAAATTTATTAGTTAACACACACACACATGTATATAAATGTATGTATTTAATTTAATTTTTTAATATATGCCTGTATTTTTGTAATAAAACATAAATTTTTTGTTATTATTTTGTTGTTGCAAAAGACATTTTGCATGGTGTAGAAACATGGTTTGCGTTTTTCTTCTGAACATAATAATGTGTTTGAGACAATAATTAGATAAAAACATTATGACCGAACATATATTGTTGCTTAAGACGTGTTTGACACAATCATAACCACAAACATTAACGATAGTTTGCGGTTGTGATTGTGTCAACCATGTTTTTTCTTACATTGAAAAGTAATGAGTTAAAATGCTAATACCCACCAAACAATTTTCGGAGCGCTCCTAAATATGACTCTTAAAAGATTCCTTTTCTTGAGATTTTTATGATTATCCTCCTAATTTATGAGCAACTCTGATTGATTTCGGAGCCTGTAGAATTCAGGACTCCGAAAAGACTCATTTTTATGAGCAATTTAGGAGCACACTCCTAGAAAACTCTTATTTATGAGGGTTTTCCGAGGGGCAACGGTAGTTTGTTTTCTTTTTCTTGATAATTTCAATATTTTGCGTTTGTCTGTCATTATTGCGATCATTCTACGCGGTTCGGTTGTGGTTTTGATAAAATCTTTGAGAAAACAAATGCTTTTTATTCATTTATGTTATTTATTTTTTAACTTTTTCACTAATATTTTTTGTGTACTTTATGTGTGAATATTTGACTTAACATTGCCCTTGTAAATCTTTTCATTAGACAAAACTATCCATTTGAACTCCTTGTAAAAAGAAAATTAATAAAATTTTTAATAAAACTTTTAATAAAAGCTAAAAAGCACAAATTTACATATAAAATGATTACCCTAATTTCAAGAAAAAGAAACACTCCTATATCACTCTTTTTTGGCTCTGAAATCCCTCTTTCATGACTCTTATAAGAGGTTTTTATGATTGATTTGTGAGCAAAAAGGCTCACAATGTTCCATACAAATCGTTAAATTTAGGAGTCCTAAAACGCTCATATTCAGTACAAAATTTTTTGACGGTTTCATAGAAAACACGCTCATATCTGAGGGTTTTAGGAGCTTTCTTCTGAGCGTTTTGCTCATAGAAAGGAGTCCTAAAAGATTCTTTTAGGACTCATATTGTTTGCTGGGTATAACTACTCTTCACTACATATACATTATGTATCAGCTATTACTAAACTACTTCTATGTAATGCAGATGGTATGAAGTTGTTATTGAAAAGTAAGCTGCTCAGTAATTGCAAGTCATTACCAAGTTTTTGCTGGGTATTTCACATTCTTTGGCTTAAGCAAAAATTATAACTAAACGACAATTTTATTATTATTTCAATCCTATTATAGTATTTGTGAAGGTAAAATTTATGAAAAATTCTTACTATATTGGAAATTAATTATAAATAAAATAGGGATATGCGGAAGAAAAATCCAAATATTGAACAAGGGTATTCATATAATCGGGCTTTTGCTTTAATCGGTTAATCGCTCGATTAATTAAACGACGTTTTGGTTTAATCGGTTAATAACACTGTGCTAGTTGAGAAAACAGACAAGGCTGCTTTTATCATTTATGGCTTGTTTTGTTTGCAATTTCGTTTTATACTAGCTGCATTTTCCAATTTTTTATGAATTTTTTAAAAACAAAAATTTCGAAATTTTGATAAAAAATTATGTTTCTTGAGTTACGCGAACATATGCTGTGCTCCTCCATTTTCGAAATAACGGTATATCTCGAAAACCAGAGCTAAACTAAAAAACGGCTAGTACCACTGGATTCAGCATACCCGAATAAGGTTAAGACTCCAAGTGCACAGCTTGTCTGAACAAAGTGTCAATTTCTAGCACAGTGTAATCGGTTAATTCTGTAATTGATCGGTTAACCGATTAATGAAGTTTTTTTTTATAAATTAAGTAATTATCAAAGTTGTTTGTGGGAATACTATTATTTATTAAAAGATTTTGTTTGTTGTGCTTAATTCCCTTTTTAAATAATTGATAAAAATACTGAAATTTATTGTTGGAGGATAAGCTGTTCCTATGCGCATTTCACTGGTTGCTTAGGCCAGATCATCAGGAAACGTTCTCCTAAATAATTTTAGAAAAGCCAAAGCTATCAGCAAACAAAACTACAGAGGGAATGAGAATTACCTACAAACACTCAAAAAGTCTTGTTTGCAACGATATCAAAGCTTAATCAAAATACCAAACAATAAATCAGTGATGAGTTTTATCTTTTCTTACATTTCCCGCTACAATTATTTGGAATTCTCCCAACATTAATTGTAGTTGTAAGTGGGTAAAGACAAAACATAAAAAAAAACATATATGAACTGGCAAATTGTTTTTATTTTGATTTCTTGCGAAAACAATAAAAGCACTTTGTTTTTGTTTTTAATATGTTTTTTCTTTACCCACTTACAACTACAATTAATGTTGGGAGAATTCCAAATAATTGTAGCGGGAAATGTAAGAAAAGATAAAACTCATCACTGATAACTCAATAATTATAATAATTATAACACGAACATTTTTAAAAAGAAAAACTTTTATTTTTGCTCGAAAAAAAACCAAAAATAATTGTTATTTTTGTTTAAAAAAATAAAAATCATAAAATAACTGTTATTTTTGATATAAAAATCAAAAAATAGCTGTCATTTTTGTTCAAAAAAATAACAATCAAACAATAACTGTTACTTTTGTCCAAAAAAATATTACAATAAAACTTTAAAAATAATAATATTTTATCATAGAAAAGTTCATAAGGATCAATATGGTATACTTGAATCAGCTTGCCAGTATTTACTTCTAAAAAAATCAAAAAATAATTGTTATTTTTGTTTAAAAAAATAAAAATTTCAAAATAATTGTTATTTTCGGTCCCTGTCTCTAATCATATTACATTTTCCATAATGCCATTACAGTCTTGTCTTAATTTTTTAAAATTTTTAATATATCTTATTGTCTCGGTTCCACCACCTTGGATAACGATCTTGCAGCGATGTGGTGGCTGAGTCTAGGCTGTGGTTTGTATTTCAAGTACAGGTAACGTCACAAGCGGCGCCTGAGTTTGAGATACGGAACCTAAAAGCCTTGACGACGAAAGGTTATCCACCCCTAAACCGAGGTGTCATGCGACCCGTGCCTATCGGTCTGGTTTGCAGTCAGGGGTTACCGACTGTATTATCACGGAGCTTTGCTGATACCTGGGCACCTCAGCAAATAGACCACGCCCTTACCACGTTACTGGGGGCTATGACGTGGCGGACCTTTCAACTCTCCTACACTCGTGGGACCAAAATTTTAATGAACAACTCTAAAGACAAACAAAAACAAAAACAATTAACGGATAATGATGACGGACAGGCGAGAACGAGAACAACGATGGACGGAAATACGGCAAAGCCAGGGACTGCAACAGTCCCGGCGACCAAAGAAGATCGGCCTAGGCTGATTGGAAGTTGTGAGGCAGCTTGACCAGAAGGCGGCTGCTCTAAAAACTGCGTCGGGGTGCCTCTGTGCTTCAATCCAAGCACCTCCAAAACCGCTTCAGCCCTTTCCGTCATTGGAACGGATAAAACCCCTGCTTCGGGTGCTGCTAAGTTGGGAATGACAAAGTCGTCCAACAGTGCAGTTTCCCATGTGCCCATTGTGCAAGGAGGGATGGCGATGAAAACATCCAATCCCAAGGTTGCACCACCCCACGCCAAATTCGGCGACCATAAAAAGTCTCCAAGGCACAAAAACCCTACAAAGAGGGCATCAAACACAAGGCGTGCCGCCTTGCGTTTCATTGAGCTTCTAGGCTCCAAAAAAGCTGAAGAGCTTTATAGTGAACAGAAAGCTTCACTGGCATGGGCAAGAGCCCACATAGCTGGGCTGCCAAGTGCTACTCCTTCAGTCCCTGCGAAGGTGACAATGCCTAAACGGCAACGTTCGGAGGAGGAAGCTGCAGCCGTGAAACAGCAACCAGGGACGAAACGTCCTAAGATTGCGCCGAAATCGATGAATAAGTCTTTCAGCGAGGTGGCTAAAGGTCACCTTGTACGGGCTGTCATCGATAGAGGTGTGGATAATGGTGCCATCTCCCATACCAAGTGGGACCTGGTTAAGCAAAAACTAATGGGAGGGTTCTGGACGATCCTTAGGGAGAATCCAGGGCCACCTCCTCAATGCGATGATGCTGGCTGGTTCCAGGGTCACGTGAAGTTGATGGCTTGTGCAGATGAGCGCTCCGCGCTGCTTCTGAAGCGGGCCATCGAAATGCTAGGAGAGGTATGGGAAGGTGCTAGGCTCGATGTGGTATTAGTTGATGAGATACCACGGAGACCTAGATCGACTGTCATCATCCCTGCCGAACCATCGGAACCTGAGGAGATCTTGAAGATCATTCAGTGCTGCAACCCTCAACTTCCCACACAGGACTGGAAAGTTGTAAAGGTTTCGGCTGCTGAAGGGTCCTCGAGGACGGCGATTGTGGTGTTAAACCAGCAATCCTTGGAACCACTGAGGGAGAGACAGGGTAAGATCTACTATGGTTTTAGTACGGTCTTGCTCCGTGTCTACCGAAGTGATAACAAGGGCAATCCGGCTCCTTCGGTTAGTGAGGCCAAGCAGCCTGAAGAGGGCTTGTCTGGTGACGATGCCGTAAGTTCAGGTGACAAAGAGGACACCCAGTCTATCTCCGGATTGGTGTCTGTCTTTGGGCACCTGGGTGATATGGTTGATGAGGACGTACTTCTGGAATCAGACCAGGAGGACGTCAACATCACAGTGGTCGCCAATATGGATAATGGTGAAGGTCCTGCAAATCAACCTCCACCACTCTAAAGCAGCATCTGCTGCATTGCTCCTCCGTGTGGTAGAAAAAGGGGAGGAGCTCGTGATGGTCCAAGAACCCTGGATTCATAAGGATCGGGTTTGCGGACTTAATCTCAAAGGCTATAAGCTACTGTTTGCGAAAGGTACAAGTAACATAAGATCTTGTGTCTTAGCTAAAAATTCGTTGAATATCTTCATTCTCTCTGATTACAGTGATGAAGACACCACAACAGTTGCTCTCGAGACACAGGACGGTATAATCTGGATGGTCTCGGGATATATGGCGCATGATCACGGACAGGACCCACCCAATCGGCTCATCCGTGATGCAGTAACGAAGGCAGCAGGCACTGGAACACCTATTATAATCTGTGCCGATGCTAATGCGCACCACACTATATGGGGTAGCACGAACACGAATATTAGAGGTGAGTCACTATTTTCCTTTATTATTAATTATAATTTAGGAATAGTAAATAGGGGCCGTGAGCCAACGTTTGTTGTAGCAAATAGGTGTGAAGTTCTTGATGTCACGCTGGTTAGCATTGACCACATTGACATGATCGAAAATTGGATGGTTTCTAATGATTGTTCACTTTCTGATCATAGATATGTGGAATTTAGTCTGGTACTTAGATCTGTAGGATCGAGTGTTATGTTGAATAGGAAACGAACGAATTGGGGGATTCATTCATCCTCTCTGGTTCGGTCTCTATCTGATCCTCCCCGGGTTGATGATATAGGGGGATCGATGCGGCAGTGGGTCTGCTTACAGACTCACTGCAGTTAGCGACTTCCTTGGCGTGCAAGCCAAGGGTGCATAGGGGCAGGGATCTTCCACCGTGGTGGGATCCTGATATTGCGCAGGCAAGAAGAGACTGTCGTAGGTTGTTCAATATGGCTAAGCGCCATGGTAATTGGGCGGAGTACAAGTCTTCACTGAATAGATTCAGGAACTTGGTTAGATCGGCGAAAAGGAGTGCTTGGAGGAACTTCTGTAGCGGCGTGGAAGGATCCTCTGAGACAAACCGTTTACGTAAGATTATGGCCTCGAGCCCTGTTGTCCCGACCTATATCCGTAAATCGGACGGTTGCTGGACTACTACTAGTCAGGAAACACTCGAGGTGTTAATTGACACTCACTTTCCTGGAAACTCCCAAGGGAGCTTGCGGGATCAGGTTTGTGAGTCGATGCCCGGTCCTCTGTCCATCCCAATGGACTACGACAGGATTAAGTGGGCTGTCGACAGCTTTGAACCGTACAAATCTCCGGGTATGGATGGTATAATTCCGGCGGACTTGCAGAGGAATTCGACTGTGATTATACCCTGGCTGATGGCTATATATAGGGGATGCGTTAGACTTTCGTATGTACCTATGAGCTGGACCTTGTGTAGAGTGGTCTTCATCCCCAAGGGAGGGAAGACTTCTCACACCGAAGCGAAGGATTACAGACCGATCAGTCTTGCATCCGTTCTTCTCAAGACTCTTGAAAGAGTTATCGACATTCACTTGAGGATGACCATCCCCAAGTGCCTACTTTCATCCTCTCAGCATGCCTACACAAAGGGTAGGTCTGTTGAGACGGCTCTTCACTCATTAGTTGGAACTATTGAGAGATCACTCGAATTTAAGGAGTGTGCTTTGGTGGCCTTCCTCGATATTGAAGGGGCCTTTAACAATGTCAACCCGGATTCTATTGTTGCATCTATGAGGAGTCTGGAGGTTGATGACGGCATATGTAGATTTGTGGATAATCTACTCAGGAATAGGGTCATCTGTTCCACGATAGGTACGACCAGCGTTCAGAGACTGGTTAACAGGGGTACTCCCCAGGGAGGAGTACTATCCCCACTATTGTGGATCCTGACTATGAACACCATGTTGACGAAAATGGACGACATGAGGATTAAAACTGTGGCGTACGCAGACGATGTTGCAGTGACCATCACGGGGAAACATTTGAACATAATGTCTCAGTGTATGGAGGCTGCATTAAGGGTACTTAGCACCTGGAGTGTATCATGCGGCTTGGGTGTTAATCCGTCTAAGACGGAACTGGTACTGTTCACGAGGAAGTATAGGACTGAGGTCATGAGACTTCCGAGGCTAAATGGGACTGAACTTAAGTTCTCTAACAGCGCCAAATATCTGGGCGTAATCCTGGACAGTAAACTGTCGTGGGGGCTGAACATCCAGACGAGGATGGAAAAGGCAATTGTTGCTATATATGCGTGCAGAGGTGCAATCGGCAAGAACTGGGGCATGGGCCCGAGGTGTGTCAATTGGATCTTTGAGGCTGTAGTAAAGCCGACTCTTTATTACGGTGTTGTCGTATGGTGGACTGCGCTGGATAAGGGCAGGTACCGTGCGATGCTTGAGAAGGTTCACAGATTGGTCGCATTGATGATCACAGGATCACAGGACTGTTTACTATGCTAAACTGGCTGCCGGTGGATATCACGGCCAGACATATGGCTCTTTGTTCGGCGATACGGTTGAACGCGGCACACAGCTGGTCGAACCGTGACTATGGACACTCCAGTATAATGGGACACTCGATTGTCCCTGAAGGAGTGGACTACTGCACCCCGGAGCCTTTCTTTGGTGCGAGGTACGCGACACATATAGCGCACGAAAGTGCGCTGTCGGTTATGAGCACCTTCCATGAACCAGCCCTGGGGGTATACACTGATGGTTCAAGGAAGGGGGAAAGAGTTGGCGGAGGTTTCTACATAGAGGAACTGGGCGTTAAAGTTTCCTTTCGTCTGCCGGATGGATGTAGTGTCCTGCAGGCGGAAATCTCGGCTATAAAGCGGGCAGCCAACTGGCTAAAGTATTATCGCGTATCGGGAGATATACGTATATTTACTGACAGCAAGGCTGCCATTGCCTCTCTTGCGGGTGTCTATACGACATCTAGGTTGACTGTGGAATGTCGGATGTCTTTGAATGAGATTGCTGAACATTCGGAGTTAACGCTTATTTGGATACCAGGGCACTCAAATTGCCCGGGAAACCAGGTAGCAGATGAGCTGGCTAAGGAAGGTGGTCGTATGGATGAAACATTCATTGATCAATTCATTGGCCTTCCAATGGCTCACTGTAAGTTACTCATGCGGCGCGAGAACTATAGAATTGCGCAAGAGGGATGGACCCGTGAGTCCACCTGCTCCACATTCAGGGCACTTTGGCCTGGATATGATGAACGGAGAACCAAATCTCTACTTAGGTTTAATAGGAACCAAATCAGGACCATCGTGTCGGTCATAACTGGACACTGGCCTGTTGGGACTCATGCTAGAAGAATGGGTCTGGTATTCAATGACTACTGTAGAAGTTGTCATGATGAGGAGGAAGAGGAAACTGTGCTTCACTTTCTCTGTCAATGCCCTGGGCTACGGGGCATTAGGGAAAAATACCTGGGAGAACCGGTGTTTTCCTGTTTAGAGGATCTATCAAGAATAGAACTAAGATTGCTTCTTCTCTTCATTAGGAAGACGAATTGGCTCAACCTTGCAGTGACGCCATCTGAATAACTGCTCTTCGGGATGGGCATTGGCGCTGGGTATCACAAAGGGACCGCTAAAGGACCCAAGTGAGCTGTCTCTCGATGGCTGCCCATGGAACCTAACCTAACCTATTGTCTCGGTTAATTCTGTTAAAAGATTGATATGAGAAGAAACAAATAACTAAACACATACATTTAAAAAAAAGTACGTCAAACAAAAAGCTGTTGACAGAAATCACTTATTTAAAATGAAGATCACTGAACACCTTCTTTGTTTGTTTGAAAAAATATTATCTAAACTCATACATTTTGCATATGAGACAAAACAAATAATAAAAAACCAAAAAAATATGTTACAATACTACAAAAAATTAAAAATTTAGTACATCGATTAATCGGTTAATCGACTGAAATTAACCGTTTAAATCGTTAATAGAAAATATCCAATTATAAATTAACCGATCAGTTAATCAAAATCGGAATATCCGTTTAGAAATTTGATATGTACTCGCAAACTTAAATGAGCGGAGATATTAAAAAAAAAAATTGGTTAAAGGTTAAGTGAAATATTGGCGTTAATTGACCTTTTTTATAATACTAAACAAAATTGTTGAAAAATCATAGCGAAGACGTAATGCCAAGGAAGCGTTCAGTATTAAATGGGACCAGAATAGTTCATGTTAATCAACTCATAGACCAGTGCTTATGTAACAGATTATATGTCAGCCATTACTAAACTACTTCTATGTAATGCAGATGGTATGAAGTAGTCATTGAAAAGTAAGTTGTGCAGTAATTGCAAGTCATTACCAAGTTTTTGTGGGTATTAATACGGAAGAGATAAGTATTATGTTCTTGGCAGATTTTTTCACTGTTTAATTATATTGCTTTTAACATTTTTTTAAAAATATACGAATGTTTTCAAAGCAATTTGTTCATACACAAACATTAATGTTTGACTGACGTTTTTAACATCTGCAATTTCTAATCGGCTTCGAGTGGAATATTATGACATTTATAACGTAACGACGTAATCTCTTTTGATAGTTTTCGACATGAGTTACAGACCCTTTTTTTTCTCAGTTTTCGAAAAACGATGGAATATTTTGTTTCACATGTTTTCGAAGCGAGAAGTTCTCATCAAAGTTACAGAACATGGGTACAGGTCACAGGGCCGATACTTATAATAAATTTGTTTTTTGCCAATTTATTACAATAAACGCCTAAAATATTCAAGGCAAAGTTCTTTCGTATAGCTCGTAGTATTTGATCACATCCTGGTAAATTTCAGATTCCGGGAATATATTTAAATGGGCGCTATTTTAAAGAATGGACTCTTATCTAGTACTATTTTTTTTAACAATAATGTCTTATAAACATAACGACAAAATGTGGCAAGCGAATTGAAGAAAATAATTTTGGTTTTTTTTTAGTGCTGCAATTAAAAAGATTCATAACATTTAATTTCTTTAAAATGTTATTTCACCTTAAACCCTTTTCCTACCCACAATTTTCAAATTACATTTCCATGTTTGTCTTTGTCCATAGAATTTAATTATGGCGAATTTCTAATGGCAGCTCAGTGTTTTAATAAAGTCATTACAAAACATGAATGTTGTAGCACTTTGCACCTTAATAATAAAAAGTATCGTGGTTTAAATTACCCATTTCTCGTTGAAAAGAAACTGTTTTCTGCTAAATGTAAACAGTGTCGTATGTGGGTTAAACTCGTAAAATGTTCACTTGATTAAGAAATTTATTCCAGAGAATCATCGCCTTTGTTATCGTTATATATTTGAATGTTTGGCGAACATGAGAATTGCAAATATTTGGAAAATTACTGAAACAAATACTTATTCAGTTACATAAAAAAACACACACACACAAACAATTAAAAATATGCATTTCATTGTATTGAAGTTGGAACATTCGAAAGCTGACACTATTATTATGGCTGATGTATGACTAGGAAATAGGGTTCCTAATTTTGTAGATTTTTCACATTCCACAGAATGCATATATATTATATTATTGCCTAAATTTTTTATGTGAAATATGTAAAAGTATAAAACACGTAATCACACAGTTAAAAAGAATTCGTGTTTTTTGAAGCTCTTAAGAGAAAAAGCGCATAATAGTGGGCTCCAATTAAAGAGCTATTAGGGTGCAGTGAATGCTTTTGAACAAAATTGTACAAAAAGCTGCTATTTTGATACCGATAACGATACCGATAACGAAGAAATGCACAACTATTTCTTCTATACACAAACAAGCGTATGCCAACGAAAGTCATTATTACCTTCTCCGTAATAATGTTTATTTTTCGCAAGCAATCAAATTCTTAAAAAAATAAAAGTAAGCAAATCACATGTTTCATAAGATTAAAAAGTGGTCTTATTGTCAGCAAAAAGTAGTCCTCCAAAGCAGAAACACCCCATAGAAAAATCCTGCTTTCCATCTGCAGGTTTGTAAGCACTTATTTTGCCTTTTTAAAGTACAAATGCTCCTTTTTGAGAACATTTTTTTCTGGGCAATTATAAGCGATCAATTGTCTATTTATACAATAAATGTGTTGAATCGGAAAGGAGGAATTGTTTTTATTGTGTGAAATAAGTTTAAGTCCATAGTATAGAACTAGTATGCCAACTCGAGAGAGCATTCTCAATTTTTTAGTTCTCCCTCACACATATAGGTTCCAAGTATGATTGAAATTAAGATTACGACATCAGTCAGGCATAAAATTATTTTACTGCGCATGTAGTAACTCTGACGTCACACAACCTGTGTTCTTATTGGCTACAATTGTTCAGCTCTCAAACTTATATATTTATGTGTAAACATAACAGTGGGACAATTTTTAATTTTTCTATTTAAATTATTTAAAATAAAAGATTTTTTTAAAATTATTTTTTCATAGTTTTATTTATTACATAAATATATGTATACATACTTAATGTACATTAACTTTATCTTTACTTCATAAATTAAAGCAGACAAAATAGGGAAAATACTTTTATATTAAGAATTTTAGTTTCTAATTTAATTTAGTTTCCTCTTTGGCTTGTTGAAATTCTCGACAATTTAGTAACCTCATTCGAAAATACTTCCTACATCTATAAAAAAATTTTTTCATATCTTAACTTACTTCAAATTCCTTTCCTTCTAACAAATGATTTTGCAAATATTTTGCTTTTAAGCAACAATTTTTCCCATTTCATTGCAAGAAGATAGCAACACATGATCTCACCGTTTCCATTAATGCACTTGATGGCTTACTTAACCCACCTTCACTTAGGTGGTTAACCCATAAATAATTTAGATTATCTATTATTTTGACCCACGACGATTGCTAAATCTTATTCAATATAATTTAGTAATAAACTGCAAAAATTTAATTTTAGCTAACTTACCCATTTCAAATTTTAAGTTTCTTTCAAAATCTTTTTGTGTGATATGTATAGCACAAATTTTTTCTTTATTCAAAATTACTGATTTCACTCGCTTGCAAAATATTACCCATAGCTTAGTTTGGGCTGAATCTTTTGGAAAATTGTAAAATATTACAGATATAGCCAAAAATGTTAGCATATTATTAAAAACACGCTAAACTTTATTATTTACACAATTTCTCACTTGTTTTTTTTTTTTTTTTTTTTTTTTTTTTTTTTTTTTTTTGCTGTTACTTTATTTGCATTTGCCCACTGCACACTTCATATTTTCACTCTTTTTTTACTCTATTTAATTTTAAGAATAAAAAATATTTTTTAAAATTATTAGTTTGTTTGACAACTAATATAAAATTTTTTTTATAACGCAATACCTACATTTTTTCCGAGAAATGATGAATTTCACATATAAAAAACCCTTGGTAACCTTTATAAGGGAAATACTACGTCATCACATGCGCAAAGCGTAATCTTTATTTCTATCATTCTTGTATAGGTTCTGTGTGAATTCAACACACATAAAAACAACAAAAACAAAACAAAATTTGAAATTTTTCTATTTGAAATTTTTCACATTATAAAACTTTTTGTTAAATTTTATGACACAAACACATAATTATTAATTTTTTCCAATACATGTTGCTCATTTGCTTTTGCAAAATGTTTTTATTTTTTATGAACTAAAAATTTTTAAATAAATTTTTTTGACATTAATTTTTTTTCCGTCAACATCTCCGTCAGCACGACAAAGGGGCAGAAAAGTACATACGGGCGTGTGCTACATGTGCAAACTTCTTCCAAATCAGCGCAGAAGAAAAACTAGAAAAAATTGCAGCATATGTAGACCGCCGATATGCGATGAGCACGCCATAACAATTACTAAATGCTACAATTGCCACAATAACAACGATAGTGATTCGGATGAATTATAATATAATATATATAAAATATGATAAAATAAATAAAAAAGACATTTATTTCCAATAAAAACAACACAAAAAAAACGTTTTTTCATTTACATGTCAGGCATTTACATAGGAATTGCATTAGGGTACCCGGGGACCCGGTTGTGTATTTATGGGGTAAAACATTTAAAATCATTTTTTAAAGAAAATATTGAAAATATTTTGAATTTTTTCGTATTTAAATCTTAGTTTAGCCAAAATCTCTCATGATTCGGAGTTTTATGTCCATATCTCAAAAATTATAGGCACAGCAGCACTTTAAAGTTAAAAAAGGTACACGGGTACCCGGTTATGAATCGTAGGGTTAATATTATTAAGCCAGCAGAGTTGTATTTTGAAGTATAAAAAAATATTTAATATGATAAAGCGTGTCGAAAGCCATGGGAAGATCACCTAGTGTATTCCAGGCCGAGATCCACGCTATTGATGTGTGCTGTATCAACATTCTAAGCAAGGGAATGGTTGAAAACAACATTGTTATATTCACTGATAGCCAAGCGGCCATTAACGCACTCAATTCCTGGAATTTGTCCACTAAGTTGGTGGTGAAATACCGAGGAAGGTAACAGGAGCTTGGCGCAAGGATCAGAGTGACAATCTGCTAGGGGCCGGAGCACTCAGGGTTCCCAGGAACCGTTAGGGCTGATGAGGCTAGGGCTGGCGCAAACGCCCCAATTAATGGCCCCGAGATCCTTTGTGGGATAAGTTGGGCCGCTTCCATCCCCTGAAGGGAACTTCGACTGTTGGCGGCTTATCTGACACATCACTACCAGAGAACCAAGCTGAGGGCGTTTGATCGGCGGCGGCGGCGTTTGCGTCAATGAATCGGCGGCGGCTTAAATGTCGGCTTGAAATGTTTAAAATTGTTATTTAAGGAAAACTATTAATCAATTCTATATCTATTTATTTTTATGTTAAAGTACATAACATTAAATAATTATAAAGGGATAGTGCAATTTCGTTTTTTCCTCAATACTGTTTTAAACTGATGTTATCTGTAGGACCACATACCCATATCCATTTCAAAAAAGTAAAGCTTTCTGCAATACATTATTAATAAAAATGTAAGCTTTAAGGTGAAAAAAATTAAAATATTCAATTTCCTTAACCTGAACCAAATGACCAAAATATTGCCAACACTCTGCACTTCCATACAGTGTCTTAATGTGAGACACTTCTTTAATTTTTTGTTTTTTATTTAACAACTGCTGGTAATATTTTATAGATTTTTATTTTATAGATATTTTATAGAGATTTATTGTAATTTAATTATAATAAATTTGTACATAAATAAATAAATAAATATTCTTGCAGAGATTTTTGCATGTTGTTAAATACAATGACGCTTTGAAAAATTTTAAGAAAATATAACGGCACTTGAATGTTGCACATTGATGCTAAAATATACCATTTTTGACAAAGAAATTAATACATTAAAACGCAAATCTGTAACAATGCAGCCACACGATCTACTTTTTCTTGATAGTCTTTTACATATGTATACAGTTTGTCAAGATTTCCAATAATTGGAAGCTGTGACGTAGGCTGCACGCAATTTTGAAGCTCATCAAGAGCACAATTTATAAAGACAAACGAACAATATCCTCATCAAACTTGTAATCAGCTGTTTTCTTGAACGTAAATTGATACACTCACTTGAAAGAGAATTTTAAAGGCAAGTTCGCTTCAACTTAAAAGTATTAGTGTATTGGAAAAAAGTGTGAGCGTATTAAAACTTGATAGACAAAACTTGATCGTGTAACCCTGAAGTAAAATAAACTTAGTTACAAAAATTAAGAAATTTCACGGCGCAGCTGCTGTCATCGGCGGCTTTAATTGAGCCGTCTAAGCCGTCTAAGCGGCGGCGCCGATCGGCTTGGTTCTCTGGTCACTACCCGGTCAGGTACCACCTGTTTCGGATGGGCCTGGCAGAGTACCAGGAATGCAGACTGCACTGTAAATGCAGAGGAATTTTCTCAATTTCAAATTGATATTCTCGATTTCAATTAAAATTTTCTCAATTTCAAAATGATATTCTCAATTTCAATCGGAATTTTCTCAATTTCAAATTGAAATTCTCATTTTCATTTGGAATTTTTTCAATTTCATCTGGAATTTTCTCATTTTCAATGAAAAATGGTGTAGTACTGATATCGATCTAATGTAAACGAAGTTTTTTTAACAACATAATATATACATATATTATTACATACATTGTTATTACAGTGTTAGAGCTATTAATGATTTTGTGCAGCAAAATCACTTTTTATTAAACATTTTCTTACATTTCTAAAAATTTATTATTGTGTACACTTTTGCAGGAAAAATTCCATAAGATTTCACACGCATATAAGAGCAATTTTAATTAGTGTGTTTTAAGCTTTTTGAAAGTTAAATTAAAAGTACTTATTTCTTGTCTCGTTTGGTAACTAGATATTTTTATAAAAAAATTTTATTACTTTTTAGGTTGTAATTGGCCAAATTATAAAGGATTACTTTTGGGCCATCGCGAACGAAAATAAGTACTCTTTCGAGTTAAAAAATAAGTAGTATTTTCCTCAAGTTCTTATAATTTTTCTGCTTATTTTGTAAACAAAGTTTTTGCTGGGATGTGTTTGATTTTAACCCTAGAAAACTAAACCTTTTTCTTTAACGTTTAAAGCTGAACCTCGCTTGTTTTTTCTAATTTTGGATATCTCTTTTTTTATTTCGAAACAGCTTATATTTAAACTGCGGCAAAATAAATAATAGATCAAAAAAAAATTTTATAAATTTGTTATAAGTCAATAAAAGGCTCACTAAAAAATACACTTAAATTTTTTTTAGAAAGAGTTAACTTGAAAATACAATATATAATATTAACTTTAAAATTAAAAACTTCAGTGCCCATTATTCTTATAGCTCATAATTCTATGTTTTGAAGAATGTAAATATTTAATCATATCATTTATATTTTGCCTTGTACATAAAAATAATATCAGACTTTTTTTCATAGCAAGTTGGATATCTGTGTTCCAGACAGTACGTTTTATTGCATTTTGAAGGATAATAAACACTCACATGCTCTTCTTTGATTGACATTAATTGCACATTGACATTTTCCCTTACTTTTTTTGTGTTTATGTACAGGCTAGCATTAGTTTATGCAGAGCTACTACCAACTTCAAACAATTTACCTACAATGACCGCATTCTCACATAAAACACGTACAGGTACCCGGCTTCCTGTACGTATTTTAACAGTGTTAAGAGTAAATTGGTCCCTCACGCAAATGACAAAAAAAAAATTAGCTAGACGGCTGCAAAAATACAAAATTTTTTAAAGTTATTAGTTCTGAAGAAGTTTCAGACATGCAGATTATCAATTCCAATGAGAAAATTTGTGTTGAAAACGTCATAAGTGTTAAAGCTTAACCTCGCCTCTCAGGCAACTCGGTTGCAATGAAAGTCCGTTCCGAAGCTCATATGATATAATACTGCAGTCATTTGAAAGCTCGTGCTGTAAATTGCACACGATCGTATTGAAAACATATCATTCGTTACGCCTCACAGGCGAGGCTAATGTGTTCTAGGGTAAATTAAATATAGCTCAGGTTTTGACAATTCCCAACAACAATTCTACAAGTTTAAATAATTTTATTTTAAACAAAAAAGTCAAGCAAGATTTTTTGTTCTTTAATTAATATTTTAATTAAAAATTTATTTCAGAACTAAGATGTTAATTAAAAAAAAGTTATATTTTTAATTTTCTTTCAATTAAAAAAATAATTGCTTCAATTATCACATTGAAGAAATTGAAATACTTTTTAAACAATTTTTTTATGATAAAAAACTACTTATAATTTTTTCTGTGTTGTTAAAACAGGAACCCTATTCCAAACAATGTTTCGCGTTCCTGTAGTAGTAAAATAATGTAAGCATAAGTGAAAGTGTTAATATTAGGGGAGCATTTTGCTGGGAATAAAGCTTGTCATTGTGTTTCCTTAAGCAGGGGTTATTGAGAAGTTGATCATCATTCCTGTTGCAAGGTGATGTGTTAGATAATAAGTGGAATAGGATCATAAACAAATATATATGTATACTAGAAACTTATGCGTTATTATCTATTGGTGTGTGTGTGTGTGAGAGAGTTTTGCCATGGCTGCTAATGTAATATGGGTATACAAAGTTTGACATGGATATTTGCACGTATTTAAACGTGCAACTTAAGTGACCCATGACTTGGCAGACACGCATATTAAGTTTACAACTATGTATGTATGTGTAAGATTACATCACACATTGTTATTGTTGTTTTGCTGCTTCATACATAAAGATGAAATTGAAGTTAAACTTTACAAGTACAAAGTTACAGTATTACACATAGAGGCGTGTAATTTTTACATTAGGCATTTGTCAAACTGTTAAACAATTCCATAAACTTTAAAAATACACGTTTGTTGTAAGAAACTTTTGATAAAGCCATTTATTGCATTCAAGCAAATTATTGTCAAGTAAAAATTTTTTTCGAAACGGTACGGTTAACTATTTTCATGTGACTGTACACAATTATGCTATTTTTGTAGCAACCATCTTAAGATTCAATCGGTCCCTTTGGAGAAAGCCTAAAATAATGTTTATGTTGAGCATATTAAACTATTATTTGACCAACTCTAATCAAGTAGAGCATTGAATTTACTTTTTATATATATATATATATATATATGTTCCCATCGATCCTATAAGGAGCATAGGGCCTCAATAAATTGGTTGAACATATTCCTGTCTTGTGCCAACGCTCTCACTTCGCCCCAGGTTTTACCCATTCCGGCCATTTCTATATCAATTTGCCTTCTCCACGTATGAGCTGGGCGTCCTCTTCTTCGACTTCCTTGCGGGTTCCAGTCTATGGCATTTCTTGTAATGTCGTTCCGAGATCTTCTTAACGTGTGGCCAATCCACCGCCATTTACGTCTTTTTATTTCTTTGGTCATTGGTTGTTGGTTGGATTGTTCCCAAAGTCTGTTGTTGGATACCACTCTAGGCCAGAATATTCGCAATATCCTGCGAAGACACTGATTCACAAACACTTGGATCTTCTGCATGTCTCGAGAGGCAGCGTTCCATGTTTCGCAACCGTAAAGGAGAGTGGACTTGACATTTGTGTTAAAAATTAACTCGCAGTGTCTTGGTTTTAGCAGTGTTAATCTAAAGTCCAGCCGCATCTGTTGTTGTTGTTATGTTTCGCAGGTTTGATGCCAGATCTGAGAAGCTGTGAGCTAATAGGCAAATATCATCTGCGTTATCCAGATCGTTTAAGCGGCCTTGTAATCCCCAAGTAATTCCCTTTCCGTTTTGTAGGGCCCTTTTAAGAACTGTGTCTAAGACTATATTAAATAGAAGTGGTGATAATACACAACCTTGGCGAGCACCGATTTCCACTTTTACCCTCCTGCTTAACGCTTTACCATGTTTGATTCGACAGCTGGCATCGTGGTAAAGGCACCTAATAAGTGTGATAAGTTTACGCGGGACGTTTTTGCATCGAAGTGCGCTCCAAATCACGCTGTGATTTAATTTGTCGAATGCTTTTTCAAAATCGATAAAGCACATATAGAGTGGTGATCGCCATTCAACAGATTGCTCGACGATAACACGGAGACTGTTTATATGGTCGATAGTGGATTTTACTTTTTACTTCATTTTTAAACTGTTACAATAGTCTCACAGTGGTATATTTTTACAATAAATCAGCTGAAATATTTTGGTTTTAAATGCTTTCGTATTTATGGAATTATTTTAAACAAATTTTATAAATTTAAGTATTACTTTATTACTATATCCTGACGTTTCATACAAATAAATTGTATTCCTGTAGAATTATTCGAGTTAGTGGTTTTGCTACCCATTGTCCCACTGTTTATTCCGTAACCATTTTGTTGTGCTAAACATTTCAACATGTTTTATATCCTGACGTTTCATACAAATAAATTGTATTCCTTTAGAATTTGTCAAGCTTGTAGTTTTGCTACCTATTGCCCCGATGTTCATCCCGTAACCATTTTGTTGTGCTAAACATTTCAACATGTTTTTTATCCTGACATTTCATACAAATAAAATGTATTCCTGTAGTATTAGTCGAGTTCGTGGTTTTACTACCTCTTGTCCCACTGTTCATCCCGTAACCATTTTGTTGTGCTAAACGTTTCAACATGTTAAGATTGCTGTGTGCAAAAAGAAGTTTTATAACAAAATCAATTTGTAGCAATAATTACGTTTAAAGAGTTACATGCCATGTGTTGCTGGAAGCATTCAAAAGAATAAAATTTCATCATTTTGTCTGTGAAAAATTGAGTATACAAACAAATATCCTTCGAGATATTTGTATACCCTCCACCATTACAAGTGGTAAATGAAGAAATATTAAGTTTGTTATGTTGTGTATTACAGCAAGAAGAATTCATCTAAGAGTCCACAACGTTTTCATTTACTGGGTGCTGCATAAAAAAACATTATAATGGAGGTACTAAGTAAATATGAATCTAGTACACAGTAGAGTATGCCAAAGATTCGTCATAGCCGAAATAAGCATTTTAATTTATTTATACTACTAAGCACGAGTACGTAGCGTTCATAAGAATTTCGATTCATTTATTGCTGCTACTGCTCATGTCCCTGTTTAACTGCTTGCGGCAAAAATGTAATAATAAAATAAAACTTTTTCATTAAAAAAAAAATAACCCAAGACAGATTGATGGTTTGGCAGACGAATGAGTGGAAAAAAAGGACAGACAAACGGATGTTTAACTGGATGGATAGATATAGATAGATGGATAGATGGACAAACGAATGGACAGATAGACGGTCATATGTAGGACAAAGACGTAACTTAAGGAGTATAAATGCTTGTAAAAAAAGTATGGGCTAAAAACAAATAATTAGAAACATCCAGTAGAAGTAAGTGGAAGGATTTGAACACTCAACTAGTAAATAAGTTCATATTAATAACTTTGCAATTAAATGGAAAAGAACTTTATCCAATATATACCTTTATTTTATGCGTTTTAAATAACTTAATTAAGAAATCAGTTAAAATTCATAATTTTAAAAATCGTTAAATTAAAACAAATAAGAGAGCTAAGAGAGCCTTGCCAAATCTTATATACCCGTCACTATAATATTGATAGTCCAATTTGGTTTATTTACAATATTAAATACTATTTATATATAAGTAAAATATTTGATCCCACTCCCTCATATCCTAGGGATATAACTCTACCCACTCACCTGACCCCGGGAGTTAAGCTACGGCTCTTAGAGGGGACGTAGCTAAAGCAGCTTGAGGATTCCTTCCTCTTAACGTTACAACCCCTGAGGTAAATAAATTCTGCCTTGGCCCTTAAATGAACTGGCATACTAAAGAGGTCTGCACACGATCAAGCATTTCTCATCTAGCGCCATGGTAGTATTAGTGAAAATGTGTTTGTGTGTTGGACTCTGACGATGCTGGATGATAAATCAAAAAAAATTTAGGTATGACGGCAAATATTACGTCCAGCACACGTACACGTGTAAATTCGCCTGCATAACGAGCATTTTGAACGTGTATAAGCCCCTCTAGAAATCTAACAAATGTTAAATACAGGAAAATGGTACCTGGAATGAACCAAACGTTCAAATGATAGAGCTCCTTGGGGTCCAATGGAATTCATTGGTTTCGAAGTTGTACCTCAGTACTTAACTGTTGGTGCCGCGGAAATCAGAAGCTCCCAGTGAGTGAAAGCACCGGTCTGACTACTGGTGAGGTCTCCGTTAGTATGCTTCTTGCGTGAAATGTTTTCTGTCTTTCACGATTATTGTCTTTGCGAAAGCCTTTCTTTTCTGAGAGAAGGTTGTTCTTTAGTCTGTTGTACACCGTACAATGAGGAAGTGCCTTTTCAAGAAATTAACTTATAAAAGGGTTTAACGAAGATCATAGTTTTTGACGAAGATATACTATTGGGGAGCACGTGGTTCATCAAAATCACATTTGTGCCAATACCACCCCGGGGGTTTGTTGGGATAATCTTGAGGGTATTTCACCTTTTGGTGTTACATTTTCCGGGGAAATCAGGTGCAGTTAATACAGGGAATTCCAAAATCCAAAATGTAGGGATCTTCACGATCTCTTGCGGTTGCGGCTGACCAGAAATTCTAACAGATGTCAGGGGAGACATAAACGTCCGGTGGTATGGCACCGAAGTGACTAATAATTGAGGCCTCCTTTTATATGTTTCTTGCGAGAAATGAATTCTACCTTTCAGGAAGGTTTTCTTTATTATTGCCCCACTTGCCTATAGGCAAGATAGATCAAAAGTTTATGGAAATATTTTTTGCTTATTAGAAATGCGTTTATGGGTTTTGAATGCAATACATGTTTGAGTTCAAATCGTCAAAAGAATCCAGAATTGTTTATTAGAAATGTGTCTACGGGGTTTGAATGCAATAAATATTTGAGTGCAAATCGACAAAAGAATCCAGAATTGTTTATTAGAAATGCGTTTACGGGGTTGGAATTAAATAAATATTTGAGTTCAAATCGAAAAAAGGCTCCATATAATAAATAAAAAATTATAATAAATACTCTCTAATAATAACATGTTTTGCATTTTGTTTTCAATTGGCAACATTCCACCAGGGTCAATCTAAAACACGTAGGGCCTTGAAACTGATATACATTCATATTTAGGACTAGACTATTTGGTTGGCATCGCTAAAGAATTTTTTGCCCCAATTAAAACGGGGAAGAGTGGGACACAATTTTTAAAGATTTATATTATTTCTAATGAGTAGAAAAATATTAAAGCAATTTATTGGCATCAAAATTAAAAAAGTCAGCATCTTTTCTAAGAACGGCAGTACACTTCTCATATCTTGCCTATTTGTTTAACTAAGTTACTCTAATAAAGATTAAATCTATTTATCTAAAGTATATAATATTTATTTGAACACTCTTTCTACGAACTTTACAACTAACTAAAAAAAAACTGTCTACATTTCATAAATGGGGGTTAAAAAAGTATTTTAAATAAATGACAGCAACACGACATCTTATAAGTTCTCCACTCGTCGACCAAAAAACTTTGTATATCTACCCACAATGAAGAAAAAATATATATATGAAATAAAGATTATCATAGTTTAAGAGATAGATACACGCACACTTGGGAATGGTTATGAATACATGTTTGCCTTAACGTATAAAACGACATATGTCGGTTTGAGTGTAAATGTCATACACCTACAGACATAACACACAATCACACTATTATGTACAGATAAGAGTGATTAGATACCAAAAGTACACACTCTTCTGGGATTAAATTAAAAGTATCGCTTAAGGTCTTTACAGCAACGTGCTTACAATTATGTTTGTTCATTTTTCCATTTGCTATATTTTCATCTTTAGCATGACGTATAAGAAGCGTATAAAAGTTGAGAAATTACAATTAAGAAAGAAAATACATATATATTTTTATCTTATTCATTATAAAGTGTAGTTGGTGTAGAGATGCTGCAATCAATCTCTTAAAGTTAAAAAAAGAAACTTCCATAAATTAAAAAAAAAATATAATTAATGCGAGGGCCGTTATTGATGTATTGAGCCTTAGAAACTGAGTGTTTACAGGTGGAGGTTACTTTTTTTACCAGTACCCTTTTCAAAAACGTTTGCCATTTTAGCACAACTTTTATTGTTTCCAGTAAACTTAACATTTTGTTTCAGTGAAAAATAAAATTAAGGGCCTAATAACGCAACGCAACGCCGAAAATTTCATTGAAAGAAAAACAAATACAGAAATTCATATTGTTTTTTAAAATTTTCAATGCCACATAATATGAAGTGCTGGAAATTTAAAAATTAAATATGAATTCCTTTAAAAATAAAGCAACAACAATATTATAAAATATTTTTGAATTTGTTTTTGCTTTCAATGAAATTTTTGACGTTGCGTTGCCTTTTACGAATTTAATCATGGGCGAAATTCACTCATGGACGAAAGTCGTAAATGTCGTCCAATATTAGTTTTTGTGCCACAAAACATTAATGCTAAGCCCAAACTGATGAAGGAAGATCGCCGTGTGACCAAAGTGAAATTCATTAATTTTATCCTAATCGCTTACCAAAGAGAACAAAAGAGAAGAAAGAGAATATTTTTATGTACTTACCAGTGATGCTATTAGGATACGAAAGATAAATTTTTTGTATCTTTTGATGACTTCAGGTACCATGTATAATCCTGACATTTTTCGTATCTTTTGAATCTGTACGCAAAATGTACAGAAATAAAATATTAAATTTTTCGTCTCTGACAAAGTTTTTTAAAGTTATCATTTCGTTATGAGTACTAAAAAAACAGTCACAACTAAATACAAAAATAACATGTATTTTGTTGCTTGGTTTTCTAAGTTCTTCTGTCGTCTGCTTATTCATGTGTATGTATGTTAAGATGAAATCTTAGAAGAAAAATATATGAACTTTTGATATGATCGCCTTAGTATAAAAGCTTTAACTTATATTCACCCCTATCGTGAAAAACAAGTGGAATTTTTGTTCCCGTAAAATTTTTATTCCCCTCGAAGAGAAAAATGCTATCGTGAAACTTCCGTGAACAATTTTCGCGCTATCAGTTCTCAGTGAATGTAAAAAAGAAGATATATTAAAAAACATTAAAAAAAATTTTATTTGTTCAAAAATATACACGTATATTTTAGAGAAGAGTTAAAAAAACCAAAATAAAATATATTGTATTGGAGTGATAGTTTGATTGCAACAATAGCTTATTGCGCTTTTATGTAGTAAAAAAATTTCTGAAACCACCACGTCTTTGAAAAGCTTCATAGCTCCTCCGGCATTCGACCTGTTTTTTGCATTTTGTTGAACAATATACATATAAGTTTGTGCCACTTTTAACGGAAATTGATCTTAAAATTAATTTTGTAAACTTCGATATTTGAATTACACAGTACAACATTTTTCAGTTAATTGATTGCCAACTCAATTCTGTGAACTGTATGTGAAATTAGACCCAAAAAGAAGAATTTCTGCATTTTGTCTTCTTACCTGCGATTTGAAGTTAGTATCGATTTGAAGTTAGTACTATCGTATAGGGGAATTTATCACGTTTTAGGCCCTGTTGTTTGACATAGCTCGACAACCCCTAGCCCAATTTAGTTGAAATAAATTTTAAAAAATTAAGAATTACAATTCCCTTAATCTGTTCATATATTGTTTTCCTATACAAGTAACACTTTTGAAGTTAAAAATGAATGTATGAAGGGAAAAAATTATTTTTTGCCTAAAAATTTAATTTTTTTTTTTTAAAAATACATAAAAAATGCAAAATGGAAAAAAGTTTCAAGTCTAGTTATTTTTTCGCAAAGTCACATAACCTATGAGCAAAATGAGACAAAGATCATAAAAATCGATGCACGCGTTTCGCTTTTATTCGCAATTGAGTAAATGTATGAATTTCAAAAATTTGCTCGAGATATGCACAACATTATTTGGAGAAAACATTGACACCTTTTTCATGATTCTGAGAATTAAAAAAAAAGGAATAAACAAAAGGTTATTTGATTTTTATGATTGCGGTAATAAATGTACGTGGACAATTAAACGGAAAGTGGACCTTTTTATTATTTGGGTTTTTCCGGTGGCTACCTATATGATTTTTTTTACAGAAATTGCACCCACATTTAAGGGTGGTCATTATTTGGAAAGTTTTGCACAGTTTGAAACGTACAAGTGCTGAATCAGGTATATAGCCAGCCGCCCTTAAAATATGCGCCCATTTATAAGTACCTGGCAGTAAAATATTCAAAAATACGTAGTATTTATAGGTGTGCATTGATCGATTTTTGGCATTCAGCCAGTGCCGACGAACGCGAACAGTAAAAGTGATTTTTCTCCAGTTTTTTAAAAGTGAATAACAACAAAACATAAAATATATCAATATGGAAAACAACAAGTGCCCATATTTGGATGAATATTGTTACGTTTGTGGTCATATCGTCCGAAAAATACAGAAAAAAAATCGAAAAAATTTGTTTACTGAGCAATTCAAAACCGCGTATTGTAATTATTTCGATGAAGCAGATTTAAGTGGTGCAAATTTTACGCCGAACACAGTGTGCAACAGTTGTTATACTACCCTTCTAAAATGGATTCACGGAAAAAGTAGAAAGTTATCTTTTATGAAGCCAGTAATTTGGGTGGAAGACACAACTGGACATGATGAATCCAGGTGCTATGCATGCATAAATTTTCGTCCTGGATTAAACAGACAACAATTGAAAACAAAAGTATACACTGCTGCATTTACTGCCACACTTCCAGTGCAACGCCCTGCTGATACCGATGCACCTAAACCTCCGAGTGCGGATACTGTGTCCCTGCTAGCCGAAACCGTTTTCACCAATCCGACCGATTTGGATGATGCTGATTGGATACCCGATATTGAAAATAGTGCACCACAACCGCTACCACAAATCGAAATGGATTACATTGTGGCCAAGCTGGGACTATCACAACACGACTCCGAATGGCTGACATCATTTTTGAAGAGAAGAAAACTCACACAGCAAAATGTCAGCGCAACATCATACCGACAACGCCAAGCTCACTCAGACCATGAATATGAACAACCTACGAAGAAAACAAGATCATCAGAACCACAAGCGTCAACTTCTACAAGGATGGATATTGCCAATAATTGAAAAAATGTTCTAAATTTTGTTTTTATGCATATTATAATTGCGTATTAATTGCATATTATTTTATTTTCATTAAGTTTTTATAAATAAAGTTTTTTTTTGCATGATAATTTTTTAATTTTTATTTTTATTTTTATTTTAAGGGTGGTGGCTATAACTGATTTTTGAAATTCATACCTTTACTCAATTGCGAATAAAAGCGAAACGCGTGCATCGATTTTTATGATCTTTGTCTCATTTTGCTCATAGGTTATGTGACTTTGCGAAAAAATAACTAGACTTGAAACTTTTTTCCATTTTGCATTTTTTATGTATTTTAAAAAAAAAAAATTTAAATTTTTAGGCAAAAAATAATTTTTTCCCTTCATACATTCATTTTTAACTTCGAAAGTGTTACTTGTATAGGAAAACAATATATGAACAGATTAAGGGAATTGTAATTCTTAATTTTTTAAAATTTATTTCAACTAAATTGGGCTAGGGGTTGTCGAGCTATGTCAAACAACAGGGCCTAAAACGTGATAAATTCCCCTATACGATAGTACTAACTTCAAATCGATACTAACTTCAAATCGCAGGTAAGAAGACAAAACGAATGATGCAGAAATTCTTCTTTTTGGGTCTAATTTCACATACAGTTCACAGAATTGAGTTGGCAAATCATGTGTTGTACTGTGTTATGAGAAGAATTACTTACATAAATGTTTTGTTCCTGAGCAAAAATAAAGTGAGAAATTCAAAGAGAAAAGTGAACAAATTGCGAGTGAAAAAATTGTTCACGATAACGAGAATTTTTTCCCGTGAACATTTTTTTCACGTTATTATTCTCCTATGAATTAATTTTTTCCATGGGAGTTTTTCATGATTGCAAATACGTGAAAAGGGAACAAATTACTCACGATAGGGGTTATTAATTTTTACAAAAATTAATTAGTTTTGATAACATTTAAAGATAGTTACATATAATTAATTTTAGCTTACTGTATTTTTAAAAATTACATACCCAATATTTATTTCTTAAATAAATATAAAAATTAATTTAAATGATATAATTTTTTTTTTTAACAATATTCATTCAATATGAAATAGAAATGGTATGTTAATAAATGTTAACATACCATTTCAAAATGTATCTTTTTGAAAATTTAAATGTATCTTTCTCGAAATTTCACTGGCAACACTGGTACTTACTCACCCGTTACACACATTTGTTTCACTTTTGTTGTATTCCGCCCTTTATTTACTGAAGAACTCTCAATTATAAGACCGATATGGTTTTCGTAATTATTCTTCTTTGAAAATTTAATATATTTAACTAAAGAATTTTTACAAATAGAATTTGGTAATTTTTACTTTTTATTTCATCTTATTTTGGAGTGTTGTTGTTGTTTCTACAACAAACTTTTACAAACACAAGCATTTGTACACACATTGGTCTTCGCAAAACTGCCCACTTTGGACTGTTTTAAGAACTAATTAGTGTTATTCGTATTTACAGCTGTATATACGACTCGATAGAACGATCCCGCATTTTAAAAAAAAGCTTAAAAATATGATTGTACCAAATGGGTGAAAAAAATGATCACGGT
This sequence comes from Pollenia amentaria, assembly GCA_943735925.1. Lineage (NCBI taxonomy): Eukaryota > Metazoa > Arthropoda > Insecta > Diptera > Polleniidae > Pollenia > Pollenia amentaria. The sequence goes on along the minus strand of OX031008.1, from coordinate 194,947,516 downwards.
TAATTTAAAAAGTTTTGCATAAAATCTATACGGGTGATGAATCTTTGATCTGTGCAAAACAGCAAACCACCGAATGGGTCCTAAAAGACGGGCCAAATCTTACTAAAGTGATGAAATTTTCAAGTCATTGTAAAAAATATAAGTTGTGCTCAAATAACAAAGTACCTCCCATGGTGGCCTAACCCGAAAGTACTATTTCCACTGGATTAAAATGTGCGCCCACCACCGCCCCATGTGTGAGTTCAAGCAACACACACAGTCCCGTCTACTATATAAAAAGCAGAATCTGTTAAATAACAGGTATCAACTGCACCTGATTTCCCCGGAGGATGCGTCACCAAAAAGTTAAATATCCTTCGGACTATGCCAACATTCCTCCGGGGGAGCTAATAAAGCGTAAACTTTTTGTTACGTGTGACCATAGCTTTAGTGTAGATAAGGCTCAATAAAGCAATAGAATCCCTGATATTTTATTAACCACATGCAAACATCATGCCCATACTGACAAGTTGTAAGTTAGGTAGGCTGAAATGCAGACAGGATTATGGCTGTGGCCTTACCTTGTTGTTGTTATGGTACTTTAAGTCTTTGAAAATATACAATATTTAATGGAAATTATTGGAGCTAACTCTGGCTTATTTTAATAGTTGGTTTTTGAAGACTTTAAACGACAGTAAGTGACTGGAAGTCCAGCTGGATGCTAATATCGATAAATTATTATTATTCTAAGCAAAATGTTATTTTATAAAAATTTTAATACAATATTTTCCATAAACCACAGTCATAAGGTTTATGTTTTAGAGAGAATAATTTTGGCTTTCAAGTTTTTTTTATGAAGAATAACTAGGTTCATATATAAAACACGATCAGCTGGCCGGATGCGTCCCCCTTCAATTTACCCTGATGTTAATTTTATAAAAAAATTATAAAATTTGTTAAAAAAGTAGATCTGTTTGAAAGGTCCTAGACCTAACTGGGAACAGATCTGCAGAGGGAATTAAATGTTTTCCTTTATTATACAATTCCCTTCGGAATTCAATTGTTCCAACAGACTGGTCCTGGGATTTGTGAGAATATAATGAGGACTAAAAGAAAGCATTCATGACCTGTGAAAGGAGAACGAATCATTTAACTATGATAATTTATGAAGAGCCAAAAGGTAGAAAAAGTAATGAATTACAGTACAGTATTTACCAGAGTACCGAAACGCTCGCTCATTCTTCATTCATGAGCGAGCGTGAAAATTTAAAAATTTTTCTGGAAATTCATCCTCGTGAGAGTGAGGAAAAAAACTATTTTGATTTTCCTCGCTCATGAGGAGTGAGCAAAAACAAAAAATTCATATGTGATTTTTCATATATGAAAAATTTGAAAAAATTCACTTTAAAATTCTTCACAAGGAAAAAAAATGAAATTTTCCCAACCATTTCCAGCGTGAAAATCAAGTAGTAAAGAGGCCTTATAGAAGGCCTTTTTGCAGACATAAGATCTCCCAGCCGCATTCCAACTTTATTACCAATTAGCAAGGTGTGTCATTGGAGACCAACACGTTGCACTTTTGCATATATTTTAAACACATCTGGAAGGGGTTCTAAAAAGATTTAAGAATAAAGCTTTATCCAAGTTTAATTGTTGTGGCTAATAATACGAAGTGAGTAAATTTATAACTAAACTTGCAACACGTTCTAACATAACTACTAATAAAACGATTGCGACAGGCCTTATCTTAGAATAGAAAATTTTAATTTGTAAAATATTAAATAAAAACCTTTCTAAAAGACCTTTTCAAAAAAGGCAGACTGGAATAAGTAAAAGTTTACTAAAAATTCAATTGTAAACATTCTTAAAGGCCTAAAGAGTGATTCGCTTGCAATTTTCCCCGCCGGGCAGTACGTTTAGTCTGTGTGTATTTTTTTTGTAAAATTATTTCTTGACTGGTGAACCAAAATGTGTGTGTTGTTTTTTATTTTTGTAGGCAAATATTATTGAAAAAAAAAATAAGAGAACTGCACATATCGTCATCTTAAATGCAGAAAATTGTAACATCAAATTTCATAAGTTTACATGAGAAGCAAAAAACGTTGTAAAATGGAAATTATATGAGATATTAGAGTAATATTAAATATTTAGAATAAAAATGCGATAACCAGTTTTTTTTTTTGATAAAAAAATATTTTTACTGTTATTTATTTAGTTATGTGTGTTACGTTATTTTAATTTGTAATTCTCTGAAGCAAAACGACGAATCATCAACGAAAGTATGATAATATTAAGTTAAACAATCATTTAAAACATTAAATAATTAAATATTTCTGTTAAGTTACAGGTATAATAGAATATAAAGATAAATATGGTTAAATGCACATATAAAAATGATAATCACACAATTAATATGCAGCATCATTAGGAATGCGTTGACATGGTGAAATAAGTTTGCTTTTCTGATGCAGTGCAGGCAGTACTGCATTTGAGAACGTAGATATGTTACATTATTAGAGATATTATTATGACATATTATTAATAGTTTTTTATTTCTAATTAGAAGTGGATTAAACTAAAAAAAAGTACTTCATTAAATTTAAATTAATTTTAAAAATCCAACTTTTCCATTATAACTAACGTGTATTTTGATGTCCTTATAATGAATTTTCTCAATTGAATTTTTCTTTACAATAAACAAGTTTTGTAAAAAATTTGACTCAATACATAAATGCATATTTGCCTCAATATAAGAAATTATTTCGAAAAAACTTCTGCAAGAAGTAAATTTTAATTAGTTAATTTCTGAAAAATTTAAATAAGAAGAATGAAAGAGTTTTTCAATTAAAAGTAGTATTGATAGCAGCCCGCGTATTCAGTGAAAGAAAATGTTGTATAAAGAAGCACTTATCCTAAAAAAAATACTATTAGTATTTAATAAAGCCGTAAAAGGATTAACACAAAATTTAGCTAAACAATTTATATTCCAGCACTTGATAAGAAATGCTATTATTCTAAAGATGTAGAAGACAAGTAATTTATTATTTAACAGAAAAGGCTTTATAACAGTCTTTTTGATGATATTGATGATGGACGACTTGGAAGAATGCAATCCTAACAAAAATACCAGATTATTTTAAATAAACTTGGAAAAAATATTTCTATTGTATTATAAACCTTCTATATTAATAATGAAGATATATTCTGATCCAATAGCTACAGATTCATTATAGGGAAATTCGACTGTATTAACATTTATTAAAAACTATATATGTACATTAGGGGTATAACTTTCGAACAATTTTTTAAATTATCAAAAAATACCTATCCATGCCATATAGACCATGAAAATCTATGATGAAAAGTGGGGTCACTTTTTCGCGGGCGTTAAAAAAGTTCCCCCCCAAATCACTTTGAAGTTTAGTATTTGGATTTTTTTTTGTTTATTAAAAATACAATATCCCTATTGTAAAAACACAAACCATTCATTTATATTTTTATGCTATTTCGCAAATAAGACTTATACCACCAATTATACTACATCCAAACAGTTAAAAGTATGTTAAAATAACACGGAAACTCTTTTTATGAACAAAATGGAACCAACCTCACAATCCCAATTGTTTACTTTTATTTTCATTTGTTTTGTTTTTATTTTGTTTCTTTGTGCAAAATATTTTTCAACATTGCAGAACAACACACACTTTGAACAAAGATAATTTTTAGTATCTGAAGTTAATATATAGTACATGACTGTAAGTAAAGTATTTAAAAAATAAAAATTCAAATATTATTATTTTTTTGGAAGCTTTTAGAAAAAACGGTTTGGGGGGGAGGTTTTTTATCCAAATTGATCTCAAAAAACTGTTTTCTTGATATATACATCAGTGGCCACCCCGTCGTGATGGGTATTTTTTTTGGTTATACCCCTAATGTACATATATAAACTCATAAAGTTGGAAAACGAAATAAATGATGGAAAAATCATATAATAAAAATAATGGCAGTCTGCTGGAAGCAAAAAACTAAGGACCTAGAGACGGTGCTATTTATTCTTGGAAATTCATAGCGTATGGGAGTGCAATGGGTTAAGCTGTGAAATTTCTAACACTCCAATGTAGAAGAAGCTAATAGTCATACTTAATATAGGTTTTTCAATACATATACATATATATATATGGATTCGATTTATATTTATTTTACAGCACTGTTTTTCTTTTTGCTTATGCAATAATTTGCAGTTTGATCACTTATTCCACTAACACGTTCAGAGTATGAAACAGAATACCCATTTTTGACGTTAAAAAAAAATTAATTGTTCGTAAAAATATATCAAATACTCTGCTAATTTTTTTTTAATTAAGATTATTCATTATGTTTTTTAAGGAAATTATTTACTTAATGATAAGCCATTTTTGATTTTGTTAATAGATTGGATATTTTTTAAGGTGGAAGTTTAAAATTTTTTTTAAATATTTAACGTGAATCGTAATCAACAAAAAGTCTATTTCAAAATTTTCAATGATACATTGCTTTGCATTTTAGCAAACGATATTTATACTGTTGTAAAAAATTCTTTGATGCTTTTAAAAGGGAACGTTTTTTTCTTAAGCAGACATAAAGGCAAAACTCATTGAAAAAAAATTCCAAGTACTCAATACGTGTTGTTGTTGTAATACAGTTTTGGTTTTACCAACCAAAACGGTTGTTCGTTGATAACATTTTTCTTAAGTAGGTAACAAATATTTGAAATTAAAGTAAAAAAGGCTTGTTTTGCTAAAAATTATGTGTAAAAGCAAATGTGACAGCAGGTACCATCGAACTTCCCTATAATATATCTGCATGGGACCATAAAATCACTTCATTTACGTTAAAAAAGCAACAATTTTACAACTTTGGTTTTTGTTCAAATGTATTTTACTTGTAGATTTGTAATTTGTAGTTTTGAGAAACAGCGCTCAGGTTTCTATACTTGCTCATGGAGTTTTTTTTTTCAATAAGTTTTGCCTTTATGTCTGCTTAAGAAAAGGACCGACCCTTTTTAAAGCATACATTTTTTTTTGCAATAGTAATCATATGGTTTGCTAAAATGCAAAGCAATGTATCATTGAAAATTTTGAAATAGACTTTTTTATTGATCACGTTTAATATTTAAAAAAAAAATTAAACTTCCACCTTAAAAAATATCCAAGCTATTAACAAAATCAAAAATGGCTTATGATTAAGTAAATAATTTCCTTAAAAAACATAATGAATAATCTTAATTAAAACAAGTTAGAGTGCTATATTCGGCTCTGCCGAATCTTTGATGCCCTCCACCGACAGGAGTGGGCTCTATATGATAAATACATATAGGTATAGGTATTATAAATTAAGCTTCACAAAAAAAAACGTCAGCATAAAAATTGGTTGCGCTTTAGACCTGAATTAAATTATTGACCGACAATAAGAAAATGTTATTCGTTTCTTGTAAGAACTTTGAACTGGCTTGAGTAAAATATCATTATTCGTAACAGTTTTAGCCGGACTAAAATGATTTTTAGGAGCGTTATTTGTATTGGACCTATGGTAAATTATGGCCCAATCATCCCAAAATTCTGAAGACTGATTTCTGGTATTACAAAAAATAAATTAGAATAAATTTCAATACAGCAGTGTAATTAGTTTTAGCGTTAACAGTAAATTTCACAAACTTGCATGATAGTTTTTCTTGCCATATGAATTTAAGTAAAAAATTTCACCGCAATATCTATTAATCCCAAAGTGGGCTTTATTTGGTTTTAGGCGCAATAAACTATTTTCCGAGAGTAGGGTTTATATGGGGCCTATGGTAAATTATGGACAAATCTTCACGAAATTTGGCAGTGTGATTTCTCGTCCTATAAAACTGTGACCCACCGACCTTCAATTTGATAGCATTATTTATTACGGTTTTAGGCGTACTAAACGGTTTTCCGGAAGTAGGGTTTATATGGGGCCTAGTGTAAATTATGGACCGATCTTCAAAAAATTTTACAGCGTGATTTCTCGTCGTATAAAACTGTGACGTACCAAATTTTAGTATGCTAGCATTATTTATTGCGGTTTTAGGCGTACTAAACTGTTTTCTGGGAGTAGGGTTTATATGGGCCTATTGTAAATTGTGGACCGATCTTCAAAAAATTTTACAGTGTGATTTCTGGTCCTATAAAACTGTGACGTACCAAATTTTAATATGATAGCGTTATTTTTTACGGTTTTAGGCGTACTAAACTGTTTTCCGGGAGTAGGGTTTATATGGGACCTAGTGTAAATTATGGACCGATCTTCAAAAAATTTTACAGTGTGATTTGACGTATTATAAAACTGTGACGTACCAAATTTAAGTATGCTAGCGTTATTAATTGCGGTTTTAGGCGTACTAAACTGTTTTCCGCGAAAAGGGTTTATATGGAGCCTATGGTAAATTATGGACCGATCTTCACGAAACTTAACAGTATGATTTGCAGTCGTATGAAGCGAATTCGTGCAAAATTTTATGTCATTCCGTGGATTATTCCACCATTTATGTTAGTTTTTGTATCAAAATTATCAACTTTTTTTGGGTAGTGGTTCCACATTTTGATTCATAGTTCTGATCCTACTAAACCGATGTTGCTGGATTTCAATCCCAAACTACTTAGGATAACTACAAGCAATTTGAGACCAAGTTTGTTCTTTACTTTTGCGTTTTTCGAAAGTGAGCGTGTTTTCAACAGACGGACAGACACACAGACATGGCTAAATCGACTTAGAATTACTCAAGGACCCAGAATATATATACTTTATGGGGTCTTAGATGTATAATAAAAAAGTTTCACACGGAATGACAAACTTAGTATACCCTCATTCACCACAGTGGTGGTGGAGGGTATAAAAAAAATTAGCAGAGTATTTGATATATTTTTACGAACACATTCATTTTTTTACGTCAAAAATGGGTATTCTGTTTCATACTCTGAACGTGTTAGTGGAATAAGTGATCAAACTGCACATTATTGCATAAGAAAAAGATAAACAGTGCTGTAAAATTAATATAAACCGAATCCATATATATATATATATATATGTATTAAAATACCTATATTAAGTATGACTATTAGCTTCTTCTACATTGGACTGTTAGAAATTTCACAGCTTAACCCATTGCACTCCTATACGCTATGAATTTCCAAGAATAAATAGTTCCATCTGCAGGTCCTTAGTTTTTTGCTTCCAGCAGACTGCCATTATTTGTATTATATGATTTTTCCATCATTTATTTCTTTGTCCAACCTTATGAGTTTATATATGTACATATATACTTTTTAATAAATTTTAAAACAGTCGAATTACCCTATAATGAATCTGTTACTATTGGATCAGAATATATCTTCATTATTAATATAGAAAGTTTATAATACAATAGAAATATTTTTTCCAAGTTTATTTAAAATAATCTGGTATTTTTGTTAGGATTGCATTCTTCCAAGTGGTCCATCATCAATATCCTCAAAAAGACTGTTATAAAGCCTTTTCTGTTAAATAATAAATTACTTGTCTTCTACATCTTTAGAATAATAGCATTTCTTATCAAGTGCTGGAATATAAATTGTTTAGCTAAATTTTGTGTTAATCCTTTTACGGCTTTATTAAATACTAATAGTATTTTTTTTAGGATAAGTGCTTCTTTATACAACATTTTCTTTCACTGAATACGCGGGCTGCTATCAATACTACTTTTAATTGAAAAACTCTTTCATTCTTCTTATTTAAATTTTTCAGAAATTAACTAATTAAAATTTACTTCTTGCAGAAGTTTTTTCGAAATAATTCCTTATATTGAGGCAAATATGCATATATGTATTGAGTCAAATTTTTTACAAAACTTGTTTATTGTAAAGAAAAATTCAATTGAGAAAATTCATTATAAGGACATCAAAATACACGTTAGTTATAATGGAAAAGTTGGATTTTTAAAATTAATTTAAATTTAATGAAGTACTTTTTTTTAGTTTAATCCACTTCTAATTAGAAATAAAAAACTATTAATAATATGTCATAATAATATCTCTAATAATGTAACATATCTACGTTCTCAAATGCAGTACTGCCTGCACTGCATCAGAAAAGCAAACTTATTTCACCATGTCAACGCATTCCTAATGATGCTGCATATTAATTGTGTGATTATCATTTTTATATGTGCATTTAACCATATTTATCTTTATATGCTATTATACCTGTAACTTAACAGAAATATTTAATTATTTAATGTTTTAAATGATTGTTTAACTTAATATTATCATACTTTCGTTGATGATTCGTCGTTTTGCTTCAGAGAATTACAAATTAAAATAACGTAGCACACATAACTAAATAAATAACAGTAAAAATATTATTTTTTTATCAAAAAAAAAAAAAAAAAAAATCGGTTATCGCATTTTTATTCTAAATATTTAAAATTGCTTTTATATCTCAATTAATTTCCATTTTACTACGTTTTTTGCTTCTCATGAAAACTGTGATGTTATAATATTCTGCATTTAAGATGACGATATGTGCAGTTCTTTTAGTTTTTTTTTTTTTTAATAATATTTGCCTACAAAAAATTCAACACACACTTTGGCTCGTTGCCTTTAACAAAAACAACATACACACAAAGGCATTTCGTGCTGTGGTCATGAAAACTGCCGAGCAACAACAACATTACTGGTGAGGAGCGTTAAGAAAATTTTTTGTTTCCTCATTTTTCATGACTGAGGAAAGGCAAAAATTTATTTTTCCTCACGCTCATGAATGAATTGGCAAAAAAATTCACAATTCATTCATGGTTGCGAAAAAAATTACACGTTTTAAATTCCTCATTCATGAAAAAATTCATGAATGGTTAAATATGAGCGATCATATATGAATTTTTCGGAACTCTGGTATTTACCGGTGGCATGACACATTTTTTTTGGTACTTTCTAAAATTGGGTTCTTAAATTAAGTTCTATGGCTTGTTTTACTGAAATAATACTGAAATAATATTGAAGTAATACTCCATTGTAGTAACTACATTAAACACGTTCATTGAGAATAGATGTGTGACTTGTCAAATGGTGGCTGTTAGGTGTCAATTGGCCCCATCCAATGACAACCCCATGTAATAGTGTTAGGTTCCATTCATATAAAGTGTTAGAACTATAACCGGTCTCTACACGCAAAGAAAAAACATGGTTCTGGTATACATATTCTAAACATATTATGATAAGATTCATGATTGTAGTCAACATATTACGATTATTATTAAATCATATTATGACCAAATATATTCGAAATATTACATCATAATATTTTTCCCTTAATCCTAATTTCTTTTTATTGCATCATATTATAATTTATTGTAATCATACGATTATCATGTTAATCACACTAATTTAAAAAGTAATCATATTATTATCATGTTAATCATAATAATTTGTGGATTAAATCTTAAACCGAAAAATGTTTTTAATATATATTTATAATTATTTACTAACTGGCAACCTTAACGTAAAACTGTAACAGATATTTACATAATAATATTATGCAACTTTAAACATAATATTTTTAACCAATTTTTGTCGCAGGTCGCAATTATTTATAAATTATTTTACAGAATTTTCATTCTTTTTCTCTAAAATACCACAAAACAATGGTCAATATTTTTGCACCATTTTCAAACAATTTTAAAATGTTTTAGCATTGATATTGTATTTTCTGACACTTTACAATTTTTTTTTAATATACCTAAATTTTCTTTAAAACTGGTTTCTTTAATGGGTATTTTTTTAAATTGTTTAACCACTGAATAATAAATAATTCGATAGGCATATGTAAAACAAACCACACAACTGATGCAAAATTATTTTACAAATGGCGATAACAAAATAAAATATTAGCGGTATTCACCCTTTATATTAAGTGTACAACTCTGTTATATTTAATACGATTTTATACTTCAAAGCGTGAGTGTCTTTTTCGTATGCATTGTAAATTAATGAATTTGCTGAGTGAGAGAAGGAGACAGATAAAGTTTCTTTAACTATTTTATTCTGGTAAATTGACACACTATGTTTAATACTGATTTTTGTGGGATTTTTCAATCACAGCGTAGTATATTTTTGTCTTATACATTTTGTTGTTGCAGTGTTGTAAATGTTAGTATTTTTACTAAAATTATAAGATTAACAAGGTCTACAAGGGACTGTACTATCAAGGGTGAATTCCGCTATTATAAAATATTATAAAGATATTTTTTTGCATCTTAAACATATTATGAGTACACGTATAGAAAGTTATCATGTTATGGCTATTAAATGTCATTAAATGGTTGTGAGGAATATAGTATGTTTTCCTTTTTTAGTTGTTATAAAAATGATTATATTTCCGTGAACCATACTTAAATTTATAATTGCGATAAACATTGACATGTTTACCATTACTATAATATTGTTAATATAAAATAAAAATAAGAATATTTTGTTTACGACAACAATATATTGTTACACTAAACATAGTGTAGTTGCCGTAACCATGCCCAACCATACTTTTTCTCTGCATGTACCAACAAAGACCTAACACGGGACTCAGTTCGCTTCCCTCTAGGATTTTTTCAATATTAACCCTAGGATTCTCGGAAACTTTTTCCACTAAGTTCTCCTCTTAGTCTGGCCAGACCACAATTTGTACAGCTAAAAACCCCAATTAAATAAAAAGTAAATAAATATATTTTTTATTGAACGTATGCTAATTACTTTAGATTATACAAATTTATTATATAATTTTATTATTTCATTATTTTATTCCATATACAAGTCAGGTGGCATGTCATAACGTCCAGTGTCATAGTGTCCATGGACGTTATGACACTTTTGAAAGTGTCATAGTGTCCGTGGATATTATGACACTTTCAAAAGTGTCATAACGTCCATCGAAGAAATGTCATAGCGTCCGCGGACGTTATGACACTTTGCAAGGTGTCATAATGTCCACAACAAGCAAGAATGTAAACAAATTTGGGATCATAGCCGGCCTTCGGCCGGGCGCAAGGAATTTCTTCTCTATGGTATAACAAATACCGGCTTCGCTAACTAAAGCTTCTCTGCACAGACGGCCTTCGGCCGGGCGCAAGGATTTTCTCCTCTATGGTATAACAAACACCGGCTTCGCTAAGTAAAGCTTCTAAAATCTGCCTTGTTTCCGAACGAAAGCCGACTATGCAGAGAAGCTTTAGTTAGCGAAGCCGGTATTTGTTATACCATAGAGAAAAAAATCCTTGCGCCCGGCCGAAGGCCGGCTGTGCAGAGAATCTTTAGTTAGCGAAGCCGGTATTTGTTATACTATAGAGGAGGAAATCCTTGCGCCCAAAAGTGTTTTCGTTATATATTTAATATTTACTCCCAGAGAAAAAGCAGGAAAACCATTTTTAAAATTTTTTTACCATATTATGTTTCATCTAAAAAAATCATTGTCACCGACAACCATATTATGGTTAAACTAGTTTCTTTAAAAATAGTTTTGTTGGTTGGGACCATAATGAAACATGTTTCTCTCTGCGTGTATGCAGATAATTTTTTTGTATTTAACTTATTTAGTAATAATGGACCTAATGACACTTTTGAAAGTTTCATAATGTCCATTTCCAAAGTGTCATAGTGTCCGCGGACGTTATGACACTTTTGAAAGTGTCATAATGTCCATGGACACTATGACACTTTTTGGGGTGTCATAACGTCCATGGACACTATGACACTGGACGTTATGACATGCCACCACAAGTCATCGAAAATGTGGTCTTTAATTTCGAACATTGCTATTTCGCATCTACCACAGCTGAAACGAGTTTTGCGTTAGGTTTTTGTAGTTGGATTGAACTAAGCGCATAATGGGCCGTAGTTTTCTGATTTGATTCAAACTTGATTCATTCGATTTAGAACATATCATTTATAGAATTCACGTATCTGTTTTTTTAATATTTTGTCTTATTTGAAATATCTTTCAAGGAAAAAAGAAAATTTGGTCTGGATAGACCAAGAGGGTAATTTCATAGACTTTTACATAAAAATGGAATTTAACCCCACTTTTTTGCTCCAATCGAATCCAAATTACTTTCATTCGATTCAGAACATATCATTTATCGAATTCACGTCCCTGTTTTTTGATTTTTTGTTATATGCGAAAAATATTACAAGCAAAACACAAATTTGGTCTGGCCAGACAAGGACGGTAATCCTGGGGTTAAAAAAGATTAGTCATTAAATTTTGTACTTAACGATAACATTTTACACCGAGGTGACTTACTTAGGTCCGTAAATATTATACCTCCGTATTCGAAATTCAACACTTAACCTCGACTACACCACTGCGATCGATGCTAAGAACAAAATCGTACTATCCGCTGGGAAGCTGCACATCTTTTTCACCTTTTTTAATATCCGTCTCTGTTATATTCTTTTTAAACAAGCCACCCTTGAGATTTTGTATTCAATTATGATCAGGATAATAATTATGCTAATTAAATAGATATACATTTTGCTCACGAATTAACAGCTCTGGATGTATTGGTTAGAGTATGGGTTCACATAAGTTTTTAAATTGTGGAAACGAGACTTCTGATACCCTTTTGCCCGATGATTGACTAATTTGTTTCATTTAAAGTATTAAATTGATAAGGCCGCTGTAGAATATGACTCCGACTTCCCTGCTGTGTCTTCGTTGCTAAATCGTGTCTTTTTTCATAGAAGGTGGCAATAAAATTCTATCTGGTCCATTGATGCTAAAGTTTTTTGCGTCAGAGAATACCAAAATTTTAACCGAATTAATAGTAAGTGTTCAAACAGAATTGAGTCCTCAACTTGAAGTAAAAATCTTAAGGTTCATAATCAAAACGTCGCGACGGGTCGGCAGTAACTTCGAATTCTCTCTCTTTCTTTTGTTCTTATTTGTCATTGTTTGTATGAAATATATTGAAAGTATGGTAGCATGGTTAAGACAATAAGTGTCTATATGTGAGAGCATAAGACATAAACTTTTTTAAAATCAATGATGAAACAAAATTAAGTCTTCGGCAGTAACTTCAAATTCTCTCTCATTTCTTTCTTTTTCTTTTGTGCTTTGTTTACAAGCTGTATGACATTGAATACAAGTATGGTATCATGCTTTCTACGACAAATTTGTATGTCAAATTGGTTGAAAAATGTTATGTCGACCCAGTTCTGTTTGAACACTAAAAGTCGAACATTTTGTAATGCCTCAATAATTATCATGCTCTATATATGAGTAGTCCACTTGCAAACACCGCTAAGTTAAAAAAAACAAAATTCTGAGAAAATCGATTACAACAATTTTTTGAACTTGAAATTCCAAGCCATATAGAGAGTTTTGCAGGAGTGTTGAATACTTAAACACAAATTGCGCGCTACTTACCGAGTTTTGAACAAGATTGATAATGGCTTAGGGTGGCATTTTAGAAAACAAATAAAATGGTGACTTTTACAGAATTTTTCTTTTTTTAACAACTTTTTTTGGACAACTCATATGTACTCTATGTATGTCATCTCACTTTACAAACATCTTCCTTAATGGACAGCCTCTATCGTCGGACATCGTTCCCTAGTCCAGGCAGCGTTCCAAAGGAAAGCAATGAACTCTTTTAACCCTGAAAGGTTGCTCTTAATTTTAGTACATTAAAGTTAATCTTCGTCGAGTGGACGAAATTTAAAAAAAAATCCAGCGGAACGATTTTCGAAGTAAAAATCAACAAAAAAAATTTTTAGTTAAGCATTTTATTAAAAAATAAAATTCAATAAAGCATAATATATAAAAGTTTTTTTTCTCTTCCAAAATTTTATACGAATTTTTACTAATTTTTGTGCTTTAAAATGTATTATTTTTTTTAAAGCTTTCGTCATCAGCTAACGTTATGAGCCTCATCGATTCGATGAAGAATAACCATCCAGGGTTAAGAACTCTTTTAAGAGGATATTCCCATTGTACGTCACATTTTGATGGTCCCTTCGGTGCCCAGCCATTACAGATTCCACTGTATTTAGTTTATAAAATTTAATTTCTTATTTAAGTGATACGCAGTGTATCCGTTTCTTTCGAATATACCGCAAATCGATTTGATAATGAATAGTTTGAGCTCTTTCTCTAAAAAAAAAACATATTAAAAATTCCCATAAATTTTCTTATACTCCACAAAAAATTTATATGCCAGGTGTTACTTGCACGATGATAAATTTTATATATTTCCTGCAGCTGCAACATTAAGAGGATATAAAAATTGGAAATAAAATCAACAACTATAACGCCAACGTCATCATTCTTGTTCATTCATTTTACAACTCCAAAATGTTTGCAACAGAAGCCAATAACAGCTTTTGCTTTTTGATGCCGTAATATAAAGGAAAATTTATAAGAAGAGAGAGAAAAAACAAAACAAATAAACTTTAAATCCACATCAGAAAAAAGTAAAGTAATAATGGTAGATGTGACCCAATTTACTATTTCATCTGTACCACTCTTCTACACACTGCACTATTATTGAATTGCCCCAACTACATAGAAACAACAGACCTAGATATACATACAATGAATTGAACGTGTAGACATGGACTCGATACCGTAAACGTGGAAAGCAAAAGAGGGAATACAATAACAGCATTAACAGGAGCAAAAGCAAATGCACTTTTAAAATTCATTGGTTCATTTATTTATCCTCAAAATCATCATCATCTTCGCCAAGTATTGATCGTAATCAATATATATGTACATATTTGCAACAATTGAAAGGTACAGCAATTTATTGACTAACTGACAAGCATTTCTTCACTTCTCCATCTGCCAGCTTCGCTTCCATTTACTCCTTCATTTAGTCAATCTGTTTGTCTGCCTGTACTTGTAGCTGTCTGCCATCATTCACTACCTCTTACCAGTTGTTGGTTTGGTTTGTTTATTCAGATTCAGTGACTTTAAACCCAAAACCAAAAAACAATCCTTTTAAAACTTTGTGTGGCTTATTTCCTTTTTGTTTCTTACACTTTTTGCTCTCGATCCTGACTTTTTACGTGTATTTAGCTTATCTGCTTATCATCTACCTATTAGTTTACTCGTTATGTGTCTTTGACTTTGGTTTTCTTTTTGTGTGCATTTTGTTATAAACTTTTGCTAAAGTCCGGAAAAATGTAAAATTAATTTCTGGCGATTTCCTTCCTTCATGATGAACTCATCAAAGTGATGACATCCGTTTCCGTTTAAAAGTCCTCATCTTTTTCTTATACTTGTTTGTTGTATCTTTCTTTTCATCATCATCATATTTTTCTTAATCGTTGTATTGATTGTGCATTCGTTTCAAAGATTGTGTCTGTTTGAGTTGGTATGTGTGTGTATGACGGTCGTTTGGCGTGTACTCGAGTGTACATCTGAGTGCACCGGAATAATTGCATGTTGAGCCGACAGCTGCGAGACGTACTGAATACGTAAACGCAATGCATTTGCAAAAATAGCATTGAAGTTTATTTGTTATGCTTCTTTTAATCTTCTTCGTTGTTATTAAGACATAAAAGGAGAAATAAGGAATGAAATGTTTTTGATTTTTTTTGTCTTGAATTTCAACAGAGATTTTTATCCATTTATTTTTTTTTGTATTAATTTTTAAGATGATTTCAAAAGTTATTCAATAAATTTTAAAATATTAAATTTACCAAGGCGAGAAAGGGATCTCATCGAACTAAGAATTTATTTTCCAAGGATTTTTAAGGAGTCCTCTGATACAAACTTTCAATGCAAATCAGTCATCAGTGATTGAAGTTTAATTATATCAGTAAAAATTTAATGGATAGATTGATTTTAAATTAACAATACCAATAAGACGCCTAATAGGCTAGATAAATGCTAATTCTAGATTTCTTATTCACTTTGAATAATCGAATTAATCGGGATATTTCTATTTAAACTTATATTTTCTTCAAATCTTTTATAGATCCCAAATAGGCTCGATCAAAATTCGAACATTTTATCTAAATAACAACAGAAACCAAAGTTATTTTCGGCAGTACAACATTTTTCATTCATTATTAAGATTTTGTTAAGATATCCAAAATTTCCAATTTTTATTCTTAATAAATACACTGGAATTTATTGTTGGGGGATAAGCTAAAATCCTTTTACAACATTTTGACTATAGTTTTCTTGACAGTCGTGTTTTTTTAATTATGCAATTTCAAATATTTTTATGTTAAGCCCATCTTAAGGGCGGCATGAAATAACCCTCCACGAAATAAGTCCCCAAAAAAATTATGAAATAATTCCCCAATTTTTGGGGTCTTATTTCATATGAAATAAGCCCTATGCAGACAAGCTATAGTTAGCGAAGCCGGTCTTTTTTATGCCATAGAGGAAAAAATCCTTGTGCCCAGCCGAAGTCCGGCTATGCAACAAAGCTTTAATAAGCGATTCGGGGTTCTTATATTCGGGATTTTCGAATTCGAAATTATAAAGTTCGGGACTTAGAGATTCCGATTTCTGAAATTCGGGACTTAAAAATAATCCCAATTTTTTTAGGATTCTGAAATTAGAGTTTTTGATACTTAGTCCCTTTTTATGTATGGTAAACGTATGCAGTGAATATAACAAAACACAATTTGCATCATTATGACTTTTAAAATATGCAATTAAAAAATTAAATCAGTCCCCAAACTATTTTTAGGGACTTATTTCATTACAGATTTTTGGAGACTTATTTCATATGAAATAACTCTCCAATATAAAACTGAAATAAGTCCACAAGAAAAGGAAATAAATCCCCAAAAAACGTTATTGTTGCCTCTAATATATTTTTTTTGTGGAAAAAAATCCCTATTCGTCGGGACTTTCTTCTAAAAAAATGATCGTAGGGAAAAGAAGGATAGAAATTTTGAAATCAATAAAATCTACGGACTTTTAAAAAATGTGGCAAAACTGTCTATATTTGAAATTAATTTTTCAGAGCAATAAATAGATAACTTGTTTAAGATGGGCATCAAAAACTATTGGATTAAAGTCACCAAAATGAAAAATTTAACTGAAAATTTAATTTCCCCCCTTTGGACGAAATTAGCTATCCTAGATTTATTACTGTCACACGCCAATACAGATAGCGAAATGTTTATTGTATTAGATTCTAAATTACAGTGTAAAATTATCTTCTTACAAATAAAGTTTAGCTAATCAATAGAAATTGTAAAAAGTTAAGCTAAAAATGGATCAATTTACTGGTCACGCTTTTTTTGAATTTGTTCATCACATATTTGTGAGGTCTGAACCAGGGTTTCGAATAACTGCTAATAGCAGTCAAAAGTTGCTAAAAATTTCATTTATTTTCAGCAACATATGCTTAAAAAAAAAGAAAATGTATTTTATTTTCATCAACACTCATACTTAAATCAGCTGAATTGTGTACGCACAGTTACTGAAAAAACAATAACACAATTTATTTTTTTTGCAACAGTCAAAAGAATCAGCAGCGGACTCCCTCCATTTCAAACACACAAACTGTTGAACTTGCGACTGAAAGCCAGAAACTGCTGTGTATACACCCAGTGGACTTTTTATCACATACATCTTCGGTATGCATCTAACGACAATATAAGTGCGACCCATCCAAAGTCTGTATTCAATTCCTACTTACAAGTACACAGAGATGGCGTAGGCTATCAGATTGATCCGACACTACATACATTGCAAGTGAAGGTTGGATGGGTCCAATGATTGTGGTGACTCAGAGGATACTAAGATTTGTCTCGATGTAATCAGTCCTTTGTAGCAGACAATGTATAAGTATTAGATGGGTCCATATAAGATCAATAATCGGGTGGGTTTAAGCTATTTAAAATTTGAATAAAGTAGGAATCCATGTTTTTTTAAACGTTTTTATTATATTTATTTTACTGTTAGTAATTAACTTAAAAATAATATATGTATGTAATTAATTAATTTTTTATATTTTTTTTATTATACAAGAGCTTGCGAAAATGTCTGGCTTTATGAATTTTAAAACAGTTTCTTATTTTTTGGCCGTAGGCCTTTTCAGTGAAACCTTCGCACTTGTTTCAGTAATAAGGGCAGATAATAAACAATGGTAATAAAATCTATTTTAATCGGAATATTAAGGATTTACCGAATATTGCCATATTTAAAATCTTAAATTCTTTAAATAACTTCTTATTTTGCGTACCATCATAATTATAAGATAATATCCTATTCAGATCAATAATCTTAGCAAAATTGTCTGTAAGCCCTCCTGGCGAAATTATAATTTTGATAATATTAACCTGAAAAAGCAGAACTATTAGAAAGGTAAAAATATAATGTTAAGTAATCTTACATATTTGTCGATATCTTGTTGGACTTTTTATTCAATAACAGTAATTTCATCATCGGATCTAATATGAAAATTATGAGTTTCTGGAACTGCTATATTTTTCTTTACAATTTGTTTTAAAATAAGTAACTGTCGTATTCATAAAAAATTAAATTGGATATGAAATCTATTTTAAGGAAAATTTGTATGGAGATTTTGTTTTAAAATACGTTTGAAATCTATTTTATTTTTTATGAATACGGCAGTAATTCTTCAGAATGAGCCCCAGTATTAATTGCAAGTTTTTTTTTCAATTTCATCTAATCGGTTGTTAATTTTTGTTATTTCCTGTGCTATCTCAGATTGATTTTTTAAAACTTGGTCTAATTTATTAATTATACTATTTGATTGTTCGGAAATAAATAAAAGAAAAATAATAAAATCAACAACTTGCTAATCGTGCCTGATCTTAGGGTATTAACATAATTTTCCTTTACTGGTATTTCATATTGTTTTCTGTTAAATAGCGCCATTACCAAATAGAAAAGTACCTGAAGTGTGAGGTATAAGAAGAAAGTTATCATCAATTGGAAATGAAACATATTTGTAGGCGATATCATCTGCAACTATTGTTTCTTCATTGGTTGAAGAGTTATTAGACACTACAAAAATTCCTAAATCGGCAGAAGTTACAGGAGTTTCATAAAAAAGAGTTTTCTCCATAAATCTTCTTCCTATAACAACTAACTTTTCTGTGCGTAATTCGAAGTTTGAAATGGAAAATTGGTTTTTAAACAACACATATTGTTTGGGATTTTTTTTTGTCAAGGTAAAATCTTTGGTTACATATTTGTCAATTGTATTGTTTCCTGAGACTTTGAATGCAAAATATTTTTGATTTTTAAATGGGCAATAATTGTTAAAATTATTGTCGATTTGCCTTAAAATATTTGTCGGACTTTTGATTTTCTTCTTTATTTTTTTGCAAAAAATTTTCAAATTTGTAAGCGGAAAATGACTGAAGATTTCCAAATTCTTTAATACATTGTGTTATAAGCAATAAGTTATTCATATTGTAAGACAAATATTTTTTGGATATAGTAGTTCAAAATTCTCGACAAAATCCTTTAGCATATCATTAGCAACTGGCAAGTAGCCAACAGCATTTTTAGAAAGCAACACTCGATAGGAACAATGAAATAGAAGAAAGTGGTAATAGTAATCGTCGTTTATAATTCCTCGAAGTACTATTATTGACGTATACAAAACAAATTGACGAAATTCAATTGCTTTCCATCGAGGTAAGTCTGCTAAGCTTCTAGGTTTTCTTCCAAATTCACAGGGCACATACTTGGCTAGAAATTGTAGCTTTTCGGAAATAGAATCTAAATTTGCATTTGATAATTTAAAATGTAATTTTTTTTTTGTTGACTAAGCAATTTAAGATTTTTTTACACACGCCCAAATCCATTAAATGCATAGGTTCGATTGGGAATTGTGTTACCATATTTATACCCTTTTCTTCTAAGATGGTTTTGCAAATCCTATATTGCGGTAAGTGGTGGTATGCATCCTGTCTGTTTGAAAAATTTTCGTTTGTTCTTTGATACGTGCTCCCCAATTGCATACATTTAGAACATCTATGAAATGCATTGTGACCAACAATTCCACATGTATATGCTCGGGCTGGACTGACATATATAGAAGCTCTTATTCGAATTTTCACTTTCAGGTTGCTTTAATCAATTAAATGCTGGTCTTTATCATCTTCATACATTAGATCGTGCAAATATGACTCAACATTTAAAGGTTTTTTTTGCCAAGATATGTGCCAATTAGAAAAACTGCAGAGTCCGGAAAGTCATAAAAATGTCCCATAATTAGCCACAAGGTCGATCTTAGAGCTTTTAAAAATTGGTAACCCAATATCTAATGCCAATATCTAACAGCAATTCTTTTAACTGCAACAAAACAATTTTATTTTTGAGATTTAGTACTCGACTTTTAATGGCAATGTGAAAACACGTTCCAGGTGTTACAACTCTTGTAACCATTTCATTCTTTTCAATTAAAGAATTCACAGACATTGGACCGTCCAGTCCCTCTGACCGAAGAATCTGTAATAATTCGTTGCAGCATCTCTTCCCCGGCAAATATTTTTTATACCAACACGTCAACTTAGTTTTTAATTCTCCCGTACTTATTTCCAAAACCCTTTTACAGCCTGATAATGACTGGTTAAAATCATCATTATGATTTTCAATATTAAAACCATTATTGTTGTTTTTTAAATTATCTTTGGAGGCCATTTACACATTTTCTTGCAAACGTTTAGACTCTACTTTCTTTAATCTTCTTAAATTCCTTTTACTAAATCCAAACATTTTTTCTTTAATATATAAAACATATAAAACGAAAAGGTAACAACAATAGAGAAAATATTCAAAATCGATTACAATTTTTATAAATTTTTATACTTAAAATATTTATATTTTTCCACGAATGTTTATTTTATAATTTTTATTTATTTTTTTAATAACAATTACAGTTGCACTTTTGAACGCACTTTTTATTTTGCACTTTTACTTTAAAATTTTCATAGAACAAACTAAAAAAGTAACGGAACAAAAAGTAGCAGAAAACAAGCAAAATACACAATTGGATATGTACCTACAAACAATTTGATACATTACTAAGTCCCCTTTTAGACAAGCAAAGTTTACTTTGACAAAGTCTGTTGAATTCTCTTTTAAACTTTGTTCCATGCTCAGACACACAAAGTTTAATTTGACAATTGTTTTCTCTTGTTTAAATATAATATATAAACAGCGTTGCCAGAATGATGATTTTATCATATTTTGGATTATTTTTTTAAACATAAATATGATTAAAGATTTTTTTCTCAAATGATGATTTTTTATTTTAAGAAATTCTGATTTTTAATTTAATTTTGCTTATACAAAATACACGATTATTTAAACAGTCAATTTTTAAAACAATGAAGTTTTGCATCAGCTTGATGTGTGTTGGTGCTGCACACTTTTGTACCCAGTATCTAGAATACACAAAATTGCATCATTATTTCTGGACATAAAAAATATTAAAAAAGGCATATTATAACCTTTTTCCAATGTGCGAAAGAATTCCTTCTTTCGAACAACTAGATTTAAAACATAAACAAATTCTAAAAACTCTGTTTTTGTTTTAAATGTATTTGTACGAAGTAAATAATTCTTTCGCACATCGGAAGTAGGCAGTTCGAATATTGATAAAAAAAATATTTGTGAAAAGAAAAAAATTTATTTTTATAAAGATTCATATACTGACGAATTATGTTTTTATGTATTTCAATTTAAATAATAAGAAGTATGTTTTTATAAAAAATTAATAATTCTTACTATTTTGCCCTTTTTTAAAAAATTTAAATTAAGAAAAAAAATTTAAGATTTTCCTCTTCAAAATATGATTTCTTTCGCCATTTGACAATTTTCATTCCAAAGATTCTGGTAACGCTGTATATAAATATAAAGTTGCATCCAACTTCAGGTATAATCTACGAACGAAAAACAAAACGAATTTGTGAGTACAGCAAAGTATGTACTCCCCCGCTTTTCTCTTTTCGCTTCTCTTCTATAAACTCAAGACTTTGCAAAGTAAACTTTGCTTGTCTGAAAGGGGTCTAAGCCATCCAAATCAGATGCTAGTACGATGGCAACATTTTATTTGCGTTTGTTTTGTTTTTGATTCTTATTTACATTTTATTTAACAACGGGATATCAATAAGACTAATCTGATTTGGATGCTAGTTGATAATCTGTTTTTGCATTTTTTACCTTCGACCATTGTTTTTAGCAATGTTTTTAAACAATTTATTCATTGCATTCTAAAATTAAATATAATATTTATCTTCATCATTTGAACTTCAATATCCAAACCTATTTTTGAAAATCAAAATCTAATCCATCTTAAAAATATCGCGACCTTTGGGACATTTTAATAAACGTGTAAAAATTAATATTATTTACTAGTGTTTATTATACCTAGTTTAAGTTTGTACAATATTGTTCAATTAATAAACGTTAAAAAAAAAATTTTGTGGAAAAATATTATATTTTTAACTAACAGTAAAAATTTTTATATTTACTATTTTTACTATAGAAAATCTTATTTTCATATGATCTTTAATGTGTTTTATTGGTTGAGATTTTCACTGAATTATTATCAAGTAAAAAATATTGTTTTAATTTTTCATAAAATTCTCTATAACAAAAATTAATATTTTTTAATTTTTTTTTTTTTTTTTTTTATTTAGTATTCTTTTATTTGCAATCTTTTTTACAAGAAACATTTAGCAAATCTTATAACTAGTTAACAATAACTTATATTATCAATTTCCAGTGAAATCAATAATAAAAACAATATGTACAAGTATAAATATACATACGCATGTATTTAACGAAAAATAAGAGATAAATCTAGCTTCTAAAAGGCAGATCAAGTACCTACATGATATCTTTTAAGTCTTTTTACTTCGTTACTATCATCTAAAAGTGTAATAGCTAACAAATTTGGATGATTGCTAATTCTGTTCAAGTATCTCTCACTACATGCATTAATTTCATATTTTACTGTGCGTACTTTGAGATCGTTATGTATTATCTTATTATTTACAAACCATGGCGCGTTAACTATTAATCTTAGTGTTTTTGATTGATATCTCTGGAGTATTTCTATATTAGAATTACTAGTTGTTCCCCACAGCTGAAGACCATAAGTCCAAACAGGTTTAAGTATTGTCTTGTATAAAATGAGCTTATTCTCTAGGCTGAGTTCTGATTTTGGCCCTAATAGCCAATACAGTTTTTTTGTTTTAATGTCCAAATGTTCCCTTTTAGCTTTTACATGATGTTTCCATGTTAGCCTTTTATCCAGATGTAAACCCAAATATTTTACTTTACTCGATTTTGGAATAGGATCTCCATTTAAATAAAGAGTAGGGCTATCACCCTTTCTTAATGTAAAAGTAACATGTGCAGATTATTCTGTATTAACTTTGATATTCCATTTTATTAACCATTTTTCAATCTCATTAAGCTGGGTTTGTAACTTTGTGGAAGCTTCAACAGGATTTTCGTTCGAAGACAATATAGCGGTATCATCCGCGTACGTTGCTGTTGTTAAGTTATTGCCTATAGGCATGTCTGAAATATTTTTTAATAAAAAGTATTTATTGTAATTGGCATTCCAACTATTACAAATTATTTGTTTCATTCTGTAAATAATTGTTTTTCTCTCTTCTTTTATTTGATTTTAATATCAAAAAATTGTGTTTTCAAATTAACAGTACTCCATTCATTCAACCAGCCAGTTTGTGATTACGTGAGTATACAGTCGAACTGCCAGTTTCTAGCTACGTCGTTTAGTAAACTAGAAAAGAGAGCTTACGTCAACAGTATACACAGCAGTTTCTGGCTTTCAGTCGCAAGTTCAACAGCCTGTGTGTTTAAAATGGAGGGAGTCGCTGCTGATTCTTTTAAGTGCTGAAAAAATAAATTGTGTTATTGTTTTTTCAGTAACTGTGCGTACACAATTCAGCTGATTTAGGTATGAGTGTTGATGAAAATAAAATACATTTTCTTTTTTTTTAAGCATATGTTGCTGAAAATAAATGAAATTTTGAGCAAATTTTGACTGCTATTAGCAGTTATTCGAAGCCCTATTTTAGACCTCACAAATATGTGATGAACAAATTCAAAGAAAGCGTGACCAGTAAATTGATCCATTTTTAGCTTCACTTTTAACAATTCCTATTGATTTACTTAACTTTATTTGTAAGAAGATAATTGTACAATGTAATTTATAATCTGATACAATAAACATTTCGCTATCTGTATTGGCGTGTAGCTAATTTCGTCCAAAGGGGGGAAATGAAATTTTTCATTAAAATTTTTAATTTTGGTGACTTTACTCCAAAAGTTTTTGATGCCCATCTTAAACAAGTTATCTATTTATTGCTCTGAAAAATTAATTTCAAATATATACAGTTTTGCAACATTTTTGAAAAGTACCTACATTTGATTGATATTGAAATAGGTATCTGTCCTTCTTTCCCTACGATCATTTTTTTAGAAGAAAATCCCGACGAATTGGGATTTTTCCCTACGTTGAACATCACTGATAAGTACATAAGTAACTTTGTGCATTACAAATAAATTTTCTCTCAAAAAGTCATGTTTAACACAAAAAAATTTTTTCTTACAAGATGTTTTGATTTTCACAAAATGTCATGAGTTTGAACAAAAAGTAAATATTTTTTTTAGAAATAAGTTATGTTTTTTATTACAAAATAATTTGAGTTTAACAAAAAGTCATGAGTTTGTATAAAAAGTCTATAAAATTTGCTCCTTAGAGGTTCATGTTGTCACAAAAAAAAGAAAATAATTGTTTTATAAGATTTATTTTGGGCCCTAATCATGTACAACGCAACGTAACGCCAAAGAATTACATTAAAACAGTGATGCTCATTCAGGCAAACAATTGTTTAGAAGCCCCACCCCTTTGTTTTTTACGCTCATTATTTTTGTCGTACGTGTGAGAGCAACAAGTGCACATGTACGATAGCTGCATTGATATTTTTTCAAATACAGTGTGTAAAATAAATAATAATGAAATTAATTTAGTTGCTCGTCAGACAGCGACGAATGCACATGTGCGAAAGCTACGTAAGTTTGTTGCTAAATAATATGGAATTGCAAAACTATTTTATGATAAAAAATGCCTTTGTTAATGCCCAATCTCTTTTATGTTATCAAACATTTAAAGGACATTGAGAAAATGTTATTAAGAGGCATTATGATTCTTTTCATAGCGATATGACTGAATATACCGATGAGGAAAAAAAACCTTTTTATTATAGAAATAAAAGAAATAAAAAGATTTTTTTGGAAAATTTTTTTAAAATAAAATCTGATTTATTTCCAATATTTTCTTCAACTGATAGCCATTCCTTAAATTTAAAAAAAAAACAAATTTTTATTTCTTATAAAAAGGTTTTTTTTCCTCATCGGTATACCTAGTCATATAACTATGAAAAGTATCACAATTTTCTTAATTAATCCCTAATCACCAACTCTACAGAAACCCCTAATCAGCGGAATTTTATCACATACACTTAATTCAGTGTGAACTGCATTATTATAAATTTTATATAACCAAAAAAAATTCTTGTGATTTAATATTAATAAAAATTGTGCGTTTAGTTTTGCGTGTCACTGTACTTAAAAAATTCTCTCAGAATACATATGCAAAACATTTTTGAACACCAATGCATTAAAAGCAAAAACAATGTCATAAATATTTTGTAATTTTGTTGTTGCTTTCTACAGAAATTCATGTAACGTTTTAAAAATTTCAACTCCTGAAGATATGCAACGTTTTAAATTTTAAAACGCAAAGTGAATTTCTGTAGAAAGCAACAACAAAATTACAAAATATTTATGATTTTGTTTGTGCTTTCAATGTAATTATTTGGCGTTGCGTGGCGTTTTGCATGATTGGGGCCTTAATAACAAATTACTTTTTGTATAAAGATTTACTCTTTGCACAAAAAGTAACATCTTGTTAAAAAATCAATATTTACATTCATTTTCCTGCCAAAAATTCACAGGAAATAATTAATTGAAAATCTGAAACTGTCCAGTCATCAAATAATTACAGTGCCATTATTAACCCATATCTTACCGCCGTGTATTTGAAGACATTAAATTAATTTTTATTTTTGATAAATACACTAAAATTTATTGTTGAGGGAAATCTGAGTTCTATGCGCATTTCACTGGTTGCTTGGGCCAGATCGTCCGGAAATCTTTTTCCAAAGGCTTTAGAAAAGCTAAGTATATTATATAAATAAAACTGTAAAGCGAAAATAAGAATTTTAAACACTTAGGTTATACTTCTAACAATATCCCCAGAACAAAATTTTTGAATTTTGGTAATAAGTAGTAGCTATTTCATACATTACCTGGCAGGTAGTTGTCATTATAATTGTCATTATTCTGAAAACTGTAATATGTACTTACTAGTAATGACATCAGTAACTACTTATTACTTCTATTATTTTCACTACTGAATATTTGCTTACTCATAAACAGTAGAACTGTAAGTAGTACTTTTATTTTTTTCTGATTACTCAACACACTATTATGTAGGCGATGTTTTTACTGGGATGTCTGTGAAGCTGTCTGACTCACTGGCAGCCAAATAATAACTTGTTATGTTTTGGCTTCGAGTAAGTGTATTGTAAGTATTGAATTCTATGGGCAACTCGAACAAAAATAAGTAATTATTCAGCCGAAGAAAATGAAGTGTCTATTTGTCTCCAACATTACTTGCTTACTTAACAGGTAAGTAAAGTTTTTGCTGAGTCATAGCTTAAAAAAAAACAACAATTAAATGTGAGTTTATCTTTCTTACATTCCCCTACAATTGGCTGGTGTTTTTTCGACTCAAACTGTAGTTGTAATAAATATTGAATATTTTCGCAAGGGGGTGTTTAAAAAGTCTCGAAAAATAGAATATGTATAAGAATATCTGAATTATATGTATAAGAATATCTGAATTATTATATACGTATATATTGCCGTGTGTTAAAAAATCTCCAAAAAGGAACTTAAAGCCATTTACTCATCACACTGGTAAATATACGTGGTTTCGGACATAAACTGTGGGCGCTTTGCTGGCTACATGTTTCAGGTTATTCCATATTCGTGCATCCGATACTTGCAATAAGGGTTCGACAATCGATGCATCCGCCATAATAAAAGTATGATGACATTATGAGTATCCAATGCAGCCAGGCGCGGATTCAGGGGGGGAAAGGATATTTCCCCCTCCCTAAATTATAAAAATATGTTTTGCTTATTTCGATAATACACGAATTTCCGAATGTACAAAATTTTTGGAAATCCCATCAAGTTTTTTTTTTTGTTTTTTATAGAATCTCTAATCAAATTTTCAATAAGTATCCAAGTATTTATCCTAATAGTTATTTATTATATATTTCCAATGAAACATCTAGTTTACTGTATTTAAATACATATTATTCTACATTCAATCCCAGCAAGTGCCATCTATTTCCGAAAAATAAACGTTTGGGTTGAATATGCGAGCGGTTGAATTATTAATAAGCCTTAGTATATGCAATATTTGTATTTGTGTTATGATAATTATTTATTATATAAATTTGAATATAACCGTTTTTCGTATCATATTTTCATCATAGTAGGATTTGAATTGGAATTTGATATGCATTGCCATTCTACCTTCACATATATACATATGAATATATGTATTGGTCTAGTAAAAGTTCACCAAAGAAGAATTATATAACTGTCAAATTTCAAGTGCATTAATAAGAAAAGTTCCTTGATATACAAAAATACATAAAAATTAGTGAAACAATGGTGAGTCCGCAATTTTTTTTTTTAATATAATGTACCTATATAACTATATATCATTACCTTCAGTCGAAAAGGATGTAGTCCAATGTATAAATTTTATAGGAGAGAGAAAAAATTTTCTAAGGTCTTTAGTTCTGAATATATTTGAAGTCTGTAAATCCAGTTTTGCTTCATTGATGACTCGTTATTGGCTTGCAAACCAATTACAAATAATACATTTATGTTTTACATAGCTTTTTGTGACTTATCACCTTTTCTATTATATATTTTATACTTTTAATGTACATTTTAGTATGTCAATTTGCAAAAATTAAATATACTATAAAATTATTTTATTTATTTCAATGTTGACTATTAACAAATATTAACAAATTTTTTTTAAATTTTTACATTTGAATGGGCCTTAGCGCTTTTTCTTTAGCATTTTTGGACTTAGAACTGTTATGTATCGTTACAAAACAAGAACTAGAAAACAAAAATATTTGTATTTTTTCTGCAAACGATGTATTTTTGTTAACTCTATTGAACTGCATCAAAAACTTAATTTTCAAAAATTGTGGCATTAGCGCATTTACGACTGAAGGTACATATGTATGTATGTATGTGCAGCCAAAATTATTTTTGTCTTTCCATTGTTATAAGCTTTAAAATTCCTTTCTAAATAAAAATAATTTAAATAAAAAAATTAGCTGTAATCAACTTAAACCAGAATAATTATATATGTATCTTTAGATTAAAACCCAAACAGTTCGACTTAAATTCATTACTTAATTTTAAAATTAGTGAAGCATATTCCTTCTTCCAAAATTTTGTTAACAATTGCATATGCTTTTTTTTTGGTCGAAAAATTGGTCAAACAATTTAGTATGATGAAGTCAAATAATTTGTTTCAAATACAAAAAAAACATTAAATATAAATAAAATTATTTTTATAGCCAAAACGTTATTTAAAAAGATTAATTTATTTTAATTTATATTGAACTGATCTTATATTCTATTTTACCTTATTGTTGAGTTTTTTTTTTAATATAATATAGCAATTCCATATGAAAACGATCAAAATTGGCAAATTTTTGGACGACCCCTCTCCGATTTTAAAATAAATAGTCTCAATCGATTGCCCAGCAAAAAATAATGTACCTACATATTTTTTTTTTTTTATAGTGACTGGTTTAGTGGTGGTGTACACCACTGTCATGTGACAAAATTGAAGAATTCTTCATAAGGGACCTCATTGAAAGTTGTTTTAAACAAAAACAAAAGAGACCACCTTTTTAAAAATACATTTTAAAAATTATTTTACAGTTAAAAATACATTTATGAAGAAAAAATCTTTCTTATTTTGCTGCTTATACTTAATTACAATATTTATTAAAAATTTCAATTGTCTTGGCATCATTATAAAATTAAAGTAACTTTAAATTTAGCACGTCGGCAGACGAAGAGTACCGCTTTACATTAATTGACATATCAGAAATATTTGGTATGAAGCAATGAAACTTTTGCGTTTCAGTTATAGTTTTGCCATTATTATATCTGTTTTGAATTCGTCGCTCCATGGCATCGTGTTCTTTTTGAGTGCATAAAACTGTGTTAATGGCAATTTCCTTGCTTTGAATCCACGAAAACAAATGTTGTACATTTAAGATCTGGTCAGTATATGGCCTTTGCAAACTTGCCTTAGTCGCCATGCGTTTTAGGGTTCCCCCTAACGCATCGCATGGGCCCTTACCGTAGGACGTCGCGAAAAAGTGCCACTCGACCTTGCAGTTTTGTTCTTCTTCAATTATGCAAAGATTGTAAAAATTTTTTTATTCTTGTACTGAGAAGCCGCGCCGTCTGAGAAAAACGTGCATCGAATTTTGATCTTAAGAATTCAAACAGTTTCATTTGAAATAAATAAACGGACACATAATTATGAGCTAAACTCTCTGCGACAACAACAAGGCTTACGGTCAGTAGTTCGTTATCTTCGTTTTTGAAATAAATGCAAAAAGGATGCACCGTGCACTGGTCGTTTGCCCAGTGATAAGCCTGAATTTCATCCTGAACGAGAAAAGTGTAATTCTCGGCAAAGTCGCTTATCACAATGAATTCATTTTGGGCTAATTTCTCCTTACTTTCCTTTAGAAATTTCGATTGCATCTCGGATATGAAATGGTGCGCCTTCAGTTCATTCAACTTGAATCCGAATTCCTCGATGAATTCCGGAATCTGCTTTACCACGGTCTCAAGGGAACATCTGCCGCTGCTAATTATCCACTGTTTGAAATGCACCTCCTGAATTAACAGCTGTTCAAACTTTTCCGCCAAATATTGCTCTAGCTCGTCAATCTTCGGACAATTGTCGCATTTGGACAGATGACAATTTTCCGTGGGGTATGCGCACAACGACTTCGACAGGAGGTCCCTATATGTTTCAATTTCACCGTGAAATACTTTCAATTTCTTGCATGGAAAGAAAATTAATTTGATGTTTTGATGAAACATGCAAACGCAGAGTGAGTGCGTTCCGTGCCTGTCTAATGCCAGCACGCATTCTTTTGGTCGTAGGATGGCAAACTTAGAAAATCCCACTTTTTCTGCTGGGTATTTCTCATTGAACTGATGGTATGCTTCGGATAGATTACATAATAGTAATCTGCGCTGCTTGTGTACTTTTTCTCCATCTTCACGTGTGATAACATAGTCACGTGTACCTGGGCAGGCGCGGCTGTTGTCATCATTGCAGTAAAAATCTTGAATCGATTTCACCGTTGCTTCGCTGAGGGTCCTTGAG
Source organism: Pollenia amentaria (assembly GCA_943735925.1). NCBI lineage: Eukaryota > Metazoa > Arthropoda > Insecta > Diptera > Polleniidae > Pollenia > Pollenia amentaria. Next base: position 194,916,936 of record OX031008.1, on the reverse strand, counting down.
CCATATTTCTTGGTGGGAGTCGCCAATATGCCCTTCTGTCGAACTAATTCTTTGCTTCTTCTCGCGATGTAATAAGATGTTTGAAACTGTTCAGAAATCTTGCGTATAGACCATGATTGAGGCAGCACAGATAAAATGAGATATTTCTCCGGAAAAGTGGTCGCTAAATTGAATTTTCTTTTCAACTGCTCAATCATTTGTTTGCCGTCATCTGCTTGACTGCATTCGTTATCAGAGCCTTCATCAAATATTGTCGCAATTGCACTCATAACCTTGCCTTTTTTTCTCTTTCCTGTATGTTTCACTTCGCAACTTTCTTTTTCTAAAAGGCGTTTCACCTAAAGTGGTAATAGCCTCATTCAAAGGACTCAAAGACATATTGACCATCGGAATGTCTGCCTCACTATCAGATGAAACATTTTGTTCACTTGTCATTTCACTCTCGGATTTGCTTGTTGAGACAAATCGATTTTACACTTGGGGCAAATGAATTCTGCTTCTTCACCGTATTGTATATTTAATTCATTCATGTATCGCTTCGAAACACCAGTTAATTTTAATACTTTTATCTTTTTCGAACGGATTGCAGCAAAATTTATTCATTTTACTTTAAATTGTCTTTACAGCTTCACTCTTTACTTTACAAAAAAAAAAACACTTTAACACTTTCACGTTTAGTATTCAACTGAAATTTGACTCAGAGTGTGTGAAGTATTTATATTTATTTTTTGGTAAAAAATAGGTAAAAAAAAATAAGCGATATTTGCTTTTCTTTAATAGGAAAATTTGCGTGAACTACTGGTCATAAAATGTTTTTAAAAGGGACTTAATTGGTTACTGCCAATAAGCCGACCACAGGTTATAAAATGTTTTGCAAATTTTTTAAATTACCAGGTAATAAATATTTCGCCATATTTATGGAAAATCCGTGTTTTATGACTTGTTTCTGCACGTGTCATTTTAGGCGAAATATTTATTACCTGGTAATTTAAAAAATTTACAAAACATTTTATGACCTGTAGCCTCAGTCGGGTTTGGTGTGCCATTACATGCCACTGCTGCTATTATCCATGGATTTATGGCCGATCTTGTGAAGGCAGGCAGACCATATTCACTACACACTCAACTTGGGGCTCTTAAAAAAAAAATTGATTTTTTCTTCATAAATGTATTTTTAACTGTAAAATAATTTTTAAAATGTATTTTTAACAAGGTGGTCTCTTAAATGCTCTTCTCCTGTCCAAAGAAGGAGTCGGGGCCCATTTTTTATTGCTGATTCTTAAAGCAAAAATTATGAGGAATCCAAAAAAAAAAATTAGCCGGAAAATTTAGGAGCTTCTGTGGAAAATCGGAAAATTTAATTTTCTTGGGAAAATTTAAAGGTAAATTTCTAAGAAAAATTAGGAAAATTTTATTTTTCAATTAAAGCCTGATTCAATACCTTTCCAACGAGCTATCACTCGTTGCGATCGCTTTAGTAGTTTTCTTCAATTTTGTCACATGACAGTGGTGTACACCACCACTAAACCAGTCACTATAAAAATAAAAAAAATATGTAGGTACATTATTTTTTGCTGGGCAATCGATTGAGACTATTTATTTTAAAATCGGAGAGGGGTCGTCCAAAAGGTGATCGCTTTCATATGGAATTGCTCAATATAAACATATCGTTTTTAATAAACTATTAAAAACAAATTTTTTACTTGTTTTGTACCATAAAAAATTTCCCCCCCTAAGGCTCAAGCTGGATCCGCGCCTGAATGCAGCACACCTTCCACTTTGACAATTTGTTTACCTCGAATAACTTGCTGTGCTTTTTGGATGGGAGAGTAAATCGGATTACCGTCGCCCCTTCAAAAAAGTGGTAAAAAAAGCCTTGATATAAAAAATTAGGTTATGGTAATTCGTTGGAAGGAGAACTCTGAAGTTGCTCTCTCTAAATCATTACGACGCAATCGATTTAATGGTATAAGGGCAACGGTACATCAAGGAGAAGAAGAAAAAGTGGTATTCAACAGAATTACAACCGGCATATGGGCGGCGTGGATTTACACAACAATGGGGCTGCTATTTACTCTTTCCGCATTCGTGGCAAATAGTGGTGTTAGCCGTACTTGGTCGAATGTTTGGGTGGCACTGTGATCAATGCTTGGAAGCTGCATTTCTTCGTAGAGCATCGCAAAACGCGAATCCTATCTCACAGCTCGACTTCAAAAACTCGGTGACCAAGTCTCTGCTGCTTTCGTCGGAGGATGCAATAGACGGAATAGAAACTTCGTCTACAGAGGATTCAGTTACTGATTATATGCAACAAAACCTTCCTAGGGTAGACGGCTTCACGTTCCTTTAAAAAGCGCCAATCATCGCCGTTGCATTGTGTGTACACCAAAAGCCACCTTATTTTAGTTTGGGTCCATCTACACTCAGTGTATTTCTTCAAATTGTTCCACAAAGACAAACAATTTTATTTACAATGCCACTCCACACGTTCAATCAAAAACAATCAAAAAACAGTGTTGCCAGTTTAGTAATTTAGTGACTAGATTTAGCCATTTTTCACCTTGTTTAGCCATTTTCCAAATTGTTTAGCTATACGTTTTTTCCCCGATTTTTTTCTTTGAAAATAACAATTTTTATTTTCTTATAAAAATTTATAAAACCAAATAAATAAAAATTAATCAAGCTCGAGGCCATTGTATTTTTGTAAATAAATATTCCTTTTTATTTAATTACGATATTTCGATCTTCGTTGAAGATCATCACCAGGGATTGTTTCAGTGAATTTTTTTTCCTGGTGATGATCTTCAACGAAGATCGAAATATCGCAATTAAATAAAAAGGAATATTTATTTACAAAAAAACACTGGCCTCGAGCTTGATTAATTTTTATTTATTTAAAATTGGAAAGGTCGAATAATAACAAATTTTATTAATTTATAAAACAGCTAAAAGTAAAATAATAATTTTTAACAATTAAAACGCATTTAATTTAATGTGTAGTTTATAGAACACGAGCGCCTTACTCGTCCGTTCAAATAACATTTAAAACAAAAACAAATTTCGAAATTTTGTTTTTATTTTTAATGAAAGTTGAACGGACGAGTAAGGCGCTCGTGTTCTATAAACACCACATAAATCACAACTTTTACAAATGTTTAAAATCGCTATAAATAATCAGTTTTCATCAAAAAAAGCAACATCTCTCTGGTGACAAAACAAGAAATTTCGGAATTTACTTTAAAGTTTCTCTCACTTCCGTGGTCTAATGCTGAAGTAGAGAGGGCATTTAGCCAAGTAAACATCATTAAAAGTGATTTGTGAAATTGGTTCCAATTAGCAACCGTTAATTCGATTTTAACAAATAGATAAATATTTTTGCCATAAAAATAAAATATTTGGTATCTCTATCGTTGGAGATTTGGACTCAGAACGTTGGGTAAATGTTGTCATGATTATGATTTACCTTCCAAATATTTAAAACTAATAGGAAGAAGTGAGTCCTATGAAATGAACAATAACAACATCCAATTTATCGATAATTTTATTTTTGAATGCTAAAAAATATTATTTTTCGCTTATGTTTAAGTTACAAATTGATCTCAATTTAAAATTTCATTGGAAAAAACTTTTAATGAATTATTTTTGTTTTGTTATTGAGTTTTATTATGTTTTTCTAATTTTAAAAAATTTGTTAGCCATTTTTTCCACAAATTTTTAAATTTTTGGTTACCAAGTCTTGGCAGCACAGGCCGCGGCAGTCATAAATAAAAGTAACTCCCACATTATAATAAAAAATTTCATACCAACAATATTTCTGTCTGGTCTTATCATTTTAAGTTCCCGTGCAGCTAAAAAAACACACTGTATATTAATATTAAAAAATAAGTAAAGTAACTTTAAACTTTAATTAGTAAAAACCAATTATTTATTTTCCAATTTTTTTTTCCTTTTTGTATTACTTTTAATTTTCAATTACAAATTTTCAAAAGTAAATAACAAATTAAATTTTCTATCGTAGTTACAATACATTGAACAAAAGTTGAAATAAAATTTATTCAATAATAAAAGGAAACTTTAAACATTTCCGCAATAATTTCGTGCACTCACACACACAAATGCATTTTTCCTGATGATGTGTCTGATGAGTGCGTACACAAGTGATTTAATGAAAAAAAGCAAGAAATTGGAATAAAAAAAAACTAAAAACCCCATTTTATTGAAAGGATGTGCTCCGTTAGAGCAGAGTGCACACAACGACACAATGAAGGACGGTTGTTGGTATGAACATGTGATAGATGACGACCTAAATGAGTTTGGTAATAGTTTTTGCATTTTTGTTCTTACCACATCACAAGAGTAAAAAAAAGGACAAGGTGACATTATGACTACTTTGTGTATACAAAATCATCATGTGTTTTTTTTTTTTTTTTTTTTTTTTGTGATGAAGTGTTGATAAAATGTACTGCAACAGAGTGTGTAGTTCCCTTTAGAAAAAAAATCAATGTATTTTATTTTGCTTTTTTTTTTGTTCGCATTGTTTTGTTTTACACGCAGCAGACTTGGTCATAAAATTTAAGTGCAGACTCAGTTTGTTGAATATAAAAAGAAACTACAAAAATAAAGTTTCTTATTTGTTATGCTCTGTAAAAAGTAGAACTGTGGGCAAAGTTGTAAATTAAAGTTCTGAAAAACTATTTGTGGTTTCACACATCCAGTTGTAAAAAATATTGAATAGCATTGATTTTTCTTTTTTAAGAAAAGTGACTTTTCGTGAAAAAAAAATACAATCTTTGTAATATTTTTAGGAATAGTGAATTTCATGTCAAAGAATTTCTACTTTTTAATAAAAAGAAATTTTTATGGAGAATAGTAAAGCATTTTACGAGAAAATTGAAATTTTTTTGAAAAGTGATTTTTTCAGAAAAGTGACTTTATTGCCAAAAAAAAAAAAAAAAAAAAAAAAAAAAATACTTCTTTCAACACGCTTACGTTTTTTTTTAGTAACTACCAACCAATGAAGTCGATTGCAACGATGGCGTTTTCGAAAAATATACGTATGAGTAGGGATGCCAAACGGGACTGGTTTTCGCAAATCCCGGGATTCGGGATTACATAAAATCAAATCCCGGGATCCCGCTAAATTCCGGGATTTTTCAGGATATCGGGATTTGTCAGAAATCGGGATTTTTTAAGCTCAAAAGATAAATGATAATTATTAAAAATAAACTTTTTTAAAAGGGGTTTACAAACAAAAGTCTTATAATTCATTTAATTATCAAAATTTTTTGAGAAAAACGTTTCCTGATGATCTGGCCTAAGCAACCAGTGAAATGCGCATAGAAACAGCTTATCCTCCTACAATAAATTTTCAGTTGTTTTATCAAGAATAAAAATAGAGAATAAAGCACAACAAATAAAATCTTTTTATAAATAATTGTATTCCCAAAAACAACTTTGATAATAAATTTAAAATTTTTATTTTTTTTCTTAATTAATTATCAATTTAATTAAAAATATGATAAAAAAAAGGCAACGTACGATTTCCAACAATATGTTAATTGATTCCATTAAAAAATAATTAACATAAAATCTATATTTGAACTGAGGTAATTCAGTTGTTTCAAACTTAATAAAAAAAAAAAAAAAAATAATTAATATAGTAATTGAATAGACAAACTAGTAATTGATTTATTTGTAAGATTCTATTAAAATTTTTATTAAATGAATTAAGATGAATAATTGAAATTTGATTTTGGAATTAATTAACAAAATAAATTTTGTAGTTAACCATAAAAATCTTATTTTAACTAAAACACATTTTTATACCCACCACCAGTGGTGGTATGAATTATGTAGTGTATAAATTACACTACTTAATTTCGTCAAATCGCTCCAAAAATTACCTAAGGTCCCATGCCCACTCTCGGGAAACACTTTAATAAGCCTAAGCCTGTAAGCATTTGGTGCACCAGTGGAATCAATTAGATAATAAAGCCACACGGAACTTTTGGGTTTTCTTTTTGTTTTGTGCATTTCAAAAGACATTTATTTTTTTAATTAATTTTCTTCTTTAATTATTTTTAGCACTTCTCACATTAAAATTTCTTTATAATTGTTAAATACGCTTGAAAAGAATAGCATAGTTTAACTTTTTTCTTTCGTTTTCAATGACAGTAATAACAGAGTTAATCAAATAAATATGAAAGATCAATATTGTGTTCCCTATCCTCTCAAGAAAGAATGTCATGATGATTTTTTTTTTATAAAAAGGGTAAAACAAAAAAATTCAATTAACGATTTCGGGATTGACTTAATTCCGAAAATACCCGGATTGAAAAAATCAAATCCCTTAATTTTTGATTGAAAAGCTCACATTTTTGTGAGAAAAGTGAGAATTTTTAATTGAGAAATGGGACTTTTACTAGAAAAGTGACTATTTCTTAGAAAAGTGATTTTTTGTTAACAAGCGATTTATTTTTGGAAAGAGTACGTTTTTGAGAATTTTTTTTAGGGTTGTCTTTATGTTAGAAAAAGTACCTTTTGATTTTTTTTAAAGTGAATTTTTATGAGATATGTGATTTTTTTGGAAAAAATGTATTTTCTGAAGAGTGAACTTGTGTCCGAAATTTTTTGGGAGAAAATTTTTTGTTAAAGAGCTTATTCAACTCTGCTTATCATTCTAAACAAAGAGACAAAAAATGGGGGTTACAATTTCTGTCTGCTGTTCCAAATTTGAACCGCTAAAGACTTTAATTAGGGCCGCACATGTTATTCCTCGTTAGTCCACTGTACATATAAGAACAGGAACTATACATTTTAAAGGAGAAAGAAGCATTTAACTCAAACAGACTGTGATAAATAATAAATAACAGACTATTTAGAGAGTGAGAAAGAAAAGAAGAGGCAGAACGCGGTAAATGTATACCAGTCTAAGTGTTGAATATACACTCAAAATATTTTGTAGCTAAATTTAATAGAAAATTCATTTTAAACAACTAAAAATTTATTTAACAAACGGATCACTTACATGTCATTTAAAATAAATGAATTTTACATAAATTTTTAAATTTTTATTTTTTAAACACCATATTCCGTAAAATTGAATAGTTGTTGCTTTTAAAAAATATATTTTAACCGCCAGAATTCAAACTACAGAACAATATCAGTAGGGAAAAAACATTATTTTTGTAAGCTTGTTTTTTGAATAACAAACATAAATGTTAAAAATAAAATTATTCGTAAATAACTATATTTTTAATAAATTTTAACAGTACGATAACCAATTTTATAACCCACAATCAGTTACTGTAATAATTTTATGAGTGTGAACTATAAAATATTTATGCGTATACATGTAAGAGTGTGTGTATTGCTAATGGTGTTCCAAGTTTTTTTGCAATTTACTATAAGGAAGTTTTTAAAGGATTTGTTTACGTATTAAATAGCACCGTTAAAAACAATACTTCTGCTACCGCCACTACTACTACAACTGTATGCACTACAAAGTTTGAGTAGTGGTGGTTAGAGTTCTAGTTATTATTTATTTTATTATTTTTAGCTTCGTTTTCACTTATTTTTTATTATTACACCTCATACCCACCTTCTACTATCACTGGATAGCCGTTTCTCATTCTCTTTGTTGTAATTTAATTTCACTTGGAACTTTTAATAGTTTTGTTATGAAGATTTACTAACAACAATTTTGGGGTTAAATACAATCTCAAATAAAACTTAATTGGCTCCTTCATTACACGGCAACAATAAAAATAGAAGAAAATAAAAATAAAAAAGAGATAAAACAAAACGAAAATTATTAAATAAGTTCTCAAGCGGAAACATTTTTAGAATAATAATATAATGCTTATGCAGAAAGTTATAAAAACTACTTTATTTTTCGATTGTTTTTTTAAGTATACTGATAAATGATTATAGATACGAATAAGAAAAGAAGTCCAAATCGATAAATTTTAATGCACACACACTTCTGGCATTGAAATTAAGGAAACTTTTGGTGTTTTAAATATAAAACCTCGTGCAAGTGCAGGTTTGTTTTATTGCATCACAATGCAAATGTCTTGGAGTTACTGATTTTAATGTAAATAAGCATAAATATTTTTTTACGTTAATTTTAACTAAACTTTTTTGAGCTTAATAATTCAAAAACTAGTTTCCGGGGTTTCTGTATATTATGGGCAATTTTTCTTATTTTATACTCCTTTTTTTCTTTTTTCGACAGCGGGCAGATTTTCCCTCAATAGAGATGGTACCGCGACCAAGCTAGGTCTATTATATCCACTCCCCTTTAGTTGGCCAAAAGACCCTCTGCTTCCAACAGGAACCTAACCAGGTTTTTTGCCGATATTGCACCGACTCGGGACGCATGGTTCGTGGACTCGCCCTTATAAAGACACAGTCTGCACTCCTGATCTTCTGCCAGGCCCAGTCAGGTAAGCCGCACACAGTCATAGATCCCGTCTGCTGAGACCCTTCGTCATCATTATATTCCCGGGAGAGATCAATTCTCTCGCCCGACGCATTCCCGGAAGCGATACCCAGTATCCCCTATGCTCCCTTAGAGCCCAGTCTCCCATAAGGGACTGGATTTTGGCCCAACTCAGCCCACAAAATGGCTCGGGCCCCACCATACGGGCGTTCGAACCGGCCCTGGTCAGCTCATCAGCCGCAACGTTACCCGGGATCGTTGAGTGCCCGGCACACAGCAAAGCATCATCCTAGCCTTCCCCGGCATTCCGCCACCAACTTCGAGGACATCTTCCAGGAAGAGAGTGCTTTTACGGCCGATTGGCTTCAGTTAAAATAACAATACTGCCGCCAACTTTTCCCTTGCCAAGAATGATTTTGCAACACATATCAAGAGCGTAAATCTCGGCCTGAAACACACTCGGTGATTTGCTGATGACCATTGAGATTCGCGTGTTTGGTCCAAATGCCCCGGTCTCTCTATCAAGATCCAGAACATTTGATGTTCCGGAAAATGTTTGGAAGGGTGAATTGTTTTTGGATAAAGATATTCAAACTCCAATAGAGTATTTCGCCTACTTTTTTGGTTGTGATGCTATCGATCTTATCAAGGACCAAAGTAATTTGTTTGCTCTTCAGGAGATTGGTATTGAAATCAAATGTACTGAAGTAGCAATAAGACGCTACATTGGAGTTTTGCTGTAAAAATTGCCCCATTTAAAAATGGAATGGTCCAGGGATCATAAGCTTACTGCGACTTGTTAACACGAAGCCGATTCGAAACAATTAAGGAATGTCTTCATTTCAACGATAATAGCAAACAAGCTAAAGTTGGAGATTCAAACTACAACAAACTTTATAACTACAACAAACAGTTTACCACAAGAAGAACATCAAAGTATTGATGAACAAATAATTGCGTTTACAGGTGTACATGTCCATATATCTTTAAAATTTACACCTGCTTAGATTTTTTTATTGCAGGCCGATCAAGTTTAAAGCAGTACAATCCAGCTAAGCCCCACAAATGGGTGATAAAAATGTTTACCCGTGCTGGAAAATCAGGTATGGTGTACGATTATGCGCTGTATATTGGTGAAGGCACCTTTCCCCCATATGGACTAGGTATATTGGACTTTACTTAGTGACCAATCTTCAAAAATATAGAAATTTTAAACTATATTTCGATAATTGGTTTGGAACTGGTACTGTTAGAAGAAATAGTACTGGTAGTTGTGAGTTACTATCGAATTCTGAACTGAAATGACGAGGAACGTGGTCCTATGACATAAAGTCCGAAGTCAAACACAACTTGGTATGTATACGCTGTTTTGACAATAAAGCTGTTCAACTAATATCATCATACATGAAGATGGAGCGCAAAATATAAACGATATATGGAAATTCCTTGGCCGGCAATTGTCGCAGCTTAAAATAAAAACATGGGGGTGTAGATCTTTCAGATATGCTAATGACACTATATAAGGTCAACCATAACTCAAGAAAATGGTATAAACTTATTTTTTACTGGTGTCTAGGTACATTGATAGTAAATCCCTGGCTTCTTTACCGGAAAAATTTAAACTTACTTGAGCCTAAACAAAAAAATATGCCACTTATTAAATTTCAACTTGATGTCGCAAATTAGCTCTTTCAATCTACCGATTTCTTCCCAAAAGAAAAGGGGGCGACCCTCAACTCACAGTAGACAGCGAATTTTCGGTTTCAGGTATTATTTCCACTATCAGCAGGATTTCCACTAATAGTTCTAAAAAGTAAAGGTTTACAGAGACACCCCCTAATTCAAAGCGTTATGACGAAACTGGGCACTGGGTTATATTTTGCGGGAAAGGTCGTTTGCACGTAGTGTGGACCTCCAGCTTTAGCCGTTTTACTTTGCACCATTGAAGTGAAATGTTCTCTCATTGCTAAATCTTTTATGTATTTGTAGTTCAAAAAACATACAACTTTTGTAAATTTTTAGATTTTTATGCTTATTTTTAATGAGAGGTTTGTAAGAATAAATATCGTTTTGCTGACAATTTTGGGTAACTTCCAAGAGGTTACAGAATCCACAATTAAGGCCTCTGCTACATTGTCTGACCACAGAAAAAAGTGTTTTATCAATTAAAAAAATGGTTTAAAAAGTATCTAAATTTAATTAATGTGATAATTAAATCAATTATTTTTTTAGTTGAAAGAAAATTATAAACTTAATTTTGATTTAATTAACATTTGATTTGTATTGAAATAAATTTTCAATTAAAATTTTAATTAAATAACAAAAAATCTAAATTGACTTTTTTCGTTTAAAATAAAATAATTTAAACTTGTAGAATTGTTGTTGGGAATTGTCAATATTTATTTAAATAAATTAACAAATTGTTTGAAATGGCATAGCTTTTTGATCACTTTTTTTATTAAAATTAAAAATATCATTTATTGAAAATATGTTTTCAAAATTTTAAAATTTTTAGTAATCAATGTAATCATTTCGGTAATAGGTGCAAAATCAACATTTTGTTTGCTTGATATTATGAATTTTTAATAAATTTGGTGATTGGAGAAATTTAAAATTTTTTTTTTGTGACGTTATTCCGCTAGTAAACAATCTTCGAATATTATTTAAAAATGTAATATGGAAATTAATAAACGGAGATAGAGAATAGTTTAGAACGCTAAAAATTTGCATTAGTCCTGAATGAAAGATTTGAGGGCTTAGAGAATAATGAAACCTATAGTTTATCTAAAATTCTTGGATATTTTAAAGATAATCGGCTTCAATCGTTTCGAAAGCGTCTTACAGAGCTACTGCATTCTGAAATTGTGGAAGGCACGGTCACCCCTACACTCAGTAAAAAATTATTATTATTAGATCTCGTTATATTTACGGATCCGTTTGGTGCAGAAATACTTAAGTTCTAAAATAAGTTCTGTCGCATCTGAGAGACAGTTTTCCACTGCATTTCTGGTTCGAACGAATTCGCGATCTCCGCAGAAGTTGAGAATATAAATTTACTCTACTCGAGTGTTGTTAATTTCGCCTTGAATTTAAATTTAATATTCGTATCGGTATCGCCAATATATATTTTTGAGTATCGGTATCATATCGGTAAAAAAGCGTGTCGTTACCTCCATAATTTTATTGGCCTTATAAAAAGGGTTCCATTATTACAACGTTAATTTATCTTTACTTCACAGAAGAAATTCCACAAAATGTTTCACCAATTAAAGCATTAATCAGAAATAAAATCTGTTTAAATTAAAAGTATATCATTATAAATTAAACGACCATCCATGATATTAATTTTTATTTATTTCTTCGAGCTTATGGTCAAATTGTTGAAAAATAATATTAATTTGTTATTATTGATCAAATTTTCGTAACTCCTTTGTATCGTCTGCAGGATATGGCAAAAAAAAAAAAATACTTACAACAATTACATTTAAAACAAACTAACAACATTATTAATTAATTGACAACATTTGCAAAAATGGTGTACCAACAAAATATTTAAACATAATCTACAATAATTTATTAAAGTTTTTATTAACTAAATGCATACACTCACAATATTCTGTACGTAAAATTAACGGAAATTGTAATATAAAATAAATAAATATTCAGTTAAAAACCGGTCTACTTATTTTTCATTTATTTTTAACGAAAAGTTCATATAATTTTTACTGTCAAAAATTCAACTGCGAATTCCGTAAAACCAAAGGAATTTTCAGTTATTTTATATAATTCAACTATCAAAAAAATAACCTCCAAATTCCGTAAAAACAAATGAATTTCGGTTATTTTATGTAATTCAGTAATTTTATATAATACATCGAATTTCTAAAAAAATACCAGACACCTGTCGGCTTGTTTTTCTAATGAGAGAGAGAGAATATTTATTTTTATTCACTTACCCCGTTATACATGTTGGTTTTACTTTTGTTGTACTGACCAATTTGTTTACAGAAGAACTCTCAATTATAAAACACCAGCAGCATGCCCGATATGGTATTCGTAATTATTTTACTTTGAAAAATTTTATGTATTTAACTTAATAATTTTAACAAATAGAATATGGGAATTTTCTACACAAAACGAGCAAATCATTTTTTACTTTTACTTTTAAATTACATAAAATAACTGAAAATTCATTTGTTTTTACGAAATTCGCAGTTGAATTTTTGACACTAAAAATTAAATGAACTTTTCGGTAAAAATAAATGAAAAATAAGTAGATCGGGTTTTAAGTAAGTTTACAGTTGATTTAAATTTAATTTTCATTTAATTTTACATACAGAATATTTTTACTTAATCAACTGACAATATTAAATGCAACCGAAAATCCGTATTAGTTTTTTGAATAAATGTTAGAATCAGTTAAAAATAAATTTGCTTGGAATTTTATATGTTTATTTATTAAAAAATGACTGAACGGAATACTTCTTGAATAACCTACAGTCCGTTACTGTAATAATATTGTGAGTGTTTAACTATGGGATACACTATTTGTATCTGTCTTATAATTTAGTCTTAATAAATTTGGAACTTTTTCTTTATTTGAAGCACTTCTAACATACAACGTCGTTTTTAATTACTCTCTGTGTTCAAATTGACCATAAGCTCGAATAAATAAAAGTTTTATTAAGTGAATTAAGCGTTTAATCAGGTGAACTACACATTGAATCAAGTGAATTAATCGTTTAATTGATGGTATAATTTTTTTATTGCTGCAAATTTAATTAATTTTTTAACTAATATCCGAAACTTTTTAATTTAAATAAATTTTTATTTTTTTCTGTGTAAATATGAAATACATTCGTGAAGTGAACATAAAAAGATCGTTGGCGGTACATACAAAAAGATCAAATGTTCATCTCGAACTGCACGTAGAAAAGGAATAACACAACAAATTTTGTTCGACAAATTTGTTGATCGCAAAAATGTGTTCTTTTCATTATTTTGATACTTCTAGTGAGTGTTCATGACTTGCCACTACACGCGTTTACCTCTCGTATACATATAAATTTTTGCTGACCTTACACTTATAAAACAAACAAATTCTTATAAAACAAAATATCTAAACAATAAATTCGATCTTTTTTTTTAAAAATTCGAAGTGATAAACATGATTTTCGCGATAAAAAAACCCCGCTAACGGATAAATTAATTTGTTCAAAGCTAAGTAAGGAAGTCGAATTAAATCAAGATTTAGAAACTTTAAGGTTAAATGGCAACACTGCCACAAGCAATTATGTGGTTAATTATAAAGCGTGTTTTTTTTAGAATGTCACAACTTTGAGTTGGCATCGGTGCTTTATTTGAGCACCCATTTAACAGCTGATAGTTAATTTTTGTTTAGTTTGCTTTGAAATTTCGTTATGAATCGACTTACACCAGAGCAACGCGTGCAAAATGTTGAAATTTTTCATCAAAATAATTGTTCTACTCATCGTGCACTTCTTCCATTTTATGGCGTACATAATCTTCCTTCAGAGCGGCTAATTCGAAGAACAATATATCGTTTTCGGACCACATTTATTGTTATTGATAATGTGAATCCCGTGAGACGCCGAATAGTGCACAGTGAAGAAGCTGTAGCGTGTTGTACAGGAAAGCATTTAAGATGATCCTAATCAATCGATTCGTTGCCGTTCTCAGCAGCTGGGGCTGTGTCCTTCCACTTTATGGAAGATTTGAGGAAAGGACTTAAACCTTTCAAGATTCAACTTGCTGATATGCGGTTGGAACAGGACGGAGCCACATATTACACAGGGAGCGCTTCAATTGATTTACTCAAAGACACTTTTGATGGAAAAATAATTTCACGTAATGACCCAATTAATTGGCCACCAGATCGTGTGATTTAACCCAATTGGATTATTTTCTTTGGGGTTATGCTAAGTCACTGGTCTACGTAGATAAACCACAAACAATTGAACACCTGGAAATCAACATTCGAAGAGTTATCGGCGAAATACGGCCGCAAATACTGCGAAAATTGTTGAAAATTGGTGTTCCAGATTGCGCCTTCTACGCGCCAGCCGTGGCGGCCACATGGCAGGAATCATATTTAAACGTTTATTTCATAAAATTTTCTTTGCAATAAAGCCCGTGTCATTCATAATAATAATATATTTCCTAGTTTTATATATTATGTTGATCTATAAAAAACATTACAAAAATTGTTTGCAATATTTTTTTAGTTAACAAAGTTTTCGCTTTGCTTATTCATGATGTTGTCAATTTTTTTTTTCGAGAGGGTGTTTCAAATGTATTATTATGAAAAAGTCTTTGCTCATAACTACAAATTACAATTTGTTTTATACAAAAGGGCTGAATTACCCAAAAGTTCCCTGTCATTATAACATCTCTGATTGCTTAACAAAACACATAAACTTAAAACTCCTTCTAAGAAACTTAATCAAATAGCCTAAACAAAGTCTCTCTTATATATTAAATTAATCAGAGTTTCATCCTATTATGATCATGTATTTTTTTATCTTCTAAATAGAAAACTAATCACTTCATACAAGTATTAGGTATTTGCAACTGAATCGTGTTATTAACACATAACCACATCCTGTATGATGGCCTAAGACTTGTATTTGTTACGTGTTACTGTGCTGGTATTCTAAAACGCAAATCATCATCACATGTATTTAATCAATGAAAATTAAAAAAATATTGTTTTCCATCATCGTTTGAATGAATGATGAAAATGATGATTGTAACTTTTGTTATAGCAAAAAAAAAAAAAATAAAAAATGCTCTGCAAACAAGTTCAAACTCAATACGAATTTCAACAATGCTTTTCCTATTTCTCTTGCTTTTGTGGGAGTTTTTGTATGCGTGAGTGTTTATCTTTTTTTTCTTCTCAGAAATCCATGACGTACATAGAATTGAACAAAACTATTTCAAGTTGATGCCTGATGCCTAACGAACATCATAAATTCTACATTCATTACATTTCAATACGTATCCATACAAAAGTTATGTGCGTGTAATCGCATTTAAGCGAACTATAAATTGAAGCCAAAAAAAAAAATAAAAATATGAAACATGAGTTTAAAAAAATCATGCAAAAGGCATTAGGGGTGTTCAAATTAAGAGTTGTTAATTCAAGGTATCTTACTTTACATCATGTAGAATTGTTAGAACTTAAATTTATTTAGGTAATTGAAATTTAAATTTAATCTAAACAATATTATGCGACAAACTTTTTTGTTTTTAGATTAATTAAAGAAATTATGTTTTGGGAATTTGGAACGAACTATCAAATACATCTTTTCAAAATGTTAAAACCTCTTTAAGAGATATACGATGTAATATTGTGCAAGTAACAATGTTGTCAACATTCCCAATTGAAAATTGCTTACAAAACTTTTACGCATTCATTGCGCAATGTTAAAACATAAATTCGGGCATATCGGTGTACAAAGGATTTTTTTTGATAGGGTGTTTAAAAAAGTTTTTCACTTTTACAATTACAAGTTAAAAAAATATTTAAAGTAATATCATTGCAGCAGTTAATCCACAGCTAAGAAATGAACAGGCAGGGTTCCGTCCGCAGAAATCGAGTGTAAAATGGCGGTTTCCTCTATATCTTGTGTTTGGTGGCTTCGAAAATATGGAAAGAAATGTGGAAAGTGCCTCTCTGTAAACGGGTTCCCGACAAACTCATTATACTGATAAAAAGCAAATTGTCGAATACTGCACGAGAAAAAACTAAGCAGGAAAGTGGATTTAAGAACCGGGGCACAACAGGGGTGCGTACTATCTCCTCTTCTTCTCAACATTGTACATGACGCAGTTATGCTCAATGCGAACAGACCCGGGAGTGGTATTACGTACGGTATCCAAGGACGATTGGGTGACCTAGATTATGCGGATGATAAATGTCTACTGGCGCACAGTTACTCCGATATGTCCGCAAAATTATATCGGCTAGTTGAAATTGCTAAGAAAGCAGGTATGACAATCAACATCCCTAAGATTAACTCTCTACGTTTATTTATTTATTGGATTTACTCCTTTCAGACAAAAATTACAAAATATTAAAATATTTTACAAATAAATTTAACATCATCTATTTAAATATAAAATTAAAGTGTGTTTGATAGTGTTAATATCCAAAGTTATATCAATAATACTGTACAGATCATTAAAATTTACACATATTCTACGAACAGGGTCGGCATTTGCATAATTTTGTTGAAAGTATTCAATTGATAATGGCTGGTAATAACGTGTATGGCGTCGGGGAACATTAAAAAATAAACTTTTTAGCAGGAACTCCGAGCAAATATTGCCTTTAATCAGATTGATAACAAATATCACGTTCAGCATTGTTCGGCGGCTTTTTAAAGTTGGTAAATTAATCTCTAATAACCTGGTTCTATATGAAGGAAGATTTATAGATGGATTTGGGTAAGTGCTCCGTAATATGAATAGCAAAAATTGTTTTTGGACAGACTCAATACGATCACTATGGACGTTGTAATACGGATCCCAAATTATTGAGCCATATTCGATTATACAACTGTTTTGTTATAGATGAGTCAGAGAATTCCTTTGACCATCGCTTAATAAATAAACATGTAAAGCCAAGTGTGTCTAATAAGTTTGTAATTAACAACAAACATCTTGATGATATTGACTCCTTTTGCTATTTGGGTAGCTTAATAACAACTACCGGTGGCTTCAGAAGTGGTATTGAAAATCGAATAAAAACGGCACGGCAAACTTTTGGCCGCATAAGTAATGTATGGAAATTATCGTCACTCTCGCACCATATCAAGTTAATGATATTAACCTCCAACGTAAAATCTATGCTTGCGAAACCAGGAATCCTGCGCCACATTATCTGCAGTCTCTTCAAGTGTTAGTAAACCAATGTCTACGAAGAATTATGAAAATTTTTTGGCCGAAAACTATTTCCAACATTGGACTCTGGTCCCAAACAAATCACCAGCAAGTTTACATTGAAATACGTAAGCGCAAATTGCACTAGATCGGACATACTCTGCGCAGGTCACACGATGACATCACCAGAAATGCAATTGATTGGAACCAGCAGGGAAGCAGAATAACAGGAAGGCCGTCACATACATGGCGGAGGCATAAGAGTCCGCAGTTAAAAGCATGCGAAAAAGCTGGGCCGAAATAAAATCATTGGCAACAAATAAATCACAATTCAACCAATTCGTTGAGGCCCTATGCTCCTTGTAGGGTCGACGGCATTATATATATATATATCATTGTTACGGGTAAGTTTTTAACCTTTTGGCTTTTGACAATAAAAATAAGCAAAGAAAATTTGCAAAAGTGAATGAAATGTTTACTTGGGGCGTTAAGCCAATGCTTGCCGTTAACTCTTATAAAGATTATTTCATGTAAATGTTTTTCGCGGCTACGTCGTATTTCACCAATTATAGAGAACATTACAGTTCTCTCCCAGGGCTGGACTTGTCCCTGTACACGAGAGAGCTCACGTATTCCAACAAAAAATATAGTCTACTGGGGTTAACTCGCATGATCTTGGCGACAAGTAGACTGGGTCGGTAATGACGACCATAAAATAGACATAACTTACAAAGCATATTTTCAACACAGCTCGAATTTCGATAATATATTTTGATCACTTGCAAGTGTTATTCGTTTGTCAGTCTAGGCGTGGTTAAATGAAAACCTTACTGAGCATTTTTGGCTTTGCCAAATGTTAAGAATCTTTGTTTTTAAACTGAAAAAATTAACACTAAAAAGCAAATGGCAAAAAAAAATTAGCCATTATAGACAATTGTATCTACTTTAAATGTTGTATTTATTTATATGAAAATCTATACAACAGTGTTTCCTATTCTTAGCATTCACACTCTTTCCAAGACCTTTTTATGTATTTTTTTCTAAGATTTCCGAAAATATCGCTCAAACATCTTTTACAGTTTTAATTTTTACCTAGAATATGCTTTACCCTTAAATGAAAAGAACCCGGAATTAGTTAGATCTGGCAAACGAAACGCCCAATTTAATTTGTTGCTTTTTAAAATAATTATGTCCAACTAAAGTTCCAGGACCAGCTACACTGTTTGCCCAGCTAAATACGCTGTGGCCAAATCATTTATGTGGGTTATTCTTTTTAGTGCAGCACAGATGGTACCTGTAATTCCGACATAAAGCTCAAAGAATTTTGAATAAATAATCGGTTTTGTAGACTTAAGAGATTGAAAATGGCGATGATGAATTATCTTAGGCTCCTCTATATTCTCAAATTCATCCTCTAAAGTTGAAAAGTCTGTGAAATAGAGAACCCCAGTCTTCAGCATATCTTCTCCTGGCCTTAAACTCGTCAAGCGTTAAAGTTAGCACTTCTTTTAAAGATTGCAGCTTATCAGAGTTCCTAATAAGTCACGGTGAACAAGTATTTCCAACGAAAAATTAGAAATTTGAAAGTTAGAAGATATAAATGCGATTAGGGTAGCTACGTAGCGTAATTAAAAACGTAAGTGTTAGAAACTTATGCCATTCATCATAATAATTGAAGCTTATTTTTGTTTTACTTCTGCCACTAATAACACATCTCATTCGTGTAGCCAACTTCTGCAACTCAGCCATTTGTTACGAGGAAATAGGAACGAGGTGTCAACGTATAACCATCGATATATTAAAACTATTTGACATCCCTGCATAATTAAAATGGTAACAAAAAAAGTTATTTTTTCAATCAATTAAAATATTTTTGTCGCGAGAAAATAGTATCCTACGTCTGCGAAATATCACTCCAAAAAATATTGAAAAGTTTTCTCAGTTAATAGTTAATCAGTTTTAAATCATTAAAAGTAATCACTTAATACTCATTTCAGTGATTTGTTGCAGAACGATTTTCCAAATGCTGGCTGGGTAATATGTGTTTTGCAATTGTATTGTATTTCAACACATACTCGCTTACTTCTATTTCCAAATCAAAAATATGCAAACACTTCTATTGAAAATTCTTATGAAGTTCTGTGTTCGATATTATTTAAAAATGAATTGCTATATGAAGAGTTCCATATCAAAATGATATAATTGGTATTAAAAACTTTGGTCTGTTTCACTAAAACGGGCTGTAGATCTTAGTTATAGAATTGAACTAATTTTTGGCGAAAATATCTTAAACCAAATCTTAGTTTAAATCAAGAAGAAACCATGCCATAGAAGGATCCGAGATGCCGTAAGTAGCACCCAGAATTTGATAATGTCGGATTAAAAAACCACCAAAGGCAAAACTTTTTTAACCCACATTAGTGTACACAAGACCGTACCTCAGAAAAAAACCCTACACCCGCTGATGTAAAGAATTTTTGTAAGGCGGTTTCCAAAAAAATTATTTTTTTTGCGAACGTAGGGGTCGCTTTTTTAAATTGTTTCTTTATATTTCTGTCATTTACAGTCGGATCTTAATGTATGAAAAATAAAAGTTTTAGTCTCGAGAATACCAATGTTTTTCTCTAAAAGCCATTGACCTCAAGAGCTAATATCAGAACTTTAAAGCTCTCCAAAAATCGTCAAACTTTGATATATCGTTATTTAAGATCTAATTATATGAACTAATTAAATAGGGGGTTATCCAACCATAATGCACGATGTTAATTGTGAGTTGCACCTTCGTTTTTTTGCCCAACTTAATTTGACATTTCTTTGTTTCAGTGTTTAACAAATTCACTACTGAATATTTCATGCGTCGTCAATACACTGAACGGTTGGTTAAACAGACAGAAGTTCTTTTTTTTTTTTTTCTTCCTATAATAATCCCGCGAAGCTCTACGCTTGTCTGCAGGAAATAAACCAGAGTCTCTGGAGGGAATCGAAGCCGCAACACCGGCGCTGATAGACTAGCTCACTACCAACTAGCCTACCGGGGCACCCTTATGATGACTTTACAAAGAAAATTATCTTCAGTGGCGAGGCGCACTTTCACCTCAGTGGATTCGTTAATAAGCAGAATTGCCGCATTTGGGCGAATGAGAATCCACGATTGCTTGTTCAAAAGCCGATGCATTCACAAACAGTGACTGTGCTGGCGGCGTCTTCGGGCCGTACTTAATCGTAAATGAGAGCGGCCAAGCAGTTACCGTGAATGGTGTTTGCTATCGCGATATGATAACTGACTTCTTGTGGTCAGAAATTGCGGATATGGAACTGGACGATATGTGGTTCCAACAGGATGGTGCCACTTGCCACATAGCCAAAGAAACAATGGCTCTTTTGCGCGAATAATTCAATGGCCGTATTATCTAACGTCGTGGCGCGACGATCATGATTTGGCCGCCACGATCATGATTTGACACCGTTGGAGTTCTTTCGTTGGCGATATTTAAAATAAAAAGTGTACGTTGATAAGCCAAGAACAAATCAAGAACTAAAGTGTGGCATAATTTGGCACACTAACGACATTTAACCCCAATTATGTCTCAGGGTACTTGGCCGATATTTTGTTTCACACATAACTGACATAGATCCTTCTATCATAATAAAAAATATAAAGATAATTTTTTGAAAACGTTAACATCGTGCGTTTTGGTTGCACCACCCTTTAAATTGATTTATTCAAAAAAAATTCCGAATAATATTGTCTTGATATGAAATACCCAACATAATGTTTTCGTGTTTGTAAATACATATGTATATAAATCGACATGTATTCTATGCTCAGAACTATTTGTATGTACAAATGTATGTTTGTGCATTTTGGTACAAACAGTTATAAAAGAGTATTACTTGGAGTTAAATATAGACAAACTCTCATACAAGGATATTTATGTTTATGCAATATTTGCAATCTATATTTCCTCAAACACACACATATACTAATGCACATACATACAAGCACAAATAAATAAAATCAAGTGCATCTAATATAAAAGAAGAGCATTCAAAGATCTGTGTGCGTGATGATTTTAATATTTTTTATATTTGTTTTCCCATGTTTTATACAATTTTAGTACTTTTTTTTATTCAACTTCCTAAGGCCACAGTGCTTTAGAGAAGTGGAAGTTCATTTGATTATTGAGTTAAATGAAAAATCTGTAAGGGCATAAAAGTTAAAACAAATTAAGTTTTTTTTTTTTAAGTTAATATACTGGATTTTTTTATATTACTCATTTTTAAGACTTACCTTATTTTTCGATCTTTCTTTACCACTGTTGCAAACTTCTGTAGCTACCTATATACAATAAAATAAAATAAGAATATTTTCATAAATCGAGTTCAATGATACATGTTATTAAAAATATGTGTAAGAATATGAAAAATTTTTAAAAGCATTTTACCTTGATATTCACTGCACTTTTGCCAACAAAATCCTTATTTATACAGTGAGTAAAATAGCTTAAGTTGTATGAAATAAGCTTTAAAAAAATTACAAACATTTTCTTTTCGAAAGAAATCAATTTGTTATACAACATTAAAACGCAGATTTAGGAGCAAAAAAAAGAAGATAATATTATGGTAGAAATTGAAAGCAATTTAAAGTAAATCGATTTTAAATTATCAGGAAATATTTATAAAAGATTTTTGTATTAAAAGAATTTACCACTGGGAAGCACTAGACTAAATTGTATTTTTAATAAGGGTTTAATTTATAAGAAAAGAAAAAATAATCATGTTATTTATAATTTAGTTGCACACAGAAAAAATTATTCATAGTTTTTTTATCAATAAAAAAATGTTTATAAAAAGTATTACAATTTAAATAATGTGATAATTGAATTAATTATTTTTTTAGTTGAAAGAAAATTAAAAAATATAATTTTGATTTAATTGACACTTTAGTTGTTTTGAAATAAATTTTTAATTAATATATTAATTATATAACTAAAAACCTTAATTGATTTTATGGTTTAAAATAAAATAATTTAAACTTGCAAAATTGTTGTTGGTTAAAACGTGTGCTATATTTAATTAAATCAATTAACACATTGTCTAAAACGGCAAAGTTTTTTGAGAATTTTTTTAATTAAAAATATCACATATTAAAAAAAAATATTCACAATTTTAAAATTTTTACAATGTTTATGAATTTGGTAAGAATTTCAATTTTTAATTTTTTCTGTGTAATTTTAATTAATATTTCCATATTTCTTAAAATATTAATGACAATCATCCGAGATTAGCATGGGAATTCAACGAACAAGATAAAAAACAAGGCAAATTCAATACAGTTCAGCAGCTAAATACGTCTTGATACAAAATAATCACCTGATTAATCGGGAATGTTTTAAACAACATTGATATTTGTGAGGGGAAATATGTGTAATTATGCAGTGTATGTCTATAAAAAAAGGGAGAAAAATTTGCACAAGGTTGGAAAAAGTGGAACAATTAGAGGGACTTAAAAAAGTCTCAGGGCGTCAAAAAGGTTGCAAATTGCAACTTGAGTCGCACAACGGTAACGCTGTTTTGGGCCTTTTTCACATGTCACGTGAGCGCGTTTAACAAATTTCGAACAGGTTCCTAGAATTATGCGAAGAATCGCCTAATCTATGGCGCATTTAAGACAGCAATAGATTTTGAAAATCGAATCCTGCAAAAAATTTATAAAAATGTTAGAAAAAGGAAAATGCGTTTTTGTGATTTTTTTTATTAGCACATTTTGCCTTCTTCGCTTATAAAATAACTGCCTGTTCAACGATTTCGAACGTTAACGTTCGCATAGAAAATTACATTTAAAACGAAAACAAATTTTGAAATTTTGTTTTTGTTTTAAATGTAATTTTCAATGCGAACGTTAACGTTTGAAATCGATAAACTTTCAGTAAAAATTACATATTGCACAGTTTACTTGTTTACTTGCCAGACTTGAGCACTGAACGTGTGTAGTGTACGGCCGGCATAAGGTATGGGAATTCGCTATATAAAGTGTTCCCTTCCATAAGCGAGCTGATAAGCAAAACTTTTTTTACGTTTCTTCCTTTCAAAACTAAATTGTTTATTGGGTAATAAAAGTATGAGTTATCTATAACATCCAATATTGTTGACTATTTGCCTCTGAATAGTGCAATTTTTTTAAAAAAAATGAAGATAAAACAATTCTTACAAAATAATTAAATCCTAATTAAATATCAATAAAATACATAAAGAACAGGTAAAAACTGGAAACAAAAATCAAAATGAAATTATAATTTTGGTTCTATTTTTGTTTGAAAATAAGAAACATACACACACATGAATACTCTAAAATAATATAATTTTGTGTGTAGATGATGATGAAATCCAATTAATTTAACATTTTGCAGGTGCTTTGGCACGTACATGAATATTCCAAAAAAAATCGCTACAACAAGTTATAATTTTCTTTGCAATTTGTTGTTGCCGTTCTTAATATCGACACATCAGCAACAAAATATTGTAGATTGAAAAGTATTTCACTCTCATACCCTGCCTTCACAACTCCCAACAATCTTTGTCTTAAACTAAATTTTTCATTAACATCTTGTTGTTGAATGTATGTTGTATGTTTTTTTTCTGTTCTCTATTTTCTGCTTTAATTCTTTTTTATTATGTTTTGTTTGTTACATATTGTTATTGTTTTTGTTGCTGACACTGCTTGTAACTATCGGATTATTATGCTGTGTGAAAAACACCGAGAGAAAATAAAAAGGGGCAAAGAAGAAAAAGTTGGAAATAAGTTTAGTTAATGTTTTGTGAAGAACTTTTTCTGTTAGATGAAATAATTCATAGATAAAATCATTAAAGTTGATTGAAGAAAAATTTCCTATTCGCTGTAGTTTTCATAGGAAAAGTATATAATAACTTTTGGTACGGTGTATGTATATCGCATTGTTGGAATTTTTAACAGTGCCGAATACAACAAGTTCACAGTATAATTTTCAAGTCATAAGCCACTGTTTGTATAAAAAGGACACGCTTTTATATTAAATTGTTAGGAGTTTTTGTAAAGCCGAAAATTTTAGACTGCCAGCAAAAAGTACATTATCGATTTATTTGTAGATAAAATCTTTCGGTGTGATATATCTTATGACTTTTTTAGTTCTTCTTTCCATTAATATAAATTTAAATTAAGTTCTTCCTATTATTTTATATCCTTTAACTTTAGTGGGACCCCGGTCGTATATAAAGGGTGGTCCAACCATTATGCAAGATGTTAATTGTGAGTCACACGTTATCGTCAAGTTTCTACCGAACTTAATGCGACACTTTTTTGTTTCAGTGTTTGACAATATCAACCATGGAGAGGTACATAATTGAGCAGCGTGATAAGATTGTTGAAGCCTTTTACGAAAATGGGCGTTCAAATCAAAATGCATTTCGTGTACATCGTGATCTTTTGGTCAGAATATTCGGCCAAATGAATGTGTCTACAATCGAGAGAATTGTGCGCAAATTTTAGCAAATCCTATCTGTGGGAAATGTGAAAACACCTGTGCATGCTCGACCAGCTCGTTATACGCAAAATATTGCTGTTGTTCGCGATAGTGTGGCAGGAGAGCCGTCAACCTCGACTCGTAATTTTGCCCAACAATTTAACATCTCACGAACATCACTGATGGGAATTTTGAATAAATATTTGAATTTACTAGCTTCATTTGACTCAAGACTGAACCCTACTGACCATTTCAAGCGTCGTCAAACGCCGAATGGTTGGCTGAACAGACAGATGTGAATGGTGATTTTACAAAGATAAACATCTTCAGCGACAAGGAACACTTTCACCTCAGTGGATTCGTTAACAAGCAGAATTACCGCATTTCGGCGAATGAGAATCCACGGTTGCTTGTTAAAAAGCCATGTTTGGTGCGGCGTATGGGCTGGCGGCGTCATCGGGCTGTACTTCTTCGAAAATCAGGTCGGCCAAGCAGTAAGCGTGTAATGGTGTTCGCTATCGCGAGATGATAGCGGGCTTCTTTTGGCTAGAAATTGAGGATATGGACCTGGACTATATGTGGTTCCACCAGGATGGTGCCACTTGCCACACAGCCAACGAAACAATCGCTATTTTGCGCGAGAAATTTAAAGACCGTGTTATTTCGGTCGTGGCGATGGTAATTGGCTGCCGGGATCATGTGACTTGACAACGTTGGACTTTATATTTCGGGATATTTAAAAAAAAAAAGTTGACGTTAATTATCCAAGAACAATTCAAGAACTAAATGATGTGTTTTTGTCAAATTCAATGTCAAAAATTGCCAAACCCTTTTTTGCGTTTTTGACATTACAAAATATGTATATTAAAAAAATTTTTAAAAATATTTTCTATAAATCCTAAAAAATAAAAATGGGAAAAAGTCGCCATGATATATATTTTGTTAAATTGAAGTAAAATGATCGGTGAACACAAAAAGGTACAATAGTTTATTTTTTGTGGTAGGTATTAAACAAATATTGGATATATATCTAAAACGCTATACACTTCGCCGGGAGGGCAATTTTTATTGTTTTTTTTTTGTTTGGAAAAAATGTATACGATTCAATACATTCCACATATCGTGTGAAGGCACAAAAGTGTGCTATTTACATTCACTTAATTTATAACTCGTAATAACGTGTCAAGAAGTTCGTATTACACTCTATTTTAAAGGCAAATTTTAGTACAGTTAGCTATTCAAAATAACTCTTTCAACACTGGCATCGGCACATAAAACACATAGGTCCTCAATTATGTCTCTTATTGTCACCGACAACCATATTATTGTTTAATAATTCCTCCACCAAGAAGCCACAACCATATTATGGTTGCCTCTTAACCTGTTATGGTTAAAGATGACAATAATTTGTTTTAAATTAACAATGGTATTTTCTTCTGCTCCAAGAGCAACATGCTATGGTTGAAAACCAACCATGCTATTATAAGTGTTAAACATATTTTAGTCATTATTGGCCTAAACATGTTCGGAGGCAACCATAATATGGTTGTGCCTTCTTGAGGGAGGACACATGTAACCATAATATGGTTGTCGGTGATAATAATATGGTTAAGTTAACCATAATATGTTAACAATTTTCTTTAAAAATAGTTTTGTTGGAGGTGACCATATTTAAACATAGTTTTTCTCTGGGTGTAAGCCACACAAGCAATGGCGAGTACTTTGCCGATATCATAGTATACAACTAGTATGCCGACTCTTTGACAGGTACATAACTCAATTGTCAGTGAAACCTAATTTATGTTTGTATTAGTAAGATTTTTTTAAATGTATTGGTGTATAAAACTATTTCCACCACTAAACATAGTTGCATGAAATCGTATAGAATGTGGCAAAAAAAAATTTTTCATAATAAAATTTTATTAGTTCAATCAATTTTCAATTTATTAAATGCTGGCTGCATTTATTAACTTTTAAAAACAATGTTTGCAAAATTTTTATTCTGCAATATCGGAAAATATTTAAATAATTTATGATTTCAAATATTGTTTTCATACCACAAAATGCTACTCTGCTGGCTTTAATAATATTGACAACAGAAAAAAATTTATTGTCAAAAAAATTTATTTAAAAATTTTTAGTTTGTGAAAAATAAAAACATTTTGCGAAAGCAAATGAGCAAAATGTATTGGAAAAAATTATTAATTATGTGTTTGTGTCATTAAATTAAACATAAAGTGTTATATTGTGAAAAATTTTAAATTGAAAAATTTCAAATTTTGTTTTGTTTTTGTTGTTTTTATGTGTGTTGAATTCACACAGAACCTATATGTGTGAGGGGTTAACTAAAAAATTGAGAACACTCTCTCGAGTTGGCATACTAGTTCTATACTATGGCCGATATTTTGTTTCACACATAACTGTCATATATCCTTCTATCGTAATAAAATATATTGAGGTAATTCTCTGAACACTTTTTATTTTATTCACAATTAACATCGTGCGTTTTGGTTGGACCCCCCCTTTACAAAAATATTTTTTCTTCCATTTCTGTAAAAGTGGTTTTACAAAAACACGACTATCATTTGCAAAACAAATTTTAGGTAACAATTTTCTACATGTTTTCAATACAGAAAAGCTTATAATGTAGTAAAATAAGAAGAAAAAAAAAACATTAGCTCTTATTAGGGCGTTAATGGGTTAATTTAAAATATCACATTACAGCTCAAAATAGAATCTGGATATTTTGAAATTTTGTTACCATTTCTCCCATCTGTAATGACTTAAAGTATTTTTTATAAATTATAATATTAATATTGGTATTTTGTGGTCTTTACTTATGCCCTCCACTGTTGAGATTTTACATATCAAACAACACTCATCCACACTGTCGTTCATTACAATAATGAAGCCATGACAACTCAGACAAAATAGTAATAAATTTTTGCACGTTTACCACTCTTGAATGGGCATGATTTTTCTTCTTTTTCATTTATTTCTATTTGTGATTTTTCCCCTATTTTATGTTTGGGTATCTGTCTGTTGGACTGTGTGTGTGACAGTCTTGCATTCATGTTGCTTAATTTTCATTTCGATTTTATTTTACTTTTTTTTTGTCTTGTTATAGTTCTGGTTCTAATACTTTTCAAAATTAACTAATCATCCGTTTATGGCAAAATCAATAGACAAAAAATCATAGTGTGTTTTTATTTATAATTTAATTTCTTAGTACTATAATTGAATTCCAAATTGGAAATTGATTTTCATTTTAATATTGTTTTGTATATTTTTGTGTAAATGCAATTGAAGGCCAAAATTAAATTGGTATTCTGAAGAAAAAAAAGTTGATAAAAAAAATACAATAGATTTGATTGACCAAATTATTTCAGGTCAGTGCTATAATTATAAGAAAGGCAACAAAATTAAGCGTTGCTGTAATTTTGTGGTAAATATTGAAGGTTTTGGGGTTGTAGTATTGAAGTAAAAAGTATTCGTAAGCCTCATGGCCCAATTAGTAGGTCTGCGCGAAACTACAACAATGCAACAATAGAAAGAACAACACGCATTTTGTTTGTGTAAATTATGTTAAAGATATCAAAACCCAATGCATTTTTTTGTGTAAAAAATGGACAAGACGTCAAAAACAATTGCACGGTAAAAATACAACTCTACAAAAAATCAGCAGGCGTTTCGAGCAGACCTACTAATTGGGCCATGGTAAACCTTAAATACAAAGTTATAGAACTAAGTCATCTGGTAGCACCACTAAGAGTCAGTGCTGCTAATTAAGCAATTTTGGGGATGTGTAAGTAAATTTAGATTTAAGTGGAAATATTTATTTTAAAAACACATATTAAACCGCATAAAACCGGAAGAATTTTAACTTAAATAAATTTAATATTTTTTAATATTAACAACATTTTCTGCGGTAAATATGTTGATATGAGTGAACGTTTAATTCACTTGATTAAATTTTTAATTAATGTTTTAATTGGAAAAAAATGGCGAGAATTTTTTCTGTGAAGTTAGAGTGATGCTTGCACCATGATCCTTGCACCTCATTTGGAAATTTTAGCTCTTGCTGTTCCCAGAAATATATAATGTCTTTGTATAGAAGCTACCACGCCCCTTCTCGAATCCAACCCATTTATGTACCAAATTAAGACAACGTTTTTCTTTCCGTCCTTTACATATAACGCCCACTTCTTCACACCCGCGAATTTTTTTTTGGATGTTGTTTATTGATAACCAAGATGGTTGTGCCTTATTTTAAAACTTTAGCTCTTCTCGTTCACCAGATATACAGAAAAAACAACAACGAAAAGGGATTTATGGGTAGTATTAGAGGCAGTCGTGGTTTTCTGCGCATATCTCAGCTTTTCGTGGATCGAATAGACTAGATCTAGTGGAGTATATGTGACATAAATATATCAAAACCTAGTCTCCATCATTTCTGTGGTCTTTGGAAAACCAATTTCAACAGACAAATGGACATTGTTAAATCAACTTCGCTCCGCATATGGACCCAGAAGGTATAATAAACAAGTAATATCACTATATTTCGCTGTGCCAAATTTTTGATACCCTACCTTTGGGGTTTATAAATTATAAACCAATAATTATGGTTGCGTAATAAATGGTATTTCAAAAGTACCGTTTATATAGGTCCTAATACAAATTATGGACCGATCTTTACGAAACCTAATTGCGTGTCTTCTAGTCTTATGAAACTAGGACACACCAAATTTTACGGAAATAACATATTAACTTATGACTTTACGCGCTCTAAAGTGTTTTCCAAGAGTGGGTTCTATATAGAGCCTATAGGCAATTACGGACCGATATTTAAGAAATTTAGAAGTATGATAACAAGCGGTGTGTGCACTCCGCCACCCCATTATAAAGGACGATTCATCGTGAGGTTTGATTTTCAATATGCCTTTATACAGATCACTGACTGTGACTGCTTTGTCATTTTTGTTCAGTGTCGTTTAGAAAGTTATCATTAAAAGACTCACACATCAACAGCGTCTCCAAATTGTTCAGCTGTATTACGAAAATCAGCGGAAAAGCTCAAGGAAAATCGGTGTTTTTTCGTGAAATTTTATTCAGTGATGAAACAAATTTCTGGCTCGATGGATACGTTAATCAACAAAATTGCTGTATTTGAGAACCAAGAGCTGCCATTATATCCATTAAAAACAACGGTATGTTGTATGGTTGGTGGACTCATTGGTGCATATTTCTTAAAAAACCGGAAAATCAGAATGTAACCGTCAATGGTAACCGTTAACGGACTATGTGCTTTCTGCAATTTAAGCGCATGGTCTCGGAGGCTCTAGTTTCAACAAGAAGGCTCTACTAGCCATACAGGGCGTGAAAAAATGTGCTTGCTGAGAAATCGTTTTGTGATCACTTTTGGTTACGGTAAATTGGTCACTTATATTGTATGATATCACAAATTTGGACTATTTTATCTGGGGATATCTAAAGTCTGAGGTCTTCAAGAATAATCCATCTACGGTTGACGCTTGGAAGCCAAAAAAACTCGTGTTATTCGCAAGATACCAGTCGCTATGCTCAAACGAGTAGCCTAAAATAAAAACTTCCGAATGGACCACCGAATAGACGCAGTCATGACCAACATTTACATGACATCATTTTAAAACAGTAAATGCCATAAATTGTTCTTTCAACCGATAATAAAAATTGTAAGTTCACTTTCAAATTTTTTATGTGTTTTATTTTAAATAATAAATTAAACCTCGCGATGAATCATCCGATATTAGCTTTTGTAAAAAAAATGTATATAAATTCTTAACGGTGGGTTTTCTGCATATCGATTTCATAATACGTATCTTACTGAACCCAGGGGGGCTACTCTCTATTGCGATGCGAAAGAAAATTTTAGCAAATCTAGCGATTGGTACTCTCTAATGTGCTTGCGCATTTGTCTTTTGCATCTTTTTATTTTTTTCTTTTCGCAAATCATCATTATATCTTTTATTTTAAATTTTCCAATTTGAAATTTTTTTTACATATTTTACCATTTTATTACAGGAAATCTGCGCTATCTTTGATTTTTATTACCAGTATTGCTTAATTTTCAAACAATTTTGCGAAAGTGATAGAGAGTACCAAGTTGGAATTAAGCTTTCGCATCGAAATTGTATTCGTATCGCAATAGCGAGTAGCCCCCCAGTGTGCTGAATTTTAATTCCAAATTGCTTTGAAGAACTAGAACCAATTTGACGTCAAAGTTGTTCTTTTAAGTCCGCAAACAGTGTGCGTGCTTTAAACATATGGACTCACACGTAATTACAAATATAGCATGCCTCCATTCACCACTAGTGATGGAGAGTATAAAAAAATTCTTGTGATAACAATATTATCAATAAAAAGTTAAACAAAGGGTGTGTGTGAAACGGTAGCAAAGTTCTATGGTGAAATAAAATTTGTCTGTTGTAGAAAAATTTCATGTTTGTGCTGTATGAAATTATATCATTTTTGACAACGTAAAATTTTGACATAAAGAAAAAAACAATTGTTTTCTGACATTTCATAATAGAAGTCTATGTTAGCCAATTTTTTGGCGGCGGCAATTCAGCAAAAAGTAGCCGATAACCGATCACCTGACAAAATAATTAGTTATTCAAAATGAACAAATTATCTATTACAATATGTTATTATTTTAAATATATGTATTTATTATTATTATAAATATATTTTAGCCGGACTTCAAAAAAGGATGAGGTTTTTAATTCGGTTGTCTGATGCTTTTGTTAATGTTTGTTACCGCATAACTCCGTCAACAAATTGTACTTACAAAAAATGTTGGAAATCAAACGGACAATTTCTTTGACCGGAAATCTATTTTTTGAGCAAATCCATAATTTATAAACCAATTTTCAGAATTCGCGCTTGTTTTTAATAAGATTTGCTAGCAGGTGAAAAAAATTTGAGGAATTTGGCTTTTTCCAAATTTTTGCATTTTTTTTAAATTATTTTCCGTTTTCCAGCGACTATTTTTTTTTCTTCTCTACTGGTTGGAGCCCATAAACAGATATGTTATGCGTTTTAAAACTT
The DNA here is from genome assembly GCA_943735925.1 of Pollenia amentaria. Taxonomy (NCBI): domain Eukaryota; kingdom Metazoa; phylum Arthropoda; class Insecta; order Diptera; family Polleniidae; genus Pollenia; species Pollenia amentaria. Next base: position 194,885,004 of record OX031008.1, on the reverse strand, counting down.
TTAGGAAATTTCTCATCTCTATTAATCTTTTTAAAACTTCGGGAATTGCACGTTTTTAGGTAACCCAAATCCTAATAAGCTGATTATGAAAATAATGATATAACAAACATAATTTATCCTATTTTTTCGAATATATTTCCAAAAAATTGTGATAGGTTTCTTTTAATTTCACTAACATAAGATTCTTTTTGCCTTGACAATATAAAAAATGCTTGAAATGAAAATATAATTAGCGCTCTGTAGTGTATTATGGAATTTTAAATTTATTTTTATTTTTTCCAGTCGGTCGTGCTCGATGAGAAAAGACGTGTTTCTTTTAACTCCGCATACGGTTCTTTTTTTTTAACATAAATTAATTAATAATATCAGTGTAACAAGCGAATTTGGACGCTCAATATAAAAGTGAACAAAAGAATAATTATAAAAAAATTAAGAAAAAAAAATACAAGTAAAAAAAAATATACTTACATATGTATGTATGTACGTACGCACATACATACTTGCAAATAATCTGTGCAAAAAAATATTTATTCTTTTTTTCTTTTATTATCTCGGTGTAACAACATTATACATAATAAAAAGAGCACAGTCAACAAAAAAAATAAAAACAAAAAAATAAAAAAACGGTGAAAAAAACAAAAACAACTCTATATGAGTAATAACAATGAAACAACAACAAAAGTAAATGATATTCATGCTAGTGAAAGCAATGTGGAAATAAACACAACAACAGAAAACAATACAAGCGTTACCGCTGTTACCATAATCCCAAACATAGACGCAATGTTAAACAAACAAGAAAAAAGTTGTCAAAAACCACAAGTGCAAGTTGGTATGGATAGGTATATAACAGTGCTTAAACGTGGTCGCAGCCCTGCCTCTTCAGCTGTTGCCTCTGCCTCGAAAGTTCCATCTTTTGATAGAATAAACTCGCAAAATCGTTTTGCAATTCTGGAGGATGAATCTTCTGAAACACCCAACGTCATAAAATCGTCGAAGCCACCCCCGATATATCTTAGAGAGCAAAACTCAAGTGAGCTAATAAAAAGTTTAATATCGGTGATAGGTGAAAATTCGTTTTACGTAGCTGCAATCAAGCGTGGTAATATTAACGAAACAAAAATACAGATTAATAATGAGAATGATTTTCGTAAATTAATTAATAAGTTTGAAGCACTTAAAAAAAGCTTCTATACTTACCAGCTGAAAAGCAGCAAAGGTCTGCAGGTTGTGATAAAGGGCATTGACTCATGCGTGGACCCAGACGAAATAAAAACATTTTTAGAAGAAAAAGGTTTCAAAATTAAAAATGTTACAAATATTAAAAATAGGGAAAAAAATCCCCAACCACTATTTCGAGTGGAGTTAGAGCCCGGCGACGTTAAGCTAAAAAAAAATGAAACGCATCCCATTTACAGCTTAAAATACATCCTGTACAGGAAAATAACGATAGAAGAGCCGCACAAAAGAAATGGGCCTGTTCAGTGTTTAAACTGCCAAGAATTTGGTCATACTAGGGCATACTGCTATTTACCCCCTGTTTGTGTCGTATGTGGAGAACTACATGGTACCGTTCAGTGTGATAAGTCAAAAAATGACCCTAATGTAAAAAAATGTAGCAACTGTGGTGGTAATCACACTGCCAACTATAGAGGATGTCCGGTATATTCTATTGTCAAGCGTTCTGTTGGACAGAAACTTAATCCCCCTCAAACGCAGGCAACTTATCAAGAAAACACTAACGGCGTTCAAATACCGCAGCCAAATAATAACAGAACCTCGTACGCTAATGTCTTAAAATCTAATCATATGCCATTGCAAGGTGATTTACCAAATAATGACGAAATTCCCACTTCTAATTTAACTCGGCTAGAAAAAACCATGGAAACATTAGTGCAAACCGTTAACAATTTTACCAACACAATGGGTAACATGATGCAAGAAATGTTAAGAATGCAATCGATGTTATTGCAAGCTGTACTAAATAAGCCATGAACTGTCTAAAAATTTGCTTTTGGAACGCAAACGGCATCCGCCAACATAAAAATGAACTAGAATACTTCCTTAAAAATAAACAAATCGATGTTATGATGGTTTCTGAAACTCATCTGACCTCGAGAAATACGTTTAAAATCAATGGTTATATATTATATGATACCAAGGACCCTCGAGGTAGAGCTTGTGGAGGTTCTGCCATTTTGATAAAAAACCGAGTAAAACACTACTTAATGTGTGATCATCGTGAAGATTATCTCCAAGCAACGACCATTTGCGTCGAGGAATTAAATCGAAACCTAGTTATTTCATCAATATATTCACCACCTAGATTTTCAATATCAGAAAGCCAATATAATAAATACTTCAAAGCATTAGGACCCTGCTTCCTGGCTGCTGGCGATTATAACGCTAAACATACTTTCTGGGGGTCACGACTTATTACGCCTAAGGGTCGTGTTTTGTTTAACACAATTCGTAAAATGGATCTAAATGTGATCGCGAGCGGTGAACCAACATATTGGCCTACTGATCAGCAAAAAGTTCCAGATGTCATAGATTTTGGAGTGGTTAAAAACATCCCCGCAGAAACGATTTATGTTGAGGCTTCCTTAGAATTATCTTCCGACCACACACCTACAATTGTTACTATAATGATTCCAAATAGAATCGTATCGCCGTCTGGGTACTTATCCAAATCACCCTCACAAATAAATTGGTTAAAATATAAAAAATATCTTAGTGCCCATTGCACAGAAAATATTCCGCTTAGCACACCGGAGAGCGTGGATCTCGCTATTGTTAATTTTGACAGTTATCTCAAACTAGCTGTTCAACATTCCAGCACAACCCTCAAAAAAACCAAAAACAATATCATATATTCTGTAGATGTCGAGCGTCTATTGACTGAAAAAAGGAGAGTTCGAAGAGAGTGGCAATTGCACAGATCCCCCCAACTTAAGACTTTATTAAAAGACTGCACAAAAAGGCTAAGAAAGTTACTGCAGTCCCAAAAAACTGCATCCTTTGAAAAATATCTTAAGGAACTTGATGCAACTCCACAATCAGACTACTCATTATGGCGTGCAGCTAGAAATCTTAAAAGACCAGTTATCACTAAACCACCATTAAGAAACTTAAACGGAAGTTGGGCAAGAAATGATATAGAAAAAGGAAATCTTTTTGTTAATCATTTGAAAACCGTATTTACCGCTCACACATCTCTCGATATGGCGGTCGAGTTACCACCTGTTGCTGTTAGAGCAGCTGTTCCACTAAGATTTGAGATAAGAGAAATCGAAAAGGCTATTCATGATTTAAACCCGAAGAAAGCCCCTGGTTTTGATAAGATCAGTAACAAAATGCTTTTGGAGCTACCCAGCATAGCAAAGAAAATTATTCTCTTTATTTTTAATGCTATTTTACGCCTTGAATACTACCCTCAGGAATGGAAAGTATCATTAGTTACCATGATACCTAAATCAGGAAAGGATCCTACAAAAGTTGAGTCATATAGACCTATAAGCTTATTGTCTAATATATCAAAGCTGTTTGAGAAGCTGTTAGTGTTAAAATTAACCCCAATTTTAAATGTAAATAGATGTATTCCAAACCATCAATTCGGCTTTAGAAGAGAACATAGCACAATTGAACAAACCCATCGTATAGTAAACGCCATAAGAAAAACCTTTGAAGAAAAAAAATATTGTTCCGCCCTCTTCATCGATGTTTCTCAAGCTTTTGATAAAGTCTGGCATGAAGGCTTATTACATAAATTGAAGCTAAATTTACCAGTAAACACACACAAGCTGTTAGAAAGCTACTTAGTCGGTCGAAAGTTTATTATTAAAGAAGGTGCTTTTATAAGTTCTCCTCAGCCAATTGACGCTGGAGTCCCTCAGGGAAGCATCATGGGCCCACTGTTATACCTAATATATACCTCAGACATGCCAACAAACAACCACACCCTAACTTCAACATTTGCTGATGATACAGCTTTTTTAAGCGTGCACGAAAACTGTCATGAAGCTTCTCGCTACTTGCAGGATCATATATTTGAACTGGAAAAGTGGTTAAAACAATGGAGAATAAAGGTTAATGAGCAAAAATGCGTACATATAACATTCACCTTGCGTCGGGAGTCATGTTCCCCTATTAAAATCAATAATCAATTAGTGCCCCAACAATCGCATGTAAAATATCTCGGAATTCATCTAGATCGGCGTTTAACATGGAAATGCCATATAGAAGCAAAACTAACACAAATGAAACTAAAAGCAATTCAACTTAATTGGCTTATTGGAAGAAACTCTGTTCTTAGTCTCGATTGTAAACTTCTACTTTACAACTCTATCTTAAAACCAATTTGGTGCTACGGTATTCAGTTATGGGGCACTGCCTCGGCTTCTAATATCGAAAAAATTCAAAGGCGACAAAATAAACTTCTTCGAATAATCACAGCCGCTCCCTGGTATGTTAAAAACTCAAATATTCACAAGGATCTCAATGTGCCGTTAGTAAAAACTATTATTACGAACTATGCAGTAAAATATTTAAAAAGACTTGAGTCGCACCCAAATCCACTAGCTCGAAATATTTTAAATTACAGCGGCCACTCTAGATTAAGGAGAAGAGATACAGCAGGACTCATCAGACAAGAAGAGCGCTAAACATCTACATATGTGAACAGAAACCGTGAAGAGAAAAATTTTCGTCTAGCATTGGCAGGACAAAAATAAAGTATTAGTATAAGATTTGATTAATTATTGTTAGTTCATATTTAATATATGAAGATTCAATAAATAAATAATGAAAAAAAAAAAATTTTTATTTTTTAAAGTTTTTTATTTTTATTATACATTGATGTCAACATGCACAAATTACAATAACAAAAAACGTTAATAATAAAAAGAATTATATATGTAACTATTTTTGATCGTATAATAGCTTATATAAATATGCAACACGGCTAAAAAGAAAATTTTGACTAAAAAATTTCGAACCAGCGGCGGCGGCTTAAAGGCGACTTTGAGCTGCACAACCTGGAATTGTGTCTATGATAATTGTGAAGTTGTCAAAAATTTCCACGCTAATGTGAAAATTTATACTAGAAATTTGATTCACCTCAACATTGTCAACATTTTACTTTCATGAGTACTCTGCTACATTTCTCACACGCCCAAAGTAACATATAAAAGTATGTTCAAAAAAAAAAAAAAAAGTTTGGGATGACCTTATAAAGCACCTTTCACACTATTCCACAAGTCTTAAGATTTTTGCCCTCCTAATATCCATTGATTTTTGGTCTGATTGTCAAAAATCAAATAGAAACTAGTTCGCTGCATTATCACACTTCAAGTAGTTGAAAAAAGGACATGATGGAGGGAATTAAACAAAAAGAGGGATAAGGAATTGATATACTAATAAAATTATTAATTAACCTTTTTTTTACAGCTTAAATATTTTTTTTACAGCTTAAATATTTTTTTAAAATTAAAATAACCATAACATAAGCGAATTTTAAAAAAAAAAAAAAAAAAAATAAATTTCGCTGTATTAGGCTATTTAACACGGTAGTACAATGTATTACGACTTTGTAGAATCAAAATATTATGAAATTCTCTCCGTGTTAAAAAAAAAAAAAAAAATAAGAATCTATTGTAAGTATTTTTCATAAGTAAAATCAAAGTTAAGATATTAAGCAGCTGAGTTAACAACAAAAAAACAGATGGTTAGAGAGAGTTTTACAATATTTACAAAAACAACATGAAAATTCCCTGAGTTGATTTTCGTTGTTTTTGTAATTGTATAAAAATAATACCACCTTCAATAAATACTTTTAAGATGCACTTATGAGAATACATAAGTTTCTAAAATGGTTTTGAAAATAAACATTTACCGACCGTATGCCAAATTTTGTATCCGTATTCTCTCTTACTCAACACATTTCGCTTTTACATGGTAAGTTTTTTTCTCATTCTACATCATTTTTTGGCATGTCGTAATACATTGTACTACCGTGTAAACTAGCCTTTATAAAATTTTTTTGTATACTTCGTAACTAATTTTGTACTTGTAGAAAATGGGGAGAGCCATACGATTGTCAATTTTTTTTTACGAATGTTTTGACATTTTATAACAAATTGTTTTCATACTATTAAACATATTGAATTTATTTAAGTTTTTGAAACGTCGCACAGAGGGATGGCTCATTGATCATTGAAAATTAAGAAAAAATGGAATATCAGCAAAATCGGCCACGCCCGTCGGTTCTATACTTTTTAGCATACAATTTTTTCTATCCAAGCACAATCCTTCAAATTTAGTACATAAACTTTATAGAATAAACAAAACATGCATGCTAAGTGCTATCATCATTAACCATGTAAATCGCCCATATCTATCTATATATATAAAATTAAATATGTTTGTTTGGTTGTCTGTTTGTTGGCTTATAGACTCGTAAACGGCCGAACCGATAGGATACCACAATTAAGTATCGAATATTTTAAGAGGCGCTGCACCCATTTTCTTGAATTTTTTTTAGGATCTTCCAAGCACCGAAATTGAAGTAAGATAGCTGTAGGGGAAGTGCTTCCCCCATAGGACGCCAATGTTTAATATCGCATATCTTAAGAACTGTTATAGTGAGAATGTTCAAACTTGGTAGGAGTCACTCTTATGGAAAACTACACATTTAAAAAACATAAAAAGGGGGTTGGTACAGGGGGAGCAATACCCCCATAGGCAGCATATATTTAATATCGTGTAACTGAAGAACTATTATAGCGAGAGTCTTCAAATGTGGTAAAGTTATGGTAAACTTAAAATTCCAAAATAAAAATGGGCGGGGTAGACGAAGGAGAAGCAATACCCTCCATTGGACGAAAATATTAAATACTTCATATCTGAAGACAAAAGTCTTCAAGCTTTGTAGGACTCACTCTTGTTGCAAACTACACCTTTTAAAATAAAATATAATATTCAACATTTTTCATTTTTCGAATTTATTCGATGAGTTAAATTTCAGTTATGTATTTTTATAAAGCTTTTTGTAATAGCTCTATTCCTTAAATTTATTTTTAGAAATGACTTTATACACCACCAGACTATTATATTGTATTTTCTTGTTACATTTTACCTTAGCTTTCCGTATAAGTAATATTTTTTTTAACAAATATCTCAGCCGTATCCTGCTCAAATTTTTATACACTTCCCATTATCGAAATCCTTAAGTCTGAATGTTGTAAATTTTTTTCTGAATATAGTGCTGCTTTATTACTTTGTAATATAAAAAAACTTTTTACAAATTTGACTTGCTCATTTTATTTTTTTTACATTTTGTCGTACATATATCACGTCACTTCACAATGGAAATGCCCATATAAAAAGTACGTGAAACAAAAAAACTGTTGAGAGCAAAGACCTATTTAAAATGAAGATCCCTTCTTTGTTTGTATGAAAAAATATTTGCATATGAGACGAAACAAATAATTAAAAACACAAAAAAATATGTTATAATACTACAAAAAATTAAAAATTTTGTTACGTCGGTTAATAGGTTAATCGACTGTAATTAATCGGTTTAAACATTAATCAAAAATATCCAATTTTAAATTAACCGATCAGTTAATCGGGTAGTAATTAATTGGTTAACCGAATGAATACCCTAGTATGTGTGGATTGTTTTGGATAAGAAAATGAATGCTGTGTGTATTTCAAACATCCAATGAACTTCAAATTCATAAAAATGTATTCTGTTTCAAAGATTTTAATAACCTGTCATTACTGAAATCATGCGTAAACCCCGTTTCATCAAAAATTGTAGTAAATCAAATCCGTGCATTGAGTAAAATGATTTCAATTTCATATTTGCGTGTTGCCTCAAAAAATACGAAATATATGTACTTGTTGCAGATATTAAAAAGTAAAAAGAAAAAGCTTATGCTGCGAATTTTTTAATATTTCGCCACTGATCAATAGTTTGTGTCATTTTAAATTTTCTATCAAGGACTATTTTAAAGCAAATAGCAATATTGGTTACATTTTGAAATAAAAATTATGAAATCGCATGTTACGGAATTATATTGACAAAGACATCATCAGCTATTGAGGATGATTATTGCCAGGAACAGAATTTGCATCAGTCAGTCAATCAGTCACTTGCATGCATGCATCATAAAACGCAATAAAACCCAAACGCTGACAGTTATGGATCATACATATATGAATATTTCAAATGACGTTACTGTTGATATTTGAGATTTCAAAATGAAAATGAAATTAAAAGAGGCGCACACAGACGCAGGCGGTATTACTCAGGGACAGTCAGACAAACAAGCAGTCAAATCGTCGTGCAGCCATACAACATCCATCCCTAAAGCGACGATAATGACGAAACACCACAGAAAGGCAATACAATTTTAAATGCAGTCGTTTTGTATGATAATGATGACGATAATGATTACAATGTTGGAGGTGATGACAATGACTAACGTGGCAATAATCATTGAATCATTTTGGTTTTGGTTAAGAGGTTACAAACATATGAAAAGTATGTGTGAATGACTGACTGACCGAATGTACAAATGAATATTTGAATGGAAAGTTGTTTGTCTGCTAGTTTTTTGTGGCAGGATGGCACAAGGATGCTTTGCACCAACAAATGGTTAGTTGGCTGGTTGTAAAAATATTTCGGGTGTTGGGTTAATCCAGACGTACAGACTTATGCATGCATATAAGTTGGCCACAATGGGCTTTTGTGGTTACTTTTGCAAAGCTTGGCAATAACATCATTATCATTAACAAACATAAACATCATCATTACCATAAAACTGGCAGTTAAAAAAGACAGTACTCGTTGTTATTCAATGAATGCCAAACATTTCATTTTCCCCTGTCACATGTGTATTAAATGCGATGACAACCATTATCAAACGCAAGAGATTGTACGTGTGTGTTTGTGTATATAGAAAAGACAGGGACAGAGAAATAACAAAATGCAATTATATTCTTGCAAAAACCTGTAATAATCATAAATTTTCCATTTGTATTTTTTCATCTGATGGATTTTGTCACACAAACTGAAAATCATTGCTTGAATTTCTGACGGAGATGATGCTGACAGACGAATGGTTGATGTACAAGTCTTACTAATCAAATTTTAAAATCATTGGGAGCGTATATAATTTAAAAATTCATTTACCATTTTTAAAAACCTTCTCATAATTGCCTTCATTTTATTGGGGATAAAGAGAAATTATGGACAAAAGAGAAATATTCAAGGTTTTATAGCAGTGGTGGGCAAGATACATACAAGTATCCTATGATATTTACATTTGTGTGCGTGAAGCAATAAATCCTTTTTTATTTTCTTTGTTAAAATGAAATAAAAAAGCGAACACGGACCAAAAACGAGAATGAACGTGTGTGCTTCCTATTTAGGACCTATGGGTAAATATGGATCTACCACTATTAATTTTTGTATTGCGGTTTGGTTGTATTTAAAAGTTGCTAATGATGAAAAATAATAGGGTTCCACTCATGGAACATTAAAAACAAACAACAAGCTTAAGAAAATTCAAATATGAAGAAAAAGTTTAAGACCAAATATAAATTTTTCTTGGCAAATCTTTATTTTGTAAAATAAATAAAGCAAAAAGAAAACTATTCAGAGTGCTATATTCGGCTGTGCAGATTCTTTCCTACCCTCCATCGAGATTTGGAATATTTCAAGAGAGGGCTCTATGTGGGATCTATAAATAATATGTCAATCTTTATAAAACCTTACCTCACATTAATATAATTCGTTGCTTTATTTAAATAATATCATGATATGTTTCAGATATATAATTAGGAGTATTTAAATGATTTTGAGGAGGGGATTTTATATTGGAGCTACCGTAAATCGTTCACTACAAAATACGTAGAGTTATTTCAAGTAATAAAAAACCTATTGGCCGATTATGTATGGCAACCAAATTAAAGTTGAGTTGCCAGTTGCCAAAAATATATTGCAGCTGGTAACTGATGTCGATTTTAAACAACCAATCAGCCAACCGTAAAAGTTTGGTTGCTTTGTAGATATGGGACATTTTATTATATATTAACAAACTGGATAAAATTACCACAAGACAACTGTTTGATTGACTAGTCCAAAAAACGAAACTGAATCCAAGCACATAGTAAAAATTCAGAAGACACAATTAGCCCTGAGGCAAGAAAATTTATTTACAGCTACAGACGGTGATTGTAGCAGTTTAAAATTGCCTCTCAAGTGTCGCCCAACAGATGTCACGTGCACTCCTTCTGCACTGGTGTGTGGGTTGACACCAGTGTAAGATAATCTTCTTCCAGATAGGGCAAATGGGGAGCCGCTGAGACTTAAACGGTGGCTGTGTAAAAGAAGATTATTATTATAATTTCTCCAGAGGTGTAATTATAATAGATTGAATTAAGGGTAGAAAGTGAAAATAGAAGTCTTAGTAATTTTTACCAAATATGGGGTTTATTACAATTCAATCTTCACTTAACTTATGTATGTACATACGGTTGGGTACAAAATGTAATTTTCCAGAGAATCGCAAGGTTGACTTAAATTATCCGCACTGCTGGGTAGTGGTTGATGTTATTCGCTCTGATGTTAAAAAAGGAATAGCCAATTTACTGGTTACAAACGCGAAGGCAAGTTGCACCAGCTTAAAGTTAACGAAAGTTCGCTACAATTGACAATTGGAAAAATTGCGACGAGTATTAAAATTGCAGTGCGGCCAACTTAAGTCAAATTTGCGATATTATTCGAGGTACGTATTATTCATAAAAATTTAAATATTAACGGAAACTAGATAATTAAAATATTTCAAACTCTTATTCATTAGTAATACATATTTTCTAAAGATAATACATATAGTAAATTAAACTTTGATTTTAAACGTACAAAGGTAATTTGTACACCATCTTTTTGGTCATACTTTTCCATATTAAATTCACTTATTTTCATTTTTTTAATACAAATTTTTATTTCGGCTTGCAATATAAAATCGACCTATTAAAATCTAATGTTTTAAGATCTAATGCTTAAATTGCTTTTCAAAAGGCCGTTTTATATTGAACTTATGGTTAATTAGGAAATTATGACAGATTTTACTGCCATAGTGTTATTCGTAATGGTTTTGGACGTACTAAATAGTTTTCTGAGAATGGGCTTTATATGGAGCCAATGGTAAACTATGAACCGATCTTCACCAAATAGTAGAATTTTTAGTCCTATAAAACGAAATTGTGCAAAATTAAATGAGAATCGACGCATTCTGCCACCGATTTATGCAAGTTTTTGTAACAAAAATATTAATTTTTCAAGGAGGTTGATCCACGTTTGGGCTCATAACTCTTTTTCTACTCCATCGATTACACAGGAGAAAAAGGAAGAGTTTGGTGCCTACTTTGTTCTTTTTTTGTTGAGACTATCAAAATTGCGGTTGTTTTCAAAAAACGGACAGACTGACAGACAGACCGACGGACATAGCTAAATCGACTTAGAATAACTCAAGGACAACAAATACAATATATATACTTTATGGGGTCTTTGATGAATATTACAAAAGTTTCACACGGAATGACAAACTAAGTATACCCTCATTCGCCACCAGTGGTGGTGGAGGGTATACAAATAAATAAAAATTAAGAAAGTACTAATTTCCGGGATGTGCTCTTAAAAAATTTTAAGTAGAATCAATAGCTCTCGGATTTATACGCCATATTCGCATTTATGTGTAATTCTTAACTCAAAGACAATCATATCTCCATTAAAATGAGAAATCCTTTTATGTTACGCTTACAACTTTTAGGCTTTTTATGGAGAACCAAAGAAAATTTTTATCAGGAGGCTGCAAATGAACTGCAGACTTTAACATTTCGAGGCGTTTAATTTAACAATGCCATGCAACAAATTTCATAATATGACAAAATTCAGCTACTAATTGGACATCCCGATCATGCGATTAAACACCACTGGATTATTATTTTTTGTGATCCTATTGTTTGAGATAATGTCTATGCAGAGTTAATCGAACCAGTTGCATGCTTTAAGCTCAAAATCCGGATTGTGATTTTCAAAAAAAATCCGCTATATTTCCAAAATTTTGTTAAACATTTTGAAAAAATAAAAGTCTCTGAATCTATGGTCAAAAAAAAAAAGAATTATCTAGACTTAAAAACATAAAAAAGAAACTTTTTAAAAAATATAAAACAACTGGCTTGCTGTCTGATTATAGCAGATTTGCGGTTTCACGTACTGAATATAACTTATTAAACACAAAGCTGTATAAAATCTATATATCTAATATGAAACAAAATTTTAACTGCGACCCGAAATCATTTTATAAATTTGTTAATTCCAAAAAGAAATCTGGTGGCTTCCCTAAAATAATGAAGTTCGGTGCTTACGAATCTAGTGACGATCAGATAATAAGCAACTTGTCTGCTGATTTTTTTCCACCACTTACTCTGATTCCCAATATGATTTAAATGAATACCCACATCATATTGCGGGCCATCAAACAATACCCATTTCTCCAATCCACACAAATCAGATGTTAGACTCTTTAAAATCTGTTAAGTCATCATACCATATGGGTCCCGATGGTGTTCCCAGTTGTGTTCTTAAGAATTGCGCACATGCACTAGCTACTCCATTAAGCATAATATTTAATATATCCTTGAAATATGCCTATTTTCCTCAGTTGTGGAAAGACTCCTTCGTTATTCCGCTATTTAAATCTGGCAATAAGTCATGTGTTACAAACTATAGAGGCATAGCAAAGTTAAGTGCAATCCCTAAACTTTTTGAAAAGTGTGTTATAGACAATGTTCTTCATCAAATTTCGTCCCTACTATCTCCCCGTCAACATGGCTTTAGAAAAGTTCGTTCATCAGTAACTAAACTCATGCAGCTGACTACTATAGTAAATCGTGGATTTATTAAAAGGAAATTTACAGATTGTATATACACGGATTTTAGTAAAGCTTTTGATAAAGTCAATCATAAATTACTTCTGATTATATATGTAAAAAAATTGGGAAAAAATTGGATTTTTTAAACGAATTAGAAATAAAGTATCAATTATGACATTAATAAATATTTACAACACGATTATCAAACCTCATTTTGAATATGGATCAACAATATTATATACGTGCTGCACAGATACCCAAATAAACAGAAAACAAAAATTACAAAACGAAGCAATGAGAACTATTTTAAAATGCAACCGTTTTACCTCAATAAATTATATGTTGGATACTCTAAAATGGATGAATATACATCAAAGATTGGAACTCACAACACTGACCTTTATCAAGAAAATGGAGATAGATTATTTAATCTTATTTATTATTATTTATCTTCCTTAATAGAACAACTACGATATGTTGGTGATGTTCAATGATATAATCTAAGAAATAATTATGATTTTAGATTAAAATGTGCAGATACAAATACAAATACAACACAACGTTCACTTTTCTACAAAGGACTTAAAAAATATAGCATGATACATCCTATAATTAAAAATGAAACAAATATTAATATATTTCGAAAAAAATTGTTAATTTTATTAGAAATACCAATGTAAATTAGAGTTTGTTGAAAATAATGTGTTATTAGACATTTAGAAAATGTAATGTAAAAGTATTATAAATTCTACTAATAAATAAATAATAATAATAATTATGTAATTTTTTTTTTTATACTTGGTCTGTAAGGATTTATTCCGTAAACCCTAAATAAATAAATAAAAAAAAAGATAAACATATGTCATCTGTTCATGTTTAATTAAGGTTTTGAAAAATAAAGTTCTTTGTGGAATACCCTGTATGCTACTGGCAATTACGATTGCAGTTGCTATTTTATTGCTAAAATTATTACAACAAAATAAAATTTTTCTATGAATATTATATGCCTTAAACATTTGTATGATGCAAATATTTAAATAAATATACTTATTTTCTTTTAAAAAAGGCAACAACTCAATAACAATTTTATTTATTTATTTTAGTTTTGTTGCATGCATCAATACTTGAAAAAAAGTTTTTAGTATTTTACCAAAAAAAATTTTTTGTGTTTTTTTTTTGTAGTAAAATTTTATATTTAAATTGAGTTTCTACAAAAGGAGGAAAGTAAGTAGAAAAAAATTTAAATTAAATGAAATTTACAAAAAAATGTTGTAAAAATGTTTTAGTACTAGATTTTTTAAAGACTCGTTTGTACTTTCATACAAACAAGTAGCATGGAGAATAGAATTTGATTTGATTTTTTTCGTCATTCAATTCAATAGAGAATTCATCCGAACTGAACTACATACATTTATTTAATATTCAAACATAAGTATTCCCTTAATAAACTACATACACACATGAACAAACGCACACAGATAAAGTAACATTTAGACTAACGCATACACTTACACAGAGGCCCTCGACTACTGACATCCCACCATTGACAACATATTTTAACATAAAACTTATTCGTTTTGTACTTGTTGGGATAACAAATATTTACGAAAAAATTCGAACATGAAAATGCGTAAGAGTTTTTTTTTTCGAGGGCTTAAGGAAAATGATCAATAAAAATGTAGAAGTACATATTTTGATTGGATTGGAAAGAAAAGAGATAAAAGATAAAGAAAGCAGTACTTTAAAAGTACCTGTTTCAAAATAGTAAAATTTTTGACAAGAAATAATCATAAAATATGTAATTTTCTGTGGAAAAGAGCTGGTTATAAAAAGTTAAATTCCTTTTCAAGTACATTGAAAAATACACTTTTTGTAAAAATACTTGTTTTAATCCAGTTTATAATTATATTTTCAGGCCTGGTTTTAAGATGTGGAATAAGTTTAAACTTAGTTTAACGTAGTTTGAAACTCGGATTTTTCCGCCGAAATGTAATTTTTTTTTTATAATTTCATTAAATACCAACATTTAACACATATATAAGCTCTTCCATCAAAATTTTGAATACCAACCTGGTAATGACGGCAAAAATCTGTTTTCTGACTAACAAAACCTAGTTTAACTAAGATCTCAAAAACCCAGTCTTAAAATATGTTTTTGGTAGAGAAGGACAGCGTTTCTTCTGCAAAAAAAAAAAATAAGTTGTATTTAAAAAAGTATTTCTTATTAAGTATCATATTTTAAAATCCTGTTGTGTAAAAATATCCTTTTTGAAATAGTACTAAGATAATAAAAACATAAAAATACTTTTTTGTATATATTTGAAACAAAATTACCAAGTAAAAATGCTCTTTTGTGCAAAATATTTCCTTCAAATAAATGTATTATTATAATTAAAGTATAAATTTTGATCAATAACAAGTGCCATAATTTGGCCACCGGAAAAAAAAGCATCTTGTATTGGCATTTACCAACACTAGTGGTGAATAACGGTATACTATATTTGACATTTCATATGAAACTTGTTAAATATTCATCTTAAGTACACATCTACTGGGCCCTCGAGTAATTCTAAGTCGATTTAGCCATGTCTGTCTGTCCGTCTATTGTTAACAAGCTGACTGTCAAAATAATCAATAGAAAAAACAATATTCTTGTCAAAATTTTTCTAGTCCTCCTAAGCACTTTGGTTTTGAATCCAGACATGAAATAGCCTCTTTAAGAAATTGGTATTTTTGTTACAAAAACCAACATAAGTTTATAACAGAATGTACTAGGGAGATCGATTATTCGACTGTTTCAAAAACCGGTTTTCGAATATTCCGGATAGTTGGTATTAAAAAAATGGTTTTTGGTTAAGCATTTAAAAAATAACCGGTTAACCGGTTTTAATTCGAATATAAAAAGATTAGTTATTAAGATAATAAGTTAATTGGAATAAAAACAAAACAATTCACAAAGGCAAGAAACCAACGAAATATATACAAATACACCTTTAGTGATATCTTAAGGTATGTTCAGACTTAACAAATATTTCACGATAAAATCCAAAAAAGCTTGACCAGCAAATTGATTATACTTTTGCTTTATTTTTCACAATTTATATTTATAAACTTAACTTTATTTCATTATGCTTTTGTATTGCCTCTTCTTAATCCTTATAAATAAAACACATCATTGTATTTTTTTCTCTCTTGATCTATATATTTCGAACCAACAGTTCATCTTCAGGATCTATATTATATACAATGATAATTCTTATTATATACATAAATTTATAAAAATGAAACAATCTTAAAAATCTTACCTAATTTATATAATTGAAAAAATGTTTATTACATTAATAAAATAATAAAAAAAAATTTTAAAGATAATTAACTTTATTTGTAAAAAGATAATTTTATAATGTAATTAAGAAATTGTTAAATTACACTATGCTAGTTGAAAAAACAGACAAGCCGGGCACATAGCGTTTTAACATAATTCGGGTACGCTGAGTCCAGTGGTGCCCGCGGTTTTTTAAGATTGGCTCGGGTTTTCGAGATATACCGTTATTTCGAAAATGGAGGAGGTTGCACAACATATGTTCGCGTAACTCAAAAACGGTTTAGTTTATTAAAAAAACTTAAAAACCCGAAATTCCGCAATAAAATTTCATTTAAGAAAACAAAAACTTTTTTTCCAATATCAGTAGTCGTTTTTGAAACATAATTTTTTTTTTTGAAAAAAAAATTAATTTTTATATCAAAATTTCGAAATTTTTGTTTTTAAAAAATTCATAAATAAATTTCTTAATAAAAACTTTAACTTTAACTAATTAGCAACAAAAATAAATGCTTTAAATTTTTAACTTTTCTGAAAAAATCAAAAGTGGTAGACAGACTTTAATCACTTATAGCTTATTTTGTTTGAAACTTTGTTTTTTATACGCGTGGAACCCTAGCCTTAAATTTTGCACCTGCAGCGCCTGAGATACCCCTAGACGGGCCAAATGTATGACCAGCACAACTTTATTTTTCATTCCCATCATTTGCTTCTAAGGCCTAGGATTCACTCCTAGGGGGATAAAATGTATGACCGACCTCCAATTTTTTTTGTTCTTAACATTTTCTTAAAACATAGTTGCAATATATCTCCACCCCTTAGGGGGGTTCCCATACAAATATGGCCGTTTAATGAAATTCTTAAATTTGGCCCCTGCAGCGCCTAGGATGCCCCTAGATGGGTCAAATGTATGACCAACCCCACTTTATTTTTCATCTCAATCATTTATTTCTAACATACCCACCCGCTATCTCCATTGCTTAAGGGGGCTTCCATACAAAATGTTCAATGCAGACTAGAAATATATTGAAGAAAAAGTCCCATAAACGCCCAGGAGTCGCCCCTAGGGGGATAAAATGTATGACTGACCTCCATTAGTTTTTTGTTCTTAACATTTTCTCAAATTATACTTTCCTTTTATCACCATCGCTTAGGGGGGGCTCCCATACAAATATTGCGTTTTATGAAATTCTTAAATTAATTAAAATTTGTCGACTTGTGTGAATAAAATCAAAAGTTGCTAACAGATTTTAATCATTTATGGCTTGTTTTGTTTGGAATTTCGTTTTTTATACGTCTGCATATTAGAAGCACAGCTGCATTTTCCAATTTTTTATGAATTTTTAATAAACAAAAACTTCGAAATTTTGATAAAAAATTATTTTTTTTTTTCAAAAAAAAAAATGATGTTTCTAAAACGACTGCGGATATTAGAAAGAAGTTTACTTTTCTTAAAGGAAATTTTATTGCGGAATTTCGGTTTTTTTAAGTTTTTTCAATTAGCTAAACTGGTTTTGAGTTATGCGAACATATGTTGTGTAACCTCCTCCATTTTCGAAATAACGGTATATCTCGAAAACCAGAGCCAATCTTTAAAAAACCGCGGGCACCACTGGATTCAGCGTAACCGAATTATGTTAAAACGCTAAGTACCCAGCTTGTCACGAAAAAAAGTGTCAATTTCTTGCACAGTGTTATCGCTAATATAGCTAAACTTTTTGTAAAAGCAATTGTTTTTTTAATAAAATTAATGGTTAGTGCCGGACGACAAATATTTAATAGGTGTGGTGTGATGAACAAAGCTTTAGAATTTTTGAAGAATTTTGATTTAAAAAATTACTGGAATTTAATAAATTTTTTATTTGAGATATTCTCCCAATTTTATTTTAAATAAGTTTTAATTTGTTGGTGGCTAAGCATGTCTATATGAATCACCCAGCAAAAACTTTGCTTACAAAATAAGCAAAAAAAAAAAAAAAATAATGAGATTTTGAGAAACAGAGTACTTATTTTTCTACTAGAAAAAGTACTTATTTTTCTTCGCGATGTCCCAAAGGTAATCCTGTATAATTTGGCCAATTACAACCTAAAAAATAATACCTTTCTTTTATACTTAAAAGTTTTACAAAAATATCTAGTTACCAAAAGAGACAAGAAATAAGTACTTTCAAATTAACTTTCAAAAATGTTAACGAATTAAAATAGCTCTGAAATCTTATGGAATTTATGTTGAAAAATGTACATAATAATAAATTTTTCGAAATGTAAGAAAATATTTAATAAAGAGTGCTTTTGCTGCACAAAATCATTTATAGCTCTAACACTGTAATAGCAATGTGTGTATTAATATATGGGCCTGTCATAGAAATAAATTTCGATCGAAAGTTTTTTTAATTCCGAGAAAGCTTCTTCAGAAAACGAAAACCCATAAATGCTCTCGGAATGAAATCACTTTTAATTTTTCGATCGAAAAAGGTAATTGTTTTGGTTTGCACAAAATTGCCACATTTAACTTAAAAATAACAAAATTTAGATTTTTCGGAATTACGAAAATCGATTGAAATGAAAATACGGATTCAAAACAATTCCGAACAATTTCTGTGACAGGCCTGATTATGTTCTTCAAAAAAACATCGTTTGCATTAGATTGATATCACTACTAGTATTCTAATAAAGAAAATGTATTATGTTGGTAATATTGGAACATATTTATGTATAAATTTACATACATTTGATTGATTTTTGGATTTTACATGCATTTTACATCGAAATTATTCTAACAAATATTAATATAATATATTGCAAATTGATTTTTAAAATTATCTAAACCGTATAATAATTACTTATTTAAGTCATTACACCAAAGTAGTTTTTTGTAATGTATTATTATGACTTATTTAAGATATAATATTAAAGTTATTATTTTATATATAACTAATAATGCCAAAAGTGGCGAATAAAGTTACAAATTAATGAATTCAGGAATTCACTAAAAGTAGTATATTAAGTTAAGTTTTTGCTTGGCAGTAGACTTCAACCACATTTTTAAAAAGTTGCAAGCAAAACCTCTTAGCCAGGATTATATATTTAAAATTGTTTTGTTCCAGCATTATGGAAACGAAACTGTCAATTCGTCTACCACAATTTAAAACCTTCCATGTCATGCATGTGGACATGTGGATTTAGGGTGATAAGTAAGTCCTGACCTGGAAGAACCTTTGCAACTTATCATTTTAGGGCGCTTCAGGCACCTAACTTTGTCTTTTTAAACTCGTACGAAATATCTCCAGAGATAACATCTATATAAAAATATATTTAATATTTAGAATAATCTCGCACAAATTACTTTTTAATCTTTAACTAAACACTTTTTGTAGTATTTTGAATTGTTTTTGGATCAATTTTTTTATGCAAGAACAAACGCTTTTATAAGCATTGTTCACATTGTTTTTTGACTTTTGTTGCAGTTTGTTATAACGTTCTCAATAAAAAGATTAAGTTTGTCCAATATTCAATTATAAAAATACTTAGATTACGGGCACATTTAGATCAAGAGTAAGGAAAACGTATATAAATTACACATTATTAAAATAATCGGTTTATTATAACAAAATAACCGGTTTATTCGATATTCGAAAAGTGGACATTTTAAAATAAACGGCTTGGACAAAACTAAAATAGCCGGTTAAAACCGGGCGATAATAACCGTTCGATCTCTCTAGTATTTACCATAGGCTCTTATATAAAGCCTACTCTCGGAAAATACTTTAGTACACCTAAAACTTTAATAAATAGAGCTTCTGGAGTAGAATTCGGCATGTCATAGTTTTTTTAGATTAAAAAACCTTGGAAATTTTCGTAAAGGTCGGCTATAATTTACCATAGACCCATATCAAGCGGTACGCTTCCGAAAGGCAATTAAAGAGGAATTAAATTATGAAAACATTTGCGCAAACATAAACATTTCGGCAATTTGGTCTTATTTAAGTTTTTTTTTTAATTCTAGAAATCATTCCATCGAATTTTGATATGAAAGAGCCATAATGGTCGATAGATTCAATTATTGTACTCCTTAGCGCCTAATAATATTTTTAAAATAAATCTTATTTTATTTAAACTAGTAAGCCAATTATAATACTGTGAGCGCAGGTGTCATAAAGACGGGCTGTACATCCCATGTACAGCCCTCTTCTGAAATATTCGAACTCCCGGTGGAGGGTATTAAAGATTCCGCAGAGCCGAATTTAGCACTCTTACTGCTTTTTTTAAATTTTAGCTAAAACGTGTTTTTAATACGATTTTTTTAAAGATATCGCACACTTAATCATAACGGAATCAGCAAACTGAAATGGCGGTTGGTTAGGCATGCACTGCGAAGACCACCAGCCAACATCACCAGGAACGCAAGAGACTGGAATCCCCAAGATAGCCGCAGGAAAGCTCGCCCGAGCCACAACTCTGTGGTTTTCATGGGTAACCGCTTATGTCTTAAAATAAAATTTTTCGGGAAAGCGGATAAAACATTCTAGATCGAACTATGGGCTAGGTATTAAACTTTTTTAAATTTGCCATTACGTAAAAAAATCGGAAATGGTCTATATTTTTTCAGAAATTTAAAGAACCATGTAAAGAGCGTTTCATATTAAGTAAAATGGCATCAACATCTCGAAATCGAAAAAAATGGACATACGCGGTTACCCATGAAAACCAGAGAACTGGCGTCGACAACTGGACATAGAACAGCAAAAGTCGACAAAACGTGGAACGCGCTGGGAATCGCAGCAGCAGATAAAAAAGAATGGAATACAATCATTGAGGCCATATGCTCCTTACAGGTACAACAGGAATTTATATAGGCAGAAAACAAATCTGGCTTTTAAGACATGGTTGTAATTTATTAATGTTGAGTTTCACAAATGCTAAAGAAGAATATTTACAGAAGATTGTGACAAAACGGAATTTTCAGCTTGCTATATATTTGATTTGTTAACTAGCCTGTTTATACTTTAGTGTGCATGTAGACTAAAAAGAAATATGCGATTTTATAATTGGAATCTGTTACAACTGGCACCTTTTGGAGCGAAAAAGTAATTTTTTGAAAAAAGTACATTTTTGAAAAAAGTACCATTTTGGAAGAAAGTCTGTTTTTGGGAAAATATACCTTTTTTGGAAAAAAGGGATTTTTCAAATATTGGGTTTTTTTGGTCAATAATTATTTTTTAACCCTAGAGTACGAATGATCTACGATTCGACGAGCATCGCTGTATGCTCTTAGTAGATAATTTACTTTTGCTGTGTGTAATTGTGTTTTTTAAACCACGTTGCTGGAACATTGCTTTTATTGGTTTTGTATTCGTCGAAGGTAAAACATACTATACTATTAGTATTAACGTGAATTTTTTTTTAATTTTATGAGCAAAGAAAACTCACAAAGTTTGTGTAGATCATGCCCCTTCCAAAAAAATGCCGAATGACAAAATAAAAATGTGATAAATGTGAAAAACCCATATGCGTAGAGCACGAAGTTGGTCAAGCTGATTTTTAAAAAAATTTTTTTTTTTAAAGCTAAAAATGTGTTTTTAGAGTTTTGACTCTTTTTGTAATTGTTTTTATGATCCCAAAAACATTAAATAAATTAGTACAAAAATTAAATAAATCGTTTATCTATATGAAAAAAAATCAAACTAGTTTCTTATATAGACCTATAAGGTCCTACAATGATTAATAACCTTTATTGAAAAAGTATATTTGGTTTCAAGCCACAGTTATAGGCAGTTAAAAAATACGTCGTCGAATCGACGATCATTCGTTGCAACGTAGGTAATATATGGATCGTACTCTAGGGTTAATTAAGAATATCTTTAGATAAGTGTTCCTTTTTGGCTAATTTTTATTTTTTGAAAGTACCTTTGAAAGTAAAAGTTGGTGGGGTGCTTTAAAACCATGGGAGATAAGGCCATGATGACTTTATCTCTCATTCAAAAGGGAGATAAAGTCTTTTATTTTTTTTGTTCATTTGAATGGGAGATAAAGCCATCATGGCCTTATCTCACATTAGCGATATTAGAAAATGGCTTTATCTCTCATTTCAGTTTTGAAGAACTTTTGCATTTTACATTGATTAATAGTTTTCACTTCCGGAAACACTAAAGTCAAGTATTGAAATCTGGCTTCGCATACTAAAGTTTTTCCGCGTGGCGGCCTGCGGCCGCGCTTAGGGGTTTTTTCCTCCAGTAGGACACGGCAGGTGGCTTCGCTGAATAAAGTTTTCTTAGTTGTTTTTTTTTTCAATGATAACTAAGGATTTTCCCTTTTACAGAATGTTTACACCATGCATAACAATATTCTGAGAAAATATGGTTTTATCTCTCATTTGCGAAAAAAAATATGGCTACATCTCTCATTTCGCAAAATTTTAAATATGACATTATCTCTCAATGATTGGGCAATAAGGCCATTATGGCTTAATCTCCCATTCAATTGAGCAATAAAGCCATCATGGCCTTATCTCCCATGGTTTTAAAGCACCCCACATAAAAGTTAACTTTGGATAAAAAACCGTTTTTTACATTCATTCCTATTTTTTATTTTCTATTTTTTATGCAGACAATTTTTAGAACCTGTTTAGTTAAAATAATATTTTGACATAATATTATATTTTCTGTTTAAAGTGCAGTTTTGATTAAAAGTTTCCTTTTCGAAAAAGTATCCTTATTTGCAATTGTGCCTTTATATATGATATAAGTCAAAAGCTGGCCAAAAATTTTTAATTTTTAGTTTTAATAAGAGTTAACTTTTTAAACCGAAGAACTTTATTTTTTAATAAGAGGTATTCACACGGTGTCTTTTCAGACATGTCTAACAAACACGATTGTTTTGTTTGTAGACGATCGGGTTAGAGAAGAAAGAGGGGTTGTCAAACAGATACGAAACGAGTTTTCATATTTGTTTTTATGAATGTTTTTTTAATATGTATGTATATGACAAGGCGAATTCATCTGTTTATTTATTTATGTGTATACTGAATGTCAAGCTTTGTGTATAAATAAAAAACTGAAATTGCAAGCTGCTTTATTTAAGCAACTTGTTTTTTTAATTTTGTTTTTTTTCTTTCTATCCTCTTACAACTACAATTCGTGTTGGGAAAAAACCAGCCAAATGTAGGGGAATGTAAGAAAGAAAAATTGACGGTTTATTGTTGTGCCTTTGTTGAAGCTTTGATATTGTTACATGTAAGACCTGAGTGTTTTAAAATTCTTATTCACTTTATGGTCTTACTTGTATAATATTTTTAGCTTTTCTAAAGTATTTGGAAAAAGTTTCCTGATGAGCTGGCCTAAGCAACCAGCGAAATGCGCATAAAAACTAGCTTTCCCACAACAATAAATTTCAGTGTTTTCATTAAAAATTGGGTTATTAGCACATCATTAATAAATGAATTAATTAAAAAATCTGAATAATTGAAAAAAAACTTATTTAAATTTTATAAAACAAAAAAAAAAAAATAATATAAAATATAAAATCACGGAATACAAAATGCGTAAGGCATAAGTGGAGCCCCAATAAATTTGCATTACAGGAAAAAGATTTATTTTCTTAAGCAATTGTGTATATTTTATAAAGAAAAAAAAATCCCTTTTTTATGTTTTCAGCAAATAATTTTGACTTTCATTCTAACTTTTTACAAAAACAAAATAAAAAATATTTTTTTGTTAAAAAGGGATAATTAGCTTAACTCTATCTCATGATGCGGTCACGTGTATGAATTCGCCTTGGTATATGGATATTAGGCAAATAGTCATGAAACAGATGTTTGGAAATACATCGTGAAAAGACAATAAGTTTTTGGAAGCATGTTCAAAAGAGAATGAATAAAACATGCATGTCTGAAAAGACACCGTGTAGATGCCCCTTAGAAAATGAAAAAAAACTTAATTATTGACAAAAGCTGGCTTTGTGAAATAAATATTTGTGGAAAAAGTACTTTTTTCATTATAAACATACTGCCTGGCCTACGATGTCGAACGCTATCTGTTACAAGCCCATCACCAATGCAAGTGAGCGATAACAAAATAGTTTTCATACAAATTTGCACCCTTCTATGAAATATTATGCGACCACAAATGTCAAAATGAGTTTCCTGTATTGTGGTTGTTGACAGACGCATTTTGCTGCAATATAAAACAAAATTGTTTCTTTAATATTACTTGAAATTAAAGCTATTTTTTGACTTAATCAGCCTTATTACGAGAGCCGTAGTTCGTAGTAAAAGTTTTTAAAAAATTTTACGATAACATTTTAATTTTACAACAAAACGACAATGTTAAACTCATAAATAAAAATTTGATTTTTAATGGTGCCTTGTTTCACTCCTCTCACTCCTTGCAACCATAAGTATATTATATTTTTTATTTGCTGTTGTTGTTACTGTTTGAACCACTTACGAAATGCTACATATTCATCGAAAAAAAAATATATAATGATGTTTTTGTTGTTGGTTTTTGTCAGGGACCGTAAATAACAGTTATCGAGACAATTTAAGCTTAAAAACTCTTCACGCTAGAGTCAACGGAGACATATACTTTCGTATACCAATACCAAATTCTTATTAACGAATTCGTTTAGAATCTATAATGATCTTAAAAAACCCATTTCAACTCCACAGTTAAGAGTTATTCTTTAACGTAAAAATAAAAGGTCGAATAAAACTCATTTAAGAAGTTTTATTTTTTCTGTCTTAACTAAAACTCATTTTGTCGTCGTAAAATTAAGCTCTTTTGAAGAGTTTATGTTGATTAAAACAGAGCGTAATTAACAAATGAAGCAAAACTTCCCAAACTCTATTTGATAAATTTTTTTGGTTAAATACATCAAATTTTCAAAGATAATTATGACGAAAAACACATCGGAGCATTCTGCTGGTGGCTGATAATTGAAACGGTATTTCTTTGAAAATATTTTTAAACATCAAAAACAAATTTTAACAATTATTTGATAAAAAAATTCAGAATTTTTTTTTTCATAAAACTAAATGCAAAACAAATCGTTTGAATATGCAAATTTGATTCTGACGGAAAAAATAAAAAATATAATGAGTTTTATTTTCTGACGAAACAAATAAAACTTCTCCTCAAATGAGTTTTATCTTATCGTGGCGAAATAAAACTCCTGAAAAGATTTTGATTTTATGACGACGAAATAAAACTATTTTTAAGAGTTTGCCTCGACTTTTTATTTTTACGATGAAAAATAACAGTTTTTAATTAATGGAATTTTGCTTTTTAATTCATAAATTAACTGTTATAAAATAAGTTCGGTGATATTTTTTTATTTATTTATTTATTTATTTATTCAACTGAACGTAATCCAAAGCCTTTATAGGCCAAAAAACAGATTACAGGGTAAATTTTAATCTTAGCACATTTTTAACAGATATATAATACATTTTAATTTAGTAAGTTAACATAATTTTTACTTTTTTCACGAATATAGGTATGCATTTTTAATTTATTTGGCTTAACAATGAAATTAAGTATTTATATCAGATCGAAAACACGACTAGTGAACTGCGCAACTGACTTTGAAAAATCCCTTTCACTGTATGGGATAATATAATTCCATAATCGAGCAACCCTTAAGTGAAAAGATCTTTTCATGACTAACAAATTATAAGCAGGTATTCTAAGTGAGCATGTTCTTGCTGAGTTCAAAAATTAAAATTTAGTAGAAAGATAAGATGGCGAGCCATATTTTACTGTCCTATAGAAAAAAGTTAGCAGCTTAACCTTTACAAAATCTTCGAACTTGCAGTTCAAAAAATCCATAGCATATGATGAAACATGAGCGCGCAAACCAAGGTGATACACATATTTAATTATTTTATTGAAACATTTCCTAATTCTATTAAAATTGTTATCATTTGTTAAAGAATATACCTCAATTCCATATAGTATTAAAGGCAT
This sequence comes from Pollenia amentaria, assembly GCA_943735925.1. NCBI lineage: Eukaryota > Metazoa > Arthropoda > Insecta > Diptera > Polleniidae > Pollenia > Pollenia amentaria. Next base: position 194,858,775 of record OX031008.1, on the reverse strand, counting down.
GAGCAATGCATGAGCAATTCTCTTTCTAACTTTTATTGGAAAGTGGTAACTAACAGAATACAATCTTCTGAAGTTGAACACCACCCTAGAAATGACTAAACTAATATGATTATCAAAACGTAACTTGTTGTCAACATAAATTCCCAAGACTTTTAGATATGAAACAAAGCTCAAAGGCTCTCCACTAACAATAATACCACGTAAACTTTGTGAATTTACATCACCAAATAACATTGCTTTTGACTTTTGGGCGTTTAATTTAATAAAATTATTTAGACACCAAGTCTGTACTTGCCGTAAATTTGCATTTATAGATATTTCCAATTCATCAGTTGAATTAGCTACTGCCACTAATTGCAAATCGTCTGCATACAAATACCCTCTTATACCAGATAATTGGCCTAGTAGATCGTTAATGTATAATAAAAATAATAAGGGACCCAAAGTAGACCCCTGAGGAACACCACGGCTTATAATGTTAATCCGAGAATTTTGATTACCATACCGCACATATTGTGATCTTCCTCTTACAAAAGTATCTATTAGGCGACAGGAAGAAGTTGAAAAATTATATATTTGAAAAAGCTTATTCAAAAGAACCTCGTGAGATACAGATTCAAAAGCCCTACTGAAATCTAAGCTTACTAGTGACCCGACCTTCTTATGATCCATCGCAACCCTCATTTCTTCTAGTATATCTAAAACTAAAGCAGTAGTATTATGCCGTTTCCTAAAACCGGATTGATACTCGGACAAAAATTTCATATTATCAATGTATTCAGTAATTTGCATATTTATTAGCGCTTCCAGTATCTTAGAGCAAACTGAAATAATACTAATTGGGCGGTAGTCTGAACATGCAGCTGGATTTTTAACCTTTGGGATTAATGCTACTCTAGAACATTTCCAGATGTCCGGATAAATTGAAGTGGTAAAAACCGAATTAAAAATGTGCGTCAAATGAGTCGAAATACCGGAAAAAACTGCCTTTAAAAATGTAAGCGATATGCCGTCAGGCCCAGTGCATTTGGACTTAATTTTCATAAGAGCTTCATAAACTTCAGAAGTGCTTATATTCCTGAACGAAAACCTGTTATTGATAGCATATGATTGAATATAAATAATAGAGGGTGGACTAGAAGGTTCAGGTAATGTAAAAAAATCATTACACCTATTTACGTCAATATTATACATAGGATTTGCTTTATCCCCATAGGTACCAGCCCTTTTCAATTCCTTCCACATCTGATTACTATTACATTCCGAAAAAAACTGAGTACAATATCTAGCGCGAACTCTCCTAATAATTGCCTTAAGTTTATTGCGGCACTTGCAAAAGATTTTCCATCTATCGACACTCTTTTGCTCCAAATACGCCCGATAAGAAAGGTACCTTCTTTCCCTTGCCATATCAACATCTTTACATTTCATCCAATTGCTCCCACTTTTGGCCCTAATTGTTATAATAGGTACATGTTGATTAAATAAAGATAACATTCTGTGGGTAAAAAAATTTGCCTGAAAACTGGTGTCAATAGTATTATATATAGGGCTAAAATCTTCTCTCGCTATATCTTCGATACATCTGCCCACATTAAAACTATTATAGTCTCTTATTTTTAAAATATCAGGTTTCCTTGACCATTTTATACCATATGAGATATATATAGCTGCGTGATACGAATTGAGTGCAGGCATTTGAAATTGGCCCTTTGTGGACACTTATTCCATTTTAGATACTAAATAATAGTCAATCAAAGAATAACTCATATATTGCGTACTATAATGTGTAGGTATACTATTGTGAACCAAACTCAAGTTTGAAGCGGAACAAAACTGTCTCATAGAATTGTTAGTGTTATACAGATTTATATTAAAATCTCCCGCGATTATTAAATGTTCATATCTTGAAGATAAATCTAATAAAATATCCTCACAACCTCTTATATTACCGTATGGCAAATATAAAACGCCAATAAGAATACCAACTCCCGAGCATGGGAACACTTCAATAAACAGGCCCTCTGCATCTCGCTCATTGCTTAACGAAAATACTATTTTTGACTTAATATTGTTGCGAACATAAATACACACACCTCCTCCATTACACATAAGTCTGTCATTTCTATATATGTAATACCCGTTAAATGAAACCGCCGTATCCAAAACGTATGGCTTTAGCCATGTCTCCGACACTGCAATTATATCATAAGCCCCACCTTCAAAAATACTTTTTAGCTCATCTATTTTACCGGAGTTTGTTCTCGGCACAATACTTTGTGCATTCAGGTGAATAATATTTATATTATTTTCATTAAGGTTTAAACTTGACAAAATTTCATTGTTAACTATATCGCCTAGGTTATAATTCATCTTTATCACAAATAAAAATTACCCATATTCGTGTTAAAAAGTACAACTTATACCTAAAAAACTTAATATTATTATTTACGCAATATTCCAAATTCATTTAAATTTAATTTGATTAATAACAGACACCTTTAGCAGCTCATAATAAGATTTTACATTATAGGTGCAACTTGATAGACATATGCATGTATTTAAGTACTTTAAATTATATTTAAAACAAGGCGAATTCATTACAGGTGATCCTTAAAGCCCTGCTGGTAACTTTTTTTCTTTAGCTTAATAATTGTTGGATGTCAAAGTTTTGTTTATTATCTTTGTTATCATATCACTTATAACCTTTACGGTCCCTGGTTTTTGTAAGCTTATTCTGCAACTGTGTATGTGTGGGTGTGTGATGGTGGGAGTAGAGTAGGAATCTGCTCCAAATTTCAGTTTTAAAATGCTGTTTAATTTTAAAATTGTTAATATTCTGTGATTCTGAAAATTTTCACTTTGTTTGTATGTGTGTGCGATTGTATTTCACTTAACAACAAACAAATTTATACAGACATCTTCATATTTAATTTAAATATTATTGACGCTCGAGGGTGGATTAACAAGTGATTGGAGCTGATAGAAATTAATTGCCGTTAAAAGTGATGGTCTATTTTAGTTAATAATCCTTATTGAAGGTGATGTGCGTATTTGTTTAACATTCAATCAACTTAAAGCTTAAAAAAATAATAATTTAACGGTAAAATGTTATGTTACCTTAGCAGCTTAATGCTTATTTGAAAAGTAAGGAACCTTATTAAAGATATAAGCTCTTAAAAAATAATAAAAGTTAATTAAATATATAAAAAAGTAAAAAACTGGTCATATCACAAAATAAATAATTTTTTTTTTTTTTGGAATTTATTTCGTTTAAAGTATTTGATTTCACATTAATTAAATAGCGAAATATATAACCAAGTCAAAACTTCGCTTTCCTTTACAAAATGAGTAGCTTCTTTCACTCATTATTTGAGTAGCTTTCTTCTATAACTACTTATTTTTCAGATGTATGAAGATAAAAAATTATGACCTACTTATATTTTTGGACATGCCTAGTAAAATTCATTGGTTTTTCAGTAGAATTGTTAGTGGTCTTTTTATTTTTTTCTGATTACTCAACAAATTTTTTTCACGGCGAAGTTTAAACTGGGAAATTAATTCCATTCTTTATATTCTTAAATCACCTTCACATGCACTGGTGCTGTGTTAAATCAACACCTTTTTGAGACGAAAAATTAGCACAAATGTAAGAAAATTCAAATTGAAAATCGTATATTATAATACCAAATGTTATCTTTATTTTACTTGCTGAAACAATTTTTGGTCTCTTTTGCATCACTTTTATTATAATTGGAAAAATGTTTTTGATTTTCACAAATTAAAAAAAAAATTATTAATAAGTTTTGACAATATATTTTTTCTGTGGTAGATTGTATACTAAATGAACAATGTTTTTCCTTTTAGTATTAAAAACTTCCAAGAGTTCAAACAAAACAAAATTTCAAACATTTTTATGAATCTTTGTATGCCTGGTAAAAACTAAAAATCGAAGTTTGATGCCGAAACAAATTTCCGGCCGACCCACCGTTGTCACTTTGGCGATTTTTAAATCGACCCGCCCTAGTGTACATATATGTTATCTATTTTTATACCCTCCACCACCACTGTGGTGAATGAGGGTATACTAAGTTTGTCATTCCGTGTGAAACTTTTTTATAATACATCTAAGACCCCATAAAGTATATATATTCTGGCTCCTTGAGAAATTCTAAGTCGATTTAGCCATGTCCGTCTGTCCATCTGTTGAAAACACGCTCACTTTCGAAAAACGCAAAAGAAAAGAACAAACTTGGTCTCAAATTGCTTGTAGTTATCCTAAGCTAAGGAGTTTGGGATTAAAATCCAGCAACATTGGTTCAGTAGGATCAGAACTATGAATCAAAATGTGGAACCACCACCCTAAAAAAATTGATAATTTTGATACAAAAACTAACATAAATGGTGGAATAATGCACGGAATGACATAAAATTTTGCACGAATTCGCTTGCTAATCACACTGCCAAGTTTCGTGAAGATTGGTCCATAATTTACCCTAGGCTCCATATAAACCCTACTCGTGGAAAACAGTTTATTGCGCACAAAACCAAATAAAGCCCACTTTGGGAAAATAATAAAATTGGCCTAACATCATCACAGAGTTAGATATTGCAAATTTGTGAAATTTACTGTTAACGCTAAAATTAATTACACTGATGTATTAAAATTTATTCTAATTTATTTTTTGTAATACCAGAAATAAGTCTTCAGAATGTTGGGATGATTGGTCCATAATTTACCATAGGTCCAATACAAATAACCCTCCTTAAAAATTATTTTAGTTCGGCTAAAACTTTTAAGAATCATGATATTTTACTCAAGCCAGTTCAACGTTCTAACAAAAAACACATAAACATTCTTATTGTCGGTCAATAATTTAATTCAGGTCTAAGACGCAACCACATTTAATGCTGTTTTTGTGAAGCTTAGTTAAAAAGATATATGTATTTATCATATAGAGCCCACTCCTGTCGGTGGAGGGTATCAAAGATTCGGCTCAGCCAAATATAGCACTGTAACTTTTTTTTTTAAGCAAAATCTGAAAGGAAAACATCTGTCATGTTACTTGGTTACGTATCAGTATTATTTAATTCAAATTTATTAACATGCGTACGCCATGTGGTACCACTAATAAATCAAAATTTTAAAAAAGCAATAAGCGAAAAAATAAGACTTTTTGTAAAAGTAGTGCTTTTGCTGAAGAAAGTCATTTAAAATTAGGATTTTTTTCTAAAATTCTTGGCTTGTTGTAGAATAGAGTGACTTTTTGTAAAACAAATACACTTTTAGTGAACAAAATGTGATGGCCTTAAGTATGTTGAATCATCGGGATGCATTGATGACATAACCGTTGCTCCTCGCTCTTCATTTTCCCTCACAAATGCATCGACTTCTCTGATTATGTTGATCGTGCATAAACTCTTTGAAGTGTGACTTTTTTTAAAACAAGTCACATTTTGTTCACTAAAAGTGTCTTCTTTTCACGAAAAGTGAAGTTTTTTTTCACTAAAAGTGACTTTTACTAAAAAAAATTAATTTTTTTCAAAAATCCGTAAACTTTTACCACATTTTTTTAAAGAAAGTTAGAGTAATTATAAAAATCAAATTTTTTTTCAAAAAGTGACTCTATTCTACAACAAGCCAAGAATTTTTGAGAAAAGCTTAATTTGATATGACTTTCTTCAGAAAAAGCCCTACTTTTACAAAAAGTCTTATTTTTTCGCTTATTGCTTTTTTAAAAGTTTGATATATTAGTTGTACCACATGGCGTATGCATGTTAATAAATTGGAATTAAATAATACTCATACGTAACCAAGCAACTTGACAGATATTTTCCTTCCAGATTTTTCTTAAAATAATGAAAACAAATATGTACACTAGGTCGGGTCGATTTAAAAATCGGGTCCGTCATACACTTAGACTCGATTGGGGCACCTTAAATGGGTCAAAGTGGGATTTTTCAAAATTTGACCTTTGGGTCAAAATAAGGAACATCAGAATTAATTTTTGAGGTATGGTTCCTTGGGCAAAGTTTCTTATTTTGATCCGTAGAATACGATTTCCTCTGTCACTTGGGCAATTTTTAAATCGATCGGCCAATATATATATATATATGTATATATATATATATGTATGTATTTTATTATACATATACTAGCTGTTATGCCTGGCTCTTCCAGGCAGGAAGAAAAAAAAATCTGCTTGGCAGGAAAAAAAGCAAAAAAAAACTATTCACAAGATCAAGAATTTCTTTTTTTCCATAACCCAAAGTAGAGTACAATACAAATGAATTTACTGATTAATTCACGAAATAGTACAAAAATTTAGCTCAAATTTTTTTTAATATTTTTTTCTTTTAATACAAAACTAATTAATTCAACAAACAATTAACGAATCCAAAAACCTTAAAAAATTACTTTACATATAATATTTTTTGTGAATACTTCATGACAACTTCTACAGTAAACATTATAACACCCATCACCCATTGACCCGTCGTGGCCGACATCACTGTTCACTGTTCTCATTTAAAGTTAAGAAAGTATTTTTAATTTCAAAACATTCATTTCATATAACCTTAGCTTACCACGCCCCTTTTTCCTTTCGCCTCTCCGCACTAACACGGCATTTCAAAAATCCAGATCAGGATTCATCTTCTCCTTGGTCTGTACCATGCCAATTTTCATCTTCCTAGGTCATAAAGGGTCTTCCAAATTAGTAAATATTAAAAAAAAATTTGCCACCCCCTCTTTGCCTCTTAATTCTTCTTCCAAAGTCCAAAAATTTTAATTCTAACTGGTTTAAGTTTAGCTCCAACGTCAGTACCATATGCTTGGCAATTCTTAGCTTCATTTGTCTTTAGGGAGATTTCAAATAAGATGAGATATAAAATAACGCAATTTTTCCTTTTCCTCTCAATTCTCCGCTCGTAGTCAAACAATTTTATGTCCGACTACCTGGGGCTATGCTCCATTGTTTGGGCTATATGCTACGCAATTTTCACCTGTTATTAGGAATATTATTAATTTTAAAAAAATTTAAAACAATTAAAAATTCCTCTTAATTCTCCGCCCACACGCCAATATTAAAAAATCTGGCTACGTTGGGATTTGGTCTAGTTGTTTTGCTATATGCATGACAATTTTAAGCTTTCTAGTCCATAGTGGGCTTCATAAAGCTCTGGATAGACAAAAAAAGAATAACACACACATAAGGAAATTATATATGTATATATATATATACATATATATACATGTGTTTATGTATTATATTTTATTTACTGATTTCAACTAAAAATATTATAATCACAATAACAATACAAACTTAATTCACTCGTGTACGTGTGCTGGATGTAATATTCGCCGTCATATCTAAAGTTTTTCTTTTTCCATCCAACATCGTCGGTGTCACACATAGAAACACATTTTCACTTCTACTACAGCAATGTATTTTGCCCTTGAGAAAGCTGACCGACTGTTTTTATACTTCATCTTTTGTATTTCAAACTGTAAGATACCACACATAAAAATTTCATATACAATGTTGTTGTAGAACTTATGTTCCATTCTAAAGGCCCAACCATAATATGCTTAAGTTGGCTTAAGCAACTGTACGAATACATGTAAATCATACGAGTCAATCTATATTGAACTTAAGGAAACCTTTCGTTAATTTTAATGAAACTGTCATTTGCTTAAACAAAGTGCGAAACTGATCGCAAATTCCGTACCGAATCAATTGTTTTATTATTTTGTTTGTATTTTTTATATGAATTTGAAAGGATTTTTGTTAAATTTTGGCAATAGGTTAAGCAAGGTAATAAATATTATAGTTGGGCCTTCTGAATTATGAGGTGCTTACCTTACGGGCGAGTAGGGAGAGGGGAGAGACGAACAAAAAGGGGTACACAAGCGAGTGTACTATTTGATTCGTTTTGTTCCCTGATTCGTTCTCTCATTTATCGAAAAATTTATTTAAGTTGAATGCGACAGAAATATTACAATGTAAATATGAAACCAACTTCTAAGAAGAAACGACAATAATCGCAACGACAAAAATCGTATAATGTTAATGTACACTAACAAAACAATAACAGTTTGCAAACGTAGAGGGTCCAGTTAACAAACATATTTTTCATTAGCACAAGAGTTGAAACTTCTAATTTTTTTCTATGTATTTGAAAAATTATATTTTCTAATACCGAAACGATTATACCGGTATAATACCAGTATTAATGGAAACGGTATACGTATACCGGTATTTTATGCAAAAAACTAATTTCGGTATCGGTATCAATACCGGTATTAAATTTAAACCGTATTTAGCGGTATCGGTATCAGTTGCCAACCTTGCTAAAAAAATTTCAGAAGATATATATTTTTTTGACTAACACATATTTGAGTAACGACCTTTGATATGCAATAACTTTATCATTTGACATCAAACACAATTCTCAAACCTTTTCAACTCTTTTAATTTAACATTTGTATTATAATTGATAACGATTGGAATATAAACAGTTGACATACGACGTTCAACAATTTGATATCAAATTGTTATCAAATGTTATTCTCAATTCAAAAATAGACTTTGCAACACTGAAGCGAAAAATCCATGAAAACATTAAAAAATGGCGATAAAACTTAAATAGCGATTAAAAATTACATATTACGTGGAGTGAATTAGCCTTTAGAAAATCAGAATTTCTTGTGAAAGAATATAAATTATTTGTGAGCAAGAAATTAATTACAAAGTCTAAGAATGCAAATAAAAGTAAAACGGGAAAGTGAAGAAACTATAAGTGTGTTGTACGATCGTGGTGTTAGAGCATGACAATCCACAAAACAAAAAGGGGCCTTGTATTTCGTCTCTCCAAATATTTGAGGACGGAATGATCACTATTTCATCTTTAAGCTACGGTGCTGGCTGTTAAGCTGACAATATGTTTAAATAAATAAGGAATTTAAATTAAAAAAAAAAAATATATTTTTAATTTTTGTTCCGCGTTGTATTAAAATCCACATTTGAAAACCGTTTGTCGTTTGGGCGGAGGTTTGATTTAAAATTATTTTCAATTGTTAATCAAACGTCCGAGTTTATTGGGACTACCCAGCACGCAAAATAGTCAGACGTCTTCCAGCAAATCGGAATCATATACGAATTCCGTCAGATTTCAGACCCAAAAGTTTATGAATACGTTGATACGAATTCTGGCAGACATGTGTTAGAAATTCTAGGATTTTTGCCAGCATTTCCGATTAATATCTGACAGAAATCTAATGGAAAATACATAGGAAATTATGATGAGTTAGCAGACTATAGGTGTGTTCATATACAGAAAATTATTGCTTATTTTTAATAATTGTTACTAGTAAGTGCTAGCGTACTCGAAAGATTTGCAACGAGAGCGTGAAAAAAGAGCGTACAAATTTGGGAGACAAAAAATTTGCTGAAAATTTCTGATAGTAAAATTTTTTACTAATAAGAATTATTCAATCACCTGTTACATGTTTTTGTTTACAAAACAAAAATAATTTTCATAATTTTTCAATTAAAAGTTTTTTAATAAAAGAAAATATTTATTTTTCTAAAATTTTGGAACAATATTCTTGCGCAAATAGTTCAAAACAAATGATTTTATGAAGAAATAATCTTGGAGCTTACATTCAGCTCTACAATATAAGTTATAAATAAAAGTAAAAAATAATCAAGAATGCTTAACAAAGCCGTTTAAAAATCAAACGTAAAAGTGCACGATTTTTATTTCGTCAAAATACTTATGCCGAATAGTGTACTAACTTGCTAGTTTTTGCTGGTAAAGCGTGCATTTACTTTTTTATTTTTTTTTCAGTAATTGGGAGAAAAATGTTGTAAATTTTATATTTATTCTCTCGTTGCAAGTTTCTGCTTGTAAAGTACACCTATTCTTATTGTTTTTCGACAGATATTCGAAAGATTTAATTTAAATTAATTTTATTGCAAAATAAAAGTATGTATATAATTAATTTCATTTTTAATCTTTTTTTTTAAACAAAAATTAAAATTAAAATTTTTTCAACTTTGTAGTATACGCACGAACAATCGTTATTAAAATCTTCAATATTTCATGTAAAAGGGTGATCCAATCAATACGCACGATCTTAATTTTAAATAAAACAAAAAGTTTTCAGAGAATTATCTTAATATTTTTTTTATTATGATAGAAGGTTCTAAGACAGTTATGTGTGAAACAAATTATCGTCCAAAGCTATCCACACGTAGAGAAAAAATATGTTTAAATATGGTCACCTCCAACAAAACTATTTTTAAAGAAAATTTTAAATATATTATGTTTAATTTAACCATATTATTGTCACCGACAACCATATTATTGTTAAATTAGTCCTCCATCAAGAGGCCACAACCATAATATGGTTGCCTCTAAATATGGTATGGTTAAGTATGACAATAATTTGTTTTTAAATTAACAATAGTATTTTCCCCTTTTACAAGAGCATACATATTGACGTTATTATTAACCAAAATATGTTCGGAGGTAACCATAATATGGTTGTGCCTTCTTGATGCAAGACTAATTTAACCATAATATGGTTGTCAATGACAATAATATTGTTAAAATAACCAAAGTATGTTCACAATTTTATTTAAAAATAGTTTTGTTGGAGGTGACCATATCTAAACATATGTTTCCTTTGGGTGCACGGATCCGGTGGCGTACCTCTACCCGATGGTCTATATTTTCAATAAATCTGAGACATAATTGATGTTCAATGTCATTTATGTTTTTTTTTTATTCCTACGCTAATCTCGCGAAGCTCTTCGCTTGTCTGCAGGACACCAGAGTCTCTGGCGGGAGTCGAACCCGCAACCCCGGTACTGATAGACTAGCTCACTTCCAGCTAGCCTACCGGGGCATGCGAATTATCTCATCTTGAATGGTTCATGGCTTATTGACGTACACTTTTTCATTAAAATACCCCCCAAAGAAAGAAATGTTAGCTAATTAACATGAGCACGACGTGGGATAATACGGCCATTAAATTTCTCTCGCAATAGAGCCATTGTTTCGTTGGCTGTGTGGCAAGTGGCAAGTGGCACCATCCCGTTGGAACCACATATCGTCCAGGTCCATATCCTTCATTTCTAGCCACAAGAAGTCCGTTATCACCTATCGATAGCGAATACCATTAACGGAAACCGTTTGGCCGACCTCAAAGAAGTACGACCCGATGTGTTTTAACGGAACTTGATGAAATCGGCCGTAAATATTTAAAAAAAAATTAAAAAAAAAACAAAAATCAAATGGCTTTTGTGTTTTATTGCACAATGAAGAAATTGTGTATTGTGATGGTAATATTGCACAGTATTATATTTACTTTTCACTCTGTCAAACATTGTCCGAGATTTAATTTGAAAGTATTATGCCACTAATTGCAAGGTAGTGGTTGAAAAAGTTTTTATTTTTTACAAACATTTTAAAAAACTACTCACGAATTTATTCTTCATTAGTTATGCCACAAAATGAAAGCAAAACAATAAAAAAATTTTGTTTGAGAGAAGCTTTCTCCTTCCTAGTTCCTCGTTCATTCATTGAACAAAGTAAAAATCAGGAACGATTAACGAAAGGAACGAGCTTGTTCCTTAAATCTGTCCGATCGATACGAGCGATTTCACAAAAGAACGTGTTTTTTCTTCTGGTGTATTTATAAATCGCCAATAATAATGTGAATATAGGCCATTGATTTTAAAGCTAGAAAATAGAATAAAGCTTTTGAAATCTATGTGTTCATTTTCCGTAACAATTTCGAAAACCATTTCCTAAATGCTATTCAATTCCATTTAATGTTTTCTATTATTATATTTTTCGTTAAGGCAACCCCTCCTTTTTGCACCAAAAAAATTAAACAAAATCGAAGACCAAAAAATTATATTAAAGCATAAAAAATAAAATTCTCTAAACAGGACATTAGGCATGTATTTTCATCAGATTTGTTTTTTTTAGCGTATACTTGTGGTGTACGACTAAAGTATCAGTTTTTTTTTTGAGTAAGAAAAAACTACAAAATACCAACAACAACAAAGTATTATAGTAAACAAACAAATATGTAATAGACATACATATGTAAATTAGTGATGTTAGGAATATCAATTTTTAATATACGCGAATACAAATATCGATATATGCCGAATATGAATAAATATACCGCCACTAGATATTTAAAATTTAATTGAAACAAAATCTACCGTTGGCGTCGATAACATTAAATTTAAAACAAATCTGTTACACAAATACAAAATTCGTATTAAAAAATATAAACTTTGACAACTCAGTTCCAGTTTGGGCGGCCTAAATATAAAAATAAATCAATTCAAGCTGAGAGGTGTTCAAACAGATGTACAAGAGCGGAAGAGGAACATGCTCTTCTGCTAAGCTTTTATTTAGGCTTATATGCCACACTTTACCAGAGTTGCCACGATCCAAAAAAATATGTAACTAAAATGTAAAAATAAAGCAACCAAATTCAAAAAGAAGTAACCAAAATATATAAAATATATATATCAGTAAAAAAATGTTATATAAAATTATGTAGATACATATATAGACACCTAAACCTCTGGTTCGATTTTTTACTGATGGTCTGGAAGGTACCATAGGCTTTATAGTTTGCGAAGTTTTTGGTGGAATTGGCATTTCCCAAACAAAGCTAACAGTAATTTTTGTCTATTTACAAAACTGTATGAGTAAGTGCTTTCAAACTTTTGACGAACTAACAGAATAAAAATCTATCTACATTACCAGGCTTCATATTGCCTCGGTGGGAGTAGAGAAAATGATACCCCAGATGGTGGTTATTATTTACAGTAGATATTGTTTACGTGGCTTAATTGCTAATCGGTTAAATAAAGAATCGTTCTTAAAAGAAGAAAAATAGTTTAAATGTTGAATGCATCAATACCATAGACAATTATATATGTCCAGAAAAGCGGAGTGGGTAATGGTAGTACCAACCCCGTAGCCACACGATCAAGTGTTGCTCTTAAGTTTTTAACACATATTGCGTGACAAACATCACAAAATTTAAAGCTGTGATGTAGGCTTATACAACTTATAAGGGCAAATAAAAAAGATGCTCATTCAAATTGTAATTAGCTGTTTTCTGGAACGTAAATTAAAACACTCAACATGAAAGAGAAACTGAAAGCAAATTCTTTTAAATTTTAAAAAGTATGAGTGAATTGGTAAAAAAGTTGAGGATATTAAAACAAGAAGTGAAAAACTTGATCATCTTACCCCAAGTAACACAAAAAAATGGTTGTTTTTCAGTTGGAAAAAAATAACCCAAATCTAAAAATGAACCCAAGTACACATTGAGAAAAAAAGTAACCAATTTTGGTTAAAAGTAACCTAAAGCCCTTATGACACTACATTTTTTATTCATTGAATTGATATAGAATTGATGGAAAGAAACAGTAAATGTTGGAAAGAGCAAACTATAAAAAATGTAAACAGAAATTTTTTTTTAGTTTTTCTTTTGTTTTGATTTTATTCATTTTATTAAATGTTGTCAACTTTTCGTTTATAGGAAACATAAAAACAAAACAAACAAAAAGCGGTTAATCGCTGAATTTCCACATTTACCGCTGATTCAGCAACACTTTTAATATTTCAAGCTTGAAATGTCAATTTTAAGTTGAACAATTTTACATTGTTTTTGACATAACTTCATTTTTTATCGATAACTTTAGTAAAATTTTTGACAGTTTGCTATTTATCTTAATACAGCTGAACTCTTTGCACTTGATAAATTTTTCTATTATATTATATTTGCACTGTTCACCAAAACTAGAACAATGCATTAAAAATGTAGTGTCATAAGGCCTTAAACGGCAACGTTGTGCCTTACCTTGGGCTTACACGTGCAAGAGCAAGCTTGAAAAACTCAATCCAATCACACATTTTTACTAACACTATCACATTTTTCGAATTTGCTTGCAAGTAAATTTTTGACACTTGCAGCAAGTAAAATGACAAATAAAGAAACAGCGTTACCGTGGATAAGTTTTATGTCAATTTACTAGTACTTAGTACAATACTTTTAGATTTTCTGTGTATTTATAAAATATAAAAGAAAACACAACTATACAACAACTCATCTAAATGGTATTTTTAAATATAAATTTCAAGCATTTTGAAAAAAAAATTGTTAATTCCAATATTTTTTTTTTGTAATTTTTGTTTAATTTTACACAGCTTTCAAAAGAATTTTATAATTTTTTCATCAAGATGGAGCAAAAATTAATTAATGAAGAAATAATTAAATTAATTTTGTTGTATCGTTTACATGATGATCTTTTTAAATCCAAAAATAATGATAACTTTATAAGATGTTTACGCTTTGAGAACATTTTAAAAATATACTTACAACTGACTGTGTAAACTCTCAAGCTACTTTCTCAAGACTCAAGGCTTTCGACTTTTTCTTCGAAATTTTCGTTACTAATACGTATGCACTACTTGCATGTGTAATGGCAGGGTAGACAAGAGCGTCAACGTTGTCTCACGAACAGTAGCGTTCACTTCCTTGTTTAATAAAACCAATATCATCGAAAAAAAAAAATGGAGAAATCCCTTTTGACTGACGAAAAAAATAGCTAAATTGCCATTATTTGTAACATTAGCGGCCAGTTTTACTATTTAACCAGTGTTACCACCAGCAAAATTACAACTGAGATGAAGCAAAATTACCCGTTTGAAATGAAATTGCTCCTAATATCAAACTAACGTTTAATTCTATAAAAAATAAAACAAAAAAGAACAAATAACACCACAGTATTTACCGACAAATTTTTAAGAGTGTTCCGAATGAATGAAATTTTTCCGCCTTAAAGTGATTTTAGGGCATGAGTTTTGTGGGACCTATGGTCAAGGTTACTATCTATCTGCACAATATTTTGCCATGACAAAGTAGCTATAAAAAGTTATTGTTGGCAAATCTTATATTAATATGTACCAACATTTATAGGGAAGTTATGGCATTAAGCCATGTGAGCCGTGGTCGAATATGGACCGGGTCCAAAATAAATTTCGAATTATAATTCAGGTTTAAGCGTTATGGATAAATAGATTATTTAGGAAAGAACAACCAATATTTCTCACACATCAGCACAAATGCATACATAATCTCCACTATGGTGATGTGGGCATAAAAACTATCTTAAATGTCAAAATATTAATATTCATATAGCGATTTAGTCAATCCATTTAGATTTATATATCTTATCTTTTATATATATAATTCTCGTGTCACGGTGTTTGTAATTGAACTCCTGCGAAACGGCTGGACCGATTTTTATGAAATTTTATATGTATATTTGTTAGATATAAGAATAGGTTGTAAAGCATATTTTATATCGCTAGAGAGCGTAATAAAGGACAAAAGGGGTAAAATCTCCCCCTCGCTATATATTCTTAACAAATCAACTAGGGGGCGTTAAATAGGGTAAAACTAACTTCTTAACTAGAGGGCGATAAATGGGCCAGAGGTGTAAAATTTCCCCCTCCCTGTATATTATTAACTAATCAACCGGTTTTCTTAAAATGCAGACACCGTAACATCTAAAAAGAACTTAAAGATATAAATTTTTTGGAAATTCCAACATTTGGGGCGTAAAATAGGGCAAAACGGGTTAAAGCTTTACCTACCCATGTCTTCTTAATTAATTATCCGATGTTAGATTCAAGTCTTGAAGGAACAAAAGGTTAAAAATTTTATCATTTAGGACGTAATAATATATAACCCCCCTCTTATGCCTTCTTAAAGAGCTATTTTGGCAGCGAAAATCTGGACGTCGACGATTTAAGCTTTAATATACAGCAGTCGTTGCCAGGCCACTTAGTATCATACAAATTGATCGATACAGATATCCATGTTAACGAAGCTGTGGATTATCCAACAGAGTCTTAGAATTCTCTGAATTTGCCAGGCATGTCACCACACCTTCTACAAATGAAAGTTGGATCTTCGGTTATTCTAGTTCGGAATTTGAACCCACCACTGCTGTGCAATGGTTCACGATCGGTCATTAAAAAATGGATGAAAAACGTTATCGAATGGTAAATTTCGAAACGAAAATGTTTTGTTGAAACGAACTCCAATGATTCCCACAGACGTCTGAATTGATTTCAAAGGCGTTTAATTTTTTATTAGATTGGCATTTGCAATGACAATCAATAAGTCGCAAGGCTAAACAATGTCTGTTTGTAGCTTAGACTTTGACACACCATGTTTTTCACACGGACAATTATATGTGGCATGTTATCGCATCGGCAAGTCACCGAGCTTATTTGTTTTGGCTAAACACAGACTGACAAAAATATCGTACACGCAATTGCTATTCTTTGTTGTATTTTCATACTTCAGGATCAAAAATACATAACTTTTCTATACCCTCCACCACTAGTGATGAATGAGGGTATACTTAGTTTGTCATTCCTTTACATTAAGGACCCCATAAAGTATATATATTCTGGATCCTTGAAGACACACTCTCTTCCCAAAAACGCAAAAGAAAACAACAAACTTAGTCTCAAATTGCTTGTAGTTATCCTAAGCAGTTTGGGATTGAAATCCAGCAACATCGGTTCAGTAAAATCAGAACTATGATTCAAAATGTAGAACAACCACCCTTAAAAAATTTATAATTTTTATATAAAAATAAACATAACTGGTGGAATAATCAACGGAATGAAAAAAAGCGAATTTGCTTTATATAACCGCAAATCATACTGTTAAATTTCGTGAAGATCGGTCCATAATTGTCCATAGGCCCCATATAAACCCTACTCGCGCAAAACAGTTTAGTACGCCTAAAACCAAATGAAGCCCACTTTGGGAAAATAATTTAATTCGTCTAATACCATAAAAGATATAGATATTGCGGTAAAATTTCTTCCAACTAAGATTCATATGGCCAGAAAAATAAATGGCTATTGTTTTTTTTTACAACCTTCCAGCCCTATGATATGCCCACTATAGTCAAAGAGTCTGAGGATATTCAACCATTTTCAATAACAGAAACGCTTCAAGAGTTATCAAATTTGCAGTCAAAGAAAATTACTGGATTCGACCTAATTACTGCTGAAGTCCTTGAAAATCTACCACATAAAGCTCTCCTTAGTATTAAAGCCATTATGAATGCATGGTTAAACCACAGAAATTTTCCGTTTGCTTGAAAGTTTCTAACGTAATAGTGATAAATAAACCTGGTAAAAATGCAAATGAAGTTTCACCCTATCGGCCGATTTCTTTGCTACCCGTAATGGGAAAACTGTTCGAAAAACTTTTCTCTAATAGACTAAAACAAATAATTTCAACAAAGCAATTAATACCTCCCCATCAATTCGGCCTTAGAGAAAGGCATTCTACGATAGACCAAGTGCATCGAATTGCACACACAATTGAAGAAGCTCTGGAAAAAAAGAAAGTATGTTCAGCTATATTCTTGGATGTTGCACAGGCCTTCGACAAGGAATGGCACAAAGGTCTAAAACACAAACTAAAAACACACCTGTACAATATACTAACTTACGAAAATCCTACATGGAAGATCGTCTTTTTAGAGTCAAACAAAGGAAAGAATACTCAGAACTAAAAGAAATTGGAGCAGGGGTATCACGATACTCGGTCGTCTTTTGTATATATTATATACGTCAGATATACCTACTCCTATGAACGACAACATAAAAGCAACTTTTGGGGATGACACTTGTATTCTGTCAGTTGGTGATAACGAAATGGAGTCTTGCACTAAGCTTCAATCCTCTATAGATATTTTGCTTGAACGGACGAAAAAATGGAATATTTAATTAAATGAGAATAAATCTGTCCATGTCGATTTTACAAACAAATCTATAAGATACAAAAATATCGAACTCCATAGTCACACATGCTAACCATGCTTAATATCTTGGAATGACGCTTGATGCGAAACTTAAATGGAAAGAACATATTAAAACAAAAGAAACAGAACTGAATATACATACAATTCAACAAAATTAAATGGATTATTGAAAGAAACTCTCCAGTTTCAATTCAAAACAAGCTACTTATTTACAATCAAATACTTAAACCAGTATGGACCTACGGGGTTCAAATGTGGGACTGCGCCGCTGAAAACCAAATTAATGTTATTCAACGCTTTCAAAATAAAGTGCTTAAGAATATTGTTAATGCACCCTACTATATTTGAATTAATGATCTACACAGAGATCTTGGAGTAATGAAAATCTCAGAAGTAATACAGAAATTTGCAGTTAAACACGCACATAGACTTTAGAGTCATGTTAATCCAGAAGCAGCCATATTAGGTAATGATGAAATCTACTCAAGGAGACTGAAGAGAACTAAGCCACAAGATCTGGTGGCTGTTATTGCATGAATTTTATTAAACAGAAAAATATTACTTGTTGTTCTAAGACTAGGTGTAATAATATGAAATGTATATATGTATATAATTTCTGCAATAAAAAAAAACCCTCTTTCTTACAATACATTCGTTATTTTTTAATTAACAACCAAAATACATATCCACTAGAAATTAATTATATTGCAAAACAACTTTTGCCGGGTCAGCTAGTAATATATATTTTATATTAAATTTCAAATAAATTAACAAAAAAAAAAAAAACATTAAATAAAAGGAATGACAATTAACAATTTAAACCTTCCCTAGATATATTCAACACCATGTGGAAGTAGACTCATTATTTTGAAATTTTATTTTATTTTGTATTAATTTATTTAATAAATAGATATTGGGAATTATTTCTTTTCATAAGCAACTTTATTATATTCAACATTTTTTTATTTTTCGAATTTATTCTATAAGTTAAATTTCAGTTATGATAAGAAATAATTTCCAATATCTATTTGTTAAAATAGTTGAGTTAAATACATTCAATTTATAAAGTATCACTATTCAGTGTGACGCAAAGAATAACGCAAAGAAATAATAGTCTGGTAGTGTATAAAGTCATTTCTAAAAAATTTAAGGAATAGAACTATTACAAAAAGCTTTATAACATACATAACTGAAATTTTACTCATAGAATAAATTCGAAAAATAAAAAATGTTGAATATAATAAAGTTGCATATGAAAAGAAATAATTGCCAATATCTATTCATTAAATAAATTAATACAAAATAAAATTTCAAAATAATGAGTCTACTTCCACATTGTGTTGAATATATCTAGGGAAGGTATAAGTTGTTAATTGTCATTCCTTTGTATACTTTATTTAGTAAGTAAATTTCCTTTAATAGTTTCAGACTGTCCAGTCTGATACTCAAATTAGTGTTACAAATGTTAAGGAGGCTAAATATTCTCTCAACTAAAGCATTAAAAAGTATATTAATTTTGCAATAATAAAAAAATATCTCAAGGTTATTTTTAAGTATGAATTCTGTTTCCAATAAATTTCGCGTTCTTAATCACTACGAAGCCCATATTTACCAAAATCTAAAAGTGTGGTGCCATTCATTATTTTGCATGATAAACCATGAAAATCTTTTATTTTTTTAAAGAAACAGTGAGTTTGGCTGAGAGTACTATAAGTTTTTTGGATCAACAATATCTTTAATGGTAAACATGTTACCACTTAAATCAAATCCGTATATTATTTGTTTTAAAATTAAAGACTTTCCAATTGCACCTGATCTACACCACAAAGAAGTATACCCACGACAGATGAAATTACACCAAATTCAGGTAACTACCCACAAGGTGCCAACACTGTTTTAAACGCACTGTAAACATCGGATTCCAATTGCAAAGCGTTGACTCCGGGCTATTTAGGGATGATTCAAACAAATTGTGTAGGCATGACAATTTTTCACAACAAAAAAACGAGGGCCGCTTTTTGTAAGAAATATTTACTCTTTAAAAAAAGCAGTCAATATATATATATATATATATATATATATATATATATATATATATATATATATGTATATATAAATGGGTGAATCTACCTTTAGAGAATTGGAGTGCTGCAAAATCCTTTGTCCAAAATAGGAAAAAGGATTTCTCTTTTAAGGCTGGGTTTTTGAGATCGCAGTTACACTAGGTTTAGTTAATCTAAAAACAGATTTCTGCCATTATTACCAATTTAGCCCCTTATTTATAAAAAATAAAACAGGTTAATAAAAGGTTTATTAAACAAATTTTCATTCAAAATCCGTTTCATAAACCTTTTATTAACCTGTTTCATTTTTAATAACTAAGGCCGTTAATATATAAAATTTTGATGGAGCAGCAAGGTTTTGCTTAAAATGTTGGTCTTTAATAAAGTAATAAAAAAAATTACATTACGCCAGAAAAATTCGAGTTTCAGATTTAATCCACATCTCAAAAACCCGGCCTCAGGTAATTTATTTTTATTAGTTATGAACAAAAATACTTAAACTCTGACTTTTCTCTTTAGTTTTTAAAAAATTCTACCTTAAATTTTTTTCTTTACAAAAAAAAAAAAAAAAAAAAACATTACTCGATAGGTTTTAAGCTTAAGATTAACCAATCGCAAGGTTGCAATCGAACATTCGCTCGCTATCGACTGATTTCATTAGAAATTTCGGTACAGATTATTCGATGACAACTGACAGAATCCCAAGAGTAAAAAAATCCGAAAGAACGAGTGAGTATTCGATTGTATACGGCTGACAGAACAAGCCCCCTTAAAAAGGCAAATATTCGGCGATGTAAATACGAATATTCGAAACATCACTAATGTATATACATTTATCCTGCCTGAGTAAAAAGCGTTTATTGAGATAATCACACGTATTGAGATAAAAACATGTTCCTTTAGCCGTAACATTTACATATACAATTTAAAAGAAACAACAACAAAAACTACAATAATAGAAATACAAAACCCACACACACATTTTATTTGTTTTCCTGAAATAAGTGCGTGTTGCTATTATTGGAAAAATATGAGAACAATATTAAAATCAACATGAATATAAACACATACTAACAAACTTCAATTTGCTTTGCTCTATCCGAATCTTTTCTACGTTACGTATGAGTGCTTTTGTTACTCTTTTGTTCGGATATTGGATTTCACTGTTTGCTTTTTCCTATTTGGGTGTTTCTCGTCTTTGGATTTTTAATCAATTTCCATAATTAAGTGGGAAGCACAAATGGATTTAGTAAGTGTTTTAATACAATTCCTAAAGGACTTTATGTGGGGGAGGGTATATGGCATTTGTGTTTAACTTTGTATGGCATAAAAATGGCGCTACGAATTATGTCTCCAATAAACTTAAATTCGAAAACAAATTTATATAAGTTTCTTAAATTGAAGATTTATCTAATTATGAAATGAAACACCAATATTAGAAATTAAAAAATATATCCGTGAAAATATGGTAAAAGCCTCAAAATAAAGACCCCATTAATGGAAAACCATTTAATAGGAATAAAGGTCCCATTAAAGAAAAAACCGTTACTAGTGAACTTGCAAGTCCTTATAAAAATTTATTAAACACGCTTACAAATTAAGTAATAAATCATCTACAAATTTTGGACAGACCTTAAAATTACACCCGACGCAACCACTTTTTTATCTGAAATACGTCTATTATAAATATCGCTCAGTTAAGATGTTTAGCATTGATCAGCTTTATTTAAAGCTAATCGGTATTTCCATTACCTAGATCCGAAGCCTTCTGATGCCCGTAATTTCTACAAAAAGAAATCAAGCTGTGTATAGAAATCAATGGTGTAACTGCTGCCATATTTTAAAAGAAAACTTAAGTTAAAAACACGAAAGCAAATAAATATTGAAATAGGTAAAAATACCTGTTACGTACGAACACGACCAGCTTTTTTTTTTTGTAGAAATTATGGGCATGAAACAAGCTTCCTGACGAATCCCATTATTTATATCCATAAATCTTCTTATTATATTAGTATTTTAATCCAACTTAACCCAAAATTATTTTGTTGCTGCCATTATCAAATTACATAAATTTCATGGGAATTGGCCGATTTTCGACAAAAGCTTCGGTACAAGTACGTATCCCAAGGATTGATTTATCTTCCATAAGCTCCTAATAACTGCACGCAGAGATAAAACATTTTACAATATGGTCACCTCCAACAAAAATATTTTGAACGAAAAATTTTAAACATATTATTGTTAAATTTATAAGTTAGCCCTCCATCAGAAAGCGACAACCATAATATGGTTGCCTCTAAGCATATTATGGTTAAATATGACAATAATTTGTTTTTGAATTAAAAATAATATTTTTCTCCTTTCAAAGAGCAACATGGGAAAAGAACCATGCTATTATCAGTGTTAAGCATATTTTTGTTATTATTGATCATAACATGTTCGGAGACAACTATAATATGGTTGTGGCTTCTTAATGCAGAACTAATTTACCCATAATATGGTTGCCGATGACAATAATATGGTTAAATTGACCATAATATGCTTAAAAATTGTCGTTAAAAAAGTTTTGTTAGAGGTGACCATATTGAAAAATGTTTTTTCCCTAGGTGTGTGTGTCATCACCCTTTCGGATGATGCAATACTTTTCGCAAATTGCGGTAAATGTCGGTTCTGCTACGACATTTGTAAAGTAGGCAGTAGGGTATTACTTTAATCGGGCATTTGCTTTAATCGGGTAATCGCTCGATAATCGGTTAATTTTGTAGTTGATCGGTTAACCGATTAAAAAAAGTTTTTTTTTATAAATTAAGTAATTTCAATAATAAAAATTCATAAATTATTTAGAAATTATTTGGAGTATATTATTAAAAAAAAAAAAATAATTACATAACAAACATAACAATACTTAAACTAAAAAAAGCAACCAAAAAAATAATTCAAAAATATGTTATACATATTGTTTAGTTAAAACATAAATACTATGTAGTAATTAAGAAATAAACTGTAAGATAATTTTATCAGTTATTTCAAAAGTTTAAGGAGACCTTAAAAAATATTTAGGATTTAAGCGATTCTTTTCTTTAGTTTTGATAAAACTTAAACAGTCCTTTTTCTGGATTTCTCTAAACGTATAAAATCTTCCATTATGCCATTAGAGTCCTGGTTTAATTTTTAACTCTTCTAATTGTTTCGGTTAATTTTGTTAAAAGATTGATATGTGAAAAGTAGCAAATAACTAACCACATACGGCCATGTTCTGAAAATCGAAATCACGTGAAATTCAAATCGATATGGATTTTCGATTGAATTTTTATTAAAATGAACGTAGCGATTCCTTATTTCAAAAGCAGTTTAGGTAGCAGAAGTTGGTCCCCAAAGTATGAGATATAGAACAGCATATATTTTTATGAACTTTCAACACGGTAGTTTCCAAAATAGGTTGGATTTCACTTCCACTTGATTTCGATTTCCAGAACATTCCCGATACATGTAAAAAGCTGTTGACAGCAAACACCTATTTAAAATGAAGATTACTTAACACCTTCTTTTCTATGAAAAATATTTTCTAAACACGTACATTTTGTATATGAGATGAAACATATAATCGACTGTAATTAACCGGTTTAATCGTTAATCTAAAATAGCAAATGTTGAATTAACCGACCAGTTAATCGGCTAGTAATTAATCGGTTAACCGAATTAATACCCTATGAAGCAGGTACAAAATATACTTCTCAAGAACGCGAAATAATCGCTTCGATTTTCTGAGGGCTGCATTTCCGGATCTCTCTTTTTCGTGAATTGCTTTGGGCGGCAATCCAACTATTCTAGATTTTTTAGTAGGGTATATCGAAGTCAAGAGTTGAGAAGCCTGGTCCACGATGTCGATTAACAACTTAAGCGAGCGACAACAACTCACTCATTATAGTTCTCATCGAGCTTAATTCACTGTTTTGGTGGCGTTGAAAACACGGCTGAGCTGCTTATTTGTTACTAATGCTGAACCCACACCAACAAAAGACAAAACGTTTTGGTGTTTAAGCCAAAGACACTTGTTTGATGCTAACGCACACAAAAAAATTTCTTATAATTTTTTTGTAATTAAAGACAACTGGTTATCAGACAGCAATGCGTTTTTCGTTTTTTTCCTTGTCTTAATGGGTGTGAGCGATTTCCAACAAACACGAAGTCAAGCTTTTAATATGAAATTACCTTCAATTTACACCCAGCTCAATTCTCAAACCTTTTTCAATTGTTTGATTTTAACATTTTGATTCAAAGCGATAATGATTTTAATTTAAAAATTTTACTTACAATGTCTTATCAGTTTGATATCAAATTGTTATAAAATGTTATTCTCAAATCAAAAATAAACTTGGCAACACTAAAGTGAAATATAAACGTAAACATTTAAAAATGGCGATTAAAATTAAAAAATATCCGTGAGGATAATAACGCCGGAAGTTCTGGCAACAGTTAAAAAATAATGCAATTTCGACATCAAATAGACACAGTCCAGTAACAACTTTGGCGCCACCATGTAATGTGTAGTTTTTAGTAGATCTGGAATTGATTATAATTCCCATATATGTCCCCTCCAAAAAGTTCCTTTTAAACAAATTAATCTGATACATTCACTTATTATATATTTCCAATGCAATGCAACTTAATTCACTTAGTATGCAATACAGATGCTCAAGGCAGCTGTAAAAAACAACCAGAAATTCTGGCGAGAAACAAACCAAAAACCCTCTCACTGATAGACTAGCTTATTACCAAGTATGAATTCTAGCGGTACACCCAAAACTACCAAAACGGTAGTTTCAATAAAGACCCGCTCCTGCAAATCCCATTTTAAAGAATAAATCCCACTCAGATTTTGTTATTACGATAAAATTCCATACTAATAGCTCTTTTATAAATTTAAGATTAAAAACGCATGTTGTGCAATTAGGTCCTGTCTGTCCCAAATAAATAACCAGTCAGTGGTAAAGGGCTTCATATGGTTGAGATTGTCCGACATTCAATTCAACATGTTTTTATTTTGCATTTGGCCCATACTTTCCGTATTCTTGGCCATTTTTTTTTTTTTGCAATACTTTCAAATTATGTAGGGCATTATTTGGTCGACTAGACATTTTCACTTATTATTATTTTTATTTCTTTTCTTTTGAGTACATGTTGCCTTTTAAGAATATTAATGTTAAACACAGCAGGAGAATTACACTACAAAGAAACTTATTAAATTTTTAATAAAAGAAAATATTTATAGAATTTAAAATATAAAATTCAATTTTATGTTTTGTGTGAAAAACAAAAAAAAATTATTTGAATTTTTATTAAAAATTGCAGAGTCTAACAAGAAGTTTATAAATTTATTCAATTTTATTGTAACTGAAGATAATTTCAGTGAGTTTTTCTTAAAGTCTTTTTATGTTAAGACGAGTAAAAGGCATGTGATTGTTACTACATCCAACTTAAGGTCCAAGGGCTCTGTATACGGTCAAGCATTTCTCATCAAGCGCTTTGGTAGTATTATCAAAATTGTGTTTGAATGTGTGACACCGACGATGCTGGATGGAAAATCAAAAAATTTAGATATGACGGCGAATATTACGTCCAGCACACGTACACGAGTGAATTCGCCTGCATGACAAGTATTTTGACCGTGCACTAAACGTTTTAGAAAACAAATGCCCGTTTACATTGATCGATTTTTTAAATCTCCGCAGCTCCTATGTTAAAGGCGCAAATCGCAAATCTGTTGTTCTTGTGTACATAAATTAAAACCAAGTCATTTAACTTTGGCTTTTTTAATAAGAAGCAATTTTAACTTTAATTGTTTTTGACTCCTAAGACTTATGTTTAAAAGCTTATTACTTAAAGACTACTGTCAAAAGACTACCATTAAAGACTAGCTGCATTTTGTTATATTAAATATTCAGACGAGCCTTTGGCTCATACTGTAAATATACAAATAATTCTGTGATAAATATAATATAAAAATAGAACATAAACGGTTATAATGTTGTTTCGTATTTCACATGAAATTAATAAACAATGGACAACCTCAATATTACAAGACTCCTACTACAAGGAGCATAGGGCCGCAACAATATTATTCCAATATACTTGGTCGGATGTACGATGTTTTATTTCATGTCAATGCAGACGGAGGTGGGATGTTTCTATTTCGACTTGTCGTTTCCAGGTATGTGATGGTCTTCCTATTCGTTGACTGCCTTGCGGGTTCCAGTCTATTGCTTGTTTACGTTTTCGAATTCCACGATGGATCGGTTGTTGTCTGGTTTCTGACCATAGCTCGTTGTTTGAAATTGTTCTGGGCCAATATATACGTAGAATCTTCCTAAAGCATTTATTAACGAAAAATGGAACGGATTGTACATCACGTGATGCTGCATTCTACTTTTCGCATCCGTGTGGGTCTTACGTTTGAGTTATACAGATTTATCTTTGTACATCTTGATATGTACGATGAATTACCCACCGGCTTAAGTTGTCCAAATGATTGCTTTGCTTTGTTTATGCGGCTTGAGATATTAGCCTTAGAACCATCGCTATGGCTCAGTATGTTTCCCTGATAACAGAAGGAGTCTACCTTAACAAGCCACTGATTGTGCACGGACAGTTTTTGCTCATTCTCTTTATTTAAGTTATGCCAATGTTAACTTTCAGTCCAGCATGTGATGCAGTGGACTACAGTTGGACTACTGATAACTTGGTCTACATATCTGCAAATGTGTGGGCGTGTAGGCTGATCTCATTGGCGTAGTCGAGGTCTTCCAATCTGATTAGAAGGCCCCAAGTGATTCCCCTTTTATGTCAAGTTGCATTTCTCATCACAGCGTCAAGCGCGCAATTAAATAGATGAGGAGATAAAACACAGCCTTGTCGTACAACAGAGTTAATGTTAATTTGGTTGTTACATAGTTGCCTTTCATGCATAATTCGGCTGGTTGTGTTAACATATAAACCTTTTATACTTTACATTCTTTTGCATCCCATATCGCTGAGTGGTTTAATGTGTCAAATGCTTTTTCGAAATCTATGAAAGTGAGGTAGTGAGAGGGGATCTCCATTCCACAGAATGCTCTATGATCACTCCCAGGCTGTTTACGTGATCGACACAAGGTTTGTGTGCGTGGAAACCGGGTTGTTTCTTTCTAAGCTCATGATGAAGAGCAGTTGATAGCCTTTTGTTAGGTATGTGTGCAATCACCTTGTTAATCATACTGAAAAGTGTAATTCCCCTCCACAATTAACCTTCTGTGAGATCGCCTTTTTTTGGTAAATTTATGATAATAACATCAGTAATTTCCTCCGGTGAAGTTCCGTACACCAGAACTTTCTAACGATATGCAAGATTAGACGATCACTGGTTCCTGGGTCAGTTTTTAGCATCTCTATGGAGATATTGGGCATATCAGGCGATTTGTTTTTCTTAAGCGATTTGATTGATTCTCATATCTCAAAAATACTTATGCTTATCGGATGCGATTCACAGCAGCATATCGGTTGTTGTGTGGGAACTGATGGAGATAACATTTTACCATAGACATCTTCACAAAGTTGTTATTGTTGTTGTTTAGATATTATAAGTTCTCCAGCATCGGTTTTTAATGGTTTTCATGAAGGTTTTGTATATTCGGTTAATTTCTTTGCCTCTGCCGCTTGAGCTTCTTTAGCGATATGGTTGATAATTATTTATAATTCTCATTAAATTATTTTTATTAAGACAGAAATTATACAACATGAAATTAATTAAAATTAATTTATTGATAATTTTTCATTCTTGACTGTGCTGAGATTTGAACCCAGGCTTTCACGGACAGGTTGCCCTGACTAGTTTCGATTGTAACCACACAATCTCTTCAGTGGGGTTTGCCATTTTACATCAATCTTTAAACCAAATGGTATTTCACCTTGGTAGATTGAAATTTGCTTTTGAATGAATGATTATCTATTTTAATTGATTTACATGTCTTCTTTAAATCCAAAGTACATTTTTGTTTTTCATATTGTTTGTCTTTCTTTTTTCTTGTTGACCTTTTTTCAGCACAACTTGAAGGACAAATGTAAGCATAGCTCGTGCCTTATGTAAGCATAGCTTGTGGTTATTTTATTGAACTGTTAATGGTTTTTAATCCAAATTTCGATATTTTTAATAAGGCTTAAGTTCTTTGACTGCGCTAGTCAAGAATGAAAAATTATCAATAAAAATTTTAATTAATTTCATGTTGTAAAATTCCTGTTTTTATAAAAATTATTTAATGAAAATTAAATTCAATGAACTTAAGCCTAATTAAAAATATCGAAATTTAGATCAAAAAAAAAAAAACAAAAAAAGATAAAAAAAAACCATTAACAGTTCAATAAAATAACCACAATACTAATTATTTATAAACGTAAATAATTACTAGAGATACATATACAAGAACTGAAGTCACTAAGTTATGCAAGATTCATATTACAACTAGATATTTAGTCATAATAATGTCGTTAATTTATTTAAATAAACATTGACAATTCCCAACAACAATTCTACATGTTTTAATTATTTTATTTTAAACGAAAAAAGTCAATTAAGATTTTTTGTTATTTAATTAAAATTTAACTTGAAAATTAATTTCAAAACAACTTAAATGTTTATTAAATCAAAATTAAATTTTTAATTTTCTTTCAACTAAAAAAATACTTGATTCAATTATCACATTAATTAAATTTAAATGCTTTTTAACCCTCGGTCTTACACATGTTGAGATATTCACATTCGTAACGCATAAGTCTAGCCAGACCCAATGATTTTTTTGTTGTAGTTAATATAATATTTTTTTTTATCATCAGGAAGTCGAAGTTCACGTGTTCTTCCATCGTCAAAGTGTCAGTGCAGTGAAGCGGTGATAATACATCGCTCCCATGTAAGTTATCTGAGCGCAACTAAATCTCAGAGTACTGT
The DNA here is from genome assembly GCA_943735925.1 of Pollenia amentaria. Taxonomy (NCBI): domain Eukaryota; kingdom Metazoa; phylum Arthropoda; class Insecta; order Diptera; family Polleniidae; genus Pollenia; species Pollenia amentaria. The sequence continues at coordinate 194,829,832 of OX031008.1, read as the reverse complement.
TTTGGGGAATACCAACTGCCAGCAAAATTGCGATAAATGCATTTTATTTCCTCGAGGTCAAGATTTCCTTAACTTTTATATCAGCATTAGCGGTTTTAGTTTCATTTTCTCTTTACAAATTTGTTTTGCTGATGATTACAAATCCAATATTAGGTGCGCAAAATATCTTCAACACGTTATCTGGAGTAAAGCCTTATAACTTTAGCGCAACTTCAAAACTAATATTATTTTGTCCCAACATATACCAACATCTGTGTTGTGCTTATTCGATTTTGTTCCATCTTAGTCATAGAAATAATCATCGGCAGAGTTTTGCTGACTATTTTGTGAACGTAGTTTTTCTTCATCATCCTGAGAACCACACGATTTATTTTTTTCATGACCAAATTTATTTAGTATCAGATGAATCATTCTTATTTGGAACGTAGTCCACATTATCATTCTGTTCAGCTGCGAACGGTTGAATTTCATAACCATCCTCATCACCTTTCTCATGTTATAAGCCATTAGTATCTGCTTTTCATCAGCATCTGAACGCGAGTAACTTGAGCTAATAGTTAGCTTACATAAGATTAGGTTAGGTCGAAAGGAGGACGAAGCATCAAGATGCAACTTCATATCTGTGGCGATATATACCTAGGCCATTAGCGGGCCTGTTGTGCGCTCTTTAAGAAAAAACATGGGGGATTTAGGTGGATAGTGCTGCCACCATTCTATAGTGAGGGGTTATGTCTTCGGTAAGAAAGCCAGTTTCTCGGACGTAATTCCTTAAGATTTTCCAGTCAAAGTTCCTCAGGGATCCCAGACCCAACATGACATCGCTCCCGAAGTATTTGGATGGTAATTCGGCGACGGCCTGACAGTAGCAGAGGGAGTTTTCCAGCGTCTCGCTGTCCTCGCCACACGCTCTACACTCGTCAATACCTGCAGTCCCTCATAACCAGCCAGGATACGCACCATCATACTAACATCGGATTAACTCCCGCTGAGGAGGCTTTTTGCCCTCCCCTCTTCTGGGTTACCCCACAAATAGCTAATAGTTAGTGTGTTTATTGGTTTGTTTTCCAAATTGAAAACTAGATAGAGTGATTAGTTTGTGTGTTTAATGGATTTAAATAAATAATAATAGATAATTGAACAAAAAAATTAAAAACAGCTGGAAAATATGGTAAAAACACACCATATTCAACACAAAATATTTATGGATCTAGCCAGGCCCATGTGTTACAAATGTGATGTGTGCAGAAAAATACTCAAATAAGTTTCCTTCTATGTCCTTTCCAGGATATATTTTTTTTAATATTTATAGCCAACTTAGTTCTAGAAGGGTACCTAAAATTTCAATTCTCTAACTGAGTGTTAACTACATTGAAATAACATTTCAAATTGAAAAAGGTCTGGCCAGACTCATGTGTAAGACGAGGGGTTAATCCATTTTTTTAAATAATAAAACACTTTTTTCTGTGCCGTGACAGAAAATGTTCTAGTCAACGAAAATTCTTGGCACGATTTGGAGGCTACTAACATCTCCTACAACATTCCTACTTTGCATAATAAAATTTGGTTAATATGCACCTCCACATCGAGCAAGTTACTCTACCCACGATTTGGATGTAAACCACAACCACCACTCACTGAAGGCCATCACCATTAACCAGGTTGGGACTGTAGTCCCAAGAGCTTCCAGACTCCCATGGCACCATAAACCCCCCGGTCAGTTTGGTAGGCAAAATTACTATCAGTTGAACTTCCAATAGATCCGCACTGGTAACCGAGCAGCATACCAATACCGACGAAATGGGCAACTACCAACGAGACCAAAGGACACAGTCACCCAAAATTCACCCCGAAAATCAACGATTCAAAAATAAGAACCCACGATACGACGACAGAAACAATTTCATTAAACACGAGCATTACCAACAGCGTATATGCCACAGGAGCACCCACCATATGGCCCCATTTTGAGTGTATAATCCGGCAAAAACTATACATACGCCCCTTGCTTACGATCTGGAACCATCTAACCTTCGCTGCTTCAGGAATAGCCAGCTGCATTTTTTGAATAGCAACAGCATCTAGGCATGATCCGTCCTTCAAGCCTAACTCTTCCATAAGTGGTGATAACCCTTTAGTGGGCTTCTCAGTACCATCCCTTACCGCAAATTTGGGTTTAAACCACAATCACAACGTGACCCCCAAAAGTATATCTCTGTCAAAAAAGCACCCATAAAAAAGAAATCACGAAAATTTATTAAGAACTTATTTTGTTTAATTATATAAATAATTAAACAAAACGAGATTCTGCAAAAATGGAAAAACTTAAAAAATGGTAATGCTGATTTCAAAGCAAATGCCATTCGCTGATGCCACAACAATAAGATAATTTATTGCCACTTTTCTAGTGATGACACTAAAATAATCAGAAGGCGTAGAATGGAAGACAATGAGATATTAGCATCTTGTAAACATGTTGATTTGTAGCTCTATGTATTTCTTATGAGAAAATTTCAACATCTTGGCAATTTGATGGAAGATGTTAGATGTTGACAAGTGAGAAAAGCCTATGAGGTACGTAAGCTCAACCTCTGGAAGCACTTATTACACTGTGCTCGTATCGGAAACTTTTTTTGTACAAGTGGGGCACCAGGCTATTATATCTAATTCGAGGATGCTGAATCCAGTGGTCCTAATCGTTTTTTTGGTTAGCTCTTGTTTTAAAAATAATTTGGATTGCAAATTATGGTTAAAAGTACGGATGTAATGATAAGCCGATGTCGATACCGATGCGCTCATTAAATTTGAAGTGAAGTTAAAATTAAAAAAAAATTCATGTAGAGTGATTTTTTTACTATACAAAATTACAGTGTTTGATATTATTCCCACATATTCATACAAAATGTTTTAAATTTATAGCAGGTTTATGAAACGAATTTTCTATGATAAAAATATTTTTTATGAATATGGGGGTTAATATTCAAAATTAAATAAGATTTAAAAGCAAAGAATTAAATTTGAATTAATGATAAAATTAACAAAAAATAAATTTTTTTTTACAAAAATAACAGCGTAAGAAGATTTTTATATAAAAAACAAAGCACCATCAACTTTTGCGGAGATAGACGATTTGGCAAACACCAGATTTGCAGTGGAAAATAGTCTCGCAGATGCCATAAAAATGATTTCAGATATTAAAATTTCTGCGCCATTTTCATCAAGTTTGGGTATAACATATTATTGAGACCGTAAACAAGCGGGTCTGGGTCTATAGAAATAATAGAAGCTCTAAGGTATCTATCGACTTTTTCTTTACCAGAATCAAAGCAAAAGATGAAAAGAGGCTTATTCTTCTCGGATCCTCTTATATTTTTTTTTCACAAACGCCTTAAAGGCCAATTATTGTAGACTTATAAGAACTTGTACAACATGTAGGGTTGATCGAGTTTGCACCACTTTCGGAATGGGAGACATGTTAAGTAGCTCAATGAGACGTTTTTTCAATACGATTGAAGTGGATTGCCTTTCATATATTAGAGCATTGTAGAGGGTCAAGAATTATAGATAAACAATAGGTTCTATTATTTTCTAAAGCCTTAATTCTTTTATTACAGCTAATGCTAAGTCAGCCGCAAAATTTTCGGACTTATCGTTAATTCGTTTATTGCAAGAAACACTTTCATTATTCTGTTTTGATTTTATGCTGTGCTTTTTAGCGTGTTATTTGTCTTGGTTGATATACAAAAATAAGAATAGAAAATTTAATTGTTTGTTCAAAAATGCTCCAAAAATATATAAAAAGTATTTTCAGCAAAATATCGCCGATACCGATGTAGCGGAAAACATGAAGTATCGCCGATATTTCGGTATCGGTATTCGTTACATCCCTAGTTTAAAGTGTCTAAAATTTACTTTTTTTGAGTTTGTTTCTCATTAATTAATTACACAGGTCGACAATGAAAAACTTGTTCTTATGTTTTTTATTTGAGCCAAACTTTGACTCTGGAAGCGGCTGAAAAGGAAGCAAACATCGAAAAACGAAAATGTATCATTATATGATAAATGTGACATGATGGAAGAAAACTGAGCACATAATGAATGGTTAAAAAAAGATTTCAAATGTCTACATGTGTTATTGTATCCCGATAATAATAATTTTCAATCTAAGATAGTTTTAAAACAAGAGCTAGTCTAAAAAAATCGGTTAGCACCACTGGATTCAGCATCGTCGAATAAGGTATACTCGCCGGGTGCCCTGCTTGTTATATTTTTGAACAAGCCCAGTGTTACCAGAAAGGTAAAGCTACCGCAAAGAGAATGATTCCCACATACAGGAAGCATTTTCGACAAGAAATACTAACGGCGGCCTTAAACAATAGTCAGTCCTATACCTGCTCACCGAAGTCTACTGACTCCCGTGGTATCAGATAGAAAGGTTCTCTGCTCATTATTCGGCCTTAAGAATTCAACACCAACTGGTAGAATATCCTTAATGATTGCTATACCTTCCGGGGGGGGGGGGGGACTACAAATAATACAATAAAGTTTCTGTAAATCAAAAAAAAAAAGTTTCTCTTGCTTATTGAGAAATTCTACCGAATTACGATTGAATTATTCTTTTACATGGTCACTTCATTTTACTAGTGAAAATCTTACTCTTTTCAATACAATTGAATCGCTAAGTATAGAAAGGGAGCTACTGATATTTTAGGTCGACCTGACTTATAAATTATTCGTTAAGATTCGAATACGCTCTATTTAAAGAGTGCACTAAGAAATTAATGCGAAAATTATTTATTTATAATTTTAAAAGTTTCCAAATTTCCATAAGTAAAAAAGGGAACATCTTCAGCACTAGACCCCTTTCTTACTTATTTGATAATTTTTTGGATTTCATATCGTCGGTCACAGGTTGACAACTCTTAACATTTTTTTTTGTACTTTTCAGGAGACAAAAAAAAACGTTATTACTCCGTTACTAAACCATGTTGGAAGTAAATAAAAAAAAAAAACAAAATTAGTAGGAGATATTTATTGTAAGATGGTGTAAAGAAAACAAAGGTGGTATTGAAATAATTTCAGATAAAAAAAAATTTAAAATAAATAATACGCGTTGACAATTTCAAAAAATTTTAAAGTGAGTTAAGAGTTGTCAACCTGTGACCGACGATATACTATTCAGTTTCGCCATATTGTTGAAAAGATTTTATAAAATTTCCTGATATTATTATTTAGCCTTTATGTTAACAGCTGCATACGCGGTATGTTTTGAATTTTAAAAACGCTGTATCGCTGAGAGTGGCTATCATATCGCTCTGAAATTTTATTATATCCTCATTAGAAGTGTTTCATTACATATTCTTAAGTTTAAAATCGAAAATTAGACAAAAAAAACCTAGGTATGTACGAGATATGAAAAAAATTGAAATCTAATAAAATTGCATGTTAATTTCATAAGATTCATAACTCTGCTAAAACTCCCGTTATTGAAGTCCTATTCATGTATAAACACAAGTCAAGGTAGAAAAAACCCACCAATAAAATAGATTCAAATAGATAGATTTTTCCGCCACGTCTTGTAAGTTAACAATGTATACTCTAATCTACTACATCTTACATCTGGTGTACCCCAAGGCTCAGTTTTGGGACCCATTCTCTTCACGTTATACGTTAATGACTTATCAAGTTATATTGATAACCATATATGTAAATCATTTTTGTTCGCTGATGACGTTTTGCTTTTGTTTAATGGCGGGAAATCGGAAATTAAGAATTTATGTTTAAATATCAATGATATTCTTTAACGTTTTCTATATTGGTCGAATGAAAATTGCCTATCTATAAATTCGTCAAAGACTAAAGCTCTTGTTTTTGGTATTAATGAGCAGCAATTACTTGATTTGAACATACATGTTGGTGAAACATGCGTGAACTTCGTGGATCAGTTGGAGTGTCTAGGCATTTATTTAGATAAATGTTTAAACTTTGAGACTCATATTGATAACATTAGCTGGAAAGTTTCAGGGTTAGTGCGGCAACTTTACTCTACGAATATTTATTTGCCACAACGTATTAAATTGCGTTTGGCTCATGCAGTTTTAATGCCACAGATCTTATATGGTCTTGAAGTTTCAATGAATTATATAACCTCTAAGTTAGGTCGTATCGCTAACACGGTTGTACGGTACGTTTATGGTGTTCGTAGGAATGATCACATATCTGAATATGTTAAACGCTTCATGGGCTGTTCTTTCGGTAATTTAATAACTTTACGTAACTTGGTATTTTTCTATAAAATTATAAAAAGCGGGTTTCCCACGCAACTTTATTCCAAATTTCTTTTTTCCCATTCAACAAGGAACCCTCAAATTATATTGCCTAGAATTAAAAATGCTTTATTTGAAAGGTCTTTTATTGTAAGAATTGCTCGTCGTTGGAACACATTACCCATTGAGCTTCGTGTGTTTTCGCACTCAAATAATGCCTTTCGTGTGAAAATTTTGGCTGTTCTGACGAACTTATAGTGAACAATTCTTCATACTTAATTTAAACTTGATGTTGCTTATATATTTATGGGATCAATTGTCTTTTGATATTTTCTATTTAATTCTACCTTTAAATATATATATATGTGCATGTATATGTGTACATATATATATTGATATTTATTTTGGTTTGGGGCCTAGGGATTTAAGTAAAATTCTAAATTTAAATAATTTAAATATTTTTAGTATTAACTCAAGTATATTTCTTTGTAATATAGTTTATTGGCCTAATGAGGCTTTTATATTACCTGCAATAAATTGAAATTGAAATTGAAATTGAAAATAAAACAAAATAACAACAACATGACAGAAAAATACTGCGCAACGTGTGAATTCGCACAAAAAATGTGCTTGCATACCCGGGTATGCTTGCTGTTGATGTAAGTATAATTTTCAGTTGTTGACATAAACGTTTAAGTTATATGCATAAACTGAAATGTCAATAACCAAATTTTTGAGATTCTACTCGACAACCATTATACCCGGGTATCCACATAGTTTTCGTTATTATTAAACAAAATTTGAATTGCAATTGCTATTTATACAGAAAAAATAGCTATTAACGAAAGGAAAATAAAAGATGTGAAGAAAGTTAAACAATATTCCCGATGAACACGATTACTTTTATAAGCAACTGTTTGAATGGCCTATGACAGAAGCAGATGGGGACGATTCTTATGAATAGTTTAATATTTAAGTCAATTCTAATCAATAACACAATATTTTATGATTCTTATAAATATTAAAATGCTTAAGAATAACAATAACACACCATTGCGCAGAAAAATTCTCTTGACCTTCTACAAGATGGAGACACAAAATTTGCATGTGTAATTACCATAATAATTTACACTTTTTTAATTGATTATCTCAAAATTTATGTTTTGAAGAAGTTTCCTTTCTGCACTTAGCCATTCAATTTAAAAGCAACGTTTAATATATTTATAAGCAAACATATTTTTTTTCTCTACAACCATAAAACTTTTTATGTGTAAAATACATAGGGATGTGGGAACTATAAACTTAATGTTTTTCAGACATAAAAAAGGATAATACGAACATTATGCAGTTGCTCTTACTATATTACACAGTACAACATTTTTCCGCTCATTGATTTGGGACTTAATTCTGACAATTGCACGCGAAAGTAGCCCCAAAAATAAGAACTTCTGCATCATTTGTTTTGTCAACTTGGCTGCATTAATAATTTAATGGCCATACGAATATTCTTTGGCTCAAGGTGGATTTTTATCACTTTTTCTATATTTTAACACGGTTATATCTCGGTATACCGCACGGAAGCAAAGTTGTAGATATTGAATTGGAGAAAGCCTACCTACCCAAAAAAGTGCATCCAGGGCCTTGAAAATCGCAAAACTGCCCATTTTATAAAATTTGTTCCCCATATTTCGCCTTTTTTGTTGTCATAAACTTGAAATGGTGGTTGAACATGTATATCAGCGTTACCGTTTTGGTTTTATATTTCTGTGTATATCGTTTGTTGTGGGCAATAAAAACGAAAATTATTCTGAATTTTTTTTGTAGAAATTATATGGTCCTTTACTGTCTCATAAGAGTGGGTGTTTCTTACAGGTAACAAAACGCATATTCGTTGGGGAATTTACATTGAAACGACAATAAAAACTATTCAATAAATACAACTTTGCTTCAGACACAAAAGAGATATTCCGTACGGTATACCGAGATATAACCGTGTTAAAATATAGAAAAAGTGATAAAAATCCACCTTGAGCAAAAAAATCCTATGGCTATTAAATTATTAATGCAGCCAATTGACAAAATTAATGAGGCAGATGCTCTTATTTTTAATTATTAATGCAGCCAGTTGACATAATTAATGATGCAGAAGTTCTTATTTGGCGCTACTCACACGTGCAATTGTCAGAATTGAGTCCCAAAATCATGTGTTGTACTGTGTTAGTTTAGAATTTTCCCCTTAAAATAGTTTTGTATCTAATATGTAACCATCTTAAAATATATTGTCATAGCCGAAGAGGAGGAGGAGTTACCTTAAATTATTATTTATAAAAGTAACAACAGAATGCTCTTAATTTTTTTTTTTTTTTTGAAATATTAACCGATTTTATTTCCTTCATTGATATCTGTTGCAAAAATATATTTTTTCTTTCAGTAAGTTAAATTTTATTCATATAATATAAAAAAAAAGTGTATTATTTTATATTGAAAATTAATTTATTGAGAAATTCCAATGTTTTGCACCAAAAAATACCTTAAATTATGTTTTTGTTTTGACGAAATGTTAGTCCTTTTTATGTGTGTCATAAATGTTTATGGGAACAAATTTATATAAATTGAACAATAAGACCCTGTCGATAGTTAATGATTTTGCTCTGAACAGCGCACAGTGGCACTCATAAGGAAAATTTTAATATTTTTGAAATCACGTTAAGAAAATGAAATCAAGTTAAGAATGTAAACTACTTTTAAATTCATGATTGTTAAAAGGAACGAATTTTAAGCTGCTTTCTAGAAAAATGTGTCACAGTGCGTCATTGTTATTTTAATGGGTTAAGAAAGATTTTTCTGTTGTTTTTGTTTTTATTATTATTATTTTTGTATGTAAAACAATACATGGGAAAATATAAAAAATAATAACAAAGAGTGAGTAATTCTATAAATAATATATTAAAATACAACAACAGCAGTAAAAACCAAAAATAAAACAATAACAAAAAGCGCTGAAATTTTGTTCGTAGTTAATACATCGCTATATGGGTTTGTGAACTACCCCCTGTAAACAGGACATTGAGTTTATTGTAGTTGTTGTAAAAGTTTTCTATTTATTTGGCAAAAACATTTGACTGGATATGTCCTGCAAACATTTAAAAGATTTTCGGAATATGGAAGATATTAGGCGTTAATTCTTCAACATCGTTGGACGATAGTGAAAAGATTTTATGAACGTGGCAAAATGCATTGTATTTGTGTTTCTTCCTTAACCTTTATGTCAACAGTTACTTACACGGGTATGTCTTGAATTTTAAAATCGATATGTCTCTAAAAGTGGCTATCATATCGCTCTGAAATTTAATTATATCCTCCCTTGAAGTGTTTTCTAACATGTTCTGATGTTTGAATAAAATTGGACAAGTCAGACCATGGATGTGGTAATTTTTTCATTACTACCATACCCGGGTATTTAACGGTTGGTTAAGGCCCGATGTTGAATGTGAACCACACCTAAACGTCAAGTTTTTTGCTGCATTTCATTTGACATTTCTCAATTTCAGACTAACCGAATATGAACCATGGAAAGATGCACAATCGAACAACGCGTTAAAGATATTCAGGCTTATTATGAAAATGGGCGTTCAAACCATCGTGCAATCGTGAAAAATAGTGCAAGAATTTGAGCAAACCGGATCTGTAGGAGATGTGAAAACACCAGTGCATGCTCGTACAGCTCGTACAGCAGAAAATATTGCTGCTTTTCGCGATAGTGTGGCTGAAGAGCCGTCCGCCTCAACTCGTCGTCGTGCCCAACAATTGCACCTCTAACGCTCGTCGTTGATGAGCATTATGCATAAAGACTTGCATTCACATGCTTACAAGGTGCAATTGACTTAAGAACTGAAGCTATTTAACCATTCTAAACGTCTTCAATGGTCAAAATGGTGGCAAGAAATGGCAACAGTGGATGATCAATTTTCGAAGAAAATCATTGACAGTGATGAATCACATTTTCACCTCAGTGGATTCGTCAATAAGCAGAATCGCCGCATTTGGGCGAATGATAATCCAAGAGTGATTATCGAAAAACCAATGCACCCACAAACAGTGACTGTTTGGTGTGGCTTATGGGCTGGCGGCATCATCGGGCCGTATATTTTCCAAAATGAGGCCGATCAGGCAGTTACTGTGTGGACGATGTGTGGTTTCAACAGGACGGCGTCACTGGTCAGGCAATTACTGTGAATGGCGTTCGCTATCGTGAGATGAACTCTGTATGACCCGAATTGGAAGAAGACGATATGTGGTTTCAACAGGACGGCGTCACTTGCCACACAGCTAACGAAACAATGGCTCTTTTGCGCGACAAATTAAATGGCCGTGTTATCTCACGTGGTGGCGATGTCAATTGGCCGCCAAGATCATGTGATTTGACACCGTTGGACTTGTTTTTTTAGGGTTATTTGAAAGAACAGGTTTACTAGGTGTGCCGCCGAGATTGCGGCGGCCATTTAGCCGATATTTTGTTTTAAAATCAACATCGGCTCTTAAAATTTAACCACCCTTTATATGAAAAAAATTTAGAAAAAATAAAATAAAATTGCATGTTTACTTCATAAGATTTAAGAGTTTTACAAGTCTGCTAAAACACTCGTTATTTTAAGTATTCTTGCATTAAAACAAATCAAACTAGCAAAAAATACAAACAAAATACAAATAAAACAAAACGACAACAAGGCAGATATATACTTAGCAACGTGTTAACTCTTACAAAACATGTGTTTGCATACCCGGGTTGATTGCTATTGACGCAAGTATAATTTTTTAGATATTGTATATTAAGGTCCTTTTACATGACAGTGGGGTTTTAAGATGTTATTGCACATGTCTGTCAAAATTGCCAAATAGATAAGATTTATAATTTTTGCTTTCACACGGTATCTTAAAGCTGTCGCCTTTACATTTCCCTTTCCGCAATTTTGGGTTTAGGCCACAACGGGATGCCATTCCCATGGCACCAGAAAGTATCTCTGGTCAGCCGCGAATTCAAGAAATCGGCTAAACGGCAAACCCCTCTGAAGAGATTGTGTGGTTACAATCGAAACTAGTCAGGGCAACCTTTCCGTGAAAACCTGGGTTCAATTCCCAGCTCAGTCAAGAATGAAAAATTATCAATAAATTTTAATTTATTTCATGTTGTAAAAATAATTTAATGAAACCTAAATTCAAAGAACTTAAGCCTGATTAAAATATCAAAATTTCGATTAAAAACCCATAAACAGTTCAATAAAATAACCACAATACTAATTACATCTGTAAATTTTGAACTATGCCGAACTACAGTTATTGAAGCAGCTGATTTCTCTGGAGCATGTAAGTTGAAATATCCTCAGCAAATCTCTCGGAGACACCTAAATTAATCTTATAAAAGTATCGCTATAATGTCATCAGGAAGACTTTTTAAAGCGCATACAAAAAGCTACAACAATGAACTTGCCGCCGAAAGCTTTGTGTTACAATTGTTTGACGAGAATAAGCGATTGCTTTCCAGGTGGGCGACTCTTTTTCTTATCTTCTGCCATACAATATTTTGCAGGGTGTCAGAGTGTGTATGTGGAAGTGTTTAAACATGAATGTTTGTTTACTTTTCTCGTGTAATTTTTTTTTGTATTTTTTTCCTCGATTCCTGAATAACCGTAAAAATATTTTTACAACACGTTGAATACCATAAAAACAGAAGAATTTATCCGCATCAAACATGTTTTCAACAGCAACAACATACTCAGACATATTTAAACCATAAATACATACTTACATACATACTACATATGCACATATGTATGAAATGGAATAAAAAAAAGTTTTTGGCGATATATAAATATTCACTTAAACAGAACTTACCACAAAAATAAAACTAAAAAGCTTTAACTTAACTTATAAATTGTTTAGAAAATAAAAATTCCAACTACAATTCACATGCAAACACTCTCTCTCTCTCTCTTGTATACAATATATTTACCATAAAGGAAAATCAAAAAAGTTTTTCGCATAACCACTTACAGACACTGGTAGTAATGATGTTTTTTTTTTTTTTTGGAAAGTTTTTGTAGACACTTAAACATTTAAGGATTGTAGTTGTAAAAGCAGCCAAAAAGGTATATTTAGGTTAACATGCCTTTTGTGGCATCATAAAGTAATAATGATCGCTAGATTTTTGTTTAGAGACTACTACAAGCGAATAAATAGTGTTAGTGTCTTTATACAATATTTGATAAATTTATATAATTTAAAAGAATTTTGTAGGGAGTATAAAGTTAAAGATTTTTGTTAAAAATTTAATATGTATATACAAATTTTATATTAATATTAAATTTAATAACAAAGAAATTTATCAACTTACCGTTTTTCACTTTTTCCACACCTAATATTCTCATATTTCTAAATAATTAAATAATACACTATAACTTTTCCAATATGTAATGTAAAATTTATGGACCGTAAATAAGGTTATCCAGAAAAATACTGTTATATACCAATAGATTCGTATGGTAGTGCCCTTTCAAAAAAAATCAAAAATAAATTCAGTTTTAATTAAAAGTTTAATCAAGTGAATTAAAAGTTTAATTAGATGAATTAAGTGTTTAATCAGGAGAATTAAACGTTTAATCAAGTGAATTAATTGTTAAATTGTAACTAATAATATGTTTGCTGGTGCAAATTAATAGTATCAATTAAACTCTTTATTCACTTGGTTAAACTTTTAATTCACTTGATAAAATTTTTAATTTAAACTGATTTTATTTTTGATTAATGCTTTAATCTGGGCCATTTTTTCTGTGAATCTATGGTGATCTAGGAAAAACGATCTTTACTCCGCAGTTAAGATGATTTTTCAACAAAAGAATAAAACTTCGAATGAAACTCGTAAAAGAAAAATTTATTTTTAATCGCAAATTTTTTGTTTTTAATCAGGCTAAAGTTCATTTCCTTTAATTTTCATTAAAGTTTTTTTTATAAATAAAGGAATTTTACAACATGAAATGAATTAAAATTTGTTGATAATTTTTATTCTTGACTGACCGGGGGATTGTCATAAAATAAAATTCTTAACCCTGCTGAATTGTTGTAATATATGTATGTAATTTTTGAACGGAGATATATACTGACTTGGTTTTTTACCTCACGTGATCTTTTTATAAAATATTGTTATATACAAAAATTCTAACTTTCTAACTTAAAATAGAAGACTATATCAAAAAAAGTTTAATTCATTAGTTCAGCTTAAGGAGGCTTTACTACAAGCCTTGAACTTCATAGAGCGAAAACTTTGTAATAATTTGCTAAAACGCTATTCGAAAGTGCTTGCAGGCAGTTTGTACAACAAAGGATATGCATCTAAATACTGATTGTTTGATTTTAAGCATTCCTACTTTACTTTGTCCGATTAAGCGTTGGGCACAAAAAAATATCGGCGCTATGCAAAAAAATTAATGTACACTTGAAGTGTTCGTTATACCAAAAATTTGTATGGAAAGCCGGTTTTAACGAACACATTCACATTTGCATTAACTGTTTTGCATAAGGCCGTAATTGCTTTTATTTTTCTGTTATAATTTTTAGTTTTTGTGGTATTATTTGTTGTTTTTATTATTGTTCATAGAGAAATATGCGATGAATAAATAAAAGAAAAAATAATTGTATATTTTTCAAATTTTTTTTCCGAAAGGGAAATATATTTTTTGCAAACTAATGAATTTAACCCTTAAGTAGACACCTAATTTGTGTGGCACCAGCTGCTACCTCGGCCTGGCTGGGACCACTTGTATTTTGTATGGAGTTTTTTGTGGCCTTGCTGGGACTACTTTTATTTTTATGGAGTTTTATGGCTTTATCAAAAACATTTTTTTGTCAACTATATTAATCCTTCGAGGCTGCCCCGGTATGCTAGTTGGTAGAGAGCTAGTCTATCAGCACCGGGGTTGCGCGTTCGATTCCCGCCAAAGACTCCGGTCTCCTGCCGTCAAGCGTAGAGCTTCGCGGGATAATCATAGGTAATTCAAAAAAAAAAATAACGAAAGAATTTTATGTGTTGCAAATACTTTTTGATACGTTTCGTGTTGATATTATTTACTGTAGTACATATATAATAGGGCACAAAATAGTCATTATGCCGATTGCCACGCCCATGGTATTTAAATTTACACCTTTTTCTCGTTTTCTGGTTAAAAACACCTTGATTGGGGAAAATGTAAAGTTTCGTTATAATGTATTTAATAACTATATGATAAAAGCTGGAAAAAATCAGTTTAGGTTACATTTAAGTGTTTGAGACATTAAGTTGAACTTTAGCCCTTTTTGCACCTACGTAAACGTATACGTTGCGGATCAGCTGTTCCGTTTACCTTACCCAGCTTATGTCTTAAGAGGTACTCTACCACAAACGTGACGTTGCGTTGCGGATGAACCTGAAAAATTTAAATTTTTCTCCGTTTTGGCATTTCAGCTGTTTAAGAATTGTATATTTGCTTATGTTCATTAAAATTCCATTAGCGTTATTTACAATTTTTTTTTAAAAGGCACAAGTAACAAAAGCTAAAATTTATTAATTACTAGCTGACCCGGCAAACGTTGTTTTGCCTAGAAAAGTATTGTTTTTGTGTATATTTAAAATACAGATACAGAATCAGGTACAGGTAATATTCGGTGCAGATAATTTTTCTTTATTTACAAAAAAAAAAAAAAAAAAAAAAAGAATATGAAAATGTGAATTATAAGTAAACTATTGAATAAGTTAAGAGAATATCATTGAAGCACTTTGTGATAAACAATATTTTTCGTTTTGTTGTCAGGTGCGAAAATGAACAAAGAGGATGGCTTTTCGACACGGAAACATGCGACATAGAGTTGACCGTGTGAAAAACAGTCGTTCTCCAAGTTTAGGCCACAAACACTCAATGAAATCACATCAATTTAGATACCTCCGTCGGCTCATGCACAACTACTTTGATACAGATCAAAGCATGATCAATTGCATAGCTTACGATTTGATTCATTTTCAATGGCACTACTTGCCGGAAATTGGTCATACCAACCTAGAAACCTTTGTATGCTAATGCTCAACAGCTGTGCTAAAGATCATAGCATGATCAAATGCACAGTTTATGATTTAAGTCATTTCGAGTCATTTTCAGTGGCGCCACCTGTCTGAAAATGGTCATATCAACTTATAAACCGTCGCCGGCTCATGCTCAACAACTTTGCTAAATATCATAGCATCGTCAAATGCAGAGTTTACGATTTAATTCATACTGAGTAATTTTCAATGGCGCCACCTATTTTAGATTTTTTTTGCTATTCTTCTTACTTGGTCAGAGACCCGAATTGGTACGAATCATCGAAAGCGGTCCAGCCGTTCTTTAGTTATAAACGTAGTAACTAACGCCACTTTCTTTTATATATATAGATATAAAATCTGATAAATTTTCTGTTTTCTTTTTAACACATTTTAACACATTTACATATTTTTTGTAACTACGCACTATTGAAGACGACCGCAACGCTTACGTCACCGCAAAATTTACGTATGGGTAACAAGGCTTGAAGTTTTAGTTAAAAAGAAAGTGTTTCGAGAAAATGTTTTTGGCAGAAAGAAATTATAACCAATCTTAACGTAGTTTGTGAAGTTTTAACATGGGAAAGCAGTTATTTCAAAGTAGATAATTGTCTTATATTTGCTTGGGTTATGACCATAACTTGGGCACCAATTTTTTACTACGAATTCGGGCAGTATTTGCATTTGTAAATATGTATACTTTTATGCGTTTTCCGAATTATTTTAAAAGAGACTTAAGCCTAGTACTTTGTTCGAACTTGCGAAAAATTTTGAGCAACATTGATTATTTCACATGACAATTTTGACATGTATCAATCTTATTTATCTCGCGATTTTTCAAAACATAACGTTTTTATTAGTTGCACGTATGCAACTAAGGTAAACAAAAATCGTGTGAAGGTAAACAAAAATCGTGTTTTTTTTATTTATAATTAAAAAAAAGTAAAACAATATTATTTTATAATTTCCCAAATCACAAAACAAAAAAATTTTATTTTATTATTAATTTTAGCACTTTTTTTTCTATGTGAAAATAAAAAATAACAAAAAATTATAAGCTGTTGCCTAAAATTCCGTGCGAAATAATATGAGCTGTAGTTGTTTCGCACGGAAAATAAAAATGTTGCTAGAAACATTTCGAACGTTTTTCGTAATATAAATTGAGTGCAACTCTATCATAATTTTTTCGTTTGTTTTTTACATAAGTTTTTTTTTATATTGAGTTTTACAATATTTCGCACGAAATACTGAACAGAGTACCAGGCTTTAGAGAGAACGTTACTTGACATATACCCCTTCAGTCAGTGAATTCGTTTCTATAAAAAATACATTTTCAAAAAATTGCAGATAGCACTTTTTGAATAATAACCCTCGATATGCAAAAAATTTTAAATTTATTAAAAATTTTAAACGATCCTAATTTTATTTATTGCGTATTCCTTTGTATCTATCTCTATTTTAAATTCGACCCAAAAAAATAGACTTTTTAATTTAATTCGAAATAAAATAGAACCACTAAAATTCGTTTAAACTATTCCATTAAGATAACAAAGTATACAAGAATTTGGTTTAATTTCCACACAAATCTACAAGTTAAAAGTATATTTGTGGTTTTTATATGTTTTGTTAAATAAAAATTAATTTATTTACAGCACTTAAGTTTTATTTGTATTAGTTTGGTGGTACAAAACAAAGTCTCGCTTTTACATTTACGAATATAAGCACATATAAAAACAAAAATACAGAGTGCCGCAAAAGTAACGTTATTATTTATTAAATGAATAAATTTTTTTCTTTTCTTTTAAGGATTATGGATGGGAATTATGTTCACATTACGCTTTGTAAAAACCTTATCTTTTTTAAATGGTGGCCACTGTTTGATTCGATCGGACGTACTCATTCCACAACATTTTTTATAAATTTTTTTTGAGAACTATAATCCCAGCGTCATTAGTTCTTCTCGGATACTGACCTTAAACTTTTGGATGCTTCTTGGCTTGTTGGCATAAGACATACTTAAGATAGGCTCAAAGAGAAAAATCTCAAGAGATTTAATCGTGCTGGTTATTTAAAATTGGAAAAACGCGATGTTCAAAAATTGCACCCAGAATTCAAATTTGAACGAATTGTGTGAGATACGATTCAATTTTGTGCAAATAAGAATTCTTAATTGTTCTTAACCCTTGAAAGTATTGAATGACATATACATTAACTGCAACTTGTGCTTCATTCTTGAAAAAATACTGTCGATCTAAGTACGTGCATTTGCTGTTCACCAATTTGATATTCTAGGATTTTGGATGCCTCACATTCTTCAGATTTTTATAATTCACGTGACTATTAACATGAAAATGGGACTGATCTCTCATTATGCATTCGGAACCAAACTTTTTGTTTTCAAAGCACAATTCTTAAAAAGGCTAATATTTATAATTCGTGTTTATCATTTGGTGTTGCTAACGTGAACAAATTAAATATTATATAACTAGCACTTTTACGTGTCCTGGTACACGATTTTTATGCCATAAAATAGTTATGAAAATTCTTTGTTTTTATAACAACTACACCATTTTTCATTGAAATCGAGAAAAAAAATAAAACAAAGTTGAATGTACCAAACGTTATTCCCCCAATGTAGGAGAGCAGAGGCTTGCCTTTTTTGAAGAGGTGATTAAGGCTTCTAAGAAATGTATAACTACTGGAGATTGCAGTAGTGCCATACAACACACTACAACGTTTTATCAATCTGCTCTGGATCTGGAAGATATGGTGTTGGTCAATAATACTGCGATTTGTATTTTTTTTTAATTTTTTCCATCATTAAAAACATTATATAATTCGATTTTATAAATTAAAATTTCTCAATTTCATTTGGAATTTTCTCAATTTCAAATTAAAATTTCTCAATTTCATTTGGAATTTTCTAAATTTCAAATAAAAATTTTCCAATTTCATTTGGAATTTTCTCAATTTCAAATTGAAATTCTCAATTTCGTTTGGAATTTTCTCAATTTTAAATTGACATTCTCAATTTCAATTGGAATTTTCTCAATTTCAAATTGATATTCTCAACTTCAATTGGAATTTTTCAATTTCAACTTGATATTCTCAATTTCAATTGGAATATTCTCAATTTCAAATTGATATTCTCAATTTCATTTGAAATTTTCTTAATTTCATCTGGATATTTCTCATTTTCAATGAAAAATTGTGTAGTTGTATTTTGTTTGTGACTATTAAAAAAATAAATTATGTAAGTACTATTGGTTTATATTTACTAGCTTTTGTAGTCACATTAGCGATATAGAAAAGTCTTTATGTTATAGACGATTTAGCGATATAAGCAAATTTGCTATGTAATCCATCTATCACTGGCTAACAATGGCAAAAGTAAATCAATTATTAGCGTTATAGTCCCACTAGCAAAATGTACTAAGTTCTTTTAAGTTTTCGAAGACACAAACCATATAAGAGAACTAAGAATTAACTTGTTTAATTTTTGTCACTAACTTTACTCTAAAAAAATAATTTTTGCCTTTGGAATTACAAATTATGTTATTAGTTTATGTATTTTTATACAGCATGCAACTCTGTTGCAAATCATCAGCCTGCTATCGGTGTAATAAATATAAATCTTTATTTTCTATATTCACATAAATGGATTATATTGGAATTCGGTTATATGCCTCATAGTGGCATATACGTATATATGGCTTATAGTCGCATTAGCGATATAGTCCACGATTCGGCTGCAACTAAAGGACTATATTTATTATTGTCTTTTATTTGACTTTCGGTAAGATAAAATAAAAAGAGAATTCGTATCTTTTGCTTTATGATATATTTAATATTCTTGTCCCTTGCCACTTAATGCTTTTAGGGTTTGAAACTTTGGAGCTGCGTCGTAAATTTTTTTTCGCTATCATTTATTTTTGATTTATTTAATGGAAATATTGATTGCCCTGACCTTCTGTCTAAAATCGCTTTAAACGTTCCCTGTAGGCATCTTCGTCGCCATAATATTTTTTTTATTCAACTACAACGCTCTAATTTTGTACCAATAGTCCGTTTATTAGACATTTAACTCTATTCCATAAATTATCGCATAGTTTTAATGTGGAATTTAAGTACACCGAAATATAATTTTTAGGCCCTAATCATGTAAAACGCAACGCCAAAGAACTATATTGAAAGCTAAAACCAACTCATAAATAATTTGTAATTTAATTGTTGCTTTCTACAGAAATTCACATTGCATAGCTCGTGGCGTTGCAAATTTTAAAATGGCACATGAATATCTCTTGAAAGCAACAACAAAATTACAAAATATTTATGACATTATTTTTGCTTTCACTGTAATTCTTTGGCGTTGTGTTGCGTTTTACATGATTAGGGCCTAAGTCTTTTCTTTTTTATAATATGGGCAATTCCTCCAAATCATCCTTTTTTATTGTTTAAAATTATAAAAAAAAGTCTATGTTTTTATAACAGAATGATTTCTTAATAAATATCAGCTGTTTTACTTGAGGAAATTGGGCTGGAAACTGGAAAATTTTATATTTTCTTTTTGAGCTACTTCTAAAGACATTTTTATATATAATTATTTTACATGCAAAAAAAAATTGTTATGTTTGCACTCTTTCTTTAAAATCTCTCTATTACAATCAATTAAGTAGAGAAAAGTGTAAGGAGAACAAAAAAGTTCGATTAACGATTAATTAACGGTCAATTAAAGGTTGAAACGTATGGAAAAAACGTACGTTCGCGACCCGTACGTTCGCGACCGGTACTTAAGCCAATTAAATACAAGCCAATACAGATATTTTATTGTGTATATACTGGATAGAGAGCTTCATTAATACACTTTTAAAATAAATTTATCACTTTTGAATATTCCGTTACATTTCACTACTGCCAGCCAAAGTTGGCTTCTAGTTTGCGTACGTTCGTGACCACGTGTTTATAACTATCATTATGAAAATTTAAACTCGATCAAATCCATCTTTTGCACTAAACATGAAGCTACCAAAATTCTATAGAATCGAAAAAAATACTAGGAAAAGTTTTGTTTTCTATCATATTTTTATATCAAAAGCGTAGGAAAAGCCCATAGAAATATTCATATTTAAATATTATTTTTAAAATAATATTTTGTATACAGTATTTATATCTTGTAATAATACGAGTACTTAAATAATTTTTTGAATAAACTAATTTAAGTTCTTCAAATTGTATGTAAGGAATAATGTTTATAGACATAATTAAATAAAATTAAAAATAAATAAAACGTCCACCATATGCCTTTTAGCATGACCGAAGTCAAACTGGGCATTCATCTTTCGCAGTTCGCAATACGCCAATCGAATACGTCTCCACTATTTGGATAAGGGCACGCTTTAGAGATTTCACAAAATAATAGAGTATATGCCCTATCATCTCGAAATGCAGCAGTTGGTTTTCCAAGACTTCAAAGAAGACACTTTCCCTCTTCAGTGATGGTATGATGGGGAGTCGCATATGATGGGGTAACAAAAGTCGAATATTGCGGTGTACCAATCTGACGTTTTAGAGAAAATTGTAAGGTCTTTAAACAATTTCAACACTATAGCCTTCAATATAAATTTGTGCCAGAATATAAGGCAAATACAACTGTGGTTAAATAAAGATAACCCAAATTTAATTTTCCTTCTGGAAGCCCCGATCTGAATCCCTTGAAATATAAATTGAGGTCGGTGTTTAAGGGAATGGTCTGCACGAGTCTGCGCTCGTCATCTGTGGATAATTTTCCTATTCATATAGTGCGTTTTGCAATAGAATAATATCATGCTCCTTAATATGTTACAAGTAAAATAAAATAAGTTGATAGAAGTTGAGACGATAGGGATGGGCAAATTTAAAAAGTATATCGATATATATCGTATCGATAATTTTTGATAGTATCGATGATTATTAATTAGAGATATCGATATATCGATGTATCGAACGTATTAAGCTGAAATGATTACCAAATTTCAATACATTTTTACATATGCACAAAGATATAAAATGTAATTCCATTCTAACTTTTAATTGCTTTATTAATTACAAATTTACTGCCTGTCCCTCGATTTCGAACGAAACTTTCATTCGCTTAACTTTTTTTTAAAACAAAAACCAATTTTAAAATTAAATTTTTAAGGTAATTTATGCAAACGAAGTTTTCGTTGGAAATAAAAAAAATTAAAAAAAGTAAAGAATACAAAAAAAAAAAAAAAAAAAATTATTTATTCGGCATATGAAATCTAAAAAAAAAAAAATTAATTGGAATTATATAATGCCGGATTAGATACTGCCGTAAACGAAACTTGTGACACATACCATACAAGTAAGCTGTGCAATATTTTATTTTTAATATATAAACTAAATATTTTTTTTATTATTAACATTCCAACTTTCATGAGTCTATTGCCGCTAATACGTGATAATTAAGGCGATTCTTTGAATAATTCTAGGAACACGTTCCAGAATATTTTTCCGCGCTTATATTTTTGTTGCCATCACTTAAAAACCGAGACAAAACTGAACTGTGTAGTCTATGAAAATGTACAATGGAAAAGCGCCGTTATTGTCTTAATATGAGATAAAAAACCTATGATGCAATTCTTAAAAAGCAACAGTTTTATAAGCAGTTCAGCAACGGTTAAAATGTTGAATTTTATTATAAAGAGATCTTAAAAATATCGAATTCGATAGTCGCAGATTAATATCGATGTATCGATATATGGGTATTTTTAATATCGGCGATATATATCGATTATAATTTTTTTAAATATCGATATTTTGATACATCGATATTTATTGTCCATCCCAACCAGACGATACCAACTGCGTCATATGTCGCTTAGTATAGCTTTCAATGTTAAGCATTGCACGAGCCAGTTGACATTCAGCCCATTGTTAGAGCACAATGTTTATTCTGAACATGACTAGAAATTGAATACCTTTCAGTTGTTGCTCTGTACAATTTCTTACATTTTATAAAGATAGTTCTGCAAAAGCACCAAAAATTATAGATTGCAGAAATTTTTACTAATTAAATCATAACATTGCTTATACGCCACCCTGTATTTACATAAAGTTTAGTACAGCAAATTTGCATATAGTGCATGTGTATATGTATGTGTTCAACATGGTATACAAGGTGCAGATTAACACTAAGTACCTTGTGATCTGTGTTGAGCTATGCTGAGCATTTAACAAAATTTAAAAACACTTGAACCTCATAAATTAGTCGCAAACATAGTCGTACCTAAATCCACAAACATGACTACAAAAGACTGTCTCTATTCACTCCCTTTATGGTCTCTCTTTTACATACTCCCGACAGTTATATACACATACACATGCATACCCACAAACACATTTAAATTGAAACTTAAGTAATGCAAGAGTAGATTTACACTGTTGTTAGTGATATTGTTGCAGCTGAACATGAATTCGGGGATAGATGGAAAGGTCCTTTCAGAAATATTGAGTCCACATTGTCGAACTTTAAAATTTCTCTTGCACAAGTATTGTGCAAAGACAGGAAATAAGGTTTTAATTTTGTTTCTCTCTTATAAATTAAAGGTTTGCTAAAGAACATTCGCTGTGTTCGAACTAGATCTTTATTTTCAACAAATTTTTGAAAAAAATCTTTTGAAAAAAATTGTCAAAAAAATATACGTGAAAAAAATTTTCAAATATAATTTATTGCCGATATAATTTAGTTGGGTGAAAAACCATGCGCTTAAAAACCCCTGAGTGTGAGAGCCGTCAGCACACACAGGTAGCGATTAAAGTGTTTACTCCGGCACAATTGTACTCTCGGCCCTTGTTGAGGGACTTAAACTTTCTCACCTCCGTTGCTTTAGGAAAAACTAGCGGCATCTGTTTAATAGCAACAGTACCTAGATCTTATCTATCCTCACATTTCGAGCTTTCTCAAGTGAAAGCTCTTATGTAGTTCAGAAACTTTCTTCCTACGATTTTGTGTTAAAACCACAGCCACCACTTTATACCCAAAAACATCCTCCCGTGAGTACAGCACTCCCTGTGAAAGAGAAATGTTCTTTGAAAAACAAGTATCATCAGACAGTCAACTTACTCTACATCATCGGCTCTCGACTCTTCATTAGCACAAATCCAAGTCCCACCATTTTAAACAACGCCCTCCACTCTTCATCAACGGTACCTCAACTTTTCCCAACTTCGCAAGGGTCACGACTTCACCGAACGCATTTAAATCGGCCCCTTTACACTTCACTCACAAATAAAATTATTAATTTTCTCCAATCACCAAATTTATACCAAATTCATAATATCAAGCAAACAATTTGTTGATTTTGCACCTATTACCAAAATGGTTATATTGATTACTAAAAATTGTAAAATTGTGAATATTTTTTTTCAATAAATGATATTTTTAGTTTTAATTCAAAAAATGATCAAAAAACTTTGCCATTTCAAAGAATGTGTTAATTTGTTTAATCAAATATTGACAATTCCCAACAACAATTCTACATGTTTAAATTATTTTATTTTAAACAAAAAAGTAAA
This sequence comes from Pollenia amentaria, assembly GCA_943735925.1. Lineage (NCBI taxonomy): Eukaryota > Metazoa > Arthropoda > Insecta > Diptera > Polleniidae > Pollenia > Pollenia amentaria. Next base: position 194,805,889 of record OX031008.1, on the reverse strand, counting down.
TTAAGATTTTTTGTTATTTAATTAAAATTTTTCAAAACAACTAAAATGTTAATTATATCAAAATTAAATTAAACTAAAAAAATAATTGATTCAATTATCAGATTAATAAAATTTAAATACTTTTTAAACCATTTTGTTAATTGATTAAACACTTTTTTCTGTGCTCGCTCTACAATTACTAAATAATCACCCAACAGAGACTCACAGCTTTAGCCCTCTGGCTAAGCAAGACCGTCGCCCTAAAATTCTCCCAAAGTTTTAAATACATCATTACCCATTTTGCTTGACACCTAAAATATATTCTTTTCAGAAATAATCTCATATACAAAGACACTTCCCTGCAAGACCAACAGTCAGTCTGATACCGAGGCACCAGGGCTACTGTTTCCCGTGATACTCTAATTAACAGATCAAGATCTTAAGAAACCTGACAATTTTGAATGACTGCCGAATTCCAGGTATTGGCTGCATCTGATTATGCCCCGAAGGATGTAACACCAAAAGGCGAAATATCCAAGCCCAGGGTTAAGGGACGGAGTATTTAAGACGTTTTTGCTTTTTTAATTATTTTAAAAAACTATTTATCCTGCCTTCGTACAAATGTAGTAGCCTGAGTAAAACTTTATATGCTAAATGAACATTTTAACGAGTGGCTAGTTGCCAGTTTTTTGGACCAAGTTTTTTTTTCGTCTATTTTTTTACAAAACATACTGGGTACAATACCAAAGACAACAACAATCCCCTGTTAAAAGTTCAAATTATTTAACACACACATATACAAGTAAATATAAGTACTATGATCCAACAATAAAAACAGCCCGAACATTAACAACAACCACAAAAACATCCGTTGAAGTAGTCAAAAAATCCTGTAGTGGATGTTTTTTTTTGCAAAGTAAATTAAATATTTTACAAAACTAACTTTAACTCTCCAAAGCTTCAATGGAAATTCGAGCATATGTTCTAAATATTCTGTAGTGCTTGAAATTACAGAGGAAGAAGCTCCTAATGATGTTTTTAAATAGAATTAACTATGTTTTTAGATTTTGGGGCAACAAAATTAATGCTTAAAGAGAAAAATTTATGAACTCATAATTTTGTCTGTTAGAAAGTAGACAATTGGTTAAAACAAGATGATTCTTAAAAGGGTGAAAGCAATTGATGTTGAAGAAGAATCATTTCCATTGCTTGCAGTCTTTAACCAAAATGTAAATGAAAATTTTAACAGATTAGTTTCGTTTAGCACGCTCTTAAAACTAAGCGTTTACAAGTTGTCTAAGGTGGCGGAGGTTTCTACATAGAGGAACTGCGCGTAAAAGTTTCCTTTCGTCTGGCGGATGGATGTAGTGTCCTGCAGGCGGAAATCTCGGCTATAAAGCGGGCAGCCAACTGGCTAAAGTATTATCGCGTATCGGGAGATATACGTATATTTATTGATAGCAAGGCTGCCATTGCCTCTCTTGCGGGTGTCTATACGACATCTAGGTTAACTGTGGAATGCCGGATGTCTTTGAATGAGATTGCTGAACATTCAGAGTTACCGCTTATATGGATACCAGGGCACTCAAACTGCCCGGGAAACCAGGTAGCAGATGAGCTGGCCAAGGAAGGTGGTCGTATGGATGAAACATCATTGATCAATTCATTGGCCTTCCAATGGCTCACTGTAAGTCACTCATTCGGCGCAAGAACTATAGAATTGCGCAAGAGGGATGGACCCGTGAGTCCACCTGCTCCACATCCTGGGCTTTTTGGCCTGGATATGATTAACGGAGAACCAAATCTCTACTTAGGTTCAATATGAACCAAATCAGGACCGTGGTATCGGTCATAACTGGACACTGGCCAGTTGGGACTCATGCTAGAAGAATGGGTCTGGTATTCAATGACTATTGTAGAAGTTGTCATGATGAGGAGGAAGAGGAAACTGTGCTTCACTTTCTCTGTCAATGCCCTGGGCTACGGGGCATCAGGAAAAAATACCTGGGAGAACCGGTGTTTTCCTGTTTGGAGGATCTATCAAAAATAGAACTAAGATTGCTTCTTCTCTTCATTAGGAAGACGAATTGGCTCAACCTTGCAGTGACGCCATCTGAGTAACTGCTCTTTGGGATGGGCATTGGCGCTGGGTATTACAAAGGGACCGCTAAAAGACCCAAGTGAGCTGTCTTCTCGATGGCTGCCCATGGAACCTAACCTTACCTAAGTTGTCTAAGGAAAGGTTTTAGGAAGAACTAGTTATGTATAAAAAAGTTTTGGTAAAAATGTTTCCTTAGAACAAGTTTTATATAGAAAACTTTTCGTGACAACGAGCTTTCTATAAAAAATGTTTCGTGAGAACGAGTTTTCAATGGGAAACTTTTCGTTAAAACTAGTTTTCTATAGAAAGTTCTTTGTAAGAAGTAGTTTCTGTGCTCTATACAAAACTCTTCGTGAGAGCTGGTTTTCCGTAGAAAACTATTCGTGAAAAATAGTTTACTGTAGAAAACTTTTCGTGAGATTTAGTTTTCTTAAGAAATCTTTTCGCTTGGGTTACTTTAGAAAACTTTACGTGAGACTTAATTTACTATAAAATATTTTCGAAAGAATTAGTTTTCTGTAGAAAAATGTTTGTGCGACCTTGTTTCAGTATAAAAATATTTCTGTAGGATCGTGCGAACTTGTTGTTTATATAAAACTTATCGTGACAACTAGTTTTCTTTAGAAAATTGTTCATGAGAGCAAGTTTTTTATAGAAAGCTTTTCTTAGAACTAGTTTTCTAAGAAAACTATTCGTGAGAACTAGTTTTCTAAAAAAATCTTTTCGTGAGAACAACTTTTCTAAAGAAAACTTTTCGTGAGAACAAATTTTCTATAAAAAAAAGACTATTTCTTAATATTGGCCCTTCTTATCCGCTTATGGGTTAATAAGTAGTTTTGTGCGCAAAAATGTATTTATATTCTCTCCTTGGCATTTTTATTTTTTTTTTATTTATAGAATTAAACTAAAGTTCGTTTAAACTCTTAATGAATTTTAGATTTTATGAGGGCAAAACAATTTTAATTTATAAAAATCTACGACGTGCGTGTAGAAGCATAAATAAATATTTTGAGAAAAATTTATAATGCAATTAAGAAAGTTTACATCACATTCAACATGACTGATAATTTTGTTTATTCAAATTATTGTCGCACTTCTATTGTTTTCGGTATGACATTTGCTGAACTTTTCTAACCGAAAGATGAAAAGGGCATTTTTTTTTTAAACAAAAGTTGAAATTAAGAGAATCTTTTATGCCTGTATTCATCAAAATAATTTCTATTTAATACATTTTTGCAAAACAAATTTACTATGAAAATTTCCCTTAATAAACGTTTGTTAAATTTAATAATCGTTTGTGATTACGGGGGTTAATGTTTTCTATAAAATGTTCGATCTCTTTCAATTTAATATTCTAAAAAAAAAAAGTTTTGCTTTTACTCCGGATGTTAGATAGCTATTAAGTTGGGAAGGCTTTTAAATTTAACTTTTGATAAAAATTTCCTTCTCTTAAAGGCATTTAATTTAGAAACCACAAATTTCCTTCTATAATTACAATTTTCATTTGCTACAATAAATATTTAATTATTTATTTTTAACTTTATACGTTCAAGCCAATCAAAATGACTTTAATATATTAAAATTATTTTACGTTTAAAATTCATGAACCAACTATGGACCAATTGATAGGCAAATAAAATTTGTCCCTTAGTGCCAAAAAAAAATATTTATTAACTTCGCACAACAGAAAAACATTCTGGCAATAAATTTGGGAAATCATTAAAATAAAGAAACGAATAAAATAAATTTATTCGTTGCTAAAAGGGTAAGTTTTTCAAGCATATTGCCATTTTGCATATTTAGTGCAGTGACCGTTACAATCAGGGCTGTAGAGTCGTCAGAAAAAAAACGTTAAAAATACGCCCACTTCCGAAAGACTCGAAAGGAAAGAACAAACTTTGTGGCAAATTGCTTCTGGTTTTCCTAAGCAGTTTGGGATTGAAGTCCAGCAAAATCCTATCAGTAGAATCAGAGTTATGAATCAAAACGTAGAACCACTACCAAAAAAAAATTGACAATTTTGTTACAAAAACTAACATAAAATGTGGCATAATGCACGGCATGATATAAGATTTTGAACAAACTCGTTCAAGAAATGGGCAGATCAAAAATAATTTTACGGGGAAAAAACTTCTAGGATACATAAAAATTAAATTACAGTTGGTTCTTATTAGTCCATAACATTTCTAGTGTAAATAGAATAAAAATTTGGGTTCATAGATTTTTTTTTCTAACGAACCGATTGCCAAATTGCTCCTTTTATTTATTAAGGCGTTCGAAAGTGAGCGAGATTTCAACAATCGGACAGACAGCCGGACATGGCTAAATGGATTTAGAAAGTCTTAAAAACGAAAAGCATGGGATCTTAAATAAATATATCCTGGTATAACAGGCGTTATGAAAAATTTTGTCTACCCTCTCTCACCACACATAGTGGGGGATATAAAAATAGCAATAAAACGTTTTTAGCTAAGGTTTTTGATGTGCATTCATGCTTTTTTTTAATATATTTTTTTTTTTTGTATATTTATTTGTTTTCTTTAAACTATTTTGCTTGTCTATTATATAATTATTTGTTTCATAAAAACAACTTGCCCTAGCAGTTATTATTGGTCACATTAAATGTTTCAGTCTATGTTTATTGTAGCATATTTAAATAATTCCATTTATTAATTAAAAAATGTTTCCAAAAAAAAAGACAAATTTAATTTTAATATTTGTATTTGTTTGTATTTACTCAGTAAATAGAAGTATAAAATAGGGTTATCAATTATTCGTCTTTGTTTAAAACCGAATCCTGAATAAATTGAAAAGTTAAAATTAAAAAAGAAGGGAGTTGTGTCGTTCATGAACGACCTAGTTCAGTTGAACGAGTCACACAGCTGCACGAAGTGAACTGTCATTTTACTGAGCACATATGGCTCCAGTGACGATCGTTAAATTTTGAATATGATGCTTTACAATTTTTTATCGCTCATAACGTTCGTGTATCTTTTGATGTTACGCTCTTTTTCACTACAGCTGAAACTTTTATATTATTTGTTTTCTGTTTGTTTTTTTTTATCTTAATAACATAGAATTTTAATTTCTATACTATAACTGAAAGTAAAATTTCGTTTCTTTAGTTGAGTATAAAGCTGTTTGTTTTTACACATTACTACGAGTACTTCTCTACTATAAAACATTTGTTGTCCTTTTCTTTGCTCTTTTTGTACTACTCTGGTGAATGGTATATAAGGGAACGATTGAACGAATTGAAAAAACTGGTTTCCTTTAAAGGATTGAACGACAATAACCGGTCATTAAAATTAATGATTTGTTAGAAGAACGAAAAAGAACAATTTTATATTTGAAAATACGGGAAAAATCGGTTAACTAGTTTTCAAAATAATTTGTTTGCTCAATGCAAAAGGGTTATTCTATAAAAATATATTAAAAACGTTATAATCATCGCGTCAAATCTTGTGTTTTAGGACGTAACCGATGTTTCTATACTTTTTGTACTTCTATCCCTGCGGAAAATTTGTATCAATTGTTCTTAACCCTGGATGGTTACTGTTCATCAAATCGACAAATTAATTTACTCTGTATCATATAACTTTTTTATGTGTATTCAAATTATGTTTTTTTTTCATCAACGTTCGCTGATGAAGAAAGCTTTAATTCAATTTTAAAATTGAAAACACAAAAATAGCTCAAGTTAGTACCGAATTTTGAGAGACAAAAATAACTGTGTTTATGCTTTATATCATTTTATGTGCATTTTCTTCGAATTAATAAAATATTTTTATAAAATTTTTACTTTCAAATCGTTTCGCTGTAATTTTTTTAAATAGTTCGTCGATTCGACGAGGAGTAACCTTAATGTACTAAAATGCAGAGTTACCTTCCAGGGTAAAAGCATTTGTACCGTGACCAGTGAACACAATATTATAATAAAAAGAAAAGAATTGTGATAGTTGAAAACATGACATAAAATTGAACTGGTGATAATGTATTTACTTCACAGGAAAAGTAATTGACACGCAATAAGTCATGTGATTTTGTGCGTGTGGTGGCTGACTCTATCTTGTTCTATTACTTCATATTCTTTTGTTCAGTCGATACAATTTCTGCGACAGGCAATATAATAACTAAAATTGAATATGTCCCTTTCGGTTATTGTCTGGTTGATCTGGTACAAACTGCCAAAAAGGTATCTATTAAGCCCCTTCTTGGACATGGCAATGTTATAGTGACAAGTCCCCTTCATAAAAAGTGTTCAGGCAGAGTTAGCCGAACGTCCACGTCCCCTTACGAAACGTCTGGTCCGTTTTGTTATTTGCTTACAATGTAAATGTTTACCGAATTTAAATGTCACGTTGACGGAACGTCTCAATCTGTATAAATTAGAATTTCATGCCGTCGTTACGTGACATTTGTATAGCAGTGATGGCCTGCTTGTATATTAAATTGAATGCGGGTATTTTCGCTCTTTTTTTTGGTACTTTTTTCTAGTATATCTACACGTAGAGAAAAAATATGTTTAGATATGGTCACCTCCAACAAAACGATTTTTAGACAAAATTTTAAACATATTATGTTTAAATTTAACCATATTATTGTCACCGATAAACATATTATTGTTTAATTAGTCCTCCATCTAGAAGCCACAAAAATATTATGGTTGCCTTTAAACATGTTATGGTTAATTTGTTTTTAAATTAACAATATTATTTTCCTCTTTTCTAAGAGCAAAATGCTTTGGTTGAAAACCAACCATGCTATTATAAATGTTAAACATATTTTAGTTATTACTAACCAAAAGATGTTCGGAGGCAACCATAAAATGGTTGTGCCTTCTTGATGTAGGACTAATTTAACAATAATATGTTTGTCGGTGACAATAATATGGTTAAATTTAAACATAATATGTTTGCAATTCTCTTTAAAAATGGTTTTGTTGGAGGTGACCAAATAAAAAAATAATTTTTGCTCTGGGTGTATGGACTTTCGACAAAACGACTTACAATACAACATATTTCCATATATATAAATATACATATGGTTAGATGTACAAAATAAACAAATGCTTATGCACATACAATAGAAATGAGAAATATATAAAAGGCTTTAAATGGTTACAAAATGTTGTTTTGTCTATGCACATTTACAAAATAATACATGTAAATGTGTATGTATATGTTAAAATATATATTTGTTTATTGTAAATCTATAATATAAATATCAGATATTAAATTATTACTTACACTAAATACTGTTTTAATACCATTTAAATCACTTGGTACGTTTTCTGCACAGCGGTCAACATTTAAACCTTTTGATTTCCCATCACTGTGTGTGTTGTTTTATGTATACTTATGCTTTTTAGTTTATGTATGTAAAAAACATATGACACGTTTTTAGATGTTCTATAAGTGCACCAATGTGCAAGCAGTCCGTTACAGTAAGTTACGGGTACAGCAACGTTCGCCTAACTCAGTCCTTAGAACTAGAACTGGCGCCTACGTGACAAGTTAGGTTTAGGTTTCCTTCCCCTAGGGAAACTATACTTATATTTGCAAAACTTTCCATTTCTAGAGAGATATTGTCTGGCCTAGGTTAGTTTAGTAGGTGGCGTGATTGAGTTAAGTTAGGGAGTTTACTTTTGACATATATTGTGCTCCTTGTATGTATTATCTGAGTATAGTTTTATCCACCTAGTTCTGATGGTATATACACTATTATGCCAAAACCATTATTGCGGTTTTATTTTAGCTACTACACTCGAAAAGAAATCAATCCATCCGTACTCAAATCGATCCGAAGCGGTATCAATTGTACGGTAGTACGTATTTTCTTGAATCAAGTACAGAAAGATTGAATTAAGTACGGATTATTCAGTCGCGAAATACTCAACTTATCCATATTCATTCCCGAATTAGTACTTGAAATATTCCGAAAATGAGATTGATTTAAGTAAATCTTAGACTTAATGTGCATATTTAACTAAAAATATAAACCTTTAAACATGAAAATAATGCGCTTTTTTCTTGTTCTGTTGTTTTTGTTGTTTCCACACACAACAAGCAAATCGTTTTTTAACTACTTGTGTGGTGTTGTTGTAGTGGCTTCAACAGATTTTAATAAGTTATATTAGACCAGGGGTGTCAGCGTCATGCACAATTGTGTCAGCAAAACTCACATGTACGCTTACGCTCTTTTATTTTGCGAGCGTAAAATATAATTTTTTACTGCAAAACACTCTCATTCAGCGGGAAATATCGAAATATCGCACGGCCTGTTTTGAGGCCTCTAAACAGAAATAATATATTTATTATCTTTGTTTATGTTTTGTTATATTTCTGTTTTTGACATTGTAAAATGATTGACAAATAATATCTACATTGTTTTGCATTTAAGCTAACGATATGTGTTTTGTTTGTGAAAAAAATTCTTTGTTGCCTTTTAAAGGGTCCCTTTTTCTTTCGTTAAAAAGACGTACCTAAATGCAGAAATTATTAAGAAAAAATAGCCACAAGAATTTGTTGGTATTTTGTGCTTGTAAAAATATTTTTCTTTCTGTACCAATCGCGTCAATGGGTTTTTTTTCCTTTGAAAACACTTTTCTCAAGTAAGTAAAAATATTTAAAAAAGTCTTGTTTTCCTACAATTTATGTGTAAACCTATACACATAAAAGCAAATGTGACAGCAGGTAAAATTTTTGGGTAAGAAGATGTGTATTATTAATGTATTAATGAAACTTTATTGTTTAACGTCCACAAACCTAAAAAATGTTTTGTTTTTTCGAAACTGCAATTTAAATTTAGAAGATATTATTGGTAAATAAAAGTATATTTTTATAGGCTAGTAAAATCTTCTCTTTTTATAATGGTGGTTAATAATTATAGAATATTTTTAAACTTAATGGAGTTATTATTTGCATTAGCATGTGCAAATGAATTTTCATTGTTGGCATTTGCAAAGGTATGTTGAGCACCAAATTAAAAATATTAGAAAGAATTTAATAAGGTAGTAAAATGACTTCAAATATTGTCAAATGCTCAATTTTTCCAAAAAATAAGCAAAGTTTCTGCGAAATGCAGGTTCCAAATTAAATTTATTTAAATAATAACTGAGTGTGTCTGTCCATAACTCAACATTTTTCGATAATTGTATTATTATTAATTGCTCTAAAGTCTTCATAGCAAAATATGTATGTTAATTAGGCCTCGTAATAGGCCTCGCAACCGCAGATTCCTCCCGCTGAGAATGAAAGAGACAAGAGTATTCGCACCAATACAATCATAATTGACACCACTGTATTAGACGCTTATTTTTTAATATTACTCTCAGAGTGGCCAATGAAAAGTTCAATATTTATTGTACTTGGCTTAAGAATTTTTTACTTATTTTAAGAAGTTCCGGGATTGATTTTCTAAAGTTATCCCATTTAGGATTGTATTGAGTTCTTTTTAGTATTATTCGTACTTGAATTTTTGAGTACTTAAAGTATGTATAAAAAGCTTAATTTATCCCGAGTGTTTTTCTTTCTGTGTAGTATTCCACCAAGCTTACGTCAGACAAAATTGAAATAATAAAGTTCACAGGTTAAAGTTAGACCTAAAAAAGTAAAGGTTTATAGTTAAAAATAAGAGGCGATCGTGATTTTGTGCTTATATCTCGGTCATTTGTAGATATATCTATATCTGGGGTATTCGGAAAACCCAAGAAGTAAAAATTTTGCGAGTTATGGACAAAAAACTACTGTTTTCTTCTTAAAAAAAATAGTTTTGAAAGAATACCGCATATACCATTTGAGCTAGGAGAATAGAACTAGGCACATATGTTTTCTTTTATATCTTTGGTCATATGGAAGAGTAGCTTAAGTCCACATACGACAAAATTTAGATGTTTGAACTAGAAAGGATCTACAATCGTTAATAATTAAAAAAAAATTTTTAAAACATTTACTTTTAGCCTCTATTAAAGTTGTTACTAATATGATAATATTCAGACTTAAAGCAAAAAACCCTTCTAATAAATCTTTAACAAAACTGAGGACATCTTCAACTACAATATTCGACATAAGCTTTTTTCATATTGGCACATACATACACACCTATATAAGGTACATACCTACATAAGGCCTCTTATTTCGCCTGGTCAATATAAAAGTGGACCCTCTAATTTAAGGTTCTGGTAAGATTTGTAATACTATGGTGAAGAGTATGTAAGACTCGGTACAGTTGAATATAAAACTCTTCCTTGTTATTTATATATTTGTCAAGTTATTGAAAGGCTTTACAAGAACTTAGAAGAATATTTTTGATATTTCGTAAACTTTTATAAGAACCAGGACTAAATACTTATGTTGTCCAAACGGTATGACAAATTAATGTAACTACGAACTTGTTGTTCCAATTTATATTTATCTTTTACACACATAAATATAAGTTTTGCCTAGAAGCAAATATAAATTTCAAATGAACACACAAATGATTAGATATACCCCAGCAGTGTTTTAGGTGACAATCTATTCCCTCTGGTTTGTTGACTAGAAATTGCACTTATAACTTTTTTTGAATGCAAAAGAGAGAAAGTTCCATTTTTACTACACTTATAAAATTACTACGGTAACTGAATGTAGGTTATTAAATTCGTTTTCCGTTCTGGTAAAATTTAATGAAAGTATATCTATTTTACGAATCAATATATTTTTTTAACATTTATGTTTGTTATTCAAAAAACAAACTACCAAAAAATACTGTTTTCGGTACTAATATTGTTATGTAGTTTGATTTTTTTTGTCAGTTAAATTATATTTTTTTAAAGCAACAACTGTTAAATTTTACGGAATATACTGTTAAATAAAAAAAAAAATTTAAAAATTTATGTAATATTCATTTATTTTAAATGAAATGTAAATAATCCGTTTTTTAAATAAATTTTTAGTTGTTTTAAACAGGGACCGAAAATAACAGTTATTTTGAAATTTTAAAACAAAAAAAGCATATAGAAGTAAATGCCGGCAAACTGATTCAAGTACACCATATTGATCCTTATGAACTCTTCTATGAAAATATATTATGATTTTTAAAGTTTTGATTTTTATTTTTTTGTACAAAAATAACAGTTATTTTTTTATTTTTATTTTTTGGAACAAAAATAACAGTTATTTTTTTATTTTTATTTTTTGGAACAAAAATAACAGTTATTTTTTGATTTTTATTTTTTCGATCACAAATAACAGTTATTTTATGATTTTTATTTTTTTGAACAAAAATAACAGTTATTTTTTGATTTTTATTTTTTCGAGCAAAAATAAAAGTTATTCTTTAAAGAAATGTACGTGTTATAATTATTGAGTTAGTTGTCTTTAAATATTTATTTTAAAGTGCATAAGAAATCCCAGTGATGATCACACGTTTAAATAAATATTTAAAGACAACTAAATAATTATTAGAATATAAATTAATTATTCTACTTGAGGCACTAGGTTTTTGATACCAGTCAATTTTGAGTGTACCATTTCTCCTTATCACAATTGTGTCCAGATATGGTAACTTTTTATTGCACTCAGACTACATAGTAAACTTAATACTAGGGTGAAAATCGTTCAGACTCGTCATAATTTCTTCTATTGCACTCTCCCTTACAATTCCAAAAAGATCATCTACATACTTAGATAAAAACTTAGGCTTAGTTTTTAATTTTCCAATACAGGTGTCAAGTAGTTTTTCCATAACAATGTCCGCCACAATTGGGGATGCTGGTGAACCCATGGGAAGTCCCTTCTTTTGTATATATATTTTGTCCTTGAATTTAAAATAGCGGTTGTCCTTTATGCAAAATCTTAAAATTTTCAAAAATAAGCCCTTTGTCATATTGGTGTGTGTTGCAATATCTTCCCATCTATCCTCTATAATTCTTAATGCTAAATCGACAGGTACGCTTGGAAACATAGACACTACATCAAACGAGATTAATCTTTCATCGTCTGTAATAGTCAAGTCCTTAATCTTATTTCTAAATTGCACCGAATCTTTTACATTATATACCGAGTTCTCCGCAATACTCCTTAAAATCCCGGTAATGTATTTGCAGAGTTCACTCGAAGAGGCATTGATATTGGAGCATATAGGTCTTAATGGATTGTCTTCCTTATGGATTTTAGGAAGTCCATATATTCTCGGAGCTACTATATACCTCGAGCTCAAAATAAGTTATTTTATTTATATATTATAAAGGTCGAATAAAATACAATATAAATTTTAATTTTAAATATTTTTATGTGCTTGTGTATTAGGCACCACAGAAAAAATATATCTTTAGAAACAAGGCAGCTTTAATTTTTATATTTATCCCTATTGTGAATATTGGCCTCGAAATTGTTTGTCTGTTCCCAAAAAAATGTATCGGAAAAAGCAAAATGTCGAGAGAAAACTGTTTAATTTTTATTTCTTTGGATTATTTAATACATTTGTTTTTGTGATAAAAACTTTAAACTATTAGCCCATTTTTCAGTCAATGCACTAAAGAAATTTTTTCCTTTTTTATGGCCAAAAATTTTATTTTTAGTTCAATATGATATTTTGTCACGCCTTGTGTGACTTCTTCAGGGAAAAATAACAATCTGAAATTTTAAATTCTTATCGGATTAAAGAAAAAGTAAAATAAATAATTTTATAAAAATAGACCTTAAACTTAAGAATGAATGTAGAAAATAAAGAAACACTTAAACTATGTTTTTTTTTCAAAAATTATTTTCGAGAATCTAAAACTTATTATTAATAAGATTTCTCGATGACATGCTAAATTCCCAGTTTTTATTTTTGATAAAAACACTGAAATTTATTGTTGAGGGAAAGCCAGTTTCTATGCGCATTTCGCTGGTTGCTTAGGCCAGCTCGTCAGAAACCTTTTTCCAAAGACTTTAGACTTTGTTTTTTTTTAATACGTTTAAATAAAAATCGAACAAGATTTGTCAAATAAATTTTAATATGTCCGATTTTTTAAAATAAAAAAAGCCGTTTTTTACCTGGCAGCCCTGCATGAAACGAAAACAATGAGAGGCTAAAAAATGAAAATAACAAAATATACAAGCATGTCATGAATTCCGTTCGGAATGGAAATGATTCCGTAGTTACCATTCCGATCGGAATGGTTTTAGCTTCTATAGATTCCGTTCGGATTCATTAAACCTCAAAAAAATATGAAACCACTTTTTGTGTATTAAATATGGCAACACTGCAACGAATGTAGAAAACAAAACAAACAAGAAAACAGCTGATCCCGTAAACCAGCCAAATTTAAGTTTTTCTATCAAAGTAAAAAATTTGTGATTTGTGACAAATTCCGTTTATTTTTCTTTTTTTTGGAAAGCATTTAGAAAAATTAAAATTTTTTTATTTAATTCACATAAAATTATATTTATTTAAGATAAGGAAGCAAAAAGACAGCGTGCTTTACTGATAACAATGTATTCGGAATAGTTTGTACACCTGAAAAATGCTTAAAATATGAATTCCACTTTGAAAAATGAAAGAATAGAAGCAAAATACGGAATCAGTTCCACTTCCGAACGGACTTAAGCTCTGTGACATGGCTGATAATAATTGTCTTTTATTTTTTTTTCATCATTTAAATTATTTTTTTCAAATTAAAAAAAAAAATTAATAAGACACATTCTTGAGTACATGCATATATACATATATATATATATATATATATATATATATATATATATATATAATTATTTTTTCGGGCAATTTTGGCTTCATTTTTGAAATTTTATTTTACTCGCATCAATTTCAAATGTTACATATTTTGACCGTTCTTGTGAGAAACTTTTCGCATTTTATTGCTACAGAAACGGTTTTTCTCACATCCTTCCAATAATTGCTGAAAAATAATTTAAATGACAGATAATTCTCGCAAAGTAAAGATACAGAAACACTTATGTGAGAAAACCCATTTTTTGTTTCATATTGCACTGTTTTTGTCATAATTCACTTGTTTCATGCGGGGAATTTTACGATGCGAGAAATATAGAAAAGGGCTACAGGAATAGGAGGAAATCAGAATTGCAGGGTACTGTGTTAGACAAGTTTCAGATATTTCAATGGGATGCATGAGAGTATGATTATGGTGGTTATTTCTGCTTTATTTTGATGTTAGTTCAAATATATGAGATTGTCAACTAATTAAATGAAAATAGCAAAATGTCAAAACAAACCAAAAACAATAATAATAATATTCATAATGATGAACAGTGGGGTTCAACAAAAATTATTTCAATATTGCAATACAATATCAACATTTGTATTAAATTTTTTAAGTAAAATTAATTTTTGGTAAGAGGCTTTATGGGGTTTTGTTGCTCATAATGAACCGATTTAATTTTACAAACATGGCAATTGAATAATAAATTGAATGGTTTTAATAAAAAGTTTTATAGTTTTTATTATTATGTATACCAAAAGCTTATTACTGTTTGAAAAAAGATGTCTCTAGCTGTGATGTCTTTTTAGAGATGAATATAATTTTTTTGTTTTTGACAAAAAGCTAAAATTGAGAGCACTAAATAGAGGACTGTATTGCCAACGGCTTTATTTTTTTTTTGCGTTAGAATTGGATAATTTCGTTTCCAAAAATGAGCATTTGCATAAATAATTTAAGAGAAGTGTTGCAGTAAGTTACCGAATTTTGTGAATCACTCGCTTTCTCTCTCTGTATCACTGTCTTCAGCTCGTAGAAATAAGTTTTAGAATTAAAGACACACAACTTTTTGGAACGAGATGAAGAATTAGTGATCGGTATGATTCACGTATAATGAAATGTTTCATAATTATAAGATGCAACCCAAAACACCTTTGTTTAAAAGCATTCGCTATCGTTCAAAATTAAGTTAATTGAACATCCAGTGAACAAAATCCAAAAGAAGTAAAAATTTTTTATTTCAGAATAAAAATTGTTTCACTATTACAAGTGTATTATAAACAGAAGGCTGAACAAAATAAAAAAACAAAAACGGAGAAGAAGGTTTTCTGCATCTGCAATCTGAGTTCAATTTGTTTTTATGGTTTTAGAGCAATCTGAGATATACAGACTTAACGTGTTTGAAAGTCCTTTCTTCTCTATACTTAATAGAAAATAAGTTCATGGCCATAAAGTTGGTATATTTCATATGACAATACTTTTATAGATTCTGCAAAGTCTATTAAATATTTTAAAGATAAAATTTATTTTAAATATGTTATTAAAAAACTGTTTATTTAATTCCACTGTGGCTAAACAAATAGCGCTAGACAAATGGTTATTTATAAACCCTCTAAAAGTTTTGAATAAATAACAAAAAAATGTTATTAATAATAAAAACCTTAATTTATTTAAATTTTGGCCTGTGTTAGAGTGATTTTGAAAAAAAAAATTTTGCAAAATAGAAAATTTTGTTAGTCTTGTAAATTTACTACAAATAATATTTAATCATTTTTTAACAGTATACATTAGAGTGGGTCAATTTGTGTGTATAAAAAAAATTCACCAAGCAGATCGTATCTACGACGAACTTTTAGAAGGTTTGCCGAAGAAACCATGGGTCTAAAATCAAAATCGAACTTCCCATTTTTAAGGAGAAACTTTTCTTCTCGTATTTAAATTTTTTAATATGGGGCAATATTTGTGAAGCGGACAACCCAATAAAAATATTTTGTTGGAATACCTTTATATTTGGCATAACAATACTTCTAGTAGATTTGAATAAGTGTGCGAAATAAAGTGGTAAAGTGGGGTTGGCCATACCATTCAGGAGCATCCTGCAGGGGCATAATTTAAAAATTTTAACCATACAAATATGGCCGTGCGTAAGTTGCTCCTAGATGGGTTAAGTGTATGGCCAACCTCACTTAACTTTTCATAGTCATCTTTTATTTCTAACAAACCTATCCGCTATCACCAGTCCTTAAGGGAGCTCCTATACAAAATTTTCAATACAGACTAGAAATATATTGAAGAACAAGTCCCATTACCGTACAGCAGTCGCCCTTAGGGGGATAAAATGTATGACCAATCTGCATTAGTTTTTAGTTCTTAACATACTTGCCCATTATCGCCACTTCTTACGGAGGTCCCATACAAATATTGCGTTTTAAGAAATAAATTGATTAGAAATTTTTCGACTTTTGTGAATAATAATATCAAAAGTTGTAAACAGATTTAAATTATTTATGGCTTTGAAACATAAGAAGATTTGCTGCATTTTCCAATTTTTTATGAATTTTTAAAAAACAAAAATTTCGAAATTTGGCAAAAAATTTATTTTTTTTCCCAAAAAAAAAAAAAAAAAAAAAAATTTCTTTTTACACTAGTCATTTCCGGTTTTCCGCGGTTCAACAATGCAATAACGTAAATAAATTTGTATAACTTTTAACCTAATAGATAGATAATAAAACCTTAATAATATAATAAGAACACTATTTACAATATAATTACGGGTAAAAAAAACATGAATTAAGTTAGAAAAAGTTTGCTTTAAATTGGTCATTTCCGGTTTTGCAGATGAAAAAAAATTTTTTTCAAATCGGTTTGTTTTTAATTAAAAGATTTTTTATTAGAATCACTTAAAACTTTTTGTGGTTTGATTAGTTTTTAGTTCGAAAAACTAATTTAAAAAAAATTTTTTTTTGAAAACGGCAACACTTTACCACCCCGTAACTCAACAAATAAACATCATAGAAAAAATTATTTCGCACACTTTTCATATCTACTAGTTATGCCAAATATAAAGGTATTCCAACAAGATATTTTTATTGGGTTGTCCGCTTCACAAATAATGCCCCATATTAAAAAAAAAAATTAAAATACGAGAAGAAAAGTTTCTACTTAAAAATGGGAAGCTCGATTTCGATTTTAGACCTATGATTTTTTGGGCAAACCTTCTTATAATTCGTCGTAGATTTCGATTTTGGCAACCGTTTGGTCGAGAATAAAATTGACGCCCTCTAGTATTCATGCATTTGAAATCATTCCTACTAAAATCTAAATATATTTTAACAAGGAAATACAAATAGGAAATATTTTTATTCTCCAGAATGTCAAAAAGGAAGAAAAGAGATAAAATGAAAGGATATAAAATGAAAGGCCATATTTTACTAACCCTAGAAAAAAATTGAAACGGTTTCTTTCTTTTGGTTCTAAGTTATAAAATAAGTAAAATTAAGGTTTTTCTATGTCAGGAAATGCTTAAAATAAGTGTCCCTAAAAAACCACAATGTGATAAACAAAAAATACCCACCCAATTTATATTTTTTAAATGTATATGATGAAAATTAAAAGTTTTTGCTATTTTAGAATCATGTGAGCCAACACTATTGTGGTAGTCCTGTGCCCATGTTCTGTAACTCCCGCGCCGAGAAACTTTTCGATTGATATGTGAGAAATGAAACAAAAATTCTATAAATTCAAACAAACAGCTGTTTTTCACACTTAACTGCGTCTGTAACATTTTTGGCGAGTAATAACTGTCACGTAAGGAAATTTCTCGCCACTAAACGGAAAAAGTGTGTCTATAAAATTTTTGTGAGAAAGTTCTCGCTTTGAACTGTTAAATAAACTCACGCACAAAAACGGGGTGAGAAAAAAAGTTTAACACTAAAAAATAAATTAAAAAGCCAAATGCGATGAATATTAACACGGAAGAGATAACTTTTTTGTTCTTGGCATAAACGAATGTTTTCAAAGCAATTTGTTAATCAGCAAACATTAAAGTCACACTTTACATTTTTTGGTATAGCCGACGGTTGTATTTTCGTCGCCGTCGTTGAATATTTTTCCATTTTAGTCAAATTTGTTCGCCATCAACGAAATGTTTGACTGGCGTTCTCAACATCTGCAATTTCATATCGGCTTCGAGTGGAATATTATGGCAATTATAACGTAACGGCGTAATCTATTTTGATTGTTTTCGACATGAAATACAGACACACTTTTTTCTCACTTTTCGAGAAACGATGGAATATTTTGTTTCACATGTTTTCGATGCGAGAAGTTCTCTACAAAGTTAAAGAACATGGGTACTGGATAGAATTTTGCCTGGTACATACAGTATTAGCATAATTAACTCTTGTGTGAAATTTGTACTCCTTTACGCAAGTGAATCTTTGAACACCTCATTGCATGACATTAATACAATGCAGGTATTAACCAACCGCTGTCTGCAAAGCATATTAAAAATATTTTGGCCAAACACCATCGCTAACACAAACCAGACGGAGTAGACATACCAATGACCGATCCACATCGAGATAACTAATCGTAAGTGGCGTTGGATTGGCAACACGCTCGGTGCTCTAGTGGGCGACACTACAAAAGCTGCTTAAGATTGTAATCCCCATGGTAATACGCGTAAAGTTGGACTCCCGTTGCACACCTGGAGACGCCAACTTAAATCATAAAATCTCTCAAAGCGGCCTAAGCTGAAGATAGATTAAACATCTTTAATCAAAAAGGAACGAATGTAAAGATCTCGTTGTGGTTCTTTGTTCCTTTAAGGAACCACAGGACATGATATACCTCCAGTATTCGTATAAGATATTGCCATGACACTGTAGGTCGGTAGTTTTTCGATTAAATATATACTCTCTGATCTTTTGTGCAGCCAAATCTAGGATATGTACGAAGCCAATTTTTCTGCTAGATGAGAGAGCATACATTTTGGTTGGACCTCGAAGTATCAGATATCCACAGTGCCCAGAAAATAGGCCAGTTAGTGCAGTTCGCTCACTTTTTGCAGAACTCAATAAGAAGGTTTCTTGTTTTGCCAAGCCCTATTAGTAAATTTTAAAAAGAAGGGCACATATATGCGTTACGCAATAAGACATACAGGGATGCAGTAAGGTCAGTAAACGAATTCTTAACATATTAAAAAGAAATAAAAATATAATAAAAATACTTTACTAAGAAGCAGGGAGCAAATGAAAGGATAACGATTACAACAAAACATTCAGTGTGTAAAGCTGATCGTTACGTTCAGCATTTTTTATATACGCAAATAAAGCGGTTTCTGTGCCAAAAATGTATTGCTTAAAAGTGGGAACTCGCCTTATAATAATCGTGTCTTCCGTATGCGAAATAGAAGCTTCATTTTTAGTAGGAAGTAACTTACTGGATTACCAAGGAATTAAGTGAAAAATCCAAATTCTTAGTCCACTTTTAATACAATACTACACAGAAAAAATAAAAATAGATTTAAATAAAGAAATTTGTGCATTCAAAATATTAAATTAAACGGATAATAAATATCAATAAAAACGGATCATTTACATTTCATTTTAAATAAATGAATTTTACAAAAACCACAAGCAATTTGTTTTTCTAAAATCATTGTACAATGTTAAAAACCGAAACAAATCAAAACAGAAACAAAGATAATAAACAAAATTTTGGCATCCAGCAATTATAAAGCTAAAGAAAAAAAGTTACCAGCAGGGCTTTTAGGATCACCTGTAATGAATTCGCCTTGATTAGAATATTAGTACGGAATAGGGATGCCAAACGGGAAATCCCGAATCCCGAAATCCCGGGATTTTTCGGGATTGTAAAATCCCGAATCCCGGGATTTATTTTTTTTAATCCCGGGATTTTTAATATATCAACTTTTGTGTACAAAAATGTTCGTTTTTATTGAATTTTTATACTCTATACAAAAAGAAAATTATTAAAAATTACATTTCAGTTGTATTTTTTTTTTTATAATTCTTTATTTTAAATTTTTACATTTTGTTTACGTATTATATAAATATGTATTAAATAAATTGTTTTGTTATGTTTTCCTTTTTAAAAATATATGTTATATATATGTATGTATAATACTTTTTGAAAATTCATAAGTAAAAAAATTTTGTTGTTTATTTAAAAAAAATCCCGTAATCCCGGGAAATCCCGGGATCCAGGAATCCCGGAATTTCGGGATCGGGATTTCAAAATCCCGAATCCCGGGATTTTCTAAAATCAATCCCGATTGGCATCCCTAGTACGGAAAAACATTTTTTTTTGGTAGTTTTTTTTTTTGAACAACAAACATAAATGTTAAAAAATAAAGTTATTCGTAAAATAACTAAACGTTTAATTCATTTGATTACACGTTTAACTCAAGTGAATTAAACTTTTGTTTTTAATTAAAGCTGATTTTATTTTTGATTAATGGTCTAATTGTTGAACAAATTTTGGATAATTTTGTCTTTGTACTAATCGGTACAATTTGAAGCTAAATTTCCTCAAAACAAAAACGCAGTTCGAAATAATTATGTAAATACCCATGTCCTATCGTAGAAGGGTGGAGAGCTTACCTTTTTTTTTTTTTGCTCCACGCAACTTCTACGCACTCTCTGGTATATGTTTTAACATTAGTTAAAATCGTACGAGCGGATCCATGAGCAGGAATACATCGGTTTATATTAAATGAGGGAGGAAAAAAAAATTTAAATAACACAACAACCCGTAACAGTTTTAATTTTTTTTATTAAAAATAATACACTTTAATAAAATACTGATTTGCAAAAATACTGATAAGCCAAACAATGTCGCATACTTTTAAAGAATAAAAACTTCAAATAGTGGAAAAACGCGAGATAGGTAACATTGATATATGTCAATTTTTCGAATGAAATAAAAGATGCTTTTTACAAAATTTACAAATTTTAACAAAATTGGCTAGGATTTAACTTGTTAAATTTCTGTTTCTAAATTTTCTGATTTTGTATACATCTTGATTTATAACTTAATTAAGATCTCAATAAGTTTCAATAACTTGTTTCACAGTGCCTTACAACGGCCAACCCTTTCATTTTATTCATTTGTTAGATTTAAAATAAATAACATTGTGCTACTCTTATTTTTAAGGACACTCACACCCACGCATAGACACAAAACACTTGCAAACTTTATGACAAATTCCCCAATCAATTTGTTATTTTTGGGTTAAAACTATTTTGAATAAATAAGAAATGAAAACAAACAAGAGTTAAATTACAAACGAACTAAATGTTTTTAAAACTCAACTGACTCCATTTCTACATTTTTAAATTTGTACAAATGTTCTACCGAATTGAAAATTTAATTGTAGGAAAATGTTAAAATAAAGTGCCAATTACACACACACAATCGTATTTAAGATTTTCTTAGCGCCTTTTCTTGATTTTGTTCTTGTATAAGCATATGTACGTATGGTAGTTGTTTAAAAAAAAAAACATGTTTGTTTCTTACGAGCAAATAAGTAATAAGGAAAAGTAAAAAATGTATAGTCTGGCAAGTCCCATAATGTGATACCCTACACCACCGACTCGCCCCTATTTGGGACACATGTACATATATGTGGGCTATTATGACCTTAAATTTGTTATGACGTTTATATGTACATACATTCATAAGTTTTAGTTTTATCCAAATACCAAAATCAATAAAAGGTTTAGTTTCATAGTGAATTTTGGGCGGGGTCTCGTATGGGACATGTGGTATAAATCGGTATCTAAACTCACAACATTTGTTCATTTAATACAGATGAACTTCTTTGCCATGGAGCTCTCCCGCTTATGAGTCGATTCCAAAAATACAGCTTTTACTTCTAATTTTGGTGTATCTTGTTCTCCTTTTTTTTATAAATTTCACTTAAATGCATTTCCGCCTCCATTCAATGAATTACTTCAACACTGCTTTCGGTGAAAGAAGTAAAATATAAAAAGGCTATCCCCATATGGAGACAATAAGAAAAAAGAAGTTTCATTACTAACAATATTGAAAGCAGTTGTCCATATTCAGTTAAAAAAAGTGTCGAAGTCAGTTCTTTTTGCGGTGCGCAAAAAAACCCCAGGAAATATGGCCCAAATAGATAATGAAGAATGGCCTCAAATTGTTACGTGACACAACAGCACGCAATTTTGGGTAAATTTTTTGGACTTTTTCGTTGGAGTGTTTTTGCATATTATTGGCCAATTTCACTAATTCTATTTAAATATTAATTCATATTTAAACATAATTTTTCATATAAGACTTGACCTCGAGTAAATTAGATGCATTAATCGCAATTTTGCTGGCAGGTGGTACTTCCCACAACAGTACTCTGAGATTTTGTTGCGCTCAGATAACTTAAGTCGTACTGTAATAGAGGTCGCACAATTGTTTCAGTTATTTTTTCATATAAGAAGGCTTGGTAAGACGCTACTTAGCTTTCTATTCCTATTATCATTATTGTTTGGATTTCATGGAGATTTTTTTTTTTCAATTTGCAGTAACATATTATGTGCCAAAAAAAAAAAAATAATAAATGTCAATTTACTTTTAACTGCCCCTTACTTAAAATACTGTGAAGGCGAGGCCATAAAACCTCAAGCAATCTCGTTTGAAAACCCAAATAAAAGCGAAGACAACTACATTTTACAACAAAACTTTGGCTTTCTTTTGTAGTATTATGGACATTATGGCACTGACTGCCCAGAAATATTCTTAAATTTATTTAACATGTCTCAGTTGCTAAGGAAATCCGTTAAGCTAATACTTTTATTTTACTGAACCTATTTTTTACTACAAATAAAATAGTACTGCATGTTTTATACACACTTAAACTTTTTAAGAAATAAAACGACTCTATTTTTCAGTTTTTTTTAGAAATATTTTGATAGCTCAAAATATGTTAATTTGTATATTATAAATAAAAATAATATGCATAATATAATATTTAATTAAAAACAAAAATTTTTTTTCGAATTAAGTATACACAGAAAAAAGTGTTTTATCAATTACAAAAATGGTTTAAAAAGTATTAAAATTTAATTAATGTGATAATTGAATCAATTATTTTTTTAGTTGAAAGAAAATTAAAAATTTAATTTTGATTTAATAAACATTTTAGTTGTTTTGAAAAAAAATTTCAATTAAAATTTTAACTTAATAACAAAAAATCTTAATTGACTTTTTTCTTTTAAAATAAAATAACTTAAACATGTAGAATTGTTGTTGGGAATTGTCAATATTTATTTAAATAAATTAACACATTGCTTGAAATGGCAAAGTTTTTTGATCACTTTTTTAATTAAAATGAAAAATACCATTTATTGAAAAAAAATATTCACAATTTTACAATTTTTAGTAATCAATATAATCATTTTGGTAATAGGTGCTAAATCAACAACTTGTTTGCTTGATATTATGAATTTAGAATAAATTTGGTGATTGGAGAAAAAATAATTTTTTCTGTGTAATAAAAACTATGTGGGGTCTGGCTAGACTTATGTGTTACGAATGTGACAATCCAAACATGCGTAAGACCGAGGGTTAAGAAAGTGATCGTTATACCATATGGACTAGAAACGGAGCTACGGAATATTGCCCCAGTAAATATGGCTCCAAGATAAAAATGAAAATTGACCCAAAATTTTGGGCTATTTTTTTCAATATGAACCAATTTTTTTTATGAAAAATTACCACAAAAAATTAAAAATAACCCTAAAAAGAAAATGAAATATTTCCCCAAATTTGGAGTAATTCTTCATTATGAAAAATCATCTCAAAATGTTAAAAGGCCAGATAAGAGATAAATGCTGGCATAAATGGGTTGATATTAAATGAGAGAGAAAAAAATTTAACTCCAAAAAAAGTTAACATTAAGAAAACACAAAGAAAGTTTTATTAAAAATTTGGGTTAAATTTAAAATTCCGAATTTCCAAATCCAAAGTTGAAAGCACTGGCTTCGCTAACTAAAGCTTCTTCTAAATAGCCGGCATGAATTTTCTCCTCTATGGTATAACGAATACTGGCCTCGCTAACTAAAGCTTCATTATACAGGCGCCTTCAGCCGGGCGCAAGGATTTTTAATTAAAAAAAATTTATTTGAAAAAAAAAAAATCATATGCAAAACCGAAAATGATCAATTGAAATCAATATTTTTCTAACATAGTCCTAACTTTTTTTAATTTTAACCGAAATTAGCATATATTGTCAGTGTTGTATTGTAAAAGGTTTATTATGTGTCCTCCATTAGTTTAAAAGTTATGCAAATTTCTTTACGCTCGTACAGGTGGTTATTGCAATGTTGTACCGTAAAATAAAACTTTTCTAACTTCGGCCTAATTTTTTAATTTTCTTTTAACCGAAATTAGCTTCAGGCGTACTAATTACACAAGTTGGAAAAAGTGAAATGGTGCCGAGAAACCGTTAGAGGTTCTGTTACACGCCGACACTGGTAATACTAAAAATTTTTAATAGTAGCTGTCCAACGTATTTTTTCGGCCCGACTTGAAACCCTATCGGTAATTTTGTTTAATAAATTCATTTTAATAACATGTCGTCGTCGCGAAAAAGTTGTCTCAATGATCCAAACGTGTTTTGTTACATTTGTGGTGACGACACCATTAAAAAGTTTAGAAAACATATAACGGATTTTACAATATGTGCTTTTTTCTCTATTTTAATTTGAAAATTGAGGACTAAGCTTAGAGATGATAAAAGCGGGCGTTTTTGATGGTCCATATAAAAATATTAATTAAGTTCCAGTTTCCCAAATTCAATGAATGATTTGGAACGGTCTGCTTGGACTTCTTTTGTTGAAGTTATTAAAAACTTTCTTGGAAATTACAAGTCAAGCAACTACCGCGAAAATGTTAACGACATGTACAGAAACTTGGGATGCGACTTGTCTATCGAATTGTACTACTCTCGACCGATTCCCAGATAATCTTGGATCTTGTAGCGATGAGCAAGGGGAGGGGAAGAGAGGTACCATGGCCGCTGGGATCGGCTGTTGGGGAATGCAACGAGACCTTCCCACTGCACATCATTCACGAAAGTAACGAAAAGTTTTTATGTAAATTATTAAAAAAATCACTTTTTTCATATATGTATATGCACAATAGCGAAATACTAGAAAACTACACGTGAGAATTCCAACTTTTTGTTATTTTTGTAATTAGTATGAATGTCCTAGTTTAAAAACTATATGCAGTTCCTTGGCACCAAAACAAGTGTTGACTTGTGTTATATTGTGAAACTTTTATTATGGGATGCGCATATTCCACTGAGTGTGAATTGAGGTGCTTGTTTATGTAGGCTGGTTAATTAAGTTTATACATTTATACAATTATTATACGTCTCTCATGTATAAAATAAAAGTTACTTTATTTATGCGATTATTATTGATTTTTTTGACAGTATGATATCCTGTTAGTCATGGCCATTTTCTACACGTGTGCTCTTTTAAACATATTTTCCAAATGCGGTGAGTGTTAAACGGAAAAGATTTCTGAGGAGTTAGTGTGGCTATTATCAAAACATGTTAAATCGACTTGTTCGTGAACATGGGTTCGGTGGTTCGTGGTCATTCAAGAATGAAAAATTTCAATAAATTTTAATTCATTTCTTGTTGTAAAATTCCTTTCTTAGTAAAAATAATTTAATGAAAATTAAATTTAATAAACTTTAGCCAGATTAAAATATTAAAATTTGGATTAAAACGATAAGCAGTTCAATAAAATAACCACAATACTTATTATTTTCCAAAAATGATCGCCGAATTTTAGGTGAGGTGATCCTAATTGCATTAAGAATGTTATGCTTTTACTCGAGAATGGTTTTAGCCTATTAAAATTTGCATTTTAGTTTAAATATCTTAAAAGAAAACAGTCAAATGCTGGTAAATGCAGTGAACCTGGAGTCAAGTTAAACTCGCTTGTGCGCAAAATAATGCGGTCACCGAAGATTTCCCCTACCAAAGCCATTGAGGTTGCTGCAGTATGTACTGTGACTGCATCTTTTGTTTTACAGCTGGATATGCACCACCATTGACAGCGATCGAAACATTAATATTTTGAAAAACAAAAAATTGGCCATTTATTCTTTCGGACAAAACTCCTCACTAAAAAATATACGAGTATTTACGTTGGTATTATTTTCGCTGTTGTACTGCTCTTGGGTTCTCCGTACCCAAGTCCTGGTTTTTTACTTGTGAGTTTAAAAGGAAATAAGTTTCATCCCTGATTTTCAAATTGTGAATAAGGCCCTGATGAAAATTAAATTTAATAAACTTTAGCCAGATTAAAATATTAAAATTTGGATTAAAACGATAAGCAGTTCAATAAAATAACCACAATACTTATTATTTTCCAAAAATGATCGCCGAATTTTAGGTGAGGTGATCCTAATTGCATTAAGAATGTTATGCTTTTACTCGAGAATGGTTTTAGCCTATTAAAATTTGCATTTTAGTTTAAATATCTTAAAAGAAAACAGTCAAATGCTGGTAAATGCAGTGAACCTGGAGTCAAGTTAAACTCGCTTGTGCGCAAAATAATGCGGTCACCGAAGATTTCCCCTACCAAAGCCATTGAGGTTGCTGCAGTATGTACTGTGACTGCATCTTTTGTTTTACAGCTGGATATGCACCACCATTGACAGCGATCGAAACATTAATATTTTGAAAAACAAAAAATTGGCCATTTATTCTTTCGGACAAAACTCCTCACTAAAAAATATACGAGTATTTACGTTGGTATTATTTTCGCTGTTGTACTGCTCTTGGGTTCTCCGTACTCAAGTCCTGGTTTTTTACTTGCGAGTTTAAAAGGAAATAAGTTTCATCCCTGATTTTCAAATTGTGAATAAGGCCCTGATCTTCCTGTGGTTTTTTAAGGGGAACAAATGGCGTAGTGTTCGGTTGTGTATTCTTGGGTTCTGTTTTCCTTACGAAATGCCGAGAAAACAGAAAGAAAAGAAAATAATTAAAACGGTTTGAAATTATTAAATCATTAAAAAAGAACAAAAATTTAACCTTTCGACAATTTATTAAGAGAATACTATTTTAACGACTTTTTTTGGTTCTTAAATTTTTACTATAATTTAATATCTATTATTTTTTTTTGATTAAGTAGTCCTATAAATGTTATAACGAATTCAATAACGAATAAAAAATCGATTAAAAATAAATAAATATGGCAAAAGAAAGTTATCAAAAACATCTGTTCTCCCTTTAACCAAATAAAGTTTCAAATCAAAGAACGGATTTTAAATGCCCGTATGACTGTGACAACAATCGCCTAAATAAAAAATTCAGTTTCCTTCCTAACCCTTAAACGCGTTTAGATTTATGTAAATATTTCTTGATTTTCAAACACACATACACATTGAAAATGGTCGAACTATGCGTGAGGATGTGCATGTATTATATTTTATTTAAAACTTAAGTGTAAGTTGTACATGTTTGTGCATTTAAGGGTTGCTTTTAAGAAATCCTTTAAAAATATAACAAACAAAAAAAAAAAAAAAAAAAAAAGACTTCAAGCAAAAGGTTCGTAAGAATTATTTCTATTTTCTAATCCGGTGCATGGGGCACTCATATGTTGTTGATTTAGTTTTGTTTGTTAACAAATTAAGCACATCCGTTAGTTGTGGACCTTATGATGGTTCCTTTTTTTGTCTCTGCTCTTCTTTGTTAACTCTTTTGTATTTCTAATCTGTGCTGTTTTCATTTAAGCTTTTGTTGGTCGTTTTCGTAAAAAAAACTTGCTGCTGGTAATAAGATTTTCAATTTTCTTTATGCTTAAAAAAAAAACTTTGTTAGAAAACAAACTTGTCTCCTATTTGAATGTTTAGACATGCAAAATACACACATATTTGCCAAAACTTATTTATATGCGCATTTTTGATTGCTAAATATTATTGTTATTATATTTGTTTTTATTTATCTTTTTTATCTTGCTTATAGTGTTTCTTAATAAAACAACCACTGTAAAGGAGGGTAGGTAGAGAAGTGCTTTGAGCCATTGGTGGTTTAAACAATTTTCATTTTTTTTAAACATATGTCTTTCTGTGAAATACTTTAGGTATAACCTATTGTTATCTTTAATAATTCCCCATCTCTTGTAGACCACAAAAAATAGACACTTCGGCTAACAGTTGATTCAACTGTTAAACAATTTCTAAAAATTTTAGAAATAAATCGATTTTCAATATTTTTTATACACTCCACCACCACTAGTGGTGAATGAGGGTATACTAAGTTTATCATTCCGTGTGAAACTTTTTTATTATACATCTAAGACCCCATAAAGTATATATATCCTTGCTCCCTGAGTAATTCTAAGTCGACTTAGTAATGTCCGTCTGTCTGTCCGTCTGTTGAAAACACGCTATCTTTCGAAAAACGCAAAAGAAACGAGCAAACTTGGTCTAAAATTGCTGGTCCAGCAACATCGGCTTAGTAGGATCAGAACTATGAATCAAAACGTGGAACCACCTCCCTAAAAAAATGGATAATTTTGATACAAAAACTAACATAAATGGTGTAATAATGCACGGAAATATATAAAATTTTGCACTAATTCGCTTTATACGACTACAAATTATACTGTTAAATTTCGTGAAGATCGGTCCGTAATTAACCTAGACCCCATATAAACACCACTCTCGGATAAAAATTTATTGCGCCTAAAACTAAATAAAGCCCACTTTGGGAAAATAATTTAATTCGCCTAAAATCATAACAGATTTAGATATTGCCGTAAAATTTTTTCCAACTTAGATTCATATGGCCAGAACAAATATCGTACAATTTTGTGAAATTCACTTTTAACTCTATAACTAATTACACTGCTGTATTGAAATTTATTCTAATTTTTTTTTTAATACCAGGAATCAGTCTTCAGTATTTTGGGATGAATGGTCCATAATTTACCATAGGTCCAATATAAATTACCCTCCTTAAAATAATTTTAGGTCGGCTAAAACTGTTACGAATCATCATATTTTACTCAAGCCAGTTCAAAGTTCTAACAAGAAACGAATTAAACTTTCTTATTGTCTGTTTGTGAAGCTAAGTTAATTATATATATGAATGTATTTATCATATAGAGGTCACTCCTGTCGGTGGAGGGTATCAAAGATTCGTCACAGCCGAATATAGCGCTCTAACTTATTTTTTTTTTTTTTTTTTGTAATTCAAATTGTAAAAGATAATACAACAAATTAACATATAACATATAAATCAGTTTTTTTTTTGATTCAATTGAGAATCTAAGAAGGAATATTCCATGTTATTTAAATGATGATATAAACAATTTAAGATCATTGAGACCGTTAACGACAATTTTTAATTTAGAAAAAGTGGATAAGAAATGCGTTGAAGATATTTTGGATAGGTTACCAAAAAATAAAAGTGCCGGTTATGATAAAATATCACTAAAAATTATTTTATGTAGAAAAACAGAAATTTCAGATATTATATTTAAAAATTTTGGCAGTATGATAGATCACGAAGAATACCCTAAAGATTGTCCCCATACCTAAATGTAAGGATTCTAACAAGGTTGATTTGTATCGTCCAGTATCGGTTTTATCAGTAATTGATAAAGTTATTGAAAAAATTATCTTTGATCAATTATCGGACTATTTAGTCAGAAACAAAATATTATTTGAAAGACAGTTTGGTTTCTGTAAAGGTTCTGGAACGGAGGAGGCAATTGTTAATGTCGTTGAGCATATTTGTGACGGTCTTGATATAGGTTTTAATGGTGTAGCTGCGGTATTTTTTGATCTATCTAAAGCGTTTGATTTAGTGGACCATGACATTTTGATAAAAAAAAACTGGAAATAGTTGTAGTGTCAAACAGTTCTAATGCCTTATTTAAGGACTTCTTGTCTGGTCGTTCAAAACTTGTGCAGATTGGTAACGCTAAGAGCACCTTGTTACCTGTAACAGGTGGAGTTCCGCAGGGTAGTGTACTCGGGCACCTTTTGTTCAAGATTTTTATAAATGACCTTATGAACATAACATTTAATGGTCAACTTTTTATGTTTGCTGATGATATTTGGCTACTTTACCGTTATAAACACCAGCGTGTGCTACAAACTCAAGTGGAGTACGATTCATCAATATTAGCTGAATATTTAAGATTAAACAAGCTTATTTTGAATACTGATAAAACTAAATTCATCAGATTTAGACCGTATAATTTAAAAAGAGATCCATCTATGACGGTACATATTGATGGTGTTCCAATAGAAGAGTCGGAGTCAGTAACCTATCTAGGAATTCATTTTTACAGAAACTTACATTGGGATAATCACATCGAGGCTGTAAAAAGTAAAATAGCTTCTGCTGTTGGCATCCTATACAAATTCAACGAAAATTTAATACTAAAACAAAAATGCTAATTTATGAAAGTTTGATTCACAGCCATTTGTCTTACCTCCCAATAATATATGGAAGTAGGAAAAGTACTTCTTTAAGAGGTAATCAATCTGCACAAAACAAAGCTTTAAAACTTGTTTTTAACCTACCAATAAGATTTCAAACACTGGACCTGTTTAGACGTTATGCTAACAATATTCTACCCATAAATGGCTTGTACAAAATGCAGTTATTAAAATTCGTATTTAAATCTATAAAAAGTCTTGGAAATTATTCAATTCAGTTTTTACAAAATGCCCTGGTCACAAATAGAAATACAAGACAAGGTCAAAACCTCTCTGTAACAAGATGTCGTCTTGAACTAACAAAAAAACGGATACGCTTTGCCGGTTCCAATGAATTTAATAATTTGCCCGTTTCTTTAAAAAATATTTTACTTTTTTCAACGTTTAAGAAAGAGCTTAAGCTATTTTTATTTAACGATCTAGAAACACTTCTTACGCAAAATTAAAAGTTTTTATAAATAAAAAGCCAAATTCTCTTTTTTTTCTTTTGCATTTGTAAATAATTTTCAATATGTAAATATGTAATGTAAACACATTGTAAATATAACTAGTTGCCTTCTAATGCCTCTTTAATGCCAATTTTGGTGCTGAGGTGCCTACTTAATATGTATTTATACTATTTTCAAAATAAACATTATTATATAAAAAAAAAAAAACAATGATTTCGGGCATATGGCCACTACGGCTGTCGTTAAACGATCGCCAACTTTCGGCCACTTTTTCGGACATTGCTGGCCGTTTGACGCCAACGGTCTTTAAATGCAACTATCAACCAGAAGGTTTTTATTTTGCTTTTGCCACTGCCTTTGAAATTTAAAAAAATTTATCAATAGCCAATAACTTTTAGTTTGTGCAAAACATCAAGTCCTTTATATTGTATTTTGTTTTATTTTTTGACATTTACTTTTTAACCGGATGGCATATAAAATTGATAGCCACATAAAACGCAAAAGCTTAAAATTGCTATTTGTGCTCCTGATTTTTTCCTTTTACCGAAAAAAGAGCTAGTTTAAAAAGGCAAAACTTAAAAAATCTAAAAATTACTACTTTTTAAGTAAGCGGAAAATTCTTCTTTAGCTGGTCATAACAAAAATACTGAAGAATACGAAGAGAGCAAAAAAGCTCCACGAATAAGTGCTGATAAGAGCTGAAGCACATGCTAAAAGGAGCCGAAGGAACCCAGTTGGCCACGTCCTTAAGACATCCTTGAAGACGGATGCACGGCAATTTTAATTCCTGCACGACATATATAGATATTTTCGAGCAAGTGTCGCGAGAAACGTGCACGACACAAAGAAAGACATTGTCGCTCTTCATGTTATTTAGACGATCCAAAGATTACATAGACGACAATGGCGCCTATTTTGTCGGCCATGTTGTCGTGGATAGATTTTTATAAAGGACAATTTACAAGACACTGTAGCTCATACTGTCGTGTATAGGTGTTGATATAAGACACCTTACAAGACAATGTCGGTTATGTTTTCGTAGATAGGCTTGTATAAAAGACAACTTAGAAGACAATATCGGTCATGCCGTCGTTTATAAACATCTTATGAGGAAGTGCACTAGACAATGTCGAGTATTTTGTCGTTCACGACATTTCCCTCAATTTTGTATTGCAGAAATCCTAAGTGATAGAGGACATGTCCTGATAAATAGTTGACGACAATGTCGTCGAAGGCTGTTTTGCCCAATGGGACCTGCTGATACATACACACCTTCATAAATACATTTTATTTATTTATTTAAGAATTTATTTACAAATATCGATTTTCTAGTACAACAAGATAATATATCTTATAAATTACAGCATTAGAATCAGAATAGTTAAATACATATATAAGATGACAAAAGTTTAACAAAATTTTTTTACTAAAAGGAAAATGCATAAAAAAAACAAGGATCACTTTAAAAAATAAAAGTATATATGAATAGTAACAATTAATTCAAATATTTTTAACTACTTCAATTAAAAACAAAAAAATTTAATTATATTTAAATGGAAAATTACTTTAAAATTTTGGTAAGCATTTTCTTAAAATTTATTTCGTTGTTTGTGTTTTGGATATGACTTGGGAGTTGAGTCCAGAGACGTATGCTAAAGACAAAGAATTGGTATATTGACATAATATAATGTAACATTTATAAATGGCAAAGCATTCAAATTCTGACGTTGATTTGATTCTTATTTTGTATGGAAAAAATAAAATTTGTATTGTTTTTGTTTTGCATGCAAAATATTACTTGTCGTTTTCTATAATTCTTCAAGCAACTTGAGATTCTCCTCTTTCTTATTTTATCTAATAGTGGAGTATATTTTGGCAATCGTTCGTGCTGCCATTGGCAATCGTTCGGGCTGCTATGATATCTTATTATTCGGCTACTAGCCTACATAAGCTCTTCATTTGGCGATTTACAATCTGTAAATTACAGAAACTGTTTTGTTCTTCTTTGTCCTTAATTAAACTATTTAACTGATTGCCGCTGCTTTTTGAGTTCCCTCAATTAGGAAATTTTTGCCATTGTTAAAATAAAAACGTTGGCAGGAGCCAGCTCTTTCAAATGCAGTGTGTTTATTTTGCTACTGCTTTTGAAAATGTTGGGCTATTTAAGTTTTGGCACTTATTATTATTTTTTATTAGATTTGCGCCATAAACATCATGGAGTCGCCTTAAAGCTGCGCAAGATTTCCAAATTAAATTTCTATGGTTCTGTGGCGCTATTCAAGCGCGAACTTATCCATGATGATTTTCCAAAGTGCACTGATCATAAACGTCAAAAATTGAGTTCAGTTAGACAATTCATTTAATAGCTAACCCCTGGTGTAAGTTATATCGGACCTAAAAACACCCTTTTCGAATTG
This sequence comes from Pollenia amentaria, assembly GCA_943735925.1. Lineage (NCBI taxonomy): Eukaryota > Metazoa > Arthropoda > Insecta > Diptera > Polleniidae > Pollenia > Pollenia amentaria. The sequence continues at coordinate 194,772,726 of OX031008.1, read as the reverse complement.
AAATATTAAAAGCTATTCGGAAATTCAAAATTGTTTTGCCAAAATATTGAGAAGTAAGAATAAATACATGTTTAATGTTTTTTTTTTTAATTCTATATAAAGGTGTTTTGGCCAACTGTCTAAAGCAGTTACGTCCAATCACACATATATGATATTTTTATTTGCGGTTAACATCTTTAAAAGCTTTTACAATTTATTGCTCTTTCTTTGCAAAGCAAGCATTATTGTCGCCGAGATCTGATCGTCGAAGTAAAAGCACAAAAGCTCTTTTTTAAAAGTTCACACATTGTGCTTATGAGCTGGACGTAACTGGTCTAAAGTTATATTGCGAGGGTATCATTTATTTTCACAGCCCTATCCAACTACCTAAGCCTTCGTATGGGAAAGAGAGAACTTCCTGTATTCGCTCAAGAGACTTATGACCTCCAACAGTAATTTATGAAAAAAAACCTCGTTTACGTAACAAATCGTTGAATCGGGGAAATCGGGGATACATTAGTGTTATTGATAAATTTATTTGTAAAACTTAAAAAATGTGGCTTTATATATTACCTGCAGAATATTAGTGTTATATGAGTCTTAAAAAAAATTACATGAATCTTAAGAAATCTACACAGAAAAAATTATCAGTGGTTTTTTTTATTAATTAAAAAAATTGTTTAAGCAGTATTTCAATATAATTAATATAATAATTTAATCAATTATTTTTTTATAGTTGAAAGAATATTACAAATATAATTTTGACTTTAATAACATTTTGGTTGTGTTAAAAAATTTTAATTACACGCAGAGAAAAAATATTTTTCAATATGGTCACCTCCAACAAAGCTATGTTTAGCGTAAACTTTTAAATATATTATGTTTATTTCAACCACATTATTGTCACCGACAACCATATTATGGCTAAATTAGTTCTCTTTCAGGAATCCAGAACAATATTATGGTTGTCTCTAAACATGTTATGGTTAAATATGACAATAATTAGTTTTTAAATTAACAATAGTATTTTCCTCTTTTCTAAGAGCAACATACTCTGGTTGAAAAACAACCATGCTATTATAAGTATTAAACATATTTTTGTTATAATTAACCATAACATGTCTGGAGGCAACCATAATATGGTTCTGCCTTATGGATGTAGGATGAATTTAACCATAATATGGTTGTCGGTGGCAATAACATGCTTAAATTAACAATAACAGTAAAATTTACGTTAAAAAATAGTTTTGTTGGAGGTGACTATATTGAAAAATGTTTTTTCTCTGGGTATACATATAAAAAAAAACTTATTTGATTTTTTCGTTTAAAATAAAGTAATTTAAATTTCTAGAATTGTTGTTGGGAGTTGTCAAATTAACACATTGTTTGAAACGGCGAAGTTTTTTGATCATATATTTTAATTAAAAGAAAAATATAATTTATTGAAAAAAAAATGTTCACAATTTTAGATTTTTAAATTTTTTAGTTATTTGTATAATAATTTTCGTAATAGATGTAAAATCAGCAAACAGTTTGCTTGATTCTATGAATTTGGTGATAAGAGACAATTTTAATTTTTTCTCTGTAATGACATCCCAAACAATAAAAAGTCGAGTTATTTGTTGAATTCGTGAACCCCTTTGGGGGTTTTTAAATATTATCTTAAAGATACTCAAAATTTGGTGTTGCATCTTCCGGGGAAATCATGTGCGGACAATACCTTTAATTCGGCAGTTATTTAAAAATTCTCTTGATCTCTTCAGATCATTGCTAACCACAAATACTATTTTTATCACGGGAGTCAGTAGCTGGTATGTACATCGGTTTCATACTGATTTTTTGTTTATGTAATCTTTATCTCACAGTTGAAATCGCTATTTTCTTTAACCTGTTTTGAAATTGGATAAAGAATGTTATTGCAACAACTTTTCAGTCCTCCATCGAATGTTTTTGAAAGAAACGTTTGTCTATCTTACAAAATATTTATACAATCTTTGTTATTTTGAGCATATTTTTTTCCATGTACATGTTAAAGAATATGTCTGCGTGTATATGTAGACAACTTCATATACAAAAATATGTTTATTTATGTGTATTTCTATAACTGTGTATAAAACGCTACAAAATCTGTGTATGTATGTATTGCACTATCGTATGTGTATGTATATGCATTTAAGAATTTGATACTTTTATTTATTTATTTTTTTAAAATATACAATATAACTAAATAAATAAATATGTTAAAGAAATAATTTGATTTTGTTTTCCATCTTTATCTTTTTATAGATTGGATTTTTGGATAAATATCAATGTCGTTAATATGCATGAGTTAAACATAAAAAAGGTGGGTTATTTTTTTTAGTTAATTTAGACTTAATCTTTGGTATAAACAAAATTTGTCAATTTCGAATTTAATGTAAATATGTTGATGTAGATTTTAAATTAAAATAAATTAAAGTTTAAATTAAAAGTAAAAAAGAGTTTAAAAGGAATAATAAATGATTGTCAAGCCCGTGTCTCAGCAAAAAAACATCGAAACACCGTATTTTCTTCGCTGGGGCGAGTGAGTTCCTTCATGATATCGACTATGCTGACGATATATGCCCTTTTGCACACCGCTTCGATGATATGGCGCATACAATTCAGTACCTAGTTGACTTAAAAATAAACGTGAAGAATATCAAAATGATGCGGATTGGCACTAGCAGTATGACCCCCCTAATACTCCTGGGAAAGCGGATCGAGAATGTAGAAGTCTTTTCATATCTCGGCAGCACAATTTGCAAAGACGGCTGCTCCATTGCCGATATTACCGATAGAGTCAACAAAGCCTGGACCGCATCCTTTTCCACGCACAGAATATGGAGGGTGAACAATATAACCACCATCACAAAGCTAAAATCTTTAAATTTAGTACCAAATCGGTACTACTATATTGTTGCTGCCCCTGGAGCACAGCCCAAGTTACACGCAGGAAATTGCAATCCTTTTGCAATAAGAGCCTAAATTCTGCCAATTTTCTGGCCGAACTGGGTAACCAATGAACAACTGCTTCATTGGCTTTTTGCAAGTAAATTAAATAATAAGTCTTCTGATGCAAATGGACTTCGATAGGCCACATCATAAGAAGGCCACCTAACGAAATCGCAAAGCATGCACTTGACAGGAATCCACTTGGATAAAAATGATGAAAAATTAATACAAATCTCACCATTTGACTTGAAACCAAGAAAGGATCCTATAAAGTGGAGAAAATTTGTTGATGCCCCTTGTTCTTCGTGAACTTTTATCTAATTTGCAATTACAACTCTAAAATTTTATAAATAAAAGAAATATAAACGGGTCAAAATCTGGACTTTTAAGCGATTAAACTTAAACCTTCCATTCGTAGGTGTTTCAAAAATAAAGCAACAATCAAGCGCGAATCTAAGTGGTGGGAGCACTTGAAACGCGTCATGATTTACCTAGACTATTTGAGCATTGGTATTCTCAAATCATAAGCTGGTTTTGGAAGCTGTCCCGACTGAATTATCACTAAGTTAGCGAAGCATACGTATGTAAGTTCTTTCTTTAAATTTTTATTTATTTTCGATAAGTTTTTTTTCTAACACGAATCGCTGTCCAAATGCCATATTAAACGGTTTTATCTTTTTGTGATATTTAGAGAAAATTTAGTTCGAAAATTCAAAAAAATTATATAATTATATAATTTGGAAATTTAATTGTTGATTAATAAGTAAATAACCGTATTTTGTAATGTTTTAGGAGTTAGAGTTTACACAGAATTAAGTCTTCAACTTCAGGCGAAAAATCATACAGCCCATAATTAAAATGTCGGCAGTAACATAAAGTTCTCCTCATTTTATTGTTTAAATTTTTTTTATTTTCTTTTGTTTTTCATTTTCCGTTTATAAAATGTATGAAATTTAATCAAAGTATGGTATCATTGTGGGGAGAATAACTGTCTATATGTGAGAGCATTAGAAAAAACGTTCTTAAAATAAAAAAAATTTTACTGCCTGTTCATCGATTTCGAACGTTACCTTTCGCATTGAAAATTTTAAGATTTGTTTTTGTTCGAAAACGTTCGAAATCGTTGAACAGGTAGTTATTCCGCGACTGCTTTCTAAAGTAAATTTTCAGGTCAAATTGTATGGAAAATATTGTCTCCACGCAGGTCTGGTTAAGCACTTAGAAAAGTGATTTTTATAGTGTTCTAATAGCCCCAAGTTGTTTGAATAATTGGCAGATATTATGGAGTTTTCCTCACATCCTAAACAGTACAAATGTATCTTTTAAGAACCTACGGGAAATTTCATTTTATCCATCAACGAACGTAATCTACGTTTTAAGTTACACAACAATGGAGAAAATTGTAACACCCGGCCGAGGGCCAGTTATGATGAGAAACTTTAGGATTCTTAAGCCGGGATTTTGAAATCGAGATTATTAATTCGGGATTTTAAGTTGCGGGTATAAGACCCTACCCCAAAATAAGACTTAAGAAATGCGAGGTAATAACACATTTATGCTTTCTGCCGAGCAAAAATCTTCCTCCTTCAGACTATGGCAAAAACTGCCCTCGACTTTTAATATTGCCTGGCAAAGTCGTGCTTTATATGGCGGGAAAAACATGACAAGAAACAGCTTTACTTACAATAATTTTTTTTTAAAGCCGCCCTCCTTTGAGCATGATGAAGAGGGGCACTTATAAGTGCGAAATGATTTTCTTCAATGGGAATGACAACAATCGGCTTTGCATACAAAAGTGGGTTCCATACCCCAACTAAAGGCCATCTATCTAAAAAAAAACTTAGTACGCGAAGCTACTTTGAAGCAAAACTTGTGTAAGCGAATAACTTTTTTACCGAAGGCACATTTAACAGGGTAAAGCTAATCGCTCTCTTAATTCTTTGTGTGCATAGAAAATTCCAAATTGTCAAAACTGTTTTATTTGTAATAAAGAAAATTTAACCCACATATTTTTGGTGATACAAAAAGAAAAACAACTTTATAGAACTTAAAATTAACAGCTGTTCTAACAAGTTTGTTGAATATGCCTTCTTTTTTGCAATGCTCTGAGAAACTATTTCACATTTTTGAAATGTTTACTTCTGTGGAAAATTTCTATTATCTTAAAATTAAAAATGCCCTAATTGGATGAAAGAAATGTAACGAACAGTGTTGCCAATTTAGCCATTTAGTGGCCAGATATTGTTATTTTTATGGGATTGCTCTATGGTGTGCTAATTTCCCATTATTTATTTTTGATACACCGAAATTTATTGTTGAGGGAAAGCTAGTTATCATGCGAATTTCACTTGATGCTAAAGCCAGATTATCAGGAAACCGTTTTCCAAGAACTTAAGAAAGCTTAAAATATTATACAAATAAAACTGTACAGGGAATAAAAATTATAAACACTCAAGTTTCTTTTAATTTTTAGCCATTTTATTTAACCAAATTTCCTGAAAGTTTTTGAAAATTTTAGAATAAAAAATGTTATTATTGCTGCAATAAGGCTCAACTATAATATGCATGATCTAGCTTAAGCTACTGGCAAAAATTAACGAAAAGCCTCTCGAATGCATTTAACCAAAAAACAAAATAGTAGAAAATCTTAAATCTTACGGAATGTGAGATCAACTTCGCACTTTGCTTTAGCAAATGACAGTTTTATAAAATTTAACAAAAAGTTTCCTTAAGTCCAATATGGTTTGACTCATATGATTTACATGAATTCGCACAGTTGCTGATGCTCACTATGATTGGGCCTTAAGTTGTGCTGTAAGGCTAAATTTTTCCTTATAATTTAGCGCAAATTGACCCACAAAAAAAATTAAAACAAAAAATATATTTTATAAACAGTTAAAGTTTTTCCTTATTTAAGATTTTTTTTTTTTTTTTTTTGCTTATTTTATTGCTCTTTAAAATTAATTAATAAAAACAAAATAATCTCTTAACTCCAATTTCAGTTTAATAATTATATATTTATAAGCTTTTTAGTAGGTTAGGTTAGCGTAATAAGGGCTATGTGCCCTCGGGCGCATCTTCAATCGGTGAGCAATGCGGTCCTTGTGCTAATTAGAACCTACATACCTGATTTCATCAAACTATATTCACAATTGTGACCTGTACTTTGCGCGAAAGGTTACACGGACAGCCAGCTAGCCGGACAGACATCGTTAGATCGACTCAGAAAGTGCCTATTAAGGCTAGTTTAGGTTAAGAAGGGTTATGCGCCCAAGGGCGCATCTCCACTCGGAGACTAATGAGTTCCATTGTGAATTCCTTCAGTATAGAAAAAGAGAAAAGAGAGAAGTAAAGAAGAAAATAATCCAAAGGTTTAAGACAGATAGACAGATACTGCGTAGGACAAGTCCCCCCTACGGTCCCCCCAATATACCACTATTACAACACAGAGAAAAGAATATTAAATAAATTCCACCTCATTGAAAGTTTTTTCATAGTAAAGCAAGAATACATTTTGCCGAAAAAACTTTTTACTCATATTGGCAGTGTGGCCATTTTGACATTTTTGCGGCTAAATATAACATTAAAATTTTTTGTTTAGCTACACAATTTTCATTAAGCACTTGCCATTTTATTTAGCTTTTTAGAAAATGTGTTTAGCTGTTTTTAGCATTATTTATTTAAATAATTTGGACGAATAGTTTTATTGATTTTACTTAAATTTCTTTATAAATTATAATAAATGTTGACTTAAAATAGTTGTACCTAGAATAGTTTCATATGGAAAAGGTTAATTCTTATGTTAAGAAACATCTTACCTGTCTTGTTAAAAAAAAGAATATTCAGGGAATACTAGAAATGCACTTATCATGTTGATTATTAATATTATTTGCCATTTGATATTACGATATAAAAGTACAAGGAAATTTCAGTTTGGATTTAGATAAAAATTCAACAGTATAAATCTGTGAAAAATTTTTTGCTCTAAACGGCTGAAAAATAATAATTCTAAAGCTTCAACTTTTTTTAAACTATAAAAAATAAAATAACCTAATAAATTTGTATATCATAGAAATAAATCGTTTGAATTTAGTATCAGGGGTTTACGGGCCCCTAAATTTAAGATTTCATCTCAGCTAACTGTGCTTCATATTTATGTGTATCAGATTATTTATCAAAATCTATCCACTTGTTTAAATATAACCATTTATTTAAATTTCATTAAAAATAAAAATAAAATGTATTTTGTCTCGAATAAAACTTTATACTGGTAATAAATTTTTAACAAAAATCTTTAAAAAATTTAAACATTATTATAAGCATATTTTAAAAGCATTTTTAGCATTTTTTTGGCCTAGTCTAATGCCAGATTTAGCTGTAAATTTTTTTTAAGATCTGGCCACACTGCTAATTGGCTCAAATCCTAAAAAAAAATAAGCATCGGGGTTAAATCGAGTGGAAAAAAAAGACAACCATAAATCTTGTCAAATGTCATTAATCCTCCAATATTGATGGTGTCGAAGCAACATTTTACACTTCTATGGGAATTAATACTTTGACCAAATCGTTTGGAAGAGTATGAATGTCTGCATTTGATTAAATCTATTATACAAATGCCCTAGGCGACTGTCATAATATTTTCAAGTCATACTAAATAATTTCTTACTTATTTTTCGTATATCTGGCAGCACTAATCGAAATGTGTTTGCTCGTATTGTTGTGTTTTTTTTTCACACAATCACACGTAACCCTGGGCGTATACGTTACATTCAATTACTGTTTAAATAAAATAAATTATTGGTTTAGGTGTGACATAAATCTTGTTTTTATTAAAAGCTGTAAAAAAATAATGAAAAATGCAAATGCTTTTTTTTTGGAAAACCATAATCGTACACCCGGAAATATTCGAGTAATAAATTTCTAAGAGTTTTGTATTGGAAAAAAAACGAATAATAATAAAAAGTACGATTGTTAAAACTTCAGTTAGTTGAAATGAAAAGTACTTTATTAAACCATAAATTTTAAATCAAAAATCTTCAATGGAATTTATGTAACATCAGCTAGAAATGGCAAACATACGCCGTTTATATTTTAAAACTAAAAAAGGTTAAAACTAGTTCTGTTTTTTTTTTTAATTCAGAAGCAACCATGACAGAAGAAAAATTTGTCGTGTGCATAATGATGGCTTCGATTGAGATAAGTAAACTTTTTATTAACTTAAATGTTCTGTTGTTTCTACTTAACTTTTTTTTTTAGTTATATCGATGATATTTAAGCAGAAGACATATAAGAGTATAAAAAAAGTATAAATGTTTTAGCATTTGAGCTAAATATTATATTATGGAAGGTAATTAACTTAAAAAATTTACCATTTTTAATAAGATCAACTAAATTTGGTTTTGTATGAGAGTTTTAAAAAACTTTAGGAGAGTTTGAGCAAATGTATAAGAGTTTGAAAATGAGTATAAGTGTTAAGAATTTTATTTATAATTAGTATTGTGGTTATTTTATTGAACTTTTAATGGTTTTTAATCCAATTTTAGATATTTTTAATTATTCCTGTCTTCATAAAAATAATTTAATCAAAATTAAATTCAATGAACTTAAGCCTAATTAAAAATATCTAAAATTTTAATTAATTTCATGTTGTAAAATTCCTGTCTTCATAAAAATAATTTAATGAAAATTTTATTTATATTTAAAAACTGTGAGAGTTGTAATTTTTTTATTTGAGTTTAAATATGTGTATAAGAGTTTATATATACGTATAAGTGTTTAAATATACGTATTAGAGTTTTAATATACGTTTAAAAGCTTGAAAATGCTAAGAAATTGTATTAAACAAACTAATAAATATGCATTGATTGTAAATTTTTGTTACTTCAGCGAAATTAAAATACATACCAGAGTTTAAAAATTTGCCAATTCTGTTGTGTTCTATTGTGCTAAGGACTAAAGTACTTTTAAGGGTAAATACGACATATTAGTCCTCTTCTTAATTCCCTACGGTCCCATTGAAGCACTGGGTCTCAACATTCGACATTCTCTTCTATAGCTCGCGGTTGAAATTGTATCGCATTCGTCTTATGTATTCCTCAATAGCTCGTTGCCGTGTTTGTTTTGGTTTTCCTTGTCTGTTGCCTTGTGCATTCCATTCTAAACTTGTCCATAGGCAAGGTATGTCCAATTCAGTTTCTTGTCTCTTCTTGATTTCAGTTTGTTTCGGATCTTGGTTACATTTCTCCAGAAATTGTTTATTGGATATGGTACTTGGCCACCAAATCTTTCAGATTTCCTTAGGTATTTGTTAATGAACGTTTAAAGTTTCTTCGCAACAGCATTCGCTACCTGTCAGGTCTCACATTCGTATAGCAGTACCGATTTGACATTAGAATTGAAGATACGAAGTTTGGTGTTGGTATTGATCGATGGCTATCTTCCAATTTTCCACAGCTGTGCAAGCGAACCTTGAGACTTAGATATTCTACTAAGAATCTCAGTTGATGTTCCGCCATCTGAGAAAATTACACTTGCAAGTTAGGTGAGTGAGTTGAAAGTTTCTATAACGTCATCTGCAGCTGCAAAAGTTGCGACAGGGATGAAGCGTTTATTTTTCGTGCAACTTGACTTCGAGGTAAGGCCGGTGATTGTATCTTGCATATCGACATGTCTTGCTGATATTAGATATATGTCATCTGCTTATGCTGGATTTTTTTTTATCGACTGCCCATGTAAAGACATCGTCCAATACAACAATCATTTAGAAGTATTGTGATAAGCGGCCATTATATAGCATCTTGCACTTGAGACCATCGTACAGAGTCTTGATGAGTCAAATTAGTTTTGATGCAATCTTTCTTTGTATCAAAGAATTTCGTATTCCTTCCCTGTTAATGCTGTTGAATGCTCTGCTTTAATCGCCCAATAAGAGTTGAATTTCACAGACTGTTCTACTATTGTGAGGTCGCCACAAGATTGGTAAGGTCAAAGACCAACCTATTTTCTTCGCATAGTGGAGTCCAGTTTCTCGTTAACGCGCTTAAGGAGAACCGTTTTGTTAACACTTTTGATGAGACCGGCAGCGGCATAATATCTCAGTCATTTCGACATTTATTAGAATCGCCTTTTTTTGGATGGTGACCAAGATCCCCCCAACCATTCTTTTGGAAACCTTTCTATATCCCATGTTTTCATAAAGAGAGGTTGTGGTAGTCTGGTTATAGTTATGGCACATGCTTTTATCATTTCTGATAATATGCTATCAAAGCCTGGGGATTTGAGGTTCTTCATTGCTTGTAACTCTTTTTTAATTTCATCGTGTAGTGGCGGTTGTGAAATAAGTGTCGCATTTCGAATGTTTAAGGTATCTTCTCCTTGGTCTACTTGGGTCGGCTTTGCTTGCAGAGCCTGATTATTTGAATTTTCCGAGAAGTGTTCTCTGAATCATTCTATTTCATCTACAAGCGATTTCAAGAGCTTTCCATACTTATTCCGAATAGCTCGAGACTAACATGACGTTTTCCCACATATTTCTCTGGTAATATCGTACATTAGTTTTATGTCTTTGCTTTCAGCGGCTACTTCTGCCCTTTCCGCAAGGCTATCTAATCATTTAGATTTGTCTCTTCTGTTCGAAAGTTTGGCTTTTTGCACAAGATCATCGTAGTCTTTAGAAGCTTTCCGGTTTCTACTTCTGAAGATGGAATATGTTTTTCTTTTCCTCGTTCTTTGTTGATTGTCCACGTATCGTCACTCATCCATGCTTTAAACTTCTTTGTGTGCGTTCCAAGAAGTTTCTCGCTGGTACTAAGGATTGTGGACTTGAAATTTGACCATAAGGACTCATCGCCATGTTCATTTGATTGGTGGTGGTGATAATGTTCCAACGGAGTAAGTTCATTTATAAATGCTTACTTGGTCTGCGGTGAAAGGAGTTTATTTTTCTTTAATTATTACACGACAGAACACGATGTGAATTGCCTAGATGTGTATAAGAGTATGACTATGTGTATAGAACTTTGCTCATTAGGAGTTTGGAATTTTGTTTTGTTTAACAGTTCAAATAAATCCTTTTATACACGTATGGAATATGCAATTCTTAGGTAAAAGGGCTACCTAAATTTAAGAGAATAACAAATGTCTTTTTATATTTCCTTTTTATTCGTTATTATTAAAGCATTTATTAACTATTTTACTATATATACAATGGGTATGTGATAAAATTTGGAGTATAAAAGGTAAAATAAAGTTTGTATTGCCTATTCCTAGAAAGAAGATAAAACAAAAACAATATGTATATTGAAACAACAATAAAAAAAAATATAAATTTCTGAACGAAAATTTTTATTTTTTTTTTTCAAAAAATAAATATTTTCAAACACTTTAATCCTAATGTATTTTTGCATATCTACACATACGCCTATGTGCTAGAAGTCGGAAATCGCAAGAAAGTTGTGATTACGATTTGAAATCGGAAAGAAGGTGAGCTGGAGTTCGTAATCGCCTTAAATTTGGCGATTTTAAATCACAAGCCTACAGTAATGTGATCCACATGTGAACTTGTAAATTTCCTTTAAAATTTATTTTCAAAATCAATAAATAGCATATAAAAAGGAAATTTAATGTTTTTCTTTTCCATTTAGTTTAAAAACTCATAATCTTTTGAGAAAATTTTCATAGAAAATATAAAATTAAAAAACAACATTGTTTTAATACTGATTGTTGTTTAACAATTTCTTTTAAATTTGCGTTTTGATTATGAGCAGCTGTTTCTATTTAACTTCGAAAAAAATATGTAAGAAATTATAACCATTTATCAACAACATGTACATACTTATGGTACTTTGGTTTTTTTAATGAAATAACACGTAATATAAAAGCTTCCGGCATTTTTCATGCAAATAATTATTTTTTTTTGTTCAAATTTGACAGCTAAAACATATGTTTTATTTTTCGAACACTACTTCGAAAAAAAAACAAAACGCGTGAACTCTAGCACATGCTTAAATAAAATTGGCGAATACTGCCTAGGTCAGTTACAAAAGTTCGAGGATGATTAATTGACGCCACCACTCGATGAAGATATTTGTTTATGTAAATAAAAAGTTGCAATATAATTAGGAACAACCCAATGAGCAATTTAAACACGTTAGCAAGAGGTTAATTTTATCCAGAGACAAGAAAAAACGATACCAATTGAAGTCGAGAGGCGTTGCATTTTTGGGTCCGAAATTATGCTTAAAGTCATAATTATTAATGACTACAGGCTATTGAAATATGCCTGCGTATTTCCTTCAAACATCCGAATATTCATATTGTGCTGCATCTTAAGAGACCAAAAGCATCACAGTGGACCATATTGGTCTTTGGGTGAGGGTGTGAAGTTTTCTTCGCACTAGTCTTTCTACCTACCTAAAGGGACCCCAAGAGGGGCTAATCTATTATGAACTCCAAAAGTCCAGGCCGAGTAAGCACAGGGGACCTGTACTTTAGAAAATTGATTTGCTTTAGGTACACTGAAAACACAAAATAATTCATTCGTACTTCAATCAAGCCGAAGCAATGTCAATAGTACGGTAAGTACGGATTTCTTTAATTTAAGTACAGATAGATTGATTCAAGTACGGATTATTCAAATGCCAAATACTTAACTTGGTCATTTTTAATCCCTGATCCGTACTTAAAATAATCCAAAATCGGGCTTGACTTAATTAAAAGTGAGATAAAAATTATTGTCAAACTGTGCTTTAATAAAGAATTTCTAAGTTGGTTTAATCACGATTCGTACTTGAAATAATCCGAAAGTGAGATTAGTTGCTAACCTACCTAAACTCTTACCCCAGAGAACCAAAGATATAGAGAAATATTATTATTTACTTACCCGTTACACATGTCTATTTAGAGAAGAACCTTCAACTACAAGACATCTGCTCGATATGGGTTTCGTAATAATTTTACCTTTGAAAATTTTATGTATTTAACTAAATAATTTTAACAAATAGAATATGGGAATTATTTCTTTTAATTTTACTTTTAAACATGAAAATAATCTGTAATTTTCTACTTGTAGTGCTGTTGTTGTTTCTGCAACAAGCTTTTACAGACACATGCGTATGCACTCATATTGGTTTTCGAATTTTATGCCATTTTGGATTACTTTAAATCAACGATCATCACGCTATGCCCCCAGGGGCCGAGCACTTTTCGGGATTTTCACGCACACAACACGAATGTTACCGAAACTCACTTCAAAGATTGTAAAAAACTATAATTTCATTCAGTTGTATGCTAGCTTTGAAACAAGTAGGTCGCCGTCGCTTTTGTTATTTAAAAACAAAAACAAAACACATAGTTAATATCTCAACTGAGTACTTTTATTTGTCTCTCTTTTTCAGAATTTCAAATATTTTTAGTACACTTTGAATATTTTTCTACTATTGTATGTGTTTATTAAAATGTGGAGAATATAGTGGGGAAAAAGTTTTAATTTTCATCTAATATTTTGAAAAACGCAGCATGCCTTGTATACAATCAGAAATTAAAAAAAAAATAAGTGCATACATGAAAAAATATGTTTTATACACACAAAATTGGTTTCGACATGTTTATCTAGAAATTTCTTTCAGTGCACCCAAAATACACTCACCAATACAAACACATTTTTAACTGCCTCTCTTTGAGATTACCTCTGCTTTAAATATTTTTTAGTGTTATTCGTACTTACATTTTTAAGAACGACTCGTACTAAGGTAAGTAGAAACAACTTGAATTTAGTACGAGTTTCTTTCCTTCTGTGTAAGCACTTGGTAAAAAAAAACCTTTCATATATGCGAACTGACTTGAAGTCCTTTTATTCTCTCATGATATCGCTCACGGGCCTTTTCCCCTCCGACCATCATTTGTTTGAAACACAACGCTGCCACTGAAATACATTAAAATTTTAATTTTTACACCGAATATAATTTAACTTATTTGGAGATTAGCCACAAATTTTAGTTAGCTCTATTTAACTTTTTCTTTGTTTTTTTGTAATTTAGAATTTTGTTGGATTTGGAATAAAAATTTTTGTTTTTAAGTAAAAGTTTGATTTCACTGCACATACTGGGTCCTTACACACAAAATGCATAGAGGAACAAATAAACAATATCATCAGTAGAATATAAAAATCCACGTTTGTATAAAAAAGTAAAACTATGTTGCACTTTCTTTTCTTACAACTAAATCTTTTTAAAGTTTGTACACAAAATTATATTTTTAGTTCGCTTTAACTTTATGCCTCCTCTTCATATTTCTATGATTGTTGCAATAAAACTTGAAAACATTAGAAGAGCAAGTTGGTGTGTAGGTATGAAACATTTTTATGTTTTATAGTATTTTTTGTTTTCTTTTAATACTCAACTAAAATAACGCAAATCATGTAGTAAAACGTTTTTTTTTTATTTGCAAGAAAAAAAAACTTCTAAAAAATAAATATTTTTCACACATACTTAAACATGATCAAAATAAAATACCGAAAATATTTTAAAACTAAAATCCAGGCATGTCTACGAATTTTCTTTGGTGTTTTTTTTTTTTTTTTTTTTTGTGTGTAAGAAGTAAGTCAAGTTTTATGTGGTAAAAATATTAAATAAATTATATTTATTTTTTTTAAATAGTTTCGGCAAGAGGTTATTTGATATTTTGCTCTTTAAAAATATTTTTCATATTTATTACTTGCAGTTTATTGGAAAATATTTTCTTAAATTAACAAAAATATTATAGGAGAGACTTTTTCTATTATCGGCAACGTGTACAACTTTATTAAGTATTCCCAGGAATTCTCTTTTTTTTTAAGAATTTGTTTGAAATATTAATGATTTATGAAATAAAATGCGTTTAAAACAAGAATATGAATAATCTGTATTTTTTACTATTTGTTTAAGATATTTGAGTCTATTCATTTGCTGCTAACGCCTTGGTAATGTAATTCAAACTTCATGATTGGATAAAAAAAGGTGGTCCTACTATATTGCACGATGTTAATTATGTCACACCTTGACGTCCCAATTAAATTTGACATTTTTTGTTTCAGTGTTTTACAAATTCAACCATACATAAATGAGCAGAGCGTTAAAAATGCTGAAGCATTTTACGAAAATGGGCGTTCAAATCAAAATGCATTTCGGGCACTCCGTGATTATTTTGGTCAGAATAATTGACAAATGTGTCTACAATCGGGAGCAACTTCAGCAAACCGGGTATATAGGAAATGCGAAAAATTGTTGTTGTTGTTGGCGATAGGGCCGTACTTCTCACGAGATAGAAAGGACTTTTAGTGGCCAGAAATTGAGGGTATGGACCTGGATGATACGTGGTTCCAAGCGGATGGTGCCACTTGCCACACAGTCAACGAGCTCTTTTGCACGAGAAATTCAATGGCCGTGTTATCTCAATTATGTAGTCAATAATCAATTCAATTCAATTCAATCAATTTACTGTCATTAAAAATATGGATCATCGGATAGAGGCATACCACCGAAGCCGTGGCGAGCATGTGACCGTTTTTTGTTTCACACATTATTGTCATGGATTATTCTATCATAATAAAAATATTAAGATAATTCTGCGAAAACTTTTTGTTTTATTTATAATTAACACCGTGAGCTTTGGTTTCGGTTACATATTCGTGTCATCGTAGAATTATTTAATAATTTCTGAGACGACAACAAGAATGTGTATTACGCGAAACATCCAAGCCTGTATCTCAGGAGAACTTTACGCTCCACAAAAAATAATCCCCAAGAAATAATGTAAATGCCTACAAATGCTCATGTCAAATAGTATTGGTTGATTCTTAACATTGACTGTTAACATTAATTCGAATGATACATCCTAGTCCAATAATCGTTGAAATATATGTATAAGTTCCTGTAATGCGAAGTCACGTAACTAAAAAAATTACGAAATGGGGTTTTTTTGATTGATTATCATGCATATCAACATCATCCATGTCCTCTCCGCAAGTACTTTTTAAACCAAAAGCACATAACGAGCTTAAAAATAATCTATAACGCATTTTGATATCGATTGAGTCTTAATAATTCAAAGTGGGTCTTAAATTTTATAATTCATTTCTTATCATTGTAACTCATATCAGATCTCTTCTGATATGGATGATATTAATGTAAATTTTCGTAGACAAAAATATTTGGTTGGATTGCTCACATACTTCTAAAAGGAGGTAAAAAATGAGGACGGGTCAAAACCACCCGGTGATGATCAACTCAACAGGAAATGCATTACATATCCCAAAGTCTTCCAAGAGCCATCAACACACAGAAAAAAAATAAAAATTAATTTAAATTAATAATTAATTTTAATATATAAATTTGTGATATTAATAAAAAATTAATTAAATTTGCACCAGTAAACAAATTAATCGTATCAATTAAATATTTCTTGATACATATTAACAACATTTTCTGCAGTAATGTTGTTGATATGATACGTTTTATTAACTTGATTTAATATCAAATTGAAACTGATTAAATTTTTGATTTATCTTTTACTTAATTGGCGATAATTTTTTTTTTGTACACCATCGGAAAGTTCATACTTATAGCCATACGTCGACCAAAATAGAAACAACTTATAAAGGCAGCTCGTACACAGAAAAAATTCTCCAAAGTGTTTCACCAATTAAAGCAGTAATTAAAAAAAAAATCAGTTTTAATTAAAAATTTAATCAAGTGAATAAAACATTTAATAAAGTGAATTAAACGTTTAATCAACAGAATTAAACGTTTAACCAAGTGAATTGAACGTTTAATTGATACTATGTATTTGTGTACTGGTGCAAAATTTATTTATTTTTTAATTAGTATCACAAATTTTTTTTTTCTGTGTTATCAAATGACGACGAGCAAGGCAATATATATCCTTCCATTCAGCTTTGTTAACAATTCCACTATTCCCTTTCTCAACTTGTGTACCAGGTAAGTAATTATTTATATTGTATCTAATAAAGATTCATAGAGACCTTTGTTTTCTATCGGTAAAAAGATTGTAGATCCACTGTCAATTTTATTCTTGCAATAATTTATCTTAAGATATAACAGCCTTTGAAAATAAACTTCTTCTAATAATCACCAGGGAGTATGTTAAAAACTCAAATATTCACAAGGATCTCAATGTGCCATTTATCAAAACTATGACGACGAAATATACAGTAAAATGTTTAAAAAGGTTTGAAGTGTACCCAAATCCACTAGCTCTAAATATTTTAAATTATGGCGGCCACTTTCGTTTAAGGAGAAGAGACGCTGCAGCACTAACCCAATCAGAAGTGCGATAAACACCTACATATCCAACTGGTTCCTCTAAATAGAATCGACTTAAAATTTTTAAATTTTCACTTTATGCAAGAAATCGATGTGAAGTGGTCATATCTACCCACTGTTAAAATCTTACATCATTTTTTCTAGTCTTGTTAAAAAAAAAAAAAAAAAAAAAAAAATATATTGTTTCCCCTTTTTGGTATAAGAGTACATATAAAAAGAAAACAGTTTTTTGTCTCTACTGAAAATTAATAAATTGTGAGCCCTCTTTAGAGGACCCAGTGCGATATGTAAACTGAAACCGTGATGACGAAATTTTTTGTCTGGCACTGGCAGGAGATAAAAAAAGTATTAGGATAAGATTTGATTAATTATTGTTTCATAATTAAAATAAGAAGATTCAATAAATAAATGTTGAAAAAAATTTAGCAGATTAGTAATAAGGAACTTCTGCAAAGAATTGGAAATTCAAAATTCAATATTAACCTTTCAACCTTTAAACTTTAATTGCTAGTTAACAGGTCCTTTAAACTTTATAACCAAACAAAATTGGACACTTAAATTATAACTAACAAATGAATATCATTTTTAAATTAACCATACCATTAATATAAGTTACATGCTTGAACGCTTTGAATTTATACACTTAACGAAAATTATATAGTAATACCGCGAATAATGGAAAATAACTAGCTAGCTCTAATTGTAGTACGCACCAAGAGAATATCGATTTCCAATCGGTTCAAGTTTCGCAATGGCGTCTAATCTGGTATACTAAAAGTTGGTCCAGTGCCATTTTTACATTGCCTTCGTAAGTCAACAAGGCAAATCATTTTCGCTTATAAATACTTATCTTAACCATAATTTTATAATCATACCTACATACATTAGTTAACCACTACTTACCTTAAAATGGCTCCTTCGTGACGAAGTGAATTGCTAATAAAGCGAACTCTAGTGAAAATAATACTCCCAACCTTTTATTATTTAACGGTGGCTAAACCAAGAGATGAGCATAATCTAAAGATCAGTGCCTCTGCAGTTAACTGCAAGCTAATGCTCTTCTTTGTTGCTTTTTCTACTATTATAATTACTCAATACCAACGAGTGGTTATAACATAATCTGTTTCCTAGATTGGCCCTTGCCGATGCGCAACTTCCCCCCTCTCTGCCATTATCTCGAAAATATTAATATTCGCCAACAACAACCCTACACTGCGCTCTACTTATACACCTGTTAAGTGTATGCTTATCTATTTACCACATCATCAGGCATAATATTGGCAAAAAAGTACAAAGTTTACGAATGCAAAACAAACTCTCTTTAGATAGAACTTTATTGTTACTTACAAAAGAACGTAACTAACATAACTCTTTGAAAAATTAAGAAATTATTATTTTTATTCCTGAAATGAATTAATCGTTCTATATTTAGTAAATCAGCGACTTTTGTTTGCCAAAATTGCATTTTTCAATAAAACAGAAAAAAATGAAAAATAGATTTCAATTCAAATATTTGTAATGTTAATTAAAAAAATTAACCAAAAAAGAAACCAAATTAATAGTATCAATTAAACGTTAAATTCTCTTGATGAAACGTGTTTCTGTGTAGCGAATCGCTTAATATAAGAACAGACGTCCAGTCACAACAACACAAACTGGAAAAACAAATGCTGTTATCGCCTCTCACAACTCGCCGATTTGTTGACGGATACCAAGAACATCGCCCAGCGTCCGCCACGTAAAGGTTTATGAGTCCCCTTCGAGTGTAATGAATAAGGATCACCATAAATTCACCAATTAGAACCGAGGCTTTACTTTATCATTATACCCTCTGGCCACCAATCGTTAAAATAGATGTTAGAGTTTTATCAAATTTTCCTTATCCAAATTTGTATTCTTCAATTGCACTAAGATTGATAATTATTCTGCTCACATAAAGAGTTAAATACCATTTAATGTTACAAACACGAAGACTTTACAACTCAATTCCTGGGTATGTTTAAAATTGTTTAATTTAAAAAAATTTCAGGAATTTTCTCTCGCGTAGAAACCCCAAAATAACTCAAAACTTAGGCAAGGTTAGGTTCCACTGGCAGCTCCAAGCAGGGATAGCTCCCGTAAGTGCTGTAATAAGTTCCACTTGTGTTACTATGACAGACCTCCCCAAAAAAATGGAGCTTCCAGCGAAGCAGGGTTGTAAGGGAGACACGTAATAGTTTCGCTTACCATATGGATTACGGAAGACATGAACTTTATATGGCGAATTCCCACTTTGCAGAAATAAATTTTTGACACAGAAAGCGCTTTGTTCAGCTCATATAAAAATTTTTATTACCGTTACTCTTTTATATGCTTCCTTACAAAGCTGCTTCGTAGTATGGGAATGTCGTAGCTCTTCAAATTTTTTTTAATTTATTAAGAATTCGTTAACTTACCTTAAGTGTATATCTTATTACGTAGCGCATAAATGTGTGTTTACTTTTCAAGATGTAACATTAGTGCTTCGAAAAATAGGAACATTTTTTATTAGGTACTTTATTAATAGCCTACTAACTATATTCCTCCGTCAATGGCTCGATTTAAAAAAGGAATGAATCCGTACCAAATAAGTTACAGATAGAGACTGTATTCGTTTCTAAGAGCTCTCTGGCCAAGCAATTTGTGTCTTAATTTGCCGTATGCAGGACAATGATAGAGAAGATATTCTATTGACTCTTCTTCTTCTTTTTCTTTTGCACAGTTTCTTCTACAAAGCTCATTCAAAAGGAGCCCTTGCCTCTGGCTGTGCATCTTAATAGGCCAATGACCTGCCATAATCACAAATATGTTCCTGAGTTAAAGTCTGGAAAGGTTAAAGGCTCATTTAGTCCTTCTTCATCTTTATTGTGCCAGATTCTTCTGGTTTCCTCACATACAGATTTATCAAACCATCTTTGACTAGCGACGAGATGAAAGTTATGTCCGACAAGTTGCTTGCTCTTCAAGAGTGGAACACCTTTATCACATATTGAACCTTTATGCTTCAAGGTGATGACTGCTTGCAGTTCCTGACTCGTATACAGTTTTCATTTAAGTGTAACCATTGAAGATCTCGCTATCTCTTGCAGAGATATCCGATATTCTTAAACAATTCTCGATGTGTTAACACGATCTTGTGGTCGATTTACTATTGCTAGGAATGTAAATAACCTTGCCAGATATCTCACCATATTGAATGGGACAAAATTAGAACTCTGTAATAATTAAAAGAAAAAACGACAAAATTTCTATTCCACTCACATTTTGTAACCAAAAAAATTAAAAATTTTATTTACTTTAATGCAGTTTTTTAATTTACTAAGGAATTAAAGTCCTTTACTATGCAAAAAAGAAAAAAACAATATATAAGAAATAATTTTTTTAGTGCAGAAAAACTATGAAAAAATAAATTTATATTTTAATATGCATATTTCCTTTTTTCCTTCTTTTCACCAAAGTAAAATATGTGGATTTGTCACATTCTTTTTTTCTCCGAGCTAAATTTTTCTAAGCCAAAGCTAAACCTCCTCTTTAGAATATTCTATGCGGTTTTTGTCAGTATTTCAGTTAACAATACACTACAAATACTTTTAAGATTCGTTTTATTTAGGATTTATTGAGTGTTTGTGTTTGTATGTATATGAATATGTATAATATGTTGGTATTTAAAAGATAGTAGCCGCATAGTTTTTGATTTCATATGTATAGGAATAAACATAAATTGTGTAACAACAAGCGTGGATAAAATCTAAATAATGTATCTATACATACACACATACGGTAAACCCTTCTACGGTTACTTTGTTAACAGACACACAAATATATTTAGTCATGTTAGTATAACAATGTGGAATACAGATATATTGAAAACTTATCGTATAAAGTGAAAGAGAGAGAGAGAGAGAGAGAGAGATAGAGAGCATACAACGGCTATTGTTACAAGCAACCAACTATTACTTGCAACCATAAATATCAGTTTGCATACGTACGTAGATGGAAAAATATTTGAAACCTTTATCTTAACAAATACAGACACAAAAAAGGAAAATGTCTGCATCAAACAGCAATGAATTTGGATAGAAAATTAAAAAAAAAACCTAAATAAAAAAATTATACCAGCAGCTCCAACAACAACAACAATGACAATAAAAAGCTACAAAACAAAAATTTACAATATAAAAAACGGCGAGAAAAAGCTAACGTGCTAAACAATATTTTTTTTTTTTATTTTTTCTTGGGGAGATAGTTGCTTTATTTTTTTCAACTTCTATTCACCTATTTTTATTTGCAGATTTTATTTTGTTATTGTATTTCGTATATGGATGGCATAACATTTAAATATTTTTTTTTCGTTATTTCTGTTGTTGTTCACAAAAAAAAAATCACCCATTTCTCTAGGGTTTGCGTCAAACCCTACATTGTGGACAATATTTTACCTAAAATTCACACAAAAATAAACCTGCAGAATCATGCAGTATGAGGAAAATGAAAAAAAAAACAAAATATATAACAAAAATTGGTAAAAAAAATTGAATAGAAATAAAAAATAGAATCATTTGAAAAACCGTCCCCAAACATTATCTGACCAAATACATTTCTTACACACGTACACATACACTCGTTTGCACAGACACATAAATTTACAAGATACGTAAACAAATACATGAATATGTACACACATTTACTAGTAAAGTGTAAAAAAAACAGTGGAACTTGTGAGGGAATTTATTTTTCCATTGAGACTTAGAGTAACTTTCGGCGGAGGGTCTTATAGCCAATTCTGCATCTACCGTCAACATTTTTCGATAAGCCAGTAAATATCATAAATATTATTATTACCAAATTCTCTTTGAATAGAATGTGATATCCAAAAATGGTATTTAAATTGCAGTTATGATTAAATGTGGACCGATATATGTATATGAGTTATAAAGCAGTGTGTCTGGTGGCATATTTATAATTTTAAATACGATTATTTTAAAAAGTAATAAACGGGTGGAGGCGTTGGAATTTTCGAGTGGTCGAGTGAGCATCGCGCGTTCGCTGTGGAGACATTTTTGAGAAGTAATGATATTTACGTAATTGTTCGTCGACAGTTTTGTTCAAAGTTCGGTATTCGGCGAATACCTATATGGACCGAGTGTAAATCTAATTCGTTCGTGGGTGCAGAAATTCCGCGCAACTATGGCTATCGGCTATGAATGTCCCACGGCGAAGGCCCTGTCCATCTTCAAGAACCCACGAAATATTGAACTAGTTAAAAGCAATTTACGTGAAAATCCTCGACTTTCAATACGGAAAAGAACAGCCTCACTGGGACCTCTAAAAGCGATTATTCATGAAATTTTAAAAAACGATCCATCCTTTTAATATTCAAATCGCTCAAGAACTGAAAGAAAGTGACTTTGATTTACTCGAAAATTTTTGTGAAACGATGTTGGAGCGTTTTTGCACTGTTAATCCCATTTTTTGGAGCGACGAAGCAACAAGTAAAACTGCCGTTACTGGTCTCCAAGAACCCGCAACCCTCGATTGAAACATCAAAAACCATTGCATTACCCCAGGTTAACTGTTTGGTGTGCCTTATCCACGCATGAGAGAAGTGGATAATTTTTTCGAAAATTCTCGAGGCCAGGCGACGACTGTCAACGGTGAAACTTATCGACGCATGATTGCGGAATTCTTTTTGCCAAACCTGCACCTGGTACTCTTCACACACGTGGTTTCAACAGGACGGGGCAACTGCACTCATAGCCAGAGCTTCGATGAATTTGCTTCGGGAAAAATTTCCCCAAAAACTGATCAGTCGCTTTGGGGACATCTTATGGCAACCGAGGTCACCCGATCTAACTCCCATTGATTTTTTTATGGGGCTACCTCAAAGACAGCGCTTATAATGACAATTCCTAATCTCTTGCGGCTTTAAAGGCAAATATTCGTCGAGAAATCAGCTCAATTGAATCAGGTTTACTGCAGCGTGTGGCGCAGAACTCAAGGCTCCGTTTTGAACAGTGTTTCAGCTAAACGAAAGACATATGGGTGACATACTCTTTAAAAAATAAAATCCGCATTTCCATTCTATCGTGCAATGCTCTTAATAAAACTTTGTGTAAATAATTACGATTTTTATTTAAGTTTGAAGTTATAAATCTGCTACAAGACACCCTGTATACCTTGAAATTGGGGAGAATTTGGGAATTATAGTTCTCATGTTGAGAATATTTCTGGAAAAATATTGAAAGCAGAAAAAATTATTATCTGTAATTTCTCCAATCACCAAACTTATTCCAAATTCATTATATCAACCAAACAAGTTGTTGATTTTGCACCTATTACCAAAATGATTATATTCATTACTAAACATTTTGAAAAAATATTTTCAATAAATGATATTTTTAATTTTAATTAAAAAAGTGATCAAAAAACTTTGCCATTTCAAACAATGTGTTAATTTATTTAAATAAATTAAAACAATTCTACATGTTTAAATTATTTTATTTTAAACGAAAAAAGTCAATTACGATTTTTTGTTATTTAATTAAAATTTTAATTGAAAATTTATTTCAAAACAACTAAAATGGTAAATAAATCAAAATTAAATTTTCAATTTTCTTTCAACTAAAAAAATAATTGATTTAATTATCACATTACCTAATTTTAAATACTTTTTAAACCATTTTTTTAATTGATAAAACACTTTTTTGTGTGAAGGAATAGGACTATTATAGTATGAAAGCTTTATAAATTGTAATTTATCTTAGAATACACATTCGAATTAACATGAAAATTAATAATTAAAATTGGCAAATTTGGAAAACATTGGTCGACAATCGGTAGCTATGACCGATCGTTTAAAAATCACTTTTAAATAGATCTAACAATGTCCATCCGTCTAGCTGTCGTGCAGGCTGTCTATCTGTATATCCACGCCCAAACAAAACCAAATTTGTGCATGATATAATTCAGGGGTTGCACTTTTAGGTCATTTTAAATATCGTTAATTTAAAAATAGTAATAAAATTATTATGTACACAAAAGTTATACAAAGTTGTATCAAAAAGTATATGGGATGGTGATGCCAAATTACTACCATTCTCAAGAAACACGGAAATGTCCTCTTCCAGAGGCTATCGTTTAGGCTGCAGAATGAAGCTGTGGTTGCTCTCTTCATACATATAATGCTGCTTTCAAACGGTCGATGCTTACGTTAACGTGTTTGTCATAATAACTTAAGCAAATTGTCACAGCTCTTGATTACCGGGCCTTCAAAAAGTGGTCGCCGAACTGCATATGTGCGAACGAATACAGTTGGTGGTGTGGTCACGTTGTTCTCAACGAAAGGTGTCCTTTAACATAGTTGGATATTTGTTGCGGTATCATACCATGCATTTTTGAAAGTAAATCGTGGACAAAGTCACTTTCGGAGATGTTTTTCTCTAATTTGGTATCCTCTTAAAACTCTCCTCTTAAAACTCACCCATAGACAAGTTTTTCTGGATAAGCTTTAATATCCTTTATGTAGCATATTCGCAAACCAGGTAATATAAGTGGCAACACTTAATTATGGCGTTGCAACAATGCTATAACCTCATTTCGCGTACACCTGGGCACGATATTCTAAATAGAAAATTCATTTCAAAATCTAAGTGTGCCATAATTTAATCATGAGGTTTGTTCAAATAAGTTGGTAATTGATTGAATATTTACACATTAACTTGAAAACTTAATTTCCAAAATCCAAGTGCAGACTGTATTTAGTATTCAAAGTCTCTTAAGGATTAGATTCTTGTGCTGTTATATCCACTATAAATAAAGTCGTGTTTTGAATACTTCCACACTAAACAATCAGAATACCGAAATTGTCCTTTAATCATCCACTGTATTAAGCCAACTTAGCTAAACTTAT
This sequence comes from Pollenia amentaria, assembly GCA_943735925.1. Classification (NCBI taxonomy): domain Eukaryota; kingdom Metazoa; phylum Arthropoda; class Insecta; order Diptera; family Polleniidae; genus Pollenia; species Pollenia amentaria. The sequence goes on along the minus strand of OX031008.1, from coordinate 194,747,532 downwards.
TTAAAATAAAAAAAAGAAACGTTCAATAAATTGACACAAACATGCAGAAAAAAAGTTAAGAAACTTTATTTAGAGTTCAGATTGTGTGTAACATAATACATACACATATGCATATGTAGATAGTGTACGTTTGTACTCCTCTGTGCTATTCTAGCCAAATTCTGTCCTAAGCAATTGTATAGTTTTATGTGTGTTAGTTAATCCCTACACTTGTGTATTAGAAAGATATTGTGATGCGTTTCTCATCATACAAATATATTGCGTTGTAAAGTACGTCTTTTTTCTAACATTTCCTTCACTTTATTTTTTTTTTACTTTTCTTTTTACTTTAAGTTGACCCAGAAAACTTTGTTTTCATCACAATATTTTATTTGTAAATGTGTATGTTTTGCTTGTACGTTCTTTTTAGTCTTTAAAGTTTGCTATATGCAAAAAGGAAATCAAAACAAGGTACAGAAAAAAAGGGAATATCAGTGTTTACGTCTCACCATGTGTCGTATGCTTGGAGGGCGTTAGAGTTCTGGTCAAAGTAAATGTCAATATATTTCAGTTATACTTTTCCTCTGTTTTCGTAATTTTTTTTTTGTTTTTTTTTTTTTTTTTTGTGAAAATGTGTTGAATGAATTGACCATTTTACTTGTTCATATGTACATTTTTACTTACTTCCATGGCACATAAGTATATTTACATGTGTATTTGTTACATATTGCAGTCAATTGTTTGGAGACGTGTTCTGACTGGAAACAAAGTAACTGGTTTTTCAAGAAACAACGCAAAATTCTATGTTAAACTTTAAACACTATTACCCCGAAAAGCCTCCTATTTTACAACTGCTGCAGAATTTTTTTGCCTGGGGCAAATTTTGGCTGTCGTGATCGAATACTTTTTCGATTTGAAAGCCATTTTATTTCATTATTTCTAAGGTCTATGGAATAAAATCCTCACAGACTTTGGATTTAATATTCTTTAAATATTAACATATCTTTAATATTCTAGAATAAAAGTTTTTTAAAATTTGACTTTTATACATCAAACTTTACACTGTATTTATTATTTAGTAATGTATAATCATTAAATGAACTAATTAGAGGATTATTTAAAATGTAATTATAACGATGGCAACCAACACTGAAAAAATTATTGTAACGGAGCATTCTACTCGGTACATGAAAAGGTATATTTTCCCAAAGAGTTCAACAGTGAATATTATTATTGATCAAGAACGTGTGCCCCGGTAGGCAAGCTGGTATTAGGCATTATTTTAACCGAAATTGGAAGGTTATTTCAGTGACCTGTTACAAAGTTCCAAAAAGATGCCAATTAACCCCCTTGTAGGACATGGCTATGTTAAAGTGACTTGTCAGGTGACAAGTTTAGTTTTAGTTCCCTTCCCCGTAGGGTTACGATTATTATTGAATCATATTATGACCAAATATATTCGTAATATTACATCATAATATTTTTCCCTTAATCCTAATTTGTTTTTATTACACATTATTATAATTTAATGTAATCGTATTATTATCATGTTAATCATAATATGTTAACAAATAATCATATTATTTTGATGTTAATAATAATAAGTTGAGAAGTAATCATATTAATATCATGTTAATCATAATAATATGTACATTAAATACAAAATCGAAAAATATTTTTAATTTATATTTATGCTTATTTACTTACTGCCAACCTTAACGTAAAACTGTTACAGATATTTCACATCATGATATGATGCAACTTTAAACATAATATTTTTAACCTATTATCGTCGTAGGTCTAAAAATTATTCTATAGAATTTCCATTCTTTTTCTCTAAAGTAACACAAAACAATGGTTTTTGCACCATTTTCAATCAAAATTAAATTTTTTTTAGCATTGATATTTTATTTTGTGACACTTTACAATTTTTTTTCTTTAATGTACCTACCTACAATTTTGAATTTCTTTTAACTTGGTTTTTTAATGGTGTTTGGGTGTAGATGGGGTTTACCTGGTTCTTTATGAGTCGGCGCGTACGGGTACTTGCTGAGGCACGTCGGAGACCTGGAGGAGAGTCGCAGAGTGATTGGCCAAAAAAAAAACCCACCCTTATTTCCTGCAGTTCGGCAAATAAAAACAACTTGTTGGGCTTCTTTTTTTTCACTTTTAAGTTTTTGTCCACTTTATTTTTTTTAGTTTCTTTTTTCCTTATTTTCCGGTATTTTTTTATTTTAATTTTAATTTATTTTAATTTCAATTTAATTTATTCTAATTTTAATTTAATTTAATTGCCGGCGTCTGGCTGGTGGAAGTTTTTAGAGCAAAAGTGTGTGTGTATAAAAAAACCACAGCTGAGCCACATATTATTTGAGGTGTTGCCAGATGCCACCACATGTAGTCCTGCTACACACAATCAAAATAATGGGAAACATAACGATGTTCCTCATGTTTCTATTGGGCGGGATTCCCACGAGCCAGACGCCAACATACACCCCGCCTTGCAACGGTGGTGCAAAATAACTACTTATTAAAGACTAAGATGATATAAAGAAAAATTATATATCCCGATAGGACCTTTAATTTTTAAACAAAGGAAACAAAAGCTTAAAAAAAACGGAAAGAAAACAAGGTATTAAAAAGAACTCAAAGTTCAAAAACAAAAATTTAATTCACAAACTGGAGCAAAAAATAAAAGAAGAGGAAAAAAAAAGAGAATTAAGTAGTAAAAGAAATTAAAATATTAACAACTAGAATAATTCATAAAAGGAAACTTAACAATATTCAGATTACAAAAAAAAAAACAATAGCATAATGTTCGCCTCCAAGGGCAACGTCCACATCCTTCAACGGCTCCACAGAACTCCTTCCCCGAAATAAGCCACCACGAAAACGGTGTCCTGGGCGTGCAGGGTACCTGGCCTTCCCTTTGCCGGCCCGATATAAATGCGCGGGGCCACGTCAGCCCCGAGTACCAGGTAATATAGGCCGGGGAAATTCCATTGCGGGTTGGCTGGGGCAGCATCCCCCTCGCTTCTCGTCCCCTTCTTAACCCTGGCCGAGGGTGATCTGCCAAACGGGTGCTCCTCCATCGCTACCTCCACTTCAAACTTTTCACGGTCGGCGACACCGTGAAACACCGTAAGTGTAGTGGATGATCGAGCTACGGTTGGGTCCAGCAGTGCCTGCGACCAGAAAACCTCACCACCTGACCGGGCCCGGATTCGCACTGCGGCGGTCATTTTCACCCACACGCGACCTTCGGGCATCGGGTGCAGCCAGCTATGATGTTGCTGCAAGCATCGTCGGCATCGGTCGATGCTCCTGCAGGCGGCCCGGGTGTGGGAGTGCGCCAGGCAGTTCTCGCACAACGCGTGCAGGGCCACGACCCCCAGCTTCTCCTCGGGTGGGAGCGTCACAAAACGTGAGCACTGCCGTACAGCGTGGAACCGCACGCACAGGGGGCATCGAAAATTGGGGTTGAAGGCCATGAGTATCTGGAAGAGGATATTTTATTTATATGGGGTAACGTTAAAAAAAGGAAAGGAGAAGCCTTATGTGTCGCATTTAGGTAGAGCGACTAATTTATGTATCGGCCGAGCGATGACGCCATTTTGCGTTTTCAGATCAGTCACTCGAACCCTGCCATCATGGCCTCGATAAACCTTGGTGATCCGCCCTAAACGCCACTCATTTGGACAGCCTGGTTCACTTTTTAGGACCACAAGATCGCCTTCCTTTAAGTCTAGCTGAGGGTGTTGCCATTTAATACGCTTGTTTAGCTCCTTCAAGTACTCCTGCTTCCATCGGCGACAGAATTCTTGCTGGAGGGCCTTCAATTTACGCCACCGGTTGACAATGCTGAGGGGTGATGACAGCTCTTCAGGCTCAGCAGGGGTAAGCAGAGATGAGCCAATCAGAAAGTGACCTGGCGTGAGGGCAGACAAATCTTCAGCGCTTTCTGTCATAGGGCCAAGGGGGCGTGAATTGAGACACGCTTCTATTTTCGCCAGAATGGTGGAGAACTCCTCAAACGTAAACTTGAGTTGACCGGCGGACTTTTTTAAGTACATTTTCATACTTTTTACCCCTGCTTCCCATAGTCCTCCCATGTGAGGTGCTGCAGCGGGGATGAAATGCCACGACAGGTTCTGGTGACCATAATTCTCTACAGCCGTGTCACGAAGATCTTTCACGTGCTTGACGAAGTCTGCGTCGATCTCTCTAGCGGCGCCCACAAAGTTTCTGCCGTTGTCAGAATACATGCGGCTTGGGCAACCACGACGGGCGACGAAACGGGCCAAGGCTGCTAAAAAGGCAGGGGTAGACAAATCGCTAACAGCTTCAAGGTGAATCGCCTTAGTAGCGAAGCAAACAAAGAGACACACGTAGCCTTTTGAGATTCTGCAGTATCTGCCTGTGAAACTTTTTATCTCGAACGGGCCAGCAAAATCAACGCCAGTATTCGTAAATGGGCGACAAAGGGTAGTTCTTTCTTTTGGCAAAGCCGCCATTATTTGATGTTGAAGAGTTTTTCTATGGAGAACGCAGACTTTGCAATTACGAACTACTGTCCTTATCAGATTTTTCGCTCGAAGAATCCAGCACTCCTGCCGGACGACGTTTAAGACTAGCCGAGGGCCTCCGTGAAGGGCTAAGGTGTGCACGAATTCTACGTACAGCCGAGCCAATCTACTCCCATACGCCAATATAATAGGATGTCGCTCGTTGTAGGACAGACAAGTAGTAGAGCTCAGGCGACTATTAGATCGGATAATGTTGTCTTCGTCCACAAAAGGGGTAAGCGTCAACAGGGGGCTACGGGAATCGATTTTCTTATTCGCCTTGAGGCAGCTGAACTCCCCAGAAAAGTGCATTTGTTGAGAGAGATAAAATAAGCGATTTCTCAAAAAACTTTAATTCACCAGCCGAGATCTTCAGAGAATCATAAGGGACGTTTTCGCGTCTTCTTTTACTCGCCAGGGCCACAAATCGAAACATATAAGCGATTACATGATACGCTAGAGATAAACTGGAAAACCGGTCTAGAATATCTTCTTTGTCAGGTGATCTAGCAACAAACACTTGAGCTCCTTTCGACTCTTCTACCGTCTCGAACTCTGCTGCTCCTACAGGCCACAAAGACTCCTCAAAGTTGAGCCAATCAGGTCCGTGCCACCAGAGCCTATTTTCTCTCAAATCCGCAGGGATCAGCCCCCCGGTTGCTAGATCGGCAGGATTGTCACCTGACTCCACGTGACACCAGCTTTTATTCCCAACTTTTTCTAATATTGTAGCCACTCTATTTGCCACGAACGTTTTCCAGCTACAAGGGGGTTTTCTCAGCCACGCTAAAACAATCGTGGAATCGGACCACAAATAAAGGGGGGACTTGTCCACGTTAAAAGTAGGTACTATACTGTCAACCAAATTTGCCAAAAGAACTGCTCCACATAACTCCAAACGAGGCAAAGATGGCTTTTTTATTGGGGCCACTTTAGTTTTACACGTGAGCAAACTTGTCCAAACTTTATTTTCGAGCTGTACCCTTATATAAATTGTAGCTGCATATGCCAACTCAGACGAGTCACAGAACCCGTGAAATTGTATATTACAGCCAGGCGAATATTGAACCCAACGTGGAAGCTTAATTTTTTCAATATCCGCATAATTAGCAACAAAATTCTGCCATTTCTGCAGAGCCGCGGGTTTGATAGCCTCGTCCCACTCGATCTTATCAAGCCACATTTGCTGCATAATAATTTTAGCAGTAACTACCACCGGAGCCAACCAACCAGCAGGATCGTATAGCCGAGCAATGGTAGAAAGTACCTCTCTTTTTGTGTATGAGGTTTTTAGTGTTATCTTCTCACAAACAAAGAAAAACACGTCTTCTGCCGCATTCCAGCGAATTCCTAGCGTTTTTGTAGTGCTTTTTTCATCGAGCGACAAAAATGAAGAATTTAGTAGGTGATCATGGGGCAAATTTTTTAAAATTTCTTCAGAATTCGAGGTCCATTTTCTGAGCTCAAATCCCCCCATATCTAAAATACCAATTAATTGCTCCCGTGCCACTAAGCATCAGCAACTGAATGGGCACCAACTAGGGAATCATCTACGTACATATTTTCTCTCAAGATTCTAGCGCCTAACGGAAAACGTCGCTCTTCATCATTCGCCAACTGTAGAATGGTTCTAAGGGCCAAATTTGGGGCACAATTTACGCCAAAAGTCACCGTTTTCAGTTGGTAATCAGCAATTTCCGCGCTATCACTGCTACGAAACACTATTTTCTGAAAGGGCCTATGTGTGGGAGTCACAAAAATCTGCCGGTACATTTTCGAAATGTCCGCATTAAAGACAAACTGAAAAAATCGCCATCTCAAAATCAGATTAACTATTTCAGCCTGCAGAATAGGGCCAGTGAACAACAAATCATTTAAACTTCTGCCATTTGCGGAAGGGCTCGAGGCATTAAATACCACTCGCAATTTAGTCGTTGTGCTCTCTGGCTTAAAAACGCCATGATGGGGTAAATAATAACCAGGGTCACCTCTAGCATCATCTGCTTTTTCCATGTGCCCTAGGGTTAAATATTCTTTTAGGACCTCATCGTACTGGGCCTTATGCTCAGCATTGCGCATTAAGGATTTTTCGTTTCTCAAATACTGACAAACAGCAATATGCCTATTGGGACCAAGCGACAGCAAACTATTCTTAAAGGGCAGACTAACTGTGTATCTCCCTTCAGAGTTTCTAGTGGTAGTAGAACATTTTTTATCCTCTTCTGATAAAATTCGCCTTTGAGATACTTCTTCTAACTCCCAAAACTTCGATAATTGGTCATCAATCGCCACTTTTGTCATATGAGACACTCTTAGTATTCGAGGGGAAACTTTAGAAGGCGTTGGACCTGTAACTATCCAACCAAAAATGGTTTCTTGAGCCACTAGCGATTCAAAAATACCATGCCTAACTCCGCCACGAAGAATAGAAGGATATAAATCACCTCCTAACAATAGATCTACTTCACTGCTTTCATAAAACCTCGGATCAGCATAACATAATTTGGGCAGCTCAACCTCCTTCTGGGGCAAAAAAGAATACGTTGGAATACTACCAGTTACACGAGGAACCACTAGAGCCTCTATATTAAGCGCCACGTTCTTATCAAAAAGCGAAACAATCGTAAAAACTGCCATCTTAGAAGACATACTAATTATATCTCCCCCTAAGCCTGAGACTTCTGCAGAAATCGGATTAGTCGGCAACTTCAATAGCTTCTGTATTTTTTCCGAAATAAAACTTTCATCCGAACACGGATCTATCAGCGCTCGTACCTTGTAACGGGAACCAAAACTAACAATGTTAACCCAGGCTGTGGCTAACATCACTTTTTTTGCAACAGATGTATGGTGCGATTGAACTACACCAGAAGGGCCGGCAACATTAGTGGACTGTATTTGACTTTGATTACTTTGACTCTGACTCTGCGAACTAGTGCTTGGCTGGCTTTGATTATTGTTGTTTATATTTCTTACTATATCCCTATGTATTAGCGTGTGGTGTTTCTTATTGCATTTAGAACAACCATTAGGACTACTGCAATCCCCATACAAATGCCCCATAGTAAGACAATTAAAACAAAAACGAAATCTTTTTAAAGTTGAGACACGGTTCTTGTAGTCCATGCTCAAAAATTTATTGCAAGCACTAATTTTGTGACACCCTTTACATAATTTACACGAGCTCGAGTCAACTTTTGTGTGATGCGCCTTAAACTGCTTAGATTTTGTAGGCATAGAGCTATTATCTGAAGGGCCTGTTTGGGAACCACTGGCAGCTACATTGTTCGCTACTATAATATCAGAAACACTTTCCAGGGCATTAAATCGATCAGTCAAAAAATTATTTAATTCTTCCCATTTGGGAACCTCTGTCTTATTTTTTACCGATTGCTCCCACATATGTAAAGTATTTTCTGAGAGCCGAGACGAACATTGAAAAACAAAAATTGGGTCCCATGAGGCAATATCTACATTATATAATTTCAGCACCGAAATACAATTATTTATTTCTCTTTGGAGCCTTTTTATTTCTGAAGCCGTTTCCCATCGGCATGGAGCCAAATTAAATAAAGCTTTCAACTGACTATTTATTAAAACGCGCTTATTTTCATATTGGGACTTTAAATTGTTCCACGCTATCTCAAAATTTTCAGCTGTTAGGGCAATATTTCTCTTTATATCTCGGGCCTCACTATCTGTCTTTTGAAATAAATAAAATAATTTTTCTACAGGGCTAAGTCTCGAATTATTTATGTATGTAGATTGCCGTAAACATGTCCCTGAAGGTGGGCCACGAAACGTAATCTCCATGAAAAACGCCAGTATCACAAGGGGGGACAGGTATAGAACAAAGGTTGGGAACCACTGTTTTATTTTTCTGCCTATCTTCTTCTAATACCTGTTTAGCATTGGCCAAAATATTTATACATTTTACATATATTTTTCGCACCTGAGGATATTTAGTCTTCACTGCCACTAATTCTTTTTTCTCCTCTATGGTACCGGAACACTCGTCATAAATTTTTTTAAATTTCTCCCAACTTTTGTCCAACTCGCTTTTTTCAAAATCAAATGCCTCGTTGGTATGTGCTGAAAAGTCTTCCTTTTTCAACATGACCTCGATATTTATTATCTCATCTGCTGCCAGAATATATTTCTCAGAAGTCGCCATTTTTTATTAAAAATATTACGCACCGCAACAAAATTATGCGAGTTCGCTTAAAAAGCAACAAAAAAAAATTTTCCCGATTTACTTTATTAAAAAATTTTTTTTTGGCGCGCTGGCAACACTTTTCCTTTATTTGTAAAATTGAGGCAAAAAATCTTTAGGCAGAAGACACAAAACTACAAATTGGGCGAGTAACGGGTAAACCGGCGAGTAAAAAAGATGGCTCTTAAAATTTTGAGGCTTAAAATTGGCGCAACGTAACCTCAATTTTTCGAGACACAATATGGCGCGACACTGTATATGCATACACTTTAAAATTCCAAAAGTACGTACCTTTTTATTCACTTCACGGGAGAAGGACCAAATGTTTGGGTGTAGATGGGGTTTACCTGGTTCTTTATGAGTCGGCGCGTACGGGTACTTGCTGAGGCACGTCGGAGACCTGGAGGAGAGTCGCAGAGTGATTGGCCAAAAAAAAAAAACCCACCCTTATTTCCTGCAGTTCGGCAAATAGAAACCACTTGTTGGGCTTCTTTTTTTTCACTTTTAAGTTTTTGTCCACTTTATTTTTTTTAGTTTCTTTTTTCCTTATTTTCCGGTATTTTTTTATTTTAATTTTTATTTATTTTAATTTCAATTTAATTTATTCTAATTTTAATTTAATTTAATTGCCGGCGTCTGGCTGGTGGAAGTTTTTAGAGCAAAAGTGTGTGTGTATAAAAAAACCACAGCTGAGCCACATATTATTTGAGGTGTTGCCAGATGCCACCACATGTAGTCCTGCTACACACAATCAAAATAATGGGAAACATAACGATGTTCCTCATGTTTCTATTGGGCGGGATTCCCACGAGCCAGACGCCAACAAATGGGTATTTTTTTAAAATTGTTTAACCACTGAATAACAAATAATTCGATAGGCATATGTAAAACAAACGACTCAACTGATGCAAAATTATTTAACAAATGGCGTTAAAAAAATATTATTAGAGTAAATGGTTGTGAGGAATATAATATGTTTTCAAAGTTATCATTATTTAGTTGTTATAAAAATGATTATTTTTCAGTGAACCATAATTGAATTTATAATTGCGATAAACATTGTCATGTTAACAGTAATTATAATATTGTTGATATTAAATTAAAAAAACACAATATTTTTTGTACGACAACAATATATTGTTACAATAAACATAGTGTAGTTGCCGTAACCATGCCCAACCATATTTTTTTTCTGCGTGTACAGCGTACCTCATATGACACTTGGGGAGAAATTAAGTTTAAATGTGGTAAAGCATATTTGATAAACCGTCTCTGTATTATTTCAACTCGACCAATATGAATGTTGCAGTGAGGTCTCCAAATTATGGAACCATACTCCGACTAAGATCTGACAAATGATGTATATAACATTTTTAATCTATAAGGATCAGAAAAATCCCTAGTATTTCTCCTAATACAAGCAAGAGTAGCATATGAACTTGGTTTTAATTTTTCTATGTGAGGTATAAAAGTAACTGCCTATTTCACTAAATGCGAAAGTATACATGCAAAACAAAAATATATTCTGAGAAATTTGTTTTTGTTTCAAATGTATTTGTGCGAAAGAAAGCGTTCTTTCGATATCTTGAAATTGGCAGTAAGTCTTGTATCAAATACAGTTCCCAAATCATCAACCTCATCCACGACCATTCTTACTATTTCATTTCCCAGCCTATAAACTGTCTGATGGGGACTACGAACCCTTGTATATGAAACGTGGTAACACTTATTAATGCTAATTCTTAAATTATTTTTTACACACCATGTATTTAATTAATTAATATCCCACTGTAATTTTATGGACTCATCCACACAACTGACTTTGGAATATATTTTCAAATCATCAGCATAAAATTAGCAAAATTGAAACATTGAAAAATATCATTTATAAATAGATTGAACAATAATGGTCCTAATATGCTGCCCTGAGGAACACCTGAGGACTGAACATAAGGTGAATAATCCTCAATTTTTACTATGCAAATCCTATTGTGCCAATACGATGCCAACCAACGATTAAAACTTGAATGATATCGCGATTATTTCTTAAAAATAAGAATATGCGATAATTTATCAAAATCTTTTGCTACGAGGGCGGATCAATAAGTCGTTTTTTTACAAAAAAAAATTATTTTTCAAAATAATCTCCTTTTAGCTCAATGCACTTAGTCCAACGTTTCTCCAATTTGTGTATACCTTCCAAAAAATAGGATTTTTCGAGGTCCATAAAATAGGCATTTGTTTGACCAATAATTTCATCGTTGGAGCTAAATCTCTTTCCACCGAGCCATTTCTTTAGGTTCGGAAATAGGAAATAGTCACTAGGGGCTAAATCCGGAGAATATGGCGGATGAGGTAACAATTCATAGCCCAATTCATGTAATTTTGCCATTGAGACTGCACAAGTGCGCACCCGTGCATTATCTTGATGAAAAAAAACTTTTCTTGGCCATATGGGGTCGTTTTTTTTAAATCCTCGTTAAATCGGTCCAATAAGTTGGCATAATATTCGCCGTTTATTGTTTTTCCCGTTTGAAGGTAATCAATGTGGATTATCCCGCGTGCATCCCAAAAAACTGTTGCCATCCCCTTATTGGCCGACAAACTTACCTTGGCCTTCTTCGGAGCCGGTTCACCCGGAGAAACCCATTCTTTAGAGTGCTGCTTGGTCTCCGGAGTGTTGTAATGGATCCATGTTTCATCCACAGTTACAAAACGCCTCAAAAACTCATTCAAATTGCGGTTAAACAACTCCAAACAATCCTTTGAAGTTGTTACACTATTACGTTTATGGTCAATTGAGAGGAAACGCGGCACCCATCTTGCAGACAGCTTTCTTAAACCCAGCTGATCATTTAAAATCGAAACCACAGTGCCTATGGCATCAACAATCTCACACTTTTACTCTTCGATCGGCCAACACCATATCGGGAATTTTTTCGACATTTTCGGGTGTAGCGACTTCAATTGGCCGTCCAGAACGTTCAGCGTCATTTGTACTTATGCGACCACAACGAAAGTCAGTAAACCACTTTTTACCATTAAAATCGATTGTGCAGAGTCCCCATAGTATTTATCAAGCTTTTCCTTGGTTTGATTGACGGTTTTTTTTTCGGAAAAATAATGTTTAATGAGCACTCGAAATTCACTTTTTTAAAAAAATCCACGAGGTTGTATTTTTTGTAGAGCTGTTAAACGCAAAGCAAATGAAGGAACTTGGTCAAAACTTGACAGTAGTCTATTAACAGGTGGTACTTGATGGGAACAGTGTTGCATTTCATATAACTACGAGGGAAGTTTGGACTTATTGATCCGCCCCCGTGTATCCGTATAAATAACATCTACCTGTAAGCCAGATTCAAATTGAGAAAAGCAATAATCTGTAAAAACATCTAGATTTGAAATTTAGGATCTACCACTGCGAAAACCATTTGGTTGTGATATAATAACAGACTTAGTTTGAAAGTATGATTTATTATATATAGCATATTTGAAAATCTTAGATACAGTCGTTCATTTTGAGATTGATCTGTAACTCATTACTTCATGTCTCTTTCCAGACTTGAATATTGGGGTTATCACTGTAAATTTTCAACGGTATCAAATTCACCTTCCATTAAAGATTTATTAAAAAGAAACTTTAATGGAAAAACCATTGACTCGGAAATTTTTTTAATAAAAATGCACACAGGCCATCTGCATCAGCCGTACATGAGATCTTAATATTATGAATACATTGCAAAAATTCTATCTGTTAATACTGAACGAATCGAAATTATTTTTCTTGTGTTGTAAAGCATTAACTTGAGTTTTCACAACACTGAAAAAATAAGTTCGATTCGACTGAAGGAATTCGAAATAAAATTGCTTTCGAATCGCAAAATTATTCGATCACGTCTGCAATAATTTGCCCCCTTGGTGCAAGATTTCAATTTTAAAACTTGTTTCCTTTCGCATCGTTCACCCTGTAATTTTGCATAGATTTCACTATGTTTTATTTACTTTTTCTTCCATTTTCTGATTAAAGTTCTATGACCAGTATGTGTATTTCCGGGATTTTTTTTTTTTTTTTTTTTTTATTCAACTTTCTTATGAAAGATTTTCTTCACATTTACTATTGTTACACTAGGCTGACTTTTATTTCTAAATCTTTAATGCATTTCTCAAGAGTTTTACTAGATTATTCTCGAGATCGTAAAGAAGATTTGTAGCAAATTTTCGAGAAAATCTAAATTGCTTTAATTTAGGAAAGGAATAAAAGTTTTTGCAGTTAATACTGTAAAGGAAATTTAACTAAGACTGCAGCAATATATAAAATTTAAAGTTAACTGTAGTTTAAATGTACGAAAAGCACAGGCACCTGTTTTAAGAAATTTATGTCAGTCTTACACACAGAAAGAAGTTTTTTTTATCAATTAAAAAATGGTTTAGAAAGTATTTAAATTTAATAAACGTTATAATTGAATCAATTATTGTTTTATTTGAAAGAAAATTAAAAATATAAAATTGATTTTATTAATATTTATTTGTTTTGAAATACAATTGTAATTAATATCATAATTAAATATCAAAAAATATTAATAAACTTTTTCGTTTAAAATAAAAAAAATTTTAACTTGTAAGGAATTAAATAAATTAACACAATGTTTGAAATGGCAAAGTTTTTTGAGTGTTTTTTTTTTAAATTAAAATTAAAAATATCATTTATTGAAAAAACATATTCACAATTTTTACAATTTTTCTGCTATTCAACCAACCCATTTCATGACTTTTAGAAAAAGTATCCACTTATTAGGACATAAATTCGATTAAAATAGGAAATACTTACTATGTTTTTGTTTTATGTTTATTGATATAAGGTAAATTGTTCATATTTTCAAAGAACATGCTTACTTATGCCTAGTTTCCACTAGCACACAAGTCTTTCGTATTTTGACGAAAATGCGTCGCTGATTTAATTATTGTTTGAACATTTTCAAAAAACAATAACAACTTATCATGGCAGCGTTGTATTTTTCTCAAAATACGTAAGACTTGTGTGATAGTGGAAACTAGCCATTATCAGTAATATGTATTTATTAAAAATTAGAAAAATAAATTAACATTAAGCAAATATTTTCCAAAAAATTTGGTAAATACGCCTATATTTTAGTAAGCATTTTTCATTAAGCAATAAATAGAAATATTAATTTTAAGTACATCTATACTCTTTTTAAGGGAAGGATGTACTAAAAATTAGTATATTTTAAACCAAATTTGTTTGATTTGTATACCTACTTTTTTAGTGTTTTAAGAAATATGCTCTGCTGATAAATACATACATATGTATATATTATATATTATATATTACATTATGAAAGATTTCCTATTTAAATTTTTAAAAAACTTAAGAACAATTTATTTTCTATTAATTTTTTTATAGTAATTAAGGCATAGGCTGCTTTTCAAATATAAATGTTTTCATAATTTTCTCTAGATACCATTTCTCGGAAAATTATTCAAATATATATTAAAATCAAATACATTTTTTCTTCTAAATTAAACCCTTTTTTACAGTATTTTTCTAACTTAATTTTAAGGAATTTATTGTCAAAAGTAGTTTAAAAATAATCAAATTTTATATATATTTTATCTGAACTTTTTAAAGAAAAATTTTTTTTTGATATCTGTTAGGATATTTTCACCAGGAGAATACATATTTACTTAAAATAAGAAAATGGTTTGTTAGTTGGCTTTTAACTTTATCTGAACTAAATTGATGAAATAAGTCCTTTAAGGCTAGTAAAACATAAACTAAATATTGTTTTTTTTTTAAATTATTTCTAAAAATAAGTATAAACTATGCAACGAAAAAGAAAATTGAGAACTAAAATCAAGTATAGCTTTTAACAGTTTTTAAGTTTTTAAAATTTATGATTTCCTTATATGCCACTTAAATGCTTACGTTGTTCTGAAATTTAAAAAGAACTAGCAAAATCATTTAGAGCTAAACAAGCAACAATATGAAAATGGAATTTCCGATAATCCGAGTTAAAACCGCGAAACATTGAAATGTGATTTTTCGTGTTGGTTGTGCTGCTTGAACGCAATAACAAAAATAATTTTTGCACCGAATCATAAGCAGATAATCATTACCACAGCTCGAAGTATAAGAAATTATATGTTGAACTCGGTGAACCAAACGAATCAGCGTTAAAACAAAATTTTTATTCTGCCAAGATAGTGCTTTTTATTTGATGGCACTAGATGATATTAAGGAATCAATGCTCTACACAATTTGACTTAAAGCGAGAATTACCAAAAAAATATTACAGAATATACGACCAGGCAAGAAACTGTATCATTGAATCATGTCAACGCTTGGCCATAAGTTGCAGGACAAGTTAAGTACTTTTTAAAACACATTGATGGAAAGTTTTGCCTCTCCCGCCTAATACTTCAGACGTTGCCTCTACGGCCGAGTATTTTGGATGTGGATTAAATTTAAACTTAGTCTAACGTTCTTTTGAACTTAATTTTTTTTTTATTATTTCATTAAATACTAACCTCCTTATTCATAAAAAATATTTTAGGCTTACAGCAGGTTTATGAAACGAATTGCTATGAAAATTTATTTAATATGGGTAATTCCATGTCAAATCGACCAAGAGTGGGACCCGACCCGTTTCGATTTGAATGAAATTTGGTAAGAAGGTTTCTTTCATCCTCTAAGGAACATATATTAACGAAAACAAATTTTAAAAATTTTTTTGGAAAGGTAATGGCATATTCAAAATGTCATAATTTCGCCGTATTAATCACATTTAATTTTTTTTTTTGGTCATGTAAGGTGAGTCGGGCTAATGTACATATGTATGGTATGTGCTCATGTAAATTATTTCCACATTGTGGCAATGTTTAACAATTAATATGGCAAAAGTTTCTCGTTTCTAGGTTATTCACTCAATAAAGCAAAACGGGAAATCTTGAGTCCCGAAAACCCGGGATTTATAAATCCCGAATTCCGGGATTTATTTTTATGAATCCCGGGATTTTTAACATATCAACTTTTATGTACAAAAATGTTCGTTTTTTTTTTTATTTTTATACTCTTTCCAAACATTTTTTTAAAAAATTATATTGAATTTTTTTTTTTTTAATGCAAATAATTTTTATTTTTAAGTTTAATTTTTGTTTTTGGAACACAGTGAGTATTTAAAATTTTAATTTTTTGCTTGATTTATGACGACTATTTCTGGATTTTTGTATTTTGCTTAATAAAGACCCTTATTTTAAGCAGAAACGAAATTTTGCAGATTCACATCTCAAGCCTTTTCTTACAATTACGTTTAGCATGTTCAGCTTTGGCTTAAGACATAATACCAAAATAAAAATGATTATTTTTATGCAAAATATAGAAATCAAGAAATAATTGTTATATATCAAGCAAAAAAAAATATTATTCACGATCCAATTAAAGTATATTCAGAAACTAAAGAATAAAAGTTAATATAATTATAACAATTAAGTCGTTATATTTATGAAATAGCTCATATTCCTTCCGTTCCAATAATAATAAAAAATTTGCTTTAGAAACGTACGGTAAAAAAAAGATTTTTTTTTATAAATAAACACTATCTATAAAAATTATTGATTATGAACCTCGCACTCACCCTGGAGGGGTAATGCACTGCAGTCGACATAGTGTTACAGTTTTTAACTCAGCTGTTGAGATCGATGAGGGACTTAACTTTGCAGTGTATTAATGTCGTCACAACTTAATTCACATTAAAAATTGAATTGCTGTCAAAAAGCCGAAATGAATTGGTCTAGGAAAACTAAGAGACATATATATTTTTTAAGCTTTTTTCAGAATCTGATCAGTTTGATCATGTGTGAGGCCAGTGTTATAAACATATGTATAAAAAAAAACGTATTGTTGTTTTCTTTTTTTAAAATTTATGTTATGTATATAAAATCATTTGAATATTCAAAAAGTGTTGTGTATTTTAAAAAAAAGTCGTATCTTAAAGAAACACATTGATACCAAATCCTGAAACCCCGGAAAATCCCGGGATTTTCAAAAATCAGTCCCGATTGTCATCCCTAGCCCTTACCTTCTTATTTGCCAGTTTTAGTGACAAATATTAAGCGATATTTTTTTTTTTTTGGAATTGCTGAAAAAAAATTGTTATATAACCTTTTTAGAAAAAAATATTTTTCTTATATACATTTTTTTTGGCATTGCATAAAAAATTGAAGTTTTCTCACTTTTTAATCTGTTTTTTGATTACTCTTATACTGCTATCACTAAAAGTCTAAACAGAAATCAAAAACTATGTACATACATATCGTAAGCTAAAATGCAAAAAGATGTAACTACCAAAAAATTCAAAGTCGAGTTTTGACTGATAATGATTAATGTCATTAAACTACATCTACTACTACGTCTTAACAAAATATTATAATACTGCGATCAAAAAGGGCGCTTTTATTAACAAAACACAAAGGGACGTAACTACAAGTGTGTATATTTGATAAATGTAAGACGACGTAATTACAAATTTTTTTCTAACAAAATATAATGAAATGTTTTTTCTTAAAAATTGTTTGAAGAATTCCATGAACGACTTATCAATCCATGGTTTTCTGATGTGAGAAAAAACTTCGTTAAAAATGTTTATAGTTTTAATTTTACAAATTTTTTTGCTTCTCCTGTATAATTATATTTTTGTGAGTTACTCCTTTTTGCATTTAAGCTAACGATATGTACTATATAAATGTACTATATAAAGGTTTGTGTACAGACATTGAATGGCGATGAAGCTCTTGTTCTAAATTCGTAACTCTATCATTATTAACATTTTGTGTACAGTGCTGTATGTTTTCGAGTAAATTGTAAGTTCCAGGAATCATTCACCAATCCATTTTCTCATTTTAATCAAACAGAACTCTAAAAAATTCCTAGAAATCCAAGTTCATAAATGTATGTATTTGCATCAGTAAATTTGTTTGTCTTCAGTTTTATGCAGCCAGTAAAAATGAACTTTTGATGGAACTTTATTAACGTTTTGTGTTAAGGCGTTTTGTTCTTTTTTTTTTTTTGTGTTTTTCTGAAAATTTTAAAATTCATATCAATAAATTTTACATGAAAATTGTTATTGAAATTTATACATTTAAATTACTACATGGCATAGACATAGAAAAAAATTATTTTTTTTATAACTTTTGCAACAAAAGTAGACTTGTGTTGCAAAAATTCTAAGTGCTTTATGTTTTAGGGAAACCATAAAGAAAAACCACAAAGATGTTAATGGAAAAATTTGCGTAATATTTTAAACTCGTATAATTTATTACCAGTTTGTTTTTATTTTACAATGATCTAAAAATTTATGAATTTGTAATTTTATACTTTTTGCACAAATTTTATGTTGCTCCAAAGGGTTGGAATTTTTAGTGGTGGAAAATCAAGGTGTATAGCTGAAGAGAATGGCTTAAGATTATAGTTAGAATATTTGAAATAGAAAATGTTTTTTTTTTTCATTACAGATTTTTAAAAAAAGATCGATTTTTTCATTTTTATGATATGTTACAAATTATATTACAACTTAGGTTACCGAGCTGTAGTAAAGTAGATTTTCAGTTCGTTGTACTATTGAAAAATGTTCCTTTATTTTTTGCCAAAACAAATTATTGCCAAACGACTTGGTCAAATTAGATTATTTGTTCTATTCGGTGTTTGGAAGTCTCGCTACCTTTTAGTTCATCACACACGCCCCCACACTTTTGCAATTAAAATTGTTTGTCATACTCGCTCACGAGCGAAAATTTTAAAACACTTCTATTAGAAGTACGGCAATCGATTGTAACACTTTTTTCTAAACCCGGTTTTCGGTTATTTTGAAAAGTTCCTATTTTAACACTGAAAGTTTATTCTTCATTTTAGTACATTAAAGTTACTCTTCGTCGAATCGACGAATTTTCTAGCGGAACGATTTTTAATGTAAAAAATCTAAAATGTTTTTTAGTTAAGCATTTTATTGAAAAATTAAATTAAATACTTAAAGCATAAAAAATAAAAGTTTTTTCGCTTTTAAAATTTTATACGAATTTTTACTCAATTTTGTGTTTAAAATTTTTTTGTTATTTTTTTAAAGCGAAAAAAGAGCGTCAATTGACATAAAAAACTTATATGATAAAGTATAAATGAGCTTCGTCGAACCGATAAACAGTAATCATCCAGGGTTAAAAAACCCGTTTTTCGGTTAAGCATTTAAAAAATAGCAAGGTGAAATACCATTCGGTTTAAAGATTGTCGTTTGACTATTGACGTCACCCGGCTTCAATAGCCGAGTGAGTAAAGACGGCAAACCCCACTGAAGAGATTGTGTGGTTACAATCGAAACTAGTCTGGGCAACCTGCGCAGTCAAGAATGAAAAATTATCAATAACATTTCAATTAATTTCATGTTGTAAAATTCCTGTCTTCATAAAATAAATTAATGAAAATTAAATTCAATGAACTTAAGCCTAATTAAAATATCTAAATTTGTATTAAAAATTGTCTTTAATTTCATTGAATTTTTAAATTAATTTAAAAATAATGCAAATCTTTCAATTCATCTTATGAAGTATGTGACCAAGAATCAATTCAATTGAAAGCCCGAATAACGGTTGCATAGAAACGTGAATGGGGTGCTTTAAAAACAAAGAAAAACATAAAATTTCTTTAACTTACAAAAGGCGTATCTAACATAAACAATTTTTTTAAGTGTGCAAAATAAAACTTGATTAAAAAGAATATATAAAAAAGCTCATGTAAAATTTTAGAACACAAAGTTACGATATGAAGCTACGACTTAAGGTATGTTCAGACCTAGCTAATATTTGAAAAAATTAAAAAAAAAACATGACCAGCAAATTTATGAAACTTTACCTCTATTTTTAACAATTTATATTGACTTCCGTATCTTTATTTCCAAAAAAATAATTGTATAACTCAATTTAGAAACTGTTAAACGAAGTTTAATTCAGAAAACGTTTGCAAAAGCAAACAATTTTTTAATAAAACTAGTGGTTACGTGTAGGACGTCAAATATTTAATAGGTGTGAACATAGCTTTAGAAATTTTAAAGAATTTTGATTTTGGAAAATTATAGGAATTTAATAAATTAATTATTTGAGATATGCTCCCAATTTTTTTTTAAAAAAAGTCTTAATTTGTTGAGGCCCGCATTTCATTGGTGCTAATGCCAAATCATCGTTATACTTCAATAATCAGCCATGTCACAGAGCACAATTCCGTTCGGAATGATTCCGTTCGGAATGATTCCGTTCGGAATTGAAAAAAACATATTTGTGTATTGATGGAAAGTATATTTTAATAATTTTTTGGCCTTTAAGATACAGAAAACTTCCATTCCGTTCATGAAAACAAAAATGGTTTTATTCCGCAAAGTTTTTTTCTAATTTTCTGAAGCACCAAAATACTCTGTGACATGGCCGAATATTTTTGAAAAGTTACAAACAAAACCTCTTAGCTTAACAAGATCATACACGACTACAGCCTGCAAACTAGGGTGGGTCGATTTAGCAATCGATATTGTGCCATAGATTTTTTTGGCATGAAAAAAAATTCCACAACGCTATATCAAAAAAATCATTTTCGAGGCGTCCGAATTTCAATTTTTTTACTTTTTTCAACTGTTTTTTAGGGTTTTTTTTAGTAGGTAATAACAATATCGGGTGATTTAATTTTTTTTTTAACTATTCCTTTTCGAAATTGAAACTGTACGCTTAAAACGATGGCTTTTCAAAAAAAATTTTTTTCTTGATTATTTGATATATAATATGTACGTATCTTTTGATATATAATACGTATTCATAGGTACTATTACAGCTCTAAAATTTTAGTTTAAATATCAAAAAAGTGTAAAAAAAATCGAAAAATCGAAAAATGATAACGCCATCGTTGTAAGTGTACTTGATAAGATATATTAAAAAAAAATTAAAGTAGTCGCATTTTTAAACTTACCTACTAAAAAAATCCTTAAAAATTATTGCGTAAAATGAAATAAATTGCTTGTCCAAAACGTAAAGAAATTTTGTTTTTGGAAAAACTGCTATAACCCAGCAAAAACTTTGCTTACAAAATAAGCAGAAAAATAATGAGAACTTGAGGAAGAGAGTAATTATTTTTCTACTAGAAAAAGTACTTATTTTTGTTCGCGATGTCCCAAAAGTAATCCTTTATAATTTGGCCAATTACAACCAAAAAAATAATACCTTTATTTTATACTTAAAAGTTGTATAAAAATGTGTAGTTACCAAAAGAGACAAGAAATAAGTACTTTCAAATTAACTTTCAATAAGGTTTACAAATTAAAATTGCTCTGAAATCTTATGTAATTGTTGTTGAACAAGTGTACACAATAATAAATTTTTCGAAATGTAAGAATCATTTATAGCTCTAACACTGCAATAACAATGTGTGTATTAATATATGTAAATATACGGGCCTGTCACAGAAATCAATTTCGATCGAAAGTGTTTTTAGTTCCGAGAAAGCTTCTTCAGAAAAACGAAAACCGATAAATTTTCTCGGAATGAAATCACTTTTAATTTTTCGATCGAAAAAAGTTTTTGTTTTGGGTTGCACAATATTGCCACATTTCACATAAAATAACAAAATTAAAACTTGTCGAAATAACGAACGAAAATCGATCAAAATGAAAATACGGATTCAAAACCATTCCGAACAATTTCTGTGACAGGCCTGATTATATTCTTCAAAAAAAAAAAAAAAACATCGTTAACATTAGATTGCTATCACTAATAGTATTCTAATAACAAAAATATATTGTGTTGGTAATTTTGGAACATATTTATGTATAAATTTACATACATTTGATTGATTTTTGGATTTTCCATGTATTTCACATCGAAATTATTCTTAAAATTTTATAATATTACCGGATATCAAACAAATATTAATATAATATATTGCAAATTGATTTTAAAATTATTTAAAATCATATAATAATAACTTATTTATGTCATTATACCAAAGTATTTTTTTGTAATGTATAATTATGACTTATTTAAGATGTAATAATAAAGTTATTATTTTATATATAACTAATAATGCAAAAAGTGTCGAATAAAGCTGCAAAGTAATGAATTCTGGAAGTCATTAAAAGTAGCATTGTAAGTGAATTTTGGCTGGGAACCATAGTTTTTTTTTATAATAATGTTTATTTTGAAAATAGTATAAATATGTACATATTAAGTAGGCACCTCAGCACCAAAATTGGCATTAATGAAGCATTAGAAGGCAACTAGTTATATTTACAATGGGGGGATTCACAAGGTGTGCTATCAAGTCATATCGTCATAATGTCCTAAATAATATTTTAAAATTGTTTAAAAAAAAATATTTTTTTATGTTGTTTGAAACACAACAATATTTTTTTCTTAAACAATTGTAAAATATTATTTAGGACATTATGACGATGTGACTTGATAGCACACCTTGTGAATCCCCCCCATTGTGTTTACATTACATATTTACATGTTGAAAATTATTTACAAATGCAAAAGAAAAAAAGAAAAAAAAGAGAATTTGGCTTTTTATTTATAAAAACTTTTAATTTTGCGTAAGAAGTGTTTCTAGATCGTTTAATAAAAATAGCTTAAGCTCTTTCTTAAACGTTGAAAAAAGTAAAATATTTTTTAAAGAAACGGACAAATTATTAAATTCATTGGAACCGGCAAAGCGTATCCGTTGTTTCGTTAGTTCAAGATGACATCTTGTTACAGAGAGGTTTTGACCTTGTCTTGTATTTCTATTTGTGACCAGGGCATTTTGTAAAAACTGAATTGAATAATAGCCAAGACCTTTTATAGATTTAAATACGAATTTTAATAACTGCATTTTGTACAAGCCATTTATGGGTAGAATATTGTTAGCATAACGTCTAAACAGGTCCAGTGTATGAAATCTTATTGGTAGGTTAAAAACAAGTTTTAAAGCTTTGTTTTGTGCAGATTGAAAACCTCTTAAAGAAGTACTTTTCCTACTTCCATATATTATTGGAAGGTAAGACAAATGGCTGTGAATCAAACTTTCATAAATTAGCATTTTTGTTTTAGTATTAAATTTTCGCTTGAATTTTTATAGGATGCCAACAGCAGAAGCTATTTTACTTTTTACTGCTTCGATGTGATTATCCCAATGTAAGTTTCTGCAAAAATGAATTCCTAGATAGGTTACCGACTCCGACTCTTCTATTGGAACACCATCAATATGTACCGTCATAGATTGATCTCTTTCTAAATTATACGGCGTATAATTTCACCTTGCAAAGGCAATAGTTAAAAAAAAATTAACTCAGTCAAATTTTTTATTTCCTACTAAAAACTTTAAAAATAAAAGTTGAGAAAAAGTCAGAAAATTTCAATTTGGGCGCCTCAAAAATGATTTTTTTGGTATGTCGAAGTGAATTTATTTTCTCATGCCAAAAGCTATCGAAAAATCGATGGCACAATACCGACAAATTGTTTTCCTTACAAATCGGCCAGCTCTAAAGCAAACGCATCAAGTGCTGGTGCTAGTGCTAGTGACTTGGTCGTGAATCGGTAATTGTGTGGTTACACGCTTTACTGCAGCCATGTCAAACAAAGTTTGATATTTTGCTGATGGTACCTAATTCTGGTATTGTGTATGGTGCCATTAGAAAAGTTGTCGAAGAGTAAACATCAGGGTCGATGCATTAAAAAACATTATTTGTTGAACCACAATTTGTTTCAATATCTTATTATAGCAATAATAATTGCAAAGCAAACTGCGTCAGTAATCATCACGACTCTACAATTAAAAACATTATTTTCTTTAATTTCGAAATTCATAATAACAATAACAAATGCGGTGCGCACTCTTAATGCAACAACTCATCCGTACAAAATTTTTAAACAAATAAATATTGAACCAGTGTGCTTTAATGGTATGTGTTTCGAGCGAATTACAACATAACTTGTTTGTGCCAGTTTGCTGGAGTAGTTTATCAGGGGTGTGCTGGAAATCGTGAATCGTAAATCGTTTTTTTAATACACTTTTAATCTAATTTTTTTAATTTTTGTTATGAAATTCTGTTTAAAGCCTGGTACTCTGTTCAGTATTTCGTGCGAAATGTGTTCAAACTCAATATAGAAAAATTTCTGTGAAATACAAACGAAAAAATGTTGATAAAGTTGTACTCTATTTATATTGCGAAAAACTTTCGAAATGTTTCTAGCAACATTTTTTTTTGCCGTGCGAAACAAGTGCAGCTCATATTATTTCGCACTGAATTTTAAGCAACAGCTTATCATTTTTTGTAATTTCTTATTTTGTATTTGAAAAGTGGCTTTTATAACAAGCGTTTTACAAAGAAAAATGTAGAAAAGTGTTAAAATTAATAATTAAATTAAATTTTTTTTTTGTTTGTTGATTTGGGAAATTATAAAAATAATATTGTTTTACTTTTTTTAATGACAATAAAAAAAAACATTATTTTTGCTTAGCTTCGCAAAACACGGTTGTATACTTGCAACTAATAAAAACGTTAAGTTTTGAAAAATCGCGAGAAAGATTATATTGATACGTGTCAAAATGTTCGTGTACTATGCTTAATATTTGTATAACATTTGACATACATTTTTTTTTTTATTATTCTTTATAATTATTTTGAAATTCTTGAATTTTACCCCTGCATATTCAGCTTTAAGCCTGGTACTCTGTTTCAATTTGTGAAAAATGTTCAGCAACATCTATTATTTCATACGAAAGATTTGGCATGTATCAATGTTACCTATCTAGCGAGTTTGCACAATTAACGTTCTTAATCTTTCAAAGTATGCGACATTGTTTTGCATATGTAAACAGAACCCACATGTATTCTACTAAAAAGTATTTTTTTTTAATAGAAAATTAAAGTAAATATGAATAAAAAAAACTGTTACCGGTTGTGTTATTTATGTTTTTCCCTTCTTATTTAGGGTGTGTGTGAAACGGTAACAAAGTTCTATGGTGAAACAAAAATTGTATGTGGTAGAAAAATTTCATGTTTGTGCTGTGTGAAATTATAACATATTTGACAACGTAAAATTTTGACATAAAGAAAAGAACAATTGTTAAATGACATTTCTTAACAGAATTCTAAGTCGCCAAATTTTTGGCGGGGGTGGTTCTGCAAAAAGTATCTGGTGGTGGATCACCTGACAAAAGAATTAGTTATTGAAAATGAAAAAACATATCTATTACAATTTATTATTATAAATATATTTTAACCCGACTTAAAAAAGAAGGAGGTTTTCAATTCGGTTGCATGTTGCTTTTTTTAATGTTTATTACCGTATAACTCCACCTCTTGTGAACGGATTTTTTGTCATTTAATATGGTGTGTCAACAGATTGTACTTATTAACAATTTTGGAATTCAGACGCACAATTTATCTGCCCGGAAATTTTTTTTTTGAGCTATTCCATAATTTATAAACCAATTTTCAGAATTCGTGCTTGCTTTTAATAGGATTTGCTAGCAGGTTGCAACTGTGAAACAATTTTGCGGACTTTCAAAATTTTTGCATTTATTTTGTTATTATTTTGACGATTTTCTGCGATTTTTTTATTCTCTTCTGGCTGGAACCCATTAACAGCTAGACTGATTTCATAAACGCAATATTGTAAAGCATCACTAAAAACAAATACGTTGACAAGGCTTCACAAATAAAAACAATGCTCAAATTTCGCAACCATTTTGCAGTAAATACCGTTACCATGCCATAATGAACTCAAGGAATTGTCCACAGAAAAGTTTTGGAGTTTTAGTGTTGCACTACAATACTGCGTTTATGAAGTCAGTCATATTTTATGTATATTTTAATATTTAGGAAATTGCTCATTTTTATAAAAACAATGTTAAATCTTTGCGTGTTTTTAGGCAACCCAATTTATTAGATTAATGATCTAACCTCTCAATCGAATATATTTTCATGTTATTGTGATTGGTTTCTTCCAATTACACTTATATAAGATTTTTTTGCCTTAATGAAATTAAATAAATAAATATTCTTATTTGAATATTATTTATTCCGAACAGAAGGATTCAGAGCACCACCTTGTTTGGCTTGTTTTTCAAAACATTAAAAAAACATTTATGAAAATAGTAAACTTTAAAATGTATAATCCATTAAATTTCTTTGCATCGTAGAATTAATTTATTAAAAAAAAGGATAAGGTTTTCAGTAGGTTAAGTCTTTAATTTGTGCAAGAGGTACAAAGTTCTAATTTGTGCTCCGCATATAGGCTTTTTTGCGTTTTAAAAACACTAATATTAACTTCTTTATTGGTCAAATCTGCTGTATTTGCTTTTATAAAAAACAAAAAACCAAGACTAAAATACTAACCGAAAAATAAACACTGGAAACAAAGACTATAGACAAAGACTATAGATCAGGGGTTTCCATTTCTTTGCACAATTGTGCGCACCACTACTAACACATATTTTTATACTCTTCAATTCAGTCGTCGATGTGACTTCGACAAGTGTGCATGTCTAGCGGATGCTATATTATTTTGTTTCAGCTTACACTCAAAAAATATTGTGCTGTCAAAAATGCTTTTGGTAACATCCAATGCCTTGCGTGCAATTTTTATTTAGAGTTTAAATTTTAAGACTAAAATGTAGAATAATGTAACATTTCATAAGTTTACATGCAAACCAAAGAACTTTGTAAAATGGTAATTATTTGAGATTTAAAAGCAATTTTTAATATTTCAGATAAAAAATTTCAAAATGTCTAACAGTCCTATGTGGAAGAAGCTGATAGTCACATTTATTATAGGTTTTATTTTACATACGTATATGGATTCGGTTCTTATAATTTTACAACACTTTTTTATTTTTTCTTATGCAATACTAAAAATTATTATTACAAATTATTATCTGATCACTAATTCCACTAACACCGTGGTAATCGTTATAAAACAGATTACCCAGTTTTGGTGTTTAAAAATATTAATGTGTTCTTTTAAAAAGAATTAAAACCTCTGCTAATTTTTTTATTGAGTGTGATTATACATTATGCTGTTAAAAAATTATATATTTATTTGATGATACGTCATTTATAATTTTGTAAATAACTTAAAATTATATAAAAATACATATGTAACGTGAATCCAAATCAACAAAACTTTCAAATTTTCAAATAATGTCTACATTGTTTTGCATTTAAGCTAACGATATGTGTTTTGTTTGTGAAAAAAATCTTTGATGCCTGTAAAAGGGTCCATTTTTCTTTCGTAAAAAAGACGTACCTAAATGCAGAAATTATTAAGAAAAAAAATTGCCACAAGAATTTGTTGGTATTTTGTGCTTGTAAAAATATTTTTGTTTCTGTACCAATCGCGTCGGTAGGTTTTTTTCTTTGAAAACACTTTTTTAAGTAAGTAAAAATATTTAAAAAACAAGTTAAAAAAGTCTTGTTTTCCTACAATTTATGTGTAAACCTATACATATAAAAGCAAATGTGACAGCAGGTAACATTTTTGGGTAAGAAGATGTGCTTTATTGATGTATTAATGAAACTTTATTGTTTAGCACTATTTTTATTGCTTACTTTTTTATGCTACAATTATATGACCGAGTCCAAAGAGTTAACCTTACTAATTTATGGTATTTATTTAACGTAACTTTGACCTGTTACAATGACTATACATTTTTGCAGGCAAACTCAGGTGCGCATTTGGTATTTTGTAAAAAGTTATGATATACTATTAGCTAGAATTAAAATGTATGCACAGATGTTTGAAGTATGAGTAACCCAACAACGTGAATACCCTTTCTATTTTACTTACCACTATGAACCCCCTAACTTTTTACTAAAATAACTTTTTCACGTTATAATTCTCATGTAATTTATTTTATTTTTGAAAAAATAGACCAGGGAAATCCATTTCTATGCACAATTGTGTAAACCACTACTAAAGGTACGTTCAGACTGGTGAAATATTTGAAAGCAAACATCAAATATTTCATTAACGTAGTCTGAACATAAAATATTTTTGAGTATCAAATAAAATAACAGCTGATTTTGAGCAAATAAAAGTATTTGCCGGCAAACAAATATTTGTCCAATGTGAACATAGTGTGAACACAAAAAATCAAATATTTTAGTAATTTTTGAGCAAACATTTATTTGATATTACAAAAAAATTGTAAGAGAAAACAACGACAAATAATTTTAGCCATGTTCCGGATAGAAGCAATTTTTCCTGTAAGTTTTTGGATTCTTTACAATTTTAAAGATTTTTTATAATT
Organism: Pollenia amentaria; assembly: GCA_943735925.1. Lineage (NCBI taxonomy): Eukaryota > Metazoa > Arthropoda > Insecta > Diptera > Polleniidae > Pollenia > Pollenia amentaria. Next base: position 194,719,439 of record OX031008.1, on the reverse strand, counting down.
ATTAGACTTTGTATCGTGCCGCTATTAGCAAATGTTTGCCATTCCTTATAGTTTTAGGCACTTTTACTAAATTTTATGGCTTGTTTGAAATATTAAAATGGTTCGCTATTTCTGCAACATTTTTTTTTTTGTTTTTCCCCTACATTTTGTTTTTTAACCGATTTAGCAATTTCAAATATATTTTAGTGTTTGTTTCCAAGTTTGCAAGTTTTCGCGAATTTTAGCCATGCTCGCGAAGAAGCGATTTTTCACTGTAAATCTTTAGAGCTTTAACGATTTTTAATAATTATTAGGCTTTGCTATCATACCGCTATTATCAAATTTTTGCGAATTTCCGCTAATTTAGCAATTTTTATCGAATTTTTGCCATTCCTTTTAGTTTTAGGCACTTTTAATAAATTTTATGGCTTGTTTGAAATATCTAAATTTTTTGCGAATTTTCGTTATTTTTGCAAAAAATTTTTTTCCCGACATTTTGTTTTTTAACTGATTTAGAGACTTCAAATATATTTAGGGGTTTATATCCAAGTTTGCAATTTTTCGCAAATTTTAGCCATGTTCCCGTTACCCATTGTCTTCCAGTTTTTTTTTTTATATTTTACATTCTCCTGTTCTAACACTATGAAAGATGCTGCTCCACAGAATAAAAAAAATAAATTAGCTTTTGCGCTCATTTTTACTATTTGTGAAATATATTATTATTTTTGAACACTTTCATTAAATAATTATTTGGTGCAAATATTTATTTTAGTCTGAACGCATGGCAAACATGAATTAATTTATTTTATTTAACACTTTTTGCCAACTGTTTCATCAATCAAAAATTGTCAAATGTTTGAGCTTAGTTTGAACATTAAACAAAATATTTTTTTGTTTCACACAGTTTGAAGCAAATATCAGAACAAATATTTTCGTCAAATATTTCATTAGTCTGAACGTACCTCAATACATATTTTTGTTTCAGGTTAACAGAAAAAACTTTATGATGGCACTTAAAAAATATTGTGCGGTCAAAAACGCTTTTGGTAACATCCAATGCCTTATATGGTTTGCAACATTTAAGGAAGGAACGGAATATGTTATTTAACGTGTGATTTGCGTGCAATATTTATTTTTTATGAATTTTTAAAACATAAAAATCTTTAATTTTTTTACAATTTTTTGATAAGATATTTAAAACTGATTTAGAGTCAAAAAGCTTCCGAATGAAAAAAAAGTGCAGTTTTAAAATCAGCGACATTGAATTGGTAAAGAATTGCTACAAATTTTTTATCAACACAAAAAATGTTTAATTTTGTACCTTTGTTTTATACAACTTATAAAATATATTACTAACATTTTATTTCGGCTGTAAATGAATGCATTCTCTCAATTTGTTTACTCTCTGGTACTCACTAATACACAACCAAAAAATTTTTGGAAATCCCTGCTATAGATTTATAAAGATATCCCTGTCGGATTTTCATTAGCTAGCTCAACATTTAGTTGACTTTTAGGTAACTTATTTACAACTAACCAGTAAACTAACTCATAATTGGTGCAGATTTGAGTCAGTTGTGTTTTGTGCGACTGACTTCTTCTCGATAACTATTGAACTAGCCTTTGGCTAACTCAAAAGTTATGCAGAGATTAGTGAGTTGTGTTTTGTGCGACTGACTTTTTCTCGATAAGTATTGAACTAGCCATTGGCTAACTCAAAGCTGATGCAGTGGACTGTGGTAAAAACACGTTTTGCTTGTTTTGTGTACTTTTTCAAAGTTAAATAATAAGCAAAAGTTCCCATATTCTCTTTGTTAATATTATTTAGTTAAATACATCTCATTTTCAAAGTAGAATTATTATGAAAACCGGTTTTGGCAATATCGGGCATGCTGCTGGTGTCTTATAACTGAGAGTTTTTCTGTAGACAAAGGGGAAATACAACAAAAGTGAAAGAAAACATATGTGTAAATGTCTCTGTCTCTCTTTAGAAAATAAATAAAGCAAAATACGTAATATTTTTTTTTTCTCTTATTAAAGTCAACATATTGTATGCACCACAAGCTGACTCATAATGAGCTAACTTATGGTTATCTTAAAGTTATGCAGTGTGAGTGAGTACTGACTCGTACTGCGGACATTGCGTGTAAAAACTGAATAGTTTTAACCATGTAAATGAGTTAAGGTACGGTCACATATGGCAAATATTAGCCCAAAATATGTTTGCCTTTATTTGGCAAATTTTTTTTCAAAACAATGTAGGTTTCATTTTGTGGTCACACTGCGCACATTTATTTGCTCATATTTGTTTGCTCGAACAGATGTCAAATAGCGGCAAACACACATATTAGCAAACATGTTTTCCATATGGTCACACTTAAAAAAATATTTGCCGAAGCAAAATATTTGACCAAACTGTCAAAATATATAAATTTATTTGCAAAACACTATTATACAAATTGTGATGGAAAATATAGAGGAATTTCTTTCAATTAGAGCGTGTTCTATTTTGATCTGGCAAACCATCTGACATCAGCTGTTTTGCAAGTCGTCTGTTTGTGGAGGCAAATATATATTAAAATCTATTTACTTACACATTTTCTTAAAAAAAAACAAAATTTTTAATTAACTAAAATACAATAAAAAGTGAATATAAATATAAATCAGTAAATAGTTTGCTAATATGAATGTTTTTATGTTATGTCAGGTGAAACCAAAAAGGAACGTGTTAAAGCAAAAATGATTAACCTTCTGTAATTGTCAATTTTGACAGACATGTGAAATTACATATGGACTTTACATCTGACAAACCCACCGCAAAATAAATATCGTGTAAAATTGCTTAAACATTTTTGAAAGGTTGAGTTTAAAATCGATTATACATATATGATTTCAGTGTTCTTTTTATATTTCGTAATCCATTTTTGAAATCTTAAAATGGTAATTACTCAAAAAATGGTTTTATACAATAACTAGCATTTAACCCGCTACTTCGTTAGCATCTCCTTTTCTTTCGTGGACATATTACGCCAAAGTTTATGTTTCTAGGTTTTAACCAGCTACTTTGTAATAGGTACGATTTTCACCTCTTAAACGTTCGAATTTCGAAAATGTACCAAATTTTTATTTGTATTTTTTAGATACGTTATGAATGTGATATAGTTTTTATTTTAATGTTTATTGGTTTAAAAGATTGGCAAAAAAGTTTAAAAATACAAGTTTTACCCGTTTACTCCCCAAAAAGGCCGAATTTCAAAAAAGTACCAAGCACCTGTCCGCTTATTTTTTTTTTATTGAACAACAATAAGTACTAAATTTTTGACTAAAAAAAAATGTTTTGTAAAAAAGTACCAAAAATAGTTACGGTTTTTACCCCTTAAATGTCCGAATTTCGAATAAGTACCAAATTCGTATTTGGATTTTTTAGATAAGTTTCAAATGTGATATAACCCTTATTTCTATGTTTATAGGTTTAAAAGATAGATGGGGTGACAAAAAAGTCCAAAATACAGATTTTACCCGTTTACTCCCTATTTCCCCTTTTTTGTACTTTTTTCTCCCCATTGAAGCATAAAAAAATTTAAATATTGTAGTGGGAGCCCATAATTTAATACGTCTATGTCAATAAATAAAAACAATGTTTTGTAAAAAAGTACCAAAAATAGTTACGCTTTTTACCCCTTAAACGTCCGAATTTCGAAAAAGTACGAAATTAGTATTTGGATTTTTTAGATAAGTTTCAAATGTGATATAACCCTTATTTCTCTTATTATGGGTTTAAAAGATAGGTGGGGTGACACAAAAGTACCAAAATACAGGTTTTACCCGTTTACTCCGTTAAAGGGCTTAATTTCCAAAAAGTACCAGACACCTGTCCGCTTATTTTTCTAAAGAACAACGATAAGTATGAAATTTTAGTTTTAGGGATATAAGGTTACCGAATTTACCCGTTTTTACTCCCTAAACATTCGAATTCCAAAAATCCCGTCTTTGTGATCGATTTGGGGAGAGCTAGCCCTGGTCCAAATTTCAAGTTTTTACCTTCAGTCGTTTAGGCTGTGCGATGATGAATCAGTGAGTGAATCAGTAACGTTACAATTTTATATATATAGATTAGATAACTTTTTTATCTTTGATCCAAGGCAGTAATCGCACGACGATTTGGCTACAACAACAAAAAATACTGAAAATCAAAAACGAATTTAATGTAATTCCAAAATCATGTGTTTTTTTTAATAAATAAATTAGATAAATGTTAAATTTTACAAAAATATTATTACAATACTTTGTGTTTTTTTATTTGATTTTAGTGGTATTTTTTTTTTAAGTTGTTCCCAACAGCAGTTATTTGCTACTGTTTGCTCTTACAAAATAATTGTAAGAACAAATATTTGTTTGCTTAAAATACAGGCAAATATTTGTTTTTGAGTGGTCACATTAAAAGCATTTTTGTTTGACACCAAACAAATTTATTAGCCCAAAATCAGCTGTTTTCCTGTTTGTCGCAAATAAATATTTTGTGGTCACATTACGGCAAACAAATATTTGACGTTTTTCGGCAAATGTTTGCCATATCTGACCGTACCTTTAGCTTGTGAGTCACCTCTGACTAACTTCTGGTTAACCATGAGTTGACTTTGAGCTAACTCATTTTCCGACAGGGTACATACACACACACACACGCATGTAGGCACATACACGCTGATAAATAAGAATAAAAAGTTTTCTGAGAGTAAAAACAAAGACTATAACTTACTCTCACAAGTGGATTTAGCCGCTAAATCCACCAGAAAAATTAATATAGACAGAAAAATTTATGTACTTTGTATGACAGTGCAATATCTTTATAAATCTATAGTCTTTGCTCGAAACTTCATACTTTCCGACGACGCATATGCGTAGACAGCTATACATGCGCACTAGAGATGAGCGATATTTCTGTACCTGTGATTTAATCACTGTTACTGAAAAATCACGAGTCACAGTTGTGACCAAATTGCTAAAAGAGCTTTATTTGTAAAAATACATGTGTTGTTTTTTTAGGTTCTGAATCTATTCACTTGATTCGTGCAATAAAAAATTAAACATATACTAGAAAATATAGTATACTTGTTTTATATTATGATAACTATAAAAGAACTGAAAACTAGCAAACCGTGATCACAATCACAGTTTTAAAGAACAGTGATTTTTAAATCACATTCACTTATCACGATGTTCCTTAAAAATCACGGGATTGCTCATCTCTAATGCGCACACATCAAAAGTGTATCAACGGCTGCAGCTATACCAAAAATCAGCTTAAAAGGAACACAAATATAGAAAAAGAAAAACGAAATAGAAACATGCGTCGTTAATTCGAAAGTTCCTTTAAAAGTTTGCAGATATCTGCAGCTGAAATTGGTACAATTTAGAAGCTCATTAATTGTCTTGATATATATTTTGGTGTTATGTCTATCATATGCTACCAGTTTTTATAAGTATGTATTAAAGGCTGTAGGCAAAATGAGCCAAAGCAAAATCGCCAAAATCGTAATGTGTGAAAAATCGCCCAAAAATTTTCCATACAAGTTCAATGAGATCAATGAGTAAAAATAACGCCTGTAAAATCAAATAAAACAACTTCTGTATTCAGTAATTTACAAATAATTTCATTAATTTCATTCAAAATCCTGAATTCGAAAATCCCCAATTCGAAAATCGCAAAGTAGTTTTAAGCATGCATACTTATTTTGGCTTGGATCTTATGCCAGAAACTGTAAATCCCGAATCGCTTGCAAAAGTTTTTCTACATATGCGGCCTACGGCCGGGCGCAAGGATTTTTTCCTCTAACGAATAACAAATACCGGTTTCACTATCTAAAGTTTCTAAACTCGACATTTTCCCTGGCGGAAGTCTATGCAGAGAAAGTTTGGCAAGCGATTCGGGACTTTGAATTCAGGCTTTAGAGTTTCAGGTAATGACCCAAGCCAAAATAAGTATGTATGTTTAAAACTACTTTGTAATTATTATTAAATAAAAATCTTAAAAAAAATTGATTTTTAATTTTTTTGGGCCTCTTTTTTGCCATTTTTTAACATAATTTCCATATATATTTTTTCGACCATTTTTGGTTTACGTTGGACGATTTTTCATTTGGGCGATTTGGCTCTGGGGCATTTTGCAAACAGCATAAATAAAATTGCAATTGTTAATTCCATTAGTTCATCTTAAAGTCATCTTTCCGAATTTAATCGATCTCATAAATGAATTCACCAACATTTCACTATATATTATTACAGTATTCACCTTTGAGTAGAGCTGCAAAACTATCGATAGTCGGCCCAATCGATAGTTTCGATAGTTTGCTTAAAAACTATCGATACTATCGATAGTATCGAAATGTTTCTTATGCACCACTTCTGGACAGGGTAGGGAATGAAAGTGGTAACCAATGAAAAAGTTTTATCACTGCCTTTACAGAGCGCGTTTTACAGCTATAAAATACTAGCATATTCACTTTAAATTTCAGGGTTATCTGTAGCTTATACAGATATAGAGACGATTAAATGACAGCAGGGTTGTCAGTTTTTTTTACCTTCGACTACAATGTATTAACCTTAAATCAAGAAATTAAGAAGGTGTTTATTAGTGTGGCCAGGTCTAAAAAATTCTACAGCTAAATCTGGCATTAGACATGGCCAAAAAATGCTAAAAATGATTTTAAAAAATACTAAAATAATGCTAAAATTGTTTAAAGATATTTTTTAAAAATGTATTACAGTATGAAATTTTATTCGAAACTAAATACAATTCAGTTAATAATTTTGTAACGAAATGAAAATAAATGGCAATATTTAAGCAAGTGGCTACATTTTGGTAAATCATCGGATACCTACATATAAATATGTAGCACAGGTAGTTGAGATTAAATATTGCAAACCTCTGATATATGCAAAATTTAAACGATTTATTTCCATGGTATACAAAATTTCTTTGATCATGTTATTTTTTATAATTTGAGAAAAGTTGAAGCTTTAACAATTTCTTCAAATATTTACACCATTGAATTTTTATCTTAATATCAAAGGGCAAAAAATATTTACAATCGACATGATAAGGACATTTCTAATATTCCCTGAATATTGTATATTTTTAACAAGACAGGTAAGATGTTTGTTAACATACGAGTTATCAATTTTCATACGAAATTTAATTTTGGATACAACTATTTTTAATCATAATTTATTATAATATATAAAATATTTTTAGTAAAATCAACAAAACTATTCCTCCAAGTTTTAAAAATAAATACAAAAATGCTAAAAAAAGCTAAAAACATTTTCCAAAAATGCTAAATAAAATGCTAACTGCTAAATGAAAATGTTGCAGCTAAATAGAAATTTTTAATGCTAAATTCAGCTGCAAAAATGCCAAAATTCCTTCGCCTTGCGTAGAACATTTTTTAAAATAAAATTTTGTATAAAAATATTTTACAATGGAGCTTAAGTGTTTTATAAAATAACCCCATTAATATTTTTAAAATTTTTCGTTAAGAAAACAAAAAATTACAAGCAGATGTAAAAAATCGCCACATTTGTTGAGAACATTTAACATCCCTGGCTGGCAGTCATTGCTTACAATGAAAAACGATACGCCAAAAGTCATTTTGCTATAACTTTCTTAAAAAAAGATACAAAATTATTGGAACCTTACTCGTGTGTTATTTTGAACGTTAAGGTGCCATTAACTTTTAGGTTAAGTCGACTTAAGTATTTTTTTCGTTTTTTGCCACAGAATCCTAAAAGTTTATGCACTGCACAAAACTTGCGTCGAGTTAAAAATGTTTCGTTGACATCTAATCAACTTTGTAGTAACTTTTTAAATTTTCCGATAGTATCGATAGTGATAAAAACTATCGATAGTCAGCCAAAAATAAAACTATCGATACTATCGATAGTATCATCGATTGTTTTGCAGCTCTACCTTCGAGACCATTTTAAATTTTTCATTTTCAAGAACTATACATTTTTATTATGATTTCTCTTATTAGAAAATATCACAAAATTCACTGTACTCAACCGTTATTTGATAACTAATTTAGACATCACAACACACAAAAAAAATTAAATTGGTTTCAATGAAAAAATTTGTGATATTAATTACAAAAAATCAATTAACTTTACACCAGTAAACAAATTAATAGTATCAATTAAACGTTTAATTTACTTGATTAAACTTTCAATTCACTTGTGTAAACGTTTAATTAACTTGATTAAATTTTTATTTAAAACTGATTTTATTTTTGAATAATGATTTAGTTGGTGAAAAATTTGCGGGAATTTTTTCTGTGAAGCAATACAACTAATAAAGTAACAGAAGATCCATTTTATCAAAAAAAAAAAAACTTTACATAAATTTTCATTTAAAATTTTGGCCAAATAAAAATGAGTAAAACTTCTAAAATGCGTTGTAGTTAAAATAAAAGAGTTTCTAACAAGAATTGATTACACAACCCACACACTTTTTGATTAGGTCACTAAAAACTAGACTACTAGGTAATACTAGGGATATCGAACGGTTATTATTCGACCGGTTTTAAACGGTTACTTTAGTTCTGCCAAAGCCGGTTATTTTAAAATGTCAATTTTTCGAATATTGAATAAACCGGTTATTTTGGTATAATAAGCCGGTTATTTTAATAATGTGTAATTTATATACGTTTTCCTTACTCTTGCTGTAAATGTACCAGTAATTTAAATATTTTTCTAATTGAATATCGGGCAAACTTAAACTTTTTATCAAGAATGTCATAACAAAATGTAACAAAAGTCAAAAAAAAAAAAACATTTTGAACAATGTAAATATGAACCGCTTATAAAAGCGTGTGATAATGTAATAAAAACCAAAAACAATTCAAAATACTACAAAAAAGTGTTCAGTTAAAAAGTAAAACGTAATTTGTGCGAGAGTGTTCTAAATATTAAATATATTTTTATATAGATGTTATCTTTGGAGATATTTCGAACGGGATTAAAAAGACAAAGTTAGGTGCGTAAAGTGCCCTGAAAGGATAAGTTTCAAAGGTTCTTCCACGTCACGACTTATAAATCGCCTTTCATTAGTTTATATGCTCGACATTCATATAAAATTAAGTTCGTTCGAAGTAGTTGTAAAGAGACGACAATAGTACTTCACTAAAATACGCAGCTATCATTGGGTGAAATATCAGCTTGTTGTGTTGCCGTGGGCGGAATGCCCTTTAAGGTACTAAAAACTCTTAAGTAGTTCTAGCATTTCTTCATGCTTAAAACTAAAACATTCCGGCGGAATCAACGATATGGAAAAAATTCATCAGTTTTATTTATTACTACTAAAAAACAATATTGAAGAAATCAAACAATGTCATGGAAGGTTTTAAATTGTGTCGACAAACTGACAAATATTTCTATAATTTCTATAACGCTGAAACAAAATAATTTGAAATATATAATCCTGGCTAAGAGGTTTTGTTTGCAACTTTTCAAAAATATGGTTGAAGTCTATTCACTCATATACTTAGAGATGATTAACCACCAACAAATTAAGATTCATTTAAAATAAATTTGGGAGAATATCTCAAATAATAAATTTATTCAATTTCTATAATTTGTTATTTTTTTTTTGCAAAACGTTTTACTAGTTCAGTCATCATTTAACAGTTTCTAAATTACATTATACAATTATCTTCTTACAAATAAAGTTTATTTAATCAATAGAAAGAATTTTTTTAAAAAAAGCTTAAGTTTGATCAATTTACTGGTGTCCTTTGTTTTTGAGTTTTATCGTAAAATATTTGTTAGATCTGAGCATACCTTAAGTCATATCTATGTATTTTGTTGGTTCCCTACCTTTGTGAATTATTTTGTTTTTAATCAAACTTACGTTTCATTACATAAACATATTTGATTATTGTTTTTTATGTATTTGAGTTAAAACCGGTTAACCGGTTATTCTAAAAATGCTTATCTGAAAACCGGTTTTTGTTAAAATAGCAACTATTCGGAATATTCGGCAACCGGGTCTTAAAAAAATCAAATAATCGATCTAGGTAATGCACTCATAGAAAAATGCATCTTCATACTGATGATGTCCTAACATCAGAATTGTGACATCAATGTTATTACATATGTATGTCATCAATGAGGCAAAAAGTTACATCAATCCAATGACGAACGTTATCATAATTTTTTCATATTTTATGCGTCATCTACGCTATGACTACAGTGCCATCATTCCGACGCCACATTTTGTGTACACTGATAGAAAAGGCGTCATAACGGTGATGTATTTTGACATCAGTACAGGCAAACTGTCATCAGTGCGATGATAAAATGTCATCAGTGCAATGACAAACTGTCGTCAGTGCAATTACAAACTGTCATTAGTGCGATGACATAATATATCATGTCATAAGTGTGATGACCAACTGTCATCAATGCATTGACAAAATGTCATCAGTGCAATGACAAACTGTCATCAGTTAAATGACAAACTGTCACAAGTGCAATGACAAACTGTCATCAATACGATGACAAACTGTCATCAGTGCGCTGACGTAATATATCATGTCATAATATATTATCAACATTATTTTCATGTTTAAAAAGTAAAATTATTAGAAAAAATTCCCATATTAAATTTTTTAATTATTTACATATTTATATACATCAAATTTTAAAAGTAGAATTATTACGAAAACCATATCGGGCATGCTGCTGGTGTCTTATAATGGAGACTTCTTCTGTTAACAAAGCGCGGAATACAACAAAAGTGAAACAAACATGTGTAACGGGTAAGTCAATAATGATAGTTCCTTAATTTGAGTTAAGGCCAATTACAATGACTCAATTTTATGACAGTTTGTCATCGCACTGATGACAAACTTTATAAAACCGACTCCGATTCGTCATTTCTGTGATGCCAATGTGTCATTCCATGGATGACATAATTTAAATCTTTGCCCCTGATGACAATTGGACCAAGTGATGTTAAGGCTAACATCAAATTGATGTAAAGTTTCATGGGGTCAAAAACGAAGACACTATTTGTTTCGAATGAACGAAAGTTTTTTATACTTTATAGAAAACAAAAAAATCTCTGTTTAAGACAGCAACTAATAGTAATAGTTAAATTACTTTTCATCTTTCTTGGTTTATTAATTCAACTCTGCCATCGTCTCGAACGAGTACGAAACTCGTAGTACACAACACAAATTGTGCGAACTCGTTAATTATTTCTTTCGAATCGAAATATGCGTTTACTCCCCTGTTTTTTTTTTAAATTGTGAGGAAGACAAATTAATTTGAACAGTCAATAATTTCTTTATTTCAATATTAATAAATTTGAATACCTCTTACAACAGATGGGAAGTTATATAGTATAAATAAGTTTGTCATTCCGTTTTTAATTTCTAAAATATTGATATTAAGCCTTATAATGAACATACACAGAAAATATGGAATATTTGCTCTAATCACCAAATTCATAAAAAGCAACCAATTGATTGATTTTCACCTATTAATGATTATATATGGAAAATCGGAATTTTTTTTTTGTTTTTTCATTAAATAATATTTTCAGTTTTAATTAAAAAAATGATGAATAAACTTTGCAGTTTCAAACAATGTGGTAATTGATTTAATTAAATATAGCTCAGGTTTTGACAATTCCCAACAACAATTCTACAATTATTTTAATTTCAACGAAAAAATCAATTAAGATTTTTTATTATTATTTAATATTTTTATTAAATATTTATTTCAAAACAACAAAAATGTTAATTAAATCAAAATTATATATTTGATTTTCATCAACTAAAAATATAATTGATTCAATTATCACATTTATTAAATTGAAATACTTTTTAAACAATTTTTTAATTGATGAAAAACGTAGCGAAGTTGACTAAACGATGTCAGTCCTTCCATCTGGCCGGGTTTGTAGTGAGATATGTGTTCCGAAGACCCCAGTTACCATGTGGCCTGCGTTGCTTTACATTCACTGCGAGCAATTTATGTCAGTTGTTCCAACAGAACAGAACCTGGTATTTTTGAAAATAGAAAAGGAACAAAAAGAAATAACTAATGACATGTGAAAGGATAACTTATCGATTAAAGGCTAGTTTACACGGTAATACAATGTATTACAACTTTGTGGAATCAAAATATTATGAAACTCTCTCCGTGTTTAAAATAAAAAATAAAAATCTGTTGGTGAGTATTTTTCATGGTTTAAGTAAAAAAAAGCAAAGTGAGTTAATAACAAAAAAGCAGATGGTTGCAGTTTTACAATATTTACAAAAACAACATGAACATTGCCTGAGTTGATTCTGCTTGTTTTTGTAATTTTATAAAAATGTTACCACTTTCAATATATACTGTTAAAATGCGACTCTGGTGTGATGAGAATACATAAGTTTCTAAAATGGTTTAGAAAATGAACATTTACCGACCGATTGTCATATTTTTATACGTATTCCTTCTTACTCAATGCATTTTGCTTTTACATGATAAGATTTTTCTCATTCTACATAATTTTTTGGCATGTCGTAACACATTGTATTATCGTGTAAACTAGCCTTAACTTGTATATTAAGTAAAAAAATAGGTAGATTTTTTACTTATGTATTAATTTTGTTTTGATAATTTTTTTTTATGATTTTTAATTTATTTATTAGGAGCGTTTTTGTAACTGGTTCAGTATTCACCGGTGGTGTGATGCATTTCTTTGGGACTTTTTAAAATTTTGTTTCTATAAATAATTCTAGGACCTTTTTATTGAAAGAATACCAAGGACTAGCATTGTAGTAACTAACACTTAATTGGGAATAAATGTGTGAATAATCAAATGGTGGGTACTTTGTGTCAATTAACACCTCTAATGACAACCCCATGTTAAACTGATAGGTCCCATTCATATAAAGTGTTAGAACTAGAACCGGTCTCTGCCACCAAAGAACCTAACACGGGACTAATTATTTTTGCAGCGTCCCGCTAATATGTTCGACAGGGAAACCGAAGAAAGGTTCATGGCGTTTTAATTGACGTTTTAATTGAATTGAGGGACCATATTTGCCAAGCAGTCAGCCTTCTCGTTACCTCCAACCATATTTTTTGCTGCATGTGCACAATTTAGAGGATGTAATTACCATTTATAATTTAATTTTAAGATTTTCTGTTGCCTATATTCAGTTTTGTTAACTGACGATGGCATTTATTGAAGATGTGCTTCGTCTTTGCTGATTGATTAACCTGTACTACGATTTAGTAATCACGGAGTAAAAATATCCAGTTATTTACTTCTATTATAACACTAAAAAAAATTTACTTTTTCATTCATTTCGATTTTGGTTATTCTTATCTTCGGTTTTGCATAAATTTTGTAAATACTAAACTTTTAATAATTTACCGACATTGAAAAGTTCGCATCAGAATGTCCTTTAGTTGAGAAACAAAATTGGGTTATATTCATATTAGTGAAAAAATAAAGGAATACAAACACTGACTAGTTTAAATTAAAGTCTTAAAGGATTTACTCTATTAAATCTGTAAATAATTTATAAAAAAAAAGTTACTCATCCCCACAAAGTAGAAGATAAACCCTTTAAAAATTATAAATAATTTAAAAGTAAAGAAGTACAGTGAGTTTGTTGGAAAAACATTTATTTATTTCTTACTTTATAAAAGGAGTTCAAAATATTCGCAGCACAAGTTCTCTCAAAATATTCGCAAAGGCTGAGACCTAAAAGAGCTTCAAGTAAGAATGCCTCTACAGGTGCTCCAAAGACACCACGGAGCAGAGTGGATGGATAAAACTATTTATTGCTATTGGAAATTAGGTCCCCCAGGCGTTTGTCGGCATTATCTTAAGGCGTTGATACGGCATCGGACGGCATTGATATGCGGCTTTGACAATGATTTGGCAGGTTGGCCGGGTTTCAAATACGAGTTCTTGCACTTCGGACTGTCAAAATGGATCAATATTTCATCGTCAGTACTAACTTGGTACAAAAAGAATTTCTTTTTGCGTTCAAGCGGCATATCAGTATGCTTTACTTGTGTAATATTTAATATCCGACAGATTTGCGACTGCTGTAAAAAAAATTGACATGTATACCTGCCCTTGGGCACACGCCATGGCGGATTTTAACCACTTGGTGACAAATAATACACGAGTTTGAGAGCAACCAACCCTCCCGGGTAGCAATTTAAGGGTTGTCTAACCTCCGCTACAGATATAAACAGAACCTACTGATATGCTGAATTCTCCCAAAAATGATGAAGAATCACCTCTGTGGTGCAATATAATGCTATGTATTTTACTTGGGACTTTGGGCCCACGCCATGGTGGACCTTTACTTCATGGTGATAGTGCGCTAGCCAGCCCACGAGTCTGAGCGCAACCAATCCTCCTTGGTAGCAATTTAAGAACATAATTCCGCAAAATTATACACTAATCGTTATTAAGGAGCTGGAGCTCTCTAAAATCCGCTACAGAGTAGCAACAGCACCTAGAGAAAGGCTGAAATCTCCCACAAATGGTGAAAAATCAGCTCTGTAGTGCAATATAATGCTCTGTATTTAAAAGGGACTTATTATGAGCGACCAAATGGAGAATGTGCCAAACACAAACATTGTGATAAGTGATCAGGCATGAAGCTGTTATATTCCACCTGACAATGAAAAGATTACGATTAGCTCCGAAATCTTTAGTCATCAATTCAGTTCCCAGTAATATCGAATGGTATATATATTTTTTTAACATTCTACCACACTGTCCTTTCTAAAAAAAAGATGTTAAAGAAATAACTTAAATTTCTTATTTATTTATAAATGTAAGAAAGACCCCCCAGAAAGGATACTGTCATAGATTTCAAATTACAAGTATGTATCCATAAACTTGTATGGATGAATGTCTTTAATGGTCGCACAGTGACAGGCTGACATAAATTTTCCTAATTTTAATCCTACCTTTTATTTTTTCATGTGTTTGTTATTGTTAGTCAATAGTATATATTCCTTTTTTCCAGTTCATTCCACATTTAAGAATTTTTTTCATTTTTACAACTTGTTTATTTTGTTATTTGCTATTAGACGGACATAGTTCAAGTTGTGTGTGAGTGTGTGTATCTACAGTTTCTGTGTGTGTGTGTTTGTTTAAATGTATTTTTATTTCGGCCTTTCCAATCACCGGGTTTTAGTAATTGGCCCATTCAATAGCAACAGCAATCACACAGGAAAAAGTTCACCTTTTTAAAGATACTGACACACACATACTTATTTTCAAACACATGTGTGAATGTTTGGATATGTACTCTTTAAAGATACCATAGTAGTGTCATAAACACACCCTAACATTTATGATCTTAACAATTTTCACACACAACTACAGCCCGAAATTATTACAATAACAACAACAGAAAGGAAAATAACAGACAAAATGAAAACATTAGATATTTTTGTAAGCGTATTTATGTATGTGTGAGTTTGAAATTATATGTATGGGTAAATTTGGAACACATTTCTAACTGCTTGCCTAAAATAAACAGTCGTAGAGATTTCCTTCCTGACTTTTAAATACCAGCCACAGACACACACACACACTCTATTTTACCTTGACATATCTGCCAATATTTGAGTGTGTGTTTGTGTATTTTTAAGTTCACATACTTCCATGTTCATAAACATCATTTATGTCTTAAAAGGTTAGTGCTGATAAGGCGAATTGTCTATTTGAGTTTTGTACTTTAATGAAAGGACAAAAACCCCACCCAATTTTTGTTAACTTTTTTTTTGTTGGTGGGTACCTTTCAGTTATTTGAAATTGAATGGTGTGATTTGTTTGATTTGAGTTATAACCTGCTACAATTCTTTTTGAAGTATTTGTACTATTTTTCCGAATTCTTATATTTTTTTTGCCATTTAAGGTGACAAAGGACAGGTGCACTGTGGAATATTAAAGAAGAAAATAAAGAAAAAAGTAATTAAAAACCACATTAATCCATTTTAAGAGTCTTAATAAAATTAATGTTTAACTTGTTCTCTATTATTGAAGGAATTTGTTATATTTTACATTTCTTTCTTCAATTTAAACAAAGTCAAGTAGTTTGTTCTTAATTTTATTATGAAATGTTTTTTAATTTGAACAAACATTTCTTTGTTTGACATAAAACTTAGCCCTTATATGAGGGGTAAAAAAATACCTTTTATTTCGTTGCAAGGTACCCGGATACCCACATGGAAGATACGTACAAAACAAGCATTTTCGTACCACATATCCAGTTAAAACGTTGTAATAATGGCTGATTCATCGTGAGGTCTGATTTATAATGAAAAACGAAACACATAAATTTAAAATCGAACTAAAACTCCAAAGATGTAATATCTCACGATCTAGTTGGCCAATTTATCTAAGCAAATAACGCCGCACAAATAATGCTAATAACGCCGCACACCAATTCAAAAAAAATTTTTTTTATGTTCTCCAATTTTAAGAATATTTTATTCATATGAAAGTAAATACTAGTAAACCTCGGCAGCCAAACAATTTTAACCCTAATTCGACTTTTCATTTATAACAGGGTGGTGCAAAGTGGACTCTCTCAGTATTTAGTTATAGTTATGAATTTCTTAGTCAATTTTTAAAGTTGAAATGCTTTTTTTTCAAGATTTTTTTGACAGAATAAGTTTTGTGTATTAGTTTATCTTAACTATTAGATGTTTAAAGCATTAAACTCTGCGACCTGCAAAACTATTTAATTTGGATTTTTTTCAATGTCAAAATTTCCCCGAAACCTCTTACTTTATAGAGCATAAGCCCTAAGCTTCAAAATTAGCCAACAAAAATCTATACTCGCTTGTAGTCCGGACTCTAACCTTTATTTCTATACCCAATTGTACGCCGACCGGTTCCGACACAGCGAACTACAGAAGTTTCTGTGACCCAAGGTAAGATATTCGGTTTAAAGATGGTGAAATATTAAAAAATTTTCGGCCATTAAAACAGTTCCGGCTATATATTATCAGGCTATCAATTAATTTGGTAAAAGGTAAAAATAGGCGACATAAATTGACTAACACGTTAGATTTCTGAGTAATTTAAAGTAAAAATATTAAAAATCAGTAAAAAGCCACATAGAAAATTGCATATTAATTAAAAAAAAAAAAATGCTGGTAAATGATAAAAAAAACTATCACGCAGTTATATTTTACGTGTAAAATTAGTTTATTTTACCTGTTAATTTATTGCCGATATGTTATCCTCTTAAAAAGTGTGAAAACAGTGGTTTTTATGCTTCAAAGTAATGCTAATAAGATTTTAAGTTTTTATTTAAAAAAGGGGTTTCCATGTTTCAAAGAAATGGTAATAGAAGATTATTTAAAATTCTAACACGAGTATAAAAATGCATACATTCATATTTTTCCTTCAGTATTGTTCAAATAATGGCCCAGTTCAGTTATAAGGTTCTCGCTGATATATATTTTCAACAAAAAGGTCAAAAAGATATTGAGTTACTTACACATAATGAATAATCCATTCTTTAAATTATGCAATGAACAAGAAATCAAAATTCATAAGATAAAAATCCAAAATTTTTCAATCACGTTAAAAACGGTACGATAAATGTTCATAAAAACTAGAAAAGGCTTTACTTGCGCAACTAAAAATGGTTAAGAAATCAATTTATTTTTAAGAGGACAATAACCGTCCAGGAAACTGGAAAAGTGGCCCGACCAGCAAAATCAGTTGACAAATGTAGTGAAAGATCAGGAAGACGAAAGCTTGCAAATATCAATGAAGAAATTTCTCATAGTATCATATAGGATTCATTTCTGCATCAAATTCAACCGACGCCAAATAAGAAAACAAAAATTTAAATAATTAAAAAAATATTAGAAGCGATTCCCAGACGCACAAAGATGATTTTATAAAATATGCCTACACCAACTGAACAAATGAAATTTACTTAAGAAGAAGCATTTAAATTTTAGAAGCACTAAAAATTAGTATACAGAATTGCGAAAGCGAAACAAAAAAAAAAAAAAAAATTTGGAATTTTTACAGAATATCGAGATTTAGTTTCTGTCAAAAAAGAGTGCTTATCTTTACAAACGGTAATTAATGTAACTTCAAGGTTAGCAGAAGTTAAATTGCAGGATCTTCTCGAACACACTGCAGAACGATTATTAAATACAATTGATGCTAACTGTATAAAAAACTTTAAAATTGCAGCATCACTTTAATTTCTAAATGGGGATATGATGGAAGCTCTGGTCAGAACCCATACAAGCAATTTAATGCAGAAAATTCGTCTGATGCTAACTTAATCAAGGTATATTTTGTTCCATTGCGTTTAAGAAAAACTTATATTGGCTAAGGGCCGTCAACTAGTATACTCAAAATATTATGTAGGTTAATCCCACAGAAAATTCATTTAAAACATCTAAAAATTTATTTAAAAAATGGATTTACATTTCATTTAAACTAAATGAATTTTACATACATTTTTGAATTTATTTTTTTTAACAGAATATTCCGTAAAATTTAACAGTTATAGCTTTAAAAAAATTGAATAAATAATATATCTTAATTTAACTGACAAAAAATCAAACTACATAACAATATTAGTACGGAAAAACAGTATTTGTTGGTAGTTTGTTTTTTGAATAACAAACATAAAATTTTAAAAATAAATTGATTCGTAAAATAACTATATTTTCATTAAATTTTAACAGTACGGAAAACGAATTTAATTACCAACAATTAGTTACTGTAATAATTTTATGAGTGTAGAGCTACAAAAAGGATGTATGGAAAAGATAAACTCCCTCCTTAACAAAGTATTGCACCACCAATAAAAATAATTATTCCGCATTCTTGGCTGTTTCGGCATGTTGGATTTAGAATAACGTCTTACAGCTGAACATGTATTGTCACCCAAGCTGAATGTGCATACAAAATTTCAGCTCAATCGGCTAAATATATCCTCTTCAAAGTTGAGTTTCAAGCTTTATAAGTCCGCCATATTGGACTTAGAATGATGTCACTTTATTTTTAGAGTAATTCTTTGCAAGCCCTTGATCACTTCACTTGATACCGATATTGTAGAAATGCACTAAAAGCAGCTAGTCTGTCATCTTGGACTTGCCGCCATATTGGATTTAGAATGACGTCAAATAGTTTCCCATTAACTGTCATTCAAAATGAACCTGTATAAAAATATTCACCTTAATCGGTTGCAGATATCTGCTACAAAAATTAGTTTTAAGTTTCCACCCGAACAAACATATATTGCAAGGTAAATAAAAGCTTTTAACAATTTCGTTCCGAAATGAAATTTTTATTTTTCTTTATTGAAAAATAATTTTTTTTTTTGGGTAAATAAGACCCAATGATTCCAAAAATCTCATCAAAAATTTGGTTTTTCAATTTTTCGTTTTCCCAGAAAAGCCTGTTCCAAATTTCGAACACTGACGCTTTTCCTATATGCAATTTCTGCTTTGTATACAATTTAAACATTTGGAAGTATTTACTGTTTTATTAATTTATTATATTATTTTTAAATCAAATTTTAAAAATTTTGTAAACAAAATTTATTTATTTAATTTTTATTATTTGAGATAAACCGTAAATTAAAAAGATATAACTAGAAGACGGTTGATAGAAATGCTTTTACCCATGTTTCTGCTTTAAACATTTTGTGTGCAGATGTACATGGCATTTCTCGCATTTATAAATTCAGGCCCTTTCCATTGACAACGACGATGTTTTCCCTCGCGATTTCCGATTATAACATGTTTTCTCCTAATTTTTAAAAGATTTGGTGGTTGATATTCCTTATCGTCAACATCATCATCATCGGAAGTGTCTTCCCTTTCAGCCAAAAGAAGGGCTTCTGTCCCAAAGATTTTGAACTAAGAGATTTTGTTTGTTGTGCTCAATTCTCTTTTTTAATGATTGATAAAAAATACTGAAATTTATTGTTGGAGGATAAGCTGTTCCTATGCGCATTTCACTGGTTGCTTAGGCCAGATCATCAGGAAACGTTCTCCTAAATAATTTTAGAAAAGCCAAAGCTATCAGCAAACAAAACTACAGAGGGAATGAGAATTACCTACAAACACTCAAAAAGTCTTATTTGCAACGATATCAAAGCTTAAACAAAATACGAACAATAAAACAGTAACTTTATCTTTTCTTACATTCTCCACTACAATTCGTTGGAATTCTCCCAACATTAATTGTAGTTGTAAGTAGGTAAAGAAAAAAAATATTAAAAACAAAAACTAATTGCTTTTTCGCAAGAAATCAAAATAAAATCAATT
This sequence comes from Pollenia amentaria, assembly GCA_943735925.1. Lineage (NCBI taxonomy): Eukaryota > Metazoa > Arthropoda > Insecta > Diptera > Polleniidae > Pollenia > Pollenia amentaria. The sequence continues at coordinate 194,699,114 of OX031008.1, read as the reverse complement.
TTCCACTTCAGTTTCTTATGCACGTGCACTTGCAAACATTTTATTATCAAAGTTGTTTTTTGGAAATACAATTAGTTAATAAAAGACTCTTTTTGACTCATAGGTTTCTCAGCTTTGTTTTTTGCAGTGCTACAAAGGCCAAAACAATTTATTTCCAAGAATGTTTATTGATTTGGTAGTTCTCGATTGCATTTTCGTGCAAATCCACATCCCCATGCACTTGTTAAAATTATGTAACATGGCTGGTTGAGCATACAGGACGTAATTCCGGGAACTTTTTTTGATTTCGAGGTTTTTTTTCCAACGTTTGACATTGTGCAAAGGTAGGACTTGATCGAAATTTGTTGCCATGGTGTTTGTTTTCCTGCTTTCTACATCCCAATATTTTTTGTAATTTGTTGCTAGGTTTTAAATCAGCAGATCCACCAGACATTCGATTGTCTCTTCACCTGAACATTTATCTACTCGATGGGGAGGAAGTATATTTACACCATTGATATCCCCATCATCATCACTACAATTGGCTATTATTTCGTCCAACTCCTGCATAGACGAAAGTTTTTTACGTGGGCTCATACTTACTTGTGCAAAACACTAGTTAAAAAAAAAAAAAAAAAAAAACAATCAGCCTTATTACGGTTCTCGATGTCGCAAACGACTCTGTAGTAGATTAGTGTAACACACAACCTGTGTTCTTTAATCTAATACAAAATTCGACTTATGCTGCTGCCGACATCGAGAACAGTAATAAGGCTGAATATAAAATCCAGAAAATACTCGAAATTCACTTTTAGATTGTAAAATTTACTTTTAGCCTTATTACGGTTCTCGATGTGGAAAACGACTCTGTAGTTGATTAAATTAACAGACAACCGGTGTTCTTTAATCTACTACAAAGTTCGGCTTACGTTATTACCGGCATCGAGAACCGTAATATGGCTGATTATATATATGAAATACTTATTTTTTCTTAAGAAAAATTTAATTTGAATTACAAAAACACTCCATAAAAGAAAAATAAAATAATGCGCGTCAAACATAACACAAAGAATGAAAAGTGCCATCGTCAGTCTGTAATTATAGGATAAGCGCCATCGTTCGAAATTTCGAACAGTCAAGTTTACACATAAGTATTTTGACGAAATAAAAATCAAGCATTTTTGCGTTTGATTTTGAAACGGCTTTGTTAAAAATTCTTGTTTATTTTTGTTTATAACTTACAATATAAGTTATAAATAAACAATATAAGTTATAAATAAAAGGGAAAAAAATAAACAAGCGTTCTTACCAAAGCCGTTTAAAAATCAAACGTAAAAGTGGACGATTTTTATTTCGTCAAAATACTTATGCCGACTAGTGTATGTGCAGTCATGCATGTGCATTTTATTTTTTTTAAAAAATTATTTAAAAACTGTCTAAAAATATATGTATCAGAATTTTACCCCTAGCATCGAGGGTTTGGTATGCATTTAGTTTTTTGTTTGCTAAAGCATAAGCCTTAACATTCATAGCAAAACTTGCTGAAAATTCCAACTCTTTCATACATAAAAATATTTTTGAAAAAATTTGGTTTTTACTGTTCGAAAAATCGAACAGTAAAGTTTTTGAATAAAAACTTTATACTTAAATACACGTCTAATTTAATATAGTAACTTCCTCGTTTTGTTTAATAAACAAACCTCATGTTTTTGCATTTATAAAATAACGGTAAAGCATCATTGATGCTTTATTCTTCGGGGATGCTTTTTTTATTATGTTTTTAAGTACATAGTGAAAAAAAAATTCAAAAACTCCAAGAAAAAAATAAAGTACTTTTGGCCAAAAAAAAGGGGAAATTTCCTATAGTGCAGCGGAACGAAATGGGTTAAACTAAAAATAAGAGTTGAATTACTTAAAATTTCATCAATAGCCCATAATACTGGAATACTATTAAGAGATTTTTCTTTCTTTTTCAGTTATATCCTTATACCAACTGTTCTTGTTACAAAAAACAAACCTTTGGCCCCTGTGAATATTGGAATTAAATAATTGACAAGAGGCCAAATGTTGGCATTTTCTGAGCAGATTTAAGTTCGAGAATAAAAATATGTATCAGTTGTGAGATATAACAGAAAAAATGAGAGATTATAAAAAAATATATATTTGTAATATTGAACTTTAACACCGAAACTCAACAACAAAATGAAAATGCATTTTTAACTCCCCATAACTTTTGTTCCTATTAGTCGAATTTTTTTACGCAAATTAAAGCCAAATTTCCCACCTATCGAGCAAAAAAAAATTTACCCACTGTGTGCCGTCTTGTTGAAACCAGAGCTCACCGAGACCATGATCCTTATGTAAAATATGCCAAGTTGTCGAATATGACAAGCCAACCTGCTGAGAACGACGATGAATTGATCCGTTACGGTCTTCTTAGCTTCAGCTGCTATATTCACTTCACTACGTGCTGGAGGTGGTCTAACCGGTCGAGTATCATCCACAAATGTAAACTGGGACTTAGATTTGCGAATCGTGTTGTCAAAAATGGTTTCAGTAGGACGAGTATGCGCAGCGTAAGTTACTCGAAGCGCACGAAAAAGTTCACCCACAGAACGCTTATTTTTGCAATACACCTGAACAATTTGGAGACGCTGTTGTTGTGTGAGTATTTCCATGATGATTTGCCAAACGATGCTGAACAAACATGAAAAAGCAGTATGATATGAGTCATCCGTAATCTGTAAAAAGGGCATATTGAGTATCAAACCTTACGATGAATCACACTTTATATAAATATGGGATTAGCAACACATACTTGCTAACTTACTTAAATGGTACTTCTACTTGTTTTTGGCTTTTTGGACGTTTGTGCTGATGTATTTAACATATTCAAATATCCTTTGGTATACCGAACAACTAAGAATCACTTTTTAAATAGATCGAACGACATCCGTCCGTTCGTTCCTTAAATCCCTTAAAAAATCAATCAACGGAAAAATCACTTTAAGATGTAGTCGCTTAGATACTATTTGGCAAAAAAAACTCTCATATGAATCTTAACCTCAAAACATAAATTTTTATTTTTTTACGGATACATGATCACTCATGACTCTCAAGTTGGGTACGAAAATATTTATCTTCATACTGTGGTGTAGGGAATCGTTTTATCACGTTTGGCCTTCTTTACTTTCTTATCAGTTTCTTTTAATATGCATTTCAAAAAAAATTGTAAGAACCCACATTTTTGTATATTGAATTTTTCTTAATATACGGATTAGGGCTAAGTTACCTGGGTGCCCCGGTAGGCTAGCTGATAGTGAGCTAGTCTATTAGTACCGGGGTTGCGGGTTCGATTCCCGCTGGAGACTCTGGTCTCCTGTAGACAAGCAAAGAGCTTCACGGGATTAGCGTAGAAATAAAAAAAAAGAAAATTTAATTTAATTTTAACCATATGTTTGTTCTATTATCTTTATATATTATGATTATATATTATGAAAATTTAATTTATATTTAAAGCTTAATAGCATTTATTTTAAAAAAATCTTGCAACAACGTCCCACTGTACCTTGTTAATATATAAGAATAAGTTTTGTTTTTTTTTTTTTATAACTAAATAAATCAATAAAAAATATAAATCAATGAAAAACATCGTTGATTATTTGCAATTCAATTAAATTATTTTATGTACAATACATCCTGCTTATCAATCAACAGAAACATCATGTGCCATTTGGAACGAGTGATAATTTAGAACTTTTCAAGCTCAAAAAAAACAACAAGGCTTAGAATTTTACTCAATAGCAACATGCAAACAAAACGTAACGAACTTTGAAATTAATTTCTAAAAGAATTAAGGAGTTTTATTTACTTTTTTCCCAGTTTTTTATTCCTTAAGTTTTTTTCTTAAATAAACATCAAGTAAGAGACTTTTCTAATATTATTTATTTTTCTTGTAAAAAGGTGTTGTGTTGTTAAATGGCTGTCTAAATGATTGTAATGAAGAAAAAAAATATTGACACAATATTTAGGAAAAGCTGCCTAAATGAAAGAAAGTTACATTTTAATTATATTTACTCTTCGGTTATAATATAAATATTTTAAAAGGGGGAAAACAAAAACGAAAAAATATTCGAAAAGTTCAAAGAGCAGCCATTTTAGAAAATACAATATTGGTATGTGAATTGTATTAATACTGCATAAAGGAAAGATTTAAATCCCAACAGTAGTTTGTTCATAGCAAAATCTGAAGAAAATGTTTGATTTACAAGTGCAACCTAAACTATTTTGTATCACATCTTTTTCTTTTAAGGTTACTTAAATCTTAAGTAATACACTGAAAAGTCACTTATAATTAACCAAATAGAATTTCATTATTAATCCTGCAACAGTAATATTAGTAATTTCGACTTATAACGCTTACATTTCCATACAGTGATCTGTAAAAATGTTCCTAATTCTAGGGTTAAGCCTCCTTGCAGCTAAAATCGATACTACAGGCAGAGAAAAAATATGGTTGGGCATGGTTACGGCAACTACACCATGTTTATTGTAACAATATATTGTTGTCGTACACAAATTATTTTTATTTTTTATTTAATATCAACAATGTTATAGTTAATTTTAACATGTCAATGTTTATCGCAATTAGTATTTATTGCAGTGTATTTAGTATGGTTCACTGAAATATAATAATTTTTATGACAACTAAATAATGATAACTTTGAAAACAACCATTTAATGATATTAAATAGCTATAACATGATAACTTTCTATTCGTGTACTCATAATATGTTTAAGATGCAAACAAAATTTTAATAATATTTTGTTATCGCCGTTTGTAACATAATTTTTCAACTGTGGCGTCGTTGGTTTTACATATGCCTATCGAATTATTTGTTATTCAGTGGTTAAACAATTAAAAAAAAAATACCCATTAAAAAACTAAGTTTAAAGAAATTGTAGGTACATTAATAAGTGTCACAAAATAAAATATCAATGCTAAAAAACTTTAATATTGCTTGAAAATAGAGCAAAAATATTGATCATTGTTTTGTGTTGTTTTAGAGAAAACGGAAAAAAATTCTAACTAAAATATTAATAATTGCGACCTACGACAAAAATAGGTTAAAAATATTATGTTTAAAGTTGCATCATACCATGATGTGAAATATCTGTAACAGTTTTACGTTAAGGTTGCCAGTTAGTAAATTAGCATAAATATATATAGAAAATATTTTTCGATTTTAGATTTAATCTACATATTATTATGATTAACATGATAGTAATATGATTACTTATTAACTTATAATTATAAACCTAATAATATTATGAATTCATTAAATTATAATATGATGTAAGAAAAACAAATTAGGATTAAGGGAAAAATATTATTATGTAATATTACGAATATATTTGGTCATAACATGATTCAATATTAATCGTAATATGTTGCCTACAATCATGAATCTTGTCACATCCATATTTTTTTTTGCGTGTGGGAATGTTTTGGACTAGTCAATTAGTAGTAGTTAGGGATCAAAAAATGAGAAAGATGATGAGATTTCGGCTGCACTATTTTATACGTGACGCCGTTTGTTTGACAGTTTAATCTATATTTCGTCGGCTGATAATTTAATTGTCGTATGTGGATTCCGATAGTTTCGAGTAAATTGAGTTTGAACACATTTAATTTGAAAATTACTTCAGCAAATACCACAAACGACAAACTCAACACTCCATATCTCGAAAACCATATGAGGTATCGAAAAACTGATTACGCCAAGTGAAAGATCAGGTCGGAAATCCTAAGGAATTTCTCTTAACACAAAACCGCAAAAAATCCACATACGACATTTCTATAATCAACCGACGATTTATAAAAATAAGTTGTCCTATGTTCGTCATTTTATAACTCGAGAACCACTCAACCGATTTTCAAACGAGTACATGCATTTGAAAGCTCTACTTTCGCTGATGGTTTATAAAAAAACATCGAAATATTTCTTATTATTTTCATTTTTTCCACCATTATGTTTGCTATGTACGTTTGTTATATGAATATTAAAAAAATTATATAATTCAAATTTATAAATTCAAATTTCTCAATTTCATTCGGAATTTTCTCAATTTCAAATAAAAATTTCCCAATTTTATTTGGAATTTTCTCAATTTAAAATTTTATCATCTGGAATTTTCTCATTTTCAATGAAAAATGGTGTAGTACATGTATATATAGATAGACCCATTTTAAAATTATTTTAATTTAAAAACATTTAACATTTTTATATGGTGAGGGAAAAACAAAAAAAAAATTAAAAGAAATGACAAAAACGATGATTATTGCAAAACGTGATGCAATAATGTGGCATCATTAATATTCAGAGGTGATTTATTAAAAGTTAGCAGACGGATAAGATTTATTATGAATAAACTTTGTGCTAACAAGCTGATAAGCTTAATCGGAATTCTACCCTATAAGAAATGAATAACCAAAACTAAAAAAAAAAATTTACTAATACACTTGCAGCAATTTTGCATTGAATTAATAAGTTAGAGAGAGAGACATAATGCGTTAGAGAGAGAGGCAAAATCACATGTACACAAGGTTTCGAACAGTTTTTCCATTTTGCTCTTAATAAACTAACAGAAACTATACCCATTATATCGGTGAGCAGCACCGGTCATCTAACTACTAGTAAAATGACCGGTAGTCTTCTTGTGGGGTAACAAGCTGCTCGTTGTCAGCGTTACCGTTAAAACATGTTAAACGAAATCTATGTCGCACACTAACTGTTTCAAGTTTTACTAATGATCCCGATGTTGACACTACGTACTTAATAGAGTCTATAACAAATGCTGTTATCAATTCAACAGTTGCAACCAGCACAAAAAAAGATTTAAAACTTGAACTAACACCATGGGTTAATGCCAATTTACAATCTCTTATGGAATACAAAATGAAACTGTTAAGAAAAAGAAGAAAAGAGATAAATAAAACTGATTTAAATGACAGTATTAAGAGAATCAGCAAAATATTAAAACTAGCATTCAAAAAGAGTATGATAAATTATTATCAAGACAATTTATATAATACCCGTGATAATCCACGGAAATGTTGGCAATTCGTGAACAAAACGCTTGGAAGAAGTTCTAGATCTGGAATTATTGTAAAAAATGATGAGAACCAAATAATTGCAAATGATTATGATAAAGCCGAAATTTTAAATCAACACTTTTTAAAATCTGTGGAAAGTTTAAATAACGGAATCACATATAACTCTACGGATCATTGTAATATGTTTCGATCTTTAAACTATAATCGCAATCAGTTTGTTTTTTGCCATATTTATGAAAATCAAGTTTATGACTTAATAACGCATTTTGATATCAATAAAAGTCCAGGGAGTGATGGAATAACGTCAAAGTGTATGGTTGAATGTAAAGAGATTATAACACATTTATTAACTAAGATTTTTAATTCATGTATTAATCATTCAATATATCCCGACAAACTTAAAATTCATTTGCCAAAATTTTTAAAAAAATCTTACATAAGCAATTGTCAACATATTTGTGCAATGAAGATTTAATATATCCCAATCAATATGGTTTTCGAAAGGGGTGCGGTACAGATAAAGCGGTGGTGAATGTTGTCAATTATATTTGTGATGGTTTGGATAGAGGTTTCAGTGGAGTGGGTGCTATTTTTTATGATTTTTCTAAAGCTTTCGATCTAGTTAATCATTTAATTCTGGCTGAAAAATTAAAGTTTTATGGTGTAAGAGAAAGAGAACCCGATTTTTTTAGAAGTTATTTAGAAAATCGCAGGCAATTTGTGGAAATAAACAAAAGCATAAGTCAATGGGTGCTATTAGGCATAGAGTTCCCCAAGGGAGTGTGCTAGGCCCGTTATTGTTTAATATTTATGTTAACGATATCAATAACTTGGGACTGCATGGGAAAATTGTAATGTACGCTGATATCTTATGCCTACTTTATCCTTATAAGGAAAGTTTAGTTTTTAAAACATTTGGAGAAAGAGATGCATCACTAATTGCAGAATTTGCGAGAATTAATAAATTAGTGCTAAATCATAATAAAACAAAACTCGTACGTTTTAGACCTCAACCAAGTCGTTTTTCTGGAGAACATCCATTACACAGTACAACATTTTTCAGTTAATTGATTGCCAACTCAATTCTGTGAACTGTATGTGAAATAAGACCCAAAAAGAAGAATTTCTGCATCATTCGTTTTGTCTTCTTACCTGCGATTTGAAGTTAGTATCGATTTGAAGTTAGTACTATCGTATAGGGGAATTTATCACGTTTTAGGCCCTGTTGTTTGACATAGCTCGACAACCACTAGCCCAATTTAGTTGAAATAAATTTTAAAAAATTAAGAATTACAATTCCCTTAATCTGTTCATATATTGTTTTCCTATACAAGTAACACTTTCGAAGTTAAAAATGAATGTATGAAGGGAAAAAATTATTTTTTGCCTAAAAATTTAAATTTTTTTTTTTAAAAATACATAAAAAATCCAAAATGGAAAAAAGTTTCAAGTCTAGTTATTTTTTCGCAAAGTCACATAACCTATGAGCAAAATGAGACAAAGATCATAAAAATCGATGCACGCGTTTCGCTTTTATTCGCAATTGAGTAAATGTATGAATTTCAAAAATTTGCTCGAGATATGCACAACATTATTTGGAGAAAACATTGACACCTTTTTCATGATTCTGAGAATTAAAAAAAAAGGAATAAACAAAAGTTTATTTGATTTTTATGATTGCGGTAATAAATGTACGTGGACAATTAAACGGAAAGTGGACCTTTTTATTATTTGGGTTTTTCCGGTGGCTACCTATATGATTTTTTTACAGAAATTGCACCCACATTTAAGGGTGGTCATTATTTGGAAAGTTTTGCACAGTTTGAAACGTACAAGTGCTGAATCAGGTATATAGCCAGCCGCCCTTAAAATATGCGCCCATTTATAAGTACCTGGCAGTAAAATATTCAAAAATACGTAGTATTTATAGGTGTGCATTGATCGATTTTTGGCATTCAGCCAGTGCCGACGAACGCGAACAGTAAAAGTGATTTTTCTCCAGTTTTTTAAAAGTGAATAACAACAAAACATAAAATATATCAATATGGAAAACAACAAGTGCCCATATTTGGATGAATATTGTTACGTTTGTTTTTTACTGAGCAATTCAAAACCGCGTATTGTAATTATTTCGATGAAGCAGATTTAAGTGGTGCAAATTTTACGCCGAACACAGTGTGCAACAGTTGTTATACTACCCTTCTAAAATGGATTCACGGAAAAAGTAGAAAGTTATCTTTTATGAAGCCAGTAATTTGGGTGGAAGACACAACTGGACATGATGAATCCAGGTGCTATGCATAAATTTTCGTCCTGGATTAAACAGACAACAATTGAAAACAAAAGTATACACTGCTGCATTTACTGCCACACTTCCAGTGCAACGCCCTGCTGATACCGATGCACCTAAACCTCCGAGTGCGGATACTGTGTCCCTGCTAGCCGAAACCGTTTTCACCAATCCGACCGATTTGGATGATGCTGATTGGATACCCGATATTGAAAATAGTGCACCACAACCGCTACCACAAATCGAAATGGATTACATTGTGGCCAAGCTGGGACTATCACAACACGACTCCGAATGGCTGACATCATTTTTGAAGAGAAGAAAACTCACACAGCAAAATGTCAGCGTAACATCATACCGACAACGCCAAGCTGATTTTCAGAAATTTTATTCCGTTGACGAAGCAAATACGTTCACGTACTGCCATGATATCCCAGGTTTAGTGAAAAAATTGGGAATGGATTATATCGCTGGCGACTGGCGTTTATTCATCGATGGTTCAGTTACTAGTTTGAAGGCTGTGCTGCTGCACAAAAAAAATAAAAAACCATGCATTCCATTGGGATTCAGCACAACTATGAAGGAAACGTATGAAGCATTGGGCGAAATTTTGAAGAAAATCAAATACGATGAACACAAATGGAACATTTGTTGCGATCTGAAGGTGGTCAACATACTACAAGGGATTATAGAAAAGGGCGGATATCCAAAATACTTCTGCTTCCTTTGTAATTGGGATTCACGATACAAAGGAAATCAATATCAATGTAAAGATTGGAAAGGAAGAACTCCCGAGCTCAACAAACAATTAAAATTACGCAATGAACCTATGATAAAGGACCTGGATGATATTTTGTTGCCACCGCTCCACATGAAACTGGGAATAGCTGGGAAATTCGTTGAAGTGGTGGTCAAAAAAGTTAACGGCGCCTTTGACTGTTTGAAATCCATCTTTCCGAAACTCAGTGATGAGAAAATTAAAAACGGTACGTATCGTACTCTGTATTTCAATATTGTCATATCTAAATTTGTTAATTTCTATACATTCGCATTACCAATAATTTTTTCGTTTTTCTTATGTATTTAAAACAGGTATTCTCAATGGACCTGATATTCGGAAATTGATCAAAAGTGATTCTTTCACACATTTGCTTTCAGAGCATCACGACCACCAACATGCATGGAACGCATTGAAAGAAGTAATAGAAGGCGTTCTAGGAAAGAACCGTGTCCAGCGAGAAGAGATACAGCAACGAGTGGACAGGTTGCTGTTTTATTTCGAAAAAATCGGTGCATCCATGACGCTGAAATTGCATTTCTTGCACCACCACCTCGATACTTTTTTGGCACAATCACCTCAGGAATCAGACGAACAAGGAGAGAGGTTCCACCAGGTGACCATGCCATTTGAAAAGCGGTTCAAAAGCAAAAAATTGGATGCATTGCTTGCGGAGGTTTGTTGGTGGAGTTCCACAATTATGCAGTTTGAAGAAAGCACCGAAGATGAAGACATTGAAATTGGTGGACACAGTGAAAGAAACACGCCCTTGAATAGTATGTGTATCTCGGATGACGATACAGACTCAGACCATGAATATGAACAACCTACGAAGAAAACAAGATCATCAGAACCACAAGCGTCAACTTCTACAAGGATGGATATTGCCAATAATTGAAAAAATGTTCTAAATTTTGTTTTTATGCATATTATAATTGCGTATTAATTGCATATTATTTTATTTTCATTAAGTTTTTATAAATAAAGTTTTTTTTTGCATGATAATTTTTTAATTTATATTTTTATTTTTATTTTAAGGGTGGTGGCTATAACTGATTTTTGAAATTCATACCTTTACTCAATTGCGAATAAAAGCGAAACGCGTGCATCGATTTTTATGATCTTTGTCTCATTTTGCTCATAGGTTATGTGACTTTGCGAAAAAATAACTAGACTTGAAACTTTTTTCCATTTTGCATTTTTTATGTATTTTTAAAAAAAAAAATTTACATTTTTAGGCAAAAAATAATTTTTTCCCTTCATACATTCATTTTTAACTTCGAAAGTGTTACTTGTATAGGAAAACAATATATAAACAGATTAAGGGAATTGTAATTCTTAATTTTTTAAAATTTATTTCAACTAAATTGGGCTAGGGGTTGTTGAGCTATGTCAAACAACAGGGCCTAAAACGTGATAAATTCCCCTATACGATAGTACTAACTTCAAATCGATACTAACTTCAAATCGCAGGTAAGAAGACAAAACGAATGATGCAGAAATTCTTCTTTTTGGGTCTAATTTCACATACAGTTCACAGAATTGAGTTGGCAAATCATGTGTTGTACTGTGAAAATAGCTATTTTCACTATAGGTAAACAGTGAAATTTAAAATCTACCGTTTTTTTTTACGAACCCTTCAGGACTATTTTTGTCTGCATTCAGTTGAAAACCAAAATTAATATCTGTACAAAAAATGTTTGCGTTGTTTCTGGCGAACACAAAATGAAAACAAAGTGTGTGTTTGCCAAGGCATTTGTGTGGTTGTTGGTTGACCTTAAATTATAACTATGTACATATGTATTTTGTTGGTTTCTCAACTTTGTGAATTGTTTTGTTTTTATTCAAATTAATTTTTTGTTTCAAAAACCAATTTAAGTTTTTCAAATAAAAAAACGGGCTAACCGGTTCTTTTTGAAATACTAAGCCGAAAATCAGGTTTTTATATAACAACTATTCGGAATATTCGAAAACCGTTTTTTGAAAAAGTCGAATAATTGTTCTTCCTATGTATTACCCACATAAGAACAAACGTATGAACATATATAATTGTTTTACCTTATGTATAAAATTTGAAATTTATCTTAATTAAAGCTTTCATCTTTACATTTATCCTTAATGACAACCTGCTTTAGTTTACAATTGTAGAGTGACAAATTAATGTAGATGGTGAAACTGAAGCAGCACGTTGAACATTGGTACGAGTCCCGAATTTAGCTGAAACAGAGTCAAAAATGTTAGCGTTTCACAAAAAAGAGAATTTCTGGAAAGCTAAAAGCCTGCTCTAAAAGTACTGATTATTTTTACACCCATACCACAATAGTGGAGAGGGCATTATGCGTTTGTGCTGATGTTTGTAACACCTTAAAATAATTTCGCAGATCTAACTTAAAGTATACCGATCGACTCAGAATAACTTTCTGAGTCAATCACGATGTCTGCCTAGCTGACTGGCTGTTGAGAGATAATTGAAGGAAATTAGCAACATACGTTTTAATTGTTATAAGGTCCAAACCTTTGGTAAATTGCGGGACTCGGTTCAACATTTCACATATCCCCTAAAAAAAAAGTTATTTCCTTGCTTTCAATCTTAATTATATTACATAATTTTGTGGAAATCGGTCCTTATATATATACCATATAAATAATTCAATCTCAAACAAGCACCTTATGCCAAAACGTAATTGTAAATGTTGGTATTGATATAAAATTTGGCGTCAAAAAATTTTTAATAACAGCAAATAGATTAGGTTCAATTAGCAGCCACAATCAAGCAATTCTGTACCCACAAGCATAAACAACTTAACTCGATTTCGGCAAGTGATCAACAAGGCATTTTTGAGTTTAAAACCGTTGCTCAAAATCATAGAAATAAGATTGAACTTGTATTTGCAGGCTCTTTGTTAGCAGTTTATAATATTTAAATTTTTAACTAAATATTTAATAAAACAGCAATAAGGAGACATTAAAAGAAATAAGATAAATTTGTTTTAACTCGACTTAAGCTTTAGATCCTTGTGGGTACAAAATATGTTGCCGTTGAGTTACAATGTTGCATTGCCTCTAAGGGGTCCTATAATTCCTAGCAGCCTACATTTTTACTCAGCCAGTCGGTTGATTCAATAAAGGAGTGGATCCTTTTCAAATATATATCAGAGTTATGTCTCTTAGGGTTCGACTAAACAGTTTGAGCCTTCGATCTCCGAATTCCAGGCAACGACAGGGAAGATGCTCCGGTGACTGCTTTTTTTCATCATCGTCGCAACTTCTGCAAGGGGGCCCTAGATTCTGGACGTAATTCCAATTAGGCCAGTGACCTGTAAAAGCCGCAACTCGGTTTCTGAGGTGAAGTCTGGACAGCTTTAAGGAGACAATATTTCTATCTATAATGGGCCAGATTTTTCTGGATTGTCCATAGGTTGTTTGATCAAACTATCTCTTACTGCAACCATGTCATATTAAAACCTTGTGTGGGTAGGTCCAGAAACAACAATAGGTCTCATATAAACCACCTCCCTTAAATAGCTTTACGAAGAAAAATTCTCACACAGATAACTAAGAGCCTGTTTACACGAAGGGATATGCCGCTGCGATATGTCCCCTGCAACATAAGTTTTCGGGTAATGGCTGAGGTGGAGCGTACGGGGTAATAAGTGTCGCACGTAATGCGAATTGAAGCGAAAATTTTGACATTTATCTCTCAGATCTTGCGTTCTCTTCTTCTTGTCATGCTATGTATGATCGGTGCTGCCAGATTGATAATACATGGAATTTGGAAATTGGGAAATAATTTATGGCAACACTGCATGAAATAAATAACTGTAAATTAGAAATTATATACAAATAAGGTGTCAAAAGCAAATTAAAGTTTGTGTTTTGGATATAAATTAAAAATATATCAAAAATTAGTTTTGTGGGTATTTTGTTGAACTGTTTATGGTTTTTAATCCAAATTTTTAATATTTTATTCAGGCTTAAGTTCATTAAATTTAATTTTTCATTAAATTATTTTTATGAAGAAATATATATACATATAAGTATGTGGACCAAAGATTTAGTACAAATTGTATTTTCAGCATCATCTAGATCTAATGCTTCAACAGCCATTTCAGTTTAGTCAACAATCTCTTCAATTATTTCTTCTTTAAAAAGATGAGCCATTATGTTTCTTAAAATTTGTTTAATTTCATTTTTATAAAAAGTTGTATTATGTTACCACTGCTTCTTTTAACAAATTATCAATTAGTTAGCATATGGCAACTCTTTTTGCGAATGAAAAGATAAGAAGAATTAGTCAATTGAACGTCAAAAAGTCGTTTTGTTGTTGCAACGAAATTTCTTCATGTAAACGCAAGCAGATTTAAGAAGGGACACCAAAAGAGAATGCAGGCAGTATCGCGGCGACATGTCTCTCCATGTAAACTGGCTCTAAAAATCGCTGTGGCGGTACCTAAATGGCCCACTGGCATGGAATATGGTATAATCTCAAAAATTCGTCTGAAAATACTGTTTTGTAGGGTATTAATTGTCGCGCTTGAACGACTATACTTTTTACTAGTTTTTATGCTGTCGCATGCACAAATTTCTGCCTGCATCTTTGTGCAAACTTTAAAAAAAGTTGTTTTAGAACAATTAACTGTAAAGGCCATGTCAGATAAAACTTTTGCTTCGCGTTGCGTTACTGATTCGCTTTGACATCTAAGATAAAATATACATACTTATACGAAACATGTCACATAAAGTACTTTCAAAGCAGAGCGAAGCAAAAAGTTAGCCAACTCTCATCTTTTTGCGCGCTTTGACAATTCGCTAGAATAATTTTCTTTTTTTTTATTTTTTTTTTGCCAAATTTAATTCCAAAAAACCGTCCAATTAAATTTTTAAGTTTAATTTTTATAACAAAGAATTAAATGTAAAAATTACCAACGGCTTTTATAAGTAAACAAACAATTCGTGAGTGTTGTCAAAGTTTTCATTGTGTCATATACCTTTTGCTTTGCATTTTTCTGCCAAAGGTAGAAACGTCACGCAAAGCGACAAAGTTGTATCTGACACGGCCTTTAGTATTTAATGAAATGAAGTTGGAAATATTTTCGCTTTAAGTTTTGATAGTAATGTCTTTTAAGCCGTGCCCAATATTTGATTCGAGGTAAATTGCCCTTTTCAGAGCATTTCCCAAAACTTTCCTTTGGAATTCAAGTCCCAGGACATCACTTCTTCTCGCGTATCAGTCCTTGCTTTTCTTGGCTTATTATCATACTCCTAACACTCTTAAATCGGGCGAACGGGTGGTCAGGAAAAGTTTAAAGAACACAATACCCCATAAAGCAATTTAATATTCTAGGCAAAATGAAAGATAAACTTTAATTCACCATTTATACTATAGATTTAATTCTTGTTAACAATATATTTACATAAACATATAGTAAAGGGTATTTTTTTAGCTGCATGAGAAATGGAAATTTTGTTGGAGTTGCTGGTTTGTTGGCATAAACTAATGACTTTACATAGCCGCATGAGAAGAAATCCAGTGGCGTTAAAAAGCATGAACGAAGGGGAAAGTAAACAGGACTACTTCTGATAATAATTTTGTCACCAATTTACTTTTGCAATAAATCGATTGTTACTCGCGCTGAATGCCAACTTGACCTGTTTTCTTGTAACCAAATGTCGTTGCTGTTAATTTTAATAGATGTTATGATGATTCGTTACCGGTTTGATGATTGTCTTCATTCCAAATACGGCAATTTTGCTTAGTATACATTTATCCTGAATTGAGCTTCGCAAATTTGACGATGATTTCTATGAACTTTTTAAACAGATTTAATTTTTCAAAGTGATTTTCCACAATTTGGAGGCATTGTTCTAGCTTTAAACGATCCATGATGACTTGCCAAACCTAATAGGCTCACATATTATATCTTGCAGCTTATCGCAAATCTTTCTTCATCTTTAAAATATGGTCCTATCTCATATTGTTTCATTCAACATATTTCGGTTATTTTTGTGTCATCCGTAGGGAAAAAACTAGGAAAAAAATACAAAAGAGCAGGACAGCTCTGTTATATTCTTGTTTTTATTCGTTTATACATGTGAAAATAAGTATTGTTATGATGAAAGATGTTTTAATTGTAAATAAGTTGTTTTCATTTTCGACATTTTCCGCGCATTCCTCTTTGATGTGCTCAAGTGTAAAAAGGCTGTCCCTTTTCGTCCCCGGCTACACATACGTGTAGGTAAATTTAACGTATTTTAAAGAGACAAGTTTATATATAAATGTCTAATTTGTCATAATTCTGAAAGTCTCTACATGTTATATGTTATCTCTTAATCGTTGTCATATAAGTTTTTGCAAGATTTATTTTAGTATTTGTGGGTACGCGTGCAAAAAAGATGGTCATGTTTCGCGGTGCGGAAGACAAGAAATGTTCGATCAGTATTTTTGTTTAAATTAAACTAAATATATGAAGCTTTTGCTATTATTTTCTAACAAAAGCATTATATATTAAAATAATATGCAAATATTTTAAAATACACACAGAATTTTTTGGTTTTTTATGAGAACAATGTGTACTTACACATATGTGTAGTATTATTGTCAACTACCTCAATTTAGCGAGAAAAAAAATGGAGTTAGGTGCAAGCGTTTGGTGAGGACTTTGCCAAATAATTCCTCTGCTTACTACTTTTGAAGCGATGAGCGGAAATGAATAGCATGGAACTTGCACAATGCAAATAAATCGTTTGCGCAAACTAACACAAATTCGCAAACAAAACTGATTACAGTTTTTTTTTAGAAAAAATAACGCATAAAATGTTACAAAACAACAAAATATTTTCAATCGTGAGCAAATAACCTATAATTTGTGTACACTTTCTTTTTGCCCCAGAGGACTCCAAAAGTCCCTCCCTTCCTAAATGTTATTACTTTCTTTATTCTTTTAAAACTACCTTTAATTTTAGTACTCACACATACCACTAACTTGGCGGGGCTTTTTTTAGATACAGGGGGGCCCACAAGCCTCAGCCCCCCTAAATTTAATTTTGGTTTTCTTTTTTTTAATTCCAGAGGGCGTCCAATTATTTTCTTGTGCCCCGCTAACTGCACTTTTGCCAAGCGTCGTCTTAGGTACAGTTTCCATGAATGGCTTCGAAGTTGCGTCGTTAGTGCTTAAAAACGGGATTTCCCGTTTAATTCTAATGCAAATATGTATGCACAGAAAAAAATATTGCCCCAATTAAAGCATTTATCAAAAATAAAATCAATCTTAATAAAACATTTAATCAACTGAATTAAGTGTTTAATCAAGTTAATTAAACGTTTAATCAAGTTAATTAAACGTTTAATCAAGTGAATTAAACGTTTAATTGTTACTATTAATTTTGTTCCTGGTGAAAATGAACAGTATCAATTAAACTTTTTATTCACTTGATTAAACGTTTAATTAACTTGATTAAGCGTTTAATTCACTTGATTAAATTTTTAATTAAAAATTATTTTATTTTTTATTTATGCCTTAATTGGGGCAACAGTTTTTCTGATTGAGAATGTTGTCTGCTAGTTGCAAGTTCAAGGTCGTTAGTATGAAGTTTCAAATTACATTTGCTGAAGAAAAGTTAATCTAAATATTTTGCAAGAATGAGTCAAAAAAATAAGGCAAATAACCCTAGGACAAGAAGTGCACGTTCTACATCAAGGAAAAAGCTATTCATATTGGAAGAAACTTTGGACTAGCCCCATCTACCAGAGACGCTGATAAAATTAAAAAAATTTTTGAAAACGCAACATCGTTACAACATTAACATTTTACAAATATGAGAAGTTCTTAAATGAAAAAATGAAGTCATTTCTCCGCATTTGGATTGAAGATCAACATAAGCGACAAATGCCCGTAAGTCAAATGGTTATTAAAGAGAAAGCTTTAACTTTATTTAATGATCTAAAAGAAAATTATCCGTTATTACACAGAAAAAAATAGACATTGATTTCAATTAAAAAAATTGTATTATTAATAAAAAAATTAATTAAATTTGCACCAGTAAGCAAATTAATACTATCAATTAAATGTTTAATTCACTTGATGAAATATATAGTTAACATGATTTAATGTTTAATTCACTTGATTTAATTTTTAATCAAAACTGATTTTTAATGACGCAAGTCGTGGTATTGGTGTAATTTA
The DNA here is from genome assembly GCA_943735925.1 of Pollenia amentaria. NCBI lineage: Eukaryota > Metazoa > Arthropoda > Insecta > Diptera > Polleniidae > Pollenia > Pollenia amentaria. The sequence goes on along the minus strand of OX031008.1, from coordinate 194,680,767 downwards.
AATTGAACTTGTTCATAACTATAAAAGAAAAATATTAAACCAGACACTGCAAAACAGGGAAATCTTGACAAATGGTAACGCTTGCCTTCAAAACAAACGTCTGTTTGTCAGTGATGCAACAAAAACAATAGAACTTATTGCCACTTTTCTAGTGATAACACTACCCAATAAAAAATTTTCTTATTTTGCGAAACACTAATGGTACATTTTAACAACTAGGCACACATTTATGCGCTACGCAATTTGACATACAGAGATGTAGTAAGATAAGTGAACGAATTCTTAATAAATAAAAAAAAATATACATATTAATTTTGAAGAGCCACAGGGAGGATATATAAAAATAACCGAAACAAAAATTCAGTGTGCAAAGCTAATCGTTATATTCACCAATTTTTATACACAGAAAAAAATAACAGTAGTTTTTTTATCAGTTAAAAAATTATTTAAAAGTATTTAAATTTAATTAATGCGATAATTGATCCAATTATTTTTTTAGTTGGAAGAAAATTAAAAATTTAGCTTTGATTTAATTAACATTTTACTTGTTTTGAAATAAAATTTTAATTCAAATTTTTATTAAATAACAAAAACTCTTAATTGACTTTTTTCGTTAAAAATAAAATAATTTAAACTTGTAGAATTGTTGTTGGGAATAGACAAAAAAAAAATTGTTTTTATTATTTTTTTTTATTAAAACTAAAAATATCAATTGAAAAAAAAAATATTCACAATGTTCAATTTTTAGTTATCAATCTAATCATTTGGGTAATAGAAGCAAGATCAACAAATTGTTTGCTTGGATCTATCAATATGGTATATAGAGACAATTTATAATGTTTCTCTGTATGCACGGAATAAACCACCTTCTGTGTCAAAAATGTATTGTTTCAAAGTGGGAGCACGCCATATAAAATTCATGTCTTCCGTTAGCGATATGGTAAGCGAAACTTTTACGTTTCTCCCTTACCAACCAAGAGAAAGATGTAGAATGGAATCAAATGAAATTGGAATATCTTGTAAAGATGTTGTAACTGAACAGAATTGTCAAGAGAGTTTGACACTCTCAGCAACATACATAGATATCGAAAGTTCTCATGCAGCAAAAAGAAAAAAACCCGATATCTATATACACTAATTAAATATAAATTTCAAAAGGACCATATGTTGCCTCTATTTAATGTGCACCTTTTTGATATTTATCCAAACCAAGGTCAAACAAATTATAAGCCAAAAGTTTCTGTATTTCACAAAGCTCAACAAAGTTTTAAATTTATTCTGCTATTGAAAACTTTTAATAAAATCTGTCTATTATTTAAAGATTATGTAAATTTTTTAATTTTTTTTTTTTAACCAAAGAAGAGTATTATGATATTGACACGCTGTATTAAGTTGAGAATATTTAAAATTTTATTTTTTTGTTATTTGTTGTGAATGTTATATAAAATGTTCAACAAAGTATTTAGCATTATTTTTTCAGTTGATCTCTTAATCATTTTATATCCCGAACTTCCTTTTAAAAAATATTTTTTCTCCCTATCGCTCTATCTCTCTCTAAAAGGGGTTTATATGTTGTAGTTCACAAAAATGTGCATAAATTTCAATGATTTTAAGCATTTTTTCTAGTTGGTGTAGTTGTTTAACTTACACAATATTTTTACATACATACATAAAATATTTTTCAATTTGTAATCTTTTAAATACAAAAAAAAAAATACTATGAATTTTTACTCTATGGAATAAAATGTGCAAACATATACAAACATACAGAACAGTGAAATGATAGAGCAGAATAAAATATGAGTCTTTAAAATACAACATAAAACCTTAAAAAGCCTTGAAGCCACCAAAAGTTTTTAAAAAAGGCCTATTGGTCAAATTCAAACAAATCCTTGTATATAAGAAAAATTACAGAGAAAGAGGAAATATATTTATATACGAGTAGAAAAAGCTTTTTGCATATTTATGAAATCAAAATTTATCCTACCACGAAAGGAATAAGTAAAAGAATGGCTAAACACAACTACTACTACAATAACAACAACAACAACGGCACTATATAGATGTATAATACACCCAGAATTTGGTAGATTTTTGGTGATAGTAGTCTTCTTTGTTAAAAAGTTAACCAAGTTGAATATTAAAAATCAACCTAAAAAATAGAAAAAAAAGAGAAATATACATGAAAAAAAAAAATTTATAGTTTGTTTGCAAATCTGTGACCTAAAAAAAAACCGAAATAATAAAATAAAAAAAGGATTTAATCTGCTTTTATATATATTTTATCAATTCAGATTTCGTTTGTTCGGTTCCTTTACCCTACACTATTTCCCTTTGAGTATTGGAAATCACAAGAAAAAAATAAAGGGTAGACGCAAAAAAATAAGAAAGTCTTAAAAAAAGTTTAAATATTTTTAAGTTGTTCTCGTACTAGCTTAAAATTAAAATTTTTGTTAAATAGACTAGTATCGTAAGGACTCTGCCAACAATTATGTCGTGACGTCATTTCGAAGCTTAGAACGCACAAAAGTTAAAGTTCCAAGAGTTGTGGCCCCTGTCCTTAGTTTTATACAAATGTTGGTGGCGAAGATTTCAGCGCACATAACTGGAATAAATCTTTAGTTATAAGGTTTTTTTTTTCTATTTTATTTAATATAGTATTCGACATCATCGCACGTGATGCTACTTCTTTAAATAGAGGTATATGATGGGGACTCAATCAGCATCTAGACTTTAGATCCTAATTCTATATTCTAGAGAGTCTGGAATGTGATGATGATATCGGCCTGCAGTCTTACATTTATCAGCACATGCAGGCCTGCCATGTTTACCGAATTATCGGGAATTTTATGTTTTTTTTTTCTCTAAATTATCAAAGTGCCAATTTGCCGATTTTTGCAAAAATGCCGATTTTTCGATAACCACTCAAACCATTACTTTTTGTTTGTTTTAGTATAATTAATTAGTTTTTAGCGACGCTGAAATACTAATTACTTTGAAAAGAGACAACTGTTATTAAGTCAGCACTTCTACTAAAGAAAAAAATGGTAAGGTTTATTAATTATTATAGTGCTTGTAATGTTGGGTTAATTAATTTTATTTGTAAAATTTTCCACTATGCAGAATTAAAGATCAAAGCTAAAAGAAGAAATAAATTTTAAGCCTAAAATAATTCAATTTAAATGCCTTTATCTATAAGAAAAATATTAAATACTTTATATTTGTGTTTGAAAATGGATAGATACTTACAAAACAGTAAAGGTAAGCTAAATTTATATTCGTCAATTAATGAAAACAATTAAAGTAACAAAATTACTCATTAAAGATTATAACGCAATTGAGGAAGATGCAGGTACTTCAGATAACTAATCTAATGTCAGAAAGTTAAGTTCATTTGCAGACTTTTTTGAAAAAAAAATTCAGATTTAAAACGTGAGGATTTTATGGCTGCATTTCCTAAAATGTTTGGTCTTACCACATTCTTCTGCAAATATGGGGGAAATTTTTTTATATAACAAAATTTCGATATTCCCTTTAAAACTAATCTTTGCAAGTGGTTCTTTTTTTATTTTATGAAATGTTTGATAAATATGTAGCTTTAATATAAAAAAACTAAAAAACTTTTTTTAATTAACTATATATAGCATTTTCAGTTTAAATAAAACCTTTTTCAAATAAAACAAAACCTTTTTTAAATTAAACGAAACATTTTTCAGAATAAACGAAACTTTATTCGAATAAATTAAACTTTATTCAAAATTTAGATATTTTTAATTAGGCTTAAGTTCATTGAATTTAATTTTCATTAAATTATTTTTATGACGACAGGAATTTTACAACATGAAATTAATTAAAATTTTTATTTATAATTTTTCATTCTTGACTGCGCTGAGATTTGAACCCAGGCTTTCACGGACAGGTTGCCGGGACTAGTTTCGATTGTAGCCACACAATCTCTTCAGTGGGGTTTGCCGTTTTACTCACTCGGCTATTGAAGCCGGATGGCGTCAAGAGTCAAACATCAATCTTTAAACCAAATGGTATTTCATCTTGTTCGATCGAAATTTGCTTTTTGAATGAATTATTATCTATTTTAATTGATTAACATTTTCTTCCTAACTTCTATTTTTTTCGTACTTTTTTGTCAAGAATTCTTCTTGAAATCCAAATTACATTTTTGTTTTTCATGTTTTTGTCTTTCTATTTTCTTGTTGACCTTTTTCTGCACAACTTGAAGGACAAATGTAAACATAGCTCGTGCCTTAGCTGTTAACAATAATTAGTATTGTGGTTATTTTATTGAACTGTTAATGGTTTTTAATCCAAATTTAGATATTTTTATTACGCTTAAGTTCATTGAATTTAATTTTCATTCAATTATTTTTATGAAGACAGGAATTTTACAACATAATTTCATGTTATTGATATTCTTTCACTCTTGACTGCGCTGAGATTTAAACCCAGGCTTTAACGGACAGGTTCAAATCTCAGCGCAGTCAAGAATGAAAAATTATCAATTTTAATTAATTTCAAGTTGTAAAATTCCTGTCTTCATAAAAATAATTTTATGAAAAATAAAGTCAATGAACTTAGGCGTAATAAAAATATCTAAATTTGGATTAAAAACCATTAACAGTTCAATAAAATAACCACAATACTAATTATTTATTTATAATTTTTTTAAACTGAAGTGCCGATAATGCCGATTATCTATTTAAATTATCTGGGACCCCTGACCACATGTTAGCTAAACTTAAATGTCTTGAGAGCAAAACTACAAAAGCCGGTAAAAAAAACATTAAGAGAGTAAGATTACGCGCTGCAACTCTCTTAACAATAAAAAAATTCCGAATAGAAGAAGCTGGAAGGAGTTAGAACATTCTGTTACCTTGGCAGAATACTAAAATGACGGCATTTCAAACGCTTATCAGTCGTTTGTTATATTACGACTTCTATGGAAGTCGACCCATTGGAATGTTCTTTATATATCATTTAAGAATATAAATTATTTTCTAATCTGATCAAATTATATTTGCCGAAGTGTTCATCAAGTACAAGCAAACTTCATAATTAAAAGAACATCTAATCGCCATTACTTTGCTCCATATATATCGCTTGGCACCATGAAATAAGTCCCCAGGATATTAGTCCCCAAAAACAAAATGCAATATGTCCCCCAAAAAATGGAAAGGAAGTAACAACAACGTTTATGGGGTGTTATTTCTTGTTTTTAGGGACTTATATCGTTATTGGTTTTGAGTTTTTGTCCGATTTTCATTTCCTATACGCCGTTCGAAAGGTGTTGACCACCGCTTGAGATTTTAGTCAAAAATTAACCCTTTTCTACACTATATTACTATATTATAACATTAATTTATACATAATTAAAACCCAATATTATAACCACAAAAGGCATATATTTGTGCTGAAAACACGTTTGGTTTAAAAATTTAGCTACTATTAAATTAACCCGTTCATGACCAACATTTTTAAGAAGACATTAAAAAAAATATTGTGGAAAAAATTTTAGTCCAGTAAAAATAATATACATTTGCTATTAAGGCACGTATAACAAGACATCATTAAAAACCAGCTGTTTATCTGCAAAAAGTGTATCTCGTTTAGGAAATACTTTCATTTTATATCAAATAGGGGCAAAATCAAGTCCAATAGTTACAAAATGGTGGCCAACAATTTTTTGAGGATATTTTTTAGCAATATTTTTTCGTAAGCATTGAACAATTACTCTTTTGTGCCACTAGCTGAAATATTATTTACCAAGAAACTAGAAAATTATTAATTTCTTCCCTGAAATCACAAAAAAATGTTTCAAGGCTTCGCTAACTAAAGCTGTTCTGTATACCCGGCTTCGGCCGGGCGCAATAATTTTCTCCTCTATTGTATAACAAACACCGGCTTCGCCAACTAAAGCTTCTAAATTTGCTATCTATCACGCAATTTTTAAAACCATAACTGAACAATACGTATTATATTGGGGCCTTATTTCATATGAAATGAGTCCCTAAAAAGTGCGGTACTATTTCATTTCTGTTTGGGGCGTTATTTCATTCTGTTGGGGGTTTATTTAATTTTTAAATTGGAGATTTATCATATGAAATAAGACCCCAAAAAATTGTGGACTTGTTTCATTTTGTTTTTGGGGATTTATTTCCTCGGGACTTGTTTCATGCCCCCCCCCCCCCCCGTATCGCTTATTTTCACCAGGTTTCTGTGCCTGATTTAAGTTTGCATTTTGTTGTTCGTCGTGATCATTAATTTAGTAACACAATTTTGTTCCATTATATGCATAACATGGAAGGAATTTCAGAAACTCTTGTTATATAAATTTTTTTTTTAGAAATAACTCAGGTCAAGAAATTTTTTACCCAGAGACCAGAGTATACTTTTCTTAGGTTTTAGGTTGCGCGTTGGTATCTTTAAGTTAAAAAAACAGGGTTTCGTCATATTCGAGACTTATAAATGTGAGTATTCATCTTTTTTTGTAAAACTTGGTATGTCTCCTGAAAGTTTTACCAATTACCTTTACAATAAATACCTCAACTTTGTAATATATTTGTGCTTCTCTTAGATGCCTTAACCTGAAATCAGGTTTTCGCTATATTCATGGTATTTTCGCTATTTTTTCCTTTTATTTTTTCTTTATAGTTTGACTTTATTTTTGTATTTTTTTTTAAGAATATTTAAATTTATTATATATATTATTTGTTTTGTGCTATAAAAAAAAAAAAACATGAATATAGCGATTACTCGGATTTTTCTAACTCCATGTTAAAAAAAGTGTAGATTCGGAGACAGCGCAACTCAAAACCATAGAAAAATATACTCTAGTTGCAGGGATATGTTATGATTTTAACCCTGAAAGAATGCTCTTCACTATACTAAGGTTACACTTCATCGAATCGACGAAGTTTTTTAAAAGAAACATTCTAGCAGAACGAAAAAAAATAAAGCATATAAGAGTTATTTCTCTCTCTCAAAATTTGATACGAGTTTGAATTCTTTTTTGTGTTTTCAAATTAATTAATTTTTTAAAGCTTTCGTCGTTGTTGAAAAAAGAGCGTAATTTGAATACAAATAAAAAATTTATATGATAAGGTGTAAATAAGCTTCGTTGATACGACGAACAGTAACCATCCAGGGTTAATAAGACTGTTGTTTAGTTTATTGAAATTATTAAAAAAAACCAAAATTCCGCAATTAAATTACCTTTAAGCTGAAGTTTTTTCTTAAAAGGCACAGTAGCTTTAGAAACATAATTATTTTTTTTTTGGCAAAAAAAAAAAATTGACAAAAATCTGATGTGGTATATAAAATAAACTGTAAGAATTGTAACGTGGTTTATATAGGAGAAACTACTCAAAAATTAATTAAAAGATTAAAACAACATGAAAATGATTGTAAAAGTTTAAATGAAAAAAATAATTTATCAGCACTAGCTAAACATGCTAGATCAAACAAGCATGAGTTTGATTTTAATAATGCAACAATTCTGAAACAAGAAAGAAATAAATTTAAACTACAAGTCCATGAAATTAATCAAATTGTAAATTATGAGCAACATGCATGTAATTATAAGAGTGATAAAAAAGATTATATTAATACATATTGTAATTTAATAACTCTTTCAAAAAAGCAAATTATATATATAGTAGTATAGTAGGTTGTATTTGATTTAAATGTAGTTATTGAAAATTTTATGAAGTTTTAGATTTTATTTTATTAATGTAATAAACATTTTTTCAATCATATAAATTAGGTAACATTTTTAAGTTTGTTTTGTTTTGTAATTAATATAGATCCTGAAGATGAACTGTTAGTTCGAAATATATTGATCAATAGAGAAAAAAATACAATGATTTGTTTTATTTATAAGGATTAAGAGGAGGCAATACAAAAGCATAATGAAATATTATAATTGATCCAGCAATACAATAATAAAAAATTTTAAAGATAAAAAAAAAATTATTTATTTGCATCATTTTGAAAAATTTTTTTATAAACATTCATCAAAAATTGGAAAATGTATGGTCGATCTCAATTAGTCCTTAACATTTTCTCGAGACTTACTTGCCCTTTGTCGCCACTTCTTAGGGGTCTCCCATACAAATACTGCGTTTTATGAAATTCTTAAATTAATTAAAATCAAAATTTTTTAACATCTTTTAATCATTTATGGCTTGTTCTGTTTGCAACTTAGTTTTTTATATGTGTTGAAATACTTGGAGGAATAGCTGCATTTTCCAATTTTTGATGAATTTTTAAAAAACAAATATTTCAAAATGTTGCTAAACAATTATTTTTTTTTATATCTTATTTATTTATATTTTTTGGCCAAAGTTTGAACTTTATGTTTTAGATATAGTTTTTGGTGAGCTAATTGGGCCTAAATTTTTTCGATGTAAATTATAAACACATTTAATTACATTTTGTTCCCAACGTTTCGTCAGAAAAACTTTTACGTAAATATAATTTTATTGCGGAATTTCGTTTTTTTAATAATTTCAATAAAATAAACCGTTTTTGAGTTACGTGAATCCATGTTGTGCAACGTCCTCCATTTTCGAAATAACGGTGTATCTTGAAAACAAGAGCTAACACGGTTAGCACCACTGTATTCAATTTCTAGCACAGTGTAATTATTCAAAAAGTTGCATCACTGCTTAGATTGCATACGAATTAACTTGTTTTCGATCTCATATTACATTGTTGTTGTTTTTTACAAACTAAATAATGCAATTCTTTCGCTACTTTCCCAGACAAGGAAAAATATAATTTTATGTTCATTGCCAAGTATTCTATAAATCAAACGTCCCTTTATCTCCAAAGGAAATGGTGTATTTCACAGTTATAACTTTTTTCTAATATACCAAATATAAAAAGAAATTTCATATTTTGTACTTATACATTTATTCATACAGTCAAAAACTAAATATACAAAAGAGTATTTATGTACACGAAAAAATATTCACAAATATTGTATATAGAAAAAATCTGGAATTAGTGAACGAAAAAAAAAACTTTGTCCGGTTGAATTCATAAACTGCCAATGTCATATTATTTGAAACATATGTGCTACCATCTTCTCTTCTCTATTAAGTTTTTTCATTTAAGTTTTTGTGTATTCTTTCATCACCAAAAAAAAAAAAAAGAATCCTTATGCAAATATTCGTTTTCATAACAAAATAGTTTTCCAAAATTTAAGTTTCATTTGGTTCAATTTGTTTCCTTGTAATACTTTTTTTTATAAACATTCATTAAATTTATATCATTAACCCGACTTTGTTAACCAATTTGTCTTTATATGCGATGCGGTACGAATTGAATGGAGTTCTCAAGAATGAAGAAAAAAATAATTTAACATAATTTAACTTTTTGTATACGAGAAATTATAATATTCATTTGTTTACTTTAATCATTGCATTAATAAATTTGAAAATATAAATTTGTTTATTTATCTGCAGGGCAAATTTTGATATGCATAAACACATTTTTGAAATAAAGGGTCCGCCAAATAACTTTTTTTTTTTGAAAATGCTATAAAAAAAACTACTGAATATTTTCTCAAAATTTCCCCAATGGCTTCACGAATATTGTCCTTTAAAGCGTCAATTGTCTCTGGCTTGTCGGCGTAACACTCATCTTTGAAGGCACCCCACAAATAATAGTCCAACGGTGTCAAATCGCAGCTCCGATGTGGCCCAAAACATAAGCTCTGCGGCTGATAATGCGATCTTCAAAAACAGGGCGCAAAACATCGAGTGTAGCTTCGGCTGTGTGGCACGTAGCGTCGTCCTGTTGAAACCAAATGTTGCCAATATCCTCCTCCTCAATTTTTGCGAACAAAAATTCGTTCAACATGGTCCGATAACGATCGACATTGACTGTAACGGCCACTCCTTGCTCATTTTCGAAGAAAAATGGCCCAATTATTGAGAACAACGGTGAATTGATGTTGATGGCGCTTCAGGCACACTTACTGCCACAGCAGCAATATTCTCGGGTGTACGCACTCTTTTTGGCTTTTCGCGCTTTGGTTTATCGACGAGGATGCCAGTTTCTTTCACTTTTTTCACAAGATAACGAACATACGGAGGTGACGGTGCTTCTTCTTCCAAAATCCGTACGCAATTTTCGCACACATTCTGCAACATTACCATGATTTTCAAAGTATTGTCGCAATATTTCCCAGCGTTGTTCAAGCGTATACACAACCATATTCGTTCAGCGGAAGGATAAAACTAATTATCTGTCAAATCAGGCATGAGCTAAGTGTTACCATTCACGAAATAATCACTAGTTGAAAAAAAAGTTAGATGGCGGAGCCTTTATATGGACGAAATTTGCCTTTCTGCTCATAGAAGCCCCCATATGTCACATCTAAACAGTAAGAACTGCACAATAAGCCAAGTGTGGGCTAAAGTTATGTAAGTGAAGGCAAAAAAAAAAAAAAAAAAAAAAAAATACAATGAGTGTTAATACTTCGACGAATTAGCAGGCATCTTTTTCTATACGGTGCAGAACTAGAATTAGTAATATCCTATATTTGTATCGGTTTTATTATATCCAGTAACTGCGATTCCAGTGAAAACATGAAATCACGTTTATGTAGAGCTAAAGCGGCCTTCCGTTTGCTGTCGTCGGCTTGGCAATCCACAACCATATCCAGAAGTACAAAAATAAACATAATTAATGCCAACGCATATGAAACGTGGTAGCCATCCAACAGCGAATGGCAAATAAGCTTCTTTGAATCGGTATCTGCGTAAAGTTTTGCGAATATTTTCGCGTAACATCATAACAAATATTGAGATGTTGGTACGGACGCGGCAGATACAGATTCGCATAAAAACAAAGTGTGTTAAGTGGTCACAAATCACGAAATGATGTAACAAGGCAAGCCGGAGGCGTCGTCCTTCCAAAACCTGGGGCATAGAAGCAGCGAAGCTTGGTGTATCTTCGCGCAAAATAATATACATTTCAAGTGGCAAAGCCAGATAAAACCCATTTGCGTAGGCCATATGCTCCTAACAGGAACTGCTGGGTAACATGAATATGCATATCAGAATTGACATAGAAGTTTTTTTTTGTTAACCATTTTTGTAGGCGTATTTAAATTATTTCCCAGAGAAGGCTTTATATGGGGCCTATGTTAAACTATGGACCGTTCTTCACTTAATTTTCTACTGTGATTTAAAGCCTCATAAAACTACGAAAGACCAAATTCAGCTACAAAAATATTATTCGTTACGGTTTTAGGCGTACTTAACAATTTTCCGAGAGAAGGCTTTATATGGGTTCTATAGCAAATTATTAACCGATCTTCATGAAATTTGACAGTGTGATTTCTAGTCCTATAAAACTATTACGCACTAAATTTTGTTACAGCAACAATATTTCTTACGGTTTTCCGAGAGTAGACTTTATTTGATGACTATGGCAAATTATGGACCGATCTTCACAAAATTTACCAGTAGATTTCTACTCACATAGTACTAATTTGTGCAAAATCTTATATTAATATGAAATCAATAAAAAAAAGTTTCACACGGAATGACAAACTTGGTGTACCCACATTCACCACTAGTGGCGAGGAAAGGTATACAAAAATAAAACATCAATATGTCAGATTCTTCATATCTAATCAGTTTCGCACTTTAATAGAAATATATGCACGGCATACATGCCCGTTAATTTTAAAGCTAGCGTTTTCTTTTTTTTTTTTTAGTATAGGATTTTTAGTTTTTATCCGGTTACGGTGCCTTATCTCTTGAAATTTTTGTAAACAATGCACTCTACAATACGGCTCTGAAGCTATAGATTATGTTATTAATTGTGGTACAGAACATATCGAGCCATAACCGCAAAAAAGCTTAAGCGACAACATATTCAATTTTCGTTTTTTTTAATAAATGAATTTATTGGTAGCACTTGCATCATCTCCTAAAATCTCATAGTCAGAGAAGGTACCGTTACCATTTTATAGAAAAAACAATTTTAGCTTAAGCGCCAATTTTCATACAAAATTTTTATGAAATACAATAAAAAAAAACACCATCGCCTGTAAAATTTTGTTTTTGTCGCTTGAGCTTTTTTTGCGGTTATGGCTCGATATACTGAAATGACAATAATTGGCAAGAAATGTTCATTTTAATTAAACTGGACATTGACTCTGGAAGGCGACTGAAAGAGAAGTATGCAGCGAAAAACACAAATGGTCTATTATCTGATAAATCTGACGTGTTGGGACAAAACTGAGGTCTTATTCGGATTAAGCATGACAAAAACATAAGGATTAGTTTAAAATGTTTAAAAGAACTTTTTCAATGCCGACCTGTGTAATTAATCATGAATTGATGGTCTTCAATAACACAATAACAAACACTTCTCTTTGTGACTATAATGACTTTCTTTTAATCCAAAATGTCAAGCTGAGCAACAAGTGTGCATTCGAGAATATTTGTCAACGATACCAAAAGTTTTACACCTAAAGGGAAGGTAAATACTTTGGTTGTATCCTTATGTCCAAATATTTAAGCCAGACATAGAAATGAATAAATGAAAATGTTTATGTATTCCCGGGAATATCAAAAGTTCGAGAAAGAAGAAACCCTAGTGTTGGAGCCCAAGATAACAATTGTTGAGGGAAAAATACAATATTGTTAAAAAGTGATTGCTGAATTGCAAAATATGAACTTATATGGAAACACAAAAATGTTTTTCCAAAACTTTAAGAAGACTATTTATTCCCGTTGAAAGCTTGAAAAACTTGCCATGTACACATGTTCTGTAACTTTGTAGAGAACTTCTCGCATCGAAAAGATGTGAAACAAAATATTCCCTCGTTTCTCGAAAAGTGAGAAAAAATTGCCGAAAATTATCAAACGAGATTACGTCGTTTCGTTTTCAATGTCATAATATTAAACTCAAAGCCGATGTGAAATAACAGGCGTCGAGAACGCCAATCACACATGGCGTTGAGGGCGACCAAAAATTACGAAAATTGAAAAAATTTTCAACGACGCACACTGGGGCCAAAAGCACTTTTTCGAGGATTAATTCATAGCTCCTCAGCTACAATAGTGAGGCACACTAAATTTAATGGGAGTAACTCTTAGATCAAACTTCATGTTCTAACAAAATTTGGGGGTATAAGAGGGGGATACGGGTACCCCCCATTCAACAAATTAGTTTTTTTCTTATATCTGAAGAACTACAATAGTGAAGAATTCTAAATTTGATGTGTGTAACTCTTAGAACAAACTTAATTTGTCAACAAAATCTTGTAGGTATTAGAGGAGGCTACGGGTACCCCCCATACAAACAAATTAGTTTTTTTTTTCTTATATCTGAAGAATTACAATAGTAAAGCATACTAAATTTGATGTGCGTAACTCTTGGAACAAACTTAATTTTCCAACAAAATCTTGTGGGGATACGGGTAGCCATTATACAAAAAAATTAGTTTTTTTCTTATATCTGAAGAATTACAATAGTGAATCATACTAAATTTGATGTGCGTAACTCTCAATCCCATGCAAAAAAAATTATTAATAAAAAATAAACATGATTTTTTATTCACGCAAACTCATAGTCTGCAATAAATGACTTCACATACGTATTATGTTAAAAATTATTTTTTATAAGTTCTGTTTTAAATACTTTTATAATTAATCAAAACAAGTAGTTTTCCAGTAAAATGGGATATTGTTTAATTAAAAACGATTTTCAGTTAAAAAACGTGAACAAAAATGTTTGAAGGTACTTTCTTGCAAACGAAACGTTTGCTTTCGTTTTGTTTTGTTCTTTGCTGTGAGTAAAACAAAAACAAAACATATACAATTAGAATGATTGTGCCATTTTGTTTTGTATTGTTTTTGCTCGTGAGTGCAAATTGTACATTAATATAAACGTACACAGCTGGAAGAGAAAAGAGTGAGAACAATATTGAAACATGCGGAGAAAAAAATTCGGCTAGAAACACAACGCTCGAGCTTGTTCCTGCAAAATGTAAACATATTGCATGGAAATATACAAAACAACATTTAAAATAAATAAATCATAATTAATAATATATAAATTTAATCACGGTCACGCGTGACTCTTGTGTGACTCCCGCGTAAGAAATCACGACATTTGCACATCTCTAATAAAAATTATAGCAGAAGTCGTGAAGCGGTTTTTGTTGGTAACACAACGCGTGTTGCTACTAATTCATATATAACTTCTAAGGCGCACTGATGCGCACCATAATTTTTTCTAAAACAACGTGGATTTATTCAACGTTTAAAATAAAGTTAAAATCTACATTTAATCAAGCCTAATAAATAACTTTATGTCCACTTAAATCGAGAAAATTAATTTTTTTTTTGCATTTCCTATATAAACTTAAAAAATAGAAGCACTTCTACAAACAATTTTTTTTACAAATTTAAGCCACACATTTGAATAAATACCTGAGCTTGATGGTTGCATGGTAATATTAATTACTTTTTGAATTCACTTTCGGGAAATCGGATTTATTTACGAAAAAAAATTTAGCTTTTATACCAATTTTTTTAAATATTTTGTTACAATGTTTAATTTCAACGCGTCAGTACAAAAGCACCGTAACATATTTGACATTTATTTTTTTGCCTAATGATGCAGAATTTTGTGCACTTTAATCGAATACTTTTAGTTTTCACGGTACATGAACTTTTTTTTTTTTTAATTAATCTGTGAACTCACTGCCTTCGGCCCCTGTGTGCGACGCGTCGCGACGGCGGCAAAAATACAACCGTCGGACAATTTATTGTTTTAAGGCCCTATTTTATAGCTAACCGAAAGCTAAAAGTAAAATTTTTCGGCCGTTTACAAAGTGTTTCATTATTACAACTTCACTTTAACCTAAAGTAAACTATAAGTTAAGAAAAGGTTTATCCTATCTCGAAGGCTTAAGTAAAATTGTAATTATGGAACACTTTTTATACTGCCGACAAAATCCTACTTTTAGCTTTCGGTTAGCTATAAAATAGGGCCTTAAAACAATAAATTCTTGAGAGGAAAATTTAGGTTTTCTTGAAATTAATATGCAAATTATTCGAAAACTTTTCTTTAATGCAGAGCGAAGATCAATTATTAAATTATTTTAAAATATTACTATTGTAAGACAAGTAAGCACGTAAAGCCGTATGTAGTACCACTTCGGGGAGAGTGGATCAAACAGTTTCCATGGATAGAAAAGGAAAAGGGAGGTCAAAGCAAATGGCGTACTCTTTGCAAAGTATCAACAAGGGGTGATCTCGTGATTTATCAATAATTTTCGCTCACATCAAATTACATTCTTTACGGTATAAAGTATCGCAGAAGAAAAATTATGGCCCTAATCATGTAAAACGCAGAGCAACGCCAAAGAATAACATTGAAAGCACAGACAATGTCATAAATATTTTGCAATTTTGTTGGTGCTTTCTACAGAAATGGTGCATAGCTTGTGGCGTTGAAAATTTTAAAACAACAACAAAACTACAAAATATTTATGACATTGTTTGTGCTTTCAATGTTATTCTTTGGTGTTGCGATGCGTTTTACATGATTAGGGCCTATATATTTGAAGAGTTGTAACAGGAGTTCTGTCTATTCTACATTCATCGGCCACCATCCCGCTGTTTCCAATTTGACACAACCAAAAGGCTTATTGAAGTCAACAAATTAGTTTTGCTTTAATTTTAAAATAACAGAAAATGTGTTATGTACACAGAAAAAAGTGTTTTATCAATTAAAAAAAATGGTTTAAAAAGTATTTCAATTTAATTAATGGGATAATTGAATCAATTATTTATTTAGTTAAAGGAAAATTAAACATTTAATATTGATTTAATTAACATTTTAGTTGTTTTGAAATAAATTTTCAATAAAAATTTTAATTAAATAACAAAAAATCTTAATTGACTTTTTTCGTTTAAAATAAAATAATTTAAACATGTCGAATTGTTGTTGGAAATTGTCAATATTTATTTACATAAATTAACACATTGTTTGAAATGGCAAAGTTTTTTGATCACTTTTTTAATTAAAATTAAAAATATCATTAATTGAAAATATTTTTTAAACATTTTAAAATTTTTAGTAATCAATATAATCATTTTGTTGATAGGTGCAAAATCAAGAACTAGTTTGCTTGTTTTTATGAATTTGGAATAAATTTGGTGATTGGGGAAATTTAATAATTTTTTCTGTGTATTTATAAATAATTTTATTTTAAATGATTTCATATAATTTTTTGATATGATTTAATATGATATGACTGATCACTAGAACTGCAATGACTTATGTATGTAAATTTATGTATGTAAGTAATATTTATTGAAGTTGTGAGTTTTTATGCACATTTTTGGTCTATTTTGTTCGTAATAAATAATGGTACCATCATGGTCTAAAAAGTACTTTTGTTTTCGTAATTGGTACAAAATCATCAAAGCCATTTTCCATTCCTGTGCTGCATGCCTTGTTTTACTAATAACAACATAATTACACCAAATTTGTTATAGTTAACCTTTTTTTGTCAAAGTAGACTTTGCGCATGAGAAAGGGGTCTAAGATAACAGAAGAGTAAAAAATTCGTCATTGACTTTGTGACAAAAACAAAAAACTTTTTTGGATACTTCTTAATTTGCGAAAAAACTTACCATATGTAGTGAACCCACTCTGTCAATCTTGACCTTAAAATTGTATTCTCACTTAAGTGTTTTTCGTTTTTGTTTATTCACATGCAGTCATTCTACAATTTGCAGTTGTCATTGTTGCAATTTTGTCAAAAAAAAAAAAAAAATTTGTTTACACTAATTTTAATTTCATTTTAATTTTTACATTTTTCATCTGGTTCGAATTTAGTGTTTTTTGTGATTTTCAGTCTGACGTGCAGCGTTGCGTTGCATTGTGTTGATTTGGGTTATTTTTTTGTTTTATCATAAATTTTAAGCGCTAATTTCATTCAGTTTTTTCTTTTTTTGTATTTAATTTTCGTTTGTGTACTTTTGTGGACAAGTGCGGTAAAATTTTAATGTATTTTTTTTTGTAGTTTTTGTTTTCGTGGAAAAATTTTTGTGTATACTTTGTGCTATAATTAAACAAATTTGTTTATTTTACAAGTAAGTTTCCTTTTTTTTTTTGTGGAAATTTGGTTTGATTTAGAAAAAAATGAGGTTATTATGGAAATAAACATAATTTTAAGTGACATTTGATTTTTTTAATTATCTGCAAAATAAACGATTATCGACCATTTTCTAGAAGTCTAAATTTAGTGGAATTGAAATCGAAAGAGACTTTTAGTTTAAAATTTTTTTTTTTAATTAATTTATCATTTTGTAAATAGAATCAATTTTTTTTTTAGTTTTTGCTCAATTAATAAATAATTGATTCAAGTAACATTTTAATTTAATAAGTTATAATTCGTTTCAAGCAATTTATATATATGATAAAAAAACTAGTGATAATATGTTCTGTATAGATACCTAAAATTGTTATACCCACCACCAGTGTTGCTAAAAGTAGGGGTAAATCCCTACATAAAGGATTTTTTTTTAAAAAAAAAAATTAAGAGCGTAGGGAAGACGGACCGATTTTTTATATTCGCCAAAATTTAGGTATTTTTTCATATTGTATTATTCGTATATAAATGCTCATACATGTATTTTTAATAATGATTTAATATTTAAAGAAACAGAATTCTTAAGTCTAGAATATGTTCTTGGACGAAAAAAAAGATGAGTACAAATTTGAACTTAGGTCTTAACAATTTAACTTAAGCCTTAATGATCTCATGTATGAGTGAAGAACAATCGCATAAAATTAATTTTTCTGACATTGTGAAATTAATATGTGAAATTGTGAAATTAATATGTTTTGGACAGTTTTGGATAAGAATAGTTAAAATAAAAAACTATAATGAGGAGGTTGTATACCAAATTTATCGAAACTGGTAAAGATTTTGTTTGTTTTACTCAATGCAACGGCCAATGCAGAGAGACCAACAAAAAGCCAATCAAATTGAACCACACAACCTTAAGTTTAATTTGTATTATAAGAGCATTTTTGCCAAAACAATAATCATTTTTGCTGCAATAATTTCGAATGTACTAAAGGTCACTCGAATATAAAAATACCTCGAAAGTAAAATCAATGCGTTTCAATGTAACGAACAGTAAACGCTTTTCATTGGTGAGGAACCTTTTGCTACTTGAGTAGCATTATTGCTACTTCCTGTGGATGTAGCGAAGATATTCTAAACAGACCAACTAATGCTAAGGAAGCGTTTGGAATCTTGAATAAGTTCTGGAGTGCGGCTTACATTACAGTATCTACAAAAATTAAAGTATTCAACAGCAATGTAAAGTCAGCATTGCTTTATATCTGGGGACCTTGAATTTAACATAGAAAAAATTATTAAATTTCTCCAATTACCAAATTTATTCCAAATTCATAATATCAAGCAAACAATTTGTTGATTTTGCACCTATTACCAAAATGATTATTTTGATTACTAAAAATTTTAAAATTTTGAAAAAATATTGTCAATAAATGATAAAGGTATTCACGTCAAAAGTTGCACCCTTGCAAAAAAGCAACTGTACAAGAACATAACAACAGCCACATAGACAATTATTTCTCACATTTGATGCAAAATTGTCAGGGTCTAAGTAAGTGGAAGATTATCAGAATAAAAACAAAAACATATTGCAACTTTTTATGGCATTGCCAAATTGAAAAAAATGCTTAAATTGTACCCATAAAATCAACTCTACACTTAACAACAACGCAGGAATACTTTTTTACAGTAGATTTTTTTCTTTAAATTAAAAAAGATTTGTGGAAAAGATGAACAGTGTGAAAAATAAAACAATTAAAAAAGAAAAAACTTCTAAAAAATGGAAGGAAGCAGAAATAATAAATATACTGGATTTTTTGTCCGAAAATAGAAATTTTTAGGTAAGTTATATATTTGGCTTATAAATTAATAAAATTTATAATTATGCGTATTTTTCAAGAAACCTACGGCTGAAATTTATTACAACAATTTTTTAAAAGAATCGCAAGTGCATGCCTCTTGGGATATTATAAAATGGAAGGTGCGTTATCTAAAAAATTGTTTTGTTAAAGCTGAAAATTTGAGGTGCAATACATTTAGAAAATGGCGTAACTACTGTAAATAATAAATTTGTTGTTTAAAAATTTCCTGAAATGAAATAAATACACAATCAAAGTTTATTTCTTATTTATGCAGATAAATTACGAAGAATGTGCTATGATCGACTTAAAGATATATTTGGTCAGAAAAGGGACGCAAAAATAGACGTGTTTGATTCAGACATACACACGTCTGATTTTTTTGGATTTTCTGGTTCTGATATACTAGAAGTGACAGACATACATTCTTCTACAATCCAATTAGAAAATAAGGTAGAAACTAACAAGAAAAATAATATAGATGTAATAGAAAGTCCATTGGAAGAAATAACACCAACATCGTCTAAAGTGTCTGCACTTGTAGAAAAGCTAAAAAAAAAAACTGCTCCAAAAGACTCCCTCTCGCAACTAGCCAAGTTTCAAGCGGAGAGAAATGATACCCAGCGGTTGAAAATTAATTTTGAAAAAGGAAAGTTTGAAAAGGAATTTGAGTTTCAAAAAGAAAAGTTTGAGGTCGAAATGAAATTAAAAAAAGAGGAACTGGATCTGAAACTTTAAGACATAAAGAAAAACGAAAGATTAAAAATATTAGAAACGGAAAAAAATGAACGACTCGCGAGATATGAGCTCGAATTAAAATACAAAAAGTGATTGTAGTAAGTTTTAAAATGTGAATGCATACTTAATAATTTTAATTTATTTGAATAAAAAATATTTTTTTCAATTTAAACTTCACATTTTTATTACTTAAGTTATTATCCAAACATTATTTGATGAATAGCCTGTCACTTAATGTCAAATTTACTTTGAACACTTTCTGCGGTTATTGTGTCGGACACGTCTTCCGGTGGGTAGCTACTACTGTTATAATCGATATCATCATTTAGTAAAATATTATGAATAATACATGAGACCAATATCTACAAGCAACATAATTTCTTATGCTTACTTGACATACGATTTCGTAACTCCTTAAGACTACAAAATCTTTCCTTTAATAGCCCAATACAATGATCTACTCTAACGCGATATCTGCTGTGCCGTAAATTAAACTCCTTACGTTTTGAGTGAGTTATCCCTGTAGAATTCATTATGTATGGAGTTGTTACTGTATTCGACAATGAATAAGCTGAGTCCCCGGCAATCCATTCGTTTTCAGAAAAATATTTTGATGAATTCAATGCCAATGGACAAGAAAAATATATTCTGGCATCATGAACACTTCCAGGTGCTCCCACTGTGACATGACGAATCCGCAATTTGTAATCACACGTTATTTGAGCTTGAATTGAATAAATATGTTTTCTTGAAAAATATGCCACAGAATTCTCTATTGGTGTATCTGCCAATTTGAACTCTGTCCCGTCAACGTATCCGATGCAAAAAGGTAATTCGTGAAAAGTTTCCTTTACTATATTTGCTCTTTCCGCTTGATCAGGCCAAAATATGTAATTCTGCTTCAGTTCAACAAATGCTCGGAAAATTCTTTTTGTAATATTTTGAATTGTTCCACCATCACCAATGCCAAATATTGTTGCTATTTTTCTTATACTGGCACCTTCACCACTTGAGCCGAGTCTATATAGAACTATTGCTCGCTGTTGGTGTATACTGAATTGCTAACATGCATTTCTATGTTGAAACTCTATACTGGAGCTTATTAGTGAAGACAAAAAAAAGAATTCTGAAAAAAAGAAACGATCTTCATCAAATTGGGTTAAAATGTCATCGCACCAAACTTTAGACTTAGGTACGAAATATTCAATTCCTCGTCGTAACGTTATTATGATATCTAAGCTATCATACAGCATTGTTATTTCTTCTTCTACCAACTCCTCCACTAGCTCATCATCAACGGAACCACCAATACAGATAGCACTTTCTGAAAATTCATAATTTTTTGACATTTTTTATAGAATTTTTATTTATATTTAAACATACCACTTTCTTCATAAATGTTTTCAATTTCTAAAAAACTAAAATTAATTACAGACTTAATCAGCGAAGTTTTTACACTTTGTTTCGGCATCTTTAAAAACTTTTAACAATCAAGGCCGTGTCAGATACAACTTTGTCGCTTTGAGTGACGTTTCTACCTTTGGCAGAAAAACGCAAAGCAAAAGGTGTATGACACAATGAAAACTTTGACAACACTCACGCATTGTGTGTTTACTAATAAAAGCGGTTTGTAATTTGTACATTTAATTATTTGTTATAAAAATAAGAGTTAAACATTTAATTGGACGGTTTTTTGGAATTGAATTTCGCAAAAAAATAAAAAAGAAAATTTTACTAGCCAATTGTCAAAGCGCGCGAAAAGATGAGAGTTGGCTAACTTTTTTCTTCGCTCCGCTTTGAAAGTACTTTATGTGACATGTTTCGTATAAGTATGTATATTTTATCTTAGATGTCAAAGCGAACCGGTTACGCAACGCGAAGCAAAAGTTTTATCTGACATGGCCTTCAAGCACGTTGTTTACATAAATTGCTTGACTTTGGCGCCAAATAAACAAAATGGGTTGCTCACGTCAAATAAGTGCAACTATGCTATTTGCACAGTTGCAAGGGTAAAAAAAAATTGACGTGAATACCTTATGAATGTGTTAATTTATTTAAACAAATATTGACAATACACAACAACAATTCTACATGTTCAAATTATTTTATTTTAAGCGAAAAAAGTCAATTAAAATTTTTTGTTATGTAATTAAAATTTTAATTGAAAATTTATTTCAAAACCACTAAAATGTTAATTAAATCAAAATTACATTTTAATTTTCTTTCAACTTAAAAAATAATTGATTCAATTATCACATTAATTCAATTTTAATACTTTTCAAACAATTTTTTTAATTGATAAAACACTTTCTTCTGTGAACGAACCTTGAACGAACTACAGGTCTTCGTCAATAAATGACTTCGCGAATCCTCTAATTTTTATTTTTGTTAAGGCCTCAAACTATTCAAAATTCTGATCTATGTCTTAGAACGCAACAACCTCCAATTGACCATGAGATCAAAATATGCAAATATAAATGGTTGGGTCATGCCATACGTAACATGGGTACGAGCAGTTCAACACGAACTACAAACTGGTGGGTTAACCTGGAATGAAGCTAAAATAGCAGCATCAGATAGTACTCGATGGAGATCAGTTATTGAGGTCCTATTTTCCCTTTAGGAATTTAAAGGATTATATATTTATACATTTATAAAATTATAGCAAATATAAATAATAAGGTACAAAAGAACACTTTGTATTTTGCAATTGAATTATGACAACATTTAAAATAACAAGATTCATTTCTTTACACAAATTTTAACTGGAATTATAAATTATACGACTTTTAATATTCCACTATTCCTTAACCGACAGATGGATAACATTTATTTTTAACAAAAAAATTCTTATTAGATTTTCCTGATCTCTCTTTCCCCAATCCCAACAATTGTTTTAATTTGGGATTTCTTAATTTTAGTTAAACTTCGTTTTGGTATAATTTCTACTTCGCTAATAAATGTTGAATAAATGTTTCCTGATTTAAACTTTTCGTTTTGCTTCTTTTTTTTTTTGCATTTATTCATTGTGGGGGAGCGTTTTTGCATAAATTCTTGTTAAAATATCATTTAAACTTTTATCTTATTTATTGAAAACAATGTCATAAGTCAAATGACTTTATGTAGAGTTTTAATTTTTTTGTTAACTTTGCTATACTCCTGTTCATTTAAAGTAAAAAAAGAATGAAAAAAAATCTGCCATAATGAGAAATGAATTAGGACATTTTCATTTGTTGGTCCTCTCAAGGGAATAACAAAATTAAATTGTAATTCTACGTAGTTTTTTCTACTTGTTTTCTCCAGTTTTATTCAAACGTTTTATATATCTTTTACCAGTCAGTGGGCCAGCCAGTCATTCAAAAAGAAAAAAAAAAACACACACAAGTCACTTTAAGTAAAAGCAATGAGAAGGAAAGATTCTTAAGAATAAAGTATTTTTCTGTGAATTTTTTTATTTAGTTTTATCTCTTTTGGAATACGAAATTTTTTAGTTGAAGAAAATATAAAGAAAATCTTTTATTTTCAATTTTTAACTTGATGACATCTTACAAAACTAACTTACCACTCTTCAGAAATACAGTTACACAAATACAGCTACTCTGAAATTGAGTGAATCGATAAGTGTGTGTATGTTTGTATCTGTGTTTTATTTGAAATAAGATTTTATTTCTCATAAAAGTACCTAGAAATGTACATATGTATTTGTAAGTCTTGTGTTGTAGGAGATACAAGTTTATTTCCGTTTCCATAGCATTTTGTTTATGTTTTCCTCTAGTTACACTTTTTCTTACGCAGCCACACTCGCGCACACAAACAAAGGCACATAGGAAATAAAATACATTTAAAGTGTATTGCATTAAGTTTGCATTACAAAGTCAGCTCTAGTCTTCAAAAAATATGTAAAATGGAATATATACTTTTAACTTTATTTTCAAAATACGAGTATATAAATATCTTTGACTCAATTTAGGCAAATATATGGGTACTAGCTTAGCCCGGTGCGCTTCGCTTTACGCATTAAAATAAAATTAGTAACAGTATCTTAAAGCAGATCCCTTGCATTTGCAAATTAAGCAATTTGTAGCAGATACTTTAACTGTTACCGTTCTCCAGATATACAGAAATCTATTATGTGTTTATATTAAAGCTGTCATGGACATTTTTTGGCAGATTGTTTGTAAAGGAAATCAAACTATTTGTTTTGACCTAAAGAAATTTTGCGGTTACCCTTCCCAAGATACACAGAAATTTTAATTGTCTTCGTATAGGAAATTTCACTTTCACCACTTACACAAAAAAAAAATCCACTTTTTGATAGATGTTGTGTATTGCTAACAGGCTATTTGTACCAAATTTTGAATCTTTCCTATTGCCGTTCTCCATATATGAAGAATATTTTTGTGCCACGCCCATTTCTACAATTCCCTTTTTTTTCTTTTTAACCAGCGCTGTGCATTGATACGCAAGAAGTGTGTACCAAACTTGTAAACCTATATTATCTTTGTATGGGAGGTGCTAAGCCCACTTATTCAAAAACACCAACGTTTTGATCAAACTTGGGTACATTTTCTTTTACCGTTTTCTAAATATAAACAAATCTATTTTATATTTAATATGTCACGGCCACTTCTCCAACCCCGCCCACTTTTTACAAATCTCATGCGTTGACATCGAAGCAGAATTGCCAATCAATTTGTAATTACACATATTTTTTGTTATTTCAACTTACATGTGTAGCTCATGTAATTAGTTTCAAGTGTAATCTGTGTGTAATTTTTTTAGTTCTGTTCTTTCATTAATTTTTGCAATTTGACAATAATTTTAATATGAACCACTAAATATACATACACGCAAAGAAAAAAAAAATGGTTGATACAATCACAATCGCAAACTATCATTAATGTCTGTGGCTATGATTGTGTCAAACACGTCTTTAATAACAATATATTTTCAGACATGTTTATAGTTTATTATTGTCCCAAAAATATTATTATGTTTAGAAGATATACACAAATGATCTTCTTAAGCATGTTTCTATTTTTGCCAACACCATGCAAAATGTCTATTTGAACATGTTATATGGTTCTCACTGAAATGTTTATACAATGAAGTTCGTATTCAATTAAAATTCAGACAACTGAACAAACTGTTGTTTTAAACATGCTACTAGCAAACATATTTTTTATTAAATGCTGTTAAGATTGTAAAAAAGCATTAAAATATTGGCAAAAATATTCCGAAATAGTCCCTGTATAGGCCTGCAGCAATTTTTGAGTTTATCGTTGAGAGATGTGAGACATTGGGAAAGGGTATACACTCAAAATATTATGTAGCAAAATTTAAAAGAAAATTTATTTTAAACAATTAAAAATGTATTTCAAAAACGAATCATTTACATATCATATAGAATAAATGACTTTTATAGTAATTTTTAAAATTTTATTTATTAAACAGCATATTCCGTGAAATTTGATAGTTGTTAGTTAAGATTAGTTTAGGTCGAAATGAGGACGAAGCATCAAAGATGCAACTTCATATCTATACGGTATATACCAAGGCCACTATCTGGCCTGTTGTGCGCTTCTTAAGAAAAAACATTTTGGGATAGTGCTACCTCACCTATAGGGAGGGGGTTAGCGTCCCGGACGTAAGTCCTTAAGGTTTTCCAGTCAACATCTCTCAGGGAACCCAAGCCCAACAGGACACCGCTACCGAGTTGTTTGGATCGTAATTCGACGAAGGTCCGACAGTGGCAGAGAAAGTATTCCAGCGTCTCATTCTCCTCGCCACATGCTCTATACTCGTCAGATTCTTCCCGTACAATTTGGTATAGCTGTTGGCGTAGTCCTGCATGACTAGTCATAATACGCACCATCATACTAACATCGGATTTCCTTCCATTGAGGAGGCTTCTTGCCCTCCTTTCGTCTGGGCAACCACGTAAAATCTTAGTGGTCCTAATCAGAGTCCCACTATTCCAGCTGGCCTTTAAATCTGCCTTCGATGCCCCAACGGCTTCGAATTCGCCAAGTTTACTGCTTCGACTTCTCTTTCCCCTATAGCAAGTATATTGGCCCTTTCGTTACCGATAATCTCCGAGTGGCCCGGCACCCATATGATAGGGATCCCACTACGCTAGGCGAATTCGGTAATGGCCTTCCTACCGTACAATAAGGGCGTCCGGCTATAAGAAGCTATATTTCCCGGACGTAATTCCTTAAGGAAAGTTAAAAATATCTATGTATGAAGTTGAATGTTTAAGTAAACAAATAGAGAAAAGCCCACTAACGTTAAAACTATATATGTATTCACAAATGGGCAAATAAATTTATTGTATGCATTTTATAAAAATTTTGTTTTATTTTTCTGTAAATAAAATGTAAAAATGATACCATCTTTTTTGAAATGAATAATAACAAAAAACCCACTTAGGTTTATTAAACAAAATACCCATTAAAACCCGGGTGGGGTTTTTTGGGTAAGCCAGTGGGCAGCCAACCCTGGGTTATATTCAACTTTATGAAATTATTTGCTGCGAACAATATGTTTTCGTAGGAGTTCGCAAAAGCTTAGTTTTGCTCATATAGCGGTTCGAAGTCGTCTGGTATACATACTAGGGTATTCATTTAATCGGGCTTTTGGTTTAATCGGTTATTGCTCGATTAATTAACCGAGGTTTTGGTTTAATCGGTTAATTTTGTTATTGATCGGTTAACCGATTAATAACGATTTTTTTTATAAATTAAGTTATTTCAATAATGCATAAATTATTTGTTATTTGGAGCTTATTAGTAAAAAAAAAAAAAACGAAAAACATAACAAACATAACAATTCTTCTTGAAGAAGAATAATTACTAAATATGTTATACATATTTTTTAATTAATACATATTATGAATTAATTAAACAATAAAGTGTAAGATCATTTTATTAGTTATTTCAATAGTTTAAGAAAATCTTATTAAATAATCTTTTATACAAATTATTTGACTTAAATGTTTAGGATTTCAGCGTTTATTTTCTTAAGTTTTGATTGAATTTGACTTATTTGAAATATTCTTTTATTTATCGTAGATGTTCGAGAAATCAAAACCAACCTATGTATAATACAGAACATCTTATTTCTCAGTCCTCTTCCTGGATTTTCCTTGTTTAAATTTTTTAAAAATTTTCAGGCTTCGCATTATTTCGGTTAATGCTGTTCAAAGATTGATATGAGCAGATATGAGAAGAAACAAATAATTAAACGCATACATATAAAGAGTACGTGAAACAAAAAGCTGTTAACAGCAAACACTGAACACCTTCTTTGTTTGAATGAAAAAATATTTTCTAAACATGTACTTTTTTTATATGAGACGAAACAATTAATTGAAAACACAAAAAAATATGTAATAATACTACAAAAAGTTAAAAATTTTGATACATCGGTTAATCGACTGAAATCCATCGGTTTAATCGTTAATCGAAAATAGACAATTTTAAATTAGCCGATCGGTTAATCGGGTAGTAATTAATCGGTTTACCGATTAACGGTTATACGAATGAATACCCTAATCTATACCGTATATATAAGAATACAACAAATTGAGCAACCCTAAAAAGAGCTGCAAGCGTTAATTTTTTAAGTCAAAAATTCTCATTTTCATATTATTTATTCGAACAAAATTTTGAAAACAAATATTGAAAATGTATTGGCAATAAAGTGTAAAAATTCTTGCCGCTCTTGCTTAGGTAACTCATTAAAGTACAATAAAATTTTGTTCAAAACTTTTAAAACAAGCTTATTAAAAACTAAACTCCAACTAAATCAATTATTGAGTTTTTTCTTGTTAACTTAGGCACTTTAGCACACCTTCCCCAATCCTGTTCTTAAATCTACAACTGTTGACTTGTTTAAAGAAGATATTTTTGTTGTATTTTTCTGTTTTGTATAACAAGAAAAAATTTCAATCTCAAAGCTTACGAAGATATTTGAACAGCAACAAACACCATGACATTTTCTTGTTAATAAATAAAAAATAAATGAAAAAAATCAAGTGGAAAAAAGACATCATGCTGCGTCTATTGACAGAAAGACAGACAGTCAAATAAATTGGTTGACAACTAACTGAGTTATTCCTTTTCTTACGATAATAATGATTACTACAACTACAAAGTTAAAAGATGCTGCTGTTCTTATTGTTGCTTTTATTATTATTATTATTATTCTTTATCTGATTGTTCCATCTACACATTTGCTGGCTCTATTTTAAAAATATCACTACAACTGCGGAAGTTGCTGACAATTGCCTAGCATTTCTTTTGACTTTTTATTACTTGCGTCATTTTGGTTTGGGGATTTCTTTAAAGCTGCCACAGAAGCCATCAAAATTCTAAGAATTTTATAGTTTGAACGTTTTGTTGGAACAAAATTATTTACATGATGACATACAGGGAAAATTGTTGCAAATAGGAATAAGGAGACATTTTAGTTTCAATTGGTTATAATTTTTTAAGTTAATTTAATTTTAAAGATAAGAATTTAGAAAATGTTCGTACATATGTTTTATAAGTAAAAAGGGAATTACACAGGTCAACAGCAAAAAAGGGCTTGAATAACTACTATATAGATTTGATGCAGCATGGTTACCTAAGTACAAAAATGGTAAAATTTTTCAATTCTATGGATAATTTTTTTTTAAATAATTTTTAATTATAATTGTCAATATTTTGAGACATTTCTCCACTTATATTATCATAACTCAAAAACAAATTGTCCGATTTTGTTAAAATAAATCTACAAAAATCATGATTTACAATATCTTTAAATGATGTATACAAATATTTGTAATGCGATCAATAGTTTCAAAGTTATGAAACAAATTGTTAGCCAAAAAATAAAAAAATTTGTAAAGAAAAAATCGAAAACGGCAAAAGGTATTATATTTTATTTATTTGTAGTAAAGCTACATATCATTTGAATTAAAAAAGATATGGATCATGAAAATCGGTGCATGGTTAAGGATTTGAATTACAATTAATTGAAGCTGTCGCATATTTACAAGCACTGTAGAAAATGGTATAATGAAAATGCAGAACACAGAAACACAGGTGCATTATACGACTCGGATTTCGGCAAACCCTCTTTACATGTAGAAAATTGTTTGGAAGAAAACCTTTATGACATTTTTATGATTTTCAGAATTAAAAAAATAAGTAATATACGAAAGGTTGTTTTACGATTGCGGTAGCAAACTAATAAACGCTCATAAAAGTGCGTGCACGCTGCAATGCTCTTTTTTCCGTTGGCTACCTGTAACGGATGATTTTTTTGCATTAAATTCCTTAATGTTTTTTATGATTCTTGTTTAATTTTTACGATTGCGGTAGCATAACATTCCTTAATGTTTTTTATGATTCTTGGGAATAAGAAACAAATTTGCAGCACACACAAACTGTACCCACATGAAGGGTTATCCGAATTATAGTATCAGTATTCATAAGAGCTCCTTGAGCCATTTTACTTTATTCAAGAATTGTTTGCGATAACGGAAACATCATTTTATCCCTACATAAAGAGTCATTCAGATTACAAGTTGAAACAATTTACAAGTATTAATAAAAATGAGCAAGAAAGCCAGAACATTTTTATGTAAAAATAATCCGGATTCATTTTGTTATGTGTGCGGCCAATATATCACCGAGAAAAAACGTAACTGATTCCTAACTTCATTGCAAAAGTCATATGAAGATTGTTATAATATATATCCGTACAATTTGAACCAGCATTGGACAACCAGTACCATATGTATTTCATGTCGATTGAATTTATCTATGAGGTTTTCTAACGTAAAGTAAGTATAGGTTAATACATTTGGAATATTTCATACTTAAAGTATTTCTTAATTAAATTTTGAAATTTTTTTCATTTTACAGACGACGCTTGGAAATTTCGAAGCCTATGCTATGGAGAGAAACAGCGAGGCACGAATCCGATTGTTATTTTTGTTTAAGTACAAAAACCGGCTTCGGAAAAATATGCGACGGTCTTACCCCACTAGGTCTGCTGATGGGTTTACACTTGCAGTTCTACATTCACCAGAAATGAAATATGCTGAAGATCAGGGTCCAAGCTCTAGTCAAATGCTTTCATCTTCACCAGGAAACTTAACCTCAAGTATGTGTTCCAAATCAGAAAGTTCAAATTCAGCACTGCTATCTACATCTGAAAATGACGAGTTAATCCCACACAAAAATTTCTCGCCGAGACCATGGAATCAAGACCAGCTTAATGATGTAATTAGAGACCTTGGATTGTCGAAAAGGTCTTCGGAATTACTTGCGTCCCGGATGAAAGAAACAAATCTCATAACAAAAGAAACTAAAGTTTCGTATTACCGTACTCGAGAAGAAGGCTTACTTCATTATTTTGTTGAAGAGGATGATTTTGTGTACTGCACAGATATTTCTGGTTTGATGACTGCCATGGGCTTCCAGAGATACGATTCAAACGAATGGCGTTTATTTATCGACTCATCAAAACGCAGCTTGAAGTGTGTCCTTTTGCATAATGGAAATAAATTTCACTCCTTGCCGATCGCACATTCAACCAAAGTTAAAGAAGAATACTCTGTAATTGCATTGGTCATGAAGAAGATAAAGTATAATGAACACAACTGGGTAATTTGTGTTGATCTTAAGATGGTAAATTTCCTCTTAGGCCAATAAAGTGGCTTTACCAAATACCCTTGCTTTTTAAGGTTTTGGGACAGCAGAGCTAAAGCAGAACATTGGAAGAGAAAACAATGGCCTTCTAGGGAAACACTGGTTCCAGGTATGCCAAATGTTATAAATGTGGCTCTAGTGCCCCGAGATGGGATCATATTACCCCCTCTTCACATTAAACTTGGTCTTATGAAACAATATGTTAAAGCACTTAACAAATATAGTGAATGTTTCCAGTATATTTCAAGGAAGTTTCCTAATTTGAGTATTGAAAAGCTGAAAGCAGGCATATTTAATGGCCCACAAATTCGCAAATTGGTCAAAGATATTGATTTTGGCAGTTCAATGTCAGAAATTGATAAAAATGCATGGGATTCGTTTGTATGGGTTATTCAAAATTTCTTAGGAAATAACAAGGGTGATGATTACCTTACGCACGTTGAAGAGATGTTAACTCTCTTCCAGAATCTTGGATGCAACATGAGCATCAAAGTACATTACCTGCACAGTCACTTAGATCGTTTTCCTGAAAATCTAGGAGACTTGAGTGAGGAACAGTGCGAACGATTCCACCAAGATATCCGGACAATGGAGGAACGATACCAGGGTCGCTGGGATGCACACATGATGGCAGATTTTTGCTGGAGTATTCAGAGTAACACTTCGTTATTCAACAATAGTAGAAAATCGTATAAAAGAAAATTCCAGAGTTTGTAGTTTATAATGATTATTTATTTATTTTCTTATTTTATTTCTTATTATAAATTTAAATAATAAAATATAAATTTTCTACTGTTTAATACATTTAAACTTATCCAATTCAAATGTTTTTCCGAAGAATAGAAACAGTATTGTAGGTAGGGTTTTGCCAAAAAAATACTTGAATGTTACTATGTAATGCATTTTCGATGTGAAAATTGTACATAGCATGTTTTCAAAATTCAATAAATCGAAAGAAGAACATTAATTACTCAATTTTATGTATATCGAGAAAAAATCTAAAATTTTGTGAAAATGAGCGAATTCACTTAATTGTGAATAAATTCGAAAATTATCAATCAATTTTTATGACCGATATCTCATTTTGTTGCTTTTACATATGGCTTTGTGATAAAATAATAAATCTGCACAATTTTTGCCGTTTTCGATTTTTCATGATTTTTTTTAAAACAAAAATATTTGCCATTTTTATGTAAAAAATATATTTTTGGCTTCAATTTTTTCTTATAACTCCGAAAATAGTGGGCCGATTGAAACGCGATGTATAAACGGTTTAAAGGCTATGTAAATTTAAATGTTTCTAAATTTATTTTAATAATATCGGGCTAACACTTTTTGAGTTATCATTAATTATGTGAAAAAACGTCTAAAAAAATTTACAATTTTACTAAAAATTTTTTTTAAAAAAAACCTCTCCATAGAATTTTAAATTTGGACCATATTTGTACTACTGGAACCACAATACATCAAAGTTGTATAGTGGTTTTTCAAGCCTTTAACATTTTTTCGATTTTGTTGCATTGTGTTATCAACCATGTCACAGAGTACAATTCCGTTCGCAACCGAAGAAAACATATTTGTTTATTGATAGAAAGCATATTTTGTTAGTTTTTTTGGCCTTTAAGATAAAGAGAACTGCCATTCCGTTCATGAAAACAAAAATGGTTTCATTCCCCAAAATTTTTTCGTAATTTTCAGAAGCACCAAAATACGGAATAAATTCCGTTTCCGAACGGAATTGTACTCTGTGACATGGCTGAATATTTTATTTTGCGTTGCAATCTGTGATACCATCTACCAAAAATAAGAATTTTGTCTTTAGGCGACTTTCCATGGAATTTACGGTAAATTATATCGTTAATCTTCATCAATTGAATATGCTATCATAATTTATGGTTATATAAGACTAATTTTTGCCAAACTTTATGACAGTTTTAATTTTCCCAGTAAAAACTTCGCTTACATTTTCAAAATGAATAGATTCTTGCACTCATTATTTAGTAGCTTTCTTCTAGAACTACAACTTTAACAACTTCTTAAACTACTTCATTTCCAGATTTATGTAGATAAAAAATAATGAATAACTTTACAATGCGTTCATTTTGGGACTCCCTTGTAAAATTCATTGATTCTATTGAAGTGTAAGAAGTCTTTTTACTTTTTCCTGATTACTCAATACATTATTTTATAGGGGAAGTTTTTACTGGGTTCGTTACGTTCTTAGGCGTATTGATGTGTGAATCATATGTTTATGGATTATTTTATTTCTTATATTAAATCTTTGCCTCTACATGGCTGCAATACGCGAAACATCTTCAAACGCAAAATTAAAAATGTTCAATTGTTTATAAATCAAAGTCTCCTGATGGAATCATAAGGATTATAAATAACCAATTCCACTGGAAGTGGATAACGCTCTCGAAAGCTTAAGTGGATGGGGCACACGATAAGATGGGGGCCGAGCTAGTAATAGAAACTACTGATAGTTACCACAATCGCTATATATCGATAGCCTTATACCAACCATCGATAACATCGATGTTACAATCGATTTACGTATTCAATTTAACTATTTTAATCTGTAAGAAATTGATTTTTTGTAAAAACACAATCGACTTTTCCTATAATTTATTATTTCGCCTACACGTGCAAAGCCCCTCTAAGAAGGCATTAAAATATCAGAGATTGTAAGATATTTTAAAGTAATAACAATTTAAAGTAAAAACAATTTACTCACCATTTTAATTTAAATGATGAGTTAATTTGTTACTGAAATGCTGTTTAATATTTCGCTCAATTATGATGTCCTTGTTAGGAATTAATTTACAGGAAATAAAAGGAAGTCTATATAAACCGGCAGCAATAAGTAAATAAACGAAATGGAGATAAAATAATAATATGGCAATTTAACGGAGAAGACATAATTATTACCAACGAATATAATTGTTTTGGGGTAATTTTCACCCATTTTCTAAAGACTTTAGAAAAGCTAAAAATATTATACAAATAACACTTGTTTTTTCTTTTTACCCACTTACAACTACATTTCGAGTCGGAAAAAACCAGCCAATTATAGGGGAATGTAAGAAAAGATAAACTCACTGTTTATTGTTGTTGTTTTGTTTAAAACTTTGTTATTGTTACAAGTAAAACCTGACTGTATAAAATTCTTATTCGCTATACAGATTTATTTGTATAATAATTTTAGTTTTTCTAAAGTTTTGGAAAAAGGTTTTCCGGCGATAAATTTGTAACTTTTGATGGAAATTACTACTATTAGATAAAATAAAATAAACACATTATAATAAATAAATTAAAAACAAACCAATGGAAACATTTTTTTAACGGGCTTCATAGAATCGGAAGATTTATGTAAGTTTTAAACAGCTTTGGTTTAACAGTCACTTCGGTGACAAAATTCCTCAAGTGTGTTTTAAAATTCGATTGTCATATCGAAATTGGCCCGGAAGACCACGATAATAACAAAAGAATATATCTTCTTATAAACGGTGCCAGAAAACATCAGCTTTTTTTCAAATACTTATTTAAGATTTAGATTTGATTGGGGGCGATTTATCGTATTTTTTCCAAAAATAGAGATTCTATTTTAAATACGCCTTCCGTTTAACGTAATTCGTAATATACGCCTTAACCTTCTCAATGTAAATTTTGGTCAAAAATTTGGATTTTTAATGATTTCCTTTGTTTTTCTGTTTTCACAACACAATAAAATAATTTTATATATGTTCATATAAGTTCCATATCCGTTAAACACAATTCACAAATTCTTATCACAAAATGATTACATTTTCGATTGTTACAACACAAACAATTAGTTAAAATTGATGCAAATGAAAACTAGTATTTGCAAAAATCAAATAAACTTGAATTAAATATCTTCGAGAAGCTAAAAATATTATACAAATAAGACTATAAAGTGAATAAGAATTTGAAACACCCAGGTCTTACTTGTAACAATATCAAAGCTTCAACAAAGCAACAACAATACAAAACAATAAAACATAGAAACTTGCTTTCCCTCAACAATAAATTTCAGTGTTTTTATCAAAAATAAAAATTAGGAATTTAGCAAATCTTATTAATAATAAATTTTGTATTCCCGAAAATAAGTTTTAATAATAAATTTGCATGTGCCCGGCAAAAAAAAACTCTGAACTGGCAAGTGGCTTTATTAAGCAATTTGTATTTTTAATTTTGTTTTTTATTTTTACCCAATTATAACTTTAAATCGAGTTGGAAAAAACCAGCCAATTGTAGGGAAATGTAAGAAAAGATAAACTCACTGCTTATTGTTGTTGTTTTTGCTGTTGAAGCTTTGATATTGTTAGAAGTAAGACCTGAGGGTTTAAAATTCTTAATAATTTTATAGTCTTAGTTTTTTAATATTTTTAGTTTTTCTTAATTCTTTGGAAAAAGTTTCCTTAGCAACCAGCGAAATGCGCATAGAAACTAGTTTTCCCTAAACAATAAGTTTCAGTGTTTTTATCAAAAATAAAAATTGAGAATTTAGCAAATTATAAATAAATCTTATTAATAATAAATTTTGTATTCCCGAAAATAACTTTTGATAATAAATATTTTATTTCTTTTATTTTTATAAAATACAATTCGAATTAAATATTTTCCAGTAATAAAAAAAAATATTTAAAACTTGGAATTTGTTAATTAAAATTTTTAAGCAGATTTGATTAATTTATAAAAAATGAAACAAAGTTATAATTAGTAAAATAGAAACAAAATAAAAATTATTAAAGCAATCCAAGAGCCTCACAAGTTTCAACTTGATTTCAATTCCAAGCTGCAGTTTCGCTCTTTATTTAAATTCCAAACTGCTTGTGAGAACCAAAAATAATTATTTTCTATTGAGTCGTTTGTAGGTGAAAGTATTTTAAAACTCATGGCAAACCTGCAGACAGAAGTGGCTATATTAACTTAGATTTACTAAAGTTCTTTAATAAACTTGATTCGGTTTTCGATGAGTAGTTTTTGCTTGTGCACATCGAATGACTAATTTATTATATCCTCATTTACCTCTCTTGGCAGTGGAGGGTATACAAATGATGGGTGTTTTTTTTTTCTTTTTTTTGATGTGGGGAACTTAAAATTGGCAGTACTTTTTCCTGCGATGGCTTATTCAGAGTTTTCGGATATATTGGTTTGGCAATTTATCATGAAAAGCCCCACGCCAAAGCAACGTTTGCAAATTTTTCTTATATATTTTAAAAATCTTGGTTTTACTTTGACCATTTCAGTTCAAAATTTTGTTTGATGAGGAAGCACAATAAGCAAAATTATCGCATACCCATGAGTCAAACGCCTTTACATCAAGAAAAGCTCACAAAATTTTCCGTACATATGCTCCTTGATTGCAACGTAGTCATACCTAAAAAAAACAAAAATTTTAAAAAAGATACTTAACCTTTATGTCAACAGCAGAAAAAGTATACTTACTTAAACAGGAAGCATACCCGGGTATGCCAGCACATTTAATATGCGAATTCACACGTTGCTAAGTATATTTATATTTGTTTTTTTTGTTAAATTTTAGCTAAACGTCGACCCACCAGGAAATCTTGCCGATTATGCAAAAAAAAACCCGTATATGCTGCACATTCCCCTGAAATTCCGCAATGCAAAAATTCCATATAAAATTTATTCAATAATTAAAATTTTAACATTTTATCTCTCATATAATTTGATTGATTATTTATTTTATTTTATCATATTTTATTTTTTTTTTTTATCTTATTTAATTTTATTTTATTTAATTTTATATTATTTTATTTTATTTTATTTAATTTTATTGTATTTTTTTTTTATTTTATTTTATTTATTTTCCATGGTTTGATTTGTCGAATTTTATTCAAACATCAGAATTTGTTAGAAAACCTTTTGGATATGTTAAAATTATATCTTAAACTGGACCGAAGTTATAGCAACATTTATTTTAATAAATCAGTATTCAGTATTCATTTCAGGTACCTTTTGACAATTTTAATCGCATTTTGCCAAGCTTGACTTTATATGAGAAAGAACATTATCAGGGGTGTCATAGAAACCAATCTTATCGGTATTGGATTTGAAACCGACAAAAAAAATACATTGGTGTCATGAAATCCAATTTTATCGGTTTTTTGTTCGAACTGAAATTAGTGTCGGTTTTAGGTGTCACAGAAACCAATATTATCGGATTTTTATTGAAAATAAACCAAGCAGCTTACAGCTCTTGTTTTTATATTGGAAATAAATATAGTTGGTTAAAGTTTAATTTTTTATTTAATTTTTTCAACAGATAGTTATTTTGCATAGATGGAAATAAATAAAATTGGTAAATTAGTATTTTTTGCATGTCTCCGGTAGTCTCCGGCAGCGGGCTGCTGCGAGCTTGCAAGAGTATTCTCACTTTTTCTGCGTACAGAAAGTTCGCAACACATTTATTTATTTTATTTATTAACAAGAAACAATTTATTTTTTATTTTTAATTAATTTATAATTCTACAAAACAATAAAATTACACAAATGTAAACAACAAATGCAAATATTTAATACAACGATGGCATTTATTGCATATGTTTAGTGTGTTTTCATTCTTATTTTCTTTTCTATAATTTTCCTTTTATTACAAACACAAGTTTTAACAATATTTTAGAGCACAATCATAATTTAAAAAATTATCAAACAAAAATTGCATTAAAAACTATAAACACATGAACAAAACATAAAACAGCTGTTTCGAATATCGGTTTTATTTGTATTCGAAAATAACAAAACCGACTTGTTTTTATGACACCAAATGAAACCAATATTGGTTTGAAAAACCAACAATTAGCAAAACCGACTTGGATTCTATGACACCCCTGTATATTATAATATGGAAATAATAGCTTTTTGACACTTTACTTTTCTGAAGCCCCTAAAACGAGCATTAATGTTTAATTAACATGAGCTTCAAATGAATTGGAAAAATAAATTGAAGTGATAAATCTAACATCAATAAAATCACCCATTTTGTTCTCTATTATGTTGTTTGATAATAATTTACCTAATCCAATGTTGCCAGCAACTTTTTTTTAACAACAAATCAGAAATGTTTTCCTTTAAATACCTGAATAAATGCATACTTTTCTTTTTGCTTTCTAATTCTTTCAATTTGCAATAAATTATTGTAAAATGTGTTAGGCAGATGTCGTTTAAATTTACCTCAATTTTTATGTGATAAATGTATGTTCATATTTAAACATCCACTTTAAGAACATCTAGATAAATAATCACTTTTATTAGGCACAAAAGAAAAGCAAAAAATAAAAAGAAATTCATTTTGCTCGTCAATGCCAGAAAAGAAAATTGTTACAAATTAAATTTTATTGTTAATTGTAATCGATTTTTGTCACATAACCGAATTGTCATATAACAAACGTAACAAATAAGGGGTGAATTTTTATGTACTATAGTTTGAAAAGAATGCGCATCTAAAAATGCTTTTAAAAATGTATGTCTTATAATTTTAAGCATTTTGTATTTCAAGAAAAAAAAAATAAAAAAAAAAAAAAATAGAACTACAATTACTATATGTGTCTCTAAAAAATCTTGCTGTTTAACCCATTTTAACAACATTTTGATGTTTAGCTCAATGTAGTAGCAATAGGAAATGTCACTAGTGAATCTGTACTAATTCACTACTGACACAGCCACCAACCAGTATAAGTGACTTATTGTACCCCAGACAATGTTGTTTACTACCAGTGTTGCCAAAACTTAATGAAGGAGAAATGCAACATATGCTAAAAATTTTTAATAAAATGCTTAAAAAAAGTCTTTAAAAATATTATATAAAAAAAAAATTGGAAAGAACAACGATTTAATTTGACATAAAATTTAAAATAATTAGTATGTTACAGTCTTTTTACAATTCAATTGGGAAATAAAATACAAAAAAAAATATAAATTCGGCTATGCCGAATCTTTAATACCCTTCACCGAGAGTTCGCATAATTCAGGAGTAGGCTTTATATGAGATCTATATATTATAAACCAATCTTCCTAATAAATGACCTCACAGTAGTATAATTCGATGCCTTAGTTAAAAAGAAATTCTGATTTGTTTCAGAAATATGATTAGGCGTAATAAAGCTATTTTCAGGAGCAGATTTTATGTTGAACGGATCGTAACTTACTAGGCATTTACACATGAAAGTAGTTTCTTGAAAGTCGCAATACACTCACACTTTTTCACTAACACATTTACATCTTTCTACTTTCAGTCCAACTTTCAGCTAGCTTTCAATGAAAATTTCAAGAAAGCAATTTCATGAAAGTAAATGACAACAACTAAGCAGTGTTGCCAATTGAAATTGTTTTTTTTTTTCGTTTATATAAAGAATTTAAATATATTTTTTTAACTAAATATTAAGAACAAAATGATTCTAATTAAAATTTATAAATATCATGAAATAAAAATAAATATTATTTTAAACGAATGCCTAAAGTTCGGTAACTCTGAAACTTGAAATAAGCAAAACAATAAAAGAAGAAGAAGAGAAATTTTTGATAGAAGTTAACCCTCTGACGATATTTTGAAAATTTCACTTTCATGTAAATTTTCATGAAAGTTTATTATTTTTCTGTGAAATTTGTAGTGATAATACGTATACAGAATTTTCATGAAAGTACTTTCATGTGTAAATAAATGCAGCGTTATAGAGCGCTCATCAAAAATATTAAAAAAAAAACTTAAATTACACCGAATCTCAATACAGTTACACAATTTTATTATCATATTTTAAATGAATTTAGGAAGAACGCTTTCCATGGGACCTATTGTAAATCATGGACCCATCTTCATAAAATGTTAGTGCGATTTCCAGTCATATAAAACGAATTTGTCTAATATTAATTTTTGTTAATTTTAGTAACAATAAAATAATTTTTTTAGGGAAGTTATTCCACATTTGGGTTCACAACTCTTTTTCTACTAAGCCTATTTCAGATATATTTTGGGGAACAAAAAGAGTTTAAAAATCAATAATGTTCTTTTCTGCTGAGTCTTTCGAAAGTAAGCGTGTTTCAATCAGGCGGGCAGGCAGGCGGAGATGACTAAATCGGCTAATGATCAGGGATTTTAGATGCATATTAAAAATGTTTCACCACTAGTGGTATAATCACCATTTTTTTAAATTAAAAAGAGATGCAAAAACTGATCTTTAGTTAATAAAAAAAATAACACAGCCCTTAAAAAAGTATATCATTTAAAGTTAAATTGGTTAAAATAATTAAATTCCATTACGTTTACATTAATTTTTAAAATATTAAAAATAATAATATCATATCGTATCTGAAAAAATAGTATTAATATATATGTACATGTTTGCACATCAAGTAAAAAGCTATAAATTAATGGATTAATTTAAAATTGATCACATAAACTAAAAAATGCTAAAAAGTACTAAATAGAAGCGTTTTTTTTCTCATGCTAAATTATCTGAGGCCGAGGCGCCAAAATAAACTTCTTCGAATAATCATAGTCACTCCCTGGTATGTTAAAAACTCTAATATTCACAAGGATCTCAATGTGCCATTAGTAAGAACTATTATTACGGAGTACGCAGCAAAATATTTAAAAAGGCTTGAGTCGCACCCAAATTCACTAGCTCGAAATATTTTAAATGACAGAGGCCACTCTAGATTAAGGAGGAGAGATACTGCAGGACTCATCCGACGAAAAGACCGGCAAACATCTACATATGTGAACAGAAACCGTGAGGAGAAAAATTTTCGTCTAGCATTGGCAGGACAAAAATAAAGTATTAGTATAAGATTTGATTAATTATTGTTAGTTCATATTTAATATATGAAGATTCAATAAATAAATAATGAAAAAAAAAAAAAAAAAAATGCTAAATTAGTTTTAAGAATAGACCTAGCAATAAAAGTGCTAAATGGGCACTTTTAACATGTGCGTTTCATTGGATATCTACTACTGACATTGATACTATTGACTACGTAGTTATTTTGAGACCATATGTAGACAGAGAAGTACATTTTGGTAAATCTAGTCTACACTTTTGGTATTGTTTTAAAGAAGATTTCGAATTGAAAATTGCTTATTTTACATTTTATTATTCTATTAAAAAAAAACAAATAAATAAAAATACGAATTCATAATATAATTTTATTTCGTATTCAAGGTAAATAGAAAAGTATAGGCGCTTTGTTAACAATGTCACCAAAAAAGTCGACAACACTGGTGACATAAACATACTTGCTCCCAAGTTTCCTTTAGAAAATTTACTTTTATTTAACAAATGTTTTGTTTAGTTAAAGAGAAAAAAAATGTAACATAAACTACCAATATGTGTCTCATACACCCAAAGAAAAAACATGATCAAGGAATGGTCACTACGTCCATTTTTATTCATATTTACCTAATATGTTTACCATAATAAATTTATTATAGTCATAATATTACCTTAAAAGTGGTTATTTGTCCTTAACATTTTTAAATTCGCTATACTTATATTATATGGTCTTTTACACCTTTAAAGTTACTCTGATCTAGCTAAACATTTTAAATTATTTAATAAGTTTACTACTATAATATATATATTTTCAACTATACAATTAAATTCATAAGAATGTTGCACACAAAAGGTATTTTTAATACCATAATTTTTCTCCTCTTAATGAACAAACATTTATTGTCGAAGCAAACAGTGTGTGCCTATAAGGAAAATAAAATTTTCTCTGTCCGCGAGCGTTAGTTAATCAGGAAATATGAATGATTATAAAATAGGTAAAACATTTTTCGGGGAGAAAAAGGCCATGCTACCTTGCAAAATTTACGATATAAATTATTATGCGTTTATTGAAACAGTTAAGTTATTTATACTCGTATATAATTATTAAAATATATAAATAAGCAATTACTTTGTCTTTCTTGCAGCCAAAGAACCTACAACACTGAAACCGACATTGACATTTTGACACAAAATGTTGTCATTAGCCACGAGTTTTTTTACATAACTGTTCAACAGCATATTGATTATGTATATTTGATAAAAGAAATAAAAGGTAAGTGGTATTGTATGCCGAAGTAAGGCTCCATAGATCTCTTTTTTTTTTGGATAAATTTGTTCCACAAAATATAATTTATAAATTGAAACACACCCACATGCATTTAAATGTATGTATTTAATTTAATTTTTTAATGTATACTATATTTTATTAATTAATCTATACAATTCGGCTATAGAAAGGAACATAGCACAATTGAACAAACCCATCGTATATAGAAAAAAAATATTGTTCCGCCCTTTTCATCGGAGTTTCTCAAGCTTCTGATAAAGTCTGGCATGAAGGGTTATTACATAAATTGAAGTTAAACTTTCCAGTAATAGTTAAACTTCTTCGCATAATTACAGTCGCTCCCTGGTATGCTAAAAACTCTAATATTCACAAGGATATCAATGTGCCATTAGTAAAAACTATTATTACGAAGTACGCAACAAAATATTTTAAAGGCTTGAGTCGCACCCAAATCCACTAGCTCGAAATATTTTAAATGACAGTGGCCACTCTAGATTAAGGAGAAGAGATACTGCAGGACTCATCCGACGAGAAGACCGCTAAACATCTACATATGTGAACAGAAACCGTGAGGAAAAAAATTTGCAGGACAAAAATAAAGTATTAGTATAAGA
Organism: Pollenia amentaria; assembly: GCA_943735925.1. Taxonomy (NCBI): domain Eukaryota; kingdom Metazoa; phylum Arthropoda; class Insecta; order Diptera; family Polleniidae; genus Pollenia; species Pollenia amentaria. The sequence goes on along the minus strand of OX031008.1, from coordinate 194,638,601 downwards.
TGTGATTAATTATTGTTAGTTCATATTAATTATATGAAGATTCAATAAATAAATAATGAAAAAAAATAAATAAATCTATGCTGTATATTTGTAATAAAACATAAATTTTTGAAATTACAAGTAATTTTTTTATTGTTTTTATTGCGAGAACCGTAGATCATGTTGGAAAAGACATTTTGCATGGTGTCGGGAAATATAGAAACATGGGTTGAAAGATCGTTTGCGTTGTTCTTCTGAACATAATAACATGTTTGAGACAATAATTAGCTAAAAACATTATGTCTGAACATATTGTTTCTTAAGACGTGTTTGGGACAATCATAACCACCAACATTAATGAAAGTTTGCGATTGTGATTGTATCAACCATGTTTTTTCTCTGCGTGTAGACTCTGCAGCGCTTATTGCTCTTTAAATACGCCAAATATCGCAAAATAATTTACAAAGGCTAACAGTTCAGTGCATACATGGAGTTCTTCAGGAAGAAGCTTCAACAAATGTTTCTTATTGTGCGACAAATAAACGGCAAGTTTCTATATGTGTGATCCTAAACAAAAGCCTTTAATTCACCAAAGATGTTTTAAATGTTATTATAATGTTTGCAATGAACATGGTATTAAAACTTTTGTATGTAGACAATGTGTTTAATAAAAATTGTCTCTAGATTTACTTCTTTTTAATTAGTTAAAGCTTTTTTCTTAAAATTTTCGCGTATGTGTCTCAAAGACTCATGTTGGTACGATTTTTAATATTTTATGTCGGTATAATTAGGGTTAGCAATGTTATGAGAAAATGCGGTCAATAGCACTGTGCCAAAACTTGATACTTTTTATGAGTCAACTGGGTCTCCTAGCATCTTAACCTAATGAAGGTACGCTGAATTAAGTGGTGCTGACCTTTTTTTGGCTCCCATAAAAATATTGCGTTTTATGAGATACTTAAATTTCTCGTCTCTTGTGAATAAAATCAAAAGTTGGTAACGGACTATAATCATTTATCGCTTGTTTTGTTTGCAACTTCGTTTGTTATATGTGTACAAAAAATTAGAAGTATTGCAGCATTTTACAATTTTTTAAGAAACAAAAATTTCGGAATTTTGCTAAAAATAATTTTTTTTTGGCAAAAAAAAAATTATGTTTCAAAAACGACTGCGCATATTAGAAAAAATTAAACCTTGCTTAACCCCGGGTCTCTACGTATCAATATTTATTGCGGTAAACGTCAAATTTTATTGCTCCATAAAATGTGAGATAAATGGACCGCATATTGTGATTGCTCTTCTGATTGATTGAGCAATTATTGCTTAGGAACCTGCTGTCAAATCAGTTGTCATTTCTTTGACATTTCATTTCTCTGTTATCTATGCAAATTCTTTAAAACTTAAAGATTTCAAGTTTACATCAACACATACATTTATTTTGTTAAATATGATGTAATTATTTCATTGCTTGTTACTCATTAACTGCCTCGCCCACAATGTCGACAAGAACATTTCTTTCGTATGTTAATATTGAAAACAAAACAAATTTTACTGTTTTATTATTGTTTTCAATATAAATATGCGAAAGAATTGTTCTTGTCGACATTGTGGGCCTGGCAGTAAATTTTTTGTGTTTTGTTTATTTTTTATATTTATTATATGAATCAACTAAATTAAAAAAGAAAATAATTCAAAAAACACTGCAAAACTTAACCTAATACATATGTACATACATTTATTATACATACAGTCACAAAAGTTCACACAACTTGAAATTTGTACAACATTGAAAATTGCAAATTTGTGGAAAAGCAATTCCAAGTTGTTCTCCAGCAATATAATCAGCAATTATTGCACCATTGTTCTGCCGGCGTTTTTGCTTGTGCTTAACAATAAAAATTGCTACGTGGAGACGCAGCGAAAAGTTTTATATTTTGTTTAATTAACTAAACCGTTTTCATGTCGAGAAACGCGTATCCATGTCGAAAACAAGAGCTAACATGAAAAAACGGTTAGCACCACTGGACTCAGCGTACCCGAATTGGATTAAAAGGACAGGTGCCCGGCTTGTCCGTTTTTTCAACTAGACCGTATCATCGATAAATTTTTGGCCTAAAGGCTTGTATGACGAGCTTGTTTGCTACATTTTATATACATAAATATGATGATTTCTATATATGTAAATGAGTAAAACGTTCGGAAGGGAAAACAAAAAGAAAAAGAAGAACAACTTTATTAGGATTTTCGTCAATTATATTAATATCTTTCGAACTTATTAAATATCGCGCAATTAGGCGTTTTCTGTCAAAAAAAAAAAAAACACTAGGAAAAAATATGAAAAAAAAAATATTTATAAGCCAATCAAAGACATTTCACAGCAAAAAAAAAGTAATTCGGACTTAGTACATAGAAGTCCAAGAAAAATCATGCATTTCTATGCAAATCCGTCCCTTTGTGAATAATATTCGTTTGAACAAGCATTCACAACCAGCGGGCAAATATTCTTACTACTTACCGTTTTTACCAATTATAAACATTTTTTAAATGACATCCTCATTTTTTTATATTTTTATGCCCTACAGCTAGACTTTTCTGTTGATGTTCTTGGAGGCCAGAATTGTAAAAAATGTACATACATTTAGAAACATTTCAAATTAAAAGTAAATAAAACAAGTTAGAATGCATAGCCGGTCAAGCCCGACCATTTAATACCCTACATCACAGTATATAAAGCGAGGTACCCAATTTGGGATCTGTTGGCAATCACGGACCCGCCAGAACAAAATTATGTTATGAGCTTGAGATTTATGTAAAATTTCTGAGCCGAATATAAATAAGATGTCTTCATGCATCTCAGATTTATTTGCTGTAAGTGATTTTAGGGGACCTATGGTTAAATTTGGACATGCCAGCACAATATGACATAGTGGATATCGTAGAAGTTATTGTTACACATTTGTATGTCAATATCAGCATTCATAAGGAAGGAATGGTTATTATTTAAAGCTATTATCGGGAGTAGGATTTGTATGGAAGCTAAGGTCAAACATAGAACGATTTCAATAATCGTTACAATTGCAACATCTTTCATATTTTATCTTAAAAATATTTATAATTACGTTTAGGAGCGAACAAAAGCTAAATAAATGACTCTGCCTTCCTTTTCTTTTTTATTTTTCCCTAGTGCTGGTACATACTTTTTAACAAATTATTTGGTTTTTCTAGTGATGACACAAAAATAGTCGAAAGTTGTTGAATGAAACAAGATGAGATGGGAACATCCTTTACAGATAAAGAAATATGTTGATTTTTCTCCCTGTTCACTACTTGTGATAAAATTTTATCATCTTTGCGGTAAGATGAAAGATGTAAGATGTGAGCAAGTGGAAGAAGCCCATAAGATGATTTAGATTACAATAAAATAACTCTGGTCCAATTTTAATTGAAATACCAACATAATACGATAGTTAATGGACTATTCCGGAGAGACGTTTGTATGAAAATGAGGACGGATTCTCCTCATTTCAAGCTGCGTGCTCATGACAGGCTGTGTCCCCATAACATGCACCAAATTTAATCAAATTGTCTGTAAAATTGCGACCTGTAATTTGCGCATAAGGTTACATGGATAGACAAGCAGCCAGAATGCCGAATGGACGCACATAAAGGGTGATTTTTTAACCGTAGTTTTTTTAAATATCTAATAAAACACTCAAATTTGGATCATATATTCAAAAATTTTATTGGAATCGATAAATTGGACTTTGCCATTACTTTTTAAAAATAACTTCATGTAAATGTTGCCTGTGGCTTCGGTTCAAATGCTCCATTCGTAAGGTCCAATTTTGCACTACTTTTTCGAGCATTTCGGCCTGTATTCCATGAATAACACGTATTATGTAATACTCTAAGGCTTCAATCGTGTTTGGCTTGTCCACATACACCAACGACTTCACATAACCGGACAAGAAATAGTCAAGAGGAGTCAAATCACATGATCTTGGCGGCCAACTCACAGGGCCATTCCGAGAGATAAACTGCTCACTAAATTCATCCTTCAATATGTCCATTGTTTCACGAGCTGTGTGGCATGTGGCACCATCTTCTTTAAGCCACATATCAACCGAGTCCAACTCAGCCAATTGGGGCAAAGAAAAGTCGCGTATAATGGCTCGGTATCGTTCGCCGTTGACGGTAACGTTTCTTTCACAGTTGTCTTTGAAGAAAAATGGACCGATGATGCCACCAGCCCATAAGCCACACCAAACTGTCGTTTTTTCGGGATGCATCGGTAACTCTTGTACGGCATGTGGCTGTTCTTCACCCCAGATGCGGCAGTTTTGCTTGTTTACGTATTTATTTAGCCAGAAATGAGCTTCATCGCTGAACACAATTTTTCGATAAAACAGTGGATTTCCATCGAGCTGTTGTAAGGCCCATTCACCAAAAATTCGACGTTTTGGTAGGTCATTCGGCTTTAATTTTTGTACGAGTTGGATTTTATAGGCTTTAAAATGCAAATCGTAACGTGAAATTTTCCACGTGGTTGAATAACACACGTCCAATACTTGAGAACGGCGACGAACTGACATTTCACTATCTTCATTAACACTGGTCGCTACGGCTGCAATATTCTCTTCGGTACGCACTCTACAAACGCGAGTCGGTGGTTTAATGTCCACCAAAGTAAATTTGGTGTGAAATTTGGAAATTTGAAATAGCACGAATTGTTGATTCACTAGGTCGATTATGACGACCATAAAAATTTCGTAACAAACGATGGACATTTCTCACAGAGCACGAATTTTGATAATAAATTTCAACGATTTGCAGTCGTTGCTCGTTTGTGAGTTTATCCATGATGAAATGGCAGAGTATATTGAACGCTTTTCACTTTCACAGATGTAGTTTGACACAATTACCAACCAGTGCTGCCAGCCCGAAAAACTTAATTCATAAAAAATCTCTCTTTATTTAGATCGACACTTTTCTATATACTAAAAGCTGGGTCTAGTACAAATATTTTTTTTATCTTGTTTACATCAGCACGCTATTGTGGTGTAGGTATAAGGAACATTGTCTTGGAAAAACTATGAAATATGTTAAATTTCTATTATGTTAAAACTTCTGTTGCGCTTTTTAAATAAAACAATGCATTTTAAAAAATGTCAAGTTTCATCCATATTTTATTATTTATACCCTACACTAAAAGAGCGTTTGTTCTAAAGATTATAATGCATTAGACTTGGAAAATAATTCCAAAGACGTACATCTGGCTGGCTCATTGGCACTCTAAATTTGGTATATAAGCTTATATTGGCTCACGGATAATGCGCATTCAAAACAGTTAACGTTCCTAACGATCTTCGATTTTGTGAGATATAATTACATTTGTCAGCCTCTTAGACCGATTTTTAACTTTTGGTTCTAGGGGGTCAGATTTAAAAATTTGTAAAGGGGATATTCGAAAATTGTAAATGGGTCATATTAAACACACTAAACAAAAGTAATTGAGGCAAAAAATACAGCTTGAAGTTCTTTTCCAACTCACAGCGTCAGTTTATATTTCATCACAGGATATAGACATTTTTGATCGCAAAGGTAACACAAAAATATAAAAAATGCATTCACAATAAGCAATACAATAAAATGTTGTGTTTCTTTTTAAATGAATATTTTAAAAGTACCAAGCAACTTAAATAAATTAAAAAAAGAGAACTATAAAAAACCTTAAAATATATGCTCATTTCGAAGTATATGTCATATCTAAAATATATATATATATATTTTTACGTTGTTTTGCCCCTTTAAGTTAATATTTTTCAAACCTTTACATATATATCCCTGATGGTAGTTTAAGCCAAAAAATAAATAAACTTTTAACATTTTGCAGTCTAAATGGGGTTGATAAAAATTTACCAGAAATTGCCCTTTTTAACCGTGCTTACCCACCAAAAATCCAATTTTCGATTATATACGACATGACGATGGAGCTATACAAATTCTTGCGAAAAAAATTTTGATTTAAGATGTAGAGCTATTTCCAGAAAGTCGGTTTTGTAAATTTTTTACCATTTTATCTCTCCTTGGTCCAAAATTCCGGAAAAATATAGCCTTTAGTAATTTCGCTGTAACATTCAATCACCTAACCAGTTTCATCAAAATCATATTTTTGGTGTGATTGTGAAACAAACAAATAAACTTACACCATTACAACAAAATTACAAAATAATTATGACATTGTCCGTGCTTTCAATGTTATTCTTTGGCGTTGCGTTGCGTTTAACATGATTAGGGCCTTAATTTTACAAGGTTCATCCGCAACGCAACGTAACGTTTATTTATACATAGACTTGGTAAGGGAAACGGAACAGCTAATCAGCATCGTATACGTTTAGATAAGAGTAACGATGTCTTGAGGGAACTTCCACTTGTTGTTAAAATGTAATCAACATAAAATTTATGCGTCGGCAGTGTTGCCACTTCGTGTGTAATTTCCTGAATTCGGTGTAATTGTTACTGTCGTGGGTAGAGGGTGGGTAATTTCTTTTAGGTATAGATCATGTGAAATAGCAAGTAGTAATCCTTTCTTTATATATGGGTATTTCGGCATATGAGGCAATAAAATAAAAAAACTGTAGAGAATTTTATATTAACTCTCGCTTTATTTATGTATTCCTTAAATTTTTTTCAGTTAAAATGAAATTTTAGTTCACTGAACAAGTTATTAGAGTTCTTTAAAATAACTTAAAAAAAAATTTTGTGTATGAAGAAAATTTGTTCATCGCCCAGTTCGCCCAGGTAGGTATTGGTAAACGATGTACATAACAACCATTGGAAAAGGTTAAAGTAGCAACTATGAAATAAAATCAAGATTCAATTTCAGTGATGAAATAAACCCAATTTAAGATGTTGTTTATCTAAAAAACTCACATTCCCCTCAACCAAGTCACTGTTTCTTTTTAAGAAAATATTTCCACCGTTCAAAATTGATTTGCAAAAACTTGAACATAAATTGCGCTAGCTTGGACTACTAGGTTTCAATACATAGGAGCTTCATAGTGATTTAGAATCCGAAGCTTGCAGAGATAGGTATTCAAACTAAGAATTTAACGAGGGGAAGATATCGCACTGGTTCCTCTAAAGGGTGTCAAGATAAAATTTATAAGTTTTCATTAGAGACAAAAAACTGTTCTTTTAAATGTACTCTAGTAAGGGAGATAAAACTGTATTTTTGCTTGGCAAACAACAATAGAGAGATTGATCTACGATTCTAAGAGTGAGTAAATATAGCCACTGTTTATCGTTTTTTCCAAAAAGTGAAAACGTGTGCGATATTTTCTCAATATTACAGAAAGTAAAAAGTTGGTTGTTAATTTTGTGATTTAAGCACTCGTAACACATATAAACCATTGCCGTACTTTAATTCACTAAACAAGATATAAAAAAAAAAAAAAAAATAGTAATAAACATCTTCCCTAGATATACGTATTTAAACAAATGTGGAAGTTTAACTGATTATCATATGTTTTTCTAAATTATTTTAATTAACAATATGACTCTAAATAGTTTGACTAATATTTATCTCCTTTAAATCAAGATTTTGCAATTTTTTTCTTTTTTGTAAAACTTTTTTATTTTTTTTTTATTTACACAACGGTAATTAAATATTAGATGTAATTTCAACTAAGGCGGGTTATTTGTCTTCAACAAATGCGTAATTTTGCTTTTTTTTCTGGTGGTAAGACTGTGATTCTGCTTTACAAACAACGAAAAGAGTCAGGAAGGTTTAAATCAGTCCATGATTTTAACTAACCCAAAAATATCCTCCCGGAATAGTGCCTGACAGAAAAAAAAAATTAAATTGATTTCAATTAAAACATTTGTGATTTTAATTAAAAAATTACTTAAATTTGCAACAGTAAACAAATGAATAGCATCAATTAAACGTTTAGTTCACTTGATTAAACGTTTAATTTACTCGAATAAACGTACAATTCACTTGACTAAATTTTTCTATCAAAACTAATTTTATTTTTATTTAATGCTTTAATTGGTAAAAACTATTGATAATTTTTTCTGATTTTTTGCCACTAATAATATTGGCATTTAAATCAAACAACGTAAAAAATTATTTTATGGTAGTTAAATCACGTTACGAAATTTGGGAGTCGATCGCTTTGACCTAAGCTTCCAAAGAAACGTCTCTAGCGAAAATCACCGTTGCTATCAAAAATTTGTTAAAAACTTTTTAAATCAAATTTTTTCATAAAGAAGTCTAATTTCTAAAAAAACATTATGCTGCTTAGTATATAATTGTCAATAGTTCGAAAATTATATCCACTCTCGTAAATCATTCTCTTAAACGTTGAAATAGTGTACAGTATCATATAGTCGACTCTTTTTTTTATTTGTTTTAAATTCCTTTATAAATAATTGTTTATGCATTCGTTAAAAAGAAATCCTACTAAGAAGAAACACCCAACAACTTGTGTTTAAAATACTTCTGTATTTCTGTATCAACATTTTTTTTTTTGTAAATGTACATTACAACGTATGTATAAGATATAGATGATTGTCTATCTGTGCATGTGAATTTGTTTTCTTTGCTTTATTCTGCATTTTTTATTTGTAATTTATTTGAAGGTTGTCGTTTGTATTTTCTTTGTTGTTGCTGCTGCCTCCCTAGATGTGTACGTGCTGTGGTATGCCACAATTCCCTTTAATTATTACATAATGAGCGTGACAGTGATACTGAGATTTTCACCGTCATCATTACCATTGGTATTGAAATTTTCAATTGATTTTTTTTTTCAAGTTTCTCATGTTGTTCTTAATTATTGCTGCTTTTTTATTTATTCATTATCACCGATTTCTTGTCCTTTCATTGGCTTTGCCTTTTAAAGCTATATGTCGTTTAATTTCAGTTATAAGTATTTTTTTTTAATATTATTTAAGCATTAGAAAAAACCCTTTGTTAAACAAAGTAAGTTTGTTTTTGGATCTGCATAAGACACGTTATTTCCTAGGATTTTTTTTTAATAAATTGGGCTACTTTTTTCTTCCCATTTCCTTTTTCTTAAAAACATAGGAATACTTCGTCCTCATTTACACCCTACACTTTATTAAAAATCTTAAATGTGTGTACAAATAGCAAAGTCAAAATACTACTTCAACTTTACTGTAATCCTACTTAAGTTATATTTAAACTATACTATACGCTAGCTTTACTCTAACTCTACTCTACCTCTACACTTACTCTACTCTAACTCTAGCTTTACTCTAACTCTACTCTACCTCTACACTTACTCTACTCTAACTCTAGCTTTACTCTAACTCTACTCTACCTCTACACTTACTCTACTTTAACTCTAGCTTTACTCTAACTCTACTCTACCTCTCACTTACTATACTCTAACTCTACTCTAACTCTACTCTAACTCTACTCTAACTCTACTCTAACTCTACTCTAACTCTACTCTAACTCTACTCTAACTCTACTCTAACTCTACTCTAACTCTACTCTAACTCTACTCTAACTCTACTCTAACTCTACTCTAACTCTACTCTAACTCTACTCTAACTCTACTCTAACTCTACTCTAACTCTACTCTAACTCTACTCTAACTCTACTCTAACTCTACTCTAACTCTACTCTAACTCTACTCTAACTCTACTCTAACTCTACTCTAACTCTACTCTAACTCTACTCTAACTCTACTCTAACTCTACTCTAACTCTACTCTAACTCTACTCTAACTCTACTCTAACTCTACTCTAACTCTACTCTAACTCTACTCTAACTCTACTCTAACTCTACTCTAACTCTACTCTAACTCTACTCTAACTCTACTCTAACTCTACTCTAACTCTACTCTAACTCTACTCTAACTCTACTCTAACTCTACTCTAACTCTACTCTAACTCTACTCTAACTCTACTCTAACTCTACTCTAACTCTACTCTAACTCTACTCTAACTCTACTCTAACTCTACTCTAACTCTACTCTAACTCTACTCTAACTCTACTCTAACTCTACTCTAACTCTACTCTAACTCTACTCTAACTCTACTCTAACTCTACTCTAACTCTACTCTAACTCTACTCTAACTCTACTATAACTCTACTCTAACTCTACTCAAACTCTACTCTAACTCTACTCTAACTCTACTCTAACTCTACTCTAACTCTACTCTAACTCTACTCTAACTCTACTCTAACTCTACTCTACTCTACTTTAACTCTACTATAACCCTACTCTTACTCTAATTTAACTCTACTATAACTCTATCTCTGCTTTTACACCACTCTAACTCTAATCTTACTATACTTTATCTCTGCTTTAGGTTTACTCTAATTTCATTCCAACTCGACTCTAACTCTAATATTAACATTATTATATCACGTTTTGTTTAACTAAATAATTGCCGAAAGAATTTAGTTAAAATATTTTATATGTTATATAGTCGTTGATGACCGACTATTTTGCTACCATATGTTCATCAACTTTCTTTTATGGTACTGAATTTTCCCGAAAATATTTAGCCCTGTTTAAAATAGTTAAACATGAAAACGTCTATTCAGCTCAGTTAAAATATCAGCTCATTTTGAAACTACAAAAGGAAGTAAAAGAAAAAAATTATTTGAAAAATAAATACAGAAATTTTTGCTGTGTCTTAAACTTTTGTAGAGAACAGTGGGATGATAGGTGTGAAATTATGATAAAACTTATTTCAAAAAATTTAAGATGAGGTAAAACAAGAGTGCTATATTCGGCTGGGCCGAATCTTTGACACCCTCTACCGACAGGAGTGTGCTCTATATGATATTTACATATCTATTATTAACTTAGTTTTATAAAAACGAACTTTAGCATTTAAACTGTTTGCGGTTTAGACCGATATTAAATTATTGACCGACAGTCAGAAAGTTTTTTGGGATTCTTTTTAGAACTTTGAACTGCCTTGAGTAAAACATCATGATTCGTAATGGTTTTAAGCGAACTAAAGTTCAACACTGCAGTGAAAAAAGTTTTAGCGTTTACATTAAATTTCAGAGGGCTTCCTATCTAATGTAAATTATGCATCGTATATTAGAAAATTGTATGACATTTTTTATGTCCATATGAACCTAAGTAGAACAATTTTACCGCAATAAATATATCTACTACTGGTTAAGGCGAATTTAATTATTTTTCCAAGGTGGGCCTAATATGCGGCCTATGGTTAATTATGGACCGACCATTACGAAATTTATTAGTGCGATTTCTAGTCCTCCAAAACTGTGAAGTATTAAATGTTATTATGATATCATTATTCATTACGGTTCTAGCATACTAAACGGTTTTCCGGGAGGAGGCTTTATAAGGGACCTATGTTAACTTATAGACTGATCTTCACGAAATTTAATAGTATGATTTCCAGTCGTATAAAACGAACTTGTGCAAAATTTAATATTATTCCAAACATTATTCCACCATTTATGTTAGTTTTTGTAACATTATTATTATTTTTTTTTTTGGGTGGTGGTACCACATTTTGTTTAATATCTCTGATCCTACTGAGCCGATGTTGCTGGATTTCAATCTCAAATTGCATAGGATAACTGCAAGCAGTTTGAGACCAAGTTTTTTCTTTTCTTTTGCGTTTTTGGAAAGTGAGCTGTTTTCAACAGACGGACAGACAGACGGACATGGCTAAATCGACTTAGAATTACTAAAGGAGCCAGAATATTTATTTTTTATTGGGTCTTAGATGTATAATAAAACAGTTTCACACGGAATCACAAACTTAGTATACCCTCATTCAATACTAGTGGTGGTGGAGGGTATAAAAACAAAATATGTAATATATGTCACTTGGAGGCCACACGATCAATTTTGTCTTTCAATTCCTTTCAATTTGCTCTCACTCTAATTTTTTTCACTAACACACTCACACTTTTTAAATTGATCACGAGATTGCTCTCAATTTTAACTATCCATTTGTTTGGCAATTTTACGCTCAATTTAACACAGGGATTTCCAAAAATTTTTTGGTTGTGTATTAGTGAGTACCAGAGAGTAAAGAAATTGAGAGAATGCATTCATTTACAGCCGAAATAAAATGTTAGTAATATATTTTATAAGTTGTATAACACAAAGGTACAAAATTAAAAATTTTTTGTGTTGATAAAAAATTTGTAGCAATTCTTTACCAATTCAATGTCGCTGATTTTAAAACTGCACTTTTTTTCATTCGGAAGCTTTTTGACTCTAAATCAGTTTTAAATATCTTATCAAACAATTGTAAAAAAATTAAAGATTTTTATGTTTTAAAAATTCATAAAAAATAAATATTGCACGCAAATCACACGTTTAATAACATATTCCGTTCCTTCCTTAAATGTTGCATACCATATAAGGCATTGGATGTTACCAAAAGCGTTTTTGACCGCACAATATTTTTTAAGTGCCATCATAAAGTTTTTTCTGTTAACCTGAAACAAAAATATGTATTGAGGTACGTTCAGACTAGTGAAATATTTGACGAAAATATTTGTTCTGATATTTGCTTCAAACTGTGTAAAACAAAAATATATTTTGTTTAATGTTCAAACTAAGCTCAAACATTTTACAATTTTTGTTTGATGAAACAGTTGGCAAAAAGTGTTAAATAAAATAAATTAATTCATGTTTGCCATGCGTTCAGACTAAAATAAATATTTGCATCAAATAATTATTTAATGAAAGTGTTCAAAAATAATAATATATTTCACAAATAGTAAAAATGAGCGCAAAAGCTAATTTATTTTTTTTTTATTCTGTGGAGCAGCATCTTTTATAGTGTTAGAACAGGAGAATGTAAAATATAAAAAAAACTGGAAGACAATGGGTAACGGGAACATGGCTAAAATTTGCGAAAAATTGCAAACTTGGATATAAACCCTTAAATATATTTGAAGTCTCTAAATCAGTTAAAAAACAAAATGTCGGGAAAAAATTTTTTTGCAAAAATAGCGAAAATTCGCGAAAAATTTAGATATTTCAAACAAGCCATAAAATTTATTAAAAGTGCCTAAAACTAAAAGGAATGGCAAAAATTCGATAAAAATTGCTAAATTAGCGGAAATTCGCAAAAATTTGATAATAGCGGTATGATATGTATCATATGTATGTATTTTGCTTTTGTAAAAAAAATTGTTGTCTTTACCAGCCAAAAGGGCGCTAAGCACAACTGAAACGAACTAACGTTAATGAGCTGAGCCGAACACAATGAAGTTTGTGGTTTCTTTATGTTCACTTGGGGTAGTACATTATATTTATTGTGTAAGAGGATCATAAACAGAGAAACCTGTTTTTAGATCTACTACAAAAACACTATTAGCGTTTGTGTTTTATATATTTCTACCGTACAAAAGACTAAAGTATAGCATATTATGTTTATTTTAGAACTCTGCTTTCAAGTTTATATAACTTTGGAGAGTATTTGCTGAAATTGCGAGTTTATGTTTTATTGCCCTGCTGGCAAAATTTTTAACATTATGTTCAATAGAGAGTGTGCGTGATTTACCCTTGGAAATTAATATTATTATTATTTTTTTTTTTTTTTTTTGTTTACTTACATGTATTTTTTGTGCATTGCTTATGTCGATACAGCTGTAGATGACATATTTTGCAGTTGTTGGTGTTTTTGTTGTTTAAAATTTCGTTCGTTTAAAATGTAACAATGTTGATGCTAAAGATGAGACGTCAATGTTGCAGTTACTTTATTTGCTTCAATTCTTGTTGAACAGTTTTAACCAACAACACAATGCCAAGAAGATTAACAATAATGGTGTTGTTCAACATCAAATATGTTTGAAATTCTTCAAAATTCTTTAAAAAGAGAAGATGGGGAAAAATATGTTTCAGAGAAAGTCTGTGTTAAGCTATTGTCAATGGTTGACAACAATAGATAAATTGAAATATTTTGTTCTTAATTGTTATAAAAATACTTTTTAAATGAAGATAAATCTATTGAAATATTTGTAAAATTTATTTTTTATTTAAAATATTTATCCTTTTATTGCTTTTGCTCAAATACCATTCATTTATTTTCTTTAATAGTTTAATATTTTATTTAGAAATCTTTTTAATAATTTCAAAATTATTTAAAGTTTTTGGCTAAATCTCAACAATTATTTTTTTATTTTATTTAACATTAATGTATATTGCATGTATGTATGTATATGTAAGTGTTTGACTGCTTTTACACACAAAATGATTAATTTGACTTTTATGTAAATGAGTTAAACCTCTCTTTTGCCCCCAGAAATATATTTTCTCCACTTCTCTTCGTCCGCAATGCAAAGTTGTATGCTTTTACAAAGATTTTTAAGTTTAAAAGAGGATTTAAACGAAAGGGTTCATTAGAAAATATAACAAAATATATATAGACCTGCCTTGTTTATAATTTCGCCCAACATGACAAATTTTTCAGTAAAAATTCGCTCACTAAATTCGTCGTATGAAGCACAATAGCGACGAATAGGTAGCGGCTTTTATAATTAACGCTGCATTTACACATGAAAGTACTGTCATGAAAATTCTGTATACGTATTATCACCACAAATTTCACAGAAAAATAATAAACTTTCATGAAAATTTACATGAAAGTGAAATTTAATTTTCAAAATGTCGTCAAAGGGTTAACTTGTATCAAAAATTTATCTTCTTCTTCTTCTATTGTTTTGCTTATTTCAGAGTAACCGAGCCAATCACGCCGAATTTCAGGTATTCGTTTAAAATTATATTTATTTTTATTAGTTTTGTGTTCTTAATATTTAGTTAAAAAAATATATTAAAATTCTTTATATATACGAAAAAAACCATCCCAATTGGCAACACTGCTTAGTTATTGTCATTTACTTTCATGAAATCGCTTTCTTGAAATTTTCATTGAAAGCCAGCTGAAAGTTGGACTGAAAGTAGAAAGATGTAAATGTGTTAGTGAAAAAGTGTGAGTGTATTGCGACTCTCAAGAAACTACTTGCATGTGTAAACGCCTAGTAAGAAAGTTGATTGCTGTTTGTGCAAAGAGTGAGAAATAGTGTGACCATATTAAAAAAAATAATACTTAAAAATTAAAACATAATCAAAAACACAACTATAAACTATTTTTATTGCAAAATTTTTTGTTCATATATTTATTTAAAAAAAAAAACAATTATTATTAGAGTACAAAGTAACTTTATTTAATAAAATTCTTCAACTAAGACCAAACATGCTCACCTGGTACTGCTTTGTTCGTCGTTCGCTGGCAAATAAGATAGAAATAAATCCATTACAAAGTCACGCGTATGACGAATTTCGGTGGACGCTATTATTGTGTGTATTTTTATATACATCAATACGTTATAATTTTGGCGATGAATATTCGCGTTCCTAGCATAAGATTGGACACATCATGCAAGTGATCACTTATAAGCAGGGCTGTGGAGTCGTCCGAAAAAAGTACTAACTCCGACTCCGACTCCAAACGCTGAAATTTTTTAAGTGCGACTCCGACTCCGAGTCCTACTCTAACCGTGATGCGAAATGAATGAGACGTAAAATTATTACTCTTTTGTGTAGAAACATCTTTATTAAACGAATTATGGGAATGTGCATAAGAAAAACATGAGTGTTATGGTAGGAATTAAAGGCTGGCCGATAAAGATGTTTCTACACAAAAGAGAAATAATTTTACGTCACAATTTTTCTAATACATACTAGTCTTAAATATAGTTGATGTTTCACTAATAAGTTTTATTTAAGATGTGGTAGCTTATTAGGCTTCCGCATCCGATCCTGGTGCTGGGGCTGCCAGCAACCTCCAGGCAGGCAATTTGTTAAATTTTTTCAAAGGCAGGATTATCCGCGTTCTTTCCACTTCCTGAGACGCCCTTAACGAGCCATCAGGATACTTTACAGAAACTAAGTGTCAGAAGTTCTTCATACTGACCTGAGACGTCTTGCGACCATTCAGGTTACTTAGCCGCCTTCTCACTCTAGCTAGCCTCTGAACGGGTGTTCTAAAGCCATTGCCCGGGGAATACCTGGTAAAAACCGGAGGTAGTGAGCTGCTTTGACTGTGAAGCAAAGGAATCATCCTTGGTCACTCCCACGTGAGTGGCAATCAAGAACTTTCAACCTTTACTTGTCACAATCCATCCCCTATGCTCCTTATAGGATCTTCGGGAACATATATATATAGCAACACTTATTCTGTACAATTTTAAAAATATTTTAGCGTTGATGGCTAAAAAATTCTGATATTAAAATTATTGCCAATTCCTGTCATTAACATTTTTTAGCATGAGTAAATTATTTAAAAAATCACTCACCTTTTTTCAACTAGATCAAATAGTAAAGTACTTGAATCAACTATTTCTCATAAAATAAATTAAAATCTACTTATTCATATTGATCTGCAAAATATTGCATCGCCAATTTCGAAGAATTTTTATATTGGAAAATATTGGAATTTTTATTTAATTTTTTATTTAATTTTTGGAGTCGGAGTCGCGCGTTTTTTTGGGTACTGCGACTCCGACTCCGACTCCGGTACAAAAACCTCAACTCCGACTACGACTCCACAGCCCTGCTTATAAGCGTCGTTTTTCAGGTTTGAGCGTTATCAATTTTGTTTTTGTTAAAACTTCAAAACAATATTTTTGAGAAAGATATAAGTTAGCGCCCTTAAAATGTAGCTCCTAAAAGTTTTGATAAAATAAAATAAATTTTTTATGAAAAATACTAGTGGCGAACTAAATCCGGTGCCCCATTAAAATAAAAGTGGTAAACATTCTTTTAAATTCTGTTATTATCCTTCTGCAAATATTAAGACATTTATATATATATATACATATATTAGATCGACTCACTTTGTATGGAGCCGAAAAAAGTGTTTTAGTTTCCCCTCTGAAAATAAAGCTTGATATGTTTTATGATGATTTCCAAAATATTTTGGTTCTAGCGTTGACCATCCGTGAGCTGGACCCTTTTTTTAAAAAGGTCTTTTTTCAGTTTTTCGAATTTTTTTTTGTACTTTGCTCCAAGACGACATAAAAAAAATTTGGTGTCATCGAAAAGAGTTTTTGAAGCAGAATCCAATGGTATATAAAACTTGATCACTCCTAGTAATTGAGATATTGAGCTAAACACATATTTTCGTTTCGGGTTTTCTTACAAATTCTATTTATGTGGAAGTAATTTTCTGCTTTTAAAATTGAATCTGTTTTAAAATAATGTTAATTTACTTTTTTTTTTGTAATTATTCTCATAAAACGCGAAAATCGTGATATATTTTATCTATATAATTTTATAAGTGGTGGTGTTTAAAAAAAATATAATAGTAAAAAAATATTTAGTGTTTTTGTGTAAAGAAGATTTTGTTAAATATTTGTATGAAAACTGTTACGTTATCGGTCGCTTTAATTGTCGATCGACTTGTCGTGCTAAGAATTGTTAGTTTGCCGCAAATCAGCGGTTTGTCGTTGAAAATGCAAGCGAAAGATGGCGGTCGACATCTGGGGCCAGGCTGTAAATTTTTTTTTATATTATGAACGAAGGGCGCGAGAGTATTGTGATGTCAGTTAGCTTCATCATTCTCAGTGAACTTCAATTTAAAACAGTATGGAATTTTCCCCTTTTTATAGGGATTTTCGAGCATAGGGAAAGTTTCGAGCGCAGGGAAAAAGGACAGATTTTTTATTTAAGGGCAAATGTGAATGGAATTTTCAAAATATCATCTCATCATATATATCATCTCAATATATAACGTCAAAAATACGTCAATATACTTATTATTTTAATATAAAATTTAAAATTTTTCATATACAATAGCTTTTAAGTACATATCGAGCCTTTGGTGCAAGACCGTAGTAACTCAAAATTTGAATTTTTTGAACTGGGTATGCAGTAATGATCTTTGGGGATATATCTATCTGAAGAAAAAAGATTATGGTTCTATCTCTAACTGTTCAGATTTTACAGCTAAAAATGGCTTTATTGCCTCTAGCTTTGTCCAACAATATTTATTTGCAATAATGAAATATTTCCTTTAACTTACAAACAGAAAACAAATTGTGAAAAAACAATAAGGCAATAATTTTTTTTGCTACGTTTTAGGCACAAAAACACAACTGCATAATTTGTGTTCTTTTTTACTTGTTCGTATTATTTCACAATTCATCTTTGTTGAAAAAAAATTAGTTATCATTTCTTCTTATGCTTTATTTGCTATATCGATATATTCCGAATTAATTCATAATTTTGTCGTTAATTTTGTGACAATAACGATACATTATTGATAGGTTGATACAAAATACTTAAATATAAATAAAAATTTCATATTTTTAGTAATTTTTTACCTAATTTAATTATAAAACATTCCTCTTTATTAAAAAACTTGTAAAAAAATAACTTTAGTAAACGAAAATACTATCAAAAAGGTGATTCAAAACTTCAAATGCATTTTTCTCAGTTCGCGATTTTTTGACTTACTACGGTATTGCACCAAAGGCTCGATATGTAGAATTTTTTAACAGAAGCCGCATACTATGAGTTCTAACAGACTGGCAATCTTCAACAAGTACCACACCCATGATATGGGGGCGGAAAATAGTCGTGTTCGCATTTGCGAAACATTCGCTCATTTTTGCAATTGGCATTCGCACTCACATTGGCTAAAATGTATGTAAATATTAAAAACGAATATCTAATGAATGAACTTTCTAGATAGATATTAATCTTTTACCTAAAAAAACCTTCACACCTTCTAAAATAAGAGAAATAAAATCATAACATTTCAAATTTTTTTAAAAATTTTTAATAAAAACTTTTGAGAATATAGAACGATATATTTTTCAAAGGAATTATTTATATCATTTTTGTTTAGGGGAACTGAAGTAAATATTTTTGTAAATTCTACAGAACTTCCCCTCTTATTTAGTACCGAGTTTGCTAAAATAATATTAGATACTAGTGTTAAAAAAAAATTATTTAAAAAAGGTATTCTCGAAAGTCCTTGAAAAGGGACAAAAGATGAGGAAATGACAATCAAGAACTAAGCTTGACTAAGTTTTGTCTCTAGATTAAAGAATATATAGTGGAATTTTTGTCAAAATTAAAATTAAAAATTGACACACAGTGTTATTTTTGAAATTAAATTTTTATATGTGTGTGTTTTTTGTTGTTCATAAACGCTTCAATTAAAATATTTCTTTCTCCTTCTCTATTTCTTAATTTTCTAAATGATGTCCAACCGTATCTATTCTTTTGCAGATGACAGCAACCTTTGTCATTTGTATTAATTTGATGATATACCAAGCGTATCCGATGTTGGTGCTAAGAGGCAGAACATGAATGATACGCTTGGCCGAAACCTAGAATTAATTTCAGAATGGGGTCCATTGTTGCGTGCTGACGCATAAATGCGCGACGGACCTTGGTGCCTCATCTGTATATATGGGTGGTATAATTATTGAGGAGTCAGAATCGCTTGATGTCCTGAGCATAAGGATACAATAAGATGTCCGATGGACAGAACATATATTTAAGGTGTCGAAAGAAGCCATCAAGTGCTTCGGTTTTTTAAAACGTTGTAAGATATACTTCACTCCATCTGACCTCCTTACTATGTGTACCCCCTCTATCCGACCGCGAATGGAATACAACTCTCGGGTGTGGGCCGGTGCTTCAAAGTACTTTTTGGAGATTCTCGCCCGTGTGCAGAAGAGGGCGAAGGTTCTCATTGGTGTCAGTAGGGTCTCCATCATGGCTGGTGAATCGTACAACGCATTACATGGAAAATTCGTTTTTTGGCAGGACTGTCTTCCCTCTCACTTTCAACATGAATAAATTTAAGTCGAAAATCTACAAGCACTACTCCCCTTTTCTTCCTTCCCACAACCTATTTTCCTAGTTCCAACACAATGCATTAGAAGAGGTCATGCCCTGAGTGCTGGTCCTAACAAAAAAAAATGTGTTTCGTTGAAGGGAAAAAGGGTCTTCGATACCGGCATTTTTAATACAAATTTATTTTTTCATGTTTTTTTCTCTTAAGAATTTAACATTTAACAAAGACTGAAATTAGCCATAATTAAAACAAAGTTATTTTTTTTAAAACTCTTGTTTAAATATCTAAAAACATACTTTTCTAAAAGAAGATGGGGTCTTATTAATTTTTTTTCAACTAATAAACGTTTTGTAGGCTATGCAAACATCGGTCTGTAGACCGGGAGCTAGTTTACGTGAGTATAGAAAGTTTAATAGCTCAGAACTGATCATTTAGTAGTATGGAGTGGTATTAGCAGTATTAAAAATGTTAAAAAGTTTATCGAGAAAACTAAATAAAATTTTTTTTTATTATTATATTAGGAAAAAAGTAACCAAAATGAAAGAAAAATTACCATATCCACATTGAAACAAAATATTATCAATTTTGCTTAAAAATAACCAAAAACTCTGTACCTGAAATATAAATTTAGAAATTCAAAATAAAATTGCGTTTTTGAAATATTTTAAAAATGTGTCTAGGGGAAAAAGTAGTTGTAAGGAAAAGAAGGATTTGTTTTTTTCTTAAGCGCAGGATCTTTTCTAGGTTGATTATAACATATTTTTTTTGGGAATAATATGACTTATCAAATATTATTTATGTGAGAACACGTTTGGCGTTATTAAAGAATCTACAAACATTTTTTAATTTGTTGTAGTTCTTTCGAAAACACTCAAGAAGGCACAGTCGGCTAAGCTGGGCATAATAACACGCTACACTACTTGTGAGTTATAAAGAAATAATTTACATACGATAATCTACCTGATTTATATTTAATTACGAGTTTAGATTCATATAAAAGTTATTTATGATGAATTTTTTTGACTCTATATAAACATATGTAACAATTATTTGTTCTCAGGTGAATTTCTGAGATTTTTATGGTTGATTCTGGACCAGCTGTAAGTTCTTCAGTAGCATGCTAGTTACTAAGGAATTAATGTGTGCCCATATAAAGCCCACTCTCGAAAAATACTTAAATACACCTAAAACGTAGGGAATATTGGTAATGAAGTAAAATTACGTCTGTCATAGTTTCATAAGATAATAAACTACTCCAAAATTCATGAAGATAGGTTCATATTTAACCACAAGCCCCATATATATGAATAATCATTTAAATAAACCGTCACAAATATAGATATTGTGTTAAAAATTGGCCCAATTTAGAATTATATGGCTAGAAATAACACGGTGTAAATTTGTAATTAAAGATCCAATATAAAATACTATTTCTGAAACAGATCATATTTTTCTTAAATTGCGCAGTGAATTACAATACTATGAGTTGAGGTTTTATAAAGATTGGCTTATAATTTATAGATCCCATATAAGATTCGAACTTTCGGCAGAGGGTATTAAAAATCGTTTCCTGATACTCCTGTCGTAAGTGTCAAAAACTGTTTTGACAAAGATTTTTTTTTTAAATTTTTAAAATTATTTTAAACATTTTTATATTAAACATTTTTATTTTTCTAATGTATTCTATGAGTTAAATTTCAGTTATGTATTTTATAAAGCTTTTTGTAATAGTTTCATTCCTTAATTTTTTTTTATAGGAATGACACTACCAGACTATTACAAAAAGTTTTATAAAATACATAACTCATAGAATACATTCGAAAAATAAAAAATGTTTAATATAATAAAGTTGTTAATGAAAAGAAATAATTCTTAATATCCATTTTTATATTATTTTTAAATTTTGAAAAATCACTTTTGCTTCGATTTGGGAACTGAGTAAATATAATCTAAAATTTCTACGAGCACGCTTCAATGCCCCATAATTCCGTCGGAAACGTTTTTTGTTTTCTATTGAAAATAATCTTAGAAAATTACAAATTTATTCAAAGTTTTATTTATTTTTTATCCTCTTGTTTTCTTTTCATATATTAAATTTGAAAACACAAAAATAAACTCATTTTATATTTTTTATTTTCTTTTTTTTAGACAATATGGTCGCAACTGGCGTTTGAAATATAATTACATAGTATAGAACTAGTATGCCGACTGGTGAGAACGTTCTCTTTTTTTTATAACTCTCATCACACATATAGGTTCTGTGTGAATTCAACACACATAAGAACAACAAAAACAAAACAAAATTTGAAATTTTTCACAATATAACACTTCATGTTTAATTTTATGACTTAAACACATAATTAATAATTTTTTTCAATATATTTTGCTAATTTGCTTTTGCAAAATGTTTTTATTTTATTTTTTATTATCACAAACTAAAAATTTTTAAATAAATATTTTTGACACTAATTTTTTTCTGTTGTTAATATTATTAAAGCCAGCAGAGTAGCATTTTGTGGTATGAAAATAATATTTGAAATCATAAATTATTTGAATATTTTCCGATATTACAGAATAAAAATTTTACAAACATTGTTTTTAAAAGTTTATAAATGCAGCCAGCATTCAATAAATTGAAAATTTATTGAACTAAGAAAATTTTATTTTGGAAAAAAAATTGTTGCCACATTCTATACGATTTTATGCAACTATGTTTAATGGTGGAAATACTTTTATACACCAATACATTTGAAAAAATCTTACTAATACAAACATAAAATATGTACCACTGACAGTCGAGTTATGTACCTGTCAAAGAGTCGGCATACTAGTTGTATACTATGTATAATTATGTCTAAGTCTTCGCACGACGTCGATACGGTTCTACGTTTACGTCAGCCATTGTGTGCATTTGCATAAAATATAATACGTTTTAATTTGACAACGTATCTACGTCGAACGTTACTATGCTCATACGCTGCCACTGTGTTCGTACGGTAACTGATCAACAGTTTTTTCGATTTAAGAGTTTTGCACAGCCGTTTTGAGTTGTATTTTTTTTTTTTAATTTTCATATAAATATATAGATTTTCTATAAATTTTATTTTATTCAACCTTTAATTTTTAAATTGTTGTTTCTATGTGACAATTCCTATTGTTTTTTCATTATTTAAAAAAACGTTAGTTTAATTGTTTAATTTGTTTTCCTGATGATGAAAAATTTGTATATAAAAAGAAAAAAACCTCAAGCTCAATAAATTATACAACAATTTATATAGATTTTCGATCAACAATTTCAGTGATCATCAAGGCCCGAATTTTAATGTAAATGCATATTTGTGGTCGTCAGTCTGACACCAACATTAACTTAATATTTTTGCGAATCATGAAATTTTAAGTAAAATGGCATCGATTTGTTAGTGCATAGTTTTGCATAGTTAGCTATAAAAGCATATTTTTGCATATATTGTTGACATTGGAAATTTTTGTTGCATATTTTGAAAACCAAAATTTATTTTGTTTGTTTCAAATTGCGATGCACCGTGATGCAAAAGAGATAAGAGGCAACTTCGATGATATTGTATATTGATTTCTTATGGGAAAAAATATTTTGCAAGGCACCTTGCGATTTACCGGATATAAAGAGAAGTATCCCGATTTATTTCTTCCTCCACAGTCTATAACGACCAGGTGGAGTATTGTGCTAACATTTTTTACCAATTAAAGGATGTGGTGGAAGGAGTAACGATGGTGATGCAGTTTCATAAAAAAACAAATTTACCAGATAATGTTTGTGTCTTCAAATTATGGATTTATCTCTGATACTATTATGAAATTAGAGCAAATTAAATAAATTGATAATGCCATTAATACAATTTTTACAGTTGAACGTAAGTAAGCAAATTCGTAGCAAGCTTTATAAAGTTTTTAGAAAAATGAATGATTCATAAATTAAAAACGGCCTGCTGGCAGTAATATTACACAATGGAAAATTAATACTACACAAAGGAACTATCAGCATTTAATCAGCATTAAACGGCCGTTTTCCATGTTTAAACGCTTTTTGACGCCAAGCTGCCTTAACCTTAAATTTGAAAATATTAAAAAAAATTATGTTTTTATATAAATAAAATTTTTTCTTATTGTTCTTAATTTATTTTATTGTAGGTTCAAATATCTATCTAACAAGAGACTTTTTTTACATGATTATTTTGCTTTTGGGGTTTCTTTATATTTTTGTTCTTCACTTTATTTTCACTTCTACTTTTGCGATTATTGTACCTAAAGTTCGTTCATGTGACTGAATTTTGACGTTTTTATGTAACTTTTCTTCTTGTTAAATTAATATTTTTTTTTATCATTAATAAATGCGTTAAAAAAATTTCAAGTGCATATTTTTCCAATTTTAGCGAAAATTTTTTTATTTTTAGTGCATGTTTTATGCGCATAAAACGCTATTTTAAATGCATAAAAATCCGGGCCTTGGTGATCATTGATCACCGTCCTTGTTTTTTCTGCTCGTTTTTCTATACATTCCTTTAGTAACGGATTCTATTTAAAATAATTTTCAATAAAATAATTCTTTAAAATCGATTGAGTATTTTTCATTACTTTTAAAATAATGTACAGTAGAACAGAGTTATTATGAGCACCGTTTATAAAAAACTATGTCTAAAGATGTTAAGACCATGACATAAGCACAATGTGCGAGCTTTTACAAAAGAGCTTTTTTGCTTTCAACAGCCGATCAGATCTCGGCGACAACAATGCTTGCTTCTAACTTTGCAAAGAAAGAACAATAAATTGTAAAAGCTTTTAAAGCTGTTTACCGCAAATTAAAATACCGAAAAAGGTGTGTTTGGACCTATCTGGTCTATAGCAAAAACACATTATTTCGTCCCAATGAATTTCTTTGGTACTTTTTTTAAGCCGATGAGGAACGCATCTTTTTTTAACGAATTTAAGCCTTAGGCCCTTGGAGTTCGTTATAACTGCGCTCAACTGCATTTCAAAATGTTTGTGCAACATTTAAAGTTTTCTAAAAACTTTTTTGTTTGTCTTTTATTGTTAAATTTTAACTTACAAACAACATTAATCCGTTTGAACTTGATGTACAACAAAAATGTGTAAAATATTCTATTATTTTTTGTAGTTGTTGGTATTTTTTTTTTTTAGAAAAGTTTTTTTTTTTGTATATGCCAATTTTTTTTCCTGTAAAATCTATAGTTGTTGTTTTCTTTGTAATTGTTATCTGATGCATAATTTTCAATTTTGTTTTTAGTTTGAAAGAACATTTTAAAATTTTATGTAGTTTTGTTTAAAAAGTTTGTATGTTTTGCTGTGTGTTTGTGTGTGGATGTGTTTTCTAACAAAATCATTTTGTTATAATTAAAATTTCAAATTGAATGAACACAGAAAGATAAAAACAGACAGACGGCCAGAGAAGAAAAAAATATCGACTGTTAAAAACTAGAAATCAAATTTTGATTTTTAAATATTGTTCAAAAACATTGATAAATATTGAAAGAAAATGGTTTTAATGCATTTATCTAACAAATATACACAGATTGACAATCCAGGTTAAAAAAATAGAAAACAAAAAATAGGAAATATGGGGAAATTCCTAATGCTAAAGGTCGATTAGAAAGAGCCCTTTAGGAAAAAAGACAAAAATGCATATAAGTTATTTTATGCTATGAAATCTAATTTGTACTTTTTCCAGTTGTAATTCAGAAATCGTCAATTGTAATTCGGAAGGCGTAAATTGTAATACAGATTAGTCAATTGTTATTAGGATATTCATTTAATCGGGCTTTTGCTTTAATCGGCTAGTCGCTCGATTAATTAACCGAGGTTTTGGTTTAAATGGGTTAATTTTGTTATTGATCGGTTAACCGATTTATAAATTCTTTTTTATAAATTAAGTATTTTCAATAAAAAAAAATGAATAAATTATTTATTTTTTGGAATTGCTTAGTAAAAAACAATAACATAACAAAAACATAAAACTTTTTGAACTAAAACGAGCAAACAAAAAAAAAAAAATTCATAAATATCGCACCTAATCAACAAGAGGATATTAACTCAACATTTTTATTTTTTTTTTACTTTTTCGAAGAAATTTATACGTTATATCTGTGGTCTTCACGAATAGTCGCGTAAGTCGGTTTTTACCGAAATTGAGATAATGATGTCAAAGTGCTACATTTTGCATTAGGTTTTTATAAGTATTAAGCTTTTTAGAATATAATGTAGTATTATTAATTTTTTTCTGCTAAAAACAACTTAAATTAACTGTTTAATAAAATATTTTGCTATTATAACGATTTATGTCGACATACATCGCCAAAAATTGTAAAATTGCTGAATATGTTTCCAAATAAAAAGCATATGTGATGTTATGTTGTTATTCGTGCAAAAAATATGAAAGTATTTTTTGAAAATTTTTCTATTAAAAACAACTAAAGTCGTAAAAATAACAACGTAAGTCGTCATGTGTGATTAAAATGATAACATTTATTTTCACAAAAAAGAACTTATGTGGAGATATGATGTTATATTGCACACACTTAATGAGTCAATCAAACATATGCATTTTTAATCCTTTTACAGATTGTGATCCTGTGAGGACTTTTCATGAAAACTATGTATAATACGTAGAAAGTCACTGTTAAGAGGAAGAGGCCAGACAAAGAGGAGAACTTAGTGGAAAAAAGTTACCGATAATCCTAGGGTTAAAGCGGCAATTGTCAATTGAACTCTAATTGACTAATCTGAATTACAACTGACGCTTTCTTAGTAAAAATTGACTAATCTGAATTACAGTTGACGCTTTCTGAATTACAATTTTAACAGGTGTAGGCAGAGAATTTATAATCCTTTTTGTGCTACTTCTACGAAATTCAACTATGCCGCTTTATTTTATTATAAATTTTTGATTTTTATCATTTTATTTCATTACGGCTATTTTAGGTTTAACTTGGCACCATATTTCATATTTTTGTGGTGGCTTCCACTTGTATTCATTTGAGTCTAATTAGAGCGATTTTTTTCGCAATATTTATTCGTTCATACTTGTATTTATTTTGTTGCTGTGCAACTATGCAACTAAATGCATTTATTATGCTATCATTCATCTATTTTGTATGGAGCTGATTTATGGCCTTGAGTATTGCTCTGCCCAACTGTCAATAAGTTTTAAAATTTTTTTTTATGAAATTGAATAAAATACCATGAAAGATTTATTTATATTTGTTTAATAATATTTAAGTAAAAATTGTGATGAAACAAAATTTAAATGGATTTATAATTTATTTACATAAAATTCTAAAACAATAGTATTTGAAAAATGTTGTTGACATGCATTTGTATGAGAAAAAATAAATAACAATTGAAAATCGATTTAGGGCAGAAAAGTTAAAAATTAAATTGAAATAAATATATCAATGGCTCAATGTAAAAAGGCGTAACCTTAATTTTTGTGCGTTTACAGAATTAGAAAAGAACTTAATAAAATATGTAGAGTTTTAATTCATTTTTTTTAAAGGGCAATCAGGCCATCCTTGTTTTTCTGCCCTCTAGAGTTTGTTCCCGGGATTTCTCGTCCCGGGAATTCCCGGGATTTACAGTTGTTTTCAGTTCCCGCTTTCCCGGGAATTTATTGCGGGATTGCCGGGAAATTTTTAAGAAAATCTTTTTTTTAAAACTTTAGTTAGTTTATGTCGGACTTGTGTCTTTAGTTGTTTTATCCAACTTAGTTTCACCACAATATTTAAATTTCTACAGTTTAAGGCTTATGTCCTATGATAAATTATACCCCTATCATCACGAAATTTGATTTCTTTTCCTAGCAAACTAAAGTGTAAATTTTACAATATTATTATAAAGCTTGCGGTTAAGGGCGTAGTAAAGTGTTTTCCTAGATTGTGTTTTATATGTGGCATTTCAAGTGATTTTGAATCTTATAAAAGTAGAAAGTAGAAATTTGTGTGCAGTTTATGTTAGTTTTAGTTGAGTTTTTAAAGAGGTGGTTCCATATTTGGGTGTATAACTCTTTTCCTACTGAAGCGATTCTGCTGGAATTCAATCCCAAACAGCCTAGAAGATCTACAAACAATTTGACATGTAAATTGCAAAATCGGCTTAGAATTAATAAAGGACAAATAATACAAATACTTTATGGGACCTTAGGTGAATATTAAAAAAATATCACATAGAATGACAAACTTAGTATACCTTCAAACACCACTGCTGACTAAGGGTTATAAAATTGTAAAAAATATGTTATTTAATATATGTAGTAAATTAAATTTCTCCTTTCTGCTGAATTTGTTAAACGGTAAAATTGTTTCAGAATTCCTAATTCGTAATGTTGAGCTTTTATTTCATAATCACCTTTCCAGAATTTTTATTTCCGTAAGACTTATACTTTTATTCTAATTATGCAAATAAGCTCTGAATTTGACAATATAACCTCTTAAGTGTCTTAATTTGAATCTTAAAGTTTTACGATTTTTGTTATATAATGATACTAGATTTAATTATGTTAAGCGTAATAGCCAATAAGAAAAATTAAATTCATTGGAGAAATAAGTAAATATATAAATACAAAATTTTGGGCGGGAATCCCGGGATCCCGGGAATTGGATTTTTATTTCTCGCTTTCCCGGGAATCTAAAAAGTGCGGGAATAAAAAAACACTACTGCCCTCGCACATCTTCCGTTTTATTCGTATTGGTAAATCGTTTGGCGTCGCACAACTGCATTAACAATTTGTTTTTAACCTAACTTTTTGCATTGTGCTGTTGGACTACCAACAAAAACTCCTTTGAATAGTTTTTAAGGGGCTAACTTTGGAAGTGGCTCATCAGGGTATGTCAAATAATCCCTCCTCAGTAGCTATTCTGTTGAAAAGCTAACCTAAAAACCAAAAAACAATTAAATGTGTAAGCAATTTTGATTTTTAAATATAATTAAATTTAATTTAAATACACCCAGAGAAAAAACATGTTTAAATATGGTCACCTCCAACAAAACTGTTTTTAAATAAAATTGTGAACAAATTATGGTTAATTTAGCCAAATTATTGTCATCGACAACCATAGTATGGTTAAATTATTCCTCTAGCAAGAAGGCTCAACCATATTATGGTTGCCTCCGAACATGTTTTGGTTAATAATAACTAAAATATGTTTAACACTTATAATAGCATGGTTGGTTTTCAACAATAGCATGTTGCTCTTGGAAAAAAGGAAACTACTATTGTTAATTTAAAAACAAATTATTGTAAAATTGAACCATAACATGTTTAGAGGCAACCATAATATGGTTGTGGCTTCTTGATGGAGGACTAATTTAACAATAATATGGTTGTCGGTGATAATAATATGGTTAAATTAAAACATAATATGTTAAAAATTTTTTTTAAAAATTGTTTTTTTGGAGGTGACCAAATTTAAACATGTTTGTTCTCTGCGTGTAGATTGTGTTTTTTTTTCTACATTAAAATTTTATTGGAAATCCATATTCTGCGCCAAAACAACTGCTATTTTTTGAGACGAATAATGAAATAAGCCAATATTTGGAGGGTAATTCCGTAAAAGCGTTCCTAATCGATCGACCAAATAGGAGCCGGGTTGAGTAAGGTTTGGACTCTAATGCGAAGTTTAATTCTCCTAGCGTTGTCTTCTTGTATACTTTTGGGATTTTTTGGCATATGATGGCCTCAAACGAATTGTATGTGACTCCCCTCTTATCGTCTGACCCGATATTTGCAACTCATAACAGCTCGTTCCTTTCTTTTTGCACTGTGCTGATGGAGTACCAAATAACCGCATTTGTATACTTTTATGTGGCTAACTTTGAAGTTTCGACTTCCTACATAAAAGTGTGGATCATTTGATAACTTGTAGAGGAGGCTCATTAGCTTATGCCGTAATTTGTGATGACTATATGA
Source organism: Pollenia amentaria (assembly GCA_943735925.1). NCBI lineage: Eukaryota > Metazoa > Arthropoda > Insecta > Diptera > Polleniidae > Pollenia > Pollenia amentaria. The sequence continues at coordinate 194,608,807 of OX031008.1, read as the reverse complement.
ACATTTTGAGCCCAAATAATCCCTATTCAGTGGCTATTCTGCCGAAGAGGTGGCCTAAAAACCGAAAAACAATTAAATATGTAACACATTTTGATTTTTAATAGGATTAGCATTTAAATAGAATATGTATTTATTGCTACATTCCAATTTTAATGGGAATCCATATTCTGCGTTAAAACAATTGTAATTTTTTGAGACCAATAACGAATTAAGCCAGTATTGGTTGGGTATTTCCGTAAGAGCGTGTCCAATCAATCGAAAAAAATAGACGCCGGATGGAGGAAGATCTGGACTATAAGGCGAAGTTTATTTGGTATTGCAACATGTGTCCTAGAGATCTCTTGTCGCCTACTTTTGGATGTTTTTTTGATGCATTGACCTTAAACAAATGCAGTTTGATTTAGGTTCCCGTTGATCTTCTAACCCGATATTTGCAGCTCATAAAAGATGGGATCGTTCCCACCGAAAGCAGACCTTGGGTCCATCGGTATTGGCTTTAATTATAATTTAGCTAGAAATAGTCGGCCAGTAATTGCACACAGGACTTCATCGCAACCAATACTGACGTCAGTTTTTAAAAAGATGGTGGATGGTATCAAAGGTTCGGCATAGCAGAATACATCACTTTTGGCTTGTTTAACCCTGCATGCTTAAGGTTATTTTTTATATGTCATGACTTATGATAGTCGATTCGAATAACATGCCCGAAATATGAACGCTGTGGAAGGGGTGGTGCTCCTTATCCATAAAAATTACTGGAAAAGTAAAATAAGGTATAGCCTTATTGTATATTAAAACAAAAAACATTTATGTTTATATTTGTTTTGTTTTTTATTTTATTTAGAAATAAATCATTTACTGTTCTTCATCAGTCCAATCAGAGGAAAAATAAACAATGTTAGTCGAACGACTAACATTAAGCATGCAGGGTTAAGTTCTCTTTGTATAAAGAAATTTTAACATGTTTCTGCTGGAATAATCGAATTACTTCATTAGCATAAGTTTAAAATTTTTTTTTGCGCCCTTTTGTTTTCTGACACTAGTGCGGTAGAAACAGCGATCCAGTAGATAAATATTTGCAGCTCATAAAAGATGGGATCGTTCCCACCGAAAGCAGACCTTGGGTCCATCGGTATTGGCTTTAATTATAATTTAGCTAGAAATAGTCGGCCAGTAATTGCACACAGGACTTCACCGCAACCAATACTGACGTCAGTTTTTAAAAAGATGGTGGATGGTATCAAAGGTTCGGCATAGCAGAATACATCACTTTTGGCTTGTTTAACCCTGCATGCTTAAGGTTATTTTTTATATGTCATGACTTATGATAGTCGATTCGAATAACATGCCCGAAATATGAACGCTGTGGAAGGGGTGGTGCTCCTTATCCATAAAAATTACTGGAAAAGTAAAATAAGGTATAGCCTTATTGTATATTAAAACAAAAAACATTTATGTTTATATTTGTTTTGTTTTTTATTTTATTTAGAAATTATTCATTTACTGTTCTTCATCAGTCCAATCAGAGGAAAAATAAACAATGTTAGTCGAACGACTAACATTAAGCATGCAGGGTTAAGTTCTCTTTGTATAAAGAAATTTTAACATGTTTCTGCTGGAATAATCGAATTACTTCATTAGCATAAGTTTAAAATTTTTTTTTGCGCCCTTTTGTTTTCTGACACTAGTGCGGTAGAAACAGCGATCCAGTAGATAAATACTAGAACGCGATACTTGAGGACAATGGCTTTAAGAGTAAAAAATTAGTCCTCTCGAAACAAAAACTGTGATATATCACGCCTATAGCTCCGACTATAGGATATTTCACCTTTTGGTGTTGCATCCTCCGGAGTAAATCGGGTTAACCTTTATGTCAACGCTGTATCTCTGGAAGTGGCTTTCATATCACTCTGAAATTTCTTGATATCCCCGTACTTCCATTGATTCTTCGGAACAGAGAGTGTCGGTTTTCTTTCTCGGAATTTGAAAATCTAATCTGGTTTGCATACCTAGGATGCGGGAAACATCCAAAATGATAGGAAACGTTGGGGTCTTATGATTCCAAGGAGAGCGAAGTTTACATCAGTTCTTAACTGATGGCGCACCTGGAGTCAGAAGCCTCCGGTATGCTATACTGAATCCCTAGGACTCGGAAGATGGATTGTCCTTCTTTGAAGGAATACTTTCAGAAAAAACGAGCTGTCGTGCTAATACCAACATTGCGGGTAAAAACGGGGTACTATTATTCATACGGGCGCCCATTTGAAGTGCGCACCTGCTCCAATGTTGAAATCATCCTAAAGTTATGTTGCTATCATTACGGCAACTGCCTTAAATCAGAGTGGCAGTGGAGGTTAGATAGCTCCAGCTCCTAAACAAGGGGTAGGGTATGGTTAAGACGGTCATACTCTCAAATTGCAATCTGTGTATGAAGCATGATTCTCGCATACGCGGGACACTTGGCGAATGCATAAACATACTGGTAAAATGGTGGTACACGGCAATAATGTGGCCCATTCTTACATACGAAGCTTTTGTATTGTTGACCGCGACGAGCAGGGAATACCTCGGGGACCAGCTGGGCAGAGTACAAAGATCAGCCTGTATTGGAATAACAGGCGCTCTACGCACTAGTCCTTCAGAGGCGCTGAATACTACACTGCACCTTATTCTAATAGTATTGTACCTAATGACCATATCAGTCAGCAGGGCGGTCAGGCTCTCTGCATCGCGATGTTGCAAGGCGAGGACGTATGGTCATGCAGGGATCTTACAAAAGCAACCCACATTTCGGAAACAACCAACGGACTATACGATACCCCGCAGGGGTATCCTGGCTGATAAATACCGCACGAGGTATTACACAGATGGGTCAAAGATGAGCTGTGGTGTTAGCTCTGGGGGGATCTGCCGGATGAGGTAAGCGTATTTCAGGCCGAAATACTAGCGATAAGAGAGGCATGTAAAGCATTGCATAGTAGGAACATCAGCTGCAAAATGGGCATTTTCGTCGATAGCCAGGTGGCTCTGATGTCACTGAAGTCACATAAAACAACGTTCATTCTCGTTAACCAACGGAAGCAAGAACTATCCAGAGTGGGCCGCCTATCTGACATTACCTTAATTTGGATCCCTGCGCATAGGGACGAACAGGCAGATGGGCTGACCAAGATTGGAGCTGCTCTTGATATTTCACAGGGTGTGCTAGTCGCAATACCACTGAGAACTATCAGAAGCAAAATTTTCAGACACTATCTGGATAAGGCTAACGATAACTGGAAGAAACTCGATAGCTGCAGGGAAACCAAAGTAACGTGGGCCACATACGACAAAGGTCGCTCTGAGCGACTTCTCAACTTCAGTCGCAAAGACATAACGAGACTGGTATACGTACTTACTGGTACCACTGGACGATCGGTAAGCACGCTATGAGACGCGGTCTCTCTTTTAAGGAATGCTGCCGCAGCTGCAGGGAACCTGGCACAGAGGAGACAGTATTATCTTATGTGATTGCCCAGCGTTTAGTTCAACACGACATGGATTATTTGGGAATTACCTTCTACAGGGACTTTCTAAGATAAAGCGAGTGGGACTCGACAATTTGGTGAAATATCTCAACGCAACGGGCTGGTTTTAGCCACCTCGGTATTGTCCTGGGTCAAATTTGATGCAGAATTCATCTTCTTGATGAGTTGTGTGGTGTTAAAACGGAGTCACTGTCGACTCTACTTGCAGCGCGCCTAGTTTTGAGTGTGCTACTACGTTAATAAACCAACCAACCAACCAACCAACCATTACAGCTGTAAGTAGCAAAGTTATAAAAATATTAAAAAGCCTTCGTTCGTCAAAAAAATATATTTTTTTTCCAAACCGCCTTGCAAAATTACTTTATAGCTATAAGGGAGTGAACGGGTACTATTTTTTTAATGTTTTGTGAGGTAATGGCCACCCTTAAGATTTTTTGTATTATCTTATGGCGATTTCTTTTCTGAGAAAAATATGTTACAATATATACATACAACACTTTCTAGTGTTACCTTTAATCACTCGAAGTGTGACATGTAGTGCAACATCAATAGAATAAACTTAACTGCTTTTATTTACAACTATTACACTTTTATCATTAATGTATATCATTAGCGATTTTTAAAGCTATTTAAGCGGTTCTGCACACAATTACCGTTTGGAAACAAATATTGACATCTAAAGTGGCTTAGAACAAATGAAAACGATAATAACATGGGTGGTTTCAGCTTATCTAACCACCTTTTCAAGAGCTTAACAATTACATTTTTTTAAGATCATCGATGATAGATTTATGTGAAATTTTATATACATATTTATATATCTTTTTTTTTGGAAAATGTTTACACCTTTTATTTTAAACCGGTATTTTCCCAAATTAAGCAAAGCCATAGGATGTTTGTTTTGTTAAAAAAAAAATCATCTCTAATGCGAATTGTATTGTAATACAGGACCTGTGGAGTTCCATTATGCTTCTGAACAAAAAAAGCTATTTTTTCAGATTTTTACCAGAAATAAATTTATATGCCAACACCCATTCCCTCATTTCTCAAGATTATCAACATTTTTCTAATTAATAAATTTTTTTCCACAGTTGTATTTTTTGCAAAGGAACATAAAAACTTTTAACATATAACATTTATGCAACATTTTCCTCAGAAAAGAAATTGCCAATAGTAAATTCATTTTTTGTTATCATAACTAAAGATTTGAAGCAAAAATTACTTCTTTTTATGGCGTTCAAGCATAGGCATGTCCTTTACATTAGAAATAGGATAAGATGTGATTATTTCATATCAGTTCGTTGCGTGCTAGCAGAATTCCGGTTATGCAAATTTGTCTACAAACGTTTCCCGGCTTTAATTTGCTTTGTACCAAACAGCTTCAAATTACTGCTTGGATGGCTTCTAATAATTGTTCATGATCTATTTGGCTATACCAAGAAGCTTCTAGAAGTAATCCCTTGAATATATACAAACTTTTTTTGCTGTCCTGGATATTCCTTCCCTTCTTTACCGCTCAAATCATTTATCGGATGTTGAAATCAATAAGAAAATATGATTCAACTGCACTTTTTTTTATTGAAGAAGTAAAAGTTAACCTTCTTATAAATAAATTTTTTGTTGGTATTAAATATTTTCTGTCCATGTCATATAAGTTATTAAAGACACAACCCCTGTATAAATATAACATTATCCAAGGCGTATTCATTACTGGCAATATCGGTACTACGACAAGAACAACCCGTACAAAACCATAAGCAATTCGTTTTTGTAAAATCTTTGTACAATGTCAAAAACCGAAACTAAACAAAAACAAAGTTTTGACATCCAACAAAAAAAATTATCAGCCATGCTTTTAAGATCACCTGTAATGAATATGCTTTGTACATTATCTGTTGTCAATTTAGTTTTATTAATAATGTACCCAACATTTTTGGTAATTAATTGATCGAAAAATAATTGATGATTTATATACAAAAAAAAAAAAAATGTTTTTTAAAAATTCTGCTTAAACTTATTTAATTTAATATATAAGCAGTAATCTTAATTATTTCTCATTTTTACCTTTTTTCAGGTACGTACGAAATTCAATGGTTTATTATAAATTTAAAATTGCTTTTAAGGCAATGAAGTGAGTTTGTAATTTGCTTTTTAATTAATATTATTGTACTTGATAATTTATTTTGTATTATTTTCCTTTTTTAAAAGAAGAAGCCAAGTTATATAGAAATACACTAGCACAGAAAGAAAGAGAGAGAGAAAAAACCTTATTCAGCTGTCAAAAGGCCCTTAATCTATGACTGTGTCAGTGAGAGATGTATTACCTTTATTGTTGTAATTTTACATGTCTGAAATTTTGAAAGAATTTCTTTTATTACTTTAAAAGAGTTTCTACTCCAGTATTTTTCTTGGAAAAATATTTTAAATTTACTTTTATTTTATCTTAAGGTATGTTCAGATCTTACAAATATGTGACGAAAAAAATCAAAAAAGCGGGACCAGTAAATTGATTAAACTTTAATTTAATTTTAAATAATTTCTTTTGATTTACTAAACTTTATTTGTAAGAAGATAATTGTATAGTGTAATTTAAAATTGGTTCAATAATGTTTGCTCTAGCCAAACGATTTGCAATGGCAAATAAGTTTTTAATAAAACTAGTGGTTACGTCTAGGAAGTCGAATATTTGAAAAATGTGAACATAGGGTTACTTTCATACATTACAATTAAAAGTGATGCCAAACAGAATGTATCTATAAATTCCATCCCATTCCTGAAAAAAATCCAATTAAACCCAGACAAAATTTTTGAGTCACTATCAATCATTTTGTTCTCCTTCTTCCTTTAAGAAAATGTAATTTACTTTTACATATCAGCAAAGTTGTACATTCCATGCATAAACTTTTTTTTTATTATTTTATTTGCTTCTTTTTTCCTGTTAGTACTTAAAACAGGTGTCATCAATACTTCGTATCAATTTTGTTTAATCTTTTTCAAAATATGCGAATTAATTTCAAAATTTTCTTTTACTTTATTTATTTCTCTCTTACCAACTTTCTTCACATATAAATTTTTACCTTCATTTATTCACACACTCGCTTTTCCAGTTGTTCAGTTTTGTTCTTATGAAATTAAAGTTTTATCTTGCAAGTTGTCACACACATGTAAAAACTTGTGTCTTATATTGATTTTAACAAGTTTATAATTTTTGGTTAAAAGTCAGCAGATAAAAAGGCTAAGACAACTTTAATAAACAACTGGCATATGAAGAATAAAAAACTTGGCAACGGCAGGAGCAACATTGTGTGTTTGTGTTTGTTAACAGCAAAAGGTAACAGAGTTGGGGAATCATATAAAATGTATACATTTCTATAAGTCAACACAGTTGTTGGAGCAACAACAATAACCGAAATAATTATATTCCCAAAAAAAAAAAAAAAAAAAAAAAAAAATATAAACGAAAGAAGTGGAATAATAAGAATTCGAAAGTTATCCTGCAGAGTTTTTCTTTGATAAATGTTGTACATTTAGCGATTTTAAGGAATTATTTAAATATTTTTTTGAGTAAATTTTTAATATCAAACTTAATTAAATTAACTATTATATGGGTTATATGGGTATTTCTTTGTCTATTTGGAGGGTCTAGTGACGATTATTTCAGTTCTAGTAGTTATATCAGACTTTTGAATCTAAAAAAAAGTCCTTTCAATTAAAATTTAGAGGGGTTATTCTTAAATCACTTGCACTTACATTCACAGATAAAATTAAAACTGGTCTCTAATCACCCAATGTATACCAAATTCATAATATCAAGAAAACAAGTAGTTGATTTTGCACCTATTACCAAAATGATTATATTGATGACAAAAAAATTTTAAAATTGTGAATATTTTTTTTTTAAATGAAATTTTGGATTTAAATTAAAAAACTGATCAAAAAACTTTGCCATTTCAAACAATGTGTTAATTTATTTAAATAAATATTGACAGTTCCCAGCACAGGAAAAAGTGTTTTATCAATTAAAAAAATGGTTTAAAAAGCATATAAATTTAATTAATGTGATTACTGAATCAATTATTTTTTTAGTTGAAAGAAAATTAAAAATGAATTTTCACTCAATAAACATTTTAGTTGTTTTGAAAAAAATTTTCAATTAAAATTTTAATTTAATAACAAAAAATCTTAATTGACTTTCTTCGTTTAAAATAAAATAACTTAAACATGTAGAATTGTTGTTTGCAAATGTCAATATATATTTAAATAAATTAACACATTGTTTGAAATGGCAAACATTTTTGATCATTTTTTTAATTAAAATTAAAAATATAATTTATTGAAAAATATATTCACAATTTGACAATTTTTAGTAATCAATATAATCACTTTGGTAATAGGTGCAAAATCAACAAATTGTTTGCTTGATATTATGAATTTGGTATAAATTTGATGATTGGAGAAATTTAAAAATTTTTTCTGTGAACAATAATTCTACAAGTTTAAATTATTTTATTTTAAACGATAAAGTCAATTAATATTTTTTGGTATTTAATTAATAGTTTAATTAAAAATTTATTTCAAAACATTTTAAATACTATTTAAATCAAACTTATATTTTTAATTTTCTTTCAACTAAAAAAAAAAATTGATTAAATTATCATATTAATTAAATGTAAAAACTTTTTATACCATTTTCTTAATTGATAAAAATACATTTTTTCTGTGTTGAGAAATTTTTCATATTACCTTTTTTTTAATTTTCAAAAATGTATATAAAAATATTTTTTCAGTGAGGTGGAGTGTTTTACGAAATTATGGGGTAAATCTGTGCCTTAAAGTAATTCCGTCATCTACTTGATTTTGATCATTTCTTATGTCAGTGTTTTTACAGTTTAATTAAACATCAGCCATCAACTATTTACAAAAATTTCCACCATTTTTCTGGCCTTTTATTAATCTATCCCAAAATCACTTTTCAGCTTTTAAGGCCAGAAACAAAGCTATTTTTTTCAAATTATAATTAAGAATAGAATAAAGAATATTTCACGCGGAAAGTACAGCCAAGCGTGTAAAAGTTGGGCAAAAAAGCAGGTAAAGCAAAACTTTCCATTTAAAATCATATAAATACTTTTTGAATTGATTCCAGAGCATGAGGCAAAGCACTGTCTTGATGGCAGATTTAACATTATTTCTATTTGGTGCAGATTCTAGTATTAATTTATTTCCATTTAAACAGCTCATAAATGATAACTTCCTTCTTAAGACTTTGTGGCTTTGGAATTTTCTAAACAAGCAAACCAGAAATATGCTCTAAAAAGTGTTTTATGCGCATAAAATATGTAGTAAAAATCTGAAAATATGCCCAAAATTTTTTTTAAATTTTTGCCCAAAAAAAAATCCTAAAATGCCTTTATTTGAAAATAAAATATAGTATTTGAATTAAAAAAAGGTAAAAATTGTAATCGGTCAAGCCACCATAGTATTACGAGACAAATTTTCGAGATGGCAGCCTATTTGGAACCAATGGGCAGTCATGGGCTCACCCAAACAAAGTTGTGTTTTGAGTAGGGCTCTGAAGTCGAAACTGAAGTTTTTGTACCGGAGTCAAAGTAACCACAACAACTCGCGACTCCGGCTCCAGAATTTTTCAACTCTACATACATATCTAAATAACAATATAAATGTTCTATAAGGCACGTGTTAGAATCAAAATATCCATTAGACGTTTTTACAGAATCATTTTCTTGCTATATTAAACCATTTAAAAGGAACTGCATAAAATAAGAGTTTAAAGTCAAAAAAGCACCAGTCTCATATATATTTAGTATCAAAGTTAGAGAAGAAGTCGGAGTTGGAGTTGGACGGAGCCCTGGTTATCAAGTTAAAATTTACATCAGAATTATTTGTGCATATATTAGTTATCTAGCCACACCATCTTTATAGGATTTTTCATCTTAAAGGGATTTTAGGGACGGTCGCTAAATTTCTTATTAACATGAAAATTTAAAAGAAAAAAGTGAACCGTTTCCAAAAAGACTTTAATTTTCACTATAATATTTTTGAGGCGAATTTAACCTAAAAACCAACATAATAAGATGGTTTATGGATGCAAAGATAAAAGTTTGTATGGGGACTATATAAACTTATAATTTTATTAAATTGTCTACAAGATTGCAACTTGTATCCTGCGCCGCACAATGTTTACATGGATAAACAACTAGCCAGCCGGACGGTCACTTCGTATCGTTTGGTCACTTAAAAAAGTAACACGAACATCAATTTTAACGAAAGGACACAATAAGTAATACACCTAGAGAAAAAAAACAACTTAAAATCGATAAAAACCATATTAAATCAGTAAGAAACATTAGCGAAAGTCGAATTATGTTGAAATTTCTTATTTCAATTTAACCCTAGTAAGATAACGTTTTTTTTTTTGTACTGAAAAGATAACGTTACTCCTGAAAGACGTGTGCTAGTTTATATCCTTTAAAGGGCATCACCGAATATAATATTGATAATTTTTTTTTTGTTAAAATCATTTATTTATTAAATTTCTTTTAAAATAAAGTAGTTTTTTAACAGAAAACAATAATAAAAATGAAACTAAAAATAAAATGTAATAAGTCTTAAAAAAATATCACAACTTAAAGAGTTATTTATAAAGGACTTCAGTTCGGCCCTAAAAACTAAAATAAATCCTTTTGTTGTACTTTGCTTAGATAATAATATCTGCAAGACTTGCAAACTAAAAATTTGTGGTCGCCAAATATAGGTGCATTGCATTTTAAACATACCATTTTGGACGTCCGTCAAATTTTTGATGAACAGAAACCACAGTATTTTCACTTTTTGTTATTCAGGCTGTTCTCCACTGCTACTGCAATTATTGTTTGCATCATCTGCTAAATCTTTTTCAATGTTACCGTGCAAAGTTTTCGATAAAGTAGGAATTGCTAGCCTTTTGTTTGGAGCATTGAACAATTTCTGAAATTATTTCGGTAGTAACAAAAACGCCGAAGCTTGAAATTGGGTTGTAAAGTTATTTACATTCCCAAATTAGTCCTCTTGCCGTTCGAACTATATTCATTGAAGAAATTCAGCCAACACTTTGACCCTTTGATGTAGTTCAGCAGTGCTTACTTTTACGTCTTATAGTGGGATAATATTTCGTAATAATTGGCTATCGGCAGAAGTAGTAAAATTATCAGGTTCTTGAGGATTTTCCTTAGTCGGTGGTATATTCTCATCAGCATCAATGATGTCAACAAGCTTGTCTTATACATCACTTTGAACATTATCCTCCATTTATTCATCTTCCGATTTGCTCACATTTTCCAGTGAATCTGAGTCGTCCAACATGCTTTTCAATAGCAGCAACTTCTACGTCGTCCAAGCCGCGCTTACAATACATTTTTACAGCTAATTTAAATAACAAATTCCTTAAAATTCAACTAAAACAAAAAGTTATTTTTGCGACAAAAGTTACACTAAAGATAACGATACGTCTCTCAGACATATGTTGTGTTTATTTGTGCTTATTTCTCAAAGAAAACATAACTTAACGCACAAAAAAAGCCACCACCAACAAGCTGATGCTAACGACTGAGATAATTGAGCGCGAGAAAGTTGTATGTTAACAAATGTGAGAGTAGGAGCACAAACTTGAAAAAGCGTAGCTTATCGCAGACGTACCTTATCTATCTTGGTTAAAGGTGGTCAAATATTGATTTTATTTATTAAAATATAATTTTTCTATTTTATTGAAAATTATTGAATTAATATGACGAGTTCTTATTTTTGAGTTGCAGCTTTTCCCTGAGTGTGCGTATGAGTAATATTAAAATATAATATTTGCATATTTTAATATAACTCATACGTACTGTTTTGATTGTCAATAACAGCTAAGTGTCCTTTCACAATATAAAACATTGGATGCGAAATATTTAAGATTGAAGGCAAAATTTGCGCCTTTCGCCATCAATCTTAAATGTTTTTAATTTAAAAGTTTTGATTTTAAAAGTGTACTTTGTTTCATGTACATACTCAGCAAAATATTACACATTTCCAAAAGAACGGCCTGCCATATCGCACTTGATTATAGAGATTGTATTTGCCCGAATTAATCTTAAAATCTGGAAAAGATACATTTTATTGAATATCCGAATTAATCTTTAAATTTGGAAAAGATAAATTTTATTGAAAATCCGTATCAACTACAATTTAACTCCATTTCCAGAACTTGGCCGATATATTAACTTTTCTAAATATAATATCTCACACAAAATTATTCTCACTCTTAGTCATCATTTGAAAAAATAATCAGTGTTTTTGAAAAGTAAGTGAAATTTTTTATACAATAAATATTAAAAAATCTTTTTTTATTTACAAATATGAGTGAAATGTAGACATTAGCGAAACATATTTATTTTCCCAATACTTTCTTAGTTGTTGTATTAAATCATATATCTAGGGAATCCCGCATATAGTTCCTGTAAAAACAAACATTTAAAACAATTAACTTTCCTAGAAAATATCGCAACAGGAGACCCCCAAAAACATCTAGTCTAAATACAAAGCGAATTCATTCATTAGTGCAGCAACTACGACTCTTACAAAAACCACAAGCAATTTGTTTTTTTTTTAAATCATTGCACAATGTCAAAAACAGAAATAAGACATAACAGAAACAAACAAATCATAGAGCTGAAAATAAATTACCATCAGGGCTATAGTTCACCTTTAATGAATTAGCCTTCTCTAGATTTAAACATTTTCGAAATTATATCTTTCAAAACTGCCTAGACTAAACATAAATCAATTAGACTATTTAACATATTTTTAACAAATTTCCCTTTCATAGAGAAAAGCTTATAAATATTTATAATGATTGCAGTTATTCCACAAATTAGCCACACTTTTTCCACGTACACTTAAAGGCAAGAAATTTATTCATTATACTTAAGAAAAGACGAAAGTCAGAAAACATGTACTAAACAGAAGGACTAACTTATTGTTAAGTCTCCATAGAAATGTAACAATATATCCCGTACTCTAGACGACTTGAAGCAGAAAAATACAAAAACGTTTCAGCATCAAGGGGAACAGGGTATGCAAAGTTTTTTTTTTAACGAAATAATAAATAAATGTTTGGTATTGAAAATAAATGAATAGTATTTTATTTGTAGTACTCTCCATCACCAGGAGAAGTGGTATAGATGTGAGAGAAGAGAAATATTTATTTAAGACGCCATAAAGTATTTTTAGTCCATAAGAAATTCAAAGTCTGTATAACGAAAACATGCCCACTTTCGAAAAACGACTTAACCGTAGAATGTGTTACCAAATATCTGTTTATACACTTGTGATACTAAACATTTGTAGCTTTAAAATAAACTGCCGATCTAAAAAATTAATGTCTTATTTTTTTGTCATTTTATTGACCATTTATGGAATTCAGTTAAGTGGTTTCATAGCTGTAAGCTTCCAAGCTCATAATTGGGCTACCCGTTTACTTTGGAATTTCTGCACCCAGAGAAAAAATATTTTCCATAATGGTCCCCTCCAAAAAAAAAGTTTGAAGCATATTATGGTTAATTTAACCATTATATTGTCACCAGAAACCATATTATGGTTGAATTAGTCCTACATCAAGAAGGCACAAACATCTTATTGTTGCCTCCGAACATGTTATGGCTAATAATAACATATATATATTAATCACTTATAACATCATGTTTTTTTTTCAATCATAGCATTTTGCTTTAAAAAAGAAGAAAATGCTATTGTTAATCTAAAAACGAGTTATTGCCATATTTAACCATACCATTTTTAGAGGCAACCATAATAGGGTTGTGGCTTCTTTATAGAGTACGTATTTAACGTACTCTATGGTTGTGGCTTCTTTATAGAGTACGTATTTAACCATAATATTGTTGCCGGTGACAATAATATGGTTAAATTTATTATAATATGTTTACAATTTTTTCGTTCAAAAAACTTTAATTGGAGGTGACCATATTGAAAAATATTTTTCTCTCTACGAGTATTTTAAACATAAAAAAAAAAAAATTATATTTTCGGCTGGGCCAAAAACTATAACCACCGAAAGGGGTAATTATTATGGAATGGGCTTTCTATGGGATTTTTAAATCGTGAACCAGTATTTGTAAAAACTAACCTCACAGTATTAAATTCGGTACGGGCTTAGGCATAGTAAAGTTTAATCGAATTGTCTATGATCTTTGGTACTTATATTATTGGCCGATCATCACAGAGTCTTTTCTATCCATATACAACTTAACTTGTCCTAATTTAATAAAATATCATGATTAGTTTTAGAGTCAGGCGTATAAAAGTGATTTTCAGGAGAGCATTTTACAATGGATCTATGGTAAATGATGATCAAAAAATTTGTTGGAGTGATTAAAGCATTAAAAAAGCTAAATAAAAATTAAATATAAATACAGTAATATAAATTATTTTGGCGTTTTATGTTTTTTAAAGTGCTTTTCGGAAAGCCCCTTTAGCGCTCTCGCTCTCTTTCATTCTCTTTGTGATGCATACAGGATGTAAGCTAATCACAATTATATTATATTTTGTATACTACTTGCAAACATTTCTCTGTAGCCAGGTGGAATTCTCCAATTGAATGAATGCCGGTCAACGATCTAATATTGCGTAAGCAAGACATCTTTATATAGAAAGTATTCTTAATTATATCAAAAAGGTCCAACTTTTACTTTTGGCCATATAAAGCAAAATTTCACCAGAATATTTCTTGAGAATTCGCTTTTTATGAGGCATACGGTGAATTATAAACCGATCCTCACCGGCATACCGGCAGTGTGATTTCTAATCTTAAAAATAACGTTAGTCGGTACGTTTTTAGACGTATTAAAGTTTTACTAGTATGGGCCAGCAGTCGACACAATCGACTGCAATCTAGAAATAACTTATTTGTACCGTTATTTCTAATATTTATTTAATCTAAAACTTTATTAAATATGTATGTATATACATATCTAGAAATATATTTATTTAATGTTAAAAAACATATCGCACTTGATTATTAACAGGGTAGTAACTCAAAATGTAATAATTCTCAGTAGAGCAGAACAATTTTTAATTTTATGAGGCATATTTCTTTTAAGCATATGAAATTTAGTGACAATTTTTCTAAAAATATATATATAACATAAAAAATAACAAACATACTTTATAAGTTCCCTAATCTCAATGTTTATAACAAAGCCTTTTATAAATTTTTCAATTTATATTTATTTCGTTGATGAATTATGTTGTTATAACCTCTATATATATACATTTTTTGTAAATACATGATTATCATATAACAAATGACCATGATCGGTAGTGTCTGTTATATAAAATCGCAGCCCATCAAAAGATCGCACTTTATTTAAAAAAAATGCAATAAACACATTCTTTACAATGTAACCATATTAATAATGTAACAATAACATTACAATTATTCATAAGCGCAAAAATTTAAGAAATCAACGGTAACATTTAAAAACAAGAACTCTCCCAAAAAGAAAACAAAATATTTAAAATTGTCTTTCTCTTTTTTATTTCTTAATATCTACTGTTCTCCAATTTAATGCATAGCAGAAAACTCTGCATGTTGTTCTTCTTTTTACTATGTAAACACAAAAACAAAGCATACTGCTTCTGTTATGTGTTTACGTTGTTTTTGCTCACACGTATGTGAATTGTTTCAATGTATTAGTACCACTTTCTAACGCGTATAACTCGTGAAATACAGAACCGATTTTAACAAAATTTAAATAAACATAATCTCCCAAAAAATATCTTTCGAATGATATATCATTTGTTAAAATACAATATATAGTTAAGGCGTAAAAGGGATCCTAAGAAATCCACTTGCCTATTAATATATATGATGGAACTCTGAGTACCATCACATCGGAATGACCTCTCTTATTTCTAACGTTCTTTTGCGGGTTATCGTACAACGTGGTAACGCTAGGGACCTATTTGGTCTATGCGGGGTCTTTGCGACCGGCCACTCTAACCTAATATATATGATGATCTGAGAGTGGGCTTTGTATGGTGCCTATGGTAAATTACTGAGCGATCTTCACGAAATCTAGTATAATGATTTCTTGTCATATAAACCGAACTTGCGCATAATGCTATGAGAATTGGTGAATTCCGTTACCAAAATATGTTAGTTAAAGTAACAGAAGTATAAATTGTTTTAGATGTTTCTACCGCATTTGGGTTCGTAACACTTTTACTACTGAAGCGATTTTAATTTTATTTTACTACTGAATCCAAGATTGATGAGGAGAACTAGAAAATAAATATTTGACAGCAAAATTTGCTTTTTTGATGAAACGTTTGAATGCGTGAGTGACTTCAATAGCAAAAAAAATTTTTAGGTGTTACCGAGAATGTCAAAGGTGAGCAAATTTTAGGTTAGGAAGTAAATTGGCTTAAAGATCCAGCTTTTTTTAACCAATTCAGTTTTACTTATACCAGAGTAAAGAAGAAATATGGGATTTTATAGTGGAATGTGATGTCGGGCAAATGCCTACCTGTAGCACGTCGGCAGGCGTTCGCTCTTTTCGCAAAACTGCAACATAGCTACGCTTATCTCGTCAATGTAATGCCGAATTTAATTTTTAAGATTGCTGGTTTGTTTACGTAAACCCGGTCATTAAAATGGCCCTAGATAATGTTATCCAGCGACGTGAAATCACAATAACGAGGTATCAAATTGGCATTGCCTGAAATTTCTCATGCGATACCTGAATTGCTTGGACGGCCGTGGCCGGCTCGTGGCACCGTCTATCTGAAACCGAAGGTCAATGTCCACAATCAACCGGTCTCAGAAGAAGCCTGGTTACTAGGAATTTTTCGAAGTAATACAGTAAAATTTTCAAAGTTTTCAAAATTAAAATTCGTTTTTCAAGAGTGCAACGTTCCATAATTGAAATTTCCCAAGTTTTCACTGAATAAATTCCAAAAGATGACAGCTTAATTTTTGATATTTTATCATTTAACAGGCTATTTAATTCCCAGCTTAAAATTTTCCCGTCTTTTATATATTTGACCTTTGGGGTCTTAGATGAATACCAAAATATAAATATACATATGAGAGACTTGAAGCACAAGGGGCTTAAGGGCTTTTTTAAAATTAAGATTACATATGGAATTAGTAGGTAAAGTTTAGAGAAGCTTCTAAACTTAGAGAAGATTTAGAGAAGATTCTAAGTCGATTTAGCCATGTCCGTCTGTCTGTCCGTCTGTCCGTCTGTTGAAAACACGCTCACTTTGGAAAAACTCAAAAGAAAAGAACAAACTTGGTCTCAAATTGCTTGTAGTTATCCTAAGCAGTTTGGGATTGAAATCCAGCAACATCGGTTCAGTAGGATCAGAACTATGAATCAAAATGTGGAACCACTACCCAAAAAAAATTGATAATTTTGATACAAAAACTAACATAAATGGTGGAATAATGCACGGACTGCAATTATACGACTGCAAATCATACTGTTAAATTTCGTGAAGATCGGTCCATATAAACCCTACTCCCGGAAAACAGTTTAGTACGTCTAAAACCGTAAAAAATAACGATATCATATTAAAATTTGGCACGTCACAGTTTTATAGGACCAGAAATCACACTGTAAAAATTTTTGAAGATCGGTTCATAATTTACACTAGGCCCCATATAAACCCTACCCCCGGAAAACAGTTTATTGCGCCTAAAACCGTAATAAATAACGCTATCATACTAAAATTTGGTACGTCACAGTTTTATAGAACCAGAAATCACACTGTAGAATTTTTTAAAGATCGGTCCACAATTTACACTAGGCCCCATATAAACCCTACTCCCGGAAAACCGTTTAGTACGCCTAAAACCGTAATAAATAATGCTATCAAATTGAAGTTCGGTGCGTCACAGTTTTATAGGACGAGAAATCACACTGCCAAATTTCGTGAAGATTTGTTTATAATTTACCATAGGCCCCATATAAACCCTACTCTCGTAAAATAGTTTATTGCGCCTAAAACCAAATAAAGCCCACTTTGGGATTTATAGATATTGCGCCGAAATTTTTTACTTAAATTCATATGGCAAGAAAAACTATCATGCAAATTTGTGAAATTTACTGTTAACGCTAAAACTAATTACACTGCTGTTTTGAAATTTATTCTAATTTATTTTTTGTAATACCAGAAATCAGTCTTCAGAATTTTGGGATGATTTGTCCATAATTTACCATAGGTCCAATACAAATAACGCTCATAAAAATCATTTTCGTCCGGCTAAAACTGTTACGAATCATGATATTTTACTCAAGCCAGTTCAAAGTTCTTACAAGAAACGAATAACATTTTCTTATTGTCGGTTAATAATTTAATTCAGGTCTAAACCGCAACCAATTTTAATGCTGACGTTGGTTTTTGTGAAGCTTAGTTAATAATATATATGTATTTATCATATGGAGCCCACTCCTGTCGGTGGAGGGTATCAAAGATTCGGCACAGCCGAATATAGCACTCTAACTTGTTTTTTTTTTAATTTTTATTACAAAGTAAAAAAATTAATAATTAAAAATGTCTATGAAAATAATACATATTTTAACGCATATATTTTATAATGGGAATCCTTTCCTTTCTCTAGTTTCCAGATGCAGATAACGCGGAGAAAACGTACAATAATATTTAGGAGAACGTTTCCTGATGATCTGGCCTAAGCAACCAGTGAAATGCGCATAGGAACAGCTTATCCTCAAACATTAAATTTCAGTATTTTTTATCAATTATTTAAAAAGGGAATTAAGCACAACAAACAAAATCTTTTAATAAATAATAGTTTTCCCACAAACAACTTTGATAATTAATTTTAGCAAGTGCACGTGCATAAAAAACTGAACTGGCAAATTGTTTTTATTTTGATTTCTTGCGAAAACAATAAAAGCACTTTGTTTTTGTTTTTAATATGTTTTTTCTTTACCCACTTACAACTACAATTAATGTTGGGAGAATTCCAAATAATTGTAGCGCGAAATGTAAGAAAAGATAAAACTCATCACTGATTTATTGTTTGGTATTTTGTTTAAGCTTTGATATCGTCGCGAACAATACTTTTTGAGTGTATCTAATTCTCATTCCCTCTGTAGTCTTGTTTGCTGATAGCTTTGGCTTTTCTAAAATTATTTAGGAGAACGTTTCCTGATGATCTGGCCTAAGCAACCAGTGAAATGCGCATAGGAACAGCTTATCCTCCAACATTAAATTTCAGTATTTTTTATCAATTATTTAAAAAGGGAATTAAGCACAACAAACAAAATCTTTTAATTACGTACAATAACATTACATAAAATTGTTTGTTTTTTTTAGTTTGACTATTGATTTTTTTTTGGTGGGAGTCCTACCCCAAAAAATATTTGTGGGAACATCTAAGAAGTTAATATTAATAAAAATATATGTATTTTTACGTTATATTTTTGTCGCATAAATTGTAATATAAATTTTTATGGTGGGTATCCTTCCCCTGTACCGTTTCTTTGGTTTCTTTTTTTGGAATGCAAGGAATCGAATCATAAAAAAAACACGAAATGCAAAGACCAGCATGGCTTTCGACGTTAAAATTATGGATTTCCTGTAAAACTGAAAAAAATTATAAGCAAAAACTTCATCGCGATCGGTGCCGAACCTTTTTGAACGCTCGCGAAAAAAGGAAGGCACATTTCTTCATATTTTTTTATGCACTATCACACTATGATAGGTCCTTTTTGATATTTGCAAAAAAATGCAAATGGTTATATCCCTAATGAGCACTTAACCTCAATTTTTTTTAAAATGGCACTGCTTTAAGCCCCTCATATATAATTTATAAGCTGTATAAAATTTTTTTTAACTAAATGTGTATATAAAATAATTCAATTAATTTTTATTTATTTATATGTTGTAAATATATTTGTATTTAGAGGACTTTAAGTTATATTTTTTTTTATCAGGCGAACATGAAGAAAACTGGCATGAAGTTTATATGTGCCAATCTGTTATTTAATATGACCAGCAATGAAGATGATTCGGGTATAATTTGTTAAAGATTCCATACAAAGTCGACGACCGATAGGGAGTATCAAAGATTCGGCATACCAAGTATAATTATCGGCGCTGGAGTTCTAGTTTTATTTGTCTTAAGACACACTCATACATTCATACACTTAAGTGCATATCGCACACTAAATCATAAACAGGCACAACTCAAGATTAATAAATGGTCAAGAGAGACAAAAAACTGTTTTAGAAAACATGATATATATGGTGTTTTTATTGACTTTAATAAATTGTTTTTGCTCCTTCGTTTGGTAATAATAATGAAAGTCTGATCTGTAGAAAAAGATATATAGGGTGTTTTTTAAACTGCATGAGATTTTTCGATATCGATAACTATGGTATGACAGCTGAGAATGTAAAATTGTATAAACATTTATGTTCAGTTAGGATTGGAAGTTATCAAAGGCGACAAAATAAACTTCTTCGAATAATCACAGCCGCTCCCTGGTATGTTAAAAACTCAAATATTCACAAGGATCTCAATGTGCCGTTAGTAAAAACTATTATTACGAACTATGTAGTAAAATATTTAAAAAGACTTGATTCAAGTAGAGATACTCTTTTCAATAGCCTGTTTTTGACAGATCACGTGTGAGTCGTGCCATGCCGTCATGTTATTTTTGTTTAGTATTGTTTGGCATTTCATAATGGAAAGAGTTACGCCTGAACATCGTTTACAAATCGTTCAACTTTATTACGAAAAATCACGTTCTGTGAGGAATAGATTTCGTGCGCTTCGCTCAACTTACGGTCAACATAATCGGCCTACTGAGCGTACTATTCGCAACACCATCAACCATTTTGAGACCCAGCATTCATTATTGGATTATATTCGACCGAACAGACCACGTCCAGCACGCTGTGAAGATAATATAGCGGCCGTGGATGAGAGTGTACGCAAAGACCGTGGAGAGTCGATTCGGCGCTGTTCGCAGCAACTCGGAATGACGTATGGACGATTTGAGGCCTGAAATTGAAGCTCATGATCTCGGCGACATTTGGTTTCAGCAAGACGGCGCCACTTACCACGCATTGCATCAATCAATTGATTTACTGAGAGAACACATCGGTGAGGACATAATTTCACGTTTTGGGCCGGTTGATTGGCCACCAAGATCGTGTAATATCACACCGTTAGACTTTTTCTGTGGGGATATGTAAAGTCTAAAGTTTATGTGGACAAACCCGCTTCGATTCAGGCCTTGGAGGAAAACATCACGCGTGTCATTCGGATAAACATCAACACCATTTGGTTCCAACAAGATGGCGCAACTTGTCAAACAGTGCGCTTAGCTTTCGATTTATTGCAAAATAACTTTTGTGGCAACTTTATTTGAAGAAGTGGTCTTGTTCGCTGGCCCCCTCTTTCATGCGATTTAACGCCTCTGGTTAACTTTTTATGGGGCTATGCGAAGTCCTTGGCTTATGCCGACAAACCAGCAACTCTTGAAGCATTGGAAGCTAATATTCAAGCCAGCATTGACGCCATACGACCAAATTTATTTAAAAAAAAAAGTAAAAAATTGGACTGCAATCCTATTAAAACCGTAATTCCATTAAATTATCTACCAGATTATAATAAAAAAAATCATTTCAACAATATATCTGCCTTGTATTACAACTCTAAGTTCTCATGCTGCTAAAAAAAACCCTATATTATAAAATTACTATAATCAAATTAAATTCCACTGTAAGAAACCCCTCTTAGAATAAAACTTACCTATTCTTATTTAATACGGGGTCATTTTGAGTGGTAATTGTTTACCCCTATATGCAAAAAAAGTTAAAGTTCACATTAGTTCACCAACACATTAAGGCTATAGACTTTCACTGGGCTTAATGTTTTGGTTAACTAATGTGTACTTTAACTTTTTTTGCATAAGGGGGTTAGTCTTTAACTCTTTCAGGCACACTTTTATATATGCACCTTTTCGCGTTATTTAAAGTTTATTTATTTTAAAAATTTTGATCATATTGATAAATAAGGTAAGTTTACCACCCACCGGTTGGCATAAAAAATAATTTTTGTTGAAAAACTTAAAAACATGTTTTAATTGTTCGGATGCATAGAAAAACTCCACAGGTCCTGCATTACCATACTGTAAGAACTGGACATATATTTTTTTTACAAAGCAAACGACCTCTGGTTTTTTTTACTTGGGGGAAATCCCAGGTGAAAATAAATAGGGTACATTTTCAAAAATAAGGACAACAGTTAAGGACATCTCTAAGAGATGCACACGAAAACTTAGCACTTTTTCAATTTATAGTGTCCAAATGATGCTATTAAAGTGAAAGAACTATTCTTTAAGGAAAACGAATTACATTAATCCCCTGATTTACATCGCTTCGCTTAACGTTGTTTCGGTTTGCGTTGCCAAATTTTGTGTGAATTCTAAATTTAATTTGCGTCGCCATTCGATTTACGTCGCCTCATTTGCTTATGTTTTATAAGCAAAAAGCGGGGAATCACAGTTTTTAGTTGAAATGTTCTTTTGAGTTTTTCATGCGTGTGTAGCTATTCCTATCTATACATGGATACATGTTTGTTTTTCTTGTCGAACACAACGGAGAGAAATATGAGGTCAACAAAAAAAAAAAAAAAAAAAAAACAATCACCCCAGTTATGAATAAAAATTCGGCGGAATATTTTCCCTTTGACTATTTTTACAATAGAATTTAAATAGGAAAAATGGGAGAAAGGAAAAAACTCACGGGGATTTTTATTTATAATTGGTCTGAGTATGTTTGGAAAGGGTACTATGCGATTGTGCTAATGCTTGCAACACCTTAAAATATTAAAATATATAGACCCTAATTTAGTATACTGATCGACTAAGGATCAATTTTTGAATCGATATAACGATATCCGTTGCAGGCAGTGAATGGAAACATTGTACGCAAATTACAGTTCGTAATTTTGGAGACAATTTCTTTAAATTTGGCATACATGCCCCACGAACCCACTTATTATGTTGGTATTTAGCTCAAATTTGGTCCAAACTTATCTCATTGCTTGGTATTGACACAAAATTTAGCGAAAAAACACATAGATTCTATGTCATAGCAAAATGTGGTATTTGTAGATCCAAAATGAACTGTAGGTCGCATAGAAACCCAATTATCTAAAATCATTTAAACTAATCTTATATAGATGAAAATATCTAAATAATATTCGGAATAAATAACTTTTCAATGAATCTTAACCTCATAACATAATTTTTTCTTGGCGGTCCATGATTGCCCATGGGCCCAAAATGGAGAACACTTTTTAAAATTTGTTTTTAAATATACTTTCTTACTTGTAAATGTTTTGCAATTTGCTTATAAATTTGCCTTTATTTATGTTTTAATAAAGGTACATTTTATAGAACACATATGAACATGTTTAAAATCGATTTACGTTGTTTCGATGTACGTCGTATTTACCGGAACCAATTGCGACGTATATCGAGGGACTACTGTACTCAATTACTCATACGACACTGTTGCCAGATATGACGATTTATCATTATTTCGACAATTTTTATGTCCAAAAATGGGCAATTGACAATTTTGTATTTTACTCCTTAAATTTGACAATTTTTCAAATGACAAATTTTGCACTTATTTACGAAAGTTTTCAATACTATTTTATAACTTAAAATAACTTTTTTATATTTGGTTGGCAGAAATTTTCATGTATAAGCAGCTCGTAAAACAAAATACGCTTTATTGAATTTGGCATTCATATTGCTCGTTGGCCCTGTTTAAATATAGGGTGATTTTTTATGAATTAAGTTTTTCGGGCTGGCAGCAATGGTTGGTAATTGTATCAAACTACATCTGTGAAAGTGAAAAGTGTTCAGTTTATTCTGCCATTTCATCATGGAGAAACTCACAAACGAGCAACGACTGCAAATCGTTGAAATTTATTATCAAAATTCGTGCTCTGTGAGAAATGTCCATCGTTTGTTACGAACTTTTTATGGTCGTCATAATCGACCTAGTGAATCAACAATTCGTGCTATTATCACCAATTTTACTTTGGTGGACATTTAACCACCGACTCGCGTTCGTAGAGTGCGTACCGAAGAGAATATTGCAGCCGTGGCGACCAGTGTTAATAAGGATAGTGAAATGTCAGTTCGTCGCCGTTCTCAGGTATTGGGCATGTGTTATTCAACCACGTGGAAAATTTCACGTGTAGATTTGCATTTGAAAGCATATAAAATCCAAGTCGTACAAAAATGAAAGCCGAATGACCTACCAAAACGTCGAATTTTTGGTGATCTCGATTTTATGGTTGAGCTCGATGGAAATCCACTGTTTTATCGAAAAATTGTGTTCAGCGATTAGGCTCATTTCTGGCTAAATGGATACGTAAACAAGCAAAACTGCCGCATCTGGGGAGAAGCACAGCAACATGCCGTAAAAGAGTTACCGATGCATCCAGAAAAAACGACAGCTTGGTGTGGTTTATGGGCTGGTGGCATCATCTGTCCATTTTTGTTCAAAGAAACCCGTGGAAGAAACGTTACCGTCAACGGCGAACGATATCGAGCCATAATACGCAACTTTTTTTTTGCCCCAATTGGCTGAGTTGGACTTGGTTGATATGTGGTTTCAACAAGACGGTAACACATGCCACATAGCTCGTGAAACAATGGACATATTAAAGGATGAATTTGGTAAGCAGTTTATCTCTCGAAATGGCCCTGTGAGTTGGCCGCCAAGATCATGTAATTTGACGCCTCTTGACTATTTCTTGTGGCGTTATATGAAGTCGTTGGTCTATGTGGACAAGCCAAACACGATTGAAGCCTTAGAGTATAACATAACACCTGTTATTCATGGAATACAGGCTGAAATGCTCGAAAAAGTGGTGCAAAATTGGAACATTAACATGAATTTATTTTAAAAAAGTAAATGGCAAAGACCAATTTATCGATTCTAATAAAAATTTTGAATATATGATCCAAATTTTAGTGTTTTATTAGATTTTTAAAAAAACTACGGTTAAAAAATCACCCTTTATGTCTACGCTTTGGATTCTAGTAATAGATCTTTTAAATAATTTTTTTAAGCACTGAAAGAGAATTTCTGATGTGTAAGATCGGTGTTTGATATCTCTCTGTTCATGCGGCACATAACTTTCATTCTTCTTTATAAAAACTAATACTTTTGAACAGTTTTCAATTGTGTTACTCGAATGACTATAGATCTATTATAGGTTCTCAAATTATTGTATCCTTTTCGGATCTATGTCATACACAATACACAGCAAGAAAATATTTGTTGAAAAGCTTCGAGAACTAACGTATACGAAAAATGTTATAAATATTTTTCTATTGTGGATTTTTAGAAAATCAATTTTATTCTACTTTAAAATCGATATATAGATAGGGTGAAGCTTGCATACATGGTAATTGCGAGCGAGAAGAACAGTCTTAATTTCAGAGATTTTGTGATGAAATAAATAAATAAAATCAAGGCAAATATAGATACATAGACTTTATTTTATTATTTTTTTGTTTTAATAACAACAAACTAAAATATATGCATTTCCTTCGAATGGTCAACCAGGATGGAAAAATAAAATGTTGATAATCATCGTGCTTTATTGTTTATAATTATAAAAAAAGTCTATGTTTTTATAATAGAATGCTATATATGACATTCTATGATATCCTAGATGTTTTACTTGAGGAAATTGGGCTGGAAACTGGAAAATTTAATATTTTCGTTTAAAGCTACTTCTAAAGACATTTTTATATATAATTATTTTACATGCAAAAATATTTGTTGTGTTTGCACTCTATCTTTAAAATCTCTCTCTTACAATCAATTAAGAAGAGAAAAGTGTAAGGAGAAGATAAAAAGTTCGATTAACGGTTAATTAACGGTTAAAACGTATGGAAAAATCGTACGTTCGCGACCCAATTAAACAAAACCAATAGAGATATTTTATTGTGTAAATACTGGATAGCGACCACATTAATACACTTTTAAAATACATTAATCACGTTTGAATATTTCGTTCCATTTTGCAGATTTTTACATTTCACTACTGTCAGCCAAAGTTGACTTCTATTTTGCGTACGTTCGCGATGCTTATAACTACCATTATAAAAACTTAAACTCGATGAAATCCATATTTTGTACTAAACATAGAGTTACAAAAAGGCTATCGAATTGCAAAAAAATGCTAGGAAAAAATTTTGTTTGTACATCACGTTCGTGACCCAAGGAAATGCCCAAATCTAGTTTTATTAAAGTAATAATTCTGTATAAATTATAGCTGAGTCTACCTATGCAACAACATACAAAGCTTCACTTCATTAGAAGTGTTTTAGAAGAATATTTTGCGAATAATTGCAGTTTCATAAAAATTTACAAAAACTAGTGTTATTATACATTGACCTTTTTTTTTTTTGACGATTTAAGTAAGTCAATTGGACGATTTCCCCCCAAAATGTGATGATTTTCAACACAATTTACCTGCAACTATGGTCACAAATAAAAAAGTGCTCTTTAGTTCAGCGATATACAACCAGAGTGACCAGTTCTAAAAAAACTTTACAGCTAAATCTGGCATTAGAGATGACCAAAAACTGATTTTAGAAAATGCTAAAAATAATGCTAAATTTTTTTAAATTTTTTTTTATATGTATTAAAAGTATGAAATTTGTTTCGAAACTAAATAAATTAAGATAATTTATTTTTTAACTAAATTGAAATAAATGGTTACATTTAAACAAGTTGGTAGATTTTGATAAAGCATCTGATATATATAAATATGTTAAATTAGTCCTACATCAAGAAGGCACAACCATATTATGGTTGCCTCCGAACATCTTTTGGTTAGTAATTATTTTTCAACCAAAGCATGTGGCTCTTTGAAAAGAGGAAAATACTATTGTTAATTTAAAAACAAATTATTGTCATATTTAACCATAACATGTTAAGAGGCAACCATAATATGGTTGTGGCTTCTTGATAGAGGACTAATTTAACAATTATATGTTTGTCGGTGACAATAATATGGTTAAATTTAAACATAATATGTTTAAAATTTTGTCTAAAAATAGTTTTGTTGGAGGTGACCATATCTAAACATATTTTTTCTCTGCGTGTACAAGGTGAAATTTCCTTGTACGGTAATATCGTAATATCAAAGGGCAAATAATATTTACAATCAAAATAACAAGGGCATTTGTAATATTCCCTAAATATTATATTTTTTAACCAGACAGGAAAGTAGTTTCCTAACATAAAATTTATCCCTTTTCATGCGAAATTTCATCTTGAAGACAACTACTTTTAGTCAAAATTTATTATAATTTATAAAAAAATTACAAAAAACTATTCGCCCAAATTTTAAAAAAATAAATAAAGCTAAAAACATTTTCTAAAAATGCTAAATAAAATGCCAATAAACAAAAATTTTGCAGCTAAAAAAAAATTGTTAATGCTAAATTAAGCTGCAGAAATGCCAAAATCGCCACACTGTATACTAGCTGTGCTATTACATTTCCCTCATCACGGACCAGTCTTACCAGTTACATTTTTTCTCATATTTCCAATTGTTAATTTTAAATATCCAATGCCAAACTTGTTTTTGATACCGTTAGTGGCAAACATTTTTAAACTCGGTCTTGGTATTGAATTACATCTTCAATAGTTTTTTTGTGTGGAAAGGATTTATGCGTAATATTTTTTTACAAATCCCTAGATGAATGCTCTGTAAGTAGTGATGTGTAGTAGTGCAGTGATGGCTAAATGGAAGAGGGTTTTGTAGGACATTTGCTAAAAGTTTGTATAAAAAGTTATCACCCTAATGTATATATGTATTTCTTTATTTATAATTCGCAAAGTGTTCTATTTTATCGTATTGGTAATATCTGCTATTATAATAATAATAATAATAATAATATATTATTATAATAATAATTATTTTATTACGGTTTTAAACATTTTGGTTTAAATTTCATATTAAAATATTATATGACAAAAAAACTTTGCCTTCTATGTATTTTCAGTGTGATATTTTTCCAGCACACTTTTGTTAAAAATTTTCATTCATTGTTTTTCTTTAAATATAAAAATTAAATTTTTATATTTTTTTCGACATTATTATTTTATCGTTCACAAGAGTGCTATGTGGCATAAAATAGTACATTAGTACTTAGCATTTTAGAACGCTTTTTGAATTGGCTTTTTATAACAGAAATAAATTTTTTTTTTTTTGCTTCAGTAGAAATCCACGAATGATGAATAAAAATTAAAAAAAAATTTTTTTTTAAATTTTTTTTAGGAACAGTTTATTTTTTCATACAAACAGTTTTCTGCATAAAACAGTTATTTTTGGAAATTGTCTTTTTTAGTAAAAAAAAAATAAGGCAACACTGGACATATAAAAGCAGACATAACGGTATATTTCCATTAAAAGCTATGACGCAAGCGAAATTTTCAGTGTAATTAAAAATTTGAGTGTGAACTGGAAAAAAACGATTTTGATCATTTTTGAGTTGCGACGACTGTTTATGATTCAGTGTGCGATATGTACATATTTTCTATTTTTTTCTTTACTTTGCAAATATAAAAAGTTTTAGTTTTATTCTTTCTACATTCTTCACTTGATATTTCTTTGGCTATGCCACGTAGTATCAAGAAACAGCAAAAAAGAAAGACTGAAAAACTTTATGAAGTATTGTTGAATATTGTAACAATTCTAATGGATGCATATCGGTAAAAGAGAGAAAACGGAATTTCAACTGAAAAAAAACAATACACAAACACATTCACACTGACTGAATGACAATTTTCGTATTTATAAATTGAAATTACTCTAAAAGATTTTGCCACAAAAGGGAAGAAGAAACAGAAAAACACAAAGCAATTGCGTTGTAACAAGAATTTGAAAGTTGAGGTAAAAACTTTATCATTTGTAGCAGAGGTCATACATGAATTTACCACTAATGTGTCTCTGTATGGAACTGTTATACTGTTTTACTATTTCGTATTGTATGCTGGGATTACGTTTATGTTCAAGTTTCCGTCGTTTTTTCGTTTGTTATTCATTAACAATTAAAACATTCATTACCATTCGTGGCCGCAAGCAATTTTAATTTTTTATATGAAAATATTGTATCTGTGTGTGTGTGTGTGTATGTGTGTGTAAATGGATTCTGCCAATGTCACCTTAAAGTTTTCTTTGGCTAAAGCTTTTTTGAAGGCAAATAAAAAAGAATCGGAGACAGTGATAGAGACAGACTGATAGAAAAGCTAACAGAAAATATTCATGCAAAAGTTTCTTTTATAAATCATATAATTGGAAAACCACATATATTTTATATACATTTATATATAATTTTAAAACTTTTGAAAGTGCATTCGATTCGATTGTAGTTGTTGGAGTAATTATTTTGCTTATTTTTTAAATTTCATTAAAAACTTTTTATTTAAAAAAAGTTTTTGCTTAATTTGACTGTTTTGTTTATTTGAAGAAAAGGTCTATAAAAACTTCAGTTTTCGTTTTCATTCCTAAACTTTTGAAAAGCTAAATTAACATCTTCAAAACTAATTTCTCAAATCTGCATAAAATAATAAATTTATAATTTTAAGAATTATAACAATTGTGATTTTTAATTGAACTGTTGGTTTTTAATTGAAATTTTTGATATTTTAATAAGGCTTAAGTTCATCAAATTTAATTTTCATAAAATTATTTTTATTGTAGGAAGGAATTTACAACATGATATGATTTATCAATTTTTTTTGGAATTCGGATGATGAGAATGTGGTTTTTCTCGAAACATGTAAATTCAACCCGAGTTCAATGCCGTGTTCAGTCAAGAATTATCAAAAAGAACAATTTTAAAAATCATTTCATGTTGTGAATTCCTTCCTTAAATAAAAATAATTAAATGAAAATAAAATTTGATGAACTTAAACCTAATTAAATTAGCAAAATCTTAACTTTTAAGAATTTGTAAGTTTGATAATACCATTTCGCTACTTAATAAAAAGTCACTACACGAAGAAAGTAACATCAAAATATTGTCACAAAAAAAAAAAAAAAAAAAAAAAAAAAAAAAAGTGCCTACGTAATTCTACTGCTAAAAATTTGTAATGAATTAAAATTTTTTTTCTTGATAGGCACGAGAATGTAGTGAGAAAAAGCCAAAAAAAAATTCTTGCAAGCATAAAGAGTTGTATACAGATGGCAATTATCGCTTCATCAGGGTTGGCAAAGTTGGTACTATTCAATTTTCAAAAGTAAGGGTTGTTGAAAAGAACAAAAAAAAAAATTCAAATTCAAACTAATTTTTTTCAAAAATTCAAATTCAAATATTTTTTTTATTTTATTAGCATTTAAAAATATTAATGCAATGCAACAGTAAATAAGGGAGGCCAGTTGGCGCGACCTTGGAGGCCAGTTGGGAGGTTAATTTTCTTTTTAAGTCAACTTATCGTCAAATATTCATTCCAATAAGTTAATGGTTGCGGTCAATGTATTGCACGTAGCACCACCCACTTTGTTTGCTTTAAATTCTCACACTATTTTTCTTTTTATTATTGATTAAATACATAAATTAACAATGTTTTGCAAACCAGTTAAAAGAAAAGAATGCTGATGAAAATTATCGTGGGCGGGAAAATTTAACAAGGGATAGAATTAAATATTCAACTAACATGCAAGGAATAAAAAACGAAGTAAAATTAAAACTCAATTTGTACCCGAAGTAAAAAAGAAATAAAATTAAAACTTGACTCAATTAGCAATTTAAAATAAACAACTGAAATAATAATCATGCATAGTATGGTTGATTTACTATTGTAAATTCTGACGATAATATGGTTACTTTTGACCGAAATATTAAAAATTGTTTGATATTGTAGTTTATTTTGACTATAATATTGATATTTTGTAACAAATAACGTTTAAACTTGAACATATTATGGTAAATTTTAAACAAATTGTTGTTAACTTCGACCAAATTATAATTCACTTTTATCACATTGTTATCATGCTTTACCATAATATGGTTAACCACAAACAGTAACATTGTTTAAATCAAACCATATTATGTTGCTCTTAGAATATGGTTACATCCAACCATTTTTTGTGTAGACAATTAAGCAGCGTAGTACTAGCGTGATTCTATACATGATAATTTGCAAGAGAGATATAGCCTTGAGAAAATCTCAAAAATGTTGTGCAGTAATAAATAATAAAAATTATAGCAATCGCCTTTATTTGTTAAGAGTGACTTTTTTCACAATTTATTTAATTGGAGGTATTGGCAATAAAACGCGAAACTTTTGTTTGCTGAGTATAGGAGCTAATATATTGTCATTTATTTCAAAATCAACCTTTATACACAATGCTACATGATCCTCAGTTGAAACTTCAAATACATTTCAAACATTTCAAAAGTAGCGCAGATTAAGACATATTTAAAAAAAATATGTCATCAGGGATGATACACATTTTTATATAAAAAAGAAAAAACCTCAAGCTCAATATATTATACAAGAATTTAAAAAGTAAAGGTTGAATAAATTGATGCAATTATTTAGTTTTAATCTCCGACCTTTTTAATAATATTTTTTTTTTTTTTTTTTGTAGAAATTAGGGGCATTAAGCCTATAAGCTTATTGTTTAATATACTAAAGCTACTTGTGAAACTATTAGTGTCAAAATTAGCTCTGATTTTAAATGAAAATAGATGTATTATGCGCCATCAATTCGGTCTTAGAAGAAAACACATAATAAAAAATATTTCTTAGCACTCGTCATCAACGTGTCGCAAGCTTTTGGTAAAGTCTGGCATGAAGGCTTATTACATAAATTGAAGCTAAACTTACCAATAAACACAAAAGCTTTTATAAGGCTACTTAGTCAATCGTAAATTTATTTTAAAGGAAGGTGATTTTTTTTAGTAATTATCGGCCAATTGAAGCAGGAGACCCACAAGGAAGCATCCTGGGCCCTCTGTTTTACTAAATAATGCTTCGGACATATGAACAAGCAACTTGATAAAGTCTGGCATGAATGCTTAATATATAAATTCAACCCAGTGATGTTACACTTAGGGAAAAGCCCAATTCGTAGGGATTTCCTTCTAAAAAATGGCCGTAGTGAAAAAAGGACAGACTTTTTTAAATCAATAAAATGAAGGGAGTTTTGTGTAATGTAGCAAAACTGCATACAGTTGGCAACCTTTTTCGATTTGTGATAGCATACTAATAAAATTGTTGATAAGGCAATATTAAAAATTGTCAAACTTCTTTGAGTCATCGCTTGCCGCCATTTCAGCTATAATTTAATTAAACGTTAAAACCCAACCATAATATGCATAAGTTAGCTTAAAGCACTGTCAAAAATTAACGAAAAGTCAAATGCCTAAGTGTCAAATGCCTAAGAAAATAAAAAGAGACTTAAAGATGGCCATAATGTACTTACATAAACTTAAGATCAATGTTGCATATTTGTGCAATATTTTGCTTTCTTGCGAATACTTCAAATAAATAAGTACCAAAAATTACTGGCGGCATGAAATAACCCCCCAAAATATAACGCCCCAAAAAAAATATGAAATAACCCCCCAAAGTGTGGGGCGTTATTTCATATGCAATAAAACCCCAATTTCAAAAATGAAATAAACCCCCAATGAAATGAAATAACTCCCAAAATCAAAATGAAATAAGTCCCCAATATTTAGGGACTTATTTCATATGAAATAGTTCCCCAATTCCAGAAATGAAATAAGACCCCAATATAATACATATTGTTCAGTTTTGGTTGGGCGCAAAGACTTTTTCCTCTATGGTATAACAAACACCGGCTTCGCTAACTAAAGCTTTTCTGCATAGCCGGC
Organism: Pollenia amentaria; assembly: GCA_943735925.1. Taxonomy (NCBI): domain Eukaryota; kingdom Metazoa; phylum Arthropoda; class Insecta; order Diptera; family Polleniidae; genus Pollenia; species Pollenia amentaria. Next base: position 194,576,292 of record OX031008.1, on the reverse strand, counting down.
CTTCGGCCGGGCGCAAGGATTTTCTCCTCTATAGTATTCCAAACACCGGCTTCGCTAACTAAAGCTTTAATGCATAGCCGGCCTTCGGCCGGGCGCAAGGATTTTCTCCTCTATAGTATTCCAAACACCGGCTTCGCTTACTAAAGCTTTTCTGCATAGCCGGCCTTCGGCCGGTCGCAAGGATTTTCTCCTCTATAGTATTCCAAACACCGGCTTCGCTAAATAAAGCTTTTCTGCATAGACGGCCTTCGGCCGGGCGCAAGGATTTTTCCCCTATATTGTATTCCAACACCGGCTTCGCTAACTAAAGCTTTTCTGCTAACCCGGTCTTCGGTCGGGCACAAGGCATTAGTTAGCGAAGCCGGTGCTTGGAATACTATAGAGGAGAAAATCCTTGCGCCCGGCCGAAGGCCGGCTATGCAGAAAAGCTTTAGTTAGCGAAGCCGGTGTTTGAAATACCATAGAGGATAAAATCATTGCGCCCGGCCGAAGGCCGGCTATGCAGAAAAGCTTAAATTAGCGATTCGGGATTTTCGAATTCGAAATTATAAAGTTCGGGACTTAGAGATTCCGATTTCTGAAATTCAGGACTTAAAAATAATCCCAATTTTTTTAGGATTCTGAAATTATAGTTTTTGATACTTAGTCCCTTTTTTATGTTTGGTAAACGTATGCAGTGAATATAACAAAACACAATTTGTCATCATTATGACTTTTAAAATATGTAATTTAAAAATTAAATAAGTCCCCAAAATATTTTTAGGGACTTATTTCATTTCAGATTTTTGGGGAGTTATTTCATATGAAATAATCCCCCAATTGAAAAAATGAAATAACACCCCAAAAAAAAGAAAAAAAACCCCCAAAAATCGTTTTTGTTGTTCTCTGTACAAATTTTTGGGGGGTTATTTCATATTTTTTTTGGGGCGTTATATTTTGGGGGGTTATTTCATGCCGCCAAAATTACTGCCCTGTATTTGTTTATATCATGTTTTATTTAATTTGCCAGCAACGTTTTAAAAAGAAGAACAGTTAGTGATTGTTGTACATACATATTAATAAAAAATGGATACAAAATTAAAATATGTAAAATTCCTCTTTTTCTATATTCTTGTTTTTCTTTATCCATTTCAATTTATTTTATTTTTGTAACAACGCACAAGCAGCTGATTCCGTACGGAATATGCGTTCAGTTTGGCATTTTGCTTAAGCAAATGACATTTGACGAAACTTAAGGGAAAGTTTCATTAACTACATTATAGTTGGCCACATATGTTTTATATATATTCGCACAGTTGCTTAAGTTGACTTAAGCGGCCTAATGCATATTATGGTGGGGCCTTTAGTCTGTGAAAATCTATTTTACAAGAATGGCAGTGAACCGAATCTTATTAAAAAAAAAATGATTACCTTACGATTATTAGGAAATCACAATTCAAAATTTATACGGGCAAATGATTTATTTTTCTAGTAACAGACCAAAATTCAAAAAGTACATAAATATGATTTTAACTGATTTTATATCACTTGTTTTTTACGTTTGGTTTTTGTTTATTAAGTTTTTAGTGCATAAAAAAGTACTGATTTAATAGTTCATATTCATAAAAGAGTTTATATTTACTTTTGTATGTAAGAATGAATAACCCAGCTAGCATCTTGTATCATAATCAAATATTTAAGGAATCAGCGAAATAACCGCATATGACCATCATAAATGATACTACCGTTGTGATAAAATGGTACCCTATCGACCAATCACCTCAAAGAATCATACTATCAAGTGATACAAGTTTCTGATCCCCCTTTAAGTAAATAAATGATAGTTTTTATAATCATTATAAAGTATTTTACGCGTAATTTTTCAATCATAAATTATATAGTTTTTTTTTAATTTATTTCAAATATTTTAAGTCGTTTCGTTTTTGATTTTTTCTCCGATAAAAGACTCACCATTATGGAGTTTTATTAGATATTTCAACCAACTTTATTTTCAACCAAACAAAAGTTATCGTGTTAGTTATCAATCACTCAAGTAATAAATCAGTTTTGAATCATCAATAGTGATCTGAGAAGACTTATGACGCGAACATTTGTTGTGCCACCTCCTCCATTTTCGGAATAACGGCTTATCTCGCAAACCAGAGCTAACCTAAAAAAACAGCTAGTGCCACTGGATTCAGCCTACCCGAATTAGGTTAAAACGCCAGGTGCCCAGCTTGTCTAAAAAAGTGTCAATTTCTAGCACAGTGTTATTGTTCATAATGAATTTTTGAAGATTCAATAAGCAAATATTGAAAAAAGGAAATATTTATAAGGTTGATTATTTTTTTTTTAATATACACCTTTAGGGTGTTTTGGGTGTGTGTTAGTGGTGTTTTGGGAATGTGTGTCAAATTCCTTTTGCAAGTTTATAAATGTGAGGTACATGGGATTCATTCCTCAATCGATTGCTCAATACTGATTTTGATGGTGTTAGCTTGGTCCACAAATATATGTCTTGAGAGACCACAGTATTTTAAAAAATATCTTCTGCTTTACTTAATAAATTTTCGGTGACTATACCAAACCCTATTTTTCTTTTAACGCATAAGCAATAATATTTGTGCCAAAGTTTTGTGAGAAAAAATTAAATTAAAAAACGACGGTACCTATTCTTAATAGTTGGTTGTGAAAATCGGTAAAAATCTATCTTTCTTTCTTTATCTTTATCTTTCTCTCAAACAAAACATAGATGGCGAATTAAAGCATTCTCTCGTGTTTTCTGTTAGATTAAAGCTCCTGGAGCGGACAATGTTCGACCATTTAATATTTTCCCTATAACATCAAAAATGTTAAGGAGCTTTGTTAAGCGAAAAAGTTTGTTATGACCAGAGCTGCCGTTTTTTGGTTATTTCTTACCAAAATTGATAATTTTTTTTTCTCAATGTGAAGATGTGAAAATTTTTTTTTTCAATTTTGTTACTTTTTTTCTAAAATATAAAATACCGATGGATATGCTTTTCTTGATACTCTTGCAATTTAGGTTTTTTACTTCGATTCGAAGGAAATTATTTACGATTAAAATAATGTGTACTTTGCATAACGATTTTCTTATTATTTGTTTCAAATGGACGGAAATTTTTTTTATACTTAATTCAAAACAAGAAATCGTTTTCAAAACAACTACCAGATATTTTTAAGAAAAAAATGGCGAAATTAGATTTTTATATGTTCTGAAATTTAAATCAAATCAGTATTTACTTAATGTATTTTAGATAACGATTTGGTAATATTTTTAACTTATAAAAAATACCTTTGACTGTCATTCATATAATTTTTGATCATTAAATTTACTTTCCGAAAATCGAATTGGTTGATATTCGCAATAATATTATACAATGATTCACAGAATATTTCAAATAGAACAGTTTTAAAACAGTAAAAACAATTATAAATTTAAAACACAATTAACAAACAAGAAAAACAAGTATAACAATTTAGATTTAAGTACATTAGAAAATATTCACAAAAAATGGATTTCGCATATCGCCAACAGTTTCCAATTAAGCCAAAACAATCGCCATAAAACGTAAATTTTCAACGCCAAAACAATTAAAAAAATCGTCACAATTGACAGCACTCTCACTGACAGTTAAGAAGAATTTTTAATTGAAGTTTCTCGTTATTTTTTTAATATTTACAAGTATTACATTTCTTGTTTTGTTTTCTTAAATTGTAATTAATATTTTTCTTTTAAGTGCAAATAACCTTCTTTTTACAATGCAACTTAAAATAAATTTTAATGTTTTTCTCAATTAACAAAAGGCATTTCTAATTTGGTTATATTTTTCACATTTGGTAACTTTTTCAAAAATTTTGGTTGTAAAAATGTCATTAGTCGTGGCAGCACTGGTTATGACAACAACATTAAATTGGAACTGCGCTGAATTTCTTGTGCAAAGTTCTTTTTTTGGATCTATGCCATTTGCAAATGGATTAGTAAGGTTGATATAACATTCCTAGTTCTTTAAGATACAGTAAATTTTTAATTGAAAATTTTTCTGATTTATATCTGATTTGTTTCATTTTATTGCCATTTTGTACAGTTTTTTCTTACTTAAATTAAGCCAATATTCTTACTTCTCTGCCAAAATGTCCCTGATGTCCACTTAAATTACATTTACATACTCGTATTAAATCAGAACACATCAATATAAATTTTAAACTATAAAAAACAGCTACAAAATGTTTTATACACAAACAACGAGAATGAAAACAACATCGGTGGAAAATAACACTGAGTTAAACACCTTTGGCGTTTTGCAGCATAGGATTAAATTGTGTCTTTTTTTCTGTTGCAACGATGAATTTTTTATTTTATTTTCAGTGGCATGAACAGGTCAGTTAAGTAAATAAATCGGTTACAGTTGCATGATTTCACCAAGAGTTGACATTAATGATACTGATGGCAAATGTGCAAGTAAATGATGGTGACAATGAGTACATTGAATATGATAATGGTGTTGCATTTACAGATGATGATGACGATCAAAATGTCATTGCATTTTCAGTTGATTTTGTGGAAGGGAGTAAAGGATATAAAACAATGATGATGATGACGATGTTGAGCAACAGTAATGATGAATTTTGTTATTGTCGTTATTTTTGTTACAAAACTTCTCTGTTGCAGAAGAAGTTTTTGCCTTGGAAAAAAATTCTATTCGGGGTATGATTGAGTTCAGGTGTGAGAATGTGTCAGGATAAGTTTATTACAAAACTGTGACATAATTGGCTGATGTTCATGTCAATGAATAAAAAACAACAAAAAAAAACTTTTTTTTATTTTAACGCCTTTAATAAACAGTTTTAAAAGCTCACACACACACAAATCACTAATACCAACGAACACATTCTCTTACATATCGACAACTTTTTATTTGATTATAATCTGAATTACAGGTGACAAATAATGAATTTTATGTTTATAACTGCGTTCGTGACATGGCAATCCATCAGTATTAATAAAGCACATTATATTTGATTTTATTAACACTTCTATTGAAGATCTTTAAGGACATTGCAAAATTAATGGAGACTAGAAAAAATGTTAGAGGATGCAAGTAATTATTAAGTGTAATTTCTCCGACATTTTTAATATTATTTCTTCGTTACAAATTTTCCAAGCTCAAGGTCAATTTAAAAAAAAAATTTTTCATTATTTATCCAATAGAATCGACTCAATAGAAAACTTATTCAGTGATATTTGGTTTTTTTTATACATACATATCGTAATTTTAGTAAAAAATTATAACAATGGCATGCTCTTGGTAAAAACTATATTTACCCTTATTCTGCGTTTCGATTCGGATAGTAAATTTCTCAGTTTGACAACTTTGGTATTCTGCGTTTCGTTCCCCGTATCAATTCGATTTGTTTTTCGATTGTATGTATTCTGCGTTACGATCGTAGCTACGTTTTTTCAAGTTGTTTATTTACTAACGGAAAGTTTTTCGATTTTTGTTTCTGTAGATAAAAAAGTGTATAATTAAATAAAATGTGAGTATAAAATGTTATAAATTTAATTTATAATTAATTTTTTTTTTTTAACTTTAAAGCTTTATTTAATTCATTGCAGGGCAAAAAACACAACACCTGAGCAGTATGAAAAGCTGGCGAGTTTAATGGCAACGAAGGATGATATTGCGTCTGAATATCATAATCGTCCCAAACAAGAAGTACAGGCATTCTGGGAAGAAGTTGCAAATTTTTCTTTTGCAATGATGAGAAAATTAAAATTTCGCTCCGGCGCTTCAGGATTCCTCACACTGGAATAGTTTGGCCACAAATACCGTTTGCTTATAATCTGGCTATTTTCTTCCTTTCCACACTTAACAGCCAAATAAAAAATGGAGCTTCCAACGAAGCAGGTTTGTAAGGGAGAAACGTAAAAGTTTCGCTTACCATATCGCTTACGGAAGGCATGAATTTTATATGGCGAGTTCCCACCTTGAAGCAATACATTTTTGACACAGAAAGCGCTTTATTCAGCGCATATAAAAATTAGTGAACGTAACGATCAGCTTTGCACACTGAATTTTTTGTAACCCTTATTCCTTAATATGCTCCCTTACAAACCTGCTTCGTGGTAAGGGAATGTCGTAGCTCTTCAAATTTATATATATATATTTTAATTTATTAAGAATTCGTTCACTTACCATACTGCATCTTCGTATGTCTTATTGCGTAGCGCATAAATGTGTGCTTACTTTTTAGAATGTACCATTAGTGCTTCGCAAAATAAGAAAATTTTTTATTGGGAGATGAGTTTATTTAATTATAGTTACCACAATATTTAGTTTTTATATATGTATTTATTACTATTTAATTTTACTTTTTATATCTTAACAATTACAATGTTTACAAAAATTTTTATTTTTTATGTTTTTATTTCATACGTTTCAAAACAAAGCAGCTGGTTTCAACATACTCTTCTCTTCTTCTTCTTTTTCTTTCGATTAGGTTTTTTTTTAGAATACCTATTTTCGTTTCGAGCGTAACTGAATGCGGGAACGTAATCGAAACGCAGAAAAAGGGTGATTAGCCAATTGGCAAAGTGTTCTAAAGTGCTTTGTTATAAAGTACTATTTTATGCTTAATATAAATTTTGTGAATAGCCTGTTCTATTACCACGTGATAAATGAGTGTAAGAGTAAAACAAGGTTGTTCCTTATCCCTATTATTGGTAATCGTGGCTTTGACTGAGGCTATCATACAGTTATGCAGAAAAAGAAGGACCTGGGTTCTGCAGAGGTACCTGGAAAATTTGGATTTTGCCTACTATATCTGTCTTATATCGCACAAGCTGAATAATATGCATATTAAAGTGGATGGTTTAGTTGCCAATTTGAGTACGCTGAATTCAATAGTGGTAGTCATTTTTCAAAATTAGCGGTCGCATTGGCGATTGAAAATTTCAATACTTATGTACTGTAAAACGACATTCTTTATATATATGAGATCATTACATAATTAGATTAATCTACCTCTGTTAAATAAATTTCTTCGTTATTCATTACAAGATTTTGTTTGTTGTCTTAATTCCCTTTTTTTTATTCTTGATACAAATGCTGAAATTTATTATTGAGGGATAAGCTGTTTCTATGGGCATTTCACTGGTTGCTAAGGCCAGATCATCAGGAAAAATTTTCCCAAAAAATTTTAGAAAAGCCAAAAATATCAGCTAACAAGACTACAGAGGGAATGTGAATTACAAACACTCAAAAAGTCTTATTTTTAACGATATACAACTACAATTAATGTTTGGAGAATTCCACCTAATTGTAGTGGCTTATCCTCCAACAATAAATTTCAGTATTTTTTATCAAGAATAAAAATAGGGAATTAAGCACAATAAACAAAATATTTTAATGAAAAATTATGTATTCACAAAAACAACTTTGATAGTTTTTCGTTTCTTATTTGTTTTTTTTTAAATTTTTTTTGAGAAAATATTTTTCGCGATTTTATCTTAAAGAAAAATTTTTTTTACTCAACTTTATTAAATTCATTGTGTAAGTTGCTAAGCTAACTCGAGTACCCCAAATTCAACGTTATCGCTCGTATTCGCGATTTTTTTTAATGCAATGATGTTTTTCGGATTTTTTTTTGGTTTTGACTTTGAAATTAATTAATTCAATATCAATAAAAAAAATTTCCCAAAGCATTTTTTCTGCGAATAAAAACTACAATGCTATGCTTTTTTATGTTTAATATAATTAAAAGAGTTTACTTCAACATTCACTAATAGCACATTGAGCTCCATATTCAAGTTTTAACATACCAGGGGCCGGCTTTAGAAGTTTATTTTTAGCCCTTTGGATTTTTTTAATATTGCTGGCCGATACAGTGCCCCATAACTGAATACCGTAGCATCAGATTGGTTTTAAGAGTATTAAAGTAGAAATTAACAACCCTGACTAAGAACAGAATTTCTTTTAATTAGCCAACTAAATTTAATTATTTTTAGTTTAATTTCAGTTAAATTTGCCCCTAGATTGCACAGTCCTGCTAGACGTCGATCATGATGTTTATCAAGATATTTTGCATCGGAAATTTGATTCTTTACACAAAGTGTAATATATTATTTTTTTATTTTTTGTTAGAAGCAGCACTAAACGTGTTGGAATTAAGAAAATTGATTATGGAAAGGAGGATCGAGGGAGTATTGCCTGTGGATATTCCACTTAAACTTATTTATGTTGAAATTAAGATTGAAGATTATTCCACATACAACGAACATGGCCAAAAACTAAATTTCCCTGTAATGCGTTGGTCTTTTGAGGAAGAACGTGTATTTCTTACTAGCGTACGAGTTTCGCACGGTGACCTGGGGAAGATTTATATAAAATGTTGGTGTTACTCCAATTTTTAAGCTGATTCTATTTAAAGACCATGAAGGGATACGAATGAGCCAAAAAAAAAAGTACTAGGCGCTTTTTTGGAGGGCAACAAATTTTTTTCTTTCTTAAGAAAGATGAAAATTCATCACGTACTCAACTATGAGTGAGATTTTAAATTATATTTGACACATATTTTGAGATACGAGAATTAGAAGAATAATATCATTATTCATTGTAAATTACTTGAAAGTGTAAGTTGTTATTAAGAGTTCTCACTGTACCATGCAGACAAAAAAAAAAAAAACAAAATCGCCTTGCTTGAGACGTTAGTAATTTGTAGCATAAAAGTTTTATTTTTTGTGAAAATTGTTTTTTCTAAACTATACAAAAATCGGAAACCCATATTGAAAATCCCTTCAAAATATGTTTGCTGTGTTTAAAGAAAAGTAAGAGTATGTAAATAGTTCACAGAAAAATTCTGTCCAAGTTGAAAATCGTTTTTAATCGTTTGACCGGTCTTAAGCAAGTTTGCGTCATTCAAAGAACGAATGCGTTCATCTACGGCTTGTGAAAATTGCTTTTGCTATCTCTGTACTAAGCTTAAGGACCTCGGAAAATAACATTTGCCAAAAATTAAAGTTCGAAATGAAAGCCATCTAAAAATAATTAAAGAATTAAGAAACGTAAACAAGACACAGAACCTAAATTTGAAAAGAGATGCACAAAATATTTGGGATTATTTGGACGTGCAATTAGTCACATGTGCAATTTTACTAACACAATAAATACTGTTGAAAACTATTTAAATAAATTGTCCACTGAGAGATATACAAAGTTTTAAGAAATTACAAAATAAAATGTTCAAGTGGTTGACAATTTTATGTATGTATTATGCTGTTGTTAGACTTTATAAATGGTTTAATAAAAACAGTTTGTTAAGCTTGCCCTAGCGTCAGCTTTTTTTATCTTTTCCTCAGGATTATCTTCATTCATACACCATCTAGAAACAAAACCAGGTTTTAATTTAAAGTAGTCTCTTAAAATAAATAATATTTCCAATAAATAGAATCTCAAAAAAAATTATGTTTTAATCTAATTGAATAGCTTTTCAGCTTCATGCTAAGCTTAAGAAATATTAATATAGAGCGCAGACAAATATATTCTTTCTTCGAAAGCTTTTTTTATAACATTTGCTATTCTATTAACCCAATTATGAATAAAAAATGACCGGGAGTTTTTCCCTTCTTTGTTCAATTGTGCTATGTGCTCTGCTAAATCCAAATTGATGGCTTGGAATATATTTAATTTTATTAAGAATTAGGGTTAGTTTCGAAACTGATAGTGTCCTAAGGTGTATGTACACGACATGTTTTTTACATCTAACTTGTCAACTTTGTAAGTTGTGGATGTCTGTCAAAATTGCTGTTTTGCATAAGGTTTATAATATTTGGTCACAAACGTACATGTAATTTGCTTCTGACATTGTCTCTGTTTTTTTCTCTGTAGTTATTGCAGAAACCAAAGTAATTTTCGGTTTCAAAAAAGCGGGCTGAGACCACAAAAATTTTTATTTGCGCCGAAAAAGAGTTCAGCCAACTTAACATTTTTATCTTTTAATTCGAAGAAACCAATTTCGGATATTATAATGAAATGTTTTTTTAATATATATGAACATAAATTCTATTCAATGGTGAAATTATCATACATATATCGGTAATGTAAAATATTAACTGCAGCCGGCTAATGACTCCGTCAATAGTGCACCGCCACTACCGGTTTCTTCCCGGCACAGATTTCTGACACAGCTGATGTCAGATGGTTTGTCAGAAGAAAATAGAGCACGCTCTAATTGATATTTTGTCAGATGACTTTGCGTCTGACTTTTACAGATGCAATGTTTTAGAGGTAACACACGACATGTATATAAGTGGGAAATTTGACAAGTCAGATGTAATAAACATGGCGTCTACGGGCACCTTTAAATAGCTTTGATATATTAGATGATATATGACTTAGCTTTTGTCAGAAGTTCTGTAAATTGATATAATAAAAATTGTTAAAGTATAAACACATAATATGAATAGGGAGCACCGGCAGTCTCCGGTAGGTAGTAAGCTAGTCTGTTTATGCGGAAGGTATAAATTACTAATGATCGGATAATTAAGTTCGAATTGTAATTGCATTTGAAATTCCTAATAAATAAAATAAATTATTTAATTAACTCTCCAATTTTTAAATACATACGATTATTTTGCAGCTCGTTTTTAAGCCGCCTTTGCTTGTTTTTAAATATTATGTTGTTCCTTTTGTTATTTCCTGTCATTTTGAGTTTATAACGTTCTTACATGAGTGTTTGTGTATGTATTTTGATATATTTTCATACTCATACAAACACACTTAATATATGTACATACATAGCTGTATGTAAAAAAAAACTTTTAAACATTAATATAAATTACTTTATATGCGTTATTTTTTATTTTTTTTATAAACATTTATACGCTTCAAAAAAAGTTAAACTGTAGAAACATTTTGTTAGAACTTTTTTCCCCTAAAAAGTCTGATTTATTTTTTTTTTTACTTACTATTATTATTTTTGTATATTAAATTGTTATGAAACTTATATTTTCTTTCATGTTGTTTTATTTTTTCATATTTTAATATTTTATTAGCATTTTTATGGTATACAAACTGTAAACTCAAATAGTACGTGGTTTATATAAGTCGTAGGATTAAAGTGCAGAGTTCGAGTATGGACAAGTGCTTATGTTTAGATTGGGAGTTGTAGTTATAAAAACTATTTAAATTTAACAGCACTTACATACACCCAAAATGTACAATTATTTTAAGACTTCACACTCATCATACATTCATACTAAATAATCAGCACAAGTAACTTTTATTTGCTGATGTTTTTACAGTTGCTAAAAAGTAAATTAGAGAACCAGAGAGCAAATTTAGAAGAGATCTTCTATTTATTGTAGTGTATAGTATATTCAATATGATTACAATAAGTCTTAAGGGCTATTTTGAATAATTTTATGATTTAAAAATTCACTATCGCTATTTTTTTAAACTGGGTCAGCGCTCTCAGTTTTGGGGCTTTGTCCCCAAATAGGGGATATTTTGTTGTAATTTCTTCTGTACCAATAACTAACAATTTCTCTATAACAAATGCAACCAAAATAAAAATACGCAACATAATGCAGTATGACTTAATATAAGGAGCTCTCCTTAGAATAAATATATATTATATCCTGTAGTTCCTATAAGGAACATAGGGCCACAACAAAGTCCTTCGAATTATCTCTTTCATTTGCAATATGTTTGATTTCGCTCCAGCTGCGTCCTGAAATGCTTATTTCGGTATCCAGCTTTCTCCTCCAAGTATGAGCAGGCCTTCCTATACGTCGTTGGTACTGGCGATTCCAGTCGACTGCCATTCTGCTAATGTCGTCGTCGCGTATGCCCAATCCAGCGCCACATACGTCTACGTATCTCCAACTGGTCGCGTATTTTGTGGGTGGTATTCCAAGGATTGATGTTACTTATTTTGTCAGGCCAGACTATACGAAGGATTCTACGGAGACATCTGTTTACAAATACTTGGACGCTACTGATTTTTTTGGGTACAGCATTTTAAGATTCACTGCCATACAGCAATATTGACTTCACGTTGGAATTTAAGATTCTTAGTTTGGTACGTGTAGGTAGCTGGATGGATCGCCATAAAGGATTTATCATAGTAATAACCCATCTCGCCTTGTCCAATCTGGATTTCACATCCTGAGATGAGCCGCCGGTGGTTGTGACAACAAAAAGAAGTTATATATTCTACAGGTTAGTGCCGTAAGAGTAATGGCTGAGTGGTTAAGGCCTTTATGCGCATTGCTTGGCCATTTTGAGGTTAATTTTTAGTCCCACTGTTGAGGACATTTCCTTAGAATAAATACGCACCTTAAAAATTATTCAGATTGCTGTAACAAATTTATTCCATCTCCTCAAATGCTTACACTTTTTAATTCAAGCAACTTGTACAACAAAATTGCATTGGCTGATGAATCAGAATATTTTGATTCTGAAATTTTGAATTGAAAATTTGAATTAAGTAAATTGATTATGTGTTAAAAATTATTTTTTTCTTGTGAGTTTTTTACGTTACTATTTTTATATACATGTGTATGTAAATAATTAGATCTGAAAGAACAAAAAAAAATAATTTTAATTAGAGTTTAGACAAATTCAAATATGATCGCTTAAATTTACGCATTCATGAATTTCCTTATCAATGAAAAATCGAAAATGTTTAACTTTTTTCACAGTCGTGAATAAATTCGCCCAAGAACGTGAGGAAATAAAAAAAAAATTTGCATTTCTTCGCAAAAAATGAGCAAACAAATAATTTTAGCAACACTCCACACTATTGTTGTTGCTCGACAATTTGCACGACAGCAGTACGAATAGCCTGTTTATAAATTGTATACACAGAAAAAAGTGTTTTATCAATTAAAAAAATTGCTTAAAAAGTATTTAAATTTAATTAATGTGATAATTGAATCAATTATTTTTTTAGTTGAAAGAAAAATAAAAAATTAATATTGATTTAATTAACATTTTAGTTGTTTTGAAATAAATTTTTAATTAAAATTTTAGTTAAATAACAGAAAATCTTAATTGAATTTTTTCGTTTAAAATAAAAGAATTTAAACATGTAGAATTGTTGTTGGGAATTGTAAACTTACTGTTCATGAGTGAGGAAATTAATTTTTATGTTATTCCCCACCCTAATAAGAAAGAATAAGCAGCAACATTTTAAAGCTTTCCGGCTCGATCATGAGTTAATAATGAGGGACCGTTTGGGTACTCTGGTTCAAATAACATTACACAAATGAATTTAATTACATAAATAACTGTATGCATATTTTGCCTTTGACATAATATAATTTTGTTCTAAGGATCTGTAAGAAAATTACTATTTAGGAGGCTGAGAATCGAAAGTTGGCGACAAGCTATAAAATAAAACTGGGAACGCTGATCTGGGTTCACTGTATAAAATTTTTTGTGCACAAAGTCTGTGTTATCGGTGAGAAGGAAGGCAAAAATAGGATGAACTTTCACGTACCTGAATACTTTAATGTTTAATAGTTCGTAAATAGCAACCTAAAGATGGCTGTGGTTTTTAAGGTACCCATACATTTGTAATATTACATAATGTTCAATAATGGATCCTGCACGTAGAGAAAAAATATGTTTAAAAATGGTCACCTCCAACAAAACTATTTTTAAAGAAAATTTTTAAACATATTATATTTACTTTAACCAGATTATTGTCACCGACAACCATATTATTGTTTAATTGATGCTCCATCAAGAACCCACAACCATATTGTGGTTGTCTTTTAACATTTTTTGGTTAAATATAACAATAATTTGTTTTTAAATTAACAATACTTTTTTCCTCTTTTCCAAGAGCAACATGCTATGGTTGAAAATCAACTATGCTATTATAAGTGTTAAGCACATTTTAGTCGCTATTGACCAAAACATGTTTGGAGGCAACCATAATATGGTTGTGGCTTCTTGATGGAGGACAAATTTAACAATAATATGTTTGTCGGTGACAAAAGTATGATTATATTAAACATAATATGTTTGAAATTTTCTTTTTAAATTAGTTTTGTTGGAGGTGACCATTTTTAAACATAATTTTTCTCTGGGTGTGCACAGTGTAATTGGCTGTGTGTATATAATATTACTAGATGGCACAATATATTGAATAAAATCTAAAGTTTTTTGATTTTGTTTGCGCAAAAAGAAATATTTTTAATGTGCTGACAACATTGTACAATGCGCACATGTGTGCGTTGATTTTGTTTTCTTTAACTTTTACTCAATAGAAAATTGCGCCATGTATTTGTTTTTTATCTTGCCTAACTTATTGAATAATGTGGACCAACTCGACAATAACAACAACAATAAAGTACTGAACAATATTGCAAATGTATGAGAAGCTTTTATTTTATTTAGGCCCTTATCATGTAAAACACAACGCAACGCCAAAGAATAACATTGAAAGCACAAACAATGTCATAATTATTTTGTAATTTTGTTGTTGCCTCCTACAGAAATTCACATTGCGTTTTAAAATTTCAAACTCTCCATTGCTTGTGGCGTTGAAAATTTTAAAACGGTACATGCATTTCTGTAAAAAGCAACAACAAAATTACAAAATATTTATGACATTGTTTGTGCTTTCAATGTTATTTTTTGGCGTGGCATTGAGTTTTACATGATTAGGGCCTTAGTTTTCCATACAAATTTTTTCTTATCTACTTTCTTATACCACAATAGTGGAGAGGCGATTATGCATTTGTGCTTATGTGTGAAACACCTTGACTCACCTTAAAGTATACCGATCGATTTAGAATCACTATCTGAGCCGATCTAACGATGGCCGTTCGGCCGGCTATCCGGCAGGCATTATGTGGTCCTAAGACAACTGATTGGTTGGTCACCATGACACGTACTCGCAGTAGTCATGCGCATCGTCATTACGTTTTAAATATTATGTCTTTCAAATATTCCCCATTGTTTGATTCAGCCTAATGTTTTTTTCCAAAGCATTTCCCATGACGTTTTTTTAAAGTTTTAGATTATTGTACCCTGACCTTTTTCCCAGATATTGACCTTAAGCAGTTGGAACTTTCTCGAGCTTTTATCATACACCTTTTCTTTAAGTTAATTTTGAAGAAATCGGGTAAAAGTGGTGGTAGAAATAAAAAAACCAGCTATCTGATTAACATTAAAATTAAACGCAGGAAAACTACACAGCTTGTGGCTCCATCTTGTAAGATCCACAAATCTTAATATTTTCAACCTCTGACGTAATAAAATATACATTCGTTACTCGGTATTGAATGCTATTCACACTTACGCAATGTATTTATCTATTTCGAAAAAATATGTTCCAATAATATTTTCTCAAGTTGAAAGAAGTTTCATTGTGGTTTTGAATAATCGAATTGGGACTTTAAAAATAAAATAAAAACAACTGTGGTTTTTTTTGTTTTGTGCAGAATCTTTTTATCACAAAAAAAAAAAATAACTAAGAGAGATATATTCTGCTGTGCCGAGGGTATCAAAGCCTCCACCGACACACATAAGGCTAATTTGCCAATCTAGCCGGATATTACTTTTTGTTTTAGTTTATATTGCTTCTTAAAAGCTTTTGAGTGCCCATAGATCGATGACACTTGGCAGAAATATGGTTATGGTCATTGAGAGGTAAAGCCCAAAAATAAATAAAATCGGGCCAAGGAGGAAAAAGTTGCCCCTAGAAGAACTACTCCAACCTCTGAAAAATGCAATATTTTTTAAAGTTTTCCCATACTTTTGTTTAGCAAATGCAACTTTTAACGTCGCCGAAAGTTAAAACCCCTAAAATTGGACCCAGAAGATCGAAAAATTACACTTTTTGCCCCGCCCCCGGGCGGTTACATAATATAAAATTTAAAAAAATTTATATATAAAAAGAAATAGATTGCTTACGTCTTTATACTATAAGAATTACATTTTCGAACTTATATGGGTAGGGGGAGTTATCTCTCCAAGCCCACCCCATGGAACGACCCTTTAAAAAACAATTTATTTTTAATTTTTTGCCAATTTCTACAAAATATTCATTTTTAAGCTTTTATTAGTAGTTAATTTATCTGAAAATAATTAACTTATTTGTAATTATAACTTATTTATAATAGAAACAATAAATGTTATTTAAAATAATAACAACTAATTTATTTAAAACAACTTGTCTTTTGCACTAAGATGATTATGAGTGCCATGGTTCTTCTTCGTCTGTTTCTTCAAAGTCCTCTCTGGAAGCTTCAAAATGGTTCTGATTACAATGTTATGCAATAACCACAATATATAGTAAAGAAAGCTAAGTAGCTCCAGCCCGGATTTGATTTTATAAATATTATTTTTGTTGTTAATATAAAATAACGGCATTTAGCTGCCGCACAGGTGGGTTAAAAACCTTTACTTACTGTTTCACACTTTCCTTTTTTTTTACACAGGTAATATTAGTCTTAGATGTAATAATTAAAATAAAAACACATTCGTACAACCAAAACATTTTATAACTGACGAAAGGGTTTCTATCATATATACCTATGCAAGATGAGCAAAAACAGAGAAAAGGTGAAATTTTCAAAAAATCACAATTTATAAGTAGATATTTCAAATTTTATCGTGATGTATAACATTTTTGAAAACGCAACTAGATTCAATTTAAAAAACCTTTTATTTTTTTACGAAAAAGTGAACAAAAAAAATCTTCTTTTTTTTAATTTCGAACGAATTTCTTTATTTGTATTTGTATTTGTATTTATTAATTAGATTTTCTAATACAACAAGACACAATATCTTATAAATTACAGTATTAGAATCAGACAAGTTAAATTAAACAAATTGAGTTGAATATTTAAAAATGATAATGCAAAAACAGTGAAAATAAATTTTAGCTACAGAATTAAAAGATAATAAATAATCAAATAAAATAATAACAAAAATTTTGCGTTAGAATTAAACAAACAAGTATTACGAAAAATATTCTAATAGTAATTTTCTAAACCTTATTGCGTTGCTAGTGGTTTGCAAATTATTTGGAAGTTGATTCCAAAGACGTATGGTTAATATAAAGAATTGACATTCAGATGCATGGTCACGGTGACGAAATTGAAGTATTCCTTTTCCTCTGCACGATCTTGTAAACTGTAAACGTTTGTGAAGGTAATCTGGCTCCTTTGTCATAATAATTTTGTAAAGAAAAATAAGGTTTTTAAATTGTAAATAGTTTGAAAAAGATATACTGAAAATACGACAGGAATATTGCGATACATTATCGAACTTTTTTAAAGAGAATATATAGCGGATGATGTTGTTGTACGTAACGGTAAGTTTTCTCATGTCCTTTGTGTTGCAACCAGTAAAAATTTCAGACGAATATAAAAGTGTAGGCAAGAGATAAGTTTTTGCTAGTAATATCCTTATTTTTAAAGGCGTACAGTGCTGAGTGGCATATAAATTACGCAACATACCGTATATTCTACCACACGCTTGAGTAATGTGATTTGACCAAGTTAGATGTTTATTAAATGTTACTCCCAAGTTTCTTACTGAATCCACAATTTCAATTTTTAAACCCCCAAGCAATATGTCTACATCAAAATCTATTCGAACTGCTTTTTTGCATACTAATAGACACTTTGATTTGCTTGGATTAAGACGTAAACCATTAGCTAAAGCCCATGTATATATTTTGTCAAGATCATGATTTAATTCTTGTATTCTTGTCGTAATTGAATCTCTGTTGCTACTAAGATACAGCTGAACGTCGTCAGCATACATTTGTATTTTAGAATATCTGATTTGTTTGGGAAGATCGTTAGCATATAATGAGTATAGAAGGGGTCCAAGAATAGAGCCTTGAGGGATACCTCTTGTTACCTGTAAAGCTCGTGATAAAGAACCATTGTTTGCAACTGATTGAGATCTATTTGAGAGATACGACGATATTAATTCCACTGCTAATGTTGAAAAATTAAATAGTTTCAACAATTTCATGCATAACATTGAGTGGTGTACAGTATCAAAGGCCTTTGAATGGTCTAATAACACAAGGAACGTTAATTTATTATCATCTAAATTATTTCGAATTTCCTCTATTACATCAGTTAGTACTGTAATACAGCTACGTTGTGGTCTAAACCCAGATTGGCGATCAGTTAATAAATTGTTAGCATTGACATGCTCATAAATTTGTTTATGCAATAAATTTTCAAAAACTTTAGAAAGATATGGCAGAATTGCAATTGGACGATATTCAGATCCGGTTTTAGGTATTGGAATAATTTTGGCATGTTTCCACTCCATTGGGAATCTATTGGTGGTTATTATAGTGTTAAAAAGGTGGGTGATATATCGAATAATCCATGGCAGAATAATTTTAACAAACTTAGGATCAATATTATCTAATCCTATTGCATTGGATTTAATTGCATTGAAAGCGTTAGCAACATCATATGCATTTACGCATTGAAATTTTAGCTGGTTGCACGAAACTAAATGTGTATGTCTATCGTAAAAGTCGAACTGGACTGTTGGAAAAGGAATACTCATAAAGCTTTTATTAATCAAATTAACATCAACTTCTACTGAACGTTCAATTGACTTACTAACGCTAATATCTCGTATATGTTTCCATTTACTTTTAGTGTCAACTGCCGAATTAAATTTATTAAAATAGTACGAAGACTTATCATGTCTGATTTTTGAAACAACGGCTTTTCGCGCTACGCAAAATTCATTATGCAGTTCGGGTGTTCTGTATCTTTTCCACATGTGGTATAGGTCATCACGTTTTTTTATTAACAATTTAGTTTCATTTGTGAACCACGGCTTAGCTCTATTTTTAACCGTCTTAATTTTTATCGGTACGTGATTGTCATAAATCTGAAGTATTAATTTATTAAGAACGGTAACTTGCTCATCAGCCGTAGGTAAATAGAAAATTCGATCCCATTCAGAGTTAATGAGATCACGATATAAGTTTTCTAAATCAATACTTTTAAAATCTCGAAAACTAAACGTTCTAACTCCTGTCTCCACTGTAAATTTATAGCACATAAAAATTAAATCATGTTTGGAAAAAGAAGGTACAGCTAACTGCTCATATAGTAACACATTTTGTACGTTGCTCACAAAAACTAAATCGAGTAATGTACTGTTTGTGGTCGAGAAGTGCGTTGGCCTTAAAGTATTAACGGCGGATAAATTTAGTGTAGACATGATAGTAGTTAGATTTTCATTTTCAAGCAAATTGCAATTAAAGTCACCAGTTATAATAACTTCAGAGTACGTTACAGAAATATTTTCTAATTTGTCAACAAGTGTGTCCAATTGCATATACTTATCTGGCCTATAGACACAGCCAAGTAGCATATTGTTCGCACGATAGTTAACCTCAATAAATAAAAATTCAACATCACCGGGCTCATTATATGAACAAATAAGTTTACATGAGATGGTGTTCCTTATGTAAATTGCTACACCTCCGCCATTGTTACGCCTATCTGATCTAAAAATACGATAACCATCTATCTTGTACACACTGTCATAAATTTCAGGTACAAACCATGTTTCCGAAATACATATTGCATCAATGCATGAATTTTCAAAAAGAAAACGGAATTCATCGATTTTTGGTAAAAGACTTTGCGCATTTATATGAATGGTTTTAAAGCCCGGATGCCGATTAGCTAAAATTCGAATCATGTTATAATTACCGTCTCTGGAACCGAATTGATTAAATGAAAAGTTCGTCATATTTACATAAAAACGCAACGCAGTAAAGTTCATGAGTATATAATAAATTAAAATTGTTTAATGTTAAATAGGGGAAAAAATTAGGTCGAACTATACTCTGTAATTTTGACATCAAAAGTGAGATATTAAATATGAAATTAATTAGAAAAATAATTAGAAAAAATAAAACAATTAAGAATTTCATATAATGATATAACCTAAAAATAATAACATATATAAGAATTAAACAATAATATTTAAAATAAAAAAATATATTTAAATAAGACGTTAATGTCCAAACGTTATTCCAGAAAAAGCCGTTTTAAATCCTCAGGGTATTCAATTAACACGGGATCGTCCGCATCAATCTTTCTAACATAAACAAGTCCACGTAAAGTAAATGTTGACTTGATTCTTTTATTCTTCTTCATTAATAATGTTTCTTTAAATATTCTGTGGTTATGAGGTGTTAAGTTTTCATTGACATAAATAGTTTCATTACTTTCGAAACCAGCATGACGTAAACATAGATTTGTTTTATTTTCGCGTCGGAACTTGGATATTGATTTTAAAAGAAAATTTTTTTCAAATGGAGAAGGTAATTTAACAACTATTACTTCATCAGTTGGGTTATAACTTTTATTGTTTCTATAAATTTTTTTTAATCTATAAACCTTTTCGATCTGCGGCGCAGAGTAGAGATTTAAAATTTCATCGTAAGGTATAACATGTTTGAAAACGCAACTAGATTAACTTTCAAAAACCTTTTAATTTTTTTTTACAAAAAAGTGAACAAAAAACTCTTCTTTTAATTTCGAACGAATTTTTTTATTTTAAAAATTTAAAATAAAATGTTTCTAAAAATTTTTGTAAGTAGCTGCTAATATAGTCTTTCACAGAAAAAAAATCAACGTAAAATCTTTATTCGTTTACCCACAAAAAAATATATTGTAAACCTCTCAAAACCGTGAAAAGTCAATGAACAATCATGCACTTTACTCAACTTTCCTGATTTTAACAGTGTCCCAAAGGCACAAATCTCAAGCAAGAGCCTTAAAAATTTACTTTACGATGCAGAATTTTGTTGTCTATCGAGCTGCTTACCTAAATTTTTACATATCTTTAATTTAATTGGTTTCCTAATTTGCGACAATTAGAATATTTCAGGAGTAGGCTTTCTATTGGGCCTATGGTAAATTATGGACAGATCTTTTTGAGAGTTAACACTGTGATTTCTAGTCATACAAAACTGTGTCAAACCAAATATTTTAACAATAGCGTTATTTGTTAACCCATTTTTCGGCGAACCTAGTAAACTGACAATATAATAACGAAATAAGATTTTAAGTAACTTGCTGAAGAAAAAACATTGCAACAAAAAGAAAAGAGTATGAGTGCTGGTGATTAAAATCACCGGTCGGCGAAAAATGGGTTTTACGTGTACTAAAGTATTTTCAGAGAGTGGGCTTTATATGGGGCCTATGGTAAATTATGGACAAAATCTTATTCCAGATTTGGATTCATAAGTCTTATCGTACTGAACCGATTTTGCTGGATTTCAATCCAAAACTGCTTTGGATAACTATAAACAATTTGACAACAATATTGCACTTTTCGTTAAAGTTTTTCGAAAGTGAGCGTGTTTTCATATTACTCACTTAATTTATTTTTCAATTATGTTTTCCTTTCAAAGCTAAGTCTTGTACTTTTAATGCAGGCGCAACCGTTTAAAAAGACGGAAGGAAAGAACCCCTTTACAACATAATTAAAAACCCATCGGTGCTATTGAACTTTTTACACAAATTTGCAATTAGGGAAGATGTATCTTTCTTGACGCTTTTGGATTTCATAGAAACCAAAATAAAAACAAGTGTTCATATTTTTTTATTAACATCTTCTAAAAAAGAATTGGAAATGTACTTTTCACAATAATTTTTTTATAGAAAAAATAAGCTGTAAGTACTTTTTCCCTAAAAGTCTCAAAGCCTCGGTTTTAAGCCAAAAATCGATTCATGACCTGCTACATTTCAAAAATGTATTTTTTTTTTGTAGACTAATAGATTTAAAATAAACTGCGACATTGAATACTCCTAATAATATGCAACAAAAAAAAAATTTCACTTAAAGCTAAAAAAAAAGAACATGCATAAACAGAATAGTGGAACTTTTCATAACAGGAGCTTATTTCTTATCAAAAATATCATTAATGTAAATGTTTAAAACAGCAAACATTCGAATATAAATTCGCCCCCAGTAGTGCATATAAAAGGCAAAAGAATCAGAGCAAAAGTTCATCTGTATAGGAATTCATTACCAAAAGCAATTAGGACTTGTTAATAAAAAAAAAATATAAGAAAAACCTTTTTGAGCTCTTTGTAGTATTTTCTAAGAAATTCAAAATTGTAATATTAACTGGGTTATTTTCTTTTATGTCATTCATTGGTGTTAGTTAGTATTCATTACTTTTTCCCCATTTTTTTTTTTTTTTTTTTTTATTCTGTGCCTTAAATAAAACTAACAAATTGCCGCGACGTGTCCGAAAGCAAAAAGATTATTAGAGAGAAAATAAAAAAACAGAAATGGAGTTTGAGTTGCTGCTTTATATTTTTTATATACATATTTTTAAAATTTTATAATTTAGTGTGATGAATTTTGTACTGGCTATTTTGGCACAATGTGTCTGAAACATAATTAAAACTTGATTTTGCCTTAAGTGACACTTTAAAGTAAATATTTTAATTAACCGAAAAACTATAACAAAAATTTATAAACGAGCTTAAATTAGTAAAAAGTATAATCACTAATAAATAAAAGGAACATTAAAATTTTAACTAAAACTAAATAAATAAGAACCCTCTTATTTCAGTAGAAAATTTCTTAACATAGCGCAAAACAAACATTTTGCAGTTGAAAATTTTGACCGCGCGTTAAGTGTGAAGTTGGCTGGTTTTGTTGTTGTTAAAAAGTAGTGACACTTTAGCTAGTTTTAGCACAATCTAGCGGTTTTACCACTAACGGCTTTGGTTGCCGTAAGCACTTCGTTCACACACCACCCTTTTTTGCAGCAGTTTAAGCTTAAATTATGGTGACATCATGGTACAAGAATTCTTAAACCTCGAATCGACGACGGTGATATTCGTAAGAGCAAAAATTATGCAATACGTACAAAATATAATTGAAATTTCGCTTGTTCAATAATTTATTATTGATATTAATGAAATATTATAAATAAACAATCTTATTTTAATTTTATTAAATTAAAACAGAAGCTTTCAGAGTACTACTGTGCTTGGCTTGTTTTTCAAAACATAACAAAAAACATTTATGAAAATAGTTCACTTAAAAAAATATAATCCATTAAATTTGTTTTTAAGGTTTTGAGAAGGTTTAGTTTTTAACTTGTGCAAGAGGCTCAAAGTTCATTTTTGTGCTTCGCACATACGCCTTTTTGAATTTTAAGCACACTAATTTTGTCCTTCGTCGTATAAACGGAGGACAAAATACGCATATCTCTAATTTTTTAATCTGTCAAAACTGCCCTATTTGCTATTAAATACAAAACACAAAGACTAAAATACTAAGGGCCAAGTTCACGAAACTATTTCAATATGAATCTAAATATCGCACTGGTTCGTCTAAAGAGGGTTAACTCAAAATTTATAAATTTTCAGTAGAGACACAAAACTGTTTTCATCTTATTTGTACTCTTATATCACAAAGGGGGATACAATTGCATTTTTTTTACAAAATACTGGAGAAAATGATGTAAGATTTTTACAGTGGGTAGATATGACCACTGTACATCGATTTCTTGCATAAAGAAAAAATTGAAAAATTTTTAGTTGACGTATGTATGTATGTATGATGTATGTTTATAAATCGTTTTTCATGTAAAAAAAAAAAATTATATGAAAAACTATATTTAAATATGAATTGATATTTAAATAGAATTAGTGAAATTGGCTTTAACTGAAAAAATATACACTGGAAATTTACAATAAAAGTTCCATAAACTTTATACTTCGTATTTTCGACGATGCATATGCAAAGGAAAACCTATTTATCTAATGCGTAGGCAGCTATAAATGTGCACACATCAAGAGCATGTCAACGGGTGCAACTATACGAAAAATAAGCCTAAAAGAACACAAATACAAAAAAAAAATAAGGTTAAATACCAGCATCTAGTGCAATTTGTATGAATAATGATAAAATTTATTGTATTTGTTTTTCAAAATTTATTAAAAGATTTTGCTTGTTGTGCTTATAATTGAAAAAAATACTGAAATTTTTGTTGGAGGATAAGCTGTTCGTATGCGCATTTCTCTGGTTGCGTAGGCCAGATCATCAGGAAACGTTCTCCTAAGTAATTTTAGAAAAGCCAAAGCTATCAGCAAACAAGTCTACAGAGGGAATGAGAATTACATACACTCAAAAAATCTTATTTGCATCGATATCAAAGCTTAAACAAAATACCAACAATAAAACAGTGTGTTTATCTTTTCTTACATTTCCCACTACAATTAGTTGGAATTCTCCCAACATTAATTGTAGTTGTAAGTGGGTAAAGAGAAAACAAATTAAAAACAAAAACAAGTGGCTTTTATTGTTATCGCAAGAAATCAAGATAAAAATTAGTTAGGAGAAAGTTTCCTGATGATCTGGCCTAAGCAATCAGTGAAATGCGCATAGGAACAGCTTATCATCAAACAATAAATTTCAGTATTTTTATCAATTATAAAAATAGGGAATTAAGCATAACAAACAGAATCTTTTAATAAATAATTGTATTCCCAAAAACAACTTTGATAATAAAATTTTTTCAAAATTTTTATTCGAGCTTTTTATCCAAATTACAGCGGCATATCATCGCTTTGCTTATAGTTGCCAATCATCAGCTTAAGAAATGCATTATTCATTTTACTTAGATTAATTCTTTTATTTTTCCTGTAGAACTTCAAACAGAAAGGCATTTTAAATATGACAAACAGAGGACGAAAAAATAAAAAGTAAAATTTAACGAAATTATTAGGCAACACCACTGAAATTAAGAAAAAAAAGGCCCAAGATAAAATATGTACAGCTACTCACACTATACGTGAGACACCTCATAAAAACACTTAGGGTATTAACTTTATGTTAGTTATTATTTAATGTAGGTCTGAATGAAATTGGAATAATTTAATTTATAAAAATCTAAGTGTATTTAATGAAAATTCCTAAACTAAACGAATACCCACTTTTCACGATGATTTAAAAGACATGCATTTTTTGTATTTCATTTTTTAAGCAGCTTCCAAAAACTTCTTAGGCGGCATTTATATGACATCAACCAAATAAGCTTGACTTGTTTGTGGGCGATCGCGTAGGGGAGAAGAGAGAGGGGCTGCCAAACAGACACGAAATGAGTTTTAATTTTTGTTAATATGAATTTTCATATTTTTTAATATGCGTGTATAATGTATGGAAATAGCATGTTCAAAAGAGAATGAATGACATAGATATGTCTAAACCGACATCGTTTTCTATTTTGCAGCCAGAGTTGATGTTTTGATTTCCTTAAGGTACGGTCAGATTAATCAAATATTTTACGAAGATATTTGTTCTGATATTTGTTTTAAACTGTGTTAAAAAAAAAAATATTTTGTTTAATGTTCAACTACGCTCAAATATTTGACAATTTTTGTTTGTTGAAACAGTTGGCAAACAGTGCTAAATAAAATAAATTAATTCATGTTTGCCATGCATTCAGACTAAAGCAAATATTTGCATTAATTAATTATTTAGTGTTCAAAAATAAAAATATATTTCACAAGTAGTAAAAATGAGAGCAGAAGATAATTTATTTTTTTTATGTTGTGGAGCAGCATCTCTTTTCGTGTTAGCAGAGGAGAATGTAAAAAAAAAAAAAGCTGGAACACAATGGGTACGGAATTGGAATTGGATTCGTTACAGATCATTTCAATATATTCGTTACAGATCATTTCAATATATTCGTATGCTTTTTAATACTATTTCAGTAATTTTACCTCAACTTTGCTGTAAACAATCATAGGAAGAAAAAATCGCTTGGAACGTGGCTTAAATTTCTGAAAAATTGCAAACTTGGAAATAAACCCTAAAATTTATTTGATTTCGGGTAAAAAAAAACCAAATATCGAAAAATAACTAAAAAAAAAAAAAAATAAAAAAAAAATGAATTATATACAAATCACCACTTAATGAGATAGAGTTATGCTAGCTATTTCTCTTTTTTAAAACTATTATGTATTTTGTTTTTGTAAAAAGTTAGAGTTAATTTCAAAATTTTTGTTGAAAATATAAGCCAGGATTTTTTTTGTTTATAAAATATACACAGTTGCTTTATAAGGTAAATATTTTTCCTGTATTGAAAATTTTTTGTGGCTCCACAAATTGCTTACTCACACGCAGAGAAAAAATATGGGTGGACATGGTTACGGCAACTACACTATATTTAATGTAACAATATATTGTTGCCGTACACAAAATATTGCTATTTTTATTTAATATCAACAATATTATAGTTACTGTAAACATGTCAATGCTTATCGCAACTATAAATTCAAGTATGGTTCACTGAAAAATAATCATATTTATAACAAATAAATAATGATAACTTTGAAAACATATTATATTTCTCACAACCATTTAATGATATTTTATAGCCATAACATGATAACTTTCTATACGGGTACTTATAATATGTTTAAGATTAAAACATAATATCTTAACTCTAATAATATTTTGTTATCGCCACTTGTAAAATAATTTTGCATCAGTTGTGTCGTTTGTTTTACATATGCCTATCGAATTATTTGTTATTGAGTGGTTAACCAATAAAAAAAAACTACCATTAAAAAAAACAAGTTTAACCCATTATATGCCACCGGTCGATTTTTCGACCAGTAACTTTATGAGCGCATATCTCAAAAGTTTGCAATAATTTTTTTGATCTGTTTCCACAAAACAAAAATCTGAACTAGTTTTTAATATATCTGTTGTGAAATGATTTACTAAAGAATTTAAAAAAATGTTGGTAAGAGGATTAAAAAAAGAATATTTTTAACACTTTTTTCCAATTAAAAAATATATGTATTAATTGAAATTTTTGTTTCTTATTTTTCATTATTTTTAGAGCCTAAATACTGTACTATAAGAATCGACGAAAATCAATTTGCATATGACACATTTTCTTATTCTTAAATGTCCACAATCTTTCGTGGTCGAAAAATCGACCAGTGGCCGAATGCCCTACAATATAATTTAAAAATTGTTTTGAATTTCAAAACCGTTATTTTCATAATAAATCTGGCAGTACTTCCGTGAAAGCTTTGCTGTGTGTCACACTGTAGTTTTCTCTTGCAAAGTAATATATTGAGTATTTTAGTCAGGGGAACCCCAGATTATTTTGATTTACTTTAGTTATAGAAATATTTGTGGTTAAATGTTAGTAAGTGTACGAAGGTGAATGCAAACAGTTGTGCTGAAAAGTAATTTTACAATATTTTACAATGCCGATTTATAAGGCAGTAAATGTGTCTGAAATAATTAATATTTTAAATGAGTTAGACCCAGATGACGAGGCAGACCAAGCTATTACGGCTGCCAAAGATATAGATATCGTTTACATTCCACCAGCAACTATAGGATCTATAACTGATGAAGAAGATTTGGACGACAATAACATTAATCTAAATGACAACAATGATGACCTCATGAAAGAAATTGCTGGTAGTGTAGAATTACAATATTCTCTAGATGAAGGCAATATACAGAAATTGGGTGATGGATATGGAAGTTTAATTGAAGAGCCTTCAACATCCAACACACGCAACAATGGTATGGAAAGCATTAAAAAAAATCGGATTTTGCTATACCTATGTGGCGAAAGCCAAGAAACTTTAGCTACAGCACAAAGCCAACGAATAATGAAGCTATTAAAATTGAAGAAATTTTTTTACAAATTGGTGAGAAATTGGTCCGCTTTGTCTCTTCTAGATTCTAGTATTTACATAGTTATTTTTGTTATTCTTTATAGGCTCTAAATCTCCATTTGAAATTTTTTCTTTATATTTTGATAATTCCATAATATCGGATATCACAAATTTTTCAAATACATATGCAAATCAGAACAATGCTACAGCCAGTATTACACCTATTGAACTACGTAGATTTATTGGAATTTTATACTTGTCGGGGTATCATACCTTACCACATATAGACCATTATTGGTCTACTAAGCCCGACATGGGAGTTCCAATAATAAAGCAAGCCATGAGCCGCAATCGGTTCAGAACAATTAAAAGATATTTACATCTATCGGACGATAGCCGCTTAGACAAAACCGATCGATTTGCCAAAGTTCGCCCACTAGTTGATGCTCTCAATAAAAAATTTATGCAGTTTGGAATTTTTAGCCATATTGTATCAATTGATGAGCAGATGATTCCGTATTTTGGGCGACACTCGTGCAAAATGTTCATTAGGGGAAACCAATCCGTTTTGGATTTAAATCACGGTGCATGTGCTCTGAAAATGGATATTTATTCTACTCTATTTTATATTGAGGTTCAGCCACACCACACGATAAAGACATTGGTCTTGGGGCTCAAACTGTTTTCGACTTACTGAAGAATATACCTGATCCCAAATGTCACATAGTTTTTTTTGACAATTTCTTTTCATCTTATCATCTCATGTGTCTATTGAATGAACTCAAATTTTATGCTACGGGTACTATACGAGAAAATCGAACGGCGAAAGCTCCGTTTAAGAATCTAAAAAAAAGCAATCGCGGATAATTTGACCAGATGCCTGATAGTCAACAAGAAATATTGCTGGTGCGCTGGAATGACAATTCGGTTGTCAACGTAATTACCAACAACTCAACAGCCGAACCAATGGCTAATGTTAAACGTTATTGCCGTAAGCAAAAAAAACCTATTACTATTCCACAGCCAAAAGCAATCCAGGAGTACAATAATGGTATGGGTGGTGTTGACCTTCATGACAATGGCGTGCCCAATTATCGTATATGTATAAAGGGAAAGAAATGGTGGTGGCCAATATGGACTAATGCGCTTGGTAACGCAATGGTCAATGCTTGGAAGATGCACTGCATGTTGGCAAAAATCCAAAAGACAAAAACCATTTCCCAAATTGATTTTCGTTCTGAAGTCACAACACAACTTCTAAAGTACGACAATGAGCTAAACAGTGAAGATTTTGATACAACCCCGAGTCAACGAAAAAGTACACTCAATTATAAGAAGCGTTGAAAATAAATATCGGCGCTGCAAATGGTGTAAGAAACATACAATTTTTACATGCAAAAAGTGCTATATATATTTACATACAAGATGTTTTTATGAAAATGTGTAATAAATTCATTTGAATAAAGCCTAAGGCAATATTTTTTCTTTCAAAAATATCAAATAATTTTTTTATTGTTTTCGGCCAGTGGTCGATTTTTCGACCAGTCCATGTAAAGAAAACTATATATCGGGAGGGAAAATTTTGCGAAAAATATTCTTCATTTGGGTCTTAATAACACCCTCCTGCAAGGGATTAAAAAATTTCCCACGTTTTAGGGCAGCGGCAAATAATGGGTTAAAGATAATAAAATATCAATTAAAAAATTTTAATATTGTTTGAAAGTAGTGCAAACATACCATTGCTTTGGGTTATTTTAGAGAAATAGAAGGAAAATTCTATAAAATAATTTATAAATAATTGCGACTTACGAAAAAAATAGGTTAAAAGTATTATGTTTAAAATTGCATCATATTATGGTGTAACAGGGATGTTAAATGGGGTTTTAAATTTTGTACCAACTTTCAAAAAAAAAAATGTACTTTTTAGACCTTCACGGTACCATTTTTTTTTTAATTTATTAATACAACAAAAAGTACATAAAAATTCAATTGTTCACAAAAAAACAAAATTTAACATTAGCATACATTATATGTATGAATTAAATAAGTTACATAAAAGTATTATAAATATATGAGATCAAAATCGGGCACTTATTTGTTTAGCTAATAAACTATTTGGAATTTTTGCATCACAGCAGCATAAATTGGTCGATCTTAACCAATCCTCTGTTTGTATGAGATTTGATAATGTTGGCACATGTAGTCTGTTTCTCTCCTTAGTTTTTATTATATTTTGAAAAGAAAAACTCTTTCCACATTTGCAGACGAACGTGGAATGGATAAAATTCCAGCAACGACTCTAGAAATGTCAAGAAATATAAGGACATTCAGCTCATTTTGTAAATTAGCTGCTTCCGATCAAAAACTACAAATGTTTTCAGTTTTTACCGACTGCAGTTGCTCGACATCAGCAAAGGCTCTAAATTGCTTATTGATTGAATCAAAATTTACAATTTAATTCGGAAACATTTTTACTAGAAGAGGTACAATTCTACTTGTTTTACCTGAAATAATTTTTTCAGAAGTAAATTTATGGAACCACATTAAAACTTCGTTATTAAAGTTGACTTTGGTTCTCAAAACTTTGCAAAATTTTATATAAAATTGTTTTGCATTTTCTTTCATTTCCTTTTCAATATCAATATTGATATTATTTGTAGAAATATATCTATCCACTTCTGTTCCGCAATAAATTTCTTTAAAGGGCACGTGATTTTTGTAAAGGTCTACGATAGATGTATCACATTCATCCAAACATTTTTATTCATGAAATTACGTGCATTTTGGCGGAACAAAAAATTTAGCCTTTGTAAAAATACATGCATTCGAGCATCTTCTGATTGCATTTCTAAATTAACCATGTTAATAATTGTAAGTGCATATTGCATATATAAAAAATGCAATTTAAAAGAAGGACTTTTAAATCCTGATGAAAGAAATAATAATAACAATAAATACAATAAAAAGGACTCAATAATTTGTTTGCTATATTAAAAATTAAAAAAAGGGGAACTATGACAATTTAAATTGTACCAAATGAGTCACGGTAGTACCACGGTACTTTAGAAAGTTAAATTGTACCAAAAAAAGTACAATTGTACCAACTTTAACATCCCTGTGGTGTAAGTAAATAAGCATAAATATATATTACAAATAGATATTGGGAATTATTTCTTTTTATAAGCAACTTTATTATATTCAACATTTTTTATTTTTCGAATTTATTCTATGAGTTAAATTTTAGTTATGTATTTTATAAAGCTTTTTTTAATTGTTCTATTCCTTAAATTTTTAGAAATGACTTTATACACTACCAGACTATTATATTGTATCTTCTTGTTATATTTTACCTTCGCTTTCCGTTGGATAGCAATGAAGTTTATTTATGTACAGAAAAATTTAAATTATTAGACACCAGCAGAATGTAATGCATTTTCTGGCCCGCTACGGCCTTCGTCAGCATTCTTTGTGTCACACTGGATAGTGAGACTTTTTATAAATTGAATGTATTTAACTCAACGATTTTAACAAATAGATATTGAGAATTATTTCTTTTTATAAGCAACTTTATTATATTCAACATTTTTTATTTTTCGAATTTATACTATGAGTTAAATTTCAGTTATGTATTTTATAAAGCTTTTTGTAATTATTAATTATTACATTAACTGCCAGGCCCCCAATGTCGACAAGAACATTTCTTTCGCATTTTTATATTGAGAACAATAATAAAAAATTTAAATTTGTTTTTGTTTTCAATATAAATATAAGAATGAAATGTTCTCGTCGATATTGTGGGCCAGGCAGTAAATTATAGTAGGATATTATCAAAGTTGTTCTTGAGAATACAATTATTTATTAAAAGATTTTGTTTGGGGAATGTAAGAAAAGATAAACTCAATGTTTTATTGTTGGTATTTTGTTTAAGCTTTGATATCGTTGCAAATATGACTTTTTGAGTGTATGTTTGCTGATAGCTTCGGCTTTTCTAAAATTATTTAGGATAAAGTTTCCTGATGATCTGGCCTAAGCAACTAGTAAAATGCGCAGAGGAATAGCTTATCCTCCAACAATAAATTTCAGTATTTTTCATTCAATTCAATTATTAAAAAAAGGAATTAAGCACAACAAACAATATCTGTTAATTATAATAGGATGTAATAAAAACAAATTAGGATTAGGAGAAAATATTATGATGTAATATTACGAATATATTTGGTCATAATATGATTTAATAATAATCATAATATGTTGACTTTAATCATGAATCTTATCATAATAGGTAGCTCATAGAATATGTTTACCACAACCATGTTCTTTCTTTGCGTGCACTTTTAATTCCTTGATTTTATATTTTATATTCACTTTTTTTTGTTTTATAAAATTTAAATAAGTTTTTTTTCAAGTATTTCGATTTTTATTGAATTTTAAATTTTAACTAATTTTTCCACGAAATGTAAACAAAGCTTGACTGTCAGTATACACACCAATAAATAAACAATAAACAGATGACTTGAAAATGTCACTTGTATAAATTAGCCTTGCTTGTGGCTTTGAAATAAGAATAAAACATAAATTAAAAAAACACATATAAGTGCAAAGAGGAATGCCAAAAAAGAAATACAGAAAACAAGATTCATGTCTTTTTTCTACCCTGATTTTCTCTCTACCCGCTCGCTGTTAAACGAAACAGAATTGATTTAAAACAAGGGGAAAAAATCAGTGTGAAAACTGGGTGGAAAGCTTTTATTTTGAGTTTCAAACATGGCAACATAAGGCTTTTTCTATGTGTCCCACTTATAGTGTGAGTAGCTGCATGAACATACATACATACATATCCTATATAAAAGTCAATTTAATCTTTATAACTAGCCGTTGGTGTTAAAAATATCTAGGATGACGACAATGATAATGACTTTCTTAACTTTGATGGTAATTTTATGCATCATCATTTAGTATTTTCATATACTCTCTGATTGCTGGATAACGGAATGACGCCTAAAAGCGACAAGTGAAAATGATTGGATTTGATTGGTTTTTTAAGTATAAGAGAGATGTTGCACATCAGACTTAACAAGAGCGATTATACGTTTTGTATGGCGTAGTTTTTATAAGTTGCGTGATTTACCAAGCGAACGAGCACTCAATTCAATTTATATAATTTGCAATTTCATTGTTCATTTCGATGTTTATATATCAATTGTAATGGATAGTGGTGTCAATTCTTAAATCATTCAAGTGAACAATTGTGAATAATATTACTGGAAAATAAATGAAATAAAAATCTACTTATTAAGGAGTAATTTGAGTCCGAACGGTAGGACTAAGTGAAATGAGTGTATTAAATAGGTTTAACAAATGCAGGACTTTTTTTAATTTGCAAGCGTTTATTGTGAAACATTAAGAAAATACAAATCATTTCAAAGTACTGGTCATTATGTTTTACTTGTTTATTTACTTAATTTATTTATTTACTTAATTTGACAATGAAACTAATATTTCTTACTGGCTTATATGCTTACATTAAATAAATCAAGATTCTTTAGTACATAACATAAGAGAAAAAATTTATCGTTAAATTTATCTTAAGACTTTTGAGAGGTTCTTTTTGACGTCAATAGATCCTCCGCTTTTTTAAGGTTTGAAGATTAATTAGTTTTAAACGATTTTCATACGGAGGTAAATTGATATTTGGACTCCAATGCAGTTTTCGAAGACAGCATAAAATAAATTTCTTCTGTACAGATTCCAGTTTGTTAGTACGCACCTCAAACATATTGTCAGCCTTGACTTTTTACATTTCTGTCAAGACACGAGTTCTACGCCAATAGACCAAAGCAAATTTCAAAAACCGAATTCAGCATTCTGCATCGCCGAATCAAATGGTACTCTTACAAGACAGGATCTGGACTATAAGCCGCACGCAAAGAAAAATCATGGTTGTGGTAATCATATACTAAGAGCAACATATTATGATAAGCTTAATGATTGTAGTCAACATATTACGATTATTATTGAATTATATTATGACCGAATATATTCGGAATGTATCATCATAATATTTTTTCCTTAATCCTAATTTGTTTTTATTACATCATATTATAATTTAATGTAACCATATTATTATCATGTTAATCATAATAAGTTAAAAAGTAATCATATTATTATCATGTTAATAATAATAAGTTAAGAAGGAATCATATTATTATCATGTTAATCCTAATAATATGTAAATTAAATCTAAAACCGAAAAATATTCTTAATATATGCTTTTTTGCTTTTTTTCTTACTGGCAACCTTAACGTAAAACTGTTACAGATATTTCACATCATAATATGACGCAAATTTAAACATAATATTTTTAACCTATTTTTTTTCGTAGGTTAGCAATTATTTATAAAAAATTTTATAGAATTTTCATTTTTTTTCTCTAAAATAACACAAAACAACGATCAATATTTTTCCACCATTTTCAAACAATATTAAGATTTTTTTAGCATTAATATTTTGTTTTGTGACACTTTAGAATTTTTTTAATGCACCTACAATTTCTTTAAACTTGGTTTTTTGAATGGGTATTTTTTTAAATTGTTTAACCACTGAATAACGAATAAATCGATAGGCAAATGTAAAACAAACGACACAACTGATGCAAAATTATTTTACAAATGGCGATAACAAAATATTGGGTCTCATGCATAAAAACGAGTAAAAGCGCTAAGTTGCGGCAGGTGAGCAATTGCTCGTTAGTCGAGTTCAATCAAACAGCAACAGCTTTTGCTCAATTTCGTATGCATAAAAACGAGTTCAAACCAATTGCAATTACTTGAGCAAAGGGAGATCAAACGTCTGATTGTTATTGAAGTGCAAATATGTCGTCAAGTGAAAGTGATATAAGGATATAATCGTCTTTTAAAAATTTTGTTATGTTATGCAAAATGAAACAACTGGCTATTACGTGGGGCGCTAACTCTGTCGATACACGAATTTTGTATTGAAGTATCGAAAATCTTTGCTTCAATTGCACAAAACACCGTTCTATAACGACACGTTCCCTTGTTAACACATTGTTGAATGTTTTTTCTATGTCAATTGTTGGGTTCCGGAATGGTGTCATTAGCTATGGGAATATTCCATAGCTCTCCTCCCCGAGAAGAAATGCATCGTTCGTTGCATTTTGCATTATTCTACATACCTCGCTGTTTCATAAGATGCGTGAGTCATGAACTGAACCAGGCCTGGATATGTCAACGCTTGTAAAAAGTTCTTTTCCATCACAAGTTGCCTGCACATCTATAGAGTGGAAGCCTTTTCTACAAATATACTCATCGCTTTGATTTGTGGGTTTTTTAATTTTTATATGAGTACAATCAATTTCATTCCTTTTCGACGAACTGTTCTTGTCATTAATTTCTTTGGGATTTGTTTCATTTTGGCTTGGGAGTTATTTAATTTTTTTCGGAATTTATTTCTTTTTTCCAGGTTGTGAATTATTTTATTTATTTTGGGATTTATTTCATTCGGAGTTAATGCACTGGGACTTATTGCACCTGGGACTTAATTCGCGGGGACATATTTTAGTAAATTCTGAGGGAGTAAAAAAGGGTAAATTTTTATAAAAAAGAAACAAAAAAATTTAATACTTATCGTTATTCAGAAAAAGAAGAAAAATAAGCGCACATTGGTCTGATACTTTTTTTGAAATAAGGCCCTTTTAGGGTGTAAGTAAATGAGAATCTATAAGATGAAAAATGTTGACACTTTTTTGTGGTAAATTGTTAATTTGTTAATTTTCGCTGTATAGGACCTTGAAATAAAAAATATAACTGCACTGCCCTGAGTGGTCGAGAATCTATAACAGGGAACTTTTCGTACTTTTTCGTTCTTTAGCAGGTACTTTTTGAATTTCCATTAGAATTCGCCCTAGAAACATAAATTTAGATATGTAAGAGGCTGAGTGATCTTCTTGGTGCTTTTTGTTCTTAAGCTGGTACTTTTTTTAATACTAAGCCTGGAGACATTAAATTTATAAAATGAAACATGCAGAGTCCAGAGTGATTGAAAAACTGTAAGAGGAGACTTTTGGTACTTTTAAGTTTTTCAATTAGTACTTTCGGATTTTTGCTATATTATTGAACTTACAAAATTAAACTAAACGTTTACGACCTTGAGTGGAAGATAGCATATAGACTGGTGGTTGGTCCATCGCCAAATCAATGCACTAAGATGGAAAAAAAACAATTGCTCGAAACATGTAAATTCATATATGTTTTTATGTTTATGTGTATGTTTCTTGATCTTTGCATAAATAACTATAGTCGAATTTCGACCATTGGGCAACACTAGCAATAATCTATATATATATATAAAAACGATTGTGCAGTGTATATGAACCTTAAACTCCAGAACCGCTGGACCGATTGTCTCAAAGCTTGGAGAATAAATTATCTTAGTCGGGTGCTAGGCTTCTCTTAAGTTTAATCCCTATAGGTGGTGCTGTTGTCTTAGTATCTTAATTTTTTTATTTATGGTACGATTCGGCTGATTCACAATATATATTGATTAAACAAAAATTAGATTCCTGGTTAAATTATGACCCTGGAGATAGCGCGGGGTCAAGTAATTAACAAAATTCTCCAGTATTAAATTTTTTTATTTTTATTAAGAAAATCCCGATATAATAATATAAATTTAAAATAAAAAAAATTTAAGTAAGGAAGTATAGTTGGTGTAGCCCAACCATATGCCACCATACACCACAGTATATAGGAAAAAAATTTTCCAAGTGTACACTGCTTGGGAGCAATGAGCAATCATGGACCCGCCCGAACAAAATTATGTAATTGACTTAGAGATTCATAACCAAGTTCTTTGTACCGAATATTATTTAGATATCTTCATATTTATGCAATTTGTTTGCCTTTAAGTGATTAAGTGATATGGGACCTATGGATAATTTTGGGCCTACCAGTACAACATTTACCCATGACATAGTAGCTATCGTAAAAGTGTTTGCTTTTAATGTATATTTCAACTCCAAAATTTATAAGGAAGTTATGGTATTTCAAGTTATTTTCGGGAGAAGTATTTGTATGGGTGCTATGATTAAATATAAACCGATTCCAATAATATTTGGTACGATGAATTTGATTGCAATAAAAAAGTTTGGACTTAATTTACTGTAAATACCAATATAATAAGATGGGTTAAGGGCACACAGACCCTATTCAAGGAAAAAGGCTTGTATCGGGGCTATTTGAAATTTTGGAACGATTGCCCCATTTTCAATAGGATTGATCCCTGTTCCAATTAGAACCTACACAGAAGGATATAACTCGTACTAAATTTAAGCTTTTTTTTTATTTATTTTAGTTAGAGTCGCACTTAAAAATTTTAGTACAAATAGCACTGAAAAGTACTAAAAACAACCAAAAATGGGATAACTTTCGAAAACGAATATGCATGCAGTTTGTTGTAGAAACCCCGGCAATAATACAAAAGATGGCAATAAACGTTTTTCTTGTTTTGTATAGAATGAACAACAACACTACAAGGAGAAAAATATAGGTTATTTTATGCTTAAAAAGTAAAATAAGATGCAATAATTCCCATATTCTATTTGTTAAAATAATTTAGTTAAATACAAACTTTTAAAGTAGAATGATTACGACAACCATAGCGCGCATGGTGTTGAAGTCTTATAATTGAGATTTCTTTTGTAAACGAAGGACAGAACATGAAAAAATTGAAATAACCATGTGAAGTGGTTAAGTAGATACTAATATTCTCTCTATCTCTGGGGTGTAAGTGTTTGGGTTAGATTCAATGTAATCGCACTTTCGGATTATTTCAAATACGAACCAGGATTAAACCAACATAGAAATTAATGAATCAAGCATAGTTTGAGATACATTTTATCTTACTTTTAAATAATTCAATACCGTTTTAGGATTATTTTAAGTACGGGGTACTTGAGTATTCCAAACTTGAATCAAGCATTCTGTACATAATTTAAGGAAATCCGTACTTACCATACTTTTGACACCGCTGTTGCTTAATATAAGTACGGATGGAGTGACTTGTCTTTTGAGTATACGTACCAAATTTCATCAAATTATCTCCAAAATATTTTAAGGTATTGCAAACATCAGTACAAAGGCATAATACTCTCTCAACTATTGTGGTGTGGGTATAAATATCTGTAGAATCTGTTAAAGAGCTTTGTCAAGAATAATTTTACTTTCCAAAAATGACTAAAAATTAGCAATAATTAATATTTGAATTTACTGCTAGTCACAAAAACTGCAAATTTAAAAGCTTTGGAATAACTGGTATCAACCCTTAATAACTTGTATTCCAACATAAACTAAAATAAAATTAGATATTGGGAATTATTTCTTTTTCATAAGCAACTTTATTATATTCAACATTTTTCATTTTTTCGAATTTATTCTATGAGTTAAATTTCAGTTATGTATTTTATAAAGCTTTTTGTAATAGCTCTATTCCTTAAATATTTTAGAAATGACTTTATACACTACCAGACTAACAGGAAAATACAATATAATAGTCTGGTAGTGTATAAAGTCATTTCTAAAATATTTAAGGAATAGAGCTATTACAAAAAGCTTTATAAAATACATAACTGAAATTTAACTCATAGAATAAATTCGAAAAAATGAAAAATGTTGACTAAAATAAAATTTTTAAAAGAAATCTTAAAAGGATGATTGCCCTAAAAAAATAATATAAAAATGAGACATGATTCTTTTTTTTCTCAGGCTCGTTGCACGTAGAATCACATACATATATTTTTTTAATTCGTTGAATTTCCTGAATGTTAACGATATCAAATCAGTGATAATGTTCTAGGAAAGTATAAAGAAAACAAAAACAAAAAAAGTAACACCAATAGAAATATAAAATAAAAGGAAAATGCTTTCCTTTTTTCTCTTAGTTAAATGTAGAAAATTAAAGCAATAATGATGGCAATATTATTTTCTGCCTGCCACTCAAAGTACTGGCTCTACTGGTGTTACTCGTGTAATGAACATGATGGCGATGGCACATCATCTTAACAGTGGATTGAATGAAGGAACAAAGAAGAAAAAAATAGCCAATGCTTATCCTTAAGCGAGTATGTGTGTGCGTGTGTCAGGATGATGACGATGATGCTGCTACCGCTGTTGGCTAACATTAGTTGGTCGTCATCAATATCCAATTGCAAATTGTAGTGATTCGATTCTATTTCTTTTGATATATATATATTTTTCTTTTTCCTCTACTCTTCAACAACTAATTTTCTCTATAATTTTTCTTCAATTTGTACTTTTATTTTATGGTTATATAGATTTTATTTTCTATAAATGATTTTTTTTTATTTGTATTTGTATTTGTATTTGTGCATCTGTTGTTGGTTAACTGTGTTTGTGTTTGCCAGTCTTCTAAAGTAAATTAAAACTAAATCCCGAGAAATGTATACCACACAATCAATAAAGTGTAGAATAAATATAATGAATGTTTACCAGCTGAAAGAATAAAAAAAACAACTTAGAATAAAACATGATTTCTTCATTCAGCTATACCGAATCTTTGATACACTTCACCAAGAATTTTAATTTTTCTGAAGTAGACTTTTAATGAGAGCTGTGTGAAGAAATCGTTATAGATTCTGTCGATACAATTTCTAGTCATAATGAAATAATGGTCGGAAATTTTTTAACATTTCCTTATTTGTTACAGTGTTAGGCCTTGTCAATGGTATTTCGAGATTGGGCAAGTTATATTGGTAAACTTGATCCATTTTATCTCAAAGTTTTCGTTTTTAACCGATTTAAAAACTAAACTCTGGAGTATACCATAGAGTAGTTTCGAAACTAATCCACTGGGAGTATGAATGAACATTGAGTAGTTTTAAGTCTAATCCGTTGTAATGCATAGGTGGGTTATATGATCCAGCCCCAGGATGGTAAATATACCATGTTTTTTTAAAACATTTGGGTTACCTTTGGACAATATACAATATTATTATACCAACGAAATTGGTAGGCTAGAATTTTAGGTAGAAATTGTACGTTTGTACAAACCTTTTGCGTTGTTTATTGGAGTATTTCACATATTATAAAAACTTGATTGCAGAAAAATCGAAATGTTGAATCCAGACAGTTTGCGTTGATTAGTGCTAAATTTAACCATGAAAGCTTGCCACTGTTATTCGAGTATATGCTTAGCAAATTAGGTAAAATTATGCCGGAAGAAATAACAACATTTAAAGAAAAAAAATTTTTAAGTAATATCTGCTCAATTTGCAAAAAAAACTTATTATTTAATAATTCAAAAATACACATTTGGCAACTCTGATCAAGCAACAAGCGTAACACAACTTGCTGGTACTGAATTGATTTCATTTTTTCCTTCCATACGTGTGTTTAAGTCCGTGTAAATAAGAGAATAACAAAGGCGGCATTTTACCTATATATCAGTGTTGCCACCAGCAAAATTCAAAATTACACTTCAGATGAAGAAAAATTACCCGAATTTACTGAAATTACACCTGATATAAAATTTAGGTTTTATTTTATAAACAGGCTACCATATTATTAAAATTAACTTCAAAAATCCGTCATCTATTCGCGCAACTAAAAGGCGACTTTATAGCGGACATAATCGTCTATTTGACCAGGTTTGTTATGAACAAAACTGCCGTATATGAAGTGATACCAATCTACATCAGACTCACCTTTTGGTGCAGTTTACACGCAGGTGTCATCATCGGTCCTTATTTATTTTTTTAATGAGTCCAAAATTGATTTTGCGAAAAAGGCCTATTAGATTCCAAGTAACTTGTTTAAAGTTAAAATAATATAAAGTTTTATAATATCATCATTGAAGGAGAAATCTATTAAGTTAAATATTTCATTAAAACTACAACATGATTTCCTAAACGGATGTGTAGTTTGTTCGAAAATTTTAACATAAAAAGTGGTATTGAATCGTAATGAGCATTAAAGAACGTTTACAAATAACTTACATAAAAGAAAATCAGTTACAACATTTCCATTTAAAACATTTATAATAAATGAAACGTAAGCCATGATGAGTACAATGGAAGTGCAGAATATCCACGATAAACATCTCTTAAGCAAAATAAAAAAACCGTTTCTGGACAGAATTGATTAGATAAATGAACGTTACAGTAGGATCCCATACAATTGAGCCATACTCCAAAATCGGTCTTACAAGCGACGTAAATAATCTTTTGATCATAAAAGGGTACTAAAATTATTTTGGCCATCATTTGATGAAAGCCTCGAGCTTTACTAACAGCCATTCTAATATATTGTATAAAGTTAAATTTTTCATCTAACAATTTACCAAGATCGATAATAGCGTTTAACGACTCCAGTTTATGACCAATGATATAATCAGCTTTTAAAGAACTGCACTGAAAGTTCAAAAACTGGTATTTCTTTAACTTCTTCATTTG
The DNA here is from genome assembly GCA_943735925.1 of Pollenia amentaria. Lineage (NCBI taxonomy): Eukaryota > Metazoa > Arthropoda > Insecta > Diptera > Polleniidae > Pollenia > Pollenia amentaria. The sequence goes on along the minus strand of OX031008.1, from coordinate 194,535,109 downwards.
TGATTGGCCAAAAAAGTGGTGCTTTTACTTCTGATTCATTAAGTGTAAATGCTCGCTGTCAAGCCAACTCAAAAACTGAAAAGTTTTAAATAAATTTTCCTTTTTTGTTTGACAGTTTTTGGTTTCGACTACAGTTTTTAAAGCCCTGGATACAATAGTTCCAAGTCATTTTCAAGATAACTATGATCTGGAGGATGTTTGAAGCTAAAAAGTATTTTACATCATCTGCAAACATCAGTTTATAATTATAATTTATTGCTTCAGGCAAATCGTTGATGACAATTAAAAATAAAATTGGGCCTAGATGACTTCCCTGCTGGAAACCGGATTTTACCAAAATATTTCTTGAGTTTTCAGAATTAAATTTTACGGACTGTGTTCTGCATAACAAATATAACTTTAACCAGCTTAAAAAAGTATTATCGAAACCCATTTTATTGAATTTTTTTTAAAAGAAGTTTGTGATCAAAGGCTTTTCTTAGGTCAGTATAAATGACGTCAGTTTATTGACCAATAGTAAGTCATTCATTTAACAAAGTTGTTAATTGTAGAAAATGTTAGTCATAGCTGCAGATCCTTTTCGAAAACCTTGTTGACATGACGTAAGAAAGGGAGATACTTGATGTACGAGAGAGTCAGTAATACAATTTTCAAATATTTTTGGAATGGCGCTTATTTTAGTTATACCACTATAATTTATTATATTTGACTTACTGCCAGATTCGAATAAAAGAATGAGAAACGATTCCTTCCAAATTTAAGGGAAGCTGCCAAATTTTAATGAAGTATTAAACATAATTGATAAAAGTGTGTTTTTCAAAATATTATTTGGTATGCGATCTGGTCCACACGGTAATGAGGATTTAAAGCTCTTTTAACACAGAAAAAATTATTAAATTTCTCCAATCACCAAATTTATTTCAATCTCATAATATCAAGCAAACAATTTGTTGATTTTGCACCTATTACCAAAATGATTACATTGATTACTAAAAATTTTAAAATTTTGAAAAAATATTTTCAATAAATGATATTTTTAATTTTAATTAAAAATGTGATCAAAAAACTTTGCCATTTCAAACAATGTGTTTATTTATTTAAATAAATATTGACAATTCCCAACAAAAATTCTACATGTTTAAATTATTTTATTTTAAACGAAGAAGTATATTAAGATTTTTTGTTATTTAATTAAAATTGTAATTGAAAAGTTATGTTTTGAGAATGAAATTGTTTGAATAGAGTGAACATTAAACGGATAGGTTCCATCATCATCATATTCGACGTTAGAGTAAGAGTAAGAGGAAACAAATTCAGAGAATTACTGAAGGACCCAGAATATATACATGTACACTTTATTAGATGAATATTAATAAAGGTTCATATGGAACGACCACTGCTGATTAAGGGTATAAACCTGTAGAAAATATGTTATTAAATACGACAAATTGAACTTTTTCCCTTATTCTGAATTTATAAAACGGTGAAATTGTTTCAGAATTCCTATTTCGTAATGTTAGATTTTCAGTTTCTATTCGCTCTTCTAGAAATTATATTCTTCATTACTTTCAGTCTAATTGTGCAAATTTTGATACTATCCGCAGAATAAGTTCTGAATTTAAAAATTCGTGATCATATTGGCATCAAAAATATCCCTTTAAGTTCCTTAAAATAATTTTAATCTTGAATTTTTTCGTTTTTGTTATATACTAGATTTAATTTTTTTAAGCGTAATTGCCAATAAAGGCTGTTTTACACCATCACACAAGTCTTACGTATTTTGACGAAAATGTATCTCTGATCAAATTATTGTTTGAAATTTTTCAAAAAACAATGACAACTTATCATGACAAGATTGTATATTCCTCAAAGTACGTAAGACTTGTGTGATGGTGTAAAAGAAATTGTAAAGAAATTAAGAATAAAAAGAATTAAGAAAATAAATAAATAAAAAATTTGGGGCAGGAATACCGGGATCCCGGGAATTTGATATTTATTTCCCGCTTTCCCAGAAATCTAAAAAGTGCGGGAAAAAAAGAAGCTCTACATCATAGATAGCAGTGGTGCCACTTTGCGGGTAAGTACCCGAATTTGGAGTAATTTTTACTGTCGTGGGTAGAGCGTGGGTAATTAATTGGTTGCAGGTGTAGATCATGTGTAAGTTGAAATTCTTTCGTTTTAAAACAAAAAATTTAAATCTTTAATATCAGAAAAAAATGTATACCATTTAAAATATTGTTTCTTATTACGAAAATGTTTCAATAGGTTTTGAACCAGAAGCTTATTGGAAAAAGGTATTCACACTAAAATATATGTTTCCAATATCTTGAAAAGGAATACATTTCATATTATTTTGCCACTACCAAATGACAGTTGTGATACTGATTTAAGAAACAGACTATTGTCTAAAACCATAAAGAATATTTCTTAAAGCCCATAAAACTTGAAATTGTAAAAATAAGTACAAAAACTAATTTTATTCAAAAGAAAATTCCACGACATTAACATTTGAATATGTATTCGGCCCTATGGGCACCGCGGCCACTTTTTCAAGTATTTCTGGCGGTACGTCAAGAACAATGTTCCTTCACGTCATAATCGAGAGGTATCACATGTGATATTAAATCTAGTATATAACAAAAACGAAAAAATTCAAGATTAAAATTATTTTAAGGAACTTAAAGGGTTATTTTTGATGCCAATATGATCACGAATTTTTAAATTCAGAGCTCATTCTGCGGATAGTATCAAAATTTGCACAATTAGACTGAAAGTAATGAAGAATATAATTTCTAGAAGAGCGAATAGAAACTGAAAATCTAACATTACGAAATAGGAATTCTGAAACAATTTCACAGTTTAATAAATTCAGAATAAGGGAAAAAATTCAATTTGTCGTATTTAATAACATATTTTCTACAGGTTTATACCCTTAATCAGCAGTGGTCGTTCCATATGAACCTTTATTAATATTCATCTAATAAAGTGTACATGTATATATTCTGGGTCCTTCAGTAATTCTCTGAATTTGTTTCCTCTTACTCTTACTCTAACGTCGAATATGATGATGATGGAACCTATCCGTTTAATGTTCATTCTATTCAAACAATTTCTTTCTCAAAACATGACACTACATTCATTATAAAATGTTCACAGAAAAAAGTGTTTTATCAATCAAAAAAAATGCTTTAAAAAGTATTTAAATTAAATTAATGTGATAATTGAATTAATTTGTTTTTTAGTTGAAAAAAAATTTAAAATTGAATTTTGATTTAATTAAGATTTTAGTTGTTTTGAAATAAATTTTCAATTAAAATTTTAATTAAATAACAAAAAATCTTAATTGACTTTTTTCGTTTAAAATAAAATAATTTAAACATGTAGAATTTTTGTTGGGAATTGTCAATATTTATTTAAATAAATTAACACGTTGTTTGAAATGGCAAAGTTTTTTGATCACATTTTTAATTAAAATTAAAAATATCATTTATTGAAAATATTTTTTCAAAATTTTAAAATTTTTAGTAATCCAAATTTAGACATTTTAATTAGGCTTAAGTTCATTGAATTTAATTTGCATTAAATTATTTTTATGAAGATTCCTTTCTTCATAAAAATAATTTAATGCAAATTAAATTCAATGAACTTAAGCCTAATTAAAATGTCTAAATTTGGATTAAAAACCATTAACAGTTCAATAAAATAACCACAATACTAATTATTGTTAACAGCTAAGGCACGAGCTATGTTTACATTTGTCCTTCAAGTTGTGCTGAAAAAGGTCAACTAGAAAAAAAAAAAAAAAAAAAAAAAAAAAAAAAGAAAGACAAAAACAGGAAAAACAAAAAATGTACTTTGGACTTCAAGAAGAATTCTTGACAAAAGTACGAAAAAACAGAAGTAAGGAAAACATGTGAGATCAATTAAAAATGGATAATCATTCAAAAAGCAAATTTCGATCTACCAAAGGTTAAAATACAATTTGGTTTAAGGATTGATGTTTGACTACTGACGTCAGCAGTCATCGATGGCTGCGAGTGTAAGACGGCAAATCCCTTTGAGAAGACCTAGTGGTTGAGGTCGAAACATGTCAGGGTAACCAGCCGCCTGGGTTCGAATCACACGCCAGACAGCCTGGCTTCGAATCCCAGGTCAGTCAAGAATGAAAATTATCAATAACAATTTTAATTAATCTTCCATGTTGTAAAAAAATTCCTTTCTTCATAAAAATAATTTAATGCAAATTAAATTCAATGAACTTAAGCCTAATTAAAATGTCTAAATTTGGATTAAAAACCATTAACAGTTCAATAAAATAACCACAATACTAATTATTGTTAACAGCTAAGGCACGAGCTATGTTTACATTTGTCCTTCAAGTTGTGCTGAAAAAGGTCAACTAGAAAAAAAAAAAAAAAAAAGAAAGACAAAAACAGGAAAAACAAAAAATGTACTTTGGACTTCAAGAAGAATTCTTGACAAAAGTACGAAAAAACAGAAGTAAGGAAAACATGTGAGATCAATTAAAAATGGATAATCATTCAAAAAGCAAATTTCGATCTACCAAAGGTTAAAATACAATTTGGTTTAAGGATTGATGTTTGACTACTGACGTCAGCAGTCATCGATGGCTGCGAGTGTAAGACGGCAAATCCCTTTGAGAAGACCTAGTGGTTGAGGTCGAAACATGTCAGGGTAACCAGCCGCCTGGGTTCGAATCACACGCCAGACAGCCTGGCTTCGAATCCCAGGTCAGTCAAGAATGAAAATTATCAATAACAATTTTAATTAATCTTCCATGTTGTAAAAAAATTCCTTTCTTCATAAAAATAATTTAATGCAAATTAAATTCAATGAACTTAAGCCTAATTAAAATGTCTAAATTTGGATTAAAAACCATTAACAGTTCAATAAAATAACCACAATACTAATTATTTTTAGTAATCAATATAATCATTTTGGTAATAGGTGCAAAATCAACAAATTGTTTGCTTGATATTATGAATTTGAAATAAATTTGGTGATTGGAGAAATTTAATAATTTTTTCTGTGTTAAAAGAGCTTTAAATCCTCATTACCGTGTGGACCAGATCGCATACCAAGTTAAATTTTGAAAAACACACTTTTATCAATTATGTTTAATACTTCATTAAAATTTGGCAGCTTCCCTTAAATTTGGAAGGAATCGTTTCTCATTTCTTTATTCGAATCTGGCAGTAAGTCAAATATAATAAATTATAGTGGCATAACTAAAATAAGCGGTATTCCAAAAATATTTGAAAATTGTATTACTGACTCTCTCGTACATCAAGTATCTCCCTTTCTTACGTCATGTCAACAAGGTTTTCGAAAAGGATCTGCAGCTATGACTAACATTTTCTACAATTAACAACTTTGTTAAATGAATGACTTACTATTGGTCAATAAACTGACGTCATTTATACTGACCTAAGAAAAGCCTTTGATCACAAACTTCTTTTAAAAAAAATTCAATAAAATGGGTTTCGATAATACTTTTTTAAGCTGGTTAAAGTTATATTTGTTATGCAGAACACAGTCCGTAAAATTTAATTCTGAAAACTCAAGAAATATTTTGGTAAAATCCGGTTTCCAGCAGGGAAGTCATCTAGGCCCAATTTTATTTTTAATTGTCATCAACGATTTGCCTGAAGCAATAAATTATAATTATAAACTGATGTTTGCAGATGATGTAAAATACTTTTTAGCTTCAAACATCCTCCAGATCATAGTTATCTTGAAAATGACTTGGAACTATTGTAGTCGAAACCAAAAACTGTCAAGCAAAAAAGGAAAATGTATTTAAAACTTTTCAGTTTTTGAGTTGGCTTGACAGCGAGTATTTACACTTAATGAATCAGAAGTAAAAGCACCACTTTTTTGGCCAATCACAAATGAAGAAGTTAAAGAAATACCAGTTTTTGAACTTTCAGTGCAGTTCTTTAAAAGCTGATTATATCATTGGTCATAAACTGGAGTCGTTAAACGCTATTATCGATCTTGGTAAATTGTTAGATGAAAAATTTAACTTTATACAATATATTAGAATGGCTGTTAGTAAAGCTCGAGGCTTTCATCAAATGATGGCCAAAATAATTTTAGTACCCTTTTATGATCAAAAGATTATTTACGTCGCTTGTAAGACCGATTTTAGATTATGACTCAATTGTATGGGACCCTACTATAACGTTCATATTTATCTAATCAATTCTGTCCAGAAAGGGTTTTTTTATTTTGCTTAAGAGATGTTTATCGTGGATATTCTGCACTTCCATCGTACTCATCATGGCTTACGTTTCATTTATTGTAAATGTTTTAAATGTAAATGTTGTGACTGATTTTCTTTTATCTAAGATTGTAACGTAGATTAACATTCCCTTAAATCCACGCAACATATATTTTATATTTTTTTATTTTTATATTTAAGTTTTATAAAATACCATATACGCTGAATTAATTTCAATATAATACTTTATTTTAGTTTCAACTACCTATGAAACCCCCTAATGTTATTTATTTTAATACCAGTTCGTTTAAGAATTCTCATCTAGTTCATTTATAATGTTACATTAATACTTTAGGTTTAGTTACAATCGGGGCGATTTCATTGCACCTAAGATCTTGGCATTTATTAAAGTCAACTTAGTCCCCGCCTTCTGCACGACGGTCGCCAACACTTGCACTAGCTCAGGTGTTGCCTTGGACTGCGACTTCGGTTGACAGTTTCGTTACTGTGACTTCGGTCAACAGTTTTTGTACAGTAACTTCGGTTAACAGTTTTTGTACTGTGATTGCGGTGAATAGTTTTTGTACTGCGAATTTGGTTGACAGTTTTTGTAGTGTAACTTCGGTTAACAGTTTTTGTAGTGTAACTTCGGTTAACAGTTTTTGTACTGTAACTTCGGTCAACAGTCTCGTACTGTGACTTCGGTCAACAGTCCTCTCCTAGTTAAATCAGTAGTTAGCTTAGTACATAAGGTTGAATTGTAATATTTAGATACCTAATCATAAGAACAAATTGTAGTATTGTAACAACTGCTGAGAACGAGCCACTTCATCACCGCCGAAAATTCAAGGAACCCGATCCCGACTCCTCACCCGATTCCGACCCGAATACACTAGCCGAGGAGAATCCGCCGAATTTCTGCCTGTTTGCTGTGCTGCTAGTAATTTTAAATGAATTTAACAAAGTATTGTAATAAAATTGCGAATTAATCAGTAAAGTTAAGAGATTATTGTTAACCGCGAAAGAGTAAATCACCCGTGTTTTCACTTAAGGTTCGTGGATTCCGTAAGTCGACTCTAGACATCACTGGACTACCCGAGTCTACGACAAAACCCCGTTACAAGATATTATTAAACGTTCTTTAATGCACATTACGATTCAATACCACTTTTTTTGTTAAAATTTTCGAACAAACTACAAAATGACAGATCCGTTTAGGAAATCATGTTGTAGTTTTAATGAAATATTTAACTTAATAGATTTCTCCTTCAATGATGATATTATAAAACTTTATATTATTTTAAGTTTAAACAAGTTACTGTCTATTTGAAAAAAAAGGTTAATTTTATATTTAGTCTGTAAGGATTGTATCCATAGACTTAAGTAAATAAATAAAAAATTCTAAGTCGATTTAGCCATTTGAGTGTAAAATTTTTTTAAGTTCTCCTATGCAGTTGGGGATTGAATACCATTTTATGGCTGCCTCTAAACATATTATAGTTAAATATTACAATTATTTGTTTTTAAATTTAGAATAGTATTTACCTCTTTTCCAAGAGCAACATTCTTTGGTTGAAAAAGAGTCATGCTATAATAACTATTAAATATACTTTAGTTATTATTAACGACAACATTTTTAAAAGGCAACCATAATATGGTTGTGGCTTCTTGATGTAGGGCTTATTTTATCATAATAAAGTTATCGATGACAAAAAATATATGGATAAATTATATCTTTAAAATATTCTTTAAGAATAGTTTTGTTGGAGGTGTAGGAAAATAATTATACACGCAATTATGGAACAGCTTGATTGCCATTAAATTTCAGCAAATTGGTATTATATGTCAGCAAATTCCGTGAAGGTCGGCAATGGATAATAGCGCAACGATTAAGACTCGAAATCGCATTACTAGATTTTGTGAAGATCGAGTCTTAATTAATCATATGCCACATTTAAAACACGCTGGCGAAAAACACTTTCCTACGCATTAAACCGCAAAAATTAATAGTATTGTTGTAAAATTACGCCCACTATAGTTTACTAAGACAAAAATGAATAAAACGCTCATTCTCAAAAATCAGCTAGATAAGCCTAAAAACTTAATATTGTGGTGAAATTTAGTTAAATAAAAGTACTAAAGATCCGACTCCCACATGGATTTACTAAAGTTTTAAAAAAAATTTTCTTAAAAATTTTTCTTCAAACAGGAGTTGTAGATAATTAAAAATACCCGCGATTCCCAGGACGGGACATTTCTTCAAAAAATAGATCACCTTCTGAAAGGGTGTATGTATAAAATGTATTGCCAATTCTGTAATAATGCTATTTGTTATTTGACGAGAACAACATGCAAGTTATGGAAAAGTGGAATGCCCCGTTTTAAAAACCTCACAAAAAATTGTTCTACATCATTATAGCATATTTTTTTAACGCTTTTTCTGTTATTTTCTGGCATATTAGTTTTTTAACTGATTAAGCGGATTTCAAATAAATTTTAGGGCTTGTTTCCAATTTTTGCGAATTTAAGCCATGTTCGCGATAGAAGCGATTTGTTCCTGTGAGTTTTTTGATTCTTTACATCTTTAACGATTTATAAAAAATAGTAGACTCTGCCTTCATGCCGCTGTTACCAAATTTTTGCGAATTACCGCTAATTTAGCTATTTTTCCTGAATGTTTGCCATTCCTTATAGTTTAAGAGGCTTTTAATTAATTTTATGGCATGTTTGACATATTAAAAAATTTTCAAATATTTTCGCTATTTTTCCAAACTTTTCCGAATATTTGCAATTTTCGGTATTTAAGGTCTTTAATCGTCGCCGTTATAAAAAAAACCCCATATATAAACCGAAGTCACCTTTTTTACACTATGCAAACTGTCGATTTATTCCTGGCGAAAAGTGCAATGCATTATGCCATAAGTAAAGGTGATTATTTTAAAATAAAACAGAATTCCCTTTTAGATAGCAAGACACTTTTAAGAAACGAATAACAAATTACATTTTAAAAATAAAATTTCTAATTTTTTAAATAAAATGTCTCATTGGTTTGAAGAAAGGAAAACACCATAAGTTTAATGTAATCGATAACGTTTTTAGAATATTTCCAGGCTTTCGGTAGATACCATTATATGTGAGCTAAAACACAAGGGAACAAAATTGAACTTTTTTGTGTTGATTAGATGTTTGATGCAATTTTCTACTAGTTTGAGATCGTTGACTTCAAATCTTAACTACGTTTTTCTCCAACAGGACGCATTTTTTAAGCTACAGGTACTAAGTGTATGTTTGATTTTTTTCCAAAAATTAAAAATTCAAAAAATCATAACTTCATTTAGCGATTTTCAAAATTTTTCTGAATATTGTTTATGTAAAAAAAATTACAAATTTTGTACTTTTAAAAATCATGATAAATCCAAAAAGAGAAAAAGTTAAAGTTTTATTACTTTAACGTTAAGTCACATAACCTATAAACAAAATGAGACATAGATCATAAAAAGCGATGAACGCGTTTCGCTTGAAGGCACAATTAAGTGAAGGTATCTCATTTTTATTTGAAGGAAAAAACGTCCATAAAAAGAACAGCAGCAGGAAATCGCGATTTTTATCAATTTAGAGTGGGTTTTTAACATCGAGGTTAATCTTAGCATTAAACTATAATTAATTAATCTGAGAATAAATTGAATTGAGGACTAATTGGGTGTGCCGTTTTTAAGTTGAAGCTTAAACCTCGCAGCATTGCCATACTGAATAACAAAAATGGCAACTTTTTATCAATGCACTTTACATTTCATACAGAAGAAGAAGAAATTTGGCCCTTTTTTTGTTTAATTAACGTTTTTATATGTTTCAGAATCACTAAAGTCTTCATATTCACTAGAATAATCCAGTTTTCGTTTGTGTATATATATATATATGTATTCTTTCTTTTTATTTTAACAGCTGCTTTTTTTATAGATGTATATATGTGTTGACATTTGTTGATTAAGTTTAAACGACCAACATTGGCCGCTAAAACTGCCAAAAAAATAATTAATCCTCATTTAAAAAACTAAAAACACAGATTAAATATGACTAAATCTCTGATCTTCATGTTAAAAACCCACCCTCAGTAAATTGTAAAAAAAATCAAAAGTTGTGTACGGATCAAAATGAAATAAAACTCATTTCATTCGAAATAGATTTAACTTAATGTTTTTAGACCAAAACTGTAATTATGTCGCATTTTTATTTTTAATGAATTTTTAAAAACAAAAATTTTATTTATTTGTTTTAACTTTTAACTGTGGAGGTGGTGGTCAATTTTACCCTCTCCTTAAATTTTTTTAAAATGCTCTCTTCCACTGCGCTCTATCAATTTAGTATCTCAGTATCTTCTCATGTCGTGATCGCTGTTATTCACTAGTGTTTTGGCTGAGCTCGACTTAGCACGAGCGGAGCTACGGATATGCTGGTGTAAAAATTACCACTCGCCATCATTAACGTAATTTTTTCTTAAAAATATTTTACCACCAAGTCAGCGTTGACGTAAGTCTTTGTTAGAAAAAATTTACCCCACATCAAAATTAACGTAATATTTTCATGGAATTATTTTTACCACCCGTCCGTTTTCTTGAGTGCGCTTTGCTACCCTCATTAAAATAAAATAATTAATTTTTTTTTAAAAACAGGTATCGTGCATTGCTTAGGAAGCTGTTTGTACCAAGTTTGAAAACTCTTACCATTCTCCAGTTCTACAGAAATCTATAATCTCTTTGTATGGGAGATGTCACACCCACTTCTCTAATCCCGCTAATTTTCGTAGAGGGGTTGCTGTGTGTATGAAATATGGAAATTTTTTCTTACCGTTACATACAAGTAAATATATTTTGTGCCACGCCCAATTCTCTAATCCCACCCACATTTTATCGGATATTGTGTATTGCTAACCAAGATGAACCTAATCGCGAAACTTTTTTTTTGTTTAAGGCTTCAACGATATCTCAGAAACTACTGTTCAAATTTAAAACTAATGTAAGCACGTCTTAAATAACCGTTTGAAACGTTTTCAAGTTATTGCAATATATGTAGCTGAAGTGCCTGAATTTTGAACATAACGTTATATCACGAAAAATCGAGCAAATAAGCTTAAAAACAACATTCAGTTTCTTATCAACAAAAACCTTGTTGTCTTGTGTAATCAATTCCATAGAGATCATTGTGGCGCTTAGTAATATAACACTATGCAATAAGCAAAAATTCCTTGAATAACCACTATATTTTTTGATCCGCTATAGTCATCTAACTACAAAAATCATCATTATTTCAAATTCTATGGCAAGGTTTTTTTTTTAAAAATTTTTTTTCTAAAAATTGAGATTTTTTAAAAGGCTGCTCCTTACAGTTACGATAAACTTTGGAACGACGTACCCGAGTTTGGCAAACAATCCGTTAAAACATTTTAAATTACGCCAGATTTAAGTTTCTCTAATATCATTTTTTAATTTAGCCATTATTTTTGGAGTTATTGAGGCCGAAGTGGCAAAACAAATATTTTTTTTTTGGTTTTTTTGTAAAATTTTTGAATTCAAAAAATTCATAAAAAATTGAAATCAATAAATACTTACCAGTTTTAGTACTTAAACTCAAAGCTGCATGTATTAGAAGTAATATAAATTTTATTTCATGAAAATCCATGAATAAGTTCCTGTCTTATTCCCGATAAAGTGAAAGTACCTACTTTGACATTTTTTTTGTCGCAAATTTGTGTAGAGCTAAAAGTTTTGTGATTTTTTACCGGGCTTACCCCGTTTATTGCACATTATTTTGTTTAATCCTATATATTTATTATTTTTTCATAAAGCTGAATATATTAGAAAAAAAATTAATTTTATTTCATGAAAATCCATGGATAAATTCCTGTTTTATAATTGTGTAGTAAAAGCGGTTTTAAAAAACATATGCAATGGTCCTACCGCACCATTTCTGCAGGTGGATTTACACTTCACATTTTACATCAAGATAGAAAGTCACTTCTTGAAGATCCGTGTGATATACTATGTACTTACCTTTTATCACCCCCCCCCCCAAATCCTCTTCGAGCATGTGTAGTACATCAGATGATCTAACAACGAAGTTTTACAATCAACTTGAGCTTGATGATCTTATAAGAGACCTCGAGCGAACAAAAGAGAAATCGGAGCTTTTAGCATCACGCTTAAGAGAGCGAAATTTCTTAGAAAATGACGTCAAGTCAACTGCGTACCGGAACCGACATAAGCTCTATGCCAATTTTTATATAACAAAAGACAATTTGTGTTTTTGTTATGACATAAACGGTCTTTTTGAGAAGCTCCAAGTGACTGGCGGTTATTTGTTCATAGTAGTAGAGAGAGCCTTAAGGCGGTTTTATTACATATTGGCAACGGGAAGCCTTCTGTACATATTATACATGCCATGAAATGAAAGAAACATATGAAACTATGGACACTTTATTAAGAAATTTGAAGTATGAAAATCCCAATTGGAAGTGTGTTGCGACTTAAAAGTTGTTGCTATTTTAACATGCTTTCACGGTGACTATCCAAAGTATTGCTGTTTTCTCTGCCTTTGGGATAGCCGAGATCGCAAAAACAACTACATAAAAAAATGATTGGAAAATAAGAGCCATAAGCACCTTAGGCTTTTAACAGGCAAATGGACAGATATAGCTAGATCATCTTATAAATTACATGAACCCGGTTTTTTTACTTTATTACTCCCGATGACTATTTTCTTTTGTTTCAAATGAACTGACAAAGTTATTATACCTTCATTTTGTGGTTGTGGGTAGAAAGTATAAAAAAAGAAATACAACTCAAACAGCACCTACTTATTTTATTAACGTCGAGAAAAAAGCGTATTAAATTAATTAAAGAAAATTACTTTAACCACTTTTTTTTCCTAATGTGTTTTTAATCAATCACGAAGTTATATGAAGGATATCATAGCAACAGAGAAAATGATACAAATGTAGAGAATGGGTTTTTCTCTCTCTCTTTTTCTGTATATTTTTCGCAAAGATAAACTTTAATTGAAAGCTGATTGTCTGCTTGCTCGGATTAGACTATAACCCGGGGTTTACACATGCAAGTGCAAGTTCGAAAAACTCAATACACTTACACATTTTTACTAACACCATCACATTTTTCGTACTTGCAAGAGAATTAGCTCGCAAGTACATTTTTGACACTAACAGCAAGTAAAATGACTAATAAAGAAACAGTATTACCGTGGATGCCATTTCTATCAATTTACTAGTACTAACACGTAGAGAAAAAACATGTTTAAATATGGTCACCTCAAAAAAAAACAATTTTTAGACAATATTTTAAACATATAATGTTTAAATTTAACCATATGATTGTCACCGACAACCATATTATTGTTTAATTAGTCCTTCTTCAAAAAACCACAGCCATATTATGGTTGCCTCTAAACATGTTACGGTTAAATATGACAATAATTTGTTTTTAAATTAACAATAGTATTTTCCTCTTCTCCAAGAGCCACATGCTGTGGTTGACAACCAACCATGCTATTATAAGTTTTAAACATATTTTACTTATTATTGAACAAAACATGTTCGGAGGCAACCATAATTTGGTTGTTCCTTCTTTATGGACGACACAGTTAACCATAATATGGTTGTCGGTGATAATAATATGGTTAAATAACCCATAATATGTTTACAATTTTCTATAAAAATTGTTTTGTTGGAGGTGACCATATTTAAACATAGTTTTTCTCTGGGTGTAGTTAAATAAAAATTATGTTAATTGCTGATTTTCTGCGCACTTATAAAAATAAAGAACAAAACAAAAACACTACTATACAGCAACACAACTTAATGGTATATTTAAACATAAATTGCAAGCATTTAAAAACAAATTGTTTATCAAAATATTTTCTCAGAAAGATGGACCAAAAATAAAATACAAAAGAAATTATTAAATTAATTTCGTAATGTCGTTAACATGATAATGTTTTAACCCAAAAAATAAAGCATTTTCATAAGATGTTTTCGCTTCGAGAACATTTGAAAAATAAACTTGCAACTGACTGTGTAAACACTTAAGCTACTTGCAAAACTTTCGGCTATTTCTTCGACATTTTCGTTGATAATACATTTACACAACTTGTAAGTTATTACTTGCATGTGTAAATTGCAGCGCAATGTAAAAGACCTCGACCCGGAGCAGTCTAGTTGAAAAATGTTTTTTGTTAAAGCTTGTCTTAGGAGTATACATTTATATCTAATGTTTGTAGTTCAATATTCAAAAACACAAGCGTATTATTGGACATTATATCTCAGCCTATAATATCGAAAACATCCAAAGGCGCCAAAATAAACTGCTTCATATAATCACAGGGAACAGGTAGGTTAAAAACTCCAATATTCACAAGGATCTCAATGTGTCATTAGTAAAAACTATGATGAAGAAATATGCAGTAAAATATTGAAAAATGCTGGAACTCCACCCAAATCCACAAGCTCGAAAGACTTAAAATTATGGCGGCCACACTCGCTTTAGGAGAAGAGACACTGCAGCACTCACCCAGCGATAAACACCTAAATATGTGAACAAAAGCCGTGATGAAGAAATTTTTTTGTCTGGCACTGGCATGACCTAAATTAAATATTTGGATAAGATTTGATTAATTATTGTTAGTTCATATTTAAAATATAAAGATTCAATAAATAAATAATGAAAAAAAAATATCTTGTAAATTACCGATTCGACTAAAAAGATGCTTTTACGAGAAATATGAAGAAGAATGTTAGATTTAATTTAATTTTTGAGCACATTTTCTTTTCCCTTATATTTGTTTTTAAATAATGTCGGTGCTTTAGGTTCGACAATATAATTTGCTAATAGTAGCTCCATCAACCATCTGGCAGTTATTTACTATCCAAACTTGGAGGGCTACGTTCACGCTCTATTATTATGTCTGATTGTTTGTCCCTACAATAGACATTGGCATCTTTTCAGTTCCTTGGCATGGGATTTTTTTTCAAATAGAAAACATTTGCTCTTTCTAGTCGCTTCAATTGACAACACTGATTACGTTTAATCTGTGGTTTGCACAAGTATCACGAAAATACCTTTTTAAGCTGTTTTAGTGTCAAAATTTAACGATCTCTTTGTGTGTTGCTGCTGCTCTAGGAGCTAAAAGTACTTACAGCTTGATACACACAACCGTGTGCTGGTATTTATACCAGTATCTGATACCAGTCATAATGTCAAGACAAACTAAAAAATAGCCACAAAATCTTTTATGGCACAAACCAACCAAAAAGAAAAACGCGGAACGTATGATTTATATTTAAAATATCTAAAGGGTGGTCCAACCAAAACGATGTAAATTGTAAATAGAACAAAAACTTCTCAAAGAATTATCTCAATATTTTTTATTATGATAGACGGATCTATGACAATTATAAGTGAAAAAAAATACCGGGCAAATGCTCGCCACGCCTTCGGTGGCATACCTCTATCCGATGGTTCAGGTTTTCAAATACGTTGATCTATAATTGAGGTTCAGTGTCGTTAATGTGCCGAATTATTTCATCCTTTAGCTCTTGAATGGTTGTTAGCCTTTTATAAAGACTGAAGAAAGAAGTCCAATTTTGTCAAATCGCATGATCGTTGCGGCCAATTTTTCTCGCGCAAAAGAGCCGTTGTCTCGTTGACTCTGTGGCAAGTGGCACCATTCACATATCGTCCAGGTCCATATCCTCAAGAATTCCGTTATCATTTCACGATAGCGAACATCATTCCGGCAACTGCCTGGCCGACGCCACAAGCCCATAAACCGCAGCAAACATTCACTCTTTGTGGATGCATCGGCTTTTCAAAAATCAGTGGTAGAATCTCATTTGCCAAAATACGGCAATTCTGCTTGTTAACGAATCCTCTAAGGCGAAAGTGTGTCTCGTCGTTGAAGATTATTTTCTTTGTAAGTGCAGGATATTTATTTTGATTTGAACGCCCATTTTCGTAAACGGCTTCAACGATCTTAATGCGCTGCTCAATTGTGTACCTCTCCATGGTTGAATTTGTCAAACACTGAAACAAAGAAATGTCAAATTAAGTTGGCCAAAGAACTTGACGTTAAGGTGTGACTCACAATCAACAGTGTGCACTTTGGTTGGACCACCCTTTAGTATATACAGTGAACTTTACTAATGTGTCTTAGATTAATGTGGCTACCTGTTTTGTCGGCCTTTGCCCACGGTACTGCAAGTACCTCATCTGAAAATTATAATCGCATCTAAGGAGATCCGCCAGCAGGCATAACTTCCCCAAAATGAACGGAGAATAGAACTTAAGTCTAGCTTTATTAAATATCCCTTCCCGTAAATCTGGGAATAAACCAGAGGCCCCATATGATTTCCGAATGATCCTTACCAATAAACACTCTAGAAGTCGTAGGAGCTAGTGGTTCTCGTTGTCCTTTATCTTTGATCTGACGAAATCACCGAGAGTAGAGATCTGCTAATTTTAAGCTTCTCTGTCATTTACTGGCATGGAGGGGAAATGTTCCTTACATAAATATTCCTACATAGCCCTGATCATTAACATACATATATATAAAGTAGCGTATAAGAAACGTTATGATATGAAAAAATCCATATTTGGACAAGCTGTGTGAGCTGTTGCTCCCTCTAGTTGAAACCACAATTCTGGATTGTTTTCTACCTCGGGCCTTAAAAAATGTTCAATCAGTGCCCGGTAACATTCACATAAACCGCAACTTGTTCTTCGTTTTCGAAAAATTATGGTTCAATGATCCTCTCTGAAGTTAACGCACACCATACCACCATACTTTACTTCTTAGTGGGTGTATTTTATGTTCAACAATATTCTTGGATTTTACGCGCCCCATATTTGTATTGAGTTGACCATTGTGGTAATAATTAGCGTCATCGCTCATTACTCGAGATGATCTTTGTGCCTAAATAATCAAATGCTGACTTTCAAAATAAAATTGAACAACATCGTTGCTTCGTTCTCACCAGAGTCCTTCCATCATAAATTTCCAAAACTTTTCTGAAACAAAAAAATCGTTAACAAAAAATTTAATTACTTGTAAAATCATAACGTTCATTATGCGACACCTGTATATGTGAGTAGAAAATATTAACATGGTGGTCTTAACCACATAGGAAGCAACTTTGAGTTTCTTTAGAAGCGAGAGCTATCTTAGCTATGCTGCATTAGAATAGTTATCAGCAACTGTTGAATACGAGTAGCAACAGCACCTACGAAGATCCACCCTCAAACCGAACTTTCCAACAAGTGGTGAAAAATCAGCCTTTGAAGTACACAGAACAAAATTTTGCACCAATTAAAGCATTAACCAAAAATAAAATCAGTTTTAATTAAAAATTTAATTAAGTGAATTAAAAGTTTAATTGTTACTATTAAGTTGTTTACTGGTGCAAATTGATAGTATCAATTAAACTTTTAATTCGCTTGATAAAACATTTAATTCACTTGATTGACTGATTTTATTTTTGATTAATGCTTTAATTGGGCAATTTTTTTTCTGTGTAGGCTTTAGCTGATCTCCTTTCCCTCACCTTTGAATATAAGCCACTTCACTTGACCCAAAGGGATCTTAACCAATAAGGAGTCTGGTGCCGTGCTATCAATTGCTTCTGACTCCCAGATAGGGTCTCTGGTCATCTTTGTTTTTAGTAGATTTGTCACGCCTGATTTCCCCAGTATAAGGTTTAATATCTTTAAATGTTTCCCTGGGCGGAAATGGAGGGAGGGGGGGATTTGGTAATGTACTTAATAGTCATATGCAGAACTTTTTAAAACAATAACGCACTTATAAGTAATAACAGTTTTCCCTTGTTATTTAAAACAAAACATTTTTGACTGTTGTTTTTTTTTCTTTTGTTCTTTTGTCATGACCTTAAGGGATTGCCTTGTTGTTTATGTGGTGGTTGCCGGTTTTTATTTCTAATATTTAAATATTATAAAATCCAAAAAAAAAATCCATTTACCGCAAAGTTTTAATTAAATTAAAAGTGGGGGCCAAACACTTGAAAAATAAAATCTACTCGCATATAAGAAATTAAAATAGACGAATAAACAAAAATTAAAATAAAAAGAAAATTTTAATTCATACAAAACAAAAGACAATGAGTAAATGCTTGTTTTACATTACACTTTTTTCTTATGCCTGGATGTTGCCACATCCTGTGGAAGATGAAAAGAAATTGAAAATGGAAATGATGTTGATGGCGAAGGCAACAACAAAGTCAACTGCTACTAGTATAAGACTACAACAGCAATGATTTTGTTGACATGATACTTATTTAAATTTAAAGGATCTCCAGAAAAAAAAAATCCTTTTTATTAATTTTACGGTTTTGTTTCGTTCTAAGCCGTCATGTTTGAAATATACTTATTCGATTTAACCCATTTACGTATTGTCCCACAAAAAAATTTTTACATTTTTTCTTATCCTCCTTTGTGCGGATAATAATAACGAAAGAAAATTTGATGAATTTCATTTACTCGTGCCACTTGTCAAAAGCAGTTAACATCAACGCCATCCTGCCACAGCCATATTATAGCAAAGACTGCTATAAATTTCATGTTTAGTACCTTTTAATTTAATTCTGCTTTACAATAAAACTCTATTCGCAGTATCTGTGTATTTAGCTGCTTGTTTATATTTGTTAATAACAAAAAAAAAAAAAAAAAAAAAATAGATTGAAAAACTTTTTGTTTTTCTCTAACTCTTTTCATTGTTTGGCCTTCTCGTCTCATTTACAATTTTTAGTGCATAATAAAATCATTTGCAAATAATTATTAAACAAGAGAAATTTTCTCAAAAAAAAAAACAGAAAAATGATTATTTATTTCGTTAAGTTGTTTTACTTTCAACAATGGCTGTGTGTGTATGGATTTTCAAAAATCGTTTTTATTTTCTAATTTTCTGCCATAGCCACGACATTATTTTATGAACTTTTTGCACCCTCTTTTGCTGCTTTTATCCTCCTTAACGCCCAGCTTAACTAAATTCATGCCATTGTTTCCTTCACATCCTTTTGTCGCATTTTCAAATACTACTTTGTTTAAAAAGCAAAAAAATAATAAAAAAAAACGAAACAAATAGAAAATTTTGAAAAAGAACCAAGAGAAGCGCCAACAATACGAAAAAAAGGAATTTGAACAGAAGAAAATTAATGCATATTAAGTGTATTTTGTTCTGCTTATGATGGTTTCTGACGAAAGCTATTAGAAATTGTTTTACAAATAGAATAATTAAATGGAAATTTTCATAATAAAAGAAAATACA
The DNA here is from genome assembly GCA_943735925.1 of Pollenia amentaria. NCBI lineage: Eukaryota > Metazoa > Arthropoda > Insecta > Diptera > Polleniidae > Pollenia > Pollenia amentaria. Next base: position 194,515,524 of record OX031008.1, on the reverse strand, counting down.
AGATCGGTAACACAAGCAGAAAAAAAACAACAATAAGAGATACTTGCGAAATTTATATTAAAAAATAAAATTTTATAATTTTTTTATTACGACTACTTATTAAATTATTTTTAAACCTTAAAATGATTTGCTAATTTAAAAAAAATTCTACTATCCAAACTTTTGTCCCTATTCTGATGCAAGATTTTTTTATCCCTAAAATAGTCATGTGAATGCCCAGTTCCTAGACACGGAACTTTTTTCCAAATAGAACACATTTGCTATTTCTAGTGGCCTAAAGTTAACAGAACTGGTGAAAAACTGTTTAAGCCAATTTATACTTCCTGGAAATCGAGTAAAATTTATATCGATAGAGTTTCTCAGTTACTTTGTTTTAAATTTGTTTGATTCCAATTCCACTCGTATGTATTTCCAGAACATGGCTGATAAGTTACATAGTAGGGTATTCAATTAATCGATGTTTTGTATTAATCGATTAATCGCGCGAATAATTATTCCAGGTAAATATTTAATCGAATAATAATCGAACCATTTAGAATTATTCAGTTAATCAAATAATAACCGAACAATTTAAAATTATTCATTTAATCGAATAATTATAATTTTTTCTAGTTTATAAGCTTAAAAATAAGACCAAAACTTATATTTTTTAACATCAACATTTTGTTAAAAAAGTAACAAAAATATAACAAAAGATACTTCATGTAATGAAAGAGGAAAACTTTTTTAATAAAAAATCAAAATTTCTAAAATAATCTTTTAAAAAAAGATTTTTTTTTTTTTGTTTTGATGAAACTTGATTTAGAAAAGATTCTTTCACTTATTGTTGACGTTGGAGAGATTGAAGGTAAAGCGTTATACAGCATATCTAAATTCTCTGTTCTTTTTCTTGTCTTTTTAAAAATTATATTATTCCATTATACCATTTCAATCTCTTGAGGTCTGGTAGAAATTGGTTTTCATTCGTCTCACAAAAATAATCTTCTTCATTTGAATCATTACTCGAAGGAAATGTTCCTGAGTTAAGAAACAATAAAAGGGTATTTAAAACGTACCGGCTTTTTTTTACTTAAAAAAACTACTACATATGTACTGTGAAAAAACCAATTTTCGATTAATCGATTCATAAACATAAATTATTCGAATTATTCGATAATCGAAAGAAAGCAATTTTAAATTATTCGAACAGTGAATTAAACCAAAATTAGTCGATTATTTAAACAACTGTTAATCGTTTGAATAAACCATTACAAAGTCAGTTATGTGATGGAAGCCAATTTTGAAAATTAAACAATTTCAAATAGATAATATCGTTTTCAGGACGGCTGTGGGAAAAATCGCCCAAAGAAAAATGGCACAAAAAAAGAAATGAAAAATCGCCCAAAAAAATTCCATGTAAAATTGGGCCTAAATTCATATGAAAAGTGACCTAAAATTTTTGGGCTATTTTTCGTTATTGTTGGGTGATTTTTCGTTTTTTAAAAATGTTGTATGAAAAATGGCCCATTTTTTTGATTTTCTCCTCTATGGTATAACAAACACCGGCTTCGCTTACTAAAGCTTCTCTGCACAGCCGGCCTTCGGCCGGGCGCAAGGATTTTCTCCTCTATGGTATAACAAATACCGGCTTCGCTAACTAAAGCTTCTCTGCACAGCCGGCCTTTGGCCGGGCGCAAGGATTTTCTCCTCTATGGTATAACAAATACCGGCTTCGCTAAGTAAAGCTTCTAAAATCTGCCTTGTTTCCAAATGAAAGCCGACTATGCAGAGAAGCCATTTTTCTTTGGGCGATTTTTCCCACAGCCTTTCAGGACGCTGCGAAGTATGGCCCCAAAACCAAAATTAAAATTAATTCCAAATTTGGAGCTTTTTTTTCATAATGCAATATGGCCCAATTTTTCTAATGAAAAATTACTCCGAAAAAACAAAAATAGCCCTAAAAAGAAAATTAAATATGACCCAAAACTTAGGGTAATTCTTCATTAGGAAAAATCAACTCAAATTTTTTTATGAATTTTAACCCCAAAAAAGTACTCATTAAAAAAACACAAAGAAATTTGTATTAAGATTTTGGTTTGGGTGCATATGCCTGAAACTTCTAAAATCCTTAATTTCAAAAGCCCAATTTTAAAAATTTAGAATTTAAAAATCCTGATTTTTAATAACCTGAAAAATTATACAGTTTTAGTTTTAAAAATTTCGCGATAGATAGCATGGTTGGGCCTTCGACCCAGGGTTTTCTCCGCTATGGCATAACGAACACCTTAAAGCCAGCCTTTGGTAAAACGAACACTTGCTTCGCTAACTAAGTCTGCATTACATAGCAGGCCTTCGGCCGTTCGCAATGGTTTCCTTCTAGAAAACACCGGCTTCGATAACTAAAGCATTTCTGCATAGTCGGTAGGATCTTTGTCCACTTTGGTATAAGAAATCTAGATTTTGATACAAATTGTATATAATACAATTATTATATACAATTTTAGAAAAGTTATATAAAATTTTTTGGGGTAATTTTTCATTTCTTAAACTTTACAATTTATATTAGTAAATGAAAAATAGCCAAAAGTTGTGATTTTATTTGGGTCATTTTTAATTCCGTGATATTGGGGTAATTTTTCATTTCACTTAAAATGCAAAAACTCCCCAACGAAAAAAACAAAAAGAGCCAAAAAAAAAAAATGCCCCAAAATTGCGTGTTGTTGTGTCTCATGTAACATTTTGAGCCATTCTTAAAGAAATGATTTTTAATACATTTAATCCATAATTCCTGTCCCTATTCTTTTAAATTTATATATTTTAAAAGTAAACCATCTGCAGTTGGAACAAATAATTAAGAATGTTACACAGAAACTGATTTTAAAATTGTTTGAAATTCATCACACCTTTTAAAAACGATAATCTTAAAATGTTCTGTAAACTTGGTGAGAACTTTTCGAATCGAAAAGATGTGAAACAAAATATTCCATCGTTTCTCGAAAAGTGAGAAAAAAGTCTTTCTGTTACTCATGTCGTAAACTATCAAGAGAGATTACGTCGTTACGTTGTAAATGTCAAAGTATTCCACTCGAAGACGATATGAAGTTGCAGATGTTGAGAACGCCAGTCAAACTTATCGCTGACGGCGACCAAAATTTACTTAAACTGAAAAGTTTTCAACGACGGCGGTAAAAATACAGCCGTCGGCTATACCAAATAATGTAAAGTGCAACTTTGATGTTTGTTGTTTAAAAAATGGCTTTGAAACATTCGTGCATTTTTCAAAAATGTTAAAAGAAAAATAATTAAACAATGAAAAAATCTGACAAGAAGAAAATAATTATAATTTTATATTTTTGAGTGTTAGTATTTTTTCTCGCCCCGTTTTTGTGCGTGAGTTTATTTGACAGTTCAAAGCGAGAACTTTCTCACAACAATTTTACAGACACACTTTTTCTGTAAATTGGCGAGTAATTTCCTTACGTGACAGCAATTGTTCGCCAAAAATGTTAAAGACGCAGTTAAGTGAGAAAAACGGTTGTTCGTTTCAATTTATAGAATTTTTGTTTCATTTTCACATTTCAATCGAAAAGTTTCTCGATGCGGAAGTTACAGAACATGGACACTAGAGCGTTCCACCTTACAAGGAAAAAAAGTGCGCCATACCACCTCTTATATAAAGTGGTACGGTTTCGAAATGTTTTTTTTTTTTTTTTGCTGAACGTAGGGGTCGCCTTTTACATTTTTCGTTATATCTTAGACATTTGCAGTCCGATCTTAAAGTATGATATTCAATGTTTTTGTCTCGAGAATACCAATGTTTTGCCCTTAGGGACTATGGACCTCAAGCATCTCATTCTAGTATTTATCTACTAGATCTCTGTTCGTAGCACCCTTATACCACCCTAATGTCAGAAAACTAAAGCACGCGAGAAACTATTAAAGTTTTGCTAAGGAAGTAATTCGATAATACCAGCAAAAACATTTTAAAGTTTTATTGTACAAAAATAATGAAAAAATTAAGATAAAATAAAATGTTGGAAATTTTATTCAGTCATATTTCGACGTGATCCAAGTGGGCTGTATTTTTGGCGGCTCTCTAGCATAGAAAAAATATAACCCATGCGTTGGTCGTCGGTGACCGCCTTTACAGAAAAAATTATTAAATTTCTCCAATCACCAAATTTATTCCAAATTCATAATATGAAGCAAACTAGTTGTTGACTTTGCACCTATTACCAAAATGATTATATTGGTTACTAAAAATTTTAAAATTTTGAAAAAATATTTTCAATAAATGATATTTTTTATTTTAATTAAAAAAGTGATCAGAAAACTTTGCCATTTCAAACAATGTGTTAATTAATTTAAATAAATATTGACAATTCCCAACAACAATTCTACATGTTTAAATTATTTTATTTTAAACGAAAAAAGTCAATTGAGATTTTTTGTTATTTAATTAAAATTTTTAATTGAAAATTTATTTCAAAACAACTAAAATGTTAATTAAATCAAAATTAAATTTTTAATTTTCTTTCAACTGAAATAATAATTGATTCAATTATCACTTTAATTAAATTTAAATACATTTTAAACCATTTTTTTCTGTGTTGGTAGATTCATGTACTACATGAACATAACACTCGGTGTTTTGTGTATGGCATGGGAAGCTGTGAAATAATTAAGTTTAGCAAAGAAGAGTATCAAATGAAGTTATTTTCCTTGTGCTAACCTGGTATTTCGATTATCTCGTTGGAACACTGAAATGTTTCCAGCTGGTCTTGCGTGTCGAACTGCATGGAATATATGGCACAATGTCGCACTTACAACGCTTTATCAAGAACAATCGATTCCACTCATAAGCATTGTATTTCAATGGATATATAAAAACTTTATAGTAATTATTAATAAGAATATCCAAATGTCTACGAGCAGTTGTTGCCGATATAATTGGAATGCCGCGCCCTGCTACAAAAGGCTAATACTTTTCCAAACTTTTTGTTTAAAAGCACTCCACTTTTGACTTCGATCGGTATTATGCCGCAGATACAAAAAGAAATTAATAACATCGCACTTTGAAGGTAATTAAGGTGTTTAGTTCAGTAGCATTAAAACCCCATTTTCAAAGATTTTTTAGTCGTCTTATAATTACAATAATTAATTCTCTTTTCCCTTCTTTACTAAAAGCTCATGACTTGACAGCTAAAACTTGAAGAGTGTGAACTAGCATTTAGAGTTGTGGTTGCTGGCCATCGGTTGAATAAAAAATCCAAAAAATTTGATTTTCATTTAACCTAGAAAGTTTAATATACGAGTAGTATTAAAGTATTTTTTTAGAAAAAAGTTAGTAATTACTAAGATATTAATCCAAATTTAGATATTTTTTAATTAGGCTTAAGTTCATTGAATTTAATTAAAGTATTGTTATCGGCTAAGGCACGAGCTATGTTTACATTTGTCCTTCAGGTTGTGCTGAAAAAGGTCAACAAGAAAAAAGAAAGACAAAAAACATGAAAAACAAAAAAAAAAAAAAAAAAAAAAATGTACTTTGGATTTCAAGAAGAATTCTTGACAAAAGGTACGAAAAAAACAGAAGTTAGGAAGAACATGTAAATCAATTAAAATAGATAATCATTCATTCAAAAAGCAAATTTCGATCTACCAAGGTGAAATACCATTTGGTTTAAGGATTGATGTTTGACTATTGACGTCGCCCGGCCTCAATAGCCGAGTGAGTAAAACGGCAAACCCCACTGACGAGATTGTGTGGTTACAATCGAAACTAGTATGGGCAACCTGTCCGTGAAAGCCTGGGTTCAAATCTCAGCGCAGTCAAGAATGAAAAATTATTAATAAAAAATTTTAATTGATTTCATGTTGTTAAATTCCTGTCTTCATAAAAATAATTTAATGAAAATTAAATTTAATGAACTTAAGCCTAATTAAAAAATATCTAAATTTGGATTAAAAACCATTCACAGTTCAACAAAATAACCACAATACTAGTATAATTACTAAGATATTTATTTTAGTCTTTTTTTTTACATGAATTGTACGAGTTATTCGTTATTCGAAATTGGCTATTTTAATTATTTGATCAAATAATGGCGGAAAAATTCCTTAATCGATTAATACAAGTGGATACTCTAATAAGCATATGCACTTTTTTTGGTAAATGTAATTTTTTTTTTTTCATATAAAAACTTACCCTGATTATAAATTAATTGCGAGGAGCATAGCCTTTTACACTTAAATTAAAAGAATCATGTTTTGAAAAGTTATAATATAATTTATTTGATCTTAAAAATGTATCAAACCTCTTAAAACGCTTTTTATTTAGAATTTAATAGAATAAAAAACTCCTTGTTCTGCCGGATAAACTAATTTCTAAAGAAATTATTAAATGGTCTTAACTATCCATAAAATTATTTTGGCTACGGAGTATAAAAACACGCCGTAGCTATGCATGGCTATAATGAAAAAAAAAACTCAATTTAGTGTCGTTAAACTTTTGTTCTTCGTCATTCATTTTATCTTACTCCTCCCCCCGCCCCCCCACCTCAAAAGTTTTAAAAGCTTTTGTTGAAAACTGTTAAACTTGTTGGGGGTCCTGCAGCTGATTGTTATAGTTGTTGCTGTTGTTTTTAGTCGAAAAACAACAACAACTCCCTAATAATATTTAAATAATGTACTTATGTTTACAGTTCAAGTGCGACCAAGTGTTGAGGTGCCATAAATCGCTGTTTAACTTTCGACATCTTTTATTTGTTTCGAATTGAATGAACGAGCGAAGAATGGTCGGGGTGGGAACACGAAGAAACGAAAAGTAGAACGTACAAACAGCTCGTATGTCTGTTTGAATGAAACAAACATCGCAATTTAGATGATGTTATTGTTGGTCCGAGTGAACGAATAAATACTAAAATTGAATGATGTTCGAGGAAAGAAACTAAAACATCTACTCTACATAAATATTTTAAAGACTAAAAATGTGTTCAACTCAGAATAGAAGGGGGAAGGGGGGGGGGGAGGGGGAAATAAGGTTGATAATTTTTGTGTTTCTTTTCTTTTTTTTGAATTACTTCAAATGTCTGCAATCTAAAGTTTAAGTAGCGGAAGGAGAATAACAAGAACAACTACAATAAAAACAACAGCGTCAGAGACAACAGCAACAAAAAAATAGGAAGTGAATAAAAAAAAAAAATAATTTGTCCCTCTAATGCATTTAACTTAAGTAACGGGAGATGCAAAGAAAAAGAAAAGGAAAAGAACAAAACCAAAAACATCAACAGTGGGCGCGAATGTTAAACATTTTGTAATTAAATTTTTGTAAACATTTTGTCATATTTTTTTTAATGTAAGCAAAGTAGCGGCTCATAATTTTGATTTCGGATCTAATATGTTGGTTTGGCTAAAATAGACCATCAGCTGTCAAAGTTCACAGCTTTGAGTGTAAACAAATTTTTGGAGCTTATTAAATGAAAATAAGCAAGAACCTTTCAAAAAATCATTTTACACTTTGCCTTGTCAATAATTCCCATATTCTATTTTCTAAATTTTGAATCGAAAATTTACTTGAAAATGATAGTATTAACTTTTTCACTATGTTTTGGGTAATTATGAGCCTACATTTTTGTCCTTATTTTTAAGCTTTCTTAGGTTTTAAATATTTTGGTTCAAATAAAAATTTGCCCTTCATATGACTTTATCAAATGTAAACCGATATTTATCTCAACACAATTTTTTACTTTTAAATAATTTTGACCTACTAAGACTTTAAAATTTTGATCCAATTTTTTTGGGATTTTGGTTCATATTATATTCTTCATATGAACTTTTCTCTATATTGAACTATATGAATTTGTTTCAATTTTACTTTCCAGAATGGGGTTAGGTATGAAATTTAATTATAATAATTTATTACTTAAATAATCCTTTTTCGAGAGAGGCTTGTGTTAAGTAAGCTGTAATACAGACCTAGAGCTGTGCCTAATTATAGACCTAGAGACTCAACATTTCGAACTCTTTAATTTAAATGAAAACTACAAATATAATATAGACGACAGCGTCAATTTTGGATCTTCCAAAAAATTATGTGATAATATTTTATGTTAACCCTCTGCGACTGATGTGGTTGTTTAACAGACACCAATGAAATAAAAAGGGGACTTTCTCGGCTCTCACGCATTCAGTACCTTCTTAATATGTTTTCATGTGTACGCACGTTAGCGTGAGGAACGCGAACAAATAGAGTGCACGCGTTACGCTGACCTGAAAAGAGTCTTCAACACAACCACGCCAATATCGAGGTAGGTGTCTGAGAGACAACCTCATTGGATTGTTGTATATTTCAGACAAAACTTTAAATTTTTATTTTTTTTTTTTGATTTTTTTTTTAAATATTGATGCAATATAAACACTTCAAGTTTTTATTACAATGTAAAGCCTTCTGTGACAGCAGGGGTGACGGATTTTTATCGGATCGCTTATATTTAAAACATAAACCAATAAAAAGTACAACATTTGGCAAGCTGCCGATTTTCTGTAAAAGCTTTTATATAAGTTTGTCATTGTGTTTTTCAATAATTCGGATCTTAGTTAACATATATATTCTTATTCCTTATGAGAATCGGAGTTAATTCAACGACGCCCGCTTATTCTTCCGTTTGTCTGTCGATATGGGTTTTCCCCAGGTTGTAATATATTAATATGAGATAAAGTTTGGAATAGTTTGATAGATCGATCTACAAATGCCAGATATATAAGCAAAAAACCACGACTGCCCCCAATTTTTGACTATAAAATTAAATTTGCTTAAGTCTATATACTATGAAATTTCCCGTTAAATTGGTTTTCCACAATTTCATATTATACAATAGATTTGGTGCTATTGTTAACTATGAGAACCAAATTTGACCCAGATATTTCTTATATATAAGGAGCACTAAATATTTAACAGGGGCCAAATCGGACCATTATTTCACCTGGCCACCTAGCATGAGGCTCCCTTGTATAAGATTTGGGATTTTTTATATTATAGTAAAGGGTATATATGATTCGGTACAGCGCAATATAGCACGTTTAGTTTTTTAAAAATCTTATTAATATAAATTTGAAATATTAATAGGTGTGTTCATTTACAGAAAATTATTGCTTATTTTCAATAATTGTTACTACACCATTTTTCATTGAAATTGAGAAAATTCCAAATGAAAATGAGAATATCAATTTGAAATTGAAAAAATTCCAATTGAAATTGAGAATATCAATTTGAAATTGAGAAAATTCCAATTAAAATTTAGAATATCAATTTGAAATTGAGATAATTCCAATTGAAATTGAGAATATCAATTTGAAATTGAGAAAATTACAAATGAAATTGGGAAATTTTAATTTGAAATTGAGAAAATTCCAAATGAAATTGAGAAATTTTAATTTCAAATTCAGAAATTTGAATTTCAAATTGATAAAACTGAATTATATGATTTTTATTATATTCATACAACAAACATAAGGATGAAGAAATGATAATAAATACAAATCGCAGTATTATTGACCAATGGGCTTATCTTCCAGATCCAGAGCTGATTGATAAAACGTTGTAGTATGTTGTGTGGCTCTACTGCAATCTCCAGTAGTTATACATGTCTTAGAAGCCTTAATCACCTATTTTAAAAAGGCAAGCATTTGCTCTCGTACATTAGGGGAAATTACGTTCAGTACATTCATCCTTGTTTTCGCCATACTTTTTATTTTTGACCAAATAATTTTAATGGGGTTAAGCATCGGTGAATAGGGGCTCAATCGCAGGAGCGTAGCTGGAGAGTATGGTGAAAATAAAGATGAATGTACCAAACGTTACTCCCCCAATTTAGTAGAAGAGCAGAGACTTGACTTTTTAAAGAGGTGATTAAGGCTTCTAAAACATGTACAACTACTGCATATTGCAGTTTATTCTACTTCATACAACATACTACAACGTTTTAACAATCTTCTCTTGATCTGGAAGATATGCCTGTTGGTCAATAATACTGCAATTTGTATTTATTTTCATTTTTTTCATCATTATGTTTGTTACGTACGTTCGTTGTATGAATATTATAAAAATTATATAATTCAATTTTATATATTAAAATTTCTCAATTTCATTGTGAATTTTCTCAATTTCATTTAGAATTTTCTCAATATCAAATTAAAATTTCCCAATTTCATTTGGAATTTTCTCAACTTCAAATTGATATTCTCAATTTCAATTGGAATTTTCTCAATTTCAGATTGATATTCTCCATTTTAATTGGAATTTTCTCAATTTAAAATTGATATTCTCAATTTCAAAGGGAATTTTCTCAATTTCAATTGGAATTTTCTCAATTTCAAATTGAAATTCTCATTTTCATTTGAAATTTTCCCAATTTCATCTGGAATTTTCTCATTTTCAATTAAAAATGGGGTAGTAGAAACGAGAGAGTGAAAAAAGAGCATACAAATTTGAGAGACAAACATTTTTTTGAACATTTCTGATAGTAAATTTTTTACTAGCAAAAATTATTCAACCACATGTTTCATGTTTTTGTTTACAAAACAAAAATAATTTTCATAATTTTAAAATTACAAGTTTTTCAATAAAATAAAATATTTATAGTCCTAAAATTTAGGAACAAATGAATTAGTTCAGAAATAATCCTGTATCTTACAGCTGAATTGTGGCGATATTCCTAACTTGCTGGGTTTTGCTGCTAAAGAACTTTTTTATTTATTTTTTTGAGTAATGGGGAGAAAAATTTTGTAAATTTTAAATTTACTTTCTCGTTATAAGTTTCAGTTAGTAAAGTAAATGAACACACCTAATATCTTACGGCGTTATTTTGAATTGTAAACAACTTTGTTAATTTTAACTGGAATTCATTATACGTATCGGTATCGGTATCGCCTATATTTACTTTTGAATATCGGTATCCGTATCGTATCGGCAAAAAGGCGTATCATTACATCCCTATTTTTAATCCCAAATTCGTTCTTAAAATCATCCGATAGTGAGATTTTGATTCCAGCCTAGGCATTTACCCCAGGGAACCAGATATAAAGAGAATATTATTTAATTTATTTACCCTTTTATACATACAAATGTTTGTTTGACATTTGTTGTGTTTCCCACTTTAAGAACAACTCATAATAATAAGGCAATATTTTATTAACTTCCTTTTACGAACTGTTTCTTTGACTTAACTGCTCTATTGTACGAAATTCAAAGCATACAAATTAAAGCTTTTGCTATTCTGCTGTCAGTCTTTTCTCATAGATAGCCCTTTTGGGATTCGTAAACAGTTTTGGCTAAGACTAAGGAGCTTGGCATTTGGCTATGTATGGAACTTTCACTGTATGATGAAATTCGATGAATTGTGAATAGAAAAAATATTTTATTTTTATGTTCTGTTACGGGCTCTAATTTCACTATTTGCCTAAAGATATTTTAGTATAATGTATAGTATTAGATTTATTTTTTCTTTACTTCACTGTATATCATTACACTAAATGAATGTCTGTATATGGAATCAACAATCGCTATATAAAAATTGTTGGCAGGCAAGTGTTTGAGACTTGAATGTTTAACAACATTAGAGGCAGTAATGGCAGCAGCAGTAGTTAGTTGTATGAATTGTATCAACAGCAACAGCAAAATAACAACAACGACAACAACATTATGCTAGACTTAAAGTTTGATCAGCAAACTTTTAATGTTTTTTTAACTAAATTTTCCTTTTTCCCCCTCTTAGTTTTTGCTTTGTCTTATCATCTACAGTTTTGTCTTATATAACGATTTTTCTTCTTTTGTTATTATATTGTTCGTTTGAGTCAGCGTTGTCAGATTAGCGGACTTATTTCTAAATATTTCTAAATCTATTTTGGAAACTGATTTGGGAATTGGGAAACAAAAAAAAATTTTTGAAATGCAACTTTCTGTTCTGCCAGTCTATCACGAACTGCCTGTCTCTCGATTTCAAACGATAATATCGTTGGCTTAACTTGCATTAAAAAAACTGTGTGCCAAAATTTGTGATTGTTTTAACGTAAAGCGGTCCATCATTGCACATAACTATTGTATATATTTTTTGCCATATTAATTTCATTTTCCTCTATATAGTTATTGTTCAATAAGTGGCAAAATGGTTTCAATTAAAATATGGTGCAACTTTTATTAAAAAAAAAATAAATAAAACACCCCCATATTCATAAAAATATTTTTGACTAATATAAGGTATATTAAACAAATTTTCATAGACAATTCGTTTCATAGACCTGCCGTAAGTTTAAAATATTTTTTATGAATATGGGGGATAAACTTTAAGCAAAACAACATTGTACAATGTTGCCAACTCACTTCACAGTATACCGCACTGCTTTTAGTTGTGCAATAAAAAGCAAAATCCGTTTGATTGTTGCCAGTATATTGTGCCACCTTTGAATATCACATACACATTGGCATTATAATTGTACAATACGAAAAATTTAATAACTACATTGCAAGTTTATCGGCCGCTTAAGTCATGCGAACGATGTCTTCATTCGAAATCGAGGAACAGACAGTTAATGATAATATTCAATACGCTTGAAAAAAATCATATCGCACTTGATCATGAAGACGGTATTAACGCAACCTTTTTATTTCTTAATATTTTGGAAAAAATCGACACGTTATAATTATATCTACCCTCTGCTATTTTGTCCACTTTTTGGTAATTTAATGCTTCATATACATATATCCACTAACCCATTGGGTCAACCCAGTTCTAGCCTGATTTATAATTATGTACATAATGTAAGGGGTGGTTACATTTTAAGGGCCAATTTTGAGTGTGAACCACACCTAAACGTCGAGTTTTTTCTGCATTTAATTTGACATTTCTCAATTTCAGACCAACTCAATTTGAACCATGGAAAGATACACAATCGAGCAACGCTTTGAAGTTATTCAGGCTTATTATGAAAATGGGCGTTCAAATCAAAATGCATATCGTGCAAATCATATTCAGTGATGAGGCACATTTTCACCTCAATGGATTCGTCAATATGCAGAAATTCCGCATTTGGGCGAATGATAATCCAGGAGTGATTATCGAAAAACAAATGCACCCACAAAAAATGACTGTTTGGTGCGGTTTATAGGCTGGCGGTATCCTCGGGCCGTATTTTTTCCAAAATGAGGCCGGTCAGGCATTTACTGTGAATGGTGTTCGCTATCGTGAGATGATAACGAACTTTTTATGGCTCGAGTTGGAAGATATGGATGTGGATGATATGTGGTTTCAACAGGACGGTGCCACTTGCCACACAGCTAACGAAATAATGGCTCTCTTGCGCGACAAATTCAAGGGCCGTGTTATCCCACGTGGACGCCAAGATCATGTGATTTGACACCGTTGGAATTCTTTCTTTGGAGTTATTTGAAAGAAAAGGTGTACGTCGATAAGCCAGCAACAATTCAAGAGCGAAAGGATGAGATAATTCGGCACATGAACGGCATAGAACTTCAATTATGCCTCACTGTCATCGAAAATTAAGACCATCGGATGGAGGTATGGCGCCGAGTCGCGGCGGCCATTTGGCCGATATTTTGTTCCATACATAATTAAACTATACCAATATTATAATAATAAAAGTAGATGACAATAATTTTCCAAATAATTTGTGTGTTATTCAAAATCAACATCGGCACTTAAGATTTAACCACCCTTTATATCACAATGGAGAAAACTGCCGTATGTAAAATGAAAATATTTTATGTACAAAAACTGGATTTTTTTGAACTAAAAAAAATTAATTTTAGGGGATGTAAATTCAAAATTTTGGAAACCCTGGTTGGAATATTGAATAGTGGCATCATAATTACTTACGTGTTTTAGTGTAATTTTTTCTCTGCTGTCACTTTTTTCTTCTCCACCTATTTAATTTTTTAATTCTTCTTTACTTTCCTTTGCCTCTAGTGTAACTGTTGGCTGATGTTTTATATGAATCTAGCAAAACCCGTTCCGCTTTACTGGACCATATTACTTGTGTGTTACATTGGTCTATCCAGCTTTTAAATTTTAAGACTTCGTTATTTATATAAAACCAATTCGCAAAGTGTTCTAAAGTGCTAGGTACTTAAATTATTTTTTATGTTTACTAGCACTGTTGTGAACAGCCTGTTGTATTATTATGCAATAAATAAGTATAAACTTCAAAATTAAATGACAAAAAACTATACAAAAATAAATTTTTTTTTATATTTCGTGCATAAATTAAAAAATAATTTACTTAAAGAAAAATTAGTTATTTATTAATTTTAAGCAAAACCCGGCTCATAAAGTAGTACACTGAAAATACATATCGTTACCTGAAACGCAAAAGGTCCTAACTAACCAAAAATTAAAAATCTACTTTTTCATTGAATCTGATGTATTGTACCAACAAAAATGTCCGCAAAGCTGTGGAATCTTTCGACCAAATTTAGCGATTTTATTAACAAAAAAAAAAAAAAAACGTCTTATATATCCAAAGATCTAAAATCTTCAGTAGAACATATTTGTTGAAAAGCTCGGAAAAATCGGTTCAGATACAAAAAAGTTTTGATAAAAATATAATTTTTTTTTTAAAACATATTTGCGGGAACCATAGACTTAAATTTCTTCCTAAGACCGAAATCTGTCATATCGGTAAAAAAAAAACAAAAAAAATACGGAAACCCAAAAATTACTCGTTTTTATAATTAAGTTGTTGTATTTCTAAAAGACCTAACCAACAGTTTGCATAGTATGCAACATTGTCAAAATAACTGGTCAATTTTGCAAGTAAAATAAATTATAAGCACTTTAAAGCAATTATCATTTTAAAAAGTTTTTGGCTTGTCCTGTAAAGTTTTCAAAATGTTAGATAGGGCCTGTTACGTTTTAGGATTATAGTTTTAATTTTCTTAAAATCCGTTTATTAGTTGTTGAGAAATTGAAGGTAAACGTTGAACTATTGGTGTTTTTAAGCATTTAGTATGAATATGCTAATTATAGAGATTGAGAACTATGATATTTTTATTCCAAAAGGGGAGGTTTTAAGTCCACTGTTTAGCACATTCGCTGCCATGGCTGTTTTTATAAAACCAACTCCAGAGGCCAGTTCAAGTTTTTTATTCATAATGATAAATAATGCGGTTGTATTGTGTAAGAAACACTGAAAAATTTTATTAAGGTCGTAATTTGTAGATGGCCCCATTAAAAAAATTTTTGTTACCCACGCCGACCTACGATATATCTCATAGTGTTATTTTTGAATAATATTTATTTGATGTGGTAATAAATAAACTGCAATATAATGAAAACAAAAACTTAATTCATAAAAATAAAAAGTGAATATATACATATTGACATAAGTATTATTCATATATTCCCAGCCAAAACTTAACTTACAATGCTACTTTTAATGACTTCCTGAATTCATTACTTTGCAGCTTTATTCGCCACTTATCTATAAAATAACACTCATATATAAAATAATAACTTTATTATTACATCTTAAATAAGTCATAATTATACATTACAAAAAAATACTTTGGTATAATGACATAAATAAGTTATTATTATATGATTTGAAATAATTTTAAAATCAATTTGCAATATATTATATTAATATTTGTTTGATATCCGGTAATATTATAAAATTTTAAGAATAATTTCGATGTGAAATACATGGAAAATCCAAAAATCAATCAAATGTATATAAATATATACATATATATGTGCAAAAATAGCCAACACAATATATTTTTGTTATTAGAATAATAGTAGTGATATCAATCTAATATTAACGATGTTTCTTTGAAGATAATAATCAGGCCTGTCACAGAAATTGTTCGGAATGGTTTTGAATCCGTATTTTCATTTCGATCGATTTTTGTAATTCCGACAAATTTTAATTTTGTTATTTTTGAGTTAAATGTGGCAATATTGAACAAATCAAAACAAAAACTTTTTTCGATCGAAGAATTAAAAGTGATCCCATTCCGAGAAAATTTATCGGTTTTCGTTTTCTGAAGAAGCTTTCTCGGAATTAAAAAAACTTTTGATCGAAATTTATTTCTGTGACAGGCCCGTATATTTACATATATAAATACACACATTGTTATAACAGTGTTAGTGCTATAAATGATTTTGTGCAGCAAAAGCCCTCTTTATTAAATATTTTCTTACATATCGAAAAATTTATTATTGTGTACACTTTTTCAATTTTAATTGGTATGTTTTAACCTCTTTGAAAGTTAATTTGAAAGTACTTATTTCTTGTATCTTTTGGTAAACAAATATTTCTATAAAAGTTTTAAGTATAAAATAAAGGTATTATTTTTTAGGTTGTAAATGGCCAAATTATAAAGGATTACTTTTGGGAAATCGCGAAGAAAAATAAGCACTTTTTCTAGTAGAAAAATAAGTACTCTCTTCCTCAAGTTCTCATTATTTTTCTGCTTATTGTGTAAGCAAAGTTTTTGCTGGGTTATTTAAATTTTGGTGATAAATTCTAAGACAGGCATCCACACAAAGAGCTAACTATTCTGGAAAGACTGCGCATATATGTCTAGACTCTTATCTTTTCTTTGCCTTATTGCAAACTCGACATGACTTAGTTGGAAATTTTTTCATTTCAGTTAGGGGAATAGCTTCCAGAAAGTGAAATTTATTTATCAGCTACTGTACAAGGTTGTTCAGTTTCATCAGCTAAATTTTCAACCTCCTTTTCTCCGAATTGCAATTTCGCCAAGTTTGGATGTGGCTGTTTTTTTTCTGTATAAAATAAATAGGAATTATGGATGAACATTTCGAAAAATTGGAAAAATTTCTTATACCATTGAAGAAATTTTTTTAAAGATGAGTAGTACGAAATATTCTAATCTCCTCGATCAACTCCTGCAATTCCTGAGGTAAAGTCACGGATAATATCAAGCTTTATAGAAATTTTTTTATTCCTGTTACTGACTTGAACCATGTCACTGTAATGCTTGTTTAAGATTGTTAATACTTCTCGTTTATCTTTCCATTTTCAAACAATTACAGAATATGACCAAGCGAATGTTAATTCTTCCATTTTGAGCTTATTTTCGGTCACTTTTTTTGGATTTTCCACTCTATTAGAACGCAGAGTACCACAAACATAGGAAGACCTCTTTGTAAGTTCTTTTGTTAAACTTACAGAATTATAAAAATTGTTCATATATAATACATGACCTTTGTCGAGAAATTCTTCCATTAAATTAATTACAACATTACTTGCACGATTTTTTCCGGAGAACGCATCAAGTTTTTTGCCTTAATATATTTGGATCCTTAAGATCATTCCCTTTGATTCGCCAAGCTCAAATAATTTGATGCCATATTTATGTTTCTTGCTTTAATGTACTGACGAAAAATTAACCTTCCCCTCCAGAGAACCATAGACGCAGCAGTACACAGATCTTTCCGAGGACTATATATACGGTTCATTGTTTCGTTAAAGTGTTTTTAAATACAATTTATTCTTAACAAAAAATCATTTGAATGTTGCTCGTAATTTGCAAAGTGAAGGAATCCAAGAAGCATTTGAAACCGATTCCTTGACATTATGTTTTTAAAAAATTTCAAGTCGCAAAGCTTGTTTGTGTTCCAGTAATGAGATATTGTAGCTAATTTTACCGTTCCCATATGAAGTACCAGACCGAAAAACACTTGACGATCTTTAGTGTTTGTTTCTTTCCAATAATTCAATCTAGATGATCTTAATAATTGGGTCTTAAGGATTTCTTGAGCAGTTTGATCAACTAAATATTTTAAAAAGTTTTCTGTATGCCAAAATAACTAAATGAAGTCAACTTGACATGCCATGTTAAAATTACATTATGTGTAATAAAATCATTATTACTACGAGTTATCTCGTAGCCGGCCTCATCGATACGGATGTCGACTACTAGATAACTCGTAATTGGCAGTGAATGCGTTAATCTACATATCTGCCAAATTTCATTATGATATCTTTATTCATGTCAGATTTATAGAATTTGGTTACTATATTTTGCAGTTCCATTCGTATTTCAGTGTTGCAGGAATATAAATTTAGTTTTCCTTCGATGTAACTTAAAACACCTTTCTCCTTTTTATTTTTAAAATTCTTTTCGGATAATTCTTTATAACTGAAGGTCTTCATTTTTATAGATATTTAAAAATTAGATATAACAACTGAGTATTTATTCGAATACCTCTGGCTTTTAAACATGGCTTGCTTCATACAGCGTTCCTAGGTAGCATAATAAGGTAGAATAAAAAACTTAAAGGGGCTAAAGTGGGACTTATATTTCAGACACATAAACAAAAAAAATGTTGCGAATAATTTTACTCAAATCAAAAAAGTGTATATGGGCTTAAAGTGGATACTCTCACCTTCCTACAGCTAGTAAAATCTCTCTAACACCTTTTGACCCTCACAAATTCTATCCTTCTGAATTTCAATTTGACTAAAATATAGAACCTGAAAAAATATTTAATAAGTTGAACCCACCATTGGAAACAGCTTTATATTAAACATAATCCACCCGATTAAAAGACTAAAAAAGTCGTTAAAAAAAATCAACCCAAAAAATCCGTTTTATCTGAATATCTTTAAAGGCAAAGGAGATAACATAAACATTTAAGCATATTTTTTGAAATTCAGCTTAATTCTAATTTTTTTAAATCCATAAATGCACATATTTTTAGCGAATTTTTTAAAATTTTGAATATCCGTGTTGCCAATCTTAGAGGTCGTCCACAAGTCACTCTAACGATTCTCTATGGACAAGTGTTATTGCAAATCAACTCAAAACCTACCCGGTTATGACAGTTTCAAATTTGTTAAACCGTTCATAAGTAGGAAAATTATTTTTTAAAACAAAACGTTCGTAAGACATTGTTTTATATTTCAGTCATATCAGCAACTAAAATAAAAGTAGCCAACAAAAATGTTGCAAGTAATTTCATAAAATTAAAAGTGTTCAACAGACAGTTCCAACCAGTTAAAAAAAAGTTTATAGAGGACACTTTCCGCTTTCTGATGCTTCTTAAATCTGTTTAACCTCTTTTGACCCTAACAAGTTCTACTCCTCTAAAATTCGGCTTAACCTAAAATTTAGAACCTGGGGAAACATTTAATAACCCATCAGGTATAAATGCAACAGTGATGAAATTAACCTTCTCTTAAAAACTACTATCCCACTAATATAACAAAAAAAAATTTCACCCCTTATTGATAACAGTTTTCGAGAAATCATAATTTAGTTCGAATTAAATTTACAAAAATAATTTTTTTTTAAACATAAAATATTTGTGTCCAGCACCATGCCACACCCATAACTACCAGTATTTTATTCTATTTTTTGGATACCTTAGTACTAATTTGTTTGCTATCGAATGGCATTAACATTTTTGTAATCGGCGATGATAACTAATGTTAATACAATAAATATTTATAATCAATTACAGAATTTCGGTTCACCAATACCAACAATAGCCATAGTTTCAATCCCTGATGCATGAGTGAAAAGAAAACCAAACAAAAATATAATTTTGCAAAATTAAAATCAATTTTAATGGTTCAAAGTTAAAATCCTTGCTATTGCTTTTTCCCTTCAATTACAATATTTTCCATTTTTTGTTAGATTGCACATGTGGAAGAGAATAGTCGTTTTGTCTTTTTTAAAATTATTACTCGTATTTTATAATTCCTGAAGATGCCATCCAAAGGATGGGGAAATATTAAATAATAAAGATTAAAATTTATTAAAAAGCAACTGTGGCCACGAGCTTATCAATTGATAAAGTATTGAAAATTAAAAGGTCGAATAAGGATAGTAATATTTTAATTTTATAATTTATAAAAATATAATCTGGGAATTTTAGTTCTTTGAGTTTTTTTTATTAAAATTTTTTATATTAATTCAAATGTGTATTCTAAGTCCAATTACAATTTATAAAGCTTTCATACTTTCGTAGTCTTATTTCTTTAATACGACTATTTTCCAGAAATATTTTCTATGCACTATCTACATTTTTTTGTTTGTATATTTCTAACAATGAAGTGAATTGTACAGAAAATTTATAATATAGAAGGTATAAGACTATTAAAGTGTGAATATGTATTTTTTGTTGTCATATGCATTTATTGTTAGACAGTTTTCTACCAATTAAATTATAAGGTTTCCTTACAATCGTCTGAACTGGCAATTTACTTTTAGTGGCAATTTTTCTTTGGCAGTATATTGTCAGCACATTGCCAAGCCTTACCAAAGTATAAGATCTGACAACCATCTGTACATAGCTCAAGACACCAGCAGCATGCACGATACGGTTTTCGAATTTTTGCTTCTTATGTATTTTACTTTATGAAAATTACTTTTTAGTGTTGTTGCTGTTTCTACAACAAACTTTTCCAAACACACGCATATGCACGCATATCGGATTACGACTTGTACTAAACGTAAATATTAAACTTAAATTTAGTACGAGTTTATTCTTTCTGTGTACTGCAGATTAATCGTCTCTTAAGGTTTTAAGAAAATTTAAAGGCTTTCTATAAAACAATTCAGAGAAAATATTTTGCCTCTTTTTACTTGAAAAAGTTTAGGAATATACTCTGAAAGTTAAATAAAAATCGATCCAGCGACAACAAATAAACGAACAAACATACATTATTTCTTCTATATAAAATACATTTAAAAATATTTTAATTATTTTTTACTTAATTTTTTAGCTTTTGTAACGTGTTTAACTTTAAACATCGTAAATTGTAAAATATGGCCTTTAGATGACGTACAATGTTTCTTTCTTTTCGATATAATTTTTTTTGTTCTTGTTTTGAATGATCTAAACAGCAGCGACAGCACCAAATGCTGAAGGGACAGGGGTGGGAGTTATAGTGTTTCAGGGAAGGTATCAATAGACATTAACGTTGATGGCTTGGCAAACCAAATATTGGTGTTGTGTTTTTTTTTTTTTAAATTTTTTACTCTGAATTGCCTTTGTATGCTACTGGCTGGTACTTTGTTTTGTTTTTTTTTTTCACTTTTTGTTTGCTGCTCTTGGCTTGTGGTGCCACTATCCGTAAATTGGAATTTAATACACCAAACAGCACGTGTGGTTTTGTTTACGCTTCTGAAGCTACCGCTACCGCTACCACTACTGATGCTGCTGTATTGGTGATTGTAAAGTTTAACATTTAAAAATTGGAAGAAAAATGAGAAAAACCAAAATCGTTTTTCATGCCTGTATTCAAATTGTTGTTTACTGTGTTAAAAATAAAGAAAAGTATAGCGTAAGTAAATACATTTAAGAAGCTTTTACAACAACCAAATAAAGCTAAAGTTAAATAAGTTTTTTTTTTAAGGTTTGTCTTTATATGTCTTGTTGTTAGGGATTTTCTTGTCGAAACAGCTTTTATTTTTTATATCTTTAAAAATAAACTGATGATGACAGGTAAATTTTGTTTTTCTTGTGTGAGTGTTTTTTTTTTTGAAAAAAAAAACTTAATGTAAATAAACTTAACATTAAATAATGTTTTTTTTTTTTGTAATTTTTGCCAAATAAAACTGGTACTAAGAAATATTTTTACAAAGTGCTATCAAGTTTTTATGTTTAATAAATTTTATAAATCTTCATCTCGTATATGAGAATCAAAACCTGTGATAAACTTTTTCTAATTTTTTTCGATACACATGTTTAGGTAATGAAATTCTACTTGGGTGGCCTCGACAGACATTTCCGTTTAAAAAAAAAAAAAAAATAATTTAAATAGAAATCTTTTCCGTTTTGCTGCTGTTTTTCTTTTTGCTGTCATATACACACAAGTGAATACAAGCATATGTAGTAGAGCTGCAAATTGCTAACGATGTTAAAATTATTAATAGACTTTTTATACTTTTTGCCGATTACGATACAATCATCAAAAACATACGAACCAAAAATAATATTGCCAATTGCTAAACAATTACCCAAAATTTTAATCAATTTCTAGGTACATTTTAAGGCATCAATTTGTACTTAAAGGTTTCTCATTAAGGGTGTATCATTTTCTATTTTTAATTTGAATACTGGAGGCTTTTTCATAGAAATAATTTTGTTGTAAATAAAAGTACATTCGCTGCCTTTGTTCATATAACGGGTGGTTAAATTTTAAGGGCCGATGTTAAATGCGAACCACACCTAAACGTCAAGTTTCTTCTGCATTTCATTTGACATTTCCCAATTTCAGACTTACTCAATTTGAACCATGGAAAGATACAAAATGGAGCAACGGGTTAAAGTTAAATTGGCGCATTTGGGCGAATGCTAATCCAAGAGTGATTGTCGAAAAACCGATGCACCCACAAAGAGTGACTGTTTGGTGCAGTGAGATGATAACGAACTGTTTATGGCTCGAGTTGGAAGATATGGATGTGGACGATATGTGGTTTCAACAGGACGGTGCCCCTCGGCACTCACGTGGTGGCGATGTCAATTGGCCTCCAAGATCATGTGATGTGACACCGTTGGACTTCTTTCTTTGGGGTTATTTGAAAGAAAAGGTGTACATTAAAGGCTTATAACCTAAATTATGCCTCAGCGTCATCGAAAATTTGGGCCATCGAATGGAGGTGTGCCGCCAAGGTCGTGGCGGCCATTTGGCCGATATTTTGTTCCATACATAATTGAACCATACCAATATTATCATAATAAAAATAAATGACAACAATTTCCTAAATAACTTGTGTTTAATTCAAAATCGACATCGGCCCTTTAAGTTTAGCCACACTTTACGAAATTGTTTAAATGCCTGCCGCAGAACTGCTGGTACAAATGAATACGCTTAACCCCATTAAGCAACGAAAAATATGGCGCATTCCTCTTTTTTAAACTGACGTCACTCAAGACCGAACTGAATGAAGCTCATATTTTTTTTCTATGTCACATAAGCCATGAATGCGTAATCTTGTATTTTTGATCTTAGAATCTTAGAAGAGAAAGCTTTATAAATGGTATAAAAATAGTTAAGATTGATGAGTTGCACCTATTGTAAATTTCCGCCGTATTAATTTCAATGAAATTTCTTTAACAAATATAATCTTGGAAAATAATCCTGGAAAATATTAAAGGAATAAATGATGAAACAGAACTGGGGCTGAACGATGTTTTCCATACAGTTTGACATAAAATTATGCCAGAGAATGCGGTCGAGAAAAAAAATCAATTTTATTTTGAAAACGTTTTCTCTCATGCTCTCACATAGAGACTATTATTCTCCCAACAATGCTACCATACTTTCGTTCAATTTCATACATTTTGTAAACAAAGAAAAAAAAAGAACAAAAGAAAACGAAAGAAATTAGAGAAAATTGCAGTTACGGTCGACGTTTTAATTATGGGCTTAAGAATTTTTGCCTGAAGTTTAAGACTAAATTCTGTTTCATCATTAAGGCTGTTGAAGGATGAAAGCTTTTCAAATTGTAATTTGATTTAGAATACACATTCGAACTAAAATAAAAATTTATACTCAGAAAAAATTAAAAATTGTCTCTAATCACCAAATTTATACCAAATTCATTATATCAAGCAAACAATTTGTTGATTTTGCACCTATTACCAAAATGATTATATTGATTACTAAAAATTGTAAAATTGTGAATATTTTTTTTTTCAATAAATGATATTTTTAATTTTAATTACAAAAATGATCAAAAAAACTTTGCCAATGTGTTAATTATTTAATTAAATATTGACAATTCCCAACAAAAATTCGACAAGTTTTAATTATTTTATTTTAAATGAAAAAAGTCAATTAAAGTTTTTTTGTTATTTAATTAATATTTTAATTAAAAATCTATTTCAAAACAACAAATATGTTAATTAAATCAAAATTAAATTTTTAAATTTCTTTCAACAAAAAAAATAATAAATATGTCAAAACTTTTCATTTGCATAAAGTTTATACAAAAAAAAAACCTTTAGAACGCGAATTCGATGCAACCCGGCTGGAAAATCCTATTTGACAAATCGCTATGTTTAAAAAAACGCTTGCCGCCCTTGTTTAGGTAGCTCAGTTAGAGTGCACAGCAGTGCTGCCAATCCACACATATTATGTGTAATTTTTACTTGCATGTATAGCTCATGTATAATTAGTTCAATGTGTAATCTATATGTAATTTTATTTTGGTTTTTTTTTTTATTTATTTTTGACAGTCAAGATTTTCTTTTCGACCAGTGAGTTAATGTAATTTTTTTCAGTTTCCATCATAGTCAAAATTGGTTTTTACCAGGGCTGTGGAGTCGTCCGAAAAAAGTACTAACTCCGACTCCGACTCCAAACGCTGAAATTTTTTAAGTGCGACTCCGACTCCGACTCACGACTCCGACTCCTACTCTAACCGTGATGCGAAATGAATGAGACGTAAAATTATTTCTCTTTTGTGTAGAAACATCTTTATTAAACGAATTATGGGAATCCCCGCGTAATGTGCATAAGAAAAACATGAGTGTTATGGTAGGAATTAAAGGCAGGCCGACAAAGATGTTTCTACACAAAAGAGAAACAATTTTACGTCACAATTTTTCTAATACATACTAGTATTTATGCGCTATAGCAACACTTATTCTGTACAATGTTGAAAATATTTCAGCGTTGATGGTTAAAAAATTCTGATATTAAAATTATTTGCAATTCCTGTCATTAACATTTTTTAGCATGAGTAAATTATTTAAAAAATCACACATTTTTTTCAACTAGATCAATAACTGAGTATAAGTTTTGCTAATTTAATTTAGACTTTTTCCCGCACGAATAAAAAATATACCTAAATATACGTAAATAGTAAAGTACTTGAATCAACTATTTCTCATAAAATAAATTAAAATCTACTTATTCATATTGATCTGCAAAATATTGCATCGCCAATTTCGAAGAATTTTTATATTGGAAAATATTAGAATTTTTTTTTTAATTTTTTAAGCCGACAAATTTTGGAGTCGGAGTCGCGCGTTTTTTTGGGTACTGCGACTCCGACTCCGGTACAAATACCTCAACTCCGACTCTTCAACTCCGACTCCGACTCCACAGCCCTGGTTTTTACACCCTGACTTATTTCACTTTCCATCTCCACGAGCAATACTCTACTGTCAAATTATATTGCTAAAGCCGGTGATACACTATCCTCTTCATTCGTACGAGCTGTCAAAAAAATCTTGTGTGCTGATTAAGTATGTGAGTGAATATTTTTTTTTTTAAATGTCTGTTCGACTAGCAAATGTTTATGAAAATGTTCATAAAATTGTAGATTCTATGCGATCAGAGTTTTATTTTCTTGTAAAGTATCCGAGTCCCCCAAAAAGCGGTAGTGCTCCCGTTCACGAGAAAGTGTAAATACAGGCTGGATAGGCTGTCAGTGAATGGGACGAAAGTCGAGTACTCCAATGAAGTCAAGTGCTTAGAAATTGTTCTGGACAAACTGCTAAATTGGAACTCGCACTTGGATACGACCCTGAAGAAGGCACTTAGAGCCTTCTGGGGCTGTAAGAGCTTCTTGTAAGACCTGGTGCTTTTGCCCTAGCATGATTAAATGGCTTAACTTTATGATGATCCGACCGATAATCACCTATGGATCCCTGGTATGGTGGCCAAAGATCCAGCAGGTGTCGGCGATCCGAAAGTGCGGTAGGCTACAGAGAATGGTCTGTGTAGCACTGACGGGGGTGATGCGCACATGTCCAACAGCGGCCCATGATACTTTCTTGGGCATTTTACCATTACACATCCATATAAGGTGGGTCGCAATATCGAGTCTCCTTAGGATCCAACTAACATCGGATCTGCCAGATGGTGTTAACGGAGACGCTGGTCTGATGAAATTAGCTACTGGCCTATCAGTCTGCACAAGGGCGGACATTAAGACTACGGAGCTGGGCTTTAACAGAAGGATTAGCATGATCCTCCCTAACGGGGGAGCCTGGGACTGTGGAAATCCCTGTGATGGTAACCAAGACTACACTGGTATACCGATGGATCCAAATCGGAGCATGGGGTGGGTGCTGGGGTATTTGGACCTAACACGCGAATCTTGATAGCCATGGGAAGATCACCAAGTGTATTCCAGGCCGAGATCCACGATATTGATTTGTGCTGTGTCAACATTCTTAACAGGGGAATGATAGGAAACAGCATTGTGATATTCACTGATAGCCAAGCGGCCCCGAGCGCTTTTGTGGGCTAAGCTGGGCCACTATTCAGTCCCTACTGGAGGAATGGGCTCTCAGTGAGTACAGGAGATACTGGGTATCACTCCCGGGAATGCGTCAGGCAAAGGAATTTATATTTCCCGGGAGTAAATTGGAGACATGAGGAGGACGAGACCACAGGGCACTTACTGTGTGACTGCCCGGCTTACACTATCAAAGTTTTCATTCAGAAAGCCTGATTTTATTGGTGAGGGGTAAAGAAGAATAGCATGTTTAATATAAACTGTCAAATTTGATTTTAATTTCTTCGACATAGCGCCAAAACTATTTAATAATAAAAGAAAATGAGAACATATCAGAGATTTTAGAATTTAAGAAGTAAGTTCCTAAAGTTTTATTAAATAAAGTATAAATTGGCACTAAAAATTAGGTACCTTAAATTAAACAGAACTACTCCCAGCGAATTTTTACGTTGATTAGGCTTGGAAAAAACAGTTTTGTGCAGTTCTTCTGCCGATGTTCGGAAATAAATACTGCGCGTGGATACGTGCCGTTATACATGTTCATTCAGTTGTTTCTTACTACAGAAATTGGAAAGCTTTGGTTTTTTGCAAATCTAACGACTTAATTACAAATAAGGAATATCAATAATGTTTTGCAAGGTGTATTCATTCTAGCAAAGCTACTTTTTCGATTTGTGTGTGTAATTTTGCTACAAAGCTGTAATTTGGTATACAGTCATGTGTAATTTCCGAATTCTTCATTGGCAACACTGCTGCATAGTGACAATAAAACTTTTTAATAAGTTTTTCATTTAAGTAAGTATGTTTTTATTGTTATTTAAAGCCTCGTCATATTGTTGATGACGTTTATACAAATCTTATTTAGTTTTGAAAGAAAATTTCAGTCAGCTGTTTTTGTTATGCAAACTTAATCTGGTTAATGTCAAAAAAGAACAATATAAACACACTAGATTTTGGGGAAAATTTCAAATCAAATCTACTAGATTGCGTTGTAAAGTAAATGGCCTATTAGTCAATTTTAACCCTGCGCTGTTGGCTTGTTGGCATAGAGCAGTGTTTTAGGGTAACATCACCAAATACAGTATAAGGGGCAAAAACGCACAAACAAGGCGGACGTTTGCGATCGTCGTTGCATTAAAACACTCGCTCGCCAAACGTATTTTTCAATAAATTGATATTTTAAGCTGTACGGCATATTGCACGATCCTGTTGCAACTACATAAGTCCGATTGAATTACAGTTAGCCCATGTCGTGTTAGCCTAACCCACGATGCACTTTATACTAGATGAGTATAGTACGCGCACCACGGCACCCATGAATGAGCGCAGCCACACACAGGTGGAAATTTAAGATTATACTTCGGCAGAATTCTTACCGCTTAGACCATTTTTATATGGTTTCTTTACGTGTATGTTATTAAATGCATAAACCATTTGTAAAAGATACAGCATCTGTTGTGACTTACGCATTTTTAAATAATACATCCAATAACTAAACTATAAATCTCATTACACAGAAAATTTTAAATAAATTCTGCAATCGATTTTGAATAACTTCTTTAAATTATTTAAAGCAATATTCAATATACAACACTGTTTAATTTACAGCCTGTTTAAAATATATTTTTAATCTGATTTACGCATTCATTATGCCTTTTACCAAACCGAAATAATTATTTAATCCATTTGAACTTAAAGAACTGAGCGAAATACAAAGTTTGTTAAAATGTTTCTCTAGGACTTTCAATAAAATTTAGAAAAAATAACAAGTTGCTTTACCATGGTCCCTTTGCTAGTCCCCCATACTTCTTTATTTCCAACAGCAACAAGTTAATGAAATTTAAATCAAATTGAAACCTGCTAAGCGTTATTTTACAATTTAGATTAAAAATTTTCCTTCTCTTATATTTCTGTTCGTCTCTTTTTACGGCTAATTTCTAAAAAGAAGTACACAAATACTTTCCATAATAAAACAATACCTTTGTAAAGCATTTTTGGTATTATTGTTGCCAATAAAAAAAACTAAGGAAATACGATACCCTTAATTAATACTTTGATACTGTTGCTGACAGTTTCCATGTTAAACATCGTCAGCAGCAGCAACGGAAACAGGAAAAACATTTTAATAATTAATTCAATCATTTTGTGTTCGTTAAAGGACTCATTCATGTGAAAAATTGCGTCTAGAATTTTCAATAGTTTTTAATTAAACAATTATTGCTTCTTTCTGTGGGAGGACTTGAGCAGTTTTAATTTGCATGGTTTGTCTACCGAAGTAATCAAATAATTAATTTCCTTTATAAGTTATCACTGAAAACTTCTGAAGAAATTGTTAATCAAATTTATTTGCTGGAGTTTGCAGTGCTATTTTTCCAAAATTCGTTAACTATTCATTGCTTATTAATAGCCGAGCTTAATGTGCTCAAGAGTTATATAAACTTTCTGAAGTTTTTTGTATAAACACGAAAAGGATTCAAATAAATACCACAGACTATAGAATAACCACCATCTGCTCGCGTTAATTCAAATAACTCAACCACCACGTGGTCTATCACGAATTGCAAGCCCAGGTCCTGGTGGCAATTTTTAAATGTGTAGCAGATAGGATTCTGGTCAGATGTGCTCAAGATTATCTTGGAAATTGTTTCTTTTATATCCATTTTTTTATCTAGTTCGGCCATATGTTGCAAGTCCAAGTCCTGGTGACTATTGTTTGATGTGTAGCAGATGGGCCTCTGGTCAGATGTGCTCAAGATTATCTTGGTAATTGTTTCTTATTAATCTGTTTTTTATTTAGTTCGGCCATATTTTGCAGGTCCAGGTCCTGGTGACTTTTGTTTAATGTATAGCAGATGGTCAGATGGGATCAATATTATCTTGGTAATTGTTTCTTATATATAATTTTTTTTATTTAGTTCGGCCCTTAGAAACTGGATTTAGACGTTAGCCAGTTTTATGTAGAAAAATTACATTCAAGTTATTTTTTCGTCAGTTGTTTTTATTAATATTAATTTTTTTGCTTCTAATTTGGCAATGTTTGATTGTATAGAATCGGCAACACTGATCCTAGCTATCTGCTATCCGGTTCTATGCTGCTGATAGCGTGTCTTTCAAGAAAGATTAGTGATTTTGGACCGAGATCGCAAATTGTTGTAGGGCATCATATTATATATCATATCATATCATATAGTAAGCATTGAATTTTTATATTGCACTAGCGGATATTCCTACCATGCTCCCCTCCCCTTGTAGTCCTATTTTTTTACTTTGAAATTTTTACTTTGTTAATTATAATAAATTTTAATCATGTTTTCATTGATTTTACTCTGAAGAAATACATATCATATATATGACACAAATTGTTTTTCGTTATATGTAAGTGTGTAACTATTTACATGAAAAGTGACAAAATGAGTTCGGAAAGAGAAAATGATTTTGAAAAAAGTTTGGAAAGTTCTGTAAATAATTCGAACAAAATTAAAAAAAAAATAAAAGTATGTATGGCAAAGAGTATCAGGGAATATAAAATTGAAATATGAGCATTATATCAGTAAGGCAAATGAAGGAACCATGTACTTCAAAATTTTGTGAGAAAAGCTCTGCACGGCACTGTGGTTTTTTTACGGAAGTGAAGCGAGAGGAAATATTTGACCTATTCTGGAAAATGTGCTGGAATGGAAAGAAAGTATTTGTCAAAAGTCTTATTGAATACTCGGAAAGAAGACGTGTTTCCGTGGAAAATTCTCGACGTTCCAATACAAAATCGTATTATTTGGTATATCGCCAAATTCGCAAGCAAGTATGCAGTAAAATGTTTCTTTCCACTTTAGGAATTTCTAAAAATACTGCAAGAATATAGACCGCACATCAAGGCATTTGTAAAGATAGTGAACACAGTTATGACAAAAGAGGTAAATACGTTCAGTACGAGAAACGAATTAATTTTTTGAAAAATTGGCGAGAGGACATGCCCAAAATAGAATCCCATTACCGACGAAAATATACGAATAAAAATTATTTTGAGACGAATTTCACCACGTATAGACAAATTTTTAATTTATATTTACAAGAATGTAAGACAAATGAACAAAATGGCGTTATTCCAGTTTCCTTCCCAGATTTTATGGCAGCATTGAAGGAGGGCAATTACTCATTTTTTAAGCCGAGAAATGATCAGTGCGATATCTGCTTACAATTCAAAGCAAAAAACTTATCATAAAATCAGTTAAACTTACACATAAATGAAATAGAAATTATAAAAAATGAAAAGGAAAATGATGTAGAGAGCGCAAAAGCAGGACTATGTTTTCTCTTCTATATAGAGGTGCAGGCCGTAAAACTTGCTCCACAACTAAAGGCTGCTTCTTCGTACTATAAAATGAAATTGCAAGTCCATGATTTTACGATTTATAATATTACTTCGCACGAATCGGATAAGTACGTTTGGGACGAAGCAGATCGAAACCTTGTAGCATCAACATTTACAACTTGTATTATAAATCATTTAAGAAATGCAATTTCTTAGTGTGCCTCTATTAATCATATAATTATATACTCTGACAGCTGTGGATATCAAAACAAAAATGTTGTAATATCAAATGCTCTACTATCATTTTGCAAGGAAACAAATACGACTATTGAACACAAATACCTAGTTGTAGGGCACACACAAATGGAGTGTGACTCAACACATTCGCTCATAGAAAGAAAAATTAGCAACAAGCAAATTAACTTACCATCGCAACTTGTAGATTTAATAAGAAACTCACGAAGACACCCCATTCCACTCAAAGTGCATCATTTGACTCATGAATACTTTCTCGATTACGAATCAGTTCCCAAACGTTATTCATCAATACGACCCGGTAAGGTATTATTTTGAATGTTCCTTATAAAGACACATTTAAAAATTTTTTTCTGCAGGTAAAAAGGTAGGAGATCCCACAATCAATAAGATTCGTGTTTAAGCCTATGATCCGTCAGGAGTAATTTATTTTAAAGTAAATGCAACAGATGAGTATAAGGAACTTCCGCGAAGAGTTGGAAACAAATTTAAAGCGTTTGAACCTTTGAAATTGCATTTACAACGAATTAAAATTTCAAGCAAAAAATGGCAACATCTTAAGGACCTTAAGCCGTTTCTTCCACCCTATTGCCATTCTTACTACAATGAAATTTCATTTGAGAAGTAGTTAAAGTTTTGTTTTTTTATTTGCATTGTAGTAATTGTTGTGAATTATCTTTTGGTTTTGTAAGCCATTTTTTACTTTCATATTTTGCAAAAAACAATATATATATAAATAAATAAAGTGATATATTAAATAACAACAACCCAACTTCTTTTATTCTATATTTTACGAATACCAAATAAGATTTTCCTTGAAACTTAAAAAAAATTTCATTGTAAAGGGGTAACTTTTTTTTTTTGAAAATTCTATAAAAAAAAACTACTGAATATTTTCTCAAATTACTTTTTTTATTTGAAAGTACAATCCTTCCGGTTAATAATGGAAAATAATTTCATTCAAATGGCTGCCTCGGCTGGCCTTGCAGTAGCCTACACGATCGGTCCAATTTTTAAGCATATTATCGATTGTGTGCAGCTGTATTTAACCAATGGCTTCACGAATATTGTCCTTTAAAGCGTCAATTGTCTCTGGCTTGTCGGCGTAACACTTATCTTTGACGGCACCCCACAAATAATAGTCCAACGGTGTCAAATCACAGCTCCGAGGTGGCCAAATGACATCAGCTCTGCGGCTGATAATGCGATCTTCAAAGCAAAACATCGAGTGTTGCTTCAGCTGTGTGGTACGTAGCACCGTCCTGTTGAAACCAAATAATGCCAATATCCTCCACTTCATTTTTTGTGAACAAAAATTCGTTCAACATGGCCCGATAACGATCGCCATTGACTGTAACGGCCACTGCTTGCTCATTTTTGAAGAAAAATGGCCCAATTATGCCTGTGGACCAAAATCCGCACCAAACAGTGACTCGTTTTGGGTGTATCGGCTTTTCAATGTATGCGTGCGGGTTTTCTGTGCCCCAAATGCGACAATTTTGCTTGTTTACATACCCGCCAAGATCAAAATGAGCTTCATCTGAAAAGATGATTTTTTTTGGCAAAATCGGCATCTTCTGTAAGTCGATCGCAGGCCCACTTAGCGAAGCGAACACGCATTGGATGATCAGTTGGCTTCAACTCCTGAACCAATTGGACTTTGTATGGCGACATACCAAGGTCTTTATTCAAAATTCGTATCAATGATGTCTCCGAAATGTTCAATTGTTGAGAACGACAGTGAATTGATGTCGATGGCACTTCTCGTACACTTTCTGCCACAGCAATATTCACGGGTGTACGCACTGTTTTTTGCTTTTCGCGTTTTGGTTTATTGGTGAGGATGCCATTTTCTTTTACTTTTTTCACAAGATAACGAACATACGGAGCTGACGGTGCTTCTCTTCTTCCAAAATCCGTATGCAATTTTCGCACACATTCTTCAACATTACCATGATTTTCAAAGTAATTTCGCAATATTTTCCAGCGTTGTTCAAGCGTATACACAACCATATTCGTTCAGCGGAAGGATAAAACTAACTATCTGTCAAATCAGACATGAGCTAAGTGTTACCATTCACGAAATAAGCACTAGTTGAAAAAAACGTTAGATGACGGACCCTTTAGTTACGTGTTTTTGTTGAGGAAAAAATGAGTTTAAGGGCACGTAACTAACCTAACTTTTTGAAACATTAATAAATTATTATTTTTAATCCACAAATGAATAAATACATCTATTTTTAATTAATATGCGATATTGGATTACCAAAAATGAATTTATTTTTCAATATCTAACATATTTTCTTTCTCCTGTAAAATAGTAAAAATTTCACGTGGTTTTGGATTTCATCTGACGATATACAAAATGGAGTTTACAAAATTAACCCAGAATTCTAGAAAAAAAATGGTAAAATCAAAAATTACCTAATCCGTATATGTTTTGCTTACTTCACAAAAGGAGGCGAATAAAAGGTTTTCTATGGTATTTATAAAAAAGTTGATTCTTTGACCTAAAATTTTAATTGTCTAAAAATTTAAATATATCGATGTCTTAACTAATATTAATAAAGCGTAGCACGATGTTTTTTTCGCTAACAGGGCAAGAAACAAATTTAATAAAATCCTTAAAATTTTAGATATAAAAAAGTTTTAATGCAATTATGAATAAAAATATATAAACATTTGTATACCATTTAAAGTTCTAAAGCAAGATGCATTTGGCATTTCTCTACCAGAATAAACAAACAATAATTTTCAAAAAAACAAAAATTTTACGCCTTTTTATATTAAGCAATCATTATGTAAATATAAAATTTGGTCACTTGTAAGCTTTTTATAGAATTATCAATAAAGCTTTCGAAAACTTTTAACATTATATTTTTCTTTGGCGACTTTAGATTTCGGTCGGTTCTCAAATGTGTAAGCAACAAAATGAGAGCATTTTGAAGTTTAGCTAAATTCATCCAAATTTATTACATTAACATTTCTTTAGTGGATGAAGTTCCCTAGCCGCTTTCCTTAAATAATTTTTAACAATTTTTAATAAAAATGAGCTGATTAATTCGGTTCAAGCAATTTTATTAAAAAAAACTTATAGTTTTAAAGTTATCGACCGTCCGTTATAAGGGACTCTGCGCTGTAGGTACACTTGGCGTATGATAAATGTTAAAGCATTCTTTTGGGTATAGCCCTTTTTCACATTTGGTGCAAAAACAGTTTGTTTTTTTTTCGCAATGTCCACATCGTTTAGCGGCGTTTGAATATGCAATAAGGTGGTTTCTGCCATCATCTCGTGTATCTGCCTTTACTTTGTTAGTGCGCAAACCTCTTAAATACGTTGGAAGTTGGATGTATAAAGATTTCGGCGAAAAATAAGAAGATACAGACATGTCGGATCATTGGGATTTAACTTCTTCGCCAGCAGCCATGCTTTACCGACTGAAGCATCAAGGAGATATGCAAAGATTGCCCGCCACCATTTCTTTTATCTGATTCGCGAGCAGTAGACTGCAACTAATTGATCCTTCTTATCAACACCTCCCATGCCCATATTATATCGATAAAGCAGTTTTGGCTGGGAAATACTTACAGCACCCCTTCCTCCTCAAAACGTCTTAAAATATTCTCGGAGAAAAATTGTTCAACAAAATCTGTCGGAGTTTTGCATAACTGAGGCTCAGTACTAGGTGGAATCATTGTACTATCCATATTTATTTTATATAATGGTTCAACTTTTCCCAACAATTTGAATTCATGTTTGCCTGTTTGTTTGATTCGCAGGAGTTGCGCATTAATTTTTCTAGTGGTTCATCATCACTGGCAGCCCATTCACTATCTCCCTGCACTGCTTCACATGCTGTAGATAACAAGTTTGGCCCGAGATAATTAAGATTTGCCTCATGGTTATCATCGCATTCATCGGTATCTTGATCAGTATCGGCTCCTTCTAATGGTGAAATCGCGTCAAGGTCATTAAAATTATTGTCGTCACGGGCAGTCAGTTCATTCAATGTCTCAGAAACTGCAACTCTATATATGAAGAAATATTTACTCAATCATCGTATCACAATTGTACTACGGAAGCAGTGTCTCTTTAAGGGCACGTTGCACTTAAAGTCACTATATGCACAGGGCATAACATTTTGTCATACATTTTTTATATCAATTGAATCATTACACTTATTTACAAATAACATAATATTTAATACATTCCAATTTTTCTAAGCCGGCTCGAGATTTTTGTTTTGTCACAAATTGGTTTTCCATATTTGGCATAAAACACAACACACAAATCACAAAAATTTAAACAACTAAAATAAAAAATGATTTGTTGGGTTGGCAGTGACGGTTTGTCAACTTGTAAGTGCTGCAGTAGAAAATTCGAGCGTCCTTTATAAGGGACTCTGCGCACTAATTATTTAAGTCCAATTCTTATTAATTTTCCAAGATATTGGCTTATCTTTCATGTATTGTTTCATTATATTTCGACCTTTAAATTTTACCATGTGCTTATCAATTGACTGGCATTTACTTTCGCTCATAGCATTCCCGAATGCCACATTAAAATGGTGCAAAACAGGACGTATTTTATATGCTCGATCATACGATGGGTCGTCACGGGTTGGCTGTCCATCGTTGTTTGCAAAATGCAAGTTGGAAAAAAGTCATAAATGCGTCTCGATTGCTTTCTTTGCTGTCCAAACAATGAATAAATGCAAGAGCGTAAGAATATTTTTCGCTTTGTTCAGTTTTTTTCACTTTGTTCAGTGCAAAAAAAATTTCAGACTTTTTACACTTACCGACCAATGGGACATATATGTCCCATGCTTTTTTTTCAATAAGGAGTAAATTTTTTTAAATTTTTTTAAATTTTTTTTTTATAAAATACGTCCAAAAACATGAATCGCAAAAAAAAAATTCAATTTACAAGCGGTTTAACTTTGGTCGTCAAAGGGTTAAAAAAATAAAATCTAAACCAATTAACATGCATCTCCCAAGTCCTTTAATTTTTTCTTAAAAATTATTGATCTATTACTTCTGCACAATATGAAAGTACAACAAAAACAAATTGTGTCTACTATTTAATGTTTATATATGAAGACAAAAAAAGTAAAATAAAAATAATCACAAACATAATTTAAGAATCCATACAGTTGTGAATGTATGTTTTATATTCTGTTCGCTTTCTATCTTTTAGGAATTTTGCAAATACAAATAACACACATTCAATGTGGGACAATTACACTGAAAATAATTCAGACTTCATTTTTCGAAAGAAACAATTTTAGCTATTCTTTCGTGTAGAATTTTAAATGACCTTTGTTTATAACACGAAAGTTTAGCTGTGAAAGTTTTTTTCGTGTAATAAACAAAAGCCATTTAGAATTCTACGAAGGTAACAAGTTCGTTCGTTGTTTTGTTTTGCGTAAACTTGTAAAATATTTTAACCCTAGAAATATAATATGCGTAAATGTTACGCATGCACGGTTGAAATATTGCTATTTCTCTTTTATTAGCTGAAATAAGTTGATGCGCACTTCACACATAAGTTGCTGTGCACATTTCATATATAAACTTATTTTAAGTTTCGGTCTTTTATTTAATATTTGTTTATAATCCACATTTGCTTCTTCCTAATTATTCAAAAAATACAACAATATAGCAGGGTAAAATAATACGTCAGTTTTACGTAAGATTAGCTCTTTCTAGGGTTAAAATATTGCATTAAACCAGGGACCGTAACAGTTATTCCTTTTTTCATAAAAGTCAGATGATAACAGGTATTTTATGATTTTTATTTTTTTGAAAAATAATAACTGTTATTTTTTGATTTTTATTTTTTCGATCAAGAATAACAGTTATTTTTTGATTTTTATTTTTTCGAGCAAAAATAAAAGTTAATCTTTAAGGAAATGTACGTGCTAAAATTATTTAGTTGACTTTAAATATTTATTTTAATGCGCATAAGAAATCCCAATGATGATTACACATTTAAATAAATATTTAAAGACAACTCAATAATTATAACACGTACATTTCTTTAAAGAATAACTTTTATTTTTGATCGAAAAAATAAAAATAAAAAAATAACTGTAATGTTTGATCGAAAAAATAAAAATCAAAACTTTTAAAATCATAATATTTTATCATAGAAAAGTTCTTAAGGATCAATATAGTATACTTAAGTCAGTTCGCCGGCATTTACTTCTATATGCTTTTTTGTTTTGAACTTTCAAAATAACTGTTATTTTCGGTCCCTGCATTAACCACATTCACCACAGCAGGCTACACGAACACACGACTACAAATACTGCTGGTTGCAATTGTAGTCGTTCAGCTACTGAATTATATTGAAGTCGACAGCTACAATTGAAAATATATAAACAGCTGTTTTTATTATTATGTATGTATATTTCAATGGTGTCTCTATCATTTCTTATTATAAAAAATGGAACAACATTCATAATTGCAGACTCTATCACAAACTTAATTTAAATCTACAAAAATATAAATACTCATTTGTAATACATTGATTGATTTTGAATAAAACATAAATTATTTAGGAAATTTTTCATTTAATTTTATTATGATAATATTAGTATGGTTCAATTATGTATGGAACAAAATATCGGCCAAATTGCCGCCGCGACTTCGGCATCACACCTTCATCCGATGATCCAAATTTTCGATGACGCTGAGGCATAATTGAGGTTCTATGCTGTTAATGTGCCGGCTTATCGTGGTACACCTTTTCATTCAAATAACCCCAAAGAAAGTAGTCCAACATGATCTTGGCCAATTGACATCGCCACAACGTGAGATAACACGGCCATTGAATTTGTCGCGCAAAAGAGCCATTGTTTCGTTAGCTGTGTGG
The DNA here is from genome assembly GCA_943735925.1 of Pollenia amentaria. Lineage (NCBI taxonomy): Eukaryota > Metazoa > Arthropoda > Insecta > Diptera > Polleniidae > Pollenia > Pollenia amentaria. The sequence goes on along the minus strand of OX031008.1, from coordinate 194,477,856 downwards.
CAAGTGGCACCGTCCTGTTGAAACCACATATCGTCCACATCAATATCTTCTAATTTGAGCCATAAAAAGTTCGTTATCATCTCACGATAGCGAACACCATTCACAGTAACTGCTTGACCGGCGACTTTTTGAAAAATACGGCCCGATGATGCCGCCAGCCCATAAACCGCACCAAACAGTCACTCCTTGTGGGTGCCTTGGTTTTTCGACAATCACTCTTGGATTATCATTCGCCCAAATGCGGAATTTCTGCTTATTGACGAATCCATTGAGGTGAAAATGTGCCTCATCACTGAATATGATTTGCACGATATGCATTTTGATTTGAACGCCCATTTTCATAATAAGAATGAATAACTTTAACGCGTTGTTCGATTGTGTATCTTTCCATGGTTCAAATTGAGTAAGTCTGAAATTGATAAATGTTGAATGAAATGCAGAAAGAAACTTGACGTTTAGGTGTGGATCGTATTCAACATCGGCCCTTAAAATTTAACCGCCCATTATAACTTGAAAACAAAAGAATTTATTAAAAAATATTTAATATTGTAATTTTGTTCTTTTTGGAAGTCATAAAGAATATTATCTTTACGAAAGGTTAAATAAAAGATTCATATAAACTACTTTTAAAATAAAAAATGCTATTCTTGGAAATTGCATGCTTCATATATAATTTTAAAATTATTAAGGCTTAATAAATTACATTTTGGAAAGTCGCTCAACTTATTTATAGGGTTGAGTAAAAATATATATGTAAAAGTTTATATTATAGGGGCCAAATAAAAGGATTTCATTAATTCGACATATTTGTATGGGAGCTTCCTCAAAGGTTGAAGATAGAGGGCAAGTATGTTGTGAGAAAATGTTAAGGACGAAAAAAATATATACATTTGATTCCCCTTGGGGCGACTCCTAGGCTGTTATGGCACTTTTTCTTCAATATACGTAAAGAATATAATACATATATTAGGCTTTCTAAAAGGGTATTTTATTGTTTTTTCAGATTATCCAATAAACGAAACCGTTTTTGAGTGAAGCGAATAAAAGTTGAGCAACTTCCTGCATATTCAAAATAGCGGTATAAGTCGTGCCTACCGAAAAAAAAAACGGTTAGCACCACTGGATTCAGCGTACCGGAATTAGGTAAATCCGCCAGGTTTAACGCTTGTGTTATTATAATATCGATATAATTTGAATATGAAGCCAATTTTTTAAAGAAGTCAATCAAGATGTATGAATATTTTAAATTGGCTCATAATAGGTAAATAAATGGGTATGCTTTACACGCCATGTGAAACTCACTTTGAATTTTCCAATGATATCCATATTGTTAAAATTCAGTTTATACATAAACACTTGTGGATACAGTATTTTGAAATTTTTTTCGATCCCCAGCAAAAACTTCACTTACAATGCTACTTTTAATTACTTCCAGAATTCATTACTTTGCAGCTTTATTCGCCACTTTTTGCAGTATTAGTTATATATAAAATAATAACTTTATTATTACATCATAAATAAGTCATAATTATACATTACAAAAAATACTTCGGTATAATGACATAAATAAGTTATTATTATATGATTTGAAATAATTTTAAAATCAATTTGCAATATATTATATTAATATTTGTTAGATATCCGGTAATATTATACAATTTTAAGAATAATGTGAAATAAATGGAAAAATTACCAACACAATATATTTTTGTTATTAGAATACTATTAGTGATATCAATCTAATGTAAACGATGTTTTTTTGAAGAACATAATCAGGCCTGTCACAGAAGTTGTTCGGAATGGTTTTGAATCCGTATTTTCATTTCGATCGGTTTTCGTAATTCCGAATAATTTAAATTTTGTTATTTTAAGTTAAATGTGGCAATATTGTGCAAACCAAAACAAAAACCTTTTTCGATTGAAAAATTAAAAGTGATTTCCTTCCGAGAAAATTTATCGCTTTTCGCTTTTCTGAAGAAGCTTTGTCCGAATTTAAAAAAACTTTTGATCGAAATTTATTTCTGTGACAGGCCCGTATATTTACATATATTAATAACCACATAGTTATTGCAGTGTTAGAGCTATAAATGATTTTGTTCAGCAAAAGCCCTCTTTATTAAATATTTTCTTACATATCGAAAAATTTATTATTATGTACATTTTTTGAAAGTTAATTTGAAAGTACTTATTTCTTGTCTCTTTTGGTAACTACACATTTTTATACAACTTTTAAGTATAAAAAAAAGGTATTGTTTTTTAGGTTGTAATTGGCCGGCGGCATGAAATAACCCCCCAAAACATAACGCCCCAAAAAAAATATGAAATAACCCCCCAAAGTGTGGGGCGTTATTTCATATGCAATAAAACCCCAATTTCAAAAATGAAATAAACCCCCAATGAAATGAAATAACTCCCAAAATCAAAATGAAATAAGTCCCCAATATTTAGGGACTTATTTCATATGAAATAGTTCCCCAATTCCAGAAATGAAATAAGACCCCAATATAATACATATTGTTCAGTTTTGGTTGGGCGCAAAGACTTTTTCCTCTATGGTATAACAAACACCGGCTTCGCTAACTAAAGCTTTTCTGCATAGCCGGCCTTCGGCCGGGCGCAAGGATTTTCTCCTCTATAGTATTCCAAACACCGGCTTCGCTAACTAAAGCTTTAATGCATAGCCGGCCTTCGGCCGGGCGCAAGGATTTTCTCCTCTATAGTATTCCAAACACCGGCTTCGCTTACTAAAGCTTTTCTGCATAGCCGGCCTTCGGCCGGTCGCAAGGATTTTCTCCTCTATAGTATTCCAAACACCGGCTTCGCTAAATAAAGCTTTTCTGCATAGCCGGCCTTCGGCCGGGCGCAAGGATTTTTCCCCTATATTGTATTCCAAACACCGGCTTCGCTAACTAAAGCTTTTCTGCTAACCCGGTCTTCGGTCGGGCACAAGGCATTAGTTAGCCTTGCGCGCGGCCGAAGGCCGGCTATGCAGAAAAGCTTTAGTTAGCGAAGCCGGTGTTTGAAATACCATAGAGGATAAAATCATTGCGCCCGGCCGAAGGCCGGCTATGCAGAAAAGCTTAAATTAGCGATTCGGGATTTTCGAATTCGAAATTATAAAGTTCGGGACTTAGAGATTCCGATTTCTGAAATTCAGGACTTAAAAATAATCCCAATTTTTTTAGGATTCTGAAATTATAGTTTTTGATACTTAGTCCCTTTTTTATGTTTGGTAAACATATGCAGTGAATATAACAAAACACAATTTGTCATCATTATGACTTTTAAAATATGTAATTTAAAAATTAAATAAGTCCCCAAAATATTTTTAGGGACTTATTTCATTTCAGATTTTTGGGGAGTTATTTCATTTGAAATAATCCCCCAATTGAAAAAATGAAATAACACCCCAAAAAAAAGAAAAAACCCCCCAAAAATCGTTTTTGTTGTTCTCTGTACAAATTTTTGGGGGGTTATTTCATATTTTTTTTGGGGCGTTATATTTTGGGGGGTTATTTCATGCCGCCTAATTGGCCAAATTATAAAGGATTACTTTTGGGACATCACGAACAAAAATAAGTAATTTTTTTAGTAGAAAAATAAGTACTCTCTTCCTCAAGTTCTCATTATTTATCTGCTTAGTTTGTAAGCAAAGTTTTTGCTGGGTCTATAACTCCTTAACTAGGAGTGTTGGAGCGAAAATAGAAATTAGAGTTCAAACAGAACTGATTCTTCAACTTCAGGCAAAAATCCTAAAGCCCATAATTCAAACGTCGGCAGTAACTTCAATTCTCTCTCAGATTATTGTTTTAATTTTTTTATTTTCTCTTGTTTTTCATTTTCTGTTTACAAAATTTATGAAATTTAATGAAAGTATGGTAGCGTTGTTGGGAGAATAATTGTCTATATGTAAGAGCATTAGAAAAATCGTTCTCAAAATAAAATTGATTTTATTTAACGAAGGTTTTATATGATAAATTTGTATGCCAAATTGTACGGAAAATGTGGTCTCGATGCAGTTCTGTTTGAACATTTAGTTTAATTTGACTACAACGACAAAATAAGCATATACAACAACCTGCAGCCATGTAGCCATATCGTCGTGAAAATAATAATAATCATATACACACATGTATTCTATTTTTGACATATTGAAGTCGGTAGCCTATTGTCTCGAATGTGTGAAAAGCATATGAAATTTTCAACAGATATCGTGCACACACACATGGTTCGTATCTTTAATAATTTATGTTGCGTTATGAACGGTAAATAACTGTAATTAATTCTCAATTAGTCATTGAACGAAATTGTGTAATCAACAAAGTTCTTTTTTGTTTTTTTTTTTCGAAAATGTAGAATTTTTTGTCAAAAAGAAACACTACACGACGAAAATGTTATTTTACGACTTAATGCTATTAATGCAATTGGCGCAAACAACGAACATTGCACAGCACAACGAACTTGCCGACAAGAGTTCGCTGTGTAATTCGTCGAAAAAGATACATTAAGAACGAGAAGAACATATGTAAATCTCATTTAGAAACAGGGCTGCCAGATTTGACGATTTATCGTCATTTTGACGATTTTTGGTTCCAAAATTAGCAATGTGCCGATTTGCTGATTTTTTTCTAAAAAGGGACGATTTTATTTAGTCTTCAAAATAAGACAAAAATAAATTTTTATATTCATCCCTATTGTAAATAAAATTATACTAGAAATTTTTCCATAAAAAATTTTATGGGCAAAAGCAAAATTTCGAGTCAAGTCAATTTAAAAAAATTCGTACCAAAACCTTGATTTTGAGGTTGAGAGTTCACTCGTGTGGGGAGCAGGTGAAATTATGGACTGAGTTGGCTCATTTTTAACATTTAATACACCATATATATGAAAAAATGTTAAGCCATGGTGCCAAAACTATAATTTCGTGAAGAAAGATTGTTTCAGGTTAAAAAGAAAAAAAAAAAATAATAATAGATTATAAAAAAATTTAAAGAAGTTAAGGTTTACAGGTCATTAGAGATTTATGGGTATAAATTAAGGGCAGTCGTGGTTTTTTGTTCATATCTTCGGCATTTGTAGACCGATCTGGCTGAAATATAATAGCACACTTTCCCATGCTATATCTAATAATTGTCTAGCAATGTTTATATCGAGTCTTTGGAAATCCAATTTCAACAATCACATGGTTAGATTGACATCGTTAAGCCAACTTTGCTATTCATAAGGACTCAGAATATACATCACCCTCTATGCTGAAAGGTATAAACATTTTAAATTTTTTAGAAAATGGCCCGATTAAAAGTATCTTTTATTCTTAAGACTTTGAAAAAAACCATAGATTATTATATTGTAATTAAAAGTTTACAAAACAAATTTTTTATGAAAATTGTTCTTAACAAACGTTTGTTAAATTTCATAAACATACGGGCGTATATGTATGTATATAATATTTTTTGTTTGCTTGTTTTTAAATTAAAATCGAACAAACTTTGTTTAAAATCTAACTTTTAATTGTCCGATTTTTTTGATGATTTTTTCACAATTTTATCTGGCAGCTCTGTTTAGAAATTATATGGAATTTATGTAAATAAAGAAAAAGTTGACCAGCAACTAAAACGTTGGAGAGAACATTTTGGCCCTAATCATGTAAAACGCAACGCAACGCCAAAGAATTATATTGCAAGCAAAAACAAAGTCATAAATATGTTGTAATTTTGTTGTTGCTTTCTACAGAAATTCACATTTCGTTTTAAAATTTCAAACGCTGCATACCTTGTGGCGTTTAAAATTTTAAAACGGTACATGAATTTCTTTAGAAAGCAACAACAAAATTACAAAAATAAATGACAATAATTTCAGTTAATTTCTCCAACAACTTTATACAAGTTGAACGACCGGTAAAAGACTTCTTAACTTGCACTATAAAAAGCTACTGCCACAAAGTTTCTTCATTAACATATTAAACTTCGTGTAGCAAGCCAATTGCCTCAACTTTTTCTAGTCTTTAAAGGACTAGAAAAAGAACTGTATCCAAGCTAATTTTAATGTTGGATAAAAAAAGTAATTATTGCTGAAAAAATTAAAAAAGTATTGAATCTGATATGCAAAACATACTCCAGAAGAGGCTTAAGCTACGGCCACGCTTATTAAATATTTCACCAAATAAGCATAACCACTACTTCTGTTATTAAGTAATTAGATTTAACATGGTCTTAGGCCCTAATCATGTAAAACGCAACGCAATGCCAAAGAGTTTTATTGAAAGAAACAAAGTAATAAATATTTTGTAATTTAGTGTTGCTTTCTACAGAAATATACATTGCGTTTTTAAATTTCAAACGTGGCATAGCTTATGGCGTTGAAACGGTGCATGAATTTCTGTAGAGCGCTACAACAAAATTACAAAATATTTATGACATTGTGCTTTCAATTTAATTCTTTGGCGTTGCGTTGCGTTTTACATGATAAGGGCCTTAATATCACAAAATAAAACATAGCTTAAAACTGTTTTATGTAAGATGTGGTATTATAAACAAAATAAATATTGAAATTAAAGGAAATTTATATTACAGTCTGCCTCCTGGTCCCGCTATTCTCGTCAAATGTTTGACAAGTGTGACCGTAGCTTTAGACTCTTTATATTGACGGACGTTAAACGATACACTCGTACAAATTAGTGCAGGCTGGTGCCAAAGCTCAACGCTCCAACATTTATCCAAGCTATGACGTTTTGGGACAAGCAAAGCAGAGAGGCTATGCTAGTGTATCTTTGGTAACAGATTTGTATGCTGAAGTGGCCCATCAGAGCTTGTTGGACCACACTGCAGCTGGGATACAATATGGTTGTGGCTTCTTGATGGAGGACTAATATAAACATAATATGGTTGTCGTTGACAATAATATGGTTAGATTAAACATAATATGTTTAAAATTTTCTTCAAAAATAGTTTTGTTGGAGGTGACCATATTAAAACATATTTTTTCTCTGCGTGCATGCTCTGTAACTTTGGTGAGAACTTCTCGCATCGAAAACATGTGAAACAAAATATTTCGTCGTTTCTCGAAAAGTGAGAAAAAAGTGTGTCTGTAACTCATGTCGAAAACTATCAAAAGAGATTACGTCGTTACGCTATAAATGTCATAATATTCCACTCAAAGCCGATTAGAAATTGCAGATGTTGAGAACGCCAGTCAAACATATCGTTGACGGCGACCAAATTTGACTAAAATTTAAAAAACAAGCGTCGGCTATACCAAAAAATGTAAAGTGCGACTTTAATGTTTATTGATGAACAAATTGCTTTAAAAAACATTCGTATATTTTTAAAAATTGTTAAAAGCAAAATAATTAAACAATGGAAAACTCTGCCAAGAACATAATACTTATCTCTTCATTGTTTTTTGCATTTTTATTTATTTTGTAGTGTTAAAAATTTTTCTCACCCCGTTTTTACGAGTGACTTTATTTGACAGTTCAAAGCGGGAACTTTCTCACAAAAATTTTATATACATACTTTTTCAGTATATTGGCGAGAACTTTCCTTACGTAACAGTTATTACTCGCCAACAATGTTACACACGCAGTTAAGTGAGAAAAACAGCTGTTTGTTTCAATCGAAAAGTTTCTCGCCGCGGGAGTTACAGAACATGGGCACAGGTTTAAACATTGAGAACTCAGATTCTAAATAGTTTCTTTTACCACTTTATGTTACTATTATTTAGTAAATTCACATAAAAAAGTTTTAGGCATTATTTATACGAGGATTTTTACAACATGCCTTTTTTAATTTTCTTTCAAAGCTGCTGCCAAAATCTTTTAACATTAACATGAATGATGACTTTTAAGACGTCTTTTTGGTTTTTTTTTTTTTTTTTTTTTTTTGGAAAATAAAACATAATATCAAAATTTGACCTGGCAGTAAACGATAATTATAAAAAATACGAAGAACAGAATTCATGGCTTTTTTTCTACCCCTTTTTCTTCTCTGCCGAGTTCGTCTACAAATAAAAAAACATTTCTTAAAAATCGTCATATAAATGCCGCCTTAAAATACAAATAGGAAAAAAAAATAAAAAATTGAAGTTTTAAAATATAAGAGTAAGCTTTTTTAATTAAAATCGTATGAAAAAAACGAAATATTTAATTTGTCCGATTTGTCCGATACATGACAGATATATTAATAGTAGAATCCAAAAAATACCACTCAAGTACATAACCATTGTACCCGTGTAGATTTTTAATCATTTTCAGTTTCAGAGCAAAAACTGTATGATTTAAAACTCGTTTAGTAATAATATAAACAAATTAATTAAATAATTTATTATATTTACTACAATTTATAATTGTTTATTAATTATAAGAACAAAACATGATGCCAATAACGATTAATAATTATACATACAGTAAGAAAACATAACCAAAAATGTCACGCAAACATATTCCGGGGTACAAGTGTATCACATTATAATGTTTACCTTTACAAAAAAAATTATTTAATTTAGAAGTACTTAATTAAAACTTTAAAAAAGGTTATTAAATAAATTTATAAATTTATTAAAAAACAAACTTTGAACAGTCTCTTATTTGCTTATCTTTCATTAAAAAAACTATTGGGTTCAAGGGTACATCAGTTATCTGTTTGCATAGGAATCATCTTTGGAAGCTTATAGCTATGGAACTGATGTGCCAAATTTTAAAAATTACCAAGAAAACGACATAAAATGACTTAAATTTCCTAGATATGAAGTTTCAATACTGTATCACTATTAGGTTTACTGCTTCAAAGATTTAAATTCGCTAGTGGACACAAGTATACCCGGTTTTGCATTCTACGGTTAAGGAATATGCAAAAAAATTTTTTTCGTAAAGTATGGTAACAATCGGATAACTACCAGCGAGATATCAATTTAATTCCGCTGGATTCAGCATTTCACCCACTGTGTATTGAAAACAAAAATATCGCAAGACCCTTTTTATAATTTACGATAGTTTTCGTATTTATTAGGTACGCTTTTTTATACCCTCCACCACCACTGTGGTGAATGAGGGTATACTAAGTTTGTCATTCCGTGTGAAACTTTTTTATTATACATCTAAGACCCCATAAAGTATATATATTCTGGCTCCTTGAGTAATTCTAAGACGATTTAGCCATGTCTGTCTGTCTGTCTGTCTGTCTATCTGTTGAAAACACGCTCACTTTTGAAAAACGCAAAAGAAAAGAACAAACTTGGTCTTAAATTGCTTGTAGTTATCCTAAGCAGTTTGGGATTGAAATCCAGCAACATCGGCTCAGTAGGATCAGAACTATGAATGAAAATGTGGAACCACCACCCTGAAAAAATTGATACAAAAACTAACATAAATGGTTTATTAATGCACGGAATGACATAAAATTTTGCTCGAATTTGGTTTGTACGACTGCAAATCATACTGGTAAATTTCGTGACGATCGGTCCATAATTTACCATAGGCCCCATATAAACCCATCTCGAGGAAAACAGTGTAGTACCCTACTCTCGGAAAACAGTTTATTGCGCCTAAAACCAAATAAAGCTCACTTTGGGAAAATAATAAAATTCTCCTTAAACCATCACAGATATAGATATTGCGGTAAAATGTCTTACTAAAATTCATATGGCCAGAAAAAATATCATGCAAATTTGTGAAATTTTCTGTTAACGCTAAAACTAATTACACTGCTGTATTGAAATTTATTCTAATTTATTTTTTGTAATACTAGAAATCAGTCTTCAGAATTTTGGGATGATTGGGCCATAATTTACCATAGGTCCAATACAAATTACTCTCCTAAAAATTATTTTAGTTCGGCTAAAACTTTAACGAATCATGATATTTTACTCAAGCATGTTCAAAGTCCTAACAAGAAACGCATAAAATTTTCTTGTTGTCGGTCAATAATTTAATTCATGTCTAAACCGCAACTAATTTTAATGCTCGTTTTTGTGAAGCTTAGTTAATAATATATATGTATTTATCATATAGAGCTCACTCCTGTCGGTGGAGGGCATCAAAGATTCGGCACAGCCGAATATAGCACTCTAACTTGTTTTAATGTAAAATTTACCATGCTGCATTTAAAAAATGTGTGATTGTCAAGAATTTAAAAACAGAGGGCGGTGTTGTTCTACGTATGGAATGCTGAGTGTCTTTTAAATTAAACGTTTTTGAGTCTCGTTGTCAGGTACAACCGAATTTAAAACACAACTTACCTTCGCGTTTGAGAAATTGTATGTGGTTGTGTTGATGCAAATATACACTGGTGTATGTGGTAATGTCAAAAGTGGCATGTACAACAACAGAAGCAGAAACAACAAAAGCAGACTTGCCAGTCAACCAAACAAACATCATTCATTTTTTAAAAATAAAAAAATAAACACATCAAAAGTTGTCATGGAGAATAGAAATTTGGAATGTGGTGGGTGGCTGGTTGTGGCACGAAAACTTGACTTTTTGTTTCTACACAAAGTGTAATGAAATATTTTTAATTTCTAAAATACTCTAAAACACAATGTAAGCAATACTATTTTTATAACGAATTTTATTTTTAACTTGTTTTCCTCCTTAAATATAATTTTATTTTTTGTTTTTAACTTTAACTGCCCGTTCGCCGATATCGAACGTTAACGTTCGAATAGAAAATTACATTTAAAACAAAAACAATTTTTGAAAATTATATATAAACTTTTATTCTTAACTCTTTAAAAGGCTCTTATCCTATTTAATTTTAAGCCTTGTCGCAATAACCATTAAGGACAGCTGCAATATGGGCTAGTTTTTGCTTGTTTTTTTTTAATATTTCTAAGCAGTCCTTTTTTCTATTTTTGTTTTTTTTTTATAGTTGCCAGACAATAAACCGTTTCATTTGCAGCTCTTTTTTTCTCTGTGCTTTAATACGCATAAACTAAACTTAAGTAAAGTAATGCTAACTATCATATGGATTTCTCTCATACTTTATTTAAGCTTTTTGTACTTACACTTATAAATACAAATTTGCAATTGTAGTTTTGTTACAGTGTTGTACCACATAAATAAGAACGATGCACGATTAAATTTTTAACGCTAATGATTAAAAATTATGGGGTTTTTTCATAGAGCTCATTAAAAATTAATGGGAAATAGTTTTTTTTTTGTTGCTTTTTATTTATTATGTAGTTTGAATCACTTATAAAGAGCATATCTCGTAAATTTTTTAGTAAAGTAAGTATATCCCACTAAAGTCCAAAACAATCTTGCCGCATTATGTTGCAACGTACCTGAAAATATTAAAGTGAAAATTAATGCTAATATCTTGGCCAAGTTAATTTTACAAAAAAATTAGAAATTGTCTCTAATCGCGAAATTCATAGAATCAAGCAAACAATTTGTGGATTATACACCCATAGAAAAAACATATTTAAATACGGACAACTCCAACAAAACTATGTTTAAGGAAAATTGTTAACATATTAAGTTTAATTTAAACATATTATTGCCACCGACAACCATTTTATGAATTAAATAGTCCTCCATCAAGAAGCCAGAATCATATTATGGTTGCCTCTGAACAGGTTATATTTAATAACAACTGAAAACATGTTTAACACGTATATGGCATGGTTGGTTTTCAACCATGGAAAAGAGGAGAATGCTATTATTATTTTTGAAAACAAATGATTGTCATATTTAAATATAACATGTTTAGAGGCAGCGATAATATGGTTGTGATTTCTCGATAGAGGACTAATTTAACCATAATGTGGTTGTCGGTCACAATAATATGGTTAAATTAAACATAATATGATTAAAATTTTCTTTACAAATAGTTTTGCTGTTATTTTTATTTTTAATTACTAAAAATTGTAAAAATTTTAAATTGTGAATATATTTTTTCAATAAATGGTATTTTTAATTGTAATTAAAAAATGATCAAAAAACTTTGCATTTCAAACAATGTGTTAATAATTTAATTAAATGTAGCTCAGGTTTTGACAATTTACAACATCAATTCAAAAGTTCAAAAGTTTCCTGACGAGCTGGCCTAAGCAATCAGCGAAATGCGCATAGAAACTAGCTTTCCCACAACAATAAATTTCAGTGTTTTCATTCAAAAATTTATTTTATAATCATTCATTAATAAATGAATTAATTAATAATCAATTCTACAAGTTTAAATTCTTTTAAACGAAGAAATAGACTAAAATTTGTTGTTATTTATTTAATATTTTAATTAAAAATTTATTTCAAAACAACTAAAATGTTAATTAAGTAAAAATTATATTTTTAATTTCCTTTCAAGTAAAAATATAATTAATTCAATTATCACATTAATTAAATTTTAATACTTTTGAAAAAAATTTTTTTAATTGATAAAAAACTACTGATAATTTTTTCTGTGCTGATAATTGATTCTGTGATTTCAACGATTATGGAAGACACTGTTCTATAAGATATGTAAGTTAGAAGTCATTCCTCACATATTCAACCCGAGACAAGTATGGTCCATTGTGACACATGTAGCTCCTCTGTAAATCTAACAAGCTAGATCCTAGCACTACGACCAGTTAGATCCTAGTACCACCAGCATTGCTAGTCACACCGTCCTCCTGCCTTTCATGCAGTGGCCTGTGATAATTCATATCATGGTTCTAATGCAGGCCTTGCTCCTGCCCCGTACTGAATTGGAAACAGTCTTCCTAAGCGTCGGCCATAGCGTCCATAATACTCTACAGTCCGTGCTATTCCTCCAGGTATAATAAGCCGCGTTAAGCACCCATTCCCTAATCTTCCTTAAAGAAAAGCCTACTGCAGGTCTGGCAGTTTTCACACATTCAGAATACTCCATTTCCCAGCACAGTATCACCAACTCATAGGCCATTTCATAGCCGGTGATGTTGCAGTGACTCGATAGAGAGCAAAGTCTATAATATTATTTAATCGTAGAATACATAACCAAAAAACTCAAACAAACACATAACCAGGGTACATTTGTACCCCATTATAATATTTAATCATGTTCAGCTTCACAGCAAAAACTATTTGATTTAAAACACGTTTAATCAAAATCTAACAAATTAATTAGATATTTTTTTATATTTGATAAATTGTTGAATAGTTTATTTCATTTTAAATTATGCCAAGCATAATTCAATATATAAACAGTAGGCAAACAATCAAAAAATACCAGGCAAACATAATACCGGGGTACATTTGTACCCCATTGTATTTTTAACCTTCACAAAAGCCATATTTATCTATTTAAGAATCCTTTAATTAAAAATTTTGAAAAAGTAATTAGATAATTTAATATATTTGATTAACAAGATCTTCGAACAGCCTCTTATTCATATAAAAAAACTATTGGGTTATGTGTTTGCGTAGGTTTTATCCTTGGAAGTGTTTAGTTATGGAGCCGCTGAACCAATTTTCATAAATGCTCAATAAAACGACTCAAAAAGACTTGCATTTTCTAGATCCGATAATACTCTATTACTCCAATACTCTATTAGTATTGGTTTTGCAGCTAGAATCGTTTAAAGTTGCTATTGGACATACGGATACCCGGTTATGCATTCTACGGTTAAAGCAAAAAACTTTAAAGAATTCGATAACATTTTACACATCTGATTTTGATGATACGTTCATAAATGAAAGCTTATAAAAAATTATTTAAGCTTTTTTGTGTGTTTTTTCAAGATTTTTTCAAAACCTTGAATCAAAAAAATTCGCTAACAAATTGGTTATTTCGCAGTACCCTGGTCAATAAACTTATATGGTGTTCAGATAAAAATTCTTTATTTAGTTAATATTCGGTTCATTGAAAAATTGCCTTTCTGTTCACACATACACAATTTAGCTAACTCAATTAGCGTTTAACAGTCTGAAAAAGGTAAAACGTAATCTGTTTTCATGTATGTGTGGCAAAAAAACTAAAAACGTTAACAAAAATGTACATGAGTAAGTAAAATGTAAAAAACTTTTGACATCTTTATGGAATAAACAAATGGCTTCTTGCGCAGACCTAGTGGATAGACCTTTGTTTTGTTGGCATTTCAGTTTCAGTGAGTTAGTTTTGCTCACGAAACTCACTTGTTACAGTGTTGCATTTTAATTGTTCTAAACATTATAACAATTTCGTATGAATTAAACAGTAACTGAATTTAAATTTTATTTGGATAATTAAGCTCAATAATGGCATTTATTGCGCAAGACTCAATTAAGGTGCACATCTGATTACGGTTTTACATGGGAAAATAATGACTACTCTCCCTTATGAACCCACCTTGTACTTATTATACTATGGTACAAGGTAGGTTCATTAGAGAGAGCTGTCATTTAGCCATGTAATGTCAAATTAATTTATTTGATTTTGACGCTTGTTTTAATTTTTTTTGTTTGACGTTATATGAAGTTTGAAACTGAGAACAAAATTTCTAATTACTATACTTGTACGTATTCTTCCCTACTGAAAATTAAAAAAATATTATAATTTCGTTGCACTAACGAATTAATGGAATAAAAAATTCATCCAAAACTCGAAAACGACTTGTAGAATTTAAATTAAAACTAAAAAAATTCGTAATTTTATCTTCTGAATATTTTTGGATTTCTTAAAGAAAGAAAGGCAAGGAAGAAATAAATTGATGCTGAATTATAAAACTGTATATCTATTCTTTTAAGATTCTTTCAAAATTAAGCAAATTTCGATCTACCAAAGTGAAATACCATTTGGTTGATTGATGTTTGACTATTGACGTCATCCGGCTTCAATAGCCGAGTGAGTAAAGACGGCAAACCCCACTGAAGAGATTATGTACAATCGAAACTAGTCTGGGCAACCTGTCTGTGGAAGCCTGGGTTCAAATCTCAGCGCAATCAAGAATGAAAAATTACCTATAAAATTTTAAATCATTTCATGCTGTAAAATTCCTGTCTTCACAAAAATAATTTAATGAAAATTAAATTCAATGAACTTACCCCTAATTAAAAATATCTAAATTTGGATTAAAACCCATTAACAGTTCAATAAAATAATCACAGTACTAATTATTTTTAATTCGATTAATATACACAATATTTATGTAGATTATATAAAACAATTAAAATAAGTTTGTCTCGTCCATCTACTCGACTACTTGATGCCTTACACCAAAGTATTTGAAGGTGGAACTCATTTGCGGCCCATGGGCAACCATGAACCTGGAAAAACAAAATTATTAATCCAAATTTTCATTTTCTTAATTGGGCTAAAGTTCATTATATAGCGTGATCCATTTCGAGGTTCCCTACTTTCTTAAAGAAAAAAAAACACAGAAAAATCAAATTTAATGGGGAATATTTATTAAGATTTGAAAGAACATTCTTTAGCATTTATTTTTTAAAGATTATGTCTATCAAATGTTGGCCGTTGCTTCGTCGCAGATAGTCCATCCGTTGAGCCCAATTTTCGATGACTCGTTCGAGCATTTCGACTGGTAACTGGCGAATGACACGCGTGATGTTTTCCTCCAAGGCCTGAATCGAAGCGGGTTTGTCCGCATAAACTTTAGACTTTACATATCCCCACAGGAATAAGTCTAACGGTGTGATATCACATGATCTTTGTGGCCCATCGACCGGCCCAAAACATAAAATTATGTGCTCACCGAAGTGTTCTCTCAATAAATCCATTGATTGATGCGATGTGTGGGAAGTGGCGCCGTCCTGTTAATAACAAATGTCGCCGAGATCATGAGCCATTGATCGGCATCATTTTTAATGAAATATGGACCGATGATTCCACCGGCCCACAAACCACACCAAACCGTTGTTTTTTCTAGATGAAGCGGCAGTTTTTGAATCTCTTCAGGTTGCTCTTCGTCTCAAATGCGGCAATTTTGTATGTTTACATACCCATTGAGCCAGAAATGGGCCTCATCGCTGAACCAAATGTTGCCTCGAAAACGTCGGATCTTCTTGGAACTTTTCAAGAGCCCATAGAGCGAAGCGATGTCGCTTGGGAAGGTCGAGCGGCTTCAGTTCTTGTACAAGCTCTTTTTTGTACGCTTTCAATATAAGATCTCGACGTAAAATGCGCCAAGTCGTTCCATACGTCAGTCCGAGTTGCTGCGATCGGCGCCGAATCGACTCTCCACGGTCTTCGTGTACACTCTCAGCAGAACCAATTTTCTATGAAATTTTAATGAGAATTGGTGGATCGAAATTTGTGCAAAATATTTTCCGCATATTTTTTGGCAGTCATTTATAGACCACTCTTCACAAAATTTTACTTTGTGATTCCAGTCATATGAAACTATGACATTTTAATATAATAGTATTATTCGTAACAGTTTAAGGCAGAGAGTGAGTTTTGTATGGTGCCTATGGTAAATTATGAATCGATAATTACGATATCTAGCATTTTGATTTCTAGTCGTATAAAACGAAATTAGGCACGATCTTATGTCAGTACGTGCATTTTACCTCCATAAATGTAAGTTTTTATAACAAAATTATCAATTGTTTGGGCTCATTACTGTTTTTCAACTGAACCGATTGTGCTGGATTTGAATCCCAAACTGCTCAGGAGAACTAGAAAGAATATGACACTAATACTATTCCTATATTTTGAGTCAATCGAAAGTGAGCGTGATTTTGACAGACGGATATCGCTCAATCGACTTAAAATTACTTAAGTAGCCAGAATAAGTAAGACGATTTTGGTTGCAATAAGATATTTTTGGATCCAATTTAATCAAAACACCAACATAATAAGTGCGTTTAACACTAACTCTATTCCAGAAAGAAGTTTGCATGTGGGCTGCATATCAGCCCCATGGTTTCGCGGGACTAGTTTTTAAGCTTTTAAAGTGAAATGATGGACTGTTTCTCATCTTTTCGAATAGGCTTCGTACATATGATAATAAGGACGAACCCAATAAAAAATGGAGCTTCCAACAAAGCAGGTTTGTAAGGGAGAAACGTAAAATTTTGGCTTACCATATCGCTTACAAATGACATGAAATTTATATGGCGAGTTCCCACTTTGAAGCAATAAATTTTCGACACAGAAAGCGCTTCATTCAGCGCATATACAATTTGCTGAATGTAGCGATCAGCTTTGCGCACTGAATTTTTTGTTACCGTTATTCTTTTTTATGGTCCCTTACAAACCTGCTTTGTAGTAAGGGAATGTCGTGGCTCTTCAAATATTGTATATTTTTTTTTAATTTATTAAGCATTCGTTCACTTACCTTAATGCATATCTGCATGTCTTATTGCGTAGCGCATAAATGTGTGCTTACTTTTTAAAATTTACTATCAGTGCTTCGCAAAATAGGAAAATGTTTTATTACGAATGTACTCACCCAACTTCATCAAAATATCTTTAGAATCACGAAAGTTTAACATGAACAGACAACCAACCAGCCAACCGGACGGACAGACATAAGTCGATCGGTACACTAAATGGTGGGTGTGGGAACGTTAATTTTATATTATTCAAATGAATCAGGCTAAATGTTATAAAAGGAACAAGATCAAAATTAAGGAGTGTTTTCATATTTGTTGCAGATGTATAGCGGTCCAATGGTTCTTTATCAGATTTTTATTTAAAGGTGGTATTTTAAGCAGACTAAGAGCCTAATACTGGCAGTCGTGAGCGAATACTTTTTCGATTCGATAGTAATTTTATTTCTAATTCTTTCAGTCGATACTGAACGAATCTAAACTATTGTTTTAGTGTTTCGAAAACTCAAATTATCACAAAATTCTACGTTCATAGTTTATTGAACAGCTACTGTTTGGTTAATTATTAAGTCACGTATATTTAAATTTATTTGAATGTATGCAAAAACGTATACATAAGCGAAAAAACTCTATTTACTATGAGTGTGAGTGTATGAGTGAGTTTGTGTTTTGTGTATTTAGTTTTAAATAAAAATATGTTTATAACAAAATAAAAACCCAGTTTATGTAGTAGATGTGAGAAAAGATAAAATAAAATACAACAAGTGTATTATGTATGTTTTAATTTGTCCATGTGTAGAAATTTACATGTGTATGGATGTATGCAATATATAAATATCAGATATGGGATACTCCCTAATAATTTAAGAAAATAAGTAGATCGAGTTCATTTCAGTTGTTACAGAAAATTGTTGAGTCTTTGCTGTAACAATCTCTTACAATATTTTTTATTTTTAATTTTTATTCTCTCAGTCAATGGCGCATATTCAGAAATTATCCATAAATGTGAACTTTTTCAAGTACCTATTTAAGCTAATCACAGTTGGTTACTTTCAGCACGAAAAATTTGCACTTAATTATGGATAAAGCTGTAACTAAATGAAAATGTTCTAATACATTCAAAGAACTGCTGCTTGGTTTCTTTTTATAATTTATTTCAAAAATAAAGCCTTCTTGATACAAATTTGTGTGTCTCTAATAAAGGGCGACTCTTCGTAAATTATATTTTCAACATGCTTTTTTATAGATTACGCGTGACTCATATCCAACTGCTTTGTCATTTTTCTTCAGCATCGTTCGGCAAGTCAAGAATTGAAGCCAGGCGACTTAAATTTGCGTCTCATTTTCATTGAAAGGGCTCTGGAAAAACTCAATGAAAATCGGGTGTTTGATCGTGAAATTTTGTTTAGTGATGAAGCACATTTCTGGTTTAATGGATAAGTTAATAAACAAAATTGCGGTATTTGGGCTGATGGGTAACCTGAAGAGCTACCATTACATCCATTAAAAAGAAAGTTATGGTGTGATTTATGGGCTGGTGGAATCATTGGTCCATATTTGTTCAAAAATGACGAAAATCAGAATGTTACCGTCAATGGTCACCGTTATCGCACCATGCTAACGCACTATGTGCTCCCTAAATTCAAGCGCATGGTCTCGATAAGCTTTGGTTTCAACAAGACGGCGCAGCAAGCCATACAGAGCGTGAAGCAATGACCTTGTTGAGAAATCATTTTGGTGTGTACTTAAATTAACTTTTGCTACGGTTAATTGAACACGTAGATCGTGCGATATCACACCTTTGGACTATTTTCTCTGGGGATGTGTTAGTCTGAGGTCTTCAAAAATAAGCTAGCTACGATTGATGCCATGACCAACATTTGCATGATATAATTTTCAAACAGTAAATGCTATTAATTGTGTTTTTTACCAATAATAAAAATTTTTATGTCACTTTCAAATTTATGTGTTTTATTTCACATTATAAATCAAACCTCAAGATGAATCTCCCAATATCTACCAAGCAATAAATACTCATACAGATTTTAAAATAATAAACTTAATTTATGATCTTTGCTACTTGCGTCCATTTTAGTTTAATGCAGTTTAAAATTTACCATCAGTGCTTCGAAAAATAGGAAAATGTTTTATTACGAATGTACTCACCCAACTTCATCAAAATATCTTTAGAATCGCGAAAGTTTTACATGAACAGACAGCCAACCAGCCAACCGGACGGACAGACGTAAGTCGATCGGTATACTAAAAGGTGGGTGTGGGAACGTTATTTTTATATGATACGCTTAATGTTGTAAACTATGAAATTGTGAAGTAACAAGATCAAAATTAAGGTGTGTTTTCATATTTGTTGCAGATGTATAACGGTCCAATGATTCTTTATCAGATTTTTATTTAAGGGTGGTATTTTAAGCAGTCTAAGCGCCTTATACTGGCAGTCGTGAGCGAATACTTTTTCGATTCGATAATAGTTTTGTTTCTAGTTCTTTCAGTTGATACTGCATTAAAAAAAAAAAACATCCGTATAAAAAAGAAAATTAACTGAACATTTTCTTTCGCTCAACCAAATTAGAAAGAATAACTTTTTTATTCAGGTTCTTATTTTAATTGTTTTTAATGTTTATAAATAGGGGTGTGCGATTAATCGGTCAATCAAAATGTTTATAAATCAGAATGCTTATTAATCGGTTAATCTATTAATAAACATTTCTGGTTAATCAAAGTTCTGATTGATTGAATAATTAAAATTTTAGTTATTCAAAGTTATTTTCGGGAATAAAAAATTCTTTATTATGATGTCCCAAATTTCCAATTTTTATTCTTGATAAATACACTGAAATTAATTGTTGAGGGTTAAGCTAGTTCCAATGCGTATTTCACTGGTTGCTTAAAGCAGATCATCAGAAATTCATATAATCAAATAGGAATCGGCAAATTGCATCACAAATGATTTTTTAGGTGGTTTATCGGTAGGGTACTATTTTCTCACAACGATAGTGTCATTTATGATCGAAAAATTAGCTCATATTCGGTTATTTTGCTCTTGAAGCTTACTTATCCCTGAAAGATTCGATTATGATACACAATGCTTGCTGGGATATAAAGAAATTTAAAAAACAAAGAATAAAATATTTTTAATTGTTGAAATTATATTGTTCAAAAATCTGATTAATCAATCAATCACGATTTTAATTAATCCAAAAAACAGTTAACCGATTAATTTAGAATTTTATTAATTGTGTTTTTAATTAATCGATTAGTTGATTAATAACAATTTGGATTGATTGAGATCTTTGATAAATAGATTAATCGTTCAGCCTTAGTATATATTTGTTAAAGAACAAAAATTGCTTTTTAGTAGCATCATATGTTTTTAATGTAATAACAGTACATATCAGTCAAAATATTATCGACATTTTATTTTCGCAACATCCCAGTATTCATGGATGCATTTCCTCTATCAGCTGAGAGCAGCTGCTGAGCTAGTACTGAATTGTGAACACGATCATTAACTATCTATGGACTATTTTGTATATTATTTTATAGCTTCTGTTTTTTTAGTTCCAACTTCGGTTATGATTTTTAAATATGCGATTATGTAACAAATTACTCTGCGTACGTATAGGAAATATTTAACTATTAAATAATCATACGCCCTGTGTATAAGAATAATGGCTTACTAATCCAATATAATTATAGTTCTTCTTTTTTCATTCAGTACAGCAGGATTTAGTTTTCAGTTTCCAGAAATTCCCGCTAAATATAAAACGGTGTAAAATAAAATTTTATTGATTTCCATAAAAAACTAATAACAATTCATGAGATCTATTAAATAAGGTTTTATCAATGTATACAAGCGTTAGTGAAAATATAAAAAAATATCAGTTCTTTATATGCAAAGCCAAAAATCGTTAAATTATTTTAGCCAGGGAAGGCAAATAACGAATATTTACCAAATTAAAGCTAAAAAATTCAAACTAAAAGAGAAGTGCTACGTGCATAAGGAATACACTAGGGTTACACCTTGTTACATGGACTTCCTTTAGATGCATAATTTTTATTTTTTAAATTTTATTGTTACATGGACTTCCTTTAGATGCATAATTTTTATTTTTTAAATTTTATTAAAAAGCAAAGCACAAATTTACCGACTATTTTCTGAGTTTTGTTTACTCCTTGGGAAATAAAAATTAATTTTGAGATTTTTTTTTTTTTTTTTTTTTTATAATTAGGCTTAAGTTCATTGATTTTAATTTTCATTAAATTATTTTTATGAAGACAGGAATTTTACAACATGAAATCAATTAAAATTTTTATTGATAATTTTTCATTCTTGACTGCGCTGAGATTTGAACCCAGGCTTTCACGGACAGGTTGCCCATACTAGTTTCGATTGTAACTACACAATCTCGTCAGTGGGGTTTGCCGTTTTTACTCACTCGGCTATTGAAGCCGGATGATGTCAATTGTCAAACATCAATCTTTAAACCAAATGGTATTTTACCTTGGTAGATCGAAATTTGCTTTTGAATGAATGATTATCTATTTTAATTGATATACATGTTCTTCCTAACTTCGGTTTTTCGTACCTTTTGTCAAGAATTCTTCTTGAAATCCAAAGTACATTGTTTTTTAGTTTTTCTTTTTTTTTGTCCTTCTTTTTTCTTGTTGACCTTTTTCAGCACAACTTGGAGGACAAATGTAAACATAGCTCGTGCCTTAGCTGTTAACAATATTAGTATTGTGGTTATTTTATGGAATTGTTAATGGGTTTAAATCCAAATTTATATATTTTTTTTTGTTTTTTTTTTTTTTTATTTAGGCTTAAGTTCATTGAATTTAATTTTCATTAAATTATTTTTATGAAGACAGGAAAAAACCGAAGTTAGGAAGAACATGTAAATCATTTAAAATAGATAATCATTCATTCCAAAGCAAATTTCAAAAAAAAAAATATCTAAATTTGGATTAAAACCCATTAACAGTTCAATAAAATAACCACAATACTAATATTAATTTTGAGTTTCATTTTTTGCTTAGAAAATTAAAGTTATTTTTTGAGTTTTATTTTTATTTTTTGAATCGTATTTTTTTATTTAGAAGAAACTCATTTTTATTAAATAAAATTTAATAAAATATAAAAAAATTATTTTCATTTAATAAATAAGAGTTTTTGTACGGACTCTTGGGATAAATTCGCCCTTGAAAATAATTTCAAAAAGTTTTTATTTTTATTTTTTAAGCAAAAAATAAACTCAAAAATAATTTTTATTTCTGAGGAATAAATAAAACTCAGAAAATAACTTATGTTTTCTAAGCAAAAAATAATATTCAAGAAATAATGATTAAAAAGTAATTAAAAAAAACCGTTACGGTCCCTTATTTAAACCAAATATTTAAAAATATTTCTCTAAATACAGGATCTTAGTACAGGATAAGCATTTACAGAATCGTTTGACAGCCTTTTCCTAATTTGAATTAAGAGGAGTCCTACCAATCCGAATACACGTTGGCTTTCTACGGATGTTTGCCTTTAAAGTCAAAGGTAAGGTTTCTTCGACAGCCATCGAGAGACAGCTCACGTTGTTATTTCAGTGGCCCCTTTGTTATATCCTGCGCCAGTGCCCATCCTAGAAAGCACTCAATAGGCGCTTCTATAGAATTCAACCAACGCGTCTTCCTAAGATAATACATTATTTCCCTGATATTTTTTCCCTAATGCATCGAACTGCAGGACATTGACATAGAAAATGAAACACAGTCCTCCTCCTCATGACAACTTTTGCAGTAGTCATTGAATTCCAGACCCATTATTCTCGCATGAGTCCCCATAAGCCAGAACCACGTCAGAACTTAGACACAATTCTCATCTGGTCCCTATTGAAGCTAAGTGTGCCCCGGTAGGCTAGCTGGTAATGAACTAGTCTATGAGTAACGAAGTTGCGGGTTCGATTCCCGCCAGAGACTCTGGTCTCCTGCAGACAAGCGAAGAGCTTCGCGGGATTAGCGTCGGAAAAAAGTAGAGAGCTGGTTATCCGTTCATCATCAATGAATTGAACAATTGATGATTTTAACATAATTAAAAGTTAATCGCGATTTACGAATTTTCCGATTAAACTTAAACAAAGCAATTTATTTATAATTTTTAAAATATAACCAAAAATTAATAAAATGTTCAATTCTCAGCGCAGTTAAGAATGAAAAATTATCAATTAATTTTAATTAATTGCATGTTGGAAAATTCCTGTATTCATTAAAATAATTTAATGAAAATTAAATTCTACGAACTTAAGCCTAATTAAAAAATATCGAAATTTGGATTAAAAACCATTAACATTACAATAAAATAACTACAATACTAATTTTAATTAATAAAAGGTTTATATCTATTTAAAATTTTTTAATATTATTTATGGTTCAGACACCCATATGTATAAATTTATATAAAATTATAATATATTTATAAACGAAACTTTTAAATAAATAAATTTACATATGAATGCGAACATACACACAAACACATATCACCACCCATTCAGCATATTAGCCCATTTAAATCCTAGACTAACAAATATTTACCAACATGAACAGTAAATTTTAAATGGCCATAAAATTGGACGTGTTTTGAATACTCAATGAAATTTTATGATTTTTTTTTTTTAAACCTTAAAAAAATAAAACAACAACAACTAACTAGCAAAAATAAAGAAGTAAATGCCAACAATATTTGCTGCACATAAAAAAACTTACTGAAATTATCTGCATATTTTTTTGTATTTGTATAATATGGTCTTTTAAATAGTAAAAAAGAAATAAATAAATAAAATTGCCAACATCTATTTAATTGACTAAATACTAAGTAAATAATAAATATTTTTTTTAATTTACTAACAAAACAAATTGGAATATTGCAACAGTAACACTACAAGAAAAATTTTAAAAATACCTCCCTATTATTTTTTTTAAGGTTTTGGTCGCTGATCTACACTCAGAAAAAATGAATATAAAATCATCGAAAACATGGCTAATTTTAAAGTTTTGGGTAGTAATTTTGCTTCATAGTTATTTTATATCAATTTAACATGATTTTATAATAACTTGCAAACAATATTTTTCTTCTTTTAAAATAACTATAATTCATGTTAATTTAACATTCCAGTAAAATTAGAACAACATGAAATTAATATTGAAACAACACTACGAATAACGTTGAACGAAAGTTATTTAAAGTTGAAACACCGTGAATTTCATGTAGAATAAAATTCGTTTCGAAATAACAGCGAGAAAAAGCTTCTGAGAAAACATATATTTTTCTTTTAGAATAATTCTAGGTACTTATCCCCTAATCTAGAGAGAGATAGTATTATTATTTAATTTACTCTTACACATGTTTCACTTTCTTGTATTCGTTTTTGTTTACAGAAGCACTCAAAACGCAACGCAACGCCAAAAATTACATTGAAAGCACAAACAATTTCATAAATATTTTGTAATTTTGTTGTTGCTTTGTACAGATATTCATGTACCGTTTTAAACATTTCAACGCCTCAAGCTATGCAGCGTTTGAAATTTTAAAACGCAATGTGAATTTCTGTAGAAAGCAACAACAAAATTACAAAATATTTATGATTTTGTTTGTGCTTTCAATGTAATTCTTTGGCGTTGCGTTGCGTTTTACATGATTAGGGCCTAAGAGACACCGCAGAATGGCTGAATGGTTTTCGCTATTATACTACTTTAAAAATGTTATGTATTTAACTAAATTATTTAAAAATGAAAAAAAACCTTGAATTTTTTCCGTTCTTCTTCTTGTGGTGTTGTTGTTGTTTGTACACAAAACAAGTAAAACAGCATTTTATGGATTCAATAATGAATAACGTTATTTTAAGGTATTTCATTTAAAATTATATGAAACGAATATAGTTCATACTTTTGCAGAAATTTACTATGATTTTCAATTAACATTACGGCTGGTTAATTTAACAGTGGTATTTCTTTCAATGTGTAGCGTTGTAAAAAGCGGCTACTTTTGACTACGCAATACTACTCGATACTTTTTCAATTGGGTATTCGATACTACCCAATACTTAAACGGTTTTCGTTTTGAACCTTCAACTGTGGAGATGCTGGTAGATGTAACCCTATTATTTTATTTTCTTTTGCAGCTGTCTTCTTTGTCGCTTTAACACTGTTAGTATTTTAGTATCTTCTCATATCATGATCACTACCATTCGGTTCTATTCTTGCTGTTGCGGCAAGAACGCGATCCGAGAAATTAAAGTGCAGGAGTACTATTTACTACATGTCCATAAGTGTGTAATTTTCCCATCGAAATAATAATCGATCCTAATTGCTGCATTGAAGCTGTTTGGCAAGTAATGAAATATATAATTAAGAATGCCGTACAGCTGATGCAACAAAGGATATGACAATCTTTTATAAATTACTTTTATCGGGAAAACGGATTAGAGCCAATTCTGTAATTTTTATAAAAAAAAAATATTTGCCAAACATTTTATATTATTAATAGTTTTTGTATTGTGCCTTCTAAAGCTTTGTTCACACCCATCCAATATTTGACGTCCTATACGTAACCACTAGCTTTATTAGCAAAATTGTTGCTTTTGCAAAACGCTTCCTAGATCAAACATCATTTAATAGTTTCTAAATTACATTAAAAGAGCAAAATAATAACGAATATAAAACACATAAATTAGAAAGTGAACTTAAAATAAATGGCAGAACTTAAAATAAATGGCATTTCAACGTAAGATCAACATCGAGATATTTTACGTGTGAATGGTGGGGTATTTTTTTTTTTGGTTATTTATTGATTTAGGGGGGCGGGCGGCCCGGTTTTCATGTATGCTAAGATAGTCCGTATCATTTGCAAGAGTTTAAGTTTGAGTGTGTCTGTTTGTGGGCATGTTCGATTATAGTAGAGGGGCCAACTTTAATACGCTAAGGAGAACTTTAGAAATCTCCTTCTTTAAAAATAAATTTTTCACATATTAAGGAATTTCCGCTCAATATAAAACGGTGCAAAATATAATTTAATTTATTTACATAAAAAACTATCAATGCATAAAAACGTTAGTAAAAATATAAATAAATATGAGTTTTTTCCACATATTAAGTTTTTTAAACAGAAGAGTGTAGAGTGGAAATTGTATTCATCAAAGGAGTTTACTATAACGTTTATACTCTGTTTCAATTGTGCTATGGTATTTTCTAAATTCTAATTACCGATTAAGAAAACATTCATTTAAATTAGGAACTAGTTAGATTTAAATCTAATAAAACGTGATACATTTCGAGGTTCCCTACTTTTTTAAAGAAAAAAACACAGAAAATAAAAATTTAATGGGGAATGTTTATTATCATTTGAAAGAACATTCTTTGACATTTATTTTTTGAAGATTATGTCTATCAAATGTTGGCCGTTGCTACTTCGCATATAGTCCATCCGTTGAGTCCAATTTTCGATGACTCCTTCGAGCATTTTGACTGGTAACTGGCGCATGACATGATGTTTTCCTCCAAGGCCTGAATCGAAGAGGGTTTGTCCGCATAAACTTTAGACTTTACATATCCCCACAGGAAAAAGTCTAACGGTGTAATATCAGACGATCTTGGTGGCCAATCGACCAGCCCAAAACATGAAATTATGTGCTCACCGAAGTGTTCTCTTAATAAATATATTGATTGATGCGATGAGTGGGAAGTGGCGCCGTCTTGCCAAAACCGGCATCAATTTTAAAGAAATATGGACCGATGATTCCACCGGCCCACAAACCACACCAAACCGTTGTTTTTTCTGGATGAAGTAGCTGTTCTTGAATATCTTTGTACAAAATTGTGGCCAAAGTTGTTCTTTGAAGACGACGCTCGCGAGCACGGCATCGAATTGAGGTTGATGGATTGTTTTGATTCCTTTCTTGAGCAGCAGTAATGTTTGAAGCCGATCTTAGAGTACGTTGTGGTCCATGCTTAAGCCTATCACCTAGAGACCCCTTTTCTTCGAAGGCATTCACTACACGATAAATAGTGCGTTTTGTTGGCACTTTGTTTCTTCCAAAAATTTCACGTAACTTTCTCATCGTCACAGTAATCGATGATTGAATGAAACCATTTTGGTTTATCAGATATTTTTCCATAATAAATTTGCCGCGTGTCTACTTCACGACTGCCAAATATAAAGTGTCAAGACTAATGTTTACCAAAATGGCGGCAAAACAAAGCTGTATGCCTTTCCGGCGGACACCCTGTAGTTTTATATAGTTTCCATACTCACATCTTTTTTGGAAAACAGACTTTGTGACTATTAAGTATCTAATTATCGGTCCAAATTTTGCCATAGCATACACAGAAATACCACTTTCGACAATAGCTTTTAATGCCCCAACTTTATTATAAATATTGTTCTGTGGAGTCCTTTACTACACATGGGCAGGGTATCGAATTGTCGGACCGGCCTTAGGTTTTTGATTGTTCGTTACATGCAAATACTATTTACTTGTTTATGGTTTTCTTATTGTACCTTTTAAATCCCCTGGGAGTTGTACGCATCATCTACAGGATATATCATCTTTTGATTTTACATTCTCCGGGGCAAATCAGGTTGAGGCCTCTTGGGGATTCAATTACGTAAGGATTAAATTTGAACAATAAATGAATTACTATGAATCTCTATGAATGAATGAATCTCTATGTGCACGTCATAGTTAAGAAGCCGTCGAGATGTTAAGGAAGATTTATCTTTTCTGCTTTTCAGTCGTACTTACATGGAGTTGCATGGAAACGAATATATTAAGGCTAGAGCAGCATGACAGTTCACTGTTGTGTCGATATTCATTTTTCGGACATTGAAAATCTATGCTGAAATAACAGGGCTCCTTGGAGTCTAATAATTTTGAGGAGTCCGTAGTTGTATCTCGATACTGAAGGTGCCTCAGGAGTCAGTTAACCGGCTAACCAAACCGGTCTGTAAATTGGTGAGATCCCTGGTAGTACCCTTTTCCAAGAAATGCCTCCTAAATCCTGAGGACTCAGAAGATGGTCGCAGCCTTATTTTAAGGAATACTTTCGGAGAGCATAAGTTGACTTTGGTTATACCCATATCGCGGGTTAATACGGGGTCATTATTCGTAGAGCAGTTCATATGGAGTGGGCACCTGCCGCGATGTTTTAATCATCCTTAGGTTGTGTTGCTATCAGTATGGAGACTGGTTGGAGTCGATAAGCATTAGAGGCTTGATAGCTCCAGCTTCTTAGCATGAGGGGAGGTCTGATCTTGTAGGTTATACACTCAAATTGCAGCCTGTATATGAAATGGGCCATAGTGGAGGTGCTCATTTAAATCAAAATCACAACAGTATTTTTTTAAAAATATTAGAAGCATATTTTAACTGTATGTTTAAAGTGCTCAAAATTAGATAATAAGCTATTAGGCCTATATGATTCAATTTTTGTGTGATCTTTAAAAAGGGTGCTTCATTGTGAGGTTTGATTTTCAATATGCTTTTTACGCGTGACACATATCAAACTGCTTTAAAATTTTTGTTCAGTATCGTTTGACAAGTATTCCGATTACATCCATTAAAAACAACGGTGTGGTGTGGTTTATGGGCTGGTACAATCATTGGTCCATATTTTTAAAAAATTAGGCAAATCAGAATGTTACCGACAATGGTAACCGTTATCGCACCACGTTAGCGGACTTTGTGCTTCTAAAATTCAAGCGAATGTTCTCGGCGAACTCTGGCTCAAAAAAGATGGGCTTGGAGTCATACAGCACATTAAACAATGCCCTTGTTGAGAAATAATTTCGGTGAGCACTTGATTTCACGTTTTGTTACTGTAAATTTGCTACCCGGATCGTGCAATATCATACCTTTGGACTAATTTCTCTGAGACATGTAAAGTCTGAGGTCTTTATCAATAAGCCAGCCGATTGACGCTTTGGAAGCAAACATTACTCGTGTTATTCGCGAGATATCAGGCACTATTCGCGAACGAGTCGCTCAAAATTGGACCTTCCGAACGGACCAATTTTTATTTAAGTTTACTGTTAAATTTATGTGTATTGTTTGACATATGTGTATGTTGAACAGATTTTACGAATTGTACAAATTTTGTAATTTCACCTACAATTATCATTTATTTTTGGCTTAAAGGAATTTTAAGTTTGTTCAAAAGCATTTTAAACCTTTAATTTTGAGTTAAAAAAAAAATAATTTTTCTCATACCACATTTTTCACGGAAATATAACGGCAATGAAAATATTAGAAATCGAATGCAAATTCCAATTTGCTACCTTTATCTACAACAATCAATTTTTTCCAATGCAACACCTAAATGCAAATTTTTACAACTACATTTAATTGCACACACATACTGGCGCATTTTTGTATATTATGTATTGCTGTTGATTCTATATTATATGCACACTTGCTACTGTTGTTGCTTTCCTTATTTTGCTGTTGTTTTTGTGCTTTACTTTATTGTATCATTAATGCAATGCCAACTATGACGTCATTATGTCAATCTGCACAACAAAAAGTAATTGCCATCGACATCATCATACACAAACAATAATAGAGCAGCGCAACAAAAACAGCAACAAAAACCACAAAAGCCAAAAAGGAATACGAGTCTCTTTAAGTTAAAAAAAAAGAGCTAAAACAATTAAAACTCATCGAATAGATGAAAAAAGAGAATATATGCTTAAACTCAATAAACAGGATACTTTGCAGAATTCAAAGCTCTTTAAATTATATCCACAACACTCTTAATTATTTGAAAAGCTCTTAAAAATTGTCTGTAACAGTTTCAAAGCGCCTGCGTTCAAATCTTTTTCAATAATTTATTATACCGGCGACATTGAAGACAATAACAACACGAATATTAACACCAACTATGATAACAACATAAGCGACAGCAAGAACAACAGCTTACCTTTGCCAAAAACAACAATACATTTTGAAAACTAACAGATATTCTGATAGCATTTTGCTGCTGCCGTTCGTTTTGCATAAAACTGAAGCCATCATGCATTTAAAAAACAACAGCAACATTAAACTATATCGATAGTTCAAATAATTTTTTTTGTTCACATACTCACACACTTACAGACCCACAGCAACACCAAACCAATCATAATTTGCTTGGGATGTGTTGGTGTGTGTGTGTGCGTGCGTGCAAAAGTTCCTGGTTTTTTTACTGTGCAACGAAAATTGAGTTAAAAAAATAGTTGAAACCTTTTTTTCTGTAACAGCAGGACTATCAACAACAGCAATAAAATCGGCAGCAACAACAAATACCATAAATTTAGCCATAAAACATTTGCAATTAAGTTCATAAATATTCATTAACTTTTCGTAAAAATTCAATTTGACTAGAAACAATAAATTAAAATTATTAAAAAAAATTATAAAAATCATTTTGTTAAAAACTAAAATTTAACTAAGAGGAATTACAAACTTTTTTTATTCGCTTGTTTAAGGTGCATACAAATAATAGAAAAGACTATTTTAAGGCTCGACTTAAGTGTATTCTTAAGTCCTGATTAAAGTCCATTTTATAGACTTGAATGAAGACATATGTATTGACTTGACTAAAATCTATTCTATAGACTAGACTAAAAACTTGATTAAAGAATTTTTTTTTTTTTTTGCCTGACAAAAGTCAATTCTATAGCTGGGATCACACGATTGCCGCAAATGCACCAATATGACACAATTTTGATTGTGCTTCATTGAAGCACAATAATGAAACTGCCCCAATAAAATATTCTGAAATCACACGATTGCCCTGTTTTATACAAATTTAATTGCCGCTAGTTGGTACAAAGCGAAATGTGTACAATAATTGCCGCATCACAATCACACGATTGTTCTTAAGCCTATAGTACACGACATGTAAAAATACACATGCGCATGTTGTTCTGACGTAATTTTGACATCATCACACAACACGCAATGTTTATTGTGGCTTTGCATTGACGTCAAAATTACGTCAGAACCACATGCGCATGTGTCTTTTTACATGCCGTGTACTATAGGCTTTACTTGTGTCAACTGCGAAAACAGCTGTTGTGGTAGCTTTTTTATTTGTTTGATAGATCTAGTAGGCTTGTTCATTAAAAAAAAGAAAATTGTATCATATATTCAAACAAATTTTTGTTAAATAGTTTTATTTAAAATTGTTTAAGTAAAATATATGAAATTCCAAAAATTAAACAAAGTTAAGTTCTAATTTAAATATATAAAGTAATAGAGAATATTTATATTCAAAAATAAATTCGCTTTAAAGAATTTCAATACATTTTGCTCCATTTTCCTGTATATATTCTTTTATATTGTCCTCAACAGCTATTGCACTAAATTCCCAATTTTTATTTTTGATAAATTTAATTTTTATTTTTAATTTATTCATACTAAAAGAAACACACAAAGTCAATTTATTAAAAAAGGTAAATATTGGCGCGTATTGTGTTGTTTAATTGCCGCACAAGAAACCAATAAATATTGGTACATTTTTGTCATTTTTATTGACGCGCGTTTGCATATCAAGTAGTCACACGATTGCCGCACCAGGGTTGCATTTTATTGGTAAAAGTAAGCACAATATTGCCCTCGATTGGTACATGAGGCAATTGATTGTGCAGTCACATGATTGGGGTATAAAAAAGTGTGAAAATTGGTGCATTGCGGCAATCGTGTGATCCCAGCTTATGGACTTGACCAAAGTCTTTTCAATAGACTTGGCTTCAGTCTATTTCCCGTTTTGACTTAAGTCTATTCTAAAGATTTGAATATTGCATAGACGTGACTAAATTATATTCTATGGACTTGCCTAAAGTATATTATAGGCCTTCTATAGACTTTCTCAAAGTCTATTCTATATACATGACTTAAGTCTATTCAATAGAGCTGACAAAAGTCTACACCATTTATCATTAACTTTGAGAAAATTCCAAATGAAATTGCTAAAATGTAAATATAATAATATTTTTCATTTTTCGAATTTATTCTATGAGTTAAATTTCAGTTAAGTATTTTATAGAATATTACAAAAAGCTTTATAAAATACATAACTGAAATTTAACTCATAGAATAAATTCGAAAAATGAAAAATATTAAATATAATAAAGTTGCTTATGAAAAAGAAATAATTCCCAATATCTATTTGTAAATATAATATATATAATATTTATAAAACTTATTGTTACAGAATTGCAAGATAAAAAAATTTGTCAGCTCGTCTCACTAAGCCGTTTTTGGCGCGAGACAATTATGAATTATGTTGTAAATAAATAAACTTACAAAAAAAAAAAAAAAAAAAAAAAAAAAAATTGAGAGTTTAAATTTAAAATTAAGAAAACTCCAAATGAAATTGAGAATTTAATTTGAAATTGAGAAAATTTTAATTGAAATTAAAATTTTAGTTTAAAATTCTGAATTTCAATATGAAATTGAGAAAATTCCAAATTAAATTGAAAAATTATAAAATGAAATTAAGAAGATTTAATAAAAGACCTAGATCTAGAAAGGGCTTGGGATTGTTTATAATGTTGGATAGCCAGACCGCTCTTAGAGAACTATCTTATTTAGAGGTGAAGCCCAGGCTGCTCAGGGACAGTTTTACATCGTTGAATAATCTTGGGAAACATAATGATTTGAATTTGTGTTGGGTACCCGTCCATGAGGGTCATGTAGGCTGACTGGTTAGAAAACAGGGGCTCTTGTCATCCATTAAAAGACCATAAGCAGTTTCCCGGCTACCCTATCGGTCATATTATGGGGACGATACTATCATGGTATGAATATGAATTTTCTCACACGTGGACGTCCACTTCTAGGTTAAGCCAGTTCAAGAGATACGCTACCCTGTCCCGTGGCAAGGCAGGTAGGCAAGGGGAATAAAGCAACTTGTTGGCCTATTAACTGGAAACTGTGGTCTTAGATACCATCAGTTTATAATGGGAAATATTATTAGCTGAAGCTAAGGAGGAAACGTTAGAACATATTCGCTGCAGCTGTCCCGCCCTGATGACAACCAGGCAGACATTTTTTGTGGGGCGACTAATAATGCAAACTGACATTTATGATCTTTCACTAGGCAGAGTAAATTGCTCTATACGTAGTCTGAACCTGACATGATGAGATATACAGGTTGCACAAAAGATCATCTGGTCCGTGGTACTTATGGCTTTCTGCAAACAAACTACATCTACTACCCACATTGCCGCGGTAAAAGTACCTTTTTTTTCTTTTGAAAATATTATTAGAGAATGTTAGATATATTAAAATTTTATCATTGTTTTTCTTCTCTTATTTTGTTTGTAAATATGCAATTTAAAAAGAGAAAAATAATTAAAATTTTTATTTTGAATTTTTTTCATTTTCTATGAAAATACGGTCGCAGACTGCGTATAAAATAGAATTATATCTAAATAAACGCAGGACGAAAATATGCTTTAACGGTCACGTCAAATATTGTATAAAATACTAGAGTAACCCTGCCCGCGTTGCTAGACAATACAATAACATACATTTACGTCTTTGTATTAAAAATTAAATTTTTTAGAAAGAATAGACATTTTTCTCATAAAAAAAATACATTTTATAGAGAAAACACAGCATCATAAAAGTGCGCGTATAACGCATATTCGTAGAAAATTTTCGATGGTTTTTTTTATGAACCATCAGTGAAAGTAGACCTTTCCAACGCATGTACTCGTTTGAAAATCGGTCAAGTAGTTCTCGAATTTTAGCGAGAATAAGACACAGCGTTTGATTTATATATATATAGATTATACGATTTAATATTATCATGTATCTACGCCGCACACTGGTTGAAGAGTGTCCGAAATTCATTTTTTTCATGATCGCCGATTTTAGATAATTTTTTGGTATTTTGTTATCAGATATCTGAATATAATGATTCCGTAATATTAAGCTGATAAATTTATTATTTGTTTGGACAGACACGCTCAAAGTTCATATATGTTTGCTTGTTTAAAATGGCATGCAAATTTACTGTATATTTAATATTTTGGTACAATCGCAGTGAACTTATCATTTGACTTTGTTGTATATTTTCGTAAATGACTATTGTAATAGATGAGATTTGCATTAAAAAAAGTTGGTAAAAGTGCCATATAACAAATTTCGTAGAACAAATATAAACAACATCAAAATTTCAATGTTCATCAACTTTAGTGGACTGCATCTTTTTAGCACTGTGGAGCGCTGTTTAACGAAAGATGTCAAATTACAGCTTGAAGTCTCAGCTTAAAGTTAAAATAAATTCAGCTGCTCCTACCTGCTCCTTTCCAAAAAAATAAACAATAAAAACTATAAAATGATAAAGTAACAATATATGAATTTTCGTTCATTCTTGTTGTTGTTGCCATAATTCTTTACTGTTAAAAATTATTACATAATGCAATATACATACTAGTCAATAGGTTTAATTGTTATATGTTTCATTGTTGAATAAAGCATTAGCTTCAATTGAATTTTAATTATTGTTTACTGATACTGTTTGATAACATCAATAGAAGATCAAGCACGATTATTTGCGATAGAATATTAGGTGCATTTATTATGTTGTTGCATGCAATAACAACTACACATTATGTCTTGCTCTCTTTTTTGCACTAAATCTTTTCCATTAAAGCTTAATAAGTAATACATTAAGTACCAACAATAATATACAGGTTCTGATTTAAATTTCTGCATTTGGGTATAAATTTCTAATATTATTGATATGCTAATTTACATTACATTGGCAAGTGCAGTGATAAGAGGTGTGTTAAGTGATATCAAGATTTTATTTTATTAATTATGGAAAATTTAACAATTTCTTATTAAAATAGTTACACAAAAATTGAAAAGGCGGCAAATAAAGCTGAAAATCAAAAGAGATTAAAGTTGACACTGGGCATAAGTGTGGATGTAGTGAAGCAAGGTATGGGCACAACAAACGATGGAAATATGGCAAGAAGGTTTTTCGAAAATCCAGTCAAAACTGCAGACGTAATTGGCATAAAAGAAGAGTTAATGCATAGATTTAAAATTATTTTGGCCGCAATAAATTGTAATGCAGCGATCGACACTAACAAATTTCAAATATATTGCGTGGATACTGCCAAGTTGTTTGTTGATCTCTATGGCTGGTACCACATGCCTGTAACTATGCATAAAATTTTGGTGCATGGTAGCAAAATTATAGCAGAAGCTATTCTGGCAATAGGTATGTCTCTGTCTGAAGGCTCTTATTCAATGATTTCATTTTTATTTTTTACATTTTAATTGATTACTAGTATGGGCCAGCAGTCGACACAATCGACTGCAATCTAGAAATAACTTATTTGTACCGTTATTTCTAATATTTATTTAATCTTACACTTTATTAAATATGTATATACATATGTAGAAATATATTTATTTAATGTTAAAAAACATATTGCACTTGATTATAAACAGAGTAGTAACTCAAAATGTAATAATTCTCAGTAGAGCAGAACAATTTTTAATTTTATCAGGCATATTTCTTTTAGGCATATGAAATTTAGTGACAATTTTTCTAAAAATGTATATATGTATGTATAACATAAGTTCCCTAATCTCAAAGCCTTTTATATATTTTCCATTTATATTTATTTCGTTGATGAATTATGTTGTTATAACCTCTCTGTTATATAAAATCGCAGCCCATCAAAAGATCGCACTTTATTAAAAAAAAAAAAATGCAATAAACACATTCTTTACAATGTAACCATATTAATAATGTAACAATAACATTAAAATTATTCATAAGTGCAAAATTTAAGAAATCAACGGTAACATTTAAAAACAACAACTCTTCCAAAAAGAAAACAAAATATTTAAAATTGTCTTTCTCTTTTTTATTTCTTAATATCTACTGTTCTCCAATTTAATGCATAGCAGAAAACTCTGCATGTTGTTGTTCTTTTTACTATGCAAACACAAAAACAAAGCATACTGCTTCTGTTATGTGTTTACGTTGTTTTTGCTCACACGTATGTGAATTGTTTCAATGTGTTAGTGCCACTTTCTAACGCGTCCCTGCAAGCAACTCAGTTAACTTTAAGCTAACTTTAAATTAACTTTTTCTCAACTAGTTGTGGTTGATGCCTGGATTACTTTCAATGGAGCGAACTGACTATTTTAACATGGCGATGTCATAGGAAATAGTCAATGGTCCGTGTCTGCATGACTTTTCAACTAACTTAAAGTTAGCTACATAGTAGTCAGCTTAAAGTTAGGTACATAGAAGTCAGCTTAAAGTTAGCTACATAGTAGTCAGTTTAAAGTTAGCTACATAATAGTCAGCTTAAAGTTAGCTTAATAGTAGTCAGTTTAAAGTTAGCTACATAGTAGTTCGGCTGAGTTAGTTGAAGATTATATAAATTATAGTTAGCTTTTAATTATGTGTAGCTTTCGGAAAGTTAACAATTTTTACTAAAATTGGCCACAATTGAGTTCTAGAACTCTTAAATAACGGTAGTCCATCTATATTGATATCAATCACTATTTTGTGGTCATCTCTTATGATTTTAGAAACTCTAGAAAGTTGCTTTCTTACAACAAAATGACAATAAAATCGCGGAGAAATGTTTTGAATGGATAACGAGTTTTTTTTACGAATAAAAGAGTTTGCATTTAAAGGCACATCTAAATTTTCCTCACTTAAAATTTGTAACAACTCTTCAAAGCCCACTCGAGATGGCCTATTTTTGAAATACCAGTCTCCGAGTTTTTCTTTTAATGTTTTATTTTTTGGACTGCTTTCAATATTATCTATAATCACTTCACTTTCCGGCACATTATCAACATTCGAACTGGAAGCCTCTAAATTAGCTGAACTATCTGTCTCTTTATTAACACAATTATTTGATTCAGTATTAGATGAATTATTTGAAAATAATTTATTTGAATATATTTGCTTCTCCCTTTTAATCAGTCTTTTTAAATGTCTTTTACTAACACCTTTCATAATTTTTTTATGTTAATAATTAAAATTAAAAATCACAATTAGTTCCAACTTTACACTTTTACTTTTTTAACTTACACTTTTAACTGAACGCACAATAATGATCAGTAATTTACATTTTACATAAAACAAAAAACAAAACAATGCTAAAATAAAAAAACAAAAATATACCAAAGACAACAAACGTATGTATATAATAACAGTTATAAAAAACAAAATTCTAAATAGCAAAAGAAAACAAAAACAACAAAAAACGAAAATATTCAAAAAAGAAAATAAAAAAATGTGTGCACATTGATGTTGGGGAATTTCTGCATTTATTTGTAGTTAGCTTAAAGTCAGTTGTCAAAAAGTTAACTATAAGTGCATTATTTTTGTAGTCGACTACCAAATTGCTTGTAGGGGTATAACTCGTGAAATACAGAACCCATTTTAACAAAATTTAAATAATATATCATTTGTTAAAATACAATATATAGTTAAGGCGTAAAAGGGATCCTAAGAAATCCACTTGCCTATTAATATATATGATGATGATGATGATGATGATTTGTATCAGCTATGCTGTCCGAGGAAGCTCTGGAAGCGAGGAATAAAGACTATAGAGCCTATAGATTACATCATTCGCGAAGAATTGGACGTGTAGCCACTAATGAAGACGTAATGCATAATCTTTTATTGCCTTCAGACCCATTTAAAAATAGATTTCGCTCAAAGCTGCAAATCAAAAAATTGAAGTACGATAATGATGTAAAAAATTATTAAAAGACTATGCTTAAATTACTTATTCATTTTTTTTTTTATTTTTTTTTTTTCTATGGGAGGTGGGCTAAAAGTAGGCGGATCAGGTATATATTTTCAATATTTTCAAATTTTATGTTTTGTGAAAATCGAGTTGATTTTTTTTTACCAAAATCATGCAATTATAAGTTTTATTATCTTATAAACAATTAAAAATAAATATATCGCACTTGTACAACATTAACAATCAAGGGAGTTATGCCACTTTTTCAATACAAGTTGTATGGGAAGTGGGCGTAAAAGTGGGCGGGTATTTTTCAAAATTCAAACAAATGATTCTGAGTATTTAAAAATGCTATGTGCCAAAACACAATGCCGTAGGTCAAAATTTAATTTTCACTTTGTATGGGAGGAGGGCGTAAAAGTGGACGAATCATTTTGATTTTTCCATTTTTTTTATTGATTCAAACAAAAAATGCCACAACTTCTTCTATTTTAAGCCGCTCGTTCAATGAACCTCAACCTATGTACGCCGCACAGTGTCGTGATTTCATATAACGAGTGGCCATAGTGGCCACATTAAGATTAATGGAACAGAATAAAATTTAAAATTTCAACAATTTCGGAGCAAGGATTCCTGTCCTTCCTGTATGTCCTGATATTAAAAAATTTCATAATAGTTAGAAAAAAAGCTCGAACTTAATTTTTTACGTCATTGGAAGTGATATAAAAAGAAGTGAAAAAATAAGATGCTTAAGTTAATTACACTTCTAGTAAGCTCAATGTGTCTGTCAAATTTTTTTTAATTCGCTGATAACTTTCTAAACGTGTACTCATAATATGTTTTAGATGCAAACAAAATATTATTAAATAAAAAGGAAAAACTAAACAAGAATTTTTAACAAAGCCGTTTAAAAATCAAACGTAAAAATGCTTGATTTTTATTACGTCAAAATACTTATGCCGACTAGTGTATGTGTTAACTTGACTGTTCGAAATTTCGAACGGTGGCGCCATGGTAAAATTTCTAGAAGGTGGCAGCACTACGGCATCTGGTTATTTTTTGCATGAACTATGGATAGATAGATAGATATTTTCTTTATTGAAATATATAATATTAAGTACAACAATATTTGAGGAGCCGCAGAACAAAACGTACTTTTTCACACATTTAAAATTTTTGGGAAATTGAGGATTATTTATTTCGACCCCTTAAAAAACTGCATGAACCTGGAAATGGTAACAAGTTTTTTGCTTACCAAAAGATGAATCAAACGGCCGTAAGTCAACACATTTAATGTCAAGGATGTTTAATATCAAACCAATTTTATATCGAAAAAAGTACGTTTTGTTAAAAAAAATGAAAAAAGTACGTTTTGTTCAAAAATATAGAAAAAAGGAACGTTTTGGTGTGCGTTTTTTTAGACGATAATATTTTGACTGAATGTTTTTAAACCTGAACCATTAAAGTAAAAAATAAATAAAATATAAGTAAAATGAAAACTTTATTATTTTATTTCAAATTAAATAGAAAACTAAACAATTCTTTTTTATAATTTAATACAGATTTTAAAGTTATTAAGTAGGTATAATACTTTTTAAATAGTTAAATTTTTTCCCAACGTCGTTTTCAAAATGTTGAAATAAAACTCGCAATATTTACTTTTTTTAGCATTTTTAAATTTTTGCTTTTTACGTATTCCCATATTTAAATTTTCTACAGATTCTTGTAATTCTTCCATGTTTTAATTATACTATTGTATTAATTATTTTTTTCATAACACTCATTCACCAAACAATAGTTAAATTATTGCAATTATTGGTGGATATTCTTGAAAACGCGTCGAAGGAATACAAATTTACATTAAAACAAAAGCAAAGTTTAAAAAATTGTTTTTGTTTGTCAAACATACATGAGAATTTTGACGCGTTTCTCTCCCTTTAAACGGTAAATTTTATGATAAACAAAAAAAAATTTCTTAAACTTTGTTTTTGTTTTAATGAAAATTTTCACTTATTCGACGCGTTTTCAAGAATTTATAATTCAACAGTTAATTTTAACGAAAATTAAATGACATAAATAAACGTCAAACAAATTAAGAATATTAAGAAATGTTATGTTATTAAAACAACTACTCGTAGAAATGGCAAAAACAATGAAAAAAGCACGTTTTGAAAAATACAAATGAAAAATGTACGTTTTGTTATGCATCAATTTTTTTAGATCCCATTTTCTTGGTATAAAAAAAAAATAAAATATACTAACTAGATTTTTTCTTAAAGATTTCAACCCAAATATTATAAAAATATCAAAAAACCAATTTGTAAAAAAATGCGAAAAAGTACGTTTTGTTCTGCGGCTCCTCATTTGTTTTAATATAAAACTTTGATATAAAAATTATAATTATATTTAAAATAAAGTTATTTACGGCTTGGTTTTTTAACCGTCAGCCGGAAGTTTGCCTTTAAAATATTTTTAACTAATAACATTTTTTTTTTAAAAATTGTATTCATCGACTAAAAATTTTCTATAAGTTAATGCATTTTTTACAAAAAGATAAAGTGAACTCCAGTTTTCTTCTCTTCCCCCATTTAGAAGATAATAAATTTCATAATCTGTAAGTCTTGAGTACACTAGGAATTTTCTTCGTATATTTGCAAGTATTGGGCACCTTCCTATAAAGTGCAAAATTGTTTCATCTTTATTCAGGTTACACAAAGAACAAAGAGTGGATTGATTGGTGGTATATTTATTTGAATTTAGCATTAAAAGATCTCCGCGAGTTTTCATTATTAAGGATATTTGGTGTTGGTTATATTTTTCGTTACAATAGGAAAGGCCTTTTGAGTGGTCTAAAAATTATATATTCGTTGTTGACTTTTTAGTGCAGTTTCGCGGTAGTTTTGACTAGATTTAGATTTCATAGTATCAATTAACGATTTGCACGAGTTATTCCACATGAACTATGGTAAGAACCACATTCTGCTTTGTTTATGTTTACATTCTTGAAAAAAATTATTGCGCGTTAAAAAAATAATAATTTTTGTGCGGTTTTCAAATGAAAATTGTGTATAAAAGTTAAAATAATTGCATAAAATAAATCGTAATTGGTTTTTATATGTGCGTCTTTAGTTGTGCTAATGTATTTTTTTATAAAATAAATAAAAACAAAAATTATTTTGTCTTTGAACACGTTGTGCGTACGTTTTAAAAATTTGTTAATGTTTGATATGCACTTGAACGTAAGAAAGAGTGGAAAAATAGTTGCTTTTAATTCATGTAACATTAAAATTTTAATTATGAATTTTTTAGTAATTTTTTCAGAATATTTTTGTCTTATTTGTTGCAGATCAGCATTGCCATTGAAAACTTTCTATTCGACCAAATTTTTTTACCAAAATCATTCAATTATAAGTTTTATTATCTTATAAACAATTAAAAATAAATATATCGCACTTGTACAACAATAGTGTATTTACTCAAAATTTATATTTTTCACTATTTGGAAAAAATCAACATGCAATCTTAATATCTACCCGCTGTAAAAATATATGTAGTGGCTATTTTGTCTACTTTTTGGTAATGGAACCGTAGTTTATATGCCATTAATGTAAAATTAATAATTGTTTTGCTTCTGCTAAAAATTTTGTGTTAATACTGTATTGTTGAACAAATACGAAATGTAATAAATAACAGAAATAAAACTGTAACTTAAATAAACATTTTTAAAGGAGTAGATATCTGTAATATTTTAATGTATTCACGTTTAACGGAAAGTCTTGATTTTGCTTGTTTAAGAAGATCGATATTAAATTTCAATAAATGTATCTTTTAAAACTTCTAAAACGTCGTGGGAATTACAATTTTTCATATTCATATTCTACCACTATTTTTTCAAGTTTTTGTAAAAAAAATATCAGGTTTTTGAGGTGGTTGGTCTACATCTTGAGATACGAGTATATCTATTTTCCTACTGAAGCGAGTTTGCTGGATTTCAAACAGCTGAGGAGAACTAGAACCGATGCGGTATCAATATTGTTATTTTCCTTTAAGTTGTTCGAAAGTTAGCGTGGTTTTTACAGACGGACAGAAAGACGAACATTGCTAAATAGACTTAAAATTTCTCAAGGACCCAGAATATATATACTTCATGGGGACATAGATGAATATTAAACAAATATTAACACAGAATGACCAACTAAGTATGCACTCTTCGCAACTGGTTGTATACTCTCCACTATAGCAACGTGCATTTTTGGTCCTATTCTTAAGAGGGTGCACCAGTAGGCTAGCTGGTAGTGCGCTAGTCTATCAGTGCCGGGGTTGCGGGTTTGATTCCCGCCATAGACTCTGGTCTCCTGCAGACAAGCGAAGAGCTTCGCGCGATTAGCATAGGGGGCAAAATAGGTCTTACTATAAGTTTTATTAACATACTTAGCCAGCAAAATAGTCCAACGTCTTTCAGATATCTGACGGAGTATTTTGCTGGTTTGGTACAAACATAATAATCAAATATGTTAAACAATTTATTCGCCCTATTAAAGTTAATTTGGCCCTTTCAAATCGTTATATTGGCCTAAAACAATTAAGCTCAAAATGCATCACTGTAATACTTACTTGCAGCAAAAATATACAAAAATATTAAAAGAGTATTTTTTGATGTTTTTTTTAATTCACTATTAAAGTTTATCTTTGTTAAAAAAATTCTGGCTTTATATTACACCCGTCTTTTTGCTTACGGTACTTTACATATGATCAAC
Source organism: Pollenia amentaria (assembly GCA_943735925.1). Taxonomy (NCBI): domain Eukaryota; kingdom Metazoa; phylum Arthropoda; class Insecta; order Diptera; family Polleniidae; genus Pollenia; species Pollenia amentaria. The sequence continues at coordinate 194,435,084 of OX031008.1, read as the reverse complement.
ATTTGTAAACCATTTTTAGTGACCGTTACAAAAATATTTTGAATTTGAACAAATAGATATTGGGAATTATTTCTTTTTATAAGCAACCTTATTATATTCAACATTTTTTATTTTTCGAATTTATTCTATGAGTTAAATTTCAGTTATGTATTTTATAAAGCTTTTTGTAATAGCTCTATTCCTTAAAAAAAAAAAAAAAAAAAATTTAAGGAATAGAGCTATTACAAAAAGCTTTATAAAATACATAACTGAAATTTAACTCATAGAATAAATTCGAAAAATGAAAAATGTTGAATATAATAAAGATGCTTATGAAAAAAAAATAATTCCCAATATCTATTTGTTAAAATAGTTGAGTTAAATACATTCAATTTATAAAGTATCACTATTCAGTGTGACACAAAGAATGCTGCCGAAGGCCGCAGCGGGCCAGAAAATGCATTACATTCTGCTGGTGTCTAATAATTGTAAATTTTTCTTTACATACAAAATACTTCATTGCTATCCAACGGATAGGTAAGGTAAATTGTAACAAGAAAATACAGGATAATAGTCTGGTAGTGTATAAAGGTCATTTCTAAAAAATTCAAGGAATAGAACTATTACAAAAAGCTTTATAAAATACATAACTGAAATTTAACTCATAGAATAAATTCGAAAAATAAAAAATGTTGAATAGAATAAAGTTGCTTATGAAAAAGAAATAATTCCCAATTTTTTCAAAATTTTAAAATTTTTAGTAATCAATATAATCATTTTGGTAATAGGTCAAGTCGAAGTCAACAACTTCTTTGCTTGATATTATGAATTTGGAATAAATTTGGTGATTGGAGAAATTGAACAATTTTTTCTGTGTAGTTTATCATTCCGTGTCAAACTTTTTATTGTTCATCTAAGAACTACATATGTCGATTCAGCCATGTCCGCCAGACTGTGCGTCTATTAATAACTCGCTTACTTTCGAAACATTCAACAGAAAAGACTACAACAGACTATAAAATACTAACGGCCAATTTCCCCAAGTTCAGTTATAATTAACTATCAGTTTTAACTGTCGAAAACATATCGTTAACTGGAAGTAAAAGTAATAGTTAGTTTTAACTGAACTTGTTAAGATTGGCCATAACTCATGTAATTTTATACCATGCTAATTATTTTGTTCTGCAAAATTTAATCTTGTATGTACATTATTTTTTTAGCACTTTTTTAAAAAATTTTATTTTTTGACATTTTCACAAAAATTTAGCATTTTCCTTTTCTAAGTTTTGGAAATACTGCTAAGCAGCGCGATGCATATTTTTTGCATTAAATTTGCTCGTTTGTATCGATTTATTAGATCCATTTCCAACAATTTTAGCACTTTACAAGATTTCTATATCACTTTGATTCAATTCATGTGGTACCTAGTTTCATTGCGATTTTTTATCAATGCCAATACTTCTAAAAAATTTTTGGTTGTGTAACTACTTATTCTGCGTCCTAATCAAGTAACGTCCCCAGTTCAAAATTCCCAAGCATTTGTAGTATTCCCATATTTTTTTTTTATTTATTTATTGAATCTTCATATATTAAATATGAACTAACAATAATTAATCAAATCTTATACTAATACACTATTTTTGTCCTGCCAATGCTAGACGAAAATTTTTCTCCTCAGGGATTCTGTTCGTCGGATGAGTCCTGCATTATCTCTTCTCCTTAATCTAGAATGGCCGCTGTAATTTAAAATATTTCGAGCTAGTGGATTTGGGTGCGACTCAAGCCTTTTTAAATATTTTACTGCATACTTTGTAATAATAGTTTTTACTAATGGCACGTTGCGATCTTTGTAAATATTTGAGTTTTTAACATACCAGGGAGCGACTGTGATTATTCGAAGAAGTTTATTTTGGCGCTTTTGAATTTTTTTTTATATCTGAGGCTGAGGCAGTGCCCCATAGCTGAATACAGTAGCACCAGATTGGCTTTAATATGGAGTTGTAGAGTAGAAGTTTGCAATCGAGGCTAAGAACAGAATTTCTTCCAATAAGCCAATAAATTTGAATTGCTTTTAGTTTCATTTGTGTTAGTTTTGCTTCTATATTGCATTTCCATGTTAAACGCCGGTCTAGATGAATACCGAGATATTTTACATCCGATTGCTGGGGCACTAATTGATTATTGATTTTAATAGCCGGACATGACTCCCGACGCAAGGTGAATGTTATATGTACGCATTTTTTCTCATTGACCTTTATCCTCCATTGTTTTAGCCACTTTTCCAATTCAAATATATGATTCTGCAAGTAGCGAGATGCTTCTAATCCCATTCTTCTAATTCCCAAAGTCTTCTATTGACAGCAAGCATTAACTTATTGTTGTAATATTTCAAATTTTTGTATATTTTCAGTTCATTGAAATTTGTAATATATATATATATATATATATGTTTCCATCGATCCTATATGGAGCATAGGGCCTCGTAATAGAACGTTATAAATATGTTTTTTTTTAACTAAAAAAATGTTTAAACTATACATAATCAATGAAAGCAAAAATGATATTTTCGGATTTTTCAATAAGTATATATTTAAATCCAAATTTTTGATATTTTATTCAGGCTAAAGTTAACTAAATTTAATTTACATTAAACTATTTTTATGAAGATAGGAATTTTACAACATGAAATGAATTGAAATTTATTGATAATTTTTCATTCTTGACTGAGCTGGGAACTGAACCCAGATTTTCACGAACTGGTTGCCCTGACTAGTTCCGATTGTAACCACACAATCTCCTCAGAGGGGTTTGCCGTTTAATAGTCACCGCCATCGAAGGCAGCTGGCAGTCAATAGTCAAACATCAATATTTATACCAAATTGGTAGATATAAAATAAGTTTTTGAATGATTATCTATTTTAATTCATTTACATGTTCCTTCTTACTTCTGTTATTCATACTTTTTGTCAAGAATTCTTCTTGAAGTCAAAAGTAAATTTTTCTGTTTTTCATGTTTTTGTCTTTCTTTTTCTCGTTGACCTTTTTATCAGCACAACTTGAAGGACAAATGTTAACATAGAGCTTGTACCTTAGCTGTTTAACAATTAGTAATGTGGCTATTTTATTGAACTGTTTATGGTCTTTAATTCAGAATTTTTGATTTTTATTCGGGCTAAAGTTCATTAAATTTAATTTTCATTAAATTATTTTTATGAAGAAAGGAATTTTACAACATGAAATGAATTGAAATTTATTGATAATTTTTCATTCTTGACTGAGCTGGGAATTGAACCCAGATTTTCACGAACTGGTTGCCCTGACTAGTTCCGATTGTAACCACACAATCTCCTCAGAGGGGTTTGCCGTTTAATAGTCACCGCCATCGAAGGCAGCTGGCAGTCAATAGTCAAACATCAATATTTATACCAAATTGGTAGATATAAAATAAGTTTTTGAATGATTATCTATTTTAATTCATTTACATGTTCCTTCTTACTTCTGTTATTCATACTTTTTGTCAAGAATTCTTCTTGAAGTCAAAAGTAAATTTTTCTGTTTTTCATGTTTTTGTCTTTCTTTTTCTCGTTGACCTTTTTATCAGCACAACTTGAAGGACAAATGTTAACATAGAGCTTGTACCTTAGCTGTTTAACAATTAGTAATGTGGCTATTTTATTGAACTGTTTATGGTCTTTAATTCAGAATTTTTGATTTTTATTCGGGCTAAAGTTCATTAAATTTAATTTTCATTAAATTATTTTTATGAAGAAAGGAATTTTACAACATGAAATGAATTGAAATTTATTGATAATTTTTCATTCTTGACTGAGCTGGGAATTGAACCCAGATTTTCACGAACTGGTTGCCCTGACTAGTTCCGATTGTAACCACACAATCTCCTCAGAGGGGTTTGCCGTTTAATAGTCACCGCCATCGAAGGCAGCTGGCAGTCAATAGTCAAACATCAATATTTATACCAAATTGGTAGATATAAAATAAGTTTTTGAATGATTATCTATTTTAATTCATTTACATGTTCCTTCTTACTTCTGTTATTCATACTTTTTGTCAAGAATTCTTCTTGAAGTCAAAAGTAAATTTTTCTGGAATTTTACAACATGAAATTAATTAAAATGTATTGATAAATTTTGAATCTTGACTGAGCTGGGAATTTAACCCAGGTTTCACGGACAGGTTGCCTTTATATGTTTCGATTGTACACACACAATCTCCTCAAATAAGTTTGACGTTTAAACACTCACCGCCTTCGAAGGCAGCTGGTAAATCAATTAAAATAGATAATCATACAAAAAAAAAATTTCGATCTACCAATTTGGTTTAAAGATTGATGTTTGGCTATTGAGTCAAGCGAATTATGCATTTTGTTCCGTATAAATAATATATGCTTTCAATGATGCATAATCTATAGCATTAAAAAATAAGGATAATGGCCAACCGACTTTTTTGCTTATTGGATTTATATTATTGGATTATATTTATGGCTTATAAGTCAAAGGATTTTAACAGACGGTGTAAAAGCCATATAATAAAACGTTTTTGGCACCTATTTGCTTAATTAAAAATTGGTGATATATTGTTTTGGACATGAATTTTAAATTAAATAAGTTTAATCAAGTAGCACTTTGTCAAATAAATATGTACGTAAAAATATACTAACCCGTAGAAAAATTATTCGCTGTAACATTTGATCATGAGTTTATTTAGGGACTAATAAGATCTAAAACCGTTCTTTTTCAAGATGGGTCTGATGATTCCTGTTCCTGTTATATTGGTTTTTGAGTTAACAACTAGCAATGCATGGGGTAGGAGCTGAAAAAATTTCAATCTCAGAATATTTTGATGCCGAAATTTTGAGTTGTTGGCGGCATGTACTGCGTAAGCCGAATATGCCCACGATATCCCTATAAATCTTAATCTATAGTTAACACTCTCAGGGCTTGTAGTAGCTTTGACATAAATTCGGATTCAGCATAATCTAAATATATAAATAATACAGGAAAAATACCTTTAATAAACGCAAATGTTATAAATGTATATAATTTTTGTAAATGTGTTTGAAAAAAAAATGTTTACGTGTTTGTTTTGCAATCACATAAGGGTTAAGTCCTTTTTAATTTTAGCAAACATTTTTATGTATTTTCAGTTCACAACTGTACCCATTTATCTGTATTGCTTAGATAATTTTTATACTTTGCAAATTAAACGACTTAATTTGCAGGCAAAATCCCCTGCTTGCATCCCTCACCGCACCATTTTAAACATATAAAATACAAAACTAATAAAATAGACCAATTTGAACTTTTAATTAAACCCATTTGATGCAAAAACATCGAACAAAATTGCAAATAAAATTAAAATTTGTTTTAATTAAAGGCATTCACCGTTGATTTTATCACCGCCCATAAAGCCCACTCAGACATTTCTATGCAATCACACACACACACATATACATAGAACATGAGCCTACACAAATTATTAGGATACTTTTGAGGGCTTTGTTACTCTAATAAACTTTTATTTATTTACCTTAGAAAAAGAAGACCTAAAAGTATGCTAATTGTTTTTATTTTATAATTCCCACCTATTTTGCCTTTCTCCCTTTCCTCTAGGAAGCAAAAAATAATGGCAGTTTTTAGAACAATCATTATTTTATGAGGCACATTAATGTGAACATTTTAGCGCTGAGATATTAAATAAAAAAAAATTGAGAAAAAAAGATGAACAGAGAGAAATAAATTTAATAAAAATTAATATAAAAATTAAATTTGTTTAAAACTTTTTTAAATTTTTTTTTTTTAATTTGCCCCTTTGATATTTATTTATTTACTTATATTCCCTTCATAGGTATAACCATGACTTTTTTTTTTTGGTTTTTACAATTTCCCTCTATTGCTTTTTGTTTATTGAGTTGAAGGACACACCTTAGTGTTGTTGTTTATGATGTTGTTGTTGCTTTTGGTTGTTTCTGTAGTTGTTAGTAATTTTACTAGTTCTGTTCAGTTCATTTCAGTTGCAGTTCAGTAGTCGTAGTTTTATTTTCTATTTTCTCATTTCGTTATTTTTTTCTGTTTGGTTTTTGTACTCAAAATTGTTGAACAGGTTGCAAGCTTTTAGTTTGTTTATGTGTTAATGTTATGTTTGTTTATTTTACTATGGTTGCTTATTGTCTGTGTGTATGTGCAAAACACTCTTATTTTAATTTTTGTATTCCCTTTTTTTAACGTGCTTTTTACAGTTTTATTTACTTTTCCTTTATGTATGTGTAGTGTGTATTTATGTGTTATTTACTGTTGATTTAATTGGTTTTAATAAATGGTTTAATTTAGGAATTTAAATCTCATATTGTTGATTACCATGTAAATACCTGTTTGCCTCTTTCTTTCTCTTTTTCTCTGTATAAAATTTTTGAAGTAAAATAATTAAACATTATGTTGCTTTTATCCTTATGAGAGTGACAGGGTAACCGGGTACTTATTTTATGAATCAGCTACAAAAGTTATTGAATTTAAAATCTGAAATTTCTTGATAATTTTTGATCAATTTTTGTCTTTATAATCAAATTTGTCTTCGTTCATTTGGGTTCTTTTGGTCTATTTTACAGAATCATTTTTATTTTCCCCATATATAGATTGAAAGGGTAGATGTGTATCCCTAAAAGTAATCGCAATTAATACTTATATGAAGGTCGTACCACAATTTCCGCTTATTTAAAAAAATTCACTTAATTTTCTAATCAAATGTTTGCTTCAAAAATTACAAATCCTTAAAGAATATTAACTTAGCTCTTTTTTTTTTTTTTTTTTTTTATTATTATTTGAAAATTTTGTAATAATAAAAGCCTTCATGGCCAAAAACAATATTACAATAGACATTTTAAAGTTTATATGATAACTCTATATTAATAATTTAAAACTATAATACTAATTAATATAATATAATATAATATGGCATCAACCTACGACAATTTTTAATACAAATGTAATCAATAAATATAACGTCAAATTAGATCACTTTGTTAACGATTCTGTTTAAATTGTATTGAAATATTCAATTAATGCTTTATGATAAGTATAAGGAGACAAACGATAATTCCTCAGTCTAGGAGGCAAATGATTCCACACTCTAGCAACCCTTACAAGGACCGACCTTTCAAAAAACGAATTGTAAATTCTGGGTAAAAATTTTTATATCATGAAAAAATTTCTTATTTTTTCTGTTTTGTTTTTTTTTTTTTTTTTTTTGTTCGGTTGAAACGATTAATCGATATTTGACATTTTTGACTTATTCGATTAAAGGAATTAAATTTGAAAATTATTCGATTAGTCGAATAATTCAAAATCCAGACATTTTACACATTAAGAGATTTTTTCGATAATTTTAGAAATAATTGGTACATGAGTAAATCAACATTATTAATTATAAGTATTTTAATATTTTATTAACAAAAAAACAAAATAAACGTAAAAATTCATACTAATTGATAAAACCTTTACAACGATAAAAAAAAATAAAACATGTGTTGAGATCATATAAATTTGTATGTACAAGCAATTAAACAGATATTTAAAAAAAAAATGGGTTGCTTTACTTGGAAGCCACACGATCAAGGTCTGGCTTTCCTTTTAATTTGCTATACTCTCACTTTTTTTACTAATCCACTCACACTTTTTAAATTGACCACGAGATTTCTCTCCATTTGTTTGCCAATCTTACGTTCAATTTAACAACTGACCACAAATTAACTTTGGCGCTTTCTTTTTTTAAAAAATATATTTCTTAAAAAGGCAATGAAAAGGCTGATTATGGTGCTAAAAGTGCACTGAGGTTACCCCAGATAACAGAAACTCCCTGTTTCCCGAAAGCCATAACAAACCAGTTTAAAGCAAACCGAGATCTACAGAACGTATCTTCAACAAGACCTGGATACAACGGCAATTTAACTAGGTCTGAATGTATAATGTTAGCCCGCCTTAGGGTAGGTAAATGTGTATTTAACTCTAAACACTACTATGAAAAAACGGATCCGCCAAGATGTTTCAATTGTAATGTTATACTTGACGTCCCTCATTTGCTTACATTTTGCCCAGTCTCGGGGATAGAACAATCACTGGAAGAGGTACTCGATTGTGCGACTACCAATAACATCACGAAGATCAAGCGAAGTCTACAACAACACAACATTCAGGATGTCTAGTCAGGAATTCATTACGGGTTTATTTTATTTTTTATTTTCTCTATGTGAAATTATAGTATTCATTATCGCATAATTATTTATTGGATATTAATGTAAATATTTTTTTTTTGCAATACGAGCGCATATGGTCTTGTTACCGGCGCCTTTTTTCCTATATTTTATAAATTTATTTTGTAAAATATTTTATGAATAAATAAATAAATATTTCTTAAAAAATAAATGTGCTTTATTGACAAAAATGTGTTCTTAAAAATTCGAGTGATTTTTTTTACAAAAAAACCTTGAGTCATGCTACTATTTTGAGTTGTTTCTTCGATGGGGGCATTTTTAAAATGAAACTGACTATAAAATTGAGGGCAGCCTGTGACACAGCTGTCAATTCAAATAAGCTGTGACAAGCCAATTTGTGAACAACTTGAAAGTGTTTTTTTGAATGTGTGGCTCCAGGGCTAAAAAATTTTTTTTTTGAATTTGTTCCAATAATAAGTAAATATTAACGGATTACTGCATCTTTCAGTAATCAATAAAAATTTACAGGTTACTGAAAATTTTTTCAGTAAGCGGTACGCCCATGTGTGTGAATTATTCACTAAACGGACGGATACATTTGGTTTATTTATTTGACTTAAAACTTTACATTTGACAGAAAAACCATTTATATATTGTTATTCTATTAATCGGCATAAATTCTTCAATTAATCCTTTAATCGAAATCAGCAATTTTAAATTAATCGAACAATTAATCGTCTAGAATTGTTGGATTAATCGCACAAGAATTAATCGGCTCAATAGCACTGATCGGCAAAAAAAAAAAAAAAAAAAAAAACAAGAGGCGAAAACAAGAACTTCTTTATGAGATTTTAATTGTATTTAGCGTGCTAAGTCCAAATCTGTTCAGAGATCGATTCTATTACATCTGGTTTTTAAATTAAAACTATAAAAAGCTATTCTAAAATGACTCAAAGTCAATATAACTTTAAATAATTTTCTGGTAATTTTATCCAAACCGTTCTCAAGTTATGATGAAATGTATTAGCATTACCGCCTTATTTTGGGCGAAATATTAGTCTTGTCCTTAAAACACTAGACGTGATAGAAAAAACTGAATACATATTTGAATTAATGCCTTTAGATCTTTATACTCCACATATTTTTATTTTAAACAAATTTTTTTGCTGACCAGTTTTCCATATTAATAACTCCCCCTTTAGTTGGTTTATAATTTACTCGTAGATAATATAATTTAAGACTTGGCAGAATCTTGGGCAACTTTTACCAGAAAAGTAAAACAAAATATGCGCTAACCAGCGTTAACATAATTTCCCCCCTATTTTACCGCCTTCTTCTGGCTAACATGAAATATAAGGTTTTATTCAAGTGAGCCTTGCAGAATATAGAATCACTTGCATGTCAAGCCGAAAATATTTCTATGTTTTACGACATGTATTATGTAAAGTAGTGATTCCCAAATTGGGGTCCATGACAGATTACAATGTGGTCTGCGAAGGAGAATACAAAATTCTTTTAATCTTAAGTTAAAAACCTTTTTAATTTGAATATTAAAAATTTTAAGCAAATAAAACTTTTCAATCACTAATGGCCTTATTTATAAAAAATAAAACAGGTTAATAAAAGGCTTATAAAGCAAATTTTCATACAAAATACGCTTCATAAACCCTTTATTAACCTGTTTTATTTTTTATAAATAAGGCTGTAAATCTTTTAAAATTCAAAAAAAAACCAAAAAAATATTGCTTACAATGTATACGTTTATTTTGACTAATATATGTGTAAGCAAATTACGCTTGGGTGTTCTTTATTTATTACTTAATTTATCATAATTAGTAAAGAAATTTAAAATACAAAGATTTACCCCTTCTAAAGAAAATAATCCACCATGGCTATTGGATTCAAAAATCTTTCTAAATAACCTTATCTCTTACAATAAAAGCTCCACATCTCCTGAGATTTTTCGAACACTATTTACCGAAATGCTTACTTAATATAAAAATGATAATTGGCGCTTTATTTACACTGATACTTCTAGAACCCCAATGTTTGCTAAATTTGCTGTCGTTGATGGTAATGGACTTCCAAAAATTGCAGGACTTCTACCGGAAAATGCAACAAGATTCGAAGCCGAAGCTGGAGCCATATTTGAAGCATTAAAGTTATGTGAAAGCTCACAAAAAAATATAACCATTGCAAGGATAGCCGTTCCGTTCTCCAATCCTAAGAACAAACAAGAAACGATAATTTCAACTTTCAATACAATTAAGAAAGAAAGTGAAATTGTTGTGGATACCTAGTCATATACCTAGTCATATTATTAGTAACGAAGATGCAGAAATTGCAGCTAAAACAGCTCAACGTGATCCGACTTATCTTTCTATACCTAAATCCTAAAACTTTGCTGGCAGAAGTTTAGTATAAAATTTAAATGCTTTATTAGTTCGTTAATGGAAAAAGTATAGCCATCTGTACAACGAAATAAATCCGGAGAAAAATACCATTACGCTACCTAACTCCACCAATTGGCATAAAATTCACTGCTGTACGAGACTTCGTCTTTAACATTCCAGACTTATTCATCAATATATGTTGTCTTCAGAATCCCAACCAGTATGTGCTTTCTGCAATCTCTCAACACTAACAACAATTCATCTTTTATCAGAATGTCTATCACTCGACAATATTCGTTTAGGCTTATGCAAATCAAACAATTCAATTAATCTATTGAAATGTCCTTCTGGCGATAACATTAACAGAGCTGATAATTTTTTACAACACATTAATTTACATAATAAAATATAATATTAACCATATTTTTTTTACTATAAATTTTTTTTTTCAAACCTTAAGGTACTTTCAGACTGATGAAATATTTGAAAGCCAACATCAAATATTTTATTAACGTAGTCTGAACAAAAAATATTTTTAAGTATCAAATAAAATAACAGCTGATTTTGAGCAAATAAAAGTATTTGCAGGCAAACAAATATTTGTCCAATGTGAACATAGTGTGAACACAAAAAATCAAATATTTTAGTAATTTTTGAGCAAACATTTATTTGATATTACAAAAAATTGTAAGAGCAAACAACGACAAATAATTTTAGCCATGTTCCGGATAGAAGCAATTTTTCCTGTTAGTTCTTGCGAATTACCGCTAATTTAGCAATTTTTATAGAATTTTTGCCATTCCTTATAGTTTAAGGCACTTTTATTAAATTTTATGGCTTGTTTGAAATATTAAAATGGTTCGCGAATTTTCGCTATTTTTGCAACGTTTTTTTTTTTTTTGTTTTTCCCCTACATTTTGTTCTTTAACCGATTTAGCAATTTCAATATATTTTAGGGTTTGTTTCCAAGTTTGCAATTTTTCGCGAATTTTAGCTTTGCTCGCGAAGAAGCGATTTTTCATTGTGAATCTTTAGAGCTTAACAATTTTTAATAATTATTAGGCTTTGCTGTCATACCTCTATCAGCAAATTTTTGCGAATTTCCGCTAATTTAGCAATTTTTATCGAATTTTTGCCATTTCTAATAGTTTTAGGCACTTTAAATAAATTTTATGGCTTGTTTGAAATATCTAAATTTTTCGGGAATTTTCGATATTTTTGCAAAAATTTTTTTTCCCGACATTTTGTTTTTTAACTGATTTAGCGACTTCAAATATATTTAAGGGTTTGTTTCCAAGTTTGCCATTTTGCGCAAATTTTAGCCATGTTCCCGTTACCCATTGTCTTCCAGTTTTTTTTTATCTTTTACATTCTCCTGTTCTAACACCATAAAACATGCTGCTCCACAGAATAAAAAAAATAAATTAGCTTTTGCGCTCATTTTTACTATTTGTGAAATATATTATTATTTTTGAACACTTTCATTAAATAATTATTTGATGCAAATATTTATTTTAGTGTGAACGCATGGCAAACATGATTTAATTTATTTTATTTGAAACTATTTGCCAACTGTTTCAACAAACAAAAATTGTCAAATATTTGAGCTTAGTTTGAACATTAAACAAAATTTTTTTGTTTCACACAGTTTGAAGCAAATATCAGAACAAATATTTTCGTCAAATATTTCATTAGTCTGAACGTACCTTCACACATTAATTGCTTTTATACAAATCAAGCCGATAACCCTGCTGCTAGGGCTTTGTTAGCTTTAAGATTTATTATAATTTTAATTGTAATAAATAAATAAATTTATTTGTATATTTCTGTTACGAGGCTTTCTTTAGGTATCCTTTGTCTAGCAATGAAATATATTGTACAGCAAATGTATACAACTATTAGATACCAGTACAATGTAATGCATTTTCTGGCCCGCTACAGCCTTTGTCAGCATTCTTTGAATCTTATAACTGGATAGTGCTTATTGTAAATTTTTTGCATTAACATAACTTAATTATCTTAACAAATAGAATCTGGGAATTTTAAATTGTAATTTGACTTAGAATTTGACATACGAATTAATATAAAAATTTATAATTAAAATGAAACTCAACATGAGAACTAAAATTCCTAGATTCTATTTGTTAAAATAATTAAGTCACATACAAAAAATTTACAATAAGCACTGTCCAGTTATAAGATACAAACAATGCTGACGAAGCCGTAGAGGGCCAAAAATGAATTACATTCTGCTAGCATCTAATAAAATAATATATAAATAAATAAAATAAAATTATATCTCAAGAGGTCTGTAAAGCAAAAAAATACCGTACATGTCTCGATATGCAAACAGTTGCTCGTAATAGATATATTTGTAAAGTATGGACTAAAATCACAGAAACGTTGTTTGATTTAAAATTTTTTCTGGGCACCCAGGTACCCATGTCACTCTGGTTTCTTTTATATTCAACATTTTTTTTTTTCGAATTTATTCTATGAGTTCAATTTCAGTTATGTATTTTATAAAGCTTTTTGTAATAGTTCTTTTCCTTGAATTTTTCGGAATAACTTTATACACTACCAGACTATTATCCTGTATCTTCTTTTTAGATTTTACCTTAGCTTTCCGTTGGATATATAACTGAAATTTAACTCATAGTATAAATTTGAAAAATAAAAAATGTTGAATATAATAAAGTTGCTTATAAAAAGAAATAATTCCCAATATCTATTTGTTAAAATAGTTGAGTAAAATACATTTAATTTATAAAGTATCAGTATCCAGTGTGACACAAAGAATGCTGACGAAGGCCGTAGCGGGCCAGAAAATGCATTACATTCTGCTGGTATCTAATAATTGTAAATTAAAGTACTTCATTGATATTCAACGGAAAGCTATTATAAAATGTAACAAGAAGATACCAGATATAATAGTCTGGTAGTGTATAAGTCATTCCTAAAAATTTAAGGAATAGAACTATTACAAAAAGTTTTTTTTTTTTTTTTGTCACTCACATAGGTGTTAATATTGTCCCCTAATATATACATCAGTGATGGAAAACTTAAAAATTGAGATGGTACTAACCATCAAGCAAAAGAGTACTTTTTTCAACATTTTGGTACTTTTTTCAAACATATTTTTTATTGCATACATATGTAATTGCTTGTGATTTAATATAAGGTACACACGTTTAGATGTCTAATGCCCAATTTTCAGGATATTATTTAAATCTATATTATGTTAATTTTCATAAAAACTTAAATCGTATTTAATTACAGACTGATTTTTTTAGTTTTATATGAAAAGTCTTATTTAATTAAGATAAAAGTATGGTAGCACTACTAAATACAAAAAAATATCATAAAAAAGTGTAGTTATTTACAAGTTGGTCTCAAAAAACAGCTGGTTGTTATTACTTTGTCTGTTGTTTTTGTATTGTTGTGATATTGAGGCCACCTTGCTAAGTTAATCCAATGGAAACTTAAGTTGAATTTAAATGTACCACATCGGTGACTTAAGTTTCATTAAAGTGCTTAGTGAAGAAGAGAATTTTGTATTTAAAACGATTTTAAACATAAATGTGTTTTAATGTCAATCCTGAAAATTGGCCATAAGGCTGTTAGGCAATTTGCTTATTTTACTTAATGATATCATTAGTAATATTATAATTGTAACAACAAGAATCATTTGACATTTATAGATCTTAAGTTTTAATTAAATATGAAAGAGTTTGTACTTGCAAACGATTTATTTTTTTTTTTTTCGTTTTTATAGCATCTTGCACTGAAAACGTGCGCTCAACTGCTGCTGATAAATGGGGTATTGACAAAATTCCAATAGCAATACGTGAATTATCAGGAAACATAAGTTCGTCCATTTCGTTCTTAATTTTGCTTAACATGAACGAAAAAAAAAACAATAAATTTTGTGTAGGCAATTTTGTCAATGTTAAAAAAAATAGAAACGCTAAATATCTCAACAAAGAAGCATAACAAGAAAAGAGTACTAAAACTGACGTGGGGGTACTGTGGTATTTTTGAAATGAAAAAGTACTGAAAAAAGTACCATAGTACTGATTTTTCCATCACTGATATACATACAATGTTCATACCATGAATACAAATTTTTTAAAGTTTACACTGCGTATGAGTAATTTAAATATATTTAATGTGCATTACTAGTGCGTAGCTAATGTCAATGAAGTAATGTGGCGGATAATGAACAAAAAGGGGAAAACAATTTATAGATTCTAAGCGGATGGACTAATTATAAAAATTAAATATATCTATGAAAAAAAAAATACAGTAACTGCACATAACCTGTTTATATTTTAAATGTTAAAGCTTAATAGTTTGATATTAAAGATCGAACTATATTTACATGTGCTAGTTAGATTATGAAAACATTACGTTAAAAAATGGGCAAATTTTACAAGATTTTTTTTTAAGTTTTTGATATTTTAATTAGCCTTAATTAAGTTCATCAAATTTAATTTTCATTAAATTATTTTCATTGAAAGAAGGAATTTACAACATGAAAAGCATATTTTTTTTTTTTGATAATTCTTGACTGAAGACGGGATTGAACTCGGGTCGACTTTACATGTTTCGAGAATAAAATAATTTCTGTTTTTTAAAAATAAGTTTTTACATGTTTCGCAAGATTTTTTAATATAAACTATATTTCATTATATCAGCACACACTTTACAGTTTAGCAATCAATTTCATGATCTCCGCCTTTCTCCATCAGCTCGCATTTTTAAGTTACTTATCTTCTAAACATCAAAAAATCATAACTTTGCTTTTCATTAAGCGATTTTAAAATTTTTTAAAGATGTAATAGTTTTCTTTTTAAAACGGTAAACTTTATTAAAATCACCAAAAAATGGCTAAGTGATGATTCTTTACGTAAAAAAAAAAAATTTCAAACTTTTGTATTTTAAAAATCATGAAAAATCCAAAACGGGAAAAACTCAAAGTTTTATTACATTTACGTAAAGCCACATAACCTATGAACAAAATAAGATATAGATCCTTAAATTCGATGAACGCGTATCGTTTTTATTCATAATTAAGTATAGGTACCTCATTTTAAAGTGAAAGACAAAGGTCCATAAATAAATTCTTTTTGTATTTTTATCAATTGAGTATTCTCAGTAAATTGTGAATAAAAAATTTTGTGCTTAACAAAATTTGTGCACCGATTACAATAAACTAAAGCTCGTTTTATTCGAAACATATTTAACAAAATGATTTTAGACCAAAACTCTGATTTTTGTCGCATTTTTATTTTTTATGAATTTTTACCATACAAAAATTTAATATTTTTTTTTAATTGTTATTTTTTTCAAATCTACAGCGATATCTCTATGCATTTGGTGTCGGTGAAAATTTCTCTCGATTTATATCGAGCTTTCTCAGAGATCGCACTATACGGGTTGTTATAGATGGGGTTTCATCAAACGAGTTCAAGATTCATTCAGGGTTACCGCAAGGCTCCGTTCTTTCTCCTACTCTATTTCTTATTTTTCTAAATGACCTCTTATGTCAAACTTCCAACCCTTTCTATTCTTTTGCAGATGACAGCAACCTTTGCCATTCGTACTCATTTGGTTACAGACCAGGCGTGTCCGATGTTTGTGCTATGAGACAGAACATGAATGATACGCTTGGCCGTGACCTAGACGTAATCTCAGAATGGGGTCGTGCGAATAGGGTCGAATTTAATGCCCGAAAGACCCAACGTTGCGTACTAACGCATAAACGCGCAACGGATCAAGGTGCCTCATCTGTATGTATGGGTGGTATAAATATTGAGGAAACAGAATCTCTTGATGTTCTGGGCATGAGGATACAATGTGATGTCCGATAGACAGAACAAATATTTAAGGTGTCGAAAGAAGCATTCAAGTGCCTTGGTTTTTTGAAACGGTGTAAGATATACTTCACTCCATCTGATCTCCTTACTATTTATACCACCTATATCCGACCGCGAATACAACTCTCATGTGTGGGCCGTTCAAAGTCTATTTTGGAGCTTCTCGACCGCGTGCAGGAGAGGGCAAAGGTTCTCATTGGCGACAGAAGGGTATCCAATTCTATTGACTCCCTTGAGCACCGTCGCAATGTGGGTTGCACTTGCCTATTTTATCGTTACTACAACGGGATGTGTTCTGATGAAATTAGGGATTTGGTTTCCGAAACCCATAGCTTTGTTCGTAATACACGTTTTTCCTCAAGAGCACATCCTTTTGTGGTCGATTGGCCGGTGAATCGTACAACGCATTACAGGAAAAATTCGTTTTTTGGCCGGACTGTTCGTATGTGGAATAACCTTCCTGCTGAAGTCTTCCCTCTCACTTACAACACGAATAAGTTCAAGTCGAATGTTCACAAGCACTACTCCCTAGTTCCAACACAATGCATTGCATTAGTAGGGGTCATCTCCTGAGTGCTGGTCCTAACAAAAAAAAAAAAAAAAAAAAATTAAAAAGCAATTTAAGCACGGCTTGAAGATAATATTGTTGACGAGTTTTGAATTTTTTTAACTGAACATGATCAAGCGTTTCTAAGTTATTCCAATATATGTAGGGGAATTGCCTTAATTACCGGTATATCGCAAAAAGTCGAGTTGATAGAAACAAACTAAGTGCAGATTTATTTTCAGCATCCCATGTAACATTAAAGCCAGCATTCAATTTTAATCAGTAAAAACCTTGTTCCATTGTGAAATTATCAAATTCTGGGGGCTTTTTCTGGCAGTCGTGATTGAATACTTTTTCAATTCAAAAGAAATTTTATTTCTAATTCTTTCAGTCGAATCGTTCATCGTTCATAAAATTGCTTTCGTATCGAAAAAGTATTCGATCACGACTGCCGGAATTTGCCCCCTGATTTTAAGCAAATTTCTTATATTTATATTATTTTAGCTCATTACTTACATTAAGTTATTATTTTAATAAGTTCTAAAAGTTTCTATAATCATTACTATTTTGTATTTAAGCCTTATGTCTAAAACCGCCTACCGGGAAAGGTTTTTTATTTTCAATTCGATATGTTTTCACTATTTGGTGCGATATCGAATTAAAGTTTAAAATATGCTCCTAAAATATTGTTTTTTGGCCTCTCAACAAGAATTTTTTGAAAGTTTCCGCTTTACCATACAACCGATATACCCGGGTAAGCAAAAAACTATTTATGAAATTTTTTATTAAATATGACAAGAACCAGCTTGTGAGTGCTGCATTTTTGCATTCTTTGCAAGCATTTATGTTTGATCATTTTTTAACATTGGCTTCGGCGCCAAGTGAGTATAGATCTGCTCATTAAGTGAATAACAATTAAGGGCGCCACAAGCTCACCAAATCATTTTTCCGTATTTCGCCGTCTTTGAAGCAATATACAGAATAAATCCAGTGCCACCATTAAATAAACAAAGGTCTCATCAACAATGATGGGTATTTCTGCTACATATTTGTTTCAAATGTTTCTGTCTATCATAACGAATATATTAGTTATGACCGTTGCTTTATCACTTACGATACTGGCAATTGTTGTCATTATCATACCTGGTATATCGGCGAATGTCCCAAAAACGATAAATACCCATAGATGCACGATAGAAGACATGGGAGCTGGTTTTCAATAATTTAGTGCCCATGTTCTGTAACTCCCGCGACGAGAAACTTTTTTATTCTTCGAAATGTGAGAATTGAAACAAAAATGCCATAAATTGAAACAAAAAACTTTTTTTCTCACATAATTGCGTCTGTAACATGTTTCGCGAGCAAAAGCTATCACGTAAGGAAATTACTCGCCAATTTGCAGAAAAAGTGTGTCTGTAAAATTTTTGGGAGAAAGTTCCAGCTTTGAACTGTCAAAAAAACTCACGCATTAAATTGGGATGAGGAAAAATTTTAACACTAAAAAAAAAAAAATTTTTAAATTAAAAATGCAATGAATATTTACACGGAAGAGATAAGTATTTTGTTCTTGGCAGATTTTTTCGTTGCTTAATTTGCTTTTAACATTTTTGAAAAATTTACGATTTTTTTCAAATAGATATTGGGAATTATTTCTTTTTATAAGCAACTTTATTATATTAAAAATTTTTTACAAGATAATAGTCTGGTAGTGTATTAAATCATTCTTAAAAATTTAAGGAATAGATTTATTAAAAAAGCTTTATAAAATACATAACTGAAATTGAACTCATAGAATAAATTCGAAACAAAAAAATAAAAAAAAAATTGTTTTCAAAGCAATTTTTTAAACAACAAACATTAAAGTCGCACTTTACATTATATGGTATAGCCGACGGTTGTATTTTTTACGCCATCGTTTAAAATTGTTCAGTTTTGGTCAATTTTGTTCGCCGTCAATACATTAGCTTCGTACATTGGCTTCGAGTGGAATATTATAGGATAACGTAACGACGTAATCTCTTTTGATAGATTTTTATTAATTTTTCCTATAAAAAACGAAATACTATAAAATCGGAACCGTAAAACAACAAAACTTAAAATAAATTATCAAATCTTTAAATGGAAAATCTTAAATAAACACTGCATTTGACTTTGGAAAAAGGACGTCCTCAAGAAAAAATGGATGTGCCACACCGAGATATTTTGGAGTCGGATTCTCGAGTTCTTGTAGGTACTCCGGCGAAAAACACCAAGACTCCGACTCCGACTCCGACAACATAGCCATGGCTTAAATGGGTATTCTGAAAATCCCAGAACTGATGGATACCAGATTTCTTTACAGTTATATTATCTGTAGCCCGAAGAAACTTGTTGTTGAAATCCAGCTCGGGATATGAGCAAAAAAGCACCACTGCGTCTAATCTTAAACCATAAATCTCTAATTTCTTCCCATAAACTTTAACAACTTGAAGTCTCCTTATAATTTTTAAAGTCTGCTTATAATTTTCAAACTTTCTTTTTTTCATTTTCATCTTCAATAAACGCAGTAGAATACTATCAATTAACAAAATCGGCTGATATATTATCCAGTTAGTGAAGAATTATTACACATTTCTTCCTAAAATAAAGATTTTGTCAGATAGCGTCATTAAGGTGGCCCTTATTGTTATATTTTTGATTTTGATTTTGTTTGAGGTTAGAAACGTAGAATTAATGCACATAAATTGTAGAATACAAAAAATCTTATTATTTGTGTACAATTACAGTACAATTCACATCATCTCAAAGTGTAACTTTTTGTAGGTGGCCTGTTTCCGATCTTGTTGAATTTTTGTTATGTGATAGATAGAAGTACGGGTAATACAAAAATATGCTGATAAGAAGGTGAAAAGTATTGTTAATGAATATAAAAATTATCAAATTATCAGTAACTGTAAAAGCTAGAAAACATGTTTTTTAAATTTGCAATTGTAGGGATTTTAGTTTTATTGTAGAAGTTTTTGTATGCGTATTATTACTATTAATTTCATTATTTTTTTTTAAAATGCAGCACTATTATTGATGAAAACACCTCTAAAAAGATTTCCGAAATAATATGAACTCTAAATCTCTTGTCTGTAGAGAAGAGTGGTTTTTTTAATTAATAGAACTATTTATTCAAACAATCTACCAAAACAAAATTTTATTCAAGGGAAATTTGTTACTTTCTACGCTAAACTGTATAAAAAGTTCAAATTACTAAATCTTTTCATCGATTGAAAGATAACCTTAAAGTACTGCCTATTCTCCACAAAAATATTATACTTAAATTTAAAATATTTTAAATAACTTCTTGCATTTAAACAAAGTAAGTCTCTGGATGAGCATAATTAATATGAAGGGTGAGCAACAATTATTTATATTTAAAGTCATTAACCAGTTTTCTAGATACGTTTCCTTAATGTGTTATTTTTGTTAATATTTTTTTTTTTTGGTTTTATTATCGTTATTGTTGGTATTTAATAATAACAAACTATTTTGCAAGTTAACTGACTCGAAATTCATAATTTCCGTGTCGCTGGAAATGATGTTGTGCGTGAAAAAACTTTTAAGTTGTTGGCTGATGAAATAACAGCACACATGCTTACACACATACGTATATATAAATATATATATATACCTTATATAGGAGGATAAAAATGAAAATTTAGGAACCCGTTTTAGATAGTTTCAAAAATAAAATTTTTAGATACTTTAATTTATTGAGTCTTTAGTAAATATCCGCTAAAGATTATTCTTAAACTAAGGCATCTACATCATGCAGCCCTCGTACATTTGCAGGAAAAAAAATAGTTAGTTTTAAATACAATTATTTCATTTTAAATAAAAGTTTATTTATATTTAACATTGTAGTAGTACAAGTAGCATGTGGCAGTGAGCCGAGAAGTTTCAGCACTCAGTAAAATATGAAACTATTCTACTCCAAGTAATTTTTATGAAGAAATATGTGGTTACCGAAATAAGAAAATTGGTTGCTATATTAACCCATTACATGGTGTCGTAACTTTTGTAATGATTACATTTTTTTGGTTTTTTTAATTTTGTTTTTACCCTATTACAACAACAATTCGAGGTGGAAAAAAACCGGAAAATGGTTGGGAAATGTAAGAAAAATAAAATCACTGTTTACTGTAGTTGCTTTGTTGAAGCTTTGATATTGTTACAAGTAAGACCTGAGTGTTAAAAATTCTTATTTGCTCTATAGTCTTATTTATATAATATTTTAAAATTTTTAAAGTCAATGGAAAAAGTTCCCTGACGAGCTGGCCTAAGCAACCAGCGAAATGCGCATAGAAACTAGATTCCATCAACAATAAATATCAGTGTTTTTATCAAAAAAAAAGATTGGGATTTTAGCACGTCATAGAGAAATCTTATTAATAATAGATTTTGTATTCCCGAAAATAACTTTTGATTAAATTTTTAATTGTTAGATTTTCTAAATTAAAAGTAAGCCTCAATTATTTTTTTCTGAGAATTACCTCCACTATCATAATGAAGCATGGCTTTTTTATAAAAATTTAATATTCTCTTTATATTTCAATAGTATATATTTATCTTTACTTTAACTCTTCTTAAACTTTACGCAGCGCTCTACTTTCCAGTTCTCATCTAACTCACCTCTTACTCCAACTCTACTCTAACTCTACTCAAACTCTACTCTAACTCTACTCTAACTCTACTCTAACTCTACTCTAACTCTACTCTAACTCTACTCTAACTCTACTCTAACTCTACTCTAACTCTACTCTAACTCTACTCTAACTCTACTCTAACTCTACTCTAACTCTACTCTAACTCTACTCTAACTCTACTCTAACTCTACTCTAACTCTACTCTAACTCTACTCTAACTCTACTCTAACTCTACTCTAACTCTACTCTAACTCTACTCTAACTCTACTCTAACTCTACTCTAACTCTACTCTAACTCTACTCTAACTCTACTCTAACTCTACTCTAACTCTACTCTAACTCTACTCTAACTCTACTCTAACTCTACTCTAACTCTACTCTAACTCTACTCTAACTCTACTCTAACTCTACTCTAACTCTACTCTAACTCTACTCTAACTCTACTCTAACTCTTCTCTAACTCTGCTCTAACTCTACTCTAACTCTACTCTAACTCTACTCTAACTCTACTCTAACTCTACTCTAACTCTACTCTAACTCTACTCTAACTCTACTCTTACTCTACTCTAACTCTACTCTAACTCTACTCTAACTCTACTCTAACTCTACTCTAACTCTACTCTAACTCTACTCTAACTCTACTCTAACTCTACTCTAACTCTACTCTAACTCTACTCTAACTCTACTCTAACTCTACTCTAACTCTACTCTAACTCTACTCTAACTCTACTCTAACTCTACTCTAACTCTACTCTAACTCTACTCTAACTCTACTCTAACTCTACTCTAACTCTACTCTAACTCTACTCTAACTCTACTCTAACTCTACTCTAACTCTACTCTAACTCTACTCTAACTCTACTCTAACTCTACTCTAACTCTACTCTAACTCTACTCTAACTCTACTCTAACTCTACTCTAACTCTACTCTAACTCTACTCTAACTCTCCTCTAACTCTACTCTAACTCTACTCTAACTCTACTCTAACTCTACTCTAACTCTTCTCGAACTCTACTCTAGCTCTATTCCAAGTCTACTCTTACTCAGTTCTAACTAAGCAAAACTGCATTTTGGTTTTTTAATTAGCAAAGAAAATTGGTTGGTTCTCATCAATTTTGGGTAAAAATGTCTGGGCCTAGCCCAAAACGAGATAGGAGAGAGCTATCTACTAAATTGAATGCGAGTCGTATTCAATATTAAATATTTCCAACTCAATGGGTTAACCTTTAACTTTTTCTTTAAAGTTGACTATATAAATATACTTCTAAATGTGTGAGAAAGTGTATACAAATATGAAGGTAGAAGTACTTGCCCCAGCTACTGCTTATGCTCTAATTGCCATTAAAAAAAATATAAAAAATTTATAAAAAAAATATTTGCAACATACACAGGAAAGTGTACCCAGTTGTTATTTTAGTTGCCTTCTCTAAAAAAAATTTTTCTTATCCTTAAATTTTTTTTTATTTTCTGTAGTTTTACTGTTTGTTGCCAGATTTAATTTCACTTTTGTTGAGAAACAATTTTTTTTTTCTAATTTTGTTTTAACTTTTGGAACACTACATATTTTGAAAATTTAAAGTGCCTTTGGGCGGGATTCAATAGACAAAGCTAGATATGTGTGTGTGTCTAGATGTATGTTTTTGTATGTGTTTTTAAAATTATTTTTTTTTGTCTTAAATCTTAACATGTTTTATGTTTTAACTTAATTTTGCGTTTTATTGAAGCGTGTATGAGCAATTTTTTTTATATATTTGACAATTTATCACACTTAAAATACACCATCGTGTAGCACTTAATCAAAAAGTTTTTTTGAAACAATTTTTTGCCCAAACTACTTGTAAGTTTTTGAAAGTAAACATACATTTATATAATTATTTTGCTAAATACGTAATAAATATGACAATTTAGAATGGCTTTCTGTTTTGACAGTTATCGATTAACATAATTCGCAATTTTGTGTCATTAAAATTTTCTTCAAAACTATAGTGCTTTCTTTGAAAATGGTGTTGCCTACTTTTCACGTCAGAAAGTATATTTTTCCTTAGATTTTGGCGCTTATACGGTAGCCATAGCCATTTTTTATAAAAATTTCTAGGAATAGTAACAAAATCCCGATTTCCTATACACTAGTGCAGAAAAATCATGCCGGTTAGGCAGAGATGCTTTAGTTAGCGTAGCCGGCGTTTGTTATTCCATTGAGGAGGAAATACTTTTTCCCGGCTGAAGGCCGAATATTTAGAGAAGCTTTAGTTGGCGAAGCTAGTGTTAGTTATACCATAGACGAGAAAATCCTAGGCCGAAGGCCCAAATATCTATCGTTGGATTTTTAAAACCAAAACTGTATAATTATTCAGGTTATTAAAAATCAGGATTTTGAAAATTGGGATTTTAAGTTTCGGGCATATAAACCCAACCCAAATTTTTAATATAAGTTCCTTTGTGTTTTTTAATGTGGGCTTTTTTTGGGGTGAAACTAACTGTATTAAAAATTTTGAGGTGATTTTGCTTAATGAAGAATTACACCAATTTCGGAGTCATATTTCATTTTCTTTTTAGGGCTATTTTCCATTTTTTGGGGTAATGTTTCATTAAAAAAATGGAGTCATATTGCAAATTTGGGATACATTTTTATTTTGTGCTTTCGGGTAATAATTCCTGGGGCCATATTTCGCAGCGCACAATTTCGATTCGATAGCTAAATGCCAACTTCGTACTCTCTATCATCTTCGCAAAATTTTTTGAAAATGAAGCAAATTAAAAATTTTAACAGCAATGAAATTGGAAAATTCAAAAAAATACATAGTGATGATGGAAGAAAAAATAAAAAAAAGCGAAAGACAAATGTGCAAGCACATTAAAGAGTATTAAGTACTACATTTGCTTCCATTTTATTTTGCATCCCAATAGAAGTAGCCCTCGTGTTTTAAAATGGTGTTTGTTTTTAAACTTATAGCAAGAATGTTTTTTACTAGTAACTGTAGATAGTTATGATGTATTTGAGGTATTGAATATTGTATATCATTTACTCATCAAGGCCTATGACCTACGTCCGGCCCTATTTTTGTCACTGTCATACTGTCTTAATTATAACAAGTTATCCATTTAGTGGTTTCAAAACCGCCGGTCTGGCAGGGTTGTCAGTTCTTAAATAACTGTCATCTGAAGTGTCATAAATATAATGAACGGCTTGCCATTTACGACTATGGATGGTTAAACAACCGAAAAACGCGTACAATTAGTTCAAACTTATTACCAGTGATGGCAAATTTTTTAGTCATTTTTTCAACTTGTTTAGCCATAATTTTTATATTTTTTGCCGTTTTCCTTTAAAATAATAGTTTTAATTTTCTTATAAAAATTTGTAAAATTGATAAAAGTAAAAAAAACATTTTTAATAAACGGGAATGAAATATTTATTATTAATTAACTCATTTTTAAATGATGTGCCAATAATCCCAATTTATGATTAAAAACACTGAATTTTATTGTTGTGGGAAAATGTTGAAAATTCATCATTATCGTGATGAAACATCTCTCAAGATAAAGGAACAGTATTCATTCCAATATTAAATCTAAAAAATGATCAAACAACACTGTTTCTTTCCGATCGAAAGTATTTCAATAAAAAGATGCAGCGGCTACAAAAAAATTCAGTATTTACTATAAAGTCGCTCTCTCTTCCATGGTCCAATGTTGAAGTAGAGAGGGTATTTAGCCAAGTAAACATCATTAAAAGTAATTTGAGAAATAGGTTAGATTTAGCAACCGTTTATATGATTTTATCAATTAGGGATATATTTTTACCATTACATAAAATATTTTTTATATTTTTATTGTAGATTTGGACTTAAAAGGTTAGGTAAATGTTGTCATGATTACGATTTACCTTCATAATATTTAAAACTAATAGGCACAAGTGAGTCCTATGAGATGAACAATAACGACATCGAATTTATCGATGAATTAATTTTTTCAATGCAAAAATGTTTAAATTACATTTATTATTTTGTAACAAATTGATTTAAATTTACAAAACTAATTTTAATCAACTTGCAACGAGAGAGTAAATTTACAAAATTGTTCTCCCAATTACTCTAAAAAATAAAAAAGTAAATGAGAGCTTTGCGAGCAAAAACTAGCAAGTATGCCAATATTGACCATATTCAGCTGGAATTTATGAGATATTTATTTAAATTTGATTGATTTCAACTATTTGCGTCAGAATTTTGTTCTTAAATTTCAGAATAATTAATATCCCTTTTTATTGAAAAACTTTTAATTTTAGAAGTTATGAAAACAATTTTTGTTTTGTAAACAAAAATAGGAAACAGGTGGTTGAATAATTCTTACTAGTAAAAATTTTACTGTAAGAAATTTTTAAAAAATTGTTGTCTCTCAAATTTTTATGCTCTTTTTCAGTCTCTCGCTGCATGTTTTTCTAGTTCGTGAACACTTACTAGTAACAGTTATTGATAGTACTCAATAATTTTCTGTAAATGAACACAACTATTGTTTTGTTATTAAATTTATATGTGTTTTTATATAAAAAAGTTTTAAGCCATTTTTTTTATCTATTTTTGGTCATAAAGTTTTGGCAACACTGCTTACTACAAACAAGTGATGAGCATTGAATATGGTCGTCATAAAAGACTTTCTGTTTATGGAATTGGCACGATTATAAAGCAATTCGAAGAGACTGGAATCAGGCATGTGCATAATTGCAATGTATGAAGTACCAAAAATTTCACATCTGTTAGTGAAAGTTTTGTGGGTAATCCGAATTTTTCCGATTTGCCGGCTCAAAACGCTATGGCCGTATTGTAACCAACTTTTTTTTCAATTAAAGACTATGAAATGGACGGTATGTGGTTTCAGCGAGATGTTGCCACGGGCTTTTTTTGCAGTTTCCAGACCGCGCAATTTCACACTTTGGCGACGTCAATTGGCTATCAAGATCTTATAACACCAAATTTGTTCTAAATTCATAATATCAAGCAAACAGTTTGTTGATTTTGCACCTTTTACCAAAATGATTATATTGATTACTAAAAATTTTAAAATTTTGAAAAAATATTTTCAATAAATGATATTTTTAATTTTAATTCAAAAAAGTGATCAAAAAACTCTGCCATTTCAAAAAATGTGTTAATTTATTTAAATAAATATTGACAATTCCCAACAACAATTCTACATGTTTAAATTATTTTATTTTAAACGAAAAAAGTCAATTAAGATTTTTTGTTATTTAATTAAAATTTTAATTGAAAATTTATTTCAGAACAACTAAAATGTTAATTAAATCAAAATTAAATTTTAAATTTTCTTTCAACAAAAAAAATAATTGATTCAATTATCACATTAATTAAATTTTAATACTTTTTAAACTATTTTTTTAATTGATAAAACACTTTTTTCTGTGAATGCAACGCCGTTATTTTTTTTGTGGGGCTACGGCAAAGACTGTATCTGCGCGAATAATCCCCCCACGCGGCAACCAATCTAGAGGCTTTCATTTAAATTTCATTGTATTTCGTACGTAATTGCAAGTTCCAGCACTATAATGAAAATAAAGTTTAATCGAAATCACAGCTTTATGTAGGGTTCATTTAACGTAAGTTTCGAAACCATAAAATGGATAACCTGCTAAATATTAAAAACTAAAATAAATAAAAATTTTGCATACTTCTGTATACCAATTTTTTTCCTGTGTAGTAATCGACAAATTTTGTCAAATTTCTTGAATTGCAGCCAATTTATTTTCGGCTATAAACCTTAAATGGTACTTTTCTACATTTTAAGAAAAAATGCGACAAAAAATTTATGTGTAATAAATATTTTTTCTTCTTAAATTCCACGTACTCTTATTATATGAGCAATCATGTAATGTTTTCTATACGTATGTATAAACAACTGAAAATGCGTTTGTTTGTTTGTGTGTTTATATATTTGTTTCGATGTCACATTTTGTGAATTATATTTAGTTAAATACATCAAATTTTTAAAGTAGAATAATTACGAAAACCAAATCGGGCATCTGCTGGTGTCTTATAATTAAGAATTCTTCTATAAAAAAGGGCGGAATATAACAGAATGTGTAACGGGAAAGTCAATAATAATAATCCTAATGAAAAACTGTCATTAAATTGAGCCTAATGAGTCCTTTCTACTAAGTTACTGAGTCATCGCAGTAATGACATGTTTTATTAAACTGACTCCGATTCGTCATTTCTGTGATGCCGATGTGTCATCCTATTGCCGATTTAATTTTTGTCCCTGACGCCAACTTGGCCAAGTGATGTTAAGGCTGACATCGCAATGATGAAAAGTGTCATGGGTCAAAACGAAGCCACTTGTCATTGTACTGATGTCAAAATACATCAGCGTTATGACGCCTTTTGTATTAGTGTAGAGTTTTTTCCGAGTTTATCAATTGTTTTCAATTCCTGCCTTCCCGGGAATTAATTGCGGGGATTCACGCACAATTTTGGAGAAAGACATTTTTTAGAACATTAGTAAATCTATATGGAACTCATGTCGTTAGTTGTTCTATCCAACTAAATTGTAACCCAATTTTAAAATTTTCTGCAGTTTAAGGCTTATTAAGCTGATTTTAGAGAATGGTCCTTAAATAGGGCCTAAGATAAATTTGAGACATATCTTCACGAAATTTTTTTTATTGTGTTAGCAAACTGTAGTGGGCTTAATTTTACAACAATATCATTAAGGTTTGAAGTGAAAGGTGTTGTAAAGTATTTTCAGAGATTGGATGTTATATGGAGCATTTCGAGTCTTATGAAATTAGATTATTCGAAATTTCACCACAAAAGCATTCGTTACGCTTTTGACTTCCGAGAGTGGTCTTAACACGGGGTCGTAGGTAAATTATGGACCGAAATGAAATTATGGATGGAAATTTAATGACAATCGGTGCATTCCGCCACAAATTATGTTAATTTTTGTCAAGTTTTTAGGAAGATAGTTCCACATTTGGGTGCATAACTTTTTTCCTACTGAAGCGATTATACTGGTATTCAATCCTAAACATCCTTGAAGAACTAGAAACAGTTTGAAACCCAAATGGATAAATAGACTTAGAATTACTGAAGGAGCCAAAATATATATACTTAGATGAATATTAAAAAAAGATTCACATGCAATGACAAATTTATTATACCGTCGTACACAACTGCTGATTAAGGGTATAAAACTGTAAAAATATGTTATCTAATATGGCAAACTTAACTTGACCTTGATGCTCAATTTGTTAAACGGTTAAAAATGATTCAGAATTCCTACTTAGAAATGTTGATCTTTCTGTTCCTATTCGCCCTTCCACACGCAAGGAAAAAACATGGTTGTGGTAAACATATTCTAAGAGCAGCATACTATGATACGATTCATGATTGTAGTCAACAGATTAAGATCAATATTAAATTATATTATGACCAAATATATTCGTAATATTACATCAAAATATTTTTCCCTTAATCCTAATTTGTTTTTATTACATCCTATTATAATTAAATTTAATCATATTATTATCATGTTAATCATAATAATATGTGACGCGCAAAATAGAAAAGGACCTAAGGGTTTTGTTCAGGAGAGCCATTTTAAAGATTTAAATACGTGTATCTTTGGTGTACCATCACTGAGCGTATTGGTATTGGTCTCATTTGAAAGCAGCACATCTCATGACGTCAGGAACGTGTTGGCCAACCTTGAAAGCGTAGGTCGTCCCTACCTCTTGTTTTGTGTAGTTGGTTTTTACTGTTCCCTTTACCTTACTGGTCCCTTTCTCTATGTGCTGTCACATATGTAGATTAAATCTAAAACCGAAAAATATTTTTAATATATATTTGTGCTTATTTACTTACTGGAAACCTTAACGTAAAACTGTTACAGATATTTCACATCATGATATAAGCCAACTTTAAACATAATATTTTTAACCTTTTTTTGTAGTAGGTGGGAATTATTTATAAATTATTTTATAGAATTTTCATTCTCTTTCTCTAAAATAACACACAACAATGGTCATTATTTATGCACCATTTTCAAAAAATATTAAATTTTTTTTAGCATTGATATTTTATTTTGTGACACTTTACAATTTTTTTAAATGTACCTACAATTTCTTTATTTTTTAATATCATTAAACTTGAGTTTTTAATGGGTATTTTTTTTTTAAATAGTTTAACCACTGAATAGCAAGTAATTCGATAGGCATATGTAAAACAAACGACACAACTGATGCAAGATTATTTTACAAATGGCGATAACAAAATATTATTAGTGTAAAGATATTTTGTTTTCAGCTTAAACATATTATGAGTGCACATATAGAAAGTTATCATGGTATGGCTATTGAATATGCTTAAATGGTTGTGAGGAATATAATGGTGGCTATTCTTAAAAACGCGTCGAAGGAGTGAACATTTACATGAAAACAAAAACAAAATTTACGAAAATTGTTTTTATTATCTATACTCTTTTAAAATTAAATTAACGTGAGAGATTTAACGCGTTTATGTCTCTTTTAAAAACTGTAAATTTTGTATGATAAACAAAAACAATTCTTGTAAATTTTTTGTAAATTTGTTTTTGTTTTCATGTTAATTTTCACTCCTTCGACGCGTTTTCAAGAATAGCCACCAATATGTTTTCAAAGTTATCATTATTAAGTTGTTATAAAAATGATTATTTTTCAGCGAACCATTCTTAAATTTATAATTGCGATTAAAATTTACATGTTTACAGTAATTTGTGTACGACAACAATATATTGTTATAAAAACCATGGCCAACCTTATTTTTTCTCTGCGTGCAGGAACGGCATTCCTCTAGAATTCAATATTTTCATTCTAATTATACAAATCAGCTCTGAATTTTACAATGTTTAAACGTTTATTCAATTCTATCATCTTCTATGAGTTTCATTGTAGAATTAGGTAAATAATTAAATAAATAAAAATTATTGCGCTGAAGTCCCTGGATACCAGAAATTTGATTTTAATTTCCCGCTTTCCCGGGAATCCAAGAAGTGCAGGAAAAAACTTCAATTCGTAATGAATACAAGAGAACTGTTTAAAAAAAAAACTACCAATTTTATTTCAATGTTTGTTGCAAAGCGCACCGGGCAAAGCAAGTAAACTATAAACAAAATTAGAAAAATCTTAAAGCATCAAATAATACCCTCCTCCAATATAACTACTTAAAACACGCCTAGACATACACATCATCAAAACTCCCTTAATATGAAGATCACAAAAAGAAACACACACACATACTTTCCCACACACCTTCAGCCATTCATCTGGATATTATTTTGAAAATTATAGCACGTTGACAACATATTTCGCATGCCATCGTTAAATGTCAATAAGCTGAAGAATAAAAGTACAATGACAACATCTACAAAAACAGCAAAAACTTCTTAATAAATAATCATCTCTTGAAAAGCAATAACACCCAACAGAAATAAAAAAAAAACATCTTAAGAGAAGTACAAAACTTAAAAAAAAAAATACAAAAAATAATGAAAATCATGCATTTTTTTACGATTCAATTGAATTTTTTTTTTTTAAACTGGAGGTTATCACGTTTTTCTTAAAAGTAATCTACTAGATAGACGGAATTGCCTGGCTGAATGCGTTCAATTTTCCTGCCTAGTTATCTGTGTGTTACCTTTTCACATACATTTACACGCACACACATACACAGAAATTATATAAGGGAGATGGATGTTTCTGCTTTTACACACACGTTTTTTCGTTATAACTTTCGATACACACACTTACACATATTCAATATAAAAATAAATAAATAAATAAACAAAATGCTTAGAACTGCTTCTAGTCACATTTTTATTTTTGTTTTAGCTTTCGCTGTCTTAATGTCGACATCAAATAATCAATGTTGTCTACTATTTGCAGAAATTGCCATCTCAGGTCGTTATCTTGTTAAGCAAGCTGTTTTTTTTTTTTATTAGATTTATTTACTTTTATATAGTTTTGTTGCTATTTCCGCTTATTGTATTATTTTCTGTTTAAATTGTATTTTCCTTGTTTTGATCTAAAGGGTTTTCCATTAAGTGCTCGGCAACTTTAAACTTCTTCTAAAAACACGCTCTCAAAACAGTTAAAACTTTACCGTACAGTCAATGTCATCACAGTTGATAAAGACAAAATTTGTATTATGGCTAAGTACACGAACAAACAACACTAATGCATTTTTCACTAAACCTTTTCGTCAATAAACAACATATGCGTTACTGGTCAACTGTGATTTTTGGTTGACGTAAATACATGTCTTACAACTTAACTTCAGGATGGATCTCACCCACGTAGTGTGTTTATATTAAGCACTTGCCAAATACCCCTGTATAAGAGAAGGATCATTTGAACACACAGGTAGCAACTTGAGTATATTGTATAGTCTTGAGGATACGTCAAGTCATTAGTTTGAGTCAAACAGCTGGCCTGATGATACTTCATTAGAGCAGCTCAGAGCCACTGTTTAAGGTTTCTGCGGGAATGTGTGACATTAAGTTCAAGCTAAACTAATTCTAAAATATTTCCTAAAAATTTCTAGGAACAATATAGGCATAGAACTTTGTAATGGAATAACACAAAAATGATTTTTTTAAATTAACATGACATATACTTTATTCGAAGGATAATCATCCGGCATTATAAATTAAATACGACTTCTAGCATATGGCCGCCACGACAGTCTGAAACGTAGTATAATCCGCAGGTCCAATTTTCGATGACTTTTCCCAACATTTGTAACTGTATATCGGCAATAACGTGGTGAATGTTATCCTCCAAGTGGTCAATCCAAGTGGTCAGCGTAGACTAGCGGCTTCACATAGCCCCACAGAAAATAATATAGCGGCATTAAATTGCATGATCTTCGAGGCAAATCCAGCACGGGTCAAACGTGAAACTATGCGGTTACCAAACCTTTCCTCCAATAAATCAGTTGTGGTACGAGCTGTGTGACATGATGCGCCTTCTTGCTGAAACCTCAGCTCATCAACATCATGTCTGTTTAATTGATGAACGAAAAAGTCAGTAATCATGGCTCTATAGCTGTCACCATTGACTGTAATGTTCTGACCAGCATCGTTTTTAAAAAAGTACGGCCCAATGATTCCACCAGCCCATAAAGCATACCAAACAGTAAGTTTTTCTGGAGGTAACGGTGTCTCAACATACGCTTGAGATTTGCCATCACTCCAACCTAATACGGGAGTTTTGTTTATTGACGTATAAGCGTTGTTCAGGCGTCAGTTTATTCATGTAAATGTGCCAAGCCAAACTAAACACAAATCTTGACAGCTGCCAGTTGAAAAAGTGTTGCCAACTTAAAGTTTTATACCTCTTAATTATATTCTTATTAATTCGACCTTTTTTCAATTACATATTATATTTTCATATATTTTTTATCAAACTTTAAGTCACTTTTTTATAAAAATCAATTAAAATATTATTTATTTTTCAATATTTCGATTTCCGCTGGAAATCTTCTTAAGGAAATCTTTTTAAATAATATAAAATTACAAAATTCCATATTAAGATACATTGGTGATAAGGAAAGGAAATAGATTATTGATAGATTGGTATCAAAAACCAACATCATCAGGTAGAATTTTAAATTTTTACTCGAAATTATTACTCGAGACACCCGAAGAGAATTATTATTTATAGAGCTAGGAATCTAATAGATAGGATATAAACAATTAGTGATAATAGATTCCATAGGAAAAATAAGGTGATTATTGGAAATATTTTGAGGAATAATAGTTTTCCTAACAAACTTATTTGCAAATTGGTAAGAAGATCTTCTCGTCATATTGATGAAATTTTGGAACCAAAAATTTAGAAAACATTTACTTATGAACATGAATTTTCGGAAAGATAAGAAAAATCAAATATATATGACAAAGGGAAATACAGAATGGCAAATAAGGTGAATAATAATGTTGGGAGATTATGCACATAAACTAAGGATAGATTACAAATTCGGATATGTCTAATTTAGTTTATAAAATTCATTGTGGTGGCAATGATGATGAGCAATGTAGGAAAATATATGTAGGAACAACTGGGTTAAAATTGCAAACTAGATTAGCAGGACATAAGCATGACCAAAAATATATAAATTATAATTCAGCCCATGGAACGGCATTGTCAACGCATTTAATCATTATCCTGACTTTGACAACACATCTATTTTGAACATAGAAAATTTTAAGAAACGTAGATATATGCTAGAAATGTTACAGATTAATAATGTTCCATTTGAGAAAAGGATTAATTTTAAAAAAGGTACTGAGGGATTAGCTCAGTTTTATAGACATTTATTGCATAAAAATAAATGGGTTGATGGAAGGAAAAATAATAAATAGGTATTTGTCTTTGATTATTTATAAAATTTAGTTCAGATGGCACAGCACAGACTGAAAATATTATACATATATTAGATAAAAAAAAATACATTGACGGAAAGGGAATTAAAATAGGGGTTAGGTTTTGAATATTTTTAAAAAAATTTTGTTTGTTTTCCTCTTTTTATTTTTAGTTTGTTAATTGAAATTTTAAATTTATTTTTCCATTTTTTATTTATCCATTTATTGTCAAAAATAATTTTGAAATTTTATATGTATGTATGTCAAAAATACCACAAACAATGCCTTTAAGGCGTCAACTGTATAAACCAGTGAATTTAATTAGCCTCACAGAAAATTACCGAGGGGTATCAAAAGACTCAACTTTGGAGGCAAATTGACAGGCCCATTTCGCAAAATAAATACATTGACGGAAAGGAAATTAGAATAGGTTTTGAATATTTTTAAAAAAAATTTGTTTGGTTTCCTCTTTTTATTTTAAGTTTGTTAATTGAAATTTTAAATTTATTTTTCCATTTTTTATTTTTCCATATATTGTCAAAAATAATTTTGTAATTTTAAATTAATTAAAAAGATTTCCTGAAGAAGATTTCCAACGGAAATCGAAATATTGAAAAATAAATAATAATTTAATTGATTTTTATTAAAAACCTTGATAAAAAAAAATATATAAAAATATAATATGTTTTATACCTCTATAAAAAGCACCTTTACTAAAAAGTTCAGTTGCACTCAAGAGACATAAAGATTGATTTTATCATAAAATTTCTTATGCACTTGAAAACAACAATAGGCAATAAGTATAACAACTATTCTGTGGTAAACTTTTTTTAAACGGTTGACGTATATACCCTTCCCTTCGATCTCATAAGAAGCAAATGGCCTCAACAAAAATTCTCTAAGTAGATTTTTCAATTCAAGTGTTCTTTATGTCTTTCCATTTTTTTCTTGCTCAGACAGGTTTGTTTTCTTCCTACCTCTTCAATACTGATAGAAAATGCGTAATAACGCTGATGTAGTTTGACATCAGTACTATGACAAGTGTCTTTGGTTTTGAGACCATGACACTTTTCATCATTGTGATGTCAGCCATAACATTACTTGGCCAAATTGTCATCAGGTTCAAAATTGCAATTATGTCATCAATGAGTTGACAGTTTAATAAAACATGTCAGCAGTGCGAT
Organism: Pollenia amentaria; assembly: GCA_943735925.1. Taxonomy (NCBI): domain Eukaryota; kingdom Metazoa; phylum Arthropoda; class Insecta; order Diptera; family Polleniidae; genus Pollenia; species Pollenia amentaria. The sequence continues at coordinate 194,399,790 of OX031008.1, read as the reverse complement.
GACTCAGTAATATCGTAGAAAGAACATTAGGCTAAATTTAATGACAGTTTGTCATTGGGATTGACTTAAGTCAAAGGGAGTGAATATTGCATATATATATATATATATATATATATATATATACCCTTAAAACATGTTTGTTTCACTTTTTTTGTATTCCGCCCTTTGTTTTGTTTACAGAAGAACTGCTCAATTATAAGACACCAGCAGCATGTCCGATATGGTTTTTGTAATCATTCTACTTTGAAAACTTAATATTTTTTAATAAATAGAATATGAGAATTTGTTCTTCTTACTTTGCTTTTTAAACGTGAAAATAATATTTATTAATAATACCCAAAATGTGGCATCGAATTGATGTCACTGTAGTCATGGCATCGATGACGCATAAAATATGGCAACATTTTATGATGACGTTCGTCATTGAATCTATGTCACTTTTAGCCTCATTGATGCCATTTGTTACAACATTGATGTCACAATTCTGATGTTAAGGCATCATTAATATGAAGATGCATTTTTCTATGAGTGCATGTGTGAGCAGACGTCCTTTTCACCGACTCGCTTACGGATTGCACTCACTTGCTGTTAGGGATATGTCGTTATGAGGCGTTGCGTTTGGTCAATCCAGTTTTATTGCCGCCTTTTCAATTGTCGCTTGGCAGGCATTTGGTGTGTTCGCACCTGTGTTACATAGTTTTATATTGGGTTTAGTCAACATTTTTTCAAGATTCTTCGCAAGCCCTGGGTAGTAAAGACCTGTACAGTGTTTATGTTCCGTGTTGCTGCGTTCCAGATCCACTTACCATGCCAAAAGTATTGACTTTATATTTGAATTGAATTTTAATTTTATTTCATGTTATTACCCGTGAATTCTAATGGCAAAATTCTTAGATTGACCTTCGTGATTGCTCCAAATTGACCAGTATAACAATTACGGATGTGGGGTATTATTCTGGGTGCTATGAAAATTAAAAGAAATGTGTAATAAATATCTGTATTATAAACGGTGTTTTTTAGGTCCAACAGAACTTTACATTGTAAAAAATTACACAAAAACTTAAATTAAATAAATACATGTCATTAACTGATATTGAATATTATTTCGGGTATATTGCCGCCGTGGCTGTTCTTGCTGAAGCACTTTCTGGACGTCCAGTCTTGGGCCACTTTTCCGAGTATTGCTGGTCGTATGTCAAAAATACCACAAACAATGCATCTAAGGCGTCAACTGTATAAGCCAGTGAATTTAATTAGCCTCACAGAAAATTACCGAGGGGTATCAAAAGACTCGACTTTGGAGGCAAATTGACAGGCCCTTTTCTCAAAATCAACTTATTACCAGAATTTAATTTTAATAAGTCAGTGGTTGTGGTCGCCGTATAGTATGTAGCGCCATTCTGTAGAAACCCCGTCGTGCTCGGCTCAAAGTTATCCATATTTTCAAACAAAAAATCATTGTTAATTGTGCCGTATCGATATCGATCTACACAAGCTTCGGTTTTAGATTTCAGTAAATAAGGTCCAATGATGCCACCAACATGTGAAACCTACCAGACGGTGCATTTCAGTGATGGAAAATTCAGTACTATGGTACTATTTTCAGTACTTTTTCTTTTCATAAATACCACAGTACCCCCACGTCAGTTTTAGTACTCTTTTCTTCTTATGCTTCTTTGTTAAGAAATCCAGCGTTGCTATTTTTTTTAAACATTTCCTACCTGCCAATAACATACAGGGTACACATACACTTTAAAGTTCTTTATCATTCATGTTTTTTGTTGCAAAAATATTGATATTCTTCAAGCATCAATATCATTTTAAATGCGTTTCAACTACATGGTTTCGATGACGGTATAACACACTAGTATGAATTTCCTATTTTTACTCACCAATAATTAACAAACAAATTTTGAACACCACTAGAAAATATGTAATAACATTTTTGTTCGGGAATTAATAATGAATTAGTTTTTAGTTTTTTTAAGCAAAATTTTATAATTTTAATAATAATATAAATTATACTAGTATTGTGGTTATTTTGTTGAACTGTTAATGGTTTTTAATCCAAATTTAGATATTTTTTTTTAATTAGGCTTAAGTTCATTGAATTTAATTTTCATTAAATTATTTTTTATGAAGACAGGAATTTAAGAACATGAAATCAATTAATTAAAAAAAATATCTAAATTTGGATTAAAAACCATTAACAGTTCAACAAAATAACCACAATACTAGTATTGTTATCAGCTAAGGCACGAGCTATGTTTACATTTGTCCTTCAAGTTGTGCTGAAAAAGGTCAGCAAGAAAAAAGAAAGACAAAAAACATGAAAAACAAAAAAATGTACTTTGGATTTCAAGAAGAATTCTTGGCAAAAGGTACGAAAAAACAGAAGTTAGGAAGAACATGTAAATCAATTAAAATAGATAATCATTCATTCAAAAAGCAAATTTCGAGCTACCAAGGTGATATACAATTTGGTTTAAGGATTGATGTTTGTCTATTGACGTCGCCCGGCATCAATAGCCGAGTGAGTAAAACGGCAAACCCCACTGACGAGATTGTGTGGTTACAATTGAAACTAGTATGGGCAACCTGTCCGTGAAAGCCTGGGTTCAAATCTCAGCGCAGTCAAGAATGAAAAATTATCAATAAAAAAAAAAAATTTTAATTGATTTCATGTTCTTAAATTCCTGTCTTCATAAAAAATAATTTAATGAAAATTAAATTCAATGAACTTAAGCCTAATTAAAAAAAATATCTAAATATAAATTATAATTATAATTAATATTTAATTCTTTTATATATTTGTTTATTTATATTTAAAAAAAAAAAAAAAAAATTAATTGGTTATATAAAAAGTACCAAAATGGTTAATCAGGTACTCTTTTGCTTAGTGGTCAGTACCATCACAAATTTTCAATTTTCCATCACTGGTGCATTTTGTTATATTTAAATTAAATAATGTAATAGATTCTGTGGGTCTGTTGTGTATCTCTGAATATGCGGCAATTTTATTTATCGAAGGCTTCAAACGAACTTTAATAGCCAACCTTTTTGTAAATTCTATCAGGACTTAAGAAAAAACTTTTTCATAATAACAAATTGAAGAAAAAAATTTTTGAGTATATTAATTTTTTGTGGAAAGCAAATGTAATTTTTTTTTTTTTTTTTTTTTTTTGAGATACCGATCTTATGTTTAAACCAATATTTTATGTGCTTCAGTTTCGGGAAGACAATTGTTACAGTTTCTTAATATCTTATTTAAATTTAATCCTATTTAAACTTAAATATACGGAAATACCCATATCTATAACGTTTGCTCTGCTTGTTAATTTTTGCAAGTAACAATAATTTTTGCATTTTATTTTTCAGCTTTGATCAATTTAAGCAAACGATTGTGAACTTTTTTTTTTTTTTTTGGCTATTTGTATTACTTGATATTGTTGCTGCTACAATATTTGTAGTAGCAAATAAAGTAATAACATCAAATAAAATTCGTATTTATAAGTAGGTTATAAGAATTTTTAAGTACTTCAAGACACACATAAGTACGTTATGTGTATACAAGAATAACGTGCCACGACTGTATGTGATTGTTAAGAATTACCTTTGGGTAAGTATGTGCGTTTTTGTGATTGTATGTCTACTTCATTTACTACACATTTGGTTGTAACAATATTTGTTTAGATTATTGCACATGCATCATTAAATTTAGCTATAAAACAATAAACAAAGTCAAAGTGTTACCCATATTGTAAATTGCAAATTTATACGTATGTTTATGTAAGAAAGCCTGTTTGTGTGTGTGTGGGAGAGCGTTTCTGTGTATTTTCAGCTCCTGCCAACCTCCATACATAAGCAAATTATTGTTAAGTCATTTAACACAAATACAAGAGCTAGAGCCAGATACGCCTGATTGTTTAGTATTGTATTAAGGAACTTTTCTTTTTGTAACAGTAACTATGTGTGCAAGTGTATACATTATTTGCTAAAGACGTTAAAAAAAAATTTAAAAATTTAGTCTGAGCCTTGAAAATATAAAAAAGTTTTCCATGTGTTTTTCTCTTTTTTTATTTTACCAGTCTCCTTTAGCCTTTTATTGCATGTTACTCGCATTATAATACAAACAACGTATTCCCCTTCCTGGCTGGTATCAACTAAACCCAACCCCGTTTTTGTTTTTTTTTTTTAATTTTTACACTGTGCCTGTTTAAGTATTTGATTGTGTATTGCATTAAATGTATAGAAGCCTGCTTTTTAACTTTTATTTTATTCTTTTTAATTTACAAGAAGGGGATGAGTTCATCCGTGTTCTTTTCACATAAAAGTTAGAGTAATTTTTTGGAAAAAAAGTTGGGAAAGTAGTTTATTTATTAGATTTTTTGGCTACAAAAATAAAAGATACAAATATTCAGTTGGTCCCGAGTTAAAATTACTACATAAAGCCATAATCAATCGACAATCATTTTTGTAAAAAAAAACGGTAGAAAAATTTTAAACGACAGAAGCGCTTAATATTACAAAAGCTTTTTTTATGAAAACTTTATTTTGCAAGACTTAGCTAGACAAACAATCGTTTTTATTAAACAATTTTCATTCACTTTTTGCAGATCTACTTTTTGTTTGCCAAAGCTAACCTTGTCTATACATAATAAGAATTTAGATTTTTTTTAAAAGCTCAATTCGTTTCTCAAAAGCATTTTTTTTTTATTTAAATCTCGCTTTTTAGTAGTTAATATTTTTTACCAAACACTATTTTTTCATAAAACTGTGGTTTTTTCTCAAAATATTACATTTTTAAAAACTTTTTATTGTGAAAAAGTTTAACAATAACTTAAGTTCTTCGGTTAGCTAAGCTTTTTTTAAATTTTCTTATCAAAAAAGTTGTTTTTGGGAATACATAATTTTTTTCATTAAAATCTTTTATATATTGTGCTTAATTCCCTTTTGTTATAATTGATAAAAATATTGAAATTTATTGTTGGAGGATAAGCTGTTCACATTTCACTGGTTGCTAAGGCCAGATCACCAGGAAACGTTCTCCTAAATAATCTTAGAAAAATCAAAGCTATCAGCAGCCAAGACTACAGAGGGAACGAGAATTACTACACTCAAAAAGTATTGTTTGCAACGAAATCAAAGCTTAAACAAAACACCAACAAAAAAACAGCGATTTTATCTTTCATTCCCCACTAAAATCTGTTGGAATTCTCACAACATAAATTGTAGTTGTAAGTGGGTAAAGAAAAAACAAATTAAAAGCAAAAACAAATTGCTTTTATTGTTTTCGCAAGAAACCAAAATAAAAGCAATTTGCCAGCTCAGTTTTTTATGAACGTGCACTTGCAAAAATTTATTATCAAAAAAGATGTTTTTGGGTATTCATAATTTTTTTCATTAAAACATTTTATTTGTTGTGCTTAATTCCCTTTTTTTATAATTGATAAAAAAAAAACTAAAATTTATTATTGGAGGATAAGCTGTTCCTATGCGCATTTCACTGGTTGCTTAGGCCAGATCATCAGGAAACGTTATCCTAAATAATTTTAGTAAAGCCACAGATATCAGCAAACAAGACGTCAGAGGGAATGAGAATTACATACACTCATTACATATATACATGGAATTACAACCAGCCAGTAGAACTGACGACTCAGATATTGATCCTAAGTCAATCGGTGTACTACAACGAATATTTGTATGTGTTTCACACATCAGCATAAACTCATTATACCCTTTTCTCTTAAATAAGATCAATATTAGTCATAGTGTTAAGATTCTTATAGTAGTTCAAAATAATTTTACAAAAATAACATTTAAAAGCTTAAATAAATTAATAAAAAATGTAAACATTATGAAAACTTAAAATAATTTATCTAGAGAAGGTGCATGTTCATTAGGGGTATAACTTTTGAACAATTTTTTAAATTATCAAAAAATACCTATCCATGCCATATAGACCATGAAAATCTATGATGAAAAGTGGGGTCACTTTTTCGCGGGCGTTAAAAAAGTTCCCCCCCAAATCACTTTGAAGTTTAGTATTTGGATTTTTTTTTTTTTTGTTTACTAAAAATACAATATCCTTATTGTAAAAAACACAAACCATTCATTTATATTTTTATGCTATTTCACAAATAAGACTTATACCTCCAATTATACTACATCCAAACAGTTAAAAGTATGTTAAAATAACACGGAAACTCTTTTTTTTGAACAAAATGGAACAAACCTCACAATCCCAATTGTTTACTTTTATTTTCATTTGTTTGCAGTTTTGCTAAGACAGAGAGGTTCTCTATCCCATATACTCGTTGATTTTTGTGTGTGATTTTTGTGGTATTTAAAAAGTAAAAATTCAAATATTATTATTTTTTGGAAGCTTTTAGAAAAAACGGTTTGGGGGGGAGGTTTTTTACCCAAATTGATCTCAAAAATCTGTTTTCTTGATATATACATCAGTGGCCACCCCGTCGTGATAGGTATTTTTTTTGGTTATACCCCTAATGTTCCTGTGTAGACATTATTTAGTAAATAAAATTCCTGTGATGGTTTCAGATGGCAGTCTGATTCTAAAATCAGTTTAACAAATGTTAAGCGCCCTAAATATTGCTCAACCAAAGCTTTTTAAATGTTAAATTAAACACAAAATTTATTAATTTTTGTAATATTGGAAACATATCGTTCTAGTAGTATAAACACCTTATTTTCCCAATAAACTTCCGGTTTCAAATCACTTTGACGCTCATATTTATCAAAATCGAATTGTCCACCAGGCGCCAATCACTATTCATCTTTTGGTTAATAAACTGTGGAAATCTTTTTTATAAATAAACAGTTACTTTTGTTGAATATACAGCATACTTTTAAGATCAAAAATATTTTAAATAACATACTATTTATCACTGAAATCAAATCCTTATATTATTTATTTTATCTACACCTGATCTACACCGCAAAAAAATTATCCACGTTCTACCCACGAAAGTAAAAATTACACCAAATTCGGGTTATTACCCAGAAAGTGGTAACACTGGACTCACTGTTTTATTGTTGGTATTTTGTTTAAACTTTGATATCGTTGCAAACAATACTTTTTGACTGTATCTAATTCTCATTCCCTCTATAGTCTTGTTTGCTGATAGCTTTGGCTTTTCTAAAATAATTTAGGAGAACGTTTCCTGATGATCTGGCCTAAGCAACCAGTGAAATGCCCATAGGAACAGCTTATCCTCCAACAATAAATTTCAGTATTTTTTATCAATTATAAAAAAAGGGAATTAAGCACAACAAATAAAATCTTTTAATGAAAAAAATATTAAATTTTCACAAAAATGTTTCCTATTTTTGAAAAAGCTTTCCGTTTTTACTAATGGTTAATAATTGCTTTCCTTTTGTAAAAGCTTGCCTTAATTTCAAAAACTTCCCTTTAATTCAAAAGCTCACTTTTTCACAAAAAAACGTTCTTTTTAAAATAAGCTTGCCCTTTTAAAAATATACATTTTTTCACATAAGATCCCATTTTCCTAAACGTACACCTTTTGAATATAAGCCTACATTTTTTATAATAACTCGCCTATTTCATAAAAGCTTATTTTTTTCTTGAAGTAAAACTTTTCACAAAAGCCTTTTAAACAAATACTTGGGTTTTTAAAAATCTACATATACTTTTAAAAAAGTTCACTGTTTACTTAAAAGGTTACGTCTCTCAAAAACGCTCGCTCTTTTCACAGATGCGGATCTTTTTTCCTAAAAGCTTATGTTTACGTCTAAGCCGAAGGCAGCGGATTTCCTATCCCTGGTTTCTATTTTGAATGATAATATGTCCTAAGACGAATTGACAACTGGAGACAGTGGCCAACATGAATTATATTTTAAAATTTTCTTTGATTTACATGTTTTTTTTTTTGTATAAATTTTATTATAATTGTAATTTACAAATTTTTATCTAAGTCGAATAGTTGTTTGGAGCACAACGGTCATATCTTTTTGTGATTGATTAAATTTAATTAATAATTGTACAAATTTGGCATTTTGTTAATAAAAATAAATGGAAATTTTATATAGCTTGAAAAATAAGTGGTTTTATATGATAAGAAGTGCTTTCTTTTTTGTTTAAATATTTGTGCGTTTTTTATCAGCAAGGTGCTTGGATCGTTAGCGGATATTCTGGAGCTGTTGGCGTCAAATCCACCCATAAATATAGTCCATACCCCAAGAAACGTATCGGCGTTTCGTCCGGACCACCATAGGACGTAATCGATGTTTTTTTTTACAAAAGATTATCTTTTGTACAAAAGCTCACCTTGTACAAAAGTCAATCTTTCATAAAAGTCTATCTTTTTCTGCAAAAGCTTTTTTCACAAAAGCCCAACTTCTTTAAAAAAGCACATGTTTTTCTCAAAAGCAGAACAGTTTATAAATGCTTACTTTTTTAAAGAAGTAAAAGGTTTTGATAATTTCCCCGATATACCCCAAATAATTCTCTTTTGCTTATACGTCGGTTTTACAAAATTTCACCCTCTATATAAAAATTGCTTTTTTCAGAAAAATTTAACATTTTTATAAAAGCTTATCTATGCATTTATTGAAATTCAATTCCTTTTCCAAAGCCAATTTTTTTAAAAGCGTCTTTAACAAAATTGAAATTCGTACGCATTGTTATAGAAAAGTTTATTTATATAAAAAAAAGATTAATATTGGTAAGCTTTTTTAAGAAAGGTTATTGATTTCACAATTAAGTACTTGTTTTGTAAGAGCTTTAACACACTTCGCCTTTTATGAAAGACGTACTTTTTTATTTTATTAAAGGATTTTTTTTAAGGCTGCCAATTTATAATTTGCTCCATTGTTCCCTAGTGGGAATATGTAAACTTCTCTTTGTTTTGTTATTCTTATAAATATTGGCAAACATGTTATTTTTTCCTCTTTAGTTTTTTTTTAAATTTTCCTCTTTGCCATTTTTTTTATATTTTGCTGAACAAAACCTTTGAGTTGTTATTTTTCTAACCTTTTTATGTTGTTGCTGCTATTTGACTACAACTTAAATCTTTTTCTTGTTATTGTTGAGTAATTTTCTCAGTCAGTCAACCAACCATCCATCCAGCCACTGACGAAACACTTTACAGTGAGTTGAAAAATGCGTAATAGTGGGTGCTAATAAAGGGTTGGTTGTTGTTGCCGTTATTGGCCCTGCTGTTAAGACGAATGTTTGTTATTGTTTGTAATGTTGTAGTTTTCACTTTGTTTTGTATTTTTTATAACCTTCACCGAAGGAAAAAGGGTATATATAAATCTGTCACTCCGTTTGTAATTTCTTCAGTATTCATCCTAGACCCTATAAAGTTTTAATATTCTGGCTTCGTATGAGAAGAGAATTTTATCATAATGTCCTTCTGTCCGCCTGAAATGGGTTATCCGAAGACCCCAGATATGATGGGGACTTGGTTGGTATATTTATGTCACATATGCTCCGCTCAATTTTGTTATTAAGCTTGATGGGTCAACAACTGGCTGAGTTATGAGCAAATACCCATGGTTACCTTAATTTTCCAATAAAAAACCTTGTTGTTGTTATTTTTGTATTTTGGTGTCTCGAATTTTTTTTTATACATAACAAACACATACATGAATTGCCGCTTAAATATAGAAATGTGTATAGCAGCCAAGCCGCTTTGTATTTGGAGGACGGCAAGAGCTAAAATTACAAATATTTTGGTTATTAATATTCAAAATCTGGGAGGGATTGAAGAAGTAGGCGTGGCAAAAAATAGATTTAATTATATCTGGAGAAAAGTAGGAGAAAATTTGTCCGAATTGGGTATGCGGGATTGGAGAAGTGGTCGTGGAAACTCCGACACAAAGGCATTATATATTTCTGTATATCTGGAGAACGGCAAGAACCAATGTTTTCAAATTAGTTACAGGCATCTTGGTTATCCATAGACAATATTCGACAAAGTGCGGTGGGATTAGAGAAGTAGGCACGGCATTAAATAGTTTTATTTATACCTAAAGTGCACCATGGTAAAGCGTATATAAGATTCGGCATTGCCGAATATAGCTTTCTTACTTGTTTTGTATAGTTCTTGTAGCCCAATTTCATCAAAAATAATTGTTAAGTTTACTTAGAATTTTTATTTTCTCTTTTTATTTATTTGAACTCTGTACAACTACAGCCAAAAATAGGAAAAGGACGACTATCCCTTTTTTTCTTTGTTTTCTATTTATTTATTTTATTTTGTTTTTGAGTGTTTCTTTTGAAAGTTTACGGCTTGTTTTTTTAATGCTAAAAATAGCAAAGTAATAACTGACACACACAATTCTTCACATACAGAATCACTTGCATCAGAAAGGAACAAATTTAAAAACGAAAACAGAACTGGAATAAAGAAAATATTGTTTTTCTTAAGTTTTTTTTATTTTTTCGTTATTTTTGGCAAGTAATGTTCTTACAAAACACTTTTACCATAATCGCCTTTTTAATGCTCCCCTGTGCGTCTCACTTTTAAGCATATTAAGAAAAAAATTCAAATGTTTACAGTGAAAATACAGAAATTTAAACTTTTAATATTTTGGAAAAGATTTTTTAAAAGATATTACCTTAACTTTTCAGATTTAACCTATTCTTGTTAATCGGCTGGGGAATCGCAGCGTTACCATATCGTCATATGTAAATTAAAAAAAGCCCTTGGTTACAAAAAATTCAAAACCGACTCTTTGATCGATAATGTCCCTTATCAAAATAAATGCTTCCTGCAAATCTCACTCTTCTACAATTAAAAAAAAACGTTTTCGTCAACAGATAATTAAAGGCGAAAGTGCAAGCGCCTTTTGATAAATAATTATTTATCGATTTATTTAAAGATTTTGCTTGTTGTGCTTAATCCCCTATTTTAATAATTGATAAAAATACGGTAATTTATTGTTGGAGGATAAGCTGTTCCTATGCGCATTTCACTGGTTGCTTAGGCCAGATCATCAGGAAACGTTCTCCTAAATAATTTTAGAAAAGCCAAAGCTATCTGCAAACAAGACTACAGAGGGAATGAGAATTAGATACACTCAAAATGTATTGTTCGCAACGATATCAAAGCTTAACCCAAATACAAAACAACTTTGATAATAAATTGTTGCAAGTGCACGTGCATGAAAAACTGACCATTTACTGCATCCTGTGATGATGTTGAAGTGTTAGGGGCAGCAGTGAAAGGAAATGTTAGGGGCAGCAGTAAAAGTGAGATCAGAGAAAGTAGTTCTACAAAGTTCGTGATTTGAATTTATCAAAAATATCAGACGAACTTCTTGCTTTAAAATTAAAAGAAAAAAAAACTGTATTCAACCTGTGTTACCATTACATCCTTTAGAACCAGAGAGCAAGACCTTTTTCCTTACTTTACCGAAGAAGATACGCTTGTATTTTGTAACAATGTTTCTGAACTCTTAAGTTGTATGGGCTTATAACGAACATTGGAGATTTTTAAAGATAGTTTAAAAAGATGTCAGAAGTATGTATTGCTGCACAATGGAAATAAATTTTCTTCAGTTCCAGTAGGTCATTCTTCCAAACTAAAGGAGGAATCTCAAAATATTAAATTTGTTTTAGAAAACAATTCGTACGCAATACATCATGCGTACGCATGCGTCGACTTGGCGATGTTGAATTTTTTGTTAAGGCCAAGTCAGATAAAACTTTTGCTTCGCGTTGCGTTACCGATTCGCTTTGACATCTGAAAAATACAATATACATACTTATACGAAACATGTCATATAAAGTACTTTCAAAGCGGAGCGATGCAAAAAGTTAGCCAACTCTCATTTTTTTGCACGCTTTGACAATTGGCTGGTGTAATTTTATTTTTTTTTAATTTTTTTGCCTAATTCGAGTCCAAAATACCGTCCAATTGAATTTTTTTACTTTTATTTTTATTCAACATTTTTCATTTTTTCGAATTTATTCTATGAGTTAAATTTCATAAAATACTGAAATTTAACTCATAGAATAAATTCGAAAAAATGAAAAATGTTGAATATAATAAAGTTGCTTATGAAAAAGAAATAATTCCCAATATCTTTTTATTTGTATAACAAAGAATTAAATGTACAAATTACCACCCGCTTTTATAAGTGAACAAACAATGCGTGAGTGTTGTCCAAGTTTTCATTGTGTCATACACCTTATGCTTTACGTTTTTCTGCCAAAGGTCGAAACTTCACGCAAAGCGACAAAGTTGTATCTGACACGGCCTTTAGGCCTGCAAGGTGGGTATACTTAATATCTCTGTTTCATATGTCTATGGGATAGTCGCGCAAAACTAGAACATTGGATTAAAAAGGTGTGGCCGTGATTCATGAACCACTGCTAAGCCGAGAGAAAATCCTTCTTCCACCACTTCACATCAAGCTTTGGCTTATGAAACAGTTTATCAAAACCCTTGTAAGACTGGTGACTGTTTGAAATATTTGTGTCAAAGATTTCCAGCCCTGAGTATGCCGGCATCTTCGATGGACCGCAAATCCGAAGTTTTATAAAAGATTTTGTTTTTGTAAACTATATTACACAAATTGAATCGGAAGCATAGCTAAGTTTTGCTTTAGTAGTCAACAACTTTTCGGGGTATCGTAAAGCACCATACTATGCAGAGTTGGTTGTTAAATTCTTCAAAATTTTCACACATTAGGAGTAAATATGAGCATTAAATTGCATTTTTTGCATAGACATTTGGACAGAGGATAATCTGGGCGTTTACACTGAGGAACAAGGATAGCGGTTCCACCAGGATATCAGGATAATAGAAGGAAGATACCAAGGTCGATGGGATCGCCACATACTGGCACACCAATGTTGGACTCTAATAAGGGATTGTCCTGAGCAAAACCATGACAAAAAGGCTTACAGAAAGTTTTTTGTAATTTTTGTTTTAATTATTGGATGTATATTTTTGGTTTTTATATCGTTATTATAATGGATCTTAATAAAAAAAAATTTTGCAATACACAGTAAATACAAAAAAGTTTTTTTTTATTTTTATTCAACATACACATTAAAAAATGTGTTTTTTTATGGAAATCGCGATTTTTATAAATTCAGTTTTTTCAGTAAATTGTGAACAAAATCAAAAGTTGTGCATCGATTGCAATGAAATAAAGCTCATTAGATATATATTTTAAATATGTTTAACTTAATGTTTTTTGACCAAAACTGTGATTTTTCTTGCGTTTTTTATTTTTTTAATGAATTTATAAAGAACAAAAAATGTTTTTTTTTTAATTGTTATGTTTCCAAATCTTCAACGATATCTCTGAAAGTACTGGGCAAATTTAAAATGGAAGCACGGCTTAAAGATAATATTGTTTCCAATGCTTGGATTTTTTTAAACTAAATGTGGTGCAGCGCTTTTAAGTTATTCCAATATATGAAGTGAAAGTGCCTTAGTTTTGGACATAAAAAAGTCGAGCTGATAGAAAAAATTGAGATGAGATTTGCAATCAGCTACCTCAGATTAGCAAAAAGTTGCAATAAAGTGCCAGACCGCACAAAAAAAGTTAAATTTTGTTCCTTGTGTAATAAATAACAAACACAAAAAGAGAAAGTTTTGCATTTTAATTTTTTGTTAATTAATAATAAGCTTGCCTTTGTTGGGTTTTATGTGCTGATTCCAGGTGACAAGCAATTGATTGTGTAGTAAAATTTATATGAAAATCACTCAAAAAATTAAGTGAGTTTTATGTAAATTTAACTACACAATTAATTGCTTGTCACCTGGAAACAGCACATTAATAAGAGATCATGCGTATGATTTCTTTTTTTTTCTCAAAAAAAATTTTTTTTTTAATATTGGTTAGTTTTCAATGTAAAGAGTTTTTGCTTCTCCTGTAACATTTTTTCATGTTACATAGGGCTTTTTTGAAATTATATGACGAAATGTATCTATATATATAAAATTGAAACGTTACTGACTGACTGACTGACTGACTGACTGATTCAGTCAGGACCAGGGGTTGGTCTCTCCCCAAATCGATCCACTAAGACGGGATTTTTGGAAATTCGAATGTTTAGGGGGTAAAAAAGGGCAAAAACGGGTAAATTCGGTAACCTTATATCTCTAAAACTAAAAGAGATACAAAAACAATTTAATGCTTTTCGTTGTTCTTTAGAAAAATAAGCGGACAGGTGTCTGGTACTTTTTGGAAATTCAGCCCTTTAAGGGAGTAAACGGGTAAAACCTGCATTTAAGCGTAACTATTTTTGGTACTTTTTTTATAAAACATTTTTTTTATTTATTGACATAAACGTATTCAATTATGGGCTCCCACTACAATATTGAAATTTTTCATGCTTCAATGGGGAGAAAAAAAGTACCAAAAAGTGGAAATACGGGAAATTTGATTTCTTACTTTAGGTTTTTGGTTCCACAACTGACAATTTTTTTTAATTATCGTTAATCTTGGACCTAGAAACATAAACTTCAACATACAATGTCCTGAGTGGATAAGAACCTCTGAGGGTACTTTTTGGTATTCTTTGATCTTTAACTGGTACTTTTTTAATTTCCGTTAGTATTAGACCTAGAAACATAAAATTAAAAATGCAATGCCCTGAGTGAGTGAGAATCTGTAAGAGGGGCTTTTTGGTACTTTTTGTTCTTTACCTGTTACTTTCTGAATTTCCGTTAAAATTGGACCTATAAACATAAAATCAAACATGCAAGTTCCCAAGTGAATGAGAATCTGTAAGAGTGGTTTTTGGTACTTTTTCGTACTGTATTGTTTGCCAACAGTTACTTATTGAATTTTTGTTAGTATTGCAGCTACAAACATAAAATTAAACAAGCAAAGCGTTGAATGAGCATCTGTAAGAGGCAATTTTTTGTACTTTATTTTGTGCTTTTATTGTTGTTAACTAAATAAAAAAAGAGAACAGGTGTCTGGTACTATTTCGAAATTCGGCTATTTTAGGGACTCAAAGTGTAAAATCTGAATTTTGGTTTTTTTTTGTCCCCCATCTACCGTTTAAATCAATGCACATAGAAATAAACATTATATAAAATTCGTAACTTATCTAAAAAATGCCAAGTGAAAATTTTGTACTTCGAACGTTTAAGGGGTAAAAATCGTACGTAATTTTTTTACTTTGTTTGACATTTGGACCTGAGGCAGGCCTTTCACTAAATCGATCACGCTGACCTCATATCTGCTAAGCTAAATGAGATACAAAAAAATTTAATACCTATTATTGTTTATTAAAAATAAGTGGACAGGTGTCTAGCACTTTTTTGAAATAAGGAGTAGACGGGTAAAACCTGTATTTTTAAAAACTTTTTGCTATGCCATCTATCTTTTAAACCAATAAACATTAAAATAAAAAATATATCACATTCGTAACGTATCTAAAAAATACAAATAAAAATTTTCGAAATACGAACGTTTAGAGGTTAAAATCGTCCTTTTACAAAGTAGCGGGTTTAAACCTAGAAACATAAACTTTGGCGTAAAAATATGTCCACATAAGAAAAAGGGGCGCTAACGAAGTAGCGGGTTAAATGCTAGTATTATATATTGAAGAATGTCCTTTTGTCCGTCTGTCAGCTTATCTGCCCGTTTGTATGTTGAATAGGGTTTCTGAAGATCGCAGATATATGATGGGGACTTGATTGTTATGTATTTATAATACATAAAATCCGGAAGAGTTCCAACGGTTCACAAATGGCTGATATATGAGCAAAAACCCAACACTGCCTCTAGTTTTTACCCATAAGTGTCTAATTCTTACTTACAAACCTTAACTTGTTAAGGTATTCTTATAACCTATGAATTTTAATTTTTCTTTTTCGCCTAAACTGAAATGTGTAAAATATCAGTAATGAAAATTAAAAAAATCGGGTCATAAATGACCTTGATAGAAACTTCTATCTAGTATCATTAAAATGTCTACATATATATGTCTTTAAGTGACCTTAGGGATGGGCATAAAATTCAAAGTTTTCTTAAAGTTATCGCCGCACAGTGGCTGAAATCGTTTTTCATTGGCCAAAAATCTATAACTTTTAAACCGATAGAGTTAATTATAATTTTTTTTTTGCTGGAGAGAAGACTTCTTAAACTTTCCTTCAGTTTTAATATTATGAAAACGGCTTGGAATGAGATTGGGAATTATTGCATTTTTTATTCAAAAAGGTGGATGTTTTTTAGTGCACTGTTTTACGAACTGCCAAATTTATTAATGTCAGATTTATAGAATGTCAAACCTTAAAATTACTATTTTCTTAATAATTTTAAAAGTCCTTTCACACATTTACACTATAAAAATAATAATAAAGTATTTTGTTTATTGTGCTTAATTCCCTTTTTAAATAATTGATAAAAATACTGAAATTTATTGTTGGAGGATAAGCTGTTCCTATGCGCATTTCACTGGTTGCTTAGGCCAGATCATCAGGAAACGTTCTCCTAAATAATTTTAGAAAAGCCAAAGCTATCAGCAAACAAAACTACAGAGTGAATGAGAATTAACTACAAACACTCAAAAAGTCTTGTTTGCAACGATATCAAAGCTTAAACAAAATACCAAACAATAAATCAGTGATGAGTTTTATCTTTTCTTACATTTCCCGCTACAATTATTTGGAATTCTCCTAACATTAATTGTAGTTGTAAGTGGGTAAAGAAAAAACATATTAAAAACAAAAACAAAGTGCTTTTATTGTTTTCGCAAGAAATCAAAATAATAACAATTTGCCAGTTCAGTTTTACAGCTTATCCTCCAACAATAAATTTCACTATTTTTTATCAATTATTTAAAAAGGGAATTAAGCACAACAAACAAAACCTTTTAATAAATAATAGTATTCCCACAAACAACTTTGATAATAATAATAATAAAGGTTATGTAGACCGAAAAGATCTTAAAACAGTGGACTAAAAAACATCGCAATTTTATGATTAAGAAATACACCCAATTCCTAATCCCGGAAAAACGCTTTAAAAAAAATGTTTTTTTTTACAAAAATGGTATTACTCTCACTATTTACCACTCGATATTGATCAGAATTTCCCAGAAAATAATGGACATATTAGAAATAATTATTGTTCTAATTTTATAAAAGTCGGTGTGTGTACTTGTAATAAATTTTTTATTTGAAAAATTTGATTTTTTTAACAACAAGTTCTATTCTTCTAAAATTCGGATTATCCTAAAATAGAGAGCCTTGGAAAACATTTAATAACATATCAGGTATAAATGGTACAGTGATACCATGAACTATTTCTTAAAGACAACTATCCCACTAAAATAAAAATAAAAAAATTCCACCCATTTTTGAAAACAGTTTGCGAGATATCATAATTTATTTCTGATCAAAGCAGCGTGCCACACCCACAAATACCAATATTTTGATCCAGTTTTTTTGGATATCTTAGTTCAAATATGTTTGCAATCAATGGCATTAACATATTTGAAATCGGCAATGACAAAAAATTGGACTTTTGGCCGGTGAAATTAATTTTTCAGCCACTGTGTATATCAATGGCACAAGTTTTTAGGAAGTTATGGCATAAGATGCTTTTGTGGGATTGATACTAATATGACAGCTACGCTAAAATATGAACCAATTTAATAATAAAATATTTTTGGCCAAATCTATTCTAGATTCCAACATAAAAAATGGTTTATAGACACAAAGACATATTTCGTAAGGAAGTTTGTATGGCGGTTATCTGAAGTTGAGAAATTTTCACCACTTTGAATAGATTTCGTCCATAAAACAATCCAAACCAATGTGGCAAATTTCATCCAATTATCTTTAAAATTGCGACCAGAACTTGACGCACAAGGATAACATGGACATTAAATCGATCGGTTTACTTAAATATTTTATATGTATATTGTATATTTTATATTACACACATCACCACCAAAGCTTAGCATCCTCACCAATTTACTGGTGATAGTATAAAAAACTAAAAATTAGTTGAAGAAATTGTGTTTTCTTTTTACTTATTCATAAAAAGCTTCATTTGTTAAAATGCTTAACCCTAGTGTGCGCTACAAAAACATTGTACTAATCGTGCAGTGTTTACAAATTGCTCGAAAGATTAACACATTTTTTTTTATTATTTATTAAATAAATAAGTTTTACTTATATTAAGGTATTATTATTTATTGTATTTTTATTTTTGTTTCAGTTTTCTTCTTTTATTAATTTAAATGGGCTAAAATTAAGACAATTTTTTTAAACCAGTTTTTAAATAACAATCATATGATTTTGGGAGTTTATAATTTTTTGGTGACCATTATTAAAAATAATTTAAATGATCGAGTTAAATTTTAAATAGTTTTGTAATCTGTAGAGCCTAACAAACAAATTGCTATAAGATAACTCTTGCATATATTTGTCCTTAATATCTGTGTTATCGTGTTATTATATTAATTAAATTAAGTACTTTAATATATATTTTACTAAATTAAAATTAAAATTCTAAATAACAAGTATAGTATGTCGCTACACGCAGAGAAAAAACTTGGTTAAAATATGGTTGAAAAAACCATGTTATGGTCCCCACATTGGCAACAAGCAAACTTTTGTTATTTTAAGCATTACTTTTTTCAAATACATACATACAGGTCAACAAGAAAAAAGAAAGACAAAAACATCAAAAAACAAAAATGTACTTGGACTTCAAGAAGAATTCTTGACAAAAAGTACGAAAAAACAGAAGTTAGGAAGACCATGTAAATCAATTAAAATAGATAATCATTCATTCAAAAAGCAAATTTCGATCTACCAAAGTGAAATACCATTTGGTTTAAGGATTGATGTTTGACTATTGACGCCGCCCGGCCTCAATAGCCGAGTGAGTAAAACGGCAAACCCCACTGACGAGATTGTGTGGTTACAATCGAAACTAGTCTGGGCAACCTGTCCGTGAACGCCTGGGTTCAAATCTCAGCGCAGTCAAGAATGAAAAATTATCAATAAAAAAAAAAAAAAAAAAATTTTAATTAATTTCATGTCGTAAAATTCCTGTCTTCATAAAAATAATTTAATGAAAATTAAATTCAATGAACTTAAGCCTAATTAAAAATATCTAAATTTGGATTATAAACCATTAACAGTTCAATAAAATAACCACAATACTAATTATTGTTAACAGCGAAGGCACGAGCTATGTTTACATTTGTCCTTCAAGTTGTGCTGAAAAAGGTCAACAAGAAAAAAGAAAGACAAAAACATCAAAAAACAAAAATTTACTTGGACTTCAAGAAGAATTCTTGACAAAAAGTACGAAAAAACAGAAGTTAGGAAGAACATGTAAATCAATTAAAATAGATAATCATTCATTCAAAAAGCAAATTTCGATCTACCAAAGTGAAATACCATTTGGTTTAAGGATTGATGTTTGACTATTGACGTCGCCCGGCCTCAATAGCCGAGTGAGTAAAACGGCAAACCCCACTGACAAGATTGTGTGGTTACAATCGAAACTAGTCTGGGCAACCTGTCCGTGAACGCCTGGGTTCAAAACTCAGCGCAGTCAAGAATGAAAAATTATCAATAAAAAAAAAAAAAAAAAAAAAAAAAAAAAAAAATTTTAATTAATTTCATATTGTAAAATTCCTGTCTTCATAAAAATAATTTAATGAAAATTAAATTCAATGAACTTAAGCCTAATTAAAAATATATAAATTTGGATTAAAAACCATTAACAGTTCAATAAAATAACCACAATACTAATTACATACATAATAATTGTTAAAATCAAACCATAGTCTATTGATCTTAGGATATCATCCAACCATATATAATTTCTCCGTTACTTAAATTTTTTTAATTTTTTGAGTCCTTTGGTCAGTAAAGTCACAGTAATTGAATGCCAAGCATTTGTTAGATCACTTAAATTTGTTTACTATTTCTTACTTTCAACCCACTGTTCAAAAGAATAAAACTTTATTTTTTCTTTAAGCATCTTTTAACTTTTTAGTGTCTTTTTTGCTTCTACTCTAATCTGCTGTACTCTTCCTTATTATTTTCAGCACATAAGCAAAACAATAACATAATATTAGTTAGGCGTGTATGTACTGAATTTATTTTTACCCACACAAATACGCATTCCATGCACACACAATTATTTTAAGAAAAGGGAGGTGGTAAACAGAAATTAAATCAGTTGTAAGTTTATTGTGTGCAAAAATTTCGTTCTGTTCCGGTTTTCAGGGGGTAGTTTTTTTTATCCTTTAATGTAAAAAAGGATCATTGTGTTGTTTTGCTTGTGTTTTCTTATTGTAGTTTGGCAATTGTTAAACAAAAAACTCTTTAACTTCTGACACAGTGTTTATTTTATCATATGAAAAACCCCCGTCTCCATGATTTTTTTACTCTCCACCACCACAAGTGGTTAAAAAGAATATAGTGGGTTTGTTATTTTGTATGTTACGCTATGAAAAAAAAATAAAAAATATGGTTTTTGATAAAATATTAATTTCTACCTGCCGTCCATCTATCTGTTTTTCGATAGACTTAATAGTAAAGAAGTACTTTAATGTAAATTGTTTTCTAGTTTTTCTAGACAGCTTCACAAAAAAAAGTGTTTCATCAATTAAAAAAATTGTTTAAAAAGTATTTAAATTTAATTAATATGATAATAGAATCAATTATTTTTTTAGCTGAAAGAAAATTAAAAATTTCATTTTGATTTAATTAACATTTTAGTTGTTTTGAAATAAATTTTCAATTAAAATTTTAAACAAAAAATCTTAATTGATTTTTATCGTTTAAAATAAAATAATTTAAACATGTAGAATTGTTGTTGGGAATTGTCAATATTTATTTAAATAAATTAACACATTGTTTGAAATGGCAAGGTTTTTTGATGACTTTTTTAATTAAAATTAAAAATATCATTTATTGAAAATATTTTTTCAAAATTTTAAAATTTTTAGTAATCAATATAATCATTTTGGTAATAGGCGCAAAATCAACCACTTGTTTGATTGATATTATGAATTTGGAATAAATTTGGCGACTGGAGATATATAATAATTTTTTCTGTGAAAGGACTTAGTACTAGAAAAATTAATTTAGTACAAAAAAATATATAGACCAAAATGTGGACCAATTCTGACAAGACTTCTAGGGGATTGCCTCGTTTATCCTTTGATTATGAGTTCAAAATTCTATATATATATATAAAAACGTTTGTGCCGTGTAGGTGCTCCTAAAATTTAAGAACCGCTGGGCAGATTGACTCCAAACTTGGGCAATAAATTATATTAATCGGGAATGTAGGATTCTCTTAAGTTTAACCCGATAGGTGGCGCTGTTATCGTAAATTGTTTGAAAAAGAGAGACAAAACTCAATAAATAATAAGAAAAAAAGAAATTAAATTATAGTGCAGAACTTGCGAGTAACTTGTACACATTGGACGATAAATGGAATGCTTAATAATTGTCTGATGACGGTATTTCGGTAAAATGTGTGCGCCATTGTAAGAAGTAAGAATTAGAACTGTCATCTCCGAACCATTTACTACCACAAGAGGTCTCAGACAATGGGAAAACCTATCCTTCAACTTTTTCAACCTTTTAGTGAAAAAAAAAAAATTTGGAATAAAAGGGCATCGCTGAAGACAAAAGTCATATGCTCATCGCTTATCCAGATGATATTGGCATCATAGAAAGACACATTCAAAAGGTAACTGTTGTATATAAGAAGATTGAGAGAGATTCAGCTAAAAGGGGTCTGGTTATAAACGAGGATAAAAGAATAGTATTGAATGGAACTGCAGAAAAATCAACGCAAATAAAATATGGCGCCGAAGTTCAAGCAGGCAGCTATAATTTCGAAATAGTAGAAGAATTAATCAATCAAGATCCACTGTAAATAGAGAAAATAACATCATCCTTGAAATAAATCGAAGGATAGTGCTTGAAAATTGGTAATATTATGGACAAAGAAAACATTTCAAAAGCATATCCATCTCCAGGAAAACGAAAACCACTTGTGATACGCATACCGAAACATGGGTACCTGCAAAAACCGATAAATATTTGTTACGCATTTTTGAATAAAAAATAGTTCGTAAAACATATGAACCCATATGCGTTGACAAAGAGTGTAGATGACGAATTAGTCATTAGCTATATTCGATTTACACCACTGTACATAGTTAGACGTATAAACAAACAAATATTGCGATGGCTGAGACACATCGGAGAGCTGAACGCAGAATGAGAGACATTTGATAATCAATATGAAAGAAAGCGTAAAAGGGGAACACCTAAAAATCCCTAGTAAATCAAACTGGAGAAAACGTACTAATGATTAATTCGCATGGAGAATATTTTTTAGCCGGCCGAGACCAATAGTATATTTTAGTGCAATCTGAGAAAATATATAAATATCTTTTGCCAAGTCTCTTAATATTTTACACCTTTTTAACTAGGCATTTCGGTTAAAAACGTTTGTTTTCTTCGTATTTTTCATATAGGTACCCAGGTACCTTGCCGCCCAATATAAGGTTTTTTTTTGGCCGCGCACATATGGGTTAACCAAAAATAAGTTTCCTGATAAAATTTTGACCCGGTAGATAGCGCCGGGGTCAATTTATTAAGAAATATCACGAGAAGCGCCGGGACTATACAGCTACACAGAAAATTTCTCCAATCACCAAAATTATTCCAAATTCATAATATCAAGCAAACATGTTGTTGATTTTGCACCAATTACCAAAATGATTATATTGATTACTAAAAATTTTAAAATCTTGAAAAAATATTTTCAATAAATGATATTTTTAATTAAAAATGTGATCAAAAAACTTTGCCATTTCAAACAATGTGTTAATTTATTTAAATAAATATTGACAATTCCCAACAACAATTCTACATGTTTAATGTATTTTATTTTAAACGAAAAAAGTGAATTAAGATTTTTTGTTATTTAATTAAAATTTTAATTGAAAATTTATTTCAAAACAACTAAAATGTAAATTAAATCAAAATTAAATTTTTAATTTTCTTTCAACTAAAAAAATAATTGATTCAATTATCAAATTAATTAAATTTAAATACTTTTTAAACCATTTTTTTAATTGATAAAACTTTTTTTCTGTGTTGTAGTTTTATATAATATTTTTCAAAAAATATTTTATGAAATTATTTTTGAGTGTGGTTTCAGAAATAAAAATTTTTTAATACAAATTGAATTATAAGGCTACCCTATTCGACCCTATTACTGAGGCTGCCAACAGTCTCTTGAAAGGCCAACCCTGAAACGACAAGATAGCTGAGTAAGTATTAGTAATTGTTCCTTATTGCGACGCATTGCGTTCAGTCTGCCAATCAGGCTTCAGCTGTCTGCCTTCTAACTTTAGCTGTGGTAAGACTTATGCCTGAACTACATTACCAGGAGATACTTTGTGTAAACTGGAGGCAGTAAGCAGCTTGGAAATTTCAGAGCAAATATATAAGTTCTTGTCACACCCAAGTGGATAACTGATAGATAGGTTTCCACACAGATAGGATTCTGTAATATATCCCATACACTTTGTTCCTCTTAGAAACGGCAGGAAATAATAGAAATAAAATATATTATTTTAGTGAGGTGAAGTGTTTGAGAACATAAGGAGGTAACTTTTTTTCACATATTTCTGCCATAATCTGCTTAATCAAAATTTGTATGAATCTTGGCGATATATTGTTTGTTTGCGAGTTGACGCAAAAAAGCTAAGCAAACGCGCAATTAGAGTCTGTTTGCGCTCGGTCAATAATAGATATCCCAGATAAGACTTGATGTTGAATTAATTTTGAGGTGCCTATAGCCAGCCCTTATGCGTTGAGGTATTTTAACATATTGCCGACCTAACCCCGCGTCAGAGAGATCCTGTAAAAGGGTTTTACGTGTTACTTATGTCTGGTTGAATTAAAGACTTAACAATTACAAAAGGGATGAAATACTGTCAAGTCAGTTCCGAATTCATAAGAAGTTAGCCCGATTCTGCTTATGTGCCTACTGATCGTCCAGTAACCCGTTATTACAAACATCAATCCCAAAATGTGTTTTTGGGTATATATAAAAAGTTTCATGGACTGCTTTCTTTTGTATGTGGGCATAGTTTCCTTGGTAGCCCTGCAGCTGTTTAGTTTGCTCCATCTATCATAAGCTGTATCAAAAAATTTTCCAAAGGTTTCACTTTTATTATTTCCTAGGGGTACTGCAACTTACTTGGGAAATGTCTAAAGCAAGCCCAGTTCTATATTACTCACCTGCCTGTCCAGTGCCGTAACAATCTCGGTGCACAGGGACCCAAATTAAGGAAAAGTCAAATAGACTGTCCAGTCTGGATAGTTCTTCCATACACTGATTAATCAAAATGGACGTTGTCTTTTGTAATTTAAGAGAAAGGAGTAGAGCTTGTAAAACCTTTCAAAGATTGTTTAACGGACTTATTTATGTAGGCGGCTAAGCCCTTGTTTTATGTATTTACGCAAATGGTTTTAGTATTGCAGCTATTTTCAAATATTAATATAAGATACCAGCGATAAATATCCAAGTAACAACTTTGCATACTTTTTCAAAATGAATAGCATCTTTCACTCATTATTTTGTAGATTTATTCGCTACCATTTGTGTTACGTAGCAGCAGTTGCTTAACTACTTATTTTACCGTTTATATGTATAAGTCATTATTATAATAAATGAAATTAGCACTTATATGTAATGATTTACAAAAGCAAGTCAAATATTATACATTAGAGCGACTCAAAAAAAAAAAATGATTTTGTTACCCCTCTGAAAATAAAGGTTGATATGTTTTATGATGATTCCCAAAATATTTTAGTTCTACCCGAAAAGAAAATAGGTATTTATCTTAATATCTCAATTAGTAGGTTGCAAGTGGTCAAGTGTTATATTCTATTGAGTGATGCTTCAAAAACTCTTTTCGATGATACCAAATTTTATTTATGTCGTCTTGGAGCAAAGTACAAAAAAATTAAAAAACTGAAAAAATACCTTTTTTAAAAATTGTCCAGCTCACGGATGGTCAACGCTAGAACCAAAATATTTTGGGAATCATCATAAAACATATAAAGCTTTATTTTCAGAGGGGTAACTAAAACACTTTTCCGGCTCCATACAACTTGAGTCGGTCTAATATATATATATTATTAATGAAAATGAATTTTCGACAACTTTGCAAAAAATTTTACTTATGGACTTTTTATAACTTCTTAATTTTCGGATGTATGTAGGGATAAAAATAATGCGATACTTTTCAAGAACCATTTAGTAAAATATGATTGCGCTCATTTTGGGGCATTCCTGGTAAAATTCATTGATTGTTTCAGAAGAATTGCAAGCGGTCTTTTTGCAATTTTCTGATTGCTAAACACATAAGTCGAACACTAAAGTCGGTTCTTTTTAAAAACAACGTTAAAATAGAAACATACTTTTAATTATTTTGCTATAATAGTCGAAATTTAAGTATGTTTTAAATCGAACCGACTTTAACTGGGTGCCACCTCAAATGTAGAAAATTGTGGCGTTAAAAATTTTTAAAACGCAATATGAATTTCTGTACACAGAAAAAATTATTAAATTTCTCCAATCACCAAATTTATTCCAAATTTATAATATCAAGCAAACAAGTTGTTGACTCTGCACCTATTACCAAAATGATTATATTGATTACTAAAAATTTTAAAATCTTGAAAAAATATTTTCAATAAATGATATTTTAAATTTTTATTAAAAAAGTTATTAAAAAAACTTTACCATTTCAAACAATGTGTTAAGTTATTTAAATAAATATTGACAATTCCCAACAACAATTCTACATGTTTAACTTGTTTTATTTTACACGAAAAAAGTCAATAAAGACTTTTAATTGAAAATTCATTTCAAAACAACTAAAATTGTTATTAAATCAAAATTTAATTCTTAATTTTCTTTCAACAAAAAAAAAAAATAATTGATTCAATTATCACATTAATTAAATTTAAATACTTTTTAAACAATTTTTTTTAATTGATAAAACACTTTTTTCTGCGTAGAAAGCAACAACAAAATTACAAAATATTTTTGACATGGTTTTTGCTTTCAATGTAATTTTTGCCTTTGCGTTTTACACAATTAGGGCCTATATGCATTTTTTTTTCTTTTCATAAGTTTTCCTCCAAATCATTAATAATTACAAAATATCGGCCAATATCTTGTACCTTAAAAATGTTTATATTTTTGCACCAACTTTTTTATTTGGCGAAGAACAGCTGATGCTGTTGTTAAATGAGTTCAAAACAGCATCAGCTAGTTTTATATTTAAAGTCGACTTTAATGTCTAGAGTATACTTTAACTTGTCTATGAAAGACCTAAAGTCAACTTTAGCTCTATTAGAGTATACTTTTTTTTGCTATGAAAATGGGCCATTGTTTTGTAGCGATGTTTTTGCTGGTTACTGAAAGAATTGCAAGTGGCTTGCCTTTTTGAAGGGTCTGTACTTGTTAAAGTTTCATTTCCTATGATATCCTGCCTTCAGAAATATGCCTCCTTGAAGGTATAAATTTCTTTTAAAAATACCTTTAAAAATATTGATTACACATTCGCTACTTCCTTCTTTATAAAAAGAGAAACGAAGCACTTTTTTTTCTTTTTAGCTACATTCTTTACTCGCAATTTTTTTTTTGGTCTCGTTACTCTTACGTAAACGCCTACGTTGCGGATCAGCTGTTTCATTTTCCAAACTTTTGTATAAATAATTACTCTAACGTAAACGTGACGTTACGTTGCGGATGAACCTGATAACATTTAAGTGGGGAACAGAATAGTCGCTGTAGTACAACGTTACGAATAGCGCTGCAAGCTTTAAACATTTAAAAATGGTAGTTTCAAAGTAGTGTCAACAGAATACGTAGTTGTAATAGTCGATTCAGTTGAAGTTGAAGCGCAAAGTTTGAAATTGTTCACTTTGTTGCGTTACAGAGCATTCGTCAGCTTTAGCTACGAGTACAACTAATTTATTCTGTTCCAGGTCTAATATTTTCTTTTACTTTTACGTATCAGGTTTTAATGAATTTTGTGTTTGTTTATGTTTATTGACAAAGAGAACATCTGTCGACATACACGATGTTTTTTAGCTTTTGTACAAAATGCACCATAATCAAATGCTAAGGACATTCAACATATTCCCTTTTTAAATTCTTCATTTGAGAGCCTCTATGAATGCCTATAAAAAGTATGGAATAGGGCGGGCAGATCTTGTGTCTGCTAAATAAGGCCTTCTATTAGGCCTCTTTACCCATTATTTTTACCGCTGGGATAATCTGTAGGTTCAGAATCATTATTTTGTGCATTTTGTTAGAGTAAGTTATTTTCAATATATTTCAGGTTCAATGGGGTATAACAGGGTTAGCCAATTAACAAGTTATTTTAAAGGGTATTCAGATGTAAGGGGTACTTCCAATTCGTTATCGCCAATTGTAGTAGCCCAAGTTATTTTTATTGTGTTAAAATATTATATGACTGTTGGTTTGCTGTTAAAGGCATCTTCCATATGTTTATGAAATTGTTTTTATAATAATGTATGTGTAAATATGTTTGTTAGATAAATAATTGTTTTTCTGCCATTTTAAGTGAATACCAGTTTGTAAATATGTAAATTTTTTATATATTTTTTTTTAACTTTTTAGCTAAGTCATTTTTATTCATGATTACTTTCTTGTAAAAAGGAGTCACTTTGTGTTTTCTTTTAAAAATAAAAGTTGATTACGAACAAATAAATAGAAGTTGTTTCTTATATTTTTTTCACAATTAATAAGAAAACAAAAGTTGTCTATTAGATTTCATTTTTTTCCTACGAAAGGGTTAATTATTCTAAATGGCTTTTTCGTTTTCTTTTTTTAGTAGCAACTGGAGGAAGGAAGAAAGTATTTGGTTTTTAGACAAACCAAAAGGAAAAGGGTTAAATGAAAGATAAATAAATGAGGTTGCATAAACAGCTGGATTGAATTTTAGGTTGTTGTATTTTATTAGAACTTATATACATTTAAAGATCAGATAAAGTTGAAAGTTTATTTTTAAAGTCTTCGACATAATACTTAAAATTATTCTAACAAATAAACAGATTCGCCCAGATTAGAAGAAAGAGATTAAAAACTTCAATTGAAAAGCAATGACTTCAAAACATTCTTTTTATAGTACATTTTCGGTTTTCCATATTTTCTTTCAAGCTAAACTTTTCTGTATAAAAAGCAAGACTTTTTATAGAAAATATATGATTTCAAATTACATTTGTCCTAATTGTCTATATTTTTATATTCTCATTCTAATTCTATTTCTAATTCTAACTTCAAGACATTAAACTCTAATAAATTCTAAATATATCGCGCTGGATCAACAAGAGGGTATTAACACAAGATTTTTATTTTTTAACTTTTTGAAAAAAAATCGACATGCTATTCTCATATCTGCCCGCTGTTAAAATATCGTGTTATTTTGTCTCCTTTTTTGAAAGAGAAACGGTTGTTTTAAAAATTCTTTTTCATATGTTCGCTTCTACAGTATTGCTGAACAAGTGCGATATATTTATTCTACATATCGCACTTGATCATAGAGAGGGTATCAACTTTTTACGTACGATATAAAAATCAAAATGTGTTTGTTCCTTATAGACTCCTAATCTACAAAACCTGACTATACAGAATATAAATATATTTTGATTTTGAATTGGTCGTGGCACATCGTATGCAAAGATAATATGAAGAACAGTCTATTTGGAGAACGGTTATATAAAAGTTTCTTAATTTGAAACAAATATTTTGGTTATCGATACAAAACATTTGCCAGAAAGCGGGATGAACGATAAAATGAGCGGGAACATCCTACACGCATATAAAAATATGTTTAAATATGGTCACCTCCAACAAAACTATTTTTAAAGAACATTTTAAGCATATTAAGTTTATTTTAACTATATTATTGTCACCGACAACCATATTATTGTTAAATTAGTCCTCCATCAAGAAACCAGAACCATATTATGGTTTCCTCTAAACATGTTATTGTTAAATATGACAGTAATTTGTTTTTATATTAACAATAGTATTTTCCTCTATTCTATGATTGAAAATCAACCATACTATTATAAATGTTAAATATATTTTAGTTATTATTTACCAAAACATGTTCGGTTGTGGCTTATTGATGGAGGGCTAATTTAACCATAATATGGTTGTCGATGACAATAATATGGTTAAAATAACCATAGTATGTTTACAATTTTATTTAAAAATAGTTTTGTTGAAGGTGACCATATTTTAACATATTTTTTCTCTGGGTGTATACATGGCCAATATAAATGTCGAAACATCTGGAGTAGGAAAGCAGTAGAAGAATCTAATTTTAGTACAAATTGCTTCTTTATCAACACACGAGATCTGTATTTGAAAAAAAGTTACAAATTTTATTTAAAAAGAAGTTTTGTATTTTATAACTAAAAATGCGGATTTGAAACATAATTTTGTGTCCTTTCTTATGCGGCAATTTGGAAGGAAAATATCTTTCGTTAATTTCCATTTAGTCACTAAGCGAAATAGTGCTAACTATAGAGCAGAGACGGGCAAACAAATATATTGAAATATTTTAGTTTTAAATAACTTTTTTTTTCTTGAAAATGCTGTAAAAAAACTACTGAATATTTTCTCAAATTTCTTTTTTTATTTGAAAATACAATCCTTCCGGTTAATAATGAAAAAAAAAATTTCATTCAAATGGCGTCATACCAAGGTCTTTATGCAAAATTCGTCTCAATGATGTCTCCGAAATGTTCAAGTGTTGAGAACGACGGTGAATTGACTTTCTGCCACAGCAGCAATATTCTCGGGTGTACGCACTGTTTTTGGCTTTTCACGCTTTGGTTTATCGATGAGGAGTCAGTATCTTTCACTTTTTTCTCAAGATAACGAACATACGGAGCTGACGGTGCTTCTCTTCTTCCAAAATTCCGTACGCACTTTTCGCACACATTCTGTAACATTACCATGATTTTCAAAGTAATGTCGCAATATTTGCCAGCGTTGTTCAAGCGTATACACAACCATATTCGTTCAGTGGAAGGATACAACTAATTATGTGTCAAATCATGAGCTAAGTGTTACCATTCACGAAATAAGCACTAGTAAAAAAAAAAAAAACGTTAGATGGCGGACTCAAAAAAAAAACGTTAGATGGCGGACTCTTTATAAGGCTGGGTTTTTGAGATCTCAGTTAAACAAGTTTTAGTTAATCTGAAAACAGATTTGTGTCGCCATTTTCAAGTTTGTTTACAAAATTTTGACGGAACAGCTTAGTCTTGCTGAAATTGTTTGTCTTTAATGAAATAATAAAAAAAACTAATTTCGCCGGAAAAATCCGAGTTTCAGAGTATGCTTAACTAAGTTTAAACTTAATCCACATCTCAAAAACTCGGCCTAAGTGAGAATAGAGATCAATGTTAGCAGAGTAACTTAAAGACTTTCATTGTAATACTAAATTGGTAGATAATTCTTCAAAAATCGGTTTAAAAGAAAATAGAATCGTTTAGTCAACGATTTCCAAATGGAGGACCTCTTGGGGTCGTCTTATTAAAAAAATCACACTCATCACAAAATGGCAACATTTAATGCAGTCAGCAAGCAGTAACCAAACCTTCCTGTGTGAAAGCTCCAGTGAGACGGACTGTTTTTTTTTAATATTTGAGTACATGGTAAAGTAGTTTTGCATACACAGGAAAAAGTTTTCTATCAATTAAAAAAATGGTTTAAAAAGTATTTAAATTCAATTAATATGATAATTGAATCAATTATTTTGTTAGTTGAAAGAAGATTAAACATTTAGTTTTGATTTAATTAATATTTAAGTTGTTTTGAAATAATTTTTTTAATAAAATATTTTGGAATTGCCAATATTTAATGAAATAAATTAACACATTGTTTGAAATGGCAAAGTTTTTTTTAATAATTTTTTTAATTAAAATTAAAAATATCATTTATTAAAAAAAAATATTTACAATTTTAAAATTTTTAGTAATCAATATAATCATTTTGGTAATAGGTGCAAAATCAAAAAAAAATTTTGCAAGTTGAAATTATTTTATTTAATAAGAAAGAGTCAATTAATATTTTATTCACAGAAAAAATTATTAAATTTCTCCTATCACCAAATTTGTTCTAAATTCATAATATCAAGCAAACAATTTGTTGATTTTGCACCTATTACCAAAATGATTATATTGATTACTAAAAATTTTAAAATTTTGAAAAAATATTTTCAATAAATTATATTTTTAATTTTAATTAAAAAAGTGATCAAAAAACTTTGAAATTTTAAACAATGTGTTAATTTATTTAACTAAATATTGACAATTCCCAACAACAATTCTACATGTTTAAATTATTTTATTTTAAACGAAAAAAGTCAATTAAGATTTTTTGCTATTTAATTAAAATTTTAATTGAAAATTTATTTCAAAACAACTAAAATGTTAATTAAATCAAAAAAAATTTTTAATTTTTTCAGTTAAAAAAATTATTGATTCAATTATCACATTAATTAAATTAAAATACTTGTTAAACCATTTTTTTAATTGATAAAACACTTTTTTTCTTTGTTGATATTTTAATTAAAAATTTATTTTAAAACAACTTCAATATTAACTAAGTCAAAATCAAAATTATATTTTAATTTTCTTTCAATTAAAAATATAATTGGTTCAATTATCTCATTAATTAAATTTAAATAATTTTTAAACCATTTTTTAATTGATAAAACACTTTTTTCTGTGAATTTAATCAAAATTACATACAATATTTTTTTAGTTTTATTATTTATTTTTGTTATAAAAGCTTTACTATACATATGCGAATAAAATTATTTTTTTATAACGATTGTTTATTCTTAGATTTTAATGACTAAAACGCGTAGGATTTTGTAGGGAAAATTTTTTCTACGTGTACGAAAAATCGAATTCTTATTAGTATGAGTAGGTTTTCAAAGCAGCAAATTCAAAATGGTTGCAACCAGTAATATTCATCAAAGAAAAATTTAGAACTAGATGAGTTTAAGACGAGAAAATTTCAAATAAGATTTATCATATCAAAAATGCATCTTTAAGGCAATAAAAAGGATAAAGTTATGCATCCAAGCACTACTGGTGATTCATATTGATGCAGCACATCATATAGAATGCCTAGCGAAAATAAAGAACAGACAACTCGCAAGGGTAATTCTTTGTATTTGATGGGGTCAAAAGGAAACGATCTATTATAAGCTGCTAAATTCGAGTTAGATCTGTACCAGAAAACAATCAAATAATGAGGCCATAAATAAAAGCGTAATATGCCATCATGACAATGCTTAGCCACATTTTGCAAAACTATTTCGACAAAAAGTGGATGAAAAGTTTTACCTTACCGGATTTGTTACACAGACTTTAACCTCGTTCGTCTACCACTTATTTCATTTGATGAAAGACGCAAGAAATTTTCCATAATTTTAGATTCTAAAGTTATAATCGTAATATTATACATTTGAAAAGCAATAAAAAATTTAGATAATAAAAATTCATAGTAAAGATATACATGTCGTCATCTAAAATGCAACGGGGCGTAACAACAAAAAAATTCAAAATTGAATTTTTGATAATATTTGTTTGTACATGTTCAAAAACAATTTTGAAAATTGCGACTATATTAGAGAAATTCAAACGAAAATTACATCTTTTTGTAATTGATTTTGCAAAGGTTTTTGCTTCTCCTTTAAAAAAATAAATAGTGATGTTTCGCCCTTTTGTATTTTAGGTGACGATATGTAGTTTACTTAAATTTGTATTAAAAAATATTTTTATTTAAGACTATTTATATTAAGACTATTTAAATTTAATATACAAAACAATGTTGTATAGTGAAAATCGATCGTTTTCGAAATTATCCTTTTTGGCAGGGGTAAAGAATTTCCATGGATTTTAAAATCTATTTCTGAATTTTATTTTTAATTTTTTGTTCAAAATTTAAAAGATTATAGACAGGAAGAAAGGATTAAATGTATTAGAATTAAATTTTTCAAGATATTGAAAGCGACATTATCGATTTCAAATCGTTGTCCATCACATACCTGAATATAATTCAATTCTAATTTGAACTAAAGTCCTTAAAAGAATAAAAATAAGGTATACACATTTTTTGCTCAGTCACCACGGTTGATTCTGGAAGATCATATTCTGGAAACACAATTATTTTTATACTGTTTTCAAACACTAACTGCCGCAATTTAAAAAATTAGATTTCAAACTTTTTAAAACTTACAGCCTGGCCCCCGATGTCGATCGACAAATTAAGCGAGCGAAAACAAGTCACTCATTATCATTCGCTTAAGCGGCTCACTAACAATCGACAGGTTTTACGTGTCTAACGTAATTCATTTATTTATTGTCAAATGACTGTATTGCCACATCATCAATTCCATAAATAAAACGCTTGTTTGTAATTAAAAATTGATAAAACATATTACTTAAGCCAAAATATGAAAAAAACTTGTGCGGAATTTTTATAACTCATATCATTGCTTCGATATCTTTTTCACTACAAGGCTTATGTTGTTATCTACCAGTTAGTGTCAAGAAAAAATTAGTTTTTTCTGTCTGCATGCCTATTTTCCTTTATGGAATGGAAATATATACAGGTACTTCGCAGCACAACCTGGAAAGATTAGAACATTGTTTTAGAAGGATGGTGAGATATGTATATGGGCTTAAATGCAAAGCCCGTATAACATCATACATAATATCGCTCATTGGTTGTAACTTTCCAAGTTTTGTTAACATGAAGATTTTGATTATGTTGCATAAGGTAATTAGGACTAATTGCCCACCATATCTGAAACAGAGGTACTTATTCGGTACTTCTTTAAGAACTTATGTTCTGGTTACTCCAAGATATGATACACTTATAATGAAAAGATCGCTTGTAGTAAAATCTATTGATTTATGGAACTGTATAATTCCTTATTCAGAGCGAAAATTTTCATATTCCTTTAAAAACTTTAAAAATTTGATTTTAAAGCAGTTGTGAAATTTCCTTTTTATATATATGGGGGATTTCATGTCAAGTGACCCAACTTTTGAAACCGATGTCTTCCGATTTGGATGAAATTTGCACCAAGGTTAGTATTATTGGATAGTAGTTTAGACACAAATTTTCAACAAGATCGGTCAAAAAGTTGCTGAGTTAGAGGGGGTCAAAATTTGACATTTTGGCCAAACCGGTGTTCTTTCTCGTCCACGTAACTTATTATCTATTGGTGTTAGCAAAATTTGTCCCAAACAAATTAGATAGCTATTTCTTCAAGCTATCGAAAAATTTTTTTTTTGTATTTTTTTAAATTTTTTAAAATTTTTTTTTTTAAATTTAAAACTTATTTTTTATTTTTTTTGGAAACGGTATTTTTTTTTTTTTTTGCTCAAAAGAAAGCTTATGCATTTTTCTTTTAGGTAGTTTTGGTCGCTTAGTGGGATGAGAGTGGGATATGTATAAAAAAAAAATAATTTCTAACTCAAGACGAGGGTTTTTAAATTTTTAGTATATAGAAAAAGTGATTTTATTCCTGGGATTAACATATTGTGGGTATTACAGTATTGAGGGAACGAAATGCTAGATCGGTATGTTATATACCGTCGGAAAGGTTAATTTGTCTAGTTTCTCAGCATAAGTTTTATTTTTAAGATTTTAGAAACACTTACACATAAAAAGGAAAAAATTCAAAATAGTGCATATGCTAAAAATTGAAAAACCCTCGTCTTGAGTTAGTAATAATTTTTTTTTTTTATACATATCCCACTCTCATCCCACTAAGCGACCAAAACTACCTAAAAGGAAAATGCATAAGCTTTCTTTTGAGCAAAAAAAAAAAAAAAAAAAATACCGTTTCCAAAAAAAATAAAAAATAAGTTTTAAATTTAAAAAAAAAAAATTTTAAAAAATTTAAAAAAATACAAAAAAAAATTTTTTCGATAGCTTGAAGAAATAGCTATCTAATTTGTTTGGGACAAATTTTGCTAACACCAATAGATAATAAGTTACGTGGACGAGAAAGAACACCGGTTTGGCCAAAATGTCAAATTTTGACCCCCTCTAACTCAGCAACTTTTTGACCGATCTTGTTGAAAATTTGTGTCTAAACTACTATTCAATAATACTAACCTTGGTGCAAATTTCATCCAAATCAGAAGACATCGGTTTCAAAAGTTGGGTCACTTGACATGAAATCCCCCATATGTATAACACATACATATATATTACCTTTCTTACAATAGGGTAATTCCATGTCAAATCGACCAAGAGTGGGACCCGACCACCTTCGATTTTAATGAAATTTGGTGTGAAGGTTCCTTTCATCCTATAAGGAACATATATTAACGAAAATAAATTTAAAAAATTTTTTTGCAAAAGTTACGTCATATTCAAAATGTAAATTTTTCTTCGAATTAGCAGAATGTGTTGAGTTTATTTTTTCAATATCTAAAAAACTACTGCACACACGAAGATGATTTGTATGTCATTTTAAAGATAATACTTTGGCTTACAAACAATATATTAAAAAAATTTAATTTTTTTTTTAAATGTAATTTCTACAAATTATTAAATTTTAAAAATAGACTAAGTCAAAAACCTAATTTTTTTTGGCTGATTTTTTTTTTATGTAATTCCTCAAACTATTCTTTAAAAATTACTGAAATTTTGAAGGAGGTGTTTTTTTCTTTTTTAAGATATGATTTTTTTTTCTTTTGCAACCTGTAAAAAATAATACTAAAATAAAATTTTAATATTGTAATTTTGAGAAATAATAGCCTATTTCCGATGTGCGAAAGAATTCTTTCTTTCGTATAACTACATTGAAAACAAAAACAAATTTTTAGACTTTGTTTTTGTTTTCAATGTAGTTATGCGAACGAAAGAATTCGTTCGCATATTGGAAATAGGCTATTGTATTTTTTAAATCTGATTTGTGTGATTTAAGGTGTTAAACAAATGTAACGACATTAAAAAAGTTTTTTATGCTTATTTGTTGACTTTTTTGTTTGAGCTCAATGTGGGCACTTTCAAGGAAAAGTACACTTTTTGTCACGTTACGTCTCCAAAAAATTAAAAAAGTTTTGTATATTATTTTAGCGAAGTCGATTTTTCTTTGGCTCTACTCCAAAAAAAAATTTTTCCTTATAGGATGAAAGGAACCTTCACAACAAATTTCATTAAAATCGAAGGGGGTCGGGTCCCACTCTTGGTCGATTTGACATGGAATTACCCTATTGTAAGAAAGGTAATATATATGTATGTGTTATACATATGGGGGATTTCAAGTCAAGTGAATTACCCAATATTACTTTTTCATTTTGTTGTCAATCAGTTTTCACTCTAATTATTATTTTTGATTGCTTTCAACTTATGTGCAATGGGGGTTTCACATATTAAATAATTATTTTCTTTCTTTTCAGATATTAATTTTGTTATCCAAAATGAAATATGTAATAGGATAATTATTAATGTAAGTTACATATGCCACTTGTTATATTTT
This sequence comes from Pollenia amentaria, assembly GCA_943735925.1. Taxonomy (NCBI): domain Eukaryota; kingdom Metazoa; phylum Arthropoda; class Insecta; order Diptera; family Polleniidae; genus Pollenia; species Pollenia amentaria. The sequence continues at coordinate 194,363,186 of OX031008.1, read as the reverse complement.
TCTAGTTTATTGGCCCTTTAGGGCTTAAATCTTCTAATAAATAAAAAAAAATATGTTCTAGAGTTGTACTCTGTTCAATTTCTGAAAAAGTTGCGAAATGTTTCTGGCAACATTTTTTTACAACTGCGAAATAATATAGCTGCACATATTTCGCGAGGAATTTTAAGCAAATGATAACTTTATATTAAATGAGAACTTAAAAACATAAATAACACAACCGGTAACAGTTTTTCATCCATATTTACTTTCATTTTTATTTAATTTTTTATTTAAAAAATGCTTTTTAGTAAAATACATGTGGGTTTTGTTTACATACGCAAAACAATGTCGCATAATTTGAAAGATTAAAAACGCCAAATTGTGTAAACTCTCGCGATAGGTAACATTGATACATGTCAAACTTTTCGTAGGAAATAATAGATGTTGCTAAACATTTTTCACAAATTGGAACGGAATACAAGGCTTTAGAAACTAATCAAAACTATATGGGTCAAAAGTATGACCAACCCCATTTTATTTCTCATCCCAATCATATATTTCTAACATACCTTTGTTTTTCTTCTTCTGAACAATTTTAAATTTTAAGTCTTTACGATAAGGTGTAATGTAAGTTGCGTTTTAAAATATCTGTACAGACTAACATCCATAGACAAATTAAATTAAATTTACAGCCAGGCCCACGATGTCGAACGTTATCGTTCGCTTTTATTTTAAACGAAAAACAGCTGATTTGCAGCCCACTAATATTCTTAGTCGAAAGAAAATAAATACGAACGATAACGTAAGCAAGTCAATATAAAATTGCTGCCCACTATGTTTTTTTTTTTTATATTTATAAGAACACAAATGTTAAATTGAGTCACATATTTGTTTATTGTCGTTTGGATATTAAAAACAAAAGTTTTTGATAAAAATCCAATAAAAATTTAGAAAGATAACAATGGAAATAAAATAGTAATTTTAAATTTATATATGTACATATGTGTATATGAATGTATGTACATACATATGTATGTATTTCAAAGACTTATTCTATTAAGGAAATTTCAGCAGTAATATTTCAGCAACAAAAAATCAACTTATCCACAACAACAGGCTCTAGCGGAATATATGGAAGAGCATCCTGATATCGCTATATAAAGTGTTGTCTATGGCAGCAGTAAAGTATCAACAGAGGAGCAGTGGGCGAATTTAAGTAAAAAATAAATTCAATGGGGCCTCCTGTGCGAACATCATTGAGTGGAATAAAGTAAATATTTCGATTTTATAAATTTGTTTCGTTTGTTATTACTTTAACTTATTTGCAGACCTGGGCTGACTAAAAGTCCCGTACCAAAAAAAAAAAAAAAAAAAAATTGCGGGAAATAATGTGAAATTTAACGGAGTTGGAGCAAATAGTTGATAGAACACGACTGCTTTTCCTAAAGCAGTTGATCAAACAAATTCCTTTCGGCTATTAAGAGACACACCACCCAGAAGTAGCGCAGTGATAGCACCTTCTAGACAACAACAACAAAAAGCCTCCACAAGTCAATCCACGCTACCAAATAAATCAAGTGACACTGAACCGAATATCACATGAGCCATACCTACATCAAATGATTGGTTTCCCTCAACGGAAGAATGTATTATACCACAACAACCATCGCAAAAACGTATATATAGTGGAAATGAGGAACAGGTACCTGGTTGCTCTTTGACCAAAAAGATAAAAGCAACAAATTTCACTTATTCGTCGTCAAATACGCGCAAGTGAGTCGTCAGCTGCTTCAACCAGAGAACAGGCCGAGGCCACTAAACCATTAGCTGAAGCAACGAAAGCCCTTGTAACAGCAGTGACACGAATGGCGATGCAGCTGAAATACGAGCGGAGTCAGCCAAAAGAAATGCTAAAACACAAATTAAAATTTTAGCATCAATCGACGCGCTTCGCTCAGAACTTCCTCGTTACTTTCCAAAAAAGTTAATTTGGTTTTTTTATTTTTCAAAATAAAGTCAAATCGGTTTTTATCTTATTTTATTGAAATAATTAAATTTATGTATGTATTTTTTATTATAAAATAAAAGGGATATGTAAATAAAAAAGTATGTGTGTTTGTATTCTATAGGACTCTGGTGTTTTGCAGCAGACAAAAGGAATCTATTAATATGAGTATTAATATGTACTGATTTGTAGGCATACTGAGAATATCAGACATATCCTACAATTGGCTGCGAGAAATTTGCTCCACCTGCTCAGTTTCTTCTAAAAAATTAACTGAAACCGTCAGATTCATTGTAAAATAAAATAAAATTGATATTTTTTTAGTTTTGTTTACTTTTCTAATGTCAAGTTTAAGTAGCACATTGTTGCGTTTTCATGGTACAATTTATACTTTTAAGCTATTTTTTTAATAAATTGGCGATTCATTTGTGGAATCATAGATGTGGCAACATAGCAACTTTTTTAGGATTGCGTTAGACACTTAATGCCAAGCGAACGACAAGTCGAACGATAATGGGCCGCCTTTTTAAACGAATATGAGTGACTAGTTATCTTTCGCTTTAGTTTGCGTTCGACATCGTGGGCCTGGCTGTTAATAAATAATAAAAGGATATCGTTAAATCAGTTCCGCTTTTAATAAGTATGCAGAATATACTTATATTTACATAAGCAATTTAAGGGGGTTAGTGACGTTATTGAAGAAATTATAAACGGAATGAAAAATGTATATAAATTTACAGGTGACGAATATACAAATCGTTTTTCAGCGCAAAATACTCGTTATATATATGTCCTTCCTTTGCCGGGTACTGCTTTACAACAGAAATATTTTATAATTTACTTCTTCATACGTAAGTATGTACAACTCAATATGTTAACAACTTGTTTAACGCAAACGATGTATGATGGACCAGACATACGACGTGTTTAAAGATGAAAAGGAGCAAAATTTATATTTTGAAGTGTTTGAGTGCATAAATATTTATGTTTTTGTATGACTTGGGCATACAACACCATAAACAAACATCTTAAAAAATAAACCATAAAATGTATAATCCAGTGTATCCCTAACACCTGCATATGCACAAACATTTATGAATAAGTTCAAGTTATAAAAACTTATTTCTATTTTTACAACGAAGGCATGATGCTTTAATAAAATATATACGTTTAAGGGTTTTTGAAAATTAGTTTTATAGTTTTTTTTTTTAATTCTGGTTACATTTATCTTATATAAAAATATGTTAATCGCAAATAAACTTTGCTACTTTTTAATTTAAATTGTTTCCAAAGTTCGAGTTCTTCTCCTGACATTTATCTCCCATGGAATCACCCTGTTCATAAAAAATAAAGTTTCAGTATGAATGATATGCATTTGTATACTTAAAGAAAATTTTCTATACGTGTGATGTATAAAATAAGATGAATTCAAGTTAAAGAGTAACGCAAATAAAAGAATGATGACTACAAATGTTGTACTTTAAGAGTTTTTTTTTAAAAATATAAAAATATTTCTTTAACACCTTGTAGTTTTCTCATATCGCAAGAATTCATTGTAGTAGTTTTAAATTTCTTTGTTCTTTTAAATATCAATACAAAAACAAGCAAGAAAATATAATGGGGCAAGCGTGTCCATTAGACCATACATAAAAAAAGAAAAAAAAATACCCGTACACCCCCTAATATAAAGTATTTTTTCAAGGCGGTTACGAAAGGAAAAACAATTTTTGCTGAACATATGGCGCCTTTTAAAATGTTTTTTTATATCCCAGCATCCCGTGCTAGTAGTTATCAGCAAGATCTTAATTTCTACCACCCTAATGTAATACCCTTATGTCAGCAGACCTAATATATATAGACCTAATGATTGGACCAAGAGAACTATTTTTTATATTTTTATTTTATTATTTATTTATTTCTATCCTAGCAAAACAAGATTATTATCTTATAAATGAAAGTACTAGCGAATAAGATCAAACTTATAATCACAGAACGTATTATTAGTTTTAATTAAAAAGAAATAATATTAAAATAATTAAAGTACACAGAAAAAAGTTCTTTATCAATTAAAAAAATGGTTTAAAAAGTATTTAATTTTATTTAATGTGATAATGGAATCAATTATTTTATTAATTGAAAGAAATTTTAAATATAATTTGGATTTAATTAGTATTTAAGTTATTTTGAAACCAATTTTTAATTAAAATATTAGTTAAATATCAAAATATTAATTTATTTGTTAGTTTAAAATAAAATAAATTAAACTTGTAGAATTGTTGTTGGGAATTGTCAATATTTAATTATATAAATTAACACATTTTTTGAAATGGCAACGTTTTTTGATAATTTTTTTAATTAAAATTAAAAATATCATTTAATGATGAAAAATATTCTCAATTTTACAACTTTTAGTAATAAATATAATCATTTTGGTAATAAGTGCAAAATCAACAACTTGTTTGCTTGATAGATTTGGTGATTAGACCCCACTTCTATTTTTTCTGAGTACATTAAAAACCAGAGAAATAGAAAACTACATCAAAGTGGATAGTAAGTTATAAGAAATAGCAAAACTGAAATATAACATTGTGAAAAAAATTTATATAACTACTTTTTTAACACATTTGCATTGCCTTGGCTTTCTATATAATTCGGCAAAGAATTCCAAAAACTTGTGGAGTAAATACAAAATTGTCGATGTGAAAAAATACTTTTATATATCTTTGTGGAATTATCTCCTTCCACGGTTAGATCTAGCAAATTGAATCCTACTGACCAAATATAGAGGCTGCTTAGAGGTAATAATCTTATGTACAAATATTAAGCACTTTAGTTTCAAGTGATTTTCAAACTTGATTTGAAGTATCTGATACGAGTAGGGTAAAATGTGGTCACGACGTCCTTTGAGAAATACATATCATGGAATATTGTTATAAGCTGAGTAAAGTCTTCGTTGATCGTCATTGTCACAGTTTGCAAATATTTCACAACCGTATAATAGAACAGTGATAAGATATGGTTTTGCAAGTTGTATACGTATGGAAAATGGTGTTGAACCTATGACTGTCCACTCTATCCAAAACGACAGTAATAAGGTTTGACCAGGATGGTCGAACATTAAAGATAACTCCTATGTTCACATCTGTTTGAGCATATACTATTTTATTTCCTTTGATGTTCCGGTACTACTTCAAATGCTCTATTATACTTCCAATGCATAATACATTTAGATTTGGATGGTTTGATGGACAGCCCATTGGTATAAGCTCAGCTGTCAATTTTGTTTAATTTACTATTTATAGTGTTTACACAAGAACTTATATTTTCGATACGGGTACATGAGTACCAGCATACATATGGACTCTGCTGTCAGTGAAAACATCAGGTAGGTCAATAATGTAAATAGAGAATAAGAGAGGCCCCTGTACAGAACCTTGAGGATCTTCTCTTTAAACATTCACACAATTTCAAGTATATTAGATAACAGGCTGTACTTGAAAAATAAAATTGTTTTTAAGCTTTGTTAATAAAATTGCATGATCTACCGTATCAAATGCTTTACTATGGTCTAGAATAATTAGAAAAACAACCAAGTTTTCATCCAACTTCGATCTGAGGTTTTTAACCACATCTAATGAAGTTATTTTCCTTTTGCTAACCTGCTAACTCGATTACTTCTTTTGAACACTGAAATGCTTCCAGCTCGCCTGAAGTTCTGTCCATAGGACCAGGTGGAAGCATTTTAGTGTCAAATATCATGAATATTGGTCCATAATTAACCATAGGCCACATATGTAGCGCACTCTTGCAAAACACTTTAGTACGCGTACAACTGTTACGAATAATGCAATTGTAATAAAATTTGGTCTGCATCAGTCAAATAAGTTCAAATAAAGTTTTATATGACTAGAAATGGAGGGTAGAGCTGAACCGGACCAAGTCATAATTATAAAAATATTTCGAAATTGATGCGAAATTCTTCACATTCAGTTCTGCAACGGTCCAAATTTAAAACTGTTTCGTTCATAAGCTAACGGTAAAAAACCCAAGTTAGTGGCTACACAAGTTAATGGCAGTTCCCTTACTCAAACTCAAAATATTTTCAAATTTTCTGTTTTGACTTGGTTCGCTTCAGCTCTGAACCCTCCAAATAAAGGCAGAAAACTTGCTGATGGCTTAGTAAGTAAATTATAGATCCCATATAGAGTCCAATCAAGAAATATTCTAATATTTTTGCAAAATTTTAATGATTTTCTGTGGGCTTTAATTTTCGGAAATCAGAGTGGTATATTAGGGGGGTAAAAACAGAGATCTGTACCCATGCTCTGTAACTTTCGTGAGAACTTCTCGCTTCGAAAAGATGTGAAACAAAATCCATCCATCGCTTCTCGAAAAGTGAGAAAAACTATCAAAAGAAATTACGTCTTTACGTTATAAATGTCATAAATTCCACTCAAAGTCGTTGAGATAATGCAGTCACACATTTTGTTGACGGCTACCAAAATGGACTTAATTGAAAAACAAAATACTTATCTCTTCCGTGTTAATATTAATTGCATTTTGCATATTTAATTTATTTTTTGGGTTAACATTTTTCTCACCCCGTGTTTATTCGTGAGATTATTTGACAGTTCAAAGTGGGAACTTTCTCACAAAAATTTTACAGATACACCTTTTATTTAAATTTGCGAGTAATTTCCTTAAGTGACAGCTACAAACGCAATTAAGTGAGAAAAACAGTTGTTTGTTTCAATTTATGTCATTTTTGTTTCATTTCTTACATTTCAATCAAAAAGTTTCTCGACGCGGGAGTTACAGAACATGAACACTCGTGGATTATAAAGTAGGACGGGATATTTCAGGACAATGGCTTTTAGGCCAAACATCTTGAGACCAAAACTTTGATATATCGTAAATTAAGATTCAACTGTAAATGTCAAAGATATAACGAAAAATTTAAAAACGCTTGGCTAACAAATATTTTTGGAACCTGCCTTGCAACAATAGTTTATATTTTACTTTATATTTTTTGCTTGTAAAGGTGGTACGCCCTATTAACCATCGGATGCCGAGCAAAGAATAGTTTTAAGAATAGGAATTTACAGGTATTTCCCTTTAAAGTATTTGGTATAGTACTTTTCGAATTGCTTAGAAAATATCACTACATACTTTGTCAAATTTATGCCCGTAATTTCTACAAATAGATATCTAGCTGTGTATAGATATCTATTGTGTGACGTATTTTAAAACCTATTTCTTACCTACGGGGTAAACTGTAGTGTATTTTAAACCATCGATTTTCGATAGTTAATTAACGTGGGCCAATTTAACGTTGAATTTGACAAAAAAAGTGTTACTGGATAAGTAAAGATAACTGTTAGGTACGAACACGACCAGATATCTGTTAGTAGAAATTACGGGCATTAATATTTACACAGTTTTCTTAGAAAATATCACTAATTTGTGACATTTAGTAATTAATTCTGCAAAATACGTTAAAATCAATTTATGATCACTGAAATTGTACTTTAACGTCACTTTATATAGGGTTTGAGATAACTGAAACAATAAATAACTAATATTCATAGCATATAATTGAAGAATTTTTATAAGTAAAATCTAACTTCTTCGCAACATTTAGCTGTTAAATAGTGGATAGCACAAACTTAAAAAAAAATAAAGTTTGACAGTTTATATTTAATTTTGAATGTCATCGCGCAACTGATCAAAATGCATGATTGTGTCGTGGATGAAAGATGTCCTTAAACAAATTTCTTAATAAAGTTCACATCTTTATTTCAATAATTACACTGGCCATCACTAGTTTTGGTGCCCAGAAGCTGTAGCTTTTTTTTAGCATAGGAAATAATATTTATTACGCTAATAGCAAAAACTGGTATTTTCTAGATTTTGACTGGTAGAGAAAAAAAAAATCGGAACAAAAACATAATTTATAACATTGCATTCCCCATCAGAAGTCAGTTATCATGTGCCGCTCACCGAGGTAGCAAACCTCTCTTGTATATGGTTTTAAGTCCTGGTGAAACCGCTTACCTTGTTCTTCGCTAAAAGATCTAAGATTCTGTGGGAATTGTTCCAGATGAACAGGTCAATATATTTTATCCGAGTGTTAATGCCTTGCACGACAGTCCCGCAAACAAAAAAAAACATGATATTTGGTGTATCCACTTTACTGACAAAATAGGAATATCACCATTTTTAAATTAACGAAAATATTTTTTTGTTGTTGATTATATTTTATATTTAAATATCCTTCTTTTAATCGTACAATTTTTTTTTGCCCTATGCTAATGCCGCGAAGCTCTACACTTTACTGCAGGAGACCAAAGTCTCTTGCGGGAATCGAACCCATAACCCCGGTACTAATAAGCTAGCTTACTACCAGCTAGCCTACCAGAGCATCGAAGTTATTTGTCGCCGAGAGCTGCCAAAGTCCGCTCTAGAGTATTTTGGTGTCCACCAGTAGTCAACTTGTGTGTTTAATGGTTCTCCACCAGTACAATGGTGAGTTTTATATGGTTCTCCACCAGGCCGCATTGAGTTATTTATGGTTCTCCACCAGACAAACAAGTTTAAATTGTGAGATTAAAAACAATTGTATAAGGGTAATGTTGAAACCCGCAAAAACTGAAAAGCTGTACAGTTATACGACGCGAAGCCATTAGCCACTGCGAGATGAAACGCCAAGCCCACGAAAAGCAGACAAACAAAATCGGCCTGTTTACCTTTAAAAAATAGCGACAAAGAGCTGCTTCCCCGCCCAGAGCAGTTCCACGAATCATCAGAAATATTCTGTGAACCCAATCCCAGTCAATTTTTCGGTTTTAAGACTAATCGGAATATTTTGGTGTTCTCAAAACCGAAACCCCACAATTTTATTCAATTTGAAATCGAGTATATAAACCTGGTCGAAAGCAAATTAAGGGCTTTTTTCAAATTAGACTTACAGAAATTAAGAAAACATAAAAAGTTGCAAGTCTTTTATTTTGCTTATTGTAAATAATAAAACATTTAATATCAAAAATAATTTTTGGGACTACAAAATTTATTATTAATAAGATTTCTTTATGACGTGCTAAATTCCCAATTTTTCTTTCTGATAAAAACACTGAAATTTATTGTTGAGTGAATTGAAATTGTCGCGCAAAAGAGCCATTGTTTCGTTAGCGGTATGGCAAGTGGCACCGTCCTGTTGAACCCACATATCGTCCACATCCATATCTTCCAATTCGGGCCATAAAAAGTTCATTATCATCTCAGGATAGCGAACACCATTCACGGTACCCGTCAGCCCATTAACTGCATTAAACAGTCACTCTTTTTGGGTGCATTGGTTTTTCGACAATCACTCTTGGATTATCATTCGCCCAAATGCGGCAATTCTGCTTATTGACGAGTACACTGAGGTGAAAATGTGCCTCATCACTGAAGATGATTTTCTTCGAAAATTTATCATCCACTGTTGCCATTTCTTGCCACCATTCTGACCATTCACGACGTTTGGAATGGTCAAGAGGCTTTAGTTCTTGAGTCAATTTCACCTTATAAGCGTGTTAATTCAAGTCTTTATGCATAATGTTCATCAACGACGAGCGTGGGAGTTGCAATTATTGGGCACGACGACGAGCTCTTCAGCCACACTATCGCGAACAGCAGCAATGTTTCCTGCAGTACGAGCATGAACTGGTATTTTCACATCTCCTACAGACCCGGTTTTCTCAAATTTTTGCACGATTTTTCCGATTGTTCGCACATTTGGACGATTAAATGGACGGAAACGCATATCGGTCACGAAGTGCACGAGATGCGTTTTGATTTGAACGCCCATTTTCATAATAAGCCTGAATAACTTTAACGTGTTGCTCGATTGTGTATCTTTCCATTGTTCAAATTGAGTTAGCCTGAAATTTAGAAATGTCAAATGAGATGCAGAAAAAAACTTGACGTTTAGGTGTGGTTCGCATTCAACATCGGCCCTTAAAATTTAACCACCCGTTATTAAAAAAAAAAACAAAAAAAAAAATAAAATCTAGCATAAATCTTTCATTTAGAGCCAATAAAAGTGGAAATTTTTCCGTGAAATTTCCTTCCAAAAATGTGTGCCTGTCTAATAAATTTCCTCACATATTTTTTAACGTATTCTTAGCACTTTATGTGAGTTGTTTTCTTCATTTTTGCATGTTGTCATTGTTGTCTTAGGACCTCATTTTTAAACACTCCACCACTATTTGTGAGGAGGATATACTAAGTTTTTCATTCCATGTGAAATATTTAATAAAGTATTTTATATTGATTCTTGGTCCTTGAGTAGTTCTCAATCAATTTAGTTATGTCTAATTGTCTGTCTCTCTGTCTGTTGTAAACATGCTCTTTTTCGAAATACTCAACAGAATAGAATAGTTTTAGTTTCTAACTATTTATATTTCTCCTAAGCAGCTCAAGATTTAAATCCAACATAATCCATTCAGTCGAAAAAGAGCTATGAATCAACTAAATGTGAATCAATGTAATGCAACGTTTCTCCGTAAAGTTTGCACAAATTAATTTTATATGATGGAAAATTATACTACTATATTTTGTAAAGTCCACTCATGAAAAATACTTTAGTACGCCCAAAACCGTAACAAATAATGTTATTATAGTCAACTTTGAGCTGTCATAGTTTCATTGGACTAAAAATAAAATAATTTTACTCCCGGTGGAGGGTATCAAAGATTCGGCACAGCTGAATATAGTACTTCAACTTTTTTTTTCTAAGTTTATTAAAATTTTTTACAAGTTTGTCAACGGCCACTTCAGTTAACCTGGCTTTACTTCTTCTGGTTGTGGTCGTACCTGCTGATGTTGTTGTTTAAATGCATATACATATTTAAAAAAATTCAACTTAGAAGAAAAATAAATAAATTGTTGTTGTAGTTTTGTTTTTGTGAATAAATGCAAGCACAATGATTTCGTAGGAGCTTGCAAGAAAGTCATAGACCTTTTGGTATTTTTTAAATATTCATATTGTGAGTTAAGTTCAGTCAAGAAGACATGAGTCGTATCTCATGTTTAATAGTTCCGTTTAAAACAAAAGAATTATTATAATTTGTTTTTTAATTTTCGTAAATATTTTAATACTAACTCTAAAAAAATTCATGCAACTCTTCATAAAGAACTTTTGCATAAAACAAGAAGTACTTTGTTTATGTCAATGTTTTGTCTTTTTGGTTAATTTCTTGGTCTTTAAAGTTGTGTTTTTTTTTTTTTTTCATTTATTCATAATGATGAGATGATATTTTTTTAAAAATATCGCAATAATTTTGAATGCCTTCTGGAGCACAATATACGAAAACTTTATTAACATTCGGAATGTTAAAATTAACATTTCTATTTTTATATATTCGCAATATTATTCGAGAATGTATTTTTAATTCTACTTTTCATATACAGATTTATTAACAAAAAAAAGAATATTCATGAGCTATTTCCTTTTGGTTGGTATTCTATTACAATTTTAATTCTCAATTCTCAGCAATTTTCTTCGACCTTTGATTTCTGTATTAAACAGTGGCAATTGAATAAAAAATACCTGTAGTGCGATTCACTAACTTTTTTTACGATAATCGTATCGTTAAAATAAATATAACGAACATTTATCGAATTTGCTATTCAGTAAAATTTTTAACGATATTCGGTGTCGATTAAAGTCACCTGTTACTTTAAGCAGTTTTTTTTTCGTTATTTTAACGACAATAATTTACGTTGTGTTTATTTACACAGAAAAAATTATTAAATATCTCAAATCACCAAATTTGTTCTAAATTCATAATATCAAGCAAACAAGTTGTTGATTTTGCACCTATTACCAAAATGATTATATTGATAACTAAAAATTTTAAAATTTTTAAAAAATATTTTCAACAAATGATATTTTGAATTATAATTAAAAAGTGATCAAAAAACTTTGCCATTTTAAACAATGTGTTAATTTATTTAAATAAATATTGACAATTCCCAACAACAATTCTACATGTTTAAATTATTTTATTTTAAACGAAAAAAGTCAATTAAGGTTTTTTTATTTATTTAATTAAAATTTTAATTGAAAATTTATTTAGAAACAACTAAAATGTTAATTAAATCAAAATTAAATTTTAATTAAAAAAAACTAAAAAAATAATTGATTCAATGATCACATTAATTAAATTTAAATACTTTTTAAACCATTTTTTTAATTGATAAAACAGTTTTTTCTGTGTATTCGGTAAATTGTATTTTATATATAAAATTACTGAGGCCCGACATCTTACATACATACTACATACATACATACAAATGAATATGTATGATCAAAAACAAAATTCTAAATTCAAAATGTACAAAAAAGCAAATTATGAACAAAAACAAAATTCTAAATGTAAAATTCACAAGAAACAGTAAATTAGACACAATTTCATTTGTTTTTCTTTATTCTCTTTTGTGCTTTTCGTTTATTGTAACATTTTGAAGACAGAGATGTTACAAAAACTACAGCTGTTTAATATTAATTAATTCATTTATTAATGATGTGCTAATAATCCCAATTTATGATAAAAAACACTGAAATTTATTGTTGTGGGAAAGCTAGTTTCTATGCGCATTTCGCTGGTTGCTTAGGCCAGCTCGTCAGGAAACTTTTTCCAAATACTTTAAAAAAGCTAAAAATATTATACAAGTAAGACCATAAAGTGAATAAGAATTTTAAACACTCAGCTCTTACTTGTAACAATATCAAAGCTTCAACAAAGACACAACAATAAATAGTGAATTTTTTCTTTCTTACATTCCCCTACAATTGGCTGGGTTTTTTCCAACACGAATTGTAGCTGTAAGAGGATAGAAAAAAAAAAAAATTAAAAAAAAAAAACAAGTTGCTTAAATAAAGCAGCTTGCCATTTCAATTTTTTATTTGCCGGGCACATGCAAATTTATTATCAAAAATTATTTTTGGGAATGAAATATTTATTAATTAATTCATTTATTAATGATGTGCTAATAATCCCAATTTATGATAAAAAAACACTGAAATTTATTGTTTAAATTACAGAATCACACTATCGTTACTGCAAGCGAATATATATGTCGACAGAAATTACGATTGTCGGATCGTTAAAAGTTGGTGAATCGCACCATTGAGCTATATTGGATCAAAGATAAGATTTTATGAAAATTGTATTGTTTATCACAAATTATGGACACTTCGAAGATGCTTTGTGCCACAGCAAAAAACAAAATCCATAGTTTTATAATTTTATTGTATAGTCGATTTGATTACCATCAGTTCTAAGCTTTATTGAGCTGAAATTGGATAAACCTAAAAATCCTATAATAAAAAAAATGAAAGCAATAGAATTTTAATAAAATTTTACTTAGTACCACCATTATATTTTCGCGTTTTTATAGAAAATTATGCACCGCATGCCACCAAATTTACAAAGGAGCTTTAACGTTCCACTTTAGAAACACTTATTAATTTTGAGTGCATTCTAATTATAAATGCAGCTAAAAGATGGTTTTTTAAACCAAGTATATATGGGAGGGAGGCATGTCCTTGTACCGCATGCAACAAAATTTGCAACAACGCTAGAGTGTGAAATTTTACAGAAAGATACTAGTTTTTTCTACATTCTTATAAAAATTGTGGCTAAAAATCAAATATTTTAATTTTGGATGTATGTGAGGTAGGCATATCCTTGCAGCGATTTTGCTCAAACTTTAAATTTTTCCTAACTTAGACATTTAGTATCAGTACACTTAATTTTGTCATTCTGCGCTAAGAGTTTCATTTTTGCCAATTCACTAAATGGGGACAGGGCGCTGAGAGACGGTTCGACGTATATGTATCTCTAATTATGATGCAGATAAAAATTAAAAAAAAAATTTAGTCCTGAATTTTATATTGAAATTGTTGCCAAATCTTAAATTTAAGAGAAAAAAATCCATTTTACAAACATTAATTAATACAAAATCATAAAAACAAAAGATTAACTTCTCTTTATATTCCTTTATCAGAAATCTTTGTAAACCTCTAAATTTAATATAAACAAATCAAAATTAATCTAAGACAGTAAAAATCAAATTTCATTTATACGATTAGATTAATTCCACACACATAAATTTTTAATGTTTTATTAAAAATAAAACCCCAAACGTCTGCAAGCGAAATGATCACATTTAAATCTTAAATAAAAATACAAAAGAAATACAATGCAATAAAAAAAGCGGTGACGAAAATCTAATAAAATAAAAAGAATACACACACACAATAAAAAACTGAAATAAAAAAAAAAATTAAATAATATTATAAAACAATCACACATGTCTGAGACAAGACATAAATACGAAATTAAATACACGCATATGCCCAGCAAGCACTTAGAATATGAAAGTGTCCTTCTTCACTTCTGGACGAAGATCTAACACATTTTGCAGAAATAAAATGTATTGCAAAAGTATTTTCATCAACTGAAGTAAGGTAATGTACTAGGGTATTCATTCGGTTAACTGATTATTTATTACCCGATTAACTGAGCGGTTAATTAAAAATTGGATTTTTTTTGCGATTTACGATTAAACTTCCATTAGTGGTGAATGAGGGTATACTAAGGTTGTCATTCTATGTGAAACTATTTTATTACACATCTAAAACCCTTTAAAGTATATATATTCTGGCTCCTTGAGTAATTCTAAGTCGATTAAGTCATGTCCGTCTGTTGAAAACACGCTTACTTTCGAAAAACGCAAAAGAAAAAAACAAACTTGGTCTAAAATTTCTTGTAGTTATCCTTAGCAGTTACGGATTGAAATCCAGCCACATCAGTTCAGTAGGATCAGAACTATGAATCAAAATGTGTAACCACCACCCTAAAAAAATTGATAATTTTGATACAAATCCTAACATAAATGGTGGAATAATGCACGGAATGATATAAAATTTGCTTTATAAAACTGCAAATCATACTGTTAAATTTCGTGAAGATCGGTCCATAATTGATCATAGGCCCCATATAAACCCTATAAAAATAAAAACGGAAATTAAAAATTTATTTTAACTTTAGTAGATTAGAAAAAAATATAAAGTAGATTATAGATTATTATAGATTGTAGATTAGGTTAAAATTGGAAAAAATTTTTGTATTTTATTGAAAATGTGACATTTTGTTGAATTTGTTAAATTTATTGAAAATTGTTAATTTTTGTCAAATATTCAAGAAAAAATCCCTGAAGAAGGCACACAACGGAGTGCCGAAATATTGGATTCAATAAAATTTAATATTTTTTATAAAAAAAAGAAAGACCTCAAGCTTAATAAAAAAGATTAATTAAAAAATTTTAAAGGTCGAATAAGAGTTTTCAATTATTTGTTTCGTCTCATATACAAAAGTTATGTGTTTAGAAAATATTTTTTCATACAAACACAGAAGGTGTTCCATCAATATTTTAACAGAATTAACCGAAACAATTAGAAGAGTTAAAATGAAAAAAAAAAAAATTAAGACAGGACTCTATACGTTTAGAGGAATCCAGAAAAAGGACTGAGAAATTCGATATTCGATATTTGGCTGCTTTTGATTTCTCCAACATCAACGATAAGTGCAAGAAAATTTTCCAAGTCAAGTTTTATCAAAACTAAAGAAAAGACTATGTATTAAATATTTACGAATTATTCTTTTGTTTGCTCGTTTTAGTTCAAGAATTGTTATGTTTGTTATGTTGTTTTTTTTTACTAAAAAACTCTAAATAAGAAATAATTTATGAATTTTTATTTATTGAAATGACTTAATATATAAAAAAAAACTTCATTAATCGGCTAACCGATCAATTACAAAATTAACCGATTAAACCAAAACTTCGGTTAATTATTCGAGCGATTAACTGATTAAAGCAAAAGCCGGATCAAATGAATACCATAGTATATACAATATTTTTGATCTTGTGTAATACGTAAAGTGCTAATAATAATAATTTGATATTGTAGAGGCAAAAATTAAAACATACATGGTTTATTTGATGCATGTTTTGGTCGTGCAATATACCGGTTCATAATGGTTCAAAATAATTTTCACATTATAAAAAGTGCTCTCCGTTTTTATGAAGTTTGCTCCCATTCGTGAATTATGGGGCAAGTGGGAAGCTCTTTTTCTAGTGTTTTATAACTGAAAATGTAACTTTTGATGAGTGGATCAAACGATAAAATAGCAACAAATCGATGGCCAAATGTTGACTTTTCAGATATTGTGGATATATCCGCACTGAATGCATTTATTTTATATAGAGAAATTGATTCTTCGTGGGCTGCAAATGATTTTAATCGCAGAAAAACCGTGTATTTACGTCAGCTATCTATGCGTCTATCATAAGAATAATACATGTTGAAAATAACAGTCAAACCTAAAAATTAATTTCCAGCAGAGCCTTTGAATCATAAGCTTCGTCAGCAGAGTGTGTACCATCTAGAAACAGTGAAATAACAATATAATGTCATAGAAAACGGGGAACTTGCAATTGCTGTAAATCCGAATGTGATGCCAAATGCACTTTATGCAATAGATTTGTTTAAAATTGAATAAGAAAACAATTTGTTCATCTTGCTGCGAAAAAAAACATGAGCCATAACTATTTTTACTTGACCAAAATGGTCCATAACCTATGAATTGTATTTAAAAAATTTTTTTTGTTCGATTTTATCCTAGACAGCTAAAAACTTACTAAACACATTTAAATAGAAAAAAAATCCATTAGCTGGCTTTTTTAATTGATATTGCAATCCATTGCAAATTTCAATAAAAAAAAAAAAAAATTTGACCAAAATGGTCCAAACCAGGATTAAAAAAGCAGCACTCCTTTAAGGCAACAAAAAAATTATTTTTTAGCAAAATTTCGAAATTTTTGTTTTTAAAAAATCAACAGGTTTTTTTAATTTTATTCAATAAATTAACCGTTTTTGAATTACTCGTATATATTATTTTGTGCAACCTCTATCATTTTCGATATAACGGTATATCGCGAAAACCAGAGTTACCAAAAAAAAAAACAGTTGGCACCACTGGATTCAGCGTACCTGAATTATGTTAAAACTCCAGATGTCCTGCTTGTCACAAAAAAGATTTTTGTGGAAAAATTAGAGGAAGGCGTGGTCTTTTTGCAAATTTTAGTCATTTATGAATCGATCTGGTTGATTTTTAATGAAATAAATATACAACAAGCCCCATCATGTCAAAATACAAACCGACGGACGCCAGCGAACATTGTTAAATCAACTCGTAAGGACCCCGAATATACATACTTAGTAAACGGAATGACAAACTTATATCTATCATATTCACCTGTGGTTAAGGGTACAATAAATACTTCAATACTTTTTTAAAACTTCTTTAAACCAAATCTATCGGGTCTTCTTACCTGGAAGAGTGTTATTCGAGAAAGAGCGTTATTCGAGTCCTGTAGCTCGTTTCTGTATTTCTGGCATCGTAAAATTTCCCGCATGAAACAAGTGAATTATAACAAAAACAGTGCAATTTGAAACAAAAAATAGTTTTTCTCACATAAGTCTGTATATTTACTTTGGGAGAATTATCTGTCATTTAAATAATTTTCCATCATTTATTGGAAGGATGTGAGAAAAAGTGTTTCTGTATCAATATTTTGCTAAAAGTTTCTCACAAGAACTGTCAAAATAAGTTACATTTAAATTGATGCGAGAAAAATAAAATTTAAAAAAATGGAGCACAAATTATGTATGTACATATGTACACAAGAATGTGTACTATTTTTTTTTTTTTTTATTTGAAGATAAAGAATTTAAATGATGAAAACAATTAAAACACAATTGTTATATTTTGTAATTTAAATTCTTTTAAGCCCTTCATTGTTTTCGTTTTATGTAGGGCTGCCAGATAAATTTTTGAAAAATCGTTAATTTCCTAAGAAAAATAAAAAAAAAAATCGGCTTATTTGTTTTAAAAAATCGGACAATTTAAAATTAATTTTGACAAATTTTGTTCGATTTTTATTAAAACATAATCAAAAAAAATTGGTAAAGTTCATGGGCAAAATACATATTTTATACATATATACATACATACTTAAACTTAAGGTCTATTTAAATAAAATTATTTATTTTATTTTTCTCTTTAATCCGATAACAATTTAAAATTTCAGATTGTTTTTTTCCTGAAAAGATAACTTAAAGGCGTGACAAAATAGCATATTGAACTTGCCAAAAAAAAGGCAAAAATTTTCTATAGTGCATTGATTGAAAAATGGGGTAATAGCTTAATGTTTTGATCACATAAACAAATGTATTAAATAATCTAAGGAAATAAAAATTAAACAGTTTTCCTTCGAAATTTTAATTTTGCCCATAAATTTTTTAAGCTGCCTTGTTTTTAAAGATATCGTTTTTTTGTAATGCCGAATATGTAAACAAATTAATATTATTTTATTTCGAAGACTGAATAATATCGTCACCAATTTGTTGCCAATTTTGGAACAAAAATCGTCAAAATGACGATAAATCGTCAAATCTGGCAGCCCTATTTTTATTATATCTATTTCTTTCGTAGACGTTTCGCTTGCATTTGACACTTAATGATTGGAAGTATTCCAGTTAAAACAGAATCTGTGTTGTCTGTTCTCGCATTCAAATACAGAAACACTTTTTTCTCACAAATCGAGAAACGACGGAATTTTTTGTTTCACACTTAATGTGAGAAATTTTGCAATGCGAGAAATACAGAAACGACCCAGGAAAAACTTTTTGAATTTGGGTAATAGGTCGTAGTTATTTCATACGTTACCTGGTAAGTAGTTGTCATTACAATTGTCATTATTCTAAAAACCTCAATAAGTACTTGCTAGTAATGACCTCAGTAAGTACTTTTCACTACTATTATTTTCAGTTATGAATATTTTCTTACTATTAATCAGCTCAATAACTACTTATAGTTGTCTTGTTTTCAGTACTGAATATTTACTTCTGTTATTTAACCCCATAACTACTTATTAGGTCTATTAACTAGCGCCAATTAAATAAAAACTAATTATTTTCTGGCTTCTAGTTAGTATATTGTAAGTACTTACAATTCAACTTACTGGTAGTTAAATAATAAATAGATATTTTGTGACTTCTAGTAAGTGTATTGTAACTACTGAATTCTGTGGACAACTCGAACAAAAATAAGTAGTTATTCAGCCGAAAAATAAGTAGTGTTTATATTTCTCCAACATTACTTGCCTACTTACCAGGTAAGTAAAGTTTTTGCTGGGGAGCTACTGGAGGAGTGTTATTGTAGTCCAAAAGAAACCTTCACATGACGAACAAGCCTTTGCCACAAAAGATTAGAGTTATGGCAGTTTGATCTGTTGTTTACCGACGATTTTATTAAAACAGCGATTCTTTTCCCGAACTTTCGATATAGGAAATGGTTGCAAGGTAAATAAATACATATAAAATGATAAACCAACCCATCAAGCATTTGAGTGATAATTTTTTGTAACCGAGTCTTCCCAGTAGTGGGATTCTGTAACTTTAAGCAATAAAAACAATAGTTACAATTGTCAACCTGTTTGGTTGTTTGCACTAACAACTATGCGATTCTGTAAGTTGTTCTTAAACACATAAATAGAAATTATCGTCAAGTGGCATCACTGTTAAAAAGTGCAAAATAACTAAAAACGCAAAGAGGAATACACAATACAAATCAGATTTTTAAAGATAAACATAGATGTTTATTGGTTTGATGTTTGTGTATAAAGCAAAAAAACATTAATTTTTCTTTTTCTATCCAACTCACACTCGTTGTTTGCCGTTGTTAACATTTTTCATATCACCAAACATCTTAAACATTCAACATTCGATTCTCTAAAGACTACTGAAACCACATTTAAAAGATTTTTGCCATTTTTTATTATTCAATCAAATCTTAATGACAAAAGTATTCATGACATTCATGTTTATTTTCACCGAAATCAGCTACAAGACATTTAAAATTGAAAAAAAAGTGAAAATTACTAGAAAATGAACAAGAAAATCAAACAAATAAAACAAAGCAGCACCAACAACGATTTAAAAGGGAAACACTTGAGAAATTTTTGAATCAACTCATTGAGGTATTCACAATAAAAAAAAACTATAAGAGTATAAAGGGAAAATTGTATTTTCTTTGAGCAAGTTTTTATTAAATGGTTAGACTATAGAGATTTATTTAGTGTTAAATGTTGAATTGAAATGAATGTAAGCAAATGTTAGTTCAGAGGGTTGGCTGTAGTTTTAGTTGATCAATTAATGTAGGGATATAACATTATAGTATTATACCCCACACCACAGGTGCAAGGGGATATATATTAAGGTGGGTCGATTAAGCAATCGATATTGTGCCATTGATTGTTTTTTGCATGATTTAAATTTTCTGACATTTTCTCAACTTTTAACGTTATGTTTTTTTTTTGTAGGTAATAAAAAAATTCGGCTGATTTTTTAAATATTACCTCTAAAAGGTGAAAATGTACGCTTAAAACGATGGCGATATCAGTTTTTCAAAAAAAAAAAAAAAAAAAATCCTGAGGTTTTGGACGAGTTTTTGTCGAAAAATTAATTTTTGAATGCATTTATTTTAAAGGTGCTTTAGTATGCCTGTTAAAAAAACTTCGCAGATTTCAAATTTTTTAAATATATCCTATCCAAGGTAAAATTGTACGCTCAAAACAGAAGTAAATGGTAAATTTCTTCCTAAGGACGCCAGTATACAAATCTGTCAAGATGGTTAAAAAATGGCCGAGTTATGACGAAAACACTGAAATTACTCTTCACTTAATTGTTGTATTTGTTGTGATAATTTTGGTTTAAAAATAGTAATTTTTGGAATCGCTTGCTATTAATATTCAGCCTGATCGGTCCACAAATGGCTGGGACATAATACAGTCCCACGATTGTTTCTAATTTTACTCATAAAACCCTTGTCGTTTTTGTTTAATGTATACAATATGTGGAGAACCATGTTTCCAAATTAGACACAAGTATTGTGGTTCTCAACAAAGTGCAGGCGGGGTTGAGAAGAGGGCGTGCCACAAAAAAGATTAATTTATATCTAAAGAACGGCAGGGGAAAATACACAACTTCTCTAAAAAATGTGCGAGATTCGAGTTGGCATAAAATATATTTATTTATACATTACACGGGGTCTCCACCTCAGATAAGATATAAGATTTTTATATTAGCAAACGTCAAATTCAAACGTCAAATAAGTATGAATAATATAATAAATGTTATGAGACAGTTGTTATAAGAAATCTTATAACAACTATCTTATAAGATGAACTGTCAAAAACATACATGCATACTAGACTGGCCATAGCGTTATATAGAAAAAATTAAAAATGTTAAATCCAAAAGATTTCGCACTGAAAAATATGAGGTTGGAGATAACAATAATTATGCATATTTTTTTTTTTTTTTTTTTTAATTCCGAGTACCTCCGGGTTGAGCCCAAACTTTTATTACATTACCCATTTGTCACTATTTTTGGACAATTTTGGAGTACCCGGAGGTACTCGGAATTAAAAAAAAAAAAAAAAAAAAATATGCATAATTATTGTTATCTCCAACCTCATATTTTTCAGTGCGAAAACTTTTGGATTTAACATTTTTAATTTTTTCTATATAACGCTATGGCCAGTCTAATGCATACGCACATATAAAACAATAATAAGCCACCATTATTAAAATTTGTAATTTATTAATGCAAATAGTGTTAGTCTTGTGAAAAGTATTTAAAAAAAAAACAATATTTTAAATAAAAAAATCAAAAAACTAAAAAAAATAAAAAAATAACAACGATACAAGTGTACTGTACGAGAATCAGTCGATTATGAAATCTTATAAGATACGTGTTCCCTTTGTTTAATATTAAGATTAACATGAAGAAATGTGTTCTCTCATTCTGTCGACGTTCTCTCAGACATTATATCAGATATTATCTTTGGTGGAAACCGTGTGTAAAGAACGATATTTATAAAACTTTCTGTTCTTATCGCCCAATGGTGAAGGCCATACAAGATACGGCATACCAAAATATAGCACTTTAACTTGTCTTATCTTTTTTAGTTTACAACACAAAGCTTTTTTAAATAAGTTCTTCTCTGTAAAAGTTCATGGTGTAAGCATTTTTTAAACTAAAATCTATATTTTAGTAACAGGTTGGTTGATTTGTTGGAACAGCTTGTTTTGTATAAAACGCCTTTTTAAGCTCTTTTGTGTAAAATAAGTTGTTGTGTGTAAATCTGTTTTTAAGGTTGTTTGTTAAAAATAGTTTGAATCTTTTTTGAGTAAAAAAGATTTAGCGGTTTTTTGTAAAAAGTTTTCGTATCAATATTTGAGACTTAATTATGGACCAATGTGTGCAAAATGGTCATCCTACAATTAACTCATGCTATCATGCCAGAACCCTGATTCTATTTAGAAATAAGTATAATGTCATGGTAAACAAATTTACCTATTTAGCTAATTTTAAATATAAAGCAAAATCTTAAGTGATCTTAATTACGAAGGTGAAATTTTTAAACGTAGTCTTACTACGTCATTTGACACCTTTTAATTTTACAATAAATTTTTGGGCAAAAACCTTTTTTTCTAACTACATATCTTTGTATGATTTTATTAACCAAAAATATAAACAAACAAACTTCAAAACTTTGCTTTCGTAAGTCTGATTGATAACGTAACATATTGAATTAAAAAAAATTAATAAATTTTTTCTTTTTAATCTTAAATGGCACTTTTATACAGCCAAGTGTCCTAAAAGATATAAAAATTAGAATTGTTCTAGGAACCAAATTGTGTCGAACGTCGCACAGTAGGTTCGGTGATACCGAAAGTGGCAATTAATTCATTTAAGCCGTAGTTTTAAAATATTATATTTTTTATTGATGAGTTATTATAAGCACATAAAAACACAGCATTTTAGAAAACAAAGGAAAAAAATGTTTAACCCGTAAAGCGCATTATCTATTGTTTTTTGGAAGGAAGAATTTAGATGACAATTTATACTGTGGAAACTTTGGAATCAAAAGCGATAAATTAATGAATAAAATTGGAAATTACAGCATTAATGTACTTTAAATAATAATTTTATTTTATTTATTTTTATTAGTATACATTTAATTTAAAGTCCAATGTTTCTTTGTCATAAAATTTTATATATGTACAAATTTTTTACAAACAAGTCACAAAAGAGAATATTATCATTTTTTTGGTAATGAATAATCATAGTTACTTAAAAACACAATTTTAAAAAAAATGGGAAAA
Source organism: Pollenia amentaria (assembly GCA_943735925.1). NCBI lineage: Eukaryota > Metazoa > Arthropoda > Insecta > Diptera > Polleniidae > Pollenia > Pollenia amentaria. Next base: position 194,339,856 of record OX031008.1, on the reverse strand, counting down.
CAATTTTATTTTTTTAACCTGTTAGCCGTTTTTTGTTTTGGGGAAAAAAATGATCCACAATTTTCTCTGTAACTTTGAAATCGAAATAAATTAAAAAAATAAGTTAATAATAAGTATTCCTATTAGTATAAATTTTTATCTAGTTTTTGCTTTCAGTAAATTCAGTAAATGTAAAAATTTATCTGAAAAATTAAAAATTTAAAACTCTTTGTTTTCGAGAATATGAAAAATGAAAATAAATAAAATGGCCGGGCATTGTCTGGACTTTCTTTTTAAATATAAGCTGATATCCTATACTTCTCTTAAATCCATATAACTTATTCCAACTCTTACTAACTTAATACTTGTGGCCCATTAGGTGCGAAAATTATCCCAAAATTAATAAAAATATTCACACATAATTTAAAAAAAAAAAAAACAATTTACTATATACTTTAATACCTGATGTTGAAGGTTTCATTATAAAAGATTTACTTTAAATAGATTTAACACTAATAATAATCTCTTGAATTGTAAAAATTTCCAATTTTTTCACTTCTGTTAAAAACAGCAATAATTTGCTAACTTTGACCGCTCACTAAAAAGAACGTAAACAACTTAGTTGATGGATTTTTACAGCTTGTGATGCAGATTATTTATATACTGTTATCCTATACCAAAATTTATTATAAAAACTTTATTTCTAATTTTCAATTTATCGCCACTTTGATGCCATTCGAACCCAATGTGCGTTGTAGTAACGAAGGACGTATTTCCGCAAATTTATACAAACACGCATCAATTACACAAGTATTCAATTTGAAAACACAAAAATAAATTAATTTTATACTTTTTCTATGACAATAAGGTCGCAACTGGAATATGAAATAGATTTAAGTCTAAGTTCACAGGCGGCTTAGAAACGTTTCACGTTTACTTCAGCTGTTGTGTGCCTTTGTATAAAATATTTTACGTTTCACTTCGACAACGTACCTACGTCGCACTGTGGCTGAAAATTTAGTTTCATCGGCCAAAAGTCAAATTTTTTGTCATCGCCAAAAATTCTAATGCCATTCGATTGCAAACATATTAGCACTTAGGTATCCAAAAAACTAGATTAAAATGTTGGCAATTGTGCACGGTGGGGATAAAGCCACTTAACATTCCATAAAAATGGCGACAAAAACCAAAAGCGGGGATTTGTTTGTGATGGAAAATGTATTCAAAAACCGTAAAAAATGTATTCAAAAACCGCTGCTCCTTTTCTTGATATATTCACTATTTTAGATTTTACGATATTTACTTTTTTCGATATGGTATATAGTATAAAAATCCCAATAAAAAGTTTTCTTATTTTGCGAAGCACTAGTGGTACATTTTAAAAAGTAAGTACACATTTATGCGCTACGCAATAAGACAAACACAGATGCAGTAAGGTAAGTGAACGAATTCTTGATAAATTAAAAAAATAATATATAACAAATTGAAGAGCCATGGCAATCCCTTACTACGAAGCAGGTTTTAAGGGAGCATATAAAAGAATAACGGTAATAAAAATCCAGTGTGCAAAGCTGATCGTGACATTCACCAATTTTTATATGCGATGAATAAAGCGCGTTCTGGGTTAAAAATGTACTGCTTCAAAGTGGGAACTCGCCATATAAAATTCATGTCTTCCGTAAGCGATATTGTAAGCGAAACTTTAACGTTTCTCCCTTACAAACCTGCTTCCTTGGAAGCTCCATGTTTTATTGAGATACTACTGATTTGGCCCAGCTTCGCCAGGCAGATTTTCCGTCGTGATCGAGTACTTTCTCGATTCAAAAGCAATTTTGTTTCTAATTATTTCAGTCTATACTAAACGAATCGGTATTATTTTTTCAGTGTTGTAAAGCATTAATTTGAGTTTCACAATACTGAAAAAATAATTAAGATTAATTCAGTATCGACTGAAAGAATTAGAAACAAAATTTCTTTCGAATCGAGAAAGTACTCGATCACGACTGCCAGAATAAGGCCCCTGCTTTTTTTAATCGGTTCGAGTAAGATGCATCTTCTATACGATTTATTTTGCATTTATTCCAAAACTTAACAAAATCTCTAAGAATCGATTCGCCAGCTTGCTCAGACCAGACTTCTAAGCCATCGTTATTTATGAGCGTTATGGCTTGTTTTAAATGATCTAAAATCATATGGGTTTTAAATCACATGGGTTTGAGTGATATCTGTACTCTTTAAAGCATTGCGGAGCTCGCTGATATTTTTATCAAAATCACTTAAATCTACATTTTTTGTAGAGAAGCAAGATTCTAAAATTTTATTCATTGCTTTTAATGAAGCGATATAGGCAGCAATTTTTTTTCGTTATTTATTTATTGAATTTTCATATATTAAATATGAACTTACAATAATTATTCAAATCTTATACTAATACTTTATTTTTGTCCTGCTAATGCCAGACCAAAATTTTTCTCCTCACGGTTTCTGTTCACATATTTATGTAGAGGTTTAGCGCTCTTCTCGTCGGATGAGTCCTGCAGTATCTCTTCACCTTAGTCTAGAGTGCCGCTGTAATTTAAAATATTTCGAGATAGTGGATTTGGATGTGACTCAAGCCTTTTTAAATATTTTACTTCATACTCCGTAATAATAGTTTTTACCTATGGCACATTGAGATCCTTGTGAATATTTGAATTTTTAACATACGAGGGAGCGACTGTGATTATTCAAAGAAGTTTATTTTGGCGCTTTTGAATTTTTTTGATATCTGAGGCTGAGGCAGTGCCCCATAGCTGAATATCGTAGCACCAGATTGGCTTTAATATAGAGTTGTAAAGTAGAAGTTTGCAATCGAGGCTAAGAACAGAATTTCTTCCAATAAGCCAATTAATTTGAATTGCTTTTAGTTTCATTTGTGTAAGTTTTGCTTCTATATGACATTTCCATGTAAAACGCCGATCTAGATGAATACCGAGATATTTTACATTCGATTGTTGGGGCACTAATTGATTATTGATTTTAATAGGGCTTCATGACTCCCGACGCAAGGTGAATGTTATATGTAACTAGATAAACATTTTGCTCATTGACCTCTATTCTCCATTGTTTTAACCACTTTTCCAGTTCATATATCTGTGGTTTTCATGGGTTACCGCGTATGTCTTAAAATCAAATTTTTCAGGAGAGCGGAAAAACATTCTAGATCGAACTATGGGCAAGGTATTGGACTTTTTGAAGTTGGTCATTACTTAAAAAAATCGTAATTGGCCAAAATTTTTTAAGAAATTTTAAGACCGTTTAATATTTAGCAATATGGCATCAACATCTCAAAATCTAAAAAATGAACATACGCGGTTACCCATGAAAAAAAAGAGATGTGTATATGACCCTGCAAGTAACGCGATGCGTCATGACAGTTTTCGTGTACGCTTAAAAAAGCTGTATAGTCGCGCTTCTCTTCCGCGAATAATGGAAAATTAACTGTACTGTGACTTTCTTTGCTTCTTTTTTATCACAACCTAAACGTTGAAAGTGCAAATAATCTTCTTTCAAATTTTTGTACGTTTTTAAATTAAAGTATTGGTCAATATTGGTTTTTGAATCATTTTCTTAATATATTTGATTAAAGCCTACTAATTTACCCAAACTTATAAAACAATAAGGGCACGGGTATGTGACACTCGTTGTCAACAGTCCATAGAACATTAAAAAAAAGGTAAAAGGTATTTCATTTAATGTTGTTAAATGAACTAAAGTTTTAAGATTGTCATAAGTCTCTTTAAGTTTTGGTACTATGCAAAGTATAAAAAGAATAAAAGGATACGTTTCTACTTTCACAATCGATTAAATAATTTTCTTCTTTTTCAGATAGAATAGATAATGAAATTTTGAAAAAAAATTTGACCTCCAAGTGCCAACATATTATATTTGTTTATATTAGTTTCCTGTATTTGCTCCACGTTCCGTTGCTCAAAAAAAAAAAAAGTCAAGAACTTCACTAGCATTAGCATTAACAAACGGTCTTTATTTTATCTACATTTATCTACAGTCCTTTCGGGAACTTTATTAACATCAATAGTCGGAAGTTGTTTTAATTTACCGCGACCTTCTTTTACTTTGGAATGGCTAGTACACCGAGCAGTGGAACAAATGTAACAGTCGCAAACCGTTACCTATCTAGTTTGTTTTGTCAATATTTAATGTGCTCGTAGTTAGGCATACACGGAAGAGGTCTTTTCATAACATTTTCACCTTTATTTTGCAACTCAGTCAAAGTTAATCTGCAAGTATGACAAATAGCCATGGGGGTATTTTTCATTCGAAGAATCAAAGTGGTTATTAATATATATTTTGATTACTAAAATCTACATGGTCACATTTGCGATTCAAATGAGTATGAAGGGACATTTTATTTCCAATTGTTAATTACTATAATAGGTGTTCATTATATTCAAAAATAGGAAAAAAAAAATAATTGGGTTGTTCACGAAAGACGGACTATCAGGTTATATTTTTATGTAGTTATATTAACAGCAACAAAAAATATTTTAAAAAATTCGAGTAAATGTATTTTGTAGTTGTGAATATAATCTTAAAACCTGATAACCAGCCTTCCGTGAACAACCCATATATAAAACCCGTCTGATTGCATTGATAAATCACAAAATACTAACACATTTCAATTGCTTTAAGTTAATTTTCTTGTAGGCACGAAAAGGGAATTCCCCTAAATTTTTGCTATTTACAATTGCTCTTTCCAGTAAATTTGCTTATATGTATACATAAAAAAAACTAAAGAGAAACAAGTATGTACATACTGTGTACAGCAAAAAATGATTAAGAAATTGTGGTTTTGGCTTTTCATTGTTTAGAAAATTCTTCCTGGGCAAAAATCGAAAAAAGTTAATATATCAAGAAAAGGAGCAGCTAGGATTTCAAGTCAAACGGCTAATGAATACATTTTTCATCAAAGACAAACCCCCGCTTTTGGAATAATAAATTGCCTCCTGACCACCGTGTGTGGCTGTGGCATGCTTCTGGAAACAAATATTTTATGTTGTTTAAGAAAAATTAAGAAAAAAAGAAAAAATTAAATGTTTGTAAATTTGGTCAGAACCAAATTATGATTTCTCGCACACGGTTATCAATAATGGACCGATTTTTTTTATATTAGTGGGATAACAGGCTTTAAGCAATGGTCCATTGTATTACTGTACAATTTAGACCTGATGTGCTATTAAATGCTTTCCCAGGTTCTATATTTTAGTTAAATCCGAATTTCAGTGGAATAGAACTTTTAAGGGTCTTAGTAGAAAAGCGCCCTCCTTAACCCTATATATACTTTTTCAACTGTTTGGAACTGTCTGTAGAACACTTTGTTTCATTTGAATTAAATTACTCGCAATATTTTTTTTTTTTCTTTTTATTTTACTGAAATATAACACAATGGTTTATGAACGTTTTGTTATGAAAAATAATTCAGCAACTGATGCAATTCTTGAAACTGTCAATGCCGGACAGCTTTTGAGTTGAATTAAAAGAACACGGGAATACGGGAGAGTGACTTGAGGACCTCTAAAATTGATAACCCATAACCCATATTCAAACTTTTAAAAATTCGCAAAAAATATAAGTATTTATGGATTGCAAAAAACTCAGACTTAAGCTGGTGTACAAAAAATATTCTTAAGTGTTTAGGTTATCTCCTTTGCCTTTAGAAGATATTCGTATAAAACGGATTTTTTGGGTGGTTTTTTTTACGATTTTTCGAGTTTTTTAATCGGATGGGCTATGTTTAATATCAAACTGTTATCAATAGTGGGTTTAACATTTTTAATATTGGTAGGAGGGCAGACTTTAAGGAATGGTATGTTGTATTATTTAATTCTTATACATTTTTCTATAAGTGCAGTGGTATATTCGAGGCGAATGTACATATATATGTATGAAGGCAATTCATATGAATACTCATTTTTAACTATCTAACCGAAAGATGGCCATGTTCTTTCGCTTATAAAAAAAAAATAATTTTCTCCAGAATTATGTATGTATATAAAAAAGTTTATATTTTTCGAAATAAAATGTTATTATTACCCTCTTACTTTATTGCTCTCCTTATGGGTTTTTTTTTTTTTTTTTGTTTCTTTTTCCCTAAATAAATACATGTTACACTAAATAAAACTAATATTATAAAAAACCCTGTAGATGATTAAGAAGAAAAATGTATTATTAATTGATCTCTTAAAATTAAAAATCAAATTATTGTGAAAATATAAATATTATTATAACAATAAAATTGAAAAAAAAAAAAAACAATGTTATTAGTAAGCTTGTAGAAGCAATTTTAGTCCATTTGACATTTGCTTCTCCCACATGTCCTATCCCAAAATTAATTTAAGTAAACATTCTTATAAATCAACACACCGATTTTTATAAAATTAGAGCTGTTATGTTTTGTGTTATGTCCATAATTTTTTGGAAAGTTCTGATCACTATCGTGAAGTAAATAGTGACTGTATTGCCATTTTTATAAAAAAAAAAATAATTTTTTTGAAAACGCTATTCCGGGATTGGTAATTTGGGGTATTTCTTAATCAAAAATGGGGATACCTTTTAGTCCACTGTGTTAATATCTTTTCGGTCTAAGTAACTTCAAATTATCATTGTGATATCTCTATCCATTTCAGATTCATGGAAAGTCAAACTAGGGATGGGCAATAAATATCGATATTTGAAAAAATTATAATCGATATATATCGCCAATATTTAAATACCCATATATCAATACATCGATATTTATCTACGACTATCGAATTCGATAGTTTCCCAGGAAAAGCTTTTTGAATTTTGGTAATAGGTCGTAGTTATTTCATACGTTACCTGGTAAGAAGTTGTCATTGCAATTGTCATTATTCTGAAAACCTTAATAAGTACTTACTAGTAATGACCTCAGTAAGTATATAATATTTGCTTACTATTAATCAGCTAAATAACTACTTATTAGTTGTCTTGTTTTCAGTACTGAATATTTACTTACTGGTAACTAGCTGCATAACTACTTATTAGATCTATTAACTTGCGCCAATTAAATAAAAACTAGTTATTTTTTGGCTTCTAGTTAGTATTTTGTAAGTACTTACAATTAAACTTACTGGTAGTAAAATAATAACTAGATATTTTGTCACTTCTAGGAAGTGTATTGTAACTACTGAATTCTTTGGACAACTCGAACAAAAATAAGTAGTTATTCAGCCGAAAAATAAGTAGTGTTTATGTTTCTCCAACATTACTTGCTAACTTACCAGGTAAGTAAAGTTTTTGCTGGATTTAAGTTCTCTTTATAATAAAATTCAACACTTCAACCGTTGCTCAACTGCTTACAATACTGTTGTTTTTTAAGAATTGCATCATATGTTTTTTAACTCACGTTAAGACAATAACGGCGCTTTTCCATTGTACATTGTACATATTTTACACAGTTTAGTTTTGTCTCGTATTTTTAAGAGATGACAAAAAATAAGCGCGGAAAAAATATTCTGGAAAGGGTTCCTAGAATTATGCAAAGAATGGCCTCAATTATGACGTACTAGCAGCAATAGACTCATGAAAGTTGGAATTTTAATAATAAAAAAAAAAAAAAGATTTTGTTTTTTTTTTATTTGAGCATATGTATATTAAAAATAAAATATTGCACAGTTTACTTGTATTGTATGTGTCACAAGTTTCGTTTATCGGCAGTATATAATCCGGCATTATTTTTTAAGATTTAATATGGCGAATAAATAAAATTTTTTATGTATTCTTTCCTTTTTTTTTTTGAATTTATTTTATTGTAGAATTAACTGCCGGTCCCTCGATTTCAAACAAAAATTTCTTTCGCATAACTTACCTTAAAAACTAAATTTTAAAATTGGTTTTTGTTCTAAATAAAAGTTAAGCGAATGAAAGTTTCGTTCGAAATCGAGGGACAGGCAGTAAATTTGAAATTATAAGAAACAGTAAAAAGTTAGAAAAGGAATTACATGTAATATGTTTTTACCTATGTTAATATGTATTGAAATTTGGTAATAATTTCAGCTTATTACGTTCGACATATCGATATTTTTAATTAATAAATATCGATACTCCTAAGATATATATCGACATATTTTTTCAATTTGCCCATCCCTAAGTCAAACATTAATATTATTATTTCTATAGTGTAAATAAATGAAAGGCCTCTTAATATGAGTAAAAATAGTAATTTTATGGTTTTACATTCTATAAATCTAACATTGATAACGATATCATAGTGAAATTTTACAGTTAAAAAGTTCTTAAAACAGTGCACTTAAAAACATCCCACTTTTTGACTAAACAAATTATACTACAATTCTCCATCTCAATCAAGATCATTTTCATATTAAATGCTAAAAAACATCAAAAGTTCGATTTTGACCTAACATTTCTCAACAACTGCAAAGCCGATTTTAATAAAATTAAAACTGTAGGAAAGTTTTAGAAGTCTTCTCTCTAGCAAAAGAAGCTGGTAAAAAGCAAAGCAGTATCTTAATCGGTTCAAAAGAAACAGATGTGCAGCGTATGAAATAGAATTAGATCTAACAGCCAAAGCTAAAAAAGAGAGGCACGCGGTTTCTAGCTGTCAAAAATCCACATGCCCATACAACTTGTATGAAGCATCCCTAAATAGCGCGGCGTCAACGCTTTGCAATTGGAAAATCCGATTTTCACAACGCGTTAAAACAAGCAGGGTTGCTATATTTTTGATTTTGGCGACCCTGATTTTATCGTTTGATAATAAATAATGGTAAATTGGCTATTTTTAGGCCCAACTAGCGGTTTTAATTTCATTTCTTGCTTCTTTTGTGAGGGTTTAGTAAGCAAGAAAGTTAGCACTACTTCTTGTGACACAACACTGACGCTCTTGTTTAGGTATGACATATCAGCTTAAAAGCTACGCGTAAGAAAACGTTCCGCCTTCCGCTCTTGTTTAGGTACGACTGTAAGTCGAAGTACGCCGTGGATAAGCTTTTACGTTTGAGCCATCTATTTAATTTATGTTTATGTTGTTAAGGGGCCGTAAAGGCTGTGTCAGATTAAACATTTTTCCAAAATTCAATTCCAATAAATGGTCCAATTTTCAACTTTAATTTTTATAACAAATAATTAAAAGTTAAATTTACCAACCGCTGTTATAAGTAACCAAACAATGCGTGAGTGTTGTTAAAGTTTTTATTATGTTTTACACCTTTTGTTTTACGCTTTTCTGTCAAAGTTAGAAACGTCGCGCAACGTGGCCTTAAAGTTTAAAGTTTTATTTAAAAAAAAATTTTTTTTGTATCATTATTTCATGAAAATAAAATTTATTTTCTGAGTCTTGTTTATTCCTCAGAAATATGTAAAAGAAATTTCTTGATTTTCATTTATTCCGCAGAAAATAAGAAAATTCGTCAGGATATAACAATTATTTTTAATTCTACATTTACACCTACACAAAATCTAGTAGATTTTAGTTAAAATCTTAAAGAAATTTTTTGGCGTTTACACTAATGCTTTTTGACATATTGTCGGATTTGGTTTTCATAATAAAAATAACTGATTGAAAAAGAAAAGAAAGTGTATAGTAAACTATTATTTATTAGCAAAAATGGAAAGCCAAAAACAAATTTTATTATATTTAACATCCAGATCTAAAAAATACAATCGAAATTAACATTGTTCCGTAAAAAAACAGCATTTGTTAAATATAAGGTTTCTTGTACTACCCGCAATAAATGATACCTTGGAAAAGACGGTTTATACGGAAAAAGAGCACCCAAGTGGCGAGAAGTTTACTTACGACTATAACCCAAAAGGTGAACAAATGAAAGATAAAATTGCAAATTTTTTAATGTAACATTTTTATTGCAAAACAAACGAAAACCAATAAAAACTTAAAATATAATATTATAAGTATTAAAAGCGCCTCTTTGTTGGAATTCCACTGCTTTTACTTTTTGTAGATACGTTTGCTGTACATTAAGGTCACTGTAATGCTCAGAGAAGACAAAAAAAGCAAAGAAAAAAAAAAGTGTTTACAAAAAAAAATATTTTTAAAAAAATCACTAAAATTTAGAAAAAAAAGTAACAAAAAAAGCATTTTAATTTTTTTAATATATACATTTATATATAAAAAATTACAGTTATTCTATTTATTCAGACTCATGAAATCAGTTACAATAAACAATCATTTGGGCTTTTATATTTGTAAACGTCATTTTTCTTTGTCTTTCTGTTTAAAGTGAATTGTATAAGGACAAACTTCTTTCCACGTCAACGGATGTTGTTGGAGCAAATTTATATTTCAAAATTTCATTTGATGAGAGGCTTTCTACCATTTCGTCATCAGGTTTAGCACCAGTTTGAAGAATTTGGTTATTTGTAAAATTGTTTGAACCCCGGATTTCTTTGAAATATGTACTGCATTAAATTTCTTGATATATTTTTTGTCATGTAGATTCTCAAGTGCTACTCGTACATTTGACACAATATTTACACTTTCGTGAATAGCTAACCCAACTGTTTGTATCTTTTTTATAGATGACACAACAATTGAAAAATTGTTTTTGATAAACGCAAGTTGGGAACTTAGTCCGGGAAAAATATATATTTCCTTGGCGTGCGCGATCGAAACTGAGTCTTCACTATTCAGTTTAGAAATAACAGCCTTTAGTTTATCAAGGTATTCTGCGTAATACAATGTGGCTTCTATCCAAGTACCCCAACGTGTAGGTCATAGGAACGGTGGAAGAGCCAAATTGGGATTCATTTGTAAAAATACCTGCTTTCTACGAGGAGCCTATGGAAATTAAAATTTTAGTTTGTATGTGTGTAAATGCGAGTTATTGAAAAATTACCTTAACAAAAACGTATTTGGTACAAGATATTAATTTATTTACATGCTGAAACTCTAAGCGTATGAAGTCAGCAACACAATAAAGTCCATGAGCAAAACATTTCAAATTTATCATTTTCGGATACATACCTAAGGGACAAAATTCCACTTAAGATGTATGCCGCTGCATCAGTTACCATTAGCAATACTTTGTCGTATTGAATGCCTAGATTAATTTAAAAAAAAAAACATTAAAATATAAAAAAAAATTATGAATCAAATATTCACTTACCATCAGGCCATAAAATTTGTAATGAATCGTTGCAGAAAGTTGCAATAGAAGCCCCATTTGCATTTTCGAGAACACCCATGTTCAATAAAAAAGGTTTATCTCCAATAAAATATCATATATAAAGTTGGCCACATATCTTTGTTCACTGTCTGTTCTTTTATCAACAAAAATCCATATATATTTATCTTTAGCCTTTACACGCATTTTTCTTAAAGTATGTATTTACCTCGAATAGAACTTTCGCTTGGAACTTACAAATTGGCGTACTTTTGAAAGGTGTTTTTGAAACTGGGATGGCTTTTTTTTCTTGTATATTGGTATCCAACAAAAATTTACATATACCTATGTGAAATGTATTGGCAGTAATAGTGACAGGAAATTCCGTTATAAGTTTTTGTGGACAATTTTCTTGGCAAGCAGCTTATTTTTTTTTTTTTTTTACAAAAATGTTGCTCCACATTGCACTTATTTCGCTATTAATTTTTTTCGTTCACAACGTCCGGGTTACTTATATTGTGTTATGGTGTTTTCTTTTCTGACAATAATGTTCCATATATGCTACCATTCGTGCGGGTTTTTGTTCCATTCTAAAAATATATGCAAAAATGTGACAAGTTGTCGTTTTCCTTTCTATACATGTTGCAACAATAAATGGCATATTTGTTCCATTTCTTACCCGCAGTTATAACTGAGTGTGAGATAATACCCTTTTTTGCATCTGCGTAAAGTACTTTTTTATGCAAGCAAGTATTTTTTTTTCTTGTGTTTGCGGACAATTTGCGTTATATTGTGATTTTTAGTTATATTGTGATGGATATAAAAACTTTTTGTTTTTCGTTTGTTTTACTTTTATTATATTTTTTTTGTCGCAAAATTTTTAACCACAGCTGACATTAATTATTGAAAATCAGTGCTGTTAACGCTTATTGGAATTGTAAGAGAATTTAATGTTGAAAATTGCTACAAGCGTGGTGAATATCGCTTTTAGTACAAACTTTGCATTCAATATTAAACACGCTAAATACACATTAGTGTTGAGTGTAAAACGTAGCTACTATTTTGTTCCATTGTAATTTAGAAAAATGTATCACTTTGTAAGGGTTCGTGTAACCTAATAAATATATTACACAACTATAATGCATCATTATTTTTTAGAAAAGAAAACACCATTAAACTCAAATTAGTTACATGGTTGTTTTTTTTTTTTTTGCTTACCATCCAAAGCAAGGCGAATTCATGTATACGGTGGTGTCGATACTACAACAAGTAACAACACCAAAAACACAACAATGTATTTTTTTTGTTGCTTTCGTTGATCGATATGTCAAAAACACAAGCAACTTTTGACATTTCTCTCTCTATGTAAGAAAAAAAAGTAGCACAGCTGTGCTTTCAACGCCACCTGGTAATGAATTCGCCTTGATGGTAAGCTTATTAATTTTAGTTGTAATAAAGCGTATTGAATTAAAATATTAACATATTTTTGTCTTAACCCAGAAAAAAGTTGTCAATTGTTTTTTTTTTCTCATGATTTCTCAAAAAAATATTTTTTATGTAAAAATAATGTCAAAAACGATATTTTACAGCAAAAAAAAATATGAAAAAAGCAAAATAAGCAACATATTAACAAAAACAGCAACAATGGGCAAAAACGGCAAAAAAAGAAGCAAAAAAGCAATAATAGGCAAAAACGGCAAAAAAGAAGCAAAACAGCAAATTTGTCTTCTCTGGTAATGCTACACAGTTTATATTAATATAATTTACATACCCTTTATTTATTATTGGTTTATCCATTTTAATAAATTCTTATATTTGTATATTATTAATTTGCCACAAATTAATTTTTCCCCGTTCTTTTTATATATTTTTTATGTCAGAATTTTCTTATTCAGAGCTGTATTTTTTAGTACATTAGTATGAAATTCATAGTTGTATCGTTGAGTATTGCAAGATTTCGTGAGATTTTGCCAAAATCTAGGTTTTGTTTTGTATGGAAAATCTAGTAGAAATGAACAAGATTTCGCTCAAAATATCATAAGTACTAGATTTTGTTTAGGTGTAAATGTAGTATAAGTTAAATTTTTTTGCTTATATTTTTAATTTTTTTTTCGCTTCCAAAAAAAAAGTAATTTTGCGAGCTTAAATTACTATTAACTGAGTGAAGGGCAAATTTATCCCCAGAGAGAATATTTTTTATTTTATTCAACCTAAAAATGACTTTTTTCTCCACAAAAAAAAAAAAAAAAAAAAAAAAAATATATATAACTTTTATTTCTAACTGAGCTACCTAAATAAGAGCGGCAAGCGTTTTTTGTATGTCAAAACTTTTCATTTGCATAAAGTTTATACGACCAAATCCTTTAAAACGCGAATTCGACACCACCAGGCTGGATAATTCTATTTGACAAATCGCTATGTCGATTTGTCTTATTGAAAAAGTATTTGAAATAGAATTTTCATGTTTAAAAAAACGCTTGCCGCCCTTGTTTAGGTAGCTCAGTAAGGAATACATAAATAGAAATCAACAAATTTTCTAAGCAAAAAAGTAAAACTTAAAAATAAGTTTTATTACTAATAAAAAAATAAAACTCAGAAAATAGTTGGTAAATATTAGCTTTTTAATAAAACTTAACAAAAAAATAATTATGCATCTAAAGATAGTCTATCTAACAAGGATTTTCTTGGTGTATACCTTATGCTCATTCCACTTTACTTTTAATTTGATTTTTGTGATAAAATGTTAAAAAATAATCCTTTCATGCAGTCCCTGGTGTCCTTACATCAAATATCACACGTAGTAATTTGACAACGCATCTACTTTGTACGCTAGTACTTTCATACAAAGCCATTGTGGTCCTTCGGTAAACAATTCAACATACCAGATTTACAGTATCGAGTCTACAAGTAAGTACATACATGTTATTTAAAATTTTAATACAATTAAATAAAAACAATTAAATCCCCCTCTATTACATTCTCTCACACATACATATACGGTGCAAATGCCAGTGGAGCTCGTTAAATAAAGTTTAACAAAAAAGGAACAATTTTATTGTAGGGTGCCATGAATCAGGTAAAAAATGAATTTTAAGTGTCTCTTTTTGCCACTCTGTGCTTAAAAGTATTTTAATTTTATGTTCAACCATTCGAGTTTTAATTTTTATTAAAGTATTTTGGTTTTTATGCAATTTCTAAGAATTGATGCGTAAATAGTTAGGTTTGCTGATGTTGCTGATGCTTATTATTGTTATGACTACGAAACTGCAAACATTAATTAGCAAAATTATCTTAAAATAAAAATAAAAAAATTGAGTACAGTTCGCGAGGTATTTTTGGGCAAAGAGCTTATTCATTAAGAAAACAAAAATATTTTTTATCGAACAGTGCTTATGCCCAATTTTCAGGATAGTATTTAAATCTATATTAAATTGTATTTAATTATAGATTGATTTTTTGAATGTTTTATGAAAAGTCTTATTTAATTAAGACAAAAGTATGGTAGCACTACTAAATACAAAAAAATATCATAAAAAAAGTGTAGTTTTTTTACAAGGTGGTCTCAAAAAACAGTTGGTTGTTATTACTTTGTCTGTTGTTTTTGTATTGTTGAGATATTGAGGCCACCTTGCTAAGTTAATCCAATGGAAACTTAAGTTGAATTTAAATGTACCACATCTGTGACTTAAGTGTTATTTAAGTGTTTAGTGAAGAATAGAATTTTGTATTTAAAACGATTGTAAACATAAATGTGTTTTAATGTCAATCCTGAAAATTGGCCATTAGTATTGACAAAAAACAAAGAACATTAGATTGTTCTACTAGTAGGGACCTCTATCGGCAATCATAGGAAACAAATGGTGTGGAATTGAAAGTTAACAGTGGACGGTATTGTGATAAAACTTGGGAAAAAAAACTAGTCGTATACTACAATGCGAAAATTAAAACAAAGTTTAATTAAAAAATAAACCACCGTTTGAAGTTTTACAAGGGATTACGCCTGAAAATCTCTCGCACTGCAAAAATATCCCAATAATGTACAATTTTTATCTACTTCGGTCGTGCATTTTTTTACCCCTGCTTTCTTATGTACTAAGTCTCTAAATATCTACTTTTGGAACACCATAGTGGCGTTTCGAGGGAATTTAAGAAATGTATGGCAAAATCTTAATTTCAAAGATGGTAATGGTTAATCATTTAATTCGCTAATGGCAATGCCTTTTAGGTTTTACAAATATATGGGGGATTTCATGTCAAGTGAACCAACTTTTGAAATCGATGTCTTCCGATTTGGATGAAATTTGCACAAAGGTTAGTCCTATTGAAAAGTAGTTTAGACACAAAGATCGGTCGAAAAGTTTCTGAGAGGGGGTCAAAATTTGACATTTTGGCCAAACAGGTGTTCTTTCTCATCCATGTAACTTATTATCTATTGGTGTTAGCAAAATTTGTCCCAAACAAATTAGATAGCTATTTCTTCAATCTTTAAAAAAAAATTCAGACTCAGAAACTTTTTGACTGATCTTGTCTAAACTACTATCCAATAGGAATTTGGTGCAAATTTCATCCAAATCGGAAGACATCGATTTCAAAAGTTGGGTCACTTGACATGAATATACATATATTTAAACTGCATACCCATTGTGCATAATCTCTTCTTCATTCTTTTGCTATTGGACTGTGAAATGGAAGAGAACAATAAGGAGACGTCGTTTGGCATTCCTCGAAATATGGCATTAGTAAACAAGTCTGGATTCACACTATGAAAGTTTTCTTTGACAAAGTCTGAGTAAATTGGTGATAGGGAAAACAATAGAACGTTCTCTTCCTCTCTCACTATTAAACTCAGATTTTCAGAAAAAAAACTTTCAAAGTGTGAACCCAGAGTAAATGATAATACAGGGTGGCGCATAATGGACATAATGATTTAATAATTGAATTTTTTCTTTACGATTTTTTTTTTTTTTTTTTGTCTATTTATAATTAACTTTGAAAACCTTTGCAAATTTAAGATGGAAAGACTCAGCACAGAACAAAGAACAAAAGTTGTTAAATTTTATTTTGAAAGATACCATTTTATATATATATATGTTCCTCTAACTCCCACTGGAGCATAGGGCGCCAAAGATACCATTTGATGTTTCAGATACATATATCATATCAAGCAATGAGCAAAGAGACTAATTTTCGACTCAATGTAATATTTGGCACCCAAAATCCAAAAAATAATTGTTGAGCATCAAATACATCCACTAAGATGCAATAGCTCCAGAAAATATCATTGGACCATATTTTTTTGATAATTACGAATCAGTTGCGGTAAATGTGGATGTTGTTCAATACCAGGCAACGATTGAAAAATTTTTTAGGGCCCGAGGTAGAGAACAATCCAGAATTGTAATTCCAATAAGAAGAAGCCACAGTTCACAGAGCATGTTCAACTTTGGTTTTTTTGGCGATCGTATTGTAACTTATGTGCAATTGTAGCCATTGAAGCTACAATAAACTCCGAAACCCCGAAAAAGTAGGATTGGGAAAAAACTTCATAAGGCGACCTCGCCTCCATTATTTTCAACTGAATGTCATGAAAAAAGATAACTGGAGAAGGTGGAGAGGCCACGGACAATTACGGATCGCCGTGCTTTCTTCAGATAATGCACACAAAGTATATGGTGCAAACTACATCTCAGAAAACATAAAGCTACGCATATGTAATTTCAAAATAAAACCTGTAATGGTAAAACCTGTAATGATATTTGAGGAAGATGATACTGGCCAAATTGGAAATTAAGCTCTGTGACAGTCGAATTAATCATACATAGGCGAAATTGGGCAATGATTGGCCGAATTCTAATACAACCACAATCTGAAATCGTTTGAGCGGCTCTTGAGTGGAACCTCTTTACATGGATACGCTGTACCAAAGGAGACAGAAATAAATGGAGAAAATTTATTGACGCCCTACATATTATCCTTCATATTTTTAACCTGGTGCGCTTCGCTACCCTCGTTGAAACAAAATTAATAAATTTTATTTTAAAACAGATTTCTTATATTTATAGGGATGCTATTTGTACGAAATATAGATACTTTTACTGTAACCATTCACCAGATATACAGAAATCTATATTATATTTATATGGGAGCTGCCGTGGTTACTTCTGCAATCCAGCCCACTTTTCATCAAACTATTTGTATAGAAAACCAAATTTTTAGTTCCAAAGTTAAACATTTTCTTTTTGTAACCTTTCTTCAGATATATAAAAATCTATATTGTTTTTGTATGAGAGGTGTCACGCCCACTTACCCAATCCAGTCCAATCCTTTTGCCAGATGTTGTGCACTGATAACCAAACTATTTTCACCAAATTATTGTTGGATGTTGTGTAATGAGAACCAAGATATTCGTACCAAATTAGATCTAGCCCTTCCCCAGATACACATTAAGGCTAACGTGCAGTTTATGGGGCACACTGAAACAAAAACAAAACGAAAATAATAAAATTAAGTAACAAAAACGAAAATAATAAAATAAAGCTCAGGCGTGGCTTCTGGGGGCCTCTGGGCACCCACCCCAACTTTTATTTTTGTGTAGGTACTCAAATTAAAGGTAATATGCGGCCTTCGGCCTGGCTCAATGATTTAACAAATATCTGCTTCGCAAAGTAAAGCTTCTTAGCAGAGCCAGCATTCGGTCGGACGCAAGGATTTGCTCCTCTATTGTATAACAAACACCTACTCCGCTAACTAAAGCTTGTCGGCATCTAAAAGATGATTAAACTAATCTAGAGGGGAAAATAATGATCGAATGCAAAAATAAATTGCATATTTGCAATCGTGAGCAAATAACCTTTAATATTAGTACTAACGCATACATTTTGGTGGCTGTGAGGGCACTTTTTCTGCACAAGAAGTCCCTCCCGCCTAAATTTTATTTTTTTCGTTTTCTTACACAATTACCTTTAATTTGAGTACCACCAGTGATGTATACGTAGGGAAAACTCCCTATTCGTAGGGATTTTTTCTAAAAAATGGCCGTAGGGAAAAGAAGGGCAGATATTTTGAAATCATTGAAATGTAGGGACATTCGCAAATGTGGCAAAGCTGTATATATTTGGCAATATTTTTCGATTTGTGACACAATACTAATCAAATTGTTGATACGGCAACATTAAAAATTGTTAAATTTCTTTAAACTTTAATTATAAGCTAACTTTGTGAAACTCTCTTCAACAAAAATTTAATTTTTCAGAGCAATAAATTCCCAATAAAAAATTTTCTTGTTTTGCGAAGCGCTAATGGTACATTTTAAAAAGTCAGCACACATTTATGCGCTACGCAATAAGACATACGGAGATGCAGTAAGGCAAGTGAACGAGTTCTTAACAAATTTTAAAAATATTTTTAAAATTTGAAGAGCCACGACATTCCCTTACCACAAAGCAGGTTTGTAAGGGAGCATATTAAAGAATAACGGTAGCAAAAAATTCAGTGTGCAAAGCTGATCGTTACATTTATCAATTTTTATATGCGCTGAATAAAGCGCTTTCTGTGTCAAAAATGTACTGCTTCACAGTGGGAACCCGCCATATAAAATGCATGTCTTCCGTACGTGATATGGAAAACGAAACTTATACGTTTCTCCCTTAAAAACCTGCTTCATTGGAAGCCCCATTTGTTTAGGGTGGGCATCAAAAACTTTTGGAGTAAAGTCACCAAAATGAATGATTTGAATGAACATTTGATATTTCCACTTTAGCCGAAATGAGCTATTTAAGATTTATCACTGCCACACTCCAATACAGATAGCGAAATATTGTATCAGATTCTAAATTACATATGCAATTATCTTCTTACAAATAAAGTTCAGTAAATCAATAGAAATTGTTAAAAATGAAGGTAAAGATTGATCAATTTACTGGTCACGCTTTTTTTGGGGTCTTTTTTTTTTTTTTTTTTTTTTTGTCAAATATCTGTTATCTATGAACATAAATTTAGTCATAAAATTGTATTTTCAATTTGCATAGCCCGCTCTTTTTTACAAGACGAATGTACCTTCTAATGCACCGAAAATCATTTAAAAAATGGTAACCTTTGCGGTTGTTAAGAAATCACAAGTAAAAACTAATACGGGCAAACAATTCATTTTTGTTGTATCCAAATAAAATTCAAAGGTACAAAAAAATACAAATTTTTATGGTTTCCCTTTTTTTAACGAATAAACTAAATATGATTTAAAGTGAATATCACTTGTTTTTTGGGGGGTTTTTTTAGTTTATAAAAATAAATAATTTAATGGTATGTACGTACGCATGTACAACAACTTTAAATACCATTTATATACTTTAACACCAATGGCTTTATTGAAAAGTTGTAGGGATTTATGTAGGGACAATTTTTTGAGCGCGTAGGGAAAAATAGGGATTTTTCAGGCTTTTTAGGGACTTGTCAAAAAAGTCTATACACTCAAAAGAAAAATCAATCCATCCGTACTCAAATCATATCAATAGTACGGTGAGTACGGATTTTCTTGAATCAAGTACAGAAAGATTGATTCAAATACGGATTATTCAATCGCGAAATACTCAAGTTATCCATATTCAATCCCGGATTCATACTTTAAATAATCCGAAAATGAGATTGATTAAGGTAAAACTGAGATTGAATCAATCTCAAAATGCGCTTGATTCAAGAATTATAAAATTGATTTAATCCCGAATTTGTACTTACAATAATCCGAAAATGAGATTGATTAAGGTAAAACTGAGATTGAATCAATCTCAAAATGTACTTAACTCAAGTGTTATAAAGTTGATTTAATCCCGAATTCGTACTTTAAATAAATCAAAACTAAAATTAGAAGAAGAATATTATTATAATTAATTTACTTACCTGTTTCACACCTTACAAAGTTCCAATTATAAAACACCACCACCATGCCCGATATGATTTTTACTTTTAAATCTTAATGTACTACGTATTTAGCTAAGAATATAAACTAACTGAGAAGTGAGAAATTGAAGGCAAGACAATTTTACTTTTTAACGTTTAACAAATAAAATTGATCGATGGATGGAGTACGGGATGTTGTGGCTTTGGCGGTTTGGTTCTAGCTTTAGGCTTGTATTTATTTTTCGAGTTTGAAAAGAAACATTGTCACTTATGTATTTATTTGAGCTTTTTTGTAATTTACTTGAACTTTTAAACTTTGTAATTTTAGTTCTTTTAATTTTTACACTTTTAGTTTTTAATCTTCTAGTTTTAAAACGTTATATTTTCTTCCAATAAATCAAAATCACACCAACATTGTTGAAAAACTTGTTTTTTCTTTTATATTTTATTAAAATTCTGCTGCAACGTTGGCCACTTACTCCATCTACTTCTTTACGCCGCCAAAAGAAAAGATAAAAATGGCCGACATTTTCGTTTTTATCGCCCACGAAACCTAGCCCAAGCCAATATGGTTCCTTCTTTTTCAGCAATTGATTCCTTAAACAATTTTTTTATGCCTGCCTTTTGTTTTTGTTTACCTTCGCTTACATTTTTTTTCATACCAGCTGTCATCATATATTCATTCCGTTTCGAGTTGCCTACTACTTGCTTCTTCTTTTTAATTTATAAAAACCTACAGGGTGCACACGACAACATGAAAATAATGTGTTTTCTTCCTGTTCTGTTGTTTTAGTTGTTTCTACAGACAACAAGCCAATCGTTTTTTAGCTACTTGTGTGGTGTTGTTGTAGTGGCTACAACAAATTTGAATAAGTTATATGTGATTAAAACGCTCAATTTGTAATTTTACGCTCAGAGTGGCAGTACCAACGAAAAGTTCAATCTTTTTTGTACTTGGTTTAAGAATTTTATACTTACTTTAAGAAATTTCGGCAATGATTTTCGAAATTCATCCCATTTAGGATTATTGTGAGTACGTTTTAGTGTTATTCGTACTTGAATTTTTGAGTACGACTCGTACTCAAAGTAAGTATAAAAAGATTAACTTATCCCGAGTGTTTTTCTTTCTGTGTAACATCACTGGTACCCGCACATATCGCTTAGTGGGCGGGGCGGCTTTTTGGGTCTCAGCCTTTTTAAATTTTAATAGGTTTTTTTTTTGTTTTTAATTCTGAATGGGGTGGCATAACTTTTTTTTTTCGTGTGACCCGCAAACTGCATTTCAGCCCCACATAAATCTACACTGTCTTTTTATGATAGGTACCCCGCGCACTTAAAACTTCCAAAAATTATATACCCTATAGCACGTCTAAGACCATTAGTAATAAATATTCTGTAAAAGTTTCATAACGATCGGTTAAGCAGTTACGGAGATTAACTCCTGCAAACAAACATATATACATTACCTCTTTATTATATAAGTTTTGAATATTTTTTTTTACTATTTTTATCTAAATAAATATTGAAAAATATTAACTGAATTTATAATAAATTATAAATTCATTTGCTATAACTATCGCTGACCCTAAATTTTATTACCAACTGTAGACAAATTCCGAACAAAACATTTCACCACAATTTATAAAAAGCGACAACATTTTACATTAATTATAAGTTGTAGCCATAGAAATAGTTCTGCTCCAAACCAACTGTTGTTGTACGAATCGTAGTGACACCTCTTCATAAAAAGTCCTGGTGCCTGGTATTACTCGAATTGACGGTAGCGATGGTAAATAATGCCAATATCCGGTAGAGGAGTAAGAAAAAAATAAAAACACAAATAAACATTGTGGAAACATTCAAAGTTTGTTGTTTAATTATTTTGTTAAGGCTAAAAATAAAATGTACAAATAAAAATGTTAAAGACGACAGACACACGCACACAGACTCGTAGACAACAAAAGAAAGAAAGCAGAAAAACAAATAAACAAAATAGAAATTTAACACTTTCGTTTTGCTCAAATGTTGTCAACAAGGATAAAATTTCTATTTTGGCTACTAAATGTTTCTCTATTGTATGGGTGTGATATTTTCCTACGACAAAAGATAACCCAGCAAAAAGTTTTTATATTAAAGAATAGAAAACGTTTACTAAAATATAAGTTCTATTTTCGAAACAGCGCTGAATGTGAGGATAAAATTTAAAAAGGGAAAAAACTAAATCAGCGTGAACAAGCGATGATGTAAACAGCTTCTGCTATCCTGGAAGTATCATAGACAATAATGGAGGATCTAGAAATTATATCGTACTTCGTATTTTTCATGCCCAGCTCACAATTGGAGCCCAATTTTTGATATATGTATGTCATATAAATTAAATGTTTTCTTACGTCTTTGAAAACTGACACTCTTTTAATTCAACCACATTATTTTCGATCATTTTTGCCGCAGAATCACCTTCTGAGTCGATCATACGACGTCCGTCCGCCGGTCTGGCTGGCTGGCTGCCCATGTAAACTTTGTACAGAAGCAGCATTTAAAAATTTCGTGGTATTTTGTCAAATTTTTTTGATAATGAAACGGTTGGTTTCGAAATTCTTTTTCATATGCTTTTCATATTAAATTAAAAATTGATTTATTTCTTCAGAAATTTTCAGTTTATACCCTATTGTTTATCAAGAGATGGTTTCAAAACACATGTTAGGAATTAAGTATACAAAAAATTTCCCTTATAAATTAAAAAAACTAAATTTTTCATTGAACTATTCTCCAAATCTATGACTGGTTTATTTGTGATCACTAGTCAATGACTGGACGTACGGTGCCAAGTAAAAAAAAGGATAAGTAAAAGAAACCTATAGAATCGAATATTTTTAAGTTGTACGGAATAACTATTTCTTTCTTCATATATTAAATATTTGATGTTCTATTTCCTTTTTCTAACTTTAAGTCAAGTTAAGAAGCCAAAAAACAGTTGCAAGAAATCAACAGCAAAAAAAAGAAAATATGTATTTGACTGTTATGCGAGTGTTCGGTTGATTTTCCTTCTGGAACAGAAATACAAATCGAAAAATAAACTAAAACAAGTAAGAGAGTAAAGTCCGTTAAGCCCATCCATATGATACACTACAGAACTTAAATGCATATATTTTTCTAGAATCTAGATTATAGATGAAGACTTAAAGAAAAAATAGGACATTTTCATTTTTGCAAGCTTATTAATTTAATTGAACTAAGAAAAATTTGAGAATTATATCCTCTAATATAATTGGTAGTGAAGTTTAGTGAGTAAGAAGTGATTTTTAGGATATATTGTAAGAAGACTTTGGCCGGTACATAATCGTGATTTATTTTTGGCTAAATTTCGTCTCAATACGAACTTTTTAGAGAATTTTGTTTTAAGTTAAAGTTTTCTTCAGATATTTAAATAATATAGAACCGTGATCCTTTACGGATCTTTTACTAACATTTTTGCTGAGATGTTTTTACTTACCCAGTAAAAAATGTGCGACAAAATGACCAGGTTTTATGTATGCCTTATTTTTGTATGGGGTGTTCCCGATTTGGAGAACTATTTTCTGCTGACAATAAGTGCTTCTTTTAAATCTTCGTCTTACTCATGAGTCTGGCCAGACTTTTTTCAATGCATTTTGAATGGAAAATCAAAACATGACGGAGGGAGGATTACCATAATAAAACATGGAAATAAAGCACTCCTTAAGTATTTTTTTAAGGGCTAACTATATTAACATATGATTTTACTGGTTTAAATGACTTTTTCAAGCGTTTTCGTAAACCATAATATATTTTTATTTTTTTTTCGCTTTAAAACCTTCTTCGTTGTCAGCACTAAAATAGCAACTTTTTTTTGTATACTTTATTCGCTATCATTTACTGCTGCATAAGAGCACTCTAATTTAAGCGCTCAATTATGCGCTTTTTCTTATTAGTGCATTTAAAAACATAAATTTGTTTTACTGGGTATATTTATCGAAGTTGCTTGTCCAGCATTTTATACTGATATAAAATATTTTTGAGATTAATGCAGGTAAATGCGATTTTGAGTTGACTATGTGTCTACGATTTAAGCATTTTGGAAGACCAAGGAAACCGGAAATTTGCTCTAAGAAATGTGTTTTATGCGCATTATATGCAGTTAAAACTTGAAAATAATCCGTAAAATTGTTAACAGATTGACCTTAAAAAAACAAAAATGGCATATTTGAAAACAAACTATTAAACAATTTAATAATATAATTAAAAAAAACAAATCAGAAATGATACAGGTATGTGATGAAAATGTATCGATCTCAAAACGGTCGTTTTTAAAAGGTGTGATCAATTTCGAAGGGATGTGTGCACTTCTAAATTAAAAACTTAATTTTTTGCTCAAAACGCAGTTTCACTAACATTTATAATATATATAAAATTAAAAAGAATATAGACTGTGAATGAGAGGATAATAGGTGTGTTCATTTATAGAAAATTATTGCTTATTTTCAAAATTGGTACTAGTAAGTGTTTACGTACTCGAAAAACTTGCAACGAGAGAGTGAAAAAGAGCATCGAAATTTGAGAGTCAAAAAATTTGCTGAAAATTTCATATTGTAAAATTTTTACTATCAAGAATTATTCAAGCACCTGTTTCATGTTTTTGTTCAGAAAACACAAATAATTTTCATAATTTTTAAATTAAAAGTTTTTCAGTGTAAAATATATATATTTTTTAAATTTAGGAACAATATCCTTGTGCAAAAAATTAAAAAAAATGAATTTATTAAGACATAATATTATTTCTTACAGCTGAATAGTGTCGATATTCCTAACTTGATAGTTTTTGCTGGTAAAACGTTCATATACTCTTTTTCTTTTTTTATTTTTGGGTAAATAGGAGAACAATTTCTTAAATTAAAAATTAAAATAAAGTAAAAAATGCTAGTAAAGTAAATGAACACACCTAATGTATTTAAAATTAATTTTTTTAAGTTCTGAAAACTATATATTCAAAAACGATTTCTATCAAATACCTGATTGCCGGCAAAGCCAGACGAATTTTCGATATTGTACCCTATTTGAAACCGATGGGTAGTCATGGGCTCACTAGCTAGATAATATGGTAATAACACTATCTATATTATATTTCTCATTTTTAAAAGGTTTAAGAGATCGTCGCAAAATTTTACAATAATATTAACATTTAAAAGGAAGTTAACGCTTCGCTTGTAAAGCAAAGCCGAAAGTCTTTAAATTTTGCTTCATTGGTTTGTATTGCAAACTGAGAAAATTAAAAAAAATTGTCAAGATAATGTTTACAAGGTTCGGCTAAACCGATTTCTGATATAGTCATTTTACACCCGTTTATAGTTTAAACTCCTGTTGAATATACAGCTCTTATTTATGTACTACTTCGTCACTTTATGTCTTTGAATATGATCCCATCTAAGGGTCGCCACTTTTGGTTGTTCATAGAATTTTGAAAATTATTGTTAAAATGTTCAAATACTGGTCTTATTGTGCTTGCTCTATCGCTAATTAGTGACTTTCAATCATTATTATAGAAACGTTAATTTTGACATACATATTTTCTCAAAGCTTGTCCTAGCGATAAAGTTATCAATGAAAGGGACACCCATATCAACTTCAGAAAATTTGGAAAAGCCTTGTAACTTATTACAAAATTCATTTCTAAAAACTCTTAGTTTATATTATTCAATAAAGATATTCTGTTTTGTTTCACACATCTTACACTTTCCGATATGAAAACTTGGTAACTTTTAAAAAAATTTCCATTGCAGTCACCAATCATGCCTATTAGAAAAAATTATAAAGCAATCAAATTCAAAATTACTTTCTTAACCCTTCGTGTTACTCATGAGTCTGGCCAGACCTTTTTCAATGCATTTTGAATGGAAAATCCAAACATGTGTTTGACTAAAAACAGTCACTCATTATCGTTCTCTTAAGCGGTCCACTAACTATCGATTTGTCGTTCGACAGGTTTTACGTGTCTAACTAGAGTTTGGAATTAAAAATCGACAAAACATATAAATTAACCCTCTGCGACTGACGTGACTTTGTAATAACAATTCCAATGACGTGGTAGTCCGCTACACACCATTTTGATGGCTTATATTTTCCAAGATCTCCTTTGTAAACCTTCTGAAATTGATTTTTATTTTAGATTAATGTTATAGCTTGTTATTTGCTGTAATTTATTTTGCGAACCAAACGACAATTGATTTTAAACAATATTTAATGGCATGGCACAAAATGGACCTAAAGAACTTACATCTATACAAAAACCAAAAAAAATTAAAAATTTTCTAATTTTTTTTTAGAAGTTTTACAATAGGTTGAGTTTACATCTGAGCTAACCAGTATAGAAAAAATGAGAAAATTTTAATGGTTAAATAAAAAGATACAACTGATTTTATCATTCTAACGTGGATAAGCCAAATTGTTTGATTCAAAGTTCAGAATTTGCTCTCAATGGCTTTTAAAAGTTCCAGATAATGTTCTCTTAGAACAATGAAGAATTTGTTTTGCACTAGAGCGACCCATAAAAATAAAAATTATAACAGATATAAAAAATTGATACAATTTTACTGACGTGTTGTTTAGGAGACACTACAAAAATATAACAAATATATAACAAACATATTGATGTGGTTGTTTCTCAGACAACCACCCTAATATTGACGTGGTTGTCTGGTAGACACTTTTCTGCTCAGTGCGACGCGTCCGCTCTATTTTATCGGATTCGTCACGCCAACGTACACATGAAAACGTATTAAGAAGGTACAGAATGCGTGAGAGTCGAGGTTTGAAAATGAACGGAGAAAAACCATTTTTTCTTTTATTGGTGTCTGTTAGACAACACGTCAGTCGCAGAGGGTTAAGCCAAAAAATTTAAATCTGGCTAAAACCAAATCAGAATAGAGAACAAAGGAGTAAACAAAAAATATAGAATATAATTTTATAAAAAATATTTAAAAAACCTATAAAATTTTATAAGTGATGGTGTTTTAAAAAATATATAATAATAAAAAGAAAAAACTCTAGTGTTTGTGTGTAAAGAAAATTTTGTTAAATAATTTACCAAAATGCTTATGTCGACAACTACAACACAAGTAACTGATTACGACATATGTGGTCGCATAATATTTCTTAGTGGGCTGCAAATTTGTATGAAAACTGTTACGCTGTCGGTCGCTTGCATTGTCGATCGACTTGTCGTGCTAAAATTTGTCAGTGGGCCGCAGATAAGCTGTTTGTCGTTGCGGGGCCAGGCTGCTAATATATTTAACAAATTTTACATGTTTTATTTAAAAAACACAATCAAATTTGCAAGACTCTTCCAAATCTACAACTCTCACGTTGATAACAGAACATCAATAAAGCTCAAATTTCATTTGCATTTTAAGATGCGATTCACATTTTCATTTTACTGTAAATTCTAATAAAATTGATATTGTCACATTAATATAATTTTTTTTAGGGTTACCATATGAAATTAATGAGATTTCCCTTTCATTTGTTTAAATTAATATCTTATGTAAACTCCTTAAAGTGCTAATTCAAATTTTGGGAAAAATGTTTCCCATTGAGGTGAAAGGGTTAATTTTTGTTTATGTGCACAATTTATTGGAATTGGAAAATTTCGAATATCATCTACTTTTAATGGCAACCTTCTTTGGCATACAACTGTAGAGTGGAAATAGAATGTAGGTGCCAAAATGGAAGACACTGTTTGAGAAAATAGATATTTATTTAAAAGAGAAAAGCCGTTTGATTATCTGAATTTCAAAAATAAATTTTTTTATTTACAAAAATTATTTAGCAAGTAAAAAAATATGCTTCAAAAAGGTGAAATATGCGCTTTAAACTTAAAAAAGTGCTCCATGCTGTTTAAGCTAAGATATGCAACAAATATCGAAAAGTCTAAAATATGCACAAGCAAATCAATGCCGAAATTTATTAAGAGCTCTAAAACGGACAAATATATTGTTTCTGCCGTCATTGGTCGCACAAGGAAACACATGCAATTGCATATTTTCTAGGGTATTCATTTAATCGGGTTTAGTTTTAATCGGTTAATAGCTCAATTAATTAACCGAGGTTTTGGTTTAATCGGTTAATAATCGGTTAATTTTGTTATTGATCGGTTAACCGATGAATAAAGCTTTTTTTTATAAATTAAGTTATTTCAATAAATTAATATGCATAAATTATTTTTTATTTGGTTCTTATTAGTAAAACCAAAACATAACAAACATCAATTCTTGAACTAAAACTAGCAAAAAACAAAAATAAAAATAGTTCATAAATATGTAATACATATTTTTTTAATTAATACATATTATCGGGCCTATTCTGAAAATCACGTGATTTCAAATCACGTGTGATTATGTGGTGTTCTAAAAACCATTCCGCTTGTGTGTTTCTCAGTGTACTTTCATCAATTGAAAATCACACCGAAACACTCATAACTGGAACACCAAAATATCACACGTGTGATTTTAAAAGGCGCATGTGATTTGAATAAAAGTAATTTTCAGAACAGGGGTGTATGTATTAATTAAAAAAATAAGCTGTGAGATCTATTTTTAGTTATTTCAATAGTTTAAGGGGATCTTATAAAATAATCTTTACGGCAAATAATCTGGTTTAAACGTTAGGACTTAAGTGATTATTTTCTTTAGTTTTGATAAAACCTGACGAAAAGAAAGATTGTTTCACTTAAGGTGCCCGTAGACGACATGTTTATTTACATCTGACTTGTCAACTTTTCAAGTCATATGTAATTGTGAGTGTCTCTTAAAATTGCTGTTTTACAGAAGGTTTTTTTGCATTCGGTCACAAACGTATATGTAATTTGCTTCTGACATTGTCTATGTTTTTTCTCTGTAGTTATGGAATAAATCAAAGTAGTTCTTGGTTTCAAAATAGCGCGCTGCCGCCACAAACATTATTATTATTATTTACGCCGTAAAAAAGTTCACCCATCTAAACATTTTTTTTCTTTAAATTCGAATATACTAATTTAGGATATTGTAATGATGCGTTTTTATTTATATATTAACATAATTTCTATTCAATGGTGAAATAATTATACATATATCGGTATTGTGAAACATTAACTTAAGCCGGCTAATGAGTCCGTTAACAATGCACCGCCGCTGCGGGTTTCTTCCCGGCATAGATTCCTGACACAGCTGATGTTAGATGGTTTGTCAGAAGAAAATAGAGCACGCTCTAATTGAAATTTTGTCAGATGACTTTGCGTCTGACTTTTGCAGATGCAATGTTTTAAAGGACACACACGACATGCATGTATTTTGCAGTGGGAAATTTGACAAGTGAGATGTAAAAAACAAACTTTATCGCAGATGTTGGAGAAATCGAAAGCAATCCATAATACAGAATATCTAATTTCTCAGCCCTCTTCCTGGATTTCTCTAAACATATAAAAACTTTCATTATGCCATTAGAGTCCTGTTTGGATTCTTTTAAATTTTTAACACTTCTCATTGTTTCGATTAACTCTGTTAAAGATTGATATGAGAAGATATGAGAAGAAACAAATAACTAACATATACATATCAAAAGTACGGGAAACAAAAAGCTGTTGTTATAATTTTAAATAAAGATCACTGAACACCTTCTTTGTTTGTATTTAATCCAAACGATTTGCGATTATTAAGAAAGTAAAAGTGATTTTTAGGAATCGGACTATATGAGAGTTATGGTGCACAATGGACTAACCTCTACTAAATTTTATGAAAGTTGAGTAGTATGAAAGCCATTTTTTTATCGAATATAATCCTTGTACGATATTTGTACGATTAATAACAGTTAAGGTGATTTTCGTAGTGGGGCTAATACGGGAGGTATCGTCTATTATGGACCTGCGGCCCGAAAATTGTGTGACAGTATCAAAGATTACCCAAAGTAAATTCGAAAACACAAAATAAATGTGTACGGTGTTGTATTTTGATAGAATAATTTTATAAAGATTAACGGCACAAAGAGTTACTTTTAAAAATCGGACTTATATGGGACCTTTGCTTTGATTGACCTACCACAATAAAATTTTTTCAAATATTTTTTATTTATATCTTATTTAGTTAACTTTGATACAAATATTTGCATATTAAATAGAATGTTGAGCGTAGAAGGACATATTCTGTTTATATGGGGGCTACATGAAATAAAGGGTCGATTTTGTATCATATAAAATAGAATTCGTCCTTAAACCAAAACCGGCGTATATGCCAAATGTCATTGAATTGTTTTGAAAACTGCAACATGTATAATGATAAAAGCTTTACATGGATGGACGGAAGGACAGACATGCTCAGCAAGTGATTCTGAATTAATTGGTAAGCTTAAAGGATGTTCGGCGAGCATCATTTTTTGGCATAATGCTGTTCCTTACCTTTAGTGGTGTAGGGTACACACACCTGCACACATTTTAAAAGACTTTGTCCCAGTTTAATAAAAAGCCAAGACTTCAACAAATCTATTTAGTTAAAAAAAAAAAAAAAATAATATTAAAAAGACAACAACTTGTAAGTATCCTAAGGATAATGTTGAATGTGTGTAGAGCAAGTGTAGTTTGTAGTGGTGTTTATGTGGGTGTGTGTGTGTGTGTCCTAGTTTGTGTACCGAGTGCATGGTTACTATCAACGACAGTAATATGTCAATGATGTGCCTGTAAATGTGAGTTCGTTTGACTGCTTTGAACGTCCTGATACGTAAGAGTGTGTGTGTGTGTGTAAAATTATTTTGTATCTGTTTAAGGACATCCTGTAAATGCTTACGTAAATGTAACTCGATGTTATTTTCTTAAGGTTGTGCTACGAGTTTTGTTTATGAATGCATGTGACTGTGTGTGTGTGTGTGTGTGTAAACAGGACATACGAAAATCAAAATGCGACAACTTCATCTTCTAAAACTACTTTTGTGCTTCTGTAACAATCTTAAATTTCCTTTCATGTTGGACAGTAGTTTTGTGGTTAAGCTTTTCTTCGACTGTGATCCTTAAAAATATATTTTCAATTCTGCTACGATCATAAAACCAGAACTTTATAATCTAAAATGAATTTTTAATCAAACGAGAAATCTTTTATTCTATAATGATGAAATACTTTATCTATATAAATAAAATTGTAGCGTTACTAACTGACTTATTTATTATTGTACAGACATATCGCCTTAAGCTAAAAAAAAATTTACCAGAGGTTGGTCTCTCGCCAAATCGATCCACATTATGCGAGATTTATGAAAATTCTAATGTTTGGGGGATAAATTGCTTTAAAACGTGTAAATTCGCTAACCGCATGTTTCCTTAACTGAAAGAGATACTACAAAAGTGAAATACTAATTGTTGTTCATTAAAGACATAAATGTACTTTTTTGAAATTCAGTTTTTTTGGGGAGTAAACGGGTAAAGCCTGCACTTTGGAACATTTTTGTCACCCATCTATCTTTAAAACCAATAAACTTTGAAAAAACAATTATATCAGATTCGAAATTTCTCTAAAAAATGCATATATTAATATGGTACTTTTTCATAATTCTAACGTTTAAGGGGTGAAAATCGTACCTATTTTTGTTACCTTTTTTACAAAACATTTTTCTCTATATAAAAAAATATATAAAATTATAACGTTACAAACTGACAGATTCTTTGTCGCACAGCCTAAAAGCTTGAAACTAAGACGTTTAAACTTAGCCCGGAGGTTGGACAGGGGTCTGGTACTTTTTTGATATTCTGCACTTTTTGGAGTAAACGGGTTAATTTGGTTTTTTGTAACTTTTTTGTCACCGCATCTATCTTTCAAACCAAGAATCCTTGAAATAAAAATTCTAACACATTCGTAACTTATCTAAAAAATACAAAATTGGTACTTTTTCGAAATTCGAAAATTTTTGGGATGAAATCCGTACCAATTTTTGTTGAATTTTTTATAGGGTGGTCCAATCATAATGTACGATATTAATTTTGAGTCACACCTTAACGTTAAGTCTTTTGCCCAACTTAATTTGACATTTTTTTTTTTCAGTGTTTAAAAAAGTCACTTCTGACCATTCCAAGCTGAACAGACAGAAGTGAATGGTGACTTTACAAAGGAAAGCTTCTTCAGCGACGAGGCACACTTTCACCTCAGTAGATTCGTTAATAAGCAGAATTGCCGCATTTGGTCAAAGGCGTATCAAACAGTGATTGTTTGGTACGGTTAACGGGTATTTCTTGGAAAATTAGGTCGGCCAAGAAGTTACCGTGAAGAGTGTTCACTATGGCTAGATGATTACGGACTGCTTGTAATCAGAAATTCAGGATATGTACCTTGACGATATGTGGTTCCAACAGGATAGTGCCACTTGACACACAGCCAACGCACCAATGGCTCTTTTACGAGAGAAATTCAATGGCCGTGTTATCTC
Source organism: Pollenia amentaria (assembly GCA_943735925.1). NCBI lineage: Eukaryota > Metazoa > Arthropoda > Insecta > Diptera > Polleniidae > Pollenia > Pollenia amentaria. The sequence goes on along the minus strand of OX031008.1, from coordinate 194,307,373 downwards.
ATAGCGTGTGATTTTAAACCGTTGGACTTCATTTTTTGGGCATATTTAAAAGAAAATGTGTTAGTAAATAAGCGAAGAACAATTCAAGAGCTAAAGGATCAGATAAGTCGGCACATTAACGACATCGATCTTCAATTATATCTCAGAGTTATTTACAAATATGGACCATCGGATAGACCCAAGCCACTGAAACCGAATGAGTCGACTGTGTTAAGACAATTGACAATTTTTTTTTTTCAAAAGTTACGTCATTCCAAAATGTCATAATTTCGCCGAATGAGCCGATTGTGTTGAGTGCAGGCATCAGAAATTAAGAACCGAAAACTTAAAATTTAAGTTTTTCAGTTAAAAAAATATAGGAAACACAAAAAAGATATTTATTTTTAAATATATTTCTTGCGACACAACTACAAAATTTTTAATCCTGAAGGCAAAAAACCCAACTACCCAAAAAGCTGCCCCAGAAATGTAACATCAACCATCGTCCGGCTCAGAATTGGGCACTGCAATTTCTCCCACAAGCATATACTGGAAAAATTATCAACTCCAATGTGTATACTCTGCAACACACAACTAAATGTTTTACATGTCCTAGATGAGTGTCCAAAGTACAGCTCATCCAGACAATACATATTTGGAACAAATCGACCTACTGATTTCTTAAAAAATACCTGTGATAAAAATATAAAATTAATTTGGGAATTTATCTCAGTAAACAATTTACAACACCTAATATAGCTTTAACAAACCTTCGGAGTTGAAAGCCACAGCAGCTAGTACTCCTGTCTATTTTATGTTAGTTACAATAATTTTATTTTGTAAGTAATAATAATAAATAAATACATAAATATTTCTTGCGATTTGATGAACTTACGGTGCGCATAATAGACCTACTGAAATCACTATTACCAATACCATTAACAAAAAATGCCGTATTTCCGATGATGAGCAACACGAAGAGTACCAAGAGCTACCATTAATCCATTAAAAACAACGGTATGGTGTTGTTTATGGGCTGGTGGAATCATTGGTCTATATTTGTTCAAAACTAAAAAAAATTAGAATGTTACCGCCAATAGTAACCGTTATAGCAACTTGTTAGCGAACTATGTGCTTCCTAAAATTCAAGCGCATGGACTCGGTGAGCTCTGGTTTCAACAAGCCATAAAGCTCGTGAAACAATGACCTTGTTGAGAAATTATTTTGGTGAGCACTTAATTTCACGTTTTGCTACACCTTTGGACTATTTTCTCTGGGGATATGTAAAATCTGAGGTCTTCAGGAATAAGCCAGCTACGATTGACTCTTTGGAAGCCAATATTACTCGGGTTATTCGCGAGATACCAGCCCATAATTGGAGTTCTGAAGGGACCACTTCAGATTAATGCCATAACTTCCATAAAAATTCTGGTATTGATATAAAATTCTGCGACGACATCTAAATACTGTCGTTTAGGATTTCAAATGGTCCAACATGACCAACTATACTTTATACATAAGGTAGTAAAATAAAACTTTAATTTTATATCAGGGCACTGTTTTTTCAAAACTACAAGTTACAAATCTACAAGTAAAATAGATTTGAAACAAAAACGTATGCTTTTTTAACGTTTTTCTTTTAGGTTTGTAACTTGTAGTTTTGAGAAACAGGGGCCAGGTGTAATATCATCAAATCAGGTAATTTTGCTAAATCTCAAGTGTAAGTTTTAATTTTGCTGGTGGCAACACTGATTTTATGCTCTTCCATTATCATCTCTAAAAAATAAGCTAAAAAGTTTTAGTCTAAAATTATTTTAGTTAATTTTTTTTTTAACCAAATTAATATTTCAAATATAAATATATTGTACAAGTGAATTTTAATGTATGTACGTACATTTGTTGTTATTCAAAAAATTATACTAGTATAAAATATATATTTTTGGGTTTTTAGTATAATTAGGGTCTAAAAAGTAAAATTTTTTTGCTGAATTAGGTACAATATTGAAAATTTCATTTATCATCCCTGGTTTGCATACCATAAATGTACGCACGACTATGTTTCTGTATCAGATTAATGGCTGTTACAAATCGCCCAGTAACAATGGTAAATTTCAAAAGAATAGCAAAATATAGAATTATACTGACATACATACATATGTGCAAATAATAACATTTAAAAAATAAGCATATGTGAATCAGTGACATTTTAACATTTAAACACTGCTTCAGAAACCACTGAACTTTTTTACTAACTCCTTGCCTTCTATAATTAATTTTGGTAAGCTAACGCTTTTTGTCGGCACAATTGGAAGCAACAAGAATAATTGTATTAATTGCTTCTAAATCAAGATAATTTTTTGCTGGGAAGTATTTTAATTTAATGAATGAAATTATGAACAATTAAAAACATAATTTTGATTTAATTAATACTTTAATTGTTTTGAAATAAATTTTAAATTAAAATATTAATTAATAATAACAAAAAAAATCTTAAATAATTTTTTGCTTAAAATAAAATGGTTTACACATGTAGAGTTATTGTTGGGAATTAGCAAAACGATAGCTATATTTAAATGAATCAAATAACACATTGTTTAAAGTGGCTAAGTTTTTTGATAATTTTTTTTTAAACTAAAAATATCATTTATTGAAAAAAAATTCAAAATTTTCAATTTTTACAATTTTTAATAATCAATATAATCATTTTGGTAATATCAAAAATGCAAAATCAACAAATTGTTTGCTTGATTCTATGAATTTGGTGATTAGACACAATTTTTAATTTTTTCTGTGTGTTCTGAGTTTTCTAAAATATTGAACTTAGGAACATAAGGTTATAGACGCAAGGTCCTGTGTGAATGAGAACCAACAAACTGAAAAATGTTGGTACTTTTTTGTAAAAATCTAGAAACATAAACTTTGGGGTAGACACATGTCCACGAAAGAAAGGCAGATGTTAACGAAGTAGCGGGTCCAGGTGCGGATTCAGGGGGGGAAGGATATTTCCCCCCCTAAATTATAAAAATATGTTTTGCTTATTTCGATAATACACGAATTTCCGAATGTACAAAATTTTTGGAAATCCCATCAAGTTTTTTTTTTTTGTTTTTTATAGAATCTCTAATCAAATTTTCAATAAGTATCCAAGTATTTATCCTAATAGTTATTTATTATATATTTCCAATGAAACATCTAGTTTACTGCACTTAAATACATATTATTCTACATTTAATCCCAGCAAGTGCCATCTATTTCCGAAAAATAAACTTTTGGGTTGAATATGCGAGCGGTTGCATTATTAATAAGCCTTAGTAGTATATGCAATATTTTTATTTGTGCTATGATAATTATTTACTATATACATTTGAATATAACCGTTTTTCGTATCATATTTTCATAATAGTAGGATTTGAATTGCAATTTTATATGCATTGCCATTCTACCTTCACATATATACATATGAATATATGTATTGGTCAAGTAAAAGTTCACCAAAGAAGAATTATATAACTGTCAAATTTCAAGTGCATTAATAAGAAAAGTTCTTTGATATACAAAAATACATAAAAATGAGTGAAACAATGGTGAGTCCGTAATTTTTTTTTAATATAATGTACCTATATAAGTATATATCATTACCTTCAGTCGAAAAGGATGTAGTCCAATGTATAAATTTTATAGGAGAGAGAAAAAATTTTCTTAGGTCTTTAGTTCTGAATATATTTGAAGTCTGTAAATCCAGTTTTTCTTCATTGATGACTCTTTATTGGCTTGCAAACCAACTAAAAATAATACATTTATGTTTTACATAGCTTTTTGTGACTTATCACCTTTTCTATTATATATTTTATACTTTTAATGTACATTTTAGCATGTCAATTTGCAAAAAAAAAAAAAAAAATATACTATAAAATTATTTTATTTATTTCAATGTTGACTATTAACAAATATTAACAATTTTTTTTTTAAATTTTCACATTTCAATGGGCCCTAGCGGTTTTTCTTTAGCATTTTTGGAATCACATCTTTAGCATTTGCTTCACTAATATACATATCGTTGCAAAACAAGAACTAGAAAAAAATATTTGTATTTTTTCTGCAGACGACGTATTTTTGTTAACTCTATTGAACTGCATCAAAAACTTAATTTTCAAAAATTGTGGCATTAGCACATTTACATATGTACATATGTATGTGCAGCCATAATTATTTTTGTCTTTCCATTGTTATAAGCTTTAAAATTCCTTTCTAAATAAAAATAATTTAAATAAAAAAATTAGCTGTAATAAACTTAAACCAGAATAATTATATATGTATCTTTAGATTAAAACCCAAACAGTTCGACTTAAATTCATTACTTAATTTTAAAATTAGTGAAGCATATTCCTTCTTCCAAAATTTTGTTAACAATTGCATATGTTTTTATTTTTTGGTCGAAAAATTGGTCAAACAATTTAGTATGATGTAGTCAAATAAATTGTTCAAATAAAAAAAAAACATTAAAAATAAATAAAATTATTATTCTAGCCAAAACGTTATTTAAAAAGATTAATTTATTTTAATTTATATGGAACTGATCTTATATTCTATTTTACCTTATTGTTGAGTTTTTTTTTAATATAATATAACAATATCGTTTTTAATAAACTTTTAAAAACAAATTTTTTACTTGTTTTGTACCATAAACAATTTCCCCCCCTAAGGCTCAAGCTGGATCCGCGCCTGAGCGGGTCAAATGCTAAATTAGGAATACATTTAAGCAGAATTTTGTGTAAGGTTAATGTTTAAACAACTAAAATTTTCAACAAAATTTTTTTCCTCTTTTGTCTGTACGAATCACTGTGCGTTGCATTGTAGTCTTTTAACTGCCACAGTGGCTGTTGTTAAATTTTCATTCATACTTTGTAGTTTTTCTTATACATATATATTTTTTTTTTAATTTCATGTTTATTTGAACCTTTTTCATTTTTTATTTCACTAAAATTTGTCTACACATTTAATATGAATGGGGATGTATGACAAATGCACATGTGTTTGGATGTTGTGTAAATTTGTTTATTTTTGTACGTTAAAAAGAGTGAGTGAGTGAGTGCCTTTGAGACTATGGGTTAGTAGTTGTGTGTGTGTAAGTTGGAAGCAGAGTGTAATTTTGTATGAATGCGAGTATTTGTAAGCACTTTAGGAGGTGGATTAATTTTAATGAAATTTAATGAAGGACAGGCCAAGCTAACAAAACAAGCACAATGTTTTATTTATGTTCAGAATTAAGGTCACTTCACTTTTTGGTCCGTTTCTAAGAGAACTAACGAGAAATTAACATTTATATATATATATATATATATGTATACAATGTTACATGTGCACATAAACATATGTTTTAAGGACATATACACACACACACTCATACAAATATTCAAAGAAGTATTCAATATGAAGTGTGTTGTAAACCAATAGTTTCGTATTAATATATGCATTATGTTTATTCTTGATGTTATTTTTATATATGTTGTTGTTGTTGTTGATATTCTTGATGTGCTTTTGTGTGTCACTGTGTTTTATTATTAAAGTTGGGGTTGGTCAACTCACTTGATTTAGGGGTGTTATAATATGAATGAATGAACGAATGTCGTCAATATTCGTTTGTTAGTCGGCCTGTGTTTAATAACTGTATATCATATGAGTCTTGATGTTTATTATATGTATGTATGTGAGTATGTGCGTATGTTTGTGAGTGTATTGTGTGCCATAGTTTTTGCCTTTTTCATTTCGTTAGAGTTGACAATGCGTGCCTCTGTCGATTTGTCGTTTCAAATTAGTTGCCTAATTTTCTAACCAATATTTTGATTTATATTTTATAAATCTCTGGTATTTGTTTGTATAAATTTAAACAGACACTCAGTAGGGAATTTAGACATTTCAGTTTGCATAAATGAGATTATGTAGACTGGAAAAATATATATGATATTTCCCAAATTGTGGTTATACATGGATTCAAAAAGATTTGATTGTGGAAAGGGAACAATTGTTTGAAAGGAGGTTAAATGTCTTAATAATTTTTTTTAAGTAATTTTAAATTTAAATTATTAACTCAAAATGTCGACAAGATAATTTCTTTCGTATATTTATATTGAAAACAAAAACAATTTTTAGTTTTTTGTTGTTATTTTCAATATTACTATGCGAAAGAAATATTCTTATCGACATTGTGGGCCTGGCAGCAAATAAACGTCTACTGCCATTTTAGAAAAAATAATATAGAGTTTTAACTTTTTTTTAACTAAATATCCAAACAAATTTTCTTTATAGAATTTTTATTCATGGAGGGAATCAGGCTTTTCATTGGGCTACTATTTGGGGAAGATTAGAGAATGGGCTCTGGAAGGGACTAATCGAGCCTGGAGGAAATGGGCGGACTACAGTGTATCACGATCTACATGACCGGTACTTAGAAATACCATCTAGCTCACTAATATGCAGGGGTAAGGTCTGCATTAAAACAATAATAGGTAATAACATAGGCCACTGCATAATGGGCCACTGCATAATAGGGGGCGTTACTGGGATCTTAACAACAGAACAAGAAAAAAATACAGACATGATTTTCTTGTTTAAAAGCTTAAATAAAAAGTACAAGTTCCCATTTATTTTATATTTAGTTAAATACATCATGTGGGGCATGATGCTGTGTTTTATAATTGAAATCCTGTAAACACAGCAGGCAATACAGAAAAAGTTAAAGAAGTAGGTGTAAAGCGGTTAAGTCAATAAATCAAGATAATATTCTCCTTCTGTCTCTGGTTCTCTGGGGTAGACGTTTTAGGTTAGAATCGGTCTAATTTCACTTTCTGATTATTTCAATTACGAATTCGGGCTTAAATCAGCTTTATAAATTATAATACTTGGATCCACCGCATTTTGAGATTGATTTACAGCCAATTTCACCAATTTTAACTAACTATTAGTTTAACTTCCAGTTAACAATAGGTTCTTGACAGTTATAACTGATAGTTAATAATAACAGAACTTGGTGATATTGGCCGTTAATCGGAGTTTTTAAAAAGCCAAGAGCAAATTTATAAATATTTTAAGGTCTGTCCTTTTGAAATTTTTTTTTAGTAATTTCAAAAGATCTAAAAAATGCACAAACGTTAAAAAAATTTTATAGATTTTATAGACACAAATATGGGAATTTTCCTACTTGGTGTTTTTTTTTTTTTTTTTTTGTTATCCACTTTATATTTTTATGTAAATCCATCGTCATATAAATTTATAATTTGTATTCATTTCTATATATGAAAATTATTGGGTGATTTTTCTTTAATCCATCGAATTTAAATGGATTTATTCTTATCGATCTTTTTTAAATAATATTTAAAAAGTATTATATGAATTTATCAACAATTCCAATTAAAAATACAACGTAATATAACCGAACATAGTCATCATGTTTATATGTATATGCATACATAATGCGTAAGATTTAATCTTTTAAGCACAGTGGAACATAAAATAAAAATTCTTATCGATATAAAATTAAATAGCTAATAAAATAAAATTGAAGTAACACTAATAAAGATATAAAAATAAATCTTTGTATATAATTTATCCATGCTGATTACGGTCTAAGTCAAAGTTGGCAACTGATAAAGTTATTTATACTGAAACCGCTAATATACCGTTTAAATTTATCGTTGCCGACACTGGAATTCTTTTCGGTTGCCAACATATATTTTTTCCATTCCATTATAAGAGTTAAAATTTAAATTTGTTTTTACTCTGCGAAATTTATATAGATTTAAGAACGTTAACATTTTGCAAGTATAATAAAATTCCTATAATATTTAAGACAAAAATCCCTTTGATAACACTATGCTAGTTGAAAAAACAGACAAGCCGGGCAAATAGCGTTTTAACATAATTCGGGTACGCTGAATCCATTGGTGCCCGCGGTTTTTTAAGATTGGCTTTGGTTTTCGAGATATACAGTTATTTCGAAAATGGAGGAGGTTGCACAACATATGTTCGCGTAACTCAAAAACGCTTTAGCTTATTGAAAAAACTTAAAAAACCGAAATTCCGCAATAAAAGTAAAACCTCATTCTAAAATCCGCAGTCGTTTTTGCGCTGTTCATACATTTGGCCCGTCTAGGGGTATCTCAGGCGCTGCAGGTGCAAAATTTAAGGCTAGGGTTCTACGCGCATAAAAAACAAAGTTTCAAACAAAGTAAGCTAAAAGTGATTACAGTCTGTCTACAACTTTTGATTTTTTCAGAAAAGATGAAATTTTTTGAAAAAATCAAAAGTTGTAGACAGACTGTAATCACTTATAGCTTATTTTGTTTGAAACTTTGTTTTTTATGCGCGTAGAACCCTAGCCTTAAATTTTGCACCTGCAGCGCTTGAGATACCCCTAGACGGGCCAAATGTATGAACAGCGCAACTTTATTTTCCATTCCCATCATTTGTTTCTAAGGCCTAGGATTCACTCCTAGGGGGATAAAATGTATGACCGACCTCCAATGTTTTTTGTTCTTAACATTTTCTTAAAACATAGTTGCCATATATCTCAACCACTTAGGGGGGGCTACCATACATATATGGCCGTTTAATGAAATTCTTAAATTTGGCCCCTTCAGCGCCTAGGATGCCCCTAGATGGGTCAAATGTATGACCAACCCCACTTTATTTTTCATCTCAATCATTTATTTCTAACATACCCACCCGCTATCTCCATTCCTTAAGGTGGCTTCCATACAAAATGTTCAATGCAGACTAGAAATATATTGAAGAAAAAGTCCCATAAATTCCCAGAAGTCGCCCCTAGTGGTATATAATGTATGACCGACCTCAATAAATTTTTTGTCCTTAACATTTTCTCGAGACATAATTGTCCCTTATCTTCACTTCTTAGGGGGGCTCCCATACAAATATTGTGTTTTATGAAATTCTTAAATTAATTAAAGTTTGTCGACTTTTGTGAATAAACTCAAAAGTTGCAAGCAGATTTTAATCATTTATGGCTTGTTTTGTTTGGAATTTTATACGTCTGCAAAAAATTAGAAGCATAGCTGCATTTTCCAATTTTTTATGAATTTTTAAAAAACAAAAATTTCGAAATTTTGTTAAAAAAATTATTTTTAATTTTATTGCGGAATTTCGTTTTTTAAGTTTTTTCAATAAGCTAAAGCGTTTTTGAGTTATGCGAACATATGTTGTGCAACCTCCTCCATTTTCGAAATAACGGTATATCTCGAAAACCAGAGCCAATCTTAAAAAACTGCGGGCACCACTGGATTTAGCGTACCCGAATTATGTTAAAACGCCAGGTACCCAGCCTGTCACGAAAAAAAGTGTCAATTTCTTGCACAGTGTAATTGACACCATGTAAATTTAAGTATCATATAAGTTGCTTTACATTGGTTTGGTTAATAAAATTGCAAAGCAGATATACCTATACCGTTATAAGAGTTTTTGTACCGGTACGCCGATATCGTTATATATTAAATACCGTTACCTACATTACGAATAGTTTTATACCGATACCGAAATAACAAATATTTTAATACCTATACCGAATTTCGTTTCGCTTGCCAACCTTTGTTTTAAGATATAAGACAATTGGGGTTTTAGCTAATTCGCTGTTTCTGTGGATTTTGGACTAAATAACGTAGAACAGATTAGTAACGCTGCTTTTATACATGCAAGTAGTAGCATGCCACTGTTGTAAACATATTATCAAAGAAAAATTTTTCGGATTAGTCGCATATTATGCCATTTGCTTACACATTTGCGTCAACTGGAGAAAATTTGTTTTCATTTTAAAATAAGTAAAAAGTACTAAAAATCAAAATAGAGTTAACGAGTTAATCATTTAGGTACAGCTATGCGGAAATGGTTGACATTTATTTATATTAGTATTATTTTAAATATTTTAATGCTGTATAAATAAAAAATTTGGTTTTTTAATGCGAGTTTCAAAAAATTAATCATGAAGATATATTTAACAAGCTAAAACTTTAATTACAAATTTATGATAATCCAGTTAATTCTCATTCAGTTTTTAACAGGGTAACATTCCACTCGCATGCAAATTTTGCTGCCACTGGAGCTGCAATTGCAAAAAATATGAGTGTATTAGTAAAAAGTCGTGAGTGTATTGGGTTTTTCGAACTGGCAGTGCCATGTATAAATGCTTAGTAAAAGCAAACAGTTAAAATAATCTTAAAATCTATGGAAATTAGTATTTTATTCGAATACAATCATGTTTTTTAAATTCAATTTTATTAATATGATATTGCAAGGAGCTCTAAATTTGCAGTATTTTTATACCCAGATCACAATAATGGCTTAAAAATGTTGGTGCTAGATGCAGTATATATCGTTCGATTCGGAATAACGTTCTAAGCTGATCTTTTCGTGTATCCGTCCGTCCGGCCATGTATGCAAAGTACGGATTGCAGTTTCGAAAATAGTTTGGTGACATTTTTTACATACGTTTCAATTGTCGCAAGGACGAGCCCTATCGGTCCATGATTTCAGATTGCCTCTGCACAAACTTTTTCCGAAATTTAATTTGCGTGCCCATTAACCATCTTAATTTATATAACATTTGACCCAAAAATATTTTATTGTAATCTAAATAATCTTATTAAATTTTATTGCAGCTCCCATACCACTCCCGAAAATATCTTTTAATGTCATAACTTCGGTATGCATGTTGGTATTTATCGATATTAACTTTGATTAGAGCTTATGCATCTTGTGGTGGTGGGTCCAGAATTAATCATAGGCCCCACATAATCCACCTCCCTCAAATCACCTTAACAGCCATTGCGTTTTCGCAACACCATCTTTGGATGTATAGAAAACGGTTTTAAGCACTTTGATTTTAATGATTTCATTTTTAATATAAGTTTAGTGGCTTTATTATTACGCTCTAACTTTAAAAATAATATTCCTCCTTTGTTTCATTAAGTTTAACAATCATTTAAAATAGCCCAAAAAAATACTACAAAAACGACGTTATAAGAAAAAAAAAATTTTTTTGCTCTTGAATTTAAATAGCAAAAGTATTGAAAAAAGTTTATAAAAAACCCATAAATGAAAATATAGTCCCTTTTATTCAGTATAATCTTATAAAAATCACTATTGCGAAAACGCAACAATACCTTATTGCATGCATTTATTTTTCGCCCACTACTGCCGCAACAGAGCTGTTCCTTATTAAATGTTATTTATATATTTGTTTATTGATTGTAACTTATTATGCTTTGTTTTTAGTTATCTTTACACTCATATTCCTGCACTTCAGAATAAATCGTTGGTTCAGTGAGTAAGTATTTATGGAATATGTCTACATAAATATGTACAAATGTATGTACATATATATCATTATTATAAAATTCGAAAATATAGATGAGAAGTATCACTTTCTGTAATTTCAGCAATATTTTGATCAATAAATTATTCCAAGCAGAAAGACATATCAGTGCAAATTACTAGAAAGCATTTGCACCATTTCATTTTTTTTTTTTTATTTTTTTTTATTTATTTATTTGCAATCTATTTAAAAACAATTAAATAATGGGCAAATTTCATAAAAATTTAAAAATTACAGAAGTGTTAAGTTCCATTGAACTTAACCAGTATTTAATATTACGTGTCTAGCTACTTAAGTTGTTCTATTTCAATGATTAGAATAAGTTTGCAATTAATAATAACCAGAAATATAATGATAATAGATCAATATTGCATATATGACTTTACAAATTTTGATTAGGGTAGGAAAGGAAGATCTAATATATGTCGTCTTTTTAACCGTCTAACTTCGTTAGTATCGTCAAGGTGAGTTATGGCAAGGATATTTTCATGGTAACTGAGTCTGTTCATATAATTGCTGATATATCTTTTAATTTCTTCTTTGACTTTGGGAATGTCAAGGTCGCTATGAATATTGTTATTTCTAACGAACCAAGGTGCTTTTGTTATGAGTCTTAAAGTTTTAGACTGATATTTTTGGATAATGTCAATATTAGAGTATGACGCAGTTCCCCATAACTGAATGCCATACGTCCAGATAGGCTTCAAAACCGTTTTATATATTATTAATTTGTTATTTAAACTCAATTCTGAGTTTGGACCTAATAGCCAATACATCTTTTTTGTTTTTATATCAAGCTGTTTTCTTTTCAACTGCAAATGCTTTTTCCAATTTAAACGTCTATCAATATTTAGACCTAGATATTTTACATGATTTGATTTAGGAATCAGGGCGCCGTCTAGATAAACAGGAGGGCAGTCACCTTGTTTAAGTGTATAAGTAACATGCGTTGACTTATCAGCATTGACTTTTATGTTCCATTCTTTTAGCCATTTGTTTATTAAGTCTAGCTGCGATTGAACAAGTGATGAAGCTTCAGATGCCGATTCATTAGTTGCAATTATTGCAGTGTCATCCGCATATATGGCTGTCATGACATCACTTCTCGTTGGTAAGTCTGCAGTGTAAATAGTAAAGTGGATTGGACCTAGTACACTTCCTTGTGGAACACCTGATTTTACTGATCCGATTTCTGAGTTTTCATCGATGACATTGACATAAAAACTACGATCATTCAAGTAAGATTTGAGTAAAACGTAAAATGGAGCTGGAAATATCTGTTTTAATTTGTATGCACCATTTCATAGGTACACAAATTTTGTCAGGGTACCATAATATTCACCATATCCAAAATTACTGATTCTTCAATTGAGTGTTTACACCCCCAAGCCTCTATCCTTTAAGATGATTTAAAAAATAAAAAGTGTTTTTCACATGATGGGTAACAACAACAAAATGATAGTTTCTGATAGATTCGCTAAAGTACGTCCATTTATTACCGCTTTTAATCGGAAGTACAAGTAGTTAATAACTTATTTTGGCTGATATACTGTTCATATGTTCAGTACTGATGACAATAACTTTTTAGGAGCTTATGTAGTTTTATAGTTGTTAGAATCAGTTCAGTTCAGTTACTGGTGGCTCGCTCAAAAAGCCTGACTATGACCACTGTATTGAAAAAAATTAATATGTTATTCGTTTCTCGCTGGCAGGGCAACTCGGAAGTTACCGAAATTTATAAATTTGTTGCTGCTAGTCCAGAAGTTTGTCATCTTAAAAATTATTACAACAAAGATAGCCGTGGCTTTACATGATAATGCAGTATATAGTTATCTTATTGCAGATCGTGGAAAAATGTGGTGGCATCCCTAATGGACGCATGCAATTAATAAAATTAGTACAACTGTAAATGCTTTGAAAATTTACTGTTTTATTGCTAAAGCGTTGCAAGCAACTATGGCAAATAGAGTTTAAAGCTAAAATAGCTACCTAATTGCTGCTATTATAAGAAAAACTTAACGAGTAAAGATGGTAAACTAATTGGAAATTTTACAACATATACCACGTTCTAATGTTCATAAGCACATTATTTTGAAAACTCGAGACAATTATCCACGCAAAAAGTGTAATTAAGTGCTTGGAAAAATACCACTCAAAAAGTGTATAAAACATTTCTATAATAAATAAAAACTATATGCTACTTTAAAATGCAAAAATAAAATGATTCCTTTGTTTAAATAGAACAATAGACTAACTTTTACCTCAAATGTGATTTGCATGTAATTAGCCAACGTTGCGCTTTTGCAACGGTCCAATACGGTCCAATAGGAGCAATACGGTCACCCGCTTTTTTTACTTTTATTTTTATTATGTAAACTGAAACTCATATAAATATGTTAACGATTTCGGGAATTGGTACAAGAAAAAATCTTATAAACACGCAGAGAAAAAGCATTTTTCAATATAACATGTTCGGAGGTAACCATAATATGGTTGTGACTTCTTGATGGAAGACTTATTTAAGACTTATTTAATTGCCGGTGACAATAATACGGTTCAATTAACCATAATATGTGTCAAAACTTTCGTTAGAAATTTATTTGATTGGAGGTGACCATATTGAAAAATTTATTTTCTCTGGGCTTAGATGTTGATACTCGTATTTAGATAATATGCAGCTGTAACAACTCTCATATGATTTTTAACCTCAAAACATAGTTTTGTTTTAGTGGGTCGTCACGGACCTTTGGTTTTAAATAGTGTACCATCTCGCCAATTTGGCTTTGTGAAATAGGGCTCCATATGGTTGGGACTGAACAACACTAATTTCATACTTTTAAAATACAAAGATACGAAAATAAGATTATATATCCAGTTTTCTTAATTTGATTTAAATCGAATAAATATATTAAATTTGTTTTAATTACACTTGTCATATAGAAGAACATTTAACTGATGTTGCCCATAAAGAAAGTTTTTAAAAATAATCTCGTAATTAGGCTTTTTTGATACATATATACATATATATAGTTATATATATTGTTTGTGTGATAAATACCTAATATGCATTTTGAAGGGGGAAAAAAGTTTTGCGTTACTGCTTTAATTTGAAGAAAAGTGCAGCTTAAGTACCTCGAGTGCTCACGAAGATATTGCCGAATAAGCTTCAACGATTATGACGTATGAGAGATGGTTTATGCCGTTTTGATGTGGTAATTTTGACACGCTCAGCCAAAAAAAATTGAAAGATGATGAATTGGAGGCATTAATCCATTACCATTATGCTTAAAATCATTTAGCCACCTGAGCAGCAATTTCAAAACGTTTGCCAGCAACAGGAATCATCCAACTGCAGGTAAATTGGGTGCAAAATTACTTTATGGCGAGAGCCTTGAAAGTACATTTTTCATGTTTGCAAACTGCTTTTTTTTTAACTTTCGCCTGGGATATTTTAAATTGATATTTTTTACCCCGATTTTGACCTTTAATTTAAAAAAAAATTAAATATTTAATAACTTTGTATTATTAAAGTAATAGAACAAAAAAATCTGTTAAGTTGTTTTCTCTTAACAAACTCTTGGCAAAAACTAATCACACCCACTGTAGATATGTCATAATATAAAGTTTTATATTAAAAATCTTCCGTATAAATTTAGTTAAATGTTTATGACATTCCGACACATAATGAAAAAGTTGCATAAAATAAAAATATATGGCCGCAAAACAAAAACAGTGAAGGTCTTAAATTAATATCAAAATGACAATAATAACAATAACAACAACAAGAACAATTATAAAACATTGTATGATGACGATGATGACGATCTACCACACATGTGTGCACACAGACAATTTAACACAAATACACACACATACAAACACGCTAGAAAAAGTAATTGCATATACACGTACTAAATAAAAGACGGGAAGTATAAGAGACAAGTTATAAAAGTTGGGCTATAAACAGTGTTGCCACAAATTGACAAAAACAACTACGAATAGGTTTTTTCTTTAACAAAATAGTAGTGTAGGGAATATCGGACAGATATACAATCTGCCCGATTTATAAAAGTATTTTTATCCTAGAAATGTATTTTATGTAAAACAGATGTTGTTCTATTTTCCAAGAATAAAGTGTTTTGGCACTTTGTCTGTGCCTAAAATTTTTGTTAGGCAATGGTCACACTTAACCAATATTTGACGTCCTACACCTAACCACTATTTTCAAAAATATTTATAAAATCTGTTTTCTGGATCAAAAAGTATCTCATTTACCATTTTAATTTAATTTTGTCAATTTGGTTTATTTTTAAAAAAAGTTAATATATATATTTTTATTTCAAATTTTCGTAACTCCTTTGTGTAACGGCTTCAGGATATTGAAAAAAAATCTTTACAACAATTACATTAAAAGCAAATTAAAAAAAATTTTCAAATCACAAAAATTGGCAACTTTTGAAAAAAATATTATACCAACAAAATATTTACATGTATATAACTTATTACAGTTTAAACAATTAATTTAGTTTCCGTTTCTATTTTTCTTAACTAAAGCCTGGTACTCTGTTTAACATTTCACGTGAAATGCTGTCAAAACTCATATGAAAAAAACTGCGGAATTTCTATGAAATTATTTGGATAGAGTTGTACTCTGTTCAATTTATGAAAAAGTTACGAAATGTTTCTGGCAACATTTTTTTTTTAAGCTGCGAAATAATATAAGCTGCACTTTCTGCAGATTTCACATGGAATTTTAAGCAAACGAAAAAAAGTTTAAACTTAATATAAAAATGAGAGTGGAAAGACATAAATAACACAACCGGTAATACTTTTTCATTTATGTTAACTTCCATGTTTACTTAATTTTTTATTTAAAAAAATAGTTTTTAGTAAAATACATGTGGGTTTTGTTTACATATGCAAAACAATGTCGCATACTTTGAAAGTTTAAAAACGTTAAAATGCGCACACTCACGAGATTGGTAACATTGATACAGGTCAACATTTTCGCATGAAATAATGGATGTTGCTGAACATTTTTCACAAATTGGAACAGAGTACTAGGCTTAAATGCCTAAACTATGGGGTACACTATCGGCATCTTTCTTATTATTTATTCTTAATAAATTTGGAACCTTTATTTTTTGAAGCATTTCTAACATATAACGTCGTTTGTAACTACTTTATGTGCTTAAAATTTTAACATTAATGGTTGAAATGAGCACAGTGGCTTGTTAATGTTTTTTTTGTAATGCAATGTTGTGGTTATATTTCTGGTCTGATTTCTGTCCAGCATTCCTCATTTTGAGTTTGTTTTTTTTGTAACTTATTACATTGTCCATTATTATTTCATCTACAAGGTATTCCATTAACTGCATTTGACCTTTCGAACTTTTGTATGTTATCCTTGGTTCTTGTAAATAATCTGCCTAATGTATTATATGACATATGTGCCACTTTATAAATATTAGAATTACAGGTGCAGAATTTTCCAACCGTTCCGACATTTTCGATATGTTTCTTATTTACACTTTATTAGGATTTTTTAAGGAAATGTAAATGGTCGATGAAGTTTGTGGTCCCCCTTTCTTTGGATTTTTTTTTCTTTTTTTTACAAATATTTGTTAATTGTCTGTTCAATGATTTCGAACGTTAACGTTCGCATAGAAAATAACATTTACGACAAAAACAAATTTATGACTTTTGTTGCTGTTTTAAATGTAATCTTCTATGCGAACGATAACGTTCGAAATCAATGAACTGGCAGTAAATGTAAGCATACCCTGAGTTTTGAAGAGAACAATTTGAATTTTTCCAAAAAAAAAAAAAAAAAAAAAAAAAAAAAAAAAAAAATTAATCATATATGACCAGGGGTGCCAGACTTCAATTCATTTTAAGAACAATAAAACTTATTTTTATCTACACAAAAAATAACAAAACAGAATAATTCAGTATTAACTTTCATATAAACCATATAAAGATATAAAAGTTAATGAAAAAGAATATTTTTATAAATAAATTGTCGTTAAATAAACAATTTTTTTCAATATTTTAACAAATATTTTATAGATACATATTTGAGTTTAATAGTTTAATAAAATCAATTTTAATATCAACATCAAAACAGTTTGCATTACAAAATTTTAAGTAATTTTAAGTAATTTAGAAAATAGAATTCCTTGCCAGGATTCATTTTTCAGGGAACATCGAAATTTGGTTTTATTAAGGTTCACTTGGCTACAAATTATTTCCATATTTGCGGAAGAATGTGGAAGAACATAATGTGCTATACCAACTTTGACAGCACTGGAAATGCATCTGTAGAATGCCAACGTTTTAAGTCAGAAATATTTTGCCAAAAAGCTTGCAAATTTACTTCAGTTCCTTCTAAATCTTTTTAGAAATTGTAACTGTCTAAATTCAGAGTCTAAAATTTGTTTTTCTTTTTCAGAAATAAAGCTGAGGAACACTTTCAGAATGTCTATATAAGAAATATTTTCCTTTTTCATAATTTTGTAAGGGTCAATCATATTTACAGATTTATAATATTTTTGTTCAAAATCATACGTTTTAATATTTGATTTGCAATTATAAAAATTAATACAGTTTTAACAATTTTGTTAATATCGCTTTTCTTAAGTTTTGATTTTGATAGTAACTCATAAGCCAATTGCACTAATACTAATCATAAAATTTAAAAAAATTATTTGTGTCCATAAATTCCATTAAGTAAATTTAATTTTTTAATTGTTTTCTATAAAATTAGTTAATACAATTTAACAAAGACTTTCCATTTGGTTGTATAGGTTATGGCAAGTGCTCCAAAGTAACCCAAAATTTATAAATTACACGTTAACAATCAAAGTTACCGTCGCTTAAGTGTTTATCAAAAAATCGCCAATTTTGGGGTTAAAATCGACAAATCGACACTTTGCTCATTTTAAGGCAAAAAATCGGCAAAATGCCGATAAGTCGGCAAATAGGGCAGGCCAGGTTATGACTAGTATCTAATTTTTTAAGAAATTTTCGCATAATCAAAGTGTTTTTGGGAATACTATTATTTATTAAAAGATTTTGTTTTTTGTGCTTAATTCCCTTTTTTAATAATTGATAAACAAAAAACTGAAATTTATTGTTGCATTTCACTGGTTGCTTAGGCCAGATCATCAGGAAACGTTCTCCTAAATAATTTTAGAAAAGCCAAAGCTATCAGCAAAAATGTAAGAAAACATAAACTCATCACTGATTTATTGTTTGGTATTTTGTTTAAGCTTTGATATCGGTGCTAAAATTATTTGGCAGAACGTTTCCTGATGATCTGTCCTAAGCAACCAGTAAAATGCGCATGGGAACAGCTTATCCTCCAACAATAAATTTCAGTATTTTTTTTATCAATTTTTAAAAAAGGGAATTTTCGCATAATAATAAATTTAATTTTTTTAATTGTTTTCATTAAAAAATTTTATGTTTTCAACAAAATTTTAAGTAGCAAATCTTTTTTAAGATGTGGGATTAAATCAGATTTTTTAATACTTGCATAGGTAGTTTTAAAATAATCTCTTCTAACAAGGGAGGAGTTCTTATAAAACGCTGCTAAGACCAGTCGGAGTCCGTTGAAAATGAGTGTCCGCTTAACCTGCATAAGGCCCTCAAATTAACGATCTTCGGGTCAAGTTTGACCCAAATAGAACACTTTATATAACAGCTTTTATTTTTCAACTAAGTATGATTTAAAAGTTGATATATTGTTTTAAGCCTTATTAAGTATATTGAAGCTGTATTTATTGTTAACACTTATTGTGAAAACACGAGTACATTTATTATAAAGAGCAAACTCAAATAAAGAATGCCTGCAATTAATAAGGTTTTAGCATTATGTAAATTTAATTATTGAAGTAGCATTTAACCCGCTACTTCGTTAGCATCTCCTTTTCTTTCGTGGACTTATTTTTACGCCAAAGTTTATGTTTCTACGTTTTAACCCGCTACTTTGTAATATGTACGATTTTCACCCCTTAAATGTTCGAATTTCGAAAATGTTCCAAATTTTTATTTGTATTTTTTAGATAAGTTATGAATGTGATATATTTTTTATTTTAATGTTTATTGGTTTAAAAGATAGATGGCATAGCAAAAAAGTTTTAAAATACTCCCCAAAGAGGCCGAATTTCAAAAAAGTACCAGGCACCTGGCAGCTTATTTTTGTTTTTATTGAAAAACAATAAGTACTAAATTTTTGAATAAAAAAAAAATGTTTTGTAAAAAAGTACCAAAAATAGTTACGGTTTTTACCCCTTAAATGCCCGAATTTCGAAAAAGTACCAAATTCGTATTTGGATTTTTTAGATAAGTTTAAAATGTGATATCACCCTTATTTCTATGCTTATGGGCTTAAAAGATAGATGGGATGACAAAAAAGTACCAAAATATAGATTTTACCCGTTTACTCCCTTTTTCCCCTTTTTGGTACTTTTTTCTCCCCATTGAAGCATAACAAATTTCAATATTGTAGTGGGATCCCATAATTTAATACGTATATGTCAATAAATAAAAAAAAAATGTTTTATAAAAAAAGTACCAAAAATAGTTACGCTATTTACCCCTTAAACGTCCGAATTTCGAAAAAGTACCAAATTCGTATTTGGATTTTTTAGATAAGTTTAAAATGTGATATAACCCTTATTTCTATGCTTATGGGCTTAAAGGATAGATGGGGTGACAAAAAAGTACCAAGATACAGGTTTTACCCGCTTACTCCGTTAAAGGGCTGAATTTCAAAAAAGTTCCAGACACCTGTCCGCTTATTTTTCTAAAGATCAACGATAAGTATTAAATTTCTTTTGTATCTCTTTTAGTTTTAGAGATATAAGGTTACCGAATTTACCCGTTTTTACCCCCTAAACATTCGAATTTCCAAAAATCCCGTCTTAGTGGATCGATTTGGGGAGAGACCAAGCCCTGGTCCAAATTTCAGTGCGAAGATGAATCAGTGAGTGAGTGAGTGAGTCAGTAACGTTACAATTTTATGTGTATAGATTGGGTACACAAAGTAATTGTTTTGGAGTGCTATTTGCATACAAATTTTTTACAAGTGCAACATACAACTGGTGTTTTGTTATCTGTTTTGGCTTTGTTTTAAGATTACGACTGCTGTTGTTGCTCGGCAACTGCGCGCAGTTTATTTGCGATTTCTTGCGAAAATTGGGCTCTGGGTTATGTTTTTCGCTGCCTTATATAGAGCTTGGCAAGTTAGAATCCTAAATCTTCTAAAAAAACGTCGACGTTTATAAAAACATTTTTCGTTTCAGCTATGGGTAGCTGATGTAAGTAATACAAAAGCATTGTAAGCTGATAAATCTGGTATGTTACTAAAAACATCTTGAGGCTATTGATTAGTCTTACTTTTGCATGAACAACATGACACAACTTTATTCAGCGTTTCTAGTACTTGGGAATATATGAAAGAAGGTTATAATCCTTGGTGAAATCAAATATGATACGAATACAGCTCCGCCTTTAGTTGCCAAACGTTCTGGTGGCCATTCGATTTTATTTTTATATATATAGTTCCTACAATTGGTAGGATGTAAAAATTTGTCTTTTAAGATCTTCCTTTCTCAGAATCCCACAAACTTTCCATACTTTTATTGTTTGATCTCTACACTCTAGCTAACAAAAGTGAGCCAATAAATGAGAACATTTCAGTGTCAACTTCAGTCTAGTCCAATCAGCACCAAATAATCGTTTACCTTCATTATTAGTATATTTCAAAATTATGTTCAATACAGGAGGTGGAAAAAACAATTCAAAACTGGAAATCTCTTCCGTTGTAATTCTTGAACGAGAATTCCGTTGGGAATCTTCCATGTCTATTTGCAAAAGGTTTCTTTAATATATTATTTTAGCATTTTTTGCTGTCATTCCTTCAGTAGGCGCTAAATCAATTTCATCCTAACTAGACCTTCGAGCTGTTGAAACCCATGCTCCAGATGATCTTCAATTTCTGAGCAAATTTCTTCCTCGTCCGATAATGAATTTAGCATAATTTCTATTGAACTCTTACTAATTGTTCTACAATAAGTATAGAAACAACACTTTCTAACTTTGATGCGCCTATTTAATTCTTTGTTTGTACTATGATTGAAAAGATATAAGAAAAACAGTTATCATAAAAGTATGATGAAAAGAGACAGATATATATACACATTTACTTGTATTGCAAGCAAAGCTCTGATAACATTTAACATAATTGTGCGTAGCAAAAATTCAAGATTTTTGATCCAAAGACCGTAAGTGCAAAAAATATTATAGATATTTTTTTGGTCAATATTTTTCTCTAAAAACCTAACGTTGTTGATGAGTAGGGATGAGCTTTTCATGCACTAAAAAATCGAAAATATGCGCTTAAAATATGCACTAAAAAAAAATCAAAACAAATGCATTAAAAAAATAAAAAATATTCACTAAAAACTAAGAAAATTTCCATTAAAAATCGTTTTTTAATTTTACTAAAAACAAAATTATAAAAAAATTCAGTATTTTGTTATTCAAATATCTTTAAAATACTAAAATAACTAATTTTTATTTGTTTAAATAAATAAGTACACTTTTATAAAAGGAAAAATTTGTCTTGTACTTGAAGAATGCCAATGCATTTTGAATAAATATATCTTCAGATCCCACTTTGATTCCAGAGCAGATCAAAAATATTTTAAATTAATTTTTTTTTAAATCCTTAATTATTTTTTTTTTTTTTTTTTTTGCAAAACGTTTTGGATTTTTTTTTTAATTTGTCGGGCTATTCTTCCTTCCACATTGTTAATTTTACTTTCTGCAATATCAATTAATTTGAATGGGGAATAAAGTGAACTAAATCCCTCCTAATTACTTAGTTAATCGCCCTTATCGTGAAAAACAAGTGGAATTTTTGTTCCCATGAAATTTTTATTCCCTTCGAAGGGAAAAATGCTATCGTGAAACTCCCGTGAACAATTTTTCGCGATATCAGTTCTCAGCGAATGTAAAAAAGAAGAAACATTAAAAAACATTAAAAATTTTTTTTTTTTGTTCAAAAGAAAAGTTAAAAAAAGAACAAAATAAAATATATTGTATTGGAGTTGATTGCAATATTAGCTTATTGCTCGTTTAGGTAGTAAAATAATTTCTAAAATTCTGCCACCACGTCTTTGAAAAGCTTCAAAACTCCTCAGGTAATCGACCTGTTTTTGCATTTTGTTGAACAATATATGTACATATGTATAAGTTTGTGCCTCTTTTAACGGAAATTTACCTTAAAATTCATTTTGTAAACTTCAATATTCGAATTATGAGAAGAATTACTTACATAAATGTTTTGTTCCCCAGCAAAAATAAAGTGAGAAATTCAAAGGAAACAGGGAAAAAATTGTTCACGATAAGGGGAATTTTTTTCACGTTATTATTCTCCTATGAATTAATTTTTTACATGGGAGTTTTTCATGATCGCAAATACGTGAAAAGGGAAGAATGACGAGTAAAAAATTATTCACGATAGGGGTGATTGTTTCACCAATATATCCGTTATTGGAAAATACAAATGCTAATTGACTTCTGCTGTTATATAAATTTAATATTTCTTTTACTTTTTTAATTGCAAAATCACCGACATCAACAAGCTCTTCTAACATTCTTAAATTACTTGAAGTTTTTTGAATAGAATTCTGAAGCATCTAGCCAGGCCCCCATTTTGCTACTACTGTCTGCGGTAGAAGGGGAATCAAGGGCTATATTTCATTAACAATTGCAATATTATCGAATTACCTTCTAAATTTTCTGCAACGCGGTATAACCCATGTGCTAAGCAAGTAGTTTGTAACAGTTTTGGATAAAATATTTTAAACCCATTGAAAACCTTCACCATGTAAGTTACTGCATCGGTTTGAAATAAAAAATATTGTATTTTAAGCAAAGGTCCAAAAGAATTTATTTATTATTTAAAAATTTTTTTGGAAAGTTTTCTTTTTGTGTACTTAAAAATTTTTTTAAGAACTTTTTTATAATATGGAAATTAAAAAAAAATCCCTCAAAACTGTAAAAATATGCGTTTTAAACCTAAATATGCAAAAATATGGATTTTTACTAATATATGCAACAATATGCAAAAAATATATACATATATCGAAGCCATTTTAACGCAAAGTTAATGATTTGGAAAGATAATTGGTCGACATCGTTCTTAGAATATCGATAAAAAACATGCATGTGCATGGAAATCGCATCCCTATTGGTGAGATTTAAAATTAAATAAAAGTCACAAAATATCAAAAATATCTACCATTCACTGTTAGAAAAAATTCAATTTTAATTTAAAAATGGGTAAAATCTGACCCAAAACCCTTATACAGGTTAATATATGTGTCTTTAAAGGGAGATTACGATGTATTAATTAAAAAAATTTGTTTTATTAAAACTCTTAAAAAAAAACACTGGCAACCCTTTAAACTTCAGTTGTGAATTTTTTGTTTTGCACATTCTAAAATATATTTATTGGAATTTTCTTTAATAATAAAATTGTTCATAGTTATTTCCAATATGGTCTGATAATATAGAAATTGAAACAGGGGAGTTTTATTTCAAAAGTAGCAGGCTTAAAGCAAGATATTCCAATGCATTAGGTGACAAGTTCAAAAACCTTCAATGCATATATACCATTTTACTCTAAAGCTGGAGAAAATTTTTTTTTATCAAAAGCTAAGAATCAGAGTTCAAGGGTATTAAAAATGTCTTCAAATTTGTCAAAGGCAAATTGACTTAATATGGTGAACTATTTTCTAGATTCACAAGTTGAGATAATTTTGACGCCTCTCCATATCCTCAACACAAAAGAGCCACTAAGTTATCTTAAACTCCTTATTAAAATTCAAAGAATATAAGTACCGCTGCATCAAAAATCCATGAAGATCAAATTTCCAGATTTCTTCGCACTTTACTTCCAGGTATAAGGTATCTAATGAAGATATTTCCAACCTGGTTCTTCAAAAACCCAATACATTAAAAATTACCACTTTACTCTGCAGTTGGAATGAATCCTTTAAAACAAAATTTACTCAGTTAATCATCCACTTAAGGTAATACCGTACCAGTTATCTATCCTTATAATTCTCTACGGGCAAGCCCATTTACAGTATTGATGCTCAAGCCATTGGGAATAATTGCTTCTAGAAAGACTATATTTATATAAAAGATCGGCAAACACAAAAAAAAAATAATTAAAAATTGTCTCTAATCACCAAATTTATACCAAATTCATAATATCAAGCAAACAAATTGTTGATTTTGCACCTTTTACCAAAATTCTGTGGTTTTCGTGGGTAACCGCGTATGTCTTAAAATCAAATTTTTCAGGAGAGCGGAAAAAACAATCTAGATCGAACTATGGGCGTGGTATTGAACTTTTTGAAATTGGTCATTACGTAAAAAAATCGGAATTGGTCCATATTTTTTAAGAAATTTTGAGAACCATATAAAGAGCGTTTAAAATTAAGCAGTATGGCATCAACATCTCAAAATAAAAAAAAATAGACATACGTGGTTACCCATGAAAACCCCAGAATAATTATATTAATTACTTAAAATTGTAAAATTGTGAATATTTTTTTTTTTCAATAAATGATATTTTTAATTTTAATTAAAGAAATTATCAAAAAACTTTGGCATTTGAAACACTGTGTAAATTTATATAATTAAATATTGACAATTCCCAACAACAATTCTACAAGTTTTAATTATTTTATTTTAAACAAAAAAGCCAATTACTATTTTTTGATATTTAATTAATATTTTAATTAAAAATTTATTTCAAAACAACTTAAATATCAATAAAATCAGAATTATATTTTTAATTTTCTTTTAACGAAAAAAATAATTGATTCAATTATCACATTAATTAAATTTTAATATTTTTTAAACCATTTTTTTAATTGATAAAAAAATCAAATTCGAGAATAGAATAAATGGAGTAGAAAAAGGGTTGTTTTAATACTCATTCTTTCTCACCCCTCTATTCTCTAAGTATATTTTCAAATAATATTTTCAGTAATAACGAAAATATATTTTTATACGTTGTCTTTCTTTAGGCATTATTTACAATTACAACAACAAAGACCAATAACAACAATAAAACCAAGAAAAAAAAACAAAACAACAATTATAGTAATAAGAGAATTAATCTGTTGCATGGTATAACTGTCACTTACCTCAATATTTTACACAAGTATTAATATGACACATTATTGTGTCTCTGTTGTGCAAATGTAAGGGAAGTATTCATTCACTAACACAAATACAAAATTGTAAACATTAAGCAAAAACTATAATAATATGTGTAACATTGGCATTTTATCTGTGTGTGTGTGTATGTGTATTTGTGTTACTACATACGTATTAAAGCCAAAACCATTAACAAAGAATACAATATGTGAACACACACTTCTCATACACTTATATTTATCAACTATTTGTTTACATTTACTATAGATTTATGTATATCTATTTAATGTGTGTGGTTGTAAGTTTTAGTAACTATATGCACAAAAATAAATTTTGTTATATGAATTTTACATAATAAAAGCACACATCATCAATTGAAGGATTTATGTTATTTATTCATTTCGCCTTTTCCCAAAAAAAAAAAGAAAATTTTTTCAGTGCTTTACATGCCTACAAAGATATATAAAAGTGGTTTACATGAATATAAACATACAGTATGTAGCAAAACTTACTGGACAAAAATTAAAGGTACTTGGAGGAGTCGTGTGTGCTTTCTTATATTAAACACTGTAGATGTTCCACATTAAAGACTTCAACGCAAAAATTATAAAACTACCAAAACCCCGATTTTTCAAAACAATACGAAATAGTGCGTTTTGTTCTGCAGCTCCTCAAATAAGGCAAATAATACTTTTAACATTTTTTTCAAATAAAACTTGGTACGTTAAGATAATATACAGCCATGTCACAGAGCTTAATTCCGTTCGGAAGTGGAATTGATTCCATATTTTACTTCTATGGAAAATGCAGGGCTGTGGAGTCGTCCGAAAAAAGTACTAACTCCGACTCCGACTCCAAACGCTGAAATTTTTTAAGTGCGACTCCGACTCCGACTGACGACTCCGACTCCTACTCTAACCGTGATGCGAAATGAATGAGACGTAAAATTATTTCTCTTTTGTGTAGAAACATCTTTATTAAACGAATTATGGGAATCCCCGCGTAATGTGTATAAGAAAAACATGAGTGTTATGGTAGGAATTAAGGGCAGGCCGATAAAGATGTTTCTACACAAAAGAGAAATAATTTTACGTCACAATTTTTCTAATACATACTAGTATTTATGCGCTATAGCAACACATTTTCTGTACAATGTTGAAAATATTTCAGCGTTGATGGTTAAAAAATTCTGATATTAAAATTATTGCCAATTCCTGTCATTAACATTTTTTAGCATGAGTAAATTATTTAAAAAATCACACATCTTTTTCAACTAGATCAATAACTGAGTGTAAGTTTTGCAAATGTAATTTAGACTTTTTCCCGCACGTATAAAAAATATACCTAAATATACTTAAATAGTAAAGTACTTGAATCAACTATTTCTCATAAAATAAATTAAAATCTACTTATTCATATTGATCTGCAAAATATTGCATCGCCAATTTCGAAGAATTTTTATATTTGAAAATATTAGAAATTTATTTAAATTTTTTATGCCGAAAAATTTTGGAGTCGCAGTCGCGCGTTTTTTTGGGTACTGCGACTCCGGTTCAAAAACCTCAACTCTGACTCTTCAACTCCGACTCTTCAACTCCGACTCTTCAACTCCGACTCCACAGCCCTGGGAAAATGTAAAACGACACTAACACATATGCACTGATTGACGGGTTTATTTGAAAGTCTCCAGAGCCCTTAAATGCTTTCCAAAAAAAAAGAAAAATAACCGGAATTTGTCACAAATCACAAGTTTTTTACTTTGATAGAAAAACTTAAATTTGGCTGGTTTTCAGGATCAGCTGTTTTCTTGTTTGTTTTGTTTTCTACATTCGTTGTAACAACACGCCAGTAAAATTTTTTCAATATTTTATATCTCTTATTATTTTTATTTTTGTGGGTCGGTATAATGCAAAACAAATTCTTCATTGTTCTAAGAAAACATCATCTGGAACTTTTAAAAGCCGTGAAGAGTAGATTCTGGGCTTTGGATCAAAAAGTCGGGGTCCATTAATTTTATTTCAGTGTATAATTTTCAATTATGCCCAGCCTACTAAACTTAATACGGGAATTCAAAATAAATTTTTATAAATTATTTATTAAATTATTTATTTTAATTTAGACTTTTTTGTCGCGGCCTTTTTATGAGAGGTACAGCATATTAAAAAAAATTATTATTCGTTATTCAATTTAACTAATTTTTTATTCCTGAAAATCAAGTAAAATTTAAATCAATGGAAATTCTCAGTTTTTTTTAACATCGTGTTTTTCCTGATTTTAAGAGAAGTTCTGGTTAAGATAAGAACTCAAAGTATGAAGTATATAAAAGGAACTTTTATATAAATTTTTTAAACTGGATGGTTTTTAAAGTTTGTTCGATTTAAATTTCCCTCATACGTATTCGATTTATCGAACATGTCTGATAATTTTTTTCCTTCATTTTAAAGCTCTATTCTATAGATTCGGGTAATTTGTTTTTTAACAAAATACTGTTTTGCGCCAACAATGCGGGATTTTTATTTAACTACCCATCAAAGGACACTTCAGTTTTTAAGACGAATCTAACAACGATAATAAAGAAATTTAAGTTCGGGGAAAAACATGTAACCCATAATCTGACAGTGCATGGTGTACACATTTATAAATGCTGATGATTTATTTTACAATGCACGTCAAACTCAATATGAAAAACCGCTATTTTAGTAGGAAAATTCTTACGTATGGAATAAGTAGTTAATCGTTTATTACATAATTTGCTCACACGCAGCCACATCTAAAAAGAGACTAAAATATGTTCAAAAGTGCGTGTAATACAAAAGATACAGAATAAAACAACATGATACTTAGTTGTTTGGTATTTTATTAGTAAGAAATCTAAAAAAAAATTATTTTATATTAAAAAAGGAGAATTTTTTAATTGACATAAGTATATTGTTAGAATTATTCGTTATTGGAAATCGGCTATTTTAATTATTCGATCAAAAATTGGCGAAAAATTTCTTCGATTAACAACGATTAATTAAGTGGATACTCTAGTATTAACCCTCTGCGACTGACGTAACTTTGTAATAACAATTTCAATGACGAGGTAGTACTACGCTAGACACCATTTTAATTGCTTATATTTTTAAGTTCTGTTTAGTAAAAAAATATGGTTTGGCTTGGTTACGGCAACTACACTATGTTTATTATTGTCGTACAAAAAATATTGTTATTTTATATCAACAATATTATAGTTATTGTAAACATGTCAATGTTTATCGCAATTATAAATTTAAGTATGGTTTACTAAAAAATAAAAATTTTTATAACAACTAAATAATGATAACTTTGCAAACATATTATATTCCTCACAACCATTTAATAATATTTAATAGCCATAACATGATAACTTTCTATAAGTGTACCCATAATATGTTTAAGATGCAAACAAATTATCTTTCCTCTAATAATATTTTGTTATCGCCATTTGTAAAATAATTTTGCATCAGTTGTGTCGTTTGTTTTACAATATGCCTATCGAATTGTTATTCAGTGGTTAGTTAAACAATTTAAAACAAATTACCCATTAAAAAAACCAAGTTTAAAGAAATTAAAAACTAAAAAAATTTTTGGTACACAAAAAAAATTGTAAAATATCACAAAATAAAATATCAGTGCTAAAAAAAATTTTAATAATGCTTGAAAATGGTGCAAAAATATTGACCATTGATTCGTTATTGCGACCTACGACAAAAATATGACGGGAAATATGTGCAACCGTAAGTAAGTAAGTAAATAAGCATAAATATATATTAAAAATATTTTTCGGTTTTAGATATAATCTACATATTATTATGATTAACATGATAAAAATATGATTACTTCTTAACTTATAATGATTAACATGATAATAATATGATTACATTAAATTATAATTTGATGTAATAAAAACAAATTAGGATTAAGGGAAAAATATTTTGGTGTAATATTACGAATATATTTGGTAATGATATGATTCAATTATAATCGTAATATGTTGACTACAATCATGAATCTTATCATAATATGTTGCTCTTAGAATATGTTTTTTATTTGCGTGTGTTTCACAATTAGTATTGTGATTATATTATTCAACAGTTTATGGTTCTTAATCCAAATTTGTAATATTTTATTAGGCTAAATTAACTGCCTGGCCCACTATATCGACAAGAACATTTCTTTCTTATATTTATATTGAAAACAATAATAACAAATTTAAATTTGTTTTTGTTTTCAATATAAAAATGCGAAAGAAATGTTCTTGTCGTCATTGTGGGCCTGGCAGTAAATTCATTAAATTATTTTTAAAAAATTTTTTAATTTTTTTACACATAGCTATTTTATTTTGAAGAAAGAAGAAATATTTTTATTAAAACATAGAAAATTTTAAGCAATACCTGTGTTGAAATCTTTATTTGAAAAGTCAACTAAGTAATAACTTAATTGTTTAAGGACTTTAAGGTATTGGAACTTTGGAAAAATTTAATAGTTTAAGGACTTTAAGGTATTGGAACTTTGGAAAAATTCTGAAATCATTCTACTTAAATAAGATACAGGTGTTGAATCCGATAAGTCGAACATAGAAAAGAATGGGCGCTTAGGGAGATTTCCTCGTCCAATCATGACGAAAATTATGCAAAACACGCCAAACTTTTACATGCCGACCAATTCAATGTCAGAGACTTTGATAGCTGGTTTGGCAAAATAATTGTTGCATCCAATTGATGCACTCCGTTTGCATCTTTCAGATGGCTTTGTAGAAGTGCAGCCATCATTGATTTTTTCTGGATCATGAGATCAGTAACCTAAACGCAATTATTTTTTGACAATTAATCTTTCACGAGTGTAAGGTTAAGTCGAAGAACTGCAGAAACTAAATATTGGATCTACTAGTTATTAAAGTTAAGAAGTAAACAACGGTTTTCAATGAAACATCAAGGCAGTTACGACAGCTTGCAGAAAAAATATGTTCTCCATTATGTGCTCCTTTTCATAACATTTGAATTCAAAAATATGTAAACTACTATTTTAAAAGTATTTTGTATAACCTTTTCGTTAAATTAAATCAAGAAAATAATAGATTTCTATCTTTATATGAAGTTCGACTGTTATCTTAAGTTGCCGGGTGAAAACACAAATTACCAAATTGTTTCCGCGAAGTCGCTGAACAAAGTATGTATCTTAGACAAAAAGGACCATATGCTTAAAATTTCATTTCAAAATTCCAAAAAAAAAAAATTCTGGCCATGTATTTAATGCTTTCATTATTTTTGGAATTTATCTACGTGGGATGCTAAAA
This sequence comes from Pollenia amentaria, assembly GCA_943735925.1. Taxonomy (NCBI): domain Eukaryota; kingdom Metazoa; phylum Arthropoda; class Insecta; order Diptera; family Polleniidae; genus Pollenia; species Pollenia amentaria. Next base: position 194,276,450 of record OX031008.1, on the reverse strand, counting down.
AAGCGTACATTAATCCGTTAATATATTATATATTTTATATTTTTGATATATTGCTTATTTGTTTACAGGCCTGTTCTGAAAATCACTTTGACAGCATTTTTTGCATAGTAAGCCAAAGATCATTTAAGCAGCAGTAGTGCATATTTCACCTTTTTGAAGCATATTTGGATAATTGTTGAATTTTTTTTAGTTCTTACAAGTGCGGAACAAAACAAAAATAGATTAAATTTTTGTTACCAGATAGCTTTTCTATTTATACCCACATAACCATAGATGTTTAACACATAATATATAATATATTAGTTCTATTGATACGCAGTATATACAACAATTGTGGAAATTTATTCAAAAACATTCTTTACACACATTTCTATGCATTTTCATTTAGTCGTCAATCATCCATCGATGAGTGGACATGCAGCGGAAGCTTATATACTTTTTGATATTTTTTATTCAGGAATACTTATCCAGCAAACACAAGTGCTTCATTTCATAATTTAAGAAGTAATAGAATGATGCAACTGGAAATGCTTTTGGCAATATGCAATGCCCCTTATGTTATAAAACATTAAAAATAAGACATTTTTAAAACTTTCATTAAATAAACGGTTAAGCAGAGTATAAAAGTTGGAAAAAAACAAATTGTAATTTTTATGATATTGCTGATAATCGTTCAGGGTATAAGCAGATAATAATCAGGGACCATGATTTAAACTATTAAAAAACTACTTGAAGGCTTAAATTATTGTCTAAGGAAACACAATGTAGAATAAAATTTAAACGCTTGACTGTGTTTGCTGGGTATTCTCGCTCTCTTCACTACTAATATGCATTTATGCAACCATAGCTTAAATTTTGCGCACCTCTCACTTTTTGGGTTGATCTAATAACGTCCGTCCGTCCGGCTGACTGGTTGCCTCTCCATGTGAACTTTGTGCGCAAAGTACACGTAACAATTTTGGAGATAATTTTAAATGAAATTTGGTACATACTGTTTAAGTCCTATTGAAAATGGTGAAAGTCGGTCTAAAATTTCACATGGTCCGCATATTAAACTTCTTTCTGGAATAGTGCTCATAATCCTTTAATTATGTTGGTATGTATTTAGATTAATCTCCTTACCAAACTTAGCTCCCATACAAATCCACATACAAATCTTTCAATTGCGTAACTTCCTTATAAATGTTAATATTGATATTTTTGGCTATAATAGCTTTGATAATAGCTACTATGTCATTGCAAAATTTTGCAATGGTAGGTCCAGAATTGACACATATAAACCCCACCTCCCTACAAACCCTTAAGACGAAAAAATATATCATAGTGATGCATATCTAGTAAAGACCTGCAAATGTTGAACTATAAATCATGTTAACATCGCCACATAATGTTATTGTCAATTCATGTTATGCCACTCATACAAGTTAAGGACTCTCCACTTGTGTTCACTAAAAAAATTATTAAGGCGCAACCAACAGCGCCTTTAACAAATTAAACTCACTTTTTTATATTTTACAATGGAAAAGATTATTTATTAATTTTCACTACAATGATTTATTTAATTTTCACTACAATAATTTATTTCATTTTCACTAAGATAATTTATTCAAGGTACCGGATCGATTAAGCCCGCAACCAAGACTGACTATTTTTCCCTCATGCTTGTTGGCTCTTTGGTTCTTCCATCACGTTACCACAACATGCGCCAATATGCAGACGCTGATCCAGCAAAATAGTTTTCCCAAGAATTAAGTTCGAGTAAGCATTAAGTGAAATAAGACCGGATACGCGTGTAGAAATTAATTGATTGTGGGTAAATTATAAACTGCTGATCATGCCGAATTAATTTGGTTGGCATTGGCAGCGGTGCCGTTAACTCCTCCCTCTTTAAGTATCTGCGTCCCGCAGATCACATTTTTTAATTTGGAGGTAGAATCGGCTGTTTGTGGAAATTTGACTGTTGGCAGGTTAATTCTTCTAGTTATCTTATGCCACAAGACTCCAACGCAAATTCCCATCGCAATCGCGATACCCATATGTGTTCCAAGTGACAAGTTTAATTTCAGACCAAGATATTCAAGTTTATCCACGTTGTGCAAACTTATATTGTGAACTTGATCGATGTCCACTAGTAGTTTTTCATCAGCCACGCTGGTTAGGACAGGAGGCAGTGGTTGTAGACTCGAAACAGATGTGCTGGAGAATGTTTCGTTGTTGATCAATATGCTTTCATTATATAGCTGTATCAGGTAAGTTCCGTTGAGCGTTTCTGTATGCCCCCGGGTTGTAAGGACACCTTCAAAATTTGTTAAGAAGATAATATCGGTCGTTAATATTTCAATTTCATGCGTCCTGATCATCTTATAGCGGCAGTTCGCAATTCCTCCCTTGAGCAGGCGTGGTATACACGTTTCCTCAGCCAGCTTGATTAGAGATGTTTGGTTGCAGACTGTCACTTTGTTGATGCTTAGGCAGGGGTTTTTCACACCAAACGTTTCGTTTTGACTTATGAGTATTTCGTTAAATGGAAGTTCAATTTGTCTACCGCTTCTTATTGTTGCCCTCGTGATGAGTCGATGATAAAAGTCTTTCTTCAGCTTTGGAATGGAAAGACCATATAGCAATAGTGACCCATTTGTGTATATGGATGGGTTTCCTTATTCAATAGCTTCAATGACGTTGGCGTAGGGAAGTGTTTCCATTTCTGAAATAGCGTTCTCGACTTCGGCTCTATTCAATAGATTTGTGTTGATGATTCCGCTTTTAGCTAGTTGACAAGCCCTTACTATTTCGCTAATAGTATCCTTCAGAATGAGAACTTGATTCATAGTGTTCATCCCAAATCTCTCGGCCTCTTTTCCGTTGCTGATTTCGTTCATTTTAGTAATAAGTTCATTCGTTTTGTGAACGACTTCATTAGTGGTATTCAAGAGTTGAGCGTTTATCTTGTACTGCTCATTGTTGTTGTTAACTATTGCGTTTTGACTTTTTAAAATTGAATTCCAATCTGCGGCATCTGGATTGCCAGCGACCCACTTCCATGCGGAGCCTATCCAGTCAATTGATCTTCGTGTTCTGCCACGTGTGGCTCCCAACTCGATGAGTCTCTCTTGTACTTGTGTCAGATGGTAAACAATTATCTCTTTAGTCTTGCCGGGCGGCATGTGTTTGTGGATCAGCGCCATCATATTATCCGCCGTTGTTGCGTAGTCGTCCAGGTTGATGACGTGAACCAGTTTAAAATTGCCATTAATAGTCCAAGCATTGCCAGCTCTCACAGTAACAATAGGGGCGTCATAACGAAAAATTTGTTCAGCGTGTAGAGTGAAAATGTAAGCCATAAGAAGAATGCTTGGTTTGGTAATCATTTTTCTGAAAAATACTTGTTATTGTTAAAGTTAATGGTTAGTGCAATTCTGGCAAAGCCGTTTTTTTTTTTTTTTTTTTTTTTTTTTTATTATATATGTATATATTTCTAATAAATTTTTGTATATGTAAAAATTTCTTCTTCTTTTTTTTTTTTGATATTTTTCTAATATTTTAGATTTATATTTATTTCTATATATGTATTCATTTTTATAGTGGTAATGAGCGCTACCGTTAGGGAGTCGAACCCCAGTGCCTAAGACACTCACCAAATTTTTTCAGGGCGCTTTATATATGCTTTTTTATTATTAACTGCATTAAAAAATTAATTTTTATAGTGGTAATGAGCGCTACCGTTAGGGAGTCGAACCCCAGTGCCTAAGACACTCACCAACTTTTTTCAGGGCGCTTTATATATGCTTTTTTATTATTAATTGCATTAAAAAATTTTTTCGCTTCGTTGCGATGGAGTCAAGTAAATTTTTATCCCTAGTCTTTCAATGAAATCTTTTACTAAGGGGCTAAGGAAACTACTCTCGTTGTCGGTTACTAACATTTTTGGAGCCGTAAAATAATGAAGGATTTTTACTAATTTTTCTCTAATGTTTAATACAGACCTATCACTTATATGGAACAGCTTAACGAACTTAGAGAACTTATCCAGCACAGACAGTAATTTTTGATTTTGTATTTCCATTATATCCATATGTAGTATTTCGCACGGCATGGTTGGTGTAGGAGTGTCTTGCAATAAAGGTTTTGTTGGATTTCTGTCGTACTTATTGCTGTTACATATATCGCAACGCTCGACGAATTTTCTAATGTTAGCGTACATACGTGGGAAATAGTATTCATCAAAAATTTGTTTTCTATTTTCTCTTGCATTCCTGTGCGCTCTATGGTGCTCCTTCTGGATAATTTCGAATTGAATATTTTCTGATCTTACATCTTTGACTTCTTTCTGCGCAATTCTAATTTTATATCTTGAGAAATGCTGTAAATACAAATCTTGTATAATCGCTAAGAAATTTTCTGGGGCTTTAATGCCATTTATAACATTGGGATTCAGTGTCTTCTTTAGTACATCCGAAAGTTTCTCTGCATCCCAGTCAGGTGAGGAGACATAGTGACGTATGAAGTGCGCATGTGGTATTTCACTGGACTGTAAATCAGGACCTATTCTGATGATTATCTGGTTTTTGAAAACATTAATAGGTGCCTCCACATGAGGAATTAAGTCTGATGCATCTTGGAGTGCACTGTGGATAGTTGAGCCAGTTGATTCCATGTCATCATCCCTAGTTTCTGATGCTGTTCTTGTTACTTGTGAATCTCCTTCGCTGGCGGTATCTGTGGAAACATCACTGATGTGGTTAACGCTAGTTTTCAATCTAGAGAGTGCATCTGCCACGACGTTTGATCTACCGGGTTTGTAGATCAGCTCGTGATTGTACTCCTCTATACGAGCCTTCCATCGCTTTAATTTTGCATTGAAGTTCCGGTTACCTAACGCGTAGGTAAGGGGCTGACGGTCGGTGTATATTCTAATCTTTTTTGCTCCATATAGGTAATTCCTTAAGTTGTCTTGCGCCCACACGATAGCCAGCATCTCTTTTTCGTTAGTTGCGTAGCCTTCTTCAGTTTTGTTTAATGATCGGGATATATAAGCGATTGGCTTATCCTTGCCGAACTCACCTTGGGAAAGAACAGCGCCAATGGCGTAGTTAGATGCGTCAGTTGTGAGGTTAAATGGCTTGTCAAAATCTGGGAAAGCAAGGACCTCCGCTGTAGTCAGGAGACTCTTCAATTTTTTAAATGCCATTAGTGTATCTTCTTCTAAATTTATTGGAACCTTTTTTGAATGATTGGCTTTTACCTGGGCATTCTCACCTCTTGTCAAATTAGTTAGTGGTTTTGCTACTTTCGCGTAGTCCCTTATAAAGCGCCTATAATATGAAGTCATCCCTAAAAATCCCTTGAGTTCTTTAAGGTTATTGGGGGGAAGCAAGTTTTCAATTGCAGTCACTTTTTTGGGATCTGGTCTAATTCCCTTTTCACTCACAATATATCCTAAAAACTCTACTTCTGTTTGCATAAAATGGGTTTTCTCAATATTGACCTTTAAGTTTGCGTTTCCTAATTTTTCAAAAATTGTCTCTACATTAGAAAGGAGTTCCTCTTCGCTACGACCGAACACGATTATGTCATCAATGTAGACATAACACTTTTTCCCTATGTATTCTTTCAGCACATCATCAATCATTCGCTGAAAAATTGCTGGTGCGTTCCTCAATCCGAAAGGTAGACGAAGAAACTCGAACTTCCCATTCATAGTTGAGAACGCCGTCTTCGGAATATCTGAAGCTTTCATTGGAATTTGGTGGAAACCTGAGGTTAAATCGATCGTAGTGAAAAATTTGGCATTACCCAAGCTTGCTAGAGTGGCGTTAATATCCGGGATAGGATATGTATCAGGAATTGTAACAGCATTTAGCCGTTTGTAGTCGACCACTAATCTATATTGTTTCTCGCCGTTTGGTTTTGGCTTTTTTGAAACAATCCAAATCGGGGAATTGTAAGGGCTTTTGGAAGGACGTATTATCCCTTCAGATAACAATTCCGCGATTTGTTTATCGACTTCTTCTCTCATTGCAGCTGGGTATGGATAGCTTTTTGAATAAATAGGATCTGATGTTGTTGTCCTTATCTCTGCACGAACATTCGTGGAGATTGCTTGATTGCCATCCAGTGGCCCAAATAATGGTTTGAATCTTCTAATTATTTTGTTAATTTTTTCCCTAGTTTGGTCCGGAATAGACTCACTCAAAACATAATTTAAGCTATTTGATTTTTTTGCCGCAAGGGGTATTTCAATGGTGTCCCTTATCACTAGCATATTCATTTTCCTATCAACTATAGCTCCAAGCTCTTTGAGGGTATCATCTCCTATAATACCATCAAAGGTACTTAGACCAGGTAATAAATAAAATGTTATTGGGTCAAATATTCCATACCTTGCAAAAAATTTTCCCACTATCTTCCTAGTTATTTCGATTTTTCCACCTGCGGTTTTAACAATGACTGAGTTTGATAAGGGTATACTTCCGGCAGATAATTTTAGACTGCAAAAATTTTTGTTCGAGCCGGTATCGATCAAAAATTCAAGTCGGGTGTTGTTACCTGTAATATATTCTATGTAAGGTAGGCTGGATGCCCCTCCTCCATAAAATTTTGCTCCCTTGCTGCAGAATCGAAGTCACCTATTGTTAATTCTTCATGTGGAATGAATTCTTCGTCCTGCACCTCTGTGTTTAGATGGAAAACACGCGGCTGTTTATCCGTCCTAAAAATTTCGCTTCCTCTTCTTTTTTCCGCGTTATTGGGGCGGTTCGCGTAGTGTGTTTTTCGCGTTTGGGTCGAAGGATCCGTTTCCATCGGCTCTTGCTTAACATACTGAAACCTTGGATGTGGGGCCGGTCTGTTATTAGTATTTGAGTGCCCATGATGATGGTAATTATACCGAGCATTATTCGAAAAATTGAAAGGAGGTCTAGGAGGTCTTGGAAGTGATTTTACGACAGGAACTGCAGCCGGTGGGTTGTTCGTACGTAGTTGCGACTTTGAGTGTAGTATGTTATTCCTCATCGTTAAGTTCTGGAGTTCCAGGCAAGCCGAATATGCTTCTGGCAAAGTTCTTGGTCGTTGTATAATGACCATTCTAGATAAGTCTGGATTTAGCCCACGGATGAATATGTCTAATGCCCTATTCCTATGTGAGTTAAGGACTCTCCACTTGAGTTCACTAAAAAAATTATTAAGGCGCAACCAACAGCGCCTTTAACAAATTAAACTCACTTTTTTATATTTTACAATGGAAAAGATTATTTATTAATTTTCACTACAATGATTTATTTAATTTTCACTACAATAATTTATTTAATTTTCACTAAGATAATTTATTCAAGGTACCGGATCGATTAAGCTCGCAACCAAGACTGACTATTTTTCCCTCATGCTTGTTGGCTCTTTGGTTCTTCCATCACGTTACCACAACATGCGCCAATATGCAGACGCTGATCCAGCAAAATAGTTTTCCCAAGAATTAAGTTCGAGTAAGCATTAAGTGAAATAAGACCGGATACGCGTGTAGAAATTAATTGATTGTGGGTAAATTATAAACTGCTGATCATGCCGAATTAATTTGGTTGGCATTGGCAGCGGTGCCGTTAACTCCTCCCTCTTTAAGTATCTGCGTCCCGCAGATCACATTTTTTAATTTGGAGGTAGAATCGGCTGTTTGTGGAAATTTGACTGTTGGCAGGTTAATTCTTCTAGTTATCTTATGCCACAAGACTCCAACGCAAATTCCCATCGCAATCGCGATACCCATATGTGTTCCAAGTGACAAGTTTAATTTCAGACCAAGATATTCAAGTTTATCCACGTTGTGCAAACTTATATTGTGAACTTGATCGATGTCCACTAGTAGTTTTTCATCAGCCACGCTGGTTAGGACAGGAGGCAGTGGTTGTAGACTCGAAACAGATGTGCTGGAGAATGTTTCGTTGTTGATCAATATGCTTTCATTATATAGCTGTATCAGGTAAGTTCCGTTGAGCGTTTCTGTATGCCCCCGGGTTGTAAGGACACCTTCAAAATTTGTTAAGAAGATAATATCGGTCGTTAATATTTCAATTTCATGCGTCCTGATCATCTTATAGCGGCAGTTCGCAATTCCTCCCTTGAGCAGGCGTGGTATACACGTTTCCTCAGCCAGCTTGATTAGAGATGTTTGTTTGCAGACTGTCACTTTGTTGATGCTTAGGCAGGGGTTTTTCACACCAAACGTTTCGTTTTGACTTATGAGTATTTCGTTAAATGGAAGTTCAATTTGTCTACCGCTTCTTATTGTTGCCCTCGTGATGAGTCGATGATAAAAGTCTTTCTTCAGCTTTGGAATGGAAAGAACATATAGCAATAGTGACCCATTTGTGTATATGGATGGGTTTCCGTATTCAATAGCTTTAATGACGTTGGCGTAGGGAAGTGTTTCCATTTCTGAAATAGCGTTCTCGACTTCGGCTCTATTCAATAGATTTGTGTTGATGATTCCGCTTTTAGCTAGTTGACAAGCCCTTACTATTTCGCTAATAGTATCCTTCAGAATGAGAACTTGATTCATAGTGTTCATCCCAAATCTCTCGGCCTCTTTTCCGTTGCTGATTTCGTTCATTGTAGTAATAAGTTCATTCGTTTTGTGAACGACTTCATTAGTGGTATTCAAGAGTTGAGCGTTTATCTTGTACTGCTCATTGTTGTTGTTAACTATTGCGTTTTGACTTTTTAAAATTGAATTCCAATCTGCGGCATCTGGATTGCCAGCGACCCACTTCCATGCGGAGCCTATCCAGTCAATTGATCTTCGTGTTCTGCCACGTGTGGCTCCCAACTCGATGAGTCTCTCTTGTACTTGTGTCAGATGGTAAACAATTATCTCTTTAGTCTTGCCGGGCGGCATGTGTTTGTGGATCAGCGCCGTCATATTATCCGCCGTTGTTGCGTAGTCGTCCAGGTTGATGACGTGAACCAGTTTAAAATTGCCATTAATAGTCCAAGCATTGCCAGCTCTCACAGTAACAATAGGGGCGTCATAACGAAAAATTTGTTCAGCGTGTAGAGTGAAAATGTAAGCCATAAGAAGAATGCTTGGTTTGGTAATCATTTTTCTGAAAAATACTTGTTATTGTTAAAGTTAATGGTTAGTGCAATTCTGGCAAAGCCGTTTTTTTTTTTTTTTTTTTTTTTTTTTTATTATATATGTATATATTTCTAATAAATTTTTGTATATGTAAAAATTTCTTCTTCTTTTTTTTTTTTTTTTTGATTTTTTTCTAATATTTTAGATTTATATTTATTTCTATATATGTATTCATTTTTATAGTGGTAATGAGCGCTACCGTTAGGGAGTCGAACCCCAGTGCCTAAGACACTCACCAAATTTTTTCAGGGCGCTTTATATATGCTTTTTTATTATTAACTGCATTAAAAAATTCATTTTTATAGTGGTAATGAGCGCTACCGTTAGGGAGTCGAACCCCAGTGCCTAAGACACTCACCAAATTTTTTCAGGGCGCTTTATATATGCTTTTTTATTATTAATTGCATTAAAAAATTTTTTCCTTTTTTTTTTTTTTTTTTTTTTTTTTTTTTAAAAAATTCCTGTGAAAAAATAGAAGTTTTGATTATTTATGAAACTTGTTATAAATTTTTTATGTGAGCCTTATGAATCCTTCTACCACTTACCGTGCGTATTGTAACTCTGTTATCCTATTCTACAGTCTCTTTCCTAAAAACTGGCTTGTTCTTGGCTTTTACGTTCTTAATCTTAACAAATATAGTATCGCCCCTCCTATATTTCTTTGGAGAGGTGCGCTTTCTATTCATGCGCTTATTTCTTTCCTTAGCATTTTTCCTAATAAGTTCCCTAAGGTCCTTGTTAGTTTTAGAGCGGGCTTCAAGCAGTTTATTAATATCGGACGTTTTTCCCCTGTTAAAGAATACATCACTAGGTCTTTTTCCCGTGACGGAGTGAATAGTATTATTATATCTATCCACAGCTACATACATTAATTCTTGCACACTGAGCTCTTCCTTTTCTGCCCTTAGGCATCTGTAAATTTCTATAAGTGTTGAATGGACACGTTCTACTTGTCCATTTACTTCGCTTCGTTGCGATGGAGTCAAGTAAATTTTTATCCCTAGTCTTTCAATGAAATCTTTTACTAAGGGGCTAAGGAAACTACTCTCGTTGTCGGTTACTAACATTTTTGGAGCCGTAAAATAATGAAGGATTTTTACTAATTTTTCTCTAATGTTTAATACAGACCTATCACTTATATGGAACAGCTTAACGAACTTAGAGAACTTATCCAGCACAGACAGGAATTTTTGATTTTGTATTTCCATTATATCCATATGTAGTATTTCGCACGGCATGGTTGGTGTAGGAGTGTCTTGCAATAAAGGTTTTGTTGGATTTCTGTCGTACTTATTGCTGTTACATATATCGCAACGCTCGACGAATTTTCTAATGTTAGCGTACATACGTGGGAAATAGTATTCATCTAAAATTTGTTTTCTATTTTCTCTTGCATTCCTGTGCGCTCTATGGTGCTCCTTCTGGATAATTTCGAATTGAATATTTTCTGATCTTACATCTTTGACTTCTTTCTGCGCAATTCTAATTTTATATCTTGAGAAATGCTGTAAATACAAATCTTGTATAATCGCTAAGAAATTTTCTGGGGCTTTAATGCCATTTATAACATTGGGATTCAGTGTCTTCTTTAGTACATCCGAAAGTTTCTCTGCATCCCAGTCAGGTGAGGAGACATAGTGACGTATGAAGTGCGCATGTGGTATTTCACTGGACTGTAAATCAGGACCTATTCTGATGATTATCTGGTTTTTGAAAACATTAATAGGTGCCTCCACATGAGGAATTAAGTCTGATGCATCTTGGAGTGCACTGTGGATAGTTGAGCCAGTTGATTCCATGTCATCATCCCTAGTTTCTGATGCTGTTCTTGTTACTTGTGAATCTCCTTCGCTGGCGGTATCTGTGGAAACATCACTGATGTGGTTAACGCTAGTTTTCAATCTAGAGAGTGCATCTGCCACGACGTTTGATCTACCGGGTTTGTAGATCAGCTCGTGATTGTACTCCTCTATACGAGCCTTCCATCGCTTTAATTTTGCATTGAAGTTCCGGTTACCTAACGCGTAGGTAAGGGGCTGATGGTCGGTGTATATTCTAATCTTTTTTGCTCCATATAGGTAATTCCTTAAGTTGTCTAGCGCCCACACGATAGCCAGCATCTCTTTTTCGTTAGTTGCGTAGCCTTCTTCAGTTTTGTTTAATGATCGGGATATATAAGCGATTGGCTTATCCTTGCCGAACTCACCTTGGGAAAGAACAGCGCCAATGGCGTAGTTAGATGCGTCAGTTGTGAGGTTAAATGGCTTGTCAAAATCTGGGAAAGCAAGGACCTCCGCTGTAGTCAGGAGACTCTTCAATTTTTTAAATGCCATTAGTGTATCTTCTTCTAAATTTATTGGAACCTTTTTTGAATGATTGGCTTTTACCTGGGCATTCTCACCTCTTGTCAAATTAGTTAGTGGTTTTGCTACTTTCGCGTAGTCCCTTATAAAGCGCCTATAATATGAAGTCATCCCTAAAAATCCCTTGAGTTCTTTAAGGTTATTGGGGGGAAGCAAGTTTTCAATTGCAGTCACTTTTTTGGGATCTGGTCTAATTCCCTTTTCACTCACAATATATCCTAAAAACTCTACTTCTGTTTGCATAAAATGGGTTTTCTCAATATTGACCTTTAAGTTTGCGTTTCCTAATTTTTCAAAAATTGTCTCTACATTAGAAAGGAGTTCCTCTTCGCTACGACCGAACACGATTATGTCATCAATGTAGACATAACACTTTTTCTATGTATTCTTTCAGCACATCATCAATCATTCGCTGAAAAATTGCTGGTGCGTTCCTCAATCCGAAGGGTAGACGAAGAAACTCGAACTTCCCATTCATAGTTGAGAACGCCGTCTTCGGAATATCTGAAGATTTCATTGGAATTTGATGGAAACCTGAGGTTAAATCGATCGTAGTGAAGAATTTGGCATTACCCAAGCTTGCTAGAGTGGCGTTAATATCCGGGATAGGATATGTATCAGGAATTGTAACAGCATTTAGCCGTTTGTAGTCGACCACTAATCTATATTGTTTCTCGCCGTTTGGTTTTGGCTTTTTTGAAACAATCCAAATCGGGGAATTGTAAGGGCTTTTGGAAGGACGTATTATCCCTTCAGATAACAATTCCGCGATTTGTTTATCGACTTCTTCTCTCATTGCAGCTGGGTATGGATAGCTTTTTGAATAAATAGGATCTGATGTTGTTGTCCTTATCTCTGCACGAACATTCGTGGAGATTGCTTGATTGCCATCCAGTGGCCCAAATAATGGTTTGAATCTTCTAATTATTTTGTTAATTTTTTCCCTAGTTTGGTCCGGAATAGACTCACTCAAAACATAATTTAAGCTATTTGATTTTTTTGCCGCAAGGGGTATTTCAATGGTGTCCCTTATCACTAGCATATTCATTTTCCTATCAACTATAGCTCCAAGCTCTTTGAGGGTATCATCTCCTATAATACCATCAAAGGTACTTAGACCAGGTAATAAATAAAATGTTATTGGGTCAAATATTCCATACCTTGCAAAAAATTTTCCCACTATCTTCCTAGTTATTTCGATTTTTCCACCTGCGGTTTTAACAATGACTGAGTTTGATAAGGGTATACTTCCGGCAGATAATTTTAGACTGCAAAAATTTTTGTTCGAGCCGGTATCGATCAAAAATTCAAGTCGGGTGTTGTTACCTGTAATATATTCTATGTAAGGTAGGCTGGATGCCCCTCCTCCATAAAATTTTGCTCCCTTGCTGCAGAATCGAAGTCACCTATTGTTAATTCTTCATGTGGAATGAATTCTTCGTCCTGCACCTCTGTGTTTAGATGGAAAACACGCGGCTGTTTATCCGTCCTAAAAATTTCGCTTCCTCTTCTTTTTTCCGCGTTATTGGGGCGGTTCGCGTAGTGTGTTTTTCGCGTTTGGGTCGAAGGATCCGTTTCCATCGGCTCTTGCTTAACATACTGAAACCTTGGATGTGGGGCCGGTCTGTTATTAGTATTTGAGTGCCCATGATGATGGTAATTATACCGAGCATTATTCGAAAAATTGAAAGGAGGTCTAGGAGGTCTTGGAAGTGATTTTACGACAGGAACTGCAGCCGGTGGGTTGTTCGTACGTAGTTGCGACTTTGAGTGTAGTATGTTATTCCTCATCGTTAAGTTCTGGAGTTCCAGGCAAGCCGAATATGCTTCTGGCATAGTTCTTGGTCGTTGTATAATGACCATTCTAGATAAGTCTGGATTTAGCCCACGGATGAATATGTCTAATGCCCTATTCCTATGTGTAGTAACCAATGCATCAATTGTTTCCTCGCTATAAGTCTCTGTTTTTAGTTTATTTATTATAAGCGACAATTGGTGGTTTACAGTCGAATAAAATTCGTCAACCTTCGATGACCCCTGCGACAGTTGGTTCAGTTGGTGTTCGAGGGTTTGCACATCCCTCTTATCGGCATAGTGGAGGGATAATACCTTTTTTACTTCTTTCCAGTCATTGTCAAAAATGTTGTACGATACTAAGGCTGCGTCAGCCTCGCCGACTATTTTCTGGCGTATACTTTGTAAGATAGACCTATAAATAGGTTTGTGTCTAACTATTTCGAAGTCCTTCAGGACCATTTCTACCGCATGAACCCAAGACACGTAATTTAGTGGGTTCCCGTCAAATGTTCTTAGTTCTTTAACACTGTCCGGAAGCCTACATATCGAATTTAGTTCTTCTTCATTTCTCGGGGCCTGTAAAGCTGCAACGGCCTCTCCCTGATCTACTACAGTAGGTACTATTGAGTCTAGCCTTCTTTTCAATTCTTCTATATCCCTATTACCCTCAATTGCCCTAAGCCTAACTTCCATTGCCTTCATTTCTTGCAAGAGACGATTAACTGCACCTGTTAGGGTGGTCAGGTTCCCTTGTATATCTTCCATAGTTACAACAAGAAAAGGTTATAAGTGGTAAAAGGATGCTTGGACTCACCTGATGATTAAAATGACTCGTATCAGTTCTTTTCGCTGCACTGCACTTCTATTTTTTCACTTTATTAATATATATATGCTCTTATTTTATTATTAATTTTTCTGTATTCTCTATATTTTATTTAAAAATTCTTTTTATAAATTTTTTCAACTTTAGCTTTTTTTTTCCTCTTTCTTTTTTATAGGAATAATTGTATTCTTTATATTTTATGTTTTTTTTTTATTTAAAAATTCTTTTTATAAATTTTTTCAACTTTAGCTTTTTTTCCTCTCTTTCTTTTTTATAGGAATAATTGTATTCTTTATATTTTATGTTTTTTTTCTTTTTATAGCTTTATTTTTCTATGCATAAATTTTTGCAAAAAAAAAATTTCCTTCCTTTTTTATAGGAATGGTTGTATTTTTTATTAACTTTTTTATATTTAATAACACAAATTAGATTTTTCTTATATCTTTCTTGTAAAACAAAATTTTGACACAATTTGCAAGTTCTTCTTTTCTTAATATTTTTTATATTTTTCCTGAGCGAGCCTTGGTTACGTGCCGCGACGCGCTCAAGTGGAGAACCCTTTTATTTCCTCACGGAAGCTTCGTAGGATTCCCTTTTGGAGTCCACTTTTATACTCGTGGATACCTACTAAGGTACGATAGGCTTCACTTTCGCTCGAGTAACCTTCTGTGACTAAAAAATTCTTTGGAATCACCAGATTTACTCGGTTGGCGAAGGAGGAGCGGATTTTATTTTTTATTATCACTTTTTAATTTTTATAAGTCCTGGAGTGCTCCTTGGAGATCGCAGGCACGTTACTATTTGATTTTATTTCTGGAGTGCTCCGTAGAGATCGCAGAAATTTTAGTTCGTTATATTGAGACCTTCACTCAGGTCCCTGCTCGGGCGCCAGTTAAGGACTCTCCACTTGTGTTCACTAAAAAAATTATTAAGGCGCAACCAACAGCGCCTTTAACAAATTAAACTCACTTTTTTATATTTTACAATGGAAAAAATTATTTATTAATTTTCACTACAATGATTTATTTAATTTTCACTACAATAATTTATTTAATTTTCACTAAGATAATTTATTCAAGGTACCGGATCGATTAAGCCCGCAACCAAGACTGACTATTTTTCCCTCATGCTTGTTGGCTCTTTGGTTCTTACATCACGTTACCACAACATGCGCCAATATGCAGACGCTGATCCAGCAAAATAGTTTTCCCAAGAATTAAGTTCGAGTAAGCATTAAGTGAAATAAGACCGGATACGCGTGTAGAAATTAATTGATTGTGGATAAATTATAAACTGCTGATCATGCCGAATTAATTTGGTTGGCATTGGCAGCGGTGCCGTTAACTTACATGTTTGACAATAACCTAATAAGACACTGTCGAATTAAATGAAAACAAAACAATGCATAGTTTTAACAGTGACTTTACAGACATCAACATGGAAAATTAACATGTCAACAGTAACTTTAACTTGCGACACATGCGACATATGCAGCATACGTTGTTAATAATTTGAATGTTTTATTATAAACAATATAACTAAAAATAAAATAGGAAAACTTATTAATTATGATTGTTATTAATTTCAAGGACATTGCTTGAAGATTTTAGAAAAAAAATATTCAGGTGTGTGACGAAAAACGATCGTTTTAAAAATTATCGTTTTTAGCAGGTGTGATGAATTTCGACCGATTTTAAAATCCATTTCTACAGTAGAGTCTTAACTTTTTGTTCAAAATACTGTTCACTTTACATATATAATAAGAATTTAAAAGAATATATAGGAACAGAAAGCTCGACATTTGTTATCCGAAAAAAGGTCGGTACTCGGAAAAAGCCCCGAAAGCGTTAATCAAATTATGTTTTTACATACCAATTTAGATTTGAATGCATTGAATACTACAAATTCAAGTGATTAGTAAAGTAGGATTTTAACGTTAAACATTTTATCGAGAAAAAATGTTAATTTTGCAACTACCCAAAATATATGGATTTAAAGTTTAACTTTAAATATTCAAATAGAAATGTACGTCAAAACCCGTTTTTTACTTATTAAATTGTTTTTGAGCTTATTTGAAATAAAAAATGTATTCTAAAAACAAAATTTAATATAAAATTTAAAAATAAAAGTTTTTTTTCTATTTCAACAATTGAAGCAAAGCCGCGAATAACGTTGTAAAAGCCACTTTTTGCAAAAAGAGTTTTTTTGCAGATTAGTGTTAACATTACTCTCTTACACTGTTTAAACGTCAATTCACCCAAAATTATGCACCTTAACGCCATCAAAATGCGATACAAAGAGTCAGCCAGTGGAAGAACGTTGTAAGTTACTAACAAAATTATACAAACGAACTGGTTTTTCAAGGTGGAATAACGTTCTAAAAGCCGCTTGCGTAGTGGAAAAACGTTTTAAATGACATCGCGACTGTGGATATGAAAAGTTTTTCTACTAAAAAAAAGAATATAAACTGTAATTAAGCATGTTATTTAAAATTCGATTTACTTGATATTTTGCATAAAAGTTTTTATAGTCATTATTTTTGATAATCTAAAAAAAAATTTAAAAATTAATAATCCTGCCATCTAAAAACGTTTTTTTGCTCTCCTGAAAAATATTTATTTTGTAACTTACAACGTTATTCGCGGCTGTGCTTCAATTGTTATTTTATTTAGAATCTTTATTTAAGAAATAATGAATATTTTTAATACAAGGCAGGCAGGTTCAAACAGTATTAAAAACATGCTGCAGGTTAAACATTTAAAAATACATGTTATTGAAATAACAGCCTACAACAGTTTAACTTAATTGCAAAGGCATGCAAAGACAGTATGTTAATGTAGACATAACATGGCATAACACCTTGTCTGAGTTAACATAACATGTCAATGCATGAAAATATGGAGAACGACATTTTTACATAAAATGTTGAATTGTGCAGTACTTTAATATCTAGATAATATTCGGCACAAATAACTCTTAAATGTATCTTAATATCATAAAATAATTTTGTTATTTTGTATCCATTACTGCCCATGG
Source organism: Pollenia amentaria (assembly GCA_943735925.1). Taxonomy (NCBI): domain Eukaryota; kingdom Metazoa; phylum Arthropoda; class Insecta; order Diptera; family Polleniidae; genus Pollenia; species Pollenia amentaria. The sequence goes on along the minus strand of OX031008.1, from coordinate 194,259,307 downwards.
GTGCCAGATAGGGAAATCGGATATTTGGCTGTAAATATTGTTGTATAGAGTACCATATGGTCAGACTTCGCAGACTATACTTGGTTTACTTAGGGGTTATATGCAAATATTATTGTTATTATAGGGCATATTTTATTTACAATTTTAAGGGCATAATTTTTAATTTTTACTACTTTTTAGATGTTGAAACGTACACAATATATTTTTAAGTTTATGTATTAATAAAAATTCACGAGTGTGTGTATATATTGTGAACGTATAAAACTTAAAAAAAAAACAAAATTTGTGTGATTGTTGTCTATATATATGTTGTTGTTATTTTTATGTTTATAATTATGTATTTTATTGTTTTTTTAATTAAATTTAAGGAAACAATCCCTGATGATGACCTTCAACGAAGATGGAAATATTTGAATTAATAGAAAGGAATATTTATTTACAAAAAAAAAAAATACTGGCCTCGAGCTTGATTAATTTTTATTTATTTAAAATTGGAAAGGTCGAATAATAACAAATTTGGGTTTACTGCATATTTTGTGTGCATAAAATACTTTATTTTATAGCATATGTCCGGCTAAAATTGTCATCATTAAGTCAGCTATTGTATCAGTAATCAATCGATTTCAGTGGTCAGTATTTATAAGTTTCACTTCGTTAAATATTTTATTCACATACGTATTGGAAAAGGAAAGTATACAAATTAAACATATTGCTTTTTTATATATAAACCAAGTACTTTCCAAAAAAAAAAAAATCATCGTTCTGTGCAATGTACCACAATTTGGCCAAATATTACAAAATTATACATGCTACGTTAGGGCTTTAAAAGTTACGAAAACTGTAACACATTTAACCAAAGGGCAGCACTGTTGTAGAGATAGTTGTTTTCGAACTTGTCAGTCATCATTAATGGATAACCCAGAGTCGTATTCCTAATCATAGAAACAATGCAGCACATGCACTTTTCGGCATGTTTTAGAGCAAAACTCATTTTCGAATAGGAAAAAAAGTAGCAAAACTAGGCTAGTTTTGTGACCCAAACTAGTTCTCTTTAAATTCTAAAATTTATTTTAAAAACGAATTTTTAAAAAGGTCCAAAGAAATTTATCACACCACCTGTGAATACTGAACCTGTTACAAAAACGGTCCTAATAAATAAATAAAAATCTTTATTTAAAAAAATTATTAAAACAATAAAATACAAAATTTAACAAACCCAGTTAAGTGAGTAGTTCTCCTTTCATAAGTCATTATCCTAGAGGGAAGCGAACTGACACTAAAGTAGTCCCGTCAGAGGTCCTTGGGTGTAGAGACCGGTTCTAGTTCTAACACTTTATATGAATGGGACCTAGCACTTTTATATGGGGTTGCCATTGGAGGGAATCAATTGACACCTAACAGCCACCATTTGACATGTCACACATCTATTCTCAATGAACGTGCTTAGTGTTAGTTACTACAATGAAGTATTATTTCAATACAATGTAGTATTATTCCAATAAAACAAGTCCTATAACTAAATTTAAGAACCAAATTTTAGAAAGCCTCAAAAAAAATGTGTCACTCCACCGGTGAATACTGTACCGTAATTCACCAATCATATCAGTGAAATGATTGGTTCTCCTTTCACTGGTCATGAGTTCTTTCTTTTTGTACTTGTTCTATTTTCACAAATCCTAGGACCAGTTCTGTTGGAACAATTTACACAAATTTCCTGCACGGTATTTGTGGGTTTTGTCGTTAAAGTAACGGGAAACGATTTATATATGAATTGATTTCAATTAAAAAATTTGTGATATTAATAAAAAAAATTTATAAAATTTGCACCAGTTAACAAATTAATAGTATAATGCAAAAAAAAAAAAAAAAAATAAAAAATGAAATTTTTCAAGATTTCAGATGCTTTGAGCCACCTCTTGAGACCCCTTTCAGACAAGCAAAGTTTACTTTGCAAAGTCTTGAATTTATAGAAGAGAAGGGAAAAGTGAATAGCGGGGGAGTACATACTTTGCTTTACTCACAAATTCGATTTGTTTTTCGTTCGTAGATTATACCTGAAGTTGGCTGCAACTTTATATTTATATACAGCGTTACCAGAATCTTTGGAATGAAAATTGTCATATGGCGAAAGAAATCATATTTTGAAAAGGAAAATCTTAAATTTTTTTTTCTTAATTTAAATTTTTTAAAACAAGGGCAAAATAGTAAGAATTATTCATTTTTAATAAAAACATACTTCTTATTATTTAAATTGAAATACATAAAAACATAATTCGTCAGTATATGAAACTTTATAAATCACAAATATTTTTTTTATCAATTTTCTAACTGCCTATTTTCGATGTGCGAAAACATTATTTACTTCGTACGAATACATTTAAAACAAAAACAAAATATTTAGAATTTGTTTTAAATGTAGTTGTTCGAAAGAAGGAATTCTTTCGCACATTGGAAATAGGTCCAGAATAATGTCCAGATATAATGATGCAATTTTGTGTATTCTAGATACTGGGTACAAAAGTGTGCAGCACCAATACACATCAAGCTGATGCAAAACTTTATTGTTTTAAAAATTGACTATTTAAATAATCGTGTATTTTGTATAAGCAAAATCAAAGTAAAAATCAGAATTTCTAAAAATAAAAAGTCCGCATTTGAGAAAAAAATCTTTAATCATATTTTTGTTTAAAAAAATAATCCAAAATCTGATAAAATCATCATTCTGGCAACGCTGTTTATATATTATATTCAAACAAGAGAAAACCAAAATTTGTCAAATTAAACTTTGTGTGTCTGAGCACGAAACAAAGTTTAAAAGAGAATTCAACAGACTTTGTCAAAGTAAACTTTGCTTGTCTGAAAGGGGTCTAAGTCTTTTTTATTTACCCAACATTATGTATAGCTTTTAACCGCATATTTCTAGGGAGTGAGGCCGAGAGTTTGAACACTTTTTTTTGAGGGCCACCCTTATATGTATATAAATATGTATGTATTTATATTAATTTGCCCATGTTTACACATTTACGCACACGCACTCAATACAATAACTAAACAGCAGGAGAAGTAACAGCAACAACTACCATTATAGCCTTAAAAAACAATGCTTATGAGAGCTTTATTAAATATATGTATTTTTTTTTACAAAAAAAAAACAAAAAAAATCCAGTTGGTAGTTTGTGTTTTACATCAAGTAGTCGTCGTCATATGCATATTTTACAAGTATTTTACAATATATTCTTTTATTCTTTTTAAAATACACACAAGTGTCTGTGTATGCACTTAAACATACAAAAATGTTAAAAAAAAACCTGTTGTGTTATTGTGCTTACTAACAGTATAAGTATTTAAGTATATGTTTATATACAAACATATACATATCTGTATATAAATGTATGTATTTCATAAAATTTATCTCGAAACCATTAATACAATATAGTTTTACCTTTTAGAATCCTTTAAGTATTTTTGTATATTAAATTAGATTTAAGCAAAATGATTCGAATAATGCTGATAGATAAGGACAAGAGGATAAGATTTTAGGAGAATGAAAGGAAAACAATTGTTAAAACAAATAGGTAAAAATCTGTAAATTAGGGTTACTATTTGAGATTTACGTGGTACTAAATGCCAGCTTATCAATGTTAAAAATAAAAAGGAAAGCATTTTTCGACAAAAGCAAGTGATAAAATAAATTGACCATTGATTGTCAATAATCGACTACATCTTATATCTTTTTCTTATTATTCTTAACAGAACGTTTTTCAAAAATTAAAAAAAAAATCTATACACTCCACAAAAAAAATGGATTTATGGATAGCCAAGAGCCAGCTCTTAAAGTTCTGATTATCTTTTTTAATTTTATTTCTATTTATTTCCAACTAAGGGTCAATTATTTTTTAAAAAAAAATAAAAAGAAATAAAAATAATGAATGGTCAAATAGCACTCTGTCACAAATTTCCGACAAAGTCGTGACCAAATGAACCTGACACCTAATCTTTACGTAAAATTGTCTGTTGAATCCGAATGTGAAGTCAGAATGGTCAAAAGTAGAACAGTTTTCGAGATGATGTCAGTTTAATAAAAGCATCTTCGAAAATATTCGAAATAGTATTTTTTTTGTTAAAAGGTAACGAAATTACTAATTACTTGAACTGCCGGCCACTTGATTTAGGAATCACATTTTGTTAACTTTAATTAAGTATATATCCTAAACTAAAGTTCAGAAAAAAATAATTTTTTGCACAACCAAATTTAAAATTGTTGGCTTTAGTTTCCTGAAGAAATAAAAAATATACATCGTCACCTAATATGCAAAAGGGCGTAACAACACTTTTTATTTTTTTATAGGAGAAGAAAAAACGTTGTAGAATTAAAGATATTTTAGATTTAAAAGACATATTTTATTGTCTTGCTTAAAACACGACTACAGACTTATTTCTTAAGATTTTTTTTATTTATTGTTAATATTTTTTAAGTTATGGTTGTTACGCCTTTTTGGCATTCGATGTTCTGAAACAAAAAGACGTAACAACATTAAACATGAGAAATGGTGATTTTGTTTTTAGAATATAAGTATTCTTCCCACTTTATTAAGTAATAAACATGTTTTGTAGTAAGTTTATTAAAAACAAAATTTATTAAAATTCATTGTATTAAAACAGTACATAAATATTTTAAAATATCTATTAATTTAATATTTCAAATGATAAAAAACTAAAAAAATATTAAATTCATTAAATATGTTTGTAATAATTTATTTTAGAAAAAAAAAAATACTTCAGTATATAATGTTAAAAAAAATTATATTTAATTTTCAAATGTAATGTTGTCATAAAAGTAATGACAATCTGTAGGAAGTATAGATTTGAGGCCTTGAAGATGTTCCCATTTCTTCTTCGAAATTTTTAATCTTTGGGTATGTAATCGACAAGGTTCTTTATCAATGAATCTGGAATATTTGTTTTAAAAATAAATGATTCCAGTGTTTTCGTATACCAAGGCACGAATCATGTTTACCGTGGGATCTCCTTTTTTACCTATAAATGAATTTAAATTAGTAAAATTTTTAATGCATATGTAGAGCATCAAATAGTTATTCTTTACCTGGTCGAATAGATAGGTATCTCTTTGGAAGCGAATCGTAATCAAGAAAGTATGTATGATCTAAATGATGTACTTTTAACGGATGTGGATTTCTTCGTGAGTCTTTTATAAGATCGACAAGTTGCGATCGACAAGTTGCGAAGGTAAATTAATGAGCTTATTATTTATTTTACGTTGAATGAGAGAATGTGTGAAATCACACTCCATTTGAGTATGCCCAACTATCAAATATTTGTGCTCAATTGTTAAGTTTTTTTCAACACAGAAGGAAATTAGAGCATTGGACAACACCACATTTCTATTCTGATAAAAACACCCATCAGAGTATATAACAATATGATGAATATTTGGCGAAGTAAGTATTAGGTTTCTTAAATGTTTTATTATACAAGTGGCAAAGGTAGATGCAACCAAATTCCCTTCGGTTTCATCCCAGACATAGTTGTAAGAGTCAGTTTTTTCATTCAAGTGTGTTGTTGTGTGTTTTTTCACAATACCACTCACTCAAAATATTACCGTTAACATTGAACGAAAAAATTACTAACACAAATTGACAAAAAAAAATCGTAGGCAACTAAGTTATTCAAAAATAAAAAGAGTCAGTTTTTCCATTCAAGTGTTTTGTTACGCCTTTTTGTTTTTGAAATTTATACACTTGTTGTTACGGCCTTTTGAATTTCGTTTTGTAAAATCGTTTTTCTTGACGTATAAGTTTAAAATTCTGGAGAGACAAGTAATTTAGTTTAGTGCATTATAATCAATCAAAAACTCGATTTTGAATTTTTTTGTTGTTACGCCTTTTGCATATTAGGTGACGACATATTTTTATTATACTAACATTATGCATATATTTAAAGACATGTATTTCTGTGTTACTTTTTCGTGTGTCACTTGCATAAGGAATATTTTAAAACTAAGCAAACCGTAATTTACTTTTAAATTTTAGGTTATGAAAATTAAAGTTATTATCTTCTAGCATTCAATTAGTAATGAGTACTGCCACCATTTGTAGAAATAACCTCAAAAATGCGATTTGGCATCGACTTGTATAGAATGACTCTAAGTAATTTAGCGAAATTGAACTCCATGCTTCCGTTTTTACATCCTTTAAGGATTCTATCGCTTCAAATTGTTTTCCTTCTTCATAAACTTTTCTTCTAAGCCAACCCCAGACATTTTCCATTGGATTCAGGTCTGGTGAATATGGGGGCCAATCCAAAAGTTGAACACCTTGTTGATTAATCCATTGTTTTACTGCTCTGGCGGCATGAATCGGAGCGTTGTGGTGTTGGTACGTCCAAGGTATGGGTCCAAAGAAATCATGACATTTTGGAAATTCTTCCTACAAAATGTTTTTGTAAGTCATTGCAGTCTTTTTGTGGGATACAAAAATCAATTCTTTGGTACCATAATTCGAAATGGCACCCCATACCATTATTTCGCCATCTCGGCTGTGTCTGCAGCTCAAAAATAATTCCTCCTTATTTAGCTCATGGAAGTAATAGTTATACCCGCCGGGACCATTAATATTAAACTTTTTTTCATCGGAAAATACAACTTTAAACCATTTGTCGGAACATGTGAATGTAATTTTTTCAAACTGTAGACGTTGGGATTTGCGTTTTTCATTAAGTGCTGGTTTTTTCTTGCAGTTTTCGTCGGACTATGTATGAGCACGACTTTAAGATACGGTGCACTGTTCTTAGACTGGCACTGACTCCACCTTTTTCACGTATTTTTGATGCCGACATGGCAAAATTTTATGCAATTCTATGAATTTTTCGTCTTTCTTTTCGAGTTGTTGCCATTTTCTTCCGCCCGTTCATGTTTTTTCTATATTTTTCCACGTTATTTAAATAATTATACACAACAAACAGTCTTGCCTCTATTAATGGCTTTGGCTATTTGGATCGGATTCTGGCCTTGAGATATCTAAATCAGAATTTGTCTTTTTCAGAGTTATTAAGAGCCTTACCACGTACCATTTTGAATAAAAACTATCAAATTAAAAATTCTCTAGCCGTTTATATTGAAAAAAATTTAAATCATAGCCTTCGTGGTTAATATTAAAAGAATTCCTTATTCAAGTGTCACACGAAATAGTACCGGTGAAATATACTTCTTTAAATAAATGCATAAATTTAGTATAACAAAAATATGTAAATTTTTTATTTCTTCAGGAAACTACGGTAAACACTTTGAAATTTGGTTGTGCAAACAATTTTTTATTTCTGAACATTAGTTTAGGAGATATACTTAATTAAAGTTAAAAACAATGTGATTCCTTATTCAAGTGGCAGGCAGTGCATTTATATAAAATATAAAATATTAGGTTTATAGCAGGTTTATGAAACGAATTTTCCATGAACATTTTTTTAATAAATCTTTTATTAATCAAAAATATTTTTTATGAATATGGGGGTAAAAATTAAACGAAAATATAGTCAACATATATAGATACATATGAATTAAAGTTCTAGTAATATACGACTGATAAAATTACCATGATATGTTACAATTCATAAAGGATTAACTTTAAATAATATGTACATATGTACTTATAATATAAACTACAAGGATTAGTTTAAGGAGTTTCATAAGACAATGACAAAGATCAACTATAACGTGTATTTTCCATCCAATTTTAATCGTAATTTATTAAGAGATATAAAACAAGGTAAAGTAGTACATGACTTCGTAATATATATGATATCACTTTAAGTGGATTTATGAAAAATTCAAGGACTGTTTATAAGGCGTAGTATAAGATGTGGTATAGTAGTATAAAGGGCGGCTTGCTGGGACCACATTAGAAGCAGGTTTGTAGATATTTAAAAAATTGTTAATATTTGGCATATATTTTGGATATTTGTCAAACTCTTTTGTTGTCTAAAGCTAAATGTCATCCTTTCAGTGAAAACTTTGCAGAGTGAAGACAAGGGATACCGATAAGAGGGACCAATACCGACATATCGGCGATACTTCAGATTTTCCGATATATCGATGTCGACGATACTTTGCTGTCGAAACGACGATACTTTTTATATATATATTTTTGAGTCTTTTTGAACAAACAAGCATAAAATCAAAACAAAATAATGAAATTGTTTCATATAATAAATGAATCAACAGAGATGATAAACAGTCCCAACTTTTTGCGGCTGACTTAGCATAAGCTGTAAATAAAGGATTTGAGGCTTTAGAAAATATTGAAACCTGTTGTTTATCTATAATTCTTGACCCTCGATACAAAGCTCGAACATTTCAAAGGCAATCGACTTCAATCATATCGAAAAACGTCTTATTGAGCTACTTCACATGCCTCTGCATTCCGAAAGTGTTAAAACACGATCACCCCCACAGTTGGTACAAGCTCTGATAAGCCTTAAGGTACCAGTTTTTGGATAGCTTGTGAAAAATTTTAAAGAGAATACGAGGAGGATGAGCCTGTTCCGGATGAGAGAGTTCTTATACAGCAGTAAATGATAATGAATAAAATATACAAAAAAGCTGCTATTTTAGTGCTGACAACGAAGAAGGTTTTAAAGCGATAACAAAATAAAAATATATTATGGTTTACCAAAATGCTTAAAAAAAAGGCATTTAAACAAGTAAAAACAAAACAAAAATGAATATGTTAATATAGTAAGCCCTTAAAAAACGCTTTAGGAGTGCTTTGTTTGCATGTTTTCTTATGTTAAAAGAAGCGCTTATTGTCAGCAGAAAATAGTCCTCCAAACCGGGAACACTCCATACAAAAATCAGGCATCCCATCAGCAGGTTTGAAGCGATTTGAGGTATTAATTCATATATAAAACCTGCTCCTTTTGGAGCACATTTTTTACTGGGATGTTATAACCTCATAGAAAGTTTATATTAGAAACCATGCGCATAAATTCTAAAGTTTTCAAATAATTTCTGTCGCATCTGAGAAACTATTATCTACTGAAGGTCTGGCTCTAACGGACTTGGGAAATCGTCTATATCCGCAAAAGTTGAGAATTCTTCGTCTATTAAGAAAATATCTTATTGATATAAATTTTAAATATTAATAATTAATTTCTTACGCTGTTTTTTTTTTTTTAAATTTTTTTTATTTTATGTAAATTTTATCATGAATAAAAATTTTATTCTTTGTTTAAAAATCTTATTAAATTGGAAATATTAATAATATCTTACAATGCTTTTTGTATAATAAAACAAGTAACTCTACTTGAGTTCTGTTAGTTATGACTTGAATTACAATTTAATCGGTGTCGATATCGGCGGTCAATAACGGATACATTTTCTGTGATATTTTTACGACATTCTTTTATTTTAATATTTGAAGTTTTGTGTTGTGTTGTCCACCTATAACAAATACTGTGATATAATTTTTAAATGATGTAAACTGACGAAAAAGATGATTGTAAGTTTATTTGTCGAAAATGTAGATTATTATTATTGTTATTATTGACTACTATTTTATTTTGTATTTTTACAATGTTGCCAGATATTAATAAAAACTCAATACCTGAAGAACATGAAACATCGGATTTTATTGAGAATGAATAAATAATCTTTAGATATAGAAAACTATATACATAAAGTATTTGGCGATATTTTATTTTAATTATCGGTCTAGTATCGGCAAAAAGGCATTTTTAATATTTTCAGTCATTAGTTCTATTTTTAAGCAGGTATAAGTCATTGTATTAAATGTTGTATAGGCTAAAGCTCAGACGAAAAATAAAGCAAAGTATAAGACGAATTGGTAGACGAAGTAACTTGTAACACAAAACAAAGTATAAGACGAGAATAAAAGGTATAGTACAGGGTTTTGCAAAATAAGCAACTTAATAACTTTTTTAATAACTATTTTTTTTAGCATTTCGTGAAGAAGGCTTGGAGAATTAATTATAAATACCAATGCAATCGAACAAAAATAATAAGGCCCGAAATTTTGAGAAAAGTTATGAAAAATATGTTAAAAAACACGTATGTGCGAAGCAGAAAATGGACATCACTTACAGGATATAATTTTTAAGTTAATTGAAAAAAATTTCACAGTAATATACTGTATTTAAAAAGAGAGTAATAATAATCGCATAAATAAAAAAGTTTTGAACAATTTAGTCCATATAGCTCTTTCTGTGCCACCCTGTACTAGATGACTTTTTAAAATGAAATATGAAGTTACTTTAATTAATTAGTATGGCACGAGTTTAAGACTTTGTATAAGACTTGGTATGAGTTGTAACGTACAACTACTCATAGAACGTATTAAAACATTTTTTATAAGACTGCAATATAGGCTTTATTGTTAATGGTATAAATAATTTTGTGTACTTCACCATAGCTGGAAAGTGTATACAAAACTCCTTGAACGTTAAATTGCGCAGTTTTTTACGTATTTAAGCGAAACGTCGAATAAATGCGCAATTGACACATTAAGAAAATGATAAATTAAACAAAATCTTGAATAAAAGCGCAAATGTTTAATTTAGAACTTATCTTAAAAGAATGTCAATAAAATAAGTTAAGTTGCTCTGAAAGAACTTGCATTTAAGACAAACAGTGTTAAGAAATAATTTTTTCATAGAACAGCTGTGACGAATCTCTGATACCCTCCACCGAGTGTTTGAATATTTCAGGAGTAGGCTTTATATGGGAACTATTAATTAAAAACCAATCTTTATTTAAACAGATTTTAAGTGAACCTATTTTAAATTATGGATCGCTCATCACAAAATTCGGTAGAGTGATTATAGTATTAAAAAACCATTTTATATGTTCTATGGCCTATGGTAGTGTGATTTCTAGTCATCTAAAACTATGACAGGCCAAATTATTATTACAATAGCATTATTCATTACGGTTTTAGGCATACTAAGGTGTTTTCCGTTAGTGGGCTATGGGCCTATGGTTAATTATGGACCGATCTTTACAAAATTTAGTAGTATGATTTTTAGGCATAAAAACGAATTTTTGGAAAATCTTATTTAGGGTGATTCAAGTAGGATACTTTTTTCAATAGGCTTTTTTTACAGATCACGTGTGAGTCGTGTCATGCTGTCACGCTTCGTTCTATGGGCTCTTGAAAAGTTTCAAGAAGATCCGACGTTTTCGAGGCAAATTTTGTTTAGCGATGAGGCCCATTTCTGGCTCAATGGGTATGTAAACAAATAAAATTGCCGCATTTTGGACGAAGAGTAACCTAAAGAGATTCAAGAACTGCCACTTCATCCAGAAAAAAACAACGGTTTGGTGTGCTTTGTGGGCCGGTGGAATCATCGGTCTATATTTCTTTAAAAATTATGCCGGTGCGAACGTAACCATCAATGCCGACCGTTATCGTGCCACGATAATCGACTTTATGCCTGAAATTGAAGCTCGTGATTTCGGCGACATTTGTTATTAATAAGACGGCGCCACTTCCCACACATCGTATCAGTCAATGGATTTTTTGAGAAAACACTTCGGTGAGCACATAATTGTACGTTTTGGGCCGGTCGATTGGCCACCAAGATCGTGTGATATCACACCGTTAGACTTTTTGCTGTGGGGATATGTGAAGTCTAAAGTTTATGCGGACAAACCCGCTTCGATTAAGGCCTTGGAGTAAAACATCACGCGTGTCATTCGCCAGTTACCAGTCGAAATGCTCGAACGAGCATGGACTCAACATTTGATAGACATAATCTTAAAAAAATAAATGTCAAAGAATGTTCTTTCAAATGATAATAAACATTCCCCATTAAATTTGAATTTTCTGTGTTTTTTTCTATAAAAAAAGTAGGGATCCTCGAAATGGATCACCCATTATTATTATGTGCATTTCGTCTCCATTTGTATACCATTATTCACCATTGAGTATATTTTTTTCAATTTTATCGATAAATATGTGTGGTGGATTACTTTTTACTATATTTTTGGATTACGAAAAGTTTTTACTAAAAGAAAAAGCTTTCGTAATAAAGTATAAAATATATTAAAAATAATTATTAGCATAATTTTTACAAGAATAAAATTTTCTAACTGGAATTTAGAAAGGCAGAAAATGCACAAAAAGTATCATACTCATGTCACCTTTTTTATTTATATGCATCCGAGAGAGTTATATGCTGGCTGTAAGTTTTTTTCAATATTCATCTTAGATCCCGTATATAATCTCGATGCTTATAAGTATCGTTTATTATACTCTGATAAATAATATTCGGCAACGCCGGATATATATCGCACTCATACTTGTTTTTAATAAATAAATTAAATTTTTATTTTCATATATTTCCTGACATATTCACAAAAAGTATCAAAAAATGCTAATTAGAATATTCAAACTAAATTTAAATACCAAGGTCCTGTGGTCATCATTAAAAATTCATCCACTTAAATGCGAGTATATGTTTTTTAACGCATTTATTATCTGAAACGTAGATTAACTTTTGGCATGAAAAAAAATATAATTTCTATGCATTTTCATGGAGATTTTTTGTGTGTACGTATGTCTGTCTTTTTGTATATAAATAAGTCAAAAAAGAAACTTGACAAAATAATAAAATCACATGGACAACTGGTAATTAAAAAATGTTTACTATAAGTTGAAATATTTTACATACATACATGAAGTATGACGACGATGATGATGTTAAGGTTGTTGACGAGTGTGATGTGAAGATTTCACATAAATATGCAACAGAAAACAATGTTTTTATAATGGCAGTTATAGTTCAACACTACATTGCTAAGACACACACAAACATTACTTACCTCACTTAAGCGTACTTTACACTATCATACAAGTCTGACGTATTCCATAATACTTTGTAAGATATATGTAAATCTAAAGAGTTTTGCTTGCTACTGTCAAAAAATATAATTTAACATTAACAGTTTGTATTCACACTATCACACATGATATGTTTTTATTAAAGTGCAACTCTGATCAAAGAAAACTTATTATTGTTTAGAAAATTTTCAAAAAACAATGAAGTCGTATGGGATGTCAAACTTTTTTTCACAATACTTATCATTTTCATAACACTTTATAATCACACTATCACACTTTTACATATCACTTGTGTTTTTGACATGTCTTAATACAAAGTATAGTAGTGTTAACTAGCCTTTAGTAATTTCAATGCATGTGTATAAGTATGCGTATCTAGTGTATTACAAAATCTTTACGCAACATTACAACTCTCCCCCATGCCGAAATGCAGACACACGTATTACTAAAAGGAAAGTAAATAAATGAATTTGGTAAAGTACATGTAGATATGCTTTTCCACATACATACACACACACACTTACTGCATCATTGCATTAAAATGTTATTAAATAAAAAACACTGTAACAACAATGTAAAACAAGCTGAATGCAAAAACAACTTAAAACAAAAATGTGCATATATAATTTACTTTAAGCCATAATAAGTTGGTTGGCTGGTAGAATGTTTTGTCTGTATACACAGGTAGCTCTAGCAATTGTAAGTCATGGTGGCCAAAAAAAAGACTACCAGCTCATAATGGTAATCATCATGATGATGATGATGTAATGGATGATGAGGTAATGGATGATAATAGTTTGTAATAAAAAAAAAAAATAAAACAATTACAAAATGAATAATCTGCATATTACTCGTTTGAAAAATGAATATTTACATCTTTTTTTTTCATAGATTTCCTTGAAAAAACAAATGTTTGGGCTAAAAGTGTTTGCATTAAATGATCTTTATTAAATAATTAATTTCTTGTGTAAATTTTCTGAAGAAACTTACGTCTTTAGAAATTTTATAAATTCTGTTTATTAAAAAGATGCTTTTTTAAAATTGATTTTAATAACAATAATATAAACTTCCCAATATAATTTGAATATGATATAAAAACAAAAGATACACCATGCCAGATCATCATCTATATATTAATATGCAAGTCGATTTCGTTGGCTCCCTTTTACGCCAACACTATACATTGGATTTTATACATCATTCGAAAGATATTTTTTGGCAGAAGTGCACATGGTACACTTTATTGAAATCGGTTCAGTATTTTAGGAGTTATAGACGTTATAAAGTGTTACTAATGCATAGAAAAAGCTCGTCTACGTGTGAGCAAAAAAAAAAAAAAAATGTCAACACCTAACAGATGCAGGGGTGACAGATAATTTGGATAAAAAATCGGCTTATTTTCAAAAAACCGGCATTATCGGCACTTCAATTAAAAAACATCGGCGAATTAATTATATCCATTTTAAGAACAATAATACATATTTTTATTAACACAAAAAAAAACAGAACAGAATAATTCAGCATTAACTTACATATAAACCATATAAAAACGTGAAAATTAATGAAAAAGAATATTTTTTTATAAATGAATTGTAGTTGATTTAAAAAAATTTTGTACATTAGGTTAAAATTATTTTTTTCAACATTTTATTTTAACAAATATTTTATAGATACATAGTTGAGTTTAATAGTTTAATTAAATCCATTTTAATATCAACATCAAAATAGTTAGGATTATTTAATTTTAAGTAATCTTTAGAAAAAAATTCCTTGCAAGGATTCATTTTCCAGTGAACATCGAAATTTGGTTTTATTTAGGTTCACTTGGCTACAAATTCTTTCCACATTTGCGGAAGAATGTGGAAGGACCTTGACAGCACTGGATATGTATCCGTAGAAACCCTACGTTATCAGTCTGAAATTTTTGCAAAAAAGTTTTAAAATTTACTTCAATTCCTTCCAAAGCATCTAAAAAATTTAAAAATTTTAACTCTCTAAATTCAGAGTATAATATTTTTTTTTGTTTTTCATAAATAAAACTGGGGAACACTTTCAGAATTTCAATAAAAGAAATATATTCCGCTTTCATAATTTTGCTAGGGTTATCATATTTAAAGAATTATAACATTTGTGTGCAAAATCAAAACATAGGGATTTTTCCCTTCGTACAATATCAATGCCCTCCACCGGCAGTTAGAATAAATGAGAGCTATAAATTATTAAATAATCTTTATAAAAAACGGACGTCAGTATAAAAATTGGTTCCGGTTTAAACCATTTGGACGACAATCAGACAGTGTTATGCTTTTATTTCTAGCAATTTAAACTAACTTGAATAAAATATCATGATTCGTAACAGTTTCTGCCGAACTAAAATGATTTTCAGGAGGAGAATTTATATAAGAGTTAATTATGGACTAATCATCACGAAATTCTGTAGAGTGATTCCTGTTATTAAAAGTCTAAACGGAACAAATTTCAATACAGTAGTGAAATTTGCTTTAGCGCTTTAAGTGCTTTTCAGAAGGCTGCTTAATATGAGGTCAAAGGTAAATATTTACCGATAATCGGAAAATTGCCTGATATTATCTCTGGCCATATAAACCAAAATTGGTCCAAATTTTACTATATTATTTATATTTGCTACGGTTTTAGGCGCATTTAAATAATTTTCCAGAGTGAGCATAATATTGGATATTATATGGTAAGTTATGGACCGAGCTTCACGAAATTTTATAGCGTGATTTTTAGTCCTATAAATCTTTGACGTACCAAATTGTATTACAATAGCATTATCAATTACGTTTTTTAACATACTAACCTTAACATACTAAACTGAGAGTAGACTTTCTATGCGGCCTAGGGTAAATTATGCACCGATCTTCACGAAGTTTTAAAGTATGATTTCTAGACTTACAAAATTTTGACCCTCATTTACCACTAGTGGTGCAGGGTATAAAAAGAGTTTTAAGTCAAATGAGGACCAGTCTCATATATAGGGTTTCCAATAAGGATTTGACAACTTATTTTTTGAATAAAACGCAAACCGTTTGAGATATTTCCAAAACTTTATGATCGACTTGAAATAAATACAATCCAAACATTTATGAATGGAACTCGACTTTGTTCATATGGCCACCGCGGGCTCGTCGGAAGCAGTCGATTCTTTGGACCAAATTTTCGATGACTCGGTCATACATTTCGGCAATAACAGCCGCTTTTTGCATTCAAGGTTGGCTCTGAGTTCTTCCAACGTCGTCAGCTTGTTGGCATAGACCAATGATTTGACGTAGCCCCAAACCAAAAAGTCGAGAGGCGTTGAATCACCCGAACGAGGCGGCAAATTGACTGTTGCATTTTTTGAGAAAACACGCTCACCAAACTAACTCTTCAATAAATCGATTGTAACGTGGGCTGTGTGGCTTGTGGCACCGTTTTGTGGAAACCACATGTCGGCCAAGTACATGTTTACCAATTGGGGCCAAAAATAATCGGTAATCATGGCGGGATAACGATCGCCATTAACAGTAACGTGACGATCGTTATTGTCGACAAAAAAATATGGCCCAATGACGCCGCCGGCATGCAAACGGCACCAAACAGTTATTTTTTTTTTGTGGATGAAGTGGTGATTCATGAAGCACATGTGGACACTCAAATGCCAAAAATGATCTTCGTTACTGAAGATGATTTTGCGATGAAATTCATCATTTTTATATCTCCAAAATCTTACAATAAAAGTTAAATTCAATGAAGATTAAGGTTTTGTTACTCTTTTATTAATATCTAATTTCACAATTACAAAACGTGGTATTGAAAGTCAAAAGTACAAGAGATAAGTAAAAGGTAATCAGATGTTGCATATACAGTGATGCCACCCACTATTATCGAATCGCCAAACACCACAGTTCTTCCCACGCATCCTTGAGTCTATGGAGAATACGCCAGCCGTTGTTTACGGATTCTGGTTGATTTTCTAAGTGGCTGGGCTATTGGTGCTGTCAAGGCTCTCCCTGGAGCTATTGGCGGTGGAGGCTGGGGTTGGACATTCGTTGGCGTAGATGATATACTAGCAGGTGAGACTGGAGGAGAAGTTTGTTGAGCTGATGGTGAAGGTGTTCTCTGATTGATACTTGTCGGTGATGCTGTCCGAGTAATTGTTGGAGATGTAATCGTGCGATTCCTGGCTGGAAGAGACGTTGGCAGTTCAATTGGTGTTGGTGATGTGCGGTTATCTGGTGGTGTTATCGGTATCTGGGGTATTCGGATCGCTAAATTACGCAGTCCGTTCTCTGCCGCTTTATGACCATTATCGTCCGGAAAGAACTTAAACTTACGCCCATTTTCTTCCTCACGTCGAGTGTGCTCTTCCCTTTGCATCCGGCTCTTTATCTGATCGATCTGTCTTTTGCAAATTTTGCCCATAAATTCAATTTCATAATGAAGGTCTCCTAGTTTGCGCCTCACCTTTCCTTTTAACCACTTGTCCATTCTGTTGTTGTTCGAGAGGAACCATACGTTTTGTCCTGGATAACATGACCGAAAATTTGGACTTGATTTCAAAAATTGTTTGGCAGTGATGGTTTTACTGATATCCTGAGGGAACACTAAGTCCAGTCTTGTGCGAGGGGACCGACCTAAAAAGAGTTGAGCGGGTGGCAGTCCTGTTGTTGTATGCGGAGCACGTCTATATTGTCGGAGGAACTCATTAATATCTCCGTGTAATGTACAATTTGTTGTATTCATGGCTTTAAGCGCATTTTTTACGATTTGTACCGATCTCTCGGCCTGGCCGTTTGTTGCTGGATGATAGGGGGCCGTCAATTTATGAAACTGCACCCCTAAACTGTTTAAAAAATCTTTAAATTCGCCGGAGGTGCCGTTATCAGAAACAAGTGTAACCGGTACGCCGTATGATGCAAAAAGTACGTCTAAAATGGCAATCGTTGCAGAAGAAGTTGAAGAGTTGGTTGGTTTTACTTCCACCCATTTGCTGTACGCATCTGAAATTATTAGAAGCATTGTACCAGCTACCGGCCCTGCGTAGTCAACGTGGATTCTTTCCCAAGGCCCGGTGGGGTACTGCCAGTGGTGGTCCTTGACTCTAGGTGGATTATGGGAATTTTTTGCACAATTTTCGCAGCTGTTAGCCATGTTCTCAATGTCGCTATCTATCTTGGGCCAGTAGACAAACGAGCGAGATAATCCTTTCATTTTTACAATACCCAGATGACCCGCGTGTATGTCCTTAAGGATTCTGGGTCGAAGTATTTCTGGAATAACAACACGGTTTTCGAACAACAAACATCCGTCCATTAGCTTGTAGTTGTTTTCTGGTGATTTGTAACCGATTCTCTTCAGATCTTTACCTGTCTCTAAATGTTTCACAATCGGCCCCAGGTGACTATCGGCTACAGTTTCCTTTGCGATTTTCCTCGATCTTATTGGGAGCTGCTGTATTTGTCTTACCATAAATGTGTCAAATTCGTCATGGATCCAAAAATCTTTATCGATTGCCAAATTTACTTGATCAATGCTATTCCTTTTTATGATGCGAGAACAGAAGTCTGCGTTAGCATTGGACTTTGTTGGTTTAAAGTTGACGTTGAAATCGAAATTCGCCAAGAAGTCCGCATAATTTGACATACGACTAATGCACAGTATTGGCAACGACTTGTGTGGGTGTAGAATTTGTGTTAACGGCTTATGGTCGGTTATGAGTGTCCAGTGTCGGGCATAGAGGTATAAAAAAAATTTCTGCACCGCCCATACTATGGCCAATGCTTCTCGATCCATTTGAGGATATTTTTGTTCGGTCGCCGTCAGCGCGCGGCTGGCATAAGCAATTGGTCGCTCCAGTCCGTTTTCCAATCTATGCGATAGGACGGCACCGATGCCAACTTTACTCGCGTCAGTGGCCGGTAACAAAGGCAGGTGTGGATCATACGGCATGAGCACCTCTGATGAAGTTAGCGCGTTTTTAACGTCTTCATATGCCCTATCGGCCTGGGAGGTCCATTGAAACGGTTCCCTTCTAAGCATCTCCCTCAGTGGGGCATTTCGAGTAGACAAATTTGAAATAAACGAATTATAATAACACGCCTTACCTAGGAATAGTTGTAGTTCTTCGACAGTTGATGGTTTAGGAGCTTCCTTAACAGCAGTAATGTGTGAATCCGCTTTGTGTATGCCGTTAGCATCGATTTTATGTCCTAAAAACTCCACTGAAGGTGCAGCAAATATACATTTTGCTCTATTGAGGCGTAATCCGTGTTGCGTCAGTCTTTCTAACGTATTTTGAAGTGGATCATAAGTTTTCCAAAATCCGAAGCATTAATCAGTATATCGTCGAAGAAACTGCATACATTGGTTAGTCCGAACAAGACGTTTTCCATGCGGCGTTGCCAAATCGCCGGTATGTTTGCTGCCCCGTAAACTGCTCTTGTTGCTCTTATTAACCCATGAGTCGGGGTATTCAGGGTGAGAGCATGGGCGAAGTCATCATCGATCGTTAGGTGGGAGTAGGCATCGGTTATGTCTAGATGGCAAAAAAGTTTGGAATCAATCATTTTATTCAATAGCATTTCGGCTTTTGGTATCGGGTGCTCATCGATTATCATGCGAGGGTTAAGTGTAGGTTTATAATTCCCTGTGATACGGATTTTGCCGTTCTTCTTTGCCACCACGTGTGTAGGAGACGCCCACTCCGAATAGTCCACTTTTTTGTAGAAACCTGACATGCTTCTCTCAGTGCCAAAGGAATTTCTCTTGCTTTTGTGAAGATTGGGGTAGCCTCCGGTCTCAGGTGCAATTTCGCAGGAGGGCCTTCTAATTTCCCAGCTACCTCGCCAAATGTTTTTCGATATTTCCATAAGACTTCTTGTAATTTTTGTTGTTGATCTGCATTCAGTAACGGAGATGACATTTTAAAAGAATCGACTCGATCGGAGGGCGATAACAACTCAGCCCAGTTGATTTCATTTACGAAATGTGTGATCCATTCGCGTCCAAATAATGGATCATAATCCCCATCCATCACATACAGATTTAGCTTCCGTACTGTTTGACCCAACTTAACAAGGACCGGAACTCTTCCCAAGCAAGGAATTAGGTGACCGGTGTAACTGGAAAATTTCCTATGTGTGCCGCGGAGACCGCTATGTTTAATATTTTGAAGTTGCGTCTTACCGATTATACCGCACGGTGCGCCTGTATCAATTTCCATTTTGATTTCAATTCCGTTTATGTGTGTATTGACCCATTTCTTTTTTCTTGCTCACTCTTAACGACATTTATAACTTGGTGTTCATGTAGTGAATCACAGTCGCTGGTTGGTTCTTCATCCGCAATTTGGTTTGTTTTTGATTGGCATACCTTTAAAATGTGTCCCTTCTTACCACAAGCAAAGCAAGTTGAATCGCGAAATTTACATTGGCTTCTCTGGTGTTTTCCCCCACACCCA
Organism: Pollenia amentaria; assembly: GCA_943735925.1. Taxonomy (NCBI): domain Eukaryota; kingdom Metazoa; phylum Arthropoda; class Insecta; order Diptera; family Polleniidae; genus Pollenia; species Pollenia amentaria. The sequence continues at coordinate 194,238,973 of OX031008.1, read as the reverse complement.
TTACATGTGGTTTGACCACCCATAAAATTATTGTTCTTGGTTCTTGTTTGGTTGCGGTTGGGATGATTGACCAATAATTTCCTTTTTGTCTGAACGGGTGAATAGCCTAGTTTGTTTGTTTGTTCAAATGCATTTTCAGGTACCTGTTTCACGGTTGATGTTGTCTGGTGTGTCGCTTCCAACGCGTGCGCGATTTCGTATGCCTCTCTAAACGTACTCGGGTTCTTAGCAATGATTTCATCACAGGACATTCTTGATTCCACACCACAAATCAATTGCTCTATGAGCATTCGATCAATAAATTCGCCATACTCGCAATAGACTGCTGCTTGCCTCAACCGAAGCGTAAAGTTTGCTATGGATTCCTCCTTGTTTTGTGTGATCTTCCGAAATTTAACACTCTCTGCGTATTTATTTTTCTTTTTGTCAAAGTGTCCAATTAAGACTTTTTTAATTTCCTCGTAAGTACAGGCTTCCGGTTCCCTCGGGTGAATCAGGAATTTCAACGCATCATTTAGATGTGTTCCCATATGTACACGTGCATAGCTATGGTGATCAGCTTCTGGTATTCTGCTGAGGTTAAGCGCTAGGTCAAACCGTTCAAAATAGTTTCCTACCGATGATATTTCTGTTTCCTTATATTCACTAATGTGAAAAGGAGGAGGCTTTGGTAATGTATTCGAAGATGCTGTCTTTACCTCTTGCCCTTGTTGCTGTTGTGACATAGCCAAGACGGCTGCTTGTGTCGCCTCTGAGACAACTTGTCGCAAGGCATCCGCGAATATTGAGGTTATCTGCTTGGTCTCTTCTTCGTCCAAAGGCATTGTCCATTAATAATGACCAAAACACTTCTGACATCACTTTTATATCCCCAAAATCGTACAATAAAAGTTAAATTCAATGAAGATTAAGGTTTTGTTACTCTTTTATTAATATCTAATTTCACAATTACAAAACGTGGTATTGAAAGTCAAAAGTACAAGAGATAAGTAAAAGCTAATCAGATATTACATATACAGTGATGCCACTATTATCGAATCGCCAAACACCACAATCATCTTGGCGCATTTATAATTTGCATACGTTGTTCGTTCATGTACTTTACCATGATGAAAATGTTGAGTTTACTGAAAAAAGGAAAATAACAGTGAAATAGTGCGTTCACAAATTAAATTCCAAGTTGTTAAGTACCTTTATTAAAAGATTATGTTTGTTGTGCTTAATTCTCTTTTTTTTAATAATTGATCAAAAATACTGAAATTTATTGTTGGAGGATAAGCTGTTCCGATACTGTTCCAAGTACCTATTGCAAATCCCGATACATTTAGCATCAAGTTTACAGTAGGAGTTGGAGTCGTAGTCGGAGTCATGAATCGGAGTCGCACTTAAAAAATTTCAGCGTTTGGAGTGGGAGTCAGAGTTAGTACTTTTTCTGACGACTCCACTGCCTTGGTGCGTACACGCAGAGAAAAAATATGTTTAAATATGGTCACCTCCAACAAAACTATTTTTAGACAAAATTTTAAACATATTATGTTTAAATTTACCCATATTATTGTCACCGACAAACATATAATTGTAAAATTAGTCCTCCATCAAGAAGCCACAACCATATTATGGTTGCCTCTAAACATGTTATGGTTAAATATGACAATAATTTGTTTTTAAATTAACAATAGTATTTTCCTCTTTTCTAAGAGCAACATGCTTTGGTTGAAAATCAACCATGCTATTATAAATGTTAAACACATTTTAGTTATTACTAACCAAAACATGTTCGGAGGCAACCATAATATGGTTGTGCCTTCTTGATGGAGGACTAATTTAACAATAATATGTTTGTCGGTGAAAATAATATGGTTAAATTTAAACATAATATGTTTGCTATTCTCTTTAAAAATAGTTTTGTTGGAGGTGACCAAATTTAAAAATATTTTTTCAATGGGTGTATGCGGAAAATATCGCTTCTGTTAGTTATCAGAATTTGACGATTACACAGGCCATCAAGTTTTTAACCCATGGACCAGAGCCTACTTTTCTAAAGATATAACCCTGGTTTTCGCCATACTCGGAAGTCATTTAGCGAAAAACTGGATTTTTTAATTTCAGGTTAAGATATCTTAAGATTTAAATGTAGTTGGTAGGACCTTCAGCCCAAATATCAGGTGTTATAAATAAAGATTAATTCGATCAGTTATAATGCCTCGAATATGGCGAAAACAGGGTATTTTTAAACCTTAAGCGAAGATATCGGAGAAAATCTGACGTGTTGGAGAAATTCTGAGTACATATTCAGATTCAGAGCAACTTAAATCTTAAAAAAAGTTAACGTGAGTTGCAGACCTGGAATTGAAGATTTTAAGCTGGAAGATTATAAGCCACACAACACGACCGATTTTGCTTTTATTGCTCCAGAAGTTTCCAGAACGCATAATTTTACGTTTTAGTGACGTAAATTTTTTTTAAACCCATTTTAATTTATTAATGTGGTTTTTATTCGACCTTTCTATTTGTAAATAGAAATGCTTTTATTTCGAGCGCGAAGTCTGTATTGAAAATAAATTATATATTATTATTTGCCTGGGCTTGTATAAATTCTTTGCAAATTTACTTCAATTCCTTCTAAATCTTCTAAAAAATTTAAAAATTTTAACTCTCTAAATTCAGAGTCACTGGCTTTAAGATTACTGCTGTTCTCTTTGCATCGTCTATTATTAAATTCAACAAAAAAAGAATAAAATAAAAAAATTTTATAAAAAAAAAAAAATTTTACCCCACTTGCTTTTACAAATTAATGATTTTATTTGCAGAGCAGCTACATAAAAGACTTCTTGGATTATATTCTGAAAATCCAGTAAATACTCTTTCTCTAAGAGATAATGACAAAAGTGAAAAATTAACATTTAAAGAAATTCGGAATGCAGCAATTAATAAAGAAAACGCTGGTTTAATTCAAAGAAAATAAAGAAGTCCTTAGTAAAATATTTACAGAATAATACAAAAAATGGTGTTTATTATGCAAATATTAAATGTCACTATATGTTTGAACTAAAGTTGATAGAAAAAAAACTAATGATGTTATTTCAATCAACACTCTTCGTTTAACAATAAACAGTAGTCTGAATAATTTTGGTGCATTGTCCTGTGTTATTATAAGGCTTTGTACAAGTTTAAATAATTATAAGTAAAATTGTAGTATAGAGTTCCATAAAACGTTAAATATTAATCTGGATAAATTATATCAAACATGCGAAAATATACTTAAAAATTTTTCATATATAATTTTTTATAATAAAAAATATAATATGCAGTAATACTAATACTAAGTAGATTTTAGGTTAAAATATGGGATACAAATAAGATAACGCGTATTATACCACCTTAAAAAATATTAAACGCAATAGAAGAATAGAAGCAATAGGTCTGGATGATGAAATCGTTGTCCGACTTGGCCCTTTTTAAATATATCAAAATTCGGATTTGACAGGAAACCAGATCTTCGGGCCTGTGGCACATTTTAATTTTTTCAAATTAAACATTCGTTGTTTTGGAAAAAGGAAAAAATATAGTAACTATTGGAATCAATTTCTGGGATAGTACTGTATATTAGTGTGTTCCAAAAAAATGTTTTAATCTCAACCATCATTGAAAAGCCTATAGGGAAAATTATTTTTGAGATTTTTTTTCAGATTTTTCAGAAGAAGTTTAGAGGTCGCTCAAAGTAGAATTTTTGTCAAAAATCGGGTCTGCCGTGTTTTTTTTTGAGTTTTCTTCATAACTTTTTCAAAACCCACGATTTTCTTCACTTATGAGGAAATAATTTAAAAGAAAAATGTCCAAGCTTTATTTTTGTGTGCCAAAATAAGAAGTATTTGCAATGAATTTGCTCATTTAGGAACCGTACATTACAATTTTTCGTAGTTTTTCCATAAATTTTGTAAATAACGCATTATAACTTTTAAATTTTTTTGAAAATGAATAAAACTAACAATCTAGTTTAATAGATCAATTAATTCTAAATAATTCAGAAAAACTGTTTTTGAATTTGCTCTTACCGTTCCTGAGTTATACCGGTTTTCAGCTTTGTACCTAGTTTATGATATCATAACTCATACCCAACAAACAAATAAAAATTAAACGTTTTGCTTTTGTTTTGTTCAAAAATCATTTATTGGAGTTCTTACGAAGTAGTTCTATGCCCTGCAATAATCAGTGTTAGATTGATGTAAGTTGTAACAAACAAGAAGATTTGAGCAATTCAATTAAAGGCCAGCTTATAGACATGCAACCAAGAAAAAATTAAACAAATTGCTTTATCTGAGTCTCATCTTTTTGGGCGATAGATCTTAGCCCTATCCAACAGTAACAGCTTCAACAGCTATTAATGGGGCTCGCTGGATGAAGAAAATTATATATTCTTTAAAAATATGCTTTTTTCGAAACCATTTGCAGCCTTACATGGACAATTAAAAAATGATGCCTTACTAGAATTTGGTTTATTTATTTTAAGAAAAAATATCAAAAATTGGTAGCGCCTCTGTCAATGCCCTCGATTCACTCCTCTCAACGATCTTAGTCTATTAATCCGGTTGGAGAACTACAAAATTATTAATGTAGAAGTAACACGCGCCACGCTAAAAAATATTGTAGGTCGTCTCGATTCTCCTTAGGATCCGACAAACATCCGGACGGTAAGATGGGGTCAACGGACACGCTGGTCTGATGAAATTAGCTGCTGGTCTATCAGTCTGCACAAGGGGGACATTAAGACCATGGAACTGAGCTTTAACAGAAGGTTTAGCCCGATCCTCCCAAATGGGGGAGCCTGGGACAGTGGAAATCCCTGTGATGGTAACCAGGGACTACGCTGGTATACTGATGGATCCAAATTGGAGCATGGGGTGGGTGCTGCGGTATTTGGACCTAACACGCGAATCTCGATAGCCATGGGAAGATCACCAAGTGTATTCCAGGCCGAGATCCACGCCATTGATGTGTGCTGTATCAACATTCTTAACAAGGGAATGATAGGAAACATCATTGTGATATTCACTGATAGCCAAGCGGCCATTAAGGCACTCTCTTCCTGGAAATTGTCCTCGAAGTTGGTGGCGGAATGCCGGGGAAGGCTACAGGAGCTGGGCTCAAGAAATAGAGTGACACTCTGTTGGGTACCGGGACACTCAGGGTTCCCGGGTAACGATTGTGCTGATGAGCTGGCTAGGGCTGGAGCAAACGCCCAAATGGTGGGCCCGAGCCCTTTTGTGGGTTAAGCTGGGCCACTACCCAGTACCTACTGGGGGAATGGGCTCTCAGCGAAATACTGGGTATCGCTACCGGGAATGCGTCAGGCGAAGTAATTTATATTTCCCGGGAGTACATTGGAGACAAGGGGTCTCAACAGACGAGAACGACGACTGTTGGTGGCTTATCTGACGGGCACCACACGGTCAAACACCACCTGTTTCGGATGGGCCTGGCCTGAGGACCAGGAATGTAGACTATGCCGTGAGGAGGACGAGACCACAAGGCACTTACTGTGTGACTGCCCGGCGCTGGCGTGGCCCACCGAGTCGGTGCAATACCGGCAAAAGACCTTCTTGGGTTTCTCTGGGAGGCATAGGGTCTTTTGGCCAACTAAAGGGGGGTGGGTACAATAGACCTGGTTTGGTCGCGGTACCGTCTGCGTTGGGAGAAATCTCCCCGCTCTCTCTCGAAAAAAACGCGCCACGCTAAAAACTATTCTAGGTCGTCAGTGGTACTTTACCCAAAAATTTGCTACCTTAGGGATTTTTGATGAAGATATCGACACCATAACTTTCAGTTGAATGGCAAAAAATCTACATACGTCAAGCACCGAGAATGAAGTAGTAAGCAAAATTTTAACAAAAGACAACCTTAAAAATGAAGAAATTCAAGGATTCATTTCCAAAACCAGTCTTATTTTTTTTGAAGTTTTCAATATTTAAATTGTTTTTTTTTAAGCAGATCCAGAAAATTTGGAAGCCAACAAATCTTTTGAAGATGCATAGAGCAAAGCTCAACATATACAAGTGGTAAATGGTGTGTCAGAACATGGTGTGGCTTTGACTAACACTAACTTCAATCTAAACTCTTATGGAACTGATTCTTAAAATATTGTTACGTTTTTACTTTATAAAACGCGTTAAGGTTTATTCCCTTTATAATAAACCTTTGAGTTCTTTTAATTGCAAATCAAAATAAATACACACACGAATTCAACTTAACAAACTTTATTGAAATTAATGTTCATAAAATTTAACCACTATTGTAAGTATCGATCTGAACCGTTTAATGTCTCCAATCAAACTAAACTAAACTTTTATGAGTTAGCCTGTATTTATAGTTCAAAACTGTTCCTAGTTGGTTCAAGAACCGTCAAGTAGTTTCTAGACAATTATGTTCGAATTATTTTAAATCTAAAGTCTACAATTACAATTGCTAGAAAATTTAGTACAGTGGCGTTCATAAAAATAGTAACTAATATGACATAAAACTATAATTTACAAGATAACTTTTAACTAAAACCATAAATAATTCTTAGACAAATCTAATTACGTAACAATATATTACAGGGAAACGACTATAGCGTAATAACCCCAATAAATGATTTTTAAATAAAGCAAAAGAAAGCGATTGATTTTTGGTTGTTTGTTGGGTATGAGTAGTGATATAATAAACTGGGTATAATGGTGAAAACCGGTATAACTCAGGAACGGTAAAAGAAAATTCAAAAATATTAATTTCTAAATGATTAAGAATTAATTGATCTTTCAAGCTGTGTTATTATTTTTTTTTCATTTCATAAAAATTTTAAAAATTGTTAAGAGTTATTTTCAAAATTTATGAAAAAATTTCGAAAAACTGTAATATAGGGTGCCTAAATGAGCAAATTCGTTGAAACAACTTATAGTTTTTGCACACAAAAATAAAGCTTGGAAATTTTTCTTTTAAATGGTTTAATAAAGAGGAAAGAAAATCAAAGTTTTTGGCAAAATTATGCAGCAAACTCAAAATTGGCCGGCAAAACAGATTTTCGGCAAAAATTCGACTTGAGCGACCTCTAACCCTTTTCCGAAAAATCGGAATAAAATCTCAAAAATACTTAACCCTATAAGCTTTTGAATTATGCTTGAGCACCCATGAAAATTAAAAAAAAAAATTTTTTCGGACACACTACTGTATATATCTATTTAAAGTAATGAATAAATCTGTAGAAAACTTTGATTTGCTATAAAAATTACGCACAAATGTACACGTAGAGAAAAACATGGTTGAAGTATTGGTTAAAAAAGACATTATGGTGCACGCAACAAACTAACTATTGTTGTTGTTAACATTACCTTTTTACTACTAATAATATTTTGTTTCTTTTTAACAATAAAATGTTTACTTCTCTTAAAAAATGGTTGAATTTAACAATATTATTTTTTTTTAACACTTAAACATATTGTGGTTACTTTTATCATATTATTGTCACCGATAACCATATTATGGATGAATTTATTCATCCAAAAGACTCAAGAATATTATGGTTGTCTCCAAACATGTTATGTTTAATAACAATAATAACATGTTTAATATTATAATATCTTAAAACATTGTACGTTTATTTTCAATTTAAAATAATATGTTTAAAAGCAATGAATGCTTTTCAATTCGATACTTGTTTGGTTTGCTTAAAATTCTTAATAGTTTCATTCTAATTATTGGTGTATAAACCAGTTAAACAGACAGAATGCTAATGAAGGTCGTCACAGCTTGGAAAATGCATTAAAGGGGATTAAAAGTAGAACAACTCACGTTACCGAAATAAAAAACGAAATGAAATTATAACTTGAGACTAATTAAAAAATGGCTAAAATAACATTCATCATATTATTGTAAATTCTGACCATAATATGGTTTCTTTTTTCCCAATTCTGCAAATTTCTGTTCAAAATGACCCATAATATGGTCAACATTTTCCAATTTAATTTTGACCATTACTATTGTTGATTTTTTCCAAAATATTGCTAGATTTGAACAAATTATAGCTAATTTTGTCAATATTCAGGTTGATTTCAGGCAAATTTTGTTATCGTGTATCATGTTATGTTCATATTTAACCATTATATGGTTACCTGTAGACATATACTAATAGACAGGCTTTAATAAAACTACCTTCGCTCAAAAGTACAATATCAAATGTATCTGTTATGTTCAATCTTATTCATGGTAATATATTTTGTGAGTTTCTTGTAAAGTCTGTTAAATTTTTTTATCAAAGTTGTTTTTGGGAATACAATTATTTATTAAATACAATTATTTGTTAAATAAAATATAATTTGTCGCGATACTAGTCAATATAATCAACTTGTTTTAAAATTTTGTAGAGTAAATTACGCTATTGCTGATCCCTTTTCAAGGTTGTGGCTACAATTTAATTCTTTGTCACAATTAGTTGATTTTTTCTTTAAATTTAAATGTTATGAAACACAAAATGAATGTTTATCTTAACTAGTAATCTTTTATGTACATTTTGATATTATTATTATTCATAAATTTAAAGGTTAATCTTGTTAAAAGTCAGAAAGGATAATGTACATTTATTTAACAAATTAATAAATAAACAAATAAGATAAACAGTATTAAACCCCAACCATAGCATGTTACTCCTTGAATATGGTTACCTCTAACTCCAGCTCTTTAGCAGATATAGGACATATTCTGTCTATAACAGAGTTTAAATAGTTTCCCTTGAAGATAATGCCCCGTAAACAAAAACGATTATAGAGTTTGACAAAAGTTTATTAAGAAAAATTTTGCGCAGCAATTTACTGCATCTTTTTTTAGACAATGAAAACATAATTTCATGTAAAAATTTATACTAACAACTGCAATAAAATACGAAAATTTGTTTTTGTTTTCCATAAAATATCTCACACGAAATTTTGTTTTAATTTTCTAAAAACAGACAGTTAAAATATGTTTATGAATACAGAAATACGTATGTATGTACATTTCTGTACAAAATTCCTGAAAAATCTTGACAAATTTAGAGTATTTTGTCAATTCAGTTTTGAAATATCATATTTCTTAAATATAATTGAAATTGTTTCTAAAAAAGAGCATAAATACGATTATTTTTACAATTTAAATTTTGAAACATTTTAACATTTTTTTACAGAAGAAAAAACATTCCAAACTTAAATCAATCCGAAATTGAGTTTGTTGTCTCTAATAATAAAAAAATACTACACAAACATATAAACTCATAAATCATACACATAAACAACAACACTAAAATATGACAACAAAAACAACTGATAACAAATGTCAAAATTGACGAATTAGCACAACGATTCTCTTAAATTACAGTAAGAACAGCAGATACAAATACAAGCAAATTCTCTTGTACTCTTTTTCTCATTTCTTCTTATATCCTGTGTCCGGGTGCGGGTGTGTGTTTGTATTTATTTGTTGTTTGCAAAATGGGGAAAACATGAAAAAACCGGGCTCAGACGTATGTATGAGTAGCTATAAATACTGGAAAAAAGAGGCAAAATAAAACAAAACGAAATATACAACAAATAACTTCTGCTAAAAAGGTGTGTGTATGTTTACTTAGTTCTCTGGTAGAGACATTAACAAACATGTCGACTCAAACGTTAACACACACACACACACTCAGACACGCATGCAGGATTATAATTCAGCTGGCCAACAAAACTCAGCCATCAGACCAACCATGTAATAAAAATACAAGAAAAACGAACGAAATGTTGAGCAAAAAAAAAAAACAAAATAAATTTTGTGTCACTGTGTCAATTGTTCCAACACAACAAAAACATCCAACAGTACAAGTAAGTACAAAATGTTGCTGACGACAATGATAATGACGTTGTTTACAGAACATGATAATGACGTTGTTACTGCTTATAACGATGATGATAATGATGATAATGACGATGAGTGTGGAAATGATGTTGTAAAATAAATAAAGTAAACTGAAGAGTAGATGAAACAAAGAGAAATTAGGAAAAATAAGGCAGGTTATTTTTGCTACTCGAAGAGGGGTTTGGGGTAGTTAAAAAGTGAGTTTGTGGTGAAAATTTAACAAAACAGGTTAACCAAAAAACAGGCCAGATGTTTGGTTTGGTGGCTGTCGTGGTACTAGTAGTAGTAGTGAAGCTTAAGATGATGACTTTTCTGACAGCATTGGTGATAGTAGCTGCGGCAACGGTGATGCTGTAAGTTATGTTTATGTTTTTGTTTTTTTTTAGATCTGTAATGAAATTCCTTAACATAAGAAAACCCTAAAAAATTCAAGTGGAATGTTTGGTATACTCCGAGGTTTTTTTTTTATTTCTATTTTTTGTATTCTTACATTCGGTTTTATTGCTCAACAGTTGCGTTGAGTGTCAATTTAACAACAATTTTGTTTTTGTTTTTATTTTTTATTTTTTACATTTACTGCTTAAGAAGTCTTTAGTCGTTTACCAAAGATATTTTTTTTTTTTTGCTATAACTTACTCAAATTGTAAAGTTTACGGCGCATGTTTGAAGAATCCCATTTACAATAACACCTTACACTTCATAATCACAGTGTTGATGATGACGAGGCCGACAACGATGTTGTTGAAAAAGATATAGGAAGATGATAATGGAAATAAAAAGCTCATAAGAAAATTTAAAATTTACGCACCTTTTTTTTTAAGGTAATTAGATTGAGATTCTTTTTAATACATTTTTAATTTAAGTGCTTTTTACAAAATTTTCGTCCAGTAAATTGTTAAGGGTACTTATTAGTAAATTTTCAATATATTTTTAAAACATATAAAAGAATTCTTTTATCATTTAATATATGAAAATTTTCAGGTTTTGTCTTCTATATTCCAAGTATTTTTAAAAGATCCTCCTCTTAATTTAGGTAGTTGCAGATCGGAATGAAACTAAGTAGATCCTGTAATACCGTTACGAAAATCCCTTATAAACTGAACTCATACCTGAATACTTTCTATTATTCTATTCTTATTTTGTTTTATTTATTCTCAGTATCTCTTTCCATAACTTAAAGTTTTTCATTAATTAGTTTTTAAGGTTTTCAACGTAGTTTTACCGAATACCCAGAGATAAATTTAATAATAGATTTGATATATTTTCAGAGTCCTAAATGGTTTCATTCATACCAACAAAATTTTGTCGACAAATTAGTTTCGAAGTTAAAGCTTATAAAGGGTGGTCAAACCCAAACGCCTGATATTAATTGTAAATAAAACCGAAAGCTTTCAGAGAATTATCTTAATACTTTTTAATATGATAGAAGGATCTATGACGATTATCTGAGAAACAAAATATCGGCCAAACGCTCGCCACGGTTTCGGTGGCATACCTCTATCCGATGGTCCCTATTTTCTATAACTCTGCGACATAATTGAGGTTCAATGACGTTAATTTGACAAATCATCTCATCGCTTAGCTCTTGAATCGTTCTTGGCTTATTGATGTACACTTTTTCTCTTAAATATCCCCAAAGAAAGCAGTCCAACGGTGTCAAATCACGTGCTCTTGGCGGCCAATTAACATCGCCACGACGTAAGATAACACGGTCATTGAATTTCTTGCGCAAAAGAGTTATTGTTTCGTTGGCTGTATCGCTAGTGGCACGATCCTGTAGGAACCACAAATCGTCCGGGTTCTAATCCTCCATTTCTGGCCACAAGAAGCCAGTTATCATCTCGCGATATCGAGCACCATTCACGGTGAGCGATGTTTTCCGCAAAACGAACTTAGCGAACCTACAGACCCGGTTTGCTGAAATTTACACACAATTCTGCCGATTGTAAATACATCTGGATGATTATGCTGACAAAAAAAACACGGAGTGCCCGAAAAGCATTTAGATTTGACGGCCATTTTCGTAAAAGGCTTTACAATCTGAACGCGCTGATCAATTGGGTAACTCTCCATGGTTAAATTTGTCAAACACCGAAACAAAGAAATGTCAAAATAAGTTGGGCAAAAAACTTGAGTTAAAGGTATTACTCACAATTAACATCGAGTATTATTGTTGGACCAACCTCATCATCAAATCTATATATTTATTATTAAAGATTTTTGTTTACAGCAAACTTTTTTAACAGAAGTCAATTTTTCACCAATTCCTTTTTTAAATAGAACTTATGTGTACCAAAGTTATAAGCAACATGAGCATTAGGGGTATAACCAAAAAAAAAACCTATCACGACGGGGTGGGCACTTTTGTATATATTAAGAAAACAGTTTTTTGAGATCAATTTGGATAAAAAACCTCCCCCCCAAAAACGTTTTTTCTAAAAGCTTCCAAAAATTAATAATATTTGAATTTTTATTTTTTAAATACCATACATACAGTCATGTACTATATATTAACCTCAGATACTAAAAATTATCTTTGTTGAAGGAAATAAACTTTAAGTTAAAGTGCGTGTTGTTCTGCAATATTGTATTTTTAATAAACAAAAAAAATTCAAATACTAAACTTCAAAGTGATTTGGGGGGGAACTTTTTTAACGCCCGCGAAAAAGTGACCCCACTTTTCATCATAGATTTTCATGGTCTATATGGCATGGATAGGTATTTTTTGATAATTTAAAAAATTGTTCAAAAGTTATACCCCTAATGAGCATAAGTAGAAAAACGTTTTAGTGCATCTTTAAATATTCAATGTAAGAAGGTATGGGCTTGGTGAACTACTTGCCATTGTCTGCATCCTTACAAAAACTTTACAAAAGCTGATATATCAAACTTTAACAAATGTTCTAAGAAATTTACACCTGTACTTTGCGCTGAAAAAATTTTGAAATTTTTGTACAGTTTAATTATCAGGGAAACCGTAATATGCAATTTCAGGTTTCTCAATGTGCGACCAATGAAGGTAGAAACAATATTTTTAGCAGTTTTAGATATTTGCTGCACTGATATTCCCCGAGAGTACAATTTACAACTAGCAAATCTTACCAGTAATATATTTCAATGCATTTATCAAGAGAAGGAATTGGGAATTTAGCACAACATCTCTTTAATGAATTTTTGTCTCCCAAGAAAACTTTGATTTAAACGTCTATATTAAAATTATTAAGCATTAAAACTTGGAACTTGGCAAAACTTTATTAATTAGAACATGCAAATTTAAATCAAGACAAATTTTTAAATAAGAGTTTGGATGTCCTGGTAGTCTAGTTGGTAGTAAGCTAGTCTATCAATGCGAGGGTTGCGGATTCTATTCCTTTCAAAGACTCTGGTATGTTTCACTACAACGGGAAAAAGGTCTAAGTTTATATTCCTTGGCGTATTAAGTTAGAATATAATCTGTAACTCTTAATAAACAAAAAAAAAAAAAAAAAATTGGATATATAAAAAATTTCTTATCCACTTTTAAAAATCTTTTTACTTGCGGAATTAATCTTATGATATACTACGTTGGATTTCCAAGGTAAAAATACTTCTAAGACAATTGGTACTCAATTTCTCTGCATGTTTTTAAAGACAATATCAAGACACAAGTATTCTTGATTTTACTAGCTCACCAAAAATATCTTTCGACCTTACAAAATTTGTTCTATTTCCGAAAAGTGTTTTGAAAAATATTTCATAAAAAATTTTAAATCTTTCAAAAAAAATTTACCCACTTAAAATTGTTCTCCTTATCCCCTCCCACACACCCCTTTCAATATGTTATCAAAACTTTAAAATGATTTTCTTCTAAAAAAAAGGAACAAAAACTACAACATTTTTCGGCTTAATATTTTTTGTTGGATTTTTGTGTATACAGTTTGGGCGCGACACGTGCATACAAAAGGAGATGCTGTTTATTAATAGTTCAAAATCTCCCTCATGCTCTTCCGATACAGCTCTCTCAGCCCACAGACAATAAAAGTGTCTCCCTTAAATTAAGAAGTTTTGCTGAATATGTGTGCTGCTTTGCCGTTATGTGGTGCTCTTAACAACACTTTTATTGTTCTACATGATGTTAAGCTTAATTTCGCCCTGCAGCTCTGCAGCTGTTTTTTGCCTTTTTTTTTGCTTGACGTTCGCTGTTCTTTCGTTTTTCAGTTACCAAAAATGAACACTTGACGCTCCAGCATCTGTGTAAAGTTATGGCAACTTGTCAGACGTGTGGTAGATGTTCTGTAAAGCCTTTCGTTAAAAGTTAAGTCACGGCGCGTAAAAGAAAAAATAAATTTAGTAAAGAAGAAAAAATAAAATCTGAAAATAAAAGAAAGGAAGAAATTTTTAAAAATTTTAAATAAGCAGAAAAAGTCTTTATTCCGAAAAAACACGATAAAGTTCTTAAGCATTTACTAAAGAATTTAAAAGCAAAAAGAAATATATTGTTCAATTTAACAAGTAAAAATAAATTAACAAGGATTTGTGTAATCAGTTTAGAATTTTATAGGGTGTGTAAAAGAAAAAAAAAAATACAACAAAATAGTGCATATAAATCTAAATAAAAACAAACGATTATTGCCTAAAATTTAAGTCAGATTTCTAACAATGATTTTTAATATTGTTAAACTATTTTTTGATAGACTTAAGAAGATAATAGAAAACTTAAATTTAATAAAACTAAAATTTAGTTAAAGTGTGATATTTATAGTTTTTTTTTTTTTTACAAAAAATCTGTGTTAGTGTGTGGTATTGTGATAATAATTTTATTTTCCTATAAAGCATCCCACTTTGAACACAAAAAAATATAAAATCTCCACTTAATCAGTGCGCATCTACACTAGTTTCTGGCCACACAACCCTTCTCACATACACCACACAATCATCCTCATTATCACCTTCGCATTCGCCTCTTGAGCCTATCAATTTGTCTTAAAATTAACATACTAGTTTTTCCAAACAAATAAGTATCTTTAAAATTTTTTTAAACAAAAGGAAGCTGCAAAAAATCAAACATCATAAAATTTTATTAGCATCCTTAAGTTTCAGCTTAATTTTATGGCATTTCCTTATTGTACTTGTGCTATTTGGTGTTTGACTTACTTACGCCTGTAAAAAAATGAGCCGATAAAAATCTCTCCACTTTAATATGCCAACCACACAAACACTCATATGCATACAAATAATAATAATAATAAAAAAAAAATCAAAAACAAGCAGCCATAAATTTTGACATTTCTCTTGGTGGCACACTTTCTAATGTGTGTAACACATATTTTTTTTTCTTTCCTTGTTTGTTTTTGTATTTCAAATGACAATCCAACAATAACAATACAAGTCTACACAATAGTGATGATGGCGATGATAAAATGAGCATGATGAACTGTCAAAATCACTAGTAAAATATAAACAAATGAACGGCAATGCTATTACAAAAGAGAGCAAGGAAATGGGAATAATAGAGAGAGAAGAAAAACTATTAGAGAGAATCCGTTGTTCACACATACCACAACTAAAACTGCTTTCAATTTGTTTTTATAATAAAAACTTGTCATATTGTTTTAGGTTGGATTATTGGTGAGGGGAAGGTTAGTTCTTAAAATAATTTATACTGGAACAGTTTTAAAAGCAGTTAAATTTAATAATCGTTTATCTCTTTAAACTATGCTTTGCTATTTTTTCTTATAAACTATTTCCGGTTACTAATTTTAAAGTAAGCCACCCAACAGAGATGGCATTAAGAATTTTTAAAAAATCCTTTAAAAATTGTACTTTTGTGATATTAATTGTACTAAAAGATTTTCTTTAGTTAATTTTTTTTTTTTTTTTTTATTAAAAACATTACAAAAAGGTATTGTAAATCTGAAGGCCCAACTATAAAATGCATGAGCAAGTTTCCTAAAGTTCAATATGGTTTGATACTTATGATTTGCAAGTATTCGCACAGTTGCTAAAGCCGCCTTATGCATATTATAGTTGGGCACTATTATAATAATAAGTATTATAATAATAAGTATTATAATAAGTATTAAGATAAATAAGGTATGAACTGGTTTTCAATTAGATTTCGATATCAAAATTAAGAAATCTGATATATAAATACCGCAACAATATTTTGGGGGGTTACATATTAAATATCGTGTTGGCCACTGCCGTATGAAATTACTAAAACTGAAAAGATTCCTTTCTTGATGGTTGCACGATCAACCTTTGCTTCAAATTTCGTTTCAAGTTTCAATACACTCACACATTTTCACTAATACATTCTTAAGCCTCTAGTACACGGAATGTAAAAAGCCACATGCGCATGTGGTTCCGACGTAATTTTGACGTCAATGCAAAGCCACAATAAGCATTGCGTGTTGTGTGATGACGTCAAAATTACGTCAGAACCACATGCGCATGTGGCTTTTTACATGCCGTGTACTAGAGGCTTTACTATTAAAATTTTATGCGAACTTGCTTTCAAATTGTGTGTACAGTCAAGAAACCAGCTAATTGCACTTTTAATTAGAAAAATTGTCTTCTGTCCTTATAAATTGTTTTTTTAATAATATCTTCAAACTAAATGCCTTAAAACTGCGTGCAGCCTTCGTACCAACTTTCAATTTATAAAAATTTTGACAAGCAGTATATGTAAAAAACTTAACTGCAGTGTTAATTGTACCAAATTTGTCAATGGTGTACAATTGTACTTTTCGAGTTTAAATAGTACCGAAAATGTACGATTGTTCCAATTTTACCATCCTTGCATTACACCATCAATCATGAGGGACAGTCAAAAATTTCGTCAGTCAATAGTGCACCCCAAATTAAGCGAACGTAGTCTGCCTTCGGAATCGATTAACAGCCATTAAATATTTGTTTCCATTCCTGTTTAGGATAAAATAAAATTTTAGGTCGATTCTGTTTCTTCAACATGAAAAAGTCAGTTGGAAGGTAAAATTGGGTCATATTGACTCAAGGAATGCAGAAGGGTTAAATAAATGAATGAAAAAGTCAGTTGGAAGGTAAAATTGGGTCATATTGACTCAAGGAATGCAGAAGGGTTAAATAAATTCAAAATTTTCTACTATACTTTCTATTTCGGAGAGGTGAAAGGTCTAGCTTTTATAAAAGTTTAAAAAAAAAATTTTATATTGAAGACTCTTAAATATTTTTAGTGATTAGTTTATAAATTTATCTATTCTCCGTAAAAAAATCTCTTTAACCTTTGGGCTTAAGCTACAAAACGGCAGAATCAAAACTATATGCAAGAACTTTAGGTAAAAATAACTCGATAATTGGCTATAGGTCCGATAATTTATAAAATTCGTTACAAGTAATATTTGATTAGTGAACAAAATTTTGTAATGATCCCTAAATCCGAGTTTAGTCGAGCGAGCATTTGGAAGAAAAACATCTGAAATTCTCTTTTGTTTTTTCATTTGCGGTCCCACAGACGAACATGTTACCGACAACCTTCTGTTACTATTGTTGCTTTTTTTGTAAAAAAGCAAAGCAAATGTAAACAAAGAAAATAAGAACAAAGCGTGACGCCGAGTACCGAACACAAAAACCATACTCTCTTCCCCACCCGTAATATGCTTTCAAACTAATTGTTTCCCTTGTTACCCTTTCTAAATGGTGACTAAGAGATTTTGGAAAACATCCCAAGAGTAGTCCATTTGCAGGACATGGAAAATGCATAAATTCGCACAAAACTTTTGTAAGAGTGATGATAGTAAAAAGGTGAACGGTAAATATTTGAAATAGTAAAAAACGCCATTAAATTGGAAATCCTTGCTAGAGTAAATCAATAATAAAATTTTAGAATTCTAAAATTTAATTTGCATTATTTTTTTTCTAATTTTACTAAACACTATCTGCCGTATTCATAAAAATATTTTTATTTTAATAAAGACTTGCAAGACAGATTTTCTATAACCGTTTTACTAAATAAATTATTGTTAAATTAAATAGGCGTTTATATAAACGGGTGTGTGTCTTTCTAAAAGCGTTTTTTTATTCAACTCGATTGCCTGAGAAAGTAAAAACCTCTGAATTTTTTATTCTGCTTTTTTTTTGCTGTTTTTATATGTGTAACAGCTACAAAAATTCGATCTGAACCCACTTTGCAGTATACCAATTTACTTAACATGACATTTAGAATCGAGCCAATATTGTCCGTCCATCCGTCTGTTTGGTTGGCTGTATTAAATTACATACGTTTTAATTGACATTGGACCAAGCCCGTGAAAATCAGTCTATAATTTCACATAGCCCCTTATACAAATTTCTTTCCATAATAAAATCTTCGTTCTCATAAGCCATATAATTATGTTGGTATCAAATTTGGCCTAAAATATTTAATTGCAATCTAAATCTTCTCACGAAGTTTTATTGGAAGCGGCCCATATTAACCAAATATGAATCCCGAAAATAGGATGTAATGTCATAACTTCTTAAAAAAATTTAGTGTTAATATAAAATTTGGCGGTAATAGCTTTTATAACAGTCTATTTGATGTAAAAATTTATTGCTGGTAGGTCTAGACTTAGCCACAGGCTCCTTATAAACAAATCCTTTAAATCACTTTAAGACAAAAAAAATCTCATACTGATGTAGATATGTAGATAATATTCTGCACACAAATATCTTTAATCAATCTAAGCCTCATAATATGATTGCTTATGGGTTCTGAATAGGGTACCCTGTTGGTCGAGCTTGACCGACTATACATTCTTTTAAAAACATTAATAAGTAAAATTAAATAAAAGCTTGAATGAAAAAAGCAGCCGTATGCTCCACGCAGGAGTCAAAGAAAGCAATATGTCGTGTTTGTTTTTAGCTGCATAAGAACTTTCGATATCGATAACTTTGGTTTGACTGCTGAGAAAGTCATACTGTGCTGACAATTCTGTGTAGTGAGGTTTGGCAAGTCATTATGAATTGATTAACGCTAAAAGAACACTTCCAAATTTTAAAATAAATAAATATGTTTACGAAGTTAATAGAGCATTTTATCCATTTTACAAAGCTCGTTTCTGGTTAAACGGCTACGTCAATAAGCAAAATTTCTGTATTTTGAAAGAAGGCAATCCTTAAGCTGCTTACGAATCCCCATTAAATAAAATTTACTTTTTGGTGCGGTTTTCAGGCTGGCGGCATATTCGGTAGTTATTTATTTCGAAATGAGCAAGTAGCTGCCGTTACGGTAAATGGTGAGAGCTATCCAGGCAGTCTGACTGAATTTTTGTTTCAAAAACTTAATCAGCTTAACAACAACGACATTTGGTTCCAACAAGACAAGAATTGTCATACAGCGCAAAATCAATTTGGTGACAACCTTATTTCCAGAAGTAGTCCTGTTCACTGGCCTCCTCGTTCGTGTGATATAATGCCTCTGGGTAGCTTTTTGTGGGCCTGTGTTAACTCATTGGCTAATGCCGATAAACCAGCAACTCTTGAAGCATAGAAGCCAATATTCAATACACCAATGAGACCATACGGCCAGGTTTATTGAAAAAAGTTGTCAAAAATTGGAAATAGGATAATCCTACTGAATACTCGTAAATCGTGGAAGGGCTAGATCGACTGCCTAATGCCCCCTCTAAATCAAGACTTCACCACAGAAGCAGATGGGCTCTTCTCTTGATTCTGTTGGTTGGGAGAAATCATTGTGGTTTCATGCTTCTCACCATAGTCATAAAGACAGGTCGCCAGCCTCTCTGTCAATACTGCTGATGTTTATATTGGTATTGTCAGCAGTTGACCAGCACATTCAGGACATACAGGATCTCGCATCCCGATACCTTAAAACCGCTATTGCCGTTTCTGTCACAGTAAATACTTTTCTTTTTATTCCAATTTCAAATCAATGTCTAACAGGGTAAGCAGTGGGTAAGCGCCCAAATATTCCTCTTTCACCAAATCTAAGATAATCAAAATCATTGCAAAGACATTTATTGTAATAGTTCGCGGTATTCTCATCTTATTTGGTTTATATCGCATTAAGCTATATTTGAAATAAATCTAGTTAATGTAAACTCAATCTGGAAACACTTCTTTCCCTCACCAATACTTTGACTACAAAAGAGTTAAGAAATTTGGCGCATTCTTAACATAAATTCTAAAATAATTTACTGAAAGGTTACTGCCAGGCTCACGATTTCGAATGTAAATTTCATTCGCTTAGCTCAAATATAAAAAAATAATACATTAAAGTTTGTTTTTGTTTTTGTTTTAAATGTAAGTTAGACGAACAAAGTATTCGTTCCAAATCGAAGGACAGCCCGTTGATTAAGTTTTGTTTTAATTTTTGTTAGGCAGTAAAGGTAAATTTTATTTTTCAGCAAATCAGAAATTTTAAATCACTAGTTAAAGATTTAAAAATGTCAATAGTTTTTTTTTTTTTTTTGTTATTCCTTCTAATCAATTCCTCGCTCTGTTTCCCTCTTATTCTCTGTTTCTTATTCCTTGTTCTTTCTCATTTTCTAAAAAGAAATGTCAAAATTTTCCTCTTTCCTTTTCAACTACAATTTGTTTCGGGTTTCCTTTAGAATTTTCTCTTTTGCTAATATCCTTTATCCTGTCCAACAAATAAAGAACATGCGTACAAAACCACTGTTTATCACAACTAAGAAGAAGCTGTAATAATTCAGATGCTGCAGCATCGGGCTGTTACTGCTGCTGTTGCTGCTACTTCTGCTGCTACCGTTAATGCTGCTAATGTTTATGTTGGTTTTGCCAGCAGTTTAGCTGCATATAAAAAGTTTTCACAGGACTTTTGGGAAAATGAGATTCTTTCGTCGGTTTTTCTCGAGCCCCAACATAAAATATTACAATGTCAGTTGTTTGATGTTGCCTGGCTTGGCTCGTTTCATCTCGGCTCTCCCTAGAAAAAAAGCCAAGCATTTTGTCTGCTTGTGTGTCTATAACAAACAGTGGAAAAATCCTATATTTTGCAGGAATACAAATAATGATTTTGTTGTTGTTTAATTTCTGTTGTAGTTGTTGTAATTTTCCATTTTTTTTAATATCATGCTCTAAACTTTACTATCTGGTGAGTGTTTTTTCTTTTAATTTTTTTTTTTTTGCTATGATTTTCAGTTTGCATGAGTTTAATAATAATGAGTGTCTGTATATGGATAGTACAAAGTAAGTGTGTGAGTATTTTTTGCTTAAATGAGTGTGTGTCAATTCTTTGTTTTTTTTTTATTTTTACAACAACAATTTTTTTTTGTGTTTGAAAATCAGATACTTTTTTCTGGCTCTTTAGTTGAAGCTTTATACAGTAGCAAAACAACAGAAATTTGAGTTGGTGCGTCGTCTGTCACAATATGAAGACCGATATATTCCGTGTTTTGTCCTTCCTAAATCACACGTAGTTAATATTAAAATAAAAGGAAACACACTTAATTTTAAATTAAATTTTTTAAGTTTTATTATAAAAGAATTTATGTTAACTAAAGAAAAGAAAAACAAAAAGACTTCAAAGTAAAAGCATTTAATAGTATTGATTTAGATCAAAGCCAATTTAATAATATTCCAACTAAATAAATGAAAAAGTGTTTTTTTTAAATAAAATATCCTGGTGATTAAAAAAAGTTTTACCTACAAGTGTTTTTTTTTATCTTTTTTACTTTTAGCAAAAAGCATTCAACAAATTGGCAGCTGATTTTGAAAAATTAAAGAAAATATTGCCATAAATTAATAAATTAAAAAAAAAAAATAACAGTGAAATTGAAAAAAATAGAATAAAATGCACAAATAATTAACAATATGTTGTTAAGAATTATAAAACAGTGTTAAACTTTAATGTGTATTTAAGTGCTTTTATGGCCCCAACATTTTTAGCAAAAAAAAAAACATGTTGGGAAAAAGTGTTGACTCAACTAAATACCGCCATAAATAAGATAACCAAATAAGTAAGAAAAAAATACCATCTCCATTATCCAGAACGATATAAAAATATGCTGACTTAACAAAATTCCCGAATTACAATTACAACAAGTAAAACAAGTGTATTAAATAAAACATATTTAAAGGAATGTATGGCAAAATAAATTAAATTTAGCAAATAAATAACCAAAAAAAAAAAAATAAAAAAAAAATTGTTAAAAAACCCCCCAGAAAAAAATAACAAATTGTGTTCATTAGTGCTTAAAACAAAATAATAAAAATCATGTTACCCACAATAAAATAATAAAAATTGCTTAAAATAAATTTTTAATATTTCTGTCAAAAATAACAAAAAAAAAATTTTAACCAGAAAATAAGAAAATTTAAGCCATAACAAAACCAGTGTAAAGCAATTATTTTTTTACAAATCTATTCCTTTATTTTTTAAACAAAATATAAGAAAAAAATATAAAATAAATCAAGGAAATAAGAATAAATCCCTCAATCGCTAAAATAAATTAACAAAGGAGCCCCTATTTATTCTTTTTATTTATCTCAAACTTAAACCGAAACAAATACGAATTGATCATGTTTTGTTAAGCAAATTTTGTAATTCCCCACAATAACTTGCTCATGCTGTTTATCATCGACATTTTGGCATCGAACGGGAGTTGTTAAACTAATCCTTAGAAAATCTTGGATTTAACTTTTACGTGTACCCATTTACCACCACCATCCATCAAGTTTGATATATGCACTTGATACTTATACTCCAAAAAAAAAAAAAATGTGTTTAAATAAAAGAACTTCTTATTAACACGCTACCGCTTCGACAAAGTGAAGCAAAACAAAAGGCAGGCGAAAAGGAAAACTAAAATCAAATAAAAAATAGCAAATGTAAGTCTGTGGTTTATTTTCTTTTTTCTTTTAATTTAACATACCTATCGTTAACTAAAATGCAAAAGACCCTATCTACTATTTTAAAAAAATTTTACAGGAGAAGCAAATAAATATTTAAAATGATAAATTGCCTTAGGGCCTAATTGTCTAAAACGCAACGCAACGCCAAAAATTTCACTGAAAGCAAAAACAATTTCAAATATATTTTATTATTTTGGAATTCATATTGAATTTTTAAATTTCAAATACTTCATATTTTATGGGGTTGAAAATTTAAAAAAAAAACTATCGGCCATGTTCTGGAAATCGAAATCACGTGAAATTGAAATCGAATCAAATTTTAAATTTATCCTGTGCTTAAAGTTTATAAATATATTTGCTTTTAAATGCCTCATATATTGTGGTGCACTCACCTTTACTACTATACCTCTTTTCAAATCAGGAAAAGATGCGATAATTTTGAAAAAAATTTAATTGAATATATCCAACGATTTCAATTTCACGTGATTTGGATTTCCAGAAAATGGCCTTATATGAATTTTTGTAGAAAGCAACAACAAAATTATAAAATATTTTTGAATTTGTTTTTGCTTTCAATGAAGTTTTTGGCGTTGCGTTGCGTTTTAGACAATTAGGCCTCAAACTATTTATAATTTATTTTTCTTCTACTTTTTTTTTTTTTTTTTTTTTTGCAAAACCTACCACTTGTATTGACTATTGACAATGTTGCATATTCTGCATACTATTAGTTAGGTCTTCCAGCGTTTATCAAAAACATAATCTTTTATAGATAGGGCCGTTGGTTTTTGTTAATAAAATCGCTGGCTAATTAGGGACTTTTGCGTTTTAGGAAACGATATGTACATACATGGTATACATACATTTATAGTAAATTTTGACAATTTTTTTTTTGGCTGTTAAATATCTGTCATACATACTTCAAATCAAAAAAAAAAAAAAAAAAGAAGCAATGCCTTAAAAGAGAAGTTGCAAAAAAATTTCGGTTCAGGAAAATTTTACTCTACTAAACAAAATACCGATATGCTTGATAAATTGTGAGACTAACATTTTAATGAAATTTATGACAGTTCATAATAAATGTGGCCCTTTGTTTACAATACGAACCACAGGATATAATATATCGAGCCAATATCGCAAAAATAGCTTAAGCGACATAATATTTAACTGTTGTTTTTTTTTTAAATAAATTCATTGGCAACACTTGCATCATCTCCTAAAACTATGGTCAAATAAGGTACCGTTACGATTTTATAGCAAAAACAATTTATGCTTAAGTTAACATTGAAGGTTTGTTTACGTTTTTTGTGACAGCGGATTATCGCTTAAGCTAAAATCCTCCACAAATATATGAAAAACAACTTGTGTTTGGTGAACAAAAATGGCTAAATTTACAAAAAAAAAAAAAAAAATAAGTTTTATTTTTTGTTTACAAAAAAAATTTTATATAGGTAATAAATAAATTTACCAAATCAAAACAGAAACAAAGATAACAAACAAAATTTTGACATCTAACAATTATAAAGCTAAAAAAAAAAAAGTTAGCAGCAGGGCTTTTATGATCACCTGTAATGAATTCGCCTTGATTTTATTTATGGCTTAGAAAAGTCATTTTAAGTGGAATAAATATAAAAGTCATTTTAAGTGGAATAAATATAAAAAAAATAATTTAATTTAACAAATAACAATTTTGGCACGGTCTCTGGGAATAAATTCTCCCATAAAATCGGTTAATATAATAAAGATAATATAATAAAAACTCAGAATTTGACCATTAAATGCATATACTTTTTTATTTACAAGATAATTTTTTCACAATACTTTCATACAAAAAGATTTTAAATCGGGACAAGTTTGAATCTTATATTTACAATATATAAGACCAATGTAGGTCAAAAAAAGGAATATTGCATTTTCAAAGTCAGATTTTTCGTAGACTATAATACATAAACTATGCATGTCGCTTACTTTTTTGTGGAACTCGTCAAGTTCGTTCTAATGATTAAAAATCGGGCTGATATTAAGAGTTCTGGATTGTTATTAAATTTTATAATACCCGAAGTGTCCTATTACGGGGACCTATAAAGGCCCTTCTGATATTTCTATAGATTCCGAACCCTAAACTTAAACTCCAAACAAGAACTTTATAAGCATCTGGTATTTTATTTCAATCTCACTTACCTTTTACAAAATCCAGAATTATTTCAATTTTTTTTCTTAAATCTCCCCCTGTGTTTTGCTTACGATCATGTTAAAAGAAAACTGTTAACATGAAATGCCACGATCAAATTGAAAACCTAATAATTTTGAAGTTATTAACAATTTTGACATTTTGTTAATTAGAAAACATGGAGAGGTCCAACAGAGGTTAATTTTAATCATAAATTTTTTTCAAATTGTCGTTAACGATCATTTTGCATATAAAAACTCTTATCGCGAAAATACTAAAACAGAGCTGGGAAAATTTTTATATATCGTCGGTTTATAATTTAAATGTCGTTTGTGGATTTTTTGCGGTTTTGAGTTAAAATCGATTCCTTAGGTTTTCCGACCTGATCTTTCATTTGGCGTAATCAGTTTTTCGATACCTCATTCGGTTTTCGAGATATGGAGTGTTGAGTTTGTCATATGTGGTATTTGCTGAAGCAAATTTTAAATTAAATGTGTTCAAACTGAATTTACTCGAAACTATCGGAATCCACATACGACAATTAAGCTATCAGCCGACGATATAAAAATATTTTACTTCTATTCAATTTGTAAGAAACAAGCCGATAAAGTACGGCAACTAAAGTGGGCGATTTTAGTTCTAGTTTTATTATATTTTTCAATATTCCTACATTTTTCAGCTAATGGCGTTTGTTGCTTTAAAGGATTATTTTGGTGTTAATTTTGTCAAATACATTAAACATATTGTTCAAATTTTATATAACAGAACTCTAAAACATTTCAATCGCACAGGTTATATAATTTGACCAAATTTTAAGAACAAAAAAAAAAAAAATAAATAAATAAATAAAATATTTCAAAATATGTACTGTAAACTTCTATGGTCTTAATTAGCAGATATTTGATACCTCTCACGTAACCACCATTTTTATTAAACATTAGCTATCTTGATTCTACTAAACTTTTTTTTAACGATTGTTTTTATCAAATACGTGTTAAATACAGAGACTGCAAATAACGATTATTTTTTAAATTTAACTAAAAATATCAAACTAAAAGAGAAGGAGTACACCAAGATAATCATATAGATGCATAAATATTTATTTTGTAAGCTTTATTAAAAGACTCAAATTTATCGATTATTTCTAATTTAATTATTCCTTTGGAAATAAGAATTATTTTTGACTTTGCTTATTCCTCCATAGAAAAAAGTAATTTTTAAATTGAATATAAAAAAAAAAAATTATTTAATTTAACAAATAAGAGTTTCTTCAAGGACCTTGACTCTGGCTCTGTTTTTGTGGGCACAAAAATAATATTCAAAAAGTAACTGTTATTTGCTAAGCCAAAGTAAAAAAGCTCAAACAATAAATTTTATTTTCTAAGCAAACAATATAAATCAAAAATAACTTTCATTTCCTGAGGAATAAATAAAACTCAGCAAATGGCTTTTTTTTTTCTTAATTTAAAACAATTAACAAGAAATAATGGTTAAAAAGTCATTTTTAAAATAAAACTTATAACCGCTACGGTCCCTGGTTAAATTTGAACATACTATATTCAATTTGTATACACGCATGGGGTTCTTCACTTTTCCGGTATAGTTAGATAAAAAGAAAAAAAAATCTATGTTTGTAATTTCATTAAAATCGGTTCGATAGTTTCTGAGAGGCATAAATAGTACCCCATCTTCCCTCGGGGTCCTATTATTTAAAAAATGCATAGCTTATGTGTCCATATAAATATGGACCTATCTTTGTTTTAGAATTCATTCAATCGGTTTGATAGTTTTTGAGACGCAGAAATTGTCCTTATCTCCCCTGGTACTGCTATTTTTTTTTTAAAAAATGCATAGCATATGTGCCCTCATAAATAAAGATCTATCTATGTTTTAGACTTCATTAAAACTGATTTGATAGTGAGCACAAAGACCCTATTCCGGAAAGCAGCTTTTATGTGGGCTATATGAAAGTGATTCTGTCGATCGGTATACTTTAAGGTGGGTTAAGAACCAATATTTTATGGTGTTACACACATCAGCACAAATGCATAATACCCTCTCTAGTATTGTGGTATGGGTATAAAAAAAGATCAAAATAACGAAAACTACAAACATAAAATTTATTATCATAAAGAAAACCTTCGAATTTATTCTAAAGTATTGTGTAGAATTCAATCAGTATCTTTCAGTTATTTCAACATACTGACGTAGATAGGAGTCTTTTGCCGATTTGACTGGTAAAAAGACAACTTTGTCAAACATCTTTTAGAGTAAAATAAACAACATAATTTATTAGCTTAGTAGTTGGTTCACATAAGGCATATCACTTTACGGTTCCCCGCGTGTATTAACCCCTCAAAACTTGGCCATCGTTCATTATTCATATTACGTGCGATCGTTTAGATTGTCATCAAATCGTTATAGCAGAAGCAATTTAATATACACAGAAAAAATTAAATATTGTCTTTTGTCACGAAATTCATAGAAAAAATAAAATTGTAAAAATTTTAAATTGTGAATATTTTTTGTTTCAATAAATGGTTTTTTAATTTTGATAAAAAAAATGTTCAAAAAACTTTGCCGTTTCATTAAATATTGCTCAGGTTTTGACAATTCCCAACAATAATTCTACAATTTTAAAAAATTTTATTTCAATCGAAAAAAATCGACTAAGATTGTTTGTTATTTAAATAATTTTAATTAACACTTTATTTTAAAACAACTAAAATGTTATTTAAATCAAAATTAAGTATTTCATTTTCATTCAACAAAAAAAAAAATAATTGATTCAATTATCACATTAATTAAATTCAAATACTTTTTAAACAATTTTTTTAATCGATAAAATACTGATAATAATATTTTCTGTTTACCGAAAATACAGGTAAAATCGCATACCATTGTATGTAATTCTATTTTGTTTTTGTATGTTGAGGTTTTTTAACATACGAGTATCTTATGATTTACCAATATTTTTTTCAAACTCTCTAAAAAATATTTATACTACAGGGTGCGTCCCGGCTGGTCATTTTTTTAAATATCCTTGTATAAGACTTCTGGTTATGTCATAGTAAAGAAATCATCATCTATTTTTTTGCTTTTTTGTTATATTAAATTCAAATGGAGGTATTCGTAACAGCCAAATTGCGTAAAACCTACTTCCAAGGAACTAAGGAAGCTATTGAAATTTTGAATCCAGCTGATATAGACCAAAATCTTGAATCCTGGAATATTTTATCTAGTTAATTAAGTCTTATTAATTTAATTTGAGGACTTGAGTACTTCATTTTCGACACAACGGTTTTTTTTTTGGGTAACATTGAAACGAAAACTCAGCAAAAATAATATTGGGCAAAAGCTCTATAATTAGACCAGTAAAAAAATATAAGGCATTCTTTCATCAAAATACTCCAGCTAAAAACGACATTCCTAAAAAAACTATTTTCTCAAATTGTGCAAAAATACAAAAAGTGCAATAGTCAAGTTTTGAAAAGAACCTCTTTATTTAATATAAGCTTAAATTTTATTAAAAACAATTGTTTCTCAGTATATACTAGGCTATTCATTTAATCGGACTTTTGCTTTAACCGGTTAATCGCTCTATTAATTAACCGAGGTTTTGGTTTAATCCACTAATAATCGGTTAATCTTTTTATTGATCGGTTAACCGATTAATAAAGTTTTGTTTATAAATTAAGCAATTTCCATAAATAAAAATGAATAAAGTTTTTATTATTTGGAGCTTATTAGTAAAAAACTAGCAATAACATAACAAATATAACAATTCTTGAACTAAAACGAGGAAACAAAACAATAATTCATAAATATGTAATATATAATTTTTAATTAATACACACAGAAAATATTTTCAGTAGTTGTTGATCAATTAAAAAAATTGTTTGAAAGTATTTCAATCTAATTAATGTGATAAATAAATCAATTATTTTTTTTTAAGATGAAAAAAATTAATAATATAATTTTGATTTAATTAACATTTAAGTTCTTTTGAAATATATTTTTTATAAAAATATTAATTAAATAGCATAAAATCTTACTTGATTTTTTCGGTTAAATTAAAATAATTAAAGCTTTTAGAATTGTTGTTGGGAATTGTGAAAATTTGAGCTATATATAATTAAATCAATTAACACATTGCTTGAAATGACAAAATTTTTTGATAGTTTTTGTAATTAAAATTAAAAATATCATGTATTGAAAAAAAATTCCTAATATTTAATTTTTACAATTTTTAGTAATCTTATTTTGAGCTCGAGGTCTTTTTTAATTATTTTTATTTTATAATAATTTATTAAATTTTGCCGATATTTCGTTTTTCACTAAAAAACATCTTCTGGGCTTTAATATAAAAAATTATTAAACAGAAAAAACTTAACTAGTATTATGTTGTGTTAACTAGGCTCAAAATAAGTTCTTTTATTTATACAATATATAATAAAGGTCGAATAAAATACAATATAAAATTTATTTTAAGTAATTAATAAAATCATTTTGGTAATAGGTGCAAAAGCAATAAATTGTTTGCTTATTCTATGAACTTAGTGATTAGAGACAATTTTTAATTTTTTCTGTGCATAAGTATTATTTATTAATAAAAAAATTAACTGTGGGATAATTTTATTAGTTATTTCCATAGTTTAAGGAAAACAATTTGTTTAAAATGTTTAGGATTTAAGAGATTCTTTTCTTTAGGTTTGATAAAACTTGACTTGGAAAGAATTCTTTCACTTATCGCAGATGCTGGAGAAATCGAAAGCAACCCATAATACAGAATGTCTAATTTCTCAGTTCTTTTCCTGGATTTCTCTAAGCATAGAAAATCTTCCATTATGTCTGTTTTATTTTTCAGTTTTTTTTTTAATTTTTAACTCTTCTAATTGTTTCGGTTAATTCTGTTATAAGATTGATATAAGAAGAAACAAAAAACAAAACACATATTTACATATAAAAAGTACGTGAATTAAAAAGCTGTTGACAGCAAACACTTATGTATTTAAAATGAAGGTCACTGAGCACCTTCTTTGTTTGTATGAAAAAAATATTTTCTAAACCTATACGTATTGTATATGAGACGGTTAATCAGTTAATCTACATAAATTAACCGGTTTAATCGTTAATCGAAAATACCCAATTTAACCCGATCAGTTAATAGGGTAGTAGTTAATCGGTTAACGGTTAATCGAATAAATACCCTAGTATATACGTATTAACTATTAAAAACAGCTTGGCTAAATAGAAAACAAAATTAGAAATCTTAGAATTAAATAATATAATATTTAAATAATTTGGACCCAGAATAAAAATTATTTTTACAGTCTAAGATCAATAATGTAGTAAGTACAATATTGATCTTATAATAGCTCTGTTTTCGAATCCCTTGGGAGCCCAATTTGCAAGAAAAGCGTTCCAGTACTTTAAATTTGTGTAAATGAGAGCGGGTTTGAAAGAATAAAATTCTTTTTCTTCAGCCTCTACTTTTTCTTCGTACAAATTGTGTAGATTGTCAAACAGCTGTAAGAGATAAACAAATTAAGGCATAGAAAAAAGTGCACGAACAAAATTCTGATCAAAGTGTATAATAAATAAAATAGTTTACTTATGTGAAAAGTTTTATATTAAAATATTAAAAAAAATCATGTTAATTATTGTAAAAGTGTTTGTTATTTTTCTGATAAAAGTAGTTTATTTCTACAAACAATATACAATTTTTCAAAAGAGGCGCAAACTTCTATTGTTTTGTTACGACTGTCATTTGACTGACATTTTATTTCGTGCTTAAAATTGGGGGGTTTTTTTGCCAGAAGGGAAAAAAACAGAGCTAATAATTCATTTTGTTTTGTCTGGTTTTGTGCAATTGTAACAAAGCTCTTGAAAGACAGGGTGTACGGTTTAAAAATGTTTGATATATTTGAATTCAGCTTACAAAACTGCCATTGCAAGAAGAGGGTTTTCCGAAAATTAAGTTTTGTATAACAGTGTACTCTTCAAACATAAGTGTTCTGATATTTAAATCGTCTTTCAGCTTTACAAGGTTTTAATCGAAAGGGTTTCATTATTTGAAATCATTAATATGAATTATATTGTTTACCGCTTCAAATAATTGGGTGTATTTAAGAAGAGTTTTTAAAAACTTTTTCGTCATATTAAACAAATTTTTATTCCTTTTTGACCCTGGATGTTCGTCTGAATCGACGAAGCTCACTTGCTCTATATCTTATAACTTTCTTATATCTATTTTAAACAACGTTAGCTGATGGCAAAAGCTTTAAAAAGTTAATTAATTTGAAAACACAAAAAAGGAGTTCAAATTCGTTTTGAATTTACAGAGAGAAAAATAAATTTTATATAAGTTTTTGTTGATTTTTTTAACTTAAAATATCGTTCTGCTAAAATTTTTTTTAATAGTTCGTCGATTCAATGAAGACTAACCTTAATGTACTAAAATGAATAGTAACCTTCCAGGGTTAATAAAACGATTGAATCTATTTGAAAATTGTTTAACTATTTACAGAAAGATCTTCTTATTTCGTAAAATAGTATAATATACAATTCTCTATTAAGTTTTTAGTTATTCGACATTTTTGATTATAATTTATAAATTAATTAATTTTTGCAAGCTCGAGGTCCGTTTTATTCTTTAAATTCTTTATTTTTCAATATTTCGACATCCTTTGGATGTCATCTTCAGGAATAACGAGTCACAAAAATACACAACAATTATTTTGTAGGTCTATTATTTTTTAGGAAAACTTTGTTACATATGTTGAACTTAGCTAGACTGTGTCTGCCAGTAAATGAATTTTTCATAAAAGAAATAACTTGAATTTCACTGCTTTATTTCCATTATTGAATTATTGTTTTGCTTCTTGTTTATTTCACCTGACTACATTGACCAAATTAATATATTGACAAAAATATAATTATATATTAAGTTGTTGAAGTAAACTTTTTAACTAAAATGAATTATTGCTTACGTAGAATTCAATACAAATTTTTTTATTTAACTAGTGTTAAAAAAACTAGATAACAAGTAGCAGTAACAATGAAAAAAAAGTGCAAAAAAGTCTTAAGAAATGTGAAGAGCCTGGAGCCATATTTTTACTACGACTGCTGTTACCTTCCATTTTTTTTTTTTAAGAATAATTTGTCGTAACAAAAAAATTAAATTCTAAGAGTGGAAAAAGTTTTAAATTTAATTTTTTACTGCTATATTTCCAATTATAAAGCAGTAATTACGGAAGTAATGTAATATTTAATATATATGTATATGTAACAGTAGCGGCGCCACGAAATAACACCCGATGAAATAACGCCCAATTAGAAAAATGAAAGAAACCCCAATAAAATGAAGTACCAGCCAAGTAAAAGATAATGAAGAAATGCCCAATTTTCATGACATAATCCCCAATTTAAAAATAAAAAAAAATTTTTGCTAATTGGGACTTATTTCATAATGAAATAAAACCCAAGGAAATAGTAAAATAAGACCCATTGAAATAACACCAAAAAAAAAAAAATGATTTAGAGAAGCTTTAGTTAGCGAAGCCGGCATTAGTTATACCATAGAGGAAAAACTCTTGGGCCCGCCCGAAGGCCGGCTATGCAGAGAACCTTTAGTTAGCGAAGCCGTTGTTGGTTATACCATAGAGCAGAAAATCCTTGGGCCCGTGGTAATAAATCCTTGGTATAACTAACACCGCCTTCGCTAACTTAAGCTTATCTAAATAGCCGGCCTTTGGCCGTGCGCAAGGGTTCTTCCTCCACAGTATAACAAACACCGCCTTCGCTAACTAAAGCTTTTCTGCATGTAAAAGATTCTTAAACTAATCTTGAGGGGAAATAATGATCGAATACAAAAACAAAATGCATATTTGAAATCGTGAGCAAATTACCTCTTATTTATGTACCCAGCAATACATATCAACTGAGTCCCCAAAAATTAATTTGGGGGTTTAGTTCATTACTGATTTTTGGGAACTTCGTTCATATGTACTAACTCCCCAAAAAATAAAATGAACGATGCCCCCAAAAACGTGAATGAAGTCCCCAAATATCATTTGTTTTTTCACATACAGTCGTTTGGGGACTTAGTTCATTTTGGGTTTGGGGAGTTAGTTCATTATGAAAATGAAATAAAGCCAAAAAAAAAATTAAATAAGACCCCAAAAAAAATTTTATATGAAATAAAATCCAATTAAATAATTTGAGGATTACCTTTTTTGGGCTTTTTTTTTTGAAATAACACCAAATTTAAATACGAAATAAAACCCAAAAAAAAACGAAATTAAACCCAATTTCCAAATTTTGCAATTTTATTGGGGTTTCTTTCATATTTTTAATTGGGAGTTATTTCATCGGGTGTTATTTCGTGTCGCCAGCAGTAGCGGTAGCAAAATGCCCATCAATAAAGGTAGCGTTAAAATATGCAATCAAGTAGTTAATAATGTTGCAATAAAGAAGCATATGGCATGGTAATAAAGTAGCATGTAATCAAATTAAATATAATATTAATTAAATATAATAATTTTTGTATCGTTATTATTTAAGGCTCGTTTACTTAACGAAAATCTGATACGGGCAACACTTATTTCACATTTAGACTTAAAATTCAGCAACACGTAACACCGTTTATTTTGAAACTGATTTTGTTTTTTGACTATTTAATTTCTACTTCAAAATATATATTTATTAATCTATAAGTAACTACATTTGAACTGCTCTTTAAAATAACATTGTAAAAAAAAACAAATGAAAAAGTAGCAAATAACTTTATTTTTTAAGTTCTACTTCTCTTTTGGTAGTTTTTTTTATTATTATTGCTCTTTTTTGAATTTTATTTTTTAACATTCAGCAATATAAATAATATTTAGGTAACTACAGAAATCTTTAAAGCAACTTCTACAGAATAATTCTGAAGCTGCAGCTATTGCAATAAAACCGGTAGCAATTGCAATATTTTTTAACACTGAATTTGGCCACTTTTAATGTATTTCTTATTAAGAAAGATAATTGTAAATTATTCCTATAAAATTTCCAAAAAGAATTTTTAAATTCTGTATAAAAATTTTATCTTCACGATGCATTCATTATAAGCTTACAAAAATTGCATAGTTTTGGGATACACAGAAATTAATTTCCTCATACAAAAAAATTGCATGCTTTCAGGCCGCAACCATCAAATATTATTTTGCATAATTTATGACAAAACCAATAAAAAGTTTTATGAATTCATTTGTATCAAAATTGTTTGGAAATTAAATTTTAATTGGTAGAAAAGCAGTGCAGCTTAAAGTAATTTTTAGCAAGAAATTAGCAGCCAATTAATTCCAATTTTTAAATTAGTTGTACAAATTAGAAACAAAAACATGTTTTAAAAATTTTTAAAGTTGTAGGCAATTTTATTTTATTTATTTTTTTTTTTTTTTTTTCAAATTTTATTATAAAATACAACAATATCACAATTTCACCTCAGCGCCAGATTGGCATTATAGAGGCTTGTTGGCAAAATTTAAACAAAAGTATTTCAAAATATTTATAATAAATTAAAATTTACAATTTAAGGTTTATTTCAAACATACCAATATATATTATATCAGAAGCTCATCCACATGTTGAGATAAAAAATTTTTAAATAAGATTTAAACTGCGATAGGCAAGTTATTATATTCTCTACAACCAGAGTGTTCAATTCGTTGCTTAGTTGTTACAGATTGGCAAAAAATTATTCTTAAATTGTCACGATTTCTTGTATTGAAGGTATCCTGATTCTGTGTGAATTGTATGGTATGATGCCCAATACAATTAAGACATTTAACATGTACAGTAATAACTGCAACTTATAGATCCCGTAAATTGGCAAGACAGTGGGAAAAATGTCCCCGTATAAAATAACAGTTGGAAACCGGCTGGGCAAGTTAGCTACACTTTTTAATGCCTTGTTCTGCATTCTCTGAAGCGATTTAAGCTCTGTAGTTTTTTTGAAACCATATATTAATGCAAGGTAATTACAATGACTTTGAACCAAAGCTTGATACTTTAAAAATTTAGTTTTTTTATCAAACTTGTTTCTAAACTTATATATTAAACCTAAGGCAGGAGAAAGTATTACCTTAAGATTCCTAATATGCTGATCCCACATAAGATTTCCCTGAAAACATATACCCAAATATTCAACAGATGAAACAGATGAAAATTGGCATATTAGAAAACAAAAACCAAAATTGTTCTGAGAAATTATATTGAAAACATAAACAAATTTCCACACGAAATTTGGTTTTAATTTCTAAAAACAGGCAGCAAAACCAGTGTTCCAGACCGAACATTATTTAGCGTACGGTACACACACCCAGAAACGATATATACTTTTTTAGTGTTTGTGTATTAGTTCACAACCCTAAATACTGTTCATAACTATATTCACGAAAGTAACAAACATTAAGTAGTGCACCGTTCTTCGATATAAAACAGTACTAATGCTCTGTAGTGGTTTTTTCATATTGATGAAGGAATGAGCAAAAAAAATATTTTATCAACGCTTCTTACTAGAATTGTTGTTGATTGGCAATTTTCACGACAACGGCACGAAAAGCCTGTGTGTATATTTGTATTGTGTACATGTCTTGTCTTTTTTTTTTTGTAAAATGTTTTGTTCGGGGTTCTTTTTTTCGCTTAAAATACAAACATATGTATTTTGTTTTTGTAAAAAAATTTTTGTTGTCTTTACCAGCCAAAATGGCGCTGACCACAGCTGAAACGAACGAACAATAATGTGCTGAGCGAAACGCAACGAAATTTGTGAATTTTTATAAAAAACAGAACGCAATCAAATGTTCTTCTCATCTTTATGTTGAGTTGGATTAGTGTTATTGTGTACGAAGATAACAAACAGAGAAACGAGTTTTTTAAAAATATTTACCATAAAAACATTTTACAGTTTCGTTGTTGATTTCTATTAGAAAAGTTAAAAATTAAATAAAATTCAACATTTTAATTTTTCGAATTTATTCTATGAGTTAAATTTCAGTTATGTATTTTATAAAGCTTTTTGTAATAGGCCCGCCAGTAAATGCATTACATTCTGCTGGTGTCTAATAATTGTAAAATTTTCTGTACTTCATTGCTATCCAACGGAAAGCTAAGGCAAAATGTAACAAGAAGATACAAGATAATAGTCTGGTAGTGTATAAAGTCACTCCTGAAAAATTTAAGGAATAGAACTATTACAAAAAGCTTTATAAAATACATAACTGAAATATAACTCATAGAATGAATTCGAAAAATAAAAATGTTGAATATAATAAAGTTGCTTATGAAAAGAAATAATTCCCAATATCGAATTAAATAAAATTTCATACATCGACTTCAACTATTTTTGGCCAAGCTCGTGACAGTGTGCGACGTAGAAACGCATTGAAGTTTGCGCCAACTATTTATTGTATGCCTTTATATAAAATATACGTTTTAATTTGACAACTTATCCACGTCGTATGCTACTAGAAAACTAATGTTCAGTGCAAAATTTGCTTATGATTTTCTGCCAAAAATGTGTGTGTGTTTATAAAAAAAATTTGTTGATTAAGTTTTGAAAGACCAGTGGAAATGTTGCGTTTGACCCTAATCATACCGACATAAAATATAACAAATCCCACCAACATGTGTCTAAGACACATACGTGAAAAAATTGAGTGAATTAAAAAAAAATTAAATTTAGAGAACATTTTTTATTAAACACATTTTTTACATACAATATTCATTACAAACATTATAAATTTTTACAAGTAGACATCATTGTTCAACTATACGACTTTTTTAGGATCACCGTATAGCATCTTTTGCGTTTATTTGTTGCACAATTATTAACATGTGGTGAATCTTCTTCCTGAAGGACTTCCTGCATGGACTGGACTTAAGGCCGTTGTAATTTTAAACTACAAAATATGTACCATTTTTTGGTTTTGATTTATAAAAAATAGAATAACTAAATATTTAATTATTTTTTTTTTGTTTTTTTGAACTATTCAAAACAACAATACTGTATTAACTCAAAATTTAAATATTTTCAGTAGAAGGAAAACAATTTTTGTTTTACATTAAAGGCATTGAAAACGAAATTTTAAACTAACCGTTTAAATACCAAAAATTAGACCAATTATCACGATATTTTTACAGCGGCTAGATATGAATATGACGTGTCGAGTTAATACACTATGGTTGAGCAAGTGGAATGTGTAAAATAAAAGTCAGAAAATTTGGTTGTAATATGCCGAATATTTTCGTTAGATACTATATTGAATTAAACATGAAAATTTATCTTAGGTCGTGTTTTTGAGATGTGGATTAAGTTTAAACTTAGTTTAACGTACTATGAAACTCGGACTTTTTTGGCGAAATTTGATATTATTTTTATTATTTCACTAAAGACCAAAATTTTAAGCAAATCTATGCTGTTCCGTCGAAATGTTGTATACAAACTTGGTAATGGCGACACAAATCGGTTTTCAGATTAACAAAACCTAGTTTAACTGAGATCTCAAAAACCCAGCCTCACAGATATATGTTGGTAAGATTAGGGTTAAATTATTTCAAAAACTCTCACGAATTACTTTCATGTATTTTAAAATTTCTTTTTAGATTTTTTATTATTTAGATTTATAAATATTTCAATTAATAGTTCTGTGGCATTTTGACAAAACATCTTAAGTTGAATTTAAAAAGTTGTAAAACTGTTGTTAAGCATACGAATTTTCATTCAAAAAACATTTTTGTTTACGTTTTTGAGATTTTGTATTATAAACGATATTTTTCTTTAAATTTTTTATTTAATTATTTGATAAAAATTATTTTTTTACCAAGTTTTTTTTTAAAAATTTTTTGCTATCTTATCTCGACTTAAGATGTTATGTAAAAATGCCACAGAATTTAAGGTCATTAGAATAATTTCCTTTTTTTTTCTTTTAAATAATGTGTGTTTTCTGCTTTATCAGAGAGTAAATATTGCTGTGGAAAATTAAATTTAAGAATTTAACTTTTTACAGTAATTTAAAAGGAAACTTTTGCAATCCCCCCCCCCCCCCCCCCCCCTTTTTCCTTTCCAAGAAACACTTTAAAATAATAAGTTTAAAATTTATTTTATTTTTTTATAATCATTAAAGCTGCTTATTTATTGTTACTGTTTCAATAAATTTTTAATGTTTTTTTTCTTAGTAGCTTTCAAACAATATTGACTGTAATAGATACCCAAAGCTTTTCCAAATAATATTTCGTTATAATTGTTAAATTGCTGTAAACATTTCAGAGGATAAAAAAGGCTAAAATCTGTAAAAATGTTACACGTGTTTGTACTCTAAAAGAAAAGAAAAGTAAAAAATTTGACATGATAGATGATGAAGATGATGGAATTACGACCACTATTTACTACATTAACTTAAAAGATAGATAGAAGCATTTGGACATTTGGAGAGTACACCAGAATTTTTTATAACAGAGATACTTTTCAAAAGCTGATTAAAGGCTGATTTATTACTTGTTTTTTTTAATAAATATTGAGTTTTATTTCAAAACAACAGCAGTCAAAAGGAATAAGATAGCAAATGTATTTATTTTTCTCTTGTATAAAATAGAAAATTTAATAATTCTAAGGAAACTTTCCAAATCATAGCCCTAAGGCGTAGAATATTTTACTAAAAAGCATATTTGTAATCATTTTAGCAACACAGATGCTATTAAAAAATATGTTAATAAAATAAAGCTTGCTGTTAGGCATAAATATTTTTAGTTGAGCTCTGCTTATTTATTTATTAGGCTTCTATTATTTGAAAAACTTAGTCGTCAAAATAAATTTTTTATATAATTTTTTTAGTTTTCCTACTCTTAAACTTTAGAGAATAAACAAAAAAAAGGTACATTTCTAAGGAATGTTAGTGTTTTGTTAAAAAAAATTTCATAAAAGCAAATGAGGAATTGATTACACAAATAACTAAAAAAGTGATGTATTATTTTCGAAAGAATAATAATGCATTCATTGGAATCGAGAAGGAATTATGCATTGATTACTACGTATATTCCCATATTTGCAGAACAATGAATGCATTGTTTCTGTTCGTGAATATTATTCGAGGTTTTCTTTTACATACATATTTTCTTAATAATATTTCATTATTTTTGCTGCCTTTATGTCGCCAACAAATTTTTCTTATTAAGGCTGAATTATTTAATTTATTCGCAGTCTACGTTAAAATAATTTATAACCATCCTAGGACATGTTCTGTGTTAATAATAATGAATTCTGGAATCAAATATTATATTATGTATTACATTCTCGATTCCTATTGATTACATTTTCCCGCTGGGACTCTGATGGAGTGAGTAAATAACTTGTTTATTCTTTCTATGTGTATGCGCTCTCCTTAATCAGTCAGCAAAGGAACGACTGCTGTAAGTAAATAATGAGTTTTTTGTTGTTGCTTTTGCTGCGCTTAAAGACAACTAGTATTAACTTCTTTGCTGTTGTTACTTATATGTAGAACGTTAGTTTCTAATTTCTTAGTATTTTTGTAGAAAGAACTGTTAAATGATACTGACCGTTTGACGTTTTTTTTTTGGCGAAAAAATTAAATATGTTTATTATTTAGTATATTTATTTAATGATTTTTGCAAAACGATTTTTCTAGATTTTCATTTTAAGCTTAATAGTATTTTTGCTTTTATATATAAAATATACAAACTATTCATGTTTTTTACATTCCCAGTTGGCAAAACTGCCGTCGACGACATTGTATTTCTGGAAGACAATTTTGAGGAAAATGTCGTGGAAGACAAAAAACTTGACATTGTCTAGTGCACTGTCTTCTAAATAAGTTTATAAGCGACAACATGACCGATAATGTCTTCCAAGTTGTCTTTTATACAAGTCCATCCACGAAAACATGACAGACATTGTCATGTAAGGCTTCTTATATCAACACCTATATACGACAGTATGAGCGACAGTGTCTTGTAAGGAGTCCTCTATCAACACCT
Organism: Pollenia amentaria; assembly: GCA_943735925.1. NCBI lineage: Eukaryota > Metazoa > Arthropoda > Insecta > Diptera > Polleniidae > Pollenia > Pollenia amentaria. Next base: position 194,199,036 of record OX031008.1, on the reverse strand, counting down.
ATACACGACATGAAGAGCGACAATGTCTTTCTTTGTGTCGTCCGCGATTCTCGCGACACTTGTTCGAAAATGTCGTTGGCAATTTGTTCTGGCTGTCCCTCCATCTTCAAGGATGTCTTAAAGACGTGGTCAAAGTGGTTAATTTAATTATTTTTCAATTAAAACTCATACATACACATATACATATATTTGAAGAAATATCAAAGGTTTAAACTTTTTTAAAAATAAAAAATCAACGCAATTATTATTATTGAATCAGTTTCCAGTAGTACAAAAAAAATATATCTAAGTAATATGGGGCATTACTTTTGAAGCGGACAACCCAAAAAAAACAATTTTGTTGGCATTCCTCTATATTTGGCATAACTATAGTTCTAGTAGATATGAATAAGTGTGCGAAATATTTTTTTTCTATGACGTTTATTAATCGAGTTACGGGGTGGTAAAATGTTGCCGTTTTCAAAAAAATGTTTTTTTTAAATATTTTTTCGAACTAAAAACTAATTAAACAAAAAAAAAAAAAAAAAAACATTTTTAGCCTATTTCCGATGTGCGAAAGAATTCTTTCTTTCGTATAACTACATTGAAAACAAAAACAAATTTTTAGACTTTGTTTTTGTTTTCAATGTAGTTATGCGAACGAAAGAATTCGTTCGCACATTGGAAATAGGCTATTTAAGTGATTCTTATAGAAAATCGATTGATTTTTAAGTAAAAAAAATTAATTAAATAAAAATTTTTTTTTATCTGCAAAACCGGAAATGGCCAATTTAAATCAAAATTTTTCTAATTTAGTAATAATTTTTTTATTTTTTTATTTTTAAACTGAAATTAGCATATAGTGTCCTTATTATTTTGTAAAAGTTTTGTTATGGGAAATCTATTACTTTAAAAGTTATGCAATTTTTTTTTAAAATTTATACAAGTGGTTATTGCATTGTTGAAAACCGGAAATGACGAGTTTAAATTAAAAATTTTCTAACTACCCAGCAAAAACTTGGTAATGACTTGTAATTACTGAACAGCTTACTTTTCAATGAAAACTTTATACCAGCTGCATTACATAGAAGTAGTTTAGTAATGGCTGACATATAATCTGATACATAAGAACTTGTTTATTAGCTGATTAACGAAATTTATAATTAATTCATATTAAAATGTATTTAAGGTTTTATTCAAATGTAAAACAATGTAAATTGATTTAACTCCCTATTTGTAAGCGAGGGTGGTAAGTACTTGCCTCCCATGACATCACCATGTTAAAATAATGAGTTAAAATGCCAATGTATAAGTAGTGAATAGTAGTTATATTAGCTTTTTAACTCATTACTTTTCAATGAAGATCTAGGTTTTGTGTTACAATTTTTACAATTATATTTTTTTTTTTCGAAAAATAAATAATTTTTTTTAGCAAAATTTCGAAATGTTTGTTTTTAAAAATTCATAAAAAATTGGCAAATGCAGTTTATCTTCTAATTTTTTTCCAGACACATAAAAAACAATGTACAAACAAAACAAGCCATAAATCATGAAAATCTGTTTACGAATTTTGATTTTAATCACAAAAGCCGAAAAATTGTAGTTAAATTTAAGAATTTTCTAAAACGCAATAATTGTATGGAGCCACCATTAAGAAGTGGTGATAAAGGGCAAGTATGTTTTGAGAAAAAGTTAAGAACTTAAAACTAACGGAGATCGGTGATACATTTTATCTTCATAAGGGCGACTCCTGGGCGGTTATGGGACTTTTTCTTATATTTCTAGTCTGTGTTAAAAATTTTGTATAGGAGCCACCTTACGGAATGGATATAGCGGGTAGGTATGTTAGAAATAAATTATGGATATGAAAATTTAAGTGGGGTTGGCCATACATTTGACCCATCTCGGAGCTTTCTACGCACTGGTTAAAATTTTTCAAAAAATGTCAACACAATTTGACCTTCTCAGCTGTCAAACCAAAGTTATCGATATCGAAAGTTCTCATGCAGCTAAAAAAAACACCCGATATTTAAGTGGTATTACTACAGTATCTACTTCTTTTGCCACATCTTAGATACATAAGTAGTTTTTGGTTTTTTGTAGTCTCTTCACATACACGTGTTCTTACACTCACACACAAATACACGCGCACACATAAATAAAATTTATGCTGAGGAATATAAAGTTATTGTTGTATGTGAGCTGTGTATTATAATAAAGTAATTTGTTAAATAATTAGGATTATGTGCCATAGAAGAAGGTTAAGCTGTTTTGTTTTTAGTATATTTTGTTTTTTCGGATTTATGCCTCGTAAGTGTGAAATTTTGTGAGTGTATGGGTTTTGTGAATGAATCATATTGTGCCTTGTCTTTGGAGTATAATGAAAAACAATGTTGTTATTTTATATTTTTTGTTTGTTGTTGCTAATACTGCTACCATTTCTACACAAATACTGCCACTGCTGCCACTATTTTAAGTATGTCTCAAATCTCATGTATCCGGCGGCGTAAAAGTAGGAGGATTTTAGTAATTTTATTGTTTTACATAACCTATTTTTTGTTGGTGTATATTTTATTTGCTTTCTGTTTACTATTTTTTCCACAGAGAATATATCTAAATGTAAAACATTATTATTACATTTTTCTTGTTTAATCCTGGAGCTTTTAAAAGTACTTTTTGGAGCATTAAAAGTGTATTAAATAATTTGTAGGAAAATAAGGAAGCAAAGATTATGTTATTTAAAATTTTAAGAATGTTATTTTAAGGAATTTTTTTTAAAGTTTTTAATTAGCTTAGGAACTGGGAATAATTAAAAGTATTTTGTTGTAATCTAATATTACTTATTAAACTGTGTTTTTTTTATCAGAAAGATCAAATTTAAATTTACAATAGACAAATTTTGAAATAAAAGTAATTTTGATTTCCATAAGAGCTCAAATTTAGACGATGATCTCCACAATCGTCATAGGCGCGGCGTTTTGGGATCTATAAATTGGACGTTTAAATTTTTAAAATAGTTTCAATTGTTTTTAATATTTTTTTTTTTAATATTTTATTCAGGCATGAGTTCATTAAAATTAATTTTTCATTCAATTATTTTTATGAAGAAAGTAATTTGGCAACATGAAATGAATTAAAATTTATTGATAATTTTTCATTCTTGAGCTGGGAATTGAAGCCAGGTTTTCTCGAACAGATTGCCCTGACATGTTTCAATTGTAACCACACAATCTCTTAAGAGGGGTTTGCTGTTTAACACTCGCGGTCATCGAAGGCAGCTAGCAGTCAATAGCCAAACATCAATCGTTAAGCCAAATTGGTAGATCGAAATTGGTTTTTTGAATGATTATCAATTTTAATTGCTTTACATGTTCTTCCTTACTTCTGTTTATCATACTTTTTGTCAAGAATTCTTCTTGAACTACAAAGTACATTATTTTGTTTTTTCATGTTTGTTGTCTTGTTTTTTTCTCGTTGACCTTTTATCAGCAAAAAAAAAAAAAAAATTTGGATGAAAAACCATAAACAGTTCAACAAAATTACTAATTGTTAATACTAATTGTTTTTAATATCTTTCGATTTTTAACATTTTAAGAAATTCTGAAATGCTTATCTTGGATTTTTTGGAGTTCAATTTAAGTTATTTTATATTATACATTCGAATATTACATTTTCTGTTCTAATTATAGAATTGTTATATTTGTAATAAGGACTTAGGGAAAAAGTGCTTTTATTTAAATTTAAGCCAGATTAAATAAAGTCATATTTAATATTTTCACTGGGTGTTAAAAAAAATTTTTTTTTGATTTTTATAGGTACCCCAGCATTTTTTGAGAGCCTATAGGGTAAAGTTTTTTTGCTTATTTTTTAGATTTTTCGGAAGAGGTTTAGAGGTCGCTAAAATCAAATTTAACCCGAAAATCCGGTTTTCTCGACTTTTTTGAATTTTGCTGATCAGTCGGCCCATTAACACGATTTTCTTTGTTACTAAGTCAATTTTTTTAAAGAAAACTTCTCAAAATTTACTGCTCTGCGCAGATATTAAAAGTTTCGGTTATTTTTTTTTGCTCATTTGGGTCCCCTTAATCACATTTTTTTGTAAATTTAGCATAAATAGCTCTTACTGTTCCAAAGTTATACCCTTTTTTAAGTTTTGTACCCATTTTGTGAAATTAAAAATATTGTAATGTGTTTGCCAGTTATGCTTCGGATTTATTTTAATGTTAGATATTTAGATATTAGGTATTCTTTCAAAATATTAAATATGGGTGGTTTTTTGTTCTTTTGCACAGACTTCAGCAATGCGAGTCCAAAAAATTCTAGGCAGCTTATTTCTCATACCCAAAAAAAAAAAAAATTAAAAAACTATTTTTTTAGCTTTCAAATTTTTATTAGAGTCTATTGCAGAGGTTGTTAGAAAAAAACATTTGAAAGTTTTGCCCCATTCTGTTTTACGAATAAATTATTATTTTCAAAATATATCTTAAAAAGTTTCATTGAAAATTTTAATAAAATATAATAAATCTCATTAACAATTTCATCCAAATTGTTGTTGAAGTGGAACAAGACTTAACTTTTTTTTTAAAATTTAAGTTCCATACAAGGCGAATTCATTCCAGGTAATCTCGGTAGTACAACAAGTACAACTCGTACAAAAACCACAAGCAATTTGTTTTTGTAAAATCATTGTACAATGTCAAAAACTGAAACTAATCAAAACAGAAACAAATATAATAAACAAAATTTTGACATCCAACAATTATAAAGCTAAAGAAAAAAAGTTATCAGCAGGGCTTATAGGATCACCTGTAATGAATTCGCCTTGGTTCCATATTAGTTAACAAAAATAAAATGAAAATATATGTATGAATAAAGTTTTAAAGTTAAAATTTATTTAACAGCCTGGCCCACAATATCGACAAGAACATTTCTTTCGTATATTTATATTGAAAACAAAAACAAATTTTAGATTTTGATTATTGTTTTCAATATAAATATGCGAAAGAAATGTGCTTGTCGACATTGTGGGCCTGGCAGTAAGTCTGTGGTTTAATATGGTTTAACTTTTTTTTTTTGTTAGGACCAACCCTAATAATGCAGACCCCTAATTGTGTCTTGCATTTTGTTGTAACTAGCATAATATGTTATGGAAAGGAGGATAGAGAGAGTAGTGCGTGTGGGCATTCGACTTAAACTTACTCATGTTAAAAGTGAGAAGGAAGGCTTCAGCAGCATTGTAATTTCACCTACGAACTGACAACGAACGACCTATTTTTCCCTGTACGATGCATCGGCCAATCGACCACCAATTAATGGGCTCTTGAGGAAAAACGTCGGCACGATTTCGGCATAACAAATTTAAAATAATTTTCTAAAATTTTCCCAAATAAAAATTCTTTGAAATTGGTGATGCAATATTTATAATATCGATTCGAATTTTTTATAGAATAATTTTCTTGCTATATTTAAACATTTAAAAGGCACTGTATTAAAAAAAATGTTTAAAGTCATGTAAGAACCAATCTCATATACATTTAGCATAAAGGTCAGAGTAGAAGTCGGAGTTGGAGTCAGACTAAACAAATTTCAGCCATTGGAGTCGGAATCGGTAGATAATGAGGTAGATAATGAGTTAGAGAGAAAGAGGCAAAATCACATGTACACAAGGTTTCGGTCAGCTTTTCATTTTGCTCTTAATAAACTAAGATAACCTATAACCAATATATCGGTGAGCACTACCGGTCATATAACTGGTAAAATGATCAGTAGTCTACTTTTAGCGTCGTGTTCGGTCTTCCGTTATAAAACAGTACAAATATGGTGGTTCTGCAGACATGCATTATATTTTAATGTTCGGTACAATGCGGCCATTTTGGCATTTTTGCAGCTAAATTTAGCATTAAAATTTTTCATTTATCTGCAAAATTTTCATTTAGTACTTGGCATTTTTAGAAAATGTTTAGCATTATTTATTTTAAAAATTAGGACGAATAGTTCTATTGATTTTACTTAAATTTTTTTATAAGTTATAATAAATTTTGACTTAAAATAGTTGTACCTAAAATAGTTTCGTATGAAAAGGAATAATTCTTATGTTAAGAAACAACTTACCTGTCTTGTTAAAAAAAAATGGAATATTCAGGGAATATTAGAAATGCCCTTATCATATTGATTGCGAATATTTTTGCCCTTTGATTAGCGATATAGAAGTACAAGAAAATTTTACTTTGTATTAATATCAAAATTCAATAGAGTAAATGTGTGAAACATTTTTGCTCTAAATTGCTGAAAAAATAATAATAATAGCTTCAACTTTTCTTTAGCTATAAAAAATAAAATTATCTAAACAATTTGTATATCATAGAAATAAATCGTTTTAATTTAGCATTTAAGCGGGCCCATAAATTTAAAATTGAATCACAACTACCTGTGCTTCACATTCATGTGTATCAAATGCGTTACCAAAACCTATCCACCTGTTTAAATAGAACCATTTATTTCAATTTCGTTAAAAAATAATTCACTAAAATGTATTTAGTTTCGAAAAAAATTTCATACTGGTAGTAAATTTTAGCAAAAATCTTTAAATTTTTTTTGCATTTTTTGGCCATGTTTAACGCCAGATTTAGATGTAAAATTTTTTTAGATCTGGTCACACTGGTTTTGTAGTGTATTTTTTACATTCAATGAGCAAACAAAAACAATTTTAGCAACGCTTCTTACTAGTATTGTTGTTGTTTGGAAATTTTCACTGCAATTGTGTGTGTTTGTGTTGTGTACATGTGTACAAAAATTATTTGTTCGGTTTTTATTTTTTCGTTATTTTGTTTTTGTAAAAAATATTTTGTTATCTTTACTACCCAAAAGGGCGCTGAGCACAACTGAAATGAACGAATATTATTGTGCTGAACCGAACACAACAAAGTGGTTTGTTACGAAAAACCGAACACAATTAAATGTTCACATCTTTAAGGCCATGTCAGATAAAACTTTTGCTTCGCGTTGAGTTACCGATTCTCTTTAACGTCTAAGATAAAATATACATACTTATACGAAAATCGTCACATGAAGTACTTTCCAAGCAGAGCGAAGCTTTTTGCGCGCTTTGACAATTGGCTAGTATAATTTCCTTTTTTTTAACTTTTTTGCCAAATTCAATTCCAAAAAACCGTCCAATTAAATTTTTAAGTTTTTTTTTTATAAAAAATAATTAAATGTAAAAAATAGCAACCGCTTTTATAAGTAAACAAACAATGCGTCAGTTTTGTCAAAGTTTTCATTGTGTTATACACCTTTTGCTTTGCGTTTTTCTGCCAAAGGTAGAAACTTCACGCAAAGCGATTAAGTTGTATCTGACACGGCCTTTATGTTGTGCTGGATTTGTAGATGCAGTATTTTTTTTTTAAGCAGAAAAAAGTTTTTTTAAGGTAGCTTCCACACAAACATTATTAGCTTTAGTGTTTTCCTTAGTTCTACCGTACCAAACACTAAAGAACAATATTTAATATTTTATTTATTAACCCTCGCCCAGCGGCATCATTTTACAACGTTAACAGTCGGTATGTTTACAATTGTACCTGCATATAAAAATGTGTATATATAACATTTCTAAGCCCTAGGATTACTGTCTTGGTCCAGACCAAATTTGTGTTTTGCTTGCAATATTTTTCGAATATAACAAAAAATCGAAAGAACAGGGACGTGAATTCTATAAATGATATGTGCCGAATTGAATGAAACTAATTTGGATTCAATTGGAGCAAATTAGCGGACTAAAATTCGATTTTTTATGTAAAAGTCTTTCAAATTACCCTCTTGGTCTGGCTAAACCAAAATTTTTTTGCATGCAGTATCTTTCAAATAGGACAACATATAAAAAAAATCAAAAACGCGAATTCTATAAATGATATGAATCTGATGAATCAAGTTTGAGTCAAATCAGAAAACTACGGCCCACTATGCGCTTAGTTAAATTTAACTACAAAAACCAAACGCAAAACTCGTTTCATCTGTGGTAAATGCGAAAAAGCAACTTGAGAAATTAAAAACTAAATTTTCGATGACTTGCATGTAGAATAAAATACTGAAACATTAAAATTGTATGGTAAATTCGTATAATCTAATATAATAAGCATACGTTCAAAAAAAAATATTTATTTAGATTTTATTTAATTGCATTTTGTAGCTATTCTAATTGTGGTCTGGCCAGACCAAGAGGAGAACTTATGCCCGTAATTTCTACAAAGAGATATTTGGTCGTGTTCGCACCTAACAGTTATCTTTACCTATCCGGTAAAACTATTTTGGTAATTTCAACGTTAATTTTGCCCACGTGTTTTTTCCTTTAAGTTTTTGTTTAAAATATGGCAACATTTGTATTTTTATTCATTTTTTGAATTAACTGTCAAAAATCGATGGTGTAAAATACACTACAATTCAACCAGTAGGCAAGACATACATGTTAAACTTCCAAAATTTGCCCAACAATTTTGACCCGTTTAGTTGCGCTGTTCAATGGCAGTATGGCAAATTTAAAAATTTTTTAACATTTTTTTTGTTTGATTGGTAACTTTTTTATTCTTATTTTGGTATATTAGTTTGTATATATTGTGGCGGAATGTAGTTATGATGTCTAGAAAATCGATAGTTATTTTGTTAGAATAGTTAGCCTTGATTTCCCTATTTTCCCCCTACTTTTTGAAAGAAAAAAACACAGAAAATTCGAATTTAATAGGGAATGCTTATTATCATTTGAAAGAACATTTTTTGGCATTTATTTTTTGAAGATTATGTCTATCAAAGGATGGACCATCTGCCACGTAGCAACGGCCAACATTTGATAGACATAATCTTCCAATTTTCGATGACTCGATCGAGCATTTCGACTGGTAACTGGCGAATGACACGCGTGATGTTTTCCTCCAAGGCCTAAATCAAAGCGGGTTTGTCCGCATAAACTTTAGACTTTACATATCCCCACAGGAAAAAGTCTAACGGTGTGATATCACACGATCTTGGTGGCCAATCGACCGGTCCAAAACGTGAAATTATGTGCTCACCGAAGTGTTCTCTCAAAAAATCCATTGACTGATACGATGTGTGGGAAGTGGCGCCGTCTTGCTGAAACCAAATGTCGCCGAGATCACGAGCTTCAATTTCAGACATCAAATAGTCGGTTATCATGGTGCGATAACGGTCCGAGTTGCTGCGAACGGCGCCGAATCGTTTCTCGTGGAGAGTCGACTGTCAGCTACGGCCGCTATATTTTCTTCACAGCGTGCTGGACATGGTATATTCGGTCGAATATTATCCAATAATGAATGCTGGGTCTCAAAATGGGTAATGGTGTTACGAATAGTACGCTCAGTAGGCCAATTATGTTGAGCGAAATGCACGAAACACATTCCTCACAGAACGTGAATTTTCGTAATAAAGTTGACCGATTTGTAAACGTTGTTCAGGCGTATGAAATGCCAAACAATACTAAACACAATTAACATGACAGCATGACACGACTCACACGCGATCTGTCAAAAAAGGCTATTGAGAAAAGTATCGCTACTTGAATCATCCATTATAACATAAAAGCTTTTCTGAGTCACTATTTTGGTCGAATAATTAAAAAATGTTATATAAAATGTTGCATGGCTTACTTGTCTAGTTCGATTTGCGTTGATTTCTACTTATGACGAATGCTGGTCGATGTGGATCTGAAGTACAAAGCAAAATATAAAAAAGATCTTCATTGGTATTGCATCTGGACATTTCTCTTGTTTTGTGCTCGCGGATGTATATGTAGTCCTTGTTTTGTTTCTCTCGAGCTTCCTCTGTCAAATCTCCAATTGGTAGCTAATTGTGTTCAATAGTTTCCTCACCATGGGATGTTTCTCCATTCATATTTTGGAAGTGGGAGTTATATGATGGGTTTGGTCAAATGAGGACCGATTGTAATAAAATTTCGTATAGTATTTGATGTTCATACAAGACTCCTTCTGGGTTAATTTAATCGTTATATCTGTTATTACAGTATTTAAAATTTTACAGAATTCCATTGAAAATTACGACCTGTACTTTGTTAACAAGATTGCCTATATAATATACAACATTTATGGTGGTATGGAGTAAAAAGATCAGACTTAAGTCAGAAAAATTGATCAAGCAAAAAACGAAATGGGTATGTAAATAAAGGACACAGGACACGTACTTTAAAATGGCACTAGGTTTTTTACGAAAAATTAGGAATTCCCAAAGGTTCTATTCCATCAAACTTAAATTTATGTAAAATTTAGCAAATTTTTAAAATTAATATGATAGCGATTTCAAAAGAGGGGGAAGCATGTGTTTTCATTGACATTAAAGCTAAGAAGCCATTTTACGAAAAGAGTTTTTTAATGTTCAAAATTTATTACAAAATCATACTATTCAGTCAGGTTATAAAAAGGTGTATATTAAGGCACCCTGTTTATACGTAAAATGTTTACGTAGAGACCTCGTTTTTGGCTTCTGAGGTACATATTTACTTTAATTTGGTTGTCTATACATTTTTAAAAACAATTTTTACATTTCTACCACAAATATCAAATTTCAACTTTTATATTTAATTTATTTTTTTTTTGTATTAACGTTTCTAACAAAATGAAATTAATTGCTTAATATTACACAAAAATTAAAAAGGGTCTTCATGAAACGAGTCTCGCATATTTGCCCATTTATACATATGACAATTTTGAGCGATATCATGAAAATCCTTAATTAAATTTTTTTATATCTGTCTTATATTCAGCATCATCGGGCCTCAAAACGGTTTTCATGAAGTACTCGCTTCTTTTTTAATTTTTATTTAAATACATTTTTTTAAGCAATTTGTAATTGCAACAATAACTTCTTTTGGTTTTATATTGAATATGCAATAATAAATTGGTTGATCTTAAAGAAAGTCAATTTCTAATCTTTGGCTTAAAAATATCATTAAGCCAAATGTTCTTTCGACTTCGCCAATTGGGAAGGGCAACGAAAATATATGAATAATAAAGAGAGCAAGTTCTTGAGGAGGACCTTCTCCCAAAGAATTTTAAAAGTTGTAGAATTCAATCCAAAATTAATGAGTTCTTTCCTTCTTTTTCCATCTTTTATTTGCAATGTTAGATTCTTCAGGGATATTTCTATTTCATTTATTAGTGACGAATCATCAATAATATCTGCTTCATTACATTCATTAATTTTCATTTCACACTGAATGGCGATATTTTTGAGGCAAGCACTTGGTTGTGACAAAAAGAATATTCGGAAAAAAATAGAGTGATAAGACCAAAAAAAAAACTTCATAAAATACCCAAAAAGCACCAAATTGGCAACACTGATTTATACGCATTGTACAGTTGCAGCTTTGAGCACTGAACATGTGTAGTGGATGGCGAGCATACGAAGTGTCTTTTTGTAAGACTTTAAGTGAACAAAGTGACCTTTTATGAAAATTTATACAAAAATTTATTAAAATTGAAACATCAGAAATTTATATTCCTGCAGTGAGTTAATTGCTGCGACAGATCGTTCGCGTAAATTGAAAATGGTATTGGTGCTAAAATCGATACTTGAGAAACAGCTCTAGATAGTAATAAGGGATTAGACGCTTTGTTATTTATGAATTCCAAATGAATACGATTTGTGAGGTACGATGAAATAAGGTTTGTTGATGACGACGAAAAGTTAAAAAGAGTCCTTAGCTTTGTACATACAACTTGGTGGCTTACCGTATCAAAAGCTTTAGAGTGATCAAGTAGAACTAAAAAGTTAATCAAGTTCTCACCGTAAGTTCTCCGAGACATCAACCAGAGCAGTTACGCAGCTGTGTTTAGGACGAAAAACTGACTGTTTATTAGATAATAAATGATTATCATAAACGTAAGAACTTATTTGGCGGTGCAAGACCTTTTTCATTACTTTTGACAGAAAGCTAAGAATAGTAATTGGTCGATATTCGGTGTTTGATTTTGGAATTTGAATTATTTTTTCAGAAGAACTGGTAAGATTACTTTAATAAACTTGGGATGAAGATTATCATATCCTAAAGCATTCGATTTTATTTGAATGCAACTAGTGAAAACATCAAGCTGGCTAACGTATGAGAACTCAAATATATTTTGTTCAGACATATTGTTGTTGCTAGATTTAAATGTATTGTTGACCAGTGCTGTATTGTTTGCTGTTCTCATTGTACTATTAACAAAAATATTGTTGAGTTCGTCAGCTTTAATAGAGGAGCTTATATTTTTAACAGGATCACCAATTCCAATATCCTTAATAGTTTTCCAAGTACGTTTCAATTCAAGAACAGAACCAAATCGCATAGTAATGCTCAGACTTTGCGATTCTTATTTGGTAATTGACTTCCTTCCTCGCAGAACGAAAATCAGACCTACTGTCTTAAAACGTTTCCAACGTGAGTACGCTAAATACCTACGTTTTATTGCATGTTGAATAGTACAACTGAACCACGGGTTGTTTTTTGGTTTAATAGTTTTTGTTTTCAAAAGTACTGTTTCCGCATACAATTGTAAAATATTATACTCAAGAAAGGATAGTTGCTCATCTACAGATGTCATGTTGTAGATATTACTCCAGTTTATCTGTAAAACGTTTTCATTTAAAATGTCGTGGTTTAAGTTTTTAAATGACTCTGCCAGTTTCAAACATATTATTGAAGACTCCAAAGTACATAGTTCTGGAGTTGTATTTCTTAATAACTGTTTGCTGCTTCTTTTAAAAAAAATTACTTTTTTTTAGTAGATTTAAATTCCCACAAAAAAATCTTAAAAAAAACAAATAATCTACAAAACTGAATTTAGAACTTTTTCCTAGATAACTCGTTTTATTTATTTTACTCCATCTCCTGTCATTGAATTAGAATTAAAACAAATTAAAACTTTTTACATACTTTGGAACTTTTTCTTTTTATATAATTTTTTTTTTGGGATAATTATGCAGTATGATTTTATTTAATGCTTAAAAAAACCAGAAAATTTTGTACCATTCCCCCAACCCACAAATGAAAAATAATAAAAGCTTTAAAAACCATTATTGTTGAAAATTTTGTGGTTATTTTGCTCTTGTCAATTCAAAGTTGTTGGTTGATTGTAGCCACCACCATCATCAACATCATTGCATTATCCATACTTGTGGCATCGTAATTTTTTATTGATATGAGATGACAATTTGATGGATCAACCTAAAAAGACAACCGTCATCATTACATAAAGCCTCAATCACTATAATCATAGTCATTCCCTGGTTTTTACCAATATTTCTTTTTTGTAATTGGGTTTTTTTCGTTGCTTTTTTGGACGTTTTTTTTTAGTGACTGGGTGAATGAGTGAGTGAATAAATTGGTGAAATACATTTACAAACATTTGGTTTGCAAAAGTTTCTTTCACTTGTAAATTCATTCTCTTTTTTTTCTTTGGCACATTAACTGTAACATAGAGAGAGATACTTTATATTATCCTCACACACAGGTTAAATTTTTCAATTTTTTACGATGATTTCACCGTAAATTGGAAATATGCCAGAGTGTATTTTGTTCTTCTAGTTTTTAATTTTTTTTTCTTGTGTTACCATCGTTATTCAGTCAAGTGGAAAAGACATAAAACTTGCGGTTGATGAGATTTCCAAAAAAAAAACATTTTAAAAAAAATAAAAAAAATATTAATGAAAATAACCGAAGTGAATAGAAAAGAAAAAATAGATTCATATAATCGGATTACATTTCAAGAAGTTGCTCTCTGATACGCCACATAAATTTAGATTCAAGAGAAATGCATTATATTATAAAGTGAAATTAAATTACTTTAATATTTTACTACTTTAAAGCCACAGAGTTTTCCCTTTTCGGTTTTTTAATTGCAAATTTACAAGAAGGTTAACAAGTTAAAAATTGACAAAAAAAAAAAAAAAAAAATCAAACAGAAATTTAATCAAAAATGTGTAGTTTTTTTAGAGCGAAAGTCTTGAAGGACATGTGACTTTCTGTCTTTTATTGAGAAAAGTGACTTCTTGTGAGAAAAATTATTTCTTGTAAGAAAAGTAACTGTGTACAAGAGAAGTAACCTTTTGTAAGATAAAGTACTTTTTGTAAGAACAAGTACTTTTTTAAGAAAAAGTACTTTTTGTAAGAAAAAGTACTTTTTGTACGAAAAAGTGCTTTGTGTAAGAAAAAGGAATTTTTGTAAGAAAAAGTACTTTTTTTAAGAAAAAGTACTTTTGGTGCCCAAAATCACAGTTCAATGGGAATAATCTACATTTTTGACCTTAATTACAAGACTTTTTTTAATGCTATTTGTAATAATAGAAAATGCAAAGAAATTTTAACAATGTTGACTCACTTTTGACGTTGGATGGATATATTTCGTCAGGGTTTTTTTTTAAAACAATTCCGCTTTTGGAATCAAGACACAATATGGGATTTCAAGCAATAAGCACAATTATGGCCAACAAAATACCAAAAAGGGTCAAATTCCTTTTAGACAAGGACAGGAAACGGGTTGATATTTGACAATATGTAAATAAACATGTACCGGTTGTTTAGTGAAAGGACACCAGAGCGGTGATAGCTGCCTCAAATATGCATGTCAAATTTCCTGTAGGCGAAATTGCTTTAGAATTTATGTATTGTTATGTCCTCTTTACGTAAACGGGCTTTGGAACTATTTTTATATTGACAATTTGATTGAATATGTATGCAAAATTAGTCACAGGTCTGAAAGCGGAAAAAAAGTACTTTTTGCAACATTGGAAAAGGTTATTTTTAAATATTAAGCTTAAACTTGGCTCAAATTTATTTAGGAAAAAACGTGTTTTGAGCAAGTACCAAAAGTACGAATTTTTACCCTATTTTGCCCTCAAATTAATATAATTTCCTTGCCACTTTAACGTTAGAGGATGTAGGTTTTAAGATTGCGCAAAATTATATTAAAAAAAAATTGTTTAAATGACCTTAACTAAATAATTAAATCAATTAAAAAGTACCGGAAATGCCCGTTTTTATCCCCATGAAAGGCCGACTTTCAATATGTACTTTTATTGCGACATGCCATCGTTTTAATAGAAATTCATACAAACAAAAATTTTGGACTTAGGTTCGCAAAAATGTATGAGAAAAGCGTGTTTATAACAAGTTAGAGTACGATAAGAGCAAAAAGTTATATAAGTACCGTTCTCAAGATACATATAAATATATTTTTGCCACGTCCACTTCTTCAATCCCGCCCACATTTTATCTACTGCTGTGTATTGATATCCAAGATGCTTGGACCTAATTTGGAAACTTTGGCTCTTGACGTTCTCCAGATATACATAACTCTTAAATGTCTGTGTACCGCAGGTGCCACGCCTACTTCTCCAATCCCGCCCATTTTTTAAGATAAGTTGTAAATTGATAACCCAGCTATGTATTGAAAATTTGGACAGCATTCCTCTTATCGTTCTTTAGATATACAAAAAAAATTTGTCCCACGCCCACTTCTCAAAACCCGCCCACATTTTATCGGCTGTTGTGTGTTAATAACCCAGATTCTTGTACCTAATTTAGAAACTTTGGCTATTTCCGTTCTTCGATATGCATAAATAAATAAAAAAAAACAACAAGGGACATGTGGATAAACCTAGACGCAGTCGTGGTTTTTTGCTCATATCTCACCCATTTGTGGACCGATCAGGCTGAGTTTCAAAAGCAAACCGTTCCGAACTATATGTGACATAAATATAGAAAGGCCTGGTCCCCATCGTTTTTCTTCGGAAAACACATTTCAATGAACACACGGACAGACGGACATTGTTAAATTAACTCGCTACCCATAAGGACCCAGAATATATGTGTTATATCATCTAAGATCATAGAAAATACTTTGTAGAAATGGCAAACTTATTTATAAACTTTTAACTTTGGTAAAGGGTATAAAAAGTACAAATGTTGACCCTGTTTTACCCCTTTAAACTAAAATTTTTCTAACCTATAACTATCAATGGTGGTGATTAAGGCCAAACAAATAAATACAATTTTAAAATTCTACAGTTCAAATGGAAAAAAAAATTTTAATTGAAGATGAAGGCCTACATCAAAAAAATCGGTTCCAGTTTTTCCCTCTTTGGCCCATTTTATGCACATATGCGATATCTGATTTCATCCAAAATTACCATTAACCACATAAGTCCAAATATATAGCTTGTGTATAAGTTTGGTTGAAATCGGTCAACGCGCTTGAGCGTGATGCGGCGGAGACATACCAAATCTGCTCATTTTTTTATATATAAAGAAGAAGAAGATAAGGAATCTTCAAAAACATAACTTTTTTCCTTTCAATACAGAATCGGCGAAATGTGAACTAAACCATTGAAACAAAACAAAAAAAAAATGAGCAATATTTGTTCTATATTTGGTATCGTTCAATTTAAAATAAATTTTTTTAAATCTATTTCCTGTGCTTCTTTAGATTTGAATTAATTAACTTACCCTTTAACGAAAAATATGATACACTTTTATTGCCAGACATTGCACTTATTTTCTAATTAATTTATTTTCTGTTTTCTTTACTGCCATTTTGTCTTTGGGGTAACTAAACCCTTTGACCACTTGTTATTTGTGATTATTTTTTTATTGTACAGGATTTTTTTTTCGCCCCTCCTTCGTTCAGACGTCCTTTAACTTAAAAAAGGCAAAAAATAATAATAAATGCTGTAGTTGTTGTAGATGACGATGTTGATATGTTGCTTGATGCTATTTGCTGCTCAAAATGATAATGACGATGATGTTCACTATTTTGTTTTAATGTACAGACAACACAATTTATTTAGTTACATTTTTTTCTCTGGTAAATGCTCGTACGTCAGCTTGTGTTCTCTATATTCACTGACTGAACTAAATGTACAGATGACTGAACTAAATTAAACAACTAAGCAAACAAAATATGTCAGTTTTATGAACAAACAAAGGAAACATATATGTCCTATGTGTGTATAGGTATATTTGTATGTCTGTGTTTGAACGGGTGTTTTGTTTTTTTTTATACATACAAAAATAATGACGATGGTAAAAACAACGGACGACCGACCATGTTTATTACTGTTGCCTCTTCTACTGCCTGGCTTCTTAATGTTGATGATGACATTACAAAGTGAAATTGACACACATAAAAATTGATTTTTCATACTTTACGGTATCATGAGTACATTTTAATGTACCGTACCAATACATGCTGAAACATCATCGGATTTATTTGTATGATGTATTTTGCTGCTAACATTGTTTTATTGCACCCTTCCTCTTTTTTTTCTTATTTTAAAAATCATGCTTGGATCAAATTATTTTTTCTTTATAAATGAGTTTTTCTTTATTGGCAATGATTGACATTTGCCAAAAGTTATGATTTAATTTTTTTTTTTTTTTTTTTTTTTAATTTATAATACGATGTGTTGGCTACCCTGATCCCTTGATTTCATATAGAGTTTGTTAAATTTTATAAGTAGAAGTTTAAATTTAACTATAATTTGTATATACGTTTTTTAACCAGGGTAAGTGGGGAATCTCTGATAGCCAAGTTTTGCCTTACTACTATGATTAAAGGATTATTCCGATATATTCTATGAAGGTACGTTCAGACTGATGAAATATTTGAAAGCAAACATCAAATATTTCATTAACGTAGTCTGAACACAAAATATTTAATAACAGCTGATTTTGAGCAAATAAAAGTATTTGCCGGCAAACAAATATTTGTCCAATGTGAACATAGTGTGAACACAAAAAATCAAATATTTTAGTAATTTTTGAGCAAACATTTATTTGATATTACAAAAAAATTGTAAGAGCAAACAACGTCAAATAATATTAGCTATGTTGCGGATAGAAGAAATTTTTCCTGTAAGTTTTCGGATTCTATACAATTTTAAAGATTTTTTATAATTATTAGACTTTTCTATCGTGCCGCTATTAGCAAATTTTTGCGAATTACCGCTAATTTAGCAATTTTTATAGAATTTTTGCCATTCCTTATAGTTTAAGGCACTTTTACTAAATGTTATGGCTTGTTTGAAATATTAAAATGGTTCACGAATTTTCTCTAATTTTGCAAAATTTTTTTTTTGTTTTTCCCCAAAAAAATTTTTTTTAACCGATTTAGCAATTTTAAATATATATTAGGGTTTGTTTCCAAGTTTGCAATTATTCGCGAATTTTAGCCATGTTCGCAAAAGAATCGATTTCTTTCTGTGAATTGTTGCAGCTTTAACTATTTTTAATAATTATGAGCATGATACCCGCTATTAGCAAATTTTTGGGAATTTCCGCTAATTTAGCAATTTTTACCGAATTTTTGCCATTCCTTATAGTTTTAGGCAGCTTTAATAAATTTTATGGCTTGTTTGAAATATCTAAATTTTTCACGAATTTTCGCTTTATTTGTTTTTTTCTTGACAGTTTGTTTGTTTAACCGATTTAGCGACTTCAAATATATTTTAGGGTTTGTTTCCAACTTTGCAAATTTTAGCCATGTTCCCGTTACCCAGTGGCTTCCATTTTTTTTTTCTTTTACATTCTCCTGTTCTAACACTATAACAGATGCTGATCCACAGAATAAAATAAATAAATTAGCTTTTGCGCTTATTTTTAATATTTGTGAAATATATTATTATTTTGAACACTTTCATTAAATAATTATTTGATGCAAATATTTCTTTAAGTCTGAACGCATGGCAAACATGAATTAATTTATTTTATTTAACACTGTTTGCCAACTGTTTCATCAAACAAAAATTGTCAAATATTTGAGATTAGTTTGAACATTAAACAAAATATTTTTTTGTTTCACACAGTTTGAAGCAAAAAAAAAGTCTGAACGTACCTTAAGTCAATGGTATAATTTTAATTCAAAAAAGTTAAAAATATTCCAGGTCGATAATGCTTCCATTATTTTTAAATACATTTTCGAGAGTGTGTCCTAGTCTAGATCCATGGGAAATTGTTATATGAGGTTAAGATTATTACTAGGGATGTAACGAATACCCAAAACCGATACCGATATATCGGCAAACGTAAAGTAACGCCGATATTTTACTGTCGATTCGCCAATACTTTTTATAGTTTTTTTAAACAAACAATTAAATTTGCAATGCTTATTTTTGCATAATAGGTAAAAGCAAAAAATCAAACAGTATAATATATTGTTTCTTTTAATTCTTAGGTTGGAGGTTGGTCCACACCACGCGTTTTATGCGTATGTTTCTTTTGTGACCTTTTTTCGAGACGCATGCTCAAGTATAAAGTAATCCTACTTCATGCTTTCGATAAGTGTATGCGTTCTTACGTGTTTGCTGTGTAACTTGTCAATACAATTTTACAATGCGACTTTTTGGAATGATGCATAAACGCATTGAACGCTTCGTTTGGATATGCAGCAGAATTTTCTGCCAACTTTTAAGGATTTTTGTGAAAATAAAAATCACTTCGCTTTCCATAAGCAAAGCCACATCCACATTTCCTGACGCTATTTCGCCAGTAAACAGTCTTCGAACATTATTAGAAAATACGATAAATGAATAAACTCACCCAGAGAAAAAATATGTTTAAATATGGTCACCTCCAACGAAACTATTTTTAAATAAAATTGTTAACATGCTATGGTTATTTTAACCATATTATTGTCATTGACAACCATATTATGGTTAAATTAGTCCTCCATCAAGAAGGTACAACCAAATTATGGTTGCCTCCGAGCATGTTTTGGTTAATAATAACTAAAATATGTTTAACATTTATAATAGCGTGGTTGATTTTCAACTATAGCGTGTTGCTCTTGGAAAAGAGGAAACTACTATTGTTAATTTAAAAACGAATTATTGTCATATTTAACCATAACATGTTTAGAGGCAATCATAATATGGTGGTGCCTTCTTGATGGAGGACTAATTTAACAATAATATGGTTGTCGGTGACAATAATATGGTTAAATTAAACATAATATGCTTAAAATTTTCTTTAAACATAGTTTCGTTGGAGGTGACAATATTTAAACATATTTTTTTCTCTACGTGCTGAGATGCAGAATTATTTAGGGTCCGATTTACGTAGCATTAGCACTAAATGAAAGACTTGAATGTTAAGAGAATAAAGAAATCTATTGTTTATCTTCAATTCTTTACTTTCGATGCAAAACTGGAAAATTTAAAAGGCAATAGATCGAAAAAACGTCTTATTGAGCTACTCAACATGACTCTACATTCCGAAAGTGTTGAAGAGACGGTCACCCCTACACCTAATAAAAGTTCTGATAAGTCTAAAAGAACTGACCTTTGAAGCGTTTGTGCAAATCTTAAAAGAAGGCTCAATTAAGTTCTATATTCAAAATTTAAGAATATGGCGCAGAAATACTTAAGTTGTCAAATCAGTTCAGTCACATCTGAGAGACGTTTTTTACTGCAGGTTTGCTTCAAACGGAGTTGCGAAATTATCTCCGAAAAATTTGAGAATACTTTGTTTTTAAACAAAAAGCTTATTAATATTAATTTTGAATACTTATATGTGCTGTTTTCACAACACAATTAATTTAACGTGTAGTAAAAATTATATGAAAATCACTCAATTTTTTTAATATTTTTCCAGGCATCAGAAATTAAGAACCGAAAACTTAAAATTTAAGTTTTTCATTTGAAAAATTCAAAACTCATGCGTACAAAATAAATTTTTTTTTTCTATCAGTTAAAAAAAAAATAGGAAACACAAAAAAGATATTTATTTTTTAAGTACAATATGTGTTTTGTACATGAAAAGAAACAAAAAAACAAAAATTTGAAAAATACACAAAAACGTTTTTTTAATTTTTTTTTTTTTTTTTTTTTTTTTAAATATTTATCATTGGTGTTCAAAACATGTTTTCAACTGTACAAAAAAAAAAAAAAAAAAAATTATTTTGTGTTTTTTGTTCTTCTAAGTTCAAAATAATAAAGTTCTTAAAAAAAACGTTTTTGAGAAAAATATTTTTTTTTTTTTTGTTTTTAGAAACTAACAATAAAAACTCAATTTGAAGTTAAAATTGAGAATTTTAATTAAAATTATAATATAAAATTGTGTTTAAAATTGCAAATGCAAAAAATCCTTAGAGATTCTTAATTATCAAAACTAGCTGCTGTTGCATTAGCTGTACCCGCAACACAGGTATCTGTGGAGGCAGCCTTCAGTGCTTTGCCAATTATTATGACCAAAAATAGAAGGAATTTAAGTTCTGAGCATGTAGAAAATTTATTGTTGCTCAAACTCAACATCAAGGTAATTGATAAGATTACTATTTAGTTCTAGGATAATCTTTATCATGTTATAACTACTTATTATTTATTAGCTTTATATTTTTTACTATAATTTTGTACGTATGAGTTTAAATTTTGTCAATTAAAAAAATTAAATTTTTAGTTTTCGGTTCTTTTTTTTTCATGTACAAAATAATATTGTACTGAAAAAATAAATATCTTTTTTTTGTGTTTGCTTTTATTTTTTTAAACTGATGAAAAAAAAAATTATTTTGTACGCATGATTTTTAAATTTTTAAAAAGAAAAAATTAAGTTTTCGGTTCTTAATTTTATGTACAAAAGAACAAAAAAAAAATATTTTTCTCAAAAACGTTTTTTTTAAGAACTTTATTATTTTGAACTTTAAGAAACAATATCAAACAAAATATTTTTATCTATTTTTGGTTATTGTACAATTTAAAATATTTTTCGAACACCAATGATAAATATTTTTTTAAAAACATAAAAAAAAAACGTTTTCCGGTCCTTGTATTTTTCATATAATTTTAACTATACGTTCAATTACTTGTGCTGTGAAAAGAGAACAATAATCTTGTACACAGTTAATTTTTTGTTTAACCCTCGTCAAGCTGAAAGGGTACAATTGTTACTTTTTTATTTTTGATATGCTATTACTTTTTCCCCTTAATCATCAGATGCCCGACATTCTGTGACATATCCACATTTATAATACATAGTACATATCGCACATGTTCCTCCTCTAAACAGCGTCAACTCAAAATTTTTAAATTTTCACTTTTTGCAAGAAAACGATAAACAGTGGCCATATCTACCCACTGTAAAAATCTTAGATCTATTTTTCTAGTATTTTGCCTAAAAAAAAATGCAGTTTTATCCCCATTTGTAATATAAGAATACATATTAACAAAAACGGTTTTTGTCTCCACGTAAAATTTATAAATTTTGAGTTGACTCTGTTTCGAGGAACAAGTGCGATATGTTTAAATTGTTAAAAAATTTAGTGGGGGTTTCCGCTAGTAAGAGGGCCTCAAGAGGCTATATGGGCAAAAAATAAAACGATTTGACAATGAAAAATTTTTAGCTTAAGAAGCAGCACATAATGTGCAAATATAGAAAAATAATAATTAAAAATATGTTTACTGCCATTCTGTGCATAAAACACATGTTTTATCTTTTAGTGAGTATTCATCACAGACAAGATTAATACAGGCCATACATAACTTTCTAGTTTAGCGTTGTATTCGTGGTAACATTCGCAAGTGTAACACCTTCTAAAAACGGCCGAGGCTCCATGACTACCTATTGTGCTTACAAATAATTTTATGGTTCTACTGCAACAAGAATGTGTCTTTCCAAAACCATTTATACTGCACTTCGAAGGAAATATTTGCTCATAACAAGTTTATTTGTGCTACGTTCTTAAACTGTGTCTTTTTGGGAATTCCGCAGTTTGCAAATTTAAGTGTACTCCAACAAAAAATGTATGTATTGCTTGACTATAACATTTTTATTTCTTATACATTTTTATATTAATATGTATTCTAAGCAAAATTATAATTTAAAAAGCTTTTATACTTTAATAGTCTTATTGCTTCAATATTTTCCAGGAATATTTTCTATGCACTTTCACAATTTTGTTTGTTTGTATATTTCTATTATGAGGTTTATTTAAGCTGCCCTCTGGGCAGCAAAATGTAATCCATTTTCTGGCCCGCTACGGCCTTCGTCAGCATTCTTCGTATCTTATTTATGTATTAACCTTAATTATTTTTTTTATTTTTTGTAAATGCCCATCAAAACATAAATGCTGCTTTCATTAGGCAATTGGTACGTTTATTTTCTAATTTGAATTTAAAGTGTTCAAATAGGTATTAAATAGATGTGATATAAAATTTAAATAAGTTATAAATCCGTTTAGATTTTTAGCTATTAAATTAAAAATTCAGCTATAAGATTGCTTAATAAGCTTTTAAAGAAATTTTATATTTACACAGGTAACTGAATTTTTATATGCAGGTACAAATGTACCAATACCGCATGTTAACGTTGTAAAATTACACCGCTTGACAAGGGTAAAAAATTAATTAGTTTTACCATGAATTTCAATTAATTTCGTTGTTATTAAAATCTTAAATATTAATAATCTCTGGGAATTATTTCTTTTCCTAAGCTTCTTTATAATATTTAACATTTTTTATTTTTCGAATTTATTCTATGAGCTAAATTTCAGTTATGTATTTTTTTGTAATAACCAATAGAACTATTACAAAAAAGCTTTATAAAATACATAACTGAAATTTAGCTCATAGAATAATTTCGAAAAATAAAAAAAATTAATAATCTCTTACACTGTAATTGATTATAATAAAGAAATTACTGTAATTGAGTTTTGCTAAATTCGTATTGGTATCGCTATCGGCGATATTTCTTCTTGATTATCGGTATCGGTATCGTAAATATATGCAAAAAAGCGTTTCTCTGCATCCATAATTTATATAAGAGTTATTTGTGCCATGCTATTTTTTTCGTCTTAAATGATTTAAGGTAGAGAGCTTATATTTGAGCTATGGGCAATTCTGGACCTACAAGCGCTAAAGCTTTGACTTGGAATTGTTAATATCACCAAAATTGTTATCAATACCGAAAAATGTATATAACGAAGCTTTTCATTAAAACCATTTTCGAAAATGGTATTAGTATATTGTCACACATTGACCGATACGAATAAAAGTTAGTTAGATGAATTGTGTGGCAATAGAACATTTTTAGCCAATACAAATATAATATGGTGGATTATGTACCATAAAGTGCTCCAAGATTGTATGGACGAAAAAAATATCAAGTCACAGGCCGTCCCCCCACCTAGAATTGTTCTATGCATTGTAGATATAGGCTATGTAAAATGTTAGGATAGTAGAATAAAGTTAACTGGCGCCGTAACAAGGCTGAAGTTTGAAGTTGCATTTTCAAGGGGGAAAAAATAATTTTTTTTCTGTATTTGTGAACATTTTGCCATTATACTTATTTTTGCAATTATATGTAAAAGAATCGAAATGTGTAAATATAAAATTTGGTGGAAAAACATTAAAGTTATTAAAATTTCCATAGGCCACTAACGTGTTTTAGGCCACTTGAACAAGAAATGTAGGCACAAAATTAACATATTTTGAGATATATTTGAATAAGATAAGATGTTTTACTTAAAATATACCCGTGCTTACTAGTATAAGAGTTTTTGTCTTCGTAGGATACCGTTAACCTATTCAAAGGTATAACCAAAAAAAAATATGTTTAGCCGCAGTTTCAAAACTCCATTTTCAAATTTTTTAAAATTTTGTTATGCAAATATCCGAATTTTTAGTGAGCCCAATTTCCTTCCTGTTATGAACTTTTATAAAAACATATTTAGATTATTAGGCCTGGAGCAGAATAAAGTAGTAGTAGTAGTAGCTGAACTGACAAATGCTCTGTAGCGCAACAGAGTTCAAAATTTCGAACTTTGCGCTTCAACTCCAACTGCAACGACTACTACAACTACGTACTCTCTTGACACTATTCTCAAGCTGCCGTTTTTAGCTTTTCAAAGCTTGCAGCGCTATACATAACGTTGTACTACAGCGACTATTCTGTTCCCCACTTTATTATCCCGATTATTTTAAAAACACCCAAAAGGTTTTATTAAAATCGGAAAATACTAACCCTGAAATCATTTAGGTCAAAGGTAAAATTTTGATATATTTGGAATTTCTGAAGGAAAGATAGCGAAAGATTGTATCTTTTTGTGGCGATTTTTATGACACTGGAGAAAAATATTCCCTTGAGTCCTACGAAGATAAAAGAGTGAAAAAATGGGGATTAACCCTTATATTCACCTGAGGTCAAAATGACATCATACTTTCTTTAATAAAAAAATCTGTTAATTTGAATGGTGCTACATAACATGGACAGCAAGCCAGCCACACAGGCATAATTTTATTAATTAAGAAACTGATTCCGAGTCGCTAGTTATTGTAAAGGTCGGTGTAGAACCAACATTTTATGTATTACACAAATCAGCATGATAAAAAGTGAAATAATGCTAATTACAAAGGAAAATACAGGGTGACAAACAATGCCTTTATCAACTATGTGTGTTAGCGCCACCAGCACATACAGGTGCAAATTGTTAGTTTGCAGAATTATAGACTCGGGCCTTGTTTTATGAGCTGGAGCTTACCAGCTTCCGCTGATTTTTTGGCATGCTAACAGCTTCTGTTGAATAAGGAAATCCGGTAGCAGGCCGTTCTTTCCTACAAGTGATGTTAATCAGCAGTTGAAGCAGCTTTTTTAGATCTCCACTCCCACGGCTTTGGGTATAAATAACCTGCACGTGAACCCCGAGGGGCTTCAAACAATAGCCTTGTCTCCGGGGGCTACGGACTTTCCTGGTACCAGATGGAATCGTTGAGTATATATAACCTGCACGTGAACCCCGAGGGGCTTCAAACATTTTCCTGTGTCCGGGGGCTACGGACTTTCCTGGATATAAGCAACCACCACGTGAACCCCGAGGGGCATCAATCACAAGTCCTATCTCCGGGGGCTACTGACTCTCCTGGTACCAGATGAAATCTTTAGACAGCCGCAATATCAAGTGATCTATGAATTTTGAACTCTGCTGAATTTCGGTTATTGACTGCACCCGTTTTCTCCAGAGGATGTAACTCCAAAGGGTGGAATACTTTATATATGTTCCCTCCATAGCTCTGGGAGATGTTTTTAATACAATAGACATCATTATAGCGATAGTTGTTAGAAATTCATCGAAATACTTTTACAACATGTCGTAGCCGCATAGTCGCGGGATCTCTATTCTAATTGCCATAACCCATTTTCCTAGATCCAACACAATGCATTGTATTGGTAGGGGTCATCCCCTGAGTGTTGGTCCTTACAAAAAAAAAATATTGTAGATGTTTTCACGTGACCAAGCTTAGTGCCACTGGAGTGGTCACTGGTTGCGGATCGTATACGACCTTTTCATATAAAGGTAAGCTGCTAATAAGTACCTTAGTCCTGAAAAACCAACGGATGCTATGCAGTTTTCTGACGGAACAAATCCATTCCTGCAACTAGCGTCTGTTCCGAGTCGAGCGGCTTATATAAGATATGCTGTGCCTGTTTTTGTTCATCTCAGCTGGTAGCCCTGCTGCTGCTACTAAATTGACTTTGTTACTGAAACAAATTCATGGACTTGGGGTATTTTTTTTAATTTGAAAAATTTATTTTTTCTTTAATTTAATAATATCCTTGTGATTATATATACTCACATTGTTTAAATTAAAAATTTAACATATTCAAGGTTGAACATTTTAATTTTCTTCTTATTAAGATCTCGTACAAAAAAAGAAAGAAAAAATATTTTACAATTGGATTAAATTTAACACTCGCTCACACTATCAACGCGAAATTATTCTCCATTTTGTGTACAAAACGTCTCAAGCTCTTTCACTACAAGTAAAAATGGAAAACGAGGGGGGAAATAAACTAAAAGAAATGGAATAATAACAAGAATAAAAGCAAATTAATTTTTTACATCTGTCTCTTGGTCTGACTGTCTGTATGTCTGTCTGCCTTTAGGTTTCTTTTGCTGTCTCTTTTCTTCTATGTATGTTAGTGTGTGTAAAAGTTAAAAGCAATAAATTTTTTAATGAATAGAACAAGAAATCAGCCTACAGAAAATTTAAGCTAAACATTTATTTTTTTTTGTTTTTTTTTTTTGGTTATATGAAATAAAATAAAATGAAAATTAATTTATTGTGAATATTTTTCACAAAACCATTAAAATTTCAATTATTCTTAGTGAAAAATCTGCACAAAATGAAACAGCAAATATGCACTAGTAATAGTATTTGCTAACTCAAGTATTAAAGAAAAAAAAATCCTAAATGAATTATATAGAAAGTCTTAAGCCAAAAAAAATAAATATGCTAGGAAAATTTATAGAACAGATACATATAAAACACCTACCACCATGTGAAACAGAAAATACACCGATGACATGATTTACGACATCAAAATTAAATGTGAAATGCTTTAGTTTATTTATTGGTATAATTTAATAACTTTTTCGCAAAAGATTAATTTCCGTTGTTTCGAGTATAAAAAAGTGTAGTTGAAAAGATTTTTGTTGTTTTAATGAAAGTTTTATTAAAAAAATCAGTTGAGTAAGCGGAATAACTATGATTAAAGTTCGATGTTTGGTGAATATTAGCTCATACTGGGTTTTGTTATACTCACAAAATTTTGTTAATACTAAAATGTTTTTGTATTAATAAAAAGTTTTTTTTATACTTTTCACCACAAGTGGAAAAGGATATACATCAGTTTTTTCATTGCTCCTGTAATTTCTACAATACTAATCTTAGATCCTATAACGTAAATATAAATATTCTGCTTCCTTATGATTGGCAAAATTAATTTTAAGATGTTAGCCTGTCCGCTTGTCTGTTGAAATTAGTTTTTCGAAGAGCCCAGATATGATAGGGACTTGGTTGTTATAGAGTTCATCTTTGCTCCTTATAATTGCAAATCAGCCAGATCGGTCCATATGTGGCTGGGATTTGAGCAAAAACCCACGACTGCTCAAATTTTTTTTTATAAAATCCCATGTTGTTGTTGTTGTTTTTTTTCATACCCATCAAGGAAAAATACAAGTTATACATGTGCAGGGAAGATGATTTATCGATGTCCGCCTGTCCGTCTGTTTATCTGTATATCTGGAAAACGCAAAGAGCAAATTTCCAAATAAGGTACAAGCATTTTGGTTATTAATAAGCAATATCCGTCAAAATGTGTGCGGGATCAGAGAAGTGTGCAAAATATAAATATATATAATACACAAAACATTTGATACAAATCGCTGGGTTATCAATACACAACTTTTCTAAAAATATGGGCGGGATTGGAAAAGTGGGCGTGGTACCTCCTGTATAATACACAATAGATTTATATATATAGCAAGAGAACGGCAAAGCCAAGGTTTCCGAACTAGGTGCTAGCATCTTGGTTATCATTTGACAACATCTGACAAAATATGGGTGGGATTGGAGAAGCGGGCGTGACAGAGAAGAAAGTTATTTAGATCTAAAGATAATAAATTTCTGTACATCTAGAGAACACCAGAGTTTACAAATTAGGTACAAACATGTTGGTTATTGATGCACAACATCCGCCGAATTGAAGGCGGGATTGGAGAATTGGGCGTAACACAAAGCCTAGTTATTTATATCTATAGAACGTTATTTATATTACTTTCTGCTCCTATCACACCATGATGAAGGGTAAATAAGACTCAGCATAGCCGAATATAGCACTTACATGTTTTCAATTTTCTTATTACTTGACCCCACAGGGCAACCCACCAACATTTTTTAAACTTCTGTCCATTATGTTTGATTAATTTGAGAGTTCAGTGATATAGTGACAATTAATATCTGCAAAATTTACACTATTCTTTGTATTCTTCGCTTAATATTTCACAAACGATCCTACAAGCTTAAAATGTTTACTGGAATTTAAAGCGACATAAAAATTCCTGGTTTAAGTAGGCAACTAATCAGGCATGTTATGAATTCCGTTCGGAATGGAAATGATTCCGTAGTTACCATTCCGATCGGAATGGTTTTAGCTTCTATAGATTCCGTTCGGATTATTAAACCTCAAAAAAATATGAAACCACTTTTTGTGTATTAAATATGGCAAGAAAGAATTAAAGTATGGCAACATTAAATAGACAAATTCCGTTTATTTTTCTTTTTTTTTTTGGAAAGCATTTAGAAAAATTAAATTTTTTTTATTTAATTCACATAAAATTATATTTATTTTAGATAAGAAAGCAAAAAGACAGCGTGCTTTACTGATAACAATGTATTTTGAATAGTTTGTACACCTGAAAAATGCTTAAAATATGAATTCCACTTTGAAAAATGAAAGTGGTATCATTCCGAAAAAAATTTTCGTTTTACATTTTCCATAGAAGCAAAATACGGAATCAATTCAACTTCCGAACGGAATTAAGCTCTGTGACATGGCTGAATATATGTCACGATATTTTTAAAAATAAATGGCGCCATAGTAATCAGAAGCTGAAAGTTCATAATGCTAAGAACACAAGTGGAACGAATGACGAAATAAAACATATTGGTGTATAAGAAGATACATACACTAATAGCGTCCACCGAAATTCGTCATACGCGCGGCGGCTTTACAATACATTTATTTATATTTTGTACGTCGGCGAACGACGAACAAATCGGGTGACCATGTTTGGTTTTAACTTGGAAGTATTGTAGAAAATTAAGTTACTTTTTATTTTAATAATTGTTTTTTTTTTATTGTATAACATTTAAAATAAATATGCAAAGTGTTTTGCTCAGGGTTCAGAAATATTCATACATGAATTCTAAAATTCCAACATTCATGTTAAATTGTCATGAATAATGCTTGCAAAATTTTTTGTTTTATTCTCACACTGTAAAATGAATAGCTAAGAATTTTTTTTATTTTTAAGCACATGAATAGTTTTGTTTTTTATTTTCCAGTTTGTACATATGCACGTATGTGAATAAAGAAAAGTACAAAATTGTAAAAACTAAAATATGAGAGGCTAATCGTTGCTGTCATTTATGTTTATAATAAAAAGAGTTCCTCTCTGTTGTGTTTTGCTTTATTCGTGTTTAAAAACACAAAATATCGCTTGCTTCATTTGTTCTTGTTTAATAGTATTTGTAGCCTTGATTTGTA
This sequence comes from Pollenia amentaria, assembly GCA_943735925.1. NCBI lineage: Eukaryota > Metazoa > Arthropoda > Insecta > Diptera > Polleniidae > Pollenia > Pollenia amentaria. The sequence goes on along the minus strand of OX031008.1, from coordinate 194,168,963 downwards.
CATGATAAAAATGTTTTTTTAAGCGTCGTTTATTCGTGGTTTTTTCATACATTAAGAAAATAAAAACACTTGCAACTTTATTTTGAACAATTGTAAATATGTATAACAACAGTACAAATTTTCAATGAATTACTTATTTTAAAAGTGTTGTGTTATGTTTTTTTAAAACATTAATAAAAAAAAATATAAAATAAATCATACCTATTTTTTTGTTTTTTTTTTATGAGCAGTATTTTCACTTAAAAAATTTTTTTTCTCTAAATTTGCACTTCAAAAAAAAAAAAAGACATAAAAAAACTAATCGTGCCACTAATTGTTGAAAATTTGTTTTTTTTTCAACGTTCATAAATATTTATGTATGAATAGTTAAATTCAAACATTTATAATAAATAATTTGTCTTATCTCATGTTTTTTGTAGAAACAACACAAGAATGATATACGTAAACACAGATTACGCATTGCGCATGTTTTTTATTATTTACAAAATTTAACTGTTTAATATTAAGTCACATCAGCACATTATACACATGTTTGTTTACTTGTGTTTCTACATTTCATTTTTAAAAGCTGAATGAGCTATTTTGGTGTCTTTGTATCATGGAAACAAAAAACAATACAAATAAAGCAAGAGATTTTTTGTGTTTCTAAACACGAATAAAGCAAAACACAACAGAGATTATGATGTGAATAGCAAGTGTATATTTGGAAGTATGTAAATGAATGCAACATGAACTAAACAAGTTAAAAAAAAAAACAATTCTCTCATGTATAAATGTAAGAAAAAAAATCTCTATTATTATCTCATGTGTTTTGTAGAAACGAAAAATAATGAAAATACTTTTATACAAGAACGAATAAAGCAAAATTTTCTTTGTGTTTTTAAGCACGAATAAAACAGCACACAACAGTGTATAAAATTTTTTATTCCTACCCATGAGTGAATAGTGAGTGAATATTTGGAACTCTGGTTTTGGTATAAAAATAGTTTTTGGTTGTGTTTTTGATTATGTGTTAATTTCTAAGCATTCTTTTTTTATATATGGGCGGGCTCCCACTTTCACTCTCTTTGCATAAACAGCAATCCACTTTCTCAATAATAAAAGCGGCTAGTTATTCGTCGTTATTTACTCAGCTAATTTTTACTGAAAAATTCGTCGTGTTGAGCGAAATTCGTCGTTCGTCCCAGTTGTGTTTTTAGCATAAGGCTCAGCTTTTCTTATTTCAGAAAATTTAAGCTCAATTTTGTTACACTCATAGAAAAATGCATCTTCATATTGATGATGCCCCGACATCAGAATTGTGAGACCAATGTTATTACAAATGGCATCAATGAGGGAAAAAGTGTCATCAATCCAATGACGAAAGTCATCATCAAATTTTGTCATTTTTTATGCGTCACCTATGCTATGACTACAGTGACATCAATTCGATCCCACATTTTGTGTTTTAATAACATTATTTTCTTGTTGAAAATGGAAAATGGGAAGCAAAAATTCCCATATTCTATTTTTTTAGTTAAATACATCAAATTTTCAAAGTAGAATGATTACAAAAACCATATCAGGCATGCTGCTGGTATTTTATAACTGAGAGTTCTTCTCTAAACAAGGGGCGGAATACAATAAAAGTAAAACAAACATGTGTAACGGGTAAGTAACTAATAATATGCCATGATGACATGTTGTATTAAACTGACTCCGATTCGTAATTTCTGTAATGCCGATGTGTCAACCCATTGATGACATAATTGCAATTTTGACACTGATGATAATTTGTCCAAGTGATGGTAAGGCTGAAATCACAATGATGAAAAGTGCTTTGGAGTCAACAACGAAGATACTTGCCATAGTGTACTGATGTCCAAATACATCAGCGTTATGACGCTTTTTCTATCAGTGTATGCTGTGTAATTATCCATGCTATGTTCTTGATATCGAATTCGAGTGAAATTTAAATCAAAAATATTTTGAAAGCAATCGAAAGTTCTAAAAAATATTCTCTTAAATATTCTTTGAGTATCACGTATCTTTATTAGAACTGCTCTTAAAATCAGGAGAAATTACGGCAATTTTATAGAAAAATTTAGTTGAAAATCTCCATGGATTTAAATTACACACTATTCTGGCCATGCCCTGCGGGAAATTTGTGTTAATGATTCTTAAAGGACTAATCCTGTCACCAGTGAACAGAATTTTATAATGAAATGGGCAGAATTGTGATAGGTGAAAGCAAGACAAATCGCTGTACTGGTGATAAGGTGTAGTTACTCCAGAGGAATAGTAATTGGCACAAAATTAGTCATGGGACTAGATTTGGTGCGAGCTGATGCTATCCGTTTATATTACTTTATATTTAGGAGATCTGTCATATTAATATGGTTCACTCGGGAAAATATCTGCGACAGGCATTTTTTTAACCGAAATTAAATATATGCATTTAGGTTACTTCAGTTAGGTTATTTGAGTGTAACAAACTGTCAAGAAGATGCCAATTAGCCCCTTAAGTGTTGGAAGCAGAACCGCTCCCTATCGCTTTAGAACTATTATGTGACAAGTTAGGTGGTAGTTCTTTTTCCCATAGGGTGTATATAAAGTTTGACAAATTAACAAACATTTTTTGCATATTTTTTATTTAAGATTTCTTAATTAAGATCTATATTCTAAAAGTTTAAGCTGCAAAAGTAGTCATAGCTCGACAACACTTGCATAAAACAGAAGTATGTACTAGATGGCTGAATATGCAGGACATATAAATAAATGGTTGGCTGGCTATTTTTGGTTGGTTACATATCTAGTTGTCTGTTTGGTGGATGATTTCAATGGTCTGTTTTGTTTTTTGCTTACAATACTCCTGGAAACTTTAAGACCTGAAGTTCATCATTCTGTACTTTTTTTTAATTTGTTCACCATTCTCTATTTCCCCCTGCAACTGTCCTCTACATAAAAATCTCTATGTTCATAGTACCTTATGGAAATATACATACATACATGTCTATGTATGTCACTATGCAAGTATAAACGTAAAAGATGTATAAATTTCAACAAAAAACTTCTTTACTTAAAGAAGTGCTCTTGTTATAATTCACCTGAAAAAAACAATTTCTTTTGTAACTGAACTGAAAGCAACTTAGAACAAAAAACGAGAAAAATTAAATAAAAGAATTATATAAAATAATATATACATACATACATAGAGATACATCAACTTTTACTACAATAGCATTTTGCTAAGAAACACAAACTACATAAATAAAACAAAAAGTAAAAACTAAAGGTAGATAAATGACAGAGACAACAATTTAACTCTTGAAAAATGTAAAAAGAAAAATGGTAGAAACAACAGAAAAAAATATTATTAATAATAAAAATAGAAACAAAGTAGAAAAAGAGTCCTATTTAAGTAGTAATAAAGACAATTTTGTTCTAAATAAAGTAAACTTAGAAAAGAAATGGAAAAGATACTTAACCATCTCCTGAAATTGCTGTTTTTTTGCTACTATCTTGACATTTGTGTAACTGGAGTGGAATACATCTGTTTTGAACATCTCTCATTGTTACTGGAGGAAAGGTTTTGTTAAAATAGAGAAAGTGGAACCAATTTGTGAATATCCCTGATTGGTACTTAAAAAGGTTAACCAATTAGGTTAACTTTAAAAAGGGAATGTGAAAAAAAACAATCAACGTGTTTCTTTTTGACAGAAAATAAAATTCTATTATAATAGATTATTGGTGGAAGGAAAAGTTAAGAAACTTAATTTATCGATACAATTCGTTACAGGATTGGACTTTAGAAAAACTTAAGCTTATTTTCTTAAATGTGTCTTCATTCAGAAAAAATCATATTTCAATAAAGATAAACGGGAGTTTCTGTCATACTGAGGAACTGCCAATATGCTTAACATACAGGGTGCATATATAAGTTCACGAGGACCCTTGGTTATAGACACAAACACACAAGTGACCATTTTGCTCTATCATTGTCAGGACTGTTAACTTATAATATGTCGAGAGGTAACTCCCTACGATTTCGGTATAAGCCATAGCCACCAAGTAGCTACCGATGCACAGTGCTCTGTCCCCATATAAAGAATCGGCAAAACTAGAGTTCTTATGCCTATCTCCCATACATCCTGAATAAAAAAATATGATTTTTAGCATATTTAGGTAGCAAACACTAGTTTCTGTCTGTAAAATTTCACATTTTAGTATTGTTGCATTCGGTGCAAGGACATGCCAATCTTCCATGTATCCTTTGTTAAAAAAATATGTTTTAGCTGCATTTATGATTCTAATGGACTAAAAATTAATAAGTTATTCTAAAATAATTCGTTATTAATCTGTTGTAAATTTGGTTTAATTTGCTGCATACATTTCTTTAAAAATTCGAAAATATAATGGTGGTATTAAGTAAATTTTAAATTAAATGCTATTGCTTTTGTTTTCCTATTATAGAATTTTTAGCTTTTATCCGATTTCACTCGAATATGGCTTATCATTTTTGTTATCAAATGACCATACAACAAAATTATAAAACTATGGATTTTGTTATTTTCTGTGGTATAAAACATCTTCCGAAGTGACAATAATTTGAGATAAACAATACAATTTTTATTAAATCTTAGCTTTGATCCACTATAACTCAGGAATTTTTTATCCATATAGGAACTATTCGGCGCTTAAATAAGCATCCTTTAAAACAAGATTTATTTCAATTAATTTTAATTGAAGCAGCATTCGACTCTGGATGGAAGCTGTAAGGGAAGTATAAATTTAAAAACACAAATGTACCGTTATGTTATGTATGTGACGTGGTATATTTAAACGAACTTTTTGTTTGCAGCACATAGACCAACATCTGCATATTTGTAAAGAAATTATGTAAAAAACTTTTTCATCGCAGTCCTGTGTAATTAATCTGTTTTCTGAGAGTGTAAAATATACAAAATTTCCATTTCCGGCAGAAAATCGTACATAAATCCTTCTTATATTGTATCTAAATCAAAAAATAAAAAAATCACTAATTTTTATTTATATGTTTTTATATCCAGTATCGCCAAACTTTGTAAAATAATAAGATGGACCCAAAAAGAAATATTGATTACTTAAAACTTTTTTAAATTTTTTCTTTGCTTTAAAAAAAAAATAAATTAGTACATAAAAATTGAGGTGACTTATAACTTATTATATTACAATTTTGCTGTTCCACAAAGTTATCTCTTTAAAAATTTTTGTAACTTATGAAATATGACTCGAAAAATTAACGCAATTTTTTTATTTCCGGCAGAAAATTTTGGGCGTTCTTTGCAGATTCTGTTAAAGCACTCTAAAAGGTACTGAAATCTTAAATACAATTTTGTTACTCTGCAAAAATAGTTATTTATACCCTACCAAACTTAAGCAATTTCGGGAAGTTTCAATAAAATAATCTCAAAGTTACCAATAATACAAAAATTGTTTTCAGCAATATTGTTAACCAACACTAATTTTTTTTTGTGCGTTTAGTGGTATATGAATTGTTGGCATTTTTTTTTAGTAAAACAGGTAAAAGTCGTTTTTTATTTAACAGTAAAGCTCAAAAATTGTTTGACTTTGGTGTCCTCCACTGTGAATAAAAAGTGGAAATTATTATTACAAAAATAGATATTACATAAATATTTAAGCACATTACTAATCTTTAGTTTTGCCTATGAGAAAGAGAACTGTGCGTGGTTACTGGTTCCTCTCCTGATTAAGGGTTTGGAATTTTAAACATTTATGTCCACCCACAAAAATCTAAAAAATGTGGAGAGTAGTAAATGTGTTTCCAGAAAAATATAATATTTCCTATTTTCCACTATAAAAGTACCAGAATACCAGTATTGGCGGTTCTACAATAAAATGTTAGGATTTTGAATCATCAATGTCCTGGAAATCGGACTCAAGTCAAAATTAAATTGAAGGAGATTTTCAGTGAATTTTTTCACTAGTTCAGAAAATAATATTTTACTTTAATTTTTTAAGATTAAGGGGTTTCATTATTTCCAGGACAGCTAGCTTCTTGTGGTGGGCACCTGCTGCGATGCTTAAATCTAGATTATGTGGCTATTCTAATGAAGCTGCTTTTGAATTGACTTAGCAGGTTGGATGATAGATAGCTCCTGCTCCTAAAAAGGGGTGAGTGTATAATGTTATCAGTTATATACCCGAATTGCGACCTGTGTGTGAAAAATTATTTTAGCACACACAAATGGACATTACGTAAATGCATATACAAGACACGAAGTGGCTAAGATGCACCATGAGATTATGCGATATGCCAGCTACTTATGTTCTTTAATTGCCCCCTGGATATTTGTAGGAAGTAAGATATTTCAACTTTTGATTTAAATCTTCCGAGGAAATCAGGAACAGTCAATACGTATGTTTCGGCAGATTCAATTATATGACAAACTGTCATTAAATTGAGTCAATGTAACTGACTTAACTGAAATTGAGAAATTAATCTTATTTACTTACCCGTTACACATGTTTGTTTCACTTTTGTTGTATTCCGCCCTGTTTTCACAGAAGATCTCCCAATTATAAGACACTAATTTCAAAATTTAATTTATTTAACCAAAGAATTTAAAAAATAGAATATGGGAATTTTTGCTTAAAATCTTACTTTTTAAATATGAAAATAATGTTAATAATTAACAAAATGTGGCATCGAATTAATGTCACTGTAGTCATAGCGTTGATGACGCATAAAATATGACAAAATTTTATGATGACATTCGTCATTGGATTGATGCATTTTTTCCCAAATTAATGCCATTTGTAACAACATTGATGTCTCAATTCTGATGTTGGAGCGTCATCAATATGATATGAATTTTTCAATGAGTGTACCATCTTTTTCCAAAAGCAGCGGAGTTAAGATATATCCACCTCCTAAAATAAGGGGCGATTGTTTTATTCTGAATGATTATGCACTCAAATTGCTGCCTACGTGTGTTTGCTGTGCTGACACTCGGGGAGCGGTTGGTAAACGTATTGGTTGTCACTTAATGGGTAGGATATACCACGGAGTAATTACTAGGGCAGGTATGTGAACGTTTTCCAAAGCTGTACGGTGTATATAAAAGTATAATAATGTATATAAAAGTCATTAACTTCATATTATATTAAAACAGGTTCGTTTTCAAACTTTGTTCAATTTCAGTTGAATTCGATTTCCAGAATATGGCAGTATAATTTGGTGTCTATAAAAACAATTTTTAAAGAAAAATTGTATCCTTTAATAACGAGTTCGTTTAAAATTGTCGTTACGGACTGGGATATTTCATCTAATATTTTGACAAAAAGTAAAATAATTTAGCGGACATAAAATGTTTTGTGTTAAAATACAATAAAAATTCCTTATTTATTTTAATGAATATCGAATATAAAACCGATTTTCCTATACCGGCGCGGTATTACAACTGTTCTCAGTATATTTGCAGAACGTATGAGTAATATTTTTTTATTTTACTATTTAAATATTACTCATACGGCTCGCTTGTTACATTTCAACATTTAAACAACTCAATTAAAAAGCTTTTTAACAATTTTCATGAGCAAATTTAAATAACTAATTGCTCTCATGACAACATTTTAAATAACTTTTTATCCCCCAAAAAATTCTTAAAATCAACTTATTCAACCACAATCTTTTTTCAAGTAGTCTTTATGCTTGCAAATTCGTGCTAGGTTAAGCTCTCAGTCATATAAATGTCATTTTAAATAATTTTTCATACTTTGCAGACATTCAATATTTTAACATTTTATAAATGAGTCAATATTTAATGAGGTTTTTCTTATATTTTATTGATCGAAATAAAAACAAACAACAAACTTTTATTGACAGGCATTTTTTTTAATTTTTAGTTTAGTATGTACTTTTTTTCGAATTGTGCACAAATGAAAAATAAGTAATAAATGTAGGAAAAGTAAAAAAAATATAGGAAAGATTATTGAAAAACAAATGTCTGAAAAATCCACAAAATATTTTAATAAACGTTAACAGTAAAACAATGTGTTCCGAAAATTTTATAAATTGCACAACAATCATGCTGCAATATAATGCAACGTTTGCAATAAGGAATCAACAAACAATATACATAAGTAAAATATATTTTATATATGTGGACATCTGTATACATAAAAGGTGTTTATTAAGCCCGATAAAACTTACAAAAGTGTTAGCTGTCAAACGAACTGTCATATTTCACTCACGTGTTGACATTTACAATCTGTATAATCCGATTTTTATCATAAATATATTCGCACTCGGATACGACTTTCAAATTTTCCAAATTTCTTTGAAAATCAGTTATCGAGGTTTTGTTGCATTCTTGTGTTCAGCGATGATATATATCAAATTGTTTAGCTTCCCACCCTTAATCTTTGTTTGGAATTTCTCGAAGTATTTGTAGAAACAAACGAGGCTACACGATCCTGATTATTTAATTGTTTTTTACTTTTTCATACATTATTCAAACATTTGTCGAATTTTTGATGTGACTTACTTTTCTCAGTTTTTTACTTTTAAAATCGGTATACTCTGGTTTTTCATCATAAATAGACTCACACATAGACACGGTTACCAAATTGTCCAAATTAACTTTGAAAGTCAGTCATTAATGTTTTGTTGCAAATTTGTGTTCAGCGATGAGGCTTTTTGACTTAACGTGTTTGCTAATAAGCCAAATAGCCACACAGTGACATTCACAAAAATGTACTGTTTGGTGAGGTGTATATTTTATCGGAAAATAAAGCCCTGGCTCCCTTAACGGCTAATGGAGATCGTTACCTCACCATGATTAATGATCTTTTTTTTTGAAAATATGGATGACAGTGCTCTGAGCTAGATGTGGATTAAGCAGGACGGCGCTTTTGACCCAATCACGACCGCTACCATCGACTTATTTAAATCCAATGTTGGTGATAGATTGATTTCGAGAAACGGACCTGCCAATTGGCCTCTAGGCTCGTGCAACTTCACAACTTTTGATTATTTCCGGTGAAGTTTAGTGAAGTCATTAATTTATGCTCAAAAGACAGCAACAATTGAGTCCTTCAAGGTCAACATTGCTTGGATCATTTGTAATGGTCAAATAAGTGGCAAAAATTGGATGTGCAGCAAGCGCTTCGTCAGGAATAGCTGCAGGGCCCATATATACCCGAAATCATTTTTAAATGCTAATGCCATGTATTGATCTTTCGTAAAAAAAAAAAAAATACTTTTTAAAAAAATTCAATTTGTTTTAGGATTTTTTTTTTAGTTTTTAGTTCTTTAGAGCTAAAGAGAACACCCTTTACATACAGGTATATATGTATGTGTGTAAAACATGCATATTTTAATACAAAAACCCATTGGAATTCTACATAGTGTATGTGTTTTCATTAACACACATACGGAACACGAAGTTTTTCTACATATGCTTTTTGCTGTTCTGTGAGGTGTTGCCAGATTTTTTTTTTAATTAAATATGATTTTTTCCTTTAAGCGAAAACACGTTTACTCAACATTAATCACTACTAATTCTCTTAAAAAATGTTTACCATTAAAAGATATTGTTTGTTGTGCTTAATTCCCTATTTTTATTCTTGATAAATGCACTACTACTTAATAAGCTTGTTAATAAATTTGCAAGTGCACGTGCATTAAAAATTTAACTGGCAAATCGCTTTATTTTGATTTGTTGTGAAAACAGTACTGCAATTTGTGTTTTCTTTACCCTCTTACAACTACAATTAATGTTGGGTGAATTCGAACTAATTGTAATGGGGAATGTAAGAAAAGATAAACTGACTGTTTTATTGTTGGTATTTTGTTTAAGCTTTAATATCCTTGCAAATAAGACTTTTTGAGTGTTTGTTATTTTCATTCTTTTTTTTTTGTTTTATTTACTGATACCTTTGGCTTTTCAAAAATTTTTTGTGAAAATGTTTCCAGATGATCTCGCCTAAGCAACTAGTGAAATGCGCATAGAAACAGCTTATCCACCAACAATTAATTACAGTGTTTTATCAGGAATTAAAATAAGGAATTAAGCACAACAAACAAATTCTTTTAATAAAAAAAATTATGTATTCCCAAGAATAACTTTGATAATCAAATTGTTATTTCAAATATCAATATCAAAAATTTATTATGAAAAAAGTTAATACAAAGTAAAAATTTTAGTAAAGAAAATCTATATATATAAAAATAAGTCCGTATATGTACGTCGCCGAACTAATCATAAACGCGTCGTGCGATTTCAACCAAACTTATACACTACGTAGGCAGTGGCCCATATATGGTTTGGTTGAAATCCGATAACGCATGTGTGTGCGGTGCGTATGTGAAGTGAGTGTGTTTTTGCCGCAGGCATTTTTTGTACCGCATACAACATTCATTAGTATTGAATACATTTTGGTCGTTTGAGTATTGGAGAGCATTGCACGGAGTGATGCAAATAGCAATTTGTTATCATTTCTCTTTGGACGTCATTGGTGATTGATCTTAAAATAATCGATTTTTGAAAATATTAATTTCTTCGCATTTTTTGGTGAGTATTTTGATAAAAATAAATTAATTTTCGTTCTAATCATCGTTTTAATTTGAATATTTTGTTAAAAAAAATTAAAAAAAAACAATGATTAATGAGATAAAAATCGATTGTTTTGCTAAACAAGTGTTCTGATTGTTACAAGTGCATCATATGATTTTGTAACATAATCTCAAATTTGATATTTTGTGAAAAAAATTAAAAAATTGAGTGAATTTTTTTTGTTTAATGAATAATAGGGAACAAAACCAACTTTATTAAAAACAAGTGTGTTTCTTTTCTTATTTTGTTTTGCCGTGCGAAGCAGGCAACGGGCCCGCTAGTTTATTATAAAACGAAGGGTTTTTTTTTTTAAAAAATCATAATAAAAAACTCAAAATGCAAGAAAATTTTAGGTATGGACATAAGATTAACAGTTTTAGTTTTCAGAAAAATCTCTTCGATTTTCCGTACACTACTACTTTTATGAAGAAAAATCCTTTTCAACGATTTAGCATAGAAAAAAAAATTATATCTGGCAGCATTGTTTTATATAAACTATTTGTGTGACAATGTTTGTTTGGTTTATGAGCCTATGTGTGTGAATGTGTTTATGTATTTGCAAAAGAATTGCAAATTAAAAAAAAGGTTAAAAACATACAAAATGGAATACATTTATTTATATTGATAATTAAAAATTTATGAACGAAACTTTTTTATTGAGTAAAAAGTCATCAATAGGACTTAAAATGTTTATAATTTTGTTAATATCTGCAAAATATTAAAAGAATGACTTAAACAAATAGCAAAGGATTTATACAAAAATTTATAAAGAAACTTTTCAATTAATAATTTTTTAAAATATATTGATTCTGAATAAAATGCTTTTGCTTGAAAATCTCAAAGTCATAAAATATCAAAGAAAAGTTGGTGGCAAACTATTTCAAGACTTTACCCAAAAATTGTAATAAATCGAAATAAAAACTGTGCTCTTTTGTTTTTTCCAACTGCAGCATTTTTAACAGCAGTCGGAAGATAATAACTTTATGCATGTGCTTGTGTGAACGCATCATTGTGTAAAGTGTGATAATAAATTTTGCTGCTGGTTTAACCAACGATGTTGGCCAAGTTGATTGTAACGAAGTTGTTGAGTTGATAAAAAAACAAGTAATTTTATTTTCTTGTCTCTTGCCTTTTTATTTTTTGCAAATTTATTTATATAATACTATTATCGTTTTTTTGTCAATATTTTTTAATAAATGTGCTTCTGTACAACTTCAGCCACTGTGAATGCGAGTTCGAAAATGTTCATAGCAACAATAAAAAACTCCACTTACGATTATGGCAAACTATTAAAACCACAAAATGGGACAAACGTTAAAATAATTAATTAATTACATTGAATTATTAATTGCATGTGGTAAAAGTAATATAAAATTAAAGAAATTACAATTTGTTTAAATAAGAAGAGTATAAAAAAATAATCAAAAACTAAAAGAGAAAATTTTAAAAAGTCTATAAAATTTTATTTAAAAAGTCAGTACTTTTTAATAACTTTTTTAACTGTTAACTTTTTAACTTCTTTTTAATATATTAGCGGCCAATTTAACCAAGTTCAGTTTTAATTAACTATCAGTTATAACTGCCAAAAACATATTGTTAACTGAAAGCTAAGGCAATAGTAAGTTTTAACTGAACTTGGTGAAACTGGACGTAAAAGGAATTTTATTCATAGGGGTAATTTTGATTAAAAAAAAAACTTTTTGCTCTTAACAACCCTTTTAATTCAAAAAGGTGATTTTAATTCAAAAAGTTGCGTTTTATTTGAAAAGGCGCATTTTATATAAAAATTTGCTTTTAATTCAAAAATGTCTTTTTTATTAAAAAATTTTCTTTTTATTAGAAAAGGTACTTTTTCTTATAACATGTTTTGTAATATTCAAAATCTATAAACGAAAAACAAAGTCGGGTGTGTTACTCCATTTTTAACACAAGAACGGATGTACCGATTTTGATGACCTATGCTTTGTTGGGTTATTAAAAATGTTTAAGATTTGCACAGTTTCGCAAAAAAATCACTAACTTACAAAACAAATAATAAATATAAAGATAATTTAGAAAATTTTTAAAATTGCTAATTTCGTTGTTTTTCCCTAAAAAAGGCACACAAAGGAGTTACTTAATAATGGAAAAAATAAATTTAATATTTTTATTAAAAAAAGAAAAGAGACCTCAAGCTTAAAAAAAATTAATATAAAGAAAAATCAAATTTAATAATGCATGTAATTTCTTAAAAGTTCTGAAATAAATTGAGCCCCTACTAAACGACTGGTAAGATTTTGCAGAAGGTTTCTCAGCTTATATTGGCGGGAAAATTACTAAGACTTAAAATTTATTCCAGTAGCACTTGATTGCTAGATTTTTCACCGCACCAAATAGGAGAATAGGTAGTAAAAATTTGGAAAAAAAAATAATAACTTACAAAAAATGTAAAAGAAAGTCGTGTTAGTTACACTCGAGAACGGCAGTACCGATTTGAATGACCTCTAATGTATTGGATTCGTCTCCGCCCCGAATAGAAGAATAACTATTGGCGTGGCACAAAATATATTAATTTAAAATAAATGTAAAATTGTCCAAATATGGTACAAAAAGCCTATTTATTAATGCACAACATCTTACAAAAACTGGGTGCGAAATATTTATCTTTATATCAGGAGAGTGGTGAGGGAAAAATTGTCCTCATTTGGTGTAAATAGCTTCGATATCAAGACACAACATCTTTAACTTCACATTTACAGATCTGGACTTATCATATTATTTGCCAATGGCGTTGCAATTGTGTTCAGAAGCTTAATTGAGAAGCCGGTCAAAGACATTTAAGGGGCAGCAAAGGCTGTGGTCTTACAGAAAATTAACGGAAGATGAAATACATGAATAAGTCAACCCATGTTATTAGACGTACAATGCCACCTTTTCAAATCTGAGCTTATAATTTCGAACGCATACCGAGATTCATTTTCTTGAGTGCTTTTCTAAGAAACAACAACAGTGTGTAAGGTGGTCAAAACGACCGGCTATTCGCAGTAATTGGAGCGTACTATGGCAGAAAAAATTTTCATATCCAGACTAGTTTCCTAATAAACTTAATATATATACAAAAGTATAAATACACCAACCTCCACAAATGTTTATGACAATATATGACCAACATCATCTTTAACCCTAGAACGGTAAACATATTTTTAGCTCTTTAATGGAAAACATCGCCTGTAACGTTATTTTTATAAAAAATGCACGTACTCGTATCACTTAGACAAAAACAAAATATCTTGTTTACATATTTAGTTCCAAATAATACAAAAAACAGTTAATTCTTTAATTAACTCTAACATATATAGCAACTTTCTGAATCACATATTTAAATGCCTAGTATATAGAAATATATATATAGAAAATATAAAACAAAATATTTCAAAAAACAGTCTGTTTTAGATGGAAAAACTACTGTCAAATAGACCTTAGACCAAATTAACATTTAAAAAAATAATATAAAACTTAAAACTACAATAAATTGTGGACACCAAAATAAAGTTTCCGATTTTTTCAAATACTTTTTTATGTCAGATGGTCAAAATTTTTGTGATCTCTGATCTAAGCCGTAAGTTTTCTAATATCACTATGGAACATTTTTGGGATTATTGTCTGGGGGGTGAGAAATTCCAAGTCAGGGTGATGGTACTAGGTCAGTATAGTAAAACCCTCAAAGGGTTTGGCGTTCGTATGTGTCAGTTTTTTTTTATGACATTTTAAATTTTTTCCTTATCTTGATGTTTTTTCGCTTAGTTGTAACATTTTGGAAAAAACGTAGTTTAACATAACTCGAGAACCACTTGTCCGATTTTGATGAAACAAATTTAGAAAAATTAAGAATTACAATTTCTCTAATCTGTTTCTATACCGTTTTCCTATTTGTGCAACACTTTCGAAATTAAAAATGAATGTATGAAGGGAAAAAAGTATTTTTTTGCCTAAAAATTTAAATATTTTTTTTTTTTTAAATTCATAAAAAATCCAAAACGGAAAAAAGGATCATGTAAAGTCACATAACCTATAAACAAAATGCGACATAGATCATAGAAATCGATTAATGCGTTCTGCTTTTATTTACAATTAAGTGAAGGTATCCCATTTTGACAAGAATATTGATATTTGTTTTTATTCAAAAAAGTGTCATTTATCGCCTTTTTTATAAATTTTTCCCAATAACTCCAGACTTCTGGCCATAAACTACTAAAAAAATTAAGTAATCATTTTTATAATTTTTTATTTTTATTTTATTTATTTATTTTTATTTATTTTAATAAATTTTGCCTAGACTTTTTCGATGGTGGTTGTTCGGGACTAGTGGCATCGCATTCATCGCTATCATCAGTTTCTGAACCACACATGATGTCAATGTGTGACTGCACTGTTGGCCCTTCTGCATCTCCTGAAAATTCTTTATCATCAAGATCATCCTTGTCTTGCCACACAAGCTTACTCCACCAGCAAATTTCCGCAATTATTGCACTCGGCGACTTTTTGAAAAAATAAAAAATCAGTATTACCTCATTTCAAATAGCAACTTGATGATAGCGTTCACCTTGTTCATCAGATTCGGTAGCCAATTGTTTGCTGAAGTAGTCCAGATGATGATGTAAATAATGGATTTTCAAGGACATGTGGACACCAATTTCCGAGAATGCTCTTAACATCCTTGCGACAGAAACATCGTAGTTGTTAGAACGATGCTTTCGCAACAAGCCTTCTATTACTTCTTTGATTGCCTGCCATGCATTCAATTCAGCGTCAATCAAAATATTGTTGAATGCGTCACTTTTAATCAGCTTTCGTATATCTGGACCATTTTGTACGCCTGATTGGAAAAAATTAATTTGTTAAGATGGAAAATCATGGGAAATGAATGTGATATTATAACTTACCTTCCTAATTTTACTTTCGCTGAGTCTCGGGTAAATTAGTTTCAAACACAAGAAAACTTCATCTCTTTTGGCGACAGTTTTGATAAAATTCTTAACAATTCCAAGTTTAATATGCTGTGGAGGCAGCAATATCTTCTCCTTCGGCACTAGAGGCTCACGAATAATATTGGCCGTTTGTAACCTGCTGTGCTCTCTGAGTTTCCATCCGTGGCATGCATATTGGTCACCGGAAAATCGTGTGTCCCAATAGCACAAAAAGCACATATATTTTATATAGCCGCTTTGAAGACCTCAAAGCATTGCTACAACTTTTAAATCGCAGCATATGCGCCACATATGTTTGGCGTAGTTAACCATTTTTAAAATATTTTCCAGTGCATCATATGTTTCTTTCGTTTCTGTACTATAGGCGATTGGAACTGAAGGTTTTTTATTGGTCTTATGCAGTAAAACCGCCTTCAAGCTGAGTTTTGAACTGTCAATAAATAATCTCCAGTCATCTGCTTCATATTTTATTTCCATTGCATCCATCAATTTTCCTACATCCGGGCAATATGCAGAAGTTTTTTCATCATTCACAAGGAATAAACTTTGGAGTGTTGCCTGACGACTTCGATAAGCTGTGACTTTCACACCGGGTGCCAACAAATAGTTTGATTTCAAAATGGAAGCCAGCTCTTCCGATTTATGCTGTGTTAATTCCAACTTGGCAACAATTGAATCAAGCTTATTTTGATTTATTAAAATTGGCTCATTGGATACTGATGGCTCATATGGGGGATCATCATGTGCATGATATGTCGGAGCAGTCGTAGAAGAGAAAATATCTGGGCTAGAAGCTTTTGGCACAGGAATGTGGTCCGAATGAGGCAATGGTGTTGCGGCACTTGCAACACCAACGTAATTATACGATTTTCTTATCCTTTTTGCGGCTCCTTTATTCGCACATGCATAGCAATTCAATGGATTGTGACCTTCGCCAGGATTAGTCCAAGTCATTGGGATACCGAATGGCATACTTTCACGTCTTCTATTTTTCCAATCCATTAGACGGTTGTAGCAGCTTTTACACACTATATTTGGTACCCAATTTTCGTTCACTATAACATTTTGGTTGAAGTACATCTCGTATGTTTGAACAAAATCAGTACGGAAATTTCCACTTTTTTATGTGTTGAGACATATTGACCACAGCAGTAGCAAAAGCTATTTATATCTGGCTTGCACAGTTCCTGTTCTCTTCCGGTCTCTTTTGTTCACTTTTAAAAAACTGGAGAAAAATCACTTTTACTGTTCGCGTTCGTCGGCACTTGTTGAATGACAAAAATCACAGAACCAGTGTGAGAAAGAGAAGAAGTATAATGACAATGCATGTTTTATGTGAATATTACAGAACCAGTGTTGCCACATCAATATTTCTATTTAAGTACAGTAGAAAAATATGAGAGAGTTCGGCTTGTGAGTGTCAATGTTTTCTCCAAATAATGTTGTGCATATCTGGAGCAAATTTTTGAAATTCATACATTTACCTAATTGTGAATAAATGAGAAACGCGTGCATCGATTTTCATGATCTATGCCTTTTTTTGCTCATGAGTTATGTGACTTTACGCGAAAGTAATTAGTTTTGGCACTTTTTTCCATTTTGGATTTTTTATGAATTTTAAAAAAAAAAATATTTAAATTTTTAGGCAAAAAATACTTTTTTCCCTTCATACATTCATTTTTAACTTCGAAAGTGTTGCACATATAGGAAAACGGTATAGAAATAGATTAGAGAAATTGTAATTCTTAATTTTTCTAAATTTGTTTCATCAAAATCGGACAAGTGGTTCTCGAGTTATGTTAAACTACGTTTTTGCCAAAATGTTACAACTAAGCGAAAAAACATCAAGATAAGGAAAAAATTTAAAATGTCATAAAAAAAAAAACTGACACATACGAACGCCAAACTCTTTGAGGGTTTTACTATACTGACCTAGTACCATCACCCTGACTTGGAATTTCTCACCCCCCAAATTTGCTGTTGTACTGTGTATTTTGAGCAGAAATATAGGAGCTTACGCATTACTTTTGAAGGACAAATATCGCATATTGATCATTCGGCAAACAAATATGTAAAAAAATATTACCTTTATTGATTTACTTCGCCCTAGAGATGACCAAAATGTGTATATATCAGGAATGTAAAATAAAGTACATCCGTACGCAAGCTCTTATAATAACATACAAAAATGTTCGCGCTTCATAGGCGATGTTTACCATTCTAGGGTTAAAGGTTTTGAGCTAAAAATTCTTCGCAAATCGTTTAGCCGACTGCGAGACTTTAACAGTTAATACGACCTTAGGTATAGAAACGAACTCTTCGAAATATGTAACGAAGAGGACATTGTTATACTTAAACATAAATGATCAACGGATGAGTGGGGCTCGGCATGTTGCGCACATGTACGATCGTAAAAGGCGCTGTTAAACCATGACAGATGCTGTAGACGAAAGGTACGTTAGAGCAACGGACAAGCTTTAAAGCTTTGCAAAGCAAACATCAGAAAACTTTTAAACTTTTAAAATCTGAATAAACTATACTGAATAAGATAAAAGTACAACTTCGAAGAAGATCCGCAACTTATGGGTATTCGTAACTGGCAACAAAATTCGGAAAACAACGACGAAGGATATTAGTGGAACAAGTGAAAGCTCATCCCGATTTGTAACGCTATCAAAAAAAAAAAAAGCAAATAAATAAATAAAAGCTCATCCCGATTTGTAACGCTATAAAAACTGCAAGAAGAATTAATTTTATAACCAAAAAAGTCATTTTGATTTAAAAAAGTTTTTGTTTAAAGCTTGTTAAAAAATGTTCTGATCTTAAAAACAATCACCCTTATTGTGTTTGGCGTTTTTGCGGTGAAAACTAGTCGTTTTTTAAAAGTGGTACCGTGGTTGACGAAAACCGCCAATGAGTACGAAACTTTTCAAATCTACTACAAAAACGACGTTAAAAGAGTACCGTGTTTGGCGTATTTGTCTGTCAAAAGTGTAAAAAATTGTCGTTAAAATATGTGCTCACGACGTTACTCAAAGTTATTAAAATATAAGTTTAATGGAAGAATATAAAAATGAGTATGCAAAAACATATTTAACCAGACATGTTTCAGAAAGTAAAAGTAAATAAGTTCTAATTTTCAACTTTTTTACTTTTGTTTTCCTGTATTAGTTTGCTATTAATACGACTTATATAACAGAAAATCAA
This sequence comes from Pollenia amentaria, assembly GCA_943735925.1. Taxonomy (NCBI): domain Eukaryota; kingdom Metazoa; phylum Arthropoda; class Insecta; order Diptera; family Polleniidae; genus Pollenia; species Pollenia amentaria. The sequence continues at coordinate 194,150,191 of OX031008.1, read as the reverse complement.
AAATTCATAAAAAACATAAATATCGTTACCTAAAACGCAAAAGGTCCTATCTAACAAAAAATTAAAAATCGGCTTTTTCATTGATTCTGATGTATTGCATCAACTCAAATGGCCACAAAACAATTTGGTATCTTTCGACTAAAATTAGCGATTTTATTTACCAAAAATAAAACGCCCTATCTACAAAAGATAACGCGAAAAATGCTAAAAGGACTAACTAACAATTTGCTTAATATACAAAATTGCTAATTGTCAAAACAACTGGTAGGTTTTACAAGAAAAATAGAAGAACAATTTATTTTAAACAGTTTAATGCAATTAATAAATTTATCATATTAAAAAGCTTTTGCTTCTCCTGTAAAACTTTCGAAATGTATTTTAGCGTAAAAAATACAAATGTGTGGCAGCCAAATTAGTCGAATTATGAGAGCAAAAATCTTATATGGCAAAACGCTTCAATAAAAGTTTAAAGGCCATAATATTAGAGAAGAGTTGAACGCCGTTCCCAAAGATTTAAATTGTCCCTTATCCCGTTCCGAAGTCTTAGGAAGTGGAAATATATTCGATTGCTGACTTAGATGATTCTTTATTTCATTTATTTCTTGAACGCTGGGGTTCATTCTTCATCTTCAGAGGATGAATAAAAAGCTACACTTAACATTTTAACACAATAAATTAACAGAAATTTAATAATTATTGGTTTTTATTTATTTATTATTGTTTTTATTCAACAAAAAGTTATATTTGAATTTTATTTTTGTTATTTTGAAAGATTTGATTGACAGCTCTTTAACAGGCTGTTTCATAATCATTTATTTTTGCGTAGTCTATTACATTATGATTCACTTACAAAATTTTGCTTGTCGAAAATTTTAGACGGTAGCATAAGATTTTAAATTCGAGAGCAACTACGACAGCTGTCGTTTTTCAACTACGCCAAACACAATAAGGGTGAATACTTAAGGTGTATTCAGACCTAACAAGTATATGACGAAAAATCGAAAAAGAGCGTGACCAAACTGTTTCTCCATTTTTTTGCAATTCGTATGGATTTACCAAACTTTATTTGTAGGAAGATAATTGTACAACGTTATTAAGAAACTGTTCGATGATGTTTGCTCTAGCCGTTTTGAAAAAAAAAATACTTTTTTATGAAACTAGTGGTTACGTGAAGGACGTCAAATATTTAATAGGTGGGAACACAACTTTATTCTATCTTTAATAAAATTTAATTACTCCTTCCAACAACATACAAAATTTACTTTCTCCCAAAAGGAAGTTTTAGTATAACAATTTTTTCGCACTTTTAAAAAACTAAATTTTATTAAATTCTTTTAAAATTTAACTCATTAACATTAAATTAAATGCTGGATTATGCAGTGAATTTTCATACTCTAATAATCTACTGCATGAGTTTTTTTAATATTTTTGGGATGAAACATTTCTTTACATTTGACACACAAAAAGAAGGAATTATATATCTGCAACTTTAAATGATGCATCACAATCTGCTGCATTGCATTTTTCTACTTCAATGATTTTATTTTGTTCTTTATAATATTTACTTTTTTAGTTTTCCTTACTTTTTTCCAGATTTTGTTTTTTTTTTTGTTAACAAGGATAAAAAGGAAAAATATATGTTGAATTCATATTTTCATTCATTCGTTCATTCATTCATTCACTCAGTCGTTCGTATGTAAGGATATGCAAATTTCAAATACGAAATTTCATATTTAAGCCAAAGGGAATATGACTAATATAAAAAAATAGAAAAAAAAAATTAAAAGAAATGAAAAATAACGAGAAAAAAATTACTAAATGTCTGAATGGTAAAAAGGAATCGTAGAATCGTATACGTGTAGTAGTGAGCCACGTTGTTGGTTTGTTCGTGTATGTTCTTTTGTATCTTCAGTTTCAGATTATACGAATATCTTTGTATGACGATGTTGCTGATGCAATATGATGTGATGAATGCACGGCATCAGCTTCATCATCTTTATGGTGGCAATATACAGCTGTTATTGTCTTGTTGTTGTTAAAATTGTTGTTGTCTTACATGCTCATGTGAACGTTATTTTGAGTATTTTTTCTCTCATTTCTCTTATCTTTGATCATTGTTTGCGTTACAAAGTTTTATGTATTCCATAAATCACAATCACAACTTGAAAGTCTTCGTAAAATACAATTTCTTTTTATGTTTTTTATTTGTTTATTTCCTTTTACAGTGTTTCTCTTTGTGGGTGTATGTATTCTAAACCCCGGGGTATGTCCGTGTGAATTTTATTTGCATTTGTATTTATTTTGTAAGCATTAAAATCTTTTAGTAAATATTTATTATAGTTAAGAAGAGCAGAGAAAAATAACTTTTGATTTTATTTTAAAAAAATTTGTTATTCATAATTTGAATATGTTTATTTATAATACTCGTATAAAAATATTTCTGTTATTTGGGATCGAGATAAATAGTTTATTTGCATCAAAAAGAGAACATAAAAAAGAAGAAAAAAGCAAATTTTTATAAAAGTGCTGGTTTTTTTAAGCCAACTTACACCATGTGTTTAAGGTAGTTCAATATGTTTTTTAAGGGAATTTTGATAAGTATTGTTGAGAAAATGTAGTTTCCGTTGTCGTATGTTTTTTCAACAATTAAATATACATCATACGTAACCGAGTTCTACTAAAATCTTTCCCACTACAATTTTATTTTCGGTCCGGAACGACCTGATTCTTAATTGGTCAAAGATTGTCAACTCACCAAAATTGTTACAGCCGGAAGTTTTTTTCCTCGGGGAAAACTTTCGATAACAGAAAATCTGTAACAACAAGAACTAAAATTTTGAGTAATACCAGCACAATAGGAACATTTTTAAAAAAGGAATGGAATAAAAAAGTTTAAAAATAGAGTCTGCGAATTATTTCTTTTCATAAGCTTCTTTATTATAGAACAAATTCGAAAAAAAAAATAAATGTTGAAGTTTAAAAAAAATAAGATTAATTCCGTAAAAGCAGAGAGACCAAACTTTTTATAATACAAATTTTCCAAGTTGGCAAGCTCATTCTTCAATGTTTCATTAAATTCGGAAGAGTTCGGTTTGGCTATCTTAAGGCCTATAATACGTTTCCGGGCGACTTTTAACTGTTTTAGTTCACATCTGGAAAACTGAAGATTTTCCGGGTTGTCTCAATGACCATTTAAAAAAATTATCGTCAGTGGCTTCAGAGCTTCCAGCTGCCAAGGATGATATTTTGCAAACACCTAAAAAGGGGGGGGGGGGTGGTCACCCAATAGTTTTTATGAAACAAAAAATAATAATTTTAAATAATATATTCAGCCATGTCACAGGGTACAATTCCGTTCGGAACCGAAGAAAACATATTTGTTTATTGATAGAAAGTTTATTTTGATAGTATTTTGGCCTTTAAGATGCAGAAAACTCCCATTGCGCATAGTTTTTTCGTAATATTCTGAAGCACCAAAATACGGAATGAATTCCGTTTTCGAACGGAATTGTACTCTATGACATGGCTAATTATAAAGTTTATTTTGATAGTATTTTGGCCTTTAAGATACAGAAAACTCCCATTGCGCAAAGTTTTTTCGTAATATTCAAAAGCACCAAAATACGGAATGAATTCCGTTTTCGAGCGGAATTGTACTCTGTGACATGGCTGATTAAGGCCCCTATTACTCAGTTGATTGTAATTTCTTAATTTTTGTATCATAGTTTGCAATTTTGCTATACAGCGGCGAACAAAAACGTCGACAAATTACAACTCATCACAACCAGATGATTTAATTACAACTCAACTGAGTTGAGTTGTGAACCATAATGGGGGCATAAATTATGTAATTAATTTGTCATATTTTTATTAAACAGGCTTTAAGTTATATATATTATTTTCTGCACGCTCAATTGTTTAAAAATTATAATTTGGTATGCGGGTGTCCTGGTAATGTGTTTACATGAAATTATTTGGTTAAGTTTTATATGGCTCATTAAATTTTTACCAGATGTCTCTTTTACACTTTGTTTTTACAATTGTATGCTAAAACTGCAAATTATTTAAAAATGTGGAATTCACAACAGATGGCCTTATTTTTACAAATGGCTTTTATCTTTAATGACCTATATAACATTTTCAAGGATAAACATCTACAATTTGTTCTAATTTGTTCATAAAACACGAAGGTTTTTTATTGCTTCGACAGTGCTAACAAGGCATTATTGCAGAAAAGTTTTGCTCCCAAGAAGAAAATTCAAACAATCACCTAAGATCATGCTTTCTTCAATCAATATTCGACACTTTATTAATTATTAGTTAAATGTAAGGAACATAAAATATAAATTTGAATTTCAATCCGTGATAATTTAGAACTCGCCATAAATAGCAAATGTCAATTTTTTCTAAGTTTTGTTTTAAATTAATAACCGAAGTTTTACATAAATTGAATTTAATTTTAATGCGCACTTGCTCCTTATACCTCAGAGCCTTGCTCCTTATACTTCGGCCGGGCGCAAGGATTTTCTACTCTAGGGTATAACTAATACCGTTTTCGCTGCCTAAAAATTCTCTACATGAAAAAATTAAATAACACTACAAACAAAATCAACTAACCCCCCAAAAATCGTTATTGCTGCTTCGTGTACAAATTTTTGAGACGTTATTTAATTTTTTTTTTGGGAGTTAATTCTTGGGGGGTTATTTCAAGCCGCCCAATTTGTAGTACTAACCTTATTTTTATTTACTGTGAACCTACCCTATGTAAATAAAAATAGAATACGGCTTCTGGATTAGTTATTGAGACAACCGTTTAATCCCAAATCAAGGAAGAAGTGATGTAAACCATGCCTGATTAGGGAATTTTGGCGTGTTTTTATCTGCATGAGAAATTAAAATGATAATGCAAGACAGAAATCTTGTTGAAATGATTTCATCCGGTAGATAGTTTCATGACTTTTTTTTCTTAAATCAATATGATTTTCAGCAAATGTGAGCCGCAGCAACGAGTAACATTTGATCACTCCAATTTTTGACTACTTTTCTAATAAATCGGGTCGTATGCCGCCAATGGTGGCTTGAATATTGACTTCCAATTCTTCCAAAATTGCTGGTATGTCAGCATAAGAGAATCAGGTAAAATAGAAGGTTAAAACGCACGAACAGGGGCACAACTGAACAGGGCCGCTTCTTAGAAAAAATGGTTAACAGATTGATTTTGCAATACATCAATTATTAAACGCTTTGTATCGAAATTTGAGCCATCTGGTTGGAACCAAATGTCGTTATGTTTAGCTGATTAATTTTTGGAAACAAAAATTCAATCACTAGGGCTGGATGGTGATCGCTATTCACTATAACAGCATATCCTTGTTCATTTCGAAAGATCGTATAAACCGCAAAATAAGTATATAAGAATGGATGTTATAATGATTCGTTAACGGGATTATCCTCGCTCCAAATGCGGCAATTTTGCTCATTTACTCATCCATTTAAACAGAACTGATCGTCGTAAGATAAACGAGGTGCTTTATGAACTTAGGAACAGTTACATTTTTTATAACTTCCACCACCACTGTGGTGAATGAGGGTATACTCAGTTTGTCATTCCGTGTGAAACTTTTTTATCATACGTCTAAGACCCTATAAAGTATATATATTCTGGCTCCTTGAGTAATTCTAAGTCGATTTAGCCATGTCCGTCTGTCTGTCTGTCTGTCCGTCTGTTGAAAACACGCTCACTTTTGAAAAACGCAAAAGAAATGAACAAACTTGGTCTTAAATTGCTTGTAGTTATCCTAAGCAGTATGGGATTGAAATCCAGCAACATCGGTTCAGTAGGATCAGAACTATGAATCAAAATGTGTAACCACCACCCTGAAAAAATTGATAATTTTGATACAAAAACTAACATAAATGGTTTATTAATGCACGGAATGACATGAAATTTTGCTCGAATTTGGTTTGTACGACTGCAAATCAGACTGGTATATTTCGTGACGATCGGTCCCATATAAACCCATCTCTAGGAAAACAGTTTAGTACGCCTAAAACCGCAATCAAAAACGCTAGCATACTTAAATTTGGTACGTCACAGTTTTATAGGACCAGAAATCACAATGTAAAATTTTTTGAAGATCGGTCCACAATTGACACTAGGTCCCATATAAACCCTACTTCCGGAAAACAGTTTAGTACGCCTAAAACCAAATAAAGACCACTTTGGGAAAATATTCAAATTCGCCTTAAACCATCACAGATATAGATATTGCGGTAAAATGTCTTACTTAAATTCATATGGCCAGAAAAAATATCCTGCAAATTTGTGAAATTTTATGTTAACGCTAAAACTAATTACACTGCTGTATTGAAATTTATTCTAATTTATTTTTTGTAATACCAGAAATCAGTCTTCAGAATTTTGGGATGATTAGGCCATAATTTACCATAGGTCCAATACAAATAACGCTCCTAAAAATTATTTTAGTTCGGCTAAAACTTTTAAGAATCATGATATTTTATTCAAGCCAGTTCGAAGTACTAACAAGAAACGCATAAAATTTTCTTATTGTCGGTCAATAATTTAATTCAGGTCTAAACCGCAACTAATTTTATTGCTGACGCTCGTTTTTGTGAAGCTTAGTTAATAATATATATGTATTTATCATATAGAGCCCACTCCTGTCGGTGGAGGGTATCAAATATTCGGCACTGCCGAATATAGCACTCTAACTTGTTTTAAAGTAAATTTCCACTATTTGGAAGCATTTTTCCAGCGCTAAACGGTTCATGATGTCTTGCCAGGCCTGACAAACAGAAATGTCAACACAGTTTGCCATTCTCAGCTGTTAAAAACATCCATACTTGCTATTTACTTAGGATAATTTGCGGTCTGGTAGCGGACGTCCCTGAATGTTTGTGCTTTTGAACAGACTTTTTTAGCTGTTGGTTAGGTCGCTACAGGGGTCACCATAAGATAGTGCTTTTAAACCAAATCGCAGAGACTTCTATATATTATTTCTTTAGTACAAGGAGCGGCCTGGTGGCAGACATCCCTGCTCTTGTTTTTCAATAGAAGCTTCTTTGTGTGTATTTATTTCCATTTGTGTCTGCACGCAGTAAATGCATTATATTTTAAGAATTAAGGCTAAATGTAATGCCTGACTTATGTTTACATGAACTTTTAAGCTTGTCTTTTGTGCAAAAGAAATATTTATTGGCTTTCTTTTTAAATATTATAATCACGACATTAAGCAACATGGCCAACAAGAACAATAACAGAATTCTGAATAGATTGACCCTAGAGGTAAACAAATAAATCATTGTTCCCATTGTTGCCTGCTTTTTTTTAACATTTTTATGATGTTGAAAAACAAAACACTTTTGCGTTAAGTCAAGTTAATTGTTAAAAGGATTTAAGCTTTAAACTCCATTTCCGGTGTTCGGAGTACGTGTGAGAGTGATTTTAGGCCAAAAGAAAAACGGATCTTCTTACCAATATCCTATATTAACTGCTGCTACTCAGACAACTAACTAAATACTAGAGGAACACATATTACCGGGTTTTTATTGTTTTATAGCTGGTTCTTTGCTTTTTTAATAATTTAAAACAGTTTAATGTAAAACTTTAGAAAATGGCAAAACAATTTTCTTAAAAGCGGAAAATGCAATTTTTCTTCTTAGTTTGTTTCTCGTAGAATGGTGTGTGTGTGTGTATGAGTTTTTAGTGTTTGTCTAAGTGTGTTTGTGAATAATTGCATGAACTCTTAGACGACTCTCTGCTCATCTTTCACTTGCGAAATTGTGAAATAACAAGGAGAGTTGGTAATAAGTTTTAAAAGACTTTAAATTTTTATTGTTGTTTTTTTTTGCTTCTTTTTCATTCTTCTTTTTTTCTTCCTTTAACTGCTGCTATCGCTGTTGTTGTTTGCAGCAAATCTTATCCATATTGCCTTGTATTTTTCCACGTTTTTTCAAGATTTTTTTTCTATATATATTTTGTGGTTGCCACTAACACTTAACTAAAAAGCTTGCCAAAGTAGTTACAAGTTGAGTTATATGTATAAAAAAAGGGGGAAAAAGTTGTTTTTTTTAAGGATTTTTGTGTTTAATTTTCCCCCTGCTTCGTGTGCTCTGAGCTTAAAGACATGGTTGCTGGTTTAAAAATATAAAACAAAAAACTTAAAGCAAAAATTGAAATAATATAAAAAAACCGGGTAAAAAATAATACATGTTGTTGGTTAGATTAAAACTTATTTGTTACCACAATAACAACGAGTTTACATTCAAGCATTTATGTTACTCCTTCGACTCTTGGCCCAACCACATATTTTAGTTTTCTATATTTTTTTTTATCTTTTACATAAAAAGAATTTCACAAAATAAAAATAAAAAAATTTTTAAAAAAAAAATACAAACCAAACGATATACACAACAAACTGTTACAGCAAAATACTCTTGAATTAAGTGACACTGGTTACGAAAACAAACGGAAAAAATCAAGATTATCGATAAAAAAAAAAACACTAAGACAAGGACCAAAATGAAAAATACATCGCCTGCTACAACAAAATCCTTAGAAATTTAAAAAATAAAAAATATTTTCCATTAAACTAACCACCACCGCCAGTTACAAAATATTACACTGTGTTTTTGAGTGGACGAGACAGAATATCTTATTAGTGACATTGTGTCTTTTTTAATACAAATTGATTTTATTTTGTTGTGCCAAATACAAGCTCAAACTGCAACTGACAAAAATCAGATTGTTAAGGAGATTATGATTTAAGATATGCTATTTAAATTGAAATAAAAAATGGCTGTCATTCATTATCAAAGATCGATCAACTTTTATGTTCATGTTGAGAAAAAACATTTTTTTTGATCTTTTGGTTGTATGAAACTGATTGAAAGTCAAGTTTTCTTTTGCAAGTTTTGTGCTCTGCATAATTAAATTTTTCCTTTTTTATTTTGTTTACTTAAGTATTTCATTTTTAAAATCTAAGATTAACCGAAGGTAAAAGGGATATATAAGTTTTTCATTCCGTTTGTCACATTATCTGGATTCTTAAGAGAAAAGAAGTTAAATTTTAGTTTAGCGTCTGTCCGTCTGTCCAAGGACATCAGATATGATGGGGGCTTGGTTGGTATATGTTCATGTCAGATATGCTCATTTAAATTTTGCTATTAGGACTTAGGCTTATCGGTCCATAAATGACTGAGAAATGATCAAAAAACCACGTCTGCCTCGAGCTTAATCCATAAATCCCTTGTTGTTTTTTTTTTGTACATCCTTAGAACGGCAAAAGCCAGTCTCAAATAAGGGATAAGCATCTTAACCCTCTGCGACTAACGTGACTTTGCAATAACAATTCCAATGACGTGGTAGTACGCTAGACACCATTTTAATGGGTTTTTTCAAGTTCTGTTTTCTAAACCTTCTGAAATTATTTTTTATTATAGATTAATATTATAGCTTGTTATTAGCTGTATTTAATTTTTGAGAATAAAACGACAATTAATTTTAAACCATATTTAATGGCATGGCACAAAATGACCCTAAAGGACTAACATCTATACTAAAACAAAAAAAAAAATTAAAAATATCCTATTTGTTTTTAAAAAGTTTTACACAAGGTTGAGCTCACATCTGAGCTAACCAGTATAGAAAAAAATTATAAAATTTGAATGGTTACATAGAACGATACAACTTATTTTATCTAGTGCACTGAACCAGACATTCTAACATGGATATGTTAAATTGTTTGATCTAAAGCTCAAATCCCACTCTTCACGGCTTTTTAAAGTTCCAGATGATGATCTCTTAGAAAAATGAAGAACTTGTTTTGTTTTAGAGCGACCCATCAAAATTAAAATAATAAGAGATATAAAATATTGAAACAGTTTCGTTGACGTGTTGTTTAGGAGACACTACAAAAACACAACAAAAATATTGATGTGGTTGTTTCTCAGACACCTACCTAAATATATTGACGTGGTTGTCTTTGATACACTTTAATTCATGGATGCTGCTTAAAAAACTCTTTTCGATGATACGAAATTTTATTTATATCGTCTTGGAGCAAAATACAAACAAATTCGAAAAACTGAAAGAAGACCTTTTTTAAAAATGGTCCAACTCACGGATGGTCAACGCTAGAATCAAAATATTTTGGGAATCATCATAAAACATATCAACCTTTATTTTCAGAGGGGTTACAAAATTACTTTTTTTTTGAGTCGCTCTAATATTTATGCTTATTTACTTACTGGTAACGCAACCTTAACGTAAAACTGTTACAGGTATTTCACATCATAATATGATGCAACTTTAAACATAATATTTTTAACCTATTTTTGTCGTAGGCTGCAATTATTTATAAATTATATTATGGAATTTTCATTCTGTTTCTCTAAAATAACACAAAATAATGGTCAATATTTTTGCAGCATTTTCAAACAATATCAAAATTTTTTTAGCATTGATATTTTATTTTGTGACACTTTACAATTTTTTTTTATGTACCAAAAATTTCTTTATGTTTTAATTTCCTCAAACTTGGTTTTTTAATGGGTACTTTTTTTTAAATTTTTTAACCACTGAATAACAAATAATTCAATAGGCATATGTAAAACAAACGAATCAACTGATGCAAGATTATTTTACAAATGGCGATAACAAAATATTATTAGAGTAAACATATTTTGTTTGCATCTAAAACATATTATGAGTGTACATATAGAAAGTTATCATGTTATGGATATTTAATATCATTAGTGCACATATTAATGGGTTGATCTCAGCGTAATTTTGATGCCTTTTATCTTTACTAACAAAAATCAGAAAGGTTTTTTCTAATGCAAATTTCACCTTCATACCAATTGATATTATAAATAGTTTGTGTTCATATTAAAAATAGCTTATGTATAGTTAGAACAAAGTAGAAAAGGAATTAAAATTCCTAAACTCTTTAGATAAATTATGTTTAAGATGATATATGTTATATTGTTATATTGAATAATTAATAAATAATAAAATAGAAAAAATATCATTAAATGCCTGTAAGGAATATAATATGTTTTCAAAGTTATCATTATTTAGTTGTTATAAAAGTGATTATTTTTTAGTGAACCATACTTAAATTTATAATTGCGATAAACATTAACTTGTTTACAGTAACTATAAAATTGTTGATATTAAATAAAAATAACAATATTTTGTGTACGATAACACCTTATTGTTGAAATAAACATAGTGGAGTTGCCGTTACTATGCCCAATCACGTTTTTTCTCTGCGTGTTGATTTTCTATTAAAAATGTATTGTAAAAGGTCTGAACAGAGACCTATGAGTAAGACGAAGGGTAAAACCGATTAAAAAATATTTTTAAGAAAAAACCTTATAGTCAAACAATTCCCAACAAAAATCTAATGTAATTTAACAAACAATTCCAAACTAAAATCTCATTTTTGAGCTTCCTAAATCTACCCGCGTAAATTTTTGAAACACATATACCCGTGCGCGCTCTCACAGACTGAAAGTTTGAACTTCTGCTTCATAGTTCTTTGAAACAAAACTTAAAGAGATAAAATGTTTTTTAAAAACTAAAAGATATAATACAAATACTTTAACCCTTATGTGTGTGGAAAAACAAACCTCATCAGGCATATTCTGAAATCACGGTGATTCCAAATCACGAACGACTTTGAAATCAGGAGAGGAATATTTTGGTGTTCTGAAAGTAGTGATTTTCATTGTTCTTAATTACGAGCAAACTACAGTGCGCTTCTTTTTACAGTGCTTCCGCATTGATGTGGTATTAGTTGTTGCCATATTCATTTATTTTTCACCTTTGTATATTTAAATTTAACTAATCAAACTTCAAAATTGCTGTTCACTTTTATTTTTATTTTTTTTTTTTATTAACAAAATTTTTTTTTTAATGATTTATTTAATTGAATAAATTAGTCATATGCTACACGACCTTAAAACTTTGTTGCTCTTGCAACCGCAGAAGCCTTTTTGATGTAAAATATCAGCTGACTACCAAAAAGAAAAGGAAATCACGAAAATTTAAAAAAAGCTAAAACACCGCCTGCAAAAAATACAGCGTCTTCCTAAATTTCTAAAGTTTAAGGTTCTTCCGTATAAATTGATTAATTTGATTGCAAAAACAAGTATAGAACAAATCATTTAAAGTGTATGTAGATTTCAAAGAAAAATGCTAAAATAAATGTTAAGTGATTTGAAATCGTCATGCTGAAAGCTGACCGGTTTTAAAACACGAGATGTCAAAAAATTTTGTGCACAGAACACCTTTTTAGTGATTTCATATCACTTTGCTAAAAAGTGAATTTCAGAACATGCCTGTATACAACGTGGCAAGGTACCTGGGTACCTATATGAAGTTACATAGAAACCAAGTATTTTTGCACTTAATATCTACTTAAAAAACTGTAAAATATTTATTGGCTTGTCGAAAACCTTTACGAAGATGGCACTACAACCTGTCGTTGGTCTAGGCCTGCTAAAAAATGTTCTGCATGTTTAATTCTCCAGGGATTTTAGGGTCTCCCCCGTTTACGGTTTCTTTCATATAGGATCTCGAATACCTCTCATTCTGGAGTATCCGCGTTTACTTTTGCTCTGGTTGTATCTTTTTGGGTCTTATAATGTTTTCAGTGGTGCAAATCTATTTAAGCTAATGATTCATCCGTCGTCCATATACTTCGTCAATGCATTTTTTTTTTGGTTAGGACCAACACTCTGGGGATGACCCCTACAAATGCGATGCATTGTATTGAGGAAAAATTGGATACCCTACTGTCACCATCTCCTGCACACGGTCGAGAAGCTCCAAAATATACTTTGAAGTACCGGCCCATACATGAGAGTTGTATTTCATTCGCAGTCGGATTATAAATAGTAAGGAGATCAAATGGAGTGAAGTATATCTTAACCAATCCAAAAAAACCGATGCACTTGAATGCTTCTTTCAACACCTTAAATATTTGTCCTGTCTATCGGACATCACATTGAATCCTCATGCCCAGAACATCAAGATATTCTGATTCCTCAATGATTATACCACAGATGTGGCTCCTTGACTCTATTCGTGCGACCCCATTCCAACCATTTACAGTATTTTCAATTAATCATGTTTCGGCACGAGTATCACAATCGTTTTTTGTTGCTTAGTCCATAAAACTTGTTTGCAGCACTATTCTTCGCTTTATTTTATGGCTAATGTTATTTTTCTTATTTACTTCGGATCCAAGGTAGGTAAATTCTTCTACTACCTCGAAGTTATAACTGCCTGCTTCCAACTTCGTCGTCTTATTTAATTTGCGTTGATTTTTCTGCAGTTCCAGTCAATATCTTTGTTTTGACCTTGTTTATGCCCAGACCACTTTTAGCTGAATCCTTCTCAATCTTCTCATTGACAATAATGTCAATATCATCTGCATAAGCGGGGAGCATATGAGTTTTGGTAGAGTTGCCCTTTTATTAAAATTTTTTTTTTTACTTATAGGTTAAATAAATTGCACGATAAATTGTCCCATTATCTGAGACTTTTGTGAAAGTAAATAGTTTGAAGATGACAGTTTAAGTTCTTACTTTTTACAACGGTGCACTCATTTAACAGAGAAACCGTAATAAGAGAACAGATACATATCGCTCCTTTACTTCAATAGTCACATAACTCAAAAACCGTTTTCGAGATATCACCTAACTTGCCTATTACGCAAGAAAATACCAATCTGCAAGAAATTTAAAACTTTATAACGAACTATATAACGAAAAATGAGGTTTTTCTCTTGACGCTTAAGAACGTCATGCGTTTACTTATGTCTTGTGTAATGTGATATAAAACAGCATCTGACGTTCTTGGACGCCATAGAATATTTTTAGTTTTTAGAAAATAAGACACCATATTTGAGTAAAATTTGTCTTGCGGCTATGGCCACGCTAGTATATTCAATCACTCGATTGTTCCTGAAGGGGTGGTCGCCCTTTATCGGGAAACTTTCCTCGGTGCGAGGTGTGCCTCACATACGGCATACGGGAATGGATTGTCTAGTGAGATGCCATCCGAGAACCAACCCTAAAGGTATATACTGACGTTTCGAGGAATAGAAGTAGAGTTTGCGGGGGTTTCTTCATAGGAAAACTCGATATAAAGGTTCCTTTTCGTCTGCAAATTACTCTAGTGTCCTGTAGGCGGTCGGCTAACTGGCTACGGTATTATCGAATATAGATGGGTATATGTATATTTACCGATGGCAGGATGAGAGGGAAATATATTCACAGGAATGGATAGATTTAATGATATAAAAGAGACGGAAGAATACTTTGAGACAGGCCCAACTGTGGTAGCAATGATTTATTGCCAAAACATCATCACTATTATAAGAATATCGTAGATATTTATAAGGCTGTTAAATTTATAACATGGTTGTAGTAAACATTTTTTAAGTGATCATAATATTTTTGAATCTTCTGCAACTCTACGAATTAGCTATATTATAATTATATTCATAAGTTTAAAATCTAAATTCAGACATTTCTTTGAATTACGATTTGTTTTATATTTTTCTTCAATATGATAACTAAATACAAATGTAAAGTTTTTCTATTAAACTAAATAACTTCTTTAAGATTAAGACAGGACTGTCAAAGTTTTCCTCTTATTTTTTTTTTATTTTGTCTGACAGGGACTTCAACTAACAAATAAATAATACAATAGTCACAGAACTAAAGCCAAAGTTTCATTTTGAAAATTTCTCTACAGTTTATTATTGTTATTATAAGAATTATTTACAGCAAAAACATTTGATAATAAAAAACAGTTTTGGTTAGATGGTTTTGCTGAAAAAACTATACAATAATATTTACAAAAATAAAAAAATAAAAAACCACAATACAAAATATTTGTCAATATGCAACACTTACACACTTTGCTGTGGTAAAAATTTAAAAACAACAACACTGCAATAAAATATTTTCCTCATACACACACTTAAACATTTTCCTATACAAACACTCTAATACAGTCATACTTTTATGAATGCAAGTATGTGTTTTAATAGCTTGCACAGACAGGCATGTTTTATAAATTTATTGTAAAATAATAATAGAATATTTTGTGACAATAGTTAAATGCGGAAGTGTCATTACTTTCAATTTTTATAACATCCGTTTTCCGTGCAATAACAAGGAAAAAAACAAAAAAAAAATTTAAAAAAATATATCTATAGAACATAAGGTGTTATATTCTCTGAAAATTCTAAATGTTTGTGGTTAAACATATTTATTTGACCACAAAAATGTCTTTTATATCTTGAGTTTTTATTGCATTGTGTCATTTCATCTTGAGTGCGGATACCATAGAAAACAATTGCTTTAAGATTTTTGAAATTGTTTACGTATTTGAGCCATAAAAGTTAAGGGCTTTAAGTGTAAACACGCATGAACGTGTTGGTTTTGATATGAAAAGAATTTCTCGAAGTCAATTAATTTCGAAACACTTTTAAAATTAAAAACAATTATCAATAAATAGTGTTAGAAAACCACAGGAAATTAAATGAAAGTGTTTGCGGACAAAGAAATGGAAAATTAATTAAATTTGCGTTTAAATAAGTGTTAATTGTTCGAGGAAAAGACAGGTAGAAATATCATAATCTAGTAAAATTTAAATATGCAAATATTTTACTTAAGTATATTATGAAGATTGATTTTTTTCTAAACCTAAAAGTAGACGTTAAAAATTGAAATATTTTACTTAAAATCATGTTATAGAAATTTAAGACAGAGAATATATTCTTTAAACGGTTGAAACACTATTGCACCGTATAAACGTGGTGGCGTACGGCGTAATTACATTGTCAAATTAAAACATATGCTGGAAATCGAAAACGTAAAATGCAGGTAATATGGCAATTTACAATCATTTTAATTTAAAAAATTGTTAACAATATTAGAAAAGTTTTCAAAATATGTTTAAATAACTTTATAGCAGTTGTAATTTTTTTTTTTTTTTGTGAAGGAAATAATTTAATTTGATAGTTTGTTTTAAAACACGGATGTGTGTTTTTTTAGGTTTTCGCCATCTAAATTTAAAAATCTAACATTATGCATTAATATGCATGTATCAATCTCAATTAACTGTATACAAACATATTTGGTCTTTAGAGCTGTAATATTTTTAAAAACTGTTAAAAGTAAGGAAAATTATTTTTTTTTGACCCCGGGCAACGCTGGCTCTTAGCAGCTAATTATTTATAATAACTAACATCACACATATCTATAATTAATATTTGTATCACACTGGCTTAAAACCTAAATTAATTTTGTTTTCAATCGAAAATTAAATCTCAAAACTCAAAACTAATCAATGCATTATTTAAGCCACTAAAGCCAACTCATTTGGAGATGCTCAGGTCACTTGCAGAGGTTTTTGGTTTTTCATTAAAAATTTTTTCTGCCATTTTGGATGCCTGTTCCATTCAATTCTCTTTAGTGTTTTGTAATTGTTGTTCTTGCTGAAACGATTGTTTTAGTATACATGTGTGTGTGCGTGTTTGTTTATGCGTTTAGGCATGTATGAGTAAGTGTTAAATTTGCAAAAACTCTATTTTACAATTTTGAAAACTAAACTAAACAACAGCAATGCCAACGTAGTGGCGCTCATAGGCACACATTCATTCATACATAAATATAAAAGTCACAAACAATAGCAGCAAAAAAACTTATATGGAAAAAATGCTATAGAACTGGCATTCCAGCACATCACCACATACCGTACTTACCCAGCAGGAGAGATTTTTTTCTGAATTCCAATACATCTGTAAATCGTAGTTAAACTACTAACGGCAGTAGTAAAAGTAGTGGATAAAATACAACCTACTATGAGCTCATACTAGCAGTGACTCTGAAACCCAATATCAAAAAAACGACAGAGACACACATACGCAATCAGTGGTAAAACTTTAGCAGCATTTATTGGAAACACACAGTCTTAAATGTACAGCCAAGCGTGTAGGGGAATACATAATTATGTATGTATGTGCTTTCAACATATTTATTCAAATATATGAATATGTAGTAAAAGTAACAGTGACTACAATAGAAAAATCATACATATACGAATGTATTTATAGCATACATATACCCTGCAGGAAATCAGGCATGAAGTGGCTCCAAGTCGCCACTTTTGTCGATTATTTTGGTGACATTGTCAAAAAACTTTGAGAAAAATGCTGTAAAGCTGGAGTTAGTGAAGAGGATTCAACAGTTTAACCCTAGGATTACCGTCTTGGTCTGGCGAGACCAAATTTGTGTTCAAAAAACAGGGACATGAATTCTATAAATGATATTTGCTGAATCGCATGAAACTTGTTTGGATTCTATTGGAGCAAATAAGAGGGATGAAATTCCATTTTTATGTAAAAGTCTATGAAATTACCCTCTTGGCCTGGCCAGACCAAAATTTTTTTTTTTTTTTTTGCTTGCAATTTCCTTCAAATAGGACAGAATTTAAAAAAACAGAAACGTGAATTCTATAAATGATATGCCCTGAATCGAATAAATCAAGTTTGAATCAAATCAGAACACTACGTCCATTTATGTGTGTGTTTCAATTTAACTAACAAACCTAAGTCAAAACTCGTTTCAGCTGTGGAAGATGTGAAAGAGAAATGTCTGAAATTAAGGACCTCATTTTGGATGACTTCAATGTGGAATAAAATAATGAATTAATAAAATTGTTGAATAAATTCGTTTAATATACATTTATAAGCATAAGTTCAATAAATAATATATTTATTTACTTTTAATTTAATTGGGGTTTTTAACTGTTATAATTGTGGTCTGGCCTAGGGTTAAAGAAAAATTAGCCTCCAATGTCTCTCACAAGAACTATATCTTCACCTTTTCCAGTTGTTATTTATAAGTCGTCAATTGTAATTCAGATTAGTAAATTGCAATTCAGAAAGCGTAAATTGTAATTTAGATAAGTCAATTGGAACTTAGAAAGCGCCAATTGTAAATCAAAAATTTTCAATTGTAGTTCAGAAAGCGTCAATTGTATATCAGAAATTATCAATTGTAATTCAGAAAGCGTCAATTGTAATTCAGACTATAATAAATGTTAAAAAGAAAAATCTCTAAAATTATTTTGATCCAAAGTTAAAGCCTTTGCAAAAAGCAATAGTCGTGTTCAAACGTTGCAGGTCCTGGCGTGATAAAATAAAGCTTAATCTGCTTGGAGGATATTATAGATAATGCAACAAATAGCATTACTGGTGGTCCTTTTTATTCTTACATAAAAGAAGTAATTAATTAAGCTCGAGGACCAGGTTTTTGTTTTTTTTTAAATCATATTTTATTTTCCAATATTTCGCTACAAAACATCGATGCCACAGCAGGGTGCTACCTGATTTTATAAAAACAAAAACCTGGAGCTCGAGCTTAATTAATTACTTATTTTATGTGATAATAGGAAATATATACGAATATATTTAGCTCTTTAGTGCAATTTTTTTTTTTTTTTTTTTATAATAAAATAAAATTAAGTAGTTATTAAATTTATTTATTTTTGCTTTCTGAACTAAAATTTCAGATTTACAATTGACGCTTTCTGAATTACAATTGAAGCAAAGCCACGAATAACGTTGTAAAAGCCACTTTTTGCAGATTACCGTTAACAATACTCTCTTACACTGTTTAAGCATCAAATCACCCAAAATTATGCACCTTAACGCCGTCAAAATGCGATACAAAGAGTCAGCCAGTGGAAGAACGTTGTAAGTTACTAACAAAATGATACAAACGAACTGGTTTTGCAAAGTGGAATAACATTTTAAAAGCCGCTTGTGCATTGGAAAAACTTTTTAAATGACATCACGATTGTGGATATGAAACGTTTTTCCACTAAAAAAAAAATAACTGTAAATTTACGTGCAAATTTAAAATTAAAATTTCTTGATATTGTGCATAAAAGTTTTTATAATCATTATTTTTGATAATCTAAAAAAAAAATTTAAAAATAAATAATCCTGCCTGTTAAAAACGTTTTTTTACTCTCCTGAAAAATAATAATTTTGTAACTTACAACGTTAATCGCGGCTGGGCTTCAACTGTAAAAGGTATAGTCAATCGTCAACACTATTGGGGTATTCACAAGGAAGTCAGTTGTTAAGTCAAATGACGTAAATGGCTTAAAATAATTAAAAAAATATATATGACTGCTGTGTGCAACCGGTTATAAAATAGATTTCTACTGTACAGTTATGACGAATCAATGAACGCAGAATTAACATTTTTATGTTGTTTGACCAACAACAATATTTTTTATAACCATTGTAAAATATTATTTAGGACATTATGACGATATGACTTGATAACACACCTTGTAAATCCCTCATATGTGCTTAAGCTTCTATGCATTGCATGCGTTCAAAGTTTTAAGTAAAATGGCACGCTTTTTCTGCGGCATCACCACATCAGCTTATTTGTTCGAACGCTGCTTGCGATGCTTATAAAAGTAGAATGTAAACCTACTTATTACACTTAACGCCTCAACGCATCCTACCATCTAGTCCATGTAACTTCCATGGTACATAAAGCAACACAGATTCTAATTTTGCGACAGCTGTCAATGTAGCGAACAAGCGTAGAATGCATGGTGTGGACCTTAAGCTTAAGGTCAGTAGTGGATTTTCAACAGTAAACAAATTGCTAAATGTGTATATCACAAGTCATTGTGATGTCTACGGTTGGTCAGTAGTACCGGTAACAAAGTGAATCTGTACATGTTCAATATTGATATTTCCTACAGTGTATTCACTTCTTTAACCCATACTCGCAACACTTTAAAATAAACACATACACAAACTCACTCACATTTTGCATATGCCATAGATGTGAGTGTTTTTCGTAAACCTAAAATGACACTTTGTTTTGCAATTCTAAGCAGTATGGCGACATTTGAATGCCACATACAGAGGCATTCAACACTTGTAAAATACAACGAGTGAGCAGTGACTATGTTTTTACCAATACTAAAGTACTACGAGTAAATGTAAATAGTATATGTATATATAAACGTACTTATTTATTGTATTACTTAGCGTGTGTGTGTGTATGTGTGTATTTCTGGAGATAATTATGTATTTGTACAAGTTTTAGTATTTGGTTTGACTGGAGTGTATCGACCCTATGAATTGAACTGAAATAAAAATAATAAATAGAAAAATATATTGAAAGTGTTCAGCGTTATAGACTTCCGAAACCCTGTAAAAGATTCCAAAAAAAGGAATACATGCATTAGTTTTGCTTTATTTGCCATATTGTCTTAAATCTTGACATTTTAACTACGATTCTTAATTTATCGGACTTTACCCATTTCCGAGTTTGGTGGTATAGAGGGAAGAACGAATAGAGAAGTGAATTTTGTTTCATAAACAGGCAGTTTTTGTGGCAAATAAACACAAAGGGGAGAGGAAAGTTAAATATTATATAAATATGCTGTCAAACAAAAGCTGGATAGGAATTTAGCTTTAAAAGCGAGTTAAGGAAAGCAACTGCGAAAATGCTTCATAATATGGACGAAGACCAAGCGACTAACAAGCGATTTATGTTTGCGCCCGCAACTGTGTTTTTTAAAATTTTAAGTGGGTGGGGCACCTCCCATATAAAGACAATATATATTTATGTTTATCTGGAGGACGGCAAGAACTAAAGTTTCTAAATTTAACAACAATATCTTGGTAAGCAATACACAACATATGCCAATATATAAGCAGAATTGGAGAAGTGGGCGTGGCACCTCCCATAAAAAGACATAGGTAATCTCCGTAACCGATCTTTATGAAACTTTTACAGTATATTACTGATGGCCTGGAAAGTGCTATAGGCTATATAGTTTTTTAAAATTTTATGTGGGCGGGGCACCTTCCATATAAAGAAAATATATATTTCTGTATATCTGGAGGCAGACAAGAACTAAACTTCCCAAATTTAATAATAATACCTAAGTTATCAAAACACAACATCTGACAAAATCTGGGAGGAATTTGAGAAGTGGGCGTGGCAAAAAATATATATCTTTATATTTGGTGAACGGCAATAGGGGAAGCTTTAAAATTTGGCACAAATAGCTCGGTTATCAATACGCAACATCAGTCAAAAAATTGGGCGGGATAATATAAGTAGGCGTGGTACAAATATAATACTATATCTCATCAGAGCTATAAGTGTATAATGGTCCAAATAATTGGCCTTTTATGCTATAATATTTTAACAAAGTGTTAAAAGTTAGAAAATTAAAAGTCCAGAATGGTTTGACCCCCGGGCAGCGCCGGGAATGGTACGATGTAATTTTGGTGTTTACGGTTATGTGTTACGAACGTAACAATTAATATGAAACATTTTTTTAAGAAATGTTTGAGTTATCTTGGTGCATAATGCTATCCTAGAAATAGCATTCCTGGAAGGTGGAGCGTATTAGTCTAGGAATATAAATATATATCGTCTTCTAAAATGCAAAATGGCGTTGCAACCCTCTTTGTTTTTTTTTTACAGGAGAAGCAAAAAGCTTTACAAAATCAATAACAGAAAAGTGTACGTGGCATTTGAATTTCTTTAATAACGTCGCCTTTTTTGATCGCAGAGATCTAAAATTGTGTGTGAAGTAAAAAAAATTTGTGTTTTTTGAAGCACTTAAGAGAAAATGCCCATAATTGAGCGCTTCAATAAGAGAGCTCTTATACAGCAGTAAATGATAATGAATAAAATATACAAAAATAGCTGCTATTTTAGTGCTGCAACGAAAAAGGTTTTAAAGCGATAACAAAATACAAATATGTTATGGTTTACGAAAATGCTTAAAAAAGGCATTTAAACAAGTAAAAGCAAAACAAAAATTAATATATTAATATAGTTAGCCCTTAAAAAAGCGCTTTAGGAGTGCTTTGTTTGCGTGTTTTATTATGTTAAAAGGAGCGCTTATTGTCAGCAGAAAATAGTCCTCCAAACCGGGAACACTCCAAACAAAAATTTAGCATTAGCAGGTTTGAAGCGATTTGAGGTATGAATTCATATATAAAACCTGCTCTTTTTGGAGCACATTTTTTACTGGGTAGTTTAATAAAACGAACAAAAATCAAGCAAAAACTACATTTCGGTTTTTTTTTTGTTGTTACGCCGTTTTACATTTTAGGTAAGTATATCAAGTTTGTTAGTACTTTAGATTGGAATCTAGTGCCATGGGAACCAGTAGCCCCAACCTTATTATAGAACCACTAAGTGTCACATATTTGTGACATGAGAGTTTACACAAAAACTCATGTCACATATATGTGTCGGGTTTTAGTGAAATGTATTTGCCTCTAATTTCGTGAAAGTTTGTTGGAAATATTTTTCTTGTACGTTTCAATCTCTGTTACATTGCGATTAAACTAAAAGTGCTGCGGTTTGTCTCTAGGCTGAGTAGTTTAAAAAAAAATTAGCTGTTTGTTTGGGTCATGTCACATATGTGTGACACATATTTCTTGTTCCTGAGTTTGGACAGAAAACGCAAAAAACTGCTGAGTGGGGAACGTGATATAGACTAATTATTGGTGAGTGCTGGTAAACGTTTATTTTCACACTTGCAAAGATAGCGCATTTTTCTATATGATCACCCCCAACAAAACTGTCTTTAACGAAAATATTCAAACTATAGCATGGGTACCTAAACCATATCGTTGACATCGGTAACCATATTATGGTTAAATAAGGTCTTCAACTAGAAGCCATACTAATAACAACAATTTGTTCACCACTAATAATTGTATGGTTTTGAGTTCATTCCACTTAAATTCTTGAAGACCAATAATATAGTTAAAGTAATCATAATATGGCTAAAATGTTTTTGGTAAAAATTGTTTTGTTGAAGGTGATTATATCGAAAATGGATTTTCTTTACGTGCACCACGATGAAACAATATTTTCAAGATAACCGCGATAATCTCTTTCATCGAATCCGATTTCTTTAGAGCAGGAAGAACTACAATAAAGCGAATGGTAGTGTTTTATGTTTGTTTTTCTTCTAAAAATTGAATGTTTTCTTACGTATAAGTCCTAAAAATACAATGACCATCTAATTTAAACTTTCTGTTTCTAAACTATTTACTCATGCACACATAATACTCGTAATCTGAGAAATTTCCTATTAAGACAGAAGTATTTAGTAAGTGAACAAAATAGAATTTGAAAATAGCAAATCTAAAAAAATAAACCAAAACAACCCTTCTAAGAAATATTCATAAAACAGTGTGAAAAGTACTTAAAATCACAAGCAATTCTATTACTCTCACAGCTGCCACTGCCGCAAACCGTTTTGAAAGACCCGGTAGTTTTGAAGGTAATCCACTTTTCATTGAGATTTTTTTATGAAATTAAGTTATATACACTGAAAAAATTATCAGTAGTTTTTTAACAATTACAAAAATTCTTTAAAAAGTATTTCAATTTAATAAATGTGATAATTAAAACAATTATTTTTTTATTCGAAAGTGAATTACAAACAAAATTTTGATTTAATAAACATTTTAGTGGTTTTGAAACAAATTTTTAATTAAAATAGTAATTAAATAACACAAACTCTTAATTGATTTTTTCGTTTAAAATAAAATAATTTAAACCTGTAGAATTTTTGTTAGAAATTATCGAACCCTGCACAGGAAAATTATAAATGTTCTCTAATCACCAAATTCATACAAAATACATAGAATCAAGCAAATAATTTGTTGATTTTGCACCTATTACCAAAATGATTATATTGATTACTAAAAGTTGTAAAAACTGAAAATTTGGAATTAGTTTTTTTCAATAAATGATATTTTTAATTTTTATTTAAAAAAATGACCAAAAAACTTTGCCCCTTCAAACAATGTGTTAATTGATTTTATTAAATATAGCCCACACATAAAAAATTAAAAGTAGTTTTTCGAAATCAAAACAAAAACAACAAAACACAATATATAATAAACAAAAGTATTAGCGTTTGTGCAAAAAACAGCATTGCAAATAAATCTCAATTAAATAAATTTGTGTTCAGTGTTGCGGTACAAAATATGGTGCAAGAGCGCAGCTTTCGATGAAAAAGACAGAAAAAATGCAATATCTTATGTCACGTGACGCCTCTGTGTAATCTGTGTCGCTCACCTTGCGTTTAGAATTATTTCATATACAATTTTCTTGAAATTTTTCGAAATTTGTATGAAAATATTTCTTAAGTGAGGTGAAATGTATTACAAAACCCGAAAGGAGGAGGTTTGATTCTTCAATTTTAGTCCTTTGTCATACATAAACGAAAATAAGGTGAACAAGGCTGTTTATCAGTGATGCCAACTCTTGACTACCAAAAATGGCTTAATTTGTAGTACAAAATGGCTAAAGAATATTTTATTACAACAGCAGAGCCCAGCAATATTAATAAATTTATTTATTTATTTATTGAAATTGCATATAAGTGATTATTTTGTCTTATAAAATTTTTAAGAACAATTAACTAAACATAAAAAAAAAGTTTTAACAACAAGAAGCTCAAAATATCGATAAAATTGATTTTTTTTTTATTTTTATAAAAGTTATTTGCGTTACCTAATTAAGAAAAATTCCATGTTACAATACAATAAAATGCTGCATTTAAAAAATTTTTTGATCTAAAAATGTTCAAAACTTGAAGAAAATTTGTTTAAATAAAAATGGCTACAAAAATTAATTGAAATGTTCATGGCTTAGCCAGATATAAAACGGCTAAATTTAGCCTATAAATGGCCAAATTGGCATCACTGCTTAAACATACTACTCTGCAAAAGGTTATTAGATTTTCATTTAACAAAAAAAAAAAAAAAAAAAAAAAAAACAAAACGGTTACTTCAAGCCATATATTTTTCTTTTTCAAAATGGATGAGTTTATGCAAACGACAATAACAGAGAACGAAAATAAGAACAAGCAGGTTGTGAATAAGTGTATGATAAATGCAAGAAAATACAACGAATATTTGAGACATGAAAATTTGTACAGACACCAAGAAAACACAAGGAAAGCAAACATCTGTTTAGGCAATTTGTCTTTGCAATGGCAAAAGGACAACAACTATACAAAGTTATAATTGGGGCATAAAAAGCAAAAAATGTTTAAAAACTCTTTGTTGGTTTTTTCTTATTTTTGCACCATAAGCAAAATAAATCTGGATATAAGACGAGTTATCAGTGTTACTCATTCAATATGTCATACACCCGTAAAACAAACTCAACATACACAATATACGTTTTTTCGTTGAAGATTTAAACACTCCCTAAATGCCCATTTGGGGTACATATACCATTTTCGTCGGTTCTTCTTTTAAATTGCTTTTATTTTGCATTGTGCAATTTTTATCGCAGCAACCTTTTCGTGGAGACATTTGTCGTCAAATGAGAGAACGAATTAGCGAACAAAACGAATCGGAAATTACACCCGCTTGTGTACACCTTTTAATTCCTCTCTCTCTCCATCTCTCTCTTCCCACCAATAAAGAAACAATTGCAGCAACCAAAATCGCACAATGCAAACTGGCACTTACTTTAAAATTTGTATATCCTGTCGTGTGTATTGCAATGTTTTTTTGCAATTATTTTATAACATTGTCTGGCACTATTAAGGGAATGTTTTAGTGTGTGTGGTTAAATTAATATGCTTGTACAGCCCTTTAATACATACTGTTAAGGATTTCGGTAGTTTGCACGCACAACCTGTGTTTGTATTGGGTACATATTTGGTTTTTGTTAACTTATTATCACATACATTAGTGAGCAAAAGCAAATTTTTTTATACTTCTTATTCACAAATGAAAAGAAAAAACAAACTTTAAATTTCTTATATGTAATAAATATAAAAAATTGGCGTGAAAAATCTGAACTCTAAGATTTTGTACTCGTTTTCGCTTTGCACACTACATACGAAACGCAATCGATATCGGAATTTTATAGAGTTCGATATCGAAGAAATTTAACGAAAAATCTACATTTTATAGAGAAATTATTATGGAATGTTTAAATTATTTTTAATATTTACTCGAAATAGTGCATTTTTAAAAATTTTATCAAAATAATAGTCGATGATAAATAATCGAATTTAAGTTAAAATTAAAAGCTTATAGTTTGTTTGTTGTTTCTTTTAATTTTTTTTCTGAAAGAAATATTCTTAGTATATTTATGATGATATTTATATCAAAATATATTTTGCCACAATTATGAAGCGTGGCAAGCTTTAACGATAATTTACAAATTTATGACTTAAAGCATTTGTTTTCATTTCTGTTTTTTACTCTATTTTTGTTCCTAAATATCCAAAGTTTTCAAACTACAGAGCTGCAGGGTTGTGTTTCTGGAAGGGTTTCACATATGTTAGTTACCATTTGCCAACATTTGAATATTATTTTACACCACATTCTCATTTCACTTAGGAAAAACTGTCAATGCATTTACAACTGTATTAGTATGTGTGGAGTTTTCCTAGTTTGTATTTGGGTGCAACTTAAAAAAAAGTTGCATAACCATTTGCAGAAATAAACGGCAAATGTTATTGGGTTCATGGTTTGTTTGGTTTCCCTATTTTCTTATAAAGATAAACTGTATGTTTTTTTATAAACATTTTTAAACATTGTATTTTTTGTATTGCTTTAGAATATTCCCCCAATAATTCTATAAGAACTTTGAAAAAACTTATATATATTTAGTTATACTAACTACTAAAAGCCTATAAATGATTAATAGAGTGGGTACCATAATTAAATATTAAAGAACTTAAAACTAATATACATATTTTTTATAATTGATTGAAAATCCAAAAATAATTTTTTTTTAAATTCAGCTTATAGTTATAGTAAAAATTTCTTATAGTAAAAATTTCTGCAATGTAAAATAATATTTAGGTTTTTTTTTTATTTCATTATATAAAAAGTGTGGAGAATGTAAGAAAAGATAAACTCACTGTTTTATTGTTGGTATTTTGTTTAAGCTTTGATATCGTTGCAAAAAAGACTTTTTGGGTGTATGTAGGTAATTCTCTTTCCGTCTGTAGTCTTGTTTGCTAATAGCTTTGGCTTTTCTAAAATTATTAAGGAGAACGTTAGCCGCACATAGGGCGGATTTGTGTTATGTTGAGTGAGGTTTTCTCTCGAGTTTGGTCGGATCTTCTTTTCTTATCTATATTCTTTACCTACTTTCCAGCTATCTATATCTAAACAAGGCATCACAATGGACCATATTGGTCTCTAGGTGAAGGTGTGAAGGAGCCTTTCTACCTTCCCTGCCTACGTTTCCTGATGATCTGGTCGAAGCAACCAGTGAAATCCGCATAGGAACAGCTTATCCTCCAACAATTTCAGTATTTTTATCAATTATAAAAAAAGGCAATTAGGCACAACAAATAAAATATTTCTTATAATTTATCAATTTTTGATCCACTACATCACAAAAACTTTGATTTCATGACACAAATAATATATTGCAAAAATGGATAGCAGAATGCAGGTTTTTTCAACGCTTTTGGTATATTTTTCTATATAAGTAGGAATTATAGTGCACACTTTGAGAATGATAGATCTATAATTCATAAAATAAACCGCTTTTGGATATAACTTTCAAACGTCTAAGGCCCCGCAATCATGTAATAATATTATAATTTCATTTGTTCAATTTTAAGACAAGAAAAAACACAAGCTTTTGTGATGAATTTTTCATAAATTACCATAGGTTCCATACAAAGCCCATTTGGAGCCGTAACGAATACTAATTAATTTCACAAGCATTTGTTTTATATGACTAGAATTTGTCATTAATTCATAACTACTTATATATTTTATATCCACTCCCGAAAATATCGCATTCCTTGTAGAGGCCATTAAAGACCCTACTAAGTTAAATATATGATTTGTGCATTTTTTTTTTTAACTTAATTTACCTCAATTTAAAATTCAAGCTTAACTTAACACTTTTGAAGCCTGTAAATCCAAATAGATTTATAGAAATCGTGTGTGATTTTATTTTAACACCAAAAGTGTTTTTAAGTCATGCTAAATTTATTATGGCCATTAAATTTATATTTTAAAAACAAAAAAAATTCATATATAAAACATTAACTTACTTCAAAATAACAAAATCATACACAAACAAAGGGTCTTTAAAAAGTGGCTTAAACAAGAGAAAGAAAAACAAGTCAGCATGCTAAATACTTTTTCTAATGTCGTGCCAAAGACTAAATCGTAAATTTTCATTTAAATGCCATAAAACGAAAACAAGAGAAGACAAAAAAACAAACAGAAAATACAATTTAATATTAATTTACTAAATTCCGTTTTATGATTTATGCCAACGATTACCCCCGGAATAAAAACAACAATAGCAGCAACCAAAACAACAACAGAAAATCAGTTTAAAGGGCGAAAAATACATAAATAATTTCACACTAGGATGTCTCCACATACATCATCGTACCAGTGATGCCAGGAGATTATTTTTAAAAATACCTTCGCTTATGAAAAATAAATTCCTTTCTATACACTCCACTTCAAGAGGGTATATTAAGTTTGTCATTCCGTATGAAAATTTTTTAATGTTTATCTTGGACCCCATAAAGAATATTTATTCTGGGCCATGTTCGTCGGTCTGTCTATCTGTCCGCCTGTTGAAATAGGGCTCACTTTCAAACGACTCAAAAAAATAGAACAATATTGATGTCAAGATGTTTCTAGTTCTCCTAAGCAGCTTGGTATTATATTCCAGCCAAATCGGTTTAGTAGAAAAAGAGTGATGAATCAAAATGTGGAACAACCGCCCCATAAAAATGGATAATTTTGTGACAAAAAGTAATATAAATATTGGCGAAATGCACATATTGATATAAGAGTTTGCACAAGTTCATTTTATGTGTCTAAAAATCATACCACAAAACCTCGTGAACATCAGTCTTTAATTCACCATAGGCCGCTTATTAAGCCCACTCTCAACAACCAAAGTGTGTACGCCTTAAACCGTAGTGAATAACGCTATTGCATTAAGTTTTGGACTGCAATAGTTTTATGTTACTGGAATACACACTTAAAAACTTCGTGAAGGTCGATCCATAATCTACACTTTGCCCACTCTTGGAAAACCCTTTTGTACGCGTAAACCCGTAATAAATTATGCCATTATAATAAAGTTTGATCACTCATAGTTTTATAAGATTAGAAATCAGAATGTCAACTTTCGTGAAGATCGGTCAATAATTTACCAAGGGCCCCTTATAAGGCCCACTCTCAAAACACTAGTTAGTACCCATAAAACTGTAACGAATAATGTTATAATAATCAAATTCGGTCTATTAAATTATCATAAAAGCAGAAATCAAGGTGTCAACTTTCGTGAATATCAGTCCCCAATATGCCATAGGCCCCATAAAAAGCCCGCTCCCGGAAAACAATTAAGTACGCGTAAAAACGTATCAAAAGCCCACTCTGGAAATAGTCCAGCTGTAAGTGGAGGGTGTTAAAGAGTCGGCACAGTTGAATATAACACTCTTATGCTAGAAACACAACTCGGACGAACGACGCCCAACACGACGAATTTTTCAGTTAAAATTCGCTGAGTAAATTCATCGTATGAAGCACAACAACCACGAATAACTAGAAACTTTTTTAATTGAGAAAATTGATTGCTGTTTGTGCAAAGAGTGTGACCGTACTTAAAACAATAATGAATAAAAATTAAAACAGAGTCAAAAACACAACAAAAAACTATTTTCATAACAATCTAACAATTTGTGTATTTATTTTAAATTTTATACAATAAATAAAAATCAATTATTAAAATAAAATGTAACTTTATTTACTTTAATACTTGTAAACAAACAACAAACATGGTCACCTGGTACTGCTTTGTTCGTCGTTCGCCGGCGTAGGACAATGTAAATAAATCTATTACAAAGTCGCCGCGTATGAAGCATTTCGGCCGAAGCTGTTATTGTGTGTATTTTCATATAGTACATACACCAATATGTTTTATTTATGGCGACGAATATTCGCGGCCAAAATTCGCCGTTCGTCCCAGTTGTGTTCCTAGCATTACTTATTTTTCCTACAAATACGTTTTTCTCCTTCATTTTTCCACACACTACTTTTTAAAATCTTTTAAAAACCAAATTTTATTTTGAATTTGTACAGTTTTATTTCAGGTACATAATTAATGGTTCAATTAAAAATAATATAATAATAATAATACAAAAGTTGCATGAAATCGCAAAAAATAGATTTAAGTAACATAAGAAATTATCAAAGTTGTTTTTGGGAATACTATTATTTATTAAAAGATTTTGTTTGTTGTGCGTAATTCCCTTTTTTTAATAATTGATAAAAAAAATACTGAAATTTATTGTTGGAGGATAAGCTGTTCCTATGCGCATTTCACTGGTTGCTTAGGCCAGATCATCAGGAAACGTTCTCCTAAATTTTTTTAGAAAAGCCAAAGCTATCAGCAAACAAGACTACAGAGGGAATGAGAATTATTTCTTGCGAAAACAATAAAAGCACTTTGTTTTTAATATGTTTTTTCTTTACCCACTTACAACAACAATTAATGTTGGGAGAATTCCAAATAATTGTAGTGGGGAATGTAAGAAAAGATAAACTCATCACTGATTTATTGTTTGGTATTTTGTTTAAGCTTTGATATCGTTGCAAAAAAGACTTTTTGAGTAATTCTCATTCCCTCTGTAGTCTATTTTGCTGATAGCTTTGGCTTTTCTAAAATTATTTAGGAGAACGTTTCCTGATGATCTGGCCTAAGCAACCATTGAAATGCGCATAGGAACAGCTTGTCCTCCAACAATAAATTTTAGTATTTTTCATCAATTATTAAAAAAGAGAATTAAGCACAACAAACAAAATCTTTTAGTAACATAGGAAAAACATAAAAACAACAACAATTTTTGACAAAAACACTACATCTTCTAGTTTTAATGAATACCGGTTTTTGAAAAAGTTTTGAACATTTCTTTACATTCATTGTCGCCATAAACATCATCGTTATGGCACAATCACTCTTTGGGCATTCTCTTTTAACCCTAGAACGTCAATATTCGTCGAATCGACGAAGCATGTTTCTATTTCGTATTTTTCTTTTTCCGTATTTGTGTTCTTTTTAAGATGATTTTTCATATGGCGGCCGACATTGATATACTCCTGAAGTGTGTGCCTGTATAGCTGTCTACGCATCGGCTTAATGGGCTTTTCTTTGCATATGCCTCGTCGAATCGACGAAGTATGATGTTTATTAAACTTTTACTATAAATAGCCAGTGTATATTTTTTTAGTTAGTATTTTAGACTTTGTGTTTTCTATGTAACAGCAAATAAAGCAATTATGACCGGTAAAGAAATTACTGATATGCGTATTTTGTCCTCCGTTTAAACGACGAATGACAACATTAGCGTGCTTAAAATAGAAAAAGCCTTTGCGCAAAGCCCAAAATATAACTTTGTGCCTCTGGCATAAATCTAAGACTAAACCTACTGCAAATCTTATTCTTTTTTTAATTAATCAGTCAATTGTACGATGCAAACAAATATAATGGATTATATGTTTTTAAGTTAACTGTTTTCATAATTTTTTTTTTTTTGTAATGTTTTTAAAACAAGCCAAACAAGGTAGTGCTCTGAAACCGCCATTTTAATTAATTGCCTGCGGGAAATTTGAGTCAATTGTTCCAGCAGACTGGTCCTGGGAGTTATGAAAATATGTAGTAAAAAAGTAAAAAATATTTTAACTGGTTTATGAAGAACCAAAAGGTAGAAAAACACGTTTTTTTTTGGGACTTTCTAAAATTTTGGGATTTTTTAACAATTTGATTGGTTTCCTCTTTTTATTTTAAGTTTGTTAACTTAAATTTGAAATTTATTTTTACTTTTCCATTTATTGTCAAAAACAATTTTGTAATTTTATATTATTTAAAAAGATTTCCTGAAGAAGATTTTCAACGGAAATCGAAATATTGAAAAATAAACAATATTTTAATTAATGTTTTGAAAAAAAGTTACCTAAAGCTTGAGAAAAATATATGAAAATATAATTTTTAATATGAAAATTTTTTAATGTTTATTTTGGACCCCATAAAGAATATTTATTCTGGGCCATGTTCGTCGGTCTGTCTATCTGTCCGCCTGTTGAAATAACGCTCACTTTCGAACGACTCAAAAAAATAGAACAATATTGATGTCAAGATGTTTCTAGTTCTCCTAAGCAGCTTGTTATTATATTCCAGCCAAATCGGTTTAGTAGAAAAAGAGTGATGAATCAAAATGTGGAACAACCGCCCCATAAAAATTGATAATTTTGTGACAAAAAGTAATATAAATATTGGCGAAATGCACATATTGATATAAGAGTTTGCACAAGTTCATTTTATGTGTCTAAAAATCATACCACAAAACCTCGTGAACATCAGTCTTTAATTCACCATAGGCCGCTTATTAAGCCCACTCTCAACAACCAAAGTGTGTACGCCTTAAACCGTAGTAAATAACGCTATTGCATTAAGTTTTGGACTGCAATAGTTTTATGTTACTGGAATACACACTTAAAAACTTCGTGAAGGTCGATCCATAATCTACACTTTGCCCACTCTTGGAAAACCCTTTTGTACGCGTAAACCCGTAATAAATTATGCCATTATAATAAAGTTTGATCACTCATAGTTTTATAAGACTAGAAATCAGAATGTCAACTTTCGTGTAGATCGGTCCATAATTTACCAAGGGCCCCTTATAAAGCCCACTCTCAAAACACTAGTTAGTACCCATAAAACTGTAACGAATAATGATATAATAATCAAATTCGGTCTATTAAATTATCATAAAAGCAGAAATCAAGGTGTCAACTTTCGTGAATATCAGTCCCCAATATGCCATAGGCCCCATAAAAAGCCCGCTCCCGGAAAACAATTAAGTACGCGTAAAAACGTATCAAAAGCCCACTCTGGAAATAGTCCAGCTGTAAGTGGAGGGTGTTAAAGAGTCGGCACAGTTGAATATAACACTCTTATGCTAGAAACACAACTCGGACGAACGACGCCCAACACGATGAATTTTTCAGTTAAAATTCGCTGAGTAAATTCATCGTATGAAGCACAACAACCACGAATAACTAGAAACTTTTTTAATTGAGAAAATTGATTGCTGTTTGTGCAAAGAGTGTGACCGTACTTAAAACAATAATGAATAAAAATTAAAACAGAGTCAAAAACACAACAAAAAACTATTTTCATAACAATCTAACAATTTGTGTATTTATTTTAAATTTTATACAATAAATAAAAAACAATTATTAAAATAAAATGTAACTTTATTTACTTTAATACTTGTAAACAAACAACAAACATGGTCACCTGGTACTGCTTTGTTCGTCGTTCGCCGGCGTAGGACAATGTAAATAAATCTATTACAAAGTCGCCGCGTATGAAGCATTTCGGCCGAAGCTGTTATTGTGTGTATTTTCATATAGTACATACACCAATATGTTTTATTTATGGCGACGAATATTCGAGGCCAAAATTCGCCGTTCGTCCCAGTTGTGTTCCTAGCATTACTTATTTTTCCTACAAATACGTTTTTCTCCTTCATTTTTCCACACACTACTTTTTAAAATCTTTTAAAAACAAAATTTTATTTTGAATTTGTACAGTTTTATTTCAGGTACATAAATAATGGTTAATTTAAAAATAATATAATAATAATAATAATAATACAAAAGCAGCATGAAATCGAAAAAAAAAATAGCTTTAAGTAACATAAGAAATTATCAAAGTTGTTTTTGGGAATATTATTATTTATTAAAAGATTTTGTTTGTTGTGCGTAATTCCCTTTTTTTAATAATTGATAAAAAAAAATACTGAAATTTATTGTTGGAGGATAAGCTGTTCCTATGCGCATTTCACTGCTTGCTTAGGCCAGATCATCAGTAAACGTTCTCCTAAATTTTTTTAGAAAAGCCAAAGCTATCAGCAAAAAAGACTACAGAGGGAATGAGAATTATTTCTTGCGAAAACAATAAAAGCACTTTGTTTTTAATATGTTTTTTCTTTACCCACTTACAACAACAATTAATGTTGGGAGAATTCCAAATAATTGTAGTGGGGAATGTAAGAAAAGATAAACTCATCACTGATTTATTGTTTGGTATTTTGTTTAAGCTTTGATATCGTTGCAAAAAAGACTTTTTGAGTAATTCTCATTCCCACTGTAGTCTATTTTGCTGATAGCTTTGGCTTTTCTAAAATTATTTAGGAGAACGTTTCCTGATGATCTGACCTAAGCAACCACTGAAATGCGCATAGGAACAGCTTATCCTCCAACAATAAATTTTAGTATTTTTCATCAATTATTAAAAAAGAGAATTAAGCACAACAAACAAAATCTTTTAGTAACATAGGAAAAACATAACAACAACAATTTTTGACAAATACACTACATCTTCTAGTTTTAATGAATACCGGTTTTTGAAAAAGTTTTGAACATTTCTTTACATTCATTGTCGCCATAAACATCATCGTTATGGCACAATCACTCTTTGGGCATTCTCTTTTAACCCTAGAACGTCAATATTCGTCGAATCGACGAAGCATGTTTCTATTTCGTATTTTTCTTTTTCCGTATTTGTGTTCTTTTTAAGATGATTTTTCATATGGCAGCCGACATTGATATACTCCTGAAGTGTGTGCCTGTATAGCTGTCTACGCATCGGCTTAATGGGCTTTTCTTTGCATATGCCTCGTCGAATCGACGAAGTATGATGTTTATTAAACTTTTACTATAAATAGCCAGTGTATATTTTTTTAGTTAGTATTTTAGACTTTGTGTTTTCTATGTAACAGCAAATAGAGCAATTATGACCGGTAAAGAAATTACTGATATGCGTATTTTTTCCTCCGTTTAAACGACGAATGACAACATTAGCGTGCTTAAAATAGAAAAAGCCTTTGTGCAAAGCCCAAAATATAACTTTGTGCCTCTGGCATTAATCTAAGACTAAACCTACTGCAAATCTTATTCTTTTTTTAATTAATCAGTCAATTGTACGATGCAAACAAATATAATGGATTATATGTTTTTAAGTTAACTGTTTTCATAATTTTTTTTTTTTGTTATGTTTTTAAAACAAGCCAAACAAGGTAGTGCTCTGAAACCGCCATTTTAATTAATTGCCTGCGGGAAATTTGAGTCAATAGTTCCAGCAGACTGGTCCTGGGATTTATGAAAATATGTAGTAAAAAAGTAAAAAATATTTTAACTGGTTTATGAAGAACCAAAAGGTAGAAAAACACGTTTTTTTTGGGACTTTCTAAAATTTTGGGAGTTTTTAACAATTTGTTTGGTTTTCTCTTTTTATTTTAAGATAATTAACTTAAATTTTATATTTATTTTTAATTTTCCATTTATTGTCAAAAACAATTTTGTAATTTTATATTATTTAAAAAGATTTCCAGAAGAAGATTTTCAACGGAAATCGAAATATTGAAAAATAAACAATATTTTAATTAATGTTTTGAAAAAAAAGTTACCTAAAGCTTGAGAAAAATATATGAAAATATAATTTTTAATAGAAAAAGGTCGAACTAATAAGAATATAATTAATAAAATTTGGTTCTTAAATTTAGTTCTAGGACTTGTTTTATTGAAATAATACTACATTGTATTGCAATAATACTCCACTATAGTAACTAACACAAAACACGTAATTGAGATGTGTGAATTGTCAAATGGTGGCTGTTATATGTCAATTGCCCCCAGGAATAATATTAAGATAAGAGTATTTATTTAGTTAATTTCATTAATATCAATAACAAGTTATTGAACAAGCCAAATTTTAAATATATTTTGAACGTAGTTGTATCCTTTTTGCTTTTGAGAGTATCATCGTCGTCGATTCGACAAAGTGTGAGTTTATGCCATTAAAATAATTATGATTTTCTAGGGTTAATAAAGTTTTGATCAAGTTAAAAAAAATTATACAAGTGTATAATTTTCATTGTTTCATTAAAGATGGCACAGACTTACTTTCTTCATATTATTTACGAATTTATAACGATATACTAAAAAAAAGTATATATTATCGGAATTCCGTCTTTGGTGCGAATGGTCTTGCAAAAGAGCAAAAAATGCAAAATCTCGTAGCTCTTTTATGAAATTTAACGGACACTCATTACATTTTGTTGCTGGATTTAACAAAAGAGCTACGATGTTTTGCATTCGCACAAAACACTGAATTCCTCTATTACAATGAACTCCGCTGTTATGTTATTTTATATTTTAAAATTGGAACTTTTTGGAAAAATTCCGCAATCGAACAAAAATACTTACAGTTCAACAGAAGTAAGAAATCTTACTCTTTTTTCCTTAATGTCAAACTTTTAAAATAAATTCCTAAAAAAAGGGAAAAAATTCATACACTTGGCATCACTGCATCATACCTTATGTTTTTTATAGAATGAGTTTTTGTAAAGTAAAAAATGTACCTCAAAAGTTTTGAAATATGGTATTCACGTTTATTGCCAGGAGTTTGCTCAATTGCCTTTTCTCTATTTATTGGCTATTTTTTTTTTATTATCAATTTATTCTTTCTCTGTTACTACTGGAAACAACTGCATCTAAATTTTACAGGTAGTCTTAGTTTTATATCCCACCGTTAAATGATTTGATTAACATTTATTACCGTCTACTAAAAGGGGTTTTTGGTTTGTGTGGGGCAGTTGTGAGAGCACTAGCTTTTACTTCCCTTTATTTTGTTCTGCTACAAAAAGTATATGGTGCAAAAAAAGTGTAACAAAACGACTGAAAAATGACTGGTAATAACAAGAAAGGTTAGAACTCCTAAATGTATGTGACTGTTTTATTATTTTTTTCTCAGTTCTCAAAATATTTCTTTCTGTTTTTCCAACATATATTTAGTACATTAAAGCCAACAATTTGATTTATAACAAAATTTTCAGATGGAGTATTTTGTTTTTTTTTTTTACATTTCGTTACATTCCAAATAAATGAGATATATTGTAGGACTCATGACAGTCCGAAGGAATAATTTTTAAAGAATATTGCAGAAATAAAAACACAAAATTTTTATAAAAAATATATCGTGCGTGATCATAAATACGGTACTAATTGAAAATTAAAACAATTTCGTTACAAGCAAAACCATTTTTTATTTAACCCTTAAGTTTATACCTGGGTCTGGCCAGGCATTTTTGGAATTTTTCCAGTTTTTTTCATATAACTTTTAAGTATATCTGAACGAAACTTTATGTATTCCTCAATCAACGTATTTTTAAAAGAAAATGAGAAATAATTTTAAATTGAAACGCCATTGGCGTGGCAATTGGCCAAATGAAAATGTTGTGCATATTGTATCCATCTGGGCCTGGTAGGGCCCTTCCTTATTAAATATGTACTGTAGTAAATAAAATCAAAATGAAACGTATCAAAAGGCATACGCAACACATCGTTCTTTCTTTACTTTTATTTCAAAAAATTATTTACCCAGAAATTATTATCAGTGGTTTTTTATCAATTAAAAAAATTGTTTTAAAAGTATTTCAATTTAATCATTGTGATATTTAATCAATTTTTTTTAGTTGAAAGAAAATTTAAAATATAATTTTGGTTTAATTAACATTTTAGTTGTTTTGAGATAAATTTTTAATTAAAATATTAATAATTAATCTTCTTATTTAAGCTTGAGGTCTTATTTCTTTTTTTATAAAAAATATTAAATTTATTTAATCCAATATTTCGGCACTCCGTTGTGTGTCTTCTTCAGGGATTTTTTCTTTAATATTTGACAAAAAATTAACAATTTTTAATAAATTTAACAAATTCAACAAAATGTCATATTTTTAATAAAATACAAAAAGGTTTTCCAATTTAAACCTAATCTATTACAGTTTAAATAAATTATTAATTTCCGTTTCTATTTCTATAAATTAAATGTCTATAATTTTGGGCTACATTTTCAGTATATGACTTAAAATTAATTCTGGATATTGTTGGAATCTTTATAATTTGCAACATTTCTAACATAAATCTACGCTTATAATTATTTTCCGTGTTTAAAACTGATATATTTTCAAAATCAGGATAATGGTTTAAACTTGCACAATATTAATTATATAAAATAAATTCTTAATTGATTTTTTCGTTTAAAATAAAATAATTTACACTTGTACAATTGTTGTTGGAATACTTCAAAACTTTAAAGCTATATTTAATTATTATTAAATCTTTGAAACGGTAAAGTTTTTAGAAAATTTTTTTAATTTAAATTAAAAATATTATTTATTGGAAAAAAAAATATTCACAATTTTTAGTAATCAATATAATCATTTTGGTAATAGGTGCAAAATTAACAAATTGTTTCTTTGATTCTATGTATTTGGACTGAATTTGGTGATTAGCGACAATTTTTAATTTGTTTCTGTGTAGTTGACAATAAAATGTGTTTTCTATAGCCATAAAACTCTATACAAATAAAAGTAGTCCAAGCCGGGCCCAGGTGTTCGTTAGTGTGAGTTTTTGCCGTTTCACCACCATAAACGCCTTTAGTATTAAATTTAAAAATTGGTTTACCTCTACTAAAACTTTTGAAATTGCGACTTAATACTTCTTTATGATCAAGTTGATTAATTTTTATGAATAGAAAGTTTATTGCAGCAAAAACTCAAGTGCGATATGAGAGATCAAATTTGATATTGTCTTTACGATTTTATGGTTAATTCTTTCAAAAGGGTATAATTTTGAATTAAAGAAATTTTTGATTGCGATTGTCCGTCTGTGATTTCCGAGAGTGAGCTTTATATTAGGCCATTAGTAATTTATGGACCGATCTTTACAAAATGTAGTTGTATGATTTCTAGTCATAAAAATGAATTTGAAGGAAATTTAATAAGAATCGGTTAGTCTTTTCTTATTAAGTCGACTATGACGGACTTCAATTCCAAACTATTCAGGAGAAGTAGAAGCGATTTTTCTCCAAAATTTTTCTTTTCTGTTGCGTCTCTCGAAAGTGAACATGTGTTCAACAGACGGACAGACATACGGGCATGGATTAATCAACTTATAATTACTCAGGGATCCATATTATTTATGTGGTTTTAAATGAACATTAAATAAGTTTGACTGACAAACTAAGTATCTATATACTCTAGGGCGGGTCGATTTAAAAATCGCGCAGGTGACAAGAAAAATCGTATTCTAGGAATCAAAATAAGTTTTATTTGCCCAAGGAACCATATCACTAAAATGAATTCCTTATTTTGACCCAAGGGTCAAATTTTGAAAAATCTTACTTTGACCCATTTAAAGTGCCACAATTGAGCCTAAATGTATGATCAACCTCCACTTTCTTTGGAGGGCGACCCAACCATGCTAGTGTTACATCCCCTCGAACACCCCTGGGAGGTAACAATATAAAAATTTCAAAAAATCACCATTCTGGCACTTTACATTAAGCAATCAGCGAAATGGCTATGTTTGTTTTGTTTTGCAGTTTATTTTTTTTTTAATGTGCCCGGCAAATAAAAATCTGAAATGGCAAGCTGCTTTATTTAAGTAACTTGTTTTTTTTAATTTTTGTTTTTTCTTTCTATCCTCTTACAACTACAATTTGTGTTGGAAAAAACCCAGCCAATTGTAGGGGAATGTAAGAAAGAAAAAATTGACGGTTTATTGTTGTGACTTTGTTGAAGCTTTGATATTGTTACATTTAAGACCAGAGTGTTTTAAAATTCTTATTCACTTTATGGTCTTACTTGTATAATATTTTTAGCTTTTCTAAAGTATTTGGAAAAAGTTTCCTGACGAGCTGGCCTAAGCAACCAGCGAAATGCGCATAGGAACTAGCTTTCCCACAACAATAAATTTCAGTGTTTTCATTTAAAAAATTGGGATTATTAGCACATCATTAATAAATGAACTAATTAATAAAATATTTCATTCCCAAAAATAATTTTTGATAATAAATTTGCATGTGCCCGGCAAATAAAAAACTGAAATGGCAAGCTGCTTTATTTAAGTAACTTGTTTTTTTTAATTTTTGTTTTTTCTTTCTATCCTCTTACAACTACAATTTGTGTTGGAAAAAACCCAGCCAATTGTAGGGGAATGTAAGAAAGAAAAAATTGACGGTTTATTGTTGTGACTTTGTTGAAGCTTTGATATTGTTACATTTAAGACCAGAGTGTTTTAAAATTCTTATTCACTTTATGGTCTTACTTGTATAATATTTTTAGCTTTTCTAAAGTATTTGGAAAAAGTTTCCTGACGAGCTGGCCTAAGCAACCAGCGAAATGCGCATAGGAACTAGCTTTCCCACAACAATAAATTTCAGTGTTTTCATTTAAAAAATTGGGATTATTAGCACATCATTAATAAATGAACTAATTAATAAAATATTTCATTCCCAAAAATAATTTTTGATAATAAATTTGCATGTGCCCGGCAAATAAAAAACTGAAATGGCAAGCTGCTTTATTTAAGTAACTTGTTTTTTTTAATTTTTGTTTTTTCTTTCTATCCTCTTACAACTACAATTTGTGTTGGAAAAAACCCAGCCAATTGTAGGGGAATGTAAGAAAGAAAAAATTGACGGTTTATTGTTGTGACTTTGTTGAAGCTTTGATATTGTTACATTTAAGACCAGAGTGTTTTAAAATTCTTATTCACTTTATGGTCTTACTTGTATAATATTTTTAGCTTTTCTAAAGTATTTGGAAAAAGTTTCCTGACGAGCTGGCCTAAGCAACCAGCGAAATGCGCATAGGAACTAGCTTTCCCACAACAATAAATTTCAGTGTTTTCATTTAAAAAATTGGGATTATTAGCACATCATTAATAAATGAACTAATTAATAAAATATTTCATTCCCAAAAATAATTTTTGATAATAAATTTGCATGTGCCCGGCAAATAAAAAACTGAAATGGCAAGCTGCTTTATTTAAGTAACTTGTTTTTTTTAATTTTTGTTTTTTTCTTTCTATCCTCTTACAACTACAATTTGTGTTGGAAAAAACCCAGCCAATTGTAGGGGAATGTAAGAAAGAAAAAATTGACGGTTTATTGTTGTGACTTTGTTGAAGCTTTGATATTGTTACATTTAAGACCAGAGTGTTTTAAAATTCTTATTCACTTTATGGTCTTACTTGTATAATATTTTTAGCTTTTCTAAAGTATTTGGAAAAAGTTTCCTGACGAACTGGCCTAAGCAACCAGCGAAATGCGCATAGGAACTAGCTTTCCCACAACAATAAATTTCAGTGTTTTCATTTAAAAAATTGGGATTATTAGCACATCATTAATAAATGAACTAATTAATTAAAAAGATTATTGTTTGAAATCTTTTTTGCTCTCATGTCTGGGCCATTTTTTTTTTACAAAAATTCACTCTATTCTACAACAAGCCAAGAATTTTAGAAAGAAGCCTAATTTTACATGACTTTCTTCATGAAAAGCCCTACTTTTACAAAAAGTTTAATTTTTTAGCTTATTGCATTTTTAAGAGTTTGATTTATTAGTTGTACCACAAGGCGTATGCATGTTAATAAATTGGAATTATATAATACTCATACGTAACCAAGTAACTTGACAGATGTTTTCCTTGCAGATTTTTCTTAAAAAAAAATAGAGAACATATATGTATACTCGATTTAAAAATCGCCCAAATGACAAGGGTAGGTCAGCCCTCCAAGGTTAGTGGAGGTCGGTCATACATTTAGATTTGATTGGGGCACTTTAAATGGGTTAAAGTGGGATTTTTTAAAATTTTACCTTTGGGTCAAAATAAGGAACATCAGAATTCATTTTAGGGGTATGGTTCCTTAACTTGGGCGATTTGTTTGCGTCCCTACGAAATTTTCTATATTATACTCTCTTCACAACTTTAGGGAGGCGTATATGTAATGTTTTGAGTTTCTAGGAGAGCCATAGCGGAACGAGCTGTGGCTCCATCTTGTTGCAACCACAATTCTGTATTTTTCTCCACTTGAGGCCTTACAACTTTTTCAATCATTTCTTGTTATTGAATGCCATTTACATAAACCGCTACTTGTTCGTAATTTTCTAATAAAATCTTTCCTAAAGGTATTCCACACAATTTTGTGCATTTAGTGCGTGGATTTAATGTTCAACAATTATTCTTGGTTTTTTGGGGCATTATATTTTTATTGAGGTTATCGACTATTATGGTCATTATTCGATACGATATTTGTGTCAGAATAACCAAATGCAGACTTAGAAAATCAAATTGAAAATTTTTGGTTCTTTGTTCTGTGTCTATCCATCTCAAGTTTCCCAAAGTTTTACAAACTTAGTTCTGAAAAAATCTATTAAACGTCAACAAAATTTTTTTTCACTTATAAATTCGGCTATGCGCCACATTGCCGTTGCAGAGGGTACACAAATAAAATTTGCAAAAATTTTCAGTACTGGTGTAAGTCTCGGGTTTAAGAATTTTTAAAACGGTATAATTAATAATTAATAAATATGAAAAAAGCTTAAAAAAGCACAAAAAATTGCGAAGCAAGTTCAATATAATCATCATTAATTGAATTAACTGATGGATATGGGATATGGAAAATAAGTCATGGCGTAGTAAAGTCATACCATGGCTGTGGTCCTATGTAAGATTTAACAACAATATGGTTGCAGCCATAGTTGGGGGTAGTGCACTAATATTAATTTAAGTCAGCAGTGCACTATCACTAAATAAAACTGCAAAAAAATTAGTTTGCACTCTTTTACCAGCTTTAGTAATGAATGCTATTTTTTTTAACTGCAACTTAAAAAGTTTTGTGATATTGTATATTGTAAACGAAGATTGAATGCAAAAATCTGCACTCAATTCAAATAGTGCAAACTTGGAACTTGCAATCAAAAAAGCTGCATATAAACCGAGTCTCACTAAAATTTAAAAAATTTAATTTTGTATGCACATAGTTTTTGATTCTTGTGATGATATGTATAAGCAAAGGAAATTAAACAACAGGAAATTTTGTCAATAACGAAATATTTCTTGGCTTTAATCATGAAAAAATAAGTTTTTTGTTTGTAAATTTAGTGCAAAGGTTGCAATAAACTGATGATTGCTTTTTCTTAAATCAAACTATTTCTGTTTGAGTGCAAGATTTTTTAACATCACTATTACTCATGTTTAGTGAGTCTGCTAAATTTCAATGATTGCAATAATTTTGCACTATCACAATCTGTCAGTTGAAAAAGCCAAATTAGTGCACTAGCCCCATCTATGGTTGCAGTAACAATAATATAGTTGAAATTACCCTTGTATAAGTGAACATTTTTAGGTAACCTTAGGACAAAAGGTGCAATTGCACCTAAATGACATGTAAGATAAAAGCTGGTTGGCCTCCCTTCGCTATATCTCTCTATACGGGTATTTAAAAATCTTATGAATTTTCAAACTTTTTTAACTCGTGGTATTCACGTTACAATTAATTTTAGATGTTTTTTTTTTGGAAAAATGCCATCTTAAGTTAAATTAACAGAAATCGCTATTTCCCACGTGAATGGAAAATTGAGAAGATTATTCCAATCCCGAAGGAGAAAGGTAATTCTGACATAAACAGTTTTAGACCAATTTCACTACTCTCGAATCTAGGAAAGTTATTTGAAAGAATTATCGGGAGAAAATGGATTTAGGTTTGAATAATGCATATATTCCGCAGAATCAATTTCGGTTTAAGAAGGGTAGTTCTACCGTACATGCGCTTTTAAAATTTCATAACGATTTTGTCCACAATTTGAGAAAGGGCCAATGCACTATCTCTCACAGTCTCTCATGGCATCGAAAAAGCTGTTGATAAGGCTTATCATGACGGTATATTATACAAAATGATAAATATAGGCTTTGAGTCTTCAGTAATAAAACTCCTTCAAAGATTTTTCGATAACAGGAGATTTTACGTGCAACTTGATAATCATTGTTCTTCACAGGGTGAGGTTTCTTGCGGTGTTCCCCAGGGTTCTGTTTTGGCACATCATTTGTATAATATTCAGCCATGTCACAGAGTACAATTCCGTTCGGAACCGAAGAAAACATATTTGTTGATTGATAGAAATTATATTTTGATTTTTTTTTGGCCTTTAAAATGCAGAAAACTCCCATTCCGTTCATGAAAACAAAAATGGTTTCATTCCGCTAAGTTTTTTCGTAATTT
Source organism: Pollenia amentaria (assembly GCA_943735925.1). Lineage (NCBI taxonomy): Eukaryota > Metazoa > Arthropoda > Insecta > Diptera > Polleniidae > Pollenia > Pollenia amentaria. Next base: position 194,105,909 of record OX031008.1, on the reverse strand, counting down.
TCTGAAGCACCAAAATACAGAATGAATTCCGTTTCCGAACGGAATTGTACTCTGTGACATGGCTGATTTTTATAAACGAATTCCCTCATGAATATAATAAATCTATGGCTATTCTTTATGCCGACGATTCACTTCTTTATGCTCATGACGAGACTCCACTGGTTGCTCTCCAATGTGTTTCATCGCACCTTAGACATGTCTATGAATCATTAGGGAATAAAGATAAGTGCAATTTGCTTCAAAGAGTAATGCAATTTGTTTACGAAATGCTTCCGGAAAGTGCAAGTACACTGTTATTCCGGAAAGCAAAAATTTGGAACTGTTTCTGAATGGTATTGAAATTAAATTTAAGTACAGCATTAAACACCTTGGAGTCAACTTTAATAAGCTTTTGAAATTTAATAATCACGTTTCTTATAATTTAGCTAAGGCTTATCGTGTAAAAGCGGCATTTGCAAGGCTTTTTAAAAATAAATTTTTATCAATAAAAACGAAATTGCTTTTGTACAAAGTCAGTAGAAGATCAATAATTCTCTATGCTTTTCCAATTTGGTTAAGTATCTCGAAAACGGCGATAAGGAAAATGGAAATTTATGAAAGGCATGTTTTAAGAAAACCCATAGAAAATAATTACAAGTCAGTAAAAAAAAATTTTCAAATAAGTTTGTTTACGAAAATGCCATTTAATGAAGAATTTTGTGCTGAGGCTCTCCAGAGGCTCTCATTCTCTGAGGGAAGTGTATTTCAGGATGTTTTATTAACTGAACAAGGAATTAATTGGTATATTTCAATAATTGGGATTTTACAGGAACAAATAAGTAGCTTTCCTGGTCCTAACTTTTATTCACGTACTACTCCCTTCATTCACAGTTGTTAATTTTTTTATTTTTTTATTATTATTTTTATTTTCTTTTTTATTTCTAGTTTAAGTTATAGTTTTAAGGTTTAATTTTAAGTATATTAATAGCAGATAAAACTCTACGTCCAAAAGTAAGAGCCGGGAGGAAGCACTGCTTGTATCTAAATATAGTTGTAATCTATTTTGTAATATGATTATTTCTTCTTATAGATAAGCAAGACGCATACTCAAATATATTCAATTGTAATTAAAAAAATACTCTATAGTTTTAAGTTTTCTGAAAATCTAATGTTCGCAAATCTTGTATTATGAAAATATTAAGTCTCAATAAAGTCAACTAATTAACTTACTAAACAGAAATCGTGTATTACTTTTTGGAAATAATTTATAAACTCTTTCACAAGTTTAATTCAAAATATTTTTTTTTTTGTTTGTTTCTCCTATGCTAATCCCGCAAAGCTCTACGCTTTTCTGCAGGAGACAAGAGCCTTTGGCGGGAATCAGACCCGCAACCCAGGCACTGATAGACTGGCTCACTACCAACTAGCCTACCGGGGCACCCAAGTTTTCTAAACATTAGTTTTCTTAAGCCGTGTGTCCACTACCAAGTTTTCTTGCGGAAGTTGCTTCCAGAAGTGACTTCCAAAAGTTTTTGTCGTGTAAACACGCATTAGAAGTCGACTTCCAAAAGTCACGGCTATGAGAAGTTACTTGCAGCAATTATGTGGAAACACGTGTTTGTTGCTTGCTGGAAGTAACTTGCACGACTTGCTATGAACTGCAAGTATTTTGCAGACTTGCAGAAGAAACCGGGTAAACGTTTGTGGTATTCTCTTCTGTTTTCAGTTTTGTTTTGTGTTTTTTTTAGCTCTTTTTCAAATTTAAAAAAATGGACAAATATAAGTTCGTTTGGGGTAGTGAAAAACACATTTGGTAATTGAAAAACGAGAAAGTTATCCTGAATTATGGGACACGTCCTCAAAGGACTATAAGAATAAAATTAAAAAACAAAACGCTTTAAAGGCAATAGCCAATGTTATAGACGCGCCCGAAGAAGAGGTCAAAAGGAAATTGCACATCCTCCGAACGCAGTTTATTCAAGAAGTAAACACAGAAAGAAAAAAAGTGGTCAAACTACTGAAGATAAAAAATTTTTCAGCTGCATGGAATCTTCGGTCCGCAAATCTTCAAGTAATGTATTTTGGAAACTTAAATCTACGCGCCGCAGTACCCAAGTTTTCACCCAACCCCTTATTTTTCTTTCTTTTTTTACTTTGTTTCATTTTAATAACATATGCTGCGATGGCAGCTGCTATTTTGCCACAAGACATTTTTATACTGTCATTCGTAAAAAAAGCACACTCTACGGCAAGCTGTACTCACAATGTGTGGAAACATGTCTGCAATCTCTTGCAGCAAGTTCGTCGTAATAACTTCAACAAACTACTTCAGCAGACTTCCGCAAGTTTCGATTTGAAATGGACACACTTCAACAAATACTTGCAGAAGGTCTTCCGCAAGTGACTTGCTAGTGGACACACGGCTTAAAACATTTTCTGCTTTTTTTAAGCAAGTATAGACAATACCCTTTATTTTAAAAAAAAATGTCCTCTTTAGAGGTATAGTACATATAGTTATTCGTATCAAAAGCACTACACAAATTCTATTTTATATCTATTTTTTAGGAGCGAGGTACTATATGATTTATGCGAACGAAATAAAACGAATCACATACTCTTACTTACCGCCGTTTACCCGCTAAAATCTCTCTCTTATCCATTTATCAAAAAGTATAAAGTATAGAAACAGCCTCTAATTGCATTCATGCATAAATCAATTAGTGCGTGGGATGACAACAACAAGAACAAAAATATCCAAACCCAAATACAAACAAGCAAGAAAAAAAACGGTTCTAGTTATCTTTTTTTTTTTTTTGGTTTTTGGAGTATAAATTTTTGGCTTGTTTTTGATTTATAGACAAACATCAGTGGACATTGTATTAAAGAGGCGTCCATTATATAGAAGAGTTCGTTTTATGGGATCAGTTTTTAGGATGTGTGACTGTTTGAGATGTGTCAGGAAAATAGAATAAGAGAATAAGAGAGTGTTCCAAAATATAGTATTTTGCATTATATTTTGAGTTGTTTATTTTTTATATACAAGTATGAAAAATAAAATGAAAGATAGACATAGAAAATAAATGGTTATGAAATATACATACATACTATATGAACACTAACTACATTTTAAAATTCATAATTTATACTGACAGCTGACCAAACCATACTAAATGACATATGTGTATACGAACACATATATAGAGATTCAAATATATACATTCGTATGTATATTCACAAGAGTATATTGAAATGTGTATGGATACATATCGTTACCTAAAACGCAAAAGGCCGTATCTAACATTTTGAAAATTGTACAGGAGAAGCAAAAACTATTTAATATGATAAATTTATAAATTGCATTAAACTGTTTATAATTAATTTTTCTTTTATTTTTCTTGTAAAACCTACCAGTTGGTTTGACAATTAGCAATGTTGCATACTATGCAAAATGCTAGTTAGTCCTTTTAGCATATTTCGTGTTATCGTTTGTAGATAGGGCTTTTTGTTTTTGGTTAATAAAATCGCTTATTTTGGTCGAAAGATTCCAAATCGTTTTGTGATCATTTGAATTGATGCAATACATCAGAATCAAGGACAAAGTCGATTTTTAGGGCCTTTTGCGTTTTAGGTAACGATATGAATGTAATTTTATGTACATATAAAAATACATCTAATTTGAGAGTCTAAGCATATAGAGGCAGCGTTGTCAACTCTGAAATTTAAAAACGCACCGAAATGGAGAAAAAACGCGCCATTCAAGGAAAAACGCACCAAGCTTAAAATTATCTTACAATTTATTTTTTGATTTAAAATAATAAATTGAAATTTTCCTTTACATAATACCAATTATCTACAACAACAAGACCGTTTTACTTTGTGCATATGATTTGTTACGTCTTAAACATCATTACTTGTTGTTCTTATTGTGGTCTGTAAAATTGTTAGTAAAAATTTTGCACTGTTGAATGAAATGGTATTGAAACCGGTGTATTTTATTGTACAAATATTTTTTTCTCGCACTGAAACAAAAAGTTGTGTTGAATTTGCTCTGGTGCCACCAAAAGATGTGTATAACTGCTTTGTTATTTTAAGATCAGTGAACTCCTTAGTCCAACGCTTTATAAAAGCAAGTACTCCACGTGCTTTGCTAATCATTGCCGTAATGTGTTTTATAAAATCAAATTTTGAATCTTGTAAAACACCAAGATAAAAAATCTCTCTAACTAACTCAAGTTGGCTGTCACCCAAAGTATAGTTACACAAAGGATTAAATTTTCTACAAAAACGTATATGCTTGCATTTTGTAAAATTAACCATTTATAAAAGTTAACCAAATCATGTTGAAGATTGATGATTACAGAAGTTCTTTTGTAGCTTAATAAGATTTTTAAATTATCAGCATACTATACATATATTAATACAACACAATTGTGTAGTAAACTCGGCAGATCATTTATAAAAAGTGAGAATAAGATTGGACAAAGGTGGCTTCCCTACGGTACTCCAGATTTGACTATAATGCTCTTTGATGTTGTATTATTAAGACGAAACATTTTAGATACAGACATTTTGTAATGGTAACATAGATAAGACCCTAATAGAAAGAAAAACTCAAAAACTTATATTAAAGCTATTTGTTTTCGGATGTGCAAAGTAGTCCGATTAATATTAAAATTTTTCAGTTCTTTGAAATCCCTAGCAACTTTTGACTTTTATCCCTAAAGAAGAGCTCATTATTTTCATTGAACAATTCATGTTTTTTTTACAAATAAGGCAAACCAATAATCTGGTAAGTTAAAAAGTCAGCTAGCAATATGAAAAAAATATTTGAGTACCATAACTTATTTGCGTACGCAGAGAAAACAAAAAATTTTTAATATGGTTACATTAAACAAAACTTTTTTAACGAACATTTGTATGTCTTATTTTGGTTAATTGAACCATGTTATTGTTAATGGCAAACATTTTATGGTTGAACTAGTCCTCAATCAAGAAGCCACAAGCATATTATAGTTGCCGCCGAACATTAAATTATTATTAAATATAACAATCATTTGTTTATCACTAATAATTATTTGGTTTTAAATTACCAACTCTTTTTTTCTCTCGTCCAAAAGCAAGGTTTAAAAAACAACCATGCTAAATTAAGTGTTTAACATATTTTTACTCTGGGTGCTCCCAAATTATCTCAGCTAGCATTTGAGTGAAAGTTTTTTGGAAAAATCACCTCAATGGGTCTTTTCAGATCACTTTTGATCATTGAAAACTGATTTATCATATGAGTGATTGAAAAGGGATTCATATATATTAATATATTCAATAATGATTTAAAAAAGGTTTCATTTTAAAACTGATTCATCACTAGAGCGATTAAACAACGATTTACATATGATTCATTTATAAGATCAAATAGGTATCAGAAATTTGTATCACAAATGATTCTTTGAGGTGATTCACCGGTAGGGTACAATTTTCTCACAACGAGGGTATCATTTATGATTGAAAAATTTGCTCATATGCGGCTATTTTGCTCTTGAAGCTGATTCCAAAAAGCTTCGATTATGATACAAAATGTAGGAATAGTTCTAAAGATTTTTTGGAATTCTGTGAATGTATTTTAAAATTGATTTTTTGACATACAAAGTATGTGGCTGTGGGAAAAATCGCCCCAAGAAAAATGGCCCAAAAAAAGAAATGAAAAATCGCCCAAATGAAGAATCGCCCAACAGAACATGAAAAATGACCCAAAAAGTTATATATGAAATTTTGCCCAAAAGAAACGAAAAAGGGCCCAAAAAAAAAATGAAAAATGACCCAAAAAACAAAAACGAATTTTTTCCCGGTGGCATGTTATGACGTCCAGTGTCATAGTGTCCATGGACGTTATGACACTCCAAAAAGTGTCATAGTGTCCATGGACACTGCGCTAACTAAAGCTTCTCTGCACAGCCGGCCTTCGGCCGGGCGCAAGGAATTTCTCCTCTTTGGTATAACAAACACCGGCTTCGCTAACTAAAGTTTCTCTGCACAGTCGGCTTTCATTTGGAAACAAAGCAGATTTTAGAAGCTTTACTTAGCGAAGCCGGTGTTTGTTATACCATAGAGGAGAAAATCCTTGCGCCCGGCCAAAGGCCGGCTATGCAGAGAAGCTTTAGTTAGCGAAGCCGGTATTTGTTATACCATAGAGGAGAAAATCCTTGCGCCCGGCCGAAGGCCGGCTGTGCAGAGAAGCTTTAGTAAGCGAAGCCGGTGTTTGTTATACCATAGAGGAGAAAATCAAAAAAATGGGCCATTTTTCATACAACATTTTTGGGTGATTTTTCATTACGAAAAATCACCCAAATTTAAAAAAAGAAAAATCACCCAACAATAACGAAAAATAGCCCAAAAATTTTAGGTCACTTTTCATATGAATTTAGGCCCAATTTTACATGGAATTTTTTTGGGCGATTTTTCATTTCTTTTTTTGGGCCATTTTTCTTGGGGCGATTTTTCCCACAGCCAAAGTATGTATGTATAATATAAAATTCATTTAATCGGTTAAGCGCTCGCTTAATTACCTGAGGTTTTGGCTTAATCCGTTAATAATCGATTAATTTTTTTTATTGATTGGTTAACCAATTAATAAAGGCTTTTTAATAAATTAAGAAATTTCAATAATAAAAACGCATAATTATTTATTATATGCGACCTTCTCCGAGAAAAGGGACCTAGTGTGTCAAAAAACGGGTTTGGACTTAAGAGTGGATTCTGGTACCTAAAAGTGTGTAGAATAAGATGAAATGAGTTAGATTTCTGATAAAAATTTATTTTTTACCAAACTGAAGGTGTTCACAGTTCTCAAAACTTTATTTTCACACACTCCGAGAAGGTCACATATAGAGCTAATTAGTAAAAAAAAACAATAACATAACAAACATAACCATTCTAGAACTAAAACGAGCGAACAAAAAATAGTTCATAAATATTAATTTGTATTATGGTTACTTTGTTGAACTGTTTTATGGTTTTTAATCAAAATTTTAATATTTTTAATTAGGCTAAAGTTCATTGAATTTCATTTTCATTAAATTATTATTATGAAGGAAGGAATTTTACAACATGAAATTAATTAAAATTTATTGATAACACTGTGCCAGTTGAAAAAATCAGACAAACCGGATACGTTTTGACCTAATTCTTGTTTCCGAGATCTAGCGTTATTTCGAAAATGGAGGAGGTAAAAACGTTTTAATTTTTGGTAATATGCGCATTCGTTTTAGAAACATCATTTTTTTTTTTTTGCCAAAAAAAATAATTTTTTAGCAATATTTTGAAATTTTTTGTTTTTTAAAAATTCATCAAAAATTTGAAAATGCACGTTATATCACAAGAACAAGAGCTTACCTATAAAACAGTTAGCACTATTGGATTCAGCGTACCCGAGCTATGTTAAAACACCAGGTGGCTGACCTACCTGTCTTAAAAAAAGTAAAATTCAAGCACAGTGTAATTTTTTTTTATAAATATGTAATAAATATTTTTTAATTAATACATATGATGTATTATGTATTAATGCATATTTGGGGGATTCACAAGGTGTCATAAAGTCATGTCTTAAAATAATAGCATGAAAAAATACGACTGTTGTGAGCAACACCTCATAATTTAATGTGCTATTAATTACGACAGCACAATAAACATAGCAAGCAACGTTCTATTTATTTAAGACACTTTTTGTTTACAAACCAACAACAATATTTTTAAACCATTGTAAAATGTTAGAACATTAGGACAATAAACCATGATAGCACACCTTGTGAATACCCCAATTATGTATTAATTAAAAAATAAACTTTAAGATAATTTTATTACTTATTTCAAAAGTTAAAGGAGATCTTATTAAAAAATCTTTTAAACAAATAATTTGATGTTATTTTTTAGATGTTTAAGATTTAAGGGATTCTTTTCTTTCCTGCCTATTTTTAATGTGCGAAAGAAGTATTTCTTTCGTACAAATGCATTTAAAACAAACACAAAGCTTTTAGAATTTGATTTTGCTTTAAATGTAGGAAATAGGTTATTAGTTTTGATAAAACTTGACTTGGAAAAAATTCTTTCATATATAGTAGATGTTTAATTTCTCAGGCCTTTTCCTTTGTTTGTAATAACTTTAATGTAGGATATTGCTTGGAAGGGGTTTGATAGACTATACTTTCTCACTTATTTGTATAATTGTAGTTGTTACAGAGCTGAGGCCGCTTTTTCTATTTATATTCTTTCAGATTCTTGTTTAGGACACAGAATACAGTTTCGTTTTGTGCCTATTTAAATTTAATATTAAAATTTTCTAAAACATCTGTGCAAATTTAGTATATAAACTGAAGTCACTAGTATGAAATTTTAATTTACATAATCATTAAAGAAAATTCTTAAAGAAAAAACGTATTATAATATTATCTTTTTTTTTATTTTTAGGTAAGTCTAGAAAGGTTGGCTGGAAGAAGATCTTAAAATTGTTATAAAATTTGGCAAGTTATTTTTATATTTATTATTTAGTTGTGGTTATACATTCATACATACTAATAAACAAAATAATATATGTTAAGGCCTTGTTTAATAAAATAAAATATTTAAGGTTTCTAAACAATTTTCTATGAAAAAAAAATAAAAGTTTTATAAAACTGAATAATGGCTAATAAATCAGTAATTGTTTAAACAGTGGCTTAGTTGAACTAAAATTTAATTTCTATAGTGTTTAAATTTAACAGGTCTAAATCAGTGCCCCATATATTATATGCAGTCGAAAAAAAATATGTTGTGGCGGCTCTACGATAAATATTATCAAATTCATATGGACTATATTGTTAGTTTAAACGTCCAATTTTATGCGTTTCGAGCTGGTTTAAATATTAACTGATTTAAAGATTTGCTGGCTTAAATACATTTTAAACCAAAAAGGGAGTTAAACTTGCACTGATTTATTAGCCCTGAGGTGGTAATCTTTAAAACAATAGATTGAATAAAGTATAAAAAACCCGTCCTACTCGTAAAATTACATTTTTATTAATTATGATTTTTTCAATATGTTATTTGCTATTTTATATACATACATTTTTAATTGACACTGGTTGTCAATTTTCCAGTAAAATGCAAAACTTATTTGTCAATTAAATTTCAAAAAAATGAACACATTTAAACTAGTGGTCAAACACAATGTAATTCTATTATAGTTTTAACATTGACAACCATTTATTTCCAATTTTTTTGTTTCTGCTATTCTGCTGCTGTCAAGGCATCATTGACATTAATATACAATGAGTGGTGATTAAAAAAGAAAAGGAATAGGGAGGTAACGATTAATTTAGTGAAAAGAAAATAACTTAAATGTATAACCAGGGCAGGGAAGTTCATGCAAAAATCGCAAAATATGCAAAAATAAAAAATGCAATGATTTTATAAATCTTTCAGTCTTAAAAAGTGCAAAAAATTGTTTTAAGCATTAAGGTGATCACGATTGTCATTGTGCAAATTTCCCTTTGTAAATTTTCAGTGCATATTATGGTTGATCGTGAGCATACCACTATTATTTTTGGTGCACATGTGCTAATTTTCTAAAAATGTATTCTGGCAACACAAAAAACTTCTGGCAGCACAATCATTAGTTGGCAAACATCTTAATTTGTGTACAATTATGCACAAGCATAGGTATTTAAATAAATTTTTTAACATATAAGAATGCATAACATCAGTGAAAAATATTTTTCTTTTTTACAAATAAAAAAATATGGCGGTCTGTATGTCAAAAGTTGTTGTTTGCTTTTATTTGCAACTGAGCAAATATACAATATTATTTTTGATCAAGTTTTTTTTAGTGCAAACGAAGTAAAATGAAGCAAATTGCAGATACGTACATTTTGTTGTTGTGTTGTGCTAGTGTGTGTATTTTTGCACACATTTGCATCGCTTGCACACTTTGTGCTACCTATCTTGATTACTCTTATAGTAAAACTTAAGATAAAGGTGGCTATTCTTGAAAACGCGTCGAAGGAGTGAAAATTTACAGGAAAACAAAAACAAATTTAAAAAAAATTTACAAAAATTGCTTTGTTTATCATACAAAATTTACAATTTTGAAAAGAGATAGAAACGCGTTAAATCTTAGTTTAATATAAGTGTATTAAGTATATATATTAAGTGTATATAAAACATATTAGAAGTGTATATATAACAAAATTTTTGTAAATTTTGTTTTTGTTTCCATGTAAATGTTGACTCCTTCGACGCGTTTTCAAGAAAATCCACCAACGATTTATTTATATAAATAAATAAGATTATAAGTAATCAAACGTAAAACTCGTTCTAATTTGTCTTAAAACAGTTTTAAACATTGAAATTGTTCGTTCGACATCAGCGTTTGTAGAAGGTGCATATTTAAAAGTTGTCAGTGACTTAGACCGTTGCAGTTTGATTATTGTTTCGACTAGAAACCCATAGTTAAAGTTTACAAATACTTACTGAACCTTTTTATTATTACCGACATCATAATATTCGTTAACACTTTTACCACATCTCAAAATTCTTGGCATAATATTCAGCTTTCGCCAACCAGTAAGATTTGGTTGTAGTGGAAGATTCAATTAAGTATATTTTCCTTTAAATTAAATTAAAATTATTTTTCTACCACCTGATATCAATGCATGTATAAACATTATCAAATTAATTTCTAATTTGTTCAGCCCTTCATGGATGGCATGAGCAATGCATGTGATCCGTAAAATTTTTGGGTGCAATACCTTTAAAAATGACCAGACTTAACCATGTATGGCGGCTGCATCAGTCAAGTAGAGTAAAATTTAGTTATGTTCTTAAGTCTTCTCCTAAAAGCGAAATTGAATTATTAAAAGCTTAAGGTATTGAAGAATGATCCATCTTTTCTACCTGTATAATATTGACCAAAACTAAAGAAAAAAAGAAATTTTTTATTATTAAGATTTCTCTATGAGGTAGTTTACACGGTGTCTTTTCAGATATGTCAAACAAACACGTTTGTTGTGTTTGTAGGCGATCGTATTAGAGAACAAAGAGGGGTTGTCAAACACACACGAAAAAAGTTCTCATGTTTGTTTGTATGAATTTTCATGTTTTTTGATTTGTATGTATATGGATATTAGACAATTAGACATGAAAACAGACATGTTTGGAAGGACATCGTGAAAAGACAATATGTTTTTGGAAGCATGTTCTAAAGAGAATGAATAATACAGACATGTCTGAAAAGACACCTTGTAAATGGCCCCTATGACGTACTAAATTCCCAATTTTAATTTTGGATATATAAACTGAAATTCTTTGTTGAGGGAAAGCTACCCTACGGGAAAGGGAACTAACCCTCAACTTATCACGTGAGAAGTCATTTTAACATGGCAAAGTCCTACGAGAGAGTTAATTGGCACCTTTTTGACACTGTAAGAGGTTACTGAAATAACCTTCCAATTTCGGTTAAAATAATGCCTGTCGCAGATATTGTCCCAAATGAGCCATGTAAATATGATAGATCCCCTTCATATAAAGTAATAGAACTAGCGAGAATCAGCCACTATCCGAACAAAATCCAGTCACATGAATAGTTCTGTGCCAATAACCTTTCCTCTGGACCAACTACTCTCTAATTACATTATCACCAGTTAAGTGATAGGTCTTGTTTTCACCTTTCAAAATTCGTTCCTTTTAATTATAAAATTTTGTTCGCTGGTCACGGGATAAGTGCTTTAAGAGCAATTGACACATATTTTCCGCAGGGTAGTTTCTATGAGCATTTCAAATAATATGATTCTATGCAATAACTTATAGTGGAGTGACTATGTTAATGTTGCTACAGCCAAAGTAAATGGAATGTTAAGAAATGTGTGGAGTACTCAGTTTTTTATACCTTTTGAAATAAGAATGCTTTTAGCCAAAACGTCTTTGATTCCAACACTATTATATGGTTGCGAACTATTCACAAACTGTGATCCTACCAGTATGCGTAAACTCAGAGTAGCTTTTAATAGCATAACAGTTCATATATATGGTCTTCGACGATTCGATGAATATCACATTACGCCAAGTAAGTTTTTGGAGTGTCCTTGGTGTGTTTATTACAATGCAGATCTTTAATATACCTTCATAAAATTATATACACATGTCAGCCAAAATATCTTTATTGCAGACTACTTTTTCTCAGAACAAATAGGGGCAATCGCATCATGCAACTCTATAAGACATAATTATTAAACCACATTTTTATATCAATACCATTAGTATTTGGAATAAGCTACTCTTACATTTGCATTACAATCGGCAATGCAACGCAATTCAAAAAATGTATCTTTGAATATTTTTACAAAAAATAACAATAACTTTGTACTAAAGAAATTAAATTTTTCGTTGTTAAATTTTAAATATTATTGGGGGGATTCACAAGGTGTGCTATCAAGTCATATCGTCATAATGTCCTAAATAATATTTTACAATTGTTAAAAAAAAAATATTGTTCTGTTTCAAACAACATAAAAAAATATTTTTTTTTTTAAACAATTGTAAAATATTATTTAGGACATTATGACGATATGACTTGATAGCACACCTTGTGAATCCCCCATATATATAATTTTTTAATGTATTTATAAAGCATTTGTATTAATTACTGTTAATATGTTCTGTATACCATCTCATATAATCTAGTACTTTAATATAAGATGAATCTTTTTACTGGGTTGTAATCAATAAATAAATCAAATCAATTATTATACAAATAAAACGGTAAAGCGAATAAGAATTGTAAGCACTCAAGCTTTACTTGTAACAAAAACACGAACAATAAACATTTGGGTTGTTCACGGAAGGCAGGTTATCAGGTTATATAGTTAGTAAGTTATATTCACAACAGCAAAATGCATAATAATATATTTTGTTGCTGTTAATATAACAACATAACGATATAACCAGATAATGCGCCTTTCGTGAACAACCCAGTTGAGTTTATCTTTTCTACATTCCTCTACAATTTTAATTGTCAGTGGTTAAAAAAAAAACAAATTTCTTCGTTTTATTGTTTTAGTAAGAAACCCAAAATAAAATATTATCTTTTTTATATTAATAAATATAACGAAATATATGCATTTAACTAAATATATAAAAACATGCATTTAAAGCAAAATATGTTCAAACAAATTATCAAGTTACTGGAAATTTTTAATTCGCAAAGATTTAAACTTAAGGTGGGCTTCAGAGTAACGACAAAAAACATGCAATTCTTGAAGTGCCTTGCCCTGGTTATAATTAAAAGCTTTCGATTTTGGAATTAATGATTGTCAGCTTTTCATCTTCCAATTTGTTTATTTGTGCAATTCTCAGCAATTTCAATTCACTTAATTTTGAACATGTGCTCATAACTATTCCGACTTAAATTTAAGTTTTTATGAAGTTAAACAGTACAAATATCCAGTACACAGTGGTCGGAAAAAAACGAAAGATGAACCTTTGAAAGTGGACATGATGTTCGACTTTTTAGCACGAACCCAGGTGATAACCTGGGTTCAATTCCCAGCTCAGTCAGGAATGAAAAATTATCAATAAATTTTAGTTCATTTCATGTTGTGAAATTCCTTTCTTTATAAAAATAATTTAATGAAAATTAAGTTCAATGAACTTTAGCCTGATTCAAAAAAATAAAAATATCAAAATTTGGATTTTATAAAATGTTTAAAAGACTTATATCAACAAATCTGTAGTTTTGAAATATAACAAATTTAGTTTTGTTTTAAATAATTTATCTATAAAATGAGAGGCAAGACTTATTTAATTATATAATTATTTCATTCACAGTAATATACAAAGGCCTGTAAGGCCAATCCACTTACCATAATTTGATCATCAATATACCCGATAACTTATATGATAATTTATATAATGGACTACAATACTTTGTGCCTACCTATGATATTCTTTCCTCTCCTTCATATTCTTCTATCCATAATTACTTGCATATAGTAACATTTAATTTCTAAATACAAAACTAATCCGTATTTAGTACGTTAAGGTCAGGTTATTTATAAATTAAAAAAAAAAGTAAAATAGATGCTAATTTGTTGCTGTCCGTGTTCGGTTTGCTAGCAATTCAGAAAAGATATAAAAATTTGTTTTTGCAAAATGTAATTAAAACTGTTTTCACAAAAAAAAAAAAGAAAAAACTATGTGAGAAAATAACGAAAAAAAGAGGGAGAAATATGTGTGTATCGGATAAAACCAGGAGCCACCATCACAGCTACCGTCAACAACAATAACATGATGGTTAAATGAGAACAAATGGTCTTTTGTTGCTGACAAATGCCACATTGATGCATTCAGAGATACACATACATATACTGTAGTAATTCAATTTACTTACTGTTCATAGTATAGTAAACTATATAGTATTTTATTACAATTAAACTGTTTCCAAAAATATTCTTTAATTCTAGAAAATCATTATCCTATACATGTTAAAAAAACATATGATTGTAGTTTGGTTAAAAAAAAATATGGTCACGATTAATAAAATTTTGTTTCCATTTAGAGTAAAATGCTTACCTCCCATGAAAGTTCAAATATGGTTGAGTTTAACGAAATTTAGCAACAACCAAATACTTAAACAGATTACGGTCACCGGCGACCATATTATGGTTAAACTAGTCCTCTAATCAAAAGCCACAACCATTTAAGGGTTTTCTCTGAATATGTTATGGTAAATAAAAACAATAGTATTTCTGAAATTATAATATTTTAAAACCTTGTCCCCCTTATGCTTAATAGAAGTGTATGGTGCTTAATGTGTTGGTTAACTTATGTGAACTTTAACTTGTTTTTTGCATTAAGGGGTGTAGGTTTAATTGGAAATATAAAATAATATGTTCATATGTAAAAAGAATATGGTTGTTCAGTCATCTACATAAGTTGAATGTTTTTCAATCACTTTCTGGGTTTGCTTGAAATTCTCACATTCTTTTTCTTTTAATTACACTGTGTGACAAAAAAAAAATAAAGTAGAAATTTGTTGAGCACAACACCAATCAGTTTTTGGAATTTTCAAAACGACTCCAAAATTTGTGTTACGGGTAAAAAAAAGGCCTTTTGACGGAAAAAAAAAATATAAAACACAAATAATCTCTGAATATTACTGGTCACTTAAATTGGATACCGAAAATGCGTAATTAAAAAGAATAGCGCCAAGCAATCATTTTTTTATTGAAATCGCTAAGAATTATATTTTTGTAAAACATTTGTTTGAATGAAAAGTTTAAATATTCCATCAATTCCCTACTGATTTTTAAAAAGGAACCTGCGTTATATTCGTATTTAATTATTCTTTAAATATTACGTTCCTGTACAAAAATACTGTGTGAGAACTTCCCGAATTTAGAAAAATTACGAACAACCCAAAAAAAATAAATATCTATTTGGTGAAAACTACACATCGCACTCGATCAACAAAAGGGTATTAACTCAAAATTTTTATTTTTTTACTTTTCGACACGTAATGTTCGACACGTAATATTCATATCTTCACCCTCTAAAAATATAGTGTTATTTTGTCTATTTTTCGTGATGAAACGATTGTTTTAAAAATTATTTTTCATATGCCTTCAATGTAAAACTAAAAATTGTTTTGCTACTACTGAAAATTTTGAGTTAATAACCTGTTGTTGATTAAGGGTGACATATTTATCTGATATTAACTTCAAAAGGATATGTACAGTTTAAAAAGTTCAAGTCATTTCTTTCTTAATCCGCCAATTAATTCTATAAATGATGAATTTTTTAATAAAAAATTCTTAGATTTAACAAAATGAAGTTAAGGCCAATATCCACGTTCTTCAAATTTTAAGTGTTTGAAACAATATTCTGTAGGAAATATCTAAAGAATTAACTCTTATGTAGGAAATGGTGTAACCCATTTTCAATATTTAAATTTTGTTTTTTTTGCTTTCATTTATTCATTTTGTTCAGTTTTTTTGCATGTTTATTTCTACTTTTGTAACTGTTGTTGTCAGTTTTTGCAAATGCATGTAAGTATGTGACTGTATGTGTGTGCGTATGTGTATGTGATTTGTACAAAATAAACTGTGATATATACTCGCCATGTCATTATAATCCCACATGACACGGGCGCTAATTGACAACTAAAAACAAAAAAGTCACAAAACTTATAGTGACTTTGCAAAGGGTTTCTCGTTCTAATCTACAAACTCGCTTTCTCTCTCTACGTTTCCATCCGCCCAGTTTGCCCCTTTACTGGCTCATTTAAAACTCTTTATACTACTTTTTCTAACTCGTGCAACTAAGTTTTTTTTAATTCTCATTTGCAATTGCTGGTACGCTGCTACTGCTGCTAAAAGTCATGATAAGTTTAGGAGACAGTTTAATATATATATTTTAGAGAGACTGTACATGTGTGGCAGTGTATTTATCATGCATTGCCATTTCCATAAAGATTTATGTGAACACTTTCACATACACCATTCGTCGCCCACTAGCACACCCAAATAGAATTAGCGTTAGAGCCACAATAAATTTGCGTCATTTTACGCGTTTAATTAGAATCAGTTGTTTTCAGTTCTGGCAAATTGAATATTGATTGTAATGTCACGTTATTTCTAACAATGTTATTTGTCTGTTTTCTATTTTTTTTTTTCTAATGTTTTTGGCCCCATGTAAATTATAAATTGCAGCCACAATTTTGGCTTGACAAAAACAAAAAAAAAAAGAATTGTTCAAACCGCACTGCAATAAACAAGAAATCAAATCAGGCACACAGTTTACAATTTGCTTTTACAAAATTAGAAAACAAATGACAAAAGTTATGAAATTGTAGTGTTTTTGTTTTGTAATTTCTGTATATGTATTCATGCATAAATTTTGTACATAACTTAAATTTTAAAACTTTCAGTAGAAGAGACGACGGGGTTTTGAAAAAAGGTATATAATTTATTGCAGTTAGATCAATTTAGTTGAGTGAAATATAATTTTATAAGAAATCTTTACAAAATCTTATGATATTATTAAATTTAATTAAAATTGTATTGTTTTGTCTTAGAAATAGCAAAACATTTAACTTATGTGATTCTTAAGTCTATAGTACACAACATGTAAAAAGTCACATGCGCATGAGACTCTGACGTTCCGACAATATTAAGCACTTCCGTTACAGATTTTGAATGATACGCAGTGATAACATGCAATGAAATGTTGATAGGGCACGAAATGTATTTTTGTCCCAAAATTAAAATCTGACGCATGTGGCCGAAGCTGACAGATTTGCAAAGATAGCACATGAATACACATGTAAATGACTACTTGAATGTTACCAGTACGCGGCATGGAGCAAATGTACGCATTTTACGTGCGTGTATGTACGAAATCTACATGTGTATGTGAATAATACACGGCATGTTACCAGTAGTATTATTGACAGCGTTGTCGATTTTATTCTTTAAGCAATGTTTTAGCGCGCTTTAACAATTCTTTGCATTGCAACTTGTGCAATTAAAATTTATATTCATATCCCACATTGCAATATAATAAAATTTTAATAAATTAGTTTTCACTATATAAAACATTTTTTTAGTGTATTTTACTGACTGCGTTTGCAATAAAAATTTTGGTTTGGGAATTTACACTAAAAAATGTAATTTGTATTTGTTATCAATATAAATTCCTTAACGAAAATTTTAATTTTTATTACAAAAACAGGCAGTTAGCCCATATTATCCCAAGCGATCTTCTGGGCATCAGATTTAACCCTACGGTCAATAACCGGGTACCCCGGTAACTTTTGCAACTTAAAAATGCTCGCAATCCTTTCACAATTAAAATATGGCGATAAAACTTCAAATCATCGCTATTAACGTCTTAAAGTACATTAAAAAATAAATTAATATTATACATAGAGCCAGATATTTGTTAAAAATCGCTTTACATTCGACACCTACGTAAGTCAATGACAGGGTACCGTGGTACCCCAATAAGTTTCATTTGTTTTTTGTTGCAAATTTACTACTTGTTACTTTGTTTTTGATTGAAAAATCATTTTTAAACTTTCAAAACGTTTGGAAATAGCATTGGTAAGATGGTACCATATCAGCTCATGACACATGTTGCACACTTTTCTGCTTTTTCTTTTTCCTGGTAGTGTAAGGCACAAGAAACATGAACCAACAAAGGGCTTTCTTCTCAGACGTCGGCTAGAGGTCGACGTCTGTTCACATGATATATTTGTACGTATCAGTTTGCCTAAATAGCCATTCAATAACAGATCTGGGTGAAAAGTAGAAAGTAATTTTGCTATTTGCAGATTTCCATGAGAGGCACACAAATTCCTCGCCAAGCCCCTGAAAAAGCTATTGTTTTCAGTAAACTCACTGATATCAGACTCTATTATGCTACAAAAGAGTGACAAAGGCCACCTTTTTGTTTGCCCAGCATTTCTTCCATGACATCCACAGGCCACCTTTTTTTTGTTATAAAATGTGATCATATCTGGGGGCTAATTCTGGCAGTCGGGATCGAATGCTTTCTCAATTCGAAGGCAATTTTATGTATTTTTATCTCAGTCGATACTGAACAAATGGAAATAAGTTTTTCAGTATTGTGAAAACTCAAATGAATGCTTTACAACACTGAAAAAATAATTTCGATTCGTACAGTGTCGACTGAAAGAATTAGAACTAAAATTTATTTCGAACCGAAGAAGTATTCGATCACGACTACCAGAATTAGTCCCCTGGTCCCATTATTATCCTTGTCGAATCAACGATTCATTGCTGTTTTCGCGGTATATAGTTGCCCTTCAAGCAAATAGGAGTTTTTGCGTCACAAGTTTTTAAGGGTATGTATTGTGTGAACTTCTTCTTCCACGGTATGGAAATATATGTTTGTCGATATTAAGGTTATCGCTGGGTTTGTAATGTGCTGAAAGACTTGTGTTGAGCGTTCACTATGCATATGGAGCAGCTTAATCCGTAATTTTGCTTTCAGTGCTGGCAGTCGTGATCGAGTACTTTTTCGATTCGAAAGCAATTTAATATCTAATTATTTCAGTCAATACTGAAATAATCGGAATTATTGTTCAGTGTTGTAAAGTATTAATTTGAGTTTCAGAATACTGAAAAAATAATTCCGATTCGTTCAGTGTCGGCTGAAAGAATAAGAAATAAAATTACTCGATCACGACTGCCAGAATTAGGCCCCTGGTGTTTTCATCGCCAAAGGATGTTAAATGTAGTAGGGACGGGAATTTGTTAATGCCCATTGTTGCTCACTATAGAGGATAATATGCGTTGGACCAAAAAATATACTCACGCAGACTTATTTAATTTAACTGCTTTAATATACGTTGCTTTTATATAATTGAACTTAAAATCATAATTTCTAATTTAAAAGTGAAAAATCCACCAAGGTACCCGGTTATTGACTAACTTATATATTTTTGGTTATTGACCGTAGGGTTAAATAAAAATTGTAAGACAGTATGCTTATACCCTCCAAAGCAATAATAATAAATTAATAAATAAAATTTTTATAATAATAAAATAGTTAAACAAAACAAGTACAAACACACAATTTTACATACTTTACATAAGTGATTGTCGTTTTGTTCAAAAATCTTAAAATTTTGTTGTATTTTATAACTATTTTGTATATCAAATTTAAATTTATGAGTTTTAAGAAAAATATTCGTTTACATAGTGACCAAACACAAAATAAGTAAGATTTTCCGTTGAGAAATTTGTTTATCAAAACTTAAACAAGCAACACGAATAAAAAACAAAAATTTTGTACTAAACAAATAATGGCCCTTTAGTTTGTTAGGCGACCGCCTCAGGGCTACCACAGCATAAAAATAATTACAACTGTATTCACATAAATAAAATTATGAAAACTAAAAGTAACTACCTCAAAAATGGAACACTAAATGGCTAAATTTGTACTAATAAAATAGAAAAAGTACCTATGGTGATAGAAAATTTAACCCTTATGTATGTGGACAGGTACCTGTGTACCTATTGCGTTTTCAAATCGAAATTTTTTATATAAGATTTTAGTCTACAACTCTACAATTTCATGAGAACTCCTAACTTTTTGTTATTATTATATTTTCATAGGTGTTTATATACAATATCAGTTGGCGTGGCATATCAATTTGCTTTTTGCACCCTTAATAGGGTGAATAGGTACCTGGGTACCTGTATACGTTTTATATGGAAGCACATGAAAAAAATTAATTAGTTGCTTTATTAACGTGTGATAATCAAGCAGAAAAAGTTGCGAAATTCAGCAAAAGTTGCAATTTTTTTGCTAATGTTAGCATCTTTTTCTGCAAAGATCCTCCCAGCAAAAAAGTTGCTGATATTACAATTTTTTTTTTTTTGGGTGTAGGATTTTAAAAAATATATGAAAAGGGGAAAACCAGAGTATAATTCTAATATTATATCATTAACCATCGATTTTTTGCACAATACAAGACAAAAAATAAAATTTCTCATACAATTTGCATGAAGGTACACAGGTACCTATCCACCCTATAGAAGGTGTTTTTTTTTCCACACACATAAGGGTTAAAAGTGAAAAAAATGGCGCATTTGCACACAGAAAAAACTGTTTTATCAATTAAAAAAATGGTTTAAAAAGTATTTTAATTTAATTAATGTGATAATTAAATCAATTATTTTTTTTAATTGAAAGAAAATTTAATTTTGATTTAATTAACTTTTTAGTTGTTTTGAAATAAATTTTCAATTAAAATTTTAATTAAATAACCAAAAATCTTAATTGACCTTTTCCGTTTAAAATATAATAATTTAAACATGTTGAATTATTGTTGGGAATTGTCAATATTTATATTGTTTGAAATGGCAAAGTTTTTTGATCACTTTTTTAATTAAAATTAAAAATATCATTCATTGAAAATATTTTTTCAAAATTTTAAAATTTTTAGTAATCAATATAATCATTTTGGTAATAGGTGCAAAATCAACAACTTGTTTGCTTGATATTATGAATTTGGAATAAATTTGGTGATTGGAGAAATTTAATAATTTTTTCTGTGCATAGTTTTTAAGTTACAGACCTCTTAAGTTTTAATTTAAATATGCGATTTTCCACTACATTTCTACACGTATTGGTATAATTTTGAAGCATTTGAATAGATCTTTCTGAAAATACAAAATTTATTTCAAAATTGTACTCCCAGTACAGTTTTAACAAAATTTTACATCAAAGGGCGTGTGTGAAACGGTAGCAAAGTACTATTGTAAGTAAAATGTTGACACTTCTGAGGTGAATAAAATTAGTAGAATTTTTAACGCAAAGAATTTCTGATACGCATCAAATTAAAAGTTTTAATTTAAAAAGTAAAATGAAAACGTTTATAATCATTTTATGACCTCGAAATTAAAAATAGATAAAATTTGATTTGCAAAATAAATAATGTTATTGTATAAATTTCCCTAAATTGTTCATTCTTCTATAAATATTTTTGAATCAATTCACAAATGTCAAGATTTTATATCGTCTATAAAGATATCATTTCACACAGCAGAAACATGAAATTTTTTCCCCACAGGGAAATATTTTTTTTACCAAAATACTTTGCTACCGTTTCACTCACGCCCAAAATGTTACGGAAGTCCACAACCCAGCAAAAACTTGGTAATCACTTACAATTACAACTTACTTTTCAATGACAACTTCATACCATCTGCATTACATAGAAGTAGTTTAGTAATGACTGACATATTATCTGATACATAAGAACTTGCTTATTAGCTGATTAACGAAATTTATAATTATTTCATAATAAAATGCATTTGAGGTTTAATTTATTCAAATCTAATACAAATTGATTTTAAATACATATTTGTTCTTACAGTTTTTTTTTATTTCTTATAAATGAAAAACTATTTGTAAAAGATTTGAATTCATTCCGAATTCATAGAATCAAGCAAACAATTTGTTGAGTTTGCACCTGTTACTAAAATTATTGTATTGATTACTAAAAATTGTAACAATTGTGAATATTTTTTTCAATAAATGATATTTTTAATTTTAATTTAAAAAAATTATCAAAAAACTTTGCCATTTCAAACAATATGTTAATTTATTTAATTAAATATTGACAATTCCCAACAACAACTTTACAAGTTTAAATTATTTTATTTTAAACGAAAAAGTCAATTAATATTTTTTGTTTTTTAATTAATATTTTAATTAAAAATTTGTTTCAATATAACTTAAATATTAATTAAATCAAAAGTATATTATTAATTTTCTTTTAACTAAAAAAATAATTGATTCAATTATCACATTAATTAAATTTAAATACTTTTTGAACCATTTTTTTAAGTGATAAAAACTTTTTTCTGTGTATGAAAAATTTAAATACTTAATTGATGTCCTTAATGCAGGGTAGTAAAATTTTGCATTTGAAAGAAAATTAAATTAAAAACACAATTTGTGTGACAAATGCAGTTTTGTTGATACCAATGTGAAGTAAATATTTGTAAGCATACGTGGTAATGATTTATTTAACTCCCTATTTGTAAGCGAATGTGGTAATTACTTATTTAACTCCCTAATTGTAAGCGTGGGTGGTAAGTACTTGCCTCCAATGACATCACCGTGTTAAAATAATGAGTTAAAATGCCAATGTATAAGTAGTGAAGAGTAGTTATAAAAGCTTTTTAACTCATTACTTTTCAATGTAAGTTTTTGCTGGGAAGGTAAATACTTGTGTAGTTTATTCCAATAAAACTGTAAAAATAAAAATTTTTTATCAAAAGTTATTTTCGGAAATACAAAATTTATTTCCTATTTTTAATTTTGATAAAAACACTGAAATTTATTGTTGAGGAAAGGTGCCCAGCAAAAACTTACATTGAAAAGTAATGAGTTAAAAAGCTAATATAACTACTCTTCACTACTTATACATTGGCATTTTAACTCATTATTTTAATACGGTGATGTCATTGGAGGCAAGTACTTACCACCCTCGCTTACAAATAGGGAGTTAAATAAGTCTTTACCACATTCGCTTACATATAGGGAGTTAAATAAGTTATTACCACGTTTGCTTACAAATAGACACTGTAAAGTACGTTGTTATCAACAAAACTGAATTTGTTAAACACACTATGCCTTTAATTTAATTTGCTTTATAATGCAAAATTTTACTACCCTGCACCAAGGTCATATTCATACCCAATAAACCAGAGAATGATATGATTGCAAACACGATATGATATTTTCATGGAAAAATTATATTATAAGGAAAGGTACAATTTAAATACTATCGTTTATGATACAAGATCGATATCATATATTATAATTTATATCACCTAGACGATTTTGAAAATTTTAATTTTAAAATGCTTATCAAAATCAATTAACGGCCTAAGTTATAAAAAATAAAGCCGTTTATGAAATGGATTTTGTATGAAAACAGCCTATGCTAGCTGGGTTTAGTGCATTCCAAGCTGTCTCTTTTGCATTCTAAAGTTTTTCAAATATGATTTTATACAATATCGATCTAAGGTTGCCTATGTACCAAGGGTCAACTCAACAAATGGTTTTTTTTTCGGTGGTCGAGTTGTCATAGTTTGTATACAAACTACAGTTTTTTACAGTATACAGTAAAAAAATATTTTTGACAGTCGAACCACAACAGCAGTGTTGTTGTAGGGTTGACCTCACCTTCTAGTGAAATCGCCTTGGTATGTACGGCAAAATTTGAAAATGTTATAAATACAACTTGCTAGTTTTTTTAACATTCGTTATGGTCGCATACAGAAGTCTTATTTCAATATTATTGTAAGAAAAAATTTTAAAGTTTGCAACAAAAGTCTTTTATTTAGCTTAAAAGGAAATAAAATGATTGATGTTTTTCTAGTCATTTTCTTTATTTTCAATCTTCGTTATATTTTCTTATTAATTTGATGTTCTGTTATACTAAATATTGGCTTAAATTAATTTATGAGCTGAAATAGAATTACACAAAAAAAATCTTAATGTATCTTGAAATTTGATAATTGATTTTCTTTTTTACTTTTTATCCAGACAGCACTGAAATAACTGCGAGGTGATTGACTATTTTTTAAAGATGTTTAATTCAATTTTGTAAATTAAATTTTATTTTTTTTTTTCAATTTAATAATTTAAAAGGTTTTTAAAAATATTAATAACTTTTTGTGTAGCTTCAAACAAATAACAGGAAATTTCTCGTTAATTTAATTAAAGGGCTTTTTAAAAATTGTCCATTAAATAAAAATATATTTGTACATATATTATAATACGTATATATGTTTGTAAATTGTTACCTTGAGTCGTAAAGGAGCCATGTCCAATTTAATAAATTTTACATGAGAGGAAAAAACCTCGCTTAAATCTTTCGTTTTCCATATTTTTTAAATCAGTTAATGTAGTTAACTGTCTGTTCAACGATTCCGAACGTTAACGTTCGCATAGAAAATACAATTTAAAGCAAAAACCAATTTTAAAATTTAAGTTAAATTATCGAATCTTTCTTGACACCTAAGAGTTATTGAACTTTGTTTTACAAAGGTTTACGCACGCAGAGAAAAAACATGATTAATGAATGGTCACTACGACCCTTTTTATTCATATTTGCGTAATATGTTTACCCTGATAAGCTTATTATCGGATATGTGATGAAATTCGATCGATTTCAAAACGAACGTTTTCAAAAGGTGTGATGAATTTCGAGCGATTTAAAAATCAATTTCTGAATTATAATCTTAAGTTTTTGTTCAAAATACAGTACAATAAACTCATGAAATACACAAATTAAAGGAACAGCGACTGGAAATAAGAGGAATATGTATAAGAAATGAATTCTAAAAGATTCAAAAACGATATTATCGTTTTCAAATTGTTTCGTTTTCCAAATCGATTTCCATCACATACCTGTATAATCCTTATTTAACTTGAAAAAATATTTTTTCTCCTTAACATTTTTTAATTCACTATAATAATATTATATGGTGTTTTACACCTGAAAAGTTACCATGATCTAGCTAAACATATTAAATTATGTGAACTATTTGCTACTATAATGTATATATTTTCAACTATACAATTAAAATCATAATATTTTCTGTACACAAAAGGTATGTTTGATACCATAATTTTTGTTCGCTTTAAAACACATTCTCTAAATGAGCAAACATTTATTGTCAAAACAAACAGTGTGTGCTTATAAAGCAAATAAAATCTTTTTCTACGACATTTTCCGTCTGCGTGAGTCAGTTAATCGGGAAACATGAATGACTACAAAATAATTAAAAGTTTTTCGGGAGAAAAAGGCCATGCATGATTGCAAAATAAGGGAAATAAATTCTTATACGTTTATTGAAACAGGTAAGTTATATCTTCTACAGTGAGTCACATCCAAAATTAAACACTTTAATCATTATCATAAACTTTGTGTTAATAATAACACTGACTTGCTGACAGGCACGCACCTGGCGCTTTAACATAATTCGGGTACGCTGAATCCAACGGTGTTAACCGATTTTTTAGGTTAGCTTTTGTTTTCGAGATATAGCGATATTTCGAAAATGGAGTAGGTTGCACAACATATATTACCGTAACACAAAAACAGTTAACTTTATAGAATAAACTTTGCAACTTCATTTTTTTATACGTCTAAGAAAATTAAAAGCATAGCTTTATTTTCCAATTTTTTATTATATTTTAAGAAACAAAAATTTCGAAATTTTGACAAAAAAAAATTTTTTTTGAAAAAAAAAAAAAAATTATGTTTCTAAAACGACAGCGGCGATTAGAAAAAAATTTAGCCTTTCCTAAATGTTCGACAAACTACATCATTTTTGAGTTACGCGAATATATGTTGTGCCACCTCCTCCGTTTTGGAAATAACGTTCAATTTTGAGTGTGGCTCACTGTATGTATATATTTATAAAAATAAGTTGTCCTATGTTCGTCATTTTATAACTCGAGAACCACTTAACCGATTTTGAAACGAGTACATGCGCTGGAAAGGTCTACTTTCACTGATGGTTTATAAAAACAAAACCATCGAAAAATTTCTACGAATATGCGTTATACGCGCACTTTCATGGTGGTGTGTTTTCTCTATATAATATGTATTTTTTCCTTATAAGAATATTGTTATTGTATTGTCCAGCAACGCGGGCAGGGTTACTCTAGTATAAATATAAGTGTATGTATTTAATTTAATTTATTAATATATGCTTAGCTGTATATGTATGTATGTTGCAGAGTATATGTATGTATTTTTAATAAAACATGAAATTTTTTAAATAAATTCTTTTATTGGTTTTAATGTGAGAACCATATAACATGTTCAAATAGACATTTTGCATGGTGTTGGGAAAAATAGAAACATGGTTAGGAAAATCATTTGTGTATTTCTTCTAAACATAATAATATTTTTGGCACAATAGAAAGCTATAAATATGTCTGAATATATATTGTTATTGAAGACGTGTTTGACACAAACATTACTGATAGTTTGCGATTGTTATTGTATCAACCATGTTTTTTCTTTGCGTGCGTGGCTTGGCAACTTTTCTGTCAAAGATTTTGTGGACTAAGCACTTTTTCTTTCACTTGTTTTGCACTTCATTTAACAAAACTTATTTGTATTTATTTATAACGGAATTAAGGTCTCAATGCTTAATATATGCTTGCAGACTCAGGCCGTCAGTAGTGGGATGGATATGCACATCGGCGGTAAGACACATTCTTACGTATGGAAGATGTGTTTAGTGGCAGCCATTGAGGCTGGCAAGTAAAATGAACCGTCTGGCAAAGGTTCAGAGGTGTGCTTCGATCGGCATGACATGAGCAATGAGCCATTCTTCACAAGCGACTTTGGATGTTATTCTCCATATTCTGCATATTAAGCTGTATGTGAAGGGGGTGCCCCGGTAGGCTTGTTAGTAATGAGCTAGTTTATCATCTCGGGAGCTTGCCGTTTTGATTCCCACCAGAGACTGGTCTGGAGATACGACGCTTGTGGACCTTGAGATTGGCGTTGGTGGTTATTGCCTGGGCTCGGTCATCTTCTCGGAGGACGTGCGAACTAGAGTGGACTTTTGGCTTTTGCCGACGGTGGAATAACAATCAAGGGAGAGTGAAAACAGATTGTATGAGGGATTTGCTATTTGTACTGGGGGCTCGTGGACAAGGGGGTCTTCCTTGACGATATAGATATACAAAGATCATAAAGGCTGCCTGACGAATGCAGTGTATTTTTGGCGGATGTTGTAGGGATTTTGGAGTCCGTAAAATTGAAAAGGGGGTAACATTACTGGAGGTTCTAACGTAACTACATATGTAGACAGCCAGGTGAACCTTAGGTCCTGTATGGGCAGTTTTGTGAATTCTATACTGAATGGTGACGGTGAGACCTCCAATAGGCCTTTAATTGGGAAAAATTAGGGAATTGGTTATAAGCTTTACATATAGCAATGCAGTTAGCGGAAGCAGTAATTTGTTTGTGCTTCATGGGCATTCATGTGGGACTTGTACATTCAGCAAGGCATTTCTCATCACACATCGCTATAAAATATGATTTTTAAAGGAGTGTTATTTCCCTTAAGGTTTTTTCCAATAAAGTAAACCTAAATGCGAATTCTTCAGCAATTGGTTAAATAAACAATTCTAATTAAACACAAAAACTATAAAAACGAGGTATGAAAATCGGCAGGGCTTAAAAAACTGCATTCGAAACCAAAAAAGGTCGAAAAACAATCGAAAATTTGTGCACAACTTTTCGCTTTTTGAGTTGTTTTGACAGCGCCTGTTCACATTTAATGAATCAGAAGTAAAAGCAACAGTTGTTTTTTTTTTTGCCAATGACAAATGAAGAAGTGGAAGAAATTACAGTTTTTCAACTTTGACTGCAGCTTAAACGCTAAAAAACGGTATGCTTTTCTTCAAAGATCCAAACAAAAACAGCAAAAGTTAAAAGTGAAGTTTGATAATTTGCCAAAAAAAAAAAAAAAAAAAAAAGTACTAGATTTATCTTGCGTAGGGCCATTTTTACAACTAACAAATAGTTATTTTTAGTATTCTCTTTGACAGATAAATGGTTTTTGGTTATAACAAGTTAAGTTTAATCTAAAAAGTGACAGTGAAGCTAATAGCAGGTCGCCTCATAGTAACTGTGCAAGTGTACTTTAAAAATTTATCGTTTGAAGATATGGTAACTTAAATGACAATTTGTTGTCAAATTAAATTATTCAAACTATTTAAAAAAAAAACTCACAATTTAACACAAAAAAACAAAACAAATTATTATTAAAACCAAAATAAAGCACACAAATTGATTTATGTAAGTCGTTACCACCGCGTATTTTAAACAACGAAAAGAGTAGTCGGTATCTACTATAAGGTTGCCACAGTATATAAATTAAATTTTTTATTTTATCACACAGTTGTTATAACGCAGAAAACTTAATCGTCACTTTATCGTTCACGATAGCTATTGCTCCTGTTAACTATCAGGAACTGTATCAGTATGTTGTAATAATGGCCGCTAAAAGTTTACAACCAACAAGTGGTTATATATTGTTATAAAATTTTATATTAAAATACGACTCAGAATTTTTTCTTTAACATCACAGAAAAAATTATCGGTAGTTTTTTTTTATCAATCAAAAAAATTGTTTATAAAGTATTTCAATTTAATTAATGTGATAATTGAATCAATTATTTTTTTAGTTAAAAGAAAATTAAAAATATGATTTTAACTTAATAAGCATTTTAGTTGTTTTGAAATAAATTTTTAATTAATATATTAATTAAATAACAAAAAATCTAAGTCGGTTTTTTCGTTTAAAATAAAATAATGGAAACTTGTAGAATTGTTGTTGGGAATTGCGGAAAACTGTGCTATATTTAATTAAATCAAGACAATTTTTGAAATGGCAAAGTTTTTTGCTCATTATGTTAACTTAAATTCAGAATATCATTTATTGAAAAAAATATCCACAATTTAAAATTTTTTTAATTTTTAGTAATCAATATAATCATTTTGGTAATAGGTGCAAAATCAATAAGTTGTTTGCTTGATTCTATTAATTTGATGATAAGAGACAATTTTAAATTTTTTCTGTGTAGTTGACAACAAAATGTTCTGGCTATAGCCATAACACTCTATACAAATAAAAGAAGTCCAAGCCGGGCCCAGGAGTACGTTAGTGTGAGTTTTTGCGATAGCCACAAAACACTCCATACAAAATACAAATGGTCCCAGCCAGGCCCAGGTGGCAATTAGGTGTCTACTTAAGAGTTAACATTACAGGTATATGAAAAAGAATTTTAAAGCCAACCGTTTCACAACCAAAAATGCCTTTAGTATTTTATAAAAAATTGTTTATCTAATTATAATTGTGTATCTACAATTTTTAATTTTTTTCGGTGTAGTTTTTTTAGCAATTCAAAAAATTGTTTAATTAATATGATAACTATTTAATTATTTTTTTAGTTGAAAGAAAATTAACTGCCTGGCCCACAATGTCGACAAGAACATTTCCTTCGTATTTTTATATTGAAAACAAAAACAAATTTAAGTTTCTTATTATTGTTTTCCATTTTAAAAATGCGAAAGAAATGTTCTTGTCGACATTGTGGGCCTGGCAGTAAAAATATAATTTTGATTTAATTAACACTTTAGCTGTTTCGACATAAATTTTTAATTAAAATATTAATTAAATAACAGTAAATTTTTATTGATTTTTTCGTTTAAAATAAAATAATTTGCACTTGCATAATTGTTTTTGGGAATTGTCAAAACCTGAGCTATATTTAATTAAATCAATTAACACATTGTTTGAAGCGGCAAGGTTTTTTGATCATTTTTTATATTAAATTTAAAAATAACATTTATTAAAAAAAATATTCAAAACTTTCAATGTTTACAATTTTTAGTAATCTATATTGGTGCAAAATCAACAAATGGTTTCTTGATTCTATAAATTTGGTATGAATTGGGCGATTATGAACAATTATTAGTTGTTTCTGTGATAATTGGACTAAGCATTTTTACGTACCATGGAGAAACAACAAATAAAACATATAAATTAGTATGTTTTTCTGCAAAATGTGTTTTTTTTCTCTATTGAACTGGCAAAAAACTGAATTTCCAAAAAATGTGGACTTAGCCTCTTTACGACTGAAGGTAACGATATACCTTTTATATTTTAATTTTTTCTTTTTTGTTTGTTTTTCATACATTCTAGGAAACCTGCTACGCTTACGTTTATTTTATATTAATGAAGCGATTCCATGTCAACACGAATATAAAACAGATACATTTTGTATGTATTTGAAAAAAAAAAAAAAAAAATATATATGTATAATGCGAATATATATACATACATATATGCACATATGTATAAAGGTAGTTGTCATGAAGCCCTTGTGTAAATATTATGATGGTGAAATTGATATTAAATGTAACTTTAGCAACAAAAATATTTTACACAATTGTTCTCTTTACGTAGGAGGATGTATGTGTTTATAAATACTTTGAGAATGTTTGCGTGTGTATGTTTGAATAGACAGTAGTGGTTAATTATTTAGCAAAGCAAGGACAATTACTAATTAAAGAACATTTAAAGTTCAACAACATATATATGTCTGTCCAATTCATTTCGTTTATTTTTTTTAAGCTTTGCTATTTAGTTTAGCTTTACTGTAAATATTATTGCCAGTATGGTGCTTACATATGTATGTGTATATTTGTACTTTCATTTAAGTTTATTAAACATACTTTATATAATTTAGCTCTGAAGCCTTTGCTCAATCTTGTGCCGTTTTGATTTTTTTTTCCTCTATTTTTTCATTAAGTTGTTCTTTTTTTTCATTCATTTATTTGTTTGTTCATTTTTGCCAAATTATTTCTGAGAACTGTTAATACACCTAAATGAACAAGGTTTATAGTTTTTTTGTGTAAGCGTGTGTGCTTTTGTTTGTCTTTCTGTGTATGAGTGTGTATATTTGTTGTTGATTGTTATTTGCTGCAACTGTTGACATTCATTGCGACTGCCAATTATATGATTTTTTCTTCGTTTTTGCTCTTAAAGTAAACAAATAACAACAAACAGAAATTTATACAAATATAACTTACACAGCTACCCAGCAAACCTTTTTAAGAACTTTTAACTCATCACTGATATAAGGCACTGATATAGCACTTTTAATGACTAAAAACCGATAGATAATTTTGCACATTTAAATAGACATCCGAAAATAAATATACAAAACAAAATGTACAATAATCGCAAATTGGTCATTAAGGCGGTTGAAATACTACTGCTTAAAACGTTGTTTTTAAACTGATATTTTTCTTAGTTGGGCGATAGAGAAAGGACTCTTTGGATATTGTTTTTGTTTATAGTAATGTAAAGTGCTCAGCAATAGCAAAAATGTAATGCAAGTTTTTTGAAAAGTGACTGTATTCAAAGATTTTTTAAACGCATATTTCTCACACCTAGACGATCAAAAGGTGTTTACAAATTTATATTTTTCGGTGAATAATACATACGGGATGTTGAGTTCATTAACTACAATTAAAACATATAAGCGAATTAAATAGTCTAAAAACAAAAGGTCAATAAAATATTTAAACGATAAAAAGCTGGAAAGTAAAAAATTACACAAATTATAGAAAAAAACTTTCAAACGATTACAAAAAAAAAACTTCAATTTACATATGCACGATTAAGAATACAGTAATACAACTACTAAAATAATTATATACATATATAGGTATATACAAAACTCTTGAATGATCAGAAATTAATTAGAAAACTAATTAATACTTCAAATGGCGAATTTAAGCTGTCTCGTAGAAGATCAACAAACAAACTAAAATGTGTCAAAACTGAATTCTTAAAAGGGTAATTTATGTCTCCTTAAGAAGAGTCTTACGCAGAGTTAAATTTTCTTCCTACATATGTATCTTTATTATTAAAAAATGGGATAATGTATGGCAATAATACACACAAGCCAACTCATGATAAATGTTGGCTGGGTACAATACATATGTGTATAAGAGTTTCGGTGTGTTTATTCACGAAACTACGTATGAGTTGCTTACAGTATAACCAATAACAAAAGACACAGAAAGGAGTTGAATTTTGTACAAAGAAAAATGTTTTAATAATAAAAACGTGATCAGTTTTTTGAATTTTAACTTAAAGATGGATTCTTAGCAACAAAAATATTTAATTCTGGTTTGCTTAGTTGCTGTTACAAAGGATAGCAATAAAATGGGATAAATTTATTTTGTGATTCAGTTGTCATCAAAACCTAACTTGCGTTTTACACGTGAGATGAAATATACGAAATATACGCAAACGCCAAATTTAATAGCAGAGATAATTATCTCACGTGTGGACTGTAAATAAATTAGTGATAGTAAGTATATGTATTATAATAAATATTGTGAGACAGTTGTTATAAGATATCTCATCACATCTTTCTTATAAGATAAACTCTGTGATTAAATTTGACGTTTTCTGATATAAAAATCTTATATCTCATCTCACGTGTAGACCTCAACTCAATATATGCTGTGTCGTTGTTGACACTATAAACACAAGGGAAACAATCCTGAACAAATAAATAGTATAAGAGATAAAGCAGTTTGTAATTTTAAATCAGTGGTCATCACAAACAGAGGCGGCTAAAATTTTCTGTAGATTTGGCGTGCACTGGAAAAACTTTCGTGCTACATATTCAAAAAATATTTTTGTATGTATATGTATGCACTTGTTCTTTTTAATTTAAATACATAAAAATGTGAATAAGTAAGCCACCTTTTCCCACAGTTTTTTTGCTATTTGGGAACCTTGGGCAATCAGATACCCGGGAAAAAAATTATGTTATGACGTTAAGATTTCTACACGCAGAGAAAAAACATGTTTATATATGGTCACCTCCAACAAAACTATTTTAAGACAAAATATTAAACATATTATGTTTAAATTTAACCATATTATTGTCACTGACAACCATATTATTGTTTAATTAGTCCTCCATCAAGAAGCCACAACCATATTATGGTTGCCTCTAAACATGTTATGGCTAAATATGACAATAATTTGTTGTTAAATTAACAATAGTATATTCCTCTTCTACAAGAGCAACATGCTATGGTTGAAAACCAACCATGCTATTATAAGTGTTAAACATATTTTTAGTTATTATTGACCAAAACATGTTCGGAGGCAACCATAACATGGTTGTGTCATCTTGATGAAGGACACATTTAACAATAATATGGTTGTCGGTGACAATTATATGGTTTAATTTAACCATAATTTGTTTACCATTTTCTTTAAAAATAGTTTTGTTGGAGGTGACCATATTTTAACATAGTTTTTCTCTGGGTGTAGAAGACTCATTTGTGCCAACTTTTATCTACACACATATTTTTGGTATTAAGTGATTTTAGGGAGGGGGCTTATATGGGACCTGATGGGCCAACACAGAATTCTAATATGACATACAAACTATTTGATAAAAATATCAACATCAAAAAGGAAGTTATGAAATTAAAAGCTATTTTCGGTGTTGGTATTTGTGTGGGAGCCAGCGTCATATATGTAAAATTTTGCAAGATATTTTAGATTGCAATAAAATATTTTTCTACCAAATTTAATCTTACTGCCGACATAATAAAATGGCTCATTGTTACAAATGCTCTATTACGGAAAGACGTTTATGTGGAGCTTATGTTGAATTATAAACCGATTCTTATACTATATTTAACAAGCTTGATCTTTTTTCAAGCGTATGTAATAAATTTCATCAAATTATCTTCAAAGTTGCAACCTGCGCTTTGCACAGAAAGTTTATATGAACAGAAAGTTACATGAACATCCAACCCGTCAGCCAGCTGGATGGAAGTCTTTCGAGCGAATGGGAAAATTAGTAAATCGATATAAAAAGTGGGCCTATAACCAATATTTTTCTGTATAACACATGAGCACAAGCCTAAAATGCCCTCACCTAATATATGTTGTGTATCTAAGATTGTCATGGATACCTGTTAATGTCTTCTCATTGCACTATACCTCAATAGAGCAAAGTAACACACACTTGTATATACGTCAAGGCTCAGGCAGCAATTCTACACACGAATACATCGATCACGAATTTCTCTCTTTGCTTAGGAGCCACTGGACAAATTGCTTTTGTTGAACAGCTGGATCATAGAGATACTGGTGATGCTAAAGCCCCGGAGAGTAATATTAATTACTGCAATACAGATTAATTAGTCCTCCGATCTGAATTTCTCGAAAAGCTTAAAAATGTGTGTTGAACAATAGGCTGACTAACAAACAATCATACTTAATAGTTAAAAAATACATAGTTTGCTTATTATGTACTAGGGATGCCAATTCCGAAAATCCCAGAATGGGCGAATCCCGAATTCCAGGATTTTAATTTTTTAATCCCGGGAGTTTCGGGATTGAGTCAATCCCGAAATTATTAACTTAATTTTTTTGTTTTACCTTTCGTTATATAAAGAAATTAATCATGACTTTTTCCCTTGAGAGGAGAGGGAACACAATATTCATCTTTTATATATATTTGATTATCTCCGTTAATAGTGTCATTGAAAACGAAAAAAAGTTAAACTTTGTAATTCTTTAATTTTAAAGAAATTTTAGTGTGAGAAGTGCTGAAAATAATTAAAGAAGAAAATTAATTAAAGAAATAAATGTCTGTTGAAATGTACAAAATAAAAAGAAAAACCAAGAGTTCCGTGTATTTATATTTTCTAAATGATTCCACACGTGTACCAAATGCAAAAGTTAAACTTTACTCTTTACAGGTTTAGGGTTATTAAAGTGTTTTCCGAGAGTGGGCATGGAACCTAAGGTTATTTATGGAGCGATTTCACGAAATAAAGTAATCCAATTTAAGCACTGCATAATTCCTACCACAAGTGGGGTTGTGTATAACCAATGTGTTGTGATTTTTTTTAATTAATTTCGAATTTGAATTTTAATTATTCATCTGAATTAATTTAATAAAAATATTAAGAGAATCTTACAAATAAATCAATTACTAGTTTTCTCTATTCGATAACTATATTAATTATTTTTTTATTAAGTTTGAAGTAACTGAGGTTATTGAGTAAAAAATTGATTTTAAGTTAATTTTTTTTTAATTGAATCAATAAACGCATTGTTAGAAATCGTACACGCAGAGAAAAAACATGCTTTTTTAGACAAAAAGTTAAACATATTTTGTTTAAATTTTACCATATTATTGTCACGGACAACCATATTATTGTTTAATTAGGCATCCACCAAGAAGCCACAACCATAATATGGTTGCCTCTAAACATGTTATTGTTAAATATTACAGTAATTTGTTTTTAAATAACCAATAGTACAGGCATCAGAAATTAAGAACCGAAAACTTAAAATTTAAGTTTTTCATTTGAAAAATACATTTGTTTTCTATCAGTTAAAAAAAAATAGGAAACACAAAAAAGATATTTATTTTTAAAGTACAATAACGGGGGTGTTCTGGAACTCGAAAACGCAAAACGCAAGAATTTTGAAGTTCTTTTTAATGTACTCTTAATGCAATTTTTTATAATTTTCTTATAGAATTCTGTTTAATAGAGAAATATTTGTATTGAATTTTATTTGTTTTTCTTTTGCTACAAGAATCTCATGAAAAAAACGACTTTTAAATTCTTGCGTTTTTCGTTTTCGATTTCTAGAACACAAAAAAAAAACAAAAATTTGAAAAATACACAAAAATGTTTTTTTTTATTATTTAATTTTTTTTTTTTTGAAAAATATTTATCATTGGTGTTAAAAACATGTACTGTACAAAAAAAAAAAAAAAAATTTTTTTGTTTTATTTGTTCTTCAAAATTCAAAATAATAAAGTTCTTATAAAAACGTTTTTGAGAAAAATATTTTTGTTTTGTTTTTAGAAACTAACAATAAATAACAATAATGTGTTTAAAATTGCAATTGCAAAAAATCTTTAGAGATTCTGAATTATCAAAACTAGCTGCTGTTGCATTAGCTGTACCCGCAACACAGGTATCTGTGGCGACAGCCTTCAGTGCTTTGCCAATTATTATGAGCAAAAATAGAAGGAATTTAAGTTCTGAGAATTTAGAAAATTTATTGTTGCTCAAACTCAACATCAAGCGAATTGATAAGATTACTATTTAGTTCTAGGATAATATTTATCATGTTATAACTACTGATTATTAATTATCTTTATATTTTTTACTATAGTTTTGGACGTATGAGTTTAAATTTTGTCAATTAAAAAAATTCAATTTGAAGTTTTCGGTTTATTTTTTCTTTTCATGTACAAAATAATATTGTACTGAAAAAATAAATATCTTTTTTTTTGTGTTTGCTTTTATTTTTTTAAGCTGATGAAAAAAAATTATTTTGTACACATCATTTTTAAATTTTTAAAAAGAAAAAATTAAATTTTCGGTTCGTAATTTTTTGTACAAAAGTACAAAAAAAAATATTTTTCTAAAAACTTTTTTTTTTGAGATCTTTATTATTTAGAACCTAAAGAAACAATATCAAACAAAATATTTTTATCTATTTTGGGTTATTGTACATTTTAAAATATTTTTCGAGCACCTATGATAAATATTTTTTAAAAAACATAAAAAAAAAGTTTTCCGGTCCTTGCAATAGTATTTTCCTCTTCTCCAAGAGCAACATGCTATGGTTGAAAACCAACCATGATATTATAAGTATTTTAGTTACTATTGACCAAAACATGTTCGGCGGCAACCATAATATGGTTGTGTCTTCTTGATGGAGGACACATTTAACCATAATATGGTTGTCGGGTGATAATAATATGATTAAATTAACCATAATATGTTTAAAATTTTCTTTAAAAACAGTTTTGTTGGAGGTGACCATATTTAAACATAGTCTTTCTCTGGGTGTACGTTGTTTTTACCATATTCTTAACCAAATTAATCATAAATTAAGGAAATAATCACAACTTTAAATTTTTATAAAACAACTTTGTAATATTAAATGAATTTTAAAATTTTTTAAATATTACATTTTTTATCCCGAAAAAATCCCGATATCCCGGAAAATCCCGGGATCCTGTAAAATACCGGGATAAGATTTTGAAATCCCAAGTCCCGTGATTTGCGAAAAGCAGTCTCGATTGGCCTCCCTATTATGTACGCATTAATAAATTTTTTGGTGCACTAACAGATGACATTGTAAAATTCTAAATATGAATTTTAAAATGCATTTTACAGTGCGAGTTGCTTTGGAACAAAAGTTTTGAAACTCACCTATACTAAAAATACTTCAATTATTTTTTTGATACCCACAACCATACTATGATTGAATAAAGTCACAGTAACCATCTATAGTTGCCAAGATATATATCATGTCATACTCACAATCATAATAAAACTTACGAACAATCAGAAAGTTATCGTGGCAAACATGATTTTTTTTGGTACTAGAATGATTGATGATTACAGGAACCATAATATGATAAAAACTTCTAAAGAAGGTAAGCCTGGGCCTATTATTAATTACAATTTTTTTTTTTAGGCTTAAGTTGCAAAAAATTTTGTTTCTCACTAACAAATAAACCATAAATTGTTGTTTAAGTGTAACTCGCCTTAAATTGTTTCGTGAGTAGCTCTATTAAATCTACCAAATAATAAAATCATTCAAATAATGTGTTTGTTTTTCTACGTTAAATAAAAAAGGACTCCCTTTGGTTTCCCATTTAAGTTGTCGTTTTTGTTACTTTTTCATGGTGGGGGGCTCTAAAGCTGTCATTTACTTTGTACAAGTTTAAGAATTCTTTTATTTATAAAAATAACGACATACATATATAAAATATAAGTAGTGTGTATCCAACTCACATATATGGCGTTGAACTTACTCATCCAGTCACTAACTTTTAAAAACTTTTCGCAGCATTTTATTTTCTTGTACCAACATTTATTTATTTTAGCACACATCTAAACCAACGTTTGTAATTGTAATGTCGTTTATCATTTTAGTTGGTGCGATTTCTTAGCAAGTGTTTGGACCATATTTTATTAGTTTTTTCTCTTTCAGCATTTAGTAAACTCCTATAACTTACAAGCACACAAAGTATCTATAACTCTATATTTGGTTGTTATTAGCCGAAACATACAAATATGTATGTATATATAGTCATATAAGATTCTAAAGGCCATAACCGCAACGTAAAGGTATGGAGGGTATGACTCAGCAATATGTTAACCCAGCATCTACTTAGTGTGGCCCAAGGAAATAAGTTCTGATGGTTGCTGGGGTTCTTTCAAAACGGAGTCCCAATTTATTCTTAACAAGCCAAGGCGAATTTTGTAGAGTAACTCCCATATTCATAAAAAATATTTTAGGTTTTAAGCAGGTTTAAGAAACGAATTTTCTATGAAAATTTGTTAAATAATCCTTTTATTAATCAAAAATATTTTTTATGAATATGGGGGTAAATATATAAAAATATAAAAAACTCTTAACTGTTTTAAATGCTTTTTTTGCTGTTCTTTAGAATACAAAAGATTCTCCTTTTATAGGTAAATAAATTACTTAAATGAAAAGCACATTTTTTAAATAAAAACTAAAAATTATAATGCTCTAATTTGTTTTTTAAATAATTCCTACTTTGATAAAAAAAAAGCTGCATTAATGAGCTTTCCAAAATACCTAAATTAAAAAAAGTTCTTACACAAAAAAAAAAATTATTAAGTTTCTCCAATCACCAAATTTATTCCAAATTCATAATATCAAGCAAAAAATTTGTTGATTTTGCACCTATTACCAAAATGATTATATTGATTACTAAAAATTGTAAAATTTTGAATATTTTTTTTCAATAATTTATATTTTTAATTTTAATTAAAAAATTATCAAAAAACTTTGCCATTTCAAACAATGTGTTAATTTGTTTAAATAAATATTGACAATTCCCAACAACAATTCTACATGTTTAAAATATTTTATTTAAAGTCAATTAAGATTTTTTGTTATTTAATTCAAATTTTAATTAAAAATTTAATTCAAAACAACTTAAATGTTAATTAAATCAAAATTAAATTTTTAATTTTCTGTCAACTAAAAAAATTATTGATTCAATTATCACATTAATTAAATTTAAATACTTTTCAAACCATTTTTTAATTGATAAAACACTTTTTTCTGTGTAGGAAATGGATGACTTATGCTCTAATTTGTGACAATAGGAATCAGAACTTACACCCACACATACAAAAATATTCATCTATTCGTCTGGAAATAAAAAAAGAGCATAACGAACTAAAAAATTTTAAGCAAAAAAGTTAAATTTGTTTAACCTTAACGAGCCTGACGTAATCAATTCGCAGTCGATTTAAAAAAGGCTTGAGCCTTGGTTAACAATTTCCATCTTGTGGTTACAATTAAAAGTTTGACATTTGTTACCACCCCCCCCCCCCCCCCCCCCCCACGTTTTTTAGAATGTTTTGCCAGTTGTTTACAGAGACTTGAAAATTTTGCCTCAATGCAAAAATGGAATTAACTCGTTAACAACTTCGGGCGATAACATTTTACCATTTTCGGCGTGGATTATCAAGAGAGTGGTACATCGATTAGCTTTGTTTGACTTTAAGCAATGATGCGACCGCCTGACGCAAAAGTTTATAACTGAAATAATCCAAAAACCTATCTTAATCTAAATTTTATCTTAATAATTTTCCACTTAAATTTGAGAAACTTTCAAGTAACAAGCATTTTGTTGCTACATAAGAAAATATTCAAAAGTGTGCTTACGGCCTTTTGCATTTTAGACGACGATATGTTAGCTAGAATGTTTTGCCACATTTCATAAATCAAATTTTTATACATTTTTCTAGTTTTCGTTTCTATTCCTCTTCCATCAGCAAGCAGTCTTTTGTTTTTAAACTGTTGTTGCAAGAGAACAAAGTGGAAAAAAAAACTTTGCAATATTTTCTTGTTGACTTAGTGTGACATATTGAAAGAATTTTGCTTGGAAATTAAGTTATTTGTTTTTAGGAATAAGTTAAACAAAGATGATGTAGAGAAGAGTGTGCAAACAAGTAAAATAATTAACTAATTATTAATGTTTGATTGAAGTATAGATTGCCTTGATTTACTTTTACAGAAATCAATTGCAATTAAAGGAAGTTATTTCATGGATTGATCAATTCATATTTTTGAGAGGGGTGTGAAAGGAAATTTTATGCTTGAACTAGAACTACTTTCGATTTACAAACAATTATCATTTTTGGCTTACAAAATATTTCCATAGAAAAATGTGTAAGTAAAAATTTTTTCGGTATTTTTGTTGTCTGGGATTATTGTTTTTGGATTTAAGACCAATGTCTAAGAAACAATCCCGTATATACGCTGCGGGAAATTTGTATCCATTGTTCCAACATCCAGGCCCTGGAACTTGTGAAAATAGAACAAGTTCAAAAAGAAGGAACTCATGACCAGTGAAAGTAGATCCAATCATTTAACTGGTATATGAAGAACCAAATGGTAGAAAAAGTAATGAGCTACAGTACAGTATTCACCGGTGGTGTGACACATTTTTTTTGGAGTTTCTAAAATTTGTTTCCTAATTTTAGTTCTAGGATTTGTTTTATTGAAAGAATACTCCATTGTAGTAAATAACACTAAACACGCTCATTGAGAATAGATGTGGGCTTGTCAAAAGGTGACTGTTAGGTGTCAATTGACCCCCTCAAATGACAACCCCATGTAAAAGTGGAAGGTCCAATTCATATTAAGTGTTGAACCGGTCTCTAACACAAAATACCTATAATGGGACTTCTTTGATGTCAGTTCGCTTCCCTCTAGGGTAGTGTTTCGAGTCATCGTTATTTACTGAATAATAAAGGCCTGCATATATGAATTTAAAAATCAAACACATTACAAAAATCAAATGTGTGTACAAAACATTTGTGTACAACCACTTTGACAAACGCTTTGCAATACTGTTCGTTGCACAATTTTAATAGTGTAGTGAGGGTACACAGAAAAAATTAAAAACTAACTTCAATTAACCCCAGGATTACCGTCTTGGTCTGACCAGACCAAATTTGTGTTTTGCTTGTAATATTTTTCAAAAAACTGGGACGTGAATTCTATTAGTGATACGTTCTAAATTGAATGAAACCAATTTGGATTCGACTGGAGCAAATAAGTGGGGTTAAATTCCATTTTTATGTAAAAGTCTATGAAATGACCCTCTTGGTCTTGCCAGACAAAATTTTTTTTTCCTTGAAAGATATTTCAAATAGGACAAAATATTAAAAAAACAGATACGATAGAAATGATATGTTCTAAATCGAATGAATCAAGTTTGAATCACATCAGAAAACTACGGCCTATTATGCGCTTAGTTCAATCCAACTACAAAAACCTAACGCAAAACTCGTTTCAGCTGTGGTAGATGCGAAATAGCAATGTGTGAAATTAAAGACTACATTTTCGATGACTATGGAATAAAATTATATAATAAATTTGTATAATTTAAAGTAATTAGCAAACGTTCAATAAAAAATATATTTATTTACTTTTTATTTAATAAGTTATTTAGCTGTACAAATTGTGGTCTGACCTAGTGATGGAAAATTTAAAATTTAAGATGGTACTGACTACCAAGCAAAAGAGTACTTTATAAAACATTTTGGTACTTTTTATAAAACATATTTCTTATTAAAAAATATACTCAAAAAACACAAAAATTTCAAAAAATAAAATATATATTAATTTTAATATAAAAAATATAAAATTTTGGTAAACAAACACACAGAAGAAAATCAATATAAAATAGTCGAAAACGAGGTTGATTTTACATTTTTTGGTTACAATAACTTGCTAGCAATATGTTTCTTTTAAAATAACTTTAATT
This sequence comes from Pollenia amentaria, assembly GCA_943735925.1. Classification (NCBI taxonomy): domain Eukaryota; kingdom Metazoa; phylum Arthropoda; class Insecta; order Diptera; family Polleniidae; genus Pollenia; species Pollenia amentaria. The sequence goes on along the minus strand of OX031008.1, from coordinate 194,063,921 downwards.
CATATTAATTTAACATTCCAGTAAAGTTAAAGCAAAATAACATTGATATTCAAATAACACTACGACTCACGTTGAATTAGAGTTGTTTCAAGTTAAACCAACTTGAATTTAATGTAGAATCAGTTTAGTTTGATTGTGAAATAACAGTGAGAAGAAGCATTATAAGCAACTTAGGGTTTTGTTTTAACCTAAATAATTAAAACCTTCATCTTTTTTTAAATATTTTTAAATATTAAAATAAAACATTCATGTTTTTCTTCTTGAAGTGTTTTTGTCGTTTTTACACATAACACGTAAAACAAGAATCTATGGATTCAATACTGAACAATGTTATTTTAACATTATACATTTAAAATTAATATGAAACATTGATCATTTTAAATAAAATCCGTACTTTAGCCGAAATTGACTATGATTTTTAATCAACATTACGCCTTGTTGATTTGACATTGGTATTTTTTCTGTGTGCATGTATGAACATATACTTTCTAGAATTGTGTAAATCTTAACCCATTGGAAGCAGCCTCCATTTTTTGCAAAGTTTATTTTTGTTGTTCATTCCCGAACAAAAAGTTTATTACATATTTTCTAGTGGTGTTCAAAATATGTTAGTTAACTATTGGTGAGTAAAAATAGTAAATACATACTATATTATACTGTTATCGAAACCATGAAGTTGAAACGCATTTAAAATGACATTGGTGCTTGAAGAATATCATTTTTTTTGCAACAAAAAACATGAACGAAAGAGAACAATAAATTGTATGTGTATCCTGTATGTTATTGGCCCGTAGAATATTTGTCAATGTTTAAAAAAAAAGTCACCCTGGATTTCTTTACAAGGAAGCATAAAAAGAAAAGAGTACTAAGACTGACGTGGGGGTACTGTGGTATTTATGAAAAGAATAAGTACTGAAAATAGTACCATAGTACTGAATTTTCCATCACTGGTCTGACCAGACCAAGAGGAGAACTTAGTGGTAAAAAGTTACCGAGACTCCTAGGGTTAATATATGGGGCATTATTTGTGAATCGGACAGCCCAATAAACAAATTTTGTTGGAATTTCTTTATATTTGGCATAACTATAGTGTTAATAAGTGTGCGAAAATATTTTTTCTTTGATGTTTATTTGTCGAGTTACGGGATGGTAAAGTGTTGCCGTTTTAAAAAAATGTTTTTTGATATGTCAAACCGGACGGTTTTTGTTTCTATTATGCCCGTAATTTCTACAAATAGAAATCTAGCTATGTATGGAAATCTATGGTGTCAATGCTGCCAATTTTAAACGAATACTTAAGATATAGACACGAAGGCCAAATAAGCATTGAAATAGGTAAAGATAACCGTTAGGTATTGAAGACGGGACCAGATACCTTTTTGTAGAAATTACGGGCATTAATACAGTACAAATTTTGGCTTATACTCCTACCCCCATATTCATAAAAAAAAATTTTTGATTAATAAAAGGTTTATTAAACAAATTTTCATATAAAATTCGTTTCATAAACCTACTAGCAACCTACAATATTTTTTATGAATATGGGGGCTAGTATATACAAATTACATCGTGCAGTCTACGAGAAGTTATAATGTTTACTTGTCTGTCGGATGTAGGTTACGCATACAAATAATGGTTTTTGCAAGGAATTGTTATTGCAATATTATCAAAGAAATATACATGCAAAATATTTTGTACATCCATATCCCAAAATCACATTAAAAAATAAAGAAAGTGTTTATTTTTTGTTCCCACTCACATTGCTGTATGTATATTTAATATCCTTGTTCCTTTTTGAGAGTGCTTTTATATCAGCACTTTCACTAGTTTTTTTTTTGCTTCTTCACGTTCACACACTTACGGTTAGTCGTTGTTTACACTTCTCTTCAGTATTTGTTTGTGACAGCGACACTAGAGTAAAGAGTTTGGAAAATATCCAATGATTTGGGCTTGTGTTCAAATGGAATTGTGTACGCCTTTACTAAACAGTTGTAGGATTATCTTTTTATAAGAGAATGTACGTCTTAATTTCTATATTAACATAATTTTGTTTATCAGAAAAATTGTTTAAGGCAAAATATACTTCTAAACAAAATATCTTTCAAAAGGTACTTTTTGTCAATTAAAGGTAGTCATTTGTTTATAATGGAAATTATATCCAAAACGTTTTTATTTAACAACATACACTTAGTTTAAAAATTTACATTTATCTCAAAATGTACTTTTTGTATAAAAAGACAGTTTTTGTATTAAAAGACAGATTTCCTTAGTCATGGTCCAGACCTACAATTTTTGTTGTATCAATTCTTGATTTTATGGATGAGGGGGTGAAAAGATTGGGGACGGGTGCTCAGCTTCATGTACTCTGCAATTCTGTTTGATTTTGTTATTCTCACAGTTTTTAACTTGAAGCTGGCTGTAGCTGTATTTGTATTTATATACAAATTATAAAAAGGAGAACGGAAAAGACAATATAAAACTACATGAATTGCAAAACTATAATTTTATAATCTGGACTTAAATGCAATTTCAAACCTGATTTTTATAAGACAGTTCAAAAAAAAAAGATACTTGTTACTCCAAAAATATCATGTATATTTTAAAATGGGTTTTTTGGTGAAAAAAAATTGATTTTTCTTTCAGCATTGGCACCATGAAATTCGATATCGAATGAAATTATTACATAATTTTAATGGGAATTTCGATCAATATCAAATGCCATATGTCCTCTCGTTTCTAGTAAAAAAGCTTAATGAGAAATGTTCGTTTAAACAAATTAAAGCCTATAGTACACGGCATGTAAAAAGACACATGCGCATGTGGTTCTGACGTAATTTTGACATCAATGCAAAGCCACAATAAACATTGCGTGTTGTGTGATGACGTCAAAATTACGTCAGAACCACATGCGCATGTGTCTTTTTACATGCCGTGTACAATAGGCTTAAGTTATTTTGAACAAGGTACTTTTTGTATAAAAACCTTGCTGTATAAGGACATGTGTTGTTAAAGGTATGTACTCCCAATTTCGAAATTTTTTTTATTTAACCCATTCACGACCAAACAAAAACTACAAGTACAAATTTAGAAATTTCATGCGTTATTTATTTTTAGTAATACAAATAAACAAAGAAATAAAAAAAATATTAGGAAAAAAATATTTTTCTGGATTTTACAGGGGTGTGCCCAAATTGGCACACTGGCCACTTATGAGTGAGATTTTGAGAAACAACATTTTTAAAAGCAAAGTGTTTTTTTTTTGCACTTTTTCAATACCATATTCTGCCATAGCAGATGGAGCTACGCAAACGTTGTGGAAGCTGAAATATGATCAGCGCCGCCCAGTTTTATATAATTAAATGTATGTCGGAAAGCTTTCGCAGTGTGTCATTTATCGGTAGTGTTCGGAACATGGTTATTGTGAACAAGATGTAGATTTCTTTTTATTTGCTAATACCTGTTGTTGAATATAGCCATTGATGCTAAGTCGACTCCAGTATCTCCATCTAATGTCCAATACATACCTACTCCTGACAGTTTGTTAAACCCAGACAGAATTATTATCCCAAATAAAGTCTTCAGTTCTGCAGCAGTAACACTAAAGTTGTGTCGTTGATTTTGACTGGCATGCATCTGGGTAAAGTCGACATTCATTGGTGGCTTTTATTTGTTCTTTATATCATGGCAAATTGGTTCTAATTCGAGCTCTTTTGGCAGATAATGGTTCATCATCACTGCTGCTATCTGAGTTCGAAAGAGTGCTAAAGTTATGAACAAATACCTCGACTTCACTACCAACGTCATTTGGCAAGTTTGTTGAAGTTTTATTGTCGTCAAAAGCTTCTGCTTCATCAGTTAAAGCACTTGATTCTGGAGGAATTATTTCTAAATCATATTCCAGGGCATCGCTATTAGAGATGAGCGATATTTCTGTACCTGTGATTTAATCACGAATCACAGTTGTGACCAAATTTGTCAAGTACCAGGTACTTTCTAAGTCGTTCTTTTTGTATTTTGTTACATATACAAATTTATGATATTTCACTGTTTGTGTGGGTAATAGATTTTTTTGAATGAAATGTCGAATGATATTGCTGTTCCTTTCATTCTCTCTTCTATCTTATTAGAATTTTTTTATGCCAAAATTTATTTGTTCAAGTATGTATGTATATGAAAGTAAACAGATTTGAAAGCTCTTACAATTTGTTGTTGTTTCTTTGTAAAGTGCTTACAAAAGCTCGCGCATTGTACATATAGCTTGGCCGCAATTGCTTTAAAAGAACAGAAAACTGATAAACCGTGATCACAATCACAGTTTAAAGGAGCAGTGATTTTTAAATCACATTCACTAATCACGATGATCTTTAAAAATCACGGGATCCTTCATCTCTAATCGCTATTATCATCTTTAATAGTATTTACGGATTTTCTAAACAGCTTATGTGATTACTGATGCTTAAATGTTGTTGCCGATTGTTGCTTACAACGCGTGTTAAAAGCTTCAATACCAAATATCAAGTGAAAAATTAACTAATGCATGTAAAATAAACAAACAGAGAAATTGCATTATTATTAAGGGATGTAGCGACGAAAACACAAGATATAGTATGTAACTTTATTTTTACTTTATAGAGATGCTCTGTTATAGTTTTGGACTTGTGTGTAAAAAAATAACTTATGGCGATTTATTTTCTGAGATATATGTTGCATAAATGTTACATGGTTGTTTGTACAAAAAATACAACTGTGAGAAAAACTTTCAAGTTCTTTTGTGAATATGTTGATGAAAAAAAATGCAAAACATATTGCCTACTTTTACTTATGGTGTTCATACTGCCCTGTTTTACAACCTTGGTACTTACTACTTTGTTTGTAACATTAAGCAAAGTAACATTATATTTTAAATATATGTTTTATATTTTTATTTTTTAATTCCTACGCTAATCCCGCGAAGCTCTTCGCTTGTCTGCAGAATACCACAGTCTCTGGCGGGAACCGAACCCGCAACCCCGGTACTGATAGACCAGCTCACTACCAGCTAGCCTATTTAAAAGATTATTTAAAAACAAAATATAAAAATTCTTACATATTAATATGAAAAAATTTAAGCGAATTAATATGAATTAATTCGCTTAAATAGCTTTTGAAATCGCTAATGAAGTACATTAACGATAAAAGTGTAATAGTTGTAAATAAAAGCAGCTAATTTTGTTCTATTGAAGTTGCACAGTGATTATAGGTAACATCAGAAAGTGTTAACATATTTTTCTCAGAAAGAAAATTTTGTTTATTAGTTTTTGTTACATAGTCGTTTACATATTTGGGTGTTTGCGTTTTGACGAGTACAATGTACATAGTACACTTGTAGCCATTGTAACAAAATTGGCATAGTAACATTTCAGGTGTTAAAAAACCGGTTTTTTAGTTTATCGAATTAAAAATGATTGCAAATAGTTTTTTATTATATTGTAAAATTATACGTATTCTTGAAAATTTACTTCACACACAAGTTATATTAATTATAAACCGGCACCTACCTCCACAGGTGGCACTTTGAGGAGGTTTAACATCTCATTGCCAGAAAACTAATAAACGTAATTTAATAGTTTTTTATTATGTTTAATCATTTCACGCTCCACTACTAAATAGTGTAATGTATTATTAACTATTGCCAATACTTTTATAATAATCACTCAATAATCAAATTTGCCAAAATTGGCACGGTGGCCATGAATGGGTTTTCAAAAAATTCTTACCCCATAAATTCTTTCTCTTTTTTTAAAAACAATTTTTTATATTAAAAGATCATTTTTAAATAAAAAAAAATATTTTTTATTCAAAAGCATAATTCTCATTAAAAACTAAATTTTTCATTAAGAAACGTATTTTTTATTCGAATTTAAAAAATAACCTTTTAATTAAAAAAAAAAAATTAAACGAGAAAATGCTTTTCATTTCGAATAATTGCTGCTTGTTCAATAATTTCGAACCTAAACGATCGCGTAGATTTTTATATGGAAAATATTTTAAAAACTGAGTGTATTTCAGAGAAATTTTCTTTGCGAACGTTAACGTTCGAAATTGTTGAGCGGGCAGCTTATTTCAATTTAAAATGTCTTTTTGTTTTATTAAAAAAATACATTTTTATTTTTAATTAAGTACTTTCTTAAGACTTTTATTTTGAATTTTTTTCCTATAGTATTTTTTTTCAAGCAGCAAATTTCACTTAACTGAATCCTCTTTTATTTTAATTCACACAGAAGTTATTAATTTATTCTCAACCCTCTAAAAGACTTTAACTTAAACTAATTAAACAAGATAAACCAAAATTGATTTAAACTACTAAACATTCTTTTCTTTGTCTCGACATGTCCAGCTATAATGAAAACTTTTTGCAACTTAGTAGAATGAGTTAAAACAGCCATCATAAATCACCACAAATTCTATACACAAAACCCTCTATATGTCATGTCCACAGTCATGACTCTAAACAAAATAAAAGCAAAAAAAAAATATATAGGAAAAATTGGAGAAATATATACCAACCAAAAAAAAAAAAAAAAAAAAAAAAACAAAAATTGTAGCAAATCATCACACAGAGTTTTTAAAAAGAAAGAATGGGTCACATTCACTAAGATTATGGAAAGAAAAAAACTTAGAATTGTGACATGGATCACAATTTACAACACTTGTTCACTCGGCACAAATACATGCTCGTAACTTAAGAACAACAACACACTGACGTCTATTCTCAAGCACACACTTACTTAACCCATACAAAGTTGTTGTTTTGTCGTTCGTATGTGTATGTGAAGACCTTTTCTACCAGTGCACGAGTTGGAGCCAAAACACTAATGGACTTGTCAGTAAAGATCTTGTTATTGTTGTTGATTTTGATGCAATTGTTGTTGGTCATGTTGCTGTTGTTGCAAGTGCTGCTGTTGTCGTTTAGTTTCAGTCTGTGAATAATTCTTTAACATCCAGCTTTAAGAGTTGCGAACCAAAACAACAGCAAGTTGATGACTGAAACCAACTTCGAAAATGTATAAAAAGTTTTCAGTTGGCTAAAGCCAAGCAAACCAAACAATTTTATTATGGCCAGTATTAAACTCAGGCACTAAGAAAAATTTGTTCTGCTATTGTAGATTTTGGGTTATGAAGTATTTTTAAGTATTTGGTTTGCAAAAAAATTTTAGAATTTTTACCTCTTTTAAGTGATGCTTTTATAAGATATAGTTTTTTATAAAAAGCTCAGAAAATTACTTAATAGTTTTTAACCAAGCAAATTCTTTGTAAAGCTTTTTCAAAAAGATCAGAAAACCACTTAAGTAATCCAAACAAATTTAAGCTTGAAACTTTTTGATGATGTGTACAATTTTGTATAATTTCTATTATCCTTTATTTTAAGAGTCTTTAAAATGTCATTTTCCTTTCTTTATGCCTAAAACATTTTAGTATAAAACTTCGTTTAAGGTTAATGGTTTGTTTTTAGTGTTTTTTTAAAATCTAAGGTTTTCTTAATTTCTTTAAGTACAGTCAGGTAAGCACAGTGGAATTGGTCCAATCGTAAATAATAGCTTTAAAATTTTAAAAAAATCTAAAAAAACTAAGCGCAAACTCTAATACTTTAATAAAAAATTTATAAAATGCATTTTCTAAAAAATATGTATATATTAAGCGCAAACTATAAGAAAATCTGTATCACAATGACAATGATCCACTTGAAATAATGCATATGGGGCATTATATGTGAAGCGGACAACCAACTAATAAAAATGTTCTTTAAATTCCTTTATATTTGGCATAAATATAGTTCTAGTGTGCGAGTTTTTTTTTATATGATGTTTATTTTTCGTGTTACAGGGTGGTAAAGTGTTGCCGTTTTAAAAAAAATTTTTTTTTTAAATTATTTTTTCGAACTGAAAACTAATCAAACAAAAAAAAAAAATTTTTAAGTTAATTAAAATTAATTAAAAAAAACAAATCATCTGTACAACCGGAAATGGCTAATTTAAATCAAAATTTTTCTAGCTTACCCAGGAAAAACTTTTTGAATTTTGGTAATAGGTCGTAGTTATTTCATACGTTACCTGGTAAGTAGTTGTCATTATTCTGAAAACCTCAATAAGTACTTGCTAGTAATGACAGCAGTAAGTACTTTTCACTACTGTTATTTTCAGATATGAATATTTGTTACTAATAATCAGCTAAATAACTACTTATTAGTTGTCTGGTTTTCAGTACTGAATATTTGCTTAGTGGTAACTAGCTCCATAACTACTTATTAGGTCCATTAATTAAATAAAAACTAGTTATTTTTTGTCTTCTAGTAAGTATATTGTAAGTACTTACAATTCAACTTACTGGTAGTTAAGTAATAACTTAACTAGTAAGTGTATTGTAACTACTGAATTCTGTGGACAACTAGAAGAAAAATAAGTAGTTATTCAGCCGAAAAATAAGTAGTGTTTATATTTCTCCAACATTACTGGCTAACTTACCAGGTAAGTAAAGTTTTTGCTGGGTAGTAATAATTTTTATTTTTGAACCGAAATTTGCCTATAGTGTGCTTATTACATTGTAAAAGTTTTATTATGCCACATCTGTTAGTCAAAAAGTTATGCCAATTTCTTTCCATTCATACTAGCAATTATTGCATAATTGAACCGCGGAAAAAGGGAAATGACTATTTTAAATTGAAAATTATCTTACTTTATGTAAATTAATTTATTTGCTTTTATATTACAATTTAACCTTAGTAGATCGAAATTTGCTTTGACTGAATGATAACTTATTTTAATTGATCTACCAAGGTAAAATACCATTTGGTTTAAAGTTTTATGTTTAACTATTGACGTCATTCGTCGTCAATGGCGGTGAGTGTCGAACGGCAAACTCCTCTGAAGAGATTGTGTGGTTATAATCGAAACTAGTCAGGGCGACCTGTCCGTGAAAATCTGGGTTCAATTCCCAGCTCAGTCAAGAATGAAAAATTATCAATAAATTTTAATTCATTTCATGTTGTAAAATTCCTTTTTTCATTAAAATAATTGAATGAAAATAAATTTCTTTTTTTTGATTTTATTCACAAAATCGGAAACATTTTAATTAAGTTTAAGAATTTCTTAAAACACAATATTTGTATGGGAGCCCCTCAAGAAGTGGTGATAAAAGGCAAGTATTTTTTGAGAAAAAGTTAAGAATTAAAAACTAATGGGGTTCGGTCATACATTTTATTCCCCTAAGGGGACTCCTGGGCAGTTATAGAACTTTTATTCAATATATTTCTAGTCTGTATTGAAAATTTTGTATTGGAGCTGCCTTAAAGAATGGAGATAGTGGCTAGGTTTGTTAGAAATAAATAATGGATATTAAAAATTAAGTTGGTTTTTCCATACATTTGACCCATCTAGGAGCATCCTACGCCCTGCAGGGACCTAATTTAAGAATGTTAACCATACAAATATGGCCCCTGCGCAGGCTGCTCCTAATAATAATATATTAATATATAAAAGAAGGAAGTAAAACAAAATTACATATTTTTTTATGTTTTGTGGTATAACCCTTGTGTTTAATATCGTTTTTGAAGCGCTTCGAAATATATTCTACAAGTTTTTTTATATATTCCGGGCTTAATTTATACCATTCTTCAAAAATAGCCCTTTTTTATTTCAGTTTTCAGTTTTTGCCACAAGTTTTCTATTATATTCAAGTCTGATGAATAGAATTTCGGACGCAAAATTTTTGGATTCTTTTCTTAGTTAAGTTTTTTTCCAGGCAATTACTCTTCCTTCTGAACCAAAAAGATTATTACGTTCATCAATGAATATAATCTTTTTTCAGAAAGAAAAGTCTTTCAAGCATATCCTTGTTTTTTTATTAACTTACAAACGGCTTCTAGCGTACATCCTACTGTTAAATGCATTCCTTCGCATGGTTTCAGGTCTACACCTTATATGTATATGATGATCGACCCTGTTCCGTACTTTGGTTCCATTTTGATATGATTGAAAATTAATCGTTTTTGAAACTTTTTCTGGAAATTTAAAATTGTCAACAATTCGTTGTTGCTCTGACAACATCGGTAATGTGCAAAATTTTAAAACTTATGTTATTGCGCCCTTTTAAACCCACCAAACTCTTAAATGATATCCTTACTGGTTCAAAAGTTAAAAACAGTAGCTACATATGTGTAATACATATACAAAATCAGTTATATATAAAAACTCACTTAACCGTTTTTCACAACATATAGATTTTAACAAGTATTTAATTTATTGTATATTAAAAATGTGTGCCCGGTAGGCTTGTTGGCAATGAGCGTGTCTATCATTGTTTTGATATGGCTACGAGTTCGATTCCCGCCAGAGTATCTGGTCTGCTTCACTACAACGAGCTGAAGGTCTTCGGTAATATTGCTTAGTTATACTAAAATATAACACTTGTGATTTAGAACGCACATGTGATTTGAAATCACGTGATTTGAATTAAAGTGATTTTCAGAACAGGCATATATATATCAAAGTATATATCAAAAATCTATCGACCAACCTGTTTATGTACGCTTTTTTCTCATTCCACGTTAATAAATTCCAAACATAATGAAAACCTGTTTTTTCGATCTTCTTCACTTACAACACCACATATCAAACTTCTTTCAGTTTTTTTTTCTCCACTAACATATTGGGAGGCAACCACAATATAGTTGTAGATTCTTTGTGGATGATTAATTAAACAATAATATGGTTGCCCTTGACGATAATATGGTAAAAGTATCCATAATATGCTTACAATTGTTCGTTTAAAATAATTCTGTTGGAGGTGACCATGTTGTGAAATATTTTTTCTCTGTGTGGACTAAGAAACTTTAAACAAAAGGATCAAATTCTAAAAGTCTGCAATCAGTCAAAAAATATATGCAGAAAGATTATCAAGCATTTAATTACAATTTAAATCATTAGCTCTCTATTTACTGTTTCTTTTAACTTTTTAATGTTCTGTTTTTAAAAAAATAGATAATTTCCTTTTAATGTCCAGAACTTTTTTTTGGAATTAAATTTAAGGCACATGATCCATTTTGTCTAAGATACATTTTTTTTTTTTTTTGAGAGAGAGAGCGGGGAGATTTCTCCCAACGGAGACGGTACCGCGACCAACCAGGTCTATTGTACCCACCCCCCTTTAGTTGGCCAGAAGACCTTCTGCCTCCCAGAGAAACCCAAGAAGGTCTTTTGCCAGTATTGCACCGACTCGGGACGCGCCCATCGTACCGTGCCCCAAGTGTCTCCTTCTTGACCACGCCAGCGCCGGGCAGTCACACAGTAGGTGCCTTGTAGTCTCGTCCTCCTCACGGCATAGTCTGCATTCCTGGTCCTCTGCCAGGCCCATCCGAAACAGGTGGCGCTTGACCGTATGGTGGCCCGTCAAATAAGCCACCAATAGCCGTAGCCCTTGTCTCCAACGTACTCCCGGGAAATACAAATTCCTTCGCCTGACGCATTCCCGGTAGCGATACCCAGTATTTCCTGTGCTCGCTGAGAGCCCATTCCCCCAATAGGGACTGGGTAGTGGCCCAGCTTAACCCACAAAAGGGCTCGGGGCCCACCATTTGGGCGTTTGCTCCAGCCCTAGCCAGTTCATCAGCCCCATCGTTACCCGGGACCCCTGAGTGTCCCGGCACCCAACAGAGTGTCACTCTGTTTCTTGAGCCCAGCTCCTGTAGCCTACCCCGGCATTCCGCCACCAACTTCGAGGACAATTTCCAGGAAGAGAGTGCCTTAATGGCCGCTTGGCTATCGGTAAATATCGCAATGCTGTTTCCTATCATTCCCTTGTTCAGAATGTTGATACAGCACGCCTCAATGGCGTGGATCTCAGCCTGGAATACACTTTATGATCTTCCCATGGCTATCGAGATTCGCGTGTTAGGTCCAAATACCCCAGCACCCACTCCATGCTCCGATTTGGATCCATCAGTATACCAGTGTAGTCCCTGGTTCTCATCACAGGGATTTCCACTGTCCCAGGCTCCTCCATTTGGGAGGATTGTGCTAAACCTTCTGTTAAAGCTCAGTTCCGTAGTCTTAATGTCCGCCCTTGTGCAGACCGATAGACCAGGAGCTAATTTCATCAGACCAGCGTGTCCGTTGACCCCATCTGACAGTCCGGATGTTTGTTGGATCCTAAGGAGACTCGATATTGCGACCCTCCTTATATGAATGTGTAGTGGCAAGATGCCCAAGATAGCCTCAAGTGCCGCTGTTGGACATGTGGGCATCACCCCCGTCAGAGCTACACAGACCATTCTCTGTAGCCTTCCGCACTTTTTGATCGCCGACACCTGCTGGATCTTTGGCCACCATACCAGGGATCCATAGGTGATTATCGGTCTGATCATCATAAAATAAAGCCACTTAATCATGCTAGGGCCAAATCCCCAGGTCTTCCCAAAGAAGCTCTTACTGGCCCAGAAGGCCCTAAGTGCTTTCTTCAGGGTCGCATCCAAGTGCGAGTTCCAATTCAGCCGTTTATCCAGAACAATTCCCAAGTACTTGACTTCATTGGAGTACTCGATTTCCGTCCCATTCACTGACAGCCTACCCAGTCTGTGTTTATACCTTCTCGTGAACGGGACCACGACCGCTTTTTGGGGGTTGATGTTCAGCCCCCTTTCATGGCACCATTTGAGAACCTTGTCGAGAGCACCCTGCATCACCTCAGTGATTGTTCTCTCGAATTTCCCGGTAACAATGATGGCCAGGTCGTCCGCATAACCAATGGCCCGCAGGCCGTATTCTTCAAGTCTTACGAGCAGGTCATCAATTACAAGGCACCATAGCAGGGGAGAAAGTACCCCCCCCCTGTGGACAACCTTTAACAGCACTAATGCTGACGCTAGCATCATCCCAAGAGGCGGTTATTCTCCGTTGTCTCAGCATGGCGCCAATCCAATTGATGGTGCAATCATCTATCCGTTTTTGCGACAGAGCATCCGTGATAGAGTCGTAACTTGTGTTGTCAAAGGCACCCTCCACATCAAGAAAAGCACATAGTGCAATATCCTTGTTGTTCTGTGCCTTCTCTATTTGCGCAACCAGATGGTGCAATGCTACTTCCGTCGACCTGCCCTTCTGATAGGCGAACTGCGTTCCGTGCAATGGCGCGGAGATTCTCAGCTTGTCCCGGATGTGCAGGTCTAGTAGCCGCTCAACAGTTTTAAGCAGAAATGATGTGAGGCTAATAGGCCTATAGGACTTCGGCTTCTCTAGCGGCCTGTTGCCAGATTTGGGGATGAACACTACTCTGACCGCCCTCCACGCGGTCGGAATATGACCCCAGGTGAAGCTAGCCTTAAACAGACCAATTAGCGGGTCCATTATAATATTAAGACTTTCCTGTAGTAATACCGGGAAAATCCCGTCACCACCTGGTGACTTGTAAGGGCTGCCCAGCGAACCCTATCCTTATCGAAAATTCTACCGGCCAATCCCGTGGCTCGTCCAGCTCCTGGGATTGCCGCTTCGATCTCAGCGTGTTCATTGCCAGTCACAATTGTAGAGCCTGGGAAATGAACTTGTAGCAGGGTTTCCAGAGTTTCCCTCCGATTTGTAGTGAAGGTACCATCCGTTCTCTCCACCAGGCCCACTCCATTTGAGTGTCCTTTGGCCATTACCCTATGAAGCCTTGCCGCATCATACATACTTTGTGTAGCATCTTCGCGAAATTAATTTGGTGATTTGTGTTTTCACCCGGCATATTAAGATAACTGTGGGCATTCAGCTTACAAATTGGCAATACATTCAACTTCATAGAAAAATAGAGTTCTCTTCTTTTCTTGATTTAATTTAAAGAAAAATTATAAAAAATACTTTTAAATAGTACTTAATATATTTTTGAATTTATATGTTATGAAAAAGAGCACATAATGGAGAACATATTTTGTCTGCAAGCTATCGTATGTGCCTTGATGGTTCATTGGAAACAGTGGTTTACTTCTAAACTTTAATAACTTAGAAACACGATTTTCATTTAACGCTTTAGCAGCTCCAATATTTTGTTTCTGAAGTTCTTTGACTTACACTCGTGAATAAGTTATCAAAGAATAATTGCGTTTAGGCGAATGATGCCTGAACTTTTACAAAGTCATCTGAAAGATACAAAAGGGAATTAATTGCAAAATTTTTTTTCCAATGTCCCTGAAATTGGACTGGTCGGCATGTAAGATTTTGGCAGCGTTTTGCATAATTTTCGCCATGATTGGACGAGAGAATCTCCCTAAGTGCCCATAAATTTCTATGTCCGATTTATCGGATTCAACATCTGTATCTTATCTAAGTAGTAGGGTATTCATTTAATTGGGGTTTTGCTTTAATCGGTAAATTGCACGATTCATGAACCGAGGTTTTGGTTTAATCGGTTAATTTTGTTATTGATCGGTTAACCGATTTAACGAGATTTTTATCAATTTGGACATTTCAATATGTGAAAATGCATAAATTATTAATTATTTGTGCTATTCCTTAAATTTTTCAGGAATGACTTTATACACTACAAGACCATTATCTTGTATCTTCTTGTTACATTTTACCTAAGCTTTCCGTTGGATAGCAATGAAGTATATTGTATGTACAGAAAAATTTACAATTATTAGACACTAGCAGAATGTAATGCATTTTCTGGCCCGCTACGGCATTCGTCAGCATTATTTGTGTCACACTGGATAGTGATACTTTATAAATTGAATGAATTTAACTCAACTATTTTAGCAAATAGATATTGGGAATTATTTCTTTTCATAAGCAACTTTATTATATTCAACATTTTTTAATTTTTCGAATTTAATCTATGAGTTAAATTTCAGCTTTGTATTTTATAAAGCTTTTTTTGTAATAGTTCTATTCCTTAAATTCTTTAGGAATGACTTTATACACTACCAGACTATTATAAAGCGTGAAATAATTTGATTTAAGCGATACTATTCTTTAGTTTTGATAAAAGTTGACTTGGAAAAAAATTCTTTTATTTATCGTTGATGTTGGAGATATCGATTGCTACCTATAATACAGAATATCTAGTTACTCAGTCCTTTTCCTGAATATCTCTTAACATATAAAATCTTCCATTACTTTTAATTGTTTCGGTTAATTCTGTTAAAAGATTGATATGAGAAGAGACAAATAATTAAACACATACATATAAAAATTACGTGAAATATAAAAGCTGTTTACAGCAAACACTTATATACATACATATTTTATCATTTAAACATCTTTGTTTGTATGAAAAAATATTTTCTAAACACACGGGCTGATTTTATAAACGCAGTATTGCAAAGCATCACTTAAAACAAATGTGTTGACAAGGATTCACAAATAAAAACAATGCACACATTTCGCCACCATTTTGCAGTAAAAACCGTTACCATGCAATTATGGCCTCAATTCCTTGCTACAGAAAAGTTTTGGATTTTATTAAGCAATTCCTTTAAGTGTTGCATTGCAATATCGTGTTTATTAAGTCAGCCACATCTTTTGTATATGAGTGTTTCGTCTCAATACATAATTAGGAACGGAAAAAAATATGCTATAATTTTCCAAAAAAATTCAAAATTTTGTTACATCGGTTAATCGGTTAATCGATTGAAATTAACCGGTTTAATCCTTAATCGAAAATATCCAATTTTAAATTAACCGGCCAGTTAATCGGGTAGTAAATAATCACTTAACCGATGAACATTTAACCGAATGAATACGCTACTAGGTATATTGATAGCTATATCTTCAGATATTTCATAATTTTTCGAAAGGTCCAATTCCTTAAAGTCCTTAAACTATTAAATTATTACTTATTTGACTTTCCAAATAAAAATTTTAGCACAGATTTTGCTAAAAGTTTGCTCAGTTTTAATATAAATATTCATTCTTTCTTCAAAACAAAACAGTTATGTGTAAAAAAATTTAAAAAAAATTATTTGAAATGCTCCAACAAATTGAGTTATTTGTAGTTTTCCAGAAAAGCTTGTTAAAGCTGCCCAATGACCAATAAGTGAAGTTTTATTTCACAATATACTTAAAGCAATGTTAACATTTATTCAATGAACCGGTTCACTTTTAAAACATGTGCTTAGGTAACAACATAAAATTGTTGTTTTCTCTCCTTAAAGCCCAGGAAAAACACATAAATGATTTTGTCGGACCAACGACTGCAACTGCCATTTGTTGCAATGAGTCACTAAATAAGTAATAAGAAACAAAAATCAAAGTAAAATATGGAAAAGTTCCGTTACTTTTTTGAATCTTAATAGTGGTCCATTTTCATTGTGACATCAATTTCCTTTTACTTTGCTTAATATCAATTTTCTTGCAAATTTCTACGGAGTTTTATAACTTTGTTTACACATATATGTATATATTTTATATTAAGTAAAGAAACTATTCTAGACAGTTTATTTTTTTTTTATAGCGTTTTGTTTAGTAGATTTTTTTATTTTAAAGTTTTTACTCAAATTCACTGTGACCCACTGTAATTCAATTTATTTTAAGCATTAAAACAATTATTACTTCTGTTACTTGTGAAAATGAAATTTAAACTTTTAAATGTCCTGCTACTCTTAACCCTCAAAAAAGCTTTTTAAATATATATTGTTAACCAAGCTTTTTAATATGTGCGTTGACTTTACCCAAATTATTTGTAAAGCATAAAGCTTTTAATAATTTTAAATAATTTCTCAGCTCTAAAGCTTCCCAGCAAAAGTATTTTAAGACTTGAAAGCAGTAAATAAGTAAACTGCATCCCAACCGCTTTCTTTTTGCTTCTTGAAATGACTGCCTTACTCGAGTGCTGTGAGATAAGGCATATGATACTGGAATCTTTAAATGCTGTGCTTAATACTAGAAGTGAATCGCTGTTTATTCGTTTTTTAAGATAACGTCTTCTACTGCCTCATTGAAACCATATAATCCTTTATTCTTCTGATAAAAAATTAAAAATTTTAGCTAAATTTTACAACAATAAAATATAATAAAATATAACAACTCTCATTACAAAAAAAAAATATTTTGGATTTATAAAAAGCGCTCAAATGAAATTTTTTCCAATGCTTTATTTTTCACTTTCTTTATTCGCGTAAATCATGTTCGTTTTCGAGGCTTGAGATAAGCATATTTCAGATTTCCAATGCATATGAATTTTTTCTTTTATAGTTTTTGTTTTCAATTCAGCATTTTTTTAAGTTAACAAGAACCTTAATACCAAGCTTTTTCTTTAATGCCTTAAAAAGCTTTAAGCTTAAAATTGGAGATTGTTCCTCAAGCACTAAAACAAATTTTATAGTTCTGAAGCATATGAAATTCTTGTTATAAGACTATATTTTTGGTTAAAGCTTTACATTTGAGTCCAAAAAGTTGAATTTTTTAGTTTTAAATTTTAAGGTGTTATTTAATGGTATCACACATTAATAGTCTTACTTCATTAGAATTTTAGCTCAAGCTTCAATTTTTTTTTTCCAAATTCTCCACTTTCATTAAAATTCCTATAAACGCTTTAAGTCATTATTAAAGCTCATAATCTTACTGAATTTTTTTTAATATTAATTTGTTACATTTTAAAAAATTTTTAATCCAAATTTCGATATTTTTAATTACGCTTAAGTTCATTGAATTTAATTTTCATTAAATTATTTTTATGAAGAAAGTAATTTTACAACATGAAATGAATTAAAATTTATTGATAATTTTTCATTCTTGACTGAGCTGGGAATTGAACCCAGTATTTCACGGACAGGTTGCCCTGACTAGGTTCGATTGTAACCAGACAATCTCTTCGGAGGGGCTTGAAGTTTTTCTCACACCGCCATTGAAGACGGATGACGTGAATATTCAAACATCAATCTTTCAACCAAATGGTATTTTACCCTGGTAGATCGAAATTCACTTTGAATGAATGTGTACCTATTTAATTGATTTACATGTTCTTCCTAACTTCTGTCTTTCGTACTTTTTGTCAAGAATTCTTCTTGAAATCCAAAGTACATTTTTGTTTAATTAAAAATATCGAAATTTGGATTAAAAACCATTAACAGTTCAATAAAATAATCACAATACTAATTATTTTCAATGATTTTTATATAGCTTTAGGCTTTTATTTCAGACAAAATAAGAACATTTTATGTAGGAAAGAACTAATACAAAAAGCTCTCTGTTGAAGGAAATAAGTAAACCACTATAAATTTACGAAAGCTTTAATTTTCAATTGTAATATATTAGTTTAGTTTTAAAATGATTTCATATCTGTTATTTTAAACTTTAGCTTTACTCAATTAAAAAAAAAGTTGTTAAGATTTAGGCAGTTATGTTGTAAGTCTCTTCATTTGGCATTGAGAAATTTTAAATTTTTTAAATTTTCAAAAGTTTGTATGAAAATCATTTCGAAATGAGGCGAAGTGTTTTAAAAATAATCTCCTTTAACTAAAAAACCCTTTAATTTCAGCATAGAAATTAAAACCAAAATAAACTACAAAACAACTCCTATAACTTACAAAATTAAAAATTTGTTTCAGTGTTTTTTACTCTTGGCTTGTTTGGGTTAGAAGGTCCTTGGTCGTTTTAGTTTATATGTTAGATTAGGTTGTTCGTTTTGACTATTGTTGCTGCTTATTTTTTTACATTTGTTTTGTTTTATTTTTAAAGTTCAGCATCTACAATTCTCAATGAGACATGACTTGGCCTGTCTCATGGTGTTATACGTAAAGCCCTTCACCCTTCAAGAATTGAATGAATTTTTTGGAAATTTATTTCCACTCAAAAGTTTCTTGGTGGTTCGTTTTCGTAGTCGTAGTCTTTGTATCTTTTTTTCTATTTCATTTTTCATAATATTGTACTTGTAGACACTTATAGATACACATATTGTACTAAAGGTTGCAATTTCATTACTTAAAGCTGTTTCTTATTTTGGTTTTACCGAAAGAGGGAAAACTATTTTCAAACTTTTGCAAGATGTAGTAGGAATTACTCATAACCATGCCATTTATTTTTAAGGCTGTTTTCCCTCTATGCAAGATATACTTTCGTTTCTTAATATTTTTTTCTTTTTCAGGCTGATACTTTTCATAAAGTTTTTTTTGTTGTTTTACTATAAATTTTCTTCATTTATTTAGCAACTGGCAAGTAAAACTTGTATTTTGAATTTTTTTTCCATCTATTTTTGAAAAACATGTATTTATGTATGATCATTTTGGAAAATCATGACAGGCCAAGCCAAAGAGCATCATCATTAACATCCAGCATTTAATAGTATCTAAGAAGGGAACAAAAATAAGAAAGTTAAGAAAAAAAAAGCAACTTATCATTACAATTTACTTAAACCATACACAAACAACAGCTAGGAAGGCTGCCGTTGCTATTGCCGTTTATACACTAAACGAGTTACTTTTGTAGTTGTTATCCAGGACTGAGTACCAATTCAATCCAATCCAATCACGAAATATGAAAAATTAAGAAATGAAAAAACTTTTCTTTCAAAACTTTTCGTCTTTTTTATTTTTTGTCTTTGCCCGGCAACTTTAGCATCATTGCCGCAGCTTGTACTTCTGCTGCTTCAAAACACTGTTTTTTAGTTTTTTTTTTCTTCTCTTCTCGAGTGTTAAACAACAAAATGAATTTGATATTATACAATCAACTGCAAAAGTAGTAAAAGATGAGTTCTAAGTAGAAAAATATAAGAAAATATTTTTGGTCGTTAAAATGGATACCAAGACAGCTTATAAGTCATAATTTTGTTTTTATTTTTTTCTTAACTTCTCTACTTGACCATCCATAAAAAATATTTTTTACTGCGATAATTTGCCAGCTATTTTTTCAAATTTCATTCGAAAATTCTTACCTTTTTCTAAACCATTTATAATATGAATAAATGCTTTCATTTATTCATAACAAATTTCTTGTAAAAATATTACATTGAAGCGAAAGTGAAAAAAAGTTTAAGAAAAGTTTGGGTTAATGTAATCGGTTTGTATAAAATGATAATCATGTTTAGGAAAAATCATACTTCTAAAAGCAATCGTAATAAGATTGATTGAAGATATTTATTGTATTTTTTTTCATAAAGAGAAATTATTTTATATTATTGTAGCATACTTTTTGGAGTCAGGTTATAATTGTAAGCTTCAAGACTTATCTATTGGGTGTTTTTTTAGCTGCATGAGAACTTAGAATGATAATACAAGAAAGAAACATTGTTGGAATGAATTTTGTTTACTGATTGTTTCATGGCAACTATTTTTTAAATATAATTTCCGTCATGTGACCAGTACGGCGACGAGTTATATGGTCAATTCGTTCAGCCCGTTTTTTGACTACTTTTTGCAATAATCCATTCGTATGGATTCAATGGTGGCTTAAATAGTGGCTTCCAGTGCTTCATGAACTGCTGGTTTATCGGCATAAACAAATGACTTAACATAGCCGCTTAAAAATTAATACAGATGCGTACATACGCACGAAAAAGGAGGCCAGTGAACAGGACCACTTCAGAAAATAATGTTGCCACGTTATTGATTTGGAATAAAGCGGATGTTTAGAGAGCTGCATGTCAAGTTGCGCCGTCTTGTTGAAACCAAATGTCGTTGATGTTTAGCTGATTAATTTTTAAAAATTAAGTCAGCATGGTTTGAAAGCGCTCGCCATTCACCGTAACGGCAGCTCTTTGCTGATTGGAAAGAGCGTGTAAGACGTCAACTTAAATGGATTTATTGGTTATCCATTAATCGCTTGAGAATTGTCTTCGCTGAAAATCACATAATTGTAAAGGCACATACCGTATGCACATCGCCAGTTTTGTTTGTTTTTCAAAGTATTGGTCGAATAACTTAAACATACATATCGTCGCCTAAAATACAAAAGGGCGTAACAAAATTTCAATTTTTTTTAAAAGAGAAGAAAAAGACTATAAAAATCAATAACAACAAGGTGTACTTAGCACTTTAATTTCTTTAAGAAAGTCGCCAGTTTTGATAGCAGGAATCTAAGATGTTTTGAGAACATATGTAGTTTAATAAAACGAACAAAAATCAATCAAAAACTCTTTATTTTTTGTTATAACGCCGCTTTGCACTTTAGGTGACGATATATTTTAGCTATTAAATATAAGAACAAAAAAAATTTTCCGGATAACGAACTCCAGCACAAATAAAATTAATTATTTTACAAAATATGATATAAACTTATTATTTTGGCCATATAAGTTCTGTTTTAAGTCAAATTTTGAAAATAATTTTCTCTTCTAAATGTCTAGCATCATAATTTTTTTCGAAGTCAAATTGAGACAGCTGTTTACAAGCCAAAACGCCAATTTGAAAAAAAAAAATTGAAATCAACAATTAGTATTAAGCCATTTTTATTTTTAAATTTTACATTTTTTTTTAAAATGTATTAAAAAAAAAAAAAAAAATAACTAAAACCGGCTTTAAAAGTATGTAAACACCATTGTTCTAAAGTATAGTTTAGAAAAAGTCGACTTTATTTTTGAATATGATTAAGGGGCAATGAGTTTTTAAAATATATGGAAAGAAAGGACATTAAATATTCTTTGTTCATGATATTTTTTTGTGTTGAAAATCAATTTTGGAGGATATTAAAAAATGCACTCGAAGACCACATTACTTTAGGCTTGTGATTTTAATTCGCAAAGCTTAAGGCGAATACGAACTCCAGCACACTTTCTTTACGCTTTCAAATCATAATCGCAAACTTTTTGCGACTTGCGATTTCTAGCACATAGGCGATAGGTATCGATATCGAATGTTCCCATATAGCTTAAAACCCGATACAATATGCATTACCTGACTTAAGAAACTGTCCGAATACACGTTAATCATATTGTCAAACCATATTCAACTTATGGAAACTTTTTGTTAGGCCTTATGAAATGGCCATTTGTGCAAGAAAAGTGCGAAACCGATCGCACATTCCATACGGAATCAAATGTTTCTGGTTTTGTATATTTTTTTTAGATGCATTCGAAAGGCTTTTCATTCATTTTTCGGAGTAGCTTAAGCACGCTAATGGATATTGAAGTTTGGCCTTTATTAAACATATGAATTTCTATTGCACCCCGTATGTTTAATTTTTTAATGCAAATACATAAAATTGCGTATACGCCCAAGTGTTCATATTCTTAGTACGTATGATTTGTAACAACCTGCAACAGTAGTTTTCCCACATAAAAAAAAAATCGATAAAACGATGAAACTAGTCAATTCAAAAAATACACAGCTTATTCTGTTTTTTACCAACTGCAAAAATTAGAATAACACTTGAGAAGCAGGAAAATTACCCAACTAAAATAATATTACTCCTGATGCGAAATTAGGTGTCATTTGACAAAAAACTTTCAACAAAATTTGTACAAATTTTATTAAAAAGGTCAATATTAGTCATACTATTAAGATTTATGTACAGTGATCTCGCGGTTACGTGAACACCGCATTATGTAAACATCGCTTAAGGTGAAAGATTATTTTGGTCAATTGCCTACTCTAAAGATGAACAAAGTTAAAAAGCCTTTCAAAATGAACAATATAAAGTTGATACAACATTACAACAAATGTGAAATGTAATGATTCTATGCTTGTAAGTTGCAGCACTCTCCTTTTTCGATATAGAGGACAATATTCCTGAACACATATGTGACCTTCTCTGAGAAAAGGGACTTGGTGTGCCAAAAAACGGGTTTGAACTTAATAGTGGATTCTGGTACCTAAAAGGGTGTAGAATAAGATGAAATGAGTTAGATTTCTGATAAAAATTTATTTACCCCATAAAAACGTACCAAACGAACTTGGGAAAATCGATAAAAATGAGAAAATTGTTTCTAGCGGTGGAGCTAGAAACGATTAAGCATATACTG
The DNA here is from genome assembly GCA_943735925.1 of Pollenia amentaria. NCBI lineage: Eukaryota > Metazoa > Arthropoda > Insecta > Diptera > Polleniidae > Pollenia > Pollenia amentaria. The sequence goes on along the minus strand of OX031008.1, from coordinate 194,041,019 downwards.
TGCCACTGTCCCAGGATACAAGGTCTCAGGCAGGAATGAACGACGAACTGCGGTGTATCGCTCGATGCAATCCAGGGAAATATACCAATTTTAATCTAAATACCAATATAATAAAATGGTTTATGGACACAAAGACACTTTTTTGGGAAAAAGCTTTTATGGGGGCTATGTGAAATAATAGACCTGCTCTCACCATTTTCAACAGGCTTGGTCCTTGTGCCAGTTGGAACCAATGTGCCAAATTGCATCAAATTATCTCCAAAATTACGACATTTAATTTGCGCACAAGTTTTACATGGACAACCAGCCACCTTGCCAGCCAGCTGGACGTACGGACATCGTTATCGATCGGTCAACTTTAAGGTGGGTCTATGAGCAATATTTTAAGATGTTACAAAAATCGGCACAAACGCATAATACCCTCTCCACTCTTGTCGTGTGGGTAAATAAACACCTAATTCGGGTAGATGCCTAAATGGTAACTTGTTATCTTCTTATGCCCGTAATTTCTACTAACAGATATCTGGTCGTGTTCGTACCTAACAATTATTTTTACTTATCCAGTAATACTTTTTTGTCAATTTCAACGTTAAATTGGCCCACGTGAATTTACAATCGAAAATCGATGGTTTAAAATAATCTACACTTTACCCCGTAGGTAAGAAATAGGTTTTAAAATACGTCACACAATAGATATCTATACACAGCTAGATATCTATTTGTAGAAATTACGGGCATTACACAGGGTCCCCACCTGAGACAAGATATAAGATTGTTATATCACAAACGTCAAATTCAATCGCAGAGCGTATTATCTTACATGTGGACTCTCAAATAGTGTTAGTATTTATATTATAATAAATGTTATGAGACAGTTGTTAGGAGAAATCTTATAACAACTATCTTATAAGATGAGCTGTCAAAAATACAAATACATACATCCATATAAATTAATAATAAGACGCTATCATTAAAATGTTTAATTTTTTTTGTGCTAATAGTGGAAATCTTGCGAAAAGTGCTTAAAAAACAATATTAAACACTAAAAAAAAAAGAAAAAACTATAAAAGAATAAAAAACGACACAAGTTTACTGTACGAAAATCAGTAAATTATGAAATCTTATAAGATACAAGTTCCCCTTGTTTAAGATTAAGATTAACATGAAGAAATGTGCTCTCTCATTCTGCCGACGTTCTGTCACATATTATATAAGATATTATCTCAGGTGAAGACCCCATGTTAAAAAAAACACGCAAAAATACTTTTTTTCTATTTGGCGACGCACAGTGGCGCCATTTGAGTTTTTTCGTTGCAAAAACCATATCTTTTGAACCGAATAAGATAATTGAACAGTTTAATCAGCATATGATAGATAACTGTTAAGCCTATGAAATGAGCGTTTGGAAAGGGTGCTACGCTTTGTAGGGGCCTACTTATGGGTTATCAAAGTTAAAATTAGTAGAAAAATCAATTTTATGGTAACTTAAATAAATTATTTTTACATTTTTAGATTGTTTTTATTTTTTTCTTTAGGGTTTTATGTTTTAAATTATTACCCAACAAATTAAAAAAAAAATAATTTTTTTTTTAAATTTATTTTTTAAATTTTCTGTAAAATATTCATCACAATTCGTAAGAGAAGGTATATCTAAAAGACTAACCATTTCGAAACTATAATTATTTTATAATTCTATTCGTGACTTGTTGAAGAGGTCCTCATTGCCTTACCCTTGATGCTTTGAATGTGTTCTGCAATCTTTATTTTTTGTAAAATTTGTTAAGAGACTCCTGTGCTTCTTCAGAAAGCTCTCCAATTGGCAAAGACTGGTACTCAATTATATCTTTGCCATGCGCCAATATTTTATGGACGGTCGGGGTCAACTTCTTCTGTGGATACATTTCTGCTAAAAGAGATGCAATTTTCGACGCATATTCTCCATATTTTGTAGAATTGACATTTTCTTTGCAGTTTAAAACATACAAGATCGTTCCCAATCTTTTCACGATTTGATTGTCAATTCCAGTGATTCTAGTTACAGCCTCATCATTTTCAAAAAATCTCCTAGAAGTGTTTCCATCGTTTGAGTTACCGTATCCGTGCTTGGGACAGTCTACTTTTAGTCCAACTTGTTTAAAAAAAGCATCCTGTATTTGCTTCTTTCTGATCTTTTCCTTATCTTTTATTGATGTATTTTCATCGAAGTTTTCCTCCTCTTGTGGTAGGGTATACGCCAGTTTTAGCAAGAATTCCATACACCTTATCCTTGCGTGCAATGGTGACATTCCATATTCGTAATTCTCCTCATTTGTAGAATCGTTTAAATTACCAAAGTTCTTCTGACTCTTTTTGCAAATCGGGCATGATATTGTTGAGGTTGTTCCTGTCAGTTCGTTTACGACTTTTCGGTCAACCATGGTCAGGTGGAGCTCGTAATTGCATTCAATATATTTTCCTTCTCCAATTTGCAGCTTTGTAGGCTTAATCTTGCTTATTTGTTCTTCAATGTCCTTCACCGTGGTCCTTATGAGTTCTGCCGATTCCCTTGCAAACTGAAACATTATTGGTCGGCAATAATGCACTGATGACGGACGTGGATTTTTCCAGTGTAGGGAAACATCAGATTTTAGCCGCAAAGGAACAACAAAAACTACTGTCAGTCAAAACATATAAGGGATGGACGCCATACAATTTCTGCAACCATGTCTTTTTAACCTTTTTTACCTCTAGAAGCCAAACGGGCACGTACGGGCAGATAAAACCTTTTGAATTATGTAAAGAAATAGGTTTTGCAAATATGGCAAATATAGAAAATTATAGATTTGTTTTATTTTCCGTCAAAGTTGAAAAATAGTGAAAAAACGGATAGTTTTAAAAGTGATTTACCAGGAGAAACACAAAGCAAACAGTTAATTTTTTTTTATCATTATACATTTAATAAATACATCAATCAATACAAACAAAAAATAAGGCAATTCGTTACCTATTTTTCGTGATATTACACCTGAAATCGCAACAAATTGACTAAAAATTGTGTGTTTTTTTGAAAACCGAAAGTCGGTCAACTTTGAACGGTTATATCTTCTAAACTAAAAATGTGATATTATTAAGAGTGGCATATTTGATATCGTTGAAAAGTTTCCTAAAACATGGGTTTATTCAAAACTTCGTCGGCGCTCATGAACATTTTGATTTTTGCAACCTCGTTTGCTCTACGGGCGCCACTGTGCGACGGCAAACAAAACTATTTTTTATCGTAAAATTTCCAAACATATTCAGTTTACTTTTACCATGTTGTGGTCACCTACAATTATACTATGGTTAAATCAATCCTCCATAAGAAAGGCAAAACCATGTTATGGTTAGCTCCGCTCATGTTATAGTTTATTAAACATTTAATTCGTTTACCACAAATATTCGTATGTTTGTTAATTAGCCATAATACGGTTAAAAATAGTTTTTTAGGCCGGTGAGCAGGCGCCAGACTACGTATTGGTTGAGGACTCCGTTGTTAAGCTACTTGCGGGAAATGCTTCCTGCCTTTCAGGAATATTATCTTTGCGGGAGCTTGAAAGAAGGTTCAACGAAGGACTGATTTTTTAATGAAGAGAAGCTTTCGGGGATCAAGTTGTGATTGTGGATTACATTCAAAGTCGCAGGAAGGGAGTTCTAGCATCTAGTCATGTATCCAGTTCTTGTCTTTCACAACAAATCACTTTTTTTTAAACTTTGCAACCAATAGCTATTTTAATCCTTCATTACCACAATATTTAGTTTGTCATTCCATGTTTAAAATTAAGAAAAATGTATTTAAGACTCCAAAGTATATATCGCACAATAAATTATTTCTTTGCATAACTGTCTTTTTTAATATTTTTAAAACTCAATTTGATTAAAAATTTGCAACTGTGTTTTTGAAGCCAGTTTTTTTTGCCTCTCATAAGCATTTTGTAATTTTGAGTTTTGCCTCTTTATGATTAAGTGAGCGATATTATGTATATGCTGGATCCTTAAGAAATTTTAAGTAATTTTTTGTTTAAAATATGCTTACAGCCCAGCGAGTGCCAAGCTTTCTAGCGCAAATGCAGCGCAATCAGTACAGTAGAAAAGAGTCTTGGTTTTAATGGTAGACCAACCTTTAAAAAGAATGTATATTTTTATTCTATTAACGCAGGTAAAGTGTAATAAGTAAAGTAGAACTTTAATTTTTCCACTAAAATGTTTTCCAAAATTCTCTCTTGTAGAGTTCAAGAGCCCTTATATGTATTTTACACGACACATACATACATAACAATTACATATTGATAACATCAATATGGATTTTTTTAGGCGCATGGTTGTCAGGTGTATTTTAACATGTTGCCTGAATGCACGCATACAAAATGACATAAAGTTATAATAAAAAAAAGTAAAACAATTAAACGCCATTACACATGCTAGAAAAACAAACAAGGATACTCCTACAGAAAACAAAACAATTCAATATAACACAACACCTACACATAAAGTCTGGGAGGCATGCATCAACAAATACAGGCAAAGTCATGGAAAAACGTTTAAACATGCACAAAAGGCTTAAAACGCCAATACAATAACACAGCTGCAAACAAGTAAGCAGAGGCTTAAAGGAATTTTGTTTAAAAAAAAAACATTGTAAGCGAAATTTAAAAAAAAGTAGAAGTCTTATGTTCATCTGTGTCGAATCTTTAATAACCTTTTTCATTATATTGATAAACCAAATGTTCTCTAGCTCATAGGCCATGGGCGCTATAGTGTAAAAACCTTTATTCCGGGAGTGTATTTGATAGGCTCTAGGTTAAGTTATAAGTCGTCTTCTCAAATTTTTTTAAATCAAACAAATTTTATGTACAGAGAATATTTTAGCTCAATTTTATCAACTTAGCTTTTTTGTGGTGTTGACTCTATTAAGGCAAAACCCGGAAGGATACCTGCATAAAGGCCAGGTAAAAAAATATACCGATTTGGCTAATTTCCATATTGAATACTGTTTATATTAAAGATATTTCCATAATATAAAATCTGGTGCCAGAACCTGATTTTGGAAAGAAACCTGTCTTAAACACGATAATTTTCAAAACGATTCTATTAATCTTCACTTACACTATTCTACTAAGATTATTTTAGGTTGAACTGGAAAACTAAAGACTTTTAAAATGGGTAAAAATTAGAGATAGTCTTGGTTTTCTGCATAGCTCTTAGCCATTTGTGGGCCGAACTGACTGTATTTTCATAGCAAGCTTTTCTAGACTATATGCACAGAAAAAAAATAATAACTAAACCACTTTCTAACAAACGTCTTAATTGAAAATTTTATTAAATTTATATAATTTTTTTTAATGTTTCTAATGAAATTTTTGTTTAAAAAAACGACAACACTATAAGTAGCAATATGCCAAAAAAATTAACTTTTTCATTTTCAAGCTATGAATGCCGAATGATTTTTAATACTTCGGGGGTAGAGTCAAGTACCCTACTTGCTTATTAGAGTGCGCCTCACTTGTCCTAAAACGGATATTTAGGGTGGCCCTAAAAACTTGGATTTTTTGACTTTTTATGAATTAAACGCATTATTTATGTTAATAGCTACAAAATCAATATTTTTATGTGTTGAATAGTAAGTTTGGGTAGTAATCTTCCAGTTTTGGTTTTTGTTGGAATAATACACTGAAAAAAAACAAAGTGGCAACAACAAAACTTGGAAGTAAGAAAATACTACTTCTAACATTTAGCGCGGCACAAATTGTGCTGAATATTATGGCTTGTAGAGATGAGCGATATTTCTGTACCTGTGATTTAATCACTGTTACTGAAAAATCACGAATCACAGTTGTGACCAAATTTGTCAAGTAACAGGAACTTGCTAAGTCGTTCTTTTTGTTTTTTGTTACATACACAAATTTATGATATTTCTCTGTTTGTGCGGGTAATAGCGTTTTTTTGAATGCAATGGCGAATAATGTTGCTGTTCCTTTCATTCTCTCTTCTATCTTATTAGTATTTTTTTTTTTTAAGACAAAGTTTATTTGTTCAAGTATGTATGTATATGCAAGTAAACAGCTTTGAAAGCTCTTACAATTTGATGTTGTTTCTTCGCAAAGTACTTACAAAAGCTCACGCATTGTACATATAGCTTGGACGACTTGCTATAAAATAACTTAAAATTGACAAACCGTGATCACAATCACAGTTTTAAGGAGCAGTGATTTTTAAATCACGTTCACTAATCACGATGTTCTTTAAAAATCACAGGATCGCTTATCTCTAATGGCTTGCCATGCAACACAGTTGTCAATGACAACAAAAACTAAAATTCAGCGGTGGTGCGTGGCGATCGCATTTTTCGTTTACAAGAAATTTAGGAAAATGTAAAAAAAATTCGAAAAAATTAAAAAAATTGGGTTTTTTGACCTTCATTCTCTTATAACTTTTAAAGTACGAGTGTTATCTTCAAGCACCACCGCAGAATTTTAGATATTTTAGTCATCAACAACTATGTTGTCTCCCAAGGCATACCATTCTGCCAAATTTGTGCCGTATTACAAACAGTACAGCCTATTTTCGACAAATTTTATTAATTGATTAAAAAAACGGGGTGAATTTTTAAAAAAACGTAAATTTATGCTACTGAAATTTGTTATACATTAGTTATTTATTAAGAACATAGACACTAGGGATGCCAATCGGGACTGATTTTTGGGATTTCAAAATCCCGAATCCCGGGATTTTGCGGATCACGGGATTTCGGGATTTTTCGGGATCAATGTGTTGCCTTAAAATGATACTTATTTTAATAAACAACACTTTTTAAATATTCAATAGGTTTTATATACGTAACATATATTTTTAAAAATGAAAACAACAAAACAATTTATTTTATACATATGTTTATAACACTGGCCTCACACATGATCAAACTGGTCAGATTCTGAAAAAAGCTTAAAAATATATACGTATCTCTTAGTTTTTCTAGATCAATTCATTTCGGTTTTTTAACAGCAATTCAATTTTTAATGTGAATTAAGTTGTGACGACATTAATACACTGCAAAGTATAGTCCCTCATCGAGATCGATAGCTGAGTTAAAAACTGTAACACTATGTCGACTGCAGTGCAGTACACCTCCAGGGTGAGGGCGAGATTCATTATCAATAATTTAAGTACGTTTGAAATTTATTTTAAAACAAAATGTTTATACAAATGTTTCTTAAAACAGATTTAAAGTTTAAATAATTTATTTATGAATACGTCAAATAGTGTTTATTTATAAACAAAAATTATTTTATTAGCCGTATGTTTTTTAAGCAAATTTTTTATTTTTATTGGACCGGAAGGAATATGAGCTATTTCATCAATATTGCGACTTAATTGTTATAATTATATCAACTTTTATTCTTTAGTTTCTGAACAAAACTTTAATTGGATCGTTAATATTTTTTATTTTTTGCTTGATATATAACAATTATTTTTTGATTTCTATATTTTGCCTAAAAATAATCATTTTTATTTTGGAATAATGTATTAAGCCAAAGCTGAACTAGCTAAACGTTATTGTAAAAAAAGCTTAAGATGTGAGTCTGCAAATTTCGTTTCTACTTAAAATAATGGGTTTTATTAAGCAAAATATAAAAATCCAGAAATAGTCGTCATATATCAAGCAAAAATTGAAAATTTTAAAAACTTGCTGTGTGCCAAAAACAAAAATTAAACTCAAAAATAAGAATTAATTGCAATAAAAAATATAACTCAAATATAATTTTTAATATTTTTTTTGTATATAGTATAAAAATTCAATGAAAACGAACAGTTTTGTACATAAAAGTTGATATGTTAAAAATCCCGGGACTAATAAAAATAAATCCCGGGATTCGGGATTTATCAATCCCGAAAAATCCCGGGATTTCGGGATTCGGGATTTCCCGTTTGGCATCCCTAATAGACACTGTTTTTACTTTGGGAAACAAAATTCCTTTTCATGTGATAACTTAGCGGCAGTAGATATTTTAGCCGTCACCTTTGCGTGCTTATTAATTACACAGCCTCACAAATATATAAAAAGGTTCTGACCCAGAAACCAGACCCACCAATCCTTATGTATTATGACTTCCTGAATGCGATGCCGCTATAAGAATTGAATTCTATCGTTGGGTTTTCATGTAATTTACAAGGAAAGTTCGCAAAGTGAACTTACCTAATTTTTAAATTTGACCATGTTAAAAAGTGTTTGTTTAAATGCATGTTACTTTTAAAATTTTTGACAGATTTTATTAAAACACCTCTTATTTTCTTGGTAATAAACCAGACTTGATCTTACATAAAGAAATAAAATTTTAAAAAATTTTAACTAACAATAAGTCAAATTAAAAAGAAACTGGGTAGGTTCACTTTGTGGACTGTCCCTGTAAATTACAGAAAAACCCAACAATTGAATTCATTTCTAATGACGGAATCGAATTCAGAAGGTTAAAATACATAAGGATTAGTTTCTGGGTCATAATTTTTTTTATTTTTTGTGGGACTGTGTTATCAATCTCTTATAATCTGTTCTCAAATGATTTACTAAATAAAAAACAGACGAAAAAAAATGTGGAGAGAGTGTTTGCGATGGCGAAGAGGAACGAGGCACCTCATAAAGAAATATACACCAGATGTCAGCAAGTAAAGGCCCGGCAAAACAAATGCATTCACTTCCTTTTCGATATTTTGCAGTTCTATCCAACGAAGCAAGATATGGAAAATGGTGTGAAAATAATGAAAAAGGTTTTTCAGGAAAATAAAAAATGGAATGCTGAGGAACGAATAAAGAATTTGGAAGAGATGGAGAGCATACAACAAGTAAAAAAACGACGTACGGAGAGTAAAGTCTTATTTCTAAATTTGCTTGATGTGAATGAGCCTATGGAATTATTTAATTTATTAAATAAACTATCTTATGTCGATGTACAGAGTAATCGGATAAAAATTCTTAAAAAGCAAATAAACATGTTGAGAGGTTTAAATTATAAATATCACGGTGAAAAAGTTTGGCAAACAACAAATTTGGATTTAGAGTCCCAACTCAAAGAAAAGCTAAAGAATTTGCACTCTTATGTAGATCTCTTTAAATTTAAATAATAAAATAACTTGATGTTTTTAAAAGTATAAATAATAAAGATTTCTGTTAAATACAATTCTAGTAAAATAACTAAAATTTTTTTCGCTAAACTAAAAATGTAAACTTTAATGATCAATTTAATAAAAGTTACATACATATTTTAATATAAATTTGATACTATTTCATTATCTTATAGATCTTTTCTTTCTCATTCGGTTATTTTTCATCCGATTTTCAAGTTTTTTTTTTTTGTTGGAGAGGTATTCAAATTACATTTCTAATTGTTGAATATTGTTAGTACAAATTATTGCCGATAGATGGCGTAAAATTCATTTTTTGGAAAAATGCAACAAAACACCCTGTATTTGCAAATATTTTGAGTTCATATGTTCTGCAAAAGTACTCGCCATATGATTTTGCACAAAGTTGCTGTGGTGACATGTGTGTTTTATATACTTTACAAATTTATAATAAGTTTACTTGAGAATATTTAATTTATACATAAAATAAGTTTTGTTTTATCTTTCAAATAATTAAAAATATGAATTTAGAAAAATTGGATTTTTGAATTGTTAACACAATATAAATTTATTATTTTCTAAATAAAATTTTATATAAAAATATAGGGAGTAATGTGGTGACATGTGTGTTTTATATACTTTACAAATTTATAATAAGTTTACTTGAGAATATTTAATTTATACATAAAATAAGTTTTGTTTTATCTTTCAAATAATTAAAAATATGAATTTAGAAAAATTGGATTTTTGAATTGTTAACACAATATAAATTTATTATTTTCTAAATAAAATTTTATATAAAAATATATTACTACCATAGTTGCCAAACAACATTTGGTCGAATTCTGGAAATTTAACGGTCAAAATTTTGATTTTCTTCAAGAACCTAAAAAACGGTAATTTTGTAAATAACGGAATTATAAAAAAGTCGCGGAACAAAAGTTCGCAAAAAGTCGATTTTGGCATATTGCTAACTATAAGAAAAAAAAACATCAAACTTTTTGGGTGGGTTCCAAAATTGACAAATTCTGTTTTATGCATTTTCTGATGTTTTTCATTTAAAATGTAAAATAAAAAGTGAAACTTTTTTTTGTTTAATGGTTAAAACATAACATAATTGAAAATAATTCCCGAATTCTATTTATTTAAATTGATAAGTTAAATACATAAAATTTTTAAAGTAGAATAATGACGAATATTATATATTAAAAGTTTTTCTGTATCCAAGGTAGGAAAATACCGCAAAAGTAGGTGGATGAAGAAGATAGATGTGAGAGAATAACTTTATCTAGATTATGAATTATTCTGCTGCAAATTAAAAAATATATACTAATGGGTGCTGTCCTGAAGTTCTATCGTGCTATTTATTTCCTCAACTGCTGCTGGGTGTGATCGTGGTGGTACCTTTATGCTTAGCCAAAGTTGAAAATATGGACATTTCTTGCCAGATGGACGAGGTTTGTTGGTACGGAGACAATTCAAACTTTGTCTGTCCGGCAAGAAATGTCCATAGTGTAAATTTTTGCTTAATAAGGCAAAAAGTATGTATTATGGATGGAAAGGCAAATAAGAAATATTAAATAAAAATTCACTTGCCCTTGTAATCTGTAATTTATTTGTAGATTCAACGACAGGTTTATTAGAAACTGGTGTCCAAATTAACCCTTTGATTCTCGGTAACTTTTTATCACTAAGTTCTCATCTTGGTCTGGCCAGACCACAATTTATACAGCTAAAAACCCCAATTAAATTAAAAGTAAATAAATATATTTTTTATTGAACGTATGCTAATTACTTAAGATTATACAATTTTATTATTTTATTCAATATGCAAGTCATCGAAAATGCAGTCTTTAATTTCGCACATTGCGTTAGGTTTTTGTAGTTAGATTGAACTAAGCGCATAATAGGCTGCAGTTTTCTGATTTGATTCAAACTTGATTCATTCAATTTAGAACATATCATTTCTAGAATTGAAGTATCTGTTTTTTAATATTTTGTCCTTTTTGAAATATCTTTCTAGGAAAAAAAAATTTGGACCAAGAGGGTAATTTCATAGACTTTTACATAAAAATGGAATTCAACCCCACTTATTTGCTCTAATCGAATCCAAATTAGTTTCATTCGATTCAGAACATATCAGTTATAGAATTCACGTCCGTGTTTTTTTTTTTTTTTTAATTTTTTGCGAAAAATATTGCAAGCAAAACTCAAATTTGGTCTGGCCAGACCAAGACGGAATCCTAGGGTTAAATAAATAATTTGTTTGTTTCCGACGACCAACAAAATTGGTCGAAATATTGGAAGAAATAAATAAAACGGGCCTGTTCTGAAAATCACGTGATATCAAATCCCATGTGCTTTTAAAATCACACGTGTGATTTTATGGTGTTCTGTAGATCACACCGTTTTTGTGTTTTTCGGTGTGACTTTTAATTGTCGAAAGCTCAAGCAAACACAAGTTTTTAACACCCGCTTGTTCTACAAAGGCGTATTTAATTTTTTAACGCTTTTTATGTTATTTTCCGATAATTTGTTTTTTAACCGATTTGGCGATCTCAAGTTGGTTTTAGGACTTGTTGCAAATTTTGCAATTGTTCGCGAATTTTAGCCATGTTCGCGATAGAAGCGATTTATTTCTGTAAGTTTTCTGATTCTTTACAGATTTAAAGATTTATAATAAATAGAACCCGCTGTTAGCAAATTTTTGCGAATTTCCACTAATTTAGCAATTTTTGCCATTCCTTATTGTTTTAGGGACTTATAATCAATTATATGGCTTGTCTGTAATATTAAAAATGTTCGCGAATTTTGGCTATGTTTTGTTATTTTTCGATATTCTGTTTTTTTTTTAGCCCATTTAGCGATTTCAAATAAGTTTTAGGGTTTGTTTACAACTTTGCAATTTTTCGTGAATTCTAGCCATGTTCGCGGATAGAAGCGACTGTTTCCTGCGATTCTTCACAGCTTTTACTTTGCTATCATGCCGCTGTTAGCAAATTAGCGATCTTTTATTTAACTAAAAAAAAATCCTGAAATTACAACAGAAGTCACAAAAGCAAATTTTATTTTTGTACTGTCGTCGAATTTTCTTAATTTTAAATGATTTGTTGTAAATAAAACAGCTTATTGCATAAAAAAATTAATAAATATCACATTGAATATTTTATTAAGTAATTTATTATGACGGCCATCTTGCAATAGTCGAAAAAATATCAAAGTGAATTTAAAAAGTTGTGTACGTAGCTGAACGTTTTGAAATCACAAAATAATTGCCCAGAACACGTTTCTTGTGGTTTCAAATCACTTTGATAGAATGTGATTTTCAGAACAGGCCCGATAATAATAAAAATTAAAAACAAAACAAGAGTTTTTATTTTTATTATATTTAGGGCCTTATTATGTAACACGCAACGCCTAAAATTTCATTGAAAGTAAAAACAAATTCAAAAATATTTTATAAGTTTGTTGTTGCTTTCCACAGGAATTCATATAAACTTTTTAAAATTCAAACACTTCATATTTTGTGGCGTTGAAAATTTTAAAAAACGATATGAATTTCTGTTGAAAGCAAGAACAAAATTATAAAATATTTTTGAACTTTGAATTTTAATAGCAAAGTAGCTTAGTTTACAGCCAGGCCCCCGATGTCGATCGACATCTTAAGCGAGCGACAACAAGTCACTTATTGTCGTTATCTTAAGCGGCCCACTAACTATCGACTTGTCGGTCGACGGGTTTTACGTGTCTAACGTAATTCATTTATTTATTGTCAAATGACTGTATTGCCACATCATCAATGCCATAAATAAAACGCTAGTTTGGAAATAAAAAAAACGACAAAACATATATATTAAGCCAAAAGATATAACTCTGTCTACAACCAACTCAGAATAGAAAACAAAGGAGTAAATAAACAAAGCAGTAAAAAAAATTTAAAATATAATTTTATAAAAAATATTTTAAAAGCCTATATAACTTTTTAATTGGTGGCGTTTTAAAGCATTTTAATAATAAAAAAAGATGTTTAGTGTTTGGGTGTAAAGAAAATTTCGTTAAATATTTTAACAAAATGCCTATGTCGACAACTACAACACAAGTGACTGATTATGATATTTGTGGTCGCATAATATTTCTTAGTGGGCCGAAAATTTGTATGAAAATTGTTACGTCATCGGTCGTTTGCATTGTCGATCGACTTGTCGTGCTGAAAATTGTTAGTGGGCCGCCAATCAACTGTTTGTCGTTGAAAATGCAAGCGAACGATAGCGGTCGACATCCGGGGCCAAGTTTTTTTAAAAAAAATAATTTTTTTCAACTTATTTTTACAAATGTTTGATTTTCAATTTACAATCAGTGTTGCCAGGAGCTGGGAAAAAAGTGGAAGTTATTTTGGCTTAAAAGAAAGCCAAAAAAAGCTTAACCACTTTTAAGAAAAAGTTAAAAAAGGCTTAAATATTAAAAATTAAGGTTTTATGTTTTTATTTATTTTTAAATTAAAAATAAGGAACTGTGTTAATAAAATTCATAAAAGTTATGAAAAATTAAAAGGAACCCTTAGTAGCAAACAAAATAAAATCCTTAAGAACGACAAAAATAATTTTTAATAGCGTTACGAAATAGCTACATAAAATGTATATGTAGCATTATAGTGTCAGTGTATTAATGATATATAATTATGTAAAAGGTATAATAATTTCATCATTATCGGAAGAATTAGAACTAGAATTTGCTTAATTAAGACTGAAAAGTGCTAAACAGACAATACAATATGTTTATGTTTTTTCTGTTTGTGATACGAATGTATAACAACGTAGTCGCCATCATATCTGGTTTCTTCGAAGAACCCATTTCAACACACACACGAACATCGTTAAATCAACTTCGTTACTCAAAAGGCCTAAGATCAATATTGTAGAAATTCTCTGTGGTAAAGAATATAATAAATTTATTTCTAAGGGCCTGTATAAAATCCTAATATAGGCTCTACCACAGAAGTCTCACGTTACGTCACCAAGCAATTAAACTGATATTAAAGACCAATGTTGTTAAAATCTTGCCCCTCTTTCACTAAATTGCGCTTTACACCAAAATACAAAAATAATAAATAATATATAAATTATTCTTTGAGAAACTATTCCAAATGCTTGGTGCTATAACGTAAGAAAAGTAGACTTTCCTGTGGAAATACCCATATTCGGATTAAGCAATTTCTTTATAAATTCTTTATTGGATTTACAATATTGAGTTTGTAAATTTAAAAAAATAATTCTTTTTAATCTCTGAGGGCATATGACATTTTCTATTTTTGTCTGCTTGCGTTTTTTTTTTTTTTTTTTTTTAAACAACAACCGACATCTGTTGCAAACGCTTAACATTTTGTTTCAATTGTTGCTATTAATGTTATTGTAGGATATTGGCATTGTTGGTCTTGCTACTGCTGCCGCTGTTGCCCATACAAAGTCAATATTATGTAGCAGGGTTTGTTGCTATTTTCGTCATTAGTGCCTTTAGCACGTAGTTTTCACACAAACATACATACACCTCATTCACACACACACACTCTTGTTAAAACTTAAATATTTTAAAATACACATTGAAAAAAAATATTAGTTTTTATAACAACAGAAAAATTCAGCTTTGTAAAATTATGACAAACATTGTTTCTATAGAAGAGAAGAAAAAGAAAAGAAAAAATTTTTACGAATAAAATTTATGTATGCATAAATTGTTTATTTAGGTGCGAAAGTGAGTGTTAGCTTGTGTGGGTGAGAGGTGGCGGAAGCGCATATTTTGAACGTGTTGCTGAGTGTGTTGCATTGAGTGAGGCAGCGGTAAGATTTTTTGTTGTTGTAAGTTCTACTACTGTTGTTGGTTGTTTGTTTTTATGCCCTTGTGTTAGTTTTTGGTTTAATATGTGTGAGCGGGAATGGTTGAGAGTGCATGTCTGAGGTAGCTAAGTGACACTATAGTGTGATGTGCTCCAAAAAAAAAAAAAAAAAAAAAAAAAAAAAAAAAAAAACAAGAACCAAATGCAACTGTGGATAAAGTAAATCTAAAGCAACTTATTTATAATAAAAAACATTATTTAATCCCGTTAAAAAGGTACGAAAATACAACCAGTAGGGAAAATTCTTTTACATTCAATATCCCTAGAAAAACTTTAGTTTTTTGCATAAATAGTAATTAAGGACATTTATTACACATTAACGGTCAAAATGATCTTAATCTTATCCTCTAATAAAAAGAGTGTTAAGAAACGTTTAAGAATATTTATGTACTTAAGAAATAGAAAGACTGCCAAGGTTAAGTTTATAAAAAGTTTATACATTTACAAAATGATCTCAAAAAACAGATGATTGCTATTGCTTTGCCTGTTGTTGTTGGGATATTGAGTCCACCTTGCTAAGCTATACACAATGGAAACTTAAAAATGTCATTTAAAATCAAACATAAAAATTTCTATCCTCTTACAACTACAATTTGTGTTGGAAAAACCCAGCCAATTGTAGGGGAATGTAAGAAAGAAAAAATTGACTGTTTATTGTTGTGACTTTGTTGAAGCTTTGATATTGTTACATTTAAGACCAGAGTGTTTTAAAATTCTTATTCACTTTATGGTCTTACTTGTGTAATATTTTTAGCTTTTCTAAAGTATTTGGAAAAAGTTTCCTGACGAGCTGGCCTAAGCAACCAGCGAAATGCGCATAGGAACTAGCTTTCCCACAACAATAAATTTCAGTGTTTTCATTTAAAAAAATTGGGATTATTAGCACATCATTAATATATGAATTAATTAATATAAAAATTGGCCGTTAGGCTGTAAAATGAATCCCAAGACAAAAATTCACTATTATATTGTTCAGAAACCTTTTTTATATATATTTTATTAATAGTTCTAAGTTCTTCATCTATAAATGGTGTTCGAAAAAGTTCGTTTACAAATTTGACCAAAAATTAGACATCTTTTTCTTATATTTGAAACGAGCTTTATCCAACCAAATATCTGCCGCTTTGATCGAAAACCTCTTGGCATTTTGAGGGCAGAGCTATTATTCCATCAGTGTAGAACTTCTGGGTTTTGTGAGGGAAAACATGATGCAAATGCTTTTTCCAGGCCTCAATGGAATTAAAATTTTTACTATTAAGAGACTTCTACAGTAATCGATACCAATGGTAATCTAAAGGAGCGATATCCAGGCTACATTGACGCATCAAAACTTCCCAGCCGAGCTTCGTTTTAGCTGTTTATCGTAAACTGAAACTCGGACCATTACATTTTTCATTATTGATTCGTTTGGCACTTAAATATCGAGCTGATTTGTGTATAAAACTTTCTTCAAATGGTTGATAACTAATAGGTAATGAATGCCTAGTTCCATCGTTCACCCTACTTTTGTACCTGTTCCCAATTTTTTCCATGATTTCATCGATTTTCTTACTGATTCGGCGACCAGAGCCAGTTGCATATTTAACATTAAAATTATCAGTTCGAAAACGAGCGATCAAAATTGATGCTAATTTTCTGGTTACAGCATCGTCTCCGTAAACTGTAAAAATCTTTTCTATAATAGAATAGCAAAAGCTACAAATTTTCACTTAAATTTAAACTTTTCACAGATAAATGCGATTTTAATATTGTCGTCTAACAAAGCGAAGCTCGAAATGTCACCTTTCAAATATTCTAAAGTATATTATTACAGTGTTGTTGCAATTAATATTACCAGAGATATACGGCCTAAGTTATAAAAAATAAAACGTGTCAATAAAGGGTTTATGAAACGGATTTTCATACAAGAGACTCTATTACACACAGCTCAATCGAATTGAAAGACTTACTAGCCAACTTGAAAAAATCAATTGCCCGATTCATACACGCCTTGATTTGGACAACAACCAACTCAGTTGCCATTTGGATTGAAACGTGTATGGGGTGCTTATGATACAAATTAAATTTTTTAATGGAAAAATTTTTTTTGGTACGTGAATGCAAAGTTTCAAAATCAACATTGAGTGGTGGCCAAGTGTTACTTAATGACTACTAATGTTAAAGACAAAATTCTTCAACCCCAGGATTATCGGTAACTCTTTACCACTAAGTTCTCATCTTGGTCTGGCCAGACCACAATTAGAATAGCTAAAAACCCAATTAAATCAAAAGTAAATAAATATATTTTTTATTGAACGTATGCTTATTATATTATATTACGAATTTATCATTTAATTTTAATTTTTCATTATTTTATTCATTTCTCAAGTTGCTACCACAGATTAAACGAGTTTTGCGTTTCGTTTTTGTAGTTAAATTGAACTAAGCGCATAGTGGGCCGTAGCTTTCTGATTTGATTCAAACTTAATTCATTCGATTCAGAGCATATCATTAATAGAATTCACGTTTTTGCTTTTTTTATATGTTGTCCTATTTGAAAGATATTGCTTATTGTTTAATGGCAAGAGGGTAATTTGCAAGACTTTTACATTAAAACCGAATTTCACCCCGCTAATTTGCTCTAATCGAATCCAAATTAGTTTCATTCAATTCGGCACATATCTATTATAGAATTCACGTTGCTGTTTTTTTGATTTTTTGTTATATTCGAAAAAGATTGCAAGCAAAACACAAATTTAGTCTGGCCAGACCAAGACGGTAATCCTAGGGTTAAAGAGAACATATGGATGCCGTTTAAAATGTTTTTTTAAAACTTTGGGTCTGACGTTTTTTTTAAATCAAAATTATCGAAATCACTGGTTTATATATTGGGATCTCTACCAATACAAATGTGGCATCCCTTAACTTATCTTCTGTTTTTAATTTTGGATAAAAATTCAGCAAATCAATATAGTCTATGCATAGAGAAATTAATAGATGTTTATGTTTTTCAGATCCGAAACTTATTGAACTTTTTTTTTTCTTAATGTGGACAAGGCCATTAAACAATAAGCCTATTTCTACTTAGAGACTTTGAGTTAGAGATTCCCCTAGGCTAATACACTCGGAGAACTTGGGACTCATTCAAGTCATTTTAATTAAGAAAGTGATCAACTAAATATTTAAGCTTACGCTTCTGTTGTACTGCGCAGAACAATCGCAATTCTAGTATTTTATAATAAATATTTTTTATTAATAAAAGACTAATTAAACAAATGTTCAGAGAAAATTCGTTTCATAAACCTGCAATAAACCTTAAATATTTTTTATGAATATGGGGGTATGTCTATAATATTTAAGAGAGAAACTCATGAAAAGAGTACTAGTATTTCTTTTCAACAAAAATTTGTTTATCATATTTTAGTCACAACATATTTATGCGCATGATTAAACACAGAAAAACTTCTCGCCAAATTTTCGATTTTCTTTTTTTTTTCAATTAAACTGTTATTCAAAACTAAAATCAGTTTTAATTAAAAATTAAATCAACTGAATTAAGCGTTTACTTATATAAACTGCAGAAAATTTTGTTAATATCAAAAAATATTTAATTGGTACCATTTATTTGTTTACTGATGCAAATTTATTTAATTTTTTATTTAAATCACATAAATTAGTATTGTGGTTATTTTATTGAACTGTTTATGGGTTTTAATCCAAATTTTTATACTTTAATCAGGCTTAAGTTCATCTAATTTAATTTTCATAAGATTATTTTTAATGAAGAATGGGATGTACAGCATAAAATGGTTAAGATATAAAAATTTGGATTAAAAACCTTAAATAGTTCAATAAATTACCAAAATATTAATTATTGTTAAACAGCTTCGGCACAAGCTCTATGCTTAGATTTGCTCTTCACGATGTGCTGAGAAGGTTAACGAAAAACATAAAAATGTACTTTGGACTTTAAGAATAACTCCTGGCAAAAAGTATGAAAAAACGAAGTAAAGGCAAACATATGTAAATCAATTGAATGTAGATAATCATTCACAACAACAAATTTCGATCCACCAGGAAAATACAATTTGGTTTAATCATTGATGTTTGACAATTGACTGCCAGCCGTCGTCAATGGCGGTGAGTCTTAAACGGCAAAGATTTGTGAAGAGACGGTGTGGTTACGTTCGAAACATGTCAAATCAACCTGCCTGTGGGCTCAATACCAGCTTCAGTCAATAATGAAAAATTATCAATTAATATCACATATTTTTTATATGTAATAACTTTTTATTTTTTCTATATAACAGCATTTAACATGATCAACCTAAGCATATTATTTCAATGCCAACGATCTTTGTATGATAGTCGCTACCATGTATATCTTTAGCTCAAGAATTTTTGAAACGTAGCTCTTAAACTCTATCAAATTATTTAACATCACTGTGTTATGTCAATGAAACTAAAATAACAAAGGAAGATAAACACCTTCAACCTTTTTTGGCCAGATTTTATAAATTTAAGTCATTCAGCTTTTTTCCTCCTACGCGCTCCTTCTGTCATGCAATGCCCTCAAAACCAGCCATGTGCCCTTTTGAGATTCTTTTCAATTCTTTTTATTTTGTAATGAAATACATTGTTTGGATGTATATGTGTATGTGTGTGTGGCTATATATAATGGGTTATATGGATGTTTGTGTGTAATTTTTACTGTTGTTCTGATTCATGTTGATTTTACATGTTATCATCATCGTCATTGTCATTGTTACTCACTAGTCTTCTATTTTTTTTTTCTTTTTTATTGCTGTTGTTATTATTTGTGTCGTTTTTTTATTCATATGCCAGTGCGTATGTGTGGGTACGTGAGTGTTTATGAAAGGTTGTTGAATATGTATGTATTTACAAAAACAAAAACGTATTAAACACGGACACACATACTCATTGTACTTAAAAATATTTAATGTCGTTGTCCTTTTTGCAGCAATTTTCTATTTTTCGTTTTGTTATTGTTATTATTGCCACCGCTGCTGCTACTGCTATTGCTACTGCTAGTGTTGTCGTATAAATTGTATTTGTATAAAAGTTCTTTTCGCATGGACATACAAGCGTACACATATTGGATCAGGGGCATTGGCGGTATGACACTTGTTTAAGTTTTTTTTTTCTTTTTTTTTTCTCAACATTCTGTGTATTTCACAAAATTATATGGACGTGATTTGTTCTTTGTGATATGAATGGATGGATGGATGAATAGATCGTTCGTTTGTTGGTTGGCAAAGCAACAACTACAAAAAAAGATACACACATTTTCTCTCTTGTATCTATTCTATCAATCTTAATGTTAACAACCAGTTGCAATTACAAATTTTTTTTGTCTCTATGTTCGTTTGATCAGAACCAGGAATATGTAGTAGTCATAGCGGTGGTAGCTGCCATTTATAGCGTAAATATTTTTTCCGTTTTTCTTTGGTTTGGCTTGTGCAGCATTTGTTTGGCCAGCAGCTAAGGTAACCAGTTGTTGCAAGTTTCAATTGCTTATTTAATGGCGACATGATTGAGCTTTTATTTGTTTAGCAAACTGTTTTCTAGTTGAGGTTTTTCTTTGTTTAGGTTCACTTTAGGTGACGTGTTAATACACTTTAATGCTCTAAAATAATCCCAAGATTTCTAATGGTTTTAAATCTAATAGTTTTATGCAAAAAATTCATATGTATATGCATGTATGTATATATAATGAGGGCTTAAGAAATATACAATAGGTTTATATTTTTACTAACTTTTACTTTTTGAATGAATTGAAGTTTATAAAAACATAAATTTTTAAGGCCGGGTTTTTTGAGATATGGATTAAGTTTAAACTTAGTTTAACGTAATCTGAAACTCTGATCTTTCCGGCGAGATGTGATTTTTTTTATTATTATTGTATTAAAGACCGAAATTTTTAGCAAAACCATGCTGTACCGTCAAAATTTTGTATACAATCTTGGCAATGGCTTCACAAATCTGTGTTCAGATAAACTAAACCTAGTTTAGATCTTAAAAACTCACCCTAAGTAGTACATGTAATTGTAAAGAAGGAATCATACTAAGCAACTTCTTTGTTCAAATAGGATCTCAATAAAACTTTATTTTAAGTTTTATAATTCGCAGTAACTGACGTACCTTAACAAGAGCGGGAGGCGGAACGTTTTCTTCCGCGTAGCTTTTACGCTGATAAGTCACACCTAAACAAGAGCGTCAGCGTTGTGTCATAAACAATAGTGTTAACTTTCGTGTTTACTAAACCCATCAATTAGAGATACTTTTTTCAATAGCCTTTTTTAAAGGATCACGTGTGAGAGTGTCATGCTGTCATGTTATTTTTGTTTATTATTGTTTGGCATTTCATAATGGAAAGACTTACGCCTGAACAACGTTTACAAATCGTTCAACTTTATTACGAAAATTCACGTTCTGTGAGGAATGTGTTTCGTGCACTTCGCAACACCATCACCCATTTTGAGAACGAGCATTCATTATTGGAAAATATTCGACCGAATATACGACGTCCAGCACGCTGTGAAGAAAATATAGCGGCCGTAGCTGAGAGTGTACACGAAGACCGTGGAGAGTCGATTCGGCGCCGTTCGCAGTAACTCGGACTGACGTATAGAACGACTTGGCGCATTTTACGTCGAGATCTTAAATTGAAGGCATTCAAAATACAGCTTGTGCAACAACTGAAGCCGCTCGACCTTCCCAAGCGACATCGCTTCCTTCTGAAGTTCCAAGAAGAAAAGTTCCAAGAAGATCCGACATTTTCGAGGCAAATTTTGTTCAGCGTAATCAAACAAAATTGCCGCATTTGGGACGAAGAGCAACCTGAAAAGATTCAAGAACTGCCACTTCATCCAGAAAAAACAACGGTTTGATGTGGTTTGTGGGCCGGTGGAATCATCGGTCCATATTTCTTTAAAAATGATGCCGGTGCGAACGTGACCGTCAATGGCTACCGTTATCGTGCCATTATAACCGACTATTTGATGCTTGAAATTGAAACTAGTGGTCTCGGCGACATTTGGTCTTCGAACTCTCCTTTTTTCAGTCAAGAGCCCCTCGACATTTGTAGAATATATTTTATTATTTTTGATTTTTTTTTTAGGGCTATGCTGGAATGTTGAACAGCTAGTTGAAGAAAACTGTCAAAATTAACAATTAGGAGAGCCATGTTCTCCGGTGAACTAAGCGGCATATTATATATAAGAATTTAAAGTGTGTGATCGGTAGATACCCTGCGGGAAATTTGTGTTAATTGCTCTTAAAGCACTTATCCCGTGACCAGTGAACAAAATTTTATAATCAAAAGGAACGAATTGTGATAGGTGAACACAAGACATATCACTTAACTGGTGATAATGTGTTTAGAGTGTAGTTGGTCCAGAGGAAAGGTAATTGGCACAAAACTAGTCACGTGACTGGATTTTGTGCGGGTAGTGGCTGATTCTCTCTAGTTCTATTACTTTATATGAAGTGGATCTATCATATTGACATGGCTCATTTGGGACAACATCTGCGACAGGCATTATTTTTACCAAAATTGGAAGGTTATTTCTGTGACCTGTTAAAAAGTGTCGAAAAGGTGCCAATTAACCCCCTCTTAGGGCATCGCCATGTTTAAGTGACTTGCCACGTGACAAGTTGAGTGTTAGTTCCCTTTCCCGTATGGTAGTTCTAAGGAAGCTTCAATTTGAACCGTTTCTGTTGGGATGTTTTTAACCACGTCAAAATCGATGACATCTGCAATTTTTTGCTGATCAGTAGGCCAAAATGTTGGTTGTCCGCTCGCGACCACATTTAAATTAATTTGAGAGCTATTGAACAAAACACGACCCTTTGGTGTTATAAGTCGTGACCACCAGAAGGCATGTTTAGCGTTGTAATCGCCAGTGACTAGGAAACAAGGTACTTATGATTTATAATATTGGCTTTCTGATATTGCAAATCTAGGTCGAGTGTACCAAGATGAAATTCATATATTTCGATTAAGCTCTTCAACACGAATGCTGCTTGCAGATAATCTTCACAATGATCGCACATTAATTAGTGTTTGATTCAGGCTTTTGTCAAAATGGCAGAACCTTCACAAGCGCTATCTCGATGGTCCTTGGTATCATATATATAACCATTAGGGAGATCGAACGGTTACTATTCGACCGGTTTTAACCGGTTATTTTAGCTTAGCCCAAGTCGGTTATTTTAAAATGCCCATTTTTCGAATATCGAATAAACCGGTTATTTTTGTATAATAAACCGGTTATTTTAGTAATGTGTAATTTATATACATTTTCCTTACTCTTGTTGTAAATGTACCCGTAATTTAAGTATTTTCTAATTGAATATTGGCCAAACTTAAACTGTTTATGAAGAATGTCAAAACAAAATGTAACAAAGGTCAAAAAACATTATGCACACTGTAAATACAAATCGTTTATAAAAGCATGTGTTCTTGTAGAAACAAAACCAAAAACTATTCAAAATTCTACAAAAACGTGTGCAGTTAAAAAGTTAATAATAATTTGTGCAAGAGTATTCTAAATATTAAATATATTTTTATATATCCCTGCAGATAATATTGGACTACGTGGTCCATTGTGGCTTAAATGGACTACTTACAACATGGTCCAATGTACTGTAGTATGGACCATATTAGACAAATTAACATGCAGTGCTGCCAACAACTGCTATAGTTTACAGTGTTACACATTGGTAGCCCTGATGTTGTCCATTATTAATTGTTTATTTAAAAGTGAAACAGGAAAGTTTTTTAATATTTGTGAAAAAAAAAAATATAAAAAAAATTAAAAATACCAAGTAAATATATATAATAATAGCAATAATGGATTACAGTGCATGCCATAAAAGGCGATTAGTGAAAAAGTAGTAACATGGAGTACTTTTGAAACTAACCCACTTGAGTAATCCATGGAGTAGTTTAGGGACTACTTCGGTGGGTTATATGGTCCACTCCTAGGACATCGTAATATTAAATAGACCACCTTTTTACCATATAATTGGAGTAGTTTTGGAGTACTCCTACTCCTTTATGGACTACTCTTTACATTCATGTATGGACTAGTCTCGATATCTGCAGGGATAGGTTATCTCTATATATTTTTCGAACGCGATTAAAAAGACAAAGATAGTTGCCTGAAGTGCCCTAAAATGATAAGTTAAAAAGGTTCTTCCATGTCAAGACTTATTAATCACTTTTAATTAGTATACATTAGACCGACTCAAGTTGTATGGAGCCGAAAAAGTGTTTTAGTTACCCCTCTGAAAATAAAGGTTGATATGTTTTATGATGATTCTCAAAATATTTTGGTTCTAGCGTTGACCATACGTGAGCTGGACCATTTTTAAAAAAGGTATTTTTTCAGTTTTTCGAATTTTTTTGTACTTTGCTCCAAGACGAAATAAATAAAATTTATTATCATCGAAAAGAGTTTTTGAAGCAGCATCCAATGGTGTATAAAACTTGACCACTTCCGACCTACTTATTGAGATATTTAACTAAATACATATTTTCGTTTCGGATTTCATACAAGTTTTTATATACAAAGTTTTATATACCATTGGATGCTGCTTAAAAAACTCTTTTCGATGATACCAAATTTTATTTATGTCGTCTTAGAGCAAAGTACAAAATAATTCGAAAAACTGAAAAAATACCTTTTTTAAAAATGGTCCAGCTCACGGATGGTCAACGCTAGAACCAAAATATTTTGGGATTCACCGTAATACATATCGACCTTTATTTTCAGTGGGGTAACAAAATCACTTTTTTTTTGAGTCGCTCTAGTATACATACTTGACATTAATGTGATCCAAATGAAACTTTAACTCCGTTGAAGTAGTTCTAAGGATACGACAAATAATACTTTACTAAAATACCCTGCAAAAATTTAATCATTGGGTAAAATATTAGCCCGTTGTGTTGCCGAGGACGAAATTCCCGTTAAGGCATCTCTTAATGCTGAAAACTACAACATTATGGTGGAATCAGTTTTATTTATTAAAACACCAAGAACTAAAAAACAAAATTGAAGAAATCAAACAATGTCATGGAATGTTTTAATTTGTAGTCGACTAATTGACAAATATTTTACACAAAAAGAATGTTTAGTTCACTATTCGTTTTTATAATGCTGAAACATAGTTTGAAATAGATAATCTTGGCTAAGAGGTTTTGTTTGCAACTTTTGAATAATATGGTGGATATATATAGATAGCTTAACCACCAACAAATTAAAACTCATTCAAAATAAATTTGAGAGAATATTTCAATAAAATTCTTATAATTTATTTGCTTTTCAAAACATTTCTCTAGAACAAATATCATTGAACAGTTTATAAATTACATTATACAAATATCTTCTTACAAATAAAGTTTAGTAAATTAATAAAAAATTTTTGAAAATTTAGCTAGATTGATCAATTTACTGGTCCCTTTTTTCTTCGATGTTATGGTAAAATATTTGTTAGGTCTGATCTAAGTCATATCTATGTATTTTTTTTGGTTCCTTACCTTTGCAAATTGTTTTGTTTTTATTCAAATTAACGTTTTATTTGAAAACTTATTTGATTTTTGTGTTTTTTAGTATTCAAATTAAGACCGGTTAACCGGTTATTTTAAAATTGCTTAACCGAAAACCGGGTTTTTTAATATAGCAACTATTCGTAATATTCGAAAACCGGTTATTGAAAAAAGTCGAATAATCGATCTCCCTAATAACCATTGATTTTAAATTTTGATTTTCTTAAGATAAAATAAGTTTCAGGATCCATTTTTGGACTATTTTTAAGAAAGTGCATTGGCATATGGTTTGACTTAAGGACGTTATTACTAGGCTGCGGTACCTGAAACCGGATTAGGTTTCGGTCCAACCGAACGCTTGACGATAGAGTATACAGGGCATCCTCTCTAGTTGGCATTTTTTTTACATTGAAATCTTTTTAGACTTATCGGAAAGAACTGTACCATTTAATTGACCACATACGAGGCATATGTTGCGCCTTAATGTGCGCTTAAAATATGTGATTTTTCCTACACCTCAATAAATTGCTTACTTAATAATCCCAACAAATATTGTAAAAAATGCTTTCCTAAATACCTTTACTTTGCTGTAAGAAGGATGTTTAATTAAAGTTTGAAATACTGAGTACCATATTTACTAACATCAAGTATTTTCCAAAAAAATGTCAAGCACAGATATAAGATTAGGAGTACTTATTCCCACAAAAGAACAATATCGTCTATTTCATAGCGTTTTCTACAACAAGAAACATTTGAAATGCTTTAAAAAATTGTAAAAAATTTTACTACACCATCTTTTTAAAGTAGAAAAAACCTACATAAATATATTTTTTCCTAATTTTGGTATATGTGACTAACTTAAATACTACTAACCTTTCAAACCAATAACCACTTATATCAAATATGTTTAACCCCTTTTTGAAAAACCCCTAAGTGCTAATGAAATATTACCCCATCTTAGGAATTTAATCCTTTAAATTCTTTCATACGGCAGCTACCATTAACAAATCTGGCCTCTTCTTTTGTTTAATTTAAAAGGTGTAGGTAGGAAATATTACCGTCTACATGCTTCTTTGTATGCGTGCTTTAGCATCTATATTTTCGATCTATGTCTCTATGTAAGTGTGTGTGTCAGACTAAATGTAAAATGCTTTTGTTAAGTGCTGTCTATCTGCATTAATACAAGTCGTGTAAGTAAAATAGATATTTATAAAAACGCACACAGACATCCATTAAAATGAAATTCATATGTTGCGTGTTGAAGCACAGAGCGGCAAACCATTAGTGAATTATTTACAAGACTAAAGTGATTTTAGTGGTACAATTTGGAATGCAGATTGCATGCAGACTTGACACGATTCAGTAATGAACTTTTTTTTAAAAAAAATGTGTGATTTTTTAAAGCTTTAATTAAAGTATTTTAAAATAGTTTATGTGAAGACTTTTGTAAGAAGCAAATATTTTGTTAAACTAAAAGAGCTTTATCTTGAAAATGTTTTATATAAACGATATACTAAACCTTATACCTGTTTATATTTAGCCTTCAATAGCCTTAATTGTTAAGGCATTAAAAACCAGTAACCAAAAGCTATAAAAAGCACTCTATATACACTTGTTTACTATTTTTGTGTATATGTGCCTAAATTTAGTGTATGTGTGCTATTAATGTTTTTATTTTTTATAGTTGTATTATTGTTCGTTACAGTTGCTCGTCTGCTCGTCTAATTATTTCGTTATTAGAAATATACTCGCAAGCATAATCCCCTGACAATAACATTAATGGCAGCTGGTATGAGTTTGATTGTGTTAGGGTTTCTTATATACACTAAAAGTAAGAAAGGTGGAGTATTTTTTACTAAAAACATAATTTTATATCAGTTTTAGGCAAGAAAATCCAAAAGTATATTTCAATCCAAGTCCAAGTTATTTCCTTTGAGAATTTATGTTAATAAAGGAATTTATAAAAAATATTGTTAATATATCTCAATGGTTCCATAAGAAAACAATAAACATATTCCCACTTAAAATTTTTTTTGGATAAATCAATCAATCAATCATTAAATAATTGCGACAAGATATGAATATTAGGTTGCGCCTTATTTTTCATATTTGCAGAATTGTACCGTAAGTCCCCCTAGAAATGTTCTCCCATCAAAAGGCGTGGCTCATCCGCTAGGTTTGAAGACATTTGGGCCCACCAAATAGATTTTGGACTAGTTCGATTAAGTGTATATGTCTGACATACTTATGATTTTTTGCAATTTGGGTTGTCGTAATGGATCAATTTTGCATCACTAGTTTCAACGCAAAATTACTTTTTTTATAGCGTATGGCACCGGATTTCCAATCGTATGGTAAACAGTTTCTTTTTTAAGTTTTTTCAATAGGCTTAAGCGTTTTTGAGTTACACGAACATATGCTGTGCAACCTCCTCCATTTTCGAAATAACGGTATATCTCGAAAACCAAAGCTAATCTCAAAAAACCGTGGGCACCACTGGTTTCAGCGTACCCGAATTATGTTAAAACGCTAGGTGCCCAGCTTGTCACGAAAAAAAGAGTCAATTTCTTGCACAGTGATATTAATACCATTCAGGAGATGAGGCGTTAATTTTCAAAAAGCCACTAGTACAATTACTAGCACAAGAGGCACTAGTGGTAACGGTGGTAAAGTTTTTATATAAAAATACAAGTGCTTATTAGCACTAGTACTTAATGTGGTACAAGAGCACCACTGGTAAACTGATAGCATTTTTGGGGAAAAATTTTTTTTAAAAACAAAAATTTGTATTTGGATACTTATTTTTAAATTTGATCTTAAATAATTTATTTATAATTTATTTACGGCCATGTTCTGGAAATCGAAATCACGTGAAATTGAAATCGAACAAAATTGGAAATTTATCCTGTATATCCTGTAAAATATTTCTTTTAATACTCGTCATATTTTGAGGTCCACTAACCTTTGCTACTACCTCTTTTCAAATCAGGAAAATATGCGTTCAATGTAAAAAAAATTTAATTGGAAATATCCAACGGCTTCAATTTCTAGTGAAAGGTACTAGTTCGATCTCCGGCAGGGTAGTATCAAAACTGATACTTGCTTTATATTTGCATTTTAATTAAAAAAAAATTAATATAATTTTTTTATTATTTTTCCCCTTATCTGGTGAATAAAATAAGCACACTGATATTTTAAATTTGGATCATCAGGCATTTAAGGGTTAGGATTTTTGCCTGAAGTTGTAGACTCAATTGAAAACTCAATTCTGATAAAAAATTTATTTTATTTTAAGAACGATTTTTAAAATGCTCTCACATTTAGACACTTACAGCCTGGCCCACAATGTCGACAAGAACATTTCTTTCTTATATTTATATTGAAAACAAAAACAAATTTAAATTTTTTATTATTGTTTTCAATATAAAAATGCGAAAGAAATGTTCTTGTCGACATTGTGAGCCTGGCAGTTATTCTCAAAACAATGCTGCCATACTTTCAGAACAGAAAATGAATAGCAGATGAAAATAAAAAAATAAAACAATAATATGAGAGAGAATTTGAAGTTACTACCGATGTTGTAATTATGGGCTTTAGGATTTTTGCCTGAAGTTGAAGACTAAATCTTGTTGGAACACCAAACTTTGGCAAGCACTCATTGTGATTCAGCTGTACTTTTGGTGCGGGTAGATGGAATTCAAAACTTTCTGCTGGCCATGACACAAGACTCGATATTTGCGAACCAAAAAAAAATATATGTATGTGTTTTTACTATTTCGTTCAATCGTTAAGTAAGAACAATGAATGGATGTTAAGCCCCCTAAAATCCAAAGATGTTAAAGGTGACAATAAATAAAAAAACCTATAAAAGGGATTTGTTTCGTTTGTTTTAGAGGACTGCTGAATTCGTCAAAATGAATATATATAAATAACCATCTTTTAAATATTCCAGAACTATTTTAGCATAAACATCCAATATTTAAGTTTTATGGATTCATGTATTAGAAACCCTTTTCTAATACTTAACATAAAGCTTTTTGATAGCATGTACTAGGAAGTTAACCTGTACCATTATCATTATTTTATATGTCTATATTTATTTAAATACAGACTGATATATGATATCATATAAATACATATATACATATATTTTTATACATTACACATATAAATTAACATTAAAAAAAGAAATGTGTATTCACATTAAGAGACATTAAATGGTATTTGGCTACAAACAGAAACACAAAAACATATAATGATAAATACAAGTCGAAGAATTTAATATTGAAATAGGCTGTGTAAGTATTATGGGATTTAGCGTGGGGTACTTTTACAAAAAAACGTGCCAAATAACTTACTAAGGCAAGGTTTTATTATGAGCTCGTTTATTTTAATACGAGTATCTTTTAACAGAGTGTTTGAATGGTTTAAAGTTTAACAAACACTTAAACAGCTGTATTTTAGCCATAGGAAGCCAGATGTTCTAGAGATATTCGCTATATAAAGCAGACATATTAAGACATTAGAATTGACCATGTTGAGCATAATTTTCTGAAAACTTTTTTTAAGAAGTGTATATGTATATATACATCGGTTCCTTTGCGCGATAATGAAGAAAATGAAAAAAAAATTATTTATTTTAATCTTCAAATAAATCGCTCATGTTACTTTTTCTTTGTTTTTTTTCAGCATTTTTAAAGAAGACTTGGAGAATTAATTATGAATAACTATACAATCGAAAAAAATAATTACACCAGAAATTTTGCGAAAATTTATGGAAAATATGGTAAAAAGAGCACGTTTGTGCAAAGCAGAAAATGGACATCCCTTACCGGATGTAATTTTTTAAAGCTAATTGAAAAAAAGCCAATAATAAACTGTAACTGTGCCATGGATAACAGGGCACAGTGGGTGTCTAGAGAGCCAAAGTGCAGACGGCCAAGTCGGCATTTAATTGGCTCGCTCTAAAACTGTTATAAAACATGAGTCGTACCGAAGGGCTCAGGAGAGATGGCAGGGTGAGAATACCGGATTGGTGGCCTAGACTCTGGTATTGAGCATGAGGCGTGGAAAACTTGCGTGCTACTTGGTTTCGAAAGGGATCATATTAGGTCGGTAATATCTGTCATGGCGGGTCAATAGTCGATAGGGATTAATGCCAGGAGGATGGATCCGGGCTTTAATAACTACTACTTCGGATGAGGCATTTTATGAGACCGAAATTACCATGTGTGGACACTGTTTCTAGTAGAGGACTGAGGTCGATCTCTCTGTTTTGCAAGGATTTTAGGTAGTTCGAGGCTACAATGACGTCTGGGGAATAATCTGGTCGATACTAGCTAACTGGTCACTAGCTCAGAGTATCACAAGGGGATCGCTCCGGGAGGTTAGTTGGTAGTGAGCAAGCCTATCGATGCAGAGATTGCCGGTTCGTTTCCCGCTAGAGACTACGGTCTCCTGCAGATAGAGCCTTGCGGGATTAGCATAAGAAAAAAGGACCCAAATGAGCCGGGATCGTATCGGCCGCCCACTGAACCTGACCTCACTCATACTGTATCAAAAGAAAAGTAATAATATTCGCATAAATAAAAAATTTATAAGCCACTTCAACTATATAGTTCATTCTGCGTCACCTTGTTGTAAAATGCTATATTTCTTTAACATTTCATTCCTTTACAATTTTAACTCCTGTCGGTGTTTTTATGTAAATTTAATAGCGTTTGTATTAAATTCTATTTAGTTAACCTCAGTTTTTGTAAAAGGTGAATTTTTTGCAATTCTTTGCCTCCTTGTGAACAACATTTAGTTGTTGTTTCAACTTTAATTATTTGTCTAAGCATTGCAATAACTGTGTATGAATATAGACTTGTTGAAAACCTTAAGGGTTTATTTCGAGGAAGGAGATGTAACAATAATGACAATATTCTCCCACACATACTTGTCTTTGCTGTTTATGTTTAAATAAAGATTATATTATGATATTTCATTAGGTTGTAAGGGCGCAAAAACACACATACACACATATGTAACGTAGAGTCACAGCAAGTGTTGTGATAATGTTAAATACATACATATATATATACAATATGTATAACTAACTACGAGCCTTATGTATTCATTATGACTGAAAACCAAAACTTGAATCTTTAATGTTATGTTGCATATAAAGTTGCCATTATATTGCATGCAACAACCATATTGTCCATGAAAAGTCTTTTACATGTCAATATTATTTAAAATTATAGCTTGCATCTTAAAACATGTGTTGCATAGTATAGCAGTAGAACTTACTCATTTTCATTTTAAAGAAAAGATAAGTCTGATAACAAGTATTGAGACAATATATGTGTGCTGTATCGGGTAGGCAAGTCATGTGGTGGCATCATAGAGATGCCATAAGGTGTATGGGAAGTTATAACTCTATTAATAGTAAAAGGCACTAGTTAGTGGTAATAGTAGCAAAGTACCTTGCAACATCATGTGTTAGTAATGGTATTAAACATTTATATTCCTTATGACTTGAATTTTTTTATAGAGGTATTAAAGCAGCCATTAAGTTATAAAAAAATGGATTAAAATTACTTAAAGAGTTAAAATAAAAGATAAGATAATGCATGGGATAGCAAAGTTTTTTAATATAAATTTCCGTTTAATAAAATTATTATAAATGACAAGAAGATTTTTATGCCTAAAAGCTGGGATTTTTAAAAAGTATATGCGATAATAATAAATTAACTTTATTTGGGAGTATTGTACAGCCAGATCTAAATTGTTAACATGTTTTTTTCTAATACAAGAACATATTTATGGAAGCCTACTTTTTTATGATAATCCTTCATTCCTTTTTAGATTGTTCGTAAGACTGTTAGGGATTACTTTTATCAAGGCGTTTAACAATAAATGTTTCCATAGAATTTGACATGAAATTTTTCGTAGAAAGCCGTCGTGAAATAAAATCTATTTTATTTTGAGAACGTGTTTTCTTATTCTCTCACATATAGACACTTATTCTCCCAACAATGCTACCATACTTTCATAAAAAGCTTTATATATTTTGTAAACAGAAAATTCAAAACAAAAGAGAATAAAACAATAAAATAAGATCGAATTTAATGTTACTGCCGACGTTTAATTTATGGGCTATAGGATTTTTGCCTGAAGTTGATGACTCAATTCTGTTTAAACACTAACCCCCATATTTTGTAAAACACTTCACCGCACTTAAAAAATATTTTCATACAAATTTTTAACTATTCAAAAAATTTTATATTAAAAATTCTGCACGCAAGGTGAAAAGATTCAATCATGTGTGGACTTAAAATTGGTGATAAATCTCGGCCAAGCAGTACCTCTGAGAGAAACACTGGGTTTTGCACAAGTAACTATATGATTTAATTAACGAATAAAGTCTTTCTTTCTGATTTATTTTTATTTGGCGGCTATTAAAATTCATATTGTACACTAAAAAAATTTTCACCAAAGTTTGTTCAAGTAATGCTGTTGAAAAAATCTTTTTAATTGTTCAAATTAATTTGCTTTAATTAAGAATTAAAAATTTTAGTGGTTGTGTGTATATTTTTGAATATGAAAACACACACACACTTTAAAATATTTTATGTTTAACAAGCGGATACCCGGCGTGTGCTACTACGATTCCCTCCCCACGTAATCTAATTTTTGAAAAAATTCATAGCTTAAGTGTCTCTGTACAGAGGGTTCTATCTATCTTTACAAATTCATTCAAATTAGTTTGGAGACGCAGAAATTGCCCCCTACCACCCCTCCTAGTCCTATTTTTTAAAAAAGGATAGCTAATGTGTGATAATGATCTATTAGTGTTCAAATTTCATTAAAATCGGGCTGATAGCTTCGGAGAGGCAGAAATCGCCCCCTATCTCTCCTCACAGTCCTATTTTGGGAAAAATAGAAAGCTTATGTGTCTATCTAAATAGAGCTCTGTTTATGTTTTAAATTTCACTAAAATTGATTAGATTGTTTCACAGAGGCACACAGAGGGATTTTCTTCTCAAAAATTGGCCGAAGGGAAAAGAAGGACAGATATTTTGAAATCACAAAAATGTGGCAAAACTCTATATATGTATTTGCCAAGTATATAATACTAATAAAGTTGTTTATACGGCAACATTACAAATTGTTTAATTCTTTGCTGATCGCTTGCCCGCCATGTCAACTGCATTGACAGCAGATTTTGCAGAAATTTTTTTATGTCGGGTGGAATTAAATTATTATTGAACGGAATATTTAAAAGTGATAAATTTATTTTAAAAGTGTATTAATGTTGGTCTCTATCCAGTATTTACACAATAAAATATCTCTATTGCTTTTTGTTTAATTAGCTTAAGTACCGGTCGCGAACGTACGATTTTCAAGCGTTTTAATCCTTAATTAACCATTAATCCAACTATTTTTGTTCTCCTTACACTTTTCTCTTTTAATTGATTGCAATAGAGAGATTTTGAAGAAAGAGTGCAAACATAACATATTTTTTGCATATAAAATAGTTATATATAAAAATGTCTTTAGAAGTAGCTTAAAAAGAAAATATGAAATGTTCCAGTTTCCAGCCCAATTAACTCAAATAAAACAGCTGAGATATGCTATGAAACCATTTTATTATAAATATAAAGACTTTTTTATAATAATAAACAATAAAACACGATGATTAAACATTTTATTTTTCCATCCTGGTTGATGATTAGGAGGAAATGCCCATATGTGAAATTGCACATGGATTGACAGCACTGGTGATAACATTTGCAATTTCTTCCGTAGTAGGAGGGCTGTCATAAATCTGTTCCATGTGCGTATTAGGCAAATCACCGTTCAAAGTTTCGTCCGCATCTTCGTCAAACCAACTGCTGACGCTTTCGAAGTATTGCTTCCATCTATTTGTTTGTTGGTTTACATTTGTTAGAATGTTTCCGCGAACTGTCTTTGACTCAGGCGCCTAAATTATAAAAATATGTTTTGCTTATTTCGATAATACACGATTTTCCGAATGTACAAAATTTTTGGAAATCCCATCAAGTTTTTTTTTTTTTTGTTTTTTATAGAATCTCTAATCAAATTTTCAATAAGTATCCAATTATTTATCCTAATAGTTATTTATTATATATTTCCAATGAAACATCTAGTTTACTGTATTTAAATACATATTATTCTACATTCAATACCAGCAAGTGCCATCTATTTCCGAAAAATAAACGTTTGGGTTGAATATGCGAGCGGTTGAATTATTAATAAGCTTTAGTATATGCAATATTTGTATTTGTGTTATGATAATTATCTACCCAGCAAAAACTTACATTGAAAAGTAATGAGTTAAAAAGCTAATATAACGACTCTTCACCACTTCTACATTGGCATTTTAACTCATTATTTTAACACGGTGATGTCATTGGAGGCAAGTACTTACCACCTTCGCTTACAAATAGGGAGTTAAATAAGTCATTACCACATTCGCTTACAAATAGGGAGTTAAATAAGTCATTACCACATTCGCTTACAAATAGGGACTTAAATAATGACTTTAAAAAAAAATTTTTTTTATTATTTTTTTTTAATTATTTTTTTTTTTCTATTTTTTCTTATTTTATTTATTTTACCTTATTTTATTTGTTTTTCTATTTTTTCTTATTTTATTTTACTTTGTTTTTTTTTTCTGCCTCTGGCGGGATTCGATCGCGCAACCTCGGTGCTGATAGACTAGCTCACTACCAGCTTGTCTACTGGGGCATTGTAGTTTTTGCATAAAAAAACTATGTTTTTTACTCAATTATTAAGAGCGTAAATATGAGATTAAATTATCCATAATAACAATAAAAACGCTGATTGAAAGTGGATTGAAAGTTTTTGTTTCATTACTAAAATGACATTTTTATTGTCATAATGAAAATTTAAATTTATGAAGGCAATTATTGAAATATGTTGCTTTTATAAAAAAATTTTTTGATTTCATAAAATTAATGGCAAACATGTAACATTAGATGTATGAAATAATTAAATCTTACATTTTTTTAATTAACAATTAAACATTTTTTTAAGGAAACTATAATTTTGTATTAATTTATGAATATAGTTATGTTTGTATATTGTTTTTTTATGTTCCCAATTAATATTTTTTGTTTAACTTGGACAAACTTAAGTTTTCATATATCCAATGAAAATTTTTAACGTAATTACGAAATCCAATGAAGCGATTTTAACGAAAATACTTCATTCTAACTATGAAATTCCATTTAGACTATGAAAATTTTCATTTACCCAAGGAAAATTTTTTTATGAAAATTATTCATTAAATATATGAAGCATTTTTCTTTCAGTGTAATAAAAAAAAAAAACAAATTGTAAGAATAAATATTTAAAATCAATTTGTATTAGATTTGAAAAAAATTAAACCGTAGATGCAATTTATTATGAATGAATTATAAATTTCCATAATCAACTTATAAACAAGTACTTATGTAACAGATTATATGTCAGCCATTACTCAACTACTTCTATGTAATGCAGATGGTATGAAGTAGTCATTGAAAAGTAAGTTGTTCAGTAATTGCAAGTCATTACCAAGTTTTTGCTGGGTATATATATAAAAATAAGTCCGTATATGTACGTCGCCGAACTAATCATAAACGCGTCGTGCGATTTCAAACCAAACTTATACACTACGTAGGCAGTGGCCCATATATGGTTTATATGAAGTTTGATTGAAATCCGATAACGCATGTGTGTGCGGTGCGTATGTGAAGTGAGTGTGTTTTTGCCGCAGGCATTTTTTGTACCGCATACAGCATTCATTAGTATTGAATACATTTTGGTCGTTTGTGTATTGGAGAGCATTGCACGGAGTGATGCAAATAGCAATTTGTTATCATTTCTCTTTTCTCTTTGGACGTCATTGGTGATTGATCTTATCATAATCGATTTTTGAAAATATTAATTTCTTCGCATTTTTTGGTGAGTATTTTGATAAAAATAAATTAATTTTCGTTCTAATCATCGTTTTAATTTGAATATTTTGTTAAAAAAAATTTAAAAAAAACAATGATTAATGAGATAAAAATCGATTGTTTTGCTAAACAAGTGTTCTGATTGTTACAAGTGCATCATATGATTTTGTAACATAATCTCAAATTTGATATTTTGTGAAAAAAATTAAAAAATTGAGTGAATTTTTTTTTGTTTAATGTCCGATCAGTGAGCTAAAAATTACTTTGATTTTTTGGCCAATTTTAAATTGAATTTTCTCACATTTTCAGCAGATTTTCGTGTCTTTTCGTCACTTTTTGGCGCTTTTCGAGTGCAGAAAACCAACTTTATTAAAAACAAGTGTGTTTCTTTTCTTATTTTGTTTTGCCGTGCGAAGCAGGCAACGGGCCCGCTAGTTTATTATATAAATTTGAATATAACCGTTTTTCGTATCATATAGGATAGGATATAGGATTTGAATTGGAATTTTATATGCATTGCAATTCTACCTTCCCATATATACATATGAATATATGTATTGGTCTAGTAAAAGTTCACCAAAGAAGAATTATATAACTGTCAAATTTCAAGTGCATTAATAAGAAAAGTTCTTTGATATACAAAAATTACATAAAAATGAGTGAAACAATGGAGAGTCCGTAATTTTTTTTTTTTAATATAATGTACCTATATAAGTATATATCATTACCTGCAGTCGAAAAGGATGTAGTCCAATGTATACATTTTATAGGAGAGAGAAAAAATTTTCTAAAGTCTTTAGTTCTGAATATATTTTAAGTCTGCAAATCTAGTTTTGCTTCATTGCCGACTCTTTATTGGCTTGCAAACCAACTTAAAATAATACATTTATGTTTTACATAGCTTTTTGTGACTTATCACCTTTTCTATTATATATTTTATACTTTTAATGTACTTTTTAGTATGTCAATTTGCAAAAATTAAATATACTATAAAATTATTTTATTTATTTCAATGTTGACTATTAACAAATATTAATAATTTTTTCTTGAAATTTTCAAAATTTTTTTTTGAAAATTTCTTTAGCATTTTTGGACTTAGAACTTTTACATATCGTTGCAAAACAAGAACTAGAAAAAAATATTTGTATTTTTTCTGCAAACGATGTATTTTTGTTAACTCTATTGAACTGCATCAAAAACTTAATTTTCAAAAATTGTGGCATTAGCACATTTACGGCTGAAAGTACATATGTATGTATGTGTGTGCAGCCAACATTATTTTTGTCTTTCCATTGTTATAAGCTTTAAAATTCCTTTCTAAATAACAATAATTTAAATAAAAAAATTAGCTGTAATCAGCTTAAACCAGAATAATTATATATGTATCTTTAGATTAAAACCCAAATAGTTCGACTAAAATTCATAACTTAATTTTAAAATTGGTGAAGCATATTCCTTCTTCCAAAATGTTGTTAACAATTGCATATGTTTTTTTTGGTCGAAAAATTGGTCAAACAATTTAGTATGATGAAGTCAAATAAATTGTTTCAAATACAAAAAAAAACATTAAATATAAATAAAATTATTTTTATAGCCAAAACTTTAATTAAAAAGATTAATTTATTTTAATTTATATTGAACTGATCTTATATTTTATTTTACCTTATTGTTGAGTTTTTTTTTTAATATAATATAAAAATATTGTTTTTAATAAACTTTTAAAAACAAATTTTTACTTGTTTTGTACCAAACAAGTAAAAAATTTGGCGCTGGATCCGCGCCTTCTTTGACTACTATGTTGTTGTTGAGAGATTCATTTGATAGCTGGCTAATATTTTGGTATTGTTTGCGCATATTTTTTGCGCCAGCAGCATTATTCTCCGCATCCCTCGCCATATGCTCAAAATATTAGAGCTTTTCAGTACATTCAGATCATTTGTTTTGTTGGTGTACTCTATTTTCATGGTATGATCGCTTAGTGCTCGTCGTTTGAGTTCGTTCCTTTCCCGTATCGAATTCCATGTCCTATTAGAAATGCACGTCTTCCTCTCATTGTTAAAGTAACCAATTTAAGTAGGTTGAAAATATTTTAAAATATTTATATTAGCCGTACCTAAATAAAAGCGGTAGGAGGAACAGTTTCTTCTTTTGGAGCCTTTACTCTGATACTACATACCTAAACAAGAGCGTCAACGTTGTGTCAGGAACAGTAATAAAAATAAAAAATTGAGAAAAAACGCTACATGGACCCAAAAAAACATTTACATTATTTACCAACAAAATCTGCCAACTGCTGTCAAAATTTGATTTTCTAATTGCAAGGCCGCTCTCTTTAGGGATGTTTCATACAAATTGTATAGGCATGACAATTTTTTACATCTAGAAAACGCGTGCCGCTCTTGTTTAGGTACAGCTGTAAATGCAACTTTTTAATTCAACTTATTTTTTTACTTTAAAAAAACACAAGTTTTCACATTTTTTAAAAATAATTTTTGTTCATCACCCCTCAATAACTATTCAAATTAATTATGGCACAAATATTTTCCCTTTCCTCCGTTTTGTTTTATCAAAAATTTACCACAAAATGTACTTTTAACATAAATATTTTTTGCTACTACAGCTGTTTGTTTTTCAAGTATTTGTCCTTTAGTTTTCATACTTAATATTAATTAATGTCTATTTTTCAAAATGAATACACAAAGAGAAAAAAACATTAGACAAAAAAATAAAATAAAATATTTGAAAAACTAACAATTGTTACTGTTGCAATTTTGTTTTTATTATACAAATATAAATATTTGTTTTGTTGGTTTTTTTTTCTTTTTCTCCTCTGACTCTCTGCAACTTTTATTATTATTTTGTTGTATCCAGGCAATTATTCGACAAAAACCCAAGACACAGAAAAATGTATGCAAGCAGCTGTTAGAGCCACTGACAGCAACAGCAACAACAACATCAGCAACACCATCAACATCATCATTTAAGAGAATATAAATTTAAATTATATCATTATAAAAATATGTAGTATATGAATGTATAAATGAATCTAATGGATGTATGTGTGTATATACTAAAATATGCTTGTCAGTATGAGCTAGTAAATCTTGTGAAAAATTTATTCTGTTCAGTTGCTTGTTTGTTGTCGTATTTAGATTTTTAATAGTTGCAGACAATTAACATAATTGATTAGATTGTTTGCCAAGAACCGAAGTAACAACAGCAGCTGCCGCACAATAGTTTATTTTGTTCAGCAACAGCATCATCCTCTGCTGAGGTGGAGGGGGCAGGGAAATTTCTGTTTACAAAATTAAAGGAATCTATAGGTCTATCTATTACCTTTTTAATACTTACATTGTATAATGAATGTTTTAACTAGTTAGTGTACTCTAAGCTAAACTTATTTAGAAAAATTTTAAAAATATATAAATCAAAAAGGAAGAAGGTATCTGGAAAACGGGGTTTAGATATCGGAAATTGTAACAGGTCCCATTCAAATTATGGACATCAAAATTTTGATCTCGTCTCATTCTCATCGACATTGTCTTTGGAAAACAATCTTATAACTGGGCTCTTAGAAATATAGAATAGATTTAGAGTGGGATCGCTGGAGCGTATTTAAAACCTATCCTAGATAATAATGTCAGTTCCATAGAATTTCCAAAGAATTTCCAAGTGACCCACCATGCACTATTAGTCATAATTATATGTGCATAGTTTTAAATATTGCTAATGTCTTTTATTATCAACATTTTCATGACAAACATCATAATCGTAAGCACTGCACAGTGGTATGCATGCACAAGATGTTTGGGGAAAAAATTTAATTTTCCAATGAATTCTTAAATATATATATATATTGATTCTTATAGTTCAATGGGCCACAACAAAGTTCTTTCATTGTGATCTATCCTGCGATATCTGCTTCACTTCGGTCCAATACTTTCCAATTGAGTTCGTTTCACTTTCGATTTGTCTCCTCCAGCAGGTCTACCTCTTCTTCTACTGCCTTGGGGGTTCCATACAATTGCCATCTTGACTACGTTGTTATTGGTGCGTCTGCAAACATGGCCAATCCAACTCGATTTACGATTGATGATCTAAATACGTAATGTAGTTTCACTTGCTCTTTCCCACAGGTTTCTGTTTGAGAAAACATTTGGCCAAAATATCTTGAGTAATATCCATACTTTTTGCGGAGCCCCAAATGCCTTGTTTGCCTTTTTAATATGCTTTTCAATATCCTCTCGGGAGCCGCCTGCTGCAAATATGACACTACCCAGATATATAAACGACTGTACATCTTCAAGATCTACGTTGTCTTTTCTTTGTTAATATGTACACCTGCATCACTTGCCGCGGATTGTATTTCCTCTAGTTTGGCTGCCATATCGTTGAGTATGTGGGCTAGGAGACATATGTCGTCTGCATAATCGAGATCTTCGAGGCATCCTGTTAAGCCCCAAGTGATGCCTCTTCTATTGGTTGTTTCTCCAAGCATTATAACATCAATTACTATATTGAAAAGCAATGAAGATAAAACAAAGCCTTGTCGTAAACCTACCTTAACTCTAAAGGGTATTCCCAGGTTGCGTTCATATATATGCATGTTGAATCCCGGTAAATAGCACGGATTAGAACAATCAATTCATGTGGAACTTCTTTCGACTCTAGTGCTTGCCAGATAGCCTGCTGGTGAAGGGTATCGAACGCTTTAGCAAAGTCTAAAAATATGCAATATAGTGGGGATCGCCATTCCACCAATTGTTCGACCATAATACGAAGGCTATTCACGTGGTCGATGCATGAGTGATGTGCCCTAAAACCAGCCTGCTCAGAACGAAGTTGGGAAGTCAATGAGGAGGATAATCTGTCATGAATGATATGCGCTAGCACTTTGTAGGCAATAAGGTTATGCCCCTCCAATTTCCGATAATGGGCCGTATTGTCCTAGCACCAAGATGGGGATCAGGTTTAAGCAATTCTGGACTGACTTTGTCCAGGCCGGTACTTTACCATTCTTAAGTGCTTTTATAGAATTTACTATTTTCGCCTCTTCTGGACAGGCCTGTATGTATTCGCCGCAGTTTGGGTTTCTGAGGCCATTTTCTCTGCTCAAAGTCGCTTATCCCATCGTGCACTGCGTTTAATTACGCGGTCCATGTACGTACATAGGATCTGCAAGTGTTTTATCGATGCTCTTGTTCATGCCGCACTTATACAATGTTTCAGTCGTCCTCTCTCATCAATGTGTCGACAGGTCTCATCCGTAATCCATATTTTGAGCTTATGTTGTCTATATCCGATATGTTGTTGAATTCTTAAATAGTTTTCTCGAATTAAAATTATTGGGTTTTTATAACGCGATCCGCATTATTTTCAAAATTGAGGCATTATATATGGCCTCGATTGTCAGTCAACAGTACGGTAATAAATATGATTTGTGTCACTAAAATATAAAACTATTTGGAGTCAAAAATTAAAGACATCAAATTCAAAATTTTTACATCTTAATTTCTGACTGGCTCTTGTAATATAATTGGAAAATAATAAAAATTAATAAAGGAATGATCAGGCAAAATTAATCCCTAATCGTATAGAAAAAAAGTTTTGTGTCAGACAACTTTCCCGAAGCATATTTTTATTTTTTTTATACACAGCCCAATCACGAATGTTCCCAAGGAATTTTTTTCCGTGAGAAAACAAACAGTAACAAAAAAATTAACAATTGGCATCACTGAAGTTGTCTTGCTTATTTACATTGGATTTATTATTTTTTTTATTTTTGTGGCTGTGCAAGTCAAAGTAAAATTTTGTTAATTCAATATAAAAAGTTAAAAAAAAATTGCATAGGCTTGCAAGTTCTTTATTAAATATATTTTTCTGACAGGTTTATCAGTAACATCAACGGGCTTTACCGGCACAATTTCGACGCATGATTTATTATTCCTGGTAATTTTTACTGGTATTGTGCTGCGGTCCTTTGCCATACTTACTTTTTTGATTGGTCATTTAACCCTTTATGCGGCAGAAAAAAACATACCTGTTAATCGGCGGCAAGGTACCCGGAATATACGTATAAAATAAATATTTTTGCAATAAATATTTAGTTAAAACGCTGCAAAATATTAATGGACTGGGCCAAAGACACCAGTGACCGACATAGTTAAGTACTTGTGATTGATCCTTGATCGGAAACCCACACGCCCAGTTGGAATAGTGGGACTGTGGGTAAGACCACTAAGATTTTATGGGGTAGTCCAGACAAGAGGAGAGCAAGAAGCCTCCTCAACGGGAGTAAATAGTATGATGGTGCGTATCCTGATCGGTCAAGGGTGGCTGCGGGCACAACTACACCAAGTTGGACGGGCAGAATCTGACGAGTGTAGTGCGTGTGACAAGGAGAGCGAGACGCTGAAACACTTTTTCTGCTACTGTCAAGCCTTTCTCGAATCCCTGAGGAACGTTGACTGGAAAA
The DNA here is from genome assembly GCA_943735925.1 of Pollenia amentaria. Taxonomy (NCBI): domain Eukaryota; kingdom Metazoa; phylum Arthropoda; class Insecta; order Diptera; family Polleniidae; genus Pollenia; species Pollenia amentaria. The sequence goes on along the minus strand of OX031008.1, from coordinate 193,998,000 downwards.
TCTTAAGGAATTGCGTCCGAGAAACTGGGTTTCTTAACGCCGGACGTTTACCCGCCCCTATAAGTGGGGTAGCACTATCCACCTAAATCCCCATGTTTCTTTGTAAGGAGTACACAACAGGCCCGATAGTGGCCTAGGTGTATATCGTATGGATATGAGGTTGCATCTTTGAGGGTTGGTCCTCCTTTCGACCCAACCTAACCTAACTAACCTACCAAGACGGAACTTTAACCAATTGTTGGTCTCGGACTGCTTAAAAGGTTTTCTCCATGCGCTTAGATCTTTTGTACGTTAACTGCAGCTCGATGCAGCAGGAATTACAAGGGCTTCTCCGTTTTCGCTTTTCTTCATATATTTTCACAAATGTCTTTCATTTTGGAGTATCTGCATTCATTCTTCCGATGTGTCCCAGATAACGCAATCGTTCTATCATTATGTGTCTTACTATGTTCAAAGTGGTGTAAGTCTCGAACAGTTAATGATTGATTCGCCACCTATACTCTTTGTTAACGGTATATAGGCCCATACATTTTACGAACTAATTTATCGATTTTTATTTCCACACGGGTATTACATGCGTTTTTTGATTTCATGGAGATAGATTTGCTCCTTGAAATATTTGATTATTGCATAATAACAACGGCGGTCTTGATCTCTCGGTTGAAAAGGTTGTTCACAACCCTTTAATTGTGGAATTAAAACAGGTGTAATTGCAGAGACCCCCATGTGTCTCAGCTATTGAATGAAGCTAAAATTGTTGAAAAAGTGTGAAAATAAATAACACATGTTTGCAAGCAATATCGTTCGTTTTATTTTAAGGCAGATAATATTTTTCTTTTTTACAGTGGATCCAAGGTCGGTATATTCTTCTTCTACTTCGAAAATACAATTGCCTGTTTAAAATTCGTCAACATATTTTACTATCGTTAATTTTTTTGCAGCTGCAATCAATACCTTTGTTTTGCTCTTCTTAAACGCCAGACTAATTTAAGCTGAATCCTTCTCAAAGACAGCAGTGACATCTCGGATGTGTCTTTCAATAATGTCAATGCAAGCATATTGAAAGCATATGACTTTTGTCTTCAGCGTTGCCCTTTTATTCGAAAATTTTTTTCATTAATTGGCTGAAAAAATTGCACGATAAGTTGTCCTTTCGTCTGACACCTCTTGTAGAGTAAAGGGTTCGGACATGACAGTTCCAATTCTTACTTACAACGACGCACTTATTTCACAGAAATACCGTAATCCGACAATAGATTCATATATTTTATATTTAGGCATTCCATTAATTGCCCAACATGCATAAACTGCTCAAATGATATGCGCTAACATTTTATTTCTTTTGTTTTTATCATTAATTGAACTAAAGGGTATGAGCCTGGAACTTAAACAAAACACAAAGTGCCTGGGAAATATATTGGATAGCAAACTGTCGTGGAAACTAAATGTGGAAGAAAGGGTGAAAAAGGCAACAAACGCGCTCTATGTATGCAAGAAAATGCTGGGCAAAACCTGCGCTTACACATTGGATTAACACAGCGGTGGCGAAACCAATTTTACTCATCGGAATACTAGTATGGTGGATGGCATTGGATCAGATATCATACCGGAATAAGCTAGAGGGTACTCACAGACTCGCTGAGCTTAGTATCACCGGAGCTTTGCGTAGCACACCGACTCGGGAATCTTATAAGTTTCCCGATTACTGTAGTATTTTCCAGGCGGAAATATTTGCGGCCAAAAGGGCTGCTCATTTAGCTCGTAGTTCAAAGTTTTGTGGGGATCCTATGATCCAAAGTCGACTAATGTGATGTTTCCAGATAACAAGTTATTGTTTGTGTAGTAAAATCACCAAGTTTTTTTAATTGCTTTTTATATAAATTTTACTGCGCAATCAACTGCCTGCCGACTGGAAACAACACATAAACTTCTTCTGTCGCTACCGAGGAGTGACTGTAGGCTTCTAGTAGGTTTTATAACGGGTCACAGGTTGACGGTAGTATACGCCAAAAAGGCGGGACAACTGGCTAGTGACAATTGTAGATTCTGTGGGGTACCAGGGGAGTAAGAGACGGTGGAGCATATACTCTGCTACTCTCCGGCACTCATGCGCTCCAGAGTGAACTGCCTGGGAGACCATTACTTCCAAGATCCAGGGGGAATCTCTGGAGTTTGACTATTAAGACTCTTGGCATACGCCAGGAGGGTGTGGAGTACTCTGAGTGTCATCACTTCGAACAAACCTTTTGAACAGAGGGTAATCGTACATCGTGGTAACGCTAGGGACCAACTCGGTCTACTTTATGACGGGCCACCTAACCTTACCTAGCCTATAATTAATTGAATTTTTGTTTTCTTTATATTTCTGTTTATGAATGAACGTATATATTTTATTTATGTAGACTATTCTTAGTGTATGCAGAGCTACTAAATACTTTAAAAAAATATACATACAATGGCCACATTCCCATATAAAACACGTGCACGTACCCGGGTATCTGGGTGCACATTTAAAGGTGTTAAGAATCAATTCGTCCCGCACGCAAATTATAAAAATTATTTTAACTGTTCGACTGCACAAATCTAAGTTTTTTAAAAGTTAGGAGTTCTAAAGACCACAGAAGGATTATCAATATCAATGAAAAAAAATCTTGGTTAAAAACGCAAAAAGTACCTGCGTGCATTGGTGTACACATAAGGGTTAAGAATATTAATAACAAATATGATTCCACTCAGTAACACAGGTAATTGATGGGCCCATGTAGTTGAACTCGCTTGCAGCATCCCTTTAAAAATCCTACTTACAGTTTTTTTATAAACTTCCTTCCAATAGGAGATATGGGGAAAAATAAACATGTTCCGCGGGATTTTATTCCTGATTGAGCTGTTTGTTCAAAAATTATTGCTTACTCAAAATAATACATTCTAAAGTCCTTAGATCTTTAAGTCTATCGAACTTTAAAAATTAATAATTATAAAAACAATCTTAAATCTTATTAAGAGTAAACATTTTTTTACCTATTTCATTAATTGTTTCTAATGAAAATCCCACTGTTATTTTAGCTACGACATCATTATTGCTTTTATTATGATTGTCATTATTATTATTTGTTGCAGCCATTGAATGTGATTGGAATGACAAACATTTGCAACTGCTGATGATGATAATAATAAAGATAATGTTGTTGCTTCAGCAGCGACAACAAAAACTACAAATAGTTGGTTGGTGATGCTGGAATTTATTATTCTATGTAACAAGTCTTAAATAATGTTTGTTTTATACACAAATACTTAAACACACACTCGTAGAAATGCCAACACACTAACACACTTTTATTACAGCTAAAAAATATATAGACCCAAGACATTTTCTCTTCTTTTTATTGTTATTCCTCCAATCGAAAAAGGAAGTTGAAGAGCAAGAGGAAAACGGAAGTATAGTAAAAAAAGCAAACACGAGCACAAACACAAGCACATCATTACACACTTACAAAAGTATACATTTATTAAAAAAAAACAACAACATTCCATTTTCATTAAGGGACAGAAAAAGAGTGAGAAGAGACAGGAAGTGTGTGTTTTTTTTAAGAGAGAATAGAAGCATTTTAATGACTGTGTTACCGTTTATTAGTACGTACGTATGTCTTTCTGTCCGTCTGCACACTATTATCAAAAATTATCATTTAGACTTGACAGTGATTTTTCAACATTCAAACCCAAGCAAACACGTTTAATAGTTTTATTTCGTACCACTTTCCAAATTTTCTATCTTTTCGGAATTTTCTTTTTTTTCCCAACAACATAAAAGTTTTCTAATTAATTTTATTTATCTTCTTGAAAGTGAGTAAAAAATTTGTTAAAAATTGAATAGAAGAAAAAAAAGCAAGCGATTGCTAACAAAAGTGCTTTAGTTTTAAAATGTGTAAGACTGTGAGTTAGTTAGTGAGAGAGTAAATGCTAGAGTGTGGGTTTGTTTGCGAATTTGAAATTTTAAAAATGTCATTAACATTTTACAACGGGTTTTTTAAACTTATTTGAACGTGCGTACTTTTACAAGAAAAAATAGACTATTTGCAAAAAAAAAAAAACTTATATGAAACTCTAATTAAATGTTTAACTTACTTTTCCAAAAAAAAAAAAAAAAAAATGTTAAATGCATTTCAACTTTAATAAACAATTTTCAAAACCATTTGAAAAAAGTAGAAAAATCTTTTGTCTGCATTTGAATGTGTGCTGATTTGTGAGTGTGTGGAAGTCTGTGTCAAATCTTGTTGGTAAATAATTTTAAAAAAACTTTATTTAAAAACTGTTCATTTATATATATTTTTTTTTTATATATTAAGCAAAACTTTTTAAATGACTATGACTTGTTGTCTTCTTTCTGTAAATGTTTCTTAGTTTGATTATGGCACAAAGTTTTCCTCCTCTGCATTCCTCTGTATATTTTATTTTAGTTTTATTAAAAAGTTTTTAAGCATGTTTTGAGGTAAAAAAATTAAAAGAAAAATATAATAGGAAAACTAACACCAGATACTAAAAATAGAAAATAATACACATATAATATATATGTGTGAGAATAGTTGTATCTTAAGTGATGACTGAAATCTGATAGGTGTTAGTGGTAAATTTTACTAAAGTTTTGTGTTTTTTGTTTTGAGAAAAAATGTTAAATGTCCAATTAAATTTATCAAAGTTTTTATATATTGAAAAAAAAACGAGAAAAAAATAAATATATTTTTCTTCGGTTAAATATAAATATTCATATTTTTTAAATTTTACTGAGGAAAGGTTAGAAGATGTTGTTAAAGCTTGAAGTTGAAGTTAAACCTACAAAAGGAATTTCTCAAATTAAAACGAGTTGACAGCTAAAAGAGTTTTAAAACCGTTTATATGTTTTAATTTTTTTTTAAGTTTGTTTTTAATTCTTTGCAAGTAACTTCTCGAATACATTATATTCGAATCATTTTTCATAAAAAAAAGACTGAAATTGTACACAGAAAAAATTAAAAGTTATTGCTAATCACCAAATTCGTAGAATCAAGCAAACAATTTGTTAAATTTGGACCTACATATTAGAAAAATGATTATTTTGATTACCAAAAACTTTCTTCCATATTTGCTTCTATAAATGAAATTTTCAATTTTGATTAAAAAATTAGGTGGCCTTATTAACATTACTAGCAGAAACTTGCAACGAGAGAGTGAATTTAAAATTTACAAAATTCTTCTCCCAATTACTCAAAAAAATGAAAAAGTAAATGAACGCTTAACCAGCAAAAACTAGTAAATTAGAAATATTGGCACTATTCAGCTGTAGGAAACAAGATTTTTTTCTTAATAAATTCAATTATTTTGAACTATTTGCGCAAGAATATTGTTGTTTAATTTTAGAAAAATAAATTTTTCATGTATATTATTGAAAAACTTTTAATTTAAAAATTATGGAAATTATTTTTGTTTTGTAAACAAAAACATGAAACATGTGGTTGAATAATTGTTACTAGTAGTAAAACAATTTACTATTAGAAATTTTAAAACAATTTTTTGTCGCTCAAATTTTTATGCTCTTTCTTCACACTCTCGCTGTAAGTTTTTCGGGTACATGAAAACTTACTAGTAACAATTATTGAAAATAAGCAATAATTTTTTTGTAAATGAGCACACCTTTTATTAAAAAACTTTGACATTTCAAACAATGTGTTAAGTGATTAATTTAAAAACAAATTGAAAAAAATCTATTTTATTCAATTACCTCAGGTAATTAAAATTAAATAAAAAATAATTAATAAAGTAATTGAGTTAAGCAAACTAGTAATCAAATCATTTTTTAGATTCCATTTTTTTTTTTTTGTTTTTTTTTATGAATGAATTAAAATGAATAATTGAAATTTAAATTCAAAATTAATAAAATTAGTTTCTTTTGGCTAGAAATAACACTATATAATTTTTTGATGATCGGTCCATATTTTTCTATTGGTTCCATATAAAGCCCACTCATAAGAAATACTTAGGAACATCTAGAACTATGACAAATAATTATATTGTGGTGAAATTTTGTTCAATTTAGTTTCGGGAGACTATAAATGATCGGTCGGGAATTTGCCAGAGGTCACATAAAAAGCCAACTTCCTAAAAGTTTTTAGTTGTTTAATACAAGAAAGCACTACCAAAGTTTTTGATGTACAGTCCATAATTTTCTAAAGGTCGCGAGTTTTATTTTTTAACTCACCAACACAAATTATAAAGCATGAAAATTGACTCGAATTGACGAGAAAATTGACCCTACCCTGCTCAAACTTCTAAAAAGAGATGTGTATTTCTTTCTAAGGAGGGCAGTATAGCCGACAGTTTATTTAATTAATGAATTTAAATTAAAAAAAAAAAAATAAAGGAAATATCAATTTACAAAACAAAAATTATTTTTCATTTATGTTCCACATTGCATTACAATCCAAATTTGAGAAAACCGTTTTAAACGTATTTGAAAACAAATTTATTTCTCAATTTGAATATATTTATTTATTAAGAGTGACAAATTCAAACATAGACCTTCAGCCCGTTGAAGGGCAAAAGGCCAAAGTCTCTGGTGGGAATCGAAACCGCAACCCTCGCCTGATAGACCAGCTCACTACCAAATAGCCTACCCGCGGCACTCAATTTGAATATAGTTTCCCATTTTTTGTTGAGAATAAAATATTTTTTCAATTATTTTCAAGCATTTTTTAAACATTAAAAATCTAACCTCCGTGTTGGTTCAGAAGTGCGTGTTTTTTTCGCTAATGTATGATAAGCGATAAAAATCAATTAAACCTTATTATCCCATAAGTGAATGAACAAAATAAAAATGATTCTCAGTTTTCAAATTCTTGAATGAAAATATACAGCGAATTATTGAGATCTTCATACTCAATTATTACTGAGCTTTTCGGTACTCTGATAAAATCCAAAAAAAAAAAAATATAATTCTTCGTGGAGAGTATTTAGGATTTGGCACAGCCTAAAGAACACAAAAAATAAATAAAAATTGATTTAGACTAAAAATTGTTGATATAAATGTAATTTGCACCAGCAAACAAATGAATATTATCAATTTAATATTTACTTCAGTTGATTCAGAAACTGATTTTATTTTTGATTACTGCTTCAATTGGTAAACAAGCTTGGAGAATTTTTTCTGTGTAGCATTTAATACATGTTTGATATATGGATATCCGTTCATCGCACTTTTAGAAATCGCCATCGGGGAAAAAGGCAAGCGCTTTCGCTATTCAAGGCCTTTTTGAAGCTTTGAAAATGCAATATAAATGATCTTACACCCATTCCACTCTGTCTTCTTAAGCCCTCCCGATTGTATTGGGATCATCTAAAAGATCACTTTGATGTTTCATCCTCCGGGGCAGATCAGGTACACCCAATACCTGGGATTCAAACAAAATCTAAAATTGACAGATGTCTTGAGATCGCAGCTGACCAGAGATCCCATTTGGTACCATGGGAGTCAGTTGCCTCTAGTTATCACACCGGTCTGACTAGTCGTTTAGGCCTCCGTCGGAAAAGCTTATTGTCCTTCATGGAGATAGTCTGTGCGAAAGTTTCGCCTGTCGGCTTAAAGGATACTTTCGGGGATCACGTGGTGGCTAAGGTTTTATACAGCCCAAAGTAGGGGGAAGGGATTCTACTAAAAACCCAGCTAAAGGGCAGAGGGTGCCTCGGTAGGCTAGCTGGTAGTGAGCTAGTCTATCAGTACCGGGGTTGCGGGTTCGATTCCCGCCAGAGACTGGTCTCCTACAGACAAGCGAAGAGCTTCGCGGAATTAGCGTAGGAATAAAAAAAAAAGATTTTGCGCCACTTGTGGGCAAGTTCGACCAGAGGAGGCACTTTCTCTAGGTGCTTTTGCTATTCAACAGAAGCTGTTGGCATTTTCCCAAAACAGTGGAGGCTAGACAGCGCCAGCTCCTTAGTAGTGAGGAAGTGTATAATTTTACCGGATTATACTCTCAAATTAATACCTGGGTGTGATAGTGCCTCTCACACCATGGGGCGTATGGTAAACGTATAGTATGTCACCATTTTGGAATAGATCAATAATTTTCTTTAAAGAGATCTTAGAGCATGTATTTTACAAATTCTTAGATACAGTCTGCCTACAACTTCTTCTTAGTAGTTATGAAAAAATGTGTAGCAAATACTTAAGATTTTCAAAAAATACTTTTCATCAACTTAATATTATTAGCACAAGCAATTAGGCTAAAGTTATGCTCCATTTTAGGATGTTAAGAAGACCTCCTAGAAAAAGTTAATGTTGATGGGAGAAGGCAAAAGGCCCAACCATAATGTGCTTAAGTTGGCTTCAGCAAATGTTCGAATACATGTAAATCATATGAGGCAAACCGTATTGAACTTAAGGAAACGTTTTGTTAAGTTTTATAAAATTGTCATTTGCTTAAGCAAAGTGCGAAAGTGATCGCACATTCCGTACGGAATCAAATGTGTTTTTATTTTGTTTTTGTTTTTTTAAATACATTTAAGAGAATTTTTGTTAATTTTTGACAGTAGGTTAAGCAAGGCTATGCATATTATGGTTGGGCCTAAAGCCTTCGTCTCCAATGACATTCCTTGTAAATTGGAAATAAAGTTGGAGTGTGGCTGGAAAGCCTCATGTCTGCAACAAATTAACGGGAAACAAGTAATTAGACTTTGAATACTAGTTTTTTTTTGTGTTATTAAAAGCTACTTGTGTGTTTTTGTCGCTCATTTTTACTAGTATCCAAAGTCTGATAACTTTTCACCCGTTAAGTGTACGAAAAAATCATGTTTGGTGGTCGAATTTGAAAAAAAAAAATGTAGTTGTCTTATTTGCAAAATACGAAAAAAAAATTTGAACATGTAATTTATATGGAAAAACTGAAAGACGTTACGTAGAATAAACATATGAAGCTGATCTTGTGGGAGCGCTTTTTTATGTCTACTAGAAACTTTTGAGATGATACTAAAACAATTTTTTTTTTGTAAGGACCCTTAATATACGTACATACATGCATATTTTTATGCTTTAAATTATAAAATCCTCCTTAACGTTTCTTTTATAACCCAAAAACTACAATTTCTCTAAGAGTTTTTGAAAGCTCTTTTGTTAAATCGTACATACATAACAAAAAAAAAAAAAAAAATCAAAATGATTGTATTATCTTTTTTTAATATTTTCCAAAAATGATTTTTGATTTTAAACTGGACACTGTTAATATTATAAAAAAAAATTTTAATCTCTTAAGAGAGTTAACCAAGATATTATCTTAAATAAAATTCAAACTGTAGCTTATCACATCGAAAACAAGTATCAGCATAACTAGACCAACAAAAATGTTAAGAACAAAAAAAGGAAACTGATAAAAAGGAAAATTTTATTTTCAACACTCAACAAAATGTCAATACAATTAATTGTTTAAGTGTCACAAAATGGGAAGTGTGAAAAAAATAAAATGCTTTTCATTTATTGAAGTAGACAAAACTTAAAAAAAAAAAATTTTATATTCTGTGTGCGACAGCTGGTGTAAATTTGTGTAAGAGCGTGTGACTGTTTAGAAAACTTATCCTTTTTTTTTTTGGTAATTTGGTACACTTATATTCATTACTCACAAATACTTTTGTAATTGTGAAAATTGTTAAACTATTTCTAGCACCTGCTACTATTTGGGGAATTCTGATATTTAAAAAATATTTATTTAAAGGGAGTTTTTAAAGATTTTTAGTAGAAAGTCTTTAAACTTTTAAATGCCAGTTTGGGAATATTTTGAGGAATATCTAATAAACATTATTAATAGAATTCGTCAGGGAATACACAATTTTTTTAAAATTTGAGCAGATAAAAAAATTTAATTGTGTGATTTTAAAAGTCGTTAACAAAGAGTAAAAACAATTTTATAAAAGCGGGTTTTCATTTTAACTGTAAGCAATGAAAAATTAGATAAAAAAGAACTTTTTTATACATACAGAACAAATTATAAATTGCTTCTAAGGCCCAAATGAATAACAAATTCATAATATCAAGCTGTTGATTTTGAACCTATTACCAAATGATTATATTGATTACTAAAAATTTTAAAATTGTGAATATAGTTTTTATTCAATAAATGATATTTTTGATTTGATTAAAAAAAATGATCAAAAAACTTTGCCATTTCAAACAATGTGTTAAGTTTTTTAATTAAGTAATGACTATTCCTAACAGCAATTCTACAAATTTAAATGCCTGTTTTTCAAAATAAATTGAAAATTTTTGCTTGGGATTTCATATTGAAACAACAATAAAAAAACTCAAATTTGTTTTTGATTTCAATATAAATTTATAAACGAAAATTTTAATTTTAGTTTGAAAATCATGCAGTAAATTATTTTAGTTTAAACAAAAACGTAAATTTTTTGATATTTAATTAAAAATTTATTTCAAAACAACTAAAATATTAATAAAATCAAAATTATATTTTTGATTTTCTTTCAATTAAAAAAATAATTGATTCAATTATCACATTAATTAAATTTAAGTACTTTTTAAACCATAATTTTTATTTATAAAAAACTTTTTTCTGTGCAAAAACAAAAAAATTATTGAAAGAAGAAATTGTTTTATAGTAAGAAATTTTTTCAGACAATATACCTGATTCAGATGAATTACTCTTTTCACTTGTATAAGGTCTTCAAATTTAGTCTCAATTTACACGTTTCATCTTTTGATGCTCAACATCTTTTAAATTCTCTTTTGCAGATGCGATTATGTTCACACGCAGCAACCGGTTTCTTCTTTTTTTGCTTCAAAACAACAACACTTTTATTCAAAGCGAACCAAAGAGAAAAAGAAAAAAAATTTACATGCAGCCATTGTTGTGCATATACCTACGAATGAGAACACAAAGCGTACTGCCAATGTACAGGCATCTCCGTACCAACCCCTTTTCTTCTTGCTTCCCTCTCCATAAAACACAAGAGTTGGGCATCAAAAGATGAAACGTGTGAATGTAGACTTACTGACGTTAATGATCTTCGGGCCAAATTTGAACCAAATAAAAAGTCGTATCCTACTGATATTACAAATGTGAAAGTTTGCTTCTTTGTGGCGCTTGTGGTGGCTTTTGATGAAATTTTGTAGACGGATAGTATACGGCATGATGGGCCCGGGTTTCCAAAGGGACTTGCCAAAGGATAAACAGCTTTCGATCTTTTAGGCGGAGTTCTACGCCTTCCTCATGTACGTTGGGGAATGTCTAAGGACGGCAAAGGATTTGAGATTTTTTATAATGTCGAATAGCCAAGCCGCTCTTAGAGCACTACCTTCCTTGGAGGGGAAGTCCAGGTTAGTCATGGACTAAATTTCATCTCTGAATGAGTTAAGAAAAAAAAATGACTTGAATTTGTTGGGCCATGCCGGTGACGAAAGGGCTCATTGCTTGGCAAACAGGGGCGGTCGCCATCCAATCATAGACCCTGAGCTATTCTTCGGCGTCCCTGTCGGTCCCATTAGACGGACGTAACAAAAATGGTACGAACGTGAATTCCTTCACAAATGGACGTCCACTTTTGGATTAAGACAATCCAATAGATTTGTTACACTGTCCCCTGGCAAGTCAGGTTAGCTACTTCTGCTTGAGTAGGCGGAACTTAGACCTATCTACGCCTCTTTAGGCATGTACCAACTGATATTTCTGATATTTCTCCAGGCAGGGTATATTCTTGACATGGTTAGATACATGGGCTGCACAAAAGATCCTCTGGGTCGTGGTGCTTATGGCCTTCTACGTACATACATACAACGTATGGCCCAGATTAACAATAGGGTAATTTTTAAGAAGTAGAAACGGAAAATAATTAAACTTTTGGTAGTTTATCTGTATCTGGTACAGATTAAAATATAGGGTACTTTTTAAGGGTCCAAAATTGGTACTTTTTATCTTTTCGATCAATTTGGTATACATACAGATAACAGCGTACACTGATATACAGTGTACTTCCTGAGAGCCTCAAATGAGGAAAAGAGGTACTTTTTTCTGTTATTTTTCCTACTTTTTGTCAAGACTTGGTCTTGATGTTGATGTTTGGCTATAGACTGGCAGGCGCCCCAGTGGCGCAAACGGTAGAAATAATAATAAAAAAAAAAAAAAAAAAAAAAAAAAAAAAAAACTAGCACACCGTCTTTGCGATTTCAAGTCGTAATCGCATTTGCGAGGCCTGAATATTTTTCTCAAATTGTTTATTTATTGACTTATATGAAAAAAATTAAATTTCTTGTCATTTCATTTTGACGTTTACACTTATTACTCGTATAATAATACAGCAGGCTATTCACAACGGTGCTGTTTAACTTAAAATAGTACTTAGCACTTTAAGAGGTATAAAAGGGAAAAAATTGCTGTTATTGGTACTTTTCCTCTTTTTTATACATTTCGTATACAGATTGCATATGGTCCAGTGGACGGAATATATTTAGACACCCCCCTTGCTTTCAACATGGACAGCGGTAAGTTGGTTGCTCAAGAGTATCGAGTGCTAAAAATTTATATGTGAAATATTTCAACATAATACTAAGATGTAGAAAACTAAATAACATTTCTGTAAACTTTTTATAAGATAAACCCTTTTCCTGAAATCTTTGTTATTTTCTGTAATTTTCACGTGAAAGAAGTCACTGGTAAAAGCTAGATTTATATATAAACAATTATTTTCTTCAATTAAATATATACGATTCACTACACAAGCAGTTTGGACACAACAACAAGATGTTTGTGTAAATATTTTAACATGCTTCATACTTTCTTCGTATGTTTGTTTAATCGTTTATGCGGATTATTTAGCTCTTAAAATAAAAATGAATAAAGTTATAATATATATGTATGTGCATTTTATAATAAAAAAAAGCTTTTTAACGCTTCTGAAAAGAGTGCTTTATAAACAATCGGTTTTTTAAATATCTCGCTCGTTTTTTAATGTAAACAAAATAATTTAAATATACTTCTTTGAACATAAAGTACTTTTTTTAAGTACAAATATATATAATGTCCAGTATTAAGTTAGGATCATATAATAAATATAAAGTCCTTTTAGAACAGAAAGTATATATTTTGACCGTACGTGTTATACTTTTTCGATTTTGAATGCTATTTTGAATACTAGGACACTTTAGCTAAAACCATATGGATAAATGAAACGTATTATCAAGGCGAATTCATTACAGGTGATCCTTAAAGCCCTGCTGATAACTTTTTTTCTTTAGCTTTATAATTGTTAGATGTCAAAATTTTGCTTATTATCTTTGTTTCTGTTTTAATTCGTTTCGGTTTTTGACATTGTACAATGATTTTACAAAAACAAATTGCTTGTGGTTTTTGTACGAGTTGTATTTGTTGTACTACCGAGATTACCTGGAATGAATTCGCCTTGCGTATTATTTTCATCAAAAGAACTAATTTTTTCAAACAGCATGATTTTGAATAAAAGTATTTTTTTTTTGTTTTTGGAAAAAAAAACCTTTTTTAGTAAGAAGTACTTTTAGAAAAAATCCCCTTTCTTAATGTATACAAAAAAAAAAAAAAATTATTAAAAATAACAAAAAATCAAAAATGCTTGTAAAATAAAATTTATATACTGGCATATTCCAGAAATCGAAATGAAGTGGATTTCAAATCGAACGATATTTTGATTTCAATTATTTATAAAATGACAGTAGTTTTTAAGAGTTGTTCTTGTAAAGTTATTTGGTACTCAAAGAATGAAGTATTTAAAAAGGAATATTTATAAACTTTCTTAACAGGCTTGTTTTTAAAATTGGTTCGATTTTAAATCCACTTCACTTCGATTTATAGAACGTACCCGATATTCTTACAAACTGTTGAAAAAAATTATTTAACATCCACTTTTTGCTATTCTTTAAAAATATATTTTTTTAAACATTATAATTTCAACATTACTAAATAATTTTTTTTCTTCTTCTTTATAGATATACTTCTTAAACGTTGACAATGATGCTAAGAATGATGTGGCACGTAGTGATGAAACAAAATTTTAAAGTTTCTACAACTATTTACTTTTAAAACAAAAGAACTTTAACAATAAATTACACACAAAAGCAACATCTTCTCTTGATTTTTTTTAACCCCGTCACACAATTTTCAATAAACTACAACCGGTTACTACTACTACGACTACCACTTATACTACGGTAACTACCACAAACACACATATAACAAATAAAGGAAAATTCACCCTTTTAGCCTTAAAGCATAAGTTTGCGTTATACTCTCACACATACAACTACTACCGCAACTAACGTTTGGAAAAAACGAACAAAAGCTTTGGAAGAAACACAACTTAAGGATCGCGTAAAGAAGAAAGCAAGTAAAACAAAAAGAAAATAAAAACGTTTTATGTTTATGATAGAGAGTCATAAGTATTTGACAACATGTGTTAAAGTGTTTGAATGTGGGTGTGTGTGTATGCAAATGTGTCTCAGACTGGGTACTTTTGTGACAGAGTGACAAAGTATGTGTGTATGTTAGAGAAAAGGAAATGAAAATAGAAAAGAAACTTATGGCGCCTTTAAGCTTATAAAAAATGCAATTCTGTGTTTTACACACGCTCTCAACAATTGCTCCTACTGCTGCTGTTGTTGTTTTTAGTCGTCTTCGACAGTCGTTTATGTTGTTATTGCTGTAGTCGGTATATTTAGAGATTGTTAGAAAGATGTTGACGACAATGTCGTTGATGAAGGTACTGACTGATGTTGCTGGTGGTAACAAGTGATAAAATAATTTGACTCTCTATCAAAGTGTTTTGTGTGTGTGTTTAAAACATACTAAAGAGTCGTGTGCTTATTATTATAAAAAAAGACAAAAAAAAAACAGCTACCATTAAAGAGAAAATAAAAGATTTTTTAAAAGAACAACTATGAAAAAATAGTTTAACTTATGGCCACTTGTAAAAAAATGTTGCTGTATTGTGAACATTTCCAGACAATGCACTTTAAATACACAAACAACCGTTTAGCTGTTCAACTTATAAAAACCTAATATTTGAAACATTCTTCTTAAACTTAAAAGAGAATTTATAAAACAAAAAGGAATCTTCAAGGATTAAAACCATTAAAAGAAATAAAAGAAATTAGTAGCAGGAAGGCCAAAGTTAAAAGGAAATCATCTAACAAAAAAACCCACCCTTTTCATTAAATAGCACTTAGATTAAAAAATTTAAAACAAAAAAATCAATCAACACACACCATCACGTACTAATGCTACTCCTACTACTACAACCATTTACATCCTTTCAACAGAATCCATTTACATTGGGCAACCAGAAACGGAAATAAAGTAATTATTTTAAAAGAAAATTACAGCAAAAGTTGTTTGTGTCTCTGCTTCCAAAAACCAAAACGTGTTCAACAAAATCACACCTACTTAGGAAACTGAACTGAAACATAAATACCAACAAACAAACAAAACTAAATTACAATTGAACTTTATCATTGCAAAAGCAACCACCAAAAATATGAAAATTTAGAAAAAGAAAAAAATAATCTAAAATATAAAAATATTTATAAAAGCCATTTATTACCAAACTGTGCAAAAGTGTTTCATCAAAATTCATATAAAGAACCAAAAAAACAAAACCTATAAAAAACTTGAAAACAATAAAAATATAACTCAAATCAAATCGTTTTTATATATAAAATTATTTTTATATATATTGTGCTCTATTGTTGTTGTTGTTGTAGGAGCTGTTATAAATTTAACGTCGCAATGCAAATAACTGTCCCTTTTAGGGCTCTTGTGATTGCCCATTTATTCTACTGTGTAGCACCAGCTGGAGGTAAGTACAATAAATAAATTTTATTCAGTTTCTTTTTATATCATAAATAAATTTCAAATATGAAAATAAAATGTAGTCAAAGTGGGGAGTGGAGTTTCCTAGAGAAATTCTTGATATTTTAATTTATTGATGGTAATTATTATAGCTGTTGTTATTTTTACCGCCTGTTTTATTTACCCTACAATCAGCATCACTAAACGACTCATGAAATTATAATGAGGGGTAGCACAGAAACTGCTTCAATATTTGCTTGTCTTAATTATTTAATGCAAAAAATAGAATATTTTCCTTGCAAAATAATTATGTAAAAGAAAAAAAGCAATAAATTAAAGTGCCTGTGATGTGATAATGCACCTGTTGAGAGGGCAATTAAATAAATCTGTTTTTGGTATATAATTTTGTAATTTGTAAAGAGTACATTTTCTTTTGATTAATATGATCGATCAACTTTAAATAATGGCGTATTTTAAATATTTTGTGGAAAGTTAATAAAGAACAGCCACTACTATACTGCGTTTTCTATCACATTAAAACAGAATAAGGAAATTGTCTCATTTAATAAATGAACAAAGATGGAGAAAAGTTAAGAATCCTAACATTTAGCGGCTGACTTAGCACTAGCTATAAAGAAATGATTTGAGGCTTTAGAAAATAAGTAAACCTATTATAAAATCGTACTCCTCTTCTCCGTACACCTCTTCTCATATCTTATCTTTCATACGGAAAAGTCAATGCATTCCATTAGGCATTCTTTAGCAGTTAGATCAGGGGGCAAATTATGACAGTCGTGACCAAATACTTTTTTGACTTGCAAGTTCAGTTAATACTGAACGAATCGATATTATTTTTTTAGTGTTGTAAAGCATTTAGTTGAGTTTTCACAACAAATAAAAAATAATGTCGATTCGACTGAAAGAATTCGAAATAAAATTGCTTTCGAATTTTTGCCAACAGGAAGGTAATTGAATAAAAAAAATTCTAAGCTGTCCTTCAATAAGGCCTGAAGGAAAGAGGTCTTCTGAGTGTTCTCGCTGGTTTGTTTTTTCTCAAATCAATCTTTTAACAGAATTAACCGAAGCCATTAGAAATGTTAAATATTTAAATTAATTAAAACAGGACTCTAATGACATAATCGAACATTTGATACGTTTAGAGAAGTCCAGGAAAAGGACTGAGAAATTAGATATTCTGTATTATGGATTGCCTTCGATTTCTTCAACATCTACGACAAATGAAAGAAGTTTTTCCAAGTCAAGTTTTATTCTAATGAATGTAAGAAGAGATAAACTCACTGTTTTATTGTTGGTATTTTGTTTAACCCTAGTAAGATAACGTTATTTTTTTGTACTGAAAAGATAACGTTACGCTTGAAAGACGTGTGCTAGTTTATATCCTTTAAAGGACATCACCGAAAATAATATTGATAATTTTTTTTGTTAAAATCATTTATTTATAAAATTTTCTTTTAAAATAAAGTAATTTTTTAACAGAAAACAATAATAAAAATTAAATAAAATAAAATGCAATAAGTCTTACAAAAATATCACAACTTAAAGAGTTATTTATAAAGGACTTCAGTTCGGCTCTAAAAACTAAAATAGATCCTTTTCTTGTACTTTGCTTAGATAATAATATATGTACCAAAAAAAAAAATAATAAATTAAAATATCATTATATGCAAGACTTGCAAGCGAAATATTTGTGTGTCGCCACATATAGGTGCATTGCATTTTAAACATACCATTTTGAACGTACGTCGAATTTTTGATGCACAGAAACCACAGTATTTTCTCTTTTTGTTATTCAGGCTATTCTCCACTGCTACTCCAATTATTGTATACATCATCAGCTAAATCTTTTTTAATGTTACAGTGCAAAGTTTTCGATAAAGTAGGAATTTTTAGCATTTTGTTTGGTGCATTGAACAATTTCTGAAATTATTTCGGTAGTAACAAAAATGCCGAAGCATGAAATTGGGTTGTACAGGTATTTACATTCCCAAATTTGTCCTCGTGCCGTTCGAACTATATTCATTGAAGAAATTCGGCCAGCGCTATGAACCTTTGATGTAGTTCAGCAGTCCTTACTTTTAGGTCTTATAGTGGGATAATATACCGTAATAATTGGCTATCGGCAGAAGTAGTAAAATTATCAGGTTCTTGAGTATTTTCCTTAGTCGGTGGTATATTCTCATCAGCATCAACAAGCTTGTCTTATACATCACTTTGAACACTATCCTCCATTTATTCATCTTCTGATTTGCTCACATTTTCCAGTGAATCTGAGCGTCCAACACGCTGTTCAACAGCATCAACTTCTGCGTCGTCCAAGCCGCGCTTACAAGACATTTTTACAGCTAATTTAAATAACAAATACCTTAAAATTCAATTAAAATAAAAAGTTATTTTTGCGACAAAAGTTACACTAAAGATAACGATACGTCTCTCAGACATTTGTGTTTATTTGTGCTTATTTCTCAAAGAAAACATAACTTAACGCAAGAATGATAGAAGAAAGATTACGACAACACGAATCAAAAATTGAATTTTCTGCGCAGGTGGGTTAAATGACGTCACGAAACATACACGAATAGGTAACCCTAGCTTGGGTTAAGCTACGTCATCTAACGGGAAAACATGCGCATGGCGTAATCTCTTTTTATATCATTCTTGACTTAACGCACAAAAAATGCCACCACCAACAAGCTGATGCTAACTTCTGAGATAATTGAGCGCGAGAAAGTTGTATATTAACAAATGTGAGAGTAGGAGCACAAAATTAAAAAAGCGTACGTTTTTTTTTTTTTTTTTTTTTTTTTGTTGGGACCAGCACTCAGGGGATGACCCCTACTAATGCAATGCAGACGTACCTTATCTATCTAGAGTTAAACTTTTATATCGTTGCAAATAAGAGTTTTTGAATGTATGTCGGTAATTCTCATTCCCTCTGTAGTCTTGTTTGCTGATAGCTTTGGCTTTTCAAAAATTATTTAGGAGAACGTTTCCTGATGATCTGGCCTTAGCGACCAGTGAAATGCGCATAGGAACAGCTTATCTTCCAATAATAAATTTCAGTATTTTTATCAATTATTAAAAAACGGGAATTAAGCACAACAAACAAAATCTTTAAATTAACTTAATATATTTAAGTACTAGAACATATTTACAGGAAATCAAAGAAACATTAAAAATAAAATATGAATATAATAAAATGTTATATTCTCACATTTTCAAATATTCCCAAATCCCTCCCCATGAAACTCTGCCCATTATTAAGTGTTGAAATCCTGCAGTTATGGTTAATCCCCTCCGGCAAATCAGATTTAACATACTAGTACGTATTCTTATTTAGCCATCGATTGAGACAACGACGAATGCAAATGCTTAGCGAATGTTAAATTGTAACTTAAATGCACTGAAAGAAATTATAGTTTTTAACACAAAACAGTCACAAATTAAGTTTATAAAAGTGCTATGGTAATGTGCAATGGGGATACTAATAGATCGTACCTAATTTATTATTTTTACAAGTTAAGGAATCATTATTTAATTTATTTTATTTAAAGGTACCTTTGTACTTAAACCTAGAAATTTTAGACGTTTCCAACAACAAATCCAATCATTATATAGGGTTGAAACTTCGCATCGAGAAAACTAAAATCTTGTGCGGTCTTTTGAAAACTCGGTTTAGTAGTTTCATAGCTTTAAGCTGCCAAATATAAAACTATTCAAAATTCAGGAACAGTAGTAGGGTTCCAATTGTGTATTTAAATAATTTAGAAGCTACCCAGTCAAAAAATTTGTGTTTATTAAAGCATTTAAGTGAAAAAGCGCATAATCAAGCGGTTCAATAAGAGAGCTCTTATACAGCAGCAAATGATAAAGAATTAAGGCCCTAATCATGTACAACGCAGTGCAACGGCACAGAACTAACGCAACGCCAAAGAATAACATTGAAAGCACTAACAATGTCATAAATATTTTGTAATTTTGTTGTTGCTTTCTACAGAAATTCACATTGCGTTTTAAAATTTCAAACGCTCCATGGCTTGTGTCGTTGAAAATTTTAAAACGGTACATGAAATTCTGTTGAAAGCCACAACAAAATTACAAAATATTTATGACATTGTTTGTGCTTTCAATGTTATTGTTTGGCGTTGCGCTGCGTTGTACATGATTAGGGCCTAAAGATACAAAAGAGCTGCTATTTTAGTGCTGACAACGTAGAAGGTTTTTAAGCGAAAAAAAATAAAATTATATTATGGTTTACGAAAACGATTGAATAAAAGGCATTTAAACATATAAAAGCGAAACATTAATGAATAAGTTAATATAGTTAGCCATTAAAAAGCAGGTTAGGAGTGCTTTATTTGCATGTTTTATTATGTTAAAAGCTGAAAATAGTCCTCCAAACCCCATACAAAAATCAGGCATCCCATCAGCAGGTTTGAAGCGATTTGAGGTATGAATTTATACATAAAACCTGCTCCTTTTGGAGCATATTTTTTACTGGGTACATGTAAGTAAATATTGTACTTACATATATTTATAATCACACATATTTAAATGACCCAATTCTTCGTAAATATGATATTAAGTAAAATCTAACATATTTTAAATCTTGAATCAATTTAAACTTAAAACCTTAAATAACTATATTAGGTCCTAAACATTTCACTATAACTATTGATTTCACATTAACCCTTTTTTATTCTAGATTGCAGTTTTTAAAATTGAACTTATTTAAAAAAAAGAAACTCTAAACTATAAAGTTTAACGTATATGAGGGAGGTTATCTTCTTCAATATATTTACTTTTTTATATATTGATTTATTATCAAATAGTTTTTCTCATACGTCTGAACAGATAGCGAGTAAAAGACCTCTACTTTATTCCAACTATTAAACACACACACACACACACGCACACACATACACACATGCAGGTATAAACATTCTTTAACTACAACATGCTATAGTTTATGGATGGAACAATTTATTGTAGTGTTTTAGCCTTTAAATACATGTTGGTAAAGCACCTTTTCATATACGAGTTTAATGTTTATGGCGTATTTTAAACTTATATAAAGCAAAAAAAAAAAATAAATAAATAAAAAGAAACTGTAGAAGTCGTTATGAAAGAAAGAATCTTGCTCACAATATTTATTTTCAATATGTAGCAAATGTGCTGGTAGTTATGGTCTATAAAAGCTACTGGTACTTTTTAAAATAATTTTTTTTTTAAATTTTTTTTTCAAGTTGCTGCACTGCATTGTACTATTTTTGTTTTTCCTTATATCCCACTTAAAAGAGAATTTGTATTTATAATCGCCATCATACATTTATATGAAGCTGTATTTGGTTGTATTCTAGTTGACAGTGGATACATCATTTTATTATACCCACACCACAATAGTGGCGAGATTATTATGCATTTGTGCTGATATTTGGAGCACTTTAAAATACTAGACCCACCTTTTATAATACTCAGAATCGCTTTTTGAGTCAATCTAACCATGTCCATCCGTCCGGCTAGCTGTCAATGTAAACATTATGCGCAAAGAACAGGTCGTAATTTTGAAGATAATTTGATGAAATTTAGTACATACTAGAGAAGCATCGAATACCGATACCGATATATCTGCGATACTTCACTTTTGCAGACATATCGTTATCGGCAATATTTTAGTGTCGCTACTTTTTATATAGTTTTTTTGAACCAACAAATACATTTTCAATGCTTATTTCTTGCATAGCAACTTTTAGCAAAAAATTAAACAGAATAATAAATGGTTTCTTTTAACTCTTAAGCTGGACATCGGTCCACACAACGCAAGTAATCCTAGTTCATGCTTTCGGTACGTATATGCATTTTACGCATTTGCTGTGTAACTTTTCAATAAACGTTTACACTACGACTTTTTAGACTGATGCATAAGCGCATTGAATGCTTGGCGTGGACCTGCAGCATCAGCCGTTTTGCTTTGCACCATAATGGTAAAAAGTTCTTCCATTGATAAATCTTGTATGTACGTTTTAAGAATTTTCTGCTAATTTTTATTGATTTTTGTGAAAATAAAAGTCATTTCGTTGCAAATATTGAGTTTCTTCAAAAAAAAAAGACCACAAAATTCATAAGCAGAGCCACTGCTACATTTCCTGACACTGTTTCGCAGTCTTCGAACATTATTAGAAAATACGATAAATTAATAAACTGAGATGCAGAATAGTTCAGATTCCCAAAAATTGGCGATTTACGTAGCATTAGCTCTGAATAAAAGATTTAAGTGTTTAGAGAATAATAAAATCTATTGTGTATCTACAATTCTCTACCTTCGACACAAAGCTAGAAAATTTCAAAGACAATTGATCTAAAAAAAACTTCTTATTGGGCTACTCAACATGACTCTACATTCCGAAAGTGTTGAAGACTCGGTCACCCCTACACCTAGTAAAAGTTCTGATAAGTCTACAATCTTAAAAGAAAATTTGGAGAAGAATGGTCCTCTGTCCATCCTACGCTGTGGTTCAGCTAAATAAGAAGTCTGTGCCTTAGATCGTATAATTTTTCTAGAGACGCAGGTCCATTTGTTTATTGGCGCTATTAAATATTATGCTTAAAATTTGAGACCATGATGAAGAAATTCTTAAGTTGTCAAATGAGCTCAGTCACATCTGAGCGACGACTTGTTATCGCAAGTCTGCTTCAAACTGAGTTGCGAAAAAATTTCATTAAGCATAATTTTGAATGTTAATAATCTCTTTAACTGTTCTTCTGCTTAAAAAAATAAATTAATTTTACCATGAATTTAAATTAATTTCGTAGTTTTTAAAATCTTTTTAATATCAATTTTAAATATAAATAATCTCTTACACTGTAATTTTGTATAATAAATAAATTACTCTGCTTGGGTTTTGTTAACTTTACCTTGAATTTAAATTTAATATTCGTAACGGTGTCGGCGATATTTCTCTTTGAGTATCGGTATCGTATCGGCAAAAACGCGTATCGTTACATCCATAGTACCGACCTTTTATCGTTGTAAATGGTGACAATAGGTCCATAATTTCAAATAGCCATACAAGCTTCTTTCCGGAATATAGTCTTTGTAGTCATTAACCATAGTATTATGTTGGTATTAAGATTAAATTTGGTCAAAACCTGTTTTATTATAACCTGTATCATTTTATTTAATTTAATTGGAATCGACACATATTTGACCGTAGCTCTCATACAAACGCTACTCCAGAAAATTGCTGTTAATGTCATTACTTTTTTTTTTAATTTAAATATTAGCATCAAAATTGGCCACAAAGACTTTAACGATAGCTACTATGTCATGACAAAATGTTTTGCTGTTGGGTCCAAAATTAGCCATAGATTTCATATGAGCTCCGTTCCTAAAATCACTGAATAGCAAATATAACTCATGTAGATGAATATCTTAATAATACTACGCTCAAAATTCGACAACTTTCGCATGATTTTTCACCTACTTATATAAGTGTGTTATGCAGGATCTCTGGCTTCCTATGCTACCAAATATTGTACACCCTTAAAAATTTGCCTCTAAAAGCTGTGATGAAGATAGGGATGGGCAATAAATATCGATATTTAAAAAAATTATAATCGATATGTATCGCCGATATTAAAAATACCCATATATCGATACATCGATATTTATCTACGACTATCGAATTCGATATTTTAAGATCTCTTTATAACAAAATTCAACATTTTAACCGTTGCTCAACTGCTTACAATACTGTTGTTTTATAAGAATTGCATCATATGTTTTTTTTAAACTAATTTTAAGAAAATAACGGCATTTTTCCAATGTACATATTCGTAGATAACACAGTTCAGTTTTGTCTCGGTTTTTTAAGAGATGGCAACAAAAAAATAAGCGCGGAAAAAATATTCTGGAAAGGGTTCCTAGAATTATGCAAAGAAACGCCTTAATTATGGCGTATTAGCAGCAATAGACTCATGAAAGTCGGAATGTTAATAATAAAAAAAAAAAATATTTTGTTTTTTTTTTTGTGTAAGCATGTTCTTATATATTAAAAATAAAATTTTGCACAGTTTACTTGTATAATATATTTTTTTTTTTTAGATTTCATATGGCGAATAAATAAAAATTTTTTTGTATTCTTCATTTTTTTTTTTAAATTTTTTTATTGTAGAATCAACTGCCGGTCCCTCGATTTCAAACAACTTAGTTCGCATAAGCTTGGGACAAATTTTGATAACACTAATAGATAATAAGTTACATGGATGAGAAAGAACATCTGTTTGGCCAAAATGTCAAATTTTGACCCCCTCTTACTCAGAAACTTTTTGACCAATCTTGTTGAAAATTTGTGTCTAAACTACTATCTAACCTTGGTGCAAATTTCACCCAAATCGGAAGACATCGATATCAAAAGTTGGGTCACATGACATGAAATCCCCCATATATATAAACGTTTGTGCCGTGTATGTGCTCCTAAAGCTCAAGAACCGCTGGAACGATTGACACCAAAGTTGGACAATAAATTACCTAAGTCGAGAGCTACGTTTCTCTTAGGTTTAATCCCGATAGTTTGCGCTATTGCCGTGATATTAAAATTGTTTTTTTTATTTATGGTGCGATTTGGCTGAATTTATATATTTATTAAGCAAAAATAAGTTTCCTGATAAAATGTTGACCCGGTAGTTAGCGCTGGGGTCAAGTTACTAACAAAATGCTCCAGTATCTAACTTTTTATTTAGAAAATCTCGAGCAGCGCCGGGACCAAGCAGCTAGTCTTTTTATATTTTATTAATATTGAATTCAAAATTAACACATAAAAAATATTAAATATTTGACGTCCTACACGTAACCCCCAGCTTAATTAAAAATTGTTTGCTTTTGCAAAACGTTTGACGGGTCAAACATCATTTAACAGTTTCTTAATTACATTTTTCAATTATCTTCTTACAAATAACGATAAGGAAATTAATATAAATTGTTAAATATAAAGCTACAGTTTGATCCAATTGCTGGTGATGATTTTTTTTTTTTTTGGATTTTTTCGACAAATATTTTAGATGACAAATATTTATTCTTATGTACCTTAACTTTACAAATAGAACTGAGTCATCATAGTCAGGCAAAACTAATAAAAAAAAACTTCAAAGTTTCTTTGATTTCATTATTAATTTTCTTAAGTTTGTCTTTATGGAAGACTATAAGAAAAAACGCTCTCTAATAAAACAAATTCTACGCCACAACGGCTTTCTACACCAAAAATTTGTATGTCAAATTGTATGAAAATTTTAGTTTCAACTCAGTTCTGTTTGAACAAGTATTCGAAAATAAACAGAACATTATTTAGCGTCCGGCTCACACACCTAGAAAAGATATCAATTTTTTTAGTGTTTGTGTAGACGAACACAACCCTTAATACCGTTCGTAACTATTTTGAAGAAAGTAACGAACATTATACGGTGTTCTGTTCTTCGTTATAAAACGGAAAAATTGTAGTGGTTCTGTAGACAAACACTATATTTTAATGTTCTATATTATTTCTTCTTCTACATTGATAAAGACATGACCAAACAAAAATGTTAAGCAACGATCACAACTCGAATAGCTTGAGTGTATATTGTGATGTTTTGTTTGTATAACATTTTTTTGCTGGCTTTTTATTTATTTTTTTTCGTACGCATTTTGTTTTTCTAAAAAATGTTTGGTTTTCTTACCAGCCAAAAGGGCGCTTAGCACAACTGAAACGAACGAACATTAATGAGCTGAACCAAACACAACAAAGTTTGTGGTTAAAAAGGAAAACAGAACGGAATTAAATGCTCACACTTTTTTGTTGAGTTGGATAAGTACAATATTAATTTTGTGTTCGAAGATCACAAACAGTGAAACGTTGTTTTTTTTTTTGATTTACTACACAAACACTATTAGCGTTTGTGTTTACCACAAATCTACCGAACCGAACACTAAGCAACGATATTTAATGTCCATTTTCGACCACTGGTTTGAACCCTTATTGGCATCTACACAATATTAAGAAAAAGGCTCGTACTGGTAAGATTTTCTATTAAACCAGTTGTCTATTTTTACGTAAACAAATCACAGCGGTTTTCCTTTCGATACGAGTATATACGTTACATATTTTAATAAAAAAAATAAAGCTTTTTAAAAAAGCGCAAAAGAATATATGTTTTCCTTTTAATGCTAATAACTCATTAAAAAATTTATTGTTATATCTTTCTTAAATCTATAGGGCTAAAAGTTTTTGCAGGACTTTCTGAAAAACTTTGTAAATGGATTTGATGGATATCTTAATTAATATTAACATATACAGTGAAATCTTTAATGCTCGGACACCGAAGGGGCCATTAAAATGTGTGCGTACAAGAGGTACATATATCCTCTCAGCAGAACTTAATGTTTATTTTTTAAAACTCTGTCCGGATCAGGCAACAGTGTCCGTCGATAGGGGCTATCCGCCTTAGCAAAGTATCCGTTAAGGCAGATTGTACAGTATTTTTCTGTTATAATCTTACAATTACATTAAAAGCCTTTAGAAATTTAAATCTTTTAACTGATAGAATTTTCGTCCAAGTTTTTCTAAAAGATATAAATTTTTCTTCGTTAACACTGTTAGAAGATTTTTTTGGGTCATATCCCCAATAAGAAGCTCCCCAAAAATCCTTATTTCAAAATTTAAATTACTAATTTTTAGTTTGTTATTGTATCAAATCGACTGTGAACTTTAAATCAAATAAAATCTACTTTCGGAGAGAAAATTTATTTTTTTAATAAGAAAATCGATGCATAGTGGAAATAAAATAATTGTGTTTTTGAAGCACTTAAGAGAAAAAGCGTATAATCGAGTGCTTCAATAAGAGAGCTCTTATACAGCAGTAAACGATAACGAAAAAAATACGAGTATACAAAAAAGCTGCTATTTTAGTGCTGACAACGAAGAAGGTTTTAAAGCGGAAAAAAGAAAATTGTATTATGGTTTACGAAAATGATGGAAAAAAGGCATTTAAACACGTAAAAGCAAAACATTAATGGACATGTTAATATATAGATAGACCTTAGAAAAGCACTATAGGAGTGCTTTGTGTGGCTGTTTTATAATGTTAAAAGCAGCGCCTTTTTTCAACAGAAAAGCGTGCTCTAAACCGGGAACACCCCGTACAAAAATCAGGCATCCAATCAGCAGGTTTGAAGCGATTTGAGGTATGAATTCATACTTAATACCTGTTCCTTTTTAAGCAAATTTTTTACTGGCTAATTTCTCTCCATTTGGTTAAACGGTTTCTTGCTAACAAAATAAATCCGTTTTATCTTCTTAAAAGGAAAAATGATTTTTAAGGGAAAATAATTTCATGTCACAAAGGACTTAGAAAAATTATTCTTCACTGGAAAATGGTTCTAATTTAATGATATTTATTTGAAGGATTTTTAAATGAGAGTAAAATTAAAACCAGTAAATTAGTTTTTTTAAGCTCTACCATTTGAGAATCAGTTCCAAAATGCAACAGTGTAGAATTTAACAACTGGGGGATTCACAAGGTGTGCTATAAAGTCATATCGTCATAATGTCCTTAATAATATTTTAAAATTAATTTAAAAAGATATTGTTGTGTTTCCAACAAAATAACAATGTTAAGGCTGTGTTCATAGATTCGTCATAACTGTATAGAAGAAATCTAAATTATAAGTGCTTGCCCACATCCGTAATTATTTTAAGCCATATGACTTTACAACTTTATGACTACCTTGTGAATCCCCCAATAGTTTTCTGTTCCAAAGTGCTACAAAAAAGTTATCACATATACATATACACAATAAGCAAACTGTGAATCCTTTTACTTGATGATACACTTTTTACTTTGACGGTAAAGTACTATAATGCTTTAGAACTCAGCCCAAATTTCCCTGAGGTCTGGAAAAATAACTAAAAGAAGACTGGGAAATGCTTGAGGGCGAAATAATAAATTTTGAAAGAAAAAACTTGACAAAATTTAACTTATTTGACATTTATGAATTTAGAATCAATCATAAAAAGAATACGTAAATTCTTTGACTTGAATGGTCAAAGAAATTATAGTGTAAAATTATGTTCTCTTATAATTGTAAAATTTTAACAAAATATTCTTTAAGAACTTTCTAATCGAACCAGACAGGCACATTCTAGAACATGAAATGAGGTGGATTTAATATAAAAAAATTAATAAAACCCTGTAATGAAAGTTCATAAAAAAATTATATTCTGTATACTTCTTTTTTTGAGTACTAGTTATTTCTGCAAGAATAACTCTTACTAGAACAAGAAATCTTAAATAATGTTTTCGGATTTTTTTTTTTTTTTTGGTTGTGAAATATGTTTGAATTTCCAAAAATCAAACTTAGTTTTTACTAAAGAAAACAATGAGAATAAATAAAATATAATATAATTTCGGTTCTTAAAATCACCACATGTATATCCAACCAAATGTCAAGACGCAGTCACAATCGATTCTACTTGCTGCACGCCTAGTCTTTGGATACGCTATGAAGCTAACCAACTAATACCCAACCAAATAATGTTAACATTTCCAATGTTTGTTAGATCCACGTTATTTATTCACTCCAAATTTTTCCCTTTAAATTTTTTCCATTTAAAAAATGTCCACTTTCTTCTAAAAATGTCATTTATGTTTCCTTTCCAGCTTAAAGAGTTATATATATATGTATATATTTTTTTTTTTTGTTGCTACAACAACCAACAAACAACAAAATCCTCCCATCAAATGTTTGCTCTACATTTTTTATTATTTAATTTTTCTGTTCATTTTTGCACCAATTTTTTTCCTTCATAACTCCCAACAAAATGTAAATTTCATTTAACCTCCTTCGTGGCAGCAACACATACTTTGGCAACCATATATGCACATGTGTGTGTGTGTGTTAGTGCATGTATGTGTGTTGAAAAAACACAGTATAAAACGCATCACATACATAAAGAATATGCATTTAACAACATGCATAAATATGCACATACATTTACATAAATACACAAACACTGAAAGAAAAAAAAGTAATAAGGGAAAAGTTTTGAGGAAGTGAATTAATTGAAAAATTTAAGAAGTTTTCGAAATAATTTAATATTATATTAAATTTGCAGAGAAAAGTGTGGTGGCAATTTTAAAAACACATATCGATGAGCATTAACAGCAAATGCTGGACATTATGTGATAGCGATATATAATTGCCTAAAACTGAAATAGAAAAAGTTAGCAAGTAAATGATCATAATTTCTATATATTTTTTCTTTAATTGATATAAAGAGCTTTCTCTGTATGACGATAATTGACGTAGAATGGGGATTCTGCTAGGGGCTGTCTGGAAGAACCTGAAAAACTTGATGTTACTAAAAAAAGACAGTAAGGTCTGTAAGAATATAACTGGTTTATATTTTCACAAAACAGTAAAATAAGACAAATCCATCTTCATACAGTTGGGTAGAATTTAGAAGGATCTTTATTATTTAACCCAGTAACAGTTGAAGGCAAAACTGCCCATAACAAAATGCAATATCGGCGTTTAAAACTCTTGGCTTCTGTTTATGTGTGTTCCAAACAATTTATTTGCTTTTAAATGAATACCAATATATCAAATGAGCAGAAGGTTTCTGTTTTCAATTTTCCATATCGTAATATTATTTCAAAAAGTTACATTGAAAAAATTTTACGGGAGAAGCAAAAAACTTTCTACATTGAAAAAATAACCTAAATATAAAAAAAAATTCTTGGAAAAATTCAACAGAAGATTATTATTAATAAAGACAACAAAGGAAAACTAATTGTTGATAAACAAAAATATAATATACAAAAAATTTTTTGTTGTGTTTGCTATTTTTTATTTATCGAAAGGCGCTTCCATTAAAGGCTTTTAGAACTTTGTTCAAAAGAACGCTATTTTTAAATTAAGGAACGTAACATTTTTAAGAAACATGTATTTTGATACGATGCATCATAATCCAACAAAATGTATACATTGAATTTTTGTAATTAAGGGCTTCTTTTAAATCATATGACGATATCATCCCTTTAAAACATCATTTGCTTTTAAAGTCAAAATCGCCGATTACAAAATAATTAACACCAAAGAGAGCTTGTTCACTATAAGTTGTTTTTTTCTGCATCGCTTTTTCCTAACAGCCATACCTAAACAAGAGCGGAACGCGTTTTCTAGCTGTCGAAAATCCTCATGCCCATACAATTTGTATGAAGCATCTCTAAATAGCGCGGTGTCAACGCATTGCAATTGGAAAATCCGATTTTGACAGCGTGGCTATATTTGTTGTTTTTACACCCTGTGCTTATCGTTTGATAATAAATAATGGCAAATTAGCTATGTTTAAGTCAAACAGCGCATAAGATCTTTTGAGACAAGCCACACCAGTTAAGACAAGTCAAATAAACGATAAAAGACAAAAAAATCTACACAAAAAAAAAAACGTTCTTGACAACCTGGTTACCAATCTGACATGGTTTTTGACTTTTTTCGTTTTTTGACTTGTCTTAGTTAGTGTGGGTTACTCTCCAGTAGTGAACTGTGATAACCTATTTGTACAGCTTATACAATCATTCGATATTTTTGTAATTTAAGACTTACAATTTTGCTAATTTTGGATAATTCTCGTTATTTATTTAAAAAAATTGAGAAAAGCTAACGAAAATTGTGACAGATATTTGAAAAACATGGGCTTATTCTAACAGTCGTGATCGAGAGGAGATATGAATTGGCCTCAGTGTGCGAAGGGTAGACAGATATGCGGTCATGCCTTAACTCCAACGACACTAAATAAACGAACTTTTCGCGGTCTCAGATGAATATTAAGAGAGTTTCACACGGAATGACAAACTTAGTATATCCTATTTAGAACTCGTTGCTATGGGTATAAAAATTATTGACCATAAAACATTTTACATATATCTAAGAGATCATGTGTAATTAGCTTTTCAATCTGAAAAACACTTTTTCTATAAAAATATGTGTAACAAAAACTATTTTGGACGAAACATGTTTAAGCATATTATGGTTACTTTAACCATATTATTGTCACATACAACCACATTACGATTAAATAGGTCATACATCAAAAAGCCTCAACCATATTTTTTTTTGCCTCCGAATATGTTATTTTTAATAATAACAACAATTTTTATACTACTAATAATTCTACGGTTTTAAAATAACAATAAAATTTTCCTTTCTTCCAAGACACATGTTGGTCATGTTGGTGGTTGAAAACAACCATGCCATTATTATTGGTAAATATAATATGATTGTGGCTAATTGATGGAGGAATTATTTAAGTATAACAGGGTTAACGGTGCCAAAATTATTAATCAAATAATCGCAATAGGCATAACGCTTGTTGGTTAAAAATAGTTTTGTTTAAGGTGGCCATATGTGAAAGTTCGGCTTCTTAAGGGCATACAAAATGCATAAACGAAATCCAAATAGCGCGACGTTAATACTTTGCAATTAGAATTAGAAAATCCGATTTTGACGACTGTTTAAGTAAAGAAGGTGGTTGCAAGAAATCTGTTTTGCTTCTGTTATTGCGGCAATTTAGCGGTTTTAAGGTAAATCTAATGGTTCAATCTGAATTTTTATTTCTGTTTTTAAATTTTAATAAACTGGATTAGTTTGCATATCTGTGGTTGACACAATGTTTACGGTCTTATTTTAAAGTAAAACGATTAACTTTTTGTTTAAGGTTAGTCTGTAAGCGGTTAGTCTGAAAGTTTCATCGTGCCACCCCTGGGGCACCAGTTGTACTTTGTTTAACTATGTTTCTGCAGCCTAACTTTTTCGCTAAGTGTCCTAATTGCATAAGTCAAAAATAACGATTTTCATCCTCCTACGAGGATAAGTAAAAACATTTTTTTTTCTACCTGTGTACACATAACACACACACATTTATAGGCGTACGTACGTTCATAAATTTTGTTGGATGTGTAGCAAAAGAAACACACACACCCCAACAAAATACAAATGACAAGATATCATCATTCTCATCAACATCAAGAAAACCAGAAAAAGCATCTAGCGATATACTCTGGCCGAGCTACACAAAACCACCCACATTCATACACAAACTAACAATCTCATGGGCATAAATAGAACCTTAAGGCAGCTGGTGCAACAACCAAAAGCAACAGTGCATAATCTAGCACGTATGCAAACATGCACACATATACAGCTTTATGCACATTCTTATGTATATTCATATTAGGGTTCCTAATTTTCAAGACTTTTTCCGTTTTCAGGAGCAATTAAAATATTTTATTTCTTTTTCGAGAACTTGTAGTGACGTATGCTAAAAAATTTAAATTTTTTTGAGATCTAATACATATTTTCATCGGTTTCATCGCAAGTTAAAGGGCAATGTCAGAAAACCCTTTCAGACCTGACGATAAACTACTGGAAATTTTGCTATAATTTTGGGAATAAATGGTCTCTATATCGTTTAAAAATATAATCAATATTTAGGTTTTACCATTTTTATATCCTTCAAGGATCTTTAGGACACGCACAATTGAGGCATCTCGTTAAAATTTTTAGCCAAAATGGATATTTATTGCATCAAATATCTTCAATTTGCTTGACACATTAAAATGTACCATTTAATTCAGTTAAAATATACCCACTTCACTATTTGTTAAAGATTTGTACTTTTGAAATTGAAAACACAACTTTCTTCTGCGGCTCATTTTGACAAAACTGAAATATGATGCGAGAATTTCGCAACAATTCAATTAACGATAAAGCGAATAGCGGAATAATGTAAGAAACAAACATAAATAATAATCAGCTCAATCGATGCATGCCGGTCTAATTGGTCAAATAGAAGCAAAAATAATGAGACCGAAATCCACACAATCGATGCATCACGTACTGAAAGGGATAAAACCTTTGCTTCGCGTTGCGTTCCAGATTCGCTTTGAAATCTAAGATGAAATATACATGTTAGTAGGAAACATGTCACAAAAAGTACTTTTAACGCAGATCGAAGCGAAAGTTATGCATGTCTTATCTTTTTGCGCGCTTTGACAATCTGCTAGTATAATTTTCTTTAAATAATTTTTTTTCTTGCAAAATTATATTACAATAAATCGTCCAATAAAATATGTTACGTTTATTTTTATAATGAATAATAAAATGTAAATTTTACCAACCGCTTTTATAGGTAACCAAACAATGCGTGAGTGTTGTCAAAGTTTTTATTGTGTCATACAATTTTTCCTTTAAGCTTTTATGTCAAAGTTAGAAATGTCACGCAACGGGACGAAGTTGTATCTGACACGGCCCTAAGTGATGAAACCGTTCTTAAGTTGAGGCAAAATTGCTATCAAATAAATAAGCCCCGTAATTAAATCGACTTCAGTAACTTCAGATGCTCTGTGTGCTTTTTTTATTTATTTATTTTTTTTTTTTTTTGTTTATTTTATTCTTAGTTCTCTCTTTAAAAAATGTAGAAAATTTACTGTAAGCATGGTGAAATAATGCAGGTGTTATCGCTAAGGAAACAAATACAACTTTATAACAAAATGTCTCAGCATACGTCAAAAATTTTTTTAAGCAAAAATCAAAGCGTGCTGCTGAACGTAATGAAATAAATAATTTTTTTATGTTATGGACAATATCTCTTGAAATTTAATAAAATACACTAATCACAACAACAAAACGTGTAATTTTTGTAAACATAAACAAAACTTTGACATAAGATTGGACATTCAATGCAAGAGCAATAAATCGTCATCTGGAGTAGTAATGCCACCTGTTTATTTCATTATGATTGAAAGTATGGTAGCATTATTGGGAAGCTTGATACAATAAAAAGGTGGAAGCGGTAACGCAGCTGATTGCAGTGATTTTCTTCATGCTGTGACATTAGATGCCAATTTCTTTTTGTTTATTTACGTTATTTATGAAGGCGAATTAACTTATTTTGACATTTGCCGTCACAGTTCTACACTCATAAAATTATTACAGTAATTGATTTAAGGTTATTAAATTCGTTTTCCGTAGTTTTAAGATTTAAGAAAAATATAGTTATCTAACGAATGAATTTATTTGTTAACATTTATTTTTGTTATTCAAAAAACAAACTGCCAAAAAATACGGGTTTTCAGTACTATATTCCAATGTAGTTTGATTTTTTGTCAGTTAAATTATATATTTTTAAAGCAATAACTGTTTAATTTTACGGAATATACTGTTACAAATAAAAAATTTAAAAATGTATGTAAAATCCATTTATTTTAAATGAAATGTAAATGATCCTATTTTAAACAAATTTTTAGTTGTTTAAAATAAATTTTCTGTGGAATTTACCTAAATAATATTTTGAGTGTAGCAACAAATGCCTGTTGTTTTTTCTATTGTTGCATTGTTATAGAGCTGTGGTCACTTTATTAGTACATTTTGGTTGGGCAGAATGAGTATAAATATGTGGGAGCAGAGGAAAAACGTGTTGACTTCCTAAACGCAGTGTTGCAAAGTATCACACGATGAACCAATAGATATCACAAACATTGTGAAGGGAGTACGGTAACAATGCAGAAATGAACTCAAGTCATTGTCTACAGAAAAGAAGTGCTGCATTACAACATTTCGTTTAGGAAGTCAGCCACGGTTTGAAAATATCAGATTGATCAATATATTTTAAAATACCTGGTTTATCGTCAAATATTCTTTTGTCATCACAAAAAAATTCAGAATATTAAGCTTTACAGAAATCAGGGTAATTTGATTTAAGAAACATTTGTGCTAAAATCTTCTAGTATTTAACTGAAAAATAAACATTTTATAAAGAATCTTTTGGAAATCATTGATACCGGCTTAAAGCAGTGTTCGAAAATAAACATTTTATACTGTTCTTTAATTTCCTGTTAGATAGATATGTGGAAAACGCAAACGCTAATAAGGTTTGTGTAGTATATCAATAAAAAAACGTTTCTCTGTTAGTGGCCGTTTACATTGTGCGATGTTTGTCACTGCGATTCTTATTTCATGAGCGAGAGGGAAAGGTGAATAAAAAGGGATACAAAAGTGAGTGTACTCTTCGATTCGTTTTTTTCGCTCATTCGTTCACTCGTTGTTCTCTCATTTGACAAAAAATAATGTATTTAAATTCGGTCATACAGAAAAAGTTGCTGCGATAAAAATTGTAAGCGCAAGAGCAATACAGAAGAACAAATGGAAACTTTGTGATCTTCGAACACAAAAATAGAACTGTATTTATCCAACTCAACAAAATGATGAGAGGACTTTTATGCGTTCTGTTTTTTTTTTTTAACCACAAACTTTGTCATCATCCAGACTTGCAATATTTGTTGCAGCAGTTCTTGAGTTTATTGAAGAGACTGGTGAGAAAATTAGGGAGGGGTTCTCAGTTTTGTGTGCTCTGCAATTCTGTTTTGTTTTTGAAATCTCACACTTTTCAACTTGAAGTTGGCTGTAGGTGTATATAAAAAGAACAAGATAAAAATACAAAAATTCCAACCTTAGAATTTCATAATATGGACCAGGGTTGAAAAAGTTGGTACAATTTTACTTTTATTAGTATAATTCAAACCTTAAAATTACAATGGTACACCAATTACTATTTTGCTACAATTTACAAACTTTCTCAGTTTATGTATTGTTTTTAAGGAATTTTAATAGTTCATCGTTTTGCTTGATTTACAGTGGCTACCATTTATTTGTGATTCAGTTTTGGCATTCACCTATTTTTTCAAGTTTTAGATCGTCTAAATAACGTTATTAAGGAAGGGATGACTGACTCTAAAATCGCCAAAAAAAAAGTCATAATACATAGGCAAAAGACACCAAAAATTTTAAGAAATTTGACTGGTCCCCTTAATATTAATAACATAACGGAGTTTTGTAAAACAGGCTCTGCAAACGGTGTTCACTCAAAATGTATGGCTTAAGTGCCACATTTATTTGAAAATTGTTGTTTATGCCACATTTAAAATTTCCGCATCACCATCAAAACTTTCGATTCCTGACGATATTGACAAACTTATAGGAAAATAAATTTCCACTTTTGTTACAGTTCTAGTCTAAGAGAAGACTTTATACAATTTCAAGAATACTAATAAATATTGCAATACAAGATTATAAACAGGATCTTGCAACAGCGGGAACTTCTAGATTATTATTTTACTTTAAAAGATTTTGAGGCTGAACTTGAAAATTAGAAATTACGAATCCGCTTTACAAAATTTTATTTCTTTTTCTTCAATATGTATTAAAAATCGTAAATGCAAGCAGAAGGCGCACGTATAAATATTTTTTTCCTGAAACGACTTAAAACTTTATTTCGTCAAATGGAGCATAATTTAAAAAAAGTAATCCTAGACAAATATGAAATATCAAATATAAACCTTAAGGAAAATCATCCACCATTTGAAGAAATATACTGTGGAACAAAACTAGAAATATATAATTCCACAAATAATGTTGAAGGTGATGTGGCGAATAATTTCAATTAAATTGCCAAAAATAAATTTTAAAATTTTGCGATGTGCTGAGAGTAAAATTAGATTATAAAAACGAAATTTTTACTCAATTAATTCACAGTTAAGATCCCTGGCAGAAATAGAGATATAAAAGATTTAAAAAATTAAATTATGTACATATGTATATGCAACTTTTGGAATAAAGTCTCTGAAATGAAAAATTAAATTTCCGGAACTTTCAAGAATTGTAAGAAGGATATTATAAGATTGTTTTCCTCCAAAATATTATTAAAACGAATGAACGAAATAGGCTTTATGTGCCTACATTTTCCGGTCTTATACAGACAAAAGATTTGTTAAGGTCATCAAATTCTTGTTGTTTTAGTCTTAAAATAACAAATGATTTGTTTTCAAAAACAATTTCATCTCATAAATATATCGATAGACTTCTTATGTACATTTTCATATGTACCTATACCGTACTGTTATTTTTTAGATATACACATACATACTTTAAAAGTATTTATAACAATGGTAATTTAGCTATTAGAAAAATTAATTTTTATGTACAATTTTATGTTATGTTTATGTTTTTTGTTGCTTTAATTTAAAATAAAAAAAAAATTATTTTTTGGTACAACTGGGTTCGAAAAAGTACAATTTTATGAACTTGTTGGTACAATTTTGATGTTCTCATTTTGCAACCCTG
Source organism: Pollenia amentaria (assembly GCA_943735925.1). Taxonomy (NCBI): domain Eukaryota; kingdom Metazoa; phylum Arthropoda; class Insecta; order Diptera; family Polleniidae; genus Pollenia; species Pollenia amentaria. The sequence goes on along the minus strand of OX031008.1, from coordinate 193,960,926 downwards.
ACCTGGACACATGTGCAATTTCAAATCAGAATTTTAAAAAGTTGCTGCAACAAGAAATGCAAGTCTGAACGATTACCAACCAAATACATATACGAAAAAGGCCAACAAAAAATATGTACGCAATACACATACAAGCTATACGTGTTGAGGGCTTGCAAATTTCCGAGCAACAACAACAATATTAGTAAGAAGCTCGCTACAATTTTTTGTTTGCTCATTCCTTTATCAATGCAAAAAAATCACTATAGAATATTACAATATAATGTATTAGGGAACCACTACAATTGTTATGTGTTATGGCGAAAAATAGAACACTACAGACTATTTGATACTTTCTTGAAAATAATTAAGAACGGTATTAAGGGTTGTGTTCAAATACACAAACACTAACAAAAAGATGTATATCTTTCAACGTTTGGGGGACCCGTACGCTAAATAATGTTCTGTTTATTTACGAACACTGGTTTGAAACGGCATGGTTACACGTAAACTGATTCATTAAATTTTCGTATGTGTTGGCCATTTTTCGTATTGCTTAGCCGCACATCAAATTCAGTTCATCCAACTGCATTAAAAACTTGTAATAATATATAAAATTGGATTTTTTTTTGTCGGAAAATAATTAATTTTATGTGAACACAATCAAAATTTGTGCACCGATTGCAATGAAATAAAGCTCATTTCATTCGAAATATGTTGAACTAAATGCTTTTAGACCCAAACTGTGACTTTTGTTGCACATTTATTTTTTATGAATTTTTAAAGAACAAAAAAATTTTTTTTTTCTTAAATTTTTATTTGTTTTTTTAAAAAATTCAACGATATCTCTGAAATTACTGGCCACATTTAAAACAATGTTAGTACGTCTTAAAGATAATATTGTAAGCGAATTTCGGTTTTTTTTCCTAAGGGAATATGATGCACCATTTTCATGTTATTTCAATATATGTGCTGAAAGTGCCTTAATTTTGGACATAACGGTATATCTCTAAAACTGGAGCTGATAGAGAAAAATGAAGGTTAGATTTGGAATCAGCGACCTCAAATTAGTAAAAAAATACACAAAGTTCCAGGCCGCAAAATGGCTGTTCCGCAGTGTTATCATTCGCCTAAATGCGGCAATTCTGCTTTTTGACGAATCCACTGAGGTGAAAATGTGCCTCATCACTGAAGATGATTTTTTTCGAAAATTTATCGTCCAAAGTTGCCATTTCTTGCCACCACTCTGACCATTGACGACGTTTGGAATGGTCAAGAGGCTTTAGTTCTTGAGTCAATTGCACCTTGTAAGCGTGTAAATGGAAGTCTTTAAGCATAATGTTTATCAACGACGAGCGTGAGAGGTGAAATTGTTGGGAACGACGACGAGTTGAGGTGGACGGCTCTTCAGCCACACTATCGCGAACAGCAGCAATATTTTCCCCAGTACGAGCTGTACGAGCATGCACTGGTGTTTTTACATCTCCTACAGACCCGGTTTGCTCAAATTTTACGCACATTTGGACGATTATATTGATCAAAAAAATCACGAAGTGCACGAAATGCATTTTGATTTGAAATTTAACCACCCTTTATAATAAGTACCAGGCAGGTTCATTAGAGAGAGTTGGCATTATTGACCCATGTAATGTCACACAACGAAACATTCAATATATTGTCTATTCGATATTGATTTTTTATTTAAATTTGGTATTACAAAATTTTTATATTAAGAAATTAAAAAAAAATAATATTAATTTATTTTCTTTTTTTTTTGACATTACATGGGTATTAAAAATGAGAGCAAACTTTCTAATGACTATTCCTTGCACTTATTCTACATAGAAAAAGTGTTTTATCAATTTAAAAAAGTGGTTTATTTATTAAATAAATTATTTTTTTAGTTGAAAGAAAACTAAAAATTTAGTTTTGATTTAATTAACATTTTAGCTGTTTTGAAATAAATTTTCAATTAAAATTTTAATTAAATTACAAAAAATCTTAATTGTCTTTTTTCGTTTAAAATAAAATAATTTCAACATGTAGAGTTGTTGTTGGGAATTGTCAATATTTATTTAAATAAATTAACACATTGTTTGAAATGGCAAAGTTTTTTGATCATATTTTTAATTAAAATTAAAAATATCATTTGATGAAAACAAATATTCACAATTTTACAATTTTTAGTAATCAATATAATTATTTTGGTAATAGGTGCAAAATCAACAAATTGTTTGCTTGATATTATCAATTTGGTGATTGGAGAAATTTATTAATTTTCAAATTTATAATTAAACATTCGTGTGAGTTTTTTATTACTAACACAATTACAAAAACGTGAGTTTGATAAGCCAATTTGATGTGTGGCCATGCTGCTAAAGATCTTTGCCAAGATTAGACATTTCTTTTTGTTAATAGATTGTAAAAACTATGAGAATTTGTCATATTATAATTTTAACTGGATTATATCTTGGCAATTAAACGCATAGTTCAGCTCCTCCAATTTAATTGAAATTCGTTATTATTCGCCACTGTTGAAAAATATTCTTCTTTAATTTTCTTTTGACATTGTTAATAAATTGGTACTCTATAATGGCACAAAAACTAAAATTTAGATCGAAAAACTAAAAATAATTTCCAAAATTTTATCATTGATAATATGACAATTAATGCCATTTAATGTCACAAAAACACTTTAATTTATTTTGGAAACTTTGTGAAGTAAGTCCCAAAGTTCGCCGTCTTAAAATTCCCGTGAATCGCCAAAAATTTTATAATTTAAAAACAATGGAGTCCCTATACATACAACTGATGTTACTCTGAGTTTATATAAAACAGACACGTGTGTGGATGCATATGCATTTATGCACGTTTGTTGCATGTTATATGAGTGCATAGATGTGTGTGTGTGCGTGTGTGGCTGCGTATATTTGATTTTATTTCGCAAATGCATATTTGCTGTACAAAAAATTAAAAAAAAAATACAAATATGCAGAAACAACATAAAATTGATGAAAAGGCAAGTGTTGGTTGTGTTGTCATCATGAGCCAGAAAAATGTCCACGAGCAGTATTTTCTTCAGCTGGATTTCTTTCTCTTTTTTTGTTCATATTATTTTTTTTTTTTTGTCTCAAACAAGAGAAAAATTAAAACTAAAATGATTCAAATATATGTATAAATTGTATCTCTGTGCGCGTTTTTATATTATAAAAGATATATAGCGAACGCTAACTATGTTTAAAAGAAAACAAAATGTAAAAATTTCTGTCAGTCTCTCAGTTCGCCAGTAAATGTATGATTTCATTACATTTGTGTGTTAGTAAAACAAAAAACCTGACAACTGTCTGAAATTTTATGGTATTTCAAAATGTCTTTTGCTGATGTGCTAAAAAGTCTATGAGAGCCAAGACAAAAAGTGTATGTATGTGTTTGTGCTTGTGCCGGCTTGTCATTTTCTGACAGTCATATAGTCAGCCAAAAAAAATTGCATATAAACGAACACACTCTAATGTAGGGTTCAAAGATGGATGGATGGATGGATGGATGGATAAATGAATGCTTGAAAAGTTGGTTGGCTTGCAGACAGATACTTATACGTCTTCATACATTTAAGTTTGTTCCACAAATCATCAACTAGAACGGAAATGTATCAAACTGCGAGGGTTGCAATATAGATTTGAGATTCGTGTGTGTATGTTGGTTATTTTAATAGAAGATTGCCAGAATCATTTGGGTAGTCCACTTGCAATGTCCACTGTGTTAAAAAACAAAAAAAATTCTGCAAAAATCAATTAAAATAATTTTTTTGAAAGTGAACTGCCAAGCAATATAGAGAGTTTGGCAAGAGTTTTGAATATTTACCCATAAATTGCACGTAACTTACCGAGTTTTGAACGAGATTTAGAATGGCTTAAGAAAGCTTTTTAAAAAACAACTAAAACACAGTTTTTATTTTCTTTAACTTAGTCTTACGTGTTTGCAAGTGAAAGACTCATTTTTTTACTTAAAAAAAATTAAGCATAATTACCAATTTCAAATTTAAACTTATTTAAACTGTTTTTTTTTCTTCTTTTAAAAGTTCCCGATTTACCTCGCACTGCTTGCACTTACAGCAGCATTAAGCGCAATCATTCTACAATGTCAAATATGACATTTATCTGCAGTCAGCAAAAACAAAGATGAAAAATAAGGATGAAGTAATAAAAGCAGTAGTAGGAGAGCATTGAGCGAGAAATACTAAAATTATAAGTAAAGTAGGAGTATGTGTTGTGACCAAATGATTGGGCAGTTAAATGATACTTTAGAAAATTTTGCATCGAAGTGAATTAGAAGCAGACCGATTAAAACTTTTGAGATAAAAAAACCCCTGCCCCTTACATGGACTTTTTACTTTCTTTCTCTTTTTAAATTGGGTATAAAACACAGCCACCATTTGACCAACAATGTCCGGTCCAAGGACTATCGAAATCTCTTGAATATATAGGGTGATCCATTTCGAGGTTCCCTACTTTTTTAAAGAAAAAAACACAGAAAATTCAAATTTAATGGGAAATGTTTATTATCATTTGAAAGAACATTCTTAGGCATTTATTTTTTGAAGATTATGTCTATCAAATGTTGGCCCTTGCTACGTCGCAGGTGATCCATCCGTTGAGTCCAATTTTCGATGACTCGTTCGAGCATTTCGACTGGTAACTGGTGAATGACGCGCGTGATGTTTTCCTCCATGGCCTGAATCGAAGCGGGTTTGTCCGCATAAACTTTAGACTTTACATATCCCCACAGAAAAAAGTCTAACGGTGTGATATCACACGATCTTGGTGGCCAATCGACCGGCCCAAAACGTAAAATTATGTGCTCACCGAAGTGTTCTCTCAATTAATCCATTGATGGATGCGATGTGTGGGAAGTGGCGCCGTCTTGCTGAAACCAAATGTCGCGTGCTTCTAGTTTAGGCATCAAATAGTCGGTTATCATGGCACGATAACGTTCGCACCGGCATCATTTTTAAAGAAATATGGACCGATAATTCCACAAGCCACACCAAACCGTTGTTATTTCTGGATGAAGTGGCAGAACTTGAATCCCTTCAGGTTGCTCTTCGTCCCAAATGCAGCAATTTTGTTTGTTAACATACCCATTGAGCCAGAAAAGCGCCTAATTGCTGAACAAAATTTGCCTCGAAAACGTCGGATATTCTTGGAACTTTTCAAGAGCCCATAGAGCGAAGCGATGTCGCTTGGGAAGGCGTAAGTCTTTCCATTATGAAATGCCAAACAATACTAAACAAAAATAACATGACAGCATGACACGACTCACACGTGATCTGTCAAAAAAGGCTATTGAAAAAGGTATATCTACTTAAATATATATATAAGTATATATATATTTATTTTTATTCCTGAAAAGCGTAAGGTAGACTGCAGTAGGAAAAACAATGCCAAAAAGTGTTTCTCAAGACACAGACAAAACTCCCAGCATAGCCTTGGTACAGTAATGATGAGTTAAAAATATAAAAAATATCGACTTAAATAAATGTGGTTTATACACCAAAGCCCCGACATGCGTTTATTCGATTTATGTTGTTTGGATTTGCGCCGCTTTTTAAAATGTTGTGTAATCCACTTTACGTCATTTTGATTAAGTTCCTTGAGTAATTATAAGTCGATTTAGCCATGTCCGTCTGTTGAAATCACGCTCACTTTCGAACGACTGAAAAGAAATGAACAATATATAAGTATATTTTAAGAGAATTAAAGTCGACTTTACTCAAGAGTCGACTTTCGGTCTTTTATAAAAAAGTCAAATTATACTTTTGACGTTAAAGTCGACTTTAAATATAAAACTAGAAAACAGTGGAAACAGTTACAAGATATTTGCTGATATTTTGTTATTATTAATGATTTGGAGAAAAACTTTTATGGAAAGAAAAACAAAATACATACAGGCCCTAATTGTGAAAAACGTCACGTCGAAAATTACATTGAAAGCAAAACCAAAGTCAAAAATATGTTTTTGAAAAGAACCGGCACTAGAGGTTCTACGCCCAATTCTCCACTTTAGCCTCGTAACCTAGATATTTGTAGAAATGTGTTTCTTTGACTGTAACTGTTCTCTAGATATAACGCTATTTATATTATCCCTGAATGGGAGGAGCCACACCAAATTCTCCAGTATTGCTCACTTTTTGTCCGTTCTCTTGATATATAGTATCATCTTATGTCCTAGTATGTTTTTGACAGTTGTTTGCAGAAAATTTAATAAAATCCAGCCCACTTTTTGGCCGATATTTTCTTTTGACAATACTTTTTGTTCCAAGTTTGGAAATTTTACTGCAACCGTTCTCCAGATATACAGATGTTTAAAGTATCTTTGTATGGGTTTTGCCACGCCCACTTTTTTGTATAAATAACCATGATATTTGTAAAAACTTGGGAAGCGGTTAATGCTACCGTTCTCCAGATATACAGAAAATTATGTTGTCTTTGTACGGGAGGGGCCAAGCCTACTTTTTCAATCTGGCCAACTTTTTGGAAACGTTAAAATTTTGAAACTTTTACCGTAATCGCTCTCCAGATATCATGTAATTTTTATTGTTTTTGTATGGGAGCTGCCACGCCCACTTTGAATTTTACAAATATTTATAGGCGATTGTAACGCACAGGTAATCAGAAAAATGCTGTGAAAAGTTTAGAATCGCCTAAGTAGTTAAGGAGTCTATAGAAAACAAATAAACAAACACACAACGGGGTGCCCGAGAGAGTTAACTTAGAGTTAATGAGCTATACGGGCATGTTCTGAAAATCACGTGAATACAAATCACGTGCTTTTAAAATCACGCGAGTTACATATACAAATTCAAACACACACACTTACATAAAAAATGACACTATTGATGAATTTATTGAAAATATAATAAGCACAAAATAAAATTAATAAAAATATGTAACAGCAAACTCATTTCCGTTTAAGTACAGAAAACAAAATTATTTTTCGGTCGCAATTCCAAGAATTGCAACCGTAAAATATAAATATAAAATAATTAAGAAATAATGTCAATATTTAGCATAAGCAAGCAAAAATTGTAAAATGCATTTTAAGCCGAATTAACAAAAACTCGTGTTAACAATAAGTTCAAGAAATATTAAAGAAATAAAATAAAGTCAGTTGTTAAATATCCACAGTTGAGCCTAGTTTATTTTATTGTAGTTATTTTAGTTTTTTTTAAAAACACTCCCAAGAACTCCCATTACAAAATTGGCGCAGTCGGTACTCCTTTTTCTCTTTTATATAGAAAGGAGCGTGAAACGAAATAAACAAATTTTAGTGCAGTGACGACATACTTTAAATCGGTGTACGAACCACTAATTAATTAAATAAAAAAAAAAAAAAAAAAACAGCTATTTTCCATAATAGTGTAGTAACGACACACGGTAAATCGGTGTACGAGCCACTAATTAATTAAATAAAAAATAGCTATTTTCCGTAATAGTGTAGTAACGACACACGGCAAATCGGTGTACGAGCCACTATACAACAAAAAATAAATAAATAAAATAACTATAAAAATCTTGTGAAAGTGCAACAAACATCAGTAAAAGCCACAAAGGCAAAGTAAAAATCAAAAAGTCAAAATTCGACAAACAAGGCAAAGGAGATTTGACGAAAGAAGAATGGAGAAAATACAACAAGAAATGGCCAATGTGGATATCGTGGAGCAGCTTGCAAGAAGGGAGCAGCAGCTGGAGCAACTCAGACTCGCTTATGTTGATTTACAGCAAAGACAACAGCAGAACCATGACATTCTGGACAGGACACTGAAAAATGTTAATCATCTTCCAGTATTCACAGGAGTAGGAGACGTAACAGTCAACTCATTTTTTAGCGGCGTGGAATACCTGATATCAACGCTACAAAACGAAGAACATAAGAAAGAGGTAGTTAGAGCCATATACTATAAAACCATCCAAGGTGAAGCAAAAAATTCAATTATCAACATCCCCGAGCCGGATAACTGGAAACTTATTAAGGACACATTAAAGTTGAGATACAAGCCGGACACCGAGCCTCACCAAATCTATAGAAGAATTTCCAATTTACGAGTTAATACAGTAAGTGAACTAATTGATAAGATTCAAAAAATTAAATATAAGACAGATGAACTAATAGTATATTATAATGGTGAATGTGGAATAGACTTAACAAATATAGATAGTTTGTTAGTAAATACCATCAAAGAAATGACACAGGGGACATTACTGGACAAGATTTATGAACAGAGAGAATTAAAAAATATTTTATACATAATGAACCAAAGACGATTTGAAGATACGTGCATAAGACCAGAATACAAGACATATTGGAAAGAAGAAAGACATAGAAATCAGTACCAAAATAAACAAAATATTGACAGGACATATCATGGTAGGGAAGCAATTAATAAGCGACAATATCAGGATAGAAATAAATGGAACCCAAATTTTTATAGACATGAAGAACAGAACGGTTTTAATAAAAATAGTAATAATAATAATAATAATTCTGGAAGATACAGATTTCAAAATAATGTAAGAGATGACAAATTTTCAGGGCAATTTCAACAATTAGGGAACTCAAGACCAAATTCCAATCAAGTTCGTTGGAATCGTTATAAAAATAACAAACCAGAACCCATGGAAATTGACAATGTAGAAAGAAATTACAATGATCCTCAGGTGGCAGGACACCCTAATCACAGGTTTGGCCAAAATCGCTTAAACCTGGATAGGCAAAGCCCAGAAGGACCTGAAATTAATAATACCGTTTTTTTTACGAGGCAGCCACAGAATGCCTACCAAAGATAAAATTAAATATTGAAAATAGAGAATACGTAGCACTAATAGATACAGGTGCTAGTCTTAGTTTAATTAATAAAGAAATAAATGATTTTAAAATATATAAATTGAAATACCCCATAACATTTAGTACAATAACGAATAAAGATACAATAAATTATGAAATACACACAAAAAGCCCAGAGCAATTTAATTTTCCTAACAATGCCAGGATTCGTTGGAAGATCACTCCATTAAGAGGAAGAACTTATGATTTCATCATAGGTATCGATATATTAAACTTTTTAAATGCACAAATAAATATAGAAAAAGGACAAATAATACTAAATGGAAAGGTATCCTATTTTCTTAATAACCCATACAAATTTAATCAAATTTACACGCTTGAAGCTGGTGATCCTAAAATTGAAAGACTTCAATTAAATCATTTAAATCATGAAGAGCGTAGAGAAATTATAAAATTATTAAACAGATATAACAAATTATTGTTTAGGGAAGGAGATTTATTAACTAATACAACAGAAATTCAGCATGAGATAAAAACCATTACACAACAGCAAATTTATTCAAAACTATATAGGTATCCACCTCAACACGAAGCGGAGGTAAGGAAACAGATTAGAGAAATGGAAGAGCAGGGTATAATAAGAAAAAGTCATTCAAGATATGCCAGCCCACTTATAGTCGTACCTAAGAAAACGGATAATTCAGGTGAAAAAAAGTATCGAATAGTAGTAGACTATAGAAAGTTAAATGAAATAACTATAGACGATAAATACCCTTTACCCAACATAGATTCAATTCTAGATAAATTAGGTAGAGCGCAGTATTTTACCACATTAGACTTGGCAAAAGGTTATCATCAAATTTTAGTAAAAGAGGAGGATAGAGAAAAAACTGCATTCGTAACCCCACATGGTTTGTATGAATTTTTAAGGATGCCATTTGGCCTTAAGAACGCGCCAGCCACATTCCAACGGCTGATGAATGAAATTTTAAGAGATTACATTAATAAAACCTGTGTAGTATACTTAGATGATATTTTGATCTTTAGCACTTCTTTAACTGAGCATATTAAAGCAATAGGAGACATTTTCAAAATTCTCGAAAGTAAAAATTTGAAAATACAAATTGATAAGTGCAATTTTCTGAAAAAGGAAACTGAATATTTAGGACACATTTTAACAAAGGATGGTATGAAACCAAACCCAAATAAAATTGCAATTATTCAAAATTTAGAATTACCACAAACCGAAAAACAGATAAAAAGCTTTTTGGGAATAACGGGTTATTATCGCAAATTCATTAAGGATTATGCGAAAGTAGCTCAACCTATAACAAAATATTTAAAGAAAGGCACAAAAATTAATGTGAAAGATCCAACATACATTGAAGCTTTCGAAAAGTTAAAAACTTTAATAAGTACACATCCTGTTTTACGTTATCCCGATTTCCATAAACAATTCACGTTGACGACAGATGCATCCAATTATGCGATTGGTGCAGTATTTTCACAAGAGGGTCACCCGGTGTGCTACGCTTCAAGAACATTAAATAATCACGAGAAAAACTACTCTGCGACGGATAAAGAATTCCTAGCAATAATGTGGAGTGTAAATTATTTTAGGCCTTACATTTATGGTAAAAAATTTAAAATTCTTACTGATCACCAGCCAATCAAATATCTCCATTCCAAATACAAAGGAAAAGACATGTCGCCCAGGCATCAGCGATGGCTATTAAAATTAGGTGAATACCAGTTCGATATCGAATATCTAAAAGGGAAAGAGAACAAGGTAGCGGATTTTTTAAGTAGATTAGAAAATAGTGAGGACACTATTTCAGAAAAGGAGGGAGGTAAAGACTCTGATATTTTTTCAATTAATAATATTGAAGACGACATAACTATGGCAACAATACACTCAGCACAGGAAGACTTAGGTGATCATTTTTTTATAAAAGAAGAAATCGTAAATAAATATAAAACTCAAATAATTTTAACAAATAATAAAACAGAAGAATGTAAAGAAATACATGGGAAGAGAATTATTTTTATTGCGGAATGCGATTTTGAACAAATGGGAGATATTTTTAGAAGATATATTTCCAAAGGTAAAATAGGCATTTATTCAGAGTTATCAGAGCATAGCTATAATTTGGTGCAGCAAAAATTAATAAGTATGTATTCAGGCGATAATCAAATTAAATTCATAAAATCTACCATGAGAGCAATGGACATTGAGACAGAAGTTGAAGCCATAAAACAAATTTCATTATATCATGTTAGAGAAAGTATACATTCAGGAATAATAGAAACTTATAACAACATTAAAAATAAAATATATTACCCAAAACTAATGGAACTAATTCAAATCGTAATAAATCAATGCGACCTCTGCCAACAAGTAAAATACGATAGACGACCGATTAAAAATAAATTTCAATTTACGGAAACACCCTCAGATAAAAACCAAATTATACACATTGATACGTATGTAATTAAAGGTAATCGTTTTTTAACAACAATAGACAAATTCTCGAAATTCGGAGCGGCTTATCCATTGACCGATAGAAACCATATTACCATTATCGAGCAACTAGAAGACCACTTTACTAAATTAGGAAAACCAAGAAAAATAATTGCAGACAACGAATTTAAAACCGCAAGGATAAAAGAATTTTTAGACAATGAAAACATAGAACTCCATTTAACTAAACCCAATAGCCATACGGGCAATGCAGACATTGAACGATTCCATAGTAGTATAGCAGAAAAATTTAGAATTTTGTATAAATTAGATAAAGGGCTGTCAGTTAAACAGTTAATACAGAAAGCCATTAGAAATTATAATGATAGGTTCCATTCAGCGACAAAATGTACACCCAATGAAGTGCATAATAATAAAGTAGATTATGAAATAGTTAAAAACAATTTAGAAGAAACAAAACATAAAACCATAAATAGATTAAATAAAAATAGAGAGGATTATGAGGAAAAGAGATCGGAGGGATATATAAAGAATTATAAGGCAGTCAGACATAAAGAACAACCAAAATTTAAGAAAGCAAAACTAGAAAACGTACATCCAAACAATATTAAAAGACCGTATAAATTCTCGGACACTAACAATGAAGACGATGACATTGATTTCGAGTACTTGTCCCAACGTTTAAAAGAAATAAAAACAAAACACAAAAACAAAAATACTGTAGAAACTCAAACTACCCAAGAATTAAATATTACTTAAATTTTCAGATAATAATTATGATACTGGTTCTGGCAACGTGGACACAACCGAGTAATGGCACAATGACTATAACCGAACTAGTAGAGCAAACAGGATTTGTTGACTTACAAATAAGAGACCAGGAAATAGTAAAGGATAGCGACTTAGTACTACACATAATTGACGTTAAACAAATAGAAAATATTATTAACGAAATGACGGACAACATTATATTAGCGAAAACAAGTAACAAGGACATATTACAAGCCGAATTACTAGAAGCAAGGAATAAATTACTAACTTTAATACCAACAGAAAAAAGACAAAAACGAGGACTTATAAATGCAATAGGTACTGTAGCCAAATGGACAATCGGAACAATGGACGATGAAGACAGACAAACGATACAAAAACATTTATCACAGACTGACAAGACACTAGACGAACAGGTACATATAAACAATCACTTTAATTTAGCGATAAATCAAATAAGAAATATTGTAAAAGATGATAGGAAAGAAATTGAAAGAGGTATTAATACTATAAATAAAATTGTAGATGAAGAATATCAACAACACATGTACTTACAACAAATGACAAAAATCCAATTAATAAAAAGCAAAATAGAACAAATTCAAGACAATGTAGTTTCAGCCAAATACGGGTTAGTTCACCCAAATATTTTGACAAATCACGAAATTGAAAAATATAATATTGACTTTAATAAATTAAAATATTTGCAATTAGGTACAGCATCTTGTAATAATACTTATCTAATATTAAGCCTTAGAATACCAAAATTGTTCATACAAGTAAAAATAAGGAAAATTATACCATTACCAGATAAAAATCAAAAAGAAATAGAATCCAAAATAGAAGAAGTCTTCACATATAAAAATAAAACTATGAAATTTGAAGAAAGTAAATATTTCAGACAATTAAAACCCAGTAACCATTGTATATTAACAAAAAACTGTAAACTAATAACAAACAGAGCATTAGAACTTATAGCACTGGATGAAAAAACAATCTTGGTTAAAAACGCAATAAAATTGGTTGTAAACACTACATGTAATAAAAATAATAGTACTATTCTAAATGGAAATTATGTAATTCAATTTAACAATTGTTCTATAAAAATTAATGATTACTATTATTCTAATTTAGTTGAAAAGTTTGATGGAAATATTATGAGTTTGCGATACAACGATATAAAGAATTTTACAGAAAAACTTACGTTCGAACAATTAGATGAAAAAAATGAAATAAATTTTAAAAACATTTCTAATTTGAAAACCCATAATAAAGTAATATATGGATGTAACTTCTTTCTAATACTTACAATAATATTAATAATTTTACTTTGGAGAACAAAGTTAAAATATATTAAAATAAATTTGAACAAAAGAATTCAGGAGAATTCTAATCTAAAGGGGGGAGAAGTTACATATACAAATTCAAACACACACACTTACATAAAAAATGACACTATTGATGAATTTATTGAAAATATAATAAGCACAAAATAAAATTAATAAAAATATGTAACAGCAAACTCATTTCCGTTTAAGTACAGAAAACAAAATTATTTTTCGGTCGCAATTCCAAGAATTGCAACCGTAAAATATAAATATAAAATAATTAAGAAATAATGTCAATATTTAGCATAAGCAAGCAAAAATTGTAAAATGCATTTTAAGCCGAATTAACAAAAACTCGTGTTAACAATAAGTTCAAGAAATATTAAAGAAATAAAATAAAGTCAGTTGTTAAATATCCACAGTTGAGCCTAGTTTATTTTATTGTAGTTATTTTAGTTTTTTTTAAAAACACTCCCAAGAACTCCCATTACAAAATTCGCGTGTGATTTTGTGGTGTTCTCGGAAACATGTCGTTTTTATGTTTCTTGGTATGCTTTCGGCAGTTGAAAATCACTCCAAAACATACAAAAACGGAACACAAAAATATCAAACGTGTGATTTTAAAAGGCACATGTGATTTGAAATCACGTGATTTGAATAAAAGTGATTTACAGAACAGGCCTGATAGAATCTATTTCGTGTTTTAATGGAAGAATAAAAATCGAAAGAGACAGTTTTAAAAACAACCCCATAAGGGATTAAGAAGTGTTCATTTCAGGTATAGAAAAAATATACAAGTTTTAAATGCCAAACTCTAAAGATAAGCAGAGCGGGTTCAGGTCAAAATTTTCATAATTTAAATACTATTAACTTTAACTTTTTTATCTTGAAATTTCGTTAATGAGGTGGATGTTGTCACAAGCACTCAAAAAAAGAACAAATCAGTTGTAGTAAAAATTATTAATTCTCTATTAAGTTTTTAGTTATTCGACCTTTTTGATTATAATTTATATATTAAATAATTTTTTCAAGCTCGAGGTCTGTTTTATTCTTCAAATTCTTTATTTTCCTATATTTCGACATCCTTTGGATGTCATCTTCAGGAATCTTGAAAGAAATATAAGTAAACATAAATCATTTTTCTATGTCACTATACTATTGAACAATATACATATAAACAAAAACAAAAAATTAAAAAGTTACAAAATTAACACTTACAACGAGTCACATAAATAAACAACAATTATCTTGTAGGTCTATTATTGCACTAATTGTAGCTTTTCTTTTTCCCTTTGTTAATAATATGTCTGTAACTTAGGGCGCAGTTATCAGTGTCACTCTTAAAATTCATTCTCTTATGTAACGGTATGTTGATTATGTGTAGCATCTCCAGTGTATATCTTCTATTATATTCCTCTTCCGTTTTTAATATTTTAACATCTTCAAAGTTTGGTGTATGTTCTCTTTTTTTACAGTGGGCTTCTATGTAGTGCTGTTTTTTGTGTCGATATTTTATTTTTACATTTAATGTCCGATTTGTGTCCGGATTAGTGTCTCGTTCTTAATTTGTTTCTAGTAGTGCCAACATATACTTGGTCGCAACTGTGGTTTTCGTTGCCCTTGCATTTTATCTGATAAATTAAATCAGCTCTGTCAAATATGTCCACTTTAGCTTTGGTGCATGAGAAATATTGAAAAATAAAAATTTAAAAAATAAATCAGACCTCGAGCTTGAAAAAATTATTCAATTTATAAAAAAAACTTATTAATTAATAATTAATTTTTATATTTGCTTTAACCAATTAAATGAATCTGACACACTAATTTTATTAAAATTAATGGTGTTTTAAACGTATAAGTATATGTTTAAGTTTTAAATTTGGACTTTATATCTCAAAAAATTAATGGTACACATCCTAGTTTCTTCTCTGAAAAATTTAAATACATTTATTCTGATTGAAAAGTTAATAAAAAATTGGGGAATACCATCTTTCAAATTATAACTTTATAATTCAATAATGCCTCTGTAGGATCTTAATATAAGCGCATTTTTATACAACTTATTCTTCTTAAGACTTTAAAAACTTAAAAACAAATTCATAATAAAATATTTAGCCACCACTTTAATTTTGTTAAGTTTTTCACAAGACATTTATAAGTTGAAGTTGCTCGGCGAAGTTGATGTTTGGTGTTTTAATGTCTGACAAAATTCTAGTGTTTGTTATCAAAGCACGTCCGTTATTTTCTGTTTTATATTTTTTGGTTGTTGTCTATTTCCCCCCTCTGCCTTTTGTTTTTATTCCATCACATTTGAGCAATACAGCATGGAATATTTAACCGATTTTAAATATCCCTATCCCCCAGCAAATATATGTTTACTCCCCCGCTTATTCCACTACAACCATAAAACCATTTTACAACGTTTGCAAACAGGCACTGGTACAATACACACGTACATGCATACATATGTATGTATATATTTTAAGAGTAATTCTGGCATTTGGAGAGTTAAGCGACATTTACAACCACAACTACGACGCCTGACTATCAAACGAACGCTGAAGATGTCATGTACATTTCAAATATTTTTTAGAGATTGTAAAATCTCATTCGTGCTATAAAAATATTTTGCTTAAATAAAAGTTTTTCCCATTTTTTTTTTTCTAATTTTGGACATAACACTGTTTAAAGTTTGTATGAGATTTTTTTTTTAGATTTGTTTTAAATTGTGTGGTAGTGTTTTCGAAAACAAGAGCAGAAACTATTATTTGAATAAAAATTATTTTAGCTGAATGCTTAAATAAACGATGAAGCAGGCGGCCTCATTTGGAATAGTACAAAATTATTAGAAAACAACTGTGAAAATTTATAATTGAGATTTTTGAAAAAAAAAAAAACTACTAGATGAGAATACTTTATTTAATTTAATAAAATACAGCACTTATCATCCATGACACAGAATAAAATTCCTATTAAAAGTGGTTTCAAATTCGACAGTCGAGTCTTTGGAAAACGAAAAGCGAGATTGACCACAGTCGAAAATCTCTTAAAACAAAGTTAAAAATTTTTTTAAAAATTTCGTACGTTTGAAATGTAACAACAAAGTAAGCATCGTTTTAGATGTTTTTATCAGTTGTAAACAGGGTATACTTAGTTGGTCATTCAGTGTGAAACTTTTTTAATATAAAGTATATATAATTCTAAGTCGATTTAGCCAGGTCCGTCAGTTGAAATCACGCCCACTTTCGAACGACTCAAAAGAAAAGAACAGTATTAGCGTCAAATGTCTAGTGTCTAGTTCTCCTAAGCAGTTTGGGATTGAAATCCATCACAATCGGGTCGGTCGGATGAGAGTTATGAATCAAAGTATGGAACAACTATCTTAAAAAATTGATAATTTTCTGACAAAAAGTAGCATAATTGATTGTATGATTGTATTAGTTACGCATATTTCTAATGTAAAACCACTGTACAGAAATTTCTAGTACAAATGTAATGTTATAAGTGTTATACATAATTGTATAACATAAAAGTGTTAAGATTATTGTTAACCCAAAAAGTATGCTTTAGTTTATTGATATATAATAACTCAATTTAAATTCAGCCACGGTGATAATGCTTAATAATATAAGCTGTTAAGATAATAAAAGCTCGAATGGCCTAGAAATTTCGTTACAGACATTTCGAAAACGTTGAATGTTCTAGAGCCACCTAGATGTCAGCGAACAGAGTATAAATGAAGGTGGACATCGATAGTCAGTATTAGTACGAACATTTAAGTGTGCAGATCGCAAGTATAAGTGGTATAAGCGAATAAGTTCTAAATAAAGTGTTGTGAATAGTTTATAGTTCCAGTTATAAGTAAAGTGTTGAAAGTTTTCTATTTATTTTATTAAAGCTGCAATAAAAGAACTCAAAAGGTTTATTATAAAGGAAATAAACCAAAAAAGTTATTGAAAAGGCAGTAACGTAACAATACCATAAAATTTTGTGAATGCAGGTCCATAATTTAACATAGGACGCAGGTAACGCCCGCTCTCGAAAAACACTTAAGTGCACCTAAAACCGTATCAAATAATGCGATTGCAATAAATTTGGCTCTGTGGTTTTAAATGTCAACTTCACTGTCAACTTTCGTGAACACCAGTCCATAGTTTACCATAGGCCCCAAGTAAAGCCCACTCTCGAAACACACTTAAGGACGCCTAGGACTATAACAGATAATGCTATTGTAATATATTTTGGTCTGGCGCAGTTTTATTTGTGTGGGAATAAAACTGTAAGTCCATAAGTAACCCCATGTTAACCTTTCTCTTTAGTTTGCATAAGACCGTAATAAATAACACAAGGGAACAAGATTTTTATTCATTAACAACTGAATGTTGTTTTTAAGGTTATTTGGGACGCTGAATTCAAATCTGCACTCAGTTTTTTGTTATCAGCTTTACGAGATATACCGTTAATTCCAAAATTAAGACACTTGCCCTACATACATTGCAATAATTTGAAAACGGTGCACAATATTCACTTAAAAAAACCAAAATATTATCTTTATATTGCTAACATTATTTTTTAATTTACCCAGTAGTTTCAGAGATATCGTTGAAGTTTTTAAATTAAATTAAAAAAACAAATAAAAAAATTTTATATAAAAATTCATAAAAACTTAATTTTCGGCAAAAATTACAGTTTTGATATAAAAACAGCTAGATTAACATATTTCGAATGAAATGAGCTTTATTTCATTGTTATCGATGCATAACTTTTTATTCACAATTTACTGAGACAATTAAATTGATAAATATCGCGATTTCAATACAAAAATAAAATTCTTTAATATGTGTGTGTGTGTTTGCTATTCAATTATATGGACCTATTTTCCTTCACTTAAAAATGAGGTACCTCCACTTAATTGTCAATAAAAGCGAAACGCCTTAGTCGATTTTTATGATCTATATCTCATTTTGTTCATAGGTTATGTGACTTTACGTGAAAGTAAGAAGACTTTGACTTTTCTATGGTTTGGATTTTTCATGAATTTTAAAATAAAAAATTGTAATTTTTTTGAATTTGGATTTTTTTTTACGTAAACAACCATTACTCAGTTATTTTTGTGATTTGCAAAAATTTGATTGTTTTTCAAAGCAGACAATTTCATCTTTAAACAAAAAGAAAAATTCTGAAAATCGCTTGATGAAGAGTAAAGTTATGATTTTTTGAACTTTTAATTTTTGGAAAAAGTCAAAAATTCGATTAGTACCTGTAACTTAAAAATGCGAGCTGATATAGAAAAACGGAGATTACATTTTAAATCAGCAACAGAAAATTAGTAAAAATTTAATCAAACTTCCAATCAAAACACATAAAGTTCAATTTTATTTCGCTGTGTAAATGCTTCTCTTTTGTAATAAGTTTTGGTATGTCAAAGTTTTATATGAATATAAATAACACTGTCATCTTTCTTGAAGATCGGGTTATTAATTTACTACAGGTCCGATTAAAGGCCACTCCTGAAATATCCTAGCATTTGAGGGCATCAAAGATTCGGCATAGCCGTATATAGCAGTACTTCCTTTTTCTCTCTGTTTCAATTCTAATCAGTATTCTATAAAAAAAAACACTTTTCTTGTTTTTCAGCATAAGGTTTTCTTATCGGGCCTGTGCTGAAAATCACGTGATTTCAAATCACGTGCTTTTAAAATCACACGTGTGATGTTGCGGTGTTCTAAAAATCATTCCGTTTTTGTGTTTCTCAGTGCAATTGAAAATCACTTTCGGCAATTGAAAATCACACCGAAACACTCAAAACTGGAACACAAAAATATCACACGTGTGATTTTACAAGGCGCATGTGATTTGAAATCACGTGATTTTAATAAAAGTGATTTTTAGAACAGGCCCGTATATTTGGAAATGAAAAAAATTGGTCGGAATTTTAAGAGCCTAAAGCAAAATCAATCGGAACTGGCAATACGGAATCAAAACCTCTCCGATTGGAATGTATGACATGCCTGTATATCAAACTTTATACACGCATTTTCCAAGAAAACTTTATGAGAAAAAACTCAAACCCTCGTATCTAACAATATACTTAAATTCGCTTATTTTATACATAAATATTAGGGTATTCATTTAATAGGGCTTTTGCTTTAATCGGTTAATCGCTCAATGAATTAACCGAGGTTTTGGCTTAATCGGCTAATTTTGCTATTGATCGGTTAACCGATTAATAAAGTTTTTTTTATAAACTAAATAATTTTAATATAGTATAAAAACGCATAAATTATTTATTATTTAGAGTTTATTAGTGAAAAAAACAATAACGTAAAAAACTTAAAAATTCTTGAACTAAAACGAGCAAACAATAAATATTTCATAAATATGTTATATATATATTTTTTTTTAATACATATTGGGGTTGTTCACGAAAGCTAGTTATATAGTTATGTATTTATATTAACAGCAACAAAACATATTTAAAAAAAAATTAAATAAATGTATTTTGTTTTTTTTTTAGTACAACAATTTAACTATATAACCTGATAGCCGGCCTTCCGTGAAAAAGCTAATTATGTATTAATTACAAAATAAACTGTTAGATATTTTTTTTTAATTATTTCAATAGTTAAAGACGATCTTATAAAATAATCTTTTATACAAATAATTTGGTTTAAATGTTTAGGATTTAACCATTTATTTTCATTAGTTTTGATAAAACTTGACTTTGAAAAAATTCTTTCATTTATCGTAGATGTTGGAAAAACTTATAAAATCTTAAAATCACAAACATATAAAATCTTCCATTGTGGAATTAGAATCCTGTTTTAATTTTTTTTTAAATGTTTAACACTTCTAATTGCTTTGGTTAATTCTGTTAAAAGATTGATATGACAAGATATGAGAAGAATCAAATAACTAATTGTGGAAAGATTTACAACTTATACCAGGGTATTTTAAGACGCAAATGTGGCTTAGGTAGGAAAGAGCGCCTTCTAATTTATAGACAAATAATTCGCCCTTTAATTTCCTATGCCTTTACAGCTTGGTTTGGAATATCTTCCGCCCAAATGGAAAGGCTTAGGAAATTGGAGAGAAGAATCTTTGTTGCATGTCTCGGCTTGATACCTCGTTTAGGGCCTGATGGTGTCTTGCGCAAACTGTCTTGTAAATTAACTTATAGTCTAGTAGTCTTTAGAACAGTGGATGTTTTTATGGTTCAAAAAACTATAAAGTTCCTTGAAAACACACAAAATTTGGAAAATAATTTAGTTAGAAACTGTTTTTCAAATAGTAGAAGCATGAAAAGTATAAGGCAAACAAAGTATCTTTCGCCTCCATGATGGTGCAAATATTTTGTTTTATCACCGCCGCATCCACACAATGGATATAAGAAACACCGTCTATAATACTGCCCAATTATTATTAATTGTTATATATTTTCTATTTTATTTTTAAGTATTTAGTTTAAGTTTTTTATATAGCTTTAAGTTTTTTTTTGTTATTAGTATGTAAGTTCTTGATTAATACATTAGTATGTAGGAAGTTTTTTGTAAGCCTTAAGCTACGGTCATACTTGTTAAATATTTGACGGAAAAAACGGGACCAACTGCCAAACTAACATATAATTTCCCCTAATTCCAATAGTTATTTTGTTTATATTTTACATAAAACAGTTTTTTGCCATGCTGCTAGACATAATTAGTTTTATTTCGTGATAAAAAAAAGCCATGTTAAATCTCACTTACTATTAACAAAAGGAGTGGTGATGCTTATTTGGTCAAATATTTATAAAGTTTGACAGTAGCTTTAGTTTAATTTAATAACTAAATTTTGTGAAAAATAAATTTATGGGGAATAAAAATCAAAGCAGTCAATCAATTTCAATTTTATGTGTTATATTTTACATTCTAAATCAAACCTCACGATGAATTACCCAGTAGATCTCTTTTTTTTTTTTTTTTTTTTTTTGTAGACGAAATTTTGTGAACAAATATTTAGTTTTAAATCCAATGGCGGGCAATATTTCAATTATGACGTTTATCTTTGTACAAATACAAGGCAGCGAAAGAAGCAGACATTTTTTTAAAGCATTTTCTGAAAACGTTAATAAAGCTCCAAAGTAGTTTTCTCTATACGATTGTTTTTGAGTCACACGACTTTATAACTTTTGTGCGGCAGTAAACGGTTAAATTTTTCAAGTCGTAGCCTTAATTCGACTACTGGACTGGTTGTTTGTAATCAATTAAGTGTTGGAAAATAATCATCCGCTTTAGTTATGAACTATTGGTAACACAACTACTCCTCTTGCTACTCTCTAGTTTGGCATTGGTGGCCGGCCACAACTGCGGAAATATAATATACAAGAGAAATACAATATAAAATACACAAATCTATTTGCTTTATTTTGACTGTACAATAAAATCTAAATGGAAACGTAGTCATGTAAATATAAAATACATATGTACATATGTTTATATACATACAACTTCATATATATATAAAAGTTTATAAACTTAGTTGTCATACATGTAAAACGGAATTAAATTTCGTGGCTAATTAATGGCCAAGGGCTCGAAAAATAAAATTTAGTCAAAAAATCATTTCGCCTAACTAAAGGTTGTTCACAATCACACAACATCCATATGAAAGTATTGTATAACACACTCTTCCATTTAAATTACTAGCTATGGAAGTATGTTGCATTGTAATATTTGTGGCATCTATACGTAGTTGGATGGATGGTTGCTGGTTGGCTGATGGGGCTGCCTTGCTAAATGTAAATGGGCAAGCAGTTGCTAATTTGTTTTCATACATTTTTCTTAATGAATAAAAAAATGCTGTGTGCTTAATAAATGCACGGCTGAGTAAATAAATTTGCACAAATATTTATGTACATTTAGAAAATTGTTGTATGTTGGACTGTTTGTTTAGACATTTGGTTTAGTTGGTTGGGCTGCTGCCGCTGAATGTGTAAATGAATATAGATTTTTTTCGGTTTGTTGCATGATTATTTTTATGTAAAAGCTTAAACCAAATTATAACTGGCGACTAATATAATTAACATATATTCTAGCAATGAATGCAATTTTTTTTTTCAAAAAGAGACTAACAGAAGAGAAAGGAAAAAAAAACTTTTAAACCCTTCAAATTTTTATTCGCACGTTTCAAAACGGCACAATATACGAAAGTGCAATTTAATGGAAATATTAAATTCTAAACCTGGTTGCCGCAAAATTTAATTAATGGCCTGGCAAAAGTCATTTTGTATATGTAAAATTTTGTAGTCAAATTAAATTTTAATAAATTTAATTGGAAATCAGCAAGATCTAATAATTTTGTTTTAAAATTAAATGATTTTTTTTTTCTTATATTAAAAAATTTACCGTAGAACGCATATTCGGGTACCCGTGTGTTCACCAGCAACTTTAAACGTTTTTAGCTGCGATGCCAATACCAATTGAGTATTGAAATTTCGGATCTAGGAATATCAAGTCTTTTTGAGTCGTTTTCGATGACTATAAGCTTCCTAGGATGACACCTACGCAAACACAAAACCGGGGTACCCGTTTACCCAATAGTTTTTTTTTATAAAATAAGCAAATAAATTAAAAACTAGAAAAATTACTAGTTTTTTCAATTAAAGGATTCTAAAATAAATATTTTTTATCTAAAATTATTTTATAAATACTTTTTTTAATACGTAACTTATAACTGGAACTGCAATGACTAATGTATGTAAATTTATAGTGCGATCCCGTGCTTTTTGGGTAAAGTTCGTTAAAATAAGAGTTAACAAAAATTTCTCTTACTAATAGACAAAAATGTACAAAAGTACACAGAAAAAAAGTTTCTTATCAATTAAAAATATGGCTTAAGAAGTATTTAAATTTAATTAATGTGATAATTGAAGCAATTATTTTTTTAGTTAAAAGAAAATTAAAAATATAATTTTGATTTGATTAATATTTAAGTTCTTTTGAAATAAATTTTTAATTAAACTATTAATTAAATATCAAAAAATATTAATTGACTTTTTTCGTTTAAAATAAAATAATTTAAACTTATAGAATTGTTTTTGGGAATTGTCAATATTTAATTCAATTAATTAACACATTGTTTAAAACGGCAAAGTTTTTTGATCATTTTTTTAATTATATTAAAAATATCATTTATTGAAAATAATTTTAAAATTTTTAGTAATCATTGTTTAAAATGGCAAAATTTTTTGATCATTTTTTTAATTAAAATTAAAAATATCATATATTGAAAAGAAATATTCATAATTTTACAATTTTACAATCAATCAATATAATCATATTGGTAATAGGTGCAAAATCAACAAATTGTTTGCTTGATATTATGAGTTTGGTATAAATTTGGTGATTAGAGAACATTTGTAATTTTTTCTGTGCAGGTTTCGATAATTCCTATTATTATTTATTTTTGCCACAGATGATTGTTTAACAATTTTCCCAATCTGACCAAAGAAAAAGTACGGGCTACTTCGTGGAAGAAGAAGAAGAATATTTTTCTCTTAAGAGCTCCCTCACTCTAGCAAACTTTGATTAAGGGAATAGCTTTCGGTAACATTGGGAGTACGGGATCATACATAAATGTATATGTAATATTTATTGAACTTGTTTTGTTTTCATAATTCGTAAAAAATCATAAAAGGCATTTTCCATCCCTGCTGTGGTTCAAATCAAGGCACATTGGTATGGTATGAACATTCGAGAGAGCGAGTCGTATTCATAATTCCAAATTGTCAAAAGCTGTTTTATTTCGTATGTATAAGCCAAAAAAAATGCGAATGTGTGCGTTAAATTTTCTTTATTTTATATGCAGACAATTTGGAAGTTTCTATAAACATAAAAAATAAAGAGAACGACGAGTTCTCCTTAGTCCCCTTTTAGACAGGCAAAGTTTACTTTGACAAAGTCTGTTGAATTCTCTTTTAAACTTTGTTTCGTGCTCAGACGCACAAAGTTTAATTTGACAAATTTTTGTTTTCTCTTGTTTGAATATAATATATAAACAGCGTTGCCAGAATGATGATTTTATCATATTTTGGATTATTTTTTTAAACAAAAATATGATTAATGATTTTTTTCTCAAATGATGATTTTTTATTTTTAGAAATTCTGATTTTTACTTTGATTTTGCTTATACAAAATACACGATTATTTAAACAGTCAATTTTTAAAACAATGAGTTTTGCATCAGCTTGATGTGTATTGGTGCTGCACACTTTTGTACCCAGTATCTAGAATACACAAAATTGCATTATTATTTATGGACATAGAAAATGTTAAAAAAGGCATATTATAACCTATTTCCAATGTGCGAAAGAATTCCTTCTTTCGAACAACTACATTTAAAAAAAAACAAATTCTAAAAACTTTGTTTTTGTTTTAAATGTATTTGTACGAAGTAAATAATTCTTTCGCACATCGGAAATAGGCAGTTAGAATATTGATAAAAAAAAAAAATATTTGTGAAAAGAAAAAATTTATTTTTATAAAGTTTCATATACTGACGAATTATGTTTTTATGTACTTCAATTTAAATAATAAGAAGTAACTTTTTATATAAATTAATAATTCTTTCTATTTTGCCCTTGTTTTAAAAAATTTAAGTTAAGAAAAAAAAATTTAAGATTTTCCTCTTCAAAATATGATTTCTTTCGCCATATCACAATTTTCATTTCAAAGATTCTGGTAACGCTGTATATAAATATAAAGTTGCAGCCAACTTCAGGTATAATCTACGAATGAAAAACAAAACGAATTTGTGAGTACAGCAAAGTATGTACTCCCCCGCTATTCTCTTTTCCCTTCTATTCTATAAACTCAAGACTTTGCAAAGTAAACTTTGCTTGTCTGAAAGGGGTCTTATTAAATGTGGCTTGGTTCAAGCTTCAAACCCTCTTCTGTCTATACCTTAATAGCTTGAGTAAACAAAAAAATTAAATGTTTATATTTAAAATTTAAATAACCTCATTACTTATGAAATAAAATATTTAAAAAACATAATTTTTTTTATTTAAATTACTTCTTAAAATTTATTCCTGTGGCAATCATCATAATTTATGATGCTGTTGTTTTTTTGTCATTAATTTACTGTAGATTCGATTGTGGGATTTAAATTTAATTTCCGCTTTAAACGGACAATAGTAAAGGTTTTTTGATGGAGTTTTAAATTTTAAATAATAATGGCATGGAAATGCAACACAAAAAAAACATTTTATTTGTCCAATTGAACACAATTCGATATTTGTAATTGTTTAAGTAAAATTAAATTAAAAAACATATTAAACATTTTGCAATATAATGAAATAAAAAATATTTTGAATATTTGAAAGAAAGAAAGAGAGAAGTCAGAGAATTCTGTAGTAAACGTCACTCAGTCAGAATTTTATTGTTCAACAAACTGATTTGAATTAAGAGTCCGCAATAGGGATGGGCAATAAATATCGATATATCAAAATATCGATATTTAAAAAAATTTAAATCGATATGTATCGCCGATATTAAAAATACCCATATATCGATACACCGATATTTATCTACGACTATCGAATTCGATATTTTTAAGATCTCTTTATAATAAAATTCAACATTTTAACCGTTGCTCAACTACTTACAATACTGTTTTTAAGAAAATAACAGCGTTTTTCCATTGTACATTTTCGTAGATTACACAGTTCAGTTTTGTCTCGGTTTTTAATATATTAAAACAAAAAAATAAACGCGGAAAAAATATTCTAGAAAGGGTTCCTAGAATTATGCAAAGAATCGCCTTAATTATGGCGTATTAGCAGCAATAGACTCATGCAAGCTGGAATGTTAATAATAAAAATAAATATTTTGTATTTTTTTTAATTTGAGCATGTTCTTCCTAATATTAAAAATTAAATATTGCACAGTTTTTTTGTATTGTATGTGTCACAAGTTTTGTTTACCGGCAGTATATCATCCGGCATTATATAATACCATTTAATTTTTTTTTTCAGATTTCATATGGTGAAAACTACAAAAATTTTTGTATTCTTTACTTATTTTTTATTGTAGAATTAACTGCCGATCCCACGATTTAAAACGAAAACTTCGCTCGCATAACTTACCTTAAAAACTTAATTTTAAAATCGGCTTTTGTTTTAAATAAAAGTTAAGCGAATGAAATTTTCGTTCGAAATCGAGGGACAGGCAGTAAATTTGAAATTAAAAGAAACAATAAAAAGTTCTCTAAAGAAATTTCATATTTCATTGTATTGTCGAAAAATGTATTTATTTCAAAAATTTACTTAATAACTAATTCCTGTGTTTCGCTACTCCATTGTTTTGCTTCTTCAAAGAAATAAATATTAAATTTAACGAAGCAAAACAATTTTTCAACAAAATTAAAAATGATCATAAAAGTTGTTTTTGGGAATACATAATTTTTTTCATTAAAAGATTTTATTTATTGTGCTTAATTCCCTTCTTTTTTTTAATTGATAAAAATACTAAAATTTATTGTTGGAGGATAAGCTGTTCCTATGCGTATTTCACTGGTTGCTTAGGCCAGACGTTCTTCTAAGTGATTTTAAAAGGCCAGAGCTATCAGCAAACAAGACTACAGAGGGAATGAGAATTACCTACAACCCAAAATGTTTTGTTTGCAACGATATCAAAGTTTAAACAAAATACCAACAATAAAACAGTGAGTTTATCTTTTCTTAAATTCCCCACTGCAATTAGTTTGAATTCTCCTAACATTAATTGTAGTTGTAAGTGGGTAAAGAAAATACAAATTAAAAACAAAAACAAATTGCTGTTATTAATTACGCAAGAAATCAAAATAAAAACAATTTGCCCGTTCAGTTTTTTATGCACGTGCACTTTCAATAATTTATTATAAAAAAAATACATTCCGAAATATTGAAAGATTTTCCCATTTCAATAGTGTCATATTTAAAAAATGAAATTTTTCAAAACAGTCATATTAATGACATAGTTGTACGCGTGCAGTCGTTCTTTTTCGGCTACACATACGCGTTGTCGGCAATGCTTGATGAAAATCAAAAAGTTTTGTTTTTTATTTGAAAGCTGATTATTTGATAGCCTCCTGTTGTGATTGACAAAAAAATTGTATTTGCTTTGTGTTTGTCGTCATGAAATATATAAATATTTTGCATTTTTACAAAATACAATTGTTGATTGCCGTGTTTATTTTTACGTCTCCGAAAAAAGACTGAAATAAACGACGACATATGATGGATAGGCTTATTTGATAGTCTCCAGGGCCCTTTAAACTTTTGATCAAACATATTAATCATAACCAAATATGTTTCTATAAAAAAGGTATATATTTTATTCTCACAAACGTACGATCTTAACTTAACGATGACACTTGCAAAACTGAGATGTTTCATTCATATAATTTAAAAAAGCATGATAGTAAGTAGAATAACGATACAATTTTATCACAAGCGGCAAATTTTCAACCATTTTTTTTACAAAATATAAATAAAAATTTTGTGCATTTTACTTTCATGCATAAGTATGTATTTTATATTTTCTCTATCTACCTTATAATGCGGTCCCTGCACATCCCAACTTGTTGTACAACTTGATTAAGTTGTTATGTTAGAGATGGAATTGGCCTTCGGTTGAATAAAAAATTCAATCCACTTTTGGTGGTTAGTGAGTTGTTTATCGTGGTGGTACTTCACTTCGCGCATTCAGTCAAGGCCCACAACAGTTGTCGGGGTTAATGTCCTTTACATCTTTTTGTATACTAATAAGGTATCAGACGTAGACGTGATGTATCCCAGTAGATAATTAAGCTTAAATCCAGATCTATCAGCAACGTTGGATATTGCACTGGTGCCTAGAAATCTATTTCTCCTAACAAGGGCCGGGCATTCTTCCTTTCTGTCTTCGCAACCTTGGCAGTGTTGAAAGGAATTCCGAGGTGAACTTTCGCGCTTGCCTGGTATCCAATGTTCCATTTATACTGACAGCAGACTTTAAATATAATTTCTCCATGTGTCCAAATTTCGATATCTGGTTTTATCTATTTAAACAATCTGAAGATGCTTCTTTTAATAAAAGTCAGTGGAATTATGACTGACGCCGCATTGGAGGTATTGAAAGTAAAACCCACCCCGGCTTATCGTCTGCTTGTTCATTATCACAGTGGTATTTATGCGCAGGGAACCAAACTACAAACGATCTAGACGACTGCCGTCCAATAAAGATGTAGTAGAGCATGAATTTAGTGTGGGAAGGGCCGCAATGCTATCGACATGGTGCGCTGATTGCGGGTATTTTGGTCTAAAATCACTGCAGTAACTCGGAAGGGCGTTGCAGCAAACGCCATGGTCATCCGTATGTATCCTGTTATTATATTGTACGATTTTAATAAGAAAATCATAAAGAACTAACAATTTTAAGATGGATATTGAAATTCTTGTTTCAGCGAAAAAAAATAACTTAAAAAGAGCAAAAATCAAGTCTTCTTTATGGAAAAATAACGTTGGGAGCCAAATGAAATGTGTCTAAAATGGCAAAAAGTTCCTTTTTCTTTAAAGGAAAAATTTTTTCTATCTTGATGAGTTTTATTTAACCAGGGCACATCCCTCGTCAAGTCGTCAAAAAATGCTAACTCCGACTCCGACTCCAACTCCAACCGATGAAATTGTTAAATGTATATGAGACTGATCCTTATTTGACTTTAAACCTACTTTTTTAATGCATTACCTTTCAAATGATTAAATATAGCAGGAAAATTATTCTATAAAAATTTCGAATCGATATTTTAAATATTGCATCGCCAATTTCAATGAAATTTTATTTTGGAAAATTATTTTTAATTTGTTTTCCCGAAAACTTTTGGGGACGTGAGTTTTTGTGAGTCTTTCGACTCCGAGTCCTGTACAAGAACCTCAACTCCGACTGCGACTCCACAGCCCTGTATTTAACAATGTAGTTCTTTTAATTTGTCTCCATAATATAAATTGTAACATGCTGCCATTATTTTTTTATACCCTCCACCACCACTGTGGTGAATGAGGGTATACTAAGTTTGTCATTCCGTGTGAAACTTTTTTATTATACATCTAAGACCCCATAAAGTATATATATTCTGGGTCCTTGAGTAATTCTAAGTCGATTTAGCCATGTCCGTCTGTCTGTCCGTCTGTCCGTCTGTCCGTCTGTCCGTCTGTCCGTCTGTTGAAAACACGCTCACTTTCGAAAAACGCAAAAGAAAAGAACAAACTTGGTCTCAAATTGCTTGTAGTTATCCTAAGCAGTTTGGGATTGAAATCCAGCAACATCGGTTTAGTAGGATCAGAACTATGAATCAAAATGTGGAACCACTACCCAAAAAAAATTGATAATTTTGATACAAAAACTAACATAAATGGTGGAATAATGCACGGAATGACATAAAATTTTGCACGAATTCGCTTCATCCGACTGCAAATCATACTGGTAAATTTCGTGAAGATCGGTCCATAATTTACCATAGGCCCCATATAAACCCTTCTCGCGGAAAACAGTTTAGTACGCCTAAAACCGCAATAAATAACGCTATCATACTAAAATTTGGTACGTCACAGTTTTATAGAACCAGAAATCACAATGTAGAATTTTTTAAAGATCGGTCCATAATTTACACTAGGCCCCAAATAAACTCTACTCCCAGAAAACAGTTTAGTACGCCTAAGACGGCAATAAATAATGCTAACATACTAAAATTTGGTAGGTCACAGTTTTATACGACCACAAATCAAACTGTAAAATTTTTTGAAGATCGTTCCACAATTTACACTAGGCCCCTTATAAACCCTACTCCCGGAAAACCGTTTAGTACGCCTAAAACCGTAATAAATAATGCTATCAAATGGAAATTCGGTACGTCACAGTTTTATAGGATGAGAAATCACACTGCCAAATTTCGTGAAGAGTGGTCCATAATTTACCATAGGCCCCATATAAACCCTACTCTCGGAAAATAGTTTATTGCGCCTAAAACCAAATAAAGCCCACTTTGGGATTTATAGATATTGCGGTGAAATTTTTTACTTAAATTTATATGGCAAGAAAAACTATCATGCAAGTTTGTGAAATTTACTGTTAACGCTAAAACTAATTACACTGCTGTATTGAAATTTATTCAAATTTATTTTTTGTAATACCAGAAATAAGTCTTCAGAATTTTGGGATGATTTGTCCATAATTTACCATAGGTCCAATACAAATAACGCTCCTAAAACTCATTTTAGTACGGCTAAAACTGTTACGAATAATGATATTTTACTCAAGCCAGTTCAAAGTTCTTACAAGAAACGAATAACATTTTCTTATTGTCGGTCAATAATTTAATTCAGGTCTAATCCGCAACCAATTTTTATGCTGACGTTCGTTTTTGTGAAGCTTAATTAATAATATATATGTATTTATCATATAGAGCCCACTCCTGTCGGTGGAGGGTATTAAAGATTCGGCACAGCCGAATATAGCACTCTAACTTGTTTTATTTTTATAATGATTTACTTTGAATGAATAAATGAGAATATTATCAAGTATTACGATATTTTTTTTTTACAAAAATATACACATTGTAATCTCGATGTGTTTGTACAAGGAACTCAATTAAAATTTGTTTGTTAAAAAGAAAAACAACGTCATAATAAGTTTTCAAAAGGTCAAATTAAAATAGCTTTTTCAAAAAATATTCATTTTTATTATCTTTTACAAGATCTGAGTTCAATTCAAAAATACTTCATATTTAGAAATATTTCTAAAAGGACTGAGATCCGCTAAACCAAATAAGGATTCAAAATGAAATAAAAATTAGCAAGTGCTCCAGGAAATATTTCTGAAAAGACTGAGATTCGGAAAGCCTGATTTGGCTCAACATTAAATGAACATTTTTAAGAGCTCTTTTTTTAATTTGTATCTAGATCAAAATCGTTGCTATAATGTTCGTTAATCTAAATTTCATTATTAATAAAAAATATTTTAAGCGAAATAAAATCGTTTACTCAATATTCGAAAACTAGCCATTAGACAAAATAATGTTTTTTTTTTTTTTTTTTTTTTGCTTGAAAGCCAGGCCGGACATTCTTAATAACCAATGGTTAGTCACGTGGGGTATACAAGCCTTTGGCTTTAGAACTACAAGTAGTGATATTCTGCCAAGCAAATAAGTCGTTAAAAAATTAAGTTTCTGAAAGAAATTATTAGTTTAAAAAACAGACAAGTCTGGCACCTATCGTTTTGACCTAATTTGGATACGCTGAATCCAGTGGTGCTAACCGTTTTGTTTTACTCTAGCTCTTGTTTTCGATATATACCGTTATATTGAAAATGGAAGATACTGCACAATATATATTCCTGTTACTCAAAAACGGTTGAGTTTATTGAATAAACTAAGAAAACCGAAATTCCACAATAAAATTTCCTTTAAGTCATTTTAGAAACATATTTTATATTTTTTTTTTCTTGGCAAAAAATTTTCTAAGGAAATCTTTGCTCTTTCTAGCACAGTGTTATTATTTTATTCGTAAAACACGAACAAGGAGCAAAGAATGAAAACCTTGATTGTGTTATTAGAAGTAAAATAGCACCCGCTTACTTTTTGAAAAGTTTCTAATTTTTTTTTGTTTAAATATTGCTGAAATTAAAATAATGACTTTTGCAGTCTTTCTGGCAGTCAGAAAGAAGTCCAGCCATGTTGCTCTGAATTAATTGAAGCAAATATCAATCGAGTAGAAGAACTTCTGGGCTATAAAGTAAATGTATTTAAAAACAAACACACAACACACATCAAATGTGTGTAAAAAATGTTTTTATAAAACTACAATGACAAATGCTATGCGTTAGTGTTCATCGCACAATTCAAATAGTGTTGTGAGGGTAAAAGCATTTAAAGAAATACATTTCAGAAACAATTTCTTTCTTTCCAACTCTCTGGTCTATGCTGATAAACCAGCAACGATTGATAATTTAAAGGTCAATATTCGACGCACTATTGACGTAAACAATGTTTGTCTTTACTCTTATTGCTAAGAAATAAGTGAATGTAGGTAAACTAAACTTAAATTTATATGTAGTTTTAACTTAACACCTCGTCGGCTTAATATGCAAACCTGCTAAATCCACTTTTTGAGTTAAATGAGATTTCCATGCCGTATGATACAGAAAGATACGCCTCGTCGGCCAGCATGTAGTTTTTTTTTCAATTTGAGTCATGAAGTGTGTAGAAAGGTTTGATACGAAAAACTGTTAAATCGACTCATAGAAAAATGTTTGTAAGAAAAACTGTAAATCCAGTACATTATTAGTTTAGTGTTTATTACTAACGCAAACTGCAAATAAAATGTGCTGAATGGGAGTTAGCAGGTTTGCATATTAAGCCGACGAGCTGTAAACCACTGCCCCACATATATAAGTATATGTAGTTTAAAAAATAATACTGTGGCAGCACTACGATAAATATTCTAAAATTCATATGGTTTGTATGGACAGTTTTAACGTCCAATTTTATCCGATTAAGGCTAGATTACACTATTATACTTTGTATTAATACATGTCAAAAACTCAAGTAATATGACAAAGTGTGATAGTGTGAATGCAATGTGTCACAAGTATTACGAAAAAAGTTTGACATCCCATACGACTTAATCGTTTTTTGAAAAATTTCTAAACGCTAATACTTTTCATTGGATCAGGGTTGCATTTTAACAAAAGGATGTTCATGTGTGATAGTGTGACTACAAACTGTAATGTTACATTAGATTTTTTGACAGTCACAACAAAACTCATTAGATTTCCATCTCACTAAGTATTATGGAATACGTAAGGCTTGTGAGATAGTGTAATCTAGCCTTTAGAGATATTTTTTTTTTTACTGATTAATTGATTTGCTTGTTTAAATATATTTCAAACCAAAAATATAGTTTAACTTGCACTGATTTATAAGCCCTTAGTATTTGAAAATCACGTCGTGCAGTCTGCGAAAAGTTGTGATCTTTACTTGTGTACCGTATGTGGCATACGCATACAAAGAATTATAATTCTAATTAGTGTTGTCAAATAATGATTGTTGCAATTTTATCAAAGACATAAATATGCAAGTTATTTCGTGCAACCTTATTCCCAACTCACATTTAAAAATAAATCATTGCAAAAAAAAAAAAAAAGTCAAACGAACAAATTTTTAGTTTTTGTCATAATTAATTCCATTTTCGCTTCTTTTTCGTTTGGTATCATAAACTTAACTCGATCTAGCACAGCTGCTTCTAGTCGTTATCATCTGCTCTGTAGGCAAAAAATGTATGAAATACGCCAAATAAATATTTTTTAATTTAATATTATGAAAAACTACAACTTTTGACTTAAGCGGTTTTTGCCTAACGCCAAATATAATTTGTGTATTTTTTATTCCCACTATTATTGCTGCGTGTATTTTTCATTTCCTTGATAGTTCTTGAGAGTGGTTTTTAAACTGGATTCTCATTTGACTTCCACTACAGTGAAGCAAACGATCACACATTATTTGCTTGTAAGAGCGACTCTACAGTATAGTTTTATATTTTTTTTTTAAGATTTGAATGTGTATTCAAGTGGAATTATGCGGGCGTCTACTATAAAGTCTACAGAGTTTCCCTTTGCTGATTTTCAAACAGTCTTCTACTGGTATATCAAAATGTGGACAGGCGTTGCGGTATTTAAAACTGACAGTTTCATGCTTGCCATCAAGTTCTTAACTTTATTTAAAACATGTCAATAATTATCTTCAAAGCTGTCATGACCAGATCTAAAATCCCACCAAATACAAAGGATTCTCTTTAATATGGCTTCTTAAAAAACTGCAAAGTATAAATTTAGTTTTAGTAAAACTTTTGCCTTTAGTTATGTTCTGTTCTAATTTTAAAAAAATCAATATGTATCGACATTTCTACATATTTTAACAGTATTGTTTTAACTCCCTATTTGTCTAAACTCAGTCCTTTTTTTATATATCGTATTAATAAGTTAGTGTGTATATTTGCAACAATCTGTATAGAAAAATAAAGTTGTTATGTACATATTTTTAACAAACAAAATTGTATCAGTTTGGTTTTTTTCTTCTCTTTCTTACTTTACTAAGTAAACAACATGAACTGACATGCAATAAATTCTTTTCATTTTTATCCAAAAAAAAAAAAAAAAGTTTAAAAATAAAACAGCAACTAAAAAACAAGATAACAAATAAATAAAATAATGCTTTACAATCAGAAAAAAATAAATAAAATTTTATATTCGATAAAATGTAACGGAAGAAAAATAAAATGAATACCACAACCCAATAAAAATTAAAAGAAAAAAAAAACTTAGGAAACCATCCGACAGTAAAAACCAACTGCTAAAAGCTAACTAGTGCTTAATATTTTCTTATAAACTAAACTAAACTTAACCAGTTATTGTACTAAACGTAAGAAAAAAATTAGCCAAACCAGCAAAATCCTCTTTTTATGAATAAAATCACTACTAAATCCCTCCCTCGTTTTTATGGTTACTTAATACTTTTTGTATGTGTTTGTAACGGAAAGTACTTTATAAAACTAGTACTCATGTATACATTACGCTTACAACTACAATTTTCTACATCCTTTTTATACCTTCTACCATAGCATGGTAAATTTGTCAGTTCGTATGTAACGCCAGGAAAAATTCATCTAATATCTTATACTGTGTGTATAAGTAAGTCTACGTTGATTTAGGCATGTCCATTTGACTGTCCCTCCATCTGCAAAAAAATGCGCGCTACCGAACGCTTCAAAAGAAAATAAGGGTTTTAATCAGGGCTGTGGAGTCGGTATCGGAGTTGAAGAGACGGAGTTGAGGCTTTTGTACCTGAGTCGGAGTCGAAGTACCCACAATAGCTTGCCACACCAACTCTAAAGTTTTTTGACATAACAATTTTTTTTCTAAAATTTTCCAAAATAAAAATTCTTTGAAATTGGCGATGCAATATTTAAAACATGAATTCGAAATTTATAGAATAATTTTGTTGCTATCTTTAACCATTTAAAAGGTACTGCATTAAAAAAACTCATTTTGTTTAAAGAGTAAGAGTAGGAGTTGGAGTCGGACTTAATGGCTTTAATATTAAATTGCTTCTGGTTCTCCTTAAGAGTTTCGTATTGAAAACTAGCGGAAATGATTCAACTGAAAGATATTTTTACACAGAATTCACCAAAGGCCCTTGATTTATAAATTTATGTTATGCATCTTAGCGGTATTTTGATACTAAAGTTACAAAAAATTATACCCGCTCAGGGTGGTTGGCTCTAAATCCCAAAAACTTTGATTTTATATTAACAGGAAAAAAATCAGCAAAAAATCGTTGGTGAAATTAAGGGTTTTACGTTGTGTATGGCATAAATTCGTTTCATATGCATTTAAATTTTACTATTAACGTTTTGATGATCGACCCGTAATTTACCAAAAAAAACCCTTTAATACTCCTAGATCGTAATTACCAATGATATACGATACTTGATCGATATCGATTAATTTTGAACCCTTTTAAGATCTATTTTGAATAAAAATCTTGAGATTTGTCTTAAAATATATTTCAATTAACAAATCGCTCATTTGCTGCAACGTTGTCATAGCTGAAAAAATTAATTTTGAAATAGTTGGCTTTATTTTTCTTTATATTGTGTTTGAAATCCAACTATCTTTTATATTTTCCCCGTTTGAAGACAACGTGTTGTTATTTTTTCCCAGTGGTGCGAGAAAATCCAAAACTTTAAACACCCCAGTAGAAAATGTGCTCCAAAAGGAGCAGGTTTTTTGTATGAATTCATACCTCAAATCGCTTCCAACATGCTAATGGGATGCCTGATTTTTGTATGGGGAATGTAAGAAAAAGATAAACTCATTACTGATTTGTTGTTTGGTATTTTGTTTAAGCTTTTGCAAAAAAGACTTTTGGAGTGTTTGTAGATAATTCTCATTCCTTCTGTAGTCTTGTTTGCTGATAGCTTTGGCTTTTCTAAAATTATTTAGGAGAACGTTTCCTGATGATCTGGCGGAAGCATCCAGTGAAATGCGCATAGGAACAGCTTATCCTTCAACATTAAATTTCAATATATTTTATCAATTATTAAAAAAAGGTAATTAAGCACAACAAACAAAATCTCTTAATAAATAGTATTCCCAAAAACAATTTTGATAATAAATTTTTGAAAACTTTAAAAAATTTTTATATAAAAAAGTTGAAGGATAAAGTGTTAAAATGTTATCCAGTTTAGTGTTAAATGACTTAAAATTTGTATGCCAGATTTGATTCGTAACTTTGTACAGATCCCGAAAAATTCCTATTCCAAGTGAAGGGTATCAAAGATTTATCGCAGCCGAATATAACATTCTTACGTTTTTCTTTTTATAAAAACAAAATTTAGTTTTTGTTCCTATACGTATAAAATAATAAAATATTATATTTGAACACTTTTGGTCTCGCAGGAAAGTTAAGTAAATAAGTGTATTTTTGTGTCTTAAAAAAAAAAACATCGAGCAATTTTCCTTGCTTTTCAAAAATAGTTGAACAGCTTGGGTTTTCTTTGATTTATAACATCGATTTCCTATCAAATGTTTTTAGTTTTTGCTTGCAGCTCTCAAAGAAAAGAAAATCCTAAACGAAACTTTGAACACAAAACAATAAACAACAAACAACTCAAAATTTTACAAGATGAAAATAGATGAGCAAAATAAAAAACCAAAAAAAAAAGAAAGGATTTTTTTTAATAAAATAAAGGCAACATAAAACAAACAATGTATAAAAATTATTGACAATCAATATAAAACGATAAAACAACTTACAGCATTTTAATAAGGAAACGGTTTTAACTTGTCTTAAGAATTGTAATATTAAAATTAATCCAATTATCTGTAAGTAAAAAAAAAAACAAGTTAGAGTAATATATTCGGCTATGCCGAATCTTTGATACCCTCCACCGACAGGAGTGGGCTCTATATGATAAATACATATGTATATATTATTAACTAATCTTCACAACAACGAACTTCAGCATTAAAATTTGTTGCGGTTTAGACCTTTATTTAATTATTGACCGACAATAAGAAAGTTTTATGCGTTTCTTGTTAGAACTTTGAACTGGCTTGAGTAACATATCATGATTCGTAACAGCTTTAACCGAACTTAACTGATTTTTAGGAAGGTAATTTGTATTGGACATATCGTAAATTATGAACCAATCATCTCAAAATTCTGAAGGCTGATTTCTAGTATTACAAAAAATAATTTCAATACAGCAGTGTTATTCGTTTTAGCGTTAACAGTGAATTTCACAAAATTGCATGAAATTTTTCCTGGCCATATGAATCTAAGTTGGAAGAAATTTTACCGCAATATCTATGAATATCTGTTATGGTTATAGGCGAATTTTATTAATTTCCCAAAGTGGGCTTTATTTGGTTTTATGCGCAATAAACTGTTCTCTGAGAGTAGGGTTTACATGGGGCCTAGGGTAAATTATGGACCGATCTTCAAATAATTGTACATTGTGATTTCAGATCCTATAAAACTATGACGTACCAAATTTTAGTATGATAGCAGTATTGATTACGGCTTTAGGCGTACTAAACAGTTTTCCAGGAGTGGAGTTTATATGGGGCCTAGGGTTAATTATGGACCGATCTTCAAAAAATTTTACAGTGTGATTTGTGGCCCTACAAAACTGTACCGTACCGAATTTAATTATGATATCGTTATTTATTACGGTTTTAGGAGTACTAAGCTATTTTCCGGGAGTGGGGTTTATATGGGGCCTAGTGTAAATTATGAACCGATCTTCAAAAAATTTTACAGTGTGATTTCTGGTCCCATGGAACTGTGACGTACCAAATTTTAGTATGATAGCGTTATTTATTACAGTTTGAGGCGCACTAAAATGTTTTCCGGGAGTAGTTTTCATATGGGGTGTAGGGTTAATTTTGGATCGATCTTCACAAAATCTAGCAGTATGATATGCAGTCGTATAAAGCGAATTCGTGCAAAATTGTATATCATTCCGTGCATTATTCCACCATTTATGTTAGTTTTTGTATCAAAATTGTCAATTTTTTTGGGTGGTGGCTCCACATTTTCATTCATACTTCTGATCCTACTGAACCGATGTTGCTCGATTTCAGTCCCAAGCTGCTTAGGATAACTACAAGCAATTTGAGATCAAGTGTGCTCATTTTTTTGCATTTTTCGAAAGTGAGCGTGTTTTCAACAGACGGACAGACATACGGACATGGCTTAATCGACTTAGAATTACTCAAGGAACCAGAATATATATACTTTATGGGGTCTTAGACGTATGATAAAAAAGTTTCACACGGAATGACAAACTTAGTATACGCTCATTCACCACTAGTAGTGGTGGAGGGTATAAAAAATATTTATATATTTGAAATAGAATTTTCTAAAGCTTAAGGTTTTATTAAAGACTTTGGTTGAAAATATACTTTTTTAAAAGAAATATGAAAGTGTTTTTATTAAGGCCCTAATCATGTAAAACGCAGCGCAACGCCAAATACTTAGGCCCTAATCATATAAAACGCAGCGCAACGCCAAAGAATAACATTGAAAGCATAAACAATGTCATAAATATTTTGTAATTTTGTTGTTGCTTTCTACAGAAATTCACATTGCGTCTTAAAACTTCAAGCGCTGCATAGCTTGTGTCGTTGAAAATTTTAAAAAGGGTACATGAATTTCTGTTGAAACCAACAACAAAATTACAAAATATTTATGACATTGTTTATGCTTTCAATGTTATTCTTTGGCGTTGCGCTGCGTTTTATATGATTAGGGCCTGAGTATTTTTCATTTCATTAATGTATTTATATATTTATTAGAAAAAGGGTGCTTATTTTTACCGTAAAGGACTTCAGATAGAGCTAGATGTAAGATTTGCTTAAATAGTAATGCAATGTGCTTATTTTTTTCAGTATACGAGTACTTTGGCATATCACCACGCAAAGATAACGTTTAAAAATCGTGGAAAGTTATTTCCAAATTCGCGCTATTTTAGGCAAACTTATAGAGAACTTTATCAATTTCGCGATAAGCCTCAATTCTGGCTGAACGGGTATGTAAACAAGCAGAAATGTCAATTTTGGAAAGAGCACAATTATCATGAGACTCCTTTCCATCCTGAAAAAGCACTGTTTGGTCCGATGGTATTATCGGCCCATTTGTCTTTAAGTCCGAAACCGGTGCCAGCATTGCCCTGAATGCCGAAATCTACAGAAAAATAGTTCGTAATTTTTCTGTTCCTAGTGTAATGGCAAATCATTTGAAGGAGAACAAGATGGTGCACGATGCCATGCACTGCGTGGAACC
Organism: Pollenia amentaria; assembly: GCA_943735925.1. Classification (NCBI taxonomy): domain Eukaryota; kingdom Metazoa; phylum Arthropoda; class Insecta; order Diptera; family Polleniidae; genus Pollenia; species Pollenia amentaria. The sequence goes on along the minus strand of OX031008.1, from coordinate 193,921,128 downwards.
ATCACATTGTTGTGCCAAACATTTGGTAAACGAATTATCTCAAGAAAAGGACCTGTAAATTAGCCAACTCGTTCGTGTGATTTGTTAACTTTGGACTACTTTTTGTAAGATAACGTCAACTTTCTAGTCTATGCTGATAAACCAGCAACGATTGATAATGTAAAGGTCAACATTCGATGCACTATTGACGAAATAAGACCGTCTATGCTCGAAAAAATTGTGCAAAATTGGACTGACTAGATGGCGCTCATATAGCGCAGTCGCGGAGGCCTTCAGCCAGAAATTATTTTTAAGCAAAACCGTTATGACGCTTGTGAGCTAAAAATGCCAAAATGTTCGTCATTCTATTGAATTTGTTGTGTTTTATTAAAAAAACAGTGCTCTATGCCTCTAATAAAATACCCCTTATTATAATTAACAGCACATTTTATTATTTGTTCTCTTCTTTTTAATGATCTTTCCTTGAAGTAACATGTGTACTGTCCTGGGATTTCTATGCAAAGCAAATGGCTATTACAATTCTTTCCTCTGGATTCTGTGTTCTGCTAATCTTATATACTATTTACTCTACTCTGGCGCAACGCAGTTCGGATTTAATTTGTCATCTCCACGTTTTTGCAGGTTTTCCTCTACGTCGGCTGCCTTGAGGTTGATAGTCAAGAACTTTCCTTGTGAGGTCGTTATTGCTTTTCCTGAAGGTATGAACCAATCAGTTTATCTTTTTAATGCGGATGTCATTCGCTATTCGGTACTGTTTCGTCTCTTTGCATATATCAATATTTGGGATTGTTGTTGGCCAACAAATTATTAAGTAATTATGTTTTCAAACAGCGGTTGTCAAATACATGGACTGTACTTCAATCGTTCATAGTGGTATTCCGTATCTCACATTTATAAACAAAAACTGATTTCACCTTCGAATTAAGTGGTTTGATTCAAGATCAAAGAGTAATGCGATTAGATTTCCATACCTTAATCAGTGCGTCAAAGGCTTGGCTTGCTTTGGAAATGCGTTAGTCTATACCTTTCGTACTTCCACATGAAGTTATTTAAATACTTCCGAGATAACAGAAGTTTTTTGATGGAAGGAAAAAACTTTCAGTCACTTTGGTATTTACAATTAGGTTTTTGTTAGGAAATTTGAATGTGTGTATATTTTGGTGGTCTCTTAAGTCCTTAAGTCACATTTTAGATATGCATATTCCGATTTCGGCCAAAAATTTCCAAAAAGTGTATTAAAAAATCGCAGCAATACTAATAAAAAACTTAACTGCCAGGCCCACAATGTCGTCAAGAACATTTCTCTCGTATATTTATATTGAAAACAAAAACAAATTTTAGTTTTTTATTTTTGTTTTCAATATAAAAATGCGAAAGAAATGTTCTTGTCGACATTGTGGACCTGGCAGTAAAACTTTATTTAGTAGGGAGGGAATGTTTAGTGATGCGGGACGAGTTTACGCGTATTCGCAAAATAATCGCTTAAATTTGGCGAATACAAAAGAATGTCATCAAATAGGTGAATATTCGGCCATACGAACACAATTACGGATATTCGTGATAGCACCAATACATACATATTTACGTACACAGTGTTCACAGTGTTTAAAAAATGTCAGACACTAAAACACACGTTTGAAATTGAAATAAAAGTAACAAAACAATTTAGTATAAGTAAAAAAAACATAAAAATAATAGTGGCAAAAGGAAAAAATACAAGTCAACTTTTTGTTGCCATTAAAAAGAAATAACTTCATCTTTTAGTTGTAACACTTTTACATTCGCAGTCAGCCATGCTGGCTTTAAAGACTCCTCGAAACAGACACACACAAACTCATACAAACATCGTCAATGTTGTTATTTAGCTGACATTTTACAACTGCAACTACACATTTGCATTTCGGCTGGATTTTTGCTACATAAAATACTCTTTTGTACTTTCATCTGTTTTTCATAGAGAACAAATCTTAAGAACTAAAACTGAAGAGAAGAGAAACGTTTTTTCTTTTTGGTAAACAAAATATAAACACCAACATTCGATGCTACAATAAAACAACAATGCATTAACAACAAATACTTAAATACCTATAAAACAAATACTCTATTCTACATTTGTAAAGTATTTTTTGTTAAGATTTTTTTTTCTTCTTCTTGTAGTCCTTTTTGTTACAATAGTTTTTTTTTATTGAAAAATTCAAAGCAATCAGCGAGAAAACTTTTTTTTTCGTTATTGTTGCCTTCTGTTGATATGTCTGTATGTGTATATTAAAAATAATACAGTGGGAAAAATAATGAGTACGTATGCCTTCTAGAAGGCCTCTGTACTCCTTCTTTTGGATGGAACGGCCTGCTCGGTCCAATCCATTCTCATATCTTTTTTACACACGTAGTAAATGCGGGGTAGGCCTTCCGCTGTCCCTCAAAACTAATGGCTCTTAGATGGCTTTCCAGAGAACGGTGATTTTGTAATGGGATCTAAAGTTTTTGGCTTTTGCTTTGGCAAAAAAAACCCTACTCCTTCTCGCCTCTCTTCTCATTAAAAGTAATGTCGAATGTGTATCTTATCTTTTATAGGGAATATCCGATGCCTTCTATGAGGCGTTCTTTAGCAGTTAAATCAGAATGGTAATTGAATCAAAAAATGTCTAAGTAGGTCTTCAATAAGGCCTGAAAAAAGGTCTTCTGAAATTAACCGCTGGGAAATTTTGTGTTAGCACATATAGGCATACATAGATAGTTTTACTTTACTTTTTACACACACATACACTCTTTTCCTTATGTTGTTTTTCGGTGTGTATGTGTGTTCAAAGATATAAATCTTTGTTTTAGGACTATAAAACAAAGACATATAAAACAAATAATTTTAAAACACAACAACAGGACAGATTTAGTCCATTTAGAAAGGAAGATATAAAACATTTTATTGTTGAAAGGAATAGTTTTATGCTTTTAAGTTTTTATAGTTTTTGTTCAAAAAATATAAAATTCAACTTACACGAGCTTAAGTGATAACAAAAATTGGAAAACAAGTCCACAAATAACAATCTTGTAGGAATATAAATATCAAATAAATAATTGTGTTCTAAGGAAAACTCTAAAGAAAACTTTTTTAAAATAAATTTTATGAATGTAAAACTGATGAATAAGCAATTGTTTTTATTGAATATGCCTAAAACTAGAAAATACCAAATAAATGTTGAAGTGATCTAATTGTTGACTTGTTGTGACAACAACTTAAAATTGACGTCGAGTGGTTTGTCTTCTTAAAAAAGCACTTTCTTTAAAAGAATATACTTCGTGCGTGCGCGTAAGTGCATGAATTTGAAAATAATTCGTGAGTAAACGTGCGTGATAACGAAAATTTTGTTTACGAGCCAAGGCGATCGTAAGGGCTTTAAAATGCAGCGTGCGATCACTGGGAAATCGTAAAAAGCCTTGAACTTGGAAGTAGGCAAATAAATAATTTCCTTACAAATTCGACACGTGTTCTTTTAAAACCGAATTTAAAATATTAGTTTTGAAATGAAATCATTTAAAATTAATTTACTTTTTTATTAATTTAATGGAAGTTTAAAAGACCTTCTTCAAAATCAATTTAATTAAATTTAATGCAGTTTTTTAAACATGAACAATTAATTGTTCACTGGCCTTTGCAAAAACATACCAAAAAGGAAGCGGTGCCGTGTAGAAGAAGCAAAAATTACTCTCTTTAAGTTTTCACTCTGAAATTAATTTGTAACATAATTTTGTTGTGTATTAAAAACAAAAATAATAAAAGTATTGTGTAATTTTTTATTTTTATGATGTATTCATTTTTGTTTTTTTTTTTTGTTTGTTTTTGTAATATGTAATACAAAAAAAATCTTATTTTTAAACTCAAGCTCACAAACACACTCGTAAACATACAGACGCATAAACATACTTACACCCAGAAAAAAAATATGTTTCAACAAAACTATTTTTAAACACCTCCAGTCCTCCAACAAAACTATGTTTAAATATATTACGGTTAATTTTACCATATTATTATTTAATTAGTCCTTCATCAAGAAGCCTCAACCATATTGTGGTTGTCTCCGAACATGTTATGGTTAACTTTAAAAACAGAAAGGCTTAGAACTTATAAGAGTATGGCTGTTTTTGAACCATAACATGTTGCTTTTGTGAAATTGAGATTAAAAACCAAACAATTACAAAAAATGATTTAATAAATGGAGAAATTAGAGTACAGATTCGGCGCAACCCAAACCCAAAGAAAACTAAGTTTCAAGGTTTCGACTTTTTGCGAATGTTGCTGGCCTGTGTAATTATAAGTAGACAAATTGTTGTCTTATTTAACCAAACCATGTTAAGATCCAACCATAATATGTTTGTGACTTCTTGATGTTGAGATCCAACCATAATATGTTTGTGACTTCTTGATGGAGGACTCATTTAAACCTAATATAGTTGCCGGTGACAATAATATGTTTAAATTATGTTTTTTCTCTGCGTGTAAACAAAAAAATAGCAGTAGCAAAGAAACAATACAAAAAAAGAATATGCAACATGGTTGTATGCAAATGTTTATTATTGTAAGCTTGAGGCATATTCACTGGTTTCATACACTTCATGTATTCGTTTTTAGTAGTTTTCTTCTTGTTCTTGATGCTGTTTTAGTTCTGCAACTCAGAAAAAAAAACAGGGCCAAGGCAGTTATAGTAGTTGTTATTTTTTTTTCTTTCTTTTTTCATTTTCTTTCAGTATGTATGTTTTTATTTCTATTTTATGACTTTTTGTTCGGCTCGGCTGTTGTTGTAATTTAGTTTTTGTTGTTGCAACTCATACAGAAAAGGCAGAAAACGCTAAAGTGTAGATTGGATTGCATTTCAGCTCAGCTCGACTCGAGTTGGCACAGAAAGCAAAGTAGTAAAACATAATTTTTACATTAAAGCCTGCAAAATGTACTCTTGTTAATATGTCGTTGCTTGCAACATCCCTTTTTTCCACTTGGTTGCATAATATACATATTTTTCTCCAACTCTTGTTTAGCGTTGATTTTTCTAGTGAGTAGGCCATTTTAGTGCTCTACAATAAAAATAAGTCTTAGGTATAATTTTGAAAGATTTGGTGCGAATCTATTTTATTTTATTCAACTGACGTTCACATTTAAATTATTCATTTAACGTAAATTTGTTAATTTTTACACAAAAAGTCACTTTTTACACAAACAGTCACTTCTTACACAAAAAGTTCCTTTACACACAAAAAGTCCCTGTTTACACAAAAATTCACTTTTTACAAAAAAAAAAAAGAAAAAAGTCACTCTTGACACAAAATTCACTTTTTACACAAAGTCAGTTTTTACACAAAAAACCACTTTTTACACAACAAGTCATTTTTTACACGGAAAGTCACAAAAAGTCACATTTTACAAAAAAAAAAGTCACTCTTGACACAAAATTCACTTTTCACACAAAGTCACTTTTTACACAAAGTCACTTTTAACACAAAAAGCCACTTTTTATACAAAAAGTAATTTTTTACACAAAAAGTCGCTTTTTACAGAGAAAGTAATTTTTTACACAAAAAGTCACTTTTTACACAAAAAGTTCCTTTTCACACAAAAATTCCCTGTTTACACACAAGAAGTCATTTGTTACAAAAAAAAGTCACTCTTGAAACAAAATTTACTTTTTACACAAATAGCAACTTTTTACAGAAAAAGTCACTTGTTACACAAAAAGTTAATTTTTACACAAAATGTACTTCTTATACAAAAATTCACTTTTTACACAAAAACTCACATATAACAGAAAAATTATCTTTTAATAGTAGAAGTCTCTTTGTCACAAAAAATCACTTTTTACACGATATTGAACTTTTAGGTAAAAAATTCACTCTTTACAAAATATTCACTTCTGACACAAAAAAGTGACTTTAGACACAATAAAAACACTTTTTAAACAAAAAGTCGAATTTTTGCGTAAATAAACCACATATTTAAAACAAAAAATCACCCTTAAGTAAACCCCAAAATGTACTTACAGAAACGAGTTCCAGGGCCCGGCTGCAAGTGCTTCTATTTTGTCCGGAGTATTATGACTTCCGCAAGAGATCACAAAAGCAAGCCCCAGAGCCTTGCTGGGACTACTTGTATTTTGTATGGATCTTTATGGCAAAAACATTTTGTTGTCAGTTTTCTTCGAAATAAAAGTTAAGAAAGAATCATTATCTGTTGCGTGTGCCGTTTTATACGTTTTGTTTCAATTTTATTTGTTCATAGTGCAGGATCTGACCAAACCTTAGTGGTACAAATAAGAATGAAATGTTCTTGGCAAAGATTGCCACGCCCATAGATACAAAAAGTAAACTTTCTCTTCGCCAACGCTCTTTATATAAAATTTTAAGAGAAACTTCAAATATGACTGTCTAGGACCTGGTATCTACTTATGCCCGCAATTTCTACAAAAATAAATCAAGCTGTGTATAGAAAGCTATGGTGTAAGTGCTGCCATATTTTAAAAGAAAACTTAAGGTAAAAATACGAAGGCAAATAAATGTTGAAATAGAGAAGATACCTGTTAGGTACGAACAAGACCAGCTTTCCTTTTGTAGAAATTACAGACATTAAGGGTAAGACAACAAATCAGTTGTTTTACACAAAAAGTAAAAATTGCTGAGTGATGGTGTTATGGAACCATAATAGTTTGCAATCAAAAATTTTTCATTACTGGCGTTTTCTTTCTTAAAATAAAGTGTTTTCTATGTGTTACATGTGATTTGGCAGCATTTTCAAATGCTTACCTAATTTTTAAGAAGTGATCAAGTTTCTCCATAAAACAATAAAAAACAATTAGCGTTTAAAATTTGAAGCTCCTCCAAGTAGAAGAAAATGCGAGAAATGAACTAAAGCTATATTTATTTAATCAGAAATAAAATCAAACCCAGCTTTTAATCTAGTGCTGCACTCATGCCACTTTAATTAAAATGAGTGTTGAACATGTGGCATTTTTTCTTATTGAGGAGAACATCGTGAGAAAATAATGCGTACACATTTAAAATAATACATATTTTTCAGATATTAACATAAAGAAATATTAATGCAGAATATTACTCAGAAAAGAAAAAGCCACAAGTTTGACGATGCGCCCTTTGCTTATTACGCTTGCACCGTTATCTTTTTTGGTGCACTTTGGGACAGATAAGATTGTAAAATTCTACACGGTGACATTGTAGAATGTATGTCAAAAGGCGAGTTCAATTGCAACTGACGTCTTGGAACTCAGCCTATGTTTAATCCAAAAACTCATTTTGTTTTACACTAAAGGCTGCTATTTTACACAGAAAGCCTCTTTTTTACATAAAAGAGTATCTTTCTACACCAAAATTTACTTTCCTTTTTTAAAAAGTGTTAAAAAATTTAAATAACCCCGATGGATATTTTTTGAAAATTCCGAAATTTTAGCAAAAAAAAATATATTAAAATTTACTACAAAATACTTTTTATTTACCAGCATGGTAGAGTAATTCAACTTTCTACTTAAACTTAAAAAAAAATTCAACCCTTACGCAAGTTCTTTCTTAATATATTTCCACTTTTTTTTTTGAAAAAAAGCAAATAAATAGAAAAATACATAAAATTGTTATTATGTAAGTTTATGCAAATTTTAACCCATCAGGACAACTCTGCAGAAACATTTTACATAAAAAATCCCATTTTAATTTAAGAAAAGAAACAACTGACTCTAAGAAAATATCACAACCTTAAATTTGTGTATTATTTCCTTTTTCTGTCCTAAAATAAAATTATGTTTCTATGTTTTTAACTCATAAATTTTTAAATGTGTTTTTATCCGGATTTCGCCCTTATTTTCATTTTCAAATGACCATTTGGAGGTATGTTAAAAAATAAACAACAGGTCTAAGTTTATCTTTTTTTTCATTTTAGCTCCTTTTGTGATTTTCAACTTTAATTACATTTAACAAGATAAAATGTTCGCATAGATTCTCTAAATAATGAAAGACCTAAATCAAAAAAGCCAACAAAAAGTTAGAAATTTATTACCCTTAAATAATAATATCGATTTAGATTTTCATTTATATATCCACCGAGAGATAAATAAATAAAGTCTGAGATTGTCTGAGAATTATTAAAAATAAATAAATTATGAAAAGGAAATAGATGGTTTAGGATAAACTTAAAAATATCTCTAAAGCCAACCGCATAACATACATGTAAACAAACTTTGGGGAATTAGGTTTTATTGAAACAGCTTAAAGGCTTTTAAAATAAAAAAAAATATATATATAAATTGGTTAAGAGAAAAATTTTCTTTTTAATGTACAAATACCTTAAAGAGTTAAAAGTTTAAACTTTATAATTACTCTTAATGCAAAACCATGGAATTCCTCGCTACTCCTCCTACCAAATTTTTAGAGGCTATCTGCCTATTAAAGATTTATGATAACTGTAACGAATTCCATTTTGCTATTGCTCCAAATACATCTTTTGCGTGCCAACGTATCTAAATCAAAGTATTAACACCTTAAGCACTAAATATTATTCACTACTATCTGCAACTTAGAAATTATCTACAACCGTAAGAAAAACGTAAATATAATATTAAGTCGTTTCGAAGGTTAATTTCCTAACATTTATCAGATTCATATGATAAGAATAACAGAAAACAGCAACATCCAGAAACAAAAAAAAAAAAAGAGAACAAAATATTACAAGAAAAATAGATCCTTAAGATTTATGGCTATTTATCATTTAAACTTGAAAAAAATAAAAAATTAACAAACTTTCAGATACACAAAAGCAGCGGAAAAACAATGATGAAGAGTATAAAGTTTAAAGGAAAACATCATAATTTATAATCATTTGTATAAATTATTCGTTTGTTTTTGTAATAGAATAGAGCTACAAGAAGAAGAAAGGAAGTGATTGTATAACTTTTAGAGTACTCGAAACGTTAGAGATTTTCTTGTTCCCGCGTTAAAAATTAGATGAATTTTTTTTAATTTTTTTTTTTTTGTAATTTTTTACACTTAACCAAAACTGATTTTCCTGTTGAAGTATAACGTATTACTTGGGTTTTTTGTTTTTTGCAAGAATTTTCTACAGTGAACCAAAAATTAGAGGCTAATAGTATTAAAAAGTATTTTAAAAGCCAGCTAGTAAAATTTTTATTTGGATAATTTAGCTAAAATTTTAGAGAAGAAAATTACTTAATTTTATTTAACATTCAAATAGACATAAATAACAAATAAGTAGCCAAGCTCGAGGCCCTATATTAATCAAAAGGTCTAAAACCAACTTCATCTATTTAGATTTAAATAATATTTATTTAACTTCAATAAAAATATGTGTTCATCTAAAATAATGCTTAAACCATAGATAAGAACTAAATATGAAACCCGTTTTTCAAGAACCTTCGTCATCCCAACTACACGCAGAGAAAAAATATGTTTACAAATGATCACCTCCAACAAAACTATTTTTAAAGAAAATTTTTAAACATATTATGTTTAAGTTAAGCATATTATTGTCACCGACCACCATATTATTGTTAAATTGGTCCTCCATCAAGAAGCCACAACTCTATTATGGTTGTCTTTAAACATGTTTTGGATAAATATGACTATAATTTGTTTTAAATTAGCAATAGTATTTTCCTCTTTTCCAAGAGCAACATGCTATGGTTGAAAACCAACCATGCCATTATAAGTGTTAATCATATATTAGTTATTATGAACCAAAACATGTTTGGAGGCAACTATAATATGGTTGTGACTTCTTGATGGAGGACAAATTAAACCATAATATGTTTTGCGGTGACAAAAGTATGATTAAATTAAACATAATATGTTTAAAATTTTTCTTTTAAAATAGTTTTGTTGGAGGTGACCATATATAAACATGTTTTTTCGCTGGGTGTGTGTAATACAATTGATTGTATGGTGTTGGTTTTAAGAATCACGAGATAGATAGCTTGGTTGGACTACCGCAAGGATTTTCACCTCTATGATATAACAAGTGCCGGCTTCGATAAGTTAAGCTTCTCTGCATAGCCGGCCTTCGACCCGGGCAAGAACTCCCTCCTCTATGGTATACCAAACACCGGCTTCGCTAAATAAATCTTCTCTGCATAGTCGGCCTTCAGCCGGGCGTTAGCATTTTCTCCTCTGTGGTATAACAGACACCGGCTCGCTAACTAAAGCTTCTTAAATCAGCCCTCTCCTAGAACGAAGGCCAGCTACACAGATAAGCTTTAGTTATTGAAGCCGGTGTTTGATACACCATAGGGGAGAAATTCCTTGCACCAGGCCGAAGTCCGGCTATGCAGAGCAGCTTCAGTCAGCGAAGCCGGTGTTTGTTATACCATAGAAACCATAACCGAAGCAATAACCGCCTTAGTCGAAATAGGTTTTGAGATAAGGCACTTTATATTTATGCTTGCGTTTTTAAAATAAAAATGAATTGCTTTAGAAAAAAAGTAGTTCAGAATCAAAGATTCTTATCCTCACAATGCTAAGATAAAAAAAATTAAAACGAAAGTTGTATTTATTTCAGAAATATTTAATAAAAAAAATATAAAGTTTTTTGTTTTTTAAGTCAACTTAGACGGTTATCGCTTGTCACCGCAGATGCATTGTTATCAAAAAAATTAAAAAAAAATTAGATAATTTTAATGCGTTGCCATGAACTGAATGCATTTAATATAAATTTCCAATAATGCAGTTACAACCTGCAAAAACTTGTATACAAAAACGTATATCGCACTTAATCAACAAGAGGGTATTAACTCAAAATTTAAACATTTTCAGTAGAAGCAAAACAATTTTTAATTTAACATTGAAGGCATATGGAAATGAATTTTTAAACCAACCGTTTCATTACCAAAAAGAATACAAAATAGCAAGATATTTTTACAGCGGGCAGTTATGAATATAGCGTGTAGATTTTTTCGAAAAAGTGGAAAAATAAAAATTTTGAGATAATACCCTCTTGTTGATTAAGTGCGATATGTACGTATTGGTTGGTCTTATTTAGGCCACCCTGTATAATACAATAACTTTTGACTAAACAGTAAATTTTGTAAAATAGTTTATTTTGATTAGTTTCATCGCGCCGCACTTGAAGGCACTTGGTTATATTTTTGACCTTAACAAAGATACCCCTACAATGCTGCTGTAGTGCTTATGAAAACAGTTTTCTTAGATGCCTTAAAAAAAAAAAAAAACTAAATAATGTAAAAAGAAGAAACTTTTCATTGTTTTTTTTTCCTTCAGCAAAAACTTTTTATACTTTTTTACTTTGTTTTGTGATTATAACAAAACAATAAGAGAACTATTTGACCAAAGTTAAGTATATGAAATACTTGGAAAAATGTTTATTTTTCATATTATTTTTTTTGTGCTTCAAATTCTTTATTTTTTTCTTGATGTTGTTGTTGTTGTTTTGTTCAACATAATACTGCAATGCGTTAATTGTGTCAAAAAAGTTTTGTTTACACAAAAAATGTCTCTTAAATATTTGTTGTTTGTATCTTCTTTAATTTCTCTGTTTTTTTTCCTTTTTGCTACACTAAAAAATACGATGTTTATTAAGTACAAAAAAAAAAAAGAAAAAAAAAGGACAAACAAATTTAAGAAACACTTTTTGAAGGGAAAAGTTGAGTTGGCCTTGGGTTTGGCATACACGAGTAGGAGAGGTGTTTGCAAGTCAGTATTGCCAATTTTACCAAAAAATAATGTTTGTTTAGTTGTATATTGTGTGTATTTATAAAGAAGATTAAATGTCAGCAATCATCAAACTAAAAGTTACCAAATTTCATTTATTATTTTATTATTGTATTTCTTTTGCCCGCACTGAAGAGCAGCAAGTGAGTGCAAGTAATTCATTTTCATTGTCTTCAAAAACATTTCATTTGCTGTTTAATCATTTCTTTTGGTACATTTTCTTTTCTTCCTATTCGCTACTCAAGTACATAAGTATTTGAAAGTATCTTTGTTAGTTTAACTGTGTATTTTTGTTAGCGCGTTGGTGTATGTCATTTGTTTAACGAAGTTCCAAAACTTTATCCAAAAATGGGGAAGATGTTATCTTTCTCAACCTTATTCCTTTAACATTATATACATACATACATACATACAAATATAGTATCTTTGAATGCATGAGTATTTATACAGTTAAAATTTGTTTGTTTTTGTCTTTGTTTTCTTGGACAGTAAAATGTCACTCACTGGTATTGATGTTGTTCCATATTTCTTTCGTTTTTACAATTTTGTTTGTTTTGTCTACTTTTTCAATTATAATAGAAAAAAATATCAATTAAAGATAACTGAATGCTTCAAAATGGATTCCTTTCAAACTTAAGTTTTTATTATTTATTTAAGATTTTTTGTTTCGTAAATTAGATAAATCTTGAATTTTTATGTCATTTTGGGAGAGAGTAGTTGAAACAATTTTGTTTTGAAAAATTTAGCAGTTGATTTAATTTGAAGATAAAAAAAAATAGACACTAATACAATAACACAGTACAACACATGATTTGCCAACTCAATTCTGTGAACTGTATGTGAAATTAGACCCAAAAAGAAGAATTTCTGCATCATTCGTTTTGTCTTCTTACCTGCGATTTGAAGTTAGTATCGATTTGAAGTTAGTACTATCGTATAGGGGAATTTATCACGTTTTAGGCCCTGTTGTTTGACATAGCTCGACAACCCCTAGCCCAATTTAGTTGAAATAAATTTTAAAAAATTAAGAATTACAATTCCCTTAATCTGTTCATATATTGTTTTCCTATACAAGTAACACTTTCGAAGTTAAAAATGAATGTATGAAGGGAAAAAATTATTTTTTGCCTAAAAATTTAAATTTTTTTTTTTAAAAATACATAAAAAATCCAAAATGGAAAAAAGTTTCAAGTCTAGTTATTTTTTCGCAAAGTCACATAACCTATGAGCAAAATGAGACAAAGATCATAAAAATCGATGCACGCGTTTCGCTTTTATTCGCAATTGAGTAAAGGTATGAATTTCAAAAATCAGTTATAGCCACCACCCTTAAAATAAAAATATAAATTAAAAAATTATCATGCAAAAAAAACTTTATTTATAAAAACTTAATGAAAATAAAATAATATGCAATTAATACGCAATTATAATATGCATAAAAACAAAATTTAGAACATTTTTTCAATTATTGGCAATATCCATCCTTGTAGAAGTTGACGCTTTCCAAATAATGACCACCCTTAAATGTGGGTGCAATTTCTGTAAAAAAATCATATAGGTAGCCACCGGAAAAACCCAAATAATAAAAAGGTCCACTTTCCGTTTAATTGTCCACGTACATTTATTACCGCAATCATAAAAATCAAATAACCTTTTGTTTATTCCTTTTTTTTTAATTCTCAGAATCATGAAAAAGGTGTCAATGTTTTCTCCAAATAATGTTGTGCATATCTCGAGCAAATTTTTGAAATTCATACATTTACTCAATTGCGAATAAAAGCGAAACGCGTGCATCGATTTTTATGATCTTTGTCTCATTTTGCTCATTGGTTATGTGACTTTGCGAAAAAATAACTAGACTTGAAACTTTTTTCCATTTTGCATTTTTTATGTATTTAAAAAAAAAAAAATTTAAATTTTTAGGCAAAAAATAATTTTTTCCCTTCATACATTCATTTTTAACTTCGAAAGTGTTACTTGTATAGGAAAACAATATATGAACAGATTAAGGGAATTGTAATTCTTAATTTTTTAAAATTTATTTCAACTAAATTGGGCTAGTGGTTGTCGAGCTATGTCAAACAACAGGGCCTAAAACGTGATAAATTCCCCTATACGATAGTACTAACTTCAAATCGATACTAACTTCAAATCGCAGGTAAAAAGACAAAACGAATGATGCAGAAATTCTTCTTTTTGGGTCTAATTTCACATACAGTTCACAGAATTGAGTTGGCAATCAATTAACTGAAAAATGTTGTACTGTGTAATATTTTAATGGTCTACATATCGGGAGAAATTTCAAGGCAATAAAACTTAAGATATTAAGTGTAATATAAATGAATATACTTTTAGGTTTCTATACGCTATTACACAAGTCTTACGTATTTTGAGGAAAATACAATCATGTCATGATAAGAAAATATTCAAACAAAAATGAGATCAGGGAAGCAGTTTTGTAAAAATACCTAAGACTTCTGTGATAGTGTAAAACGACCTTAAAAGATATTTTTTAAATTTACGTGAGTTTCTAATGTTCAACAAAATATGTAGGGGGATTCACAAGGTGTGCTATCATATCAAATCGCATTGTTATCAAATCCTTAAATTTTACAATATTTGGAAAAAATTATGGTTGTGTTTCAAACAAAAATGTCCTAAAAAATAAGACTTTTAATGCTGTGTTAATTGTTTTGTCATAGTACTCGTACACAGTAGAAATCTTAGAACTCATATTTTTTCTTGTTACTATTTTAAGACATATGATTTATGACTATCAAAATGGTTTACCTGTACTTTAATCCAGTTGTACTTATAAACATTTGTTAATATTTTCTTAAGTATTTTAATTTGTATATAAATTTGTTAATACTATTTTATAAATACTTTTTTCTTTCTTTTTAGGTAAGTGATTTAAACATTTTAAAATCTGGTTGGAGATTTTTTGTTTGGTAAGTGGCTTATTTTTTTATAAAAAGGCTGCAATTAATTTCAAATATGAAGTTTGTAATAAGGGGTAATTAGTTCTTAAAGAACTTGATTATGTAGAAGAATCCTTCTTAGTCAGCTTGGTGGTTTTTGGACGCAAGCAATCGCTAGTAAGTGCTCAGTGCTTTTTGTAATTTAAGTCCTTTTTTATTTTTGTTGGCACTATATTTGATTTTATTTATTTATTTATTTATTTTATTTCTCACAATACTATAACCTAGCCTTTAAAGGCCATAATCGGTAACAAATTTCTACTAACAATTATAAATAAATTAATATATGAATCTATGTATGTGTATATACAAATTAAAGTGTGTATAATTACAAGAGGGTAAGATAGCTTAATAATAATGTAAGAATACTAGCTATGAAAAGTTCCAAAAAGAACAATTCCGAAAGTTATATGTAAATCTCACAAAGTCTCTTGAAGTGTAACAAAACAATATTTGGATATAATAATAATAAAAAAAATTAAAAGCTCCAAGTATTCAAAAAAGGATTAAAGTAAAAACGTTATTTAATACATTAATAGTATCGCTTTTTATCAAGCCAACTTAAAAATCATATACAGGGTCTTTTTACCTGAATGAGAACTTAAAATGCTAATACAAGAGAGAACTATTGTTGAAATGAAATTTATTTTATTATAATCTGATATAATTTCATGGTATTTGGTTTAAATTTCTCACTACTTCTTCCAAAAACCTTGGCCGTATGTCTTCAATGGTGTCTTAATCATTGGCTTTCAATTCTTTGAAAATTGCTGCCTTGTCGGCATAAGCTAAGGACTTAACACAGCCCCATAAAAAGTAATCCAGAGGCGTTAAATCGCACGTGAACTGTGAAATGTCGTTGATGATTATCTGATTAATTTTTGGAAACAACAATTCAGTCATCATGGCTTGATATCGGCCCCCATTCACCGTAACGACAGTTCTAGCTCATTTCGGAAGAAATAAGAATGGCTGATACCGCCAACTTGTAAACCACAGCAAATCGTCAACATAAATGAATGTAATGGTTGTTCGTTAACGGATTGAGGATAAGCTTCATTCCAAATACGTCAATTTTGCTTATTGACGTAGCCATTTAATCAGGGATCTAATCACCGCTTACGATATCGAGAAAAATTAATCGAAATTTATTATTTTGGTATCATGACACTCGATATCGAATGAAATCTATCGTAATATGAGATTATAGCATTCGATATTGAGTAGCCAAAGACATTGCATCTCTCGAGTTTTCATTCGATACATCAGTTGTCTATCGTACGATAGTTTACTCAATAGCGATTGCGGTGATTAGACTCCAGAATTGATCTTCGTTAAATCGTCGATGCTCAATGAACTTTGCGAACAGATTTATTTGTTTTCATGATGACTTGCCAAACCAAATGTTCAATAAATAAATGTCAACTCAGTTTGATATTCCCAGCTAGCAAACCATAGCTATTGTGTGACAGCTGGGAATCGATATCGAAATTACTCCTGCAACTAAAAAGATGCCCGATACCATTATGACTAGTCATTTCCTAACCTAAGCAGGACAACGAGTTTAAATTGTCCTCTCTTCAGTTTTATCCCCACAGCTGCGGTTTTGAGAGTAGTAGTAAGCACCGGTAGGCTAGTTGGTATTGAGCTAGTCTATAAGAGTGGGGGTTGCGGGTTCGATTACCGCCAGAGACTAGGGTATCCTGCAGAGCTTTTCGGGATTAGCATAGGAAAAATTCAAATAAAAAAACTCTAAGACATAGTCAGAATCTTCTTATGAGACAGTGGCCAGTATTCGAAAATTTTGGTATGTAGTTTAAGATAATCGGCAAGAGAGATAAAATACGTGCCTGGTAGTCTGGCTAGATCTGAAAATTTTCCCAGCTAATTCTTACATTAGACAAGGCAAAAAATGATTAATTTTTTTTTTTTTTTTTTTTTTTGATATTTGTTGATTTGAGTACTCATTTTAAGGAAATTTTAAACAAATAGTAATGTTAAGACAAATGGGTATATTTTGGTAAAATATAAGATATAAATAGCACAGGTAGTAAAGTTTAAATTGAGGTGACCCGCAAGACCCCTGATGCAAGCAAATTACAAACGATTTTATTTCTACGTCTTGTTCCGCATCAGACGATTTTTAAGATCACATTATTTGTTGTTATTTATGAAAAGTTGGAGTTATATAATTATTAGTTTTTCAGAGGTTTAAAGCAAACATTCTTTTTCAGATATTTCGTTGGATTAACATGAAATGACCAAACATTTACCCCCATATTCATAAAAAATATTTTAGGTTTATAGCATGTTTATGAAACGAATTTTCTAGTAGAATTTATTTCAAAAAAAAAAAATTAAAAATTGTCTTTACTCACCAAATGTATACCAAATTCATAATATCAAGCAAACAATTTGTTGATTTTGCACCTATTACCAAAATGATTATATGTGACCTTCTCCGAGAAAAGGGATCTAGTGTGTCAAAAAACGGCTTTGTACTTAAGAGTGGATTCTGGTACCTGAAAGGATGTATAATAAGATGAAATGAGTTAGATTTTTGATAAAAATTTATTTACCCCATAAAAACGTACAAAACGAACTTGGGAAAATCGATAAAAATTAGAAGAACATTAAAATTTGAAACTTTAAATGCGCTTTTCTCAAAACTTAATTTTCACACAATAGTTATCTTTTCTCTGAGAAGGTTTAATGGATTACTAAAACTTGTGAAAATTTTTTTTCTATAGGTAAATTATATTTTTAATTTTAATTAAAAAAAATTATCAAAAAACTTTGCCATTTTTAACAATGTGTTAATTTATTTTATTAACAGGCCTGTTCTGAAAATCACGTGATTTCAAATCACATGTGCTTTTAAAATCCCACGTGTGATTTTGTGGTGTTCTGTAAATTACTCCGTTTTTGTGTTTTTCGGTGTGATTTTCAAGTGTCGAGAGCACAAGCAAACACAAGTTTTTTACACCAGCTTGTTCTACAAAGGCGTAGCTCATTTTTTAACACTTTTTATGCTATTTTCCGATAATTTGTTTTTTTAACCGATTTGTCGATCCCAAGTTGGTTTTAGGGCTTGTTTTAAATTTTTCGCGAATTTTAGCCATGTTCGCGATAGAAGCGATTTGTTCCTATAAGTTTTCTGATTATTTACAGCTTTAAAGATTTATAATAAATGGAAGACTCTGCTATCTTGCCGCTGTTAGCAAATTTTTGCGAATTTCCACTAATTTAGAAATTTTTACCTTATTGTTTTAGGGACTTATAATCAATTGTATGGCTTGTTTGTAATATTAAAAATTTTCGCGAATTTTGGCTATTTTTGCAAAAATATTTTTTTGGTTTCCGATATTTGGTTTTTTTTAGCCCATTTAGCGATTTCAAATAAGTTTTGTGGTTTGTTTACAAGTTTGCAGTTTTTCGTGAATTCTAGCCAATTTCGTGGATAGAAGCGATTTTTTCCTGTGATTCTTCACAGCTTTTACGATTTTTAATAAAAATTAGACTGGACTATCATGCCGCTGTTAGCAAATTAGCGATCTTTTATTCAACTAAAAAACAAGCCTGAAATTACAACAGAAGTCACAATAGCAAATTTTATTTTTGTACTGTCGTCGAATTTTCTTAATTTTAAATGATTTGTTGTAAATAAAACAGCTTATTGCATAAAAAAATTAATAAACAACACATTGAATATTTTATTAAGTAATTTATTATGACGGTCATCACTTTGAAAAATTTCAAAGTGAATTTAAAAAGTTGTTTACGTAGCTGAACGTTTTGAAATCACAAAATAATTTGCCCAGAACACCTTTCTTGTGGTTTTAAATCACTTTGATTAAATGTGATTTTCAGAACAGGCCTGTATATATTGACAATTCCCAACAACAATTCTACAAATTTAAGTTATTTTATTTTAAAGAATAGAAGTCAATTAGTATTTTTTTTATTTAATTAATATTTTAATTAAAAATTTATTTTAAAACAACTAATATGTTAATTAAATCAAATCTAAATTTTTATAAACTAAAAAAATAATTAATTCAATTAGCACATCAAATAAATTAAAATACTTCTTTAACCATTTTTTTAATTGATAACAAACTTTTTTCTGTGTTAATAAACCTTTTATTAATCAAAAATATTTTTTATGAAAGCAGAAAATGCATTACATTCTGCTGGTGTCTAATAATTGTAAATGTTTCTGTACATACAATATACTTCATTGCTATCCAACGGATAGCTAAGGTAAAATGTAACAAGAAGATACAAGATAATGGTCTAGTAGTGTATAAAGTCATTCCTGAAAAATTTAAGGAATAGAACTATTACAAAAAAGCTTTAAAAAAAAACACAACTGAAATTTAGCTCATAGAATAAATTTGAAAAATAAAAAATGTTAAATATAATAAAGTTACTTATGAAAAGGAAATAACTCCCCGATTCTATTTTCTATAATTAATAATTCTTACAAAGTAGTTTTAAGCCTACATACCTTTTTGAAGCTTAAAGTCCCGAGCCAAAATCCCGACTAGCTAGGTAATGCAGCTCTGCATAGCTGGCGTTCGGCCGGCAGTAAGAATATTCTTATCTACGGAATAACAAACACCGGCTTCGCTATAGAAACTTTAGTTAGCAAAGCTAGTAATTGTTATACCAGAGAAGTAATTCCTTGCGAGCGGCCAAATGCCGGCTATGCAGAAAAGCTATAGTTAGCGAATCCGCTGTTTGTTATACTATAGACGAGAAAATCCTTGCGCCCGGCCGAAGGTCTGCTATGTATATAAGCTTTAGTTAGCAATTCGGGATTTTCGAATTAGCGATTTCGAATTTGGTCAAAAAACGATAAATCACCCAAAAAATTTTCTCAACGTTTTCAAAAATCAATTATAGCCGATCTTATAATTATTCTGAAAAGAAAATCCCAAAAAACATATTTTACGTGATAAATTCAATGTTATTTTCAGACAATTTCATACAAAGAAGATGAATGACGAAAAGCGCCAGAAAATATAAAATATCAAGCCTTTAAATAAATTACTTTCTCTTAAAATTTTGGAATTCATAACTACTTCAAAAACTGCAGTTGTATGGTAGTTCCTCTAAAAAATATTACAAATTAAATTTTAATCTTTCTTTTCCCTTTAGCTTTAGAAATTATTGCTTCCACAATCAATTTGAATTTGCTTTTTTTTTGCATATCCTCTATTTTTATTTATTTTGTTTCTGCCTCATTATAAAACTATTTAAAAATGTCACAGAGTTTCTGAGTTCGTAAAATATTTTCATACACTTTTTCCACCTAGAAATTCAGTACGAACATCGTGCAGCATTCCTGGCAGGCAACAAGGCAAAGGTCTTTATCTTGCTGCACACTCCCTCTGTCATCGTGCCATTTCTGTTGGTCTGGAACTACATGAAGAGGCATTAAACTTTTCGTGATTTGTATTGTTATTTTTGTAGTTTCGTATTGTTAATATTTTTGTTTTTGTGCTGATTGTGAGTCTTAAACTTCAGAATTCCACTGCGACTACTGCAATTTTGTCTGTGCTATCAGTATCACAATTGCGGCATTTGTTAGTCATTGTACTGGTATTTAAGAGGGAGAGATAGAAACAGAGAAAGTATTAAACAGCCAGCGAGTACCTAGTTGCTCTGTCAGCAGCCGTCGTTTTTGTTTTTGTTATTGTTTTTTTTTTTTTTTTTTTTTTTTTGTAGATTGCAAATGTTACATACTTCCTGTCTCCTGCAGTATTTTCTATTATCATCTTGTTTTTCGTTTTCTATTATAATTTTTTTATTTATACTCATTGTTCTTACCTCTGTTGATGCTTTCGGCCATTATTGTCTTTATCAAAATAATATAAAAATATGAAAGTATAAAAAACACTAACAGAAGCCTGGATAGTTTGTTCTCTCCGTCCATTTGTATGCCTGTCGTTGGGTCATGTATTTGTTAGTTTGTGAATGCAAAAATATTTGTATGTTCCTTGGAATTTTTTTCTTCTGCTAGACAATAAACAAACAACAATAAGAAATATTTGTTTATAACTACATTCACACACACACAATCTAAAGTCAGTAGGCTTGTTACCTGAATTTTTTCTATAATTGCTTGTATTAGTGTGTGTGTGTGTTTTATGAAACGGAAGTACAACAATTGATATATGAGGGGGCTGCTAGTCAACTGGATAAAATGAAAACTTCTTATAGGAGGGAAATTGTGTAGGAATTATGACATCCAGACTTTAAGTAAGTTATTAACAATAAGACGTCTAGTCAATTTATAGAAAAATTGTACATCAGATGTATTAAATGTTAACTTTTATAAAAATTAATGTAGAGAACATAAAACATGTATTAAAATGTCTTTGGAAAATAAAATAAGCGTCATATTTAATAGATTATTAAAGTCATGCTGTCCAAAACTCGAAACTAGAAGTCTTATTGAAAAGTCAATAAAACGTATGAACGAGCAGCTGAAGAAATGTTTAAGTTTTAAAAGTTTTGAAAAAGTTGTGGAATTTGAAGCCTCTTTAAATGCTTTTACCAACATTTAAATTCCGTAAATTTCAGTTGGAAGGAAATTGTTACTCACTGAAAATACTTTACTGAAAATTCAATTCAAAGAACTAAAGCCTGATTAAACTATCGAAATCTTACCAAATTTTATTGAAATCGGAACATTTTACATCGCTTCTACTTTCGAAAATAACTTTTAATGCAATAAACTCCTGCTCCTACTATCAAAAATAGCTCTTAGTGACATATATTCTTTAGAAATATTGGTATTAATATAAAGTCCGCCGATGACAACGTCTATAACAGCTACTATGTGAATTTTGTGGTACATACAAATTTTACCATGGCTTTCATATAAGTCCCCTTATTAAAATCACTTTAAGACGAAAAACCTTTTTGGCTGGTCCATGACTGTCTAAATAGGGTACAACTTTAGTATAGTCGGCTTCACCGAGTTTACTTTCTTACTTCAGTGATGCATTTTGAGCTTTTTTGTGTTGGGCCAAATTAGCGATTTGAAAGGGCCAAAATAACTTTAAAAGGGCCAAATTTTTTTTTAATATATTTGATTATTATGTTTGTACCCAACCAACAAAATACTCTCTCAGATATCTGGAAGAAGTCGGACTAGTTTTCTGGCTGAGTTTGTAAATAAGCCTTATAGTAAAATTGTTTTATTTTATTAAGAACAAAACCAAACATTCACATTGTTAGACTCTCCACCACAAGTAGTTGTGAAGAGGATATACTAAGTTGATCATTCCGTGTTTATGTTTTTTTAATATTCATCTAAGACCCCATAAAGTATATCCTGTCTATTTCTAAGTCCATTGAGCCATGTCCATATGTCTGTCCGTCTATTAAAATCACGATTACTTTAGAACGACTTAAAAGAAAAAATTATTGATACCAAATGGTTTCTAGTTCTCCTAAGCAATTTGGGATTGAAATCCAGCAAAATTGGTTCAGGAGGAAAAGAGTAATATATATGATAATTTTTTTACAAAAAATAGCATAAATAGTGGCGGAAAGCAAATATTGATATAAGATTTTGCACAACTTCGTTAATACCACATAATTACATGAAGAACGGTCCATAATTAACTATAGGTCCCTTACAAAGCCCAATCTCGAAAAACACTATAGTACGCCTAAAGCCTTAACGAACAATGCTAAGTATTGTAAAAATTTTTAGCCTGTCACAGTTATAAATGACTAGAAATCACACTGTCAAATTCTTAAACGTTGGTCCGTAATTTGCCATAGGCCCCATACAAAGTGCACACCTAAAGTATTCTAACTGCCGTTGGAGGATATCTAAGATTTGGTACTGCCGAAAAGTGCCCTCTTACTTGTTTTAAAATATTTTTTTCCATTTTTGTTCCATTTTAACCCAGCCATTAAAACAGTGCGACGTCTTCAAGATATCTGTAAGAAACATCGATTTTATACAAACATGCTTTAGATGTTTTTTTTTTATAATATAGCTCAAACCGTTTGTGTGGTTTATTTGGCCCTTAACAATCAAAAGAACTTCGTAAATAAAACTAGTGTTCGAACGATCAAAAGAAGTGAGTTAAATTTTAACTGAAAGGGCCGAAACAGATCTCCACAGGGCCATCAAACAATCAAAAGTGCCACAAATGGCACAATTGTGCCACATTTTGCATAACTGTCTTACTTGTTTGTTTTATTTTTTATTATTTTCTACAGCTCTCCAATTTAAATCACATGAGAAAACTCTTTAAATATGTAGTTGTTTTGCTTTTACTTTGCACAAAACTTTTTTTTTTTTGCTCACACGTATATACATACATATGGCAGTTTTGTCTATGTATTAGAAACAAGTTCTAACGAATATTGCTCCTAAAATTCCGATATTAATAAAATCTGCGAAAAATATATATAAAGGGATCGCCTTGCCTATTAACCCTTTAAGGCCTGCCCATACGATTTTAACAAAAATTTTAAGTTTGTACCTGAGAAAAATTTTACCTCTTTCCACTCCTTGGATTATTTAACTACCCAACAGCCTTTGATTGGATATATTTTTATGTAAATATATAAATTTTTTGATTATAGATAATATTTTAATTATTAATATGTGTATTTTCATTGCGCCGTAGAAAACAGCCAATTTATTGTTTTGAACTGAGTTCTTATTCTGATGATAGCGTCGCAAAAAACAAAATTCTTCCGCGTAGCGGTTTAATAATAAAGGCGGACTAAAAATTTTTAATTACCTTAGGAAAATGATAACATCATGGTCCGTACGGTAATTTACTCGACTATAGACGAATATTTCTAAATTTCGACAAACTAAAGGATTTGCCACTATTCCGTGGTAATTTCTCACTTCGGCTTGCAAAAAGTGAACAAAGGGCACTTACTGGCACATTCACTGGGTACTGGGTATCGGATACCAGCAGTTTATATTAGGTAATGCCATTAATGCAGATTCTACGAGATCCAGCCGATGTTTATGCTCTATCATCTAGTAGAATTTTTGGCTTCGTACGTAACCTAATTAGGTCATGGTGAATGTCATGGCTGCACAAAACTTCGCCGAGTATTCATTTAATCGGAAAACTACCTACATGTCATCGTTGTCCACAGTGTGATGGCAAACCTAATACGAATACTTGATGTGCCAGGCGAATTTGCATGCAGGACTAGCACACATGATTCAAAAATATCAAAAACTTATAATTTTCTTCAAATAAATTTTATAAATATAAATTTGCTTTTATTTACGCCTAAATAAAATGAATATATATATATTATTAAATCCTTCTTTATCAATTTATCTCATTTATCTGCTAACGAAATATTCTTAAAAATAAAAAATATATGAACATAAATTTATATTTTATTTAACAAATCTTAACTATAATTCTTAGCATTCTTACCATCCCTTCCATTAGTTGTTTTCTTCTTTTTTTACTTTATGAATGCCATTAATTCAAACTTTCAGAAACATTTCTCATAGTTTAACTACTCGTATTATGTCGCTTAACAATTCTGTTTTTAAATATTTTCTTAAATACTTTTGAAATTCTACAATTAATATTTTGTGAATCATAAATATAAGACTGAAAACGTTCTTAAGTTTTATCTCAACTCTTAATGTTTTCTATAAATATTTTAATTTGTTTGTTTTTTGCTTAACTACTAACAACATCTCACTAAGTATTACTACGTTTATTCCCTGTCTTGTTCTTGTCATGTCTTCGTTTCCTTCGTTCTATTGAAACTAAGACATCCTTTTAACAACTAATTACATCGATGATGCTTGTCGCTCTACATTTAATTTTAATATTGAAATAAAAAAAAAAAATGTGCAGGAGCACAAAATAAAAAACAAAACCTTTTGATAGAAAATAGCCGAAGTACCTTTAACCCAGCTTCAATTTTGTTTTAAGAAGTGCCAGCAGTAGTTTGAGTAGATGTGTTTTTCTACTTAGTAAATTTTTTTTTTGAATTTTTTATAGCCTTCTTTAATACCATTTTTAGATTCAGTTCTTTCTGGCTTTGTAGTTTTGGTTTTAATTTTTTTTTTTTATGATTTTTAATTTCTTAAACTTTCTTGGACTATACATTTAATATTAAATGTTGACATCATGCAAAACACTCAAATAGTCTTTTTTCTCAAAGGGATAGAGGATAATTTTTTCTCTCAGCTTTTTCTTTCTTAAAGTAATGAGATTTAAGCGGGAGAAGGACAAGTTTTCAAATATATATTAAAAAAATTATATTTATATTTCGAAATCTTCTAACCTGCTATAGCCGAGTGTTCTTGGTTGTCTATTGGTCAGAAAAACTGTCATTGTAGGAGAGATGATATCAAAGTTTAAGGCAGATATACTTAAATTGTTAGAATAAACACTTAATTTGAAGAAAATCTTTTACTGTAAAAGATCTTTTGTAATATAAAAGGTACTTTTTATTTAAACAAGTAATTCAATTTTAACAATTTTTTCTTTATATTAATCTTTTTAATTATTTTTCTATATTTTTTAATTAATTAAATTTGAAAAGTTCGGTTAAGAGTCAATTTTCACTCACTTTTCCATATAAGAGGATATTTTGTTCAATAACACATTGTTATTAAAAAAAACAGCACTTTATAAAGAAACATTTTTATATAAAAATGTATTTACTGTCTGTTCATCAATTTCGAACGTTAACGCCCGCATAGAAAATTACAATTAAAACAAAGACAAAATTTCAAAATTTGGTTTTGTTTTAAATGTAATTTTCTATGCGAACGTCAATGTTCGAAATTGTTGAACAAGCAGTTAATTTTATTCGATATTTCTTCACGCCTTTTTTTAATTTTTAATTATTTAATATTCCCTGAAAAAGTCTCACAAACAAAAAATTTTTATTGTGAAATATCCTCTCATTAAGAAACAGATAAATTTAACTGAATGTTGTCATTTAATTGCATCCGGTACTTTAATTATTAAAAAGTGCTATCTCTTTTACAAAAGGTATCATTTCTATTGAAAACGATACTTTTTATTGAAAACAGAAATTTTTATTGAAAAATGTGCTTTTTATTAAAAAAGTACATTTGATTGGAAAAACTACTTGTCATTAACTAATGTACGTTTTATTAAAAATGGTAGTTTTTGTTTAAAAATGGATTTTTAGTTGCAATATTAGAAATTTCTTGTAAAAGGCACTTTTTATTTAAAAACGGTACTTTTTATTTAAAAAAGGTACTTCTTATTTAAAAAAATGTATTTTAATTTAAAGAAGGTACTTCTCATTTTTTAAAGGTTCCTTTAAAAACGATACTTTTAATTAAAAAAGTATACTTTTTTCAAATTTTATCAAAAAGGATACTTTCTTTCAAAAAGGATACTTTCTTTCAAAAAGGATACTTTCTTTCAAAAAGAGTACTTTTTATTCAAAACGGATACTTTTTTTCAAAAAGGATAGTTTACTTCAAAAAGGATACTTTTTATTCAAAAAGGATACTTTTTATTTAGAAACAAGAAAAAATAGACAAAAACATGAAAAACAAAAAATGTTCTTTGGATTTCAAGAAGAATTCTTGACAAAAAGTACGAAAAACAGAAGTAAGGAAGAACATGTAAATCAATTAAAATAGGTAATCATTCATTCTAAGCAAATTTCGATCTACCAAGGTAAAATACCATTTGGTTTAAAGATTGATGTTTGACTAATGACGTCATCAATCGTCAATGGCGGTAAGTGCTAAACGACAAACCCCTTTGAAGAGATTGAGTGATTACAACCGAAACTAATCAGGGAAACCTGTCTGTGAAACCTGGGTTCAATTCCCAGCTCAGTCAAGAATGAAAAATGATCAATAAATTTTAAATTCATATCATGTTGTAAAAATTCCTTTCTTCATAAAAATAATTAAATGAAAATTAAATTCAATGAACTTAAGCCTGATTAAAATATCGAAATTTGGATTAAAAACCATTAACAGTTCAAAAATATAACTACAATACTAATCATTGAAGCTTTATGTGTTTAAATAAAAGTACATGCTATTTAAAAAGGTACCTTGTACTTAAAAAGGTTACTTTTTATTGAAAAATAAACTTTTTATTAAACAAGTAAGCGCTTTATTTTGCTATGCCGAATCTTATATACCCTTTACCATGGTGCGAAAAGAAGAGAAACTTAAATAAAAAAAACTGTTTAGATTTTAATGAATGGATTTTGTGTCAAGCCTCCAATCCCGCCCACATATTGTCGGATCTTGTGTATTGATAACCAAGATGCTTGTTCATTATTTGGGAACTTTGGTTCTGCCATTCTCCAGATATACAGAACTCTATAATCTCTTTGTATAGGAAGGGACACCCCCACTTCTCCAATCCCGCCAACATTTTGTAGGCTATTGTGTACTGATAATCTGATTTGGAAACTTTGGCTCTTGCATTTCTCCAAATATACCGATCTCTTTAATGTATTGGAATGTATGGGAAGTGCCAGGCTCACTGCATCGACGACGTCAACATTTTTTAAAGGCCGTCATGGTTTTTTGCTCATATCAGCCATTTGTGAGCCGATCAGGCTGAATTTCGATAACAAAGAAAGCGGAGCATATGTCACAGAAATATATACCAACCAAGTCCTCGTCGTATCTGGGGTCCTCGGACACCACAATTCAACAGACAGACGGACATCGTTAGATCTACTTCGAACTCCTTTACAAAGTGTTAGATTAGGCTGTGCAGAATCGTTGATACCCTCTACAGAAAGTAAGAATATTTCAAATGTGGGATTTATATAGAATACCAGCTGACCGCCCCGGCTTCGGAAGCAATTTAATAATTTGAAATGAAAAGGAGGCAGTGTGCTTAATTCTTAGAGTTGCTCCTAAACATTTTTCATACTTAGAAAAATATTAAATATATAACGTTTCCCCTTAAATAAGCTTATGCTTAGAAAATTTTTTTTTCTTTACAAACCATCTCCTGGGAATTTCTAATCGAACCCGGTTGATAAGCTAAGAAGATATAGGGAAGGGGAACTTTAACCCCGCTTGCCCTATTTCACGCCCTAAGCAATACAAATTATAGGCTATAGTTGCTTCCAGATGTTACACTATTTGCCTGCCAAATTTCAACAAAATCGGTTGATAAGGGAGGGAGAGCTTTTACCCCTTTGCCCTTCTAAGTAATAAAAATTATAGGCTATAGTTCTTCCTTCCAGATGTTACACTAGTTGCCTGCCACATTTCAAGAAAACCAGTTGATAAGTTAAGAAGATATAAGAAGGGAGAGCTTTTGCCCGTATTTTACGCCCTCTAGCGATATGAAATGTACCTTACAACTTATTCTTATACCTAACAAATACACAAGCCGTTTTGGAGGAGTTCAATTAAAAACACCGTCACACGAGAATTTTATATATATAGATAAAACGGTTTCATGGGTATTCAAAAAGCAAGTATTCGATAATTGTCCATAAATGAGAATTTTTGACAAATCGTAACCAAATTTTAAAATCGCGTCATATCAAATTTTTCCACAATCGCAATGGTGTTACGATTTTTTCGGAAGGCGAACCTTGAAAGCGGCCGATGGTAACTAAATAACCGATCTACAAGACATTTTGCAATATAATTTAATGTTTTATGGAAATAGTATTTTTCCTTACATTTTCAGGTGTACTAACGTGTTTTTCGAGAGTGGGCTTTTTATATGCAAAACTAACTGCCAACCAATGCATTCTGCCTCCAATCTATGTTAGTTTATTTAAGAGAAATATGCTTTTTTACGATGGTTGTTCAGCATTTGTAACTATAATTCTCTTCCTACTGAACCGAATGTGCTGGACTTGAATCTCAAACTGCTTAGAATAATTCGAATAAATTTTTCTCCAATATTGTTATTTTCTTTTGCGTTATTTGGAAGTGAACGTGTTTGCAACAAACGCACATAGATAAATCCACTTAGAATTACTCAAGGACACAGAATTTATTGACTTTATGGGGTCTTGGATGAATATTAAAAAAGTTCAGGTATGTCTAATTAGGCAGCCATCAAGAAGACAGCTCACTTGGGTCCTTCAATGGTCCCTTTAAGACGCATAAAATGGAGCACAGTTTTCTCTTCCTCCTCATCATGACAACTTCTGCAGTAGCCAAAAATTCCAGATTCATTCTCCTCGCATGAGTCCCTACAGGCCAGTACCTATCAGTGAGATCACTTTCCTAATCTGTTCCCTATTGATCCTAATCGGAGAGCTGTCCTCCGTTCATCATATGCAAAAAAGCGACACATGGAAAGTCAAACTTAGCATAACTTCTTCACAACAAGTTGTAGAGGGTACAATAATGTGTTGACTACTTTAATCTAACAAAATAAATTTTTTCAAATGGACTCTATTTAAAAAGCTGCATTAAAGGTATGTTCACCAGTTTGTTTCGAAAAAAATGAAGACCGCGAAAAACAGAATAAGTCCATTAAGGTACATTTGACTTATAGACTACAGATGTTTACTTAGAAATATATTTTGATTTTTTGTAACAAAAACTTTTATAATTAAAATGATTTTATTCACAGTTTAAGAACTTCTGCTTTCTTTAATATCAGCATTTTTAGACTGCGTTTAAACTCATACTGCTGCAATTAATCTAGCAATAGTTTGATGGTGCTCATCTATTTTCTTGTCTTTTTTTTATTAAAAATTGTTTGACCATCTTGTAGTAAAAGATAAGGAAATGAAAATACAAATTTTATGAAAATATAAAACAGACATACACAAAAATATAATTTGATAAGATTTTCTCTTTTATTACTTTCATGATGGCTCAACATCATGGCAGCGTTAAGTTTTGTAATGAACTTGTGCAAAGTATAGAAAAAAAAAATATTATTAAAACTGACTTGAGATGACTGGGGCAAATGATGTTTAACACTGACATTGAGTAGCAAAGACAGCAAATTGAGCCTTTTTGGACAGAAATCTACAGCAACTGTGTTTCTAAGGATAATAATTAAATTGCTAAAAAAAAATATAAAATAAAGACCAAAGAAGATTTTCAAGGAACGTTAAACTGCTAAGATTAGAAATAAATATTAATGACATTATAAATGTAAGTCATTATTTATTTAACATTTTTTTTTTTTTTGCTAAATATTACAAAGCTGCAGTACCCAGTGTTAATTTATATTAAGTTCTTTAAAAATGATTTCGTTTTTTCTTTTAGCTTTCTTTTTCTTTTGTACTTAATGAAAAGTCATTGTACTTTGATGTCAAAAGAGTAGAAGAATTACTTTTTTTGTGTTCATATTGTGTTTTTGAAGAACTAATTTATGACCTGTTTATTCGCAATTATGTTTTTCAAACAAAAGTAGTAGAAAACAGGAAAAACATGTACTTTTTCTAGAATGAAAAAATAAGGGCATGAATTTATTTTGTTTATAGTCTGTTAATCAATTTCGATGTTGTTCTTTTCAACTAATTCTATAGAGAGTTGTGCTAAAAAGTTATTTGCAAGTGTTTTTTTCTCTTACCCACATTTTTACGGTTATCAAAAATTTACATTTTTATTTTGCACCATTTTAAGATGTTGGCTAATTCAATCAGCAATATTTTAAAACAATTTATTCAATCTTTTAAATTATATGTTGAAGGAATGAGAAAAACAGGGTTTTCTGGAGTTGTTAAAAACTTGTTTTCAATTAAACAGAAATCTTTTAGATAAAGGAATTATCTTTGAGATTTTAAAGCAATTTTAAGGTTTTAAACGTTTTCTTTTATACTACGATAGATTTGCAAAATCTTGTAATTGCTATTTAAAAGGTGTTTTTGGTGAGTTTAATTTAACCCTTTGACTATCCCCGAACAAAAACTTTTTTATAGCGTACGTCCACGTACATAATCTATTAAAAATGACATGCGTAATATATGACACACGTACCAATATTTCAACTATTTATTACTGAAGCGTTCTGTGCATCGCATACGATTCTTGCCATTTTTATTCTTTACTATCTATCTATTTGATTTTCGGTATTGTTTTAGCACAGAAGTAAATACGCGTGTAGAGTTTTATTTTTATTATTATTTTTTTGTTATATTTTTAATGTTTTTCAACATGAATAAAGTTTATTTTCTTTGCAAAAAAAAAAAAATATTTTTATCCTGGAAATTTGCAGTGCTCTCCCATACAAATATTCAGTCTTATATGAAAAAAAAACATTGTCTACACGCCCAGAGCGTTAAATAACTTTACTTTTCATAAGTTCATACAAAACTTTGTTAAAGGAAATAAGACAATTTGTGTATCACACATGATGCGCAAGCGTATCAATCATGACACCTGTGCATCATATGTGATACATTGGACAGTCAAAGGTTTAAAAAAAATTATTTTTAAACATATTGTGTCCTTTCAATAACACTTAACTTTCTTTATAATCTGTTTACAAAAGTGAATTGATTTAATAATATGCCTTTACGAAAAAAAAATTTACCTCTAAATAAAAACTATATTTTTATGTCAAAATTATCTTTAAAAAAATTAATATTCAAAAAAAAAAAAATATAAATGCTTTTTTAAAATAAAAAGTATATATTTTAATAGAAGGTACCTATTTTAATAAAACGTAAGCTTTAAAATAATAATTAAAGTTTTAAACAGCTTATCCTCCAACAATAAATTTCAGTATTTTTTATCAATTATTTAAAAAGGGAATTAAGCACAACAAACAAAATCTTTTAATAAATAATAGTATTCCCACAAACAACTTTGATAATAAAGTTTTAAACAAATAATACAGTTTTAAATAAGAAATAAGTTTTTAAAAAAGAGTACAATTTAAATACAAAGAACCTGTAAAGGTACATTATTAAATAAAAAGTACCTTATTGAATAAAAAGTACATTTTTAAATAAGAAGTAAATTTTTAAATAAAAATTACTTTTTAAATAAAAAGTGCCTTTTTAAATAAAAAGTACCTTTTTAAATAAAAGTATCTTTTTAAATAAAAAGTACCTTTTTAAATAAATGTATCTTTTTAAATAAAAAGTTTCTTTTTTAATTTAAAGTACCTTTTTATATAAAAAGTTTCTTGTTTTAATTAAAAGTACCTTTTTATATAACAAGTCTTTTTAAATAAGAAGTACCTTTTAACATAAAAGCTACCTTTTAAAAGTACCTTTAAAAATAAAAAGTAACTTTTAACCGTAAAGTATTTTTTTGAATATATATAAACATTCTAATAAGAAGTACCTTTTTTAATAAGAACTGTCTTTTTTAATAAAAGTTTCCATATTTAATAAAATGAACCTTTTTTAATAAAGAACATTTTCTACTAAAAAGTCTATTTTAAAATAAGAGGTCCTTAAAAATTTTTAATTTTATATTCAGGCTAAAGTTCATTAAATTTAATTTTCATAAAATTTTTTTATATGAAGAAAGGAATTTTACAACATGAAATGAATTAAAATTTTATTGATAATTTATCATTCTTGACTGAGCTTTCTTCATAAAAATTATTTAATGAAAAAAATTTAATGCACTTTAGCTTGAATAAAATATTAAAAATTGGAATTAAAAATCATAAACTGTTCAATAAAATAACCACAATACTAATTATGATCCTTACAAATCGTCGGCTGATAATTTAATTGTCGTATATGGATTCCGATAGTTTGGACTAAATTGAGTTTGAACACATTTAATTTGAAAATTGCTTCAGCAAATATCAGGTCGGAAAACCTAAGGAATCGATCTTAACTCAAAACCGCAAAAAATCCACATACGACATTTAAATTATCAACCGACGAAATAACAATAAAAAGTTCCAATATAAAACACCTTGTGGTTTTTAATAAAAATAAAATATCTCGATGGAAACGATTTATGTTGAAGCTTAACTTGAATTATCATTCCCTTACTATAGTTACAATTGTCCAATTCACAAGTTCTGGCGTATGGGTAATCGTTTAACCTTTATCCTGTATTCATGGGTCTAAATTGCCTTAACAGTTCTTATTGCTTATTGTTTTTAAAACTAGTCAATGATTTTTTTTTTAAATTTTGTACAATTATTTTCTTATTTAACCCTACTGTTAGGTTAGAAAATACTTACGAATGTAAGGTAAATGGACCATTTGGTCCATATAAACAACTTATGTAAAAGACAATTGTGGGATCCCCCTTTTTTGATTATTTTTTTTTTTTTTGTAAATAAGCGCAAATTTTTGCACTGCTTGTTTAATTTGTGTGTTGTTATCAATAGTTCAGATGTGTTTTACTGAGGACATGGCAAACTTGACTGAAGGTGAGATACGAGAACTGCTCAATGCAGAAAGTCTCACCGATATTTCAGATTCAGAAAGTTATTATATATCAGAAAATAGCAAAACAAGTTCTTCTGAAACAGACACTGAAAGCGAACCCGTCCTAGGTGCAGCTAGCTCTGTTGATCTGTTTTTAAAACAAAATGGTTTGGAGTGCCACTTCATTACCTTAGCCTATTGAAGCTACGGCTGAGAATATTTTCTCAACTCAACCAGGACCAACTCGATTTTCTGTGTCCAGATGCACTTACATGCAGTCAGCTTTTTTGTTAGTTTTTTCGCCTCCAATCGAAAATATTAATAGAACGTCAGGGTCATATTTGTAGAAAATGCTGATCAAAAGGTTGGATCCTACAGCACATAACGCAAAAACGATGTCCAAATAATGTATTTGAAAACATATACTTAGTACAGTAGTCCCTCGATTTACGTCGCAGTTGGTTCCGGAAAATGCCGACGTACATCGAAACAACGTAAATCGAAGTTAAACATGTTAATATGTGTTCTATGAAATTTACCTTTATTAAAAACAAAGACACAAATTACAAAACATTTACAGAATTAAACAAGTATGAAAGTATATTTAAAAACAAATTTTTAAAAGTGTACCCTATTTGGAACCAAGGGGCAATCATGGCCCCGCAAAAAAAATTATGTTATGAGGTTAAGATTCATGTAAAAATTCTTTATGCCGAATATTATTAAGACATTTTTACTATATGAGATTAGGTTCGGTTAGGTTCCATGGACAGCCATCGAGAGATATTTCATTTGGGTGCTTCAGCGGTCCCTTTGTGATACCCAGCGCCAATGCCCATCCCAAAGAGCAGTTACTCAGATGGCGTCACTGCAAGGTTGAGCCAATTCGTCTTCCTAATGAAGAGAAGAAGCAATCTTAGTTCTATTTATGATAGATCCTCCAAACAGGAAAACACCGGTTCTCCCAGGTATTTTTCCCTGATGCCCCGTAGCCCAGGGCATTGATAGAGAAAGTGAAGCACAGTTTCCTCTTCCTCCTCATCATGACAACTTCTACAGTAGTCATTGAATACCAGACCCATTCTTCTAGCATGAGTCCCAACAGGCCTGTGTCCAGTTATGACCGACACAACAGTCCTGATTTGGTTCCTATTGAACCTAAGTAGAGATTTGGTTCTCCGTTCATCATATCCAGGCCAAAGTGCCCTGGATGTGGAGCAGGTGGACTCACGGGTCCATCCCTCTTGCGCGATTCTATAATTCTCGCGCAGAATGAGTGACTTACAGTGAGCCATTGGAAGGCCAATGAATTGATCAATGAATGTATCATCCATGCGACCACCTTCCTTGGCCAGCTCATCTGCTATCTGGTTTCCCGGGCTGTTTGAGTGCCCTGGTATCCATATAAGCGTTAACTCTGAATGTTCAGCAATCTCATTCAAAGACATCCGACATTTCACAATTTCACAACCGCAAGAGATGCAATGGCAGCCTTGCTATCAGTAAATATACGTATATCTTCCGATACGCGATAATACTTTAGCCAGTTGGCTGCCCGCTTTATAGCCGAGATTTCCGCCTGCAGGACACTACATCCATCCGGCAGACGAAGGGCATTGATCCGACCAGTCTGTGAACCTTCTCAAGCATCGCACGGTACCTGCCCTTGTCCAGCGCAGTCCACCATACGACAGCACCGTAATACAGAGTCGGCTTTACTATAGCTTCAAAGATCTAATTGACACACCTCGGGCCCATGCCCCAGTTCTTGCCGATTGCACCTCTGCACGCATATATAGCAACAATTTTTTTTCCATCCTCGTCCGGAAATTCTATGTCATTTGTATTTGGTCAGTCGTAGGTGTTTCAAAATAAAATTTCTAAGCAAGATATTTGTTGCAAGAAAATATTGATAGGAATTTTTTTTTTAAATTGGTATAAGAAACATTTTATAAGCTTTTCGAAGTCGTCACGTACTATAAATGCAACTAAATGTATTATCTTATTATGTTGGTATCAAGTTAAAATTTGGAGCAATTTTATTTAATTGCAATCTAAATCATCTAACCATATGTTATTGGAATCGGTCCATATTTGACCATAGCCCCATACACATACTACTACCGAAAATAGCTTTTAATGCCATAACTTGCTTATAAATGTTGGTATTGACATAAAGTTACTACTATTTGTGCAAAATCTCTACCGCTCTGAAGGCATACAAATGCCACGAACAATCACATGGAAATGCCCATATGTGTATTATTGAGCAAATCAACACAGTCGAATATTTTTTAAATCTTAAGACTATTTAAAAAAAAAATCTTTTGCAAATATAAACAAAAAATTTCCAATGATGCATACAAATAGAAAAGGTAAATTAGGATTTAAGTATCGTTATGTACATTTGCCTACTTTCACATTTACACAATATTTGCTGCCATGTGTAGGCTTGTGTATGTCATAGCTCTGTATTATTGTATGTATGTGAACATAGATATTATAAAGTCATGCGAATAACAACACATGACAATAAATGATAAAATATTGATATCAAAATTTTAATGGTTGACAATGATGACAATGGAGTTGAATGTTGACGATGATTGTGATGAATATGATGTAGATAATTATCATGGTAACTGTTGCTATCCAGATAATGGAAAAAGTAATAACAATAATAGATATTAGATACACGTACGTATTGTGCATCTAAGAGAAATATTAAACGATAACATATTGATATATATTTACTCGGCATAAGGAATAATGGAGCTATAAAAATAAGTATTCATTCATGATATTTGCTTAGGTATGCGTATTTGAACTTTTGTGTGTGTGTGTGTGTATGTATGTGTGAATTGCTTACACATGCATTAAATATACTTGGTATTAAGTCAATTTCAACATCACAATCAAAGTTTTATTAAAAAAATTCATAACTTACATTTAAAATGTTTTAAATAAAAATGTGTGTACTGTTGGTTTGGTTTGGTCTACAAAATGTTCATAACTTCAAAATGAAACTGTTGTATGCAAGAAGTATTTTTATTTATTAAAAAGAATTACAAACTACATTTTTATCAAATTTGCCAAGCAAAATTTTTTTTGACATTGAGCCCGTTGTAGTGAAACAGAATAGTCTCTGGCCAGAATCGAGCCCACATCCATCGAACTGACAGACTAGCTCACTGCCCACTAGACTACCGGGACACTAACGTCGCACATAGGGGCTTTTTGCCAATCTAGCCGGACATTACTTTTTTTTCTAGCTTATATTGCTTCTTAAAAGTTATTGAGTGACCCTAGATTGATGAAACTTGGCAGAAATATGTGTTATTGTCATAGGCAGGTAAAGATCAAAAATGCTTAAAATCGGACCAAGGGGGAAAAAGTTCCCCATAGAAAAACTAGTCGTACCTCTGAAAAATTCAATTTTTTTAAAGTTTTCCTATACTTTTGTTTGGCAAATACAACTTTTAACATCGGCAGAAATTAAAAACCCTAAAATTGGACCCATGAGATCGTAAAATTTCACTTTTCGCCCCGCCCTTTTTGTGGGCGTCGTTCAAAAAAAATGTGGGGCCAGTCACCCACTAGGACTAAAGACTACTTGCAAAGGATTCCAGAAATTTTTTTTATTTTTTTGGCCACGTCTCTGGATAACGCCCTTTTAGTTTTTTGTAAACTGCGCCGCCATTTAAAGTCCGATCATTACATATTGCCCATCGTTATTCATGGCTTTGTCTATGGCTTAATTTTTGCTTTTGGGGACATTCTAATCCGACATCAAATTCTGGGCGGATGGTACCCAATTGTTCAATTTTATGCACGCGGCAAGAAAGCCCTTATAAAATTATTTACTTCTAGCTCTTATTGTACTCACTTTTATGCCACGCCCCGCAATAAGTTCCATTTTTTCTCTACATATAATGAGTGATTCAAGTACAGATAGTTTTTTCAATAGCCTTTTTTTGACAGATCACGTGTGAGTCGTGTCATGTGTCAAGTAATTTTTGTTTAGTATTATTTGGCATTTCATAATGGAAAGACTTTCGCCTGAACAACGATTACAAATCGTTCAACTTTATTACGAAAATTCACGTTCTGTGAGGAATGTGTTTCGTGCACTTCGCTCAACTTATGGTGAACATAATCGGCCTACTGAGCGTACTATTCGCAACACCATCACCCATTTTGAGTCCCAGCATTCATTATTGGATAATATTCAACCGAATAGACCACGTCGGCGCCTATTTGATGTCTGAAATTGAAGGTCGTGATCTCGGCGACATTTAGTTTCAGCAAGACGGCGCCACTTCCCACACATCGCATCAATCAATGGATTTATTGAGAGAACACTTCGGTGAGCACATAATTTCACGTTTTGGGACGGTCGATTGACCACCAAGATCGTGTGATATGACACCGTTAGACTTTTTCCTGTGGGGATATGTAAATTATAAAGTTTATGCGGACAAACCCGCTTTGAATCAGGCCTTGGAGGAAAACATCACGCGTGTCATTCGCCAGTTACCAGACGAAATGTTCGAACAAGTCATCAAAAATTGGACGCAACGGATGGACCATCTGCGACGTAGCAACGGCCAACATTTGATAGACATAATCTTAAAAAAATAAATGCCACAGAATGTTCTTTCAAATGATAATAAAAATTTCCCATTAAATTTGAATTTTCTGTGTTTTTTTCTTTAAAAAAGTGGGGAACGTCGCAATGGATCACGCTTTATATTACATTTAAGTTTTTGTTTTTTATATATAGTGCAGCCGTTTCATGTCCGATTTCATCGATTCGCATATCATTATTAATGGCCTCACTATGGCTTTATTTTGAATGAAATTTTATTTCAATGAAGTTTCAAGAATTTTAATAATAATAACCATTACATCCTTGTAAATGCAATTCCAATAACGACAATGCAATACTAACCCAAAAATTTGCGACAATAGCTTTTACGATTGCTGCTATGTCATGACAAAATGTTGTGCTGGTAGGTCCAAAATAAAACCATATAAAACACCTGAAATCAGTTAAGGGCAAATAAATCTCATATAGATAAAAATATGTATCTAAATAAGATTCGGAATAAAGAACTTTTACATGAATCTTTAACTCATAATATAATTTTATTCTAGTGGATCCATGATTGTCCATGGGTCAATAATGGGACTTACTCTCGAAAACTTGTTTTTAAATACTGTGTTATAGGGTATCAAATGGTCGGGCTTGAACGACTTTGCTGCTAGATATTAAAAATAATTTTTTTTTTTTTATTTTCAATTGTTTTATAAAATATTTATTTAATTGTTTTTAAGTATTTTAGTTATTCGATTAATTATTTAATTTCTTAACTTTAAGTAGTAAAATATCTAAAGAATATTGGACATACTTTGATTTAGAATTCCTACGCTTTACCTTGTTATATGAAAATGGCAAAGCGTTTGGATTCTGAAACAAATTGTTTCCACTAAAGCCTCGCCTCTGAATCAAATAATGAAATTTTTTTATAACGAAAAAAAAACGAACCCAAGTGAAAATGATTACTCGCCTTCGCAAATAGAAATTCTTAAACGTTTTAAAAAGAAATTTATTTAAATTGTTTTCAATTCTATGCGCGTGTTTTTTTTATTTTTTTTGCTCTAAAGTCTTAATCAGCGTTAAATGTAATTATGGTTTTAAACTCACGTTCTTTTTTCATTCCTTTTGTTGTTTTTTTTTTTGCACAACTGGTGTATTTTCGAGTATAAAAATGAGCTGGCTACATTCATTTACAGTTAAACTTTAGAGCTATGAGCAAAATCTACTCTTGTACTTTAACTAGGAACTTTAAGTAGTCGAGAGAGAAATAGATGATGCTCTCACCTTTAATGTGCCTTCAACCGCATCAGGGCTAAAAAAAACAAAAAAAAAAACAAAAAAACGCTTCTCAGTAACATCAGGGAAATTGCGGTTAAGGATGATGGTAAAGCTGATGGTGGTGATAGAAGAAGAGGAAGCGAAGTTGTCGGTAGTATTAGAAGTGCGGTTGCTGTTGTTGAAAAGTGAACTCTAATCAGCGTAAATTCTAATTTAAACATTCGTTCAACTGTTACAAAACACCAACAACGACTTTTTTTACAAGCACTCTTACATCTACAAAACGATGTTGCAAACAGAAGCGAAAATGCCAAATAACCCAGAACAGCGAAAAAAAATATTGAGAAAGTTAAAAAAAAAAAAATTAACTAGAATTAAAAAAAAAAATCAAATTGAGAGGGTGTTAGCTCAAATAAATACAAGTATATTAAAAAAAAAATAATAGAATTGTGAACATTTTTGTTGATTTTGTCTTTTTTTCTTGTTGCAAATACAACTTCAAACGAAGTTCCTTTAACAAGTAAAAAATAAATGAGTTTGAAGAATAAAACTGTGGTGCTGAATACGGAAGTGAAACGAACGAAATAATCGTTGAACTTGAATCATCATTTTGAATATATTGCCCTCTTAACAATTTAAAAATATATAAATATAAAGAAGAAATAAAATTATTTTTTAAATTGAATTAAAAGTATTTTAATAAAACAAAGAACGAATTAACAATGATCTCTAATCAACAAATTCATTCCAAATTCATAGAATCAAGCAAACAATTTGTTAATTTTGCACCTACATATTACCCAAAATGATTATATAGATAACTAAAAATTTAATATTTTGAAATAATTATATTGATTACTAAAAATTATAAAAATTGCAAATATTTTTTCAATAAAAGATATTTTTAATTTTAATTAAAAAAATTATAAAAAACTTTGCAGTTACAAACAATGTGTTAATTGATTTAATTAAGTATAGCTCAGGTTTTGACAATTCGCAACAACAATTCTACAAGTTTAACACTAGTCCTTATACCCAACTTTTACTACGAGAACGTATACCGAAGTGCAGGCGTGGCCAGAATCAATTTTTTCCATTTTTCTCTTTATTTTCGAAAGAAAGGGATTTTTTTAATGCGATTTTGTAGCTGAATATATTAACGAACATTTCAATTGGTCAAACGAATACTATATGATCGGAATAACGTCAAAACCCTATTTTGTCAACATCCCTAAGACCGGCGAATATGTTTGCAGCATTCAAGCAATTCGTTTGTGTGTGAAACTTGCAATATGGAGGACAGAATTTAAAAAAGGTTAAGTTATAATAAATAGTTATTATAATATTAATGTTATTATAATTGCATATATTATAAAAATAAAAACATAAATGGAAATTATCAACACAAACACATTCTTTGAGTATGTAATCAATTCATAAATTTGCATTAAAATTACACCAAGTACACCTGTACTTGGGTATACGTTCTTGGGGGTATCGATTTTGGAGGCTCATAGCTCCTAAATGCCTTGACCTAGGACAGTATTTGCGACATCAATCATCTTAGATTTGTACCATCTTTCCAGATCCGGAGTCTTAGCAAAAATCCTTAGGCATTTTAGGAGGTACATTACTAGGAGATACATACTGGCCACACCTGTATCCGGGTATAAAGAGTAGGGTTAAATTGTTTTATTTTAAACGAAAAAAATCAATTAAGATTTTTTGTTATTTAATTAGATTTTTTTTTCAAAACAACTAAAATATTAATTAAATCAAAATTATATTTTTAATATTCTTTCAACTAAAAAAATAATTTATGCAATTATCACATTAATTAAATTTAAGCAAATTTTTAAACAATTTTTTTAATTGATAAAAAATACTGTTACTTTTTTCCG
This sequence comes from Pollenia amentaria, assembly GCA_943735925.1. Taxonomy (NCBI): domain Eukaryota; kingdom Metazoa; phylum Arthropoda; class Insecta; order Diptera; family Polleniidae; genus Pollenia; species Pollenia amentaria. Next base: position 193,880,320 of record OX031008.1, on the reverse strand, counting down.
AGAATGTTCTAAGACTTCCTTTTTTAATTCAAATACACATTTAAGTATAAAGCTACTTGGACTTTCAGGCACTCCCAAGTGAATAACAGTCAGTTCTAAGTTCCCACTACCAATTTTTTTATTTTATTTTATTAATATGTACTCTTATATGGCAAAGAGAAAACTAAATAGTACAGAGAATAGTACAGAAAATTATGTAATATACTTAGAGTGGCTACAATGACCACTCTATATAGAGTTCTAGCAAGAAGTAAAAATTTGTTACACAGAAAAAATTATTAAATTTCTCCAATCACCAAATTTTTTCTAAATTCATAATATCAGGCAAACAATTTGTTGATTTTGCACCTATTACCAAAATGATTATATTGATTACCAAAAATTTTAAAATTTTGAAAAAATATTTTCAATAAATGATATTTTTAATTTTAATTAAAAAAGTGATCAAAAAACTTTGCCATTTCAAACAATGTGTTAATTTATTTAAATACATATTGACAATTCCGTGCAACAATTCTACATGTTTAAATTATTTTATTTTAAACGAAAAAAGTCAATTAAGATTTTTTGTTATTTAATTAAAATTTTAATTGAAAATTTATTTCAAAACAACTAAAATGTTAATTAAATCAAGATTAAATTTTTAATTTTCTTTCAACAAAAAAAATAATTGATTCAATTATCACAATAATTAAATTTAAATACTTTTTAAACTATTTTTTTAATTGATAAAACACTTTTTTCTGTGTAGTTTTGAGAAGAACCTTTTCAAAGGACCCAGTGCGATATATTAAAGGAGTTACGCGGCGTTCTTTAGCTAAGCAAAGCCGAATGTATGCATTGTCATGTAGAATGGACATTTATCTAACCGAAAGTGCTTTTAACTTGACCAGTATACTAATCGACGTAACAAGCATTAGCAATCTTCCTTTTTTGCGGCTGTGGCATTTTGAACTTACTGCCTGGAAACTGTGATCTGCCCTTAATAATTAAGTCAACTGTTGTCAAAATCGTGTTTGATTAAAAAAGGTCGATAAAAATTACCAAAAGCAGTCAAGTTAAACCACTGTAAATTACATTGAAACGATAAAAACTGCTTCTAAAAAAGCAGCAAAAAAAAAAAACAAAAAAAAAAAACGGTTATAACACTTTCAAAATATTTTCCTGTTTTTTTTTTTTTAATTTCGTTTGTGTGTGCAGAAAATGAACATACATTCTACTTAATAACCTCATTTAGAAGGGAATTAAACGAATATATACAAACATACAAAATTTTTTTTTACTTTAAAACATTCACAGTACCAAAAAAGTATACAAAATATCAAGAGAGTAGAATTATAAAAGAAAAAAAACACTACTCAATTTTGACAAAAAGAAAATTCTCATACTAAAAAAATTTGTACTTGTATTAAAAATTACAAAAAATATGAAAAAAAACGCAGAAGATTGCAAATTGTTGTTGCTTTTAGCTCTTTGGCTTTAACTTGCTTAGTGCTAAATGCTCCCCAAGCAAATTTCTCAAACGTAAAACCATTTCCTTGCTTCGACTTCTACTACCACTCGTACTCTTCTTTTTTAGCTTTGGCTTTTGATAAACATGAGCGGCAAATCGTGGGATAAAGGCGGAGTGAAAGGGATGTTAGTTAAAACCAACCACCCCCTTAACTCAAAGTAGAATAAATTTGCTACTGAGCTGATTTTGTAATGATTACACAACAAGACGTTAATGTTTGTAATAACAATTTTTTTTGCTCTCGTTTTAAGCTACAAATAAATGTTTGTAGTGTAGAAGTGTGTATGTGTGTGTGTGTGCATTTGTAACTAGTTTCTACTCATAATGAACACATTTAAATAAACACACAGACATTTCATTTCTTTTTATGTTCCGGCTGTTAGTATGTTTTTGTATGTTTGTATATGTGTGAATATATGTATGTGTTAAACGAAATGAAAATCGCGTTAGCATTGAAGTTGGAAATTGAAGAGCAACGAAGCGTTAAGCTTAATTTACATGTTAACTCGTTCAAATAAAAGTAGCAACGTCAGAATTTCGAGTGGCAACATCATCATAGTTAAACTTAAAATAATAAAAAAAACAAAAATACAACGAAAAAAACACATAAAATAACAAACATTTATTCTCACAGACATTTCCACATACATACATACATAAGTGCATTTGTAAATATGCAAACGATAATATTATTTAGTACATCATCAGTGGCACAAGTAGTTTCAGCAGCATCATTCGAATTCGAATTTAAATAATCATCAACATCATCACCGGCAACATCAACTAGCTTAAGCGAAGCTAAGAAGTTCCGAGTACTATAAAATATAACGAGACTAGACTAAAAAGGTATTTTTAAGACAACTGTATTTTCGAAATGAAGGCTTTTCTAATAAAATGATAAGATTTCTTAGTTTTTAGTATTTTAGACGACCGAGAACATCTCTTTTGCCGTTACCAGGTTGCCTTTGACAACCTCACTAAGCGATTGCGAGAGAACTTTGCTAACCACTTTAGACCGTACAGGTTTGTCATCTGGCTTCCGCAGCCATTTAACAGACGGTTTGGATGTAATAGTTGCGGCTTTGCAGCTCAAGATTTTGCTGGCATCAAGATTTTTCCAATATGTCTTTTACCCACTGAAGCAAAGATTTTTGAGACACCGTAGTAGTAGAAAGTCGAGTGATTCCAATCTCTTCACGAACCTGTACCCATGTTCTGTAACTTTGGTGAGAACTTCTCGCATTGAAAACAAAATATTCCATCGTTTCTCGTAAAGTGAGAAAAAAGTGTGTCTGTAACTCATGTCGAAAACTATCAAAATAGAATCAATATGAAATTGCAGATGTTGATAACAACAGTCAAACATATCGTTGACGGCGACCAAATTTTACTAAAATTGTAAAATTTTCAAAATTTGTTTTTGTTTTAAATGTAATTTTCTATGCGAACGTTAACGTTCGAAATCGATGAACAGGCAGTAAATTCATTTCATGTTGTAAAATTCCTTTCTTCATAAAAATAATTTAATAAAAATTAAATTCAATGAACTGATTGAATTAAAATATCAAAATTTGGATTAAAAATAATAATTTAACTATATTTTTATGCAACATTTTTGTTCTTACATAAAAGTAGTAACAAATTGAGCTCGAGGTCCACGTTTGTATTTTAACCTAAGTATCAATAATATTTGACATTGAATTACAGCAAAATAATTGACTTTTGAGATGTTTTTTTAAACCAATTTAGTAAAATTAGTTCGTAGCTCTTAAAATAATGCGTTTCAAAAAAGTCTCAAGATTTTCTGTTGCTAAATCAAGGTTGACACCGAAGTCCCAAAATATCATACCAGTTTGTTTACCTCTTAACTTTAGAAAATAATCCCCTTATCCAGTGTTCATGTCTCAAAACTGCCGCAACAGTTTCAATTGCTTCTTATTTCTTAAGCAAGTCAATGATTTTTTTTTTAAATTTTGTACAATAATTTTTTTTATAAAATAGTATTGTTATATACAAAATTAAATTTCAAGGCTTTTTCGTTATGTCTTCACCAACGTATTTTGGACGTATTTTGTGAACATGGGCCAAAATTGCGCAACGGTATTAAGTCAATGCAAAATATTCAAAAATGTGGACAGCATGTAACAAATATATGTAAAAATTATTCCGAAAGTTGAATTGAATGTAAAATAATATACAGAATTAATAAATGTGTAAAATCTTTCTATATTGGCTAAATTGACCCACAAATACCACATGCGTTTTATTTTTTTAGTACCGGAAAAAATCAATACAAAATATATTGATCAAAATTGAACAAAGAATACCACATGCATTTTATTTATCGAGTACAGGTTAAGAGTTCACAAACAATTCGTTCTTTTTCCTTTTATTAAACTTAATTTCTACAGATGCCGCTGACATCCTCTCAGCTATATCGTCTTAAACTTTTTTTAAGCGAATTTGAAGCTTTCCAGTTGTTAAAGATCCTCATATTAGTCCTTTTTCTTCACCCCCTCGCAATCAACTACAGAAGAGTATACAATTTTCATTTGCTCATAAATACATACACACATTTATACGTTAAGTTCATCTAATTATATAAATACAAATATAGTTATTGCAAAAACGTACACAGTCTCTTATACAATATCTCGTTAATTTACATATTGCACTTTCTGCAATATACTGCTCCACAAAATTACACTTACAAGCACTCATACATACATACATCCATACATATGTATGCATTTAACTATCAGTTTGTGTATATGTTAATGCAGTTGCAATTTTATGTTCATTTTGTTATTTATTTAGAAACGCATACGTATGTTTAACATTTCAATTTATTTTTGGGTTAAAACTATTGACATTTATATAGTTTAAGGACAAAGGTGTCTAGGAAATTGAAAAATAAAAATCTATGAGTTACTGTTACAACAGCATACATTCTACCTAAGATTGGCAAATAAATTTTAATTGATTTTTTGTTAAATTCAAATTACATGGTTGTTGTTTGTAAAAGTTTAATTAAGGGAAATTTGTAAATTAACGAATTTAAAGACTAAAGAACGATCTATTAAAGTTTTCTTAATTTAAACAATAGTTAACCAAATGTGTGGGACATATATTTTTTTTTTTTTAATATGTATTTGGTCGGATTTATCCAGCTGAAGTTTAAATTTTAGTTAAAACCTCTTTTATGAAATATATAAACAGGAAAATATAATTACATGATATTCCCATAAAATAAGATCCCTTTATTATCATTAGAACTCTTACATTTCAAGACATCTTTTACGTATAATAAAGATAAATCGTTAAACTTAAAAAAATCATGACACAGTTATCGTAAGAGATCAGTTATTTGATAAGATTAGTAAATAAAGTCATTTCGCCAAAACTAGAAATTATTAAAATTTTAATATTTTTTTATTTAGTCATGGCTCTGCCCCTTTTAATGATTCGCAAATGCACGATGAACTATACTACGGGTTAGATTTCGGCATTTTGAACAAGTGATTTGTCTATAAATCAAATCCACCAGGGTCTATCTTTAATATTGGGTGCTACCGTAATCTATTGGGGATTTGGCATGTTAGGATCAATCTTGGTGCAAGCTTTTAACTGCATAGGAGCAGGAGAAGTGGTATTCCAATTCAGACGTTGATACTATAAATCACACACCGCACTTGTTCAATAATAGTGTATTAACTCAAAATTAACTTTTTGAGACGCTGTAAAAATATCGTGCTATTTTTTCTACTTCTTGGAAATGAAACAGTTGGCTTAAATATTCTTTTTCATATGCCTTTAATGTAAAATTGAAAATTGTTTTGCATCTACAGAAAATTTTTAAATTTTGAGTTATTGCAGTATTGTTGAACAAGAAAAAACTGCTATAGATTTTTTTTTTTAATTTTATCAGTAGCATTCATGTAGAAATATATAAAGTTGGTTAAGACCGATCATTTGATAGCCTTTTCTTTAGTGTATAAAGACACATTTTCGCGATTGTAATCTCTTTCGGACTCATGGCCAATCATGGACGTAGCAATACAAAATTTTGTTGTGAGGTTAAGATTCATATTATTGTTTTAATATCAACATCTGGATAAGATCTATTTGCCTTAAAGCGATTTCGAGAGGGAGTTTTTATGGGACATATGGTACATTTTGGACCTAACAGTCAGCCGGATGGAGATCGTTACATCACTTTCTGAGTCGTTTGGTATACTAAAACTATATACTATTAGAACCAATATTTTCATATGTTACACTCATCCGCATAATACCCTCTGCACAATTGTGGTGTGGGTATAAAAATGGTTCGGGTAATTCATCACGAGGTTTGATTTATAACGTAAAATAGAACACATCAATTTGAAAGTGAACTTAAAAAAAAACCAAAAAATGTAATTTGGATTTCATGAAGAGTTCTTGGCAAAAAGTGGGAAAAACAGAAATAAGGAGGAACATGTAAATCAATCGATCCACCAAGAAGGTGAAAATGACATTTGGTTCAAAGATTGACGTTTGACTATTGACTGCCAGCCGTCGTCAATGGCGGTAATTATTAAATGGCGAAGATTTCTGAAGAGATAGTGTGGATCCGGTTGGATCCCCCGGTCAGCCAAGAATAAAAATTATCAATAAATTGTCTTCATTTCATGTTATAAAATTCCTTTCTTCATAGAAATAATTCAATAAAAATTAAATTTAATGAACTATAGTCTGATTAAAAATAAAAAATTGGATTCAAATTTTCATTATCGGTTAAAAGAACAATTTATGGCATTAACTGTGTGAAAATGATATCATGTAAATGATGGCCATGACTACCTCTGAGGTGGAAGATTCGGAAGGTCCAATTTTAAGCATCTCGTTCGAGCATATCGACTGGTATCTCTTGAATTACACGAGTTATGTTGGCTTCAAAAGTGCCAATCGTAGCTGGCTTATTCCAAAGACATTAGACTTGACATATCCTTAGAGAAATTAGTCCAAAGGTGTGATATCGCATGATCTAAGTGGCCAATTTACCATGAAATTGAGTGCTTACCAAAATCATATCTCAACAAGGGCATTGTTTCGCGCGCTGTTTGGCTCGTAAGGCGGTCTTGTTAAAACCAGAGCTAACCGATACCATACGCTTGAATTTCAGGAAGCAAGTTGGCGAATACCACACGTAGAAAAAAAATATGTTTAAATATGGTCATCTCCAACAAAACTATTTTTACATTAAATTTTAAACATATTATGTTTAAATTTAACCATATTATTATCACCGACAACCATATTATGGTTAAATGTGTCTGGGTGCACAAGGCTGCTGAGAGCGAAGCCGAATCGATTCGTCAAGGTCTTCGCGTACAGTCTCAGCTATATCTGCGATATTCACTTCACTACGTACTGTATGTGGTCTAACCGGTCGAGTATCATCCTCTAATGTAAACTGGGACTTACATTTACGAATGTTGTTGGTTTCAGTAGGTCGATTATGCGCACCGTAAGTTTCTCGAATCGCACAAAAAACATTTCTCACAGAACGCTGATTTTCGTAATACAGCTGAACAATTTGGAGACGATGTTGTGATGTGAGTCTTTCCACGATGACTTGCCAAACAAAAATGACTTACTTAATGAGTTACTCGTGATCTGTAAAAAAACAAATTGAAAATCAAACCTCACGATGAATCACATTTAGTTGTAAAGGGAGTGATTCAATCATAATATGGTTGCAACAAAAATTATTATTCAAAAAAGGCCAATATGTATTTGAATTATCTGCAACCATATTAAGGAGTTGTTTATGGTCATTTGGAAGTATATTTTTTCTATGGGCGTATTCAGAAAAATGTTATTGACCGTTTGTTATGTTAATGTTAGACCCAGTAAGGATTTTAAAAGTTTCTAGTACAAATTTTTATTTAATTTTTAAAACTTTGCAAAGTCTGCGTTACATTGTGAACAAAGAAAAAATATTAGTAAATATAATAGAAATGGCTTGAGGTCTAAAGAAACTAATCTCTACCATTTTAAGTTTTATATTATTACCATATCCCAAAAACATTTATTTACCTTCATTCCCATATCGTTTTTAGTTTTCGAAAATTCGAATTTATTTTGCCAACCATTTCAAAAACAATTATCCAAACATAAAATGCTGTCGGTTTTTATAAAACCGGCTTTTAAGCCTGACCCTGTCAGGCAGGACTAGCCCCGCATGCCGCCCATAGACCGAATATCTAAAAGCTGGGTTCGTTACACTCTATGCCAAATTTCAGCTTGCTATGTCATCAGATGGCTTCAGAAAGTTGCGGAAAGAGAATAGGACATACATACAAACATCCGGGCATACTAAGAAATGATATATTATATACAAACATGTCACAGAGTACAATTCCGTTCGGAATCGAAGAACACATATTTGTTTATTGATAGAAAGTATATTTTGATAATTATGTTTAAAATTTTTTTTTTTTTTTTTTTTTTTGATAGAAGAACTTAGGTTTAAATTGTACTGTTAGATCATAGTAAAGCTTTTAACACTGTTGAACATCATATCTTACTATCAAAACTCCAAAAGTTTTTAAATTTTTCCCATACAGCTAGTAAACTAATTTTATCGTATCTTCTATATCGAAAGCAAACCGTTTTCCTGAATGACTTAATGTCAAATTCTCTTAAAGTTCACAGAGGGGCTCCTCAAGGCTCTCTTTTGGTTCCCCTGCTGTTTTCGTTGTATTTAAATGACCTGCCGGAAGTATTAAGCCATTGGGAATACAAATGTATGCTGATGATGTACAATTGTACTTAAGCACCAAAATAGACAGTGTAAGTTCTTGTATTGATTTAATAAACAATGATCTTAATAGAGTTAATCACTGGGCGTGCATGAATAGTTTGTGCATAAATCCATCGAAATCTAAATGCATTTTCATATCCCGAAATAATAAGAAAACACTAAATAAAAATGCTTTATTATTTATTTATTTATTTTATTTATTAAAAATTCAAATTGATTACAAGCCTATAAGGCCTAACTAATCTAGAAATTCACTATGACTATACATTATAAATTTTATAAAATAATTTCATTTTTTAAAAATATTATACAATTTTTTAAAACAGAAAGTATTTCTATATTTGCCCCCCTTTTTGCACAACTATTGAAGCTAAGTAGCATCATATGTTATAAATTGCTTATATAATTTGCAGTTCTTTGTTGAGTTAGTAACAGCAAATACAAAACGTTACAAATATTGCTTTATAGTCTTCTTAAATTCCTTAATAGATTTAGTAAAATTCCTCTCATTATTTGGAAGGCAGTTGTTCCATATTCTGGCAACTCTGACTAAGAAAGACTTTGCCATATACAAGGTAGAATAGTTTGGACAAATAATACTGCTGGTTCTAGAAGACCTAACAAAATTAAACTTTTCAAAAAGATAAGAAGGTTTGCCATACTTTACAACTTTATAAAATTGAAGCATTAATCGTAAATTAATAAAGCTCTGAAAGTCAGAACCTAATATAGTTAAGGTACGTTTAGACTAATGAAATATTTGAAAGCAAACATCAAATATTTCATTAACGTAGTCTGAACACAAAATATTTTTGGGTATCAAATAAAATAACAGCTGATTTTGAGCAAATAAAAGTATTTGCCGGCAAACAAATATTTGTCCAATGTGAACATAGTGTGAACACAAAAAATCAAATATTTTAGTAATTTTTGAGCAAACATTTATTTGATATTACAAAAAAATTGTAAAAGCAAACAACGACAAATAATTTTAGCCATGTTCCGGATAGAAGCAATTTTTCCTGTAAGTTTTCGGATTCTTTACAATTTTAAAAATTTTTTATAATTATTAGACTGTCGTGCCGCTATTAGCAAATTTTTGCGAATTACCGCTAATTTAGCAATTTTTATAGATTTTTTTCCATTCCTTATAGTTTTAGGCACTTTACTAAATTTTATGGCTTGTTTGAAATATTCAAATGGTTCGCGAATTTTCGCTATTTTTGCAACTTTTTTTTTTGTTTTCCCCTAAATTTTGTTTTTTAACCGATTTAGCAATTTCAAATATATTTTAGGGTTTGTTTCCAAGTTTGCCATTTTTTGCGAATTTTATCCATGTTCGCAAAAGAAGCGATTTCTTTCTGTGATTCTTTGCAGCTTTAACTATTTTTAATAATTATGAGTACTAAACTTTGGTATCATGCCGCTATAGCAAATTTTTGCGAATTTTCGCTAATTTAGCAATTTTTACCGAATTTTCGCCATTCCTTATACTTTTAGGGTCTTTTAATCAATTTTATGGCTTGTTTGAAATATCAAAAATTTTCGCGAATTTTCGCAATTTTTTGAAAAAAAATTTTTTTTGTTATTTTCCGACAATCTGTTTTTTTTAACCGATTTCAAATAAATTTTAGGGTTTGTTTCTAAGCTTGCAATTTTTCGCGAATTTTAGCCATGCTCGCAAAGAAGCGATTTTTCACTGTGAATCTTTAGAGCTTTAACGATTTTTAATAATTATTAGGCTATTAGCAAATTTTTGCGAATTTCCGCTAATATAGCAATTTTTATCGAAATTTTGCCATTCCTTTTAGTTTTAGGCACTTTTAATAAATTTTATGGCTTGTTTGAAATATCTAAATTTGTCGCGAGTTTTCGCTATTTTTGCAACATTTTTTTGTGTTTTTTTCTTGACATTTTGTTTTTAACCGATTTAGCGACTTCAAATATATTTTAGGGTTTGTTTCCTACTTTGCAATTTTTCCGTTACCCAGTGGCTTCCATTTATTTTTCTTTTAAATTCTCCTGTTCTAACACTATAAGAGATGCTGATCCACAGAATAAAATAAATAAATTAGCTTTTGCGCTCATTTTTACTATTTGAGAAATATATTTTTATTTTTGAACACTTTCATTAAATAATTATTTGATGCAAATATTTCTTTTAGTCTGAACGCATGGCAAACATGAATTAATTTATTTTATTTAACACTGTTTGCCAACTGTTTCATCAAACAAAAATTGTCAAATATTTGAGATTAGTTTGAACATTAAACAAAATATTTTTTTTGTTTCACACAGTTTGAAGCAAATATCAGAAAAAATATTTTCGTCAAATATTTCATTAGTCTGAACGTACCTTTAGCACATGACCAGAAATGTGTTCTCTATACCCTAGGCGACATATATATCTAACTACACGATTAAAACAAAGTTTAAGTTTCGTAGAATTTTACTGGGAAATTCCCGAAAAAACCTCCAGCCCGTAAAGAAACAAAGGAAGACATAACGACAATGCCACCCTTTTCCTTATATGTTTTGGAATGTATAAACCCACACAATAGAGTTTTTTTTAGAGTAAAAGATATTCTCGATAAATATATTTAATTAACAACAATAAAATCGACTTTGTGCCATCGGCATCAAACTTAGAAATTACGTTCAATGCTGAACTTTCATGGTCAAACCATATTTGTATTATTGCAGGAAAGGTACATGGAATGCTAAAAAACTTATAGGCTTTTCAAAACTTCATTCCATTTAATATGCGATTGTTATTAGCTAAAACTTATCTAATATCGGTTTTACTATATGGATGTGAAATATTTGAAAATTACGATACCACTGATTTTCACAGACTTGAAGTAACCTATAATATACATAGCAAGATATGTTTTTAATCGTAGTAGAACTGATAGTATTTCATCGTACTCCTTTCAGCTCTATGGCATGTGCTTTGAAAACTTACTAAAATACTAAAGCTTCCTCATGATGCATAAAATAATATATATAAAGGAGCCAGAATATCTATTTAGTAGAATTATTTTTGCCAAATCTACACGCGGTAAAAATTTGATTTCTCAAAAATATAGATATCTTATCTCTTCAAGACAATTCTTTAACTACACAATTAGTCTCTGGAACAAACTACCATCACGTTTTCAAACACTTAGTAACACTGCGTCTTTTAAAAAGGAATTATTAAATTATTCTAAAAATCTTTAATATAACTTATATCTATATCTATTTAATTATTAATTCTTTCTATTTTTTTTTTTTATTTAATAAATTTGAATGTATGTTTAACATAATTTAATAATATAATGTTTATATGTTCAATTGCCATGTTACTTACTATCACCGTAAATTATAAGGTTTATATCTTGTTGTGATAGTTATTAAAATAAAATAAATAACGAATACCGAATAGTTTTTGGCCTTTAAGATATAGAAAACTCCCATTTCGTTAATAAAAAAACAAATTGTTTCATTCCGCAAAGTTATTTCGTAATTTTCTGAAGCACTTAAAGGCGGAATGAATTCCGTTTCCGAACGGAACTGTACTCTGTTACATGGCTGATAAATTTGAACTTCTTTCTAAAAACAAAATAAAGTTGAACAAATATTGGGAAACAAAATATTGCAAAAAATGTTTTTTTTTTTTTCTTTACAAAATATACGAATACCTTTTTATCACTACGAAACTCAAATTAAATTTTCGTATAATTTTCTCATTAGCGCATTAAGATATTAAAAACTAACCCTAAAGTAAATAAACGCATCCATTAAGCTTAAGGTTTATACAAACAGCACAGAAACAAAACAGAATTCTTGTGAAATTATTGTAATAAAAATGGAAATATGGATGGGAGTCGTAATGTAAGCCACGGTAAAAAAGTTTCACATTTAAATTCAAATAAGAAAAAAAAAGGATTTTTTATACCAGTTTTGCCAGATATAAGAAAAATTCCTAAGTGTAGGTTTCCTTTTTAAGTGTCTAAAAATTTGTATTTTTCAAAAATAGATATTTTTTAAATGTCTTCTTAAATTTCAAAGGAAAACTTTAATGTTCTGTCAAATATTTAAGCCTTGATGTGGTTTCAGACGACATATAGTGTGTTTCTCATATTTCCCACTGCGAAATGAATAAATGTCGTGTAAAGCAAAAACAAAAATTTGCTTTTGTAGAAAAATGTCAGCTCGATCTGTAGTCTAAAAATTTTCAGCTAGAACGAGTTCTATTTTAACCATGCAACATTAGCTGTTTGTGGCGGCAAATATTCATTTAAATCGATTTATTTTCAGATATTCCAATATGGAAACACTTTTAGTTAACTGAAATACAAGTAAAAGTGATTAGAAATATAAATCAATATACATATATGTATGTTGTGAATGGTTTTAGATATTCATTTTGTCAGATGAAACCGAAAGCCGCCTTGGCTGGTGAAATTAAAAATTATAAACCTACTCTTTTTGTCAATTTTGACAGACATGTGCAATTACAAATAAATTTTCATATGACAAGGCCACTGCAAAATACATGTCGTGTAAAAGTTGCTTTAGTGATGATAAAGAACTGCAGGCAACTCAAATTACGAAGGCTCATAAATAATCGACGGCAGTAACTTAAAACTCTGTCTTATTTCTTTGATATTCTTTTCTTTAGAAAATGTATGAAATTGAATGAAAGTATGATTGCGTTGTTAAGATAATAAGTGTCTAAATGTGAGAGCCTTAGAAATCACGTTCTCAAAATAAAATGTGCAAAGTTTTATGAAAACTCTTTCACCATATAAAACAGTTTTTTTTATATACTATTCATATTACTTTTATATATATACATTAAAGAAATATACATTAAACTATTATTTAATGATACATCTCCGTATTCATAAAAATATTTAAATTTAAAAAAGGCTTAAAAAACTATTTTTGTATGAAAATGTTCCTTAATAAACTTTTGTTTAATGTAATAATGGCTTATAAATACGTGGACAACTTTTTAGGATTAACATTTTTTTCTTACTACAAATTACTTCTGGCAACGCTGGTTTTTACTCGCTTAACATTTCAACCAAATTTTTAGTTTTTTGTTTTCATTTCCTTAATCATTTCTATGATTTGGCTTGGTAGCTTTTGCCAACGTAACACGAAAAGCGACAAAAAATTTAGATAATTTTTAAAGGACGAAAAAAGATTTAATTTTCTTTTAGTGTTTTCCTCTGGTCTGCTTTTAACTTTTTGTTTATCATTTAATTTCCAAATCTCAACCCCTTAAAAAAAATATCTCTCGGCTCAAGAGTATTCAGAAAATGTAAGTTAAAAGTTTAGTTAAATATCCTAGAGTTTGTATCTAGAAAATAATTTTAGGCCACTGGTGAGTAAACAAGCAAAGCGTAACACAGGTTAAGATGGTGTTATTTTTCTAGCTTTCGTTTGCTTTAGCAACGAACAAAAAAAAAAAAAAAAAAAAAAATTTTAACCAATCTGCGTAATAAGCTTTGAGAAAATAAAATTATGTTGGATAACAAAAATGAAAAGAAAATAGAAATTTACGCACGACTAAAAATCTGCTTTTTCAAAAAATTTCTTCTTTCTTTCTTTATGGTTATCCGAAAGAAAAAAAAAGAAATAAAGGTATTTGATAATTTATGTAAAAGAGGCAGTGACGAATAAGACTTGGTAGGACTTAATTTCCTTTTCAAATTGTTTAAGGTGGTACACATTTTTTATGAAAATAAAGATTATATTAAAATTATGTAGTGCCGGATTGACCTTATTTAAAATTTTTTTGGCATGTATCCTTTTTAGATGGATAAAGTCTTGATTTCAATATTTGACATACAGTTATGAGTGGACTAACTAAAGTTATTGGATGATTGCCGCCAGACCGATTTGAGTTTCTGTGTAAAATTTAAGCCTAATTTCCTGGTTATAATTGGTGTACAGTGGTCAATTTAATTATTTGGAATATGAGACTTTCTTACACAGAAAAAATTATTAAATTTCCAGTAAAAAAAATTGGTGTTTTTTGAAGCACTTAAGAGAAAAAGCGCATAATTGAGCGCACAGCAGTAAATTATAACGAATAAAATATAAAAAAAGCTGCTATTTTAGTGCTGGCAACGAAGAAGGTTTTAAAGCGAAACAAATAAAAAATATATTATGGTTTTCGAAAATGCTTGAAAAAAGGTATTTAAACCAGTATAAGCAAAACACTACTATATTAATATAGTAAGGCCTTAAAAAAGCACTTTAGGAGTGCTTTATTTGCATGTTTTATTATGTTAAACGAAGCGCTTATTGTCAGCAGAAAATAGTCCTCCAAACCGGGCACACCCCATCAGTAGGTTTTGAAGCGATTTGAGGTATGAATTCATACAAAAAACCTGCTCCTTTTGGAGCACATTTTTTACTGGGTTCTCCAATCACCAAATTTATACCAAATTCATAATATCAAGCAAACAATTTGTTGATTTTGCACCTATCACCAAAATGATTATGTTGATTACTTAAAATTGTAAAATTGTGAATATTTTTTTTCAATAAATAAAATTTTTAATTTTAATTAAATATATGATCAAAAAACTTTGCCATTTCAAACAATGTGTTTATTTATTTAATTCCCAACAATAACTCTACATGTTTAAATTATTTTATTTTAAACGAAAAAAGTCAATTAAGATTTTTTGTTATTTAATTAAAATTTTAATTGAAAATTTATTTCAAAACAACTAAAATGTTTATTAAATCAAAATTAAATTTTTAAACCATTTTTTAATTGATAAAACACTTTTTTTCTCTGTATCCATAAAACTTTTTCCAATTTGAAGGAACCTTTATTTTCTATGAATTTATCAGCCATGTTCTGGATATCGAATTAAAGTGAAACTAAAATCGAAAAATTTTGAAAACGATTTTGTGTTTAAAGTTCATTAAAAGGTTCCGTTTTGCATACTTGATAGTATGAGCACAGCTTGTCTTCATCACAACTACTCTTAAAATCTACACCATTTTTCATTGAAAATGAGAAAATTCCAGATGAAATTGAAAATTCCAAATGAAAATGAGAATTTCAGTTTGAAATTGAGAAAATTCCAATTGAAATTGAGAATATCAATTTGAAATTGAGAAAATTCCAATTGAAATTGAGAATAACAATTTGAAATTGAGAAAATTCGAAATGATATTGAAAAAATTCCAAATGAAATTGGGAAATTTTAATTTGAAATTGAGAAAATTCCAAATGAAACTGAGAAATTTTAATTTATAAAATTTAATTATATAATTTTTTTAGTATTCATACAACGAACGTACATAACAAACATAATGATGGAAAAAATTAAAATAAATACAAATCGCAGTATTATTGACCAACAGGCATATCTTCCAGATCCAGAACAGACAGATAAAACGTTGTAGTATGTTGTATGACGTAGTATGTACTGCAATATGCAGTAGTTGTACATGTCTTAGAAGCCTTAATCAACTCTTTTAAAAGTCAAGTCTCTGCTCTTCTACTATATTGGGGGAGTAACGTTTGGTACATTCATCTTTATTTTCATAATACTCTCCAGCTACACTCCTGCTTAACCCCATTGAAAATATTTGGTCAAAAACAAGAAGTATGGTGAAAAGAAAGATGAATGTACCGAAAGTAATTCCCCCAATGTAGGAGAGCAGAGGCTTGCTTTTTAGAAGAGGTTATTAAGGCTTCTAAGACATGTATAACTACTGGAGATTGCAGTAGAGCCATACAACGTACTACAACGTTGTATCAATCTGCTCTGGATCTGGAAGATATGCCTGTTGGACAATAATACTGCAATTTGTATTTATTTTCATTTCTTCATCCTTATGTTTGTTGGATGAATATAATAAAAATCATATAATTCAGTTTTATCAATTTAAAATTTAAATTTCTCAATTTCATTTGGATTTTTCTAAATTTCAAATTTAAATTTCCCAATTTCATTTGGAATTTTCTTTATTTCAAATAGAAATTCTCAATTTCATTTAGAATTTTCTCAATTTCAAATTGATATTCTCAATTTCAATTGGAATTTTCTCAATTCAAATTTATATTCTCAATTTCAATTGGAATTTTCTAAATTTCAAATTGATTTTCTCAATTTAAATTGGAATTTTCTCAATTTCAAATTGATATTCTCAATTTCAATTGGAATTTTCTCAATTTCAAATTGATATTCTCAATTTCAATTGGAATTTTCTCAATTTCAAATTGATATTCTCAATTTCAATTGGAATTTTCTCAATTTCAAATTGAAATTCTCATTTTCATTTGTAATTTTCTCAATTTCAAATTGATATTCTCAATTTCATTTAGAATTTTCTCAATTTCAAATTGATATTCTCAATTTCAATTGGAATTTTCTCAATTTCAAATTGATATTCTCAATTTCAATTGGAATTTTCTCAATTTCAAATTGATATTCTCAATTTCAATTCGAATTTTCTCAATTTCAAATTGAAATTCTCATTTTCATTTGGAATTTTCTCAATTTAAAATTGATATTCTAAATTTCAATTAGAATTTTCTCAATTTCAAATTGAAATTCTCATTTTCATTTGGAATTTTCTCAATTTCAATGAGAAATTGTGTAGTTTTCGTTTCTATTTAAAAAAACAAAATTTAACTGGAAGTCTGCATCTATTTCAACATCCATCGATTTCGATTTTCAGAACATGGCTGTATAACATTTTTTTTAATCCAAATTTTTACATTTTCATTAAATTATTTTTATAAAGAAAGGAATTTTGCAACATATAATTAATTAAAATTTATTGATGATTTAACATTCTTGACTGACCATGGGATCGACCCCACGTTCACGGACAGGTCGATTTTGTCATGTTATTTCTTTTCCATTAACTCCTTAAGTATTTTTGTCGAATTTATTCGACACTACATTGTACTCTGTTTCTACGCCCTTTTACTGTATAAAAATGTACAGTTAATTATATTTTTTTTTTTTTTTTTGTTTCATCTGAAAGAGAGACACTTTTGCTATTTTAAAATGTCATTATAGTAGGCATTTACTTTATTTTCTTATTATTGAGTGCATTATCATACACTACACCATTTTTCATTGTAAATGAGAAAATTCCAGATGAAATTGAGAAAATTCAAAATGAAAATGAGAATTTCAATTTGAAATTAAGAAAATTCCAATTGAAATTGAGATTATCAATTTGAAATTGAGAAAATTCCAATTGAAATTGAGAATATCAATTTGAAATTAAGAAAATTCCAAATGAAATTGAGAATTTCAATTTGAAATTGAGAAAATTCCAATTGAAATTGAGATTATCAATTTGAAATTGAGAAAATTCCAATTGAAATTGAGATTATCAATTTGAAATTGAGAAAATTCTAATTGATATTGAGAATATCAATTTGATTTTGAGAAAATTCCAAATGAAATTGAGAATTTCAATTTGAAATTGAGAAAATTCCAAATGAAATTGGGAAATTTTAATTTGAAATTGAGAAAATTCCAAATGAAATTAAGAAATTTTAATTTATAAAATTGAATTATATAATTTTTTTAATATTCATACAACGAACGTACATAACAAACATAATGATGGAAAAAATGCAAATAAATAAAAATCGCAGTATTATTGTCCTACAGGCATATCTTCCAGATCCAGAGCAGATAAGTCAAACGTTGTAGTAGTATCCAGTAGTTATACATGTCTTAGAAGCCCTAATCACCTCTTCTAAAAAGTCAAGTCTCTGATCTTCTACTCAATTGGGGGAATAACGTTTGGTACATTCATCTTTGTTTTCACCATACTCTCCAGCTACACTCCTGCGATTGAGCCCCTATTCACCGATGCTTAACCCCATTGAAACGTTTGATCAATCTGCTCTGGATCGGGAAGATACGCCTGTAGGACAATAAAACTGCAATTTGTATTTATTTTCATTTATTCATCCTTATGTTTGTTGTATGAATATAATAATCATATAATTCAGTTTTATCAATTTAAAATTAAAATTTCTCTATTTCATTTGGATTTTTCTAAATTTCATTTGGAATTTTCTCAATTTCAAATTAAAATTTCCCAATTTCATTTGAAATTTTCTCAACTTCATTCGGAATTTTCTCAATTTCAAATTGATATTCTCAATTTCAATTGGAATTTTCTCAATTTCAAATTGATATTCTCAATTTCAATTGGAATTTTCTCAATTACAAATTGATATTCTCAATTTCAATTGGAATTTTCTCAATTTCAAATTGATATTCTCAATTTCAATTGGAATTTTCTCAATTTCAAATTGAAATTCTCATTTTCATTTGGAATTTTCTCAATTTCAATGAAAAATGGTGTAGTCAGGAAATTTGTAAAAAGGTTGTATATAGGAAGAATAAAAAATAATAATTTCGGTGATCGGGCAATATTAAAAAATAAATTGTAAATATTGATACATGTGCGTATTAACTTGAAAAAATATTGCAAAAATAAATTGTAGGTTCCTTTGTGGACCTTTGAAGGTCAGTTTTGAATATATTCGGCATTCCCTTAAAGCCAGGGGAGCTAAATCAGACAAAAACTATTATTTTTCCTGGCTTAAGCGCCATCACATTACCTTAATACAAAAATTATTTTTCACTCTGAAAGAGTTAAATAAAATGAGGGAATTATTTCTTTTGTTTGTAAATTATTTTTTTTTCTGTTTTTGTGTAAATATTTTTTCGAATGTGCTTCTTTGAGTCAAATTGCAATTTATAAAGCTTTCTTGAAATAGCCTCAATATTTCACATACCTTTTGCTTAAACAAATCTTTGGTTAACATTGGAGCTTCAGATGTTCAGTAGAGAAGTCAAATAAAAAAGAAAAAAAAAATGAAATGGATTCTAAAGAGAATGAAAAAACTAATTTGGTTCCCTTGTATATAAAAACATTTAGAGTGAAGTTTGTTGCCGAGTTGATAAATAAAAGGCGAGGCGGAAATCAATTGAAAATTTAAATAAATGTTACTTTTTTCAGTGTTGTAAAATTTTTTAAATGCGCCAACGTTTTATTCTACATGAGACAATAATTGAAATGTAGATATAACTATGTTTTCAAAAAGGTATGAAAGCCCAAAATAGGTTAAAAACTAGGCCAGTGTGCCAATTACGGCTCAGAGAATAAAGGCCTAACGAACTAACGCCTAATTTTTCAAAATGAAAGAATGCCTAAACAAGAACGCCTAAGAAGAAAGTGAAAGAACGTCTAACTTTAAAAATGAAGGAAAGCCTAATTATAAAAATGAAAGAAAGTCTAAATTGTTAGGGTTTCTTTCATTATGAATTAACACCTAATGAAAGAAAACCTAACAACTGGAATTAAAATGCTGAAAATATATTTTGAAAGGAAAAAATGTATTTTTAAATTATATTTAACTATAAGTTAAAAACCATTCTTTGCATAAATTCTTTGGGAGTAATTTTTCCCTCCAAGAGTTTATGACTGGCTTCTTTAATGTAACTTGATTTTTGCTCATAGACGGTCTTCTTTTTTTTTGAAGTGCCATGGGATCCACCACTGCATATAAAAAGCTCAAAATCTCTACTCTTATTAAACTCTTCATCAATAAGAGCTTTAACAAATTTGAAAAAATTTCCATTTTTTTGAATGATGCGGCCAATAACGCCGTTATAAGCTTCGACAGCTGATGTAGTCCGTGTTCTTTTTAAGAAAACCGAAAATACTTCGGGTGTCACCTTAAAAAAAAAAACAAACAATAACAAATTAAAAATCAATTACTTTTATAACTTTAAAAACTAATAATTTTCTATTTAACGGAATGTTTCCAAGGTAGTGTATGCATTTTGTAAAAGGGAAAATCAATACCATTATTTTAACATTTTGTAAAAGGGAACTTACGTTTCGTAACCATTGCTTTTCATAATAAATCATGAATGGTGTAAATAGTAATAGTAATAAAAATCACACTTTTAGCAAAATGAAAAATCGCCTAACATTAATGAAAGAAAGCCTAACAATCAAAAATTAATAAATATCTAATTAGGCGTTTTTTCATTTTTGATTGTTAGGCTTTCTTTCATTATGAAAAATCACCTAACAATTTTAATGAAGGAATGCCTAAAATATTAGACATTCTTTCATAATGAACAACCGCCTAATTCCTATATAATTTTTTGTTGCAATTTTTAGGCATTATTTCATTTTTTTTTTAGGCGTTAGTTCGTTAGGCCTTTATTCGCTGAGCCGCCAATTACTACTTCACCGAGAAATTCGACCTTAAAGATTTTTGAATTTCTGCAATATAATTTTTTTATTAAAAAATTGTGAGATATGGATAAAGGTTTTGTTTTTGGCGTTATACTGCCCTAATAGGGCCGATACACAACACCATCATGATTGTTCAATCAAGTGATTGTGCAATTAAGCTTGAAGCACACAATACACCAGCATGCTGGTACAATTTTTAATTTTTGTTGCTGTTGCTTTTCGATTTTTGCATGGTGGTTCCTTAATTGTTTCATCGCCAGGCTAGATCTTTTTTTTACAAAATACCATTTTATTGTAGCATTGCTTTTTTATTTACGATTGCAGTATTCCGTACTTTTAACTTTCCAGAGGCAATGCATTGTTTTATAAAGTTCGAGAAATTCTCCCTAAAATATTTTTTCTTTAGAATTCATATTTAAAATACTTTGTTAAAAAAGTTCTATTTTTTATGTTTATGCCTTGACGATTTACCTTTGCAATTTAAAATTTTCTATTTTTTTGATGTTTATGCACTGACGAACACATGACTCAATCATGCTGGTACAATCATAAAAATATCAAACTATTTTTGATTTAGCACCAGCACCTGGTACAATCACACCACAAGCTCATACACGGTCAATCGGCTGGTGCAATCAATTCAATGCACATGCATACTGTAGTCGTGTATGGGGCCTATAAGGTGATGTCAAAATCGGGCAAAATTTTTAATGTGATTTTAAAATCTCCAATTTCAAATTTTTAGAAATTTTTTTAACAAAATCGAAAAAATTGAGATTTGCACACCAGGAACTTATTTAAAACTTCTTAGTGAAAGAAAATAAAAAATTTTCATTTTTACGGATTTCGAAGAAAATGCTTTTTTTTGCACAAAACTTATCAATAGGATAAAGTTCATTTATTTATTTCCTATTTAGTTCCAATTAAAGCTATGCATAGGCACAAACTACAAGGACTATATTCTGAAAATTTGGTAAAAATCAAAGTCAAAAGTTGGTTTTTTTTTTGGAAATTTTGAATTAATATTTCAAAAGAAAAAAAATCGACATTAACCCTTTTTTGCACTTAGGGCTGAAATGTATAATTTTAAAAATGTAAAAAAGTATCTTCGTAATAAAAGTAAACATTTTTAATTGCATATAAATATAAACAGTTACAGATTTACTGCTTTTTGTACTTTTAGTGAAAATTACCAAAAGTTTCCTATGATCAAACATTTTTCATACTTCCAATTAAAACATGCTTCTGCCTTAGAGCTGTATATTTGGGAGATCGAACGGTTATTATTCGACCGGTTTTAACCGGTTATTTTAGCTTTGCCCAAGTCGGTTTTTTTAAAATGCCCATTTTTCGAATATCAAATAAACTGGTTATTTTGGTATTATAAACCGGTTATTTTAGTACTGTGTAATTTATATACATTTTCCTTACTCTTGTTGTAGATGTATCCGTAATTTAAGTATTTTCTAATTGAAAATTGGCCAAACTTAAACTTTTTATGAAGAAAACAAAATGTAACAAGGGTCAAAAAACATTATGAAGACTGTTAATATAAATCGTTTAAAAAAGCGTGTATTCTTGTAGAAAAAAAAACCAAAAACTATTCAAAATTCTACAAAAACGTGTGCAGTTAAAAAGTTAATAATAATTTGTGCAAGAGTATTCAAAATATTAAATATATTTTTATATAAAGGTTATCTCTAGATATTTTTCGAATGCGATTAAAAAGACAAAGATAACTGCCTGAAGTGCCCTTAAATGATAAGTTGCAAAGATTCTTCCATGTCACGACTTATTAATCAACTTTAATTAGTATACATGCTTGTCATTAATGTGATGAAACTTAATTCCGTTCGAAGTAGTTCTAAGGAGACGACAAATAATACTTTACTTAAATACGCTGCAAAAAATTAATCATTGGGTGAAATATTAGCCCGTTGTGTTGCCGAGGACGAAATGTCCGTTTAGGCACTAAAAAATCTTAAGTAGTTCTAGCATCTCTTCATGCTGAAAACTACAACATTACGCCGGAATCAACGATATGGGAAAAATTTCTACCAGTTTTATTTATTAAAACATCAAGAACTAAAAAACAAAATTGAAGAAAGCAAACAATGTCATGGAATGTTTTAAATTGTAGTCGACGATTTGACAAATATTTTACACAAAAAGAATGTTCAGTTCACTATTCGTTTCTTTACTGCTGAAACAAAATAATTTGAAATAGATAATCCTGGCTAAGAGGTTTTGATTGCAATTTTTGAAAAATATGGTTGATTTATATAGATAGCTTAACCACCATCAAATTAAAACTCATTCAAAATAAATTTGTGAGAATATTTTAAATAATAACTCTAAAAAATTCCTATATTTTATTTGCTTTTGCAAAACGTTTGTCTAGATCAACTATCATTCAACAGTTTCTAAGTTACATTATTCAAATATTTTCTTACAAATAAAGTTTAGTAAATCAAAAAAAAATTTTTAAAAATTTAGCTAAAGTTTGATCAATTTACTGGTCCCAATTTTCTTGGACTGTATCGTAAAATATTTGTTACGTCTGATCTAAGTCATATCTATGTATTTTGTTGGCTCCTTATCTTTGCAAATTATTTTGTTTCTATTCAAATTAACGTTTTATTTGAAAACTTATTTGATTTTTGTGTTTTGAAGTATTCGAATTAAAGCCGGTTAACCGGTTATTTGAAAATTGCTTAACCGAAAAATAGCAACTATTCATAATATTCGAAAACCGGTTATTGAAAAAAGTCGAATAATCGATCTCCCTACTGTATATAGAAAAACGCGTCTTCATATTGATGATGCCCTAACATCAGAATTGTGACATCAATGTAATTACAAATGGCATCAATAAGAGACAGCAATCCAATGACGAACGTCATCATAGAATTCTGTCATATTTTTTGTGTCATCTATGCTATGATTACAGTGACATCAACTCGATGACACGTTTTGTGTATTATTAATATTTTTTTCATGTTAAAAAAAGTGAAACAAGAGGAAAAAAATTCCTATATTCTATTTTTTTTATATATTATTTAGTTAATACATTAAATTTTTAAAGTAGAATGATTATCAAAACCATATCGGGCATGCTGTTGGTGTCTTATATTTAAGAGTTCTTCTGTTTTTTTATTTTAACTTGGGAAAATATTCAGTTAATTCATTAAAAATCTTAAATTTGTTGGGTTTATTTTATTTTTATGGCTGATTTTCATTATTTTGGGGTGGGATTTCACTAAAAAAAAGGTATAATAAATAACAGTCCTCAATTTGGGTTTTCAGTGTTCATTTTCTTTTTGGGGCCATATTTCCTGGGGCCACATTTCGCCGCGCCCCATAATAACTTTACAGGTGTTTTAGAATTTTGAAAGGCATAAAACTTGCGATAATCGCTTAGACAGGAAAGAATGTTATCAGCACAAATGTTTCTAATAGTTTCTTCTGTTTGCCTCTGTGTACTTAAAAAAGACACAAAAGCTTAATATAATTTCCTAATTCATTCTTCAAATTCAACACTTAAATTAAAAACAATTCCCTTTTATGTTTTACTTAAGATAAGAAATTAAGTTTATTTTTATTAAAACTAGAATAAAAAGCAAGATTTTCTTAGGAGCCAAAAATAACTCAGGTAGTTCTTACTAGTTCTATTTTTTTTAAACTATTTTTAAATTTTCCTAATAATCTTTAATGGTGATGGTTTGAAATAATTTTTGTCATCCTTTAAATATATTATCACTAAGCAATTTTATTTCTTGACAAAAAAGCCGAGAAGAAATGTGTCTGCTTTTAGCACAGAATTATTGTTTTTGTTATTTTACATAAGCACTCGTAAAAATGTATATTATTTTTTTTTTTTAAATTGTGTGGTGTTTTGTCAAACTGCTTCCTGGTAACCACTACCACGGAAACTCTTGAGTAAACTCTAGCACAAAATTAAGAAAAATAAACGTAAATTTTGGGGAAAAAACAACAAAATGAAACGAAGACTAGAAAATTACGTCAAGCAACGATTAAACTAAATATAAATGAATACTGACTGCCACTTACAGTGGTGATGCGTGCTGTTAAAGTTGTTACATATATAAAAGAATATAATGTTGTTGCTGGTTTCACTAAATGTTGGTTACCTTGTTATACTGATAAAAGGTGCTGAAAATTTTTTATAATAATACTTCCGTGTTTCTAATTTGAATTCATGAATAATTTCACAATTTTAATGAAATAACATTAAAGTGAATACCTTTAACGTTTACTGCGCCCACCTACACCTACACAAACACTTACTACTTGTATTATTATAAGCATTGCCTCCCCAACATCCTCTTGTTACTAATACTCCCTTAGCTCCCGAATTCCAAACCTCTATTAAAAAAAATTTTGGCAAGTAAAAAAAAATAACGGTCTGAACAAACGGATGAATATAATGTTATGCTTCGTCAAATTTTCTCTTCTTTAAACACACATACCTCTACTCGTTCTTCCACCAATGTATATGTGTAGCAAATTTAATTGTATTTGTGTTAGTGTGAGTTTCTGCTTAAGACTTTAAAGTATTCATATAATTTTACTGTGTTTTTTGTATTCCAAATATTTTTATGTAAATCGTTGTTTTTTTTGTAAGATTTTTGTTAGTTTTTTGCTTTCTTTGCTTAAAAAAATTTAAACAGGATAAACACAATTTTGACAGCAGCATCAGCAACAGCAAAAACACAAATTTTAAACGCTCTTCATAAATAATAAAGGATTTTGTTTGTAAAAAGAACTTTTTTCCCGCAAATACTTATAGCTAACCTACAATTTCATGGATACGATGGGCTTAAGGGGCTAAACTAATTTGGCCGTAAAGCCACAGTAAATGAATTTTTGATTGGATTCAATTTTTGCCGGGCAAATAAAGTATTAGAGAATACATTTCAAATTAAAGCTTTGAAATGATAAAGAGATTTTCAGTATAAGTTTCTTTAGTTAATTGACATGAAAGATATTTTTGTAGGCTTGGCAAAGTAAAAGAAACAGAAAATGTAACAACATGTTGTAAGCAGTTGACAAAAACATTATTTTAACAAGACTTCACTTTATAAAATCGTTTTCAATTTATAGGTAGTACAAATATTATTCCTCTCCAAACTGGTATTGAAAGAACGCCCTTGCGCAATTTTAAATTACGTTCAAATTTTTTCTATTATTTGGCTGGGTACTTTACCACAATGCTTTCAATTTAATGATTCCTTTCAAGTTTTAAAAGGGACTATGTTAATAAAAAAAAGACTTGGGCTGGGTTTTTGAGATCTTAGTTAAACTAGGTTTAGTCAATCTGAAAACGGATTTGTGCCGCCATTACCAAGTTTGTATACAAAATTTTGACGGAACAGCTTAGTCGGAAAAATGCGAGTTTCAGACTACGCTTAACTAAGTTTAAACTTAATCCATATCTCAAAAATCTGGGAAATTCTTCGACACTTGTTCGACAATAAAATAAACTCATTCCATAGGAGGTTATTTTACCTCCTTTGCTTCTCTCGAACGTTGTCATAAGTTGGCGACTAAACAATTTTTAAGATCTGTCCTTGTTGGAATTGAATCTAAGCCTTAGCTGAATATGATAACACAATAGGCCTGCCAATAACTATTTCATTACCTATAGAGTCGCTGGGAGCTTCTTCTCGTGGGACCAGATGGGAGTTTTAGCAGACGCGATCCATTAAAGATTTTAACACATAAACAAATCTGACTAAAGTTTCGGGCTTAAATCAGCTCCTTACTTGGCAATTTTAAGATCTTATTCTACGAGATTTAAGAGCCAGCAACAGCTACTACGTCATTTTGAAAGTTGGCTTACTAATAACCAAGAGAGTGCTTATCTTAATTTCTAGAGGCAACAGTTTCCTGTGATTTTAGGTTGGAGATTGGTCTAAGCCCAACCAAGAATAAGATTTCGGCTGTAATTTATACATCCTGAGTAAAACTCCCAGTGATAGAGGCTTTTCAAGGGGCCTAAACTCTAATCTAGTTAAGCAGTTATATATTAGCCAATCTGATTTTCGGGCTAACCTTACTGTAATCTAAACATCAAGGGGACACATTGTTTGGCTCGATCATGTGCATACAAAAGTTTCTGCTTGCACCAATAACCAACTAAAAGTCTTCCTCAAACCCGGGAAACCACTCTGATTAACCACGATCTTGGGGGATCTACCAGTTTTCAAATGAGCAACGCCAAGAAGACTCTTAAGGGTAATAAAGCCCCCGCCAAAGACAATATAGCACCATAGCTGCTGAGGAGTTCGCTAAATGTCAATGCGCAAATACTACTCTCAATCACATGTATACTCTGTGAAGCTGGCTAACTACCAGCAGATGCAATTATCTTTGAATTGTCGAAAAACGGGTACCTTACCAAATTAAAAAAATGGAAAGGAATAACTCTGTTAAGCATGGTATATAAAGTTAAAGCTAATATAATTACTACAAGGCACTTCTACATCGTTACGTGATGATTTAAGACAGTAGAAGGCCTCTTTACGTCCGTCAGGATTATGCATCGATCACGTCAAGAGTCTTATAATAATTGTAGAACAATCTGTTGAATGGCGATCAAAACTTTATCTCGCATTTCTGGACTTTGAGAAGGCTTTCAATACCCTGGTGCATGAGACAAAACGGGAGGCACTAATGTGTTTATAAAGGCGTACCCGAAAAAAATACATATTGTTACGAAATTAGATTTGTCTAAGAATTATTTAAGGTTTTAGTTATATGTTATATTGTTAATTATAGTTTTATGTCATATAAGTTACTATTTTTATGAACGCCACTGTAACTACATTTTCTAGCAATTGCACAATTTTCTAGAAACTACTAGACGGTTCTTGAACCAACTAGGAATAGTTTTGAACTATAAATACAGGCTAACTCATAAATGTTCAGTTTAATTTTATTGGAGACATTAAACGGTTCAGATCATTCCTTACAATAGTGGTTAAATTTTGTGAATTTCAATAAAGTTTGTTAAGTTGAATTCGTGTGTATTTATTTTTATTTGCAATTAAAAGAACTCAAAGGTTTATTATAAAGGGAATAAACCTTAACGCGTTTTATAGAGTAAAAACGTAACAATATTATACAAATTCTATACCCTGATGCCAAATGTGGTGTCTAGCATGAAATCCAACTCGGCGCTATTATTCAACATCGCTTTTATTTAAAATCATCGTTGCAAATATTAGATGACAATTACAGAAATCCTCGCTTATACATTCAATGATATGAAATACAAAACACGTATAGTCCAGACGATGACCGCTAGGGTAGAACTAAAAATTGACGTCCCCAAAGACAAAGACAAGCACAAACCACTGTCAACCTTTTTATACTTTTGGACCGATTTTTGGACCTATTGGGAACGTAAGGTCACCATTACACAAATTTTTTTTATAGCGTACGTCCATAGCAAGTTCACATCGATAGCCAGGCTGCGCTAAGAGCATTGTCACATTATACAGTGCTATCTTGCACGGTGTAGGAATGCTCTGAGAGAGTTCATGTTGGCATTCACAATAAGGCTGTGTTGGGTACCAGGACACTGTAAGGTGGATGGCAACGAGGTGGCGGACGAACTCGCGAGAGCGGATTCGAATCTGGACAGGGGTAAATTCCCCTTATGTCACTACTATGGGGTGATACGGGAAAGATTTCGTGATGCTGTTAACCGGTCCTGGATAGATAGAACGGATTGCAGGGTGTCGAGGGCCTTATGGCCCGGACAGGACGTAGGGGCAACCAGGGTTTATTTGGAATGGATAGGAGTGGTCTAAGGACCCTTATAGGGCTCCTGGCAGGGCATTGTTCTGTTAGGGCTTTTATGAGTAAATGGGACAATGCCATACCGGACTTCTGCAGGATGTGCGGCGATGTCAATGAGCTAGCGACGGTTGAGCATGTACTGTGCCACTGTCTTAGGATGCAAGGTTCCAGGCAGAAATGGCTAGTAGGTAGATTTCATGACGAACTGGGGTATATCGCTGGATGTAGTCCAACCGATTTACTGGGGTTTGTCAGGGAAATAGGACGGCTGTTTCTGTTGGGGGCGCCATAGTGGGACTCGTCCTACGCAGTATCTGTCTATCTTTCTTAAACCTGTGGACTATTTTCTTCTTTACTTCTCTCTTTCCTCTTTTTCTATACTGAAGGGATTCAAAATGGACCTCACTGGTCTTCGAGTGGAGATGCGCCCTTGGCGTATAACCCTTCTTAACCTAATAATCTGGTAAAATAACGTGCATCACATGGGATACACGGAGCAATATTTAAATATATATTATTCAAACGTTCTGTGCATCACAAAGGATTGATGAAATTCTTAACAATTAACTTTCCTAAGCTCTTTTATAACTATACAATATGATATAAGGCATAATGAAATTATCTTTTTGTGTTTTTTTATTTTTTTCAACATGAATAAAGTTTATTTTCTTTTTCGAAAAAAAAAATTATTTTTATCGTGTTATATCCTGGAAATTTGCAGTTTTTTCAAACACAAATGTTCAGGCCTTATTTAAAAAACAAAAATCTCTACACGCTTAGATTACTTTATTTTTCATCAGTGCATACAAAAATTTGTTAAAGTAAATAGGACAATCGTATCCATCACAACGTATGTGGATCATTAGTAATACATTTGGCAGTCAAAGGGTTAGTTATCGACAACAGGCAGTTCCACCCAAGATATCAAGAATAGATAAGGAAGGGATAAGCACGCAGATGACTTGCTCAGCTCGGTTTGGAACTCCATACAACTCTCCACTGGAACGAAGATAAGAATTTTCAACAGCAATGTTAAATCTCTACTCTTATATGGATGACACTTGTGGAACTCTGCTCACAAGGATGCCAATAAATATCTATTATGTTTCAGGTTTACAGGGAAGTCCAAATTATTTAGTAGATCGAACAACAGCAACAAGATTTAAAAAAATTATTCAATTCTAAGAAAAATATTTTTCAAATAACCACTCCCCTTTGCATTACTTAAATCTGTCATCTTTCTCTGTACTAACCTTTAAGTAATACTATTACCATATCTTATTAAATATTTCTATTGCATGCAGTCTCTAAATAAAATTTTATTAAATTCCTATCTAAAAAATAAAATTATTTTTATTGAAGTTAAATTTGGAAATTTTTTCGAATTAATTGAAAATCCAATTTACAACAATTTATTTAAATAAATATGTAAACATAATTTGTTTCTTTTTTTCATTTTTTCTACAATTCTAAACAGCAAAAAATTTATTTCAAATTATATTTCCTAACAGATGATAAACACACACATAGTGAAAAAGCAAAAAAAAAAATTTCCTTCTCTGGTTCATGTTGAATAAAATGAATCGCAAACATGCTAAATTCCTGTGAAAATGCCAACCACTAAAACACAATATTGGAGAAATGGTGGCAAGGTTGGGTAGTTAGATCTGTGGTGAAGGGGTGTTAGTCGGGGTGTGTAGGAATGTGAGTAGAATTGAGAAACATCTAAATGGAATTTGTAATGAAATGTTGTTGGTTGGTTGGTTTAAGTGGCAGGAAAATTTATCTTATATGATGCATGCATGCATCATAACACATAAACGTCAAGCTACAAAAAAATACACACTGACTATATATGGACGACTTTTACACACATACACATGTATACAAAAAGACTACAAATGTATGGATGTAGAGAAATATTTAGACTCGCTGTTATTAATGTTAATGTGAGTGTGCGTTGTAATAATATGAAAATCATGCCTCAAGTTAGTAACAGTGTGTAACAAGACTTTTAAAATGCAAATTTCATGGTGATTTTTTCTTAAACACTTCACCTTTCACCTCACTGAAAAAATATTTCTATAGAAATATTTGAAAATTCAAAAAATGTTGTTCAAAATATTTTCTCAAATCTTTCAACTCAGAAAAAACATTTCATATCAAATTCAGTAAAGGAATTCAGTGAATCAAACACAAATTGCGCTTAACCCTGGAAGGTTCCTCCACATTTCAGTACATTAAGGTTAATATTCGAACTATAAATACGAACTATAAAAAAATTCTAGCCGGATGATTTTTAAGGTAAAAAATAACCTAAATTTTTTTTTAATAAAACATTTTATTAAAAAATTTACTAAAGTAAAGCGTTAAAAATAAAAGTTCTTTTTTTCTCTCAAACTTTGAAACGAATTTGAACGATTTTTTGCGTTTTAAAATAAATTAACTTTTCATAGCTTTCGTCATCACCATACGTTGTAGAAAAACGGCTGGACTTGACTACACAAAAAAAAAGTTATATGATAAAGAATAAGTGAGATTTGTCGATTCGACGACAAGTTACCATCCTGGTTTAAATCGGGACCTATCACAAGAATTTTACATTCAAACATTTGTAAAAATTTGATTGAAAAAAAATTAAGTTTTTCGATTAAATTATTATAAACTTCTTAACAATTTTAATCCAATATGTTAACAGAAACAAACAAAATGTTTATTAAATTTTAACGTTGATTTCTAACAATCTTTCAGGACACCATATACCCGTATGTATTTTATTATGGAATAATTCTAGATCGATGCGGTGGGTGGTATTCTCACAGCTTCTTCTATGTCTTACGGGGATACCTCATCTGACAAATCTGAGGATATTGTTAACTTATTCGCAAATTATTTTCAGTCAAATTTTGAAAACACAAATCAAAATGTTCTTTTTAATATTTCTGAAGGAATATATGATTGCGCAGATATAAATATGGGAAAGGTTGTTTTATTTGAAGAGGATGTTTTGCAATGTATTCATAATATCAAGAACTCATTTTTGGCTGATGCTGATGGCCTGTGTGCATTTTTGTTAAAAAAATGTTCCCAGTCAATTGTTTACCCATTATTGTTAGTTTTTAATAAATCTTTAATGGAAGGCGTTTTTGCTAACCGTTGGAAGTTATCATTTATAACTCCAATTTTCAAGTCTGGAAAGAGACATGAAGTAATGAGTTACAGATCAATCTCAAAATTGACAACTGTATCTAAGATTTTCGAACATGCTATATATAATAAATTATATTTTGCAACAAAATCTGTTATAATATCACAACAACATGGTTTTCGTAGTGGTAGATCCACAATTTCGAATCTAGCTGTTTTTACAGATTATTATTGCTTTTCGAAATTTGAATCTGGTTTACAGGTAGACGTTATTTATACGGATATATCAAAGGCTTTTGATAAATTATCGCATAGTGTTCTTTTAAGGAAAATGTCGAGATATGGAATGCATTCAAGTTTTAATCGTTGGTTGTCATCATATTTGCACAACAGGATTTGCATAGTAAAAATTGAGGATTATAAATCCTCACCTTATGTTCAATCCTCAGGAGTTCCTCAGGGCAGCATATTAGGACCTTTATTGTTCAATCTTTTTATAAATGATATTTCTCATTGTTTCGAATTTTCAAACTTTCTGCTTTATGCTGATGACTTGAAAATATTTTCAAAAATTAGTTGTTTAAATGACTCCATAAAATTACAGCGGGATATTGATAAATTGAATATATGGTGTGTAAAAAATAATTTAAAAATTAATATGAATAAGTGTTATCATGTTTCATATACAAGGGTTCGTAATCCTCTCCTGACTGTTTACAGACTTGGGAATGAAATTGTAAGAATGGTAGATGAAGTTGATGATTTGGGAATTTTATTTGATACAAAACTTACTTTTATACCTCACTTGGAAAAATTAATACCAAGCGCATATGCTACTCTTGCTTTTATTAGGAGAAATACTAAGGATTTTTCTGATCCATATACATTGAAAATATTATATACATCATTTGTCAGATCGAAGTTGGAGTATGGCTCCATAATTTGGAGACCTCACTGTAACGTTCATATTAGTCGAGTTGCGAGAATACAGAGACGGTTTATCAAATATGCTTTACCACATTTAAATTTAACTTCTCCCCAAGTGTCATATGAGGTACGCTGTATGCATTTGGGGTTGGAAACGTTAGAATTACGTCGTAAAGTTCATTCAATGCTATTTATTTATGACTTGAGCAATAATAATATTGATTGTTCAATTCTTTTGGAAAAAATACCTTTTCATGTACCAAGTAGAATGCTTCGTCACAATAATTTGTTCAGTGTTGGATGCCATCGTCTTAATTACAATTTAAATAGTCCTCTTATTAGATCATTTAATGATTTTAATTTATTAAATAATAAAGACATTGTGGAGTTTGATGCATCAAAATCACATTTTAAAGAATATTATAATATTAAAAATATGTAAATATTTAAAGAATATTAAAGCCATAGTCTGTAAGGATTTTTTGTTCCATAGACTTAAGAAATAAAGAAATAAAGAAATATGGTCCTGTTATAAAGGGTGATCCATTTCTAGGTCCCCACCTTTTTTAAAGAAAAAAACACAGACAATTCAAATTTAATAGGGAATGTTTCTTATCATTTAAAAGAACATTCTTTGGCATTTATTTTATGAAGATTATGTCTATCAAATGTTGGCCGTTGCTACGTCGCAGATGGTCCATCCGTTGAGTCCAATTTTCGATGACTCGTTCGAGCATTTCGACAGGTAACTGGCGAATGACACGCGTGATGTTTTCCTCCAAGGCCTGAATCGAAGCGGGTTTGTCCGCATAAACCTTAGACTTTACATATCCCCACAGGAAAAAGTCTAACGGTGTGATATCACATGATCTTGGTGGCCAATCGACCGGCCAAAACCGTGAAATTATGTGCTCACCGAAGTGTTCTCTCAAATCAATTGGTTGATGCGATGTGTGGGAAGTGGCGCCGCCGTCTTGCTAAAACCAAATGTCGCCGAGATCACGAGCTTCAATTTCAGGCATCACATAGTCGGTTATCATGGCACGATAACAGTCGCCATTGACGGTTACGTTCGCAACGGCATCATTTTTAAAGAAATATGGGCCGATGATTCCACCGGCCCACAAACCACATAAAACCGTTGTTTTTTCTGGATGAAGAGGCAGTTTTTGAACCTTTTCAGGTTGCTCTTCGTCCCAAATGCGGCAATTTTGTTTGTTTACATATCCATTGAGCCAGAAATGGGCCTCATCGCTGAACAAAATTTTCCTCGAAAACGTCGGATCTTCTTAGAACATTTCAAGAGCCCATAGAGCGAAGCGATGTCGCTTGGGAAGGTCGAGCGGCTTCAGTTGTTGCACAAGGTGTATTTTGTACGCTTTCAATTTAAGATCTCGACGTAAAATGCGCCAAGTCGTTTCATACATCAGTCCGAGTTGCTGCGAACGGCGCCGAATCGATTCTCCATGGTCTTCGTGTACACTCTCAGCTACGGCCGCTATATTTTCTTCACAGCGTGCTGGACGTGGTCTATTCGGTCGAATATTATCCAATAATGAATGCTGGGTCTCAAAATGGGTGATGGTGTTGCGAATAGTACTCTCAGTAGGCCGATTATATTGACCATAAGTTGAGCGAAGTGCACGAAACACATTCCTCACAAAACGTGAATTTTCGAAATAAAGTTGAACGATTTGTAATCGTTGTTCAGGCGTAAGTCTTTCCATTATGAAATGCCAAACAATACTAAACAAAAATAACATGCCAGCATGACACGACTCACACGTGATATGTCAAAAAAAGGCTATTGAAAAAATATCTCTACTTGAATCACCCATTACAACTACTGTAGAAGTTCCTTCTTTCCTTGGCTACAGAAGAAGACTCAATTATCAGACACCAGCATGATGGCCAGATATGCATTCGTTCTCATTCTACTTTGAAAACTTTATGTATAAACTTAATAATTATAACAAAAAGAAAAACGGGAACTTTTATATTTTTTATTAATTATGTTGTGTTTTAACCATGAGCCAAAAAAAAATTATGCCATAACACAAACATTTTCACTTTTTGTTTATCATTTTACATTGAAAACATCAGAAAATTAAAAAATGGCATAAAAACGCAATCTGTCAACTTTGAAGCCAACCAATAATTTATGTTTTTTTTCTTATAGTGTGGTTGTTCCTTCTACACAAAAAAGTAAATTGTTTTTGCCTGCTTTTGTAGTTTTGTTGTTGTTACTACGCAGAAAAAAAAATTAAAAATTGTCTCTAATCACCAAATTCATGGATTCAAGCAAACAATTTGATGATTTTTTAAAAATGAGTATATTTATTACTAACAATTTTAAAAATTTAAAATTGTGATTTTTTTTTTAATCTAACACGTGAACGAGAATAGTCGTTTAGAGTTTAATAATTGTTACTCGTATTTTATAATTCCTGAAGATGCCATCCAAAGGATGGGGATATATTGAAAACATAAAAGAATAATAAAGATTAAACATTTTTTTTTTAAAAAGCAACTGTGGCCTCGATCTTATCAATTGATAAAGTATTTTTAATTTTAATTTAAAAAAAAAAATGATAAAAAAAACTTTGCCATTTCAAATAATGTGTTAATTGATTTAATTAAATATTTTTTTTTTCTTTTTTTCATTATTTATTTATTGAATCTTCATATATTAAATATGAACTAACAATAATTAATCAAATCTTACACTAATACTTTATTTTTGTCCTGCCAATGCTAGACGAAAATTTTTCTCCTCACGGTTTCTGTTCACATAGGTAGATGTTTAGCGGTCTTCTCGTCGGATGAGTCCTGCAGTATCTCTTCTCCTTAATCTAGAGTGTTCACTGTCATTTAAAATATTTCGAGCTAGCTTAATTAAATATAGCTCAGTTTTTGACAATTCCCATCAACAATTGTACAAGTTTAAATTATTTTATTTTAAGCGACATAATCAATTAAGATTTTTTGTTATATAATTAATATTTTATTTAAAAATTTATTTCAAAGCAACTCAAATGTTAATTAAATCAAAATTATACTCTTGATTTTTTTTTTCAACTAGAAAAATAATTGATTGAAATTCTCTGTGTAAAACACACATATAAATCGTAGTTGGCCTCAATTAAAAATATTGATAGAAGCCGTAATACAACTTGTAGCAATTTAATAAAATTTTCAAACAACTCGTTTGTTTGAAAGTGTTTTAGCATGAATTTTTGCTGTTGACGTGATATGGATGAGTCAGTAGCTTAACGGCGTAACTCCACTTACTTTTCAAAAATTTCTCAATTTTGTTATATTACTATCTAATATGTTGTGAACTCTTTGAAAATTATTTTATTATTCTTTTATTTAAATATTTTACGTTCAAAATACGAAAAACCAGTGCCCATGTTCTGTAACTCCCGCGGCGAGAAACTTTTCGATTGAAATGTGAGAAATGAAAAAAAAATGCCATGAATTGAAACAAACAGCTGTTTTTCTCACTTAACTGCGCCCGAAACATTTTTGGCGAGTAATTCCTGTCACATAATGAAATAACTCGCCAATTTACTGAAAAAATGTGTCTGTAAAATTTTTGTGAGAAAGTTTCCGCTTTGAACTGTCAAATAAACTCAAGCATAAAAACGGAGCGAGAAAAAATTTGAACACTAAAAAAAAAATTAATAGTGCAAAAAGCAATGAATACACTATGCTAGTTGAAAAAACAGACAAGCCGGGCACATGGCGTTTTAACATAATTCGGGTACGCCCGCGGTTTTTTAAGATTGGCTCTGGTTTTCGAGATATACCGTTATTTCAAAAATGGAGGAGGTTGCACAACATATGTTCGCATAACTCAAAAATGCTTTAGCTTATTGAAAAAACTTAAAAACCGAAATTCCGCAATAAAATTTCCTTTAAAAAAGTAAAACTTCTTTCTAATATCTGCAGTCGTTTTAGAAACATAATTTTTTTTTTGGAAAATAAAATAATTTTTTTAACAAAATTTCGAAATTTTTGTTTTTTAAAAATTCATAAAAAATTGGAAAATGCAGCTATGCTTCTAACGTATAAAAACGAAATTCCAAACAAAACAAGCCATAAATGATTAAAATCTGTTTGCAACTTTTGATTTTATTCACAAATGTCGGCAAATTTTAATTAATTTTAGGGGGGCTTCCATACAAATATTGCGTTTTATGAAATTCTTAAATTAATTAAAATTTTCGATCAAAAAAAACTTTTTTTTTTCCTTTAATTAAAAGATTTTTGAAAAATAAATATAACAACACTGCCTGTAATATGAATTACTACGCTTCGCGTAATCGGCAACTTCCTTTTTGTAGCATATAAAATTTTGGAAATCAATTTTTCAAACATCACTAATTTACAATTAAAAGATTTTGTTTGTTGTGCTTAATTCCCATTTTTATAATTGATAAAAAATAGTGAAATTTATTGTTGGAGGATAAGCTGTTCCTATGCGCTATCACTGGTTGCTTACGTCAGATCATCAGGAAACGTCCTCCTAAATAATTTTATAAAAGCCAAAGCTATCTGCAAACAAGACTACAAGACAAAAAAGCAATTTGTTTTTGTTTTTAATTTGGGTTTTTCTTAATCCACTTACAACTACAATTAATGTTGGGAGAATTTCCACTAATTGTAAGAAAAGATAAATTCACTGTTTTATTGTTGGTATTTTGTTTAAGCTTTGATATCGTTGCAAATAAGACTATTTGAGTGTATGTAATTCTCATTCCCTCTGTAGTTTTGTTTGCGGATAGCTTTGGCTTTTATAAAATTATTTAGGAGGACGTTTCCTGATGATCTGACGAAAGCAACCAGTGAAATGCGCATAGGAACAGCTTATCCCCTTCAACTTTAAATTTCAGTATTTTTATCAATTATAAAAATAAGGAATTAAGCACAACACACAAAATCTTTTCATGAAAAATTATGTATTCCCAAAAACAACTTTTTTGATAATCACTAATTTACTCTACATGTTATTTTGTGGAGTTAGGTCTTTTAGCCTCTGACACATCCATATACAAAATAACCTCCTAAAGTTTTATTTATTAATAACTGTCTTCCGCTAAAAGTCCATTTTTTTAATAAAAAATATTTTTTAAATCAAATCTATGCTTTCGAATAATACCTACAATTTAGATCACCCACTGTGCTTGTGTATGTTTTAAAATATGTTCATATTTTGCAATAGTGGATGTATGCATTTTATATATGCTGACTCTGCATAGACGTATTACATAGACACAATTTTACATTTCCCTCTACCGACATACTCACACGCACATTGACTCAGTATACGTGTTTGTATCTTTTTATATCCCACTCAAAACGTATGAAATCCACTAGACCAAACCGTTGCATAATTTTCATATACATTTACTTGCTGATACACGATTAATATGCTCTCATCCGTACATATTAAATGCCACAAATTCGTTTTTGTAAAATCCATCAAAATTGAAATCAACATTAATAAATAATAAATAAATTGTGCCACAATTCTACAATAAAATACAATTGTTGGCTGGAAAAAAGGGAGGAGGCGTTGTGTTCAGTAAGTGAAAATAAAGGCGCAAAAAAATGCATAGTAAAATGCAGCTGTACGATATGAATACGCTTTGCGTTGTTATTTTTTTATTCCATTTACAAACCCAACTTATCATTTCACACAACCTTTGCCTGCTAAGTCTTCATATAAATCTGCATTGAATTGTATGGTGTTATTGTGTGTATGTCTATGTATGCGTGTAGGAGAACAGACGCGTTGTAGAAAGCAATTATTGGCAAGATTTTAAATATAAAGCAATTTAAAGCACTCTTTTTTTCACATTAATAGTTTTTACCTTAATTTATTTATGAATATACTACAATTTCACCAGCTCTTTTGTTAGCGTCTCCCTTTCTTTCATTCGTGGTTTTAGCAAAAAAAAAGTACCAAAATTTTTTTTATCGTGTAGGTTCATTAACTCAGGACCCTGCACTTATAATTTAATTTTTCTAATTTTATTATTATAGAAAATCCAAAAGTACCACATGTAGAACGCAGAAGTAAAAAAAGGATATTTAATTTCCCTTATTTCCCCTTTTTATTCCTTCCACCACAATTAAAAAAGAATAAGGGTAAGTTTGTAATTTTCTGTAAAACTTTATTAATATTCATCTAAGATCTCATAAGAACTCTTGATCCTTGAGTAATTCTAAGATGATTTTGCCATGTCCGTTTGTTTGTCTGTCTGGCCGTCAGTCCGTATCGAAAGACGTAATTTTTTAGCTTCAGGTGTTTAGGCTGTGCGATGATGAATCAATTAGTCAGTAACGTTTCAGTATTTATCGCTTCTATGCACACCGGTTATAAGTTTCAAACGCTTATTAGGTATTTAAAATACGAAAGGATATGTATATGCATTTCGCTTAGATGCATATCTCGCTTTTATGCACCGCAATAAAATATTTTTTTTTGAAATTGTACGTAAAAATTCTTATATATCTGTGCCACAGGATAGACAGCTAAAGTCGATTTGAAATAAATTTAAATTTATGCTTTTTACTATTTCTAATCTGTCTACTGTTTCATTAAAAATTTAATTTAAAATTAAAATGTTATCAAATTAATTATAAAACCAAAGATCTTGACAAACTATGTTGACGATTTATTTTGTATAATTCCTGAATCTGGAATGGAACAAATGTTATATAATTTTAACTTATTTCATTCGGACATTAAATTTACAATTGAAAATGAGTCTAATTCAAGACTGTCATATTTAGACAGCTTGGTAATTAGAAGAGGTAATAGAGTAACAATAGATTGGTATCAAAAACCAACATTTTCTGATAGGATTATTAATTATTTCTCGAAACATCCGAGGAGAATAATTATTAATGCAGCTAACAACTTCATAGAAAGAGTTCTAAAAATAAGTGAAACAGAATTTCATAGAGATAACAAAAAGAGGATTTTAAGAATACTAACTAATAATTGCTTTCCTAAATAATTAATAACGGATTTATTAATACGATACAATATGATAATTGTGCGGTGAATAACCGACATAATATTACAAAACAGAGAATTTATAAATTGGTAACATATATTCCAACATTTTGAGAAAGATTGGAAAAAATCAAATATATATGATAGCAAAATATACAAAATAGCTCATAAATCTTTTAACGCAGTAGGTAAACTATTTACTAATATGAAAGACCAAGTACATAGGATGGAAATATCAAATATTGTTTATAAAATACCTTGTAAGGGTAATGATAGTGGATCGTGTAATAAAGTATATGTAGCTACAACAAAAAAAAAAGCTAAAAACTAGGATAGCCGGACATAAGTCAAACAAAAAATATAGAAATGTTATATTACAAAAAACAGCTTTATCAACTCATTGTGCTCATCTAAACCATTATCCAGATTTTGAGAATACAATACTATTAAGCACAGAAAATAATTATTAACGTAGATTTGTTTTAGAAATGTTATAAATTATAAAAGTACCAACAATGTCGAGAATTAATTTTAGGTCGGACACTGAAAATGTAGCATAAAATTATAGACATTTAGATTATAAAAATAGAAAGAGAAGTTAAAAATTTATTTATATTAAAATAGATCAAGTTTGTATTAAAAATATTTTTTTATATTCAATTACAAACATTTTAATTATTGTGATTTTAATTGTTATATTGTTAAATTTGTTAAAAATTTGTGAAATTTATAAAAGAAAGAAGAAAAAAACCCTGAACAAGGCACTCAACGAAGTGCCGAAATATTGGATATAATAAACATTTAAAGTTTTTTATATAAAAAGACCTTAAGCTAGATAATTTAATTATACTGTTAAAATGTTATAAAATGGCTTACACTAAGCCTAGTCAGACGGTCGGACAGAATGTGATTCTGAACTATTGATGTACTTAAAGGTGGGTATATAACCAACATTTAAAAGTGTTACAAACAACAGCACAAATGCGAAATACCTTCTTACCTATTGTGGTGTGGGCTTAAAAATGTTCTGCTGAACCTTTGCCGTAAGCGAGTTAAGTTGTTCTCCTTATGGGCACCGATTTGCACATTTTAAAATTGTCAGCAAAATTAAAATGAAAACAAATATTGTTCCATCACAATTGAAAAGTCAGACATTCTATTTCTATAGAACATTCAGAACCAAATTTAGAACATTCACTTTCGCAAAAAAAAAAAAATTAGTTTCCAGTCATTTACGTTGGTACTTCTAGAAAAGTGAATTTATAACAAAATCCCAAACGAATTTAAATAAAATCATATTTTAAACTTTTTATTTTATATTGGAAATAATTTCTTTTCATAAGCAACTTTATTATATTCAACATTTTTAATTTTATATTATTTAATTTTTGTTAAGCATTTGCATGCATATTCAAAACAATTAATTAGAATTAAAGAAAAAACAATTAATAGAATATTAAAATTATTTCCTTTTATAAGTTACATTTTATATTCCACATTATTATTTTTTGAATGAATTCCATGAGGTAAATTTAAATATTATAAAGCTTTTTTCTAATAGTTCTTTTCCTTTAATATTTTGCATACTGTTTTTGCTTAAGCCATCCTTTGGTAAACATTGAAGCTGTAGATACGTACATAAATTAAGGAATGATTCTATACACTACCAGACTACATTGTATCTCCTTGTTAAATGTTTCACTTTAGCTATCCGTTGGTTAGCAAAGAACTATTTTTGTATATACTGAAAAATTTAAAATTATCAGACGCCAGCAGAATGTAATTAATTTTTTAGCCCACTACGGTCTTCGTCATTATTCTTTGTATTACACTGGATAGTGATACTTTTTAAATGATATGTATTTAACAAATAGAATGTGAGAATTATCTATTTTTATTAGTTTCTTTTTATATTCAACATTTTTATTTTTCGAATGAATTCCATGAAGAAAATTTTTATTTTGTAAAGCTTTTTTGTAATAGTTCCCTTTTCACTTTTTTCCAAAAAGTGAAAAAACTAAAATTTCGAGTTGATACACCTTTATGATCAAGTGCGATATTAAAGTGGTGTATGAATTAATGTTTTTAATAAAAATGTTAAAAAAAAACAAAAGTTTCGTTCTTATTTCTTGTATATAAGCACTTAATGCACTTAACCGAGTTTTTATATACGCACCACCGACTCATATAAACGAGTTTTTTACAAGCATTGTCGATCAAAGATCGACAAGTGAACTAATTTTGCAGTTTCAACACACCGTTAGTGATAGTGTAAAATTATTGCAATCATTTTGCTGATGTTGAGTGATGAATTGAAAATTATCAGCCTCACTTAACATGAGTGATAGTGATGCTAAAAAAATGTTGCACTCAAAAAAAAAATTGATCGATTTAAGAAAAAGCCATCATCAGTTTATTGAAATTTTTTTGTTCTTTATTCATTTAAGTTCAACTTAAAACTTTGCACTATATTTAGAAACAAAAAACTTGCGTTTTCATGATTAAAGCCATGAGATGTTCCGTTATTGACAAATTATTGACATGTTGTTTAATTTCCTTTCTTATACATATCATAACAAGAATAAAAAACTATGCTCATACAAAATTACAATTTTTAAATTTTAGTGAGTCTGCTTATTTGCAGATTTTTGATTGCATTTGATTTGAATTGAGTGCAAATTTTTGCATACAATCTTCGTTTAGTGATAGTGAAAAAAATTGCAGTATCGCTTAATTTTTTTAGTGGTAGTTAAAAAAATAGCAATCATCACTAAAACTGATAAAAAAGAGTGCAAAATAATTGTTTTGCAGTTTTATTTAGTGATTGTGCACCGCTGTTTTAAATCAATATTTAGTGCACTACCCCAAACTATGTTGTCGATGCATATACCGGGTTTTTATATATGCATTTTCCGCTTATAAGCACATAAAGTCGTGCAAATTTAGGAATGCATATAAGCGATAATTTCTATACAGTTATATATATATTAACATAATATTAATTAAAACTTAATTTTCAAGAATTTAATATAACTTTTAATAAAAACCATGTATTAAAATATTAAACACACTTATATCAATTATAACTCTCTCTGTGACTATTCGTACACAGAAAACAATAAAAATTGTTATTAATTAATTCATTTATTAATTATGTGCTGATAATCCCAATCTTTATTTATGAAATTTATTGTTGTGGGAAAGCTAGTTTCTATGCGCATTTCGCTAGTTGCTTAGGCCAGCTCGTCAGGAAACCTTTTCCAAATACTTTAGAAAAGCTAAAAATATTATACAAGTAAGACCATAAAGTAAATAAGAATTATAAATACTCAGGTCTTACATGTAACAATATCAAAGCTTCAACAAGGCCACAACAATTAACAGTGAATTTTTCTTTCTTACATTCCCCTACAATTGGTTGGTTTTTTTTCCAACACGAATTGTAGTTATAAGAGGATAGAAAGAAAAAAAACAATATTAAAAAAACAAACTGCTTAATAAAGCAGCTTGCCATTTCAGTTTTTTATTTTCCGGGCACTTGCAAATTTATTATCAAAAGTTATATTCGGGAATGAAATATTTATTATTAATTAATTCATTAATTAATGATGTGCTGATAATCCCAATCTTTATTTATGATTAAAAACACTGAAATTTATTGTTGTGGGAAAGCTAGTTTCTATGCGCATTTCGCTAGTTGCTTAGGCCAGCTCGTCAGGAAACCTTTTCCAAATACTTTAGAAAAGCTAAAAATATTATACAAGTAAGACCATAAAGTAAATAAGAATTATAAATACTCAGGTCTTACATGTAACAATATCAAAGCTTCAACAAGGCCACAACAATTAACAGTGAATTTTTCTTTCTTACATTCCCCTACAATTGGCTGGTTTTTTCCAACACGAATTGTAGTTATAACAGGATAGAAAGAAAAAAACAAAATTAAAAAAACAAATTGCTTAATAAAGCAGCCTGCCATTTCAG
Source organism: Pollenia amentaria (assembly GCA_943735925.1). Classification (NCBI taxonomy): domain Eukaryota; kingdom Metazoa; phylum Arthropoda; class Insecta; order Diptera; family Polleniidae; genus Pollenia; species Pollenia amentaria. The sequence continues at coordinate 193,836,811 of OX031008.1, read as the reverse complement.
TTTCTTATTTGCAAATTTATTTTCAAAAGTTATTTATTATTAATTAATTCAATTATTAATGAATGCTAATAATCCCAATCTTTATATTTGATTAAAAAAATTGTTTTCAGTTAAAAAATTTGTGATATTAATTAGAAAATTTATGAAATTTGCACTAGTAAACAAAAAATAGTATCAATTAAATATTTTATTGACTAGATTAAACGTTTAATTCTCTTGATTACATTTTTAATTAAAACTGATTTTTATTTTGATTAATGCTTTAATTAATGAATAATTTTGTAGATTTTTTTCTGTGTATAGAACAAATATCTTAAATTAATTACGGTCAATTCTTCCTTAAATTTTATTTTACTCTAATTCTGCTATAACTCTGCTCGTTATAGCAAAATAATTTTAATTAGCTCTTTGGATGATATTGAAATATCATTCCCCTGTTATTTGTTAATTTAACCTTTTCAAATCACTGAATATGGTTGTAAATTTGAATAAAGGAAAGCGTGGCAGAATGTGATTAAGTTGTAATATCAGTTTGAGGTTATATAAATCCCACGACGACAGTTTATGCATTAAATGATATTTTCAATTACATAATTCGTACAAGCACACAAATTGTAAAACATTTCTAACTTCATATTATTTTCTGTCATAATGAAATTTTAAGTTTGCACTAAATAATAATTTACTTTATACTCCTACTCTTATTACAATTCCTCTGTTATTTGCGACTTAAGTGTCTAAAAGTTGGCTTGATGTAAAAAATTCAAGAGTAACAGCAGTCGATGTGTGAGTATAAATGCAAATACTTTGACACTTACAAATTCATACACCACCATTTATCAAGTTACTGTGAGAGCAGTTAAATTTAAACGGTAGCACGTCTAAATTCTCTAAAAAAAATTTTTTTTCTAAATGTTTGTCTGCATTAGATTGTTGCAATTCAGATTATTTGTTGGTTTTTTGAACATTTGCGAATTATAACAATTACTGATTTGGCACAATAGAAATAAGTTCATTGTGAAATTTCAAGGATTTTGTTGTTGATGTGTTTTTCATATACACAACATATGTATGTATACTCATATAAGCATGGTGTTTAGCATACAGGATATGTATGGAAATGGAGGTTGTATTGCCAGTATAAGTTGCTGTCAGTGTGTGCAAAATTATTGTCATTGTGATTGAAAATTTGTGTGTGTTGAATTTTCTTATGTATGTGAGTGTGTTCCTCTAGGTGGTGGCAATACTTTATTATGTTGTTAACAAATGAAAATGATTTTTGTTGTTGAATCATCAACATAATCAACAGCACCGACAACATCATCATTATTGCCGCCGTAGTCATCGCCATCATTTACAGCACAACCATCATCTTTCTCTCTGCTTAACTGTCACAAAGTGTTGTATTTTTTTGTATTTTTCTATTTCAATTTTTGTCGAGCTCTACATGAATGTCTGCTTGCTGAGACCTTGTACGTAGATAAATGTGTTTCTAAGTGTTAACGCCTTCAACATGTTTTTTTTTTTTTTTTTTGGCATCATTTAATCTTTAGCAGGAAACCCGCTAAAGTGTACAAAATGAACATGTAAACTGGAAGGGAGGAAAAAAAAACACCCGACCATTTACCATTTGCAACAGCGAAATATTATGCCAAATGCATGCATGTGCATATAAATCTCCAAGTATTTAAAAAAGGCATATCCTTTGTAAGATTTTGCTTGGTTTTTTACACACACGCACACACAAAACTAGTTAATGCCATATACAAAATCTACTGCATTTGTATGCGGACAAATTTCGATGTGTGGCAGAAGATTGCTTCTCAGCCTATTAGTTCTTAAATGCGGTTAAACACGGTGTCAAACCACAAACTTTCTTCTCACCTCAAAACGACAGAAGCAATGCACACACACACACACACACACACACATATATATACTTAATCACTCATTCATACAACCAAAACAAAAGCATCCGAATAGTAGTCAAAAAAAAGTTTTATTCTCCATATTTATTTTTGTTGTATTAACCACATCCTTTAGATAATATAAACCCTTTCTTTTATACATAGTCCCGCTTTTTCAAGCTGAAGCTGTATGGTTTTTTTTTTTTGCCAAACTATTTCTGGGTTGAAGGAAACAAAAAAATTATTTTTTTTTTCTTTAAAAGTTTTTCCGGTTAATCTGCGTGCGGGTGTGTGTGTGTGGCAACAAACTTTTCACTGTCATCTGTTTACTGCGGTTTTTAATTTGAAACGAGTAGTTTTTTTCGTTTAACAAAAACAGAAAATCTTTGGAAAAATTTGCTTGCATAAAACTTTTCCTGTTTCTTTAATACATGTAGCTGTTAGTTTCAGGGTTATAATTTTGTGCCTATTTCTAGAAAAAAAAATTAAAGGGGATTAAATTTTATAAATTTTTAATGCTTCTGGATAATAACTTAACCCATTTTTCACCGCACTATCTGACAATAAAAGAACAAAATAAGATTCGAAGTAAGTGACAGAAAAAAAACATTGCAAATAAGGCCGAATTTTTATGCAGTTAAAATCGCCTTTTATGCGCATAAAACATGCACTAAAAATATAAAAATATGCGCTAAAAATTGGAATAATATTCACTTAAAATTTATGATAAAAAAAACATTAATATAACAAGAAAAAAAACCAAAATAACATAAAACGTAAAAATTCAATCTCATAAACGAAAATAAGTACAATAAACACTTTTGTGTTTATTGTACTTAAAATAAAGTGAAGCACAAAACTATAAAGAAAACATAAAAGCAAAATAATCATGTAAATTAAGTCACTTATTAGATAGATATTTGAACTAAAGACCTGCACGAGTGCACCATAAAGTATTGTCAAAACAGATACACCAGATATGTACCTATTACTATTGATATCAATGAGAGAATGAGTGTAACTGATATTGTATGGTTTTGCTTTTGTCCACTCACCATATCCTAAAAACCAAAACAGTTGCTTATGGTATTGGATTGAGTATATCATAACCTTTTTTTTTTGCTCACAAATATCTGTTGTCACCATGGTATTTTAACAATACTTATTGTTATCTGTTGTATTTTCATATATTGTTGGAGAGTTGATGCAAATAACAGAGCTTATAAAAATTAATATACGATCTCAACCAGGGGTGCCAGATGGTTTTGGTAAGAAATCTTCATATCATCAAAAACAAATCGGAAATTTAATTTCAAAAAATCGGCATATTAAAAATACCATTTTTAAACACAATAAAACATATTTTATAGACAAAAAATAACAAAGCAACAATTTACCATTACATAATGCTTTTAACATAAAAATCAATACAAATAAACGTTTTATAAATAAATATTAGTTAATTAAAAATTTATATGAATTTTCCATATTAGAGCCAACGGAGACATACTGTCATATAACAATAGATTCGTATTAAAGTGCTCTTTCAGAATCTATGGCGATCTAGAAAAAACCATCTCTAACTCCACAGTTAAGACTAATTTTTCAACGAAAATATAAAAGTTCGGATTAAACAATAAAAGTAGAGTTTTCTCTCTAAAAAAATAAAACTTGAGGAGCTTTCAGCCTAAAATAAAACTCACTTGGCTGTAAACAAATAAAACTCTTAAGGATTAATATTTTTATGTCTTTAATAACCAGTGATGGCATTAGGATACGAAAGAAAAAATTTTCGTATCTTTTGATGACTTCAGGTACTATGTATAATCCTGATATTTTTCGTATCTTTTGAATCTGTGCGCAAAATGTACAGAAATCAAATTTTTAACTTTCCTACTCTGACAAAGTTTATTTAAGTTATCATTTCATTATGAATACTAACAAAAACAGTGACAACTAAATACAAAAATAACATGTATTTTGTTGTTAGGTTTTCTAAGTTCTCCTGTAGCTTGCTTATTCTTGTGTATGTGTGTTAAGATGAAATTTTAGAAGAAAAATTTATATGATCTTTTTGATATAATCGCCTTAGTATATACGCCTTAACTTGTATATTAATATTAAATGAATTTGTTTTGATAACATCAAAAGATAGTTACATATAATGAATTTTAAAGTTTGCTAACTGTATTTTTAAATTTACATACCTAATAATTATGACTTAAATAAATATAAAAATAAATTTATATGATATCATTTTCTTTATAATATTCATTAACTATGTAAAAAAATGTTATGTTAATAAATGTTAAACGTTAAAAATGGATTTTCAAATGTTTTCCAATATGTATCATTTTGGAAAAAAAGCGTATCTCTTTGGAAACTAAAATGTATCTTTCTCGAAATTTCACTGGCAACAATGATAATAACACTCATTTTGTTTTTCTTCTTTTTTAATGACAATTTAGTTGCAGCACAAGCTGATTAGATACTACTGCTATACAAATTGTAAAGATCTGACCAGCGGCAAGCTTTGAGTGTCGATCTTTTATTCCTCAACTGAGTTTTAATTTATGACGGCTAAATCGAACCCCCTTTTTAAGAGCTTAATTTGACCTTTTATATTTACGTTAAAGCGATAACTGTTTAAAAAGGCCTTTTTTGTTTTTAATTCACAAAATAACTCCGGGACTGAAAATAATAATAATTATTATTTTTTTGAAAGGCTATGAAAAAATTCCTTTATTTCTAGTTGGGAATTTTTAACCATTATCGCTACATATATTTTATTTGAGTTATCGTAGCCAATTAAAGTAACATTTTTTTTTTTTTGTTATTGATAACCATTTTTTTCAACCAAAAAATTTTTCGGTTAGAAATATGTATTATAAAAAAGCATTTATTTTTCCATTATAAACAAATAATTTATTTTTTTGGTTGCAATTATCCATTACAAACAAATAAGAAAGTAGTCTGCATGCCCGACCCTACGATGCTCCACGCCACAATATTTAGAGATAACTTTTCAAGAGTGTAGCTTAGGGACCCATGGGCAATCATGGACCACGCCATTATTTTATGAAGTTAAGATTCATGTCAAAGTTCTCACCATTAACAATATGCTTGTTCCTTAGGACAATTAGAACCTTTGTACCAAATTTCAGCAATTTATTTTCAAAACTGCGACCTGAACTTTACGTACAACGTTTACATAGACAGACATTTTTTCTATGATTTTTTTGTCGCTTATTTTATAACTGTTACGATCCTTGAAATAACTGTTATTAAAGAACTTTTTTGATACCAGTTATAACTGCCACAGTTCCTGGTTAATTGTTTTTATGGATATAAAAAGTTTTTGTTTTAATTTTTTTATTATTATACATATATGAGTTTGACACTTTTATTAAATAACTTTAAATATAAGCATAAAAATCGAATTATTAAATTTGAAATAATCTTTAAAAAAAATAATTACTTGCAAAGATTAATTTTTCAGTGGATATCGAAATTTAATTTTTAAGGTTGAAGAATTCTCGCATTTTAAATCTGATTTTCTTTTTGCAAAAAAACTTGAATATTTACTTTACTTTCTTAAATTAAATTGGCTACCGGAGGTATTTATAAGCCTTATCCTCAATAGCATATAATCCTATAAAATTAAATATTTACATTGACAGTGAATATAAATTCAGCTTAACTTAACTCTTTTGTAAGTAATAATCCCTTTTTTCTTTAGAAAAATAAATTATCTCTTCTTTTAGCTTTGGTCAAAAAATCGTTAAGTTTTTTTCTTTCATTTGGAGTTAATGCTTTTATTCTTTATACCTAGTTGAATATTTTTCATAATGTGTGTGTGTGATGGGTTAGTTGTCTCTTTGTAACGTTAAAAGTTACCCAAAATTAAAAATGTATATAACACAAACCAAAAGCTACCGTGTTTTAAGTTTTTATCAAAAAATCGGTAAATAGGCACTTTGATAATTTAGAGAAAAAAATCGGCAAAATACCGATAAATCGGTAAATATGGCAGGCCTGATCGCAACGCTTCTCGCTAGTTTTGTTGTTGTTGCTCAGCAATTTTCAATACCACAGCACGAAAAAGACCCATCCTTTTAAGGGCATCAATGAATTTGTTACAAAAACAAAATACATGTGTTGTTTTTTTGGTAATTTTTTTTTATTATATTTTTCAATAATTTTTGTCTACATGTCTTTTGAACGAATAAACGCCATCCTTTTAAGGGCATCGAAGAATTTGTTACAAAAACAAAATACATGTGGTTTTTTTTTTGCTAATTTTTTTTCAATAATTTTTGTCTACATGTCTCTTGAACGAAAAGACCCCATCCTTTTAAGGGCATCGAAGAATTTGTTACAAAAACAAAATACATGAGGTTTTTTTTTTGTAATTTTTTTTCAATAATTTTTGTCTACATGTCTCTTGAACGAAAAAGACCCCATCCTTTTAAGGGCATCAAAGAATTTGTTACAAAAACAAAATACATGTGGTTTTTTTTGGTAATTTTTTTTCAATAATTTTTGTCTACATGTCTCTTGAACGAAAACAAAAACAAAATATTTTCGTTGAAAGACAATTGAAAATAACGGCATCGTACAATAAGTAACTCATTGTATTCGATCAGTATCAACTAGTATCTGCTTTTGTAAAACAGATATAAACATATATGTTACTCTCATTCTCTTTTTATCAACTCATATCCACTATGTTACAAAAAATATCCATATCAACTTATATCAGAAACAATCGACAACTCATCCATACACACTCACTTTAGTAAACACACAGAAACTTGTACAAACAGATATATCCGTGCACGTCTTTAATTTGAACCAACATGTAAAATTAATTAAGAACAATAAGAAAAAATTTTGTTTATATAAATACATTTTTTTAATATTTTCAAATGTAAAGTTAAGGCAGCTTGGCCTAAAAAATGCTTTTAAACATGGAAAATAACCGTTCAACGCGACGGAAGTGATCGCCACATGATTAAATGCTAATAGTTTATTTGTGGTATACTTATTTTTCGCTACGATGTTTTCGTAAATATTTAAATTAAATATGCCAGCAGTTTGTTTAACTGTTTTGACTCCTTCAGTTTTCTAAAAACTTTAGCAAGCTTGATGCGAATTTATTTTACTAAAGTTACCATCCACTTTATACATTTCATTTATGGTATTATCAATTAATTCAATTTTCTTTCTCAATGGATAAGATTTTTCTAATTTCACAATAGTCTCAGAGATAAATCCATAATATGAACCACAAATATTAAAAGAGATTTTATATTTGATAAATTTTCTTTTTTTATGAAACTGCATCACCATCGTTGAATACTTCCACCATATCCTTCAACTGGTTAACATTTTCCGCATAATACTTACCCTAGGGGAAAGGGAACTAACATTAAACTTGTCACGTGACAAGTCACTTTAACATGGCGATGTTGTACGAGGGGTTAGTTTGCACCTTTTTGACACTTTGTAACAGGTCACTGAAATAACCTCAATGAACACATCCAATTTCGGTTAAAATAATGCCTGTCGCAGATATTGTCACAAATGAACCATGTCAATATGATAGAACCCCCTTCATATAAAGTAATAGGACTAGAGAGGATCAGCCATTACCCGCACAAAATCCAGTCACATGAATAGTTTTGTGCTAATTACCTTTCCTCTGGACCAACTACACTCTAAACTTATTATCACAAGTTAAGTTTGTTTTCACCTATCACAACTCGTTCCTTTTAATTATAAAATTTTGTCCACTGGTCACGAGATAAGTGCTTTAAGATCAATTGACACAAATTTCCCGCAGGATAACTGCTTTCAACCACGTTCACCACCTGGTTGTTATAGGCTGTGGAGGAAGAAATAAATCGGGATACTTCTCTTAATATGCGATAAGTCGCGAGGAGCTTTGCAACATATTTTTCCCACCAGAAATCAATGTCATCGAAGTTGCCTCTTATCTAATCTGCAACACTGTGCACAGCAAAATAAAACAAATAAAACAAGTATTGTTATCAAGATATGCAACAAAAATATGCAATGTCAGCAAAATATGCATTTAAAACAAAATATGTAAAAATATGCTCTAACAGATATATTTATTTTATGTTGATCTCAAACTGACGACAGCAAATATGCATTTGCATAACAATCCGGGCCTTGATTGCAACAAAAAAAAAAAAAAAGAAAAAAAGAGTACGATTGCTGGTGATCACCGGTCACCGAAAAATGGGTTAAAACACAATTAATAATGTGACCATAACGCTTATAATTTGATAGAGGAAATATATGGCAAATGTGCTTATATCGCTAAATTGGCTCTAACATAAATGCTTTCTTTTAAATTTACTTATACCGGCAGAAAAAAAAAATTAAATGGACTATATCGCTAAAGAGAATAATAACAGTAGTGACTATAAGCGAAAAGAACTGTACTAATTATCCACTTCCCTACAATTTTGATAAGAAGAGTGCGAATATTCGTATTTTATTCGGAATACCGTCTATTAAAAATGTATCAAAATTCAAAAATCATGTTGTTTTGCTAGTTTCGATAAGGAGTTTGCCCTCGATGACTTCAAACATTTTCGGCAGTTTAAATATTTGATATCCATTATGAAACACTGTGAAAAACAAAGTTGTACACAAATTTTCGTTTTGGTTTCGACTGCTGTTTTTTAAACCCTGAGTAGAATGAAGTTCTTTGGAGTTATCTTAATGACTTCAGGCGAATTATACGATCTCTCAACGTGAAGAATAATTCGCTTTAGTTATTTGTAGCCTTAATCTACTTCACTGAAGACATGGGCTGTACAAAAGATCCATTGGATGGCAGGGCCATTTTTTAATGTAATTAAAAAAAAATTAAGAATGTTTGCACACTACTTAAATATATCTAGTAGGAGATTTTTTTTAACCAAATTTCAAATATCGTGTCTTGCTATATATCAGATTGGTTATTTGTACGTATTTGGCGAATATTGGCGCAGATAGTATTCGCGAACATTAAAAATTTATATTTGTGACATCACTTGTATGTGTAATAGAGTGGAGTTGCCCAAGTTTGTAGGGTTCGTTAGTGTGAGTTTTTCGATAGCCACAAAGAAACTCCATTTAAAATACAAGGGGTCCCAGCCAGGCCCGGGTGGCAGCTTGTGCCACACAAATTTTTTAAAATTATCGGGAGTTAAATAAATTAATTTAAACTTGTAGAATTGTTGTTGGGATTTGTCAAAACATGTGCTTTATTTTACTAAACCAATTAACACATTTTTTGGAACGGCAAAGTTTTTTGATCATTTTTTTTAAAAAAATTTAAAAATATAAGTTATTGAAAAAAAAAATATTCAAAATTTTTAAATATTTAAAATTTTTAGTAATCAATATTATCATTTTAGTAATAGGTGCAAAATCAACAAATGGTTTGCTTGTTTCTATGAATTTGGTATGAATTTGGGGATTAGAGACAATTTTTAATTTTTCTGGGAAAAAGTAGGACTATATTCTAAAAATTTGGTCAAAATCGAACCACAAAAAATACCCAACACTTTTTAACGTTGAAAACGCAGTTTCATTCAAAGATATGCATGATAAAAGTAAAAATTGTTTAAATATAAATAGAATATACAGTTTCGCAGGCAAGGCAAAAAATAGTGGTTTGTTTTGTTTAAACTTTTATCCTCCTAGTATGTAGCTGCAGTCGTACTGAAGACAGCAAACCAAAATTCCATTTGGTTTCCTTGATATCATGAGAAAATTGCATATTCATCCAAAAAAAATCCTAACAGTATTTAAAACTGGCAAAACACAAGTGGGGCTTTTTAAGACTTCACGGAAAAATGTAACCAGTAGCCCGTTTCTGTATTTCTCGCATCGTAAAATTTCCCGCATGAAACAAGTGAATTATGACAAAAACAGTGCAATATGAAACAAAAAATGGTTTTTCTCACATAAGTGTTTCTGTACTTTTACTTTGCGAGAATTATCTGTCATTTAAATAATTTTCCAGCAATTATTGGAAGGATGTGAGAAAAAGTGTTTCTGTATCAATATTTTGCAAAAAGTTTCTCACAAGAACTGTTAAAATAAGTCATATTTGAAATTGATGCGAGAAAACAAAATATAAAAAAATGGAGCCCAAATTATGTATGTATGTACACAACAATGTGTATTATTTTATTTTATTTTAAAAGAAAGAATTTAAATGATGAAAATAAGTATATAAAACACAATTGTTATATTTTGTTATTTAAATTTTTTTGGCCTTTCATTGTGTTTGTTTTATGCAGGGCTGCCAGATAAATTTGTGAAAAAAACGTCAATATCCTAAGAAAAAATAAAAAAAATCGTCTATTTTTTTCGGACAATTTAAAATTAATTTTGACGAATTTTGTTCGTTTTTGATCATATAATCACAAATTTTTATCATATAATCAAAACATATAATCAAAAAAGAAAAAAAAAAAAAAAAAAAAAACATTAAGTTCATGGGTAAAATACATATTTTATACATACATAAGCTTGAGGTCTATTTTAATAAAATTATTTATTTTATTTTCCTTAATCCGATAAGAGTTTAAAATTTCAGGAGTGACAAAATATCATTTTGAAATAAAATAAACACATTTGGACAAAGTAAAAGGCAAAAATTTCCTAAAGTGCATTGACTGAAAAATGGGGTAATAGTTTAATCTTTTGATCACACAAACAAATGTATTAAATAATCCAAGCAAATAAAAATTAAACAGTTTCCGTTCGAAATTTTGCTTTTGCCGATACATTTTTTAATCTGCCTTGTTTTTAAAGATATCGGTTTTCTGTGGTGCCTAATACACAAACATATAAAACTATTTAAAATTGTTTTATTTCAAAGACTGAATCGTCACTAGAAAAAAATCTGCAAATTGTCACTTTGCCAATTTTGGAACAAAAAAAATCGTCAAAATGTCGTTAAATCTTTAAATCTGGCAGCCTTATTTTTATTATATATATTTCTTTCGTTGACGTTTCGCTTGCATTTGACACTTAATTACTGGAAGTATTCCAGTTAAAACAGAATCTGTGTTGTCTGTTCTCGCATTTAAATACAGAAACACTTTTTTCTCACAAATCGAGAAACGATGGAATTTTTTGTTTCACACTTAATATGAGAAAATTTGCGATGCGAGAAATACAGAAACGAGCTACAGTTCATAAGAAATAGAACTGAAAGCGAATTTAATTTTTTAATTTAAAAGTAATTTTTGGCCGTTTGAAATCAAATAAAAATTCATTTTAACTCTTTATACAAAAAAATACAATTCATGTTTATTTGGTTTTCACTAAAAAATAAAATTGTTTATTTCATATATATTTATTTGTGTATCTTATTTGATATTAAAAAAGTTTGCTAAAATTGTTTTGATGAAAATTCAATAGAATGATAAATTTAAATTAAATTGAAGCGGTATAAAAAAGAAGTTTATTAGGAATATGAATTAAATTTTTTAAAATTATCGGGAAATATTCAACAACTAATTTACAGAGAATTAAAATAAATAAAAAACCAATTTAAACAAAATTTACCGTTTTGTTTTTCTATTTTATAAAAAATTAAGCAAAGCTTTAAGTTAAACATAACGCAACTAACATTGGACAATCGATTGAAAACAAATGTAGATAGTGGACAAATAAACCCGGTTCATGCTTTGGTAAATATGACTTGGGGCAACTAACGGTCGAAGTTATAATACAGTTTGAATGGAATTGAGTGCCATAACTTACCTCCTGGTTCCTTAAGAGCCAATGAAAACTTAATACGGTTTATTTGGGACTGCCCCAAAGCTGAACCGATTAAATGGAAAAATTATATTTTTTATTAAATTGCATAATTTAACAGTTGAAGCAAAAAATGCCAAGATTTGTTTTACAAACGTGTACAGAAATCTATGTTGTTTATTACAAATTTAATTAAAAATATTACCAGTAGATTGAGAAGCACCTAAAAATTAGCCCGGTTTATTTTCAATAGAATAGAACAAAAATTTGCCCGGTTTATTTAAAATATAATGAAAATTGTACTAAATTTCCAAAAATCGATAAAAATTTTGGCAGTTTATTAAAAATGATATACAATTTAACGGAAAATTAAAACTAAAATAGAATTTATCCTTCGCCAGTTCATTAAGAACAATAAATAATGTATTCGTTATATGTATTAACAATATATTAAAAAAAAAAAAAATAAAAAATTAGCACAAACCGATTGACTTCGAAACGAGGAAAAATAAAGCGAAACCGGTTTATTAACAATCGTTTTAAAGTTTAATTATAATAAATACAAAAAAGTTTATTAACTTAAATTCACCTAAAACTTTGTCAAGTTCATTAAGAAACTAAAATTAAAGCAAATGGGAGTGTATTGTAAATACGACGCCACGCCCACTTCTCCAATCCCGCCCACATTTTTTAGGATGTTATGTATTAATGACCAAGATAGTTGTACCTAATTCGGAAACATTGGCTATTTCTGTTTTCCAGATATACAAAAATCTTAAATGCTTTTATACGGAAGGTGCAACGCCCACTTATCGAATCCCAACCATATTTAAAGAGAGCTAATGTATTGACGATCCCGCTATGTGTAAGATTTCTTTCTTACCGTTCTTTATATAAAAATAAATCTATTTTGTGCCACGCCGAATTCCCCGCTGTCGCCCACATTTTATCAGATGTTGCCTATTGATAACCAAAATGCTTGTACCTAGTTCGGAAACATTGGCTCTTGCCGTTCTCCAGATATACAGAGATCGATAAAGTCTTTGTATTTTAAGTGTCACGTCGACTTCACCAATTCCATCCCACATAATGTCAGTGTATTGAGAACCAAAATGCTTGTACCTAATCTTGGATCGCTCGGTCTGAATTTCAATAGCAAAAAATACACAGGAGCATATGTGACAGAAATGTGGGTTGAATTCGTTATAACTTTTTTTTTAAGAAATAATAATTAATATTTTTTTTTAATACAGTATATAAATGGGGAATATGTTTAGTTTAGTTATGAAAAATAATATCTCGCAAGTGGTGGCCATTTTCTGCTTCGCAAATTCGTGCTCTTTCCAACACATTTTCTATAACCTTTCGCAAAACTTCAGGTGTTATGTTGTTTATTTCGTCGCTTATATTGCTTTTTAATTGCTGGATGGTTGTAGGCTTATTAATGTAGACTTTTCCTTTCAAATAACCCCAAAGAAAACAGTCTGGGGCGGTTAAATCCGGTAAAATCACTTGTACACCAAAGATGTCCCGTATGGATCGTTGATTTGAAAAATAAAGTTCAACAATTTGGGCACGTTATTCAATTGAGTACTGCTCTATTTTAAGCTCCCCAAGTCTTCCTTACAAAATACTGAAAAGAACAGAAGAAAAAAATTATAATAAAATAGTTATAAGCAATTCAAACCCATTCGGTTATTTTGGGCCACCCTGTATATATATTTATATTATATCATTAAATTAACTTCGCTACTCTGAAGAACAATATTAGTCTAAAACCCACCTTTTAGTATACCGATCGATTCAGAATCACTTTTGAATAGCAATAACGATGTTCGCCCGTCCGGTCTGCTGTTCATGTTAATATTGCGCGCAAAGTACAGGGGCCAATTTTGGAGTTAATTTGATGAAGTTTGTTACGTTGTAAATGTTGGAGATAATTTGATGAAGTTTGTTACGTTCTAAATGTCACAAGGACTAAGCCTATTATAAATGGTGAGAATCGGTCCATAATTGCACAGAGCTCCCATACAAGCTTCGTTCCTGGATTCAGTCTTCGTGCTCAAAAGCCATCTTATTATTTTGCTATTCAGTTTAAGTTTGATATGAACGTAATTGATTGCAATATAAATGATATTATAAAATTTTATTTGAATTGGATTTAAATATTAAAAAAGCAAAATGCATAATAGCACGGAAGAGGCATGAAGGATTTGTCTATCAAATGTTGGCCGTTGCTGAGTCGCAGATGGTCAATGCTTTGAGTCCAATTTTCGATGACTCGTTCGAGCATTTCGACTGGACACGCGTGAAGTTTTTCTCCAAAACCTGAATCGAAGCGGGTTTGTCCGCATAAGCTTTAGACTTTACATATCCCCACAGGAAAAAGTCTAACGGTGTGATATCACACGATCTTGGTGACCAATCGACCGGCCCAAAACGTGAAATTATGTGCTCACCGAAGTGTTCTCTCAATAAATCCATTGATTGATGTGATGTGTGGGAAGTAACGCCGTCTTGCTGAAACCAAATGTCGCCGAGATCACGAGCTTCAATTTCAGGCATCAACTAGTCGGTTATCATGGCACGATAATGGTCGCCATTGACGGTTACGTTCGCACCGGAATAATTTTTAAAGAAATATGGACCGGTGATTCCACCGGCCCACAAACCACACCAATCCGTTGTTTTTTCTGGATGAAGTGGCAGTTTTTGAACCTCTTCAGGTTGCTCTTCGTCCCAAATGCGGCAATTTTGTTTGTTTACATATCCATTGAGCCAGAAATGGGCCTCATCGCTGAACAAAATTTGCCTCGAAAACTTCGGATATTCTTAGAACATTTCAATAGCCCATAGAGCGAAGCGATGTCGCTTGGGAAGGTCGAGCGGCTTCAGTTGTTGCACAAGCTATATTTTGTACTCCTTTAATTTAAGATCTCGACGTAAAATGCGTCATTCCATACTTCAGTCCGAGTTGCTACGAACGGCGCCGAATCGACTCTCCACGGTCTTCGTGTACACTCTTAGCTACGGCCGCTATATTTTCTTCACAGCGTGCTGGACATGGTCTATTCGGTCGAATATTATCTAATAATGAATGCTGGGTCCCAAATGGGTGATGGTGTTGCGAATATTACGCTCAGTAGGCCAATTATGTGGACCATAAGTTGAGCGATGTGCACGAAACACATTCCTCACAGAACGTGAATTTTCGTAATAAAGTTGAACGATTTGTAAACGTTGTTCAGGCGTAAGTCTGAAATGCCAAATAATACTAAACAAAAATTACGTGACACATGACACGACTCACACGTGATCTGTCAAAAAAAGGCTATTGAAAAAAGTATCTCTACTTGAATAACCATTATTAGACAAATTTTAAGAAAATTTAAACAGTTTAAAATTTTACTTTGCGGCCATTTTAAAATCCTCCTTTAACAATATTTTAACAAAAACCATTCCATTTGCATTATTATCCCTCCAACACAAATTTTATTTCTGTAAATAACTTTAGCGGCATGGCACCTGAGCACAACTGCTTCTAATAATGGCGTTAAAACTTTTACTCTTGTTATTTTAGCTACAAATAGCAAATAATAGTTTTACTGTCACTTACAGTTTTGTTGTAGCTTAATTAAAAATACATATTGAAATACAGCTAATTGCAATATGATGCACAAAAATACACAGATAAGAACAAATACATTTGAAAAAATTGTTTCAAATTATTTTCTTGTAGTTGGAATTATTTTAAATACCCAAGATCTTTTGCTAAATAGCAAATGGTGTAATAAGCTTTTTTTTTTGTAAGTTATTTTGTTAATTTAGTTACTTTCCTTTTTCCGTTTTTCTTTGTTTTTTTCGTTTTAATGATAAAATGCAGTTTTAATGATATTTTAAAACTAAAAAGGAGTAAAGCAAAATGTTGTTTTCATTTTTAAATTTTTATTTTTAGTAAAATTTGTAACCAATTTTTTGTTTTTGTTTTCCTTCTATTTACAGAAGCCGACTATACGCTGGACGATTCATTTTGGAATGAAGAAAGTCCTGTTGGTAAGTTGTTTTTACTGTTGTTATTTGTAACTGTTTCATTTTCTTTTCGTGTATTTAAAACGTTGTTTGATTAAAGGGAGATGGAGATGCAACATTTATGATTAAAAGGATTAAAAAGGATATAGTGTTTAATTTAAGGTAGATAAATGCTAAAAATGTCTTTTTGATAAATATAAATCTTTAGTTAGTTTAAATTTTTTTTGTCATTAAGCAGAAAAAGTGATATGTGCCAAAAATTGATTTAAAATAAAAAATTTGTGATATTAATTAAATTTGCACCAGAAAATAAATTTAAAATATTATCAATTAAAAGTTTAATGATTAAGCGTTTAACTTACTTGATTAAATTTTTAATTAAAACTGATTTTATTTTTGATTAATGCTTTAACTGGTAAAACATTTTGGAGAATTTTTTCTGTGTGGCCATAACTGATGAAAACATGGGACTGACCTCTGGCATTTTGCATCAATCGTGTCAGAACTTCTGGCGATAGGATATTCTCTTTTAGGACTGCAAGAGTCTGAAGACTGTTTAGATAAACTCGTTATTTTAAGAAACCCGACAAAAACAAGACTAGAATAGTTAAATCAGGTTATATTGCCGGCCAGTGAAAATCACCAAAATAACAGAATAACCGACAAGAAAATGCAGCCCTTAGAATTTCGATTGTTGGTCAGGCAGTCTGCACCGTTGCTTCATCCTGTAAGAACCAAATGTTATTGAGTCCCAATTCGGTCACTTGAGAAGTATAGCGTTTTTGAGGAGTGAAGCGCTCCATTTCGTATTTAAGTGTATTTTGTATCTGTTTAAGTTACAAATATTAAAGCAGAACTGACATTTGCTGAAATCTAAAAACCGCGTTGCTCCATCCAGTTATAAAAACATTTACTCCAGTCTTAATTCGTCCAGTTGAGGTGGGTGAAATTCATTCAGCATGGGTTTGTAACGGTCGCCGCTGATATTAGTCATTTTTCCTGCGGGGTTTTCGTAAATACCTCAACATTAAGTAACGTTAAGCTGGTGTAGTGGTTTTTTGCCTGTTAAGAGCTGATTTTCGTTGTCCAGAAGTGATAATTCTGCTTATTCGCGTATCCACAGAGATGGACATGGACCTCGTTGCTCATAATGGTTTTCGTTAAAAAGTTTCGCAAAAAACATCGAAACAATTATTTTACGTTCTTTAGGAGTGGGTGCTTAATTTCTTATATACGTTTCCAAAAGGGTGATGACTTCTGCGGTGCCTTGTGTATCTAAATTTGTTCGAATTTAGTATTCACTTTTATATATTTGTACCCTACACTTCTGCAGATTGGGCAGTTATTTGTTTGTGCTGATATTTATAATTTCTTTCGACTAAGGCACAATATTTCGGATGACTGGAGCATGTGCATCTGTCTGTGTGTCCGTGAAAAGTTTGTGATAATGGCAGAGATCGAAAATTCACACATAATTTGATGGAATCTTCTACAAAAGCATTTTTGGTCCCAGGACGTATCTTACTGTTATTGGCAAAAAATCGGGCTTTGGAGTCACCTTGCGGCCATACGAATGATCTTTTGCGATTAATGTACAATTTTAAAGATAATTTTATTAAATATGCTACATAATCTTTTTCTTTGGTCGATCCCATAGAAAGTAGTAAAAAAAAATACGTCCGAGATATTACGTAGTCCCAATACAAATGATCATCCGATAAAGGCAGAAACAATTGAAATCAATTCAAAAAATAATTTGGTTATATTAAGGTCTTAAGATATCTTCTGCCTAGGAAAGGATTTGCTTGAAGTTGATGATTTATCGTAGCCCGCATACAAAAATTCTTCTGGAATTGACTTTGAAAAGAAAATGGAGTCTTGAAATATTAGTGAAACTTGACACTAGTAAATTTCAGATATATATAAATTACATCACGAAGTTGATTTTGGATGGGACGATTGATTATTGCTCGCATACAAGAGCTACTCCGGAAAGTTTTTTTTCGCTTAAACCCTTAAAAACTTGAGAATGGAGACAAAATTTAGCAAAAATAAATTTTATGTAAACGTAAATAACTTTAACAGATTTGCGAGATAATTGGACTATTATTGATTATGCCCCTTAACCAGACTTACTTATGATCAAATCAATTCCTTCTTTACAATTACATCGCGCATGCAATCTTAAACAATCACAACTCAAAATTTATCAAATTCGTTTTTTTTTTATAAATTAGTTCACAAATAAAATCTATAACGACTACGAAAAGTTCGTTTACGTCACTGTCTTCTTTGGATTTTTTTCATTAACATCTTTGCAACCATGTTTTTGAAGTCAGTTTTTTGCTTCTCTAATGAACACTTTTAAATTTTGAGTTATGACTGATTATGATCAGTAGTGCGATTCACTACCTTGTTTTACGATAATCGTATCGTTAAAATATATATAACTAAAATTTATCGAATTTGCTATTCAGTAACATTTTTAACGATATTCGCTGTCGATTAAAGTCAGCTGTTATTTTAAGCATTTTTTTCGTTATTTTAACGACAATAATTTACGTTGTGCTTATTTAATCGATAAAGTTCATATTTAAAGTAGCCGAGGCCCGACTTCTTACATTCATACTACATACATACATACATATCGTCGGTTAATAATTTAAATGTCGTATGTGGATTTTTTGCGGGTTTGAGTTAAGATCGATTTCCTAGGTTTTCCGACCTGATCTTTCATTTAGCGTAATCAGTTTTTCGATACCTCATACTGTTTTGAGATATGGAGTGTTGAGTTTGTCGTTTGTGGTATTTGCTGAAGCAATTTTCAAATTAAATGTGTTCAAACTCAATTTATTCAAAACTATCGGAATCCACATACGACAATTAAATTATCAGATGACGATATGTATATTAGTGTGTAACAAAAAAAAAAAATATTATTTTATGCCCCACCTTTTTTTGAAAGCTTATAGTGTGAAGTATTTTTGTGATTTTTTTCAGGTTTTTCGGAAGAGGTTTAGAGGTCGCTAAAATCGAATTTAACCCGAAAATTGGGTTTTCTCGACTTTTTTGAATTTTGCTGATTACTCTGCCCATTAGCACGATTTTCTTGTTACTAAGTCAATTTTTTTAAAGAAAACTTCTCAAGCTTTACTTCTCTGTGCAGATATTAAAAGTTTCGGTTATTTTTTTGCTTATTTGGGTCCCCTTAATCACATTTTTTTGTAAATATAACATAAATTTGAAAAATAATGCTTTTAAAATTTATATTTAAGTTAAAAAAACTAATGATTCAGTTTAAAAGGTGGATAAATTCTGAGTCATTGCAAAAAATTCTGAAAGTCTGTTGCAGAGGTTGTTAGATTAATGTAAGTATAAGCTAAGGCCACGCCGCGTTCTGCGACATCACTTACCATGTGCAATTGCTGAACTTTGTTCTTTGCTTCATTAAATGATTTGTTTGTATGCCATTTTTCCAATTGGATGAATACAAATGCTGCCTTAGCATTTTTTGATGAACGTATCGGCACCAAAACTTTGCGCAACGGTAAAGAATTAGTAAAAGCTGAATTATCCGAAAACATGCTTAATAACAAACAAATTCGAGATTTAATATCCGAAGCCAGCCTAGCCTTTTTTGAAAGCAGCTACATTTCAGTTGATTTTTTACAAACAGATCCGGAAAAATGGCATACAAACAAATCATTTAATGAAGCAAAGAACAAAGTTCAGCAATTGCACATGGTAAGTGATGTCGCAGAACGCCGCGTGGCCTTAGCTAATACTTACATTAATCTAACAACCTCTGCAACAGACTTTTAGAATTTATTGCAGGGCATCAAGCTTCATCGTAAAAGCTCTAATAAATAATTGAAAGCTAAAAAAAACAATGTGAGCATTTTATAAGAAGAGAGTAACTATGCTAAGAGATACACACTAGAAATGTTACATATAGTAAACACACCAACAAACTTAGGACTCAATTACAAGACAGACACTGATAATATTTCGCAAATATACAAATACACAATAAGCAAACACCGACATAGAAAACAGAAATAAGACAAAGTCGATAAGGCGAAATCGATAGGACAATATCAGTTGATGAAAACCTGTTAAGCTGTTAGGACGTTTCAACTTGTTTGTAATTTTTTTAATTTTTACAGTGTTTTAAATGTATGTATTGATAGATGTTTTTATGTTATAAAATTTAAACATTAAATATATGTGTATTCTGTAGCCCCTGAAGATGACCATCGATGTATGGTCGAAATATCGGATGAAAAATAAAATTAAAAATATAAAAATTGGAAAAAAGTTTTTTATTTTATAACTTTTTATGACCTAAAGCCAAACAAATAAACAACAACAAAATGGTTTTTAATTTTTTTTTTTTTTGGTATGAGAAGTAAGCTGCCTAGAATTTTTTGGACTCGCATTGCTGAAGTCTGTGCAACAGAACAAAAATCCACCCATATTTAATATTTTGAAAGAATACCTAATATCTAAATATCTAACATTAAAACAAATCCGAAGCATAACTGGCAAACACATAACAATATTTTTAATTTTACAAAATGGGTTCAAAACTTAAAAAGGGTATAATTTTGGAACAGTAAGAGCAGATTCAATTATTTTTTTTTTTTTGCAATGACTCAGAATGTATCCACCTTTTCAACTGAATCATTAGTTTTTTAACTTTAATATAAATTTTAAAAGTTACAAAGCATTATTTTTCCAATTTATGCTAAATTTACAAAGAAATGTGATTAAGGGGACCCAAATGAGCAAAAAAATAACCGAAACTTTTAATATCTGCACACAGAAGTAAAGCTTGAGAAGTTTTCTTTAAAAAAATTGACTTAGTAACAAAGAAAATCGTGCTAATGGGCCGAGTAATCAGCAAAATTCAAAAAAGTCGAGAAAACCCGATTTTCGGGTTAAATTCGATTTTAGCGACCTCTAAACCTCTTCCAAAAAATCTGAAAAAAATCACAAAAATACTTTACCCTATAAGCTCTCAAAAAAATGCTGGGGTACCTATAAAAATCAAAAAAAAATTTTTTTTTTGGACACACTAATGTATACGTATGAACAAAAACAAATTCTTAATTCAAAATGTACAAAAAAAGCAAATTATGAACAAAAACAAAATTCTAAATGTAATATTCACAAAATAAAATATAAAAAACAGAAAATTAAGTGCAATTTCATTTGTTTTTTCTTTATTCTCCTTTTTGCTTTTCGTTTATTTTAACATTTTGTAGACAGAGATGTTACGAAAACAACAGTTGTTTACAATCGGTAAAAATAAATTACAGAATCACACTATCGTTACTGCAAGCGAATAGATATGTCGACAAAAATAACGATTGTTGGATCGTTAAAAATTAGTGAACCGCACCACATGTGTGCCATAGCATGATTGCCACCAGTCATGAATATTTTTATTGTCACCATTCCTATGATGAAACGTTAACAATTATTTTAAACTCTTTTAACCACAATATGATTGTATATTTATGTTGTTGAAGTGACAGTTATATGGTTAAACATAATATGCATAAAAATTTTCTGTTTAAAAGAGTTCAGTTATTAGCAACAACACGTGAACGTGTTTTTTTCTATGTGGTCAACGTACTATAATCATTGGAAATCATATAACGGTTAATTAACTTAGATCTCAAGCAAGGCGAATTCACTAGAAGGTGATGTCAACTCTACAACAACACTGCTTTATGGTCCTATTGTCAAAAATATTGCTAGTAAAAAAAACGTTTGTTTACATAAAAAAGTAGTTTGTATACAAACTTTGACAAATCGACCAACAAAAAAAAAAAAAAAAAATTACCATACGTTGACTTGAACCCACCTTCTACTGAATTCGCCTTGACCTTCATATGGAAGCTTCTGTTCACGTTACGACTATTCATAATGTGATTATTTATTTGTTTCCGCTTAAGGTCTTTGAATGATAAATAAATAAAATAATTTTTTTTTTTTATTTTAACAATTTATTTTCTCCGATATTTCGGTGCCATTTTAAAGAATTCTAAAAACAAGTAATTTTCTTTAATTTTATAACAATACAAAGTTATAATAAATTACGTACATAAGGGGTTAATGTTTTTTACCGCGTCTTTTTTCACAAACCTAAAACGTTGAACAAAACTAATCAACTAGTTGTCATTTCTTATTACGAGTATGTTTATTAATTATGTGTCGATATAATTGAGCGCAATTGTCTGTGTCTATCTTATAATTAAGTCGTGTGTTTGTTGGAACATTATTATATGTAACATTTCCAATGTAAATCTCTTTTTATAATTGTTCTCTTCCTGCATTATTCTAACTTTCTCAAAGTCTGGGTTGGGACCACTTATTGCACAGTGGGCGCAAAGGGCAGTTTTTTGTTCTAATGGCTTGTCTTTGTTTTTCAGGTATGATTTGTGTGATGAGATTCTAGTCTTTAAATTATTCTTTGTTGTGGCCACATATGTTTTGTTGCACAACTGTGAGCCATCACCATTACAGTTTATCTTATATATTAAACAACTTTCTAACTGAGTTATGACTCTTCATAGCAAGTTAATACTTATCATTATCATAAATGTTTGTCTTCTTAATTCTCTCATATAATGTTATGGATTTGTAAATTTTCTGAGGTTTATCATTGTTTGTCGATATTTTTCTTGTTAAATTAACATGTCTAATTAGGTTCTTTATGGTGCTCTTCGGATATTCATTTTTCTCCAGAATATTGGTAATTTTCTTTATATTATCTCTATGAAAAATGTCGTCGCTTATATCTAATACTCTTTTAGTAAAGTTCGTCGCTGTATTAATTATAACTCGTCTGGGGTGTTTGGAATACAAATTGATTATCCTATTAGATGAAGTGGGCTTTTGATACGAATCTAGTTTAAGTAATTGGCAGTCTCGTCTTATTACTGCATCCAAATAAGGTAGTTCGTTATTCTTTTCTATTTCCACAGTAAATTGAATCTGCCCATTAAAAGCATTTACCATGTTCAAAGTGTCATCAACAGCATGTTTCTTCACAATGGCAAAAATATTATCCACATATTTCGTGATTATTCTAGGTTTCGTCTTTAGTTTTCCAATTGTCAAATCTAAAAGTTCTTCCATAACAATGTCCGCTATGATTGGTGAGGCCGGTGATCCCATGGGCATTCCCTTTCGCTGCTCATACATTTTTCCATCGTACTTAAAATACTTTGTGTCTTTAATACAAAATTTGACAATTCCCATAAAAAGTTCTCGACGAATGTTGGTATATTGTTTTAAGATGTCCCGTTTCTCCCTTAAGTGCCAAATTTACCTATTCATAATATTAAAAAGTTTTCACACAAAACATGTCGATTTTTTTTAAGAGGGATATAACTGCTTTAAAATAATATCGTTCAAGTAACCATTTAATGTTTGAAAATTTTTTATTAAAAAAGTTTTTTTTACTAATGACCACATTGAACAATATGTTTGACGAGCATAGGAAAACATATTATTTCATCAGTGTAAATTGTTGTAAACAATGAAAAAGCGTAACGTGCAACTTTTGTGAAAATATAAATACATTAGTTCGGGAATGTTCATAAATTTATATATTTAGATAATCCTTTTGAAATATTATACATATTCCAACTAAATAACGTGGTTGGTCAAGCTTGACCAATTATATATCCTGACTTATTTTGAATAAATTTTTTTTATTTGCACACCAATGATTAAATAAAAGTTATTGATATTAAAATATCAACACAAATATTTTAACAAATATTTGCATCAAATATTTTCTTCTTACATAATTGTCATTAATAATGTGCCTGCAGACACAAATGCACAGTAATTTGATTCTCTATATACGCTCGTATGTCCTTAAAAAGGCTTTGCATGTCCATTCTATGTATGCGAATGAATGTTAATGTTAACCAACTTTAAAAGTATGTATTTATCATTACTGTAAATTTCTAAAAGTTATTTAGGCAGGGCAAGTAATTCAAGCGTTTTGCTTGGAAAATCATTTTTTTCTAATTCGTAATATTTTTGGAAAAATGATTTTGTGGAAATTTTTAAATGAAAAATTGATTTTTTTACATAAGTATGATATTTTTTTCATCAACAACTATGTTGGGGTCTTATGAGTAAATTTAATATACATATTTGGGATGTAGCGAATACCGATACCAATACCTAAATATCGGCGATACTTCAAATTTTCCGCTATATCGGTATCGCCGATATTTACCTGTCGATACGACGATACTTTTTACATTTTTTAGCTTATTTTTTGTAAAACAACTAAGAGAAATAACTCTTTTAAAAGCAGAGCATAAAAAACAGATTTGTGAAGTAAGTTCTTTTGTTTGAATTCTAAGCCGTTTTGCTTTGCACCATAGCACAGATGTATGAAGTATATTTCGGTCAAAACATTAATTTTTTTTATCTATTTTTATTTTTGAGACATCACTTCAAATTTCGATCACTATGTAAAGCCTCTTGACTTTTTATTTATTTTTATTATAATAAAAATAAAAACAAAAACACTTTATTAATGCACACCTTATTTATATTCCGTTTTTTTTTTTAGCACATTTAACATTATTGAGCAATTCCATATGAAAGCGATCACCTTTGGGACGACCCCTCTCCGATCTTAAAATAAATAGACTCAATCGATTGCCCAGCAAAAAATAATGTACCTACATATTTTTTTTTTTTTATAGTGACTGGTTTAGTGGTGGTGTACACCACTGTCATGTGACAAAATTGAAGAATTCTTCATAAGGGACCTCATTGAAAGTTGTTTTAAAAAAAACTACTAAAGCGATCGCAACGAGTGATAGCTCGGAATAGGAAAATTTGCGTGAACTACTGGTCATAAAATGTTTTTTAAAAGGGACTTAATTGGTTACTGCCAATAAGCCGACAACAGGTCATAAAATGTTTTGCAAATTTTTTAAATTACCAGGTAATAAATATTTCGCCATATTTATGGAAAATCCGTGTTTTATGACTTGTTTCTGCACGTGTCATTTTAGGCGAAATATTTATTACCTGGTAATATAAAAAATTTACAAAACATTTTATGACCTGTAGCCTCAGTCGGGTTTGGTGTGCCATTACATGCCACTGCTGCTATTATCCATGGATTTATGGCCGATCTTGTGAAGGCAGGCAGACCATATTCACTACACACTCAACTTGGGGCTCTTAAAAAATTGATTTTTTCTTCATAAATGTATTTTTAACTGTAAAATAATTTTTAAAATGTATTTTTAACAAGGTGGTCTCTTAAATGCTCTTCTCCTGTCCAAACAAGAAGTCGGGGCCCATTTTTTTATTGCTGATTCTAAAAGCAAAAATTATGAGGAATCCAAAAAAAAAAAATTAGCCGGAAAATTTAGGAGCTTCTGTGGAAAATCGGAAAATTTAATTTTCTTGGGAAAATTTAAAGGTAAATTTCTAAGAAAAATTAGGAAAATTTTATTTTTCAATTAAAGCCTGATTCAATACCTTTCCAACGAGCTATCACCCGCTGCGATCGCTTTAGTAGTTTTTTTAAAACAACTTTCAATGAGGTCCCTTATGAAGAATTCTTCAATTTTGTCACATGACAGTGGTGTACACCACCACTAAACCAGTCACTATAAAAAAAAAAAAATATGTAGGTACATTATTTTTTGCTGGGCAATCGATTGAGACTATTTATTTTAAAATCGGAGAGGGGTCGTCCAAAAGGTGATCGCTTTCATATGAAATTGCTCTATATACATATGGAAATATTTTGTGTTTTGTCGAAAGTCCATAGATATACTGGAAAAAAGTACCAAAATAAAGAGCGAAAATACCCGCATTCAATTTAACATAGCAGCAACCCATCACTGTCACGTGATGGGTTATGTCACGTAACAACGGTATTAAATTCTATTTTATACAGAATGAAACGTTACAACTACGGTACATTACATTTCGGTAAGCTTTTGCATTGCTTTTCATATACCAAAAAGCGAACAGCTGATTGATACAGTACAGATACGGTACAGCAACGTTCGGCTAACTGAGCCTTTAGCCGACCGTTAATGCAATGAAATGCAATGCAACGTACCGTAACGTACTGTAAGCTCGTTTGTGCACTTATAGAAAATGTTAAAACGTGTCACCTGTTTTTCGAAAACATAAACAAAAAAGCATTAGTATACATAAAACAACGCACTCAGTGATGGGAATTTAAAATGTTCAAATGTTGACCGCTTTGCAGGAAAAGTACCAAGCGATTTAAATGGTATTAAAACTGTATTTCTTGTATGTATAAATATATAAATAACTTAATATTTGTTATTTATATTATACATTATAATAAACAAATTTGCTATAATATATACATTAGCGCGTACTTGTACTATTTTGAAAATATGCATTGACAAAACTTGGTTTTGATACCATTAAAAACCAGGCTTTTTATTGTTTGTGTATATGTATGCATTTGTTTATTTTATGCATCTAAACATATATTTGTATAAATGCAAATATGAATGTATTGTAAGTTATCTTGTCAAAAGTCCACAGATATTATTACTGAAAAAAGTACCAAAGATCTTCCAATTATAATGGCTATTTCACTTTTTGCTGCTGCATCCTCTGAGCCATAATTAGGTGCAATCAATGCCTGGGATTCGGACAAAATTAACAGATCTCTTGCGATCACGTAACCAGAAATTCTATCAATACTTCGGTATATGTCACTGGTGATATGTTACTGGTCGGACTATTTATTGGTTGAGGGCTCAGTTGGTATGCTTCTTGGGGGAAATGCTTACAATCTTTCAGAAAGATTGTCTTTGCGTAAGTTTCGCCTCTCTATTGACAGGATACTTTCGGGGATGTCGTGGTCGTTGTGGCTATAACTTAAAGCCGCGGGATGGAGTAGTACTGAAACCACTAGTAGGAGAGTTCAGCTTGAGAGAGGACTACCTCAATGTGCTGTTGCTATTTAACAAAAGCTGCTGCCATTTTTCCAAAAGCAGTGTAGGTTGCATATTTTGATTTTTTTAGACACACAAAAAACTTGCCCTGCTTAAAAGTTCCATTAATCTAAAAATTGTCATTTGAATTAACATTATTACTTACAATTATATGAATTATATAATAAAGATAATACATGTATGTGAGAATAATTAAAGAACAAATGTTCTACAAAAGATTAAATAAAGGAATATACAATTTTAAATGAAGACTAAGAAATGAATAATTAAGTAAAAGACTATTTTATATAATAGACAATAAGATTGTAAACCTTAAAGATAAGTAAGGCGAAAAGGATATAATTTTACAAATGAATTACAAACTCAATTAAAGATAAAATCGAGGAAATACAATAATATTTTCTTAATATCAAGCAAAGCTGACACAAAACAATCAAAAATAATTAACACTTGAAATTTATAAGATATTTTACTATCTTCTCTTGTAAACAACTTAATTTTCTGTTATAAATCTATATTATAAAAGTTAAAAGATACAAAGAATATTAAAAAAATATGGTTAAATATTGTATATTGTTCTAGGAAACCAATGTGTATTTGTGTGTAGTTGCTGGCTGCATAATTTTGTTTGGCAGTGTAAGTGCTTGCTTGCGTGTGTTTAAGAAAAATAAATGTTTTTAAATCCTGTCTAACATCGTTATTAATTATAAACCCACAAATAAATCTTTGGCTACTTGTTTACCACTACAAAAACAATAGCAATATTGGCAACAATAAAAATCAAAATTAAGGGAAGTTAAAGAAGTTTCCTAAAAAAGAATGCGAAAAAAATTTTAAAAGTAAATTTTTATAGACACAAATCTTTAATTCTTTAAAAGCTATTTAATTCGTATTGCATTTTTAAATCTAATTTTCAGACATCCCTCGTTTACAAAAAGTCTCTTTAACATGTGAAATTCATGTTCTTGCCAGATGTTTCCATTCAAAAGTTTTCTGCTCTGGCATGTTCAGCAACATGCAACAAGGTGCAGTATGAACTGGTCATAATGTCTTCTGTCCTGAGCATTAAAGTAAACAGGATAATAGAATTCTTTTTTATTGTTGCCTTCAAAATTATTTATATTTTTGTTGTTTACTTACTGTAAGTGTAAGTTCATGTTTATGTGTGTTCGTGTTTGTTGAATTGCGGTTTGCAATAAAATTGTTTAGATTCTACAAAAATAACAAGGAATCACTAACACATAAATATCCCCCACTTACTTCGCTCAAGAAAATCTTAACTTACAATGAAATTGTGAAATAAAAATGATAAACGTTAGAGAAATTAGATTTTCAAATTGCAATTTTAAACAAATTGTGAGAGACACACACATACAACTTTAAATCAGAAGCTGCTTACATTCATCTAAAGAGAAATAATGCTTGGAAACAAATTAACAAATGAGTAATGAAAAATTAATTAAAAAGTACTTTTTTCGTAAGTTTTTAGAAAGAATTGTATTTTATTGTTTATATGAAAAAAATCTCAGTTTAATTAAGAAATTGAGACAATAAAGCTATTTTAAGTTTTAGAACTTCTGTGCGAAGAGACAAAGCTTTACATTTAATTTTGTACAAAATTGTTTAGCTGAATAGCTCAATTTTGGGTAAAAGAAATCCATATTATGTTCTCGACATTGGCCACAAACAAACAAATGGGCCGAATCGGTCCATAATTGCACATATCCCCTATACAAGATTCTTTCCGGAATATTATCTTTGTGCCCATACGGCATCTTATTATGTTGCTATTTAGATTAATAGCAACATAATTTTTTAATGCCATTACTTCCTTATAAGTGTTGGTATTAACATACAAATTGTCGTTACTAACTTTTATGAATAGCTACTATTTAATGACAAATTGTTGTCCTAGTAGCTCCAAAATTAACCATAGGTCCCATATAAACCCTTATCCTTAAATCTCATATAGATGTAAATATCAAAATAATATGTGGCACAAAGAACTTTTACATGAATCTTGACCGACTATACTTTCTTACTTGTTTTCTTTTTATTTATGGGAAAGTAGTACAAACCATCATGCTGATCAAGGTCATCGTGGATTGGAATTCTGTTAGATGCAGTTTAATTCACTGTCAACTAAAGCCTTGCATTAAAAGAGGAATAAAGCACATAACAGGAATAAAAAGAAATTCGAAATAAAATCACGAATTGACCTTAGGAGCATTTTGGAAAATAGCTAAAATAAATAGCCATAATATTGTTAAAATTGTCCATAGTTTTGCATTTTGGTTAGTTTTAACCAAAAGTTTGCAGATTTTGTCCATATAATGATTAGGTTTGTCGATATTCTAATTAATTTTGACCATATTATGGTTAGTTTTTGAGCCAGTTCTTGTTATTTTTGTCTTTTTATTGGTAAATTTTGTGCACATTATATTTAATTTTGACCATATTATAGAACTATTTAATCACAATATTATGGAGATCATTAACCATATCCAACATTATTTTTTTTAAATCCAAACCATAGAGTGTTGCCTTTAACATATGGTAGCCTCCAACCAGATATTTTTCTGCGTGAATTAAATACATTCAGCTGAATGGTTTTCTCTGCACTTAATTGGCTTATTTTTTTATTCTTAGGTGGCACTTGAAAAGTTTTATTTTATTTGTGGATGAATTCAGTAGAGAAGAAAGGGGAAAAGGGAAAGATATACAATTTCGTCTTCGTTTTTTCTTTTAATTTTAATTTATTATCACTTAAAATTTTGCTATTATTTTTTTCATTCGTTTTTTTTTAACAAAAATAAATGATTGATATGCCTTAAAAGTCTTCGTATAAATGATGCTTAAATCTATATTTCATTAGCTTTATAGTTATTGTGTAAGCTGTATAGAAAATAAAATAAGTAAATGTACTAAGTTGATATGGATTTTCGTTTAGCTGAAGATAATTTTTTGTTAAATATTAACGCGATGAGTTTAATACTCCTTATTAAGCTAAATAGCAAATTGACTTAGCTGAGCAGATATTAACCAGAAAAAATAAAATATATAATTCTTAAAACCCATTTGCTGAATTGTTATCACTAAGCTTAACCTTAATGTCAACAGCTGAAAAATTATACTCACGTCGACAGCAAACATACCCGGGCATACAAGCACATTTTATATGGGAATTCACACGTTTTATTGTTGTTTTTTTTTGTATTTTTTTGTGTTTTTTCCACTTTGATTTGTTTTTATGCAGGAATGCTGAAAATAGCGGTAGTTTTAGCAGGCTTGTTAAACTCTTAAATCTTACGAAATAAACACACAGAAAAAAGTTTTTTATCAATTAAAAAAATGGCTTAAAAAGTATTTAAAAATAATTAATGTGATAATTGAATCAATTACTTTTTTAGTTAAAAGAAAATTATAAATTTAATTTTGATTTAATTAATATTTAAGTTGATTTGAAATAAATTTTTAATTAAAACATTAATTAAATATCAAAAAATATTAATTTACTTTTTCGTTTAAAATAAAATAGTTTTAACTTGTAGAATTGTTGTTGGAAATTGTCAATATTTAATTAAATAAATTAACACATTGTTTGAAATGTCAGTTGTTTGCTTGATATTATGCATTTGGTATAAATTTGGTGATTAAATTTTTTCTGTACATTTTTTTTTTTTTTTTTTTTTTTTTTTATATACAGACCCGGGTGCATGTGTGAATGTGTTTGTAAAAGTTTGTTGGAGAAACAATAACAGCACTACCATAAGAAAAATACAGATTATTTTCATGTTTAAAAAGTAAAATAGAAAGCAATAATTCCCATATTCTTTTGGTTCAAATTATTTAGTAAAATGCATCAAATTTTCAAAGTAGAATTATTATGAAAACCATATCGAGCATGCTGCAGGTGTCTTGGAGTTGAAAGTTTTTCTGTAAACAAGTGACGGAATAAAAGTGGAATACAAATTTGTAACGGGTAAGTAAATAATAATATTCGCCCTGTCTCTGGTTCTCTGGGATAAGTGTTTAGGTAGGTTAGAAACTTATCTCACTTTCGGCTTATTTAACGTACGAATCGGGATTAAAACCACTTAAAAATTGAATCAAGCACAGATTTAGATTAATTTTTATCTCAATTTTAATTATGCCAATCCCGTTTTCAGATTATTTTAAATACGGATCAGGGATTAAATATGACCAAGTTAAGTATTGGGCACTTGGATAATCCGTACTTGATTCAAGCATTCTGTTCTTGATGTAGCGTATCCGCACTTACCGTACTATTGACATCGCTTCGGTTTGATTTAAATACGGATGGATGGCTTTGTATTTTTAGTGTAGCTGTTAACATAAAGGTTAAATGTATATGTTCAACGGCATCTTTACTCAGCTGAATTCGAGTTAAGCGAACGTTTATGCGCTACACAGTAAGACATACAGATTTCCAGTAAAGTAAGTAAGCGAACTGTTAACAACTTTTATATCAAAAAAAAAAATATTCAAAGGGCCACAGCATTCCCTTATTATGAAGCAGGTTTGTAAAGCAGAACATTAAAGAATAACTATAGAAACAAAAAGTAGACCTGATCGTTACATTTACCAATTCTTACATGCGTTACATAAAGCGCTTGTTGTGTAAAAAATTTGTTGCTTCAATGTAGGACATCGCCATTAAAATTCATGCTTTCCGTAATCGAGATGGAAAGCGAATTTTTGACAATTTTTGAATTTAAACTTTTTATTGGGCATATTGTAAAATTGCTTAGCTGAATAACTAACTAACTAATGTAAGCATCCGATATCTGCAGTAATAATTAAAAAGTGAGTAGGGTCGAATCAAGATTCATAATTTTTTGTAATTATATTATGAGTGACTTAAGTAGCGAAAAAAACGATTGATTGCAGATCTCTGGTAGGTATATACGAGTATGTACATAATTGCTATGCTGAATTGCTCTTTTTAAAAGTTAAACTGATAAATTTATTCATATAAGGGAGGTATTCACTAGATAAAAAGCAATGCAACTATTTCATTAAGCTGAATTGCAGAACTAAAATTCGTTGAGATAAGGCAAAAACGGGATAAGTCAAAAACTGAAGGTTTTCATCAATACCAATCATCAATATTTTTATCCGACTTATTACCAAAAAAGCAAATTATTACGATAAGAAGTAGTTGTGGTTGACTTAAGTTACCAAACGAAAGTGCGGGGAAACCCAAAATGCATTTTTTTTTTACTTTATAACTTTTACTCAAAGGTCAAAGTGGCATTAAAACTTCATATTTTACTGTTTAAATATTCATTTTCATCAGGCACTTCAAATGTTAAACAATTAATTTTCAATAAGTATTTGTCTGTATCTTTCTCTCTGTTTCCTTTGTAGTTATCCTTTATTTGATCTCAATGAATTTTCTTTGTCAAAGAAATGCATACCAAGCATTTGGTTTTTATGTGTAATTGATATTAAACAATTAAGAGTGCTATATATTCGGCTAAGCCCAATCGTATATACCCTTCACCATGGTGCAATAAAAACAGAAAGCTGTATTAATACCGTTCTTAAGAAATAAATATTCTAAATCAGTGGTGTCAATTATGATTGTGTTGGTGCGATTACTTTTGTGTCTTACATTCCCAGCGGGAGAAATCTGCGGTTGCGAGGCCTATTACGAGGCCTAATTAACATACATATTTTGCTATGAAGACTTTAGAGCAATTAATAATAATAGAATTATCAAAAAATGTTGAGTTATGGACACACAATTAGTTATTATTTAAATAAATTTAATTTGGAACCTGCATTTCGCAGAAACTTTGCTTATTTTTTGCAAAAATTGAGCACTTGACAATATTTGAAGTCTTTTTACAACCTTATACAATTCTTTCCAAAATTTTTAATTTTGTGCTCAACATACCTTTGCGAATGTCAACAATGAAAATAAGATTTACACATACCAATGCAAATAATAACCCCATTAAGTTTAAAAATATTCTATAATTATTAACCGCCATTATAAAAAGAGAAGATTTTACTAGCCTATAAAAATATACTAATATAAAACATAAGAGACATTGAAAATCATTTAGAGCATTTTTTTATCATTAAATATTTTTTATATGGCATCATTTATCTTTTTTTTAATAAACTAATCCGCTTGCATGCTCGTTATCGCTGTCTACAAGACTACTTAATAAAATTCAAATATGAAGTTTACAGAAGCTCAATAAACACAACATCAAGGCGAATTCATCAGAGTTATTCTTGATACTACAACAAGTACACCTCGTACAAAAACCACAAGCAATTTGTTTTTTTGAGAGTGTTTTGCAGTAAACAATTATATTTTACGCTCGGAAAATAAAAGAGCGTAAGCGTACATGTGAGTTTTGCTTACACAATTGTGTATGACGCTGACATTCCTGTTCTAAATAAATATTTTCTGCTACGCCTTCTTCTCCAATACTGATCATATTTTGTCGGATGTTGCGTATTGATAACCAAGATGCTTGTACCTTATATCGAAATTTTGACTCTTGCCTTTCCCCAGATATACAGAAAAATACACGGACATCGTTAAATCAACTGCACTAAAAATGTACGTTTTTGTTATGTGTAAAAAAGCAAAAAACTCATTAAACAAAATAATAAAAAAAAAAAACCTTTTTACTTTGGCGATGGGTATAAAAACACCAACAACATGAGAGATTATGAAAAAATTTAGAGGCAGTCGTGGTTTTTCGCTCATATCGCAGTCATTTACGGGCCGATCTAGCTGAAAGCAAAATTAAACGGAGAAAATCTGACGGAAATATATAAGAACTAAGTAACCATCATATCTGAGTTCTTCGGAAACACGATTTCAACAGACAAACGAACACATAAGGACCCAGAACATATATACTTTTTAGGGTCTGACATCAAAATTGCAGAAATTACAAACGGAATGACAAACTTATATAAGCCCTTTTACATTCGGTGAAGGGTATTAGAATTCAAGTTTTAAATAACAATAAATTAAAAGTTATATTCAAACAAAGAAAAACTTTTGTTGATAATATAAGAAAATCTTGTTATATAGTTATTTATTTAAAATGCATAATTCCTCAAATAACAATTTTTAATAATATTTAAAATTTATTGACACATAAAATCATTAAACAACTACTTTAAATAGATTTATACTCAATAATAAAAATATTTATAAAATGTTTTAATTTATCTATTTAGATATATCCGTTGAAGTGTCAATTAACGATTTATTTGGAAATATTTAACATTTACTAAACGAATAATACAATAATAATAAAAACTGCACAAATACAATGCAAAAATTCTGGAAACAAATTCAAGACAAAAATTTCTGTATGGCATCTATGAATTCCCTTAACTCTAGATTTTTTTCTGTTCTTTAATTTTATCAGCCCATTTGCAAGAAGAAGAATAAGACAGTAAGTTGTCTAGAGATAAACAATTTTAGCTAGTGCCTAAGCTGTTAACAATATTAGTATTGTGGTTATTTTATTGAACTGCTAATGGCTTTTAATTCAAATTTAGATATTTTTTAATTAGTCTTAAGTTCATTGAATTTAATTTTTATTAAATTATTTTATGAAGACAGGAATTTTACAACATGAAATAAATTAAAATTTTATTGATAATTTTTCATTCTTGACTGCGCTGCGATTTGAACCCAGGCTTTCACGGACAGGTTGGCCAGAATAGTTTCGATTGTAACAGTTCAATAAAATAACCACAATACTAACTATTGTTAACAGCTAGGGCACGAGCTATGTTTACATTTGTCCTTCAACTTGTGCTGTAAAAGGTCAACAAGAAAAAAGAAAGACAAAAAAAACAGGAAAAAACAAAAATGTACTTTGGATTTCAAGAAGAATTCTTCACAAAAAGTACGAAAAAATAGAAGTTAGGAAGAACATGTAAATCAATTGAAAATAGATAATCATTCATTCAAAAAAAAAGCAAATTTCGATCAACCAGAGTGAAAAGATTGATATTTGACTATTGACGTCATCCGGCTTCAATAGCCGAGTGAGTAAAACGGCAAACACCACTGAAGAGATTTTGTGGTTACAATCGACACTAGTATGGGCAACCTGTCCGTGAAAGCCTGGGTTCAAATCTCAGCGCAGTCAAGAATGAAAAATTATCAATAAATTTTAATTAATTTCATGTTCTAAAATTCCTGTCTTCATAAAAATAATTTAATAAAAATTAAATCCAATGAACTTAAGCCTAATTAAAAATATCTAAATTTGGATTAAAAAACAAATAACAGATCAATAAAATAACCACAATACTAATTATAAGTATATGTATAATAGCGGTTCTACGCCAAATTTACCCAAAAAGCCATTAAAATCACCAAAAAGCCATTAAAATTACCCAAAAGCCATTAAAATTTTTCCAAAGCCATTAAAAAGCCATTAAAATTATCCAAAAGCCATTAAAATGAACACGTGTTAAAGTATGTCAAATGAACACGTGTTAAAAAAGGTCAAATTTTTAAAAAAAAAAAATTTTCAAAAACAAAGCAATAAAAATGTCATAAAATTTTAAAAAAGGCAAAATTAGGGGGGAAATTCCTGAACACGTGTTAAAGTATGTAAAATGAACACGTGTTAAATTTTATAGGAAAGCAATGCACAAGTGGTGGGTGCATTGTTGAAGCCTTTCTTTTGTTGTGATCGATAGACAGACATAGAGATATGTAGATAGATACACAGACAGACCTTGAGGAAGAAATTGGAAAAATATTTTTTGTGTGTGTTTTGTGGAAGACAGACATACTGTACTTGTCAATGCACTTGTTGAAGCCTTTCTTTTGTTGTGATCGATAGACGGACCTTGATTTTGAAAAAAATTTTTGTGGACAATTTTTTCAAAGCGCTGATATTAAAATTAATAATTTATGGGGTGTGAGATGATAAGGGTATTGTATTGTATTGAGGTGTGTCTTGAATATAGATAGATAGATACACAGACATACTGTACTTGTTGAAGCCTTTCTTTTGTTGTGATCGATAGACGGACCTTGATTTTGAAAAAAATTTTTGTGGACAATTTTTTCAAAGCGCTGATATTAAAATTAATAATTTATGGGGTGTGAGATGATAAGGGTATTGTATTGTATTGAGGTGTGTCTTGAATATAGATAGATAGATACACAGACAGACCTTGAGGAAGAAATTGGAAAAATATTTTTTTTTTTTATTTTTTGTGTGTTTTGTGGATTGTTGAAGCCTTTCTTTTGTTGTGTGTGTGTGTGTGTGTGTGTGTGTGTGTGTGTGTGTGTGTGTGTGTGTTTATGGGTAACCAGATGGAGGGTTGTTGTTATTTTGTTTGTTTGGGTGATCGACGAAAATATTATTGGATGGATAGACAGACATACAGACAGACTGGCTTCGTAACAGCAAATGGTTTTTCAATTTTATTTGGGGTTGAAGAATAAATTCAAAGTATTTATTTATGATTTTTAAAAGAAAAGAGAAGATAAAAAGGGGGAAAAGGAAAGTTAGTCAGACAGACAGATAGTATTTATACTAGTTTGCATGGATTTTCCTATGTAAGTATTAAAAGTAAAAAAAGGCTTAGTGGAGTATACTTCTGAAAACTACTTTTATTTACATTTGAACACTGAAGATATAAAGAATGAATTCGAGCCTGTTGGAAATTGAATTTGTGGACGAAAATTCTATGGAAGCAGCAGAAGAAGACATTACACAGACGCGTACAAATGCGTTAATCGACGAAGCTATAGCGAATATGCTAAAAGGAATTGAAATCCCCAACAACCAGCTGGCATACTATGATTTTTTGTGGGAAATTGAGGATTTTCTGGACGATGAAGAGGGAGATACCATCATTTTGAAGGCAAATGATGGTTTTTATTTGGACGAAGATGGAGATCGTTATATTAGGGAAGTAGACTTATGTTTATAGATGTAGTAGTGATTTTTTTTTTTAATTCAAAATATATTTTAAGAAATTAATAAAAAATATAAATAATAAAAACTAATAAAATTGAAATTAGAATTTGTTTTACAATGGGTGTGGTGGGTAAAAAATTGAAAAAAAAAACATTATCGATAACTTTAATGAATTATAGCAAATAACATATGTTTAGACTATGTGTAACCAAAAATTTTTTTTTTTTCTATAAATTGTGAATTTATTGAGTTATTTATTACATTTCATTATAAATTATCAAACGATGAATATTAACGCGGAATTAATTGCTTCATTCAATAAATTAAATATGAAACATATTTTAAGTGTAAAAAATATGGTAGATGGAAAGGACTATCCTATTACAGGAGCTGAACGAGTAACTACAAAATATGGAGATGTTATAGTCTTAGAATTGGATGGAGCTATGCTTTATCTTCCTAAAAGATTTAATGCCTTAACTGAAAACGATGTTGGGAGCCTATCAACTGGCTCATATATCATTTCAAAGATTCCTTTAGATGACGAAAAGGATAGCATTAATTATAAGCTGGAAATTAAGACGGCTCCTCCTACGAAAGGATATTATCCTTATACTCATTTTAATACATTTAAATAAAATAATTTTTTTCAATAAAAATGATTAAACAATAAAAATAAATTATTATAAATTCTTGTGTTGTTTTCTTTTATTAGTAAACAGATAAATATATATAATGTAGAATTATTAATATTTTTAATAAGTTGTAACTGAAATCTTAATGTGGAAAGATGGAGGTTATTGAAGCTTTTCTACAAGAATTTGGAAGTGTAATCTTTGAAGAACATTTGGAATTATTATGTACATTCAAAAGAGAATATACAAATTTTAATGTATATAATATGCCTTGCTCTCACGAAAGTACAAGTGGAGATGTCGTGGGTTTGTGTGGATGCTACTTTTTCTATAAGAGGAAAAAGGAGGTTATAAGAATTATAGAAAATTATAAAAAGATATTAAAATATTTTAGAAGTCTAAATTTATGTACAAGAAAACAAAAATAATTAAATAAAATAAAAAAAAAAAAAAAAAAAAAAAAAGATAAAAGCAATTTTTTTCTTTAAATAGAGAGTTTCAAAGCAAAAATATTATTAGTTTACATTTAAAATTCATCGAGAATGTTCAATCTTGTAAGAAGCCCGAAAATATACGACTGTGTATTTGAGTTGGAATATTTTATAAATTTAAAATTAAAGATATCTTGCGGATTTTCCACAGCTCTTGGTTTTAAGCCTATTGTCTGGTTGTATTATAAGGATAGGAACTTCATTGGATTGGACCGGGATGAATGGATAAACCTTATGAGCTATAAGGAATATATTAAGGCAACACTTAATCAGTATGAATTCCAAGATTATATGAATCTAATTAATAAGGATGAAAAGAAGGATGTTCAATATACATTTCAGTATAGGAATAATATTTGCTATCTCATCCTACAACAGGGAAACCATAAAATAAAAATTGATCCTGAAACTTGGAAATCTCTGACTCAAATTGGAATATTCTTGACGACATTTTTAAGCTGGAATACAATTCTTCGCAAGCAAATCTTATATTTTTATTATGAACATTATATTCCTAATTGCTCTATTTTAAATAAAACAAATGTACAATATTATGAAATTAAAAATATAAATGAAAGAGATATAGAAATTGATTTAACCAGACTTTGTTATGAGTTTGGAAAAAAAATGCAAAATAAAATTAAAACAGATGTTAAAATCTATAGATTATTATTAAGAATGGATAATAAATAAAAAACAAACAAACAAAAAAAATAATAAAAAAAAAAAAACAAAATATTTGAGTTTTTATTAATTCTTTATTTTGAAATTTATTAAAAATTTTAAACATAAATGACCACAAATAAAAGTATTAAATTTTTGATATCTTAAATAGTTATATTTAATGTTTTTACCCAAGTATCTTAAAACTTCTATAGGTGGTTGGAGATTACCAAAACTATCAAAGTATTCTACATTGTCATTATTTTTATAAAATGCTACCCAATGCGTTCCATATCCTCTATTTGAATCCAAGTTTATAATTCCATTCTCTATTCGGTGTGGAGTTTTAG
This sequence comes from Pollenia amentaria, assembly GCA_943735925.1. Lineage (NCBI taxonomy): Eukaryota > Metazoa > Arthropoda > Insecta > Diptera > Polleniidae > Pollenia > Pollenia amentaria. The sequence goes on along the minus strand of OX031008.1, from coordinate 193,797,982 downwards.
GAAGTTTATCCCTCATATATACTCCTCTAAAATAAGGAATATACTTCTTCCCAAATGTTCTCAAGTCCACATCTGTTAGCGGTCTATTAGGTAGCTGCTTTAATAGTTTTTTGATGAGGTATAAAATATTCCATAGCCTTTTTTATAGGGTTTAAGATATAGACCTTTACCCATAGCTATTGCCTCTAATGTTTTGTTATGACGCTTACTTTCTTCGAGCTGTTGTCTACCATTTTTAGCTAAAGTAATAGTTTTAGCGATTGCTGACCCACCAGAAGCTATTGCTCCCAATGCTCCAAGTGCTGTTAGAATAGGGACAAGTGGAAGAAAACCGCCAAGTTTAGGTATGTTGATAATTCTAGGAATTTTTACTATAGATTTTTTTCCAAGAAATGAATGTTGGATAGCTTTTCGTGCAGTTTTAATAGCGGTTTTGATGTCATTTGGTTTTTCCTTTTTTAAAATATCGGTTGCTGATTTAACGGCATTCTTAAAAATATTTCGTCTACACTTTTTCTTTTGGTTGCCAGTTTTTACTCCCAAGCCCAATTTAACTTTTGACTTCATTGCGTTAGTGACAAGGTATGCGTTGAGTTTTTCTCCAAATGTACTATCTTTAGCTTTAACTCTACTCCAAGCTTTTTCTGCTAGTTCTTTATCTGCGTTATGTCGTTTATGAATATCAGTGTTCTGAGAATAAGCAATATCATGAATCTTGCAAGCTGCGTCCAAAGGATTGATACCTTTATCACCCCTTTGTAATCGTTTTTCCAATTTAGTTCCTGGTCCACAAAACTGATAACCCGGTAAATGAAGTTCAAGTGGTATTGAATTAATTAAGCTATTTACAAGTCCTTTTCCAAGGACGAATTGTTTTCTACTAAGTTCTTTATTTTTATACACAATCATTTATATATAAAATTGCTTTTCTGAAAATAAAAAATAAATAAAAAATCTAAAAGTAAATAAAACGTTACATTAAACAAACGTATGCTTTCAGTTATTAAGATGCGTTTGGTAAAACAACATTCGAATATTTCAGTGAGAAACTTGGATTTAATGGAAAACAGAAATGGTTTTAAACATAGCTGTCTTTTACCTAATTCTATCAGAGCACTAATAGTTGGTCCCTCAAACTGTGGCAAAACAAATATAATGCTAAGTTTAATTGAAAGTCCGAATGGTTTAAAATTTAAAAATATTTATATATACTCAAAATCATTAAATCAACCGAAATATAAATATCTGTCAAGATTAATTTCATCAGTAAAGGGTATGGGACTTTATACATTTTCAGACAATGAACATGTCATACCACCCGAAAAAGCTAAAGTAAATTCTATTATGATATTTGACGATGTCGCTTGTGAAAAACAAAATAATATAAGATCATATTTCTGTATGGGGAGACATAAGGATATTGATTCTTTTTATTTATGTCAGACTTATACACATATTCCAAAACATTTAGTACGTGATAATGCAAATATGATTATTTTATTCAAGCAAGATGAATTAAATTTAAAGCACATCTACAATGATCATGTTGGCAGTGACATGAGTTTAAATATGTTTCGTTACATTTGCGGAGAATGTTGGAAGGATAAATATGGATTTCTTATAATAAGTAAAGATGATGAAATGAAGCAAGGGCGTTATAGAAAAGGCTTTGATCTATTCATTCAGATTTAGTCATATAAATACTACTAACTACATCAGACGTATACCTATTAATATTAAATACGTTTTTTTTTTTTTCCACTTGGAAACTGTTAAAATTATTCCACGAAGCTGTTTAGCTGTTTTCAAAAGCTGTTTAACTGGTTTCAAAAGCTGTTTATCTGTTTTAAGAAGCTGTTTAGCTGTTTTCAAAAGCTGTTTAACTGGTTTCAAAAGCTGTTTATCTGTTTTAAGAAGCTGTTTAGCTGTTTTCAAAAGCTGTTTAGCTGTTTTCAAAAAGCTGTTTAGCTGTTTTAAGAAGCGGTTTAGCTGTTTTCAAAAGCTGTTTAGCTGTTTTCAAAAGCTGTTTAGCTGTTTTCAAAAGCTGTTTAGCTGTTTTCAAAAGCTGTTTAGCTGTTTAAAGAAGCTGTTTAGCTTTTTTTTTTTCATCAAAGTTATAATCATGGAAGAAAATATTTTAAAAGAGTTGGTGAAATCCAAAAAAATTTTAAAGAAGAAATTTGAAAGCATACGACTTGGAGAATTGGAAAAATTCAATAATTTAGAAAGAACATTTAAACCTTTAACAGAACCTCTAAAGAAACTAGTCAAATTGTCAGATTCGTCAAATTTAACAATACCCACAGACGAAAAATATAAATGTAAGCACAATACTAAAATAAAAACGGAAAATAATACTATATTCACCAGCACTCCTAAGAAAAAATTATTGAACGAGAAAAACATTAATTCAGCACCTAATAGAATTAAAATAGATAAAGAAGAAGAAGAAGAAGAAGAAGAAGAAGAAGAAGAAGACTATAATAGTAATAGTGAAGATGAAGTAAATGATAAATCGAAAAATGAACAATTTTATTCTCAATCATCCGATTGGGAGTTTGATTTATCAACCCTAAATGGAAATAAAAAGCTTGACACTATATTTGGACCTCATAAAATGGAAAATGGAGACTGGAAATTTGGAAATTCTATTTTAAAGCTAACCGATGATAAAATAATAATAGGTCAAAAATCTTGGGCACTAACCCCAGGGTTATACTCATTACTTTTTCATAAAAATCCAAAACAATTTGATTCGTCAGAGCTAGCAATATATAAAAATATTTTACTTGATACAAATGCACATCGAAGAAACTATGATCCTAATAATCAAATCAATGGAAACAGAGGTTATAAATATAAAAAAATAATAAATAAATTGTTTACTACAACTACTCACGTTGGTAAGGGTTTAATGGAGGTAAATCTTAATAAACCGAACTATATATACTGGGATAATCCTAATGAAATTGTAGACCGATTGAGGCTGTTAATAGCATCACAACATGCTGGTAACAATAATCATTCTAATGAAATAATATCTATAATCGAAGAACTAAGGGAAGCAAATATAATTGAATAACTTTTAAATAAATAAATAAATAAATAAAAAATTATGACTGTTGACAAATTTGGTCATTACTATAATCAAAAATATATAGGAGATATAACAAGAAACAACATTTCAAAAAAATTCGGTATCAAACTCAACGTAAATAATATTGACATAGAGAATAAAAGAATTTTAAATTTGTCACCTCCAATGAATGGGACAGATGCTGTTAACAAAAATTATGTGAATATACAAATGACCCATATGCAAGAACATTTAAAAAGGGGTATAAACAAAGAAGTTTTAATTGTAAGAAATGAAATAAAGGATTTAAATAAGAAAATTTCTGATATATATAGTGCAATGATTCATCACAACAAACTTTCATCACAACAACAACAACAACAACAACAACAACAACAACAACAACAATAACATAATGGAAAAAAGAACGATAATAAATGAACTACATTCTAGAGCACGCAAAAATTTCTTAAGACGGAAAGTAATAACAAAGGGAATTGATGATCTTTGGCAAGCAGATTTAGTAGAAATGGGTAACTATTCCATTATAAACAACGGATACAAATATATGCTAACAGTTATTGATACATTTTCAAAATATGCTTGGGCTGCAGCAATTAAAGCAAAAACCGCAAATGAAGTTTCCAAAGCTTTCCAAGAAATACTAAGTAAGGGGCGAATACCTAAAAATTTACAAACAGATGACGGAAAAGAATTTTTTAATAAGGAGTTTGGTTTACTAATGCGTAAATATTCAATTAATCATTACTCTACTTATAGTGTAATGAAAGCTTCAATTGTTGAACGCTTTAATCGAACACTAAAAGGTATGATGTGGAGAGAATTTAGTTATAATGGAACATTTCACTGGATTGATATTTATAAAAAACTAGTTGATCAATATAACAGAAAAACTCATAGTAAAATTAAAATGGCGCCTATTGATGTAAAACGTGAACATGAACAACATCTACTGAAAACTGCATTTAGCAGTTTAAAAATGTTTAAATCATCAAGGTTTAAGGTTGGGGACTATGTTCGCATAAGTAAATATAAACATATATTTGAAAAAGGTTATACACCAAATTGGACTACAGAAATATTTAAAATAAAATCGATACAGAACACCTACCCAATAACATTTTTACTTGAAGACTATCAAGGAAATCCTATAAAAGGCGCATTTTACAAGGAAGAAATACGTCGTACACGTTATCCTAATACATTTCTGGTGGAAAAAATTTTAAAAGAAAAAGGTGATAAAGCGTATGTTAAATGGTTAGGTTTTCCAAACCAACATAATTCTTGGATAAGTAAAAATGAAATATTATAAGAAAACAAATACAAAAAATAGTTTTTCTAATAAATGTATAAATTTAATAAAACAAAAAAACTCAAGCATTTTCATTTCATTTACAATTTACCATTCAGGATGTCAATTACTTTAGCTTTAAGTGGAAATTCATCAATCCTAACGGCAAATTATTTCCCACCAATAGATCTAAAAGATGACTATGAATGTTCTCTAGTTGATTTTCATTCATATAACTCTATTCCTAATGTAGATTATGATAATAATTTATTTCATATAGGAGATAAAATAATTGAAATTCCTATTGGATCATACGAGTTACAAGATATTGTTGATTATATAGTTGGGCAGTATAAAGCAGAAAATTATAATAAATCTATTCTCATTAAAGCTAATAATAATACTTTACAAATTGAAATAACTTCATCCCACGATGCAATTTTATTTAATCGAAAACGATCCATTGGTACGCTGTTAGGTTTTAGTGAAGAAATTTTAAAGGCTGGTATGAAACATGTATCAAATCAACCTGTAAATATATTAAGAGTTAATGCTATACAAATTCAGTGTAACATCATAACAGGAGCATATATGAATAATTCTCCCGCACATATACTACACGAGTTCGCATTAGACGTACCACCAGGCTATAAATTAGATGTTATTGCTAATAACCTAATTTATTTACCAGTAAACGTCAAAGAAATAACATATCTCAAAATTTGGATTGTTGACCAAGAAAATCGTGCAGTTAATTTCAGAGGTGAAGAAATAACACTTAGATTACATCTAAGACCCAGAAAAAAATGATAATTTACAATAAAACTAAGCACATTAAAGTTAATAGGGTCATTCCTACTAATCATATTAAAGCTATAAGACCATCATTATCGAAAGAAAACACCACCTTTTTAAAATTGCTTAAGTTAAAAATAAAGAAAAATGTCTGATATACTCAATGTCATTGAAAAACCGTATTCTGATGAAAATATAATAAAAAAAGATTATCACAGCTATGTGCCCTATATTCAATCATTTAAAAACAATGATGAAATTCGAATTACACTACAAAATCAAGACTTATATGTTCTTCCGTCTGAAAGCTACTTATATATAGAAGGAAACATAAAAAACACTAAAGGTGAAGAAGCGTCAGAAAATACTAGATTGAGGAATAATTGTGTTGCATACTTATTTGATGAAATACGGTATGAGATTAATGGTGTTGAAATTGATCGTACTCGATACTTGGGAATATCCAGTACAATTAAGAATTATGTCTCACTAAATGAATTTGAAAGCAATATGATGAGAAATGCAGGGTGGAATATTTCTGAAGACCTGTCAATGCGAAAATTTAATTTTTATATTCCCCTTAAACTACTATTGGGATTTGCTGAGGATTTCAATAAAATAATTTTAAATAGTAAACATGAACTTATTCTTTTACGAAGTTCAAATGATGATAAGGCGTATTACTCTACAGATGCTAATGAAAAATTAAGTTTATCGATTAAAAACATAACATGGAGAATACCACATATTCACCTATCAGATACACGAAAAATACAAATAATGAAGATTATAAAGGAGGGTGTTTCATTACCCATAGCATTTCGCAGTTGGGACTGTTATTTTAATCCAAAATTTTCCGGAGGCAGAAATCACAACTGGAATATTAAACTATCAGTGAATAGAGAAAGGCCAAGATTTCTTTTATTCGTATTAGAAAACGATAATAAATATATACATTCAGATTTGAAAAATGTTAAAGTGCATTTAAATTCAGAATCGTATCCATATGATGATTTAAATTTAAAATTTGAGGAGAATCGATACGCTATTTTGTATGATATGTATGCTAAGTTTCAACAAAATTACTATATGAGAGAAGCACAACCTCTTCTTTCATGTGAGAAATTTAAAAATATTCCAATTGCAGTAGTTGATGTTAGTTATCAAAATGAAATTGTTAAAAATGGGCCTATCGATGTGAAAATTGAGTTCGAGACAAGTAGTCCAGTATCAAAAAATACAAATGCTTATTGTTTAATCCTACACGATCGTATGATGGAGTACACACCTTTAACTGGAATTGTTCGAAAAGTTATATAATCTATTTTAAAATACATTCTAATACTTACTTTTTTTCATTTAATTTCTATTAAATAAAGAATAAAACTGTTGGTTTTTTTTAAATAAATTTTGGTTTTTTTTTATTTTATGTGTATATAGGTGTATATATTTACATATATTTACATTTACAGATTCTATACTAATTATTTAGTGACTCAATATCACTAATTAACCTACTTAATTCTAAATCACCATTATCAGTATCTAACTGATAATGGTGCCATGCAAGTGTATTAATCTCATCATTTCTTATTTTACGTTTACTATCAATAAAATTTAAAGCTATTTTATTAACTCTATTTGTTAGTATTGTGTGTAACTTAGATGTGAATGTGTACATACATGCCCCTACTGATTTCTTATTAAATAAGACATGTTTATAATGATCTATAGTATAATTGTCTACCACGCATTTTTTAACCCCCTTAGCTTTTTTAACATCTTTATCATCTTCAACTGTGAAAGAATAAACTTTGGGTCCTAAGCCTACATATTCAGTGATGAATTTACCTTCAGTTTCATCTTTCATCATTCCAAGTACTTTTTTATTTAATTGAGGAAAGTTAAATGGATTATTTTGTGAATATGCTGATGTGTCAAAGAGTGTTTTTAAATCTCCTCTTATATCATCATAGAAATCATCAGTTTTAATTGAGTAAATAAAAGAGTCAGTGTCCATATAATTGAGATTTATATTATCTCCGAATTTAGGTTTCATATACTCATAATGGAAATCATACATTTTCCATTTTGATAGATCAAGTACACAAAAGCCTAAATAAATGGGTTTATTGTAATATGTCAAAGTTTTGTTCATTTGTACAGCCCATAATTTATCAGTAAACTGTGAAATACTGTGAAAATTTGGTTTTGCTATAAGTTCACCTACACCCAATTTATTGCGATTAGTACGACCCCATTCACTAACCAACCGAACGTCTTTTCTCTTATCGACATTTTCCATGGTTTTACCATACACAGCATTATTGAGCAATTTATAGAAATCTTTTTCAAATTGATTCTTAGCTTCTGTTCTATGTGTCGTATTTAAATCTATGTATGTCTTTAACCACGGCTTTTGATTAAATTTCAGAATTCGGTGAACTTTTTCCAAAACCAATCCATTATTTAAACATTGCTCTAATGTTTTATAATGTATGACATATTTCTTTTTGTCAGATAGATCAGCAATTAATTTTTCATATTTACTCCCACCAATTATTTTGTTTTCCACACAGAATGGCAGGTCATTATGATAATCATGACAGCTAGACGGGTATGATAAATCGACTTCATAAATATAACCAACATCTGAGTTATGTGGAATATTTTTGGGGTGAATGAAGTCATTTGTCCAACTGAAGCCTCCATATGGTAGTGACTCTGACATTGCCCAACCATAAAGATTATTTGCGTCTAAATATAAAATGTATTCGGAGGGTTTTGTAGGATCATAATCATTAAGATATTTATGATTCGCCTTACTATACCTCTTACTACATTGTGAAAGACCACCACGAATTCCTCGTTTAATAAAATTATACATTTCTAGATCTGTTAATAATTCTAGCTCAATTCTTGTATATTTTAACATTGCATCCCAAGAAAGCCCTGGGATGGTATAATAATGTGGAGGATCTAGGTTATAAATCTTCTTACAGAGCTTTCTGAAGTTTTCAAATATATCTGTAAGTAACAACACGTCAGTTTTTAAATACAGCTCCATGTAATCCTTAATAGTCTCACAATCAAATTTTGTCCATATATTTTGTGCTAGCAAATAATCTTCTTCTGAACATTTTTTATCATTTAACCTACTATAAAATGCTTCAATTGGTGGGAGTTTCTTTTCATTTAATTTTTCAAATGAATTTAAATATTCATAAGGAAAAACACCCTTTCGCTTCATAAGAGAAAACTTCTCAGCATCTGGAAAATATTTTCTAACTGCATTTAAATCTTGATCATTGAGGTTACTAGCTAATGATTCCAAACCAGATGCCATAAATCTTAAAGAGTCTAAAAATCTAAGCTCAATTTTTTTTCCAGTTTTATAAACTCGCACCTTTTCAAGTTGTTTTGAAATAATATGCTGAGGAATATTTTGCTTCACTTTTCTTATATACAACTCATTTATATAATCATCAATTTCTTCATCAGTATATACCCGAACAGTATGCGACAAAGAAATGTATAATTCTTTATTTATTGGAATTACATTTGTCTCCCCTTTAATACTAAGTAATTCTTTAATAAATAAGTGACAGTCATATTTCGAAAAATTATGGAAAAATATAGGAATAAAATTTGGAATTTTAAAATTTAAATTACACGAATTATGTGCAGCCCCTCTATATTTTCCTGATAAGTGGCAGTGATCTCTCACAGCTAGTTCATCGCCTAGTGCTAAACCGCAAATATGACAGTTAATAGAGTTTAAAAATTGTTCTTCTTCTAAGGGGGTTAATGAATGCATGGGGACAATTTTTTCATAATACTTCTTATACATTTGTCTACATTCATTTATTAAATTATTTACAAAATGTTGCCCTACATTAACACTACTACTACTACTACTAAACATTTTAAACTTATCTAAATTTTCATTAAAATTACACTTAATATTAAAACCATATGCACATGGAACATGTTTTTTTGTAAATCTACTATTTTCATTAATACTACTTACATCTACTTCCTCGAGAACGCATTCAAAATCCGCATACACAGTGAACGGGAGATTCATTTGTCGCTCATGATGGGAAAACTTTATGATGGATTTGTCTCCCTCCGGCATCTTGGGAATGCATTCTCCACACTCTCTCTCCTTATGAATTACCATTCTCTCTGGTATATTTGTATGGTAGAGACAACTATTGCAAAAAATTAAAGCACCTTCATATTTTGAAATTTGGGACCTTAGTAGTCTAAGAGAAAAAGAATTTTTGTTAATAAGATGTTTTGCACGATATATTTAAATATTTTGATAACTACCTTGAAATATTGTTTATTAGAATGTAGTGCATTTTATCACCACATTCGTCTTCCAGCAGCATAAGGTTTATATGCATATTTTTTTCCTTTTTGGTAATGTAGTATGGTCCAATAACAGCCTTGGATTTCCTATCAAACCCGAACACATTTACACTTATATCAGTATTATTTCTTTCAAATACTTTAATATCTTTCACATCAGTAGGAAATTGCATTGATGTGAAATTAAGTGTTCTACCGCAATCAAGCTTAATATTATTGTCAGCAATATTTGGTATATTGTAAATTGTCTGTCTGTATACATGACTGTCATCACCATTATAAAATGCTGCTATTACACTCCATTTAAAGCAAAATACATCATTGTTTTGAATGTTGACACAAGCTTTCTTCCTCGCCAGCTCTACGGGTGTAGGTATATATTGGGATCCTGATAATGGTGATGCTTTATTTATGTTTATTTCCAGCCATTTAATTTGGATAAGCGTCCAACCAGAATCTCTTTCTTGAAACTCAGACATCTTCGCCTTAATCTTTTCAAATTGAAGTGTGAGAGCTGAGCCAATATTGTCTGCCCTTGATAAGCGTATCATTTCCGTATTGTGGTACATATCAGTTTCTGGTTTAAGAGGATGTGCTGGTAGCTTATATCGAGCTGTCAATTCCAAATTAAATTTCACAATTATGTGCTCAGCCAGACAATTATTTAATAATTTCTGAACATACATTTGACCCTCTTTCAAATATTCATTTGCATTCAAATTCAAATCTCCTTTCGGGAAACGGTACGTCAAAAGTCGAGATTTAAATGAATTTTTTATCAATTGAATCCGGTTTCCAATTCTCTCCTGTACATTTTTCTTGTGTTCGGGTTGGGAGCAATGAATAAACCACTGTTGTGGTTGAATTTTAACATTACAATCCTCACACATAATAAAAGATTCTGAACATGACTCAGGCTTTTGTTGTTTAAATGGTATATTTGATTGTAACATCGATAGACGCTTCCTAGATGCATCCGATGTTGAAGGATGTTCATCCATTTCTTCTACTTGTTGTTGTTGTTGTTGTTGCTGCTGTTTTTGTTGCTGTTGTTGCTGTTGAAGGAAATCTAGATGGATTTCCATATGTTTTTTCCTCTCCATTGATGTCAGGGATATATGATTGCACACATCACATGGCACATGAATTTGAATATGTTTTTGTAATTTTTGTTTCTTTTTATATTGGTTTTGGCAAATTTCACAAATTAGTACACTAGCCATTATTATTATTTTAAAATATTAATTTCTTTTTTTATTTTCACAAAAAAAAAGCACAAACTTTCTTAAGCAAGTCTACTTTAGAAACTAATGAATAGAATATATTTAAAACCTTTTATATACTTTCAAATATCTATACAATCGTAAATTTACTTATCAACAAATAAAATACCAGACTGTCTCTGTATATCTGTCTGTCTGACTAACTTTCCTTTTCCCCCTTTTTATCTTCTCTTTTCTTTTAAAAATCATAAATAAATACTTTGAATTTATTCTTCAACCCCAAATAAAATTGAAAAACCATTTGCTGTTACGAAGCCAGTCTGTCTGTATGTCTGTCTATCCATCCAATAATATTTTCGTCGATCACCCAAACAAACAAAATAACAACAACCCTCCATCTGGTTACCCATAACACACACACACACACACACACACACACACACACACACACACACACACACACACACACACACACACACACACACACACACACACACACACACACACACACACACACAACAAAAGAAAGGCTTCAACAATCCACAAAACACACAAAAAATAAAAAAAAAAATATTTTTCCAATTTCTTCCTCAAGGTCTGTCTGTGTATCTATCTATCTATATTCAAGACACACCTCAATACAATACAATACCCTTATCATCTCACACCCCATAAATTATTAATTTTAATATCAGCGCTTTGAAAAAATTGTCCACAAAAATTTTTTTCAAAATCAAGGTCCGTCTATCGATCACAACAAAAGAAAGGCTTCAACAAGTACAGTATGTCTGTGTATCTATCTATCTATATTCAAGACACACCTCAATACAATACAATACCCTTATCATCTCACACCCCATAAATTATTAATTTTAATATCAGCGCTTTGAAAAAATTGTCCACAAAAATTTTTTTCAAAATCAAGGTCCGTCTATCGATCACAACAAAAGAAAGGCTTCAACAAGTGCATTGACAAGTACAGTATGTCTGTCTTCCACAAAACACACACAAAAAATATTTTTCCAATTTCTTCCTCAAGGTCTGTCTGTGTATCTATCTACATATCTCTATGTCTGTCTATCGATCACAACAAAAGAAAGGCTTCAACAATGCACCCACCACTTGTGCATTGCTTTCCTATAAAATTTAACACGTGTTCATTTTACATACTTTAACACGTGTTCAGGAATTTCCCCCCTAATTTTGCCTTTTTTAAAATTTTATGACATTTTTATTGCTTTGTTTTTGAAAATTTTTTTTTTTTTAAAAATTTGACCTTTTTTAACACGTGTTCATTTGACATACTTTAACACGTGTTCATTTTAATGGCTTTTGGATAATTTTAATGGCTTTTTAATGGCTTTGGAAAAATTTTAATGGCTTTTGGGTAATTTTAATGGCTTTTTGGTGATTTTAATGGCTTTTTGGGTAAATTTGGCGTAGAACCGCTATTATACATATACTATTATACATTGATAACGTTATTTTAAATTTAAAATTAAACGTACAATGTTATAAAATATTATTATTTCAAACATATTTTTTTACTATTATTATTAGCCATAACATGTTTGGAGACAACCAGAATATGTTTTCGGCTTTTGGTTGGATGAATGTAATATGGTTGCAGTGATAATAATATGGCTTAAGTAGCCATAAGTTGTGTTTGTCTATAGTTGTAGTTTATTTTATTAAAACATTATAAAAATTAACCATATTTGAAGTTTCAAGGGAGGATTTATTGTTAATTAGAAACAAAATATTATCAATCGTGAAAAAACGAATGTTAAATTTTTTTCTGTGCGTGTAGAGGAAGCACAGTACTTTCTTAAGTTTTATAAATCGGTCGAACATTACAAAACTATAAGGTGTCTTAGCGAAAGTTATAAACTTTAATAAATTTCAAATAAGTATTTAACTAGTACTTAAACGAAAATGAGTTAACTTTAAATCCTTGCAGGATTGTTTATCCCATGATTCTTAAGAAATGTACAAGTACATTACACTCCGGAAAATCAATTGCAGTGACATATTTTTAAGTAATTCAACAATATTTTTGCTAAGAGGATAAACACAGCTGTCTTTAGCTGAACCCTTATTTCAGTATTTTTCAAATTTTTTCCATTATAAACTTAAAAAGAGGGAAAGACCAAACTGGGGATCCCTGCATTTTAAATAATGTTTATCACTGAACATTTATAAATATGAAATAATAAAAATAGAAAAATACAGCAATTTCCATTGTGCATGAAACATGAAAAAATTAATACACAAACAAAACACGCTACAAAATACACACACTACAGTGGGTCTAAAGTTTTACAAATTCAAACATGGAAAACTTATAAAGGAAACAAAAGCTTTTGAACTGAACTGACTTAAGTTATAAATTAATTCAAGTTAAAATAATAATTTTGTTTGACTCTACTGTATTGGAATGTCTTATAAATAGTTCCATTCTACACTTATTTTTCAAAGCATCCACTAGAACATTACATTTGACTCACTGAGGCGTATGTGTGATAAGGATTCATTGTTGTTTGAACCAGCTATTTGTTGTAAAATTTTTACGCTGTAACAATTTCTTTTATTTTTTTGTTCAGTAAATATATAAATATATTCTTATCTATGTATGTATTAGTTAAAGTAATGCATTGTACATATTTTTCATATAAAAAAGCAAGTATAAACGTAATTTTCGTATAATAACGAACATTTGTCTTTTGATTTTTTTGCTCTTGGCTTTTACTAGTATTCCTTCTGTTCCTTAAAACTTAACTATACAAAAAAATAACAAAAACCCAAGTAAATTGCGCTACATTTTTTCTTTGTCAAATTTATGGGGATTTGCAAAAAAAAAAAATTTTTTTTTTTACGCAATTTTTATGTGAATTTAACTTGAAGTGAATTTATGCATACAGACGAAATGTATAAATTTAACGTTTGTAGCGGCAGCAGCGAGTACGACACTTAATTTAGTGCTTTCTTTTACAGAGTCAAATTGTTTAGGATTTTATTGAACTATTAAAACAGAAATTCAATGTGTTGTAACAAATTGCTTCACATTTAACCTTGCCACATAAAATTTTATTTCAATTCCCTCTGTCTGGCTAAAGGCATTAAGTTCTTTTTCCACATCCTTTTTTATTTTATGTTTTAATTTTTTTTTTAATTGATAGATTTAGGAAAAATTTTTTTTTAATATTTTTATAATTTCCAATGAAAGTTATAAAAAATTTTTGTGGCTGATAAAGTAGATTCGTTTACTTTAAATGGAAATAATTTTTCTTATTTGCAACAGGGGGTTTGCAGAAGAATATATAAGTGGGGATAAGATTTATAAAGTTGTTTAGAAAAGATCTACTGTTTACGAAAAATGTTAAAGATTAACCCCCATATTCATAAAAAATATTTTAGGCTAATAAAAGGTTTATGAAACGAATTTTCTATTAAAATTTGTTTAATAAGCCTTTTATTAATCAAAAATATTTTTTATGAATAATAAAAGGTTTATGAAACGAATTTTCTATTAAAATTTGTTTAATAAGCCTTTTATTAATCAAAAATATTTTTTATGAATATGTGGTTAAATTAATAATTTGTATGTAACAGTTACATTATTTTTTCTTTCAACATGAAATAAAAATCGCATAAAGAAATCCAATAAAAATACAGATAAAATACAATATTAGGCAATATCAGATGTGAAGTTTGTATATGGATCTAGTGTTATGAACAAATCTGTATAAAACCTGGCCTCACAGAATTCAAATTCGTTGCGGGCAAGACGTTTCCAGCGAGGTCTTTTGATAAATTCTTGACTTATTTTCATGCAATAAGGTCGTGTATTTTTCAGTCTTATAAAAAAATATGACACACCGAATTTTACCATAAAAGGTGTACCAGATTGTTTTCTATTTACTATGGGGCCTATGGTAAATTAGTCATAAAAAATTATTTTGTGCGAAATTTAATCAAAATCTGTTCACTCTGTTACCATTTATATTAGTCTTTTTAACAAAAAAAAAATATATCAATTATTTAGAGAGGTTTTTCCACTTTTGTATTAATTACTCTTTTCCTACTAAATCGACTTTGCTGGATTTTAATTTAAAACTGCTTAGGAGAACTGGAAACAATTCCTCACCATTATTTTTCTTTTCTGTTGAGTCTTTTGAAAGTGAACATGTTTTCAACATATGGATAGACAGACGGACGTGGCTTAATCGACTTAAAATTCTTTAAGCACCCAAAATATATGTTACTTTATCGGATATTCGATAAATACTAAAACAGTTTCACACGGATTGACTACTAGTGGTATAGGGTATAAAAGTTGCTTTGTTCATCAATCTACTTAACCCTCTAACCACTGAAAATTAGTGAGCAATAAATGTTGGCATATGATTTTTATTTTTAATTATAACCATCAATTTTAGGTGGTTGACTGACTAAGTTTGGTTCTTTAAAAGGCATATTACTTCCAAAGCTTGAACATAGGATTTCATTTTTGTGTCTTTCCACAAAACAATAGTTACATATGTCGATCCCGTAAGACGATTTAACATATTACGTTAAATAACCTCGTTCTGATCCGGCTTATCGGATATGTGCGGGTTGTGCAACGACTCGGAGTAGTTAGAAGCAGTTGAGTACATTCTCGGCTACTGTCCTAGGCTAAAGGGCAGCAGGCTGAGGTGGCTGGGCAGCAGATTCCTAGGCGAATTAGGGGATGTCTCGGGCTGTGGACTCGAGAGTCTGATAGGGTGCTAACCGCACGTTGGCCGAATTTGTGTTGAGTGGGGTTTCTCTCGGGTTTGGTCCGATATCTTCTGTTCTTATCTATCATTTTTATCTTTTCTTATGCTTTCGCTATTCATTTCACCTACTTTCCATCTATCGTTATCTAAATAAGGCGTCACAATGGACCATATTGGTCTCTGCGTGAAGGTGTGAAGGAGACTGCACACCAGCCTTTCCACCTACCTGCCTAACCTCGTTCTTCTTTCTTTTATGTATAGCGTCAATCAGTTCAAAGATTGCAATTAAAAACGGAATTCTCTTTTACAGTATGCAGGCGGTAGAGAATTTAATACATGCGTAAAGACAACTCTACTTTATGGAAGCGAGACATGGCATGCAGCAGTCTCAATATCTCAATAAATTTTTGCGTATTATTTGGCGTATTGTTTGGCGAAACACAATTAGCAATACCGATTTATATGGAAGATCAAATGAAATACCTATTAAAACCCAAATTATGAGAATGAATTGGAAATGGGTAGGCCATACTCATCGCAAAGGCCCGGAAAGCATCACAAGATATGCTTAGAATGGAACCCTGATGGTAGTAGAGGAAGAGGACTACCGAATAACATACGGTACCAAACACCGATGTTGGAAACTGACAAGATCAACATGGCATTTAGCAAAATCAAAATATTAAGTCAAGTTAGAATAATATTCCCAAGAGGAATAAAATAACGGAAAAAAAAAACGGTAAAGAAGTGTGATAATTCTCGAAATACAATATATTTTTGACACATTTTGGCACTGCTTGCGATAACCCAGCTCAATCAATAGAAGTTTGCAATGTTGGGAGTGTCAAGGGAAATAATGTTATCATATTTATGAATACAGGGAAAAGTCGAATTTTTCAAACTTCAGGTTAATATATATCAGAACAGGAAGCAGATATTTTTTTCTTATGCTAATACCGTTAAGCTCTACGCGTGTCTGCAGGAGACATGGCTCTGGCGGGAATCAAACCTTCAACACCCACACTAATTGACTAGCCTACCGGGGCACAAAGTTAAAGTTTGTTGCTTGTTAATATAACTTCAAAACCAGCTAACCTGATAATCGGCCTTCCGTGAACAAACTGGTAGGGAAAAACTTATGACGCAATCGTCAGCAGCCAGTAAAAATAGATTAGAATTAGTTATTTCTATTTCAGAAAATTTAAAAAAGCTTCATTTTGTTGTGCTGTGTTATCAATATACATGAAGCCATTAAATCCGAACGGAAGCTTAAACTAGAAAAACCCAAATGGGATTTTGTCAGTTTCGATAAGAAATTCCACACGCGTTGCTGATATTAGTTAACGTTTAATTAACATGATTAAGTTTTTAATAAGAACTGATTTTATTTTTGATGTATGGTTTAATAAAAAAAAAATTGGCGAACATTTTTTGTGTGTTAGTACTGAAGTACCGGCTTTTTTACTTTGAAGCGGGGGACCAAATAATATTAAGTTTATCGTATTCTATTGGGTAGTATTATGCAAAAATATGTAATGGTCATTTATTTGTCTTAAACAACTTTTTTGTTATTAAGCAAAGACTAAAAAATACTGTAAAATTATTTTAAATTGGTTTCCCGCTTACACCGGCGCTGAAAACAAAACCTGATTCTGATAAACGTTGCTGTTTGTTAAAGTCTTATTTCTGAATCCTTTTCGTTTTAGCTGGCGGCATTGAAGCATAAAACAGAAATCAAAACGGAATTATTCTGCAAAATTTGTTTAGTTGTCATTGTAAAGTGAAATATTGGACATTAAATAAAAATATTTATTAAATACTTAAAAATATAGAAAATTACAATATCGATGATATTAACGAGCGAAACCTTCGAACTGTTATGGCTGTTATTATTAAAAGCAATAAAAAAAAATTTATATTCACGTGAAATACAAATAGCGTTACAAACAAGGTGCGGCCATGTCATGGAAAAAGTAATTACGTGAATATCCAATTGAAGTTTTGTAAAATTGAACGCAGCTTTTCCTGATTTCAAAAGTTGTTTAGGTAGAGGAAAGAAGTCCTCAAAGTATGAGGTATATGAAAGGAAATATTTTTATGAACTTTGAATATGGAGGAGTTTTCAAAATTTGTTCGATTTCAATTTCACGTGAAATCGATTTCCACCTCCGATTATCTAAAATGATCGATATTTAATGGATGATAATACAAAATTTAAAGTATATTTTCGTTTGAGTCGTTATATTTTTGAATATGTGCTGCAAATGATCAAATCTGATTTGGAAGGAATACCAACCACCTGGAATATAGTAGAACCAACAACCCAACTACACGAAGATACAATTTTTAACTACAAGCGATTCTTTCCTTCCCTGTCAGTGAATTGGATGTCAAATATTAAACAACATTTCACTATTTTTGACCAAATGATTTCTCATTTCCCCTTCGAACAAAGACAAATTTCTATTAAATTAATATATTTGAAATTTAAAAAAAATGCCGTGCAATGTTTGATTTAATATGTTTCAACTACAGAACAACTCTAAACACAAAGAAATTATTTTATTTATAATATTTCATTGCTGCTATCAAAAAAGTTGTTCTTGGGAATACATAATTTTTTTCATTGAAAGATTTTATTTGTTGTGCTTTATTCCCTTTTTTTATAATTGATAAACATACTGAAATTTATTGCTGGAGGATAAGCTGTTCCTATGCGCATTTCACTGGTTGCTTAGGCCAGGTCATCAGGAAACGTTCTCCTAAATAATTTTAGAAAAGCCAAAGTTATCTGGAAATAAGACTAAAGAGGGAATGAGAATTACATACACTCAAAAAGTCTTATTTGTAACGATATAAAAGCTTAAACAAAATACCAACAATAAAACAGTTTATCTTTTCTTACATTCCCCACTACAATTAGTTAAAATTCTGCCAACATTAATTGTAGTTGTAGGTGGGTTAAGAAAAAATAAAATTAAAAACAAAACATATTGCTTTATTGTTTTCGCAAGAAAATCAAAATAAAGCAATTTGCCAGTTCAGTTTTTTATGCACGTCCACTTGCAAATTTATTATTAAAAAAGTTGTTTTTGGGAATACATAATGTTTTTCATTAAAAGATTTTATTTGTTGTGCTTAATTCCCTTTTATTATAATTCATAAAAATACTGAAATTTATTGCTATGCGCATTTCACTTTGCTACAGCACAGAAAACACCCTACAGTATGTTGTTTTCGTTCCGTTCTTAAAAGAATTGTTTTTCGTTACTATTCGGCGCCGTTACGTAACGTTCCTAATTTTCGTCGCCGTTTTCTGAAACGAACTTTTCTTCTACGCAAATGAATGGAATTTCATTTTCGTCGTCGATTACGGTGTATACGAGACGCTTCTTAACAGGGTTGTAAGTTTTTTTTTTTATTGGACTAAATATATTTAAATTTTCCTGCCCTTTTTAAATTTTACAAAAAAAAAAACAAAAAAAAAATTTAAGTGTTTTTGTCATATTTTCTATAGAAAAAATCTTTTATTTTTATTTTTTTAAAAATAAAATAAAACCATAGATAAACGAGTATGAACAACATTTGGTTTCTTTAAACAATAAATGTGGTGTTGTTGTCATGATTGTAGTCGTTGATTTGGTTCATGTTATTTTGTTTGTTGTTTTCGTAAACATTGTTGTTATTTTTATTTTTGTCTACACAAATGGGAATATGATTGTTGTATTAAAATCAACAATGACAACAAAAATAACAAAGGACAGAGGGATAACGTACAAACAAAAACCAGAAAAACCTCCATTTCACATTTATATTGTAAAAAACGGTGTAGTTGTTGCTGTTGTTGTTATTGTCATTATAAAAGCAGAAAACCGCAAACGAATGACAGCAGTTTTCATTGAATATACCCAGAGTAATGCTTCACCTGTGCAATAGCAGAAATACAATCACCTTTTAAACTCATGTGTACTTATGGGAGTGCAGTTAAACAGGACATAATGTTGTAATATGGTATGTGTGTGTGCGAGTGTGAGTGCATGATGTAAACAGGTGAATTTGTTGTTAGTGGCTAAAATGGCTGGCTTGTATTAGAGAGTGTCTGTATGTTTTAAACTAAACAACATTCAATATTCACATGTTTGCAACAAGTATCTCCTTTACCCTTCTCCAACATTTTGTGTTTGAGGTGCGACATCATTAATATGCCTGTGTGAGTGTTTTGTCAAAGGAGTGTAGGTTGGCGTGAAGGTAACAATGATGATAATGATTATGATGATGGTGTGGAAAATGATGGCAATGATCATCAAACATTTATACTACCTCGTATACACATACACACTTATACACACACATATATTTACTAGTAACGGCTTGTGTTGGTTATTTAGTTTCTTTATTGCTGTCGTTGCTTGTATTTGCTCAGTCATTGGAACATTTTACCAATTGACAATTGTTATTGTATGTTCATTATTGTGCAGTTATTACCAAAGTTGTTGTTTTTACTATTGCTGTATTGTGGACTTTGTTGTTACTATTTCCGTTTTGTATTGTTTGTTGTTGTTTTGCTAGCCAGGTTTGTTTTGTGGATGCAAACTAGAAACATACACATATGCTTGTAAATGTTATTGTGATTGTTTAAAAGTATGTGATTTTTTTTTTGCTGTTTACTTTTGCATGGCAATGACAGCTTGGTTGGTTTTGTAAACAAAAACTATTTTGTTGCTCTTGTTATTTTCAAAAATTGTGTCTATTAAAAAAAGCATTAACATGCATGAAAACAAATAGATGAAATATGAGGGTTAGGTTTAAAATTATTTTGAATCAAAGTTAAGGCCTTGATACTCATATGGAGACGTATACGTTGCTGACGATGGTCGGTGGTTAAAGATACGTAACCGTGTAAGGATCTGTTTAAAAAACAACAAAAAATCATATCGCTGGCTTAAAATGCAATTGCCCTAAGTCCATATTTTGAAATCTTACAGGAGAGACAAAGAACCATCAAACTTTTTTTGGCGTAAACATTTTTGAATTTTGTGAACGCAATTTTATTTTGTATTTTTCTTTGTTTTCTATGTGCGCAGAAACAAAGTGAATAAGTATTAGCCGAGATAAAAGCTTTTGGACTTATAGCTTTTTCTTGTGATTAATTGGATAAGCGCTTTTGCTCGTCACTACAAAACGACAACAAAGAATGAGATGACTGTAATTTTTTTCTTTGTAATGAATTTATTTTTACTTATTGCACATGAGTGCATTTAAATCGCAATTTTTAAAAAAACCGGACTTTGAACACTTAGAGTGTTCTGCATAGATCGAAACAAGTTTGACAAGGATTGGACCAAAAGGTGGATAAGAACTTTTCCAACCATTTTTTGCTAAATAGAATTTTACATTTTTATCGCCAGATCTGCGAATCCATTAAGGGTGCCATGAAGACCTGCTCCACTCTGGCTATAGGAGCTATCCTGCACATTTCTCCGTTGCAGATATCTATAAAGGAGGAGGCCTGCAGGAGTGCTAGCAGGATGCCTCGCATTGCTGAATACAGGTCAAATGACTAAAATTCTTAGAAATGTTCCTTCCATTATGGTGGGTGGTATCGATTAGGAATTTTAATGTCCTCATACCTGATGGGGACTAATGGGTAGACCAATCTTGGTGGCGCGAGTGATACTGGCGCTGGCATCATGGGCCCGGGTGTCCGAAGAGGCTTGTAAATGGGCAAACAGCCTACGATCTTTCAGGCGGAGATCTACGCTATCTTAATATGAGCTAGGGAATGTCTGACGAGGAGGACAACGGGCTTGAGATTGTTTATTATGTCAGATAGTCAAGTCGCTCTTAGAGCACTATATTCTTTGGAGGTGAAACCCAAAGTAGTCATGGACTGTTAACATCTCTGAAAGAGTTAGGGAAACACGATGACTTGAAGCCCGGCCATAAGGGCCATGCGGGCAACGAAAGGGCTGACGGCTTAGCAAATAAGGGCGCCTGCCTTCCATTCATAGGGTCTGAGCCTTTCTTCGGTGTTCTTGTCGGACATATTAGAGGGACACTGCAAAAATTGTCCGTACGTGAATTCCTTCATACATGGACGTCCACTTCTGGATTAAGACAGTCCAGCAGATTTGTGACACTGTCCGGTGGCAGCGCAGATAAGCTACTTCTGCCTGAGCACGCGGATCTTAGACTGCTTGTTGGCCTATTTACGGGGCACTGTGGTTTTAGATACCATCTGTTTACAATGGGTAATGTATTTACCAAGAAATGCAGTTCTTGTGAGGTGGATGATGAAACGTCAAACATCTGCTCTCCCGCCTTGGGGACTTCCAGGCACACATTTTTCACCAGGCGAGTAACCGTCTTTATATGTAGTCTGAACCTGACATGGTGAGATGTATGGGCTGTACAAAATATCCTCTGGGTCGTGGTGCCTTTGGCCTCCTTTCATACATATATGCATTTGCCATGATAGAATATTTCATATTCATATATGGTTGCATATTTTAGACGCTTTTTGTTCAATTATCGCTTAATTCGAATTAATTGTGTTCGCCAGATGTCTTTTGTGATCGTTTGGCTCGATTTTAGTAGCTCATATTAGTTAAGATATTTGTGGTTCCACCAAGTTTAAATTATTACATTTTCGTCATGGGTATTCGGGCTTGGCATTGAGTCTGGAAAAAACCCTGACCTCAAACATGATTTCATGGTCTTTGGGTGTTTTTGTGTACTGCCTAAGTTTGCAGGCGCCCATAGTGATCTGAACCACTGGGTGAGAAACAATGCGTTTACCAATCGCCCTTAGGTGTGAGGTCAACCAGAACACACAAGTAGAAATTTAAGTGCATTACTCGGCATAACTATACACCCATCGCTTAGTAGGCCAAACTTTCCCACAAGTTGTAAAAAGACAGCCCTTGAAGCCGACTTTATAAGATCTCACTTTTCGACAATATGAGTGTAAACTACAACCACTACTTGTTTCCCGTGGGGGCCTTAACAAATAGTAAGTCCGGGGTTTCTGGCTCTTGTTGTACCAGATAGGATCTCTGTTCAGCCATGATCGCAAGAGATCTGCCAATTTTGAACACTGTCGAATTCCAAATATAGACTGCACGTAATTTTTCAAGAGGTTGTAACTCCAAGAGGCAAAATATACTTTAAATATTTTCCTCAATACCGCTAGGGGGAGTATACAAGGTCTTTAAAAACTACTTTTTTACTATAGCATTGCTTTCAATAAACAAGCAAATTTTTTAATTATCTTGTATTTTTCGGTAAAACGTCGTCCTTTTTTAAATGTCAATTTTGACCTATATACATACATACTCTTCTAAAAAATAATTTACATAGTCTTATAATCTCTATATCTCAAAAATTTGTACTGAAGCCCTCGCTGACCTTAAGGTACTTTTAGAATTGGATGGGGTTTTTTATTTTTAACTTTTTAAACACTATTTCTATAATGTGCTTTTTTGTAAAGTGCGAGCAGGAGCGTTAATATGTATAAGAGTAAACATTTGTTGGTATTTGTGTATGAATTTCCCCATGTAATAATCACTGTGACTGTTGTGTGGTGATGTTTATTTTTTTTGCAACTGCAATTTATTCACAGGCTTTATGAATATTTAACCACAATTTTTATCCAGAAACAACCGAATAATATACACGCTAAACAATGGTAAATGGTTAGTTTTTTCTGCTAATGTATGTGTGTGTGTTTGTTTGCTTTTTTTTTTTTTTTTTTTTGCTATTTAAATAGTATGTGTATTATTGTTGTTTTTGTGTATATTTATTAAATTAGTCTTTACAATTAAATTTTTAATGCTTTTAATTAAAATATACTAAATGTACATTAAACAAACAATGCTTATAAACAAATTTAGCAAATTGGACATTATTTATTGTTGAATTTATTAAAAATATTATCTTAGGTCTGTATTGCATTTAAATTTAAAATATGTATGTGTAAGATACATATGGGGGTTTTCATGTCAAGTGACCCAACTTTTGAAATCGATGTCTTCCGATTTGATCTCTATAGAAAAAAAGGTATTTTATTCCTGGTGTTAACATATTGTGGGTATTACAGTGTTGAGGGTATGAAATGCTAGTTAGGTATGTTATATACCGTCGGAAAGGTAAATTTGTCTAGTTTCTCAGCATAAGTTTTATTTTGAGGATTTTAGAAACACTTACGCACAAATAGGAAAAAAATTCAAAATAGTGCATATGCTAAAAATTGAAAAATCGTCGTCTTGACTTAGAAATTATTTTTTTTTTATACATAATCCACTCGCGGCCCAAAAAGCGACCAGAACTATCTTAAAGGAAAAGATCTAAGCTTTCATTTGAGCAAAAAAAAAAAAAAAATACGCTTAAAAAAAAAAATAAAAAAAATTTATAACAATTAAAAAAAACAAAAAAAAAATTTCCATAAGATTGAAGAAATAGCTATCTAATTTGTTTGGGACAAATTTTGCTAAGACCAATAGATAATAAGTTACAAGGATGAGAAGGAACACCTGTTTGGACAAAATGTCAAATTTCGACGCCCTCTAACTCAAAAACTTTTTGACGGATCTTGTTGAAAATTTGTGTCCAAACTACTATCCAATAGGACTAACCTTGGTGCAAATCCAAATCGGAAGACATCGATTTCAAAAGTTGGGCCACTTGACATGAAATCCCCCATATGTTTGTATGTATGACACTATGACACTATGTTAGCCTTTTTCGAATAAACTATAATTATAATAAACATTCAGTGTTTTATGTTTTTTACTTTGGCTTCAAATGCAATTTAGAAAATTGTTTATTTTATCTCGTACTCTAATTTTTAAAACGTTTCGTTTTATATCTATATGCAATTTAAAGTGCTTTTTTCAGTTTAAAAAAGAAAAAAAAAGTTATTGTAACTATAAAACAAACGCCAAGAAATTCCTATTGTTCTTAAAGGAAACTCAATGGTTAAGAACTCGAAGATTTGAAAGAAAACAAAATTTTATTTCTACTATGCACCTTTTCCTAGACGGGCATCTAGTCCCATTTATAAACTATTATTAAAATTATTTCACATTTTGTGTCTTGTATTGTATATCGAATATCACTAAATTGGTAGTGAGTATAATAAACGTTCATGACGAAATTTGTTATAGGTCAGAGAGTATAGTCAGCCAAGCTCGGTTATATGATATCCTACACTAGAGTGTTTAATGAAAATTTTTCCATATTTGGGGCCGATGGGTGGTCGTGGATCGACTAGAACAAAAGTGTAAGTTCAGTTTTATATAAAAATACTTTCTGCCGCAAATACTTTTTCCATGGCAACAAAAAAAACTTAAAAAAAACTTTTTTCACCAAATTTTGTATTAATACCTACACAGAGAAAAATATCTCGATTAAGTATGAACGTAATAAAAATTTATTTAGACATTTCCAATATTTTTTAAATCCAAATTTTCATACTTTTAATTAGGCTAAAGTTCATTGAATTTAATTTTCATTAAATTATTATTATGAAGGAGGGAATTTTGTAACATGATATAAATTAAAATTTATTGATAATTTTTCTTTCTTGACTGCCATTGATACGTTCAGGGACATGTTGATCTAACGCGTTTTGATAGTAGCCACACTATCTCTTCAGAGGTCTTTGCTGTTTTACCCTCGCCGCCATTAAAGGCGGCTGACAGTCAATAGCCAAACAGCAAACCTTTAAACCAAATTGGTAGATCGAAATTTGTTTTTGAATGATTATCTATTTTATTTGATTTACATGTTGCTCTTATTTCTGTTTTTCATATTTTTTGTCAAGAATTCTTCTTGAAGTCCAAAGTACATTTGTATGCCTATTTAAAAATATGAAAATTGGATGAAAAACAATAAAACAGTTCAACAAAATAACCACAATACTAGTGGATTTTATAATATTTTTAACAATTTTTAAAATTAAATTGTGTTTAATTTGTCATATTAACAATTTCTTTTAGTTGCGATAATAAAATAATTTGTGCCAAACATTTTCAATTCAAAATTATCGTATATGGTTTTTCTGTCAAATGTATAATTTTATAAAGTTTTAAGTCAAATAAACAAAGGAAATGTAGGTGTCCGTTGGAAGTTAAAAAAACAGTCATGTTTAGTGAGTTATTCACACTGCTTACTGCTTACTGACAACAATTTCAGTAACTAGTAAATTTTTACTAATTATTGAAACAAATGCAAAAAATTATTTTTAACCCTGGACCCACACGATCAATAAATCACTTTCAAGTTATTCACAAAAACTGCTTGTCAAAACTTGTTTGAATTGACAGCTGTATCACAGGCTGCACTCAATGTGATAATCAATTTTATTTTAAAAATGCCCCTGTCGAAGAAACAACTCAAAATAGTAGCATGACTCAAAGTATTTTGTAAAAAAGCACAAGAATTTTTTAGAACACAAATTTTTTTAATAAAGCACATTTATTTTTTAAGAAATTTTTTTTTTTTTATAAAGAAAGCGCAAAAGTAAATGTGTGGTCAGTTGTTAAATTGAACGTAAAATTGGCAAACAAATGGAAAGGTAGAATTGAGAGCAATTTCGTGGTCAATTTAAAAAGTGTGAGTGCGTTAGCAATAAAAGTGAGAGAGTATAGCAAATTAAAAGGAAAGACAAAACTTGATCGTGTGGCTTCCCAGTAAAGCAAAACATTTAAACAACATTTTATTTTTAAAAGATTATTTTAAAAGATCTGTTTAATTGTTTGTACATATACAATTATATAATCTCAACACATGTTTTATTTTTTTTATCGTTGTAAAGGTTTTATCAATTAGTATGAATTGTTACTTTTGTTTTGTTTTTTTGTTAATAAAATATTTACTCAAGTACAATTTTTTTTCTTCTAAAATTATCGAAACAAAATCTCTTAATTTATAAAATTTCTGGATTTTTAATTATTCGATTAATCGATTAATTTTAAAATTTTAATCGTTTAATCGAATAAGTCAAAGATGCCAAATATCGATTAATCGTTTAATCGAACAAAACAAAACGCCGATTAATTGAACACCCTAGTGATTCATATATGCATTAACCAAATGGCCCCGTAGGTGCAATTTCAGTGTATAATCCGACACAAATTATACGCTATCTCCTTATTTACCTCCACTGCTTTAAGATAGCCAGTAGCTTCTCTTGAATACCAACAGCACCCCGGGAGAACTTCTACAGGCCGAACATTCCCACAAGAGTAAAAAATCAGCCTTTCATGTGAAAGTCTTCCTTCCTGCGGATTTAGGTGTATACCATAGCTACCTCTTCATAAGAAATACAAGGGGTCTGTATAGAAAATCATCTTGATAACCAGGAAACATTTTTAATAAAAAGCATACCTACTAGGGCCTCAATCAATAGTCAGGCACGCGCCTGCTCACCGTGGGCTACTGATTCCCGTGGCACCAGAAGTAGAAAGGAATACGAAGACTACAAGAGCTCTGTCATTTGAATGTTTGTCGCATCCCAGGTTGCATGCATTTGTTCTTTTCCCCAGTGGATGTAACATCAAAAGGTCAAAGTTCCTCATGATTGTTTACTACGTGTAGCGCATCCCGAGGATTTAGTGCGTTACAGGTTAGAGTTAAACTTTGCGGAGAATTTTACACCAGATTTTAAATACATTGATATAGACGTTGGGAATTATTTCTTTTTTTAAGAAACTTTATTAAATTCAACATTTTTTATTTTTCGAATTTATTCGAAAAAAAAACCAGAGAATTACTTACATTTTAAAAAGCTAGTCTACACTTTTGGTACTGTTTTAAAGAAGATGTCGCAATGAAAATGGCTTTTTTTAACATAATTTTTTTTTTATTAAAAATACGAATTTATAACAGAATTTGTTTCGTATTAAAGGAAAATATAAAGGTGTAGACGCTTCGTTGACAACGTCGCCAAAATGTCACCAAAAATGTCGACAAAATTGGTGACTTGGAGACACTTGCACCCTGGTTTCCTTCAGGGCTTGTAGAATCATTTGATTATTGATGTGAGTTTGATTTTCAAATACACTTATACAGACATGTTCCCGAAAATGTTAAACCCATTGTCAAAGAAAAAGTTCACAGAAATAATCTCTATGCATTTAGGTATAAATGATTTCACTGACTTTAATATATTATTTTTGTATATTATTTTCATATATTTTTTTTAAATCGGCCAATTTTTGATAATGGTTCACAATTCACCAATTATGTCTGTCGACATTTGCTTTTAATTCTACAATTCTGGTGTTGAGCAAAACATTTGGGGCAAATAACTCTTAATCCGACTATAGTTTTACACTCTCGAGGGGTGTAGGTGCTCAGTTGATTAGACCGAACCGACTTTCTTGCTTATTTTCTTTTGCATTTGTATATTTGCAAGTGTGTTTCAGATAGTTTTTCGTTTTAATTCATATACATAAATGTATCTTAAGAGTTTTAAAAAATCATGTTGCCATTATTAACGCTAGCAAAATAAGCTCCTATTGTTGCAGCTGCTAGCTACAACTACAGTTTTCTGCATAAATATATTTTTCTACAAAACTGCATAATAATACAGTGAATGGCAATTTAGAGGGGAAATTTTCAAGTACCGAACATAACTTGAATGAGATTATTTTAAGGAAAAGCTAAGTAAGAACTTATTTATATAATACCTAAGCACAATCTTATACTACGTACTTAACGTGAGAAATTTTTGTTTTGTGACCTCAATGATGAGATACCCAACCCTTCTAATACTCTCCACCATATTAGAAAGATAAATAGCTATTTGAAGATGGGTCATAAATAAAATTGCTCTGTAAATGTTAAATTAACCTTTTAGAAAATTCTTAAAAGCAATTAATTTCTGTAAAACCAAAATTCCTCTTTATTGCCCCTCACAGTATATTAAAAAAACTGCATTTCACAATAACAAAACTACATTGTGTGTTTAAGTGAAAATGCTTCTCGCATACATGCACAAAGTTCTTCAGTTGCGGAAAACACATCATATAAGTCATGGTCATTTTGTTTGGCTTAAAAACACATACATGTATGTATGCATGCATAAGCCCAGCGGGAAAAAGAAGGAGGACGGAGGCCTTCTAGAAGGCCTTCGTACTCCTTCTTTTGGATGAACAGGACCTGCTTGCTCCATTCCATACTCATATCTTTTTACACACGTTGTTATTGCGGGGAAGGCCTTCCACTCTCGCTTCTTTCGCCAGGGATTCTAAAAGGCATTCAAATAAATGGCTCTAAGAAGGCTTTCCAGAGAATGGTTATTAAAAGGCCTTAACATAAAGGCAATCTTGAAGGGTTTTGAAGAAAGGTATGATGGCCTTTCAATTAATGGCTTTTAAAAGGCCTTTCAGATCATCCATGTCAAAATGGCTTTGATTTTTTTTTTATTTTTCTTATTTTATTTACTCACAACTCATAACAATTTTACAATTTTGAGCTTCAGCGCCTAATAGGCATTGTTGAAGCAAGTTGGCAAAAAAAAAAAAAATTAATAATTGAGTAATTAAATAATCAAACTTAATTGCATAAAAATTAGCATTATAACATTGTAGAGTAGTACAATTATTTAGTCATATTGATGGCTTTCAGCTGAAGGCCTGCAGATTAATCCCCGCTAATATGCATTCCCATAATTCTCAATAAAGAATAAAAGTTTAGTGTTTTATAATTTCAAAGTTTAGTTCATATATTTATTTACAGAATTACACATATATACTATAACTACTATAGGTATAAACATATTCACAAAAAAAAACACTTAAAAAATAAAAAATTAAATAAAAATATTAAAAACAAAAATAAAACACTTCAGTCTTAGAATCTTAAAAATTAAAAATATAAAATTAAATAAAAAATACAACTCAACGAAAATGATTTACATTATTATTTTCATTTGGTATTTCAATATATAACTTTGTTCTTAAAACGGAATCTGAATTCTTTTGATTTTGCTTTGGCAAAAAACAAAACCAAAATGATACTCCTTCTCTTATCCCTTCTCATAGAAGCGAGTGTGGAAGGTGTATTTTATATTTTATACAAAAGATGCGAGGCCTTCTCGGAGGCCTTCTTTATCAGTAAAATCAGAATGGCAATTGAATCAAAAAAATGTCTAAGCAGGCATTTAATAAGGCCTGAAGTAAGAAGGTCTTCTGAGCTTTCCCGCTCGGAATGCACGAATGTATGCACTAAATATGAGTACATGAAACATCTATAGTTACAGAAGTGCACGTTAACCATTTCACTTACTCATTCCTACAATGACTTTTTTTTTCTTGTTGTATGCTGTGTCCTACTGAGGTTTTACATTCAAATACTACAATTGTAATTATGGCTTCAAGTAGTTAGTGCTTGATGCTTGAAAATAAGCATACAAACGCATACAAGTGTACTTTGCTATGGATGCACTCATACAAGCGTGTGGTACTTGCACATACATTCACATATTCTTATATACTTACATACACTTTTAAGTACTTTGTATATTTTACATCATATCGTTATGTTGTTTTTTTTTCTGTTGCTGCTATAGTAATTTTAAGGCAGTAGCACTCTTATGATTTTGTTGTAATAGCCACTGTTAATGATACTTCATATTGCCTTACTTTGCAGGTCCAGTCATAGATTTACTGATATTCTTTGTTACCATTACAGTCCACCAGCCTGCCTTCCATTACTGATTTTTGCTGCTTAACTTTATAAAAATTGTAATGATAATGACTATTGCCTTTTACCAGAATCATAAAATCTCTTTGAAAAATATAAAGTTCTTAACATTTCGCTCCCTGCCCCTACAATTTCAAAGATTCGTATTTAAACTACAAAATTCCGGGTATCCACTGAACAAAGGCAAAAAAGTTGAAACAGTTTTTAAGTCATTATGGCAATTTAATTACAAGATGATAATGCACGTACATACAGCTTGTAATGAAATTTTGCATAAAACATAATGGAAACTTTAATTTTTAGCAATTTTAACGATTTCGTAGAAGTGTTCGTAGAAATTAATAGTGGAAACATTGTGCGAAAGTATGTAAATAGAAAATATTTATGATACAAATTTCAAACGAAAAACAATTTTTTGGAATTCTTTGTTGATGAAGAAATTTTCATGGAAGTTTTTTGTTTATTAACAAGCTGCAAAAAATAATTATATTCCATTTATTTTAATCTGATTCTCTATACGTTGGACTCTTTCGAAAGGATATATCTTGAAATTATTGATAAAATTAGAATTATAAAGCATTTTTTTAAATAAAGTACTCATTTTGATCCCAATTAAACCATTAATGTGTAAGAGTATTTAAAATCAAACACTTTTTTAAGATCTTTTAAAGTTTGGAGAATGAGCTATATCATGTAAATGGCAATTTTTTTTCCTCGAAGGTTTAATTTTTAGAGGAATAAGTTTTTTATCCGAATCACTTGCTTTAATTCGGCATCAATTTGCTGATGCATATTTGTGTTTATTTTATCGTTAACGCATTTTTTGTCATATAAAACTGCATCCAAATTCCCATATTATGTTAGTTTTTGCTAAAAAAAAAAATCATATTTTTGTTTCTATTTATTCAAACGATTTTTTGTGTTATCAAAATCAAACAATTGTAGGTAGCACCTAAACCAAAAAATAACAAATTATTTTTAATAATAAATGACTCGATTAAAATTTAAAATTATTGATAAAATATCTCTATGACGTGCTAAGTGCCCAATTTTTATTTTTGATAAATAAACTGAAATTTATTGTTGAGGAAAAGCTTGTTTCTATACGAATTTCACTGGTCCCTTAGGCCAGATCATCATTAATCCTTTTTGCCAAAGACTTTAGAAAAGCTAAAATGATTATACATATAAATCTGTATTTCGTATTCCCAAAAATAATTATTGCAATTTTCATGCTTGAAGTACCATTTCCGATATAACAAATGACCCTTCGGTGTGTTATTGCTGTGCTATTTTGAATGATTTTGCAAGATATTTTTGTGTTTGATAAACATCGTCAAATGACTGTCTCAAGTTATGTAGTGTGAAATACACAACCTACAATTGGTTCCAGAAAATACAAAGGAATTTCCGCAAGAATATATTGACAAATTCCTTTGTTGTTGCAAAGATTATCTTGTTACAAAAATCAAAAGTCACTGCTTACGGTTATTAATTTTAAGGATATCCAACAGAAATAAAGTTTATTAAAAAATGTCATATAAAAAAAATTTGATACATTAGAGGTATAACCAATTTTTTGGTATAGTACCATGAGGTCAACCATGTCCTAGTAACCACGAATATCATAATCTTTTGTAATTTTTCTCAAAAAAATTCACGCACCAATTGGTTTTTCTTTTTACTGAAATGATTTAGAACAAAATCAATCCTTTTGATTTTTCGCGGCATTACTTAACTGTTTTTGAATATAGCTAACTGGTTTTGCAGATTGTGGAATTTTTTTCAACTGATTGGAAAAGTTTTCTTGAAAGACATTTTGGAACACTTAAAGCACGGACTTGAACTTACACAGATATTATTTTACATTATTTAAAATTATCAATGCAATATTGAATATTCATAATTTTATACGGTATTTTTTATTCATTTTTAATTTTTTTTGTTAAAAAAGGTTAAAGATACGTTTTGGTTTGCAGAAAATTCTCTACCATCTCTAAATATTAATGTTATTTCATACTTGAGATATTTTTTGTTTTAAATAAATCATTCCCGCTGTAGTCATGTTTGCTGATAGCTTTGGCTTTTCTAAAATTATTTAGGAGAACGTTTCCTGATGATCTGGCCTAAGCAACCAGTGAAATGCGCATAGGAACAGCTTATCCTCCAACAATAAATTTCAGTATATTTTATCAATTATTAAAAAAGGGAATTAAGCACAACAAACAAAATCTTTTAATAACTAATAGTATTCCCACAAACAACTTTGATAATAAATTTTAGCAAGTGCACGTGCATTAAAAACTGAACTGGCAAATTGTTTTTATTTTGATTTCTTGCGAAATCAATAAAAGCACTTTTATTAAATAAACATATTATTAATTTTTCTTAACCAAAAAGAATATTAAAAATTTTCAAAATTTCATCGCGGTTGGTGTGTGAACTTTTTTGACCTTAGCGAGAAAATAAATATACGTTCCCTTATAGTTTTAAATCTCTATCGGACTGTGCTATGCAAAATTTGATATTTTAAAAAATTGTTAAAAAGTTATATCCCTAATGTACATATGTAAGTAAAATTAATTTTAATTCAATAAGAAATTAGGTCAAAATTAAAAGAAAACACAGTCAGTTTTTCTTTAAAAAATAAATGCATTTGTTCAATTTTTAAGGCATGTTTTATACGCATATTTTCAAATAATAAATGTGTAAAACTCCACGCCCTGTTTCGTTTATTTATGCAATTATTATTATTTAAAAAACCAGAATATTATTGCAGAATTGTTTTTCATTAGTTTTGAAAAATTATACCCTGTAAGTGATGTCCTTTTTCTGCTTCGCACATACGTGCTCGTTTTTAACATATTTTTCCATTACTTTGCGCAAAGTTCCGGGTCTAATTATTTTTGCTCGATTGTATAGTTACACAGAAAAAAGTGTTTTATCAATTAAAAAAATGGTTTAAATTTAATTAATGTGATAATTGAATCAAATATTCTTTTATTTGAAAGAAAATTAAAAATTTAATTTTGATTTAATTAACATTTAAGTTGCTTTCAAATTAATTTTCAATTAAAATTTTAATTAAATAACCAAAAATCTTAATTGTTTAAAATAAAATAAATTGAACATGTAGAATTGTTGTTGGGAATTGTCAATATTTATTTAAATAAATTAACACATTGTTTGAAATGCAAAGTTTTTTGATCACTTTTTTAATTAAAATTAAAAATATCATTTATTGAAAATACTTTTTTAAAATTTTTAAAGTTATTAAAAGATTTTGCTTGTTGTGCTTAATTCCCTTTTTTTAAAAAAAAATTTATGCAAAAATACTGAAATTTATTGTTGGAGGATAAGCTGTTCCTATGCTGTTTTTTTTTTATTTTTTTTTTAAAGGGAGTTAAGCACAACAAACAAATGTTTTAATAAATAATTGTATTCCCAAAAACAACTATGATAATAATTTTAAAATTTTTAGTTATCAATATAATCATTTTGGTAATAGGTGCAAAATCAACAACTTGTTTGCTTGATATTATGAATTTGGAATAAATTTGGTGATACGAGAAATTTAATAATTTTTTCTGTATATTCATAATTATGGCTGATCTTATTGTTGGGATATGATCAAAACAAATTTTAAGTTTCATTTAAGCTTGTGGTTCACATTATGTTTTAACGATAATGAAATATTAATGCATTATTCATGATCACACTGTTTTTAGGGGTAATGCAATAAAAATGCACTATCGGTGATGTGTTTTAATAATGATGCAAAATTACTTCAAAAATTAGCATGCACTTTACACTCATAGAAAAATGCCCTAACATCATAATTGTGTCATCAATGTTATTACAAATGGCATCAGTGAGGCATAAAGTGACATCAATCCAATGACAAACGTCATCATGAAATTTATACTTATCTTGTGAGCCTTCTATGCTATAACTACAGCAGGAATGTCAGCGTCATAAACAATTGTGTAAGCAAAACTCACATGTACGCTTACGCTCTTTTATTTTGCGAGAGTAAAATATAATTGTTTACTGCAAAACACTCTCATTCAGCGGGAAATATCGCACGGCCTGTTTTGAGGTCTCTAAACAGAAATAATATATTTATTATTTATTATCTTTGTTTCTGTTTTGTTTTATTTCTGTTTTTAACATTGTACAATGAATTAAAAAAAAAACAAATTGCTTGTGGTTTTTGTACGAGGTGTACTTGTTGTAGTATCAAGAATAACTGTGATGAATTCGCCTTGATGGTGTGTTTATTGAGCTTCTGTAAACTTTAAATTTGAATTTTATTAAGTAGTCTTGTAGACAGCGATAACGAGCATGCAAGCGGATGAGTTTATTAAAAAAAAGATAAATGATGCCATATAAAAAATATTTAATGATAAAAAAATGCTCTAAATGATTTTCAATGTCTCTTATGTTTTATATTAGTATATTTTTATAGGCTAGTAAAATCTTCTCTTTTTATAATGGCGGTTAATAATTATAGAATATTTTTAAACTTAATGGGGTTATTATTTGCATTGGTATGTGTAAATCTTATTTTCATTGTTGACATTCGCAAAGGTATGTTGAGCACAAAATTAAAAATTTTGGAAAGAATTGTATAAGGTTGTAAAAAGACTTCAAATATTGTCAAGTGCTCAATTTTTGCAAAAAATAAGCAAAGTTTCTGCGAAATGCAGGTTCCAAATTAAATTTATTTAAATAATAACTAATTGTGTGTCCATAACTCAACATTTTTTGATAATTCTATTATTATTAATTGCTCTAAAGTCTTCATAGCAAAATATGTATGTTAATTAGGCCTCGTAATAGGCCTCGCAACCGCAGATTTCTCCCGCTGGGAATGTAAGAGTAATCGCACCAACACAATCATAATTGACACCACTGAACTACAGTGACAACAGTTCGATACCACATTTTGTGTATTATTAGCATTATTTTCATTATTAAAAAGTAAAATTAGAAGCAAAAATTCCCATATTCTCTTTTTTTATATTATTTAGTTAAATACATAAAATTTTCAAAGTAGAATGATAACGCTGGTGTCTTATAATTTAGAGTTTTCCTGTAAACAAAGAGCGGAATACAACAAAAGTGGAAAAAAAAACATATGTTACGCGTAAGTAAATAATAATAATATTCTCTCAATTTGACTTAAGTCATAGCCAATGACTCAATTTAATGTCAACCTAATGAGTTCTGAGTCACCGAACTGATGGCATGACTTATTAAACCGACTCCGACTCGTCATTTCTGTGATGCTAATGTGTCATCCCATTTATGACATAATTAAAATTGTTGAATCTGAAATCACAATGATGAAAAGTTTCATTAAATTAAAAACGAAGACACTTGTCATAGTACTGATGTCAAAATACATCAGCGTTATGACGTCTTTCCTATCAGTGTTATATTATTTAAAAATTAATGCAATATTTTAAGAAGAAAATAATGTAGTGCAACAAATAGTGCATTGAAAGTTTTACATGTAGTGGTAATGCAATAAACTTCCATTTTCATTTAACTGGTTTAATATAGAACATTTTCAATGCATATTTTTGCATATTAGTTCATTCATGAGTAAATATAAACATTTTAAACTTTTGCTGCTTATTTTCATGAATGAATATGTAGAATACAAAAAAATTTTGCTCATGTAAATTCATCTATGAGATATTTTATTATTATTATTATTATGTATGTTCTTTTCACTTATGTATGACAAATAATTTACCTCGAAGAAACTCAATTCTTCCTTACACAAATAAATGAAACCAAAAGGGTTTTTATTCAAAAATTCAAAAGAAATACCAAATTTTAATTTTCTTATTTATGATAAATAACCAAAATGCGATTATAGGGTTCATAGACGAAAACTCTGTTAAAATGAAATACGAACTATGAAATCAAAACGTATTTGTATAGTTTTTAAACTATTGAGAACTGTTTTCAGATTTAAATTTTGATTTGTCAGCGTTTTGTTTGCTTCAATTCTGAGTATGCTTTACTTTAGTCGAAAAACGAAAAGTTTTTTCCGGCAGGAATTTCTCATAGTCTGAAGTTTTACAAAGGCAGTTTTTTTTAACCTTCAAAAACATGGAACAAAATTGATGGGACGATGATTTAAAAAGCAATTAATGTGCTGTTTGCACTTGACAAGCAATTGATTGTGTAGTAAAATGTATATGAAAGTCTCTCAGCTTTTGAGTGCTTTTCATATAATTTTTTCTAAACAATCAATTGCTTGCTTGTCACTTGGAAACAGCACAATAGTTTTTTTTATTTTAACTCAATTTTTTTTCAATTGTAGAAACTACTGGAAGCAAATTACGGCATTTGATATCGAACGAGATTTCAATACAGTTAAAATAGAAATTTTGATCGATTTCGATTGCCGTAATTTGCCCCTAGAATATTAACCAGAGAAATCTCATAATTGAATTTTTCCAAATATATTTGGGAATTCAGGAATGAATAGTGATACATATCTTGACTTATTTTATAACGGCAAAATTGGAATTACCCAAAAAATCCTTGTATATTTTATTATATATGTATGTGCTTTCCTTGCAATACAAATTCTTCTTTATCATTCATAATAATTTGGTTAAAAAAAAAAAGAAAAAATAATAAATAAATAAAATCCAACAAACTTCCTTTCAAAAGTTTATGTATGGTTATGTATGTTTGTGATGCCCAGCAATAAAATCTATTTTAAATTCATAGAAAATCGAAATTGTTATCAATTTATTTATTATATATTTTACCCTCTTATACCAAACACTATACAACTTTTGCAATGTATTGCAAAAGACATATAGATGATAATCAAACACACACAAAAGGTATAAAATAGAAGGAATCGTAAAAAGTCATGTCTGTTTTCGATACAATAACAAAATAGTTTTTCTTTACACGACCACTACTCTTGGATATTCTAAGAATACAGATGCACAATAATATACAAAATAGATTGTTGTGGTAGTTTGATGATGTGTTTTCCGTAAAGTACGGACTTATTTATTTTATTCAAACATCTATAAAGTTTGTCTGGTTTGTTTGAATCTAGAATTCTTGGTAATGACTAGATGGAGGGTAAGTAGAAATTTTGATTGCAATAAAATCTATTTTTTATATCGCGAAGTAAAAATAACTTTACTAGAGCTTTTTGGCTTTTTAGTAAGTTTTGATCTTAAGTTATGTTCACGTTGATTCCCCTAAATAAATTTGTATCAAAATTCATTTGATTGGTGAAATGGGTTTTAACAGTTTACAACGAAAGTTACATAAATTTTACAGGTAAAAGGTTATATGTACATTCATTTAATATCTTTCTTTTGTCCTTACACCATTTTGAATAGAATTTTGCAAATTTACAATCAGGAAAAATTTAAATTAAAATTTTTTACATTCAATTAGAAAATTATGAAACTCCTTGTGTGCTTCTTGTAAACATTTTATTAAACATTTACATCCATATTCATACAAAATATTTTTGGTTTATAGCAGGTATATGAAACGAATTTTCTATGAAACTTTGTTTAATAAACTTTTATTAATCAAAAATATTTATTAAGAATATGGGGGTTTATGTTTAAGAATAATTAAATTTAGAAAGAAAGGAGAATATCGATAATCGCTCGCAGAAAACACGCTAAACATTTGGCCTCCTAAAATATTTTTTTAAGTCACCCACTATATATTTGATAGGGAGATCGAACGGTTATTATTCGACTGTTTTTAATCGTTTTTTTTTAGTTTTGCTCAAGGCGGTTATTTTTAAATGTCAGATCATCGAATATTGAATAAATAGGTTATTTTGGTACAATAAACAGGTTATTTTAATAATATGTAAATTATATGCACAGAAAAAAGTGTTTTATCATTTAAAAAAATGGTTTAAAAAGCATTTAAATTTAATAAATATGATAATTGAATCAATTATTTTTGTAGTTGAAAGAAAATTAAAAATTTAATATTGATTTAATTAACATTTTAGTTGTTTTAAAATATATTTTCAATTAAAATTTTAATTGAATAACAAAAAATCTTAATTGACTTTTTTCGTTTAAAATAAAATAATTTAAACATGCAGAATTGTTGTTGGGAATTATCAAGATTTATTTAGATAAATTAACACATTGTTGGAAATGGCAAAGTTTTTTGATCACTTTTTTAATTAAAATGAAAAATATCAGTTTTTGAAAATATTTTTTCAAAATCTTAAAATCTTTAGTAATCAATAAAATCCTTTTGGTAAGAGGTGCAAAATCAACAACTTGTTTGCTTGATATTATGAATTTGGAATAAATTTGGTGATTGGAGAAATCTAATAATATTTTCTGTGTGCATTTTCCTTAATTATGCTGTATGAAGTTATGCTGAATAAAGTCAAAACAAAATGTGACAAAAGTCAAAAAAGAAAATCCACGATGTAAAAACAAATCGGTTAAAACAGCGAGTGTAAAAAAAAACTAAGAACAATTCAAAACACTACAAAAAAGTGTTCAGTTAAAAAGAAAAATGGAGTAGTTAGTGTGAGAGTATTCTAAATAATTAATATATTTTTTATAGATGTACTCTGTAAAGTATGAAGATATTCTGAACGGGATTCAAAAGAGCCTGAAGTACCCCTAAATTATAAGTTGCAAAGGTTCTGCTATGTCACG
The DNA here is from genome assembly GCA_943735925.1 of Pollenia amentaria. NCBI lineage: Eukaryota > Metazoa > Arthropoda > Insecta > Diptera > Polleniidae > Pollenia > Pollenia amentaria. Next base: position 193,759,031 of record OX031008.1, on the reverse strand, counting down.
ACATATAAATCCCCTTTAATTAGGCCACAAGCTTGACAAAACTGAGCTCCAAATAAAACTAAGCTCCCTTCCAAAGAGACAAAAAAAATATTCTTCTTAAATACGCTGCCAAAAGTGAATCATTTGGTGAAATATAAGCCGGTCTGTTGCTGAGGACAAAATGCCCGTTAAGGCACTAAAAAAACATTTTGGCGCACACAACGATATGGAAAAATTTACCACTTTTATTAAAACAGAACTCAAAAATAAAATTGAATAAATCAAACGATGTCATGGAAAGTTTTTGTGTTGTAGTCGATAAATGGACAGATATTTCATACTATAATCTTGAATGAAAATCATTTGAAATATATACAGCCATGTTCTGGAAATTGAGTTCGAGTGAAATTTAAATCGATCAAATCTTAAAAACGATGCTGTACTCAAAGTTTATAATTATATTTCCTTTTATTTAACTTATACTTTTATGACCACTAATATTTATCAGAAATTCTTTTAAAATCAAAGCTAAATATTAAAGCTACGTTCATTTTTAGGAAATTTAATTGAAAATCTCTATTAATTTAAATTTTACTCGATTTAGATAATCTTGGCTAAGAGGTTTTGCTTGCAATGAAAAGTGAAATTTCCACAAAAATTCAAAACTGTTATATTTTAGCATCAAACCAACTTCCAACATCTTTTAAAAGGTCGAAGATCATCAGCTATGGGCACCACTACATTGAAAGCTTTGCATGTGTGGCATTGTATTGGTTTGTTGCTAGAATAAATTTTTTACCATGTACATTTGTACGCTTTGTTTTTTCTCATTTCATGACATGCGACGCACGTCTGCTTCGTTCGAAATGTTCTGCTAGACTAAGCACAATTTCTTTTCTCTTCTTTGCTCATCAAAATGTGTATGTACACATTGTTCGCTCTTTTTGAACTTTGATTTTGAATTTGCCCATAGCTGAAGATCATTGGCCTCCTAAAGCTGCATGAACCGGAAGACCTCTCCCAAAGTAATCGACCTATTTCATTCCTGTCTGTGAACTTAAAAGTGTTTCAGCGCCTCATACTGAACCATATTGGTCCTGAAATGGACCTCGAAAGCCGTCCTGGGCATGCCGGCTTTAGAAAGCAGAGAATCTGTACTGACCAAGTCCTATTCTATAAGTAAAATTTTTTATGAAAAGTGCAATTTTTGTTTAAAAGGAAAGTTTTTAATAAAAAGTGCAATTTTCGCTGAAAAGTTCAATTTCTGCATACAAAAAGCAATATTTTTTTTTAAAGAGTGTTCAGTTAAATGTGCAATATATTGGTGAAATGTCCAATTTTTATTAAAAAATTTAAGTTTTCAGAAAAAAAAAAATTTTTCGGAGATAAGTTAAAATTTTGGTAAAAAGGAAAATTTCCTATGGAAAGCATAAATTGTGGTAAAAAGGGCAGTTCTTAGTAAAAAGAGTGTTAATTTCGGATTAAATAAATTTCAGTTAGAAGTGAAATTTTTTGTAAGAAGTGCTAATTTCTTTATTCGCTTAAGATGGACATTTTTCGAAAATAATTACATTTTTAGGTTAAAAAAATTTTTCTTTTCGGTTTTCCGACAATGGAATTTTTGTTTGAAAATTAAAAAGAAAATTTTATGTTCTAAAATACAATAGAAATGGTGTGCATAAATAGTATTACACTTTATAAAATTGTTTATATTATATATAATTTTTCAACGACATGTACCTGTTTTCTGCTAAAAAGCTAATTTTCAGAGGGTGGCTGTGCCAGCTTCTAAATGTATCACAATTTCAGTAGATTTTAAAATACAATTACCACAGCAACTACTGGCACTCCAACAATTATTATATATAACTGAAAAAGGCAAAAAAAAACACATATAAAAAAACCAAAGTCAGCAAAAAGTTTTAAAATGATAATATCTGTAAATGTGTGCGTGTATGTATGTGTGTGTGAAAAAGCACAACGCTCACACTGACTAATACCAAAACCAATATAATTCCTTTAAAAGCAAAAATAAAACCTGAAAAGTATGCAAATTCAAAAACTCATGTGGACTTTTTACATTTTTGCATGCCAAGAGCAACATTGTTGTCAACATCATGGTCGATAATATTGGATATTGGTTTTGCTCGTTGCAATACTTTTATTTTTTGTCTCGATATTCATTTATTTTTTTGTCATTTAAACTGAAATTATAGTCATGCCCGAGCACATTACCTTTCTCCTGCTAGCCCATAGTGGCTGGCTGGTTTTTGTGTGTTCACCTTTACCATAAATCCAATTATTCTTGGTTTGGTGTTCGGTGTATGAGTGTGTGTTTCTTCTAGTCTATTATTGCCACATGCATTTAATATATTTTTTATTTTCCTCTTTTCGTTAATATAATTTTTTTTTGTGTGCATACAGAAATATTCTTTTATTAGTATTAATTTATTTTTTTATTATATTTTTTATGCTTTTTTTCATTCTTCAGTTGTCTGTCTAGATGACTGTCACAGACTTTTGGTCTATTATATATACATATATATATGTGTTCCTCTAACTCCCATTGGAGCATAGGGTCTATTACGGTGGGGTATATTATTTTGTAACAACCAACGTAATCATTGTCAGCTTGTTAAAATATCTACATTCTTATTTTATAGCTGACTCACACACGCACACACACTTTATTTTGCTAAAAAATTAGATTTTTAATAAAAAATTTTATCTGCGTATCAACAGGGTGATGCATAAGTAACGGTATCATTTATTTAACAAATAATTTTTGCTTAAAATTCCTATAAGGAATATACACAGAAAAAATTCTCCAAAATGTTTCACCAATTAAAGCATTAAGCAAAAATAATAAAAAAAAAATGACACGTTTAATCAAGTGATACTGGTTTACTGGTGGAAATTTAATTTATTTTTTATTTAAAATCACAAATTTTTTGATTGAAATCAATTTTAATTTTTTTCTACGTAGGGCATCAATAACTGATCTCCATCGAAATCTATCTGATGCTGCTCTTTTGGCCAGATTAATCCATCAATTTGTAGTTCGGCTTGAACTTGGCATCTCCATGTATTTTTAGGTAGTCCCCTTCTTCTTGTTCCCTGTTGGTTGTAATCACGGTATTTCCTATTGATGTCATTGGTTGGCTTGCGTAGGGTATGACCCAACCATCCATATTTACGTATATTGAACTCATGGTTAATTGGAGGTTGTTGCGCTCTAAACCATAACTCAGAATTCATTTTAGTTAAGGGCAAAATATTTTAACAATTCGGCGAAGGCATTTATTGACGAAGACCTGTAGTTTATGTGTATCAATATTTGTTAAATTCCAGTTCTCCGAGCCTTAAAGCAGTACTGACTTTACATTGCTATTGAATACTTTAATTTTGTAGACACTGCAGTGGTATTTGCCCTCCAGAACTTATTCATGATTCCTAACGCTGGCTTAGCCTTAGACAGTCTGTTATGAATATCTTCGATGCAGCCACCGGAAGATTTCGCGCTAGAGACCAAAAACAATACTAGCATTGTGTTATCTAGCACAAGCACAAACAAATTAATCTTTGCTCGGTATTAAGTGACATTGACATTAAGAGCAACTTTTTTATCGTTTTCGATGAAATAAAGCCCAGCTAGCCCTGCAAGGGCTGAGGGGATTCATTGCTTTGTTAATATAGTCGCTGTTGAAAACTTTTGCAGCGTTTAAAAATAAAAACAACCCAGGCACTCAAGTTCAATGTTTTATTTTATATTTGCCTTAATGTCTGTAAAAGACAGTTTATTTTTTAGATGTAAATATTTGGAAAATATTTATTTTGGTAGACAAAGCAACTTATTTACTCCTCAACCAAATAGAACGCTACCGCTTCTATTACACTTATGTTGTAATTATGTTATTAGATCTGCTTATATATTGTTAAAGATGGTGAAAAAAAATTTTTAATATTTCAGTGCTCCCTTTTTGATTTATTGACCAATGAAAATGCTGTGCCGAACCAACTGTTTTATGCTGTCAGTTGGGAAAAATTAGATAACTTCTTTTCAATTACTGAACTGTCGTTATTAAAAAAGTAAAATTAAACAACTTTGGTTCGTTTTTCTGCGCTGAGACTTTACATTATTCATTTCTTAAGTTTTTTAATTTAAATCGAAAACACGAAAGCAAATGTCTTATGCGCTACCCTGTACAAACAAATTTAATGTTTCTTCTTGCTGAATATTTTTAATAAAATTTTAAATTTACACAGGTTTTGTGTATTTATACACAGGTTTTGTGTATTTTACCAAAAAAAAAAAAAAATGTTAATAAAGTTTTTCATGAGCAAATGTTAGTGACTTTTTTTCAAAAATATTGTTAGTATTAAAATAGAATAAATTTAAATTAAGTCAGTCAAATATGAATTTTTTCTTAAAGTGGTTTTCGAAAAAAATTTTGCTTAAAATGTCCCAACATAGCGTTATTAAAAATACCGTTTAAGTTGTTGGTCCTAAATAAACAAAATCTTATATATAAATACAGGACTCATTCTTTGTCGTACAATTTAATTTATTTAATCGCTCACCAATATCGATAAAAAGTATATGGCTTAAAATTAATTTCTGTGTGGAAAGCACAGAATAAATAGTTTTTCAATAGTTTTTTAGTTCTTAGACTAAGGCCCTAATTGTGTAAAACGCAACGCCAAAAATTACATTTAGAGCAAAAAAAAGCCAAAAATATATTATAATTTGGTTGTTGCTTGCTTCAGAAATTCATATTGAATTTTTTAATTTCACACATTGCATATTTTGTGGTGTTGAAAATTTTAAAACACAATATGAATTTCTGTAGAAAACAACAAAAAAAAATTTTCGACTTTGTTTTTGCTTTCAATGTAATTTTTGACATTGCGGCCTTAGGGCCTTAAAGTAGTAAAAAACATTTTTAATTCGCTCGAGAAGCAACAAGAAAATGCATCTACTTTCTATTTCGTTTTTGTTTTGTACTTTGTGCATGCAAAAATGTCAAAACATTTTACCTTGCAGCCTATTCTACGTTGGATCTATCGTGCCTCCGCTGCTTAAGGAATAGGTAGAGTATCTGTTGAAAAGCAACAACAGTACCTGCGGACGATCGGTTCTCACAGTTCGGACTTTCTCAAGTGAAAGATCACAGAAACCCTCTTCTTGCGTTTTGGCTTTCAAGCACAGCCACCATGAAAACCCCAAAAAGCTTCCTCCCGTGAGAACAGCACCACGATTTATCGTTATTTTAACAATTTTAGGGTCCAAAAATGGCACATTGACCATTTGATGTTTTATACCCTTAATTAAACGATTTTTGAAACGACGAATTTTGTTCTAATTTACTTTTTGGATACTTTCGTTTATTTGGGTGATACGAATTGTCTTGTATAAATAGTTCATAGTACAAAAATAATATTTAACACTTGAGATTGTGGTAATAAATCCATTTCTCAATCATTTTTTTTTATGCACTGATACAGAATTTCTGATGAGTAAAATCGGTATTCGATATCTCTCAGTTCATTTGGCACCCTTCCAATTTTCATACTTTTTTTATGAATTATTAAAGATCTTATTTTAGTCACGTCTCTGTTTTTAGATTCTTAGTTCTTTTGTAGCAAATTCGGATATATGACATCCTACACAATATAAGACAAGCAAAGTCATATGTTGACAAACATCGAGAATTGACTTATATGTACTACCGAAATCTTATTCAAAGTCCTATTTGGGATTACTAAAAACCTAAACTTTTATATTTCAAAAACGCTTGGCGCTCGTATTTAAGTTGGTCTGTAAAATGAGTTAAAACCTTCATTTACAGTCAATATGAGTGAAAATAGCGGTTTTATTTGTAACGATTTTTTGAGATAAGTAATACATAAGTATGATTTTTTCTATTTCAATAAAACAAACGGAAAACTGCTAAACATTTTTAAAAAATAGCAAAATTTAGCGGTGTTTTACAATGTCGATTTTGACGATTTGTTTTGCGAAATTTGGTGTTTGTCGACCCATTTTGTCTGGCAGCTATGAACAGCACTTAACTCAATTTTTCGCTGTCAACAACTACTCTTCACCACCGGTACTTCAAGTTTTCACCACTTCACAACATCAACAACATCGCCAGTAACACTTAACCCTTATCCTCTACTAAAAAAATAAGACGCACGTGATATTTGTGGATCAATTTTGGTCAATGAATGATAGTTCATCCATCCATCATACATTTGTTAATTCTGTTTCTGTATTTTTTTTACATTTAATTCATTAAATTCAGCTTTCGGAATGATTTTTACACAAATTTATAACATGCTGTATATTTTTTTTGAATATTTTGTGTTGATTTATAATGTAAATAACACAGAAAATATTATAAGTAGTTTTTTTTATCAATTAAAAAAAATTGTTTAAAAAGTATTTTAATTTTAATAATGTGATTATTGCATCAATTATTTTTTTAGTTGAAAGAAAATTAAAAATTTAGTTTTGATTTAATTAACATTTTAGTTGTTTTGAAATAAATTTTTAATTAAAATATTAATTAAATAACAAAAAATCTTAATGGACGTTTTTCGTTTAAAATAATAATAATTTAAACTTGTAGAATTGTTGTTGGGAATTGTCAAAACCTGAGCTATATTTAGTGAAATCAATTAACACATTGTTTGAAACCGCAAAGTTTTTTGAGCATTTTTTTAATTAAAATTTTAATAATATAAATAAAATATATTAAAAATTTAAAATTTTTAGTAATCAATATAATCATTTTGGTAATAGGAGCTAAATTAACAAATTGTTTGCTTGATTCTATGAATTTGGTATAAATTTAGTGATAAGAAAAAATTTTTAATTTTTTTGGTGTATATATATATGATATACTATTCATTTGAAAAATAATTGAACATAAATTTCAAAAAAAAACAAATCATAAGCTAATTTTTACTCATGAATACAAGATAAGGGTTAAAACGATCCATCATAATTTCATTTAATCAACATTTATTATATTTTCACCCCACTACGATTGCTCAAGCAAGAGCCTCTCCTTACAACTGCCGCTCTCTGTCCAAGCCGGAGCATTCTCTTTTGACTCTTTCAAAATAGCAAGATCTTTAATGATTCGGGCAGCAAAAAGGTCCTTCGACATTTCATTCACTCACTATCTACTTGGTCTTCACCCCTCGACAACCATCTTCATCACCTATTTATACCATCACATGTAAAGAATTTTTCGCAAAATTTACCTCAGCTACGAAAACTCTTCTCTTCTCTTGCCCCTGGGTGCCTAAACCAACAGCGCATACTGGCTCTCGTGGTAACAGGTAGGATCTCTGGTCAGCCACGATCTCAAGGGATCAAGCTGTCAAGAAATTCGCCCATTTTTAATTACTGCCGAATGCAAGGTGGATGGTGAAATATTCTCAAGATGATGCCTACACTCCCCGTAGAACTCGCAAGCATACACGTAAACACATGAATAAATGTTCAAAGATCTCTGGATATTTTTTTTATAAGCTGGTAGAGCGAGAACAAGAAAAATATATAAAAAGCAGTTTGTTATTTATCTTAAATTTCAGTAGGCCTTATTTAAAAAATTAGCCAAAGATTTAAACAGGGTACTTACTCAAATATATAATTTTTCACTTTTTGGAAAAATCGACATATAATACTTATATCTACCCACTGTAAAAATATCATGCTATCAGGCCTGTTCTGAAAATCACTTTTATTCAAATCACTTGATTTCAAATTGTGTTCCGTTTTTTTGGGTGTTTTCGCTTTAAAATTCTTTTTTAAAAATCTTTTATTTTAAATTAAAAATATTTTAAAATTTTGCGTAAATACCCTCTTTATGATCAAGTGCGATATGTATATTTACTTAAACATAAATAATTATTTAATTTCAAGTGGTCGAAATTCTACCACCGGATAATCCTAATAACATAATGTTCATATACTTCGCTTCCGTCAAAGCTTTTGAGATACTTAAAGCAAAATATTGTCCTAATCTACATACTTTTAAGACTCCAAAGAAAAAAGTAATATTAATTATAAATCCTCTCTTATATTTGCATCTAAGACATCATCAAAGTATTTGGACCTCTAACCAAAAACAGAAACAAAAATTCATTATTACATTTCACTCGCTTGTTCATTCATTCATTCATTTATTTAGTCAGTCTTTCCTTTTCTCAAGGAAAACTCATTTGATTCAATCTCTCTTCAACTTAATAATAAATAAATGCGAATGAACAAAAAAGTATTTGAATGAATTTTTCTTATTTATATGTGTGGATGTGTGTGCCAGGATGTGTTGTTAGAGTTGTGTTAAACAGTAACAATTTGTATCTCTCTTCTTTCAATGTAGATGCTTCTAGTTGCACATTAATATAGAAAGTGCTTACATTTGTTGACCTTTTTTCGTGTTGGGTGTTCTTTTGATACACGAGTTGTATCACACATTCTTTTATTCATATATATTTTTTTTCCACTTTTGGTTACAATTTCTCTTCATTTTATTTAATGACATTTTCAGCTTTTTGCTACATATGTTTTTTTCACACGAAGTTGAGTAGAAGCCAAAGAAACTTTTTTTTAACACTTTTGCAATTGCTCTGCTTTGGATGGTTACAGGAAAACACATAAAGAATGAAGCGATGTGGAGTGCAGTTGTGTTTGTAGTTGAAAAAGAAAAATCACTACTAAACAAATTGGTAAAATCCTTAAGGAATTGTAGAGTAAAAAAAATTGGATTTTCGAGGAAACAAGCCACAAAAATGAATTAAAAGGAGTGAGTATATATTTTTCAATGGCTTGAAAGTTTTCAAATCACATTTGACACAAGTGTATTTAATTTGGTTTTCATTTTAATTTTTGTTGTTGGTACTTCATTAGTTTTTTTTTTATGATTATTCAAAATATTTGGTTTATTTAAGCATCTGAAAATATGCTTTGTTTTACAAAAATTACTATAAAGTTCTTATTTTTGTTTTGTAGTGTCTCCCTTTATTCTGTTTTTGTCTACGAAAATTTTGTGTTATATGCGTTTTGGTAGTCGTAGACAAACAAACAATTCATTTATATAATTTATACAAGTGTTGATAAATGACCTCATTATTTGTTAAAAAAAAAAAAAAAACAAAAATAAAAACTAACTTTTTTAAGTTATAATAAAATAATGCGAAAAGTGTTGTCCCTTATTTCATTTATTTTGTTTAAGGTTTTCTTTTTTTTCTTGGGGTGCATTTATTTACAGTTTTACCACTTTTGCTGCTGTTGCTTGTTTCTTTCTTCTGCCAACCCTGCATAAAACTTACGCATCTTTACATTTTTCACAACGTTATTTTTTTCAGGATAATTTCAGCATTTCCCAAAAGTGTAACAATAAGAAGTTTTTGGTTTTATTATTTAAATTAAGTATTTGTTTTTATATTTTTTTTATTTCAAGTGGAACCAAAGTGACCAACGGTTAAAAAAAGTCATCAACATATTCAGAAAGTTTTTAAAATCATTCGAACTTAATCAGTAACTAGAATTCTATAGAGCATTTACAATGAATTTTTCTCTTAAATTATATTTCATTTGGAAAGAATCTTAAGGGAAAATATATGTCGTTGAAATATTTAGAATGTAAAATCTTTTGGAATCTAACACACAAACAGATGAACAAGGGCGTAGAATATCTTCTTTATTACTGTCCTGTAATAACAGTGAGGCCACTACAAGCTCTGCGATGACATGGTACTAAAGTCCCTATCCACCACCTGCAAAGAGGGCAAATGCATTAGCGATTTTATGCCCAAAGCATTCAGTAGTTTGTAGTTTTTTGTCGCATTTACGGTCTCTTTTTTTATTCGCTATTATGTAAGAGCCGGGGTTCTCTATCCTTTACAATCGTACGATTGATTCACATAAAAATCTGATAGAATTCTCTTCGACATAAATAAAATGTATGCAAAATCCGATGTCAATGCCACACTATCGCAAAAAAAAGATGCAAAACCATATGACTCAGCTACTTTACAAGAAAACTCTGTTCTCATGGGTTGTATCTATAATTTTATGAAAAATTTCATTAAATTATAAGGTCGGACAGACTTGCTAAAAAAATCTCTCGCTCGATTTCATTTATGATCACACAAGATTTTTTGACAAATCGTACGACAAAAACGAACCGTGAATAACCGGCTTAACGGGTAGTAAGATTATTTGGTATATGTGTGTGTTTTGTGTGAAACAAGTTTTTTAACATTTACATTGCAGTTCCCACGAATTGCAGCATTAGTGTAGTAAAAGTATAATAGAACTTCGTTTGGCCTGTAGCGACCTCTCCGACAAACTTAACTTAACTGCCAAAATGTGAGCTACATACTTCGAGTATTTGTTAGATGTGGGTAGCATTAGATCTGCAGGCAGGGAAAAAATATGGTTAAAGTGTGGTTAATAAGAAACACATTTTGTACGCCGCAATTGCCACAAACAAACTATAGTGGTTTTCATCATTGCTTTTTTCACGATTTATAAAATGTTGTTCCTTTTTAGGAATAAAATGTTTACATCCCTTGAAACTTTAAATATGCTTGCATTTAAAAATATAATGGTTTTATAAAGTTTAGCTACAACACCACAAATAAACATTTGATGATTACTTTAACCACATTATTGTCACCGGCAACCATATTATGGTTAAATTCATCCATCCAAAAGCCACACCCATATTATGGTTGTCTCCAAACATGTTATGGCTAAGAATAACAATAATATATTTGAAATTATAATATATTATAACCTTCGGGCATGTACTAAATAGAAATCGAAATTGAGTGGAATTGTAATCAAACAAGAGTCTGATTTCAATTATTTACAAAATGCCTCTAGTCTTTCCTGTTTAAAAAGATAATTAAAATAATTTGTATTTAAGGTATCAAGTACATAAAAAAGGTGATATTTATAAGAACTTTCTTTACTGGCTCGTTTTTAAAATTATATCAATTTTAAATCCACTTCATTTCGATTTTTAGAACATGCCCGATTGTATGTTTAATTATACATTAAGAATTATTTGTTTAAAAGTAACTAAATTATGATTGTTTTGATCTCTACAAAAGTTGAAAGTTGTTCAATTACTTGCATAGTTTGCTTAAAACTCTCATATTATTGTTCGTTTAATTACTGATATGACTCAGTCAAATAGAAAGGCTGCTACTGAAGGTCGAAGCGGGATAGAAAATAAATCAAGGATTGCTTATAAAAGTGACAAATAATATAGCTGTAATATGTAAATCAAATAGAAAATTAAATTTTTTAAATTAAATTTTTAGTAGATTTTGTTCGTTGTGCTTAATTCCCTTTTTTTATAATTGATAAAAAAAAAATACTGAAATTTATTGTTGGAGGATAAGCTGTTCCTATGCGCATTTCACTGGTTCCTTAGGCCAGATCATCAGGAAACGTTCTCCTAAATAATTTTAGAAAAGCCAAAGCTTTCAGCAAACAAGACTACAGAGGGAATGAGAATTGCCTACAAACACTCAAAAAGTCTTTTTTGCAACGATATCAAAGCTTAAACAAAATACCAAACAATAAATCAGTGATGAGTTTATCTTTTCTTACATTCCCCACTACAATTAGTTGGAATTCTTCCAACATTAATTGTAGATGTAAGTAAATATTTAATGAAAATTAAATTAAATCAACCTTAGCCTAGTTAAAAATATGAAAATTTATAGTAACATATCAAAGTATTTATAATTTTTTGTTTCTAAATAAAATTATTTGGAAGGGTTTTTGTTGAATCAAATTATTTATAGTTTTTTTTTAATTAAATTATTTGGAAGGGTTTTTGTTGAATCAAATTATTTATAGTTTTTTTTTTAATTAAATTATTTGGAAGGTTTTTTATTGGATAAAATTGTTTGTAAATCTTTTAATGAATATTGACAAAAACGAATATTTTTCTTTGAATCAAACCGAAGAGAAATAATATGATTTTTTTACAAAAAATTTTGTAAATTTGTATTTTAAATAAAAAGTTTTTTATATCTTTATCTTAGTCGAATATTATATTTATTATATTTATTTATGTTAATAATTACTTTTTTCAAATTCATGGAAGTGTAATATAATTAAACTTGGCCAACAAGCAAATAAAACAAATGTTTTAATATTTAAATTCAAAATTGGATTTCATTCGTTATGATATTAACGATATCAAATGATTTTTGTTAATTTGTATTCTTCGTATTTTGATAAACTTATAGTTTAATTAGTTTAAACAAATATTTTTAGTAAAAATATACATAATAAGCAGCTGCGGCAGATAACATGTAAATGAAATAATATTTTAACTTGACTCGTTACAGGAGTAAAAAACTAAATAAAATTGACTGCATAACCCAATTGAAAAAAATGCTGTAATAAATAACCATAATGTGGTTAACATTGACCATACAATTATAATTTTTGCCGATAATATGGGTACTTTTGACTAAATTATGCACCATTTTCACCATATTACGGTTAATATTGACCAAAATATGGTTGATTTTGAACATATTGCGGCTTATTTTTGGCAAGTTATTGTTAAATGTAACCATATTGTGGTAATTTTTAACTATTATATGGTAACTTGCAAACATGAATATTGTTTACATACAACCAAAGGATGTTGCTCTTAGAATATGGTTACCTCCAACGATATTATTTCTGCTCGTAGAGTGAGTTGTAAGCCTCGTTCAAAGTTCGAATTGGTTCTGCAATAAAAAGTATGTTTGGAAAGGATTTCGCTTTCTTATATTAATTTCCTAGCCTGGACGAAACTTTGGCCATTTTATATTAAGAGATTGGAAAATATGTTCTCCTTACAAAACAAATGAGGATAGTTAGGAACATTATAAAACAAAAATCTCTACTATAGGTTTTGTAAAATTTCCTTATCTGTGAATATTTGCTAATTCTATAGCTCGATTGTATGGTTTAGATATGAACGAAAATAACTCCATATTCAACTATAATTTCAAAGTCTTGAAAATTTTCTTTGCTTAACTAATTTCATAGTAAATTATAGGAAATGCGACGAGTAACAACAGATGCATAACGTGGGGTCTAGGCGGACGTCTTGTAGATCTTGACTATGCGGACAATATATGTCTTCTAATGCATAGTCACTCAGCCATGTTGGAAAGCTTCAATATGGTAGAGACTGAAGCTGCAAAGGCAGTTCTTAGGAATTATAAATATCCCTAAGACGAAGGTAATGCGAATAAACGCCACATGCAATAGAACATTTTTTATTCCCGACATCCAACTCCAGGATGTATAACACTTTTGCTACCTGGGGAGCATCATAACATCAAATGGGTGATCTTCTGATACCGCACCATGAAGGCCCGCCGAGCATTTGGGCAACTTAGCACCATATGGAAATCCACATCAATCTCAACCCGCACGAAAATTAATATCTTTAATTCGTGTATAAAATCAGTGCTCTTTTATGGGTGTGAAACGTGGACTGTAGCTTCCAAAGATTCGAACACCTTGCAAGTTTTCACCAACAAATTCTTAAGAAGGATTCTGAAAATTTTCTGGCCCAACAGAAATTTTTAAAAGAAAACGCAGGTGGATAGGCCATGCATTGCAAATGCCACCTAGCGATGTCACCCGCAATGCAATAGAATAAAACCCGCAAGGTAACAGAAGAAGAGGGCAATTAGATCCAGAGGCTTTAAGAGCAGGCAAAAGCTGGAACGAAACTTAGAACTTAGCATCAAATCGAAACGATTGGAGACAATTCGTTGACGCCCTATTCTCCTTATAGGAGCTAATTTCAGCTTATCCAAATGAATCGATAACAAATACAACATATAATTTTCTTAAAATTAAAAATTTCTTTCATCCAACTAAAAAAAATTTATCAAAAAGTATTTAATCTTGAAAAATCTCAACGCATACCAGTACAAAATCAATACTAAATTCCTAATATTTCCAACATCAAAACCTTCTAATAACACAAAATATACATCACTGTTAATAAGAGGTATTTAGAAATGTTACACCACCATCTTTGGCCACTGAAGCATCCCTAACAGGCAATAGATGCTATTTAGTTCAGTATTTTGCTGTATCTTTAAACACAGCGATTATTTCAATACTTACATAACGCTGCAATAAATAGCAGTGGCACAGTAAAACTCAAAGCTACAGTTTCATTTTATTTGTTGTCTAGAGTATTTTCAAAATGCAGAAGGAGTCAGATGGTAACATGTGAAGGGTATAAAAAAGCATAAATATTATTGCATACGTAATAGTGCAAAGCCATCAACCACAGTACCAAAGGGCATTAACAAGCAAATAAAACTAGGCACGCACACACTCTCATATTTATGCACAATCATAAGAGACAGACAAATACACGCAAACATAAATTGCATCCCAGTTGCACACGCAACAAACATTATTCACACAGTAACAAAGTTAAAGCAAAAGAAAAGATACACAAATACATATGGAATTATATGTGCACATGCACAAGCAATTATATATGTTTAACATGAAATGGTCCTGTTCTTGGAGAAGTCTCCATGAGTGTATATTTACGAACTTTTTTTGGGATAATAGTTGCTTGTACATATCTGTCTGTCTGTCTGCCTGTCTTTTTGTAGTCCTTGTTAAGTGCAAAACAATTACTGGCCATAAACTTCAACGGAAATTATATTTTCACTTATTTTGCGAACCAGCAAAATAAGTATATTTTTTTTTGTTTCCTAACGAACAACTTAAACTTTATTTGGTTTTTATGAAAATGGGTTCGCATTCTGTCTTAAAAGAAGATAAATATTTTTATGCAGTTTTAGTAATGTGAAGTTTTAAAAAATTGTTATAATATTTATAAGAAAACCACGGGCTTTTTTTTTATAAAAAGTGTTAAATGTTAGTTTAAAGACATACAAAGAAACGTTTTAACAATCATATAAACAATAGACGAATTGGAGTAAAAAAACTTTGTTTAAAAACTTATTATTGCACGGTGCTACAAAATCAAGGAAACAAACCTAGAAATAGTATTTCGATTGTCACAAATCGGAACTTAGATTATAATATAACCGGCAGTAGAAAACATTTTTTTTGTTATTAAAAAATTGATTTTTAAATTACATATTTGGTAATTTATATGCAATTTAAGCTATTTTCCAAATTCTTACAAGATATGCGAAAAAAATATTTTTCAGGCAAATATAACACAGTAGCACATTTTTCAACTTGAAAATCTTGAACCAAAATCTGAAAGATTATGATGGTAGAAGAAAAACCCTAGATGGGTTTTGAATTATTAGCTAATGTTTTTTTTTAAATTCATTTTAGAAGTTTTCTACTGAGGGGTGAATTTAAGTACAATTTTCAAAAAACATGTAAAACCAACAACATTTTACTCAAAACAGCAAAACTCTCAAAAAACTTAAAATTTCGTCATATATTTTTATTGTTGATGTGGGAAAATATAAGCCCACTTAAAATATTTGAAAATATATACTTAGAAAAATTGATGATTTGGACATAAGGAATGAAAAACAAGGACACTTCAAATCTTTTTAAATATATATTGAACTTAAGTCGTCGCTTTCGGAGCGTACAGTTGCTCTATCTGGACTCGATGGTCTTGGTGGTGGGTTGGCTTCAGAATGTTCTGGCGGGAGAGAAGCATGAGGACCAGGAATGTGCATTACATTTGACAATTTTTTCGATTTATTACACCTTTAAAATTTATGCATCCGTAGCATGTGTTTTCATCGTGTCCCTTTGGATCCATCCATATACTGGTGTTCCACAAGGCAGTGTGCTTAGTTTTCTGCTCATCCTATTGCATATGTAACAAAAACAACGTCTGCATATTAGTCCAACTGGTTAGAATAGTATAAGAGGTACCCATTTCTAAATTCAGAAGTAAAATTGTTTTTTTGTGTTTTCATTGAACGTTCGGGCACATAAATACCACAAACGTAGCAAAACAAGTTCAGCTTCCAACACTTTTCAATATCAACTTTTTCTTTCTGCAATGTATGCCGTATTATTGTACTTCCCCAAATTCAAAAATGCTAATTTTTTGACATTCAAAATGACGGTGTTTACATGGTACAGATTTCTCTGCGACATGTGAGTAAGATGTTGTTGTTTTTTTGATTTTATCTCAAGGTATCTGCTTAAGAGCTAAAAATTTGCCGAAAAGAGACAAGCAATATTTGGAATAGTTCACGAGATATAGACATAAATCTCAGTACATGTCGAAAACTTCAAAAATGAATTAAAAAAACCTTAGCTAATAATTCAAAACCCAGCTAGAGTTTTTCTTCTACCCTCATAAGCTTTCAGATTTTATAGCTCTCAATTGGTTCAAGATTTTATTACTTCGCCCTTTTCTATTAAATATTATATATTCATATATTTTTCTCAAGCTTTAGGTCACTTTTTTTTTAAAAACATTAATTAAAATATTGATAATTTTTTAATAATTCGGTTTCCGTTGGAAATTTTTAGGCACAATCACAGATTATTTGAACTTTACAGTTTATGTAATAAAGAATAGTGTTGGTTTTTGGACATACGTTGCGTATACTTAAAAACTTATAATATATTTATCATACTAAATATTTAAATTTGTTTTTATTCGAAGTTTTTATTCTAATATAAAAGTAGTAATTAATTGAGCTGAAGGCCCAAGATTGTATTTCTATAAAATCATATTTTTATTTCCAATATTTCGCTTTAAAACATCGAGTAGCATTATCTGGGTTAAAGATATAACAAGATATGTCATATTCATCATACACCATCATGCACCAAAAAAATTTTTTTTTTTAATTTTGAATTTAATATGATGTTTCCAAATGACAAGCGATTGATTATAAAGTAAAATTTATATGAAAAGCACTCGGTTGTTTGAGTTGTTGAAATTGTTCTACCCAATCAATCGTCTGTCACTTGGAAAGAGCACATAAAGGATTCTTAAAACTTTGATTTCAGACTTGAGCAATTGTTCACTCATGAATGAATTAATAAGAATATAAAACTAGGAAGCAAACGAAGTAACTCTGTATATTTAGTTTTAATTGATAACATCATATAGTTTCGAAGGACTTTTAATAACAACAAAAAATATTAAAAAAAAACCGTTTTAATAGTTACAAAAAGTTAATATTTTATCAAAAATTATTTTCGGGAATGAAATATTTATTAATTAATTCATTTATTAATGATGTGCTAATAATCCCAATTTATGATAAAAAACACTGAAATTTATTGTTGTGGGAAAGCTAGTTTCTATGCGCATTTCGCTGGTTGCTTAGGCCAGCTCGTCAGGAAACTTTTTCCAAATACTTTAGAAAAGCTTAAAATATTATACAAGTAAGACCATAAAGTGAATAAGAATTTTAAACACTAAGCTCTTACTTGTAACAATATCAAAGCTTCAACAAAGACACAACAATAAATAGTGAATTTTTTCTTTCTTACATTCCCCTACAATTGGCTGGGTTTTTTCCAACACGAATTGTAGTTGTAAGAGGATAGAAAAAAACAAAATTAAAAAAAACAAGTTGCTAAATAAAGCAGCTTGCCATTTCAGTTTTTTATTTGCCGGGCACATGCAAATTTATTATCAAAAATTATTTTCGGGAATGAAATATTTATTAATTAATTCATTTATTATGTATTTGGAAAAAGTTTCCTGACGAGCTGGCCTAAGCAACCAGCGAAATGCGCATAGAAACTAGCTTTCCCACAACAATAAATTTCAGTGTTTTTTATCATAAATTGGGATTATTAGCACATCATTAATAAATGAATTAATTAGTTAATATTTTATTTTGGATATTAATTGATAAGCAAGAAACCCTAAGGTTCAATAAAGAAATTCGATTTCAAACTTCTGCACAAAACAAAAATTATACAGCCATGTTCTGAAAATCGAGAACAAGTAAAATTTACATATGTATAAGGAAATTTTCAGGTAAATTTTTTTAAAAATTACCGCAGTTTTTCATGATTTTGAAAGTAATTCTTATAAATATAAGAGATACTAAACGTATGACGTATGTACATAAAACGGCATATTTTTATGTACCTTTAAAATAGGAACGTTTTCGATTTCCAGAACATGGCTGAAAAATTATCAAAAAAAAAAAAATAAGTCAACAGTTTGCGAAAATAAAACATTCTGAATTTAAACACTTCATTTGCACAAACATCAAAAAATTAAAATTTGCATTTTTTAATTTTTTACCCATTTGGATCCAAAAAAAAAATCACTGAGAAAAAATAACAAAAAAAATTTTAATTTGTAATTAAATTCATTACACATTCACGAAAAAAATAAGAAGCAAATGTAATATATATATATTAGGGGTATAACTTTTGAACTATTTTTAAAATGATCAAAAAATACCTATCCATGCCATATAGACCATGAAAATCTATAATGAAAAGTGGGGTCACTTTTTCGCGGGCGTTAAAAAAGTTCCCCCCCAAATCACTTTCAAGTTTAGTATTTGGATTTTTTTTTGTTTATTAAAAATACAATATCCTCATTCATTTATATTTTTATGCTATTTCACAAATAAGACTTATACCCCCAATTATACTACTTCCAAACAGTTAAAAGTATGTTAAAGTAACACGAAACTATTTTTTTGAACAAAATGGAACCAACCTCACAATCTTAATTGTTTACTTTTATTTTCATTTGTTTGCAGTTTTGCTAAGACAGAGAGGTTCTCTATCCCATATACTCGTTTAATGAAATTGATTTTGAATCTTTAAAGCAATCACTGGAACAATTTACACATTCTCGGGAATGCTTTCTTTAACATTGGGTGAGAGAAGACTCTAAAATTCACAAACAACAACGAAGTTACATTTGCGCGGAACGTGGAATCAAACTTGTGCAAGATATTTTTCAACATTGCAGAAAAACACGCACTTTGAACTTAAAGTTTATTTCCTTCAACAAAGATAATTTTTAGTATCTGAAGTTAATATATAGTACATGACTGTATGTATGGTATTTAAAAAATAAAAATTCAAATATTATTATTTTTTGGAAGCTTTTAGAAAAAAACGGTTTGGGGGGGGGGGGGGAGGTTTTTTATCCAAATTGATCTCAAAAAACTGTTTTCTTGATATATACATCAGTGGCCACCCCGTCGTGATAGGTATATTTTTTGGTTATACCCCTAATATATATATATTTATTTTTGGAAATAAAAGTGGTGTGCCCAAATTGCCATAATGGCCACTTATGTGTGAAAATATTTTAAACTAAATTTTTTTACGCCAAAGTGTTTTCTAGCATACTGTGCAACTCCAAAGGCTTTTGCAATGACAAACAACACAAGGCACATGATTTAAGAGCTTCTAAGACACATGATTACTTCCGTCTAGTCGTAAGCCTTTTAAATGTTTGACGACCAGCGGTACCGCTGTGATACTAAAGTATCAATTTTACATAACAATTTTTTTAAATTACACTTTTGTATAATTTTTAACTATTTTGTGGTACTTTTTGACCCTTTTTAAAAATCAAACTTACATATTGTTTTTGTCAGCACTTCTAAACAGTAGCGCCTTAGCTAAATAAGTATTTCGAACTTAGCGTTACCTAAACCTTAACTTTGAAGCCGACTCAAAATTGAAACTTACAATTCCATGCTTTCATCTCTAAATTTGTTCGAAACGGTGCTAGAAAAATGGAGTTCAAGGGAAGATATAAGAACAAATTATAGAATGTACACTTCTTTAAAGTAGTCAATATGCGTAAAATGTTTTGTGAAACATTTTCTACGAATTCCTAATTAGTATTTCGATAGTAAAGAAGAAATTTAAAGTACTACTGCCATACACAGAAATAATTTTCAGTAGATTTTTATCAATTAAAAAAATGGTTTGAAATGTATTTAAATTTAATTTATCTGATAATTGAATAAATTATTTTTTTTTTTTTTTTGTTAAAAGAAAAGTAAAAAATATAATATTGATTTAATAAACATTTTAGTTGTTTTGAAGTAAATTTTTAATTAAAATATTAATTAAATAACAAAAACTCTTAATTGATTTTTTCGCTTAAAATAAAATAATTTTAACTTGCCAAATTGTTGTTGAGATTTGTCAAAACCTGAATTTAAATAAATCAATTGACACATTGTTTGAAATGGCAAAGTTTTTTGATAAATTTTTTAATAACAATTAAATATTTCATTAACTGAAAAAAATCACAATTTTAAATGTTTAGTAATCAATGTAATTATTTTGGTAACAAGTGCAAAATCAGCAAATTGTTTGCTCGGTGGTATGAATTTGGCGATTAGAAACAATTTTATTTAATTTATAATTTTTTCTGTGTAATATCAAAAATAACTCATGTACATATTAGCTATTTTTTATTTATTGAATAACTTAATACTTTTATAAATAAATAAAATTTAACTGTTTTTTTTTTAGTTTTTTTCCTACTTGAAAAAAATATTTTTTGTTTGTTTATAAAAAATTTGGTCTCATTTTTATTATTTATTATATTTATTCTTTAATATGCCATTTTAACGATGCCTGTATTAGTAAATACTGCTTATAAACTTGACCGTCTTTTACTTTAAAATACCATTTTTCTGGAAAATCCCCTTTTGGTTGCCCTTTTCGAAAATTTCCAACGGCAAAGTTGTTGGTGAAGATGGCCTAGCAGAATATTTTTGGGCAATTAGTTAATATATACAAAACGATTTGAAACCGATAATATCGTTTTTAGAATCTTTAAAAATTTATTTCTTATACATATTCCTCTTATTTCCTGTCCATATTCTTCTAAATTGTGTATTACATGAGTTAATTTTTCTGTATTTTGAACAGAAAATATCGATTATAACTCAGAAATTGATTTTAAAATCGCTCGTAATTCATCACACATTTACTGCCAGGCCCACAATATCGACAATAACATTTCTTTCGCATTTTTATATTGAAAACAATAATAAAAAATTTAAATTTGTTTTTGTTTTCAATATATATATAAGAAAGAAATATTCTTGTCGGCATTGTGGGCCAGGCAGATAAATAATGAGACATGCCATTTTCTATAGTGGTTACATGTAACCGCCATTTATTTAATATGACCATATCAATCATATTTGTCAATAAAACACACCACCACTTTTTTTTATATTTATACTAATTATTTTTCAGCGACACAGACCGGTCAAACACATCGACTGCGCCCATGACCATGATATATTTATGGAACGGTATCGAATTCTGAATTGCATGTTCTAACACTTCCTGCAGCATCAAACGGATCGTAATTCCTTGCTGTTGTGCAAACACTGTTGGTTTTCTACCGGATTAGAATAAGCCCGTTATTTTCATCACTTCTGGTTTTCTTTATATCTCTTTTACTTTAAGATTTTCAAGTATAGTGCGCATGGCACGATATCCCAAAACCGCGTACGTCCCGAAAAAGGCCACAACTAGTGAAAACGTTATCAAAAAATATTTTATGTTCGGCAGGATTTGTATCTAATTGGTTCAGCAGCGTTTTCATTCCCCTTTGTACCGAATGAGTCATTAGCACTACCACTCGACTTGCCACACAATATGTCAAGGGCAATATCCATAAGAATTTGACGCAGACCAATTTTTGTAGCAAAAGCAAACAGGTTTGAACCGAATAAATTGGTGTACCAAATGATGGCCGAAACTTGGCATTAAAAACACAACCTGTTTTTTAGAAAAGTTTTAAAATCTGATTATGCATTTGTGAATAAAAGTTTTCGAATTTGTTGCAAGGTGTATTTTTAATGCTAATCCCGCAAAGCAAGAGTCCAGAGTCTCTGATGGGAATCAAACCCGCAACCACCGCACTGAAAGACTAGCTCACTACCTGACTAGCCTACCGGGACACAGAATTATAGTGTTGCATTTTTTACGTAATTTGTTATTCTAGTGTAAAATATGCTCATGAATCAATCTCACCTTTCTTTTTTAGGCCTTAGAATGAATGTCATTGTCGTTGTCGTAGTCTAAATCTAGTCGCTAAAAAAATGGTATTATGGTTGTCGCTAACGGCAAAAATACCACTAACTTCATATGTGCTTTACATTTTTGTTATCGTACGACTTAAAATGATATCGAAAAAAAAACTTTACAAAAGGCTATGAATTCGACAACCAAAACGACAACGACTCTCGGAATAAGGCTGATTATGTTAAGCATCTTTATACAAAACTTGTAGATGAAAAATTTCTCATAAAAAGGTAAATGGATTCAAAAATTGGCCTCAAAAACTCCGAATATTAGAAGTTATTCCCAATGCAAATTTATTTGCAAGTCGCAATTTTTAATGATTAATAGTCTTTTGCATGTTTTATCTTATGGTTCTATTCGTGTTATTAGTTTTGAATACTAATAAAGTCTTCGGCAACTTTTAATTTAACCTGTTGTTCAGTTAAATTATTCCTCTCTGATACCAAAAGCTTTTGCTTTTACCAAAAATTTCCATTTACTGCAAAGATGTTTTCATTAACCAACACGAAAGGCATCATCAGTCCTCTTTTTGTTTTTGGTCGCATTAAAATTGTGTGGCACGATGCGGTCGCCTGCGCCTTAATTTTTACATTTTTTTTTTTTAAATTTTACCATCCACTTTTCCTTGACATTCCTTTTAAGACTCTTTTAAGTAATTCTGTGGATGGTATTTGTATTTATTTATTTTTCTTTTTTGCGCAACGGGTGCTTGAAATTAAAACTCAAAAAAAAAAAAAAAAAAAAAAAAAACAAAAAAAAAAGTTGTACAACATTTTAATATAATCCATTTTGTTTCTTTAACGTCTTTCGAACAAACTTTTTTTTGAAGCTATAACACGTTTAACCACTAAACGAATTAAAATGTACATGGATGATACTTGTGGTATATTAAATAAAGAAGAAAAAAATACCTTTAAGTATAAAAGTAAAAGAAAATACAAATTTATTAAAAAGAAAACACTTCATTAAAGAAGCCGTGTTTTTGTGTGTATGTGTATGTTTCTTTTTTTTTCAAAAGTGTGCAAATGTGTGTATATTTTAAACTGTTGAAAAGTGAATACCGCTGTGCCTTGATGTGGTGAAGTAACTATTAAGATGGCTTTAAAAGTCTTCTTTCTTTTCTGTGCATCTTTTTAGCCAAAGAATGAGTTGCAAAATAAAAAATAAAACCAAACTATTTAAACGTAAATCTTTTTATTTTTTTATTCTCTTTTCCTCTTGTGATGAGAGTGTAAAAGCAATACTTATACTAATGTAAAAAGAAATATTTTACTGAAAGTAAATTGTAATTTTTGTTCAGTTCTGTGATAAACGATCAACTGGGGAAAAAAATTTTTTTTAAAAAGGGGGAAAAATAAGACGTTATATGGAAGAGAAATGAAATAATCTTTAAACATATTTTAAATTTTCAGGACTAAATGCAAAAATAAAAATTAAATTTAGTAGTTATTTCCTAAAAGGATTTTTTTGCCTGTAGACATGCAGATAAATTAATAAACTAAGCAAATAAAAAATTCAAGAGAAAACAAGCAAATGTTGGACAATTATAAAAAAAAATATAATAAACTACCTGTTAACACTAAGCTGCACGGGGTCAAACCATTAAAAAGTAAAAAAATTATTTTCTAACTTTTAACACTTTGTAAAAATATATATATATCCTATCACCAAATTTGTTCTAAATTCATAATTTCAAGCAAACAAGTTGTTGATTTTGCACCTATTACCAAAATGATTATATTGATTACTAAAAATTTTAAAATTTTGAAAAAATATTTTCAATAAATGATATTTTTAATTTTAATTAAAAAAGTGATCAAAAAACTTTGAAATTTTAAACAATGTGTTAATTTATTTAAATAAATATTGACAATTCCCAACAGCAATTCTACATGTTTAAATTATTTTATTTTAAACGAAAATAGTCAATTAAGATTTTTTGTTTTTTAATTAAAATTTTAATTGAAAATTTATTTCAAAACAACTAAAATGTTAATTAAATCAAAATTAAATTTTTAATTTTTTTCAGCTAAAAAAATTATTGATTCAATTATCACTTTAACTAAATAAAAATAGTTTTTAAACCATTTTTTTAATTGATGAAACACTTTTTTTTGTGTAAAAGACCAATTATTGGGACACTTTTACACTAAAGCCTAGTACTCTATTCCAACTTGTGAAAAATGTTCAGCAACATCTATTATTTCATGCAAAAAATTTGACATGTATCAATGTTACCTATCACGAGAGTTTGCACAATTATGCGACATTGTTGCGCATATGTAAACAAAACCAAATAAAAAATTAAGTAAAAATTAAAGAAAATATGGATGAAAAACTGTTACCGCTTGTGTGAATTATGTTTTTTTCGTTCTCAGTTTAATATTAAGTTTTTTTTTTTCATTTGCTTAAAATTCCACGTGAAATTAGAGCAGCTTATATTATTTCGCAGTTTTAAAAAAATGTTGACAGAAACATTTCGTAACTTTTTCATAAATTGAACAGAGTACAACTATATCAACATTATTTCATAGAAATTCCGCATAAGTTTTTTTTCAAATGAGTTTTGAAATGTTGAACAGATTACCAGGCTTAAAGGTTCTGCACAAATAGATAACCATCGATCTTACACATGTTTTGATTTTCACATTCATAACGCATGAGTCTAGCCCGACCCAATAAATTTTTCGATATACATAATTAATTCGAAAATTTTTTTTTTTTTATATAATACACATTTACTTCCACATTCATAAAAAATATTTTTGATTAATAAAAGGTTTTCATAGAAAATTCGTTTGATAAACCTGCTTTATACCTAAAATATTTTTTATGAATATGGGGGTTATAATTTAAAAAAAAATATGAATTAATTTGCGTACGTTAGTATATTATCTTTATTTTTTATATACACAGAAAAAAGTGTTTTATCAATTAAAAAAATGGTTTAAAAAGTATTTAAATTTAATAGATGTGATAATTGAACCAATTTTTTTTTTTAGTTGAAAGAAAATTTAAAATTTAATTTTGATTTAATTAACATTTTAGTTGTTTTGAAATAAATTTTCAATTAAAATTTTAATTAAAGAACAAAAAATCTTAATTGACTTTTTTCGTTTAAAATAAAATAATTTAAACATGTAGAATTGTTGTTTGGAATTGTCAATATTTATTTAAATAAATTAACACATTGCTTGAAATGGCAAAGTTTTTTGATCACTTTTTTTAATTAAAATTAAAAATATCATTTATTGAAAATATTTTTTCAAAATTTTAAAATTTTATACTAGTATTTTGGTTATTTTGTTGAACTGTTAATGGTTTTTAATCCAAATTTAGATATTTTTTTTAATTAGGCTTAAGTTCATTGAATTTAATTTTCATTAAATTATTTTTATGAAGACAGGAATTTAACAACATGAAATCAGATTTGAACCCAGGCTTTCACGGACAGGTTGCCCATACTAGTTTCGATTGTAACCACACAATCTCGTCAGTGGGGTTTGCCGTTTTACTCACTCGGCTATTGAGGCCGGGCGACGTCAATAGTCAAACATCAATCCTTAAACTAAATGGTATTTCACCTTGGTAGATCGAAATTTGCTTTTTGAATGAATGATTATCTATTTTAATTGATTTACATGTTCTTCCTAACTTCTGTTTTTCGTACCTTTTGTCAAGAATTCTTCTTGAAATCCAAAGTAGATTTTTTTTGTTTTTCATGTTTTTTGTCTATTTTTTTTTTGTTGACCTTTTTCAGCACAACTTGAAGGACAAATGTAAACATAGCTCGTGCCTTAGCTGATAACAATGCTAGTATTGTGGTTATTTTGTTGAACTGTTAATGGTTTTTAATCCAAATTTAGATATTTTTTTAATTAGGCTTAAGTTCATTGAGTTTAATTTTCATTAAATTATTTTTATGAAGACAGGAATTTAACAACATGAAATCAATTAAAATTTTTTTATTGATAATTTTTCATTCTTGACTCCGCTGAGATTTGAACCCAGGCGTTCACGGACAGGTTGCCCAGACTAGTTTCGATTGTAACCACACAATCTCGTCAGTGGGGTTTGCCGTTTTACTCACTCGGCTATTGAGGCCGGGCGACGTCAATAGTCAAACATCAATCCTTAAACTAAATGGTATTTCACCTTGGTAGATCGAAATTTGCTTTTTGAATGAATGATTATCTATTTTAATTGATTTACATGTTCTTCCTAACTTCTGTTTTTCGTACCTTTTGTCAAGAATTCTTCTTGAAATCCAAAGTACATTTTTTTTGTTTTTCATGTTTTTTGTCTATTTTTTTTTTGTTGACCTTTTTCAGCACAACTTGAAGGACAAATGTAAACATAGCTCGTGCCTTAGCTGATAACAATGCTAGTATTGTGGTTATTTTGTTGAACTGTTAATGGTTTTTAATCCAAATTTAGATATTTTTTTAATTAGGCTTAAGTTCATTGAGTTTAATTTTCATTAAATTATTTTTATGAAGACAGGAATTTAACAACATGAAATCAATTAAAATTTTTTTTATTTTGTCTTCATAAAAAAAATTTAATGAAAATTAAATTAAATGAACTTAAGCCTAATTAAAAAATAATTTTAAAATTTTTAGTAATCAATATAATCATTTTGGTAATAGGTGCAAAATCAACAACTTGTTTGCTTGATATTATAAACAAATTTGGTGATTGGAGAAATTTAATAATTTTTTCTGTGTACAAACAGAAAAATAAGGTCGATATATTTCTTGAAAAGTATATGTATGTACATTAGAGCGACTCAAAAAAAAGTGATTTTGTTACCCCTCCGAAAATTAAGGTTGATATGCTTTATGATGTTTACCAAAATATTTTGGTTCTAGCGTTGACCATCCGTGAGCTGGACCATTTTTAAAAATGTTCTTTTTTCAGTTTTTCGAATTTTTTTGTACTTTGCTCCAAGATGACATAAATAAAATTTGGTATCATCGAAGAGTTTTTTAAAACTTGACCACTTGTTTTTATTTATAAGATTAATATTTAAGAACTTAAATTTAGCTCACAGCATCCAGGGTTTGAAAACGGATCTTTTGCTTATCGCCAGGTTATTATAATTGTAAAATCAAACAATTTGATACCCATATTGCCTATATATATGAAAAATATAAAATAGATAAAATATATCGCGACTTTCGCGTATTATGTGAATAATTACAAAAAAACTAATTAACTAACATTATTTTAAAACAGATACAATTTGAAAAGCAGAACATTACTTCCACATACGTAGAACTTGTATGGAAACGAAACGAAAATATGTATTTAGCTTAATATCTCAATAAGTAGGTCACAAGTGGTCAATATATATATTTTTTATACCATTGGATGCTGTTTCAAAAACTCTTTTCGATTATATCAAATTTTATTTATGTCGTCTTGGAGCAAAGTAAAAAAAATTTTGAAAAACTGAAAAAATACCTTTTTTAAAAATGGTCCAGCTCACGGATGGTCAACACTTGAACCAAAATATTTTGGGAATCATCATAAAACACAGCAAGCTTTATTTTCAGAGGGGTAACTAAAACACTTTTTCGGCTCCATACAACTTGAATCGGTCTAATGTACATATGAGTTAAAACACGTCAAATAGGGAGATCGATTGTTCGACTTTTTTCAATAACCGGTTTTCGAATATTACGAATAGTTGCTCTTTTAAAAAACCCGGTTTTCGGTTAAGCAATTTTTAAATAACCGGTTAACCGGTTTTAATTCGAATACTTAAAAACACAGAAATCAAATATGTTTTTAAAATAAAACGTTAATTTGAATAAAAACAAAACAATTTGCAAACTTTAGCTAAATTTTCAACCATTTTTTATTGATTTACTAAACTTTATTTGTAAGAAGATATTTGTATAATGTAACTTAGAAACTGTTGAATGATATTTGATCAAGACAAACGTTTTGCAAAAGCAAATAAATTATAGGAATTTTATTAAGTTATTATTTGAAATATTCTCTCAAATTTATTTTGGATGAGTTTTAATTTGTTGGTGGTTAAGCTATCTATATAAATCAACCATATTTTTCAAAAGTTGCAAACAAAACCTCTTAGCCAGGAATATCTATTTCAAATTATTTTGATTCAGCATTATAGAAACGAATAGTGAACTGAACATTCTTTTTGTGTACACTATTTGTCAATTCGTCTACTACAATTTAAAACATTCCATGACATTGTTTGTTATCTTCAATTTTGTTTTTTGTTAAAATTTTCGCATATCGTTGATTCCGCCGTAATGTAGTTTTCAGCATGAAGAGATGCTAGAACTACTTAAGAGTTGTTAGTGCCTTAGCGGGCATTTCGTCCTCGGCAACACAACGGGCTAATATTTCACCCAACGATTCATTTTTTGCAGCGTATTTTAGTATCGTCTCCTTAGAACTACTTCAAACGGAGTTGTTTCATTTGGATCACATTAATGTCAAGCATGTATACTACTTAAAGGTGATTAATAAGTCGTGACATGGAATAACCTCTTTAACTTATCATTTTAGGGCACTTATAGCACCTAACTTTGTCTTTTTAATCGCGTTCGAAAATTATCTAAAGATAACCTTTATATAAAAATATATTTAATATTTAGAATGCTCTTGCACAAATTACTATTTTCTTTTTAACTGCACATGTTTTTGTAGTATTTTGAATAGTTTTTTTTTTTCTACAAGAACACACGCTTTTATAAGCGATTTGTATTTACAGTACTCATATGTGCTGTTTTCGCAACACAAGTAATTGAACGTGTAGTAAAAGTTATATGAAAAATAATTAAAAAAACTAAGTGCTTTTCATATAAATTTTACTACACGTTTAATCACTTGTGTTGTGAAAACAGAACAATAATGTTGTTTTGACATAAAATAAAGTTTAAGTTTGGCCAATATTCAATTAGAAAATACTTAACATCTACAACAAGAGTAAGGAAAATGTATGTAAATTACACATTACTTAAATAACCGGTTTATTATACCAAAATAACCGGTTTATTCGATATTCGAAAAATGGGCATTTTAAAATAACCGCCTGGGGCAAAGCAAAAATAACCGGTTAAAACCGGTCGAATAATAACCGTTCGATCTCCCTAACGTCAAACCATCACGAAAAAATGGAATTTTCGGCATCATCACCTCCGATTTCAATGAAATTCAACACAAATATCATACACTATAAGAGTATAGTTAAACGAAAAAACTTTGACCCCAGATTCTTTCGGGTTCCAAAATATGACGTCATAAATGATGTGAAAAATTTTAAAAAATCACAAAAGTCTCCTTACAAAAGGGGATAGAACTTCTGAACTATGCAAGATAATTTAGTTTTTTTGGTATCGTTTTAAAGGCGAAAATGCACCCTTTAAAATTATATGCATATTGTGTTTTTTTAAGAAAAAGTCAAAGGTCATTTTTTGGGGTCTTGAGTTTAAAGGTCCATATCTGAAAAAGTATATTTTTTAAAATTCTTAAAAAAATATATGTCAAGTATTAGACCCTCTTCTACATTCGCAGAAAATCTCGATTGGAGACTCGATTGGTGGCAGAGTTTTAGACCAGAACGTAATCCTAAGTATGTTTTGTGTTCATATTCAATTGACTGTTTGTTTTGTACAAGCTGAAGTTTAAAGGGTTTTCTTAAAGTCCAATAACATACAACAGTTGTGGTAAATTTCATTGAAATCAGAGGTGTTGTATCCGAACGGAATGATGGTTTGACATGTTTTCACTCATATATAATATTCAATACTATTTTATTTTTTATAAAAAATAAGTTCAATAAAATAAGAGTATTAGCTTTTTTGACTTCCTTGGCCACTAAAATATGTAAAAACGATTTAAGAATATGGCTAACTATCTGGACGCTTTAAACAAAAAAAAAATTGTGTCGAGTGTATGAATATTCGAATTTCATTATTGAAGAGAACCAATTCGTTTGACAATTTTCAAGCATCGTTCCTTTTCACAATAAATCATAACAAAACAAAAGTCCATCTTTTTGTGGATAGTTTTGTTGTAAAATGTAGTTGACTCCGCTTTTATTTGCATTGTCAAACAGGATTGCTTCAGGTTTAACTCTGTTATTAAACCTCACAGTATTTTAAGTAATGGTCCGTTAAAAGTAAATCGACACATTTGTTGCCGCAAATTCAAAAAAATTTCATGGAATCCAAACAATAATGATAACACAAGTTTACAAATTCCGGTCAACTTTTAGATCAGAGCAGATGAGTAGAAATCTTGACGTTATTTGAGTTGCTGGATTCAAATCCGGGTTTCATTTTCAAAATTGGTTCCAGTTTGTGAGTTCACGCATGTTGGCAGCTGTTGGCGTCGCTAGAGACATTATTTAATTTGTATTTTTAAAGTTTTTTGTTAAATCCAAAACGTGTGAAAATGCAAGGACAGAATTGTTGAAGTTGATTCAAAGTGTTTTTGTTATGTTTGCTGATGTTATATGATCAGAAAAAGTGGCAAAGTTATTACTAATGTGATCAGTGTAGCACAATATTATACAAGTGGTCACGCGGTAAAAAAGTATGTTTTTCATTTTCTTTGCCAATGTTATGGAGAGAGCCGAAAAATCATGTGGATGATTGTTAATTTTGCTTGATGAATGTCGTCGGTCTAAATGCAAAAAAAAACTAGCAAAATATACATATCCTGAAGTATCGTCAGTGTCTAAGCCAATTCCCCGTGCGAGCAATAATCCTTTGCCAATTTGTCCAGGTGCGAGTGCAAATTCCATGGAAAATTTTAGTTCCAACAGGTTATTGGTCTCTTGATGGGAATGCAATCTGGTTTTGCCAAATTTTGCTGTTTTTTGTGTCTGTGGGATAGCCGTGCAACTGACCAACATTATGTGAAAAAACATTAGCCAAGCCGTACTAATTATAGACCCGGAAAACAAAACGTCTCTTGTATACGAATTGTGAACCCACAGAACATTTTCTTGCCACCTCTCCACATAAAGCTTGGCCTTATCAAGAACTTTGTCAAAGCTCTCGACGGTGAGGAGCCGGCTTTTGAGTACGTGATGAAGTTATTTCCCAAATTGTCTTTCGCCAAAATCAAAGAGGAAATATTCGTCGGACCTGATATTTGAAAACTAATGGCCGACAGAAACTTTACAAAATGTTTAACGCCCAATGAAGCAGCAGCATGGGCATCATTTCAAGATGTTGTTCACAACTTTCTCGGTAACCGCAAATCCCCGGATTTAAAGCAGATAATCGACAGTTTGTTGCAAAATTATTGCAAGATTGGAAGATCGAATGTCTCTGAAAATACATTTTCTGCATTTCCATCCCGAATTTTTTCCTGAAAACTTGGGTAATACAAGCAACGAGCAAGGAGAGCGACTACACCAAGATTTGGCGAAAATCGAGAAAAAATTTGGGACGAGGGCATGATGAGCGACTACTGTTCGACTTCAATGCGTGAAACAGATCCCAAACAGTACAATCGACTCAGTTTGACTTCTCTTCACTTCTAATTTAACACTTTTTAATGAATAAAATGGAGATAAGTTGTCAAAAATTGTAAAAAATGTGTTAGCTTAATATCTCGAAAGCTAGAACCAATATCAAAAAACCGTTCACCGCCCCAAATTACCTAAGAAATAACAGCTTTTGGTTGCTTAGATCCAAAACCGTGTATACTTGTGTAATGATAAAAGGAATAGGAAGTTTGGTAGCGTCTAAAAAGCCGTCCAATATGAAAAAATACTAAAACAATTATGCGAACGTACTGTAATGAGAGCTGCAACATAACATTTTCGCCTTGAATTATTTTCATTTCAAAATTTCAATATGACAATTAAGTGCTATGCTATTATCAGAAAGTCGACGTTTGCGTGTTCCTCCATCTTCAAGGTGTCAGTGCAATGAATAGGTGATAAGACATCGTTATCCGAACGTAACAAAATCTTGGGTTACTGCTGTGGGAAATACCACCTGCCAGCAAAATTGCGATTAGTGCATACAATTAAGTAAATATATTTTTGATATGCCTTCTTCTCCAATCCCGACCAGATTTAGTCAGACGTTGTGTATTGGTCACCAGGTTATTTGTACGAAATTTGGAAACTTTAGCTCTTGCCGTTCTCTAGATCAACATAAACATATATTGTCTTTGTATGGGAGGTGCCCTGCCAGACCATCAGTAATATACTGTAAAAGTTTGATAAAGATCGGTTCAGTGGTTATGAAGGATGCCTTCGTCAAAAAAAGTAGATACAATAACTCTTTATTAGATAAGTAACTTTTGAAGAGGTTAAAAAAACTGTAAATAGAACTAGAATACCTAGACTTCAATCTTCCATCATAAGGAGCATAGATTAAAATAACATCAAAGTTATGTGGGCACCTGCCCATGTCGTCATTATAGGCAACGAATACGTTGACTCTGCCGCTGAAGAAGCTAAACGTCGACCTTTGATAAAATGTTCGACTAGGAAAACCTGTAATATCTTTAATAACATCGATACCTTTTTAACATCTACAAAAGCACAAAAATGGATAAGCCCGAGGGAGCCAAACATTTACACCCCAATAACTGTTCCAGAAGTGAAACTACTTAATTTGTTCGACTTAGAATCGGTTATTGCAAACATTCCCATCAACATATTTTCGAAAGAACTCAAGCACCAGTATGTTCCACCTGTTACACACACCTCAATATGGCCCATATTCATGACGAGTGCCCCACATACAATTCATCCATAACTTGCATTTTCTGAACAAATACACCAACTGATTTCCTCAGACACACGTGCGATAAAAATTTGCAACTACTAATGATCTTCAAAAAATTATTTGAAATGTTCATACATATATGTATACCAACAACGAGTCTAAAGTTACTAGTTCTCCTTCCTCTTTAATTATTATTATTATAATTTAATAATAATTATACATTTTCAAAATAAATAAAAATAATATATTAGCATCTATAGCTAAATAAGGTACTACCTTCTCTAAAAATGTATTTCATGCAATATGTCTTACCTCTAAGCCAGCAAATGTGTTTTTGTACATTATTTCACATATTCTTATAAATTTAGTTTAGCTACAACATTTTCTAATATCGACTCGTTTGTATGTGAAAAAATCCATTGAATATCCATAAGACTTCAAAATAAGCAAAAACTATTGAAAGCAGTAAAGAACGTTATAAGATAAATTTAAAAACGATTATGTTTCCAGAGGGATTTGTTATAGAAAAACATTTTTTATGTCATTGTTTAAATAATGTGCCGTTAAAGATATTCAGTTCTTAGTTATTGCTCTCTTTGTCTCAGAAAAAAAACGATAAGAACATGCATACCACTTTAACCAGCATTTTGTGATGATGTTTTAAGTTGCTTTAAGACAACTTTATTTTATCACTTAATTACTTGTTTAAATTTTTCATTTATTCATACTATTTATTCATATTGTGTTTTTTTTTTAAATTTTTATAAAAGTAATAACCATATTTTCATACTTCTTGAGAGTCGTATATCCATCAAAATAATACAACGTCATGCCTATAATACCAAAAATGGAAATTTTTAAATAATATATGTTGTGTGTTTTGCACAAAGTATATTGTTAAATGAACTCTATCGAACTTAAATCAATTACTTCATCATCGCTATATTCTTGGTTGTGGTTGCTGGTGTTGAAGTGTGAAGGTATATCAGAATAAATACCATTTCCATTTTTAATACAGGTTTTTTATTATCGCTAATGCCACAATTACGTAGATAATGGATTGACTAAGCAGCAGTTACTTAAAGCAAAACAGACATATTGGCTGTACAGTAAAACTAAAAATTAGTTACACTGTGCAGGACATCAACACAATGTGAACGCAAATTTCTTTAAGTTATTAAACTAGCTGACAAATTTGAATACACCCTGTTAATTTACTCATACGAAGGAATATTTTTTCTATAATACCCTTTCTGCAAAGGAAATTATGCAGATGGATAAAAGAATAATTCTCAAAAAATAAAACAATTTACTTTTTATTGATTTTCTTTTCGTTGTTACTTAATAGTGGCACTGTTTTTGACATATTTTTAATTAAGTTCATATTCGCACTTTCAAACATAAGGACAAACTCTTTTCCTTTGCAGACAGCCAAAACCACTCACGTACACACTAATATTTACAAAAAAATATATAAACTTTTTTCTTAAGAGCATGCGAACAACAAAAAATTGTAAGTGGTATTTAAAAAGTCACTTGGCTTTAGTGGGAAATGATTTTGACTCTTCCACTTCTTTAACGAGAAAAAGGAATAATAAAATCATAAAATTAATTGTCAAAAGAAAGGCTTTAATAAGAAACAATTTAATAAGATTTATTTTTAATCGTGTAGTAAAAAAGAATTCAAGTCTTATTACTTTTATTACTTTTTCAGTTCTAGTTCAGTTCTAGTTCAGTTCTAGTTCTGTTCTAGTTCAGTTCTAGTTCAGTTCTAGTTTAGTTCTAGTTCAGTTCTAGTTCAGTTATAGTTCAGTTCTAGTTCAGTTCTAGTTCAGTTCTAGTTCAGTTCTAGTTCAGTTCTAGTTCAGTTCTAGTTCAGTTCACCAATCTCTTTAATTTTTTTGTACTAAGTACTTCCCCTCACTGCATGCTATACATTTTCTGATATACGCAAGTCACTGATTTACTAACATCTACTTAGTATTAACTCAATTTCTTTCAGCTAGTCATACGCTATGGTTATAGCAGTACTGGCTTTTCGACCATGATTTCATTTTAAGAAGTTAAAATATTTTCCAATTATTCATATTTTATCGAAATCACTTAATAACAACTCCCTTGTCCATACGCAGCTTATTTTACCAATCTTTAACGCTCATTAAAACAATGTTGAACATTTATTTCTTCCTGTTATTGTTGATAATTGTTCCTCTCGGAATAAACTTTGTTATTAGTCCATATTTAAAAATATAACTTCTATTCCCATTTAAACAACAACAATTTTAAAAGGGAAACGAAATTTTAATTGCTTTTATGGTACAACGAACTGGCGAGAAAACAATAAAAACTTGTAACAAGTTAATGAAATTAAAATTTATAGTATTAAACACTATTTACAAATTCGGCACAATGTTTTTCGAAACACAAGAAAGCAAGAAAATTAAACTCCACAGATCATATTTTAAAGTATATTTAAAAAGTATTTGTAAACTTTTTATACAAGGGTGTGTTTTCATTAAAAAATTTCATTGTGCTAATTGGATTTTGATTTTCTGCTTTTAACCCATTAAAGCATGATGGGTGGAAAAATACCGAAAAAGTGAGACAACTTAGAAAAATTCTTGTTAAAGTTAAGTAAGACATACCATTTTGTTAGACGGATAGACAAGGAATTGAACCATGCAAAACTATTCAACGGGTATTTTTAGCATTTTATTTTGGGAAAAAAATTAATGGGTCAGAAATAAGAACATATTTAATATCAAATTTGTTTAATAGTAAAAAGGGGGAAAATAAATTCCATTAAATACTATTAGGGCTGCATAGACCTATATATCGTTACCTTAATATAAAAAGGCCCCAACTCATCAAAAACACTTTTTACAGGAGAAGGAAAAAACTTAATAAAAGCTGAAATAATATAGCTACACAACTATTGTCAAAAAACATCTTTATTAAAATTAAACGAGGAATTCAGATTGAAATACATAATATGTATTTTTTTCGAAAAATTGTGTGTATGAGTTAGGCCGTTTTTTCTTTAGAAAAATTGTGTGTATGAGTTAGGGCTTTTTGTATTCTGCTTATAACTTCTTTATTTTTAATCTAATTTGCTTGAAATTTTAATAGAATGTGTATTAGCAACCATTCTACAATAATCAATA
The DNA here is from genome assembly GCA_943735925.1 of Pollenia amentaria. Lineage (NCBI taxonomy): Eukaryota > Metazoa > Arthropoda > Insecta > Diptera > Polleniidae > Pollenia > Pollenia amentaria. The sequence goes on along the minus strand of OX031008.1, from coordinate 193,723,065 downwards.
AAAAAACGGATTTCCAAAAATAATGAGTTGGGGCCTTTTTATATTAAGGTAACGATATATATATGCTCTATTACGAAAGAATTGTTTATTTCACTTGCCCTACTTATTTGGAATATATCTAAAAATTAACGTTATGGGTATTTAAATACTTACTTAGACATAAAGATTTCGCAAATAATAAGTTTCAAGTAAAAAATTTCTGCAAATAAATGTTTATACTCATTATTTAGGCCATAATTGTGTAAAACGCAACGCAACGCCAAAATTACATTGAAAGCAAAAACAAATTCAAAAATATTTCATAATTTTGTTGTTGTTTTATACAGAAATTCATACTGCCGTTTAAAATTTTCAACGCCACAAGATATGCAGCAATTGAAATTTAAAAATTCAATATTTCTGTAGAAAGCAACAACAAACTTTTAAAATATTTTTGACTATCGGGCATGTTCTGTAAATCGAAATCACGTGATATTGAAATCGAACAAAATTGCAAACTCTTCCGTGTTCAAAGCTCATAAAAATATTCCCTTTTATCTACCTCATACTTTGAGGACCACCTTTCTCTACCTACTTTTGAAATCAGGAATCGCTACGTAAATTTTTACAAAAACTCAATTGAAAATCTTTATCGATTTCAATCTCACCTGATTTCGATTTCCAAAACATTGCCATTTGTTTTTTGCTTTTCATAAAATTCAAAACATTCCTTTGGAAGTAAATTTATATTAAATTTTTTACAGCCAAATTCTGTCTTGCCTCCTCATTGGCAACATTTTTTAATCTTATTCACTGTGTGATTAAATTTATGCATTGGTGAAAACTTTGCCAGAAGCTTGACGTCGGATTTCTGAAATTGTTACCAATGACCTTTTTTCTTCAAACTCTGTTACGATAATTGCTCATAGCATTACCGTATTAATCAACTCCAATCATTCAAGCTAGACAAGCCTCGAGGTTTATTTTTTATCATCTTTTATGATCTTCCAGTTGTGCGCTATTCGTTCGATTGTCTCGAACAGTACCTGTCGCCAAGTAACCTTTTACAAAAGTTTTCATATATAACATTGTGTTGGGCTGAATCCGATATATTTTCCAATTATCGTAGTGCAATGTTTTCTCCAAGATAGAATAGTATTATTGTTAGCAGATGCACCAGTATATAGAATAAAAAAATAGCAGTATCAAGTCTCTGAAGCTGAAAGCCAATATTTGTAACCAAATCTTATCAATTTTCCTCTAATAAACTTTTTCAAGGAATTACGCAATATGGAGTCATTTCCTTATACACCGAAAGGTTGTGATCAGTTTTTGCAAATTCATCAAGGACATCGAGATAGTTATACGATTCACACGAATTTCATTCGCCACCAGCATACAAAAAATGCGTTTACACATACTTTTTCAGGTTGTATTAATAAACAAATTAAAGTATGCTTAGAACTCATTTATGAAAAAGTGAGTACAAAAATTACCCAAATGCCACAGGTGCCGGTACCACACACGAAAAAATATAATTAGAAAGCCGTGTCAATTAAAATATACTTAATACTGTCTGTGTGAAATTTCATCAAAATCGGACAACGATTTTGTGGGTCAGGCGTTAATGGGTTAAATTAACATTCGAATAGAAAAAATAAAAATAAACATCCAACATATAACAACAATTTTAAGTAACTGTTAATATTTTTATTTGTAAACTAGAGGCTGGCACAAACGTCCCGGCCATCTGATAGAGCTTGAATATCTGACACCACCATTTTGTTTGGTGGGTAACGGGTGTATTCATCCCAATTTCCTGGTTAATTATACGCCATGGTATGCGTGTGTAGAGATGGATTTTGTGTTATAAAATCGTTATGTGAACTGTGTAACTTTTTTTTAAATTTTTTTACAGAAGCTCTTGATTTGGGCTTATTTGTTGTTGCTGCAGCTTTTGTTCAATACAAAATTAAATTGTAAAAATCTGTATAAAATAGTTTTTTTTTTTTTATTTGAAATCGCATTTTTTTTTTAAATGGCTTCCATTTTCTTTTATTAATTTCATTACAGAGTGAAAAAAGGGAAAAACTCAACAACAAAATAATAAAGAAAAATAGAACGTAGCGATGCCTTAGAAACAAATTAAATCCCATTGTGTACGTTTTTTTAATTAACTTTTAACAGCAGCCATGAGATTGAAAAAAACGGGAGAAAATAATTATAAAAAAAATCTATATATATTGAAATATAATTTATATTGTTTGCAATTTACGTGATGTTGATTGATTTTTATTTTTAGGGTTCGTTCGAAGTAAATGAAGAAAAGTAAATTGCTTTAAGGGAAACGTTTGACAATTTAATTGGACATAATTATTGATTATTTAAATTAAAAATGCAAAAACCTTTAATCTAAAATTATGGTGCTGTTTAATTAATTAGTTCATAATTAGTTAAATTAGAAATTTAATAATTCGCTGAAGAATTGCTTTTAATGGATCATTTAAAATTGTATTAAGGAAACGCCTTATTTTCCACTAAATAATATTAAAATTAACAAATTTTTGGATAAGAGGATATTTTCCTTGCTAAAGACATATGATACTGCCCTGCAGAAAACCTGCAATAAGTATCTTAGCATTTCTTGAGTTTATTGATAGCTGAGGTGAAAAGACTGGTGAGAGGTTCTCAATTTCATGTATTCTACCATTCTGTTTTGTTTTGAAATTCTCACACTTTTTAACTTGATGTTGGTTGTAGATATATTGATATTTATATATAAAATATAAAAAAGAGAAAGAGGAAAGCCAAAATATGAAAAATTGCAAGGCTAGAGTTTAATAATCTGAGCACTAATACAATTTAAAAAATTGCAGCAACAAAAATTGCAACTCTGGACGATCCCTGCAAATAATACAACTAGCCCATACACTCATGTAAAATATAGCCAATATGGGACTAGGACTAGGCCAAAGGTAACCCAAATGTATTGAAAAAACATGGTATATTTAACATAACGCTGTCCTAGGGCTAGTTCATATAACCCAGCTTTATATCAAAACGGGGTAGTTTTAAAACTACTCCATATTCTTACATACCCATTAGTGTGTCCCAAAAAAATATTTGTGTTTTTTGATTTTTATAGATAGGTATAGGTAGGCATACAAACAAATCATTTAATGAAGCAAAGAACAAAGTTCATCAATTGCACATGGTAAGTGATGTCGCAGAACGCCGCGTGGCCTTAGCTAATACTTACATTAATCTAACAACCTCTGCAACAGACTTTCAGAATTTATTGCAGGGCATAGAGCTTCATCGTAAAAGCTCTAATAAATAATTGAAAGCTAAAAAAAATAGTTTTTTATTTATTTTTTTTTTTTTGGGTATGAGAAGTAAGCTGCCTGAAATTTTTTGGACTCGCATTGCTGAAGTCTGTGCAACAGAACAAAAATCCACCCATATTTAATATTTTGAAAGAATACCTAATATCTAAATATCTAACATTAAAACAAATCCGATGCATAACTGGCAAACGCATTACAATATTTTTAATTTCACAAAATGGGTACAAAACATTAAGAGCAAATTCAATTGTTTTTTTTTTTTTTGCAATGACTCAGAATTTATCCACCTTTTAAACTGAATCATTAGTTTTTTTAACTTCAATATAAATTTTAAAAGTTACAGAGCATTATTTTTCAAATTTATGCTAAATTTACAAAAATATGTGATTAGGGGGCCCAAATGAGCAAAAAAATAACCGAAACTTTTATTATCTGCACAGAGAAGTAAAGTTTAAGAACTTTTCTTTAAAAAAATTGAATTAGTAAAAAAACAAACCGTCCTGATGGGCCGAGTAATCAGCAAAATTAATAAAAGTCGAGAAAACACGATTTTTGGGTTAAATTCGGTTTTAGCGACCTCTAAACCTCTTCCGAAAAATCTGAAAAAAATCACAAAAATACTTCACACTATAAGCTTTCAAAAAAAGGTGGGGCAGAAAAAAAAATTTTTTTGGGACACACTAATACCCATAGTAAATTAGTTTTGAAACTACTATACTCCAGGGAATTACTTTTGAAATCGTTTATCAACGAAAACATGTCATATAAAAACGAAAATATGTCGTTTAATTGCAAACCCTTTTTTAACAATGGTATGGTCCATAATTACATTACATTGGACCATGTTGTTAGTAGTGCATTTTATCTAAATGGAGTCAAGTAGTCCAATATTATTAGCAAGGAGGATTAAGTCGCCACTTTTGTCGGGTTTTTGTGACTTTTTCGCGATATTCTCAACAAAGCGTCGAAATTTTGTCTGCGTTTCAGAAAAAAAGAAACATTTTCTTACAGCTCAAAAGCTAGAATTAGTGAAATGGATGCAACAATTTATGGTGAAAGTTGGGATTTTTTATGAAATAATTAGAAGTTCCTTTTATTAATTTAACATGTTATTATCACAAAATATATGCAGGCATTGGATTTTATTATTTAACTTAAATACTTATGTTACTCTTTTCTTCATAAAAATAATTTAAAGTAAATTAAATTTAATGAACTTTAGCCTGAATAAAATATTAAAAATTTGAAATTATTAGTGTCAAATCCTAATAAAACTCTTTGAAATTGTAGATAAGAACTATTTAAATTTACTGGAGAATATAAATGTACTGGAGAATATACGGTTACAATGTCTCTAAGAAGAGTTGTGCGTACACGCTTAATCCCAGGGGAAAGGGAAGTAATACCAAATTTATCACGTGACAGTTCTAAAGTGGTAGGGACCGGTTTTAGTTCTAATATATTTTATGACTGGGACTTGGCACTTTACCATAACGATGTCTTGGGAGGGGGTTAATTGCCACCTTTTATATACTTTGTAATATATCCGAATTTTCTCTCTTTCACTAAATTGCGATTTCCACCCTGATTCCAAAAAAATAATTAAATAGTATATAAATTATTCTTTGATAAATAATTTAAAATGCCTGGTGACGTATACGTGATAAAAAGTAAACATTCCTGTGGAAATAGCCATACAAATTCGGTTAAAATAATGCCTAATGCAGATACTGTCCCGAATAAATGACGTCAATATGTAAGATCCTCTTCATATAAATTAATAGAACCAGGTAGAGTCTGCAACTACCTGCACAAAATCAAGTCACATGTCTTGTTTTGTGTCAACTACTTTACCTTAGGGGGAAACTACTAGGGAGATCGAACGGTTATTATTCGACCGGTTTTAACCGTTAATTTTGGTTTTGCCCAGGCCGGTTATTTGAAAATGTCAATTTTTCGAATATCGAATAAACCGGTTATTTTGGTATAATAAACCGGTTATTTAATAATGTGTAACTTATATACGTTTTACTAACTCTTGTTGCAAATATGACCATTATCTTATTGAATATTCTGCAAACTTGAACTTTTTATGAAGATTATCAAAACAAAATGTAACAAAAGTCAAAAAACATTATAAACAATGTAAATACAAATCGCTTATAAAAGCGTGTATTCTTGTGAACACCAAAAAAAAAAATTCAAAATACAACAAAAAAGTGTTCAGTTAATAAGTATTTATATTATTTATTTATATAATATATTTTTGATGTAAACTCTGGAGATATTTCGAACGGGATTCAAAACACAAATTAAGGTGCCTTAAGTGCCCTAAAATAATAATTTGCAAAGGTTATTTCACGTCACGACTTATTAATCACCTTTAATTACTCCACATGTTTGACATTAATGTTCTCATAATAAAACATAACCTCATTCGAAGTAGTTCTAAAGAGACGACAAATAATACTTTACTTAAATATGCTGGCAAAGCCTAATTATTGGGTGAAATATTAACTTGTTGTGTTGCCGAGGACGGAATACCTGTTAAGACACTTAAGAGCCAAACGAGTGGGCCAAACTAAATGATTTTTTAGATTCGCTTTTTGGAAGTGTTCCTCCTTAAGCTAATAAATTTTTAGTCACGCACCGTCACGGGGGAAAAAATTTGTCATGCGCAAGTCTGCATTTGGTACGCTGAAGTTACCTGGAAAAATAAGCTTTTTTTAAGACATATGCAAGTATATGCAGCGGAAATAAATTGCGAATGGATGACAACTTATGGCTCTATCGAAATGCGTAAGTGTTATATCTATCACTTTTAATCATTTTTTTTTCGGAGCTTAGTAAAGTTGCAATTTATTATTACAGTATATAACATCAAGGTCTTTTTCTTTCCTTCGATTTAACCAAATTAAAAAAAAAGTTGAGTATCTTTTTATCTACTATAAAAGTACTCACTTTTAGCATTATTGTTAATTTTTCACTTTTTTTACATGAATTTTTTGAATAAAAACTTTAAACTTAAATACACATCTAATTTAATAAGCAAACCTCATGTTTTTGCATTTATAAAATAACGGTAAAGCATCATTGATGCTTTATTCTTCGGGGATGCTTTTTTAGTATGTTTTTAAGTACATAGTGAAAAAACTCCAAGAAAAAAATTAAGTACTTTTGGCCAAAAAAAAGGGGAAATTTCCTATAGTGCAGTGGTGGGACAATATGATTCTAAGTATCAAATTAAGGGTCCGTCATATAAAGTTTTTTTTGGGTCCGCCACCTAACGTTTTTTTTTTCAACTAGTGCTTGTTTCGTGAATGGTAACACTTAGCTCATGTCTGATTTGACAGATAATAATATGGTTGTGAATACGCTTGAACAACGCTGGGAAATATTGCGACATTACTTTGAGAATGTGTTATTTTGCGGCCCTATGCTCCTTGTAGGAGTAAAAGCAACAAATATATATATATATACTTTGAGAATCATGGAAATGTTGCAGAATGTGTTTGAAAATTGCGTACGTATTTTGGAAGAAGAGAAGCACCGTCAGCTCCGTATGTTCGTTATCTTGTGAAAAAGCGAAAGAAACGGGCATCCTCATCGATAAACCAAAGCGTGAAAAGCCAAAAACAGTGCGTACACCCGAGAATATTGCTGCTGTGGCAGAAAGTCAATTCACCGTCGTTCTCAACAATTGAACATTTCGGAGACATCATTGAGACGAATTTTGCATAAAGACATTGGTATGACGCCATTTGAATGGAACTATTTTCCATTATTAACCGGAAGGATTGTACTTTCAAATAAAAAAAGAAATTTGAGAAAATATTCAGTAGTTTTTTTTTTAGCATTTTCAAAAAAAAAAAAGTTATTTGGCGGACCCTTTATAACTTTATTTGATGTTGAGAAATAATTTATTGCAGATAGACCATGTGTAATTTGGAAAGTTTAAGTTCTGGAAGGTAAAAAAAATAAGCAAATGGGTAACAAAAAAAGAGTGCCAATATGTTTTTTTTGATTTTATTTTGAATTTTTTAAAATAAATGAATTGCTTTTTTAATACGATGAATTTTTGCCCCACCAATAATGGAATTTTATTCTTGGAAATGATTTTATATCTATTTTTTTCTTCAGGAACCTTGTCGTTCACACGTTACTATGATACCTAAGCCAGGAAAGGCCAAGAAATTATTGTCAAATCTGTCTAAATTGCTTGAGAAAATCTTGGCCAATAAGATAACCACAGTTGAAGATCAGAATAACATAAATCCTGTGCACTAGTTTGGGTTTCGAAAAATACATGGCACCATTGAGGAAGTACATAGAATTTTAAGAGCAATCCGAAATGATTTTAAGAAAAAGAAGTACTGCTCGACACTATTTATTGACGTTTCGCAAGCTTTCAACAAGGTCTGAAACCTTCCATTCTCCCAGTCTGTTCGTGGAAATCTAAGCCAATAATATAACTGCAGTTGTAGATCAGAATAATATAATTCCTGCGCACCAATTTCGGTTTCGAAGAATATGGCACCACTAAGCAAGAAGAAGAACTGTTCGGGATTCTTTACTGACGTTTCGCAAGCTTTCGACAATGCCTGGCACAAAGAATTCACTTAGGTGATCAAGCAGTGGTTGCCTGCAAACACTCATAAACTTTTGCAAAGCCACATACTTAACCGAAATTTTTTCATTAAAGAGAATGACTTTGTAAGCTCAACACATGATATACAAGACAGTTTGCCGCAGAGTAGTACATTGAGTTCTCGTATGTACATTTTCTTCTCTGCTTTCTCGGTAAACAAAGTTCTATCAGTCTGCTAGAACCTTTTTCATTTTCTAAATATCTCAGAATCTATAGGATATAGACAAAAGAGTGTATTTAAAAAAAATTTCCTAAAGTCGCGACATTTTATGACTGTTTGTAATAAAGTTTTATTGAAATGTCTTATAGTTTATTCTATAAGAAAATATTTATTTAAAGTTTCATTAGTGAAATTCGGCTGTAACTCTTGCACATCAACTAATTTCTTACTGAAACATTTTCAGAGCAGAATTATAAAAACAATTATTATATTTTCTGCCAACAAAAAAAAAAGATATATATATATATATATCACAAAAATAAAGCATAAACTATTTCCTCAAATTATGTTTGTTATGAGAATAAACTAAAAAACTTTCCCACCTAAAAATACTTAAGTAACAATAAAATAAAGCCATGCAAAGGAGCATGAAAAGTTTTTTTTCACTTACCACAATAGATTTTATGATAATGATAACGCAAAACTATCACACACAGTATTTTACTTAATATCTGGTATAATAAAAAGTTATAAAAATCACACTTTCTTAAAAATCCCCTTAAAACACATGTTAAACAACTAAAAAAAGGAATATTAAAAACAACAAGAAAAAAACTATATAAAATGATATAAAAACCTAATAAAAAGAAAAAGAGAAAGCTACTTTTGTAATGACTATAAGGAAAGAAGACTTTATGCGGTTTTTTTTATTTTAATAAAATAAGTAATAAAAATCATAAGCGCAACTTAAAGAAAATAGAAAACTATCAAAATTTAAAAATCCTTAAGAAATGCAGTTCTTGCAGCTGTAACAACAAAACAGACAGACGGACAGACAGTATTTATAAAAACGCCACTTGTATAAAATGCATACGCTAAACCATGAGCACATAGCCATAAACACAGACGCACACATAGAAAAGTTTTTAAAAATTACTTACACATACATATAAATTTACCAGTTTGGTAGTGGTGGCAGCATTTTGACTACATACAAATACCATGTGCATCATTAAAATACTTTAAAGGAAACATGGTTTTTAGACATACAGTCGTAGACAAAAAAAAAAGGATAGAAAGAGAACGGTGTCTAGTACGAGTACAACTTGCAATTGCTGTGTAGTAAAAATACTTATATGAGAACACATGTACATACAGGGTGGCGTATAAGCAACGTTATTAATTATTATTTTTTTGATGAATAATTTTTTCTTTCGGATTTTATTTTATTTTCGCATTTGTTAAAATTTACTGCCTGTTTTTATAAAATGAAAACTAATTGCCTGTTTTTAGAAAAGGAAAACGAGCTGCCTGTTTTAAGAAAATGAAAATAAAATTTCTTGCGAGAGAGTATATTATAACAGAAGCAAATTTTCGTAAATAATTTCTCACACAAAATTTTGTTTTCATTTTCTAAAACAGGCAGTTAGCTTAAATCATGTTCTCTACCCATTTCGTGGTTGGCAATTTAAATACTCCTGCGAATGTTTGGTAACCGCTTAAAGAGTACTTGAACTTATTTCTTTTAATCTTTTGCCAAACAGTCGCAGCCGTATATTAAACTCGCCAACCAAGATAAAGGTGAATATCTTTAAAATTGTGCTTATTGTTTGCTTCGACCTGACGTGGTCTTTCCAGAGTAGTTCCCATAACATTTCTTAAAATTTCAGGTACTAGCGCTCTTCGCGGATAATCGCCTTAAGCTCTTAAACGGTTTGCGGCTTACTGGCATACTCCTTACTTTTTAGCTAGCCCCAAAGAACACAATCGGGAGCCGTTAAATCGGGCAAACGCGGTTGTTTGTTTGTTTTGTTAATTTTTTTTTTTTTTTAAAGAAATATTCTTAGATGCCGGAAAAAATCCGAAAAGCCTGTTATTATTCGATCGCCAAAAATAGGTCAATAGTTGGAAGAGCTGTGGCTCCATATTGTAAGAACTACAATTCTGGATTGTTCTCCAACTCTGGCCTTGAAATTTTTTCAATCATTGCCCGGTATTGGAAAACCGCGACTTGTTCTTCGTTTTCGTACAAATTTGGTCCAGTGATCATCAAAAGTTATTTTCGGGAATACAAATTTTTTTTATTAATTCATTTATTAACCCTAGTAAGATAACGTTATTTTTTTGTACTGAAAAGATAACGTTACGCCTGAAAGACGTGTGCTAGTTTATATCCTTTAAAGGGCATCACCGAAAATAATATTGATAATTTTTTTTGTTAAAATCATTTATTTATAAAATTTTCATTTAAAATAAAGTAATTTTTTAACAGAAAACAATAATAAAAATTAAATAAAATAAAATGCAATAAGTCTTAAAAAAATATCACAACTTAAAGAGTTATTTATAAAGGACTTCAGTTCGGCTCTTAAAACTAAAATAGATCCTTTTCTTGTACTTTGCTTAGATAATAATATATGTACAAAAAAAAAAAAATAATAAATTCAAATAGCATTATATGCAAGACTTGCAAGCGAAATATTTGTGTGTCGCCACATATAGGTGCATTGCATTTTAAACAAACCATTTTGGACGTACGTCGAATTTTTGATAGACAGAAACCACAGTATTTTCTCTTTTTGTTATTCAGGCTGTTCTCCACTGCTACTGCAATTATTGTTTACTTCATCTGGTGTTTGGTGCATTGAACAATTTCTGAAATTATTTCGGTAGTAACAAAAATGCCGAAGCATGAAATTGGGTCGTACAGTTATTTACATTCCCAAATTAGTCCTCTTGCCGTTCGAACTATATGCATTGAATAAATTCGGCCAGCGCTTTGACCCTTTGATGTAGTTCAACAGTGCTTACTTTTACGTCTTATAGTGGGACAATATACCGTAATAACTGGCTATCGGCAGAAGTAGTAAAATTATCAGGTTCTTGAGGATTTTCCTTAGTCGGTGGTATATTCTTATCAACATCAAGGATATCAACAAGCTTGTCTTATACATCACTTTGAATATTTTCCTCCATTTATTCAACTTCCGATTTGCTCACATTTTCCAGTGAATCTGATTCGTCCAACACGCTTTTCAAGAGCAACAACTTCTGCGTCATCGAAGCCGCGCTTACAAGACATTTTTACAGCTAATTTAAATAACAAATACCTTACAATTCAACCAAAACAAAAAGTTATTTTTGCTAGAAAAGTTACACTAAAGATAACGATACGTCTCTCAGACGAATGTTGTGTTTATTTGTGCTTATTTCTCAAAGAAAACGTAACTTAACGCACAAAAAAAAGACACCACCAACAAGCTGATGCTAAAGACTGAGATAATTGAGCGCGAGAAAGTTGTATTTTAACAAATGTGAGAGTAGGAGCACAAAATTGAAAAAGCGTACGTCTCGCAGACGTACCTTATCTAACTAGGGTTAATGACGTGCTAAATTCCCAATTTTTATTATTGATAAAAACACTGAAATTTATTGTTGAGGGAAAGCTGGCTTCTATGCGTATTTCGCTGGTTGCTTAGCCCAGATCGTCAGAAGACTTTAGAAAAGCTTAAAATATTATACAAATAAGGCTATAAAGTGATCTTTTCGGAAGCTATTCCATATCATACAGTGCATCTTAGCGGGTGCATTTGATGATCATGAAATAAAATTTGATTTTGGATGCTCCACATTCTGCAATTTTGTTTATTCACGGGACCTTTGAGGCGAAAATGGCCTCATAGATCATTATTCGCTAAGATCTTTGTGTCTGGATAAACGAATGCAGACTTTTTAAATAAAATTTAATAACTTTGGTTCTTTAGTTTGTGCTGAATTTTTCCATTTTAATTTTCGCAAGTTTTCAAAGTTAATAATAAAAAAAGAACCAAACAAAACGTAAGCAAAAAGTTATGCGCCACCCTATAAATAGACAAGAGTATCACTTGTGTGTGTGTGCAAAAAAAAATATAGAAATATAATAGAACATGTACACAAATGCAGTTCATTCATTTTTATACTCTATACCAGAGAAGAGTCTTATGCGTTTATCCTAAAATTTGCTTAGAAAAAAAAAATACCCTTGAGTTACTTTTTAAGTCTTAAGTAATGACCGCCTGTCTAGCTGGTTGAATAGTTTTATTTTCTTGTTAACATTGTGTAAACATTACAGGTTGCAATTTTGAAAATAATATGAAGTTTGTAAATTCAATCAAAATTGGCAAAAATATTTAATTTCGAACTGATCTCAAAGCAATTTATACAGTATGATTCCACAATTGTCAAAAATGTGCCGGTTACTTTAGTTATACCTTGGACCTAAGTTTTACCTAACCCCTCTTTTAGTTCAGTCATTTTTCTACTTTTAACAACATGGCAAATATTTGTGATGCTAACTCCAGAATTGCCATAAGTTTTATTCAAGCCTTTATTCGTCTTTAGGATAAATAAATTATATACGTTTCTTTACATATTACTCTGTTAGCTAAAATCTAGACAGAAAAAATTAAAAATTTTCTCTAATCACCAAATGAATACCAAATTCATAATATCAAGCAAACAAGTTGTTGATTTTGCACCTATTACCATAATTATTATATTGATTGCTAAAAATTGTAAAATTGTGAAAAATTTTTTCAATAAATGATATTTTTAATTTTAATTAAAAAATGATTAAAAAAAACTTTGCCATTTTAAACAATGTCCTAATTTATTTAACTAAATATTGACAATTCCCAACAAAAATTTTACAAGTTTAAATTAAAAAAGTCAATTAAGATTTATTGTTATTTAATTAATATTTTAATTAAAAATTTATTTCGAAACAACTAAAATGTTAATTAAATCAAAATTACATTTTAAATTTTCTTTCAAAAAAAAAAAAAAAACCCGTGATTATCGCAGATTGCACGAGATATTTTCAAATTCGAGGAGTAAAAGCAAACATGTTTAATTGTATTAAAAGGTTTTGAAAGAAACCAGTGCCCTCTGCAGTGCAGTTCTTTGATTTATTGTACCCTAACAATACTATTTAAATTCTGCGACGAACATTAACCCATAGTATTTGTTATTGTGATTGTACGCAAACGTTTTTTACACAAATTTGATCATTTTTGCGTGTTTGATTACTAAATACATTTATGTCGACCTTTACTACTCATATAGGACTATTTTTTCTCACAGAAAACTTAAGCACTACCATAAAATTCTTAACAAATAATATTTGCTTAAACTTACCACGCAGAAAATTACCACCAAAATTTTTTTTAATTAAATCATGTAATGCGGTTTCAAAAAATTATTTTAATTGTTACAATTAATTTGCTTTAACTGAAAATAAAAATTATAGTGTTTGTGTGTATATTTGCAAATATTCAAATTCAAATGTTTTATGTTTTATTAAAGTTTAATACAATTTTTTAATTGTTTCAATTAACTGCGTTTAATGAAAACATATTTTGATTTGTATTTACTATTTCGTTTTATATGTTAACTCTTTGGCTGGTGGTCTGTACTTAATTCAGTAGCGAGAGGAATTAATTTTAATTAGATCTATTAATAAAAAATTAACAGCAAGAAAAGCTCAATATTGCAAATACATTAATTGTTATGATCAATTTGTTTGCAGACTGAAAATCAGAGCAAAATTTCATCATTAGTACAAATGTCTAACTTAACAGAAAACATTTTCAGTAGTTTTTTTTATCAATTAAAAAATTTTTTTTTTAGTATTTCAATTAAATTAATGTGATAATTAAATCAATTATTTTTTCATTGAAAAAATTCAAAAATATAATTTTGATTTAATTAATATTTCAGTTGTTTGAAATAAATTTTTAATTGAAATATAAATTAATTAGCAAAAAATTTTAATCGATTTTTTCGCTTTAAATAAAATAATTTAAGCTTGTAGAATTTTTGTTAGAAATTATTAAAACCTGAGCTATATTTAATTAATTGAATTAACACATTGTTTGAAATGGCAAAGTTTCTTGATAATTTTTTTAATTTAAATTAAAAATATAATTTATTGAAAAAAAGTTCACAATTTTCAAGTTTTACAATTTTTAGCTATCAATATAATCATTTTGATAACAGGTGCAAAATCAACAAATTGTTTGCTTGATTCTATGAATTTGTTGATAAGAATTAAATAAATTGAAGGTGAATTTTTCTGTGCACTGAAGTAGTGTCTTTTGTGTCCATAAATTACTTTGTGCACTTTCTCACAACTGGTGTAGCGGATCTTCGAAACGGGTTTGTCCGATTTTACCCCATTACACGATTTCTAAGGATTTAAGTGTATATTATGTTTTTTTAGTGTCTAAAATTTTGCTTTCTTTGTTTCTTATTTTTCCTTTTATTCATTCTTAACGTCAACTTTCTTTTTTATTAAATAGAAAAATATAAAAATAAAACAAACTTCAAAAACTTTCTATCTATGCACTATACGAGTACATGCGAACCGTTTTCAAACAGCGAAAATGCCAGTTTATTATTTATTCACATCCTGTACGCGTTCTACTTTTTATTTACTTTAAAAAGAAATAAAATTTATTTCACTGTTTATGTTTTTAATTTTTTTTTTATTCTGCTTGCAGTATTTTGCTTTGAAACTGAATAATTTATATTTAGTGTTTCATACAATAAATATAAAAATATGTTTGCAACTTAAGTGGTACTTACAATGTTTCATTAAATATTTATTAAAAACAAAAATAATAATAAATTGTTTGTTTGCTTTAATATATCTGAGGAAATATAAGAAAAATTTTTTCAACTACGATAGGAAGTTAACAATAGTTCATATAGAAGGAGATGTTAAAAACGAAATTATTCTGGATGTTGTAAAAAAACTGTTCGCAGCTGTTTTCCAATTAACTCCGAAGCTGTTAAGAGGATGGTAGATATCACGCATATTCAATTAACAACAAGAAAATTGTGTTACATAAGAACTGAATCCGAGATATTTGATGATGTAAATTTGGCAATGCAGGTTTAGCTCTGCAAAAAAGTACTGTTTTTTGCATTGCATTTAAAATAGTATTTAAAATAGATTTTTTACGAAACTCAAAACAGAACATTCAGAGCCGGGAAAAGAGAAAAAACCACACGAAAGCAGAATGTCTAATAATCTTAATTAATAACACGGTGCTACAAAATTTCCTTTTTTGCAAGCACTTTCAAAGTGACCTACTGTATGTTATAGGTCTAGATGAGTGTATTACAAAACCGGTTTTAAAAGTTTCAATATACCTCCAAATTCCCGAGTTATGGACCACAGAAATTTTTTTGAGGCTGCTACTTTTAAACATTTATAACTTTTTTATTTATTAACTGATTTTAGAAATGGTTTTGGAAAGCAAAACATTTGTTTTTTTCAAATATATACACTTCTCACACAATATTAGCACAAATATGAATAGATTTTTTCAATTATATGGAAAATTTTTATTTTTTTTTAAACATTTAAAATTTCTACGAGATTTTTTTCCGAATTAATTTTAAAGACAACAAATATATTAAAGACAGTATTTTTCTGAGTAAAATGAGACGTCATTTGTTGAAATCGGTTGAGAAATGAGGAAGTTATAGTACTTTTTGCGAACAAAAGAGTGGAAACCTGTTTCGATTAGATTAGCATGATTTAATAAAATAATTTTAATTTAAGAAAACTTAACGAATTTTATATTTGTATCACCAATTTATACATGAGCATTTTGAACAAACATATTGGTTTCCTTACGTACGACCGATCAAAATATAGATTATAAGCTTCTACCACAGATTTATTTTTTACCAATTCGATACGATATTTTTTTTCAACAAATAAGCCACAAATGTAACAAAAAAGATTACGCTGATTACACATTGTAAATTTGGGCAAATTTCGTATTGGATTGTAATAAAATATTAAAAATACACTTTACTTAAGCACAATATTGTTGTAAAAAAAATACCTTAATTTAAAAAAACAATTTTTTTCTAATTCGACTTTAAAAACACTAACTAAAAAACAGAAGTTTTGGAATTATCAAAAAAAGTTATAGTATTTTTAAAAAGTACTTTCAATAATGTTTATTTTAGTGATGGGTCCGTTAGGAGATATTGACTCACACTCACTCACATCAGGAGAAAAATTTTCTAATCACGCACTGACATCGCGGCTCATTTTAGTTCTATACACATTCACAATCACGTGATTAAACTCAAAATATCGATTGATTCACGTGAATATTGTTTAAACACTCTCCGTTAGTGTTTTTCAAGTGAGTCACGCAAAATCGGCTCACGTACTCATCTTTGGTTCAACGATCTTTTTTATTGCTTTCTTACACTTTCATGCTCTTTCTCTCATACTCTCTATACTTTAGTGAACTCCTACACTCAGCATACTACACTCATATAAAAAAGAACAAAAGTTGAGCTGTTTACAAAGCTCAATTTATCAATCTTAAATTTCTTTTGTCATTAGCAAAAATTCGAGTTCTTATTATTTTAGTTTTTTTGTACCTATTTATTCAAATTTACTTGTTTAAAATAAGCGATTTGTATTGTATTAACAAAAGAAAAAAAATAGTATTTTTTAAGGAATTTTAATTGTTTTTTTTTTTTTTGTTATAATAGCTCCTCATAAAAAGTACTATAAAATTCCTCATTTCTCAACCAATTTCAACAAATGACGTCTCATTTTACTCAGAAAAATACTGTCTTTATTATATTTGTTGTCTTTAAACTTGATTCGGAAAAAAGTCTAGTAGAAATTTTAAAAGTTTAAAAAAAATTAAATATTTTCCATATAATTGAAAAAATCTATTCATATTTTTGCTAATATTGTATGAGAAGTATATATATTTAAAAATAACAATTATTTTGCTTTCTAAAACCGTTTGAATTTCAAAAATCGGTTAATAAATAAAAAAGTTATAAATGCTTAAAAGTTGCAGCCTCAAAAAAATTTCTTTGGTCCATAACTCGGGAATTTGGAGGTATATTGAAACTTTAAAGCCTGGATTCGTAACATGCTCACCAACAGCTTTAACACACACTAGGTCATTTCAGAAGTGCTTTTCGAGTGTAGCACAGTGTAATCTGTATTCTTCTATTTTGTTGCTTTTTTAACCATACCACAATAGCGGTATTAATCGTTTGTGCTGATGTGTGTAACACTAAAAAATTTTGGTCATCGATCCACCTTTTATTTTAATCAGAATCGCTTTCTGAGTCGATCGAATGTCCGTCCGTGCGGCTGGCTGGTTATATGCCCGTGTAACTTTGTGCGCAAAGTACAGATCACAATTTTGAAGATTATTTTACAATTTGGTACATACGTTTCAATAATCATAAGGACTATGCCTATTAAAAAACTTAAATCGGTCCCTAATTTTAAATAGCCCCCCCCCCCCCCTACGAACTTCTTTTCAGAAAAATCTTTATGCCCATAAACCATCATATTATGTTGGTTTTTTGATTAAATTTGGTCCACACTGATACTATTGCAATCTTAATCATTCTACAAAATTTTATTGGAAGTTGTACTTATTTGACCATAGCATTCCTTCTTCCATACAAATATTTTTCCGTGAATAGTTTTTAATGCAATCACTTTTTTATGAAGGCTGGTATTGACATCAAAATTGACAACAATATATTTTTCGATAGCTACTTTGTCATGACAAAATGCTGTACTGGTTGCTAAGAAATTAACCGTAGGAACCAAACAAACATCCTTCCTTAAATCACTTTAAGGAAAACAAATCTCATATAGATGAAGATATCGTACTTTATCAACAAGATTTTTTAAGTTTTTAAATTTCTGTATTTACTTGAAATTTAAAAAATTTCAGTAGAATTAACACATGTTTTAATTTTACATTAAAGGCATATGAAAAGGAATTTTTAGACCAGCCGTTTTATTACAAAAAGTTAACAAAATAGCTTGATTTTGTTCCCGCGGGAAGATATAAATCTTATGTGTCGGTTTTTTCTAAAAGTGAAAAAATCTAAATTTTGAGTGGATACCCTTTTGCTATTCAAGTGCGATATGTATCTAAATAAAATTCGGCACAAAGAACTTTTACATGAATTTTAAACTCATAACATAATTTTCCCATGGGTCCGAAATAGGGTACACTCTCAGAAATTTGTTTTTAAATACTGTAGTGCGGTGTATCATATTGTCGACTGTCTTTTTTTACTTGTTATAATCTTAACTTCTATGAATTAAACTTTTATGCCCATAATCCTAAAAAAAAATCTAGATTTATAAATTAAGGTTTTTCTTAATTAAGGTTTGTTCAATTTAACAATCGTGTGTGAATACGGGGGATAATGACTAAACTTCCCCAAAGATATTAATTAAAGAAAATAAGCCCCTTTAAAATTCAGACAGATATTTATTTATAATTCAGTGGTGACAAACCATAACGGGCTAACACGTGTTAGGGTAAAATTAAAATTTAAGTACCATCGTATCTTAATCAAAGTAAAGAAATACAGTTCCTTAGAATCTGTAGAAATTTTAATGAAAAAAATCCGACTCCTGATTTTCAAGGAAGACATTAACGCTCGTCGAGCGGTATAGTTTTACAACCTAATTAGTCGATATGGATACCCAATAAAAAATTTTCAAATTTGGCTAAGCAATAATGGAACATTTTAAAAAGTAAACACACATTTATGCGCTACGTAATAACATATACAGAGATGCAGTAAGATAAGAGAACGAATTCTTAATAAATTTAAAAAAGAAATATATAAAATTTGAAGAGCCATGATATTCCCTTACTATAAAGCAGGTTTTTAAGGGAGCATATAAAAGGATAACGGTAACAAAAAAAATCTGTGTGCAAAGTTGATCGTTACATTCTCTAATTTTTATATGCGCTGAATAAAGCGCTTTCTGTCTCAAAAATGGGAACTCGCCATGTCTTCCGTAAGCGATATGGTAAGCAAAACTTTTACAGTTCTCCTTTACAAACCTGCTTCGTAAGAAGCTCCATTTTTTATTGGGTACATATAAAAATTCTCCAAAAGTGTTCACCCATTAAAGAATTAATCAAAAATAAAAGCAGTTTTAATTAAAAATTTTATCAAGTGAGTTAAACGTTTAATGAAATGAATTAAATGTTTAATTGATACTATTAATTTGTTTACTAGTGCAAATTGAATTAATTTTTTATTTAGTATCACAAATTTTTTAATTTAAATCAATTTTTATTTTTTTCTGTATGCAATTGCACCAGCATATAAAAATGCTTAAACTGTGTATTTACAACCCTTACAAAAATTTATTACATAATTTTATGTTTTAAACTTATAATTGCTACAACAGCAGCTTTAAATCTGAGCGAATTGAAGATGTATCTTTTATTTTATAGTACATCTATTCGAGACCTATTTAAACACTTTAACCCTCATGTGCGCGGCAAAGAACACACCTTGTATTGCGCGGCAAAGTACCTGGGTACCTGTATGAAAAATACGTAGAAAAAAAGCATTTTTACCCGCTATACCTAGTTAAAAAGGAGTAAAATATTAATAGAATTGGCAAAAGATACTTATATGCTATACAATATTATTATTATTAAATATACTATTACTCTCGGCCTGCTAAAAAATTTTCTCCATGCGCTTCAATCATTTGTACGTTGTCTCCAGTTTGATTCACCAGGGATGTTAAGGTCTTCCCCTCTTAAGCGTTCTTTCATATTGATTCTCGTATGTCTCTCATTCTGCGTTCAGCATTGCGATGTGTGTCAGCCAGCGCAATCGTTGTATATTTATACGTCTAACTATGTTCACAGTGGTGTAAATCTCATACAGCTAATGACTCATTCGTCGTCTACACTCTTTGTCAAAGCATATGGTGTCATACGTATTACAAATTATTTTTCTCTCAAAAATATATTTATCAGTTTTTGCAAGTACCCATGTTTCGGAACTGGTATCACACGTAGTTTTCGATTTCCTGAAGATGGATGTGCTTTTGAAATGTTTGCTTAGTCCTTTGGTTTATTTCAAGGATGATATTATTTTCTCTATTTACAGTGAATCGTAGAAGCTTAATTTTTCTACTATCTCGAAATTATAACAGTCTGCTTGAAATTCGTTGCCATATATAATTTGCGTTGATGTTTCTGCAGTTGCAATCCATATCTTTTTTTATCCTCGTTTATACCCAGACCCCATTTACCTGAATCTTTATCAATTTTTTCATATACAACAGTTACATTTCGAAGGTGTCTTTCAATTATGCCAATATCATCTGGATAAGCGACGAGCATATGACTTTTTGTCTTTTTCATCTAAAAGGTGGTAAAAATTGCATGATAAGTTGTCCAATTGTCTGAGACATCTTGTGTTAGTAAATGGTTCGGAGATGACATTTCTTATTATTTCTTCTTACAACGGCGCATTAATTTTACAGAAATACCGTCATCAGATAATTATTAAGCATTCCATTTTTCGTCGAATGTGTACAAACTGCTTGAAAGATCTGCACTATAATTAAATTTTTTTTGTTCTTATTAATCATTGAGTTTTGGTTTTCTTTTCTTTAAAATTTCAAGAAATATATTGAGTATATAATTTTGAGGCATCTGATGATTAAGAAAAAAAAGTTATACCATATCAAAAATGAAAAAGGTACAATTACAACCTCTCCGGTCGACGAGGGTTAAGTTGCTCTCCTGAAAAAAACTAAAAAAAAACTTAATTAGCCTGTTATCACTTTTAACCACTGAATTAACTAATTTCAAAATTTACTAAAAACATTAACAAAATTTCTTTATCGTTTTCTTTTCAGGTAAGTTCTGTTTAATTTTCTTAAGCACCATAAATTTAAGATTTCTACTTGGTAAGTGGTATTTAAAAAATTTACCTTTAGATTAACAAATAATGCCAACAAATGTTTTCTGACTTTTTATACTTTTGGTTTTATTAACATTTTTTTAGGTCATTGCTGAAATTACAGGAAATGGGATATTGACTTGAAAATATATACAGCTACTCACACTAAAAGTGGAACATATAGAAAATAATTATATGCTGTTATGTTTGGAACTCAAAATAAAAGCTTTAAGGCTTTTATGTTGAGACTATTTCAATTTGCGCAATATAATTAAAAAGACTTTTGATTTTATCAAATATATTGTGCTATTTACTCTATATGATCTACACACATCAAATTTTATTGCACAGTATCTATTATTGAACAATAATATTGCATATTTATGGGTACCTTCGGTTTAATTTAAATCTTTCCTGGCCGGTAGTATTAAAAACATACCAAAAATCTAAATATTTTTTATAAATTCTATGCGCAATTTTTATAAAAATAAAAAAAATTGTTTATATGAGAAAAAGAAATAGATATAGTATTTATCTAAGCACAAAAGGTATACGCAAAAGAAGTGCCAGAAGCGTTTTCCATTATTTAGTATTCGCATTGTCAAATTCTTTCTGAAGCTTCTGCTGATTTTAAATCTGCTCAGTACCAATCAGTTAGTGCGTAGGGCAACAATTGAAGCACAGCCTCGAATAACGTTGAAGTTACAAAATTTTTTTTTTTTTCAGGAGAACAAAAAACGGTTTTAACAAGCAGGATTATTAAAATTTTAATTTTTTCTTTTAGATTATCAAGAATAATGATAATAAAAACTTGTATGCGAAATATCAAGACATTTTTATTTTAAATTACATGCAAATTTTCAGTTTATAATTTTTTTTTAGTGGAAAAACGTTTCATATCCACAATCGCGATGTCATTTCACTGGCTGACTCTTTGTATCGCATTTTGGCGGCGTTAAGGGGCATAATTTGGGTTGACTTGATGTTTAAACAATGTCAGAGAGTAATGTTAACGGTAATGTGCAAAAAAAAATTGTTTTTGCAAAAAGTGACTTTTACAACGTTATTCGCGGCTGAGCTTTAATTGTGCAAAAAATAAAAAAATAGAGCTTCTGTGAGTGTTGATGGTATAAAATTAATAGCACTACGCACTACATACATATATAAGAGCAATCACAGCCTTATCAAACTTTCATGACCCAAATAACTTTGCTACGCCAAATCGGTGGATCTCTAAAGGAAATCGATACACCTGATATAATATATGAGATTATAACATATGCATATGAATAATGTCGATAAGCTAGAACAGCGAAAAACATATAAAGAGCAGGATAGAAAAAGATAGAAATGGTGGCACCGATAATTTCTCCATTTTCTTAATGTGGCAGTTGTAAATGCATTTATTATTTCTAAATCTTTGGGGAACAAATAACCACTAAAAGATTTCAAACTAGATATTACTTCATCTCTTTGTTAAGCTTCAAAAGCAAATAGAAAACAAACAAAGTTCAAGTAAACAAAAACAACCCATACGTTGACCCAAACATACGAGCTTCGTCAGCACACCAACCTATCAGAACCACAATACGTAGATCTGCTAACTGCAGCGAAGCGGAGAACAAAAACGTACTCAATGGATGTGTTCCACTTGTAATGTGCATCTTTGTTTAACACATTTTGTACCGCCGTTGCGTTTTTGCAACACCACCTTTGCATGCATATAAAACTGGTTTCAGCACTTCGATTTTAATGATTTAGTTTTTTATCGTTTGTTTAGGGGCTTACTACAACGCTCTAACTATAAAAATAATATTCCTCCTTTGTTTCATTAAGATCAACAAACTTTAAAAACAGTCCAAAAAAATGCCTTTTCAAAAACGACGAATTTTCCTTAAAACAAAAAAGAGAATATTTTCCGGCCTTTCATTCAGATAGTAAAACCATTTAAAAACGTTTATCAAAACCTATAAAGGAAAATATAGTCCCACTTATTCAGTATAATCTTATGAAATTTACTGTTGCGAAAACGCAACAATGGCTTATTGCATGCAAATCACTTTTCTCCATTTCTCCTCCGCCCACTACTGACGCAACAGAGCTGTTCTTAATAAAATGTTATATATTAATTTCTTGAGTGAAACCTTTGTTTTTATTTATCTTTACACGCATATTGTTCCACTACAGAATAAAATCTTTGAGCCCATTAATAAGTATTTATGGAATATATCTACATAAATATGTACTATGTATTTATATATTATTATTATAAAAATTCGAAAATATACATTAGATGAAAAGTAGTACTTTCTGCAATTTCAGCAATATTTTAATCAAGAAATTATTCCAATACTTATGCTAAGCAAAAACCAATATCAGTGCAAATCATTAGGAAGCATTTGTGCCGTTTCAAAGGTACACAAATTTTGTCAGGCTGCCATAATATTCCCCATATCCAACATTACTGATCCTTCAATTGGGTGTTCCCATCTTCAAGCATCTATCCTTTTAAATGATTAAAAAAATAAAAAGTATTTTTCACATGATGGGTAACAACAACATAATGATAGTTTCTGATAGATTCGCTAAGATGCGTCCAGCTGTTGTCGCTTTTAATCGGAAGGATAGCAGTTTCATATATTTGAAACGTATTTGTTATTCGATGGGCAAATTATAACTTATTTTGGCCGACATAAGTAAAACAAAATATTGCTTCAGTTATTTTCTTAAATGAAGCATTCCTTTTATTCGCGCTGGTATATACATATGTAATACCATGTCCTTGATCAGAATCCTGAAAGGATAACAATTTTTTCAATACATATTTTTCACGAAAATTATTTTATAAAGTAAATAAAATAAACATTCTGTTTAATTTTTTTACCGATTTCTCATTATCGCTACACAGAAAAAAGTTTTTTATCAATTAAAAAAGTGGTTTAAAAAGTATTTTAAAAGTATATTATTTTTTACCGCTCACACATCTTTCGATATGGCGGTCGAGTTACCACCTGTTGCTGTTAGAGCAGCTGTTCCACTAAGATTTGAGATAAGAGAAATCGAAAAGGCTATTCATGATTTAAACCCGAAGAAAGCCCCTGGTTTTGATAAGATCAGTAACAAAATGCTTTTGGAGCTACCCAGCATAGCAAAGAAAATGATTCTCTTTATTTTTAATGCTATTTTACGCCTTGAATACTACCCTCAGGAATGGAAAGTATCATTAGTTACCATGATACCTAAATCAGGAAAGGATCCTACAAAAGTTGAGTCATATAGACCTATAAGCTTATTGTCTAATATATCATAGCTGTTTGAGAAGCTGTTAGTGTCAAAATTAACCCCAATTTTAAATGTAAATAGATGTATTCCAAGCCATCAATTCGGCTTTAGAAGAGAACATAGCACAATTGAACAAACCCATCGTATAGTAAACGCCATAAGAAAAACCTTTGAAGAAAAAAAAATATTGTTCCGCCCTCTTTATCGATGTTTCTCAAGCTTTTGATAAAGTGTGGCATGAAGGCTTATTACATAAATTGAAGCTAAATTTACCAGTAAACACACACAAGCTGTTAGAAAGCTACTTAGTCGGTCGAAAGTTTATTATTAAAGAAGGTGCTTTTATAAGTTCTCCTCAGCCAATTGACGCTGGAGTCCCTCAGGGAAGCATCTTGGGCCCACTGTTATACCTAATATATACCTCAGACATGCAAACAAACAACCACACCCTAACTTCAACATTTGCTGATGATACAGCTTTTTTAAGCGTGCACGAAAACTGTCATGAAGCTTCTCGCTACTTGCAGAATCATATATTTGAACTGGAAAAGTGGTTAAAACAATGGAGGATAAAGGTCAATGAGCAAAAATGCGTACATATAACAATCACCTTGCGTCGGGAGTCATGTCCTTCTATTAAAATCAATAATCAATTAGTGCATCAACAATCGCATGTAAAACATCTCGGAATTCATCTAGATCGGCGTTTAACATGGAAATGCCATGTAGAAGCAAAACTAACACAAATGAAACTAAAAGCAATTCAACTTAATTGGCTTATTGGAAGAAACTCTGTTCTTAGTCGCGATTGTAAACTTCTACTTTACAACGCTATCTTAAAACCAATTTGGTGCTACGGTAATATCGAAAAAATTCAAAGGCGACAAAATAAACTTCTTCGAATAATCACAGCCGCTCCCTGGTATGTTAAAAACTCAAATATTCACAAGGATCTCAATGTGCCGTTAGTAAAAACTATTTTTACGAAGTATGCAGTAAAATATTTAAAAAGACTTGAGTCGCACCCAAATCCACTAGCTCGAAATATTTTAAATGACAGTGGACACTCTAGATTAAGGAGAAGAGATACAGCAGGACTCATCAGACAAGAAGAGCGCTAAACATCTACATATGTGAACAGAAACCGTGAAGAGAAAAATTTTCGTCTAGCATTGGCAGGACAAAAATAAAGTATTAGTATAAGATTTGATTAATTATTGTTAGTTCATATTTAATATATGAAGATTCAATAAATAAATAATGAGAAAAAAAAAAAAAAAAAAAAAAAAGTATTTCAATTTAATTAAAATGATAATTGAATCAATTATTTTTTTAGTTGAAAGAAAATTAAAATTGTAATTTTGATTCAATTAACATTTTGGTTGTTTTGAAATAAATTTTTAATTAAAATATTAATAAATATCAAATACCAAAAAATATTAAATAAATTAACACATTGTTTGAAATGGCGAAGTTTTTTGAACATTTTTATACCCTCTATACAACTAGTGGTGAATGAGGGTATACTAAGTTTGGCATTCCCATAAAGTACATATATTCTGGCTATGTGAGTAATACTAAGTCGGTTTAGCCATGTCCGTCTGTCTGTCCGTCTGTTGAAAACATGCTCACTTTTGAAAAACGCAAAAGAAAAGAACAAACTTGGTCTCAAATTGCTTGCAGTTATCCTAGCCAGCTTGGGATTGAAATCCAGCAACATCGGCTCAGTAGGATCAGAACTATGAATCAAAATGTGGAACCACCACCCTAAAAAAATTGATAATCTTGATACAAAAACTGACATAAATGGTGGTATTATGCACGAAATGATATACAATTTTGCACAAATACGCTTTATATGACTGCAAATCATTCTGTAAAATTGATATCGGTCCATAATTGACCATAGGCCCCATATAAACCCTAATCGCGAAAAACAGATAAGTGCGCCTTAAACCGCAATAAATAACGCTATCATACGTGAATTTGGTACGTCACAGTTTTATAGGACCAGAAATTACACTGTCAAATTTTTCGAAGATCGGTCCATAATTTACACTAGGCCCCATATAAACCCTACTCTCGGAAAACAGTTTATTGCGCCTAAAACCAAATAAAGCCCATTTTGGGAAAATAATTAAATTTGCCTAAAACCATAACAGATATAGATATTGCGGTAAGATTTCTTCCAACTAAGATTCATATGGCCAGAAAAAATTATATGCAATTTTGTGAAAAAAAAATATTCATAATTTTACAATTTTTAGTAATCATTTTGGTAATAAGTGCAAAATCAACATCTTGTTTGCTTGATATTACGAATTTGGTGATAATAGACAATTTAAAATTTTTTCTAAGTATGTATATTATTCACAAAAATAAACAAAACGTGGTGTTTTCTTTTCTACAAAAAAAAAATGCAATTTTATTTAAAAACTGCAATTTGCTGTTTGTTTCTTAACAATGTTTTGTTCTCTTTAAAAGTGGTATATTTTATTCTAAAATAATCACCCTTAATAATGGCATAAGACATTGCACTACAAGCCCCTTATTAAACGACAGTGTTAAACAGGTTAAACAGGTCTATTCTGTTTATATATATGGATACCAGACAAAGTTGGGAAAAAAAATCTCTTCGAATCAGGGCAGTAAAATATTCAAGCTTTTAAAGCTATGTTTTCTATTATTTTATAGAAAGACATAAAAAAGCATTACATTGTTAATGGCAGGTTCTCAGTTAAATAAATTGTAAGTGGATTCGGTGTTATAAAATTGTTCTTATAAAAAATCTTCAAATAAAAAAATCTTTAAACTTGGTGTAAAGACGGTATTTTATGTATACATATTTTATAAAAAAAAACTGAAGAAAATGTTTTACCCCCATATTCATAAAAAATATTTTAGGTTTATAGCAGGCTTATGAAAAGAATTTTCTATGAAAGTTTGTTTAATAAACATTTTATAAATCAAAAATATTTTTTATGAATATGGGGTTTAGTATTTTTAAAGATTATCATAGTGGTTTTTGGGAATACAATTATTTATTAAAAGATTTTGTTTGTTGTGCTTAATTCCCTTCTTTTTAATAATTGATAAAAAATATGCGAATTTCACTAAGCAACCAGTGAAATGCGCATAGGAACAGCTTATCCTCCAATAATAAATTTCAGTATTTTTTTTTTATCAATTATTAAAAAAAGGGAATTAAGCACAACAAACAAAATATTTTAAAGATTTTGAAACAAACAAGTAAAAATATGGATTTCGCCGCATCCATTATATACATATATGAAGAAATTACAATAAATCAATTATTAGACTTATATGGTCATTTGATGATAATGAAATGTTAATTATATAAAAATTTTTAGCTAAGCGTCCACTAGTTCTTCCAACGTTATTTTAAATCAAATTTTTACTTATGTACATACATTAAACTGTTTTCGAGCAAACTGGAATTTCGTTATCAATTTTGTTGTTAATGCAATAAACAAATTTTAAATTGTTTTTTTTTTAAAATGTTGATGACCAAAATTTTTTTCAGCTTTTAAAACAGGACATGCCACTTCTTGATAACTTGTGTTTAGTTCTCGTCGAATAGCACTATTACAGGGTTGGCAAGATATTTTATACATGTACATTTTAATAAGATGAAATTTTTTTTTTTAGAAAAGAAATCACCATAAAAATATTTATGAGGTGTCCCACGTTTACTGAAAGTAGCTGTATAATCTTTTAAAAAATTAAATCGCCTGTAAGATGTTTTTGCTGAGTAATATTTTTTTTATTGTATTTAACAGAAAACACATTTATAAATTAAAATTAGGGCAAGCATAATTTTTGTTGTTTCTTATTTTGTGAAAATAAGAATTTTGTTATTATTAAGAAAACAAAAATGGAATCATTCTCTATATGCTTTACTTAACAAATTGATTTCTATCATTTTTAAGTTATAAATAACAAACATTCGCCAAACAAACAATAGCACAAAACAATGACAAGTCAAGTCAAATATTTTCTCTAAAATGACAATGATTTTTTTAAGGCAGATATAAAGATGATGATGATCAAAATGATAATGAATTAGATAATGGTCATTGTTACTAAGCTTTTTTTACAAAACAAATAGTGGTTTACTTTGTAACGGATATAAAAAATGTTGCTATTGGATAAAGAAATGCTATAGCCAGACTTAGACACACACACATCTGTACTATTACTAAAATTCTGATTTCTAATGACGGTTGTTTTTTAAGTTCTTTGTTTTTCTAAATGTTTTGGGGGCAAACAAAAACACATATTGAAAACAAACCCTGGGGCGCTGATATACAAAATATAAATAAAAATCAAATAAAGGAAAATTATTTATTTATACAGATGTACAAAAGGCGTCTTTTAGTCTTTTTCCTTCGTTTTTGCTTATTATTTTTTGATAAATTTAATAAACATCATGAATTTTGTATTCAACAAAATAAAATTTTGGAAAATATCTTTAATATTTGATAGCATTTTTGATATGTTTTTTATTTTATTTAAATGATTTTAATGGCACACTTAAGACATGTTAGGAAAAGAAATATTTAAAAAAAAAATTTAAAGAAAGATGTTTTGTTATTTTATTTTGCAAATTTTTGCAATTTACGCAAAACACTTCAATAGACTCTGCAAATGGCAGTACAATCTTTAAAGACAGTAATGGGGCAAATTATAAGGAGAGATTATTTCAAATTTTTTTGTATAAAAAAACTTTCACAAAATTAACAATAAAAAAAAAATCACAGGAAATTGGACTAAGGTCTTTAAGAAAAAAATCTTCTTCACAACTAAATGAAATTACCTGAGGTTTTATATAAGAAACGGTTGAGGTATTTAGATAAGCGTCAAAAATAAAAAAAGTTTATATTTATTTAAAAAAAAAATATTAGTTGGCTGTTTTAAGAAAACAAAACAAAATCTCGTGTGAGAAATTTTATTTAAAACCAAAAAAAATTTTAATTTTTTATTGTTATTTTCAATATACAGAAAAAATTAAAAATTGTTTTAAATCACTAAATTAATAGAATCAACCAAACAATTGGTAGATTTAGCACCACCTATTACCAAAATGATTATATGGTGACTAAATTTTAAAATATGTTAATTAAATCAAAATTATATTTTTAATTTTTTTTTTTTTAACTTAAAGAATTATTGATTCAATTATCCCATTAATTAAATTTAAATACTTTTCAAAGAAGTTTTTTCATTGATAAAGAACAACTGAACATTTTTTTTGTGTATACTTTCTCACATGAAATTTTGTTTTCATTTTATAATACCATGCAATATTTATAGTTATAGTCTATAGTCTAAAGGTACCCACCCATTTGCAATATTATTGTTCAATAATTGATATTGTACAATAAAGTTGGCTGTGTTGTGTATGTATGATATAAATAGGTGGCGCAATATATTGGATACAACCACAAGTCCTTTGATTAATATTGCCCAATAAGAAATATTTTTCAATGTACAATAAAGTGGTTCGAAAAATAAAGTTGAGCCAGTCACCATCTAAAATTAAAGATTAGTTAAAAATTTTTTAGAAATTACAATTTTAATCTTTTGATTAGTTTATGGCATAAGTTTCGCACGGAATTTGATGTCGGACTTGGAAGTCAGTAGAACAAAATGTATACCATAATATCGGACTTTAAACGACAGTACATATAAAAAACAAAAAGGGCTGTATTTTTGGCGGTGGCAATAATTCTTGTTTACAGTTCTGGAGACTTAATCGATATAACAGAGCGTGACTGGTGTAATCTTTATTTTTTTTTTGTGTATTGATCGTCTTGGTTTAACGTCAAATGTGTAAAAGAAAAATGGGGCGTATTTTTAGAGTGTGGCATAAAAGTGACTTCAAATGGCATCTCAGTGTACGAAAAACTAAAAGGGCGGTATCCAGCGGCGAGGAAAAAATAAAAAAAATAGTTCTAGAATTGTTTTCAGCTAATTTTTAATCCTAGGGGTTGTGTGAGTTGTTTTTGTTAACTTTAACATACACAAAAAAAAAAAAATGTTTTCAATATAAAAATTTGGGATAGTATTAAAAAATTAATTAAATTTGCACCAGTAAACAAATAAAAAGTATCAATTTAATAGTTTTTGATACTACCAACATTTCCTGCAGTAATGTTGATGATAACGTGTAATTCACTTGACTAAATTTCTATTAAGTTATTATTATTTTTAATTAATTGTTCAATTTGAAAAATAAAACTGGCGAGAATTTGTTCTGTGTATATGGAATGAAAAATCGCTTCAAATGTTTTTTATTTTATATTGCGCCACTTATGGAATAGTGTGGAGCAAACCGACAATAGCAATAAAGTACTCAATTATCTTCTGTAGGCGTTGGGTACTTTAAGAAATATTCAATGTTTATCTAAGAGAAATATTAAATGAAGCCCATAGATCAGGTTCCTGTTCCTTAAAACTACAAGTTACAAATCTACAAGCAAAATACGTCAAAAAAAGGAAAACAATTTTTGTTTTTGTTTATAATTTTTTTAATTTTTTCTACTATCCGTACGAGTAATTATTTCTACCACTATATCTTCTAAAAACTTTCAACCTTTACTGATTTTAAAAACAAAGCCCAAAAAATATTACATTTAAAAACAGGAAAGAATAAAATGTCTCTACATAACTAGCAACTTGGAAATAATACATTTTGTCATTGTGATAACACACATGATTAAATTTAAAAAATATTTTTACATGACCATATAAATAAATACACATTGCTTAAGAATCAGTGTTGCCACAAGAAGGCAAAAATATAATATAATAATAATAAATAAAAATAATAATGTAACGTTTTTACTTTATAAAAGGCGTATCGGTTTATTCCCTTTGTAATAAACCTTTGAGTTCCTTTTAATTGCAAATCAAAGTCAAAACCCACTAATTCAACTCTACATACTTTATTATATTGAATTATAATGCTAACAAACTTTATCCACTGTTGTTAGTAACAAACTGACCCGTTTAATATCACAAATAAAACTAAAGTAACACTTATAAGTTAACCTGTATTTATGGTTTACAAACATTTCTAGACACATCCAGAACTTTCTGTTCTAATTATTTTAAAATAATTATCATACATCTAAATCTAAAGTCTATCTTAAGGCATAACAAATATTATTATTTCTTTACTAGAAAGTTTCGTTCAGCAGAGTTGAAATATAATTATTTATAACAAGATAAATTCTAACTTAAACTATAAATAATTCTTAAATAATAATAATATATACTTATAAATAAGCAGCTATTATAATTTTTAAAAAATCTCAGGTTATAATTTTATGTTGACCGCTAAAGTATCCGATTTTTGTAAAATTGATAATAACAGTTTTACATTTTTCAAAAAACGCTTGCTAAGTATTAAGTTTTCTTAATTAAAATTTGCACATGATGGCGGAAAATGGGCTACATGATTTAAATTGTTTATAACTTTTCTCTTTATGCGATTATTATAAATTCGTATACCCTTCACAACGAGTGATGGATAAGGATATACTAAGGCTGTCATTCCGAGTGAATCTTTTTTAGTATTCTTTTAAAAATCCATTAGGTAAATATGGGCATTTCCATTTTGTAACGTAACGCCAGCAAGTAATTAAAATTGCTTCTCTACATTTAGTAGCACAAGGGGTAACATTTGAACAACATGGGCATTAAATACAAACTTATTTGCTTGCGTTACAAAATGTAGACTTTTCGCTGGAAATGGCCATATATCCTTGATCCTTGAGAGATTTAAGTTGATTTAGCCATGTCCGTTTTTCTGTTCATTTGTTGAAATCACGCTCACTTTCGTAAGACTCAACAGAAAAGAATAAAATTGGTGTTAAAATTTTTTTAGCACTTCTAAGCAGCATGGGATTGAAATCCAGCACAATAACTTTATTATGAAAAGAGTTATGAACACAAATATGAAACAACCTCCTTAAAAAAATTCATATTTTTGTTGCAATAACTAACATAAATTGGTAGCAGAATGCACTGGTTCACAATAAATTTTGCACAATTTTGTTTTATATGACTAAAAAATATTGTGAAGATCGGTCAATAATTAATTTTATTTTTTTTTTTTTTTTTTTTATTTATTTAATTTTTATTAAAATTCATTGAAATTTACATACATTTTAGGTGTCTCAGCGCCGCTAGGGCTTTAAAGAGACAAGTTGGCAAAGTTAACAATTAAAAAAAATAAAATAATAAAAACTATTTAATACATATAATCATAAGAAAAAGATTTTTTTTTTTTTTTTTTTTTTTTAGATTAAAAGCATTTCAATATTTTGTAATAAATATTCTTTTAATTTGTTTTTGAAAGAAGAAATTGTGCAACAATCTTTTATCTTTTATATGTTGAGGCAAGTTATTATTTTCCAGGCTACCTGCATATTCAATTTTTTGCTTCGTGATTTCTAAGCGACATCTTACAGCGCGAAGGTTATGGCTATTTCTAGTGTTGAAAACAGTTTGGTTTCTTGAAAAGCATATTGTGTGATGACCAATTCCATGTAGTGCGTTATAAACATAAATTAATGTTTTCATTTTATATAATCCATATATTGGTAAAATATTTTTCACAACATCAGTATATAAAGAGAGTGTAGGGTACAAGAGAGGGAGATTATAAATAAGTTTAAGAGCTTTGCTTTGAATAACTTGTAAAGACTTTAGGTCTGCATTTTTCCGAAATGAGTTAAGTAATTGAGGTGACTCTGTATAAGTGATTGAAAAATTATAAGTTTTGTTGTTGTGTCTAAATTATATCTTAATTTATACAATACTCCAAGTGATGGTGATATTTTAGATCTTATTTGTTCAATATGATGATGCCACGATAAATTGCTTTGCATTTTTAACCCTAAGTAAGTAATAGTATCTACTTTTAAAATTTCGTTACCATCCATACAAATGCTTATATTACTGCTTAAATTTGGCCTGGGCATAAATCGAATAAATTTAGTTTTAGTTGGATTCAGCATTAATTTATTTATTCGTGCAAATTCCGATATTAAAGCTACATCACGTTCGACATAAGTTTTTAGAACTAAATTTTCTTTGTAGGGGTACAATACACAAATGTCATCTGCGTACATGAACATTCTCCCATTTAATTCCAAATTATTGATATCGTTTAAATATATGGCAAATAGTAGAGGTCCCAAAACACTGCCTTATGTCCCAAATAAAGCCCACTCTCGGAAAATGTCTTAGTACGCATAAAACAATTATAAATAATGTAATTGAGCAAAATTTGACCTGTTATTAGAAAATACTCTGCCAAATTTAATGAAAATCATTCCATGAATTTAAATACGATTCAAAATCGAAAAAATTTTATGAGGTTTGTTCCAATTTATCTGTTAACGGCTAGAAATAATATTATTTTGTGATAATCGGTCTATAATTTATTATTGGTCCGATATATAGCGGCCTTCCGAAAAGCTATTTAAGAAGCATCAAATTCTAAAAAATATGTATTACTGTATTGAAATTTGTTCTAATTTAGATTTTTTTAATATAAGAAATCACTCTACCAAATTTTGTTTTGAACGATCCATAATTAAGAAAAGGTCCAGCATAAAATCCTCTCTTGATAATCATTTTCCCAGTTAAAAAATGTAGATTACTGGTAAGCAGTTTTGTAAAGGAGAGTATCACAATTTCCTCTTACAAACCTGCTTTCAAGACGCATATTTTTATATGCCGAATTCCTACTTGGAAGTACTATTTGATTTCTCTGCCCAAAAACAATTTTTTGATTGTTAACGTAATAAAAATATGTTATTTAAAGCATCTCTTGTGCTCTGTTAAGTTTCGGGAATAATTGCAAGCGCATTTGCAAATCATTCCAATACACTTTGAACTTTATTTGTTACTCGTTTCTTTAAAATAATCATTTGAATTATTTGCTTACTTGTAAGGGATAATTAAAAGTTAATAAGATAATTTTATTTACTTTAATTAAAAACACACATCAATAATTTTCACTTCTTTTTTTCTCTGCTGCTTCTAAGTAGTATGTAATAGCCGGTGCATACATCAGCTCTCATTTACCTTTCTTGGTAACTTTTTTTACTGGGCTTAATACGCCGAATAATATTTCTCTTAGAAGCCATGATATTTTATATAAATTAAGCAACAAGTTATAATATTGTAAGATCAGATTTTATAGAGGTTGGCTTGTTAAATTACAGATTTTATATTAAGCCCACTTCTGAAATATTCGAACACTCGCTGGAAAGTATTAAATAAGCGGCACAGCCGAATATTTGTTTCTTGTTTTTAAATACAGTATATTATTATTGCTGTAAAATCCTGAAGCTGAACGTAGAATCAGATTAAAATTTTTTTGTTCTCAATGCGTTCCTTAACAAAGCCATTGGCGTACCTGCAGTATGTAGGTATGTTGCGCGTGAGATAGGCTCAGCCTGTTAAAAACAGAAGATTAGGTGCTTTTCCAAAGACAGTCTTACAAAATTCTCTAACAATGTACGCTTTGCACCACCATTGAAAAGAGTTTTAAAACCAATGCCATTTAAAAAAAACCTTAAAGAGTACATTTAAGTGGGAGTAGTCGCTGATGATGAACTGCATCACAGCAAAAAGCTTTTTATCAATTAAAAATATGCCTTAAAAGTACTTAAATTTAATTAGTGTGATAATTGAATCGATTACTTTTTTAGTTGAAAGAAAATTAAAAATATAATTTTGATTTAATTAATATTTAAGTTGCTTTAAAATATATTTTCAATTCAAATATTCATTAAATATCAAAAAATGTTAAGTGACTTTTTTCGTTTAAAATAAAATAATTTTAACTTGTAGAATTTTTGTTGGGAATTGTCAATATTTAATTAAATAAATAAACACATTGCTTGAAATGTCAAAGTTGTTTGATCATTCTGTTAATTAAAATTAAAAATAACATTTATTGAAAAAAAATTTTCACAATTTTACAATTTTATATAATCAATTTAATCATTTAGGTAATAGGTGCAAAGTCAACAACTTGTTTGCTTGATATTATTAATATGGTATACATACATTTGGTGATTAGAGACAATTTTTAATTTTTTCTGTGCTACAAAAGAGGTAAACAACGATTTGCTTGTTTTGTTTAGAAACAACAATAACACTACAAGAAGAAAAATATATCGCACTTGTTCCTCGTCGGTCAACTCGAGAGTCAACTCAAAATTTATAAATTTTCAGTAGAGACAAAAACCTTTTTTTTAATATGTATTCTTATATTACAAATGGGGATAAAACTGCATTTTTTTAGGCAAAATACTAGAGAAATAGATCTAAGATTTTTACAGTGGGTAGATATGGCCACTGTTTATCGTTTTCGTGAAAAAAGTGAAAATTGAAAACTTTTGAGTTGACGCTGCTTAGAGGAACAAGTGCGATATGTAGATTATTTTCATACTTGAAAAGTAAAATAAGAAGCATTAATTCCCATATTCTGTTTGTAAACAGGGGCGGAATGTAACAAAAGTAAAACATGTGTAACGCGTAAGTAAATAATAATATTATCACTTTCTCTGGTTCGCTGGGGTAAGTGTTTGGGTCTCACGTTCGAACTGTTTCAAGTACAAATCGGGATATAACACACTTAAGCCTATAGTACACGGCATGTAAAAAGCCACATGCGTATGTGGTTCTGACGTAATTTTGACGTCATCACACAACACGCAATGTTTATTGTGGCTTTGCATTGACGTCAAAATTACGTCAGAACCACATGCGCATGTGGCTTTTTACATTCCGTGTACTATAGGCTTTACAGCCGTACCTAAAAAAAAGTGGCACGCGTTTTCTACTTGTCATAAATTGTCATGCCCATAAAATTCGTATAAAGCATCCCTAAATAACGCGGCGTCAACGCTTTGCAGTTGTAAAATCCGATTTTGGCAGCGCGCTTAATAGTGAATAGTTGGCCGCTTGTGTTAATAAATAATGGCAATTTAGCAATTTTTGTTTAATTTAGCCATTCTTTCTCCATTTGTTATTTCTATTATTTGGGTTTATTTTTTAAGAAGAAAGTTAACACTACAGTTCGAGACACAACGTTGACGCTTTGGTTTAGGTATGGCATGTCAGGCGTAAAAGCTAAGCGAAAGAAAACGTTCCGCCTTCCGCTCTTGTTTAGGTACACTCGTTAAAATATTACTGATTGTAGGTTATTAAATTCGTTTTCCGTACTGGTAAAATTAAGTAAAAATATAGTTATTTTACGAATAACTTTATTTGTTTAAATTTATGTTTGTTATTCAAAAAACTAACTACAAAAAAATAATGTTTTTCCGTACTAATATTGTTTTATATTTTGATTTTTTGTCAGTTAAATTATATTTTTTTAAACCCACAACTGTTAAATTTTACGGAATATGCTGTTAAATAAAAAAAATTCATAAATTTATGTAAAGTTCATTGATCTTAAATTTTTTGTTGTTTAAAATGAATTTTCTTTGGGATTTACCTACATAATATTTTGAACGTACGGCTGTTAGAAATTCCTCAATCAAGGACAGTTGGAGATCACTTTTAATTATTTAAAGTACGGCGCAATTGAATAAGTCGTACTTAAATCAAGCATTCTGTTCTTGATTTAAGGAAATCCGTACTTGATTTGTCTTTTCAGTGTAGTTATTCTTATTAACATCTCCAAATCTTCTTTAAAAATACTGAAAGTAAAAATAAATTTTTTTACAAATTCTTAAGGAATTCATTCTGTATTTTGGAAAATAATTTTTATTGATCGGGTGGGTATTTTTGTAGTGGGTGGTTATTTTTGTTTCTGGCAACACTGATATACACTGACTCTTATATACTGTGTTGATATCTAGAATATTGCACCTTTTCAGCTTAAACCAGACCTAAAAGCAACAACTTGCTATGAAAAACATAATAATTTTTAGAAACATACATAAATATTAGCCCTGCTCATGCACAAAATGGTAAATATTTGAAGAAAAAATGGAAAATACATCTGCCTTCTGAAAATAAATTGACATATACCACTGGTGAGAAAAAGCCTCAGTCGTGCACCCAATTTATAATCTACATGCAAAAAACTTTTTAATCATAATTTCTTGAATATTATTTGTGGCTTAGAAAATAAAAGTTATTTTCTGAGTTTTATTTATTCTGCAGAAATAGAAAATATTTCTTGCTGTCTGTTTTTCAAACTAATGTGCTGTTTCTAGGTGACAAGCAATTGATTGTGTGGTACAATTTATATGAAAATCACCCAGTTTTTTAAGTGCTTTTCATAAAAATTTTACTACACAATCAATTGCCTGTCATCTGGAAACAGCAGATAAAATAAAAATTTACGTTTAGAGACAAAAATAAATTTGAGTCTTGTTTGTTGTTGTTTCAATATAAATCCCCAAAAATTTTTATTTTATTTTGAAAAACAGGCAGTTGATTTTTAGTTATTACTCAGAAAATAAAAATTATATTTGAGTTTTTTGAAAAGCCATTTTTTGAGTTGACAGTTACTTTTAGAATTTACATTTTTTGTTAACACAAAAACAAGTTATTTTCTGCGCTTAAATTAATATTAACAAATTTAAAGGCGAATTTGACCCCAGAGTCCGTTATTTGTTAAATTTTCAATTCAAATATAATATTTTTTTTTTGCAAAAATTTATGAGGAAAAAATAAAACTCAGGAAATAACTTTTATTTTCTAGGCAAAAAATAAAACTCAAAAATAATTTTCTCTACCTTAGGATTAAATAAAACTCAGTAACGTTTAGTTTTTTAATACAACTTAGAAAAAAAAAATTAATGCAGCTAAAGGTGGACCATGTGGTGTATTCCTTATGCACGTAGCACTTCTGTTAGTGTTACATTTTTTTTGCTTCAATTTGCAAAATAATCGTTATTTGTAGTCCCTGCTTCAAACTATACAAACTTATAATCGTTTTGCTTGCTAACAAAATTCCTTCCGAAATACTTCCCGTATAGCAAAGTTCTTCCTGCGTTACAATTTCTAGATATTTTTCTTAAGGAATTCTATTTTTTGAACCACCCTAATAGCTAAGAATTATTATGCTTGGGACTCTTGACATGTATTTACTACGATAATAACAACAAAAAGTTTGGTAGAATATTTAATAGAGTGTAAAGAAAAATAACATGTAAAAAGTTAAATAAAACAACTTAAGGAAAAAATCTACAGTGGACAACAAAGAGAAATTATCCGACCACACAGAACCTTAGGGCAGGGAAAGTTACAAAAACTTTCTTAAGCAGAAAGCTCTAAAAACTTTCCCTGGTCACAGCTATAATAGTAGGCTTAGGTATTACTAATGGATACTTCACACTATGACACAAGTTTTACGTGTTGCAACGAAAATCTGATTTAATTATTGTTTGAACATTTTCATAAAACAGTAGCAAATTATCAAGACATGTATTTTCCTCTAAATAAGTAAGACATGTGTAATAATGTGAAGTACCCTTACAAAGAAACGACTGTGCCATTAAAAAAAATATAGGATTTACTTCCATTCCAATGCTTTAAAGGCATTTATAAGGAAATATTTTTTTCCAAGTATCCAAAAATATGTCTGAACACAACTACTTGTGGTTTTATTAAATTCCTTTGTTGTATTTTAGATTAAATTAAACAAAAACCTTAAGTCTGTTGGAGTATTAGGTGGTGATATCCAATTTATTTAATGTTTTTCAAATGTTATTTCTACCAAATGACCGAAGACGGCTAAAAAACAAAAAAAGATGACAAAAAAAAATTTTTTTTCCATGACAAGTCATGCGTTAAAATAAGATTTATTTATTTTTTCAACAAGAAACTGCAGAGCAATTATTGAAAATAACTTTAAATTTCCATATAAAAGAGAGTTTTAAATTAGATAAACACACAAGTACATACACTTACAAAAAAAAAAAAAATAAAAAAAAATTAAATAAGATAAAATTTATTTACATATATATTTTGTATCTGTATAAAGTAAAACAAAGCCGTAGAGGAAAACAAGACATATAATTCAATTTAATTTTCCTAGAATGTGAAAGAAACTCCTCATGATGAAAAGTAATCCAAGCGTAATCATCATCATCAATTCAATTCTAAAGTACAAATTTATACACACATTTAAAACTGTATCTGTATGCGAGAGTATATATTTGTATGTATATGTAAGTGGAAGTATAAGTTTAAATGTAAATATATATACATGAGTTTGCCAGTGTAATGAACAAACTTGAAAGTTTTTTTCTCCCTCTTTTATTTTTATTCTACTGAAGTAAAACTTTTTTTTTTATTTTTTTGTTTTTGAAAAACTTTTCCGTCTAGATTTTCTTTTCTCGCAATTTTAAAATAGGAAAATTTAATCCTTGTAAACATCATATGCAGTAATTAATGAACTTAAATCAACTGACCATCTTTGTGCAACAAACTACCTACTTACACAACTACAACACTAACTAGCAACGAGCACTAGCTATAGATTACACAAATACTTACGTAGTTTGTTATTCAACAAAATTTCCATGTTGAAGTTTAAACTTGTTGTTAGTTTAAAAGTTAAAAAGGATGCATTAAATCACATTATGGTCTGCATTAATGAACAAGAAGATCTGCTCTTTAAATCAGATTTAATTTTAAATTAATATTTCTCCTTAAAATAGATAGATAATACACGTGTTTTTAAATTAGTTGCTTTATTATTACGTGGACATTCTATGAAAGCTGGAATAAAGATGTCATTGTTATGATGGTTTTCAAGATGGTTTTCTGATGTATGTATATTGCCCCATTTCGTCTTAATGGGTATTAATATAATCAAAAATAAAATGCAGACATTAAGCGCAGCCGAGACGAGAGATCTTGGTAGCAATATATATAAATATATATCTTTGAAGTTCGGCAAAAAGATCTTAAATTGTAGTTTTTCGTAATGTTTAATTGAAAATTTTTAAATTGCTTTCTTTAATTGACCTGTTTACTAAAGAGCAAATTGTTACGATTAGAAGCAGCTGTACTAGACTAGTTTTCTCATTTAACGATCGTTGTGGTTATAACTGTGCCCGACTTGTACTCCGGCTATCAGCAGTTACATTGGGATTTGACTTCTCAGAAATCAAATTGTAACATTTGCCAAAAAAGTTAATGGTGGCTAATCTTGAAAACGCTTTGAAGGAGTGAAAATTTACATGAAAACGAAAACAAATTTACAAACAATTTAATAAAATTGTTTTTGCTTATCATACAAAACTTACGGTTTTTAGAGAGACAGAAACGCGATAAATCTCTCACGATAATTTAGTTTTAGCAGTGTATTGATTAGGGAGATCGAACGGTTATTATTCGACCGGTTTTAACCGGTTATTTTAGCTTTGCCCAAGTCGGTTATTTTTAAATGCCCATTTTTCGAATATCGAATAAACCGGTTATTTTGGTATAATAAACCGGTTATTTTAGTAATGTGTAATTTATGTACATTTTCCTTAATCTTGTTGTAGATGTACCCGTGATTTAAGCATTTTCTAATTGATTATTTGCCAAACTTAAACTTTTTATAAAGAATGTCAAAGCAAAATGTAACAAAGGTCAAAAAACATTATGAACACTGTAGAAAAAAAAACAAAAATGTAAATAGTAATATGTGCAAGAGTATTCTAAATATTAAATATATTTTTATATAAAGGTTATCTCTAGATATTTTTCGAACGCGATTAATAAGACAAAGATAGTTGCCTGAAGTGCCCTTAAATGATAAGTTACAAAGGTTCTTCCATGTCACTTATTAATCACCTTTAATAAGTATACATGCTTGACATTA
This sequence comes from Pollenia amentaria, assembly GCA_943735925.1. Classification (NCBI taxonomy): domain Eukaryota; kingdom Metazoa; phylum Arthropoda; class Insecta; order Diptera; family Polleniidae; genus Pollenia; species Pollenia amentaria. The sequence goes on along the minus strand of OX031008.1, from coordinate 193,681,975 downwards.
ATGTGACCCAAATGAAACTTAACTCCGTACGAAGTAGTTCTAAGGAGAGGACAAATAATGCTTTACTAAAATACGCTGCAAATAATTAATCATTGGGTGAAATATTAGCCCCGTTGTGTTGCCGAGGACGAAATGCCCGTTAAGGCAATAAAAACTCTTAAGTAGTTCTAGCATCTCTTCATGCTGAAAAGTACAACATTACGGCGGAATCAGTTTTATTAATTAAAACACCAAGAACTAGAAAACCAAATTGAAGAAATCAAACAATGTCATGGAAGGTTTAAAATTGTAGTCGACGAATTGACAAATATTTTACACAAAAAGAATGTTCAGTTCACTATTCGTTTCTATAATGCTGAAACAATATAATTTGAAATAGATAATCCTGGCTAAGAGGTTTTGTTTGCAACTTTTGAAAAATATGTTTTATATATATAGATAACTTAACCACCAACAAATTAAAACTCATTCAAAATAAATTTGAGAGAATATTTTAAATAATAACTTTATTAAATTCCTATAATTTATTTGCTTTTGCAAAACGTTTCTCTAGATCAAATATCATTCAACAGTTTATAAATTGCATTATACAAATATCTTCTTACAAATAAAGTTTAGTAAATCAATAAAAAATTGTTGAAAATTTAGCTAAAGTTTGATTAATTTACTGGTCCCACTTTTCTTGGATTTTATCGTCAAATATTTGTTAGGTCTGATCTAAGTGATATCTATGTATTTTGTTGGTTCCTTACCTTTAAAATTGTTTTGTTTTTATTAAAATTAACGTTTTATTTAAAAGCTTATTTGATTTTTGTGTTTTTAAGTATTCGAATTAAAACCGGTTAACCGGTTATTTAAAAATTGCTTAACCGAAAACCGGGTTTTTTAAAATAGCAACTATTCGTAATATTCGAAAACCGGTTATTGAAAAAAGTCGAATAATCGATCTCCCTAGTATTGATAACAAAAACTATTTCCGTAAATTTTGTTTTTGTTTTTGTTTTCATGTAAATGTGCACTCCTTCGACGCGTTTTTAAGCATAGCCACCAATGTTGCATACATGCATTAGTCCGATTATTATATACATTTGCTTATGAAACGGATTTTTGTTTGGTGAAAGAAGCGATCGCTACATCCTTTACTACACTGAAAGAGAAAGCGTCATAACGCTGATGTATTTTGACAAAAGTACTATGACAAGTGGGTTCGCCTTAAATTGTCAGAGTCAAAAATTTAAAAAACGTCATCAATGGGTTGACACAGAAATGACGAATCGGAGCCAGTTTATTAATACATGTCATTAGTGCGATGACTCAGTAACAGCGAAGAAACGACTCAGTAGACTCAATTTAATGACAGTTTGCCATTGAAATTGACTTAAGTTAAAGTAAGAGAATATTATTATTTATTTACCCGAGTGTGTAAGTGTGAGCTATCCTGTCCCGATACATCAGCGTGCAGCTTCAAGATAAATAAACTAAATTTTAATCCTTTTTTTTTTTTGGTACCATACATCACAAGTGCAAAAGGTATGATTATTCAGTTTGTCATTTCTACCATCTAAGACCCAAATGAAGTATATATTAAATTAGCGAAGTTGATTTAACTATGACCGTCTTTCAGCTGAAATGGCCCCAGAAAAAAATGTAGACTAAGCTGTTCTACATTTCTGTTAGATCTACACCTGTACTTTTTGCTACTAAACAGTCAGATCTATCCTAAATGTCTGAGATATGTGAAAAAAGCACCAATGCCTCTTATTTTAACCCATAAAACTCATAACCCTTAATTGGGTCTGGCCAGGCATTTTTTTGACTTTACCCTTTTTTTTCATATAATTGTTAAATATATTAGAATGAAACATCATGTTTTCCTCAATCAAAATGTTTTTTACAAGAAAACCTGAAAAAAGTGTAATTTTAAACACCGTTGGCGTGGCAATTTGCCAAATGAAATTTTTTTGCATATCGTATCCACCTGCCAGAACTTGCCCTATTAAATGTGTACTGTAGTAAATATAATCAAAACGAAACGTATCAAAAAGCATACGAAACACATAAAAATTCTTTCAAGTTGACAACAAAATATTCTTGCTATTGTCAATTGACTCCATACATAGGAAACTAATCCCAGCCAGGCCCAGGGGTTCGTTAGTGTGAGTTTTTCGCTAGCCACAAAAACCTCCATACAATATACAATGGGTCCCAGCCAGGCCCAGGTGGCAGCTTGTGTCACACAAATTAGTCGTCTACTTAAGATTTAATTGTTTTTTTTTTTTTTAATTTAGTGTATTGAACTTTTTTGTTGCATTTTTTACATAGGGTATTTTTAAGCTGCATTGGAACTTTTGAAAACGATAACTATGGTTTGACAACTCAGAATGTGGCACGTTTCCAAATTGTAGACCTTTACTTTGATAAAAAAAAAATAAATCTTTTCGCAACACAGAAAAAATTAAAAATTGTCTCCAATCACCAAATGTATACCAAATTCATAATATCAAGCAAACAAGTAGTTGATTTTGCACCTTTTACCAAAATGACTATATTAATTACTAAAAATTGTAAAATTGTGAATATTTTTTTTTCAATAAATTATATTTTTAATTTTAATTAAAAAAATTATCAAAAAACTTTGCCATTTCAAACAATGTGTTAATTTATTGAATTAAATATTGGCAATTCCCAACAACAGTTCTACAAGTTAGTTTAAATTATTTTATTTTAAACGAAAAAGTCAATTAATACTTTAATTGAAAATTAATTTCAAAACAACTTTAATTTTAATTAAAAATTATATTTCAACTAAAAAAATAATTGATTCAATTATCACATAAATAAATTTAAAAACTTTTTAAACCATTTTTTTAATTGATAAAAAAGTTTTTTCTGTGAAAGCACTTTGAGGGAGCACTTTGTTCAGTTAAAGGAGCTCATTTCTGGTTAAAAGGCTATATCATTGAGCAAGGTTTCCGTATTTGGAGAGATAATCCTCAAGACATTGACTCATCAATTGTATTCATTTACATTTTTTACACAATTTGGTAAAACGCAATGTAATCAGTTGGCAGTGAGCTAGTCTATAAGCGCCGGGGATGCAGGTTTGATTAATGTTTCAGCTCAACATCAATTAAATGCCATTTGGTTCGAACAAGAAGCCGCAACTTGCAATACAGCACGCTTAAAGGCTCAGTTAGGCGAACGTTACTGTTTGCTTTTTGGTATATGAAAAGCAATGCAAAAGCTTACCGAAATGTAATGTACCGTAGGTGTACCATTTCATTCTGTATAAAATAGAATTTCATACCGTTGTTAAGTGACATTTGTAAAACAGTGATGAGTTGCTTCTACATATATGTTATATTAAATGAGGGTATTTTCACTCTTTTCTTTGTTGGTACTTTTTTTCAGTTTATCTATGGGCCTTCGACAAAACTACTAACAATAAAACAAATTTCCATAAATACAAATATATATAAATGCTTAGATGTACAAAATAAACAAATGCATATGCACATACATTAGAAACGAGAAATATATTAAAGGCTTTAAATGGTTACAAGACATAGGTTTGTCTATGCACATTTACAATATAATACATGTAAATGTGTATGTATATGCTAAAATATATATATATATATATATTTGTTCCTTTTACTCCTACAAGGAGCATAGGGCCGCTAAAATATATATGTTTATGGTAAATCTATAATATAAATATCAGATATTAAATTATTAATGTTTTTACATACACTAAATACTGTTTTAATTCCATATATATCACTTGGTACTTTTTCTGCACAGCGGTCGCCATTTTAACCTTTGGCCCCGGTAGGCTAGCTGGTAGTGAGCTAGTCTATCAGTACCGGGGTTGCGGGTTCGATTCCCGCCAGAGACTCTGGTATCCTGCAGACAAGCAAAAAGCTTCGCGGGCTTTAGTGTAGGAATAATAAAAAAAAAAAAATTCCCTTCACTGTGTGTGTTGCTTTATGTATAATATTGCTTTTTTTGTTTATGTATTTGAAAAACATATGAGACGTTTTTATATGTTCTATAAGTGTACCAAAGTGCTAGCAGTCCGGTACAGTACGTTACGGGTACAGCAACGTTCGCCTAACTCAGCTTTAACAATCGATTTGTTGCAGAATAAATTTTGTGACAACTTTATTTCCTATACATAACAAACACAAACAAACCTGTTTAATGTCTGCTGAACCGATCTTAATGGAACTTTTACAGTATATAACTGATGATCTGAAACGACATATAGGCTATATATATATATATTTTAAATTTAAAGTATTAATGGCACCTCCCACACAAATACAATGTAGATATACATATACACATCTGGAGAACGGTAACAGCTAAATGTCTAAATTTGGTACAAATATCTTGGTTATCAATACACTCATAAAATTATTAGAGTAACTGATTGTAGGTTTTTAAATTCGTTTTCCGCACTGTTAAATTTAAATCAAAATATAGTTATTTTACGCATCAATTTTTTTTTTAAGTTTGTTGTTTAAAAAACAAACTTCCTAAAATTCTGTTTTTCCGTTCTAACATTATTATGTAGTTTGATTTTTTACGAGTTAAATAATATTTTTTTAAAGCAACAACTGTTAAGTTTTACGGATTATACTGTTAAATAAAAAAAAAACTTAAAAAATTTATTAAAAATTCATTTATTTTAAATTAAATGTAAATGATCCCTTTTTTAAATAAATGTTTAGTGGTTTTAAATGAATTTTCTATGGGATTTGCCTACATAATATTTTTAGTGTACATAACATCTGACAAAATGTGGTCGGGATTGGAGAGGTGCGCGTGCCACAAAATTTGGTACATATTGCTGGTTATCAATGCATAACCTCTTTAAAAAAAATGGCGGGATTGGAGTAGTGGGCGTGGCAGCTCCCATATAAAGCCATTATAGATTTCTGTATATCTGGAGAAAGACAGGGCGCAAGGAGAGGGCGCGGCAACTCCCATCCAAATATAAAACAAATCTGTTAAAGTAAAAGTGACAAAATTTAGTACCGAATGGTTCGGTAGAGAGGCCCAAAAAAAGTAATGCGGGCTTAGGGAAATAAGCTCTGCACCAATATTAATTTTTCCATATCTGGGTTGCAAAGCGCACCGGGCTAAACAAGTACATATTTTTATACATGTATTTTTAACGTTCTGTTCTAATCGCACTATGGTGAAGGGTATATACGATTTGGCATTGCCAAATATTTTTTTTTTATTTTAATGTGTAGCCTCTTTTTGTAGCCCCTTTTTTTAACGCATAACAAATACATAAATGATTTACTGCTAAAATGGAAAAATGTGTTTTAAACGATAAAACGTACCCAACATGGCACTCTAAGTTGTTATAATTAAACTCAGCGTTTGAAGTCAGAGACAGATATTTTTTGTAAATTTGTTGGTAGTGAGCTAGTCTAACAGTGTGAGGGTTTTTTTATTAGATTTTCGCTAGAGATAAGTATTACGTTGCTATAGCTCAGCAAATTAAGTTGGAATATAATTTGTAATTGGGCGTGTTACAACGTAATAAATAACTTAATATTCAAATTTTTTTTCAAAAAAAATTTAATTAAAAAATTTAAATTTTCTTTTAAGATATTTCTGGTTTTTTCTTTTGTTCAAAGACTTGACTAAATTCATATTTCTTAAATTTTAGTATTCATATTAGGAATATTAATTATTTTTTACCTAATCCTTTTGTTGTTTCTATGGATTTACATTTAAGAACAAATACATGCATTTAAATCTTTCTACACATATAATTTATCTATTTGTGCAGTTGTATTTCTTTCTAGTGCTTAAAACTATTGCAATATTTCAATTAAATTTTCCTTACTAATACATACTTGTATAACAACTTGCACTTTGTTTATATTTAAAACTTTGAGTTTTTGTTATTTTTGCTTTTGTTCTTTTTTTTTCCTTTTCAAGTTTTTCAAGACATTCATTCATACTCAATTCAATATCGATAACTTTGTTTCAGTTTGTTTCTTAGCAAGAGCTCAGTGTTTACTATTTTTTTGGGCCAGTAAAACTTAAAACTAACAGCAAAACTAAACAAAAAAAATTGTAAACTTTTATAAAGATAGTTTTCCATTTTTTTTTGTGTTTTTTTTTTTTAAACGAAAACTAAAAAGAATTAAATTTTTGTTGGAAAAGCAAAAAAAAAATGTGAAGGAAAGTTTTTTTCGTTTGACCAATAATATTGATGATGATGTCTTATTGTTGGAGGGCTGTGTGTGTGTCTGTGATTGTTTACTTTCGGTAAAAGAAATAGCACGGAAAACCAAATACAAAATATTATACAAAGTTAAAAGTTTGCCGAAAAGTTGCTAAGATTTTTTTGAAAAGATAATTAATTTTGCTCTTAATGTTTTCTCTTTCTTTCTCTATCTCTCTCTCTCTCCCACCAGCAAGTTCAAAACTCTAAAAGAGTCCAAGAATTCTTATGGCCCAAAAACTTAAACATTTTTGTGGTTTGTTATTTTAACCAAAGCAAAATTGGCTTTCTTTTAAATTACATTTCATAAAAATTAATGGCTAGCAGAGTAGCCAATAGTTTATTGATGAAAAATTAACATTGATCACTGAAAGTCTAGTTAAAAAATATTATTCAAACTATGAACAAAATGTACATTAAAAGCAAATTATTTTAAAGTTAACTGGTATATAAATATATAATTTTTTATTAACTAAAATAGTATTTCTCTTCAAGTTACATTTAAGGCCGTGTCAGATAAAACTTTGTGGTTTTGTGTGACGTTTCTACCTTTGGCAGAAAAACGCAAGGCAAAAGGTGTATGACACAATGAAAACTTTGACAACACTCACGCATTGTTTGTTTACTTATAAAAGCGGTTGGTAATTTGTACATTTAATTATGTGTTATAAAAATAAAAGTTAAAAATTTAATTGGACGTTTTTTTGGAATTGAATTTGGCAAAACAATTAAAAAACAAAAGAAAATTATACTAGCCAATTGTCAAAGCGCGCAAAAAGATGAGTTGGCTAACTTTTTGCTTCGCTCCGCTTTGAAAGTACTTTATGTGACATGTGTCGTATAAGTATGTATATTTTGTCTTATAGGGCATTTACATTACATCGAAATCTAGTAGATTTCATTTGAAATCTTCCTCCAAATCTAGTTCGTTTACATTATACTTGTTTGACATTAGCGAGACTTGGTTTTCACAACAAAAACCGCCGACTGAAAGTTTTTTGTGTAATACATACTTACATATAAAGAAATACGCATTTAAAAATTTGCATTACATTTTCTTTATAATTAACTTCATTTATTTTATCAATATTATTTGTTATTTGCATTTTTTTACTATTTTACAAAATTTTTAAATTTTTTTTTAACAATTTTAACAAGCAGCTATTATTGTTTTTGTTTTGTTTTTTGTTAAAATGTCATTTTTTTCTTGTGCAGGGAAGTAGTTTTTAGTGCTATATGGGGAAAAACATAGTTGCATCAATAAGTACTACTAGATTTCGAATAAATTTCGTCAAAATCTAGTTACGGAGTAGATTTTGTTTGTACGGGAAATCTAGCCAAAAACAACTAGATTTGGCTCGAAATCTCGAAAGTACTAGATTTCGTTGTAGTGTAAATTGGCTATTAGATGTCAAAGCGAATTGGTAACGCAACGCGAAGCAAAAGTTTTATCTGACATGGCCTTTAGGTAAGATTAAGCTATGCTGCTTTAATCCTTTTTGAAGCCCTTTTAGATATTCCTTTCTAAACTCTTTTAATTTCCCAGTTACTTTATTACGCTGATGTATTTTTAAAGCATAAACCAAACAAAATACATTAAGAAACAAATATGAAAGTGTTGCCAGGTGCACTGAACTATACGATACTCTACACCACTAATGTTTTAGGTCTGGCTCCTCTTGCTAAATATGCACCTACTGTTCCGAGATCTTTTTAAGATTTGTATAAAAGTTATTTGTGCCAAATTTAAAATGATTTTCTGCGACAAGCTGTATATGAACACTCTGGTCAATTACAGACCACAACATGTTAAGCAACTTTTATGTGAATACTATCATAAATATAATATTAAAAAAAAACTAAATTTTGCGGGAGGACACCACTTTGGCAGCTATGTCAAATCTTGGACCAGTTCATAACATCGAAATGTACTCTATGGTCAATTTAAGCTTAATTTATTTCTGTATCCTCAAACTTAAGAAGTGCCACATAGCCAGACATCCGACCGTCTGCGTCTGATTGACGGACTCAACTCATTTTTCGCTGCACCAAGTAAACTGGAAATATAATAACGAAATAAGATTTTAAGTAACTGACAGAAAAAATACATTGCATCAAAACAAAAAACTATAGAAGTGCTGGTGATTATAATCACCGGTCGGCAAAAAATGGGTTAATAGGATAGACCAAGAAAAATTCATTACTCAGTCAAAAACAATTTTGAAATTTTTGAAACAAGACAAAAACATTATTTATTCTTAACATCATAAAATTCGTGTTGACTAACTCTGCTTTTAACCAGGAATTTACAGCAAGACAGAACAGAACATTTAATAATGTTATTAAACACATTCTATAAGAGAAAACTAGTTCTGTATTACTTATACACTTTACGTGTTTAAACAAAAGCTGCGTGGTTTACCTTTACTGATTGTATATATCGAACGCTCAAGTCCAAAACATGATAAGTCAAAAAAGTGAGTTTTGTAGAAGAGGCTCTTAAAGTTTACGGGCGATACAACATTCAGTTGTTTGCTTTTTTTTTCACAATTTTGGATTGGATTGAGGTTGTAATCAACACCAGAATTTAAAGTAAATAATGCTTAATTCAAAACCGTTAACAAAATAAAAACATGATAAGTCGACATAACATGATTTGGAATTTAGCTGTAGATATGTTTTAAGAACAATGGAAGTCGCTTCAATCGTTTGCAAGCTAAGGAGTTAATGAAACTTTATTTTGTCTTTCAAAAGCATTTTTTAGAGAAAATGGTTGGCAGTCGTGCAGTGTTGTCATATTTATTTTTTTTTTTTCAAAAATATTTTAATTTCTCAAAAAAAAAACTTTTTTTCGATCAAAAAACTTCTTTTTTACAAGTCGTTAAAAGGAATCACTTACACAGCATGTGTTTCGATTCCATTTTTTACTTAACATAATATAAAATTATAACATATATACTCGTTCATAAACTTATAAATTCATATCGTTACCTTAGTCGGAAAAAGTGCACTTTTTGTCGAAATTAAGATTTTGATGTAGCTTGCTAGTATAATTCAAAATACATCATTTACAAGCAAAAATAATACAATTATTTTGTTTTTTCTTGCTGGAATGCAGTGGTAGGCAAATATGCTAAGCCCAAAAAAAATTTTAAAAATTAAGAAAATATGCCAAGTCCAGTTGAAAGGAACAATTTTTTTGTTTTTTTTTTTAATAAAGCCTTTTCTTTTCAAGTTGGATTATAAAGAATTACAGCAATTTGGCAATAGCTGCAATATTAAATAACTTCATACTTTGCATTTCATATAATTCGTTATATCAAAGTGATTACAGTTTTAAATGCTTTCGCATGCATTGAGAATTTTGGGTTTTCCAATATCTCTAAATCTAAATCTAAAGTAGTTACTGTCTTCAGTCGAATTACAAATATAAGGGTTTGTGAATTTTAAAAAATATAAAATATTGCAAAATACCCGAATGATACAGTTTTTTGACGACGAAGGTAACTATTTATTGTATTGTATTATTTATTGGCCTGAACGAGGTAAAGGAGATCACAAGGTAACGGAAATTCATGCAATTAAATATACACCAAATTGTGAAATAAAGTATTAACTTCGTTTCTCCGAAGAGTTGAAAAAATTACCACAGAAAATAAATAAAAATATAAAGCCTATTCATTTTTCGAAAGAAGGAAAATAACGACAAGAAAATATGAAGACCTGCAATTTTTAAAACTGACTTTACCCAAGGACCATCACCGTTTTTATGATGATCTACCTCATCTATGATTTGTTTTTCTAAATATTCTGTACCTATTTTTTTAACATAGGAAGCTTCCGCTTAAAAAAATACACTATTGAATTCAACATATTCGTATAAGTTTAAGTAATTGGATGTTTTCTATATTGCAAAAATATACCTTTTTATTATTACTTATATCTTTTTCTTTAACCCCCCGACGCGCGGTAAGGTCCCTGCGGACTTTTTACATTTTTAAACAAGTGCCATTTAAAAACGAATGTAGATAATGGCCACATATTTCATGACTTCTATTATTAGAGTGTTATTAGTGTTTTAATACTAATTCCAGGAGATTTCTTATTTTCAGAGTTTTTTTTTTATTTTAAAGACTTTTAGTACGCCGTTGAACAGTAAGGTCCCTGGGGACCTTGTATGAATATGAATGACTAAAAAATGTACTAAATTTCTTAAAACAAATGCTTAAAATGCATATTCAAAATAATAACAAAGTAAGCATTCAGATAAATTTGATTTTTTTTGCAACTTTTAATAGTAAGATATCAGTTTCATTGTAATTTTCTTATTTGAAATGCAAAAAAAAAAAAAAAAAAAAAAAAAAAAAAAAAACTAATTAGTAAGCGACGATATAAATTTGAATTTGTTCCATTATCAATTTCTTATTTCAAATATTTGAAATGCTTTTAAATAAAAAAAAAAACGAAGTAGGCGGCCAAAAAATCTGGAATACGTTGCAAATTTTAGTAGGAAGAAAATCAGTTTCATCGTGAGTTTTAATATAAAGGAACGTGTTTTTAAAGCAAAAAAAAAAAAAAAAAATTAATTGGGAGCATGTGAAAACTACACTAAACCGTGTATCAGCTTTCCAACAGCTTAGTGTCAGCGATCAGGAAACTGCTAATAACAATTTAGCTATGTTCCTTGAAAATGAGGAAACGATGAGCCATTTGTTAATGACGTTATGTACCAAATGATGAAGCATCTGATGCTGACTACGACATCGATATTGAAGAAGCTGATGAATATTGTTCAGATGACGACAATAATAGTGATGATTTTAACATATTTACATCAAAATGAATTAAAATATATATAAATTTTAGCAAACTTTAATGCATTTTCATATAAGGTCCCTACGGACCTTACCGCTCAACGACCGACTAAAAAGTTACCGCTCGTCGGAGGGTTAAACTAATAATTCCTATTCCTATTTATCGTTAACCAATAAATATTTTTTTTATCAACACCAATAAAATAACTACATTCTTGTTTACATCGAACACCGCTGTAACGAATTATGCTTCATAAGTAACAAATCCTTATATTAAATTCCAGAAATAAAAGAAAACATATTTAAGGAAAATATGCTAAGTCCCTACTAGAATAATGAAATTTCAAAGAGCAAATGTGCTAAGTCCAAAAAGGCCAATAAGTCCGCAAATGATGTATTTTAAAATCCTACGACTAGTGGTAATTTAAAAGGATGGACTAAAGAAAAAAACTGCATTTACAGATTTTTAAGAAGTCTACTTAAAAAAAAAATTACACAGTTTTTTGTCTCTCCTGAATAATTTGAAAAAATGGACTTAGCACTTTTTCCGACTAAGGTAACAATCGCCTATGTGCTAGAAATCGCAAATCGCAAGAAAGTTGTGATTACGATTTGAAATCGCAAAGAAGGTGTGCTGGAGTTCGAAATCGCCTTAAATTTGGCGATTTTAAATCACAAGCCTACAGTAATGTGATCCACATGTGAACATGTAAATTTCCCTTAAAATTTATTTTCAACATCAATAAATAGCATATAAAAAGGAAATTTAATGTTTTTCTTTTCCATTTATTTTAAAAACTCATAATCTTTTGAGAAAATTTTCATAGAAAATATAAAATTAAAAAACAACATTGTTTTAATACTGATTGTTGTTTAACAATTTCTTTTAAATTTGCGTTTTGATTGGAAGCAGCTGTTTCTATTTAACTTCGAAAAAAATATGTAAGAAATTATAACCATTTATCAACAACATGTACTTATGGTACTTACCATTATTCAGGAATATCTCTTGGGTTGTAATAATCCCTTAGAAGACGTTTTCTGATACGTTCTTTTTTAAAATACAGTTTTTTTTAATGAAATAACACGTAATATAAAAGCTGCCGGCATTTTTCATGTCAAATTTTTTGTTCAAATTTGACAGCTAAAACATGTTTTATTTTTCGACCACTACTTCGAAAAAAAAAACAAAACGCGTGAACTCTAGCACATGCTTAAATAAAATTGGCGATTTTCAGATCGCATATGATTTTCAAATCATGGGATTTTCAGCACATGGCCGAATATAAAATATATAAATAAAAATTTGATTCATCCATTTGTTTTTATTACGTATTAAATTTTTATATTTTGAAATTAACTAAGCTGAGTGAAGATTATTTTTTTACAAATTACGTCTAAATTTATGTAAAGAACTTAAATTTCAGAAAAATTTTTTTTTAGAATAAAACTTAAAATCGTTTTTCAATCTGAAAAAACTTGCAAAAACAGATAAATCTTACGATATGACAACACTGAGTGGATGCGAAAATCGCATATTTATTTCTGCAATATGAATAAGAAGAAATATTTTAAAATAGGAAATTCACAGCCAGTGATACCAATTTTTTTGGAGAAAAAAGCACGTTAAAATTTAAAAAAAAGGACTGAAAAGCATTATTTCAAGCAAAAAAAGCGTAAAAAAGCACTAAGCCAATTTTTTAATTTAATCGATAATTGTACACAAAATAAGTTACGAAATATTAAAAAAAAAAAAAATGGCGACGGCATTGTTGGAGGACCATTTGCGTACATAACTTTAATTGTGATCATCCCAAGCTGAGTTTGAATTGGGTCATAAAACAGTTTTTAGGTAATATTTTGATTTGTTGTATGTTTCATTGGAAAATATAACACTGCAGACACTACGGGGTAGAGAGTAAAAATGGAAAATGGACTTTGTCCTATTGAATATTTAAAATCGCTGATTTCTATCCAAAAAGATATGTTCGGTGTTGCTTTTTCCATTTACAATTCTTAATATTTTCCAAGCAATTTTCTTTAATAAAATGTGTAACGAAAACAATTACATTGTTTTTATTGCGATTAACAACCGATGTGAGACTTACAAAACAAAGCAGGATTGCAGAGTACTCCTCCCCAATGTTTTCACCTCTCTCACCAATAAACTGAAGAATTGCTGCAACAAAAATTGCAAGCCTGGGCGATCCCTTTGTCGTAAACTTACTTAATAAACAGTTGCCATACTAAAATAATGTTTTTGCACTTAACACAATTGTTACTGCATAATTAATTTAAAAATTGTAGAAAAAACTAAAAATGGTAAAAAGCACTAAGGGGACTTACGTAGAATTGCCCCGGTGGGCTAGCTGGTAGTGAACTAGTCTATCAGTACCGGGGTTGCGGGTTCGATTCCCGCCAGAGACTCTGGTCTCCTACAGACAAGCGAAGAGCTTCGCGGGATTAGCGTAGGAATAAAAAAAAAAAAAAGGCACCAAGTTAGTGCTTTCTCTTAGTTTGGCACTAAAGATAAAATTTTGGCTTTTCGAAGCAACAAACATCACCATAAATAGTGTCAAATGCATTAAGTTGGCATCACTATTCACATGTTGTTACCTTTTGTAATTTTTGTCAATATTTGTCTTAATTTGAACTCAACAAATTATAAAAATAAAAACAGAAAATAATTGTTTAGGTGACTTTTGAGAATTTTTAAAAAATAAGTGACTGTTCTAAACCTGTCAATAGATACAAGAGGCAACAATAGATCTGAGACAGTGGTGGGCACTTGCTATAATACAACAGTTGTATGTGTAATGCTGTAGGTCCACACCATGCGTTTATGCGCAGATGCCTATGATACTTTTTGTGCATTCTATGCGTTTCCAAATTCAAGTTACACACAGAAAAAAAGTTTTTTATCAATTAAAAAAATGGTTTAAAAAGTATTTAAATTTAATTAATGTGATAATAAAGTCAATTATAAATCAAAATTAGTTGAAAGAAAATTAAAAATATAATTTGGATTTCATTAATATTTAAGGTGTTTTGAAATAAAGTTTTAGTTAAATATCAACAAATATTAATTGACTTTTTCGTTTAAAATAAAATAATTTAAACTTGCAGAGTTGTTGTTGGGAATTGTTAATATTTAATTAAATAAATTAACACATTGTTTGAAATGGAAAAGTTTTTTTATAATTTTTTAATTTAAATTAAAAATATCATTTATTGAAAAAAAATTTTCACAAGTTTACAATTTTTAGTAATCAATATAATCATTTTGGTAATAGGTGCAAAATCAATAACTTGTTTGGTTGATATTATCAATTTAGTATAAATTTGGTGATTAGAGACAATTTTTAATTTTTTCGTTGCCTTTTATGCGCCAAATTGTTTTTTTTTATCATATGTTGTGCTAATAAGGTGTAACTGATATTTTAATAGAATTTATTTATAAGAACTCATAGAGGAGTAAGGTAATCAAACATTTCGTAATTTTTCACGGTATCAATAATATTCTCTTTCAAGGTATTTGTAAAAAAAAAAAATAATAATAAGCCCAACGAAGATGGCACTCAGAACATGAAAGATCTCGATAACTAGAATGGCAAATTTTGTTAATGAAACAATTGAGAACCCATTTCAACAGACAGATAGTCAAACGAACATTGTTATAAAAGTATATATATATTTCTTTAGCCCAATGATTATTAATCTTCAGTTTACTTTTCTGAATAAGCTAATAAGACCTAGGGATGCCAAACGGGAAATCCCGAAATTATTTTTATGAGTTTAACATATCAACTTTTATGTACAAAACTGTTCGTTTTTATTGAATTTTTATACTATATAAAAAAAAATTATTAAAAATTATAATTGAGTTATATTTTTTATTGCAAATAATTCTTATTTCTGAGTTTAATTTTTCTTTTTGGAACACAGCGAGTATTTAAAATTTTTATTTTTTGCTTGATATATGACGACTATTTGGATTTTTGTATTTTTCTTAATAAAAACCATTATTTTAAGTAGAAACGAAATTAGCAGACTTACATACATCTCAAGCCTTTATTACAATTACGTTTAGCAAGTTCAGTTTTGGCTTAAGACATAATTCCAAAATAAAAATAATTATTTTTATGCAAAATATAGAAATCAAGAAATAATTGTTATATATCAAGCAAAAAATAAAAATTATTCACGATACAATTAAAGTTTTATTCAGAAACTAAAGAATATAAGTTGATATAATGATAATAATTAAGTCGTAATATTAATGAAATAGCTCATATTCCTTCCGGTCCAATAATAGTAAAAAATTAGCTTAAAAAACATACGGTAAACGTTTTTTAGAAACATTTGTATAAACATTTTTTTTTTAAATAAATTTTAAACGTACTTAAATTATTGATAATGAATCTCGCCCTGACCCTGGAGGTGTACTGCACTGCAGTCGACATAGTTTTACAGTTTTTAACTCGGCTATCGAGATCGATGAGGGACTACACTT
The DNA here is from genome assembly GCA_943735925.1 of Pollenia amentaria. Classification (NCBI taxonomy): domain Eukaryota; kingdom Metazoa; phylum Arthropoda; class Insecta; order Diptera; family Polleniidae; genus Pollenia; species Pollenia amentaria. The sequence goes on along the minus strand of OX031008.1, from coordinate 193,666,395 downwards.
TGCAGTGTATAACTGTCGTCACAACTTAATTCACATTAAAAATTAAATTGCTGTCAAAAAACCGAAATGAATTGATATAGAAAAACTAAGAGTTACGTATATTTTTTAAACTTTTTTCAGAATCTGATCAGTTTGATCATGGGTGAGGCCAGTGTTATAAACATATGTATAAAATAAATTGTTTTGTTGTTTTCATTTTTAAAAATTTATGTTATGTATATAAAATCTTTTGAATATTCAAAAAGTGTTGTTTATTAAAAAAAGTTGCATCTTAAAGAAACACATTGATCCCGAAAAATCCCGAAATCCAGGGATCCACAAAATCCCGGGATTCCGGGATCGGGATTTCAAAATCCCGAATTCCGGGATTTTCAAAAATCAGTCCCGATTGGCATCCCTAATAAGACCTCATGATGTTAATGTTAATAAAAAAACAATTTTTTTACATTTCACCCGACGTTTCGTCAATTTTTTGGTGACTTCTTCAAGGGTCGCCTATTTAAATCAAAGTAATAAAAGCACAATTTTTTTCCAGAATTTCTTTATTGAATCTTTATATATTAAATATGAACTAACAATAAGTAATCAAATCTTATCTTAATACTTTCATTCATGTCGTGCCAGTGCCCAACAAAAATGTTTCTTATCACGGTTTCTGTTCACATATTTAGGTGTTTATCGGTCTTTTGATTGGGTGAGTTATGCAGTGTCTCTTCTACTTAAGCGAGTGTGCCCGCCATCATTTAAGATATTTCGAGGCTAGTGCATTTGGGTGTAGTTCAAGCCTTTTTAAATATTTTACTGCGTATTTTGTAATCATAGTTTTTACCAATGGCACGTTGAAATCCTTGTTGAATACCGTAGCACCAGATTGGTTTTAAGATATAGTTGTAAAGTAGAAGTTTGCAATCGAGACTAAGGACACAATGTTAATGCAAAATTCTTTTCACAACAATTAAACCCAACTTACAAGAATTATATATTGTGTTTTTCATTAAAACATCGACCGATTTTAAATAAAATTGCACAAAAACATTTAACCATAAACAGGAAAACAGTAATTAATATTATCATCGCAGAACTTATAATATTGCAGTTCTATAGCTAGCGCTAATGTTGTCAACATCTTTAGTATGGTTCATTGTTTTCGTTATAATTTAAGCTTTCTATCGTATATCTTTTCCCCCTTACTCGTTCAAAGCCAGCACTCTCACTTTTTCTGTTGCGAAGGAGTGAGATTTTGAAATCATATGTTGCGCTAATGCACTTCAATATGTCACCCCTTCAATATGTCATTTTTATGTTCTGCCATTCTATTTTCAAGTAAGCGTTTTTGTTCCTACATAAATTAAATCACAATTCTGATCGTCCTTTCCGTTACACCTTACTTCCTAAACATTTCTTTATTGTATTTTTTTTTATTGGCGCCTTAATACTTGAAAATATCGCACTTAAAGTTGTATTTGGTTTGTATGAAAAGTTTATTTTTTCTAATTTTATTGCTGTCCTTATGTGTCTAGTATCCGTCAAGCCAGGTATGTATTTTACACTGTAAAAATGATTTTCTCTTTCAGGGTTGCTATGATTATTGATGTTTTGTATTGTAGATGTTTTTGTGTGTCGTTGATTAGTGTGTTAATTCATTTTCTAGGAAAACTATTGCTAATTAATATTTCTGAGATTTTCTTGATATTTTTGCTATGATATTGTGGGTCGCTTAAATTTAATACTCTTGATATACAATTTTTTGTTGTGTTAATTAACTGGTTTTTCGTTTGTGTCGCATTGTAATTCATTAGTCTGCCAGATGCAATTTTTTTTTAGCGTACCAATCAAACTTAATCAAATTTTGCTCCCTACGTAGTCTGGTGTCAAGGTACGTTATTTCACCATTTTTCTCAATTTCTACTGTTAATTTGATTTTTGTATGGTGATTATTAAAAGTGTTCAGAATAATATCTCTGTCCTTGATACTAATTATGTTAAATATACCATCTTTATATTTGATTATGTATTTAATGTGGATATTTTTATTTCCAAGTTCCGTGATTGAATCGTGAAGTCAGATGTCAAGTGTTATATCCGCTATAATATGCGAGAGAGGATTGCCCATTAGCATGCCGAAGATCTGGTTATAGACCCTCTTCCTCATACATAAAGTAGTTCTTGCCCGTTAAGCAGAATTTGAGGATTTGCAGAAATTTAGATCGGGGGATCTTTGATCAATATAGGAAAACTATATTGACTCTTGGGAAAACCGTAAACTAATATGCTCTGCGGCTACGGCCCCTAGGATATATCGATTGCCAAAAATCCCCAAACCTGAAATACCTCTACGACCTATTGTGTCCTCAATACAAGCGAGCAAAATAATGTTATCTGAGCACGAGTGCGGAGAATTCCAAAAACGAACCATCACTAGTTATACCCCGCGTTCAATGCGTTGATGCGTTTATGTATCGCGCATAAAACTAGAATCAAAGCAAAATTGTATTGACAAGCTATTCACCACACATGTAGAAAGCATTTACGCATCGATCGCATTAAGTAGGATTTCGTCGCATGCGCCTTGAAAAAAGGTAAGAAGAAAGTTTCAAACGATATAGAGGTCTTGGTGTAGACCTACAGCTTAAGACCATTAGTTGTATGCGTTACTGAAATTAGCTCTAACGATTCCACACTGTAGAGGAGAAGAATGTAAAGATTACGATTTATTGGCATTTATAGTGCAGTATATATTTTCACTTTTTATTTGATTGCGTCGTTTAGCAGTACAATTATAGGAAACGATATGCAACATGTAACCGTTAGATGACTGTATGATTATTTTTATTATTTTGTTGTTGCATTTGCCTGCAACAAACGATGTTGTTATTGTTATATCAAAAGCTAAACCAGTCATGAATTGTTGAATGCATGACTGGCTGTGTGGAATCTAAAGGAATGTATGGATAAAACAAAGTGTTGCATTTGAAATTGTTGCTGCCATATGAGCATATTTACTATATGTTTTTTTTTTTATTTCTTAAATAGGGCTTATTGAATACACGAAATGCAATAAAATATAGAAACAGGAATATATTTTCTGGAATGAAAAAAAATTAGGATTAACGTTTGCCATGTATGTATTTAAAGCGTATGAAATTAAAATTTTATGTTGATAAGATAAAAACAAAAAATTTGTTTAGAGTTTTATGTAATTTAAATCTCATTATTTTAGTTAATACACATATACATAAGTAAGAGTATGTTCTTTATATATATATATATATGAGTTTTTTAACAGACAAACATACACATACAGATACACACCCACACACTCACATACATACAATTTATAATCCCTTATTGTATGTTGTATATTAAAGAATGTATTTTAAATAAGATTAATTTTTATAGTTAAAATATGGTAATTCTGTTAAACATATTCATAATTTAAATATCATCAGAATTTTCTAGACTTGTCTGATACAGAGTCTTTTAGTCATTTTGCATTGTCTTATTTCACATTTTTTTTTAACACAAAAAAGACGTAATTTTAAAAATTTTTATGATTTATGATTAAATAGAAAAAAGATTGGATGGCAATAAAATAAGGAAGAAACATATGCCTTCGCCACAGGTGGAAATTTATACTATAAGTTTGTCATTCCCTTCTTAATTTCTACAATTTTGATATAAGACCTCACAAAGAATTTATCTGTGGCAAAAGGGAAATTTTGAGTTTGTGGCTTCCAATCGAACTGTAGACTGTGAACAGTTCGAGAGTCAATCGGAAACATAATTTACTACGTTAACCTTTTTATTTAAAATGTGAAAAAAAAATTTAAAAATTGTCTTATTTAGAACAATTGAAGGTGCCATTTTAAACGTCTGAAATCGTCAAAATGTCAAAAAATCGTCATATATGGCAGCTATGTATCTCCTAATGTTTTTCAAATACTGAATAGCTGCGCAAAATGGCAAGGTCTTCTTGTGCCAAAGTACTTCAACGGGAAAAACTCTTCACGAGCAACGTCTTCGTACTGAAGTTCTTACTGCTTCCCGGGGCTGTAAAAGCTTCTAGTCATTCGTTAAAAGAGTAAGGGATAATGCTAGTTCCTCACTACCAACTCTTTTAAAGGATGGCCAAACATTCACGGACCCGGTTGATAAGGCTAATTGTTTTGCCGAATTATTTGCTTATAATTCTTACTAGCAATCAATAACTGCCCAAACTCGGAAAAGTTTCGGTAACTATACCAAATATTTTTTTCGAGCTCGACCTGTTAAACGGTTTCTTGCGGATCTCGACATAACCAACTCTCCTGGGCCGGAGAGAATACCTGCACTGGTCTTGAAGCAGTGCTCTTCGAAGCTAGGTCGTCCCTTATCAAATCTTTTCAGCATTGTATACGTATGTTGGAAAGTTGCTAATGTTTCGCCAATTTCTAAAGGAGGGGGAGGGGGGACCTTGAAAATAACCGTCCAATTCCAATTTGTTCGGCACTGTCCAAAGCTATTGAAAGTATGGTAAATTACAATCTTGTAAAATTTTTAGAGACAAATTACCTACTAAGCGACCGCCAGTATATGGCTTTCGTAGAGGTCGCTCCATGGGAAAAATGAGGCCGTTCCTGAGGCCCTATATGGGAAAAATTAGGCCGTTCCATTCTCAATTTTGGCCAAAGTAAGGGATTTGCTTAAGATATTTCCAAGGCGTCTAACAGAGTTTGGCATGATGCACTCTTGTCAAAACTTGTTGCATTTGGTGTCGGCGATAATTTCTCTAGATTTATATCGAGGTTCCTCAAAGATCGCACTATACGAGTTGTTATAGATGGGATTGCCTCAAACCAGTTCAAGATTCATTTAGTCGTGCCGCAAGGCTCCGTTCTTTCTCCTACTCCTTGGTCGAGACCTTGATATAGTCTCCGATGGGGTCGGACGAATAGGGTCGATTTTAATGCCCGAAAAACACAACATTGCTTGCGGACCCATTAAATAAAAATGGTTGTAGGGAAAACAAGGACAGATATTTTGAAATCATTAAAATGTAGGGACTTTTCAAAAAGGTGGAAAAAGTATATATTTGATCAAATACTATTAAAATTGTTGATACGGCAACATTACAAACTGTTAAATTTCTTTGGGTGGTCGCTTGCCCCCATTTCAATTTAATTTTTCGGAGCAATAAATAGATAACTTGTTTAAGATGGTCATCAAAACCTTTTGGAGTAAAGTCACCAAAATAAAAAATTTTAATGAAAATTTTATTTTCCACCTTTTGTCGAAATAAGCTTTCTTTGATTTATCACTGCCACATGATAATACAAATAGCGAAAGGGCCTTACACAGCTATTTAATAATTTGACGTCCTACACGTAACCACTAGTTTTATTAAGAAAAATATTTGCTTTTGCAAACCGTTTGTCTAGATCAAACATCATTGAACTGTTTCTATATTAGATAATAAAATTATCTTCTTACAAATAAAGTTAAGTAAATCAATAGAATTTGTTAAAAATTAAGCTTAAATTTGATTACTGGTCACGCTTATTTGTTTGGATTTTTTCGTCAAATATTTGTTAGGTCCAGACATACCTTTAGTCATGTTTAGCCCTTTTTTACAAGGCGAATTTACTTCCCAGTGCACCGAAAATCACTTTAAAAAAGGCATTCTTGCACCTGTAAGATTGTTGGGAAATCACAGGTCAAAACTAATACTGACAAACATTCGATTTTTCTAGTATTAAAACAAAATTCAAAAGTACAAAATACAAAGTGTATATCACTTGTTTTTGGGTTTTTTTTTTGTTTTTTGGTTATTTATTTTTTAGTTTAGAAAAAGAACGGTTTTTATATATATTATGCATTTGTTATAAAATAAAATGTATATACATTAACACTAACGGCCCCATTTTCAGTGATATATTATCATTTAGAAGTTGTAGGGATTTTTGAAGGGTCAATGAAGGTACTTTTCAAAAAAGTCTATAATATCACTGGCTCCACCACCTAGAATTTTTATCAAATTAAGGAAAACGTTTTTAAACGTGATCAGTAAGTAGCTCTTTATACGATGTATTCATTAATTTTACAAAATGTTGTCATCAAATTTTCTATTTTTGCCACGGGTTTTAGGAAAATTCTATAGTGTTCGGCGTTGAATTTTCTCTAAATTAGTAAACGGGAATGACTTCTACAATAATAAAAAATTTATCGATGATTTTAGCTTGTCGTTTTTAAAAGATTTTTCATATGTTTTGCTTATTGTTACTAAAAATGTATTAATACAAACAAAATATTCTCTTAAGTGCAATTTCAATGTAGTAAATAAATTTTGAAGGATTTTTTTTAATTATTAATATATATACGCTTTTTGTTATAAAATCTTCTTTATAATCCAAATTTAGATATTTATAATTAGGCTTAAGTTCATTGGCGCATATTCAGAAATCATAACTAAAATCGGAACTAACAAAACAGAAACTAAAAAGTAGTTCATAGATAGTTATAGATCTTATTCACAATTCATAACTAAAGTAGCAACTGCTCTCAGCCAATAGAAGAAATGGAACAGAGTATATTGGCATGTAGAAAACATTAAATGTCGATAATATTTTGAACGATATATTTTGTAATTAATTAAAAAGCTTACCAAGCTCTTAAAAAACATTTCTGTTCTTTTAAAAATTAATACAAACTCTAAAAAAGATGTATTAGTTAGTTAGCATTTAGTTACAGCTTTACCCATAATTAAGTCTAAACTTTTTATGCTGAAAGTAACCAACTGTGAATAACTTAAATAGGTACTTAAAAAAGTTAACAATTGGTGATCATTTATGAATATGCGCCATTGAATTTAATTTTCATTAAATTATTTTTATGAAGACAGGAATTTTACAACATGAAATCAATTAAATTTTTTTTTTTAAATCAATTAAAAATAGATAATCATTCATTCAAAAGCAAATTTCGATCTACTAAGGTGAAATACCATATGGTTTAAAGATTGATGTTTGACTATTGACGTCATTCGGCTTCAATGGCAGTGTGATGAAAACGGCAAACCCCACTGCAGAGATTGTGTGGTTACAATTGAAACTGGTCTGGGCAACCTGTCCGTGAAAGCCTGGGTTCAAATCTCAGCGCAGTCAAGAATGAAAAATTATCAATAAAATTGTAATTAATTGATTTCATGTCGTATAATTCCTGTCTTCATAAAAATAACTTAATGCAAATTAAATTCAATGAACTTAAGCATAATTAAAAATATCTAAATTTGGATTAAAAACCATTAACAGTTCAATAAAATAACCACAATACTAATTAAAATCTTGTTTAGCCATTTTGTGGCCACTATTTATCCATTTTGTACAACCAAATTATCCAGTTTTAGTAGTGAAGAGTTGGCATCACGGCTGTGTGATTTAACATTTTTAGATATAAAGCCCCCTCCTGAAATATCCTTAATTTCGGTTGAGGGCATATGCCGAATATAGCACTTTTACGTATTTTGTATTTAACTTTAAGAAAAATAAATATGACATGTTTTAAAATTGCTCCGAAAATACTGGCAAAATATATTATACATTGGTTTCACTTAAGAAAATAAAAAAAATACACTTCGAAATATCAACAAAACTATTTTTCCTTTTAAGCCAAGTATTTAAGCTAATATGTTCTAACACCTAACCACAGAAACACAAGAATATTTCATGTTCATGGTCTCTTCTCAGGCATCTGAGCAACACATTTTCAAGAACAAATTGTCACATTTCTCATTATTCTGTCGTAATAAAAAACAAAAATAAAAAATTAACCGAAGAAAAGAGCGATAAAAAGAAAATAAAAAAAGATTTGCATATTTTACATACATAAATTAAACAATGTTACGTTGACAATATAAATTGACTGTAAACGAATGATACACTTGAACATAAAAAATGAAACAGCATATTTTTAATAATATATGAAGCAAATGTTAAGAGGGAGAAACGAAAAGAAAATTTTGAAAAAAATTTTAAAGCGAAGAAAAATTGGTTGGCTATAAATTGAGGCGACTTAAAATTTTAAGCTTTTTAAAAATTATACGCTTCCTAATTATTTATTTCCATTAATTTTTTCATAAAAATTTTCCAAAATTGCTTTTTAATTTAAAAAAAAATCTCTACCAGTGTTTAAAATCTTCACCATTCATTCACTAATAATCTCTTCCCTGTTTAATGCTAACTTGTCCTGGCTTTAACTGAGAGTTTTTCAACATGTTACCAATAACTTTGAATAATTTTTATTGCCCAGCAATAACTTAAATGTGTCAGCTTATAAAAATGTTGTCAAATAAATTTGCTGCAGAGTGTTTCATTTCAGTTTTTTTTTTTTTTTTTTTTTTGTCATCATCATGTTTTATACCACCTTTTATTGCTTTTTGTCATTAAATAGGAATATTTTCATTTTATTGTAGTCTCCTGCAACAATTTACTCTATTGCCACCATAAATTCATCAATTTATATATCGCAGCACTTGGAACGACAACAAGGACATCGAGTGTGACTGGTGACTGACACACTAACTCCGACTATAGTTCCTTCTACCTTTAGACTAAATACAATCATTATGTTGTGGTATTAAATGACAAATCGACACATTTTTCTTAGCAACAACAATAACATACAACCAGTAGCAATAGCAATTTAATAAAGCAGGAGGGATGTGAAAGAGAGAGCACTTATTTTCTAGAGTATTTACACATATTTGCGTGAATGTTTGTGTAAATATAAAAATGTTGAGGTGTTTGTTTTAATAACATTAATGATGCTTGAACCAAAAATGAAAAATTTACGCAGATACAAACAGGCGTAAAGAATGATAAATAAATGAGGAAAAAAGTCATTAATAATAGCAAATATTCGAGGGTTGCTCTTTAGAAGGAAAAAAATGTGAAAATTTAACGATTTTCTTAGATCTAAGATCAATTTTTATTCACATTTAGCATTTTTATACTTCTTAGCATTTATTTTTAAGTCTTTTTGTATTAAGTCAATTATTATATGAGTAGATATTAGGTGCGTTCGAGTACTTTTACAGTAAAATGCAGTAAATGAATAATTACTGAGTAAACTGAAAAATTACTCACAAAAAAGTTGTTGCTCAAAGAAGTTCACGCACGGAAAATTTTTAAAAATTCGTAAAATATAGGAAACAGCTGATGGCAGATAAATGTAGTGTTGAAAAAGGTTAACACTTTTGACTACTTAACTCGTTTTCTTATCGGCACTCGAGAAAATACTTTTTATAACACGAACATTTAAGGAAAAATACAAAAAAATTATTTTATGTCTTTTTCGTTTGTTTTTTTTTAATTTTTTTTGATTTTGCTAATTTGAGTCTGGGTTAATATATTCAAGAGAACAGGAATAATATTTTGCTATTGATTGCTTAAAAAACAAGTGCAGTTCTAAGTACCAAAATACTTTACACTTTCACAACTCTAAAAAATTTACATAACATAAATACAGTAGAGTTGCGAAAAAGTTAACTCTCGTAACGGTTAATCTTGCGGTTAAGTTAACCAAATTTTAGCGCCAATGTGCCGCACTAAAAAGTTTACTTTAAGTTAACTTTTCGTATTAATAAAAAATCTCAGCTGAAAGTGGAGAGTTTGAACAAAATTGAAGAATACATTCAAGCAAACCTTTTTCCGTTGGACTATTGTATATCTGAAATATACATTTCAAAAAAAAAAAAAAAAAAAAAAAAAAACGTCATAAAACTCTCAAGGCTCTAGAGAACACATTGGAAAAAGCACACAGAAAACATTTTATAAACCGAAATATGCTGATCTTAAAGCAATTTTGTATAAATGTTGTTCTTGAAGTCCCGAAAACGTAATTGCGCAATGACTGGTTCAATTTCAATATCAATAGTTAATCACGAGTTTGGGTAACTGCAACGTGAAAGAACAATTATGTCATTAATGGATGGCTGGCAAATTTTTAGAAAATACACAGAATTCGCTATCTGAAAATTTGTGAAGCACTCCTTTCATAACATACGCCGCTCGTAGCACCTTTAATTTATAAAGCATGATATGATTGAAAAAAAAAACGTCTTTAAAACAGGTTTACAAACAAAAGTTTCAGAATTCATTTAATATTACAATAATATTACGATTTCCAACAATGTGTTAATTGATTCAATTAATGAATAATTAACAAAAAATCTATATTTTATTCAATTACCTCAGTTGATTAAAACTAAATAGAAAAATAATTTATATAGTAATAGAATAGAGCAAGCTAGTAATTAATTTATTTGTAAGATTCTATTGAAATTTTTATTAAACAAATTCATTTGAATAATAGAAAATTGAGTTCGAAATTAATTAAATTAATTTAAAGTGAACATTTTGCATCTGGTGCACCAGTGGAATCAATTAGAAAATAAAACCACCTGGAACTTTCGGTTTTGTGCATTTAAAAGACAGTTCTTTCATTAATTAATTTTCTTCTTCTTGAATTATTTTCAGCACTTCTCACATTAAAATTTCTTTTTAATTGTTGAACACGCTTAAAAAGAATAACAAGGCTTAACTTGTTTCTTTCGTTTTCAGTGAAACTATTAACAGCATTAATCTAATGAATATAAAAGATCAATATTGTGTTCCCTATCCTCTCAAGGGAGAATGTCACGATGAATTTCTTTTTATATAAAAAGGTAAAACAATAAAATTAAGTTAACGATCCCGAGATTTTACGAGAGCGGGAAGTCGAGATTGGCATCCCTATGACAAACCAAGTTAAAATTAAAAAAAACTTTGTATATAAGATTTTCTAAGAACTTGGACTAGCCGGTACAAATTAGCTCTGATTTTCTTTTTTGTAATGATGAAAACTAAGTCATTGAAATACATTTAGTGTGTTATTTTCCAAAAATATTGTTATGTTTACTATTGCATTTTTTTACAATTTAAACCCGCTTAGTAAAGTTAATAATTCGAAAAAGTTAACAAACCTTGGGACATTTCGGATAACTTTTTCGCGATCCTACTGTAGTTTCAAAAGTTGGTATTTAGCCATATAAAACCTTTAGAAACAAATTCAATCAATTTCTCTATTATTGAACATTTTTTTTACAATTGGGATATTCACAAGGTGTGCTATCATGGTTTATTGTCATAATGTTCTAACATTTTACAATGGTTTAAAAATATTGTTGTTGGTTTGTAAACAAAAAGTGTCTTAAATAAATAGAACGTTGCTTGCTATGTTTATTGTGCTGTCGTAATTATTAGCGCATTAAATTATGAGGGGTTGCTCACAACAGTCGTATTTTTTCATGTTATTATTTTAAGACATATGACTTTATGACACCTTGTGAATCCCCCAAATGTGTATACTTTTTGTTTGTTTGCTTCTGCTTGTTTACCTTTTGAAACAAATGTTTTTTATTTTACTAAATTGTACTGCAAAAATGTCTGCAGTAAACAATTTTAAATACTCAGTCAAGAACTATCACTTTAGTTACTCTGGCAATTTGTGTTCTCATTTACTGTATTTTGTTAACGCGAATGCAATTTAGTAAAATGCAGTAATGTTCAGTAAAAAATAGCAAAACGATATTATTTGCTCGAAGTATCAAATATATTAAAAAACAATTTTTTTAATCGATTTTTTAATTTATGTCCTTTTTTTAATTTTAGAAAATTTTGGGACTATTTAAATTAGTTTTTTCTATTAAAGCGAGTTTTCTTATACAGTGCCCATGTTCTGTAACACCCTCGTCGAGAAACTTTTCGATTGAAATGTGTGAAATGAAACAAAAATGCCATAAATCGAAACAAAAACTGTTTTTCTTCACTGCGTCTGCAACATTTTTGCCGAGTAATTGCTGTCGCGTAACGAAATTACTCGCCAATTAACTGAAAAAGTGTGTCTGTAAAATATTTGTGAGAAAGTTTCTGCTTTGAACTTTCAAATAAACTCACGCATAAAAACGGGGTGAGAAAAAATGTTAACACTAAAAAATAAATTAAAAATGCAAATTGCAATGAATATAAACACGGAAGAGATAAGTATTTTGTTCTTGGCAGATTTTTTCATTGTTTAATTCTTTTGCTTTTAACATTTTTGAAAAATATACGAATGTTTTCAAAGCAATTTTGTAATCAACAAACATTAAAGTCGCACTTTACATTTTTTGGTATGGCTCTAGCTCCAAAAGCAAGGCGCTACACCCAGAGAAAAAATATGTTTAAAAATGGTCTCCACCAACAAATCTATTTTGAAAGAAAAATTTTAAACATATTATGTTTAATTTAATCATACTTTTTTCACCGACAAACATATTATGGTTAAATTTGTCCTCCATCAAGAAGCCCAACCATATTATGGTTGTCTCCAAACATGTTTTGGTTAATAATAACTAAAATATGTTTAACACTTATAATAGCATGGTTGTTTTTCAACCATAGCATGTTGCAATTATTGTCATATTTAACCAAAACATATTTAAAGACAACCATAATATGGTTGTGGCTTCATTGCCAAAATTTAAATGATATAATTTTCAAATTGAAAATTCTGTACATTTTTCTTTTAACCGATAAACAAAATTTTAAGTTCACTTTCAAATTTGTGTGTTTTATTTTACATTATAAATCAAACCTCACGATGAATCACGCGATACAAATTTTCTGTGAAAATCCAAATAGGTTTTTTTGCCAAAACAAACATCCAATAAACATTGTTTATATGACCATATTTACATAATGCAATTAATGCCGCAACTTTTGCGAGAGGTCACATTTTCCATACAATTTGACATAAACATTTTTCGTAGATAGCCGTCGTGAAATAAAATCTATTTTATTTTAAGAACGTTTGGTCTAATGCTCTTACATATAGACCAGTACTCTTCCAAGAATGCTACCATGAAGAATGATTTCATTAAATTTCATAAATTTTGTAAATAGAAAATTTAAAAACAAAAGAAAATGAAAAATTAAAACAATAAAATTGGAGAGAATTTAAAGTTACTGTTGAAGTTTTAATTATGAGCTTTAGGATTTTTGCCTGAAGTTGAAGAATCAATTCTGTTTGAACCCTTAGTAAGACAGGAAGGGAAGAAAACGGGCTTGATAAAGTTGCACGACGACGCATGGATAGGCATTTTATTAGTTGTTGCTTTATTTTCGCTTTAATATGTTTCGTTGTTCTAAGTGTTGTCAACTTTTGTACTGAAAAAACGCCGTCTTTTATATGGAAACTGTTTTGTATAGAAAATGCTTTGCAAAACACCTACGAATTATTAAATAAATTTTTATATCTGTTGTCTGTATTCCAAAAAATATTTTTAATTTAATGATGGTCTAAAAAACAAACTAAAGCGAAGTTGACTGTATTTTTTTAAATCTAACAATGGCGAGAGAGAATAAAAAAACCAACATTATGTACATTTTATACTTTTTAAAATTTTAAGCTTGTTGTCATTGTAGTGGAGTTTCTTAATATGTATGTATGGGTAATTCAATGTCAAATCGACCAAGAGTGGGACACGACCCCTTTCGATTTGAATGAAATTTGGTGTGAATGTTCCTTTCATCCTATAAGGAATATATATTAACGAAAAAAAATTAAAAATTTTTTTTTTCATAAGTTACGTCATATTCAAAATGCCATAATTTCGCCGAATTAGCGGAATGTGTTGAGTTTATTTTCTTAATATCTTAAAAACTACCTCATATTAAAGAGAATACTTGGGGCTACAAACAGTATATTTTAAAAAAATCTAATATCTTCAAAATATTCAATTTTAAAAATGAACTAAGTCAAAAACCTAATTTTTTTTTTGGCTGATTTTTTTTATGTAATTCCTCAAACTGTTCTTTAAAAATCCTGAAACTCTGAAGGGGGTGTTTTTCTCTTTTTTAAGATATGATTTTTTTTTCCTTTTGCAGCCTGTAAAAAAATAATCTAAAAATAAAATTTTAATATTGTAATTTTGAGCAATAAGTATTTATTAAATCTGATTTGTGTGATTTTAGGTATTAAAAAAAAGTAACGACATTGATAAAGTTTTTTATGTTTATTTATTGCATTTTTTGTGGGAGCTCAATGTGGTCACTTTCAAAGAAAAGTACACTTTTTGTCACGTTACGTCTCCAAGAAATTAAATGAGTTTTATACATTATTTTAGCGAAGTCGTTTTTTCTTTGTCTCTTTTCCTATCGTTCGTGTCGTTCGAATAAATATATTAAAATAAAAGCTTCATTTTCTTCTAGCGAAGCAGACGATGTTAAGTTCTATAAGAATTTTAAATCGCTAAAAATTATAAAATATCCTTGGTTGACAACACAGTTGTTGTGTTTAAATTTGATTAAAAAATGCCTGGAAAACATTTTAATTTTAAATGTGAAGAAAGTTTCGAACTTTAAAAGTGAAAAGAGAAAAAACCCGGCGTTAATTGCATAATCTAAATGCGACCTCTGTATATATATTTTTGTAAATATAAATCTTCATATTATAAAGCTGAAAAATAAAACTAAATGGATTAAATTAACTTTGAAAACCTGTCATCGATTCGCACAACTTGTTTTTGACTTTGTGATTATTATGGCCAATGGCTCATTTTTGACTTAAGGGGTTTGTTACTAAGCAAACTTGCCGCAAATGGAGTGTGAAACCAATCCGCGTAGACCCTTCGAACTCCATTATATTCAGACAAATTAAACGTTTGTGTCGGTTTACACGTTGCACAGTGCGAGATATTGGAAAAAATTTAATAATTTTTGGATTTTGTAAACGGTAAGTCCGACTAGATAAAAATTTGAGGCTGCAATTAAGGACTTCTATTCGTTAAAGTTAAAGCTTTGCAGTTAGGATCTATTCACATATGAGAAAGGCCTCCATAGTTTCCCAAAGTAGAACAACTTGGTTATAACAAAATTAAAAACCATCCACAATTCTAAATTTAAGTCTGATTTTAAAAATTGTTTATCATTGAAATGTAAAAAATAAACCAAATTAAAAATTATAAAAGGCAAATTTTAAATTCAGCGTATTTAACGATTCGTAAGCATTTCTAAATGGTCTTTAGTTAATATTTTTTTTTTCATAAATTATTTATTGAACCTTCATATCGCCGCGTTAATGATGAAACGGAATTAAGTCTTCAACTGCAGGCAAAAATTCTAAGGCCCTTAAATAAAACGTCGGTACTAAAATTTTCAAAATATCACCCATTTCTTTCTTTTTCTTTTATTTTATTCTTTTTTTTTTTTTTTTTTTTTATCTCTCAAAGTTCAGGGCATATTCGACTTTGAAAATTCCAGTTGTCTATTTTTGACCAACCTTCGTCTATTATTTTACAAATATAGGTAAGTCTCAAATTAATCATGATGTTTTTAAAATATTTTTTTGTGAATTACCTGCAAATCGATAAATACGTTACAGAAAAAAATTTTATAAAAACTCTCTTATAATTAATAAGTTTTTGCATTTGAAATTAAAATTCTGTAAAAGTTCCTATTTTTGCCGTTTTTTAGTTAAACAAGTGCTTTCGTTCGTTTATTTATAAAAAAAGATGCTAAGCAACACACATGTGACAGTTTTGTCATGCCGGGAACGATTGATAATTTTCGGGAACAATAATATTTTTCAATAAAATAAGCATAAATTGAGCTTTTTTAGAAAAGAAATAGTTTGTTATATTACAGAACTTTCATTCTGTTCATGTAACGAAAATTCCATTATAAGAGTTTTGAATATTTTGAAATTTCTTAAATCTTATGCACGATAATAGCGAAGATTTTGTATGTATTGTTTTTACTTATGTTTATATAAAATAGATTCATAATAAGCCCATATTATTAAACGATTCTTAAGTTATGTACTTTGTTTTATTTTTGTTAATTTTTAACAAACTTAGAAAAACGTTCCCGAATGAATGGTTTTCTGAAAGATAATCACTAAAAAGCAATATTATGGAAATAGTGTAGAATTGTTTGCGCTGTCCTGTCAAAGTATATTAATCTACACATTTTGCAATAGTATAATCTAAGAGCCATAATTATAGCTTACAATTTTTTCTGGTATAAAATCAATCTTGAAATTTACAACATTAGTGATTTTGAGCCTGCTATGTAAAAAAAGTTTGCAAACTTCAATTACTACGGTCCTCCGCCCGCTCCCGAAATAGACCTTGTTTTGAAATAGACCTTGATTTCCAATTTATGCAACATTACTTCCAATCGCAAAGTTAAAATTAAAAAATTGAAGCATACTCGGTAAAAAAAATTTCTGTTTTTTTTTTTGAAGCACTTAAGAGAAAAAGCGCATAATCGAGCGCTTAATAAGAGATCTCTTATACAGCAGTAAATGATAACATACAAAAAAGCTGCTAATTTAGAGCTGACCACGAAGAAGGTTTTAAGGTGAAAAATAAATAAAAATATATTATGGTTTACGAAAATGCTTGAAGAAGGCATTTAAACCAGTAAAAGTAAAACTTTAAAGAATATGTTAATATAGTTAGCCCTTAAAAAAGCACTTTAGGAGTGCATTATTTGCATATTTTATTATCTTAAAAGAAGAGGTTATTGTCAGCAGAAAATAGTCCTCCAAACCGGGAACACCCCATACAAAAATCAGGCATCCCATCAGCAGGCTTGAAGCGATTTAAGGTATGAATTCACTCATAAAACCTGCTTCTTTTGGAGCACTTTTTGTACTGGGATAGTGTGTATTAATAAAAAATAATTAATTCGATGAACATGCCGTTAATGTCGATTTTCTTTAAGATATTTTCCACATTTTGCTTTATTGACAATATTTTGCCATTTGTCAACATTCCCTCGCAGTTGTTATAAACATATTTTGTTAATATATTAAATGTTAGTTTATGTATGTGTGTGTATGAATTTGTGTAAATGTTTCCTTTTACACAGTAAATAATATCTATTATTAAACAATTTAAAATATTTTTTTGTTCTTCTTACTTGTTTATCTTTTACACTTGCAGTTATTTTTCATGCTTAAGTGCTCAGTAAGCCCTCTCTATCTGTCATTATCTTTCTAGAGCTTTCTCTGTTAACTTAAATCATTGATTGTAGTCAATAATATTTGTTTGTGTTACTAAAAATGTGTTTCAATTTATATTTGGTTATATTTTTTCTCAATTTTTTTTTTAATGGAAAACATGCTTTTGCATAAAATAATTTACAACTGAAATGTTTTCTGTAGCCTTCTATAGAAATTGCTTTAAATTTTTTTTCTTAATATTTTTGGTTTAATTAAATGTGGTTTTATGAGAATAAAAAAGAAATAATGTAAAAAAAAAAAAATTTTTTTTTTTACACAGTAGTGACTTGCGGAAAAAGATTGTTGGAATGTGCTAGTAAAAGTTATAGCACTTTATTAAGAATAAATACAAAGTTCTTGTTAGTATTTTGTATTTACTTAAAATATTTTTTAAAAACATTTTTTTGCTCTGAAATTTTAAAGGTTTCCCCTGCTTTCAGAATTTTTGGTATTAAATACCCTTAAGGGTAAGTTGGAGAAAAATTCTTGTACTATTTTCCATATTTAACACACAATAGAAAAAATTATACGCATAAAGTAAGTGAGATTGTGTAAAATTTTGTACACAAAAGTAAATGAAAACGGTAGAAAAAAATGTATTAGCTTAATTATGGTGGTGGAGATATTTGCTAGAATAATTTTTTCTCTCCTATTATTGTTTTTTAAAGCATCAAAACTTATGATGAATCATGAAGAAAAAACAATCGTTATGTGGTTTACTTTGGTTGTTATTTATGGCTTCAGTATGGTCTTTCAGTTTCGAAGGACCATTTGATTTCAAAGTAAACATATTTTTTTATTCTATTTTCTTTAAGTATCTTAAAACCCGGAAGAACATAGTACAAATTTTGTTTAAAAAAGTTTTCATATGAAAATTTTACATTAAAAAAAAATAAACAAAATTAAAAATTATAAAAAGCAAATTTTAAACATGTTCGGAGGCAACCATAATATGGTTGTGGCTTCTTGATGGAGGACTAATTTAACCATAATATGGTTGTCGGTATCATTAATATGGTTAAATTAAACATAATATGTTTAAAATTTGCTTTAGAAATAGTTTTGTTGGAGGTGACCATATTTAAACATGTTTTTTTTCTGCGTGCACAAACACAATTCGAGTCAATACACTCGTTTTAAAATTTGAACTGGCGAGCTTTAAAATAAAATTCGCAAGCACAAAAGGAGACAGTGGAGCATATACTCTGCTACTGTCCGGCACTCGTGCGCTCCAGGACGAACTGTCTGGGAGATCATTACTTCCAAAATCTCGGGGAAATCTCTGGAATTGGGTTAATGAGACTCCTGGCGTTCGTCAAGGGAGTGTGGGGTACTCTGAGTACCATCACATCGGAATGACGTTTCTTTTTTCTAACTTTCTTCTGCGGGTTATCGTGCAACGTGGTAACGCTAGGGACCTATTTGGTCTATGCGGGGTCCTTGTGACCGGCCATTCTAACCTAAAATGGTTGTCGATGACAATAATATGGTTCAAATAACCATAGTATGTTTACAATTTTATTTAAAAATAGTTTATTAATTAATTCATTTATTAATGATGTGCTAATAATCCCAATTTTTGAATGAAAACACTGAAATTTATTGTTGTGGGAAAGCTCGTTTCTATGCGCATTTCGCTGGTTGCTTAGGCCAGCTCGTCAGGAAACTTTTTCCAAATACTTTAGAAAAGCTAAAAATATTATAAATATTATGGTTTTGTTGGAGGTGACCATATTTAAACATTTTTTTTCTATGGGTGCGAGTAGAATTTTTTCCTTACATAATCTAAACTACTAAAATGTAAATGTTACTTTCCTTCCTACGAGGGCCGCATAGTATGTAGGATTTTCGCAGCCACCTGCAGTAAATTTGATTTGATGAAAATAAAAAAGCCTTAAATAAGATAAAATGCGTTTTCAGTCTTTCACAAATTATTCCCTTTTAATAGATTTAAATTCTTACAGTTTCCATATTTGTTCATTTATAGTTTTAAAGATTCCAATTACTTATTACTTTTTTATATCCATTTCGTTCCTGCCAATATGTCATTTCCAGAACAACAGCCCAGAGAATTTTAAAGTTGTGTCTGAAAATGCATCCATACAAAATTCAAATTTTGCAAGTAATGCTACGCAAGAAAACCTCCAACGACATTGATATTTCTAATTTGAGCTACCCTATATAGTTATTTTTCCATTGAAAACTTATATTCATCCTTTCTCATCCTTATTTTACTAATAATATTTCTTAAAGTGTATTAATTAACAAATCATTGTTTTTAGTTCATGATTATAAATATACATTTTTTTAAAAGCATACTTCGATGGTTTTTACGGAGTAGAAAGAAAAACTAAATTTTAATTAAAAAAGTTGAGCACTAAAATAAAATTACAAAATATGTAAGACAAAATAAACTGAAGCAACAACGGCGACTGCATTGAGTACGTCAGCGATGAAGATAATGTGAAACTAAACCCAACAAATTATAATGATCATTTTTTATGTTTTTGTCTGGAGTTTTTTTTTCATTATTTTTTAAAAAACTTTCTCACTTGAGTTGTAGTGTGCGAAGAAATATGTAGAGTGAAAAAAACCTTTAACAGAAAACAATATAATTGGGAAAATTTTCACCGCACTTTTATCTAAATAGAAAAGTTTACATGCCCTAAATACTTGATCTTTAACTATCAATGTCTGAAATTATGCGACTTAAGGAAAAGGAAACAAATAAAAACTCGTTTTAATATTTTTTAGGCGAATTAACATAAATTTGCCAGTTGTTGTTCCCAGCGAATATTTAAAAGAACATTAAATATTTTAAATACTAACCCGCATCTCGTTTTTTTTCGCCGACATATCTCTAACTTCAATATTTTAGATAATTCAATAACACAGTACAACATTTTTCAGTTAATTGATTGCCAACTCAATTCTGTGAACTGTATGTGAAATTAGACCCAAAAAGAAGAATTTCTGCATCATTCGTTTTGTCTTCTTACCTGCGATTTGAAGTTAGTATCGATTTGAAGTTAGTACTATCGTATAGGGGAATTTATCACGTTTTAGCCCCTGTTGTTTGACATAGCTCGACAACCCCTAGCCCAATTTAGTTGAAATAAATTTTAAAAAATTAAGAATTACAATTCACTTAATCTGTTCATATATTGTTTTCCTATACAAGTAACACTTTCGAAGTTAAAAATGAATGTATGAAGGGAAAAAATTATTTTTTGCCTAAAAATTTAAATTTTTTTTTTTTAAAAATACATAAAAAATCCAAAATGGAAAAAAGTTTCAAGTCTAGTTATTTTTTCGCAAAGTCACATAACCTATGAGCAAAATGAGACAAAGATCATAAAAATCGATGCACGCGTTTCGCTTTTATTCGCAATTGAGTAAATGTATGAATTTAAAAAATTTGCTCGAGATATGCACAACATTATTTGGAGAAAACATTGACACCTTTTTCATGATTCTGAGAATTAAAAAAAAAGGAATAAACAAAAGGTTATTTGATTTTTATGATTGCGGTAATAAATGTACGTGGACAATTAAACGGAAAGTGGACCTTTTTATTATTTGGGTTTTTCCGGTGGCTACCTATATGATTTTTTTACAGAAATTGCACCCACATTTAAGGGTGGTCATTATTTGGAAAGTTTGGGACAGTTTGAAACGTACAAGTGCTGAAACAGGTATATAGCCAGCCGCCCTTAAAATATGCGCCCATTTATAAGTACCTGGCAGTAAAATATTCAAAAATACGTAGTATTTATAGGTGTGCATTGATCGATTTTTGGCATTCAGCCAGTGCCGACGAACGCGAACAGTAAAAGTGATTTTTCTCCAGTTTTTTAAAAGTGAATAACAACAAAACATAAAATATATCAATATGGAAAACAACAAGTGCCCATATTTGGATGAATATTGTTACGTTTGTGGTCATATCGTCCGAAAAATACAGAAAAAAGATCGAAAAAATTTGTTTACTGAGCAATTCAAAACCGCGTATTGTAATTATTTCGATGAAGCAGATTTAAGTGGTGCAAATTTTACGCCGAACACAGTGTGCAACAGTTGTTATACTACCCTTCTAAAATGGATTCACGGAAAAAGTGGAAATTTATCTTTTATGAAGCCAGTAATTTGGGTGGAAGACACAACTGGACATGATGAATCCAGGTGCTATGCATGCATAAATTTTCGTCCTGGATTAAACAGACAACAATTGAAAACAAAAGTATACACTGCTGCATTTACTGCCACACTTCCAGTGCAACGCCCTGCTGATACCGATGCACCTAAACCTCCGAGTGCGGATACTGTGTCCCTGCTAGCCGAAACCGTTTTCACCAATCCGACCGATTTGGATGATGCTGATTGGATACCCGATATTGAAAATAGTGCACCACAACCGCTACCACAAATCGAAATGGATTACATTGTGGCCAAGCTGGGACTATCACAACACGACTCCGAATGGCTGACATCATTTTTGAAGGGAAGAAAACTCACACAGCAAAATGTCAGCGCAACATCATACCGACATGAATATGACCATGAATATGAACAACCTACGAAGAAAACAAGATCATCAGAACCACAAGCGTCAACTTCTACAAGGATGGATATTGCCAATAATTGAAAAAATGTTCTAAATTTTGTTTTTATGCATATTATAATTGCGTATTAATTGCATATTATTTTATTTTCATTAAGTTTTTATAAATAAAGTTTTTTTTTGCATGATAATTTTTTAATTTATATTTTTATTTTTATTTTAAGGGTGGTGGCTATAACTGATTTTTGAAATTCATACCTTTACTCAATTGCGAATAAAAGCGAAACGCGTGCATCGATTTTTATGATCTTTGTCTCATTTTGCTCATAGGTTATGTGACTTTGCGAAAAAATAACTAGACTTGAAACTTTTTTCCATTTTGGATTTTTTATGTATTTTTAAAAAAAAAAATTTAAATTTTTAGGCAAAAAATAATTTTTTCCCTTCATACATTCATTTTTAACTTCGAAAGTGTTACTTGTATAGGAAAACAATATATGAACAGATTAAGTGAATTGTAATTCTTAATTTTTTAAAATTTATTTCAACTAAATTGGGCTAGGGGTTGTCGAGCTATGTCAAACAACAGGGCCTAAAACGTGATAAATTCCCCTATACGATAGTACTAACTTCAAATCGATACTAACTTCAAATCGCAGGTAAGAAGACAAAACGAATGATGCAGAAATTCTTCTTTTTGGGTCTAATTTCACATACAGTTCACAGAATTGAGTTGGCAAATCATGTGTTGTACTGTGTAAGTTTTAAAGAGCTGCACAAGCACATATCGATGCCTTACTTTCTCAACCTCGTATCTTAAAAAAATACGGTTTGGACTTTTTCATATAAAACGATTGTTTTTTTTTGTGTTCTATTACTGCAACAACTTATTATTTCAATACTTTGTCTCAATTCTGTAAATATTAATAAATTATTGAAATAATAAGTTTTTGCAGTAATAAAACACTATGTGAAAACCCTATTTTTTTAAGATACAAGGTTGAGAAAGTAAGGCATCGATATAGTGGGTGTATATTCCTCTCTTACTACAAAACACATACTTCCAATAACAATTGTTTTGCTTTACGATCATAATATAGAAGAAGAGAACAACACTGCACTGTAACAATGCTGCACTAGAATAAAGCTGAATTAGAAAACAGATGTAGTAGAACATCAACACTGAAATAGAACAGCAAAACATGTTTGAATGTTTTGATTGTAGACATAGACCGAAGAGAAAATTGCAAAGGTACAAAATTAAATGTATTTACAATAAAATATTGTGTAAAATTTAGAAAATATTTAAAAAAACAAAAATACAATTTCGCTTACATTTAATGATCCTTGTGAATGTTTTCATTCCTATTTTGTAAAAGTTCTAGTGCGTTCGATGCTTTTAATATGATTTACCGTTTCTTTATTTCATTGTCGGTTTTTGTCTTGAAATTCTGTTTATTTTGACAACACAAGCACTAACAAAGCAGTAGAGAAAAACTTTTTAGGTTATGCTTGTTTTGTTTTTGTTTACAGTGTTTACATTGAAATACTACGATTAAAAGTAGTGCAAAGTAGAACACAGTACATTTAGGATATTTTGGGCAGCCCTTTAATAAGTATATAGAACGGAAAAGTAAAAGAAACCAATTTAATACTTTTTTCCCAACTAAAGTATTACAAATTTCAATGGGGTAGTGGGAGCCCATTATTTAACACGTTTATTTCAATTAATGGAGATAACTATTATCTAAAAAAAGTACGATTTTCACCCCTTTAGCATTAGAATTTCGAAGAAATACGAAAATTATATTTAAATTTTTAAGACAACTTTCTATCTTTATTTATTTAACATATATACGGGGTGACAAAAAACTTTCAAAATGCAGCTTTTACCCGTTTATATTCACCTATGTCTGCCTATCGTTTAATGAACAACAAGTATTAATTTATTTTGTACCTCCTTTAGCTTAGCAGATATGAGGTAAGCGAATTTACATATTTTTACCCCCTAAACATTCGAATGTAAAAAAATGGCTGCCAGCGAAATAATCCTAAGCAAAATCGCCTAAATCAATGAGTGAAAATCGCCCAAAAGTTTTCCGTACAAAATTTTGGGTGATTTTGCATAAGAAATATTCAGTGAACATTAAATCTTATAAGAATTTAGAAATGACCAAATTTTTATAAAAATTGTAGTTTTAATATCTTAGGAATTCATTAAAAATGTTGGAAGTTTTAGAATTTGTTTCAGACTTACTTTAGAGGGCTCAATACCTTTCGAAATCTTGTTAATTATCAAATGCTTATATATCTCAGTTTAATCTTCTTTAACCGACAGCTTTCCTAAGCTGATACCCCCTTGTTGCCTAACCGTTATTGTCTAACCCAGGCATTTTTCTCTAAAGAAAGCACTGGGTTCTTTTGAGAGAACTTCCAAATTGTACGGGCACGTCTCTTTGTTATCTGTAGCTCGTTTCTGTATTTCTCGCATTACAAAATTTCTCACATCAAGTGTGAAACAAAAAATTCCATCGTTTCTCGACTTGTGAGAAAAAAGTGTTTCTGTATTTGAATGCGAGAACAGACAACACAGATTCTGTTTTAACTGGAATACTTCCAGTAATTAATTGTCTAATGCAAGCGAAACGTCAACGAAAGAAATAGATACAACAAAAATAGGGCTGCCAGATTTGACGATTTATCGTCATTTTGACGATTTTTTGTTCCAAAATTGGCAAAGTGCCGATTTGTTGATTTTTTCAGGTGACGATATTATTCAGTCTTCGAAATAAAATAATTTTAATTATGTTTAATATGTATATGTTTATATATTCGGCACCACAGAAAAATGATATCTTTAAAAACAAGGCAGCTTAAAAAATTTATTGGCAAACTCAAAATTTCGAAGGAAAACTGTTTAATTTTTATTTCCTTAGATTATTTAAGACATTTGTTTATGTGATCAAAACATTAAACTATTACCCCATTTTAAAATCAATGCACTATAGGAAATTTTTGCTTTTTTTTGGGCAAGTACAATATGATATTTTGCCACGCCTTTAATTGATCTTTTCAGGAAAAAAACAATCTGAAATTTTAAATTTTTATCGGATTAAAGAAAAAAATAAAATAAATAATTTTATTTAAATAGACCTCAAGTTTAAGTACATATGTATGTATATATGTATAAAATATGTATTTTACCCATGAACTTTACCAATTTTTTTTTTTTTTTTTTTTTGATTATTTAATAAAAATCGAACAAAATTTGTCAAAATTAATTTTAAATTGTCCGATTTTTTAAAACAAATTAGCCGATTTTTTTTATTTTTTCTTAGGAAATTAACGATTTTTTCAAAAATTTATCTGGCAGCCCTGCATAAAACGAAAACAATGAAGGGCTTAAAAAAATTAAAATAACAATTGTGTTTTAATTATTTACATCATTTAGATTTTTTCTCTTCAAATAAAAAAAAATAATACACATTCTTGTGTACATACATACATAATTTGTGCTCCATTTTTTTAAATTTGTTTCTCGCATCAAGTTTAAATATAACTTATTTTGACAGTTCTTGTGAGAAACTTTTCGCAAAATATTAATACAAAAACACTTGTTCTCACATCCTCCCAATAAATGCTGAAAAATTATTTAAATGACAGATAATTCTCCCAAAGTAAGTATACAGAAACACTTATGTAAGAAAACCCATTTTTTGTTTCATATTGCACTGTTTTTGTTATAATTCACTTGTTTCATGCGGGAAATTTTACGATGCGAGAAATACAGAAACGGGCTACTGGTCACAAGGGATTTGATTGATTAGTTTTTTTGGAAAAAATCATAGTCATGATTATTTCGTCTATGGCTAAATTTAATATTTTCATCACTCGAAATATTTTAATTTTGCTTAGTCCAGCTTTTCCTAACTTTTATTTTATTGCGCTTTAAATTTTAGGCAAGTATTTGTGATGGTGCTACCATTTGTTTGCTTATTGCCCCACTATGCGAAACAAGTAATGCCTATTAAAATTCTTACTGTTTTTAAAACTGAAATTAACAATTACTTCAGAATATATTTTCACTCAAATGTTTTCTAGGTTTCTATTATATCTGGTATATGAACATTTTGCGAGAGTATGTACTTAACGATAATAGTTTCACCTTTTAGTTGTTAAAATTATGAAAACTTTGTTTTAAAACATCTCTGTCTACAGAGTCACAATTGAAGTTTTTTTTTATAAAACGCATATAATCTGCAAGTATATATTTTTTTTTGTATTTCCTGTTTTGTCGTATATAAAGGGTGTTTTTTTAAGCCCGATAGAACTTGAAATTGTAAAAAATAACACAAAAAATTAAATTGTAATCAAAATTTTTTTTTATTCGAAAGATCAATACGTGACATTAACATTTGAAAATGATTTCGGGCATATGGGCACCGCGGCTGTTCTTGACGAAGCGCATTCTGGACGTCCAATTTTGGGCCACTTTTTCGAGCACTGCTGGCCGTATGTCACGAATAACACGAACAATGCTGGCCTCCAAGGCGTCAATTGTTGCTGGTTTATCAGCATAAACCAGTGACTTCACGTAGCCCCACAGGAAATAATCGAGAGGTGTCAAATCGCACGACCTTGGAGGCCAATTGACAGGTCCATTTCTCGAAATCAACTTATCGCCAAATTTTGATTTCAATAAGTCGATGGTTGCGTTCGCCGTATGGCACGTAGCGCCATCCTGTTGAAACCACATCTCCTCCGGATCAATGTCATCCATATTTTCAAACAAAAAATCATTGATCATGGTGCGGTAACGATCTCCATTGACCGTAACGCGAGCTCCGGCCTCATTTTTGAAGAAATAAGGTCCGATGATGCCACCAGCGTGAAAACCGCACCAAACGGTGCATTTTTCTGGATGTAATGGAGTCTGTAGGGTCTCTTGTAAATTGGTCTCGCTCCATATGCGGCAATTTTGCTTATTAACAAACCCGTTAAGCCAAAAATGCGCCTCATCGCTGAACACAATTTTGCGAACATAAGTTGCGCGAATCGACGACTGATTTTCAAAGTAAATTTGGATAATTTCGTAGCGTTGTTCAAGCGTGAGTCTATTCATGATGATTTGTCAGAGTATACTGAAACGATAAAAAAAAATATTTCATCAAAATTTAATTTTTTGTGCTACTTTTTACAATTTAAAGTTCTATCTAGCTTAAAAAACACCCTGTATAATGTACATATACTACAGGTAAACACCAAAACAACAATATATTTATAAAAAAATGGCAGTAAAGTTTTTAATTCTTATGGGAAATGAAACATAAAATACTATGGCAGTTATTTATTATTTATTTTTTTTCTTTCTCTCTTCTTATTCGTTATTATTTTCTGGTATTATTTTACGTAAAAAAGTAAGTAAGTGAACGCTTCATGAGTTAACAACAATGCATAAAACATTATAATCGTATACACTCGTATAATGTCACAATAATAATCACACATACTCAACAACAGAATCACTCTTCGGAGAAAAACAAAAAAATGATGGCTTAGCATCAAAAGAAAGCAAAAATATACAAAACTATTTCTGTGTATATGTAAATTTGTAGGTTTACTGTCGCATGTGTTTGTGCATGTCTATGTTAAAGTAAACATGTCATTACACACTTTCAATTCAACTCTACACTATACATACACTTAACAAAATGTAAATAAATTAACGAATGAATGTGTCTGTCATTTAAACTTATTTAAATGTTATTGCACTGTAGTAATAGAAGAAAAAAAATTATCCTTTTAATAGAAAAGTAAGAAATTGGACATTTTGTGTGTTAAGGATATTAAGAAATAAACAATTTTTAAATATTTGTTCTCAAATTCTGTTTATTCTATCTAGGGCTATCAGGATCAAAAATAATTTGTGGCGAGATAAAAGTCTGAAAATTTGTATTTAAAATAATGTGAAGGCGTTGAAGTTAGGAAAAATAATAGCTTTCGCTTTATGTAGTTCCCCTTGTTTTTATGAAATGCCGCATATATTCAAAAGTGTCATTGAAAGAACATACAATTTATTTTTGCAATATTTTTTTCAAGTAAATACTTATTTATGCATGTAGCAATACTTACAATTTTTTTAATATCGCCCGATCACCGAACTTAATATTTTTTTTTCCTAAATATAAATATGACTTTCAATAATTAGAAAAGAAAGTCAATGCCTAATAACAATAATAACAATTTAAAATAGCAAAAGTCTCTCTCTTTCATATAAAACAAAAAAAAAAATATTATTAGCTTTAGATTTTTATAAAGTAAAAGAGTTCAATGTAATGTCGAATAAATTGTATAACAACAGTGAAAGGGTTAAACAAATTTTCCTTAAAAATCCGGTTCATAAACCTTTTATTACCCTGATTTATTTTTAAGAAATAAGGCCGTAAAAATTTAAGCATTTTTTATCTTTATTTTCTACTTTTTATAAAATTTTCTATCTGAGTTTTCAAAATATTATTCACGTATTGGCGGCGTATGAGCAATTTATTTTTTAATTAATTTGATAGTATGTATACGTTAAGCAGAACGCATTAAACTAAATAGATACAAATTAGTTATACGCCTTCGAATATACAGACCGTTGTATTATAATTGCAATCAGTGATGCCAATAATAGGGAATTTTCCCTTTTTGTAGGGATTTTTTCCGAAAATTTCAAGCGTAGGGGAAAAAGGACAGATTTTTTATTTAAAGGCAAATGTAGGGAATTTTCAAAATATCTCATTTTCAATATAATGCAATATTATTGTGTAATAATACGTAAATTTTCGTATGATGTTCATTAAAAGATTAAAGTTTCATATACAATTTCATATACAATAGCATTTAGTACAAATATGGTTAAGAGACCCTCTAACAGCCTGGCAATCTTCAACAAGAGTTAAAACCATGTACGTACGAGTATATATCAGTGTCAACGAATCTTCGGGTTCAATTCAATTGCGAACTATTCTCTTATTTTTGCTATTTGCATTCGCCATCGCATTCGCTAAAATGTTTGCGAATATTAAAAAGCGAAAACTAAGGAATGAATTATTTTGAGAAAAACACAATCACACATTCTAAACTTCGAGAGATAAGTCAACCATTTGTTAAACAATTTTTAATGAAAACTTGTAAGGATATATTTTTAAAAGAATTTTTTTTTTTTTTTAAGAACTGAAAATAAATATTTGTTTTTAAATTCTATAGAGCCTTCCATTTAATTTGGTACCGAGTTTGCTAAAAAATATATAATATACAATATTATATTAAAAAAAATAAATTATTAAAAATAAGTATTCTTAAAACTGTTAAGTCCTTTAAAAAGTAAAAGAGATGAGGATATTAGACATTAAGCACGCAGTTTGACTATGTTTTGTCTCTAGATTAAAGGATATATAGTGAGTGGCGTTTCTGCAAAAATAAATTAAATTTGTCATACAGTGTAATTTTTAAAATTGAATTTGTGTATACCATGTACATATTTATTTTGTTTTTTTTCTTCTTATTAATAAAAGCTTGATAATTAACAATGTTAATAAATGCTTAAATTCAAATGTTAACAAACTACTTATTTGTTTGCCTGTTGCTAAGACCAAAAATGTATATATATGTATATATAAATTTTTTTTAAAATTTGTTGCGTAAATTCCAGAACTGTAAGCGATTGAAATCAATTCAATTGCAATCACACGATTTCTCGGTAATGATTGCTAATGCTTTGATTGCATTTTTTTTAAATCAATTCATATAATAATTGATTGCCATCAAATTTGGTGGCACTTGATTTGATTGTAATACTTTAATTGCAATCAAATTAAGAAATTGCAATCAATCTTCAACCTCTTCACATGAAGCCCCTTCTTTCAGAAATAAAGCTGACTGAAGTAAATTAATAGCATTGAATGATTTCTAAACATAATGATAAGAAATGCTTAAAATCAGAAAATATTGCAATTTTCTGATTGCTTTGATTTTAGTCCCATTTGATTGCAGTTTTTTACAGTTCAAGCAAACAGGCTGTAAACTTATTTGCTCAAAATATGGCTTTGAATGTTTTAAAGATGTCGACTTTGACCAGTTTATGAACGGATGGTGAACATTTTGCATGCCCATAGCAGAAAGGTTTCAAAATAGATCACCTTGAATATACACATGATACAACTTTAAAGATTAGAAATGAACACCATCTTCTTCCTAGGGGTCAAAGGACCTCTACAAAATTGTTCCAAGAAATTTTATGATTAGCTACCGACATAACTTCATTAATACTTTTTCCGATGCATTCTATCTCTTTCGCTAAGTTTCTTTACCGCGAGTTTTTCGGTCATCCTTTCTTGTTTTAACTCTGACGATTCGAGCTCAACGCATGCCGAAAGGCTCTTTTCTATCCGCATTGTCTTCGTTTTATGGTGGTTGTTGATAGCCGTGCAACAGTTAAGGCCTTGAATTCCCTTTCTCTGAAAACGAGTACAGCCTTTGACTGCCGCTCATCTCTAAGCATGATGTCTAAGCATTTTGATATCAGGATTACATGGGTTCCAGGGAACGGAGATATACTGGGGAACTTAAGGGCAGATGAGCTTGCAAGGCACTAGACGTGGAAGGCATTGGGGTGCCTCTCCTTTCCTGCAAACTCGATCTCCGGCGATCGACTATCGATATTGCTAATGAAAGGTAGGCCACGAAGAGTGCAAACAGAATTGCCGGACAATTATGGTCCCACAGGGATGACGGGAAAACCATGTATGTACTATCGGAAATCAAGAGGGACTTTGACTTTTGGTATCTGTTTTCTCGGGACACTGTCTTATAGGTAGGTATGCACAGCGTCTGGAACCGAACACTATGATAACTATCGCAGCTTTTCTGACGAAAATGAGCAGGAGGACGTGTTACATATTCTCTGTCATTGTCGAAAAGTCGAAAAGCGATCCACCACCTTTAACGGATTGCACGCAATCTCTGGCGTTGAACTTGAGCATAATTGAAACTTCGTTAAAAGTTCGGGTTGATTCTGTGGTGGGGGATCTGTTTAGTGTAACTCCACGATATCACAGAGGATCATTAGGTCTTAAAGTCACTACTGCCTCCCATTTATAGCTAACTATGGTGGTTGTTATGAGACTAATATTGCACTTGCGGCATAAATTGTCCTTACTTATGACATCTGGCTACAAAATCTGTTAAATGCACCATAGGCAATGGTTACGTAATCCCTGGAGTTTGATAATTATTGTTATTGTAGTCAGCCATGTTTCACAACTATTGTTCTATACTGTTGTTCTAGACTGGCAAAACATTGGATAACTAGAGGTTTATTTGTTTGCTTGGTTTGATATTTTGGTGGAGTCCAAATATTCCGTAGTTAAATAGCACAGCCTTAACGACTATGGACTCAATAGCTGCCTTCGAATTTATACACAAATTCAACTGGTTCATTGCCAATGACAAGATTGTGATACAATAAAATTTCCGACCAGTTAAGCTTTAAAAATTTTTTCGTTATAATAAAATGTAATACTTTAATGCACTCAGTGTCAATATAAGTAATACATTTATTAAAAACGTTAAACAGATGACTAAAAACAAAAGCAGAAATTTTTGGTGCATATACTGAGTTCATTTGCTTGTATTTTTTCTTTAAGCTGATTTTAACAATTGTGTTATTTTAATAAAAGGCTATTTTCGGAAGGTTTTAATTGTCAAGAATTCTTTTCAATATCAAGACTTTTATTTACGAATGTCAGCAATTTTGCAAATTTGAATCTGGCAATCCTTTCAGCACATAAGCACTCTTACGCGGTTTCATTACTAGTGTTGCACTTATTCGATTAAAAAGAATTCGGGAAATTATTTTCCATGGTATTAAGAGGAATGAGATTCCTCAGCTATTTATACACTGAAAATGATCCAACATCATTATTTTTGTTCCGCTTTGATATATTGTTCTATATACGAAATCTGCTACTCTCTCTTATAAAAGACCAGAAACAAACTAAATTACTGGAACAATTTTTGTTTTTATCTTTCCCCTGACAGAATGATTATGACTTAAGAGCTAATAATTCAAAATTCGTTCGCTATCGCAAAAGATACTTTGATGCAAATTTTGAGTGCTGTCCCTTAAACTAAATGTCTTGATTTGCTCTTTGGACAATATATCTCGCATTTCAATGCACAAGCCTTAAATTTTCCAGAAAAAAATTACAGCACAATATTTCTCGGCTTTACTTTGTATGACAACTCCTTTGCAATTTTTGAAAATTAAATGTTTTGTTGTATTACCTCTACGAATTCCGTAGGATTATTTTATATTCGACACTGATATAAAACAATGCAAACTGTGTATGCAAAATGAATCACTGTGCCAAATATTTCCCAGAAAGTAAAGAAAATAAGAAGTGAAATAAAACCTTGTTAAACTTTGGTATATTATTTATACATAAAATACATACAAGACACACTTCACCATTAATAAATATTTTGCAGCATATGTTGCATTTATACCCACACACTATCACAAACATAATTTCTATAATAGTTTCGTATGTTCTTTTATGCTTTTTTTCTTCTTTAATACTGACTCTATTTTTATGCTCATCATTTCTTGTTCTGTATATGACATTTAGATGAACTTTTTATTTGTATACCTTTTAAGAGGAATAATAACAATAACAATAAAATAAAACTAAGGTAAAGGGTGGCGCATAAGTGAAGTTATAATTTATTTAGTAAATGCACAACAAAAATCAATAGTTTTTTTTATCAATTAACAAAATTGTTCAAAAAAAAGTATTTCAATTTAATTAATGTGATAATTGAATCAATTATTTTTTTTAGTTGAAAGAATATTAAAAATATAATTTTGATTTACTTAACATTTTAGTTGTATTGAAATAAATTTAAATAACAACAAATCTTAATTGATTTTTTCTTTTAAAATAAAATAATTTAAACTTGTAGAACTGATGTTGGGAATTTTCAAAATCTGAGCTATATTTAATTAAAGCAATTAAGACATTGTTTGGAACGGCAAAGTTTTTTTAAATAATATTTTTAATTAAATTTAAAAATATCATTTATTGAAAAAAAAAAATATTCAAAATTTTCAATTTTTAATAATCTATAATACAATATATAATAGATTATATTATAATTATTTTGGTCATGCCGTAATTATCCGTAAAAATTATTAAGAAGATCGCGTAAAAATAGCTGAAACTTAATACAAAAGTGGTCGTTCAAACGTGGCCGCTTTTTAAGGATAACGGTGTGATTATTGAAATCATAGTCGATCTACTGTGCAAGGAATTTGCAAGATGATAAAGAAATTTTAAGCGACTGGAAACGTTACAGATGTGGTTTGGCCTGTGAATCATCGCAATATTTGCATTGCCCAAATTTCTCTTCTGTTAGTAAAAGTGTGGCAGATAATCCGAAGAACCGTTGCCATCAATTCAGAGCACTATGATCGTATGGTATCCTTTTTTTTAGCCTGCAATTAAAGATTATAAATTGGGCGATATGTAATTTCATCAAGATGGTGCCATGAGACACCAAACACGCATAGTTAAAGCTTCATTGCATGGCAAGTTTTAAGAACACGTAATTTCTCGTTTTGGCAACGTCAAGTGGCCACCAAAATCATTCGATTTGATACAGTTAAAGAGTTTTTTTGTAGCGACTACACCAAAGACCATGTCCATGCGGATAATCCTCTAACGTTGGAGCGTTTTAAACCCAACATTCGTCAAGTTGTCGCTGCAACTAATCTAGAGGCAGTCATTTAAATAACATTGTTTTTCGTAAGTAATGGCAGTGCCCCGGTAAGATAGCTGGTAGTGAGCTAGCCTATCAGCACCGGGGTTGCGGGTTCGATTCCCGCCAGAGACTCTGGTCTTATGCAGACAAGCGAAGAACTTCGCGGGATTAGCGTAGGAATAATAATAATAATAATAATAATAAAAAAAAAGATCCAAACATTACAATAAAATAAAAATTTCATCGAAATCATAGCATTATGCGCGCTTGTTTTAACTTTTCTCTTAAAGCCAAAAATGGATAACTCATTAGTTGGAAAATCTATTTACAAATTATATCTTTAAAACGGTGCCTAATGTCTGCTTTGACCTAACGTGCATTTCCCTTAACTTTTCTTTGTAATTTAGGTCTCTATTCTGTTATTGAAGGGTTCTTGGCTTATTGTCATACATCATACTTTTAAGGTAGCCTAATAAAAAAAGGGAGCAGGTAATCAAGTGTGACCGAGTTGCCCAATTAAAATTAGCAAAACTCTATAAAATTGATCTACAAATAATTTTCGCCGAGAAGGCATTATTTCGTTTTATTTGTACAACCATAAAAATTTCTAATTGAAAAATTCATTGCAAAAATCGCCTGAACATCACCAACTGCTGAAAATGTCAACTGGTAGGAATTTCGATATTTTTCTCAATACTTGCTGGTAGCCGAAAAATGCTCCCGTCATTTTGAACTGCAAGAATAGCTTCAACATATAGACAAAAACATGTGAAGCAATCGGAAAATTTTGGAAGCACTAGTTGCATTTCGAACAGAAACAAATTTTAATACTATGTTTTTGCTTAAGTAAGGCTGCCTACATACGGGTGATTTGTGCGTGTGATTTCTTCGCTTACCTTTTCTCCACACACGACGAACAAATCACAATAACATTAAACGTCAAAAAGATAACCTGAAGTGTGAAGCGAATGATGCAATTGCATCACTTTTTTGCTCACTAACAACTAGCCTACCTCAGCACCCGTGAGCTAGTCTATCAGCGCAGAGGTGGCGGGTTCGATTCCCGCCAGATACTCTCCTGCAGACAATCGTAGAGCTTCGCGGAATTAGCATAGGTAATATTAAAAAAAAGAATTTTTTTTTGATAATTTATTTGAGTACACAGTAAATTAAAAAAGAAGAAAATTGAAGAAGAATGCAAAAAATACAATTTGACGTTTCGTTGTAAACTAAAATAAAAAAATTGTAAAATGTTCGCGCAGATGCCCACTACTACATCGAAATTTTTCAATTACTTGTGCGCACAGCCCCATTAACAACTAACAAGACGTCGATCCCAAACCAATCATACGCACAAATCGCTCGTGTAAGCTGTAAAGTGTACATATATGTAAAATTTACATTGTAAATGATCATGAATGCAACACATGGGCATACATGTTTATGTGTGTTTCTATTTTCTTATTGAAAAAGAAAGTGCATTGAACAAAAGGTTTAGTGACATAAAAAGTCAGCATAATTTAAATTTATACTGTATTTTAAACAATAACGATTTTTATTAAGGCAAGAGTTTACTGGCATACAGCAATTATTGAGAAGTCAGCATAATACTGATTTCTGCTGTAATTTTGAAAAAAAAAAACACACACTAGAATGCATTACAAACTAATATTTTATTATTTTATGGCGTAAGTGAAATTATATTGTAGCGAGTAAAAAATTAGTAAAATTTAGTTATGCCTTTAGAAGTCACTCAAAAATTTTAATGTAAAATTTTAAATATAACTTCGGTTTTGGAAAATAAAGAATTAACGATTAACGTGAAAGCGAAAAGACCAGTCGTTTTATTTTCAAAAAAGAGAGACATATCATAAAGGGCAGCTTAAGCAGGATTTGACTTTTAAAATAAAATTGAACATTTTCAGCTTTTTGTTTATGCGAAATCTTTCATTTAATTCCCAGCTTTTTGAAAACAAAATCTATAAGAAAAGCATTCCGCAAGTAGTAACTAATATGTGCTACCCTGTGCCCACACAAAAATGCAAACTACATTATTCTAACACATGTTTACTTTGAAATACAAAATATGTATGTACAAGTAAATATAAAATGGAAATTTCTATACAATGAAATTGAAATACATAAAATATGTATGAACGTTTGTGCAACTGCCATATGCATGTTTTGTGTCCCTTTAGTTGTTTTACAGTTTAGTGGTTTATGGTGCTGAAAGTTTGTGTTTTGTAAAAACTCTCTTAATAAGCCATGTCACAGAGTACAATTCCGTTCGGAATTATTCCGTTCGGCACCGAAGAAAACATATTTGGTTATTGGTAGAAAGTACATCTTGATGGTTTTTTGACCTTCAAGATACAGAAAACACCCATTCCGTTCCTAAAAACGAAAATGGTTTCATTCCGCAAAGTTTTTTCGTAATTTTCTGAAGCACCAAAATACGGAATTAACTCCGTTTCCGAACGGAATTGTACTCTGTGACATGACTGAATGTCTTAATATCTTTCATTCCTTTGTACACACACACACACACACACACACACACACACACACACAAAGCTCTCCAAAAAATGCATAATAATAATAATAATATTTACTAAAATCATATAAAACAAAAAATAAACATACGCATTTTTTTCATAAATATGCTTTGACAAATACAATATTATAAACAAAGATTATGTATATAAATTTTAAACCCCTGCTCATGTAATTTGTTTCAAAGTCAACACTAGTCTCAACATCGTCATGGTATATATGAAGAAATTTTCATACGAGCAACTTTTCCACTTAAGATTGTTAGTTAAAGTTCTTCCGTTCTTTTATCAGACGGTTGATCACTGGTGACATGTCTTAACATGTTAAGACATGTCACCAGTGGTGTCTTATTTAGATGGATTTCTTTACAAATAATTGTCAGAGTTTTTTGTGGTGACTTTTAGTGGCATGGATGTTTTTTTCTTTCTTGTAATTATAGTTATTTGATTCAATATAAATGTTTGTTTTTAATTAACTGAATTTCTAGCTATTTTTTTTAGGTTTTTAAAAGTAAATTTGGAAACGCAAAAAAAAATAAAAAATGAGCAGCGCGTTAAGATTGTGGAGGCATTTTACGAATATGGATGTTCAAATCAATATGCATTTTGTTCACTTCGTTATTTTTTTTTTTTGTTGGTCAGCATAATCGATTAAATGTGTCCACAATCGGGAGAATTGTGTGCAAATTTCAGCAAGCCGGGCCTGTAGGAAATGTGAAAACACTCCCAGCTCGTTCTGCGAAAAACATTGCTGTTGT
Organism: Pollenia amentaria; assembly: GCA_943735925.1. Lineage (NCBI taxonomy): Eukaryota > Metazoa > Arthropoda > Insecta > Diptera > Polleniidae > Pollenia > Pollenia amentaria. The sequence goes on along the minus strand of OX031008.1, from coordinate 193,629,658 downwards.
TCGCGAAAGTGTGGCAGAAGAGCCGTCAACCTCGACTCGTGAATGGTGTTCGCTATCGCGAGATAATAACGGACTTCTTGTGGCCAGAAATTGATGATATGCCTGAATCAAGAAAACGAGATTGCGCACTCAGCCGTTCAAAAAAAAAAAAAAAAAAAAAATTTACCGTGCATCGACGTCATCACAGAATGTAAATGGGTGTTTGTTGTAAAAAATTAAAGAGATTTTTGGCGCAAAACTGGAAATAACTATTTAACTTCTAAACTGGTGCATCGATTTGAACAACATTTTAAATTGACAGGAAAGAGAAGTAATCGAGTAAAAATTTCAAATTTGTGTTAAAAGAAGAGCTTTTTGGGACTATTAATATTTTTCTTATAAAGAACTTTTTGTCAGACATTGCTTCATTAGTTATTGTAAATATTTCCAGAGGGGAAATCTATAATGAACATTGCCCTCCTTATTGCTAAATAAGAAACATATTCTTTTGTATGCAACTAAATTTTTATTCAAAATAAAAGAAGCAAAATGTATAAAATTGAATTTATTTTTTTATTTTATTAAACGTTCTATTTCTAGATGTGCTGATGTCTTTAAGCTCCGCTTTAAGTTTAATAATTTTAAAATACATTCTAGCCCTAAAAAAGAGCTTATTTACTTTTTCATCACATATAATATGAACCGCCTATTTGACTAAATCTTTAACAAAATTGTTTTTTATAAGAAGACGATCTTCATTGTTTTTTTTTTTTGTTTCAAAGATTTGGTGAAGTTTCACACGCTTTTGAATTGCCTTCATTATTACAGTTATTAACTGCATACTTCATTTATATTTTTGATTAATTTTTTACGTTTTTTAATTTAATTCTTTGGCACTTTTTATACACAAATGTAATTTGTTTACAACACAAACTCTATATGCCTACGTCACACAAACAGCTTATCACTACATAGCAAAATAACGGTCCTGTGCAATGTGCAATCTTGTTTTCTTGATTCACGGATGATATGTACCTGGACGATATGTGGCTCGAATATGAAGGTGCCACTTGCGACACAGCCAACGGACCAATGGCTCTTTTGCGCGAAAAATTCAATGGCCGTGTTATCTCACGTCGCGGCGATGTTAATTGAACGCCACAATCATGTGATTTAACACCGTTGGACTTCTTTCTTTGGGGATAATTAAAAGAAAAAGTGTACGTCAATAAGCCAGGCATAATTCGGCACATTAACGACATTGAAACTCAATTATGTCTCAGAGCCATTCAACATATGGACCATCGGATACGGGAATGAGAGGGGAAACAGAAGCCGTGGCGACCATTTGCCGACATTTTGTCTCACACATCATCGTCATATATTCTTCACAGAAAAAATGAAAACCCAACTTCAATTTACGTATTAGTTAGAATTTTGAACATTTAATAAAATAACGTACTAATTTCCCGCCTGCAAACAAATTGATCATATCAATTAACATATTTGTAAGTCTGAGCTTTTCTTGCTGTTGTTGAGTTTAAATGAATAGGATTAGTTAAATTGTGACCACCAGACAAAAGAGGTTATATAAAACGTAAACTTAAATCAAAATATTTTTTTGCGATCAAAAGTTAATTGAAACATTTAAAGAATTGTTGAAACTTAAATACGATATAAAATATCTTCAATTTTGTGTGTATGTTTTCATATTTGCAAACATTAAAATTTTTATTTTTAATTAAGGAAAATAAATTTTTTTTCATTATTTATTTATTAAATCTTCATATATTAAATATGAACTAACAATAATTAATCAAATCTTATACTAATACTTTATTTTTGTCCTGCCAATGCTAGACGAAAATTTTTCTCTTCACGGTTTCAGTTCACATATGTAGATGTTTAGCGCTCTTCGGATGAGTCCTGCAGTATCTCTTCTCCTTAATCTAGAGTGACCGCTGCATTTCAAATATTTCGAGCAAGTGGATTAGGGTGCGACTCAAGCCATTTTAAATATTTTACGTAATAATAGTTTTTACCAATGGCACATTGAGATCCTTGTGAAAATTTGAGATTTTAACATACCAGGAGCGACTGTGTGAATTCGAAGAAGTTTATTTTGCAATCGAGGCTAAGAACAGAATTTCTTCCGATAAGCCAATTAATTAGAATTGCTTTTAGTTTCATTTGAGTTAGGTTTGCTTCTATATGACATTTTCGTGTTAAACGCCGATCTATATCAATACCGAGATATTTTACATGCGATTGTTGGGGCATTTATTGATTATTGATTTTAATTTGAGGGCATACACAGAAAAAAGTGTTTTATCAATTAAAAAAATAGTTTAAAAAGTACTTAAATTTAATTATTGTGATAATTGAATCAATTATTTTTTTAGTTGAAAGAAAATTAAACATTTCATTTTTATTTAATTAACATTTTAGTTGTTTTGAAATAAATTTTCAATTAAAATTTTAATTAAATAACAAAAAATCTTAATTGACTTTTTTCGTTTTAAATAAGATATTTTAAACATGTAGAATTGTTGTTGGGAATTGTCAATATTTATTTAAATAAATTAACACGTTTTTTGAAATGGAAAAGTTTTTTATCACTTTTTTAATTAAAATTAAAAATATCATTTATTGAAAATATTTTTTCAAAATTTTAAAAGTTTTAGTAATCAATATAATCATTTTGGTAATAGGTACAAAATCAACAACTTGTTTGCTTGCTATTATGAATTTAGAACAAATTTGGTGATTTGGTTTTTTCTGTGTAATTAAAAATATTAAGATAATTCTCTGAAAACTTTTTGTTTTATTTACAATTAACATCGTGCATTTTCGTTGGCCCGCCCTTTAGAAATTTACGTCTTTAAATCTAATCAAAAAAATTTGTTTAGCACACTCTTTAAGCCTCTATTGAAGTTGTTTCTTATTCGATACCATACCGACCATAACCTTCTCGGATAAAACTTCAACAAAACTATGGATATCTCTAAACTACAATATTTGACAGAAGCTTCTTTTCTATATTGGACCAGATATATTTCAATTGGAAGTTTGGTTAACACAATGGAAAATAAAGGTCATCGAACAAAAATATAACATTTTTAATTTTAATTAAAAAAGTGATAAAAAACTTTTCCATTTCAAAAAACGTGTTAATTTATTTAAATAAATATTGACAATTCCCAACAACAATTCTACATGTTTAAAATATCTTATTTAAAACGAAAAAAGTCAATTAAGATTTTTTGTTATTTAATTAAAATTTTAATTGAAAATTTATTTCAAAACAACTAAAATGTTAATTAAATAAAAATGAAATGTTTAATTTTTTTTCAACTAAAAAAATAATTGATTCAATTATCACAATAATTAAATTTAAGTACTTTTTAAACTATTTTTTTAATTGATAAAACACTTTTTTCTGTGTATGCCCTCAAATTAAAATCAATAATCAATAAATGCCCCAACAATCGCATGTAAAATATCTCGGTATTGATATAGATCGGCGTTTAACACGAAAATGTCATATAGAAGCAAACCTAACTCAAATGAAACTAAAAGCAATTCTAATTAATTGGCTTATCGGAAGAAATTCTGTTCTTAGCCTCGATTGCAAAATAAACTTCTTCGAATTCACACAGTCGCTCCTGGTATGTTAAAATCTCAAATTTTCACAAGGATCTCAATGTGCCATTGGTAAAAACTATTATTACGTAAAATATTTAAAATGGCTTGAGTCGCACCCTAATCCACTTGCTCGAAATATTTGAAATGCAGCGGTCACTCTAGATTAAGGAGAAGAGATACTGCAGGACTCATCCGAAGAGCGCTAAACATCTACATATGTGAACTGAAACCGTGAAGAGAAAAATTTTCGTCTAGCATTGGCAGGACAAAAATAAAGTATTAGTATAAGATTTGATTAATTATTGTTAGTTCATATTTAATATATGAAGATTTAATAAATAAATAATGAAAAAAACTTTATTTTCCTTAATTAAAAATAAAAATTTTAATGTTTGCAAATATGAAAACATACACACAAAATTGAAGATATTTTATATCGTATTTAAGTTTCAACAATTCTTTAAATGTTTCAATTAACTTTTGATCGCAAAAAAATATTTTGATTTAAGTTTACGTTTTATATAACCTCTTTTGTCTGGTGGTCACAATTTAACTAATCCTATTCATTTAAACTCAACAACAGCAAGAAAAGCTCAGACTTACAAATATGTTAATTGATATGATCAATTTGTTTGCAGGCGGGAAATTAGTACGTTATTTTATTAAATGTTCAAAATTCTAACTAATACGTAAATTGAAGTTGGGTTTTCATTTTTTCTGTGAAGAATATATGACGATGATGTGTGAGACAAAATGTCGGCAAATGGTCGCCACGGCTTCTGTTTCCCCTCTCATTCCCGTATCCGATGGTCCATATGTTGAATGGCTCTGAGACATAATTGAGTTTCAATGTCGTTAATGTGCCGAATTATGCCTGGCTTATTGACGTACACTTTTTCTTTTAATTATCCCCAAAGAAAGAAGTCCAACGGTGTTAAATCACATGATTGTGGCGTTCAATTAACATCGCCGCGACGTGAGATAACACGGCCATTGAATTTTTCGCGCAAAAGAGCCATTGGTCCGTTGGCTGTGTCGCAAGTGGCACCTTCATATTCGAGCCACATATCGTCCAGGTACATATCATCCGTGAATCAAGAAAACAAGATTGCACATTGCACAGGACCGTTATTTTGCTATGTAGTGATAAGCTGTTTGTGTGACGTAGGCATATAGAGTTTGTGTTGTAAACAAATTACATTTGTGTATAAAAAGTGCCAAAGAATTAAATTAAAAAACGTAAAAAATTAATCAAAAATATAAATGAAGTATGCAGTTAATAACTGTAATAATGAAGGCAATTCAAAAGCGTGTGAAACTTCACCAAATCTTTGAAACAAAAAAAAAAAAACAATGAAGATCGTCTTCTTATAAAAAACAATTTTGTTAAAGATTTAGTCAAATAGGCGGTTCATATTATATGTGATGAAAAAGTAAATAAGCTCTTTTTTAGGGCTAGAATGTATTTTAAAATTATTAAACTTAAAGCGGAGCTTAAAGACATCAGCACATCTAGAAATAGAACGTTTAATAAAATAAAAAAATAAATTCAATTTTATACATTTTGCTTCTTTTATTTTGAATAAAAATTTAGTTGCATACAAAAGAATATGTTTCTTATTTAGCAATAAGGAGGGCAATGTTCATTATAGATTTCCCCTCTGGAAATATTTACAATAACTAATGAAGCAATGTCTGACAAAAAGTTCTTTATAAGAAAAGTAAAATATTAATAGTCCCAAAAAGCTCTTCTTTTAACACAAATTTGAAATTTTTACTCGATTACTTCTCTTTCCTGTCAATTTAAAATGTTGTTCAAATCGATGCACCAGTTTAGAAGTTAAATAGTTATTTCCAGTTTTGCGCCAAAAATCTCTTTAATTTTTTACAACAAACACCCATTTACATTCTGTGATGACGTCGATGCACGGTAAATTTTTTTTTTTTTTTTTTTTTGAACGGCTGAGTGCGCAATCTCGTTTTCTTGATTCAGGCATATCATCAATTTCTGGCCACAAGAAGTCCGTTATTATCTCGCGATAGCGAACACCATTCACGAGTCGAGGTTGACGGCTCTTCTGCCACACTTTCGCGAACAACAGCAATGTTTTTCGCAGAACGAGCTGGGAGTGTTTTCACATTTCCTACAGGCCCGGCTTGCTGAAATTTGCACACAATTCTCCCGATTGTGAACACATTTAATCGATTATGCTGACCAACAAAAAAAAAAAAAATAACGAAGTGAACAAAATGCATTTTGATTTGAACACCCATATTCGTAAAACGCCTCAACAATCTTAACGCGCTGCTCAAGTGTGTACCTCTTCATGGTTGAAACAAAGAAATAACAAATTAAGCTTGACGTTTAGGTGTGACTCACAGTTAACATCGTGCATTATGGTTGGACAACCCTTTACTTGTAAAAGGGTGGTCCAACTTACTCTTACATATGCCCACAAATATGGTCCTCTAGGTAAAAAAGCTGTATCATTAGCAAAACTTGGTGTTTGGTTGGGCTGTGGGAAAAATCGCCCAAAGAAAAATGGCCCAAAAAAAAAAATGAAAAATCGCCCAAAAAAATTCCATGTAAAATTGGGCCTAAATTCATATGAAAAGTGACCTAAAATTTTTGGGCTATTTTTCGTTATTGTTGGGTGATTTTTCGTTTTTTAAATTTGTTGTAAAAAATGTTGTATGAAAAATGGCCCATTTTTTTGATTTTCTCCTCTATGGTATAACAAACACCGGCTTCGCTTACTAAAGCTTCTCTGCACAGCCGGCCTTTGGCCGGGTGCAAGGATTTTCTCCTCTATGGTATTACAAACACCGGCTTCGCTAAGTAAAGCTTCTAAAATCTGCCTTGTTTCCAAATGAAAGCCGACTATGCAGAGAAGCTTAAGTTAGCGAAGCCGGTGTTTGTTATACCATAGAGGAGAAAATCCTTGCGCCCGGCCGAAGGCCGGCTGTGCAGAGAAGCTTTAGTTAGCGCAGTGTCCATGGACACTATGACACTTTTTGGAGTGTCATAACGTCCATGGACACTATGACACTGGAGGTTATAACATGCCACCGGGAAAAAATTCATTTTTGCTTTTTGGGTCATTTTTAATTTTTTTTTGGGCCCTTTTTCGTTTCTTTTGGGCAAAATTTCATATATAACTTTTTGGGTCATTTTTCATGTTCTGTTGGGCGATTCTTCATTTGGGCGATTTTTCATTTCTTTTTTTGGGCCATTTTTCTTTGGGCGATTTTTCCCACAGCCGTTTGGTTGTAGCTGTTGGTTGTTTGGTATGTCTGAACTATCTACATATCAAATGCCACTCAGGTCCTAAATTCTATCAAATGACGTCAAATGTGGCATATAATTTTTTATTATAAAACAAAAAAATATTTACAATAGCAGTTACATTTCGTTACAACCTTTAATAATACAAAACAATATATTGTTTACTTTTCATTAATATTTATTTATCTTATATCGTTTTCCTTCTAAAATATAACCCCCTTATTCAATAAAAATTTTTTTTATTAATAAAAGGTTTATTAAACAAATTTTCATTGGAAATTCGTTTCATAAGCCTGCTATAAACCTTAAATTGTCTTATGAATATGGGGGTAAATCTGCCCAAAGTCTTTATTAAAAGCTCTTTGAAATTTCTCTAAAAATATACGCCACAAACTAAATTTTCTTTTACAAAGTTCTAAGACAAGCATATGCTTTTTTAAGTTACATTTCATATTATGGCTTATTTGCCCTATAAATATCAAAGTCATCCATCAATATGTCTTTGTTATTTAAATTTCTCTGTTTATTTCTTTTCTCAGCAATGCAGGAATACAATAGAATATTCTTTTTAAAACATTTCACTTGTAAATAATATCCAAAATTATACCCATAAGTCTTATAAAATTTAACAATAAATTATAATTCTAAGAATATGCAACATGTGTTCTTATTTCCTAGTTCTCTAATAAAATAAATTTACTTAAATTATATGCTGAAATTTTGTTGGCATAATTCAGCATGTTGTTGGTTATGTTGTTTATACAAAAACAAATGACTTTATTGTTTATTGTTAGGGCAAATTTGTCCGGCAATTTGCTTCAAAAAAAAAGTTTAAAGGAATTTTTAACAAACAAATCACTATTTTGAATAAACGACTCTATAAAAATCTAAGCAATAAAAGAGAAAATACTTCGCCCTAATATACATTCTTTTTTTATATTTTTGACCATTTTTCTTTTTCTACTTTTGTGTTTGCATATATTTTTCATAAAAAAAAACTTGCCCTGTGTATTATACATATTTTACACATACTTATGCGTATGATGTATAAGCATGTTTTATATTAATTTCAGCTTACATTTATTCATTAATAAAACATTTATGTATTAGACTCATAAAACACATTTTTAAAAATTCATTAAAGTCATAAACATATTTTTCACATTTATTTAAGAGCTTTAAGCGGATTTTTGTTATATATTTGTTTATTTACTTTTCGCTATTTTTTAAATAAATAAAAGTTATTAATAGACTTTTTTTCTTTATAGAAATAAAATTTATTTTGCAAAATTTTAAAGGTTTTCTGTTAAGCATAATTAAAAACATGTAAGAAAATATAATCGGTCAAGCCCAACAATATGATGCCCTAGACCATAGTATATTTTTATTATTTTATTTATTTATCTGTATTTCCATACATACATCTTTTAATTTTACAGGTGTGTCACAGAAATCAAATTCGTACGAAAGTGAAAACGCAAATATTTTTCGTTTTAAATTCGTTTCACAATAGTGAGGTGTAATTTATTAGTTTGGCACTGCTTGCGATAACCCAGCTCAATCAATAGCAATTTGTAATAATGGGTGTTGCAAGCGAAATAATGTTATCATATGAATCATTATGGATGTTAGTTAATGCATAACCAAACAATTTGCAGAATTGTATAGAAACGTAAAACCAAAGGACCAGCGAACCATAAAATTGGCTCGTAGTATAACCCTTTCTTACTTGTGGCGATGCATCTCTAAGAGAAAAACATTTCTTTATCTGTTTAACATTCTACTTAAATATGGGAATATGGTGTAAAGCAACATTGTTAATAACACAGTGCAACACATGAAATGCAAACTCCTTCCCGTGCGAAATTACTCGAAGTATTTATCGAAACTAACAAAACCCCATTTGGGTTCCTAGTTTTAGCTGCAGTACGGATTTTATGGGCTCATGTATATTTTGGCTTGATTTTTCCAAGTAACATGCAACCAAATTAAAAAAACCAAGTTAGAGTACTATATTCGGCTATGCCGAATCTTTGATACCCTCCACCGACGGGTCGGGGCTCTATATGATAAATACACATTTTTACGAAAGTAACTTTAGCTAAGAATAAGTTTAATTTATTAGTAATTTTATTAGTTCAAAATGTAATTGTATTAGTTACGCATATTTCTAATGTAAACCCACTGTACAGAGTTTTATAGTACAATTACATTTGTTGTATGTTCTATGATTGTTATAGACAACTGTAGCCCGTTTCTGTATTTCTCGCATCGTAAAATTTCCCGCATGAAACAAGTGAATTATAACAAAAACAGTGCAATATGAAACAAAAAATGGTTTTTCTCACATAAGTGTTTCTGTATATTTACTTTGGGAGAATTATCTGTCATTTAAATAATTTTCCAGCATTTATTGGAAGGATGTGAGAAAAAGTGTTTCTGTATTAATATTTTGCTAAAAGTTTCTCACAAGAATTGTCAAAATAAGTTACATTTAAAATTGATGCGAGAAAAATAAAATTTAAAAAAATGGAGCACAAATTATGTATCTATGTACGCAAGTATGTGTATTATTTTTTTTTTTTATTTGAAGGGAAAGAATTTTAATGATGAAAATAAATAAAACACAATTGTTAAATTTTGTTATTTTAATTTTTTTTAAGCCCTTCATTGCTTTCGTTTTATGCAGGGCTGCCAGATAAATTTTTGAAAAAATCGTTAATTTCCTAAGAAAGAATAAAAAAAAATCGGCTAATTTGTTTAAAAAAATCGGACAATTTAAAATTAATTTTGACAAATTTTGTTCGATTTTTATTAAAACATAATCAAAAAAATTGGTAAAGTTCATGGGTAAAATACATATTTTATACATATATACATACATACTTAAACTTGAGGTCTATTTAAATAAAATTATTTATTTAATTTTTCTCTTTAATCCGATAACAATTTAAAATTTCAGACTGTTTCGCTTGCATTTGACACTTAATTACTGGAAGTATTCCAGTTAAAATAGAATCTGTGTTGTCTGTTCTCACAATCAAATACAGAAACATTTTTTTCTCACAAATCGAGAAACGATGGAATTTTTTGTTTCACACTTAATGTGAGAAATTTTGCAATGCGAGAAATACAGAAACGAGCTACTGTATAACATAAAAGTGTTTAGATTATTTTTAACCCATAAAGTATGCTTTAGTTTATTGATGTATAAATCAATTTAAATTCAGTTACAGTGTGAATGCATAATGATATTAGCTGTAAGATAAAAAATGTCGAAAATGTTACAGACATTTCGACGAGCCGAATGTTCCAGAGACACCTAGATGTCAGCGAACAGAGTATAAATACTCGCGAAGGTGGGCATTGATAATCAGTATTAGTACGATTATTTAAGTGTTTACATCGCAATTATAAGTGGTAAAATTGACTAAGTTCTAAATAAAGTGGCGTGAATAGTTTATAGTACAGCTATAAAGTAAAGTGTTTAAGGTGTTTTATTTAATTTATTAAAGTTGAAATAAAAGAACTCAAGAGGTTTATTATAAAGGAAATAAACCAAAAAAGTTATTGAAAAGGCAGTAACTTAACAATATATATTATTAACTAATGTTCACAAAAACGAACGTCAAAATTAAAATTGGTTGCGGTTAAGACCTATATTAACTTATTGAACGACAATAAGAAAGTTTTATGCGTTTCTTGTTAGAACTTTGAACTGGCTTGAGTAAAATATCATGATTCGTAACAGTTTTAGCCGAACTAAAATGATTTTTAGGAGGGTAATTTGTATTGGACCTATGATAAATTATGGACCAATCATTCCAAAATTCTGAAGACTGATTTCTGGTTTTACAAAAAATAAATTAGAATAAATTTCAATACACAAGTGTAATAAGTTTTAGCGTTAACAGTGAATTTCACAAAATTGCATAATATTTTTTCTGGCCATATCTTATGAATCTTAGTTGAAGAAATTTTACCGCAATATCTATATCTGTTATGGTTTAAGGCGAATTAATTTATTTTTCCAAAGTGGGCTTTATGTGCTTTTAGGCGCAATAAACTGTTTTCCGAGAGTAGAGTTTATATGGGGTCTAACTTCACGAAATTTTACAGTGTGATTTGTAGTCACATAAAACTGTGAAGTACCAAATTTTAGTATGATAGCATTATGATTACGGTTTTAGGTATACTGAACTGTTTTCCGGGAGTAGGGTTTATATGGGGCCTAGGGTAAATTATGGACAGATCTTTACGAAATTTAACAGCATGACTCGCAGTTATCAAAAGCAAATTGTATATCATTCCCTGCATTATTCCACCATTTATGTTAGTTTTTGTATCAAAATTATAAATTTTTTTAGGGTGGTGGTTCCACACTTTGATTAATAGTTCTGATCCTACTGAACCGCTGTTGCTGGATTTAAATCCCAGACTGCTTAGGAAAACAACAAGCAATGAGACCAAGTTTTTTCTTTTATTTTGCGTTTTTCGAAAGTAAGCGTGTTTTCAACAGACGGACAGACAGACGGACATGGCTAAATCGATTTAAAATTACTCAAGGCGCCAGAATATATATATGTAGATGAATAATACAAAAGTTTCACACGGAACGACAAAATCAGTATGCCCTCATTCACCACTAGTGGTGGTGGAGAGTATAAAAGTCTAAAAAAAAACTTAAGTTAAATTTATAATCGCCGATACCGATACGAATAATAAATTTAAATTCAAGGTAAATTTAACAAAGCTCAAGAAGAGTAATTTCTTTATTATACAAAATTACAGTGTAAGAGATTAGTAATATTTATATTGATTTTAATAAGATTTTCAAAGCAACGAAATGATTTAAAATTACTAAAATTAATTTATTTTTTAAACAAAAAGTCAGTGTAAAAGATTATTAATATTAATAAGATTTTTGCTTAAAAAACAAAGTTTTCTCAAGTTTTGTGGAGATCATTCCGCAACTCCTTTTTAAGCAGTAAAAAATCGTCTCTCAGATGTGACTGAAGTCATTTGACAACTTAAGTATTTCTGCGCCAGTGTCTTAAATTTTGGATATAATATTTAATAGCGCCAGTAAACGAACGGATCTGTGTCTCTAGAAAAATTTGAAGATGTAAGGTATATCTAGACTTCTTATTCAGCTGAACCACAGCGTAGGATGGAAAATTCTTCTCCAAATTTTCTTTTAAGATTTTCGCAAACACTCCAAAGGTCAGTTCTTGTAGACTTATAAGAACTTTTACTAGTTGTAGGTATTGAGCAGCTCAATAAGACGTTTATTCGATCTATTGTCTTTGAAATTTTCTGGTTTTGTATCAAAGGTAGAGAATTGTAGATAAAAAATAGATTTCATTATTCTCTAAGCACTAAAATCGTTGATTCAGAGCTATAAATCGCCAATTTTTGGGAATCTGAACTATTCTGCGTCTCAGTTTATTCATTTATCTTATTTTCTAAATATGTCCGAAGACTGCTAACTATCGAAATATCGTCAGAAAATATAGCAGCTTCATGCTAATGGGTTCTGTAGTCTCTTTAAAGTAATCCAAAATTTGTAGCAAAATGATTATTATTTTCAAAAAATCCTTTAAAACTGGCAGAAAATTCTTAAAAAGTACTCGTACAATTACATAAAAGATTTATCAATGGGAGAACGTTTTACCATTATGGTGCAAAGCAAAACGGCTGATGCTGCAGGTCCACACCAAGTGTACAATGAGCGTGGTGTGAACCGACCTCCAGCCTAAGAATTAAAAGAAACAATATATTATTCTGTTTGATTTTTCAATCTTAGTTGTTATGCAAAAAATATGCGTTGAAAATTAAATTGTTTGTTCAAAAAACACAATGAAAAAGTAAAATATCGCCGATACCGATATATTGGCAAACGTGTTGTATCGCCGGTATATCGGTATTCGTTACATCCCTATAAAAAACTAAAAGGACAAAGATATTTTTTTTCTTATACTTATTTCGCTAAGCTCTACGCTTGTCGGCAGGAGACCTGGGCTGGCGGGCATCGAACCCGCAACAGCCACACTGCTAGACTAGCTCATTACCAACTTGCCTACCGGGGCACAAAATAATCCGCCTTCCGTGAACAACCGAACTATATGTTTAAAACTAGAGCTGGTAGGAAAAAACTAATGAAGCCATAGTCATCAGCAGATGAAAATACGTAATAATGACGATCTATTTTTATTTCAGAAAACTTAAAAAAGTTGCCTTTTGTTATGATGTATAATAAAACCATTTGTTCCAAACGTTAATACTTCTCCAAATATGAAGAGAATTGTATTGTTTTGTATTGGAGGTGTCACGCTCACTTTTCCAATTCATTTTGCTTTTTATCAAATGTTTTTATTGATAAGCAAACTGCTTGTTAACAATTTGGAAACTCTTATTTTAACCGCTCTGTAAATATATGATCGTACAGTGGTGTGAATTTTGTGTTGACTGTGCTGTCATCGATATGGTGGTATGGTATGCTTATATAATTTTTTTATTTGTGCGTGCTTTTTGTGGTGCCGCCATTTACACATGAGTAGTGGCGTGTTGTATTCTGTTCTGGTGAGTTTTTTCACCGATTATTTGTGTGATATCTTTTCTGGTTTTGTATAAGAGTTGCCACACCCATTTAAAAAATTTACAAATAATTATCGCCTATCTTAATTGCCGGGTAATCAGGAAATTTCATAATATCAGGAAAATTGGTTTAGTAGTTTAGGAGTCTATAGGAAACAAACAAAATAACAAAAAAAAAAAAAAAACACATAAGCAAACGCTTTAAATTTTATATATCGCACTTAATCAACAGGAGGGTATTAACTCAAAAATTTAATTTTCACTTTTTCAATAAACCCGACACGTTATATTCATGTCTAAGCGCTGTAAAAATATCATGCTATCTTGTCTACTTTATGGTAATGAAACGGTGAGTTTTAAAATTTGTTTTTCATATACTTTCAATGTTAAATTAAAAATTGTTTAGCTTCTACTGAAAAATTTTAGATTGTTAGTTAATAGTCTCTTGTCGATAAGGTGCGATATGTCTATTGAGATAGAGATAAGATAAAAATGTAGAGATAGATTTTTATTATATGACATTTTTATGGGGTCTGTACACGGTCAATGTGCTTAACATGCAGGCGGATTCATTCGTGTACATGTGATGCACGTAATATTCGCCGTCATATCTAAATTTTTTAATTTTCCATCCAGCATCGTCGCACAGTGATCTGCCCAATAGGCAAAACTAAAGATTAATAAAATGTTAAGAATATTTATGTATTATTTATTTTTTTAAAGCTAACAAAAAACCTTAAATAGATTTGTAAGTATAATTCATCATTTTTACTTTTTATTTCCAGTGGAGGGCAACAAAGACAAACAATATTTGAGCCTAACTGTTTAATAAAAAACTTGTACCTGTTTACTAAAAAAAATGCCAAAAATGTATGTCTTATTATATTCTTTTCAGACCTCGTAGTTTTGTTAACTACTAAATGGACAAAAAAGGGGAAATTATTGTGGGTAAACAAGATTACTGAGAAAATTTTTGGTTTTATCTTAAGGTTTGAGAATTTTTTTTTTATTGGAACTCTCCGAAATTGCTAAAGTTTGGTAGAGTAGAATTAATTATTTTTTTAGAGTAGCTTAATTTTTATTTAAGCTATTAGTGCTTTTTGAAGTGCTTTGCCAGAATCTGCAAAGAAGTCCTAGAATTTTCTGCCGGTAATATAAAAACTGACTTCAGTTCTTGAGTCATATTTTCGAAGTTACCAAAAAAAAAATACAATGAGGTTAGTTTATGGTACAGCCAAAACTGGAAAATTTTAAGTTATAAATCTGTTGTTACTTCGGTTGTATAAAAATTAGCTCAGTTGTTATTTACTAACTGCCGTATTCATAAAAAATAAAATAGATTTCAAACGTATTTGAAAACTAAATTTCCATACAAATTTTTCTTAAAACAGATTTCATATCCATTTTAGTTTTTTATGAATACGGCAGTAAGTATTTTTTTTTTTTAACAAGGAACAAAATGGAAAAAATTTTAAGTAATCAATATAATTTTTTTTTGGGGCCCACCCTAATATTTTACAAAATTTGACGATACTAAAATTTTTTATTTTTGATTTAGATATAATATTAGGAGGTATATCGAACGTTAAGAAAAAAATGTAACATTTTCTGCCGGAAAATGGGAAGTTTTGTACAGATTAATTACACAGGGCTGCGATTAAAAAGTTGTTAACATAATTTCTTTTAAAGGATGGTAAAATTTTAAGGGTCGATGGTGAAACGTCAAGTTTTTTTCTGCATTTCATTTGATATTTCTTAATTTTAGACTTAATCAATTTGACCCATGGAGAGATACACAATCGATCAACGCGTTAAAGTTATTCAGGCTTATTATGAAAACGGGCGTTCAAATCAAAATGCATATCGTGCACTTCGTGATTTTTTCGGTCAATTTAATCGTCCAAATGTGCGTACAATCGGAAAAATCGTGCAAAAATTTAAGCAAACCGGGTCTGTAAGAAATGTGAAAATATCGCTGCTGTTCGCGATAGTGTGGCAAAAGAGCCTTCCACCTCAACTCGTCGTCGTGCCCAACTATTGCAACTCTCACGCTCGTCGTTGATGAACATTATACATAAAGACTTGCATTTACACGCTTACAAGGTGCAATTGACTCAAGTACTAAAGCCTCTTCACCATTCCAAACGTTGTCAATGGTCAAAATGGTGGCAAGAAATGACAACATTGGATGATCAATTTTCGAAGAAAATCACCTTTAGAGATGAGGCACATTTCCTCAGTGGATTCATCAATATGCAGAATTGCCGCATTTGGGCGACTAATAATCCAAGAGTGATTGTCGAAAAACCAATGCACCCACAAAGAGTGACTATTTGGTGCGGTTTATGGGCTAGTGGCATCATCAGGCCGTATTTTTTCCAAAATGAGGCCGGTCTTGCAGTTACTGTGAATGGTGTTAGCCATCGTGAGATGATAGCGAACTCTTTATGGCCCGAATTGGAAGATATGGATGTGGACGATATGTGGTTTCAACAGGACGGTGCCACTTGCCACACAGCTAACGAAACAATGGCTCTTTTGCGCGACAAATACAATGGCCGTGTTGTCTTACGTCGTGGCGATGTTAATTGGCCGATAAGATCATGTGATTTGACACCGTTGGACTTCTTTCTTTGGGGTTATTTGAAAGAAAAGTTATAGGTCGATAAGCCAGAAACAATTCAAGAGCTAAAGGATGAGAAAATTCGGCACATTAACGGCATAGAACCTCAATTATACCTCAGCGTGATCGAAATGATTGGACCATCGGATGGAGGTGTGCCGCCGAAGTCGCGGCGGCCATTTGGCCGATATTTTGTTCCATACATAATTGAACCATACCAGTTTTATCATAATAAAAAGAAATGACAATAATTTCCTAAATAATTTGTGTTTTTTTCAAAATCAACATCGGCCCTTAAAATTTAACCACCGTTTAAAATATGTTGATGGTGGTCTAAATGTTGCAAACATTAACTTCGTTTCAATACAACACCTGACATACATATATCACAGCACGGTACTCTTGTGTTTTTAGATTTATACTTCTCTTGCAGCCGCCATCCTGAGTCAAATGCCTGTTCAATTAAATTTAATTATATCTGGCTTTAAGGATTCTCAATTACGCGTGAAATAGGGGGTAATTGGATAAAAAAGAACCTGAGTTATAGTAGATCAAAGCTAAGATTATATGTACATTTAATTTTTTTTTTTTTTTTTTTTTTTTTGGTTAGGACCAGCACTGTGTTGGAACTAGCAAAATAGGTTATGGGAAAGAGGAAGTAGTGCTTGTGAACATTCGACATTTATTCATGTTTATCACCAATTATTGTCACTTCGAAAGGGGGTTTGTATCACAATTACTAGCAAAATTTATACTTTTGTACTTCTATTGCATAGTCCAATTGATTACAAAAAGTTTAGCCATATTGGACCGAAACCCGATGAGAGTTAAAAACTCTAAAATAAGAAAATCAAAGTAATAGCATTTAACCTAAATTTTCCTTAGTACCACCATCATATTTTCGCATTTTTATAGAAATGTTTGCGCCGAATGAAACCAAATTTACTTCAGATCAATAACGCACTATTTTCGAATCACTTATTAATTTTTAGTGCATTCTGAAAAATAGTTTTGAAAAAAATGATATATGGGAGGTAGGCATGTCCTTGCACCAAATGCAACAAAATTTGCAACAACGCTAGAATGTGAAATTTTACAAACAAATATTAATTTTTGCTACATTCTTATATAAATTGTGGCGTAAAATAAAAATTTTCAATTCAGGATGTATAGGAGGTAGGCATATCTTTGCAGCGATTTTCCTCAAACATAAAATTTTTCTTAACTTAGAAATTAAGTATCAGTACACTTAATTTTGTCGATCTACTATAAGACCTCTGGTTTTAATTAAAAAAGAGTAATAAAAATAGTATTAAAAGAGCATCTTTATCAGCACTGCACAGCATTTTCTTTAATAGGTCCGTTATCTGAGAAAAAGTTGTCATTCAAATATTTTTTTTAATCATATTTGTCTCCATTACTCTTAAAAAATAATTTTCATAGTCCCGCACTTTATTTTTTAACTTTATTTTTTGCCAGTGTCAAAATTTACGTACAGTCAGTGCTTTTATATTTAGTCCATTATAATGAAATTCATGGTTTCATCTCTTGGCCTGAGTTGATTCAAGGAGATTTTGCCAAAATCTATTCACGAAGGGAATCTTGGGAAATCTTGTCAAAACCAACTAAATTTATCTCGAAATCTCGTATGTGCTAGATTTTGCTTCAGTGTAAATGTTCTATTAGAATATATGTACATTGTTGCTTTAAAAGGGAGTACAAGTTATAACATCGTTGCACTAGAATAAATGTTTGTCATATCCTTAGAGTGAAGCGAACTGACACCAAAGTAGTCCCATGATAGGTCTTTGGTGGTGGAGACCGGTTCTAGTTCTAACACTTTATATGAACAACACCTGTCACTTTTACATGGGGTAGTCCTTGGAGGGATTTAACTGATACCTAAAAGCCAGCATTTGACAAGTCACACATCTATTTTAATGAACGTGTTTAGTGTTAGTTACTACAATGGAGTAGTATTTCAAGGGAATTTAGTATTATTTCAATAAAACAAGTCCTAGAACAAAATTTAAGAACCACATTTTAGAAAGTCCCATAAAACATATGTCACACCACCGGTTAATTCTGTACTGTAATATGCTACTTTTTCTACCTTTTGGTTCTTCGTGTACTAATTAAAAGATGGGCTCTCCTTTCACTGGTCATGAATGCTTTCCATTTGTTCTTGATCTATTTTCAAAAATCCCAGGACCACCAGTCTGTTGTAACAATTGACACAAATTTCCCGCAGGGATCAAATTGTAATTTAACGTTTCTTTGTATTATTTCAATAAAATTGGAAAAACGGCAGTAATTTAAAATAGTTTTTGAAGTTAAAATCTGCAAGACCGTTTTGCACTTTAAAAAACTGTTTTTAAGTTTTACTTAATAATTGCAGTAAAAGGTCAACTAAATTAATATAACACGTACATTTCCTTAGAGAATCACTTTAATTTTTGTTCGAAAAAAAACAAATTAAAAAAACTGTTATTTTTGCTCAAAAAAAAAATCAAAATCAAAAAATAAATGTTATTTCTGGTCAAATATATATAAATAACTTTTATTTTTGCCCAAAAAACAAAATTAAAAAAATAATAATAATCATTACCAGAGTTAAATAAGTTATTACCACGATCGCTTACAAATAGGTACTTCACATTGGTATCAACAAAACTGAATTTGTCAAACAAATTGGGTTTTTAATTTAATTTAACAAAATTTGACTACCCTGCATTAACAACATATTCATACCAAACCAGAGAACGATATGATTGCAAAAACGTTACGATATTTAAATACTAATCGTATTTTTAAATACTATCGATATTTAAATACTATCGTTTTTGATACAATATCGATATTATAATTTATATCACCAAGACGATATCGTTATAATATCGTTTGGTTGAAATTTATAAAAAAAATTTTAATTTAAAAACACAAATCGAAATTAATTAGGCATTTAAATTTTTCATATTCAAATCTATTGCAAATAGTTCATCATTTATAACAAAAAAAAAAAAAAAAAGTTAAGTTTCTGCAGTCCCAAAAAAAACAGCATCCTCTGAAAGATATCTTAAGGAACTCGATGCAACGTCTAAATCAGACTACTCATTATGGCGTACACCTAGAAATCTTAAAAGACCAGTTATCACTTAACCACCATTAAGAAACTTAAATGAAAGTTGGGCACGAAATGATATAGAAAAAGGAAATCTTTTTGTTAATCATTTGAAAACCGTATTTACCCCTCATACATCTCTCGATATTGCGGCCTATTGCTGTTAGAGCAGCTGTTCCACTAACATTTGAGATAAGAGAAATCGAAGAGGCTATTCACGATTTAAACACCAAGAAACCCCCTGGGTTTGATAAGATCAGTAACAAAAATGCTTTTGGAGCTACCCATCATAGCAAAGAAAATTATTCTCCTGATTTGTAATGCTATTTTACGCCTTGAATACTACCCTCAAGAATGGAAAGTATCCTTAGTTACCATGATACCTAAACCAGGAAAGGATCCTACAAAAGTTGAGTCATATAGAACTATAAGCTTATTGTCTAATATATCAAAGCTGTTTGAGAAGTTGTTAGTGTCAAAATTAGTTCCAATTTTAAATGTATATAGATGTATTCCAATAGCACAATTGAACAAACCCATCGTATAGCAAACGCCATAAGCAAGGCCTTTGAAGAAAAAAAATATTGTTCCGCCCTCATCATCAATGTTTCTCAATCTTTTTATAAAGTTCTTTTAAAAGTTCTTTTTAAAGTTCTCCTCAGCCAATTGACGCTGGGGTTCCTCAGGGAACCATCATGGGCCCACTGTTATACTTAATATATACCTCAGACATGCCAACAAATAACCACACCCTAACTTCAACATTTGCTGATGATACAGCTTTTTTAAGCGTACACGAAAACTGTCATGAAGCATCTCGTTACTTGCAGGATTATATATTTAAACTGGTAAAGTAGTTAAAACAATGGAGGATAAAGGTCAATGAGCAAAAATGCGTACATATAACATTCACTTTGCGTCGGGAGTCATGTCCCCCTATTAAAATCAATAATCAATTAGTGGCCCAACAATCTCATGTAAAATATCTGGGTATTCATCTAGATCGGCGTTTAACATTGAAATGTCATATAGAAGGAAATCTAGCACAAATGAAACTAAAAGCAATTCAAATTAATTGGCTTATCGGAAGAAATTCTGTTCTTAGCCTCGATTGCAAACTTCTACTTTACAAATATATATTTAAGCCAATCTGGTGCTACGGTATTCAGCTATGGGGCATTGTCTCGGCCTCAAATCTCAAAAAAATTCAAAGGCGCCAAAATAAACTTCTTCGAACAACCACTGTCGCTCCCTGGTATGTTAAAAACTCAAATAGTCACAAGGATCTCAATGTGCCATTAGTAAAAACTATTATTACGAAGTATGAGTCGCACCAAAATCCACCAGCTAGAAATATTTTAAATGACAGCGGCCACTCTAGATTAAGGAAAAGAGATACTGCTGGACTCCTCCGACGAGAAGATCGTTAAACATCTAAATATGTGAACAGAAACCGTGAGGAGAAAAACTTTCGTCTAGCATTGGCAGGACAAAAATAAAGTATTAGTATAAGATCTGATTAATTATTGTTAGTTCATATTAAATAAATGAAAATTCAATAAATAAATAATGAAAAAAAAATTATAACAAAAAAATAAAAAACAAACGTAAGAACAAATATTTATTAAAAATCAATTTGTATTTTATTTAAGTAAATAAAAACTTAAATTCATTTTATTATGAATTAATCACAAATTTCGTTAATCAATTCACAAACAAGTGCTTATGTATGTATCAGATTATATTTCAGACATTACTAAACTAATTTTACATAATGCAGATGGTATAAGAAATTATTTAAAAGTAAGTTGTTCAGGAATTGCAAGTCATTACCAAGGTTTTGCTGGGATGGTAAACTTGAATCTGTTTTCCGAAATATGGAAAGAATTAAATGCTTTTTTTTTTGTTTTAAAATTTTAAAATCACTGTTGTTTTCGGCCCCTGGAAAAATCTGTAACCTACAAGAAATGAATAACCAAAACTAAGAGAAAAATTTTTTTACTAACACACTTGCAACAATTTTACATTGAATTAATGAGTTAGAGAGAGCAACATAATAAGTTAGAGAGAGAGGCAAAATCAGATGTACACAAGGTTTCGGCCACTTTTTTCATTTTGCTCTTAATAAACTAATAGAAACTATAACCAATATAGCGTTTAGCACTACCAGTCATCTAACTAGTAAAATGTCCGGTAGCCTTCTTGCAGGGTACATTTGGCAACACTGATTTAAACAAACGTTTTTTCTCCATATTTTTTAACTGCAATTTGAAGTAAAACTTTTTTACAACTAAAATTTTACTTTAATCAAATATCAAATTAGTAAAGGTGAAAGTTTTTTTCTTATTTTGGATTATAACAAAACTTTAATTAAATATCAAATAACAATAAAATTATATTTTAAAATAATACATAAAAGTGAAAGCTACAATGTTTAATTAAAAATTTATAAAAACAATCATATAAAAAGTTACAAAGTACATATTACGTATTTTTTAATACTAAAATAACTTTACTGAAAAACTTTATAATTCCAACTTTTAACAACTTCATTTTCAATGTAAAAGTAAGAAAGCAAAAACAAAATTTTTTTTTTTTTTTTTAAAGTTGACTTTTAACCTGCCCTCATTAAACGTAAAACAAACATTAAACCAAAAGTAACTGGAAATACCTGCATACAAAAATATACACAAATATGTGTAAGTAACAAATGTATTCATACTTTTGACAATTGTGTCATTGTTTTAGGGGGACTTTTTTAAAAATAAATCCCTTTACAACAACTTTCCCTACATTTCCACAGAGTTTAACGCTCTAATATAAAATTGTCTCTTCTTACATATCCTTTATTTACATTTAAATGTAACTTTCTCATTTGTCTTTTTAGTAACGAGCATAAAATAACAAACTGACAACAAACAAACAATAGGAGAAAGGAAAAAGACATTCATACACGAATATTTGTTAACTGTCTGTTTGTCAGCAAGATCATTGCAAAATTAAAAGTAACAAAAACAACAAGTCAAAAACTGGATTGTTATACATTCTTAATTTTTTTTTTATATTTTTAACACATTGTAATTTTTCCGTGTTTGGAAGAATGGGTGAGTATTTTATGATACTCCATATTCTTTTGCAGCAACTTAATGCCAAATTAAAAAATGCAGTGCATCAATTTTATAGAGACTTCTAAAAATTAAGTTTTGTGTGTAAAACTTTGACACAATCTTTAACCTCTGCTCACATCGCAGTTATGTTATTGATTAAATAAGCGTTTTTCGAGTGCTTTAGTTTATATCCTGGCAATGCTGGAAGAAACTTGGGGTCATCCCTGAAACCGAAAGGACACAATTGAGCTTTGATACCTTGGTATATTTAACCTTGGGGAGAGGTGTGCTGGCATTCTTCGGAAGCTCATACATTGTAAATAAGTGAATGCTACTTAAAAGAGCCATATGAAACTATCGAAAGACAGATTTCTTGTAGTCCTAGGTTAGACTTCATTGAACACGAAGTTATACCTCAGAACTAGAGGCTGCTGTTGCTACGGAAGTAAGTGACCCGGGAGCAAGCTGTTCTGATTACTGGGCTCCGTTTAGTATGCTTCTTGCCAGGAATGCTTCCTATCTCTCATGTGGTTTGAACTCAAAATCGCTGGTAGGATGAAGTCCTGGTAAGGACTGATCTTGTAGTTTGTGGTTTATGGTCGTTCTATGGAAGGATCCCTAGGTGCTGTTGTTATTCGACAGATGCTGACAGAATTCATGTTTGAAAGGCAGCGGAGGTTAGATAGCTCCAGCTCTTAAACAAGGGCAACTTGTGTTTGAAAACGAATTCCAATTCATACGAATTCCAACTTCAAATTATGCCATATGTTACAATTTTATATATTGTAAGAGCTGAAGGCCAACGCAGCTATTGCTCTTCCTTAGATTTTATCCTATAATTTGTAATTATAGATAAAATAAATAAATAAATAAATAAATATATATTGTATATTTTGTGGTCATAGTTTTCACTTATCGCACATTGAGGTTGTTGTGAGTATTCAGGTTTTTATCAAACCAGAGTAACGACTGTGGTTATTCAAAGAAGTTTCATTTGGCGCCCCTAGATTTATATAATATAAGAGGCTTTGGTAGAACTTAATACTAGGGTATTCATTTAATCGGGCTTTTATGTTAATCGGTTAATCGCTCGATTAATTAACCGAGGTTTTTGTTTAATCGGTTAATAATCGGTTAATTTTGTTAATGATCGGTTAACCGATTAATAGAGTTTTTTTTATAAATTAAGTAATTTCACTAAATAAAACTGCATAAATTATTTATTATTTGAAGTAAATTAGTAAAAAAAAAACATAACATAACAATTCTTGAACTAAAACGAGCAAACAATAAATATTTCATAAGTATGTATTTTTTAATAAATACATTTTATGTACATATTAATAAAAAAATAAACTGTAAGATTATATTATTAGTTATTTCAATAGCTTAATGAGATCTTATAAAATATTTTTTTAGAAAAATAATTTGGTTTAAATGTTTAAGATATAATTCTTTTCTTTAGTTTTGACAAAACTTGACGTGAAAAAAATTCTTTTTCTTGTTAGAGAAATCAAAAGCAACCCATAATACAGAAAATCTAATTTCTCAGTCCTTTTCCTTGATTTCTCTAAACGTTTGAAATCTTCCATTATTCCATTAGAGTCCTGGGGGTTGATTCTGGCAGTCGTGATCGAATACTTTTTCGATTCGAAAGCAATTTCATTTCTAATTCTTTCAGTCGATACGGAATGAATCAAAATATTTTTTTCGGTGATGTAAAAATTTAAATAAATGCTCTACAATACTGAAAAAATAATTTCGATTCGACTTAAAGAATTAGAAATACAATTGCCTTCGAATCGAAAAAGTATTCGATCACGACTGCCAGAATTAGCCACCTGTTTAAATGTTTAACACTTTCAATTGTTTCGGTTAATTCTGTTAAAAGATTGATATGAGAAGAAACAAATAACTAAGCACATACATATAAAAAGTACGTGAAACAAAAATATGTTGTTGTTATTTAAAATGAAGATCACTGAACACCTTCTTTGTTTATATGGAAATATATTTTATAAACATATTCCTTTTCAATATGAGAAGAAACAAATAATTAAAAGCACAAAAAATATGTTATAATACAACAAAAAATTAAAAATTTTGTTACTTCGGTTAATCGACTGAAATTAACCGGTTTAATCGTTGATCAAAAAAACAGTTTTAAATTAACAGATCAGTTTATCGGGTAGTAATTAACCGATTAACGGATGAACACCCTACTAAAAACCATAGCATCAGATCCATACTAAGGACAGAACTAGAACTGCTTGAAATTTCATTCGAGTTTATTTTATCTATATGGCATTCCCATCTAGATCTTGATGTATATTTAGATAAATTATATCCGTTATTTGATTATTGATTTTAATAGCGGACTCATGATCTCCTACGTAAAGTGAGTGTTGTAAATATGTATATAAATTTTAGCTCCTTTACCTTTATTTTCCCATATTTTAACCATATTTCCAATTGAAATATACGGTCCTGTAGGTATCGGGATGCTGTATGATGGTTTTCGGCTACGCTTTGTAAAGCCGTATTATCAGCTAAACTGTTGCTCATTTATCAACATTTATCAGACATTTATAAACTAATTTTTTGAAATAATTAAATTGCTGGAAGTACACGTTGACCCGAATATTCCATTCAACGATCAATTTTCATGACTTAGCAAAAATATCGCCATGTTTTTATTCAAGATCATTTCCCATAATTGGGGATTAAGGCGGCCGTTTTAAAATATGAGGCTCAGTAATTCGATTGAATCAGGGGCCGATCGAAATACTCGCACTGAACTTAAAATGGATGATGCAGGTCAGAGTATTGAAAATAATCCACCTGTCTCAAATTATCGGCGTTCGAGCTAATTCGGTATTTATTGACCAAATTTAGTTAAAAATTTTATCTTAAGATGCATCCATTCATAATTTAAATTGTGCAAAACTTATAACTCAAAGCCAACAACAACGACCATTGTAAGGTATAATATGGCGCACACTGTATTTGTGATGGAAATATCTGTAGTTTCCCGATAAAGTACGATCTTTGAAAAATCCATTTCAAAAACCACACGGACATTCCCTAATTAATTCCTTATCTTATAACGACCAAGAATATATGAGGTGTATAGTGCATCATTTAAATACCTGTTTCGCTTGGAGCACACGCACATTTTTCTAAAAAAAAGGCACTTAAACCTCTTGTGCTTTAAGTCCCTCATATATCTTTATGGTATCCTAGATTGATATTGAAAAAATGGCAAACGGAACGACAAACCTATATCCTTTCAGACTGCGGTAAAGGCTTTAACAACCCTAAAAAAGTACTGCCCAATTTCCCATGCCTGGTTATCACAACATTTTTCAAACACGTAAAAATATTGTTTTATTACACTGTTTACATTTGTCTTCCATTGCAGTTTATTCCAGCTAACTCCTGTCTGGTTTACAACCATTAGAGAATTAACTTCCTGCTCCGGGCTGCTTGTTTTGCAATTTTATTTCCCCCCTTTTTTTCATACACACTTCCAAAACACAATAAAATTGTTGCCGAGAACTTTGGATTGTTATGATGATTGTCTGTTTTTTCATTTGAGAGTTGTTTCTTTATTTTGGCAAATGATGGTGTTATTTTAAGTTATGACACCTGTTTTCGTAAATATATAAATGAGTATAATAATATTTTACAAGAGAAAAAATATATAAATATAATTTGAAATGCTGACTGTTTTATTTTTGCAGCATTGCAGTAATTGAGCTACTTTTTTGCTATAAAGTTTTATCTGCGTTAAGAGTGTCTTATAAAGGTAAAAAAGTTTTATGATTAAATTTCATTTTCTTCTTACTGTTCATCATTCATTTTACCTTTCATATTTTACTCAGTTTTTATATTACAATAATATTAGTCATTATACATTGCAGCCTTTTTATTTTACAACTTATTTAACTTTTATGACAACAATTTTATGTTGAAATAATGACCATTTTATTATTGCCTGAAATTTTGCTAAATTTTGTAATAAAATATTTTTTTTTTAATTTTCCATTTCTCCATACAAATTCAATGTTGCAGTGGAGTGCTGTTGCTACGTACATTAAACAAAGTGCTTTCTTGCAACATTTTTATCTATAATTATGTTAAAATGATGCTTCTA
The DNA here is from genome assembly GCA_943735925.1 of Pollenia amentaria. NCBI lineage: Eukaryota > Metazoa > Arthropoda > Insecta > Diptera > Polleniidae > Pollenia > Pollenia amentaria. Next base: position 193,603,144 of record OX031008.1, on the reverse strand, counting down.
AATGTTAGAGTTAAAAAATAATTTAAATTTAAATGTAATTTACTTAAAAGCCATATCTTCTTTTATGGCATTTGTCAACGTTTGGCATTTATGTCGTTAAAATGAAGAAAAAGTCTTTATAATTAAAAATATGTCCTTTAAGCAGAATACTTATCTTGATGTATTAATTTTATAAGGAATTAAAATATTTAAATTTATATATATACTTAAAACCAAGTTAAAGGAACGTTGCTGTACTAGTAATGGACCGTAATGTAATGTACCGTATTCACAGATTACACACAGGTATATCACGAGGCGGAAAGTGTCTTGTCTCTTTCTTAGAAAGCTGCCCTCTTTCATTTCTCTTTGAACCATCCTTTATGCCGCAATACAATGAACACAAATTTATTTAGTTGAGATTTATTCGCAAAACTGTTTTAAAAATTAACTTAAAACTTTACCGCAACACTAGTTAATAATATTTAAGTAAGTAAATAACATTATAAAACAAAACAATATTACTAAATACATTTTTTTGCACAAAATAAAACGTTTGTTGAACTACTGCTTTTGTTAAACGTGGTCTGTGTTTTGTTAATTTTGTTTTGATCACGCAATTTGTGTTGATTGTATTGGCCTGTTTTTACACATTGCCACTTCACTACCAAAAAACGCTTTTTGTCTCTTTCTTTGAAAGCTGCCCTCCCAACTGATTTGGGCCTTTCTCACACGTCACTTTGTACATATCTGTGTGTAATATGTGCCGTATTGTTGGCGCACCTATAGAACCGGCGTAAATAAAATAAAATAAAATAAAATAAAATAAATTATATTTTGTACAGAATGGTGTCCGAGCTTGGCTAACAAAAATATGCTTGCGCAATTTAAAAACATTATGTCATCTTCTGTTCTGGCTGTTTTTCCTAAAATATACCAAGTCACCTTTTTTTCTTTTTGCTGTTATTTTGTTTTACAAAAGAAAATATTCAAATTTCCGAAGGTTAACAAATACACAAAAAAATTGTCTCTAAACACCAAATTCATACCAACTTCAGAGAATCAAGCAAACCATTTGTGGATTTTGCACCTATTACCAAAATCATTATACTGATTACTGAAAATTGTAAAAATTTACAATTGTAAATATTTTTTATTTTTTTCAATAAATGTTATTTTTAATTTTAATTACAAAAATGATAAAAAAAAATTATTTTAATTAATTTAATTAAATACAGCTCAGGTTTTGACAGTTCCCAAAAAAAATTTTTTGTTGTTTAGTTAATACTAGCTTAACCCGGTGTGCTTCAAGAAGTATTTATATATAAACAAAATTTTTTTTATTAAATTATTAATTAATTATTGCAATGCTTTAGGATACACAATGTTTTTAGTATTTCCATCTGGAGCATTAACATATAAATCAGTTGGTTTTCTAACACGCGAGCATGCAACATAAAGCTGTCCACGCGAGAAACATGGATTTGCTAAATTTAAGCCACAAACTTGTAGAGATTGCCCTTGGGATTTGTTTATAGTCATCGCAAACGATAACCGAACAGGAAACTGTAATCGTAGGCGTGCCACCGCCCCTTTGTCCAACCACAACTTTACATAGCCTAGGGCTCATTAATTCATAACAGCAGCCTACTATGAGAATTTGTTGACGATCGGTTCAGTAGTTAAGTAGATATAATCGACATAGAGGGGCGTGAACCCTCCCACTTTTTTCATGCAAAGTATTTATATTCATAACAATACCATATATACCAAGTATCATCATCCTACGCCAAATAGTGGCTAAGATATGAGGATTTTATGTTTTGGGTTGTATGGGCGTGGCACCAACCCTTTTTCCAACCACATCTTTATATAGCTTAAAATTCACTAACTCAAGGGAAATTTGATGATGATCGGTTCAGTAGTTTATTATATATGGTGGTTTTTACTTTTTCTATAAAGGGGCGTGGCTCCGCCCTCTTTTTCATGGAGCTTATTTCTATTCAATTCATATGTACTAAATATCATCATCCTATGCCAGAAAATGCCTAAGATATAACGATTTTAAATTTTGGGTTGTATGGGCGTGGCATCGCCTCTTTGTCATGACCATGATATTAAAGTCCATAAAATTCATCACAAATGACTCTAAATCCAACGATAACCGGTTGATCGATAGTGGCTTTATACCCAGATCACATTCTTAAAAATCATTCTGCCTTTATTTGCAATTGGTGTTGTTTTTAGTTGTGTTTAAACTTTTTGAAATTGAATTTTTTTCATCATGATTTACCAACCTGAGCAAAAACTATTTTCGACAAAGTTTTTTTCTGAATGAATTGACTTATTAGCATTTTGTGTATTCTACTTATTTATCGTGGTAACAAGGAGCAGCAAAATTAAAAACTTGCTGAATAAATCATTTTAATTTTATTTTTTTTTTTTTTTTAAGTTTCGGTAGTTATAAGCATTTTAATGTATGAAAATTAGTTTGTGCTGCGTAGGTAAAATTTACACTTGCGTGCATTTACTGCAACCAACAACTTTAAGTGAACAAAAATGTATAAAATTGTTAATATTTTGTTTAATGTATTTGCAAACAAAAAAAAAAAAAAAAATTTCCACTAGGCTTAAATAAAGATTCTATAAGAGGGAATGAAAAAAAGGATCAGATAAATTTAACTTTTTATTGCAAATATTATACAACAGTTAAAGGGTGTTTTTTTAAAACAAATAGAATTTTAAATCGTAAAAGTTAAACAAAAATTTAATTTGTATCAAAAATATGTTAACGAAAAATTAATACATTAGAAAATAATTTCGGGCGTATGGCACAAAAACTGCTCTTGCCGAAGCGCATTTTATTCGTTAAATTTTGGGCCACTTTTTTGAGCATTGCTGGCCGTATGTCAATTGTTGCTGGTTTATCATCACAAGGCCATGCCTTAACGTAACCCCACAGTAAATAACCGTAAGGCGCGAAGCGGCATATTCTTAAAACGACATTTTAGCCGGGTCAATGGGCACATTCATAAGACGTAGCTGTTGACCTCAACTGCCACAAAACTGTTGACAACAGTTGAGTCCAACATTTACGTTTTAGAAACGGCATGATAAATATAATGCAAAATTAACAACTAATAAATGTAAACAATGGAAAATAAATAAAATTGTGACCAAAGAAAAAATTCAAATTAATTAGTTTAGCTAAACCAATAAATAAATCTCTTTGATCAGCTGTTGAAGTTGAGCCTAACACGTTGACTTTAGAAAGTTAAAACATGTTATAATGGAAAAATATGGCAACTATTGAGTTGAGCGGAATTGCTTACCTACGTACTTCTAAAGGGCATAGTAAGCCCCACAAATAGCTTGACAAACATGTCAAAATTTTACGTTTGTACAAATATTTTGTGTTGTTAATTGGGGTGTTTGCTGTTTGGACATACAATTGAAGCAATGTTTGTAGAAATGTTTGATATTTGTCAAACTATTTGTGGTGTCTAGTGCTAACACTAATTATTCCAGAGAAAACTTTACAGAATAAAGACATAGAAGAAGAAGCGATTAAATAATTTTAAGCCGTAACTTCTAATTTTTTAGCAGCATTGTTTGCCCCAAAACAGCTCGTTGTTTAGAACACTATTTACTCCAAATGTTTTTCTTTCTTTTATATTGCTTCTCCGTTTTAAACACATAGCGAGCAAAATTACCTCAGCCAAGCGGGGACTGCATTCATTGAAAACAAAAAAAAAAAAAAAATCTATGTTTGTACGAAATATGATTGTGTTGTTTATTGGCAAACAGAATCAAAAACAGGGTGCATGTTTGCCAAGCAATTTATTATGCCCTTAAGGCAAAGCCTTAATGGTTGCGCAACAGTTACGTCTTATTAACGTGGCCAATGTTCTCCATTAAGCGTAGGGGAAGCTCTGGCTAAATTTTTTAAGACATAAAGTCCGATGATACCACCAACATGTAAACTGCGTCAAACGATGAATTTTTCAAGTTGTGATGAAGCCTGTAGGGTCTGTCGTGGGTTGGTTTCACTCCATTTTTAATAAACAAAATTGCCACGTTTATTAAGAAGCCCGTTAGGCTGAAAGTCAGCCTCATCATGTGAATCGATGACTGATTTTGAAAGTTAATTTGGAAAACTTGATATCGATATTCAATAGGGAGATCGATTATTCGACTTTTTTCAATAACCGGTTTTCGAATATAACGAATAGTTGCTATTTTAAAAAACCCGGTTTTCGGTTAAGCATTTTATAAATAACCGGTTAACCGGTTTTAATTCGAATACATATAAACACAAAAATCAAACAAGTTTTTAAAATAAAACGTTAATTTGAATAAAAACAAAACAATTTGCAAAGGTAAGGAACCAACAAAATACATAGATATCACTTAGATCAGACCTAACAAATATTTGACGATAAAATCCAAGACAAGTGGGACCAGTAAATTGATCAAACTTTAGCTTAATTTTCAACAATTTTTATTGATCTACTAAACTTTATTTGTAAGAAGATATTTGTATAATGGAATTTAGAAACGGTTGAATGATATTTGATCTAGACAAACGTTTTACAAAAGTAAATAAGTTATAGGAATTTAATAAAGTTATTATTTGAAATATTCTCCCAAATTTATTTTGAATGAGTTTTAATTTGTTGGTGGTTAAGCATGTCTATATAAAACAACCAATATTTTGGAAAAGTTGCAAAGAAAACCTCTTAGCCAAGATTATCTATTTCAAATTATTTTGTTCCAGCATAATAAAAACGAATAGTAAAATGAACATGCTTTTTGTGTGAAATATTTGTCAATTCGTCGACTACAATTTAAAACATTCCATGACATGGTTTGATTTCTTCAATTTTGTTTTTTAGTTCTTGGTGTTTTAATAATAAAACTGGTAGAAATTTTTCCAATATCGTTGATTCCGTCGGAATGTTGTAGTTTTCAGCATGAAGAGATGCTAGAACTACTTAAAAGTTTTAAGTGCCTTAAAGGGTATTTCGTCCTCGGCAACACAATCGGCTAATATTTCACCAATGATTTTTATAATCGCTTTAATAAGCGATCTGTATTTACAGTGTTCATAATGTTTTTTGACATTTGTTACACTATGTTTTGACATTCTTCATTAAAAGTTTAAGTTTGACCAATATTCAATTAGAAAATACTTAAATTACGGGTACATCTACAACAGGAGTAAAGCAAATGTATATTAACTACACATTATTAAAATAACCGGTTTATTATACCAATATAACCGGTTTATTCGATATTCGAAAAATGGGCATTTTAAAATAACCGACTTGGGCAAAGCTAAAACAACCGGTCAAAACCGGTCGAATAATAACCGTTCGATCTCCCTAATATTCAAGTATGAATCTATTAATGATACCACTGTGCTAGAATCTGACACTTTTTTTAAACCAGATAAAGGCTCCCTCGGTAAACCTAATGCAATAAAGCTGAATTTTTAAAAATTAATTTTTTATGCAAAGTTTTTTTTTTGTCAAATTTTTAGTCTGTTTTGGCTTTGCAATTAATTCAATATCATTAAAAAAATTCGGAAAAAAAATCTTTCAAAAATAGCGAATTATCCAAAAAGTATAAAAAATATCGTGTAATGGTACATTATTATTATAATTTTTAATCGCGAATATCCCAAATACGAGCGCTTACTTTGCAAAACGACTGGCGCCATACGACTTCCTGCGTACTCGAACTAGGGTGCCCACATTGTAAGAATTTGCGACAAGCACGGTGCAATTAGCCAGAGTACACTTATCATTAATGTCAAAGAGTGAGTGCAGTATGGCAGTACGTTTGACAGCAACCGCTGTCGTAAGTTCTATTGGGTTTATAAAAACACCATTTACTTGTTTTTAATTCTTTATAATTTACCAATATTTCAGTATTAATTATATATTATTAATGCAATATGAAACTAAAAAACTTTCTGTATATTTGGAAAAAACTTTTATTTGCGACTAGCAAATTGTGAATTCTAAATTAAATATATCTTAATTATACCACCCCGATTTCTAGCTTTTTAATTAAATTTGTTTTTCTGTTTTTACATTAAATGAGTGCTTAAAGCCATATATATTAATTATAACTTTTCATATTAGTAATTCCAACATACATAAGTACTTAATTTTTAATTGAACATAATTAAAACAGCTACTTAATACTTCTCAAACCACTATCAATAACCACCCAATCTCCCTTAAGTATTCCAATAATACTTAACTCTCTGGAGTATTTTTTTATTGTTAAACTAATACATAAATAAATATAAATATCATGTGAAAGAATTGAGTTTATTTCATCATTATTATCACTATAAATATAAATCCATCTAAAGGTAATTACCACATAATATCAATTAATTATAACAACTACTTTAAGCATTTCTCCTCAAACTAAATACCACACCCTCCAACAATGGCGCATTCAAAGTCAGTGGTTTGATTTTGTTTATCTTGAATAAATATCCTGCAAAAGATATTCGTTTCCTTTTAATGAGACAGTTGGTTGCTCTCCAACAATTTCTTTCTGTGGTGTGGCTACTAAGGCAATCAACAACTTACTTTTAGATTTTTATTTAATCACAGTTGTGCTGAACAATGTGTGTTTATTAATAAATAGAAAAGAATAAAGAAATGGAATTAATCAAAAATAAAAATAAAATGGAAAAATTATCTCTAAGTATAAACCTCATGTGGTCGATTTACTTAATTTTCACATACACTTATACTCAACTAGACGTATTACCCAGCAGTACCTAAAGTTTTCATCCCTAATTTAAAGTGCTCTACATGCATATTGATAATGATAGTTGTTTTTTATTATTTAAGTAAATTAAAAAGAAGAACGGAAAAAAATTGATACGCTTCTGTTTATCGCTGTTATTTTAACCAAAAAGTAATGCAGAAGGTAGCAATAAACTATGATTTTAAATGTTGTAGAAAAAAGCTTTGCACAATAAAAGAATGTCAAATTACGGTTATTCATACTATCTAGAAAATTTATCATGCTAAAAACTGCTCTGGGCAGCAGAGCAGCTCGTTTGACAGTATTATTAATTAACGGACATATTTTCTGTAATTGTCCGGCATTCGGAGACTTAAGACTCAAACTGTTTGGTCAATGAACCCCTAGGGAAAAAGCTGTCTCTGCGACATTGATGTGTACAGCATACATTCCTTCATTGAATCAGCCAGATGGCTGTGTGAGTATGTCAAGAGCTAGGTAGCATAGGACTCCTTACAAACGTACAACATGGTAACACAACGGGAAGTAATTACTGGACCCACGTGAGCTGTGATTAATTACGGCTGCCATCAGACGCTAACCTAACAGTGTCATTATTTTTTAAGACAATCAGGCCGCCTTTGTCTACCATTTGTGCGTTTAATTTTTTATTGGCTAATAGCTGGGCATCAAATAACTCTATCGAATTACAGTTTTTTTACTTATAACTATTAAATATATCTTCGCCTTAGAGTATAAGCCTGCTCACTAACTTCTAGTATATATTAAAGGGCAGACAATAAATTCTAATGTTTTTTATTTATAGCTTAAGAGGCAAATTGTTATGTATATTAGGGTGGGCCGATTTGTAAGGACCAAAATTTCTCGATATTGTGCCATCGCTTTTTCGATAGCTTTTGGCATAAGGAAAAAAGTTCCACTACGACATATTAAAAAAAATCATTTTCGAGGCGTCCAAATTCCATTTTTTTTTTTTTTACTTTTTCTCAACATGTATTTTTTAGGGTTTTTTAGTAGGTAATAAAAAACCGGCTGATTTAATTTTTTTAAATATTACCTTTCCAATGTGAAATTATACGCTAAAAGCGATAGCAGTTTTTAAAAATAAATTTTTTCTTGAGGCTTTCGAGGAGATTTTTTTTAGAAATTTTTCGCTTAAAACGATGGCGATATCATTTTTATTTTTTATAATTTTTTTTATTTTTTATTTCCCAAGGCTTTTTTTCGAAAAGCCGATATCACCATCGCCTTTAATGTGCGAATTTTTTTTTTTTTTTTGAAATGAGCTATATTTAATACGTAATAAAATACATTTAACTGGTTTGAAGCCTTAAAAATTACAAAATGAGTTTAAAAAATCAGAAAAAAACTCCTCTAAAAACACAAAAAAAAAACATGTTTTGGTTCGAAAAATTGTTATTGCCATCGTTTTAAGCGTATAATTTTACCAGGAATAGGATATATTTAAAAAAATTTAAATGAGCGAATTTTTTTAAACAAAATATAGATTGCTAAATCGACGCACCCAAACATATATTTGGTTTTTTTCTAATATTCTATAGAGTCACAGATTGAAGTATATGTTGCCTCATATTTATCTTTCGAGCCGTATCAAAATGTCATATAATGTTAAAAATGGATAAACAGGTTTTGACTTTACTTTAAAACTTTTACTTAGTGTAGAACATTATATAACTCAGAAGAATTACTGGTGGATTACCATTCGAAGCTCAGAATAATTACTGGTGGAGATCATAATACTTTAGAGCATATTCTGAAAGTTTTCGCCTTCCTATACGAAGGTTAAGGTCATGCGATAGGCTTAGTGCAATTGGATGTAACGCCCGTCATTTTTAAAGCAGGAACACTAAGTTAAAGAACACTAAGCCATTCAAGTTAAAACTAGAGGCCCGAAATTGAACACAAATTCAAATCCTTTAACATTTTTTCAAACTCTATACGGTTGTGCCGCTGTTACAAACAAATACTGAATGTGAGTTTGGGATGCACAGAAAAAATTATAAGTAGTTTTTTATCAATTAAAAAATTGTTTAAAAAGTTTTTTAATTTAGTTAATGTGATAATAAAATCAATTATTCTTTGTGTTGAAAGAAAATAAAAAATATGATTTCGATTTAATTAACATTTTAGTTGTTTTATTTTATTAAATATTAATTAAATAACCAAGAATTTTAATTGATTTTTTCTTTTAAAAAAAATAATTTAAACTTGTATAGTTGTTGTTGGGAATTGTCAAATCCTGAGCTATTTTTAATTAAATCAAGTAACACATTGTTTGAAACGGCAAAGTTTTTTGACCATTTTTTTAATTAAAATTAAAACTATCATTTATTTTCACAATTTTCAATTTTTAGTATTTAATATAATAATTTTGGTAATATGTGCAAAATCAACAAATTACTTGGTTGATTCTATGAAGTTGGTATGAATTTGGTGATCAGAGACAATTTTTTTAAAATTTTTCTGTGTATGTATGTACGAGTCATTTTGTATGTTTTTTTTCTTTGATAATATTGCAACAACAATGCTTTGCAAAAACAATTCTTTGTATTCGTACACCACCTACGGCAGAAAATTTAGCCTCAGAAAATCTGTGTATGCGCCTAATACATACGACAGACAGACAAGAATTTTCATATACTAGATGTAAAGGTAAAATTTTTGTAACGTATTAAAAGGTTTTGAAATAAACAAGTATTATCTGGAATGTTTTTCTTTGAATTTTTGTTCAACACATAAAACTATTTAAATTGTGCATTTGTAATTCTGGTTGTACACAAACGTTTTGCACACAGATTTGATTTTTGTTATGTGCTTAATTTTCAAATACATTTTTGCTGGCCTTAAATTTAAATCACATTAAAGCCGGGAATATAATTGGGTCATACGTCGTTGGAACGCAGGACGTAACGTCGTACATTTCTATAAAACACGCTCTATTTACCAACAACTCTGCCGTCAACGTATTTTGATTTCTCTTGAAAATAATATTAGAAAAATCCAAATGAATTTAAATCTTTGGTGATTTTCTCCTTTTTTTATTTTGTTTTCAAATATTCAATTTGAATATTTTAAAAATATAACATTAAGTTCACTTTTCTTTTTCTATGACAATCTGGTTGCAAACGGTATTCAAAATATAGTCAGACCTAAGTATGTCGATGTATGACGTTTATACGCTTTTAAGTTTGTACGAGAAACGTCTTATGAATGTGCCCATTATGTGTCTTTTTAAAAAATATTAAACGATTTAGTTGGACTACGTGTCTACGTCATAAGCTACTATGTTCATGAGGTGCAATTGCGTTCCCTCGGTAAAAAATGAAAAAAATTATCATCGTAACTATAGCAAAGATTTTTAATTGAATTGTCAAAAGTATTTCTAATAAACCCTCTAATGCCTAAGAGTGCCTCCAGGCATGCTTTACAAGATTTTTATTGCTGTCCAATATATAATAAATTTAAAAGCTCTTAAATGCTCTAAAAGCATTGTAAAGAATCTCGTACACCATTCTTTTGTTCAAAATGCAAACTTCATTTATGCTGCTCAAATAACAATATGTTTTTTTTTTATTTTTAATTGGTTTCATTATTTGAAAATAAAAACTAACAAACAGAATTCCCCAAATTAAATGTGGTTTTTAAGGTTCTTCTTGATCTTTTCTCTCCTGGAACGTAGACGACTTATTTTACGACCTTAAAAATGAACTCAGAGGTCCAAAAATACCCTAAAAAAATTATTTTCTTAATATATTCCCATTTATTCTCAAACTTGGCATTAGAGGGTTAAAAAGCTGCTAAATTGCAGTAATTCTTTAGATGCAATAAACACAACTAACAAGTAAATTGTTCTGTTTAATATCTCACCGCATTACCCTATGGGAAAGGGAACTAACACCAAACTTGTCACGTGATAGTTCTAAAGTGGTAGGGACCGGTTCTAGTTCTAACACTTTATATGAAGAGGACTTGTCACTTTAACATGGCGATGTCCTAGGAGGGGGTAAATTGGCATATTTTCGACACTTTGCAACAGGTCACAGAAATAACCTTAATGTACACATTAAATTTCGGTATATATAATTATACCTGTCGCAGAAAATATGACATGAATTTCATAATTTTTCAATGAACTGAAAACGAGTTTAATAAAAATCATTTTATTTTCTGGTGACCATTTTTATATTATCCAAGACAGGAAAGGTTCGGTTGCCTTCACTATGTGACGCATCACAAAGAGCCAAAAATATATCATTTACCACCTCCTAGGCCAGCACCATGATAATCCCCTTAATATAAAGTAAAAGAACCAGAAAGAATCAGCCACTATCCGCACAAAATCTAGGCACATGGATATTTTTGTGAATTGTCTGGACATTATTACCAGTTAAGTAATATGTCTTGTTTCCTCCTATCACGATTCGTTGCATTTTATGATAATATTGTGTACACTGGTCACGGGATAAGTGCTATCAGACCAATTGACACAAATTTCCCACAGGGTATATTGACGAAATCTTTAGTTTTAGTTAAAATGTGGGCGTATGTTGCTGTGGAAACTGCTGGGTATATTTTGCTCATTTTGTTTTGTTTGTTGATTGTTCGGATTTCCACCCAGGCATATCAACTATAATGCATGCAAACAAAACAAAATAAATTATTCTTGATTTTCAATTTCTTTTTGTTCATCAATTTTTGTTTTGTTGTATTGGAAAATTGTATTTTAGTTGAATTACATTTGATTCAATGATTTTTGCAGCAATTTAGCATTAGTATATGGATTTTTCCCTTTTATTTGAGTTGAAGAAAAATGGACTTAGCTTGACCCCAATAAATATTCATCAATTTAATGTTGGCAAAACAATTGTGGGATTTAATCAGAGACCTTTTTTCGACAAATAAAAAAATTCTTCATTGAGGCAACATTCAAAACCTCACCAAATTTTATACATCCGATCGAAATTCTCAGTAAAATTTTTTGAAATAAATAAACGCCTATAGTCGATCCGGCCGGGGCATAGTATACAACTAGTATGCCAACTGGAGAGAGCGTTCTCAATTTATTAGTTCACCTTTTACAACATATAAGTTCTGTGTGAATTCAACACACATAAAAACAACAAACACAAAACAAAATTTGAAATTTTTCTTTTTAAAATATTTCACAATATAACAGTTTTTGTTTAATTTTATGACACAAACACATAATTAATACTTTTTTTCAATATATTTTGCTCATTTGCTTTTGCAAAATGTTTTAATTTGTTACAAACTAAACATTTTTAAATAAATTTATTCGACACTAATTTTTTTCTGTTGTTAATATTATTACAGACAGCAGAGTAGCATTTTGTGGAATGAAAAAAATATTAGAAATCCCAAATTATTTAAATATATTCCGATATTACAGAATAAAAATGTTACAAACATTGTTTTTAAATGCAGCACTAAAAAATGTAAAATTTATTGAACTAAGAAAATTTTATTTTAGAAAAAAAATTGTTGCCACATTCTATATGATTTTATGCAACTATATTTAGTGGTGGAAATTGTTTTATAAACCAATACATTTGAAAAAAATCTAACTAATACAAACATGAGATAGGTACCACTGACATTTGAGTTGTGTACCTGTCAAAAAGTCGGCATACTAGTTGTATACTATGGGCCAGGCTATAGTATAGAACTTGTATGCCAACTGGAGAGAGCGTTTTCAATTTCTTAGTCCAGCTCTCACACTCTCACAGACAGCATTAAATAAATTGAAAATTTTTTGAATTAAGAAAATTTTATTTTAGAAAATTTTTATTGCCACATTCTATACGATTTTATGCAACTATGTTTAGGGGTGAAAATAGTCTTAAGCACCAATACATTTAAAAAAAGTCTTACTTATACAAACATATAATAGGTACTTGACATTTGAGTTAGGTACCTGTCAAAGAGTCGGCATACTAGTTGTATACTATGGGCCAGGCCATGTCGCTCCTTTAGTGCAACATAGTCATATCTCAAAAACTCAAAATTTTTAAGTTACTTAAGCAAAAGTGCTCCTTCGTACCTTCTTTCTATGTAAAAAAATGCATTGTTATATTTCAAACTGAACCGAAGTTATAGCAGAATATATTTTATTGAATCAGTATATAAAGGGGCATTTTGAAAACTGTAATAGCATTATGTTAGTTTAAGATGTGGTAGCCTAATGGGCTTCCGCATCCGATCCTGGTGCTGTGGCTGCAAGCAAAACCTCCAGGCTGGCAACTGTTTAAACTTTTCGAGGGCAGAGAATAACTGCATTGCTTCTACTTCCTAAGACGTCGCTTTAGGCCGTCAGAATACTTCACAGAAGCTAAGTTTCAGAAGAACTTCCAATTGACATGAGACGTCATGCGACCGTTATGATTACTTAGCCTCCTTTTCACTCAAGCTAGCCTTGACCGGGTGTCCAGAAGCCTTTGCCCGGGGAATACCTGATGTAAACCAAAGGTAGTGAGCTGCATTAACTGGGCCACAAAGGAATCATTCCTGGTCACTCACAATTAAGTAACAATCAAGAACTTTGAACCTTTTCTTCCATTCCCCTGCAGCCAATAATAAACCTGCCGAAACAAAATTTGTTTTAAATATGTTTCATTTTACAAACTCATCATTGTCTGCGTTATAAATGTTGTACGAGAATGTTCGAGAAAATTAAAATAGCAAGATTAAGCCCAATATGGGGCCGTCAAAGAATATACATACCAGGAAAAAATGTAGGGTTTTGGGTAATGTAAAAAAAATTTTTATCACCGATATTTGCAGTGATGTTCGTTAAAATAGAGCCAACTTTTCCTAGTTACTTTTATTCTTCTCAAGTCCGTTATGCGAAGAAGTACATACATCTAAAAAAGTTATTGGATTTTTTTGGACTGTTATAAATAAAAACCCGTTACATATCAAATAAGTTTACCGCCTCTCGTCTAAGTTTAATGTGAGTTTAAAGTTGGCTTTGAAAAGAGTTGTGCAAAAAAATAGGGTCAGTCTTCTAGAAGTTTTTTTTTTATAAAATTCAATCAAAAGGTAAGTTTAAAAGCTTTTAAATGTTATTATAAAGTTATAAACGTATACTGTTAAACTGCAGTATTCAATATGGGCAGAGGTTAACATTGCAGTCATAAAAGCAGGGAGACTAACAGGTATTTGATTAGAAACGAGCGATTTTAAAATGATCGTGTTAAAAGTTGTGATGCATTTCGAACAATTTTAAAAGCCAGTTTTGAATTGAAGTCTTATGTGCTGTTTCTCAATAACAGGCAAGTGATTGTGTAGTAAAATTTATATGAAAATCGCTCAAAAAACTGAGTGCTTTTCATATAAATTTGACTACACAATCACTTGCCTGTTATTTGGAAACAGCACATTAATTTTTGTTCCAAAATACGATTAAACTAACATATATAAGTAATGTAAAATTGAAATCAAAAATACAGAAAATCAAAGGAAAATATATTAGAAATCTATTTCTTTAAAATACGAAATCGGGTCTAAATCGCTTAGTTTTCAAAATCGGTCTTCATCACATACCTGAATTAAGAAACTCCATAACGGTGGCAAGAGCTACAGAGAAATTGCCAGGATAATGGGATACTCAATGATAATGGTGGAAAACGCGTAAAAAGTTAAGTTGAAGGCCGAACATAGAGGAAAAAAATTTATTGCTGGGGGATAAGCCGGTTAATATGCGCATGTTACTGGCTGCTTAGGTCAGATCTTTAGGAATCCTTTCCATAAGACTTTAGAAAAGCTGAAGATAAAATGTAAATAAAACATAACCTAAATATTTATATTTCAACAATCAAAAGACTTTTACTTAGGAATAATTTGAAGGCTAAAGGCAGTAGAAAAGTTTCATATCTAACGAAACAGCACCTAAAACAAAAATTAAAATTTGCCGAGCAACATTGGAAATGCCGAAATATATTGTGATCGGAAGAAACTAAAGTCAATTTGATTAACTCTGACAGAAGCATTCTTTGTGTACGTAGACCCGCTTACACTGAATTCCCTCCTCAATGAACAACACAAACAATTAGGCATGATATAGGATTGAGGAAAGAATGCATGATGTATAGTATACAAATATTTTAAATGGCATTATAATGCCTAATGCTGAATGGAAAATGCAGCTTCGATAGGTGTTTGAACAATACAACGATCCTAAGCAGTCATCGTAGCGCGCAAAAGATTGGTTTGAACACAATGCCGTACAGTTTTAAGCTGGCAGGCACAGTCGCCAGACTTTCATTCTATTGAAAACTTGTGGCAAATTATTAAAATATGTCTTCGAGGAAAGAATACACCAAACAACGACCAGATATGGGCATTTGTTAAAGATGCATGGGAAAGTATTCAAGCCGAAACATGCCACAATAATTTTGGATTCAATGCCAAAACGCTGCTTAGCTGTAATTATAAATAAGGGTTATACAGTAAATCAAGCCAAAAAATTTTGTTAATTAAATTCAATAAATTAAATTTAGTAAAATTAATTCCGTGGCTTTATTTAAATGCACAGGCAAAACAAGACGATTTAAAAAATGTTTATGAATATATATTTTTTTCTGTGTTTAAATCCACAATTTGTACTATAAAATTTTTCAATAGCATTTTTGCGGTTTTAGGTGTTAGATCAAGGTGCCTTTATATTACCGAACACCACTGTACCTTTCGGGGTTACAAGGCTACTTTTTCTAATTTAATCATCTATTTATATGTATGTTTTTTATTAATAATGTAAGGAGTTATGGAGATCTATGTTATCGAGTAATGATACAGTAGTAGAATAATTTTGTGTTGTTCGAAAAAAATGCACGCCGAAAAAATATGGTTATCTAATTTTTCTAGGCATAATATGGTTCAAATTTACAATAACTTGGTTTACAAACATATAACCAACATTAACAATATTATGGTTATTTATATCACATGTTTTTCAATAGTGCGTTTTAAGACAAAGTTGTAATTCCTGTTACATGTTGTGTTTCACTTTTTTAAACTATCCTTGGTTACCTTATTTTTAAAGGTAACCACATAATGGTTACATATGACCATAATATGTTTGATATTGATAATGATCTGGTGAAAATTAACCATAATTTTTCCAAAAATTAACCCTTATATAGTTAAAATTAGCCCTAATTTTTTCCAAATGATTCATTATTTGGTCAAAGTTATCAACAACATGGTCAAAGTGAGCCATATTGCGGCCAAATTTAACAAACACATTAACCCATATTATGGTTCTTATTTCAGACATTTTTCCAAAGTGCCTTTTGACTCAAAATTCTAATTTTTTCGTTTTTTATTTCTGTTACATGTGGTCTTTCACTTTTGTAAGCTATTCTAAAATTTACAGTGAGATTGCATATAATTAATTTTCCAAATCGCGCTGAACTTTATTAAAACTTTTTAGACTTTACCATGTTAATTAATGTACATATTTATTACAACAATTAAAAACAAAAAAGAATGTTAGAATTTAGAGCAAACTAAACTTAAAAGTATTTAACATTAAAAATAAACCATAATTTTATGTTTCAAGAAGAGTCAACATTTAAACAAAGTTTTATTAATCGTAGCCATATTAAAGTTTAAACAACAATAGTTTGTTTGTGGCCAATGCAGGGAACATAAAAAAATTTTTATTTAACCATATTTCAACCATTTTCTTCTGCCTGTTCTTTCATTAATTTTGCTTATATTTAATCAAACAAAATTGAACATAGACATGCAATTTAGTAATAAATCTCGAATAATCTATTTATATTCTTCTCCTAAAGCAGTTACACCTCCAATTAACTCGGTGTATCTTAAAAGTTTTTTATTAAATTTGAAGTAGATTTATAAAATACTAAGAACATATGCCTCTTCTTTATAAGGCTTATATGTATCTACTTACAGTTTATTGTTGCCTGTTTCGTTAGTTTAGCGTATTTATTTAAGTAATTTTATATTAAATTTTCTTTAACGAAACGAGCCATTGTACCAACTCAGTGTCTGTCTTACTCTTCGTCTGCGGTATGTTTTTTTTTTTTTTTTTTTTGATTCACTTTGTGTTAAAGAGAAACATTTATAAAATGTTTCAGTTTGTGTAGTTGTTTTTGTTTCATTATTGTTTGCGTTTTAATGCGTGTTAAATTCAATTAAATTACATCTTAAATAACAAAGTGTTGTTTAATTTATAATACAATAACTACAACAGCAACAACTCAAAAGCATAACATAACAACAGCAAAAGCTACAAAAAAAAAAAAAAAATATAACAACGGCAAAGACATGTTACAAAAAGTCCTTAAATTCAATAATAAAATGAATGAACGCATGGATTAATGAATGAATGGAGGAAGGAATGAAAGAAACTGAATGTGAATGAATGCTACATAAAGTAATTATAAACAAGTAGACAATCACAATGGCAACAAGAACAAGAAAAAAGTCATTAACATTAAGAAATAATGATAATAATAAACAGTCAATGTCTTATAATAAATATACACAATAGAATAAGTTCTTATGTTGAAAAGCAAAATTTAAGTAAAAAAGATAGACTCATAAAGAATTGCTCACTTTTTGAAGGTTGGGCTTTTTCATTAATTTTATTTTATAACTTTTTTTCAAAGCCCTTGTTCTTTTCTTAATGATTCCAATTTATAGAAATTATTTATAGAGTTAAAATATCTTGAGTGTAAGTGTGAATAATAACATTTTCTTCTTTTTTTGGACTGGTAAAGTAAGATATAGTATACAACTCGAAAGAGCGTTCTCAATTTTGGATTTCACCCATCACACATATAGGCATAGATAACATAGATATGAAACTCGTTTGTCAAAAACCTAAGACTGTTGTCAAACAAAAAACTTAAGTGATGAGAATGTGGTAGTAAAAATTCCCACATTCCCAGCAAACACAAATAAAATATCTGAAAAATAATATCGGCTTTATTTGAATTTTATTAAGAAATTCATTATTAAGAAATTCTCTTTTTTTTTAAAATGCTATAAGTTTTGAATGATATTTAACAATTTTGTAGCAACCCAGCAAAAACTTGGTAATCACTTGCAATTACTGAACAACTTACTTTTCAATGACAACTGCATACCATCTGCATTACATAGAAGAAGTTTAGTAATGACTGGCATATAATCTGATACATCAGTACTTAATTATTAGCTGATTAACGAAATTTATAATTAATTCATAATAAAATGCCTTTGAGGTTTTATTTATTCAAATCTAATACAAATTGAATTTAAATACATATTTGTTCTTACAGTTTTTTTTTTATTTCTTATAAATGAAAAACTATTTGTGATAAATTTGAATTCATTCCAAATTCATAGGATCAAGCAAACAATTTGTTAATTTTGCACCTATTACCAAAATGATTATATCGATTACTTAAGATTGTAAAAATGGAAATTTTTTTCAATAAATGATATTATTAATTTTAATTAAAAAAATGATCAAAAGACTGCCATTTCAAACAATATGTTAATTTATTTAATTAAATATTGACAATTCCCAACAACAATTCTACAAGTTTTAATTATTTTATTTTAAACAAAAAAGTCAATTAATATTTTTGATATTTAATTAATATTTTAATTAAAAATTCATTTCAAAATAACTTAAATATTAATTAAATCAAAATTACATTATTTATTTTCTCTCAACTAAAAAAATAATTGATTCAATTCTCATATTAATTAAATTTAAATACTTTTTGAACTATTTTTTAAGTGATAAAAACTTTTTCTGTGTATGAAAAATTTAAATACTTAATTGATGCAGGGTAGTAAAATATTGCATTAGAAAGTAAATTAAATTAAAAACACAATTTGTGGGACAAATTCAGTTTTGTTGATGTAAAGTACATATTTGTAAGCGTACGTGGTAATGACTTATTTAACTCCCTATTTGTAAGCGAATGTGGTAATGACTTATTTAACTCCCTATTTGTAAGCGAATGTGGTAATGACTTATTTAACTCCCTATTTGTAAGCGAAGGTGGTAAGTACTTGCCTCCAATGACATCAGCGTGTTAAAATAATGAGTTAAAATGCCAATGTATAAGTAGTGAAGAGTAGTTATAATAGCTTTTTAACTCATTACTTTTCAATGTAAGTTTTTGCTGGGAATATAAGGGTGTCTGGTGGCAAATGTATATTTTTAAATACGATTATTTCAGACTGTGCAGACATTTTTTGAGAGTAATGATTCTACGTAATTACGTTATTTTCGCACTGTAAATCTGATTTTTTGATCGACAAGGCTCATTTTCACTTAAACGGCCACGTCAACAAGCAAAACTGCCGTTACTGGACTCCAAGAACCCGCAACCCTCGATTGAAACATTGCATTGCCCCAGGGTAACTGGTTAGTATGCCGTATCCACGCATGAGATAATTACTGCAGCGTGTGGCCCAGAACACAAGGCTCCATTTTGAACAGTGTATTCAACTCGGCAGAATATATCTGGATGACATACTCTTTCAATAATAAAATCCGCATTTCCATTCCATCGGTCAATGCTCTTAATAAAATTTTGTGTCAATCATTAGGTTTTTTTTAAGTTTGAAAATATAAATCTGCCACCAGATTTAAGAATGGGTTTTATTAAATATCATTACAAATTTCACATTTTGCTTTACTGTTTGCTTGGAATATTCCACCTCTTTAATTATATTAACCTTAATATAAAAAACAAGTGAGAAATTTTTGAGAGTGCACCCTCTTTGGGAACAATGTGCAATCATGGACGTGCCAAAGCAATTTTTTTGTATTAGTTTAAGATACATGTACGTACACGAGTTCTTTGCTCTAGATATTTACATCTGAATAAGATTTTTTGGAAAGCGTTCGTATGAATTCTGGACCTACATGTCATGACATTGAAATTATCGTCAACACATTTAATGTCAATACCATAACGTGTGGTCAAATATAGTCCGATTCAAATAAAATTTGGTTAAACGATTAGGGTTGGAATAAAATATTTTTGTGTTTATATGATAGAAGCCTCTATTCTGGAAAGAAGTTTGTATGGCGGCTTTGGGAGGCTATGGGCCGATTCTTGCTATTCGTCCATACACAGAAAAAATTATTAAATTTCTCCTATCACCAAATATGTTCTAAATTCATAATATCAAGCAAACAAGTTGTTGATTTTGCACCTATTACCAAAATGATTATATTGATTACTTAAAATTTTAAAATTTTGAAAAAATATTTTCAATAAATGATATTTTTAATTTTAATTAAAAAAGTGATCAAAAAACTTTCAAATTTTAAACAATGTGTTAATTAATTTAAATAAATATTGTCAATTCCCAACAACGATTCTACATGTTTAAATTATTTGATTTTAAACGAAAATAGTCAATTAAGATTTTTTGTTATTTAATTAAAATTTTAATTGAAAATTTATTTCAAAACAACTAAAATGTTAATTAAAACAAAATTAAATTTTTAAATTTTTTCAGCTAAAAAAATTATTGATTCAATTATCACATTAATTAAGCTAAAATACTTTTTAAACCATTTTTTTAATTGATAAAAATGTGTTTTCTGTGTATGACAATTTAATCATTTCTACCAAATCTCATCAAATTGTCTCTAAAATTGTGAACTGTAATTTGCGTACAAAAGTTATAAAGCCAGCCCATAATACCCTCTCCACGTATGGTGGAGTAAGTATACTTACTGGTTACCATAATTCCAGATGAGACTTTGCTCAACCACAGTTTATTTAAGGTGTAAATTTTATGCTATATAAGCTTGAGATATAGATTGCTGTTGAACCCTGAGCAGCAGGGCCTAAAGAACAAGCTCCTCAACACGCATACGAAATACCCACGGAAACACTTAAAATCGTGAAAGTGACTTATTTTTCTTTTGGTTTGTCTACGTTTTAATATGATAAGGAGAACCAGTGCCAAGGATAGTATGGAATAAAATATTCGCCATTGTTTTTAAAGCAATAAAATGCAAAAAATTAAAATCTCTTTTAACAAATTGTAAAGAAACACACCAAAAGAAAAAATTTATAAAAAATTTGTTCTTTAATGGTTTATTGTTTACAAAATATTTGTCGAAAAATTGAGGTTAACTTTTACAAGTGTGTGGAATGCACACAGTTCTTACACGCAGAGAAAAAAACATGTTTAAATATGGTTACCTCCAACAAAACTATTTTTAAAGAAAATTTTAAACATAATATGTTTAATTTAACCATATTACTGTCACCGATAACCATATAATTTTTAAATTAGTCCCCCATCAAAGAGCCATAGCGATATTTTGTTCGGCTCTAGACATGTTATGGTTAAATATGACAATAATTTGTTTTTAAATTAAAAATAGTATGTTCCTCTTTTGCAATAGCAACATGCTATGGTTGAAATCCAACTATGCTATTATAAGTGTTTAAAATATTTTAGTTATTATTAAACATAACATGTTCGGAGGCAACCATAATATGGTTGTGTCTTCTTAATGGAGGAGGTATTTAAACATAATATATTTGTCAGTGACAATAATATGGTTAAATTAACCATAATATATTTACAATTTTCTTTAAAAATAGTTTTGTTGGAGGTGACCATATATAAACATGTTTTTTATCTGGGTGTATATGTGTGAAGAATATTTTTTTGCAAGTTAAAGGGAGTTTCATATGTTTGAAATCTATTCAGCGTTACCGCTGTGATACTAGAGTATCAATTTGACCAATTTTTGAGGGTATTGATACCATTTATGACCCTTTTTTAAATTACCCTTTTGTATACGTTTTAACTATTTTGTACACTCTCTGACCCATTTCGGAAATAGCACTTACATTTGGTTTTTTGTCAACACTTCGGACAGTAGTGATTCAGCTTAAAAGTATTTTCGAAATTAGCATTGCTTAAATAGTCACAAAGTAGAAACTTACATGCTTTACATGCTTTCCTCTCTTATTTTTTCGAAGCAGAGATGGAGGAATGGACACCAAGGGAAGATTTTATAAAAAAAAATAAAGAACGCACCTTCCTTAAAAGAAGTAATTACATACATATTTCTTATTTTTTATATTTATTGTTTATTTATTGAATAACATTTCGTGTTTTCTTTTCTACGAAAAATTTTACATATTATTAAAAAAAATGCAATTTGGTGTTCATTTCTTAAAATTGCTTTGCTCTCCAAAAGGATAGCCTGTTTTATTTAAAAAAAATACTTCGTTACTAATGGCATCGACAGATTTGATAGTGTCCTGAAAAATAGGTGTCTTAAAATAGCATCGATTGGTTAAAAATTTGATAGTGCCCTGATAAATAGGTGCCTTAAACTAAAAGGAATGGCAAACATTTGGCTAAAATAGTCAAATTATTGGAAACTTCCAAAAATTAGGTTTCAGCGGTATGATAGCAAAGCCTAACATTTATTAAAAATCTAAAAACTTTAAAGAATTAGAAAACTCACAGGAAAAAATCGCTTTTATAGCAAACATTTCTAAAATTCGCGAACAGGTCCAAAATTGGAAACAAACCCCAAGATTTATTTGAAATCGCTAAATCGGTTAAAATCAAAATTTGGGAAATAAAAAAGTGTTAAAAAATTAGCTATAATGATGAAAAACAAACTTTTTGTCATGCGTTAATAACAGGGCATTCCTTAAAAAAAGTTAAGTTTCTTGAGCACTTCCTACCTGAAATAAATATCTTTTGTTTGTTTATAAAAAAACTTGGTCGTATTATTGTCTTTAAAATGGGAAATACTGCTTATAAATAAGTTGACCCTTCTTTTTATTGAAATACCCTTTTTCACCCCTTTTTTGTGACTCTGTTCAAAAATTTTCAACGGCGACCCTGATGTAAATTCAACACACATAAAAACAAAAAAAAACAAAACAAAATTTTAAATTATAATATTTTAAATTTTTCACAATATACCACTTTTTGTTTTATTTTATGACACAAACACATAATTAATAATTTTTCCCAACACATTTTGCTTATTAGCTTTTGCAAAATGTTGTTAATTTTTAACACACTACAAATTTTTAGATAAATTTTTTTGACACTAATTTTTTTCTGTTGTTAATATTATTTTAGCCAGCAAACTAGCATTTTGTGGTGTGAAAAAATATTTGAAATCACAAATAAATATTGCAGAACAACAATTAAAGCTTAATGTTTAATTATAAAACAAACATTGTTTTTTAAAGTTTATAAATGCAGACAGCATTAAATAAATTGAAAATTTTTCGAATTAAAAAAATTTTATTTTAGAAAAAAAAATTTGATACATTCTATATGATTATATGCAACAATATTTGGCGGTTAAAATTGTTTAAAACACCAATACATTTAAAAAATCTTACTAATTCAAATATGAGCTAGGTACTTTGAAATTTGAGTTAGATACCTGTCAAAGAGTCGCCATACTAGTTGTATACTATGAAGTTAAACATCAGTTAACGTTCAGTCATTCGAATAAGTCAATTGAAATTTTGAGCTTATATCCCACATTATATTCAGTCTGAAATACCACTAGATCCCCGCCCAATGAATGTAACTTGGAGAACTTTTTTTTAAATTTCTATATCAATTCAACAATTTTGATTGGTAAAATGAATGGTTAGCAAAAATTGAGCTTTTTATCTTTTTAATTTTGTTTTCAAACTATTTGGGTTTCTAGAGTCTTTTTCTTGTGGCCACATACAGTTATAAAAAAAAACACGCAATAACACATAAGTGCACATATTTACCTCTTTAACATTAACCACAAAAACTTTAAAATAAACATAATTCGTATTTCAATACATACGAAAAATACAGAATACACAGAAAAATTTTAAAATTTTCTCTAATCACCAAATGTATACCAAATTCATAATATCAAGCAAACAAATCGTTGATTTTGCACCTATTCCCAAAATGATTATATTAATTACTAAAAATTGTAAAATTGTGAATATTTTTTTTCAATAAATGATATTTTTAATTTTAATTAAAACAATGATCAAAAAACTTTGCCACTTCAAAAAATGTGCTAATTTATTTAATTAAAAATTGACAATTCCCAACAACAATTCTATAAGTTTAAATTATTTTATTTTAAACGAAAAAAATCAGTTGATATTTTTGGATATTCAATAAATATTTTAATTAAAAATGTATTTCAAATCAACTTAAATATTAATTGAATCAATATTATTTATTTAATTTTCTTTCAACTAAAAAAATATTTGATTCAATTATAACATTAATTAAATTTAAATACTTTTTAAACCATTTTTTTAATTGATAAAAAACTTTTTTCTGTGTACCCAGCTAGCATTTTCTATAATACTCGTATCTTTTAGGAATGAGCTTCAAGAGCAAAATAACCGCATATGAGCTTTGAGAAAACGGTACACTACATGTTAATCTCCTCAAAGAATCAATTGTGATACAACTTTCTGATTCCTTTTTGAGCTTCTGAATGAATCATTTGTGAATCCTTTTCCAATCGCTCTAGTGATAAAACAGGTTTAAATTTTGTTAATAATATTAACAAAAAGAATGCAAGAATTTTTCTTTTCTTTATTAATTTTTAAACATAAAAATAATTTGTCAACTCTTACAGGAAAAATTTACGCTTTTCTTCGTGTATTGTTGTTGTTGTTTCTACAACAGACAAGTAAATTTATCTACTTTTGTAGAGTTGTTTTTGCTTCTACAAGAAACGGCGTCACGTACAAAGCTGTGCAACCGCAATTTGATCAACTTTCTCATATTTGGCGCCTAACAACTATTAAGTCAATACCTTACTCCTAACGATTTTAGATGGAGCGTTATTTCTATAAGCGCATAAGCATACATAGATATGCTAACATATTGTAATTTTTTTTTTTTAATATTTTCTCAGTAGAGTAGCTCCATGCTTGGGGTTATATTAAAACGACAAGTGTGGTAAAAAAAAATAGTAATAGTGAAACTGTACTAAATCACTAGTGGGACTTTTTCAACATTACCATTGACGAACTGAAGACCAGACGAAGCATTCTGCTACATACATTTATCATAACGAACAGCACATAAATAATTACACATAAACAAACATAACTATTGCCAGGGTTGTCAGACTTAGGGATTTATCTTAAAAGGTGGGATTTCATCCGAGCAAAAAGGACAAAGAAAGCCATTTGGGGATTTAAAAAAAAAATTGGGGTTTTTTTTTGGGGGGATTTTACACATTTTTAATATATTTTCCCTTTTTTTATTATTTATGCTTATTTTTCTTTGTTTCGTATATAAAATATCAAAAATTAAAAAAAAAAATACCAAAACTTTTATCTTATTCTAATCCACAATTTATACGGTGTTAAAGGTCCTAAGTAGGATCACATTTTTTTTTGTTGAATGTGTAAAAGGTTATTATTCTTGTGAGTGAGTTTTCTAAAAGAGAAGAATCTAAAACCATTGACAACACATACCATTTATTGATTTTTTTAAAGGCAATTTTTAAGCAAATATGTCTTTACCCAAAATAAGTAAATAACAAAGACAATATAATATATTTCGGAAAAATAATGCTGGGATATTGGTAAGTACTTATGATGCATCGAAGTTTTAAATAAATGACGGATATATGTATTTTTATTGTTGACTTAAAGGATGGCTACAACCGGCAGAACAAGCTCCAAATTCTTATAAATTGGCTCATTCGTCTTCAAAAACAGCATATCGTTCTGCTTGTAATTCCTCTCTGCAATGGCATATAGCCATTATTTTCAACAATGAACGTGGCCAAAACAAAGCTTTGTAATAAAATGCAGTACGAACTTTTAGAGGCACTACTAAGATTAACATCTACCCCAAAATATATGTTGCCAAACTTTTATTTCAACTAAGTAAATTATACAAAAATTTAATGCTTAATGCTAGGAACACAACTGGGACGAACGACGAATTTCGCCCAACACGACGAATTTTTCCGTAAAAATTCGCTGAGTAAATTTGTCGTATGAAGCACAATAACGACGAATAGCTGGCAGATTTTATAATTGAGAAAGTTGATTACTGTTTGTGCAAAGAAAGAGAAATAGTGTGACCATATTCAAAAAAATAATGCTTAAAAATAAAAACATAATCAAAAACACAACTAAAAACTATATTTATAACCAAATACTTTGTATGCTTATTTTATGTGTTATACAATAAAAAAAAAAAACAATTATTAAAGTAAAAAGTAACTTTATTTCTTAAACTACTTCTTAACTAAAACCAAACATGGTCACCTAGTACTGATTTATTCGTCGTTCGCCGGCGTATGAAATAGAATTAAATCTATTTAAAGTTCGCCGCGTCTGGCGAATTTTCGCCGGCGCCCTGATTGTGTGCATTTTCATATACACAAACGTCTTTTATTTTTGGCGACGAATATTCGCGGCCAAAAATTCGTCGTTCGCCCCAGTTGTGTTCCTAGCATAAACTATGTACAATATCACTGAATCTCAATATGTTGATGGTGAAACAGAAGGTTTTAAATTATGAAATTTTTAGTACATGTTTTCCTTTAAAAATATTCAATATAAATATACAAAATATCTTAAATATACCTTATTCACTTAAACTAATAATATTAAATAAAACATTTTTACTTGGGGATTTATTAAGCTAGATTTACACGATTGAAATTTTCTTCAAAATTGCTCTTCAAAATGCTTCAAACTCGTGTAAACAGCAAAATTTCTTCAAAATTTATTGATCAAAATTTATTTCAATAATATTGATCAATAAATTTTGAAGAAATTTTGCTGTTTACACGAGTTTGAAGCATTTTGAAGAGCAATTTTGAAAAAATTTCAATCGTGTAAATCTAGCTTTATTATAATATTTCTTATTATTTTTAAACAAATTTTAAATTTGGTCAGAAATAAACCAAAAAAAATATTAACATTTTAAGCTTTTTGTAATTTGGGGATAAATTTTATATTTTTTGGGGACATGGAAAAAAGTACCTGGAAGGCCCGCCTATTGCATTTTTAGTAGCCTTTTCACACTTGTCAAGATATTAATCCCTTAAGAAGTACAAAGGGCTAAAATCAGCATCTTAACAAGGTGTTCCTATCTCATTATATCCATTCCATTCTACATCTTTCGATTGTTTTAGTGTCATTACTAGAAAAGTGGCAATAAAAGAGTTGAAATTAGTTTTGACAGATTGCTTATAAAATTGGAACATATCATGTAACGATATAAAATAAAAATATAATTTGTAACAGAAGTGAAAAAAAAAGAAATAAAATTACAACTTGATTCAAGAAGCCAATTAAAAAATAGATGAAATAAATTACTATAATATGTTTAACATTGACAATATTATTGAGCATTCTGACTATAATATGGTTAACTTTAACTAAATTATGGTAAATTGTATCCATATTATGGATAATTTTGAACAAAATATGGTACATTGTTCACATGTAACGGTCATATTTAACCATCATATGGTTACCTGCAAACTCAATATGGTTGCCTTCCATTATATTTTTTGCTGCAGGTTGCTAAACCTATTGACTTCTAAATTTATAACTCTGGAGTAAAGTTTTAAATAAAATTGTATTCCTTGAATCTAGAAAAATATAATAATTTATTTGGGACCATATTAATATGTACTTATCTTCTCTCAAAATTCAAAAGAGCGTAACAGCAAACAAAATTCGAAATCTAGTTTTTCGATTGATTTGTGTTCGTCTTATTAAACTCATGGATCCCTGCGATCCAAAATGGCGAAATGGTGCCAAGTAAACCTTGTTGTTATTGATTGTGTAAATTCTTTTTCTTCTCCTGTAAAAACAATAAAGTGTTGTTATGCCCTTTTTCATTTGATGTATGTTTATATATCTTATACATATTTATACCCTTAATGCGCGTACAAAAAACATTAACATTCATGTAATTTTTTTTATATAATACTTCCTTTCATTATAAAAAAAACAGCCGTTTTGCTGGTCTGCATTTAAAAAATGTTTGTCTGTGTTATTTCTTCAGTTCCTTTATCTTTTCTGTTGTATAATCCCTATTAATGAAATTGTATTTCAATTTTCATCTTTTAGTTCTTTACTTTAATGATTTTTACTTAAAATATTTTTCACTGGACGTTGCATGTCATAAATATTTAAGTTTTCATATCCATATGTACATTCTCAAATGTAAATACCGAGAAAAACATGTACTTTGTACTTTTTGCGGTTATAGGAGTCTGTATTCAACCTTTTTTCCTCCCAAAATTATGCAACTATTTATATCATCGTCGACATTTCATAGTCATGGCTGCCATCATTATAAACTTTATATATGGCTTTTGTTGTTGCTTTTTATTTCCACAAACACATCTTATCACACATTTATGACGATTATGATTGTATGAGTTGGATTTCAATCATTTGCAACTGATTCAAGAACGTAGACAGTTTCATGTCATCACAATATGAATATGTGCATATTTTTTTCTTAAAGTTTAAATTACAATAATTAAAAATAGGAGTTGGAATTCTATGAAAATACATATTTAGTTAGTTATTTATCTGAGTCACAGTTTATGCTGAAAATGCTCTAAGTTCAAACATAGTTATTTATGCAACTATGAAAAAACATACATATAAGTAAAAACTAGTTTACGTGCTTCGAGCATTTGTTTTTTATTCGTCTTTAGTGGATCGTGGATTTGCCAAGTGACCAACCTCCAATTTATATTTTCGCTTCCACTCAAGTCCGTATATGCTCAATTTAATTTTGTAATTTCAATTTTATAAAAAAAAAAATAAGAAAGTACCAAACAAAAACGTACCAAAAAGTCTTCTTTAAGATATAGTTTCTCAATCACTCTAGACTCTGCATGTTGAATTTTTTGTTTCTAGAATCTGCATGTTGAATTTTTTGTTTCTAGGTTCAGTAATTATAAAACTTCAAAAAGTGCCAGCTGTGGAATGAAAAAGTACCAAAAAGCTCCCGAGTTCAAGTTCTTATTCACTTAGAACCATGCATATTTAATTTTATGTTTCTAGGTCCACGAAAATCACTCAGGACCCTGCACCTATAATTTTGTGTTTCTGAGTTCAATATTATAGAAAATTTCAAACCTACCACATGCAGCACAGAAAAGTAAAAAGAAATGTATTTACCAAAAATTTCAATGTTGTAGTGGGAGCACATAATTTAATATGTTTATGTCAATACAAAAAGAAATAAGTGTTATAAAAAAGTCAAAAAATGTGTGTTATTTTCACACTCTTAAACGTTTGAATTTCGGAAAAGAACCAAATTTATATTTATATTCAGCCTTATTCCGGTTATCTTTATCGTATACGACTTTGTAGTAGATTAAAGAACACAGGTTGCGTTTGACTTTAATCTTTTACAAAAAACGACACAGTCGTATACATACGACAACGACAACAGGAATAAGGCTGATTATTTAGATAATTTACGAATTTACTATAATCTTAATTTCTATGTTTAATAACTTAAAAGATGAATGGGGTGACAAAGAAGTTCCAAAATACAGGTTATAACCGTTTAGTTCTCAAAAGTACCAAATCTTAAAACAAATCCCAGACACCTGTCCGCTTATTTTTCGAACGAATAAATTTTTTAAAATCTTTCTTCCTTTTTCACATTCACTGAGAACTGATAGCATGATTTTTTTTTCACGGGAGATTCAAGATTGCATTTTTCCCTTGGAGGATAATAAAAATTTCCTGGGAACAAAAATTCGGCTTGTTATTTACGATAGGGCTGATTGTCGCTAATTTGTATTAAAACCAGTTTTTGGAAGTGGTACTTGCTATAGTTAAATATGGACCGATTTGAAATGATTCGGTAAGACGATTTATGTTGCAATAGAATATTTTTGTCTCTTTTATAAATTTTATCTAAATACCAACATAATGTGGTAGATTATGGGCACAACGTCTCTTCCGGAAAAAGAATGCATGTGGACCATGTGAAATTATGGACTGATTCTTATCATTTTCAATAGGCTTCGTCCTTATAAAAGGTATATACAAAAGTTCATTAAAATATTTTCCAAGTCCTGTACTTTGCGCTCAAGATAACATGGACAAACAACCAGACAGACAGGACGGACATCGTTAAATAGACTCAGGAAGGGATCTAAATCGATCGGTATGGTAAACGTTGGGTCGAGAACCAATATTTTTATGTGTCACTTACATCTCCGCTATTCTGATGTGGGTACAAAAAATGTTTCCAAAAGAGAGCATACTTCCCATAAGTCATAAGTAGACTTATTTTCTGGAGCAAATTTTTTATAAAGAAAAATTTCAGCTTTTCTTTTAAACCCAAATTCATATTTAATTCTGTTTTAATGGCATATTTTAAGTTTATAAAATCTTGTTTTATGCACACATTTTCAAATAATAAATGCATGAAATTCTGCGCATTAAATTAAAGAAATCACAGTAGAATTAGCCATGGAAACTAAACAAATATTTTATATTTTCCAAACTTTCTATAATATTGTATAAAGTTTTTCTAATTAAAGAAAATATTTATGTTAACGAAAGTATAATGAACTAATAAAATTGTTTTAAACTAACCAAAACACATTAAACTACAAACAAAGCCCTTTTTACCTTATTTTAATTTTTGTGTTGTATATTTCCTTTTTAATTGCTTTCTAAGAGTTATGAAGGCTATTTCCCAATTATGGTTTGTTTTTGATTAAAAAAAAAAATTTTAATAAATTTTGTAGCTTTTAAAAATGCCTTTTGTTTAGAACACAAAACACCAAAAGGGACAAACGAACAGCTTAAAAGTGGTTTAATAAATATTTGGTAAAATCATTAAAAAAATTTGTAGTCGGTCATAAAAAAAATCTTAATTAAACTAATAAAATATTAAATATATATATTGTATGTTAATTATTTCGTAAATTTTGTTATTGTTTTAAAAAGCAAGGAAAAGTTATGTAACGAAGAATTCCTAACAGAATTGAGAGTTTAATATATATCGCGCACTGAATCATAAACTGTCGCAACTCAAAATTCACAAATGTTCAGGAGAG
This sequence comes from Pollenia amentaria, assembly GCA_943735925.1. Lineage (NCBI taxonomy): Eukaryota > Metazoa > Arthropoda > Insecta > Diptera > Polleniidae > Pollenia > Pollenia amentaria. Next base: position 193,572,252 of record OX031008.1, on the reverse strand, counting down.
GCCAAAAACTGTTTTTAAAAACATGGTTGAAAGTAACTCTTTAGTCAAATCGAGTTCCAGAGTAAAGTTTTTCGAATTCATATACGTTTGTCATTCCGTTTGTAATATCTACAATATGGATGTTAAAGCCTATAAAGAATACTCGTATATAATCTGGGACCTTATGAGCAGCGAAGTTGATTTAACGATTTCCGTCTGTCTGTGCGTCCGTTAAAATCCTTCACCGAAAGTGTACAAAAGTTTCTAATTTAGTTAGTAGTTGCTACCATATTGATCTTAGAGCCTATAAAGTATATATACTTTTGGTCCTTATAAGGAGCGAAGTTTATTTTATTTTAAGTCCGTCTATCCATCTGTCTGTGTGTCCGTTGAAATGGGGTATGCGAAGAGTTCAGATATGATGAGGACTCGGAAGTTATTTTTTTATATCACACGTAGTCCGGAATTATTTGGTATTCACACTCAGCCTGATCGTTCCACAAATGACTGATATATAACCAGAAAACAACGACCTACTCTAATTTAACAGAAAAATCCCTTGTTTTGTGGTTTTTTATTTTATTTTTATGTATATCTGGAGAACGGCAAGCGTCAAAGTTCCCAAATTAGTTACAAGCTTCTTGGTTATTAATTCACAACATCCAACAAAATGTAGGCGAGATTGGAGAAGTGGGCCTGGCACAAAATAAATTTATATATATCTAAAGGAATACATAGCTGGGTTATCAATACAAAACCTCTTTTAACCTTTATGTCAACAGATGAATAATTATACTTACGTCAACAGGAAGCATACCCGGGTATGCAAGAACATTTTATATGGGAATTCACATGTTTTGTTGTTTTTTTGTTTTATTTGTATTTTTTTTGTGTTTCTCCCACTTTGATTTGTTTTAGTGCAGGAATGCTAAAAATAGCGGTAGTTTTAGCAGACTTATAAAACCCTATATATTATGAAATAAACTTGCAATATTACTTTATTTTAATTTTTTCATATACATACCCGGGTATGGTCTGGTTTGTCCAATTTTGTTCAAACCTTAGAATTAGTTAGAAAACACTTCTAGTGGGTATATCATGAAATTTAAAAGCGATATGAAAGCCACTTTCAGAGATACAGCGTTATTAATATTCAAAACATACCCGGGTATGCAGTTGTTGACGTAAGGGATAGGAATTAAAAAATGACCACATCCATGGTCTGCTTAGTCCAATTTTATTCAAACATCAGAATATGTTAGAAAACACTGCAAGTGAGGATATCATGAAATTTCAGAGCGATATAAAAGTCACTTTCAGACATACAGCGTTTTTAAAATTCAAAACATACCCAGGTATGTAGCTGTTGACATAAAGGTTAAAAAAACGGGCATGTTGGAACAGTCGGCGAGGCAGAAAATTTATTTATACCTAAAGAACGTTATTTATCAAACTTTCTGCTCTTATTACAACGTGGTGAAGGATACATAAGATTCGGTATAGCCAAATATAACACTCTTACTTGTTTTTTTTTAATTTTGTGGTGTAATCTATTTGTTTATTTATTTATTTATTTAGCACGCCAATGCTATAAGACCAAGTCTCTTTAACAGCATTGGGAAAATATTGTTAATTAATATTCATATGAAAGCAGACTTGGTCTTATTAAGTTACCGACGTTAAAAAGCCGAAGAACAATGCTTAGTATTTCGTTTTTAATGGGTCTAATACGCGGTGATGTCGATTCCGGTTACTTGTTAAGCAAAATTAACTTTAATGTTCCAGTGAGACCTACACGAAATTTTCAGCCGTTACATTTAACGTATTACCGTTCTGTGTACGCTAACAACGACTCCTTTCGTCAAATTTGCTTGAAATTTAATAATCTATATAATCTAATTGACTTTTCTGATAGTAATGATGCCTTAAAAAGAAAAATTATTGTTTATTTAAATTCAAATTAGTTAATATCATTATTCTATATTTATTATATGTACTATAATTTAAGCACTTATGTCTGTAAGGATTTTTAATCTATAGACTGGAAAATTAAATAAATCAAATAATTCATACATAGTTCCAAATAAGTAATAAAATAATAATTAATTAATTATAAGAAATAAATTATACAATTAATGACAGAAATAGCAAAGTAACAGATCAATATTTTAAATTAGAACAAGTTGTTACAGGCATATTTATCATTTGTTATGTTAAATTTAAAGGGAATTTAAATGTTTGTTTTAACAATTTTATTCCAAAAATTTCAGATTATTAAAATCAAAAATAATATAGCAGCAAAAATAAAAGAAAGTGTTAACAAAGTTTAATATTTAAATAAAATTAAATCATATTTGTTACGAAAAATGCTTAAAATCTGACATTTAAAGTCCTTTTCATTGCTTGTCGTTTGAAAATTATGAGGTAAATGGTTCCAGAGACTAATAGTGTTAATTAAAAATGGTTTCTTAGATTTCTCATCACGATCTGGAATACTGTTTATCTTTTTCCCCCTATTTGATCTGAAGAAATTGAGTTTACGATACAGGTAATTCGGCTGCTCTGTGTATATAATATTGTGTAGTAAAATTAACGAACGGCACTTTAACAGGTTATCAAATGATATATTGTAAATTCTAGAAAAGCGTTTCAGTCCAAAAACATATCTGATAATATTGTTATATGTTACATTTAGTTTTTTCTTACTTAACGAATCCCAGTTTGAATAAAGTTCACAATCATAAATTAGTGTTGGCAGTAGGTACGATGTTGCTAATAACATTCGTATTTTTAAGGGGGTATAATGCTGACTCATCCATAGCAAATGTAACATAACAACTGTTCTACCACAAATTGCATTTATGTGATCTGACCAATTATGTTTTTTATTGAAGATTATTCCAAGATTATTAGCAGTCTCAACTAGATCAATTGTTGTATTATTCATCTTTACTGGTGGTACTAAAGATGGAAACCGTTTTGGTTTTCCTATTATCATTGCATGAGACTTTCTGGCATTAAAACAAAGACCATTCCTTGTCGCCCATTGGTTAATTCTGTCCAAATCTTCGTTTAACTCACTAATACAGTCGCTGACTCTAGATGGCTCACAGCTAATGTAAAGCTGTACATAGTATGCATACATTTGGATTCCACAATGCAGTAGTTGGGGAGGTAAGTCGTTTGAATATATGGCATATAGAAGAGGTCCAAGTATGGAGCCCTGGGGTGCACCTCTAGAAACTGTGCAACAATTAGATGTTTTAGAACCATGGCAAACTGATTGCGATCTATTACACAAATACGTCGATATAAGGTTTACTACCGTTGATGAAAATATAAAAAAGTGTTTGAGTTTTAGGCAAAGAATCGAATGTTCTAGGTGTCAAACGCCTTAGAATGGTCTAGAAGCACCAAAAAAGAAATTTTGTTATCATCCATTTGGCACCTTAACTCCTCTGATACATCAATTAGCACCGTAAGACAACTGTCTTTAGGTCTAAAACTTGATTGCCGCGCAGTAAGTAAAGAATTTTCATAAAGGAATTTACTCATTTGTTTGCGAAGCAAACGCTCAAAGACCTTTGACAAAAAAGGCAAAATGGCAATTGGACGATAGTCCTTTTCTGATTTTGGTATCGGTACAATCTTGACACAACTCTAAATGGTGCATTACACAAATTAACACTGTTTTCTTTAATAGAGTCACAACTGGAAATAATACTATTTAAGTGAAAGAAAACTATTCAATTAATCATAAGAACTCTTTAAATGATGATATACAACGGGCAAAAGTATCATACAAACAGTTATAACGGATTTTTCCACTTAACCCTGGATGGTTACTATTCGTCGAATCCACGAGGCTCATTTACTCTTTTTTATTTGTTTTCAAATAACGTTCTTTTTTTCCACAACGTTAGCTGATGACGAAAGCTTTAAAAAAAATAATAAATTTGAAAACACAAAAATTAGTTACAATTCTTATACAATTTTGAGAGAGAAGAAAAGATTTTATTTGTTATGCTCTGTTTTATTATACTCTCGACCAACACTAGTGGTGAATGAGGGTATAGTAAGTTTGTCATTCCGTGTGAAACTTTTTTATTATACCTCTAAGACCCAATAAAGTATATATATTCTGGCGCCTTGAGTAATTCTTAATCGATTTAGCCATGTCTGTCTGTATGTCCGTCTGTTGAAAACACGCTCACTTTCAAAAAACGCAAAAGAAAAGAACATACTTGGTCTCAAATTACTTGTAGTTATCCAAAGCAGTTTGGGATTGAAATCCAGCCACATCGGTTCAGTAAGGTCAGAACTATAAATCAAAATGTTGAACCACCACCCTAAAAATATTGATAATTTGGATACAAAAACTAATATAAATGGTGGAATAATGCACGGAATGATATTAAATTTTGCACGAATTCGCTTTATACTACTGCAAATAGTACTGTTTAATTTCGTGAAGATCGGTCCATATTTGACCATAGGACCCATATAAACCCTACTCGCGGAAAACAGCTTAGTACGCCTAAAACCAAATAAAGCCCACTTTGGTAAAATAATTAAATTCGTCTAAAACCGTAACAGATATAGATATTGCGGTAAAATTTCTTCCAACTTAGATTCATATGGCCAGAAAAAATATCATTCAAATTTGTGATATACGGTCCATACCTTAGCAGCCTTCTGAAATTTACTGTTAACGCTAAAACTAATTACACTGCTGTATTGAAATTTATTCTTATATATTTTTTGTAATACCAGAAATCAGTCCCAGTTAGCTGACAATAACAGTAATGTTACCGTCAGTGTTGTCAAAACTTGGTGACGAAAAATGGCTAAACTTACGGAACACAATGGCTAACATTTTTTTTTTAAATAAAAACACATAAAAATTCAATAACAAAAAAAAATAATTCATTAAAAGTTTTTTATAATGAAATAGAAAGCTGAGATCAATTTGTAACTTAAAAATAAACGAAAACTAAATCGTCGATAAATTCGATGTCGTTATTGTTCATCTCATATGAATCACTTGAACCTATTAGTTGTAAATATTTTAAAGGTAAATCATAATCATGACAATATCTACACAGAAAAAGTGTTTTATCAATTATAATGGTTTAGAAAGTATTTAAATTTAATTAATGTGATAACTGAATCGATTATTTTTTTGTTGAAAGAAAATTAAAAATTTAATTTTGATTTAATTAATTTAATTTAATTAATTACACTGCTGTATTGAAATTTATTCTTATTTATTTTTTGTAATACCAGAAATCAGTCTTCAGAATTTTGGGATGATTTATCCATAATTTGCCATGTGCCCAATATAAATTCCGCTCCTAAAAATCATTTTAGTTCGCCTAAAACTGTTACGAATCATGATATTTTAATCAAGCCAGTTCAAAGTTCTAAAAAGAAACGCATAAAACGTTCTTATTGTCGGTCAATAGTTTTATAAAGGTCTAAGCGGTTTTGCGAAGCTTAGTTGATAATATATATGTATTTATCATATAAAGCCCACTCCTGTCGGTGGAGGTATCAAAGATTCAGCACAGCTGAATATAGCACTCTAATTTGTTTTTTAATAAAATGCTTAACTTAAAAAATTTCCGTTGATTTGTTACTTTAAAAATCGTTCCGCTAGAATTTTATTTTAAAAAGTTCGTCGATTCGACGAAGAGTACTTAAATGAATACTAACCTTTCAGAGTTAAAGAAGAGAGTGACGCAAAAGTAATGTTCGTGATCTTTAGAGATTTTAGATATGTAAACTGGCTTATCAATATTAATTTTCACCAATTTTGAGTTGTGTCTGTTTATGATTTAGTGTGCGATATAAACGACATAAAATTATAACTGTGAAATAGCGCCAACTAATTATGATTTGCTATTACTCAATGTTAAAATATGTCGAATAAATTCTAAGCAAAGAAATGGATGTAAAATAAAAATAACCCAATAAAAAATGGAGCTTCCAACAAAGCAGGTTTGTAAGGGAGAAACGTAACAGTTTCGATTACCATATCGCTTACGGAAGACATGAATTTTATATGGCGAGTTCCCACTTTGAAGCAATACATTTTTGACACAGAAAGCACTTTCTTCAGCGCATATAAAAATTGTTGAATGTAACGATCAGCTTTGCACATTGAATTTTTTGTTACCGTTAGTATTTTATATGCTCCCTTACGAACCTGCTTCGTAGTAAGGGAATGTCGTGGCTCTTCAAATATTTTTTAAGTTATTAAGAATTCGTTCGCTTACCTTACTGCATCTCTGTATGTCTTATTGCGTAGTGCTTAAATGTGAGCTTACTTTTTAAAATGTACCATTAGTGCTTCGGAAAATAGGAAAATTTTTTATTGGGAAGTCACTTCCTGGTTAACCACTAAACTACACAATAATATCACAAACTAAAAGCATGAAAATTGTTTAGGTTTCTTTTTGTATATCAATTTAACTGTTCATATACGCCCAGGATAAATTATGAACCGACCTGCTAGATTTTTTTAACAGAAACATACATTTTATAAGGGGTTCTGTGAGCTATGGGTCAATAACTCTTTTTTTACTGTACTGATTATGCAAGGCCAATTATTATAAGCCCAAGCTGCTAAGGAGAACTAAAAAAAATTTAAGACCAAAATTGTAAAAATACATAGTTTATGTTATGATTATTAAAATGACAAACTAAGTATACTTCTTCGCAACGGAATATTAATAATAACAAAAAAACCTTCAAGACAAAGTTGACATTAATATTGTGCTATGTAAAAAAATGGATCCTTTTGGTCCATTCGTAATACCAAAAACAATTCCTATTAAGAAAGTATTAAGAGCGATTCGGTTGATATATATGAGGGTTAGGTGAATGAACGGATCGTTTTGGTCCATTTTCCGTTACCTTCTTTAAACTGAGAATATTTCGGCCAACTTTCATGCTTTCATGCCAAAAGTCTTATTCCGCATATGAATCGGTGAAAAGTTTAATTAAAAAAAAAAATATGCAGTTTTACATCTAGAAAACAAAGCAAAATACAATCAGTCGCTGTCTTGTAAAACTTATAGATTTTGTTTGCGTACAGAATGCTGTCAGTAAAAAAATTTGGTCGTAAATAAATGGGTGAATCCATTATATATATCGAGTTCAGCCATACTTCAAACAGACCGATATGGAAACGATTTACATGCACTTGCCGGGTCGGCCAAATCTTATGATAGTCTTAACCACTGATTGACAAACAATGAGTACAGCCCCAGTTAGCTGACAATAACAGTAATGTTACCGTCAGTGTTGTCAAAACTTGGTGACGAAAAATGGCTAAACTTACGGAAAACAATGGCTAACATTTTTTTTTAAATAAAAACACATAAAAATTCAATAACAAAAAAAAATAATTCATTAAAAGTTTTTTATAATGAAATAGAAAGCTGAGATCAATTTGTAACTTAAAAATAAACGAAAACTAAATCGTCGATAAATTCGATGTCGTTATTGTTCATCTCATATGAATCACATGAACCTATTAGTTGTAAATATTTTAAAGGTAAATCATAATCATGACAATATCTACACAGAAAAAGTATTTTATCAATTAAAATGGTTTAAAAAGTATTTAAATTTAATAAATGTAATAATTGAATCAATTATTTTTTTTGTTGAAAGAAAATTAAAAATTTAATTTTGATTTAATTAACATTTTAGTTGTTTTAAAATAAATTTTCAATTAAAATTTACAAATAATCTTAATTGACTTTTTCGTTTAAAATAAAATAATTTATACATGTAGAATTGTTGTTGGGAATTGTCAATATTTATTCAAATAAATTAACACATTGCTTGAAATGGCAAAGGTTTTTGATCACTTTTTTAATTAAAATTAAAAATATCATTTATTGAAAATATTTTTTCAAAATTTAAAAAATTTAGTAATCCCTATAATCATATTGGTAATAACTGCAAAATCAACAACTTGTTTGCTTGATATCATGAATTTGCAATAAATTTGGTGATTGGAGAAATTTAATAATTTTTTCTGTGTACCCAACCTTTGAGTCCAAAAATATTTACCTAAATGATAAAATTGAATAAACGGTTGCTAAATGTAAACTTTTTCTCAAATTACTTTTAACGATGTTTACTTGGCTAAATACCCTCTCTACATCAGCATAAGATCGTGGAAGTGAGAGCAACTTTAAAGTAAATTCCGAAATTGGTAAAAATTTATTGTTGCTACCTACACACTATACACTGTTGCAGTTTTTGACGCTAAAGAGATGTTGCTTTGATGCTTTTTTTGTGAAAACTGATCGTTTATAGCGAATTTTAACATATATAAAAGTTGTGATTTAAACTTAATGCGTTTTAATTGTTAAAAATGAAAAAGGAAATTATAATTTTCAAAGAAAAAACGGAAAACAAATTTTTATGGCTAAACAAGTTGGAAAATGGCTAAACTCATTTTTTAATGGTTAAACAAGGTGGAAAATAGCTAAATCGAGCCACTAAATGGCTAAATTGGCAGCACCGGTTACCGTACAGTAAAAAAGTAAGAAAATCTATTTTCTACAGATTTAGACGTTACGGTCTTACTGCTAACTATAATCGTTCTAATTGCTTTGCATGCAACAAAATGAAGCAACTGATTTGCAACGTTACTGTTACTGTCAGCTAACTGGGGCTTAAAGGCATTCTTACGTAAACGTAACGTTGCAGATCAAACTAGTCCTGTTCTCCGTATTTACGTAGCACCTGTTAAGGAATTGTATGCTTGTTTAACTTTATTGATAAAGCAAACATTCCAAGACCGGCTTTGCTTTAGTTAACGAAGCCGTTGTTTGTTGTACCATGTAGGAGAAAATCATTGAGCCCGGCCGAAGGCGGCTATGCAGAGAAGCTTCTGAATTTTGACATTTCGGCATTTTGATATTATCCCTATTTTTCTTAATATGTGACAGCGCATAGAGAAAGGGACCTAAGGGTAAAAAACATTGAAAGCCATTTTAAAAATTTAAATACGTGTATCTTTGGTGTACCATCACTGAGCGTGTTGGTATTGGTCTAATTTGAAAGCGACACTTCTCATGACGTCAGGAACGTGTTGCTTAACCTTAAAAATGCGCTCAGATGTTGTCCACATCAAAAAAAAAAAAAGTGAAAATTGATTTTTTTTTTACCCTAAGGTCCCTTTCTCTATGCGCTGTCACATATTAACTTTTTGGGAAAAATATTCATAAAAATCTTAAGGTGATTTTTTTCAAAGAAGAATAAACCCCAGTTTAGGGGAATATTTAATTCTATTTTTAGGGTTGTTTTTCATTATTTTAGATTAACATGTCATTAAAAAAAATTGAGTAACAATCCATATTGTCAATTTTCATTTGCTTTTTGGGGCAATATTTCCTGGGCCCACATTTCGAAGCGCATACAATTATATTATACAAACAATTTTAAATGAGCAATAACACTGTTGTAGCTTTATTTCACTTCCTTCATGGAAATAAAGCCATATGACCGTATTTCCAATGTAATAAGAAACCTGTTCATATGGCTTTTTTGCCCATGGCTTTATAACACTGCACTACTGAAATCAAATGCATTTTGACAAATTTTCTGTTTTCTTTTTTAAACATTTCAACACGCTTAAAGATTTGTAGTAACCGCCAACCTTTGAAGTCGACAGCAACGTTTGCGTAAATGCAATATTTACGTTTGAGTAACGAGGCCTGTAAAATAAGTTTCGATTTGTAATTGTAAGTTTACATTTTTATATATGAAGATTCAGTAAATAAAAGTTAGAAAAAATTAATATTTTAATTTCATCTGCATACCAAAAATAAAAAATTCTGATTAAAAAAGAAACATTTCTAACAAACAACTGCTGTTTCAAACCAAATATAAATAAGAAACATTTAGCAGGTAAATTAAATCTAAAAAATATATATACTCGTAGTATACAGGTGTTTCCTGAAGTAATGTGGTTTTTAAAGTGAAATTTTTCAAAATAATACAAATTCATTTTTTATCGCTAGTTCAAACGTAAAACGTTTTCCAACAGAAACTTAAACTTTTGTGCTCTAGCGAGCACAGACAATAAGGAATAAAGTACACAGAAAGAAAAAACTTTAGTATTTTTAAATGATAAATGACATGTTTAAATTTCAATGGTCTTGCCACAGTCGATGGAATCAAGTAAAAGGGGTATAAATAAACGTTTTTATTATTACTTACCAGCTGCAAATGTTTTCTTTTTTTGTATTTAAAGATTTTTCAACACAATTTTTTCTAAGCTCTTACCAGTAGCATTTAAATTTAGTTTTGATGGTTATTAATTGTATTAAAGAAAATCGTGTTAGCATAAGTTTCTGCACCTTTCTAAAGGAATTTGTTATAAGACATAAAGTGTTTTATAAAAGAGAGGAAATTCCTTTTAAGTTTTATTTACTTTTACTTGAAAAAATTAAGCTATTTTGAGCCTATAGCTAAGCGGTAATAGCTACTAGCGTAAACAGCTTATACGCTTAAAATATTAAAAGGGTTGTTGTTTTGGAATGGATAAAAATTTCCATAAATGATTTTCTAAAAATATTTTATCATTAATCATACAGATAAATGATTTTCCTTAACGTTTATGACATGTTTTGTGTGTGTGTGTGTGTATTTTAGAAACGGATTCTTGTGATTTGCAAATGTTTCAAGAGATGTGCGTTTGAATAATCACAGCTGTGTTCTAACGTAAAATCCACACTTAAATCTATGCCCTCCATGGTGTTGCTTTAAATGGAGGATTTTTTTAATTTTGAAGTGAGTTGTGTTTTTCGAAATTTATGGATAAAACTGGAATTTTTCAAAGTTTTTTTTGTACCTTTTTAACATAAAAGGGAAATAAGAAGTTGAACAATTCGCCATATGGCATAAATAAATGTATAATTGTATGAAATTTTAGGGTAAAATGCCAAATTAGTTCATTTTAAATAGAGATGTAAAGATACGCCTTTTTGCCGATTCGATACCATTACTCAAAAGAAATTCTGGCGATTAGCGGATTAGGAGATCCAAAGCATATCTCAATTGTTCTTTAAAAAAAAATAAGAAGAAATATCATGGAACGTACAAATACATTCAAGATTAAGGAATGAGAAACATTTCACTACTATGCACAGTCGAAGATTTTGGCCAAAACCTTTGGTTTTCTTTTCGTAAAGCGATAAAACTAAGTAAGTGGGTGAAGTATCTAAGCGCCGTTGTCGTAACATTGTTGTAAAATGTTTTTTGTTGAGATTTGCTCGATGTTTTCGATAATAACTGTGACTATTTCATACATTGGTTTTCCTTATGTGCTTTCCACTCATTAAATAATTATAAATTTGTAATAATACGGATCACTAAAAAGGTAATAATTAAACAACTTGGCCGAACTGGGTTGTGAAACTCATAACACTTACTTGTGTACCTTTGTTCTACTCTGTGGTAGGGCCCTTTCACCTCTTATAACTCTTAAAAAATCTACAGCTAACCAAACTTGCAACACCATCTTGCAATAAATGTTATTTGACTGATCCCTAAGTCGGTTAACCCTTTCAATACGACTTTTGGCCAGTGCAGATATTTCTGTATAATTGATGCAAATGTGCTGTAAATAAGTAAAGGAGCATATTAACATAATTTCAGATTTTTAGAAAATAGGGGTTTTGAAAAATGGTTTGGGACACATATGTCCCTGCAGTAGTTTAGTTATGGGATAAATATATCGCAGCAGTAAATAATCAGACCTCAAATTTAGATATTCAAGAGTAGAAAATATTTATTTTTATTAAAACTGTTACATTATGTGCGGTATGGTGTAAAACAATCAATAAATAAAGCTACACCCAGAGAAAAAATATGTTTAAAAATGGTCACCTCCAACAAAACTATTTTAAAAGAAAAATTTTAAACAAATAATGTTTAATTTAATCATACTTTTTTCACCGACAAACATATTATGGTTAAATTTGTCCTCCATCAAGAAGCCCAACCGTATTATGGTTGCATCCAAACATGTTTTTGTTAATAATAACTAAAATATGTTTAACACTTATAATAGCATGGTTGGTTTTCAACCATAGCATGTTGCTCTTGGAAAAGAGGAAACACTATTGTTAATTTAAAAACAAATTATTGTCATATTTAACCAAAACATGTTTAAAGACAACCATAATATGGTTTTTTGTGTCCTTGATGGAGGGCCCATTTAACAATAATATGGTTGTCGGTGACAATAATATGGTTAAATTAAACATAATATGTTGAACAATTTTCTTTAAAAATAGTTTTGTTGGAGGTAACCATTTTTAAACATATTTTTTCTCTGCGTGTACTTGAAATTTTTGGCAAATGAGTTTAGTCCTTTTTTCTTTGAAAGTCTGCCCTGTCTTCTGGACCGTTTGTACAAAGATTTTGATCGTTCATGGCTAATCAACTCTTCAGCTACATTTTCTACGAAATCGATAAATGGAATTTTCTGGCGGGTGACTTCTTGATACAAAATATACGAATTATAAACGCTGGTCATTAGCAACCTGAAAAATACTTTATTCCACCATTTTGCACTTCTTCTATCTAAGTTGTATTAAGAAATCATTTGATCTGCATGATCTACTACACCCATATATTTATTTATTTGTGAAGTACTGACCACATACTACTGTTTAGTCTCATCCCAGTGCTTTAAAAGCGTCTACTTTTCTCACCAGTAATTTTTGAACATTCTCTGGGACCAGTATATCCCCGCAGTATTGAAAGGGTTAAGATAGAGTGGGTAGAAAGGCTGGTGCGAAGTCAACTTCACGCCATCACCCACTAACTAATATGGTCCATTGTGGCACCTTAGTTAGTGAAAGAGTACTAATTAGAAAAGAATGTAAGAAAAAAAGAGTGAAAGCATAAAATGGAGAATGTCGGTTTGTTTTATAAAACATTAATTGGCAATAGGATTTTCAGGTTTGAAAAAACACTTGCCGCTCTTGTATACGTAGCTCAGTTAGTTGTTTGTTCAAAAATCTCTAACCAGAAAACTCAAGAACTATCGTTGTAATTACTGTAAACTATCGCCGAATAAATCGGCAAACCTTAAATAACGTTGATATATCGTTATGTGTTACATCGCTAGCTTTTAATTTAAGAAGAAATCCGTATTTTGTATAGAAATAATATCGTTAAATAAAGCGCCTATTTGAAAATTATAGATAACATTTTTATGTGTATGAAGATTAATTCTTTTTTAACTAACAGAGACATAGACAACGATTTCTGAAAAGTCCACATTTTCTAGTTAACATTGCACCATTATGGATTAGAAACTGTATATTTAGAATAACGGAATCCGTTCCACATTCGAACTGTAGATATAAGAAAAATTTATTGGTATTTTCGCAATCTGTGGACTTTAGCAAAATATAATTGCTATATGAGAAACCCTGCATAGTTCTTGTGAAGCACAGTGTTATTTTTACAATACTGAAATTGCAGAAGTTAAAATTAAAAACAAAAAAGCTTTTCATTACTTATGTGCTGTTTCCAGGTGACAGGCAATTGATTGTATAGTAAAATGTATATGAATAGCACTCAAAAAACTGAGTGATATTACTACACAATCAATTGCTTGTCACCTGGAAACAGCACATTAAGTAATAAAATTTTATTTACATGCCAAACGTTGTTGCCAGAATTGTTTTTCAAAATAACTACATGCCAAAATTTTTCCTCTAGAAACAAGTAAAAAAGTTTAGTCAGTCAAGCCCGCGGGCAATCATAGACCCGCTAAAACAATAGTATGGTATAAAGTTAAGATTCATATAATAGTTCTTTGTGTTAGATATTAAATAGTACATTTACATATGGGGCATTATTTGTGAAGCGGACAACCCAATAAAAAAATGTTATTGGAATTCCTTTATATTTGGCATAACTATAGTTCAAGTAGACTTCACATATAATGCACCATATATATGATTTTTTCGTCTTCAAGTGATTTTAGGGAATGGGCTTATATAAAACCTATGGTTAATTTTGGTTCTACCACACTGATAGAAAAGGCGTCATAACGCTAATGTATTTTGGCATCAGTACACGCAAAGAAAAAACATGGTTGATACAATCACAATCGCAAACTATCATTAATGTTTGTGGTTATGATTGTGTCAAACACGTCTTAAGCAACAATATATGTTCAGTACTAATGATTTTAGATAATTGTTGTCTCAAACATATTACTATGTTTAGAAGAGAAATGCGCACGATCTTTCAAACCATTTTTCTATATTTCCCAATACCATGCAAAATGTTCTTACAATAAAAACAATAAAAAATGTAATTTAAAAAATTTATGTTTTATTACAAATATAATAAATAAAATATAGCATATATTAAAAATAAAATTAAGTACACATATTAATATACCTGTGTATGTGTTTTAATTTATAAATTTACGTTGTGTGGTACAATATATCCAAAAAAAATAAGAATTCCGTTCACTTAAGACTTCTAAAAAAAGTCAAAAACAAACTTACCTTTTATTTCTTTTATGAAATCTACTACATATCGCACTTGATCACAAAGAGGGTATTAATTCAAAATTAAAAATTTTTCAATAGAAGCAAAACTATTTTTAGTTTTACATTAAAGGCATATGAAAAAGAATTTATAAACCAACCGTTTCATTACCATATAATAGACAAAGTAGCACGATATTTTTGCAGCGGATAGATATGAATATTACGTGTCGATTTTTTTCAAAAAGTGAAAAAATAAAAATTTTGAGTTAATACCCTCTTGTTGACCAAGTGCGATATATTAATATACTGTTAAACCGTTTTTGAAAAAATTCGGCGCTGATGACAAAATTATGTGTCAAAATTTGTTATAGGTTTTTTTTTGGCTGCAAGAAAGACAAAGTAATTGCATATTTATATATTTTTTATAATTATATTTAAATATCTTACCTGTTTCAATAAACGTATAATAATTTACATCGTTAGTTTTGCAAGGCAGCATGGCATTTTTCTCCCCGAAAAATGTTTTAATTATTCTGTCATCATTCATGTTTCCTGATTAACTGACGCTCGCGGACGGAGAAAATTTAATTTTTTTTTATAAGCACACACTATTTGTTTTGACAATAAATGTTTGCTTTTTAAGAGAATGTGTTTTCAAGCAAACAAAAATGATGGTATTAAACATGCCTTTTGTATTCAACTAATATTATGATTTTAACTGTGTAGTTGAAAATATATATATTATAGCTAACATATGAAATAATTTAATATGTTTAGCTAGACCAGAGTACCTTTTTAGGTGTAAGCCACCATATAATATTATTATAGTGAATTTAAAAATCTTAAGGACAAAAAACAATTTTCTAAGTTATATTAAGGCTATAATTAATTTATGAGGGTAAAAATATTAGGCAAGTATGAACAGAAATGGTCGTAGTGACCATTCATTAATCATGTTTTTTCTCTGCGTGTACTATGAAAAGTGGCTTCGTTTTTTGACCCCATGGCACTTCATCATTGTGAAGTCAGCCTTAACATCATTTGGCCAAATTGTCAACAGAGTCAAAAGTTAAAATGATGCCATCAATGGGATGACACATCGGCATCACATATATAATGAATCGGAGTCAGTTTAATTAAACATGTGCTCAGTGCGATGACTCAGTAACATCGTAGAAAGGACTCATTAGGCATCGTATAAAGGACTCATTAGGCAGTTTCCCATTAAATTGAGTCGTTGCGATTGCCTTTACTTAAAGTGAGGAAATATTATTTATTATTTACTTACCCGTTACACACGTTTGTTTCACTTTTGTTGTATTCCGCCCTTTTTTTATAGAAGAACTGTCAATAATAAGACAACAGCAGCATGTCCGATGTGGTTTTCCTAGTCAATCTACTTTGAAAATTTGATGTATTTAACCAAATAATTAAAAGAAAACTTAATATGCTAATTTTCGCTTCTCATTTTACTGAAACATGAAAATAATGTTAGTAATGCACAAAATGTGGCATTGAATTGATGTCACTGTAGTCATAACATAGATGACGCATATAATATGACAAAATTGTACGATGACGTTCGTCATTGGATTGATTTCACCATTCTGTTGTTAGGGCATCATCAATATGAAGTTGCATATTTTTATGAGTGCTGAAGAAAATTTTTCCATGACATATAAAGTTATCGTTGCCAAATGTTACATCGTTACCAGCGTTTATAAGGGAGTTGTAAAATTTTTAGCAATTTACGGGAGTGGTATTTGTATGGGTGCTATAGTCAAATATGCATCGATTTTACCAAGATTTGATAAGTTTATTTAAGCGTTATAAGATATTTTGATCAAAATTTAACTTAACACTAGTCCTTATACCCGGATACAGGTGTGGCCAGTATGGATCTCCTAGAAATATACCTCCTAAGCCGCTTAAGGATTTTTGCGGAAATCTGAAATCCGAATCGAGGAAGATGGTACAAATCTGCGACGATTGAAACCTTAACTACTGTTTTAGGTCAAGGCATTGATTGAGGAGCTATGAGACTCCAAAGTAGAGACCCCCAAGAACGTATACCCAAGTACAGGTTTACATGGTGTAATTTAAATGTAAATTTATGAATTGACTACATAATTAAAGAATGTTTTTATATTGTTAATTTAAATTAAGTTCTTATTTGTATAATATCATTAATATAATAATAATTATTTTTTATAACTTAACTAGTTGTGATTATTTTGTTAAACTGTTTTATGGTTTTTAATCCAAATTTTCATATTTTTAATTAGGCTAAAGTTCATTAAATTTAATTTTCAATAAATTATTTGTATGAAGGAAGTAGCTAAGGCACGAGCTCTATGTTTACATTTGTTCTTCAAGTTATGCTGAAAAACGTCAACGAGAAATTAAAGACAAATACATGAAAAACAGAAACATGAACTTTGTGGACTTCAAGAATAATTCTGGAGAAAAAGTATGAAAAACAGTAATAAGGAGCAACATGTAACTCAATTTAAATAGATAATCATTCAAAAACGATCTACCAGTTTTGATTAAAGATTGATGTTTGGCTATTGGCTGCCGGCCGCCTTCAATGGCGGTGAGGGTAAATTCGCAAAGACCTCTAGTGTGGTTACTGTCGCAACGCATCAGGTCAACCTGCCCGTGACGTGGGTTCGAGCCCCACGGCAGTCAAGAAGAAAAAAATATCAATAAATTATTAATTTAATTAATTTTATGTTGTAACGTTCCTCTGAACTTAAGCCAAATAAAAATATGAAAAATTTTTATTAACAACTTAACTTTTTTAAATTGTGTCATCCTTATTGCAAGTTTCGCACACAAACGAATTGCTTGAATGCTGAAAACATATTGGCCGGTTTTGATGATGTTGACAAACTAGTGTTATCCCGTTACGTTATGCCGATCACATAGTATTCTTTTGACCACTTAAAATGTTCATAAATATATTCAGCTACAAAATCGAATTAAAATAAAGACTTTTTCTTCGAAAATATAAAGAAAAACGGAAAAAATTTATTCTGGCCACACCTGTACTTGGGTATACGTTCTAGTAGTAATAGTATAAGAACTAGGGTTAAAATTCAACATAATAACATGGTTAATGTGCACAAAGACTCTATTACGGAAGGAAGTTTAGATAGGGCCTATGAAAAATTTTTAATTGATTCTTGCCATTTTCAAAAGGCTTCGTCCTCATGATATCAACTTATCTTCAAAACTCTAACCTGCACCCATGTTCCGTAACTCTGGTGAGAACTTCTCGCATCGAAAAGATGTGAAACAAAATATTCCATCGTTTTTCTAAGAGTGAGAAAAAAGTTTGTCTGTAACTCATGTCGAAAACTATCAAAAGATATTACGTCGTTACGTTATAAATGTCATATTATTCCACTCAAGCCGATTAGAAATTACAGATGTTGTGAACGCCAGTCAAACATATCGTTGACGGCGACCAAATTTTACTAAAATTGAAAAATTTTCAACGACGGCGGCGAAAAAACAACCGTCGGCCATACCAAAAAATGTAAAGTGCGACTTTAATGTTTTTGGATGAACAAATTGCTTTGAAAACATTCGTATATATTTAAAAAATGTTAAAAGCAAAATAATTACACAATGAAAAAATCTGCCAAGAATATAATACTTATCTCTTCCGTGTTAATATTCATTGTATTTTGTACTTTTAATTTATTTTTTTTGTGTTAAAAATTTTTCCAACTCTGCTTTTACGAGTGAGTTTATTTGACAGTTCAAACCGGGAACTTTCTCACAAAAATTTTATAGACACACTTTTTCAGAATATTGGCGAGAAATTTCCTAACGTGACAGTTATTACTCGCCAACAATGTTACAGACGCAGTTAAGTGATAAAAACAGCTGCTTGTTTCAATATATGTCATTTTTGTTTCATTTCTTACATTTCAATAGAAAAGTTTCTCGACGCGAGAGTTACAGAACATGGGCACTGTACTTTGTTTACAAGGTTTACTTAAAGACACAGAAAACAAGACAATCGGATATGGTGAGATCCACTCCGTAAGTGATACTGGGTCGATCGGTATTCTTAAGGGTGGGTCTTAAACGCAACTGTCGTTGTGTGTATATAAATAGCAACTTAACCAAAAATCATCTCATAATAATGCAAAGATTTTTTTTAAAAATTTGATCGCATTTTCTAAACATTTTATGAAAAGGTTCAAAATATGAAACTGGAAAAATAAAATCTTAGGTATAGACATAAAATTCAGAAATTGGAAAATTACAAAAATGTCAATTTGTACAAGCTTTTATTTAACTTGCAATGTATGTATTAAAGACCTGCACGAGTGTATCATAAAGTATTGTCAAAACAGATACACCAGATATGTACCTGTAACTATTGATATCAATGAGAGAATGAGTGTAACTGATATTGTATGGTTTTGCTTTTGTCCACTCATCATATCCTAAAAACCAAACAGTTGCTTATGGTATTGGATTGAGTATATCATAACCTTTATTTTTTGCTCACAAATATCTGTTGTCACCATGGTATTTTAACAATATCTGTTGTTATCTATTGTATTTTCAAAAATTGTTGGAGAGTTGATGCAAATAACAGAGCTAATAAAAATTTTTCAACGAATATATAAAAGTTCGGATTAAATAATAAAAGTAGAGTTTTCTCTCTAAAAAAATTAAATAAAACTTGAGGAGTTTTCAGCCTAAAATAAAACTTACTTGGCTGTCAACAAATAAAACTCTTTTGATGATCATGTATAATCCTGATATTTTTCGTATCTTTTGAATCTGTGCGCAAAATGTACAGAAATCAAATTTTAAACTTTCCTACTCTGACAAAGTTTATTTAAGTTATCATTTCGTTATGAATACTAACAAAAACAGTGACAACTAAATACAAAAATAACATGTATTTTGTTGTTAGGTTTTCTAAGTTCTCCTGTAGCTTGCTTATTCTTGTGTATATGTGTTAAGATGAAATTTTAGAAGAAAAATTTATATGATCTTTTTGATATAATCGCCTTAGTATATACGCCTTAACTCGTATATTAATTTTTACAAAAATGAATTTGTTTTGATAACATCCAAAGATAGTTACATATAATGAATTTTAAAGTTTGCTTACTGTATTTTTAAATTTACATACCTAATAATTATGACTTAAATAAATATAAAAATATTTTTATATGATATCATTTTCTTTATAATATTCATTAACTATGTAAAAAAATGTTATGTTAATAAATGTTAAACGTTAAAAATGGATTTTCAAATGTTTTCCAATATGTATCATTTTGGAAAAAAAAGCGTATCTCTTTGGAAACTAAAATGTATCTTTCTCGAAATTTCACTGGCAACACTGATAATAACACTCATTTTGTTTTTCTTCTTTTTTTAATGACAATTTAATTGCAGCACAAGCTGATTAGATAATACTGCTATACAAATTGTAAAGATCTGACCAGCGGTAAGCTTTGAGTGTCGATCTTTTATTCCTCAACTGAGTTTTAATTTATGACGGCTAAATCGAACTCCCTTTTTAAGAGTTTAATTTGACCTTTTATATTTACGTTAAAGAGATAACTGTTTAAAAAGGACTTTTTTGTTTTTAATTTACAAAATAACTCCGGGACTGAAAATAATAATAACTATTATTTTTTTGAAAGGCTATGAGAAAAATTCCTTTATTTCCAGTTGGGAATTGTTAACCATTACCGTTACATATATTTTATTTGAGTTATCGTAGCCAATTAAAGTAACAATTTTTTTTTTTTTTTTGTTATTGATAACCATTATTTCCACCAAAAAATTTTTCGGTTAAAAATATGTATTATAAAAAAGCATTTATTTTTCCATTATAAACAAATAATTTATTTTTTTTGGTTGCAATTATCCATTACAAACAAATAAGAAAGTAGTCTGCATGCCCGACCCTACGATGCTCCACACCACAATATGTAGAGATAACTTTTCAAGAGTGTAGCTTAGGGACCCATGGGCAATCATGGACCACGCCATTATTTTATGAAGTTAAGATTCATGTCAAAGTTCTCACCATTGACAATATGCTTGTTCCTTAGGACAATTAGAACCTTTGTACCAAATTTCATCAATTTATCCTCAAAACTGCGACCTGAACTTTACGTACAACGTTTACATAGACATACATTTTTTCTATGATTTTTTTTGTCGCTTATTTTATAACTGTTACGATTCTTGAAATAACTGTTATTAAAGAACTTTTTTGATACCAGTTATAACTGCCACCGTTCCTGGTTAATTGTTTTTATGGATATAAAAAGTTTTTGTTTTAATTTTTTATTATTATACATATATGAGTTTGACACTTTTATTAAATAACTTTAAATATAAGCATAAAAATCGAATTATTAAATTTGAAATAATCTTTAAAAAAAAATAATTCCTTGCAAAGATTTATTTTTCAGTGGATATCGAAATTTAATTTTTAAGGTGGAAGAATTCTCGCATTTTAAATCTGATTTTCTTTTTGCAAAAAAACTTGAATATTAACTTTACTTTCTTAAATTAAATTGGCTACCGGAGGTATAAGCCTTATCTTCAATAGCATATAATCCTATAAAATTAAATATTTACATTGACAGTGAATATAAATTAAGCTTAACTTTACTCTTTTGTAAGTAATAATCCCTTTTTCCTTAAGAAAAATAAATTATCTCTTCTTTTAGCTTTGGTCAAAAAATCGTTAAGTTTTTTTCTTTCATTTGGAGTTAATGCTTTTATTCTTTATACCTAGTTGAATATTTTTCATAATGTGTGTGTGTGATGGGTTAGTTGTCTCTTTGTAACGTTAAAAGTTACCCAAAATTAAAAATGTATATAACACAAACCAAAAGCTACCGTGTTTTAAGTTTTTATCAAAAAATCGGTAAATAGGCACTTTGATAATTTAGAGAAAAAAATCGGCAAAATACCGATAAATCGGTAAATATGGCAGGCCTGATCGCAACGCTTCTCGCTAGTTTTGTTGTTGTTGCTCGGCAATTTTCAATACCACAGCACGAAAAAAACCCATCCTTTTAAGGGCATCAATGATTTTTTTACAAAAACAAAATACATGTGTTGTTTTTTTGGTAATTTTTTTTTATTATATTTTTCAATAATTGTAGACAAACATGTCTTTTGAACGAATAAACGCCATCCTTTTAAGGGCATCGAAGAATTTGTTACAAAAACAAAATACATGTGGTTTTTTTTGCTAATTTTTTTTTCAATAATTTTTGTCTACATTTCTCTTGAACGAAAAGACCCCATCCTTTTAAGGGCATCAAAGAATTTGTTACAAAAACAAAATACATGTGGTTTTTTTTTTTTTGGTAATTTTTTTTTAATAATATTTGTCTACATGTCTCTTGAACGAAAAGACCCGATCCTTTTAAGGGCATCACAGAATTTGTTACAAAAACAAAATATTTTCGTTGAAAGACAATTGAAAAAAAACGGCATCGTACAGTGAGTAACTCATTGTATTCGATCAGTATCAACTAGTATCTGCTTTTGTAAAACAGATATAAACAGATATGTTACTCTCATTCTCTTTTTATCAACTCATATCCACCATGTTACAAAAAATATCCATATCAACTTATATCAGAAACACTCGACAACTCATCCATACACACTCACTTTAGTAAACACACAGAAACTTGTACAAACAGATATATCTGTGCACGTCTTTAGTATGTATGTTTGTTCGGGTTAAATAAGATATCTTAAACCGATCGAGCTGGAACTGTGTAAGGTTATTCTAAATCCGGTGTAAAGACGGTGAAATACCCAAGATGGCGGACTTAATTTTTTATGCACTCTTTCAAGATGGGTATCAAATACAAAAAGGTCTTGCTGTGAATAAGTCGAATAAATTTAAAGTAAATAACCTTTAAAAAAACAAGCTTTTATTTTAATGCGTTAAAAAGAAAAGAAAAAATAAACTTTTACTTATAACTTGTACTATCAACTTATAACGTTATTACACAATGTGTATGATATAAAAGCTTCAAGCGAGATTTAATTGTGTATATAAACAAGTAAATTAAGTAATATGATGTGATTGATTTTACCTACTAACGTTTACAAGCTAAGTAAATATGAGTAATTTATCCCATATAAGTTGTGAAATGACGTTATAAGTTGATAGCAAAAGTTTATTATTATATTTTTAGTGCATTCAAATAAAACTTGTATTTTAAAAAGTTTTTTAAGTTTTATTTATTTTGTATACAAAGGTTTCTTTAGAAAAGTACGAACAATAAAACTAATTTATTACTCCTCAGATTTTCCCTATTCTACTTCGTAAGGGCAAAAAACCTGCATTTTCTGGCAACACTGACTCTTTTGCAAACTTTTCGGTTTTAATTATAGTTTTCGGTTTTCTGGCTTAATAGAAGTAAAAAGAAAACGGAAGTGGATTTAACAAAGTCAGCAGCAAACAATATAATTTGCAATGAAATATTGTAACAGTGTCTTTTAACACACAAAATTATCACTCAGTTGTACTTGTGAACAAATGAAACTTTCATGTTTGCAATTTTTTTTTTTTACAAAATTTGAACAAAATTCTTTTGGTAAATTTGTACTTGTATTCCTTGTTAGTTGTAGAATTTTACCAAAATAAATAACCGTAGTTCTAAGTTTTTTCAATACTATATTTTAAATTTATTTGCTTTAAAACTGTTCTTCGTATATATTTTTTTAGTTCAGCTGGCGCGTTATTTATTTGGGTTGTTAACACACAAAGTGTCTGTATATATCCATTTTGCATTTCAATAAATGTTTTTAAACTAAAACTACTAAACAGAAAAACTACTGCTGTTGGAACTACAACAAATTTAACAAATACTTTGCATAACAGTGCTGAGTCTGTTTTATTTACATACAACCCTATTTGAACTTTTTAATTTAATTCTTTTCACTTAATACAACAGAACCCTCTGCCTTAACCATTCAATATTGATGGAACCGTCAGCCTACCTCCTTCCTTTTCAAACGAACCCCACGTCGTTCCAACCCCCCACTAGCACTCCTGCTCTTCCTAAGCTTGTAAAATTCTTTTTTTTTTTGCTATTTGTGAAAATAGAAATGAAAATTTAATTTCCGTTTTTCAGTTGCATTTGAACTTATTTAAATCAAATTTCAACTCTTTGCAACCACTGCAATGTCTAAATTGGGTTCTTTTTTCTTCCTCTGTCGCTCTTCAACGGTTGGCGCTGACGTTACCCCAGTTTTAATTTACATACTCGTTGAACTCTTCTTTCTTCTTCTTTACAATATATGTAAAATATATGTCTCAGGGTTGGCAAAGTTCATATAATAGTACTTATTTTCACAAGTAAAAAACCTTCGAAAGCACATCGGTATATCGATGATTATTCTGGCATCATTAGGGATAATACTGCGAAAAATGGAGTTGAATTGTTACAAATCCCAGGAAATTTCTATACTGTTACCCTAAATGATTATATCAGGCCTGATCTGGCCATCACGTGATTTCAAAGCACGTGCCTTAGAATCACACTTGTGATTTTATGGTGTTCTAAAAATCACACAGTTATTGTGTTTTTCAGTGTTCTTTCGGCAATGGAAAATTACACCGAAAACCACAAAAACGGAACACCACAATAACACACGTGTGATTTTTATAATCAAGTGATTTTTGAATAATAGGCTGCGCTTTCGATATTGCTACCGAGTGATTTGTTGAGAGTTTAAACTTCAGATTTTAGCGTAAGGCATACTCAGATTTAAAATTAGCATTTATTTTGCAGTTTCAACTCATAATTAGTGCAATCATTTTATTGATGTTGAGTTATGAATCGAAAATTAGCAGCCCCACTAAACATGTGTAACAGTAATGTAAGTAAATTTTACACTCAAAACAAATAGTTTCATTTTACTCTAGGATTCTCGCTAACTTTTTACCGCTAAGTTCTCCCCTTGGTCTGGCCAGACCACAATTTGTTCATCTGAAAACCCCAATTAAATAAAAAGTATATAAATATATTTTTTATTGAACGTATGCTAATTACTGTAGATTATACAAATTTATTATATAATTTTATTATTTCATTATTTTACTCCATATGCAAGTCATCGAAAATGAAGTCTTTAATTTCGCACATTGCTATTTCGCATCTACCACAGCTGAAACGAGTTTTGCGTTCGGTTTTTGTAGTTAGATTGAACTAAGCGCATAATGGGCTGTTGTTTTCTGATTTGATTCAAACTTGATTCATTCGATGTAGAACATATCATTTCTAGAATTCAAGAAGGTCATTTTATAGACTTTTACAAAAAAATGGAATTAAACCCCACTTATTCGCTCCAATCGAATCCAAATTAGTTTCATTCGATTCAAATCATATAATTTATAGAATTTACGTCCCTGTTTTTTTTATTTTTGTTGCGAAAAATATTACAAGCAAAACACAAATTTGGTCTGGCCAGCCCAAGACAGTAATCCTGGGGTTAAGATAAAGCAATCATCAGCTTATTGCAACTTTTTTTTCTTCACTCTTTTGAGTGCAGCTTAAAATTTTGCACTATATTTACAAACAAATATCCTGTTTTTCTTGATTAAAGCCAGGAGATATTACATTATTGACAAAATTTTATGTTGTTTAATTTATTTTGCTTATGCATATCCTCACAAAAATACAAAATTAAATTTTTTAAATTTTAGTAAGAATCCGGATATATCCAGCTTTTTGATTGCATGTACAAATTATATACTATTTGAATTGAGTGCAGATTTTATGCATTCAATCACAGTTGATGGTAGTGAAAAAATTTGCAATACCACTCAATTTTTTTAGTGCTAGTGAAAAAAAAACCAATCATCACTAAAGCTGTTTTATTTGCAGTTTTATTTAGTGATAGTGCAATGCTGATTTAAAGCAATATTTAGTGCACTACCCCCAACTATGATTCTTAGATACAATATGAAATAAACTATGCTTCGAAAATGATATTTGATCCATCGAAATTTACAAGGAATGTATAAATTTTCTATTCATTCAATAAGTAATTAGTTTTATCCATTTGGTAATTTCTAAGTAATAAAACCAGGTTGCTAATTCTGGCAGTCGTGATAGAATACTTATTCGGTTCGAAGGCAAATTTATATATGTGACCCGGTCTATTAAAAGGTGGCTTACGACTCAAAAAACAGAACGAAGGAAAACAACTACCGAAATGCATTGTTTATCTTTAACAGCTGATTTTTCGAAATTTTGTTTTTGAGTCATAAGCCACCTTTTCATAGACCGGGTCAGATATAATTCTTTCAGTCGATACTGAACGATTCAAAATTATTTTTTCAGTGTTGTAAGCTTTTATTTGAGTTTTGACAGAACTGAAAAAAATTTCGATACGTTTAATATCGACTGAAAGAATTATAAATAAAATTGCCTTCGAAGCGAAAAAGAATTCGATCACGACTGCCAGAATTAGACCCCTGGCCACTCAAATAAATCGAAAGGCGGAACATAATTCTGTATTTGGCTTCTGCAAAAAACGAGAAATTAATTTAAAGAAGCTTAAAGAACTTGTATCGGAATTGCAACTACGAAATTAAGACTATTCCAATCGGAATATGAGACAGGACTGAATACAGTGTAATCACCCTTAACGGACATCTTTCGTAAGCGGATACCACCATTTAACAGGCACTGTTGCCTGATCTAGGAAGTATTTCATAAGGAAATAAAATTAAACTCTTCTGAGCAAACACAATCCTTGCACGGACACATTTTAATGGTCTCTTCGGTGTCCAGCGATGGGATATCGCACTGTTTTTATACACACACCACAATAGTGGAGAGGTATTATGTGTTTGTGCTGATGTTTGTAACATCTTAAAATATTCCCAGAGCCACCTTTTAGCATCCGGTCGACTTTAAGTCACTTTCTGAGTCGATTAAACGATGTCCGTCCGTCCAGCTGGTTGTCTGTAATTTTGAAGGTAATTTTATGAAATTTGCTGCATGGGTTTCAATTGTCAGAGACAAAATGCCTATTGAAGATAGCGATAATCGGTGCATAATTGTACAATATAGCCCCCATAAATAATTCTATTTTCTCTTTATGCAAGAAATCGATGTACATATCATATCTAGCAACTGTTAGAATTTTACATTATTTTCTCTAGTATTTTGTAAAAAAAAAATGCAATTGTATTCCCCTTTGTGATATAGGAGTACATATAAAAAAATCCCGTTTTTTGTCTCTACTGAACATTTTTAAAACTTTAAGTTAACCCCCTTTAGAGGAACCAGTGCGATATGTAGGTGAAGATATCCTAAATATATTCAGCACAAAGTACTTTTACACGAAACTTAACCTCATAACATAATTATTTTCTGGTAGGAACCCATGGTCCAACTAAGGCACACCCTTGAAAATTTGCCCTTATACACTGTAGTGCAGGGAAGCAAGTGATCAGGCTTAATAGAATATACTTTCTTACTTATTTTATTTAATTTAATTTAAAGGGTCAACAAAATTTCGTTATTTTGTCCAAGAATTTTGTGGAGATTCTAAACGTGTTGTATATTTTGTTCCTCATAAAATGGTTACGAATTCGCAGGGGTAAGGACGATTTTCAGATAATAGTTTGTTCTGCATTTAATATTTAAATTTGGTGTAAAATCCGAATATACTGTAGGCTTTAGTTGACAGACATACATGTGTACTTGTCAATACTTCTTACCTGTATCTATGGGTGTTTTAAAATATTGCAATTTTTTCCATCAGAAATTGCTGTGACCAAGGAAGGGCCGTTAGTAAAAAAGTCCACTTTGATGAGAGAATATTGTATTTAAATTAGTTTTGGAACAAAAAACTTTTAATAGTATATTGGTATAATTTTAAACACCCTTTGCCATCCCTGAAATGTGTCCTGTATAAGCAGGAGAATATTTACAATTTTTTGTATGAAATTTTTATTTGTTAATCTTATGCGATAGTTTATTTTAGTCAGTGAATACTCAAAAAAAAAAAAAAAAAAAAAAAAATTGTATTCAGTGTCTGAATGTAGAAGGTATTTAAACCCTTAGTTTAATAAATAAATTTTAAACTAATTTAACCCTAGGATTCTCGGTAACTTTTTGCGCGGTGCCCCGGTAGGCTAGCTGGTAGTGAGCTAGTCTATCAGTACCGAGGTTGCGGGTTAGATTCCCGCCAAGACTCTGGTCTCCTGCAGACAAGCGAAAAGCTTCGCGGGATTTAGTATAGGAATAATAAAAAAAATAATAAATAAGTTCTCTTCTTGGTCTGGCCAGAGCACAATTAGAATAGCTAAAAAATCCAATTAAATAAAATTAACTAAATACATTTTTATTGAACGTATGCTTATTACCTTTGACGAATTTTTGATATAATTTTATTATTTAATTTTTTTATTTCAAATGTAAGTCATCGAAAATGTAGTCTTTAATTTCGATTATTGCTTTTTCGCATCTACTACAGCTGATTCGAGTTTTGCGTTTGGTTTTTGCAGTTAAATTGAACTAAGCGAATAATGGGCCGCAGTTTTCTGATTTGATTCAAACTTGATTCATTCGATTCAGAACATATCATTTAAAGAACTCAAGTTGTTTTTTTTTTTTTTTTTTTTTTTTTTTTTTTTTGATATTTTGTAATATTTAAAAAATTTTGAAAACAAAACAGAAATTTGATATAGCAAGACCAAGTGGGTAACTTCATATTTGCTTCAACAATCGAATCCATATTAGTTTGATTCAGTTCAATACATATAATTTATAGAATTCACGTCCCCGTTTTTTTTTTTTGATTTTTTTTTTTTTATATATGAAAAATATTGCAAAACACAAATTTGGTCTGGCCAGACCAAGACAGTAATCCTAGGATTAAGCTCAAATTCATAAAACAACAAAAAGTTGAAACTCTGTAAAGATATCACAAAAAAAGCGTCACCATTTTTGCACTCTAAAAAACCTATAATCTATTTTATATTTTAATTTGTGAAACTTTATGTAAAATTTTAACCAAAATCTTATTCTTTCTTTTTTTTTAAAGGTGAAGTCGAACGTCTACTTAAGGAATATCGTCAAAATCAAGAATTGGTACGCCGTATCGGTGGCCACTATTATCAAATTATTTATCCGGTTCAGCTGAGACATCACGAAAAGATGGGCATTTCAACGCGTGAAGTTAGTGCACCAAAGGTACGAAATCGTTTACGTTATAAACGAAATTTAAACAATTATACAATGGTATGTTCATACTCTCACTTCCACTACAAAAAAATGTCTCTCTCAAACTCTCTCCTCTCATTTTTCATGTTAAACAAATACTAATTTTAAACAAAAAATGGGCTTTTATAAATTTTGTATTTCTTTATGTTATTGTTATCCTTAAATTAGATAAAAAAATTTTTAATTGAAATCAGTAACGAAACATAAGACGATTCTTAAGCCCCAGTTAGCTGAGAGTAACAGTAATGTTACAGTACAGTAAAAAAGTAAGAAAATCTATTTCCTACAGATTTAGACGTTACGGTCTTTCTGCTTAATATAGACGTTCTAATTGCGTTACATACAAAAAAATGAAGCAGCTAATTTGCAACGTTACTGTTACTGTCAGCTATCTGGGGCTTAATGAATTCTCCATTAAAAAAGCCCATTTTTATGAAACCCATTTAAAGTTAATTATTCGATGTTGTCTGTTATAATACTAATTTTAAAATGCATAGGATACTATTTTACGAGTTCAATTGTCAAGTTATTAATTAATAAAATTGTAGTCGTGTTAAATTTTATATATTGAAATTTGGCCACTACTTAATTCTTTAAAATAAATTCGGCTAATTCTTTGCAAGGCCTTTTTATATTAAAGAGAAGTAATGGGTCCCCTGATTTTTACATATCCATTGCAAACGTATTTCATTTTAGCAATTGTTTTGGAAATTAAATTTTTTTTGTTTTAATTTATTGCAAACTTACTCCGAAGTTTTTATTTTATTGCAACTACAATTAGATTTTTGACATTTAACCCTCATGTGGACACCTAGGTACCCGGGTACCTATGGCGTTTGCAACCAAACTATTTTCATTAAAATTGATAATCTGCATATCTTTCAAAAATAATAAATAGACTTTTCCATGCAGCTAAAAAAATTGTATAATTTGTGCGTGAGAGAACAATTTATTCTTAACATCCTAAACTGCGCAACAAGGTACCCGGGTACCTGTACGTGTTTTATGTCAATGTGGCCCTTGTAAGTATATGTTGTGCTTGTTTTTTATTGCCATTTTTCACAAAAAGATGCCACAAATTTTATATTATTTATTTTATTATTATTCAATTTTTTAGCAAGATGCATTTGGCACTTGTAACCAAAATAAACAAACAAAATCCATTTAAAAAAATTAAGTAACGCCTTTTTATATTAAGCCCTCAACCGTAGGTGGGACCCGGGTACCCTGTAAAAAGTGATTTTTTTTTGCCACACACATAAGGGTTAAATAAAAATATGATAAAGCTTCGTACAGACGGTGTTAAGATCTTACAATAATGTAAAGTCTGGCAATGTGGTGACAATATACTGCCAAAGAAAAATTGTCACCAAAAGTAAAGTGTTAGTTAAGACTATTCTAAGAAAACCATACATTTTCATTTGAAGACTACTACTTTCTAACAATAAATTAATCTGCCTACAAAAATTGTCAGTTCACACGGTTGTCAGAAAATTGCATAGCAAGAACTGCAAGATCTGATTTTAACTTGGAATGAAAAAAAATTTGCGTGTATTGATAAAGTGGAAAAACTGTTATTGAAGGGAAAAAGCAATAGCAACTTTTAGGTAGATTTAAATAGGTTTCTTTGATGTTTGTTAAAATAAATTTTAATTTTGCAAAATTAAACTTTTTTGTTTTTTCTTTTCGCGACTTATGTATATCAGGTATGGATACTATGGTGCAGTTGTACTTTTTTTTTTGATTTATTAGTGGATATCCTTAAAAAAAAGTTGTAATTAATAAATAGTCTTTTTTCTCAATACAGAAAATATAAAATTGGTACCGTTATAGTCTCAAAATAACGTCTTTCTATTGAAGTTGGTACAAGATCCGAAACACCATTTTCCAACCCTGGCACGTATGTATTTGCAGCATTGTCAATAGAAAAAGGTCTCTGACAACAATGCCATTGTCGGATGTATGGACTTTGCACATCTAACAATAAAAATAATCTTCCAATATCTGACAATGATCCGCCAATGGCAACGAAGAGTATTCACAAGTTTGTCCGATATCTAACAATATTGTTGTCTTAAAATGGACTGTCAATAATTTTTCTAAAAACGTTTTCAAAAAAAAAATAATAATAATTATAAATAATAACTACCAGTTCACACGGCTGTTAGGCATTTTTAGCACTTTTTACTGACAATATTCCCAGTAAAACTTCGTCTACAAAATAAGTAATCAGGAAAAAGTAAAAAAAACTACTTACAATTCTTCTGTAAGAACCAATGAATTTTACAAGGGATGTCCCAAAATGAACGGATCCAAAAGTAAGACTTCATTTTTATTTACATTTATCTGAAAAATTTAAATGAA
The DNA here is from genome assembly GCA_943735925.1 of Pollenia amentaria. Lineage (NCBI taxonomy): Eukaryota > Metazoa > Arthropoda > Insecta > Diptera > Polleniidae > Pollenia > Pollenia amentaria. The sequence goes on along the minus strand of OX031008.1, from coordinate 193,541,087 downwards.
AAATAAGTAGTTTAAGAAGTAGTTAAAGCTGTAGCTTTAGAAGAAAGCTACTAAATAATGATTAAAAGAAGCTATTCATTTTGAAAAATTAACCGAAGTATTTACTGGTTTGTTAGATCTGACCACCGTCTGTCTGTACGAAGCTTAAGTCATGTAGTTAACAAAAACAAATTGGTAAAACAAAACAAAAAAAAAACATATTTTCTGCACTTCATGTTTACACTGTTTTTTAATCTGATAAATAGTCTCGAAGTTATTAAAAATAATTGCAAGAAAAAACTATGAAAAAATTTTGGAAAATCTTAGTAAATAAAAGGAGGACAAAAACTTTGCATACCAGTTAAATACTTATAAGTTACATATAAGTCCAAATAATATAAACTTATTAAAGCTGTTTAATTTATACTTAACTTTTACAATTACATATACACTTAAAAAAAATATTTTCCTCAAAAAATAAATAAAAACCCCATGTCATGCTTTCATTAAAAAAAAAGAAAGAAATTCACTCTACAATTTTCATTTACCACTTTCCCAAAATGTTCTAAATGTGTTTTATAATTTTCCAAAACAAATTCCAGAACATCTACACTAATTCTAGAAGTAAAACCAATTCAACCATCATCATTATCACAGCCATAGTCATCACTGTCACGATCCCTGACAATTAAGTGTTGGATATACCATTGATATTTGATATTGATCTCGAACAAAATTATATTAAATTTTCGTTTTAAAATTTATAATAAAAAAAAAATTATAAAAATTTTACAAATCAGTCTAATTTGCATGTATTTTATTTCTATAATTAAAAATCACTTACAAAATTATGAAGCACAAAATTAAATTTATTACAAAAAAATTTGCATGATATTTTTTTTATATATGTATATCTTTTTTTTTTCTTTCATATAAAAATTTACCCAAAAAACTTAAATTATTTAAATCCATACAAAATTTTACTTGTAGAGGTAGTTTGTCAATAAATGTTCATATAAATATTAAATAAACGTAGTTTAGCTATCCCAAACTTATACACGCAGAGAAAAATCATTTCCAATATGGTTGGTCACCTCCAACAAAACTATTTAACGAAATTGCTTAAACATTTTATGGTTAATTTACCATATTATTACTACCGGCAACCGTATAATGGTTAGTCCAACATCAAGGCCAACACACAATCATACTGTAGCTGCATCTAAACATGTTATGGTTAAATATGGCAATAATTGTTTACCACTTATAATTTTTTTTTTTTGTTTTAAATTAACAATAGTATTTTCTTATTAATTAATTTATTTATGACGTGCTTAATTCCCAATTTTTATTTTTAATAAAAACACAGAACTTTGTTGTTGTCGGAAAGCTGGTTTCGCTGGTTGCTTAGGCCATCTCAACAGGAAACTTTTCCAAAGACTTTAGAATATTATACAAATAAGCAGGGCTGTGGAGTCGGAGTCGGAGTTGAGGTTTTTGTACCGGAGTCGGAGTCGGAGTCGCAGTACCCAAAAAAACGCGTGACTCCGACTCAAAAATTTTTCGGCATAAAAAATTTAAAAAAATTTCTAATATTTTCCAATATAAAAATTCTTCGAAATTGGCGATGCAATATTTTGCAGATCAATATGAATAAGTAGATTTTAATTTATTTTATGAGAAATAGTTGATTCAAGTACTTTACTATTTAAGTATATTTTTTATACGTGCGGGAAAAAGTCTAAATTACATTAGCAAAACTTATACTCAGTTATTGATCTAGTTGAAAAAAGATGTGTGATTTTTTAAATAATTTACTCATGCTAAAAAATGTTAATGACAGGAATTGCCAATAATTTTAATACCAAAATTTGTTAACCATCAACGCTGAAATATTTTCAACATTGTACAGAATAAGTGTTGCTATAGCGCATAAATACTAGTATGTATTAGAAAAATTGTGACGTAAAATTATTTCTCTTTTGTGTAGAAACATCTTTATCGGCCTGCCTTTAATTCCTACCATAACACTCATGTTTTTCTTATGCACATTACGCGGGGATTCCCAAAATTCGTTTAATAAAGATGTTTCTACACAAAAGAGAAATAATTTTACGTCTCATTCATTTCGCATCACGGTTAGAGTAGGAGTCGGAGTCGTGAGTCGGAGTCGCACTTAAAAAATTTCAGCGTTTGGAGTCGGAGTCGGAGTTAGTACTTTTTTCGGACGACTCCACAGCCCTGCAAATAAGACTATAAAGTGAATACGAATTTTAAGCACTCAGGCCTTACTTGAAACAATATCAAAGCTTCAACAAATCCACAACATTAACGAGTGAATTTATCTTTTCTTACATTCCCCTACAATTAGCTGGTTTTTTTCCAACTCGAACTGTAGTTGTAAAAGGCTAAAAGCAAAAAACAAAATTTAAATAACAAATTACTTAATAAAGCAACTTGCCATTTCAGTTTTTTTATTTGCGGGCCACATGCAAATTAATTATCGAAAGTTATTTTCGGGAATAGAAAATTTATTATTTATTTATTTATTATTGACGTGCTAAATTCCCAATTTTTATTTTTGATAGAAATACTGAAATTATTGATGTGGGAAAGCCAGTTTCTATGCGCATTCCACTGCTTGCTTAGGCCAGCTCGTTAGTAAACATTTACCAATAGTATTTTCCTCTTTTCCCATAGCAACATTCTATTGTTGAAAAACATCCATGCTATCATAGCGGTAACGTATTTTTGTTATAATTAATCATAACATGTTCGAAGTCAACCATAATATGGTTTCTGCTTCTTAATGGAGGAATAATCTAACCTTTTCCCTATCCGTGACAATAATTTGGTTAAATTAACAATAATATGCTTAAACACTTTCGCTTAAAACAGTTTTGTTGGAGGTGACCATATTGAAAAATGTTTATTTTTGTCTGGGCGTAATAAAAAATAAAACCTAATACGAAATTCAAAAAAAAAAAAAACACACACACTCACACACACATATTTTTATAGTCCCTACTAGGATATTCATTTAATCGGGCTCTTGCTTTAATCGGTTAACCGCTCGATTAATTAACCGAGGTTTTGGTTTAATCGGTCAGTAATCGGCTAATTTTGTTATTGCTCGGTTAACCGATTAATTAATCTTTTTTTATTTCAATAAATAAAAATGCAACAATGTTTTTTTATTTGGAGTTTATTAGCAAAATAAAACAATAACATAGCTAACAAACATAAAAAAAACTAGCAAACAAAAAAAATAATTCATAAATATGTAATACGTATTTTTTTAATTAATAGATAACTATTATGTATTAATTGAAAAATAAACTGTGAGATCATTTTTTTTAGTTATTTCAATAGTTTAAGGTGATCTTATAAAATAATCTTTTCGAAAAATAGTTTGGTTTAAATGATTAGGATTTAAGCGATTCTTTTTCTTTTAGTTTTGATAAATGTTGACTTGGAAAAAATTCTTTCACTTGTCGTTGATGTTGGAAAACTCAACAGCAACCCCTAATACTGAATATCTAATTTCTCAGTCCTTTCCCTGGATTTCTCTAAATAAATGAAATCTTCCATCATGACATTAGAGTCCTGTTCTATTTTGAAAATTTTTAACACTTCTAATTGTTTTGGTTAATTTTGTTGAGAGATTGATATTAGAAGATATAAGGAAAAACAACTATCTAAACACATACATACAAAAAGTACGTGAAACAAAAAGCTGTTGACAGCAAACTCTTCCCAGCTAGCATTTGGTATTATAATCGAATCTTTTAGGAATCAGCTTCAAGAGCAATTTAACCTCATATGAGCTAATTTTTCGATCATAAATGACACCCTTGTTGTGAGAAAATGGTACCCCATCAATAAATCAATTAAATAAATAATTTGTGATACAATTTGCTGATTCCTTTTTGAGCATATGTATGAATCGTATGTGAATCCTTTTTCAATCGCTCTAAAGATAAATCAGTTTTTAATCTCGAAATAAATCTGAAAAGGCTCATTTACGTTATTTTTACAAAAAATTATCACCCAAATGCTAGCTGGGTTATTTAAAATAAAGATCACTGAACTTCTTTGTTTGTGTGAAAAAATATTTTCTAAACACATACCACTTGTATATGAGACAAAATAAATAATTAAAAACACAAAAAAAATTTTTTATAATACTACAAAAAATTAAAAATTGTATTACGTCGGTTAATCGACTGAAATTACCCGGTTTAATCGTTAATCGAAAATAGCCGATTTTAAATTAACCGATCAGTAGCCGATTTTAAATTAATTAATCGGTTAACCGAATGAATACCCTAGTCCCTACCCAGTTGGCTAAGTCTTTAAGACATCCTTGAAGACGGATGCACGACAATGGTAATTTCTGCACGACATGTGAGGGACAGCCAGAACAAATAGTCAACGACATTTTCGAACAAGTGTCGCGAGAATCGTGCACGACACAAAGAAAGACATTGACGCCCTTCATGTCGTTCATTCGATCGAACAAATTATTTTTGTTTGTTTAGAAGACAGCTTGCAAGACAATGTCGCTCATATTATCGTGTATAGGTATTGCTTTAAGACACGTTACAAGAAAATTTCGGTCATGTTTACGTGGGCAGGCTTGTATTAAAGATAACTTGGAAGACCACGTCGGTCACATCGTCGTTTATAAACTTCTTTAGAAGACAGTGCACTAAGCAATGTCGAGAATTTTGTCGTAAACGACATTTTCCTCAAAATTGTCTGTTAGAAATCCCAAGTGATAGAGGACATGTCGTGCATAAATAGTTGACGACTTCGCCGCCAGCAGTTTTGCCAACTGGGTTCATTTTATTTCATAGGTTTTGTAAACAGAAAATGGAAGACAAAAGAAAATGAAAAATTAAAATAATAAAATGCGAGAGACTTTAAAGATACTCCCGACGTTTCAATTATAGACTTTAGGATTTTTGCCTAAAGTTGAAGACTTAATTCTGTTTGAACACATACAGAGCCATGTTTTGGAAATCGAGTGAAAATGAAATCGATCGAGTTTTTGTTCTATATATTTTTTTAAAAAGTCCAATGTTTTTCCTGATTTTAAGAGTAGTTCTCATAAATAAAGATTATCTGCCAGGCCTCCAATGTCGACAAGAACATTTCTTTCGCATTTTTACATTGAAAACAATAATAAAAAATTTAAATTTGTTTTTGTTTTCCATATAAATATAAGAAAGAAATGTTCTTGTCGACATTGTGGGCCAGGCAGTATATATGTACTAACAGTATGAAGTAAAAGGGAATATTTTTAAATTTCTTGTTTTTTAAATTTGTTCGATTGCAATTTTACTCAAACTAGATTTCCAGAATTTGGCTGATAGTTTAAATTGTTTATAACGTTTTTTATTATAAGTTCCTGTTCAATCCATTGGGGATCATAGGGTCAAAACAAATTTCTTCCATTGATATCCATCAATTGCTAATGGCTTCAGTTGCCTCCAACCCATTTTGTGTGCTGCAGCTTCCTTTTCTATTTGTCGTCTCCAGGTATAAACTGGTAGTCCACTTCATCAGCTTCCCTGTCGGTTCCATTTAACGGTTGCATTTGTAATGTCGACCTCATGTTATTCGTAGCCGCAAATCCTGCAAGTTTGCTTGCAATTGCAGCCATTTAATAGGAAAGGGAGCTTCATGATCAAATTGTAAAAACGTCGATATTTATATTTAAACAAAAATCAATTGCTACTGGTACGTTTTTTGATTGTGTAGTTCTTCATATCCACCTCCAAATATCTTCTTCTCAAGTTGCTGAAAAAAACAAATAATATTAAAAAAATTTATAAAGAATTCAAGGCATTTTGCTCATTCTTAATAACCAAAGAATTCTGCTTTAAAGATTTTTTTTCTTTCATAGAAATAAAGTTAAGAACTTTCCATGCTCCAGCCATTATAAAACACTTTCAATAATTTCTCCCCACGGACTATTTTGTACTTGATTTTCAAATACTTTTAAAACAATAACATCGATTGATAAAAGTTTTTACAGTACTTAAGACAAAATTTTAATTACTTGGCTAAATGCTTGCTTACGCATTATTTATACTTTATAGTCAAAAGGGTCTGTTTAGATTAAGGGGAAAAAATTTCAATCTTGTAAATTTTATTCGCATTTTAAACAACGTAAATAATTTAGCACTCAAGATGACTCCAAAAAGATAGAAAAAACATTGAAGAGGTTAATTATAAATTACCTTAAAATTCTAAAAGCATTTTCAATATTTAAATGCGCTTAAGTTGTTCTAAATGAGAATAATGTCAAAAACATTTACAGCTATAAAGAAAAATAGCAAATTTTTTTTTTGTTAATCACGTAAAAGTAATTTAGATAATATTGTATTCTATTCATACTTTCATTGGTTCTTATGAATAAGAAGAAAAAAAAACATAACCCCCTTTTCTCAAGGATAATGAAATGCCAAAGTATTTAGTCGTTTTCGCTCACACCTCAATAGCTCCTGCTTCTTCCCTTTTAAACACAGAAAACATCACAACAAATATTGCAAATGAAGTGAAATTATTTATGACTAAAATTAGCAAATTAGCAGTGAGTGCTTTTTACAAAAGATTTTTATTTAAATATTGGTTAGGGGCAAAAGTTCAACAACGCATTTATAACAATAGAAACCATGTATAATATAAAACATAATTTATTACATTATATCAATAAATTTTCATTTGTACAACTCATTGTCCCTTGTTTTCACCATTGCAGAAAGTTATAAATATTATTTAACAAATTTTTTTCTATTAATTCAGTATTCTACGAAAAACGACCAAGACGAATTATTAGCGATATGTGGTGGAAGTTTTAAAACTTCTAAAAGAAATTCGGTAAATTTATGTCGTGTTGTGACCCAGGTATGTGATCATATTGTTGAACCCTATACCTTTGGATTTTCAAGTGCTTAAACCTCAGATGCTTTAAATTTTTTTGTAACCTGATATTAAGCATATATAAACGTTATCCATTTCCTTGGCTTAACCCTAAGCGAAACATCTGATATCTATCCAGATTTTTAAAAAGCTTTTTTTAATGAATATTTCAATTCACCTGCTTTTAAACAGACATTATATATCGCACTTAATCAACAAGAGGGTATTAACTCAAAATTTAAAAATTTTCAGTAGAAGCAAAACAATTTTTAATTTAACATTGAAGGCATATGGAAATGAATTTTAAAACCAACCGTTTCATTAGCAAAAAGTAGACAAAATAGCAAGATATTTTTACAGCGGGCAGATATGAATATAACGTGTAGATTTTTTCGAAAAAGTGGAAAAATAAAAATTTTGAGATAATACCCTCTTGTTGATTAAGTGCGATATATAATAATTCATTATTTATAAGAACTATCTAGTGAATAAAAACCTAATTATGCCAAACCACAAATGCATTTCATTTAACATGATTTTAGTTTTAAAAATCTGAGAAATAAGTTCCAGTTAACTCATTATTTGAAGAAAGATCCTAAACGATTCCTTAGCCCAATTTAGAAAGTATATACAAAGCTTTTGTGACAACTAAATTTAATATTATCCACATCCAACTAAAAACACAAAAAACATTATGACGATTGAAGACTAATCAGACAAGTTTTAAAGACTTTCAGAATGGTTTACTCCAGAATTAATGGAATATGCGGAAGGGAGGCATGGGCACACAAAAAGATATTTTCTTATACTTCATTGACTAAGGAAAAGTAGTTGACACGATGCAGCACGATAAACTGATAAAAATTCTTATATCAGAAACTATACCTGACAAGGAAATTCGATGTATTAAAAGCTCAACAGAGAGATGACCGAAAGTCTTGAAATTTTCAGAGGAGTCAGACAAGGCTACATATTGTCCCTATTATTATTTAATATATACTCTTAAAAGGTCTTCCTGCAATCCACAACAACGTTCGAAAATAAATATATAAGCTACATAAACGGCATATTTCTGAACAAAATTAGATATGCTAATGATACTACCCTATTTGCTGATGGTATGATGGAACTCCAACACCTAGTTAACAAATTGACGACACAGAGTGAAACATTCGGCCTGAGCTTTACAATAAGAAAAACTTAATATGAGTAAAAGAAATAATCATAACACAATCACCTTAATAATACGAAATACCTACATCGAGAGAGTATAAAATTTCAAATATCTGTGATTTTCATGGGTAACCACGCATGTCCATTTTTTCGATTTTGAGATGTTGATGCCATATTACTGAATTGTAAACGCTCTTTTCATGGTTCTTAGAATTTCAAAAGGTTCAATACCTAGCCCACAGTTCGATCCAGAATGTTTTTCCGCTCTCCTGAAAAATTTGATTTTAAGAAATACGCGGTTACCCGTGAAAACCACAGATATATTGATGTTAAAATCAACGATCAAAGGTATTGTTTAAGGGAAATCAAATGCCGTATTGAAATGGTCAGAGATGCATTTTTTAAATATAAAAGAGCTTTTAAAAGTCCAGACATCAATTTTTAAACGAAATTACGATTTGACCAAATGCAATGGAGATATGGACCATAAAAGCTGCTGATATGAAGAGACTAGAGGCCTTCGAAATGTTATTATCAGAGAGAGAGAGAGAGAGAGCATATTTGGGGAAACCAATATATAAGCTGTTACAGCTAATTACGAGAGCTAATTACTATAGAAAAAGTAAGAAACCAAATGGCTAAATAATGTCCTAGTGCGGACCGAAAGCTGAGATCTTGGAAAGGTTTTTTTTAATGCGAGAAATAGAGAAGCTTTTGCAGATATAAAGAAAAACTAATGGAGATTATCTGAAATGTCACTTAACCAAATGTCGCTAACATTCAAAAAACGAATAGGAAAATAAGAGAAGAAGAATTATTAGTTGTAATAGAAAAATTTTACTTATGCAATTATTTTAAGTGCAATTCGCATTTATACCAACTGAGCTTTTTGATTGACCACAAAACGGATAAGCATGCATTTTTTACGTAGTTAAGAAAAAAATCCAGCCAATAAATAGATATTTAAATTTTTTTTTAAACTTAAGTAATTTTCCTCAAAAAACATCGCATTCCAAAGCTTTTTTCCCGACACCATATTAACTTGATTAAAAACAGAGTTCATTTTCATGACGATAAGAATGAGGCGTGTCAAAAGTTTTTTTTAATAATTTTCAACCGCATTAATATTCAATGCCCAAAGTGAAGAGGGCAAATATAACTTTCCTAAATGTTGTTATTTAATAACATATGAACTTTAAAAATACCCGCAATATTAAAAATCATAATTTTTTTTTTTTTTTTTTTTATTCCTAAGCTAATCCCGCGAAGCTCTTCGCTTGTCTGAAGGAGACCGGAGTCTGTGGCGGGAATCGAACCCGCAACCCCGCTACTCATAGACTAGCTCACAACCAGCTAGTCTACCGGGTCACCCCAGCTAGCCTACCAATGCCAAAAATTTCCATAAATAAACCAACATTTTGCAAAAGTTTTTAAAAATTTCCCAAAGCCGTTTAGAAACACTTATTTTAAAAGCTGTACCTTAAAACAATAGCAAATTAAGTTCATTTATAAATTCGAATTTTCGGCAACGAATAAGAATATTACAATCAGCATTCGGTAGCGTAATACCACATGATGAACAAGTCAGAAAGTACACTATACCTAATCCTATGATACCCTTAAATTATTAACAGAAAAATTTCCAAGAGTGTATCCTATTTTGGACTCATGGGAAATTATGTACCTGATAAAACAAATGTGTATTATTGGTTTCAGATGCAGTTTTTTGGCCAGACTATTATCTTGATATGAGATTTTTTCGTCTTAAAGTAAATTAAGGGAGTTGATTATCGGACATAAGGTCAAGCGAAACTTCCGCAAAGACAATCTTCCGGAAAGACAGAAATCAATTCCCGCAAGAAGAATACTAACGAAAGCCTCAGCCGATGAAGTACCACAGGTGACTACTGACTCCCGTGGTACCAGAAAGGATGTCTGTTCAACCGTCATCGTAAGAGATCGAGAACATCTCCTTAGGTCTGTCAATCTCGGATTTTTGCCCTATCCCAGGGAGTTTTTCCCATGATTTACTTGGAATATGTACAGATTAAATATTCTTAAGATGATTCCTACAAACCACCAGTGGGAAGGCATTAAATTGGAAATGCATCCTCTCGACGAACGGCCATCGTGAGATCGATTCGAATTACTGCTTTTTTTAGTATACACTAGATTTAGAGTTAAATCTGTAGCCAAATTACGAAATTCGATATCGTTCAAAAATAGAATTTTAATTCGAATAGTATTTTGGCCCTGGTACCGTGGGATACGTATTCCATAATACTTTGTGAGATAGAAATCTAATGAGTTTTGTTTCGACTGCCCAAATTCCTAAGTCAACATTACAGTTTGTATTCACACTATCACACCTGCTTTTATTAAAATGCAACCCTGATCCAATGAAACGTATTATTGTTTAAAAAAATTATACAAAAAAGGAAGAAGTTGTATGGGATGTCAGATTTTTTTTCGTAACACTTGTGATTTTCATAACAAATTTCATTCACACTACTACACCTCTACATGTTACTTGAGTTTTTGACCTTAAGGTCTACTCGAGGATGCCAATTTAAGTTAAAACTCAAATCTGAGCAAGAGAGATCTCGAATTGGGGTTAGGAGCAGATCTTTGTGAACGACTTAAATTTTACATAGAAATATCCGCAGAAGTCCATTACATTGGCCTAACAGCTCAGGTTGTTGTTCTTGCCATTATGTGAACAAATATGTAGGTCAGTTTGTTAATCAAAAGTCGTTGAGATATAATTTCATTTTAGGTAACAAAGATTTTGTAAACTTGCCACATTTACAAATACATGGCAGTCATCCCATAAGTGGCACCCGTTTTTTTTTTTTTTTTTTGTAATTTATCAGCTTTTCATATAATTTGTTGCATATCTACTTTATTCTACCAAACTCAATTGGCATTGCGTACTTTTAGGCATTTTTCATTACATCCTAGAGCAATAACATTTTCAAGTTTTACGAATTCACTTATTTGTTTATTTAATTCTAAATTGTATTTTAAAATGCTTTAAGTGAAATCAATAAAAACGTATCATAAAACAATTTACAAATAATAAAAGTACCTAAAGAACAAATGGATAATTTATACTTTTCTCAATGAAAAAAAACTTTTTCTAAAACCAACAAAAACTTGAAAACTTCTGATTTGTGTAACACAATTTGGTAATGGAAACAACAAAATATATAATAACTTCGGAAACAGATACGGGAACAAGATTTTACTTTTATAAGAACAATAATAAAAAAAAATCCACTTAAAACTTTTAATTTGAATGTCAGTTAAACAGTTTATCAGAAATTTGTTAAGGCCTGCTATCAAAATTAATGGATTTTTAAAGAGATGTTTGCCTTAATTTAAAAAGTCGTAATATTTATATGTCAATAAATTTTATATTGATTTTGAAATATTTTTTATGGCAATTTTTGGACGAAAAAATTATAATGTAATTAATGTAATTGCCAATGGAAAATTTAAATTTCGACTTATGCCAAATAACTGAATAAACTGCAAGTTTAGTGCCATAGAATGGAAGAAGAATACAAAAGATTGATTGCAATGAAGTTACAAAATAATTATTTTTTAGGAAAGCAAAAAAAAAAACGTTTTTAACTGGCAGGATTATTTATTTTTACATTTTTTTTGTTTTGAGATTATTGAAACTAATAATAAATACTTTTATGCAAAAGGCTTTTAAAATGTTATTACACTTTGCAAAACCATTTCCTTTGTATAATTTTGTTAGTTACTTACAACGTTTTTCCAGTGACTGACTCTTTGTATGATATTTTGAAAGCATTAAGGTGCAAACTTTTTGGTGATTTGATGTTTAAATAGTGTAACAGAGAAATGTAATTAATGTAAAGTGACTTTTACAACGGTATTCGCGGCTGTGCTTCAATTGTTTTGATTAATTTAAAAATCAATAAAGTTCAATTTTGATGTATGTATGTACACAGAACAAATAAAAATGGATTTCAATTAAAAAATGTGTGGTTCCCCATTCCCCATTACAATTATTCGGAATTCTCCCAACATTCATTGTAGTTGTAAGTGGGTAAAGAAAAAACATATTAAAAAAAAACAAAGTGCTTTTATTGTTTTCGCAAGAAATCAAAATGAATACAATTTGCCAGTTCAGTTTTTTATGCACGTGCACTTGCAAAACTCTATTATCAAAGTTGCTTTGGGAATACTCTTATTTATTAAAAGATTTTGTTTGTTGTGCTTAATTCCCTTTTTTTTACCCACTTACAACTACAATTAATGTTGGGAGAATTGCAAATAATTGTAGTGGGGAATGTAAGAAAAAGATGAACTCATCACTGATTTATTGTTTGGTATTTTGTTTAAGCTCTGATATCATTAAAAAAAGAAAATTTGAGTGTTTGTAGGTAATTCTCATTCCCTCTGTCGTCTTGTTTGCTCATAGCTTTGGCTTTTCTAAGATTATTTAGAAGAACGTTTCCTGATGATCTGGCCTAAGCAACCAGTGAAATGCGAAAAGGAACAGCTTATCCTCCAACAATAAATTTCAGTATTTTTTATCAATTATTTAAAAAAAGGGAATTAAGCACAACAAACGATATCTTTTAATAAATAAAAGTATTCCCAAAAACAATTTTGATAATAAATTCTTATTAAATTTTAAACTTTAACTAATTTTTCACAAAATGTAAAAAAAGCTTGCCACTCAGTATCAGTATTACCGCTAGGAATTTTTGAAAAGTCGCACAAATGGTCGTTCCATAAAAATAAAGTAGCACAAAAAAGTCGTTTGAGAGAATAAAAGTCGAACATCTTTTTTTAACATTTTTTTTTTAATAAAAAGCATAACAAAACAAAAAAAAAATTAAACAAAACGGGCAGTTTCACTTTTTAATTTTCAGACGCCTCTTTTGCATAAGGGTTTTCATGATATCGCTTAAAAGTCAATGAACTGTCAAAATTTGTATGAGAATTCAATAACACAAACTTCGTAAATTTGCGTAACAATTAAGCTGTTCAATTGTGCATTTACACAATTTTTTTTTATTATTTTATTTTTATGATAACTGTCGTTATAAATGAAAAATTCAACAATTAAAACAACAAATTCTTGGAATAATCTGAGCAAATTAGTTTTGGCTTTATGTAAATATTTTAAGCACGAATTTCATTCATAGACACAAATTTCAACTTTATTTTAATTTATTTTTGTATTGGCGTTTCTTAAATATTGACATTAATTGTAAAAAGTTCCACACTAGTTAAAAAGGCGGTTCTTGAAATGAGTCTCGCAAGTTTGTCCATGAAACCCCTTATTATTACTGTGTTTTTTTTTTTTTGGTTTTCCATGTCTCTAAAGATGATTGTTTTGGTTCACTAAAAGCTGTTTACAAGCATTACAAAAAGGCCGCTTTGACTCCATGTTTTATTTTTTTCAGTTAAAGCAAAATATTCTCATGTTCGTACATGCCTGTCCATTAGGGGTATAACTTTCGAACAATTTTTTAAATTATCAAAAAATACCTATCCATGCCATATAGACCATTAAAATCTATGATGAAAAGTGGAGTCACTTTTTCGCGGGCGTTAAAAAAGTTCCCCCCCAAATCACTTTGAAGTTAAGTATTTGGATTTTTGTTGTTTATTAAAAATACAATATCCTTATTGTGAAAACACAAACCATTCATTTATATTTTTATGCTATTTCGCAAATAAGACTTATACCACCAATTATACTACATCCAAACAGTTAAAAGTATGTTAAAATAACACGGAAACACTTTTTTTGAACAAAATGGAACCAACCTCACAATCCCAATTGTTTACTTTTATTTTCATTTGTTTGCATTTGTTTTGTTTTTATTTTGTTTCTTTGTGCAAAATATTTTTCAACATTGCAGAGCAACACGCACTTTGAACAAAGATAATTTTTAGTATCTGAAGTTAATATATAGTACATGACTGTAAGTAAAGTATTTAAAAAATAAAAATTCAAATATTATTATTTTTTGGAAGCTTTTAGAAAAAACGGTTTGGGGGGGAGGTTTTTTATCCAAATTGATCTCAAAAAACTGTTTTCTTGATATATAAATCATTGGCAACCCCGTCGTGATAGGTATTTTTTTTGGTTATACCCCTACTGTCCATGTTTTACGAAAACTTCATCTTTCATTGACTCGATGGCTACAAATAATTTTGTAAAATAAACACTGCAATTTTTTTTTAAAGCCTTTTTGCTAAAACGTTATTTGGAAACTTTTACTGAAAATTTGCGAAAAATTTGTTAAACACATGACAAGGTTGCAAAAAAGTGATAAAAGTGTTGTCAAATCAACAAAAATCTGTGAATTGCTTTAAAATTTGAACGACTTTTTTTTTAACGATTTACTGCAAATTAAATGCTGCTTGTGAGAACCTTTACAAAAAAAGGGTAAAAAGTCGCAACAAAATTAAAAAGTCGCAAAAAAATGTCTCACAAAAAGTCACAGACCGCTTAAAAAAGGTCAAATTGCGACTTTAGTCAAGCAAACGATAACGCTGCTCAGTATACACACAAATAAATAAACAATAAGCAGATGGCTCGAAAATGTCACTTGTATAAAATCGCCTTGTGTAATATATAAATTTTTGTTTCGATGTAAAATAAATTTGTATAGAACTTATTTTCTTCTAGTAAGGGCAACAAAATCTGAACTTGACACAACTTAATATAAATATTTCAATTGTTTGTATATGTATGTATTTATTTTCTTTGTGTGTATAACTTTACTCAAATCCTCTATATTAATATAACACGTATTTTTAATTATTTTTTTATTATACTCTTATCTGTATTTTTAGTACATTTTTTAATAATCTTAGTTTCAGGCTTTTGGGCCACAAAAGCACACAAAAATCTCTAAACAGACAAACAATTTATTTCGGTTAAACCATAAAAGATCAAATATGAAAAAAATAAGTCATATAACACAAATAAAAAACGGAAGCAAAGAATATTTAACAAAAGATTTATTTGAAAACAAAAATAGATTTAAAAAACATTGTGTGAACTTTGTAATCAATGGTCAGTAAATATTGCTTGGATTCATCTTCTTTGACTGAGAAAGAAGAATAAAGTCCTTTCTTATGAATCATTGTTATTTGTTTTTGTTACACGGTTTTTCTTTTGCTGATTTCTATTCTTTTCGGTTGCAGTTTTAAAGAATGAATTAATATAGAAAAAAAACGCAGCAATATAAATTTTTTTTCCCATAATTTTGCTATAGATATGAAAGAAATATCTTTAATTTATAGGCAAATTTATTAACGTTACTAACGTTCGTTGAGAGTGAGAGATAAATAATTTATCTTTGTATTATCTAAAGATTTATCATAAATAAAGTGAATCACTGGAAGGAACTTAAACAAATAGTCATAAATATTCGTAAAACAAACTCCTTTTTGATTTTTTTTAATACCTTAAAGGGCATTATTACAACTTGCCCATAGTTAAAGGTAGGATTTTGTACCACGTATAAAAAGTTTTCCACTGTTACATCTTTGCTTTAAGCGAAAGTGAGCAATCTTTTATAGCCAAGTTCATCCTACCGGGTTGGCTTAAGTCAAGTTGAAATAATAAATATATTTTTATACGTCCGACAAAATCCTACCTTTAACTAAAGGCAAGTTGTAATAATGGCCCTAAATTTAATACGCAGTTATCCCAAATATATTCCCTTTCAAATTTCTTAGCTTTTATGGCTTGTTGCAGCATTTCAAATGTTTTTATGCCATAATTGAGATTAATATTGCCTTACAAAATTGCAACTTTAACCAAATTACTTAAACAAATTAAAAACAAAATGTACTTTTTTATCTTTATTCTACATCTTTCTAAAATATTTATTTTTTGTTTTCAAAACATTTGCACTTTTTAAAAAGAGTGCACTTTTTTATAAAACAAATATTGTTTTACGATCATAGATTTTTTTAATAAATCTTTATAGTATTTTATGTAAATATCTGTATGCAGGTAAAAATAATAGTCTTACACATTTAGTAGTCTTATTCAACACTTCTAATAATTTAGATGATTCGGGGGGAGACTGAGGAGTATGAGTAGATACGATTTATAAGAACACCGGTCGCGTTGGTCCAATCACTTGGTGGTCTTAACCACTGGGTGCCAAACAATGGGATTACCGCGTGCTCAAGTGCATTAGCGCCAACAACACACAGGTAGCAATTTGAGTGTTTAGCTCGGCAGAATCAGATAATCGCCCTTGCTTAGGAACTGGAGCTACCTGACCGACTCTACTTTAGCAATAGCCATTATCATCTGCTGAATAGCAAAACCATCTAGGGATATCCTTAAGCAGGCCAAACTTTCCCACGAGTTGTGAAAAATCAGCTCTTGAAGTCGACTTTTTAAGATCTGCTCATCCCGTAATTTTGAGCATAAGCCAATAGTTAGACCGGAGCCGTGACACAGTTGAGCTGTGTCTATTGACTACTGTAGAACTATAAAGATCTCTAGTCAGTCGAGATCTCAAGACATCTGTCAAGCCTGAACTCTGGTGAGTTGCAGGTATTGATTGTACCTGATTTCCGCAGAGGAAGTAACACCACAATTTGGCATAATGTTAAAATGTTTTCCGAAGTATCACTGAGGTATTAAGGAGTATATAAAAATCCTCACTGTCGTATTTTAATAATTATATTTTGTCTTCAGATCGAAAATCAATTTGTTAAAGAGGGCCACTGTCATAAAAGTCAGCAACAGCCATAACATGATTATGCCTGAATTGCTTTCGGCTGTAGAATAGTAGTACGGCAATATCGTTTAACATTTGCCATTGGTTTGACTTGGACTACTGCAGAAGTTGTCATGATGAGTAGGAAGAGGAGACTGTGCTTCACTTTCTCTGTCAATGCCCTGGGTTACGGGGCAAAATAGGGAAAAATACCTGGGAGAGCCGGGGTTTTTCTGCGTGGAGGATCTATCTAAAATAGAACTAAGAATGCTACTTCTCTTCATTAGAAAGACGAATTGGATCAACTCTGCAGTGCCGCCATCCGAGTAACTGCTATTTGGGATGGGCATTGGCGCTGAGTATCACAAAGGGACCGCTGAAGGACCCAAGTGAGCTGTTTCTCGATGGCTGCCCATGGAACCTAACCTAACCTTACCTTTGACTGAGGAGTTATCAGTAGTTACATTAACAACATAGTTGTCGTTCCAGCGCCCTAGCAATATTTCTTATTAACTATCGAACAATTGATTAAATTCTCCGCGCTTTCAAGCTTTAGACTTTTATATACTGTACTTTAAGCATACAATTTTTATTCATTCAATAGACAACAAAATAACCACATTTCTAATCGTTAAAAAAAAAATTTTGTTTAAAGTAAAACATGATTGAATTAGCGTTTCCGGCTCTGAGTTAGCCTATTGTGAATTATTTTCCATTTATTAATAGTCGCCTCGTTTGAGTTAGTTAAATTCGTGTTTTTTGACTTCTAGTCAGTTCCCTTTGAGCTACCAAACCATCGAGTCATCCTTCGGCTCCTCGTCAACATCCTCAACAACTCTTTACCACCATTGTACAAACCAGAATAAGTATAAAGAAATAAAATACTATGTAAGTCAACTGAATTAAAGATAATTGTCGTTGGTTTTTATGTAACAATCCCCAGAGCCCAGGAACTCCCTCCTGCCCAAAACCCTCAAACCGAGCAGGAACCCCCTCCTGCCTATAATCTCCAACCCAATCTGGAATCCCCTCCTGCCCATTTTCTCAAGAGGCACTCCCCTCTTTTGTGCTTGGTTAAAGACTACCGTTTCGAGAACTAATGGTGTACGGTACCGCTAGCCCAAAACCCCTTGCACTCTTTTCTCGTTTTTTTTTCATTTAATTAAACTAAACCATCGCCACCATCTCTTTTTTTTTTTTTTTTTTTGTAATAATATATTGTTATCGCGATCAGGCACGTTATTCAAGAAGTTCAAAATAATTCGAGCCATCATATTAAATAGTGTAGAATAAATCTCTACTTTTAGAGCACATGCACCATGATTGAAATCCAAACGGATTGGTTATCTCTTAACATCCCTCCCAAACATCCTTCAAATTTTTATAGCCATGTGGTCACATGGGACATAATATGATTTATTTAAACACAGAATATATTCACGTTATAGAAATGTTTTATAATGTTTCTCAATTATCCAGACATCAATTTAAAAGAATTTTAGTTTTTTGTTTTCTTTTACAAACTAAACTCACAAAGCAACACTCAAAATAATTTTAAGCACACCAAACAAAAAAATTCACTATTTGTCTTATTTTGTATAAAAATAGCTTGATTAAAAATATAAATACTATTTAATAAATCCCAAACTGCATTTATTATTAAATAACTTTTAATAAAAAATAATATGCAATTATTTTTACTTATCAAACTTTTGTTTTTCGCCAATAAATTTCATTTAAATTTTTAATAAACTATTTTTTTTTTAGTTCAACTTTAATAAACTATAGTTTTTCATATTGCAAATAAAATAAAACAAAAAAAGTAAAAATAGTTTATTAATCACTTGTAATCAAAATATAAATAATTATCTTGTTTTTTAACTATAAAATAAAATACTTCAACTCGATAAAGTTACTTAATATTGTTTATGTATATAAAATTAATTGTTTATTAAACTAACATTTGTCAATCCGGTGTTTTTCTGTTCTGTTTTTTATGTATTTTACAGCCGGGTCAGCGACCACGACCACACGATGATGGAGGCTTCAGTAGAAGCAGAACAAAGGTAAGTGAAAATTTTTTCAACTCTTTTGCCTTTTTTATGAATAATATTTGAATTGAAATTTTTTTCTATAGTAATGAAAAATCAATGCCATAACTTTGGGTTTCGGTCTCCTTCTCTCTCTTCATACAAGTTGTGCTTTTTGAGCCATTTATCGGCTTTATTACATATAAATTAATTATAATTTGCGCAACTAATTAAAATTGTGTTGCTTCTTTATTGCAAATACGATTTTTTCGTACAATTTTTTTTCTTTTGATTTCACCACTACTTATATCTTGTGCTGTTGGCTTTATTTATAGGGTGTTTTTTTTAGCTGCATCGCTTAAAGCGAGACCAATGTTTACAAATTGTAAAAATTTTCTGCCAGGCCCACAATGTCGACAAGAACATTTCATTCGCATATTTATATTAAAAACAATAAAAAAAAACTAAAATTTTGTTTTTGTTTTCATTATAATTATTCGCAAGAAATGTTCTTGCCGACATCGTGGGCCAGGCAGATTATTTCATCCATTTTACGAAGCCCTTTTCGGCTTCAATGTCTATGCTAATAAGCAAAATTGACGTATTTTGAGCAAAGATCACCATTACATCCACTCAAATTTACTGTTTGATGCGGCTTGCATGCTCTTTCGAAATGAGAAAGGAGCAGCCGCTACGGTAAATGGTGAGCGCATCGAGCCCGGTTGACTTAATTTTTCTTGCAAAAAATTTATCAACAAACATCAACGATATTTGGTTCGTTCAAGACGGCCATGCAATTGATTAATTCCAAAATTAATTTGGTGAAAAATTTATTTCTAGAAGTAGTTCCGTTCACTGGCCACTTCGTGCGATTTTACGCCTCTGGATTACTTGTTATACGGCTATGTTAAGTCATTGACTTATGCCGACTAGCCAGCAACTCTCGAAGTATTGGAAGCCAGTATTCAAGCTACCACTGAAGCCATTCGGCCAGATTTATGGGAAAAACAAGTCAAAAATTGGACTAATACACTCATAGAAAAATGTATCCTCATATTGCTGATGCCCTAACATCAGAAATGTGACATCAATGCTATTACAAATGGCATCAATGAAATGTTGTCATATTTTATGCGTCTTCTAGGCTATGACTACAGTGACATCAATTCGATGCCACATTTTGGGTATTATAAACTTTATTTTCTCGTTTAAAAAGTAAAATGAAAAGCAAGAACTCCCACATTCAATTTTTTCAGATTATTTTGTTAAAAACATAAAATTTTCAAAGTAAAATGATTACGAAAACCATGTCGGGCATCCGGCTGGTTTGAGAGTTCTTCTGTAAAAAAAGTGGAATACCACAAAGGTTAAACAATACGATGGGACACTCATATATGAGAAAAAAGAAAACGTCTCGAATCATATTCTAATAGCAATATTTTGTTGTCTTACGTTAAAAAAAATAAAAAATGCAAAAAAAAATTTAAAAAAGTCACATCTTGAGCCCGCGCCGGAGATCTTAAGAATTAAGGCCCTAATTATGTACAACGCAGCGCAACACCAAACAATAACATTGAAAGCACAAACAATGTCATAAATATTTTGTAATTTTGTTGTTGCTTTCAACAGAAATTCATGTACCGTTTTAAAATTTTTAACGACACAAGCAATGGAGCGTTTGAAATTTTAAGACGCAATGTGAATTTCTGTAGAAAGCAACAACAAAATTACAAAATATTTATGACATTGTTTGTGCTTTCAATGATATTCTTTGGCGTTGCGTTAGTTCTGTGGCGTTGCGCTGCGTTGTACATAATTAGGGCCTAAGTATATTAAAAAAAGCCATTTTTTTAATTTTAATATTTTGTTTACTATAAATTATTTATTTTTAATTAAAACTCAACACATTTCTAATTACATATAAAAAAATAAAACTTTGGTTCCTATACAACATAAAACAATAAAAACACGAAATTTGATTAGTTATTTTTTGGTCACAAAAGCTTGTATACATACCGTCAAATCAGGGCATTTCAAAAAATTAGATCGTCACTTCTTGACACTCAACTGCCGCATTTATTTCTTCAGTAGTTATCTTCAGAAGAATTGGTGGATCGAAAAACTTTTGATTCCAATTTATAACTTCAAAGTAGTTATTTGCGTCAATATTGATAGAAGGGGCCTCAAAGACGTTAGGTTGCTTTCGGGTATGAGGTGAGCTTCGTGCTTCATGAACACGTCTGGCTGCCAGTTCTCTCACTGTACCACCCAACAACATCGACAGAAGCAAGTTTTTCGCAGTTTTCTAATAAGTTGCCAATAGGACCAGCATGCGAATATGGTTCCTTGGTAACACCATATAGCTTTTTAAATAGATGTTTTAATGGCAATTCGTTCATATGTAAATAATCCATTGCAGTGGGCGCTGAAGTCTTTTTGCCAATACTCTTATTACTCCGTTAAATTTCCCAGTGTAAGTGACTGTACTATCACAGCCAATTGCCATCAAATTTTCTGTATTAATTTTTTTTTTGTAAACGAAGGAAGGGCAATAAGTGACATTTCAGCATTTTTAGAAGTACTTCGATCTGGTGTTGCATTGCCAATATAAACTGAATCTGGCTCCTTAACAGATACATGTTCCTCAACCAGTATTTGTCTATATTTCCTAGCTCCCTTTTAAATAATATTAAACGTCTTTTTTCGGCCGTCAAAGTATAAAGCTAGTACGTCTAGCTGCTGCTGGTCTTGAATACATTCATTACTTACTTTTTTTCTTTCCCGTTTAATTTTTGATTTATCAATTGGTTCACTGCTTGGAGAGATATCTTGCAATACAGACGAAGCAATAGCAGCCGCTGCGCTATCGAAAACACTGTAACGGTTACAAGTTTTTGACAATATAGGCAAACTAAAATTGACGTGGAAGGCAAATTAAAAGAGTCGTCACAAGAAGCACTGGAGTTACTAACAGATAACACCTGCTGTTGTAAGTTAATTTTGTCGTGACTTTTATTTTTCTGTGTTTGGTGCTTGGGCTGCTCTTTTTTGCAATTTAGTTGGTCGATCTCGAATACGCATTTTTCTCGCCCACGCATCACACTCAAAAATTCCTGTTCTTCTTTGCTTTTTTTATGTCTTGGACAAAAAAAAAATCAATTTGATTACATCTTCAGGAACAAATATGAAACAAAACTCTGCTACGTCGGAGAAAATTTTCTTTTTAATAAACGCACATTTTTTCAACGACTTTATGAGAGTTTTGTAATTTATATGATAACCGTTTATTACTTGTATGACTATTGTATTTGACACTGTAGGAAGAGACGATTTTTTCCAAACGCATTCTATCCTTTGAGCTACAAGTTTTGCAATATCTAAAAACGATGGTTCTTTGGTAGTATTCCTTGTTATTTTTAGTTGATCCCTATTCTAATCATATTATTTCGTAACATATTCGTAAGTTGGTTAGACATTATCATTTATATCATCTACATTTTCGAATCTCGTGCAGAAATAATCTTGGCTTCTGGTTTCCATAATAACGGTTAGAAGTTAAAACAGTTCAAATAAAAAAATAAACACACAACTTCACTGTCCGAGTAGTAAACCCAAACTGATCTTTTTATTGTGCATCATTTTATATGTATTCTATCAAAAATATTTCCTGGAAGAATCTATACTTTTCAATGAATGAATTGCTTGTGTTTGAATCCTCGGGAACTTAAGAATCGTTAGGATACAGTAATATGCTTTTTTGCAATACAATGCTATTGCTGTTATATAACAAATTTAACAAAATCAAGATCAAAGCGCGGGTTCTTACACTAAAAATAAATTAATAATATTTTACAGGGGTCTAATGCAGACAAATATACAACATATTTACGCTATTAGAAGTCGTTACGAGAAAAACATTTTTTTTGACCCATCCTATTAAACAAACATGTGTAACTGGTGAGTAAATAATAATATTCTCTTACCTTGACTTAAGTCAATGCCAATGACAAACTTTAATTTAATTGAGCCTAATGAGGTGTTACTACGATGTTACTTTGTCTTCGAAATGAGGACAAGTTTTATTAAACTGACTCCGATTCGTAATTTCTGTGATGGCGATGTGTCAACCCATTAATGACATAATTTCAATTGTTGACCCTGTTGACAATTTGGTCAAGTGATTTAAGGGCTGACAAGACAATAATGAAAAGTGTCATGGGCTCAAAAATGAAGACACTTGTCATAGAACCGATGTCAAAATACATTAGCGTTATGACGTTTTTTCTATCAATGTACTCACAGCCGTGGCGGGCATATGCTGCAAATCATATTAAAAAAAATAAATGCCATGATTTTATCAACCAGATTGTAATAAAAAACAATATTCATTCCAACAATATTTCTGCCATGTATTATCATTTTAAGTTCTCATACAGCTAAAAAAAATACCCTATATAAATTATATTGACCTATGTTTTTTAATTAAGTTGGATTAAATAGTTCACAAATATATTTTTATATAAAATACATCAATTCAAAAAGCGTACAAAATATAATTTATAAATATGTATGTATGATTTGTACAATTAATTATAAACACTTAATAGCAATTAATTTAAATCGCAAAAGGCATCACGTGAAAAAATTATTCATATAATTGTATTACAAATTAGTTAACTAGAAAATAAGAAATGACTTCCGGTTATTAACACACAATGATTAGTTATATTTGTTTAAAATCAATTGCATTAACAGATTTCCATAATTAAAAAATAGTGACATTTTTAATTTACAAGTTTTACATTAATTAAAATTCGTTTATTAAAACGCATCCAGTTCCCTTATGAATATATAAACAATCTTTGGTTTTATGCGACTGCACTTTTTTAGTTTTTTGTTGCAACTTTGAGCTATTGGCCAATATATCTGCATAAAATGCAAAAAACGCAAAAGACCATAACTAACCAAATATTAAAAGTCAAGTTTTTCATTGATTCTGGTGTATTGCATCAACACAAATGTCCACAGCAAATTTTGGAATCTTTCGACAAAAATTTGCGATTTTATTAACAAAAAGCAAATAGCCCTATCTACAAAATATTAAACAATAAATGCTAAAAGACATAAATAACAGTTTGCATTATATGCGACATTGTTTTTTTTTTTCAAAACCACTGGTAGGTTTTACACGAAAAATAGCAGAGAAATTAATTAATTCTCCTGTAAAATTTTCAAAATGTTAGGTTGGGCCTTTTGCGTTTTAGGTAACGATATGTGTATACAATTGTAAACAATTTCGAGCCAAACTATTTTGCCATCGGATATCATGCTTGTGCAACCGAACTAGACAAGTTAAAAATTATTCAAAAAATTTTAAAGAATATTAACAACTTAAAACGAGTTGATGAGAGAGATTAGATAAAAGATGTGTCAATATATTCAAAATATTACGAGCAACATTTTTGGGAAAGATGTTAATGTCCTATGGTGTTAACAAATAAGCCGTGTATAAAGCGAATTTGTGACACTAAATTAAATTTTGAAGCTCTTATTTCCTTATCGTCTGAAGACCCAGACATTTGTAGACATTTATATATAGATAATAATTAAGTCACATTGGAATGACAAAATTCTTCTCTTGCCAAACTCTTATTTCGGGCGCACATTTGTATGGGCGCTAGGTGAAATAATAGGAGATAACTTATGGCTAAAAATTTAGAACCAGTAGCGGTTTTCCACTCTCATTTTAGCCATTTGTGGTTAAATTTGGCACAACTTTAAAAAAAAACTTGTTTGGACTAAACTTTTCATGGATGACAATTTTTATCATTGCGATGGGATGCTGCCCAAATTATCATCGGGGTCAAAAATTCAACTTATGTCATCAATGGGTAGACACATCGGCATCACAGAAATTACGAATCAGTTTAATAAAATATGTCATCAATGCGATGACTCAGTAACATAGTAGTTACGACTCACTAGACTCAATTTAATGACAGTTTGTCATTGGGATTGACTTAAGTCAAAGTGAAAGAATATTTTTATTTACTTACTTATTACACATGTCCGATATAGTTTTTGTAATCATTCGACTTTGAAAATAAGTATGATGTATTTGACTAAATAATTTAAGCAAAAAGAATATGGGAATTTTTGCTTCTCATTTTACTTTTTAAACGGGAGAATAATGTTAATAATACAAAAAATGTGGCATCGAATTGATGTCACTATAGCCATAGCATAAATGACGCATAAAATATGACAACATTTAATGATATCGCTTTTAATTAGATTGGTGTCACTTTTTGCCTCATTGATACCATTTGTAATAAGATTCATGTCACAATTCTGATGTTAGGGAATTATCAATATTAATATGTATTTTTCTATGAGCGTATATGTGATATAAATAAAAGGCAACCTAGCTCCAATTATATCTGGGATCGTGCGTTAGCATAGTTCAACCATCACACGATTTGACGGCCATCGCTAACTCAACTTTACTACTGATAACGACCCAATATATATATACATACGTATGTATGTATACTTTAAAGAGTCCAGGATCAATATTAAAAACGGAATGACATACATAATTATATAGACTATCTACTGGAGGTTTTGCGTCGTCCCAGTGCATTTAGGTTGAAGGGACGTGCTTACGTCTTTGCTGTGTGTCCCTATCCCTGAGGTCCATTAGTTTGAGGGGAGGCACCAACTAGAGACACCACCATCATTACATTTTACATTCTAAGTTTGACTTTCGATTTTTTTATGTCTTTTAGCTTAACCAATTTTGTTTTAAACTTAAACATTTTTTATGTCGAATAGTTGTTTTCAATTAAACAGTTTGTGATATTAATTAAAAAATTAATTAAAATTGCCAAAATAATCCAATAAAGAGTCTCAGTAAAACTTTTAATTCACTTGATCAAACGCTTAATTCACTTGATGAAACACTTAAATCACTTGCTTAAATTTTTAATTAAAACTGATTTTATTTTTGATTAATTCTTAAATTGGTGAATAATTTTGGAGAATTTTTTTTGTGTGCTAGTTAAATAGTTTTTAAATTTAATTTTGTTAATTGAAGCAAAGCCGCGAATATCGTTCGAAAAGCCACTTTTTGCAAAAACTGTTTTTTTGCAGTTAACCGTTCACAATTCTCTCGTACTTTGATTAAACTTCGAATCACCCAAAATTATGCACCGCAACGCCGTCAAAATGCGATACGAAGAGCCAGTAACAAAATGATAAAAACGAAATATTTTTGCAAAGTGGAATAACGTTTTAAAAGCCGCTTGCGTGGTGTAAATAACGGTTTAAAAGCCGTTTTAGCTGACATCGCGCTAATGCATATGAAACATTTTACCACTAAAAAAAATTATAAACTGTAAATTTGCATATAATTTAAAATTGAAATTTTTTGATATTTTGCAAAAAAAAAACCGCTTTTTTTGCTCTCCTAAAAAATAATAATTTTCTAACTTACAACTTCCTGTTACCAATTGTGTACCTGAGAGAACGCCTTCTCTCTGGAAATACCTCCAAGTTGTTTCGAAAGTTGGTAGATACTTGGAGCTATGTCCCGCATTAACCCTTGCATACAGTCATATCTCACGTAACGCTATCGACGCTTCGTCTGGACCAGCATAGAACGTAATCGACATTTTTTTAAATCGTAACGCATGTGAAAAATCGTTAAAATGACTGTCCAAGATCGTCACAAAAATCGTCATTGTAAGAAACACCAAGTTTTTTTTTTAGAACTTTTGTATTATAAGTTTTTGTTTCTTATTAAATTATAAAGTTAAAAAAAGATTATATTTGGAATAAACTCGCTGGAAAACTATTAATTTAATCGCTTATTTCAAAAACCAATTCAGCAACAAAAAAAAATCCAAAATAGAGTTATTAGGTGATTACTGTTTTGTAAAAACTTCGTTTAATGAAAAAACCAATACTAAAAAAAGTCCTCATGTAATAGTGTAGCTAAACCGAGAAAACCATGTTTAGTGCAGAAAGAAGTCAAGTGACGCCGGTTGACTGGTGTAATACTAGGTCCTAATTTAACAATGTATATTTATGACAATAATATTAACAGCCTGTTCATCGATTTCGAACGTTAACGTTCGCATAGAAAATTACATTTAACACAAAAACAAATTTTAGAATTTTGTTGTTATTTTCGAAATCGTTAAAGAGGCAGTATGCTATTTAAAAACTTAGGCCCTAATCATGTAAAACGCAACGCAACGCCAAAGAATTACATTGAAAGCACAAACAATGTCATAAATATTTTATAATATTGTTGTTGCTTTCTACAGAAATTCGTGTACCGTTTTAAAATTTCCAACGCCACAAGCAATGTGAATTCAGGTAGAAAGCAACAACAAAATTACAAAATATTTATTACTTTGTTTTTTCTTTCAATGTAATTCTTTGGCGTTGCGTTGCGTTTTACATGATTAGGGCCTTAATTTTTCATTTTTCTAAAAAACTGTAATTTTTCGTACGCAATTTACAATAGTGATGGTTGCTTGTTTCAGAAACCAGTCAAGTGCAAACTTTATATTAATTTTTTAATATATGTTAATATACATGAAAAAAAAGTTTTATATTTATTAAACAGTTATAGAAGTGGATAACTTTCATTGGAAGTTTTGTAAAAGTAACTTTATGCTAGGAACACAATTGGGACGAACGACGAATTTTTGGCCGCGAATATTCGCCGCCAAAAATAAAATATATTGCTGTAGGTATATGAAAATAAACACAATAAAAGCGAAACTCGTCTTTGCAATAGATTAATTTTATTTCATACGCCGGCGAAAGATGAATAAGTCAGTACTAGGTGACCATATTTGGCTTTAGTTTAAAAGTATTTTAGTAAATAAAGTTACTTTTTACTTTAATAATGGGGTATTTTTTTATTGTATAACATTTAAAATATATATACAAAGATTTTTGCTATAAAAATAGTTCTTAGTCCCATTTTCCACAATGCAAGTCTTATTGTTCAGCTTGCTACTTTGTTGGCGAGAGTGACGAGGGGAAAAGAAACGAGTACTCAGCTTGCTGTACTCGTCATATACGTTTTGTTTTCTCATTCGCAATGTAAAAAACGCATACATACGTGTGTACTGCATACATAAAACAGTAATATTTTAGCAATAACATAAGCATTGTGAAAACGCCGAAGCTGATTCAAAGAAGAAAATGTGATTAGTTTATCAATAAGACTTGCAATGTGAAAATTGGGACTTAGTTGTGTTTTTGATTATGTTTTAATTTTTAAGCATTATTTTTTTTAATATGGTCACACTATTTCTCTCTCTTTGCACAAATAGCAATCCACTTTCTCAATTATAAAAGCTGCTTGTTATGCGTCTTTATTGTGTATCATACGACGAATTTACTCAGCGAATTTTTTCTGAAAACTTTGTCGTGTTGGGCGAAATTCGTCGTTCGTACCAGTTGTGCTCCTAGCATTTAGGTTGCTAGGAAGTTTTCTTTGATTTATCTAATATCAAAAAATTATTCACTTGACTGATTTTTGAAACAAACGATTAAATTGTTTCCATAAAAATCAAACATTCATAAGTTATTTTCATAAATTTCTTAATACATATGTACATATATACATTTTTTTTTTTTATTAATAATATACCCTATTTTATGCATTATGGTTCCTATTGGGAACAGAGGACCACAAATATTAGTATCTTTAAAATATACATATATTAAGCAGAAATGTTTTTTTATCAGCATTTAAATCAAGTAAAAATATGCCACACGTTTTTAAGAATATCCCCTTTCGAAAATAGATGGAATTCGCAAAAATCTCCAATTATTGTTTCGGTAAATTTAAAAATCAAGTCGATTTTTTATTGTTAAACAATTTAATACTTTCTGATCTAGTTTTCATCCCTGCTAAAAATACATTTAAATACTCGAAAATGTATATTTATGTGTGTGTTTATTCTTGTATTTATTTAAATGGAAATTTATATTGAAACAGTTTAGTTTACAGGGCTTTTAAATTAAGCCTCTGGTAATACTAAGCAATTTATTTTATGAATAATCTTTGTTATATTTAATACGACTGATACTTGAATGCACATACACATACAAATATATACGTAAATGTATAGGATACAATTAAAAATATTCATGTACATATACATATATATATGTTTGTATGTAAATTTATATAAATAAATATATATGCGGTGGCATCTCGCTCACATATTTTAGGTTCATATTAGTATATATTTTATTTATTTTCCAAAAAGCATTTAAATTTCAATAAAATGTCATTTGTTTTTAGTTGGTGAATTTATTAAAGATATTTTTATTAATCCTTAAATTTTGTTAGTATGTGAAAAAAATTAGGCAAAACAAGTAAATGAGTTTTATAGGGCATTTCGTACACAGAAAAAAATTTGCCCCTATTAAAGCATTAATCAAAAATTAAATCATTTTTAATTAAAAGTTTAATCAGGTGAATTAAACGTTTAATCAAGTAAATTGTCAAATTTTTAATTTTCTTTCAATTAAAAAATAATTGATTCAATTATCACATTAATGAAATTTGAATACTTTTTAAACCATTTTTTTAATTGATAAAAAACTTTTTTCTGTGCATGCAAATAAAAAATAATAACATTTGATCATAAGTATTAAGTCCTAAAGTATATTTTCATAATGTTCTCTTAAGCCTCGTACACAATGCTAGCAACAATTTGGTTTTTCTTCTATTTCATTTCTTCCCAAAGTTTTTCATATATTTTCCTTTCAATTTTCGAACAAAAATGTAACAACATTTTTTTAAAAAAGTTACGTCTACCTCTACTTCAGCAACAATTTGTATGAAAATGTATATGGGCATTTCCTGGGGTCACGTGCGCTTTTGATGTACAAATAATATAGAAACAACACTTTTCCTTGCATTTTTTTTGCTATTCGATAGCATTTTGGTAGCTCTTTATTTAGTGCAAAAGGTGGATTTCGTCGAGTTTAAGTTGTCATAATGATAGTTACAAAGCATGTGGTCACGAACGTACGCAAAATAGAAGTAAACTTTGGCTGACAGTAGTGAAATGTAAAAATCTGCGAAATGGAACGGAATATTCAAACGTGATTAATTTATTTTAAAAGCGTCTTAATGTAGGTCTCTATCCAGTATTTACACAATTAAATATCTCTATTGGTTTTTGTTTATTTGGCTTAAGTACCGGCCGCGAACGTACGGGTCGCGAACGTACGATTTTTTCATATGTTTTAACCCTTAATTAACCGTTAATCGACCTATTTTTTCTGTTCTCCTTATACTTTTCTCTTCTTATTTGATTGTTATAGAGATATCTTAAAGAAAGAGTGCAAATATAACAAATTGTTTTCCATGTAAAATAATTAAATATAAAAATGTCTTTAGAAGTAGCTTAAAATGAAAATATTAAATTTTCCAGTTCCCAGCCCAATTTCCTCAAGTAAAACAGCTAAGATATCATAGAATATTATATATAGCATTATATTATAAGAACAGACTTTTTTATAATTATAAACAATAAAACACGAATATTATCAACATTTTATTTTTCCAGCCGGGCTGACCATTCGGAGGAAATGCCCATATGTCGTTTATAATATTTTTATTTAGTTTTGAATGAAAATTTCAACAAAACATTTTAAAAAATAACAATTAATACGTAATATTGTTGTTGTTGTTTTTGATCTATTATAAACACCAGTGTTGCTGCCTATTGTGCACGAGGCTTTAAAGCTAAATTTTTATTCAGAATTTTTATTTAATGTTAAGAAAAGTGTTTGTTAAGTAGCTGAAAATCAGTAAATGAATAACGAAAAAAAATTCAACATAAAATAGACGAAAAAAGTAAATTTTTCATCGTATCCGATTATGTCAAATGTAGTAATGCTCATTTGATTGGAACAAATACACTAATCTCCAAGCCTCAGAGTGACTTTGGTTCATACTTGCCTTATATCTTCTTCTAATTTGTTTGTACCATATAGCAAAACGTCAAATAACCAATGCAAATATTTATGAAGATATATATTTTTGTTATTTAATGTAGAAACTACAAAAATTGAGATATTCACTTTTGTTTCTATGTACTTCATATTGAAGTAGAGAATTTTGTTGTTGGCATTAATAGAAACAAGCACAAAACTTGAGAGTCTTCTAGTGCGATTTTGTGTAAAGTAAACTTTATAAAATATTTTCCACATTCCCTAAAAACAAGTTGTGTTTGGTAGTAGAGGGGAGATGAAATAAAATGCAACGAAAATTTTGTTTTAATGTTCTCTTTTAAATAAGTAATTCCATTTTCTTTTGTGAGTAAATTATAGTTGAAGTTAATTAGAAATCTACGTGAGCTCTTATTATAATATGAACAAGTTATAACTTTACAATATAACTATACTTTGTTAAAAAAAAATCTGAAGATATGTGAGAAGAACTTTTTTGCATATTTATTTAAGAAAGAATATATAACTAAAAATTAACTTTATATTATTAACATGAACTAAAAAAACCATGGCCTCACGGCTATCTTACTAAATTATACAATTTGTACATACTTTACTGCAGAAACAACCTCAACCTTTAAGAATTTTGTGAAGAAACTTACGGAAAATATTAATACATACATATATGTTCTTTAATGGACAGTATACTTGGTGATGGTCCTTATACAAAATCCACCCTGTGCAAAGCCTTAAATAAGACAAAAATAATGGATATATGGACCTAACATCCTGACAAACAACTGGCTTACATACAATTTATCTTACAAATTCTTTAAACATCTCCAAAAGTTAAAGGCATTTTTTGTAGATTCATTAGCTTACAACATCTTTTACCTAGTTAATAACAAGATTTATGTATGGGTAAGTGAGTGTGTTTATATAAACTCTCTTCTCTCTAATACATAACCTTGGACTTAAATGATTTAAGTAAAATTTTTATCTACTTACTACCTGCTTCTCCTGTCTGTCTGTTTATAAATATGTGGCATGAATATACATTATTTACCTTTTGCGTGTTGTTCTAGTTAACTAAAGGCCAGTCAGCCAGCCTGGTCTTTAGCTACAAAATGGTAAAAGTTCTTTGAAATTTTTAATTCTAAACAATCTAAAGATTCTGTGTTTCTGATATCATTGTGCAAAAAAAAAATAATATACAAAATTGTAGTAAACTGAAAGTCAGGCTTCTCGTTTTTGTGGTTAATTCTCTTCTTCTAGTCTTTTGTTTCCTTTCACCATAATTTTTTATTTGGGTCGTCCGTTTTAACAGACAGGAAATTAAGTTAAGTTTTTATTAAGCAGTAGATTCTAAGACATTTTTATTTAAAAATAAAAAAGCAACAAAAAAACGCCAGCAAAAAAATAAGAAGTGTTTTTTACATCTAGAAAATTAGGTTAGTCTTTTTGTTTGTAGATATAAATATTGACTTGATACTCGATAGGGTCTCTAGATACGATATGAGTTCTTGAAAATTCCAGAACTCTTTCAGATGTGCTCTCGCTCACTATTTATGATTTAATACATTTGCAATATTATTGCTTAAGAATGGATACTGTACAATTAAATTGGATGTGTGTATATCACGTCAGTAGATGGCACAATATATTGGATAAAATCAAAAGTCCTCTGATTTATATTGCGCAAAAAGAAATATTTTTTTATGTGTTGAGAACATTGTACTATACATACATGTGTGCGTTGGTTTTGTTAACTTTTTCATGTATTCAATAAAAAATTGCGCCACATAGTTGTTTTTTTATATTGCCTAACTTACTGAATAATTTGGAGCAAATTGACAATTACAACAGCAATAGAGTACTCAATAGTATTGCAAATGTATGGTCACCTTCAGATGTTCTGTAATCAGTGATGCCAACTTAGCCCTTTTCGGATTAGATTTAGCTCTTTTTTAAGTACCTGAAACGTAAAAAATTGTTTTGACCCTAAACTAAAAAACGCGCAAATTTACTCTTTTGCCCATTTTTACTTTTTGTTCGGTATCATTTTTTTTTTTTTTGTTTTTCTGGCAATATGGAATTGTGAAAACCGTCCTTAAAATTTAAAATGTTCGAATGGAAAAACATGGAAAGTACTATTAGGTAAAAATGCAATTGCGTACAAGTAATTTTTTAGTTTTTAGTTTGGCTATAAATAAAAAAACAAAATTAAATGTCGTTGAAGATGTCTAATTCATATTAAGTACCCACACAGAAAAAAGTGTTGTATCAATTATAAAAATGGTTTAAAAAGTATTTAAATTTAATTAATGTGATAATTGAATCAATTATTTTTTTAGTTGAAAGAAAATTAAGAATTTAATTTCGATTTAATAAGCATTTTAGTTGTTTTGAAATAAATTTTCAATTAAAATTTTAATTAAATAACAAAAAATCTTAATTGACTTTTTTCGTTTAAAATAAAATAATTTAAACATGTAGAACTGTTGTTGGGAATTATAAATTTTTTTTTAAATATATTAAAATTAAAAATATCATTTATTGAAAATATTTTTTCAATATTTTAAAATTTTTGGTAATCAATAAAATCATTTTGGCAATAGGTGCAAAATCAACAATTATGAATTTGGAATAAATTTGGTGATTGGAGAAATTTAATAATTTTGTTCCAAAAAAAAATGTACTTTTTGGACCTTCACGGTACCAGTTTTATTAAAATAACAAAAAAGTACATAAAAATTCCATTGTACACAAAAAAAAAAAAACTTAACATTAACATACATTTTATGTATGAATAAAATAAGGTACATAAAAGTCTAATCAATATATGAGATCAGGCTTTTATATGTTTAGTTAATAAACTATTTGCAATTTTTACATCATCGCAGTATGAATTTGTCGATCTTAACCAATCCTTTGTTTGTATATAAGACTTGATAATGTTGGCATATGTAGTCTGTGTCTTTCCTTAGTTTTTATTATATTTTGAAAAGAAAAAAAAACTTTTTCCACATTTGCAGATGAATGTGAAATATAGAAATTTCAGGAAACATATGGACATTCAGCTCATTCGCAAACATTTTTACTAGAAGAGGTACAATACAACTTGTTTTAACTGAAATTCAGGAGTAAATTTTTGGAACCACAATTAAAACTCCGTTATAATAGCTGACTTTGGTTCTAACAACTTCGGAAAATTTTATATAAAATTGTTTTGCACTTTCGTTAATTTCATTAATAATATCAATATTGATATTATTTGTTGAAGTATATAATGCCACTTCCGTTCCGCAATAAATTTCAGGTTTTCACTTATGTATGGAAATTAAGGACAAAGATGATCAGAATAAAAATATTCTATGTAGCCGTGAAATTAATATCTATATTCGTTTCGAATGATAAAATTTTATATGCGAACATCTCCGAGAAAAGGGACCTAGTGTGTGAAAATAAACATTTGAGAAAAACGCATTTAAAAGTTTAAAATTTCAATGTTATTCTCATTTTTATCGATTTTCCCAAGTTCGTTTTGTACGTTTTTATAGGGTAAATAAATTTTTATTAGAAATCTAACTTATTTCATCTTATTCTACACCCTTTTAGGTACCAGAATCCACTCTTAAGTCCAAACCCGTTTTTGACACACTAGGTCCCTTTTCTCGGAGAAGGTTACAATTATTATTGATACTTCTTTACTCCATGGACAGATTAAATGCAGAACGTCAACTTCTTCTTACCATCCAAAGAAAAGAAACTGCTTACTTTGGCCATATGATTTGAGCACCATAATATGATCTTCAACTTATTCTGTAAGTCAAAATCGAAGAAAGGCGAGGTATTGGCCGAAAACAAATGTCTTGGTTGCGCAAAATCAGAAGCTGGACTGGAATAAGATCAATTAGCAACTTAATAAGACCGGCATCAGATAGCAGAGTTTTCAACATTTATGTATCAAAGGATATACACCTAGAGATAGAACTGACCGTTATAGTTATTTTTAATTATAATCGAACTTGGGAATTTTTCCGTATGTCTAAAAATACCAATTTTTTTTAGAAATTATATTCCATATTAATCAAAAACTCAAGTATCGACTTGTCACCATTTCACTCTAAATTTGTGCGATTTATATGTGTGATTAATATGTCGTTGGTCCCAGACTATTCGTGCTATGGTCGTTCAATTTGCCAAGCAACAACAATACTAGTAAGAATCGTTGCTAAAATTGTTTGTTTGCTCATTCCTTCATCAACGTGAAAAAAACTCAACAAAACATTGAAATATGTACTATTTTTTGTAACGAAAAACAGAACACTACATAATGTTTGTAACTTTCGTGAAAATAGTTATGAGGGTATTAAGGATTGTGAACTTACGCGCAAACACTAAAAAATCTATATCGTTTCTGGGTGTGTGTACCGTACGCTTAATAATATTCTGTTCATTTTCGAACACTGATTGGGATCACTTAAAACTCTATTTCGAAATAAATCGACTTAGTGCCTTTTTGAGTGAGGCCAGTACACAGAAAAAATTTATACCAAATTCATAATATCAAGCAAACAATTTGTTGATTTTGCACCTGTTGTCAAAGTGATTATATTGATTACTAAAAATTTTAAAATTTTGAATATTTTTTTTCGATAAAATATATTTTTAATTTTATTTAAAAAAATGATCAAAAAACTTTGCCATTTAAAACAATGTGTTAATTTATTTAAATTCCCAACAACAATTCTACGTGTTTAAATTATTTTATTTGTAACGAAAAAAGTCAATTAAGATTTTTATTTAATTAAAATTTTAATTGAAAATTTATTTAAAAAAAAAATAAAATGTTAATTAAATCAGAACAAAATTTTTAATTTTCTTTCAACTAAAAAAATAATTGATTCAATTATCACATTATTTAAATTTAAATACTTTTTAAACCATTTTTTTAATTGATAAAACACTTTTTTCTGTGTAATAAATATACTTTTTGATTACATATAAGCAAAATAATACATGTACTTTAGAGCGACTCAAAAAAAAGTGATGTTGTTACCCCTCTGAAAATAAAGCTTGATATGTTTTATGATGATTTCCAAAATATTTTGGTTCTAGCGTTGACCATCCGTGAGCTGGACCATTTTTAAAAAAGGTCTTATTTCAGTTTTTCGAATTTTTTTGTGCTTTGCTCCAAGACGACATAAATAAAATTTGGTATCATCGAAAATAGTTTTTGAAGCAGCATCCAATGATATATAAAACTTGACCACTACCGACCTACTAATTGAGATATTAAACTAAATACATATTTTC
This sequence comes from Pollenia amentaria, assembly GCA_943735925.1. Lineage (NCBI taxonomy): Eukaryota > Metazoa > Arthropoda > Insecta > Diptera > Polleniidae > Pollenia > Pollenia amentaria. The sequence goes on along the minus strand of OX031008.1, from coordinate 193,504,918 downwards.
GTTTCGGGTTTTCATACAAATTCTTCGTATTTTTATACCCTCCACCACCACTGTGGTGAATGAGGGTATACTAAGTTTGTCATTCCGTGTGAAACTTTTTTATTATACATCTAAGACCCCATAAAGTATATATATTCTTGGTCCTTGAGTAATTCTAAGTCGATTAAGCCATGTCCGTCTGTCTGTCCGTCTGTCCGTCTGTTGAAAACACGCTCACTTTGGAAAAACGCAAAAGAAAAGAACAAACTTGGTCTCAAATTGCTTGTAGTTATCCTAAGCAGTTTGGGATTGAAATCCAGCAACATCAGTTCTGTAGGATTAGAACTATGAATCAAAATGTGGAACCACTACCCAAAAAAAATTGATAATTTTGATACAAAAACTAACATAAATGGTGGAATAATGCACGGAATGACATGAAATTTTGCACGAATTCGCTTTATACGACTGCAAATCATACTGTTAAATTTCGTGAAGATCGGTCCATAATTTAAATATTAATAATTAATAATTTAAACACTAGGCCCCATATAAACCCTACTCCCGGAAAACCGTTTAGTACGCCTAAAACCGTAATAAATAATGCTATCAAATTGAAATTCGGTACGTCACAGTTTTATAGGACAAATTTCGTGAAGATTTGTCCATAATTTACTATAGGCCCCATATAAACCCTACTCTCGTAAAATAGTTAATTGCGCCTAAAACCAAATAAAGCCCACTTTGGGATTTATAGATATTGCGGCGAAATTTTTTACTCAAATTCATATGGCAAGAAAAACTATCATGCAAATTTGTGAAATTTACTGTTAACGCTAAAACTAATTGCACTGCTGTATTGAAATTTATTCTAATTTATTTTTTGTAATACCAGAAATCAGTCTTCAGAATTTTGGGATGATTTGTCCATAATTTACCATAGGTCCAATACAAATAACGCTCCTAAAAATAATTTTCGTCCGGCTAAAACTGTTACGAATCATGATATTTTACTCAAGCCAGTTTAAAGTTCTTACAAGAAACGAATAACATTTTCTTATTGTCGGTCAATAATTAAATTCACGTCTAAACCGCAACCAATTTTAATGCTGACGTTGGTTTTTGTGAAGCTTAGTTAATAATATATATGTATTTATCATATGAAGCCCACTCCTGTCGGTGGAGGGTATCAAAGATTCGGCACAGCCGAATATAGCACTCTAACTTGTTTTTATGAAATTTATATTTTTTTTATTGTATTTTTGTTATCTTAGTACAAAGTACAAAAAAAATTCGAAAAACTAAAAAAATGACCTTTTTTAAAAATGGTCCAGCTCACGGATGGTCAACGCAAGAACTAAAATATTTTGGGAATCATCATAAAACATATCAGCCTTTATTTTCAGAGGGGTAACTAAAACACTTTTTTCGGCTCCATACAACTTGAGTCGGTCTAATGTACATATATATTTTTTGTATATATTTTATTAACTCCTACCTTAAAATAACAATCTGTCAAATCTCTTAGTGAATGTTCTTATTTGAGCATAAACAATATTTGTCATATAAATAGCTATAGTATTTGTATGTATGTGGGTATGTATAAATTTGTTAAGAATATGTAAATGTTAAAGTGTGTGTCTTTCCATGCTTGTATTAATGTGTGTACTTATTATTGTTTTGGTAATATTTAAATGAATTCCTAAACAAGCAACATCAACAAACTTTACCATCATCATCTTTATCAATGTCATTATGTTTAATAATAATGACGAGGCACTTATGTTATGTTCGAAAAACACACACTCATATTCATATACATATGTACATAAACAGATCCTTAGAAATAAAAATGTATGTGCTTTTTATGTGTGTTATATTTTAGCATATAAGAATAATATAAGAAATATATTTTACACTCAAGGGCATAAGTAAAATTTAGGGCTGACTTTATTTAAAAGTTTATTCAATCTAAAGACCAAATTAGAATGAGGCATGTGAGTTATTGGGTGGAGTTTATGAACTTTTTTTCCATTTGTGTTCGAAGTTGCACAAACAAATGTTTGCTGGAAATATTTAAAGTTCACGTTAAGACTTGTGAAAATTATTGTCCTAAATTAAAATCGTTGATAAAATTTTATTCGGAATCAATTTCTTATAAATTCCAACAATGTTTGACTTTTGCCTCATCCATTCTTTGCATTAAAATCTATGCCTATATCCTAAAGGCCATCGTTTGCACAATACATTCGGCCAATGCACAATAGGTAATTTTGGCATTTTTCTGGCCAAAAGTATTTTTTATTTTTTAATTTTGATATTTTTTAAAACATACCAAAATAAGCATCTGTGTGTATTTTTTCAACAACATGGACTAACCGTTACTTTATACTTATATACAAACATATGTGATTTGTTACCGAGTTAAAATCAATGATTGAGTGCAGTAAAATAAAAGAGGTTTTTAAATAAAAGTTTTGTTGAAAATAACTTATGATTACAGAAAAACAAAAAATTAGAAGTAATGTCGGAAGTAAGTATTTATTTTATATGTATTGAAATATTGAGGGTTACTTGTGTGGATTGAAAATTATTAAAAAGAAATATGAATTGGAATTTAACTTGGCCCTAAAAAAATTTATTGCAATTTATAGTTATAGAACTTGATTTTTTTCTCCAGGGCAATATAATATGTATCTTCCATAATAATCTTACTTGAGCTGAAAACACTTGTAAATCTCTTAAAAAGCGTATTTTTCTAGGTAATTTAAGTGTGCCAAATTCAGAGTTATTTAAATTATGACGAGTAAAACGTAACGAAGCTGTCAAACGGGCAGCTGTTTATGACCATTTTAAAATTCTTTTGTTTTAAAACAAATTATATACATAAAGATTTGATTTCAGATATTGTTGATCATAAAGTCAGAGTTTCTTTACAGGAAAATGTTTCCATTTTTAAATGATTGGTATAAAAATTTGTTGTAGTTTCTATTAAAAATAACTAAAAGTTGTGGTATATATATATAGATATTTGGATTGGTAATATGATGTTTTGCTCTGTTATCTTTTCCTTACAAACATATTATAAATAAATGTAAAATGTGTCGAAAAAATTTGTATTTTAGTATGAAAGCTATCGGTACTTTTTGATCACAGATTTAAGCTAAATTAACACAACAAAAGAATTTTACATAAGCAAATGTATGCCATTATTAGACTAGTTTATCAGAACATTGAGACTTTACGCCTTTATTTCTCAACCTCTTAAATTTAGACTATGAATGGCTTAAAAATCACTTTAAAATAACCTGTACCCATGTTCTGTAACTTTGGTGAGAACTTCTCGCATGGAAAACATGTGAAACAAAATATTCCATCGTTTCTCGAAAAGTGAGAAAAAAGTGTGTCTGCAACTCATGTCGAAAACTATCAAAAGAGATTACGTCGTTACGTAATAAATGTCATAATATTCCGCTCGAAGCCGATATGAAATTGAAGATGTTGAGAACGCCAGTCAAACATATTGTTGACGGCGACCAAATTTGACTAAAATAGCAAAATTTTCAACGACGGCGGCGAAAATACAACCGTCGGCTATTCCAAAAAATGGAAAGTGCAACTTAAATGTTTATTGATTACAAAATTGCTTTGAAAACATTCGTATATGTTTCAAAAATGTTAAAAGCAAAATAATTAAACAATGAAAAAAATATGCCAAGAACAAGATACTTGTCTCATCCGTGTTAAACCTCTTGAGTTCTTTTATTGTAACTTTAATAAAATAAATAAAACAGAGCACTTTAAACACTATTCGTTATAGCTGGTACTATAAAGTATTCACACAACTTTATTTAGAACTTAGTCACTTTCACAATCTTAATTTATACCTTTTAGAAACGAATTGCGACCTGTGATCTGCACACTTAAACGTTTGTACTTATACTGGTTTTTAGTGCTATCTGAGAGTAGTATTAATACTCTAACCAAAACTTCTAGATGTCTATAGGTTATTCGAATTGTCTCCGGAATGCTCTCTAGCGTCAATTATCTAAAGTTACTCAGCTAATATCATTATGCATTAACACTATGGCTGAATTTAAATTGAGCTATTATACATCATTAAACTAAAGCATACTTTATGGGTTAACAATAATCTTAACAATATTTTGTTATACAATTATGTATAACAGTTATTACATTACATTTGTACAAGTAAATTCTGTACAGTGATTTTTACATTAGAAATAATAAATTAAACTTATTCTTAACTAAAGTTACTTTCGTAACAATATATTGTTAAAAGGTATTCCGAACATTTTAAACAACATTTAAAAGAGCTGTCGCGAATATTTTTTTAAGTCTCAGATATAGATGACGTAAGAGTCGTCGAAAACTGCCAACAGGAAGACGAACAATACTATTAAAGCGAAGAGGAAGAAATTCAAAATTATGTTTCTTAAATTTAAATTTTTTTTAATTTAATTAATAATTTAGAGCTATGAAACCAAATTTTGCCATGAGACTTTGTTTAAAACAAACGTTTCTTTTATGTTGCAACAAAAAAGTAATGGTTGTGATAGAAGTGTTTTAAAACTTTCGCACGTAAGCACGTGTGACCAAATTTTTTTTGCAAGAAAGAGCAAGTGAGTGCTTTTTTTCAGTGAGAGCGCGTAAGCACACTTTACCAACTTTTAGCCGGTGACAGTGTTTGACTTCCAATGAATAAATAAAAAAAAAAAAAAATCATTTAATTTGGGCCAGTCGTTTGGCTTAAAATTAGATTTGGCCAAAGAAATGGAAACATTTCCTGCAATTGTCTGAAATTGTTCTGGTAGAGAACTCACTGTTTCAGCGTACTATTCTTTTTAGTTCTGAAATTAATTTTTGTGTATGATAGTAAGTAGCATTGTTGCAATTAAAGTGGTTCCTGCAAAAGTAACAATTTAAGCCGGTAATTTATTAGACCCTACTTACGATGAGCAATGATACAATGAAATTCGGTACGTCACAGTTTCATAGGATGAGAAATCACATTGTTAAAGTTTTTGAAGGTCGGTCCATAATTTAACCTATGCCCCATTTAAACCCTACTCCGGGAAAACAGTTTAGTACGACTAAAACCGTAATACATAATGCTATCATAATAAAATTAAGTACGTCACAGTTTTATGTGATTAAATATCACACTGTTAAATTTCGTGAAAATCGATCCATAATATACTCTAGGCCCCATATAAACCCTACTCTCGGAAAACAGTTTATTGCGCCTTAAATCAAATAAAGCCCATTTTGGGAAAATAATTAAATTTGCCTAAAACCATAACAGATATAGATATTGCGGTAAAATTTCTTCCAACATATGGCCAGAAAAATAATCATGCAATTTTGTGAAATTCACTCTTAACGCTAAAATTAATTACACTGCTGTATTGAAATTTATTCTAATTTTTTTTTTGTAATACCAGAATTTTGGGCTGATTGGTCCATAATTTACCGTAGGTCCAATATAAATTACCCCACGAAAAATCATTTTAGTACGGCTAAACCGGTTACGAATCATGATATTTTACTCAAGCCAGTTCAAAGTTATAAAAAGGAAAGCATAAAACTTTCCGATTGTCAGTTAATAATTTAATATAGGTCTACGCCGCAACCAATTTTAATGCTGACGTTCGTTTTTGTGAAGCTTAGCTAGTAATATATATGTATTTGTTATATAGAGCCCACTCCTGTCGGTGGAGGGTATCAAAGATTCTGCACTCTAACTTGTTTTAATTTATAAAAAACTTTTTTCTGTGTAGAATTTTAATTGAATAGCAAAATTTAAGCCATTTTTTTCTAAAGCACTTCATCTACCTTTTTTAAAAAAATATTTTCGTACATAATTTTTTAAAATTCAAAAATGTTTTATGGAAAGTTTCTAATCGCGTTGTGAAGGGATTTACAAACGTAGGCCTTTAGTTGAGACTTTTGTATGATATTTCACTTTAGTTGTATCCTCATTTATATTTCCCTGACTGTAACACCCTATTCTCTAAGATTTTTTGTTGCTTATTTTATGTGTCCCCATACAATCGTAATTTTTTAGCCAGTTTTTTTATAACTTGTGACTTTTAAGTCTCCAGACTCGAGTTTGGTACTTATTATTATGGCTTTCTTGTAGTTGTTGTCCTTGCTGTTGCTAAAGGTATTCTTGTTTCTTTTCTACAGAGCGCTATTATTTATTCCCGTTATTTCTTTTCTTAGTATTTGAAGTTTATAAATTTAAATAAGTAAGTCCCTGTGATGATGCATATTTTTCATATTTTTTTTTTTTTTTTTATTTAAATTTCAATTTGAATTGGAACAAACAAAAAAAAAAAAAACATACGCACCCACTCGTAAAGAATCTGTATTTTGAAACAGCTGAAATTTTATTTTGAAGTAGAAATCTTGGAGGGTTTTGCATACATTGTTTATGATTTTTAAGACGACTTTTGTTAAATTAATATTTTTCATGGAGGAAAGAACAATTTTCTTCTAGGAAAAAGAAAATATATTTTTATTGTTTACGTGGGAAATAAAAAATTTATGAACGGTTTTGTTTGAATTTTGCCACATAAAAAAAATTTATGAACATGTTTTCAAAAGCAGAGAATTCTAGAAGTTTGATTTGTTTGAAAAATTAAATAAATTATTAATTAATTTATTAATGACGTGCTAAATAAATTATTTATACGCAATTAAATGTCGTTTATTTTTTATTTAATTTTTATATATTTTTAAATATATGTAAACTTGGGTCGTATGTGGAGGTCGAATTTCGACCACTTGACATTTACAATTTAAATAAATCTTTAGATTAGGAATGTACTCAAGCAAAAATATCGCCGATATCGATACCGATACGCATACAGAATTTGAATTCAAGTTAAATTTAACAAAACTCAAGTAGAGTTAAATTTAAATTATACAAAATTACAGTGTAAGAGATTATTTATATTTAATATTGATATAAATAAGATTTAACAAGTCCATTGAAGCTAGACCTGCAGTTGGAAGTTGAAAATAGTCTCTTCAATGTGGCAGAACTCGTTTGAAAACTTAAGACATCCTGTGCCATTTTCGTAAAGTTTATATATAACCCGTCATTGCGCCGTGAACAGGAGATCTTAAATGAAATCTAATGTATCTCTCGACTTCTTCTGTAGCAGAATTACAGCATAGTATTGTAAGAAGCTCATCCTCCTCGGATCCTCTTATAATTTTTTCACAGACCATCCAAAGGGGCTAGTTCCTGTAGATTGTAGTTGTGACCGGGTTTCCAACACTTTTTGAATACAGAGACATGTTTACTAGCTCAATAAAGGGAATTGTCTTTCAAATATTCGAGTATATATATCGCCGATACCGATATATTGGAAAATCTGAAGTATTGGTATCGGTATTCGTTACATCCCTGCTTTATATGTTCATAAGTATTTTTATGTGATATTTTCTAAGGCAACTAAAATTTAAAAAAAGGGCTTCTCATATATCCTTTTATTCGTTACTTTTATTCCGCTATAAAATAATAAAAAACCGTATTTGAGCAAAAATAGGTGACAAAAACCATCGACTGCAGTGTAAACACACAACACAATTAGAGCGAACCAATAAAAATAATTAAACGGAGACCTTTAAATGTGTATACATGTGTGTTTGAAAATATAAAACAAAAATTATATACTAATTTATTGCATTTTTAGTTGCTTTTCAAGCAAATTTAAAAGGCTTATTTTAATGCTAAGGAATTACTTTTTTTATATATTATTTTTTTGTTAGGACCAGTACTTAGGGGATGACCCCAACTAATTCATTGCATTGTGTTGGAACTAGGAAATTAGGTTATGGAAAGGGGTAAAGAGGGAGTAGTGCTTATAAGCAATATACTTGAATTTATTCATGTTCAAGGGAAGACTTCAGCAGGAAGGTTATTCCACATACGAACAGTCCGGCCAAAAACAAATTTTTTCTGTAATGAATTGTACGATACACTGGCTAATTGATCACAAAATGATGAGCTCTTGAGTAAAAACGTGTATTACGAAAAAACATCAGGTTTTTGGGAACCAGATCCCTAATTTCATCAGAACACATCCCATTGTAGTAACGATAAAACAGGCAAATACAACCCACATTTCGTCGGTGCTAAAGGGAGAATTGGATACCCTACTGCAACCAATGAGAACTTTCGCCATCTCCTGCATGCGGTCGACAAGCTCCAAAATTGACTTTAAAGCACCGGGCCACACATAAAAGTTGTATTCCATTCGTGCTCGGATATAGGTGGTATAAATAGAAAGAATCAGATGAAGTGAAGTATATCTTACACCGTTTTAAAAAACCGAGGCACTTGAATGCTTCTTTCGGTACCTTAAACATATATTTTGACCCCATTCCGAGATGATGTCTAGGCCTCGACCAAGCGTATCATTCATGTTCTGCCTCATAGCACTAACATTGGAAACGCTTGTTCTATAATCAAATGAATTTGAATGGTGTCATCTACATAAGAGCAGATTGGGTTGGAATTTTGAAATAGAATGCCATTTAGAAAAATAAGAAATAGAAAAGGAGAAAGAACGGAGCGTTGCGGCGCACCTGAATGAATCATGAACTGGTTTCACGAAACCCCATCTTTAACAACTCCTATAGTGCGAACTTTGAGAAAGCGCGATATAAATTTTCACCGACACCAAATGCAACAAGTTTTTCCAAGAGTGCGCCATGCATATCCACACAAAAATACCTTTTATACAATCACAGAAAAAAGATTTCTATCGATTAAAAGAATGGTTTAGAAAGCATTTAAATTTAATTAATGTGATAATTGAATCAATTATGTTTTTAATTGAAAGAAAATTGAATGTTTGATTTTGATCTAATTAACCTTTTAGTTGTTTTCAAATAAATTTTTAATTTAAATATTAATTTAATAACAAAAAATTTTAATTGACTTTTTTCGTTTAAAATAAAATAACTCAAACTTGTAGAATTGTTGTTTGGAAATGTCCATATTTAATTATAAAAATTAACACATTGTTTGAAATGGCAAACTTTTTTCATAATTTTTTTTAATTAAAATAAAATAAATCATTTATTGGAAAAAATATTCAAAACTTTACAATTTTTAGTAATCAATATAATTATTTTGGTAATAGATGCAAAATCAGCCAATTGTTTGCTTGATATAATGAATTTGGTATAAATTTGGTGATTAGAGAAATTTTTTAATTTTTTCTGTGATGTATGTTTCATCAATATTGGTGCACAATAATATTCTTAAAGTCGTACGAATTACAAAATGTTCTTGTGTATATCCTTTAGGCAATGTCAATAGTTCAATTGTATTGATTCCATATTGACATTGTCACCAGGAATACTGGTCAACTGTAAATCAGACCAGAGATGTGTATGAGCTTTTGCTACCACTCATATTTTAAATGATTTTGTTTTATTTTTAAACAACTTGTGCTTAACATATTTCTTGAATTGTTTTTTCTCTTACAATTGACTGTTATTAACTCATTCCTTTTTTAAGTGCCGTTAGCAATTTGTAGTATTTTTTGCAAGCTGATCAAATGATTCGTTCAATAAAATAGTGACAAATAAACCATTAAAAAAAAGTTTAATGTGCTAAATCTTTCATTTTATCTTTTAATTTTACGTTTTAACAGAATTATATCCAATTTTCAGGATAGTTTCAAATCTTTATTATGTTAATTTTCATATAAACTTTAATCTTATTTAAATACAGATTAATTTTTTGAGTTTTATTTGAAAAGTCTTATTTAATTAAGATAAAAGTATGGTGGTGCTACTTAATATAAAAACTACATCATAAATAATAGAAATTATGTACAGCTGCCTGTTGTTGTTGTATTGTTGTGATATTAAGTCCACCTTGCTAAGTTATTACCAGGGAAACCAGAAATGGGCTCTAAAAAAGCGTTTTATGCGCATTTAATAAGCAGTAAAAACTCGAAAATATACCCTGAAATTTTTAAAAATATGCCCCAAAAAAAATAAAAATTGCTCATTTGAAAACAAAAAATATTCAATTTTCGAGATTTTACCCTATTTGGAAACGATGGGCAGTCATGAGCTCACAAAGACAAAATTATGTTTGAGGTTAAAATTTATATGAGAGCCATTTGTGGCGCATATTATCTAGATGTTACCATCCATATGAGCCTTTTTGTCTTAAAGGGATTGCTTATTAATGTTAACATTTAAAAGAAAGTTAATGATATTTATAGATGGGAGCTTTTGGCAAATGTAAACCGATTCGCAAAGAATTAAATTTGCTGTATTTGCGCCGAATATATTCTAATGGCCACAAAAAGTATAATTAAGAAAGAAGTTTTTGTGGTTAATATATGAAATTATAGACCGATTCTCACCATTTACAAAGACTTCGTCCTTAGTACAATTTCCCAAATTTAATTAAAGTATCTACCAAATTTAATAAAAGTATCTATATGAACAGGCAGCCAGCCATACGGACGGATGGCCATCGTTTGATCACTTTAAAAAGTGATTCTGCGTCGGTCGGTAGTCTTAAAGATTGGTCCAGATTTATATGTATTACATCGCTTAAACCGAATAGAATATGGGAATTTTTTCTTTTTCATAAATTATTTTTAATTATATTAACCATTTTTTCGAATGTGCTCCTATGAGTTGTATAAGTACATAACTATAGATTCAATGTTATCCACAAAAATGTATGTGAAATATTGAGGGAAAACGACTATTGTAAAAAGCTTTAGAAATTGAAATACAACTCATAGAAGCCAATTCGAAAAAATTGTTAATATAATCGCCAAAAACGTATATAATGGCTTTTTCCTTATAAAATTTAAAAAGTTTAAAAGAACATTTATCTTTAATAACAACCTGTTTGGCTTAAAATTTTAGAGTAAAAATTAAGAATTGAAGCAACACGTTGGATATACATATAACAGAAAAACCAGAATTTTGAAAAAAAAATTTTTTTACCATGTTAAATAAATACTACAAAGTTAAAGCTTAATTTATTGATAAGCCCATGCATATAATCATTTGAGTGACAATTAAGTACATCTCTGCATCAGGCAATACTTTGTGTCTAAGACATTTAACATGTGCTTGTCATTAAAACTCCACTACTGATCCTACAACTATTGTCTAGTTAGTACTTGTAGGACCAAATGGAGACATTGAAAGCACAGATTCACCAGTACATCTTAATTATTCTAGACTACTCTTTTGAATGTAATAACTAGAGTTTTTCACACATAATATAAGTGGACTAGACAATTATTTAGATCTAAATACTTGCCTATATTTTATTTTAAAAATAACTTCAATTAATAAAAACAACTTAAAATTATTTCATAAAAAAAATCCAAAGATTCACTAAGTAAAAACTTTTCATTAATGCTTGCTTCTCAGCTGTCAAAAACTTGTATCTTTTCTGAAAAGCAGGCATAAGTTTAGATGCTTTGTTAACAGTGTCAATAAAAAAGGGCACAAAAATAATATACAAAAATAGCGAATTGGAGACACTTGATTCCAGGTTTCCTGCAGGGTTGATATAAGCTATTTGTTTGCAATATAAATAAGACATACATATGCATACATACTTTCTAATATAGAATAATTTTCTTTTTTCACAAAGCATTTATTTTCATACTCTTAAAAAAAGAAATGTTAAGCTTTTTATTCGTACTAAGCATTTTATATTATTCAAATTTCTCCTTATTAAATTTCGCAAACAGGATGTTTTTATTTTTTCGTTTTCTTATTTGGTTTCTAATGAAAAAAAAAGAGAACCACAGTGTTGCTATAAGTAACATTCAATTCAGCAATTTTTGTTCATACATCCGCTTCCGACAATGCTTGATTTTAATATCCGTTCCACTAAAGTACAACAATCATCAAACTAAAAAAACACTGCCACATAAAAACACACTCACAAGTGAACTTAACAATGTAAAGAAATATCTGTATAATAAAATTGATGGAAAAAACTATGCATTTATATGTATTTATCTGACACCTTATGCCACTTTTGTCGAGAACAGAGAACAAAATTCTAAACCGTTGTGTGGAAAAGAGAAACAAGAAAATGTTAAGGAGAATAACAACAAAATGTTTGTTAACGTATTCATACATAAAGTGATATTAACGTGGTTTTTGGTTCAAAAAAAAATAAAAATAAAAAAAAATAAATCTACTTGCATTACGTATTATGTTTTGTTCGAAAGGGAATATGTGGAAGAAGAAAACCGCCAAACCGACAATTTTATTCTATGGCATTATTATGTAGGAGAAAAAATTTTATTTTAATGATTCATTGCTTTTGTACTGGGGAATTTGTGTACTCTGAAAATTTTTAATTTGAATAAATGGAAAAGATTCCTTTAATCGATTCCGACTTAAATTTTAATTCGTTGTCACATCAAGTTGATGACATCATTAGGACTAAAGCTGGGATCACACGATTGCCGCAATGCACAAATTTCCACACTTTTTTATACCCAAATGTGTGACTGCACAATCAAATGGCTCATGTACCAATCGAGGACAATATTCGGCTTACTTTTTCCAATATTATGCAACCCTGGTGTGGTAATCGTGTGACTACTTGATGTGCAACCGCGTGTCAATAAAAATAACAAAAATGTACCAATATCTATTGGGTTCTCGTGCGGCAATTAAAAAACACAATACCAATATTTGCCTTTTTTTAATAAATTAAGTTGTGTATGATTCTTTTAGTAGGAATAAATATATACATAGTAGGGTGTTAATTTAATCAGGCCTTGTTAATCAGTGAATCGCTCGATTAATTAACCAAGGTTTACGGTTAATCAGTTAATAATCGGTTAATGTTGTTATTGATCGGTAAACTAATAAAGACTAATAAAGTTTTCTTTATAAATAAAGTCTTTTCAATAAATGAAATTGCATAAATTATTTTTCACTTGAAGCTTATTAGTAAAAAAGCAATAACATAACAAACATAACAATTCTTGAACTAAAACAAGCAATGTAATTAAAAAATATACTGCAAGATAATTTTATTAGTTGTTTCCATAGTTTAAGGACTCCTTACAAAATAATCTTTTAGAAAAATAATTTGGTTTTAATGTTTAGGATTTAAGCGATTAACTTGGAAAAAATTCTTTCACTTATCGTTGATGTTGGAGAAATCGAAAGCTAACCATAATACAGAATATCTAATTTCTCAGTTCTGTTCCTGGATTTCTCTAAACGTATCAAATCTTCCATTATGTCATTAGAGTCCTGTTTGAATTTTGTTAAATTTTTACCTCTTTCAATTGTTTCGGTTTAGAAGATTCATATGATAAAATATGAGAAGAAATAAATAACTAAACACATACATATAAAAAGTATGTGAAACAAAAAGCAGTTGACAGCAAACGCTTGTTTCAAATGAAGATCACTGAACACTTTCTTTGTTTGCATAAAAAAATATTTTCTTAACACATACCTTTTGCATATGAGACGAAACAAGCAATTAAAAACTCAAAAATATGGTATAATACTAAAAAAAAGTTAAGAATTTTGTAACATCGGTTAACCGGTTAATCGACTAAAATTAACCGGTGTAATCGTTAATCGAAAATAATCAATTTTATATTAACCGATCAGTTAATCGGGTAGTTATTAATCGGTTAGCCGGTTGCCTTATGCATAGCTATTTATTTATTTTTCATTATAATTATTTAATTTTTTTTTAAATTAGTGCAATAGCTGATCAGTGCCCATGTTCTGTAACTCTCGCTTCGAGAAACTTTTCGATTGAAATGCGAGAAATGAAACAAAAATGCCATAAACTGGAACAAACAACTGTTTTTCTCACTTAACTGTTTCTGTAACATTTGTAGCGAGTAATAGCTGTCACTTATTTTACACTAATTTACAGAAAAAATGTGTCTGTAAAATTTTCGTGAGAAAATTCCCGCTTTGAACTGTCAAATAAACTCACGCATAAAAACGGGATGAGAAAAAATATTACCACTAAAAAATATATTAAAAATGCAAATGTAATGAATAATAGCATGGAAGGGATAAGTATTTTGTTTTTGACTGATTTTTTCATTGCTTAATTATTTTGCTTTTAACATTTTTGAAAAATATACGAATGTTTTCACAGCTATTTTTTTAACAACAAAAATTAAAGTCGCACTCGACATTATTTGCTATAGCCGACGGTTGTATTTTCGCCGCCGTCATTGAAAATTTTTCAAGTTTATTAAATTTTGGCCGCCGTCAACGATATGTGTGACTTGCGTTCTCAACGTCTGCATTTTCACATCGGCTTCGAGTGGAATATTATGACATTTATAACGTAACGACGTAATCTCTTTTTATAGTTTTCGACATGAGTTACAGACACTCTATTTTCTCGCTTTTCGAGAAACGATGGAATATTTTGTTTCACATATTTTCGATGCGAGAAGTTCTCGCCAAAGTTACAACAGCACATGGGCAAAGGTTTCTCTTAAGTTGAATTCCGAAAGGAGGCGCTGTTGTTGTGATATTTAATTTTATTTAATTCACGGTACGATTTGGCTGAAATTCCCAAAATATATTTTTTAAGCAAAAACTAGTTGCCTAATAAAATGTTGACCAGCTGATAGCGCTGGAGTCAAATTATTAACAAAATTCTTCATTTTAGTTTGTAAGTGTAAAAATGTCCAAACAATCGGGCCTTTGTGCTATATTTTTACGAAGTGTTAAAAGTTAGAAAATGGCAGCGCCGGGTCTTAAGAGCTAGTTTACATATATATTGTTATATAGCTAGAAGAAAGCTAGAACTTCAATAACTTTCTACTCTTATCAAATTATAGTGAAGGGTATATAAGATCCGGCAAAAGCGAATATAGTTATTTTTTGAAGAAATCGTTTGTTTCAAAAAATTACCCTTACAAAAGTACCGAAAAAATTAAAAACGTAATTTTCATATTAAGAACTCACTCTTTCCCTGAACCCATCTCTCACTTATTTGCACAAATTCAAAGTTATGTGACTGCCTGTATGTCATATGCTTTTGTGTTACACAGCTAATCTCGATCAATCAGGAAATACCCAGGGATTACTAAAGCTTTTAAAAAGCTTTAATACTTGTCGTATTACACTTTGTTGTTGCTATTATTTTTGGCTACTTTATGATATATTTCGAATTTTGTTAAATATTGCCTTAGTTTCTGATGGTACTATTTCCCTCCCCTTAACATATTTTTTACAGTATATGTTCACCTTTTTTTTATTCACATTTTGCTATCTGCTTATTGTTTGGTATACTAGAAGTATATGAGGCTTTCGAGTAAAGTCCTGTTTAAATATGGAATTTTTTTCAGACATACATATAAAAACGTACCAGATATATGTAAATTTTTTGAAAGTGTAAATTATTTTCATATAATATTAGCAAACACATTTACACAAATATAAAATCTCCTTGTAGTTTTTCATATATGTGTGTTACACAAACTTTTGCAAGCACATCATGTGTTTGAATGTGGTTGTCAGAGTTTTTGTTTGATATCATATAAATGAATTTTGTTGTTGCTGTTGACTGGCTTCTCTTGTAATTTTCGTCAAGTTACAATTTGTTAGGGATGTCTTTCCTTCTTTTACTCGCCTTTCAGTATTGTGTTAATTGTGTCCTTTTTGCGTTTTTTTCGGTTTTTCTTACTGCTTTGACTGCTGCTTCATCTCATAATCGTATGTGTATTTTTCCCTCAAAAACCACTCATTTTATATTATTATTTAATGAAAATTCATAAAATGTAGTTGTGTCAATGGGTGTTTGTGAAATAATTGTACCAGTATGTGTGTGTGCGTGTGTGTAACTGAATGTTGGTTGCGTGTCAAAAGAACTAGGGGTGGAGTAAAACGGTGTGTTGGGGTTTAGTTTCATAGCAAACATTAAACATATGTTACAAGTTTGGTTATGATGCGTCAGTATATGCTGGGGATTTATAAAATTAAATTTTAATTTAATTTTTATAAACTGCGTTCATGTACGTATGTGTTCGTTGTTTCTCCCAACATTTTAAAAAGTTTATTTTTTTTCAACCATGTTGCGGTGCACATAATAAAACCTTTTTTCTCTTTGGTTCTTTGTCATAATGTTGGCATTAAATATTCAACCATAAAAATTACTTTAAAAACTATTTTGGACTTACTTGATGCACAACACACACGCACTATTTCAAATTTCAACAAAAAAAAAATCATTAAAAAAAATAAATAGAAGCAAAATTTTAAAAACTTATCTAAAAAGGGACCTTTTTCAGAAAAGTACACTAATAATAATTTTCTAAACAATATTCTTTCCTTAAAAAAGTGTCCTTTTGTCTCCTTTTTTTAAAAAAAAAAACGTTTTTCAATGAAGGCGCTTTTTTACTTTTCATACCTTTTACCTTCGGTGAAATATACAATATAAGTCTATCATTCCATTTGTAATTTCTACAATATCTAAGATTCTATAAAGTATATATGGGCATTTCCATTGTGACGTGATATGACATTTCTGCGACAAAATGTAAACAAATTACTGAAAGAAGTTAAATTTGTAAAAAGGTTTTTTTTTATATTTGCAGAGGAATTAAGAAGCACAACATTCAGAAAAAAAATTACAACAACCGACCCAAAGCCTTTGAAGATATTATCAAAAATATGCGCTGGCGCGATGTTACAAAAAACAGAAGTGAGTTTTGACTTGCATTACAAAAATGCATACACTGCGAATTTGGCAAGAGTTTTTTTGGCCTTCATTATCTGACTTAATGTTATACGCCGTTATATAATAATTTTTTTTTTTTTTTGTTGAGCAACAACAAAAAGGTATTAACCCAGTTGGCCATTTCTTTAAGACATCTTTGAAGATGGATGCACGACAATATTAATTCCCGCACGATATGTGAGTGACAGCCAGAACAAATCGTCAACGACATTTTCGAACAAGTGTCGCGAGAATCGTGCACGACACAAAGTTCCGGTTTCAACAAGTCGGTACTACAAGCCAGACAGCCCATTAAACAATCGCTACGGTAAATTGGCCCCATTGATCATGCAATATTGTGGTAAACTCATCCATATTATTGTCACCGGCTACCGTTTTGTGGTTACGGCTTGTATTTCATCGTATGGCGTTCATATGGTATGTCTTCTTGGTTACCGAGTGTAAGAGTACACGATTTGACCCAGTAAAAAAAAAATTTTGTGTTTTTCGATGCACTTAAGAGAAAAAGCGCATAATCGATCGCTTCAATAAGAAAGCTCCTATTTTAGTGCTGACAACGAAGAAAGTTTTAAAGCGAAAAATAACATATGGTTTAGGAAACTTATTGAAAAAAAGCATTAAAACAAGTAAAAGCAAGACATTAATGAATATGGTGATCCCTTAAAAAAGCAATTTAGGAGTGCTTTATTTGCATGTTTTATTATGTTAAAAGAAGAGCTTATTGTCAGCAGAAAATAGTCCTCCCAACCGGGAACACCCCATACAAAAAACAGGCATCCTATCAGCAGGTTTGAAGCGATTTGAGGTATGAATTCATACATAAAACCTGCTCCTTTTGGATCACATTTTTTACTGGGGAGGTTCTTCTTGGCGACCAAATTATAAATATGTTTCGCGTTCGTGCAGCTCCGCAGCTTTAGTTTGATTGTCGTACTTACAAGCCATGTTTCAGATCCGTACAAAAGAACTGATTTTACGCAAGCATTGTAGACATATACCCTATGAGAGGCTTAAAGCACAAAGGGTTTTAGTGCTTTTTTTAAATTGAGATTACATATGGAAAAAAGGTGAAGTTCAGAACACAAGAGGTGAATGTGGAATTATTATCCGGTAGCGAGTTATGGCAACCAATTCTAGCAGTTGTAATTAAAAAACTGTTTCGCTTGGAGCACACGGTATATGAGCACTGAATCTCAATTTTTAAATAAGGCACTTAAACCTTATGTGCGCGGCAACCTATATGAAAAATACGTAGAAAACAAGCGTTTTTAACCGAAATACCTAGTTAAAAAGGAGTAAAATATTAATAGATTTGGCAAAAAATACTTATTTATTTCCTGAGATTGCACTAAAATATGATATTGGGGTCGGTCTGCTAAAAAATATTCTGCATGCGCTTCAATCATTTGTACGTTGTCTCCAGTTTGATTCACCAGGGATGTTAAGGTACTTCCCGTTAACGCTTTCTTTCATATTGATTCTCGAATGTCTCTCATTCGGCGTTCAGCTTTTCAATGTGACTCAGCCAGCGCAATCGTTGTATGTTCACAGTGGTGTAAATCTCATACATACATTCTTTGACAAGGCATATGTGTAACATCAAAATGTGTAACATATATTTATCGGTTTTTGCAGGTACCCATATTTCGGAACAGGTATCACAAGAGGTTTTCGTTTTCCTGGAGATGGATGTGCTGTTGAAATGTTTGCTTAGTCCAGAAAAACACGTTTTTGCAAGCACTATCCTTCGGTTTATTTCAATGATGATGTTATTTTCTCTATTTACAGTGGATCTTGATAGATTAATTCTCGAAATTATAACTGCCTGCTTAAACTTCGTCGCCATATTTTATTTGCGTGGATTTTTCTGCAGTTGCAATCGATATCTTTGTTTTATCATTGCTTATACCCAGACTACTTTTAGCTGAATCTTTCTAAATCTTCTCATATACAACAATTACCTTTCAAATGTATCTTTCAATGATGGCAATATTATCTGGATAAGCGACGAGCATATGACTTTTGTCTTCAGCGTTGCACTTTTATTTAAATTTTTTTTTTTACTTAAAAGCTGGAAAAGTTGCAGGATAAGTTGTCCCATTGCCTGAGTCCTCTTGTGGTAGTAAATAGCTCGGAGATGACAGTTCTAATTATTACTTTTTACAATGGCGCACTGATTTTACAGAAATACCTTCGCTAGAGAATTATTAAACATTCCATTTATCGTCCAAAATCTGCACTATAATTTAATTTCTTTTGTTCTTATTATTTATTGAGTTTTGGTTTTCTTTGGGTTTCCTTTTCGTTTGTATTTTTTATGGGCAGACTTCATTAGTTTATATAGAGGTATTACCAACTTCAAACAATTCACGCAGGAAAAACATTTGCTAGACGGCTGCAAAAATACAAAATTTTTTTAAAGTTATTAGTTCTCAAGAAGTTTCAGACATACAGATTATCAATTTCAATGAGAAAATTTGTGTTGAAAACGCCAAAGGTACCCGGGTACCTTGCTGCGCACATAATGGTTAAGCCCCTTCTGCTTTAAGATCCTCATATGTCATAAGGGAGAGCTCACTAAAGCTACTCATTTTATATATGCAACCCTGCTATTATGGGTTCTGCGTTCTACGTCGTTGTTAGCGCTGCCATCTGAGGTAATTTTGCCCTCATGGTATCATACTTTTGTCACGTTTTCTATTGTTGTTTATAGCGAAAGATGGAGTTTGGTTGCCTTTAGTTATCTTATCTATGTTGATCTTAAGTCCGTTTCATTACACTGTTGTCCCAAGACTTTCGCCCTAGCTGCAACTAGTACTATGTCGTCTGCACAGTCCAGATTTTCTAGGCTTCCGTTAACCCTCCTAAATATTATTCTTAATATTACTATTAACATATGCACATTATACTAATATATTATTCTTATATGTTAGTCATTTCATTCTTTTAAAGAAATATTAAAAAAAAAGATTAAAGCAGATTTTAAAACTTTTGTGATTTTATAATCAAACTATAGTGAATAATTTAATAATTATTTATTTAATTACATGCTTCATAAGTTTTAATTAATACCAAAGAAAATTGGGTTTCATGAATTTACATAATAATAAAATATATTTCTTGCTTCATTATTTTCGTAAAATATGTTAAGAAGAATTAATACGTAAATAAAAGCAGCTTTAATTTTACATAAACTTGCAATAATTACTTACGATATGCAGACATACGTAAGAAAAAAACTTAAATTCTTAAATCCCATTATGTATATTCGTACGTACCAAGCAAACAATTTTTGCCAACATGTTTGAAACTTTAACAGAAAAGTTAATTAAAATGTTTAAATTTTCTTAAGACAGAATGCCCTAAAATTTTAAAAACACAGAAAGAAAAACCCTCGGGATAAATTAATTTTATACTTACTTTAATAAGTACGAACCGTATTCAAAAATTCAAGTACGAATAACACTAAAACGTACTCAAAACAATCCTATATGGGATAACTTTCGAAAATCAATTCCGGAATTTCTTAAAATAAGTATAAAATTCCTAAAACAAGTACAAAAAAGATTGAACTTTTCGTTGGTAGTGCCACTCTGAGAGTAAAATTACACAATGAGCATTTCAATCTCATATAACTTATCAAAATTAGTTGAACCCACTACAACAACAACACACAAGTAGCTAAAAACGATTTGCTTGTTGTGCCTAGAAACAACAAAAACAACAGAACAAGAAGAAAACACTTTATTTTCATGTTTAAATTTTAATAAATTTTACCTTTTAAGCTTTAAAAAGGAAAATTGAAAGCAATAGATCTCATTTAGTTTATATTTTTAGTTAAATATGTAAATTAAGTTTTTAAAGTAAAGGATCTTATCGGGCATAATACTGGTGTTTTATAATTGAAACTGTGTAAGGTGTGAAACTGGTACATAAATCAATCATAATAATATTCTGTTTCTAATTTCATTTCTGTTTATTTCAAGTACGAATTCGGGATTAAATCAACTTTATAACACTTGAATCAAGCGCCATTTTAGATTGATTCAATCTCAGTTTTACTTCACCCTTAAATGCATACTGTAGCTTTAAAGATACAACCGGGAAAAACAATGTAATTTCTTTATTTGTTTTTTTTTTTTTTGCCATATAAAGAAAAATTATAAACAACTACTAAAAACCCTTTTTTCTATCATACTGTATCAACATTTATTCAACAACTTTCAATTTAGAGCAATAAGATAACGGGAAACTCAAAATTTCAAAAATCTTATATTCTTAGAAATAGTCAAGCTTAAAGTCGCATTTTACTAGTAATAGTTGATTTTACTTTAACCAAAATATATATATATGGTGGACTATGGTGTATTTTGATGAATTATAAATTTTTAAGCAAATATCACCACAACTTTAATTCTAATATCACTTTAAGTGGTTGTATCTTTCAAGATACACTATGCACTCCGCACTAACTGCAAATGTTCCTTGTTTTTTTTATACACTAGCGGAATTTAGTGTTTGGTACAAATAGTCTTGCGAAAGAGCAAATGAAAATGATCGTAACTCTTATGAAATCTAACGGAAACTCTGTTAGATTTAACAAAGGATCTACGATATTTTGTATTGCTCTTTCACAAGACCATTTGCATAAGACACCGAACTCCGCTACTATGTTTGTTTTTGAAAAAAAAAAATGGTATAAAAAATATATTTTAACACAGGCTGCTTTTGCATACATTCGCATGACTTTTTACCAAGTTCTTTGAAATTGAATTTATTTCCTTCAAAACTTCAAAATATAAATGTAGATTCCAGGTCTTTTGTTGAATTTAGAGGAAATAACTCTCCCTAAACATATTTACTCATTAGTAAATCCTTATCAAGTTTGGAGTTATTTTTTCCATGAGAGGTTAGAAATCTTTTTTGTGAAGAAATCGTACGGTATGCTAATGAACAGGTTTCTTTTAGCATTACAAAACTTCTTAAATTTATATAAATATTATACCTGTTATGGATCCCATAAATTGTATACATATATAGATTTGTTACCAAAATTCATAGGTATAGTGGGAAGGAAATATATGTAACTTCTATTTCATGAAAAGATACAAAATCTGTAAATATGTTTTCGACATATATAGGAACTAAGCCAGCGTTTTCTTCAATTGTAACACATAAAAATGTTTCTGTTCGTAGATTTGAGAAAAAGCAGAGCAAAATTACAATGGTCACTTGTCCGCAGATTGTGGAGGACTACAATGGAAATATGAGGAGAGGGCTTAGATCTATTGCACAGTGCCATGAGCCACCACAAAATAGCTCTAAATTGCAGGAAGTGGACAAATAGATTACTTTAGCATATATTAGACATGGCATGCATCAATGCCTTCATTTTTTATAACAGAAATATCCTAGACCAACCAGGAATAAAAGCTAAGATTTATAGATTTAAAATTGGAACGACCATGCCGCCAAACTTAAATCCAAATAAAAAAACGTAAACCGAATTTGCATATTCCGTCTCGCAAAGACTAGACGGAACTCAACATTGGACCTTGGCAAGGAAGATGCAAAATTCCGGGTTGTGCAGGTCAGACGAAGATGTGTAGCAGTAAACATGAACTAAATTCATGTCATACGACTGATAAAAAGTGATTTTTAATTATCAAAACCAATTGTTATAAATATTTGTATATTTTTTTCTTATACATACATACATATATTTAATTCTTATATTGTTGAGGATCCTTTAGGCTTGCTGGTAGTAAGCTAGTATATTAATGCGAGGGGTGCGAGGGGTGTAAATAATTCTATTTTTACTTATATCTATATATGATATAGTATATATATATATATATATATATATATATATATGTCTATATAAAAAATATATATGTATATACATATAAATATATATACTTTGGTATATATAAAAATTATTAAAAAAATATTTTTGTCAATAAAATTGAAACCAGTCGTTGTTTTTCTTATAATTTTTCTCTATGCGGGGAGTTCATGGTGTATCTTAAAAGATATAACTAATTTTTTCTTCAGAAAATTAACAAAAACTATTTTTTTTTTTTTGAAAAATGTAAACGCAGCTATTATTTTTTTGTCGGTTTACATATAGTATATATTTTTCGCAAAGATCTGAGACCCTATGCATTTAAGGGTTAATTAAATCAATATAATTTTCGGATTATTAAAAGTACGAATTCGGGATTGAATATGGATAAAGGCCTCATTAGTTGTTACTTTCCGTTGCCGTTCTGTTTCGTTCCTTTCTGTAACAAATATTTTATAATTACTTTTTCTGTGAAAGGAATCATCTGCTTTTAAAAAGAAAAGCATTGAAATTGTAAAAAAAAACGTTTCGTAAAAAATAAAAAACTATTATTTTGTGTCAAAAATACGTAAATTTTTATAAAATCATTAATTAAAACCAATTTTTCTAGCTTTAAACAAATAATTACAGATTTTTCGTATCACAACAAACTAATACATACACACTTTGGCCGTAACTTTACGTTGAATTCTATTTTCAACAGATTTGTCCGCAACAGAACAGAACGAAAAAGTAAAAACAAACCACACATACAGACTTTCAATTGAACAGAAACAAAACAGCTGATTCGTAACAGAACAAAACGTATAAACTAAAGGCCCAACCATAATATGCATGAAGTCGCTTAAGTCAACTTAAGCAACTGTGTGAATACATATAAAACATATGTGGCCAACTATAATGTACTTAATGAAAATTTTCGTTAAGTTTCGTCAAATATCATTTGCTTCAGCAAAGTGCCAAACTGAACACACATTCCGTACGGAATCAGTCTGTCTGTGCATTATTTGAAAAAAATAAAATAAATTGAAATGAATAAAAAAATAAGAAAAAAGAAAAAGAGGAAGATTACATATTTCAGTTTTGTATCCATTTTTTTATTAATAAGTATGCACAACAAACCAATTTTTTCTTTTTAAAACGTTGCAAGCAAATTAAATAAAACATAAAATAAACAAAAAACAGGGCTTTAATTTTTGATACTTTGTAATTTAAAGTAATCGCAAGAAAACAAAACATTGCACAAATATGCAACATGGATCTTAAGTTTATGTAAGTACATTATGGCCACCTAAAAGTCTTCTTTAATTTGCTTATGCATTTGGCAGACTTTTCGTTAATTTTTGACAGTCCCTTAAGCTAACTTATGCATAATATGGTTCTGCCTTAAGTTGAGTATTTCGCGATTGTATAATCCGTACTTGAATCACTCTTTCTGTAGTTGATTCCAGAAAATCCGTACTCACCGTACTATTGATACCGCTTCGGATTGATTTGAGTTCGAATGGATTGATTTTTTTTTTGAGTGCAGCATATGCGCGTATTCTGATACTTTGAAATACCACATTAAGATTAATTTGCAAAGTGTTTTTCAGAAAATTATTCATCTTTATTCCAGTTGTCAACATCGTTGCCTCCAATTTTTTTTATTTTTTTTTTGTTGTCCATATCGAAAGAAAATTTGACGGCTGTATTGTGTTGAGACGACTCCGAAGTTGCCATAGTCTTTTTGGATAACGACTTGAGTAATTTGAAGTAATTAAAATTAAAAAACTTAAAGTTACAAATGAAGCCCAGTTTTAAAATATCGTATTTGCCGTATATGGTGACATATCAGCGCCAAGCAAAAGCAAAAAGTAACACAAAGTTTTAGCGTTATAGTAACATTAGCAAAAATTTTCAAGTTCTTTTTAGTTAGCGAAGCCACAAACCCTATAAAAGAACAAAATTGATTCGTTTAATTTTTGTCTTCATTGTTTTTGTTCTTGGTATCAGGGATAAAATATCATATATTATAACTAATCCTAATATAAAATTCATAATTTTCTATTATCTCTTGTATTTGCCTTATTCCATGTTTTTCAATTCCTATAGCACGTCTTCGTTGTTAATCATTTTAGATATATATAATTACTGGTTTGTTACTTATATTACCAATTTTAGTGATATCATTTATATACTATTTGGAAATGAGAATATAATATACTCCTCGTGCGTTACTTCTTCTTTTTTAATTGTTAATATTAATGAACAACTTAAATAATAATAGGGTTCGTTCTAGGGACGGTATTGGGACGATGATAAAAATTTTAGCCGCTCAAAGGAGTGGTATTAAAATCTGTCACATCAACGCACAGAGCTTGAGACCAAAAATTGAAGAGTTCAAATTTATTTTCGAGCACTCTGGGGTTGATTTGATATGTGTATCTGAGACATAGCTTAAACCTGAGTTCACTGATCTGTCAATTTCTTTGGAAGGATACAATATTAGGAGAGTAGATAGAAATGGGTACGGAGGTGTGGCAGTTTATGTGAAAAAAGGGATTGCAATTAAAGTTCTCAGTTCATCTACGGATAATGTTGTGGTTACTGGTGCCGACAATTCTGGAAATCTGTTAGAATATCTTTTTCTGGAAGTAGGCTTGGAGGGTAGGAAGCTACTTTTGGGTTGTGTTTATAGACCTAATAATCGCATTTGTATGGAGAACTTTATGAACACCCTTGAAACATACACAGTCTTAAACGAAGACGTTATCATTACAGGCGATTTCAATTCAAATATTTTAGTGAGCCCTTATCTGACTGACAATATGCTTACACTTGGTCTTAATTCACCAAACACAAATGTAGCTACACATTATACAGGTACAAATAATACACTTCTTGATCTCTTCTTAGTTGCGGATATTTCGAAGGTGTTGCTTTATGATCAACTGTCTGCCTCTTGTTTCTCACACCATGACCTAATTTTCATGACGTATAATTTACAGTTAAATGTGCCACAGCAACTTATTAGATACCGTGACTTTCAAAACATTGAGTATGTAAGATTGGAGGAAGCATTTCTCAGGATTGATTGGAGCGTGCTATATAACCTGATTTCAGTTGATGATCAGCTCTCTTTTCTACAACACAACTTAAACTATTTATATGATCTTGTGGTTCCTTTAAGAACAAAGAATGTAAACAGACATAATAAGCCCTGGTTCACTCAGGACATAAAACTAATGATTAATCGCAGAGATTCCTCATATGCTCGATGGAAACGTTTTAAAACTGCAGAATTGCATGAAGAATATCGAGTAACACGTAGGATTGCCAACAGATTAATTAAGAAAGCAAAATCTGATTATTATGCTTCAAAGTTTTTTACTGCCATAGGGTCGAAAAAAACTTGGCAGGCAATTCGTGAAATTGGTATTGGTAAAGCTTGTAGCCAAGGGTCCTGTACTATCGATGCTAACGTCCTAAATAATCAGTTTTTAAATATCCCATATGTGGCTCCATCTGCTGCTTACTATAACCTCGCTAATGACAGTGCACATAATCATTTCTATTTTACTCATGTTCGGCAGTCTGACGTCTTATCCAGTTTGTTATCAATAAAATCCAATGCAGTTGGTGTGGATGGAATTGATCCTAGGTTTTTGAAGATCCTCATTCTAAAACTTCTTCCTTTTATTACTTTTGTTTTTAATAAGATTTTTACTACCAACCAGTATCCAAAAATATGGAAACTGGCTAAGATTATTCCTACACCAAAATCCAATTCTGATTACAGGCCAATAGCAATCTTGCCATTTTTATCTAAAGTTTTTGAAAGATTAACTCATAAACAAATTACACAATATATTGAAACAAATAATATGCTGACAGGTCGTCAATCTGGTTTCCGTGAAAATCACAGCTGTGTAACGGCTCTTGTGGATGTTGCTGAGGACATAAGACAACAGGTAGAATGCGGTAATGTTACATTTTTAGTTCTCCTGGATCATTCCAGGGCATTTGACACGGTAGACCACAGCATTTTGTGTTATAAGCTTAAACATATGTTTGGATTCGCATCAACTGCCACATGCTTAATAAATTCATATCTAACCGACAGATATCAATATGTTGAAACACCTTCCTCCGTTTCGACCACATTGCCACTAACCCGGGGTGTTCCGAAAGGCTCGATCTTAGGTCCTCTTCTCTTTTCATTATACGCAAATGATCTTCAGAGTAAACTCGAATACTGCAGGGTTAGATTGTATGCTGACGACGTCCAGCTTTACATTAGTTGCAGCAATACTGCTGTTAATGAATGTGTGAGGACACTAAACGAGGAGTTAGGTCGTGTTTATGATTGGGCTACCGCTAATGGTCTAGCAATAAATCCTATCAAGTCGAAAGCGTTAATCATTAAAAAGAGGTTATTAAAACTTGATCTTAATCCCATATTGACCTTAAACAACCAGTCCATTGATATTGTAAACTCGGTCAAAAATCTTGGTGTATATTTTAACAACACTCTCACTTGGTCTAACCATGTTAATTTTGTATGTGGTCGAACGTATTCAATGTTAAGAAATCTCTGGCAAACCCAGTATTGTACTCCAATTAAAATTAGAACACTCCTTGCAAAATACTACCTCATACCGAGTTTATTGTATGGCTGTGAACTATTTGCCAGTTGTGATAATAAAAGTAAAAGAAAACTAAATGTGACCTTTAATAACATTATTCGGTATATATATGGCCTTAGAAGATATGATCATATATCCCCTTACTTAACATTGCTCTTTGGCGTTAGTTTTTATAATTATTTAAAGGTGCGCATTTTACTGTTCATGCATAAAATTATATATACACATCAACCGGAGCATCTTTACGAACGTCTAAGTTTTTCAACGCTTCCCAGAGGTAAACGAATTCTTGCATTTGCTTATCAAACTCTGATCTCCAAGTATCAATTCTTTATTCATGCCATCAGTCTCTGGAACGGAATTCCCTATGGATTACAGACCATTAGTAACGCACGACAATTCAGGAAATATATTTTTTGCCATTTTTCACATTGAATTTATATTTATATTTTTGCATGCCTTATATTGATTTTTGCTAAGATTGTCATATTAAACTAAATTATAATTAATCCTATTTTCATTTCTTTTTAGTAACTTAATAATATATTATACAGTTTTGTTATCTGATTCATTGTATTTATGTAAGCTCAGTTCCATACTGCAATATAAGACTTAAGTCTTGTATATGGGACATCGAAAAGAAATAAATAAATAAATAAAATAAATAAATAAATTTTTTTTTATTCAGTATGTACTTTTGCTGCTAAACCATAAACCTGCTGTCAATGCAATAAAAAAGATTTTTTTATTTTCTATATTCAAATAAAAATAATATAGTGGCATGAATGTGAATATGGCTTACGGTCATATTAGCGATATAGTACACGATTTGTCTGCAACTAAAGTATATGACAATAGAGTACTGTATGTAGACTTTCGGTACAAATTTCAATTGGAATTGCAAAAATGTTTACGGGTATTTATTAAGTTTGTAAGCTAATTAGGTTAAATATAACAAAAACTTGGATTCTTTGAAAAAATTTAATTAGTATTTGAAATCAAATGTTCAAGTTTTATATCTGTTTTAAGTAAAACAAAAAAATAATTTAATGTAGTCAAACAATATTATATCGTTTTGTAAAGTTAAATATTTTAATTTTTTTTCGTTTCGAAAAAATTCGTCATCTTCTTTTATGTAACACAAAAATCAAGCAAATTCATTTCTAAATCAGTTATTAAAACGTGACTATGACATTTTTATTGTTTTCACTTTCTTGCTTTTAAATAAATACTTATCCTTAGTTTAATCACATTCGTTTTTAACCGTGAACAGTGTGGTCAGATAAGGGAATTTATTCCGATTTCGGTGAGTTTATTTAGGAAATCGAAGATTCGAATTTTAGTGCGGATATTTTAAGAGATTTGGGTCTCAGTTTCTATATTTTTTTAATATTTTGTTATAATAGTTTTTTAAAATAAGTTTTTAAAATAATTAAGTTTATTAGACAGAAAAAATTAAAAATTATCTCTAATCACCAAGTTTATACCAAATTCATAATATCAAGCAAACAAGTTGTTGATTTTGCACCTATTACCAAAATGATTATATTGATTACTAAAAATTGTAAAATTGTGAATATGTTTTTTCAATAAATGATATTTTTAAAATTAATTAAAAAAATTATCAAAAAACTTTGCCATTTCGAACAATGTGCTAATTTATTAAATTGAATATTGACAATTCCCAACAACAATTTTACAAGTTTAAATTATTTTATTTCAAACGAATAGAGTCAATTAGAATATTTTGTTTTTAAATTAATATTTTAATGAAAAATTTATTCCAAAACAAATAAAATTTTAGTTAAATCAAAATTACATTTTTAATTTTCTTTCAACTAAAAAAATATTTGATTCATGTATCACATTAATTAAATTTAAATACTTTTTAAACCATTTTTTAATTGATAAAAAACTTTTTTCTGTGCAAGAGGAAAAATTTTTTTCATATAAAAGTTTAATTCGATAACTACATAGAAAATCGTAAAAATTAAAAATTGTGAATTTTGACATTTTAATCAGACTTAAGTTTATTGAATTTAATTTTCATTAAATTATTTTTAAGAAGAAAGGAAGTTTTACATCCTGAAATTAAAAATTATTGTTAATTTTTCATTCTTGACTGAGTTGGGAATTTAACCCAGGTTTTCACGGACAGGTTGCCCTGACTAGTTTCGATTGTAACCACACAATCTCTTCAGAGGGGTTTGCCGTTTGCGACGACGGATGACGTCAATAGTCAAACAACAATCTTTAAATGAAATGGTATTTTACCTTGCTAGATCGAAATTTGCTTTGAATGAATGATTACTCATTTTAATTAATTTACATGTTCTTCGTTTCTTCTGTTTTTCGTGCATTTTGTCAAGAATTCTTTTTGAAATCCAAAGTACATTTTTTGTTTTTCATGTTTTTTTCTTTCTTTTTCTTGTTGACTTTTTCAGCACAACTTGAAGGACAAATGTAAGCATATGGCTCGTGCCTTAGCTGTTAACAATAATAAGTATTTTGGTTATTTCATTGAACTGTTAATGGTTTTTAATCCAAATATCGATATTTTAATCAGGATTAAGTTCATTGAATTTAATTTTCAATAAATTATTTTTATGAAGAAATTCCTTTCATGAAATAAATTAAAATTTATTGATAATTTTTCATTCTTGACTGTGATGGGAATTGAACCCAGGTTTTCACGGACAGGTTGCCCAGACTAGTTTCGATTGTAATCACACAATTTCTTCGATCTTTAAACCTTTATCTTTAAACATGAAAAACAAAAAATGTACTTTGGATTTTAAGAAGAATTCTTAACAAAAGGTGCGAAAAACAGAAGAAAGGAAGAATATGTAAATCAATTTAAATGGGTAATCATTCATTCAAAGCAACTTTCGATCTACCGAGGTAAAAAACCATTTGGTTTAAATATTGATGTTTGACTAATGACGTCATCCGTCGTCAATGGCGGTGAGTGCTAAACGGCAAACCCCTCTGATGAGATTACACCTTTAGCGAAGTTTTCAGTTTTGCCGTATAATTTTATAGGGAAAGTGGACTGCGATCTTGCGATCTAATGCATTGTGTGCCAAAGTTTTACTAAATATAATTAAATATTTTAATGGCAATTTCGTTCTATTTTTTTTTGTATATAAAAATTAATTTAAAATTTGTATTGAAGTTTTTTTTTTCGTTTTAAAATTTACACAATCAAATTGTCGTTAGCACTAAGCAAATAAAAGAATTCATTTTAATTAGTAAAATTTTAACAATTCTTGGTAAAATAAATCACAAAATCAAGGGAAAAATATTCTATATATTTTTGTACAACTCCCACAACAAAAATATGAAAAAAAAAAATAAATAAATGAATGAAATATTTTATGCGAGTTTTTTGTATGTGTTTGTTACTTAATTAAATTGAAAAACTCCATTAGGCTAATGAATATATGAATATTTGTTGATATATGCGTACATGATTATACGAGAGTCGAAGAAAAGGCATGTAAGGAAACGCATAACTATTAAACTTTCAGTGTTAAAAAAATTATCAAAATCTTTTTAAATATAAATCTATTAAACACAGATGTATGTACATAGTTAGAAGGAATTATTCTTAATCTGAGTGGTATTGACTTTACCTTTCTAAAGTTTTTATGAAAGCTTATATTATAAAATTGATATTTATTTGTTTGGTTTCAAGGTATGTTCAAATATTTGACGAACAAATCCAAAAAAAACGTATAACCAGCAAATTGATAAATTTTTAGCTTTAGTTTTAACAATTTTTACCGACTTATTTGTCTTTACTTGTAAGAAGATAATTAATTGTATAACTTAATTAAGAAACTGTTAACTGATGTTTGATTTCGCAAACCATTTTTTGATACAACTAGTAAAATGCTTAACCCTAGGATTCTCGGTAACTTTTTACCACTAAGTTATTCTCTTGGTCTGGCCAGACCACAATTTGTACAGCTAAAAACCCCAATTAAATAAAAAGTAAATAAATATATTTTTTATTGAACGTTTGCTAATTACTTTAGATTATACAAATTTATTACATAATTTTATTATTTCATTATATTATTCCATATGCAAGTCATCGAAAATGTAGTCTTTAATTTCGCATATTGCCACAGCTGAAACGAGTTTTGCGTTAGGTTTTTGTAGTTAGCGCATAATGGGCCGTAGTTTTCTGATTTGATTCAAACTCGATTCATTCGATTTAGAACATATCATTTCTAGAATTCACGTATCTGTTTTTTAATATTTTGTCCTATTTGAAATATCTTTCAAGGTAAAAAAAATTCGTCTGGCTAGACCAAGAGGGTCATTTCATAAACTTTTACATAAAAATGGAATTTAACCCCACTTATTTGCTCCAATCGGATCCAAATTTATTTCATTCGATTCTGAACATATCATTTATAGAATTCACGTCCCTGTTTTTTGATTTTTTTGTTATATGCGAAAAATATTACAAGCAAAACACAAATTTGATCTGGCCAGACCAAGGCGGTAATCCTGGGGTTAATAGGTGTGATTATGGCTTTTGTAACTTAGTTTCAAACAAGATTTTTTATTGCCTGTTGATCCACCTCTTTTTTTGTGATTACAACTTGAATATAACAATTAATATATGTAGAACACCTCTCGTATGTTCAAGTTTATACAGTTATGTGCTTATATTTGCTTATTCATATGTAAGTCTGTAAATGTAAGCGGCTGTTAACAAAAGAATAATATCGTATGTATGTCTGCTTAATAGTAGTTGTAAATGCTGATGGCTCCAAGTGCCAACAATAACAATAACAAAAGCATCTGTAGCATCATCACTTAATTTAACCAGTCATGGCAACAAACTACAGATAAAAAATAAACAAAAAACTGTATTATAAAACCATTTCTAGAATATATTTGTATAAACATATATGCGAAATACATATACAGACAATATCGGGTGTCGACCAAATTTGCAAGTGTGTACATATACAAATGAAATGCACACCAATACATGCAAATAACGACGAACAACAACAAAGTTTTCTCTTTAAGACCGAAAACGATACGCTATAATTTGCATCACAAACAAAAGTATAAAAAAAGAAGATATTTTTCGTCGAAAACTGATCGGGTTCATTAACTTTTGTTTAAGCTAAAAATGTACTAGAGAAGCGAATTGAAACCAAAAAGATAAAATGTTTGTGTAATTGTTAAATATACCCCAGAGGCAAAGTGTTGAAAATTTTTATTATATCCTCTTTGAAAAGTGTTAACAAATGGCTTGCGAAAAATGATGGAATAGCTTGTTTCAGTTGTGCAAAGATAAAAATTTAAGTTTAGTCTTGAAATTCATGACACTGTAAATACAATTTAAAAAAAAAGATTAATTAAGAAAAATAAGTGCTTCGTTTTGGCTGATGGTAAATCTATTAATCAATAACACTGTACAACAAAATTAAATTTTTTTCCAGAATTACAAGGTCCGGCCTATAAATTTTGATAGAGAAGACAAAAAAAAAAAGACACGTGTATCGGCGTTTTGAAAGTTTACATCTCAATTTCATTTGAGGCGGGGTTAAAGTCTCCCAGCTCTGGCACATTCTTATTGTTAATCGGCATAAGAAACCATGTGTAACCCTTACATTTTAGATATAAAATGTGTTCAGTAAATTTATGTAAAATTTTACGGAAAATATTTTGGTAGAAAATGTTTACCCTCTTACTCCTCAAGGTATGGGTCTTTTTTGTCTTTCTTTTAAAAATGAGCAAAAAATACCATTAACACAGGGACTTAAGGGGTTAAAATGTTCCGCAAAAATATTAGCCATGAAATTTTACTATAAGTCCCTGAATACACCAAAACGGAAAATTCATCCAGAAAGTCAGAAATAAGACACAATAAAACAGAGCTAAGGGTTAATTTCGCATTTATTAAGAATTTTATTTTAAAGTACCCCAAAAATGTTGCATGAAAAAAATAGTTCAAATTTAAAAAAAAAAATCACTAATATCTCTATTATTTTACCTACGATAGCAAATTTGGATAGGAAATATTCATTAATTAAATTTGTTTAGCTTTAGGAAATTCCACTTCATTAATATACAATGTCCAGCATATTTGAGCGATAAGCGAATGAATGCTTTTGCCCTTATAGCGTTCTTCAATGGGTGCGCATTAGACCGTCTCAGTTTTTATACTTTTTTCGAAATTTCTTCATGAACATCGATTTTCTTTATCTACTATAAAAACCAAGAATTTGGGTGAATAACACTTAAATATTGATGAATGGGAAGTGGTCTCTCAAATCGATATTTAATATGGCAAAATGCCTTTTTTTCAAAAAATGAAAAAATCTTGATTTAGTAATTTGCCTCACACTCAAGCAGTTCTGAATGGATTTGAACATCATTTCTTGCATTAGAAAGCTTATTAAATTTCCTTAATGTTTCTTTAAGCAACATTGCGATTTTGTTCGATGGTTTTTTATTCATAGCACTACAAATTCAGATTTTCAAATACTAACTTAACATTTTTTTTAATTTTTGCTTACCTTTTCATATATAAAAATTGAACAAGGCAAAACTTTTATATTCTGTAAATGTAGTATGGTAGGAAAAAATAAAATAAAGATTTTGGTGTAAATAACAGTCGCACTGCAGTTTTAGTTGAAATGAGTAAAGTTGTTTATTTCTAAACATAAAAAAAAAAAAATTTTTTTGGTAATAACTTTTTTGTATCTGAACCGATTTTTCCGAGTTCTACTAAAAATTTCCGATCTTTTGATATATTAGACGTATCCATACGTCATATTACAGCTCTAAAATTTTAGTCTTTCGGATGTATTGCGTCTGAGCCAGTTAGGCTTGCCAGGTTCACATTTGCAAATTTTTGACATTTACTAAAATAATCTTAATTTTGAAAAAAATCTTGACAATTAAAAACTTTCTTAAATAAACTTTAATAAAGATAACACAATTGCTAAAACCAGTAAAAAGTAACAAATACAAATATTTGCAGTCAGCTGTTTGCCGTTTTGAATAACACTGGTCTGCAAAAAAATAAAAAAATTTCCAACATTTAAATAAAAAATTGTAGACTATAAAGGTTTTACAGCAATAATTTCAAATATGTGTTTAGTTTTTTTCTATCGGTCTCATATTTTTTTAAGAGCTTCACTAATATTTCGCCCAAAATAAGGCGATTGTGCTAATACATTTCATCGCGACTAAAGAAAGATTTCTCCGATTATGATTGTAAATAAAAATAACATCTTCTTTGAACTTTGTTTTTAATTGTGGCTACACCAACAACATGATGGTTTTGACATTTAGTTTTTTGACGTATTCGTAGTAGATGCACTGTCAATTGTTACAATGAATTCAATATCGCTCGAAAGTGGCATTAAAATAATTAAAATACACTATAAAAATGGTGGTTCGGTTATAGTTACACTTCGTAAAACTCGTTTTATCAGACGAAGCCCATTTTTACTTGTCAGGGTATGTCAACAACCAAAATTGCCACATTTGTGCTTCTCAAAATCGTAGAGCGATTATTGAGAAGCCTTGCATGCTCAACGTGTCACTGTATGGTGCGTTATGTGGTTTGGAGGCGTGATTGCGGAAATGCGGTAACGGTCAATCGATAATGCTATCGCGAGATGTTAACAACTCAATTTTGGCCTACGGTGTGTCATGTCACCAGTGCTACCACCAGTAAAATTCAAAACTACACTTGAGATGACGCAGAATTACCCAAATGATATAACACCTGATATCAAATTAACGTTTAATAACTTTTATAAAAAAGAACAAATTAGAAAGTACATAGTCGGTCAATTCCGAACATATGATACCCTACACCGCAGTATTAACAGAAAAATGTTTAAGATTATTCCCCTGTTATGTCATTCATGCATTATGGACCTATTTAAATAAAATTTTGTTATACTATTAAGATTAGTAATATAAGAATTCTTAACGCCGAATATTATCTAGATAACTACATCTATTTGAGATTTTTTCGTCTGAAAGGGATTTAAAGGAGGGGGTTTATATATGACCTATGTTCAATGCTTTACCTGCCAGCACAAAATTTTGCCATGGCATAGTAGCTATGTTTTTTTTTATCAATACATACCGATATTAATACAGCAGTTATGGCATTACAAGCTATTTTCGTGAGTGGTATCTGTATAGAAGCCATGGTTATATATGGACTGATTCCAAAATTAATTTCGTAAGATAATTTAAGTTAAAATCAAATATATTTGGTGCAGTTTTTGTCCAAATACCAACATAATAAGATGGTTTTAAGGCATATCGACTTTATTAGGAAAAAAGTTCGTATGTGATCTATGTAAAATTATGGACCGAATCTCATTATTCTCAAAAAACGTATGAACCAAATTTCATTAAATTATCTAAAAAATTGCGACCTGTACTTTGTGCAGAAGGTCTACATGGACAGACCAGTCAGCAGGACGGAAGACTCAGAAACAGATTCTAAGTCGAACGATTCGAACGTTTCATATATCAGCACAAGCACATAATAGTTAAACAAGAGTAATATTAATTATACTTTTAAGATTCATATAGTAATTAAAAATTATTTAACAAAAATAACATTAAAAACCTCAAATAAATTAATAAAAATTTAAAGTAATAAGTTTTACTTCCATATAAATATAAAGGGATGCTTCAAATTGTTCAGTACCGTTCCTTTGTATACTTTATTAAGTAAATAAAATTAATGTAAGGGTTTCAGATGACAGTTTGTTTCTTAAATCAGTTTAACAAATGTTAAGGTCGCTAAATATTTCTCAACTAAAGCATTTAAAATGTTAAAACAAGCACAAAACTCAATATACTCTTTGTAATATTGGAAACACAGATTCGTTCATGGAGTTTTTTTTTTAGTATAAATACCTTCTTTTTCAAATAAACTTCAGGTTCTAAATCCCTATGAAGTTCATATTAATAGAAATCTAATTGTCCATCTATCAACAATCACTCCCAATCTTTGGCTTCAAAAACTATGGAAATCTTTTTTTTTTATTTAAAATAAGCAGTGTAAATTTTTTGAATCAATAATATGGTATAAATTGTATCACTAAAATCAATTGCTATTATTATTTGTTTTAAAATTAAAGAATTTCAAATTACACCTGATCTGCACCTCAAAGAAATTACCCACGCCCTACCCACAAAAGTAAAAACAAATTCGGGTAATCACCAACAAAGTGGCGTTTGTTTATGTTAGTTCGAATATTTTTTTTAATCTACCTTCAACCTTTGCATTCAAATGCCGATTTTCAGCATATTGTTTATAAGTTTTTTTGCCTATAACTCGGCGACTAATTGATATTAATGATTTGGCCAGTTGCCGTTTAGCAGGCGGCTGTGGATCAACATCACTGCTCTCTCTAATATCTTGGTCATCGCCATCATCAACAGATATTCTGGAATTTCATCTTTGTCTTCCCCTTCTTCCTCGCCTTCATCTCCTTCAAAGATGTTTTTATACCACCAACAAATTTAAGCGAGTATTGCATGTGGAGATTTCTTTCCTCTGTACCTGAAACGAAAATAGTTTTCAATCGTTAACATGTTTAAATTGTGCACTCTGACGAAGATATTAGAAATATCTAGGAATTCAAAATATGCACACTCTATAGTTTCCTTATTTCAAATGGAAGCGCTGTTTGGTGATAACGTTCGCCTTGCTCATCAGATTCAGTTGGCAACTGTTGAGCGAGTTGATCAAGATGCTGACGCTAGAGATGAATCATGGTCATATATATAATTATACGTAAAACTATTAATAAAATTAAAACAATCATAATACAAAAAATAAGAATTAGTCAAGTATTATAATAATGAAAAATAATCAAATTTAATTAAAATAAGTTTAAATACAAATAATAGTTTTAGTTAAATCCGGATAAAATTTAGGTTGCTACAAATCTCAGTTTTATATAATTATAATTTTACACTTTTTCTCTGTTAATGCTGCTACAGTGCAAACCGTTATTTTTAGGTTAGCTCTTGTTTTCGAGATATAGCGTTATTTCAAAAATGGAGGAGGTTGCACAACATATAAGGCTAATCTTTGTTTTAATCTGCGACATTGGTTTGGCCAAAAAAATAAATTATTAGAAAAATTTCGAATTTTTTGTTTTTTTTTTTTTTACCGTAGAGTACGAACCAGATTTTACGTACGTTGTAACAAACGACCGTCGATTCGACAATGTATTTTTAACTGGTATAACTACGGCTTGAAACCAAATATGGTTTTTCGATAAATGTTTTAATCATTGTGGCACCATTTTGGCAGTCTATATAAAAACTAAAAATTAGTAAACATTAACTAACAGCATACCAAATTTGAGAGTGTTAGGCACACCCATTTAATATAAAATTAGTTAAATTAAAGCGATGCTCGTCGATTCTTCGATGAATCATAATCTAGGGTTAAACGGCACACTAAATTGGAAAATGCAGCCAGGCTTAGAAGACAAAAATCCAAACAAAACAAGCCATAGACGTTTAAAATATGTCTTCAACTTTTGATTTTATTCACAAGATGAAATTGTTTAATAGAATTTTATAAAACGCAATATTTTTATGGGAACGCCCCTAAGGGGTGGAGAAAATATTAAGGATGAAAAAGTAATGGAGGCTGGTCATACATTTTATCTCCCTAGGGGCGACTCCTAGGCAGTTATGGTACTTTTCCTTCAAGTTATATCTAGCCTGTAATAAAAATGTTGTATGTGAGCCCCCTTAAGGAATGGAGATAGCGGGTAGGTATGTTCGAACCAAATGATGGGGCTGAAAAATAGTGGTATTAGTCATACATTTGACCCTTCTAGTTGCATCCTAGGCGCTGCATGGGCCAAATTTACGAATTTCATTAAGCCGACATATTTGTATGGAAGCCTCCCTAAAGGATGGTTAAAAGGGGCAAATATATTATGAGAAAATGGTTCGGACAATAAAAATAATGGAGGTCGGTCATAGATTTTATCCCCCTAGTGGCGAATTCTAGGTAATTATGGGAGTTTTTCTTCAATACATCTGAAGAATATAATTCATTTCTCACTTATTCAAAAATAGTGCATTAATTGCAAATTTTTATTTATTCACTTTTTGGAAATAGTCGACACGTAATATTCATATCCAACCGCTGTAAAAATATCGTGCTATATTATCTACTTTTTGGTATTTTAACGGTTGGTTTAAAAATTCTTTGTCAAATGCATTTAATGTAAAATTTAAAATGGTATTGCTTCTGCGGAAAATTTTTTTAATTTCGAGTTAATACAGTTTTGTTGAACAAGTGCGATATATATTATATATGAAGAATATAATGGATAAAACATTTTTGGTTAGCACCTCATATTCTTGCAAATCCACAAAATTAAACTTATTACCTGGAAGTTAATAAGCTCATTATCTACATTTAGTTTTAAGTGCTATTGTAAAGTGTATACAATTGCTTAAGATATTGTGATATATGTTTTTGAAAGGATATGAATATAATAGTTTTTTTTTTGCACAATTTTTTCGTTTAAAAAAACATTTCGACCGGTTTTTGAAAAGGGTTCAAAATATTTATTAAATAAATAATTATTCATTTTTAATGTACTTTATTTTTAAACTTTTTCTATATTTTTCGCTTGAATAGATTTTAATTAAAACAAATTCTTTATAATCCATTTGTTTAAAAGACCATAAAAAGTGTTATTGACAACTACAGAGATTTTTTTACTAACTAACTTTTTTTTTTGTTGCTTAAACCTACAAACGGTATAATTAATAGAAGGACGTATTCATTTTACATATGTGTTAATGTATGTGTGTTTGGATATTTACAAAAAAACAAAAACAAAAGTGTATATTATATAACATGTAATATTACTTTTTTCTGTGTTGTTTTAGACAAACCATCACAACATATTTTCCAATTTAAATACACAATTCTATAAACTTTTCTTTTGTATAAATTTAGCTGTATGTGTGTGTGTGCGTGTGTGTGTGTGTGTGTACGATTGAGAGTTTGGATTTTTTCCTGTCTGTGTTTGTTTTATAAAAACCTTTTTTGGCAATATGCCTGAAATTAACATTTTTACACTTTTCTGCTATTCAAACCATGGCAAGGATTTATAAATGTTTGAATAATATAGATATTTAAATAAAATGTTATAGGATGTACTAAAAATATGTGTATTTTAAAGTATAATCATACACAAAGTTATAATCGACAAGTTTTAATGAGTATAAGGCTTTAGGTCTGTCTGCAATAACATACAAACATACATCTTGTGTTTAAATTTTTTTACTTATTACTACGTATGATACAATGAGTGGAAAAAGAAGTTGAATGCCATTTTTAATACCTTCCAAAACTAAAAAGACATACAAGAATGTAAGTAAGAATCCATAGCGCTCTTAAATATCAGCATAAATCAGTGCGTAAAATTTTCTGTGTCACGAAAAGTAATGTGAACTTATCTTGTTTAATAGAACCCACAAATAGAAATAAAAATGTGAGATAAAACAGCTAGATTGACCAAAAAATAGTTGAATTACCATTACATTTTAACAATATCAGCTAGTGATGAGCGATCCCGTGATTTTTAAAGAACATCGGTATTAGTAAACTTGGTTTAAAAATCACTGATCCTTAAAACTGTGATTGTGATCAAGGTTGGTCAGTTTTCAGTTCTTTTATAGCAATTGCGACCAAGCTATATGTACAATACGCGAGCTTCCGCAAAAGAGCTTTTGTAAATACTTTGCAAAGAAACATCAGCAAATTGTAAGAGCTTTCAAAGCTGTTTACTTGCATATACATAAATACTTAACTAAATAAACTTTGGCTTTAAAGAAATATCGCCCATCTCTAATAGCAGCCAACGTTACTACTTAACGCGCTATCAAAATCGGATCTTACAATAACAAAGCGTTAATGCCGCGCTATTTGGGTTAACTTCATATATTTAGTATTAGCATTTCCATACCATACATTTTTGTCAGTTAGAAAACGATTTATTCGCTGATATTGGTAGATCTGTTAAGTGCTATCAACGTTTACACAGAACTGAGTCTTCAACTTCAGGCAAAAATTCACAAAGCCCACAATTAAATGATGAAACAGAACTGGGGCGGAACGATCTTTTCCAACGAGTTTGACAAAAAAATTATAGAATGCAGTCGTGAAATAAATGATTGAACAGAACAGCGGCTGAACGATGTTTTCCATACAGTTTGACATAAAATTTTGCCGGAGAAGGAATGTGAAAATTCCAGAGAAATAATAGAACAAATTTTATTCTGAGAACGTTTTTTCTAATGCTCTCACTTATAGACATCTTTTCTCTTAACAGTGCTTCCATATCATAGTATACAACTAGTATGCCAACTGGAGAGAGCGTTCTCAATTTTTAGTTCTCCCCTCATTCATATACGTTCTGTGTGAATTCAACACACATAAAAACAACAAAACACAAAACAAAATTTTTAATTTTTCAATGTAAATTTTTTTGACAATATATAAATTTTTGTTTAATTTAATGACACAAACACATAATTAATAATTTTTTCCAACACATTTTGCTTATTTGCTTTTGCAAAATGTTTTTATTTTTCACAAAACAAAAACTTTTAAATAAATTTTTTTTACACAAATTTTTTTCTGTTGTTAATATTATTAAAGCCAGCAGATTAGTATTTTGTGGTATGAAAAAAAAAAATTTTAAATCTTAAATTATATAAATATTTTCCGATATTGCAGAATAAAAATTAAGCAAATATTGTTTTTTACGTTTATAAATTCAGACAGCATTAAATAAATTGAAAATTTTTAAAATTAAGAAAATTTTATTTTAGAAATTTTTTTTTGCCACATTCGATACGTTTTTATTCAACTATGTTTAGGGGTGAAAATAGTTTTAAGCACCAATACATTTAAAAAAAGTCTTACTTATACCAACATACAGTAGGTACTTGACATTTGAGTTAGGTACCTGTCAAAGAGTCGGCATACTAGTTGTATACTATGTTCCATACTCTTATTCAATTCCATACATTTTTTAAATAAAGAAAATGAAAGAAAGAGAGAGAATTTGAAGATACTATAATAATAAGTACTAGGTAGTTTCATCAGGAAGACTTGTCATTATTTACCCATGTAATGCCAAACAACGAAACATTAATCGATTGCAAATATTTAAATTTTAACAAATTTTGGTCTTTTTATGTATTGCAACTCATTTTTTAAATAAAATTGGTATTTTTAAAGTTTTATATTAAGAAATTTGTAAAAAACTAAATTTTTTTTTTTTGATTTTTGACGATTGTTTTAATTTTTTTCGTTATTTTCTTTTGCTTGACATTACATGGGTTTTAAAAATGAGAACAAACTTTCAAATGACTTACCTTGTATTATTCTACCATGGGCTTTAGGATTCTTGCCTGAAGTTAAAGGCTCAATTCTGTTTCATCATTAAATCGCTAACAGGAACTTAAAATCATCTCTCATTTTATTGTTTTCATTATAATTTTTTTTTTTGTTCTTTATTTTCTGCTTACCAACTGTATGAATTTTAATAAAAGTGTGGTAGGAATTTTGACAGAAGACTGTCTACATATGAAGCATTCGAAAAATCTTCCACAAAATAAAATAGATTCTATATCACGACGGATTCCTTTTCATACCAAATTGTATTGAAAATATAGTGTCGAAGCGATTTCTGGTTAAACACATACTTTTAAATAATACAACACCTCGTGTGCCTAATAATGACCACCACTGTATTTTCAAACTTCCTGTAAACAATGTATAAAAAGCGATACAGATTCATTTACATATATTTTTACTTCAGCATACGTGTGCTTGTAAACTAAATAATATATACATATGCAAATATTTTTCTATTTATAACGAGTGCATATGTATTAGTTGAAAGTCCTATATTTGAGGTCATATATAATCTCCTTAATTGAAAATTAAAAAGGACAATTGAATTATTTCGACCAATAGAGAGCTTTTAGTGAGCTTTATATTGTAAATCCTTTAGAATTAGATTTTAAAGGACTTGATAAAATAGTTTATGGGCTACGGCAATTTAGTAGTTTAAATGTGTGTTGATCTGTGTCAGTGTTAAAATAATAAATGCATTTTTAAATTGAATATTTTAAGTATTTTTTTCTTCTTTAAATTGCATTAATTATGAATTTAGGATTTAAAAATTAGTTTCATAATTTAAAATATAGAACATTTTCAATATTCAATAATTTGAGCTTATTTGTGACTTTCAAAGGTTGCATTATCACAAAACTATAAAAATTTTGGATTTAATTGAATCATTTATTTCAAAAAACGCACAGGTAAAAAATATTGGAAATTGAGTTGTTTGCTTTTTTTTAGAGTAACACATATACATAGACCGATATACTGTGAGAACGAGAGGTTATATAACCCCTCCATAGCGATTAAAAAACAGGTGGCTTTTTAAAACGAATTTCGAAAAGGGGTCAGCTCTATAGGTCGAAAGGACTACGAAGCATCAAGATGCAACTTCATATCTGCTGCGATATACATCTAGGCCACTATCGGGCCTGTTGTGCGCTCCTTAAGGAGAAATATGGGGGATTTAGGTAGATGGTGCTGCCACCATTCTATGGGGAGGAGTAATGTCCGGCTTTAAGAAACCCAGTTTCCCGGACGTAATTCCTTAAGATTTTCCAGTCAGCGTTCCTCAGGGATCCCAGACCTAACATGACATTGCTTTTGAGGTGTTTGGATCGTAATTCGGCGAAGGCCTGACAGAGGAAGTGTTCCAGCATCTCCATATATAATTAGAATATTTATTTATGTGTGCTTTAGGTAGCAATGGCAAAACACTTTGCATTCAAAATTTGTATAGTGAGAGGTAAGTTTTGTATATGTGGACAATTTGTTATAAAAATAATTTTTGATTTTGGCATTATTAAAAAAATCTAAATAGTGAACACCGTTTCAAGAGAAAAATATAAATAGTTAAATAGACATTTTTTAACTTCATTTTGAAAATGAGTGAATCCAACTGCTTAGAGGATAATGATATCCAGGTTGCCAAATTTGTATGAAGACATCCTGCAATGGGCAACCGACATGGATTCACAGGCAGATGTAGAAGAATATTTCTAATTCATATGTTTATCTTGATGAAATATTTTCGTTTCTTATATTTTATGAATGTATGTGTTTTCTAATTTGTAATCTTAATAAACAGTTTGTTTAATTTCATTAAAATGTTAGAATTCATAAATCTTCAAAGGGGTTTTCTTATCTCAAAATGCAAAATACAAACGTTATAGATTATTTAAATATTTTTGTGTTCCAATAAAGTGCATACACCAAAAAAAAAACACCATTTTGTTACTCAAAATACGAGAATTCAAAAATAATTTTCGAAAAGGGCTCATCTCCGGAAACTGTACTAAAAATATTCTCCTTCAGATATAAGTTAAAATAATTATACTCACTCAACAAAAGTGCAGAGGGTATTATGCATTTTTACTGATGTGTGTAACACCTTAAAATATTGGACACACCTTAAAGTATGTCAGAATCACTTTCTGAGTCGTTCTCACGATACACAGTGTAAGATTTAGCCATTATAATGAGACAAAATTAAATATATTGGGAAAAAATTTAGCTTGACCTATGAATTTTGGTACAAGGTGTTACTAGGCTACTATGTACCATTGTCATAAAAAATATGCGAAATGGATCACTGCCCACCTCCCATATAACAGCAAAAATTTATATCTGATATTATTCGCGTTAGATAATCAAAAAGTAAAACAGCGGCGAGAATGCAAGAGAACGTTTAAAATAAATAATAAAGAGGTAGAAGTAATAATAAGTGTTTCATTTTTCTTTATTATCTTCTTCTATATATATAAAAGAAAGTGGCGTTAGTTACTACGTTTATAACTAAAGAACGGCTGGACCGATTTCGATGATTCGTACCAATTCGGAATGGTCTCTGACCAAGTAAAAAGAATCTAAAATAGGTGGAGCCTTTGACAATTACTCACTATGAATTAAATCGTAAACTCTGCATTTGACGATGCTATGATTTTTAGCACAGCTGTTGAGCATTAGAATACAATGGTTTCTAGGTTGGTATGACCAATTTCCGATAGGCGGCACCATTGAAAATTACTCAAAATAAATTATATCATTTGATCATGCTATGGTCTTTAGTATAGTTGTTGCGCATGAGTCGGCAAAGGTTTCTATGTTGGTATGAACAATTTCCGACAAGAAGTGCCATTGAAAATGAATCAAATCGTAAGCTATGCAATTGAT
The DNA here is from genome assembly GCA_943735925.1 of Pollenia amentaria. Classification (NCBI taxonomy): domain Eukaryota; kingdom Metazoa; phylum Arthropoda; class Insecta; order Diptera; family Polleniidae; genus Pollenia; species Pollenia amentaria. Next base: position 193,460,315 of record OX031008.1, on the reverse strand, counting down.
CATGCTTTGATCTGTATCAAAGTAGTTGTGCATGAGCCGACGGAGGTATCTAAATTGATGTGAATAATCTCCTATATATTTATTTAAAAAAAAGTGGAACTCTTCATCAAATCCCAAGGGCAATCATTGAGTGTTTGTGGCCTAAATTTCGAGAACGACTGTTTTTCACACGGTCAACTCTATGTCGCATGTTCCCGTGTCGGAAAGCCATCCTCTTTGTAAATTTTCGCACCTGACAACAAAACGAAAAATATTGCTTATCACAAAATGCTTCAATGATATTCTCTTAACTTATTCAATAGTTAACTTATAATTCACATTTTCATATTCATTTTTTTTTTTTTTTTTTGTAAATAAAGATAAATTATCTGCACCGAATATTACCTGTACCTGATTCTGTATCTGTATTTTAAATATACACAAAAACAATACTTTTCTAGGCAAAACAACGTTTGCCGGGTCAGCTAGTTTTTAAAATAAGGATATGTTTCAATGTACATATAAATTAAAGAAAGAGTAAAATGTTAAAATTAATGGTTTTCTTCTGGTATTTCTGGAGATTGCAATAAATGTAGTACTTCAGTACTTCCACAAATATGGTTATCGGAACGGTCAAGCCTTTAATTTTCGGGTGTTTTAAGTCATATATCAAAAATTTCGTGATGTGTGGTATTATCACTCATTATTTATTTCTTTTTTTATCGGCAAATCTCGGCAGATAATTTTATATGTGCTTTAACGTAGGTACTTCAGACGTTCGTTTAAAACTAATTTGATGTTGAAGCGTTATGAAGAAAAGAATTTATCGATTATAGAATTTAGTTTTTTTTCTTAACTTAACGAAAGGAGTAATTGCTTAAATAAAATAGCACTAAAAGAATTTTCCAGTTCTAAAAATAAATTCTCATGATATTAACAGCGAATAAGTTGAGCTTTAAAACAAAAAAAGAATCGTTAAAAAATTCCATTCCAATAAAAAGTTGCACGCTTTTAAAAAATGAGCAATTTCATGTAAGTGTTTTTGTTATTTTTAATTCACTCAAAAATAGTCAAGTTTAAAGTAACGTTATATTGTTATTATTGACAAATTAAGCATAGTTTTTGTATTTTCTTATTTTATAACAAGTGCTCTTTCATATTTGATAAATATATTTACTCAAATTTAAACCCAAAAAAGCGACTTTTGTCCAGCTAGATTAGCAAAATCTTACACTGTGCGATGTCCGTCCGGCTGGTTGGCTGTCCATTTAACCTTGTGCGCAAAGTACAGGCCGGAATTTTGAAGAAAATTTTATGAAATTTGATACATAGATTGCATTATTTCATATAGGCCCATACAAGCCGTGTCCACTATCAAACCAATTTTAATGAAGTTTAAAACATTGATAGCCCCATTTTTTTTTAACGCAAAACTTATGAATTTTTTAAAAAAAAAAAAAGGAAAAAATATGACCAGGAGGAGAGATAGGGGGTCAAATTGTGCATTTCCGAAACTATCTAAGAGATTTTAATAATATTTAAAACATAGATACGTAGATCTCTATTCATAAAGCCATATTATTTCAAACAATGTTTCTATATTTCCCAACACCATGCAAAATGTCTTCTTTGACATGCTAAAATAAAAACAATAAAAAATTTAATTTAAAAAAAATGTATGTTTTATTACAAATATACAGCATATATTAATAAATAAAATAAAGTACATATATATTAAAATTAAAAATTAAATACATACATTTATATACATGTGTGTGTGTTTTAATTTAAAAATTATATATTATATTTTGTAGTACAAATTTACCCAAAAAATAAGAGATCTATGTAGCCTTACTTCGGCATGCAATAACACTTTTCAATATTTTCATCCGCGCACTTAAGACTTGTAAAAATAAAGTCAAATTAAACTTACCTTTTATTTCTTTTATGAAATATACTATATCAATATGCTGTTGAACAGTTATTGAAAAAAGTCGGGGCTAATGACAACATTTTGTGTCAGTTTCAGTGTTGTAGGTTCTTTGGCTGCAAGAAAGACAAAGTAATGGCTAATTTATATATTTTTATAATTATATATAAATAACTTACCTGTTTCTATAAACGTATAATAATTTATATCGTTAATTTAGCAAGGTTACATGGCCTTTTCTCCCCGAAAAATGTTTTAATAGAATGTGTTTTAAAGCAAACAAAAATTATGGTATTAGGCATACCTTTTGTGTGCAACTCATTATGATTTTAATTGTATTGTTGAAAATATATAAGTTATAAAAGCAAACATGTCAAATAATTTAAAATGTTTAGCTAGATCAGAGCAACTTTTTAGATGTAAAAGACCATATAATATTATTATAGCGAATTTAAAAATGCTAGGGACAAATAACAATTTTTAAGGTTATATTATGACTATTAAAAATGTATTAGGGTAAATATATTAGGTAAATATAAATAAAAATGGTCGAAGTGACAATTCCATAATCATGTTTTTTCTCTGCGTGTGAAAAAGTCATGAAAGCTAAAAATTTCTTTCGATTTAAATTTTACTCCATTTCGGTTTACAGGACATGGCCGAAATTTTTTATTAAATTCTTTTTTTGGATGAAAAAAAGAGTAAAATTTTAATGCAAATATAATACGTTTTAGTAACATCCTTTTCTCTTATTTTATTTACCACTAACCTTCCCAAATAATATCCCCTTATCAAAATCGAATCAACTTAATTTTGCAAAGCAAAACGACATATTAAGACATTTTAAATTTAATTTCATTAAACATCTAACTTAAGTATATTTACATAGCCGAAATTCCATTGATCCCAAGATTTTTATTTTGAAGATAAATTCTTGCTGTAGTTGTCCATAACTAAGTATATCCTTCTTTAAATGACATTATATAAATTTAATGAAATTAAAACAAAAATGGTAGCGAAAACAAAACACAACAACTCAGCATGTTGCATGTCCCATTGAATATAAAATTAAACATATGAATGATTTTCTTAGCTAGTCCTAGGCCTACAACTGATTTTGTTAAAATAAAATTTACATTAACCACATCCTGTCATCCAATTTAATGCTGTAAAATATACAACTAAACAAGTAAAACTGTCTTACATCTTCTCTTACTCATTTTCTGTCACAGTGACTAGATTATTTAAAAGGCAGATTTGTTAGTATGTATTTCTATTCCTACTTTACTCATTTTTCTTTCAAGTTTACTTCATTGTTCCCTTATCATCTTTATATTCCCATTTAGTTTTATTGGATTTTATCTAAAAATTCATTTCACGTTTAGTCATGATGCTTCAGGTGCTCCACCAGTCATATAAACGGCCATACTAATACAATGGCTTTGTGCCGATATTATCATATTCCAAATATATTATGTATAGTGTATTCTTTTAAACATATTTTATTCACTTTTACCGCCTCATGCTGCTACTGGGGGCCTGGTCATTTAAACAAACATCGACATTTACACAAAATAGAAGAACCGAAAAAAGCACAAGAGCTCACAAAATAGATAAATTTCAGCTTAACATTAAATAAAACTGATTTATGGTGCGATTTGTATGCTGGAGATTTTTCAGCCAGTTTTGCTTTTGTTATCCTCTTTGTAGTTGTTGTTGTTGTTGCTGTTTCAAGCATAGATACTAATATGGAGATAGATTGGATTAGTTTAGGATTTGGCTTAAAATGTGGGCAATGGTCACTGTGTTGTTATTAAAAATTAAAATTCCATTCATATTAAATTTAGATTTATTTACTTATTTATTTGCATATGCATTAGTATTTGTACAAGTTTTTCTATTTTTGTTACAAAAAAAGTCCGTTTTCTCCTTTTTGATCTGGGTTTAGTTTAATGTTTAACCACAACATGGTTGAATGTTTAATCGTGATTCAGGCATGCATGACATTTGCACAATTTAGGTTTTTAAATTATTTTTTTTTTCTCTTAATATTTTTGGTATTGTTTTGAAAAGTTTAAAAATATTTAACACTTTTGCTATTTGCATCTTATTTAGAATTGTGTACCCATTGTGTGTGCTTTTGAGCGTATATGTGAGTTTTAATTTAGTTCGTGTTAAGATACATTCGTGTACTCAGCCTGAAACAAATATCTGCATTGTTTTCCGCACACTTACTCATCAGCATCATCATCATCATCGTCATCAGAATTCGTAGAATGAATATTTTACTATTTGTAGTTAGATTATTTTGGTGCTCATGCATACAAATGCATATAAGTTGTTATTTGATCTTATAGTAGGGGTATTCGTGAAATAATACAGCGAAATACTAACTAATAATTTTAGTTGCCAAGACAAAAATATTCGTTTCTTTGCGAAGCGGTTTGTTATGGAAAAAATATTGTTCAACATGGTCGCAGGCACACAACTACAAAATTAAATAACATCGACGATAAAAATATTTGGGTCGTTCATATACATAATCTTCTAATCCGCCATTCATGAACAACCCAATTTTATTTTTCCTTAAGGTTCTTTTTAACGATTAAAGTTCTTTTGATGTGTTACTCTTTTCTGGCACATCTTATCCACAAGAACAACGTTTGTTGTGCGGACCATTTCATTTTGTCATCTCTGATTTTTGAATTCAGGCGGTACATTGTAGTCCCGAATTAAGGTCTTCTTGGTATAGTAAAAATTATATTATCAAGAAATAAAATAATTATGAGAACATGGGGACCACTGTTAGGACTCTAAAAATTTGCTGTTCAAAATTTAAAGGCGGTATTGTCTAGTTCCCTCTGGCGAATCCGCATATACTGCCTTTGCAAAAATTTTGAAAGTTAAGGTTCGTATAAAATTTAAAATAAAAAAAATATTTATAAAACTGACAGTTTTTCACCGAAATTTTTTATGTGAACTAGGAAGATCGATTATTCGACTTTATTCAAAAACCGGCTTATTCTGAATATTTGCTATTGTAAATCAACAGGTTTACAGGTTCGGTTAAGAATTTAAAAAATGACCGCGTAAACGGATTTATTAAAATAAATAAAAACACAAAATTCAAATTATTCATTTTAATAAAAATTCACAAAGGTAAAAAACCAACAAAACACATGGTTATGACTTAAGGTATGGTCACATTTATCAAATATTTGAATCCAAAAAATGAGTGACCACTAAATGAATTAACTTTTTACATTCGTTTTAATAATTTTTTCTCGATCTAGCAAACTCTATTACTAATAAAAGTTAAATTAAAATTTAATAAAAAACATATCAAATGCTGTTTAATCTAGCAAACCATATGCAAAATCAAGCAAATGTTCAATAAAAATAGTGGTTACGTGTGGCGCGTCAAATGTTTGTTTAATGTGCACATAGCTTTAGTGATTTTAAAGAATTTTGGTTTTCAGAATTTATAGGAACTCATTAAATTTATTATTTTAGATTTTCTCCAAAATTTTATTTTGAAAAAGTTTTAATATGTTTTTGGTTCGGCATGCACAGAAAAAAATAAAAATTGATTTCAATTAAAAAAATTCTGATATTGATTAAAAAATTAATTGAAATTACCCCAGTAAACAAATTAATAGTATCAATTAAACGTTTAATTCACTTGACTAAACGTTTAATTCGCTTGATTAAACATTAAATTGACTTGATTAAATTTTTAATTAAAACTGATTTTATTTTTTATTAATGCTATAATTGGTGAAATATTTGAGAGCATTCTTTCTGTGTGTCTTTATGCCAGCATTTAATTAGTACTAATAGCAAATCATAATTGGGATGTAATAATTTTACATATTTCGGAAAAGTTACAAACATATCCTCTAAGTCAATATTACATATTGCAAATGATTTTGCTCAGCATTATAGAAACGAATAGAAATATGAACATATTTTTGTATGAAATATCTGTCCGTTCTTCGACCACACTTGGAAATCTTCCATGACATTGTTTGATTTTTTCAATTTTATGTTTTTAGTTCTTGGTATTTCACTAAATAAAACTAGTGAATGTTTTCCATATCGTTGAATCCGCCGCAATGTTCAGTATTGAGCATGAAGATATGCTTGAACTACATACGATTTTCTTAATGCCTTAAGGGCATTCCGTTTTCGGCAACACAACGCGATAATATTTTACCCAATGTAAGTAAAATGTAATCTGCTATTTCTTTAGAACTACTTGGAACGGAGTCAAATTTCATTTATGTCAAGCCTTTGGACTCATATAAGAGGCTTAAAAAGTCGTATCGTCGAAGAATCTTAACAACTTGTAACAATCATTGTCCTTTCAATCCCTTTTGAAATATCTCTAGAGATGGCATCTGTATAAAATTATATTTAATATTTAGAATACTCTCACACAAATTACCACATATTTACATTTTTAACTGATCACTTTTTTGTAAAGATAAAACAATCCATCCCTACTTAAATCAAGCCAAAGCGGTGTCAATAGTACGATAAGTACGGATTTCCTTAAATCAAGTACGGATTACTCAAGTGCACAGTACTGAAAATAATCTGAAAACGGGATTGACTTAATTTAAAGTGAGATAAGATTAATCTCAAACTGTACTTGATTCAAGAATTTCTTAGTTGGTTAAATTCCGATTCGTACTTGAAATAATTTAAAAGTGAGACTGTTTTCTAAGTTTAACACTTACCCCAGAGAACCAGAGATACAACGAATATTTGTATTGCTTACCCATTACACATGTTTTATTTCCCTTTTATGGTATTCCGCCCTTAGTTTACAGAAAACGTGTTAATTATAAGACTATCAGCATGCCTGCTATGGTTTTCGTAATCATTCTACTTTAAAAATTTTATGTACTTAACTAAATAATTTTAGCAAATAGAATATGGGAATTATTGCTTCTTATTTCACTGTTTAAACTAGAGTTTGCTAAAAACCGTAAAAATGTGAAACCTCCATTTCGGTTTAAAAATGATTAAAACCGGTCTGTTTCGGTTCGATTTTCGGTTTTTCTTACAAATCTTGCATATTGCTTTGTTTGACTGGTGTCCTGATAATTTGAAATGTTTCCAAGTTCCAGTATAATAAAATAAATAAAAAAATTTTTAAAATCCTGCCAAATTTGATTGGTAATTAATATGGCTGCGATTTCCATCCAAATGCATGTTTTTTGTCGATGGTCTATGAACGATGTCGACCAATTGTCTTTCCGAATCATTAGTTTTGCGTGAAAATTACATCGATTTGTTTTTGGATATTTTGGTTTTCAATGCATTTTTTTTTTAACATATTTTGACATTTTGAGTGATTTTTTTTAAGTTTTCATACTATAAAAAAAAATATTAAAAAAAAATCTTTAAAAAAAAATTTATTTATAAATAAATTCTTTCGGAGCTTTGCTTAAAATACAAGATTTTTCAAGATTTCGACAAAAAAAAAACTTCTGTTTTCAACCGATGCAGCACATACGGAGTACTTTTTTAAGTTTAAGAATTTTTTAAACAATTTTCATTGTTGCCGGCTGTAATGTATAAACTTTTTTTTATAAGAAGTACGAGTGCTATATGTATATAATTTGCATTTTCTTTAAGCATAAATATATTTTTAAAGTAAAGCTGAAGACCGAGGTTTTTTGTCGGTTTTCGGTTTTTAGGCATTAAAAAGCGCGGTTTCGATTTCGGTTAAAGCCGAACAGCAATCCCTAGTTTAAACATGAAAATAATCTGTATTTTTCTTCTTGTAGTGTTGTTGTTGTTTTTTTTTTTTTGCAAGCACATGCGTATGCACGCTTATTGGTTTTGATAAGTTTTCCCATTTTCGATTGTCTTAAGTACTTTTTAGGGTTATTCGTACTTTATTTTTTAAGAGCGTCTCGTACTAAAATAAGAAGAAAAAACATAAATTTATTACGAGTTTATTCTTTCTGTGTACTATTTTGAATTGTGATTAGTTTTGTTTACAAAAGCGCGCGTTTTTATAAGAGATTAACATCGTTCATTATTTTTTTTGACTTTTGTTACATTTAGTTTTGGCATATTTCATAAAAAGTTTAAGGTTGCGCAATATACAATAAGAAAAATACTTAAATTACGAGTGCATTTACAGCAAAAAGAAGGAAAACGTACATAAATTATACATCTTTAAAATAACCGGATAATTATACCAAAATAGCCGGGGTTTTCGACTTTCCAAAAATGTATATTTAAAAATGACCGGCTTGAACAAAACTGAAAACCCGGTCGAATAATAACCGTTCAAGTCATTTAATGCGAACGTGTACGTGTTTCTTCACTTTCTCCATTATTTTCATTTTTATTTAATTATTTTTGCTTTTTAATTATATATTAAATGTTAGAGATTCAATAACAAATTATATTCTAACTTAATTAACCTAGCAATACTGTCGTGCTTAGGAAAAAGGCTGTAAAGGGTAAAAATGAGAAGCAGAGAATATTAAAATTTTGTATTTTGGTATTTTGTTATTAATTTAAAATATTTGAAAACCTTATCTAAAAATAACATAATAATAAATTTACTAGCATAAACTTGCAACAAGAGATTAAATTCAAAATTTACAAAATGTTTCTCAAAAAAATAAAAAAGTAAATGAAGCCAGCAAAAATTAGCAAGTTAGATATTTTGACAATATTCAGCTGGAAGACACGAGATTATTTTTTAATAAACCTCAAATTTTAGAAAAATTTATAAAATTATGAAAATGATTTTTGTTTTTTAAACAAAAACATGAAAGAGGTGGTTGAATAATTCTTGCCAGTAAAAATTTTACTATCAGAAATTTTCAACAAATTTTTTTGTCTCTCAAATTTGTATGCTCTTTTTTACTATCTCCTTGCAAGTTTTTCGAAAACGTGAAACCTTACTAGCAGAGCTGCCGTTTTTGGTTATTTCTAACCAAAATTGATTATTTGTTTTCTCAATGTGTAGATGTGAATATTTTTTTCATTTTAGTTACTTTTTTTCTAAAATATAAAATACGTATGAATATGTTGTTCTTGATACACTTGCAATTTGGATTTTTAAATTTTTAACCTTTTTATTTATTTACTTCGAACAATGCGTACTTTGCACTATGATTTTCTCACTATTTGATTAGAATTAACGGAAGTTCTCTATACTTTATAGCAAACCAAAAATCACTTTCAAAACAGCTTCCAGATATTTTTTTTAGGAATTTTGTTAAGGAAAAAATTGCTAAATGTAATTTTTATATTAGAAACTGCCATATTCTGAAATTTAAATCAAATGAAGTTTTATCGATGGATATTTTCAATCATTTTTTTTAATAATAACGATGAGTGGTACATAAAGTATAAAGTGCATATATCACGCGGAATCGATTTCAGAAAATGACTGAAAAAGTACACAAAAGTAGATTTGGTGTTTCTTAAATTGAATATAAGGAAAATGTTCTAAATTTGCACTATTTTCAGTAGTATATTTTAATATATTAATATACACAAAGCCTTAAACTTTAAAATTTTTTTCAAAAATCAATTGATATAAAATCTATAATTTGAGAACTTATGGAATTTACTGTAACAACCAATTCACATGGAGGCTTTTGCGACGTCGCGTTGTCGACGTATCTATTGGTTTAATGGCGAGCGGTGTAGAGAAGAAAAAGGGGTAAACAAAACGACTCGTTTTGTGTTTTTCATGTCGTTTTCTTATATTCCTCTTCAAACTTATTTCTCTTCTTCTTGTTTTGTTTTATTCTTTTTCTTACTTTGAAGCGTCAGGTTGCAAACAAATACGGAAATAATAAAAAAAGAATATAAAACAAAAGTTTGAGTTCTAATTTAAACATATTTCTTACATATTTCTTATTTAAAAAAACAATTTTTTATATTTTTCTTAATGAGAAAAATCAATTAAAGCAGATTAACCGATAAGGCAATAAAAATCAACCCTGGTTGCAAATAAAAATTAAAATTGAAAAAATCTACATGCCACTAAAAATCATCGTATAAACGCAAGAGGTTTTTGGAAGTTGCTCCAAAAGGGAATTAGGAAAAAACGACGTCGTAAAAGCCTTCATGTGAATTGGCTGTAAGAAAATATATAATAATTTGGCAATATTTAAAAAAAAGCGTTTGACTGTCAGTTTATGTTATTTATAACTATGAAGTACAAATTTCGTTTATTTAAAGGACATATTCCAAAAAATTCAAGTTATTCACTTCCAATATACTGAATTTTGTATGCAAATTTGACGGGTTTAGTGTGCTGTTTTCACAACACAGGGAATTGAACGTGTAGTAAAATTTATATGAAAAATAATGAAAAAACTGAGTGTTTTTCATATAAGTTTTACTACAGGTTCAATCACTTGAATTGTAAAAACAGAACTAAACTCTTATAAAATAAAAATAATTTTCATGAAAAAGGTCTCAAATAAATAAAACCTTTTAATTTAAGTTTCTCCTTATTTTTAATATGCACAACAATTACATTTCTTGTTTTGTTTTCTTAATTTGTAATTAATATTTTCATATTAAGTGCAAATAACCTTTGTCTTTCAATGCAACTTAACATAAATTTTTATGTTTTTCTCAATTAACAAAAGACTTTCTAATTTAGTTATATTTTTTTACATTTGGTAACTTTTTCAATACTTTTGGTTGTAATAATTGTATAAATCGTTGCAGCACTGCTTACTAGTAACAATTATTAAAAATAACCAATAATTTTATGTAACTGAACACTCCTAATAAATAATGATTAGAAAATTATTAAAGGAATTTATTGGCATAAAAATTAAAAAAGGCTGTAAGTGAATTTTACTGCCTTATTCCTAAGCACGGCAGTAAAGTAACTTTGACCTTTATTCAGACCGTTGTTGGAGATATAGATCAGAGTCCCTGGAGAAAATCGAACACGCAATCCTCGCACTGACCGACTAGCACGTTACCAACTAGCCTACTTTTTTGATTTAATTAAGATAATTACTAAGAAGAGTTTGCTAAATCTCGACTTAAGATTTATTTAAAGGACATTTGCAAGCCGAGGAAAAAATTAGTTAAATATATTGTTTCTAATATTCGATATGTAAGCTCACAAAAATTTTACTGAAATTTCGCAAAATGTCTTTGCAAATTTGTTTCCTTTTTACTTGAACCACCTTAATAAAATGTGTTCGTCAAAATGGTCAAACGAACAAAAACCAAAAATATTTAAAAAAGAAAACACTAAAACCAAAAGCCAACAAAAAACGCCTAAAATTTTTCAAGTGAAAAAATGCTTTTGGTGCGTGTCCAACAAGGAAATGTAACAAATTGGATTTACTTTGGCTTTTATTATTAAAAAAAAACCTTAAAATTAAAATAATTTTTTTGCATAGCTTCAAGGCAATTACGGAATATATAAGTTGGCTAAGGTTTCACGTTGCTTGGATTTTTTATTTTACTTAATCTTTTATGTTAAACTGGGCCGCCTTCTATTAGATTTCTGTTTGTCATTTCAGTATTAGTGTTTATAAATTTCATGGCACTTTTTGTTTTTATTTTGTTTTAGCTCCAATATGACACAAACTATTATTTTGCCTTTGTACCGTTTTTCTAACTTTTTTTCTATTTCTTTTTTATATGTGAAAAATGCTATAACAACCCCCCAAAAAATTGTGTTGTCTGTTAAAAATTTTTGTTTCATATTTGTTCTGGCATATTGTCAACATGCATGCCGTTTTATGAACTATAAACACGAGCACAATGCAGCAGAGTACAACACAGAACAGTGGAATGTTTTACTGAAAAACTAAACATTAAAACCAATTATCACTTAAGGGCATACACTAAAAAAACAAGAAACAGAAATAGAAAAGTTATTAACAGAACCATATTTGCACAAAGGACATTAAAGTTTTTGGTATATAAAGAGTTTGCTTTGAAAATAAAATTATAAATCAGCATCTCATTATCGGTTTTGGTTTTTTCTTTTATTTAAATATTTGTGTTTGCTTGGATTTTATCTAATGGAAAAACTATTAATCTAGTTTTTGTTGGTATTGTTCATATTGCCTAATGTCGAACAGTTATTACTTTATTCATAAGTTATTGGCCAAATAAATCAAGGAATTTATATTAAGAAATCTGCAATTTTGGCTAAAATAGACACTATGAAATTTTATTTAATCATTAGATGGCTTTATGGTTTAAATAATGCAATTATTAAGGAATTTTAGTTAATAGTTTATGTGGTATATAAAAAACTTAAGCCTAAGATTTCATTTTGAAGAGCTCTACCCCCATGGATCTGTAGCGATCTCTCGTAAGGCTATTACTACTTGAGTTTAAAAAATACCCATTTGTGACGAATTTTATGGCGGTATCAATTTCTCTTAGATAAGATTTGGCTTAGTTTAGATTTAATTCTGTTAGATGGATTTTCTTAAGAGGCTTATGATGAAGTCTTGACCTGCGTTGGCGACTCTTTGGTATTATAAAAGTTATTTGTGTAAATTTCAATCATAACAAAACTATTTGTAAAGCAAAATATTTATAAACTCTATGGTTACTAGAAACATATGCTTGTTGGCGGCAAGTAGATTATGATCGAATATGGACTTTAAACACTCCAGTTGCAAAGCTTGGAGTATTCTTAAAAAGCTAGGTGCCGGAAACCTTCGCATCACTTCAATGAACCTCAATGTTATCGCCCGCAACATAAGCGTATATAAGGCAGACCTTGATGAAACATTTTCAAGAAAAATCAGCACGGAACTCAAGGACTTACAAAGCAATTTTCAAATGACGTTTACTCTTACCCATTCTTAGTTACGGAAGTTTCCGAAGGGCTGTCCAACATTAAAATTGGTACAGCTGTGGGAGTAGATCGCATCTATCCGGAGTTTATAAAATACAGTGGCCCTTGCAATAGGACATGGCTTGCTGGATTTTACTCAGATATTTTATACTACGGTAACCTTTCTGGCACGTTTAAGAGGTAAAAAATTATAGCTCTATAGAAGCCTGGAAATATTCAGAAGACCCAGCCAGCTATCGTCCCATCGCTCTTCTCTCATCGCTGTTCCTCCTGAACAGGCTGGCCTTGGAAGGAGTCGTATTTGTACTGACCTAATTCTAGCTCTGACGAATTTCATCGACAACGCAAAAAACAGCAGTTGCATCCATGGATCCAAGAGCAGCTTATGACACCGTATGGAAAAAAAATCTCATCTTTTAACTGACCAAAGTAAGCCCATGTAGTTGAATTTGCAACATCATACTGACCATGCTCCGTAATCGGCTCTTTAATGAATTCCTAAATGACTGTCAGAGTACCATCAATATACTCAACAATGGACTCCCACAGGGTTCAGTTTTAGCCCCGGCTCTCTTCAATCTCTACATCGATAATCTTCCCACTCTTATCAAGATGCCAACTTTGAACAGCTGGAGAGTTCTAGAAAGTGACCTGCAAACAACTTCCTCATACTTCAGTAATTGGAGACTTAAACCAAGCCCTTTGAAGACAGAGGAATGCTGCCGTCATCTTACTTATAGAGATGCTAAAAAGATGCTAACAATACGTTTGAATGGTACCAACTTTTTACACAAATTTTACCAAATATTTATATCTGAGCATAACCGTTGACAGAACTTTATCGTATAGAAGTTCCGGACACAACAGCTCAAAAATAAAGTCAAGATGTAACATCATACAGAAGCTCACAGGAACCAGCTTTCGCAAACTTCCTACAAACATCTGCAATAGAATTAGTCTTTTCGACTGCCAAATACGGAGCTTTAAACTGGTTAAACAGCCACCAAGTGAACAAATTTATACATAGCTAAATACCGCGATGCGAATAATATCTGGCAGCAGCATAAAATAACCCCCCACAAGAATTAACCCTCAAAGCGGGGGGATTATTTCATATGAAACAAAAACCCAGTTTTGGAATTGAAACAAACCCCTAATGAAATGAAATAACACCCCCAAACAAAAATGAGATAATGCCCTTACTTTTGGGGTCTTGCTTCATATAAATTAAGACCTCAATTTCTGAAATGAAATAAAACCCTAATATGTGTAATGCAATTAATTGTGTAGGTTTGGTTTTAAGAATCACGCGATTTCTAGCATGGTTGGGACTTCGGCCGAAGATGGGCTACGGAGAGAAGCTTTAGTTAGCGAAGGCGGTGTTTGTTATATCATAGAGGAGAAAATCCTTGCTCTCAAAAACGCTTTCGTTATACATTTAAAAATTAAATAATTCCCCAAAAAATATATCGGGGCTTTATTTAAAAATGATTTTTGGGGGATTATTTCATATGAAATAGTTCCCCAATTAAAAAAATAAAATAACCCCCCAAACAAAATGAAATAAGCCCAAAAACAAAATCGTTATTGTTGCTTTTTTGAGTTAATTATGAGGGGAGGATTATTTCATGTTGCCATATCTGGGATACTAAAAGCTACGCCTGTCGAATAGTTGCTAATGCTAGCAAACCTTTATCCTCAAAATCTAGTATGTAAAGATCAGAACAAACTCCCACATACTACTGAACTCTAAATTTTCCACTCATTGTGAATCGAGACTAATATCTAGAAATCCTTCTGTGATGCTAGTTAAGAAATGACGCGATGATTAGTTTGGTATACACTCGGCAGTGGATCGACTCCCGGCGAATCAAATTCGAATTGATCTTCCTCGTAAACGCTGGTGTTATTTAAACCGCTTGCGCTCATTCACTGTCAGAACTATGATTTCTTGAATTCATTCCTAATCGATGGGCCACATAATACATACTCCCATATACTGTCCTTTCCCGGCAGTACTGAAGAACTTAGCACCTGACGTCTTATCTTGAATTTAATTTACTCATTTTTAATCTGACAAAATAAAACAAATATTCATCTATTCTCTGTATTTTAAGTCCATACACTAAATAAATACATATATATGTAAACCACAAATAAAAATGTTGTGGTTTCAAAAGGATGGCGCTACCGCAAGCATCGACTTATTGAAATCAAAATATGGCGATCTGGTGATTTCGAAAAACGAACCTATTAATTAGCCTCCAAGGTCGGGTGACTCGACACCTCTCGAATATTCCTTGTGGGACTACGTAAATACACTGGTTTATGCTGATGAGCCAGCCTTAAAGAAAAAGATTGTTTGAGTAATTCGTGACATACGGTCAGCAAAGCTCTGAAGAAGTAGGCCAAATTTGAACGTGCGAATGAGCCATTTTCAAATGTTAATAAACAATTTTTTCTTAAACTTTAATTTTTTTGGGCTTAACACATCCTTTAAAATTTGGTTGCAGTTACAATTTGTCTGATTTAAGTGAGCATAACATCCTTAAGTTTCTGCAGTCATACTGAATAAGATGTCTATAAAAATACCCCACCATGTCGACGTTTTTTTATACCCTTCACCACAAATGGAAAGGATGTATATGGGTATGTCATTATGTTTGTAATTACTACAATTTTGATCTTAGTCTTATAAAGTATATATATTCTGTGTCCTTAGCAGAAGGCCCAAATGCGGCAATTCTGCTTTTTAACGAATCCACTGAGGTGAAAATGTGCCTCATCACTAAAGATGATTTTCTTTGAAAATTTATCATCCGCTGTTGCTATTTCTTGCCAGCATTCTGACCATTGACAACGTTTGGTCAAGAGGCTTTAGCTCTTGAGTCAATTTCCCCTTGTAAGCGTGTAAATGCAAGTCTTTATGCATAATGTTCATCCACGTACGAGCATGTACTGGTGTTTTCACATCTCCTACAGAGCCGGTTTGCGCAAAAAATTGACCGAAAAAATCACGAACTGCATTTTGATTTGAACGCCCATTTTCATAATAAGCCTGAATAGCTTAGGCGCGTTGCTCGATTGTGTATCTTTCCACGGTTCAAATTGAGTTAATCTGAAATTGAGAAATGTCAACTGAATCAACATCGGCCCTTAAAATTTAAAATAACAACCCGTTATATAGGATTCGGCATAGTCAAATATCGCGTTCTTACTTGTTAAAAATATCAACAACATATTTTTTTTTAATATTCAAAACAAAATTTAAAACCACGTTCAAGATTATTCTTCTATTTATTTTTTATTTAATTATAAATGAGCCATTTCACCAATTTATTTAAATATCAATTTATGTTTAAAATTCGTTTTTCATGTCAAATAAAAATTCAGTTATATGAAAATCCATATCGGAGCAATAGTAACTAAGACCTTCAGCGCGTTGTAGTGAAAGAGACCAGAGTCTATAGCCGGAAACGAAACCGCGATGCCCCACTGATAGACTAGCTTACAACCAACTATCCTGCAGGGCACCTGCGATAAGGGAAACAAGTCTAAAGAAATCTGTTATGAAAAATATAAATTATACATTAACTTTTTAATACTCGTTTACCATAAATATTTACAAAAAAAAAAATAAACAAAATTTTCATAAAAAATCAATTTAGTTCATTTTCCGCTTCCTTATTTGATGTTTCTCATTTTTAAATGCCAAACAAATTTATTTTCGTGCATTAGTCGTGGCCTTCTTAGTTCAAATCTGTCTATAAATCTTGTTAAAATTATACATAAATTATATTAGATACAATAATTTTTGTATTTAATTCTTTTAAATGCTAAAAGTTTTTCTTAATTTGAAAAACCTCCTTCTATTTCTTTTTTTGTCATCTCCATCCCTTAAACTTTCTTTTTTTACCAGTAAACAATATATTCAAAATGTTTTATTGTATTCTTATGAATAAATACATTGAGTTTACGATTTTGTATAGAATCACAAAATAAAGAAAAGTTCAAAATACTATTTACTTTGTTAAATGGCATGGGCGAGGTGGAGAAGGAAGTAAAGAAGAAAAAAACTTATGACATTTATCAATTCCAAACGAATACTAATGATAATTATTATCGTTAAGAATTGCTTTATTTATTTTTATTTTTTGTATCTTTTTACTTCCTTTTTTGTAACAAAGAAAAAGGCATTAAGATATTTTAAAATTTTTATTGATTGTTTTTTAACAGTATTTATTTAAAATAAGTTTATTCTCTTGGAAATAATTGAATACTTAACTTTTTATTAATATTCCAAAAACAAGTTTTTTATAAGAAATTACTTCTATTTAAATTGTGATAACTCTCTTTCTAGTTCACCGGACGTGTAATAAACTAGTAACTTGACTGCCGAAAGTGGGTCATTATTATTGTTTCATTTTTAAATTTTCCTCATTAAGAAATATTTGTTCTTTTTTTCTCATCTCTGTTATTCTTTCTTTCGGCAGAAATAAGTAACTTATAATAATAAGTAACTTGGAGGCTAAAGATATCTAACTCCTACTGCAGCTGCTCTTGATTTGCAACAGCCCCTAGGTAGAAAGAAAGTCCCCTACAATGGATAGAAAGTGTTCCTTAATGCTCATTAACCACAACCACAACAAGGTTCACGAAGAAGCCTCAACCAAAAAACAGCCCAGGACTAAAGTATCAGCAGCTACTGGTTCCTGTGTTTTCAGATAGGATCTCTGTTCAGTTACAATCATTCCCTTATTTTCACCTTGGGAGTGCCAGGTATTGGTTTAGCCTTTTTAACCCTAGGATGTAACGCTGAGTGGTGCAATATCCCCAATATGTAACCCAACATACCACTAGGGGGGGAGGGGTGGGATGTCCAAAGTACTGAATTTTCTATGCCTGCTACTGACACTTTACAATTAAATTTTAGTTTTTAATTAATTCGACATAATATATTTAATACTAGCCGTCCGAAGGGACAAAAATAGAAAGTTATGTTTGAAATTTGGTTTACAATCATAAAATAGCTTAGTTAAGAAAAGTATGAATTAGGTCCAAGTACACGCCTACTTCCCATGTGTCCGGAAAAATGTAATATTAGCTTCAATAATGCCCACAAAATGACATTAATAGTCGTGCAGATGTACAAACATTTAAATCGGAACAAGGACCCAAGGCCCTGCCATATACCTTTTTTAAAAAATGCTGTTACAGCTACAAAAATTGTCCGATCGTAATCAAATTTGGTATGTAAATTGATATCATTTATTGAAAAATGGGTAAAAGACGCTTACAATGCTCTTGTAAAAATAACATGTAAAAAAGTATAGTCGGTTAAGCCCAAACATATGATAACCTGCAGCACAGTATTAAAAAAAAATGTCTAGAGTTTACCCTATTTAGGACCCATGGGCAATTATAGACCCGCCTGAACATAATTATGTTATGAGGTTAAGATTCATTTAAAAGTTCTTTCTGTCGTTTATTTTGGACCTACCAGGACAACATTTTGTCATGATATAGTAGCTGTCACATTGTCGCCAATTTCTATGTAAATACTAACATTCCCAGCAAAAACTTTGCTTACAAAATAAGCAGAAAAATAATGAGAACTTGAGGAAAGGAGTACTTATTTTTCTACTAGAAAAAGTACTTATTTTTGTTCGCGATGTCCCAAAAGTAATCCTTTATAATTTGGCCAATTACAACCTAAAAAATAATACCTTTATTTTATACTTAAATGTTGTAAAAAATATGTTGTTACCAAGAGAGACAATAAATAAGTACTCTCAAATTAACTTTGAAAAAGGTTAAAACACACTAATCAAAATTTCTCTCAAATCTTATGGAATTGATGTTGAAAAAATGTACACAATAATACATTTTTCGAAATGTAAGAACATATTTAATAAAGAGTGATTTTGCTGCACAAAATCATTTATAGCTCTAACACTGTAATAGCAATTGTGTGTATTAATATATGTAAATATATGGGCCTGTCTCAGAAATAAATTTCGATCGAAAGTTTTTTTATTTCCGAGAAAGCTTATTCAGAAAACGAAAACCGATAAATATTCTCGGAATGAAATAACTTTTAATTTTTCGATCGAAAAAGGTTTTTGTTTTGGTTGGCAAAATATTGCCACATTTAACTTAAAAATAACAAAATTAAAATTTGTCGGAATTACGAAAATCGATTGAAATGAAAATACGGATTCAAAACAATTCCGAACAATTTAAATTGATATCACTACTAGTATTCTAATAACGAAAATATATTGTGTTGGTAATTTTGTAACATATTTATGTATATATTTACATGCTTTTGATTGATTTTTGGATTATCCCTGTATTTTACATCGAAATTATTCTTAAAATTTTATAATATTGCCGGATATCTAACAAATATAAATATAACATATTGCAAATATATTTTAAAAATTATTTAAAACCATATAATAATAACTTATTTAAGTCATTACACCAAAGTATTTTTTTGTAATGTATAATTATGACTTATTTAAGATATAATAATAAAGGTAGTATTTTATATATAACTAATAACGCAAAAAGTGGCGAATAAAGCTACAAAGTGATGAATTCAGGAAGTCATTAAAAGTAGCATTGTAAGTTAAGTTTTTGCTGGGTTTATAAGAAAGTTATTGCATTAAATACTATTTTCGGGAGTATTATTTGTATGGGAGCTATGGTCAAATATGGACCGATCCCAAGTAAATTTGGGAAGATGATTTTGATTACAACAAAATTAGTTCGGACTAAATGTAATCTTCAGACCAATATAATAAGACGGACCCTATTCCTAAAAGAATCTTGTACGGGGCCTATATCAAATGTTGGACCGATTCGCCTCATTTTCAATAGGCTGGTCCTTGTGCTAATCAGAACCTATGTGCCAAATTTCATCATATTATCTCCAAAATTGCGACATGTACGCACAAGGTTACATGGACAGCCAGCCAGGGTATAACAAGTAAGAGAGTATAGTCGATCAAGCGCGACCATATGATACACTACACCACAGTATATAAGAAGAAATCAATAGTATCTATTGGGATTTATTTCTTATTATATTCCTAGTTTTTTTTAAGCCAATTCAAGATATGGAAATTTGCATTTTTTACAAGTTGTGGTAAAATTTTTTTGGTTTTTTTTATTTATTAGAAAACAGTTCAAATTTACGAAAACAGGAAAAACCCCATAGACGTTAAGTTAAAGTTAAGACATTTTAGAGCTTAAGTGAATAATAATTATTTTTGAAACCAATAAAAAAATACTTTTATATCAATCTCTTACTCCAAAAAATTATTGCTTTACAACAGTTTTCCTGAAGCATGTAAAACTCGAGTAGTAGTAGTTGTTGCTTAGTCATTTTTACTTCGATTTCTCTGAATTTGGCGTTCTCTAGCGACGCCAAAAAGAGGTAGATCTAAAAAAAAAATTATTTGAGAATAATTTTCTATATGTGAGAGCAGTAGATAAAACGTTCTCACGATCACATTCTCTGGCAAAATGTTATGTCAGTTCTGTTTCATCATTAACTATAAGAGTAAAATAAAATATCAGTGCACATATTTTTTTTGAAGGATTACAGATCATTTTATTTTATTCATTAGTCTAAGGCTTGAAAAAAAATATAAAGCCTGTGTATTTTATTGTATGTACATCGATCTACATATCGAGCCTTTGCTGCAAAAGAGTCATAACCCCAAAAACCTGATTTTTGAGCTAATGTCTTTAATTCTTTAATGTCCAGTGGAACAAAGGGCCGCCTACTTTCTTCAAACTAATTAATCAAATTTTATGTGGCTAGAACTGAGTGGACAGATAGACTGAAGGCGAAATGGAGGGTGAACTATGTCCTCACGGTTAAGTCGGTTTATTTTTCTTTTGAGTACGGAAACTATTCAATAGATCTCTTCTAAAACGATTTTAATATTTTTTAAGTATAGGAGGTTTAGCGCCTCGGACCCTAAACTAAGCAATTAAGTGTAACCTTATAAGCATATGTCCGTAAGGAGGTTTCATTCTTCAATCTGTAAAAAAAAAATTTAGAATCGGACCGGCTGTTCCGGAGGTTCCCTCCTTCAAACAAACCAAAAACAAACTTTTCCTCTTAGCATAGATTTGAAAATAAAAAGAGAAATATATAAACAACAAATTTAATAAATTTTTAATTTTCTTATAATATATTCAATACGAAGAAAAACATATCTACGACGAATTGTGGGTAACAGGAGCGTGTTTTAAAGAGTTTAGGACGTTTTGTTCTACGTTCTTTTTTTGTTAAACTTTAATTAAAAGAGTTTTTGAAAATCAATTTAATATAACAATTTGGATGGTTTTTTTTACATCTGCAAATTTTAACATTTTTAAAACAGAAGAAAATATGAAGAGTTCTAAAGATAATTAAAATTTTTCATGTAGATCTTACCATACCTTCGCTAAAAACATAAAGAAAAAAATAAAACAAAAATATTCATAAATTGTGCTTATTGCCTTTGATATAACGGCCATTTTTATTCGTTAAAAGAATATTTCTTATATGTACGTAAAAGACTGACCGAAATCTTTATTATTATTATTTTCATTCTATTTGATTTTACACACAATTTTCGAAACAATTCCAAAAGGAACAAAAAGCGTAAAATAGCAGTCAAACAGCCTACAATTGCTTGAGTGTTTGTGTGCCTCAGCATGCTCATTAAACAAATTAAAATGTGTGTACTGAATATATTTTCTTTTTATATTTGTTTTTATATTTTTCTTGTTTTTTTTTTTTTTTTTTTTTTTTTTTTTTTTTATATATCATTTATATTTTGTTTTTTTCTCATGAAAGCTTTTCCATTTTCTTTTTATATATTAATACATTTTTGCTTATATCTTTCATCCCTCTCATTAAAAGAAAATGTTAACGAAAGAAAAACCCACCGTATTTGTAACAGTATGAGTTAAATATGTTTAACTTAAAGTCCCACTTCCCAGCGGAAAAACGCAGAAGACGTTCTTCAGGCCTTATTTAAGGCCTGCTTTGACATATTTTTGATTCAATTACCATTCTGATCTCAATGCTAAAGAATGCCTCATAGAAAGCATCGGTTCTTCCGTATAAAAGATAAGATACACATTCTACATTTCCTGCTATAAGAAGGGAGAAGAGAAGGAGAACGATTTTTTGTTTTTCTTTTTTTTTTTTTTTGCCAAAGCAAAAGCTAAAGAATTTAGATCCCGTTATAAGATCACCATTTTCTGGAAAGCCTTCTAATAGCCTTTCAGAATCTCTGGCATATGAAGTGAAAGCGGAAGGCCTACCCCGCAATGACAACGCGTGTAAAAAAGTTATGAGTTTGGAATGGAGCGAGCAGGCCTTGTATATCCAAAAGTAAGAGTACTGATGCCTTCTAGAAGGCCTCTGTACACCTCCTTTTTCCCGCTGGGTTTATACACACACTCATACTCCCATACATTTAAATTCACACTTTTTGCTGCTACAAAGTTTTCTTTTCTCATTTATTTGTTAGCAGCCCAACAAAGTTGTCTTAAGGGGAGGGGATGTAAGAAAAGAATACTCTATAGTCAAACGAAAATAGTACTAAACAAAAATTATTCTAATGACTCAAAAAATTAGACGAAAGAAAAAACGTTAGAAATATAAATAAATAAAACGTTAACAAAAACGTTAGTATTAAGCTGTTTTTTTTTTCTTATATAAACTTTGATGTTTTATGTCTACTTATTTTTCTCTAGTTATTATTGTTGTTCTACTTTTATGTAAAAAGTCCATATAGTATTTACTGTAAATACTATTAAGTGTTATGTTATAAGAAAGCATACTGTCTGCTTGAGAGTGTTGAAAATCCAAATCTAAAGGATCTTTAATTAATTTCAACTAGGAAATGAGTCATTATATTTGTAGTTACTACAATATTGATTTTAGTTGCTACAAACTTAGTATAAAGAATATATAATTATTTTGGGAGCTTATGAGAAGAGAAGTTCATGTCACGACGTCCGTCTGCTTGTCGGTTGATATTAAGTTTGCGGAGCAGCTACAGGTCACCAATATATGTATACTAAATGGTGGACTAACCATAATGAACTGTGAGTCCCACTCTAGCGTCAAGTTTTTCGCCCAACTTAATTTGTCCTTTCTTTGCTTCAGTGTTTGACAAATTCAACCATGGAGAGTTTCACAATTAAGAAGCGCGTTAAGATTGTTGAAGCCTTTAACTTCATGATTTTGTTAGTCAGCATAACCGACCAACTGTGTTCACAAACATTAACGATATTGAACCTCAATTATGGCTCGGAGTCATTGAAAATATGGACGATTATCTTTATTTACATTCCCCACTACAATTAGCTGGAATTTTCCCAACATTAATTGTAGTTGTAAGGGGGTAAAGAAAAAACAAATTAAAAACAAATTGCTTTTATTGTTTTCGCAAGAAATCAAAATAAAAACAATTTGCTAGTTCAGTTCTTATGCACGTGCCCTTTTTTAAAGCCAAAGCTATCAGCAAACAAAATGTAAGAAGAGATAAACTCATTGTTTTATTGATGGTATTTTGTTTAAGCTTCGATATCGTTGCAAATAAGACTTTTTGAGTGTATGAAGGTAATTCTTATTCCCTCTGCAGTTTTGTTTGCTGATAGCTTTGGCTTTTCTAAAATTATTTAGGAGAACGTTTCCTGATGATCTGGCTTAAACAAACAGTGAAATGCGCATAGGAACAGCTTATCCTCCAACAATAAATTTCAGTATTTTTATCAATTATTAAAAAAAGGGAATTGAGCACAACAAACCAAATTTTTTTGATTGATTTATAAAATTTTTAATTTTTCGACTTT
This sequence comes from Pollenia amentaria, assembly GCA_943735925.1. NCBI lineage: Eukaryota > Metazoa > Arthropoda > Insecta > Diptera > Polleniidae > Pollenia > Pollenia amentaria. Next base: position 193,436,697 of record OX031008.1, on the reverse strand, counting down.
ATTCTATGAGCTAAATTGCAGTAATGTATTTTATAAAGCTTTTTGTAATAGTTCTATTCCAGAAAATGCATTACATTCTGCTGGTATCTAATAATTGTAAATTTTTCCTTCATTGCTATCCAAAGGATAGCTAAGGCAAAATGTAACAGGAAGATACAAGATAATAGTCTGGTAGTGTATAAATTCATTCCTAAAAATTTAAGGAATAAAACTTTTACAAAAAGCTTTATAAATTACATAACTGAAATTTAACTCATAGAATAAATTCGAAAAACGAAAAAAATTTAATTCAATAAAGTAGCTTATGAAAAGAAATAATTCCCAGATTCTATTTGTTAAAATAGATTTACAAAATAAATTTTTAACTGATCAAACCCCTATTTGTTCTAGTCCAACCATGGCGAAGGGTATAAACATTCGGCACAGCCCTATATACTATAGGCATATTTGCTTATTTTCCGTTTGCCTGAAAAAATTAGTTCGGAAATCTCAGGAATTAAAAAAGAATTCTATTTAGTATTAAAAAAAAATATTTAAAGAAAACTAATAAATAATTTATGATGATTTATTGAAGCCTTAAAAAATTCTCGAATCCCGAAAATTAAAAAATCGGGTATTTTGCATGCTCTATTGGAAACCGTACTTGAAATTGCCTTTTTACCTATTCGCTGTGTATCTTAAGTAAAGTCGATATCCATAATCGACTTATGAAAAGCTGTAATTGATCTTCATTTGTGATCAATCAATTTAGCTAAAATACAGCTAAGACTTGCTATTTCGCAATACATTTTTATTCGAAATCGATTTCAGCTTTCCTTTGCGCTGGATTTAACATTTAACTTTTAAAAATTCTTGATTTGAAGTGATTACATTTCAGAGTATCGAAACCGTCGCTCATTGTTCGTTCATGAGTTAGTGAGAACGTTTTAAAAATTTGCTGCTTATTTTCATCTATGAGTATGAAGAAATAAATAATTTCCTTTAGCTCGCTCATGAGCAAACAATAATTTTCTAGATGTGAGCCATTACGAAAATCTCTTTTTGAATAGTTCATATGAGAGCTTTTATTCATATTTGAATTCTTCAAAAGTGAAAGAACGTGCGTATCGCTCCTCATTCATATTGACGAAGATGCTCGGGAATTTGCAGGACCATTGGCTGATATTTTAGCTGCATGAGAACTGTGTTGTCATTTCTGTTCAGTTAAGTTTGGCAAGTCATCATGAATCGTTAAACGATAGAGCAACGCTTTCAAATTGTGAAAATTTACTTAAAAAAAAAACAAAAAATAAGTAAAACTGCTAGCGAAGTTCAAAGAGCACTTCGTGCGTACTGCGAAACTCAATTTTGGTTAAATGGCTACGTCAATAAGCAAAATTACAAAAAATTATAAGGAGCGAAGAAAGTTCTCAGGTCGTTAATAAGTCACCGTTATATCCATTAAAATTTCCTTTTTTTCCAGTTTACAAGCTCTTTCGAAATGAGTAAGGAACTGCCATTACGGTGAATGCCGATCGCTATCGTGCCATGCTGACTGAATTTTTTTTCCAAAAATTAATTAGCTAAAGATCAACGCCATTTGGTTCCAATAAAATGGGGCATCTTTCTATACAGCGCGCTAACCAATCAATTTATTTCAAAATTATTTTGTGGACAAAATTGTTTCCAGAAGGGGCCCTGTCCACTGGCTCCCTGCTTCGTGTGATTTAAAGCCTCTGGATTATTTTTTATAGTCCATGTTAAGTCACTGGTTTATGCCGACGAACGAGCCACTCTTGAAGCATTGGTAACCAAAATTCAAGCCATTATTGGCGTTATAGGCCAGATTTATTGGAAAAGCATTAAAAGATTGGACATGAAATTATCAACCAGATAATAATAAAAAACTTTTCATTCCGAAAATATTTCTATCTTGTATTAGAAAAGTATTCTTGCAGGTAAAAAAAACACCCTATTCTGAACTTTGTTATATTTTTTTTTATTTTTCTTTTGCAATTGTTTCTTTATATGAAAAGCAATTTATAACTCTGGGGTGAAATTACGATATTCAGTATCCAACGAAATTAAGATACAATTTAAATGGAAATTACGATCAACATTGAATGCCTTTTTTGGCTTTTGATCTAAGGATAAAACTTTAATCATTTCACCTTTTTCAATTAGTTTTTTCTGAATCGACCGAAATAAGTGAAAGTCGTATCGAACAGCATCCGAGGTATAAATAATCTGATCAGGAGCAAATTTTTGCTCGTTACTAAGGAAAACGTTTAGCCAGCTGATTCATGTACCCGTATTCTGTTGATCATTGTCATAAAAATCGCTTCACTTTTCTTTACTGACGGCTTTCGTCATTAATCATTTCAATTTGTTTTTGGAAGACGATATCGTTAAAGCACTTAAAAAGCCTTTGTTCGATAGCTTTGAACTATTTTTACTTAAGGCACCAAATTTCCTTGTTCATTTTGTTTTGATAATCATAACCATAGAATTATTTATTAATAGTTCCTTAATATCAATTTGCTTGCATATCGAAAATAAGTTAAACTGCTGCAAGACTTTATTATACTAATTTGACATGATATATATAGTTGACATAAAATGAACTGTATAAATACTTCCTATTTACAAAGTTTTCTCGATTGGTATTTAACTTTTAAGAAAATATATTTAAATGAAAATGGAAACAGCATAATCAGTGTTTATTGCAAGTACAACTGTGGCAAGCATAATAAACAAAAGAAGAAAAACACGCTCTAAAAAACTAACACTCACACATACACTTTAAACAACAAATCCCTCTCATATATATTTAAATACTTTCTTAAACCAAACCAACATTTTTCTTAACCTCCACCAAAATTAAAGTTCTATTTTAAGATTATTGCTTTGTAGAATTTCGCTTTTTTTCTTTTGCTATTTTGGTCATCATTGTTATACATAAAGAATTGGTACTTGGCCCCAGCTCGTGTTTATATCTTCTTTAATGTTTTTTTTATGTATTACGACAAGTGTTGTGTAGGTATTTAAGAACATACTTTTTTTTTGTTTACTTGGCCTATTGTCTAGTCTTGTGTTACAATTTTGTTTAAGGGTTCATCAGTTTTTGGTATTTTTACGTCCTTTTTATGTTTTACAGTTTGAAATAATTTGTAGCCTATTTTTGGGGTTTTTAAGAGCCAGAGCAGCAAACAAATAAAACAAATATTTTCCTTTTTATTAAATAAAATCTTCTTTTCCACTCAATTGAGTGTGTACTTGTTTATTTTATTAAAAGCAACAAAAAATACATAAATACTTTTTCATTAACTTTTTTCATTTCTTATTTTATAATTTATTTATATATATATATATTTTTTATTTTTTGTTTAAAATACTTGTAATACAAGTACTTGTCTTGTTATTTCTAATATTATTAATGTCTGGTTCAATTTAAGTGACCCATATCAAAAAGGTAAATTTTGTGAAAATTGTTTTAAGTGTTATGGTTTTTAAACGTTTTTAGTTAATTGTTTTAAGTTTTGGTTAAAGGAAATGAATCTTTCCTTTTTTTCTTTTTTGACTGCAGAGGGCTTAAAACAAAGAAAAATAGACAAAATTGTAATGGCTGAAAGGTTAATTCTTAATTAAGTTAATTAAGAAAAATATTTTTTTAAAGTTAAAACCTTAAAGATTTTATATGGAGTGCACCGGTAGGCTAGCTGATAGTAAGCTAGTCTACCAGTTCCGGGGTTGCGGGTTCGATTCCCGCCAGCGACTCTGGTCTCCCGCAGACAAGCGTAGAGCTTCGCGGGATTATCATAGGGAATAAACAAATATATAACTGTGGCAAAAAGTGCGTAAGTTATTTTAAGCTAAATTTGAGTTAAGGGCACCTTTGAGTTCTTTATTACCAAAAGTACCCATGGGCAAATTTTCAATTATTTTGGACAATTTTTCGGGAAGTTATAGCAAAATTATTTTTGCCTTATCTTTTTTTGTATTTGCAATAACATTTGGGATAAAATAAATAAAAATAAATCGAAGCCATTGTTTTTTTGTAAATAAACATTCCTTTCATTTCCTTCCATTATTTCGATCTTCTTTTAAGATCATCGTCATGAAGGGATATTTATCTACAAAAAATAAATAAAAAGCAGTGGCCTCGAGCTCGATTGATTCTTATTTATTTAAAATTGGAAAGGTCGAACAATAACAACTTTGGTTAATTTGGAATAAAAAATAATTCCGATTTGTGACATAAAAAAACAATAACCGCAGAGAAGTGATGATTATAACACCGCGCTCCTAAACAAGAAAGTCCCATGTCCATTTTAGCAGGTTTGAGATATTGAGGTTTTATGTTTTTTATCTTTCGTGTCTTAAAGATTAATATTTTTTAAAAATCTTAAACATTATTTTAAAATATATTATTTGATTCGATTTTATTACCGTAACAGACAGGGGAAATTTTGATGACAAAAAAGAGAAAATTAACTTATGACTTTTTTGCCTAGTTTAGTCTTCTTTAAAAAAAAAAATCTTACGAAAACCAAATTGTACAAATCAGCGGAAAATTTCGAGATGTTGTGTATATATTTATTTACCTACTCAAGTCATTTTTTGTTAGTTGAACATATGAAGATTCTAATGAAAGTTGCGAGACAGGTTGGACAGTTATAATTATATTTTGTTCAATATTAGGCAATGGTGACGTTGACGGTATGTTTTTATCAGCAGATGATAGCGATGGTACAGCAATATTCTTCGGGGATGTTAAATTTTGCATTTGTTCTTTTAGCAGTGTAAATGATGGCTCAGTATCACAATTTTCTTTATTCTTCTGTCATCTTTCTCTTCCATTGGAGCATAGGGCCTCTTCTATTTTACAATATCTCACTCTAGTACTGGCACCGCAAATGAAATCATTTGCTGCGAGAAGTTCATTATCTATTGTTCTAAGCCATATTTTGATGAAACGCCAGGGCGTCGGCTACCTTATGGGTTCCATCTTAACGCTTGAAGGGCATCGTTTTCGTTGGATCGTCTTATTATATGACCAATCCAGCGCCATTTACGTTCTCTGATTTGTTTGGAAACTGGTGTTTGGCTTGTAATAATTCATAAATGGGTGTGGCTGATCCAGTTGGGCCACAATATACCAATAATGTTTCGGAGACATTAATTAGCGAATATCTGTAAACGTTTGTCAATATCTTTAGTGCTTTTCCATGTTTCGCAGGCATAATACAAAACAGATTTGGCATTGGAATTGAAAATGCTAAGTTTGTTGTTGGTAGATATTTGGCTAGATCGCCATATATTGTTTTACAATCCTAACGTCGCCTTAGCCATGTTTATGCGACTTGTTGCGTCTTCATCAGCTCCGCTCTTAATTCCAAGAATGCTTCCAAGATAGTTGAAGTTTTGAACATTCTCAATATGGCCGTCGCCTATGTATAAACTTGTAAAGAGCTGTGCTTACCAGTCATAAATTTTTTTTTAGCTATATTGGTCTCGAGCCCAGCGTTTTAAGCATTTATACTCAGTACCCATGTTCTGTAACTTTGGTGAGAACTTCTCGCATCGAAAAGATGTGAAACCAAATATTCCATCATTTCTCGAAAAGTGAGAAAAAATTGTGTCTGTAACTTATGTCGAAAACTATTAAAAGAGATTACGTCGTTACGTTATAAATGTCATAATATTCCACTCGAAGCCGATGTGAAAATGCAGACGTTGAGAACGCCAGTCACACATATCGTTGACGGCGGCCAAAATTATTAAAATTTAAAAATTTTCAATGACGGCGGAGAAAATACAACCGTCGGCTATAGCAAATAATGTATAGTGCGACTTTAATTTTTGTTGTTTAAAAAATAGCTTTAAAAACATTTGTATATTTTTGAAAAATGTTTAAATCAAAATAATTAAACAATTAAAAAATCAGTCATAAACTAAATACTTATCTCTTCCATGTTATTATTCATTGCATTTTGCATATCTAATATATTTTTTAGTGGTAATATTTTTTCTCACCTCGTTTTTGTGCGTGAGTTTATTTGACAGTTCAAAGCGGGAACTTTCTCACAAAAATTTTACAGACACACTTTTTCTGTAAATTGGCGAGCAATTTGTTTTCGTGACAGCTATAACTCGCTAAAAATGTTACAGACGCGGTTAAGTGAGAAAAACAGTTGTTTGTTTCAATTTATTGCTTTTTTGTTTAATTTATCGCTTTCAATCGAAAAGTTTTTCGAAGTGAGAGTTACAGAACAAGGGCAATGAAAAATTTTCGGGAGGTCACTTAGCCTTTGGCTTATTTGTTTTATACCTACAGCACAATTCCAAATAATAATTTTTTTAGGATTTCGAATTGAGTATTGTTCAATTTAAATTCTGTCAAATTTTAGTGTTGATCGGCTTATCCAAGCCAAAGTTATGCACAAAAAAGTAACTTAGCATACAACTGAATGTTGTATCGCCAATAAACTTATGCAAAACTCACGTTTTAGACTTAGCATGTTTTGGAATTGAGATGTTGATACTATTTTTTGTTTGCTCTGTATTACTCTGAGATGATATTCAAAAATCCAATCTGGTTTCTTAACGTTATTCGTACGTGTCGGTGTTTGCAAGAATTTGTCGGTAGTATTGCACACACAAAGAAGAAAACTCATTCTATCCAAAAAAAAAAAAAAAAAACCTAGATACTAAGGAAAAAACTGCTTAAAATTTTGGTCAATATGACTTTTTATCATAGTAAGTAACAGATAAGTCATTTTTGTCTCGGAAACACGCTAGAGGTGATATATGTGACCAGTTTGCTTAACGTTTTTAAGTCATTTACAGAAGAAAAAAGGTCTTTTGGGCTTAACACAAAAATCAGAATCCCACTCACGGTTCCGAAACTGCGCTTAAATAAATTTTGCAGTTTTGGCATTTGTGACTTTCTCCTAAGGAGGTCAGAATAGAAGTAAATTTAAAAAAATCACATCCAAACTTTAAAATTTGTTAATCCTGCAAAACTAAGAAATTGACTTAAGCGCATTTTCCTTATTACCAGAGATATAGTTAGAGACTGTATTATTTGTGTGAAATTTTAAAACTGTTTAATCTATATTTTCTCTAAAAATTAAAATGCCTGTCTTGATTTTTTGTTTGTTTAGCCCCCCGGGGATATGTAGAAAGAATAGGGATAATTGACCTTTTTGACCCAACCAATTTTATATATTCTAATTCCTTGAGTAATTTTGAGTCTATTTAATCATGGTTGCCTGTTGAAAACCAGGTCACTTTCAAGCGACTTAATACAAAAGAACAATTTTGGTTTAAAATTAGTTCTGATTATTTTAAGTAGTTTGGGTTTGATATTCAGCAAAATCGGTTCAGTATAAAAATTATAGACCCTTTTGTAAAACAAACACTCATAAAATGGCCTTCGGAAGATCTGATGAAGTCAATATTTTGGAATTCGGCAAAGTTCAAAATTAACAGGTCTCTTGAGACCAGAGATTCTATTTGGCTCAATGGGAGTCAGTAGCAACTTGGATTTCGGCCCCTTTGGGGGAACAGGCTTATTCCTTCTCAGTACCCAATTAACCAGCTACTGGTGCACAAACGGCGGACTCTTATATATATTTTTATACCCTTCACCGAAGGTAAAAGGGTTTATTTAAATTTGTCGTCCCGTTTTTAATTTCTACAACTTTTATGTTAGAGCCTATAAAGTATATATATTCTGGGTCCTTATATGTAGCGAAGTTGATTTAACGAGATCCGTCTGTCTGTTGAAATGGGGCTTCCGAAAATCCCAATTATCATGGGGACTTGTTGTTATACGTTTCTTTCCCATCTGCTCCCTTTAAATTTATTTTAATTCAGCCAGATCGGTCAATAAATGGCTGCAATATAAGTAAGAAACCTTGACTGCCTCAATTTTGTAATAAATTTTTCTACCAGTGTGTTGCTCTCATACATGGAGGGGGTTGTTAAGCGCTTTGGTTGTCACCAGGTCCATGGCAGCTACACAGAAAAAATTAACAATTGTCTCTAATCACCAAATTTATACCAAATGATTTTGCACCTATTACAAAAATGATTATATTGATTACTTAAATTGTAAAAATGTGAATTTATTTTTTTCAATAAAGGATATTTTTAATTAAAAAAATGATCAAAAAACTTTGCCATTTCACGCAATGTATTAATTTATTTAATTAAATATTGACAATACCCAACAACAATTCTACAACTATAATTAGGATTTTTTGTTATTTAATTAATATTTTATTTAAAATTTATTTCAAAACAACTAAAATGTTAATTAAATCAAAATAAATTTTTTTTCTTTAAACTAAAAGAGTTGATTCAATTATCTCATTAATGAAATTTAAATACTTTTTAAACCATTTTCTTAACTGATAAAAAACTTTTTTCTATGTTCTCACATTAATCTTTCGCATCATTGTTTGTATGTTTGTTTCTTTCCGTCCAATAGACTCCTTAACAACTGCTTTTTCTGATTATCCGGCACTTAGAAAAAATGCTATAAATATTTCTAAACTACTGGGTGGGTAGGGCTCCTCTCATAGAAAGACAACACTTATTACTGTATATCAATAGAAAGGTAACAGTAAAAGAATCCAAATTAAGTAGAAATGGTTTTGCTATCAATGTATTAAAATTTGTTACAAATACTTTCGTTACTAATTTAAGCGAACTGTATTAAAATTATTTTTTTATTTTGGCTCAGTTCTGAAACATCATAATAATTTATTTAAGTAACAATCTTAGGTATTATTCTCGAGACAAAAACATGGATATATGATACTTTAAGATCAAATTGTAAATGTCTAAGATATAATGAAAAATGTGAAGAGGAGACCCCTACGTTCGGCAAAAAAAATTGGAAACCCCCTGCAAAAATACTTTATAAAAGAGGGTGCACGGGGAAACTTTTTTTGAGGTACGATCTAATGCACATACATTTATACATATGTATATGTTTTTTTAACAGTATCCTTTTAATTTTTTTGGACCTACAAAGTTTCATAAAAGCTAAATTAAAGTTATTTTAAAATGTATTCTTATTTTGTTTTTTTTTTATTTATCATTTTATGAATTTGTGTTTATTCACCAGCTCTCAATATTTATTATTAATATTCTCAAAAATAAAATAATATACATACAAATGTATATATTTACGTTCATACATACGTATTTACAAATACACAATCACCCAAATTACAAATGTGAAAATTGTGACCGATATTTTGTTTATTTGTCGACAATTGTCGACAAAAGTGCTCTCAAATGGAACATTTTAATGGAAAGCGGCTTCCAAAGCTTTCATTTAGTTCTGTTTATCAATTAAATTTCAATTATTTAAATGAAATAAAATAATATGAAATGAATGATGGTTTTGCATTACATTTTCAAATATAAATAAAATTTTTCAACAACAAATACAAACAAACAAAACTTTAACAATTGAAAATCCTCATTTTCAATTTCATTATCGCCTTTAAAATCATCATTATCAAAACGACATTGTTTATTATCACAAGATAAACAAACGAAAAAAAAACCCAATAATAAAAAATAAAATATCAACAAAAAGTCTAACAAATTTTTAATCATAAAATTTTTTATTTAAACCTTAAACAAATATTTGAAATATTTAATGCCTTTTTTTGTTTTTTGTTTTCGTAAATTAAATAAGTAAAATTAATTTTGTAAATCATTGAATGGTTTGTGTGCTTGTGTGAGTGTTTTTTATTTCCTTTTTTCTGTTTTTGTGTGAGCATAACTAAGCCATTATCGAACAATAGAATACAATTGCTCAAATGGAATTGAACATGAACAATTATTTGGAATTTTACTGTGTGGTAAAATAAATTAATGGCAAAATTCTTTGTTAAGGTGACACCAGCTATATTATTACTAAATGCGACTATAATGCCTTTGAAGTTCAATGGCAAACAATTTAATTTGTTATAATTGAAAAGAGAGATTAATCTAAAATACGCATGCATACATACATACAAACCCATATTTTAACACTGACAGATTTAGAATGGGTGGGGGGCGGATGAAAAGAATATTTTTTTCGGTTCTTATTAAGAGAGATTAAAAAAATACTTAAATATTGCAATGTAAAATTTATTTATAATTGAAGAATAAATGGTAGATTTTTTAAAATTAAATAAAACCTTTACACCAAAAATAAAAAAAAAAATATAAATAAAATGGAGCCGAAAACTTAGCTGGCTTGTAAGGTAGAAGTTTCTCTTAACATCTGGATTACGGAAGGCATAAAGGTACACATTATCAAATGCTATATCATCTTATAATATCTGTAATATATTTTAAGTCCTGCATATATTTACAACAAAAATCAAATGTGCGAACAAATCTTTTTTGTTCGTCACACAATTTAAACAGTATTGTTAGGGCATAAGAATTTAAAAAACTGCACTCTAGACAGTTTTGGTGTTTTTTCAAAACTTTTTAATAAAGTGAAAAATGTTTGTCTATATTCATAGTTTTTGAAAATCCCCTATTGCATTTTGCGGGAATTTGAGATGTTTGCTTGTGTGTCGTATATGACGTACGCATACAAAGAATTGTTGTTGCAATATTATCAAATACGTAACATACACAACATTAAAATATAAAGCATGTGCTTGTTCCCACTTTCATTGCTGCGCATATTTTTTATTCCCTTACTTAGAGCTGGTTCACACTATTTTAGTTTTAGCCTTCAAGTCTTGAGCTTTAAGGAGAAAAGGCAAAATATATTTTCCTCTCTCCTAAAAACTCAAGACTTGACGGCTAAAACTTGACGAGTGTGAACCAACACAACGCATTTACAAGGGTATTCATTCGGATTAATTACTACCCGATTAACTGATCGGTTAATTTAAAATTGTCTATTTGCGATTAACGATTAAACCGGTAAATTTAAGTCGATTAACCGATTAACAGATGTAAAATATGAAAGAATTTTTTCCAATTCAAGTTTTATCAAAATTGAAGAATAGAATCGCACAAATCCTAAACATTTAAACAAAATAATTTTTCTAAAAGATTATTTTATAAGATCTCCGTAAACTATTGAAATAACTAATAAAATTACTCACAGTTTATTTTTTAATAAATAAATAATATTTTTGTATTTATAAAAAATATGTATTACATATTTATGAATTATTTTTTTGTTTGCTCGTTTTAGTTCAAGAATTGTTATGTTTGTTAGTTTAATTTTTTTATTTTTATCTATTGAAATTACTTAATTTTTAAAAAAAACTTTATTAATCGGTTAACCGATCAATAAAAAAATTATCCGATTATTAACCTGTTAATCCAAAACCTCGGTTAATTAATCGAGCGATTAACCGATTAAAGCAAAAGCCCGATTAAATGATACCCTGCCATTTACCCTGCGGCCACACGGTCAACTTTTTGTTGATAGTCCTTTACATATACTGTTTGTCATACATAAATTGAAAGCTGACAAACGAAAAATTTGCTCACTAAACTTCTAATCAGCTGTTAAATTGAACGTAAAATTGCCAAACAAATAGATAGTTAAAATTGAGAACAATCTCGTGATCAATTTAAAAAGTGTGAGTGTGTTAGTAAAAAAAATGAGAGTGAGAGCAAATTGAAAGGAATTGAAAGACAAAAATTACACATACCACTGCTAGTTCGAAAAACTCAATACACTCAAGATTTTTTACTAATACACTGACATAGTTCCCACTGGCAGCTCCAGTGGCAGAAAATTTTGCATGCGAGTAGAAATTTGGCACTTGTATGCCACTAAATATTAAATCGGCAAACAATAACACTGGATTATTGACAAATTGTAATAAAAGTTTTTTAAAGCTTATAGTTTATTAATATTGTTACAATAAGTCTTGGGGAAAAGGTTTTCCGATGATCTGGCCTAAGCAACCACTGAAATGCGCATCCTCCAACAATAAATTTCAGTGTATTTATTAAGAATGACAAAATCTAATAATAATACTAATACACGCAAAGAAAAAACATGGTTGTGGTAAACATATTATAAGAGCAACATATTATGATAAGATTCATGATTGTAGTCAACATATTACGATTATTATTGAATCATATTATGACCAAATATATTCATTAGATTACATCATAATATTTTTCCCTTAATCCTTATTTCATGTAATCATATTGTTGTAATGTTAATCATAATAAGTTAAGAAGTAATCATATTACTATCATGTTAATCATAATAATATGTAGATTAAATCTAAAATCGAAAAATATTTTCTATATATATTTTTGCTAATTTACTTACTGGCATCCTTAACGTAAAACTGTTACAGATATTTCACATCATAATGTGATGCAACTTCAAACATAATATTTTTAACCTGTTTTTGTCGTTGGTCGCAATAATTTATAAATTACATATTTTATAGAATTTTCATTCTATTTCTCTAAAATAACGGAAAACAATGGTAAATATTTTTGCACTATTTTCAAACAACATTAAAATTGTTTTAGCATTGATAATAATTGATAATAACAAATAATTCGATAGGCATATGTAAAACAAACGACACAACTAATCTAATTTTGGATTACAAATTGCGATAACAAAATATTATTAGTGTAAAGATATTTTGTTTGCATCTAAAACATATTATCAGTACACGTTTAGAAAGTTATCATGCTATGGCTATAAAATATCATAAAATGGTTGTAAGGAATATAATATGTTTTCATAGTCATCATAATTTAGTTGTTATAAAAGTTATTATATTTCAGTGAACCATACTTAAACTAATAATTGCGATAAACATTGAAATGTTTACAGATACTATAATATTAAATAATATTAACAATATTTTGCGTACGACAACAATATATTGTTACAATAAACATAGTGTAGTTGCCGTAACCATGCTCAACCTTTTTTTTCTCTCCGTGTATATATAAATGTAAATCATTTCTCCAAAAATGTGCCTATATAATGAACTCAGTAACTCCATTTTATTTTCTGGTTGTTTGTTTTAAATTTGAGAGGTAAACAAATTTTCTCAAGTTTCCTTAATATTTTTAATCGACCTTGTTATGATTATATTATCAATATTTTTCCTATAGTTACCTAGAGACAGGCTTTAAAAGTCTTTGTTTTTATTCTTAATTAAATAAAATTTGACACTTTAAACACATTTCGAAAATCAACTCGCTATAGCATGTGTAAACAGAAAAGAAAATGGCTTGAGATTCGGCTATTGCGAAAAAATTTTCTTTGAAAATATGTATACAAAAGTGGCATGCAACTACTTGCGTGTGTAAAGGCAGCGTTATTAATGTTTGAGAGTATTTTGTATACCCGCACTTTCACTATAGTTAAGCATTTATTTTTTACTTCTACGCGTTCACACACTAACGTAAATTGGTCGTATACACATCTCTTCTGTATTTATTTGTGACAGTGAGACTACAGTACAGCGCTTGAAAAATGTTCAATGATTTAAATGTGTGTTCAAATCTACTCTGTATGTCTTATTGGGTAGCGCATATATGTGCACTTACTTTTTGGAATATACCATTCGGGCCTTGCGAATAAGAAATTTCTTTACTTTTTTGGATATTAAATAATATGCATAAAAATTTATTGTGGTCTGTTCGGATGCTTAAAACTTAAAACGATTAGACAAAATTAAATAATTTCTCCCACCGGACTGTTCCTAATTGTCTTACGAACGCTTAGGAAAAATTAAGACTCAAAAATATGAAGTTGGTGTTTGGCACTTCCCATACAAAGACAATAGAGATTTCTGTTTATCTGGAGAAAATCCACAGATAAAGTTTTCATATTTGTTACTAGTAGCCTGGAGGCTACTCCCTTTTTTGATGCGAATGAAAATGGTACCAAATCTACTGCTTGGTGCTCTCTAATGCGTTTACGCATTTGTTTTTTGCATCTTTTTATTTTTTTCTTATCGCAAATCAGTTCTATTTATTTTGTTTCAATTCTAAAATCTTCAATTTATGGAGACTATATAACAATCACATAGTTGTGTGCGTGAAGTCGTTGTTTTTCGGCTACACATACGCATTGTCGGCAATGCTTGATGAAAATCCAAAAGGCTTGATTTTTTTATTTCTTGGCTGATTATTCGATAGTCTCCTGTTGTGATTGATAAAAAATTGTATTTGCTTTGTGTCCACACTATTTGCCGTTTTATGTAAAAAATTTAATTTATGGCTCTTAAATACTTACATATACACAGAAATTTTGAAACTTTTCTAAAAAAATGCTAATAACTTAAAATTTTGCTTTTTCTTTGCAGAAACACTTTCATCGAACCTCATTGTTAATTAAGGCTTTTAATCATAAGTTTCGTCTAGATCTGGAATTAAATTCGTAAGTATTTTTTTTACTTAAATATTTGAATTATGGAAGTGCTACGAATCTTTAAAAACGCATTAACCCGGCAATTCCCAGTGTCACCTATTGGTGACGAAGATAATCGATAGTGATAATGGAAATACTAGGGGCTGGAGATGACCTTGGCGACATCAAACTGTACCCTCTTATGGATGGGGAACGATGGAGAGGTAGAGACAAAAATTAAGCTAACTTCGATCACTTTCTTAACCGAATGTAGAGAAAAAACATGTTTAAATATGGTCAAATCCAACAATACTATTTTTAGACAAAATTTTAAACATATGTTCAAATTTAACCAGATTATTGTCACCGACAACTATATTATTGTTTAATTAATCCCCCATGAAGAAGCCACAACCATGTTATGGTTGCCTCTAAACATGTAATGGTTAAATATGACAATAATTTGTTTTTAAATTAACAATAGTATTTTCTTCTTCTCCAAGAGAAAGAAAACCAACCAGGCTATTATAAGTGTTAAACATATTTTAGTTATTATTGACCAAAACATGTTCGGAGACAACCATAATATGGTTGTCGGTGATAGTAATATGATTAAATTAACCATAATATGTTTTCAATTTTCTTTAAAAATAGTTTTGTTGGAGGTTACCATATTTTAACATAGTTTTTCATTGGGTGTGTATTAAATTGTCTCCAGTGTCACCTGTTAGTGACACCCCTACACAGAGGGAAAAATCCGGTATAAAAATACCAAAATTGACACCATCCGTTGTCAAAAGTGAGCCAGCTACGTATGTGTTCAATGTGATAACCGATGGTGTCAATGTTTTTTAACCACCTCGTTGTCAGTTTGTCACCATTTGTTGTCATTATGACAACAAATTGCTAATATATTATCACCATAATGGTGACATTCCGAAAACATTTTGTTGTCATTTTTGACAACACACCGTTAATATATTGACAACATTGGGTTGTCATTTCGATAACACATTGTTCTGATTGTAGTACTTAATAACCCATTCTGAACCCAAGTAATAAAATGGTATGATGTAAATTTATTAATTTATTTCACATTGTTTAAATAAAATACTTCTTGAAAAAATATATTAAAAATTCACACATTTAATTGAAATAAAGTTTACAATAAAAATTAAAAAAATACAGGTACTGTATTGTTAGATAGATTTAGTATAAATCAAATTTAATATATATGTGATGATTTAAAATGATTTTAAATAATCACAGATAACTTCCATGTTAATAGAAGCAAGGAATTTTTTCAGTTCCTTGTCATCTTCGTCATCATAATTATTTTTCAATGGCATATTTTCTATGTTGTTTAGATTTTCTTCAAGAAGAAAATATTCTTCATATTCCAGGAACTCAAGGCTTTCCTCACTATTCATAATGTTTTTTTCACTCATGTTTAATAATTTTATTTACATTCACTGAATTAATTTTACTAAATTTGCACTTTTCACTTGCGAATACAAAAGTTGTTTGTAGGATGACTTGCATACGCCGTTAATAATGACAACAGGGCGGTACCTATTTGACAACAGGGTGTTATCCATTTGACAACAATGGTATGTTTTTTTATCTAACGGCCCAATTTGACAACATTTTGTTGAAAATTTAACAACAAATGTTGTCGAAATATTGACAACACTTTGTTATCAATTTATTACAATTGGTTGACAGTTTTTTAACGCATTTTTTCGCTCTGTGTATAAAATCAAAATTAGCAATATTTTTATTTATTACCTACTTATATTTTTTTAAAGAAAAATCTGTTTTGTTTTCATTACTGAAGGTATTGGAATTGCCGGGTTAAGCATTTTAACTTTATTTATATTTCTTTGTATTGTCTTACACGTTGTACAAAAAAGTTGTTTAACCTCAGCACGATTAGAAAAATAAACACTATATAAACGAACTCAGAAAATCGATTTTCCTGTAATGCATTTTAAACTCCCGCACCTCCACCCAAAAGTCGATTAATATTTTACCATTTGTAGCATAAATATTCCTCCACCGAGGCTCACTAATCATTATTTCATCAGCGGTGTATGGGAAACAAATTTGGTTTTACAATTTAAAGGACTGTTTTTAAAACATATCGATAGGTATAGGTAGAAATTTATGTCCGTGTAAGGAGTGTACCATTTTTACAACTTTACTTTTTATACGGCTTATTGCTTAATCAAAATGCTGATTTTGCCATGAATCTATTAAACAAAATTTGTGATTAAATACTGTTAATCGGATTTTTATTAGTTAAGTTTAAATAATTTTATTCCAAAAATTTTATATTGAAAAATAATAAGAATTAAACAAAATAAAACAATTGTATTGAATAAAATGATGGGCTATCACATAAATGCATAAAAACCCATTAAAATCTGATGTAATCTTCTGAAAAATTCACACTATAATAATTATGTACACAAAGTGCAGAATGCATAGATTCTTGAAAAACAAAGAAAAATTTTTTGAAATATTTAATTGCACAGGCCAACAAATGTTTAATCCATAGACCAGAGTATACTTTTCTTAAGGATATCACTTAAAGTCTAAGCAACCTTCTTTTTCGCCATATTCGAGACGTTATAAACAGCGTTCGCAGATAAACAATACATGTTCTTTAGTGTTCGGTACGTTAGAAATATGGAAAACACAAACTCTAACACAAAGACAAAAATGAAGCCATAGTGAGGCCATTAATAATGATATCCAAAACGATGAAATCGGACTTGAAACGACTGTAATATATAAAAAAAACATAAAGTGAAATGTAATATACATGTAAAGAATAAATTGAAATAATTGCGGGGCGTGGCATACAAGTGAGTACAATAAAAGCTAGAAGTACATAATTTTAGAAGAGCTTTCTTGCCACGTCCAAAAATTGCAAATTATGGGGTACGATCCGAGATGGCATCAGTTGCCCCTAGAATTTGTATAGGATTAAAAAGTCCCCAAGTCCAAAATGAGGCCATAGACAAGCCATGAATAACAATATGCAATATGTTATGATTGAACTTTAAATGGCGGTGCAAAGAACTAAAAGGGCGGTATCCAGAGGCGTAGGAAATATTAAACAACATTTTTCTAGAATCCTTTTCAACTAATCTTTAATTCTAGGGGGTGACTGGCTCAACTTTTTTTCAAACCACCTTAATGTATACAATACACATACAGGCTATTCGTACTGTGGTCGTACAAATTGCCAATCCGCAAAAATAATATTAGTGAGATGAGTTACTAAACTTTTTTGTTTGCTCATGCCTTCATCAATGTAGAAAAAAAACACATTAAAATAAAAACAATTAAAACAATTTAAAATAATAAAATAATGAGTCACTACATTTGTTCTGTTTTTTAACGAAAAACAGAATACTACATAATGGGTGTTACTTTCGTGAAAAAAGTTATGCACTGTATTAAAAACACTGCACTAAAAAAATAGATTCAATTTCTGGGTGTTTAAGCTTAAAAATGTTCCTGAAGCGAAGTTTGCACAACCTTAATGCCCGCCGTGTTCTTTTTTATCTATGATTTACACGATTTTCCTAGTTTTCCCGCATATTGTTTCTGACTTTCAATCAGATGAAATTTGTGTGCGATAAGTTGAAGGCAAAACATCTATATCATATGCGAACCGCTACGATTCAAGGTGGTTCCTTCATGCGCCAATAAGTCATCCATACAGTTTGCATAAATGCACCTGTGTCCAGGTACCCAATCAAAGATAACCACTGATTGTCTTGTGATAAAAACACTTTCCAGGGATCTTGTTATATCGTCACCTTAAATGCAAACGGACGTTACTGCACAAAACTTCGAGATTGAGTTTTTGATTGATTTTTGTTCGTTTTATTAAACTTCATCTTAACGCAAATTGTTAGATACCTTCGATCGAAAATGGTGACTTTATTAAAGAAATTCAAACGCCAAGTATAACTTGTTGTTATTGATTTCGTAAAGTTGTTTATTTACTTTTCCTGTAAAAAAATAAAAATGTAGTTAAGTCCGTTTGCATTTAAGGTGACAAAACATACACTTTTTTCTTCCTGTTTACATAAAAAAACAATTTCTATAAATTTTTTTCAAAAACCACTTTTTTACTCAAACAACAATAGTAGTGAAAACGATATATGCAAGGAAAATACAACAGCAGTAGTGAAATCAAAACGTGCAACGTATGGAAATAAAAACTGTGATTCTCTCTGAGGGATGTTTGGCCATTGTGGACAAACTGGGAGACCCACAAGGGTTATTTATACCTTATTTTATAGATAATGTTCTTAATTAAGTGTTCCATAAGTTTATTTTAATGATATTTACGAATTGACTGATTTTTGATGATTTTTTTTATGTTGTAGGGGTATTTCAGTGGTTCTCTTAGGGATGTTAACCCACTGTGGCAAAACTGGGAGACCCACAAGGGGGATTTATACCTTATTTTATAGTTATTTCAAAAAATAAATAAATATTGATAATAATGGGCTACCATGAATTAATCCTTAGTTTAACTACGTTTCAACCAACTGTGCGCTAGTCGCTGAAAAATAATCGGTTTTTTTCCAAAAAAATCTTTTATTATTTCCAAAAATATAACTTTTATGTAAAACGCAAAATCAACTTGATACTTTGTTAAAAACCAATGAAAATAAATTTTCTTAATACTTTTGTCTAATTTAATTATACTTATAGCATTTAAGTTGACTTAAAGAAAAAATGTCTTCCGAGTAATAGTGTCCAATATATTGGACATCACCATTCACCCATTTAGATTCTTAATCTGCACCCTCAAATTTTCATCACAACTGGTTCAATTTAATGTCTAAAAAAGGTTATATAAAGGGTGATCGAACCAAAACGCACGATGTTAATAGGAAATAAAACAAAAAGTTTTCAGAGAATTATTAGGATCTATAACCATTATGAGTGAAACAAAATGTTTGTTATAATCTCGCGATAGCGGTTACGGCTTGACCGAACTCATTTTCAAAGAAGTACGGCTCTATGACTCCGCCAGCCTTTAAACCGCACCAAACAGTGATTCTTTGTATTTTCACATTTCCTAAAGACCCGGTTTGTTGAAATTTGTGCACAATTGTCATCAAAAACATTCAGTTGTGACTCACAATTAACATCGTGCATTATGGTTGGACCACCCTTTACTTACTTAAAAAAAAATTAAAAAAATCGACCCCAGTTTTTTATGAAACCTTAAATCTATACTTAAACATTTATTTAACCTGCTCCTCCTCCAGCAAGCACATTATCTAATTAAATATTTAACGCTAAAAATTATGATAATATAAATTCATTGTTTAGTTATACCCAGAGTGCAAAAAAGTGTGGAAAAATAAACATCCTGCTTATCGTCACCAGAAAACTAAAAAAAGAAAAAAAAAATAAGCAACAAATCCGTCCCTTAGGCTCAAACTTGCATCCGTTGACCGCAAAGTTCACATAAAAAGTGGAATGGATAAGGTTGAATAACAAAAAAAATAAATTAGCGAAATAAGTTAAAAGTAAATTTTATTAAAAAAATAAACGAATGTTTTCTAAGGACTTTTTTCCATATTTTTTGCTGTTTACTTAACGCGAGGTCAAAATAATTTATAAATTAAACAACCTTTGAATAAAAATAAGCAATTATTTATACAAATATTTATGGTAGATGAAAGAATTTTTCATGAATAATATGTTAAAGATATTACTTTTAGACTCGTTTTCGCAACATACCGATAGCTAAAGATATAATTTTATCGGCCAAATAGGGCTCCATTATTACAATTTTACTTGAACCTAAAGTAAGCGATAAGTTAAAGAAAGGTTAATCCTATTTCGAACGTTAAAGTAAAATTATAACTATCATTATATTATGCTTCCGTAGTTACCATTCCGATCGGAATGGTTTTAGCTTTTATACAGGCATGTCACAAATTCCGATCGGAATGGTTTTAAATCCGTATGTTCAATTCCGATCGATTTAGTTTTAGCTTCTTCAGATTCCGATCGATTTTGCTATATATGTTTTTTTATAACAACTCTGGTTTTACAATTGGATATGGCAACTTTACGTAAAAACCATATGATTTTTGTGTTAAGTATGGCAATTTTCAGCGTAGAAATGAAAAAAGTGGTTTGTGAGGAAAAAAAGGTGGCAACGCAACGGTAAAGAATTTATTATGTTTTTAATAAAATCAATATAAAGTAAAATAAATAAATCAAAAGTGTGTTATTTCTTCAATCTATATCATAAAAAACATTTATTTATCCATAAAAAATAGTTTTAAGTAGTTTTTTCGGTTATAAAATACTGAAACAATCAATTCCACTTAGAAAACCAAAAGTGGTTTCATTCCGAAAAAATTTTTCGTTTTCTGAAGAAGCAAAATACGGAATTTAAACCAGTTTCGATCGGAATGGAATTCTATGACAGGCCTGATAGATTCCGTTCGGATTCATTAAACTCAAAAAAATATGAAACCTTTTTTTGTGTATTAAATATGGCAAGAAAGAATTAAAGTATGGCAACATTAAATAGACAAATTCCGTTTATTTACATAAAATTATATTTATTTTAGATAAGGAATCAAAAAGACAGCGTGCTTTACTGATAACAATGTATTTTGAATAGTTTGTACACCTGAAAAATGCTTAAAATATGAATTCCACTTTGAAAAATTAAAGTGGTATCATTCCGAAAAAAATTTTCGTTTTACATGTGACATGGCTGTTTATAACGCTTTTTTATACGGCCGATAAAGTTCTACCTTTAGATATCGTTAAGTTGTGAAACCGGACCTTAAAATAATTATGATTGTAAATATTTCTTGCAAGAAAACCATAACCATTTATGTACATAAAACTATAATGATCAAAACAAATTATATATTTAAAAAGGAAAATTAAAAAAAAAAAAGAAATGATAGATTGCTAAAGGGTGCATTTTTAGAAGGAGAGAACTTATCAAAGGGTAAGGGGTCAACCGATTTGTAATACTGAGCTCACCGCATACTCTGGAAAATCATCATTAATAGAATCACGCTTGAAGAAAGCTACCAAATTATCCGAATTTAGCTTGAAAATCAGTTTTTAGCTTAAAGGCGCAACACCGGCGCTGATAGACTAGCTCACTACAAACTAGCCTTCCGGGGCACAAAAGTGAGAAATCCCTAAGGACACTAACACATCCATTAAAAATTCACCGTTTGTTCAAGATAACACGCTGGCAGGTTCACCATCGCACTTTATTTCTTCAAAAATGTAGCCGTATCTCGCCTTACATTCAATATTGATCGTTACTTCACTATAATCATTGAATTTTTTATTATGAAAATACTAATGACATTGATCAGGGGGAAATGTGGTTTCAACAGGATGGCAGAACAATTGACATCTTGGAAGCCAACATTGTACGTCTTATTAGTGAGCAAGAAATGGTCGAGTGGCTGAAAAATGGACGTTTAGAATGCACTGCATTAGGAGCCACCACGGTGCCCATATGCCCAAATTCGTTTTAAAAACTTAATGCGAAGAATTGATCTTTCGAATAAAAAACAACTTTTTGATAAAAATTTGGTTTTTTAATTACTTCCAACAATTCCAAGTTTTATTATGCCTAAAAATCACCCTTTAAAAGCACAAATTATTAAATATCTCAGCAAGATAATTGAGCCAAAAGCTCGTAATCACCCTTATTTAATATATACATACACAGAGGAAAAAATCCGGTATAAAAATACTAAAGTTGACACCATCCGTTGTCTAAAGTGAGCCAACTACGTTTGTGTTCACGGATGTTGTCTATATTTTTCAGCCACCTCGTTGTAATTTTGTCAACATTTGGTCTCATTCTGACAACAAAATATTAATATTTTATCACCATAATGTTGTCATTTCGACAACACATTGTTCTTAACCCAATCAATAAAAAACATGAGAAATTTATTTATTTTTTATTTTTAACCAACAATAAAAAAAAATACAATTAACTTTTTAACAAAACAAAATTGCAGTGTAATATACATACATACTTAAATTTAATATGTTTTGAAAACAGCTTTTCTCTGAATTCAGCGCGGAGACCTAATTGGGGTGTACACCGCAAGCTTCATTTGTATGTCACATTAGCATCTTAAATAAAAGAATTGTCAAATTAACTACAGATTCCAGGGGCCTATTTTACTAAACTTCAAGGACACAATTACAAGCGTTTTTGCCTGTAAATTGTGAACTTGTTAATAATTGTGTTTCATAAAAATACAATTACAAGTTTGTGGCTACAAGTGAATTGTACAAGTTACAAGTCTACAAGTCATACTTCTACAAGTGGTTTTATTTCACTAAATTAAATTTTCAGTTGTACACTTGTAGAAAAAAAGCTTAGGGTCGACGATGGCTCTCGGAAAAAATTTTACAAGTTACAAGTGAATTTTAAATTGAATTTAAATTTGATTTTTAACTATTTTTTAATAAAAATTAGTTCAAATAAACGCAAAATCCAAAAATTGTAATATTAATTAGCATTTATTTATTTATTTTGTTTATTTTCAATTATTTATTTTTTTTAATATGTGATTTGCCTTTTAGAAATGATCGATAAGCGGCAACACCACTAATCATATCCCTACGGGAACTTTTCACGTGACAAGTCACTTTAACATGGCGATGTCCAACGAGGGGGTTAATTGGCACCTTTATGACACTTTGTAACAGGTCACTGAAATAACCTTCCAATTTCGGTTAAAATAATGCCTCTCGCAGATATTGCCACAAATGAACCATGTGGGTATGATAGATCCCCTTCATATGAAGTAAAAGAACTGAAGAGAATCAGCTACCACCCGCACAAAATCTAGTCACATGAATAGTTGTGTGCCAATTACCTTTCCTCTGGACTAACTACACTCTAAATACATTATCACCACACCCAGAGAAAAACTTTGTTTAAATATGGTCACCTCCAACAAAACTATTTTTAAATAAAATTGTAAACATACTATGGTTAATTTTAACAATATTATTGTCATCGACAACCATATTATGGTTAAATTGGTTCTCCATCAAGAAGGCACAACCATATTATGGTTGCCTCCGAACATGTTTTGGTTAATAATAACTAAAATATGTTTAACACTTATAATAGCATGGTTGATTTTCAACCAAAGAATGTTGGTCTTGGAAAAGAAGAAAATACTATTGTTAATTTAAAAACCAATTATTGTCATATTTAGCCATAACATGTTTAGAGGCAACCATAATATGGTTGTGGCTTCTTGATGGAGAACTAATTTAACAATGATATGGTTGTCGGCGACAATAATATGGTTAAATTTAAACATAATATGTTTAACATTTTCTTAAAAATAGTTTTGTTGGAGGTGACCATATTTAAACATATTTTTTTCTCTGCGTG
Source organism: Pollenia amentaria (assembly GCA_943735925.1). Taxonomy (NCBI): domain Eukaryota; kingdom Metazoa; phylum Arthropoda; class Insecta; order Diptera; family Polleniidae; genus Pollenia; species Pollenia amentaria. Next base: position 193,412,869 of record OX031008.1, on the reverse strand, counting down.
CAGTTAAGTGATATGTCTTTTTTTCACCTATCACAATTCGTTCCTTTTAATTATAAAATTTTGTTCACTGGTCACGCTATAAGTGCCTTAAGAGCAACTGACACAAATTTCACGCAGGGATGTTATAAACAAATAATGTTATTACTTTATAAAACCGACTTACCAGTGTCGCTCTTTTGATATTTGCCCAAAAAACATCACGCACGTATTTGGCGTATTTTGCACTTGTCATCAGTCCAAGTACAAGACGCCCCATACGCACGTTTTCCCACTCTTTCATTGTTATCTCTTTGGTAAGTTCATCGCTTACAAGAGATCTCCCGCCCCACACTAATTTTATTATGTTGATTTGCCACTACAAAACAATAATTTTCAAATTTTTTAACACAAGTAGCAAACAACTTTAAACAAAAACTACATATGATGGGCTTAAAGCACAAGGGGTTTAAGAGCTTTTTTTTAAAGTGCTCATATAACGCGCGTGCTACAAGCGAAACAGGTATTTTAATGACAACAGCTAGAATTGGACATTCACCTCTTGTGTTCTGAACTTCTTTGAACTTAGCCTACTAATTCCATTTGTAATCTTAATTTAAACAAGTTAGAGTGCTATATTCGGCTGTGCCGAATCTTTGATACCCCCACCGACAGGAGTTGGCTCTATATGATAAATACATATATATTATTAAGTAAGCTTCACAAAAACGAACGTCAGCATAAAAATTGGTTGCGGTTTAGACCTGAATTAAATTATTGACCGACAATAAGAAAATGTTATTCGTTTCTTGTAAGAACTTTGAACTGGCTTGAGTAAAATATCATTATTCGTAACAGTTTTAGCCGGACTAAAATGATTTTTAGGAGCGTTATTTGTATTGGACCTATGGTAAATTATGGACAAATCATCCCAAAATTCTGAAGACTGATTTCTGGTATTACAAAAAATAAATTAGAATAAATTTCAATCCAGCAGTGCAATTAGTTTTAGCGTTAACAGTAAATTTCACAAATTTGCATGATATTTTTTCTGGCCATATGAATTTAAGTAAAAAATTTCACCGCAATATCTATAAATCCCAAAGTGGGCTTTATTTGGTTTTAGGCGCAATAAACTATTTTCCGAGAGTAGGGTTTATATGGGGCCTATGGTAAATTATGGACAAATCTTCACGAAATTTGGCAGTGTGATTTCTCGTCCTATAAAATTGTGACGTACCGAATTTCTATTTGATAGCATTATTTATTACGGTTTTAGGCGTACTAAACGGTTTTCCGGGAGTAGGGTTTATATGGGGCCTAGTGTAAATTGTGGAACGATCTTCAAAAAACCTTACAGTGTGATTTCTGGTCCTATAAAACTGTGACGTACCAAATTTAAGTATGCTAACGTTATTTATTACGGTTTTAGGCGTACTAAACTGTTTTCCGCGAGAAGGGTTTATATGGGGCCTAGTGTAAATTATGGACCGATCTTTAAAAAATTCTACAGTGTGATTTCTGGTTCTATAAAACTGTGACGTACCATATTTTAGTATGCTAACGTTATTTATTACGGTTTTAGGCGTACTAAACGGTTTTCCGGGAGTAGGGTTTATATGGGGCCTAGTGTAAATTATGGACCGATCTTCAAAAAATTTTACAGCGTGATTTCTGGTCGTATAAAACTGTGACGTACCAAATTTTAGTATGCTAGCATTATTTATTGCGGTTTTAGGCGTACTAAACTGTTTTCTGGGAGTAGGGTTTATATGGGGCCTAGTGTAAATTATGGACCGATCTTCAAAAAATTTTACAGTGTGATTTCTGGTCCTATAAAACTGTGACGTACCAAATTTTAGTATGCTAGCATTATTTATTGCGGTTTTAGGCGTACTAAACTGTTTTCTGGGAGTAGGGTTTATATGGGGCCTAGTGTAAATTATGGACCGATCTTCAAAAAATTTTACAGTGTGATTTCTGGTCCTATAAAACTGTGACGTACCAAATTTTAATATGATAGCGTTATGTTTTACGGTTTTAGGCGTACTAAACTGTTTTCTGGGAGTAGGGTTTATATGGGGCCTATTGTAAATTGTGGACCGATCTTCAAAAAATTTTACAGTGTGATTTCTGGTCCTATAAAACTGTGACGTACCAAATTTTAATATGATAGCGTTATGTTTTACGGTTTTAGGCGTACTAAACTAACGTTATTTATTGCGGTTTTAGGCGTACTAAACTGTTTTCCGCGAGAAGGGTTTATATGGGGCCTATGGTAAATTATGGACCGATCTTCACGAAATTTAACAGTATGATTTGCAGTCGTATAAAGCGAATTCGTGCAAAATTGTATGTCATTCCGTGCATTATTCCACCATTTATGTTAGTTTTTGTATCAAAATTATCAATTTTTTTTGGGTAGTGGTTCCACATTTTGATTCATAGTTCTGTTCCCACTAAACCGATGTTGCTGGATTTCAATCCCAAACTGCTTAGGATAACTACAAGCAATTTGAGACCAAGTTTGTTCTTTTCTTTTGCGTTTTTCGAAAGTGAGCGTGTTTTCAACAGACGGACAGACGGACAGACAGACGGACATGGCTAAATCGACTTAGAATTACTCAAGGACCAAGAATATATATACTTTATGGGGTCTTAGATGTATAATAAAAAAGTTTCACACGGAATGACAAACTTAGTATACCCTCATTCACCACAGTGGTGGTGGAGGGTATAAAAAAAGGAATTTAAACCCCTTGCACTATAAGTCCCTTACATGTTTTGATTGATTAGTGGTGTTATAACAATCAAAACAACTTATCGATAAACATTAGAGTACCCATAATTGCAAAAGTATGTATTTTTATCGCTCCCGCACATTTTTCGATAGATTGGGTCTAAAAAATAAGAGATATTATTAAAATGTGTTATCTTGCGTTTTTATAGGATATTTTAGCATTTTTAGTAATAATAAATAACATTTTTATAATAAATATCACAATATATACAATAACTTGAAATTGTAGAAATTGTAGTTTACAAGTGCAAAAAGCTACAAATTTTAATGAAACACAATTCATCAGCACTTGTAAGAATTAAACTTGCGATTTTAGCTTGTAAACTTGTGGAATTGTAGTCTAGTGAAATAGGCCCCAGATACATTAATGTAAATTTTAACTTAACTTTTAAATAATCATATATAAATATGTATGAACCTTCCATTTATAGATTGCGGGAGTTTTTTAGTTCCTTATCGTCTACATCAGAAAGGAATCTTATTAGTTTTTACGTCAAAAATTTTATTTTTTCAAAGAGATAATCTCATCCGTAACAACAAAATATAGTCGTCACATTTTTTCACTGTTTATGTTTCTTTTTCTTATTTTCCACTAATTTTTATTCACTTTTAAAAACAGCCACAATAATTATTATCTGCACTTTTTTTTTCTTTTTTTTGGTTAAACTTCGAATAATTATCACAACAGGGTGTTATCTTTTTGACAATAAAGGTATTTTTTTTAGTTCCAATTCGACAACATTTTGTTACAGATTTTACAACAGATGTTGTCGAAATATTGACAACACTTTGTTATCATTGTAATACCATTGGCTGACAATTTTTAAACTTCTTTTTCGCTCTGTGTATGTACAAACATAAGTTTTTTTTTAGCGATAGACACCTAAATATGTGAACGGAAACCGTAATAAGAAAATTTTTTGTCGGTCACTGGCACGACACGAATTAAAGTATTAGGATAATATTTGATTACTTATTGTTAGTTCATATTTAATATATGAAGATTCAATAAAGACACTCTGAAAAAAACATAAGTTTTTATCGATATCGATGTCACTTTTGGGTTTTTGTCGAATCAAGTCGACCACTATATCACTTCGAAATCAGTTTGGTATTTTCTAAGTATGTTGTGTCGATGTCGACTATTTATTTAAAATTTGACAAATAAAAATCCTTTCTTTAATTTTTTTTCTATTGAAATTTAGTCTTTGTATTTTCTTTTATATAAATTCATGTATATAAAAAAACAACTAAAGCGTATTTTAAGCAAAACTGAAAGTGAAAAACTTTATATTTCCCATACTGCCAAACAGTAAAAGCAGACACTATTAAATATTTTATTTTAAAAACCAGTCAAGCGAACAATTTTTGATTTTGAGTAAAAAAAAAAAAAATATATATATAATATATTATATAAAAAATCCTAGCAACCTTAAAATTACTTTACGAATTTCCTGGCCTGCTTCACCATCACATGGGGACTGTATTTGATTTTTTTTAATTAACAAATGCATTAACCTTTAAAAAAAACTGTACTCGCTTAATAACTCAATTTTAGATTTTTTGTTTCTTGAGTGGGGTTTGAAATAAACGATTAAATAGAGGTCTGTATATATACAGAAAAAATTCTCCAAAATTGTTCACCAATTAAAGCATTAATCAAAAATAAAATCATTTTTAATTAAAAGATTTATCAATTATGAATTAAATGTTTAATCAAGGGAATTAAGCGTTTAATTAAGTGAATTAAACCTTTAATTTATACTATTAATTTGTTTACTGGTGCACATTTAATAAATTTTTTAATTATTATCACATATTTTTTAATTGAAAACAATTTATATTTTTTCTCTTCTGTGTATTAATAAATAGAGATAGTATCAAATTCCTGAGCTTTTTTTAAATACCGAATTTCAGAATTCTGAATTTCAAGGTCCCTAATTTTGAAATCCCGGATTTAAAAAAGCCATTATCAAATCCGGGATTTAAAGGCTGTAGTTGCAAAGCCGGTACCATAGAGGAGAATATGTTTGTACTCTACAGACAGCGTTACCATCACAGCGGTAAAGCGGCTAAAGTATCATTTTGACCCTTTTTGACGGTCTTGATACCATTTATGACCCTTTCTTTTTTTACCTTTTTGTATAGTTTTTAACTATTTTGTGACACTTTTTGACCCTTTTTGGAAATAGCACTCACATTTGGTTTTTTGTAAACACTACGGAACAGTAGTGCTTCAGCTAAACAAGTGTTTTCGAAATTAGCATTGCTTAAATAGCCTCAAATAAGAAACTTACGATTACATGCTTTCCCCTCTTCATTTTTTCGAAGCAGAGATGGCGGAATGGACTTCAAGTGAAGATTTTGAAACAAAATAAAGAACGGACCTTTATTAAAAAGAAGTACAAATTAAATTACAATTTCTCTAATAGCAAACATAACTCATATACTTACATACATATTTGTTATTTTTTATATTTATTGTTTATTTACTGAATAACATTTCGTGTTCAATGCTTTGCTCTCTAAAAGGATAGCCTGCAACAAAACTACGCAATAATTGAAAAATTCGGAAAATTTTGCAAAAATTAGTAAAAATTTTTTATATTTCAAACAAGCCATTAAATTGATTCAAAGTGCCTAAAACTAAAACGAATGGCAAAAATTTGGCTAAAATTGCTAAATTATCGGAATTTTCCAAAAATTTGTTAACAGCGGTATGATAGCAAAGTTAGGCTTTTAAAATCTAAAAATATTTAAAGAATCAGAAAACTGACAGGAAAAAAACGCTTTTATAGCGAACATGGCTAAAATTCGCCAACAGTTGCAAAATTGGAAACATACCCAAAGATTTATTAACATAAAAATCGTTAAAAAATTAGCTATAATGATGAAAAACAAACTTTTGTCATGTGTTATTAACAGGAAAGGGTTTTCCATAAAAAAAATAAGTTTCTTGAGCACTTCCTACCTGAAATAAATATGTTTTGTTTGTTTATAAACAACTTGGTCTTATTATTGTCTTTAAAATGTGAAATACTGCTTATAAACAACTTGACCCTTTTTTAATTGAAATACCCTTTTTTTGACCCCTTTTTCTTGTTAAATACCCTTTTTGTTTCCCTATTCGAAAATTTCCAACGGTAACCCTTCCTGCAGAAGGCTTGATATGCAGGGAAGCTTTAGTAGGCGATTCGGGATTAACGAATTCTTGATTTTGAATTAGGGATTTTGCAAGAGTTATTAAATCAAAATTTAAAATAAAAATTGGGTGGTTTTTCTTATTTTGGTAGTCTTTTTTCACCGTTTTCGGATAAAATTGCAATTTCCATTTTTCGCTTACAAAAAGTAATTTTTGGTTTGGGCGATTGTTCACATATTGCTTTGCGCCTTTTTTGCTAATGGCTATTTGACATTAAACACTATTTGACCACTGGATCATAGGCTACATGGTCATAATTAAATTTTGTTAAACATAACATATCGCTCCTTTACTGTAACATACCTAGCAAAAACTTTACTTACCTGGTAAGTTAGCAAGTAATGTTGGAGAAATATAAACACTACTTATTTTTCGGCTCAATAACTACTTATTTTTGTTCGAGTTGTCCATAGAATTCAGTACTTACAATACACTTACTAGAAGTCACAAAATATCTAGTTATTATTTTACTACGAGTAAGTTAAATTGTAAGTACTTACAATATACTTACTAGAAGCCAAAATATAACTTGTTTTAATTTAATTGCCCTAGTTAATAGACCTAATAAGTAGTTATGGAACTACATGGGTAGCTTTTGGAGCTACCCCGCATAGCAAAGAAAATTATTCTACTAATTTTTAATGCTATTTTACGCCTTGAATACTACCCACAAGAGTGGAAAGTATCTTTAGTTACCATGATATCTAAACCAGGAAAGGATCCCACAAAAGTTGAGTCATATAGACCTATAAGCCTATTGTCTAATATATCAAAGCTATTTGAGAAACTACTAGTGTCAAAATTAACGCCGATTTTAAATGAAAACAGATGTATTCCCAATCATCAATTCGGTTTTAGAAGAAAACACAGCACAATTGAACAAACTCATCGAATAGTAAATGTCATAAGAAAAGCCTTTGAAGAAAAAAAATATTGCTCTGCACTCTTCATCGATGTGTTTCAAGCTTTTGATAAAGTCTGGCATAAAGGGTTACTACTGAAGTTGCAGCAAAACTTACCAGCAAACATACACAAGCTGTTAGAAAGCTACTTAGTCGGGCGTCATTTTATTATTAAAGAAGGCGATTTTTTAAGTTCTCCTCAGCCAATTAACGCCGGAGTCCCACAAGGCAGCATCCTGGGCCCTCTATTATACTTAATTTATACTTCGGACTTGCCAACAAACAGCTACACACATACCTCAACATTTGCGGACGATACAGCCTTTCTAAGCGTACACGCAAACTGTCAAGAAGCATCTCGTTACTTACAGGATCACATATTTGAACTGGAAAGGTGGTTAAAACAATGGAGGATAAAGATCAATGAGCAAAAATGCGCACATATAACATTCACATTGCGTCGGGAAACATGCCCCCCTATTAAAATCAATAATCAAATAATACCCCAACACTCGCATGTAAAATACCTCGGTGTACATCTAGATCGGCGTTTAACGTGGAAATGGCATATAGAAGCTAAATTAACTCAAATGAAACTAAAAGCAATTCAAATAAATTGGCTTATTGGAAGAAATTCTGTTCTCAGCCTCGATTGCAAACTTCTACTTTACAACTCTATCTTAAAGCCAATTTGGTGCTACGGTATTCAGTTATGGGGCACTGCCTCGGCTTCTAACATCGAAAAAATTCAAAGGCGCCAAAATAAACTTCTTCGAATAATCACAGCCGCCCCCTGGTACGTTAAAAACTCAAATATCCACAAGGATCTCAATGTGCCATTAGTAAAAACTATGATAACGAAATATGCAGTAAAATATTTAAAAAGGCTGGAACTGCACCCAAATCCATTAGCACGAAATATTTTAAATTATGGCGGCCACACTCGATTAAGAAGAAGAGACACTGCAGCACTCACCCATTCAGATGAGCGGTAAACACCTACATATGTGAACAGAAACCGTGATGACGAAATCTTTTTTGTCCGGCACTGGCAGGACATAAATCAAATATTAGGTTAAGATTTGATTAATTATTGTTAGTTCATATTTAGTATATGAAGATTCAATAAATAAATACTGAGAAAAAAAAAAAAAAAAAAAAAAAAAAAAAAAGTTACAAGTAAGAGCTGATAATTAATAAGCAAATACTCAGAAGTGAAAATAATAGAAGTGAAAATTACTTACTGAGGTCATTAACTAGTAAGTACTTATTGAGGCTTTCAGAATAATGACAATTGTAATGACAACTACTTACCAGGTAACATATAAAATAACTACTACTAATTACCAAAATTCAAAAAGTTTTTCCTGGTTTTGTCATATCTCAAAAAATTAAAAATATTACTTAAGCAAAAGTGCACCTTCATACCTTCTTTGTATGTAAAAAAAACCAGTGTTATATCTCAAACTGAAAAGAAGTTATAGCAGAATATATTTTTTTAAATCAGTATATAAAGGTAAATTGTGAAAACTTTAATTGAATTTTGCCCAGTTTTTTTTTTTTTTAGATATGACCATGTTGCAATAAAGGAGCGATATATTTTAATTTTAAATGAATTATTTTAGTAAATGGATTCTTAAATTATCTTTTTTACCCCTTTCTTAACTGAAATATTTAATTAAATTAAGCAAGAACAAACATCTCGTTATTTATTTAATTATATTAATAATTTTGTTGAAAATTGCAAACTTTTTTATGTCTGTTCAAATGAATTAATTATTTTGTTAGTTAATTTTTCCTAAATCCATGGCTTTATATTACTACGAACATTCTACGTTAATTTAGTTAAACAAAACAAATAAATAACAAACATTTACACTCCTTAACATAAATACATTTATTTATTTTATTTTTATTTAGTTAAGAAAGAACAACAATTAGATAATATGAGAAATCCGCAATAAAATAAATAAATTAAAATTGTTTCCTTAATACAAGTAATTTAATGATTTTCAACTAATTAATGTTGCTGCCGTAACACGCATCGTTAAATTGTAGCATTTGTTAAATAAATATTTTATTTTCATCACAATGATGATTGTTGCCTTTTGTTCTTATGCTGGCTTAGTAGTAGAATCTGTTATGTTTTTCTTTCTTAGTAGATGTAGGAGTAAATACACACACACACACACACACACACACACACACACACACATACACACACACACACATGCACATACATAAATTTATTCATTCATACATATGTGTTTGTTTTATATAGTATATACAAAATTTCTCTTTAAATATCTAAACAAATTTAAACTGTATAAAGTCATAAAATCCCATTTTGTTTAGATAAAAGTCGTTGTTGTTTTAAGAATGTATTTATTTTCAACTATTTCTGTGTATCTGATTATACAAGGAGAATACATTCAAAATCAGGTAAAGTCAAGTCAAGAGTGCGTATAAAATTAAGGGAAAAATGTATATGTTAGACATAATTGCCTTACGACAGTAAAGCAATAGAATATTGACTAGAACAGAAAGAGAGAGAAAAAAGTTTAACTCAGCTGTCAAAAAACCAAACTTTATGATTGTGTTACTAAATCGATGAATGCTTAAACGCTGGTTTAGTTGAACTAAACTTAACAGCCCGTTCGCCGATATCGAACGTTAACGTTCGCATAGTAGGTAACATTTAAAACAAAAACAAAATTTCAAAAACTGTTTTTGTTTTAAATGTAATTTTCTATGCGAACGTTAACGTTCGATATCGGCGAACAGCCAATAAATGTATATGTAGTTTAAAAAATAACATATGGCAACACTACGACAAATGTTGTCAAATTGGTCTGGTTTATATTGGTAGTTTAAACGCCCAATTTTTAGCGTTTAGGTATGGCTGATATATTTACCGATTTAAGGATTTGTTGCTTTAAAATGTGTTAAAGGATAGTTGAACTTGCGTTTAAACTACCAATACAAACCATAAGAATTTGACAATATTTATCGTAGTGCTGCCACATATTATTTTTTAAACTACATATAAAACATGGTAGGCTGATTTACAGCTGTTGAGTTTAAACTACATATAAAGTTTAGTTCAACTAAACCAGTGTTTAAACATTCACTGCTTTATTATCCATAAGAAATTTGTTTACCTTTTTGTTGTAGCTTTACACGTACGAAAGTTCGAGAGAAAAATTTTATTTTGTTTTCAGAGAGTTTCCGTTCTAGTCGGTATTCTATGAATAGAAATTTGCGTGCACCTTTACTTCGACTCTTACGGAGAATCTTCTATTTTTTTAAGTTATTCTCACAGTCACTTGTAGATTGCAGGTTATAGGAAAATATTAGTTTTGTAATGAAAAGAGAAGTTTATATAAGAAAATATATATTGTACTTTTATGTTTGTGTTCTGCATTAGTTGGTTGCTTTCTAAGGCATACAAATAAACTTCTTTGTTTGTAGTTTAAATTAAAAGGTCTTGATTTTGTTGCAGGTTTTGCTTAAAGAAAATGCTATTACGTTTAAAGTTCTTGAGAAATTAAACTTTTGAGCGTAATAGTCGTTTAGTTATTAGAAAGTTTTAATAATATTCAAGTCTACTTAAACAAAACTTAAATATCGTATTCAAATTATGCTTCTCTTTAAGAAACTTAATAATATATACTTTAATAATATGTAAACTTTAAGTGCTATTTAACCCATCGATGTTCTATTACCTGAGTACCACTAAGTACACCACATGGTCTGGCGAAACCGCGATTGAAAAATCAACACAATTGCTTCGGGAGATGGGAAATTTAGCCGGTAACGAAATGAACGACAACATGCTCAAATGTGTCTGGATAAGCCGACTACCACCAAATGTGCGTACCGTTATTTCAATAAGTAGTGATTCGCTTGACAAATTAACTATGCTCGCTGACATAATATTTGAGGTAAGCGATTCATCATACTTCAATGCAGTTTCTGTGCCACAAAGCGCTTCTTCAGCGCAATTAATACTTGAAGAACAGATCAGCTTATTTGCCAAAGAGGTGACTGAGTTAAAAACAAAGTTTTCCCAAACAAAGTAGGCTGATACCACCGCAAATACAGCGACAAAGCCAAAAAGTGTTTGAAAACAACAACAAGCCAACTCGAGCAAAACACACTTTATAAGAATAAGCAAAGCAAACTTGGTCAGTGCAAAAGCAATGATTCAAAAAGTAGCCTATGGTCCAGTTAGACCGTGAGCTGCACTTAGCGAACTTTTTCTTGCGGAAAGTTTTTTGTCCCCTAAATATATTTATTTATTATTAATATTGTATATGTCTATGGAATTGTTTTTCTAACAGACAATTTAAAAAATAATTGATAACAAAAAGATACACATAAAAATAACACAAATAATCTATAATAATAATTACTAAGAGTTAAGAAATGTGATTATTGCCCTTTTTATGGCATTAGGATTTGATGAAAAGTCGATAAATCTATATAATTTGTTAAATGTGTTGCTCATTTTCCTGAGAAAGTCAGCATCTGCATAATTAGATCTAAAAACTTTAACTGATAAAAAAGGTATGAAATTCCGCGATGGATGTTGAGGAATGTTGAAAGAAATATTATTAATCAAAGGTCCACAGCAGATGTCACCATTAATAACATTGAATGAGAATAACACGTTAAGCTTAGTTCTACGAGTTTTTCAGGTAGGAACCCAGGCAGAAAAAGAGAATCAGCACGACGCTGTTCCGACTTTGATGGGGGTACTGTCAACATCAATACAACGTATTTTTTTACCAAATTTACAATGTACTCACAATATAAAAATGATAACGCCAAATGTGCGTCTTCCGACTCTTGTTTTTAGTGTTGCCAGAATACTCTACATTTAAATTTACAATATTGGATTCACGAATTTACAACATAGTCACAACATTTAAATGATAACGCCAAATAACCGTCTTCCGTCTATGGTTTTCAATATTGTCACAAAACCGTAAATTTTAATTTACAACATTGGATCAATAAGTAAATATTAGTTTAATGATGAAATAATAGCTATTACTCTTTTACATAAATAATTAAATGTAATGTGCATATCGATGTTACTACTAGGGTATTCATTCGGTTAACCGTTAATCGGTCAACCGATTAAGTACTACCCGATTAACTGACCGGTTATTTAAAAATTGGTTATTTTCGATTAACGATTCAACCGGTTAATTTCAGTGGATTAACCGAAGTAACAAAATTTTTAATTTTTTGCAGTATTATAACAAAAGGTATGTGTTTAGAAAATATTTTTTCAAACAAACAAAGTTATCCCTGTTGTAACTTAATGTAGAGCTAGTTGCGCTTTACACAACATATAAAAAAAAAATTATACATATACAATTTTTGATAAACGATTTAAATTACTTCTGGCGTTACGTTACAAAGAAGAGACTTTTCACTGGAACTTCCCATATGTATGTATGTGTTTTGTTATTAGTTTCTTCTCATATTTTCTCATATCAGTCTTTTAACAGAATTAACCGAATTAATTAGAAGAGTTGAAAATTTAAAAAAATAAAAACAGGACTCTAATGACATGGAAAATTTTATACGTTTAGAGAAATCCATGAAAAGGACTGAGAAATTAGATGTTCTGTATTATGGATTACATTCGGTTTTTTCAACATCAACGATAAGTGAAAGAATTTTTCGAAGTCAAGACTTATCAAAACTAAAGAAAAGAATCGCTTAAGTCCTAAACATTTTTCTAAAATATTTTTAAGGTCTCCTTAAACTATTGAAATAACTAATAAAATTATCAAGCAGTTTATTTTTTAAATTACTACATAATATTTATGTATTAATTTAAAAATATGTGTTACATATTTATGAATTCATTTTTTTTTGCTCGTGTTAGTTCAAGAACTGTTATGTTTGTTATGTTATTGCTTTTTATAAAAAATAAACTCCAAATAATAAATAATTTATGCATTTTTATGTATTGAAATTACTTAATTTATAAAAACAAAAACTTTATTAATCGGTTAACCGATCAATTACAAAATTAACCGATTATTAACCGATTAAACCAAAACCTCGCTTAATTAATCGAGCGATTAACTGATTAAAGCAAAAGCCCGATTAAATGAATACCCTAGTAACTACATAAATTCGTTAAACCAACCAACAAAATTTTGCAGTAAATTTGTATATTTTTTCATACCTCTCACAAAAAAAATAGTTTTTGTTTCAATTTTACTACGACACTACATAGTAAATTTAGACTATTGGGGGATTCACAAGGTGTCATAAAGTCATATGTCTTAAAATAATAACATGAAAAAATACGATTGTTGTGAGCAACCCCTCATAATTTAATATGCTATTAATTACGACAGCACAATAAACATAGCAAGCAACGTTCTATTTATTTAAGACACTTTTTGTTTACAAACCAACAACAATATTTTCAAACCATTGTAAAATGTTAGAACATTAGACAATAAACCATGATAGCACACCTTGTGAAAACCCCATATATTTTTGTTTATACAGCGTTGTAGCGGTATAGAATTATTGTAAACTCGGTATTAGGAAATTAAGGTTTAGTTCTAGTATATATGTACAGTGTTGTAGCGGCATAGTTTTATTGCAAATACGACATTACGAAACTAAAGTCGTATTTTTGTATTTAGTGTGTTGTACCGGTGTAAGAGAATTGTTGTAAAAACAGTATTAAAAAACTAAGATTGTAATTTTATATCTTCAGTGTTGTGATGGTACAATATTTTTGGAAGAGTCAACATTTTGTATTAACAGGGTCGCGGCGGTACATAATATTTAGAAGAGTCGTAATTTCTGCCTGGGAGGAAGTTTAATAAGATCAAGTCGAGCAGCATGCGAAGGCAAGTTCAAGGGGTTAAAATATAATAGTCCACGAAGACAATACAACAGGAATTTTTTTGGATCGACTCAATTGCAATGGAATGAATTTGGTAAATAGGATCCCATATTATCGATCCATATGCAAGAATAGGTCGAACTGATGCCATGAATAATGTTATGGATCATCAAACTATTTAAACTTACGTTATATATAATCCAGTGTAGCCCTTGCCCTATATAATATAAATTTTACATGCCCAGTAAAACCTAATTTAGGGTCAAAAATTATAACAAGATCTCTGAAGCTGCCAACTAACTCCACTTTATAATCACCGAGAAAATAGTCAGCAATGTGATTTATTCGATTCAGGACAACTAATTTGTAGAATTTATAGCCTTCGTTTCTTAAAAGTTTTCCTACAAAAAAGATATCGTCTATGAAAGTCAAGTATGGTCTGGCCAGACCATGTAGGACATCTATGGGTTAAAGGTCGATTTTTAGAGTAAATACCAAAATTTCAGTGAAAAATTACGATTATCTATGACAATATCAGTTTTTAATAAAACAAAAAAATTCAAAAGAAACCACAATATCGTATTTTCTTCCCCTAAAAGTTTACCTCCACCACAATTACAAGCACGACAAATCCAATTTAATTTTTACGGTCATAAATTTTGATTTCATAGCACTTTAGCTATAATTTTCCCTTATTAAAGCATATTTTTGTTTGCAGTTATAGACAACTTAACTTGATTTTCTTTATTTTGTTAGGTATTGCTAAGAACAAACAAAAAAAAAAAAAACGTAATTTACACTCCAGAGTCAAATCGCCTCTGATGAATTTTAATTTTATTATTGGGGTTTCTTTATGTATTTTCTTATAACTGAAAAAGATTTTGCTTTTGTATTCTTCCTTTAAAAACATGCACAAACACATTTACACACATATCGCTCATTTATTTGAATAGCGCCATAATTAGAATAATCGTATAATTTAAGGGGGAGCTTGGACGTTAATACAAGTCGTACGTATTTTAACGATAATAATTCGCTGATTTTGTTATTGTTTAAAATTTTTCCAAAACTATTACAAGTTATTATGACAGGGTCTTATTTTCTCAAAATATGTACGTTTAAACAAATCACCCTTTTGTAAAGCCGTGTAAAGTTTTCTAACAAAAATATAAAAAAAAATAACAAAAATATTTGGGGGATTCACAAGGTGTGCTATCAAGTTATATCGTCATAATATCCTAAATATTTTTATTTATTTATTAAGAGTTACAAATACAATTAAAAATTATACTATATCCTAATTATCCGAGCAAAAGTAACTTAGACCTTCAGCCCGTTATTGTGAATCAGACCAAAGTCTCTGGAGGGCAACCCGCAACTCCCGCACTGATAGACTAGCTCACTACCAACTAGCCCATCGAGGCAGCCAATGTCCTAACCAATATTTTACAATTGTTTAAAAAAATATTGTTGTGTTTCAAACAAAATAAAAATGTAAATGCTGCGTTCATTGATTCGTCATAACTGTACAGTAGAAATCTAAATTATAAGCGGTTGCCCACAGCAGTCATATAAATATCTTGTAATTATTTTAAGACATACGACCTTACAACTTTATCAATACCTTGTGAATACCCCAATTCTGACACAATATATACCGCTTGTTCTAAAAGTTCTACGATCTTAGACTTATAAACACTTTGCAAAAAGTGATGAGCCATTGTTATAAAACGCGTAATAACAAGCAGGATATTTTAATTACAATCGCTAAATTTTCATTGATTCAGAAACAATTTTTGTACACAATATCAATCATGTATTTCTGCATACTTGTCTAAAAAATCGAGCTTTTTAAGTTATGACATTATTAAAGTAAATGACCGGCATATTTACCCATAACCACCAACAACTCTAAGACAATAACAACAAACAAGTCAAAAACAGAGTGGAGAGAAAAAAAGCAGGAAAAAATCACATAGAGAAAGAACAATAATGGTCGTTAAAATTAAGGTATGATTCCTTTTTTCTTCGTTTTGCAAAATAAAAATAATAAAAAAGAAAAAAAATTTATTGTCCTGTCTTGTCTTGTTGTTGTCATTTTAGAACCCGTATGACTTCCCATCTGTCTTAGATTTTCTTCTCTTTTTCTTTTAGTTTATTATTGCTATTGTTGTTAAGTTTTTTAATTCCCTGTTGTCGGTCCATAAAAAATGAAAGCAAGCAGAAAACCAACCAACACAGAAGATAGAAAAAAAGGAGAAAAATTTTATCATCATCTAACAAGAAAAAACAAATTTTGAGTGTAAATTACGGCTAAAGCCTAAAACACTTAAAATGCCAAAGATTTCTTGACCTTTTTATCAAGTTAATGAAGAGTATAAAAAACGACCCAACAACAATAACAACAGTTTTGTATATACAATTATTATTATTATTTTTCTTTTTTTGGTAATAATAATAAAGTAAAAATACATAAATGTAACTGAAAAAAAAAATTGTTGGAAAAAAATGTTTGTTGATAAAGTACTTTTTTTTTGTATTTATGAAACCAGAGCAACAATTTATTGTCGACAATGAAATTAAAGTCCTTTTTCATCCTGGGTTAGGTTGCTTTTTGTCCGGCTTTTAATTTTATTCATTATTTTATTGTTTCTGTTTTTAACCCACAATTTGGATTTTTTCTACATTTTTTTTAAGGACCGATTGCGGTGGTGTCGCATGTTTTCGAAAATTTGATCATTATACTTGCGTTTGACAACATCGCTAATTAAGGAAAATATGAACAAAAAACAAGTTCTTTTTAAGGATTTAAGGATTTTTTTCTAATTTGAGGTTTTTGTTAGGAATAAGGGATTTTATAAGAAATCATGAAATATGGTTACGTTTTTACATTTTAAAAACACACTTTGCTGTAATGCTTCTATAACAAACCTAGAACCTTTTTATTGAAACTTCAAAATAAATAAAAGCACTAATTCACTTAAACAACGTTTATTGTAAAAACAAACAGAATTCACTATCTATTGAAAAATAAAAAAAAAAAAATTATAGAAACTGTGTGTCACATATTTGTGACATGCGTAACAGTCTTTTATTAGTGACATGAGTTTTTAGTATAATTTGTGTCACATACATGTGTCACTAAATGGATCGTTGTTTATAAATAAAACATTAAAACAAAAAATATATCAAAACTTATTGGCATTTATATACATATGTAGACATTTTATTGAGTGCCAAAATTTCAAAGCAAGTATTTGGACATGGTCCAACTTATTACCCACTTTCGTCAAATATTTGCATAAAATATTACATTGTTAGGATTCCACAATTTCGTTATCTCCTTTTCTAACAAATCCACACTCTAAAACCTAATTTATTTTTTATTTAATCTCTTTCTTGGTTTCTGTGATAAAACTGCTTCCAGAATTTTCAAATACAAATCACTTTCGCTGGAGATCAAAATAGTCCCTAGAACTTCCTCTTCAGGTTCTGCGTTTAAATTTCTGATAACGTAGAAAATTTTTATACTTTTTCTGTAACGGTTCTCCAGCTATACAAAAATCTATTTTGACGTTGTATTGAAGGTTTTCATTGCTTCAATCCAGCCCAGTTTGATAGATATATTGTGCTGATGACTAAGCTTTGTGTTCCAAATTTTTAAATTATAATAATAAACTTAAACTGTTATCCAGATGTACAGAAATGTATATTGTATTTGTAAAGGAAGTACCAGTTCTTCGATCCGGCCCACTTTTTTCTTACAGAAGCTTAGTGTTGGTAGCCAAGCTATTTGTCCAAAACTTGGATACTTTTACTCTTACCGCTTTCCAGATATCGCTCGTTTACTAGAACAATGTCATAAGTCAAAAATCGCAAACGTTGACTATCCCTAGTGCATAGTAAATCATTATTCCCCTCAAAGGGAAAAATGCTATCGTGAAACTCCCGTGAACATTTTTCGCGCTATCAGTTCTCAGTGAATGTAAAAAAGAAGATATATTAAAAAACATTAAAAAAAATTTTTTTGCTCAAAAATATACACGTATGTATATTTTAAAGAAAAGTTAAAAAAAAAAATAAAATATTGATGCCTTTCTTTCTCAACCTCGTATCTTAAAAAAAATACCGTTTGGACTTTTTCATATAAAACGATTGTTTTGTTTGTGTTCTATTACTGCAAAAACTTATTATTTAAATAATTTATTAATATTTACATAATTGAGACAAAGTATTGAAATAATAAGTAGATGCAGTAATAGAACACATAAAAAACAATCGTTTTATATGAAAAATTCCAAACCGTATTTTTTTAAGATACGAGGTTGAGAAAGTAAGGCATCGATATATTGTATTGGAGTGATAGTTTGATTGCAACATTAGCTTATTGCGCTTTTATTTAGTAAAAAATTTCTAAAATTCTGCCACCACGCCTTTGAAAAGCTTCATAACTCCTCAGGAAATCGACCTGTTTTTTACATTTTGTTGCACAATATAGGTACATATAAGTTTGTGCCTCTTTAAACGGAAATTTACCTTAGAATTAATTTTGTAAACTTTAATATTCAAATTATGAGAATAATTACTTACATAAATGTTTTGTTCCCAGCAAAAATAAAGTGAGAAATTCAAAGGGAAAAGTGAACAAATTACGAGGGGAAAAATTGTTCACGATAAGGGGAATTTTTTCCCGCGAAAATTTTTTTCACGTTATTATTCTCCTATGAATTAATTTTTTTCATGGGAGTTTTTCATGATCGCAAATACGTGAAAAGGGAACAAATTTCGAGGAAAAATTATTCACGATAGGGGTGATTGTAAACTTAACTCTTGAGAGAATAATTAAGTTTCTTGTGTGTAAGTTTAAAACTTTAAATTCGTTATCTGTAGAACTAATATTGTTGAGTTATTACGATGTTGCAGCAATTGAGCGATATACACAAGTGTACATTATTTTTATATGGTAGGTGCCACGCCCAAATTTTACAAATATTTATAGCATATGTCAAGTGTCTGAAATTCATAAAAATTCTGTGAAAATTTCAGGAAAATTTAGTAATTTAAGAGGTTATAGGGAATAAAGAAACACACAAACAAAAGCAAATAAATTTTTATATATACATATACATAGATATTTTGACGTAGAACTTTCTTCTATAAAACAAAATTCTTTATAAAGAGAATGCACAATTCAAAATGTTTGTAAAGTAAGTTTTTTTAAAATAAAACATAATAACATTTGGAATTACTCAAAATAAAGGCCGGTTTTTTAAATAACTACTTAGCCTATACACAAACCGCAGCAAATATAATTATATAATATTGTATAAATTTATTTTATTCAACCTTTACTTTTCAAATTGTTGTATAATTTATTGCGCTTGAGGTTTTTTTCTTTGTATATAAAAATTTTTATTACATTTATTTTATAACTCCAATATTTCGATACAGCAATGTGTATCATCATCAGGAAAACAAATTAAACTATTAAACTTAAGTTGTTTTTTCTTCTTTTAAATAATGAAGAAACAATAACAATTGTCACATAGAAAAAATTATTTACAGTTAAAAAAATTTTTAAACAAATAGTCTATTACATTCTCAAAAATTTTTAATTTCCTGTTTTGTTTTTATAAACTAAATGTCTATAAATTTGTGCTACATTTTCCATGTCCGATTTATAATTAATCCTTAACAATTCTGGTACCTTAATGATTTGTGACGGCATATAACGGCGCTTATAATTTCTTTCTGTGTTTAAAATTGATACTTTCTCAAAGTCCGGAGAGTGATTTAATCTAGCACAGTGCGTTGTTAATGCTGTTTTTTGTGACGAAATATCCCTGTTGAAATCACGCTCACTTTTGAACAACTCAAAAGAATAGAACAATATTGATGTCATATTGTTTCTTGTTCTTCTGAGCAGTTTCGTATTGAAATCGAGCCATCTGTTCAGTAGGAAAATCGTTATGAATCAAAATGTGGAACAACCACCCAAAAAAATTGATAATTTTGTTACAAAAACTAGTACAAATAGTGGAGGAATGCACATATTGATATAAGCTTTTGAACTAGTTTGTTGTATATGGCTAGAAATCAAACCACAAAATTTCGTGAAGATCGGCGCATAATTTTCCAAAGCCCCATACAAAACCACTCACGAAAAACACTTCAATACGTTTTATCTGACTAGAACTCGCACTGTCAGCTTTCTTGAAGATCGGTCCACAAGGCACCAAAGGCCCCATATAAAGCCTACTTCTGAAATATTCATGCTGTAGGTGGAGGGTATAAAAGATTCGGCACAGCCGAATATAGCACTCTAACCTGTTTTTAATGCATTCGTCGGGCTTATCGTTATTATTTAACAGCAGATTAAGCTAGCTTTCGCCTATTAAGGCCTTTATCGAGTTTTATCTGATTACGAACTTAACCACACGAACACTCAAATAAAACTATGCTTACAACACCGTACAGTGGGATGCCTTTATTGATTTTTGTGCAAATACTAAAAGGATTGGTTTGAGAACAGAAGTTCGCCAATTTTAAATTATGGGTGTATTGCTGCATATAAGTATTAGTGAAGAGAGCGCGTTTACCCAAAAAAACACATATTCAAGCGTTTAAAATATGATATTTTTAAAGATATCAAAATGTCTTCCCTCTTATTTTTAAATGTTTTATAACATAAGGGGCATTGCATATTGCCAAAAGCATTTCAAATTGCATCACACAATTATTTCTTTTAATTCGAAATAAAGCCCGTGTGTTTGCTAAAAATAAATCATGAACGCGGCCATTTTGGCGCCATATGATGCTTCTTAACGTTGATGTCGCTTTCGTCATAACGCAATTGCCAAAATAGCCAACAGTTAAGGCGCTTATGGCGTTCTAAAGGTCTAATTTTTTCAAAAATGTATCTGATAAAAAGTTTTGACGTAGAAAATTATCTTAATTACTTTAACAAACAGTAAAAGCCCAACTATAATATGCATGAGCTTGCTAAATGCTCAGAAAACATCTGATTTCGTACGGAATGCGCGAACAGTTCCCAGTTTGCTAAAGCAAATAACAGTTTCATTAAACTTAACACAAAGTTTTCTAAAGTTCAATATGGTTTGACACATATGATTTACCTGTATCTTTTTACACAGTTGCTTAAGCCAGATATGGTTAGGTCTTTTGTGTTACATATTAGGGCGACTTTTTTTTAAACTAATGTAGTTATAAGGAACAATAGTTAATGTCTTAAAACTGCAGCATAAAACTTGTTTGCTTCTTTTTTCCATAGATCAAAAGAAGACATTTTTAATGCCATCTTATTTTTGTTTTCAAAATATTTCTTCATTTAACCCTGGATGGTAAATATTCGTCGAATCGACGAAGCGCATTTACTCTTTATCATAAACCGGTTTTTTTATATATTTTTTTTTTTGTATTCAAATTACGTTCTATTTTTTATGCACGTAAGATGATGACGAAATATTTTTAAAGTTAACTATTTTGAAAACACGAAAAAAATTTAAATTCGTATCGAAACTCGAGAGAGAAAAATAACTTTTATTTTGTATGGTTTAATATTTTAATAAATTGCTTAACTAAAAAGAAATTTTTTGATTTTTTACTTCAAAAATCGTTTGCCTTAAAATTTTTTTAAGTAGTTCGTCCATTATACGAAGAGTTACGTTAGTGTAAGAAAATGAAGAGTAACCTTCTCGGGTTAAGTACCGCTGATTTACTGAAATATATAAAAAAAAATTGTTTCAAATTGAATTTGTGAAAATCTATTTAATTAAAGTAAAATGTTATTTTTCTCAAACCACTCAATACATAGCAAATCATTTTCATAGCTCTTAATTAACATACAATATTAATTTCCCTTTATAATAAATATCATAAGACATTACAGACCATGTGTCTTATTGTAAATCAAGACATTTACTCAAGTGAAATAATGTTAATTGGCCTTATAATTGTTTATTCCATAAACTTTCTCTCCTAGCTCGCACAAACAACTGGTCAAAATGCCTGACATATCGACACGTTTTGTTTTATTAAGAAAATATACAGATTTATAATTTTGTATGATCATACTGACTGAAAGCCACTTCATTATTACTGCCATTTTGCATTAAGATGTTTATGACAACTATTATTATGACTTTACATCGTAGTCATAGTTTTACAACTTTGTTTCTTAGATTTCAATAAAAGTTTCTCGAACACCATCTACGTGAAAAGAAAATAGTCTATGCAGTGCTGCCAGAAAGTAATAAACAGCCTATAAAAAATAAATTAGATTTTTTCTTTAACCCTCCTGCATTCCTTAGGTCACTTTGACCTAATCTTACATTTCCCACCCTATTTTTTTTTTAAGTTCATGATACAGTATCGACCTAATTTATCCTAAACAGGAATGGAAATAACTATTTAGTATTAAAATAAAGTAAAACAGTTGTTTGGTTTTTGGTCCACATAAAAAATATGTTTTTTTTTATAAATTTTTTGTATTGTTGGTAAAATGTGATCCAGCTGAATTTTTTGCTTTAATTCTTGACCAACAATAAAAAGTTTGTCGTTTATTTCTTATATTGCTATTATTTTCATATGGTAACATCAAAAAAAAACTGATTTTGACGTGGCAATATCAATTACATAAGAATTAACAGTAAAATAAAAATGGGAATCCCCTCTTGTAATGCAAATGAAATTTGAGCTACATCGTGGGAGAAGTAGTTGTGAAATCTTCTTGCAAATTTGTTTGCTTATTTTAAAAATAGCTTTAGACGAAAAGTAATTAAAAGGTACATGTATTAAATGTCTTGCCGACCCTGTAATAATGCAATTTTTTAATTTGACAAGAACAAAACACAAAATACGACCGCCCCTGTTTAACGGCTGACAAAAATTTTGTTCTTCAAAATATAAAAAAATATGTACATAAATTAAAAAGCTTGTTGTTTACAGTATAAAAAAAATATACATAAACCAAAATTTGTTAATATAATAATATTAGATAAATAAATGAACAAAATGAATGACGAAATTCCAATTTCTTTAGTTTGTTTATTATAAAATATGTAAACAAGAAAATACCTTTGCCAGATTGCTGATTTATTAACACCAAGTTTTTCAGGTTTCTTGATTTGACGTTTTTTTTTTTTTAAACAATTTTATAACACCAAATCCACTTAAATTTTATATCGCTGACAACCTTTCATTAACAATGTAATGCTTTCTTTTGTTTTTACTAGTAAATAATAATTTTACTGTCCTGATTAGAGGCGCTTTTTCCCAACTTCGGCTAGTAACCCTATATATAAACAGAAGCCATCTTTTTACAGGGCATTATAAACACTGTAGATTTATACGGCGCGAAAAGTGCAATGCCTTATGCCATTAGTGAGAATAAATTTTTTAGAATAAAACAAGCCACCCTCTTAGAGAGCGAAGCATTTTTGCGAAACGAACACCATATCGCATTTTTTTAAGTAAAATGTAACATTTTTTGTAGAAAAGAAAACACCATAAGTTAAGTTAGTTGAAAACATATAAGTTTATGTGCATAAGCTGATATTTTGATATTTAAGAATTTAACCATATTTTACAAAGACTGAATTGATAACCCATTAGTGGTGATTAAGAAAGTTTTTTTCTGTAACACTTGTGTTTATATTACTAACAACATACATTTCTAAAAGTAAATAGGGTTTTATAATTTTTTTTTTTTAACTAATATAAGTCTTGCTGGCAAGGCGAATTCATACAAGGTGACCTTGGCTTGCTTTGTAAGCAACAGCTGAACACTAACCATGCGTCAAAATGGTATGCCGTTCTGGTGGTTCTGAGGAATCTTTCATAATTTTTATAATGTTCACTTAGAATTATGAAATTTTAAACGTTTTTAAATTATAACCTTTCAAAACACACAATTTAAAATTAATAGCAAAATTTTTTATTTTTTTAGTTTTTCTAACACTAAAGTTTTTGGCTGACTGTTTTAGTCATATTGCCAGGGTATCCCACGAAATTTTGGAGCCTTAACCGCAAGTCCTCGTTCGACCTAAACCTTCGTATAGGAAGGCGAGAGCTTTCAGAATCCACTGCAGAGTATTTTTTGGTCTCCACTAGTAAACGTCTGGGTTTTATATGGTTCTCCACCAGTCACATCGAGTTATAAATGGTTCTCCATCAGACAAACACGTTAAAAAAAATGTAAGGTTAAAAACGATTGCATCAAGTCAATGCTGACAACCGCAAAAACTGTAACTCGGTACAGTTATACGACGCCACGCCAATAACCAATGCGAGGTGACACCGCAAAACGCACGAAAAGTAGACAAACAAGAACGACCTGATTGTCCTTAAAAAATAATGACAACGAGCGCGCGCTGCTTCCCCACTCATAGCAGTTTTACGAGTAAAAAGCAAAATAAAATGTTTGTTAAAATTGTTTACTACTGTGTTGTATTATTTTGACACAACGTTAAAGTATTTTACAGTGTTGTATCCGTTTTCATAATAAGAACGCCTTGCATGAATTCGCCTTGCTTGCAGGCTTTGCAAACATTGGTCTGACAGAAGTAATTGTTGGATCAAGTTGACCCACAAAGCTCATAGATGGGAAGGTTGGAAGGAATGCAGAAGGTTTAAGTAAAAAAAATCTTCATTAATCCCTACAAATTTTATACACTAAAGTAATATAATATGCTTGTCTTATGGCATAAAATGTTTGTATATTTTTCTAATTAATTATTAGAATAATTGAATTTTGAAAATATAGAATACAGGTTAACAATAGGTGTGTTCTTGTTCTAAAAGTTGGCCTTCCACGAAATCGTAGTGTTACCGAAAAGCGTTCCCGTACCAGAAAATTGTGTGAATGAGAGCGATTGGGGGAGAACAATTTTCCTTTTTTTGTATAATCAGCGTTGTCAACTTTTTAAAAGCAAAACTTCAATAAAAGTCGATGCATAAATTTTTTTAAATACAGTATATACAAAAAAAAAATTAATATTAAACATAGTTAAAATGACAGCAATTAGTTTTTAATATAATAAAAAAGTTAGAAAATTAGAGTTCAGATTTATCGTCGAAATTAAAAAAATACTTTCATTGAAACCAGGACTGTAGAGTCGTCAAAAAAAAGTTCTAACTCCGACTCCAACCGCTGAAATTTTTAAAAGTCCGACTCCAACTCCAACTCTGACACCGACTTCATCATTTTTTCAATTAGGCCCTTTTTAGCCCGTTTTTCAAATGTATTCCAAAAGTCTGCATCATTAATTTTTCGTTCACAACTTTTCTTATTTAAATTTGTTGTATTAGATTTTGCTTGTTAGTGCAAGTGTTTTTGGGGTGGCATGTCATAAGATGGAGAATGTCATTATATCCACTGACATAATGTCCATAGAAATTCGAGGTTTAAAAAACTCAGGCTTTTGCTAAATATTTCGCCCCAGAGCTTGAAAATAATGAAGCCAACAAATAATTGATTATAACTCACTTATTTTTACAGACTTTTTAATAATTCAGTTTAAGTACTTCAATGAACTAACTCTCACAAGATAAATTGAAATTTGCTTATTCATAGTGATCTGTAAAATATTACGCCGCCAAATTTCGAAGAATTTTTATTTTGGAAAATATTTGAAAAACTCTTTGAATTTTTTTATGCACGAATTTTTGTATGAACTCCGACTCCAAAATATACCTTATTATTTGCCAACTACTTACCTTTATCAGAACTAGTCTTAAGATATGTATGAACTATGGTAATTAAAAAAAAATTATTGAAAATATCAATCGATTTCAATTTTAATTGACTTCGATTTATAGAACATGGCAGAATATTTTACTTCTATTGAAATTTAAAGTCATTATGATCCTTTTTATTTGCAAAATTAGAAAATGTTTAAATGAAGCATTTTTGTTAGATATTGTAAAATCGAGCCATTTAGATAGCAAAAAAAAAAAAAAAAAAACAATATGGCAAAGTTAAATCAAGCGCGAAACACTTAGAATTGATGTCGTCGTAAAAAATTTTAAAATTCTGACGTTTTCTTTTGTTGCGATAAAAAATTTGGATAATGTCGTTTCCATACCTGTGTACTTTTTTACCTCTCCGTGAGTAAATTTTTTTTTATTCTCATTATACCGAAATTAACCAGAAAAGTAAAGAAACAAACCTACTATTACAAAACTTGTTCATTTACTAGACAGTTTCATAATATATATAATGGCAAATCGCCTCTATATACATTTTTTTTAGTTTTTTGAAAAAAGTTTAAAATCAAAGAGTTTACGCTACCTTTGTAAAGGTTCTGGCAACACTGGACTCTTGTTGTATTAGTAGTTGTGTATTGAGATGTTTATGTGTTCTAGGAATTTTTGTTTGTGTGTTGGCAATGTCTTCAAGTTAATTAAAAATATCTTAAGTAAGTAGAAGACAACATCTTAACTGCAAAGGTTGACCAGAAAAAAAAACAATTATTTTCAATGTTGTCTGAAACGTTGTAGTTGTTGTCCTGCTCATCACCATCGTCATCATCATTACTATACTTTAACCGTGGTCGAGTTTATTTTATCCCTTCAAAAAAGCCTTTTGTACTTCGAAACTAGGCCAAGACAAAATATAGTTAAAATGTTTTTAGGTTTAATATTCTGTGTACATTACATACACTTATAGAGACAAGATGGCAGGCAGGCCAGTTATAAGTTTTCCTATGTACTTACATATATATATATATATTTATTTACTTGGGACGCCTATTATTATGCTACAAAGTTCTATATTATAGATATTACAAAATCTAACACACACACACATCTCTACAAAAAATACGTGTGAGTTTGATTGAATTTTTGTTCAATGCTGTTGTTGTTGTTGCATACTTATAAAGGATTTAGTTTGAACGTGAGTTAATGTCTATTTTATTGAAACTTCAATTCAATTCAATTCTCAGTAACATTAAACGTTCTCTATTTCCGTTTTCTTTGCCTACTGTCATGTTTGTACTAAATGCGTGCGTTGTTTTAGAAATACGAGTAAATGTTATATAAACATATGGGTATGAACATGTATGTGCAAATATCGCTCATTTGCTGCAATAACATCACAAGTTTAAAATTGCAAATTTCGACTTAATTTCACTAAAGCATAGTAAATCATTCTTATGAAGAAATTGTAACCTCAACTCTTAACAGAAAAATTTAAATTTCCTTTTCCTTTTAGGTTTATATAAAATAAAAACTTTAAAGTTGTTTCATGTAAGACTAGTATTTTTTGAGTTATGGCAATGTCGCAGCAAATGAGCAATAAATCGATTCTAAAATATTTTTATATCTATGGATGTAAATATTTTTTCCAAGCCAGAAATAGTTTGAGCTCATATTGGAAAAGTTCTAATCAATTGTTTATTTTAAATGAAATTGATGTATGTTTGCAGTTTTTCCAAATGTAAATATTTAACAGATTAAAAGCTTTATTTTTAGTTTTAGTTTTTTTGAGATTATGGAAATATTCATTTCATGTAGCCTTAAAAATAATTTCAATAACAATTGTAAAAATAAATTTTATTTTTAAGGGTGTAAAATATATAAATTTATTCGGCATTAAGTTATATAATTGAATATTTATGATTTGGTGTGGTAATGATTTTTTATGGACTAAATATTTCAACGGTTTAAAAAAATATTAAAAAAGAAATAAATGGTTTCAACAGTAACAAACTAGAGTGTGCTATATTCGGATGTGCCGAATGTTTGGTAGCCTACACCTACAATTAGAATATTTCCGGAGTTGGCTTTTTATGGGATTTTTGGCAAATATGGGCCGATGGTTATGAAATATAACAAAATTATTCATAGTCTTATAAAACTATGACTAACTAAATTTTACTATAATAGCATTATTCCCTACTGTTTTAGGAGCACTTAAGTGTTTTTCGAGACTGGACTTTATATTGGGAACATGGAAAATTATGGACCGATCTGCACGAAATTTTGTGGTAGGATTTCGAGTCATATGATACGAATTTATACTAGTTTTTGTTACAAAATTATAAATACTTTAGGTTGGCTGTGGAACAACAATTTGTGGTGGAGGGTATAAAGATTTATTCAGTTTCGTTTTATACAAATTCTAGAAAAATTTTCTTTTTATGATTTAGATATGAGACTTTGGAAAAGCACTATTTAATTGATCATTTAGAGATTGCGTGATATATTAGTTTTAACATCGAAAAACATTTTTCGAAATGGAAACCTTCAACTAAACGTTTTTTAAAGAAACTATTTTAAACATATTGTGGTAACTTTATCCATATTATTATCCTTATTATTGTCCTTTATCAAGAATCCATAACCATATTTCATTCAATTAAGTAAAAATTTTTCAAATTCTATACTATAGTGTCGCTGTCACGAACAAATACTGTAAGAAGGTGTAGATGCAAAAAATAAATGATTCACGTACCTGTGTATGATAGTCTTTATGACTGGAACACATCATGCCAATTTAGTTTTAATTGCGTTACTGAGGTCGACGTCTTTTAAAGTTGTCTAAACAATCAAATCCAGTGCTTTTGGTTTCGAGGATATTCAGCCGAAGTTTCTGAAACTTATGCTGCCTATGATAATGACTTAATATCTGAAAGACAAACTGGTTTTCGACCTGTTTCTGAGGAGATACGTAAATGTATTGATTGTGCCCATGCTTATCCTATTGGATCATTCAAAACCCTTCGATATGGTCGATACAATGTTTAATTTCTCTAGTGCTTCTCTACATCTAATATCCTCATACCTAACCAGTGCTGCCACGACTAATAACATTTTTATAACCAACATTTTTGAAAAATTGTGAAAAAATATAACCAACAAAAGGCATTTGGCCACTTCATAATTTGTTACTTCAGTAAAACATTAAAATTGTTTTAAGTGAAACTGTAAAGCAAATGTTATTTGCACTTAATAGGAAAATATAAATTTCCAGTTAAGAAAACAAAACAAGAAAGATAATTCTTGTACACATTAAAAAAAATAATGAAAAAAAGTTGTTAATTACTTGGGACTTTTCGTATCAAAAAAATGTTTATTTTATAAGGGTTAAACGCCGCCATATTTCCATACAAAATTCAGTATATACAAAGTTAATGAATTTAATTTTTTTTGGCGATATGCGAATATTTTCTAATTTATTATTACTGTTTCAAAATTGTTCTATCTGAAATATTTTGTGAATAATTGTATAGTACTATGACGAAAATAAACAAATTCGTACTTCAGAAAGTAAATTCAATGGAGAAAATGGATACGACTGACAGTTAAAGGTTTTTTTTTTATAATAGGTAATTCAAGTAGATATACTTTTTTCAATAGCCTTTTTTTGACAGATCACGTGTGAGTCGTGTCATGTTATTTTTGTTTAGTATTGTTTGGCATTTCATAATGGAAAGACTTACGCCTGAACAACGTTTACAGATCGTTCAACTTTATTATGAAAATTCACGTTCTGTGAGGAATGTGTTTCGTGCACTTCGCTCAACTTATGGTCAACATAATCGGCCTACTGAGCGTACTATTCGCAACACCATCACCCATTTTGAGACCCAGCATTCATTATTGGATAATATTCGACCGAACAGACCGCGTCCAGCACGCTGTTAAGAAAATATAGCGGCCGTAGCTGAGAGTGTACACGAAGACCGTGGAGAGTCGATTCGGCGCCGTTCGCAGCAACTCGGACTGACGTATGGAACGACTTGGCGCATTTAACGTCGAGATCTTAAATTGAAAGCGTACAAAATACAGCTGGTGCAACAACTAAAGCTGCTCGACTTTCCCAAGCGATATCGCTTCACTCTTTGAGCTCTTGAAAAGTTCCAAGAAGATCCGATGTTTTCGAGGCAAATTTTGTTCAGCGATGAGGCCCATTTCTGGCTCAATGGTTATGTAAACAAACAAATTTGCCGCATTTGGGACGAAGAGCAACCTGAAGAGATTCAAGAACTGCAACTTCATCCAGAAAAAACAACAGCTTGGTGTGGTTTGTGGGCCGGTCGAATCATCGGTATATATTTCTTTAAAAATGAGGCCGGTGCGAACGTAACCGTCAATGGCGACCGTTATCGTGCCATGATAACAGACTATTTGATACCTGGTTTCAGCAAGACGGCGCCACTTCCCACACATCGAACCAATCAATGTATTTATTGAGAGAACACTTCGGTGAGCAAATAATTTCACGTTTTGGGCCGGTCGATTGGCCACCAAGATCGTGTGATATCACACCGTTAGACTTTTTCCTGTGGGGTTATGTAAAGTCTAAAGTTTATGCGGACACATCCGCTTCTATTCAGGCCTTGGAGGAAAACATCACGCGAGTCATTCGCCAGTTACCAGTAGAAATGCTCGAACGAGTCATCGAAAATTGGACGTAGAGAATCTGCGACGTAGTAACGGCCAACATTTGATAGACATAATCTTCAAAAAATAAATGCCAAAGAATGTTCTTTCAAATGGTAATAAACGTTCCCCATTAAATTTTAATTTTCTGTGTTTTTTTTTTTCTTTATAAAACTAGGGAACCTCGAAATGGATCACGCTTTATATTAAAAACATTAAATATAATATTAACAATAGCATTGCCCTATTTTCTTAGAGCAACATGCTATGGTTAAAAAACAACCATGCTATTATAAGAGTAAAACATATTTTTGTTCTCATTAACCATAAAATGTTCGGAGGCAACCATAATATGATTGTGGCCTCTTAATGGAGAAATAATTGAACCATAATATTATTGCGACCATACATGTTAAAAACGGTTTTGTTGTAGGTGACCATATTAAAATATGTTGGTGTACTCCTGAAATATTTAAACTCTTGGTGGAGGGAGGGTATTCAAAATTCAATACAGCCGAATATAAAACTCTTACTTATGTTTTAACTATTTAAGTTTTTTTTTCATATGTACCTCATTTATCATTGACCTATAAACCTTTAATAAAAAATATCAATTGGATAGAAAAATCATTCGATAATTTTTTTTATACGTGACTACATTTTCTAAACGATTGAGCCAATTTTACCCTATTTCTGAAATTCCTGCCATTTTTTTTTTATTTATCATTAATTTTATACCTTTAGCTAATTAAATTACTCCATTTCTTTTACCAATTAATTTAAACAGAATTTATAAAAAATTCCATATTTGCCCTTAAACACCAATACCAATAAAATATGCCTGATAATGAAAACAAACACATTCTTAATTTAATTAAAATTTCTTTACTAAGTAATTATGGCCAAACAGTATTATAATTGTCTAAATGTATTTATTTTCTGTTCGTTCTCGCATTTGTAGGAGAAAACTTAAATAATGCTTGTTTTTGCTACGCCCACCCATTGCAATTCCTAAAAGATTTTTGTTTCTCATCGCCCCATCCCCCTCCCTTTCTTTTCACTTTGGTCGTATACAATTCGATTTATTAAGTGGTATTTGTCAGGCAAACAACCATCCAGCAGCTAAACTAAATTACCCAAAATAAAAATAATACCAGAATTTAAAAAAAACCAAAATACATTAAAGCGAAAACAAAAAATCACTTAAATACAAAATTATTTATTAGATACAATAAATATTTAACGCTTTTATAAGTACGTGCAATGAAAGTTAATTTAACGCATTTTATACGCACTTTACTAGGAAAACTTTGAACTATTTGGTCGAATATTTCTAATATTCTTTCTAATACAATATACAGATATATCGTTACCTTAAATGCCAGCGGACGTAACAGCATATTTATTTTTTTGCAGGCGAAGCAAAAAACTTTAGCAAATCAATAATAATAAAGAATTCTCAACGTTTATATGTCTTAAATAATTTTTGATCGCAGGGGTATACAAATTTACTTGAACATAAAGTTCTCTAAAACAAACCATAATCAATCAAAAACTTGATTTCAAATTATGTACTTACGTCCGTTTGCATTTAAGGTGACGATATATTCAATACCATCGTAACACAATTTTGTAGATATGTACTCTTCGGTTTGTGATAACATAATTTTATAGTCCGTTTTTGTTGTTAGATTTGCCGCTGGGTAAAAGAATTTCAGTTATTTATTTTATGTTATTTTGTTAGAGCTTTAAATTGTTAAAATTTATTAAGTTAATTATAAAAATTTATTTAACTGTTTCCCCTCATCCCTCTCTTTTCAGACAACTTTTATCACCGAATTTAATACAGAAACATTATCATTCTAGTGGCTATTTAGTAGATGGCAATCGTCATGTAAGTATTTAAAAAGAATTTTAAGACTTTATCTAGATACATTTGAATAAAATGTAAATAAATGTAATTCTTTGAAGTAAGACAAAAAGGTTTTAAGTTTAATTGAAAATTATTTAATTGCTTTATTTAATTGACTTATGTATTTGCTAAAACAAAAACAAATGATTAAGATTAGAAGCAGTTGTGCTTGACTTAAGTTATTGATATCAAACGAAAGAGTAAACAAATTGAGTTAAACGTAATTAAAAACTCAAACTTCATTTTTTTCACTTAACACCTTTTTGCCTAACGTCAAAGAATTAACATGGAAGATGTTAAAGCATTTAAATTTAATTTAAAATAGAAGTTTGTACATATTTTGCAAGAATTTCTGAAAAATTCCTGATTTACTTAGAAGTGAATATTTTGCAATTCACCAAAGAATTTGTTAACAAAAATATAATTGTTGGCATTAACGACTACATTTCGATCTTGACAGAAATTTCTGATTGCTAAAATACCTAAAAAAAAATTTGGCCCGTTAATAGTTCCGTATGTTAAGTTTGGTTCCCGCAATTAAACATAGCCCACGTTGGTCCAGTAATTATTTCCCGTTGTGTTACCATGTGCCACTGTTTTTCAGGTGCCCTTTATTATCTGGCTGCTATTATTACTCCTCAGCCAAGCGGTTGCTTCAATACAGGAGTGGATACACACCAAATCAGTGGCAGAGCGACTGGTATTTCGGTATTCGTTTCCCGCATACCACAAAATGGCAGAGCAGATGTTCCGTTAACTACTCTTTTTTACATTGAGCCAATACTCAGGGGTTGCCCCCTGCTAATGCAATGTATTGTGTTGGTATTAGGAAAAAAGGTTATGAGGAGAATGAATGAGGTAGTAGTGTCTGTCGACATTGAATTTGAACTTTTCAAAATTGCAGCCGACTGGGAAGGCTTCCGTCGGGTGTCTATTTCACATACGGCTAGTTCGAGAAACGAATTTTCTCTGTAATGCATTGTGCGATACATTGGACAGTCGAAAACGAACGGATGCGATCTGCTGGAAAGGCGAGTACTACGGGCATGCAGCCCCGTCTCAGGGATAAGTTCGCCCATTTTCGCTGAGCACTTACCGTGGTCGATATTACCAAATAGCACAATTACACACAACCCACATTTTGATGGGCTTCAACGCACTCCTGTGCACCCGGTCCAGAAGATTCAAAATAGACTGAAGCACCTGCCCAGATATGGGAGTTGTATTTTATTTTCGGTCGGATAAAGGCGGTATAAATAGTGAAGAGATGGAAGGAGGAAATTAGTTCTTGAACCGTTTTAATAAACCAAGACACTTGAATGCTTCTTCCGATACTTGAAAAACATCACACTGAATTTTCATGCCCAGAACATCAAGAGTGTCTGATTCCTCAATAGCTATACTTCCCATGAATATAGATGACGCTGACTCCACAAGACGTCTGTGGGTCAACATACAACACTGGGTCTTACGAGCATTAAAATCGACTCTATTCGCAAGGCCCTACTCGAAGATTATCGTTCGGTCAGTACTCAACATCGGCCCTTAAAATTTAACAACTTTTTCAAAATCTTTAATTATGCCATTAGAGAACAGCGCAAATTTACGAGTCAAAATTGCTGGTCAAAGTTACGAAGTTTGTATAAATTAATTCTCATACAATTTTTAATAGTTCATTTGAGAGGGCGTAAAACTGCACAGTTTGCACAGATTGCGAGACTTTTAAGCGATATCATGAAAATTCATTTAGTATTGCCTTATTTCTGCAAAAACAATTTCGCTCTTTTATAAATTCATATAGAAAACTTAAACGAACTGTAATAATTTTGGCTTTTATTCGGTAGAAATTATTGGTACGAACGTTTTTCCATATTTCACCAAAAAAAAAGCCACCAAAATATATATATTGTAATTTTGAATTATATTTAAATGTCTTCAAGTTAAAACTTTTAAAGATAGGAATGACTTTATTGTAAATAATCATGTGCGATATCCTCTTTTACAAATATTTCAACTGGTTTATCTAGTAAATTAACTAAAAGTCACGTATATTATTCAAAAACATTATAACTTTAAATTGTCTACCACTTAGTAGTGACAGTTTTCCCCCAGCAACAGGATTTTTTTGTTTAACAAGGACATTGGTTGAAAATATATATATAACCAAGAGGTATTCCCTTAAAGCATAAGTTACTTTAGTTAACAAATGAAATCATATATTAAATAAAATAAGTAAGAAAGTAAAGTCGAAGCATGCACGACCTTATGATCTCCTACATCATAAGTAAACTTTATTTTTAAATATCGCTCATTTACTTCAACGGTGTTATAATTGAAAAAGTCCTTTTATTCTTTTGAGACGTATAAACACAGAAAAAATAATTAAATTTCTCCAATCACTAAATTTATTCTAAATTCATAATATCAAGCAAACAAGTTGTTGCTTTTGCACCCATTACCAAAATGATTATATTGTTTACTAAAAATTTTAAAATTTTGGAAAAATATTTTCAATAAATGATATTTTTAATTTTAATTAAAAAAGCGATAAAAAAACTTTGCCATTTCAAACAATGTGTTAATTAATTTAAATAAATATTGACAATTTCCAACAACAATTCTACATGCTTAAATTATTTTATTTTAAACGAAAAAAGTATATTAAGATTTTTTGTTATTTAATTAAAATTTTAATTGAAAATTTATTTCAAAACAACTAAAATGTTAATTAAATCAAAATTAAATTTTTAATTTTCTTTCAACAAAAAAAAAAAAATTTATTCAATTATCACATTCATTAAATTTAAATACTTTTTAAACCATTTTTTTAATTGATAAAACACTTTTTTCTGTGAAGTTTTCGATGAAAAATCAAAAATATATTTTTAACACAAAATTCGACCCTTGCAAAACTGAGAAGAAAATAAACGCGTTATAACAAGTAAAATAACTGCACGTTTTTAAAAGACAAATACAGTAAATTTCCAACAATTAAAAAAAAAAAATATTTTTTTAGGCAATATTAATGCACTTGCACTTTCGTGAAACAGGAGTACGACGAAAAAATCTGAGTTTTCCACAGAAATGTGGTTAACCACAACACCGGGGATAGGTGGCACAATTTTCCCCACAAAAAAAAAACACCACAAAGTCCCGAGGTTTTCACCTGAGAATCACAAGAACCACCTCGCTATCAGTAAGACATCTCTATTAGATGTGTGAAATAAACGTGGTGCTGATTGCTCCAGCGACCGATATCGCCTTGTTGGCATCATGACTCTAAGAGTTGCAATCAGGGCTCCGAATCCGAGTCTGAACTCTGAAATTTTTTAAGTACGACTCCGACTCCGACCCCAACTCTAACCTTGATACGAAACGTATATGAGACTGGTCCTTATTTTAAACTCTTTTTGTACCGTCCACAACAAGTAGTGAATGAGGGTATACTAAGTTTGTCATTCCGTGTGAAACTTTTTTATTATACAACTAAGACCCCATTAAGTATATAAATTCTGTTTTCTTGAGAAACGCTAAGTCGATTTAGCCATGTCCGTCTGTCTATCCGTCTGTTGAAAACCCGCTCACTTTCGAAAAACTCAAATTGCTTCTAGATATCCTAAGCAGTTTGGAATTGAAATCCAGCAAAATCTGATCAGTAGGATCAGAGTTATGAAGCAAAATGTAGACCACCATCCAACGCTGCCATTTTTGGTTACTTCTAATCAAATTGGTTATTTTTTTTCTCAATGTGGAGATGTGAATATTTTTTTAATTTTGGTTACTTTTTTTCTAAAATATAAAATAAGTATGAATATGTTTTCCTTTATACACTTTCAGTTTACGTTTTTTTTTTTAATTTTTAACCTTTTTATTTACATGGGGGGTCAATTCGAAGGAAATTATTAACGAATTCAAACAATGTGTACTTTGCACTACGATTTTCTCGTTAATTGATTCAAATAAACCGAAGTTTTTTTATACTTTATCGTTAACAGACATTTCAAAACAGACATTTTTTTAGGACTTTTGTGATTTTAATATTAGAAACTGCCATGATGGCAATCATATGAAGTTTTATTGATGGAGATTTTCAATAAATTTTATAAATGAGCGTAGTTTTTCCTGACTTTAACAGTTCACTACTCTTAAGTGGTACTCAAAGTAGAAAGTGCATATATCACGAGGAATCGATTTCAGTCCATGACTGAAAAAGTACCCAAAGTAGTTTTAGTGCTTCTAAAAACTTGAATATAAGTAAAATCTTCTAAATTTTCTTTATTTCCATTAGTATATATTAATATATTGAAATACACATAGGAATTTTAAGGGTTTTTCAAAATAAGTTGATATATAATTTATAATTTATGAAATGAATGTAAGAAAATGGCGTGAATTTCAGAAACTTGAAAGTTTACTTATTATAATCTGTCGATATGTATATTTATTTAATGTTTTTTAGATAATAATTTGGCAATATTTTTAATTTATAACAAAACAACCTTTGACTGTTAGACATTTTCCCCATTAAATTTACTTTCTGAAATACGAATTTCTTTATATTCGTCATAATATAAAACAATGCTTCGCAAAATATTTTAAATAGAACAATTTTGAAACAGTAATATAACAATTATAATTTAAAATTACAACACACAAACAAGAGAAACAAGTTATACCTTTTTAATTAATATTTTAGGTATATGTAAATTTGAATATATTCACAAAAAATGCATTTCCCATATCGCCAAAACTTTCCAACTTCGCCAAAACAATCGCCATATCGCCAAAGGCAAATGTTTACCGCCAAACTAATTTTAAAATCACTACATTTCACAACCCTACCACTGACAGTTAAAAAGCGGAAATACTTTAATATTTTCCTTTTTTGTTATTTATAACGGTGGCATGTCATAACGTCTAGTGTAATAGTGTCCATGGACGTTATGACACTACAAAAAGTGTCATAGTGTCCATGGACACTGCGACACTTTTGAAAGTGTGTCCTTTACAATAAACGAAATTTACAGTTCACAGTAATAAAGGTGGCATGTCATAACGTCCAGTGTAGTAGTGTCCATGGACATTATGACAATTTTAAAAGTGTCATAACGTCCATCAAAGAAATGTCGTAGTGTCCGCGGACGTTATGACACTTTGCAAGGTGTCATAATGTCCACAACAAGCAAGAATGTAAACAAATTTGGGATCATAGCCGGCCTTCGGCCGGGCGCAAGGATTTTCTTCTCTATGGTATAACAAATACCGGCTTCGCTAACTAAAGCATCTTTGCATAGTCGGCTTTCGTTCGGAAACAAGGCAGATATTAGAAGCTTTTCTTAGCGAAGCCGGTGTTTGTTATACCATAGAGGAGAAAATCATTGCGCCCGGCCGAAGGCCGGCTGTGCAGAGAAGCTTTAGTTAGCGAAGCCGGTATTTGTTATACCATAGAGAAGAAAATCCTTGCGCCCGGCCGAAGGCCGGCTATGATCCCAAATTTGTTTACATTCTTGCTTGTTGTGGACATTATGACACCTTGCAAAGTGTCATAACGTCCGCGGACGCTACGACATTTCTTTGATGGACGTTATGACACTTTTGAAAGTGTCATAATGTCCATGGACACTACTACACTGGACGTTATGACATGCCACCTTTATTACTGTGAACTGTAAATTTCGTTTATTGTAAAGGACACATTCAAACAAATTCAATTTATTAACTTTCAATATACTGGATTTTGTATGGATATTTGACGGGCTTAATCTTAAAAAATAAAAATATATTTTATGAAAAAGGTCTCAAATAAACGAATCATGATATTATATTAAAGTTAGTTCATATTGCTAGAAATAAAATCATAACACTATCTGACGTCGTCCAGTTGCTTTAAGCTGGAACCAATTTTTATACTGACATCCGTTTTTATAAAAATTAATTAATAATTTATAGCTCTCATATATTCCAACTGGCGGTGGAGGGTATCAAAGATTCGGTACAGCCGATAATAGTACTCTAACTTGTTTTTAATGCAGTTAAATATAGCACGAATATGATTCTGTAAAAATTTCAAATCGATATTTGAAATATTGCATTGCCAACTTCGAAGAATTTTTATTTTGAAAAATATTAGAAACATTTATAAAATTTTTTATGCCGAAAAATTTTGGAGTCGGAGTCGCGGGTTTTTGTGGGTACTGCGACTTCGACTCCGACTCCGGTACAGAAACATCAACTCCGACCCTTCAACTCCGACTCCGACGCAACAGCCCTGGTTGCAATTCACATAAAATATCGAAAAGTTAAGCAACCCTAATATTAAATCTGTTTACGCACAAGCCTTAAAAAACCCAGCAGAAAACAACCAACAAAATTAACTATAATCTAAACTTATTTAAAAATAATAAAAACAAGTTCCAAACAAAACAAGCCGTAAATGTTTGAAGTCTGTCTACAACTTTTGATTTAATTCACAAAAGATGAAAAATTTTAGTTTTTATAATACCCAGGCGAAACTTCAAATATTAAAAATACTTATTTTTGTTTTTTATTTAAGTTTAATTTTTATCTAGTAAATAATTCTGCTTCCTCCTGCAGATTTCAACAAATATTCCTTTAAAATGAATCAAGCTTTCTGCCACTATACCAGTGTTCAGTGCTGTAACTTGGTGAAAACGCTTGGCATGTTCATCAGACTCGGCTGGTGATTGTTTATTAATTTTATCTGTATGGCAATGCAACAAATTTATTTCTAATGATTTTCTGGCATTTTATTTTTTAAATGCAGTTAGCATATTTTAAATTGAAATTTCAGAACGATGATTTTCTAAAACA
This sequence comes from Pollenia amentaria, assembly GCA_943735925.1. Classification (NCBI taxonomy): domain Eukaryota; kingdom Metazoa; phylum Arthropoda; class Insecta; order Diptera; family Polleniidae; genus Pollenia; species Pollenia amentaria. Next base: position 193,373,950 of record OX031008.1, on the reverse strand, counting down.
TTTTTAATTTCTAATGTCATACAATTCCAGGCCAATAGCTCGATATCATTCAATGCAACTTCAAATTGTTGATGCTTCATAAGACGTCGAATGTCCGGTCCATTAAGAATTCCTGTAAAATTAATACATTATGATATAAAATATAAATATAATTTAATAAAGTAATTCGAGTTCATACCTCCTTTTACTTTCATGCATGCCGGCTAATCGTGGAAAAATTCGACGCAATTCGGTTAAAGAAATTTAATCTGCGTGCAATGCTCCTTTAAAATTTTGTACAATTCCCCGTTTGATCTGGAGTGGAGGGAGCATAATATTTTCAATGGGCACAAGTGCAAATTCTATAATATAATTTCTATGCAATTTGATTTCGTCGCCTAAAGGCCAATCCCGTGTATTGTACTAGTCGCCATCCTTTATCCATTTTCGTAATAACGATATATCTCGAAAACAAGAGCTAACGTAAAAAAAAAACTGTAAGTACCGCTGGATTCAGCGTACTCCAATTAATTTTATCCGACGGGTGCATCGTTTGTCTGAAAAAATCCTGCAAATAAAATTATAATTTCGCAGAACTCAAATATATTTAGTTTAAATTTAAGTTTTTTTTTAAATATAAGTAATATAAGAAATGAGAAAATCTATAGAGATTTTTGCACTAGCAAAAGACGATTTTCGCAAAGTCCATGCAAAAGATATTATGAAACATCAACATCATCCAATTCGTATGCAAGGCATCTTTCTTAACTGTAAACGCGAACAAGTCTTTGAAGAGTCGATATTACACTCCAATTGGTCAAGGACCATCAATATAATTATGTTCTCCTTGAGCGGAAACAATTTAAATATTTTTAGTTTTAAAATGTTAACTAATTAATGTTAGGTCTTCATAAAGCAGATGTAGTAACTAAATACCCAGCGGAAAAATTGCAAACGCCTCCCATTTTCCTGACCTAAAGGAAGGTCTACAATTAACATTCTTAATTAACTTTTACTCATTCTACTTTGCCTTCTATCCAAAGGTATTTAATAACTCTTTTATAAAAAAAAATTTTAAAAATTATAGTTTCTATTCTAAGATAAGGCCCGTCAAAATCATCCTCTTAGCAGTTATCTGAGAATGCGGAGGATTCACTTCAAAATTTTTTTTAACGCAACATCAAGCAGTTATCAATTTACTTACATCTTATTATAAGGAACAATAATAATGCTGAGAAAAAGCTTAATTCGTATTTTTTCAAAGTGCTTTCAGGAAGTAGATGCTAGAAGGCAAGGTCTTGGTCTCTTATTGAACTCTGTGCAAGTCAGAAATCAGCCTCATATCTGCAAATAAAGCCTTTTATAAGGCCTTTTTACTTCTTATTCTTCCCGCTGGGTATAGAAGTATTAACAAAAAGAAATTAACTTTTAATGTTCCATTTTGAGAAATTATTTATAGCTTCCATGCAATGATATAATAAACCAGCGTTACCGTTTGCCCGACTAAAGTCGCAATTTTACCCTTTTTAAGCGGTCCGCGACTTTTTGTGAGACTTTTTTTATCACCGACTTTTGCGACTTATTTAATTTTGTTGCGACTTTTTACCCTTTTTTTTGTAAAGCATCTAACTTGTAGTAAATCGTTAAAAAAAGTAGTTAACATTTTAAAGTAATTCACAGAATTTTATTCATTTGACTACACTTTTATCACTTTTGTGCAACCTTTTCATGTGTTGAACAAATTCTTCGCAAATTTTAAGTAAAAGTTTCAAAATAACGTTTTAGCAAAAAGGCTTTTAAAAAAATTCCAGTGTTTATTTTACAAAATAATTTTTAGCCACCGAGTCAATGAAAGATGAAGTTTTCGTAAAACATGGACAGGCATGTACGAACATGAGAATATTTTGCATTAACTTAAAAAATAAAATTTATTGTTTGCTTTAAAAAAGGATTTTGAATAAAAAACGAAATTTGAAAACGAAAAATAAATGGGAGCTAGAAATTCTCGTTCAGAGGCAAATAAAACCACGGAGTCTGAGAAGGGTAACGTTAACATCGCTGCAGGTATTCAAGAGATTGGGCTTAAGCCAGACATGGAGTCATAGCGGCTTTTTTGCAGTGTTTGTAAACAGCTTTTAGTGAACCAAAACAATCATCTTCAGAGACATGGAAAAAAACCGAATAATAATAGGGGTTTCATGGACAAACTTGCGAGACTTATTTCAAGAATCGCCTTTTTAACTATTGTGTAACTTTTTACAATTATTGTCAATATTTAAGAAACGCCAATCCAAAAAAATTAAATAATAAAATTAAAAAAAAAATATATATATACATATATATATATATATATATATATATATATGTATATAAGAAACTTGAAATTTGTGTCTAAAAATTAAATGCGTGCTTAAAAATAACTAGATAAAGCCAAAAGACAATTGCTCAGATTAGTCCAAAAAATTGGTTGTTTTAATTGTTGAATTTTTCGTTGAAAACGACGGTAATCATAAGAAAAAAATCTGTTTGTATAAATGCACAATTGATAAGCGCAATTGTTAGACAAATTTACGAAGTTTGTGTTATTGAATTCTCATACAAATTTTGACCGTTCATTTGCGAGAGTGTAAAAATATACAGTTTGCCCAGGTTGCGAGACTTTTAAGCGATATTATGAAAACTCTTATGCAAAAGAGGCTTCTGAAAATAAAAAAGTGAAACTGACTGTTTTGTTAAATTTTTTTGTTTTGCTATGCTTTTTATTATTATTAAAAACGGTAAAAAAAGATGTTCGACTTTTATTTTCTCAAACGACTTTTTTGTGCGACTTTATTTTTATGAAACGACCTTTTGTGCGACTTTTCAAAAAATCCTAGCGGTAGCCCTGTAATAAACACAGAAAAAAAAATTCAAAATTTTCTCTAATCACCAAATTTATAACAAATTCATAATATCAAGCAAATAAGTTGTTGATTTTGCACCTATTACCAAAATGACTATATTGATTACTAAAAATAGCAATATTATGAATATTTTTTTCAATAAATGATATTTTTATATTAAAACACGCACACGTTGTTTGCAATTCAAGTAACTTTTATTAACTATAACAATGAATGTAAAAAGGAAAGGGAATGTAAAAAATACAAAGTAAAAGAGCAGATAATAAATGACAGTTCATGATGATTAAAAAGGTATGCGAAGCAGGGTTGTAGTTGATCGGCTTCGTTGCCCCAACATTTTAATATTAATTAAAACAATGATCAAAAAACTTTGCTATTTCAAACAATGTGTTAATTTATTTAAATGAATATTGACAATTCCCAACAACAATTCTGCATGTTTAAATTATTTTATTTTAAACGAAAAAGTCAATTAATATTTTTTGATATTTAATTAATTTTTTAATTAAAAACTTATTTCAAAACAACTAAAATATTTATTAAATCAAAATTATATTTTTTCAACTAAAAAATATTTGATTTAATTGTCACATTTATTAAATTTAAATACTTTTTTAACCATTTTTTCAATTGATAAAAAACTTTTTTCTGTAAACCGTTACTAAGAAAAAAATTTGGGACGATCCTTATGGACCTGCCAAATATAGCCCCAGGAAATATGTCCACAAAAACGAAAATTGTCCCCAAATTTGGGGCTATTTTTCATAATGAAATATGAAACCATTTTTTTAGTAAAAAATTACCCCAAAAAAATTAAAAATAGCCTTAAAAATAAAATTAATATGACCCTTAGTTTGGGGAAATTCTTTATTATGATAAATCAACCCAAAGTTTTTAATGAATTTTAGCCTTAACAAATGTTTTTTCACATTAAAAATGAGGGGGTTTTTTATATAATTTTCTTAAACTTAAAATCCAAATTGAAAACAAAACAAATTTTAAAACCGCAAGTTTAAGAAGAATTCTTGACAAAAAGTACGAAAAGACAGAAGTTAGGAAGAACATGTAAATCAATTAAAATAGATAATCATTCATTCAAAAAAAAAATTTCGATCTACCAAAGTGAAATACCATTTGGTTTAAGGATTGATGTTTGACTATTGATGCCATCCGGCTGCAATAGCCGAGTGAGTAAAACGACAAACCCCACTGACGAGATTGTGTGGTTACAATCGAAACTAGTATGGGCAACCTGTCCGTGAAAGCCTGGGTTCAAATCTCAGCGAAGTCAAGAATGAAAAATTATCAATAAAATTTTAATTGATTTCATGTTGTAAAAATTCATGTCTTCATAAAAATAATTTAATGAAAATTAAATTCAATGAACTTAAGGCTAATTAAAAATATCTAAATTTTGTTTAAAAATCTAGAATTTCAAAATCCTGAATTTTAATATACCGAATAACTATACAGATAGCACGGTTGAGCCTTCGGCCGGGCGCAAGGATTTTCTCCTCTATGGTATAATGAACACTGCCATCGCCAGCTAAAGCTTCTCTATATAGGCGGCCTTCGGCCAGGCAAAATAATTTTCTATTCTATGACATAAAAAACACTGGCTTCGCTAACGAAAGCATATCTGCAAAGCCGGCAAGGATTTTCTCCACGTTGGTATAAGAATTGGGTATTTTGATACTATCCTTAGAAATTTATGTATATAATTTTATAGAATTTATACAACATTTTTTCGGATCATTTTTCAGTTCTTAAAATTTGTGTTGTGTATTAGTAAATGGAAAATAACCCCAAAGTAAAAATTGCGACTTTATTTGAGGCCATATTTCATTCCTAGATATTGGCGTAATTTTGCATTTCATTGAAAATACAAATCCACCCCAACTTAAAAACAAAAAAATTGTCCCAAAATTTCGTATCATGTAAAATTTTGGGGCTATTCTTCATTTTCTTTTTGGGGCCACATTTTCTGGGGTCCTTTTGCGCACCACCGATCCATATCGTAGAGACAATTCCAGAAATAATATATTGTGTCACAACCACCAGCACAAACGTCTTATACCCTTCCAAGCTATTGTAGCAGTCTTGCCAATTAAGAATTCGGAAATAACACATGACTGTATCCCAAATTACACGTTGGAAGCAAAATTGCACATACAAAACCAAAAAGAAGCTTTGTTAAAATGAATTCGCCTTGCATAGCCTTATAGAATTATTCCTTGTTTGCAGTTAAAGGGTTATTCTTACAAAAAAGCGCAGCTTGGCGATGGCTTAACCCTGCGGGAAATTTGTGTCAATTGTTCCAACAGAACTGGCCCTGAGATTTGTAAATGTAGAATAAAAACCAAAAGAATTAACTAATGATACGTGAAAGGAGAACTAATCACTTAACTGGTATATTCAATAAGAACAAATTAATTTTGTTTTAATAATTTTTTTACATTAAAATTTTTTATTTATTTATTAGGACCGTTTTTGTTACAAGCTCAGTCTTCACCGGTGGTGTGGTACATTTCTTTGGGACTATTTAAAAATTTGTTTTTAAGATTAATTCTAAGGCTTCTTTATTGGAAAAATGCCTAGGAGTAGCATTGACCCCTTGCAATGACATCCTCATGTAAAAGTGATAGGTCCCAACAAAGAACCTACCACAGGACTAATTTAGTAAAAGTTCGCTTCTAGGGAAGTAAGAAAGAAAGAAATCCACATATGTATTTAATACCGAAAATAAGAAGAAGAACAGTATAAAAATTTTAAAACTTCGTTGTAAATGGTTTTTTTGATGCAAATAAATTTATTGACTTGTAGGTATTTTGTATTGCCAACTCGATAGTCTTTAACTTAACTGCGCAAATATTTTTTATATTTTTTTAAATAAAACATTAGGAATTTACTTCTTAATTTGTTTCTATTTCTACGACTTAATTTTAGCGTCGTCAGGTTATTACAAAGTACTTGCAGCCTCACCCACAAGTCCCCGGTCGAACTCATCCTTGGTATAGAAAGGCGGAGAGCTTCCAGAATACGCTCCAGAGTATATTTTTATTCAACAGTAAAATCTCTGAGTTTTTGTTGCTAGTTCTCCACCAGTCAGTTTCAGTTTTTTCCTTGATTTTACATTAAGATTTTAAGATTATAAACGATTGCAGCACAAGGTTAATGCAGAAACCACAAAAACTGCAACTCGGTACAGTTATGTGACGCCAAGCCATTTGCGAATGCGTGATGAAACGTAAAACGCACGAACAAAAAAACACGGTCTGTTGTTTGTCTTTAAAAGATAACGACAAAGACGCGCGAGCTGCTTTCCCGCCCAAAGTAGATTTACTTAAATTAAAAAATATATAGATTGTACATAATTTTTTCTCGAGGTCAACACATGGAAATATGGTATGCAATGAAATTTGAAAGTTGAATACGTAATTATTTCTAAGTTTATATATATCGCGGAAACCCCATGTCACATTCTTATAAACGTTTGTGTTGGAAACATAAAAAAAAAAATAAAAAAAATTTATGTTCGAAAAGAAAAATTTTACTCTCAAAAATTAATGGAAAAATAGAACTCAAAGTAAAATTGCACACAGACTACAGATGAAACTAATTACACATGGGCTACACAAACAAGTAGAAATTAAGCCCAATCGGTCTTATTTATTAAATATAAATCAGGTTAACCAAAGGTATGTAAAAGAGTTTTTTATGAAAATGTGTTTAATTAACCTGTCTTACTTTTTATGAATATGGAGGAATATGTGTAAGTACACATAGACTGGCAACACTGTATTGTAGTGTAGGGGATAATTAAACAAGGTCTTACTTTAAAAAGTTATGTCATGTACTACGAAGCTTCAAGTCAAAAATACAAAAATTATAAAAAGAAAACAGAAACAGAACAATAAACAGTAATAAAATAAAATTATTAAAGTAAATCACGTTTGAGATCAAATTTTTATTTATGTATTTATGTTTGCCGAAAAAATGACTTTCAAATACAAAAGTAATAAACGAATTGTATTTAAAATGTTATCACGTCTGTTGAATTCTATTTGACTTTTTTATTTTTTCTCTTTTCTCCTCTTATTTATTAGTTTAAGACGAGACACTTTTACATCTATAAATAACGACTTTTTGGTTGTTGAATTTTTTTTTTTGTTACTTTGAATTTTTATATAAACAGAAAAGTTTTCAAAAGAATAAATTGCAGAATTGTTAGAAAATTTTAACAGGGAATGGGGAAAAAATATGTATGAACAAAATAATTCAAAACAAGGGGAAAGATTTACAAAATTGTTCTCTAAACTGTACGTGTTCACATTATTACATTAAAATTAACACAGAGTTCAGGACCTTTTTTTTTGTAGCTTTTAAATTTGCAACTGTGTTAAAAAAATATGAAGGGAAAATTTCAACATATATACAATTTAAATAAAAATCAAATTCTTTTTTAATATAACACAAATGTGTCAGTTTAGGTTGGTAAGCATACATTTTGACAATGTTGTTTAAGGGATTCTTTTTTTGTTACATCATGCACCACAAGTGGTGAAAGAGGGTAGACTAAGTTCGTCAATACGTGTGAAACTTTTTTAATATTTATCTAAGACCCCATAAAGTATATAAATTCGAAGAGCTTGATTTATTCTAAGAATATATATTCTGTTGAAAACACGCTCTCTTTCAAAAGACTGAACAGAAAAGAATAATTTTCGAGTGCAATTGCTTCTAGTTCTTCTAAGCAGTTTGACATTAAAATCCAATACAATCGGCTTCCATATTTTCTGCTAAATACATGGTAACCTCAATGACAGTTTTATGTAAAATTATTTTATAACCTTTGGTTTTTTATTTTTTAAGAAACACAAAAAACGAAAAAACCATAAACAAAAAAACAATCAACCATAAAACCAAACAAGTTAGAGTGCTATATTCGGCTGTGCCGAATCTTTGATACCCTCCACCGACAGGAGTTGGCTCTATATGATAAATACATATATATTATTAACTAAGCTTCACAAAAACGAACGTCAGCATTAAAATTGGTTGCGGTTTAGACCTGAATTAAATTATTGAACGACAATAAGAAAATTTTATGCGTTTCTTTTTAGAACTTTGAACTGGCTTGAGTAAAATATCATGATTCGTAAAAGTTTTAGCCGAACTAAAATAATTTTTAGGAGCGTTATTTGTATTGGACCTATGGTAAATTATGGACCAATCATCCCAAAATTCTGAAGACTGATTTCTGGTATTACAAAAAATAAATTAGAATAAATTTCAATACAGCAGTGTAATTAGTTTTAGCGTTAACAGTAAATTTCACAAATTTGCATGATATTTTTTCTGGCCATATGAATTTAAGTAAAAAATTTCACCGCAATATCTATATCTGTGGTGGTTTTAGGTGAATTTAATTATTTTCCCAAAGTTGGATTTATTTGGTTTTAGGCGCAATAAACTGTTTTCCGGACAAATTATTGACAAATCTTCACGATATTTGGCAGTGTGATTTCTCGTCCTATAAAACTGTGACGTACCAAATTTCAATTTGATAGCGATATTTATTGCGGTTTTAGGCGTACTAAACTGTTTTCCGGGAGTAGGGCTTAAATGGGACCTAGTGTAAATTATAGACCGATCTTCAAAAAATGTTACAGTGTGATTGGTGATCCTATAAAGCTGTGACGTACCAAATTTTGGTATTATAGCGTTATTTATTACGGGTTTAGGCGTACTAAGCTGTTTTCCGGGAGTAGGGTTTATATGGGACCTAGTGTAAATTAAGAACCGATCTTTAAAAAATTCTACAGTGTCATTTCTGGTCCTATAAAATTGTGACGTACCAAATTTTAGTGTGCTAGCGGTATTTATTGCGGTTTTAGGCGTACTTAACTGTTTTCCGCGAGAAGGATTTATATGGGGCCCATGGTCAATTATAAACCGATCTTCACGAAATTTAACAGTATGATTTGCAGTCGTATAAAGAGAATTCGTGCACAATTTTATGTCGTTCCGTGCATTATTCCACCATTTATGTTAGTTTTTGTATCATAATTATAAATTTTTTTTTGGCTAGTGGTTCCACATTTTGATTCATAGTTCTGATGCTACTAAACCGATGTTGCTGGATTTCAATCCCAAACTGCTTAGGATAACTACAAGCAATTTGAGACCAAGTTTGTTCTTTTCTTTTGCGTTTTTCGAAAGTGAGCATGTTTTCAACAGACGGACAGACGGACAGACAGACGGACATGGATAAATCGACTTAGAATTACTCAAGGAGCCAGAATATATATACTTTATGGGGTCTTAGATGTATTATAAAAAAGTTTCACACGGAATGACAAACTTAGAATACCCTCATTCACCACAGTGGTGGTGGAGGGTATAATAAAGCACAAAAAAATTACTTCTGCTTTCAAGTAGAGAAATAAACAATATTAAGGCGTTACTCCTACGTTTTTTAAACAACCAAAGTAGTCGGTATTTTCTGCAATGTCGCCATAGTATATAAATTATATTTTTCATTTTATCGGACAGTTGTAATAATGGAGAAAACCTAACGGTCTCTTTATCGTTCACGATAGCTATTGTTTACGAAAACCGTCATTACGTTTTGATAATGGCCCTAAAAAATTGAGATATTTGTTGAAAAACAATCAAACATTAATTTATGATAGAATGCATCGTTTCTCACTTAGCACAGAATCAATTTATATGACTAAAAATCATACAACTAAATCATGTGAACATCGGCTCAAAATTCACCATCGGATCAAAATTCCTCTATAAAACCCACTCTTAGAAAACTCTTTCATGCTCCTCAAACCGTAACGATTTTAATAAAATTTGAAATCTTTCTTCTAAATTTTGTAAATATCGGTCAAAAACACTTTATTAGCGTAACTTAAGCCGTAACGAAAAATACTATTGGAGTAAAATTTAGTATGTCACAGTTCCATACGATTAGACATTACTCTGCCTAATTCCTTGAAAATCAGTCCGTAATTTACCATTGGACCCAAATAAAGCCCACTCTGGGAAATTATTGAATTACATCTAATATCGTAACCACTATATATTGTGGGGAAATAATTTGGTCCAATTTAGCTTAAGATGGCTATAAATAACACCCTGTAATTTTCTAATAATCATTCCATAATTTACCATAGACCTTATATAAAGCGGCCGTCAAAAAAAGACTTTAAGGCGCATAAAATGATAACAATCGGTATGTTCCAGAATCCGAATTCACTCGAAAGTGGATTACATTCTTTAGCTTTTTTGGTATTCTGCAATTCACATCCACAAGTTTTTATTCGTTTTTATAATTAGAGTGGTCAAAAGTTCCGATTTTCAAACAATAACTTTGAATACACAAAAACAAGCTGATTTAAGAACACCAATTTATGAGTTATGCAGATTGAAAAAATGACGTTTTAAAAACGAGTCGAAACCTAGAACATACCTGAATTATTATAAAGGGTTGTCAACCAAAGCGCACGATGATAATTGTAAGTAGAAGAAAATATGTTCAGAGAATTATCTTAATATTTTTTATTATGGTTGAAGACATGACAATTATGTGTGAAACAAAATAACGGCCAAATTCTCGCCTAGGCTTTGGTGGCATATCTCTATCCGATGATTAATATTTTCAATGACTCTGTTACATAATTGGGATTCAACGTCATTAATATGGCGAATTTCATCCTTTATGTCTTGAATTGTTCTTGGCTTATTGACGTTCACGTTTTCTTTTAAATATCCTCAAAGAAAAAAGTTCTGCGTTATCAAATACCATCGGCACGACGTGAGACAACACGGTCATTGAATTTCTGGTGCAAAAGAGTCATTGTTTCGTTAGCTGTGTGGCAAATGGCACCATCCTTTTGGAACCACCTATCGTATAGGTCCATATCCTTAGTTTCAGGCCCCAAGAAGTCCGTTATCATCTCGCTACATCAAACACCATTGACGTAGACTACTTGGCCGACCTTATTTTCGAAGTACTTCCCGATGACGCCGCCAGCCCAGAAACAGCCCCAAGCATCTCACATTTCAATACAGACCTGGTTTGCTGAAATTTTCTCCCGATGTGAACACATTTGGCCGATTATGCTGACAAAAAAATCATAAAGTGCCCGAAACGCATTTTAATTGGAACGCTCATTTTCGGAAAAGGCTCCAACAATCTTAACGCGCTACTCAATTAAGTACCTCTCCATGATTGGATTTGACAAACACTGAAACAAAAAAGAAAGGTGTGACTCACAATTAACAACGTGCATTATGGTTGGACCATCCTTTGTTACTGTATTGAAATTTAGTTTATTTATAATTAACTATGGGTATAATTTAAAATCCATTCCTGAAAAAAACTTTAATACGATTAAAGGTGGTTTAACACGACATGTATTTAGCAGTATACTTATCAAATTTCCCACTGCAAAATGCATAGATGTCGTGGGAACGAAAAAAAAAAAATTGTCAGGTCGAATCAACAGTGTAAAATTTTTTCAATTAGAGCGTGTTCTATTTTGAACTGACATACCATCTGACATCAGCTGTTTTGCAAGTCATTTGTTTGTGACGGCAATTATCAATATTTATTTATTTATTTACACATATTCATTAAAATGCATTTTTAATTAACTGAAATACAATTAAAAGTGAATAAAAATATAAATATGTGATAATTTGCTGTTATGAACGAATTAAGGTTATGTCAGATGAAACCAAAAACGAACGTGTAGAAGCAAAAATTATTTACCTTCTGCATTTGTCAATTTTGACAGACATGTGCAATTACATATGTATTTCTTATCTGTCTAACCCACTGTACAATACATATCGTGTAAAACCACCTTAATAATACTTTTGAAAAAAAACATGATATATAATTTAAATTAAGGCAAATTAAGTTTTATATGACTTTTTGAAATAGACTTTAAAACGTCTAAAACCGCATCTTATTATAGTTTGTACTGTAAAATTAGTTTTTATAAAGCCTGACTTATAATTTATAGATCCTACATAGAGCACTCCTTAAAATTTTCAAGTTTTCTGTGGAGGGCGTCAAAAATTCGGCACTGCGCTCTTACTTATTTTTTTTTCTTTTTTCTTTTTACTTTTGCAATTTTTGTTGTATCTGTGTGGTTTTGTTTTGTTTCTTTAATTCTATTTTCACATGATTAACAAACTTTTAGCATTTTCATTTCAAATTGTACGATTATTACTGACATTTCTTTGACTGCTCGTGGATTTTACTTAAATTCTTTTAAATACAATCGCACTTTTGCACACACACACACACACATACATACAGCATTTGGCATTGTTTGTGGATGTGTATTTGTGTTTAAATATGTCTTCCAAATATTATACATTTATCTTAAAGTATAAATTGATACAATTTTATTTATTTATTCATTTGTGTGAATGTGTATGATAAAGCCCTCTTCATGTGGCATTAAACCAATAGACATTTGATGGACAGACATGCGACAAGCATGCACAAACTATTTAACAAAGCGAATGTTTAATTTTCGTTTTTCTTCACATACATATCAATGAATGTGTATGAATATTATTTTTAAAACTTGGAGTTGAATTCTTTTCCATATTTTTGCTTTAATAATATTCTTTGATTTAATGGTAAAATTAAATTAAATTTTAAGGTTTTATTGCGATCTATTTCCAATAAGAATTTAAAAAAAGAAAAAAGAGAAGGTCACTTGAAAAGTTGGCTTAATTGATGGAGATGGAATGATCACCAGAAGGGTCCTAATGAAATTCTTAGTTCAGAAAGCTATATCTGTTGGGTATAAACATTAGAATGATGAGTTTTCTCTTCCACTTTCTCGTTTAAGGCCGGGTTTTTGAGATGTGGTTCAAGTTTAAACTTAGTTTACCGTAGTCTGACCAATATTTTAAGCAAAATTAAGCTGTTCCGTCAAAAGTTTGTACACAAACTTGGTAATGACGGAACAAATCTGTGTTCAGGTTAACTAAATCTAGTTTAACTGAAGTCTTAAAAGTCCAGCCTAAGTTTTTCTGAGCCATGAAATGAATCAAAACAGTTTTTGATACCATCTGTGCCAATATGCAAAATTAGCTTTCGAATATTGTAGTTTCAGGATACCCTTAACTTGGTTGAATTTGTATTCAAGGCATGTTTTGCTTTAAGTCTATATTTTCGTATAAGTAACAACTTTAATAGAGGCTAAAAGTGAATCTTAAAAAAATTTGTAAATATCAAAAATTGTACACTATTTCCACTTGTGATAACTGATTTTTGTCTTGTATCGACTTAAGCTACTCTTCCATATGACCACAGATGTGTAAGATCGTTTTTGCATTACTTTGTCATTTAATAATTATTTCCGTGAACCTCATGAACGCCATCCTGTGGGGCATTTCCGGTATTATTTCGTCAAGAGTGCACCGAACGTTGGCTTCTTTATGATCAATCGTTGCAGTCTCATCAGCATCGGGCAGAGATTTGTAGTATCCCCACAAAAAGTAGTACAAAGGAGTCAAATCACTCGAAAGAGGTTGCCAATTTAGAGGGGTATTATTCAGTCAATAAACGTCTGGCTCAAAAAAGTGATCATTTCAAGCGCTATATGGCATGTTATGCTCTTTTGTTGGAATTATTTCTCCTGAAAATGATTCGCAATGAAATTGGGAATAAACAAATCATAAATCATTTGCCTTTAGCGTTCGCCATTCACGGTAATGTTTGTACCGGTTTGGGATTTAAAGACTAATATATACGTTTGATATATACGTTTGGCGAACAGAGCTTAATTTTGGAAATAAGTTTTCACGATTTGTAAGCGTCGCTTTGGTGAAAATATCTGTGTAGTAAATTGGAAAAGCATTTTTAAAATATGTCAAATATGTCAAAAAAAATAACACCCTTTATGGCTTACGCACAGTGGCGTCCATATCTTATGAGCTAGGTGGATTGAATTTGGGCCAAAACGATAAATTTATCACCTGGTCCCCGTCCTTTAGAAGCGCATAAAAGTAGGAGTGACTTCTGTTGAATTTAAATTTTTCTAAGCTTAAGAACATTCATCATGTTCTATTGTAATACCCTTATACGTTTTTCAGTTTCTTCTTCCAAACATCGCTTAACTGCAACCTGACCGTTAAACCCTCTATTTCCAACGCGGAAATACAGATTCGTGTTTGTTTATTACCTTTATTGTTGTTAAACACAAATCGGAACTTTAGAAATCAAACGAAATAAAATTCCATAAATCAATATTAATAATTATATTTGAAAAATATTTATATTTTATATTTACAGGATATTGAACATTGTTATTATCATGGTACTGTAAAAGATTATCCTGGTGCTAGTGCGGCATTTCATACGTGCAACGGTGTTAGTGGGGTCATACACATAGGAAATGAAACATTTGTGATACATCCTTTTTACGGTGGTGATCTATCGGTAAGTAATTGAAGAAAATTGACACAAGTAAACAAATTAATAATTTGAAGTACATGTTCAAAAACAACTATTAAGAAAATTAGAAAATTATCTGTGTTGGGGTAAAAACTAAAAAAAAGTATTATAAAATTCAGAATTATTGGCTGTAAAATATATTTTTCGTTTCAACACCTGGAAACTGAAAACAAGACAAAATAAAAACGACTAAAGTTGGAAGAAGAACAAAAAACACAACAATAAAGTTCGAACTAAGAAACATCCTTAACATTTGTAAATTCTAGTCCTTCTATTTTTTACTTGGGTTGAAAATGTGAGTAAAACTTGCAAAATTACCAATAATAGACATATTTCATGCTTAAATGTACACAACTACGTGTTTGAATTTATAAGGACTAATATCTTTGAAATATTTTTTGAAATTTTTGCTAATTAAATCCTTTTCATTATGGAGGAAACCAAAAATTTTTTTTAAATATTTTTATTTATAAAGAATAATAAAAAAAAGTGCTTAGAAAATTAAGCAAATTTTAAAACTACTTAAAATAATTCCCATAAATAATACTCTGCTAAATGTGTTTCTTTTATATTTTTTTAATAATAATGAGCCAAAAATTCAATTCCTATTAAAACAAACTTAAGAGTGTGAATTCTTTAACGTTTTTTTATTCTCCGGGTGTCAGTGAGCCAAGACAATTTTTAAACATTTCCACGCCAGTATTAAGCCTGATTTATCAATACTTACCGAACAAGTTTTTCCCTACCAAAATGCACACATGATATTCTAACTTAAGCAACCGACCAATACCCAACCAGAAAAATAGTCCTTCCGGATATCTGAGAGAAACGTTGACGTATCGCAATCGTATACGAATTCTATCAGATTTCTGACCCAAAAATGTATGAAGTGATTGACAGGAATTCTGGCAGGCATGTCGATGGAAATTCTGGGTTTTTTGCCGGCATTTCCGATTGATATCTGACAGAAATCTCATAAAAAGACGTGGGAAATTCTGACGTGTTCGCCGATATTCTAAATGTTTTTTGATAAATAGCTAAAGGAATTAATTTTAACTAATTTTATTAAAAATGCAAGTATATGTATACATAGTTAAAAGTATTACATGACCGTACCATATTTTAATCTTTAAACAATAAAACAAAATTTAAATAATTTTCAGCTTAATGGCAATTGCCATTATTTTCACAAAAAAAAAATAAGTCTCGTTAAACACATCTTTATTAATTCTGTCGGAAATCTATTAGACATATAGGTACATAAATTCCACCCGATATACCCATGATAAATCGATCAGAAAGCGGGCAGACAGTACGTCGATTCAGTGTCTGACAGAAATCTTAACGAAGTATCTATGAATGAAGTTAGACATCTGATACAGGAAACGTCGGAGTATTTTGCTGACTGGATATCATTGTACCCTTTAGGTAGTTGTAGTTAAGTAGATCCGAGTCTCTGGCGGAAACCGAATCAGCAACCCTCGCACTGATAGCTTACTAACAACTAGCCCAACGAAACACTCGACACAGAAAAAATTTACGGCCATTTTCTTTAATTAAGCCATTGATCAAAAACAAAATCTTGTTTAATTAAAAAAATTAACAAGTCAATTAAGCGTTTAATTATATTAACAATATTACTGCAGAAAATTTTGTTAGTATCAAAAAATGTTTAATTCATACTAAATATTCATTTATTTATTGACGCAAATTTAATTAATTTTTTAATTAATATCACAAATTTTTTAATTGAAATCAATTTTTTTTTATTCTGTATAATTTTAATTTAAAATACAAAATACTTTTTTAAGTAAAACAACCTTTTTGTATGAATACAACATTTTTGAATATAAGCTACATTTTTTATTAAAACGTACCTTTTTGAATTAAAAGTACCTTTTTGAATTAAATAACTTTTTTGAATCAAAGGAGAGTAATTTTTGAATAAAAAGAAAGTCCTTTTTGAATAAAAAGAAAGACCTTTTGAATAAAAAGAAGGGGAATTTCAATAAAATGTACCTCTTTGAATGAAAAGTTAATTTTGGAATAAAATGTACCTTTTGGTATAAATAGGACCCTTGGGAACAAAAAGTACCTTTAGGGATAAAAAGGACCTATACAAACAAAAAGTACCTTTCGGAATAAAAAGTACCTTTTGGAATAACATGTAACTTTTGGAATAAAAAGTACCTTTTAGAATTAAAAGTATCTTTTGGAATAAAAAGTACCTTTTGGAATAAAAAGTACCTTTTGGAAGAAAAAGTACCTTTTGCAATAAAAAGTGCCTTTTGGAAGAAAAAGTACCTTTTGGAATAAAAAGTACCTTTTGGAATAAAAAATACCTTTTGGAATAAAAAGTACCTTTTGGAATAAAAAGTACCTTTTGGAATAAAAATAACCTTTTGGATTAAAAAAAGTACCTTTTGGAATAAAAAGTACATGTTGGAATAAAAAGTACGTAATGGAACAAAAAGTGCCTTTTGGAATAAAAAGTAGCTTTTGAAATAAAAATTAACTTTCGGAATAAAAAACCAAATTCAACCAAGTTTTACAATTATATCTATATTTGATATGGTTTCAGGCGTATTAAAATGATTTCAAATAGGGCGCTTTATATAGGGCCAATAATGGCCTTTACAAAGTTTTACAATGCGTTTTTTTTTTGTTCAGTAAAGCTATGACAGTCCAAGTTTTAATATAATAGCATTATTTGTTACAGTTTTAGGATTTAGTACTCTTGAGAGAAGGCTTTATATGGGGCACACGTGAGAATACTGCATTATATTTATACTTCTGTATGAAAAAATTGCAATATTTACTTTGGGGCCTATGGTAATTTAAAAGGTGGTTGTTCCACATTTGTATTTATAACTCCTCTCTTACTGAACTGATTTTGTTCCATCCGAAACTGCTTAGAATAACTAAAAAAAATTTGACATCAACTTTGTTATTTCTTTTAAGTTGTTCGAAAGTAAGGGTTTTTTTAACAGACTGACAAGGTTAAATCGGGTAAGAATTAATCAAGGACACAGAATATATGTTAACTTTATGGAGTCTGAGATGAATATCAAAACTGTTTTACACAGATTAACAAACTTAGAAACCAACCTAAATAAATCCGATATTGACAACACGCTTAATTCTGGAGTTGGCTGCTATTGTAAAAAGTAATGGCAATTTAGCTATTTTTCCTCAATCTAGCGGTCTTATCTGTCAGTTTTATTTTGTGGGTTTTCTTAAAGAATATAAAATAACATTTCCGTTCACGACACAGCGTTGACGCTCTTATTTAAGTTTGTTACTGCAGCGTTTAAGCTAGGAGCTGGAAAATCTTATGATATATTCTCTGATGTAGGGTGGTATGTTAGTATACCCTATTCTCAACTAGTTGTGAAGGGTATAAAAAGGAACCTTTTGAAGCATGTTTAATTTTAAATGATAGCTGCCCTTTCCGATTTAGGCTAACTTGTTTGAATAAAAAGTTATTTTTGAACTAATAGTACCATTCGAATAAAATGTTCGGGGTTTTTTTAGCCAACAGCAACATTTTAAATAAAAAGTAATTTTTAGTAATCGTTGCATTTTCGAATAAAAAAATCGGTTTGAAAAAGAAATCAATATTCAGTTAAAAAAACTACCTTTTACTTAATTAAAGTTACTCTTTGAAAAATTTACATTTATGAATAAAAGTACATTTTATGATAAAAACCTTCGTTATGAATAAAAACTATATTTTTAAACCAAAACTATCTTTTAAAATAAGCGCTACTTTTTGTGTCAAGAAATTACATAAAAAGTGCTATTTCTTTTAAACCATATATTTTTATTAAGAATATATAATATAACATAAATGAAGTTTTTTAATGAAAAATGTAATTTGAGTCTAGTAATGTTTTATTTATAAAAAGCAAATCACTTCGAGGGTTCAATCCAATCAATCAGTTTCTAATCCTTGGGCTTATGTTTCATATTTTTTACAAAAACTCCCAACTAGACTTGTTTAGATTTGCTAGAAAAAAAAACAAAAACATATTTAATGTTTTATGAAACTTACTTTTGACTAAAATCATTCCTCTTACAAAAATTCTAACACTTCCAAACAAAGCCTTCAAAAGCATGCAATATAATATTTCGATTATTTCTTTTGAACGCGACACCAATAAATATATCCAAACCAAACCGAAACGAAAAAAAGAGAGAGGGAAAAAAACAAATCCTTGAAAATCTTCTAAAATAAATTCAAATACCAAATCGTTAAAGAATTCAAACATCCAAACGCTGCCTGTTACTAAATAGAAAAAAATTGAAAAAAAAAATTATGGTTTAACGTTACTTCGCTGCTACAAAGCCATAAATGTGAGAACTTATGATTTAAATTTTTTTCCAATTGTTGGTACATTTCTATTTCTATTCCTGCAACATCCATTCGTTGTGTATTTAAAGTTCCATTTTTATTTCCAATATTCTTTTTTCTTTATTATTGCTCACATAAACGTTTCTACTGTTTATTTGAATTTTTACATTTTGTAACTGAAGAATCAAATTTAACACTCAGACTCTGGCACACATTCAATATACATTTTCTAGCTTATTTTTTATTTTATATTGAAATTATGGAAAAAAATAAGCAGCGACAACAAACGAAAATTAGATTTATGGCTGTTAACGTTTATATTGATTTTCATTGCTGCCATCAACCACGAATTTGCTCCATTTATATAAATGTTTTTACCCGATTTTTTCTTTTCTTGTTTTCCAGTCGTTGAAATACAATTCGACTGAAAGAAAAAATTAGAAAAGAAAAACTCAAATGGAATTTGAAATATTAATATTTTAGCAGTTAGGCGTTAGATTGTAGGAAAACGTGCGATTTGTTAGAGGGGGTTTGAGAAAAAATCTGCTGACTATAGACAATTTACAAAATACGAAATATTTTAATTTAAGAAAAAAGTGTCTGGTTTTGGTAGTTGAATAACAATAAAAGAAAATTACTTTGCATCGTTGAAGTAATTTAAGGATATTTTAAAAAATACAGCCAAGGATATATTAAAGTAGCTTTTCGATAAACTTTTTATTTTTACTACACCATTTGAAATACTTTTTCCGTATCAAATTTTCAAATTAATTCAATAAAATTTTTCCAATTTTAAAACAAAAACTCTTTCTTAATAAAAAGAGATTTTGTTTCGTTACATTAAGCCGCACGCAGAGAAAAACATGATTAAATATGGTCACCTCCAACAATACTATTCTTAGACAAAATTTTAAACAAATTATGTTTAAATTTAACCATATTATTGTCACCGACAACCATATTATTGTTTAATTAGTCCTCCATCAAGAAGCCACAACCATATTATGGTTGCCTATAAACATGTTATTGTTAAATATGACAATAATTTGTTTTTAATATTAAATTCGTCTTATTTGACTAGAAATTATTCTACGCAATGCCGTGAAGAGATGGCCTTAATTACTATAAGAACAAATATAAAGTGAACTCTCGGAAACATTTTAGTATGCACTAAGATATCACATATATAAGTATATCACTGGATATCACACCACCATTTCATAAAGATAGGTTCATGACTTACAATAGGATCAATAAAATTGTTTACAAAAAATTGTTTATCACAAAAAAATTTTATGGTTTTAAATTAACAATAACATTTCCTAAGGGCAATATGTTATGGGTAAAAATCAACGATACTATTATTAGTGGTAAGCATATTTTGTTATTGCTACCCATTATATGTTCGGAGGCAAACATAATAAGGAAGACAAATTTAACCATTATATAATTGTCGACAGAGCTCGAAAGAAACTGTGTGTTTTTTGAAAGCATAAATTCCGAAACAAATTTTTAGCTTGTGAATTTGAACACAAACAAAATACGGTACAGCTGACGAACAAAAATACTTAGATAGCGTACCGATCTAGATTTAGAGTACGCGTAGTGTTCTTTTAGTACGATTTCCGTTTTTCTTACTGAACGCGTCGTATACTTTTTATATAAGTGTTTTGCTGGCCATATAAATATATATATTTATATATATATATAAATATATGTATATATATTTGTTCCTTTTACCATTCTGGGGAGCATAGAGCCACAACAAGTTGATTCCAATGAGCTCGATCGTCAGCGCGATGTACTACTTCGTTCCACTGTAGTCGTAGCTCGGCCAGTTTGGTTATGATTTGACGTTTCCAGGTGTGTGATGGTCGTCCGATGCGCCTGCTTCCCTGGGGGTACCAGTATATGACCTTCTTATTGATATCATCTAATGGCTTGCGGAGAGGGTGTCCAATCCAACCCCATTCGCGTCTTCTTATTTCCATCTCAATTGGTTTATATCTGACCAGAGCTGGGTATTTGATATTAAGGAGGGCCAGTAAACACGGAAGCCCCTATGCAGCAGCTGAAGAGACTGGGTATCGCAAGGTGCCACATTCCACGTTTCGCAACCGTACAATAATGTGGACTTAACGTTGGAATTGAAAATTTTAATTTTGTGTGCGTCTCGATATGTTAGACGATTTTCAAACAGCGTTAAGTTGGTCAAATGCATTGCGTGCCTACTTCATGCGACTGGCAACATCTGCTGATGAACCACCGGAATTATCAATGATACTACCTAGATAGCAGAAGGACTCTACACCAAATGCTTTTGGCTTTCTTTAAAGTTTCAAATATGATATTGCATGAGAAAGAGGTCGCACTTAGCATCGAAAAAAGTATACGCATATGCGATAAGTTAACGGACGTTTTGTTTTTCCCATATAAAATGTATTGGAATTCATTTACACAACCGTTGTCCTTCAAACCGGTTTCATTAAAAGGGGAATGTTGTTTAGTTGGCTATGGGCTATATATTTTTTTTCAAAAGAAGGACTGTGAGGAAAGGTAATGGGCAATTCCTACCTTTCCAAAACTATTTAACCGATTTTATTAATATATAAGAGATAGATAGATCCGTATTTATATGGACACATGCAGTTTTTAAAAATAGAATTATGCAGTTTTTAAAAACTACGAGGGTAGATAAGGGCAGAAACAATCTAACCGATTTGAATTAAATATATAGTTAGATCCCTATTTAGATGGACACACTAGCTGGGTATTTAAAAAAAGGACTACGTGGGGGGAGGCGAGCGTTGTTTCAAACGCCGGGTATGGACTGTTACGAGGGTAAAGTATGAATAAAAAATAAGCGCAGTCAAGAATGAAATATTATCAATAAAATTTTAGTTGATTTCATGTTGTAAAATTCCTGTCTTCATAAAAATAATTTAATGAAAATTAAATTCAATGAACTTAAGCCTAATTAAAAATATCTAAATTTGGATTAAAAACCATTAACAGTTCAATAAAATAACCACAATACTAATTATTAAAAAATAAGCACTTTTAAAAATAAACAGTAACTTTTTAAATAAACTCAGACTTCTTGATAAAGAGTACCTTAAAATAAAAGTTCGATTTAAAATAAAACGTAACTTTTGAAAAAAAGTAATTTTTTTAATAAAAAGTAACGCTTAAATTTAATAGTATCTTTTAAATCAAATAGTGCCTTTTAAAATAAAAATTAACTATAAAACAGTTACCTTTTAAAATAAAAATCACCTTTTCAAAAATACTTTTCATAATAAAAAACTCACTTTTATGAATAACTTTTTAAAGAAATTCAAACGCCAAGTGCACCTTTTTGTCATTGATTTTAGTAAGTTTTTTGCTTTTTCTGTATAAAAATAAAGAGTTTTGTTACGCCCTTTTGCATTCTAGGGGACGATATGTAGGTTTGTTTGGGGTTAAATCTTGCAACTATGTTTTGAAGCAGATATCTTCAACCGATTGAGATGAAATTTTGTACTCACATTCAGTTTGGGTGCAGTGATGTCAGATGTAGGGAATTTTCCCTTTTTGTAGAGATTTTTTTGAAAATTTTGAAGCGTAGGGAAAAAAGGACAGATTTTTTATATCAGGCAGAATGTATGGAATTTTTAAAATTTTCGGTTTTTTCTTTAAATACACTATAGTTTAGTTAAAGAAATAGCTAAAATTCAAAATATTTTGCATTCCCAACTTATTTGAAAGAGAACCACTACAAAATTTTTCAGCAATCTGGTATCAGCAAAAAAATGAAGGTATGGTAATACCACTGAACACGGAAAATGCGTTTTTTTTTTATTTTTCTTACTTTGTTACAAGGCCGATTAATTCTCCAGATGATTCGTTGTATTTAGATTGTGAGGTTGTCAAAATCTGCTTGTTTGTATGAAGTTGATGACATTTGAAACATTTGTGTCGTATTGTCGTTGAAGAAGTTGCGATGACCTGTTTAATTGGCGTTGATTTGTTACAAATTGTATTTTATTACAAAGCGCGCGTGTGGTTTTTAATAAGTTGCCAAAATTATTCAAAGTTTTAAGAAGTTTTTCTTTTTTTTTGCCTTTGCCAAGGTGTAAAATATATTTCTTAAGGATTTTTTTAAAAGTGAAATAATACATTTCAATTTTGTTAGAGTAAGTAAACAAAACGTTAACCTTTTATTGCAATTTTCTCTAGTTTTTTATTGCAATTTTCTCTAGTAAAAAAATTGTAATTGCAGAAAAATGTCATCTTCTGATTCTTCTGAAGAAACATATACTACACATAGTATAAGCAAATATCGCAAGCAACGATTTTGCTCAAGTTGGAGTAAGGATGACAACTTTAAGGGTTGGCTGGAGCCTATTAAAAATAACGATTTCAAGTGCAAGTGTAAGTGTTGTGATAAGGTTCTCAACTGCGGAAAATCATGTCTTGCAAAGCATGCTGCAACCGAGATGCATAAAAAACAAGTTTTAGCTGTAGATGCCACAAAAAGAATTAATTCTTTTTTTAGTAAACATAACGCTAATATATACAATGATGGTGCTAATTTTGAAGTTCGAATTTGCTTGTTTTTTGCTGAACAGAATGTAGCGGTTCAAGGGGTAGAGCATTTAATACCGCTTTTGAAAAACATAGTTTCAGATTCTGAAATAATAAAAAATTGTCAACTAGGTAGAACAAAATGTACACAAATTAATCGAAATGTTTTGGCCAAAGAAGAAAAAAAAATTTTATACAAAATCTGCAAAATAATATGTTTTCAGTACTGATAGATGAAAGCACTGACATTGCATCACAGAAAACAATGTGTGTTCTTGTCAGATATTTTAACGAGAATCAAGAAAGAACTCTAGTTCAGCTTTTGGATTTACTTCACTTGGGATCAGTTTGCACTGCCGAATCGCTGTATAACAGTTTCAAAACAAGCATTTTGGGTTATGGAATTCCATATAAAAATATCATTGGTCTCTGCTGCGATGGTGCCAGTGTAATGGTAGGTCAGTACAACTATTTTCCCTCAAGACTTTTAGCAGATAATCCAGATGTTATTACAATTAAATGTATATGCCACTCAGCAGCCATCATTGCAAACAAAGCATGTTTAATGTTGCCAAGAGCACCCGAGGATTTGGTAAGGCAAATCGGAACTTATATTTCGGGAAGTTCTAGGCGATGGTGTCAATTGGAAGAATTTCAGGAAATGCTTAGTGTAGAAAAAAAGAAAATTCTGCGAACATCGGCTACCAGATGGTTATCCCGTCAAATGTGTGTGGAAAGAATTTTGGAAAACTGCCATGTTTTGTTGGAATATTTTAAATACGCGTCTACTCATGACAAATTAAAATCAGCCGAATTGATATTAACTGAGTTAACATATGAATGTAACAAGGCATATTTGCTTTTTTTAAAATATGTTTTAAGCTATTTTAATTCATTGAATGCACATTTTCAAACTAAAAAGCCGTTAATTCATGCGCTCCATTCTGAGTCTTTGAAAATTTTTTTTAAGCTTGGTCAAAATGTTATTAAAAAATCTGAGCTAAAATTTGATTGTGTTGTAAGATCGCCACATGTTTATTTGCAAATCGAGGAAATTTACGTTGGCAGTGAATGCGAAGATTTACTAAAAAGTTTTCCTCAGCAAAGTGCTTTTCAAATAAAATCTGACTGCCTCCAATTTTATATAACTGCTCTAGAGGAAACCCATAGACGACTACCTTTGAAGAATAATACAATTTTCAAAGAAATGGAATTTTTGAGTCCAGAAGCAGCCCTTGGTGGCAGAAATAAAAATGTTTTTAAATTTAAATTATTGTGCCAAAAATTTAATATTGATATTAATAATCTTACACAAGAGTGGTTAACAATGGAATACAATTTTTCCGAGTATGCAAAGCCGTCTTTATCTAAACTAGATGTGGAGAAATTTTGGTCTTCAATAATTAAATTCAAAAATTTTAATGATAATTTAATGTTTCCAAGCTTTTCGAAATTATATTAGCTTTATCACATGCTAATGCGGACGCCGAGAGAATATTTTCAGTTATAACAGATGTCCGAACAAAAAAAAAGGAATAAATTAAGCCACGACGTTTTAAACTCAATTTGTATCATAAGATCTCATTTAAATGTCTAATGCAATGAACTGCATACATTTTAAGTGCACTACTAGTCATTTTAAAAGAATGAACTCTAAAGAACTTTATAATTAACCAAATATTTTAATTCATTCATATTTTTAAAAAATAACTTATACTTTAAGTTTTTATTTCATTTTTCTGATATTTTTGCTTTGAAAAATATTTTTGAAATACATAGTTTTTTTTTATATATTTTGCTGAAATTAAAAAAATATATTTTTTTTTACTGTACCTGAATTAATTACAATAAAAGTATTTTAAAATGTAAATGAAATTTACTTTTGATTAAAAAGTTATTGTTTTTTATTAAAATAATTGAATTGATTGCGTAGGGGAAAAAATTTGGTAGTAGGGAAAAAAAATTTCAATGTAGGAAAAAAAGGGAATTTTGTTGAGAATCGTAGGGATTTTTAAAATTATTGTCTGACATCACTGTTTGGGTGACAAAACATGTTCAGCTGTGTGAGGTTATTTTAAATCCAAAGTGGTAAAAAACCTAATATGGTGGATTAATTATTTTTAATGCATTCCTACAATATAAGTATCAAATCATAAGGCTTGCTAATAATACTTCGTAAATAAAGTGACATCACTCTAAGCCCAATAAGGCGGACTAAGTTTTTAATGTTTGCCTACAATGTGGGTATTCAATGAAAGGACTAACTGAGAATACGAATGCGAGTTTTAAATTAATTAAAAGTAGAAACCCTTTTCGCAAATCAATCATTTATTTAAATATGCTAATAAGAGAAAAATAAATTAAAATTTAAACCCTTTTTTAAACAACAAGCTTTTATTTAAATTCGTTAAAAAGATAAAAAAATAAACTTTTACTATGAACTTACGAGTATAACGTCATTACAAAATTTATATGGTATAAAAGCTTGTCGCAAAATTTATTTGTGATTTTTACTATTAAAATTTTCAAAATAAGTGAATACGAGTACTTAAATCTCGCAACAACCTTTTATATCATATAAATTGTGTAATGATGTTATAAGTTGATAGTAAAAGTTTATTTTTCTCTTTTTAGCGCATTTAAACAAAAGCTTGTTCCTAAGAAGGTGTTTTTAAATTTAATTTATTTAATTTATTTACCTTTTAAAATTAAAGTAACAAAGGTCCTTTAAGAATAAGAAGTACATTTTTTTATTGAAAAGCTCTTTTTTAAAAAGATATAACCTTTATAATATACCTATTTGAATATATGTACATACATATTCACATATTTTAACAAAAGTTAACCACGAACATTTAAATAAAAAAAAAATTAAGGTATTATTTGAAAATAAAGTGGCTCCTTAAATCAAAACAAGCTTCTAGTTGGTTTCTTATACACATATTATTATGACCATCAGTGTACATTTAAGCACACATTGATTTTATAGTGCTATTTTATTCAAAATCCGTCTATTCTTTTTTGTATTGTTTGTTTAACACTTTGAGTTTTCTTACTGTTTTGGTTACGAGTGTGGCTTAAGAGGTTTATTTGTGTGTGTGTGTGTGTCTGTGTTCAAGTATTTTCCATTTCAACATAAATTTCTTTACCGCTATCAGAATACATTCTCATTAGTTCCTAAAATGAAGAAAATATTGGCAGAAACAAATATTAAAGAATGAATAAAGGAGTTCTTTTTTAACAAAAAAAATTATGATACCCGTGAGTTTATTTCTATACCGACGATAAACAACCCAACTAACATTTGCGCTAGTATTTATAAGGATATTTTTTAGATAGGGCTACATATACGAATACATAGATATATACAAAAAAAAATGTCTGGTTTTTTAATGTTACAACCTTTTGTTGTAATTTTATTGTTTTTTTTTTTCTTTTATTTTTATTATACATTTGGTTTCCCTTTTGTGTGATTGTTTTGTGTAAAAATTTTTAGTATAAATCTTTGTTTGTTTATTATTATTTTTGGTTTTCTGTTTTGTTTCATTTTTACAAAATAAATATCATAAAAAGTCGTTGCTGTTACCTACCGGTACTCTGTTAAATTTGCAAACATTCCCTGGAAGCAAATTCAGCTGATTGTTTCTTTTTTATATTCATATGTACATACATTAATCCAATAAAATATGAACTTGTGTTTAATAGGATGAGTATGTGTTGTAAAAGTAAGCTACCGTTCAGATACTTTGTATGACCCTTGGAGTACCAGTTTTAGGTGCTACAGAAAACGTAATTATTTTAATAAATTTTTATTTGTTTTTCTCTTACCTTTGATTATATCAGTACTACAGAATGGCGCAGAAGGAGCTATAAGGTTTAAATTATTTATAACTTTTTTATTTATGCGACTATTATTACTTTTTTTTAATAAAGTACTTTATGGGGGAATTTTATTCGAATAGCTATGAAAACTGATAGCCTATTAGTGATGTCCATTATGTGATTCGCGCATATGTGCTCTTTTTTTAACATATCTCCCATAACTTTTTGCAAAATTTCTGGTGTAATTATTCTTATTAATTCCCCAAGTCTTCTTACCAAACCGGTGAAAAGAAAACAAAAAAAATTATACAGTACAAGCTTATAATAATTGTCACGATCTGTGGTGCTTTTAAAGGAGTAGTGCATTTTTTAAAACTCGCTTATATGTATTTACTGAGCTTATAAAAAAACTTGCTTAATTCCATAAACATCTAAAAAAGCTATTCTACTTGCATCGAGTAAATTTAGTTTTGATAAAATTATTTTTGGTGCGTTTTTAATTGTATTTGACTCAAGTTTGAAACGATGATTATATGAGAATTTTTTATATCCTCCACCACCAAGTTTGTCATTCCGTGTAAAACTTTTTTATTAAACATCTAATAACCCATAAAGTATATATATATATATATATTTTGGCTCCTTCAGTAATTCTATTTCGATTCGGCTTTGCCCGTCTATCCGTCTGTCGGTTTGTTGAAAACACGCTCACTTTCGAAAACTCAAAATAAAAGAACAAACTTGGTCCTAACGAGTTTGTGATTGAAATCCAGCAACATCGGTTCAGTAGTATCAGAGCTATGAATAAAAATTTGAAACCAACACCCTAAAAAATGTATCGTTTTGTTACAAAAACCAACATAAATCGTGGAGTAATGCACGGAATAATATAAGATTTTGAACAAATTCGTTTAATATGACTGGAAATCATGGCGTAGAATATCGTGAAGGTGGGTCTGTAAATTACCAAAAAGCCTACACTCGTATAACAGTTTAGTACGACTAAAGCCATTATCAATACGACTATCGCAATAAGATTTAGTACGTCACAGTTTTATAGAACAAGAAATCACATTTATAGAGCCCACTCCTGATATATTCGAAATGTCTCTGTAGGGTACCAAAGATCCAACATAGCCGAATACAGCCTCCTAACGGGCTTATTAAAATTGTATTATATTAATTAGTATTGTGGTTATTTTATTGAACTGTTAGGGGTTTTTAATCCAAATTTTAGATATTTTTTAATAAGGCTTAAGTTCATTGAATTTAATTTTCATTTAATTATTTGTATGAAGACAGGAATTTTACAACATGAAATTAATTAAAATTATAATTAGTATTGTGGTTATTTTATTGAACTGTTAATGGTTTTTAATCCAAATTTAGATATTTTTAATTAGGCTTAAGTTCATTGAATTTAATTTTCATTAAATTTTTTTTATGAAGACAGGAATTTTACAACATGAAATTAATTAAAATTTTTTTATTGATAATTTTTCATTCTTGACTCCGCTGAGATTTGAACCCAGGCGTTCACGGACAGGTTGCCCAGACTAGTTTCGATTGTAACCACACAATCTCGTCGGTGGGGTTTGCCGTTTTACTCACTCGGCTATTGAGGCCGGGCGACGTCAATAGTCAAACATCAATCCTTAAATCAAATGGTATTTCACTTTGGTAGATCGAAATTTGCTTTTTGAATGAATGATTATCTATTTTAATTGATTTACATGTTCTTCCTAACTTCTGTTTTTTCGTACTTTTTGTCAAGAATTCTTCTTGAAATCCAAAGTACATTTTTTTATTTTTGATGTTTTTGTCTTTCTTTTTTTTGTTGGCCTTTTTCAGCACAACTTGAAGGACAAATGTAAACATAGCTCGTGCCTTAGCTGTTAACAATAATTAGTATTGTGGTTATTTTATTGAACTGTTAGGGGTTTTTAATCCAAATTTTAGATATTTTTTAATAAGGCTTAAGTTCATTGAATTTAATTTTCATTAAATTATTTGTATGAAGACAGGAATTTTACAACATGAAATTAATTAAAATTATAATTAGTATTGTGGTTATTTTATTGAACTGTTAATGGTTTTTAATCCAAATTTAGATATTTTTAATTAGGCTTAAGTTCATTGAATTTAATTTTCATTAAATTTTTTTTATGAAGACAGGAATTTTACAACATGAAATTAATTAAAATTTTTTTATTGATAATTTTTCATTCTTGACTCCGCTGAGATTTGAACCCAGGCGTTCACGGACAGGTTGCCCAGACTAGTTTCGATTGTAACCACACAATCTCGTCGGTGGGGTTTGCCGTTTTACTCACTCGGCTATTGAGGCCGGGCGACGTCAATAGTCAAACATCAATCCTTAAACCAAATGGTATTTCACTTTGGTAGATCGAAATTTGCTTTTTGAATGAATGATTATCTATTTTAATTGATTTACATGTTCTTCCTAACTTCTGTTTTTTCGTACTTTTTGTCAAGAATTCTTCTTGAAATCCAAAGTACATTTTTTTATTTTTGATGTTTTTGTCTTTCTTTTTTCTTGTTGGCCTTTTTCAGCACAACTTGAAGGACAAATGTAAACATAGCTCGTGCCTTAGCTGTTAACAATAATTAGTATTGTGGTTATTTTATTGGACTGTTAATGGGTTTTAATCCATATTTAGATATTTTTAATTAGGCTTAAGTTCATTGAATTTAATTTTCATTAAATTATTTTTATGAAGACAGGAATTTTACAACATGAAATTAATTAAAAATTTTTTATTGATAATTTTTCATTCTTGACTCCGCTGAGATTTGAACCCAGGCGTTCACGGACAGGTTGCCCAAACGCGATATATGCTTATAAGCAAATGCACGAAACTGTTTCGCCTATTTTAAAAAGTACACTGTAATTGCATAATTGTGGATGCTTGTAAGCGTAAGATATTGTTAATCGCTGTAATACTATAAAAAAAAAATAGTAATAAAGAAATCAAACCATATAGATCATTCTGCGCCACCCTGTATTTCATACACCCAACGCAAGTCATTTTAATAATATTAATCAGGTTCAATTATTTTTGTTCGTTGTTCGATTGTAATAAATTCCCCAAGTCTTAATCACAATATGCTGAAAAATACAAAGAAAAAAATATAATTAAAAAAGTTATAGAGAATTAAAACCATATAGCTCGTTTTTGGCACACTGTTTATTCCGAGATTTGTATAGATTAGAAAAACAATTGAGTAACAGTATATAATTTCCACAAACAATATTATAGACGCCCTACTGAAAATCACTTCAAGAAAAAAAGCTGCTATTTTAGTGCTGACAACGAAGAAGGTTTTAAAGCGAAAAAAAATAAAAATATATTATGGTTTAAGAAAATGCTTGAAAAAAGGCATTTAAAACAGTAAAAGCAAAAAATTTATGAATATGTTAATATAGTTAGCCTTTAAAAAAGCATTTTAGGAGTGCTTTATTTGCATGTTTTATTATGTTAAAATAAGCGCTTTTTGTCAGCAGAAAAACGTCCTCCAAACCGGGAACACCCCCTACAAAAATCAGGCATCCCATTAGCAGGTTTAAAGCGATTTGAGGTATGAATTCATACATAAAACCTGCTCCTTTTGGAGCACATTTTTTACTGGGAATCGTTATCAGAGTCAAAAATTTAAATAACGTCATCAATGGGTTAACATATCGGCATCACAGAAATGACGAATCGGAGTCAGTTTGATAAAACATATCGTTAGTGCGATGACTCAGTAACATCAAAAAAACGACTCATTAACATCACTTAAGTCAAAGTGAGAGAATATTATTTTCGCTTCGAGGTTTACTTTTTAAACATTAAAACAATGTTAATAATACACAAAATGTTGGTATCGAATGGATGTCGCTGTAGTCATAGCATAGATGACGCATAAGATACGACAAAATTATGTGATGACGTATTTAAATTTAACCCGGTCGTGTAGTTTCCCTGCAGCTGCAAACATTCTTCGTTCAACATTTTCTACAAAATACGAGTGCACACAAAAACAACCTTCCTTTCACCTACGTAAATGCCGTGATTTACTAATATCCCCATTTTCTTATGACTTCATTGAGATTTAATTATAGTTTCATCAGTTGAACCACAATGTAAAAACATTGATTTCATGCAATTAGTTGCTTGTGTGTCGTGTGTGTTGCGTTTCATCGGTGTTGTGTAAGCTGCCTTAAGGACTTAACGAAAGTATTAATAATTAGAATTTTTTGCATTTAAAGAATATTTGTGTTATTAAGTTTCAAAACATATTTCTTTACCCGTTAAACATTTCTTTTGAATAAAATCAAAATTTACATTTTTCCCAAAAAATCCTTAATTAACGATTTCATGTTTCCTTTATTTTAAATAATTTTTATTTACACCGTTCATTATGAAAATCTCTAGTGGAGTGAAAAAGGATATTTTCCTTTTGACCCAAAGTTCAAAATAATTTTTTTTCACGTATGAAACACATAAATTTAAGGAATTAGAAATACAACGATTTTTTTAAATTTTTTTTTTTTTGCTAAAAGAATTAAACGGGGTTTTTATGTTGATTTTCTCGGTACTTTTAAACACGACATTTTTAGATGGCTTTACACAGTTTGAAAAAAAAAACTTTCAATTCCACAAAAAGGACCAGAGAAAAAATAAAATAAAAACCTCATGGCTCAGATTTTTTACTTCTTTTGTTGGCGGTGGTGATGATGATGACGATGGCGTGGAAATGCTAGATGAGAAAAGAGGTGAAGTGGGAATGTGAAAAAAGGTTACTTTTGGTTTAATTGTTGGTTGAGTAAAAAGGATGAAGTTTTTTAATGTTGCTTTTTCTCATACATAACGGATATTTTTTTTTTTTGCTATATTTATAGCCTGGTTGTAACAAGTCTATGCCACAACGCTTGCCATACTCACACATACACAAGCACTCACACACACAAAGCGACCATTGTATGAGGCGCGGAGTTTGTGGTTTTATAACATTTTGTCGTTTTTTTTTTCATATATTTTTGAGATTAGCTGGTGTTTTTTTAAAGTACTTTTTTAAACTCCTACAAAAAGGTAAAAAAGAAAAATATAATATTAATTAAAAATCTTTTGGTTTAACTGATTTTTTATAGGAAAACCTATAGTTTCTGTTTGTAGCTTTTTTTTAAATTTTTTCCATGGGTTTAATTTCGACCTTTTCTTGGTGATTTGTCAACGGATTAATAAAATGTTTTTAACAAAATAAATATGCTTTTTTCATTAAACTTATAAACAGAATTAATAGAAATGTTTAAAAAATTATTACGATGTACTTAAGGGAGTTTGAGAAGCCGCATACAAATAACACGCTGATGTATTAAATTGTATTTATGTATATTTAAACATTTTTTTGAAGACAAAATTTTTGGAGCTTTTTATTATTTTTCCTCAAATAGGCATGTTGGTAGGAGGTAGAGTATATATCACATACATGTCAGTCATTATTTGAGATGTTTTTTTTTCCTTTTTTTTTTTTTGGTTGGGAGTGGTACAACATGACGTATGATTGATAGGCATTTGTTAGGTCTTTATAAAACATATTTAAGTCCCGGAACAACTTGTTTGAAAAAAATGATTGGCTGTTTTTCCTTCTTTTTATAAGTCAACAGGAAAAAAGGGACTAAAACTACTCTATAAAAAAGGCAAGAGATCAAAGTAAATTACACTTTAATGTGAAAATAAAAAAAGGATTTTGAATACAATTTTGTACGCTTTTCATTATAATTTCCTTTTGGGGCTGACATATTTTTAATAGATGTATAGCGATCACGTTTTTTATATGGATACTTTGAGTAAAGTGTATTTCCTTTTATTATAAAAATATACTGGAAATTAATCATATTAAATACGCAAAAAAACGAAATTAAGTTTTGTATTTTTGTATATATTAGAACACTTACTTTTGCAATTAATCAAAATCGCTGTTAATGTAGAATGTAACTAAAAAAGAAATTTGTTTCGTAACCGCAACCAAAGAACACATGAAATAATTATCGAAACTCCTATAAAGTGTTAAAGTATAATCTAGATCATTGTAACATTCTAAGTCTATCCAGCTGTGTCCGTTTAACTGCACATCTGCCTCTAAAAAGTGCTGTTGAGCTCGCTAAGCCAGATGAGATAAAGCAACAAAGGTTTTGCATATGTGTCTTGAGGAGCATCCACCTCATTTTGTTGTGCTTTCTGGTTATTTTAGTGTAACCAACGGCTCTAGCTTGGTAAGGAGCTGGATTACTCGCAAGCAAATGGCTTGTGTCTAAAATATAATAATAAAAATTGCGCTAAATACATTTAAAATTGTTATTATATTTATAAGAAAAATTAATAACGAAATTAAAATCGTGCTTTTTTTCTATAAAAAAAATAAAAAACATTAAACCTTAAATTAAAAATGTTAATTTAAAGTAAACGATGTCCTACCAATATTACTGTGTATTTTAGCAGACATATTACAGTAAGCATATTAGCAAATTATTGCTACGAAATACTATATTGCGCAAAATGAATCACCCAATCGGAAGATGATTGTTTTGCAAATGACTTCCTACGTCAATCAATGAAAATCGCAGTGTACATGCAATGGAGCGCTATAATCCGACAGAGAGTGGAAGAATTGTGCCTTCAATGAAGAAGACGATTTTGAGTCAAAAATCATTATGAGTGCCGTTGCCATTTAAGTGGTTACGTCCATAAACAAAAATTTAAATTCTGAGGCACTGAAAATCTGAGTGCAATGCACGTATAGCCGTAACATCCACTTAAAGCCACTGTGTGGTGTGGCAGTCACGCTGTAGGAGTATTCAGCATGGACAGAAAGATCGTACGATTTAACCATTGCAGACTTCTTTCTTTGGGGTTACTTAAAGACGTATGATTATGCCATCAAGCCCTTGACAATCGCAGCCCTTAAGGAGATTATTCGGCAGGAGTGCGAACAATTATCACCGGAAATCTTGCAAAAAGTCATAGAAAATGCTTTAAATAGGCCAAAAATGTACACAAATACTGGCAATAGTCACTTGGCGGATATTATATTTTTCACTTAACAGAAAAATTTTAAAGGTCCAAAAATAGTCAAATTAATTACATGAGTACCTGTCAATATACTATGTCTTATGATGGTTTTTGGCTTTGGGTTTGTTAATATATGCCCCCGTATGTGTTTTCGCTGAATAATACACATACAGGTTACAATAGTATATTCGATTATCGGACCGTATACACCAAGCCCCTTGTTTAGGAGTTCGAGCTATCTAATCTCTGGTGCCATTAGAACAGCCAGCAGCTTTTGTTGAATCGCAACAGATCATACAATGAATCCTCCTCACAATTCAAATCACTCCATTGGCTCTCGTAGCAATTCGGGCACATTCTACCGGGCCCCTTAGGTACAACCTACAGCAACCACATGTACCCCTTTTACCAACTCTAATTTCGAAAATCACTCTTTATCATTAAGCATCGTTTTGTTCATAAGCATATTTTGTGGTGGCAGACCGCTATTATTTATGCGAGACCAATATAAAGTCACATAAGTATCAGCACATCATGCAATAGATTGAACCCATCACCGCTTTTCCTATTCCGAGCTGGAAGCCGTGGGTATCTTACGTCCAGGGCAATAGCCACAATACTACTAGAAGTTACTAACTTCTCACTAGTGCATAATGTCACTCCACTTAAACAACATCCGAACCCCACTTCTCAAAACTTCAAATACAATATCACATCATCACAACATCTAGTAGTAGATCAGAGCTTTCGCCACTATTCATGTTTCAAGAAGAATCTGCCATAAATTGCTCCTTTTATACAACCAGCTCATAAACACCTTAACGCGTTGCAGGTAGACTACGAGTCTTTACTGCAACGTAGTAGATCATTTCCTTCGTCAAATTAAGCAAATACAAAGTTCTTTACTACTACGGCCATGCATAACCAATCATACCCAATTAATTCACATTATCACAATTGATAACAAAAAACATTCTACCTACAAGAATGTATAATCACAAAATTTATCTCAAAGTCAAAGACCAAAGACCAAAGAGAAAGTGGCAGTAAAAGAAGACCTCACCAGATAGTCAGTTACGGTGCAGTACCACCGCGGGCCATCTGACTCCCGTGGCACCAGATAACCATAGGTACTCTGGTCAGTACCCCATACTATTGAAATCCGAAAACTTCAAAACCATTAGTTTTTAGATACCGACATATCCTAGGATAGCCTCACCCAAAGCCTCAATTCTTTAGCCATCTGGAACTCAGATGTTTGTTATTATATTGAAGGCATTCGCGAAGGCTTTTTTCTGAATACATAACTTGGTCCCCTGTAAAGTCCCAAACAAAAATTCTCATCATTCGAAATAATTTTTTTTTATTTAGGAAAAAAAGTTATTCTAAAACAAAATAAGATGCTTAATTTTGCGCCGCCTTGGATATTTTGATAACGTGTATATATAATATGAATCTTTTAATTATTTTATATTATAACTAACATTGACCATATAATAGATACTGAATATTTTATTATAAATATTGCCAATAATATGATAAATATTGGGCATGTTATAGTTATTATTTACCATATTTGGTTAAATATTGATTATATGATAATACACCATATAAATATACACCATGTCATAAATACTATTGGTTATGTAAATCATATTACTTTTATTCTTAATTTGTGAAATATTTTTTCAGGTCTAAGCGAGTTTTGAAAGTTTAATCAGAAAGCCGATTTCAATAGGCAGATTTTATTAAATCATTACAAATTGTGCATTTGGCTTATTTAAACATTAACTTACTTAAGCTTATCTAACATTTGCAATACATGATTGATATAAGTATGTTTATAAGCAAAACTTTGCCTTTTTAAATTATTTTAGTAAAAAGAAGAAGGATATTATATGTTTTGTGCTTTTTTATATTAGGTGTATTCATTAACTTTACTAGAAGAAACTTGATACGAGAGAGTAAACTTTGAATTTACAACATTTTTCTCCCAATTACTCAAAAAAATAAAAAAAGTAAATGAACGCTTTATCAGCACAAACTAGCAATTTAGGAATATCGACACTATTCAGTTGTAAGATACAAGACTATTTCTTAATAAATTCATTTGTTTTGAACTATTTGTTCCTTCATTTTAAAAAAATTAATATTTTACGTTATTGAAAAACTTCTAATTTAAAAATAATGAAAATTATTTTAGTTTTGTAAACAAAAACATGAAACAGGTGGTTGAATAATTCTTGCTAGTAAAAATTGTACTGTCAGAAATGTTACAAAAAATTTTTGTCTCTTAAATTTTTACGCTCTTGTGTCACTATCTCGTTGCAAGTTTTTCAAATACGTAAGCACTTACTAGTAACAATTATTGAAAATAAGCAATAATTTTCTGTAAATGAACACACCTTTTATTATGCTGTTTGAAATTAGAACTTCCTCTATTAAAAAAAAAAAAAACATTAATACAACAATCCACAACAAAACTAATAAAAGAATTTTAAGTGTGCCAATACAATACTCATATAGCCAGCTAATGGTACTACTGTGCAGTATACAAACCAGCAAATAAACAAACAATCGCTTTGCACGTTTACTTTGATTTTAATTGCATCAATGGAGTTTATTAATTAGTTTTAATTAAAATAAAAATGTTCGGAGAGTACTCAATAAGTGAGTTAACAGACACAGAGTGGGTGAAAGGGGAAAACAACAATAGAACGGAGAAAGTAAAAGGTACAACAAGGCAGATATTTAAGGTCACAATAAATAAATAAAAAATAATTAAAAATGAAATAAGCAGAAAGGGCAAAAGAAAAATAGATTTTTTTTACCGCAAACAATTTTAGGTTCTTTTTTTCTTTTAACTTTACCGTCATTTGTTTACACGCTCTCTTTAACGGCACCTACACAAATACAAATACATACAAATTTATACAAAAAATACAACAATACAACCAATTATAAAACACTTTCCACCCAATATTTTTTCGTTTTGGTATGTTTTTTTTTTTTGAGTCCAATTCAATGTTTCATTACAAATCCATTATAAACCCAACAAATAAAGCAAACAATTGTAGCAAATTGGCGTTTCCACGCCAATACAAGCCATTGCGACAGCAAAAAAAAACAAAACAAACAACATTTTAATCTAAATCAGCCCCAGAGCTGTCAGATATGGAAACTTGCGATTTTTTAAAACATATTTTTGAACAATCTTTCATATGCCAACGTATATATAAATGTATGTGTATTTTTAAATATTCCAACATTAAAATGCACAATGATGTTAAAGATGAATTTTGCAACATTTAACGGAAAAATAACACTTTGCTGGTTGAAAAAACAGACAAGCCGGGCACATGGCGCTTTAACATAATTCGGGTACGCTGATTGGCTCTGGTGTTCGAGATATACCATTATTTCGAAAATCGAAATTCCGCAATAAAATTTAATTTAAGAAATATAAAACTTTTTTTCTAATTTGAGTAGTCCTTATTGAAACATAATCTTTTTTGAAAAAAAAATTGATTTTTTTTTATCAAAATTTCGAAATTTTTGTTTATTAAAAATTCATAAAGAATTGAAAAATGCAGCTTGGCTTCTAATTTTATAAGCCATAAATGATTAAAATCTGTTAGCAACTTTTGATTTAATTCACAAAGGTCGACAAATTTTAATTAATTTAAGAATTTCATAAAACGCTATATTTGTGTGGGAGCCCCCCTAGGAAGTGGTGATAAGGGGCAAGTATGTCTCGAGAAAATGTTAAGGACAAAAAATTAATTGCGGTCGGTCATACCTTATATACCATTAGGGGCGACTTCTGGGAATTTATGGGACTTTTTCTTCAATATATGTATATGAAGAATATAATTTAAATGGAGCATATCATAGGATTTTTTTTAATTATTAAATTCTTTATTCAACATTATGTTATGTTATACAAATATTGCGTTTTATGAAATTCTTAAATTAAATAAAATTTGTCGACTTTTGTGAATAAAATCAAAAGTTGCTAACAGATTTTAATCATTTATGGCTTATAAAATTAGAAGCCTAGCTGCATTTTTTAATTTTTTATGAATTTTTAAAAAACAAAAATTTCGAAATTTTGATAAAAAAATTAATTTTTTTTAAAAAAAAAGCTATGTTTCTAAAACGACTGCGAATATTAGAAAGAAGTTTTTTAAATATTTTCAACACGCTAAAGCGTTTTTGAGTTACTCGAACATATGTTGTGCAACCGCCTCCATTTTCGAAATAACGGTATATCTCGAAAACCAGAGCCAATCTTAAAAAACAGCGGGCACCACTCATGTAACATACCTTGGCATACACCTTAATATAATTCTTACCTGGTGCCCACGCATTAAAGCCAAGAGGCTTCACATGAAAATAAAAGGCTTGCATTGGTTAACCAACCACAAATCAACATTAAGCCATGACTGTAAAGTACAAAACAGTTCTTAAGCCAATTTGGGCATACGGCATTAAGTTATGGGGAACTGCAAGTAGAACCAGTGTTTGTCTTATACAAAGACTTCAATCAAAAATTCTTGGGACCATGAGTGATGCGCCATGGTACGTAACAAATTAAATTAAATAAGTCAAAAAGAAATTCGAAAATATTCGTGAAAAATAAAAAATTAAGACGCAACAAGATCCATACCCGATAGCAAGACAACTGTTCAAGACCCCATCGAAAACAAGACTTCGTAGAGCCGACTAACCAACACTTAAAATATTATGTAGCTTAATTCCACAGAAAATTCATTTTAAACAACTGAAAATTTATTTAAAAACGGATCATTTACATTTAATTTACAACAAATGAATTTTACATAAATTTCATTTTTTATTTAACAGCATATTCTGTAAAATTTAACAGACCAAAAATCAAATTACATAACAATATCAGTACGCAAAAACATTATTTTTTGTTAGTTTTTTTTAAATAATAAACATAAACATTAAAAAATAAAATTATTCGTAAAATCCCAGTAAACCAAACGATATTGGAACGTAATCGAAACGATATTATATAGGTGAGAGAAAGTATTACAAGTAATAGTGGTTTTCGAATCGAAAACGATAGTTTTTACGTACTAAACTGTACCTTTCCTTCTAATATCGTTTTTCCATTTAATAATGATATCGAATTTCCAATCATATTTTCCAATAATAACGATAGTGAAATCGCATTGTAAATTTTTCGAAAAACTATCAATTTTCTATTATGATTAGGTAATAAAAAGGTTCAAATTTGTATCATTAAAAATAAACAGTTTTTATTTTTATACATATATGAAATATATTTATTTTTATAAAAGGTCAATAACAAATTCACAGAAAAAAAGTGTTTTATCAATTAAAAAAATTGTTTAAAATGTATTTAAATTTAATTAATGTGATAATTGAATCAATTATTTTTTTTGTTGAAAGAAAATTAAAAATTTAATTTTGATTTAATTAACATTTTAGTTGTTTTGAAATAAATTTTCAATTAATATTTTAATTAAATAACAAAAAATCTTAATTGACTTTTTTCGTTTAAATTATTTTAATATGTTCGAATAACTTGAATAATTCAAATAATTTTATCTAATGGGAAAAACAAACATGTCTATTTGATTTGATACTTTTATTATATTAATAAGCAGAAAAAAAACATAAAATAACAATTCATTTTTATCACGAATACAGTTCTAAAACTTTTAAATAAAATAAATTATTAAAAAATCAGAGCCCCTGCTGCAAAACATACAGTTATTCAGGTGCTTAAGATACCGATTCAAGATTAGGGAAATAAAATAAAAATTAACTATAAAGAAAGTAAACACTACTTCGGTTGAACAGACTATGCAATGATCTGAAAGTTTAATACATGCGTTAGCCTAAGCAGCGGTCGAGATCCATTGATTTAAGTGTATAATTTGCAAGTATGTCCCGCCTGCTAAACTTAACACGCGAATTCAACATAGGCTTTCATCTCATATTTTTTTAAATTATTTTTTAATAATTTTTTTTATTTTAGACTTTTTTTTCGCGGCATTTTTATGAGAGGTCCAGCCTATTAAAACAAAATGTATTATTCGTTGTTCAATTTAACTAATTTATTATTATGTCTGAAAATCAAGTAAAATTACAATCAATGGAGATTCTCAGTTATTTTTTTTAAATCACCGTAGTTTTCCTGACTTTAAGAGGAGTTCTGGTTACCCATATTCAGCCAAGAAAATTCAAACGTGAAATTTTTAAAAATGTATACTCTTTTTATAGTAATTTGGGTCTTCTGAATCCAAATCCGTTAAGGGTTTAAGACTACCTTGTCCATGAGTCCCGGAAATGGGTGTTCGCAAGTGCGAACACTGGCTGCTATTTGACATGAATTTGCAATATCAACAAATTTTTGTTCATTTATAAAAATGTTAAAAGTAAGATAATAACAAATGAGCAATGTTTCAAAAAAAATTTATTAGGGTAATAAAATAATAATGTCTTATTTTATATGAAATTTTTCAAAGCATTTATGGCACATCCATTTGATTGGTTTGCCCCATCCTTTAAGTTGGCACCTGAGAGGTTTCTCTTGTGGCTAAACTATTGGAATATGCTCCCCTACAATATTTGGCAATTGATATCCAACGCTTTTTTCGGATCTTTCCTGAGCGGATCTGCATCTGTTTAAGAACTAAGTAGCAAAGCTTTGCTTACGCTTACTCTGAATTGTTTTTGAGATAGCATATTTTTCTTGTCTTCTTGTTTCAAGAAGCAGTGCAGTTTCCAAGCATTAGTGGGTGAGGAGCTTAGATAAGAAATAAATAAAGTCCAATACCACTTCTTTGCCAAGTGTTACTCTTTCAGTCCCTGCGAAGGTGGCAAAGCCTAAACGGCAACGTTCGGAGGAGGAACCTGCAGCCGTGAAACAGCAACCAGGGACGAAGCGTCCCAAAATTGCATCGAAATCGATGAATAAGTCCTTCAGCGAGGTGCCCAAAGGTCGCCTTGTCTCTCATACCAAGTGGGACCTGGTGAAACAAAAATTAATGGGAGTGTTCTTGACGATCCTCAAGGAGAATCCAGGGCAACTTCTCCAATGCGATAATGCTGGAGGACCCAAGTAGGCTGTCTCATAATGGCTGCCCATGGAACCTAACCTAACCTATATTTTTTCTGTAATTTGAGACGGCATTGTCGTGAAGGTCTACGCCCCCCATCCCATTATTGTAGGAGTTGAGAAGCAATGGTTGTCTTACATTCTTGTATTTTTTTACATCCTTTTTCAATCGCTTTACGCTGCGCATCGGTTTAATTTTTTCGAAGTTCGTGAGAACCGTTACCTCTTTGTTATCAGCCCAACGACAAACCAATATAGAATTTGTTCTATCATATTGATAGTCACTTTCTCCCCGCTTCAGCTGCTTTCCTATGCGAAGTGGGGCTTTTGCAATTCGATTGGGTCGAACGGTTCCCGTGGCGCAAAACCTTTTTTCACTTAAAAGGCACACCAAATAATATGATATGAAAAAGTTGCCAAAATAAATTTGATAGATAATGGGACTCTTACACATAGTCTTATAACCACCTCTGCACCCAAGCCAAATTGACGATCGTAGTTGTCACTCGAACCAGAATATGGTATACAACTAAACAAATAACCCCTAATCGAACGTAAACACCAAATCTTGTACCCAAAACGAATTGGTTTTTTCCGGATAAACAATTTTTGTTAGTTGCGTGATAGGGGATTCTGTTTTTGCTTATGATCAGCACAGCTTTAAAACAACATTCTATCAAAGAAGCGTATTCTCCAAATAGCAGCCAATGTTCGCGCTTGCGAACAGTAAAACAAACAGCTATAATTTAGTAGAAATATTATTTTTTATTTAGGTTTTTTATTTATGTTCGGTCATTTAAATTATTGAGACAAATTCTCTTTATTTAGTTTGAGCATTTTTTAACAATTTATGTTTTTTTGCAGTTATATAAAAATCTTCCTAAAAAGCGTCCCCAAAAATACCCCTGCAGGCAAAACATAAAACACATTTTTTATTATTTTATAACGGCTAATTAAAATTAAGATTTACCGAACATGGCTGATAACATTATTTTTCTTCATTTTAAAACTCTACTCTATAGGTTTGGGTAATTGGTTTTTTAACGTTACTATTTTGCGCCAACAATCCGTGATTTGGTTTTCAACTACCTGTCTAAGGGTACTTAAGACAAATCTAACAATACCTAGAATGTCAAAATTCATCCAGCCGTTTGGATGGTACGAGGAATTAAAGAAATTGAAGGTTGGATAAAAACTGGCAACCCATAATCTGACAGTGCATGTTTTACACATTTTTAAATTCTGTTGAATAATTTTACAATAAACGTCAAAAAAAGTACGAAAATTCTTACGTATGGAATTAGTAGCAACTCGTTTATTACATAATTTGTCTCACCCACATTTAAAAAGGGACAACAATATGTTCAGAAGTGCGTTTAACACAATATATACGAAATAAAACAACATGTTATTTAGTTGTAAGGTAATTTATTAGTTAGAAATCTAAAAAATATATATATTTTTATATTAAAAAAGTAGAATTTGCTAAGCAATTAATTTTAATCGATTAATTGGCATAAATTGTTCGAGCTATTCATTAATTGTAATTGGCTATTTTAATTATTCGATCAAATAATGGCGAAAAATTTCTTCGATTAATCGATTAACGATTACTTGAGTGGATACTCTAGTAAATACCCTTCCCATTCGTGGTCACTTAAATATTCAAATTTGTCTGCAACATCTTTTAATTAAATAGCCATTACTTACAGTTTTTTTTTTGTGAATAATGTTAATAAGATAATTCGATTACCATGCATTTTAATAAAAACCTTTTTTTTAATTTTTATATGAACATAACTTTGTTAAAATAATTTTCTATGTTTAAAAATTTTTTTAATATTTTTTTCAAATGTCTGTTTTCAAGTTGAAAAAAAAATC
Source organism: Pollenia amentaria (assembly GCA_943735925.1). Taxonomy (NCBI): domain Eukaryota; kingdom Metazoa; phylum Arthropoda; class Insecta; order Diptera; family Polleniidae; genus Pollenia; species Pollenia amentaria. The sequence goes on along the minus strand of OX031008.1, from coordinate 193,330,755 downwards.
TCGAAAAGGAATATCGGAACGATATCGTTTTAAATAATAGAATTTATTATTTTAAACGACGTAAAATATAATATCGTTTTCGCTATCATATCGTTTTATAGTTTATTGGGATAACTATATTTTTATTCAATTTTAACGAATTTAATAACCCACAATCAGTGTAATAATTTTATGACTGAACCTTTTCCGATTTGAATGTTATAGTTCTAGTTTTAAGAACTCAATACTTAAGGGCTGATTCAATAAAAAAAATCCACCTTAAGGTTCAACTGGAAACTAATGTATAAATACGGGAACAATTTTTTTGTAGTTGATTTTTAAATATCTTATCGTCCACCGATTTTAATAAAACATATGTATATCGTGTTGAAGGTTATTTTTGTGTAGATATGCACAAACAAAATTTTTTTTTCTAAATTTTTTAGGATTAAAGTTTTTAAAAAGTAATTTAAATTTGCTTTCAAACACACACATACAAAAAAAATTTTATTTTTCAAAATAAAATAAAAATTTTCGTTCAGAAATTTATATTTTTTTATTGTTGTTTCAATATACCGCCATGTCACAGAGTACAATTCCGTTCGGAACCGAAGAAAACATATATGCTTATTGATAGAAAGTATATTTTGATAGTTTTTAGGCCCCAAAGATAAGAAAGAAAACTCCCATTCCGCTCATGAAAACAAAATGGTTTCATTTCGCAAAATTTTTTCGTAAAATACGGAATGAATTCCGTTTCCGAACGAAATTGTACTCTGCGACATGGCTGATAGGTATAGAATTTATTATTTTATTTCTAAGAAAAAACAATTTAAACTTTATTTTACCTTTTATACTCGAAACTTGATCACATACGCATTGTAAAAACAGTAAATAAATGCTTTAATAATAACGAATAAAAGGAAATATGAAAAGACATTTGTTATTTTCTTAAACTTAGGTAGCAGTTTTATATGAGAATTGCATATTTATTTTAACTGTAAATGCAAGTGGTCGAATTTCGGCCACCTGACGGTCCTAGTAAGTTGAAAAGCGCTAAAGTTAGTGCGGTATAAAAATTACACTTGGCGATTTTTACGAATTTTTTCCAACAAAAATCTTAAATTTGGTGAATTTTTTTAACGAATTTTTTTCCACAAAAATCTTAAATTTGGCGAATTTTAGAGATTTTCAGTGTATAAATTGCCAAAGAAGGTGAAAAAACATCTGACAACCCTGATCAGCCCATCAACAAAAAAGAAAAACATACAAGTCCAGTTAAACAAATTAAACTGTTGTGGAATAAAATTATCAAGTATTTTAACAAATACGAGTAAATTGTTTTTTCTTTTTAACGGAAATAAGTTAAATTTTTTTAAGTTGCATACTGACAGTAGAATTTTTTACTGTTGCGAAAAACTGACGTTAAAAAAAAATTAAAATAATAGCTGTTGATATTATTTGGTTTTTTGGAGATATAAACTTTGCACATAGGGGAATTCTGCTTACGTAGCCGGTAAAAATTATTTATTAATTTATTTTTACTTTTAACGAATCCCTAGTTAACGTAAAGGTATCGAAATTATTTTTCAATAAATCTTACCTTAACCCTTTTCCCACATTTGGGACATAAATCTCCCTGCCACCTTTTAATGATTTTTCTAAAGTTATGCAAGTTAATTACTTTAAAAGTCTAAATCTGGAAATCTAAATCACGTGAAATTTAAAACGAACAAATTTTGAAAACTCGCCCTTGTTCAAAGTTCATAAAAATATTTCCTTTTATATACCTCATAATTTGGAGACCACTTTCCTGTACTTAAACTACTTATGAAATCAGGAAAAGTTTCTTTCATTTTTACAAAAATTCAGTTGAAAACCTTAATTTAATTTCACGTGATTTTGATTTCCAGATTATGGCCGTATATTTTCAAACATAATATCTAGTAGTTGTTGCATTGTGAAATTTGGGAAGACCGAAAAATTTGGCGAACAAAGGGTTAAAATATAAGAAAAAAATAAGAGAAAAATTTAATAAAACTGTGATGGTCTCTAGTCATTCAACAAAAATTAGAACAAATTTTTATATAACTGCAGAGATGAGCAAAATTCCAGTATGTGATTTGTTCAGTAAATAAATCTGACAAAAACAGATTTTTACATTTAAGGAAAATAAAACCATAGAAAACAATTTATTGGTCAAGGATAACTATATTTAGTTATTTTTTTTTTATCATTAATTATTAAACAGTATTTTCTTCCTAGGCGTACTTTTAAACATTTTGCAAACATTTTCAGTATTTTGACAAAATGTTTTTTCAATGTGAAAATTGTCTTTATTTTACTGTGGCAAGACCTTGATCAATAAATCAGTTTCTCCTTTTTTCAGTTCTCCTTAAAAATAATACGTTTGTGCGACGTATTGTCCCAAAGTCTGCTTTAAAAAAAGCCAATAATTCTTTTGTCTTAAAAAAGGCACTGACTTTTAATTGAAGATATGTGTCCTGTCAATCTGTTGGTTAATTTAAATTTCTCTTTTTAAATTCTGACGTTCCAAAAGGCTAAAATACTAAAAAACATTAAAATTGTGAAGAAAAACAACAACTCAACAGGTTTAATTTGTGATGCATGATATTAAAATCCCATTTAAATCAGGGCTTTTATGCAACAGCAAAATCAGCAACAACTAAATTTTCTATAAAAAAAATCCTCCCCATTATAGTCATCAGCAAGAGCATCCTTCACTCAATGATATTCCGAAAATAGAATCAGTGCAGTACTACGTACACACATACATCTGTTTATATTGGGAGTTGTGTAAATAAGTATTTACATAATACACAATCAAATGTGTACATGAGTGCATGTGTTTTTATGTGTATATGTGTGTTAAGTTTTTACAACATAAACTTAAGTGAGGTCAACATTTGAGTTGCTTTTCAGGTCTATTCATACAATTTTACTTTCATGCATACTTGTAAAGAAACTGACATGCATTCGTGTAAACTCATGACACAGTTACAGTGGGATATAAAAATGGTACTTTATTCAACAACTCTTTCTTAAAGGCTCCATATTCGACCAGTAAGCGTTACAACAGTACAATTTCTTTCCAGCTAGTTACAAAACAGTGTTGGTAATGGCAAAGAAAAAAAAAAGAAAAGGTGGTGTCAATATAGCCATTTAATGACCTTATTTAGTCACTTATCGTCTCGTTTAGCTTTGATAAGCCATAAGCCACTTTTTAAGCTTTTTAGCAGGCCAATTTCCTTCAAGCTTCTAAAACCGTAGACCAACAATTTTTATAGATGCTTCGTTAGCTGTGTTGCAACGTTTTATTTGCGTAACACGAAAAAAATTGTTCACATGTAATTTATATGGAAAAACTCAACGACTTTCAGTTTTTCCATATAAATTACAGCGTCACGTAGAATTTAAATTATATGGCGCTGATTTTGTGGGAGACCCTTTTTATGCCTGCTAGAAACTTTTCACTTCAGAAAAACAAAAAAAAAATGTTTTTTGAATCGCCCTGTTTTCTAGTGAAACTTAAGGCCCTAATTGTGTAAAACGCAACGCAACACCAAAAATTACATTGAACGCAAATACGAAGTAAACATATTTTATTATTTTGTTGTTGCCTTATACATAAATTCATATTGAATTCTTAAATTTTAAACGCCGCACACCTCGTGTGGCGTTGAATATTTTAAAACGCAAAATGAATTTATGTAGAAAGCAACAACAAAATAATAAAATAATATTTTTAATTTGCTTTTTGCTTTTAATGTAATTTTTGGCGTTGCTTTGCGGTTCACACAATTAGGGCCTAAAGTCCCAGTTAGCTGACAATGACAGTAACGTTGCAAATCAGCTGCTTAATTTTTTTGTATATAATGCAATTAGAACGATTATAGTTAGCAGGAAGAGCGTAACGTCTAAATCTGTAGAATATAGATTTTCTTGCTTTATTATTGTACGGTAAAATTACTGTTAATGTCAGCTAACTATGGCTTAAGTCTTAAAGATATTTTAAATGTACCGAGTAAATACAAATTTACAAAAAAAAAATCTGATCCTAATCGTCAAAAACGAAAATTTGTTAGGTACAAAGTGCTCCTTATGAGCTATTTAGAGTGTCAAGACACGTTCATATTGTATTGATATCTTCACAAAAGTTTTCCAGCTTTACCTGAGCCACAACCTTGCTGAATATTATCAGTAAAAAATTGGAAGTCCCTGTAAGTTATACCAAAAAAATGTGAAAAAATTTATGTGCTTTTTTTTAATAAGTCCCTAATCATGTAAAACGCAACGCAACGCCAAAGAATTACATTGAAAGCAAACACAAAGTCAAAATGTTTTATTATTTTTTTATTGTTGCTTTCTACAGAAATTCACATTGCATTTGAAAATTTCAAACGCTCCATAGCTTGCGGCATTGAAAATTTTGAAAACGGTACATGAATTTCTGTAGAAAGCAACAACAAAATTACAAAATATTTATGACATTGTTTTTGCTTTCAGTGTCATTCTTTGGCTTTGCATTGCGTTTTACATGATTAGGGCCTTAACTGAACGAAAAAGCTATATTTTGCCGACTCTTAGTTAAATTATTTCTATATTATATTTACGCAGTATCACGAAATCTGAAAAAGCTGTTGCCCAAAAACTAATGGCACATTTTGTTGAGGGCGTTCCGATTTTCAGAATTTTTTTAGGTCCTTTTGGTCATCAAAATCGCCTAACTGAGAACAGTTGAGCTCCGATTTACGTCGTTAATGGGGACCTGGATATGCGACGCAAGCCAAAACGACGAAAATCGAATCACTGTTTTCAATATGATTGGGTCAAAAATTTAAATATTTAGCGAAAAATTCTATTTTTGATAAAAAAAAGTCATATGGTTACGTCCCATTCTATTTATTGACAAATTTATTTCTTGTTACAATGACTAACAAATTCATTTTTCAATATATCAAAATGTGAAAAATACAAATACAATAAAAAATATAAAATATATAAAACATCTTTTCGCGATTCTATCTTTGTATAAAGTTTGCACGATTCCATTTTGTTTGAAATATGACCTGGTCGATTACTTGCGATAAAAAAAAGACATGATTGGCGCTTAACAAATCGTTCCGTGTTTTGCGAGTGGCATGGGAATTATAAATTGATTTTGGTAAAAGATGCAGTAAATTGTAACTCTATAAACAGTTTTTAAATTGTAAATTCGCCTAGTATTTCAATAATTTCTTCAGAATCAAAAAGATCTTTAACATACTGATGGGAATAAAATTGTATACAAGGTGGTTTAGTAATGCGACCAATATTATTCAAATTTATCATATCTTTTCAGGACTCGCACTCAAACAATATTTTTGGAATATTGAATTGTCGAATATCATCAATATTACTTCATATGACTGGTTATTGCACTGCTGTCGCAAAAATAATAATTGCTGGATTACGTCACAGTTTGTTTTGTACAGCTGAACAGTAGAAAAATCCATTTTTAGTGTATTCGGAAATTTAATTTTAAGTCTAATATTATAAATTTGTCTGTTATTAATAGATTAATATGTTTTTATTTAAAAAATTTTAATTTAAGAACTTAAATTTAGCTCACAGTAGCCAGTGTTTGAAAACGGATCTTTTGAAAACGGATCAGGTTATTATTATTAAAAAATCAAACAATTTGATACCCATATTGCCTATATATGAAAAATATAAAATAAATAAAATATAGTGCGATTTTTGCGTTTTATGTGAATAATTACAAAAAAAAAAATTAACATTATTTAAAAGCAGATTCAATTTGAAAAGCAGAACGTTACTTCCACATACGTAGAATTTGTATGATAACCCGGAACGAAAATATGTATTTAGCTTAATATCTCAACTAGTGGGTCGCAAGTTGTCAAGTTTTATATACCATTCGATGCTGCTTCAAAAACTCTTTTCGATGATACCAAATTTTATTTATGTCGTCCTGGAGCAAAGTACAAAAAAATTCGAAAAACTGAAAAATACCTTTTTTAAAATGGTCCAGCTCACGGATGGTCAACGCTAGAAACAAAATATTTTGGGAGTCATCATAAAACATATCAACCTTTATTTTCAGAGGGGTAACTAAAACACTTTTTTCGGTTCCATACAACTTGAGTCGGTCTAATATATGTATATATATATTATATATATATTTAAAGATTTCATGTATTAATAGCTGTTGTTACTCCACCCCAAAAACAAAAACCAACAACTGCAACAAAAGCTTAATAATTCATCACAACTTGAATGAAATTTCTTAACTTCTCTATTCAATCTATTAAAGTCAGTGTTATGGCTGTTGTTGACTTTTTTTGTTGTTATCGTAATTGATGCATAACACAGACGTAGTACATGGTAAAATGTTCATACATACTATACGTATATGTATCTGTAGATACTTAATGACTTTACGCACTGCATCATATGCAAAATTATAGGATACATATACTCACACATACTATTATATCTTTCATTTAGTCTTTCAAACATTCAAATATTTTCTGAAAATTCCTTTCAACTAACTTTCTATCGATTATTTTGAAAAAGTATGGAACTGATGTATAAACAAAAAAAAAAAAAAAATTGAGATAAAAAAAACAAAGAAAATCCCAACCGTATAGAGAAAAAATTATTGGTTTCCCTCAACTATTAATTGTAAAAATTGTTTGCAAAGACCTGAGCTTTTCTCCACTTTTCACTCATTGCTTAATGAATAGTACGTTACATGTATGTACACACCAAATGGAATTACAAGATTTGTAAGAATTTTTGATTTTGATGCTACAATTGTACCAAAGTAGATTGGTGTACGAAATACTTTTTGGGTACCCACCATAGGTAAGAAATCTACGTATTGCTAGTTGTAATGCGAAAAATATGGCCCGAAAATTAGAAGACCTAGAATGAACCAATCTACTCAGAAACACTTTTTTAGTCGATTGAGGCATGTCTGTGTCTATTTAAAACTAGATGTTATGGTCGAATTCTTGAAAACAACTTGATATTTGTTTTTCTTGCACGGAGCCTTGGTGAAAATTTGTTTAGTTAGTTCGGATAGCTGTTTTACTGCTCATATGTCCATGAAAAAACATTTACGCTGCAAAATCTTTATAAGTACCGAAGAAACTGAATGCCAAGAGTAAACTTGGATTGTTAATCATTTAATTCTCTGCCCATTCGTAAAATTTAGGACTTCGTAAAAGTTAAGCCTTAAAATCCTTTTCAAAAGGTATTAGGAGTTTTAGGAAGTCTTTCCATAAATTTTAATTTTGTGACATGTCGAGGCTTTTGAGATCTCAGTTAAACTGGTCTTAGTTAATCTGGAACAGATTTGTGCCGCCATTACCAAGTTTGTTTACAAAATTTTGGCGGAAAAGGTTATTTTTGCTTAAAATGTTGTTCTTTAATGAAATATTTACAATAGAATCACATTTCGTAGAAAAAATCCGACGTTAAACTAACTATAAGCTTTATACCCATAATCACGGTCTAAATGATACTTTATTTACGTATGTATATTCTTCCTTATTTATAAAATTTAGAAAATACAAAATAGGGGTTGTAAATAAATAAAAAATTACAAAGAACAAATTCTATTCACTTTACTTGATCATTAGCTAGGATATTTGCTTGGTTCCAAATTCTCGTTACGAGATTTGCATTCATTTATCATCATGTATATCCATGTACTATGGACCTTTCAGGATTTCTATGACCCTGCAGGTTTCCGTACAGTGCATGTCTTTCGCCAAGTAGCCTTCTCAATATATGATAAATCCAATTCCTGAGTGCTAATTCTGGCAGTTTTGATTGGATACTTTTCTGATTCGAAAGAACTTTTTTTTCATCTTTCAGTCGATACTGAACGAATCGAAATTATTTTTTTAGTGTTGTGAAAACTTAAATAAATGCCATTGAAAAATAATTTCGATTCGTTCAGTATCGACTGAAAATATCAAAAATTAAATTGCTTTCGAATCGAATACCTTGATCACGACTGCCAGAATTAGCCCCCAGGACTGCCAGAATTTCTTTATGTTCTTTAAAAATCCTGAAATTTTGAAGGTGGTGTTTTTTTTATTTTTTAAGATATGATTTTTTTCTTCTGCAACCTGTAAAAAATAATACTAAAATAAAATTTTAATATTGTAATTTTGAGAAATAAGTATTTTTTAAATCTGATTTGGGTGATTTAGGGTGTTAAAAAAAGTAACGACATTGAAACAGGTTTTTATGTTTATTTGTTGCAAAAAGTACACTTTTTGTCACGTTATGTCTCCAAGAAATTAAAGAAATTACAAAACATGTTTCTCAATTTATTGACATACATATATGTACATATTAAATTATTGGCTCACACTACAATTTATAAATTTTTGATACTTCAATGGGGAGAAAAAAGTATCAAAAAGGGGAAATACGGGAAATTTATTTTCTTTCTTTAACTCTTCTGTGCTGCATGTGGTAATTTTTGAATTTTCTATAATATTGAACTTAGGTGCAGCGTTCTGAGTGAAAGAAAAACTATAAGAGGAAAAATACTGGTACTTTTTTGTTCTTCAATTGGCACTCTTTGAATTTTCGTTATATTTGACCTAGAAACATAATATTGAAAATGCATGGTCCTGAGTGAATGAGAATCTGTAAGGGTGATTTTTTCGGGACTTTTTCGTCCTTTAACTAGAACTTTCTGAAATTTTATTAATACTGAAACAATAAACATTAAATTCAACATTCAGAGTCCAGAGTGACAGAGAAATTGGTACTTTCTGATTTTTTTTATATTTATTATTGAACTTACAAGATTAAATTAAACATTCACTGACTTGAGTGGAGATAACATTGAGACCGGTCGCAATATGTTAATTTTTTTATAACTTATTTGCAAAACTAAATATGGTCGAATTTCGACCACTGGACAAACGCTAGTTATTTTATATTTCTAATTTTTCTTTCAATTTGACAATACGGTCGCAACCAGCGTATGAAATAGAATTATATCTGAAAATGCTAGGAAAAAATTGGGTCGCACGTCGTAAGACCGTAGGACTTATAAGGCCGTACATTTTTGAAAACACCGTCTCTTAACTCACTATTCCATCGTAAACAATTTTTTTTTTTTTTTTTGAAAATAATCTTTGAAATTTAGCAAAAGGTTTGATTATTTTTTCCTTCTTTTATTTTGTTTTTAAATATTCAAAAACACAAAATCGTTATATTTAAAACTTAAAAATGTTCTTTTTCTATGACAATATGGTCGCAACCGGCGTATGAAATAGAATTAGATCGAAGTCGACGTACGACATAAATATTAAACGATATATTAAACGTTCATAAGGTGTAGTTGTGTTCCTACAGTAAGTCTACGTATGTCTATACGAGCTAAATAGATTTTAATGTTTGTGCCAGCTAATGTGTGCCTTTGTATAAAATTGTACACGTTTTAATTTGACAACGTATCTACGTCGTACGCTACTACGTTCATGCGGTGCCATTGTTTTCCTACATCCCGCTGGGGATTAGGGATATTTCACCTTCTGGCATTCCATTCTTCGGGGAAATCAGCTGCAGTCAATACCGGGGATTCAACAAAAATCCAAAATGAACAGAACTCAGTGATCTATACGATCTATTGCGATTGCTGCTGACCAGAGATCCCCTCTGATTCCATAGTAGTCAGAGCCCCCGGAGAGTATACTTCTTGCAGGAATATGGTCTTTGAGGGGAGTTTTACCTTGAACAAATTCTTTCTGGGATCACGTGGTGTTTTAGTTGCCAGAAGGGAGATCGTAAAAAGCGTTTTCAAGGTCTGATTTTTCCCTAATTGTGAGGGGGTTCGGCTAACTTAGGATTATGCACTGATTATGCACTGAAATAACTTCCTGTGTGAGCTGGTTGCTCTCACACTCAGGGGCGGTTGGGAAATGAATTGTTTGTTTGTTACCTTTTTAAGGCCATATGACAGGTACTCATGTAAATCTTTTCCACATCTGTGTTTATACGTTTGTTGTTTAGCATAATGAAACAGGAATGACAGTTCCCCTTATTTTTAGAAGTTCAAGAAGATATCAGCGTAAATGTATTTAAAAATCATCTTCCTTATTTCAATCACTTTTATAAAATGAGTTCACTTGCAAACGCTGCTAAGTAAAAAAAAAAACTAAATTCTGAGAAAATCGATTAAAACATTTTTTTTACGTGAAGAGAGTTTTGCAGGAATATCGAATATTTAACCAGAATTTGCTCTTAACAAACCGAGTTTTGAACCAGATTTATAATGGGTAAGGAAGGCATTTAAAAAAAACAAATAAAATCGAGAGTTTTAGAGAATTTTAATTGTTTAAACTTAGCGGTGTTTGCAAGTGGACTCCTCAAACAACAGGAACAATACAACGGATTCAATTTTACTCTGATTTACAATAAACTCTCCAAAAAATAAACATCTTATGAGCTCACGGAAATGGATAAAGGAAATTTGCACAAATATCACACGAGTCTAAGGAGAGAGAATCTTAAGGATATCAATAGATTGCAACATTTATGTCAACTTTTCAATAAAACCCGAATATTTAAAATCGCATTAACGCGGTAATTCCCAGTGTCTTCGATCGCTAGTCTTCGTCATTTATAGGTGACGAAGATTAGCGATAGTGATAGTGGAGATACTAGGTGCTGGAGATGACCATGGCGACATTATACTTTACCCTCTTGAGGATGGGGAGGTAACCTATGGACAGGTAGATACAAAAAATTAAGCCAACTTCGATCACTTTCTTAGCCGAATGTTAAAAATGTGCAGAAAGTCATGCCCAGTGTCACCTGTTAGTGACATAAGAATTAGCTATATTTTTTTTACTTATATTATTTGAAGAAAAAATCAGTTTTGTTTTCATTACTGAAGGTATTGGAATTACCGGGTTAAGCATTTTAACTTTATCTATATTACCTTGTATTGTCTTAAACGTTGTATTAAAAAATTGTTTAACTTCATCACGATTAAAAAGTTAAATACTAAATAAACTAACTCAGAAAATGGATTTTCCTGTAACACATTTTTAAACTCCCTTACCTCCATCTCAAGGTCGATTCATGTTTGTTCATTTGTAGTTTAAAGTTCCTCAACTCAATAATCGTTATTTCATCAACGGTTTATGGGAGAAAACTTTTGGTTTTATAATTTGAAGGCCCGTTTTCACAACATAGCTATAGGTAAAATTTATAGGGAGTGTTTCATTATTACAACTATAATTTTTATACAGCTTATTAAATACTACCTTTATCTATCGGTAAGTTGTGAACACGGGCCTTAGTGTATTTTCAATGGATAACAAATCAATTTTACGAAGAGATTCCATATTGGCATTTGACATTTGTCATTTAATAAAGAATTAACATTTCTGACATACGTATATAAATTTAAATTAGCTATTTTGAAATTAAAAAAGGCTACAAAACTACAACCACAATTTAGAGGCTAAAAGAACAACAAAGAGGCTAATTTAAGCGTTAAAAATGGCTAAGCTGGCAACACTGGAAATGGGTGTCAACGTTAAGGTGATTGTGTGCATGTTCATGTATCTATGCACTGCACATATCATCACTTTTAATCTTTTGTGTTGAGCATTACGCATTAGAAATAAATCAATCAAATTCAGTTTTCAGTCTCAGTCCTGAAACTGGTTAGGATTTTATAGCAAAATGATATTATTGCATCTCTGTCATAGATACTCAAACAAACGTGAAAATACACGGTGGGCCGAAAGGCATCATGGGGATTAAAAATTATATAACTTTTTGATTTAATTTTTTTTTTATTTTCAGATAATACAATATACAAAATGGAAATTGTTTTACACTAATAATAAAAAATTATGTCACTTAAATTACCCCCGATTTCAGCTTCGCAATTGTTCGTTTTAGCATTTTCCATAACATCTTTTAAAATTCGACTGCATTTCTGCAACAATGTTGGCCTTGAAGGCAAGATTGTATCAGACTTGTTCACATATAGATACTCGCTCCTTCAAATTAAATCAAAGAAAATGGTCGGGTGCTGGCGAATCTGGAGAACACGCTGGCCAATTAATATCCCAATTTGTGGAAATTATTCGCTTATAGAAAATGCTCTAAAACGAGCCCATAATTGCGAATCTGAAAACGGAGGTCATTTAACTGACATTATTTTCCATTTTTAGTGTAAAAAAAATTCCATTTTGTTATTTTATAAACTGAAAATAAAAAAAATATTCATATAAACGAAAATTATATTAAATTCTTAAACCCCATGTTGACTTTTGGCCCACCCTGTATATGTAAATTTGTTTTCAGATTGTTTGTCTGCATGTATGTGGGTGGGTGTATATGAATAGGTGAATTTAAGTTCCGTGTGTTCTGATCGGAAACAAAAACATTTTGTGAAATTCTGTACAGGCCTTTGCAATACTTTCAATTGTTGTTATGTGTCATGTAGAGAGTATTCAATTTAATTTTCTTTCTCGTTTCTATGGAGTTTGAATTTAAAGCCTTAAGAGCTTTTAAACTATATGCACGAAATATTTCAGCTTTTGACATGCTCTTGTTCCTTTTTCTCTTTCTTTCTGATTCTGGTGAAGTTATTTAATTTATTCGTTTTGATGCTGTAAGAGTTTCTGCTTTTTTGTTAAATAAACTCTAAATACTTGTTATTGGTATAAATACAAAATGTTAAATGTAAAGCTAAAAATAAGATTGGGTTGAAGAAAATGTAATCTTACAGATGTTGCATTGTAATCAAACTTTATTTATTTATTTTTTACAACAGTGCAATTTGGTTATTGATCTGTTGCATGTTTGTGATCAGCAAAAAATGTTGTTAATTCCTTTAGAAAGTTTCGGTAATGAATTGTTTTTTGTCACTTTTTTAATAAAAATTAAATATATAATTTATTGAAAATTTTTTTTCAAAATTTTAAATATTTTAGTAATGAATATAATCATTTTGGAAATAGGTGCAAAATCAACAAATTGTTTGCTTGATATTATGAGTTTGGTTTAAATTTGGTGATTGGAGAAAATTAATAATTTGTTCTGTCTGACATTATGGAGTTCAAATCATTTCGTTTTCAAAATCGATATCCATCACATACCTGAAACTAAACATGTTGCTATAACACATGCTGTTTAAAACTTTATTTTTCTAAAAATTCTATCAAACTTGTTAAATAATATTTTGTCACAACATTTTAAAATTGGCAATATCAAAGTTTTCTTAATTAATGCAACATCTTTTAGTTAAATTCAATTTAAAACTGTCATTTTAAAAATCACTAACGGTTTGTTTTAACGACGCATACACCGCCCTTGTCCTATTGCTTCTAGTACTAGAAATTGTAACGCCCTTTTTCCTCTTATTTAATCATCAGCATCATCGTCATTGCCAACAGTGTGTTGTCAGCAGCAGCATCGTCATCATAATCACACTAAATAGTTGTCATAGTCACCATTACTAGGTAAACTATGGCTTTTCAAAATTCCATATAAAAATAAATAGCAAAATATGTTTGTGTGCGTTATAACAAACACATACATTTGCCAGCCAGCATTTTAACATTTTACTACAAGTCAAATCCGTGTTAGTTATTTTTTTTTTTTTAATGTCATGTTCCTGATGATGACGACGATGGTGATGATATAAATAAATGTTGTGACTTCCACAGAAGCAACAGCGCATTCGAGCTCGTTTCGTTGTTGTTTTACACATTTTAATTGAATTTTAATTAATTTTTGTTAGTAAATGTCATTCGCTCTATTTTAAAGTAAAGAACATTTTGCTATAAAGTTTGCTTTATTACACAAACGGTATTCATTTTACTTACATTTTGTTGCTAAGGAAATTTAACAAAATACGGAAAAAAAAAATTTAAAATATTTACCTGAATATGTAATGATTTATAGGTTTGAGGAATTTCAGATTTTTATGCATATAATTATATGTTTTTTTTTTTCAAATTATGTGGTTATAAATAGTACTTCGTTGTTTTAAAAAAGTTTTTAAATTTGTTTTATCATCTAAATTTAATGATATATTTCTGAAGTTTGGCAAAAAGGGATTAAGTCAAAAACTGTTGGTTTTTCAATTGTTAAATTGAAAATTATTGCGATTGGAAGCAGTTATTTGTACTAGACTAAAATCGTTGACACCAAACGATAGAGAAAACAAAATGGAGTTAAACCCAATCAAAAACTAAAGTTTCATTTGACTTAAGACGTTTCTGCCGAACTTGAAATATATTTAAAGAGCATTGAATAGAATATTTTCAAAATCTTTTCGCAAGATTTCAAAAGAATAGCTTTTTTAATTTTTTTTTCACTTGGTAATAAAAATACTTCCCAAAAATATATAATCAAAATTTTGAAAAATAAGTATTGTATTTTAATAAATTCTTTAAGCTTAAGTTAACTTTTTGTTTTTTAAATTAATTAAAATATTTTTATTTATCCCTCAATATTACGATTTCCTTTAGAAATCTTCTTCAGGATTTTTTATTATAATATAAAATTAACAAATTAAAAAATTAATTTAAAATTTCAATAAACACAGAAAAAACTAAAATTAGTCTCTAATCACCAAATTCATAGAATAAAGCAAACAATTTGTTGATTTTGCACATAAACCAAAATGATGATATTGATTACTACAAATTGTAAAAAATTTAAAATTGTGAATATTTTTTTTTTTCAATTAATGATATATTTAATTTTAATTAAAAAAATGATCCAAAAACATTGTCTTTTCAAACAATGCGTTAATTAATTTCATTAAATATAGCTCAGATTTTGACAATTCCCAACAACAATTCTACAAGTTCAAATTATTTTATTTTAAACGAAAAAAGTCTATTAAGATTTTTTGTTATTTAATTAATATTTTAGTTAAAAATTTATTTTTAAACAACTGAAATGTTATTTAAATCAAAATTAAATTCTTAATTTTCATTCAACTAAAAAAATTATTGATACAATAATCACATTAATTGAATTGAAATACTTTTTAAGCAATTTTTTTTTAATTGATAAAAAAACTACCGATAATTTTTTCTGTGAACAAACTTATCATAACAAATTTAAAATTTCATTCAACAAACTTAAAATAAAAAGAGGAAACCAAACAAAATTTAAAAAAAGTCAAAGCATAAAACCCAAAGTATACAACTAGTATGCCGACTCGAGAGAGCGTTCCCAATTTTTTAGTTCACCCCTCACATAAAAGCAACAAAAACAAAACAAAATATTATATTATAATATTTCACAATATAACACTTTTTGTTTAATTTTATGACACAAAAATAATTTTTTTCCAACAAATTTTGCTTTTGCAAAATATTTTTATTTTTCACAAACTAATAATTTTTAAATAAATTTTTTCGACACTAATTGCTTTTTCTGTTGTTACTATTATTAACTCCAGCAGAATAGTGTTTTGTGGTATGAAAAAAATATTAATATAGAGAATAAAAATCAAACAAACTTTGTTTTTAAAAGTTTATAAAGGCGGACAGCATTAAATAAATTAAAAATTTTTCGAATTAAGAAAATTTAATTTTAGAAAAATTTTATTCCCACATTCTATACTATTTTATGCAACTATACATAGGGGTGAAAATAGTTTTAAGTACCAATCCATTTAAAAAAATCTTACTAATACAAACATCTACAAGGCAGCTTGACGTTTGAGTTAGGTTCCTGTCAAATAGACGGCATACTAGTTTTATACTATGATAAAAACCTATTTTAATTTCCCTTTCCGTCAACTTATTTTTTTTTTTTTTTATTATTTTATCAATTTGAGCTATGCCATCTGTGGTACGATCCACTAACTGTTAACGATCCGACAATCGTATTTTTTGTCGACATATATATTCGCTTACAGTAACGATAGAGTGATGCTGTAATTTATTTTTAACGATTGTAAACAGCTGTAGTTTTTGTAACATCTCTGTCTATAAAATGTTAAAATAAACGAAAAGCACAAAAGAGAATAAAGGAAAAACAAATGAAATTGTGCTTAATTTGTTTTTGTTTATAATTTGCTTTTTTCTACATTTTAAATTTAGAATTTTGTTTTTATTCCTACAGCCTCAGCCACTTTAAACATAAATACATTTTATCGATTAAATAAACACAACGTAAAATATTGTCGTTAAAATAACGAAAAAAACTACTTAAAGTAACAGCTGACTTTAATCGACAGCGAATATCGTTAAAAATGTTACTGACTAGCAAATTCGATAAATTTTCGTTATATTTATTTTAACGATACGATTATCGTAAAAAAAGTTAGTGAATTGCACCACTGAACTATATTTTACAAATATTTGAAGACAAAAACATATTTTTAATTTTCCTTTCCATCAATCTATTTATTTTTTTCAATATTTTATTTTTTTTTTCTTCCTATACTAAACCCGCGAAGCTCTGCGCTTGTCTGCAGCAAAGAAACCAGAGTCTAGCGGGAATCGAACACGCAGCCCCGGTGCTGAAAGACTAGCTCACTACCAACAAGCCTATCAGGGCACCCTAATAAAAAAATAATAAGTGTCTATGATAAGCCATTAGTATCTTTTTTAAAATTAATCTTTTTCTCAAATGGAACATTATTTATGTGTAACATTTCTGACATATATCAACGCCTCTTAAAACATCCCGTGTTCAAAATAGATGTGTTCTCAAAATCAGGAAAATGATTTAAGTCCTACAATGTGTTGATAATTCCGTTCCATAGGCTGAATTATAATTGCTTTAATTTTGGTCATGTTTATGTCCTGCTAATGTAGTTTTCAGTGTTGTCCCAGTTGTTCTAACATATATTTTCCTACATTGTTCGTTATCATTGCCACCACAATGAATTTTCCTTAGTTTTTGTGAATAATTTCCCAACATTATTATTAACCTTATGTGCCATTCTTTTATCTTTCAAAAAAAAAAAAAATAAGTAATATAGAATCAAAAGTGATTTAATTTTAATTTTTTAATTATTGAAGTAGATTTAATTTTTTGATTAAATTTTTTAAATTGCATAATAAAAAATATCATTCCACAGAGTAGATAATTGCGTAAGTTTTCTTTATCGACATGCAAACATAAAAATGGATATGCCAAAATTTTTTCCCTTAATGCTTTTAAAGAATTTCAGTTTAATAAAAATTTAAAAAATAATTTTGGGGTAAAATCTTTTAAGAAAAAAATCAGACTCTTAAAACGAATACAGAATCGGTGGCTTTCGATAATTATTGATAACTATTCTCTTTGAGATACCAGATATGACTAAACCATCGGCAACAGCCTTGTGATTAGAGTTTGTTCCCGGGATTTCTCGTCCCGGGAATTCCCGGGATTTTCAGTTGTTTTCCATTCCCGCTTTCCCGGGAATTAATTACGGAATTCCCGGGAAATTTTGAAGAAAGTCTTTTTTTAAAACTTTAGTAAATTTAGGTTAGACTTGTGTCTTTAGTTGTTTTATCCAACTTAATTTCACCACAATATTTAAATTTTCTACAGTTTAAGGCTTTTAATCTAATTTTTGAGAATGGGCTTTATATTGGGCCTATGATAAATTATAGACCTATCACCACGAAATTTTATTTCTTGTTCTAGCAAACTGAAGTGTAAATTTTATAATATTAGAATAAAGCTTTGTGGTTAAGGGCGTAGTAAATTGTTTTCCTAGATTGTGTTTCATATTCGGCATTTCAAATGATTTTGAGTCTTATAAAAGTAGAAAGTAGAAATTTGTGTGCATTTCGCCACAAATTTATGTTAGTTTTAGTTGAGTTTTTAGGGAGGTAGTTTCACATTTGGAACTGAAGCGATTCTGCTGGAATTCAATCCCAAACCGCCTAGAAGATCTAGAAACAATATGACACCCAATTGGAAATGGAAAAATTGGCTTAGAATTAATAAAGGACTAATAATAAAAATACTTTATGGGACCTTAATATCACATGGAATGAAAAACTTAGTATACCTTCATACACCACGGCTATAAAATTGTAAAAAAATATGTTATTAAATATATATAGTAAATAAAATTTCTCCTTTCTGCTGAATTTGTTAAACGGTAAAATTGTTTCAGAATTCCTATTTCGTAATGTTGAGTTTTTAGTTCCTAAACACCCTTAATTTTTATTCGCGTAAGACTAATAATTTCATTCTAATTATGCAAATAAGCTCTGAACTTGAAAATGTTTATACGTATATTGATTTCTATTATCCTATTGGCATCAATATAAGCTCTTAAATTTTTTACGTTCTTGTTATATAATTGATACTAGATTTAATTCTTTTAAGCTTAATAGCCAATAAGAAATATTAGTTTCATTAGAGAAATAAGTAAATAAATAAATACAAAACTTTGGGCGGGAATCCCGGGAATTGGATTTTTATTTCCCGCTTTCCCGGGAATCCAAAAAGTGCGGGAATAAAAAAACTCTACTTGTGATGTATGGTTGATACGATTTCGGCCATTTATGGGTCACCTTTTTCAATTGGCGATGAAAAAGCTATTACTAATGTAGTAATAATTCACTTGATAACGACAATAGTAGATCCGAGCCGTAGATCTAAATGTAAAGGGTAAACTAATTTAATTACGAAAAGTCCCCTCGAAGTTGCAAAATACTTTCAAAACTGTAGGTATATGTTGCAATTAGTTACACAAATTAAGAAAACATATATTTACAAACAAAAACCAAAATGAATTTATAAGGATTTAATCCGGACAGATTTATATGCTAAACAACAAATTTTTGTTTTAATTACCCATTTAAAAAAGTAATAAATTGTAATCCTTTTTTTTATTTTGAAATCTTTTAATTAAAAAAGTCACGAAAACTAGATTTATGTAAGGGTTTATCTCACTTTTTGTTCAATTGCGAACGAAAAACATCTAATTTATAATAAAGTAAAATCGTATCTCCAAGTATCGTGATTTTACAAAAGTACAACTGGTGAACTGCAGAAGTGAAATATAATGATTCTACAACTCTGTTTTAAACTTAAAACTTCTAGGCCGTTTTTTTCATGGTGCTCCAATTTTAAGGAATATTAAATTTTTTTTTTATTTTAGGAAAAAAAGATACCCCTTAAAATTAGGAAAACAAACCTTTTCATTGAAATTAAAATTTTAGTAACTTTTTGAGTTTTTGGCATCAAAGTCATTTACTTGTCAGTTTAATTTATTTTGTTCTTGTACATGTTGTGGATACATATGAAATATGTTTTTCAGAAATATAAACAAGTATGAAAGAAAAATTACCAAAGTATCAAATTTCAATTGTATAATTCACACATTCATTTTAACATGCAAACCGATAGACAGACATTTAAACACGCACGAACACACTACAACTTTTCTACAAGGCACACAACTCAAATATGAACAATAAAATTAACTGACACAGCATTTTTTTATGATTTTCCGGTATCAAGAGGGAGGGCCTCCTGAAACTTATGCTACAGCATTTATCCCATTTGTTTATGCACGAACACAATGACAGAACAAGTTTTTATACTGCCTCGGTATTTGTGGATTTTACATACGGAATATTAATAATTGGGAAAAAATGTTGTGCCAGATGAAGGACAAAAAAATATGCTTACTGTTAGTCTTTGGTGTTTTGTTTCAAAGATTATTTTCCATTTTGCAGTTGATGAATAAATGTGTGTATAAATCAGGAAATATAGACGTTAATTTAAATAACCCTTTTTATGGGTTTTCAATATATGTGCTTATTTAATTTAATATGTTTTTCTTTCGATATTTTCACTTTTAAATAAAGTGCCATATTAAATTTTAAACGTTAAAGTGATAATTATTTGATTACTTTTACTTATTATTTTATTTCCTGATGATGGTAGGTGAAATATTGAATATACATAAAATAAATAAATAATGTAATATATTTTAAACAGAGAGCTCGAGCCTGATTATTTAAATAATTTATTTGTGCTTATTTATTTTGTTATTAATGTTTTCAAAATTAGGATGTCATTTCACTAAATATTTTTCGGGAATGTCAGAGAAAAATGTTTTTAAAGTACCCGGAACTTTAAAACGGGAAATTCGAGATATTCTTTCTCTACACAGTCTTTGATTTAAATTTAGCGTTTTGTTAAAAAAGAAGGTGCTGGCTAACAGGGTATCGATGTAGAAGTATTAGGTTTTAAAAAAAATTTTTATTATCAGGACTTCATCAGGATTTGTACATACTTAAGTAATATTATTTTACACGGCATTCCGCCCAATCACGAATAAAAGTTCCTTAGGAAATTTTTCTTTTTCTCAAATCCTCCTATTTCAAATAAAGTTTCCGCATGACATTTTTCACTTTTTCAAAACAGAAAGGAGCTTATTAAAAAGTGTAATTAGAGGTTTTGTAGGGATGCTGAAAACGAGCCTAACTCCATAGGGCCTCTTGATAATTGTGTTTCCGAGTGGAAAAATGATTGTTGTCAATATTCTTAAAAGTAATTGATCAATCAAAAATGTTAAACGCAACCTATGTATTCACAAAACCAAAAAAAGTACACAGGAGGAAAAAAAAACATACGTTGATGTTGTGCCAGTAAAGCCCGTTGGTATACTTCTGTTACAAAAGAAATTTGTAATTAATAATTCTTTTTAATTAATTTTTTTTTTTTTACTTTTACCTTTAACTTGTTGCACAGTCACAACAAAACAAAATTCAATGTTAATGTTTTTTCTTTTTTGCTCCCGCGGAATATATAATTGGAGGATTTTTTTTCTCGAGAAAAGTCTTTTACGTGGGATAAAAAATCCTAGGGAATATTTGTATTTTTTTTTTAACTTGCTCAAAGTTTGAATACCGAAATTTCGATTATAAACTTAAATAAGTTTTGTAATATAAAACTGTGGCAATAAGAAAAAAAATGCTTAATGCCATTAAAAAAGAAAAAAAATAAAAAAAATTCGTTTGGGAATTAACATTGAAGCAACAATTAATGAAACTCATATTTGTTTTTGTTTTCAATATAAATTTCTAAACGATAATTTTTATTCTACTTTCAAAAAAAGGCAGAAAGTATATTTTTTTGTTTTGTAGGAGGAACATTTTAAACTTTAAAGGTGATTTTTGAAAATTGATTCGTATTCTTATATCTGTGCTTATATGGGAAATAAGCTTACGTCGAATAATGTAGTATACAGACATCGTCAGTTTTTTTGAAGCTTAATTCGAGGAACCAATTATGTAAGTCTATAAATTATCGTATTGGTAAAAACTTAAATAGAGGCTAATAATAAATTCTTAAAAAAAGAATTAAAAAAAATGTTGAAGATATAAAAGATTTAACACCCTCTCTAATTGTAATAACTCAATTATTTTATGTCGACCTAAGTTCCTCTTCCATATGATCCCTTCTCGGCGGTTTGTTTCTTTTTTTTTTTGTAGTGTTTGTTTTTATTACAAATGGTATTGCAAATTTAAAAAATTGATACTTTGCCCGTGTGTACTTTTGTACGTTAAGATCTGTGCCATTAACTCAAATTTAACTTAAGTCAACCTAACCACTTTTTTCTTTTTTCCCACAGAAATATTTTATTCTTAATATTTTGAATTTTTTCCGTCTTTTGTGACGGATAAACTAACAGGTAAAGCACACAAAACAAAAAGGTACAATCCACTCTCAGAGTTCTTGGATTATCTCTCAACATACGACTACTAAAGTGATTTTTAGTTTCATTTGGCCTTTTTAAACAAATCACTCTAAAAAAAATCAACCAAAATCGTTCAGTAACCGTTTATTTAGAAAAACTTAGCGCAATGTAAAATTGCATTTATTTTTAAGTAAAACTTGCAAAATATGCAAATGCATACATTTCATGCAAAAGCATTGAAAACTTGTTTTGCTTATTATATCCATATCACAATAGCGCAGAAGTTATTATGCTTTTGTATTAGTGTGCGCCACACATAAGAACATTGGAAATAGAGCCATTTTTCAGTATACAGAACGACTTATTTTTGGAGTCGATCTAATTATGTCCGTCCATCCGGCTGGCAGGCTTGTTGTCTCATATATAATTTTTTAATGCTGGGTCCATGATTAGCCATGGGTACCAAATAGAGTACAATCTTGAAAATGTGTATTTATATATATAAATAAATATATACATATATATTCCTATGGTTCCAGGCTGGAACAAAATTATACCATTCAGGTCTGTTCTTTTCTACCAATTGCCTTTAGGTGTAAATTGGCCTACTAGCTCTCCTGTTGTCTTGATGGTTCCATTCAATTGCAGTTCTTGATATATCTCCGTTGGGTCTTCTTAAAACATGACCAATCCAGTTCCATTTTCGTCGGCCAATTTCCAGCCAGACTGAAGTTTCACCAGTTCGTCGCCACAAATCTTTATTGGAGATAACGGTTGGCCAGAAAATTCTTAGTATTTTTCGCAAAGAAAGGTAAATGAAAACTTGTAGAGACCGTATTTCCTGCGTGGAAGTGTTCCAAGATTCGCACCCGTATAGTAGAGTGGATT
Organism: Pollenia amentaria; assembly: GCA_943735925.1. Taxonomy (NCBI): domain Eukaryota; kingdom Metazoa; phylum Arthropoda; class Insecta; order Diptera; family Polleniidae; genus Pollenia; species Pollenia amentaria. The sequence goes on along the minus strand of OX031008.1, from coordinate 193,308,182 downwards.
TAACTATGACCAAATTATTGTTATAATTCGAATTTATTCGTAATACTTCCGAGGCTAGTTCCTGCACACGCTCTGATTTTACTTTCATATCTGTAAAGCTATGTAATAATAAACAGATATCGTCGGCATAGTTTAAATCCTCTAGTCGACCTTGCAGACTTAATGTTATATCCCTACTTTCAATTTTCGATACCTGCATTACAATGTCCAACACAGAGTTGAATAGTAAAGGGGACCACACACATCATTGGTTTACATCCCTCTTTATAGTTATTAGTGGTCCTAACTTTTTTTTTCGTGAATTTCTATACGTGTATTTATATACTGTGGTGTAAATGTTCGGGCTTGACAGACTACATTTTTTTACTTGCAAGAAATATAAATTTCTGTGTGCTTAAAATCGCCTAATTTTGAACCTAAATCAAAAGCTTAGGATTAGGGTTACTTAAAAAGCTTAAAACAATTTTTCCCTGTTTCAACTAAGCAGTAAAAAAATTAGATAGAATTTCTCCCAAAATCACTTCCCTTCATAGAATTTATGAAACTCTACATATTATTCTTTATTGAAAAACTTACAAATATTTTAAACTGAGAAGTTAATCTATTTGCTGATATTCCGCTTAAAGGGTTCAACATGTTCTTAGTATTTGTTTGAATGTAAATATCAAAATTTTTTTATTAATTCATAACAGCTCAACAAGCAGACCAATAAACAAAAATTCCAATAAATCATTTTATTTACATAATATGTTTGATACACGGCTGATTATCTCAGCATAATAATTCTACTGACTTTTATTAGAATTACAAACTCATATATATATTACCATATTTTACTTTTGAATTTCTATTGCTCATACTTGTATGTACTTGGTTTCAGCAGAAGCACCCGCATGTCATATTTGAGGCACGCACAAAAGCCAATAAGGGTTGTGCCAATTCAGGCAATCTGGATTCATGGCGTCTCTCACGCCGTACAAAACATTTATCAGCTGGTATTATTGATGAAGTACATCCAAATGGTGCCGGTCGCTATAAGCGTGATGTCCGCGAGGCCACAAAATACATTGAAACTGCCATAATTGTAGACAAGGCCATGTTTGATAAACGGAATGGAAGCACACGAGCGGAAGTGATACATGATGCCATACAAGTGGCCAATATAGCTGATTTGGTAAGTAGCATTATCTTGACTTAAAAAGACTTTTAAATTTCAAATCTTTTATATTTTTTATTTTTAACTTTAAGTATCTTTAGGTAAAACCTTTTTTATTTATTATTTTTGGGATTTTATTTTTAGTGAAAAAATTACTTTAATTTTAATATAATATATATCAAGTACTTTTTTGTTTAACTCTTTAATTTTGTCGGCTAGGAACTTCAGTTGCAAAAACAAACAAAAAAAAAAAAATCTGCAGAAACCACCTCTTTTATTTTAGTCTTACCACAGGAGGCTTTAAATCTTTTAAATGCTAAACATAAATCTTAAGTTTTACAAAACGTACGGAAAGTATTTTCTCTTTTTCTCATTTCTTAAAACTCAAACGTACTTACCGACTTACAATTGTTTACACATACATAAAGTTAAATATATGTTTTACATACTTTTGTACATTGAGTTCTACGTACGGGCCTAAATGATTGGTAAAGTGAAAAAGTAATTTCCCAACACTACACGCCGAAAAAAAACATTTTTCTATATGGTCACCTCTAACCAAACGGTTTTTACTGAAAAATATTAGAACATATTATTTTTAATCAGGCTAAAGTTCATTAAATTATTTTTTTGAAGAAAGAAATTTTACAACATGAAATTAATTAAAATTTATTGATAATTTTGCATTCTTGACTGACCGGGGAATTGAACCCACCTTCACGGACAGGTTGAATTGATATATTTCAATAGTAACCATAATATCTCCTTAGAACTCTTTGCCGTTTAACACCAACCACCATTGAAGACGGCTGACAGTCAATAGCCAAACATCAATCTTTAAACCCAATTGGTAGATCGAAATTTGTTTTTGAATGATTACACTATGCTAGTTGAAAAAACAGACAAGCCGTGGTGCCCGCGGTTTTTTATGGTTGGCTCTGGTTTTTGAGATATATCGTTATTTCGAAAATGGAGGAGGTTGCACCTCATATTTTCGCGTAACTCAAAAACGCTTTAGCTAATTCAAAAAACTTAAAAAAACGAAATTTCGCAATAAAATTTCCTTTAAGAAAAGTAAAACTTCTTTCTAATATCCTTAGTCGTTATAGAAACAAATAATTTTTTTAACAAAATTTCGAAATTTTTGTTTTTTAAAAATTCATAAAAAATTGGAAAATGCAGCTATGCTTCTAACGTATAAAAACCGAAATTACAAACAAAACAAGCCACAAATGATTAAAATCTGTTAGCAACTTTTGATTTAATTCACAAAAGTCGACAAATTTTAATTAATTTAAGAATTTCATAAAACGCAATATTTGTATGGGAGCGCACCCCTAAGGGATGGTGATAAAAGGAAAGTATAATTTGAGAAAATGTTAAGAATAAAAAACTAATGGAGGTCAGTCATACATTTTATCCCCCTAGGAGTGAATCCTAGGCCTTAGAAATAAATGATGGGAATGAAAAATAAAGGTACGCTGGTTTATTGCGAAATTTCGGTTTTTTAAGTTTTTTGAATAAGCTAAAGCGTTTTTGAGTTACGCGAATATATGTTGTGCAACCTCCTCCATTTTCGAAATAACGGTATATCTCGAAAACCAGAGCCAATCTTAAAAAACCGCGGGCACCACTGGATTCAGCGTACCCGAATTATGTTAAAACGCCAGGTGCCCAGCTTGTCACGAAAAAAAGTGTAAATTTCTTGCACAGTGTTATCTATTTTAATTGATTTACATGTTCCTCCTTACTTTTGTTTTTCGCCCTTTTTGTGAAGAATTCTTCCTGACATGTTTCAAAAGTAATCTATCTATCTCCTTAGAAAACTTTATGAACTTTAATGAAAATTTGGATTAAAAGCCATAAACAGTGCAATAAATTAACCACAATACTAATTATCATAATATTTTTACCTTTACCATATTTCTGTCTCCGACAACCATATTATGGTTAAATTAAATTAGTCCTTCCTCAACAACCACAACCAGATTATGGTTGCCTCCAAGCAATTTATGGTTAATACAACTAGGCAATAAGAAAAATTAAAAGGACTAAAACTAGATTTTTTTTGATGTGTTTTGGACTCCTAACTACAAAAAAAGTCGAAATTTAAATTCTATGGTTAATTTTTTTTCATAATTATAACTGAGGAAGGGGCTATGCAGTTTTATTGCAAAAAACTGCAAATAACTTGAAATAAAATTGTCTTAAGGTCCTACCAATATTTTTTTTTAAATATTTTAATATTACTTATCAACGGTGTCGAAAAAGTTCAACCTGAAAATGCGAATTTTTTTTTTTTTTAACAAAATTGGAAAATTTTTATTTATTAAAAACTTATAAAAAAAATTGAAACTGGAAAAAGCTTACATCTTTTAAACCGTCTTAATGCTACGTCTATGCCAAATAAAACAAGATATATTTGAAGAATCGATGGATAAATATTGATTTTATTCACAATAAAGTGATATTTCTTGTTATAGCAAAAATTTAATTTTCAAGAGAGTGCTCCACAGATTTTTTTATATAAATTGAGACAGCCTCGTCCGATTTTGTTAAAAATTAATTTAAATAATGAGTATTTTAGTGGCCTTTTAGCTATTTTACAATTATTATTAATATAATTAAAAAGGTTTTAAAGTTGCTTTGGACGAAATTTAAAAAGAAAAAATTTTTCTGGGTGCAAGATCAAAAATGTTGTATAATCTGGAGTTTTTTCCAAATTCATAACATTATTATTAGTTGTATGGCAAAAAATAAATAATTTTATTACTGGATCAGGAAACTACATATAACTTAAATGAACTACATATATCATATTCCACGTGAATCGATTAACAAATGGGCCTTTCCATGTCATCGTACGTGACATTTTTACGCCTTCAGAGAGGTAGAGGCTTTGTAAAAATAGTAGTAACTGGAAATATTTTTTATCATAATGTTTCATTTAGAGGGTACTAAATATGAAAAAAATAATTATAACATTCGGAACCATGTTGTCCGAAATATCGAGCAAAATTAGTTCATATTGTACGTGATATAAAACGGAAGTGATTTTGGGGTGAATGTAAAAAAGCGAAAATATGCGAATTGTGGGAGGTATTTTTTCTTCTTTTAATTTTTTACATTAAACCAAATATTTTTCCTATAAAATCCGTAATTCGGAAAACAATTTTTTGGATGGTTTTATAATGAACGAAATGTAATATCGTTCGTGATATACCGTATGTGACAAATTTGTCTCTTATAGTATTGTTACGAAATTAGATTTGTCTAAGAATTATTTATGGTTTTAGTTATAAGTTATCTTGTTAATTATAGCTTTATGTCATATTAGTTACTATTTTTATGAACGCTTCTGTAACTAAATTTTCTAGCAATTGTAATTGTAGACTTTAGATTTAAAATAATTCGAACACAATTTTCTAGAAACTACTAGACGGTTCTTGAACCAACTAGAAATAGTTTTGAACTATAAATACAGGCTAACTCATAAAAGTTTAGTTTAGTTTAGTTTGATTGGAGACATTAAACGGTTCAGATCGTTACTTACAATAGTGGTTAAATTTTGTGAATTTCAATAAAGTTTGTTAAGTTGACTTCGTGTGTATTTATTTTTATTTGCAATTAAAAGAACTCAAAGGTTTTATTAAAGTAAAAACGTAACAATAGGTGTCAGAAGTGAAATTGCCATAAAGAAAAAAATTGATGAACAATGAAATTCGATGAGCTTAAAGTTGAGCAGCTTAAAAAGGAGTTGGACAAGTTGGAGCTGCAAAGAAGATTAATCGATGAATTTAAGCGACGCAGCTTATGAATTTGATGAACAAGAAGAAATAGAAGTTGCTACCCGTGCAGTAACAAGCAACATGGATCTTAGCACAATGTTTGCTGCTATGATGAAGAAGATGGAAGAAATGCCTGCAGAAACTTCTAAAAACAAATAATTTTTATAACAATTAAAACTTAGTAAATAAACTTTCTTCTTTAATTATTGACTATTGTAGAAACAAGACAAGCAATTTTGACTACAAAAAAATTGTATTTCAAATAAATTAAAAAGCTGTTATATTTTAGCAATTCGGCGGTATTTTCTTTTTTCATACTTACGCTTCGAAACAACTTTTACCTCAACTCAAGGACCTATAAGTCAGTCGTGACTGTTTCTATTAAGCAAAAAGGCATAAAAGTATTTTGTTTTTTATTTTCCTTACTTCAATATGTATGCGTATGTGTATAAGCACAAGGATGCTCATACACACATATTCATACACTAATTCTTATACACCCATACTGAAGAATAAACATAATCACAGGAATACACCAACAGAAAAAGAGAGAGAGACTGTCATATATACAAACAAAACTTACATTTGCACGTTTTGTTTTCTTTATTTCTTTTGTAGTTTTATTTTCCTTGTTCTTTTAAAAGCCAAACACACATTCAAACACATATAAACAAACTTACACTTTAAAAATATTTGTGTGAATGGATGGCAGGCACTTCCGGGTTTTTCTACTTTGTCCTTAGTTTTATTTAAAACTGCTGCTGCCTACAACAAGCACAACCCCTGCACTTTGAATGTTCGAAAAGGAAAGAAAAACTTAAGTCGTGTGTAAATACACACATTTCTACGAGTTCAGAAATTACAAATATCAGCAAAAAGGATTTGATTTTTTTTCATCTTAAACTTAAATTTGAAAATTCTGTGTTAAAAAAATTTAAATATGAAAAAAATTTATGCATTAAATATTAAAACAAAATTTTTATTATATTTATTCCAAAAATAACCCTATCACAGTTTTTGCTTTCACTTAGTTTTTTTCTTAGGGAACCCTTTAAGTTAAACTAATTAAAGTTCTCTTTTTATACCCTCCACCCCTAATGCAGAATGAGGGTATACTTAGTTTGTCATTCCGTGTATAAATTGTTAAATATTCATCTAAAACACCTTAAAGTATATATAAGTTATTCTGGGTTCTTGAGTAATTCTTAGTCAATTAAGCCATGTCCATCCATCTGTTCGTCTATTGAAATCACGGTCACTTTCGAACAACTCAACACAAAAGAACAATATTGAAGTCCGGTTGTTTCTACTTCTCCTTAGCAATTTGGGATTGAAGTCCAGCAAAATCGCTTGAGTGGGATAAGAGTTATGAATCCAAATGTGTAAAATTCACCCTAATAAATGGATTTTTTTGTTGGAAAAACTAACATTAAAGGTTGCGGAATGTCCAGATTGATATAAGATTTTGCACAAATTCGATTTATATAACTAACGTCATATTTCGTAAAGCCTTGTCCATGATTCACCATACGTCCTATATTATGCCCACACTTTAGTACAGCTAAAACCCTAGCAAATAATGCTTTTGTGATAAAATTTGGTATGTCATAAGACTTAAAATGACTTTATAAAATTTCTTTAATATCGGTCGATAGCTTACTGCAGGCCCCATATAAAGCCTTCTCTGAGGCTTAATAGTTTATAAATTCCATATAGAGCCCTCTCCTTTAATATTTTAACTGTCGATGGGGGAGGAGGGAATCAAAGATTCGGCGCATCCGAATATGTATAGCGCTCTAAGGCCGGGTGTTTGAGATGTGGATTAATATTAATCTTAGTTTAACATACTCTGAAACTCGGATTTTTCCGGCGAAATGTGATTTTTTTATTATTTCATTAAGGACCAACATTTTAAGCAAAAATAAGCTGTTCCTGCAAAATTTTGTACACAAACTTGGTAATGGTGGCACAAATCTGTTTTCAGATTAACTAAATCAAGTTTGACTGAGAACTTAAAAAACCCAGCCTAACTTGTTTTAAATAAAAAAAAAAGCTTAACAAGTTTGCAATTTTGGTGCTCTTTTTGCCGTTTACACGTTTTATTTCCTTTTTTTATGTCGGTAAAGTCTATTATGGGGTAACGCAATTATTTTTTTTTTTTTTCATTAATAAACCTTTGCAACACTTTTGGGCACTTCATTCACTTTTTCCCTTGAAGTGTAATACATTCATACGGACGTATATAATGACGTTGTTGTGGTATGGTTTATTTATTTTTTGTACATTTATATTTTTGTTTTCTTTTTTCTTAGCCTTAAAGTATTTGTATTATTTCTTTTAATTTAGCAGAAACGGAAAAATTCATTACTCTTGCTTTTTAATGGCACAAAGAAGCATAAAATTATAATCCCTTACCCATACATTAAAATTCGCACTAAAAACACACACACATGTATAAATATTTTTGAGTTTATTTTCTTCATCTTTCTCAAGGTTTTGTCCTGCAGCTTATATTTGTTATTTGAATGTATTAATTCTTGCTCTACTACGAGCGAATTATTATAAAGAAATATGTAAAGTGAGTAAATTAGTTTCTTGTTTTCTTCATGCTTTGTTTCAACTAAAGTATACGGCAGAATAAACAATTATCCTTATTTTTGCCGCAATATTATATCGATAAAGAGCCTTAAACATTATAATAATACATCCATGTTTCTTTACTAAAATTAAGCCCTATAAACGTATTACAAAGTGTATTTGAGCATCTTTTACCAAAAATTTTAATTTAAACATAAGCCAAATATCCTAAGGATATCTGGCTTCTATTCTGCTGTTTTCTTTCTTAATTTGCAATGGAAAATTATTTATATGACTACGTTTTCCAGTTTTTTTTTTTTTTTTTTTGTTTGTATAATAAAAATCAATTCTGCGAAATTGTTCTCCTCATAAAAACAGTTTAAGAACTTTAAATCTTTTAAAAAAAAAGGTTTCGTTTCAAATTAGTCACGTATTCTAGTTGTTTAGCAATAATTGAAAAGCTCACATGTGTTTTTAATAGACTGCTAAAGCTTATCAATAAAACATTTTGCACACTCATTCTTAAATGTTCTATTAAACTCGTAACCAAAAACAAAAAAAAAAAAAATAAATAAAAAAGCTATAAAAGACAGCACATTCGTTGCTGCACACATACGTATAAATCGTATGGGTGATAAATTCATTTATATGGTGTTGTTTTAAAATTTCTTTTATATGTATGCATGTGTGTGTGAAAGCAGTCTGGATAAGGCCATGTAACTTTCTGCACAAACATAGATACAAATATTTATTGGAAAAAACAATAACAATTAGATACAACAATAGCTCAATGTTTACATGGTATTTTTTCCACCTCACTTTTCTCTCTCACCCTCTTTATCGTATCATTTTCATACACTTTAACCACTGGAATAAATCATAGAAAAGTTAAACAAAACAGGACACTAAAAAAAATGCAAATTGAATAGAGGGCAGCAGAAAAAAATATAGTTTAACTTAAGAACAGACAAAAACACTGACATTCAAGCCAAGAACTAAAAGTATCTGTTTATTTTATGAAAAGCAGAGTTAAAAAAGCTCGGGGTTATGAGATGTGGATTAAATTTAAACTTAGTTTAACGTACACTTAAACTCGGATTGTTCTGTCGAAATGTGATTGTTGTTATTATTTCATTAAAGACCAACTGCCATATTCATGAAAACTATATTGGATTTGAAACTCATTTTAAGGAAAATTTGTATGGAAATTTAGTTTTAGATACATTTGAAATTTAAATTATTTTTTATGAATACGGCAGCAACATTCTAAGCAAAATTAAGCTGTTACGCCAAAATTTTGTAAACAAACTTGGCAATGGCGGCACAATCTGTATTCAAATTAACTTAACCTAGTCTAACTAAAATCTCAAAAACTCAAATTTAAAATTTTATTTTCTGTTCATATATTTTTGGCCCGAGGCAAAAAGGTTTTAAGTCAGAAACTTTAGTTTTTTATAATGTCAAATTGAAAAATATTTATTTGGTGTATTTCATAGGCTTTTTTCTTAAAGAGCATATGATTACGATTAGAAGTATTTGTGCTAGACTTTAGTTTTGGATACCAAAGGAAAGAGAAATAAAATTGAATTAGAGCCAATCGAAAACTAAAAATACGGGTTTTTGACTTAAGGCCTTTTTGCCTAACGGCAAAATATTGTGTATAATATTAAAAAGCAGTAGTTTAGTTTATATTAACATAACAGAAACAGCAGTAAAGATACAGTTATAAAGTAGCAAATGATGTGGCAATGGAAGTAGCAAAAAAATAAAATTTAATGTAGAAAAAACTGCAAACAAATTTATAGCCGTCGTATCAGAAACTACGATATTATTTTATGAAAGTCTGCTATGTAAAACACGGGTTTTAAATTTATGAGTCGAATCCAAAAATAATAACTTTTGTGTTGAATCAGTCCTGCTGATGATTTTGATTTTCGATTACTTTATTGCTATATCAAAAGCTACTTTTATAGCTCCCAGATTAGGTAGAAATGACAGTCAATATCCATCTTACACACTTAGAAACAATAATCCATTGCGATACCATGGGGTTCCACTAAACAGATCTCCCAATGTAGAACCAACCCCCAATTCCTACAAAGTTCAAAATGCGCTCCAGTTCAACGCCAGAGATTTCATACAGTCCGTCGAAACCGTCAATGGATCCCAATTAGGCCAGTCGCCTTCACGACAGTCCAAGACAATGAGAAGAAAGGTGCTCTACCTCCTTCTCCTTATCGTCATAGCAGCTAACATACTATGTGCATTCCTACCTATAAGACAGTGCCCCATAACAACAGATACTAAAAGTAATACGTCCCACTTGGTCATCGATAGTAGAAACACGGTTTGCCCGTCAGCCAAGCGGGACCAAAATTAAGGATGGGCAAATTAAAAAAATATATCGACATATATCGTATGATATTTTTAAGAGTATCGATATTTATTAATTAAAAATATCAATATATCGATGTATCGAACGTATTAAGATGAAATTATGACCAAATTTAAAAACTTAATATACTTATGTCAATACATATTTACATATGTACAAACATATTAGATGTAATTCCATTCTAACTTTCCATTGTTTCTTTTAATTTCAAATTTACTGCCTGTCCCTCGATTTCGAACGAAACTTTCATTCGCTTACTTTTATTTAAAACAAAAACCAATTTTAAAATTTGGATTTTAAGGTAAGTTATGCGAACGAAGTTTTCGTTTGAAATCGAGGGACCGGCAGTTAATTCTACAATTAAAAAAAATTCCAAAAAAATAAAGAACACAAAAAAATTGTTATTTGTTCGCCATATGAAATCTAAAAAAAAATTATTGGGATTATATAATATACTGCCGGTAGACGAAACTTGTGACACATACTATATAAGAAAACTGTTTATTTTTAATATACTTATAAGAACATGCTCAAATAAAAAAAAGAAACAAAATATTTTTTTCATTATAAACATTCCAACTTTCATGAGTCTATTGCTGCTAATACGCCATAATTAAGGCGATTCTTTGCAAAATTCTAGGAACCCTTTCCAGAATATTTTTTGGCACTTTTTTTGAACTGTGTAATCTACGAAAATGTACAATGGAAAAATGCCGTTATTTTCTTAACATTAGTTAAAAAAAAACATATGATGCAATTCTTAAAAAACAACAGTATTGAAGGCAGTTGAGCAACGCTTAAAATGTTGAATTTTATTATAAAGAAATCTTAAAAATATCGAATTCGATAGTCGTAGATAAATATCGATGTATCGATATATGGGTATTTTTAATATCGGCGATATATATCGATTATAATTTTTTTTTAATATCGATATTTTGATATATCGATATTTATTGTCCATCCCTAACCACAATTGCCTGACAATCCTGCATCCAGTGTTCCTATCCCATCTGTCATTAGCAATATCGCTAGTTGATCGCCGAAGCTCGAGTTTGCAGGAGAGCGTGTAACCCTGATCTAATTACACTGCTATGTCAATGGATGTTCTCGTTCTCAACAAGAGGGAATCTAGGAATCTAGCAGATAGTCTGCACCAGTCTACAGGTTCTTTGATCGCAATTATATCCGCCTAGAAAATTCTACAGTAATCCGGAAGTCTTCGCGATTGATACTTAAACTACTGCTTAAAAATAAATTGTAGATATAAAAAAAATGTTAATGGTATTGCTGCTGCTACAGATTATTTCCCAAAACTGTGGTTAAAGGAAAAGCAAACAATTTAGTTGAATTAGTACTAGGGAGATCGATTATTCGACTTTTTTCAATAACCGGTTTTCGAATATTACGAATAGTTGCTATTTTAAAAAACCCGGTTTTCGGTTAAGCATTTTTTAAATAACCGGTTAACCGGTTTTAATTCGAATACTTAAAAACACAAAAATCAAAAGTTTTTAAAATAAAACGTTATTTTGAATAAAAACAAAACAGTTTGCAAAGGTTAGGAACCAACAAAATACATAGATATGACTTAGATCAGACCTAACAAATATTTTACGATAAAATCCAAGAAAAGTGGGACCAGTAAATTAATCAAACTTTAGCTACATTTTCAACAATTTTTTAATAATATTTGATATAGAAAAGAGTCCGCCAAACACATACATTCACATTGAATGCTTCTCTCAGTTGTTTAATTTTGAGCGTAATTGTGTTTCTCTTATTCCACTGAAAAAAAATTTTGGCACGTTTTTACCATTAGTCTTACATGTTATTTGAAAGAGTTGTCGCAGTTCAGTAATATAAAATAAAAATTGACTTATTGATACCGCAATTAAAAAATTATAAATTGAAGAGCTTCAAAAACTTTCAATAACAAAGTAGTCGTTTTTTATATACATATGTATGAAGAATATGTAGTTTTTAATATTTGAAGATAATATAACTGCATTTTTAATTGTCATAGTTTCTTGTTTTCTGCTATTGAAAATTAATACAAGTTACGTTAAAGATGATACAAAAAGACTTAGTTTTAAGCCTTACTACTTTCGTTACGAGTAACAAAATAAAGTAATTTCGGCATAGAACTACCTGTTTTTGTAATAAAAATAAAAATTTTCGTTAGGGAATTTATACTGAAAACAAAAAAATATGGGGTTTTTTATTGTTGCTTTAATGTAAACTCTCAAACGAAAATTTTAGTTTTTATTACAACATCAGTCAGTAAAAGAGCATTCTCTGATTTTATATAGAACATTTTGTTAAGTGTTGTCCAGGGGTTTCAGATTGATTTTGATCTTTTTCGCCAAATTCAATGTCAAAAATCGCCAAAATCGCCAAAGCATTTATTTTTTTCGATTTCGACAATAATATATGTATTTTTAGAATAATTAAAAATATTTTTTCATAAATCCCAAAAAAAATTTGTTCCGTATCCCTAAAATCCGCCAAAAATTAAAAAAAAGTCGCCATATATTTTATTTAATTTTTATTTAACAAAAAAGGTGCAATGTAAAATATTTTATAGTAGTCTACTTAAAGTAACAAAAAAAGGATTTTGCGGTAAGTATTAAACAAATATTGGATGTACAATATATTTGTATGTAGTTGCAGTTCTATTATATAACTAAAACGCTATATAGTTCACCTAACTTGTTGTCTTCTTTTTTGAAATACATTGTGAAGGTAGAAAAGAAATGCAACATGTGCTATTTATATTCATATAACTTTTGGCTCGTACAAACGTGTCGAAAACTTCATATCGCATTCTACTTCAAGGCAGATATTTAGTGAATTTCAATATTTCAATACAGGTACCTGCCGTATCCTTGTAGCTATAAATTGTTGGCCTAAACTGATCTTAATTAGATTGAATATCATCATTACAATTTTCTTTTAACAAACTGTATTTTTCCTATTGTATTTCATTAACATCCAAGGGTAAGTTATGATTCATAAAAAATCTTTAAAATATATTTAAAAACAACAAATTTTATGTGATAATTTGTCACATTTTATAATGGAAAAATTTCCAGAAACTTTCATTATATTCATTTTTAAAGAATTCTACTTATTACTTCTTTCAAGAGCACATTTAAATGTGAAAAAAAAATTTCTCGAAGATTATCTTCATCAGCCATTTCAACATTATTTAGTTTTAAATACTGGTCATACATATGAATGCATCAAATTTCATACATTGAAGTACTAGAATAAAAAAAATATTATTTCTTCGTTTTGAATTTAACAAATTTCAAAACAAATAGATGGCTCATCAAAAATAGCCAACAAAATCGCCAAAAAATCGCCATGTCGCCAAATCGAAAATTAGGTCGCCAAAAGAGTTTGAAAATCGCCACGTTTGGCGAGAAATCGCCACATCTGACAGCCCTGGTGTTGTCTAGTAATAAGAGAAATAAAAATATAAATTATCTTCTTATGCTCTTTTCATTCGTTTGAGAGCATTCGCACATGTGCGGTGTTTTGGCGGTGTCTGATCTAGACAAACGTTTTGCAAAGGTAAATAAATTATAGAAATTTTATAAAGTTATTATTTGAAAAATCAACCATATTTTACAAAAGTTGCAAACAAAACCTCTTAGCCAGGATTATCTATTTCAAATTATTTTGTTTCAGCATTATAGAAACGAATAGTAAACTGAACATTCTTTTTGTGTAAAATATTTGTCAATTCGTCGACTAAAATTTAAGACCTTCCATGATATTGTTTGATTTCTTCATTTTTGTTTTTTAGTTGTTGGTATTTTAATAAATAAAACTGGTAGAAATGTTTCCCATATCGTTGATTCCGCCGTAATATTGTAGTTTTCAGCATGAAGAGAGTAGTTCTAGGAGTTTTTAGTGCCTTAACGGGCATTTCGTCCTCGGCAACACAACGGGCTAATATTTCACCCAATGATTCATTTTTTTGCAGCGTATTTTAGTAAATTATTATTTGTCGTCTCCTTAGAACTACTTCGAGTTAAATTTCATTTGGATTGTCAAGCATGTATACTAATTAAAGGTGATTAATAAGTCGTGACATGGAAGAACCTTTGTAACTTATCATTTTGGGGCACTTCAGGCAACTGTCTTTGTCTTTTTAATCGCGTTCGAAAAATATATAGAGATGACCTTTATATAAAAATATATTTAATATTTAGAATGCTCTTGCACAAATTACTATTTACTTTTTAACTGCACACGTTTTTGTAGTATTTTGAATAGTTTTTAGTTTTTTTTTCTACGAGAACACATCTTTTATAAGCGATTTGTTTTTACAGTGTTAATAATGTTTGTTTACTTTTGTCACATTTTGTTTTGACATTCTTCATAAAAAGTTTAAGTTTGGCCAATATGCAATTAGAAAATACTTAAATTACGGGTACATCTACAACAAGAGTAGAGAAAATGTATATAAATTACACATTACTAAAATAACCGGTTTATTATACAAAAATAACCGGTTTATTCGATATTCGAAAATTGGGCATTTAAAAATAACCGACTTGGGCAAAGCTTAAATAACCGGTTAAAACCGGTCGAATAATAACCGTTCGATCTCCCTAATTAGTACCATTTTTAAACATAAACCAAATAATTGTCTTTCTGTCATCAGTAACATGAATGGGCTATCTCGTAAAGGTGGAAAGCTCGCTGATTGCTATTCACTGAAAATAGCCAGAAGTGATAACTTTAACGAATTTTCCTCACTACTTCCGGCCATTCCCTAGTAATATCGCTGTAATGAGAATGCGGTCGCTTTGCTGGCCAATCTGAATGGTCACTGCGGGAAATTTGTGTCCATTGCTCTTAAAGCACTTATACCGTGACCAGAGAACAACAGTTTATAATTAAAAGGAACGAATTGTGATAGGTGAAGACAAGACCTATCACTTAACTGGTGATAATGTGTTTAGAGTGTAGTTGGTCCAGAGGAAAGGGAATTGGCACAAAACTATTCATGTGACTGGATTTTGTGCGGGAAGTGGCTGATTCTCTCTGGTTTTATTACTTTATATGAAGGCGATCTATCATATTGACATGGTTCATTGGTGTTAATATCTGCGACAGGCATTATTTTAACCGAAATTGGATGTGTCTATTACGGTTATTTCAGTGACCTGTTACAAAGTGTCAAAAAAGTGCCAATTTATCCCTCGCAGGATATCGCCATGTTAAAGTGACTTGTCACGTGACAAGTTTAGTGCTAGTTCCCTTTCTTCTAGGGGTACGTTAACACCGTTGCTTCTCAGGTATGTAGGTGTCACTGAAACTCAGCGTTGCAAATTTAGCCGCATATCGTCTAGTCTGTATAGTCTGGGATCGGACGTGGAGTGTCAATCATATGTCGACCTTTGTTTCTTATAGGCAATTTGGATATGCTAGTGTTTGTAGGTAAACATATTATGGTTAAACATGACAGAGGTTTCCAAAATTCGTTCACTATTAACCACACATTGTTTAAAGTTAACCATAATTTGGTCAAAATCAACCATAATATGGTCAAATTGTACCCTTTTTTGGCCAAACTTAACTATACCTTGTTCAATATTAGCCACCATGTGGTCAATGTTAACCATATTATCGTTAATTATTTAAGCCATCTTTGAATTTGCTTATTAAGTCAAGTTGTAATTTTATTGTGTTTTTTGCTCCTGTTACAAATCTGTGTAACAGTTATCTGTGTTACATGTGATGTTCTACTTTCAATAGCTCTTTAATTAATTGCCCAGCCCGCGACGACCTTTAGCAGTTTTCTATCCAATTTAAAGGAAAAATAATTTGAGGGTTTTAAGCAAACCAAGCAACTGAATTTGAAGCATTCAACTACTGAGGAAATCAAAACAACCATAATTTGGTTACTGTGAAAATTATTTAAAAATATTATAATTTCAAACATATTAATAATTACATGTTCAGAGGCAACCATAATATGATTATAATATGGTGAATGACTTATTTAACAAAATGTTTGCCAGTAACAATAATATGGTTAAAGTATTGCATTATTCATTTTAGTGTGTGGTGGAAGCTAAATTTGATTAAACATTTTGTTGAATTTAAAAATGTTTGAATTTTCAAGGGAGGTTACCATATTATTTTTAAATATAAACAAAATTTTATTAAAGTGAAAAAACTAGAGCTAACAATAGTTTGTTTGTTGATATTGGGGGGACCATAATATGTTCTCTAATGACAGCTAATACCTAAAACATGCATGGGACTCAAAAGTTGCAGATCTTCAATAGCAGATTGACATTTGACAATTTATTGGTGAGGCCCCTTTAGGGATCGTGTGTTTTATATTCCAATTGGAAGGAAGCTGCTGGCAAATTGTTTGTTTATGTTTATATTTAACGAAAGCAGCTTTCGCAATTTATATTAAATAGCTCTGGCGAGGTACCTTTTATCTTAAGCACTTTGCATATTTTTAGATAAAATAAGGTAATAAGCGAGCAAGAGATCTGTCTGCATTCTTAAGAAAATCTTTGTTTTCATAAGAACACTACAAATATATACATATACAAAGTAAATCTTTCGATCAAATGTCAGCAGTTTAATCTGTCACACGGTTGTTTCCAGGAAACTCACAATAGTTTTGATAAAGTACTTTAAACTATAACATTGTAAGAAATTTAAGAAACGATCAATACATTGTCTAAACTTAGTACAATTTTTCAGTAAAATTGCTCGATTGCCGATAACTCTGAACTGCCTCACTTATTGCGTTGGAAAAAACATTTTAATAACTATACGCCAACACTCGTCCTATTCTTCTACTTTCAATTTTAATAAGTATTGTGGTTATTTAATTGAACTGTTTATGGGCGTTTATCAAAATTTTTATATTTTAATCAGGCTTAAGCTCATCAAATTTCATTATTTTTAATGAAGAAAGGAATTGACAACATGAAATTAATTAAAATTTTTGATTTTTCATTCTGGACTAAAGCTGGGATTAAACCCACAGAAAGGAAAAAACATGTAAATCAATTGAAAATAGATTACCACTCATAACAACAAATTTCGGTCCACCAGGAAAAACTTAGTATGGTTTAAAGATTGATGTTTGACTATTTACTACCAGCCGTCTTCAATGGTGGTGAATGTTAAACGGCAAGGATTTCTGAGGAGATAGTGTGGCAACTATCGAAACATGTCAAATAAACCTGTCCGTGGGTTCAATCCCAGCTTCAGTCAAGAATGAAAAATTATCATTAAATTTTAATTCATTTCATGGTGTGAATTCCTTTCTTTATTAAATATATTTTAATGAAAATTAAATTTGATGAACTTAAGACTGATTAGAATATAAAAATGTGGATTAAAAACTTTTAATTATTAAATAATCTATTTATGTTTGAAAATGTTTGTTTATTTTCTCAATACTGCTCTCAAGCAGTCACTCCTCCATAAATATTTTCGAAAAATAAATAAATTCTTTTAGTTAAGTAACACAATGGACATAAGCAAATTTTGTGGTTACCAAGTTTCTCTATATAAATTTTTGCAGCATACATTAAGGGTTAACTGTTTCTCTATTTTGAAAAATGTTTTCTATTCTTTCAAATTTTCTACATACTCTAACTAACATGCATTGTTTGTTAAAAAAAAAAAACAAAAACAACAAAAAAAACATTAAATTTCGATTATTTCTTCATTTAAGTTTTAGTCTTAGTTGTTACCAAAGTATACTTTGTGTTGTTGTTGTTATCCTTTTTTATTTCCTTTAGCCACTTCCGTCAGACAAATCCCAGTTATTTATAGCTTTTGCAACATCATTTATTTTCTGTTGTTTTGTATTTGTCTATAAAATATGTGTGTTTGTTTTTTATTGCAATTGCAGCAAGGGCTCATAGAAAATAAAATAAATAAATAAATGTTTTGCTTTAATTTACCCTGGCCGCTCTACAACATCAACATCATCAGCCCATCATGGTAACGATTCATTATAACATTTATTTTAGAAAACTACAAGTCATTTGGCCTAAAATGCAATTTTATCTTGCCTTACCCCCAATGCAATACTTAAACTCTTAACGTTTTATATAATAAAAAAAATTAAATGAGTGGCCAAAGGAGTTGTTTATAGGACCAAGCCATAGGTTACAAGCTGAACTAACTTACTATTCATTTTAAGTATCAGGCTATTAAGTCTTTCTCATGCAATCATTTTATCCTTAACTCATCTGTTCTCTACTCTCTTCCACTTGCTGACTGCTCTTGCTATTCTCAAACTATTTAATAAACTAAAGCTGCATCTTAACATTCAACTCATGTTGCAACATCTTCTATCTAAACATGATAGATACATGTTGTAATTGTTTGTGTTGCTTTTGTTCTATTTTTGGGGTTTGTTGGTTGGCTAAGCTAATAAATCATGCATGTTCGTGTCAAAACTTATTTTCGTCTTATGAGTTTTCGTCTGCCTTCTTTTATTTAATCTCGTGATTATTTTGTGGGAGAAAGAATAGTGGGAAGAAATAAATTAAGCCAGCAATGGCAACAATTCATTTTACATAGATTCTTTTTTAATCTTCAGCAGACTTAGTTTTAATAACAGAAGTAATTTCTTTATATTTATTTCCTTTTATAATATACATACACATACACATATACTTTCTTCTTCTTCATTCAGTTCTAAACTTAATTTTTAATTGAAATGTTCTTTTTTCGTTATATTTTATTAAAACGAAATTAATTGAATTTATGCCATGAAAAACGGCAACAGAAATAAAACAAACACTATTTTTTATTCGACTTGCCTTAAGAAGAAAGAAAGGAGTAGTTTTAGATTATTCAGCAAATTTTTATTGAATTTATGTAAATTTCTTTTTGTTTTCAATTTTCAATTTCAATTTATAATTGTTTCAATTTACTTGTTTTGTTGCAGTACTTTCGTACAATGAATACACGGGTATCGGTGGTGTATATTGAAACATGGGGCAAGAATCAGGCTGTCGTTGATGGCAGCAAGGACATTAGTAAAGCCATATCAAATTTTAATGATTATACATCTAGGAATCTTTTTCAAGTGGAACGTGATACAACACAGCTGTTAACGTAAGTACTCACATTTTATTAATTACTTATTAATTAGTTTGCGTATTATTTATAAAGCAAGTAATTGAAAAACAATTTATAAATTAAAATGGTCATAATTATGTTTACAAATTACAGTTTTATAATTCACATTTATATTAATGTGAAATTTTTAATAATTTTAAATGAATACATTCATTTTTGTGTAAGCGGATATTTAATAAAAAAAAATTGTATTGTTTACAAGCTCTTTTTTCGAAAACTTTGTAATATAATAAAAATTTCGCTGTACCTCTATGACCAAAAAAGCACCCTTTTCTTATAGCAATAAAATAAAGGAGACATTTTTAACTAAGAAGGGGTAATGAGGTATAGGGATGAATTAAGCGGTAAACTAAATATCAGGACGGTGTTTTGCCATAGCTAATCAGATGGCGGTCAAAAAGTAGGGTAAGAGACTAGTCAATTTAGTAATTTTTAAAGGTACACACAGAGATTAACTGTTGCGAAAAGGACAATACCGACTAAAAAAATTATAATTCAATCGAATCGAGGGAATCGAGGGACTTTATTGTCTTGACAGAAACTGCAAAGAGGCTCCGGTGTTTTGTCTTATGACTATGGAGAAAACCATGAAGCTAGAGATATTTATCCTAAAACTTAAAATCAAGTAAAAAGCCAAGCAGATAACGTCTAGATATGGAAGACGCACAAAGTACTTACAACCAATTCACTAATTCAGCGGTTCAGTAAGTTACTTTAATACTAGAAATTTTACCAAAGATTATTGACTTAAGAAACTACTTGTGTTAGCATTTAAAATGTTTTTTTTTTTTTGTAAATGCACACAAAAGCTTAAGGTTCATTTACACGACATGTATTTAGTAGTGTACTTGAAAAATTTCCCACTACCAAATGCATACATGTCGTGTAAAAGCAAAAGCCGCTAAATCGGGTGGTAGTCAGTTAAACAGAAAAACGCGGTATTATTCGTTTATCCAAAATTTTTTCGCAGGAGAGCCAGAGGTGGAAGAGCTGTGGCTTCAAATTCTTGGAACCACAATTCTAAATTGTTCACTACCTCGGGACTTAAAAATTTCTTAGTATTTACCCGGTATTAAATGTCAATTTGTTTTTTTTTTTTGGTTATGACCAGCACTCAGGAGATGAGCCCTACACATGCAATGCATTGTGTTGAAACTAGGAAGAAAGGTTCTGGAAAGGAGGAGAGAGGGAGTGGTGTTTGTGAAAATTCGACTTGAACTTATTCATGTTGAAAGTGAGAGGGAAGACTCCAGCAGAAAGAGTGTTCTACATACGAACAGTCCGGCCAAAAAACGAATTTTCTCTGTAATGCGTTGTACGATTTACCGGCCAATCGACCACAAAAGAATGGGCTCTTGATGAAAAACCAGTATTACGAACAAACGTATGGGTTTCGGGAACCAGATCCCTATTTTCATCAGAACACATCCCAATGTAGTAACGATAAAACAGGCAAATACCAGCAAATACAACCCACATTACGACGGTGCTCAAGGGAGTCAATAGAATTGGATACACTACTGTCACCAATGAGAACCTTCGCCCTATCCTGCCTACGATCGAGAAGCTCCAAAATAGACTTTGAAGCACTGGCCCATACATGAGAGTTGTATTCCATTCGCGGTCGGATATAGATGGTATAAAAAGTAAGGAGATCAGTTTAAAAAACCCGAGGCACTTGAATGCTTCTTCTAACACCTTAAATATATGCTCTGTCCATCGGACATCACATTGTATCCTCTTGCCCAGAACCTCAACAGATTCTGATTCCTCAATGATTATACCACCCAATTATACAGCTGAGGTTCCTTGATCCGTCGTGCGTTTATGTGTCAGTACGCAACATTAGGTTTTTCGGGCATTAAAATCGACCCTATTCGCGTGACCCCATTCCGAGACTATATCAAGGTCTCGACCAAGCGTATCATTCATGTTCTTGCTTGATTTATAATCGAATGAATACGAATGGCAAAAGTTGTTGTCATCTGCAAAAGAGTAGATAGGGTTGGAAGTCCTTGGACTTTGAGTACTCCATATTGTGCGATTTTGTTTATTCACGTGACCATTGAGCTAAAAATTGGCCTCATCGATCATTATTCGATATAATCTTTGTGTTTGAATAATCGAATAATGCGTTTCAAAAAAAATATTGTACAACTTTGGTTCTTTGTTCTGTGCTGAGTCTTTCGCTCATGTAAGTTTCCCAAGTAAAAAAATGTGTTCCCTTTTTAAGTCATAACGTAACTTATGGGCCACTCAAACTTTTTTTTTCAGAATGTATCTTAAAAAAGGACAAAACATTTATATAAGAAAATTTCAATTTATGCGATTTTGGAAAGAAAATTTAATATTTTTTTATAAAGAAAATATCAAATTATAAAAAAACTAATTTTTGTTAAATTAGTACAACTTTTTTTTTAAATTCTTTTGTAATCCTTTGACCTTTTTGATTTTCATATGCCTTGTTAAGTTTAATTCAGAAAAAAAAATCTTAAAACAGTTGGAAAAAGAAATTAAGCCTTTGAAGGTTTTAGGCGTAAAATAACAACATACAGAAAAGTGTAATAAAACCATCTAAAATATATACGAACGCAAGTACAAACGCTAAATTAATATCAAGTGTATGTGTGGAAAATAAAAAACACACATGTAAAGAAATTGAATAAAAATATGGGGAAAAAATGGAAAAAGACACTAAAATCCTAAAGCCAGTAAACTGAAGCCCACTTTAGCATAAACTCCCTTCTATATACATGTCCATATGTATATACAAATATACGAGTATAAACGCAAAATGCCATTGAGCTATTTTCACAGTTTCATACACATAATTCTGTAGCTTTAGATGATGTTTGTTATTGTGTGTGCATATGGATTTTTTTTTTTTTATTTTTTTTTGTAAAAAATAAAGAATAAATTTTTTTTTTTTTTTTGATATTTTCATTATTATTTATGGTAGAAGTTGGAAAAAAAGGAAGTAGTCTTTGATCAGGTTAAGGAGTAATATAATATAGCACAAAATATACAAATGCTGTTACGATTTTCTTGAAATGAATTTCTGGCTTACAAATTTTCTAATAAAAGCTTCACTTCGAAAGATAGGAAAGCCTCGATTTACGTTTTACTACAACTTTTACACAATTGCGATATAAGATAGACCAATAATGCTAACCATTTTCTTTTATTACGCGTACTTTTTTTTACTTGAATTTAATATAACACGCTTCAAAAATGGTTTACTTCCAACATTTTTCCAGACTTGTCCCAGTTTCCATTTAAGAGGAATAAATGTTTACAAGCTTAAAAAAATTTGAGGTTGAAATACTCCCTGTCACCCTTAAAAATTTGAAAAATTTAATTGATTTTTTCAGCCGCCTGATACAACAGGTCGAGGAACTATTTCCACGTTTAAGTCTTTGACTTAATGAAAGAGAATTCAGGTCTATGCCTATCAGAGTTATGGAAAGTATTTTCAATTAAGATTTCATTAAAATCTCTCCGTAAACGTGAGTTCCATTCCCCGGTATGTCAAGAATGAAAACTATTAATAAATTTCAAATAATTTCATGATGTAAAATTCCTTTCTTCATAAAAATAATTTAATGAAAATCTATTGAAATTTAGACTGATTAAAGCTTTATTTACAATGGGAGCAACAATTTTGATTTTTCTTCTATCTTGTTTCTTCCCAAAGTATTTCATATATTTTCCTTGCATTTTTCGAACTAAAATATAACTTAAGTTTTTTCAAAAAGTTGAGTCTACTTCTACTTAAGCTATAATTTGTATGAAATTGTTGATGACGTTATTAAAAATTTCATTTAGTTTTGAATGAAAATTTTAACAAAATGTTTTAAAAAATAATAATAAATACGTAATTTTGATCTGCGAAAAATTTGCAAACGGTTTTTTAACTGAAAATGTGTGTGGTTACGAAAAAAAATTGTTTCTCTACTATGAACACTAGTGAAAATATTGCTGCCTTTTGAGAGCGGAGCTTTAAATATGAAAATTTGTATTACAAAACTTCAGAAAAGTTAAAAACTTTTACACTAAAAATGGTTGCTGAAAGAATCTTAAGCCGGAAGTCGTTTGGTAATACAAAACAGTATTGAAAACTCATTGTCATCGGAAATTTATGAAATATTAGGACTTATCTGAATTTGTTTTCATTTTAATATTTAATAAAAATATAGCATAAAATAATAATTTGTACAATATAAATTAGGCAATTACATACACAAACATGTGTATGTACAAATAGCCTCTAATTTTTGAAAAGCATAAATAAAATTAGTAAAATATTTACAATTGTATTTGTTTTTGATTTAACGCGCTTTCTATGTCTTCTTCTTCGAAATTAAAAAATCGTTTTGTTATGCAAAAAAAAAACTTAATTCTTATATACCCTGTAGGAAATATCAATACATAGAAACTACTAAAAATTATCTCTTATCACCAAATTCATACCAAATGCATAAAATCAAGAAAAAATTTTGTTAATTTTGCACATATTACCAAAATTATTATATTGATTACTTAAAATTGTACAAATTAAAAATTGTGAATATTTCTTTCTTTTAATAACTGATATTTTTAATTTTAATTAAAAAAAGGATCAAAATCTTTGCCGTTTCAAACAATTTGTTAATTGATTTAGGCCCTAATCATGTAAATCATAATGCAACGCCAAAGAATTACATTGAGATCATAAACAATGTCATAAATATTTTGGAATTTTTTTGCTTTCTACTAAATATTTCTACACATATTGTAACGCTGCATAGCTTGTGGCGTTGAAAATTTTAAAATCGTACATGCATTTCTGTAGAAAGCAACAACAAAATTAGTTATGACATTGCTTGTGCTTTCAATGTAATTCTTTGGCGTTGGGTGGCGTTCCGTTTTAAATGATTAGGGCCTTAATTAAATAAAGCTCAGGTTTTGACAATTCCCAACAACAATTCTACAAGTTACAATTATTTAATTCAACATTTTTTATTTTTTGAATTTATTCTATGAGCTAAATTTCAGTTATGTATTTTGTAAAGCTTTTTTTGTAATAGTTCTTTTCCTAAAATTTTTAGGAATGACTTTATACACTACCAGACTATTATCTTGTATCTTGCTGTTACATTTTACCTGAAGTATTGTAACAGGAGAATACAAGATAATAGTCTGGCAGTGTATAAAGTCATTTCTAAAAATTTAAGGAAAAACTTTATAAAATACATCACTGAAATTTAGCTCATAGAATAAATTCGAAAAATAAAAAATTTTGAATATAATACAGTAGCTTTTGAAAAGAAATAATTCCCAGATTCTATTTGTTAAAATTATTTTATTTTAAATGAAACAATCAATTAAGATTTTTTGTTATTTAATTAAAAATTTATTTCAAAAAAACTTAAATGTTAATTAAATAAAAATTATATTTTTAATTTTCTTTCAACCAAAAAAATAATTGATTAAATTATCACATTAACTAAATTTAAATAATTTTTAAACAATCTTTTTAATTGGTAAAAAAAACTACTGCTTACTTATTCTGTACAGTGCAACTGTACTGGTTCATCAATGACTTTTTCACTAGTACTACTGACCAACTAACTGTAGACCACTGACTTTAGAACTATTAACAAGGTAGAAGTTGTGGGACCATTAGGTGACATTGAAACCAGAGAATCACTATCTGGAGAACGGAAAGAGCCAAAGTTTCCAAATTTGTTTCAAGCATGTTGGTACTCAATACACAACATCCGACAAAACGTGCGAATAAACGGAGATACGGATACTAGTAACATCACTAGTAGATAACTAGATACTATTCCGCGCTAAGAACTATAAATTAATCTTAACCTCTTAACATCATTTTGTTTTCTCGGGTCCATTATTTCCCATGGGTCAGTCTTAGATAGGATACAATCTCGAAAATGGTTCTGTTAATACTCGGGCGTATTGTATAATATGGCCGGGCATGACCGACTGTACTTCTTTACTTGTTTTAATATAAAATTTTTTTGTTTTTCTTTATTTGGCTTATTTCTGATATTTTGCTACTCTTTTATAAATATTATTTATATATTTTTTCAACATTTTTCATTTTTCGAATTTATTCCATGAGTTAAATTTCAGTTGTGTATTTTATAAAGCTTTTTTTGTAATAGCTCTATTCCTTAAAATTTTTTTTAGAAATGACTTTATACACTACCAGACTATTATATTTTTGTTGAATATAATAAAATTGCTTATGAAAAAGAAATAATTCCCAATATCTATTATATATTTTTTATTATATTTTCTCAAAATTGAAAAATTTTCAGTAGAACCAAAAAATTATTAATTTAATATTAATGGCATATGAAAAAGAATTTTTAAAACAACCGATTAATTACCAAAAAGTAGAAAAAATAGCAAGATACATTTGCAGCCGGTAGATATGAATATTATGTGTTCGAATTTTTCTAAAAATAGAAAAAATGTATATTTTGAGTTAATATCCTCTTGTTGATCAAGTGCGATATGTATTTTATTTATACTACTTGGGCAAAAGAGCACAAAAGTATTAAAATTAAAGTAAATATGAATATACTTATTTCCAAACGAACGTCATTTTCATTTCAAACGTGCAATTATGTTTTTTTATCCCCTTATAAACATAAATGGTAGATATGCCAGCTTAATAGTTTACCTTTTTTTGCAAGACGATATTAAAAACCAACTTTTGAGCAATATAAATAACATCATATGCAACAAAAATACTTTTTGCTTATTTTCATTTACCTTTAGTCTTCTCTTTCCAATATCAAGTGTTTCGATTTAAAGTGAAATATATTTTTCAAGGTTTACAGAAAATTATTGGGTTCTTGGCTTAAGAGTATTTTATAGTAAAAAAATTAATAATTTAACTTTTATTTTACTTAATTCCTACAAGAGCATTACTTTCAGTAAAGACTTATAACAAAAACTCATAAATATTAAAACAAATTGTTTACATTATTTCCTGGTTAACATGTGTTTTCTTAACTTAAACCTTTAATAAATTAGTTAATATATTTATTTTCTTTGTTGTTAATATTTTGTCTCAATTAGAAACTATAAAATAAAATGAAATTTATTACCATTTCTACCACTTAAAAACAAACACTGTAACACTGGCATTTATGTGAGCTTTAATGTAACGCCATAAAATATGCTACATTTTATTACCAAAAACTAACATGTTTATGTCTCTATATAAAATCCTCTCTTTTGCTAAATACTCATATGTGTGCGTTAACTTATGTACGCGTGTTTGTAGTAATGCTTGTTTGTTACCCCATTACAATACAATTTTTTGCAATTACGTCATGTAATTTTTTTTTATATTAGTATAGTTGTTATATTAACATTAATTTGTGTGTGTGTAAGTTTGTAGGCAAAATGTTACAAATAAAACTTGTATGTACCACCAACCAAAAGGAGGCGCACGAAAGAGATTTCTAAAAGGTCCACGAAATTAAATAAAAAGGAAAACTTTTTAATAATCAGATTTATTCATAACGTGCTAAGATCCCAATTTTTATTTTTGATAAAAACACTGAAATTTATTGTTTAGGGAAAGCCACTTCACTATGCGCATTTCGCTGGTTGCTTAGGCCAGCTCGTCAGCAAACTTTTCCAAAGACCTTAGAAAAGCTAAAAATATTATACAAATAAGACTATAAAGTGAATAATAATTCTGAAAACTCAGGTCTTACTTGTAACAATATCAAAGCTTCAACAAAGCCACAACAATAAACAGTAAGTTTATCTTTTCTTACATTCCCCTACAATTGGCTGGTTTTTTTCCAACTCGACTTGTAATTGTAAACCGGTAAAAAAAACAATATTAATAAATTTTGTATTCCCAAAAAAAACTTTTGATAAAAAAATATTTTATTTAAACTTAAAACATAAACTAATTTTTTAAACGTAAAACATTTAGGCCCAAATTTATAGTCATTACATAATTATAAGTAAATTAAAATTATTACTATTGGTTAACTAGCATTTCATATTTACAGTATATTGGTTAACTAAAATCTTTTATCAGAGCAAAAAATGGTAACTGTATCAAAATACCAAATTTCAATGTTGTTAGCAGAGTTTTTGTTTGCATTATTATAATTTCTAAGTCGCAATTTACTCTATGGACATGGAAGTAGGCGACGATGTATGTTTAATAGGGCGGGTCGTTTTAAAAATCGTCCAAGTGACAAGGAAAATCGTATTCTAGGGATCAAAATAAGAAACTTTGCCCAAGGAACCATACCTCTTAAACAAATTCTGATGTTCCTTATTTTGACCCAGAGGTCAAATTATGAAAAATCACACTTTGACCCATTTCAAGTGCCCCAATCGAGTCTAAGTGTATGACCGATACCCACTTACTTTGGAGGACCAACCCATCCTTGTCACTTAGGCGATTTTTAAATCGATCCGCCATAGTTTACATATTTGTTATCAATTTTTTTTTAAGTAAAATATGCAATGAAAACTTCTGTTAAATAACTTGGTTCGTATGAGTATTATTTAATTCCAACTTTTGACTTTTTTTAAAAAAAAAATTTTGCTTTTTATAATTATTCTAACTTTCTTGAAAAAATGTGGTAAAAGGTTACGGACTTTTGAAAAAAGTTACTTTTTTTAGGTAGTGACTATTACATTTTGTTCACCAAAAGCGTCTTTTTTACAAAAAGTAAAATTTTTATCACTAAAAGTGACGGTTTGCAAAAAAAAGTAACTTTTTTCAAAAGTCCGTAAACTTTCCCCACATTTTTTTCAAGAAAGTGAGAGTAATTATAAAAATAAATTTTTTTCTACAAAAAGTCACTCTATTCTACAACAAGCCAAGAATTTTAGAAAAAAGCCAAATTTTACATAACTTTTTCAGAAAAAGCCCTACTTTTACAAAAAGTCTTATTTTTTGCTTATTGCTGTTTTAAAAGTTTGATTTATTAGTTGTACCACATGGCGTATGCATGTCAATAAATTGGAATTAAATAATACTCATACGTAACCAAGTAACTTGACAGATGTTTTCATTGCAGATTTTTCTTAAAAAAAAAAATAACAAATATGTACACTAGGGCTAGTCGATTTAAAAATCGCCCAAGGGACAATGGTGGATTGGCCCTCCAAAGTTAGTGGGGGTCGGTCATACATTTAGACTCGATTTGGGAACTTTAAATGGATCCAAGTGGGATTTTTCAAAATTTTACCTTTGGGTCAAAATAAGGAACATCAAAATTAATTTTAGAGGTATGGTTCTTTGGGCAAAGTTTCTTATTTTGGACCCTATAAATCGACCCGCTATAATACTTACTCTTTCCCTTTCGCCCCAACAAATTTCGTCTGTCCGGCAAGAAATCTCCATAGTGTAAATTGCGACTAAATATGAAAAAATACCGAAATGTTATAGAAAACAAAAAAAGTCTCAGTGTTACTGCGAAATAAAAATAATATGATTGGCAGCGTCTGTGTACAAACAGATGTAAATAACAAATTACAACGGAACAGCTGTTGCCTAACTAGTAGATAACTAACCACATTTGATAATTTAACTAATGGTTAACATAAAAACTGGAAATAATATTTTATTGGTTAAACTATTGCTATAAGCTAAATAATGACTTTAAATTTGGGGCTTATAAATTTTTGTTAACTAATATACTACTACCACTACTCTCAGCAGTTACCTTAATCGTGTCGAATTTTTTTGCATGCCTTTGGTAATATACATAATTAAGTTCGGGAATCCGTGAGAAAGGTTTAATTTTTGAGTGTGTCAGTGAAATTAAATCCAGTGGCAACACCAGACGTAAAAAGGTGTTGTTATTTCGTAAAAGAGAATAAAAGAGAATGAGATTTACTATCCTACATAATCGTACGATTCGTTACATTTAAATCTAACAGAATTTTATCCGACATAAAAAAAATGTCTGCAAAATCTGTTGTCAAAGGCACACAATGCAAAATAATCTGAATCAGATATTTTACAAGAAAATGCAACTATAATCGCATAGAATCTACAATTTTATTGAAATTTTAAAAAACATTCGCCAGTCCGACAGACTAGTGAAAAAAAGCTGTCACTTTATTTCGTTTCCTTTACGTCATACTTTATAAGCGCACACCGTTTTTTTTTTTTTTTTTTTTTTTTTTGTTGGCAAATCTTACTACTATCTGTACAGGGTTGTCAGATAGATTTTAATCTTTTTCACTAAATTCAATTTAGCCATGTCGCCAAATCGAAAATTAGGAAACCGAAACGTATGGCGAAAAAACGCCACGTCTAACAACCCTGCTACTGCATAGGATAGTAAAACGCAGCCTTCAAGCCCTTTTTGCACTATTCTACAAGTCTTGGGATTTCTGCTCTTACAAAATCAAAAGATTTTTTAACATTCAGACCAAAATCATTGTCAAAAATCAAGGAGAAAATTTTTTTCATTACTTTATAAAAAGAAAACTCTTTGTATAATATTAACAGCTAAAAAACTTTTATATTTTTATTTTTCTTGATTTTAACCGATGAGAGGCGAACCAGAAAAATGTCATAACGGGTTATCCATACCTCGGTTTCCAAAGTAAAATTAAATAAAACACACATAAAGCTATGATTTCGATGAAATTTTTATTTCATTGTAATGCTCGCACCTGGTCATTTAAATGACTGCCTCTGATTGGTTGCTGTAGTCGTTAACGGTAGTTTTCGATCACTTTTTCGCACATTTCGGGCGGTATCTTGGCAATTATTAGACGAATGTTGGCTGTCAAATGCTCCAACGTAAGGGAGTAACTCGCGTAGATACGCTCTTTGACTTAGTCCCACAATAAAATCTAACGGCTGCAAATCGCATGAGCTTTGTGGTCAATTAACGTCGCGTTCTGGAAACGCGCCATGTGGCTATTGATAGCATTTTATTGAAACCATATATCCTCCAGCCTATAATCTTGAATTGCGGCAAAAAAGTCGGTTATCATACGGCCATAACGCTCTGAGATGAAGGCAATGGTTATTCCAGCGATTCACTAAAGCTCAAATTAGACGTGACATAACCATAGCCATACAAAACATATGTTTGAACCAACCTTATGGGCAACACTGTATTTGAAAAGAGATTACTTACCATAACAACATTACCATGACCATACAAGCTAATTGTTTTCTATGTTCATTATTACTGTTATGGCATTATGTTTAAGTCACGTCTAATTGGTTTTTAGCAGATGCCCACCTTGACCTCATTTGTAACGCTTCCAATCTCTTCAAATTTAATTATAATCTTGCTAATTTCTTGCATAGTAGGTCGATTCTGATGACCATAATCACCTATTATAGCTCGACAAATGGCCACTTTTGAACAATTACTTTTATAATTAGTTTTAACTATTATGACGCGTTTTTAAGTTATTAAAGATCCATATTTGTAAATGGCAAATCTTTCACTTAATAAATGATACTTCAGATGACAGATATTAACCTGATGTCAGCCTTGCTGGACCATCCATTTTGAAACCACTAAAAAGATAACCCTGTATTTCTTAAATATTAAATAATTTTTATTGCGATGCTGGCGAAAAATTATTCAACAACTTTTTTTGTCATTTTTATTTAGGATTGGAAAGTTGATACGAATGTACTGATTTCTTACTTTTGTCGTCTGTGTGCCGTATTTTATCATTTTAACAAAAAATTTTTGTAATTTCGATAACTTAGGACAACAAGGTTCCATTTGCACCAACACTACATGTTAGATAGAATCTGGTTGTCCTTAGGTCGCGATTTGTATAAAATATAAAAGAAAGTACTTGAGATTTTGCATATCGTCACCTAAAATGCAAAATGGCGTAACAACACTATTTTTTACAGGAGAAGCAAAAAACTTTTCAAAATCAATAAAAGCAAGGTGTATTTGGCGCTTGAATTTCTTTAATAAAGTCGCCATTTTTGATCGCAGGGATCTAAATTTGTGAACATGTAGTTTAATAAAACGAAAAAACGGATTTTTTTTTGTTAAAAGAATAGAATACTGAAAATTTGTAAACAAAACTTTAACTTTCCATCCCTGATTTTGCAACTGGGCTTTAACAAAAATACAACTCTGATAATATTAAATATATTCAGACTTATTACATTTATCGTTGTCGTAAACGACTAAGTCATTTTTTTAGTTGATTAAAGAACACAATTTGTGTGTGACTTAAATGTATTTCGAAAAATGAAGCAGTCGTTAACGACAATGACAACTTTAAAAATTATCGTTTAAAAAAAATTGTAATAGTGACTGTCAAATTTCTTTACTTATTTTTTTTTTTTTTTTGGCGTTTTATAACAACATGCTTTCACACAATTTATTTAAGTGTTTGACATTACACTCATTATTATAGTGTAAAATGACCTTAAGGAATTTAACTATTTTACTTTTACATTTGTTGACAACTTGCTAATGTGCAGGATAGTTACATGCTTTAACAGGCTAACACCATGTCAGAAATGACTTACTCTTTTTTAAATATTAATGTTATCTCAGTTAAATTGTTGTCATTAATGTTCAAAAAAATACACGTTAAAAAATAACGATATTAATTTTTAAAGTTTTACACCGATATTCATAAAAAATATTTTAGGTTTAAAGTAGGTTTATGAAACGAATTTTCTATGAAAATTTGTTAAATGAATCTTTTATTAATCAAAAATATTTTTTATAATTATGGGGTTTAGTTTTTATTTATTGTTTCAAAGTACAAAATTTTCTCTCTAATACCCAACGTAAAAACTTATTAGTTCTTTGTTGACTGCATTACTGAATGTCATTGTTTTTTTTTAACTGTAAATAATATATTTGTAATCCGACTAATTAAATAATTTTTATAAAAATATCAATCTAAAATTGTGTTATTAAAAGAATTTGTTGATTTTTCTAATAAAGATATACCATATCGACAGCATATTTAAAAACATGCTAAGTCGAAAAAGTGAGTTTTGCAGCAGAAGTTCTTAAAGTTTACGGACAATACAACATTCAGTTGTATACTAAGTTATTTTTTTATGCGCACCTTTGGATTGGATACAGTACTACAGTACTCAGTTCAAAAACGCAAAACAATTAAAAACATGCTTATCATGTTTGGAATTAAAGTGTGTCCAAAAATTTAGGTATCCTTTTAATTGAAAAAAAAAAAGATTTTTTTTTTGAGATATTAAAAATATTTTTATTTCAGTTTATTACAAACGGGCTCTAGTTAAAATTAAAAAAATTATGTTGGTCAACTGACCCCCATCCACTGGCTCGGCAGGCTCACAATCGTAAACCAAAATGCTAAGTCACATTTTTCAATAAACTGCTGTCTACGGTTAAAACTTGTTGTTGTTTTTAAGCTCTTTAACAGTTGTGGGATTATTGCTGTACACTTTCTGCTTGAAAAAACCCCACATAAATAGTGTTAAGCTCAATTCATCCATGTGTTCCGAACAATATTTTTATCCGGATCGTAGTATAATAAGTACCCGGTCGGTTCATTAGGGGGAATTGTCATTATTTACCCATGTAATGTCAAAAAACAAAACATTACTCAATTGCAAATATTTAAATTTCAACATATTTGCACTTTTTAGATATTGAAGCTTACTTTTGTATATAAAACTAGCATTTAACCCGCTACTTCGTTAGCGTCTCCTTTTCTTTCGTGGACATATTTTTACGCCAAAGTTTATGTTTCTAGGTTTTAACCCGCTACTTTGTAATAGGTACGATTTTCACCTCTTAAACGTTCGAATTTCGAAAATGTACCAAATTTTTATTTGTATTTTTTAGATACGTTCAATGTTTATTGGTTTAATAGATAGATTGCGTGGCAAAAAAGTTTTAAAATACAGGTTTTACCCGTTTACTCCCCAAAAGGGTCGAATTTGAAAAAAGTACCAGACACCTGTCCGCATATTTTTTTTTTTTGAACAACATTTTTGAATAAAACAAAAATTTTATGTAAAAAATACCAAAAATAGTTACGGTTTTTACCTCTTAAATGTCCGAATTTCGAAAAAGTACCAAATTCGTATTTGGATTTTTTATATAAGTTTCAAATGTGATATAACCCTTATTTCTATGTTTATGGGTTTAAAAGATAGATGGGGTAACAAAAAGTACCAAAATACAGATTTTACTCGTTTACTCTTCTTTCAATATTGTAGTGGGAGCCCATAATTTAATACGTATTTGTCAATAAATAATAAAAATGATTTATAAAAAAAGTAACGCTTTTTACCCCTTAAACGTCCGTATTTCGAAAAAGTACCAAATTTGTATTTGGACTTAGACTAATAACAGCAGCGCCATGGTTTGTCACAAACAAAAATATTCGTACAGATTTAAATATGTCCTCAGTACGAGAAGATATTCAAAGGTTCAGTAGAAACTTTCTTCAAAGATTAAGTAACCATAGTAACCCTCTGGATGTTACTATATTAGACGACAGCATTGAAACATGTAGACTGTAGCGAGTTTATGTACTAGACTTGCCCTTAAAAGGCTTGTCTGCTTTTTGTAAATATGTAGATACATATGTATGTATATAATTTTATCTAAATAAAATTGTATATAAATAGTTATGTAAACCCTTGGGTATACATAACTCCTGCTATATATTATTCAAGTTACCACATTTGCTTATTGTCTTATAGTAGATAGATTGCAAGTAAATAGATTTATAAAAAAAAATTATTTGATGTTTGACGCTTGTTTTAATTTTTTCGTTATTTTCTTTTGTTTCGCTTACATGGATTTTAAAATTGAGAACAAACTTTCTAATGACTATACCTTGTATTTATTCTGCCATGGTCCGGACAAAATTTTTTTGTATTGAGTTTGACGCAGTGATGCTAAATGTGGCACAATTGTGCCATTTGTGGCACCTTTGATTGTAAGATGGGCCGGTGAAAATCTATTTTGGCCCTTTCAGGTCAAAATTTAACTAATTACTATTAAAAATTATTTTCGGGAATGAAATATGTATTATTAATTAGTTCATTTATTAATGATGTGCTAATAATCCCAATTTTTGAATGAAAACACTGAAATTTATTGTTGTGGTAAAGCTAGTTTCTATGCGCATTTCGCTGGTTGCTTAGGCCAGCTCGTCAGGAAACTTTTTCCAAATACTTTAGAAAAGCTTAAAATATTATACAAGTAAGACCATAAAGTGAATAAGAATTTTAAAACACTCAGGTCTTGCATATAACAATATCAAAGCTTCAACAAAGACACAACAATAAACCGTCAATTTTTCTTTCTTACATTCCCCTACAATTGGCTGGGTTTTTTCCAACACGAATTGTAGTTGTAAGAGGATAGAAAGAAAAAACAAAATTAAAAAAAAACAAGTTGCTTAAATAAAGCAGCTTGCCATTTAAGTTTTTTATTTGCCGGGCACATGCAAATTTATTATCAAAAATTATTTTCGGGAATGAAATATTTATTATTAATTAGTTCATTTAT
This sequence comes from Pollenia amentaria, assembly GCA_943735925.1. NCBI lineage: Eukaryota > Metazoa > Arthropoda > Insecta > Diptera > Polleniidae > Pollenia > Pollenia amentaria. The sequence goes on along the minus strand of OX031008.1, from coordinate 193,273,595 downwards.
TAATGATGTGCTAATAATCCCAATTTTTGAAGGAAAACACTAATTACTTTTAACTTTAATTACTTTTTTTTTTAACTAATTACTTTTATCGTTCTATACATTTTTTAATGTTATTTTTTCACTGTTTTGAACATACTTCTATTTACGAAGTTCTTTTGATTGTTCAGGGCCAAATAAAACACACAAGCGGTTTGATCTATGATATAAAAAATATCGAAAGCATGTTCGTATAAAATCGACGTTTCTTGCAGGTATCTTGAAGACGTCGGACTGTTTTGCTGACTGGGTTAAAATGAAACCAAAGTGAACAAAAATACTTTAAAACAAGTAAGAGGGCTATATTCGGCTGTGCCTAATCTTTGATATCCTCCAACGACAGTTAGAATACTTGAGAAGTGCCATTTATTTAGGGCCTATAGTAAATAACGGAGCTTTCTTCAAAAATTTTACAGTGTGATTTCTGGTCATACATAACCGTGGCAGGCCAACATTTATTTCAAAAGCATTTTTCGTAGCGGTTTTAGGCGTTCTATAGTAGTTTTCGAGAGTGGTCTATAAAAGGGGCCTATTGTAAATTATGGACCGATCTTTACGAAATTTTGTGGTGTATGTTTGAACGAAATTGTGCAAAATCTTATATCTATATATGCATTCCGGCACTACTTATGCTGGTTTTTTGTAAAAAAAAAATTTTCAGACACTTTTACTACTTAGGAGAACTAGAAACCATTTGGTATCAATATTGTTCTTTTCTTTTTAGTTGTTCGAAAATGAGCGTGATTTCAATAGACGGACTGACAGACGAACATTGTGAAGCCATGTTGTGGTCGAGATTATAACAATGAGAATTTTTGGTTTTGTTGTTAATAAAATAAATCACATATGTATACTATATTACTAGGTTTAACTATTAGTTTTATTTACATACTCAGCCAGCAAAATAGTCCGACGTTTTCCAGATATCCGAGGGAGAATTTTTCTGGTTGGGTACAAACATAATAATCAAGTATATAAAATATATAAAATGCATCACTGGTTTGAAGTCTTACTATGGATAGAGAGAGAGAGAGCGATAAATTATTTTGTACGTCAAGTTTTTTCTTGAATTGGTTTAATATTAATTCTTGTTCAGAACAAAATGAACTGATATGTCACTTTTTTAATTTTGTACACAAAAGTTGAATAGAGCTGCCACATCATATAGTGTTTTTGCATTTAAATTACAATTGTTTTTTTTTTTTGCTGAATAATAAAATTAAAAAATAAATATAATTCAAAATAACAATATCACTTTTCTTTTTTTGTACATTTTCTTTCTTTCAGTTTTAGAAAATAATTCAATAACTAAAAGTTGTTTGCTAGTTGTGCTAGCATTTTTATAATTTTTCCCGACAAATTTTCCAAAATGGGTAAATCGTTCTGTAGAACACTCTCAGTAAAAAAAATTTTCTACGGACAAAAATATTGTTCGGAACGCATGGATGAATCCATCTTAAAGGTATAAAATACCACAACGTTGGTGGCTTATTCACTCAATCTTTACGAAAAATAATGAGATTTTCAAACTTTTCTTTCGAAAGATCCGTTGTTGTTTTTGACAAGAGACTTGTGGCACCAGGTTGTTGAAACCCCATACTCTCTACGTCTAAATAATCCATTTTCCTCTACAAAAAGCTTCGGATAATCTCCCTGTAGCAAATTGTATTGACCATTGATACCTATAATTTGGACACCCTTTACAAATCGCTCATTGCTGCAACAACGTCATAAGTTAAAAATCGGAAATTTTTACTTAATGCATATTAAATAATTTTTATAAAGAAATTGTAAATATTTCATATGGAGATATTGTAAACTCAACTCCTGAGAGAAGAATTCAATTTTCTTTTTTTCATTATGTTGTGTGTAAATTTAAATTTTTGACGTCATTTTATATAAAACTAAAATTTTTGAGTTATGAAGATGTTGCAGCAAATTAGCAATATAAGTAAAAGCAAAAAAAATATACAGACAAAATTTGTGCCCGTAATAAAAATTACTTAAAAAAAATCGCTCAAAGTATTAACCAAAAGAGAACTTAGATATTTTGTAACCCGTGGTTCTTTTTGCGTGTAGCAGCTCTGTAATGTTCTAAAACTAACAAACACTTAGAAAGAAAAAGCAAAAAATAAACTGAAAATATTAATAAATATTTCATGTGCTACAAATTTGACCAAAGGACTTAGCTAAACACAGCAAATATTTTCCAAAACAAACACACTACCAACACCACAGGCCAACAACAAAAACAAAGTTTGCTGTTCTTTGTATGTTTGTTGTAAGCCAAAATGAATTATAAAGAACATAACTGGTAATAATGTAACAACGTTTTTATGTCTCTTGGCTTAAATTAGAGTACAAAGCGAGCAGACTAACATATTGTAGTAAAAAACCGTTTTCCTAAACTCATGACCATTTTTTTGTGAATCATAGAGTCTTGTTGCTGTGTTAGTGGTAGTATTTTGCTAAAATGACTTTAACTCCATCACTAATACACTTTTAGTATTTACTTTAATCCTTAATACAAGCGACCGTTAAGTATAAGATTTTCTTTATTGTCTTATGTTCCTCGAAATTTTTCACGTTTTTCATTTTATTAGATTTCTTTTTTGTCTTTAAATTTTTCCCATGTCTTTTATTTTTTTTTTTTTTTCTTTCTTACACTGAAGTAATAACAGCCCGGATTTATAGGCATTAAGTTGTTAAATAAAAGTGGAGCTACGAGTCCTCATAAATCAAGCATAACTCTATGAGAGCTTTATTTTACTATAAATCTACAAATACATTCAAACACCAGGATTCAGGATTCACATACTTAAGAAGATATTACAGATATAAAACAAAAAGACATGTTTATTCTTTTGCTTCTCTTATGGGCTAAGGAGTAGAAAAAAAAGTAAAATTTTTTACAAAAGTATAAAATCAAATCAGATTTATTTCGAGTGGCGTAAAAATACAATGAGTGTCATATTAAAGCAGCTAACTTTACACTCGCACGGAAAATAAAGTGTAAATATCTTTATGACATTTTTAAAAAAAATAAAGCAATGATAAATAAGGATTTGTATTTTGTGTAGGGACTAAAACAAAAATTGCAGCAGGATGCTTATTTTTTAATTAAATGTATTATAATGAAGAAGCTAAATTGAAGTAAAACATTTGGAAAAATATTTATTTTTTAAATAACTGTGGGATAATGATTTCAGAAAACATTCAATAAAGAATAACAGTAACCTTTAATTAGTTTTACTCAGTGGAAAAAAAGAAGGGATTCCAAATATTACATACATAAGTATGACACTAAGTTGCCCAAAATCTTTAACCCAAGTTACACCGCCAAACAATATAAACGGTATTTCATTGATTATTGCACAGAAAAAAATTACGACAAATCAATTGTCATATTGAATACCATATTCATCAATACAATTAATTTTTTAATTGATAAAACCCCAACAATCGACTTTGTAAATTTAAAAAATTCTTTTGTTAATTCAAATCGTTGATATTCAACAAATATTTTTAACAAAGAAGTTGTAATATTGAATAAAATATTTGTTAAAAATTATATACAAATTTTTAATACGAGTTTCTCATATTAACATAATATTTTGTTAATAATTAGTTTTTTGACTTTTGAAAACATTAAACGCATTTAAAATATTTGTTGAATTAATTTTATAGAAATATATTAAAAAAATTTATATTTAGTTTTATATTTGACCTTATTTAATTTAATAAATGTTTATATTTATTTTAAGCTCTAAGTCTTTTTAAAATTTATTTTAGCATCATCAGGAAATTAAATATATTATTAATTATATAATATTAAATATATAATATTTAATTTCCTGACGATGCTAACCAAAGGTTAGCGAAATATTGAAAATAAAAAAATAAATATTAAAAAGACCTAGAGCTTAAAATAAATATAAACATTTATTATATTAAAAAAACTACATCACAAGCATTCTAAATATTTTTTTCACCATACTTATTCAGACTTAGAACTGGAAGCACAATAACTTTTTAACATCTGATAAGGGGAATCTTGACATGATTAACGACTAGAATTTAAGAACTAAAATAAACGAAAGACCCGTTCAATTCTCTTAACTACTCGTATTTAAACAACAACTTTACTTATCCCAAAGATTGATTCACTTTTTGAAAAATCTGCCTATCGTTTGGAGCTTTATTGATTTATACCAAAATATTTGAGATTTTTTTCATTTTGTATATAAAATTTTTTTGACAGAAACTTATTTTTACTGTTTGTATTTATTTTGTATCTGAAACACATTGTTAATATGACAATTAACAAACATGATAATTAAGAAAATTGTTAAATATATTCGAAAGAGTTAAAACATTTTCGTTAATTACATAATAATTATTGTTGATTTTTTTCTGTGTACTATCTTATTAACTGTTTTAACTGGTGCAGTAATTATATAATCGGCCACATTTAAACAATTTTGGATTTTAAAAATTATTGGCGATTATGATAATAATCGACTTGAAACCCATATCAAAGATGTTTTGACAATAAAAACAGGGTGGGCTGTAAGTCACTACACATTGTATTTTTAATATAATTTTTATGTATTGCTTTTTTCATTTTTTATGTTTCAATATTAGAAAGAACGTTAGGGAGATTCAGTAGCCATGTACACGAATGAGGAACGAGCAAAAATTGTTTAGTTTTATTCTTCTAGTCAAAATTCAATAATTCAAACCCAAAAAAAAAAATTTCGAAATTTTTTTAACACCAGAAATTCACAATCAAGAAATCGAGTAGATTACGTACTCGTTTTCACTCATCGATATCTGTTAGTGACTTATCTCCGGAGTGGAAAACCGCTTGCAGCACGAAGCCAACATAAATTCGAGTTCAGGAGAATCCCGAAACATCAACTTGGGCCACACAGCTTTAAAAATCACTGCGGATAATAATGAAAAAAATGTATCGCTGTTTTCGTAAAACATAAAAATTTTACATGAAATTTTGCCGCAAGACTATGCAACTCGATTAAGATTTTGTAAAAAAAAAATTGATTCAAAAATTCACTGTTCTGTGAATTATTGCCTACTCTGTGTAAAAATATATATCGCACTTAATCAACAAGAGGGTATTAACTCAAAACTTAAAAATTTTTAGTAGAAGCAAAACAGTTTTTAATTTAACATTAAAAGCTATGAAAACGAATTTTTAAAACAACCGTTTCATTACCAAGAAGTAGACAGGGTTAGGTTAGGTTAGATAGAAAGGCTGATGCAGAGCAAACTGCACACCTTCGCCCAGAGACCAATATCGTCTATTGTGACGTCTTATTTAGTGATAGAATCCTAGTAAGACAAGAATAGGGAAAAGAAAAAGTACAAGAATAGAGAAAGAAGTGGTAGACAAAAATCGGGCAACACAAGCGAACGAACCTACTGAAAACTGCCCTAAACATTTACAGTTCCCAGTAACCTAATGCGCAGCCAGGTCATTCCCATTACTAATACCTTAGGATTATCGAGCCCGATACATCCTCCCATTCGCGCAGAAATCTATTACCTAGCCATCTCAGCCTGCTGTTCTGCAGCCAGGGACAGTGGGACAGAACAACTTTCTTCAACACCTGCGAGTCCTCACACAACCTACATATATCCGACAAGTCAGATCGCATTCTGACTGCCATCCTGCCTATCCTGCAGTGGCCCGTGATAATATCTACGCAACAGCAAATCTGAATCGGACTTCCTAAGCACTCATAAACGAGCCATCAGTGAAAATAGCAATACAAATAGCAATGAAAATACAATCTGCCCTGACCTGACCATCTCCCTCTAGACGGCAAGATTAACAAAAAAGCACAATATTTTTACAGCGTGTAGATATAAATATTACGTGTCGACTTTTTTTCAAAAAAATAATAGTTAATACCCTCTTGTTGATCAAGTGCGATAGGTTCATGTTACTGAATGTTTACGTTTCTGCGAGTTCACTGTTATTCCTAACTTCCCGAAAATATGTCCCAAAATAAAATCAAAACTGTGAAAACAGGCATAGGTTATATATTTGGCTATACCGAATCTTTTATACCCTTCACCATTCCACGTAGCTTATTTGTGTGGACCCTATCGCACCAAAGCCCTTAGCATGGAAGAACACTTGTATGGTTGTATGGAAGTCCTTTGAAATTACTTACCAATTTAGATATTTTTTAATATCTCGTACTTTTTATATTTAGGAAGTATCCCGGCCGAATTTAGTCCTAGCGTATATGGTATTAACGTTATAGTGCCAAAATTTATATTTTAGGCAGAAAAACTCGGTCATGCATAAACGGTATTTTACCATCAGTATTTTACTAAATTTACTTTAGGTGAAAATAAAGTTAAACGATTTAAAAAAAGCTATATGGATAAAACTTTAAAATTTATGCGTAAAACTTAGGGCAGTCGTGGTTTTTTGCTAATATCTCAGCCATTTGTAGCCCTATCAGGCTGGTTTTCAATATTAATATATAAATGTAACAACCTAGTCCACATCATATTTGGGGTATTTAACAAGCACATACACAGAAGGACAGATGGACACACGGACATCGTTAAATAAGCTTTGCTACTCATAAGGGCATATGTATACTTTATAAGGTTTTAAATCAAAATCGGAGTAATTAGAAGCGAAATGGCAAACATATTTATACCCTTTTTACCTGTACTGAAGGGTATATAAATGTTTTATAGCATCCTTTTATTTTTCATTTCCTTCATTTACACATACTAATCGTTTAGATTTATTTAAGGCACACATTGTTATGTAGAACGTGTTGTAGTAAATATGTTAACATAACATGTATTTTGTAATATACATAATGTTGGTGTTAACGCGTTTGTGTAAGTGAGTCTTGTATGTTGTATTAGTCAGAAAGTAAAAATACATTTAAGATATTCAGTGTTGGCATTTTGTCGCTTGACTACTTTGAAAATTCTATATGTGATGGAGGTCTAGGCAGTGTCATTAATTAACTGAAATGGTCTTAAAAGCAAGCAATACATCATTAACAAATTTAACAAGTTACAGATGCTTCAGAAAGATTTACAATAAACATAACAACACATACATGCATTAATATATATAAATAATACACACACGCATATATTCCGCTAACAAACGTACAAGCTCAACTATTTCTGGCTTTTTAATAAGTCAAATGACTAAAAGTTTGTAGGTTTAGTTAATATTTTATGTGTATTTGAAAGTTAATTTCTTAGGATTTCGGTGGTAAATTTATTCCAAAAAAAGGTGATCAGTCTTATTATATACTATTTTGTATACTCCACTACCACGAGTGCTAAATGAGGGCATATTTAGTTTGTCCTTTCATGCGTAGCACTATGAAGATATTTATCTAAAAACTGTTTCAGGACCCTTGAACAATTCTACGTCGATTAAGCCTTAACCGTCTTCTAGTATAATTGGTTAAGTGGCATAAGAAATATTATTCCAAATGTGGACCGATCTTCTTAAAAATGTAAACATGTGTTGAAGGATTGTAACAAATAATACAATTTTGTTTATATTTAACAATAATATGTTTACCTCTCTTCAGACTTCAAATTTTATTGGATTTAATAACATAAAGCTTTGTGCACAATGGGAGCAAAAACCCTGGGGAAAATTTATGGCAATTGTTCCAACAGACTGGTCCTGGGATTTGTGCAAATAGACCATGGTATATGAAGAGCCAAAAGGTACAAAAAGTGATGAAAGTAATGAATTACAGTGCAGTATTCACCGATGGTTTTACGCATTTTTTTGGGACTTTCTAAAAATTGGTTCTTAAATCTTGTTCTAGGACTTGTTTTATTGAAATAATTATCTATTGTTGTAACTAACACTAAACACGTTCATTGAGAATAGATGTGTGGTTTTTCAAATGGTGGCTGTTAGGTGTCAATTGACCCCCTCCAATGACAACCCCATGTAAAAGTGATAGGTCCCATTCATATAAACCGTAAACTAGAACCGGTCTCTACCACCAAAGACCTATTACGCGACCACTTTGGTTTCAGTTCGGTTGCCTCTAGGGAGTTTAGTTTTTTTTTATTTCTACCCAAAGTATTTCATATATTTTCCTTTCATTTTCCTAACAAAAATGTAACTATAGTTTTTTTTAAGAAAATTTTAGTCTTCTTCTACTTCAGCAACAATTGTTAATTGACGATTATAGGGATTTTATTTAGTTTTGAAGGAAAATTTTAACAAAATATTTAAAAAAAAAATAATAATAAATACGTAATATTCTTTATCTAGTCAAAATATGCAAACGGTTACTAAATGCCATGTCAGATAACACTTTTGCTTCGCGTTGCGTTACAGATTCGCTTTGGCATCTAATATAAAATATATATACGTTTACGAAATATGTCACATAAAGAACTTTAAACGCATAGCGAAGCGAAAAATTAGGCAACTCTCACCTTTTTGCGCGCTTTGACAATCAGTTTTTATAATTTTCATTTATTTTATGGTACCCACAGACGATGCAACATTTGTCGAAACACGTGTTACTATTTATGTTTCAGTTTTTACCACAGACGATGACACTAAAAACGAAACATCAGTAGTGCGTGTTTTTTGAATATACTACTACAAAACACAAAAAAAAAAGTTTTTTATTTTCTTTGTATACCTGTCATATTTTATGTCCCATAAATTTGGAAAAATTTTATATTCAATTATAATTGTTTTCCAACTCTCACAATTTGCAATTGTTGCCATTTTCCGATTTATTTCTTCATATTTTTTTCTCCGAGAGTTGCAAAAGCACCTCACTCAACAACTGCTCTCAACAAAATGAGAAAGAAAAAACAGTCAACATCGCCACACACGATGAAACATTGTGTTTGGAAACATAAAATATCAAAAATGTTTGATATTTGAGAAACCAAAAAGGTAACAAGAATTTCCACCAGAAACATCCCCATACACGTAGTAACATTTGTCAAAACATGCCCATGTGTGGGTAACTTTAAATGTTTTTTTTTGCAAAATTCAATTCCAATAAATCTTCTAATAAAATGTTTAACTTTCATTTTTATAACAAATAATTAAATGTACAATTTACCAACCGCTTTTAAAGGCAACCAAACAATGCCTGAGTGTTGTTAAAGTTTTGATTGTGTCATACACCTTTTGTTTTACGCTTTTCTTGCAAAGCTAGAAACGTCACGCAACGCGAGGAAGTTGTATCTGACATGGCCTTTAATTGAATATGTGTGTGGTTGTGAAAAAATGTTTTGCTTTATTTAGTAAAACGGAGAGAATGCTGATGAAGTTGCACAAAATAAATTATTAATTTTCTCCAATCACCAAATGTATACCAAATTCATAATACCAAAAGGATTATATTGATTACTAAAAATTTTAAAATTTTGAAAAAAATTTTTCAATAAATGAAATTTTTTAAATTAATTAAAAAAGGGATCAAAAAACTTGGCCATTTCAAACAATTTATTTATTAAATTAAATATTGACAATTCCCAACAACAATTCTACACATTTAAATTATTTTATTTAAAACGAAAAAAGTTAATTAAGATTTTTTGTAATTTAATTAAAATTTTAACTGAAAATTTATTTGAAAACAACTAAAATATTAATTAAATCAAAATTAAATTTTTAATATTCTTTCAAGTAAAAAAATTATTGATTCCATTATCACATTTATTAAATTTAAATGCTTTTTAAACCATTTTTGTAACTGATAAAACACTTTTTTCTGTGTAGTAGTGGACGGCAAAATGAATTAAATGAAAGCCTTTAAAGGGTAATTTACACTATTATCCTTTGTATTAACCCTAATACATTTCCCAAATTAACTTGTAGGAGAATTCCTCGTAAGAAAAATCACCTTTATTGAAGGCGTGTTTATTTTATTTTTTAGACAAAATAATATCTAATAAGAAAACAATAATCAATAAATTAATATCATACATAAAACTCAATCGCATGTAGCTAAACTTATACCTTTTTCAAAATAGGTGAAATTTCTCACGAATTTAGATTCCGTAAAATGTTTTTGAGATATTGAATTTTGAAAGCATAAAATGGGTGAAATTTCACCCGAACATCGTATTAGAGTTAACACATTTACTAAACTCAAATTATGTGTAAATGTGTGATAGTGTAAATGTAATGTGTTATGAAAAAGACAATTATTACGAAAAAAAAAATCACATCCACCATATCGTTTTAGTAAGCCTAAATATAAATAATATTCAATTCATTTTATACAATTTTGTAATGAACGGTCCATTAATTCTCATTAACTCATAGAAAAATGCATTTTCATATTGATGATGCCCTAACATCAGAATTGTGACATGAATGTTATAACAAATGGCACCAATTAGACAAAAAGTGACATCAATCCAATGACGGACGTTGTCGAAAATTTTTTTCATATTTTAGGCGTCATGTATGCTATGAGTTACATCAATTCGATGCCACATTTGTGTATAATTTACATTATTTTCATGTTTTAAAAGTTAAATGAGAATGCTGCTGGTGTCTTATAATTAAGAGTTCCTCTGTTGACAAAGTGCGGAATACAACAAAAGTAAAACAAACGTGTGAAACGGGTAAGTAAATAATAATATTCTGTCACTTTGGCTTAAGTCAATCCCAATAACAAACTTTCATTAAATTGAGCCTAATGAGTTATTTCTACGATGTTACTGAGTCATCGCACTGATGACATTCGTCATTTCTGGGATGCCGATATGTCAACCCATTGATGACGTTATTTAAATTTGTTACCCTTATGACAATTTAAGGCTGCCATCCCCATGATGTAAAGTGTTTTGAGGTCACAAACGAAGATACTGGTCATAGTACTGATTTCAAAATACATCAGCGTTTTGACGCTTTTTCTATCAGTGAAGGTTTCATATAAAGTCCAAGTACATAAAAAACACTTTCTTAGAATGAAAAGAAAAATCAATCCATCCGTTTTTAAACTAAGCCAAAGCTGTGTCAATAGTACGGCAAGTAGGGATTCCCTTAAATCAAGTGCAGAATGCTTGATTCATGTACGGATGATTCAAGTGCCCCGGGATTGATTTAAGTAACAGTAAGATGATTCAGGAATTTCTAAGTTGGTTAAATTCCAAATTAGTACTTGAAATAATTCGATAGTCAGATTGATTCTTACCTAAACATTTAACCCCCGAGAACCAGAGATGGAAAGAATATTTTTTATTTAATTACGCGTCACATATGTTTGTTCCACTTTTGTTGTATTCATTTGTTTACAGAAGAACTCTCAATTATAAGACACCAGCAGCATGGCTGGTATGTTTTTCGTTATCATATTTCTTGGAAAATTGGATGTATTTACCTAAATAATTTTAACAAATAGAATTTGGGAATTTTTGCTGCTTATTTTCATTTTAAACAAAAGCAATAATCTTAATTTTTCTTCTTGTAGTGTTTCTGTTGTTTCTTCACAAAACAAGAAAATAGTTTTTTAATTTATTTTGTAGTGTTGTTGTTTTTTCTACAACAAAATTTTACAAACAGACGCGTATGCACGCATATTGCTTTTCGAAAGTTATCCCATTGTGGATTGTTTTAAATACTTTTTAGTGTTATTCATATATAAATTTTTAAGTACGAATAGCACTAAAAGACAGTATAAAAAACTTAAACTTAGTACGAGTTTTTTCTTTCTCTGTACACCAAAAACCACAACGAATTATGATAATTTGGTAAAATTTGTTTCAATTTTAATTCATCTGATTACAAAAAACACCAATAGAATTTTGTGATAATTGTTCCATAATTTACCATAGGTCCTAATTGAAGCTCATTCTCGGAATAATTTTACTCGAAATAATCATTAATATGACTAAGCTGTAATGAATAGTTTTATATGAGTAGAAATCTGAAAAGATTGGTTCATTATATATCACAGATCCCATAAGAAGTAAACTTCCAAAAAATTCTTGTTTTTAGTAAAGAGAATCAACGATTCAACAAGGCTGCATTTAGTAGCCCTACTCGTGTTTTTTAAACTTAACTTTCCTTTGTGAACATACATTTATTTATTAAACTTGGCTTGTGTCCCCTTTTTGAAAAGGCGAAGAACAAGATTAACTAACACAAATGCTTTATAATAATATTGACACATTCTGGGCTTCTAAGCTGTACTCTATACAAACATGATTGTTGTTTATCTAAGAAAATCATGGTTGTTGTTTCTAACAAATCGTTTTTCATGTCGGTTTTTTTTTTTGTATGCTTTTCACCTACACACCCTCTAAAGTTCCTTATAGTGCTTATTCCAGTCTTAAAGCCTTTAGGCAGATTATTTTTTATTTAAGTAGAGCTTTTTTCATTATTAAGCTGTTTGTCATGTGGTTAGCTGAGAAAGGACGGACACAAGTCAAATATTTTTGTGAGACACTTAAGTAAAGCATTATTATTAAATTTTAATGGGTACTTTTTTAAAATATTTTTTTTAATAAACTCTTAGCAACATTAATATTAAATGCTTGTCTAGTGTGACTTGATGAATTATTTAGTTAAGGATTGAAGGCCAAAAAGGTTAAGGTTATAATTTAGATTTTGGTCATAGCACTTTTCTTTTACATTAAAAATTTATATAACCAAACCAATTTTGAGTTATTTATAATTAATGAACTTAATTATTCTGGAAAGAATTTGCCGTTGAGGACTAAAGATAATAAGGAGAAGAAATTAGTATCTTTTTTCTCAATTTTGATATTAATATAAGGGTTATTCGAATATAGAATGCTTTACACGTCTTTATATCACCCTTTTACAGGTGATGCCAACTCTTCACTACTAAAAATTACAAATGTTTTACTAAAAAATGCTAAAAAAAAAAAAATGGCTAAGCACTAGCCTAAAGCATAAATTTTAGTAAAAAACTTACAAAATTTTATTACCACACAGGAAAAATCAAAAATTGTTTCTAATCACCAAATTGATAGAATCAAGCAAACAATTTGTTGATTTTGCATCTCTTACCAAAATTATTATATTGATTACTAAAAATTTAAAATTGTAAATTTTTTTCAGTAAATGATTATTAATTTTAATTAACCCTAGAGTACGAACCATCGTACGACACAATGTATTCAGCGACGTAGTTTTTAAACTGTCTTCAATAAATGTTGTTAATCATTGTGGCACCTTATAAGTCTATCGGCCATGTTCTGTAAATCAAAATCACGTGAAACTGAAATCAATGAAGTTTTTCAAGTGCATTTTTGTAAAAATGAACGTACCGATTCCTGATTTCAAAAGTAGTAATTTTTTAAGTTTTCCTCAGCCAATTGACGAGTCCCACAAGGCCTTTTAATTCCACGTGATTTCGATTTCCAGAACATGCCCATAAAAAACTAGGTTAACTTTTATTCATATAGATTTTATTTAATTTTTGTACTTATTCATTTTATGTTGCACATATTTTTGGGATCATAAGAAAGGACCTAAAAATTATTGTCAGTATAACTGAAAAATTAAGAATAGAGTCAAAACTTAAAACACACATTTTAAGATTTGAAAAGATATAACAAAATTTTTCTTTAAATATCTTGAGAAAGAGTCACAAAGCTCAACTTTGTGTACTCCGCATTTGGGTTTTTCGCATATATATTACATTTTGATTTTGACATTCGCAATTTTTTGGAATGGGCATTATCTACACATACTTCGCTTGTTTTCTTTCTAGTGCATTAAAAAATAGTTTTAAAATAAAAAAGGGTTTCATGAAATCGCCTTAAGTAGGCATTTGTGCAAATGCGCAAACTTACGAAACTTGTTTCATAAGTTTTGTGTATCGCTTTTATCTGCGTATCGATCACGGGCGTCATGGCCTCCTGCTCCACTCTGGCCGTAGGAGCTATACTGCATATTCCTCCGTTGCATCTGTAAAGGAGGAGGCATGCAGGAGTGCTAAGTATAAGGCAGGTGACTTTGTGCGTCACTTGTTGTTTCTTGAAATTCTTAAGATTTATCCGTCTGTTTTGGTTGGTGATCATATGCTGACTAGTGTGGTATTTAAATGTCCTTATAGCTGATAGGCACCAATGAGAGGACAAATCCTGGTAGCGCGGGTGCGCCTACCTGGTCTGGTTTACCGACGATTCGAAACAGAAAAATGGCGATACTGGAGCGGGCATCAGGTGGCCGGGTTTCTAAAGGGGATTGCCAATGGGCAAACAGCCTACAATCTTTCAGGCGTAGATCTATGCCATCCTGATATGCGCTGAGGAATGTTTAAGGAGGAGACCAAAGGGCTTGAGATTATTCATAATGTAGAATAGCCAAGCCGCTCTTAGAGCACTGTCTTCTTTGCAAATGAAGTTCAGGTTAGTCATGGACTGTTTTAAGTCTCTGAACGATCTAGGGAAACGAAAGGGCTGACTGCTTGGCGAAAATTCCAAAAAATGGTCCGAACGTGAATTCCACTTCTTATTAATTATTATGGCAGTCCCAGAAATTTGTGGCACTGTCCCGTGACAAGGAAGTAAGCTACTTCTGCTTGAGAAGGCGGAACTTAGACTGATCGTTGGCCTTTTTTCAGGGCACTGTGCTTATAGACACCACCAGTTTATAGTGGGTAATGTTTGTACCAGGATATGCAGATCTTGTGAGATTGATGACGAAACGTCAGAACATCTGTTCTGCTGCTGTGCCGCCTTGAGTACTTTTGGGATAAAATAATTCGGGGGCCAAATAAAATTTATGATCATTCACCAGACAGGGTTATAGGCTTGATATGTAGCCTGAACCTGACATGTTAAGATACATATGCTGCACAAAAGATCCTCTGGGTCGTGGTGCATATGGCCTTCTACATAAATTTAATACAAATAAAACTTTTGTGTAATTTTAAAGTTTTATGTCAGTTTGTAAGAAACGTTAATACAAAAAAAATTTAAAATAATAGCTAAAATTTGTGTCTAAAAAGGAAAACTTGTTTTTAAAAATGCTTAAAGAAAGCCAAAAGACTGGTTTGCTCAGATTGTTCAAGAATTTGTTTTTTCCTAACAATTTTTCTTTGAAAACGACGGATTCTCATACAGTTTTTGACAATTAATTAGTATTGTGGTTATTTTGTTGAACTATTCATGGTTTTTAATCCAAATTTTTACTATTTTTAATTAGGCTTAAGTTCATTAAATTTAATTTTCATTAAATTATTTTTATGAAGAAAGGAATTTTACAACATGGAGAATTAAATTAAAATTGTTATTGATAATTTTCATTCTTGACTGACCTGGGAATCGAAGCCAGGCTGGCTGGCGTGTGATTCGAACCCAGGCGGCTGGTTACCCTGACATGTTTCGACCTCAACCACTAGGTCTCCTCAGAGGGATTTGCCGTCTTACACTCGCAGCCATCGATGACTGCTGACGTCAGTAGTCAAACATCAATCCTTAAACCAAATTGTATTTTAACCTTTGGTAGATCGAAATTTGCTTTTTGAATGATTATCCATTTTTAATTGATCTCACATGTTTTCCTTACTTCTGTTTTTTCGTACTTTTGTCAAGAATTCTTCTTGAAGTCCAAAGTACATTTTTTGTTTATCATGTTTTTGTCTTTCTTTTTTCTTGTTGACATTTTTCAGCACAACTTGAAGGACAAATGAACACATAGAGCTTGTGCCTTAGCTTTTAACAATAATTAGTATTGTGGTTACTTTGTTGAACTATTCATGGTTTTTAATCCAAATTTTTTTTTTTTTTATTAACTCTTCATTTACATAACCGAGCCTATAGGGCCTTATTCAGTTAATTATTCAGTTAATTTCTTGTTGACATTTTTCAGCACAACTTGAAGGACAAATGAACACATAGAGCTTGTGCCTTAGCTTTTAACAATAATTAGTATTGTGGTTATTTTGTTGAACTATTCATGGTTTTTAATCCAAATTTTTACTATTTTTAATTAGGCTTAAGTTCATTAAATTTAATTTTCATTAAATTATTTTTATGAAGAAAGGAATTTTAATTTGGTTTAAGGATTGATGTTTGACTACTGACGTCAGCAGTCATCGATGGCTGCGAGTGTAAGACGGCAAATCCCTCTGAGGAGACCTAGTGGTTGAGGTCGAAACATGTCAGGGTAACCAGCCGCCTGGGTTCGAATCACACGCCAGCCAGCCTGGCTTCGATTCCCAGGTCAGTCAAGAATGAAAATTATCAATAACAATTTTAATTTAATTCTCCATGTTGTAAAATTCCTTTCTTCATAAAAATAATTTAATGAAAATTAAATTTAATGAACTTAAGCCTAATTAAAAATAGTAAAAATTTGGATTAAAAACCATGAATAGTTCAACAAAATAACCACAATACTAATTATTGTTAAAAGCTAAGGCACAAGCTCTATGTGTTCATTTGTCCTTCAAGTTGTGCTGAAAAATGTCAACAAGAAAAAAGAAAGACAAAAACATGATAAACAAAAAATGTACTTTGGACTTCAAGAAGAATTCTTGACAAAAGTACGAAAAAACAGAAGTAAGGAAAACATGTGAGATCAATTAAAAATGGATAATCATTCAAAAAGCAAATTTCGATCTACCAAAGGTTAAAATACAATTTGGTTTAAGGATTGATGTTTGACTACTGACGTCAGCAGTCATCGATGGCTGCGAGTGTAAGACGGAAAATCCCTCTGAGGAGACCTAGTGGTTGAGGTCGAAACATGTCAGGGTAACCAGCCGCCTGGGTTCGAATCACACGCCAGCCAGCCTGGCTTCGATTCCCAGGTCAGTCAAGAATGAAAATTATCAATAACAATTTTAATTTAATTCTCCATGTTGTAAAATTCCTTTCTTCATAAAAATAATTTAATGAAAATTAAATTTAATGAACTTAAGCCTAATTAAAAATAGTAAAAGTTTTTGACAATTCATTTGCGAGAGCGTAAAAATATACAGTTTGCACAGATTGCAAGACTTTTAAGCGATATCATAACAACCCCTAATTTTTGTCTATATATAATAAATAAGGAAAGAAGTATAGTATGTCAGATCTACGTTGTTCCTCTTTGGGGTCCATGGGCAGTAATGAACCAACAAGAATAAAATGATTTTATGAGGTTAAGATTCATATAAGAGATAATTGTGCATTTGAAAAATTTACGAGTATTAAAATATGCTTTAAAAGGTGGTGCAAAGAGTAAAATATGCAAAAATATGAACAAAAAATCGATGCAAAAATTAATAAAAAGCTCTTAACCGGATAAATATATCGTTTTTGCCTTCATTGCTCGCACAAGGAAAAACATGTTACTATTTTCCAGATTATTATCAATATCGGACTCTTCATTTTCAACTACAGATTAATTTTCCCTTTAATTCAAAATTTCTGTTAAGTTTCTCGCTGACATCAAGCCATATATTTCTTTGTTATTATGAAGATGAAACCTTTGAGTAATATGAATCTAAATGTTTTTTATATATATAAAAACTAATGAATTTGGATGAAAAACTTATTTTAATTTCAACACCAAATGTAAAACAACGCCCCATCCTTTGAAGAGTACTAAACAAACAATAAACCATGTAATTAAATGAATACATACATCCATACAGAGTTGGGAAATATCATGCATTGATTTATTTGAAATACAATATACCAAATACATTTAAGTTGAGATTTTAAATAAGAAAAACCAAATACCTAAAAACCAGCAAAACACATTTTTGCTTTGAAATGCTATGAATTTGTAAATATAGCATCATTAAAGAAGCCTCTTGCTGAGGAATTAATAAAGCCGTTTAAAGAAAACAATATTTCTGCGGGTCCCTATGAGCACAAACTGGTGTCAAATTGTATATACCGTTGTAAATATTTGGATAGCTATCTAGAATGTCAAGCTCTGTTATTTTGCCAATTAAGAAGCTGACCAACTAAACCTTCTTATCTGATGCCTTAACCTGATTAGTACCCCTGTTGACAAGAACAATAAGCCAATTCACGAAGTGTTGCATTGTGTCGTATAGGTTGTATATGCTAAAATTTTATGAATGTCACATTTTTTATTGCCGAAATAAAATCGACATATTCTTTACTAGTACTGCTACTACTTGCTCTCAGGCATTACCTCACGTCTATCTATCATGGTCATTATTACAACCGCCTTTAATTACTGTATTTGTATTAACTTTGAAAGTCAAATTTAGATGATACAAGTGTATCACTGTGAAATGAAACGAAAGTACCATTAATTGACATAGACAGCTGTTTTTCTTACTAAAAAAAAGATGTTATGTAAGGAAATGACTCGCCAAGAACAGAAAGTGCACTAAAAGTATGTGTAAAATTATGGGAGAAAAGTTCTCTCTTTTAATTGTCAAATATACTCGCAAAACCGAAGTAAGATAGCGATTTAAAAATATATTCGAAATGCGAAATGCCAAGAGAGATTTTTTCATTGTTAATTTATTTTGCTTTTTTATTTTAGAAAAAAATGCGTAGGCTTTCAATCCTATTTTCGTCGCCGTCGTTGAAGATTTTTCAACTTTAGTAAATTTTGGACGTCAACGATATCTGAGATTAGCGTTCTCAATGTCTGAAATTTCACATCGGTTTTGAGTGGAATAGTATGGTATTTCTCACCAAATGACATAATCTCTTTTGAAAGCTTTAAAATTATTTATAGCCCTTTTAAACTGATCCACATCCAACATTTACCATCAATTTGCGAAGTTGTTAACAACTTCTCATAAGAAATACATAAGGCTAAAAATCAACATATCTTAATGTCTTTACAATATGTTTCTTTCACATTTTATTTCATTCTATATCTTTCGACTAATTTAGATTCAACATAAGAAAAGTGGCAATAAGTTGTAATAACGTCTTAAAAAATTCCGTTGTTCTGAAATCAGCGTTACCATTTATCAAGTTTTTCCTTTTTTGCAATATTTTTCTTGTTAAATATTTTTTTGTTTTTTCTAAAAATATGAAATTCAAATACATTCTTGTGTTCTCTTAGGGTGCATATAGGTGCAAATAGGAGGGTGCACATCTACTGGGTTCGCGGGAACCAGGGCATAGAGGGCAACGAGGAGGCGGACGAATTGGCGAAACGGGGGGTCCAGTTACCATACGATAGGGTGATGGCCATCCCGGCTCAATTTCGGAATATTAGGAGAGATACGGACTCTGCTATACGGAGGAGATCAGAGGTAATTTGGAAAAACACCGAAACGTGCAGGGTTTCCAAGGTAATGTGGGGATCCTATGATCCGGAGTCGACGAAAATAACTCTGTCACTATCGAGAAGTGATTGTAGACTTCTGGTAGGTTTTATAACGGGTCACTGTTGGACTGCGGTATACGCCAAGAGGACGGGGCGGGGAAATCTCTGGAATTGGGTTAATGAGACTCCTGGCTTTCGTCAAGAGAGTGTGGGGAACTCTGAGTACCATCACATCGGAATGACCTCTCTTATTTCTAACGTTCTTTTGCGGGTTATCGTACAACGTGGTAACGCTAGGGACCTATTTGGTCTATGCGGGATATTTGCGACCGGCCACTCTAACCTAACCTAACCTTGTGTTCTCTTCTAATATTTTGGCACTTTTGTAAAAAAAAAATTTTTTTTAGAAATAGTGCCATTTTTATTTGATGGTGAACAATTTCAACGACTGTTTTGCATTTTCTACATCTTCAATGCTTTTCACGGATATTTTGATCTGTGTAAAAAGCTATTACTGACAATACAATTTTCAAGTTTATAGAAAGTCATTGTGAACGGTCGTGTTTTTTTTTTTTTCAAGTGCTCCATAAAAAGAAAAAAGTCTATCTAAAAGTGTGATAAAAAATCTAAAACTATCAATAAATAGCTAAACATTGTGTTGCCGACAACTGTGCTAAAAATTTTAGTTAAAAACTTATTTCAAATCATAAATCCTTTTAAATAAAAAAATAAAAAACAAGAAATCACAAAATTAAAACAAAAATCATTTAGTTAAAACAAAATAAAGAAAAGAAAAACAAAAAAAAAAAACAACTAAAATGAGTGAAAAGGCTCTCTGTAACCAGTGCAAAATAACTATAACAACAACATCCTTTGTTAAATGTTATAGTTGTAATTCAAATTACCATTTTGCTACATGCTCTTCCCTATCAGAAACCACGTATTTAAACATGAGTAGTGAGAGAAAATCGTCGTGGAAATGTCATATATGCCGACCAAGTCGATCCCCAAATACTTTGGGCTTTGATGATAAAAATCAACAAAAGCAGACCCGAGCGATTGATGATGATGAAGATGAGAACGTTGAGAATGACCGAACAAAAAAATTTAAAGAAACACTATCTCTAACAACAGCAAACACTAAATTGTGCTCTGTTCAATCTGATGTGAAAGAACTCAAGTCAGACATAAAAGAAATTAAAAAATCAATAGAACAAGTGTCAGCAAATGTAAGCAACTCGAATTTGCAAATTAAAGAAGACATACAAACGGCTCTCACAACAATAACTAATACACTTACTACATTGGTAGGACAAGTAAAAGAGCTCTTTGAGAGTGATAAAAAAAGGGAAACACAAATCACTGCAATGGATACACGCATAAACAAAATAGAACAACAAATGATCGTCAGAAACATAGAAATAAAAAATATTAAAAATAATCAAATGTCCGCATATGATGTCGTGAAAACAATTGGCGCCTCACTAAATGTTGTAGTAAACGAAGAAGACGTAAGCAGAGCTTATCGTTTAAAAAAACAAAATGACAAGGTTGTTATAGAATTCTCTTCGTTAGGTAAAAAAATAGAACTGATGAGCAAAATTGAACGACATAGAGTTGATGCAAATGTTATACAAGAAAACGTAAACGCCGAAAATAATAGCAGCAATGTAGAAAACAGCAGTAATAACAACAAATACATCTATATAAATGATCAACTGACATTTACCAACCGTCGGCTTTTATGGTTAGCTAAAACCAAAGCAAATGAAGCCAAATGGAAGTTCGTCTGGGTACGTAATGGCAATATTTTTGCACGTAAAAACGAAAACTCGTCCTTTATTATCATCTCCAATGCAGCAGATATCGAATCGATCAACAACGTATTTTAGTCACCCTACACTTTTTAATATACAATAAACTTTTTCAAAAAATTTACACTTTATATATACCTACAAATATTTTTTTTTTTTCTTTTTCTCTTTTTTAATAAAAATGAATAATAATCATAAACAGACTTTTAATCATTTTCATCAAATTGATGGAAGCTATCTAAGTTATCCCAAGTCACTAATTTACATGAACATTCGTTCATTACGGTTAAACTTTACATCTTTTCTTACAACAATAAACAATATAATAGCAAAAATAAAATTCATAATCCTCGTAGAAACAAACATAACTGATAATGAAAACCAATTTTATAAGATAAACGGCTTTAATTGTGTATTCTTAAACAGAGACGGCAGAGGTGGAGGCATTGCTGTATATGTCAAAGAAAACTTACCATTTACACAAATTTCTTTAAAAACTAATTTTTCTGAAGCAATACAACTGGATGTTAACATAAACAATACAACTGTGTCCCTTCTCTCCATTTACCGCCCCCCACATCTAAAAGTTACGAAATTTATAGAAGAGCTTGATTTTATCATAAACAAAATAAATAAGAGACAAGAGATCATACTAGTAGGAGATATGAATTTGGACATATTAAAAAAAAACATTACAACAACAACATATCTTAATATGACAGTCTCTAATGGTATGAACTGCATGGTTAATGAAGTAACTCGCGAAGATGTACACAAGAATACCCGATCATGTATTGATCATGTGTTTATAAAAAACAACCAAGCTAAATCAAATGCATATGCAGCTATAATAACTACAACTATATCTGACCACTTCTCCCTTTTTTGTTCTGTTGATGAAGAAAGAAACAATCAGAGTGGGCAAACCGTCGTTTATCAGGGGCCACAATTAAACAATTATAAAGTGAATAAACAAATACGAGAAACAAACTGGTATGAAATAGTTAATCAAATAACAGATACAAATAACACTTTCAATGTAATCCAAGGAAAATTTTGTGAAATATATAAAAAATCTAAAAGAAAAAATCAAAATACTCCAAAAAAAAGATCATTAAATCCGTGGATAACTGAAGAACTAGTTCAATACTGTGATATGCGGGATAAACTTTTTAAAAAATGGCGAAATAACCGTAATAACAAACAATATGAATACGAATACAAAAAATTTAGAAATTTAATAAACAAAAAAATCAATTACGAAAAAAACAATTACTACAGAAGTAAATTCATTGAAAATAGAAATGATATGCGTGGAACATGGCAACTAATAAATGAAATTATTGGTAAAAAATCAAGTAACATCGATGAAACAATAATGAAAAATTTTAAAAATGTTAATATAAACACAATTTTAAATAACTTTGCTATAAACTTTAGTGATAATGTGAGAAAAATAATACATATTTGTGACATAAAAACAATAAACAATACTGAAACAACTCTCCAAAACTCAATTTATTTCCAATATACCAACGAGGAAGAAATTTTCAATATTATAAAAAACTTAAATGATAAAAAAGGTGCTGGAATAGATGGTATTAGACCAAAAGACCTTAAAAATAACGCGAGCTTCGTAACACCATTCTTAACAAAACTAATAAACTTAGGTTTGGAAAATGGAATCGTACCGAATCTACTCAAAACATCAATAATTAGGCCAATATACAAGAACGGTGTAAAGTCTGACTATAATAACTACAGGCCAATATCAATTTTACCAGTTATTGAAAAAATACTAGAAGAAGTAATAGTAAGAAGGCTTACAGACTATTTAGTCAAATTTAAAATCATCGATAAAAATCAGTTCGGCTTCCAAAAAGATAAGAACATTAACAAACTACTAGGAAATTTTTCCAATTACATCAACTGCTGCCTAAGCAATCATATGCACTGTCTAGTTTTATATATTGATTTTAGTAAGGCATTTGACACTTTGTCGCATAAAAAACTAACACATACTTTACAAAGAATTGGAATAAGAGGAAACGCTCTAAAGTGGTTTACAAATTATCTAGAATGTAGATCATATCGTGTAAAAATCAATAACCAATTTAGTGATAAAGTAGCGTGTGACTTTGGGGTGCCCCAGGGCTCAAAACTCGGTCCAATTCTGTATCTAATTTATGCAAATGATTTGATGAGGTCCTTACAGGGAAGCACTACATTCGCGTACGCAGATGATACTGCCATAGTTGTTAGTGACAAAAACATTCATATTGGCACGGAATTAATGCAAAATCAACTGGATATAGCTACAAAATGGTGTCATGACTACGGTCTTATTATCAATGCAACGAAGACAAAAGTAATGCACATTAAACCGCCACATCTTCAATCTTCATTCATAGAATTAACATTCCACAATATAGAATGTTTACACAGTAAAGTCAATAACACTATAAACTTTAATGAAACTTGCACAACACATATCGAAATGGTTAATTCGTATAAATACTTAGGTGTTTATGTCGATAGCAACTTTAAATGGAAAACACACGTTGAAAACCTGCAGAAAAAACTGCGGAAATCTTCATATATGCTGTTCCATTTAAGTAACTACGCAACATATAGTGTACTAAGACAGGCTTACCTCTCACTAGCTGAATCGTATATAAGGCACGGAATAGCAGCATGGGGTAGTGCTACATACTGTAGGCTTTTACAAGCAACACAGGATCAGTTATTAAAAATCCTATATAAGAAACAAAGCTACTCTAACAACAATAACATAACCAACATCCACAATAATACCCTCAGCAACAACCCTATTACAACTCACAATAGCAACAACCACACAAGAAACAACAACTTTAACAACACAACTCGTAACAACAATAGCGATCACATCAACAATGCGCTCAACAACAATACAACAATATCAATTTACAGCAACGTTAGCCAAATACACAGCAATACACTCAACAACAACACAACAAATGTCACCAGCATAAGCAATAACAACGCTAACAGAAGAAACACTTCAACAACTAACAACAATAATACCAACAAAAACACTAAACAAAAGCTTAACAAGAATAAAAACAGCAAAATCAATAATATAGCTAGAGACCTACACTTACTCAATATTAGAAGCATATACTATACAACTCTAACCAGCGAATTCTACAACGACACCAGATTTCTTCAAGTTGTTGATCATTCATATAATACAAGACATCGATCACAAGGTAAATTCAAGGTGCCAAGTTTTCTCAACGATTACGGTAAAAACACTTTATTAGTAACCCTACCAACAATATTTAATAAATTACCTGTAGAAATCATAAACACGAAAAATAAATTTAAAAGAAAAAAACTTATAAAACAATTTTTCATAAGTTCACAATGAATTAAAATTTTAATATAAAAGTAAAATGCAATGAATTTTAAAAAATATATTTATATAATATACATAGTTTAATAGTTTTTTTATTTCCTGCAGACAAGCCGTATGGCTTTGCGGGGTAGTATAAGAAAATTTTTGTAAAATTTTTATAAATCAATAAAATTGAATTGGAAAAAAAAAAAAAAAAAAAAAAAAAAAAGTAGAAGTTCCACGAAAATACCTCGTAAAACAATTTGCCTTAATCCTTACATTTAATTTTAGCGCTGGTAACTGTAGGAAGTAAATGTAGCTCGTAGCCGCAGCGGGCATATGCCGAAAATCATATTTAAAAGATACCTACCATGAAATTCTCTACCAGGTTGTAATAAAAAAATTCATTCCAACAATATTTCTTTCTTGTATTATCATTTTAAGTTCTCATGCAGTTAAAAAATCGATTACAAAACACAAGTTACTTGAGCGACAGGTATTTAAAATACATAATACATTCTAGTCTATTAAATACTGCCCAACCCTGCATGCATACATATGTATGTACATATGCTCGTTGTAAATATTTTTGTATTTGTTTTGGATATTGTATAGTTTGTGTTAGATTTTCCTAAAAACAAGAAAAACATCCTCTAATTTTTTTTTGCTTGCTGCTTTTGCTCTAGTCATTGTCAGTTTATTTGAATATGTAGTTTCCCTTTTTATCTCGATTCTTCAACGTTCCTAACATTTTAATTTATATCTCTAGTTACGAATAGAGTGAGTATTTGTGTAAAAGCGTGTGTTTGGGTATAATGTTTGGTTTTATTTTAATACTCCTAAAGTATGTAAAAAATTCATTTGCAATTTTAAACATGATATTTGTTTTACGTTTTATGCAAATGAGTTTTTTTTTTTTTTTTTTTTTTTTTTTTTTTTTTTGGTGTACAATAAAAACGCCAACACTCGTAACTCACAAAAAAAAGACAAATTTGACAAAAATTTCAAAGTCCAACAAAACATTTAGAGCAATAAATGAGCTGACAAAATGTTGTTTTACAAGTGTAAATTGTCAGTCAATGAAACAAACAAAAAGCTTGTTCTCCATGTCTAAAGGACCTCCACTTACACTCTCTCACACTTGTTTTTACTTTACTTTGTAGAGACAATTTTTCTAATTTTCCCCTGCCAAATTTTATTTGTGATAGATGTTGTTTTGCTGGTAAAACTCGAATTTTTGTGCAAAGAGACGCATATTTACACGTCCATATGAATTTAATCTTTCGCACTTTTACGTAAATGATTATTTATTTTGTTAATTTATTTAATACAATTTATGTGTATGTATGCATGGGTATGTGTAGGGAGAGAGAGATAGAAAAATGTTGTGTATTAAATCAATCAAATTTAACCTCACATTAGTTTTACGGTTCTTACAGTTGGTTGGTTGGCTTATTTTAATGGCGTTAAACAAGCTGAAGATTAATTGTTGTTAATTTATTAGTGTTAAACCTAACAATTAATAAATTTTAAGAGGATTTTTATTTCAATGAGGTCATATGATAAGTATTAAATTTTAACTAATGTCTGCCATATGTTATTTGTTTATCTGATTAAATAAATCTTAATAATTAATAATAAATAATGTGTGTTGGTTTTGTTGATTCTTTGTTTTTAATTTCTGAATTAATTAATGTAATTTTAGTTTGGTGATTTGTTACTTTCGAGCAAGCACTTAATCATAACCTTTCTACACTTAACCAGAAATTTATTTTTGACTAAAATTAGTAACCAACTAGTTAAACAAAAAGAGTGGTTTTTGTTTATCTTTGAAGTTTGATTGACAAGTTTAATTTCCCTTTCCTGTTTCATGCATATTTTGTGGTTAAATTTAATGACACTTAATTGTGACCGCATTATATCTTCTGTTTAGGACATTAAATATATGAATGTTTATGTTTTAAAGTAACATATTACATTTAATTGTAAATTTTGATTTATAAACTTATCTAGTTCACTGAAAAATGTACTCTAAGGGCAAAAAGTGAATTTAAGTTGTATTTACACAGAAAAAATTAAGAAATTAATACCAAATAAATAATATCAAGCAAACAAGTTGTTGATTTTGCACCTATTCACAAAATGATTATATTTATTACTAAAAATTATAAAATTTTGAATATTTTTTTCAATAAATAATATTTTTTTAATTTTAATTAAAAAAATGATCAAAAAACTTTGCCATTTCAAACAATGTGTTAATTCATTAAATTAAATATTGACAATTCCCAGCAACAGTGTTACAAGTTTAAATTATTTTATTTTAAACGAAAAAAAGTCAATTAAGACTTTTTGTTATTCAATTAAATTTTATTTAAAAATTAATTTCAAAACAACTAAAATGTTAATTAAATCAAAATTACATTTTTAATTTTCTTTCAACTAAAAAAATAATTAATTCAATTATCACATTAATTAAATTTAAATACTTTTTAAACTATTTTTTTAATTGATAAAACACGTTTTTCTGTGTATAAACTTTAGGTTAGGTAGAAATGGCAGTCAGTTATCATCTGGCACAGTTAGATCTTATGATCCATTTTGGTAACCTCCAACGAAGTTTAGGATGTGCTACAGTTCAACACCAGAAATATCATACAAAACGTCAAAGTTGGCGAATTCCATTTCGACCTGCTGCCTTCTCGCCAGTGCATGACAGTGACAGAGAAGGTGTTATACGTCCTCATTTTCTTCATCGTAGATGCGGTAGTAATAAGACGTATCCTGTGACCAGGGTTTGGCAAAATATTTGCATTGATGTATTAAATATACAAAATACATTCAATTCGTGTATTTAAAATAGAAAATACTTTTATGTCGTGTATTGAAAATATGAAATACAAAATACTTTTTTTTATTTGAAATCAATATACAATACATGTACATTAGACATATAACTTTTTACAATGTTTGCAAATAGGAAAAAGCATAGCATAGTCGGGTAGAGCATCAAAAATCTGAGACCCATAATTTTTTTTCGAAATCGCATAAATTGCTTTTTTTAATATCATATAGCCATTTGCTTTATCAATTAATTTTGAAATTTGAATAAATATTATTTGTATAAAAATGTGTAAAAAAGTGATATATATAAGTGTGACATGCAATAGTTATATGAACTGGTCCAAGCTTTTAAATACTTTTAAAAAATAAATATTTTCTTAACAATAAATTTAGAGCAATGCAAGCACTTAATAATGTTCATTGTAATTCTAGAACTAATCTGCCACTTTTGTCTTTTATACTTATTTCGGAATATCGATTGCAATTATTTTCTATATGTAAATTTGTATTTGTTTTGTTTTTATTAATATCTTATTTTTCATCCAAATTTTGATATTTTAATCAGGCTTAATTTCATTGAATTTAATTTAATTTTCATTAAATTATTTTTGAGAAGAAAGGAATTTTACAGCATGAAATTAATTAAAATTTATTGATAATTTTTCGTTCGTGATCGAACTGGGAATTGAACTCATGGAAGTACTTTTTAGTACGTTATAGAAACCGCCACAGATGAATCACTTAGTACTACTAATAGATGATTAACACGAACACACAATTCTTACTGTCATGATAAGTTGTTATGGTTTTTTGAAATTTTTCAAACTATAATTAGATTAGGGAAGCATTTTTGAAAAATAGTTAAGACTTTGTGGGATAGTGTATAACGGCCTTAAGCAAATTTAGTTTTGTATGGGAAATCTATTCAAATACAACTAGATTTTTCTCGAAAGTACTACATTTAGTTGTAGTGCAACCGCCTAGGTTATAAAAACTAAAACAGGTTAATAAAGGGTTTATGAAACGGATTTTCATACAAAATCCGTTTCATAAACCCTTTATTAACCTGTTTTAGTTTTTATAACTTAGGCCGTAAATCTATATATATAAAATTAAAATATGTGTGTCTGTTTGTCGGCTTATAGACTCCGACTGAACCGATTTTCCTGAAATTTATACAGTAACATCACATGAATCCCAAAAATAAAATAGGCTACTTACTACTACGATAGGCGCAGGGGAAGTGGTACCCTGCATAGGATACCAATTGTAAGTATCGGATATATTAAGAGCCGCTGCACCCATTTTCTTGAATTTTTTGTAGAGCGATCTTCTAAGCACCGAATGGAAAACTCACCTTTAAAAATATTAATAAAGGGGGTAGGGGCAGGGATAGTAATACCGCCCATAGGAAGCATATATTTAATATCGAGTAACTATTACAGTGAGAGTATTCAAATGTGGTTAAAGCCACTATTATGGTAAACTATAAATTACAAAATCGAAATGGTCGGGGTAGACGAAGGAGGAGCAATACCCTCCATAGGACTAAAATATTAAATACTTCACATCTTAAGACAAAAGTCTTTAAGCCCCAGTTTTATGGTAAACTGCACCTTTCAAAATAAAAATATAATATATAAATGAAAAAGCGTATGTTTGAGCCAATTTTCCTGAAAGTTTCACAATAATTTCCTAATTATCCGGTGCTTAACATAAGCTTTTAATAAATTTTAATTTTCAAGTAGGGGTAGCACCAACCAAACAATAATAATATGAATAACCTTATATCTGGAGGACGGTTACAGTAAGAGTTTTCCAATATTAAACAAATAACTCCATTATCTATGCACGACATCTGTCAAAAAGTAGGCTGGATTAGACAAGCGGGCGTGGCACCTCCCATACAATGGCAATAAAGATTTCTACATATTTGGAGTACTGAAATAGTGAAAGTATTATAATTTTGTACAAATAGCTTAGACAATAACCCACAACATATTTCAGAAGGTAGGTTCAATGGAAAAAGTAGGCATGGCACTTCCCATACAATGACACTTGAAATTTCTGTATATCTGTTGAACGGTTACTGTAAAATCATTAAAATTTAGCCCAAGATGCTTTGCTTTTTAAACAAATCTTACCAATTTGATTTCGATAGGGGTAGCAAAGCGCACCGTATTAACCTAGTGGGCAATAAAATACAAATACACAATTCGTATTTAAATGCGTATTTCAAATACTGCCCAACCCAAAATTTTTGATTTGACACATTGTCTACAAACGCGGAAGTTTAAAGATATAGAGATGAACTTTATACACAATATAACGAAAAATAGCGAACAGTTTTGCATCACAGACACCGGATATAAGAACTTTCGCACGGATATAAGAACCGCATTTTTACAGTTCTTATATCCAATATCTACTGTAGTGCGCCGTCATCAGTAGAGGTTATTTTCATGCGCAACCGCGTATGTCTTTAAATCACATTTTTCAGGAGAGCGGAAGCCCCATTCTAGATCCAACAACCGCATTTTTGCAGTTCTTATATCCAATATCTACTGTAGTGCGCCGTCATCAGTAGAGGTTATTTTCATGCGCAACCGCGTATGTCTTTAAATCACATTTTTCAGGAGAGCGGAAGCCCCATTCTAGATCCAACTATAGGCTAGGTTTGCACTTTTTGAGCTTTGCTATTACGTTAAGAAATCGGAATTGGTCCATCTTTTTCAGAAATGTTTAGACCATGTAAAGAGCGTTTAACAGTAGAACACCTAACCGAGTATCCGTGTGTCCACGAGCAACATATAGAGTATTGAAATTTCGGATCTAAGAAACATAAGTCTGTTTGAGTCGTTTTATTGACCACTTATGAAATTCGGTTTAGCGGTTCCATAACTGTAAGCTTCCTGATGACACCTATGCAAACACATAACCGGGCTACCCGTGTACCAAATAGTTCTTTGCGGGAAATTTGTGCCATTTGCTCTTGAAGCACTTATCCCGTGACCAGTGAACAAAATTTTATAATCAAAAGGAACGTATTTTGATAGGTGAAAACAAGACATGTTACTTTACTGGTGATAATGTGTTTAGAGTGTAGTTAGTCCAGAGGAAAGGTAATTGGCACAAAACTATTCATGTGACTGGATTTTGTGCGGGTGGTGACTGATTCTCTCTAGTTCTGTTACTTTATATGAAGGGAATCTATCATATTGACATGGATCATTTGGGACAATGTCTGCGACAGGCATTATTTTAACCGAAATTGGAAGGTTATTCCAGTGACTTGTTACATAGTGTCAAAAACGTGCCAATTAACCCCCCGTAGGGATATGATTAGTGGTGTTGCCGCTTATCGATAATTTCTAATAAGCAAAACACATATTTAAAAAAATAATTAATTGAAAATAAACCAAATAATTAAATAAATGCTAATTAATATTACAATTTTTTGATTTGGCGTTTATTTGAACTAATTTTTTATTAAAAAATAGTTAAAAATCAAATTTAAATTCAATTTAAAATTCACTTGTAACTTGTAAAATTTTTTCCGAGAGCCATCGTCGACCCTAAGCTTTTTTTCTACAATTGTACAAGTGTACAACTGCAAATTTAATTTATTGAAACAAAACCACTTGTAGAAGTATGACTTGTAGATTTGTAACTTGTACAATTCACTTTTGCCCACAAACTTGTAATTGCATTTTTATGAAACACAGTTATTTACAAGTTCACAATTTTACAGTCAAGAGGAAAGGTAATTGGCACACAACTATTCATGTGACTGGATTTTGTGCGGGTAGTGGCTGATTCTCTCTAGTTCTATTACTTTATATGAAGGGGATCTATCATATTGACATGGCTCATTTGGGACAATATCTGCGACTGGCATTATTTTAACCGAAATTGGAAGGTTGGTTCAGTGACCTGTTACAAAGTGGCAAAAGGTGCCAATTAACCCCCTCGTAGGACATCGCCATGTTAAAGTGACTTGTCACGTGACAAGTTTAATGTTTGTTCCCTTTCCCGTAGGGTTTTTATATGAAAAAATGAGCAATTAAGATGCTATTCAAATATCTTTTTAATCAAATATATTAAATTATCTAATTACTTTTTCTAAATTCTTAATGAAAAGTTTCTCAATTAAATAATTTTTTTGGGAATGTACAAATTATAATGGGGTACAAATGAACCCTGGTTATATGTCTGTGTGGTATTTTTTGGTTGTTTGCCTACTGTCTGTTTATTGATTTATAGCTCAACTTCTTTTTTTTATATTTTTTGTTATAATTATTAAAATTAATAAACAGTTAAAAATTTTATCATATAAAAATTTTGTAATTAATTTGTTAAATGTTGATTAAACGGATTTTAAATCAAATAGTTTTTGCTGTGAAGCTGAAAATTATTTAAAATTATAATGGGGTACAAATATACCCTGGTTATGTGGTTGATTCTATGGTTAAAATAAGGGAGTATGTTGTCAACATCTCAAAAATTTTAAAAATGGATAAGCACAGTTGCCCTTGATAACCACAGAATTATATCAGCATTTAATTTTCTCTAAAGCTTATTGTTATAAGCGGTGTTTTCCGAACAAATCCGATTTTTTCCTACGGGCCAAAAAGTTTTTTTTAATCAAGTCTTTACGAAACTTTTAATTGAAACTACAATTTTTTACAAATATAATTAATTGTATTCCAGAGAAATTCAAAGTACTAGCAACTGGAAAATTATATCGAAATTTGTAATCATGCCCATATAATTTGCTGACATTAACATATTTTAATAAAAATTTTGTTAACTTTCTGTAAAGCACTGAATACCTGCTACGAACTATTTTCTAAATACAAAATATGAAAAATCTGTTTTGATCTCTACTCAGTATTAAAAAAAGTTGCCAAGGCACATTATCAAATCAATTAGCAGCTAATAAATTAAACAAAGTACAAAATACAAATAAGAAATAATTATTGCATAAACACATACATACATAACACACATTCTCATCATCAATTTAATACTGATTTAAATTTTTCATTTATCTTGTACTTACAGAGGTGAAACATTTGCTGGTGGTGAGGCTGGTATGGCTGTACCAGATACCGTGTGTACGCCACGTGCTGTTGGCATCAGCGTAGACATTAATGTCTATGAACCTCATTTATTGGCCGGTACAATGGCCCACATGATTGGCCACAATATTGGCATGGGCCACGATGATGGACGTAAGTTTAATTGTTGTCATTGCAAATGCAATTGCGATTGGGATTGCAAAATTGTTATTGAATTTGAAATAACTTAATATGTATTATTATTATTATTGCTGTTGTTGTCACCAGTTACATTTCTGTACGTCTGTTACCGTAACTGCACTGAACTGAATGTTCAATTTCAAGTAGATTGGATTGTTTGTTGGCTTGCTGCAGTTGCTCTTTACTACTGTGGGTGTGTGTGTTAATGGCTGGTTGACATGGACAGCGATAATAGTTCATCTTTATAATTATTTTATAAAATTTCAATTAAATCATTTTTTTCTCCTTTTCTGCTTTTTTCGCTTTTTACATAATTCCTTTTCATAATTTCATTTCATGGCATTTTCTTTTCGTCACAAAAAATTTAATCAAAATGAAAAAAATAAATAGGTGAGGAATGTTTCTGTCGTGATTGGCATGGTTGCATAATGGCTCAATCCATTGTTGGCCAAGAGAATGTACAGCCTTATAAATTTTCTGAATGCAGTAAAAAGGATTATATCGATGCACTGCGTACGGGTCATGGCTTGTGTTTGCTCAACAAACCAAATGAGGTAAGTGCAACAGGGGAATTTCAAACAAACCAACCAACCAGTTAAATGATTTTAAATTCAAATGTTTTTTTTTATAACACTCAAAAACACAAACAGAAAAAAAGGTCAACTCCATAAATTTATGGATGCATGATCGATGTGAATAGAATTGTGTTGAGCCCGACAGAAAAAGAGATTTCAAAAATGTGTGTGTGTGTGTGTGTGTAAGAACTTCAGAGGAGATTTTGATTTATTGTTTTAGTAATTTAAAACCATTTGTTTTTTGCACATTTTCAAATTGTATTTTTTTTTAATGTACTCTTATTTTAAACAAATATTTCGCTATTCTGTTTAATATTTTTCAAATTACAATTTTGTTTTCATATTTTTATCTGTTTTTGGCACTAGGTCACTACAATTTTATGCGTCACTTTTTTATAGGACAACTTTTGTTTCGGATTTTATTTAACAAAATTAAATGGTAAAATTTCTCACTGTTTTCTACAACATCAATGCAACTATAAACGTCAGCACAGACACACACTGTGTATAGGCATTAATTTAAATAACAAAGGAAACAGTGTTGATAACTTGTGGTGTGCGTATTTTTTGCGTTATTTCTAAGAAAATTCAGTTAAATATTAAGCTTGAATTTGTTTTTATCGTTCATTTAATACAATAATTTAAAAGAAATTAAATATGGTTGACTTTACTTGGCTACTGTTGGAGGAATTATGTTTTAATTTCAATTATTTTTTATTTTGAATTTTTTTTTTTTATTTTGACTTTGGCAAGGGAAGAACTCCAAAGCAAAAAAATATTATAGAAGATTCCGGGGAAAAAATATTTAATATTAACACAATTTTGAATTAAGATTCAAGTTTCATTGAAATAAAATTTCCATCCAAATTTCATATACTAAAAAATAAGCAAAATTAGGCCAGATTTGACTTGATTTCTAAAATGGCTCGCAAAGATTTGACGCTAGAACGACGCTTTCAAATTGTGAAAAATTACTCTGAAAAAATAAAATCGGTTCAACGAGCACTTCGACCCTTTTACGAAGTTCATCGCTGGGTAAATCAGTACCTCAATAAGCGAAATTGTTGTAGTTGGATCGAGCACAATTTTAAAGCCTTTAACGAACCACCATTACATTCATTAAAATTGACTGTTTGATGCGGTTTACAATTTTCGCGAGTGGTATTTGTATGGCAGCTATGGTTAAATATAGACCGATTTTAAAATAATTTGGTTAAACGTTCTTTACGTTGCAATACGATTTTTTTTAAGACCAAATTAAACCTAAATACCAACATAATACAAAAGTTTATGGGCGCATAGACTATTCTGTAAAGTAGTTTATTTAAGTTTTTACAACACTGAAAAAAAATTTTGGAAAATAAATTTTGATTTGAAATAAAAATGCTTTCGATTTGAAAAGTATTCGATCATGACTCCTAGAATTAACATCTTGTATTTTGGTTACATGGACAGACAGACAGCTGGACGGCCGGACATCATTAGATCAACTCAGAAAGTGATTTTAAGTCTATCGGTATTATAAAACGTGAGTCTAGAACCAATATGTTTATGTGTTACACACATCAGCACAAACGCATAATAGGGGGGAGAAAAGTACCACAAAGGTACTAAAAATGTTGTATATCACTAAAAATATTTTATTTTAGAATTTCAATTTAAATTAAAGTATTTTACAACATGACGCCGTAATATGCTATTATAGCAACGCTCGGCCAAATACTGTAAGTTAAAACCTATTTAGAATATAGTGGTCGGGAAGTTTTACCTCGCCCAGCTTGTAAGTAGACCAAAACTAAGACGAATTTCAATAAGTCTGTATAGAATTTGTTACAATAGTTTTCTTTCATCTCAACAAAAATCTTTTTCTCAAAAAAAAAAAAACTGTATTGACTTGCTTAAAAGACCTTTAAAAGAAAAAAAATCAACAATAAGCCCAAAGGCTTTGTTTAAAAATTGCAACTTCTATTGATGGGAAAAAAAACGTATTTATTTGACACCTTTTTCACGAAATATACATACAGTCTTTCTATCAAATGACACTTTTGTTGCATTTCTTTTAGTTTTCAAATGTTTTTCTTAAAAATTGAGAATAAAAAAATTGAGAAAAAAAGACGAAAGGATTTAATTTTTATGAAAGAGTTTCAAATTGTTTTGTATTCTGTAGCATAAACAATGACCTCAATATCAAACATACAGTCTAACAAATAAATAGAAATATACGAACGGACATACACACACTTACATAGAATTCAATGTTTGAATGTGTTGAATACTTGCAGCGTTTTTCTTCTACATTTATCTCCGTCGTATGAAGCGCACAAAAGGATTCATTCATTCGTAGACAATAAGTGCTTAATATATGTGTATGTAGGAATATAACAGACATATATGACTATATTCGCACAGAGTCGTTTGGTCGAGGTCAGACTAAAAAGGACCTTTCGTTTATTTATTTTTTTAATTTTATTTCGTTATTTCTCTAAAATTTTGTCACTTATTTTTATTTCTTATAGATGTTAGCGATTTTATGCACAGGGTGTCCCAAATAAGACCTACTTTAGGCTTTGTTAATGATCTTGCGGTAGCAGTGATTTAACTTTTGTATGGATGCATCTTAAAAGTGCCCGCACACAAAATGTTTTTAACATTTGACTTTTGAAAATTTTCCACTGCAAAATACATAGTACATATAATGTGTTACCTTTATAACATTTTTCTCAGACACAAAGTCATCTGAAAAATGTTCAATTAGAGCGTTCTTTATTTTCTTCTAACAAACCATCTGACATCAGATGTCCATTATAAAAAAATATGTTGTTAGAAATCTATGCCGTCATAAAACCGGCAGCGGTGGTCCTCTATTGACGAAATCATTAGCCTCCTGACGTTAGTATTTTACAATACTGATATATGTATAGAAATTATGTACATACATATATAAAAAAAAATTCATTATAATATCCTAAATTGGTATTTTTGAATTTAGAGAAGAAAACAAATATTTAAGATGTTAAATATTTAATTTTAAAACTGAGAACTACATAGGTTTTTGCAAAAACTATGGGACAAAAAAAAAAAACACTGTGTCAGAAGCAAATAACATGAACGTTTGTGACCGAATATTATAAACCTTCTGTAAAACAATAATTTTCACAGACACGTAACTTGAAAAGTCAGATGTATAAAACATGTCGTGTTTTTCTGGAAATGTCCAATTGACTAAAAGACTGACGGTTTGAGATATAAGTTTCATTCTGAACACTCTACCGCAATGCTTCCACGCTGCCTTCGGCGCAAACATATCTATGAGTTCATTTTCCAAAATGGTCGAAGGGGGTGTTCCTTAAGTTTGTCTACTAAATTCCTAATTATAAACGCGATATCTTCGCTGTGTCATAACAATTTATCGTTGAAAAGAATAGAAAAATTTCTAAGAATTGATTTGTGACCACCAAAAATAAAAAAACACAGTGCAACACTAAAAATGTGCTCTCCAGTTTGATTGCAGCTTCTGAAAGTACAGATCGAAACTAGCAAAAACCAGTTTTGGGTTTACTGGCTTAGCTTGGATTTAATTTTAAAACACTACACGCAAGGAAAAAACATGGTTGTGGTAAGCATATTCTATATATGTAATCCTTTAATTCCCTGTGGAACATAGGGCCGCAGGTTTCAGTAATCGTTTTAGCTTCGGGGAGAATAAGTGATTGGCCTATAGCTCTCCTAGGCTGGCGCTGGGGATGCCAGCTAAGCCACCAGCCTGGCTTGGTGAAAGTCAATAGCAAACTTAGCAAATATGCCTACTTCCCGAGACGTAATTTTTTTTTTAAATGACCATTCGGATATGCTGAAGACCGTCGCTCGAATTAGCTCCCACCTCAACAGAGGTGGTCCCCAGGGAGTACCACGAGGAGGCCACTGCCGTAGCAAT
Organism: Pollenia amentaria; assembly: GCA_943735925.1. Classification (NCBI taxonomy): domain Eukaryota; kingdom Metazoa; phylum Arthropoda; class Insecta; order Diptera; family Polleniidae; genus Pollenia; species Pollenia amentaria. The sequence continues at coordinate 193,236,503 of OX031008.1, read as the reverse complement.
GGGATCAGCGCGCTGACCTACGAGTCGACTTGGAGTGAATTACTAAGGATAGTGGGAACACTTTACCTTATACTCGTCAGTTTTTGGGATGACAAGTCTTACTAAGGATCGCTTTAACCAGTTTGCCTTACACACTCCCATACTCCCCTAAGCATATTCTAAGAGTAACATATTATGATAAGATTCATGATTGTAGTCAACATATTACGATTATTATTGAACAATATTATGACTAAATATATTCGTAATATTACATCATAATATTTTTCCCTTCCTAATCCTAATTTGTTTTTATTACATCATATTATAATTTAATGTAATCATATTATTATCATGTTAATAATAATAAGTTAAGAAGTAATCATGCTAATCATAATAAGTTATGAAGTAATCATATTATTATCATGGTAATCATAATAATATGTAGATTAAATCTTTAACCGAAAAATATTTTTAATATATATAAAACTCTTACAGATATTTCACGTCATAATATGATGCAACTATAAATATAACATTTTTAACCTATTTTTGTCGTAGGTCGCAAATATTTATAAATTATTTTATAGAATTTGTATTCCTTTTCTCTAAAATAACAGAAAACAATGATCAATATTTTTGCACCATTTTCAAACAATATAAAATTTTTTTTTTGCATTGATATTTTATTTTGTGACACTTTACAATTTTCTTTAATGTACCTACAATTTCTTTATTTTTAAATTTCTTTAAACTTTGTTTTTTTTTTTAATGGATATTTTTTTTAAATGTTTAACCACTGAATAACAAAAAATTCGATAGACATATGTAAAACAAACGACACAACTGATGCAAAATTATTTTACAAATGGCGATAACAAAATATTATTAGAGTAAAGATATTTTGTTTGCATCTTTAACATATTATGAGTACACGTACAGATAGTTATCATGTTATGGCTATTAAATATCTTTAAATGGTTGTAAGGTATATTATATACCTTTTCAAAGTAACGATTATTTAGTTGTTTTAAAAATTATTATTTTTGACTGAAGAGTAACTATGTTGATATAAAATAAAAATAACAATATTATCTGTACGACAACAATATATTGTTACAATAAACATAGTATAGTTGTCGTAACCATGTCCAACCATATTTTTTCCTTGCGTGTAGAGAAGATGTATTAATCAGTTTATTTTACACTTTATTGCACTTATTTCTGAAGACAGGAAAACAATATTCAAATCGGTTTACGAGATAAAAGCGTTTGAAATATCATCTTTTCTTAAAAAAAAGGTAAAAATCAAGTTTCAGTCAATATTTTAAGGAGGGTATAAAATCGAAGCATGACCTAATCCAGAAAAACATTTAAGGGATAAGTACGTAAATCACCACGGGTGGAAATGGCTTATCGTCATATAATTTCAAGAAACTCTTTACATTGAAAAATAATCCTAAAAAACACGTGAGGAGTTCCATAAAAACATGCAACAATTCCACTTTTCAAAACGCAAAAAAATATTTTTTTTAGTGTTAAAAAACTTTTTTCCCACAACAAGTCTTAAAAAAAGAGTCATCATTCTGGCTAGTAGTTAGTAGAATTGTTTTTTTTTTTTTTTTATTCCTACACTAAATCCCGCGAAGCTTTTTGCTTGTCTGCAGGAGACCAGAGTCTCTGGCGGGAATCGAACCAGCAACCGCGGTACTGATAAGCTAGCTCACTACCAGCTAGCCTACCGGGGCACCGTTTGTGCCCCTGTGCGTTTTGTTATGGATTTTCTCAGAAGATCTCTTATTAAAACACAACAAAGGCAACTTACTTTTTATAAACAAAAATAATAGCACAAAACTGTCTCTTTTTGAGTTTGTGGTCTAATATTTATCGAAAGCCGCTTTCAATAAGACCTCTTAGAATTTTATTGATAAAACCGTTATTTTTAATAGTGGGAGTCAAACAATTTGAAGAAATATGTATTTTGATACGGTGCATTATAATTGAAAAGCAATTTTGAATTTTTTGTAACTTAGGGCTTTTTTGAAATCATATGACGATATGAGTGATATAAGCTCACTTCATAATAAAACTTTCTCACTCAGTGTATAATTTTTACAATACTGACCTTTAACCCTAAAAAATTTTGTTATATTGGATCCTTAAAAGTAGTGTAGTTAAATTAACTATGTCCGTCTATCCGTCCGTCGATTTGCCTATCATTTTGTATGTTGAAATGAAAATCCCAGAATGACGGGATTTTGGTTGTGTTATAATTCTATCGCATATTGTAAATTAAGCCTAGCCGATTTGGCTTAATTTACATATGCCTGAGATATCAGCAAAAAATTACGACCGCTTCTAAGTATTTTTTACCAATAAATCGCTAATTTTACCCATATATCTTTACTTTTTAAAATCTGGTTATAATTTATGAACTTTATTTTTCAACTAGCACATAAAATAAACTTATTGGAATACTGGTAGCTAGTTAAAATAACAAAATCGTTCCATAATTGAAGTAGTAGGCAAGTAACTACCTTTCTTTTTTCAGAAATCATGGTTTCAGTACAGTAACGCCCACACTATATGAGATTATAGGGCTATTTTTTGCTCAGATTTTTCATATCTACAAATACTATAGAAAATGTGGCAAATAAGACCATATCAGCTAGAGATCAACTGACTTTTCAGCAAGCGAAGGGAATAAAATAATAGGCAACTTTTGCTTGTTTTTTCATTGGGGGTTAAAATAAAAAAAATGTGGTACCCTTTTGAAACTTTAAAGAATTTAAGGATATGTGTACATTATTAAGGATATTTAAAGTAAAACAATTACAGATAAAATTACAATAAAACGTAAATAATTTTTTTATTAGCAAAATCAAGTATAAAATTACATCTAATTTAGACCTTTTATTCCGAACTAATACTTAAACAAAATTTGAGTACAGCTTTACTATTATAGAAACAATCACTAATCTGCCGATTTAGCCCATTCATTAGTTAAGTCATTATCCTATGTAGATTCAAAATTGATTTATAAAGCCAATATTAAAGCATGATATTAATGTATTATGTTATTAATGAAAACCTCAATAATCCCGCTTAGAATTTTCTAAAAAAGCATAACGAAAAACATCTTAGGCCCGTTTTCACAACTTACCGATAGCTAAGGCTGTGGGAAAAATCGCCCAAAGAAAAATGGCCCAAAAAAAGAAATGAAAAATCGCCCAAATGAAGAATCGCCCAACAGAACATGAAAAATGACCCAAAAAGTTATATATGAAATTTTGCCCAAAAGAAACGAAAAAGGGCCCAAAAAAAAATGAAAAATGACCCTAAAAGCAAAAACGAATTTTTTCCCGGTGGCATGTTATAACGTCCAGTGTCATAGTGTCCATGGACGTTATGACACTCCAAAAAGTGTCATAGTGTCCATGGACACTGCGCTAACTAAAGCTTCTCTGCACAGCCGGCCTTCGGCCGGGCGCAAGGATTTTCTCCTCTATGGTATAACAAACACCGGCTTCGCTAACTAAAGCTTCTCTGCATAGTCGGCTTTCATTTGGAAACAAGGCAGATTTTAGAAGCTTAACTTAGCGAAGCCGGTGTTTGTTATACCATAGAGGAGAAAACCCTTGCGCCCGGCCAAAGGCCGGCTGTGCAGAGAAGCTTTAGTTAGCGAAGCCGGTATTTGTTATACCATAGAGGAGAAAATCCTTGCGCCCGGCCGATGCCGGCTGTGCAGAGAAGCTTTAGTAAGCGAAGCCGGTGTTTGTTATACCATAGAGGAGAAAATCAAAAAAATGGGCCATTTTTCATACAACATTTTTATTATTTCATAATGAAAAATCACCCAAATTTAATAAACGAAAAATCAACCAACAATAACGAAAAATAGCCCAAAAATTTTAGGTCACTTTTCATATGAATTAAGGCCCAATTTTACATGGAATTTTTTTGGGCGATTTTTCATTTCTTTTTTTGGGCCATTTTTCTTTGGGCGATTTTTCCCACAGCCATAGCTAAACGTAGGATTTTATCGGCCGTATAAAAACTGTTTAATTACAACAACTTTACTTTAACCTTAAATGAGCGATAAATTAAAAGAAGGTTTATTCTACGTGGTAGTCCTTCTACTATACGATCTTCTTTTAACCATTCAAAATCTAACATTTCTGAAATTAAATTTCCAAATCTCTTTTCGACAATTTGTTTCCCCTTTAAAAAAACTACAGCCCAAATATAAATTACACAATCAATAATGGTTATTTTTTATGACAATTTAATGGAAAGCATTTTAAAATTCCGCTTTAGCTGGACAATTGATATTTTTTCTTGATTCTTGACACGCATTGAAAAAGCTTGACAAGCTAGCCAAATCAAACTCGTCTGGCAACCCTTTCTTTATGACTATTGAAACCTATGTATGTACAAAATTTAAACGCACTATGTTAAAATTTGCGACATGTTCTTTTCTTGCATGGACAGACACCCGAACGGATGGACGGACATCGTTAGATTTACTCTGAAAGTGATTCTCAGTAGATCGGCATACCACATGGTGGGGCTAGGACCTTTTTTTCTTAGTGCTACACACATCTGCAAAATCGCATCATACCCTCTTCAGGTATTAAAACTTATTCAACACCATTTTCTTGCCTTCGCAGTACAGCAATACTTAAAAAGTGACTGAGGTTACAAATGGGTAAATCATTGGTACACCGCGACTAAAAGGACTCCCCAATGCTCAAGGATTTTGGGCTATTTATTAATGAGGCTCGGCGGGTTGGATTCACTTCCACAGAAATGATTTTTAAAGTGGCAGAGGGCTTAAATTAATAAGCCCATATGATTGCGACTTACCTTTATCAAATTTGTGACAATTGGATCCAATAGCCTCCAATAATTCAGTATTTTTAGCTGGTCATTAAAGGTACCTTGGAATTCTGAAGTAGTAGTGAAGTTCGTCCTGCTATTGTTGTCCAGCAGAACTTCATAAGCAGTAGGGATTTCGACCCCACAACAATTTGTTTGTACATGATCAATGAAAACACGCACACAGAAAGAAAAAACTACGAAATTTTAGTTTTTTTTTCTTACTTTAGTACGAGTCGTTCTTAAAAATTTAAGCACGAATAACACTAAAAACAACTAAAAACAATCCAAAATGAAAAGCCAATATGCGTGCATACGCTTGTGTTTGTAAAAATTTGTTGAAGAAACAACAACAACACTACAAAATAAATTAAAAAACGATTTGCTTGTTTTGTAAAGAAACAACAACAACACTACAAGAAGAAAAATACATATTATTTTCATGTTTGAAAAGTAAAAAAGAAAGCAATAACTCCCATATTATATTTGCTAAATATATTTATTTGAATACAAAAAATGTTCAAAGTAGAATTATTACGAAAACCATATCGGGCATGCTGCAGGTGTCTTGTACTAGAGAATTCTTCTGTAAACAAATGGTAGAACAAAAGTGGAACAAGCATGTCGAACGGGTAAGTTAAGTAAATAATACTATTATCTCTATCTCTGGTTATCTGGGTTAAGTTAGAAACTAATCTTATCTCACTTTCGGATTATTTCAAGTACGAGTCGGGATTAAGCCAATTTAGAAATTCTTGAATCAAGCACAGTTTGAGATTAATTTTCACATCACTTGTAATTAAATATGACCAAGTTAAGTATTTGGCAGTTGAATAATCTGTACTGGAATCAAGCATTCTGAAAATGGTTGAAGCAAATCCGTACTTACCGTACTATTGACACAGCTTCTGCTTGAGCTAAGTACGGATGGCTCGTTTTCTCTTTTCAGTGCAGAGATGATACATTTATCGATATGATAATTTCCAACAAAATTACTTTAAACGAAAAAAGTTTTAAACATTTTATGGTTACTGTAACCATATTATTGGCAAGAGAAAACATGTTATGATTAAATAGTTTTGTTTTACCACATCGAAAAATGAGTTTTCTCTGTTTGAACGTATTAAACTTTCGCTTACATTCCATTTTTCGCAAAACCTCTTCAGGTGGCTAATATTATAGGCGACCTTGATATTAATGAAAGTTACTTCGACCATTTTGATGAGTCAAACTCAAAATTATTAAAAACTTGAACTTTTTGTGAAATTTTTAAATTGCTCTCGCTCAATTCTATGAATAGAAAGTACATACATCTTTGTCCTAACACCTGCGCGTGTCAGCTTGAGTACACGTGTTTGTTGCAAATGTTGTTGACTACACACATTGGCAGCAACGATAACAACTAACGCAGAAATAACCATGACGAGTAAAAACTGTGAATGTAGATCGTAATGGTGTTTTGATGAATGTATTGTATGTACAGTAGAGTTTCGAAAAAGTTTACCAAAATGTCCTAGGGGTAATTAACTTTTTCGAAATACTTACCTTTCTAAGCGGTTTGGAATCTGAAAATAATACAATAATAGGCACAGATGTTTCACTTAATTTTTAGATCATTACAGCTGTTTTAAAATTAACAATTACCTTGAACTTAAAGCTAAGGTTATTATTTATATAAAATCCCCGTGTATAATAACTTAAAGGTGCTATATCCGAAGTATCTCCTGAAAGGAAATCTTCACATATCTTGAAATAGCGAATTCCGTGTCTTTTCTTAAAATGTTCCAGCTATACATTACTGACATTAAATTTTTTAAGTTGCAGTATGACAAACTAGTGCTAAGCTCTTGATATTCAAACAGAACCAGTCATTACACAATTACATTTTCGCTCCTTTAGGCAACATTTATAATAAATTGGTTCAAGATCAGCATATATCGCGATCACTGCCTCGGGCATTTCAGGTTTTATTTTTTAATATTCAGAAGGCCACTTCAGATCTGATTTATTAAGGCGAAATGAGTACTAGGTGGTCCAATCGCTACAACGACAAAAATTACGCAATTCGCGTGGCACAACTTTACCAATCTGTCAAAAACATCTTACTCAAACACAAAGGGAATATGAAAAAAAGTGCAACAACGTTCTATTGAAAACAAATCCTTTTCCTTGCTAAATTTTATTTTTCCTTTTCACTTGTAAAGTTTTTCCGTTTTAAGAATTTTCATGACAGCCCACAATGATAGCCACTTTTGTAGTGTGGTTTCGTGGGGGTTCATAGTGTCGCAGAACAACACAAAAACTTAATAAAAATAGGTGTTGCCAGAGAGGAAGCGGCGCTGATATGCTCGCGTTTGCTGGGCTTGGAGCTGGCCGGAAGGGGTGCTTCTTGCTACCACTCTGTACCTATATACCCACACACACAAAAAATCATATCACCTTTTTCTTTGGAATTTAAAAGGTAAAACGGGTGCCGAGTAGGTAAATTCTAATATCCCTATTGAATAGTATCTCGAACAATTACGATGGCTGGTGTTGGGCCAGCGGTTACTTTCCCACTCAGGCTGGATGATTCCGCCATGACATCAAAGTTTAGGGATGTCCCAAACGTACCCTGCAAGCTTCGACTACCCCTACTTTTTGGTTTTTGCAGCTCAACACAGTAAAGAAATTAAGCAAATAAGATTTCAGTGTTTTCATTCAAAAATTGGGATTATTAGCACATCATTAATAAATGAATTAATTAACAATAAATATTTCATTCCCGAAAATAATTTTTGAAGAGCATACTTAATTAGAGTTTACCGTTGTCATTGAGAATTTTTAAAAAGTGGCCAAATTTATAATTTAGGAAACGAAAATTGCATACGCTCAGGAAAGTTAAGTGAGAGTTAACTATTTAGAGCGGCACATGGTCCCTGAAATTCGGTTAACTAGCTTTTACGCGAGTTAACTTTTTCGCGGTTCTACTGTATTTCCAAACGTGTTTGTACGTATGTATTTTGAATATATTCAAATATAGAACATTTAAGTGATGTATATGTAGGTGTGTGAGCCTACAGGCTCGCTGTTAATCCATTGTGGCATCATCTTCATGCCATATGTAGGCGTCTGATTTAATTGTATTCATACACAAAGTTTGTATGTAGACATATTCATACATGTATGTTTGTTTATTTATGCATGTAGCTGTTTTGGGTTTTTTTTATGTTATTGTATATTTGGCTGGCACTTGAGTAATTCTTCATCATCTCTTAAAACAACATGACAACGACGTCGAAAAACAATCTGACAAATAGTCATACAATCTTAAGTATTGCCAGTTTTCTGTTGTTGTTTTTTTATTTTATTCTTTTTTTTATACCAACCAAGGATGATGTCAAAACTTTTTCTTGTTTTACTTTATTTTTTTTTTGGCTTTGTCTTACGTTTAGGGAAGTTGACCCCCCCTCATTCTAACTGCTTCCATTACCGAGAACTATACAGCGCTTTGACAAGACAAAGACATGTTCTAAATGCCAAAAGTAACATACAAAAGTCAATCAATTTGATTGAAGTTCTTCCATAAATAACAATACTAAGCAAAACAACAAGAACAATCTGCTTTAAAAACTACTTACACAAACCTACACAGAAAAATCTCAATCCCTAATATTTATTTTGCGCTTAAAATAACCAAAAAAAAAAAAAAAAAAAAATACAATAACACTTGGCACTCGATGGCATCCTTCCCTTTTATTAAGTGTAATACTTAAGCAATAGTGAAAAAGCCCTACATTGTTCATTCAACAACAACACCACCACCACTACTACCAACATTGGCAGCAGTTGCTGCTGCCCATGATGCTGCACCAGCTACAGCAACAAACCAAAAGAAAAAAATCAACAAGACTACAACAACTATTATATAAAACAAAAACCAAAAATCCTTCATGACAACTTAGGCAAAAATTGCAGCGAACAGCAGCAGTTGCATTTTGCAGCTTCGACAGTTCAAACGTGATAAAAAATCATGTAATTTCAAAAAAGAAATATTATTAAAAATACCCAGTAAAATAAAATCGTAAAATTATTTCGTACGCAAAATTTATTTAACAAAATAAAATCTGTGTTACAAACAGTCATAAATATTTGTTTTTGTAAGTGATTATATAACAACAACAACAACAACAAAATAAAAACAGTTATTAAAAATAAATTATTTTTTTTAAGAAAAATAATTAAAATTTAATTAAACACAAATTCGTGCTGCCTTTAGGTAAAATTTAATTATTTGTAATTTTTATTTTTGTTTTATTTGAAACGTTTTTTTTTACGCCCCAGAGAAATGAAGTGATTAAAAAAAAACAAGAAAGTGCTGGCAAAACGCACTTATATAACACAATGTGTAATTAAATATTTATATAAATGTATGCAGTAGTTTTTCAGAAAGGATTGGCCAAGGCCATTTGTAGTGAATTTACTTTATGTAAGAGTTAGAAATTTTTATTTGAATTTATACCGGACATTTTATAGAATTAAAGTATAAGGAAATTTTTTGAAAAAAAAACTTTACATTTTTTTAATTTTTTATATTTATTTGTTATTTTGAAAATGACTTAAAAAAAATCTAAAATTTGAAATTTCATTTAACCTATTCACGAAAGGTTATATGGTTATGTAGTTATATTAAGAGCTACAAAATACATTTATAAAAATTTAAAAACATAACTTTATAACCTGATAATCAGCCATCCGTGAATAACCCTATTACTTAAATTAAATAACAAAAATACATTATAAATACTTTGTTTTCTTAATTGCTGAATCTAATTAAGACTTTCTTATAAATTTTAATTTTCGTTTTCTTGTAATTTAGAAAAAAAGAAATCTTCTTTCTGCTAAGTGCTTTAATTTAAATTCTCTTCTTCTTTTCTTTTTTTTTTTTTTGTCCTTGATATTTGGCGCAAAATGTTTAAGTGTCTTCTTCACATAAACATTTTCTCAAAAGCACTGCTCTAAAATACCTTTTAAAAATGTTGTCATTCTAAAGAAGAATAATTATTTTCACTTACTTAAAACCAGAAGTCAGGAGTGTGTTCTTAGAAAATATAACACAAAAAAATGTTGCTTGTAAAGACAAATCCACTATTTAAGTTAAATTTGAAAAGCAATTTAAAAGTAGAGTGTTTTTTTAGCTGAATGAGGACTTAAAGTGATAATACAAGAAAGAAATGTTGTTGGAATGGAATTTTTTTTTTTTACAATCTGGTAGATAATTTAATGGTATGTATATTTTATATATGATTTTCAGCATATACCCGCCGCGGCTACGGGCTGCATGTTCAATTCGATCGGTCCTACCTGTCCTCCCTGAATACTTTTTCCAATGTTGGCTTGCAATTCTTCCAGACTTGCTGATTTGTCGTCATAAACCATTGACTTAACGCAGCTCCATAAAAAGGAACCCGGAAGCGCTAAATCACACGAACGAGGGGGCTAGAGAACAGGACCACTTCTGGAAGAAAAGTTGTCACCAAAGTCATTTTGCAATAAATGGATTGTTAAGCGCACCGCTTGACAAGTTGTTCGGTCTTGTTCGAAACAAATCTCGTTGATATTTAGCTTTTTAGTTATTGGAAGCAAAAATGCAGTCAGCATGTCTCGATAGCGCTCACCGTAATGGCAGCTCCTTGATCATTTAACCATAAATGAGCTACGTAAAATGGACGAAATCCTCTATAAACTTCGGTAACAGATTTATTTTTTCGAAGTAAATTTCCACAATTTGGAATCGTTGTTCTAGCTTTAAAGGATTCATGATGAGTTTCGAAATCTTACTGAACAGAAATGTCAACACAGTTGGGCATTCTTAGCTCGCAAGCCATAGTTATCATTATCGAAAGTTCTCATTCAGCTAAAAATGCACCATATAATTTTCAAGCTTTTTTCCCCACTAATACAAAATTATAGGCAACATTTTTGACAATTTCGGACGTTGTTCGGCTTTTTTATACCCTCCAATATATATTTATCTAAGATCCCATAAAGTATATAAATTCTGGGTAAATAAAGTATATATAGATATCTGTTCAAGTCACGCTTACTTTCGAAGGACTCAGCAAAAAAGAACACGTCTGGTGAGAAATTGTTTCTAGTTCTCCTCACTAGTTTGGAATTGAAACCTAGAACAATAGCCTTAGGAAAAGAGTTATAAGCCGAAAAGTGCAATAACTTCCCTAGAAATTATTTTTGATACAATCACTAACATAAATTAGTGATTGTATTAGTGTGTGATGTATTAGTGTAATTTTGTACAAATTTATTTTATATGATAAAAAAAATTATACTTCTAAATTTTAGCCATCCCGGTCCATAATTTGCCGTATAAGTCCCAATATCGGAAAAAAACTTAAATTTGAAATTTGTCAAAAAAATAAATCATGCTGATAAATTGGCTGCAGATCGGTCCATAGCCTACATGAGGCCAAATACAAAGCCCAGTATCGGTAAAGACTTTAGAACGCCTTAAATCGTAACGGACACTGTTATTGTTTCAAAATTTAGTTTATCATAGTTTTATAAGATTATAAATAAGATTATAAATTTGGTTAAGTTCGGTCAATAATTTACTATACGACCCATATTAAGCTCGCTTTTGGAAAACTATTTACTACGCTTAAAACTGTAACGAATAACGATTTTGTAGTGAAATTTAGATTTAATTAGTTTCATAAGACTAGAAATGGAATAGCCCTAGGGGAATGGGAACTAGCACCAAACTTGTCACGTGACAGTTCTAAATTTGTAGGGACAGGTTCTAGTTCTAACACTTTATATGAAGGGGACTTGTCATTTTAACATGGCGATGTTCTATAAGGGGGCTAACTGACACCTTTTTGACAGTCGCAGAAAATATAGAGAAAATTTCATCATTTTTCAGTGAATTCAATAAAAATCATTTAGATTTTTTGTGACAGTTTTTATATTATCCAAAACAGGACAGCTTCATTTTCACTATGTAACCCATCACAAAGAGCCAAAAATATATTTGCTTACCACCTCCAAGGCTAACACCATGTTAACATGATAAGATCACCTTCATACAAAGTAATAAAACAAGATAGAATCAGCCACTACCCGCAGCAAATCCAGTCACATGAATAGTTTTGTGCCAATTGACATTGCCCTGAACTAACTACGAGGGCGGATAAATAATTCCGAGACTTTTTGAATGAAACATAGTTTTTTTTTTACAAAAAAAAAACTTATTTTTCAACATAATCTCCTTTTGGCTCAATACACTTAGTCCAACGTTTCTCCAATTTGTCTAACCATTCCAAAAAAAAGATTTTTCGAGTAATTTTTTTGACCAATAATTTCATCGTTGGAGCTAAATGTTTTTTCACCGAGCCATTTCTTTAGACTCGGAAATAGGAAATAGTCACTGCGGGCTAAATCCGGAGTATATGGCGGATGAGGTACCAATTCGTAGCCCAATTCATGCAATTTTGCCATTGAGACTGCACAGGTGTGCACCCGTGCATTATCTTGATGAAAAAGAATTTTTTTCTTGGCCATATGGGGTCGTTTTTTTTTCAAAACTTGACAGTAGTGTATTAACAGTTGGTACTTGATGGGAGCAGTGTTGCATTTCATATAGCTACGAGGGAAGTTCGAAAATTCACGGACTTATTGGTCCGCCGTACATTCTTAACACAATACCAGTTAGAACGTCATTTTTCACCTATCGCAATTCGTTCTTTTTATTATAAAATTGTGAACACTGGTCACGGGAAAGTGCTTTAAGACTAATTGACACAAATTTCCCGTAGGGAGACTTTAATAAGCCTAAAATTTCAGCGAATTAATAAACTGTGAAGTCAGTTTTTAAAGATGGATTTATAACTTATAGCTCTTATATAAAGCCAACTCATGAGATAGTCATGTTGTCGTTGGAGGGTATCAAAGATTCGGCATAGCCGAATATAGCACTTTTACTTGTTTTATTCTTTTTTAAACAGAGTTAATTTTATGGATATTCTTAATTATTATTTAAACCATTTTACAATTATATTTTAAGTCATCTATTTTATATTTAAAATCATGACGGATTTAAGACACTTCATTCAAAGTACTTCTAACATTAAAAACGTTAATATTTACTTCTCTTCCATTTCGTTAAATGTTCGGCACTTGGTCGTTTCTATTAAAAAACATTCTTCTCTTTGAACGGCTCTAAGTCGAATACTAGAAAATCTTTTTTTAATTCCTTAATATTAATCGAAATTGCTGATTAATTTGATTTGTAGGTTTTTATCATTTTAAAAGGTTTTGTGCATACATTTGTTTTTGTTTTTGTTATATATTTGTTTTTTTTTTTTATTATATTAATAAACAAACTAAATTAATTTTTTATTAATTCGTTTTTGCTTTCATTAGAAACTTAATCCATAATTTATTGGCTCTGCCCGAAAGATAAATTAATAAATAATTATCACAACTAACAGAAAATTGAACAACGATTGGCTTCGATCTAAAAAGGAATCGCTGAAAATTCTGCTTTAAACCTAGAAACACTTTTTTTTTTTTTTTTGTTATTAACAAAGTAATAAAAATAATTATGATTTCAGCAAACAAAAATGTTAACGGATGTGGTTGAGCTACAAGATTCCAGTATGGTTGAAGATTATGTGGATTGCCAGCTTTATGGCAGGGTATGGTTTATAATAGTCTATAAGCAAAATGAAAAGCCGTTAGATGGTTTTCTGATTATTTAAACAAAAAATAAATTAATATTCAAATTCTAGAAACTTATAAATCTAAAATTCTTATTTAGTTACCTTTTAATCCTGCCTTCACTTCTATTTTGCAAGTCCTTGAAAAAAACTCTATATTTGCTTTACGGGCCCGATAGTATTGGCAATTGCTGCTTTCACTATTGTGCACTCAAAGATTTTAAGTTGCGAATACAATTTCAAATGTAAATAGTAAATTCTTATTCTTTTAATTTAAAACAATTTCTTTTCTTTCTTATATTTTTCTTTTTTTTCTTTTCTTTAAAATTTCTTGTTTGCTAAACGAAAGAACAAAAATTAATTCGTTGGTTGTAAAACCAAATTAAGGATAAAATGTTCTATTTACTTAAAAATCATCTTCTGATCAAATGCCAAGAATAAAATTTATTAAATGAATTGAGATATGCATATGTCAATATCTCTTACAGAGATATGGAATAAGATATTGATTTATGGTTTTGTTTTATTTATGTTAATTTTTAAAATGTGTTATTTAATAAATATAAATAAAAAATAATGGCAAAGTTCTAATATGTACAATGTAAAATTCTAGTAAAAAATTCAATAAATTAAGTTGAATATAATTCTTAAATTACTTTTCTTTCTCTATTATAACATTTCATGTGTCAAACACAAACGTGATAATTATTAACCGCCTTATGATAGAAAAAAAAGTTAAAGTTCACATTAGTTAACTAACACATTAATCACATTCACTTTCGCTGCGCTAATGTGAACTTTAACTATTTGTATTGCATAAGGGGGTAAGAATTTAAAGCGCCAAAATAAATGACATAAGTCATTTAAAAATTTCCTTCGAAGTACAGTAGAAATTGCATTTAAGTGCCAAATTGATTACTAAAAATGGAAAATTTTGAATATTTTTTTCCAATAATGATATTTTTATTTTTAATTAAAAAAAGTGATAAAAAAAAAAGAGTTTTTATTATTTAATTAGTATTGTAATTAAAAATTTATTTCAAAACAAACTAAAATGTTACTTAAATCAATATTATATTTTTAATTATCTTTCAACTTTAAAAATAATTGATCAATTATCACATTAATAAAATTTAAATACTTTTTAAATAATTTTTATAATTGATAAAAAAACAACTGATATAGCTTGAATATACTTCTATTTGATCATGTTAGATGGCTGCACCGAGGAAAGATTTCTTAATTTTCTTTCAAAAATGATTACAGTTTTAGGAACATTGGAAGAAAAACATGACCATATGGAAGAATTAAAATATCAAGAAGAGATAAAAAAAATATGCATTCCTTACGGTTTTTTATGGGCCATTAAAACTGGCTTAATTTGCAATAACAAGAAAAAGGAAAAACTATTATTTACTATTTCTATTTTTGTTTTTTGATCAATGTTTATTTAATAGTATAAATATTGACGTTTTATGTTTTCCTCACGGCCTAATAATGATCAATAATTTTTTACCAAATGTAAATAAAAAACATTTTTGGTTTTTTATTTGTTTTTACCAATGTTTAGTTCGCTTTTTTCGAACTTCATCAGGGGTTATTTTTATATCAACTATTTAATATTAAAAACTGGACTACACGACACAGAAATAAATAAATAATATTTACATTCATAAAATTAAAGCCTATACAACTAATATAACACAATATAATACTTTTTGAATCGCCTTAATGTATTTAACATGTCTACTAATTCTAATAAAGTAGTATAGCAAATGTGACCAAAAAAGAACAAACTGACTGTGGTATTTTTTTACAGAACCATACATTTATGTATTTTGATATTTTAAGTTTTGTGCTGTGTTGTCCTGTACAAAATACTGAGATATACATTACACAACGGAACAAGGTTTTTGTTGATTAAGAACTGTTCTAAGGTTATTTGGGATGCTGAATCCATATCTGCACTTATTTCTATCAGCTATCAGCTCGACTTTTCGCGATTCGCATAACTCGAAAACGGTTTACCATATACAGGTAATAAAAATCCAACATTTTTAAACAATATTATATTTAAGCCGTGCTAACATTGGTTTTAAATTTGCCTAGTAGTTTCTGAGATATCGTTGAAGTTTTGAAAAAAAGAACAATTTAAAAAAAAATTTTAATTTTTGTTCTTAAAAAATTTATAAAAAAAAATGCGACAAAAATCAGGGTTTTGGTCTTAAAACCTTTAGTTAATATATATAGCATATATATATTTTCGAATAAAAAGAGCTTTATTTCATTATAATCGCTATTCTATTTATGGACGTTTTTTCCTTCACTTAAAAATGTGGTACCTTCTCTTAATTGTGAATAAAAGATCATCGATTTTTTTGATCTATATCTCATTTTGTTCATACGTTATGTGGCTTAACGCGAAAGTAATAAGACTTTAATTTTTTCGCGTTTTGGATTTTTCATGATTTTTAAAAGTTAAAAATTTTGTAATTTTTTTTTTACATAAACGACCATTACTTAAGCTACGGTCACACTTATTCAATATTTGACCAAATAAGCATAACCACCACTTTTATAAATAGTTAGTGAGATTTAACATGGTCTTGTGATATTAAGATATATATTAACAAAACCAATTATACTGTTAGAGATAGCAAAAAACTGTTTTATGTAAGATGTGATAAAATAAATATTTGAATAAGAGAAATTATATTTAACTTCGCCTGTTGGTCCCGTTTTTCCGTCAAATATTTGACAAGTGTGGCCGTAGCTTTAGCTATTTTTTGCTGATTTTAAAAAATTTTAAAGCAAACTATTACATCTATACACAGAAAAAATTAAAAATTGTCTCTAATCAACAAATTTATATCAAATTCATAATATCAAGCAAACAAGTTGTTGATTTTGCACCTCTTATCAAAATGATTATATTGATTACTAAAAATTATAAAATTGTGAATAGTTTTTTTCAATAAATGATATTATTAATAAAAAAAAATGATCAAACAACTTTGCAATTTCAAACAATGTGTTAGATTATTTAATTAAATATTGACAATTCCCAACAACAATTCTACAAGTTTAAATTATTTTATTTTAAACGGAAAAGTCAATTTATAATTTTAAATATTTAATTAATATTTAAATTAAAAATGTATTTCAAAACAACTTAAATATTAATTAAATCAAAATTAGATTTTATATTTTCTTTCAACTAAAAAAATAATTAATTAAATTATCACACTAATTAAATTTAAATAATTTTTAAACCATTTTTTTAACTGATAAAAAACTTTTTTCTGTGTAATAAAAACAAAAATTTTGAAAATCGCTTAAAGAAGAGTAAAGTTATAATTTTTTGAACTTTTAATATTGGAAAAAAGTCAAAAACACGATTAATACCTGTAACTGAAAACTGCGGCCTGATGACGACAAACGGAGATTAGATTTTAATACAGCGACCTAAAACTAGTAAAAAAATCGCATCAAACTTCCAATCAAAACAAAAAAAAGTCAAACCTTGTTCCCTTGTGTTATTAATCATGAATTTTGACAAAAAAAAAAACATTATAATAACAATAAAATCATAATCCCTGAAGAATTCTGAAAGCATACGAAGGTAACATCGGATATGTTTGAAAATTAAACATATTATCTTTAATTTACATTATTTTAATGACCTTGAAAACCTGCATATAGGATACTATATAAACTATCTAGAATAGCCGGAAAAAAGGTCGATCAACACTAACAATTATTGTTTTGCAATTTATTTCAACAATATTTATCTCACCCAATTCAATGCTTCATATTTGTATTTCACAAAAGCTCTAGATTATAACAGAATATTTAATTTAGAATTTATTTATAGACCGTTTACAATAGAACGATATAAAGTACATTTTATTTAAAATCTTCCCCAAAATTTATTGCGTTTACATTGTTTCCATAACAAAAACAGCTGACTGAAAGTCTTTTGTGTTACACATTCATACATATAAAGAAATATGCGTTTAAAAATTTGCATTACCTTTTCTTTATAATCTACTTCATTTATTTATTTATTTTATTTATTTAAAAAATTTCATAGTGGAATATGAATGCATTAGAGGCTCACCGGCATAACTCCACAAAATAAAATGTAGAATAAATTAGCGATGTTTGAAACTTGGTGAACACGTGAAGAAAAGTAATTTATATTACAACAATATATTATGGCCTTATATTACTATGTATATTTTCTTATTATCTGGCTGGTAACTTCTGAATCAAATCCTATAAGACTCAAAACCTATTCCGGTTTTCCATATATTTCAATAGAAAATATTTAAATAATAGAAGAACAAAATATTTTTCAAAGATTTCTCAACTAATAAGATCAGGGCTGTGGAGTCGTCCGAAAAAAGTACTAACTCCGACTCCGACTCCAAACGCTGAAATTTTTTAAGTGCGACTCCGACTCCTACTCTAACCGTGATGCGAAATGAATGAGACGTAAAATTATTTCTCTTTTGTGTAGAAACATCTTTATTAAACGAATTATGGGAATCTCCGCGTAATGTGCATAAGAAAAACATGAGTGTTATGGTAGGAATTAAAGGCAGGCCGATAAAGATGTTTCTACACAAAAGAGAAATAATTTTACGTCACAATTTTTCTAATACATACTAGTATTTATGCGCTATAGCAACAATTATTCTGTACAATGTTGAAAATATTTCAGCGTTGATGGTTAAAAAATTCTGATATTAAAATTATTGGCAATTCCTGTCATTAATTTTTTTTAGCATGAGTAAATTATTTAACAAATCACACATCTTTTTCAACTAGATCAATAACTGAGTATAAGTTTTGCTAATGTAATTAAGACTTTTCCCGCACGTATAAAAAATATACCTAAATATACTTAAATAGTAAAGTACTTGAATCAACTATTTCTCATAAAATAAATTAAAATCTACTTATTCATATTGATCTGCAAAATATTGCATCGCCAATTTCGAAGAATTTTTATATTGGAAAATATTAGAAATTTTTTTAAATTTTGTATGCCGAAAAATTTTGGAGTCGGAGTCGCGCGTTTTTTTGGGTACTCCGACTTCGACTCCGGTACAAAAACCTCAACTCCGACTCCCCAGCCCTGAATAAGATAGTAATACAATAAAATTGAAATTTTTCGAAACGTGGAGATAGGCCTTTTAGCTTCAGACATATCTATATAAAAGCCTCCATAGGCCAAAAAATAATATATATTACAAAGCCATAATCCTTTATATATTTTTAAAGTTTAATAATTTATATTAATATAAAATGTATTTATATTAACTTATACTTCAGATAGTTTGCTTCCCACACAGAAAAAAATCTCCAACAATTTGTACCATTTAAACCATTAATCAAAAATAAAATCATCTTTAATGCAGCGTTTCATCAAGTGAACTAAACGTTCAATTGATACTATTTATTAGTTTACCGCTGGAAATGTAATTAATTTTTTAATTAATAAATATCACAAATTTTTTAATTGAAATTTATTTTTATTTTTTTTCTATGCAGCCAATACATTTAAGTAGAAAAAAAAGAAAACCACTTTTCAAATTCCAAGTTCATAAGATCAAACAAATATAAGAGGAAAAGAAAATTAAGATTCCTATTAAAACAAATAAAAAAGCAAGCAGCATTACACCCAGTCTACAACTGACATGAAATGCTTAAGATTAACATTAACATTATGTTAGTGTCAAGTATAGACTCATCATTAGACCGTCTCACTTTTCATTTTTTTTCGAAATTTCTTCATGAACATCGATTTTCTTTATCTACTATAAAAACCAAGAATTTTGGTGTATAACGCTTAAATAGTGATGAATGGGAAGTGGTCTCTCAAATCGATTTTTCATTTTTTAGGCAAAATCCCTTTTTTTCAAAAAATGAAAAAATCTTGATTTAGTAATTTGCCTCAAACTCAAGCAGTTCTGAATGGATATACACATAATTTCATGCATTAGAAAGCTTATTAAATTTCCTAAATGTTTCTTAAAGCAACATTGCCATTTTGTTCGATGGTTTTTTATTCATAGCACTACAAATTCAGATTTTCAAATACAAACTTAACATTTTTTTTAATTTTTGCTTACCTATTTATATATAAAAATTGAATGAGGCAAAACTTTTATATTCTGTAAATGCATTATGGTAGGAAATTTTAAAATAAAGATTTTGGTGTAAATAACAGTCGCATTCTGTTAAGAAAAACTGCAGTTTTAGTTGAAATGAGTAAAGTTGTTTATTTCTAAATTTGCTTCTATTGCATAAATACATTATAAAGTAAGAAGATATTGGTTTTTTTATTTTCAAATTTGCTAAAATTGTGCTTTTGTTGGAGTTTGGATGCGTTTTGTGAAAATGCTCGATGACTTAAATTAAATTATTTTGGGTGT
Source organism: Pollenia amentaria (assembly GCA_943735925.1). Lineage (NCBI taxonomy): Eukaryota > Metazoa > Arthropoda > Insecta > Diptera > Polleniidae > Pollenia > Pollenia amentaria. Next base: position 193,216,486 of record OX031008.1, on the reverse strand, counting down.
GGCACTTCCCATACAAAGACGTTATACATTTCTGTATATCTGGAGAACGACACGATCTAAAGTTCCCAAATTAGGTAAAAACATATCGGTTATCAATATACATCATCCCACAAAATATGGGCGGGATTGGAAAAGTGGGCATGGTACCTCCCGTACAAAGATAAATTGAAAATACTCAAAATTTAAAATTTTAGGGCTCTAGTATGACATATGAACACGTTTTATATATCAAAATATCAGACATTTTTAGCAGAATATATTTCCCGAAAACCCTGAAAGTTTTTTCCCAAAAATGGAAGAGTAATGCCCAAAATAAATTTTTTTTTTTAAACATACCCATTTTCGGAAACAATAGATCTTCCCGAGTCCAAGTATTATAATCTAAAATAATGGTAAATTTCTTCCTAAAGACGTAGGTATATAAATCTGCCAAATTGGTTAAGAAATGGTTAAGTAATAAGCAAAATACTCCAAAAATGGGCTAAAAAGCATCAACATTTTTATAAAATTTTAGAGCTGTTATATGACCTATGGATATGTCTAATATATCAATTTTCAGTAGAACATATTTACTGAAAAACTCGGAAAAATCGGTTAAGGTACAAAAAAGTTATTACCAAAATATAATTTTTTTTTTTATATTTAGAAATAAACAACTTTACTCATTTCAACTAAAACTGCCGTTTTTCTTAACAGAATGCGACTGTTATTTACACCAAAATCTTTATATTAAAATTTCCTACCATACTCCATTTACAGAATATAAAAGTTTTGCCTCGTTCAAATTTTATATATGTTAAGGTAAGCAAAAATTAAAAAAAATGTTAATTTTGTATTTCAAAATCTGAATTTGTAGTGCTATAAATAAAAAACCATCGGTCAAAATGGCAACGTTGCTTTAAGAAACATTTAGGAAATTTAATAAGCTTTCTAATCCATGTAATAATGTTCAAATCCATTCAGAACTGCTTGAGTTTGAGGCAAATTACTAAATCAAGATTTTTTAATTTTTTGGAAAAAAAGGGATTTTGCCTAAAAAATGAAAAATCGATTTGAGAGACCAATTCCCATTCATTAATATTTAAGTGTTATACACCAAAATTCTTGGTTTTTATAGTAGATAAAGAAAATCGATGTTCATGAAGAAATTTCGAAAAAAGTATAAAAACTGAGACGGTCTACTCATCATGTTACAAATTTTTCTCATGTTTTTACAATCTCTCTTGAAAAACATCTTTCATAACAATTTTTCTTAACATCATTTAATGACTAGTGAAGACCTAGGGTTATATACATATCTCTACAATAATTTAACCGATCAGTTAATCGGGTAGTAATTAATCGGTTAACCGACTAACGGTTAACCAAATTAATGCCCTATTGTGTATATAACAAGTATTAATTTTTTAATATCAGTGTGTGACCTTATAACGATATAATTTATTGTAGTTACATACATAGTTGCGAACAAAAGTAATACATAATTATAGTTTAATAAGAAAGAAATAAATACATTAAATATATATTCTAGAAAATTATTTATTTGCAAGCCACAGAGGTATAAAATGGATACAAAAAGGTGTAATAAATAAAAACTTGAGAACAGTTTATTTTTAAATTGCATAACGTTGCTTGTAGTTTGTACTGTGTTGGGTAGTGAGTTCCACCACAGTTGTATGGTATTATTAAGGAACTGCCATTCAGAAATTGATGTACGATATCTAAGTTGTATGATGTATTCTTCTCTATTAGAACGTGCAAATTGGAGACGGTCGTATAAATAAGTTGGTTCATTGGTAAATATAATTTTATGAATCAATATTAATGATTTAATCTTAAGCAATACTTTAAGATTTACTACGTATAAAGATTTAGAGTATAGAGAAGTTCCATCATATGTTTTTATTCCTTAGACGTATCGTAGACTCGCATTGTAAGCTACAGTTAATCTTCTCTTACTGTATAACAGAGAGCTGCAAGGAGTATGCTCGAGCCTGCTCAATCACTACAGCTTAAAATTCAGTATACATAAATCAAAAAAGTATTCTACAGTTTGGTTCTAATTCAAACGTCAAAACCAAAAAATTCAGTAAAGGTACGTTCAGACTAATGAAATATTTGACGAAAATATTTGTTCTGATATTTGCTTGAAACTGTGTGAAACAAAAAAATATTTTGTTTAATGTTCAAACTTAGCTCAAATATTTGACATTTTTTGTTTGTTGAAACAGTTGGCAAATAGTTTCAAATAAAATAAATTAAATCATGTTTGCCATGCGTTCAGACTAAAATAAATATTTGCATCAAATAATTATTTAATGAAAGTGTTCAATAATAATAATATATTTCACAAATAGTAAAAATGAGCGCAAAAGCTAATTGTTTTTTTATTCTGTGGAGCAGCATCTTTTATAGTGTTAGAACAGGAGAATGTAAAAGATAAAAAAAACTGGAAGACAATGGGTAACGGGAACATGGCTTAAATTTGCGAAAAATTGCAAACTTGTAAACAAACCCTTAAATATATTTGAAGTCGCTAAATCAGTTAAAAAACAAAATGTCGGGAAAACAAATTTTTGCAAAAATAGCGAAAATTCGCGAAAAATTTAGATATTTCAAACAAGCCATAAAATTTAGTAAAAGTGCCTAAAACTATAAGGAATGGCAAAAATTCGATAAAAATTGCTAAATTAGCGGAAATTCGCAAAAATTTGCTAATAGTAAAGAATCCGAAAACTTACAGGAAAAATTGCTTCTATCCGGAACATGGCTAAAATTATTTGTCGTTGTTTGCTCTTACAATTTTTTTGTAATATCAAATAAATGTTTGCTCAAAAATTACTAAAATATTTGATTTTTGTGTTCACATTGGACAAATATTTGTTTGCCGGCAAATACATTTATTTGCTCAAAATCAGCTGCTATTTTATTTGATACTCAAAAATATTTTGTGTTCAGACTACTTTAATGAAATATTTGATGTTTGCTTTCAAATATTTCATCAGTCTGAACGTACCTTAAGAAGTATGAATCGATCGCAAAATTATGCTTTTATTTGTTTATTTTAAAGCGATGCATCTGTTTATGAACGACAGATAACCTGTACTCGGCTTTGGGCTCGGTGATTCGAACATTATTTTATTGTGATCAGTTGCAACGACCACTCGAATTTTATGATTCAATCGGTTTTGTCAAACATCAAGAAATGATTTTAATCTAAAGAGCTCACTTTAAACAGTCAGATTGAATTCTTTTACTCGCAACGAACATGAATGTTTATATTTCTTTAGTACATTCATGTTATACGTTCGAGCCACTTGTTTTTTGTGTATTATTTATGTTTGTATATAATCAATATAAAGTTTATGCTTTTGTATTCGTTGCTCTTCTAAACCAATTTGATATTTTTTATTAGTTAAAAACCAAATGTATGTATGTATTTAACTTACCAAAGTCGGGGCGAAAAATTTAGAGTAAATTGTAATATATTTTGCGGGTTAGAGAAATTATGGGTTTAAGTTAAAATTTTCATACAACAAAGTCGAGTTCAGAAGACATTGGTCATATATAAATATCTCATAAAATTTCTCGAATATATTTTTATGCCTAAGCAAATTTTTCGCAAATTTTATTTTTAAATAAATTTTTGGTTGTGATTTTTTAACAGTTTTTTCTCTATATCCATATTGCCTAATAATACATGCATACAATGTAAAACAACATTATAGATCTTACCAATAATGTTGCGACTGATACATACAAATGTGAGATCAAAATCGGGCACTTATTTGTTTAGTTAATAAACTATTTAGAATATTTACATCATAGCAGCATGAATTTGTCGATCTCAACCAATCCTTTATTTGTATGATACTTGATACTGTTGGCACATGTAGTCTGTTTCTTTCTTTAGTTTTAATTAGATTTTGAAAAGAAAATACTCTTTCCACATTTGCAGACGAATGTGGAATGGATAAAATTCCATAAACGACTTTAGAAATGTCAGGAAATATATGAACCTTCAGCTCATTTTGTAAATAAGCTACTCCCGACAAAAAACTACAAATGTTTTCAGTTTTTAACGACTGCAGTTGTTCGACATTATCTAAAGCTCTAAATAGATTACTGATTGAATCAAAATTTACAATTTTATTCGGGATCACTTTTACCAGAAGAGGTACAATACTACTTGTTTTACCTGAAATAACATTTTCAGGTGTAAATTTATGGAATCACATTCAAACAAAAATGGTTTTGCATTTACCTTCATTTCTTTAACAATATCAATATTGATATTATTTGTAGAAATATAAATATAATCCACTTCTATTCCGCAACAAATTTCTTCAAAGGGCACGTGATTTTTGTAAAGGTATACGATTAATATATCACATTCATCCAAAACATTTTTATTCATGAAATTGCGTGCTTTTTGGCGGAACAAATAAGTTAGCCTTTGTAAAAATACATGCATTCGAGCATCTTTTGATTGCATTTCTAAATAAACCATGTTAATAATTTCAAGTGCATATTGCATAAATAAAAAAGGCAATTTAAAAGAAGGATTTTAAAATCCTGATGAAAGAAATAATAATTTAAAAAAAAAAAAAAATGCAATGAAAAGGACTCAATAATTTGTTTGCTATACTAAAAATTAAAAAAGGGGGAATTATGACAAATTTTTAAATTCTACCAAATGAGTCACGGTAGTACCACGGTACTTAAGAAGGTCAAAATGTACCCAAAATAGTACAAATGTACCAACTTTAACATCCCTGTTGCGAGTACAATAATTCAAACTGATTGTTTGAAATGAGCTCTTTAGATTAAAATCATTTCTTATTGTTGAACAAAAATGGTTTGAATCATAACAATTCAGAGTAAATGATTGGATATACTCCAAATTTTTGTATTCCTGGCAGTTCTCTGCTGTATAAATCACAGAAAGTAAAATGTTCACAGCCATATAGAAGCTTCGGCATTAAAAACATTTTCGCCAGAAGTACACGAAAACGCTTTTAATGTCGAAGAACGAATTCATAAAGAAATTCAGCTTATGAGTTAAAAAGAGAACTCATAAGCTGAATTTTTGTAAAAATCTATAGGGGAGATTCGGCACAGAGGTACATTCGTCAATTTCGTTTTCGATATGATGGGCTTATTTAACATCACTAACTATTTATGTTAATGTATCAAAAATCAAAATAGATAGATCTCGCAAAGCTTGTCATCTCTAAATAACCAATTGAAAAATCTCCCGTGTTTTAGAGTTATTGTAATATTTTGATTTTATTTCGTAAGTATTTTTTATTTGAAAATTATCAATATTTAAAATAAAAATTACAAAACAACATTAGCAATTGTGCTTTTATCCTGAAAAATAAATTAATTCTAGATCTTTGTTGCAGATGAAAAGAAAAAACAGAAAAAATTGTAAATAGTGCTTTCGGGGTAGATTCGGGATTTTTAATTGGGGCACAATCGGCCTATATAAACTGGGTCAATATAGTAAAAAGGAAATTTATTTTGCTACTAAGATGACTGAAATTCTGGGCGATTGCATCTTTAAAATAAACTTCTTTCATAAGCTTGATATATTTTTTATCTCTATTTGCTAGGCCTGATAAGAAAAATATTTCGCTAGTTCTAGTAGGCGAAATAGAACTTTACCAAGTCCAAGAAACGTGTTTATATTTCAGTAACTGAATTTATCTTATAACAAAATGCTTAATTGGTTAATAACTGGCATTATATATTAAAATTAATTTTTAATAAAAAATTGCCTGCAAGAATATAATCGTCAAATGTGCCCGATAAATGCCGAAGCTACACCGGTACGGGGCACATTCAGCGAAAATTAATTTTTTAATAATTCTCAAAAAAAAAAAAAAAATACTCAGTATTTATCAAATTTTCTTTACCAATATTTTGTTATTCAGTATTCAAGGACAAGCGATAAAATTTTTTAATCTGTTGCATACCTTCTTAGATTCAGAGCTTCAAAAAATATGCCGACGCTTCCCCAGTCTCCCCTATATTCAAAATACTTATAAACTATCTGGACTTCAATATTAAAGCAGAAAAAATTACAGCATTGAAATAATATTTATATGTTCCATTTTTTTAGTGAATTTTAAATAGTATTTGACAAGCCCCCATTTCTGTTTTTTTTATTAAAGTGTCAGTTGTTTCTTGTACAGGGAAGTAATTTTGGAAAAAGATTGTGCTATTACTGAATATTTGTTTTTTTATTTTAATTAAAAAAAATCTAAATAATAAAATCCTACTCCCTAAAGTATGCCATACAATTATGCAAATTAATAAATCCCATAACATAAAATATGCATAATAGAATGCTATTAGAATAATAATAATTAGATAATAAAATGTCTCAATTTTAAAATAAATTATTTATATTATAAAAAGTATACACACACAAAGAGAGAGAGAGAGAGAGAGAGAGAGAGAGAGAGAGAGACAAATATTACAGCATCATAAATAATTTATATTCAGCGGAAACAACTAAGCTCAAATTTATATTCCTGGGTAAAATTTAAATAAGAAAATTCTTTATTTGCATTTTACTACTGTGGCAACAAATGCAGGTGTAAACAACAGAACAACAAAAATTTTTTTTTTAACTTTTATTTTTTTAACAATTGAATATTCGTTTTGTAGCCCATTAATTTTCCTGCAAATAAATAAAAATTCACACACTCACACATGCAAAATCTCCTGCTCCAGCTGAGTTTGTCTGTCAGCAAAATAAATAAAAACAGCCATGTAGTTTGTACCTTTTGGTTGCATGTAAAAGTAACTTGCAACTTTTATTCATTATTACAAGAACATGAACTTAATTTCTTTTGTGTTTTGGGTTGTTTTGCTTTATACTCCATCGTACGTTACTATAACTCAACATTTTATTTCCCTACAGATCGAAATGCGTCGCAATTGTGGCAATAAAATTGTTGAAGAAGATGAAGAATGTGACTGCGGCACCTTTGAGGAATGCGCCCTAGATCCATGCTGTGATGGTATAACGTGTAAACTGAAGTCAGAAGCACAATGTGCAATGGGTGCATGTTGTGACCAGTGTCGCGTAAGTTGTTTGTCTCTGCTTTTTGTTATTATAGCTCTGTTTCTTTACTCTACTTTGGGATCCCTCGGGATCCCAATTTGCACGAAAAGCGTTCCCGTACTTTAAATTTGTGTAAAAGAGAGCGAGTTTGAGAGAATAAAATTCTTCTTCTTATTGCACGAAACAGCCCAAACTTTTTCTTCGTGTAAATTGTTAAACAGCTGTAAAACATAAACAAACCAAAAAAAGGTATAGAAAAAATGCTAATGAACAAATTTTGGAAAGTATTGTGGAATAAAATAGTGTTATTAAATAAAAAGGTTTCATATTAAAATATCAAGAAAAATAATGTAAGTTGTTGTAAAAGTGTTTGTATTGTTCTATTTTTGTTAATAGTAGTTTATTTCGACAGATAATATACAATTTTTCAAAAGTGGCGAACTTTTTATTGGTTTGTTAAGACTGTCAAAACACTTTTGACTTTTTATTTTGTGCTTAAAATGGTTTTTTCTGTTCCCGTACTTTTGGGTAATTTTGTATCATTGTGAGAGAAATTTATGCTTGCTCTCATTTTCACGAACTTTACCCAAAAAGTAAAGAAACAAAGCTTATTTTTGCTTGTTTTTTATTTCTTGAATATTTATTCGAATTGTATTTATTTACTTTCCATGAAAATTGTTAAATTTTTCAACTTTAATTGCATTTTCTTGTATTCTCTTTCTATGTATTTGTGTGTTTACATCCGTTTCCCTTTATTTCCAATGCCTTTTCTGTGTATATCTGGATGCGCATAATTGAATGTGGTTGTTTACTTATGGCAGTTGCGTTCCAAGGATCATATCTGCCGTGACTCGCATAATGAATGTGATTTACCCGAATATTGTGATGGTGACAGTGGCGAATGTCCCATGGATGTTTTCAAGAAAAATGGTTCACCCTGCGGCCATTCAAAATCAGGAGTATCAGGTGGGAAAAATTTTTAATTTTTTATTTTGTTTTTACTTTTGCTTAATTGTTAATAAACCAAATAATCTTAATTTTTTTCTCCCCTGAAGGTTATTGTTTTCAAGGCGATTGTCCCACATTAAATTTACAATGTGAAGCGATTTGGGGTTATGGTGGTGCAGCAGCCGATAAAGAATGTTTTGAACAATTCAATTCAAAGGGCTCCATTAATGGTCATTGTGGCCGCGATGGCAAAGACAATTTTGTCAAATGTGAACCAGAGTAGGTTTCTGCTTAATAATAAAATCTTAGTAACTTTTTTTGGGAATATTATTAAGTGTTTTTTTATACTTCAGGAATGTTCAATGTGGCACTTTGCAATGCAAGGAGGGGGAACGACAGCCCGTTAATGAGGGGGATTTATATTCGAGAACTATTATTTCAATTAAGGGTTTGGAATATGAGTGCAAGTAAGTTTTTTGTTTTGTTTTTGTGAAAATATCTATTTTATTAATTTTAATCGTTTTATTTTGATAGAGCCACCAGTGGCCAACTGAATGCCAATGAATATCCTGATCATGGTCTTGTCAAGGATGGTACTCCGTGCGGTGACAATTTGGTTTGCTTAAATCAAACTTGTGTTAGTATTTTCCCACATGTGGATCAAACAAAATGTCCAACAAATAAACAGGGTCAAGAATGTTCTGAAAGAGGGGTAAGTTTTAGAAAATTCTTATAAAAGAGCAAATTTGGGGTATAATGTAAAAAAAAAACATGATATATGTATAAAAGAGAGGTTTAAAATAAAGATTTACATACTTAACAGATATTATTCTACGCTATTTAGAATAATATTAATATGCATACGAATATGATAGGAACTATAACTATGACAATAACTAAAATAATGACAATAACTAAAAAAACTAAAATTTTTTTGACTATGAAATTGACTGTTTCTTTGATTTTATATTGGCTTTCAATATACCTGCCATGCCACAGGCACAACGATATGACAGCCAAAATCAAACTGCTTGAGGAAACTGCGCTGACAGCCGGGCTAAAGATCAACAGCCATTAAACGGAGTCAATGCGACTGAACGAAAACGTTAACACCCCATCCTTTATTAACAGTTTTTGCTATTTAGGTAGCATCAGCGACAGCAGGAGAGGATCAGCTGCTGACATTGCTTACAGTATAAATAACGCCAAACTCACATATGGGAAACTGATCCCTGTCTGCAACTCAACCAATATATCAAGACAGACCAAGTTCGTAATTTTCAACCCCAATTTAAAATCGACTTTATTGTATGGATGTGAAAACACGAGAAGCCCAAAAATGTTTTTTCAACATCTGACAGGGGTCAATAGACAGCAACAGGACAATCACCCCGGCAACCGAAATCCTAAAATGCAAGTGGTACTAGCTTGGACATACGTTGCGAAAATAACAAGACAAATTGACAAGGTTTGTGCTTAAATAGAATCCACTAGGTAACCGTAGAAGAGGAAGGCCTGCCCATACAACTCGATAGCGAAATAACACGGATGTTGAAGATGTGGAACGAAATACAGATATTAGCCCCATTAATAGATCCGAATAGTTGTTATTTGTTAAGCCCCTATACTCCACATTGGAAAAACAACCCGGAAAAATATATATCAATATGTCTATATATAGATACTATGATAGTGAATGCGTTTATGGCTATAAACATGAACATAATATATCTGGCCCTAACTAAAGTAACTAAGAGGAGTTTTAATACTATTTGACTATAACAATGACTAAGATTACAAATTTGACTTATGACTACTATTGCGACTACGATCAGGACTGTGTCTTTTAATCTGATCATAAGTTTGGTTATGAATCCGACTATGATTATGATTAGAATATATAACCAAAAGAAACCACGCAAAAACAACCAGGGTACATTTGTACCCCATTAAAATTTTTAATCATTTTCATCTTCACAGCAAAAACTATTTGATTTAAAACCCGTTTGATCAAAATCTAACATATTAATTAATTAAATATTTCTTTATATTTGATACAATTTTTAATTGTTTATTAATATTATAGCAAAAAAAAGTAGGCAAACAACCAAGAAATACCACGCAAACATATAAGTGGTACATTTGTTCCCATCGATCCTATAAGGAGCATAGGGCCCACTGTAGTTTGTACCTTCACAGAAAAAATATTTATTTTAGAATCTTTTAATTAAAAATTTAGATAAAGTTATTAGATAATTTAATATATTTGAGTTAAAAGATCTTTGAATAGCCTCTTAGTTGCTAATTTTTTTCCTATAACTATTGGGTACACGGGTACCCCGGTTATATGTTTGCGTAGGTGTCATCTTTGGAAGCTTATAATTATGGAACCGCTGAACCGAATTTTCAATAAAACGACTCAAAAATACTTGAATTTCCTAGATCCAAAGTTTCAATACTCTATTAGCATTGGTTTTGCAGCTGGAAAAGCTTAAAGTTGCTTGTGGCCACACGGGTACCCGGCTATGCGTTCTACGGTTAAGATATTGGCGACATTTTTTAAATGATTATGTCTACAACTGGGACTCGTCCTATACTTTTAGCTATTTACTGAAATCTTAACCCCTATTATAACTAATTTTAATCTATTTGAGTGCAATTAAAAACCTTACGATTCCCTTTATATCCAACCTTTTTATTTTTTAGCAAATTAATCAATTATAAAATTAATTTTAAGAAGATAAATGTACAAAATAGAAAACAACGTTCAGCCATTCATTTATAGCAAAATTAGACGAAAATCATCATTTTTATATTTGCATATCTGTTCCCTTGAGAACCTGTTTTAATTTTTAATATCATTTTAATAATTAATTTTGCAAATTTCTCTTATTCTTGTAATTTTATTTTTCCCTTTTCAATATTCCTTTTTTGTATCTTTCCCTGCCACAGGTTTGTACGAATACGAATAAATGTTTCTGCGACATGGGATGGGGAGGTATTGATTGCAGTTTAATTGTTTTATTAACTACACCACTGCCAACTGAAGCTCTGCCAACACCAGAAAATACAATCAAAATGGAAAAGAAGGAAACGCCGTATGGTAAGTTTAATGAATTATTCATACAATTACAATTTCTTTGCAAACACGTATTTAAATATTTTTTATTTGAAAAAAAAAAAAAATATTACACAAAATGAAATAATAACCAAATGCCAATGAAAAACCGTTAACCAAAAAGTGGCAACTACAGCAAAATCAAATATATAAAAGTATTAATTATTATATGAAAGAAAACTGAAAATTAATTAATTTGTTTAATCTTCAGTAATGAGTTCAACTTAACTTTCATAATGAAAGACAAAACATTTAATTATATATTACACTTATTAAAATCTTTTTAACAAATAAAAAAACCCCCCACAAAAAATGACAATGGTAATCCGGTACTAAAGCAAGAGAATATGGATAATTAATCAATTAAATACATAGAAATAATTAACAAAACAATGAAAAAAAACCAAAGGTTTCTTAAAATTTTTCTCTAATAATGGCGCATTATAGATTTCCATGTTCCATTAAGAAAAAATTTATATATTTGTACATTTATTGCATAAAACAGAAAGAAAAGAAAAAAAGAATTGAAAAAAAATTGTTCTCTTTTATGCGTCATCTCCTTCCTAATCATACATTGCAGCATCTACCGATCAAGATAGAATCAGCACTTTATCCATGGTCATCATTTTAACCGTTATCGTCAAATGTGTCTTCATTAGTTTTGCAACACTGGCCGTTTGTTACAGGTAGAGTACCAAGCAAAATTAATTAACATTTTCGTACAAGAAAAATAATTTTATTTAATTCGGACGAAATTTTTTTATTTTTAAGTTTGTAAATTAATTTATAATTTTACAATTTATAAAGTGCAAATATTTCTAGTAATTTATTAATAAAATGCTATTTGGCGTTGCAAAATGCAATTTTTTTTTTACTCCACTGTAATAATATTGGAAGTAATATGACATACTTCCAATATTATTACAGTGATATTACAGCTTTGGGAGCTATAGTCCGATATAGTTATGGCTATAATTCCATGCAAGCCAAAGCTATCTCTTTAATTATGACTATGAAAAAAGCTACGACTGTAGCTCGAATCAAGGATGTGGCCCACATAAAACAATGTTTGCCAAAAATTGTTCAATTAAATAAATAATTGGTGTACATAAATTTTTTCAATTAATTTTTTGTTTGCTGCAATTATTTTTTTTAATCAAAACACATAAATTTAAATGTACGTTTATATGTTGTATATTTTTTAGTTTATGGAATTAATTTTTAAATGTGTAGTATGACTCGAAAATACAAAACCGTTAATTCTATGCAGGGGCAAAATTAGTAAAACATATAATTGTCTGAACGAATTGTTTAATTAAAATCGATTTTCTATTTTTTCTGTGAATGAATAAGTCAACAGCAATAAATATGACTGTTATTGTTACCTTAACTAATGTTAGAGAGTAACCCCTGTATTCAAGGATTATTCATATTATCAAATTTTTATTAAACTTTTCCTAGAAATTTTTTGACTACATGATTTTATGACAATATAACCGATTCCTTTTATACGCCATTTAATGGATCATAAGTGAATATACAAATTATTTTCTTCAATAAAACCACTCAATATAACGCATTTACTAATTTTTGCTCCTCTTATGAAGTAACCAAAATTTGACATTAAACAAAGTTGCCAGAATGGTGAATAAAAACATATTGCCATTATGTTAAAAAAATATATAAATTAAGAAGTGGACTGTAAGCGATTTTTTATGCATAAAGTATTAGAAACGCATGCAAAGAAAATGTGGGTTTTTAGCATAAATTGACTACAAGCGAAATGGACCTTAGAACAAATAATTTGTATGAAATTCGAAAAAATCTGCAAGTTAATACGACAGTTTTGGTTTTAATCCGTTTTTGGCCTATAAGCGGAATGGACTTTAAGCAAAAAGTACTGTATATGACTAAGTTTTATGACTTTTCCTATGCTTAAACTCGCTAAATGACTTAGTATAACCAGTAAGACTAATATGACTATTATGACTAATATGGCTTATATAATTAATACGACTCATAACTTGTATTACTCATATGACTAATAAGCCAATTACGACTAACGTGACCAACTTGACAAATATGATTAATATAACGAAAATGATATATAATCCATTTATGATTTACATGACTAAAATGACTTAAGTGCGTAATTAGACTAACATATGACTAATATGACTTATATGACTAATATGACTTATATGACTAGTATATAATATGATATAGGAGACTTACATGAATTATATGACTAATATGACGTATATGACTAATATTTCTTGCATGGCTTACATGATTAATATGGGTTATATGACTAGCATTACTAATATTGTTAAAGGGACACTTAGAACGTTATACAAGTTATACCAATTTTTACGAAAATGCTTCCCTGATCTAATTAATATTTGAAAATTTTCAAAAAACAATAACAACTTATCATGATAGGGTAGAATTTTCCTAAAAAAGTACGATTCGTGATCGTGTAAACTGCCCTTTATATGTCTTATGTTTATAGTATGTCCAATATAACTAAAATTTCAAATACGACCAACGTGACTCATTTAGTAGTATGACAATTATGACTAACATACAAATTATGACTTACATGGCCAACATTATTAGTATGACGTATATGGGCGTTTCCTCCGAATGTTCAACCAGGATGGAAAAATAAAATGTTGATAATCATCGTGTTTTATTGTTTATAATTATAAAAAAAAAGTCTATGTTATCTTAGCTGTTTTACTTGAGGAAATTGGGCTGGAAACTGGAAAATTTAATATTTTCGTTTTAAGCTACTTCTATAGACATTTTTATATTTAATTTTTTAACATGCAAAAATATTTGTTATGTTTGCACTCTTTCTTTAAAATCTCTTTATTACAATCAATTAAGAAGAGAAAAGTGTAAGGAGAAGATAAAAAGTTTCTATTAATTAACGGTTAAAACATATGGAAAAATCGTACGTTCGCGACCCGTACGTTCGCGACCGGTACTAAAGCCAATTAAACAAAAACCAATAGAGATATTTTATTGTGTAAATACTGGATAGATACCTACATTAATGAACTTTTAAAATAAATTAATCACGTTAATTAATTTTAATATTCCGTTCCATTTCGCAGATTTTTACATTTCACTACTGTCAGCCAAAGTTGACTTCTATTTTGCGTACGTTCGTGGCTACATGTTTATAACTATCATTATGAAAACTTAAACTCGATAAAACTCCATTTTTACCAAAACATAGAGCTACCAAAATGCTATCGAATTGCTAGGAAAAATTTTGTTTTCCATATTATTTGTACATCAAAAGCGTACGAACGTACGTTGGTGATCCCAGGAAATGCCCATATGACAATTAGGACCAACATGACGAATATGCATATTATGACTTTTATGAATAATATGACTTTTGTGACTAACATGATTCACATGACTTATAAGAATTAATGACTTTTATGACTAATGTGGCTTATTTGACTATTATGACTTCCATGACTAACATGGTTCATATGACTTATATCACTAATAGACTAATATGACTTAGCATCTAATATGACTTGTGTGACTAATGTGACTAACATGACCTTTATGACTAATATGAATTGTGTGTCCAATATGACTTATATTTTTAAATTACTAATATGACTTTAATGATCAATATGACTAATATGACAAATTTGACTCGTATGACTTATGTGACAATTACGACAAAGATGACTAATGTGACTAATATGACTTGTATGACTTACATATATAACTAATATGACTTATATTACCTATATGACAGATAGACTAATACGTCTGATAGACTAATATGACTAACGTGACTAGTATGCCCAATATGACTAAAATGACTGATATGTTTCATACGACTATTATGCCAAGGCTTAATATGAATGATAGACTCATATGCCTAACATGACAAATATTAATGGTATGACTAGTATGACTTATATAACGAATGTGACTTATAGAATTATTTAGCTGACGATATGATTATAGTGCTATAGATACCGGGCTATACGAATGTTAATCATTAACTTATTATTTGCTTAACTGTACAGTGTACACTTTGTGGAATTAAAAATAAATCAAAAAAATTGCAGCACGTCACATACGGTCATGTTCTGGAAGATGAAATCAAAATGAAATTGAACAAATTTTGATAACTATCCTGTGCTTAAAGTTTATAAAAATATTTGCTGATTTTGGTTCCAAAAAACCTAGATTTTTAATAAAAAAATTATAATATAAAATATCCATCGATTTCAATTCCACATGATTTCGATTTTCAGATCATGGCCCATAGTCATTTAATTGAGATTCTTATAAAATTGTATTAATAAATTAAAAAAAAAATTCTTTTGTTTATTTCGTTTAAACATTTTATTTCGTTTCATTGCGTTTTTAATTATGATAATTATCACCACAAAAATTTGTTTTCTTTTCAATTGGGTTTAATACAAAAAGTACACGAAAAAAAATATTAAACAAAAATTTTATAAAGCTGAAAAAAAATTAACACACAAAAAATCTTTGCTTGGTTTTCTGTCCTTTAAATAAAACTAAAAAAAAAAACATATTTATTTAAGTTTTTTTATACAAAAATAAATATAAAAACAGTTTTTTTTGCTATTTTTCCATAAACTAACAAGGAAAGTACCTCGTCCACAAAATAATATGTATGTATTTTCAATAGAAACTAAAAACTAACAATATCTCTTCTCATTGCAATGCCTACAAAACACCACTACAACTAAAAACTATGAAAATACCTAAACACATACATACACATATGTACAGATTAATATAAATGTAGAAGTACATACAAATGTGTGAAAATATATATTTTTGTATGTATCTATGAATATTCACTACTCAGCTAAACTATTTTTTATATATATAAATAAATAACTGAAATTGTGTTTTCCAGTTATACATTCGTTTTCTTGTATATATAAACTCGCTCCTTAGTTGTTTTTTTTATGTATGTGTGTTTGTCAGATAAATGTGATCGTGTGAATAAGTGGGCATATGTTGTGTAAAAGTGTATGCGTGTGTTACACCCAATTTTCACGATGATTTAAAAGACATGTCTTTTTTGTATTTCTTTTTTAAAGAAACTTCCAAAAACTTGTTAAATTTTCACCATGTTTCGTTTTTTTTGCAGTCAGTGTTGATTTTTTCTGATTTCCTTAGTTTCTTATTCGTAAAAATATTTAAAATTTCGTTATTCCACATAATTTTGATATATTTTGAATTTTTTTTTAATTAAAATTTTTTATTTTTCTATATTTTAATAAGCACATGTCATTTTGAAATAAGAATAAAACAGAAATTAAAAAACACAAATAAGTGCAAAGAGGAATGTCAAAAAAGAAACACAGAAATACGATTCATGTCTTTTTTTCTACCCTGCTTACTTCTCTACCCCGCTCACTATCAAACAAATAAAGACATGATTTTAAAATAGGGGAAAAAATCATCGTGAAAATTGGGTGTTAGTGTATTTTTCTAATATTGAAAATAAATTTTATTTGAATATTTTTAATAATTGCAAACTTGTTTTCAAAACAATTAAATAACTTAATCTTTTATTGTTGAAATAAGAAAATGAATGTGTGTCCGTTGTGGTGTGTAAGTGTTTATACATATGTATTTATGTATGAGTTTTATAACAATATAAATATATATCAATGTAATTGTGTGTCTACTTTTAAATGTGTGTGTTTATATCATAAATATAAAATATTCTTTTCTGAATCATACGGTCCTTGTTTGTTTGTCTATTTCTTACTGTTTCCGTTTTTATTTTTTCTTTTCTCTAAATATTTATTATATTGATTCCCTATTCCCCTCTTAAAAATATTTATGAACGTAACAAATGTTTTCATTATTATTGTTATTGCTCTTACATGTAATAATACTTAAAATAATAATAATAGTAATAATGATTATAAGACAACTATTATTATTGTTATTATGATTATTGTAATTGTATAAAAGTGTTTTTTTTCCAAATCTCTTTTAAATATTTTACTTACTATCACAACATTTTTATAAAGAAAATGTATGAGTGTGTGAAAAACTATTTAAAATTCTGATCTGCATTTAAATCATAATTTTCCGTTTTTCACTTAGACTTATAACTGACACAGTGGGATTTTCTACAAAGCGCTAAATATGGGGTGGGTTAAAAGTCATCATGGGGTTGAATTTTAACTGCAAAATTTAGACGTTGCCGGTGATCTACGAGTTTTAATTCTTGCACCAATTGCACCTTATATGAGACAGTAAATCATTTTTTAAATGCACAGTAGTGACTATGATCCATTCCTAGCTGAGCAAAACACAACTCTTTCCGTAGATATTTTTTGGTGTTTCGCTAACACTTTGCTCTATCCGCAGTGCAAATTAAATGTGGTTAAGCGGTTCGAGGCAAAACTCTTATGGTGCCATGTCGCCTGTGACGATGAACTAAGCAACGGATCATTGCTTCCGAGAGAGCCATTCTGTCGTTAAATCATCGACGATATGCTCTTTGCTTAAAAATAATTGATCGCTGATTTAAATAATAAAATTATGGTTCTTTGTTCCATTGTGAATCCCTCCATTATTTATTCTCAAGGTATTATTTTTATAGTCTAAAACACTAAAATAAAATAAATATAAAAACGAAAAAGTAATTAAATTTTTGAACCCCATGGTGACCCTTGGCCCAAACCGTATGTCTTAAATATTCAAACAATAATACGTATAATTCGGCAGATCCGGCTTCTCTCAGTTGAAATAGTTGGCCACACTCTATTATTTACGCAATAAATACTTTGATATAAATATCATCACTTATCGATGGCTTAATATAAAAAGGCGTAACTCTATTTTTAACAAAATAACGTCTTATATATATTCTGGTTAAGAAATTCACATGACTGTAACACTTTGAGGGTCTATAGTATAAAATGTGTTGCATCATTTTCTTTAAAATTACATTAAAACTTTTTTATACCTAAAACTTTCCCTGTAAACTAACAAAAAATCGAGTTACGTCTATTTTATAGCGGGTGTTGTTTTTAGAGGTATATAACTTTTTTTAAAAATAAAACACAACAAATTTAATGGAACAACCAAAACTTTGGATTTTTCATGGCATTTAATGCTTAAAAATAATTTCTAGCATACGCTGTTTGAACGCCATCCTGGCGATAAAATTTTGCACCACTTTTGTAGGCATTACCAGTCGTGTTTGCCTTCTTAATGATCAATCATTGTTGGTTTATTAGCATAGACTAGAGATTGGACGTACCCAAACAAAAAGCAGTCCAAAGACATCAAATCGAATGAACGTAGTGGCCAATTCGCAGGTCTATTGTTAGAGATAATTCGGTTACCAAACGTTTGGCTAAACCAAGTAATGGTTTCACGCTTTCAATGGCATGTTGCGCCGTGTTGTTGGAACCATTTGTCCTCCAAATAGTTTTTCCATGACATGAGGAATAATAAAAACATAAATAAGTTGTGTGGAGCGTTCGCCATTCGAGGTAATGTTGGCAATAGTTTCGGATATAAAGGCAAATTGGCCGATGACGCTCTCTGCATGTAAGCCGCTCTAAGTAATTTTTTTTCGTATTGTAATGGAGTCTTAAGTGTCCAAGGCCAGTGTTCTCTTCAAAAACGACATTACTGCTTTTTTTTAAATACCCATTAAGCCACAAATGAGCCTTATCGTTGAAGATGATTAGGCGATGAAAATTTCGTTCATTTTATATTTGTTTTTCCGTTCTTTTACCGAACACACAACACAATTGATGCTCCACTGGCCTTAATTCTTGCAGCAGTTGTCCTTAAAATCTCCAAAGTAGTGGACGGGTAGAGATCTTACTGCTGAGAACGGCGATAAATTCCAGTCCAGGATGACCAGAAGGCTTCTTCTGTACGGACGGTGCTGGGTTGAATGGGTTGAATTTGGAATCACTCATGAATCAATTTATAGTATTACGTATATGCGCACCGTTAAGTTTATGAATTGCTCTATAAGTTTGGCGAACAGCTCTCGATTTTCACGATTATAAACGGGTTTCTCTTTTAAGTGTTTGCATGGTAATATGCCAAAATTTACTGAAAATAAAAGATAATCACATTTCATTATTATAACAGCCAGTTTTACAGTTATCCCTACCAGAAGTTCTAAACTTCTAAAAACACACCCTTTATTAACCCTGCAATATTTAAAAACATTGGTTTAGCTCAAAACATTGTAAACAGAAATAAGAGCTATAGAAAAAATATCTGAACTTTTATTTTGTTCTGACATTTTGCTAGAAAAAATAATAAAATCTAAGTGATTGTCTTTAATAATAACGAAGATCTTTTCGACAAGTGTCTCTTATATCTTCTATGTAAGATTCCCTGTGAGAATCTTATAACAGTGGTGGGCTTCACATACTAGAATATTTACGATTGTATGTGTATTCACGCAAAGAAAAAAAAATTAACAATATGGTCACATTCAACAAAACTATTTCTAAGAAAATTTGTTAACATATAATGGTTAATTTAAATATATTATTGCAACCCACCGGCAACCATATTATGGTTAGATTGGTCATCCATCACTAAGCCACTACCATATTATGGTTGCCTCTAAACAAGTTATGGTTAAATATGGCAATAATTTGTTTTTAAATTATCAAAAGTATTTCCCTCTTTCCTAAGAGCAACATGCTGTGGCTGTAATACAACCATGCTACTATAAGTGTTAAACATATTTGTGTTATTATACACAATAACATGTTCAGAGGCAAACATAATATGATTGTGGCTTCTTAATGCAGGCCTAATTTAATCATAATATGGTTGCCGGTGTCAATAATAAGGTTGAATTAACCATAATATATATAAACATTTCCGTTAAATTTAGTTTTGTTGGCGGTGACCATATTGAAAAAAGTTTTTTTCTCTGGGTGCAAAAGCAGACAATTTGCTTCGATAAAAAAAGATATTTTTTTCTGTTTTTAATCCAATAAATTACAAAGTGAGTCGCACTCTTGTCGGCTGCCGTTGACCTAAATAGAGAATCTGGTGAAGTAAAGCAAAAAACTTATAGCAAGGGAAATTTTGCTGACTTAGCATGCGTGGAACGAAACTGAGAATGTGCTCTATCACAGTTTTGAAACCACTTCTTATTCTAAACGATCCCACTGTGCAGAATATTTGAAAACTACGTTGATTATGATTTTTTGTGTGCTTAAAGTGTTTTTTTTAGTGAGTGTATTTAAGAGAGTGTGAGGAGATATCTGCACTTATTTTCTAATTTGTACGTTATTGGCTTGAAACATGTCGCACCTGTATAATTTTCCAATATAATTTATACAAAATTGATTGATTAAATTAAATAGAAAATATTTTAATTTTTTTATTCCATTCAAGATTTTATATTTTTTTTTTTTTTTTGTTTATAAAATGTATTTCATTACAAAAATTTCTCAATCTAAAATATCAACCAAAAATCTTTCATTAATATGCAATGCCTCATTAAAAAATTAATTAAAAAAATTTGTTTTTTTTTGTACATCTTTTATTTTAAATTTGTTTAAGGCTTGTTAAAAAAAAGATCAAAAATGTATTATTTAATACACAAATTAAAATATAAGTCGTTTTAAGGCGAATTTAATTTCAGGTGGCGTTAAAGACACAGCTGATGTACTGTCCCTACAAGAAATTAATAACAAATACTAAAACAAAAAATATTTTTTTACTTACACACTTGTAACAATTTTACTTTAATTTAATCAAGGCCTATCCAATAGGTCTGATTACCACTACAACAATACAAACACAACAGTAATTTTGTTTGTGTAAAATTCCTCGCGGTTGTCAAAATCTTACTACCACATAGGAAAAACAAAAGGAAAAACGTGGTTTCTATGCATGCATGTATGGCAAAAAACAAATAACGAAAAAAAATATACATGTAAAAGCAAAATGTAAACAACTTTTGACATCCTTGAGGAATAAACCCAATCAACATCTGACTCCTTGTGCAGACCTAATGGATAGACCTTGGATTAATAAGATAGAGAGAGGGAGAGAGAGGGAGAGAGAGACATAATGAGCTAAGCTACGGTCACACTTATTTAATATTTGCCCATATAAGCATAACCACTAATTTTGACAATAGTTAGTGAGATTTAAGATGGTCTTAATATCACAATATAAAACTAATTACACTGTTAGACATAGCAAAGCCCTGTTTAATGTGAGATGTCGTTTTTTGAACCAAATAAATATTGGAATTAAAGGAAATTATATATTGTATATGTTTGCCTGTTGGTGCCGTTTTTTTTTCATCAAATATTTGACAAGTGTGATCATAGCTTTAGAGAGAGGCTAAATCACATGTACAGAAGTCCTTTTTTTATTTTGCTCTTAATAAACTAATAGTACCTATAACCAATATATCGGTTAGTACTATTAATCATTTAACTAGTAAAATAACCGGAAGTCTTCTTGTAGGGGTTTTTTTTACTTAGAGACAGAAATGTTAAGAGTTGCTTGCGATTTTGACATATCGACATGCAAAAGCAACAAAGAAATACAATGTTAAAAGTTATTTACGGGAATACAAAATTTATTATTAATTTATTAGTTTGGCACACCTGATTTTTAATTTTGATAAAAACGCTGAAATTTATTGTTGTGGGAAAGCCAGTTTCTATGCGCATTTCGCTGGTTGCTTAGGCCAGCTCGTCAGGAAACTTTTTCCAAAGACTTTAGAAAAGCTAAAATTATTATACAAGTCAGACATTAAAGTGAATAAGAATTTTAAACACTCAGGTCTACTGTGTGATGATATCAAATTGTAGTTGTAAGAGGGTAAAAAGAAAAATTTTGTTTTTAATTTTTGTACTTGTTGTAGTATTGCCGCTACCAGATATATGAATTCGCCTTGAGTTGTTTTGGCAAGTCTTAAAAAAATTTTAAATGTTAATTCTTTTATATCAACCCTAAAATTCCTTAAAATTACTTGTTATATATATTTTTAATCAGAGATAATTGTGTTGAATCCGTAAATAATTTTATAAAACTATTTCATAAAATTTAAATTATTTTTTATATAACATTTTTGTTATTATTTTGCTGTTTTGGTTTATTTAATTTATTATGTTATTAAATTTTTCCACTTTTAATTCTGCAAATAAACCTTAATATAAAAGTGAAAAAGTGTGAAGTTTACTGTTAATGAAAATCATTAAAAAAGCTGACCCCTACAAAAGACTACGTTGAAAATTGCGGCATAAAAATTATCAAATAAACTTAAAAAGAACTCAATTATAATATTGAGAAGAAAATTGAAAATGAAATATTTTAAACAGAACCACAATGATTGTACAATTACAATATTGGTAAGGGCCAAATAAACAACACAACAGGTTAAACACACATATAGAAATATACATCATCTTATTGTTGCTGGCAAGCTGCTTGTGTAGTTTATGTTGCCCTTTAAAAAATTTAGCTTAAACACTTTTCAAGCCCTAAGTTTTCACCAAATAAACTAAATTACAATAATAAAAAAACTTTTTTTTTATCCAAGTCAGCACGATTAATCACCCAAAAGCAAATCGACCAAAGGCACAAAATGGACAATTTACTAAAAAGTTTAGTATTTAATAGTTTTGTAAAATGAAAAAAAGTGCCTAATCATTTAAAATTATTAAAAATGTTCCCAAAAACCCAATATATAGCAACCGCCTGTAACCAGTGGTGGGCAATCACATATAATAAAATTTTCTACTTTGTGCGTAAACCCAACAAACACGAAGTCAAAACTCTGATATTAAATGAAACGGGAAAGTGAAGAAAATATAAGTTTGTTGTACGGTCGCGGTGCTATGCCAAGGCAATCCTTACAACTAAAAGGAGCCAAGTATTTCGTCTTTTTAAGAATTAGAGGACGAAAGGAACACTATTTCATCTTTTATCTATTATGGTGCCGAATGTTAAGCTCACAGTAAATTTAAATATATAATGAATTTAAATTAAAAATAAAAAATATTTTTTATATATGTTCCACATTGTATTAAAATTCGCACTTAAATAACATTTGAGATTTACGTTTGAAAGCAAGTTAAAAATAAATGCATTTATCAACTTGAAATAATTTCCCTCTTTGTTGCGAATGCTATGATTTTCAAATCCCTATCAAACGTTTGTCGTTTGAGAAAAGGTTTCATTTCAAATCATTTTCAATTTGAAACCAAACCTTCTTGTTTGTTGGGAAGCACTAGAAGATTTGTTTAAAAACATTGACCGCAAAGCAAAAACCAACAAAAAACAAGTTGATGTTTTTATAATTTAAGTTTGAAAATAAGCAAAAATTTTTATATTTTTAAGCAACACAAGAAGGTTTCATCGCTATGACAGATTATGCAAATGAAAACAAAATAAATTAAAAGTAAAAAACTTAAAACGAAATAGTCGCATTGCTGTTGCAGAAACAGCCGTGACTTTGAATTTTTTGCAGACGAAGGGTGTAAAAAGTTATATGGGGTGAACAAGATTTTCTGCACCATTTGCCTACAAAATACAAAGTCATGTCCATTTCTTTAAGCAAAAATGTCGCAGTGAAAATTTTGTGCAATAAAAATCAATGACATACAAAATATTTTCGTGCAATTTTACAATTCCAAAAACGTTTAAAATTATTTATATTTTTTTAGAATTGTGGGTATTTTATGGTTTTTATTCCAAATTTTTATTTTTTAATCAAAAAGGTGAAAATACCATTTGGTTTAAAAATTGACTATTGAATGCCAGCCGTCGTCAATGGCGGTGAGTGTTAAACGGCCATTTCTGAAGAGATAGTGAGGTTACTAACGAAACATGTAAAATCGACCTGTCCGTGAACGTTCGATGCCTCGGTCAGTCAAGAATGAAAAATTATCAACAAATTTTATTTCATTTCATGTTGTAAAATTCCATTCTTCATAAAAATAATATAATGAAAATAATTTTTTTTTTTTTAATTTGTTCATTCTCTACTTTTGGAAAATTTGTTTAGTGATTTTTCGGGCTGCTGTTTAAAATAGAAAAATGTGCTTTTTAACAAAAAGTATTACAAAGAGGAAAAATGTTAAAAAAAAAATCTGATCTTAACGTTGGAAAATGCTTCGAAGGTCTGCAATTGAACTTTCATCAAAACTTAACTTTTAAAAGAACTAGTTTGGAAAAAGCAAATAATACCCATGTTTAAAAAAACCTTCAAGGCCGAAAGATACGAATATAGAAATAAATTGAAAGCCCGATTTCCAAAATAAAACCAATAGCAAAATATGTCTTAATTACTCGCCGCTCAAAATATTCTTTACTTAGAATTCACTCGAAAATGTTCCTGGCGTTTGAAAAAAATATGCAGATATCTTTAATATGTATGTTATAAACCTTATACAAGGCTTTGTAAAAGTCTTTATTTAAAAGTTTCATGCTCCTTTAACAAAACTTAGATCCAGTAACTCCATTTAACTGCTGCTCTAATTGCTGGAAAAATTTATTATTTATTAATTTTTACTAAAATTCATAGGTCAGAAGCCAAGTAATCTCAATATTATATTTCAAATTAATTTCAATACTGCCCAGATATATTTTTTACATCTGACTTGTCAAATTTCCCACGGTTGTGTTTTACACTTAAAACGGCACGGCATTTTGCAACCAAGAACGTTAATGGCGCATGCAAAAACTATAGCAATAAAAACAAGGACAATGTCAGAAGCATTTCACATTTCCGTTTGTGATCGCTTATTATAAACCTTCTGTAAAGCGACAAAGTTGACGGTTAAGATTCTAAAGAACATGTCGTGTATTGCAGGCTTTTAAAGGAGCAAAAACTTCCAAACTTTTGAAACAGTCTCGCATATTGGGAATCTCCTTTTAGCTTTTAAGCAATCTCAACTTTATCAGCTTAACTGTCTTAACTCTACTTGGAATGGGAACTTCCGACTTAGAGACAGAAAAAATGCAAGTAGCATTGTCAGGATAAAATGGTATAACAAGGTAAAACTTGTTGTATTAAAAACAATGTGATAATGAAAACAAAAGTTTTTACTAAATTTGGATCGTTGCAAACTCTTGCTAAAATTCTTGCGAATACATCTTCTAATTTGTTTAAACTCTCGGAATAAATTCCAATAAACATGCACTATAAGTCAGAAGAATAGCAAGGGATCTTAATACGAAGTATTCAAGATATTTGAAAGAAAAAATAACAAAGTTTTTTACACCCAACGGGCATGATATTGAAAATATATTATCGCTTCTGTGACATCCTTCCTTACAACCCTTCCACTGACATCATTGTTACAGCTGCACCACTATGTTTTTAGTTTCGAAACAATGGTGTGTAACATTGAAAGCAAAAGAGATATTTAGATTTAATATGCCTTGCATCGCATACTATTTATTCCGGATCACTTCATTTCGAGCTCATTTTCCGTATTTAACGATATCTTATAACGCAAATCACAGATAGCTTCCAACAACTTTTTACTGCAGTTGAACCTGACGACGTAAATGTTGCGGCAAGAGATGCATTTAGTCCGATTGTGCCAAGGATAGCAACCCTTCGATGTGAGGGACACGTACAAACGAAACAAATGCCATCATTGCATTTCCAGATATATAATTGAGGCATTCATAAATTTTCAACCCTGTATAGGCACAACAAATATCAAAACTTTGCTTTCAAAATCCAAATTAGTACAATTGTACGAAACAATTGCTAATCTTGGAATTTTGTTTGCAAGCTTTGGTTTTAAGGAAATTTTTTTTTTTAATATTCACATTATTTTTAGAAACTTGTAAGAAAGTAAAACTGTACAAGCTTCTTGCAATAAGAAAACTCAGGAGACATATTACGGCATTCGATATGGATCAATATTTATATTTGAAATATATGTATGGAAATTTCAATCGATATCGAATGGCGTAATTTAGACTCAGGTTAATAAGAAAAGTGAACTAATATAATACAGAGCTGAGGACTTCCGTATTAAGTAACATATTAGGTTTTTGATCTCTCTCTTTATGCACTGATTCTTAACAAACTTTTTTAAAAATATTTTTCAACAAATATTCACCCTTATTCTATTTGGCAATAACAACGGCAATTTGAAGGCAACAGCAATTCTAATCATTGGCAACATCAATTCTATGTTAATTTGGTATTTTGTAAGAGTGTTACGTCGCCGATGACTGTTTATCGATAATGTAAATAAACAGCACAAATCGCTAATATTAGAGTGAACTGATTCATTTTGTTTACTGTTTTTGATAAAAAAAAGTTCTATGGTGCTTGTGCATTAAAAGTTTAAAATATATTTGTTTGTTTAAAGTTTTAATAAAAATTGTTTTTATTTCTGATTAATTGAGGAAAGAAGACTGCTTAGACAGAAATCTTGCATTTTTAATTTGCCCGATGAAAAGTAAGTGACATATTTAAAATCATAATTTCCCAAGTAATGGATTTTTTTATCCTTTTTAAGATTTGAAAGTTTTTTTCGGTTTTCCTTCAAACATTTGTTGGAAATAAAAGAGCCTCATTTAAAGGAAGGAAGGAGAGCAACGCTTGTTCCAAACACAATAAAACAGCTTCCTCCACTGGGCTCAGCATTACCTGTTTAAATACACCACCTCCAGTAGCTTTACTTTCTGCTTTGTTTGTGACCATTTTTCTTTTGACTTGGAATATTAAGTCCCTCCAAATCTGTAAAAAGAATTCCATCAGACAGCATAGTTTTAAAACAAACTATTTGCCTTACCTTTTGCCATCCATCACCAGTTCTAATAGTCTCTCACTGTTCCTTAAAATTATTAGGAACAGTGCCCCAATCCTCCGGCAAGTGATGGATTCTTTTCAAGCTCTGCCACTAGCTTCTCCAACTGGCACTTACTTGTTATTTAAACTATTTTCATCAGTTCCACAAAAATACCTTTTAAACCACAACACAGATGTAGAAAGATATCAAAACCGACGTAGAAATCAAAATTAAACCTAATATTAACGTTGTATTTTTTTAAATTCTTTAAACACAACACAAAGCAACACAAGAAAACACTAAAAACGCTGACGACAAAATCAAAGACAATATCAAAGCCGATTTTTCTTACCAAATAACAAACATATGTTAACAGTCATCAAAATATGGCAATATTGCCAACGGGAATACGAAATGGTAACAAAACATAAAAAACGGCGTTGTTTTCTGTTGCCGTCGCCAAATAGAATAAGGGTCAATATCAACGCCGGGTTTTCTTAGAAAATAACAATCATATGTTAACAGTCATCCAAATATGGCAATATTGCCAACGGGAATACAAAATTATAACAAAACATAAAAAACGGCGTTGTTTTCTGTTGACGTCGCCAAAGGGTGATTATGTCTTTCCAAAATTTATCGAAATTGTAAATAAAAATATTTAATTTTCTTATCAAATCATTGCATTAAGCACAATAGATAAGGTCAAACTTAAAAAAACAAATACTTGTAATCTGCTGCCACAACCACAATAAAAGTTTTCGCTCTTACAATTGCTGCGGCTGCTACTTACTCTAGCAGAGGTAAAAAAATCAATTTTAATTATTTTTTTTTCTCCCCTCTCTTTTTAAATAATATACTCGTACATAAAACACTTTTTTTCATCTTTTATGCATGACATTTTTCAACAAAAATATCCAAAAATGTCCATCAAAATTTCACACAAAAACCAACCAACAAAAAAAAAAAACAATTAAAGTAATTTAAAATTGGCAATAAAATAAATTAAGGCTTAGTGTATCTACATAAAATAATGATAAATCTAAAAACGCGAGCTCTTAGGATTACC
Organism: Pollenia amentaria; assembly: GCA_943735925.1. Taxonomy (NCBI): domain Eukaryota; kingdom Metazoa; phylum Arthropoda; class Insecta; order Diptera; family Polleniidae; genus Pollenia; species Pollenia amentaria. The sequence goes on along the minus strand of OX031008.1, from coordinate 193,188,455 downwards.
ATTGTCATAGATAGCGTGCTGAGATTGTATTTATTCATCCTATTTTACAGAATTTTTTAACAACAACAACAACAAATAATAATAAAACTAGATAATGATCAAATGTTTTAGTAGATGTCGTCTTACTATTAAATAAATATACAATATTGCTTATATCTATACCACTTTTCTGTTAAGTTAAATATATTCTAATATTAAACAATTACTTTAATATATTTCCGCATCTGTCTGTCAATTATGTCAACTACCAACCACAACTATTGATTGCTATGACACCGGCTACGAAAAAAAAACTACATCACTATTACTACCGTTGACCGATTCAAAACTTTGCTACTGCCAAATAAATGAAAATTAAAATATGCAAAAAAAATATTTAATCAATCAACTTTTATATAAATAATAACAACAACCCAAAAATAAAAATAAAAATAATCCTACGCCCATCTACTTTAAAAAAAAAACTAACCTAAAAACCTCTCCCAAACACACATTCCAATAAACAAAAACACACTACCGCAAATAAACAAATAAATGAATGGATGGATGGATCGATTGATATTCGTAATGGTTTTATTTGTGTTATTTTGCTGTTTTTTTTTCGTTTTTTTTTTGTTTTGGTCTCCTTTTAAATAATCTAATCTTAAAATACCATTAAATTAATTAATTTTTTTTCATCACACACAAACACAAAAACGATTTTCAATTATTTTGTTTGCTCGTTTGTTTGCAATCGGGTTCCCTGTCGTCTTATATCTCGTAACTGTTTTTCTTTTTTGTCATTTAAATATTTTACAATTTTTAATGTTTCAAACAAATCTTCACATAATAACAACAATAACAATTAAAACTTTTTAATAATTACTAAAACAAAAAACTACAAAACAAAACGTAAAAACAAACTTTTAAAACTCGTATAGAGAACTACCATGGCTCAAATACAGTATTTTTAGTTGGTGTACTAATGTCAGTTGTTGGGTTCGTTTTTGTAACATTCACCTTGATGGCACTGTGCTACAGGTCAGTTGTAGTACATAGAAACTTCTCCCTGTGTCTGAGGTTAGTTGAAAAGAAGTAATGAAAAACAAAAAGTATTTGATGAATGAAAGAAAAAAAGCAATGAAAAAAACTAATTAAAAAAATTTAAAAAAAAAATTAACAAATTTTTTTAATTGCGATTTTTTGGTTAAATATTTTTTTTTTCTTTTAAGTTTACTATTTTATTTATTATTTTTATTTCTTTTACGATTTTTTTTTTTTTTTTGGTTTTATCGTTTTATGCATTCAAAACAAAATGTCATTAGAAACAATTGTATTAATCCTTAGAAACATTTTTATATTTACATTATAGTTTTAACATACTAAAAAAAAAACAAAGAAAACTTCTATACAAAAAAGAGAAAAAGAAATTATACTTACATCTTAAAACAAATGCTCACACTTAACAAATGTTTGGCGCTCCGCCCGTAACCACTATTTATAAATTAAGTATTTATTTGTGCTTGATCAGACAGCATTTAACAATTGATTAATTGCAACGGACAATGTTTTTTCAGAATTAAAGTTAGGCAAATGAACAAAAATTGTTATAAAGTATATAAAAGGTTGATCAGTTTAGTGGTCACGTTTTTTTCTATAATTTTTTTTTCGTCAAATATTTGTAAAGCGTGAACATACCTTCACTCTCATAAAATAGGTATCAACACAAATGGAGCGGCAAGACAAAGAGGTTTAAGTTTAACAAATTGCATATACCGCGTTTCAAATAGACATGTGTAACTGTACTTTTCGAAAAGGAACTTATTCCAAAAGCTACTTTTTAAAAAAGTACCTCTTATAAAAGGGATATTTGCCTAAAGGTTTTTTAAAAGGGGGCTTACACCAAAAAGGATTCTTTCCCAAAAGAATTTCTTTAAAGCCATTTTTTTAAAAGTATTTTTTCAGAAAGCACTTTTTTAAAAAGTTTTTTTTCGCCAGTAAGTGTTATTTTCAAAAAGTAATTTTTTTACAACACTACTATCCAAAATGGCTGTATTAAAAAATAAAATCCGGAAATACCTCCTCTGTTTCCAGGAAGAAAATTTTCCAAAATGATTTTTTCAAAAAGGTACTAGCTTAATTAATTGTAAGAAAAGTATTTATTTCCAAAACTTAAATCATTTAAAAAGAAGCTGTTAAATTTATTTTCTACAAAAATGTATGTTAAAGTGTCAGTTTTTTTAAACTCTTTTTTTTATACAAAACTTCCAGGAAGCTTTGCCAAAAGGACTATTAGCAAAAAGCTTTATTATCTACTGAAAGTCTTCAAGAAAATTTATTTTTGGAAAGTTTTCTATATAAAAAGATTTTTTAGATTGGAATTATATAAACAAATCTTTTTTAAAGCAGCATTCATTCTAAAAACACCGACTCTATGTTTACGAAAATGCCCTTTTTTAAAAGAATTACTTTTTCTTCAAGGATTTACGATTAGTTTTTTTTCAATGAAATTTTTAAGAAAAATATTTTTTCTGAAATTATTTTTTCTAAAAATACTGCATTATTAAATAAAAGCTTACGTTTTTTGATGTTCGTTCCAAAATGTATTTTTCCATAAAAGGTACTTTTACTTAATACCCTGCAAAAACTTTACTTACCTGGTAAGTTAGCAAGTAACGTTGGAGAAAAATAAACACTTCTTATTTTCGGCGGAATAACTACTTATTTTTGTTCGAGGTGTCCACATAATTCAGTACTTACAATGCACTTACTAGAAGTCACAAAATATCTAGTTTTTATTTAACTACCGGTAAGTTGATTTGTAAGTTCTTACAATATACTTACTAGAAGCCAAAAATAACTAGTTTTTATTTAATTGGTGCTAGTTAATAGACGTAATAAGTAGTTATGGAGCTAGTTAACAGTAAGTAAATATTCAGGTCTGAAAACAAGACAACTAATAAGTAGTTATTTAGCTGATTATTAGTAATCAAATATTCATAACTGAAAATAATAGTAGTGAAAAGTACATAATGAAAGGTACATTTTTTTAATAGGGTATATTTCTATAAAGGTTTCAAAAAGTCCTTTTTTTCTAAAAATTTAGTTTTTTCTAAATAGGTACTTTTTCTAAAAAGGTACGTTTTCCTAAAAAGGTACATTTTCCTAAATGTACTTTCCCAAAAAGGTACTTTTTCCTAAAAAGGTGCTTTTTCCTAAACATGTACATTTCCTAAAAAAAGTACTTTTTCCTAAAAAGGTACTTTTTCCTAAAACGGTACTTTTTCCTTAAAAGATACTTGTTCCTAAAAAGGTAATTTTTCCTAAATACGTACATTTTCCTAAAAAGGTACTTTTTCTAAAAAGTTACTTTTTTCTAAAAAAGTTACTTGTTTCTAAAAAGGTACATTTTCCTAAACAGGTACTTTTCCCTCAAAAGGTACTTTTACCTAAAAAGGTACTTTTTTCTAGAAAGGTAAGCTTTTCTTAAAAGGTACTCTTTTCTAAAAAGGTACTTTTTTCTAGAAAGGTAATCTTTTCTTAAAAGGTACTCTTTTCTAAAGAGGTACTTTTTTCTTTTTACGAAAAATTATCTTTTGCGTTTTTGTAATTTCATTTCCTTTATATTTACCTGTTTCTAAAAAAATGCATCTCTCTAAAAAGTTACTTTTTCCAACCAGGATACATTTTTGTCTAAAAGATACATGTATCTCAATGAAAAATCTTATTTAGAAGGTATTTCAATAAACTTTTCTTTTTTCTAACATTTGATTCAGAAAAGTTATTTTTCAATATTTTTTTTAGAAAAATAAAATTCTTTATCAAAAAAGTACCTTTTAATACCTTCCACCACGAGTAGTGAATGTGGGTGTACTAAGTTTGTCATTCCATGTAATATATTTTTAATATTCGTCTAATACCCCATAAGGTATGTATGTATATTCTGGGTAATTGGGAAATTCTAAGTCAATTGAGCATTGTCCGTCTGTCTGTCCATCTGTTGAAATCACTATTACTTCGGAACGAAGAAATTGTGTTTTCCTTTTGGATTGAAATCCAGCACAATTGTTGCAGAAGGAAATAAGTTATGAGTCTATGTTTGGGCCAACTTTAGTAAAAAAAATATTTTTCTGTTAGAAAAGCTAACATTAATTGGAGGCTATAAAATTTTGCACAAACTCGCACTATATAACAAGAAATCATAAAACTAAATTTGTGATGACCAGTCCATAATTAACCATTGGGCTCAAACCGTAGCAAATAAATGTATTGTAATAAAATCTGGTGTGTTATAGTATTATTAGACTAGTTATCACATTGCAAAATTTCGTGAAGATTTGTCCATAATTTCCCATTGGCTCTATAAAAAGTTCACTCCTTAAATATTCCAACTCTCGGTGGAGGTTATTAAACAGTCGATACATCAGAAAATAGTACTCTTACGTGTTATATAATGTCTTTTTAAGCGATTTTTTAATATATAAAGATTTCATTTTATAAAAATGTCAGTTTTTTAAAAGAAGTTTAACAAAAAGGCCTTGTGTAAGATACACTGATTGGTAAATAAATATTCTTCAGTCTAAATACTTGGGTTTCTCCGCCTTATCATTCGAGAGTTGTATCGGTTTGCAATTGACTCTATCATGAATTATAGGGATTTAAGTAAAAACTATTAAAGGCCAAATGGCTTTAGTTAAATTTTTCTTAATCCTTTGGGAATCAGTTCGAAAAATGTACTTTTAATTCTTAATTTCTTAAGAATTAAAATATTTTTGCATAAATTTAACTTTGCCTTGCTGCTCCAATTGCGTTTGGATTCAGAAATTGACTAGAGTAGAAAACATTATGAAAGAAATGAAACCAAAAAAAAAAACAAAACACACATTATTTACTAACACAATATTAGAGTTAAATATTTCTGAAAATGTTTCTATTCTAGTCATTATCTTCGATTTAAATCTTTCATAAAACTAACGATTTCAAAAACTTTTTATTTTACACCACAAATCACTACCCCTTTTCTCTCTTTCTTTCTTACAACATTTTCAGAACTTTTGCATTAGAAAACCATGAACATAAAAAGTTTTTTATTTTCTCATTTTTTTTAATTGTATAACAACTTTTTCCTCATACATTTTACAAAATTTTAAATTTAACCATAATATCTATTTAATTTTGTAATGTTGTTAAATCATTGTAAAGAAAATTATACAAAAATAATCTAAAAAAAATTATTTAACAGATGAACTCTTTATTGATGGCTAATGATTTGAAATGCTCATGATTCTTTAATTTCTCTTATTATTGTTTGTGTAGTCAAAATGATAAACAAGAAAACTTTAAAAAAAAACATTTTGCCAAATCACTTTTACTGTATATTTTGTAGATTTATCTCACTCTTGTATTTTTATTATTATATATTTATTGATGTTGTGTTTAAATAAAACCTTTTTTCAGTTATTTAAATCATCCTCTAACTTTCCCTTAACATTTTAAGTATTTTATTCCTTCAGATAAAATAGAAAAAATAGTCTTTAAAAAGTGTAAGTGAATTGAAGGATTTGAAAATGATCAGAGTATTTTGGGGTACAGAATGTATTTTTTGGGGAAAAAATACATGAGAAAAAAAACGTAAATAAGAAACAATTTAAAATGTTGTACTTGATGTCAGACTTTTCTCGGTTTTTGATTTATAATGTGACATGTACCAAGTGAAGCGGAAATAAGTATAAATTGGAAATTCTATGGCCAAAACAAGTTAAGACTTGAGTTTTAAGAGGTAAAGATTGTTGCAACGATTTATAAAAATAAATTAAATAAAGACACTCAGAGAAAAACTATGCTGTCATATGGTCACGGCAAACTAAACTATTGCTCAAGGAAAATTCTTAAACATATTTGGCTTACTTCAACCTTATTATAGTCACCTGCAACCATTTTATGGTCAAATCATATTTTGGTTAATAAAACTACTAGTAAATTTACGACAAATAACTGTATTGTCGTTAACCAACCATAACGTTTGGTTCCAAAAATATGATTAAATGGGCAAAATAATAATAATAAAATTGCTTTTAGTAAACATATTAGTGTTATTATGACCCATTAAATGATCGTATATTTATTACTCAAATTCCTACAGGGTCATTCCAAGCAATTATAACACTAGCCAAACGTTTTATTTCGGCCCAGCTACATCCGGTCGGTCAATTTCTTTCTCGAGATGACTTCTCCATATGTGGGTAGGTGTGCCAGCACGTCTCTGGCCTTGAGATTTACAGGCTAAGGCAGTTCTGGGGATACGGGCATTTGATAAACAGCACTGTTAGAACCGCATCAGAACAAATTATTGACCACCGATAGTTCTAAATATGTCCTCTGGTGGCTTCCTTTGGGTATGAGCCACGTTTGCAGATTTAGGTTTTGATTGGCGTTGCTAAGTAGCAACGGTTGACAAATGTTTGTTTTGTATTGACAACCTTGTGGGCGGCATTCCATGATACACATCCATATAATATCGCTGTTGAAAACTCGCAGAGAGCTGCGTAGAGTTACATACCGATATCTCGAAAGGAACCACTTGCTGGCGAAATGGCACAGCTCAATTATGTGAATGTGTCCTCAAGAGGCATTGTCCTACCCTAGTAGCCATCGTCTATACAAAACATACATATCTCGTCTTGGATGTCGTTTAATGCGTGGTCAAGCTCCATTTAATGCCTCTGTGCGAGCATTGTCCCTGCCAAAATATTGTCGAGCACGATGTTGAATGATAACGGCTATAGCATGTTATCTTTTCTGACAACGTTCCTCACACTCACTATAGCGCTGAGTTGGTTTTCGTGCAAAACATGACAGTTTGCATCAGAGTACATATTTTGTATAAGATGTTATAGTTTTGGGGGTACTCCTTTACATTTTAATGTTTCCCAAACTTCTTCGCATGCCAGGATATCAAAAGCCTTCTTGAACTCCAGAAATGCGAGATAAAGTGTTAATAGCTATTCAGCAAACTATACTGAGACTCTTGGCGGGATCGATGCATAACATTGCGCGACGGAAAGCGATCTGCTTTTGCATCAAATCGTCACGTAACGGTGTAGAGACTGTTACAATGATGATACACGTTATACTTAATAAAGCAACAAGTTTTTGCTCCTTTATTATCTAAAAAAGCAATATATTGTTGTAAACATATTAATGTGGAGATGTAAGGGATCGATCTAAGCTAAATATGATTTCCCAAACAATAAGTGGCCATATGGACATATCTCGATATTGTTCCAACTATAAATTGTACGTTTTAGAGAAATTGATAAAAATATAATGGTCAATCACATTACAATCGTAGCTGTACAATTTACTTTTTCCGAAAAAATTTTCATGGATGTTATGAAAATCAAGACAATAGGCTGTTTTCCTAGATCAAATCATAATTTAAGAGAGCAAGATATTATATAGTTAGTTATCCTCATAATAATCATTACATTAATAAATTTTTACAAATGATTATGGGGCTTTTGTAAAGATCTGATTAAGCGAGTTCACTAAAAGTGGCAACGAAAAGGTTGCGGACTGTGAAAACTCAAATCAATTTATATTGGTTTTACAATGTTTGGCTTAGAAATGGTTGACATTTCAAGCCATAAACACTTACAATGCAGTCCAAAAAACTTCTGTTGTTTCTTTTGTTTTTGTTTTATTGTAGTATTGCTGCCAGCATGTACATAAATTCGCCTGGATCTGATTAAATAAAATAAAATAGTTATAAAATGATTTGAGTAATCATAATATGGTTTAATTCACGTTTAATTGACGAATCAATGAACACAGCATTTACATTTTATTTTATTTGAAACGCAACAATATTTTTTTATGACATTTTGACAATATGACTTGGTAGCACACCTTTGTTTGCTAAGCTATGTTCACACCTATTAAATATTTGACATCCTACACGTTTTTTTGCTTTTGCAAAACGTGTCTCAAGATCAAACATCATTTAACAGTTTCTATATTACATTAAATAATTATTTTCTGACAAATAAAGTTTAGTAAATCAATAGAAATTGTTAATAATAAAACTAAAGTTTGATCTTTTTACTGGTCACGCTTTTTTGGATTTTTTGTTATGTCTGAACATACCTTTACTTTGGTGAAAATAGTTATGAACGGTATTAAGGATTGTGTACTAACACTAAAAAATAGATAGCGTTTTGATGGTTTATTTTCAAACACTGGCTTAATTTACTGGATAGACATAAGTTTCTGCATAGATATCCTTTTTACTCTGCCACAATATTGTAGTCCTACTCATTTTCAAATCCTGACACTTTTTGCGCCATGTATAGCAATTTCACTTTGAATTTTTTTTTTTAATATTCAATTTCAATTCACCACAAATGCCTGTTTATATTGGCTTTTTTTGCACTTTTACACTAAACATTTAATTTCTTAAGTTTATTTTTTTATAATTCATTTTGTTTTACAATCAAAATCACTGGACATCGTGTTTGCCAAAAAAAAAAAAAAAAAAAAAACATTTAGCAAAAAAAAAAAAATAATCAATATAAAAATAAATACCCATTCTAGTCCAACTCAAAAGAAAAAAAAAACTTTATCAACTTCATTAAACTCAATGTTTTAATTTGTTTTCTTATGATTTTTTTTTTTGTTTTTTTTTATTTATTTTTACAAACAAATTGTTAAAAAAAAAAATTGTAAAAAATATCTATTATTTACAAAAAAAGCTAAAAAAAAACGTATGTCAATATGCTCGAATAACGAAAAAAAAAAAAAAATAAGTAAAAGAGTAAAACTCAATTTTTCATTACTACTTTTATGGTTGTCGTCGTCATTGTGACTGTTAGCATCTATGTAGACTCAGTATTATTCACAAACTAAAAAAACCAAAAAAATCTCTATATCTATATATTCAAACTCGTACTCGTCCACCAACCACTTTAAAAACTAAAAAAAAGTTAGTCGCAAAAAATATCAATCCTACAATCAATACGTTTGCTATTTTCGGTTTGAATAAATATTAGTATTTTTCTTTTGATTTAAGTTTTTTGTTACGTTCCAATTCTGTTTTTAATACTTTTCGGTTTTTTTTTAACATATCAACTTAATATTTTTCCTTCTTGTGTTTGTTTTTTGTTTGTATATATTCCATGTAAATGTTTAATAAATAAAGAAAATCAAACTAAATCTTTAAAAAATAAAAGAAAAAAACCTACAGGATGCAATAAAGATTGAAATTTTGAATTGCTTGTATTAGATTTTCTTCTTTTTTTTCTTTTTTGGATACGTTCCGTTCGTTTTGTTTCATTTCGTTTGTTAGTAATTAATATTGGAATTTGTTTTATTTTTTTTTTTTTTTTGTTTTAAAAATGCTTTTTTACCAGAAAACAAAACAAAAATTTAATAACTTAAGTACTAAAATTTTTTTTTTTTATTCTTTTTTTTTAATATATAGACCAGAATGTGTAAATAAAACAATGTTGTCAAAAAGTCAAACATATATCGTAAACTTAAACAAACTCTTTATCTGAAATCCGAATCAACTTTTATCGCCGGAATTAAAAACTTCTAAACTTATTTAAAATAGTAAATAATTTTCAAAAAGCATATACATCTAAAGGCCTGGTTACTCTTTCGTAAACGTGTACGTTACAGATCAGCTGTTTCGTTTTCCTTACAACTCTTCTGTATTGTAACGGCAAAAGTCTCGATGTTCTTTTTTGCCAATGCGATATTTATATTTGCTTAATTTTTTATAATTTGGAGAATATCAGAAATTGTTTTGTTTAATTTTAATAAGAAAATATATTGAAATTTTAAAACAACGGAAATATTATAAGTATCGATAATTAGCGTTAATATAAAAATAACGCCTACGTAAAAACACAACTGTGACGCTATCATGGTAAAAAGATGAAAACTGCTGATCAACAGCTGTGTGTTAAATGATTCGCGGCATAAAAAAGGCCGTCTGTATAAAAAAAAATAATGAAAATAATAAAAAGGGTGGAAACAGGGTAAAAACTAGCATTGGCGAAGAGATTGTATCTTCCCAATTGCAAATTTTTATATGATTGCTTTAAAAGTTAACTCGTGGAAGGATGGAAGCGAAGCCATAGCTTATATCTCTGCTCTTCTCTACTGTTGTCCAAACACACGCAGTGGCCACAGAATACTAGACAGAACTGTAAAAAGTGACGTGTGAAAAAGTCCCAAATCAGTTGCGAGGGCAGCTTTCGAAGAAAGAGTAAAAACATTTTTTGGTAGTGAAGTGGCCATGTGTAAAGACAGACTGCCGCAATTAACACAAATTGCGTGATCAAAACAAAAATAACAAAACACGAACCACGTTAAACAAAAGCATTAGTTCAACAAAAGTTTTGTTTTGTGCAAAAATAAAATGTATTTAGTAATATTGTTTTGTTTTATAATGTTATTTACTTACTGCAGCTAAATAAATTTGTATTCGTTCTGTTTTGGCATAAAAGATAGTTCAAGGAGAAATGCAAAAAGGTCAGCTTTCTAAAAAAGAGACCAAAAAAAAGCAAAATCTTCGTCTCGTGACATATATGTTTAGTAATCTGTGAAGTATCTTTTGTGTGTTTCGACGTCTCCCTACAGTTAAATATTTAAAAAATCAGTCGATACTAAAGAGCTGCAACAAGAGAACCATAAAAAATATGCCCATATTCTTAAAAGACAATACAAGCACTTGCTTACTCAAAAATTGTTTGCTCCTAAGCTCAGAATCTGCTCCTTACGGCTTGTTAAAGTTCCAGATGATATTCTCTTAGAACAAGGAACAATTTGTTTTGTATTAGAGCGACCTATCAAAATAGAAATAATAAGAGATATAAAATATTGAAAAAATTTTATTGACGTATTGTCTAGGAGACACTACAAAAATATAACAAAAATATTGATGTGGTGATTTCTCAGACACCTACCTGAATATTGACGTGGTTGTCTTGAAGACACTTTTCTGCTCAGAGCGATGCGTACACTCTATTTGATTGCGTTTGTCATGCCAACGTACACAGGAAAACGAATTAAGAAGGTACTGAATACGTGAGCACCGATGTTTGAAAAGGAAAGGGAAAATATCCGTTTTTCTTTCATTGGTCTCTGTTAGACAACCACATCAGTCGCAGAGGGTTAAACCAAATTATTTACTCATTGTCGCTACATAAACGAAAATAAACTGTTTTTTTATGTAATGTGCTGTTTTCACAACACAAGTGATTGAACGAGTAGTGAAATTTATACGAAAAACACTCAAAAAACTGACTGCTTTTCATATATATTTTATTACACGTTCAATCACTTGTGTTGTGAAAACAGCACATAAGTCAGTGTGTGCATAAAAAAAAAAGTTCTGACACGCGCACACACATCCACTTTGTTATGTCACTGCATACATAAAGAAATTACCAATATTTACTCAATCAAAACGAGATTTCCATCGATCTCGCTTTTATCATTTTGTAAGTAAATTTTCTCAATTGTTTCGGTATTGACAATTACTCACATTTTGAGAACAAGAAAGACAAGCGTAAAACATTGAGTAAGATTACCAAGACAGTTTTTTCTATGCCTATGCAAATCTTTAGTCGATACTTGTGAGTACGGAGATTTTAGATATCTCAAGAAATTACTTCTTGCTCCGAAAGCCGCACCCACTTAAGCCCTAGCCATTAATTTTGCTTGATTATTTGTGCTTTTTGTAATAAAGTTGTATTTCTGTGAGATGAAAAAAGCAGACACTGTCTCCGACCGAGCTACCTCAGCAAAAACGTGTTGTTACAGTATAAATAGGTACAGTTACGTAAACGTAACGTTGCATTGGGCATGAACCTGATAAAACCAAAACTTTTTTCGTTTTTACGTAGCATCTGTGAAAGATTTTTACGTTTGTTTATTCAGAAAGCTAATATTTCTTTGACGGTATAGACCGTTTTTTTATATTAGAACTTTTCAACAAATTTTTGACTCTCAAAGTTTTATGCTCTTTTTCACCATTTCGTTGTAAGTTTTCGAGTACATGAACACTTACCAAAAACAATTATTGAAAATAAGCAGTAACTTTCTGTTTATGAACACACCCATTTTCAGACAAAATGAACAAATAGCTAAATCTAAAATATATAAAATTTATAAATTTTGACAAATTTTCCGTTTTCTTTTAAACACATTTACGTATTTTTAGTAGCTACCATCGAATGTAGCCGATCGCCACCTTTACCTTTCAACTTTACAAAAAACAAACCTTATAAACGTTTTATTAAAAGCTTTTATTGAAAGAGAGCACAAGAAATAAAAAAGTGAACTTAAAACTAACGGCCTAAGTTATAAAAAATAAAACAAGTTAATAAAGGGTTTATTAAACGGGTTTTGTATGATATTTATAACTTAGGCGGTAAATAATTGATGGCCAATTTCACCAATTCTGTTTAAATATCAATTTATGAAAAGATTTTATTTGTTGTGCTTCATTCCCTCTTTTTATTCTTGATAAAACAACTGAAAATTTATTGTTGGATGATAAGCTGTTTCTGTGCGCATTTCACTGGTTGCTAAGGCCAGACCATCAGGAAACGTTTTTCCCAAAAAATTTTAGAAAAGCCTGTTCGAGGGCAGAATAGGCTGATTTAGGTTGGCCTGTAAAATAGAATTTCAAATTAAAGTTTGTACAATTTGAAAACACCATGATCCCAAAGCTTTCTACGAGGCAGATAAAAAGTTCACTGAAATATAATTTCACACAGTTTCTACATCAAAACTCTTAATTTGTATGGTCGAGGCAGAAATGAAAAATTAAGATTAAAAAAATGGTACAGAAATTCTAAAAAAAGGCTAATTATTACGGTGTCTTTTTCCTCATAAAAAGTATTAAAAAAGTATATAGTTGTATTCCAAGCCTGTATTTAAATTCTCAGAAAGTGTCAAAAACTTCAAATAGTAGCCACTTAGCACAGAGTTACACGGAGGCATCACGAGACAGAAAATATTATCGTTTATTTCTGTTTCAGACTTTGAAAGCTGCCTTTTTGCAACATCTTTTATGCCGCAATAAAATGAACACAAATTAACCTAATTGATATTCTTGTGATAAATATGTACATATTTAAGAAATCAAGAAACTTACACGCAGAGAAAACACATGGCTGAAGTATGGTTAAAAAACAAATTATGGTACCCGCAATGGCAACAAACCAACTATTGTTGTTTTTAAGATTACTTTTTTCAGGATTTATAAAATTTTGTTTTTAGTTAACAATAAAATGTTAGCATCCCTTAAAATATGGTTGAATTTAACAATATAAATTTTTAATAAAATTTAGCTACAACCATACAACTAAACAGATTATGGTTACTTTATTGTTACCGACAACCATATTGTGGTGACGTTATTGTTATCTGCCAATATGTTATGGTTAATAATAATCATTGTTCAATTTTAAATTTAATATATCCCAAGAGGGAAGCGAACTGACACTAAAGTAGTCCCGTGATAGATTCTTTGGTGGCTGATACCGGTCTTAGTTCTAACACTTTATATGAATGGGACCAATCACTTTTACATGGGGTTGTCATTGGAGAGGGTTAATTGACACCTAATAGCCACTATATATTCTCTATTTTCTCAATAAACGTGTTAACTATAAGCAACTACAATACTAGTCCTTGGTATTTTTTTAATAAGAACAAGTCCTAGAACTAATTTTAAGAACAAATTTTTACATAGTTCCAAGGAAATGTATCACACTGCCAGTGAACACTGAACTTGTTACAAAAACGGTTCTAATAAATAAAAAAAAAAAAATCATTTATATAAAAAAAATATTAAAACTAAATTAATACAAAATTAAAAAATCTACCTTTTTGTTCTTACTTAATATATAAGTAAAGTGATCACATGCCATTATTTATTTCTTGCTGTTCTTATTCTATTTTCATAAATTCTAGGAGCAGTTCTGTTAGTACAATTGAAACAAATTTCCCAAAGAAATGTTTAAAAGTAACAAAAATTAAAGAAATTAAAGTCAAACCTTGACTTAACCCTTAAGTGTATACCTGGGCCTAGCCAGGCATTTCTTGACTTTTTTACAGTTTTTTTCATGTAATTATTATATAAGTATTAGAACGAAACTTTGATATTCCTCAATCAAAGAATTGTTTGAAAACGAGAAAAAAGTGTAAACTTTAACACCGTGGGCGTGGCAATTTGCATAATGAAAAGTTTGTGAATATTTTAGCCACCTGGGCATGGCCAGGCCCTGCCCTATTTAATATGTATGTACTGTAGTAAATAAAATCAAAACGAAACGTATCAAAAAGCATAAGAACACATAAAAATTCTTTCTTGACTTTAATTTCGAAGAATAATTCTAGTTGACAACAAAATGTTCTTCCTACAGCCATAAAACTCCATACATATAAAAGAAGTCCCAGCCAGGCCCAGGGGTTCGTGAGCATGAGTTGTTTCGATAGCCACAAAAACTCCATGCAAAATACAAGAGGTTCCGAACCATGCCCAGGTGGCAGTTTGTGCCACACAAATTAGGTGTCTACTTAACTCTTACTTAAGAGTATTAAGCAAATTGGAAAAATGGCAGATATAAATAACATATTTTTGATAATTCTGACCATAAAATGGTTACTTTTGACCAAAATCTGGAAAATTTCTGAATATATTATGGTAAACATTGGCAAAAATATGATTAGTTTTGACTAAATTATTGTTACATTGATCATATAAAGACTAATTTCGACCAAAGTTGGGATAATTTTAACCATATTATGGTCATGTTCAACCTAGGCACATTAATATTGTGCAAATCCAACCATAGTATGTTAGAATATGCTTACCTCGAACCATATTTTTTTCTGCGTGTAGTGAGATAAAATGCAGTGGGTGCAAATTATGGAAATATACGAAAAGATTACCCGATTTTATGTGACTGTTTATACATTTTATTTTTAGTAAAAGTTTGAACTGTTACGTACAAAATTAGATCTAAGAGGTCGATGTTCCTTGAGATATATATTTATGTGATACTATTCAATTCAAATTAAGGGCCAAAAATATGCTAAAAATGTTTCTATAAAATTCGTTGGAAATTAAATGTCTAATTGCTCATTTGTGCTTAAACTATTTAACAATAAAAAACAGATTTTTTTAAAAACCATCAAACAACATTTTCAAAATTATTTTATTAAATGTAACTTTGACAACATTGTTTTATTTCTGCAAAATTAAAAACTTTTTTTTTAATTTAGTCAGGTAAGTTATGTCTAAATATTCGAAAATGACTTTCAATTAGTTTATTATGGATTTGTTAATATTGATAATTTGTTTTTTCTCAATAAAAATAATGGTCAATGACACGTATCAAATTAAATCAATGAACTGTAAGCCAATATAGACATTGGCTTCTAATAAACCTAATAGTAATAAAAAAAATTGATCACAAATAGATTAAAAACAATACAAAAATGAAACATTAAAATGAAATAATTTTGTCATTTACTTTTATGTCTTTGCTATTTGCAATAAAATTTTAGTGATATTAAATGACAGATATGTCCATATATCGAAACTGGCAGGGATAAAATGAAATTAATATTATTTGTTATATATTCATGCGTATACATATGTATTTCTATTAAGGATATTGTGTTATAAAGTTATTAAATTAGGGGATCCGTAAATTTTTTTGAGGTATTTAAAACCCACTTATTAAAATCTAAAGATAAAAAAAATACATTTTAAATTTCTTTTAAATCATTTATGCCTGTGTTCATAAAAATATTTTATATATAATAAAGGTTTACAAAACAAATTTTCTATATTTCCCTTAATAAACGTTTGTTTAAGTTATTAATCGTTTATGAATACGGGGGTTAATATTTAATTAAAATTGATTTCTTCTTAATTTTATTATTACCTTACATAATTACCTTTAATAAATTTGTTCAACCATAATATTGTTACATATATAGGGGTTCTAGTTTACCAAAATTTTTCCATTCAAGGGAGCGAAAAAATTTGGTCTTTTTGGGAATTCCTGGACATTTTTTGGGATGTAGGCAAACTGATCGAAAGCTAAATCGCCCAAAACAATATGTGAAAAATCGCCCAACGTAAATGAAAAATGGCCCAAAAATTAAAAATGAATATATCAAAAAATGCTAAGATACTCCCAAAAAATTATGAAAATCAATCCAATTTTTATTTAATAATAATAGCAAAGTAGTTTTAATTATACATACTCATTTGATTGGGGTCATATGCTCGAAACTTAAACTCCCAATTTAAAATTCTCTGTATAGCCGAACGAAGGAGGAAACTTTCGTAACCGAAGCCGCTTTTTGTTATACCACAGAGGAGAAAATCCTTGCGCCCGGCCGAAGGCCTACTATGCAGAAAAGATTAAGTTATCGTTTTTGGATTTGTAAATTCGGAATTTTCGAATTTGGAAGAATCATAATCAGGAACGCTAACGATTATAAGTTTTATTTTAGAAATTACTTTTCAATTATTATTTATTTTTAAGCTGTGTTCACAATGGCAGCAACATTTTCACTGGTGTTTTTTTTTTAATGTTGCTAACAATTTCATTCAAAACTGTATAACAATTATTATAAAGCTTCGTTCACAATGGGAGCGACATTGTCGTTTTTTCTTCTATCTTATTTAATCCCAAAGTATTTCATACATTTTCCGAACAAAAATGTATCTAAAGTTGTTTTAAAAAGTTGAGTCTTCCACTTCTACTTCAGCAAAAAATTTTATGAAAATTAAAATGACATTTATAATAATTTTATTTAGTTTTGAATGAAAATTTTACCAAAGTGTTTTAAAACAGAATAATAAATACGTAATATTGTTGTGGGCAATATTTGCAAACGTTTTCTTATGGGTCGATTACGGATGGGAGCACAAATGAAGTTGAGTTGCCAGCAGCGAAATTAGGCAACGCCGCCCATGTTGAAATTAGGGATGTAAAGAATACCGATACCGATATATCGGCGATACTTTACGTTTGCCGATATATCGGTATCAGCGATATTTTACTGTCGATGAGCCGACACTTTTTTTTATAGGTTTTTTGAACAAACAGTTTAATTTTCAATGATTATTTTTTGCAAACAACTAAGAGCAAAAAATCAAACAGAAAAATAAATTGTTTCCTTTAATTCTTAAGCTAGAGGTCGGTCCACACCCGCGTTTTGTGAGTATGTTTTTCATTTTTTGCCCTTATTTCAAGACGCTTGCTAAAGTAGACACAAATCCCACTTCATTCTATCGATACGAATATGCGCTTTACGCGTTTGCTGTGTAGCTTGATAATAAAATTTTACACTACGACATGTGAGACTGATGCATAAACGCATTTAACGCTTGGTTTGGACCTGCAGCAGAATTTTCTGCTAATTTTTAATGATTTTTGTGAAAATAAAAATCACTTCGCTACAACTTTTGGGCTACTTCGAAGAGACCACAAAATCCATAAGCAAAGTCACTCATACATTTGCTGACGCTATTTCCGTAGTTAAAGGTGTGGCTTAACTAAAGAAAAAGTCTAGATATACCTAAGATTTTCTAATATTTCTAGAGACGCAGATCTGCTTGTTTACTGTCGCAATTAAATAGTACACTCAAATTTTAAGACCACAGCGAAGTTGTCAAATGAGTTCAGTCACATCTGAGAGAGGATTTTTAACTGCAGGTCTGCTTCAAACGGAGTTGCGAAGTTATCTCCGCAAAAGTTGAGAATACTTTATTTTGTAAACAAAAATTTTATAAATATTAATTGAATACTTATAATATCTTACACTGTTTTTTTTTCTTTTTAAAATAAATTTTACCATGAATTTAAATTCATGTCGTTGTTTTTAAAATCCTTTTAAAATCAATTTTAAATATTAATAATCTCTTACACTGTTTTTTGGTTCAAAAAATAAATTACTTTACTTGAGTTTAGTTCATTTTAGCTTGAATTTAAATTTTATATTCGTATCGGTATCGGCGACATTTCTTCATCCCTAGTGGAAATGTACAAAAAAAAATTTTTTATTTTATTTTAACATAAGCGGTGTTGCCTGAGCTCTCTGCTGGCCACTCAATCTAAGTTCAGTTGCTACCCATTAATCGAAAATGTGCGTTGTTGTGAAAAAAATTGTTGCCTTATTGTGAACACCAGTGAAATTGTTGCCGCCGTTGTGAACGAAGCTTTAGTTATTCCTCAGAAAAATATTCGATATTCAATATTGAAGAGAACTAATTCGTTTGAAAATTTGCAAGCATCGTTTTTTTTTAAGTAAATACAATGGGCAGTCAGTGCCATTATGTCCAAAATACTGCAAAAGAGAGCAAAAGTCCACCTTTTTGTGGATAGTTTTGTTGCAAAATGTAGTCAAACTGGAATTCTGCAGGTTTTGTCGCCTCGCCTTCACAGATTTATTATTTTTATGACACATATGTTGCTGCATATTGAAAAATATCTTCATGGAATCTTAAAAATGCTGATAATAGGAATAGTAAGTTTTGTAGGGTCTTACTGAGCCTTTTAATATGAAAAAATAACTGAAACAGTTGTGAAGCATAACATTTTCGCGTTGAATGATTTTCATTCAAAAATTCCAAATGACAATTTAGTGCTGCTTTATCATCAGGAAGTCGCCGTTCGCGTTGACACATTCTTATTGTTAATCGGCATAAGAAACCATGTGATCCTTACATTTAAGGTATACAATGTGTTCAGCAAATTTATGTAGAATGTTACGGAGAACATTTTTGTGGAATATGTTAACCCTATAACTCCTCAATGTATGGGTCTTTTTTGTCTTTCTTTAAAAAAACAGCAAAAAACACCATTAAAACAGGGATTTAAGGGGTTAAAATGTTCCGCAAAAATATTATCCAAGCAATTTTACTATAAGTCTCTGAATACACCAAAACGGAAAATTCATCCAGACAGTCAGAAATAAGACACAACAAAAGAGAGCTTAGGGTTAATTTCGCATTTATTAAGAATTTTATTTTAAAGTACCCCAAAAATTTAGTATGAAAAAAAATAGTTCAAATTTAACTAAAAATCACTAATATCTCTATTAGTTTACCTTAGATAGCAAATTTGGATAGGAAGTATTCATTAATTACTTGTTTTTTAGCTCTATGCAACTCCACTTCATTATCATACAATTTCCAGCATATTTCGGCGATAAGCGAATGAATGCTTTTGCCTTTAAATCGTTCACATTAATTTTTCATATTAATAAGATTTCTTTATGACGTGCTACGTTCCCAATTTTTATTTCTGATAAAAACACTGAAATTTATTTTTGTGAGAAAGCCAGTTTCTATACGCATTTCGCTGGTTGCTAAGTCCAGCTCGTCAGGAAACTTTTTCTAAAGACTTTAGAAGAGCTGAAAATGCTCGTATTATACAAATAAGACTATAAAGTGAATAGGAATTGGAAACACTCAGGTCTTACATATAACAATATCAAAGCTTCAACAAAGCAACAACAATAAATTTATCTTACATTCCCCTACAATTGGCTGGTTTTTTCCATCTCGAATTGTAGTTTTCATATTTGTTTTGTTTTCAATGAATTCAGACGACGATTGTGCTGCGGCAATTTTGCTCGCTATTTGTTAAAACGGAGAAGAAATATAACAAAAGAAAAAGAATTTGGACTTAAGATTGCTCAAAACTTCGAGCTGTTTTTCAACAAACAATGCTGCTAAAATAATTAGAATTTACGGCTGAAAATGATTTTATTGTTTTTTTCTTCTACGTCTTTACTCTGCAAAGTTTTCGCTGAAATGATAACTTCTAGCACTAGACACCACAAAAAGTTTGACAAATATCAAACATGTCTGCCAAATATAAACAATTTTTAATATTTCTACAAACATTACTTCAAATGTTTGTCCAAACAGCAAACACCCCAATTAACAATACAAAATATTGGTACAACCGTAAAATGTTGTAATGTCTGTGTTGTTTATTATGCCTTTAACTGTTCAATATTATTAATGATACTCATTAATAATGCACGTTCATTAAAAAAAACCATCGTGTTGTTTTATTTTATTTTCAATCAAGGGTAATTAATGCGTTTATTACATGACACTAATGTTGTTTAATATAAAATAATTAATATATAAAGGACTAACATATATGTTACTCTCTAGTAAATTGCAAAGGCCTTTTGAAACCTCTTTTATTATTAAATAATTTAAAAGTTTGTTTTTAAATTATTGACAACTTGTTAAATTTTAAGAAAATAATTGTTTGTCCCCGTCCATATTATTAAAAATTTGCTGCGAAACATTTGATTTTGATAGTTAAGGGGAATGGCGTATGGAAAAGCGTACTTTGATTCACGTACAAGCCATTTTTGTGAGTTTGTGAAGCAGAAGAAGAGTTTGAAAGGAAGATGAAGAAGAAGGTGAAGAGCCATACAAAATACAGAAATGCTGCAAAATAAGAGTATTATTGAATGGACAGGAGTGCAGTTTCGAAAAAGAATTCAAGAACATTTTTGCAGCAAATGTTTCCAAGCATGGACAAGAACTTAGCTTTACTACCAGTGTGACCATTTTAGCATTTTTGCAGCTGAATTTAGCAATAAAAATTTTTATTTAGCTGCCAACTTTTCATTTAGCACTTGGCATTTTATTCAGCATTTTTAAGCATTATTTTAAACATTTTGACGAATAGTTTTTTTGATTTAACTTAAATTTGTTTACAAATTATAATAAATTTTGACAAAAAATTAAATTTTGTATGAAAATGGATAATTCTTATATTAAGCAATGGAATAATAAAAATGCCCTCGTCATGTTGTTTGGAAAAATTATTTGCCCTTCAATATTACGATATTGAGGTACAAGGATATATCACTTTGTATTTAGGTAAAAAAAATTCAATAGTGTAAATGTTTTAACAAATATTTTGCTTCAAACTGCTAAAAAAATAATTATTTTGAAACTACAACTTTTTTTTTAACTAAAACAAATACAATAATCGAAGAAATTTTGTAGAGCATAGAAATAAAATTGTTTTAATTTTGCATGTATCAGAGGTTTGCGGGTCGCTTAAATTTAAAATGTAATCTCAACTACCTACGCTATATATTTATGTGTATCTGATGCTTTACCTAAATCTACCAAATTGTTTAAATATTACCATTTATTTTAATTTCGTTAAAAGAAAAATAAGTCAGTCACTAAAACGTATTTATTTTCGAATAAAATTTTATACTGGTAAAATTTTTTTTACAAAATCTTAAAAAAATTAGGGTTATTTTAAGCATTTTTTTGCCATATCTAATGCCAGTTTTAGCTGTAAAAATTTTCAAAATCTTTTTGTTTTTGACGTTTAGGGTTATTGTGATTTATGGAAAAATAGTACGCGAACAAATCACATCTGTGAACGCCTATTTCTTCTTAAAATCCAGTCATTCGTCCACTTGCTTTTTTTTAATTTTTTTTTTTGTTGTGTGCACAAATAAATTATCAAAAGTGAAGTTGTATCATCCGCTTCACAATTCATCTTTTCTTTTTTACGTTTAAGGTTATTGTGATTTATGGAAAAATAGTACGCGAACAAATCACATCTGTGAACGCCTATTTCTTCTTAAAATCCAGTCATTCGTCCACTTGCTTTTTTTTAATTTTTTTTTTTTTTTTGTTGTGTGCACAAATAAATTATCAAAAGTGAAGTTGTATCATCCGCTTCACAATTCATCTTTTCTTTTTTACGTTTAAGGTTATTGTGTTTTGTGGAGAAATTTTTCGCGAACAAATCACTCGCACAGCTTTAGCGTTTATTATATCAAGGAGCACGGGCAGTTTTAGCGTTTATAATATCGAGCCTTTGCTGCAATAGAGTCATAACTCAAAAACCCCTTATTTTTGAGCTAATGTATTTAATTCTTTTATTCCCGGTGGAACATAGGGCCGCCTACAAGCTACTAATGTGAAGTTAATCGCCATATCGTTTCTTCATA
Source organism: Pollenia amentaria (assembly GCA_943735925.1). Taxonomy (NCBI): domain Eukaryota; kingdom Metazoa; phylum Arthropoda; class Insecta; order Diptera; family Polleniidae; genus Pollenia; species Pollenia amentaria. The sequence goes on along the minus strand of OX031008.1, from coordinate 193,166,426 downwards.
TTGCGTAAAAATTTCAAATTTGTGTTATGACTCTATTGCAGCAGCGGCTCGATATAATCTTTTGTCGCTAATTTTCGTTGAAAAATTCCAAAATTTGTTGTGGACATATGTGTTGATGCAATTCATCAGAATCAATGAAGAACTCGATTTTTAATTTTTGGTTAGTTAGTTAGGGCATTTCGCGTTTTAGGTAACGATATACTACTAATATTTTTTTAATATGTATAATTGATTTGGAAAAGTGTGAAAGCTAAATACCGGAGCGCAATGCTTGGTACAAATGGTCTTCCGAAAGGGCCATATGGACTTATCTAATGGTGGTCCCCGAATGTACTTTCGGAGGACGCAAACAAATGCAACATATTTAAGCTCTTTTATGAAATCTAACGGAAACTCTATTGTTTCGCAAGACCATTTGCACAAAACACTAAAGTCCACAAATGTTATGTTACGTTAGAATTTTTTTTTAATCGCAACAAATTTCTTTCTTACAAAATCTAATGAAAGTCGTTAAACTTGAATTATAGTCTCAAACGGCCTTAAGTAACGTTTTGAATTTTCATTTCCAGCGCCACAAGTGGTGAATGGGTGTATACTTGGTTTGTCATTAAGTGTGAAACTTTTCAAATATCCAACTTCGACCCCGTAAGGTGTATATATTTTGGTTCCTTGAGTAATTCTATGTCGATTCATCCATATCCGTATGTCTGTCTGTCCGTCTGCCTGTTGAAATCAAGCTTAATTCCGAACGACCGAAAAAAACAATTTTAATGTCAAATTGTTTTCAGTTCTCCCAAGTAGTTTGGAATTTAAATGAAGTACAAACGGAAAATACGGAAAAACCTGCCCAAAACAATAGATATTGTTATATTAAAAATTAACATAAATGGCTGAAGCAATAAATACACCAAGTCAATTAATTTTGCACAAAATTATTTTACATAAAAAAAAATCTGTATTTTAGTTAAATTTATTGAACAAAATTTGTTGAGATTTATGTAGGGAAAAATCGCAGGTATTGAAAAGTTTATAGCTACACAGAGAAAAAAGCGGGGTAATAATAAATAATTGTAACCTTACTCCAAATAGATTTTACATTCCGATCGTTCCCAGTCACAGTTGATATTTGTTGCATCTACAAAAGTGATATAAGTTACCTCCAATACTATTCGGTAACTGCAGAAATCATGTCATCGCCTTTAATATAATTCGGCAAATGTATAATCCGTATTTTGTTCACTCAAAAATTTTATTTTTATTTTAAAAGAATACATAAAATTCTAAAAAGGCATTTTTTTTTTATTTTATTCGCGCAACTGTGCTACTATCCAAAAGGACTATTTTAAAAGGTAACGAGAACTTAACAATTTTCAGGGTAGTAAAAGTGATTTTAAAATTATATGCGATTGCAATTTTTCTGGAAAATTGGTTTTCATTTCTTGCCCGATAAAATAAATTTAGGCTGTATTATAATAAAACATATCGTCATATAAAATGCAAAAGAGCCTATCACCATTTTTTTAAATGTATTTACGAACGATAAAAAAGCTACGAATTGTGACTACAAAAATAGATTTTAAGGATAGTATCATTGATTCATTGTTTCTTAACAATATTAACCAGAAAAAATCGTTTTTATAATCACAATAGTTGCCTTTTTATTAACTTTTTAATCTCTCCTGAAAATTTTTTTAAAATTTAATATGGTTAAAAAAAACATTTTGTAATTTTATAATACCTCCTTTTTCGTAAGATTTTCCCTCATTTTCTTTTTGTACGTAGTTTTACTATCGCAAACTTAAATCAAATGAACGAGAATCTTTGCTGTTAAACAACATAACAAAAATTGAGGAATGCATTTGAAAATACATTTGCCGTTAATAATTTTTGTCATGTAAGCCTAGTACTCTGTTCAACATTTCACGTGAAATGCTGTCAAAACTCATATGAAAAAAACTTGTGCGGAATTTCTATGAAAAAATGTTGATAGAGTTGTACTCTGTTTAATTTGTGATAAAGTTGCGAAATGTTTCTGGCAACATTTTTTTACAACTGCAAAATAATATAAGCTGCACTTATTTCACGTGGAATTTTTATCAAATGAAAAAAGTTTAAACTAAATATTAAAATGAGAACTGCAAAACATAAATAACACAACCGGTAACAGTTTTTCATCAACATTTACTTTAATTTTTACTTAATTTTTTATTTAAAAGAATACTTTTTAGTAAAATACATGTTGGTTTTGTTTACATGTGCAAAACAATGTCGCATACTTTGAAAGATTAATAACGTCAAATTGTGCAAACTCTCGAGATAGGTAACATTGATACATGTCAAATTTATCGCATGAAATAGTAGATGTTGCTGACCATTTTTCACAAATTGGAACAGAGTACTAGGCTGTAATCTCAAAAAAAAACATTTGATATTACTAAATTGCAATTGACATATATTTAAAAATGCAATCACATTTAATTTGCTTAACATCTCATTTGGATCAAATTATTTTACACTGGATTTTTGTCTACCGTAATTTTGTTGTTGCGATAAATGATGATTCTTCGCAACTTTTTGTGCCAAAAATAATACCTTTTGAATCAACTCCTTTTTATTTGCTGCAAATACAAATTGCTCAACAGCAAAAAGTAACTGCATATTTTTCCTTCGGTATAATAAACTAATTGAAAGTCTAATAGGATTAAAAATTCAATTAATAAATTTTACTTTTTTTTATTTTTCTAAAAGGTAAGTTGAAAACAATTTTACCTTTAATGAAAAATTAAAAAATTATTAAGTATCTTATCCTAGAAGAAGGCGCGGGGAGTACGTAATTAAGTTTTATTAAGTAGGATTTAGTTAAAATAAAACAAAATTTTTAAAAAAAGCATAATTTGTATGAATATGTAAAAAAAAAATATGCTTAGTTTTTAAACGTTAAACATTGCTTTTCAATTTAATGTAGTTAGTTGATCATTATTTAACATTGACATATTAAACATCATTACATTTAAATTATTTCAGTAACATTGATTTTATTCTGAAAACAGAGATACTTTGATTATTGTCTTTATTAGGAGCATAAGCTCTGAAAGAGGCAATAGTCATTGAATCTCTTAAATCACTTTGGTACACCAGATTTCAATATGTTTCATTTTTGTTACAACATTGCACTGCGTACAATACATTCAATTAAAATTTTTTAAGTTCTCTTAAAATAAAAAAAAAAAAGAATTCATCCTCTTTCTAAGACGTGATGTCTTGTAAAGAAATATCACATCACATCTATTTCACACATTTCTCTCATCTACACTGTCTTTTTTGAGTTATGGTGGTGCTTTCTACTGAGCTAAAATATATAAAAATACTTTAACAAATGAATTTCACAAATTCATAAGAAAAAAAAAACTAAAGGATTACTAACAATTCATACACAATACACATACAAAAACATTTAAATCTTTTCGCATTTGTGTGTTTTGTTTGTGTATTATTGTATGTGCATTTTTTAATTTGCTTTTAAATCTACTTCTTATAATAAAATATTAAAAAAATATACTAACAAAACGGAAAAAAAATAATAATAATTATTTATACTTATATGTATATGTATATAACTGTATGTATGCAAGTTATTAAACAATTAACTAACTACTCAACATACTTACTAACTCTAACACACTTACTAACTTCCACATACTAACCAAAACTAACAAATAATTTTAAATACATACATAAATACATTAACAAATAATTACAACTACAAAGCAAATAAGATGAACAAATAAAACATACATACATATTCGCATATCTATCACATACACACTTTTAAATACATACAAAATAATAACAATTGTATATGAAACCCATGAAAGAATAACAAAGTAAAAAAAAGCCAAAAATATTTCAAGTTTTTTTAAAGAACATTTTTAAAAGAGCTTTGGTTTTTAGTTTAAGTGTTGTTTAAGCTTTTTAAAAAAACAAAAATATAAAAAATGAAATAAAACTAATTTTTATATTGTCTCAGATAATTTTTTTTCTGCTGTAAAAGTACTTGAAGTATATAAAATTGTATTTTAAAAAACAGATGTTTTAGAACAAAAAAACAATTTCATTTAATGCTAAAAAATTATTTTTTTAGTAAAAAAGAGATACTTTGGTAAATTATTTCGGCTTATTTTTGAAGGCGACGAGTCCTGCAGCTATTTCTTTACGTATATCTGGAAGCAGTTAAATTATTTCTTCACTAGATCTGTGGCAAAAAGGAAAAAGTGATTAATTCGACTTTTAGTAAAAAAAAGAGATACTGTGGTAAATTATGCCGGGTCATTTTTGAAGGAAACGGGTCCACCAGCTATTTCTTTATGGAAATCTAGCAGATGTAAAATTATTTCTTCATTAGATATATTGGTGGAGACAATGGCATTCTCCTCGTGCAAACCCAGCTGGTATTTTGTATCATAATCGAATCTTTTAAGAATCAGATTCAACAACAAAATTACCGCATATGAGCTCATTTTTCGATCATCAATGATACTCCCGATGTGAGAAAATGGTACCCTACACATCAATCACCTCAAAGAATCATTTGTGTTACAATTTCTGATGCCTTTTAAAGCATATGAATCACATGTGAATTCTTTTTCAATCTCTTTAGTAATAATTCAGTTTCAAATTCAAATCATTTAGCAATCAGTATTTGAAAATATGAATGAATCATATATGAATCCTTATTCAATCGCTCAAGTGATAAGTAAGTAAGACTAATTTTTGTGATTTTTACAAAAAATTATCGCCCAAAAATTATCGCCGAGCAAAAGGAACGATTGTATAAAATTAATACAATTGCAGAAGCCATGTCCACAAAATGGTAGAACAACTTCCTCATAATAATGCGTGTCTTTTGCTAGGAACACAACAGGGACGAACGACTTACTTCGTCCTATACGAAGAATTTCTTAGTAAAAATTCGCTGAGTTAATTCGTCGTATGAAGCATAATTACAAAATTACAAATTTGAAATCAATGCTATTGTTGCAATAGCAGTTTCGGATTATTTGTCTATTACGCCCTGATGAAAGGCTCTGTCGTCAAATGCTAATGAACTTGCCCTTGTCAAATTGCCCGCTGCAAAATACATACATATCGATTATATTAAAAAAAATGTGTCATTTTTTCAATTAAAGCGTGTTTTATTTTGAACTGACAAGCCTTCTGAGATCAGCTCTTTTGCAAGTCATTTATTTGTAGCGGCAAATATACTTACAAATCTATTTATTTACACATAGTCAGTCTTCAAAAAAAAAAAACAATAATTTTAATTAACTGAAATACAATTAAAAGTGAATAGATCTATAAATGAGTATGTAATTATATCTTATATATAAAAAATTACACTGTGCAAGAAATTGGCACTTTTTTTTCGTGACAAGCTGGGCAAGATTGGATCTGGTTTTCGAGATATACCGTTATTTCGAAAATGGAGGAGGTTGTACAACATATGTTCGCATAACTCAAAAACGCTTTAGCTTATTGAAAAAACTTAAAAAACCGTAAAATCCTCAAAAAAGTAAATCCTCATTCTAATATCTGCAGTCGTTTTAGAAACATAATTTTTTTTTGGAAAAAAAATGATTTTTTTAGCAAAATTTCGAAATTTTTGTTTATTAAAAATTCATAAAAAATGGAAAATTATGTTAAAACTCTATGTGCCCGGCTTGTCTGTTTTTTCAACTAGCATAGTGTTATTCATAGAATTGAAAAATTTGACCATTTTTTTACTGTGGTAGCCCCAGGATGCATCAAATCTATATAGCGGTTGAGCTGTGTTATTTGTTTTGTGAACTATTTTAGGTTATGAAATCAAAAAAGAACGTGTGAAAGCAAAAATTATAAACCTTCTGTATTTGTTAATTTTGGCAGACAAGCGCAACTATATATGGATTTTATATCTGACAAAGCTTCTGCATAATACATGCCGCCTTAAATCAGCTTAATCAACCAACTTTAAAAAACCATTGTAAATTGCTAAGTATCTCTTTTCTACTGTGATTGTTTTACGGTGAAGTGAATTCCGAGTTACTACTTGGTTAAATTTACATTTGTATTCCAATTAGGCAAACTCGTAACTTGGAGCTGATCAGTCTAAATTACTTTAGATCTGCTTACGCAAACAGTGACTAATTTCTATTTAAAAGCTTAGGATATCTACTTAAATAATTTGATAATATTAAATTCGGCTTAAACAACAATTAACCAAAAAATAAAAAATTATTTATCAAAAACCAACCCTCTTAATATTTAAAGCTTTTAATTTTTTCACAAATATTATCATCATTAATTCTTGAATATATATTATTATAATTTCAATTAAATTTTCTTTCGTTTCTTATTAATACTATATTGCGAACTATTATCATTTTTTGTTTCGTTTTTTTTTTTTTTTTTTTTTTGTAAAAAAAATTACGAACAATCAAAAATACTTCTAATAATCAATCACATATTTTTATTGTTATTATTCCAAATTCGTTTTTTCCTCCATACTACACAATCGATTTAAAAAATATATAAAAAAAAACCTATACCAAAATTTGTCTAAACATCATGGTCGCATAACAAAAATATTTATTTAAATTGATAACTTTGAATAAAATAAATAAATAAATTGTTCAACTAAAAATCATCATTGACCAAAATCGTTAACAATATAAATTAAAATCAACAACAACTAAAACTAAACCACCTTAACGAAAAAAACTAATTTGCGCCAAATTAAATCCAAAAAAAAAATATATATTTATACCAAAATCATAATCATTAAAAATCGATAACAAATCATATTCAAATCGAATCAAACGATATTTAAAACAAACAAAAACCTCAAAAACCAAATCAACTATTCTCTAATTAAATGAAATGAAAATCCCGTTAATAAATAATAATTAACAACCTAATAATCATATAAACACTGGACGAATCATTGATAAACCAGGCGCAAGACCACCACCCTTAAATACGATCCTCCCTATACAAAAAAGCCAATGACAAAGGCCTACGGAGCTGCAGTCACTGCCGCAAATCATCACTCAACGGAAGAGGTTTCTCCTGATGGTTCCAATAAATTAGTTTATGCCAATCAACCAGGTTTCAGGTAAATCTCTATAAAACAGAAAACCATTTGCAAATCTTTCAACGAGTATCATATAAATCTGAAAATTTCTTCATTTATTTCCCAGCCGTGATAAAAGTATTCACAGTCGCCGTTATACTGGCAGTGATGATGATCAAACGCATTCAGGTAATTTTCTCTTTCTTGTGATTTGTATTTTTTTTTTTTTTTTTTTGTTTTTATTAAAAAATTTAAACAAACCGTACGTGTTTTTTTAATACTCTCATTGTTATCGTAACGTACATTTGTAATATTTAGATGATTTTAGAAAAAAAACTAACATTTATCTAATACTTATATCAAGTAATACATACTTTTCTGTCTTAACTGTCTTTACTTCTTCTATTACTATTTTAATTGTTAACAACTATTATGTTTCTATTACTATTTCTAATAAACATTAAAATATAGTTAAACTTTGTTGGCGTTCAATGTTTTTTAATTTTTCTTTAACTTTTAAATTTCCAAAAATATATTTTATTTAGTTTATTATATTTGAGTTCTTTTTTTTTGTTTATATTTTTAAGCCCCAAGCAATAAATGTTTCTTTTTATTTTTCTATAAAATTTTTATTTAAAGAAATTCTTTTACTTATAAAATTTTTTATGTCTTGAATTAAATGTGTATTTATCTAAATAATTAACAAAAGTTTTGTTATGAAATAATATTTGTAGATTTAGTTGTTTTCTACTTATTCTTTTCTTTGGACTTAATTTTCTAAATGGCTAGATTAGTTTATAGTTAAATAGATTTTAAAGTTAAACTAAAAGTTCATAAATGTGTAATTAAAAAATCTTTTAGCAAATGTTACAATTGTTAAAAAAAAAAAACAATCTATAACACGACTTACTTGAGTTAAATTAAATCTAAATTAGAGTTTTTCTTTTCCGAATTTTTAACAAAAATTTCTTAAACATTTAATGGTTACTTTAACCATATTCAGTTTTAATAAATTCAACTCTTTTAAATCAAATGTTTTTTTATTTTTTTCTATCGAGAAAAAAATTGTCTTAGCTATTTTAAATAGAGGTTGATTGATTTTATAATTAATTATAAAAAATATAATTTTATGGTTCATTCATATTCAAATTTCTAATCGCGAATACGAGTGCGAAATTCCAAAAATTACTAGCACCATTCAATGCAGCGTACTCAAATTGGCTCAACTTGTGAATGGCCCAGTTTGTTAAAAAAAAATTTAAAATTCTTGCACACTTTCCAAAGTAAACTTTGCGTGTGAGAAAGGATTCTCAGCTATGACTGAAAACTTCTTTAAACTAATTCAATTAAAGATATTCATGCAATTTAAAACCATAAACTTTACATTGAAGAAAAACTTAAATTTAAATGGGAAAATAATTTTTATGGGTTTTTAAATCTGAACTGGTCAATGTCGAATTGGTGTGAAAGAAGCTGAACAAGAAGTATTTAAGAATATGGTATATTTCAAATGTTCGCTTCAGCTTTTTACTGTAGCAGAAAAACGAGAAATCTGAATCTCAATGTCGTGGAGATCCGGCTAGGTTTGGGTTTTAGTGCATGAATTGCTAAAGATGTTTTGCCTTAAACCTGAAACTCTTTTAAGTCCTATAATCTTACAAAATTAGATTTTATGATATTTAATTTATATCATTAGCGACATTAATGCAATAATGCTTTAATGGTTGAGCCTGAGCGGTTTTCGATTTAGACCTGCAACTTCCAAATTTTTAGATTATTTGAATATTAATAACCTAATTCTTTAAACAATTTTTTTAGCTTACAGAATACAGAACTTAATGCTGACAACGTTGGTACAACCAAAATGCACGATGTTAATTGCAAATTAGACAAAAGGTTTTCAGATAATTATCTTAATTTTTTTTAGTATGATAGAAGGATCTACGAAAATTATGTGTGAAAAAAAATATCGGCCAAATGTTCGCTTGCATGACTCTATCCGATGGTCCATATTTTCAATTACTCTGAGACATAATTGAGGTTCAATGTCGTTAATGTTCCAAATTATCTCACTCTTTAGCCCTTGAATTGTTAATAGCTTATTTCTTTTTAATATCCTCAAAGAAAAAAGTCCAACGGTGTCAAATCATATGATCATGGCGGCCACAACGTAAGATAGCACGGTCAAACAAACAGTCACTCTTTGTGGATGCATCAGCTTTTCAACACTCACTCTAGGATTTTTATTTGCCAAAATGTGGCAGTTCTGCTTGCCAACGAATCCACTGAGGTTAAAGTTTGCCTCGTCATTGAAGATGATGTTCTTTGTAAAGTCACCATTCACTTCAGTCTGTTCAACCAAACATTCGGCGTATTGACGCTGAAATATTCAGTAGATTTCAACTCTTGAGTCAATTGATCATGGTAGGCGTGTAAATTCGCATCAGTGACGTTCGTGAGATGTTCAATTGTTGGGCACGAAGACGAGTCGAGGTTGACGGCTCTTCTGCCATTATATCACCAACAACAGAAATGTTTTCCGCAGAATGAACTGGGCGAGCATGCGCAGGTGTTTTCACATTTCCTACAGACCCGATTTGCTGAAATTTGTGCAAAATTCCCCACAATCGGGATTATGTGGACAAAAAATTGTTTGATTATGCGGACAAAAAAAAAAAAAAAAAAAAATAACGAAGTGCACGAAATGCATTTTTATTTGAACGCCCATTTTCGTAAAATGCTACAACAACCTTAAAGCGCTGCTGACGTTAAGGTGTGTCTCACAATAAACATCGTGCGTTATAGTTTGCCCACACTTTATGCCTCTACAGCTGACTTTAAAACGAAATATGTATATTAATATTAAGAGCTAGACCTAATGATCCTCCGCATTACAGATTTTCATGCATTGGGAAAGTTTATGGTCTAGTTCAGGTCTCAGATAATATGTAATGCAAGCAAATGTGAAACATTAAATAAGAAAATAATAAGAGTATCGCACATAAATGGCCTAAAATAGATGGTTGTATGCTATAGCACAGTATTTACCAAGTTATGTAAAGAGCTATGGCATTATGTCTTCCTATATTATTATATGGACTAAAAGTACTACAAACTGCTATCAATAGACTTAAACAGTGTTTTAATAGAGATCTTTGGACTAAAATATATATCACACACTCATATGATTTATTATGCTTTAAATCTATTGAAATGTGATTTAAATGTTTTATAAATCTGAGAATAATATTACAATTTTATGGGGGAATCTTTTGCATCTTAATAACAAATTTAGCTTAGGACACTCCAGTAGAACTATTTACCCTGACATTCTACTCAAATTATGAGTAGTTCATTTGTGGAATTCTATTATATCATGTAGAGAGCGCACATTCTCTGATTCCATATCACTGTTTAGGGAAATGTTGTTAGAAAATCTGTAGAAAATTAGAAGTTTAATGTATAAATATGCCACGAGTGCTTATATCGTCCTTGTATCGTTTTAAACATTTGTGCAATAGAGGGTCTTAAAAATAGTTATACCTTATTTAAAAAATACGGAAAAAAATATAGAATTTGCCATACGATTTGGCTGGATTAACTTGTGCGACAGGGCTTACAATCAATATCATTTTAATAAATAAATAAATAAAAATGCAGACTTTTTTAATTAAAAAAAAATTTGAACGATGAAATTAAAAAGATTTTATATTTGTTAAGATAGTTGAGTTAAATACATTCAATTTATAAAGTATAACTATCCAGTGTGACATAAAGAATGCTGACGAAGGCCGTAGCGGGCCAAAAAATTCATTACATTCTGCTGATGTCTAATAATTGTAAATTTTTCTGTACATAAATATACTTCATTGCTATCCAACGGAAAGCTATGGTAAAATGTAACAAGAAGATACAAGATAATAGTCTGGTAGTTAAAGTCGTTCCTAAAAAAATTTAAGGAATACAGCTATTATAAAAAATACTTTATAAAATAAATAACTAAAATTTAACTCATAGAATAAATTCGAAAAAATAAAAAATGTTGAATATAATAAAGTTGCTTATGAAAAAGAAATAATTCCCAATATCTATTTTTTTAATTTATATATTTTAAAAAATATATAAAAAATGAAACTATCTAACAGATTGTAATGAAATTTTAAACATAGATAGATTCCTATCAAGAAAGACACATAAGCTTAACTGATAGAAAAGGCGTCATAAAGCTGCTGTATTTTGACATCAGTACTATAACAAGACTCTTCGTTTTTGACCCGTGACACTTTTCATCACTGTGATGTCAGCCTTAACATCACTTTGTCAAATTGTCATCAGGGTCAAACGTTGAAACTACACAGAAATGACGAATCGGAGTCGGTTTAATAAAACATGTCATCAGTGCAATGACTCAGTAATATTGCAGTAAGGACTCAGTAGGCTAAACTTAATGACAAACTGTCATTCAATTGAGAGATTATTATTATTTACTTACCCGTTACACATGTTTGTTTCACTTGTGTTGTATTCCGCCCTTTGTTAACAGAAGAACTCTCAATTATAAGACATCATCAGCATTCCCGATATGGTTTTCGTAATCATTCTACTTTGAAAATGTTATGTTTTTAACTAAATTATTAAAAAAATAAAATATGGGAATTTTGCTTCGTTTTATACTTTTTAAACATGAAAATAATGTTAAAAATACAATAAATGTGGCATCGAATTGATGAAGTCATAGCATAGATGACGCAGAAAATATGACAAAATATTAAGGTGACGTTCTTCATTGGATTGATGTCACTTTTTGCCTCATTGATGCAATTTGTAATAACATTGATGTCACATTTCTGATGTTAGGTCATTATTAATATGATGATACATTTTTATATGACTGTATGAATATTTTCAAACATGGGACTACAAAAAGGGTGACCGTAGAATACGCCAGGTATCCACTAGTATTAATTGCAAATGTTAATGTTTACTTAGCAATTTTAAATTAAAAGTTATTGGGAAAAATACCATTTATGAACTTATTAATAGCACCAAAATAATTAATAATTTGATTTTTTGTATGTCTTTCGCAAATAATTATTGTATGTATTTTTAATGTTAAAGGAATGAAACTAGATATGTGTTATAGAAAAATATTATAGCAAAATGATAAAATCTATTACAGAAAGAAGGACTTTTTCATGAAAAAATTTACTAATAAACCTCCCGTTTCAACAACCAAGCATCATTATTGTACAAAAAGTACCTCGGCTGCCATAAATTAGAAAAATATCGTATTAAATGAATTTTTTAAAATCGCAATAAAATTGCAGCAATTTAGATTTTCTGGAACATTTTTTTATAGTATTTCATAAGAATTGAAAAGATTACAATCATTTGAATCAAAACATGGAATCAAATTTGTCGTTAAATTTATTGAAAAAAAAATATGTTCAGATACAATAATTTTATATCCAGTTGAAAGCAGATACGACACTCCGATGCGAAGTTAAAGCCCGATTCAAATAAATACTTAAGCTAAAAAATGAAATCAAAACAGTTCTTAATTCTATAAATTTCAACAAGAACTAAAACTTTCTTTTAAAAAATATACAGGATATATTATTGTTCATTAAGAATTTTTATAACACGTTTTAGGTAAAAAATTTAGGTTTCCTTTGTTTGGAAATTGATTGATTTGTGAAAAAAAATTATTATTTTAGCACCATTAACATATTTGCACTTTGATATAGAAACGTATTTTTTCATATTTTAATTCACTTTAATTGCTCCGTCTTTATGTTCACTCTTCATATATTTGAACGTCAACAAAGTTACAATAAAGAAAAATTAACAAAAACTAAAAAAAACTGATTGTTATTTTAACATTAATACAAACAAAAATTATGAAAATAAAAAAAAAATCACAAATAAAAAAAAAATATGTACATTCAAAACATTTCCCTCTCCCACTCTCCTTCACAGAAAAAGGTATTTTAAAGAAACACGGTTACGGTCTTGTACATGGTGTACACGATGATGGTCAATCCGATAATTTAGAATTAATTACGCAAGACGGTACTCTGGCATCGTCGAGTGGTGCTGCGGTATCGGAAGTTGAACGCACATTAAAATCGCTCAATGGCTATCATGAGGATATTTTGGAAGCGCTACGCAATGCAGCCTCACATCGAGGCACCGGCACTGGCAACACACCCGTTGGCAGTGGCAGTCTCAGTGAGGAAATGTTACGCAAAACCCTACAGGAATGTGCTTCAGCTCAACTTGGCTACACCACAGAGCCCTACAAACGTTCGAGTGGTTCAAAAACTAGTTCTCGAGAGAATATATGCGATCAGGGGCCACCGCACGCCCTGCTGGTCGAAACATCCAGCATGGGCGGTCCTCACGTTGGACCCATTATGCATCATCACCGCTCGCAGCATCAGTTGCATCAGCCACTGATGCAACAACAACCGCTACCCGATGAGGAGGATGCTCCCGCCACCGGGCCCTTACGCATACGTAATCTTGAGGATCTTATAAGACAACTCGAACATCATTCTTCGAGACACATGAGTCCCAGTGGCTCAGAAGACATACGAATTTCTGAAACAGAAGGCGATCGTCATTATAGATTAGATAGTTCTGCTGCTTGTAGTGAATCCTCGCAAGGGTTAGTAAAATAAAAATCAAAAAAAAAACGTATAATGAGTATAATTGTGCTTGCTGCATCATAATTTACTTAAATATTGTGTTGGGGCTGTATAGTAGGTGTCTATTTTTTTGGCATAGAAACTAATAATACTAAAAAAATACACAAAACTTAATAAGAACGCTTTCAAATGTTATTAATTATAATAAATAATAATTAAATGGTATTAAACTAGGAATTGATTGAATTCATGGATTGAGTTTTAAGAATCTAAACAATTAGAAATTATACATTTATTTTTTAAAAAGTTGTGCAACCCGCTTTTGAACAAAAAAAAAACATACAAAAACATTTTAAATTAAAACAAAAAAAATGTATAAAACAACAAAAAAATTTAACACGCTAAAATATCCCTTAACATTGATAGAATTCAGAATCCATACATATTTAAAACAACAACATATGAATATGAACAAATTTTTTGAAAATTTTTTACAGACTATCATTATGGCGTGGAATATCTAGTGTGATGAAGGTAACCCCATCCTAATAAAAAAAACAAAAAAAATTAAACAAATATTTATCTAAAAATATAAACAAAAGTAGAAAAACGGGTAAATTTTTAGTAATTAAATCAATTTTTATAAAAAAGATTAAAGTTTTTGAATGATTTTTAATACTAGAAAAAATAAATTGAAAAAACCAAATTTTAGTTAAATCAAAAATTATTTGATTCCAAATTTTTAACTTTATAATTTATGTAAAGTTTAGAGCAAGCTCAGTTTTAAATTAAGATTAATGAGCTACTTTTTCACCTTTCGCTTTTTCTCGCAATTCAATAAAGATTTTAATTTAAAATTTACTCATGTCTTTCAAAATCATTTGAAAACTTTTTTCTATAAAAAAAGCTCTTTTGAAGCATTTATTTGGCTGCCAAACGAATTTATAATAAAAGAAATCTTAACACCAAATTTTGATTCACAAAAACTCTTAGGCATTTGTAAAACAAAAAAAAATTACATTTTCTATTTAACTTAATTTAAGCGTTAGAGCTCGGGATTAGCTTTAGCTTGATTAATTCTTATTCTCAATTCTTCTCTATTTTTCGCTTTCTGTTGCCAGTTTCCAATACCAATTATTCAAAAGTCGTCTTCTGCGCAGTCTCTCCATTTCGTTTGCGGTCATATGGGCTAATGGGCTTATGCCATATGGGCTTATCGCATGGTGGAACTTAACCACGGCGTGTTCAACTACAGGTGGTGTCGGAACTACAACAATCCAAAAACAACAGAAACAACATAGGGTTTTTTGCATTGCATTGTTAGTGTTTACGGTCCAAAATGTCAACCATTCCTAACAAAACACTAACAAATCAAAGCAAATTGGCTCGAACTGTCAAAATCAGATGGCGTTTCGACACCACCTCTAGTTGAATTCGCCTTGATTGGTGAAAAACTATGCGTTAACCAAACGCTCTCGTGTGAGCTTTGGCCATTACACAAATACATACACAGATAGCAATTTCAAGTGAATAATCCGACAAAAATTACACAGCCTCCCCTTGTTAAGAAGCTGGAGCTATCTAAGCTCCGCTGATTTAGGAATAGCCAGCCACATTTGTTGAGTTCCAGCAGCAGCTAGAGAGAATAGCCACAGGCCGAACTTTTCTCTCGAAAACAAATCGCATGATAATAATAAAAAGCAACCAACAATGAACACTGATATCTCAACCTTTCATCTGCTTTAAATTTCAGAGCCTCCCCCAATCATCCTGTTGACACCACGACCTTAATATCTACTAAGAGACTACTAAATCTTCATAATATCATTCATTCCCAAGTAACAACCATTTTGATTATTGCATAAAACATGCCACAAGAGTGAAAAGATTAGCCTTCCTACGTGAAAAAAATCCCTTCCCATGGTTTTTGGTATAAACAAGAGCCACTACGTGGTCTCCGAAGGTATCCCTTCGTCAGGAAAATACCCTTTTGTTGCCAGAAAGGCATCTTTCCATTAGAAAATCAAGGCTTCTGCAAAGCCAATCATTCTGCAAGGCAGGAAGTATTATTTCCAGCAGCAAAACGGAGGCATCAACTAATAGTTAGATCGGTGCTTGATCACCGGGAGCAACTAACTCCTTCAGCGCCAAAGTTGAGTACTTTGTTGAAATCTCGAACTGGAAAAATCAAAGGACGTTAAGAACCCTGTAATTTTGGCAGGTTTTTAGCGACCCAGTCATACAAGCACCTGTTACTTTCCCCAGTTAGTGTAACATCAAGATGTTAGAACCCTCAAGATGGTAAACTATGCCATATCTCCAGAGAGACGTCATCAAGTATATCTGATGCCGTAGATTAACATTGGTTTTTGTGGTGTGATGTCGTCCATGCGTGCCATTTGTCAGGCATATCGTAGGCCCTTATTAATTTAACTGTGACCTCTCCTACATATAGCTCGAACAGTTCGATGTTACTTCTTTAAGCGCAGTAACCATTTCTATCGCGCATTGGGCCAAATATTCTGCGTGGGATTTTACTTTAAAATATTCATAGGCGCTGCTGTTCGTTAGCTATCATGGACTCTTTCGCATCCATACATGCAGTTTCTTAAACTAATTTGTAAGTGTAGATTTTTTTCTGTTTAACATACTCCTTATTTGCCGCAGATACGCGGCTATTTATCCTACTTGCATGCTCAGGTATACAAAGGTCGTTACACCTTCATAGTTTTAGGTCCCGATTGATTTTAAGATACCGGAAATAAATCTGTTGCTAGAAATCTGACCTTACGAAAAATTGCCATGTCGACATGTCGAATATATGAAAAATATAAAACGATTCCTTATGCTTTTTAGATCTGAATTAAAACCATTTATTTCGCGACCCTAGAACAAGAAGGTTTGCACCAACACTACATGTAAGTAAGAATCTTGTTCTCCTAAGGTCGCGATTTGTTGTCACTTTTAGGCAAAACCACCAAAGTTTACGAATTAATTTTTTATCTGATTGCTAGAATAAACTTCAAAATCAGGCAAGAAGAGCAGTATTGTTAATAAATGAATTATTCTAAAATAGCAATTTTGTAATACAAGACAAAATCATAAATTCAAGCTTTTCCACTTCAAGCCAAATAAATGTTTACCTAAAAGCTTTAAGAAACCCCGTTTAATAAAAATTAATGGGACATTTTAGTTGATTACTTCATGTGAATTTTATTATATAGATTAAAAAAAAAATAATAAGATAATTTCCTATGGCACCAACATTTAATTAAAATCTAAGCTATTTAGTTTAATCAATATAAATAAAAATTTCAATTGGCTTCAAAAAATAGGCACCTAAACTAAAAGAAAAAATTGCTCCAAAACTTTGTTAAACTATCCCTACACACCATGGCAATATAATTGTTTCTAATAAAATTGTATTTATATTTTCTTTCTTTCTTTATTTCACACTATTTCACAAAAAAAAAAAAAAAAAAAAAACATTTTTTTTTTAAACTAGATCAAATCAACAATTAGCACAATCGCAAAAAACTGCAACAATACATCCGTCTTACAGCAGTCGTTGTCGACCGCGTGTCGAAGAAGATTCACGTTTCTCCTATGGAAGGTACAGACATACCACTACAACCAGTAGACATCCATCACATCAATCACATTCACCTCATGCTTTTGGCCATCATGCACATCATTCGCATGCTCATGGTCATGCAACACACGGTCCACACTCATCGCATCATTCATCGCATACACACTTGCATCAGGACGACGATGGCATCTATGAGAGTGCCGATCATCATGATCGACAAATGGTAGATACGCGTCTTGACCCACGGGAAGTTCCCGATAGTGAGAGGTATGTATACGCAATGCATTCACTTTAGAGTTAGAAATTTTGTTAAGAAAGAAAAAATAAACTAAATGAGCAGAGGAATTTTGAAAATATCCCATGTAGTAGTTGAACAACCTTTTAAGTTTATAATTTTCTTCATATATAGTTTTCCCTGTTACCTCCCAACCCAGAATAATTTCAATGTAGTGAAAGTTGAAGATTTCATCTTCATTATTTGCTATTGCGTTCCAATTCCGATTTAATTTCAATTACATTTTATGTTGCCTTATATGTACGTCTGTTATGTATGTATGTATGCGTGATACAGTTTTAACAATAATTTCGTAAAACTCTTTTTTTTACATTTATTTTCATATGAACAAAATAAAAATATAAAACTCATGAACATTAATGTAACAAAACGACCATCAAAATCTCATATTCACATTCAACATCATTAACATTTTGTGGCATTGACATCTCGAAATGATCGTGTGCAAAATAAAAAAAAAATAAACATTTGAAACTGCGCTTTGCATGTGGCGCTTACTCTCACCATTTGTAAACATCAATCAAACCACATCACTTAACATCATCACAACATCATTCCTTTTGTTCGTTCGTTTGATTGGTCGATCGCTCGTACATTCGATCGCCCTTCTACGTTTTATTTGTTTGATGCGTTTCGATATGTTTGTACGTGTTGGTGCGTTCGTTCTTTCGTTTATTCGTTTTTCTGCAACACCCACTCGTTATGACTGTTGCGGTGCTGTTTTGTTTGTTTTTTTTTTATTCCGTTTTGTTTCTTATATTCAATGAAACAATTTTTTTATTTTTCATTGCCGTTTCCATCCACGTTTTCGGTTAATCTCATTCGTTTTTGGCCTATAAACATTTCTTTTTTTTTTAATTTCGACATACGTATGTTTTGATTTTGTGTTTTTGTTATTCCGTGTACCGTTGTTCCTGTTATGATTATTATTTTCTAGTGATGACTTTATTCAAGCTCAACAACAGTTAGCCCGATGGGCGAGTGAGGATGTGGTATCCGTCGTGGTAATGGAACAGCCCCTAGCCGGTACAACAGCGGATTCCCAACAATCCAGCGGCGGGGGCGGACACACATCGGGAGCGGCATCAACGAATACCGCTATCCACCACCAGCATCCGCACCAGCACCACGGCGATCATCCATCCTCGGCACAGGCCACATCAACCACAACGGTGTCGGCAGCGGGTTCAATCAATGCTCATATGAATATGGGGGCCGTTCCAAATGGCATCGCTGTAAATCAGAGGGACTACTACCCCTCACCTCCCTCCACGGAGACGGAAAGCAGTGGAAGTGTTATCCAGCCGCTCAACCGTCGCTACACTATACAGGGCGATACAAGTCAACAGCAGCTGCAATTGCATCAGCTACACCAACATCAGCATCAATCCCATCAGCAGCAGCAGCAGCAGCAACATCAATTGCAGCAGCAACAGCAGCAGCTTCAAATGCAAGGCGATACCACCACCAGCAGCAGCAACAACAGTCAATCCGGTCAAATCATGGAGAATGGTCGTTATCCGGAATATAAGCACTGATAGTATAGTATTAACTCCATCCCAACTTGCACTACCATTAATAGCATGATCACTACCAATACCAATACCACTTCCACATCAGCTTCGAACTTTAGCTACAATAACAACATCAATATCACTGCTATGCCAACAACCAGCCTTTCCCAACAACATTCACCCCATTGTTACGCCCATCAGCTGCAAGCGTATCATTGAGCCGAAAGAACTGATTCTTTCACATATTCTAACTGAACTCAATACTTGCCGCTTCATTAGCGAAGTCTCAGGCACAATGAAACCGAAACTTTTTTACAACAAAAAACGTTTTGTAAGCTGATTTAAAATTCGTGTTTCATCACTGTTGCTTGTAGATCTCCCACATTTAGCGGTGCTGTTTTGGAAACTCTTTATTACTCTCGCTCTCTATCACTCACTAACTGTGTCACTATCTGTCCTAACTTAATCCCCACATCTCTACATCATTAAACTTTTTTGTTTCTATGGAAGTAACAAAATTAACAAAAATCAGACATTCTTTTTTTTATATTCTAAAATTTAATTAGTTACGCATAGAAAGAGAAAGGAAAAAACCAAAAAATAATAATTAAGTCAAAAAAAAAAAACAAAAAATATATTGTGATTTTATACAAAGTAGTCGATATTTTAGTTTTTAATTAAACCAAAAAATTAAAAAATAACAATCAAATTAGAACAAATTTAACGAATTGATAAATGGCAAAACCAAAAAGAATTATAATGATTTTTTGATAAAAAAAAAACATTAATAAATTCAAATAATAAAAAATACACAAACACACATTCAGAAATCCAAACACACCCACAATTACTTTAGGTTAGTAAATAAATAATTAAATTCCAAAAAACTAAACCCCAAAAAAAAAGAATAAAAAGTTAATAATAAATAAATTTCAGTAAATATTGTAAATATTAGTTTAAAAAAAAAACAGCAACAACAACAACACTATACAATTTGTATAAAAAACCAAACAAAAAACAAACAAAAAAGGTTTTATGAATTGATATTAAAACTAATTGACTAGAAATCAATACCTGCATAGTTTTAATAGAAACTTGGGGGGGTTATTTTGTAAAACACTTCACCGCACTTGAAGATTATTTTCATACAAACTTTTGAAAATTCTAAAAAATTTTATATGAAACATTTTTTTAGCGCAAGATGAAGTGATTTACAAAATAACACTCTTAATAAAAAATTATTGACCTTAATTTTAAATAAGAAAAATATATTTTTTCCCTTTTTTACATAGACAAAAAAGGATTTCACAGGAAAAATTAATTTAAAAAAGATTTTGTCTAACTAATGAAAACTTAGTTTAATTGTATTCCGACTAATCGAACCAATCAATTGAAGTTTTTTCCCTGGTTATAAATGATAGGCCGCAGAAGAAATGTACTTTTTTAATATTATTTTTATTAAACGTACTTTTTGGCATTTTATTTTAACAAATTGGTTTTTTGGTATTTTTAAAATATTTGGGTTGAGATCTGCTAGAAAAGTTTAGCGGGCATACTTTTTTTTAACCTAGAAAATTGGTTGTAAAAAAATTATTCATTACAAAAAGTACTTTTTAAATTTTTTTAGTAAAGAGTACATAATACTTGTAATTTTTTCGTGCAGTTGATTTTTTTCTTTAATGAAAGATGCAATCCATTAATCAATAAAACAAAAATTAAAGTGAACTAAGCAGATGTTAAACGTACATGAATTCTATTTTATCTCGTCTATTTATAAGTTCCTTTCCTACTTTCGAGAATCAAAATGTGCATGAGCTGTCTCAAGCAACTATACGAATACTTGTAAATAATATGTGTCAAGCCATATTGGGGAAACTTTTCGTTAAGTTTTAAGAAACTTTCATTTGCTTTCATTGGGCCTGGCCAGGAATTTTTTGAATTTTTTACAGTTTTTTTTCTTATAATTATTTAATATACGGGTGATTCCATGTCACATCAACCAAGAGTGGGAGCCGATCCCTTTCGATTTTAATGAAATTTGGTGAGAAGTTTCCTTTCAGCCTATAAGGAACATATTATAACTATATATATATTATATATATATATATTATAAAAAAAAAGTTTTAATTAAACTCTTGGTCGATTTGACATGGAATTACCCATACTAGAACGAACCTTTATTTATTCCTCAATCAAAGTGTATTTACAAGAAAACGGGGAAAAAAGTGCAAATTTAAACACCGTAAGCGTGGCAATTAACATAATGAAAATTTTGTGCATATTGTATCCACATGGGTCTGGCCAGACTCAGCCCTATTAAATATGTACTGTAGTAAATAAAATCAAAACGAAATGTATCAAAAAGCATACGCATACAAATAAAAGTAGTCCCAGCCTGGCCTAAGAAAGCTTCATACAAAATACAAGTGGTGCCAGACAGGCCCACGTGGCATTTTGTGCCACACAAACTAAGTGTCTACTTATGTAAGTGTTAAGCAAAGTGCGAAACGGATCGCACATGCTGTACGATATCAGATGTTTTTTGTTTTTGTTTTTTTTTAATGCATTTAACAGGGTTTTCATTAATTTTTGACAGTTATCACGCATATTAAATCTAAACGTATATTTTTAACGATGTTCGAAAGTTATTTAGTATACGGTTCACGCACTTAGAAACGATATATATTTATTTAGTGCTTGGGTATTAGTATACAATAGAGATCTGCATTTGTGCGATTAAACGACACATGAATTCACATACCAGACTAGCCAGTAGTGTGTTGTGTGTGATTTTAGAATCATACACAATTTATTGTGTGTAAGAAATAACCTATGTGTGCAAAGCGTTCAATTATTTATGTGAGTGTTGTGAGAGAAATATTTCATACAGGTATAAATAACAAATATGCTCTTTTATACGAGTAAATACACTTGTGTGGCGATGTACATATTGTGTTTTATCAACACAACATGTGTTTTGTGTTTTCGAATTTTTTTTATCGTATCGAAAACAAAATATTAGTAAAAATATATTGCATTAAAAGTGATACCAACTTTTTAGAAGCAAAAAGTAGTTTTAAATATATTTTTAAACAAATGAAATTTTTGTTAATTTTTTTGTTTTAATTTTTTTTTAAATCAAGAGAACTTATAACTTATTTTTAAACGTTAATAGATTATTTTTATTTTATAACAAGCTTTCTTTCTTAGCTTTGATAATTTTTTTAAGTTGAACAATTTTAGATTTTTTTGACATTA
This sequence comes from Pollenia amentaria, assembly GCA_943735925.1. NCBI lineage: Eukaryota > Metazoa > Arthropoda > Insecta > Diptera > Polleniidae > Pollenia > Pollenia amentaria. The sequence continues at coordinate 193,144,009 of OX031008.1, read as the reverse complement.
TTTAATTTTTTATCGATAATTTTAGTAAAATTTTTGACGGTTTGCATAATAATAATTTTTTTATTTATAATTTTATTACTGTTATTTTTTTTTTTGCTTATAAAAAATATATTTTTTACAACCATTTTATTTTCTTACTTTTTTTATTACGATAGGGAAAATTATCAAATAGGGGAAAAACCAATTTTAACAAAACAAGAAAGACAACAAACACACGAATGATTAGTGTGATTTTTAACTTAACTCAGGTTTTTTATTGTAAGATGTATGATTTTGAGTTCGTCAAACAATAAACAATAATAGGGACACACACACAATTAGTGTTAGTGTATGTGGCTCACTTTTCCATGAACGGTGTTGTGTTGATCTCTCACTTAAAATGATTGAGCGTGAATGACTAGCTCTCATTTTTTCAACACATTTGATATGAATATCAAATACACACACCACAATCATTTGGCTAGCAAATATATTTGTGCAGACCTCTAGTATCCCTGCAAACAATTTCGATCGAAAAATAATCTAAATAGTTTCCCCATTTAGCAAAAATCTATCGCTTTTGCTATTCAATTCTTATTGATGTCGTTACATCGTTCGGGAAGAAGTGTCACACTATGGTAATATTAACTTCAAGAATCCACTTAGTGTCTACATTTTATGACGAATTAGTGCGCATTGGTAGTTTAATATCAATAAAATTAAGTAGTATCGCTTTTGGCTCCAAAAAGCAGTCTTTTGAAGTTACAGTTTTTCTTATTGTTCTTTATAATAAAAAGTGGGCCATTTTAATGTTGATCTTTGTTTGATTTTGTAAGGGTAATTTAGTAAAATATAAAATAAATGAGCTTAAAGTTAAACAAATATTAAAAAATTTACAGTACATTTAATCAAAGTAGCTGTTAAAGCTTTAAAATTAAAAACCTAATGTGGACAAATTTTGTTAAAGGAATTTACAGAAAGTCACAAATTTGTTCAAACACTAACTTTGTAAACCGTCATCATATTACAACAAGCATATCTTTTTATTGCCTTACAAATTTTATTTTACAAATGTTCTTCACTAATAACGTTGATCTGCACTAGAAAAATTAAACAAAAACACTAATTTTCACACAAAAATTTTTAAAGTCATTAAATAAACAAACAGTTTAAAAAATCGCTAATATACTTTAAAAAAAGATAATTATCAAATTATTTTTTTAATTTCATTTTCATTTGCTCTAAAAAAATATGTATGAGAAATTATTAAAAATTCACCCAATCTAACCGAAGAATGAGTTTGGGCTGTTTTGTGCACTCATTTATACAACTTTCGTGAACTAGAACACTTTTCGGTAACATTTGGATTCCGCAGAGTCCTAATTTTAAGTGCATACGGTACTATAACTATTTCATTTTTCAAATATTAAAAATTCCACTTTATTTTATATAATTTTATAAATTTATAATATTTCACACGCACGTAGCACCGATCACATGGCAACTTAAATACAAACTGTGCTCTTTTACGCATTTTCCTTTTGTAGTATTCACTATTAAACAGCAAATCGTTGCAAAGAAGTCAATATAGTATGGAAATTGTTCAGTTGTGATATTGTTGTAATTATATAACTGTTACAATTATCTTAACAACTCATTAAAGTGACGAAAAAGTATAATTTGAGAACTCATAATTCGATTCTAACGTATTTTGTTGTTGTTAAATTCCGAAAAATCTACTGTTTAACTATCAAATGTGACTTAGTAGTTCAAATTTCGTAGACAATCGATAAACACTCTACCAATTGCTTGGAGGGATACAACCCATTACCGTTTATTTCTATTGTCACGAAAGTAACAAACATTATGCAGTGTTCTGTTATAAAACAAAACAATTGTAGGGATTATGTAGACACACATTATATCTTAATGTTCTTTAGTGTTTTTTTGCTTTACATTGATGAAGAAATGAGAAAACAAAAAATTTTAGCAACGATTTTCACTAGTATTGTTGCTAATGCTTGGTAATTTGCACGACCACAGCATGAATAGCTTGTGTGAATATTATTTTGTTTTTAACATTTTTTGTTGGCTGTTTGTTTTTTTTTTCGTTAAAGTGCACATCCATTTTGTTTTTGTAAAAATATGTTTGCTGTGCTTACCATCCGAAGGTGCTCTGACATGGTTGTCTAACAGATACCAACGAAAGAAAACAGGATTTTCTTCGTTCTTTTTTAAACATCGGCTCTCACGCATTCAGTTTCTTCATACTTCGTTTTCATGTGCACGTTGGTGTGACAAACGCAATCAAAACGAGCGAACGTGTAGCGCTGATCAGAAAAGAGTCTTCAAGACAACCACGTCAATATTAAGGTAGGTGTCTAAGAAACATCCATCTCAATATTTTTGTTATATTTTTGCAGTGTATCCTTAACAACACGTGAATAATATAGTTTCGATATTTTATATCTCCTATTATTTTTGATTTGATGAGTCGCTCTAATACAACAAAACAAATTATTCCCTGTTCTAAGAGAACATCGTATAGAACTTTTAAAAGCCGTGAAGAGCAGATTCTGAGCTTAGGATCAAACAATTTAACATATCCATGCTAGAATATCTGGTTCAATGCACTGGATAAGATCAAATGTATAATTTTATTTAACCATTAAAATTTTCTCATTTTTTCTATACTTGTAAAAAACAAATAGGAATTTTTTTTTTTTTTTTTGTTGGTCTTTGTATAGATGTACATATTTTTTTCTTTAGGGCATTTTTGTGCCATGCCATCAAATATAAATATAATTAATTGTCGTTTTGTTCTCAAAAACCAATTACAGCAAATAACAAGCTATAAAATTAATCTAAAATAAAAGAAAAAATATCAGAAGGTTTACCAAATTTTTTTTTTTTTTTGTTATTATAAAGTGACGTCAGTCGCAGATGGTTACCGAACGCAATGAAATGTTCTCATCTTTATGTTGAATGGATAAGTACATTATTTTTATTATGTATGAAGATCATTAACAGAGAAATGTTTTTTTTTTAAGTCTTTACTGCACAAACACTATTACCATTTGTGTTTTCCATATTTCTACCTAATTTATATTGACAAAATGTTTTCGATGTACAATTAATCTGTTGAGGCTAGTTTAAATGTAAGACAAACTTTATTTCGTCAGATTTTTTTCAACAATTTCAACAACGGATTTTCCTCACCGGCATCAGACACCTGCATTGCGTATTATTTCCCATGAAATTAAATTAAAATTAAAACTGAGACTGATCCTCAGAAATCAGAAAAAAATATGACAGGCTTACGAATTTATAAGCTTAAAACTAATGCATTTTACGAGATAATAAAACAGAGACCGGAAAACACACTGACATTAGTTTTTGATATTTAGAAACTTCAAATGTTGCCAAAATGTCCTATTCAAGAAGCTAACAACTCTCGTCAACTCGGTTTTAACAATTTTTATATTGTAGGCGCTAATATAACAAATCCATGAATTAACGTACTATTTTATTTTTTTTTTAAACGTACTTTTTTATTTTTTTACAAAACGTACTTTTTTCTCTCTATTAGGGCGTACTTTTTCCGCAATAAAAGTGGTTTGATATCAAATATACTTAACATTTAATGTACTGACTTATGACTGTTTGATGTATCTATTGATAAGTAAACAACTTGCTACCATTTTCTGAATTATGCCGTTTTTTAAGGGGCGAAATAAATAAATCTCAATTTTCCAAACATTTTAAATTAGCAAATAGAATTATTCTGCGGCTCCCCATATACTTTTCTAATTTAGGATCTTTATTCATAAAAAAAATATTTTTTTCCAGACATTTACAATAAAGGACGTGTTGATAATATTCAAACAAGTAAGAAAGAATAGTCAGTCAAGCCCGAACACGTGATGCCCTACACCACAGAATACAAAAGCAAATGCATTTAAATTATGTTTTTTTTTTTTTGGTTTTTCGGTTTTCATTTATTGAATCTTCATATATTAAATATGAACTAACAATAATTAATAAAATCTTATCCTAATATTTACTTTATGTCCTGCCAGTGCCAGACAAAAAATTTCGTCATCACGGTTTCTGTTTACATATGTCGGGGTTTATCGCTCATCTGATTGGGTGAATGCTGCAGTGTCTGTTCTCCTTAAGCGAGTGCTTAAAAAATATTTCGAGCTAGTGGATTTGGGTGCAGTTCCAGCCTTTTTAAATATTTTACTGCATATCTTAGTTTTTACTAATGGCACATTGAGCTCCTTGTGGATATTTGAGTTTTTGACATACCAGGGAGCAGCTGTGATTACTCGAAAAAACTTATTTTGGTGCGTTTGAATTTTTCGATATTGGAAGCTGAGACAGCGCCCCATAAGTGATTTTAGGAAGTGGGTTTATATGGGACACCCATCTAAATAGTAACATAATAAGATGGTTTATGTTCATTTTCATAGAAAATTCGTTTCATAAGCCTGCTATAAAGCTAAAATATTTTTTATGAATATGGGGGTAAAGCTTTTGCACATGAGCAAAGAGAATAAAACAAAAATTGGAGTCTAAATACCACATGAAATTAAAAAAAATACGTTTACAATATTAAAAGAAGGATCTCTTTGATTCCAAAGATACAATAAACCATTAAGGACACCATCGTATTAGGACTTTAATAGATTATATTAACATTTTCTTTTATTTTTCGGATGTGTTTAAGGAATCAAATTTCAATATAAAAAAAAATTATTCTAGAATTCTAAAAAGTTTAAAATTTAATTTCCACAAATTGCCCTGCTTTAAAGAATTTATTTTTAAGACATATATTAGATCCCTTTTGCATCTGTTCGACCTCTTAGGCAAATTAGTCCAAAAGTTTAAAATTAATGTCCAGCTTGATAGAAATAACTGCATTAAAATATTTTATTTTTATCTTTAATATATAACTAAATCTGATTACTTTATTTAATGAAGATTTATTTGTTTTTTTTTTCTTTTGTTTTATTAAATATTGTTTAAATGAAATTTTTTTTTACTTTTTTAAAACATTATTCCGTTACACTAATTGATGACTCTCCTAGATATGGACTGGGCATGCCAATGAGGTTCGTATGCAATAAATATATTTTCTTTGTATATGTAAGTCAAAATTATTTTAAAGTAAGTATTACATAAAGGGATTATTTAACCTTGCGCTGAGAATTATTTAATATATTAATTTAAATATTTTTTAGATTGGGATTTTTTTTAAATTTATCTGAAGTGCTTTAATAAATAAAGGACGGCCTTGTGTATCGCATTACAGAAAAAGTTCGTTTCTCTGTCGAACTAGCCATATTTTGAATAGTTCAATTTGAAAAAAATCAAATTGAATGTCCACAAACACTACTCCGTCTTTTATTCCTTTTATAACCAATTTTTCTAATACCAATACAGTACATTGCATTAGTACGGGTCATCCCCTGAGTTCTGGCTCAAAGTAAAAAAAAAATTGGTGATACTACCAAACACAATCATAATATGGTAGGTGATGCCGTATAATCCTCTTGTTTAACCAAAATATGGTTGTGTTGTGAATAACATGGTTAAATTAAACATTATCTGTATGAAAATGTTTTTGCTAAAAATAGTTTAATTCCCGTTAAACATATGAAAACGTAATTTTCTCTAAGTGTACCAAAAAGGGCTTCTAACTTTAAAAAGATATAGTGCTGGCAAATACAAGCACTTTTCATTACTCAATACTTAAAATTTCGGGTACGTCTTATTATAAATAGACTGTATCTGCTAATTGGAAAAAACCGCCTGAAATACTTGTCAAGCCTCTTGACAACTTGGTGGTATTCCCCAAGAGAATCAAAAGGGAAAAAACAAATTAAATTACACAAGACAGGAAGCACTTTCCTATGACAATTGAAAATGCTATCCTATTTTTCTTCTAGACGTTATGAAACAAATTTATTAGTTTTAAAGATTAAATTTCAAGTTAAATTGATATTAAAGAACTCAAATTGAATTGAATTAAAAGTTCTCCAAGGTTAAAGCAAATTAACTTAACGAAAAACATATGAAAAATCAAGAAAAAAAGACGCAAATATATGAGACATGACGGTGGGGCCTCAAGATGTCAATTCCCCTTATGGCAACCTCTTCACTTAACATAGACACCAGGGATGGGAATTTCGCCACCTTTAGTTTAGATGTAAACAGTGTTCTTTACACATTTAATTTTTTTTTTTTTTTTGTATTAAATTTTTTTACATACATTATAATTTTTTTAAAAGTTTTTTTATCATCGTTGTTTTATTGTTTGCTTGTTCCTGACTGTTGGTTATATTTTAAAGATGTATTGTTAGAAAGTATTTTTGTGCAGAGTTTTACATTAAAAAAGAAACGTTTAATTTTTCATAGAACTTTGTTCAATAAATAAAACTCTAAACGTATTGAGTATTAAGTGCATATAAAAAGTGCAAGCACTCAATACATGGTACCCATTACTCAATTTTTGCCAGGTTTATACTGCATGGAACCAAAGGGACTAAAATAAAAGTTTTTAACATCACAAATGAAAAACAGAGGTTTTAATTACAATGGCCCATATTCATATTCAAAAAAAATATACTTTTAGTTAAAACCTTTGAATGGATGTCAACACCATTGTCGACTTTATTATTGACTTTGAATATGGGCCAATATTGCTAGGATTCAAAAGATTTCTCAAATTTATGAAAAGGTTTCGATTGTTAAATATCCGAAAAGGTCATTAAAATTTAAAAAATTGTAAATTAAATTCAGTTACAATATATAATTAAAATTTGTAAATAATACTTAGCTTAAATTAAACTATAATACAATTTTGTTTGTAAATATGTATAAAAAAGGATTAGTTCTCTCCACTAAAATAGATAGGACACATGATTGAATTAATTGAATAAATTAGTAATATTTATTTTTTAAAAGAAAGACTGTAAATATGTTAAAAAGATGCAAACAAATTAAAACTAGACTTGATTTCCATTATAGGGAAGTTCAAATGACATCTAAAACCACTAAAACAGATGCAAAATTAGAAATTTAAAAAAAACGGTTTAAAAATATGTCCTTAAAATGTACATAATTACAAAAAAAAAAAAAATTAAAACTGGCAAATAAAAATGTATAAGAATTAATTGCAAATTAATGAAATATAAAAAACAAAAAGAAAAGTTTTGTTTAAATTAAAAAAAATAAAACTACTAATTTACATTATAAATAAATTAGGAGCAAAGATAATTAAATTAAGTGAACTTTTTAAGTCAACAATAATAAAACAGGTATTAAATAGTTAATAAAACAACAACAACATCAAGCACTTAGAACAAATAAATATTAAAAAAAAGTAAAAAAAAAAACAAAATAAATGCTGTAAAACATAAACAAAATTTTATACAAAAATTTAATGAAATTAAATTTATAAATACCTTTATAAAAAATAAGAAAATAAAAAAAAAAATATATATATATATTTTACTCTTACTTCCAAGAGTAATTTTTGTTAATGTTAATAAAGAACAAATAGTTATAATAAAAACAATATTAATTAAAAAAAGTTGTAGATAAATAAAAATTAACAAAACGAATAGAAAAAAGAATTAAAAAAATCACCCACACAATTATGAAAAAATTAAACAATATTAAAAAAATAATGTCAATTTATAAAAAAAATATAATAATAAAATAAAAAACCAAAATAAAATAATTAACAGCACACCAACACACATTCATCATAAACTACTGATAGACATAAAATTTATTCACTCATAACATGTAACTTGTGTTAAATTTTTTCTATCATAAAGTACTATAAACTTCGCTACACTAACACACACATATACATTCATAAGGACACACATACACAAACACTCTTTAAACAAATATTGCATATTCATAAATCAACCAGAATAAATGTTGAAAAAATAAGAAAAAGTTACGAAAAAAACTTAAAAAAAAATCACTGAACAGCGCAATAAATATTTAACACAATTGTATTGTAATTTATTAAAAAAAGGGAAAAATAAAAATAATGTTAAAAAACACAACAACCACAATAAAATAAAACAACAAATCATGAAAAACATACTCAATAGGTAAAAGTGTATTGAAAAAGTCATGAATAATTTAAAATAATTTTGAAAAACTTGACAAAAAACAATAGCAAATATTAACTATTACAACAACAACAACAACTGAATAATGAAACAAAATACACACACACACACAAAATCTTAAATCATAAAACACTACAACAATAACAATATAAACAAAAAAAAAACTAAATCATTGTTGACATTAAATAATTAATAAACAAAACAAGAAAAAAACACAATTTAATAACAAAATTATGCAAAGCAAAAAACAAAAACAATAAAAAAATTGTCATAATAATAAAAATAAATTTCATAAAAAATTAAATAAAATGAGAAATATTTTTTAACAAATAAATATGCAGGATGAAACAAACAACAAATGAATTTACTACAAATACATTTATTGAATAATTAATATTAAAACTAAACCAACTATCCGCCCCCTCCCCCCTCCCCACAACACCAAAAAAACATCAAATGAAACAAAATAAATAATTATTTAAAATTTAATAAAAAAAAAAATTTGCAAAAACAAAAAACATTTACTAAATAAACAATCGAAATAAAAACAATAACAATAACATAAACAAAATTTGAATAACATACAGGAAAGAAAACAAAAAAGTTTCAACAATTAATAAAATAAACATTTATTTCACAAAAAACACACTAAAAAAAACAATTAAGAAAGTATGGTCGATCAAGCCCTACCATATCGAGCCCTTACTGACAAAAGAGCTTAAGCGACAAAAACACAATTTTACAGGAGCAAGTTCTTTTTATTATATTTTACAAATTGTTTTTCTTATAAAATCGTAATGGTACCTTATGTGACCATGACATTTTAGGAGATGATGCAAGTGTTGCCAATAAATAAATTTATTAAAAACAACGAAAATTGAATATGATGTCGCTTAAACTATATGTGCAGTAAGTGATCGATAAGATATCCTAGACTACAGTAATTAAAGTCTAGGAAGTCTGCCCATGGGCAATCATGAACCCGACACTACAAAATGTTGTTATGAGGTCAAGATTCATGTAAAAGTTCTTTGGGCCGAATATTATTTAGATATCTTCATCTATGTGAGATTTTTTTGCCTTTAAGTTATTTTAGGAAGAGGATTTATGTGGCACTCATGAATAATTTTAGACCTACTAGCACTACATGGTATTATGACGTAGTAGGTATCGTAAAATTTATTTACGCTGCGACTAGAGTATACTATTTTAAAGGTTTGCGGAATCCGAATATGTACACAATTTCTCCATAACATCAGGTCTTAAAGATATCTTTTCGCCGAATTAAAGAGCTTTTAACGGCGAAAATTCGTCCTAATTTGAAATTGTTATGAATTGCCTTTTTAATGTATTGTTTTTTCTCTGAGATATCTTAACCTAAATTTGAAAAGTCAGGGTTTCGCTATTTTTGTGGTATTTAAGCAATTTTTTTTAATATTTTATATTTTCCTGTAATTTTTAATAATTCTTTTTAAATTTTATATATATTTTTTTGGAATTTTTATATTTTGATTGATAGCAGTCTATTAAGCGTATACATGTTATTTTGCGTATAATTAATATTCATCATACGCCACCCTTACAAATAGTTTTACGTACAAGAGTAATTTAAAGAAACTTAAAAAAAATTGTATCTAATGTAATTAGAAAATTTTCATAAACACAATTATTTAAGAGATGAAAAACTTTTCAGTTTGAGATTAGACTAAACTTCTAGAGTAACTTAAAACTAGTTTTTTACGAATTATTTTATTATTTCGATTAATTAATAATGATAAAGTATTCTAGTAAGAACTTTGTTGGCATATACCCACTGTACACATCATGTTTCTACTCTTTTTCTGCTCCCTGGTATTTTTTTAAAAATTTTCTTTATTAGGCAACTTTTAACACATGATTTTAAAAGTCTTTTGTAATTTTAATTATTGTAATAATATTTTGAATATGTATAATATATCAAGCAAAATTCGTAGTCAATCGATATAATATTTTTTTGAGAACTCTCTGAGCAATTTAATTGCAGTGTTGCCAACTATGCCGCTATACATATTTTTTTTTTAAGAAATTACGAATCTCACATATGAAACAGACTTGGTGACCTGTACGAGGGGATTACTACGTTATCGAACGATAAATCATGCGCAACGCCAATTATTTATTTCTATCATTTTTTAAAGCTTCTTATATTCTTATATAAAAAAAAAAATATTTTTCAAATATTGTGGTTTTTAATTGAAGTTTTTGATGTTTTAATTCGGCTTTAGTTCATCAAATTTAACTTTCATAAGATTTTTTTTTATTTATTTATATTGAATGAAGGAATTTACAACATGTTATTAATTAATTTTTTTTTTTTTTTTTTTTTTTTGAAAAGTATTGACTGAACAAGGGATTGAACTCGGGTCGAATTTGTATGTTTGGAGACTAACCACATTCAAATCATAAGAATTCTTTGCGTTCTACCGTTTGCGCCACTGCGGCGCCTGCCAGTCTTTAGTCAAACATCAATCTTTGACCAATGGTATTAGTAGATTGAAATTTGCTATAATTGATTATCAATTTTACATTTTTATGTACATGTTTTCCTTACTGCTTGTTTTTTGTATTTATTGTCAAGACTTTCTCTTGAAAACTTAAGAGCTTATGCCATATAACAATTATAACAATCATGATTTTTAATTGAACTGTTTATTTTTAGTTGAAGTTTTTGATATTTTAATTAGGCTTAAGTTCATGAAGTTTAATTTTCATTAAATTTAAATTATATAATGAAAACTAAAATTAAAATAATGTAATGAAAATTTAATTTAATGAACTTAAGTCCAATTAATATATCAAAAACATCAAAAGATTTTTTGTATATAAATGCATAATAGATTTTATGGCTAATCTAATTAGCAACTTAAAAGGTTTTGTTATACATCAAGTTATATTTCACACTGAATAACACTGAGACGTATTCGTTATAATATTTTGTATAAATATTTATCATTCGCTGCAGAATTAAAAAAAATTATGCATAAAAATTTTATCAAATTTCTCTGCAATATTTAAATACTAATAATATTTTAAAGAAAATTGAATGCGAAATTTAAAATGCAAACATCTGTACTTAGAATTTCTCTATCACATAAGGCTTGCGAGATATTTTAGCCTTAACTATTTTTCGCCATATTCGAGACGTTATAACTGCGTGAATTCATCTTAAGATATATCGTCTGAAAATTCTACAAATCTCCTTTACAACGCTAAGCCCTTGCAATATTTTGTTCTTTCTCTGAGATATCCTAACTTGAAGTTAAAAAAATCCGGGTATTCGCCATATTCATGGTATTTAATTTTTTTTTTAATATATTATATTTTTTGTATTTTTTTTATAAATTTTGAGTTAATTTTTTTTTGATTTTTAAGATATTTTTTTATTCATTTATAAAAAAAATTAAAAAAAAAATTAGAAAAAATTAAATAAATAAATTTAAAAAAAACCTCTTTCACCGAATTCTAACGAGGGCTTTTACGACATCGTTTTTTCTGAATTCCCCTTTGAAGCAATTTCCAAAAATCCTTTGCGTTCATAGGATGATTTTAAGTTCCATATCTTCTTCTTATTATACAGTAGGGCCTCGTCATTCGATTAACCGGCAATATTAATTATCCGGGTAATAAAAAAATCATCACCTATCAGTTACGTCTACGATTGTCTACGATTGCCATTATTATCCGGCATTACCTCTGTTTTTCGAATTTATAAGCAAATTTCCCTCTTTTCGTTTACTTTTGAACACTCAAAGAAAAGTGAACAAACGAAGAAAGGGAATTACTTGCAACGTACTGGAAGCATGTTTTGCCAAAATTACCGCTTTCCTCATATTTTTTTTAAATTTGCATACGTTAGTCTGTTATTTTATAAATATATATTTTGCCGGCCATGTCCGTTACACATAATTGGTGCTTCACTGTATTTTCATGAAAAACACAAACTGAGTCGTTTGTTTGCCACCAAACAAAAATAGATATCGTAAAACGGCGTCATAAAAGCCCCCATGTGAATTGTCTGTTATAAAAGTATACTCTGGTGTATGGTTTAGAACTTTGTTGGCCTGTGCTATTTAAACAAGATTAATGAATAAGTCATAATTAAAGTCTAGACTTCTATTTTCTTTTTCTTGGTCTGCATTTTCCCTTTCGAATGTTACGGATGCCGATGCCTCTTTTGCCTTTGATTTAACCTTGCCGAATTAGTTGGGGCATTTCCTATTTCTCATTACGCATAAAGTGCCCAGATAAGCTGTTTTTCTTCTATTGATGGCAGAGAGAAATTCCCTATCATGTCCAATTTTTTGCAGAACTACTTTGGTTAAATGACCTACATACGGTATTTTCAAAATCGTTCGGAATATCCATATTTCGAATGATTCTAGCCTAAACTAACCGAATTTCCATATACATGAAAGTTAACAACAGTTAACAATTATTTGTAAATATTTCCGAAATGTTGATCCTGGAGCCTCTTTTCGCAATCTTATTTCTTTTAAAGGATTTTACATTTCGTTATGTATGATTATTGCTTGAAAATACTTGTTATTTATTTTATTTAATGCTTGGAAAATTTTAATTAATATCAAGGATTTTTTCCTCTTAACGGTTCAATTAAATTTAAAAGTTTAATTGGCATATTATTTTTTATTTTACATTTAGTTTACAGCAAAATAAATTAATAATGCTTAGACAAATGCAATATGCATAAAAAACTAACATAAATAGAAGTTTTGTTTAATTTAATATTTTAATTAAATCAGTGTTAGCACAAATACAAAGAAAAAACATCAACGTTTACAAAACAATAGAGACAAACCAACAGAAATATAGATAGACAGATAGACAGACAGACAGTCACTTATGTAAATAATAGAATGAATAAATAAATAATTACAATAATAATTAAAACGAATAAAATGACACTTGTGTTAACACATATCTAAAAATAAATTTACCAAATAGTTAATTGAATTAATTTATAAACATGCAGTTCTACAAAGAAATAAAAATAAATAATAAAAATTTAAATTAAATATGAAAAAATTAAAATAAAATATACAAAAAACCTAATGAATTTATCATACACTTTAACACTAAACCAATAAATACAATCACACACATACTCACATTTAAAACAAACATGCATTTAGATTGTAAATATAAACAAATTAAAAACCAACACACTAGAATGCATTTGTTTTTAGAAAATAAAAAAATAAAAGAACTACTACATACACGTTGAATGAGAAAACAAATAATAATAAATTTCTAACTAATAAATACATTTAAATTAAAAAAAAACAACAAAAAAGAAAAAAAAACATGTCTGTGTCTGTTAGTATTTGAACTGGTTTTTTAAATTAACATTCATAAATACATACATATTCTAAAACAAAGCCAACAAAACAAATTACATACCTAAAATTTAAACAAAAATATTCAGCCCTGATCTGGAAGTTGCATTCGGGTGAAATTGAAATCGAACAAATTTTAAAAGCCATCCAGTCTTGAAAGTTTATAAAAATATTCCGGTGTTTCTTATATTACATACTTAAAGTACGACTTGTTTTTACTACAACTACTCTTCAAATCAAGAAAAACTATAACAAGAGAAACAAAATTAAAATTAAAATCCTCATTGATATTAATTTTATTCGATTTCGATTCCCAGAACATCTAACAAAAATATAATAATGAACAACAAAATCATACACACACTTTCACACATACTTTTATACATAAATATCAAAAAAAATTCCTTTTAAAAGTACATCTCATATAAATAATTTTGCAATATTAATTATTTAAAACAAATAAAAACAAACAAAATAAAATATACACAAACAAACAAAAAAACAAACCGGAAAACGGAAACAGTTCATGCATTAAAGTATGTATGAATATTGTTTATGTAGTTGTATTTAATACCTAAAATGTACGTGTATATGTGGTAAAATTAATAAACAAACCAAAAAAAGAAGCAAAACAAATAAACAAAAGCATGATGAATACAAATAAAAAAACTTTATAAAATTTAAATAAAAACAAAAAAGAAAACAACAAATCCAAATTCTAAAATTACTTTAAGCTCTACTTTGTAAAGAAATAAAAGTATACTAATACAAAACACAAATAAAAAAAGAGAACATAACGATAAGGTAAACTGTAAATAAAAATTTTATAGCAAAAATAAAAAAAACCAAACCAAAACATACACATACATCCATTAAAAACCTAAGAAATTTTCATAAGAAAATCACACGCCATATTCATGTAAAGAGTGCAGCACTCTTTTATATTCTCTCTTAAAACGAACAACCTAAACATACGAACTTAAATAAACGAAACTGTTCTTAAAAGCCAAAACTCGACATCAGTGTTGCCAGAAAACTTTTGAGTCATGGTCCCAATAAAAATTTTGAAATCCCCAAAAAGCCCCGTGTAAACAATTAAATTCCCAATTTCAAAATGTAAATATCGGATTCAAGTATTCGAGCATTAGTTCAAAATGTTGTTGACAACTTTCCCTGAGGACTTGAAAAATTAGTCGAAAAGCCAGACATTTTGCCAAAACTAAAGAGAGGGTTCCGAAAGTTTTGATTTTTTTGACATCTAAATAGATTTTTAAAGGCAAGTATAAAATCGTGGCCGAAAATCGTCACTGAAATCTGCAAATAGGAAGAAAAGTTAAGTTAACTTAAGCTAAATTTGAGTTAAGGGCACCTTTGAGATCTTTACGAGAAAACACGGGCAACATTTCAATTATTTTGTATGATTTTTTAGGAAGTTAAAAAATTTCTTTTGGCTTATCTTTTTTCAATGACCAATATCATTTGGAATGAAATCTTAAGTCTACTTTCGATCTTAAACATTAGGCATATATAGGGAAAAAAACCTTTAAAGATTAAAATTTCTCTTCTACAGCACTCAAAAAAATAGACTTAAGCACTTTTGTCCTTCTTCTTATTTATTTCCTTCTAAGTTATTTGGATATTATTATTTTATCGTATAAATATATGTATTCACTTTATAGTTTGATGTTATTCTAAAATGGTCGGCTATCGGTTCTTTTTTCCTTATAGCCACATAAATAATATGGCTTAAATAATTAGATAACATGCCAATAAACAGAAATCTTAAATACTTTTTCCAAGTTCCTTGGAATGCAGAAAAAATAGACATATTTTATATAAGCAAAAACAATTTTAAATCTCCTTAAATTTTGAAAGCCCCTGTCCCAAAATAAGTGTTGAATTCCTTAATTTTGGGACAAATTCCCTTTTCTGGCAACACTGCTCGCCATACAAAATATACAAGTTTCTCTCTCTTTTTATCTATCTCACAAACATAATCCCAATTGTTCATACGCCTACCATCTTGGTATAAATAAAACAACAACAAATATTTATAAACAAAACATAAAATACAAAGAATAACATAAATATAAAAAGAACTGCATACTGTTGTGACTTTATTATGATTAAACAAAATTAAATTAAATTAAAAAAACAAAAATATATTGAAAAAAAAAACAAAAAATAATTATAAATAATAAATGTGTTTGCAAAGAAAAGTTCTTAAACTAAAAAAAATAAGAAGAAAACCAAATTAAATAAAAGAACACACTTTAGTATTAGTAAAACAAAAAAAAAAAAACAATTGCATTAATTTTAGTTAAATTAATTATTAAATAAAAAAAAAAAACAAAAGACAAACGTATTATAAGCGTAACAAAATGAAAAAAAAAAACAAAACATCTAATTGGTTATAAAAATTTAAAAAAAAAACAATTGATACTAATTGAAAAGAATTATGAAAATTTTTTGAAAAAAGCAAAAAAAAAACAAATGAAAAAATACACATGAAAAAAGAAAAAATTTTAAAAAATTCCAGTGTTTTATTTGAAATATTTGTTTAAATTCAAATTATTAAGCGCAAAATTATGGTGCCATGGATTTAGAGGAGATTAAATAGTGCAATCAAGACTTTTTTAAATACATTACTTGAAATTGGTAGTTAATTGCCTTGTAATCAGTGTTGCCAATAAAAAATTCGGAAATTACACATGATTGTGTCCCAAATTGCACATTAGAAAAAAAATTACACATTGATTTTTTTTTTTTTTTATTTAATTTAGTGTAACATAACTAGCAAATAAACATAAAAAGTAAATTAGATTTGAAATCTAAGTATTTAAAGAGAAATTTGCTTAGAAATTTTGTTTTACAAAAACGTTTGAAATTGAAATTGTTGTTATGACAACAATAAAAAATATAAAAAAAGCAAAGAGTAATTTTTATATCGTCACCTTAAATTTTAACGGACGTAATTAAACTTTTATTTTTGTTACAGGAGAAGCAAAAAGCGTACAAATTGAATAACGGGTTTTTGGCATTTGAGTTTCTTTAATAAAGTCACCAATTTTGATCGCAGATTTCTAAAACTTTACGTGAATAAGTAGTTTATTTATAGCATAGAATTACACAAAAGGCATTTATTTCATACTTTTAAATTCATTAAAGCGATCGTTGTAGGCCTGATTTGTAATTTTAGTAAACTTTAAAACCAGATTAAGAATTTTTACGTGGATTTCAAAAGATGAATATCTAAGCATTTAATACTTATGTTATCTTCAAGGTTGGAAAAAGTGCATGTGGAAAAATTGTCCAAAAATATTTGCAGTCTGCAGGTTTTTTTAAATTTTTTCTAATATGAACTTTGTTTGAAATTATATTTTTTACTAACTTTGTTTTGGAATGTTTTCAATGTGTCTTTGTAAATAAAAATCTTTACAACATTGAAAAAAATACTTCTAAATAAAATAATGAAAAAAGGGAAAGTTGAAAGAATCTGAAAAAAGTATAGAATCTGAAAAGTATATCTGTAATATTCTTGCCAACATTTTCACACTTTTATATAACTAAAAGCATTTTACAAAAGTTTTAAGTGATTTTTTTTTTCAATCTTATCTTAATTTCCAAAATTAACAATTCAACCAGGCAAATGACATACATACTGCGTCATTTTAAACGTATTGTCAAATTGTATAGAGTAATTAAAAAACAGAACTCAAAATAAAGTTACACACAGATTAGAAACTACACACAATATGTGTTATTACATACGGATTGGCAACACTGTTTATAATACTTTCATTGGTCTTTCACACACGAGTGTAATTGTTTTGGTGTAAAATGACTGCTTGTTGGCAAGAGAGGTGAAGAGAATGATTTGTTTGTTTGTCTTAAGTTTCAACCAGCTTCAACACCACTCAGGCAACACAAATACATACATATGTGCACATATTTAACGAATTAATGCAAATAACACTTATACACATATACATGTGTATGCCAAATGACAATAGTACCGTGTGTAATTACCAGAACAAAAATTATACGCATACAATTTAGACTCGTTTGGTCAGGCCCATAGGAAACTAAACAATTATTCTAAATCTTTTACAACACTTCCAATAAATACTAGAGTCCTGTACAATTCAACATTTTCTGCAAAAATTTTACTCTCAAAAATGTAATGCACTGCTATGTCATGACAACACCAACAAGATCTTATGACAACTCAATCATACCCAACAAAAATATATAAAGATTTGAAAGCAATAAATGCGTATATTGCATCTCACCCGCTTCCTTTTTGCTTATAAAAATGGCTGGCTTACTTTGGTGCTATAAGATAAGGCATATATTCCTACAATCTTTGAATCTGGTGCTTAATTAATACTAGAATTGAATCGCTGCTTATTCATTTTTTTTAAATCAAATTTTCTACTGCTTCATTAAAACAGTAAAATAATTTTTTCTTTTAATAAAAAATAAATAACTTTAACTAGATTTTACAACAATAAAATATAATTGTATATAAAACTATAAGCCTAAATATTTTGGAGTTATAAAAAGTTTTTTAAACGCTGAAATACAAATTTTTACAATGCTTCATTTCTTAGATTTTCTTTATTCACGGAAATCATGTCAGTTTTCAAAGCGTGAAATAAGCATATCAGATCTCTAAAGCAGAGCTTCTACGCGAGGAATTCCAGACAAAAATCGTGTAATATTTCATAGAAGTGTAAGCGCTTCACTTCGATTTCATCCTTACATTACTGCTTTCGAGGATGACTCAGTTTTTGATGAGTTTTGTCTAAACATGTCATTGCAACTTAGCTAAGCAGTTGTGTTCAATGCCACTCAGCAGACAATACTGCTTCCTTGGAAGCAGCTTTATAAAACAGAGTTTGATAGGAAAATTTTATTGAAATATTACATGATTTTCGTATGAAATTTCTCGCGAAGATGGTCTGCCCGAGAAATCTAATTCACTCTATTACTAACTCAATGTCTTTCGTAATTACTTTTGGTAAGCTATAAATTTTTGTCGGCACATTTAGACAACAATGCAATAATTATATATATTGCTTCTACATAAACATTAATTTTTACCGGGCATTTATTTCAATGTTTTTTTTTAAACGTTTCCGAAGAATTTTGCTCACCGAAACTTGATTTTGCTTATTTAATTTTTTCTTTTTTATTCATGTTTTAATAAATTCCGAAGACTATTTTGCCCAATTTTTTACTTCCAAAAATGGTGAAAAAAGTTATAAAAAAATTAAAATAAGTATTGTGATTAATTTTATTGACCTGTACCCATGTTCTGTAACTTTGGTGAGAACTTCTCGCATCGAAAACATGTGAAACAAAAAATATTCCATCGTGTCTCGAAAAGTTAGAAAAACGTGTGTGTGCAACTCATGTCGAAAACTATCAAAAGACATTACGTCGCTACACGTTATAAATGTCATAATAATCCACTCGAAGCCGATATGAAATTGCAGATGTTGAGAACGCTAGTCAAACATATAGTTGACGGCGACCAAATTTTACTAAACTTGAAATATTCTTAAAGCCGTCGGCTATACCAAAAAGTGCGACTTTAATGTTTGTTGATTAACAATTGCTTTAAAAACATTTTTATATTTTTTCAAAAATAATTAGTATTGTGGTTATTTTATTGAACTGTTAATGGTTTTGAAACCAAATTTAGATATTTTTAATTAGTCTTAAGTTCATTGAATTTAATTTTCATTAAATTATTTTTATGAAGACAGGAATTTTACAACATGAAATTAATTAAAATTTTTTTATTGATAATTTTTCATTCTTGACTGCGCTGAGATTTGAACCCAGGCGTTCACGGACAGGTTGCCCAGACTAGTTTCGATTGTAACCACACAATCTCGTCGGTGGGGTTTGCCGTTTTACTCACTCGGCTATTGATGCCGGGCGACGTCAATAGTCAAACATCAATCCTTAAACCAAATGGTATTTCACTTTGGTAAAAATGTTAAAAGCAAAATAATTAAACAATGAAAAAATCTGCCAAGAATAAAATACTTACCTCTTCCGTTTTAATTTTCATTGCATTTTGCATTTTTAATTTATTTGTTAGTGTTAAAAATGTTTCTCACCCCGTTTTTATGAGTGAGTTTATTTGACAGTTCAAAGCGGGAACTTTCCCGGAAAATTTTTATAGACACACTTTTTCAGTATATTGGCGAGAAATTTCCTTAAGTGAGAAAAACAGCTATTTGTTTCAATTTATGGCATTATTTTTTAATTTCTCACATTTCAATCGAAAAGTTTCTCGCCACGGGATTGGCGTGGTTTTTAATCCAAATTTTCGATATTTTATTCAGGCTAAAAGTTCATTAAATTTAATTTGAATTAAATTATTTTTATCAAGAAAGGAATTTTACAACATGAAATGGATTAAAATTTATTCATAACTTTTCATTCATGACTGATCTAGGAATTGAACCCAGGTATTCACGGACAGGTTGCCCTGACATGTTTCGATTGTACCAACACAATCTCCTCAGAGGTGTTTGCCGTTTAACTGAATAAAATATTAAAAATTTTAATTAAAATTTTTAACAATCTTAAGGCACTAGAAAAGTTTATTCGGGTTAGTTTGTTTAAAAATCGTTTTTCCCTTAGTCTTAAGCTAGAATTGTGCCGAAGACAGGAAAACAAAATTCCTATGGTTTTCCCAGATATAGCCGTGAAAAAAATGTATGTTGTACGAAAAAATCAAGTTTTACGCAAAATATACATGAGATTAACCTAGAAAAGTTTAAATGGGGTTTTGTCAGTTTCGAGAAATTCCACACAAAAAGGAGTTTCCACTCCATGACTTCAAAAATGTTGTACTGTGCTGTTATACTACAGTAGAGTTCGGTTAAATATTTGTTTTTAAATAAAACTTCAAAAGAAATATCCATAGTTTTTTCATTTTATTTGCAGTCTTATTGCATAAAAGGATTAGAATTAAAACATATTTGGCATATGTCGCATTTGTCGCATGTGTTGACAGTTTACTAACCACTACATATATCTATATGTCGTTGTCAAGCATGTATGATCGACATTGCATGAATTGGCAATAGCATAATGAGCAACATGTCGCTATGTTGTATAGTTGAACATTTGCAGCCCTTAAGTGCGATGCGTGTTAAGCTATATGGCTTAAATTATATATAAATTTTTAATTTTATGGTACTATTTACCTTTTTTTTAATTAAAGTTGCTTATATTCGACCTTTCTGTTTATAAATAAAAATGCTTTTATTACGAGCTCGAGGTCAGTAGCGAAAATACATTTTATTTCTTTAATTGTTGCCGATATTACGATACTCTTTTGGCCATTTCACAATGTATTGAACAACTGCCTGTTACTTAATGTCAACATAAATTTATTAGACCGATAAACTGATCGTTAACGATTTTGGTTGTCTCAATATACCGACAAAAACCATTGTTTTCAGTTGGCAACACCACGCAATGTACATCTAAAATGTTGGGAGTCAGTTGATTGAATTTATCCGTACGGTAAATAACGTCCGCCAAGAAAGCAACGAAAGTTAGCAACGGCGGAAATAAAAAATCAAGGGATTTAGTGGCAACATTGGAATTGAAAATGAAGGTATTTTTTGGATAAATTAATTTCAGAAATTTAGTCGAAAAGGATTAAAAAACATCAACCTTCCAACCTTCCGTTCCAGAGAAAAGTGGGTTCATCCAAAATGGTCAGTAAAAATCGTTGCTGATTTACGCCAGCCAAACTAGGAAGTGTCAGGGCATAAACTCAACGGAATATGGTAGAATACCACCTAAAGATTAAATGACATCAATTTTGAAAAAATCTCCCTAGCCGTTCCGTGGCTGGCATAAATCAGCAACGATTTTTACTGACCTGAGCACACTACCAGTAAAGCTATTCTTTAAATGCGGAATTCAATGTGGCTAGTAATTTTTCGACCATTTTGTACCATTTTTTTTGGTATCATTGTTGAATTAAAATTAATCCAACTCTATTGAATACAGTTTTTTGTTATGTTTTTTTTGCGGATTTTTTTTTTTTTTTTTAATTGTGCAATCTTCCAAAAGTATATCAAATATCGTTTTATGGTAAATTAGTATTTAAATTAGTATTTAAATTGCAAGTATGAGCGCTAACTTTGAAAAACGGCTATCACCAATAAATTCAGCGTACTCGAATTTCCTTTACCAGTAGAGTACCCAGCTTGTTAAAATTTGTGACTAGCTCAGTATTATTAATTCTAAAAAACCGTATAAATCATTATATTCATTTTCACATTATACTTTTAACTAGGACCCCTTATTTTCAGGCCCCTTGATTTAACCTCAATGTGTTAAAGCGAATTTTTTAATAATTTAGGCAGTTTTTCATCTCCTAAAAATCTTTAAACGAATGAATTCTATTTAAAATCAATTCGATGAAAAAGGAAATTCGCTTTAAATATTTTTAATTTATTATTATTTTAAACCACATATCATCAGATAATTTCTAATTTTATTTTTCCTGCTTAAGGATTAAATCCAAGTAAATTTATTCATATCGAATATAAATTTCCTTTGAATCATTAAAATTGTTCAACATTTCTTGTGTCATATCTTGAGTTTTTTTAACTTAAAGCATTTTAAATAAAGCTTTTATTTAAGGAGAATGATAATAAATAATATTAAAATTTAATTTATAAAAGATTGAATTAAAACGAAGTTAAATCTTCTGAAAGAATTGTAATATTTCATAGGAATGAGTTCATATGGGAACAAAAAATTTCGCAAACGTATTTATTCTGCTTATTGTTTTTATATGATTTACTTAATACATTTTTAAGCCCTTAACCCTTTAAAAGCTATAAGTATTTTTATCCTTTGAATTTATATGGATAATATCTAACAGGATTCCCTACTTGAGGGTTAAACGATCAAGTTCTGCATTTCAAGTTTTAGTACACTCATATTTTTTAACCAATACACTCATGCTTTAAACAATTGAAACGAACTTGCCTTTGAAATTCTCTTGCAAGTTGATTGTTTTAATTTACGTTCAAGAAAACAGCTGATTACAAGTTTAGTGAACAAGTTTTTCATTTGTCTTTATAAATTATATTCTTGGTGACATCTTGAAGGTAAATTGCTCAAAAAATTCGGGCAGCCTACGTCCCAGCTTTTCTCGTATATATTTCTTTGGCCAATTAATTATTTATTTTCAGTTTATTTTTCTTTTTAAGTTAATAAGACCTAATGATATTGATGTAAATAAATTAAATTTATTACATTTCACCCGACGTTTCGTCAATTTTTTGGTGACTTTTTCAAGGGTCGCCTATTTAAATAAAAATAATAAAAGGTCAACATTAATACAAAATATTTTTCCCAACAAGCAAACACAACTTACAAAATTTATATATTATTTTACATTAAAAACATTAGATTTTTAATAAACTTCAATTGCACAAAAACATTTAACAAAAAACAGTAAAGCACAGCTTAAAAATATTATTACAGAATTAATTATATTGCGGTTCTGTAACTAGCGCTTATGTTGTCAATATCTTCATTGTGGTTCATTGTTTTCATTATGTTTTGTTGTATTCTTAAGCTTTCTATTGTATATCTCTTCCTCTCCCCTCGTTCAAAATCCAACACTCTCACTTGTTCTGTTTTAAAGGAATGAGATTTTAAAATCATGTGTTGTGATAATGCACTTGTCTCTCTCCTCTTCAATATGCCATTTTAATGTTCTCCTATTCTCTTTTCAAGTGAGCGTTTTGTTGTTTGATCGTCCCTTCCGTTACACTTTACTTCGTAAACAACATTACTTTGTTGTAGTTTTTCTATTGGCGCCTTCACTCTTGAAAATATTGCACTTAAAGTTGAATTCGGTTTGTATGCAAAGTTTATTTGTTCTGATTTTATTGTTGTCCTTATGTGTCTATTATCCGTCAAGACAGGTATGTATTTTACACTGTAAAAATGTTTGTCGTTTTCAGGGTTTCTATCATTATTGATGTTTTTGTATTGTACATATTTTTGTGTATCGTTGATAAGTGTATTTATTAATTTTTTAGGAAAACTATTGCTAACTAATATTTCTGAGATTTTGTCGATATTTTTGATATGATATTGCGGGTCGCTTATATTTAATACTTTTGATATAAAATTTTTTGCTGTATTAATTATCTGGTTTTTGGGTTGTGTCGCGTTGTAATTCATTATTAAAAGTGTTCAGACTATTAAAAGTGTTCAGAATAATATCCTTGTCCTTGATGTTAATTATGGCTAATATATCGTCTACATATTTGATTATGTATTTAATGTGAATATTTTTATTTCTAAGTTCGTGATTGCATCGGCAAGTAAGGTGTCAAGTATTATATCTGCTATAGTAGGCGAAAGAGGATCTTTGTAAATTCCTTAATTTTGTCCCATTTTTTTATTATATTTTTAATTGCCGTATAGACTGGAATATTTGTAAAGAGCGAAATAACATCAAAAGAAACTAAGATTTCATTTTCGTTGAGTTGCATGGTCTCTAATTGTGTTTTTACCTGCGTGGAATTCTTAACATTATATTTATCTGAAATTATATGCTTTAGTATTTGTCCAACGTATTTTGAAAGGTTGTAGCATGGGACTTGTATTGAGGACACGATAGGTCGAAGAGGTGTTCCAGGTTTGTGGATTTTTGGTAATCCATATATCCTAGGGGATGTTGCCGCAGAACAAATTAGTTTACGTTTTTCCTAGAGTCAATGTAGTTCCACCTATGTAGTTCTGCAATGATATTGTTATTCTCCCGCTGTAGCTTTGTTGTCGGATCTGTCCTTATAGATCGATATGTATTTTTGTCTTCTAAAAGTTTGTTAATTTTTTCCCTATATTCGTCCCTGTACATTACCACAGTTTTATTGCCCTTGCCTGCTTGTATAATTATGATGTTTTTTTGTTTGTTAATAAATTTCCTCGTTTTTTCGAAAACTCTGATAATAAATTTTTCCTTTGGCGTATTTATCAATTTACGTTTGAAGTTGGTTACCATGTTCGTCAATTTTATTCTAGCTACCTCTTTTTCTTTGTCTACGTTTTCCATTCCCTTTACATTTTTGGAAAGACAATCGAGAAAAATTTGAACGTGCAACTGCAGTGTTAATTAAAAGTGTTGAAGGATCCATAAATAGCTAAAGCATAGAATGCATTGTGTGGACCTCCAGGTTTAGGCAAAGGTGCAGTTGTATGTTGTATGCTATTTTCATTCGCTCTGCTTCCGTTTGCTTTATGGCCACCAATTTGATTGAATAAAAATAATTGGTAAATGTTAATATTAAGCAGGAGTAAATGTCTCACAAACGATAGAAAATGGTTCTTGAATTAATTTATAATCTTAACTGTAACTTAATATATCCTTTGTAATATCTGGCAATTTTTAAAGCTCATTAAGATTTTAGTTCTTAATCGAGAACATAAATGTCTATTTTCTTGTGTTTAAAACACTCGTTCAAAATTGTTTTTTCAAATTCGTATCTTGAGTTCTTGAGGGAAAAAATTCTACCTGGGAGAATTCACTTACAATGGAAATAATCTGTGCAATATTTGAGACACAAAATTTTCTTTTGTAACTTATTTTTTCGTATTATTGACAAAAATTAACAAATTTAAAATGTTATTGAATTAGTTCGTAGATCTGTTTTTCGTTAATATTAAAAAAGTTTTTGTGTTTAAAATTAAAAATATATTGTTCCTTAAATTAACAGATGAGTCGAAATTAACCGTTTACTATTCTAATCACTTTTATGCCTGTATTCATAAAAATATTTAAAATTTAAAAAAGGTTCACAAAACAAATTATCTATAAAAATTTTTCTTAATAAACGTTTGTTTAATTTAAAAATCGTTTTTGAATACGAAGGTTAATCAAAATCTGAAGTATTAGCCATGTTCCGCTAATCAAAATCGAGTAAAATTCAAATCGATGGAGATTTTCAGTTAATTTTATAATGATTTATGATTTTGAGTTGTTCTGATAAAGATAAGTTGAGTTTTACACCAAATCATTTTCGAAGTTTGTTTGATTTCAATTTCACCCGAATTCGATTTCCAGAGCATGGGTCAATGATTAACAATTTAGGCAATTTAAAAAAAAAATGTTGTAAGTAAAAAAATTTAAACCTTTCGTAAATTTTAAAAAAAAATTTCAGTTTTGTAAAACACACAAGCATAAATATTATAGTACGAATATTGCCCAATTTTACCAATTCCGAGGTAGCAGGATACCTCATGATTGCCATACTTAAGTCTTTCATTCTCTAGCTTAATATAAGAGTCTTCTGGCACACCCAAGACCGGGATGGAGAAATAGCCTTATTGCCTTCTAGTTCCGCAGAGACTATGCACTACCTTATATATGTCAAGCATGTGTTCAGGGTCCTCATGACACCACCCACATATTTAATTGTCGACGCAACCCTACTTCGCTATGTCCAAAGAATCCATGGACCCAACCTACGAAAGTAACACAATTCCTTGGATATGACCTGGTATCAGCCCCCATTTAATAATGTATATTGTTTATGCTGTACCAACACCCAGAGAAAAAATATGTTTAAATATGGTCACCTCCAACAAAACTATTTTTAAATAAAATTGTAAACATACTATGGTTATTTTAACCATATTATTGTCATCGACAACCATATTATGGTTATATTAATCCTCCATTAAGAAGGCACAACCATATTATGGTTGCCTCCGAACATATTTTGGTTGATCATA
Organism: Pollenia amentaria; assembly: GCA_943735925.1. NCBI lineage: Eukaryota > Metazoa > Arthropoda > Insecta > Diptera > Polleniidae > Pollenia > Pollenia amentaria. Next base: position 193,117,674 of record OX031008.1, on the reverse strand, counting down.
ACTAAAATATGTTTAACATTTATAATAGCATTGTTGATTTTCAGCCATAGAATGTTGCTCTTGGAAAAGAGAAAAATACTATTGTTAATTTAAAAACAAATTATTTTCATATTTAACCATAACATGTTTAGAGGCAACCATAATATGGTTGTTGCTTCTTTATGGAAGACTAATTTAACAATAATATGGTTGTCGGTGACAATAATATGGTTAAATTAAACATAATATGTTTAAAATTTTCTTTAATAATAGTTTTGTTGGAGGTGACCATATTTAAACAGATTTTTTCTCTGCGTGCCGGGTACCCGTGTACTCCATTGTAATTTTTAATAATTTTCAGCTTAGAAAAAAATCTTTTTAAGTTAAAGAAAAGAAAATATTTCATAATTTAATATATATTTAATAAAAAAAAAATCTCTAAAAGCCTTTTCATTTAAAAACTTATGTGTTTGCTTAGGTCTCATCTTGATCCGAAAATTCAATACTTTATTAGCATTGGTCTTACCGCTCAAAACGTTTAAAATATCGCTAGTAGACACTCAGATACCCAGTCACGTAATCTAGGGCTTAATATTTTTCCGTTTTTTAAATTCCTTTTTTAAATCTTGGAACACTTTTTCATATGCAAAGTTGACTTTGACAACGTCGTTTCAATTTTTTTTAACTTTCTTTCACATTTGCATACGCAAAGTTTACTCTGATAACACAAAGGAACAATGTTTTATTTATTAGGAAATCTGAACTTAGTTTTTTTCTGTCATCTCGACTTTTCGCGATATGCCGTTATATCCAAAATTAAGGCACTTCCGCTACATATATTGGCATAACTTGCAAACGATTCACCATATTCAGTTAAAAAAAATAATTCAAAATTCATCAACGATATTATCTTTAAGCCGTGCTTACATTTACCTAGTACTTTCTGAGATATCGCTGTAGTTTTGAAAAAAAGGGAAACTCAAAAAAAAAATTTGTATATATTAAAAGTTCATAAAAAATACAAATGCGACAATATTAAAGGTTTTTTCTAAAAACATTTACATATCGCACTGGTTCCTATAAAGAGAGTAAACTCAATATTTTTAATTTTTCACTTTATGCAATAAATCGATGTACAGTGGTCATATCTACCCACTGTAAAAATCTTACATAATTTTCTCTAGTATTTTGTCAAAAGAAATTCCATTATATCCCCCTTTGTGATATAAGATTGCATATAAAAAGAAAACAGTTTTTTGTCTCTACTGAAAGTTTATAAATTTTAAGTTAAGCCCCTTTAGGGAAACCTATTCGATATGTGTTTTGCTTATGCAAAAATCTTTTGTTGTCTTTACCAGATAAAAGGGTGGGTTTTCTTTTTGTTGAATAATAATTGAAAAAACCACATCGTACAATAAGTAACTTATTGTATTTCATCTATATCTGCTTGTGAAAAACAGGCATGTTATTCTCATTCTTTTTTTATAAACTCACATCCACTCTGCTACAAATAATAACAATATCAACTTGTAACAGAAACACTACACCACTTATCAATGCCATAAACCATTGATCGGTTAACCGATTATTACTAAGATTAACTGATAGGTTAATTTAAAATTGGCTATTTTTGATTAACGATCAAGCCGGTTAATTTCAGTCGATTAAACGGATATCCGATGTAACAACATTTTTAATTTTTTGTTGTATTATAACATATTTTTTTGTGTATTTTAATTATTTTTTTTTCGTCTTATATACGAGTACAAAAGGTATGCTTAGAAAATATTTTTTCATAGAAAACTAAGAAGGTGTTCAGTTATTCGCATTTAAAATAAGTGTTTGCTGTCAAGAGCTTTTTGTTTCACGTACTTTTTATATATGTATATGGGTTTAATTATTTGTATCTTCTCATATCTTCTAATATCAATCTTTTAACAGAATTGACCGAAACAATTAGAAGTGTTAAAAATTTAATAAGTTAAAACATTGGCATAATGGAAAATTTTATATGTTTAGAGAAATCCAGGAAGAGGACTGAGAAATAAAATATTTTGTATAAGGGGTTGGTTTCGATATCTACGATAAATGAACAATATTTTTTCAAAGCCAAGTTTTATCAAAACTAAAAAAAGAATCGCGTAAATCCTAAACATTTAAACCAAATTATTTGTCTAGAAGCTTATTTTATAAGATCTGCCTGCTTAAACTATTTTTTTTTTTTATTTTTTTTTTTTTTTTTCATTATTCCTACACTAAATCCCGCGAAGCTTTTTGCTTGTCTGCAGGATACCAGAGTCTCGTTCCCGCAACCCCGGTACTGATAGACTAGCTCACTACCAGCTAGCCTACCGGGGCACTAATAAAATGACTAATAAAATGATCACACAGGCTATTTTTTAATTAATACATAACATGTGGCCTCTGCCACGTCTTCCTTCTACTACGCCTTTGCTGATTTTTTGGAGTAGTTTGAATGTATTGTTCCTCATTAGATGTTCGAATTAGAAAATTATCCAATTTTTTATTGTGTTCATTGATTCCCGATCGAGATTTTTTCTTCTTAAAATCTTGTAAATCGGTAAGACAATGGTGTTTTTAAAATTCGTCTGTATATCCACGTTTCAAATACTTGTAACGTTTTCTCTTCGTCTGTTTGTTCATACTTCAGCTTCGTTAAGGAGAACTGACCAACCATAGCATTTAGTGAATTGCATTTTCGTTGTGATATTGATATCGTGAATGGTTAGAATGCTGCTGTATTTGAAAAACACCTCCGTCGCCATCTCCATGTGTCATGTTTTTTCCTTAACGCTAGTTCACTCTATTATACTTTGTATGAAGACATGTCAAAAACTTAAGTAATATGTAAAAGGGTGATGGTGTGAATGCAATGTGTTATGAAATTGACATCCAAAACGTCTTCATAGTTTTTGAAAATTTTCTACACAATAATATTTTTATTATCAAAAGTTATTTTCGGGAATACAAAATTTATTATTAATTTATTTTTAAATGACATAATAATTTTCCAATTTTTTTTTTTTTTTTTTGAGAATAATCGAAGCAAAACGATAAAATAATTATTTTGCATCTTAATTAGCCTAAATTGCCTTAATATCTAATAATCAAATTAAAAGGCGTGAGTGGAATTGTAATGTTTAATAACTTTCACGATGATTTAGAAGATGTCTTTTTTGTATTCCTTTTTTAAGCAATTTCCAAAAATTTCTTGAATTTTCACCACGTTTCTTCTCTTTGCAGCCAGAGTTACAAGAGTATCAAAAAATTTTTTATTTCACATAATTTTGATTTGTATTGAATTTATTTTTAACGCTTAAACAACTAAGACCGTCTACAGACGGTCATCAGAAAAAAAAAATTTTAGTAAAATCAGCACACCTTTCGTTATTATCGTTATTACAACCTACAAAGTTTTAAAGATTATAAAATTCTCCGAATAACGGTACCGACTAATATACATATGATGAATTAAATGGTTTGGGCGAAAAAAACATTCTAGTCAGAACTTTTGCCCAAAGTGGCTAACAACATGCTTGTGATTTAAGTGAAATTTAATAAAAATAATACATTTTAGTTATTGAATTGAATCAGGAATGTTTTAAGGTTAGTAGTTGAAATGTTTACTTTCATAATTTGAAGTTATAAAGTTATAGCAAACAACGATTTTGTTTCTAGGAGGATTTTTGTAAACACCATCTGTAAACAGTCTTTGTCTTAGTCGAACAAAATTTTTTGTAATATATTAAACCGGAATAATACTATTGTTGAATCACTTGATACAATACATGTTAAGTTTAGATCAGAGGACATTTTACTTCGAAATCGAAAAAACAACCGGTGGCAACAACATCTTTAAAAGCCCACAACGGAGAGAAATCGTCATTAACAATTGTAACATCACCAGGCAGGTTCACAAGGGGTAGTAAGTATATAAGAACACTTGTATCTGTAAAGCACTTATGTATAGTATTTATACGCTAGTTTTGTCAAACAAAAAACTCTTTGAAATTCAAAAGTATTTTGTAGCGTAAACCTTATATGCAGTTGCAAGTAAATGAGGTAACATTTCGGGGAACAACTGATTTGCAGTCTAAGAGTGCACAAAATAATACATTATTTTTCTTATTTTTTCACTAACTACTTAATTGAACTAATAAGCTGAGAAACGAATCGCGCTTCAGTCAAATCATATTAGTTTTGTGGAATGTTGATATCACAATAGTTTTGTGGAAAAATAGTAAAAATATTCGGTTACGTTGAACAGTCCTCTTAAATCGGACGTTACAGCAGAAAGCAATAACCGCACGATGAAATTGATGGTCTGCAGATCATCCGTGAGTTCATTACTTATATGGGAGGTATAGGCCTAGTCGAATCCTATATGGGCTCAATGGACTCAAAATAAAAAGTCAGGACAGAAAAGGCCAGAATATTTTGTCATCTGCTTGATATGGACATAACAAACGCTTTTGTGGTATATCGCAGAGTTAACGTGGAAAATAATCAAAACTCTGATAATGAAAAAGAAAAAGGCATGACGATGTATGAATATCGCTCGAGCATTGCAAATGAGCTCTGCGCTTTCGTCGTTAAACGTTTGAGTGGTCGTCCGTTATTTTCTGAAAACCCAACCGGTAGCTCTCTAGATGGGATAAAATTTATTCATCCTGTAACAAGTACAAGGTTCAACAAGACAAATCCTCTTCAAAAAGATCCTGTAAACTGTGCAAAAACTCTGATACACACGTTTTGTACCAAGTGCAAAGTCCACCTATTGTTTTCAAAGACTAAACACAGAAAACCATTTATAAACGTAATATTTTAAGTTTAAATATGTTATTTATTTTTATATAAAAAATCTAAAATAAAGCTGATACTCCTTTAATTAAGCATCATAATTTTTTTTTTTTTTTTTTTTTTGAAAAAAAAATTCATCTTAACCACTGTAGACGGTCTTCTACAGGCGGTCTTCCTTGTTTTTGTCCTGGAGCTTTCCAGGAGCATTTTTTCCATTGGAACTCAAATTCATAATTTACAGCAGAAAGAGATAGAAGAAACAAAATTACTGCAGCACATCAATTCGTATATTAAATTCAGGCATTTAAGGGTTAATTACAATATTGAAATTTTTTATTTCTTTATTGGGTTGTTCACGGAAGGCTGGTATCAGGTTATATGGTTATTTTTTATATTCTCAACAGTAAAATACATTTATTAAATTTTTTTTTTTTAATATATTTTGTTGCTGTTAATATAACTAAATATATCCATGTAACCTAATAATCCGCCTTTAGTGAACAACCCATATATTTTAATAAGCACTTGTCACTTTGAAATAAGAATAAAACATAAATTAAAAAGACACAAGAAGTGCAAAAAGGAATGTCAAAAAAGAAACACTGCTTTCTTCTCTATCACGCTCGCTTTCAAACGAAAACAGACATGATTTAAAAATAGTAGAAAAATTCATCGTGAAATTTGGGTGTTAGTAAAGAATATATTAAAAAAATTATTCCCAAAAAGAATATTGATTTAAGAAACTTACTGAGCTACCTAAATAAAAGCGGCAAGCGTTTCTTTTTTTATGTCAAAATATTATTTTTATACAGCTTATACTAAACAAACCTTTAGAAAGCGAATTCAATAACACCAGGCTGGAATATCTTCCTTGACTTTTTGCTATGTCGGTTTGTTTTATAGGAAATGTTTTGGCAATAAAATTTTCATGTTTAAAAAACGCTTTCCGCTCTTGTTAAGCTAGCTCAGTAATTAATATGTTAAAGGAAAATACAAAATCCGTCGTCGACGCAAGAAGGCAACGAAACAATATAAATATGTTCTTAATCATTATATACAACAATCGATTACCATTGGCTGTCGCTTAGTATTTTCTACGACGGTTTTAGGTCGACGATTAGTATTGTCTCTATTTTATGCAACAGGAAATTTTGCGACGACCCAAGCAAAACATAAAGAAATTTTAGTTCGAAAGTAAAAAATATGTAGGTATATATCGTCATATGATTTCAAAAAAGGCCTTGGTTACAAAAAATTATTAATCGATTTTAGATCGATTATGATGCACCCTATCAAAATATATGCTACTTGAAAATTTTACACTTGCTATAAACAATATTCTGAAACCCCTTATGGCGAACGCCACTCGATAAAGAATAAATAAACAAACACAAAAAAAGAAAATTTTGTATTTTGATTTTTGTTTATTAGACGATATAAAACACGATTGATGTAAAATAATGCAAATTTAAAAGAAATTATGGTCACAAACTTTATTATTCATTATAAAAATTGTATGTTAAAATTAGACCAGCAAAAGTTTACCAAGAACCTGTGTTCTTAATACATTAAATAAAGGCCCAACTATAACATGCATGAGCAAGCTAATGCTACTGTCAAAAATTAACATAAAGCCTCTCAAATGCATTAAAAAACAAAATCAGAAAACATCAGATTCCGTACGGAATGTGGCTATTAGTTTTGCACTTTGCTTAAGCAAATGAGAGTTTCATAAACATTAAAAAAAAGTTTCACTAAGTTCAATATCGTTTGACGCATTTGATTAACATGTATTCCCACAGTTACTTGAACCAACTAATAATGCATATAATAGTTGGGCCTTGAATTTTAGATTTTGGAGAAATGTCCGCTTTTGTTGTACACTGGAATAACGGAATTCGTTGGGATGAATGCTTTAATTTAAGTTTTATATTTTCTTTTGGTTTTTAAAAAACTCTTTTTAATATAAATTTATTAAAAAAAACGAACACTTAATGCCTGCTCATCTATTTCCGAACGAAAGATTCGTTTGATTTACTTACATTTAGAACAAAAACAAATTATAAAATATGGTTTTTGTTTTAGATGTAAATTAAGCGACCGAAGTCTTCCCCTTCGAAATCCATGCATGGCCATAAACGTCAAAAGATAAAAATGACACTGTCAAAGACACGCGAAAATAACAATCTTCTGTCAACTGCTTCTTGTGCAAGGGACTAAAAAAAGATAAACGTGTATTGGCGTTTTAAAAGTTTTCATCTGAAATTCATTTTACGGCCTATTAAAGTTGCGCCCTTGTGTAGTAAACAAAAAACGTAGAAAATCGTTCGATACTTAGGTTTTTGGAACAAAGTGTTTTCAGAAGATTTATTCAGAACAATACAAGCAAAATATTGTTGGTAACATTAACCCTCTGGAAATGGTCCTTTTTATTATTTTTTTGAAAAAAAAAAAGCAAAAATCACTTTTAAAACAGGAATGTATGTAGTTGAAGTATTCTACGAAAATATTTGTCATGAAATTTTACTATACGTCTCCGAAAACACCTAAGACGAACACTTAACTCTATTACCAGAAATAAGCATAAACTTAAAAGGTGGTTTTAGGGTTAATTATATACTTATGCCAGCATGGCGATAAAATATCGCATAAAAATTATATAACAACAAAAACAAAACTAAGAAAAGCAAATGAAAAACAAAAGTAAATATAATCTGCTCTAAACTCTACCGTTATACTGTACAAAATTTTCGCCTCTTTAAAAACGCAGCCTACTTTCAAAATAAAATTTAAGTGATTTAATAAATAAAAATGTTGCAAGAAAAATCATAGAAAATTTATAAGTATTTAGAAAATGTCTAATTGTTCCGAAAAATACGACCTGTTTTGTTACGTCTGCGGCAAACATATAATACTTGAAGATGAAGAAAAATTTATACAATAGCAAAGTGAAGACATCTATTAAATTTACTTTGAATTGGAAGTTGTTCCCAAAGAACTGCGGTTGCCTTAGCATTGCTTTTGAAATTGTTACAATGGCTTAATGCTTTGTTTTAAAGGTAATTATATTGCAATTTGGTATTCCCATGCGGTGGCTACACCCAGGTGAGCATACTGACTCCACCTGCTACATTTGTCAAAATAGTGCCGTACTAAAATTAAAACGATATACATAATTAACCCGTAAGCCACCTTTTAAGTTTTTCCTTAATTCTGGTATTAAAGTTGAATTTTCGACTTAAGTGTGTTTGGACCCATAATCAAATGTCATGACAAATATTTTCGCAGAATATATCAACTACATACAATAAATTACAAAAAGAAACCTATTCAAAGAAGAGTTAGAGGGTTAATGTATGCTAAGAAAACGTTGCTTGTAATGTTCAGAATAAATCTTCTGAAAAACTATATACCCAAAACCTAAGTATCACACGACTTTCTACGTTTTTTTACTACACAAGGGTGCAACTTCAAATAGGCCGTAAAATTAGTTTCAGATGTAAAATTTTAAAACGCCAATACACATATATCTTTTTTAAGACCCCTCTACAAGAATAAGTTGGCAGAATAGTGTTATTTAGAAAAAAAATTTCAGTTTGTTGTACAGTGTTATAACACTGAAGAAACTGAGAAGCATATTATTGATTAAACAGAAAGCAAAAAAGACTTAGTTTGAAGGAAAATGTTTTCAAAAAGCATGAAAAACAAATAATTTTTCCCACATTTTGCTTCATAAGCACCACAAAAATTTTCTAAATCAATTTTTTTAAAAATTGTAATTGTTGCACAGGTCTCTAGCAATAATTTGGCCTTTACAGATTTAAAAAATATCAATTAGTCGACGAGTTATAGGCAAAAAACCATATAAACCATATGCTGAAAATCGGCATTTGACTGCAAAGGTTGAAGGTCGATTAAAAAAAAATTCGAAATAACATACACAAACGCCGCGATACGGCTCTTCTAATTTAGCCACTATTTTCACCCCTCACTCTCAGAATCGACCTAACTTTTGCTAACCTGAATTTGTTCCACAGTGTTATTAGAGATGGGATTTTTTTTATCCTATTTTCGATAAATAGTCAACATCGACTCAAAATTTTTGGAAAATACAATACTAACGTCGAAGTGATGTACTCGTCGACTTGATGTAACAACAACCTAAACTTTACGTCGACACCGACATCGACAACGACTTATATAGTAGGGATAAATACTAAAAGCTAAAGTTCAAATCAATATTGTTCGAAAAAGTCGACTACTTTGTATGCCATTTTTAAGGGAAATAACAAATTCTAGCACAATTGCACATGATTATGTAACAAGTTAAAATATTGCCGAAATCATCGCTTTCAAAGCACACATTAATGACATTTATTGCTTAAAAAATAAAATCACCTATAATTAATCTACAAACATCCTGATTGCCATACTTAAGTCTTTCATTCTGTAGCTTAATATAAGAGTCTTCTGGCACACCCAAGACCGGGATGGAGAAATAGCCTTATTGCCTTCTAGTTCCGCAGAGACTATGCACTACCTTATATATGTCAAGCATGTGTTCAGGGTCCTCATGACACCACCCACATATTTAATTGTCGACGCAACCCTACTTCGCTATGTCCAAAGAATCCATGGACCCAACCTACGAAAGTAACACAATTCCTTGGATATGACCTGGTATCAGCCCCCATTTAATAATGTATATTGTTTATGCTGTACCAACACCCAGAGAAAAAATATGTTTAAATATGGTCACCTCCAACAAAACTATTTTTAAATAAAATTGTAAACATACTATGGTTATTTTAACCATATTATTGTCATCGACAACCATATTATGGTTATATTAATCCTCCATTAAGAAGGCACAACCATATTATGGTTGCCTCCGAACATATTTTGGTTGATCATAACTAAAATATGTTTAACATTTATAATAGCATTGTTGATTTTCAGCCATAGAATGTTGCTCTTGGAAAAGAGAAAAATACTATTGTTAATTTAAAAACAAATTATTTTCATATTTAACCATAACATGTTTAGAGGCAACCATAATATGGTTGTTGCTTCTTTATGGAAGACTAATTTAACAATAATATGGTTGTCGGTGACAATAATATGGTTAAATTAAACATAATATGTTTAAAATTTTCTTTAATAATAGTTTTGTTGGAGGTGACCATATTTAAACAGATTTTTTCTCTGCGTGCCGGGTACCCGTGTACTCCATTGTAATTTTTAATAATTTTCAGCTTAGAAAAAAATCTTTTTAAGTTAAAGAAAAGAAAATATTTCATAATTTAATATATATTTAATAAAAAAAAATCTCTAAAAGCCTTTTCATTTAAAAACTTATGTGTTTGCTTAGGTCTCATCTTGATCCGAAAATTCAATACTTTATTAGCATTGGTCTTACCGCTCAAAACGTTTAAAATATCGCTAGTAGACACGCAGATACCCAGTCACGTAATCTAGGGCTTAATATTTTTCCGTTTTTTAAATTCCTTTTTTAAATCTTGGAACACTTTTTCATATGCAAAGTTGACTTTGACAACGTCGTTTCAATTTTTTTTAACTTTCTTTCACATTTGCATACGCAAAGTTTACTCTGATAACACAAAGGAACAATGTTTTATTTATTAGGAAATCTGAACTTAGTTTTTTTCTGTCATCTCGACTTTTCGCGATATGCCGTTATATCCAAAATTAAGGCACTTCCGCTACATATATTGGCATAACTTGCAAACGATTCACCATATTCAGTTAAAAAAAATAATTCAAAATTCATCAACGATATTATCTTTAAGCCGTGCTTACATAAGTGTTACATTTACCTAGTACTTTCTGAGATATCGCTGTAGTTTTGAAAAAAAGGGAAACTCAAAAAAAAAATTTGTATATATTAAAAGTTCATAAAAAATACAAATGCGACAATATTAAAGGTTTTTTCTAAAAACATTTACATATCGCACTGGTTCCTATAAAGAGAGTAAACTCAATATTTTTAATTTTTCACTTTATGCAATAAATCGATGTACAGTGGTCATATCTACCCACTGTAAAAATCTTACATAATTTTCTCTAGTATTTTGTCAAAAGAAATTCCATTATATCCCCCTTTGTGATATAAGATTGCATATAAAAAGAAAACAGTTTTTTGTCTCTACTGAAAGTTTATAAATTTTAAGTTAAGCCCCTTTAGGGAAACCTATTCGATATGTGTTTTGCTTATGCAAAAATCTTTTGTTGTATTTACCAGATAAAAGGGTGGGTTTTCTTTTTGTTGAATAATAATTGAAAAAACCACATCGTACAATAAGTAACTTATTGTATTTCATCTATATCTGCTTGTGCAAAACAGGCATGTTATTCTCATTCTTTTTTTATAAACTCACATCCACTCTGCTACAAATAATAACAATATCAACTTGTAACAGAAACACTACACCACTTATCAATGCCATAAACCATTGATCGGTTAACCGATTATTACTAAGATTAACTGATAGGTTAATTTAAAATTGGCTATTTTTGATTAACGATCAAGCCGGTTAATTTCAGTCGATTAACCGGATAACCGATGTAACAACATTTTTAATTTTTTGTTGTATTATAACATATTTTTTTGTGTATTTTAATTATTTTTTTTCGTCTTATATACGAGTACAAAAGGTATGCTTAGAAAATATTTTTTCATAGAAAACTAAGAAGGTGTTCAGTTATTCGCATTTAAAATAAGTGTTTGCTGTCAAGAGCTTTTTGTTTCACGTACTTTTTATATATATGTGTTTAATTATTTGTATCTTCTCATATCTTCTAATATCAATCTTTTAACAGAATTGACCGAAACAATTAGAAGTGTTAAAAATTTAATAAGTTAAAACATTGGCATAATGGAAAATTTTATATGTTTAGAGAAATCCAGGAAGAGGACTGAGAAATAAGATATTTTGTATAAGGGGTTGGTTTCGATATCTACGATAAATGAACAATATTCTTTCAAAGCCAAGTTTTATCAAAACTAAAAAAAGAATCGCGTAAATCCTAAACATTTAAACCAAATTATTTGTCTAGAAGCTTATTTTATAAGATCTGCCTGCTTAAACTATTTTTTTTTATTTTTTTTTTTTTTCATTATTCCTACACTAAATCCCGCGAAGTTTTTGCTTGTCTGCAGGATACCAGAGTCTCGTTCCCGCAACCCCGGTACTGATAGACTAGCTCACTACCAGCTAGCCTACCGGGGCACTAATAAAATGACTAATAAAATGATCACACAGGCTATTTTTTAATTAATACATAACATGTGGCCTCTGCCACGTCTTCCTTCTTTGGAGTAGTTTGAATGTATTGTTCCTCATTAGATGTTCGAATTAGAAAATTATCCAATTTTTTATTGTGTTCATTGATTCCCGATCGAGATTTTTTCTTCTTAAAATCTTGTAAATCGGTAAGACAATGGTGTTTTTAAAATTCGTCTGTATATCCACGTTTCAAATACTTGTAACGTTTTCTCTTCGTCTGTTTGTTCATACTTCAGCTTCGTTAAGGAGAACTGACCAACCATAGCATTTAGTGAATTGCATTTTCGTTGTGATATTGATATCGTGAATGGTTAGAATGCTGCTATATTTGAAAAACACCTCCGTCGCCATCTCCATGTGTCATGTTTTTTCCTTAACGCTAGTTCACTCTATTATACTTTGTATGAAGACATGTCAAAAACTCAAGTAATATGTAAAAGGGTGATGGTGTGAATGCAATGTGTTATGAAATTGACATCCAAAACGTCTTCATAGTTTTTGAAAATTTTCTACACAATAATATTTTTATTATCAAAAGTTATTTTCGGGAATACAAAATTTATTATTAATTTATTTTTAAATGACATAATAATTTTCCAATTTTTTTTTTTTTTTTTTGAGAATAATCGAAGCAAAACGATAAAATAATTATTTTGCATCTTAATTAGCCTAAATTGCCTTAATATCTAATAATCAAATTAAAAGGCGTGAGTGGAATTGTAATGTTTAATAACTTTCACGATGATTTAGAAGATGTCTTTTTTGTATTCCTTTTTTAAGCAATTTCCAAAAATTTCTTGAATTTTCACCACGTTTCTTCTCTTTGCAGCCAGAGTTACAAGAGTATCAAAAAATTTTTTATTTCACATAATTTTGATTTGTATTGAATTTATTTTTAACGCTTAAACAACTAAGACCGTCTACAGACGGTCATCAGAAAAAAAATTTTAGTAAAATCAGTACACCTTTCGTTATTATCGTTATTACAACCTACAAAGTTTTAAATATTATAAAATTCTCCGAATAACGGTACCGACTAATATACATATGATGAATTAAATGGTTTGGGCGAAAAAAAACATTCTAGTCAGAACTTTTGCCCAAAGTGGCTAACAAAATGCTTGTGATTTAAGTGAAATTTAATAAAATAATACATTTTAGTTATTGAATTGAATCAGGAATGTTTTAAGGTTAGTAGTTGAAATAAAATATGGTTTTTGTTTTAGATGTAAATTAAGCGACCGAAGTCTTCCCCTTCGAAATCCATGCATGGCCATAAACGTCAAAAGATAAAAATGACACTGTCAAAGACACGCGAAAATAACAATCTTCTGTCAACTGCTTCTTGTGCAAGGGACTAAAAAAAGATAAACGTGTATTGGCGTTTTAAAAGTTTTCATCTGAAAATCATTTTACGGCCTATTAAAGTTGCGCCCTTGTGTAGTAAACAAAAAACGTAGAAAATCGTTCGATACTTAGGTTTTTGGAACAAAGTGTTTTCAGAAGATTTATTCAGAACAATACAAGCAAAATATTGTTGGTAACATTAACCCTCTGGAAATGGTCCTTTTTATTATTTTTTTGAAAAAAAAAAAAGCAAAAATCACTTTTAAAACAGGAATGTATGTAGTTGAAGTATTCTACGAAAATATATGTCATGAAATTTTACTATACGTCTCCGAAAACACCTAAGACGAACACTTAACTCTATTACCAGAAATAAGCATAAACTTAAAAGGTGGTTTTAGGGTTAATTATATACTTATGCCAACATGGCGATAAAATATCGCATAAAAATTATATAACAACAAAAACAAAACTAAGAAAAGCAAATGAAAAACAAAAGTAAATATAATCTGCTCTAAACTCTACCGTTATACTGTACAAAATTTTCGCCTCTTTAAAAACGCAGCCTACTTTCAAAATAAAATTTAAGTGATTTAATAAATAAAAATGTTGCAAGAAAAATCATAGAAAATTTATAAGTATTTAGAAAATGTCTAATTGTTCCGAAAAATACGACCTGTTTTGTTACGTCTGCGGCAAACATATAATACTTGAAGATGAAGAAAAATTTATACAATAGCAAAGTGAAGACATCTATTAAATTTACTTTGAATTGGAAGTTGTTCCCAAAGAACTGCGGTTGCCTTAGCATTGCTTTTGAAATTGTTACAATGGCTTAATGCTTTGTTTTAAAGGTAATTATATTGCAATTTGGTATTCCCATGCGGTGGCTACACCCAGGTGAGCATACTGACTCCACCTGCTACATTTGTCAAAATAGTGCCGTACTAAAATTAAAACGATATACATAATTAACCCGTAAGCCACCTTTTAAGTTTTTCCTTAATTCTGGTATTAAAGTTGAATTTTCGACTTAAGTGTGTTTGGACCCATAATCAAATGTCATGACAAATATTTTCGCAGAATATATCAACTACATACAATAAATTACAAAAAGAAACCTATTCAAAGAAGAGTTAGAGGGTTAATGTATGCTAAGAAAACGTTGCTTGTAATGTTCAGAATAAATCTTCTGAAAAACTATATACCCAAAACCTAAGTATCACACGACTTTCTACGTTTTTTTACTACACAAGGGTGCAACTTCAAATAGGCCGTAAAATTAGTTTCAGATGTAAAATTTTAAAACGCCAATACACATATATCTTTTTTAAGACCCCTCTACAAGAATAAGTTGGCAGAATAGTGTTATTTAGAAAAAAAATTTCAGTTTGTTGTACAGTGTTATAACACTGAAGAAACTGAGAAGCATATTATTGATTAAACAGAAAGCAAAAAAGACTTAGTTTGAAGGAAAATGTTTTCAAAAAGCATGAAAAACAAATAATTTTTCCCACATTTTGCTTCATAAGCACCACAAAAATTTTCTAAATCAATTTTTTTAAAAATTGTAATTGTTGCACAGGTCTCTAGCAATAATTTGGCCTTTACAGATTTAAAAAATATCAATTAGTCGACGAGTTATAGGCAAAAAACCATATAAACCATATGCTGAAAATCGGCATTTGACTGCAAAGGTTGAAGGTCGATTAAAAAAAAATTCGAAATAACATACACAAACGCCGCGATACGGCTCTTCTAATTTAGCCACTATTTTCACCCCTCACTCTCAGAATCGACCTAACTTTTGCTAACCTGAATTTGTTCCACAGTGTTATTAGAGATGGGATTTTTTTTATCCTATTTTCGATAAATAGTCAACATCGACTCAAAATTTTTGGAAAATACAATACTAACGTCGAAGTGATGTACTCGTCGACTTGATGTAACAACAACCTAAACTTTACGTCGACACCGACATCGACAACGACTTATATAGTAGGGATAAATACTAAAAGCTAAAGTTCAAATCAATATTGTTCGAAAAAGTCGACTACTTTGTATGCCATTTTTAAGGGAAATAACAAATTCTAGCACAATTGCACATGATTATGTAACAAGTTAAAATATTGCCGAAATCATCGCTTTCAAAGCACACATTAATGACATTTATTGCTTAAAAAATAAAATCACCTATAATTAATCTACAAACATCTCTCATCCGTATCTCTAAATATGACATCAAAATGTATGTATCACCACTGCATTCAAATTGGTAAGCATTTTAATAATATTTTAAAACCTATAAAAAAAATAAAGCATTAACATCATTATAAAATCTCTAAAGAAAACTTTTTTACTTTAACTTAAATTAAACTAATGATAATATTTGTCTAATTACAGGCTTCGACTCAATGACACAAAATTGTAAAATTCTTAGTTATGAAATGAAAATTGAAACATATGATTTTAAAGTGACTTCCCGTTTGAAGGTGATTGATTTATTATAGAACAACAGCAATGAACGTAAATTATTATTCCAAATAAGTTTTCAGTTTTATACAAAGACAGATATTTACACACACGCACACACGCTTACACTTTCACAGAACAAAATATTTGTAGTCAATGGAACACCCAACAATATTTTAACACCGTGCACATTCTTTAAGTCATTTTATTGAGAGTACGAAATCATTAATTAAACTCATGCTTATTAATTTTAGAATTTAGTTGAATATTTTTCATTCATTTATTTTATATTTATGCTCTAAATATTTTAAATATTTAATTTTTAAATTTCAGTACCGCTAACGTCAGACACAGATGAAAATATTAAAAAAATAAAATAACGAAAGAAATTTTACTTTATTTTTTATTTATTTGTTAAATTGTTAAAAAGCTTGTTCTCTAACATTTAAAAAAAAAGTCCCAATTTTTTCAAAACAAAATAACTATTTTAATTTTTTAAACTTTTAAAATATCAAACAAACTTGTATAAAATCATATTAAGTTAATATTATTTAAATGTGTTCTTTTTTCTTCTTCTTTCTTATCCATTTCAGATACTATCGCTAAATGTATTGTAATAATTATAAAATTATTAATTGTTTAATTGTTTTTTATTGTATTCATATGTATTTCAAACTTTCATATTGTTAATATTTTTATTCCAAAATTATTTAGTTTATTTAATATGTTTCATTAAATATTTTTATTTTAAAGGTCTACTGCAATTTACTAAATAAATTATTTTTATTTTTCATTTTGTATAAATATATATATTTTTATATTTCAATATTATTTCTAACATTTACTCTATTATTAATTATTTTGTTAAACAAAAATGACATTTATTGTAAATATTGATCACTGAAATTGTTGCCGTATACTCAAAAACTCTTTTAACCCTTGGGTGCTAAAATTCTAAATCCTTTTTAGTAAAATGTTTTTATTATTAAAATAATTGTAATTAACTATAATTAATAATTAAAATGTATAATTTTTTTGTATAAATAACTAATTGTTAAGTTGTTAGAATTTTAAAATAATAAATAAATGAAATCAAACATTTGTTAGACAAAAAAAAAAAACTATAAAATAATTAAAACAAACCAGAACAGAACTCAACACTTATGACGAAACAAAAAAAAAATCTAGTTAATAAAATGACTTTTTTTAAATCAAGAGAAAAGAAAAAATTAGTAAATCAAATTGTTTAGAAATAATAGACAAACAAAGCAAATCATGTTTAGTTTATAAGTAAAACTAAATAAATTCGTATGACAAAAAAAATTAAATAGAGTTGTTTTTATTAAATAATAGCGGAGCAAAATGTAAGCGCAGGAAGTATGGCCCCAAGGTACTTAATGAAGAGTGGCCCTAAAACTTTTTATGAAACACAACAGGCAATTTTTTTTTTTTTTTGGATTTTTTTTTACAATTTTCGTTCGGTTGTTTTTGCATTTTAAATGAAATAAAAAATGACCCCAGAATCAAAGAATGCAAAACAGGGGTTAAAATGCTATCGCCATATTAGCAAAAGCAGCCAAATTTTAGCTTTTGCTTCTTGAAACAAATCAAAATTAAAAAACCGACAAGTGCCACTACTAAAATAGCCCACACTTTTCAAAAGCATTAGCAAAATATGCACTGGCTTCTGCTAACCTTTGCCTTCTTAACAATGACAAAAATGTCTTATTTGAGAGAACTCAAAAAGCAGCGACGATCACTTTTATGTTGTAGGAAGAATATGTAGCAAAAATAATGAAACAAACAGCTTCCGTCTGTAAACCGCCAAATCAAAAACCAGTGTAGGCTAGTAGCCGCACAATAGGAGAAAATAGCAGCATAAGAAATTTTACGTTCACTTTAAAATTTATGCGCTTTATTTTACATTATAAATCAAACCTCACGATGAATCTCCGATTTAATAGCTTAGCCCGGCACGCTTTACTACTCCCATTGAAACACATCTCGTTTGGTTATAACGAAACAATGTGTCTCAATTTCAGATACCTCTACTGTTTTAAATTTTATATTGTCCTCATAGGGGAGGTTACACGCCCACTTTTTTAGTTAAGCTCATTTTCTTTCATCTTTTGCGTATTGCCGACAAAACTATTTGTTCCAAATTAGAATACTTCAACTTCTTCCTTCTCCACCTACTTGTCCTTGTACTGGCGGTACCGCACCCACTTCTCCAGATTAGCTCACTTTTTGATATTGGAGTCTTTGGAGACTTTTACTGCTACCGGTCTGTAGATATAAAAAAATTTATATTGTTCCTGTAAAGGTGACACACTCACATTTCTAATGGAGCCTACTTTTTCATATATGTTGTGTATTGATTCCCAAACTATTCGTACCAAATTTAAAAGTTACAAATTTTAAATTTTTGTTTTTTTGTTTCTTTTCATGTACAAAACACATATTGTACTTAAAAATTAAATATCCTTTTTTGTGTTTCCTATTTTTTTTTTAACTGACAGAAGAAAAAAATTTATTATGAAAAACTTAAGTTTTCGGTTCTTAATTTCTGATGCCTGACTGTAACTGTTCTTCAGATATACAGAAATTTATAGTGTCTTTGTATAAGAGATGCTATGCCCATTTCTTCAGTCCAGATCGCTTCTTAACAGATGTTCTGTATTGACAACCAACTATTGCTGTTACCGTTCCCAAGATATTCAGATATGTATTTATATAGTGCGTGTCACGTCCACTTTTTTATTGAGCCTACTTTTTAACGTCCAATCTATTTGCACTTAATTTATGACTAAATAGAATCTGGGAATTATTTCTTTTCATAAGTCACTTTATTATATTCAACATTTTTTATTTTTTCGAATATATTCTATTAGCTAAATATCAGTTATGTATCTTATAAAGATATATTCCTTTAATTTTTTGGAATGACTTTATACAAGATAATAGTCTGGTAGTGTATAAAGTCACTCCAAAAAATTAAAGGAATAGAACAATTACAAAAAGCTTCATAAAATACATAACTGAAATTAAGCTTATAGAATGAATTCGAAATAATAAAAAATTTTGAATTTAATTTATGACCTTTAACTTTATGACCCTTAACTCTTACCGCTCTCAAGCTGAACAGAAATTTGTATTATCTTTACATGGGAGGTGTCACACCCTCTTTTTCAGTATAATTCTGTATTGATAATCATGATATTTGTACCAGAGTTGGAAACCTAGGCCGTTCTCAACATATACGGAAAACTATATTGTCTATGCATAAGGTTATTCATATTGTCATTGTATGGGAGGTGCCACTTTCATTTTTTCAATCCAGCTTACTTTCTGAAAGATGCTGTGTATTTATAACCAAGTTATTTGTTTAAAATTTTAAAATTTTTACTGTAACCATTCTCTAGATAAAAGTTGATTCATAGCCAATGTACAACAAATGCATAACCAAAACTTAAAAAAAAAATTTTTTTTACTAACACACTTGCAACAATTTTACATTGAAATAATAAGTTAGAGAGAGAGAGAGACATAACATGTTAGAGAGAGAGAGGCAAATTCACATGTACACAAGGTTTCGGTCAGTTTTTTCATATTGCTCTTAATAAACTAATAGAAACTATAACCAATATATCGGTGAGCACTACTGGTCATCTAACTAGTAAAATTACTGGTAGTCGTCTTGTAGGGAATCGCCGGTTTATTAGGAAAATGCTGTGAAATTTCAGGGAATCGGTTCAGTAGCTCAGGGGTCTCATCAGAGTCTTCAATACCGAGCAAAATTGATCGTCATTTTTCGTTTTGGCATTCAATATCGTTTGAAATTTGTCGTATTTTGAAATAAAAGCAATTGATATCGAGTAAAAAAATTAATTACATGACTCGATCTGTTATTCTTATCGCAAACATACATAACAATTCATTTTGAGCGGCAAAAGTAAATTCTGCATGATTATTCAATGAAAAAACGAAAGCATATGTAAGTTTAAACAATATCGAGCCAAACCGCAAGAAAAGCTCAAGCGACAACATTTTCAATTTTCGTTTTTTTTAATAAATGAATTCATTGGCAACACATGCATTATCTCCTTAAATGTCATGGTCACAGAAGGTACCGTTTTTTATTTTATAGCAAAAACAATTCTAGCTTAAGCGCCAATTTTTATACAAAATGTTTATGAAATATAATAAAAAAAAACCTTCTCCTGTAAAATTTTGTTTTTGTAGCTTGAGTTTTTTTTAACGGTTATGGCTCGACATAATGAGCAAAACTAAAAAAATTATTTTAATTTTTTAGGACATATAACCTTAAGCGCGTGCCTTTAGCGAAGAGATACTCGATGACGAATAGTGATATTTTTCATGCAAGACAAACACAACAAGAATTTGTTATTATTTTCTATACAATAAAAGAATCAAATCAACGTTACAAATTTTGTGCTTTGCCTTGTTAGATTTTATATGGAAACCAAAAACAATTTGTTTATAAAATTTTTGTATGTACATTAGGGCGGGTCAAATTGTGTGGAACGAAATTTTTCTCAAGAGACCATAGCTCTAAGTCGGATTTGGAGCCCCCAAAATTTCAAAATAGAAATTTTTCCATATATACATAGAACAATTTAATTAATTTTTTTTATTTTTAGTAGAGATATTAGGAATTTTTTGTCGAAAAATAGCCTAAAATTAACTTTTAACTAATGAATTCTGAATTTTCTTCGATTTTTTCGAGATTTTTTTTCTTTTGCAGATAATGAAAGTTCAGATAATTTCCAACAACTTTTATCAATTTTTTTTTGTTTTCACTTGGTTACGTATGAGTTTTTTTTAACTCCAATTTATAAACATGCATACGCCATGTGGTACAACTAACAATTCAATCTTTTAAAAAAGCACTAAAAAATGCCTAATATCACTACTAAAAATAAAAAAAAATTACTGTCAATACAGATTCTGAAAGGTGATAAAAATACCTTTCAAACAAGCCCAGATTGAGGAATCTACTATAATTCTATCCGATTTTATGACAAATTTAATTAAATTGTTCTATGTATGTATATATGGAAAAATTTCTATTTTTAAATTTTGGGGTGCTCCAAATCCGACTTAGAGCTATGGTCTCTTGCGCAAAATTTCTCAGAATCGACTATAGATTACGTTTTTGCTATACGCTTCATTAAAATTAACCCGCCCTAATGTACGTACATACGTACTTATGTAGGTATATACACATGTATCGTTTTTGTGCAAATATGTAAATACGTATGAATGCATAACCACTGCTGATCATTTCCTAATCAAACGTATATCGCGATGCATCGGCAGCTACTACCACATAGTTCGGCTCTTATTAGTGCGGCTTTTTTGTTCTCTTCGTTTTCTTGAATTAGTATTTGTGTTATTACCAGCCTGGGAAGAATTTTATATTTAGATTTTTTTTGTCTTTTTTAACTAGCTCATCTTTTAGGAAAAAGTACAAAAGGAAACGCAAAAGAATAATTTTGAGCTTTTGCCTTGTAGGCGGTTATCAATTCTGGTCGCTAGCTGGAAAAAAAAGCAAAAAAAAGAAATAAAAATATACAAAATTAGGGAAAAGCTTTTTTGCACAAACTTAAAACAAAGCATTGGCTATTGCAAAAAATATTAAAAATTTCAATGGCAGTATCAGAAGCAAAAATAAAAAGCTTCTAGCTGATGGGTACTTTTAAACACTGATGCAAAATGACCCCAAATAAATTAAAAAAATTTACTTTGGGACTATTTATCATTTACTAATAAAAAAAAAGTTTTTAAAGAAGTAGTAAAATCAATTAATATTTAACACAGTGTTTCTAAAGTAAAACTCTTTTTATTTTCTAATTAAAATGTTGCATACATTTTGATAAAAGACTTAAGGCCGAGTCATATAGAATCCCCTGTACTTTAAATGTCGGTTTTTTTTTAGCTGACAACTAAGTTGTAAATTCTTAACAAAGTATTTACAGACAAATTCTTGAAAGTGTAGCACATTTGGGAACCATGCGGTGAAAATCGTTTCTATTTTTTGTACTTTTTTTTAAAATATTTTTCTCCGTGTATTGAAACGTACGTATTTAAATAGGGCTCCAACTACAATATTGAAATTTTTGATACTTCAATGGGGAGAAAAAAAATATCAAAAAGGGGAAATACGGAAAATTTAATTTATTTCTTTTACTTCTGTGGTACTATGTGTTAGTTTTTGAATTTTCTTTTATATAGAACTTAAAAACATTACATTATAGATGCAGGGTCCTTAAAATATGAGAACCTATAAGATGAAAACTGTTCGTACTTTTGTGGTTATCAACTGGTACTTTTTGAATTTTCGTTTATATTGGGACTAGAAACATAAAATTATATATGAGTGAATAAGGATCTGTAAAAGGGGACATTTTGGTACTTTTCCGTTCTACAACTGGTACAATGTTTGGTTTTTTTACCTAGAAACATAAAATTAAGCATGAGTATTTAGTTAAAAAAATATGAAAGATCATTATGCCTAAATTTATTTTATGGATCTCTTCAGGTATAAAATTAAAAAAAAAATAAAATAATGATATTTCCATTTGTTTTGAACATTTTATAAAATTGTGAAATAACTTTCAAGTATCTTGTTCTAAGGTTATTAATATTAATTTTCGATTTTTGACAAATCTCTTCTCGATACTTCTACAACTTTAAGTTCAATACGTTTTTTCTTCGTTGAAATCAGAAAATTTTACAACCAGAAATTAGATTGTATTTTCGAAAGGCTTCAACAATAATTTTCATTATAAAAAAGGCTTAGTTCGATGATGATAAGGCAACGACGATCGTGCCTTATTACGGCAAAGTTTCGGATATCCCATTAATGATGCCTGACTTTGTTCTGTTCTCAAATCCATGAACAATTTTATGGAGATATGATTATTGTATTAAATGTAATGCATTAAATCTAATATGTGTGCTGTTTCTTTCTGGACCACTATTTGCGGCTTCCAAAATATAGTCACTGTAGTCATATGTGCATTTGTTTTAGCAGTAATAAAAATTCGAGGAAATTCAAAAAAATATCGTAACCGAATTAGAAAATAAATCTTTTACATAAATTTCACATTTTCTTGACAACGTTATTTTGAATATTGGGGTCTATACCAGCGCTGCTTAGTCGTCAGAAAAAAGTACTAACTCCGACTCCAAACCCTGAAATTTTTTAAGTGCGACTCCGACTCCAACTCCTACTCTAACATTGATACTAAATGTATATGAAACTGGTCCTTATTTGACTTTAAGCTGTTTTTTATACCCTCCACCACTAGTGGTGAATGGTGGTATACTAAGTTTGTCATTCCATGTGAAACTTTTTTATTATGCATCTAAGACCCCATAAAATATATATATTTTTTGGCACCTTGAGTAATTCTACGTCGACTTTGCCATGTCCATCTGTCTGTCCGTCTGTTAAAAACACGCTCACTTTCGAAAAACTCAAAACATAAGAACAATGTCAAATTGCTTCTAGTTATCCTAAACAGTTTGGAAAATACAGCTAAATCCGATCAATACGATCAGAGTTATGAATCAAAAAGTAGAACCACCAACCTAAAAAATTTACGATTTTGTTACAAAAACTAACATAAAAGGAGGCATAATTCACAAACTCGTTATATATGACTAGAAATAATACTGTACGTCTAAAAACGTAATAAATATCGCTATCGTATTAAAATGTGCTACGTCATAGTTTTATAAGACTAGAAATCGCACCGTTAAATATCGTAAAGTTCAGTCCAAAACTTACCATAAAACCTACTCCCGGGAAATAGTTTAGTGCGCCTAAAACCATAATACATTACGTTATCATTATGAAATTTAATATGCCACTGTTTTGTAGGACTCGAAATCAAATTCCAAAATAAGGTGAATATTGGTCCATAATTTACCATATGCCCCCATATAAACCCTACACTCGGAGCACAGTTTAGTACGTCTAAAACCGTAACAAATAATTCTATCATAATAAAATTTGGCACGTCACAGTTTTATCAGGCAAGAAATCATACTTTACAATTTCGTGAAGATCGGTCCATAATTTACCCTAGCCCGCATACAAATCCTACTCTTAGAAAACAGTTTAGGTAAAAAACATAATAAATAATGCTATTGTAATACAATTTGGTACGTCAAAGATTTATAGGACTAAAAATCACACTCAAAAATTTCCTAAAGCTCGGGCCCTAAATAATGTCCAATATTAGACTCACACTTGGCGCCTAAAACCGTAGCAGATAAAGATATTGTGGTAAAATTTGTTCCAATTTTGGTTCATATAGCCAGAAACTATATCATGCAATTTTCTGATTATTGGTCTATATTTAATTTAGATCCCATATTAAACAGTCTTCTGAAAAGCACTTTAAACGCTAAATTAAATATCTGTACTGTATTGAAATTTATTCCATTTAGATTCTTAATAACAAAAATCACTCTACAGGGTTAAGTGATGATTAGTCCATACATTACCATGGGTCTTATATAAATTCCCCTCCTGAAAATTATTTTAGTTCGGCATAAGCTGTTACGAATCATGATATTTTACTCAAGTCAGTTCAACTTGCTAGAAATTAAATCATAACACTGTCTGTTTGTCGTCCAATTGATTTAAACCGGAAGCAATTTTTATACTTTCTTCCGTTTGTATAAAAATTAATCAATAAATTATAGCTCTCATATATTCTTAACTTGTTTTTAATGCAGTTCCTTTTAAATGGTTAAATATAGCATGAAAAGTATTCTGTAAAAATTTCAAATCGATATTTGAAATATTGTTTTGTCGAAACTTTTTGTGGGTGCTACGAATCCGACTGCGGTACAAAAACCTCAATTCCGACCTCGACTCCACAGCCCTGGTCTATACGCTAATAATACAACACCTTTTGAGAATTTTAAATTTTAGAACGAATATAGTTCGCTAACTACATCTTACAATGATTTTTACTGTCTTTCAAAACGTTTCAAAACGAAAATTTTTTTATATAATTAAATTTGATTTCATATTAAGCAGATTTAAACTAGCGAGGCTCAATGTAAAACGAGTAAACAAGTCCCGAATTTACCCGAATAGTCAGAGCACTTTAATCAATTTCTTGAAGTGTGTTAATACAATATTATTTTTTTTTTTAATTAATTCAATTTAATACTTCCATTAAATTTCCTACTTGGCAGTTGCATGTACATTAGGGGTATAACCAAAAAAAATACCTATCACGACGGGGTGGCCACTGATGTATATAGCAAGAAAACAGTTTTTTGAGATCAATTTGGATAAAAAACCTCCCCCCAAACCGTTTTTTCTAAAAGCTTCCAAAAAATAATAATATTTGAATTTTTATTTTTTAAATACCATTCATACAGTCATGTACTATATATTAACTTCAGATACTAAAAATTATCTTTGTTGAAGGAAATAAGCCTTAAGTTCAAAGTGCGTGTTGTTCTGCAAAAAATTCGGGCAGCCTACGTCCCAGCTTTTCTCGTATATATTTCTTTGGCCAATTAATTATTTATTTTCAGTTTATTTTTCTTTTTAAGTTAATAAGACCTAATGATATTGATGTAAATAAATTAAATTTATTACATTTCACCCGACGTTTCGTCAATTTTTTGGTGACTTTTTCAAGGGTCGCCTATTTAAATAAAAATAATAAAAGGTCAACATTAATACAAAATATTTTTCCCAACAAGCAAACACAACTTACAAAATTTATATATTATTTTACATTAAAAACATTAGATTTTTAATAAACTTCAATTGCACAAAAACATTTAACAAAAAACAGTAAAGCACAGCTTAAAAATATTATTACAGAATTAATTATATTGCGGTTCTGTAACTAGCGCTTATGTTGTCAATATCTTCATTGTGGTTCATTGTTTTCATTATGTTTTGTTGTATTCTTAAGCTTTCTATTGTATATCTCTTCCTCTCCCCTCGTTCAAAATCCAACACTCTCACTTGTTCTGTTTTAAAGGAATGAGATTTTAAAATCATGTGTTGTGATAATGCACTTGTCTCTCTCCTCTTCAATATGCCATTTTAATGTTCTCCTATTCTCTTTTCAAGTGAGCGTTTTGTTGTTTGATCGTCCCTTCCGTTACACTTTACTTCGTAAACAACATTACTTTGTTGTAGTTTTTCTATTGGCGCCTTCACTCTTGAAAATATTGCACTTAAAGTTGAATTCGGTTTGTATGCAAAGTTTATTTGTTCTGATTTTATTGTTGTCCTTATGTGTCTATTATCCGTCAAGACAGGTATGTATTTTACACTGTAAAAATGTTTGTCGTTTTCAGGGTTTCTATCATTATTGATGTTTTTGTATTGTACATATTTTTGTGTATCGTTGATAAGTGTATTTATTAATTTTTTAGGAAAACTATTGCTAACTAATATTTCTGAGATTTTGTCGATATTTTTGATATGATATTGCGGGTCGCTTATATTTAATACTTTTGATATAAAATTTTTTGCTGTATTAATTATCTGGTTTTTGGGTTGTGTCGCGTTGTAATTCATTATTAAAAGTGTTCAGACTATTAAAAGTGTTCAGAATAATATCCTTGTCCTTGATGTTAATTATGGCTAATATATCGTCTACATATTTGATTATGTATTTAATGTGAATATTTTTATTTCTAAGTTCGTGATTGCATCGGCAAGTAAGGTGTCAAGTATTATATCTGCTATAGTAGGCGAAAGAGGATCTTTGTAAATTCCTTAATTTTGTCCCATTTTTTTATTATATTTTTAATTGCCGTATAGACTGGAATATTTGTAAAGAGCGAAATAACATCAAAAGAAACTAAGATTTCATTTTCGTTGAGTTGCATGGTCTCTAATTGTGTTTTTACCTGCGTGGAATTCTTAACATTATATTTATCTGAAATTATATGCTTTAGTATTTGTCCAACGTATTTTGAAAGGTTGTAGCATGGGACTTGTATTGAGGACACGATAGGTCGAAGAGGTGTTCCAGGTTTGTGGATTTTTGGTAATCCATATATCCTAGGGGATGTTGCCGCAGAACAAATTAGTTTACGTTTTTCCCAAGAGTCAATGTAGTTCCACCTATGTAGTTCTGCAATGATATTGTTATTCTCCCGCTGTAGCTTTGTTGTCGGATCTGTCCTTATAGATCGATATGTATTTTTGTCTTCTAAAAGTTTGTTAATTTTTTCCCTATATTCGTCCCTGTACATTACCACAGTTTTATTGCCCTTGCCTGCTTGTATAATTATGATGTTTTTTTGTTTGTTAATAAATTTCCTCGTTTTTTCGAAAACTCTGATAATAAATTTTTCCTTTGGCGTATTTATCAATTTACGTTTGAAGTTGGTTACCATGTTCGTCAATTTTATTCTAGCTACCTCTTTTTCTTTGTCTACGTTTTCCATTCCCTTTACATTTTTGGAAAGACAATCGAGAAAAATTTGAACGTGCAACTGCAGTGTTAATTAAAAGTGTTGAAGGATCCACAAATAGCTAAAGCATAGAATGCATTGTGTGGACCTCCAGGTTAAGGCAAAGGTGCAGTTGTATGTTGTATGCTATTTTCATTCGCTCTGCTTCCGTTTGCTTTATGGCCACCAATTTGATTGAATAAAAATAATTGGTAAATGTTAATATTAAGCAGGAGTAAATGTCTCACAAACGATAGAAAATGGTTCTTGAATTAATTTATAATCTTAACTGTAACTTAATATATCCTTTGTAATATCTGGCAATTTTTAAAGCTCATTAAGATTTTAGTTCTTAATCGAGAACATAAATGTCTATTTTCTTGTGTTTAAAACACTCGTTCAAAATTGTTTTTTCAAATTCGTATCTTGAGTTCTTGAGGGAAAAAATTCTACCTGGGAGAATTCACTTACAATGGAAATAATCTGTGCAATATTTGAGACACAAAATTTTCTTTTGTAACTTATTTTTTTCGTAATATTGACAAAAATTAACAAATTTAAAATGTTATTGAATTAGTTCGTAGATCTGTTTTTCGTTAATATTAAAAAAGTTTTGGTGTTTAAAATTAAAAATATATTGTGCATTAAATTTTCAGATGAGTCGAAATTAACCGTTTACTATTCTAATCACTTTTATGCCTGTATTCATAAAAATATTTAAAATTTAAAAAAGGTGCACAAAACAAATTATCTATAAAAATTTTTCTTAATAAACGTTTGTTTAATTTAAAAATCGTTTTTGAATACGAAGGTTAATCAAAATCTGAAGTATCAGCCATGTTCCGCTAATCAAAATCGAGTAAAATTCAAATCGATGGAGATTTTCAGTTAATTTTATAATGATTTATGATTTTGAGTTGTTCTGATAAAGATAAGTTGAGTTTTACACCAAATCATTTTCGAAGTTTGTTTGATTTCAATTTCACCCGAATTCGATTTCCAGAGCATGGGTCAATGATTAACAATTTAGGCAATTTAAAAAAAAAATGTTGTAAGTAAAAAAATTTAAACCTTTCGTAAATTTTAAAAAAAATTTTCAGTTTTGTAAAACACACAAGCATAAATATTATAGTACGAATATTGCCCAATTTTACCAATTCCGAGGTAGCAGGATACCTCATGATTGCCATACTTAAGTCTTTCATTCTGTAGCTTAATATAAGAGTCTTCTGGCACACCCAAGACCGGGATGGAGAAATAGCCTTATTGCCTTCTAGTTCCGCAGAGACTATGCACTACATTATATATGTCAAGCATGTGTTCAGGGTCCTCATGACACCACCCACATATTTAATTGTCGACGCAACCCTACTTCGCTATGTCCAAAGAATCCATGGACCCAACCTACGAAAGTAACACAATTCCTTGGATATGACCTGGTATCAGCCCCCATTTAATAATGTATATTGTTTATGCTGTACCAACACCCAGAGAAAAAATATGTTTAAATATGGTCACCTCCAACAAAACTATTTTTAAATAAAATTGTAAACATACTATGGTTATTTTAACCATATAATTGTCATCGACAACCATATTATGGTTATATTAATCCTCCATTAAGAAGGCACAACCATATTATGGTTGCCTCCGAACATATTTTGGTTGATCATAACTAAAATATGTTTAACATTTATAATAGCATTGTTGATTTTCAGCCATAGAATGTTGCTCTTGGAAAAGAGAAAAATACTATTGTTAATTTAAAAACAAGCTATTTTCATATTTAACCATAACATGTTTAGAGGCAACCATAATATGGTTGTTGCTTCTTAATGGAAGACTAATTTAACAATAATATGATTGTCGGTGACAATAATATGGTTAAATTAAACATAATATGTTTAAAATATTCTTTAATAAAAGTTTTGTTGGAGGTGACCATATTTAAACAGATTTTTTCTCTGCGTGCCGGGTACCCGTGTACTCCATTGTAATTTTTAATAATTTTCAGCTTAGAAAAAAATCTTTTTAAGTTAAAGAAAAGAAAATATTTCATAATTTAATATATATTTAATAAAAAAAAATCTCTAAAAGCCTTTTCATTTAAAAACTTATGTGTTTGCTTAGGTCTCATCTTGATCCGAAAATTCAATACTTTATTAGCATTGGTCTTACCGCTCAAAACGTTTAAAATATCGCTAGTAGACACGCAGATACCCAGTCACGTAATCTAGGGCTTAATATTTTTCCGTTTTTTAAATTCCTTTTTTAAATCTTGGAACACTTTTTCATATGCAAAGTTGACTTTGACAACGTCGTTTCAATTTTTTTTAACTTTCTTTCACATTTGCATACGCAAAGTTTACTCTGATAACACAAAGGAACAATGTTTTATTTATTAGGAAATCTGAACTTAGTTTTTTTCTGTCATCTCGACTTTTCGCGATATGCCGTTATATCCAAAATTAAGGCACTTCCGCTACATATATTGGCATAACTTGCAAACGATTCACCATATTCAGTTAAAAAAAATAATTCAAAATTCATCAACGATATTATCTTTAAGCCGTGCTTACATAAGTGTTACATTTACCTAGTACTTTCTGAGATATCGCTGTAGTTTTGAAAAAAAGGGAAACTCAAAAAAAAAATTTGTATATATTAAAAGTTCATAAAAAATACAAATGCGACAATATTAAAGGTTTTTTCTAAAAACATTTACATATCGCACTGGTTCCTATAAAGAGAGTAAACTCAATATTTTTAATTTTTCACTTTATGCAATAAATCGATGTACAGTGGTCATATCTACCCACTGTAAAAATCTTACATAATTTTCTCTAGTATTTTGTCAAAAGAAATTCCATTATATCCCCCTTTGTGATATAAGATTGCATATAAAAAGAAAACAGTTTTTTGTCTCTACTGAAAGTTTATAAATTTTAAGTTAAGCCCCTTTAGGGAAACCTATTCGATATGTGTTTTGCTTATGCAAAAATCTTTTGTTGTCTTTACCAGATAAAAGGGTGGGTTTTCTTTTTGTTGAATAATAATTGAAAAAACCACATCGTACAATAAGTAACTTATTGTATTTCATCTATATCTGCTTGTGAAAAACAGGCATGTTATTCTCATTCTTTTTTTATAAACTCACATCCACTCTGCTACAAATAATAACAATATCAACTTGTAACAGAAACACTACACCACTTATCAATGCCATAAACCATTGATCGGTTAACCGATTATTACTAAGATTAACTGATAGGTTAATTTAAAATTGGCTATTTTTGATTAACGATCAAGCCGGTTAATTTCAGTCGATTAACCGGATAACCGATGTAACAACATTTTTAATTTTTTGTTGTATTATAACATATTTTTTTGTGTATTTTAATTATTTTTTTTTCGTCTTATATACGAGTACAAAAGGTATGCTTAGAAAATATTTTTTCATAGAAAACTAAGAAGGTGTTCAGTTATTCGCATTTAAAATAAGTGTTTGCTGTCAAGAGCTTTTTGTTTCACGTACTTTTTATATATGTATATGGGTTTAATTATTTGTATCTTCTCATATCTTCTAATATCAATCTTTTAACAGAATTGACCGAAACAATTAGAAGTGTTAAAAATTTAATAAGTTAAAACATTGGCATAATGGAAAATTTTATATGTTTAGAGAAATCCAGGAAGAGGACTGAGAAATAAGATATTTTGTATAAGGGGTTGGTTTCGATATCTACGATAAATGAACAATATTTTTTCAAAGCCAAGTTTTATCAAAACTAAAAAAAGAATCGCGTAAATCCTAAACATTTAAACCAAATTATTTGTCTAGAAGCTTATTTTATAAGATCTGCCTGCTTAAACTATTTTTTTTTTTATTTTTTTTTTTTTTTTCATTATTCCTACACTAAATCCCGCGAAGCTTTTTGCTTGTCTGCAGGATACCAGAGTCTCGTTCCCGCAACCCCGGTACTGATAGACTAGCTCACTACCAGCTAGCCTACCGGGGCACTAATAAAATGACTAATAAAATGATCACACAGGCTATTTTTTAATTAATACATAACATGTGGCCTCTGCCACGTCTTCCTTCTACTACGCCTTTGCTGATTTTTTGGAGTAGTTTGAATGTATTGTTCCTCATTAGATGTTCGAATTAGAAAATTATCCAATTTTTTATTGTGTTCATTGATTCCCGATCGAGATTTTTTCTTCTTAAAATCTTGTAAATCGGTAAGACAATGGTGTTTTTAAAATTCGTCTGTATATCCACGTTTCAAATACTTGTAACGTTTTCTCTTCGTCTGTTTGTTCATACTTCAGCTTCGTTAAGGAGAACTGACCAACCATAGCATTTAGTGAATTGCATTTTCGTTGTGATATTGATATCGTGAATGGTTAGAATGCTGCTGTATTTGAAAAACACCTCCGTCGCCATCTCCATGTGTCATGTTTTTTCCTTAACGCTAGTTCACTCTATTATACTTTGTATGAAGACATGTCAAAAACTCAAGTAATATGTAAAAGGGTGATGGTGTGAATGCAATGTGTTATGAAATTGACATCCAAAACGTCTTCATAGTTTTTGAAAATTTTCTACACAATAATATTTTTATTATCAAAAGTTATTTTCGGGAATACAAAATTTATTATTAATTTATTTTTAAATGACATAATAATTTTCCAATTTTTTTTTTTTTTTTTGAGAATAATCGAAGCAAAACGATAAAATAATTATTTTGCATCTTAATTAGCCTAAATTGCCTTAATATCTAATAATCAAATTAAAAGGCGTGAGTGGAATTGTAATGTTTAATAACTTTCACGATGATTTAGAAGATGTCTTTTTTGTATTCCTTTTTTAAGCAATTTCCAAAAATTTCTTGAATTTTCACCACGTTTCTTCTCTTTGCAGCCAGAGTTACAAGAGTATCAAAAAATTTTTTATTTCACATAATTTTGATTTGTATTGAATTTATTTTTAACGCTTAAACAACTAAGACCGTCTACAGACGGTCATCAGAAAAAAAAAATTTTAGTAAAATCAGCACACCTTTCGTTATTATCGTTATTACAACCTACAAAGTTTTAAAGATTATAAAATTCTCCGAATAACGGTACCGACTAATATACATATGATGAATTAAATGGTTTGGGCGAAAAAAACATTCTAGTCAGAACTTTTGCCCAAAGTGGCTAACAACATGCTTGTGATTTAAGTGAAATTTAATAAAAATAATACATTTTAGTTATTGAATTGAATCAGGAATGTTTTAAGGTTAGTAGTTGAAATGTTTACTTTCATAATTTGAAGTTATAAAGTTATAGCAAACAACGATTTTGTTTCTAGGAGGATTTTTGTAAACACCATCTGTAAACAGTCTTTGTCTTAGTCGAACAAAATTTTTTGTAATATATTAAACCGGAATAATACTATTGTTGAATCACTTGATACAATACATGTTAAGTTTAGATCAGAGGACATTTTACTTCGAAATCGAAAAAACAACCGGTGGCAACAACATCTTTAAAAGCCCACAACGGAGAGAAATCGTCATTAACAATTGTAACATCACCAGGCAGGTTCACAAGGGGTAGTAAGTATATAAGAACACTTGTATCTGTAAAGCACTTATGTATAGTATTTATACGCTAGTTTTGTCAAACAAAAAACTCTTTGAAATTCAAAAGTATTTTGTAGCGTAAACCTTATATGCAGTTGCAAGTAAATGAGGTAACATTTCGGGGAACAACTGATTTGCAGTCTAAGAGTGCACAAAATAATACATTATTTTTCTTATTTTTTCACTAACTACTTAATTGAACTAATAAGCTGAGAAACGAATCGCGCTTCAGTCAAATCATATTAGTTTTGTGGAATGTTGATATCACAATAGTTTTGTGGAAAAATAGTAAAAATATTCGGTTACGTTGAACAGTCCTCTTAAATCGGACGTTACAGCAGAAAGCAATAACCGCACGATGAAATTGATGGTCTGCAGATCATCCGTGAGTTCATTACTTATATGGGAGGTATAGGCCTAGTCGAATCCTATATGGGCTCAATGGACTCAAAATAAAAAGTCAGGACAGAAAAGGCCAGAATATTTTGTCATCTGCTTGATATGGACATAACAAACGCTTTTGTGGTATATCGCAGAGTTAACGTGGAAAATAATCAAAACTCTGATAATGAAAAAGAAAAAGGCATGACGATGTATGAATATCGCTCGAGCATTGCAAATGAGCTCTGCGCTTTCGTCGTTAAACGTTTGAGTGGTCGTCCGTTATTTTCTGAAAACCCAACCGGTAGCTCTCTAGATGGGATAAAATTTATTCATCCTGTAACAAGTACAAGGTTCAACAAGACAAATCCTCTTCAAAAAGATCCTGTAAACTGTGCAAAAACTCTGATACACACGTTTTGTACCAAGTGCAAAGTCCACCTATTGTTTTCAAAGACTAAACACAGAAAACCATTTATAAACGTA
Source organism: Pollenia amentaria (assembly GCA_943735925.1). Lineage (NCBI taxonomy): Eukaryota > Metazoa > Arthropoda > Insecta > Diptera > Polleniidae > Pollenia > Pollenia amentaria. Next base: position 193,083,773 of record OX031008.1, on the reverse strand, counting down.
ATATTTTAAGTTTAAATATGTTATTTATTTTTATATAAAAAATCTAAAATAAAGCTGATACTCCTTTAATTAAGCATCATAATTTTTTTTTTTTTTTTTTTTTGGAAAAAAAAATTCATCTTAACCACTGTAGACGGTCTTCTACAGGCGGTCTTCCTTGTTTTTGTCCTGGAGCTTTCCAGGAGCATTTTTTCCATTGGAACTCAAATTCATAATTTACAGCAGAAAGAGATAGAAGAAACAAAATTACTGCAGCACATCAATTCGTATATTAAATTCAGGCATTTAAGGGTTAATTACAATATTGAAATTTTTTATTTCTTTATTGGGTTGTTCACGGAAGGCTGGTATCAGGTTATATGGTTATTTTTTATATTCTCAACAGTAAAATACATTTATTAAATTTTTTTTTTTTTAATATATTTTGTTGCTGTTAATATAACTAAATATATCCATGTAACCTAATAATCCGCCTTTAGTGAACAACCCATATATTTTAATAAGCACTTGTCACTTTGAAATAAGAATAAAACATAAATTAAAAAGACACAAGAAGTGCAAAAAGGAATGTCAAAAAAGAAACACTGCTTTCTTCTCTACCACGCTCGCTTTCAAACGAAAACAGACATGATTTAAAAAATAGTAGAAAAATTCATCGTGAAATTTGGGTGTTAGTAAAGAATATATTAAAAAAATTATTCCCAAAAAGAATATTGATTTAAGAAACTTACTGAGCTACCTAAATAAAAGCGGCAAGCGTTTCTTTTTTTATGTCAAAATATTATTTTTATACAGCTTATACTAAACAAACCTTTAGAAAGCGAATTCAATAACACCAGGCTGGAATATCTTCCTTGACTTTTTGCTATGTCGGTTTGTTTTATAGGAAATGTTTTGGCAATAAAATTTTCATGTTTAAAAAACGCTTTCCGCTCTTGTTAAGCTAGCTCAGTAATTAATATGTTAAAGGAAAATACAAAATCCGTCGTCGACGCAAGAAGGCAACGAAACAATATAAATATGTTCTTAATCATTATATACAACAATCGATTACCATTGGCTGTCGCTTAGTATTTTCTACGACGGTTTTAGGTCGACGATTAGTATTGTCTCTATTTTATGCAACAGGAAATTTTGCGACGACCCAAGCAAAACATAAAGAAATTTTAGTTCGAAAGTAAAAAATATGTAGGTATATATCGTCATATGATTTCAAAAAAGGCCTTGGTTACAAAAAATTATTAATCGATTTTAGATCGATTATGATGCACCCTATCAAAATATATGCTACTTGAAAATTTTACACTTGCTATAAACAATATTCTGAAACCCCTTATGGCGAACGCCACTCGATAAAGAATAAATAAACAAACACAAAAAAAGAAAATTTTGTATTTTGATTTTTGTTTATTAGACGATATAAAACACGATTGATGTAAAATAATGCAAATTTAAAAGAAATTATGGTCACAAACTTTATTATTCATTATAAAAATTGTATGTTAAAATTAGTCCAGCAAAAGTTTACCAAGAACCTGTGTTCTTAATACATTAAATAAAGGCCCAACTATAACATGCATGAGCAAGCTAATGCTACTGTCAAAAATTAACATAAAGCCTCTCAAATGCATTAAAAAACAAAATCAGAAAACATCAGATTCCGTACGGAATGTGGCTATTAGTTTTGCACTTTGCTTAAGCAAATGAGAGTTTCATAAACATTAAAAAAAAGTTTCACTAAGTTCAATATCGTTTGACGCATTTGATTAACATGTATTCCCACAGTTACTTGAACCAACTAATAATGCATATAATAGTTGGGCCTTGAATTTTAGATTTTGGAGAAATGTCCGCTTTTGTTGTACACTGGAATAACGGAATCCGTTGGGATGAATGCTTTAATTTAAGTTTTATATTTTCTTTTGGTTTTTAAAAAACTCTTTTTAATATAAATTTATTAAAAAAAACGAACACTTAATGCCTGCTCATCTATTTCCGAACGAAAGATTCGTTTGATTTACTTACATTTAGAACAAAAACAAATTATAAAATATGGTTTTTGTTTTAGATGTAAATTAAGCGACCGAAGTCTTCCCCTTCGAAATCCATGCATGGCCATAAACGTCAAAAGATAAAAATGACACTGTCAAAGACACGCGAAAATAACAATCTTCTGTCAACTGCTTCTTGTGCAAGGGACTAAAAAAAGATAAACGTGTATTGGCGTTTTAAAAGTTTTCATCTGAAATTCATTTTACGGCCTATTAAAGTTGCGCCCTTGTGTAGTAAACAAAAAACGTAGAAAATCGTTCGATACTTAGGTTTTTGGAACAAAGTGTTTTCAGAAGATTTATTCAGAACAATACAAGCAAAATATTGTTGGTAACATTAACCCTCTGGAAATGGTCCTTTTTATTATTTTTTTGAAAAAAAAAAAGCAAAAATCACTTTTAAAACAGGAATGTATGTAGTTGAAGTATTCTACGAAAATATTTGTCATGAAATTTTACTATACGTCTCCGAAAACACCTAAGACGAACACTTAACTCTATTACCAGAAATAAGCATAAACTTAAAAGGTGGTTTTAGGGTTAATTATATACTTATGCCAGCATGGCGATAAAATATCGCATAAAAATTATATAACAACAAAAACAAAACTAAGAAAAGCAAATGAAAAACTCTACCGTTATACTGTACAAAATTTTCGCCTCTTTAAAAACGCAGCCTACTTTCAAAATAAAATTTAAGTGATTTAATAAATAAAAATGTTGCAAGAAAAATCATAGAAAATTTATAAGTATTTAGAAAATGTCTAATTGTTCCGAAAAATACGACCTGTTTTGTTACGTCTGCGGCAAACATATAATACTTGAAGATGAAGAAAAATTTATACAATAGCAAAGTGAAGACATCTATTAAATTTACTTTGAATTGGAAGTTGTTCCCAAAGAACTGCGGTTGCCTTAGCATTGCTTTTGAAATTGTTACAATGGCTTAATGCTTTGTTTTAAAGGTAATTATATTGCAATTTGGTATTCCCATGCGGTGGCTACACCCAGGTGAGCATACTGACTCCACCTGCTACATTTGTCAAAATAGTGCCGTACTAAAATTAAAACGATATACATAATTAACCCGTAAGCCACCTTTTAAGTTTTTCCTTAATTCTGGTATTAAAGTTGAATTTTCGACTTAAGTGTGTTTGGACCCATAATCAAATGTCATGACAAATATTTTCGCAGAATATATCAACTACATACAATAAATTACAAAAAGAAACCTATTCAAAGAAGAGTTAGAGGGTTAATGTATGCTAAGAAAACGTTGCTTGTAATGTTCAGAATAAATCTTCTGAAAAACTATATACCCAAAACCTAAGTATCACACGACTTTCTACGTTTTTTTACTACACAAGGGTGCAACTTCAAATAGGCCGTAAAATTAGTTTCAGATGTAAAATTTTAAAACGCCAATACACATATATCTTTTTTAAGACCCCTCTACAAGAATAAGTTGGCAGAATAGTGTTATTTAGAAAAAAAATTTCAGTTTGTTGTACAGTGTTATAACACTGAAGAAACTGAGAAGCATATTATTGATTAAACAGAAAGCAAAAAAGACTTAGTTTGAAGGAAAATGTTTTCAAAAAGCATGAAAAACAAATAATTTTTCCCACATTTTGCTTCATAAGCACCACAAAAATTTTCTAAATCAATTTTTTTAAAAATTGTAATTGTTGCACAGGTCTCTAGCAATAATTTGGCCTTTACAGATTTAAAAAATATCAATTAGTCGACGAGTTATAGGCAAAAAACCATATAAACCATATGCTGAAAATCGGCATTTGACTGCAAAGGTTGAAGGTCGATTAAAAAAAAATTCGAAATAACATACACAAACGCCGCGATACGGCTCTTCTAATTTAGCCACTATTTTCACCCCTCACTCTCAGAATCGACCTAACTTTTGCTAACCTGAATTTGTTCCACAGTGTTATTAGAGATGGGATTTTTTTTATCCTATTTTCGATAAATAGTCAACATCGACTCAAAATTTTTGGAAAATACAATACTAACGTCGAAGTGATGTACTCGTCGACTTGATGTAACAACAACCTAAACTTTACGTCGACACCGACATCGACAACGACTTATATAGTAGGGATAAATACTAAAAGCTAAAGTTCAAATCAATATTGTTCGAAAAAGTCGACTACTTTGTATGCCATTTTTAAGGGAAATAACAAATTCTAGCACAATTGCACATGATTATGTAACAAGTTAAAATATTGCCGAAATCATCGCTTTCAAAGCACACATTAATGACATTTATTGCTTAAAAAATAAAATCACCTATAATTAATCTACAAACATCCTGATTGCCATACTTAAGTCTTTCATTCTGTAGCTTAATATAAGAGTCTTCTGGCACACCCAAGACCGGGATGGAGAAATAGCCTTATTGCCTTCTAGTTCCGCAGAGACTATGCACTACCTTATATATGTCAAGCATGTGTTCAGGGTCCTCATGACACCACCCACATATTTAATTGTCGACGCAACCCTACTTCGCTATGTCCAAAGAATCCATGGACCCAACCTACGAAAGTAACACAATTCCTTGGATATGACCTGGTATCAGCCCCCATTTAATAATGTATATTGTTTATGCTGTACCAACACCCAGAGAAAAAATATGTTTAAATATGGTCACCTCCAACAAAACTATTTTTAAATAAAATTGTAAACATACTATGGTTATTTTAACCATATTATTGTCATCGACAACCATATTATGGTTATATTAATCCTCCATTAAGAAGGCACAACCATATTATGGTTGCCTCCGAACATATTTTGGTTGATCATAACTAAAATATGTTTAACATTTATAATAGCATTGTTGATTTTCAGCCATAGAATGTTGCTCTTGGAAAAGAGAAAAATACTATTGTTAATTTAAAAACAAATTATTTTCATATTTAACCATAACATGTTTAGAGGCAACCATAATATGGTTGTTGCTTCTTTATGGAAGACTAATTTAACAATAATATGGTTGTCGGTGACAATAATATGGTTAAATTAAACATAATATGTTTAAAATTTTCTTTAATAATAGTTTTGTTGGAGGTGACCATATTTAAACAGATTTTTTCTCTGCGTGCCGGGTACCCGTGTACTCCATTGTAATTTTTAATAATTTTCAGCTTAGAAAAAAATCTTTTTAAGTTAAAGAAAAGAAAATATTTCATAATTTAATATATATTTAATAAAAAAAAATCTCTAAAAGCCTTTTCATTTAAAAACTTATGTGTTTGCTTAGGTCTCATCTTGATCCGAAAATTCAATACTTTATTAGCATTGGTCTTACCGCTCAAAACGTTTAAAATATCGCTAGTAGACACGCAGATACCCAGTCACGTAATCTAGGGCTTAATATTTTTCCGTTTTTTAAATTCCTTTTTTAAATCTTGGAACACTTTTTCATATGCAAAGTTGACTTTGACAACGTCGTTTCAATTTTTTTTAACTTTCTTTCACATTTGCATACGCAAAGTTTACTCTGATAACACAAAGGAACAATGTTTTATTTATTAGGAAATCTGAACTTAGTTTTTTTCTGTCATCTCGACTTTTCGCGATATGCCGTTATATCCAAAATTAAGGCACTTCCGCTACGTATATTGGCATAACTTGCAAACGATTCACCATATTCAGTTAAAAAAAATAATTCAAAATTCATCAACGATATTATCTTTAAGCCGTGCTTACATAAGTGTTACATTTACCTAGTACTTTCTGAGATATCGCTGTAGTTTTGAAAAAAAGGGAAACTCAAAAAAAAAATTTGTATATATTAAAAGTTCATAAAAAATACAAATGCGACAATATTAAAGGTTTTTTCTAAAAACATTTACATATCGCACTGGTTCCTATAAAGAGAGTAAACTCAATATTTTTAATTTTTCACTTTATGCAATAAATCGATGTACAGTGGTCATATCTACCCACTGTAAAAATCTTACATAATTTTCTCTAGTATTTTGTCAAAAGAAATTCCATTATATCCCCCTTTGTGATATAAGATTGCATATAAAAAGAAAACAGTTTTTTGTCTCTACTGAAAGTTTATAAATTTTAAGTTAAGCCCCTTTAGGGAAACCTATTCGATATGTGTTTTGCTTATGCAAAAATCTTTTGTTGTATTTACCAGATAAAAGGGTGGGTTTTCTTTTTGTTGAATAATAATTGAAAAAACCACATCGTACAATAAGTAACTTATTGTATTTCATCTATATCTGCTTGTGCAAAACAGGCATGTTATTCTCATTCTTTTTTTATAAACTCACATCCACTCTGCTACAAATAATAACAATATCAACTTGTAACAGAAACACTACACCACTTATCAATGCCATAAACCATTGATCGGTTAACCGATTATTACTAAGATTAACTGATAGGTTAATTTAAAATTGGCTATTTTTGATTAACGATCAAGCCGGTTAATTTCAGTCGATTAACCGGATAACCGATGTAACAACATTTTTAATTTTTTGTTGTATTATAACATATTTTTTTGTGTATTTTAATTATTTTTTTTCGTCTTATATACGAGTACAAAAGGTATGCTTAGAAAATATTTTTTCATAGAAAACTAAGAAGGTGTTCAGTTATTCGCATTTAAAATAAGTGTTTGCTGTCAAGAGCTTTTTGTTTCACGTACTTTTTATATATATGTGTTTAATTATTTGTATCTTCTCATATCTTCTAATATCAATCTTTTAACAGAATTGACCGAAACAATTAGAAGTGTTAAAAATTTAATAAGTTAAAACATTGGCATAATGGAAAATTTTATATGTTTAGAGAAATCCAGGAAGAGGACTGAGAAATAAGATATTTTGTATAAGGGGTTGGTTTCGATATCTACGATAAATGAACAATATTCTTTCAAAGCCAAGTTTTATCAAAACTAAAAAAAGAATCGCGTAAATCCTAAACATTTAAACCAAATTATTTGTCTAGAAGCTTATTTTATAAGATCTGCCTGCTTAAACTATTTTTTTTTATTTTTTTTTTTTTTCATTATTCCTACACTAAATCCCGCGAAGCTTTTTGCTTGTCTGCAGGATACCAGAGTCTCGTTCCCGCAACCCCGGTACTGATAGACTAGCTCACTACCAGCTAGCCTACCGGGGCACTAATAAAATGACTAATAAAATGATCACACAGGCTATTTTTTAATTAATACATAACATGTGGCCTCTGCCACGTCTTCCTTCTTTGGAGTAGTTTGAATGTATTGTTCCTCATTAGATGTTCGAATTAGAAAATTATCCAATTTTTTATTGTGTTCATTGATTCCCGATCGAGATTTTTTCTTCTTAAAATCTTGTAAATCGGTAAGACAATGGTGTTTTTAAAATTCGTCTGTATATCCACGTTTCAAATACTTGTAACGTTTTCTCTTCGTCTGTTTGTTCATACTTCAGCTTCGTTAAGGAGAACTGACCAACCATAGCATTTAGTGAATTGCATTTTCGTTGTGATATTGATATCGTGAATGGTTAGAATGCTGCTATATTTGAAAAACACCTCCGTCGCCATCTCCATGTGTCATGTTTTTTCCTTAACGCTAGTTCACTCTATTATACTTTGTATGAAGACATGTCAAAAACTCAAGTAATATGTAAAAGGGTGATGGTGTGAATGCAATGTGTTATGAAATTGACATCCAAAACGTCTTCATAGTTTTTGAAAATTTTCTACACAATAATATTTTTATTATCAAAAGTTATTTTCGGGAATACAAAATTTATTATTAATTTATTTTTAAATGACATAATAATTTTCCAATTTTTTTTTTTTTTTTTTTGAGAATAATCGAAGCAAAACGATAAAATAATTATTTTGCATCTTAATTAGCCTAAATTGCCTTAATATCTAATAATCAAATTAAAAGGCGTGAGTGGAATTGTAATGTTTAATAACTTTCACGATGATTTAGAAGATGTCTTTTTTGTATTCCTTTTTTAAGCAATTTCCAAAAATTTCTTGAATTTTCACCACGTTTCTTCTCTTTGCAGCCAGAGTTACAAGAGTATCAAAAAATTTTTTATTTCACATAATTTTGATTTGTATTGAATTTATTTTTAACGCTTAAACAACTAAGACCGTCTACAGACGGTCATCAGAAAAAAAATTTTAGTAAAATCAGTACACCTTTCGTTATTATCGTTATTACAACCTACAAAGTTTTAAATATTATAAAATTCTCCGAATAACGGTACCGACTAATATACATATGATGAATTAAATGGTTTGGGCGAAAAAAAACATTCTAGTCAGAACTTTTGCCCAAAGTGGCTAACAAAATGCTTGTGATTTAAGTGAAATTTAATAAAATAATACATTTTAGTTATTGAATTGAATCAGGAATGTTTTAAGGTTAGTAGTTGAAATAAAATATGGTTTTTGTTTTAGATGTAAATTAAGCGACCGAAGTCTTCCCCTTCGAAATCCATGCATGGCCATAAACGTCAAAAGATAAAAATGACACTGTCAAAGACACGCGAAAATAACAATCTTCTGTCAACTGCTTCTTGTGCAAGGGACTAAAAAAAGATAAACGTGTATTGGCGTTTTAAAAGTTTTCATCTGAAATTCATTTTACGGCCTATTAAAGTTGCGCCCTTGTGTAGTAAACAAAAAACGTAGAAAATCGTTCGATACTTAGGTTTTTGGAACAAAGTGTTTTCAGAAGATTTATTCAGAACAATACAAGCAAAATATTGTTGGTAACATTAACCCTCTGGAAATGGTCCTTTTTATTATTTTTTTGAAAAAAAAAAAAAGCAAAAATCACTTTTAAAACAGGAATGTATGTAGTTGAAGTATTCTACGAAAATATTTGTCATGAAATTTTACTATACGTCTCCGAAAACACCTAAGACGAACACTTAACTCTATTACCAGAAATAAGCATAAACTTAAAAGGTGGTTTTAGGGTTAATTATATACTTATGCCAACATGGCGATAAAATATCGCATAAAAATTATATAACAACAAAAACAAAACTAAGAAAAGCAAATGAAAAACAAAAGTAAATATAATCTGCTCTAAACTCTACCGTTATACTGTACAAAATTTTCGCCTCTTTAAAAACGCAGCCTACTTTCAAAATAAAATTTAAGTGATTTAATAAATAAAAATGTTGCAAGAAAAATCATAGAAAATTTATAAGTATTTAGAAAATGTCTAATTGTTCCGAAAAATACGACCTGTTTTGTTACGTCTGCGGCAAACATATAATACTTGAAGATGAAGAAAAATTTATACAATAGCAAAGTGAAGACATCTATTAAATTTACTTTGAATTGGAAGTTGTTCCCAAAGAACTGCGGTTGCCTTAGCATTGCTTTTGAAATTGTTACAATGGCTTAATGCTTTGTTTTAAAGGTAATTATATTGCAATTTGGTATTCCCATGCGGTGGCTACACCCAGGTGAGCATACTGACTCCACCTGCTACATTTGTCAAAATAGTGCCGTACTAAAATTAAAACGATATACATAATTAACCCGTAAGCCACCTTTTAAGTTTTTCCTTAATTCTGGTATTAAAGTTGAATTTTCGACTTAAGTGTGTTTGGACCCATAATCAAATGTCATGACAAATATTTTCGCAGAATATATCAACTACATACAATAAATTACAAAAAGAAACCTATTCAAAGAAGAGTTAGAGGGTTAATGTATGCTAAGAAAACGTTGCTTGTAATGTTCAGAATAAATCTTCTGAAAAACTATATACCCAAAACCTAAGTATCACACGACTTTCTACGTTTTTTTACTACACAAGGGTGCAACTTCAAATAGGCCGTAAAATTAGTTTCAGATGTAAAATTTTAAAACGCCAATACACATATATCTTTTTTAAGACCCCTCTACAAGAATAAGTTGGCAGAATAGTGTTATTTAGAAAAAAAATTTCAGTTTGTTGTACAGTGTTATAACACTGAAGAAACTGAGAAGCATATTATTGATTAAACAGAAAGCAAAAAAGACTTAGTTTGAAGGAAAATGTTTTCAAAAAGCATGAAAAACAAATAATTTTTCCCACATTTTGCTTCATAAGCACCACAAAAATTTTCTAAATCAATTTTTTTAAAAATTGTAATTGTTGCACAGGTCTCTAGCAATAATTTGGCCTTTACAGATTTAAAAAATATCAATTAGTCGACGAGTTATAGGCAAAAAACCATATAAACCATATGCTGAAAATCGGCATTTGACTGCAAAGGTTGAAGGTCGATTAAAAAAAAATTCGAAATAACATACACAAACGCCGCGATACGGCTCTTCTAATTTAGCCACTATTTTCACCCCTCACTCTCAGAATCGACCTAACTTTTGCTAACCTGAATTTGTTCCACAGTGTTATTAGAGATGGGATTTTTTTTATCCTATTTTCGATAAATAGTCAACATCGACTCAAAATTTTTGGAAAATACAATACTAACGTCGAAGTGATGTACTCGTCGACTTGATGTAACAACAACCTAAACTTTACGTCGACACCGACATCGACAACGACTTATATAGTAGGGATAAATACTAAAAGCTAAAGTTCAAATCAATATTGTTCGAAAAAGTCGACTACTTTGTATGCCATTTTTAAGGGAAATAACAAATTCTAGCACAATTGCACATGATTATGTAACAAGTTAAAATATTGCCGAAATCATCGCTTTCAAAGCACACATTAATGACATTTATTGCTTAAAAAATAAAATCACCTATAATTAATCTACAAACATCTCTCATCCGTATCTCTAAATATGACATCAAAATGTATGTATCACCACTGCATTCAAATTGGTAAGCATTTTAATAATATTTTAAAACCTATAAAAAAAATAAAGCATTAACATCATTATAAAATCTCTAAAGAAAACTTTTTTACTTTAACTTAAATTAAACTAATGATAATATTTGTCTAATTACAGGCTTCGACTCAATGACACAAAATTGTAAAATTCTTAGTTATGAAATGAAAATTGAAACATATGATTTTAAAGTGACTTCCCGTTTGAAGGTGATTGATTTATTATAGAACAACAGCAATGAACGTAAATTATTATTCCAAATAAGTTTTCAGTTTTATACAAAGACAGATATTTACACACACGCACACACGCTTACACTTTCACAGAACAAAATATTTGTAGTCAATGGAACACCCAACAATATTTTAACACCGTGCACATTCTTTAAGTCATTTTATTGAGAGTACGAAATCATTAATTAAACTCATGCTTATTAATTTTAGAATTTAGTTGAATATTTTTCATTCATTTATTTTATATTTATGCTCTAAATATTTTAAATATTTAATTTTTAAATTTCAGTACCGCTAACGTCAGACACAGATGAAAATATTAAAAAAATAAAATAACGAAAGAAATTTTACTTTATTTTTTATTTATTTGTTAAATTGTTAAAAAGCTTGTTCTCTAACATTTAAAAAAAAAGTCCCAATTTTTTCAAAACAAAATAACTATTTTAATTTTTTAAACTTTTAAAATATCAAACAAACTTGTATAAAATCATATTAAGTTAATATTATTTAAATGTGTTCTTTTTTCTTCTTCTTTCTTATCCATTTCAGATACTATCGCTAAATGTATTGTAATAATTATAAAATTATTAATTGTTTAATTGTTTTTTATTGTATTCATATGTATTTCAAACTTTCATATTGTTAATATTTTTATTCCAAAATTATTTAGTTTATTTAATATGTTTCATTAAATATTTTTATTTTAAAGGTCTACTGCAATTTACTAAATAAATTATTTTTATTTTTAATTTTGTATAAATATATATATTTTTATATTTCAATATTATTTCTAACATTTACTCTATTATTAATTATTTTGTTAAACAAAAATGACATTTATTGTAAATATTGATCACTGAAATTGTTGCCGTATACTCAAAAACTCTTTTAACCCTTGGGAGCTAAAATTCTAAATCCTTTTTAGTAAAATGTTTTTATTATTAAAATAATTGTAATTAACTATAATTAATAATTAAAATGTATAATTTTTTTGTATAAATAACTAATTGTTAAGTTGTTAGAATTTTAAAATAATAAATAAATGAAATCAAACATTTGTTAGACAAAAAAAAAAAACTATAAAATAATTAAAACAAACCAGAACAGAACTCAACACTTATGACGAAACAAAAAAAAAATCTAGTTAATAAAATGACTTTTTTTAAATCAAGAGAAAAGAAAAAATTAGTAAATCAAATTGTTTAGAAATAATAGACAAACAAAGCAAATCATGTTTAGTTTATAAGTAAAACTAAATAAATTCGTATGACAAAAAAAATTAAATAGAGTTGTTTTTATTAAATAATAGCGGAGCAAAATGTAAGCGCAGGAAGTATGGCCCCAAGGTACTTAATGAAGAGTGGCCCTAAAACTTTTTATGAAACACAACAGGCAATTTTTTTTTTTTTTTGGATTTTTTTTTACAATTTTCGTTCGGTTGTTTTTGCATTTTAAATGAAATAAAAAATGACCCCAGAATCAAAGAATGCAAAACAGGGGTTAAAATGCTATCGCCATATTAGCAAAAGCAGCCAAATTTTAGCTTTTGCTTCTTGAAACAAATCAAAATTAAAAAACCGACAAGTGCCACTACTAAAATAGCCCACACTTTTCAAAAGCATTAGCAAAATATGCACTGGCTTCTGCTAACCTTTGCCTTCTTAACAATGACAAAAATGTCTTATTTGAGAGAACTCAAAAAGCAGCGACGATCACTTTTATGTTGTAGGAAGAATATGTAGCAAAAATAATGAAACAAACAGCTTCCGTCTGTAAACCGCCAAATCAAAAACCAGTGTAGGCTAGTAGCCGCACAATAGGAGAAAATAGCAGCATAAGAAATTTTACGTTCACTTTAAAATTTATGCGCTTTATTTTACATTATAAATCAAACCTCACGATGAATCTCCGATTTAATAGCTTAGCCCGGCACGCTTTACTACTCCCATTGAAACACATCTCGTTTGGTTATAACGAAACAATGTGTCTCAATTTCAGATACCTCTACTGTTTTAAATTTTATATTGTCCTCATAGGGGAGGTTACACGCCCACTTTTTTAGTTAAGCTCATTTTCTTTCATCTTTTGCGTATTGCCGACAAAACTATTTGTTCCAAATTAGAATACTTCAACTTCTTCCTTCTCCACCTACAAAATAATTTATATTGTCCTTGTACTGGCGGTACCGCACCCACTTCTCCAGTTTAGCTCACTTTTTGATATTGGAGTCTTTGGAGACTTTTACTGCTACCGGTCTGTAGATATAAAAAAATTTATATTGTTCCTGTAAAGGTGACACACTCACATTTCTAATGGAGCCTACTTTTTCATATATGTTGTGTATTGATTCCCAAACTATTCGTACCAAATTTAAAAGTTACAAATTTTAAATTTTTGTTTTTTTGTTTCTTTTCATGTACAAAACACATATTGTACTTAAAAATTAAATATCCTTTTTTGTGTTTCCTATTTTTTTTTTTAACTGACAGAAGAAAAAAATTTATTATGAAAAACTTAAGTTTTCGGTTCTTAATTTCTGATGCCTGACTGTAACTGTTCTTCAGATATACAGAAATTTATAGTGTCTTTGTATAAGAGATGCTATGCCCATTTCTTCAGTCCAGATCGCTTCTTAACAGATGTTCTGTATTGACAACCAACTATTGCTGTTACCGTTCCCAAGATATTCAGATATGTATTTATATAGTGCGTGTCACGTCCACTTTTTTATTGAGCCTACTTTTTAACGTCCAATCTATTTGCACTTAATTTATGACTAAATAGAATCTGGGAATTATTTCTTTTCATAAGTCACTTTATTATATTCAACATTTTTTATTTTTTCGAATTTATTCTATTAGCTAAATATCAGTTATGTATCTTATAAAGATATATTCCTTTAATTTTTTGGAATGACTTTATACAAGATAATAGTCTGGTAGTGTATAAAGTCACTCCAAAAAATTAAAGGAATAGAACAATTACAAAAAGCTTCATAAAATACATAACTGAAATTAAGCTTATAGAATGAATTCGAAATAATAAAAAATTTTGAATTTAATTTATGACCTTTAACTTTATGACCCTTAACTCTTACCGCTCTCAAGCTGAACAGAAATTTGTATTATCTTTACATGGGAGGTGTCACACCCTCTTTTTCAGTATAATTCTGTATTGATAATCATGATATTTGTACCAGAGTTGGAAACCTAGGCCGTTCTCAACATATACGGAAAACTATATTGTCTATGCATAAGGTTATTCATATTGTCATTGTATGGGAGGTGCCACTTTCATTTTTTCAATCCAGCTTACTTTCTGAAAGATGCTGTGTATTTATAACCAAGTTATTTGTTTAAAATTTTAAAACTTTTACTGTAACCATTCTCTAGATAAAAGTTGATTCATAGCCAATGTACAACAAATGCATAACCAAAACTTAAAAAAAAAATTTTTTTTACTAACACACTTGCAACAATTTTACATTGAAATAATAAGTTAGAGAGAGAGAGAGACATAACATGTTAGAGAGAGAGAGGCAAATTCACATGTACACAAGGTTTCGGTCAGTTTTTTCATATTGCTCTTAATAAACTAATAGAAACTATAACCAATATATCGGTGAGCACTACTGGTCATCTAACTAGTAAAATTACTGGTAGTCGTCTTGTAGGGAATCGCCGGTTTATTAGGAAAATGCTGTGAAATTTCAGGGAATCGGTTCAGTAGCTCAGGGGTCTCATCAGAGTCTTCAATACCGAGCAAAATTGATCGTCATTTTTCGTTTTGGCATTCAATATCGTTTGAAATTTGTCGTATTTTGAAATAAAAGCAATTGATATCGAGTAAAAAAATTAATTACATGACTCGATCTGTTATTCTTATCGCAAACATACATAACAATTCATTTTGAGCGGCAAAAGTAAATTCTGCATGATTATTCTACGAAAAAACGAAAGCATATGTAAGTTTAAACAATATCGAGCCAAACCGCAAGAAAAGCTCAAGCGACAACATTTTCAATTTTCGTTTTTTTTAATAAATGAATTCATTGGCAACACATGCATTATCTCCTTAAATGTCATGGTCACAGAAGGTACCGTTTTTTATTTTATAGCAAAAACAATTCTAGCTTAAGCGCCAATTTTTATACAAAATGTTTATGAAATATAATAAAAAAAAACCTTCTCCTGTAAAATTTTGTTTTTGTAGCTTGAGTTTTTTTTAACGGTTATGGCTCGACATAATGAGCAAAACTAAAAAAATTATTTTAATTTTTTAGGACATATAACCTTAAGCGCGTGCCTTTAGCGAAGAGATACTCGATGACGAATAGTGATATTTTTCATGCAAGACAAACACAACAAGAATTTGTTATTATTTTCTATACAATAAAAGAATCAAATCAACGTTACAAATTTTGTGCTTTGCCTTGTTAGATTTTATATGGAAACCAAAAACAATTTGTTTATAAAATTTTTGTATGTACATTAGGGCGGGTCAAATTGTGTGGAACGAAATTTTTCTCAAGAGACCATAGCTCTAAGTCGGATTTGGAGCCCCCAAAATTTCAAAATAGAAATTTTTCCATATATACATAGAACAATTTAATTAATTTTTTTTATTTTTAGTAGAGATATTAGGAATTTTTTGTCGAAAAATAGCCTAAAATTAACTTTTAACTAATGAATTCTGAATTTTCTTCGATTTTTTCGAGATTTTTTTTCTTTTGCAGATAATGAAAGTTCAGATAATTTCCAACAACTTTTATCAATTTTTTTTTGTTTTCACTTGGTTACGTATGAGTTTTTTTTAACTCCAATTTATAAACATGCATACGCCATGTGGTACAACTAACAATTCAATCTTTTAAAAAAGCACTAAAAAATGCCTAATATCACTACTAAAAATACTACTAAAAAAATTACTGTCAATACAGATTCTGAAAGGTGATAAAAATACCTTTCAAACAAGCCCAGATTGAGGAATCTACTATAATTCTATCCGATTTTATGACAAATTTAATTAAATTGTTCTATGTATGTATATATGCTCCAAATCCGACTTAGAGCTATGGTCTCTTGCGCAAAATTTCTCAGAATCGACTATAGATTACGTTTTTGCTATACGCTTCATTAAAATTAACCCGCCCTAATGTACGTACATACGTACTTATGTAGGTATATACACATGTATCGTTTTTGTGCAAATATGTAAATACGTATGAATGCATAACCACTGCTGATCATTTCCTAATCAAACGTATATCGCGATGCATCGGCAGCTACTACCACATAGTTCGGCTCTTATTAGTGCGGCTTTTTTGTTCTCTTCGTTTTCTTGAATTAGTATTTGTGTTATTACCAGCCTGGGAAGAATTTTATATTTAGATTTTTTTTGTCTTTTTTAACTAGCTCATCTTTTAGGAAAAAGTACAAAAGGAAACGCAAAAGAATAATTTTGAGCTTTTGCCTTGTAGGCGGTTATCAATTCTGGTCGCTAGCTGGAAAAAAAAGCAAAAAAAAGAAATAAAAATATACAAAATTAGGGAAAAGCTTTTTTGCACAAACTTAAAACAAAGCATTGGCTATTGCAAAAAATATTAAAAATTTCAATGGCAGTATCAGAAGCAAAAATAAAAAGCTTCTAGCTGATGGGTACTTTTAAACACTGATGCAAAATGACCCCAAATAAATTAAAAAAATTTACTTTGGGACTATTTATCATTTACTAATAAAAAAAAAGTTTTTAAAGAAGTAGTAAAATCAATTAATATTTAACACAGTGTTTCTAAAGTAAAA
Source organism: Pollenia amentaria (assembly GCA_943735925.1). NCBI lineage: Eukaryota > Metazoa > Arthropoda > Insecta > Diptera > Polleniidae > Pollenia > Pollenia amentaria. The sequence goes on along the minus strand of OX031008.1, from coordinate 193,066,842 downwards.
CTCTTTTTATTTTCTAATTAAAATGTTGCATACATTTTGATAAAAGACTTAAGGCCGAGTCATATAGAATCCCCTGTACTTTAAATGTCGGTTTTTTTTTAGCTGACAACTAAGTTGTAAATTCTTAACAAAGTATTTACAGACAAATTCTTGAAAGTGTAGCACATTTGGGAACCATGCGGTGAAAATCGTTTCTATTTTTTGTACTTTTTTTAAAATATTTTTCTCCGTGTATTGAAACGTACGTATTTAAATAGGGCTCCAACTACAATATTGAAATTTTTGATACTTCAATGGGGAGAAAAAAAATATCAAAAAGGGGAAATACGGAAAATTTAATTTATTTCTTTTACTTCTGTGGTACTATGTGTTAGTTTTTGAATTTTCTTTTATATAGAACTTAAAAACATTACATTATAGATGCAGGGTCCTTAAAATATGAGAACCTATAAGATGAAAACTGTTCGTACTTTTGTGGTTATCAACTGGTACTTTTTGAATTTTCGTTTATATTGGGACTAGAAACATAAAATTATATATGAGTGAATAAGGATCTGTAAAAGGGGACATTTTGGTACTTTTCCGTTCTACAACTGGTACAATGTTTGGTTTTTTTACCTAGAAACATAAAATTAAGCATGAGTATTTAGTTAAAAAAATATGAAAGATCATTATGCCTAAATTTATTTTATGGATCTCTTCAGGTATAAAATTAAAAAAAAAATAAAATAATGATATTTCCATTTGTTTTGAACATTTTATAAAATTGTGAAATAACTTTCAAGTATCTTGTTCTAAGGTTATTAATATTAATTTTCGATTTTTGACAAATCTCTTCTCGATACTTCTACAACTTTAAGTTCAATACGTTTTTTCTTCGTTGAAATCAGAAAATTTTACAACCAGAAATTAGATTGTATTTTCGAAAGGCTTCAACAATAATTTTCATTATAAAAAAGGCTTAGTTCGATGATGATAAGGCAACGACGATCGTGCCTTATTACGGCAAAGTTTCGGATATCCCATTAATGATGCCTGACTTTGTTCTGTTCTCAAATCCATGAACAATTTTATGGAGATATGATTATTGTATTAAATGTAATGCATTAAATCTAATATGTGTGCTGTTTCTTTCTGGACCACTATTTGCGGCTTCCAAAATATAGTCACTGTAGTCATATGTGCATTTGTTTTAGCAGTAATAAAAATTCGAGGAAATTCAAAAAAATATCGTAACCGAATTAGAAAATAAATCTTTTACATAAATTTCACATTTTCTTGACAACGTTATTTTGAATATTGGGGTCTATACCAGCGCTGCTTAGTCGTCAGAAAAAAGTACTAACTCCGACTCCAAACCCTGAAATTTTTTAAGTGCGACTCCGACTCCAACTCCTACTCTAACATTGATACTAAATGTATATGAAACTGGTCCTTATTTGACTTTAAGCTGTTTTTTATACCCTCCACCACTAGTGGTGAATGGTGGTATACTAAGTTTGTCATTCCATGTGAAACTTTTTTATTATGCATCTAAGACCCCATAAAATATATATATTTTTTGGCACCTTGAGTAATTCTACGTCGACTTTGCCATGTCCATCTGTCTGTCCGTCTGTTAAAAACACGCTCACTTTCGAAAAACTCAAAACATAAGAACAATGTCAAATTGCTTCTAGTTATCCTAAACAGTTTGGAAAATACAGCTAAATCCGATCAATACGATCAGAGTTATGAATCAAAAAGTAGAACCACCAACCTAAAAAATTTACGATTTTGTTACAAAAACTAACATAAAAGGAGGCATAATTCACAAACTCGTTATATATGACTAGAAATAATACTGTACGTCTAAAAACGTAATAAATATCGCTATCGTATTAAAATGTGCTACGTCATAGTTTTATAAGACTAGAAATCGCACCGTTAAATATCGTAAAGTTCAGTCCAAAACTTACCATAAAACCTACTCCCGGGAAATAGTTTAGTGCGCCTAAAACCATAATACATTACGTTATCATTATGAAATTTAATATGCCACTGTTTTGTAGGACTCGAAATCAAATTCCAAAATAAGGTGAATATTGGTCCATAATTTACCATATGCCCCCATATAAACCCTACACTCGGAGCACAGTTTAGTACGTCTAAAACCGTAACAAATAATTCTATCATAATAAAATTTGGCACGTCACAGTTTTATCAGGCAAGAAATCATACTTTACAATTTCGTGAAGATCGGTCCATAATTTACCCTAGCCCGCATACAAATCGTACTCTTAGAAAACAGTTTAGGTAAAAAACATAATAAATAATGCTATTGTAATACAATTTGGTACGTCAAAGATTTATAGGACTAAAAATCACACTCAAAAATTTCCTAAAGCTCGGGCCCTAAATAATGTCCAATATTAGACTCACACTTGGCGCCTAAAACCGTAGCAGATAAAGATATTGTGGTAAAATTTGTTCCAATTTTGGTTCATATAGCCAGAAACTATATCATGCAATTTTCTGATTATTGGTCTATATTTAATTTAGATCCCATATTAAACAGTCTTCTGAAAAGCACTTTAAACGCTAAATTAAATATCTGTACTGTATTGAAATTTATTCCATTTAGATTCTTAATAACAAAAATCACTCTACAGGGTTAAGTGATGATTAGTCCATACATTACCATGGGTCTTATATAAATTCCCCTCCTGAAAATTATTTTAGTTCGGCATAAGCTGTTACGAATCATGATATTTTACTCAAGTCAGTTCAACTTGCTAGAAATTAAATCATAACACTGTCTGTTTGTCGTCCAATTGATTTAAACCGGAAGCAATTTTTATACTTTCTTCCGTTTGTATAAAAATTAATCAATAAATTATAGCTCTCATATATTCTTAACTTGTTTTTAATGCAGTTCCTTTTAAATGGTTAAATATAGCATGAAAAGTATTCTGTAAAAATTTCAAATCGATATTTGAAATATTGTTTTGTCGAAACTTTTTGTGGGTGCTACGAATCCGACTGCGGTACAAAAACCTCAATTCCGACCTCGACTCCACAGCCCTGGTCTATACGCTAATAATACAACACCTTTTGAGAATTTTAAATTTTAGAACGAATATAGTTCGCTAACTACATCTTACAATGATTTTTACTGTCTTTCAAAACGTTTCAAAACGAAAATTTTTTTATATAATTAAATTTGATTTCATATTAAGCAGATTTAAACTAGCGAGGCTCAATGTAAAACGAGTAAACAAGTCACGAATTTACCCGAATAGTCAGAGCACTTTAATCAATTTCTTGAAGTGTGTTAATACAATATTATTTTTTTTTTTAATTAATTCAATTTAATACTTCCATTAAATTTCCTACTTGGCAGTTGCATGTACATTAGGGGTATAACCAAAAAAAATACCTATCACGACGGGGTGGCCACTGATGTATATAGCAAGAAAACAGTTTTTTGAGATCAATTTGGATAAAAAACCTCCCCCCAAACCGTTTTTTCTAAAAGCTTCCAAAAAATAATAATATTTGAATTTTTATTTTTTAAATACCATTCATACAGTCATGTACTATATATTAACTTCAGATACTAAAAATTATCTTTGTTGAAGGAAATAAGCCTTAAGTTCAAAGTGCGTGTTGTTCTGCAATATTGTTTTTTTAATAAGCAAAAAAAATCCAAATACTAAACTTCAAACTGATTTGGGGGGGAACTTTTTTAACGCCAGCGAAAAAGTGACCCCACTTTTCATCATAGATTTTCATGGTCTATATGGCATGGATAGGTATTTTTTGATAATTTAAAAAATTGTTCAAAAGTTATACCCCTAATGTACATCTTTTACAGAAAGTAGTGGACTTATATTAGCACATTTACCTAAATGTACCGTTTTATCCATAAATCCAAAGATATCCATCATTTTTATAACTATTGTCTTTATTTTTTAAACAAATTAAAATTATCTTTAGAATAAATAAATCTATAAGTGCGCATGATTTAAACCAGATAATATTGATTATATTCCGTTAAAGCTATAACAGTAGTTAGGACACAAACCTTTCTATTCTAAAAGCTAAATGCTTAGTAAAAAGCTTTCAGGAAATTCACCTTACCACTGTCACTTCTTTACGCAGCTAGTGTTCAAACAGAACTGCGTCGAGACCACATTTTCCATACAACTTGACTTACGAATTTGTCGTAGAAAGCCGTCGTGAAATAAAATCTATTTTATTTTGTGAACGTTTATTTTTTAATGCTATCACATATAGACACTTATTCTCCTAACAACGCTACCATACTTTCGTTTAATAGCATACATTTTGTAAACGAAAAATAAAATAAAATGAGAGAGAATTTAAAGTTACTGCCAACGTGTTAATTATGTGCTTTAAGATTTTTGCCTGAAGTTGAAGACTTAATTCCGTTTGAACACTTAAGATTAAATGTAAACAAAACAATATTGCGGTTTATGAATAAAATTAAGTTTCCGGGTGACAAACCACAAGCTTAAGCTCCATTAAAAGCTTTTCCTTTTTTCCTTTAAGTGTCCTTGATATGCCTTTAAATAAGACTAAAAAAAATTTATTTTATTTATTTTTATAATTAGTAAAAAATCCTAACTTTCTCCTTTCTCTAGCACCTTTAATAATATAAAATAAATATTTTAAAACGTTTAAATAATCTTTTCAAATTCTCTAACAAAAATACCGCAATTCCCACCATGTAGCCTCCGGCCAGAACAAACCAGCCAAATTGAAAATGTTCTAAAGTCAGAGGACGTGCAACTTCCAATCTTGGCTTACGCATTTTAATAACACCAGAGCAGTAGCCATCTTGTATGGCATCTAAAATCCACTTGTCTATTAAACCGGCCGAACTGGATCTTAAAATAAAGCGGTTTAGCGAATTTTCAAACTGTGAGTGGGTTGGCATTAAAAAGCCAAAGGGCATAGTGGTTAGACACTCTTGAACCATTTGGCTAATGGGTTGCATCAAATGTAATTGTTGATTTAAAGTAAATTGTATACAATCCTCCAGGGCTGTGTAGGAGTGATTGGACTGCAAAGCTAAAATCTCACTTAGCAAATCGAAAGCATTTCGTTCTCGTAGTAGATCTGAAAAATCTTTGGGTAAGTCTCGATTATTTAGAATTGCAGGAATTTCATAGTCAACCACATCTATAGCAATTTGTCTTTCTACAAGTTCAGCGAGTGTATTAATCATGGGTTTGAATGTTAGACCAGAAAAGAAACTTGTTAATGAAGCCAAATATAAATTGGAAAATATAAAACCCATACCGGCTATAAAGCTGAACCATAAAGCATTAAACCATTTTAAATCTTTGTAATAGTTTGAAGTGCCGGGTAAAAACATCATTAGTCTCCAAACTTCCAAGAATATTTGACCCACATCAGTTGATTTCCGGCTCCATTTTCTGTGCTTTAGGAACCAACCCAACAATTTAGCCATACTTAAAACAAACCACGTGGCCAAAAAACTAAGCCACACTTTGCTTTCGAAAGGCATAATGAAAAATTTATACTTTGAAAGTTCCTCTGGAAATGGCACTACCACACACCTCTGCACCATACGCACAGGATAACTGAGATGAGCATTTTTATATGGTATATATGGATTAATGGCCAAATCAATTTCATCATTTTCAATTCTTTCTATTATCTCCAAAATGTTGCAACTGGTATTTCCGTCAAAATACGTTAAATCCATTTCAGCATTATATTCCTTAAGAAAAGCTTGAAACAGCATGGCTACATAGCCCAACAAGCGATCCTTGGAAAGACAATTATGCCTTTCAAATACTCTAGGTGGATCGAACAGAGCTGCTGTTCTTATTTTAAATTTATTTAAATTACGAAATTTATCTGGATACAACTCCGTTTTACTCCAATTAGTCATATTTATTACTTTATTTTGCAGAAAATGATTGTAATTATAAATTTCATACTGTCTCTGATAAGCGTTCTCATTATCCACCAGTATTAGAGCATTAGTGAATCCCTTATTCCAACACCACTCAAAATGTTGATACATGTCCAAACGAGAATTTTTCCTCTCCGGACGTGTTGTTATGTAAACTCCTCTCACATGACCCTGTATACCTTTGAATGCATTATTCATATGATTCCATAAAGCTTTATGTTCGAGAGAAGCCACCGCTATGAAAAATATTTCCCTGTTTAGACCCGCTTCATGATTAAAACCAATGTCTCCATAGTTGCGTGTTACAACCAATTTGGGCTTAATGTTCTCTTCAAATACTCTTATGTAGGGTTCTATTTGATATGGGTGTCCAAATATGGCCAGTGTTAGAATTTCAGATCTATATTCAGCAGCTGCTATGATGGAATTTAATTCGTTCAACTGCCAGGAGTCCATGCTAAGCGCCGTTAGATTAATAAATTGTAATAGAAAATTCATTATTGCACTTTGATATTGAAAATTAAACTGACAGCATTTGTTTGAATTAAGTTGAAAGAATGCAATTTAGATTCTTGCTTTAAAAGTTGCACATTGGGGTTGAGCGAGAAAAATGCATGCGAGCAAAAGTATTTTTTAATAAATTGGAAAAATAAGAAATGTTGAATATAATAAAAGTTGCTTATGAAAAGAAATAATTCCTAATATCTATTTTTAAAAGAAATAAGTTTAAAGGAATAAGTTTTTCTGTAAACTATGCAGTTATTAAACCCTCCACCACTAAGGGCGAAAGAGGGTATACTAAGTCTGTCATTCCGTGTGTAACTTTTTTAATATTCATCTAAGGCCCCATAAAATACACAGAAAAAATTCAAAACTAATTTAAATCACCAAATTTATAGAACTAAGAAAACATTTTGTTGATTCTGCACCTATCACCAAAATAATTATATTGATTACCAAAAGTTGTAAAAATTCTAAATTGTGAATTTGTTTTCCAATAAATGATATTTTCAACTTTGAATAAAAAAATTATGATACAAAAGTGTCTGATTTCAAACAACGTTTTATTAATTGATTCATATAAAAAATTGTTAACAAAATATCTTTCTTTAATTCAATTAATAAATCTGGATGATTTATTAGCAATTTCTAAGATTTTGGGACTCTAACTGTATGTTTTTCCGAGTATTACCAAAACAAATGAACAATTATTGTATTAAAAGTTACTTTTGATAAATAAATCTTATATGGAAAAAATTAAAAATTATGTCTTATCACCAAATTCATACCAAATTCATAGAATCAAGCAAACAATTTGTTGACTTTGCATCTATTACCAAAATGATTATATAGATTACTAAAAATTGTAAATTGTAAAAATTTAAAATTGAACATTTTTTTCAATAAATGATATTTTTAATTCGGCACAGCCGAATATAGCACTCTATTATTAACTAATCTTCATAAAAACGAACGTCAGCATTAAAATTGGTTGCGGTTTAGACCTTTATTTAATTATTGACCGACAATCAGAAAGTTTTGTGCGTTTCTTTTTAGAACTTTGAACTGGCTTGAGCAAAATATTATGATTCGTAACAGTTTTAGCCGAACTAAAATGATTTTTAGGAGGGTAATTTGTATTGGACCTATGGTAAATTATGAACCCATCATCCCAAAATTCTGAAGACTTATTTCTGGTATTACAAAAAATAAATAAAAATACAATTCAATGCAGCAGTGTAATTAGTTTTAGCTTTAACAGTGAATTTCAGAAGGCTGCTTAATATGGGATCTAAGGTCAATTATGGACCGATCTTCATAAAATTGTTAAGTGTTATTTCTGGTTCTAAATTGATTTAGCCATATCCGTCTGTCTTGCCATCTCTTAAAAACACGCTCACTTTCAAACAACTCAAAAGAAAAGACCGATATTGGTGTCAATTGTTTATTGTTATCCTAAGCCATTTGGGATTGAAATCCAGCAAAATCAGTCAAGTAGGATAAAAGTTATGAGTCCAAACATTCTAAAAAATTTATCATTTTGTAACAAAAACTAATATAAATGATATCTGGACGCACCGATTGATATAAGAATTTGCACGAATTCGTTTTATATGACTAAATTTCGAAAAGATCGGTCAATAGTTTTCCATAGTAACCATATAAAGTCGACTCTCTTAAAACACTTCAGTACCCTCAAAGCCGCAACGAGTGAAATTTCGTCTGTCACAGATTTATAAGACAAAAAATCACACTGCCAAGTTTCACGAAGATGTGCCTATAATTTACCACAAGCCCCATATACACTACACTCTCGGAAAATACTTACCCTTAAATATATACTACTTCTGAAATATTCTTACTATGGGTGGAGGGTATCCAAGATTTGGCACAGTCGAATAAAGCACTCTTACTTGTTACATTTCGTATTTGAGCCTTAATTTTGTTATATAAATTATACATACTTTCTAAAGCCATAATCTTGCATTATTTCCTTAATATTACAGTAGCAGGGCTTACTTGAACTTTTAAATATGCAACTAGGTATAAGTGCTAATTCACGTGATTCAGGTTTTAGCCACTTGTCCTTGAGTTTTTGAGAGAGGAAAACAATTTACAAACTCTTTTCTCTACTCCCCAGCGAACTCTAGACTTAACGAAGCTTAATAAATAAATTCAGGGTAAGGGAAGTTTTTCTGCCCACCGAAAAAAAAATTTAAAACTGATTTGATTTGGTTCGTTTTTTTCAACATTTTTTATTTTTTTTTAATTTGTTCTATGAGTTTAATTTCAGTTATGTATTTTATAAAGCTTTTTTTTTTTGTAATAGTTCTATTCCTTAAATTTTTAGGAATGACTTTATACACTACCAGACTATTATCTTCTATATTCTTGTTACATTTTACCTTACCTATCCTTTGGATAGTAATGAAGTATATTGTATGTACAGAAAAATTAACAATTACACTATGTTAGTTGAAAAAGCAGACAAGCCGGGCACATGGCGTTTTAACATAATTCGGGTACGCTGAATCCAGTGGTGCCCGCGGTTTTTTAAGATTAGCTCTGGTTTTCGAGATATACCGTTATTTCAAAAATGGAGGAGGTTTCACAACATAAGTTCGCGTAACTCAAAAACGCTTTAGCTTATTAAAAAAACTTAAAAAACCGAAATTCCGCAATAAAATTTCCTTTAAGAAAAGTAAAACTTCTTTCTAATATATGTAGTCGTTTTAGAAACATAATTTTTTTTTTTTGGAAGAAAAAATAATATTTTATCAAAATTTCGAAATTTTTGTTTTTTAAAAATTCATAAAAAATTAAAAAATACAGCTAGGCAAACATATAAAAAACAAAGTTGCAAACAAAACAAGCCATAAATGATTAAAATCTGTTAGTAACTTTTGATTTTATTCACAAAAGTCGACAAATTTGAATTAATTTAAGAATTTCATAAAACGCAATATTTGTATGGGAGCCCCCCAAAGAAGTGGAGATATGGGGCAAGTATGTCTCGAGAAAATGTTAAGGATAAAAAATTAATTGAGGTCGGTCATACATTATATACCACTAGGTACGGCGTCTAAAATTATTTCAAACACAAAGCATTCTCTTGACAAAAGAGTTAAAAAGAGCTAATATTTTAGCACCAGCTGTAAAAATATACGGGGCTATCAGTCGCCATAGACGATTAACGACTTTTTTTTAAATCTATTGAGAATAATTCTATCGCGTATTGTACACACGACATGACGCTTATTCATTGATTATCCCAAAAGTAGCTTAAAAGCAGTTTTGCCACATGTCACTAATTTAAAAAGTCCTATTCCCATAGCACTGAGCACAAATACTAAAGAGACATACGCATCAATGAAAAAAATAATACAGATAATTAAACACGAAGACCACAAGTGGAAAATATGCGCAGATTTAAAAGTGGTAGCTCTTTTAAAAGTCATGCAATCTTTACTAAAAATATGTGCTTCATGTGCTTATGGAATACGCGTTTCGATTGCGACCGGTACAATACACGGGATTGGGCTTTACGTGAGGAAAGCAGATTGCATAGAAATAATGTACCGATGGAAAAGATTTTGCTTTCTCCACTCCACATCAAACTGGGTATTGTAAAAAATTTAATAAAAGCATTGAGCCCAGATGGTGTTGCTTTTACCGAATTGCGCCGATTTTTTCCACGATTAAGCGGCATGAAAGTAAAAGAAGGTATGAACTCTAACTACTTTATTAAATTAGATTTATATTTCATATCATAATGTTTTTATTTTACAGGAACTCTTAATGGACCGGACACTCGTCGTCTTATGAAGGACCATTAATTTGAGGTTGCATTGAATGATATCGAGCTATTGGCCTGGATTTGTGTGAAACCAGTAATAGAAAATGTATTAGGAAATCATCGGCCTGAAAACTGGCGAATTTTAATCAAAAATATGCTAACCGCATTTAAAAACGTAAACGTTAGAATGTCATTAAAAATACATTTTTTGCATTACCATGCCGAAAAATTTAATGGACAATCACCAGCCGAGTCTGTTGGACATGGCGAGATATTTCAGTAAGTAACAGCCAGGCTCGAACACTGGTATGTATAACGGCAAACAACTTAATTCGCTATTAGGGGATATTTGTTGGAATCTGCAGGAGGAAGAAGAATAAATTTCTAAATAAAAATAAAAAAATTTCATCTTTTCTGAAAAAATCAAAAGTTGTAGACAGACTTTAATCACTTATAGCTTATTTTGTTTGGAACTTTGTTTTTTTATACGCGTAGAACCCTAACCTTAAATTTTGCACCTGCAGCGCCTGAGATACCCCTAGACGGGCAAAATGAATGACCAGCGCCAATTTATTTTTCATTCCCATCATTTATTTCTAAGGCCTAGGATTCACTCCTAGGGTGATCAAATGTATAACCGACCTTCAATGTTTTTTGTTCTTAACATTTTCTTAAAACATAGTTGCCATATATATCCACCCCTTAGGGGGCTCCCATACAAATATGGCCGTTTAATGAAATTCTTAAATTTGGCCTCTGCAGCGCCTAGGATGCCCTTAGATGGGTCAAATGTATGACCAACCCCACTTTATTTTTCATCTCAATCATTTATTTCTAACATACCCACCCGCTATCGCCATTCCTTAAGGGGGCTTCCATACAAAATGTTCAATGCAAACTAGAAATATATTTAAGAAAAAGTCCCATAAATGCCCAGGAGTCGCCCCTAGGGGGATAAAATGTATGACTGGCCTCCATTAGTTTTTTGTTTTTAACATTTTCTCAAATTATACTTTTCCTTTATCACCATCCCTTAGGGGTGCGCTCCCATACAAATATTGCGTTTTATGAAATTCTTAAATTAATTAAAATTTGTCGACTTTTGTGAATAAAATCAAAAGTTGCAAACAGATTTTAATCATTTATGACTTGTTTTGTTTGCAGCCTTGTTTTTTATATGTCTGCAAATTAGAAGCATAGCTGCATTTTTTTTTTCCAAAATAAAAATTATTTTTCTAAAACGACTAAGGATTTTAGAAAGAAGTTTTACTTTTCTTAAAGGAAATTTTATTGCGGAATTTCGGTTTTTTAAGTTTTTGCAATAAGCTAAAGCGTTTTTAAGGTTCGCGAACATATGTTGTGCAACCTCCTCCATTTTTGAAATAACGGTATATCTCTAAAACCGGAGCCAATCTGAAAAAACCGCGGGCACCACTGGATTCAGCGTACCCGAAATATTGTAAAACGCCAGGTGCCCAGCTTGTCACGAAAAAAAAGTGTAAATTTCATGCACAGTGTTATTAGACACTAGCAGCATGTAATGCATTTTCTGGCCCGCTACGGCCTTTAGGAAAAATTTTCCAAATTTTTTCACAAATTAAAGCAATAATCAAAAAAATCAGTTTTAATTAAAAATTTAATCAAGTGAATCAAACCTTTCATCAAGTGAATTAATACTATTAATATGTTTAGTGGTGCAAATTTAATAAATTGTTTGATTAATATCACAAATTTTTTAATTGAAATCCATGTTTATTTTGTTCTGTGTATATCACTGATTAAGAGCTGCTGAGCTTAAACTGCACATAAATTTAAGCTTAGTTCAAGTAAATCAGCGTGTAAACATTCACTGATTTATCAGTCATTAGCAAAAAGTTATCCTGATAAATAATAAGGTTTGTTGCCGGATAGTTTAGAATATGTCTGCTCTATATGGGTACCTTTTTTTTATAAAGTTGATTAAAAAAATTCCGCTAATCCTTTTTCCACTCATTCCACATTTTAATTCAAAATAAGTTAAAACTATATGTCTCTGTGTTACATATAGAATTTTTTGTTTAATTAAAGCGATTTTTAAAAGATTTTTTACTTTACTACTCTTTTAAATATTAATTAATTTTTAAAATTCTTCTAAAAAACAACCACAATTTTACAGTTTTTGCAGTGTTACACACTTTTGACCACTGAGAAACCACTGTCTAAATATACATTAATATTAAAAAATCAATTTTGTTTACACATTTACAACTCTCATTTGTTAATAAACAAAATGTATTTGAAATTAAAAGTTTAATTTATTAGAAAGTCAAACACTGGCAATAAATCAAAATAACACATTGTTAGAATTTTATTTCCGCCCCCAAAGTCTTCTTTTTTATATAACATGTGTTCTCATTTCTAATATAAACAAATGCACGTTTATCCAAATACCATCCATGTTTATGAATGAATAGAATCCAATATTATTCTGTGCACGTGACTCGGTATTCTTGCGCATGTTTGTTACTTTGTAAACAAAATACTTGCTGGTACAATGCTCCCAAAGGAAAATCAAACGTTTTCACACACACACACATACGTTGTCTTATTTCAGTGTGTTGAATACAAAAGCAAGAATTACCCAAACAAGCAAATAAGTCAGTTGTCAGTCATTATTTTATGTTTGGCGCCTAAAACTAAAATACATCCTTTTCAAATACACAACACCAGCACACTCTGAAATCATTTTTGTAAGGAAATGTGTATGTGTGTGCGATTGTGACAAAATAGAAACAGAAGTAGACTAGAAGAAAGAGGCATAGACATCACATAATAACGGAACTTAAGTTTTCAAGACAATTTGATTTTTGTGTTAGTTGCATTGCAACCATTTGTGCGTGTAAAAGCTTTTTGGCAAGAAAAACGGTTAAATTAAAAAGTATTTTAGAAAAAAAAATTTTTAAAAATATAATAATAAGAAGAATATTTTGATAAATAATAATTTAAGATAATATTTTTTTATAATATTTATTTTTTTTTTTTTCGAAAATCTTAGAAAAAAATTTAGTTCGTGTTGAACTAAAAAATAATACGAAAAATGTTCATTTTAAAACGTCCTTTATTGATTCTTTGGTGGTAAGTGCTGTAAATGATTTGCCTCTGAGGAAATCATAATTTCCAAAATAAAAATCAATCGTTTTTTTTTTTTTTTTTTTTTTTTTTGGTATCGTCTTAAATGATGTGCACTTCCGTTGATTAACTAAATTACTATAGAGGCAAATATAAAAATTGAATGTTTAAAGCCAACTAATTTGTCTAGAACGGAAGATTAAAAAAATGTGTGTATTATAATTATATTTTTATTTACGTTTTGTGCTTAATAATGTTTTTTATTATATAGAAAAACATCACTGAGTAAATGTATAATTAAAAAAAAAAACGTTTAAGTGCTATATTCAGCAGTGCCTAATCTTTGATGTCCTCCACCGACAATTCGAATATTTCAGGAGTGGTCTCTATATAATATTTATATATTATAAAGTAATCTTTTTTAAAATCGGACGTCAGCATTAGAGTTGGTTACGGCTTAGACCTATATTAAATTATTGACCGACAATCAGAAAGTTTTTTGCTTCCCTTTTTAGAAAATTTAAATAGCTTGAGGAAATCATCATGAGTCGTAACAGTTTAAGCCGAAATAAACTGATTTTCCGGAGGGAAATTAATATTGGACCATGCTAAATTGTGGACCAATTATCATAAAATTCTGTAGAGTGATTTTTGGCATTAAAAAAGATATATTAGAGTAAATTTCAATACAGCATTGAATTAGTTTTAGCGCTTACTGTGAATTTCAGAAGGCTGTCTAATAGGGAGATCGTTTATTTGACTTTTTTCAATAACCGGTTTTCGAATATTACGAATAGTTGCTATTTTAAAAAACCCGGTTTTCGGTTAAACCATTTTTAAATAACCGGTTAACCGGTTTTAATTCGAATACTTAAAAACATAAAAACAAAACAATTTGCAAAGGTAAACGTTTTGCAAAAGCAAATAAATTATAGGAATTTTATAAAGATATTATTTGAAATATTCTCTCAAATTTATTTTGAATGAGTTTTTATTTGTTGGTGGTTAAGCATGTCTATATAAATCAACCATATTTTTCAAAAGTTGCAAACAAAACCTCTTAGCCAGGTTAATCTATTTCAAATTATTTTGTTTAAGCATTAAATAAACGAATAGTGAACTGAACATTCTTTTTGTGTAAAATATTTGTCAATTCGTCGACTACAATTTAAAACATTCCATGACATTGTTTGATTTCTTCAATTTTGTTTGTAGTTCTTGATGTTTTAATAAATAAAACTGGTAGAAATTTTTCCCATTTCGTTGATTCCACCTTAATGTTGTAGTTTTCAGCATGAATAGATCCTAGAACTACTTAAGAGTTCTTAGTGCGTTAACGGCCATTTCGTCCTCGGCAACACAACGGACTGATATTTCACCAAATGATTCATTTTTTTCAGCGTATTTTAGTAAAGTATTATTTGTCGTCTCCTTAGAACTACTTCGAACGGAGTTAAGTTTTATTTGGATCACATTAATGTCAAGCATGTAGAATAATTAAAAGTGATTAATAAGTCGTGACATGGAAGAACCTTTGTAACTTATCATTTTAGGGAACTTCAGGCAACTATCTGTCTTTTTAATCGCATTCGAAAAATATCTACAGATAACCTTTATATAAAAATATATTTAATATTTAGAATACTCTTGCACAAATTACTATTAACTTTTTAACTGCACACGTTTTTGTAGTATTTTGAATATTTTTTGGTTTTTTTTTTCTACAAGAACACACACTTTTATAAGCGATTTTTATTTACAGTCTTCATAATGTTTTTTGACCTTTGTTACATTTTGTTTTGACATTCTTCATAAAAAGTTTAAGTTTGGCCAATAATCCATTAGAAAATAATTAAATTACGGGTACATCTACAACAAGAGTAAGGAAAATGTATATAAATTACACATTACTAAAATAACCGGTTTATTATACCAAAATAACCGGTTTATTCGATATTCGAAAAATGGGCATTTTAAAATAACCGACTTGAGCAAAGCTAAAATAACCGGTTAAAACCGGTCGAATAATAACCGTTCGATCTCCCTACTGCCTAATATAGGATCTAAGGTAAATTATGAATCATATATAACAAAATAGCATGACATTTGTTATGGCCATATGAATCTAAGTTGGACCAACTTTTACCACAAAATCTATATGTGCTACGGTTCTAGGCGTGTTTAATTAATTTCCCAGAGTGGGCTTTATATGGGGCCTATGGTAGCAATTTTATTAAGATAACATTGTTAATTACAATTTAAGGCGAACTTAACTGTTTTCCGGGAGTAGGCTTTAAATCGGGCCTGTGGCTAATTATGGGCCGATCTTCACGAAATTTCACAGGGTTATTTCTAGTACTACAAGACTGCGACGTAATAAATTTTATTACAATAGCATAATTTGTTACGATTTAAGGCCTACTAAACTGTTTTCCAAAAGTAGTCTTTATATGCGGCTTATGGATAACTATGGAACGATCTTCACGAAATTTTATAGTGTGATTTTAAGTCCTATAAAACTGTGAAGTACCAAGCCTATTTATGATATCATTGTTTATTACGGTCTGAGGCGTAAAAAACTGGTTTCGGAGAGTAGGGTTTATATTGGGACTAGGATACATTTTTGACCGATCTTCACGAAATTTGACAGTGTGATTTATAGTCCTATAACACCGTGACGTACCATATTTTGTTTTGATAGCAATATTTGTTACGGTTTTAGACATACTAAACTCTTTTCCGAGAGAAGGGTTTATATGTGGCCTGGGGTAAATTATGGAACGATTATCACAAAATTTATTTGTGTGATTTCTAGTCCTATTAGGGGTAGGGTTTATATGGGGACTAAAGTAAACTATGGCCCGATCATTACCAAATTGCACACTGTGATTTCAAGTCTTGAAATAAAACGAATTTTCGCAAATTCCTTTATCATTCCGTGCATTATTCCATCATTTATGTTTATGTTTGTAACAAAATTATAAATTTTTTAGGGTGGTGGTTTCACATTTTGATGCATATCTCTGATCCTACTTAACAGATTTTGCTGGATTTCAATCCCAAACTGCTTTGGATAACTACAAGCAGTTTAACTCCAAGTTTGTTCTTTTCTTTTGAGTTTTTGGAAAGTAAGCGTGTTTTCAACAGACGGGCAGACGAACCAACAGACGGACATGGCTATGGGTCTGTACGCGGGCAAGCATTTCTCATCCAGTGCTATAGTTGTATTAGTAAAAATGTGTTTGTATGTATAACACCGACGATGCTGGATGGATAATCAAAACATTTAGATATGACGGCGACCAAAACCTCGGTGACAGTACACGTACATAAGTGAATTCGCCTGCATAATAAGCCTTTTGGCCGTGTACAGACGCCTTAACAATTTTTTTGATACCCTTCACCACAGGTGGAAAGAATATAAACGTATATTTGGGGCGGGTCGATTTACAAACGTCAAGTGACAAGGGTGGGTCGGCTCTCCAAAGTTGGTGCAGGTCGGTTATATATTTAGACTCGATTGGGGCACTTTAAATGAGTCAAAGTGGGATTTTTCAAAATTTTACCTTTGGGTCAAAATAAGGAATATCAGAATTCATTTTAAAGGTATGGCTTCTTGGGCAAAGTTTCTCATTTGGATCCCTAGAATACAAATCGACCCGCCCTAATGTATATGTATAACAGTTTGTCATTCTCTATGTCATTTTTACATTATTGGTCCTAGACCCTGTAAAGTATTTATATATATATATATATATATATATATATATATATATATATATATATATATATATATATATATATATATATATAGAGAGAGAGAGAGAGAGAGACAAAGACCCACGACGGGCTCTTACTAAACCCATATATGCCTTGCTGCTGTTTTTTTTTTTCATCCGTATATCTGGAAAACAAGAGTTTTCAAATTAAATTCAAGCATCTTGGTTATCAATACGCAACATTCGACAAAATGTGGCTAGAAGTGGAGAATATTTATTTATATCTAAAGACCAGTAAGTGAAAAATTGTGCAAACTTGGTACACAGAAAAAATTAAAAGTTGTCTCTCATCACAAAATTTATACAAAATTCATAATATCAAGCAAACAAGTTGTTGATTTTGCACTTATTAACAATTTGATTATATTGATTACTAAAAATTGTAATATTATGAATATTTTTTTTTAATAAATAATATTTTTAATTTTAATGAAAACAAATATCAAAAAACTTTGCCATTTCAATGAATGTGTTAATTTATTTCTTAAACGAAAAAAGTCAATTAATATTTTTTGATATTTAATTAATATTAATATTAATAAAATCAAAATTATATTTTTAATTTTCTTTGATTCAATTGTGACATTAATTAAATTTAAATAATTTTTAAACCATTTTTTAATTTATAAAAAACTTTTTTATGTGTACACATAGCTGGGTTAGCAATAAGGGTATTCATTTCATCAGGCTTTTGCTTTAATCGGTTAATCGCTCGATTAATTAACCGAGGTTTTAATCAAAAACCGGTTAATAATCGGTTAATGTTGTAATTGATCGGTTGACCGATTAATAAAGTGTTCTTTATAAATTAAGTAATTTCAATAAATAAAATTGCATAAATTATTTATCATTTGGAGTTAATTAGTAAAAAAAAAAACAATACCATAACAAACACAACAATTCTTAAACTAAAACGAGCAGTGTAATTAAACATAAACTGTAAGATAATTTTATTAGTTGTTTCAATAGTTTAAGGACCTCTTAAGAAATAATCATTTAGAAAAGTTATTTGGTTTAAATGATCAGGATTAAAGCGAAAAAGTTCTTTCACTTATCGTTGATATTAGAGAAATCGAAAGCAACACATAAAACAGAATATCTAATTTCTCAGTAGTTTTCCAGGATTTCTCTTAACGTATTAAATCTTTCATTTTGCCATTTGAATCTTGTTTTAATTTTTTGAAATTTTTAACTCTTCTAATTGTTTCGGTTAATTCTGTTAAAAGATTGATACGACAAAATATGAGATATAGAATAAATTAATAAAAAAAAAAAAAAAATTTAATTTATTTCATGTTGTAAAAAATTCCTGTCTTCATAAAAATAATTTAATGAAAATTAAATTCAATGAACTTAAGCCTAATAATTTATATCTAAATTTGGATTAAAACCCATTAACAGTTCAATAAAATAACCACAATAATAATATTATAAAATAAATACATATAAAAAGTACGTGAAACAAAAAGCTGCTGACAGCAATCATCTATTTAAAATGAAGATCACTGAAAACCTTCTTTGTTTGTATGAAAAAATATTTTCTTAACACATACCTTTTGTATACGAGACGAAAAAAATAATTAAAAACTTGAAAAATTTGTTATAATACTACAATAAATTAATCATTTTGTTACGGCGGTTAATAGACTGAAATTAACCGGCTTAATAGTTAATCGAAAATAACCAATTTTAAATTAACCGATCTGTTAATAGGGTAGTAATTAATGATTTAACCGATTAACGGTTAAGCGAATGAATACCGTATTAGCAATACACAACTTCACTAATGGACGGTATTTCGGTATTTATGTAACTTTCTGTTTTTATCGCACCATGGTGAAGGGTGTATTAAATTCGGTATATTCAGCCGAATATAACTCTTACTAGTATTGTAATCAATCTACTTTTTCCCAAACAAAAGCACAAATTTCCATTCCGAGCTAATTCTTTTAACAATTATTTTTCCAAATATTAACAAAGTTGTTATTAATATACCAAAAAAATAAAATCGGAAGTGATTTGAGTGGGGGGGGGTGCTTTAAAACCATGTGAGATAAGGCCACTATGACTTTATTGCTCAATTGAATGGGAGATAAAGCCATAATGGCCTTATTGCCCAATCATTGAAAGGTAAGGTCATATATAAAATTTTGCTAAATGAGAGATATAGCCATACTTTTTTTTCGCAAATGAGAGATAAAGCCATATTTTAAACTTTAGTAAGCGAAGCCAAATTCCAATACTTTACTTTAGTGTTTCCGGGAAAAGAAACACTAAAGTTGTGACGCACGCAGGAAAACTTTATTCAGCGAAGCCACCTGCCGCGTCCTACTGGAGGAGAAAACTCGTAAGCGCGGCCGCAGGCCCCCACGCAGAAAAACTTTAGTATGCGAAGCCAGATTTCGTAAAAGGGAAAATCTATTATTAATCAATGTAAAATGCAAAAGTTCTTCAAAACTGAAATGAGAAATAAAGTCTTTTTTAAATATTGCTAATGTGAGCTAAGGCCATGATGGCTTTATCTCCCATTCAAATGAAAAAAGGCCTTATCTCCCTATTGAATGAGAGATAAAGCCATCGTGGCCTTATCTCACATGGTTTTAAAGCACCCCCCGATTTGAGTCAATTACAAACAAAAAATCAAAGCAATATCGCTAAAAATTTAGAATTTGTAATCTCATAGTCAAATTATTTAAAAACTATTAGAGATAAGGAAGTTTTTTATTGATCTTTTCTAGCAGACTTCATATTTCGAATGATATTAAAAAAGCTCCAAGATATGAAGTAGAATCGTTTTGAATTCTGCGTATACCCATTACGGTCTCCTAGGTCCATTATCATTACCCTTATGCGTTTTAAATTTACAAACAAAAACTTAAACAAAATACTAATGACGTTTTTATAAAGCTTACTAAAAAAATGTTCCAATAATTAAAAAAATTCGAATTCTATAACCATAAATTATTGATAAGTCTACGACACTTAAACGTTGTATTGGTTTATTTCAGAAACAATTTGTATAATAAAACATGTGACGGATTATGAAAACAATTAAGTTTTAGGATTATGAAAGCATACGTAATACCAAAAGGACCTCTCAAGCATCACAAACACATTCACATACTATGCGAACTCACAAATCTATAATAACAAATTTATAAGCTTGATTGAAATAAAACGTCATCATTGGGGGACGATTTATAAGCGTTCATGTATTACATATCCATTTATTTATTTAGAATGGTTGGGGTAATGAACAGCATCAACAAAACAAGACTCACCTTTAAGTATGCAACACATTTAAGTTTCTTTCTATCTTCGATACACTTCCATTGTACATATTGTGCATACACAAGTTTTTGTTTAAATTGTGTTTTTTACCATTAGTTTTTTCTTTATATGTATATGTATTAAAAAGCCAAGTAAATCAAGAGATTGTGTTTTTGCAAATATAGCAAAATTGCTTAAGCTGTCACACTACTACATAACAAACAGTTTAGGTTAAGTGCAATGGAAACAACAAGAAAAAACTACAGAATTCAAGTGCATTATCCATCCATAACAACTGCTATAATAAAATAAAATAAACAATTTTCTATACTGGTACAGACTAGTGCGAGTATGTTTGATATGAATGTATGCGAAGGGATGGATATGTTTGTATGAGGTTGCAAATTTATCAGCGTGCGTTGTACAGAGTGACAGTGATTAAGGGGTGCGAATAGATGTACATAATAAAACAAATAGGTGTACTAATATTATTCCAAATAATTTCATTTTAGATATTGGGAATTATTTCTTTTTCATAAGCAATTTTATAATATTCAACATTTTTCATTTTTCGAATTTATTCTGGTAGTGTATAAAGTCATTTCTGAATAAATTTAAGGAATAGAGCTATTACAAAAAGCTTTATAAAATACATAACTGAAATTTAACTCATAGAATAAATTCGAAAAATGAAAAATGTTGAATATAATTTCATTTTAGTCAAACAATAACACTGTGCTTTAAAAGAAATACGCAGGGGCTTTAAACATCAAAAATTTGTATGTATATTATTTTATAACAGAAATAACTTTCTTTAACTTAAATGACGTGAAAATCGGTTGAGAAATAGCTGAAATATGGTCGTTTAAATTAAAAAATACGCACATTCAAAAAGTCCCAACATTTTATTTTTAAAAAAATTTTAGTTCGTAGAAAAAACTTTCATCTACCCTGTATTTTTTTGTATTTTGCTCTTGTCTGTTCAATTTTTTTTTTGTTTTTTTTTTTTTTTTTCAAATAATTTTCTTACGCTGTAGTTTGTTCTTATCTTTTTTTATATTTTTAATAAATTTATTAAAAACTTTTGTCCGTATCTTCTTATGAGAGATAATTGTTTGATGTTTTGAATAGGGGAAAAGGCAATGAGGAAAAGTAAAGCATGTCTAAGTGATGTAAAGATGTTTTTCTCTATTCTACCGAAGTTTAAAAGCGACTTGTAAAAAAAACCAAAAGAATATGCTTTTCAAGTAAAACTAAAAATCCAATCAATAAATGCATCTTTTAATAAAAAAACATAAAAAATTTGTAAGGATTATTTACATTTTATGCTAATGTCTTTTTCGCAAAAAAAAATTGGTGCTAGCCCATTTTTTGGTACAATCTTCTCCTAAAACAGCTACGAATGCTTAGTTTTGTTTTTAAATTTATTACATATGTACCGTTTTATAACCCTAAGGGCGATAAATGGTTAAAATCGGTCAATTATGATGGGTACACACTATGCAATGCATTTACGCAATCTGGCAAATTTCATTCATTTGATATTTCATCAACTACAAAACGTTTTGATATTTTGAGATTGCATTCATGTAGATTGCACTGTCTATATTCGATATTATTGTTACTAGCTTACAATAGAGATTTTGTCATTAAATAGAAAAATATCCGAAAAAAATTCTATCCAAAAAAAATCAAGTTAATCAGGTTTGGCTGCCCACTGGGTAACCCAGAAAAAACCACAACCTCCGATAGGTGAGCAGGCCTGGACCTTTTTCATTTTCAAACTGAAATTACTATTTGATAGTCCATGGGAAGTGAACTCCACCTCCACATGAATTCCATGGAAATTTTATCTTGAATCGTTTAAAAAAAAACAAAGCGATCCGACGAACAGTTTAGTTTCTATTGAGATTTAAAGGTGTTTAGTACGGGAACGTGAGAAAAGGTCCACTGGGATCTTATACTGAAATTTCCGGAAATTATTAACACAGAAAAAATTATCAGTAGTTTTTTATCATTTAAAAAAATAGTTTTAAATGTATTTCAATTTAATTAATATTATAATTGAATCAATTATTTATTCAGTTGAAAGAAATTTAAAAATATCATTTTGAATAATTGACATTTTAATTGCTTTGAAATAAATTTTTAATTAAAATATTGATTAAATAACAAAAAACCTTAATTGATTTTTTTGTTTGAAATAACAGCATTGAAACTTGTAGAATTATTGTTGGGAATTGTCAAAACCTGAGCTATATTTAATTAAATCAATAAACACATTGTTTGAAACGGCAAAGATATTTGATAATTCTTTTAATTTAAATTAAAAATATCATTTATTGAAAAAAATATAATCATTTTGGTAATACGTGCATAATCGAAATACTGTTTGCTTCATTCTATGAATTTGGTATGAATTCGGTGATTAGAGACAATTTTTAATTTTTTCTGTAAATAAATGGACTTTATTTTGGCTTGTTTTATTGTTTGAACACATCATCTTAATTTTAGTTACTTTTTGGATTATTTTGTTGTGTTTTTCCATAAAAACATTATGAACTTTCCGACCCTTTTTGTTACCTGCTTTAAGCCAGTTCTTTGAATTTTCTTTGAATTTAAAACTCATAAAAAATTAATAATTTTATTAAATCAAAAAAAAATTTTCTAAAATTCATTATACATGTATAATTCGTAAAAAAAATAATAAAGCAATACAGAAAATTGCGTTTTAATATCCAAATCCATGCAAACGGAATTAGGTCCCTATCAAAAATGTCTATTTATCACTTTTAATATAAATAATGAAAATTTTGGATATAAATAATGAAAATTATTTCCAAACTTATAAATTTTTATTAAAATGTTAAATACGTAGGTATTTTTATGCCCTCCACCGGGGGTAAAAGGGTATATATTAGGGATGCCAATAGAGACTGGTTTTCGCAAATCCCGGGATTCAGTATTTCAAAAAAACAAATCCCGGAATTCCGGGATTTTTCGGGATCCCGTGATTTTTCGGGATATCGCGATTTTTCGGGATTCGGGGTTTTTGAAAGTCAAAAGATAAATGCTTTTTATAGATATTTATAAAAAAAAACATCTTAATAAGAGGTTAACGAACTTAAACTTACTTAAATTTGTAAATATTTTAAATTGTCATTTTTTTAATGATTAATTTATTTAAAAATATGATAAAATAAAAACAACGTAGGATTTCCATCAATGTTTTAATTGATTAAATTAAAAAATTATTTGCTTTTAAATATATATCCAAACTAAATAAGGAAATAAATAATAAAGTAATTTAATAGAGCCAGTGATGTTATACAAAAAAATCCCTATTCTTCCCTACAAATAGCCCTACAACTTTAACATGATTATATATCAATAAAAATAAAACCATTTATTTGGGTGCCACGGCAGGCTAGCTGGTAGTGACCTACTCTATCGGTACCGGGGTTGTGGTTTCGATTTCCGCCAGAGACTCTGGTCTCCTGCAGAGCTTCGCGGGATTAGCGTTTTTATTGAAAGATGTTCCCAGCTTGGATTTTGCGATAATTTTTTGTAAAAATCTCCTTAATGAGTCTTCTCAGATCACTGTTAAAGATTACAAGCTGATTTGTCACCTGAGCGATTGAAAATGAAATCATATATGAATTAGTAATATGTTCAAATAATGATTTTTAAATTTTTTGGAATTGTTGTTCATTCGTTACGCCAAATTAAAAAATATAGAAAATTTTGCATCAGCCGAACAGATAAAAAGAGTAAATAAAAGATTAGCTCAAAAAGATGCCCAAACACGATTGTCAATTAATAAAAATTCAAGTAAGTGCGAATACTTTCTTTTTTTTCGAGAACCCGATAACTTTTGTCTGGTTGAAAATAAAGTTGGTTCAGTTATGTAATTAAAATCCATAGTCGATTAAAAATATTTGAATTAAATTTAAAAAATATATATAATGTATGATTGTAAAATGAGACGGAAAATACTTAATAATAATTATAAAAACTTTCATTAAATTGCTCAAAAAGGGATTAGAAATTGAATCACATGATTTAAATTAATTGTAACAATCGTATGCAGGTAAAAGGATAAAATTTTTTTCGTTACACTGGAAGGTATAACAATTTTTACATTCGTCTTGTAAAATAGACCGGTATTTCTCGCTATGGATAATTAAGTTCAAAACATTCTTGTAAGAGAGAGTTTCACAAACTTACGTTAAAATCAAAGCTGAAATGACGGCAAGCGATGACTGAAAGAATATTGACAATTTGTAATGTTGCCGTAGCAACAATTTTATTCGTATGCTAACACAAATCGAAAAAGGTTGTCAAATGTATGCAGTTTTGGCACATTACTCAAAAGTCCCTACATTTTATTGATTTAAAAAAGTCGGTCCTATTTTTTCTCTACGGCCATTTTTTTAGAAAAAAATCTTTACGAAAGGGGATTTTTCCTTACGTATAACATCACTAAATAGATCAAACTAGTAATTGATTTATTTTTAAGATTCTATTAAAATTTTTATTAAATGAATTATGAAGATAAATAATTAAAATTATAATTCGAAAATAATTAACAAAATCAATTTTTTTAGTTAACCATAAAAATCATATTTTTTACATAAAAAAACAAATTTTTGTATCCACCACCACTACTAGTGGTAGGAATTATGTAGGTATAAACTACACTACCTAATATCGAGAAATTGCGCGAGAAATGGTGCCTATGGTGCACCAGTGGAATCAATTAGAAAATAAAACCACACGGAACTTTTGGTTTTTTTTTTTTTTGTTCGTTTCAACAGTCACTTCTTTCTTTAATTAATTTTCTTCTTCAATTACTTTTAGCACTTCACACGCTTAAAAGAAATAAAAAAGTTTAACTTTTTTTCTTTCGTATTCAATGACAGTATGAACAGAGTTAATCAAATAAATATAAAAAGATCAATATCGATGCCTTACTTTCTCAACCTCGTATCTTAAAAAAATACGGTTGTGACTTTTTCATGTCAAACGATTGCTATTTTTGTGTTCTATTACTGCAAAAACTTATTATTTCAATAATTTATTAATATTTACAGATTTGAGACAAAGTATGGAAATAATAAGTTGTTGCAGTTATAGAACACAAAAAAAAACAATAGTTTTATATGAAAAAGTCCAAACCGTATTGTTTTAAGATACGAGGTTGAGAAAGTAAGGCATCGATATTGTGTTTGTTCCCTATCCTGTCATGATAAATTACTTTTTATAAAAAAGGTAAAACATAAAAATTAAGTTAACGATTTCGGAATTGACTAAATTCCGGGATTAAGAAATTAAAATCCCGAGTTATTTCGGGACTGAGGTATCTAGTATATGTATAGGTATCAGGGACCGTAAATCACAGTTATCCAGAAAATTTAAACTTAAAAAATCCTTATATAAGAGTCAACGGAGACATACACCAATAGATTTGTCTTGGCGAACTCTTTCAGAATATATGGTGATTTAAAAAAAACGATCTCAACTCCACAGTTAGGAGTTATTTTTCAACGTGAAAATAAAGCACGAAAAAAACTCTCAAAAAGACAGTTTTATTTTTTTCCGTCTAAAATAGAACTCATTTGGGGAGTTTTATTTTTTCCGCCATAAAATAAAACTCATTTGAGGAGATTGAGTTAAATTTTATGGCTGCGAAATAAAACTCCTCAAAAGAGTTTTTTTTTATGATGGTGAAATAAAACTCTTTTTTTAAGAGTTTATTTCAACCTTTTATTTTTACGTTGAAAAAAACTGTTTTAGATGGAATTTTTTTTAATTCACAAAATAACTGTTATAAAATAACTTTTTTGACATAACTTATAACTGTTACGGTCCCTGATATGTATAAGTGTTTCATTCCGTTTGCAATTTTTACAATATTAATCTAAGACCTATAAAGTTAATATACTCGGGGTCCTTATGAGCAGCGAAGTAGATTTAAATATGTCCGCCTGTACGTCTGACCGTCTGTCTATTGAAATGTGCTTTCCGAAGACCCCAGCTATGATGAAGACTTGGTTGTTATATATTTTTTCACACCAGCTCCGTTAAATTTTGCTATTGAAATTTAGCCAGATCAATTGATAAATGGCTGAGATATGAGCAAAAAAAGACGAATACCTCTCATATTTGTCATAAAATCCCATGCTGTTGTTTTTGTTTATACCCATCAAAGTAACAACTTACCCTGTATTAGTTGGTTTTTTTAACGTCTAGACTTCTGTCGCTTTTTACACTTAACAAATATATAGGGTAGTTGATTTAACGATATCCGTATTTCCGTCTGATTTTCTATATATCTGAAAAACGGCAAGAGCCAAAGTTTCCACATTTGGTGCAATCCTCCTGGTTCTTAATACATCCGACAATATGTACACAGAAACAAATAAAAATTGTGTCTTATCACCACTTTTATATCAAATTCATAGAATAAAGCAAACAATTAGTTGATTTTGTACTTATTACTAAAATGATTATATAGATTACTAAAAATTGTAAAAATGGAAAGTTTTGAATATGTTTTTTAATAAATGATATTTTTAATTACAATTAAAAAAAAATATCAAAATACTTTGCCTTTTCCAACAATGTGTTAATTGATTTAATTAAATAAAACTCAGATTTTGACAATTCCCACCAACAAGTTTTAATTATTGTATTTTAAGCGAAAAAATCAATTAAAAGTTTTTTGTTATTTAATTAATATTTTAATTAAAAATTTATTTTAAAACAACTAAAATGTTAATTAAATCAAAATTATATTCTTAATTTTCTTTCAACTAAAAATATAATTGATTCAACTATCACATTAATTAAATTGAAATACATTTTAAACATTATTTTAACTGATATTTTTCTCTGTGTAGGGGGTATTGGAGAAGTGGGCGAGGCAGGAAATAGATTTATTATATCGAAAGAACGGTAATTATTTTGCTTTCTGTTTTTAATCCATCAAAGTAAAGTGGATATAAGATTCGGCACAGCCGAATATAGAATTCTTACTTTTTTTAATTTTTAATTCTTTGATTGCTGTTTCTTAACAAATTAGTTTAAGTTTTCTTTGCGTTGCATGGCTTAAGTATTTTACCCCTTTTTAAAATGCGGGTTTACGTTTTTGCAATTTCATACAATAAAAGTTCATTATGAATAAGAGTAAACTTAAAACATATTAAACATTTTATATAATAGATTTATATGTTTATACTAAATCAAAATACAAATATGATTATGAATAGCAGACAAATTGCTTCAAAAACATGGTCGCAATTTCTCAAACAAATTGAGTTTCACAATTTTTATAAAGAAAATTTGAAGAGGACGGACAGTGACGCAAATTTTCTTGATCGCTTTAGATTTGATTTGTGAGCTGGTTTATGAAAAAAAAAAACGATTTTGATATGTTTTAAGTTGTGCCTGTTTATTATTTAGTGTGCGATATGTTTAAAGTATTTATGCATATTTTGGAATTTATGGAAAATATTGCAACACACTAATTAAAAATTCTTCAACGATTTTGTAAAACTAAATTCAACACAATAAATACTTTAATGTCAAGTTACTTAAACAAAAACTTGATACACTTGCAGAATCAAGTCTTAGCAGCGAAATAAGTTAAATAGCTAAAGGGTTAAATCAATTTACATAAAATGTATCTCAAGTGCATATGAATATGAGTAAAAGACCTTTTTAGTATTATACGGAAAAGTCAAAATACGATTACACGCTGTATTTTTCTTTATGTTTATGTATTATAAAATAATACTCGTATTATGATTTATGTACACGATTTTTTTTACCTGCTTTTTTGTTTGCCTCTTCAAATTAAAGACATGTTTTTATGTTTGTGGATGTGTGTGTGTGTTTATGCTGGTTATACCGTATAACATGTAACACATCAAATAATGTTGTTGATTTTTGACATTGGCGTACGTTTAGCTACCGGCAAAAAACTTTTTATATTTTTTTGTGTTTTGATACCCTTCAAATACTGAAGAAACTGATAATAATGAATACAAGCTACCGAACAAAACAAAAAGTGTCAACATGTTTTTTATACCCTGCACCACCACAAGTGGTGAATAGGGACACAAAGCGTTCGTCGTTCGGGATCTTATACCTATAAATATTCATTAAGGACGCCTTTTAGTCTTGCTGTTTGTTTAAAACACGTTTTTCACCAAATGTTTTTTATGTAAAGTTCTTTTAAGCTCTTCAATGCAACTTTTTTATTTAGTTAGCATATATCGGGGATTGTTATTCCATAGAAGAAGCTTCTAGCCATAAGAAGGTGAGCTGTTGGAGTATGTTTCCAGGGGCGAAGACTCGAAGAATTATCTGCACCATTCATGTTGATCTTCGATTTTAGTGAGGACGTTCCCATCTATGTCCCTTACATTTGATGTAGTAGTGAATTTGGTACCTCATAGTTGTTTGAGAGCTATATAGGTCTCTCGTGTATTGCCACGGGCAACTGTAGATCCAGACGAGCTATCGATGTTTTTCTGATACAGCCGGCGATCAGCTCGAGCCATTTGCTTCACCTGTTCTTCGATGTTGTTGTATCGCTCACTTATTTAATGGAAATTGAGGTTCTGTTCGGCTGTGAGTAGTTCCATTTTGATAGCTTGCCGTTCTTTGATTTACTACCACGTTGCGTTGCTGATCCGCTGTGAAGTGTGGTGGATGACTGCGCCTGTTGTATCATTCGCAGTTTTAATGCAGGTTTCGTTTGAGTTTTTCCAACTTTTTTGTTGTTGATATGACTCCATCTCTGTTCACAGGCGATGTTTGAACTCTTGTGCGACTGAAGTTTTCTGTAGCCGGTGTATATTACATTTCTTCCTTTTCTGATGTTTTATTATAGTTTGGCATTGTTCTTTAGTCTTAATAAGCCGACAGGTAGCTGGTGATCGCTGTATATGTTTTCTCCAAATTGTCCTCGCGTCCATCAGACATCCCAGAAACTTCCTGCTTATCATGAGGTGGTCGATCTGAATGGTAATGCCATACGGAGATTGGCATGTATAATTTTGAATACCAAGGTGTGGGAATTTAGTAATAACATCCGGAGAATGATACATTTATTTATGAATATCACGATGTGAGAACTCGACTGCGCCAATGAATAATTGGTTGGCCATGCAGAAGTATATAATACGTTTACCGTTGTTGTTGCAATTGCTGCGTTAATTTTTGGACCCCATGATTGAATTTATATTTGTCTTATCAGAGCCAACTATTGCGTCATTTCCACCATGACAATTTTTATGTAGCTCTTTGAAGTGATGATGATTAGTCTGTTCAATTGCTCATAGAAAGTTTTTGGTGTTATCGTTACCAGACGTCTGTTAGCAGTAATCCAACTCCGTTTGTGAGTGTAAGATGGTGGCCAGCAGCAGTGCGCAACTCTCCACTGCCTTTCCATCTAAATTCACATAGTCCTAGAAATTCGAGACGGTATCTGTCCATTTCGTTGCATACTTCATACATCAACCAAATTGTGTCCTTGTTCGATAGCCAATATGTTGTCCCGTATTATCTAGTTTATTTCTTTTTAGTTGTATCGTTTCGTTGATAATGCTTTTTTATGCTTCGACTTATTTGGCCTGCAAGCAACTCCGGTGATGCTAAAGGACTGCATTAATTTTACTCAGGAAAGCGCTTTACCCCGTTGCCTGAAACCCTCATCTTTAATACGGACTTGGGGCCGGTAGGCTAACGCCAGGCGGAGCAAATTGGTATTGCAGAATCCAGTACAGTCGCTTCAGAAAGAAAACAATAATGGATCCAAATGTGGACCAATCCTCCTAACAAACTAAGAATTTTATTTTATTTAATGGCGTTCGATTAAGGATATATTTAACCAAATATGGACTAAAAATTAGCTCGAATTACCGCATTGATATTTTTACAGAAAACTTTGAATTGTGCAGGTCTCTATCCTAAAACTATAATAATAATAATAAAATTGTTGATGATCGTTCCCATATAACGCACAACTCCGATAAGCACGTAAGTTCGTCTTAACCGAAACGAATAAAAAAATTCTAATGAAATTTGTTTCCAAATTATTTATATATATATATATGCCAAGCATAAATCATACGGCTAAATATAATAAAAACCGGTCATAAGTTCAGTCATACAAAAAAGCATCTGCATATTGATGATGCCCTAACATCAGAAATATGACATCAATGTTATTACAAATTGCATCAATGCGGCAAAAATTTACATCAACCCAACGACGAACTTCATCATAAAAGTTTGTCATATTTTATGCGTCATCTATGCCATGACTACAGTGACATAAATTTTATGCCTGATGTTGGGAATTATTAACATTATTTTCATGTTTAAAAAATAAAATGAGAGGCACGAATTCCCATATTCAATTTTTTTTTTTTTTTTTTTTTGTTTATTATTTAGTTAAATACATTAAATTTTCAAAGCAGAATTATTACGAATACCATATCGGGCATATTGCTGGTGTCTTATAATTGAGAGTTCTTCTGTAAACAAAGGGCGGAAAACAACAAAAGTGAAACAAACATGTTTAACGGGTAAGTAAATAATAAAATTCTCTCCCTTTGGCTTAAGTCAATCCCAAAAACAAACTGTCATTAAATTGAGCCTAATAATTCATTTCTTCGATGCTACTGAGTCATTGGACTGATGACATGTTTTATTATACGGACTCCGATTCGTCATTTCTGTGATGCGATGTATCAATCCAATGATGACATAATTTAAATTTTTGACTGTGATGACAATTTGGGCAAGTGAAGGTGGACATCACATGATGACAAGTGTCATAGGTTCAAAAACGAAGACCCTTGCCACATCAGCATGTTGACGCTTTTTGTATCTGTGTACTGTACCATATTAATCCAACTCCGAAACACTTTATTACGCCTGAAAAGATAGAAAATATTTATTTTGTAGTAAAAGTGGTTCCAATTCAATTTATTATGATTGAGCGTTCAAACAGGACTACTCGAGCCCACATTTTCGATACAATTTCACATTAAAGTTTGCCGTAGAAAGCAGTAGTCCAAAAAAGTATATTTTTTTTAAGAAAGTTTTTTCTTATGCTCTTACATATAGCCCAATTAGCAGGTCTGCGCACAACTACAACAATGCAACAATAGAAAAAACAACACGCGTTTTGTTTGTGTATACAAATGGTAAAAATGTCAAAAAATTGTCTCCAGTTAAGAAACATGTATTTTGTTTTTATCATGTATTTATTTTGCTTAAAGAAAATTTTCAACCGGAATTATGGCGTACAATGCTTGCTTCCGAAAAATGGTCTGCGCGAATTTCATGTGATGGGGCCAAATTCCTGGCACAAATTTTACCCCATTTTGCACTTTCCACTGGGTCTTTTGGCACTGAAAATAACGTACCGCATCCACTTTTAAAATATTTTTAAACACTGCACAATAACGCAGTTTAATGTTATTATACTTTTTTTATTATTATGGTTATTTAAAATATTTATTTTCATTATTTTTCACAATTATTATATTTTATATTTATTTTAACAATAAGAAAAACGATATCTTGATATCAAAAAAAAATTATTAAAAAAAATTTAATAAAAAATGTAAACAACTTTTGACATTTTGCCCATTTATGCCTATGTATTATGATTAAAAACACAACTCTACAAAAAATCTGCAGGCGTTTCGAGCAGATCTACTAATTGGGCCATGATATAGACACTTATTCTTTTAACAATGCTGCCATGCTTTCATTAAATTGCATACATTTTGTAAACAAAGAAAAATAAAAAAAACTAAAACGAAAGAAATCTGAGGGAATTCAAAGTTACTGCCGACGATTTTGTTAAATGCGTTAGGATTTTCGCCTGATGTTGAGGACTCAATTCTGTTTGAACACTTAGAATGACACTTTTAAGTTTTATTAATTATAGGTGCTTTTATTATCAAAGTTGTTTTTGGGAATACAATTATTAATTAAAAGATTTTGTTTGTTGTGCTTAATTCCCATTTTTTAATAATTGATAAAAATACTGAAATTTTGTATAGAATGCACTCCTAAAAAATTATAATACTTGGCGAGGGGTTTCAAAGATTCGGCACAAATAAACGACACAAATAAAACCTTCTTACTTGTTTGCTGTACAGTTACGTTTTTGTAGGTAAATTTGCACGAACTGCGCTATCTTGAGGTATCTTTTTTGTTTGAAAAAAAAAGAGAAAAAAAAATTCAATTCATTATATTTCGACAGAGTACAAGTGATAAAAGCTTATAAAATCATTATGATTGTAGCGACCAACTTATTTTTTTTTTATTCTAATCAAATTACAGCCATATTAAATTGGAATAATCTTAAAAGGCTTTTCCATTAAACTAAAATCTGAGTTCGAAAATTTTTGAAGCAAAATTTCGAAAGATGATAACATTAAATCTTTATGCCCTGTAGAAAATTTTAATAGCAAAATTGTACTTTAGCTCGTTTCTGTATTTCTCGCATCGCAAAATTTCTCACATGAAGTGTGAAACAAAAAATTCCATCGTTTCTCGATTTGTGAGAAAAAAGTGTTTCTGTATTTGAATGCGAGAACAGACAACACAGATTCTGTTTTAACTGGAATACTTCCAGTAATTAAGTGTCAAATGCAAGCGAAAAGCCAACGAAAGAAATAGATATAATAAATATAGGACTGCCAGATTTGACGATTTATCGTAATTTTGACGATTTTTTGTTCCGAAATTGGCAAAGTGCCGATTTGCTGATTTTTTTCTAGTGACGATATTATTCAGTTTTCCAAATAAAACAATTTTAAATATTAAATTAGGCTTAAGTTCATTAAATTTAATTTTCATTAAATTATTTTTATGAAGAAAGGAATTTTTACAACATGGAAGATTAATTAAAATTGTTATTGATAATTTTCATTCTTGACTGACCTGGGATTCGAAGCCAGGCTGGCTGGCGTGTGATTCGAACCCAGGCGGCTGGTTACCCTGACATGTTTCGACCTCAACCACTAGGTCTTCTCAAAGGGATTTGCCGTCTTACACTCGCAGCCATCGAAGACTGCTGACGTCAGTAGTCAAACATCAATCCTTAAACCAAATTGTATTTTAACCTTTGGTAGATCGAAATTTGCTTATTGAATGATTATCCATTTTCAATTGATCTCACATGTTTTTCCTTTACTTCTGTTTTTTCCGTACTTTTGTCAAGAATTCTTCTTGAAGTCCAAAGTACATTTTTTGTTTATCATGTTTTTTGTCTTTCTTTTTTCTTGTTGACATTTTTCAGCACAACTTGAAGGACAAATGAACACATAGAGCTTGTGCCTTAGCTTTAACAATAATTAGTATTGTGGTTATTTTGTTGAACTATTCATGGTTTTTAATCCAAATTTTTACTATTTAATTAGGCTTAAGTTCATTAAATTTAATTTTCATTAAATTATTTTTATGAAGAAAGGAATTTTTACAACATGGAAGATTAATTAAAATTGTTATTGATAATTTTCATTCTTGACTGACCTGGGATTCGAAGCCAGGCTGGCTGGCGTGTGATTCGAACCCAGGCGGCTGGTTACCCTGACATGTTTCGACCTCAACCACTAGGTCTTCTCAAAGGGATTTGCCGTCTTACACTCGCAGCCATCGAAGACTGCTGACGTCAGTAGTCAAACATCAATCCTTAAACCAAATTGTATTTTAACCTTTGGTAGATCGAAATTTGCTTATTGAATGATTATCCATTTTCAATTGATCTCACATGTTTTTCCTTTACTTCTGTTTTTTCCGTACTTTTGTCAAGAATTCTTCTTGAAGTCCAAAGTACATTTTTTGTTTATCATGTTTTTTGTCTTTCTTTTTTCTTGTTGACATTTTTCAGCACAACTTGAAGGACAAATGAACACATAGAGCTTGTGCCTTAGCTTTAACAATAATTAGTATTGTGGTTATTTTGTTGAACTATTCATGGTTTTTAATCCAAATTTTTACTATTTAATTAGGCTTAAGTTCATTAAATTTAATTTTCATTAAATTATTTTTATGAAGAAAGGAATTTTTACAACATGGAAGATTAATTAAAATTGTTATTGATAATTTTCATTCTTGACTGACCTGGGATTCGAAGCCAGGCTGGCTGGCGTGTGATTCGAACCCAGGCGGCTGGTTACCCTGACATGTTTCGACCTCAACCACTAGGTCTTCTCAAAGGGATTTGCCGTCTTACACTCGCAGCCATCGAAGACTGCTGACGTCAGTAGTCAAACATCAATCCTTAAACCAAATTGTATTTTAACCTTTGGTAGATCGAAATTTGCTTATTGAATGATTATCCATTTTCAATTGATCTCACATGTTTTTCCTTTACTTCTGTTTTTTCCGTACTTTTGTCAAGAATTCTTCTTGAAGTCCAAAGTACATTTTTTGTTTATCATGTTTTTTGTCTTTCTTTTTTCTTGTTGACATTTTTCAGCACAACTTGAAGGACAAATGAACACATAGAGCTTGTGCCTTAGCTTTAACAATAATTAGTATTGTGGTTATTTTGTTGAACTATTCATGGTTTTTAATCCAAATTTTTACTATTTAATTAGGCTTAAGTTCATTAAATTTAATTTTCATTAAATTATTTTTATGAAGAAAGGAATTTTTACAACATGGAAGATTAATTAAAATTGTTATTGATAATTTTCATTCTTGACTGACCTGGGATTCGAAGCCAGGCTGGCTGGCGTGTGATTCGAACCCAGGCGGCTGGTTACCCTGACATGTTTCGACCTCAACCACTAGGTCTTCTCAAAGGGATTTGCCGTCTTACACTCGCAGCCATCGAAGACTGCTGACGTCAGTAGTCAAACATCAATCCTTAAACCAAATTGTATTTTAACCTTTGGTAGATCGAAATTTGCTTATTGAATGATTATCCATTTTCAATTGATCTCACATGTTTTTCCTTTACTTCTGTTTTTTCCGTACTTTTGTCAAGATTGAAAATGGATAATCATTCAATAAGCAAATTTCGATCTACCAAAGGTTAAAATACAATTTGGTTTAAGGATTGATGTTTGACTACTGACGTCAGCAGTCTTCGATGGCTGCGAGTGTAAGACGGCAAATCCCTTTGAGAAGACCTAGTGGTTGAGGTCGAAACATGTCAGGGTAACCAGCCGCCTGGGTTCGAATCACACGCCAGCCAGCCTGGCTTCGAATCCCAGGTCAGTCAAGAATGAAAATTATCTATAACAATTTTAATTAATCTTCCATGTTGTAAAAATTCCTTTCTTCATAAAAATAATTTAATGAAAATTAAATTTAATGAACTTAAGCCTAATTAAATAGTAAAAATTTGGATTAAAAACCATGAATAGTTCAACAAAATAACCACAATACTAATTATTGTTAAAGCTAAGGCACAAGCTCTATGTGTTCATTTGTCCTTCAAGTTGTGCTGAAAAATGTCAACAAGAAAAAAGAAAGACAAAAAACATGATAAACAAAAAATGTACTTTGGACTTCAAGAAGAATTCTTGACAAAAGTACGGAAAAAACAGAAGTAAAGGAAAAACATGTAAGATCAATTGAAAATGGATAATCATTCAATAAGCAAATTTCGATCTACCAAAGGTTAAAATACAATTTGGTTTAAGGATTGATGTTTGACTACTGACGTCAGCAGTCTTCGATGGCTGCGAGTGTAAGACGGCAAATCCCTTTGAGAAGACCTAGTGGTTGAGGTCGAAACATGTCAGGGTAACCAGCCGCCTGGGTTCGAATCACACGCCAGCCAGCCTGGCTTCGAATCCCAGGTCAGTCAAGAATGAAAATTATCAATAACAATTTTAATTAATCTTCCATGTTGTAAAAAATTCCTTTCTTCATAAAAATAATTTAATGAAAATTAAATTTAATGAACTTAAGCCTAATTAAATAGTAAAAATTTGGATTAAAAACCATGAATAGTTCAACAAAATAACCACAATACTAATTAATTTTAAATATTTTTATATATTTGTATATTAGGCACCACAGAAAAAAGATATCTTTAGGAACAAGGCAGCTTAAATTTTTACATTTAACCCTATTGTGAAAATGTCCTCGAAATTGTTTGTCTGTTCCCTAAAAAATGTATCGGAAAAAGCAAATTGTCGAGGGAAAAATGCTTAATTTAAATTTCTTTGGATTATTTAATACATTTATTTTTGTGATCAAA
The DNA here is from genome assembly GCA_943735925.1 of Pollenia amentaria. Classification (NCBI taxonomy): domain Eukaryota; kingdom Metazoa; phylum Arthropoda; class Insecta; order Diptera; family Polleniidae; genus Pollenia; species Pollenia amentaria. The sequence continues at coordinate 193,030,186 of OX031008.1, read as the reverse complement.
ACATTGAACAATTATTCCAATTTTCAGTCAATGCCCTAAGAAAATGTTTGTCTATTTTTGGCCAAAAATATTATTTTTAGTTCAATATGATATTTTGTCACGCCTTGTGTGTCTTCTTGAGGGAAAGAAACAACCTGAAATTTTAAATTGTTATCGCATTAAAGAAAAAAATAAAATAATATATTTTATAAAAATAGACCTCAGCTTTAAATTGTCCGATTTTTTAAAACAAACGAGACGATTTTTTTAATTTTTCTTAGGACATTATCGATTTTTTCACAAATTTATCTGGCAGCCCTGCAATTAAAATAACAAAATATAACAATTGTGTTTTATTTATTTTCATCATTTAAATTCTTTATTTTCAAATTTAAAAAATACATAATTATTATTTCGGACAATTTGGGCTCCATTTTTTAAAATTTAATTTTTCTCGCATCAATTTCGAATGTGATTGCTATACATGTTAATTTCTATACATGTGATTTAACTATACATGTTAACTTAGGTTAAGCTATTTGTGCAGTTTTTAATTTACGTTTGTAAGTCAAGTGGTTTACCAGAAGAAAAGTCTGCAATCGCAAAATTTTTACTTTAGAAAAAGCTTAGTTACTTTTGCAAATATAAACCGATTTTAACAAATCATATCTCGTTTTTTTCTATATAATTTTGTTTAAAATACATTGCAAAAAGAGATAGGTTTTCATAGAAAAAAATTAAATTAATTCTTGTTGAATGTGAAAACTAAGGGGAAAAAATAAAAAAATGAGAAAATTTTGATAAACACTTACCTAATTTCTTGGAATATATATTTTATGAATACACTGCATGAAAGCTTAATTCTTTGCCTTTCCAAAACTGTTTAAAAAAAATGTATGAGTTAGAGATACTAAAGTGCTACGACTTACCCCAATACAGTTTTTTGAAAATAACTCAAAATTTTGAGGGTATTTCCAAATTTTTGAAAACGGTTTTTGTATGTCCTCACCTAGGACTAACACCCCCCCACTAGGTCGGTTTTCAAGTTCTGACAAAAAGTGTTTTTTTGTAGCAGTGTGTAATTTTATTTGTATTAATCGAAAGCATAAAATATACAGTAGTTTAGAAAGTACATAAAATGGTTGTTATATTATGGTTTTATAGAACAACTTACACAAGATGCCAATAAATGCATAAGCATAAGATGATTGCAATAACATAATTTAAAAATAAAGCTGTAATTATTTTTGTTATAATAATTGTTCTAAAAAAATATTATGGTTGCATACAAAGAACTAGCATACAAAAAACTAGTTGGTTACGTTATACAAAATATTAAATCAAATACAAGATAACTACAAGTACCAACAATTCGCCGTACATTGACCAACGCCTCTATAGAACAAAAAAAAAAGCCAAAACCAATTTTATTAAAAAAGAATCATAAAATAGTCCGCAAGATATTTCATGCTTTATAGAAATTTAATTTACACCTCGAAGGCATCCACAACACTAACCACTAATAATGACTTTAATATTCTCAGCTTTTGTTTCATCATTTTTTTTTAATTGTCCAGCAGCTATAAAAGAATTCAATTGAGTTGCGGACATGTTTTTTTTATTTTTGAAAGATTTATAAAATTGGAAAAGCAGTTTAAATATTAATTTTTTTTAGCTTGCTAAGTTCAAGTATCAAGTAGTTTTCCTCTAAATTATTTCTTCACTATTAAATTTCCATTGAAGTACAAATTATTTTTCGACTTTATATATTATTTATACGTATTTACATACCACGTTTATTCTATAATAACGTTGGTGTGATTATTCTTAAGCATTTGGAGATTTACACTGCCTTCGTGGTTAATGGGTCGTATACTTGATTATTTTAAAAATCAACTACAAGTGAAGCAACACTCATACGTCTGGGTACTTCAAATGTTTGTATGCTGGTGTGTAAGAGTCAGGGATGTAAAATGAAATTTAAGAAATTGTACCACTTTTTAAGAAAAAGTGTACTTTTTTCTGTCCGATTGCACTCAATATTTTTTTTTTTTTATTTAAAATTGACTAAAAAAATTCATTTGTATATTAGCCCCCATATTCATAAAAAATATTTTAGATTTATAGCAGGTTTATTTTTTATGAAAATTTGTTTAATAAACCTTGTATTAATCAAAAAAAATTTACGAAAAATTTGACATACAACTACATTGTTGCAAATATTGAACGAGTAATGAATACACTTTCTTAGGTGATTTTGGTTCAAAAAAGTTCCGCACCCAACGTGAATTCTAAAAAAGACAGAGTTTTTTTTAATATTTTTATTTTGAAACACAAATGTTTTCAATTGATTTATGAAATATATTTTAAATTTAAAGTGTGTGATTGTTTACACAATAGCAAAATGTCTTGCATAATTTTCATTGCACGTTGTGCGAAGAGGTTGCTTCGCTGAACTTTCTGAATAGCTGATGGTGTTTAAACCCAATGTCCGGGAAAACATTAGTTGTCTTTCTTAAGGTCGGACAATGATTTTTGTAGTGTGGCAAAATTATTTTTGTTGAGTGTATGATCAGAAAACCAGGCTTCGCTCTAGGCATCATATACAAATTTACAAAAAGAAAATAATTGCAATGGTGCCAGAAGAGCTCTACACAGAAAAAAGTGTTTTGTCAATTAAAAAAAAATGGTTTAAAAAGTATTTAAATCTAATTTATGTGAAAATTGAATCAATTATTTCTTTAGTTGAAAGAAAATTAAAAATTTAATTTTGATTTAATTAATATTTTAGTTGCTTTGAAATAAATTTTCGATTATTCTGTGTGTAGAATTCTTGTTGGGAATTTTCAATATTTATTTAAATAAATTAACACATTGTTTGAAATGGCAAAGCTTTTTGATAACTTTTTTAATTAAAATTAAAAATATCATTTATTGAAAATATTTTTTAAAAATTTTAAAATGTTTAGTAAAAATATAATCATTTTGGTAATAGGTGCAATTGTTGATTTGAATTTGTTATTATGAATTTGGAATAAATTTGGTGATTGGAGAAACATAAAAAAAATTTTTTTTTCAAAATTTTATCGAGCTGGAAAAGTGATCTTAATTTGTTATAGGGAAAAAAAGAGAGAAGAGAAATGTAGGCGGGAGAATAGACGAATGTAAAGCTGATAAAAAAAACAATCAACTGCACTTTCGCAACACTGCATTAAAAACGGACATAAGCCAAACTTTAAAAAAGTGAGAATTTTAAATAGAGAGAAAAGAGAACATAACAGCCGTACCTAAACAAGAGCGGAAGGCGGAAAGATTTGTTCAGCGTAGCTTTTACGCTGATATGCCATACCTAAATAAGAGCGTCAGCGTTGCGCCATAAACAGTAGTGTTAACTTTCGTGCCGACTTAAACCCTCATAAAAGACATAAGAAATTGAATTAAACCCGCTAGTTTGACCTAAAAATAGCTAATTTGCATTTTTTTATTATCAAACAATAAAAACAGGGTTGTCAAAACAACAAATATAGCAGCCCTGTTTATTTAAACGCGCTGTCAAAATCGGATTTTCCAATTGCAAAGCGCTACCGTTGCGTTGCCGTCGCGTTGTTTCGGTATGCTACATACAAATTGTATGGGCATGAGGATTTTTGACAGCTAGAAAACGCGTTACGCTCATGTTTAGGTATGGCTGTAAGAGATACACGTTGGAAAGCTTGAGAATACAACAAAAATCGACAAGTGCAATAAACACAAAAGAATGCAAAGACAATACAAATGAAATCCACAACATTGCAATATTTAAGTAATAACAACAAATTTGATCAATAAATGTCAAATTTTCTGTGATATCTTTACATATACATACATTTATTTTAATATTTTAAGTTTTGTGTTGTGTTGTCGACCTATACAAACTACTGTGACGTACTTTAAAAATAATGTTAACGGACGAAAAAGATTATTGTAAGTTAATTTGTCGAAAATATTAATTATAATTGAATCATTTATTTCGCAAAGGGCTCAGGTACATAAATACAAAGTGTTCAGGAAACACAAAAAACTGTATTTCTCTGAAGCCTATTGACTTTTTGAAGCAGAATTTGTTCCTTAAGTTGAGGGCATCTGTTTATGTTATAATAGTAAAAACAAAAAATTATTTTATGTTATGCTTAAAGAATAAAATGGCCATTACAGTTTCCGGAGATGAACCCTTTTCGAAATTTATTTTTGAATTTTCGTGGTTTAGTAGCAAAATGAAATCTTTGGTGTAATCTATAACATTTTAATATATATTTTTCATTTTAGGATAATAATAACCCTATGAAGATTAATTTATGAACTCGAAATTTTGAATGAAAGTAAACAACATTTCAAACGAAAGCTTTTTAATATAAAGGAACAAAAAAACATTTCGGTAAATTGTTATCTGTTTATTAAGTCCCCTTTTAGACAGGCAAAGTTTACTTTGACAAAGTCTGTTGAATTCTCTTTTAAACTTTGTTTGGTGCTCAGACACATAAAGTTTAATTTGAAAAATTTTTCTTTTCTCTTGTTTGAATATAATATATAAACAGCGTTGCCAGAATGATGATTTTATCATATTTTGGATTATTTTTTTAAACAAAAATATGATTAATGATTTTTTCTCAAATGATGATTTTTTATTTTTAGAAATTCTGATTTTTACTCTAATTTTGCTTATACAAAATACACGATTATTTAAACAGTCAATTTTTAAAACAATAAAGTTTTGCATCAGCTTGATGTGTATTGGTGCTGCACACCTTTGTACCCAGTATCTAGAATACACAAAATTGCATTATTATTTCTGGACATAGTATAACCTATTTCCAATGTGTTAAGAATTCCTTCTTTCGAACAACTAAATTTAAAACAAAAACAAATTTTAAAAACTTTATTTTGGTTTTAAATGTATTTGTACGAAATAAATAATTCTTTCGCATTATTTATATTTGTGAAAAAAGGTATTTTTAACGAATTATGTTTTTATGTATTTCAATTTAAATAATAAGAAGTATGTTTTTAAAAAAAATTTATATTAAAAGATTTTGTTTGTTGTGCTTAATTCCCTTTTTAAATAATTGATAAAAAAATACTGAAAAATATTGTTGGAGGATAAGCTGTTCCTATGCGCATTTCCTCCAACAATAAATTTCAGTATTTTTTATCAATAATTTAAAAAGGGAATTAAGCACAACAAACAAAATCTTTTAATAAATAATAGTATTCCCACAAACAATTTTGATAATAAATTTTAGCAAGTGCACGTGCATAAAAAACTGAACTGGCAAATTGTTTTTATTTTGATTTCTTGCGAAAACAATAAAAGCACTTTGTTTTTGTTTTTAATATGTTTTTTCTTTACCCACTTACAACTACAATTAATGTTGGGAGAATTCCAAATAAATGTAGCGGGAAATGTAAGAAAAGATAAAACTGATCACTGATTTATTGTTTGGTATTTTGTTTAAGCTTTGATATCGTTGCAAATAAGACTTTTTGAGTGTTTGTAGGTAATTCTCATTCCTCTGTGGTCTTGTTTGCTGATAGCTTTGGCTTTTCTAAAATTATTTAGGAGAACGTTTCCTGATGATCTGGCCTAAGCAACCAGTGAAATGCGCATAGGAACAGCTTATCCTCCAACAATAAATTTCAGTATTTGTTATCAATTATTTAAAAAGGGAATTAAGCACGACAAACAAAATCTTTAAATAAATAATAGTATTCCCACAAACAACTTTGATAAAAATTTATAATTCTTACAATTTTTTTTTTAAATTTAAATTAAGAAAAAAAAAATTTAAGATTTTTCTCTTCAAAATTTGATTTCTTTCGCCATATGACAATTTTCATTCCAAAGATTCTGGTATAAATATAAAGTTGCAGCCAACTTAAGGTATAATCTACGAACGAAAAACAAAACGAATTTGTGAGTACAGCAAAGTATGTACTCCCCCGCTTCTCTCTTTTCCCTTCTCTTCTATAAACTCAAGACTTTGCAAAGTAAACTTTGCTTGTCTGAAAGGGGTCTAAGACTAGAAACTAGAAAACACGTACATTCATAAAATCTCAAAAACGAAAATATTACTTCAACATACTCGTACATAAGAATAAGAAATCATCTACATGTGCCTGGGAAATATGTCGGTTGTGCATTACAGAATGTCTTCATAAAAATTTTGGAAATCGGAAATCTGGATATCATTACCCTCCGAGCAGCTGGATTCACTCATTACCAAATGAAGTTAAAAAAATGTTTATTAATTTATATTTTTCTCCTGAAATGGTGTTCACTATTCTGATTTTTTAATAATGGCAAGATCAAAAATTATTTTTTAAAACGAATTGACCACATACTCAAAACTTATTTGCATACCTCTTACTATGGAAATGTTGAATGTAAAGTGTTTTTCCATTGCTAACTAAAACACACATAAATAAATATTCTAACTAAATATAGAGATGAGCCCTTTTCGAAATTAATTTTAAAAAGTCACCTGTTTTTAATCGCTAAAGAAGGCGTATATTATTTTTCATTCTCACAGTATATAGGTTTATATGTGTTCCAAAAAAAAAAACAACAAAAAACTCAATTTCCAAAATGTTGTACCTGTGTCCATTTCGAAATAAATAATTCAATTGTTATCATTGACTTCTATTTTATTTTGTATTTTTACACTGTTGCCAGAAAAATAATGAAAACTCAATCATTGAAGAAGTTGGACAGAATATCAACGAAACGTCGGATTTTATTGACCTTGAAATCCTGCATATATGAAACTATATAATTTAGTTAGAGTAATCGAAAAACATATACGAAAATATTTGTATTTTTGAAGTATTTAAAAGCCTGTACCAGCTCATATAAGTATTGTATGTCACACTTATACAACTTTTTAAACATTTTTACACAAATAGTATTTATTCAAATTTCTAAATTAAATGGTGAAGCAAATAACGTAATAATCTTGTAAACAAGTAATTGCATTCGGTGCGGAAAATTTTTTGCGAAAAAAATATAAATCGAAAAAAAAACATAATGGGTTTTAATACTTTTTTTGCTCTATTCGACTATGTAATGCCATTTTTCCTACTTGCAAAAATTGTAAGAAGATAAAAGCCTATTGTATATAAACACAGAAAAAAATGTTGCCCCAATTAAAGCATAAATCAAAAATAAAATAAGTTTTAATTAAAAATTTAATCAAGTGAATGAAACGTTTAATAAGGGGAATTAAACGTTTAATCAAGTGAATTAAATATTTAATTGTAGCTATTCATTTTTTTATCTGGTACAAATCAATAGTATCAAATTTACTTTTAATTAACTTTATAAAACTTTTAATTCACCTGATTAAATTTTTAATTAAAACTGATCTTATTTTTGATTTTTGCTTTAATTGGAGCAAAATTTTTTCTGTGAATGTAGAAAACTTATCAATTAACAGAACGCTACATTGAAGTTCATTTGCACTAAGTATTTACCTAAATGTAGACAAGCTTAACAGTTACTATTAAAGCTTTGTTTTAAAAGGAACACAAAGTTTTTATCTGAATATAAAATTATCATTTATAATATAATTCTTGCAAACAAACTCTTAGTCATTTCTAAATTGTTGCAGGACGAATTGGATGACTGCAGTAAATCCTTTTTTTGGATTAGATTAGAGACAGTCGAAGCCAACAGTCTGTTTCTCTCTTTGGTTTTTATTATATTTTGAAACGAGAATACCCTTTTCACATTTTCTGATAAGTGTGGAATGCATAAAAGTCCTCAAGCAAATTTTTTTAAATATCAATGAACGTTGGTTCATAAAGTTAATTTTTTATATTGATATCTTCGTCAAAAAGTTTCATATGTTGTCAGTTTTTAATTGTAATTTCCACGTCCGCTAGCGCTCGAAACTGGTCGTTTATTAGGGTATTCATTTAATCGGGCTTTTACTTTAATCGGTTAATCGCTCGATTAATTAACCGAGATTTTGGTTTAATCGGTTAACAATCGGTTTATTTTGCTATTGATCGGTTAACCGATTAATTAAGTTTTTTATAAAGTAAGTTATTCCAATAAATAATATTTGGAGTTTATTAGTAAAATAAAACATAAATATTATGTATTAATTGAAAAATAGCTGTGAGATCATTTTATTAGTTATTTCAAACGTTTGAGGAGATTTTATAAAAAAAATAGTTTAGACAAATAGTTTGGTTTAAATGTTTATGATTTAAGCGATTCTTTATTTTAGTTTTGATAAATTTTGATTGGGAAAAAAATTCTTTCACTTATCGTTGATGTTGGAGAAGTCGAAAGCAGCCCATAATACAGAATATCTAATTTTTCAGCCCTTTTCCTGGATTTCTCTTAACGTATAAAATCTTCCATTATGTCATTAGAGTCCTGTTTTATTTTTTTACATTTGTAACACTCCTAACTATTTTGGTTAATTTTGTTAAAAGATTGATATTAGAAGATATGAGAAGAAACTACTATCTAAACACATACATAAAAAAGTAAGTGAAACAAAAATCTGTTGACAGCAAACTCTTCCCAGCTAGCATTTTGTTTCATAATCGAAGCTTTTAGGAATCAGCTTCAAGAGCAAAATAACCGGATATGCGCTAATTTTTTCGATTATAAATGATACTCTTGTTGTGAGAAAATGGTACCCTACCGTTGAATCAGCTCAAAAAATCATTTGTGATACAGCTTGCTGATTCCTTTTAGATCATATGTATGAATCATATGTTAATCCTTTTTCAATCGTTCTAGCTATAAATCAGTTTTAAATTCAAAACATTTAAAAATCATTATTTGAATATATGAATGAATCCATTTTCAATCGCTCAAGTGATAAATCAGTTTTTAATCTCAAAAGCAATCTGAAAAGCCTCATTTAGGTTATTTTTACAAAAAATTATCACCTAAAAGCTAGCTATGTTATTTAAAATAAAGATCACTGAACACCTTCTTTGTTTGTATGAAAAAATATTTTCTAAAGACATACCACTTGTATATGAGACGAAACAAATAATTAAAAACACAAAAAAATATGTTATAATACTTCAAAATATTGGAAATTTTGTTTTATCGGTGAATCGACTGAAATTAACCGGTTTAATCGTTATTTGAAAATAGCCAATTTTAAATTAACTGATCAGTTAATCGGGTAGTAATTAATCAATTAACCGATTAACGGTAACCGTATGAATACCCTATTGTTTATATTCTGAATATTTTTATTCTCATTGGGAAACATTTTTAGTATTATGGAACAGTGTTAAAAGCTAACTGATGCAAACTTGTTGAACCATAATAACATTTCGCTCTTAAAATCAACTTTAGTTTTTAAACTTCGCAGAATTTTAAGTAAATTTTATTTGCAATATCTTTCTACTCCGCAAAAATACTATTTTCCATATTATTTAGGGATATGCATACATCCTTTTCTACTCCACAATTTATTTCATCCAAAGAAATTTAGTTTTCATTGATATTGATATTTTATATATCACTTTGAGAAACAGTGGTAAGGAGGAGCATGTAAATCAATTAAAATAGATAATCATTCAAAATAAATTTCGATCTACTAATTTGGTTTAAAGATTTATGTTTGGCTGTTGACTGCTAGCCTATGTCATTGGCGGTAAGTGTTTAAGGGCAAAGATTACTGAGGATATAGTGTGGCTACGATTGGGTTTATTTCCCCGGTCAGCCAAGAATGAAAAATTATCATGAAATTTTAATTAATTTCATGTTGTAAAATTCCTTTTTGTATAAAAATAATTTACAAAACCATAAACAGTTCTATAAAATAACCACAAAACCATAAACAGTTCAATAAAATAACCACAAAACCATAAACAGTTCAATAAAATAACCACAATACTATCCGTATGTTAAAAATAACGAGCTATTTATAAGATATATTTATAAGACTTCTCTTTGGCTTGATAAATTCCCAATTTTTATTTTTGATAAAAACACTGAAATTAATTGTTGAGGAAAAGTTAGTTTCAATGCGCATTTTATCTATTTGTTTAAGCGAAAATGTTATGCGATCTAAAAAAATATGAGTTCTGAAATGCTCGAATCCCATTCTCAATTAATACGGCATTACGACCTGAATTATAGAAAATAAAACAGGTTTATAAAAGGCTTATAAAATGGATTTTGTCAGGCAAACAGTTTGTTGATTTTGAACGAAATAATTACATTGATTACTAAAAATTGTAGAAATGGAAAATTGGAGATTTTTTTCAATAAAGGATTTTTTAAATTTTGATTAAAAACATGATCAAAAAACTGTGCGATTTCAAACAATTTGTTAAGTGATACAATTAAAAGAATAATTAACAAAAAATCCATATATAATTCGGCTACCTCAGTTAATTAAAAAAAAAGAATGAAGAATTAATAAAGTAACTGAACGGATCAAAATATAGTTTGTGGTATTTTATATTTTAATTATATTCTAATTTTATAACAATTAAAATTTTAATTGAATCAAAAATATATATTTTGTTTTCGATCAAATAAGAAAATAATTAAAATAATTTGAGTGATAAAAATCTACTGAAAGTTTTTTCTGTGTTTATAAACATGTTTTACTTTTTATGACTTAAGGGGATAGTATTTATAATTTTTAAGACATATTTCGGTGATTCACAAGGTGTGCTATCAAGTCGTATCGTCATAATATCCTAAATAGTATTTTAGAATTGTAAAAAAAAAAAATTATGTGTTTCAAACAAAATAAAAATGTTAGTCCTGTGTTCATTGATTCGTCATAACTCTACAGTAGTAATCTAAATTATAAGCAGTTGCCCACAGCAGTCATCTATATTTCTTGTAATTATTAAAGGCCATATGACTTTACAACTTCATGACTACCTTGTGAATCATCCAATTGTCGAAACAAAAATACCATTTAACAAAGTGGATTTTAAAACGCTGATAAAACTGAACTTATTCTTACGTCTTGGGTATAAGCTTAAAAATCGCATAAGAGATAAATGCACAACATTTTATTATATGAGTAGAGAAAACGTATAAAACCAGGCTAAACTAATCTGCCTTTGTATAGTACTAATTCAGAACGAATGGTAAACAAGAACGTGGAATACTACTATAGAACGAATACAAAAAATGGGTTAATGATGAAAGAGAATTTTTTTTGAAATAAGCCCGTGCAGTATAATATATTAAGAAAAATTTTGAAAAAGTGCTAGATTAGTCATTGAAGTGCTGTTGTACTTTTGACTTTCAAATAGCACTAAAAAAAAGTACAATTGTACCAACTTTTACATCCCTGGTATGAGTATTTGTATAAGTAGTGACTTTGATTCTAGTTGCAATATATTTTTTGGTTTTTTTATTTTAAATTATTACGTGTCTTTAGATTGTTAGGTATTAATGAAATAAGAGATGAAATATTGAAAAAGGAAACTCCTTAAAAACTCTGGTTTTATAGGATTTGTGAGAAAAATGTTAAGCATCATTTTTTATGTTTTTTAAATCAAAATTCGGAAAAATTTAAGTCAGTGGAGTTTTTCAATTACAGATTTTTTTTAATAGTTTTAGTGATTTTTAAAGAAGTTCTGGTAAAGATAGGTTATTCTTATAAAATAAGCTAAGTCGACTTAGCATGTTTTGATTTTTTTACGTTTTTGATCGGCTTATTCAATCCAAAGTTATGGACAAAACAGTACCTTGCATACAACTGAATGTTGTATCATCCATAAACTTTCAGAACTTCACCTGCAAAACTCACTTTTTCGACTTAGAATGTTTTTTAATTAAGCTGTCGATATGTAACATGAAGTATTTTTCACAACTTAAAAAAAAACGATTGTTCTCAAAATTCGTTCGTTTTAAATAGGGTATTCACTTAATCGGGCTTTTGCTTTAATCGGTTAATAACTCGATTAATTAACCGAGGTTTTGGTTAACTCGGTTAACCGATTAATAAAGTAAAAAAAGCAATACCATAACAAACATAATAATCCTCGAACTAAGACGAGCAAACAAAAAATAGTTTATAAATATGTATTATATATTTTTTAATTAATACATATTATGTATTTATTAGGGATGGGCAAATTGAAAAAATATATCGATATATATCGTATCGATATTTTTTAAGAGTATCGATATTTATTAATTAAAAAAACCGATATATCGATGTATCGAACGTATTAAGCTGAAATTATTACCAAATTTAAATAACTATTTACATAGGTACAAACATATTGCACGTAATTCCATTCTAAGTTTTAATTGTTTCTTTTAGTTTCAAATTTACTGTCTGTCCTTCGATTTCGAACGAAACTTTCATTCGCTTATTTTTTATTTAAAACAAGAACCAATTTTAAAATTTAGTTTTTAAGTTAAGTTATGCGAACGAAGTTTTCGTTTGAAATCGAGGGACCGGCAGTTAATTCCACTAAAAAAAAAAATCAAAAAAAAAGTAAAGAATACAGAAAAATTTTTATTTATTCGCCATATAAAATCTAAAAAAAAAATATAATTAATTGGCATTATATAATGCCGGATTATATACTGTCGATAAACGAAACTTGTGAAACGTACTATACAAGTAAACTGTGCAATATTTTAATATATAAGAAAATGCTCAAATAAAAAAAAAACACAACAAAATATTTTTTTTTATTATTAACATTCCAACTTTCTTGAGTCTATTGATGCTAATACGCCATAATTAAGGCGATTGTTTGCATAATTCTAGGAACCCTTTCTAGAATATCTTTGCGCGCTTATTTTTTTGTTGTCATCTCTTAAAAAACCGAGACAAAACTAAACTGTGTAATCTATGAAAATGTACACCCAGAGAAAAACTATGTTTAAATATGGTCACCTCCAACAAAACTATTTTTAAAGAAAATTGTAAACATATTATGGTTAAATTTAACCATATTATTATCACCGACAACCATATTATGGTTAAATGTGTCATCCATCAAGAGAGCACAACCAAATTATGGTTGTCTCCGAACATGTTTTGGTCAATAATAACTAAAATATGTTTAACATTTATAATAGCATGGTTGGTTTTCAACCATAGCATGTTGCTCTTGGAGAAGAGGAAAATACTATTGTTAATTTAAAAACAAATTATTGTCATATTTAACCATAACATGTTTAGAGGCAACCATAATATGGTTGTGGCTTCATGATGGATACACATTTAACCATAATATGGTTGTCGGTGATAATAATATGGTTAAATTTAAACATAATATGTTTAAAATTTTATGTAAAAATAGTTTTGTTGGAGGTGACCATATTTAAACATATTTTTTCTCTACGTGTACAATGCTAATATTAGTTAAAAAACATATGATGCAATTCTTAAAAAACAACAGTATTGTAAGCAGTTTAGCAACGGTTAAAATGTTGAATTGTATTGTAAAGAGATCTTAAAAATATCGAATTCGATAGTCGTAAATAAATAACGATGTATCGATACATTATATTTTAAATATCGGCGATATATATCGATTATAATTTTTTTAAATATCGGTATTTTGATATATCGATATTTATTGCCCATCCCTAGTAATTATTAACTGCAATATCATTTAATTAGTTATTTCAATAGTTTAAGGAGATCTTATAAAATCGTTTTTTATACAAATAATTTGATTTAAATGTTAAGGATTTTAGCAATTATTTTCTTTATTTTTGATAAAACTTGACTTTTAAAAGATTCTTTAATTTGCCGCAGATGTTGGAGAAATCAAAAGCAACCCGTTATACATAATATTAAAATTCGCAGTCCTTTTCCAGGATTTCTCTGAAAATTTAAAATCTTCCATTATGCCATTAAAGTCCTGTTTTAATTTTTTTAAATTTTTAACACTTCTAATTGTTTCGGTTAATTCTGTTTGAAGATTGATATGAGAAGATATATAAAGAAACAAATAATTAAACGCATACATATAAAAAGTAGGTGAAACAAAAAGCTGTTGACAGCAAACACTTATTTAAAATAAAGAAGACTGAGCACCTTCTTCGTTAATATGAAAAAATATTTTCTAAACACATACATTTTGTATATGAGACGAAACAAATAATTAAAGACCCAAAAAAATGCTACAAAAAATTCAAAATTTTGTTACGTCGGTTAATCGACTCAAATTAACCGGTTTAATCGTTAATAGAAAATAGCCAATTTTAAATTAACCGATCAGTTAATCGGGTAGTAATTAACCGGTTAACCGATTAACGGTTTACCGAATGAATACCGTAGTTTTAAATTTCAATCGGATTTGGTTTCCAACGTTTAACTAAAAGTTTGGGATTAAATGCTTTAATTTTTTTCATGTAATAAAATTTGAAATAAAAATAACTTTTTAAAAATTTTTGAAGACTTAAGTTTGTCTTTTTTGAAAGTGCGAAAGGATTCTATTTGTCTGATTAAACAAAACACTGTGTATAAAAACTAAACCGGTAATTTAAAAAAAAAAAATAAGCTAAACAACTCAATATGGCACAATTCAGGGATGGCATAGCACTTGTGAAAGGTCGTTGAAATAACTTCAATCAAATTTAAGTCATAAAACTACAAAAGCTCAAAACATCTTGTAAATCTTAAAAATATATATAAAAAAAAAAATTTAAGTTATTACGGGTTTTAAACTAATTGCCAATTTCAACAAATTTATTTAACTATTAATTTATGTTTAAAATTCGTTTTTCATGTCAAATAAAAATAAAATTATATGAACAACTATATATAAATTTGAATCGATATTAAAATAAAATTAGTGAAACGGGGCATTAATATTGTAATTTAATTCCAAATTTTTCACTTTTTAAAACCTTAAGAAGCATTACGCCTAATTTTACAATATTTTCCAAAAATAGCACAAAAAGTTAAGCGCAAAATTAAATTTAGTTTTGTGCTGAAACTATTGTTTTAAACTCTTTCTGGCAAATGGTGAATATATCCTGTCATTCTAATGCTCATTTGTTTTTCTATTTAAAAGAAAATAATAAAACAAGTTTACAAAATATTTTTGTTTTATTGTGTAAAATAGTTTTGTCAAGTATTTAATAGTGTGGCATGAAAAGAAAACGAAACAATGTCTCATGGCCTCGACGTGAAAAGATTTTTTTAATTTTATGAATTAAGTATTTTTTGTTGGGTATTTTTTTTTTATTCCATTCAACATAATATTTTAATAGTAAAATTAAAGTGAAAAGCTAAAAAATTGCCATATAAATAAAAATCAGTAACAAGTGAAAACTTACTTACTTACTTATGCCTGACCTCTTCTACCTTGCAGTTCATTGACTCGCACCAGGTTAGTTATATTCGCCCAGTGGCCAAGATTGTGACTCAATCCATACCCATAGATATTTTTACTTTAGTAACAAAAATTCAAAATCTGGGCTTTTTGACGCGGATTTTGTAATGTACAAGTGGACAAAATGACAAAACTTTATAATTGAACTAAGAGATCGAAAAAAAGTATGTGCACTAGTTTTACTTGATTAAAATTTATTTTTAA
Source organism: Pollenia amentaria (assembly GCA_943735925.1). Lineage (NCBI taxonomy): Eukaryota > Metazoa > Arthropoda > Insecta > Diptera > Polleniidae > Pollenia > Pollenia amentaria. Next base: position 193,014,652 of record OX031008.1, on the reverse strand, counting down.
AGATAAGTACATGCAGAGAAAAAATATGTTTAAATATGGTCACCTCCAACAAAAATATTATTCAATAAAATTGTAAACATATTCTGCCGTATTCATAAAAAACTAAAATGGATATGAAATTTGTTTTAAGAAACATTTGTATGGAAATTTTGTTTTAAAATACGTTTGAAATCTATTTTATTTTTTATGAATACGGCAGATTGTGTTTAATTTAACCATATTATTGTCACCAAAAACCATATAATTGTTAAATTAGTCCTCCATCAAGAAGCCACAACCATATTATGGTTGCCTCTTTACATGTTATGGTTAAATATGACAATAATTTGATTTTAAATTAACAGTAGTATTTTCCTCTTTTCCAAGAGCAACATTCTATGATTGAAAATCAACCATGCTATTATAAATGTTAAACATATTTTTGCTACTATTAACCAAAACATGTTCGGGGGCAACCATAATATGGTTGTGCCTTCTTGATGGAGGACTAATTTAACCATAATATGGTTGTCGATGACAATAATATGGTTAAAATAACCATAGTATGTTTACAATTTTATTGAAAATAGTTTTGTTGGAGGTGACCATATTTAAGCATATTTTTTCTCTGGGTGTAGCTATGATGAGGGGGAGCTATCAGAAAGCTAGCCAACAGTCTGCTTTGGGTGGGTTCTTGTCAGCTAATACTCTTTTATCGCACAAAACTTTCTTGTACCTGCATACATAATAATTAGAAACTCCCTTGCCTCTGTTTGTGTGGGAAAACTAAAGAATACTATGTAAGTTAACTCGAATCGAAGCTCAAGCTGCAGCGGATACAAATCGTTCTGGCGATCTCTATAAGCTCATCAAAAAGCTTACCAATAAAGCCACTGTATCAGGAAAGCCCATACAAAACAATGATGGCATACTCATAACATCGAAAGAGGAACAGCTAGATCTTTGGGCCGACCACTACTCCTTAATCCTTGCTCCGGGACCTAATGGGGATGAGCCCATATGCAATTGCGATAATCACAATTATACTGCAAATATTCCCTTCGCAACTCCATCTATTTCTGAACTGATTTCAGCTATAAAGTTGCTTAAAAATAATAAAAGCCCTGGGCATGACAACATTTCCCCAGAACTTCTCAAAACAGATCCCTCTACCTGTGCCCAGCTTATTTTGCCTTTAGTAGTTGACATATGGAATAATGAAAGAGTTCCTGACGAACTAAAGGAAGGTATGATCATCAGCATTCCGAAAAAGGGTAATTTAACTTGCCGTAATAACTGGCGTGGAATAACGTTGCTGAGTATGGTCAACAAAATAATTACCCACATAATTACGTCAAGAATTTCAGACGTACTAACACCTCAACTCAGATGTCAACAAGCTGGCTTCCGCCCAAACAAATCGTGTATTGACCATGTTAATACACTCAGAATTATAGTGGAACAGTCGGTCGAATGGCGTTCTCCTCTTTATCTGGTATTTATTGATTTTGAGAAAGCTTTCGATACCCTAAACCACAACGTTATTTAGAAAGCCTTACAGTGCAAAGGTGTCCCACTCAAATTAATCCACCTTACCAAGAGCCTGTACGCTGATGCCAGTTGCCGCATCGTTCACGAAGGCAAGTTGAGCAGGAGTGTTAAAGTAGGAACAGGAGTTCCCCAAGGTTGCGTAATGTCTCCACTCTTATTCAACATCGTATTGGATATTGTCATGAAACAATCTATGGCAGATAATAGGGGTATTTCTTGGGGATTTAATGGAAGATTAGAGGACTTAGAATATGCCGATGACATTTGCCTCCTCTCTCATCGATACTCTGATATGCAGTCAAAGTTGCAAGATCTTTCAGACATGGCCTCGAATGCTGGCCTTAAAATAAACATTGGCAAGACCAAGGTGATGAGAATAAACGCTGAAACCAGCAGCAGATTTACAATTGGTAATAATATACTGGAGGATGTAGACTCTTTCTGTTATCTCGGCTCTATATTAACAACAACTGGCGGCTCGAGCGCAGATATCTCTCACAGAATTAAAAAAGCATCACAAACTTTCGGCCAACTTAATTACATATGGAAATCATCCACACTCTCTCGTGGTGTCAAAATTAAACAGAAACCCGTGAAAAATATCGTCCTAATACCTTTTATATCCGTAAGATAAGATGTCTAGCAATCCATTTTAATAAAGTACAAAATTTATTCATTCACAGAAGTTCATGTTAAATGAGCTAAATTACTTTTATACTCTCTACAATAGGTTAAAACCTTTGATGATGAATATTGTATTCTAAATATTTAATACTAAAAATGTTTAATAAGGAATACTTCCCGTACCAAAATAAAATACCAAAAGACCACAAAACAATACTAAAATATATACATAGATATAAGTGCATTTCTATGTATATATAGCTAATTATAATAAGAAACAAAAACAATCTAAACTATGTTGCTAAAGGCTAGTTTACACTATCACACATTTCATACGTATTCCATAATACTTTGTGAGATGGAAATCTAATGAGTTTTGTTGTGACTGGCAAAAAATCTAATGTAACATTACAGTTTGTAGTCACACTATCACACATGAACATGCTTTTGTTAAAATACAACCCTGATCCAATGAAAAGTATTAGCGTTTAGAAAAATTTCAAAAAACGATGAAGTCGTATGGGATGTCAAATTTTTTTCGTAATACTTGTCATTTTCATAACACTTTGCATTCACACTATCACACTTTTACATATTACTTCAGTTTTTGACAGGTATTAATACAAAGTATAAAAGTGTAAACTAGCCTTAAACATCAGCGAACATTTTCTTACTCCATAACCTTAACTCGAGCTTGTTATTGTTGTTGTTTCTGTCACTGCTTGTGTGAAAATATGCAAAAAAAATTTCATTAAAGAATAAAAATGTTCGATCACTCACCAAACTTTGTTGACAAAATCTTATTAAATGTTGCTCTCGATGTACCAGATGCCTCTTCGAACATTCTGCATACACTGGGTGGTAATAATAATGATGTTAAACTTGCAGTTGCATATTTTCTAAATTATATGAATATTGATTAAATTGAGGTAGACACACCCAGAGATAAACTATGTTTAAATATGGTCACCTCCAACAAAACTATTTTTGAAGATAATTATTATCACCGACAACCATATTATGGTTAAATGTGTCCTCCATCAAGAAGGCCCAACCATATTATGGTTGCCTCCAAACATGTTTTGGTCAATAATAACTAAAATATATATACATATAAAATATATAATACATATATGTTTAACACTTATAATAGCATGCTTGGTTTTCAACCATAGCATGTTGCTCTTGGAGAAGAGGAAATACTATTGTTAATTTAAAAACAAATTATTGTTATATTTGACCATAACATGTTTAGAGGCAACCATAATATAGTTGTGGCTTCTTGAAGGAGGACTAATCAAACAATAATATGGTTGTCGGTGACAATAATATGCTTAAATTTAAACACAATATGTTAAAAATGTTGTCTAAAAATAGTTTTGTTGGAGGTGACCATATTTAAACATGTTTTTTCTCTGCGTGCATACATAACTATATTCCTTTCTATACCGACCTTATAAAACTTGTTTACAATATCATTTTAGATTAACTTACATCATAAAGGTATTTACTTTATATATATTAGGCTTTTATTTAGGAATTTTAAAGTTAGTTTAGGAATTTATTAAATTTGTTGTAGTTTGTTTAGAATTACAGAAAATTCAGATGTTGATATAAAATAGATAAATAAGGTATAATAGAAAACGGAAACTGTTATTGAAGTGTAGGGGATCTTATGTTTTAGTAACACTTGTACAGTTTATCTAAATATGTAAGAACTGTAGGGCTTATCGGTTTCAAATTTGTTTAGATTTAATATAAAATTATGCAAGTTATTTTTTTTTTTTTTTTTTGTGATTTTGTTAAATTGTTAATCAATTGTAAGGTATGTGTGTACGTTTTTAAATTTCTTGTTAATATAAGCAGAAATATGATATTGTTAACAGGGTTAGTTTGTGGGCTAAAATTCGCTTAGGCAGAAGTTTCAAATACTTATAAAAACAAAGTTGTTAAATTTCCCAATTCTCTTGGGTTGGAGCTTTTGACCTCTCACACTGCAATTCTTGCAAATCGAGGTTTGTATGTATGTAAGGTTGATTTTAATGCTTTTTTTACTTTCATTTTGGTTTATTTTTCTTTTTGTTTGGTGGCGCAGATCTTCACCAAACTTCTCGTTATTATGCCGTCACCACCTTGTAATACACACTCGATGTATATTGCGTGGTGCCTATTACATAATTTACTTGGGACAGCGGTGGTCAAACTTAGGCACTTTAATTTTTATTATTTTTTTTTTTTTTTGATGAAAAACCTAAATATAAAATTAAACATTGACTTAAAAAAGATGTATTTTAATGATATAAAATTATTACCTTTTATTTAGGTGTGTGAGTCTCAATTTATATGAACAAATCTATACCAGGTACAAAAGAAAAATGTTGAGAATTTAGGGTCTCCCTGTTGGTTTACCCGATTTTAACTGAGGATGTGGTTTGGAGGTTTTATATGGTTTTGTTCTTGTACTCGGAAGGCACCAGGGGGTTCTATTTGCCAACCAATTTTCTAAATGAATATTATTGGGTTTTATTTGCCTAATTTATTTTTCTGATGAAAATTATTAACTTTTTGTTTCGTTGTTTATTTTAAATTTTATTTTTCTATTTATTTTAACGCTTAAGATTTGTAATTTGCTTGCTTACTTGTTCGCTCAAAGTCTAAATTAAAAAAGAGCGATTTGCTAAATTAGTTAAAAAAAAATCAAGCTTTTGATTCTACAGTTAGTGCCATTACGATCGATTACTAAAATCAATGCACCAGACTATCGTATAGTTATTTTGCAGCGTTACCACTGTATTCACTACAGTAAACCAGTGACGACTTCATATTAAACTATTTTTTCCATGATGTAAATAATAATGTAAATGAGATGTTAATAAATATGAAACCAAAAATTAGAAAACATACGTACATATCCTTTTTATTAAAAAACACAATTGTTAAGAATTTTTCAAGGATTTTGTTTTAAGATTTGTATATATTATTTAAAAAAATAAAAATCATTTGTATAAGTACAATTTATAGATCGTAGAATATACATTTTTGTCTTCAATTTGTATAATATAGTAAAAAAAATTATCAGCCTTGTCACAGAGTACGATTCCGTTAGGAAACGGAATTCATTCCGTATTTTTGAACTTCAGAAAATTACGAAAAAAACTCTGCGGAATAAAACCATTTTTGTTTTAATGAACGGAATGGGAGTTTTCTGTATCTTAAAGGCCAAAAAATTATCAAAATATACTTTCTATCAATAAACAAATATGATTTCTTCGGTTCCGAAATGAATCTATGCCACTGCTGTTTGTATAAGTTCGTTGGGTAAATTGGCAGCAAATACAAACGACAATCGTAAAACTTTGTACTTCACGATCATAGAATAGATTGTTAAAGGTATTCATTTGTTTATGATTCTGTATGATCGAAGCATAAGTAGGCAGTTAAAATTTTAGAACAAGTTGGTATTCGAGTAAAATTAAAATCGAACAAAACGTTCATGTTCTGAAGGTTCATAATAAAATATAAACGTCATATTTTGAGTACCAATAATTTTTATTAGAATTATTCTAAAAATCATAAAAACTACGGTCATTTTAAAAAAAGTCAGCGGAAAATTCGATTTTCATTTTACTCGATTAAGATTTCCAGAACGTAGTCGATTAGTTAAAAGAGACTATTTAACGAACGACAGAAACGTAATAAAATTATATTCCAACAATGAACTTTTGAAATAAGACAATTATAAGAATTCACAAAAGCCCTTGTATCGTTGTATCAATTATATATTGTATTAATTATTATAGCGAACTATGTATTTTAATACAACTTATACAACAATTGTCTAAGAAAGTATTATTATATGGTAGTATAAGATTATGGCATTAGATGGCAGACGTAGTATTGTTGATTAAAGTACTAAGTGGCCATGGGAGTATTACAAATGAGTGTTAGGATCAGTGTTGCTAAAACAGTGGTGCTAAAAAATATTTTATAATAATAAAACGAAAAGTGATTTAATTTGTCATTAATTTAAAAGTAATTTCGAAAGTTTTAATTTATAGTTAATTATAACTGAACTTGGTGAAATTGGCCATTAGTATTTTATAGTATTTTACAATTAAGTTGGGAAATAGAAAAGAAGCCAGAGTGCTATATTCGTGCCGAATCCTTAATACCCTTCACCGAGAGTATAGAATAAATCAGGAGTGGGCTGTATATGGGAACTATAAATAAATTATTCTGATTTGTTTCAGAAATATCATTAGGCGCATTAAATTGATTTTCCGGAGCAGATTTTATGTTGAACGGATGGTAAATTATATATCGCTCATCAAAAAATATAAAACCGAAATATAAAACAGTAGTGCGACTCAAGTTGTATGGAAGCGAAATTCGTGCAAGGTGTACCCCCCTCAAAATATACCTTGGACTTTTTTAAGATGATATTAAAAATATTTCGGCTCCAGCTTTGACCTCTCGTTAGCTGGACCATTTTGAAAAAGGTTCTATTTTTGCATGTTTTGTTAATTTAAAAATCTGTTTTTTTACCAACATATACAATATGGGTATCATAAGAAAGGTTTTTTAAGGCGCGTCCAACTGTGTACACAATTTGTCCAAGGGCGATCATCCATGTCCTTTTTTTTACGGATATTTTGTAAAAAAGAACGGTTTTTGAAATTTTTGTTCGGGTTGGTTTGTAATAAAAATGCCAAGTTAACATATTTTAATCTTTAGTCCATTTATTTAAATACGGGTCTCAGCTTTTTTTGAAATTCGTGCTAGTTCGCGTTTTGACTTTCTTATGATACCCATATTGTATATGTTGGTAAGGAAACGAATTCTCAAATTAACAAAACATGCAAAAATATACCCATTTTCAAAATGGTCCAGCTGACGAGAAGTCAAAGCTGGAGCCGAAATATTTTAAATGTCATCTTAAAAAATTCAAGGTTCATTTTTAGGAGGGTACATCGAGCACTTTTTTTGGTGAGTCGCTCTAATATACAGTAATATAATTTTATAAGAATGTAATGCTTTTTTAAATGATTTTAGAAAGCACGCTTTTTATGAGGCATATGCTAAATTATGGACAAAGCTCCATAACATTTTAGTGTGATTTCCAGTCATATAAAAGGAATTTGTCCAAAATTTGATGAAAATCGGTACATTCTATCACCAGTTTTAATTTTTGTTAATTTGTATAACAAAAATATAATTTCTTAAGGGATGTTGTGCCACATTTGGGTTCATAACTGGTTTTCTCCTAAGCCGATTTCAGATAGATTTCAATCCCAAACTGCTTAGGAAAACAAGAATGAATTTAACATAACAATATTGTTCTTTTCTGTTGAGTCTTTCGAAAGTAAGCGTGATTCAAACAGACAGATAGGCTGGCGCAGATGGCTAAATCGACTATGAACTACACAAGGATAAAGGGCGTTAGATGAATATTAAAAAAGTTTCACACGAAATGACAAACTAAGTATACCGTTATTCACCACTAGTGGTAGAGTGTACAAAAACCATATAATTCTTTAATATTAAAAAAAATCAAAATAGATGCAAACATTTACTTTAGTTAATAAAAAAATAAGGCAGCTTTAAAAAATTTATATTGAATTACATTTAAAAGTTAACTTGGTTAAAACAATTAAATTCCATTACGTTCACAATTTATTTTAAAAATATTCAAAATAATAACATCTTTCTATAACTGAAAAAAACAGAATTTATATTTATGTTTATGTTTGCACATCTAGTAAAAAGCTATAAATTAATGGAATAACAAAAATGTATCACTTAAACTATAATATGCTGAAAAGTGCTAGTTTTTTCATGCTAAATGAGTTTAAAAAATGCTAGATCTACCATTAAAAATGCTAACATGGCAAAAGAGGTTAGAATATAACACGAAAGCATACTATATAGTTAACTAAAATAAATTACTTAGAAAATAAATTTAAAAAGTATAAGTCAATCATGTAAAAGCGAATAAGATGGCAGTTAGAATAATACCATATGCCGGTAATGTAAGACATTTATTTGAAGAGTTAGTATTAAATAAATTCTTACCTAACATAATAGTACATTTCAAAGATATAAAATCTTAGTATGATACGTTTCTACAAACAAAAATCAATTAAAAACATTGTTTGAAAACTATTTAGATTTAATTTAAGTGATAATTTAATCAATTATTTTTTTAGTTGAAATAAAAATATGATATTGATTTAATTAACTTTGTAGTTGTTTTGAAATAAATTTCTAATTTAATAACAAAAAATATTAATTGCTTTTTTTCGGTTAACATAAAATAATTTAAATTTGCAGAATTGTAGCTGGGAATTGTAAAAACTTGAGCAACATTTAATTAAATCAATTAACACATTGTTTGAAACTTTTTATTAAAAAATTATAGCAAAAGCACCCAGCAAAAATAGGTAATGACTTGAAATTACTGAACAACTTACTTTTCAATGACTACTTCATACCATCTGCATTACATATAAGTAGTTATGTAATGGTTGTCATATAATCTGATACATAAGCACTTGTCTATGAGTTGATTAACGAAATTTATAACTAATTTATAATAAAATACATTTAAAGTTTTAGTTATTCAAATCTTATACAAATTGATTTTAAATACATATTTGTTCTTACAATTTGTTTTTTGTTTTTATTTGTTATAAATGCATAAGAATTTAAATATGAAATATTTAAATACTTAATTGATTTTGATATGTATTTTAAAATTAAAATTTTTATTTTGAATAAAAGCTACACTATATATACACGATATTATAACGATATCGTCTAGGTGATATAAATTATAATATATGATATCGAATCATAAATACTATATTTAAATTGTATATTTCCTTTTAATATCGTTTTTCCATGAAAATATCATATAGTTTTTGCAATCATATCGTTCTCTGGTTTATTGGGTATGAATATGTCCTTGATGCAGGGTAGTAAAATTTTGCATTAGAAAGCAAATTAAATTAAAGACATAATTTGTTTGAAAAATTCAGTATTGTTGATAACAATCTGAAGCATCTTTAAAAGCAAACGTGGTAATGACTTATTTAACTCCCTATTTGTAAGCGAATGTGGTTATGACTTATTTAACTCCCTAATTGTAAGCGAGGGTGGTAAGTACTTGCCTCCAATGACATCCCCGTGTTTAAATAATGAGTTAAAATGCCAATGTATAAGTGGTGAAGAGTAGTTACATTAGCTTTTTAACTCATTACTTTGCAATGTAAGTTTTTGCTGGGATGAAACAAGTGGTTGAATAATTCTTGCTAGTAAAAATTTTACTATCAGAAATTTTCAAAAAAATTGTTGTCTCTCAAATTGTTATGCTCTTTTCACTCTCTGTTTTCGGGAACGTGAACACTTACTAGTAACAATTATTAAAAATAAGCAATAATTTTCTGTAAATGAACACACCTAATATCATTTATTGGAAAAAAATTGTCAATTTTAAAGTTTTACAATTTTTAGTAATAAATTAATCATTTTGGTAATAAGAGCAAAATCACGGAATTGTTTGCTTGATTCCATACATTTGGTATGAATTTGGTGATTAGAGACAATTTTTATTTTTTTTCTGTATAGAAAACATTATTCTAACATAAGCTCGAGTTATAAGACAGCAGTTTGTAGTAGTAGTATGAGTGTATAAAATAGTAGTATAGAAGAATGGAAGACATGAGACGATATAAAAACAAATGGCTATAGGCACTAAGATAATATGAAAATAATATAATACCTCTTAAGAGAGCTGAAAATGTCTTTGCAACCTAATAGTTGTGAAGTGGATTTATATCTGCAGAACAATAGTGAGGCACAATAAATTTGATCTGCGTAACTCTTAGAACATACTACATGTTCAAACAGAATCTTGGAGGGGGATAGATTTTTTTTTTTAATAAATCTAATCTTGTTCGTGAGTGCGTGAGAATTAAATTTTTATATTTAAGCAATTTATTTTACATATCATTATAATATATAAATATAACCACGGTCATCCGGGATTGATGCGTGATAAATATAATATAACCAATAAAACCATGACAACCGCAACAACAATAAAAGTTATAGCAGAAGTCGTGATGCGCTTTTTATTGAAAACTCAACGCGTGTTGACATAACACCTAATTTTTTCTAAAATATCGCTGACTTGTTCAACCTTTAAAATTAAGTTTAAATCTCTGCGTAACTGAGCCCAATTAATAACTTTATGTCCACTTAAACTGAGAATATTCATTATTTTTTTTTTTCATTTCCCATTTAAACTTAAAACATAAAAGCACTTCCACAATTAATATTTTTTGCAAATTTAAGCAAAGAGCTTGATAATTGAATGGTTATATTTATTACTTTTTAAAATTACTTTCGGTAAATCGGATTTAATTATGAAAAGTTTTAAGAATCTGGGAATTATTTCTTTTCATAAGCTACTTTATTATATTCAAATTTTTTTTTTTCGAATTTATTTATACATAGAATAAATTTAAAAAATAAAAAAATATGTTGAAAACTTTTTAGTTTTATTTTTTCCTTTTTCTTATAATGTTTAATTTCACTACTAAGGCACCGTATCATATTTGAAATTTATTTTTTGCCTAGTGATGTAAAATTTTGTGCACTTTGACCGAGTACTTTTCGTTTTCACGGTACTTGAACCTATTTTTAATTAATCCATTAAAACCCCGAACTAAATAGAATCGATCATTGCGGCCCTTTGTTCCCAATGGAAACCACCTTTTTGCGACTTTGAGTTTAAACCACAACTACCACGTGATTCCTGAAAGTATCTCTTCGTTGACAAAGTACCTTCCTATACATCTTTTGAAAAGGCACTCCCTCATTGGATGGAGAACAATTTTTTTCAGAAACAGCTTTCTATCCGAAAGGTAAATCTTCCGCAATGACAATCACCCAGAAAGACAGTGCTTCCTTCCTTTCAAAAAAATTTTTGCCTCTCAATTTGTTATGCTCTTTTTCAATCTCTGTTTTTCGGGTACGTGAACACTTAAGGCCCTAACTAACAGAGTCAGGCCCGTGGTATGTCACCGGGGCCTACTGTCTCTCGTGGTACCATATAAGATCTCTGGTCAGCTGCGATCTCAATGATGGATTTCGGCCGCAACCTAGGTGTTGGCTGCACCAGATTTTTCCCGGTGGATATAACATCAAAAAATGAAATTTCCTTGAGATATTCCCTTCACCCCCTCGGGGTGCACCATTATAGTCTAAGATGGTAGCGTTAGGTTGCAGACACATTTCCAGTGAACGCATTATTTCAACCAACAGCCATTTTACTTAACCACCGCGGCGGGCGTAAGTGGGTTAAATATCAATTCTATTGAATAAACCCTTAAAATATTTTAAATCTATTACTCACTATAAAAAGACTTCAATTAAACATGACTTTACCTTCAAGGGACTAGTATACAAAACAATTTTAAATTCTTACTAAAACACAAATGAAAGAACTATTTACATTCACAATAATTTTTTTTTTTTTTGTAAGAATTCGAGTGGGTTAAGTTGAAATTAGGCGAGCATTTTGGTTAAAAGTGTTGCACATTTTCAACTACCAAAAATTTTACGAGTCTCTTGAGACTTTTAAGTTTCATTTTTGTACTTGTTCTTCTTTTCTAGAGTTTTTGTACTTTTCAGTCATTTTTCTACTTAAAAGATTTTCACTTCTTATTCCTTTTTTTTTTGATTATGATGTGCCTCTTTTCTTTATTTGTGCTGATTGTTAAGAAGTGTTTGTAATGACGATAAACGAGATCAAGTCTTTTAGTTGAAATTAGAATTGACACCAATACATGTCTATCGGTATCTATACATACATACATGCATGTCTTTAACATTGTGCCGTGTATGTATGTGCCAATGTGAGTATGTCACATACAAAAGCACTATTATGTTTATGATGATATGGAATCTGTGGTCATGTACAAAATTCGCACGAGGTTTTTTTTATTATTTATTTCTTTAAAAGCAAGTTGGCAAGTTATAAATTAGATTTTGTGATTCACTTTTTTCATGAACATTTATTTAAAATAGAAACCTAATTTTTGTAATTAACTATAAAGTAGAAACTGTTTATGTTTTTTTCTCTCTCTCTATTTTTTGCTTTATAGTCTTATGCTGTTGTTTGCCATATTAAAACTTCACTGCCAATGTATTCCAATGGCATCTTGGGACAACTCAGATAAAGATTGGCCTAAAAATAATACAGTGCAGACATATGAAGTCTTTCCAAGAGTAAAGTAAGTGATTCAATTTAAATCAATCATAAATGGAATAATGTCATATTTCTGTATCCAGCTCTACACAAGAACATAAAAGAATTCTAACGCCAAAAATAAGCCCAGATTTTACAGCTTCTCGTATTTACGAATCATTTTCAATTACCTCAGATAAGAGAAGAAGTCATAGTTTATATAATATATTTCGCTCAAAACGATTTACCGAGTATGACTCTTTAGCGGCCGAAGTTTCTACCAATAATCCGAATTTATACAATGTTACTGCCGATCCAACAATAATACGTAAACGGACCGCCTCAGCTGATATGCTTAGCCGTAATATATCGATAATATTGGAAAATCTTTTAAAAAGTTATGAACAGTCTCAACTTCCAACACATGGGCAAGGTAATACAGAAATACAGGGTGTCCCAAAGGAAATGAAAGGGTTTAAATGGTCTATATATATATTATTTATTTTATTTCCAGCCAACGTCAAGTAAATTTTTTATTACACAGAACAAATTATTAGCAGTTTTTTTATCAATTAAAAAAATTTTATTAACAAAGTTGTTTTTGGGAATACAATTATTTATTAAAAGATTTTGTTCGCTGTGCTTAATTCCCTTTTTTTATAATTGATAAAAAAAATACTGAAATTTATTGTTGGAGGATAAGCTGTTCCTATGCGCATTTCACTGGTTGCTTAGGCCAGATCATCAGGAAACGTTCTCCTAAATAATTTTGGAAAAGCCAAAGCTATCAGCAAACAAAACCACAGAGGGAATGAGAATTACTTACATACACTCAAAAAGTCTTATTTGCAACGATATCAAAGCTTAAACAAAATACCAACAATAAAACAGTGAGTTTATCTTTTCTTACATTCCCCACTAGAATTAGTTGGAATTCTCCCAACATTAATTGTAGTTGTAGGTGGGTAAAGAAAAAACAAATTAAAAACAAATTGTTTTTATTGTTTTCCCAAGACATCAAAATAAAAACAATTTGCCAGTTCAGTTTTTTATGCACGTGCACTTGCAAAAATTTTATTATCAAAGTTGTTTTTGGGAATACAATTATTTATTAAAATATTTTGTTCGTTGTGCTTAATTCCCTTTTTTTTAATTGTTTAAAATTGTTTAAAAAGTATTTCAATTTAATTTATGTGATAATTATATCAATTATTTTTTTTTAATTGAAAGAAAATTTAAAATTTAATTTTGATTTAATTAACATTTTAGTTGTTTTGAAATAAATTTGTAATTTAAATATTAATTAAGTACCAAAAGATCTTAATCGATTTTTGCGTTTAAAATATAATAATTTAAACTTGTAGATCTATTGTTGGGAATTATCAAAACCTGAGCGTTATTTAATTAAATCAATTAACGCATTGTTTCAAACGGCACAGTTTTTTGATAATTTTTTTAATTTTTACTATTTTTAATTAGGCTTAAGTTCATTAAATTTAATTTTCATTAATTTTTATGAAGAAAGGAATTTTACAACATGGAGAATTAATTAAAATTGTTATTGAAAATTATCAATAACAATTTTAATTAATTCTCCATGTTGTAAAATTCCTTTCTTCATAAAAATAATTTAATGAAAATTAAATTTAATGAACTAAAGCCTAATTAAAAATAACCAGCCGCCTGGGTTCGAATCACACGCCAGCCAGCCTGGCTTCGAATCCCAGGTCAGTCAAGAAAATTGTTATTGATAATTTTCATTCTTGACTGACCTGGGATTCGAAGCCAGGCTGGCTGGCGTGTGATTCGAACCCAGGCGGTGATTCGAACTAGGGTAACCAGCCTAGGGTAACCAGCCGCCTGGGTTCGAATCACACGCCAGCCAGCCTGGCTTCGAATCCCAGGTCAGTCAAGAATGAAAATTATCAATAACAATTTTAATTAATTCTCCATTTTGTAAAATTCCTTTCTTCATAAAAATAATTTAATGAAAATTAAATTTAATGAACTTAAGCCTAATTAAAAATAGTAAAAATTTGGATTAAAAACCATGAATAGTTCAACAAAATAACCACAATACTAATTATTGTTAAAGCTAAGGCACAAGCTCTATGTGTTCATTTGTCCTTCAAGTTGTGCTGAAAAATGTCAACAAGAAAAAGATAGACAAAAACATGATAAGCAAAAAATGTTCTTTGGACTTCAAGAAGAATTCTTGACAAAAGTACGAAAAAACAGAAGTAAGGAAAACATGTGAGATCAATTAAAAATGGATAATCATTCAAAAAGCAAATTTCGATCAACCAAAGGTTAAAATACAATTTGGTTTAAGGATTGATGTTTGACTACTGACGTCAGCAGTCATCGATGGCTGCGAGTGTAAGACGGCAAATCCCTCTGAGGAGACCTAGTGGTTGAGGTCGAAACATGTCAGGGTAACCAGCCGCCTGGGTTCGAATCACACGCCAGCCAGCCTGGCTTCGAATCCCAGGTCAGTCAAGAATGAAAATTATCAATAACAATTTTAATTAATTCTCCATGTTGTAAAATTCCTTTCTTCATAAAAATAATTTAATGAAAATTAAATTTAATGAACTTAAGCCTAATTAAAAATAGTAAAAATTTGGATTAAAAACCATGAATAGTTCAACAAAATAACCACAATACTAATTAATTTTTTTAATTAAAATTAAAAATATCATTTATTTAAAAAAAATATTCACAAGTTTTTACAATTTTTAGTAATCAATATAATCATTTTGGTTACATGTGCACAATCAACAACTGGTTGGCTTGGTTCTATGAATTTGGTATGAATTTGGTGATTAGAGACAATTTTTAATTTTTTCTGTGTATGAAGGTAAACCAATTAATTTAGATATAAAAATTTACATTGGGCTTGGTCACGTAGCTGTTGAGTTCAACTGATACAAAACTGTTTATGTCTTAGAAATGGCATGACAATCAGCCCACGTTGTGTCCATATTTTATTTTTAAATTTGCACGAGAAAGCAAGGTGGCTTTGCATAAGAATTTCAACGATATTACTTTCTTTGATCTGCTGTTGAGGTTGAGCAAAAGATGTTGACTTTAGGCAGCTTACAAATTTTTATGATGGAAAAAATGTCTTGAGTGAAATTTTTTACTTTGCGTTTCAAAGACAAACACTCAACAGTTACGTCTAATGAACGTACCCATTGGAAAAGTGCCGATTATTATAAAGTGGGATATACACTATCGATCATGAGAGACAGTTTTGCTCAAATTTTCGCTTGCTCGATAGTGTGGCTGCTTATTTGCATCAGTCAAGCGCTAACTACGAATTATTTGCCAGTTCACTGTTACTCAAGTTCAATAGTGTAAACCTCCTTAATATTCGCAAAGTCACACTTTTTCTAAAATTTCATCTTTGACCTTAATTTCAGCTTAACGAAGCTATTTCTTGAATTTCTTCTCGACTTCTGAACACATCCTTAAAATACTCCCATAATTTTCTTCAACTATTTGCCTTAATAAATCAAGAAGTCATGTCGCTGCTGGCTCATTAATTACATTGTTTAACATTGTATCTTTCCATTTATAAAACGCCAAGTCTTCTTTGCAACAACCTGAAATATTAAAAAAATTACATTGAAATAATGAAGAGACCATTTTAAACTCCTTGATATATTTTTGGACCACCCTGTACTTAGAACTATAAAAAAAAACAACACAAATGTTTTCTTCAGGTATTCCCACTGTTGTGCGCACTAACATATTAATACGAAGCATGGGTCCGGTATCAGAATTGGATATGGACTATTCAATGGATTGTTATTTTCGTCAATATTGGAGAGATAAGCGTTTGAGTTTTCAAGGTCCTATCAAAAGTTTGTCACTAAGTATTAAAGTAAGATTCCAAATATTTATTAAAAACGATTATTACACATTTTTTTGGTTAACAGATGCTGGACAAAATTTGGCGCCCCGACACGTACTTCTATAATGGAAAACATTCACACATACACACCATTACAGTGCCTAACAAACTGTTGCGTTTAGATCAAGATGGTGGCATTTTGTACTCAATGCGGTAAATAAAGCAACGATAAATGTTGTGAAGTAATTTCTTTATTGTTTTAGTTTTAATCCTGCTACCAGTCTTACCATTAAGGCCACCTGTCCCATGGAATTAATTAACTTTCCCATGGATCATCAATCATGCCCTTTATTTATTGGAAGTTGTAAGTATTTAAGAAAATTATGAAATTTTAAATGCTCTGTTACGTTTCAATTACAATTGCAGATGGTTACACTAGTCGGCAGTTGGTTTACGAATGGAAGGGTGGTGATGATGCTGTTTCATTTGTGCCTGGTATGACTTTGAATCAATTTGACTTGATAAGTATGAGAAATCGCAATTTAACTTATGCAAGAAGAGAGGGTGAATTTTCAACACTTCATGTAGCGTTTAACCTTAAAAGGCATACGGGTTACTTTTTGATACAGGTATGATAGAGTATGTTTTATGCCAAGAAGAAAGCAAAATATTTTTTGCATAAGACTTTAATTTAAGGCAATAGCATAAGACCTTCTTATGGAATGTTGGTATAAGAAGCTTTTTTAATAAGAAGTAAAAGATGAAAGTATGCTCTGACTTAAATCGGCATATGTAGTAAAAATCGGCACTATAGTATTAAATCGCAGAATATTTTAAAATGAAAAACCAACATAGGACGACATATTCGGCAGATGTATATAAATGAAAGTTGTATAAGATGGTAGCATATAATGTTAGTATTATAGGTTAGGTTTGGTTCCATGGGCAGCCATCGAGAGATAGCTCACTTGGGTCCTTTAGCGGTCCCTTTGTGATACCCAGCGCCAATGCCCATCCCGAAGAGCAGTTATTCAGATGGCGTCACTGCAAGGTTGAGCCAATTCGTCTTCCTAATGAAGAGAAGAAGAAATTTTAGTTCTATTTTTAATAGATCCTCCAAACAGGAAAACACCGGTTTTCCCAGGTATTTTTTCCCTGATGCCCCGTAGCCCAGGGCATTGACAGAGAAAGTGAAGCACAGTTTCCTCTTCCTCCTCATCATGACAACTTCTACAGTAGTCATTGAATACCAGACCCATTCTTCTAGCATGAGTCCCAACAGACCAGTGTCCAGTTATGACCGACAGCACGGTCCTGATTTGGTTCCTATTGAACTTAAGTAGAGATTCGGTTCTCCGTTCATCATATCCAGGCCAAAGTGCCCTGGATGTGGAGCAGGTGGAATCACGGGTCCATCCCTCTTGCGCAATTCTATAGTTCTCGCGCCGAGTGAGTGACTTACAGTGAGCCATTAGAAGGCCAATGAATTGATCAATGAATGTTTCATCCATACGACGACCTTCCTTTGCCAACTCATCTGCTATCTGGTTACCCGGGCTGTTTGAGTGCCCGTATATCTATATAAGCGTTAACTCTGAATGTTCAGCAATCTCATTCAAAGACATCCGACATTCCACAGTCAACCTAGATGTCATATAGACACCCGCAAGAGAGGCAATGGCAGCCTTGCTATCAGTAAATATACGTATATCTCCCGATACGCGATTATACTTTAGCCAGTTGGCTGCCCGCTTTATAGCCGAGATGTTAGTATTATGGGAAGTGGTAGTATAAAACCCAAGGCACATTTATAAGATGGACTCGTCACTCTGTTCATTTTTTGTGTTTACAGAAAATTACCAAAATTGTCTCCATATAAAAAAAAAGAAAATTTTACGCGCGCATGCAAATTTTTTGTCTCATACATACGAAATTAACACTTAGACTGCTTGTTGGGCTATTAACGGTGCACTGTGTTTATAATAGGTAATGCATCTACCTAAGATATGCAAATTTTGTGAGGTGTATGACGCAACGTCAGAATATCTGCTCTGCTGCTGTCCCGTCAGGCGGAAATTTTCAAAGGGCATATGATGAGCCCAACTGAAATGTATGATCTTTTATCAGGCAGGGTAATAGGTTTTATACGTAGCCTGAACCTGACGTGGTGAAATACATGGGCTGCACAAAATGTCCTCTGGGTCGTGGTGCTTATGGCCTTCTACGTACATACATATATATAACAAATATTTTGACAATTTTGATTTATGAATGTGCATTGCATAAAACCCAAGTATAAGTTTTTCGAAAAATTAAAAATAGGTTTTTGTTGTAGAATAAGACAGTAGTTAAGAGCCATAGTTATATTTTGTACTATCTCTTATACCATCAAGACAGAGAGAAATTGTAGAGAAAAATATATGAGAACTAGAGATGTTGGAAAATACTTTAAGATGAGCACCTGCCAAATGATCTTAACAGTGGATTGTAACCACTGGGTGACAAAATTCGTTTGTCAACCGCCCTCTTGCATACTCGGTTAAAACAGACACAGATTGCAATTTGAGTGTTTAGTCCCACAAAAATTATACTCCAACCTCTAACTTCGGATACGGTTTTAGTTATAAACCGCAGCCACCATGTGGTTTCCGAAAGCTTCTTTTCGACAAAAAACCCGCCCTTCGTTGAACCTTTGAGTTCATGCATTGAAAGAGGCACTCCCCCGCCAGACGAAGAACAACTCAATAAAAAACACACTTCTCTCAGAAAATTAATGCTTTCGAAAAGACAATTATCATGAAATACAGGAAGCATTTCCCGCAAGAAGCATACTAACGGATGCCTTAACTAATAGTTAGTCTGGTGGCGTACCACCGGGGGCCACTGAGTCCCGTGGTAGCAGAGAGATTGGATCTCTGGTCAGCCTTCGCTCTCAAGAAATCACGAAGACTTCAAGAGGCGTATATATATTTAAGTCTTTGTCGAATTCCAGGTTCACTGCACCTTATTTGCCTAGGAGGATGAAACACCATAAGGTGAAAAATTCTTGAGAAAATCGCTACACCCACCGGGTGTCTAGAGGTAGCATAAGACAGAAACATTAGAAATATTTTAGTATAAGAAAGTATTATAAGTCGAATGTATAAGACTTTGTTATATTGTATTAAAAAAGCCGGCAGAATTAGCGTTCGCTTGGCTTCACAACCTTAACAAAACATAATTATAGGTTTATGTACCTTGCATCCTCATTGTGGTCTTATCGTGGGTCTCCTTTTGGATTCATCGCGAAGCAACTAGCGATCGTGTTGGATTGTGTGTTACTGCTGTGCTAACCCTCTCCACCATCAGTCTTGATTCTCGTATTGATTTACCAAAAGTTAAATATGCCACCGCACTTGATTGGTTCCTGCTTATGTGTTTTCTCTATTGTATTGCCACTCTGTTGGAATTTGCTGGGGTGCATTATTTCACAAAAGTCGGAAGTGGTGAAATACCTGCAATTAGTGAAGATGAATGGGAAGATATGGAAGAAGAACAATTCGACTATGATGACATCGAGCCAGAATTACCTTCAATGCGTGAGAGTAATGAGTCTTTGGCAGCAGAACTCTCACAAAATTCTGAATGTGCTCAAAATATGCCAGGAGGTTTTCGTAAACGTAATGTAATGATCTGTCCAATATATGATGATGATCCGACACATATCTTCCAATGCCCCTCTTCGCATGCATCGACTATGGAGAGAACAACACAAACAGATGCACCAGTCATATCGAAGGCCAAGCAAATGTGGTTGTGTTTTATAGGAGATACGAAATTTCGCAAAGATCGTGAGAGAGAGGCAGCCAATAATAAAAAAGGTATGAACGAAATATTAACTTTAAAAAGATATATTTAAAGTTTACATTATTTTCTAGGACCTCGCTACGTCAACAGTGTGTCTCTAATTGATCGCATTTCACGTTATGCCTTTCCCATGTCATTTGCTCTCTTTAATCTCATTTACTGGTTGGCTTACGGCATGTTTAAGAAGGACTTTTCTTGGGCCAATTTTAAAGGTTAAAAATGATTTATTGTAGGTAAACAAACACAAATGAACACAATACCAAAAAAAATATTCAATTGCCTTGTTCAAATGAAATACTAATACATGAATTTATGCCAAATATACATACATATCTACCCACAAACACACTCTCAAAGACACAAACATTTATGCCAAATTTTATGCTTTTGTTATTCACATTAATTCGTTGTTTATTGCTATTGTTGTTATGAATTCTTAAAAAAAAATACATAAATAAATAAGTCTTTGTTAACAAGTATTTAACTAACTCTTTTTGATTGTTTATCTTAATCAGAGAGTCAAACGCAGCAATACCTGTAATCAAATATGTACATGTAAGTGGTTCATAAACAAGTTGAAAATGTAAATGTTGCCTCAACATTGTCAACTTGACACATTTATTTTTCAAGTCTGCGTCAGAGTCTTGAGTATGTGTGCATCTTTGTGGCGTATTTTGTTTATTTTGTTTTTTTTAGACAAACAAAAGAGGAAATATGGAACAAAATTAAGTGTTCTAAATTTTCCACCTTGACATTAGCCAACAACTATGGGCTTATAAACAAATTTTTATTTTAAATATTTGTTTCAGCTTAAATTAGAATCAACCGATGGCAGAAGGTATTTTTTATTTATTTATATAATCTTTTTTTTTTTTTTTTTTTTGACTAACATTGTAATGAACTATTAGAATTATTATGTTTTACACTGTAATGTAATTTTATATATAAATAAATCAGACTTGTGATTTATTTTCTAAGCAAATATACATTATTTAAATATTGACATCATACTTTTTTAATAAAAATACGATTTAAATTATCTTCCACATGTTTCACTTCACCGCACTTCCAAGCACTGTATATTAGTGAAGCTTAAGAATCAAGAAAGCATAGCTTCATAACAAAACAATACAGTACATCATTTAAAAAGCTATTGCTTCAGTGCTTGGTAATGGTTTGTTAAGAAAGTTTACCTAAAATATAAAAGGTAAAGTAAAGTGACATAAAATGTTAGCAAGTGCAGTAGAAAATGATCAGTAGTTTTTTATCAATTAAAAAATTGTTTAAAAAGTATTTCAATTTAATTAATGTGATAATAGAATCAATTATTTTTTTAGTTAAAAGAAAATTAAAAATATAATTTGGATTTAACCTTCATAAGGTCTTCGGGTCAAATTTGATCCATTTTGGTATCAAAAATTTTTTTTTTCCCAAAAGTGAGTGATTGATATTTTTGATATTTTAGGATTTTTATTTAATTTTAAACCTAAACAACTAAGTAAGGGTTTTAGAAAACTATACTGGCATGAAAAATATTTATAAAGTTTTTTACACTCAGCAATTGCATCAAAAAGTGGTGAAATAAGATATTTCAAGAAACATTTTGCTAATTCTTATATAAGAATTACAAGGGCTTTCCAGTGTTCATTTATTTTTTCCACCTCCTGCGTTGAATATTATTTTGAAATATAGGGAAGGTAAACGTGGACTTGGTATTGATTTGATTGAAGTTTACGACACCGAAATGTTCGCATATATTGGTTTACGTCTGTTAGATGGAGTTTATAGATCAAATAATAAAATTACTGAAAGTGTGTGGGATTCGGAGAAAGGAAGACATATTTTAAGAGCAATCCTGCCGTGAAAAAATTTTAAAAATCTTCTGAGCGTAATAAATTTGGACAACAACGATACTCGCAGCGGATGCCGAATTTTGAAATTTATGGGTTGAAATATTGTCCAAACTTTAAAATTTTTCTCAAGACGTTACAATTTATGAGCAGCTAGTAGCGTTCAGAGAAAGATGGACATTTTGACAGTATATATCACCAAAATCAGCCTTGTATGGTATACAATTTTGGGAACATTGCGATTCGACCACTAACTATACCTGTAATTAACAACCGTATACAGGCAAAGAAATGGGAGCTATGCGTAAAAGAAACCGAGCTAAGCGTATATGTCTTAAGTTGATAGTTATTCTGAATGGTCACAATGTGACTGCGGGTTTTTTTTTTTGCCTGCTACCAATTGGGATAAAAAGTGATAGAGAATTACTGAAGAAGGAATTGCCACTAAGGATACTACCCTTTTTCATATGTATATTCCAAAAAAGAATAAGTCTGTAAAACTTCCCAACAATTTGATTCAGCTCAGAAATTAGTAATCGCGAGGACAAAAAACGCAAATAATATTAGCTTATAAAATTTCAAAGGAGGGAATGTTGTATCGTATTGTTCTTCCAAAGGAAGCCTTATCAATGGCATCAAGCTGTATTTAACTGCCATAGCTTTTATATTATTTACATCAGCTAACCATGTCTGGAACGACGGTTTTGCAAACTCGGAAATTTTTAGGAAATTAGGGCTTGCAACATTTCACGTCCAATATAAAACAGCGAAAAACATTACCCAGAGCCTAATTTTTCCGAGAAATTGGAAACTAGCTGCGCGTAGTAGCTGAGCAGAAACAATAACAATAAAAAAATGTGGGAAACATTAAAAAATAAATGTTTTTATATAATATTTTCTACTTGGGTCAAAAAAAGTGCTTTTACATATGTAGCATATGCATATATCATACGCGAATTAAATACCGTGCAGTAGTACACAGAAAAAATTATTCATGTTCTCCAATCACCAAATTCACAATATCAAGTAAACAATTTATTGATTTTGCACCTATTACCAAAATGATTATATTGATTACTAAAAATTGTAAAGTGGTGAGTATTTTTTTTTTTTCAATAAATGATATTTTTAATTTTAGTTAAAAAATGATCAAAAGCTTTGCCTTTTCAAACAATATGTTAGTTTATTTAATTAAATATTGACAATTCCCAACAACAATTCTACATGTTTAAATTATTTTATTTTAAGCGAAAAAAGTCAATTAAGATTTGTTGTTATTTAATTAAAATTTTAATTGAAAATTTATTTCAAAACAACTAAAATGTTAATTAAATCAAAATTAAAATTTTAATTTTCTTTCAACAAAAAAAATAATTGATTCAATTATCACATTAATTAAATTTAAATACTTTTTAAAGCACTTTTTTAATTGATAAAACACTTTTTTCTGTGTATGCAAGATTTTGGGCTAATACACATTTCTCATTGCAACATGCTTTACTTGGTAAGAGCAGTTTTTACTGGGTGTATTGGTTAACGTTGCAACTCTAATTGCTGTCATCTGTGACGTGTTATATTATTTAGTCTGGGTTCACATTATTAAATTATTCTTTCAGAAAGTCTGAGTTTATTGGTGAGAAGGGAGAGAGCAATAGCCTGTTCTCTTCCCCTTTCACCAATAAACTCAGACTTTCTGAAATAAATCTTTCTAGTGGTAACGCAGACTTAAGTCTAATTTACATTATCACACAAGTCTTACGTATTTTGACAGAAATGATTCCCTGATCTAATTATTCAAAAACATAACCAAAAAAACTTATCATGACAAGGTTGTATTTTCTTCCAAATACATAAGAATTTTGTTATAGTGTAAACTCGCCTTTAAGAACAGTCGCGTCACGATGTTCGTTTTTAAACTCCTCCGAAATGGCTCAATCAGTTTTTATGAAATTTTGTATGTGTATTTGGTAAGTATGACAACAGGTCGTAAAGTATATTTCATACCGCTAAGTCATTTGGGTTCCCCTATAGAAATTGTTTTCCATTACTTTGGCAAACATTTTTTTAATTGGCATTAAAAAATACACAAATACAGACAAAAACAATAAAATGTACTTTGGATTTCAAGAAGAATTCTTGACAAAAAGTACGAAAAACTGAAGTGAGGAAGAACATATAAATCAATTAAAATAGGTAATCATTCATTCAAAGCAAATTTCGATCTACCAAGGTAAAATACCATTTGGTTTAAAGATTGATGTTTTACTATTGACATCATCCGTCGTCAATGGAGGTGAGAGTTAAGCAGCAAACCCCTCTGAAGAGATTGTGTGGTTACAATCGAAACTAGTCAAGGCAACCTGTCCGTGAAAACCTGGATTCAATTCCTAGCTTAGTCAAGAATGAAAAAGTATTAAAAATTTTATTTAATTTCATGTTGTAAAATTCCTTTTCATAAAAAAAAAAAAAAAATTATTTAATGAAAATTAAATTCAATGGCATGATTAAAATTTCGAAATTTGGATTAAAAACCATTAACAGTTCAACAAATTTACCACAATATTAATACACCCATTTTTAGATATCGGCAATGAAAAATAACGTTTTTGGTATTATTGGACCACTCAAAGGCTTTTGATACAATGCACCATTCAATTTTGTGCATGAAATTATCCAAACTATTTAAATTTTCCACGTTTGCGGTGAAACTGTTGTCATCATACCTCTCAAGTAGATGCCAATCAGTTGCAAATGCTGAAACTATATCGCGTTCTTTACAAGTAACTAGAGGTGTCCCACAGGGATCCATCCTTGGACCACTGCTATACTCCTTATATGCGAACGATCTCCCAAACCAACTATCGTATTCTAGTATACAAATGTATGCTGATGATGTTCAGCTGTATCACAGTAGTCCTAAAGAGTCAGCTAATATGAAAATACGGGAGTTAAATCATGATCTTCAGAAAATACTTACGTGGGCATCGGCTAACGGTTTGCGACTTAATCCTTATAAATCCAAATGCATATTAATATGTAAAAGAGCCACTCAAATAAATTTTGAGGTAAATTTATTTCTTGGTGATTCGAGAATCGATGTTGTAGATTCAGCAAGAAACTTAGGAGTACTATTTAACAAAACTTTAACCTGGTCGAATCACATTACACAAGTTTGTGGTAAAGTATATGGCATGTTGCGAAGTTTATGGACTACTCAGCACTTTACACCTCTGCAAGTAAGAATATTACTTGCAAAAACATATCTTCTTCCGACACTTTTATACTCATCTGAAATTTTTACTGGTTGTAACACAAATGATATGAGAAAGCTGACCGTAACATACAACAATATCATCCGTTACATTTTCGCTTTAAAAAGATTTGATCATATATCGCAGCACTCTTGTCGCTTATTTAATATGTCATTTTCAAACTATCTTCAATTCAAAAACTTAATATTACTTCACAAAATAATAACGACAAAGGAGCCAAAATATCTTTATGAACGTCTGCAGTTTTCTAGATCGTGTAGAGGAAAAAATTTAATACAATTTCGTCATCGTGACCATGCTTCTGAATGCCAATACTTTATATTAAGCATACGTCTCTGGAATCAACTTCCAAATGATTTGCAAATCACTAGCAACGCTATAAGATTTAGAAAATTACTAAGGGAATATTTTTCGTAAATTTTCGTAAATTTTTTTTAATGTTTTAAATGTAAACTTTCTTATTTTTATAAACCTTTACTTTATATATTTTACTCTATTTAAATTTAAATATAATCTATGTAGTTTTTAAAAAAATATTTTTTATCAATGTATACTTTAACTAGTCTGATCCTAATGCTGTAATTTATAAGATATTTAGTCAATTCACAAGGTATCCTAACATGTCATATTGTCAAAATGTCCTAATATTTCACAATGGTTTAAAAATATTGTTGTACGGCTCAGCCGCTCAGCACTGGACTTTTCTGATTAATTACTACAGCACAATAAACACAGCAAGCAACGTTCCATTTATTTAAGACACTTTTTGTTAACAAACCAACAACAATATTTTTAAACCATTGTGAAATATTAGGACATTTTGACAATATGACATGTTAGGATACCTTGTGAATTGACTAATTGTGTCTTGTTGTATTAGAAAATCGAATTAATAAATACAAATACAAAAAAAAAAAAAAAAAAAAAAAAAAAAAAAAAGTTGTCTATGAAATGACCCACTAATTTCTGCACAATTGTTGATTCCCAAAATGCTCTCATTGACCGCATATTTTCTAATGTAAGCAAACAATACAAAAATTAAACCTTGCTGTCAAGAGCCATTAAGTAGCAAAAAATGCGGATGCCAATGATTTAAGCTTCATGATACTGCGGTCGTTGTCAGGCAACTTCTTTTATACAAATCGATACATACAGTTTGTGCTTCCAAAGAAGCTATAAATTAACAGATTTTTTGAACTCACTTGATTTGCCAATCATGTAATTACACCCTCTGCGACTGAAAGTTGGATCTCCGGTTATTTTACTTCAGAATTTGAACACACCAAGACTGTGAAATTATGAAAAATGTTATGGAAACCACGATTTTGAATGGTGAATTTTCGAATATTGTTTTTGCTGCCAAGAATCCCAATGATTCTCACAGAAATGCCTATTAAATTCAAACGCGTTTATTAAATTTTTTATTAAATTGACATTCACAATGCCAATCAATAAGTCGAAAGGTTTAAAGATATATTTTTGCGGCTAAGATTTGGGAACACCATGTTTCTCACACAGCCAATTATACGTGGCATGTTATCGAATTGCTTTTCAAAATTAATATTAATTTAATTTATTTAATTTTCCTAATTAAGTAATAAAAAAATATTACTTATTTTACTTTGCATTTAACTATAACGTAAATGACAAAATGTAATACAATGAATTGAAAAAAATGGTTGGTGTTTTTTGTGTTGGTTTTTCCTCTTGATGGAAGATACATCGGTGTCAAAACTAAAAAACACCGACATCGTCCATTTAATATATTAATTTATATCAATTTATTTTATAATATTGTTAATTTTTAGTTTTTCAATTTTTTTTGTATTAATATTGATGTCTCCCGGGCGGAATATTGTGCCACATGGTCTAAAATTGATGTCGAAAAAAATTCAGCCAAATCGGATAACTTTAACCCGTGCCCCTTTGAGGTCAAAGTTCAAATGATAAAAAAAAAATTTTCCATACAAGCAAAAAATTTTTTTTTTCGATTTTTTTTATTTTTTATTTTTTAATATTAGTAAGCTTTATTAGCTTATTAAGAACAAAAAATTTCATTTCGATCGGACAAGATTTTCAGTTTCAAAAGTGACTCTGAAAAAAAATTTTCAGGCTTGTTAGGGGCTTACTCTAAAAAGTTTTCAAAATGTTTTTTTTTTTAGGTTTGACAAGCATACATTAAAGATATTTTGTCGCTCTTAATAATTGGTTTTTTAAATTTTTTTTTAAAAATTTTTTTTGTATGGAAATTTTTTTTTATCATTTGAACTTTGACCTCAAAGGGGCACGGGTTAAAGTTATCCGATTTGGCTGAAATTTTTTCCACATCAGTTTTAGACCATGTGGCACAATATTCCGCCCGGGAGATGTTGAAAAGCCAAAGTTGAAATTTAGCTGCCACCCTAATGTACATACCTACATAATATGCATTGCATAACTACATATACATATGTAATAAGGGGAACCTCCTTTTATAAACTAAAGAAATGTTAAATAAATTTTGGAGACTGTGTAAGTGGGTTATAACTTTTTAAATTTCTTGCAAATATCAGTTCTCCCAAGGTAAAATCGTGTAGGGCATGGAAAAATATTTTTCAACTGCATTTTTAATTCGTTGCTATCGTTAAAAAAGTGCACGCGCCAAACGCCATGAAGTTTTTAATAAGAATGGTTTTTTATTACTGAAATTATAAAATATTTATTTGATTAAAGTCCATTTGAATTTAAAATTTTAAAGAAAATTTATTATAAGCATTAATTAATTTTTAGACATTTTGTTAAAGCCCATTTGAATTTAAAATAAATCTTATTATTTAATTAGGTAACACAGAAAAACGTGTTTTATCAATTAAAAAAATGGTTTAAAAAGAATTTAAATTTAATTAATGTGATAATTGAAGCAATTATTTTTTTAGTTTAACTTTTTTCGTTTAAAATAAAATAATTTAATCATCTAGAATTGTTGTTGGGAATTGTCCATATTTAATTGAATAAATTAACACATTGTTTGAAATGACAAAGTTTTTTGATAATTTTTTTAATTAAAATTAATAATATCATTTATTGAAAAAAAAAAATATTTTCAATATTACAATTTTTAGTAATCAATATAATCATTTTGGTAATAGATGCAAAATCAACAAATTGTTATTATGATATTATGAATTGATATTATGAATTTGGTATAAATTTGGTGATTGGAGAAAAATATTAATTTTCTGTGAAGAATTTAAAGTTTTCAATAAAAAAAAATTTTTTTTAAATTAACTTTTGGGGAAATTCCTTAAAAATTAATTTTTAAAATTTCTTTTAAATTTGAAAAGTTCTATGATTTCGGAGTGTTGTATTCAAAGCATTTATTTTTTTTTTTTTTTTTAATATTTTAATTTGATATATAAATATATATTTTTAAATTTGTTAAAAAATTGTTAAATTTTGTTAAATAATAAAGAAAAACCCTGAAGAGGGTACACAATTGAGTGCCGAAATATTGGTCAAAATAAATTTAAAATTTTATACAAAAACTAGCATTTAACCCGCTACTTCGTTAGCGCCCCTTTTTCTTATGTGGACATATTTTTACGCCAAAGTTTATGTTTCTAGGTTTAAACCCGCTTCTTTGTAAAGGGACGATTTGTACCTCTAAACGTTCGTACTTCGAAAAATTTTATTTGTATTTTTTAGATACGTTACGAATGTGATATTTTTTTATTTCAATGTTTATTGGTTTAATAGATAGATGGCGTGGTAAAAAAGTTTTAAAATACAGGTCTACTCCCCAAAAGGGTCTAATTTCAAAAAAGTACCAGACACCTAACCGCTTATTATTTTAATGAACATCAGGTTAGGGAATTTCCCGTTTTAAATTTTTTTACCCTTTAACCATAAAAATTTCCAAAACTCCCATCATAGGTAATCGATTTCGCGAGAGGCCAACCTCCAGGGCAAATTTCAGCATTTTACTTCAGGTTTAGGTCGTGCGATGATGAATCAGGCAGTAACTTTACAATTTTATATTATATAGGTAGATGAAGAAAAAGGTTTAAAAAAAAAAATAACAGAATTAGGTACGATTTTCACCCCTAAACATTCGAATTTCGAAACGCATCAAATTTGTATTTGAATTTTTTAGATAAGTTACGAATGTGATATATTTTTTATTTTAATGTTTATTGGTTTAAAATATAGATGGCATAGCAAAAAAGTTTTTAAAAATACAGGTTTTACCCGTTTACTCCTTATTTTAAAAAAGTGCTAGACACCTGTTCGCTTATTTTTAATAAACAATAATAGGTATTCAATTTTTTTGTATCTCCTTTAGCTTAGCAGATATGAGGTCAGCGTGATCGATTTTATGAAAGGCCTGCCTCAGGTCCAAATGTCAACTTTTTAGCTTCAGGCGTTTAGGCTGTGCGATGAAAATAAATAGATGAAGAAAAAATATCTTGGAAAAAGTTACAAAATTACTTACGATTTTTACCCCTTAAACGTTCGAATTCAGAAAAAGTACAAAATTTTCACTTGGCATTTTTTAGATAAGTTACGAATTTTATATAATTTTTATTTCTATGTGCATTGATTTAAACGGTAGATGGGGGACAAAAAAGAACCAAAATTCAGGTTTTACACTTTGAGTCCCTAAAAGAGCCGAATTTCGAAATAGTACCAGACACCTGTTCTCCTTTTTTATTTAGTTAACAACAATAAAAGCACAAAATAAAGTACAAAAAAGTACCAAAAATTGCCTCTTACAGATGCTCATTCAACGCTTTGCTTGTTTAATTTTATGTTTGTGGCTGCAATACTAACAAAAATTCAATAAGTACCTGTTGGCAAACAATACAGTACGAAAAAGTACTAAAAAACCACTCTTACAGATTCTCATTCACTTGGGAACTTGTATGTTTAATTTTATATTTATAGGTCCAATTTTAACGGAAATTCAAAAAGTAACAGGTAAAGAACAAAAAGTACCAAAAAGCCCCTCTTACAAATTCTCATTCACTCAGGGCATTGCATTTTTAATTTTATGTTTGTAGATCCAATATTAACGAAAATAAAAAACGTACCAGTTAAAAAACGAAAAAGTACCAAGAAGATCCCTCTTATAGGTTCTTGTCCACTCAGGACATTTAATGTTGAATTTTATGATTTTAGATCCAATACTAACGGAACTTCAAATAGTACCAGTTAAAGACCAAAAGGTACCAAGAAGCCCGTCTTACAGATTTTGATTTACTCAGGAGCATGCATGTTTAATTTTATGTCCATAGGTCCAATATTAACGAAAATTAAAAAAAGTACCAGTTAAATAACGAAAAAGTACCAAAAAGATCCCTCTAACAAATTCTTATTCACTCAGGACTTTGCATGTTTAGTTTTATGTTTCTAGGTCTAATACTAACGGAAATTAAAAAAGTACCAGTTGAAGATCAAAAATACCAAAAAGTACCCTCAGAGTAAAAGTACACTCAGGACATTGCATGTTGAAGTTTATGTTTCTAGGTCCAATATTAACGATAATTAAAAAAATTGTCAGTTGTGGAACCAAAAACCTAAAGCAAGAAATAAAATTTCGCGTATTTCCCTTTTTTGGTACTTTTTTCTCCCCATTGAAGCATAAAAAATTTCAATATTGTAGTAGGAGCCCATAATTTAATACGTATATGTCAATGAATAAAAAAAAATGTTTTGTAAAAAAGTACCAAAAATAGTAACGGTTTTTACCCTCTAAACGTCCGAATTTCCAAAAAGTACCAAATTTGTATTTGGATTTTTTAGATAAGTTTCAAATGTGATATAACCCTTATTTCTATGTTTATTAGTTAAAAAGATAGATGGGGTGACAAAAAAGTATCAAAATAGAGATTTTACCCGTTTACTCCGCATTTCCCCTTTTTGGTACTTTTTTCTCCCCATAGAAGCATGAAAAATTTCAATATTGTAGTGGGAGCCCATAATTTAATACGTTTATGTCAATAAATAAAAAAAAAATGTTTTATAAAAAAAGTACCAAAAATAGTTACGCTTTTTACCCCTTAAACGTCCGAATTTCGAAAAAGTACCAAATCCGTATTTGGATTTTTTAGATAAGTTTCAAATGTGATATAACCCTTATTTCTATGTTTATGGGTTTAAAAGATAGATGGGGTGACAAAAAAGTACCAAAATACAGGTTTTACCCGTTTACTCCGTTAAAGGGCTGAATTTCCAAAAAGTACCAGACACCTGTCCGCTTATTTTGCTAAAGAACAACGATAAGTATTAAATTTTTTTTGTATCTCTTTTAGTTTTAGAGATATAAGGGTACCGAATTTACCCGTTTTTGCCCTTTTTTACCCCCTAAACATTCGAATTTCCAAAAATCCCGTCTTAGTGGATCGATTTGGGGAGAGACCAACCCCTGGTCCAAATTTCAAGTTTTTAGCTTCAGGCGTTTAGGCTGTGCGATGATGAATCAGTCAGTCAGTCAGTCAGTCAGTCAGTCAGTCAGTCAGTCAGTAACGTTACAATTTTATATATATAGATAAGACCTCAAGTTTGAACCTTATACATATAATTTTAAAATATTTCAAATATAATAAGAAAAAATGTTTACAATATTATTGAATACTAGCATTTAACCCGCTACTTCGTTAGCGCCCCTTTTTCTTATGTGGACATATTTTTACGCCAAAGTTTATGTTTCTAGGTTTAAACCCGCTACTTTGTAATGGGACGATTTGTACCTCTAAATGTTCGTATTTCGAAAATTTTTATTTGTATTTTTTAGATACGTTACGAATGTGATATTTTTTTATATCAATGTTTATTGGTTTAATAGATGTAGTGGCAAAAAAGTTTAAAGATACAGGTTTACTCCCCAAAAGGGTCTAATTTCAAAAAAGTACCAGACACCTAACCGCTTATTATTTTAATGAACATCAGGTTAGGGAATTTCCCGTTTTAACCTCTTTTACCCTCTAACCATAACAATTTCCAAAACTCCCATCATAGGTAATCGATTTCGCGACAGGCCAACCTCCCGGGCAAATTTCAGCATTTTAGTTCAGGCGTTTAGGTCGTGCGATGATGAATCATGCAGTAACATTACAATTTTATATTATACTAGCATTTAACCCGCTACTTCGTTAGCGCCCCTTTTTCTTATGTGGACATATTTTTACGCCAAAGTTTATGTTTCTAGGTTTAAACCCGCTTCTTTGTAAAGGGACGATTTGTACCTCTAAACGTTCGTACTTCGAAAAATTTTATTTGTATTTTTTAGATACGTTACGAATGTGATATTTTTTTATTTCAATGTTTATTGGTTTAATAGATAGATGGCGTGGTAAAAAAGTTTTAAAATACAGGTCTACTCCCCAAAAGGGTCTAATTTCAAAAAAGTACCAGACACCTAACCGCTTATTATTTTAATGAACATCAGGTTAGGGAATTTCCCGTTTTAAATTTTTTTACCCTTTAACCATAAAAATTTCCAAAACTCCCATCATAGGTAATCGATTTCGCGAGAGGCCAACCTCCAGGGCAAATTTCAGCATTTTACTTCAGGTTTAGGTCGTGCGATGATGAATCAGGCAGTAACTTTACAATTTTATATTATATAGGTAGATGAAGAAAAATGTTTTGAAAAAAAAAAACAGAATTAGGTACGATTTTCACCCCTTAAACATTCCAATTTCGAAACGCATCAAATTTGTATTTGAATTTTTTAGATAAGTTACGAATGTGATATATTTTTTATTTTAATGTTTATTGGTTTAAAATATAGATGGCATAGCAAAAAAGTTTTTAAAAATACAGGTTTTACCCGTTTACTCCTTATTTCAAAAAAGTGCTAGACACCTGTTCGCTTATTTTTAATAAACAATAATAGGTATTCAATTTTTTTGTATCTCCTTTCGCTTAGCAGATATGAGGTCAGCGTGATAGATTTTATGAAAGGCCTGCCTCAGGTCCAAATGTCAACTTTTTAGCTTCAGGCGTTTAGGCTGTGCGATGAAAATAAATAGATGAAGAAAAAATTTCTTGGAAAAAGTTACAAAATTACTTACGATTTTTACCCCTTAAACGTTCGAATTCAGAAAAAGTACAAAATTTTCACTTGGCATTTTTTAGATAAGTTACGAATTTTATATAATTTTTATTTCTATGTGCATTGATTTAAACGGTAGATGGGGGACAAAAAAGAACCAAAATTCAGGTTTTACACTTTGAGTCCCTAAAAGAGCCGAATTTCGAATAGTACCAGACACCTGTTCTCCTTTTTTATTTAGTTAACAACAATAAAAGCACAAAATAAAGTACAAAAAAGTACCAAAAATTGCCTCTCACAGATGCTCATTCAACGCTTTGCTTGTTTAATTTTATGTTTGTGGCTGCAATACTAACAAAAATTCAATAAGTACCTGTTGGCAAACAATACAGTACGAAAAAGTACTAAAAAACCACTCTTACAGATTCTCATTCACTTGGGAACTTGTATGTTTAATTTTATATTTATAGGTCCAATTTTAACGGAAATTTAAAAAGTAACAGGTAAAGAACAAAAAGTACCAAAAAGCCCCTCTTACAAATTCTCATTCACTCAGGGCATTGCATTTTTAATTTTATGTTTGTAGATCCAATATTAACGAAAATAAAAAACGTACCAGTTAAAAAACGAAAAAGTACCAAGAAGATCCCTCTTATAGGTTCTTGTCCACTCAGGACATTTAATGTTGAATTTTATGATTTTAGATCCAATACTAACGGAACTTCAAATAGTACCAGTTAAAGACCAAAAGGTACCAAGAAGCCCCTCTTACAGATTTTGATTTACTCAGGAGCATGCATGTTTAATTTTATGTCCATAGGTCCAATATTAACGAAAATTAAAAAAAGTACCAGTTAAATAACGAAAAAGTACCAAAAAGATCCCTCTAACAAATTCTTATTCACTCAGGACTTTGCATGTTTAGTTTTATGTTTCTAGGTCTAATACTAACGGAAATTAAAAAAGTACCAGTTGAAGATCAAAAATACCAAAAAGTACCCTCAGAGTAAAAGTACACTCAGGACATTGCATGTTGAAGTTTATGTTTCTAGGTCCAATATTAACGATAATTAAAAAAATTGTCAGTTGTGGAACCAAAAACCTAAAGCAAGAAATAAAATTTCGCGTATTTCCCTTTTTTGGTACTTTTTTTCTCCCCATTGAAGCAAAAAAAATTTCAATATTGTAGTAGGAGCCCATAATTTAATACGTATATGTCAATGAATAAAAAAAAATGTTTTGTAAAAAAGTACCAAAAATAGTAACGGTTTTTACCCTCTAAACGTCCGAATTTCCAAAAAGTACCAAATTTGTATTTGGATTTTTTAGATAAGTTTCAAATGTGATATAACCCTTATTTCTATGTTTATTAGTTAAAAAGATAGATGGGGTGACAAAAAAGTATCAAAATACAGATTTTACCCGTTTACTCCGCATTTCCCCTTTTTGGTACTTTTTTCTCCCCATAGAAGCATGAAAAATTTCAATATTGTAGTGGGAGCCCATAATTTAATACGTTTATGTCAATAAATAAAAAAAAATGTTTTATAAAAAAAGTACCAAAAATAGTTACGCTTTTTACCCCTTAAACGTCCGAATTTCGAAAAAGTACCAAATTCGTATTTGGATTTTTTAGATAAGTTTCAAATGTGATATAACCCTTATTTCTATGTTTATGGGTTTAAAAGATAGATGGGGTGACAAAAAAGTACCAAAATACAGGTTTTACCCGTTTACTCCGTTAAAGGGCTGAATTTCCAAAAAGTACCAGACACCTGTCCGCTTATTTTGCTAAAGAACAACGATAAGTATTAAATTTTTTTTGTATCTCTTTTAGTTTTAGAGATATAAGGGTACCGAATTTACCCGTTTTTGCCCTTTTTTACCCCCTAAACATTCGAATTTCCAAAAATCCCGTCTTAGTGGATCGATTTGGGGAGAGACCAACCCCTGGTCCAAATTTCAAGTTTTTAGCTTCAGGCGTTTAGGCTGTGCGATGATGAATCAGTCAGTCAGTCAGTCAGTCAGTCAGTCAGTAACGTTACAATTTTATATATATATAGATAGATAAAAATTTTTTTTAACAAATCCCATCAATTATATACATATTTTGCAGAAAATTTCCTATAAATTGTAAATCTATATATATAAAAATGCATGTATGTATGCGAATAGCCGCTGAGCCGATCTTTATGAAACTTTTACCGTATATTACTGATGGTCTGGAAGGATCTATAGGGTATATATTTTTTTGAATTTTTAAGTGGGTGTGGCACCTCCCAAACAATGACAATATAAATTCCTGAATATCTGGAGAATCGAAAGACCTAAAGTTTGGAGCAATCGCCTTGTTATCAATGCACAACATCTGTCAAAATTTATGCGGGATTGGATAAGTGGGCGTGGCACAAAATACGTTTATTTATATCTACAGAACGGTAAGAGATATATTGTCCAAATTTGGAATACATAACCTCTCTAATTGGAATGGTGGGCGTAGGATCTCCAATATAAAGACATTATAGATTTATGTTTATCTGGAGAAAGACAAGAGCCAGAGTTTCCAAATTAGGTACTACCCTTTTGGTTATCAATGTAGTAAGCAAACGTACTATTTAATCTTTCATTTTGACGGGATAAAAGCAAATTTTTAAATTTCAAAATCCCGAAATGTTAAAATCCCGAATATTTTTAAATACCGAATTTTCGATTTCTTAAACACAAAATTCGGAACATAATTTTCCCGAATTTTGAAATCATAGATAACAAATTCGAAATTTTTAAGCTTTTGTAAGCGAGTCTGGTGTTTGTTATACCATAAAGCAGAAAATACTTGCCACGGGTCCAATTGAGAAACTTTTGTTGGCGAATCGGGATTTTGGATTTTTTCAATTAGATATTTTGAATTCGAACTTTTATTAAATAAGTAGTTCAAAAACACCATTCCATTTTGAAAATTTGAGATGGTTCCGTTTCGAAGATATTTTTCCTTTTCCAAAGACTCGATTTTCAGTATATACACCACTTTCATTCGGAATTGCGTTTTGCGACGTGGCTGATTAAAAATATGTATATAAATTCGAATGACCGAATCAAATTGTTGCATTTCCAACTTATTATTTATTTTTAAATAAAAATTCTCTTAACAAATATTAAAATTAAAATGTAGGACTAGCGGCAATAATCTCAATTAACTAAAAGCTTTCAAATAAACTTATTTATATCATATCATGTAACAAAATCTACTGATAGATGGAGCCTTTTCCTATTATTAACCGTCAAGTCAAACGGAATTGTCAAAAAAATTTAAAAAAAAAACATTTTGAATTCATGTGATAAACCTGCGCGTATTATGTCAAAAATATGCGCCAACAACGTCAAACTCATAAACAAAACTTAAGCCTCTTTAAAACTCATTGCTCTCACACAGCATCCTGTGCATAACTACACAAAGAGACAAATTCTCAGAGTCCATACTGCTAAGGAAAACATAAAAGCTTTTTGTTGGTTAGAAACGGTTGACTGTAAAGTACGTCTAGATTAGTCGGAACGCAAAAATGTACGGGTACAATTGAAGATTAAACAACAAAAAATATACATAAATTAAGATTTTAAGGAAAGAAAAAAATCTAAAAAAGTAAGATAAAGAGAACAAGCTCCCTAAAAAAAAAAAAAATTTTAAAGTCATGAATAAAAAAAGAATTATAAAATTTAAGTGAAGTCCAAGTGAAAGTGAATGCAACTGAAATTGAAAGTTTATGAAACAAGAAGAGAAAAATAAATTATCTCAAAAGAAAGTAAAATGAGTGAAAATAAATAAATAATGAAAAACCCCAGCTGTCGGGATAAATACTTGTATTCAATTAAGATTTATATAATCCTTTATGTTCGTTATTTGCATTGAAAAGGATTATGTTGGTGACACCATTTAATTTTTTTAACTTCCCTTAGACAAAAAAAATTATTTCCTGTTGGCAAAGATTTTATTTCCTGTCTTAAGTCTATTCAAATTTGTTTTTAATTCCTTTATGAATTATGACAAAAGTGGTGGTTAACTTCTTTAATCCTTAAAAATCCTTAAAAAAAAATTATAGCAACAAAAAAAATGTAGAAAAGTTTTTTACGAGGTTATCTGAATTTGACCAAATTACATGACATTTGCATTAAGTGTTTGCAATAAACACACACATATATCTACTTACACACAGACACATTCTCCCAATCGCTTGAAATCGTTGAAATTTAATAGGAAAACAAGTAAGAGAACTATATTCGGTAATGCCGAATCTTATCAACCCTTCAACATATTAGAATAGAACAGAAATCTATGTAAATACCGCTCCTTAGATATAAATAAATCTATTTTGTGCCAAGGCTACTTTTCCTTTCCCGCCCACATTTTGCAGATGTTGCGTATTAATAACCAAGATGATTGTACCTGAATTGGAAACTTTGGCTCTT
Organism: Pollenia amentaria; assembly: GCA_943735925.1. NCBI lineage: Eukaryota > Metazoa > Arthropoda > Insecta > Diptera > Polleniidae > Pollenia > Pollenia amentaria. Next base: position 192,976,923 of record OX031008.1, on the reverse strand, counting down.
GCAGTTCTTTAGATATACAAGAATCTTTAATGCCTTTTTATAAGAATTGCCATGCCCACTTCTCGAATCCTGTCCACATTTTCTCGGAAGTTGTGTATTAATAACCAAATGCTTGTACTTAATTTGGCATCTTTTGGTCTCTCCGTAATTTAAATATACAAAATAGCCGGCCATCATTAAATCAAATTTGATGCACATGTATACACAGAAAAAATTATTTAATTTCTCCTAACACCAAATTTGTTTTAAATTCATAATATTAAGCAAACAAGTTATTGATTTTGCACCTACTACCAAATGATTATATTGATTACTAAAAATTTTAAAATTTTGAAAAAATATTTTCAATAAATGATATTTTTAATATTAATTAAAAAAGTGATCAAAAAACTTTGAAATTTTTAACAATGCGTTAATTTATTTAAATAAATATTGACAATTCCCAACAACAATTCTACATATTTAAATTATTTTATTTTAAACGAAAAAAGTCAATTAAGATTTTTTGTTATTTAATTAAAATTTTAATTGAAAATTTATTTCAAAACAACTAAAATGTTAATTAAATCAAAATTAAATTTTTAAATTTCTTCCAGCTAAAAAAATTATTGATTCAATTATTACATTAATTAAATTTAAATACTTTTTAAACCATTTTTCTTATGTGTAAAAAACGCAAAACAAGTAAAAAAAAGTTTTAAAAATCAATTATACAATGTAAATATGTACCTTGTTACTCTCGGTGTTGGGTATAAAAAAGCCACAAAAACATGGGGTTTTATGGAAAAAAATTAGAGGCAATCGTGGTTTTTTGTTTATATTTTAGCTATTTATGGACCGATATGGCTAACTTTCAATAGCAAAATTTAACGGAACAGATGTGACAGAAATGTAAAGCAACCCAGTCCCCATCGTATCTGGGGTCCTTGGCAAACCTATTTCAATAGGCAAGCGGACCTTTATTGTAGAAATTACAAACGAAATGATTTATATATACACTTTCCACCTTTGGTGAAGGGTATAAAAAACTAAATGAACTAAGATAGTGATGAGCTGAATAGTTACAACAGCATTTCTCAGTTACAGATACAAACAAAACAGTTTGGATGTAGAGGATGGCAAAGTGAGCAAAAACTTTATGACTGTATGTTTTTTCTATGATTATGCAGTTTTTTTTTTTTTTTTTTTTTTTTTTTGTTTCTTACAACTGAAAATAAATTTGTTATAGAGACAATCCAAAATAAATTAAGAAAATTAAATAACAACTGAACAACTGCTTAAATGTAAATATTATTTCAGTTTTATCTCGATTTGTTTAGTACTGGAATTTTTAAAATATTTTTTTTAATCCTTAGCTTAAATTGTTAAGAGAGACGAAAATTATTTAAACAATATATTTTTATACCCCCACTACCAAAATGAGGATATACTAAGTTTGACAATCAATGTAAAACGTTTTTAAATATTCATCCAAGACCCTGTAAATGCATATATTCTGGGTTCTTGAGTAATTCTAATTCGAGTTAGCCATGTCCGTCTGTGTGTCTGTCCGGCTGTTAAAAACACGCCTTCTTTCAAAAGACTCAAACTCTTCTAGTTTTCCAAAGCAGTTTGGGATTTAAGTCCAGTACAGTCGGCTTTGTAGGAAAATAGTTGTGAACCAAATGAACTAATAGTTTTTTTTACAAAAACCAACATAAATTGGTGGGAGAATGTAACGATTCAAATAACACAGAAAAAATTATAAATTTTCTCCAATCACCAAATTTATACCAAATTCATAATATCAAGCAAACAATTTGTTGACTTTGCATCTATTACCAAAATGATTATATTGATTACTAAAAATTTAAAAATTGTGAAAATTATTTTTTAATAAATGATATTTTTAATTTTAATTAAAAAAATGATCAAAAAACGTTGCCTTTTCAAACAATGTATTAATTTATTTAATTAAATATTGACAACTCCCAACAACAATTCTACATGTTTAAATTATTTTATTTTAAACGAAAAAAGTCTATTAAGATTTTTTGTTATTTAATTAAAATTTTAATTGAAAATTTATTTTTAAACAATTAAAATATTAATTAAATCAAAATTAAATAAATTAAATTTCTTTCAACAAAAAAGTAATTGATTCAATAATCATATTAATTAAATTTAAATAACTTTTAAACCATTTTTTTAATTGATAAAACACTCTTTTCTGTGAAGATTTGGCACAAATTCGTTTTATATGAGTGTAAATTATTTACTATAGACTAGGGAGATCGAACGGTTATTATTCGACCGGTTTTAACCGGTTATTTTAATTTTTCCCATGCCGGTTATTTTAAAATTTCTATTTTTCGAATATCGAATAAACCGGTTATTTTGCTATAATAAACCGGTTGTTTTATAATGTGTAATTTATAAACTTTTTCCTTACTCTTTGTTAATGAAGCAGTAATTTAAGTATATTTCTAAATGAATTTTAGGCAACTTTAAACTTTTTTTGGCAATATGTAAAAGGCAATATGTAAAATATCCGTTTAGGCACTAAAATGCCTAGAAGGAGTTTTTGAATATCCGCATGCTTAAAACCAAAACATTGCGGCAGAATCAACGATATGGAAAAAATTCATCAGTTTTATTATAGAACTAACAAACAAAATTAGAGAAATCAAACAATGTCATGGAAGGTTTTTAATTGTGGTTGATGAATTGACAAATATTTCATACAAAAGGCATGTTCATATTACTATTCGTTTCTAAAATGCTGAAACAAAGTCATTTGAAATATATTGTCCTGACTTTTCGAAGATATGGCTGAAGTCTACTGATTCATATAGACAACACCAACAAATTAAAACTCATTTTAAATAAATTTGGAAGAATATTTCAAATAATAAAATTTATTATATTGCTGTAATTTTGTAAAACCGAAGTTCTTCAAAAAGTCTATAGGTGTGTTCACACCTATTAAATATTTGACGTCCTACACGTATCCACTAGTTTTATGAAAAATTTATTTGCAGTTGAAAACGTTTGGCTGGATCACACATCATTTAACAGTTTCTTATTTATATTACATATACAATTTTTATTCAAATTAACTTTTTATTGCAAAAACCAATTTTATTTTTGTGTTTTTATGTATTCGAATTAAAACCGGTTAACCAGTTTGTTTCAAAATGCTTAGCCGAAAACAGGTTATTTTAAAATAGCAACTATTCGGAATATTCGAAACCCGGGTTTTAAAAAAAGTCGAACAATCGACCACCCTACTATAAAGCCCATTAAAGCTCATTCTCGAAAAATAAATAATTAAATAATAATTATAATTTTTTTAATATAAGGATCTGATATTTTTTAGCAAACTCGGTACCACATAAAAGGGAAGGCTCTGTCGAATTTACAAAAAATTTTTACTTCAGTTCCCCTGAACAAAAATATAAAAAAAAAAAATAATTTTAAAAATAAATCCTTCCACGTCCTCTAATGTTTTCATTACATTTTTTTAAAAATTCGAAATAGTATGTTTTTATTTCTCTGAAATTTCATTCATTTAATATTGTCTTTTAATATTCGCATACATTTTAGGGAATGTGAGTGCGAATGCAAATAGCAAAAATAAGCGAATAGTTCGCAAATGCAGACCCGAATATTCGGCGCCCCATAATATATACGCACATGGTTTTGGCACATGTTGAAGATTTCCAGGCTGTTAGGGCTCATAGTTAAATGCTACATTTATCGCTCAAAATCACTAATGTTGTAAATTTCAAGATTGATCTTATGCCAGAAAAATGTTAAGCTATAATGATTGCTCTTAGTTTATACTATTGCAAAATGTGTATATTAATAAACTTTGACAGTGCAGCGCACACAATTCTACACTTTTTTCATAATATTGCTTTTTAGTGAATTTCTTTCAGAAAACCATAATTTCGGGAACGTTTTTCTAAGTTTGATAAAAATTAACAAAAATAAAACAAACTACATAACTTAAGAATCGTTTAATAACATGGGCTTATTATGAATCTATTTTATATAAACATAAGTAAAAACAATATATACAAAATCTTCGCTATTACCGTGCATAAGATTTAAGAAATTTCAAAATATTTAAAACTCTTATAATGGAATTAACGTTTCGTGAACAGAATGAAAGTTCTGTAATATAACAAGCCATGGTTTTTCTAAAAAAAGCTCAATTTATGCGTATTTTATTGAAAAATATTAATGTTCCCGAAAATGATGAATCGTTCCCGGAATGACAAAACGGACGCGTACCCGAAATGACTTTATCTGCATGTATCTTGATTTAATTTAAAATTTACTTATTTATATTGTTTGATGTACACATAAAACAGGCTAGTTGTAATAGTTTATAACTTTTCTTTTTTCAATAAAGTCAAGATTTAATACGTTAAATAGATAGCAAAACCAATTCTGCACCTTTGTGATTTTGAGCCTTATACTCAAATGCTATTGTGTATGAAAAATGTATATTTTTAAATGAAAATAATACTTATATTAACGTATTTTTACAAAATATATCGAAAATTATATAATATTTAGAAAATTCCCTAAATTGCCTTAAAATAAAAAATCTGTCCCTTTTCCCTACGCCTTAAATTTTCCGAAAAAATCCCTACAAAAAGGCCAATTTCCCTACCATTTGCACCACTGCATATAAGTTTGTCATCGAAAGAAAGGGAGACGCTAACGAAGTAACAGGTTAAATGCTAATGCATATATAATTTTTTGTTTCTTAATCTTAAAAATGTTTATGTTTTCTTGTTTTTTATGGTGTTTTCTTTTCAACACAAAAAATATCACCTTCTAAAAAGGTGCATGTATAAAATGTCTTGCCAACACTGTAATAATGTTATTTGATGAGAACAAAACACAAGTTATAAAAAAGTGGAATGCCCTGTATTAAAACCTGACAAAAAATTTGTTCTTTATCATTTTAACGCTTTTATATTAATATCCGATATTTCGTTTTTTGTTTTAGCCGATTTAGCCGATTTAGCTTTGTTTCCAATTTTGTAGTTTTTAGCTGATTTTAGCCATTTTCGGGAAAGAGGCGATTTTTTCCTGTAAATTTTTTGATTCTTTACATCTTAAACGATTTGTAATAAATTTTAGACTTTGCTCATGCTGCCTTTAGCAAATTATTTAGAATTTCCGTTAGTTTAGTAATTCTTACCGAATTGTTATCATTCCTGGTCTTAAGGACTTTTAATCAATTTTATGGCTGGTTTGATATATTAAAAATTTTCGCAAATTTTTCTGAATTTTTGCAATTTTTGCGTAAATTATTGCTCTCTCAGGCAATCGTCGCAATTATAAAAATACCCCATTTATAAACCGAAGTCTCCTATTTTACAGGGCACTATCAATATTCACGATTTATACGGGGGAAAAGTGCAATCAATGCCTTATCACTGATGGGATTTGTGGTACAATTGTTCCAGATTTTGTACAATCAAAACTTTTCTGGTACACTGGTACAATTCATTCATTTTTGGTACAATTTGAAAAATACCAACGAAGTTTTATCATTTTTTTGAGCTGGTTAAACTTACTTTTCTTTTCAATAATTAAATAATTATCAAAGTTATTCTTGGAAATACATAATTTTTCATTACTATGTATAACCAAAAATTTTTCATTATTATTCTTGATAAAACCACTGAAATTTATTGCTGATGGATCATTTTTAATAACATATTTCCAGCCCTGCCAGAACACCTAGAACTACTAGCCCTGCCAGAACTACTTGTGTTCATGATGTTATACTAACATATTAAGTACATACATAAGTATAAGTACTCGTATCCCTGCAGGAAGACTGGTATCAAGTGTTTCAAAATCGCCACTTTTGTCGATTGTTGTGGTTATACTGTCTACACTCTTCTTTATTTTGTGTACCCATATCACAATAGTGGTCCTACAGCGCATACAAGTGCAAAATGTAATAGAACAGGTTGCCTATCGTAGTCCTAGGGTCACATTTAAGTATACTAATCGACGCAATGTCACTTTCTGAGTCGATTAAATGATGCCCTTAGTCCGGGTGGCTGGCAGGCTGGCTGATTGTCTATCGATGTAACGTTGTGCGTAGAGTACATGTTGGAATCTTAAAGGTTATTTGATGAAATCCTTTACATTGGTTTCAGTTCATAAGAACAAGGGTACTGAAAATGGCGAGAGTCGGTTCATAAGTTTACATAGCGTTCCATACAAACTATTTTCCAGAATAGTGTTTGTTGAGATTATAAACAATCTTAATTTGTTGAGTAAATTAAGGTTAAACTTATTTAATTGCAATCTTAATTATTCTACCGAATTTTATTGGAGTCAGTCCATATTTGACGACAGCTCCCAAGCAAATTCTCCGGGCAATAGCTTTTAGTGCCAAAACTTCCTTAAAAATGTTGGTATTAACATAAAAATTAACTACAATCACTTTTACGAAAGCCATTATGTCATGAAAAATGTTGTTATAGGTTCCATATAAGAGCCTTTTCTAAAATCATTAAGTTCCAACAAATCTCATATAGATTAATATTTCTAAATAATATTCGGCACAAAGAACTTTCACATGAATCTTAACCTCCTAACATAATTTTGTTCTGGTGTGTCCTTGATTGCCCATGGGTCCTAAATAGGGTACACTCTCGAAAATGTGTCTTAATATCAGAGTTTTAAACGAATCATTCATTTTTGAATTAATTCTCGAATCATTCATGGACTGAATTGGTAAAATTTTGAATTAATTTTTTCGCCCAAAAAACGAATTGAATGAAATTTGAATCAATTTATTTGAATTTAGCAAACATGAATTTGAATTGCAATTCAAATGAATTGGGCAAAATTAATTGCAATTCATTTTTAATTCAAACGAATTGGTTAAATGAATTGCAATTCATTTGCAATTCAGATATCTTAATATGAACCTACATAATATTTTAAAAATATTGACTAATTTTCTACATAGAAAAACTCGGTTAATATTTGATAAATTTTGATAAATTTGTTTTTACTTTTGGCATTAGTCCAGTGAATTACCTGTCAATATTTACATCAATCTGACCACCAGAATCAAAGTAGCATAAAATCAACTCTTCGAATAAAATAATTTCTTCACCACTATTCCAATTTTACAAAAAATAAAATAACTTACTTGCAGTTGTGTAGTTGCAGCAATCATGACATGATTTTTTAAATAATCATAAGAAGATTTTTTTCAATTATAGTATGATGACTAGGGCGGGTCGATTTGTAGAGACGCAAAAAATCGCCCAAATTACAAGGAAAATCGTATTCTAGGGACCAAAATAAGAAACTGTTCCTTATTTTGAACCAAAGGTCAAATTTTGAAAAATCCCACTTTGACCCATTTAAAATGTAAATGTATGACCGACCCCCACTAACTTTGGAGGGCCGACCCACCCATGCTAGTGGTTCATCCCCTGGAACCCCCTTGGGTGTGAGTCCCCATACAAACATTTATTTATTATTTATTAGATGTACCACATGGCGTATGCATGTTAATAAATTTGAATTAAATAATACTCATACGTAACCAAGTAAGTAACTTAATTGTTGTTTTCCTTGCAGATTTTTCTTTAACAAAATATTGATAATAAATATGTTCACTAGGGCGGGTCGATTTAAAAATCGCCCAAGTGACAAGGGTGGGTCGGCCCTCCAAAGTTAGTGGGGGTCGGTCATACATTTACATTTTAAATGGGTCAAAGTGAGATTTTTAAAAATTCCTTTAATACGATTTTCCTTGTCACTTGTGCGATTTTTAAATCGACCCGCCCTAATGATTATATTACTGATTATAGTGACGTGGTTACCTCTATACATTGTTCTATTTCTCGTTTCTGTCTCCTAAAAAATTAATCCATAATGAAAATCCTGTATAATTGAACCGGGTAGCTTTTACCTTTTCTCTTAATATTTTTCTCTTATTTGCTTAGCTTTCTCATAAATTCGTCAAGGTGTAAAAATGTGAAGAACAGTTTTAAGTGATGATCGAAAATAACAGTTATCATAATATCATCTGTTTGTCTATTTTTACTACCAGTTGAATACAATTTATTAAAAAAAAACTTTATTTAAATAAAGTGACATAAAACCATAAATTTAATACAAGATCTTGTAATGAATGAAACAGTCTAAAACAAAGTTATAAAAAAGAAAAAATATTTCCCTGTGGGAAAAAAAATTTTATGTTACTGCTGTGTAAAATTTAAGTTTTTTGACAATATAAAGTTTTGACGTTAGCAAAAAATAAATATTAAATATTTATAAAAGAACGAATAATTCCAGCTAGCAATGATCTAAATGAGCCTTCTTAGATAATATTTGATGATTAAAAATTGATTTGCCAACTGAGTGATTAAAAAGGATTCATATGTAATTAATTCATACATATATTGAAATAATATCAATTTTAAAATTGATTTAACACTTAAGCGGTTGATTATATGATTGATTTATATCCTCCAACAGAAATCAGAAAATTGTATTACAAATGATTTTTTTGAGACGATTCATCGGTAGGGTACCATTTTCTAAAGAACGAGATTGTAATTTATGATCGACAAATTAGCTTATATACGGTTATTTTGATCGTGAAGATGATTCTTAAAAGATTCGATTATGATACGAAATGCTAGCTGGCTAATAGTTTCTATTATTTGGAAACGAGATTGTTACATATGACGCTCCGAATTGCAACCTTGGAAAAGGTAAGGAAATATCTTTTGGCAAATATAATTGACAAAATATTTACACGTAAAATAACTTTTGTGCAGGTGGCTCTACTTTTTATTTTATTTTAAATGCTTTACAATTTGAAAGTTTTAATTTTACGCCGCAGTCACTCGTTTAAGTTCTTCTATACAGTTTTTTACACAAAATTTACAAAAATTAAAAGCTGTGACATGGTCTGCACGTAATTTTAAAGCAGTTTATTTTCAAGATGTCATCAAGAAAACAACCTTTAGAGGCAAGCGAAAAATTGTTTTATTTAAATTGCACTCAGCTGTTTAATTGACAGTAAAATTGGATAGAGAATTTAAAATCATATTCGCATCAACTTTGAATAAACTAGTGAAAACGTGTGATTTCATTGATACCTGAAACAAATTTTGAAGCAAATCTTGATCTTATGACCCCCGATTTACGTTTTTTCGTTTAAACTTCCTATTTATGGCTTCTCAGAAAATTACTGGTTCTGTCAAAAATTCGAAAAGCCCCCAGAGCTAGTGAAATTGCGTTCACCTCAAAAGTGTCAGCATTTGGCTGATCTCCAAGAAATGAACAGAAAAATTCAAAACTAATTTTTTACTTTTTTAGGCCATACTTACACGATGCCTTTTCAGACATCTCACACGTTTGTCTTGTTTGTAGGCAATTGGGATAGAGAAAAAAAAGAGGAATTGCCAAATAGACTTGAAACGATGTTTTCATGTTTGTAAATATGATTTTTCTTGGTTCTTAATAAAGACATAAGAACATATATTTTGGGAAGAACATCGCAATAATGCAAAAGGTTTCTGTTAGAATCCTTAAAAGAGAATGAAGAAAACAGACGTGTCTGAAAAGACATTGTATAAATGCCACCTTATTGATTTTCTAATAACCACTTTAATGTTTATTTAAAAATTATTTGTCTTAAAATTTCAATAAACTCACACAATAACAATCATTAATTTCTATTTATTACACACAAATTCAAAACATTTTTGTATGTTAGGAAAAGGACCAAAAAATAAAACACCAACAACAATATTTAATTTTGGCATCTTTATAGTCTTAAAGTGCACATCAAAGAAAGGAAAAAAATAATTGTATAATGTGCAACATTCTAAAAAAACAACCAAGTCTAGTGTCGGTATTATTCATTCATTTATCCCAACATTCAAAGCAGCCATCTGCACTCGTTTAATGTTCGTCATTCAACACACATTAAATTGCATCTACATATGCAGATGTTTGTATAGTGTGGTATACATTGATGCTCTCAATTATGTCTTTCAATGAATATAAAAATACTCTACGAATATGAAATGGGTCATTTTTTTTTTTTTTTTATTATTATGACAAAAGCGTTAACGACGACGTCTATAAAAGCGATAACGATGATAACAATTCACCTCGTCAATATACTAACGATGAGGCAGCTACCAACATACTGTCATAGACAACATTTTAAATATGTAGCACATTGTAGAATCAGTGACAGCGACAACAACTATAACAATAATTGATTTAGACATTCATCATACGCTGTGTTATACGGTTGTATCTATAAATGTACACATGTAATGATTTAATAGGTAGATATGGACCTTTTTTTAATAATGATAAAGAAATGGGACAGGTACATTTCCTAAAGCAAAGATTTATTTGATTTAATATGCTAACTGCAGGAGAGCGGGGGCCTTTTTATAAATGGGCTCAAGAACGGAAAACCGTAACATAGAAAGTTATAAAAGTGAAATTCTTTATGCTATTTTCTTGCTTATAAAGGCATTTTTAACCTAAAATAAAGAGCAATTTGTAGTTTCGTTTTGGCATCACTGTCCAGCAAGCATTTTTTACTATAATCGAATCTTAAAGGAATTCGCTTTATGTGCAAAATAATTTCACATGAGCTCATTTATCTATCATAAATGATACTCTCATTGTGGACAAATAGTACTCTTTTGATGAATCGCCTCAAAAAATCGCTTGTGATACAATTTTCTAAATACTTTTTGAAGATATGAATTAATCATATGTGAATCCTTTTTCAATCGCTCTATCGATAAATTAGTTTTAAATGCAAAACACTTATGACCAATTTCACCAAACTATTTAATGTTAAAAATTTGTTGTTTAAAATTCGTTTTTCATATCAAAAAAAAATTTAATTTAATGAAAAACTATATCTAAATATGAATTGATATTTTAATAGAATTAGTGAAATTTGCCTTAAGAAATCATTGTTTAATTATATATGAATCATATATGGATCCTTTTTCAATCGCGCAAGTGATAAAGCTACGGTACTTGGCAGATATTTGACAAAAAAAAAAAAAAAACGTGGCCAACACGCACACTAAAATATAATTTCCTTTAGTTGCAATATTTATTTTAATTATAATACTACATCTTAAAAAAAAAGTTGTTTGCTTTATCTGGCAGTATGATTAGTTTTATTTTGTGATATTAATACCTTGTTAAATATCACTCACTATTAACAAAAGTAGTGGTTATGCTTATTTGGGCAAATATTTCATAATTGTGGCCGTAGCTTATGCATTGATATTTTAAAATAATTAGTGAAATTGGCCATAAGAAGTCATTATTAAAATATATATGAATCCTTTTTCAATCGCGCAAGTGATAAGCTACGGTCACCTTGGCAAATATTTGACGAAAAAGACGTGACCAATACGCACACTAAAATATAATTCCTTTGGTTGCAATATTTATTTTAATATTCCAATACTACATCCTAAAAAAAAAGTTGTTTGCTGTATCTGGCAGTATGATTAGTTTTATTTTGTGATATTAGTACCCTGTTAAATATCACTCACTATTAACAAAAGTAGTGGTTATGATTAATTAGGCAAATATTTAATAATTGTGGCCGTAGCTTAAGTCAGTTTTTAATCATCAAAAAATGTATGAGAAGAATCATTAAGGTGATTATTATAAAAAATTATCACCCAAATGCTAGCTGGGTAGCTTAGTCTTTTTTTTTGTAATTTAATAGTGTGCAATATCAAACACACACGTACATTTGTATTCATGCATATGAGTAGGTGTATGTGTGCTTAGGTTACGGGTTTATTGAATTTGATGGTACACATTATAATGCAACAACAAAAACAAAAGCAACCTTTTATTATATTATAGTTGTTATTATTGTTGTAGTAGTATTAGTTGTTGTTGCTGTTGATGCAGGTTTTGGTGTGTGTTTATAAAGCAGTTGCTGTTTTTTGTTATTGTCAGATGATGATGTTCATTTTGTTCGTCATAAGGACTTTTTTATATACATATTTTTACATTTTTTTTTCTTTTCTCTGAAAATTTATAAATTGCAATACAAACAAATAATTTTCACTATTATACATAATTTGTTTGAAATGTGTGAATAAAAATGTTTGCGTGGGTTCATAAACTTAAAATGTTTGCTGTTTTAATTTATATTTATAAGAATTTAATACATTCTATAAAATATTTAAAAGTAATAAACATATTTTAAATGTTAACGAGCATAAAAAAATAAGCCGGCAAAATATTTTAAAACAGTTGGGTTGTTCACGAATGACAATCTATCAGGTTATGTAGTGATATTAACAGCAACATTTATATCACTACATAACCATTATGTATTAAAAGAAAAAAAAAAATATATAAAAAAAAAATTCAATAAATGTATTTTGTTGTTGCGAATATAACTAAATAACCATATAAACTAATATGACAAAGAATATTAAACTCCTTAAACAATACCAAATGGTGTTTGTTAAGTCCGATAAAACTTTGGACTTTATTAAACAATTATTTGTACTATAGTTTGCCAAGTGCTCGAATTTCGACCATAATATTTATGCAAATATGAAGAAAACATACATATAAGTATATGGGGGATTTAATGTCAAGTGAGCCAACTTTTGAAATCGAGGTCTTCCGATTTGGATGATATGTATAAAAAAAATAATTTCTAACTCAAGATGAGGATTTTTATTTTTTTTAGCATTTGACGTCTTGACTTACAAATTATTTTTTTTTTATACATATCCCACTCGTATCCCACTAAGCGACCAAAACTACCTTAAAGGAAAAGACCTAAGCTTTTTTTTGAGCAAAAAAAAAAAAATAAAAAAAAATACCCTTTTCAAAAATAATACAAAAATAGTTTTAAATTTAAGAAGAAAAAATAATTTTAAAAAATTTAAAAAAAAAAACAAAAAAAAATTATTAAAGGACTTGTGTGATTGAGATTAAGTTTTTTAGATTATTTATCTTTTTGTTTTTATTATTATTATTTTATATTTATTTAATTATTATTACAAATATATAAAAAGATTTAATTTGTCAACATCTCTATAGAAAAAGTGATTTTATTCCTGGGATTAACATATTGTGGGTATTACAGTATCGAGAGAATGAAATGCTAGTTCGGTATGTTATATACCGTCGGAAAGGTTAATTTGTCTAGTTTCTCAGCATAAGTTTTATTTTTAAGATTTTAGAAACACTTACACATAAAAAGGAAAAAATTCAAAATAGTGCATATGCTAAAAATTGAAAAACCCTCGTCTTGAGTTAGATATTATTTTTTTTATACATATCCCACTCTCATCCCACTAAGCGACCAAAACTACCTAAAAGGAAAATGCATAAGCTTTCTTTTGAACAAAAAAAAAAAAAAATACCGTTTCCAAAAAAAATTTTAAAAAATACAAAAAAAAATTTTTCGATAGCTTGAAGAAATAGCTATCTAATTTGTTTGGGACAAATTTTGCTAACACCAATAGACAATAAGTTACATGGACGAGAAAGAACACCGGTTTGGCCAAAATGTCAAATTTTGACCCCCTCTAACTCACAAACTTTTTGACCGATCTTGTTGAAAATTTGTGTCTAAACTACTATCCAATAAGACTCACCATGGTGCAAATTTCATCCAAATCGGAAGACATCGATTTCAAAAGTTGGGTCATTTGACATGAAATCCCCCATATATCAATTTAAATGTTTAGAGAATTCATTTTTTTTTTTTGTCTTAGTGGATCGATTTGGCTAGGTACCAACCTCCTTACCAAATGTTCTCTTCTACTCAAGTCCGTGAATGTTTAATTTAGTTTTTTAAGTTGAATTATATGAAAAAAGTCAGAAAGTACCAATTGAAAAAGAAAATGTACAAAAATTTCGCCTCTTAAATATAGTTTCTCAATCACTCAGGACTCTGCATGCTGAATTTTATGTTTCTATGTTCAGTATTATTAAAAATTCAAAAAGTACCAGTTAAAGAACCAAAAGTACCAAAAAGCTCTTCCTTACAGATTCTTATTCACTCAGAGCCATGCATGTTTAATTTTAGTTTTCTAGTCCAATACTAACGGAAATGCAAAAAGTACCATTTGAAGACCAAAAAAGTTCCCTCTTATAGATTCTCATCCATTCGGGACATTGCAGGTTTAGTTTTATGTTTCTAGGTCCAATATGAGAGGAAATTAAAAAAAGGACCAGTTGTAGAACCTCTCCCTTACAGATTCTTATTCACTCAGAACAATGCATGCTTAATTTTATGTTTCTAGGTCCAATATTAACTAAAATTCAAAAAGTACCAGTTGAAGAACAAAAAAGTGCCAACATTTTTCATCTTATAGGTTCTCATTCACTCAACCCCTTGCACAAATAATTTTTATTTCTAAGTTCAATATTACAAAAAATTTAAAAATTACCACACGCAGCACGGAAAAGTAAAAGAAAGTATTTCCGCATTTTCCCTTTCTAAAAATTATTTCGCTCCATTGAAGTATCAAAAATTTCAGTGTTGTAGTGGGAGACCATAATTTATTGCGTTAGATGTCAATATACAGAGAAAAATTTTTTTAAAAAATCGTACTAATGGGTATGATTTTATCCCTTAAAACGTTCGAGTTTCGAAAAAGTAGCAAATTTATATTTGTATTTTTTAGATAAGATACGAATTTGGTATAGCCTTTATTTAAAGGGCCGAATTGCAAAGAGAACCAGACACCTGTAAGCTTATTTTTTTAATGAACAACGATAAGTATAAATTTTTTTTGGGTTTCCATTAGTTTTGGAGATATGAAGTCACTTAATTTTTAACCTTTTTACACTCTTAATAAAATATACATTGTGCACTTCTGTAAGTAAATGGCTTTTAAATGGTGTATTTTTTGTTTAAATCGGTTGAAAAACAGAGACGGAAAGTGTTCTTAACCGTTTTGCCTTTGCCGATTTATATATAGATGCTGATATGGGTTTTTTGGCAATCTAGCCGGACATTATTTTTTTTTTTTTTAGTTTATATTGCTTCGGAAATGTTACTGAGTGCCTCTGGATCGACGACTCTTGGCAGAAATGTGTGTTAAGAAATGGGGAAAACGTTTCCTCTAGAGGAACTAATCCTACCTCGAAAATAATTAATTGTTTTAACGTTTTCCCTTTTGTTTAGCAAATAAAACTTTTTACGTCGGCGAAAGTTAAAAATCCCAAAATTGGAGATCGTAAAATTACATTTTTCGCCTCGCTTCCTTTTGTGGGGGTTACATAAAATAATTTTTGCAAAACTAAGGTATGTGGGTAATTCCATGTCAAATCGACCTAGAGTAGGACCCGACCCCTTTCGATTTGATTGATATTTGGTGTGCAGGTTCCTTTCATCCTATTAGGAACATACGAGTATATTAACGAAAAAAAATTAACAAAATGTATTTTCAAAAGTTACGTCATTTACAAAATTTCATAATTTTGCCGAATAAGCCGAATGTGTTGAGTTTATTTTTTCGATTTCTCAAAAACTACTGCACATACGAAGATGATTTGTACTCAACACATTCGGATAATTCGGCGAAATTATGACATTTTGAAAATGACGTAACTTTTGAAAAAAAAATGTTTAACATTTTTTTCGTTAACATATGTTTCTTATAGGATGAAAGGAACCTTCACACCAAATTTCATTCAAATCGAAATGGGTCGGGTCGTACTCTTGGTCGATTTGACATGGAACTACCCATATATTAAAAGAAATGGAATTGTTAACCCTTAATACCATACAAATTTAATTTTTGAGCTTTTATGTGTAGGGGGAGGTATCCCTTCATCCCACCCCCGGTACAACCCTGCCAAAAAAGTTTTTTTTTAGAACTAATTCAGAGATATTATTTCATTGAATTTTTCCACACATTGTTAACACATTCATATGTACATTAGTGTGTCCCAAAAAAAAAATTGGGTTCAAGCATAATTTGAAAGTAAGGTCAAATATTCTTGAGATGTTTTTCTATCAGATTTTTCGGAAGTGGTTAAAAAGCCGACAAGTTGAGTTTTTATTGGCAATGGGGGGTTTCTGGCCGTTTTTCTAACCTTATTAATAACTTGGTCAATAACCAATGTCTGAACTTTACTTCTATGTGCATAAGCCATAAGTCCCGGTTATAATTGAAGATCTTAGCAGTTTTATTAAAGGCTAGCCTGAAGACATGCAACCATGAGAAGACTATAAAGAATTACCTCATCTGAGTCTCATCTGCTTGGCTAATAGATCTAAGCCCTATTCAACAGGAGCTATAAATCCGGCTCGCTGGATGGTGGAAACAATATATTCTTTAAAAATATGCATGTTTCGAAAATAGCTGCAATCTAACATAGACAATTCAAAAACTGATGTCTTGTTTGAATTTAGTTAATTTTCCTTCCAATGCCCTCGATCCGCTCCTCTCAATGATATTAGTCTATTAGAGTGGTTGGATAATTAAAAATTATAAAACATTAATCATAATGCAGTAATGATCTCCATTTAACATCTGCATGAAACTTAATAATGAAGTTCATTAAACTTTCAATATAATTTTGTATTTGCATCGTTTGTATTCAGTATAATGAATAACTACGAAATGAAAGCAACAAACTCACGAAATTTAAGATACGAGTAAGATGCAGTTTTTTTGCTTACTTAAACCAGAGAATATGAATACTAACAACTCTGAAACAAAACAACCACTGAATAAATGTCGAATAAGTTCATGGAAAAACACGTTTATTTTAAAGTCAGTATTGCCAGTTGAAAGAAATGAAAAACATTAGAAAAGATAAAAAAACAAAAATAACCATGAAGAGGAAAAGCAACAAGATAAGGAAATGCATTAATATTAAAATAATAAAAATAATAAAAATTTTACTTTGTTTTCAATGTAATTAATTGTTTTTAATGTAAATTTTTAAACTGCAAAAAAAATTTCATTTTGTTTTCAAAAAAATTTTTCAGCAATGTTTTATGTTTTTTAACAATTTGCTTGTAAGTACATAAAAAAGTTTTTAGGTAAAAAATTTATATTTAAAAAATGTTACATATTAATATAAAAAATGTTACATAATATTATTGTAAAGGTAACAAAAAAGAAAAAATTACATAAATTTACTAAGTGGCAACATTGCTATTGAGTATTTATATAAAAAAAATGAGAGAGAGTGAAAACTGTGAAACAAAAGTCGTTTCATTGAACAAAGTCTTTGTGTTTGCCATATGAAACGAAATGTGTAGCATGAATAAAACAACAGTTTGTTCAGTGGTCTGAATATTATTTGAATACGAACTTCATTGAATAAACATTTCAGTGTGTTCACGAATGAAGTTATTCATTTAGCCTTTTAATCTCCATTAACCATAACGCAAGCTGCGCCTTCAGTTTTAAAGAAATTAAGTCCGATGTTGTAGGGTCTGCTGCGGATTTGTCGCACTCGATATTTAGAAATTTTGTTTACTTAGAAACCTTTTTAGATGAACGATTATACCATCACAATGTTGCACAAATCAAGGACTGATTTTTAAAATAAATTTGTATAATTAAAAAGAATTGTTCAAGTGTTGGTCTATTTAAATTCATTTGCCAGGGAAAACTGATCATAAATGTTAAAAGGTCAGCGCAGTATGACAGCTCAATTGACGACCAACGCTTTTGTTAGTTCTATCGGGCTTAACAAAACAGTGTTTTTTTTATCAAAGTAGCTTAATCAATAAAATTTTAGACTGGCCCTCGTACAAATGTGAGTTTATTTTTTATTATGCTTGAGTGTATTTGTAATCAATTGCACTTTATTTATTTATATTACGTCTGTTTACAGTCAATGGTTTTATATTAATATTCTAATACTACGAACTTTTAAAATTTCAAGGTCAAAGTTTATCCTCATACGTCAAATTCTTTTCATTTAGCCTTTTAAAATCAATGAAAATAAAATTAATAAGAATGATAAGGTCTCAAACAGGTCTAAAACCAAATAAATTATAAATTTGTATATAAAAAACACTCCATCCAGTTTCTATCCTTCTCATAAAATGACTGGCCAAAATGTATGGCATAGTATACAACTAGTATGCCGACTCTTTGACAGATACCTAACTCAAATGTCAAGTACCAAGTAGATGTTTGTATAAGTAAGACTTTTTTTAATGTATTGGTGCTTAAAACTATTTTCACCCCTAAATATAGTGGCATAAAATCGTATAAGAATGTGGCAAAAAAAAATTTCTTAAATTAAATATTCTTAATTCGAAAAATTTGCAATTTATTTAATGCTGTCTGCATTTATAAAATTAATATAACAATGTTTGTTGAATTTTTATTCTGCAATATCGGAAAATATTTAAATAATTTAGACTTCAATTTTTTTTTTTTTTTTCATACCACAAAATACTACTCTGCTGGCTTTAATAATATTAAAAGCAGAAAAAGAATTTGTGTAAAAAAAAATTATTAAAAAAATTTTAGTTAGTGAAGAATAAAAACATTGTTGTGTTTTTATGATTTATAAAATCATTAGTTTTGTGTTTGTGTCTAAAATGTGTTATATTGTGAAAAATTTAAGATATTATAATTTAAAATTTTGTTTTGTTTTTGCTGTTTTTATGTGTGTTGAATTCACACAGAACCTGTATGTGTGTGGGGGGACTACAAAATTGAGAACGCTCTTTCGAGTCGAGTGTATGCTTAGATTTATGGCATTACAATAGTCTAATCACCAATGTTGCCAATTAGGATAAATTTGTTTTTAAAGGTCAGCGAAATGTCTAACAAAGTAGTGACATTTTGGTAGAATACAAAAAAAGTCGATAGCAAGAACTTTCTAATGGGATTTTAATTTACTTTAGATTGCTGAATACAAATCCATTCTATATCTATATCATTCGATTTATACGGAATAAAATTCCCTCTTTAAGCAATAAAATTATTATTTGTCCAACGACTTTCATGATGTATATATTTTATTCTTAATATAACTGGCCGTCTTATGAAAAATTTTTTTACAATTTTTATTATTTATTCTTGTAAGGCATTGCATTCATCTTGCTATAAAAAAAACATGGTCTTTTTATCCAAAGCGGATAAAATGATGAAATGTATTAGCACAACCTTCTTAAAACCTTCTTAACCTTCTTAAAATGTATATTTGTCTATATATTTTCATGATATATGGGTTATTTGTATCATAATGTACATAACAAAAGTTTTACATTTGTATCATTTATCAGAAATCCATGTACATTCATAAAAAATTTATACGACAAAAGTTTTACATTTGTATCATTTATCAGAAATCCATGTACATTAACTTTTGTCGTATAAATTTTTTATGAATTTTTCAAAACAAACAAATATTACACCCATAAAATTATTACAGTAACTGATTGTGGGTTATTAAATTCGTTTTTAAATATTATATTTTCATATAATTTTATTAAGCTTTAGGTCACTTTTTTATAAAAATCAATTAAAATATTATTTATTTTTCAATATTTCGATTTCCGTTGGAAATCTTCTTCAGGAAATCTTTTTAAATAATATAAAATTGTTTTTGACAATAAATGGAAAAATAAATTTAAAATTTCAATTAACAAACTTAAAATAAAAAGAGGAAACCAAATAAATTTTTTTTTTTTAAATATTCAAAACCTAAAACCTATTTTCATTTCTCTCTCCGTCAATGTATTTATTTATATCTAATATATAGTTTCAGGCTGTGCTGTGCCATCTGAACTAAATTTTATAAATAATTAAAGACAAATACCTATTTATTATTTTCCCTTCCACCAACCTATTTATTTTTATTCAATAAATGTCTATAAATCTGAACTAATCCCTCAGTATCTTTTTCAAAATGTATCCTTTTTACAAATGGAACACTATTTATATGTTACATTTCTAGCATAAATCTACGTTTCTTAAAATCTTCTATGTTCAAAATAGATGTGTTTTCAAAATCAGGATAATGATTTATATCGTTCCATGGGCTGAATTATGATTTCTATATTTTTGCTCATGTTTATGTCCTGCTAATCTAGTTTCCAGTTTTGTCCCAGTTGTTCCTACATATATTTTCCTACATCGTTCATTATCATTGCCACCACAATGAATTTTATAAACTAAATTAGACATATCCAACTTTTCTAATCTATCCTTAGTTTTTGTGAATCATCTCCCAACATTATTATTCACCTTATGTGCCGTTCTGTATTTCCCTTTGTCATATATATTTGAGTTTTCTAATCTTTCCGAAACCCCAGCTTCATAAGTAAATCTTTTATAAATTTTTGGTTCCAAAATGTCATCAATATGACAATATCGTCTTATATTGTATATTATATTATATTGTAGGTTGATGAAATGGAAAATTATAAATAGGTATTTGTCTTTGATTATTTATAAAATTTAGTTTAGATGGCATAGCACAGACTGAAAATATATATTAACTGCCAGGCCCACAATGTCGACTAGAACATTTCTTTCGCATTTTTATATTGAAAACAATAATAAAAAATTTAAATTTGTTTTTGTTTTCAATATAAATATAAGAAAGAAATGTTCTTGTCGACATTGTGGGCCAGACTGTAAATAAAAACAAATACATTGACGGAAAGGGAAATTAAAATAGGTTTTAGGTTTTGAATATTAAAAAAAAAATTTTTTTGGTTTCCTCTTTTTATTTTAAGTTTTTTAATTGAAATTTTAAATTTTTTTTTCCAATTTTTATTTTTCCATTTATTGTCAAAAACTATTTTGTAATTTTATATTATTTAAAAAGATTTCCTGAAGAAGATTTCCAACAGAAATCGAAATATTGAAAAATAAATAATATTTTAATTGATTTCTATATTAAAGTGACCTAAAGCTTGATTAAAATATATGAAAATATAATATTTAATTAAAAAAAAGGTCGAATTAATAAGAATATAATTAATAAATTCGTTTTTCATACTGTTAAAATTTAAAAATATATATAATTATCAGGTATGTGATGGAAATCGATTTGGAAAACGAAACGATTTGAAAACGATAATATCGTTTTTAGAATCTTTTAAAATTGATTTGTTATACATATTCCTCTTATTTCCAGTCGCTATTCTTTTAAATTGTGTATTACATGAGTTTATTGTACTGTATTTTGAACAAAAACTTAAGATAATAATTCAGAAATTGATTTTTAAATCGCTCGAAATTCATCACACCTTTTAAAAACGTACGTTTTTAAATCGATCGATTTTCATCACATACCCGTATGCTTTTGTATTGTCTCTTCTTAATCCTTATAAATAAAACACATCATTGTATTTTCTTCTCTCTTGATCGATATATTTCGATATTGATTACAATGATAATTCTTATTATATACATAAATTTATAAAAATTAAACAAACTTAAAAATCTTACCTAATTTATATGATTGAAAAAATGTTTATTACATTAATAAAATAAAATCTAAAACTTCATAAAATTTTCAATAATTACATTTAAATCAAATACAACCTACTATACTACTATATATATAATTTACTTTTTTGAAAGAGTTATTAAATTACAATATGTATTAATATAATCTTTTTTATCACTCTTATAATTACATGCATGTTGCTCATACTTTACAATTTGATTAACTTCATGAACTTGTAGTTTAAATTTATTTCTTTCTTGTTTCAGAATTGTTGCATTATTAAAATCAAACTCATGCTGGTTTGATCTAGCATGTTTAGCTAGTGCTGATAAATTATTTTTTTCATTTAAACTTTTACAATAATTTTCATGTTGTTTTAATCTTTTAATTAATTTTTGAGTAGTTTCTCCTATATAAACCACGTTACAATTCTTACAGTTTATTTTATATACCACATCAGATTTTTGTCCAGTTTTAAGTTTATATTTTACATTTTTAAAAAAATTTTTATTATTATCTTTTATTGATGGCTTCATAGCAAGTTTTACATTTGGCGTAAAATATTTACATGCTTTAGATAAATTTTCAGTTAAAACTGGAACATACGTCATTGATGCAAAATTAAAATATATATGTAGTTGTTTTACTTTATTTTTTAACATTGATGTTTGTTATTGAAAAACAAACTAACAAAAAATAATGTTTTTCCGTACTAATATTGTTATGTAGCTTGATTTTTTGTCGCTTAAAATATATTTTTTAAAAGCAACAACTATTAAATTTTACGGAATATAAAAAAAAATTAAAAATTTATGTAAAATTCATTTATTTTAAATAAAATATACATGATCCGTTTATTAAATAATTTTTTAGTTGTTAAAAATTAATTCTCTGTTGAATTTAGCTACATAATATTTTGACTGTAGCTTTTTATCTTCTTGCAATAACAAAGTAAGGTTTTTCAAGCTTTTTTCTTTACATAACATTTATATTAAATGCAAATATTAACACATAATGTAAAAATTAAAATAATAAATTCTAAAAAATGACTAATATATTATATTAATATACAAATGTAATGTACTTGAGCGCCCGAATATGGGACAGTGTATAATAAGATGTAAATATATATACTATTTGTTTATTTATAGTTTAAGTATATTAAGTTTATTTAAATAAACGTTATTAAAAAAAAAAAAAAAAAAATATTTTGAGTGTACTTATTTTGCATGAAAAAAAAAATGTATCGCTACTAACCACTGAATAACTCTGAAAAAGTTGGAAATATAAAAAATATTATCAAAAGTTATTTTTGGGAATACAAAATGTATTATTGAGCAGATTTATTTTTAACAAACTAAATTCCCAACTTTTATTTTTGATAAAAACAATGAAATTTATTGTTGAGGGAAAGCTTGAAAAAAACCCAGCCAATTATAAGGGAGTGTAAGAAAAGATAAACACACTGTTTATTGTTGTTGTTTTGTTGAATGTTTGATATTGTTACAAGTAAAATCTGAGTATTTAAACTTATTATTCACTTTATAGTCTTATTTGTAAAATATTTTAAGCTTTTCTTAAGTCTTTGGAAAAAGATTCCTGACGAGCTGGCCTACGCAACCAGCGAAATGCGCATAGAAACCTGATTTCCCCTACCAATAAATTTCCGTGTTTTTATCAAAAATTAAAATTGTTAATTTAGCACGTTATAAATAAACCTGTGCCCATGTTCTGTAACTCTCCCTTCAAGAGACTTTTCGATTGAAATGCGAGAAATTAAACAAAAATGCCATAAATCGAAACAAAAACTGTTTTTCTCACTTAACTTCGTCTGTAACATTTGAAGCGAGTAATAGCTGTCACGTAAGGAAATTACTCGCCAATTTACAGAAAAAGTGTGTCTGTTTAATATTTGGGAGAAAGCTCCCACTTTGAGCTGTCAAATAAACTCACGCATAAAAACGGAGTGAGAAAAAATATTACCAATAAAAAATATATTAAATATGCAAAATGCAATGAATAATAACATGAAAGAGATAAGTATTTTGTTTTTGACTGATTTTTTCATTGTTTAATTATTTTGCTTTTAAGACTTTTGAAAAATATACAATTGTTTTAAAGAACAAAAACTAAGGTCACACTCTCTATTTTTTGCTACAGCCGACGGTTGTATTTTCGCCGCCGTCATTGAAAATTTTTCAATTTTAATAATTTTGGCCGCTGTCAGCGATATGTGTTACTGGCGTTCTCAACGTCTGCAAGTTCCAATCGGCTTCGAGTGAAATATTATGACATTAATAACGTAACGATAGTTACGTTATTAATTGACAGTTTTCGACATGAGTTACAGACACCCTTTTTTTTCACTTTTCGAGAAACGATGGAATATTTTGTTTCAGATCTTTTCGATGCGAGAAGTTGTCACCAGAGTTACAATAAGAATTAACCGAAACAATAAGAAGTGCTAAAAATTTAAAATATTTAACTGGACTCTAATGGCATAATGAAAGATTTTATATGTTTAGAAAAATCCAGGAAGAGGACGGAGAAATAAGATATTCTGTATTATGCGTTGCTTTCGATTTCTCTCTAAATGAAAGAATTTTTTCCAAGCCAAGTTTTATCAAGTGAAAAGAATCACTTAGTTCTTAAACATTTAACCCAACTTATTTGTCTAAAAGATTAGTTTATAAGATCTCCTGAAACTATTGAAATAACCAATAAAATGATCACACAGTCTATTTTTTAATTAATACATAATATTTATTAATTAAAAAAATATGTATTACATATTTATGAATTATTTTCTTGTTTGCTCATTTAGTTTAAGAATTGTTATGTTTGATATGTTATTGTTTATTTTTTACTATAAAACTCTATATAATATATTATTTATGCATTTTTATTTATTGAAATTACTTAATTAATAAAAAAAAATTTATTAATCGGTTAACCGATCAATAACAAAATTAACCGATTATTAACCGATTAAACCAAAAGCTCGGTTAATTAATCGAGCGATTAACCGATTAAAGCAAAAGTCCGATTAAATGAATACCCTAATACATATATATATATATTTTTTTTTTGGGTTTTAAAGATGCAATAGTTTGCTTTGAAAATTCGTTGCTTACGTAAAAAAAGAAGAAAAAAAATTCCAAACTTTGTATTTTTGTATTTTTAAAAATCATGAAAAATCCATAACGGGAAAAAGTTAAACTCTTATTACTACCATGTGGAGTCACATAACCTATGAACAATATGAGGTATAGATCATAAAAATGTACGCAATGTACGCGTTTCGCTTTTATTCACAATTAAGTGAAGGTGCTTTATAATTAAGTGAAGGAACAACATATGGAAAAATGCACAAAATGTATTTGTTGTTATATATATCTGCAAAACTCATTAAATAGTTTTCAATAAATATTATATATACATATATGTAAATATGTATTTAATAACATTATATAAAAATGTTTTCCTTAAAATTTCTACAATATTTTAAGCGATAATTTACTGCCAACCACTTGAAACAAAAATAAAAAATATACGAAAATGAATGCACCGGAAGTAACAGACATAAACACTTGTATAAAAAGTGCATCACAACAACTAAATAATAAAATAACGAACACTCTCATACAACAACATCTATTCACTTATTTTACTTGTTCTAGTCGTGGAAGCTCATTTTCAAATTAGTGTCCTACAATGTTGTGCGTATGTGTGTGTGTTTTTGTGTGTGTGTGTGTGTGTAAAAGTGCATTTTTCTATTTTAGCTTTTACACTTTCTCTAAAAAGATTTAACGCAATTAAGCACTTCAATGAAGGTTTTCTCATTTTTTTATTCTACATGTTATTTTTAATTTTTTTTTTTTTAATATTCTCGATGTAGATTTTATGAACAGTAAGAAAATTTTAATGTAAAGTACACGTCCATTAATATAGTAAAAAAACAATTTATTTTAATATATACAGTGGAATCTGAAATATAGCTGTAATGTATTTATGTAATATGAAATGTAATCGTTTGTTTACTATGTCGGTCCGTCTGTAGAAAATACTTTCACTTTCGAAAGACTCAACAGAAGAGGAAAATATAATTGTCAGATGCTTTATAGTTCTCCTATGCAGTTTATTCTTGTAATCTTGCAAAAAAGGTTTAGAAGGAAATAGAGTTAGGAACAGAGTTGCCGAACTTTGGTCGGGTATGTTTCGTTTGGTCGGATGATAGACTAAGCCTAATTTTGGTCGTATTACCAACTTGTACAATATCTTAATACTTAAGGAAATTTAAAACACTTTTCGCAAAGAAGACAAGTACAAATCTAATATCCTTTTTACAAACCACAAATATTTTTTTTATTTTTGATAAAACTATGGATGTGGCAATGAAATGATATGTATTACTTTAGTTGCAAGTTACTTTGCCGGTCTTAGTATTATAAAGGATAGTTTTGTCGCCGTATTTGAGTTTACCAAGTAAGATGCCGATCAATTTTTCTTCTTATAAAAAACTTTGTATCAACAGGCAATATTCCTTTAAAAAACTTGATCGGATTGTCAACAAACAGCGCACAGTGATCGATTTGAAGTATTTAGGCGGCCAAAAGTCAAAATCTTAAATACGTAGTAGGCACAAAATATTGACGTCTACGTATAGTAAACACTTCCGCGAACTACCCCCCACCCTTTTTTCAACAACCATACGTCACCGCTTCCGTGCAGTTAGACGCAATTTGATCGTTGACGCAATTAGACGCAATTTGATCGTTGACTTGATATGTATTTCTATTTGGGTACCCAAATTATATCAAATTTCGCACTATGCATGTATGTTTATTTTAAGTTGTGTATAGAAGTGAAAGTGAAAGTGATTCCCATAGCTCAAGTAAGCTTCTATTAAATAAATAATAGTTTTAACTTTTATTTTTAACTTTCGTTATATTTTTCGGTAGTTGAACATACCCCCTTTTTCACATAAAAAATGTAATTTTTTTAATTTTAAAAGCAATTTTGTTATGGATCTGGATTCGTCCGGATAATATCTTTTTGTTTATTGAATACGTTACACATTCACCTTTTCTATAAAAAAAACAATAGCCGCAGAATCCCGCTTATTCTTTAAAGACAGCAGTTCAAAGTATTTTGTTAAAAAAATTTAAAAAACCCTTTTTTCCGCTTAGAAACTGGGCTGTTGGTGGACATGCCTAAAGCCAATTTTGGTAATACCAATGATGGCAATACGAGTAGGAGATTTTTTGAAAACACACCATTAGCGGCGGACATAACAGGCATTAACCACGAATTAATACACAAATTTAAAATCTTATTAGAGGCGATTTCAAGTGGACACAAAATAAATACAAGAAAATTCGAAGAATATGCCTTCAACACCGCGCAAATGTATGTGGAATTATACGGATGGCATCCCATGACTCCAACAATGCATAAAATACTATTACATGGGGCGACCATCATAGATAATTCACTGTTGCCAATCGGCCAATTGTCGGAGGAGGCTGCAGAAGCATGAAATAAACATTTTCGGTCATACAGACAGAATTTTTCAAGAAAATTTTCAAGGGAAGAATGCAACCGTGATATTTATCAAAGATTGCTTCTTACTTCAGATCCACTCGTAAGTAGTGAAAGATCGTTAAAGAAAACTTCACACAACATTTTTTCCAGTGAAGTTATAAAACTATTAGAACCTGCCGAGCCCCACAGACAATCAAGTATTGAGCACGAAGAAGTCGAGATAGAAGCATCTTTTAATAAGACAATTTAATGCATTTTTATTTATTTATGATTTATGAGAATAAAATGTGTTTTTATTATAAAATATATGTTTTTCTTATTTATTTTTTAAAATAAATAGATAGTTTTTTAAAATACAGTCTTTCGAAGCCATTAACGTCCAAAAATATTTTTGGCCGCCTAAATACTTCAAAGTTATAGAACAGTGGGATGCTTTAATACGGTATTTTGTATAATATTTTATAAAGTACATGGTATTAGAGCCGTAGAACTTGCAGAAAGTATGAGTTAGTTCCAAAATGCCAGTTGCAGAGCAACATTCTTTTTTAAGCAATATACAACGCAACCGTCAATGTTATCTATCCCAAAGTGTACCAAAAAAATTATTAACGCATAAACAATAAGAAACTATGCATTGTTCAGCTCTTCGATACATTTTTTAGTTTATCTGAAAAGTAGTGGGATGTTTTGGAACTCAGCCTGTGCCCTATAAAGTCAAGTACTATATGTGAAAAGTTGTACAAATTTAAGTTCATAAATTGTGATTGATATTTTATTGTTGGTTTTTATACTAGATACTTCATTGATAACAAATTTCATTCTGAATGATGGATTTTTTTTTTTTTTTTTATTTGTATGTTGATCTACCCGGTTTAATCTAATATGTATGTGTAAAAGAAAAATGGGCCGTACTTTTCAAGTGTGGCATAAACGTGAACATATTAAAACCCAGACATACTAAGTATAAGAAAAAAGTTGGGCATTAGGGGGGAAGCTTTCGAGATGGCATAAGTGGCCCACAAAATTCGATGTCGGATTAAAAAGTCACCGAAGACAAAAATGAAGCCATAGTGAGGCCATTAATAATGATATATGAAACGATGAAATCAGCAGCACTATATATAAAAAACAAAAAAATATAAGTATAGAAAAAATGGGCCTAATTGCGGGGCGTGGTAAAAAAGTGAGTACAATAAAAGCTAGAAGTACATAATTTCGGATAGGCTTTTGATGTGGGATTAAAAAGCCCCCAAATCAAAAATTAAGCCATAGACAAGCCATGAATAACGATATGCAATATGTTTTAATCGGACTTTAAATGGCGGCAAAGAAAAAAAAGTTCTGTAATCCTTTTCATCTAATCGTTAGCCTGACTGGCTCAACTTTTTTTCGAACCACCTTAAAGCCCACTGTGAAGCAAAATTTTAATACAACTGAACCCTTAACATACTTATATAGATATTGTGGTAATGTTTGATTCAATTAAGCTTTTTATGGCTAGAAATAACACCATATAACCTTGCGAAAAGCAATTTAAGAAGCATTAAATTCTAATAAAAATACGTGTATAACAGTAATGCATTTTGGTCTTGTTTAGGTTTTTTTAATACCAGAAATCACTCCCCCGAATGTAATGATGAACAATCCATAATTTACAATACGTCCAATACAAAAGCCCCTGTTAAAAATTACTGAAATGCGCCTGATAATATTTCTGAAACAAATCAGGATACAGAAGTCCCGGGGTAGAGAAAACCCAGGATTTCGAGAAATGCGCGATCAAGGGACGGCAGTAATTCTTTCATTTCGAACTCTAACGAATTGACCTTCGATCTGATGAGTACTGAGTTTTGGGAACTTCGCAGTGTTTGTGTGATTTATAACTTAAAAAAGCGTTGCTTTAGATGAAGAGGTGCATGATAAAACAAACGTACACTTAAAAATTTCGTTAAAGCACACTCAAAAGAAAAATCAATCCATCCGTAGTCAAATTAATCCGAAGCGGTATCAATAGTACGGTGAGTAAGGATTTTCTTGAATCAAGTACAGAAAGATTGATTCAAGTAGCGATTATACTCAACTTATCCCTATTCAATCCCGATTTCGTACTTTTTATAATCCGAAAATGAGATTGATTTAAGTAAAACTGAGATTGAATCAGTCTCAAAATGCGCTTATTTCAAGAATTATAAAGTTTATTTAATACCGAATTCGTATTTGAAATTAACCAAAAGTGAAATTAAGAGAAGAATATTATAACGATTGATTTACTTACCCGTTTCACACCTTACAGAGTTCCAATTATAAAACGCCAGCATAATGGCCGATATGATTTTACATTTAAAAATTAATGTACATATTTAACTAAAAATATAAACTAAATGAGAACTCTTGCTTTCAAGTTTACTTTTTAAACATGAAAATAATGTGTTTTCTTCTTGTTCTGTTGTTTTTGTTGTTTCTACACACAACAAGCAAATCGTTTTTTAGCTACTTGTGTGG
The DNA here is from genome assembly GCA_943735925.1 of Pollenia amentaria. NCBI lineage: Eukaryota > Metazoa > Arthropoda > Insecta > Diptera > Polleniidae > Pollenia > Pollenia amentaria. The sequence goes on along the minus strand of OX031008.1, from coordinate 192,947,403 downwards.
TGTTGCTGTAGTGGCTACAACAACTTTTGATAAGTTATATGAGATTAACACCCTCATTTTGCAATTTTACTCTCAGAGTGGCACAACCAATAAAAAGTTCAATCTTGTTTGTACTTGGTTTAATAATTTTATACATACTTTAAGAAATTCCGGGATTGATTTTCGAAAGTTATACCATTTACGATTGTCTTCAGTATGTTTTAGTGTTATTCGTACTTGAAATTTTGAGTACGACTCGTACTAAAATTAAGTAGGTAAGGTTAGGTTCCATGGGCAGCCATCGAGAGTCAGCTCACTTGGGTCCTTTAGCGGTCCCTTTTTGATACCCAGCGCCAATGCCCATCCCATAGAGCGATAACTCTTAATTCGTCTTCCTAATGAAGAGAAGAAGCAATCTAAGTTCTATTGTAGATAGACCCTCCAAGCAGGAAATCACCGGCTCTCCCATGTATTTTTCCCTAATGGGCATTCACAGAAAAAGCACAGTCTCCTCTTCCTCCTCATCATGACAACTTTTGCAGAAGTCATTGAATTCCAGACCCATTCTCATAGCATTAGTCCCAACAGGCCAGTGTCCAGTCACAACGGACACCACAGTCCTGATTTGGTCCCTATTGAACCTAAGTAGTGATTTAGTTATCCGATCATCATAATCAGGCCATAGTGCCCTGGATATGGAGCAGGTGGACTCACAGGTCCATCCCTCTTGCGCAATCCTATAATATTCGCGCCCAATGAGTGACTTGCAGTGAGCCATTGGAAGGCCAATAAATTGATCAATGAATGTTTCATTCATGCGACCACCTTCCTTGGCCAGGTCATCTGTTATCTGGTATCCCGGGCAGTCTGAGTGCGCTGGTATCCATATAAGCGTTACCCATGAATGCTCAGCATTCTCATTCAAAGATATCCGGCATGCTACAGTTAACCTAGATGTCGTGTAGACACTTGCAAGAGAAGCAATGGCAGCCTTGCTATCAGTGAATATACGTATATCTCCCAATACGCGATAATACTTTAGCCAGTTGGCTGCCCGCCTTATAGCCGAGATTTCAGCCTGCAGGACACTACATCCATCCGGCAGACGAAAGGAAACTTTTACGCCCAGTTCCTCTATGTAGAAACCTCCGCCAACTCTTTCCCCTTCCTCGAACCATCAGTATATACCCCTAGGGCCGGTTCATGGAAGGTGCCCATGACCGACAGCGTATTGCCGTGCGTTATATGTGTCGCGTACCACGCACTCCGGGGTGCAGTAGTCCACTCCCTCAGGCACAATCGAGCATCCAATTATCCTGGAGTGGCCATAATCACGAGTCGAACAGCCGTGCGCCGCGTTCAACCGTGTCGCCGAGCATAAAGACATCTGCCTGGTCGTGATGTCTACCGGGAGCCAGTTAAGGATTGTAAACAGCGCCCTAGTGGGAGTGGATCGCATAGTAAGCATAAAAAGCTTAATTTATCCCGAGTGTTTTTCTTTCTGTGCAATCAATTGTACTGAGAATATCACTAAGTCGCTCAAATACATAATTTTTTTTAAACATAGCAGCATTTTTGCTGTGTAAAAAATCACTTATAGAATTTTAAACAAAAAAGAACCTACAACGTTTTGCATTTGCTCTTCACAAGATCATTTGCAGCAATCACTGAACTCCTTTAATATGTAAAATACACAAACGTGTTACACCAAGTCCCAAATTTTTTTTTTTCAAAAAGGGACGAAAATGAGATTTTATTTTTTGGTTATTAGCACAAATCCGTTAAATTTATAATTATATTTAAATAACTGTTAACGTTCCAGAAGTCCTCTATAGATAGATAGTATGCATTTGCATCCTTTGGAAATACTGCTTCCCATCCCCTATCGACAAAATAAGTATTTTTATTTTTATTTTTGGGGCTCACAAGATGCCTCTGAAAAAATGTATTGCTCCCCCTGCATCTACCCCCCTTATTTTTATTTTGAAAGGTGTAGTGTACCATTAGAGAGGGTCCTACTAGTCTTGAAGGCTTTTGTCGTTTTTCGTTCTATGGGGGTGCTCCTCCTCCGTATATTTTAAAATTTATAGTTTACCATAATAGTGGCCTTACCCTCGTTTGAAGACTCTCGCTATAATAGTTCTTCAGTTACTCGATATTTAAGATATACATCCTATGGGGGGTATCGCTCCCCCTTTGCCTACCCCCTTTATTTTTATTTTCAAAGGAATAGTTAACCATAAGATTTCCTCCTACCAAGTTTGAACATTCTCACTTTAACAGTTCTTAAGATATGCGATCACTTCCCCTGCGAAAAAATTTTCGGGGCTCACGTGATGTTACTGTAAGACTTACAGGAAATTCGGTTCAGTAGTTTAGGAGTCTATAACAGTTTAGGAGTCTATAACTACAACAGACAAACAGGCAAACATTTAACATTTTCATATATGTACCCAGCAAAACTAGGTTATGACTTAAAATTACTGAACAACTTACTTTTCAATGACTACTTCATACCATCTGCATTACATAGAAGTAGTTTAGTAATGGTTGTCATATAATCTGATACATAAACACTTCTTCATGAGTTGATTAACGAAATTTATAATTAATTCATAATAAAATACATTTAAGGTTTTATTTATTCAAATCTAATACAAATTGATTTTAAATACATATTTGTTCTTACAATTTTTTTTTATTTGTTATAAACGAATATGAATTTGAATATGAAAAATTTAAATACTAAATTAATTTTGATATTTATTTTAAAACTTAAATTTTAAATAAAAACTACACTTATCAATCAACCAAACGATATTATAACGATATCGTCTAGATGAGACAAATTATAATATATGATTTCGATATTGTATCATAAACGATTTTTAAATTGTACATTTCCTTATAATATCATTTTTCCATGAAAATGTCACATAGTTTTTGCAATCATATCGTTCTCTGGTTTATTGGGTATGAATATGACCTTGATGCAGGGTAGTAAAATTTTGCATTAGAAAGAAAATTAAATTAAAGACTTAATTTGTTTGACAAATTCAGTTTTGTTGATAACAATGTGAAGTGTCTATTTGTAAGCAAACGTGGTAATGACTTATTTAACTCCCTATTTGTAAGCGAATATGGTAATGACTTATTTAACTCGCTATTTGTAAACGAGGGTGGTAAGTACTTGCCTCCAATGACATCACCGTGCTAATATAATGAGTTAAAATGCCAATGTATAAGTGGTGAAGAGTAGTTATATTAGCTTTTTAACTCATTTCATTGCAATGTAAGTTTTTGCTGGGTATATAGATAGAAGATAAAAACATTTAAATTAAGTATTTTGATAGAGCTACCATTTTTTGCTCAGACAAAGATTTTGAGTTAACCAATATTCTGTAAATATGAAATGTTAACTAACCAATAGTTATAATTTTAGTTGTCTAATAAATAACTAATCACTGTAAATTTGGGCCTAACTGTGCACTTTTTTAATATTCAATAATATTTTTTTTCAATCTGGACTAAGAGAAACAGTCTCTGGGTTGAGGGAATAGTCGTCGCCTGAATTAGTTCTCTATAAGAAGATTAGCTAATAAAATTATAGTTCGCATTGTAAGCCCCTTTCTTAAATATTCGAACACTCGAAGGAGGGTATTATAGATTCGGCAGACTTATTATGCAGTCTTACTTTTTTTTTATTATTATTATTATTACCCCCATCATTTTTTTATTATTATTTCTAAATGCATCTTTATTAAATTATTTGTTAACATATTTACATAATTACATTTTTCGAGATTTTATCTATAGATATTACAGCAAATTGAATTTTTAATCACGGATATTGAGTAATTTTTAATTCTAAATTCTAAAATTTTTAAGGGAAAAATAGGAAAACCTTTATATGACAAAACGAAAGGGGGTTTCAAATATAGTTAGCAAATATATGTATATGTATACAATTACATTATCTAAAGTAACTATTACCCCCATCAAATGAGTTTCTCCTGTATTAAACAACATTATTATTAGTACGCGTGCATTGTTTTTTTTTAACAATGCACGTCTAAATGCCATTTAAAGGACAAGAAGAAATCTCTCATGGAACTCAACTTTAGCAAGAAAACAAAAAGTTGAATAAACTTTTGTCTTACGCCACACAATGGAACAAAATTATTCATATAAATGAGTGAATGCGGTTTTCAAATCTTTTTTGATAAAAGCATCAATATTTTGTATAATATTTATAAAATGAATACATACATACGTTGAAAAAAATATAATAATTAAAATATTTTCTTACTTTCAGTAAAACAAAACAGAGAAAACAAAAAGAAAGCAAATTTATCATTAACAAAAAGAACCGCATCACGAGCAGTCACTAGACCAGCAGCGGCAGCAGTAACTACTTTCTAATAATGGCAATACTTACTATTTGAGTATTAAAAAAAAATCTTTTTTTATATTTATAAAAATATAAAAAAAAAACATTAACAAAATGCTTAAAACTGTTGGCATTCATGTGGCCTACAGTTTAGTAATAGTAATAGTCATGGTGTTTTATACCACACCCGTCAAGTGCAAACGAAGAGAAATGATGGCCGGTCGTTTAGAGAACGTTACACAAACAATATCAAAGATTTTGAAAGGTTACGATATACGATTAAGGCCAAATTTTGGAGGTAATATTAATATTTCATGATTTAATTTATAATAATTAATATATTTTTATACGTTTATGCATGTGTTTGTTGGGTGCCCAACAGCTGATCCATTACATGTTGGCATGGACTTGACAATTGCAAGTTTTGATGCGATATCAGAAGTGAATATGGTGAGTTTAAAATCTGTGATAGTAAGAAATTGTTATTTAAGATGTTGCCAGAAAAGTAATCTAACGCTGCAGGAAACTTGAGATTAAGAGTCTCCAAGTCGCCACTTTTGTCGATTATTTTGGTGACTTTTTGGTAACACTATCAGCAAAGCATCTACACTTTTGTCTGCCCTTGAGAAAAAATAGAAATTTTTTAAAGTAGAATTAGTTTATTTAATAAATTGCTGTGGAAAAAAGAAAAAAGTAATTAAGTCTACTCAAGCTCTACTCACACCCTAGTCTTCATATTTAAAATTACCCATGGACAAAGTTCTAATTATTTTCAACGATTTTTTTGGAAAGTTATAGCAAAATTACTTTTTCCTAATTTTTTTCAATTTGCAATGACATTTGGAATAACAACTTAAGTAAACCTCCGATCGGTCACGTTGGAATTGTTTAGGAATAAAAACTATAACCGAAGAAAGTTGATGATTTTATTAAAATAAAAATATATTTACAAAAGTAACCTTAATGCTAGGAACATAAATGAGTAGTTCGTCGTATGAACGTAGGACTACAAGCCGTAAAATACGCTTCACTTACCCACAATGCCGTCGTAAACGTATTAAGTTTTAATTTAAGAATAATATAAAAAAAAAACCAAATTTTTATTTTGTTTTCAAATATTCAATTTGAAAAAATAAAAATATATATTAATTTTATATTATTAATTTTTATTTTTCTATTACGATACGGTCGAAACCTGCGTATGATATAGAAGTAGATTTATGTCGACGTAAGACGTTATTACGATTTTATTTTTACACAAGCCATTGTGTGCCTTTGTATTAAATATTATACGTTTATTATTTATTAGTTATTTTTGGGAATACAAAATTTATTATTAACAAAATTTCTCAATGACGTGCTAAATTCCCAATTTTTATTTTTGATTAATGGACTGAAATTTATTGTTGAGGGAAAGCTGATTTCTATGCGCATTTCACTGGTTGCTTAGGCCAGATCGTCAGGACACCTTTTTCCATAGTCTTAAGAAAAGCTAAATATATTGAACATTTTTTATTTGACGAATTTATTCTCTGAGTTAAATTTTAGTTATGTATTTGTAATAGTTCTATTCCTTAAATTTTTTTAGGAATGACTTTATACACTACCAGACTATTATATTGTATTTTCTTGTTACATTTTACCTTAGCTTTCCGTTGGATAGCAAAGAAGTATATTTATGTACAGAAAAATTAACAATTATTAGACACCAGCAGAATGTAATGCATTTTCTGGCCCGCTACGGCCTTCTTCAGCATTCTTTGTGTCACACTGGATAGTGATACTTTATAAATTGAATGTATTTAACTCAACTATTTTATCAAATAGAATCTGGGAAGTATTTCTTTTCATAAGCTACTTTATTATATTCAAATTTTTTTTATTTTTGAATTTATTCTATGATCTAAATTTCAGTTATGTATTTTATAAAGCTTTTTTTTTTTTTTTTTTTTTTTGATAAATTATATAATTGAAATTTAACTTATAGAATAAATTCGAAAAATTAAAAATGTTGAATATAATAAAGATGCTTATGAAAAGAAATAATTCCCAATATCTAAAAGCTAAAAATATTATACAAATAAGACTATAAAGTGAATAAGAATTTTAACCTTTAACTGTGGAGGTACAATTTTGGGAAATATCTTATGACGTGGTGGTCAATTTTACCCCTCTAAATTTGATTAGAAAAAATTTAGTAAAAAATATTTTTTTTTTAATTATTTGTTTTTGAAAAATAATCTTCTATATTTTTAACAAAAAATATAACGAAACCAAAAATGATATTTATTTGTTTTAACAAAACAGGTACTTTACTTCAAGGGTGATTCAAGTAGAGCTACTTTTTTCAATAGCCTTTTTTGACCGATCACGTGTGAGTCGTGTCATACTGTCATGTTATTTTTGTTTAGTATTGTTTGGCATTTCATAATGGAAAACTTACGTTTACAAATCGTTCAACTTTATTACGAAAATTCACATTCTGTGAGGAATGTGTTTCGACGTCTTCGAACCAAATTTTGTTCAGCGATCAGGCCCATTTCTGGCTCAATGGGTATGTAAACAAACAAAATTCCCGCATTTGGGACGAAGAGCAACCTAAAGAGATTCAAGAACTGTCACTTCATCCAGAAAAACAACGGTTTGGTGTGGTTTGTGGGCCGGTGGAATCATCGGTCCATATTTCTTTAAAAATTATGCCAGTGCGAACGTAACAGTCAATGGCGACCGTTATCGTGCCATGATAACCGACTATTTGATGCCTGAAATTGAAGCTCGTGATCTCGGAAACATTTGGTTTCATCAAGACGGCGCCACTTCCACACATCGCATCAATCAATGGATTTATTGAGAGAACACTTCGGTGAGCACGTAATTTCAAGTTTTGGGCCGGTCGATTGGTGACCAAGATCGTGTGAAATCACACCGTTAGACTTTTTCCTGTGGGGATATGTAAAGTCTAAAGTTTATGCGGACAAACCCGCTTCGATTCAGGCCTTGGAGGAAAACATCACGCGTGTCATTCGCCAGTTACCAATCAAAATGCTCGAACGAGTCATCGAAAATTGGAATCAACGGATGGACCATCTGCGACGTAGCAACGGCCAACATTTTATAGACATAATCTTAAAAAATTAATGCCAAAGAATTTTCTTTCAAATGATAATAAGCATTCCCCATTAAATTTGAATTTTCTGTGTTTTTTTTTTCTTTAAAGAAGTAGCGAAACTCGAAATGGATCACCCATTAAAAAAAACGATATATCAAAAACTTATCAAAAAAATATGAATTGAAAAAAGGGCATTTTTCACAAGCAAATGTATACATTTGAAGATATAAAAGAGATCATGCAAAAAAATTATTATGTGTTGAGGCTACAGCTCAACCTTTTTGGAGGGTTTTTACTTATCAAAATCTGCATCCCATACACATAGGCTTACTACATTGCAGACAAATCGGTAAGAACTAAAGTTTCCAACTTTGCTCGAAATATCTTGCTTATCAATACACAACATCTGGGCGGCACTGGAGAATTCGGCGTGGCACCTTTACATATAGCAATACATAACTTCCGACAAAATGTGGGTTGTATTAGAGAATTGGGCGTGGCAGCAAATAAATTTTTTTATATCTTATGAACGGAAAGAGAAAAATTGTCCAAATTTGGTACACATAGCTGGGTTATCAGTACACAACCTCTCTACAAAAATGGCCGGGGTTGGAGAAGTGGGCGTGGCATTAAACAAATTAATTTATATTTAAAGAACGGTAAGAGAAAGTTATAAAATTGCCGAAGCGGTAATAGCTTAAGTTTCCACATTGGCAACAAATAGCTTATCTACCAATATGCAATATCAGTAAAAAAGTGGGCGGGATTAGATAAGTGGACATGGCACAAAATAAAATTCTGTATATCTAAATTATGATATGTGTAAACTTTTTCAAATTCGGTACAAATAGAATGGTTAACAATACCCATCATCTATCAAAATGGTCGGAATTGGAGAAGAGCATCTCTCAAAAAGTAGACCTTCAATACAAAGACCGCATAGATTCCTGTATATCTGCAGAATGGTAACAGTAAGAGGATTCCTTGGTACAGGAGGAACGTGGTACAAACAGCTTCCTTAACAATGCACAAGATTAGATAAAATTAACTTCTTTTAATGAGGCGCACTTATTTAAGCTTGTATCATATAAGATAAACGTTTTTGAAATAAAAAATATTTTACCAAGAAGAAAACGGACGAGTGGTAAAAATCACTCAATGAAAATATTACGTTAATTTTGATGTGGGGTAAATTTTTTTCTACTTAAAACTTACGCTAACGGTGACGTAGTGGTAAAATATTAAAAAAAAACAATTACGTAAATGTTGAAGAGTGGTAATTTTAACAACAGCATGTCCGTAGCTCCGCTGGTGCTAAGTCGAGCTCAGGCAAAACACAAGTTAATAACAACCATCAAGGTATGAGAAGATACTAAGAGAATTAAATTAATTGAGCGCAACTGAAGAGAGTATTTTAAAAAAATATAAATAGAGGGTAAAATTTACCACCACCTCCACAGTTAAAGGTTAAACACTCGGGTCTTACTTGTAACAATATCAAAGCTTAAATAATATCAAAGCCTAAGCAACCAGTGAAATGCGCATAGAAACAAGCTTTACCTCAACAACAGATTTCGGAAATATTATACGTTTTAATTTGACAACGTAATTGTATCGTACGCTACTACGTGCATACGGTGCAATTGTATTCCCTTAAAATTAAAAAATATACTTAAGAATTTTTCCTTATTGCCACAGATTTGCTATTTATTTAAAGCAAAATTCCCAAAAAATTATTCAAAAATTTCGACTGGAACTAATAAAATGTACAAGTAAATCTCTGGTTACAATGTCCCCACAAGGTCCACAATAATAACGATTTTTGGGTTTAAAAATAGACTATTGACGATTTATAAACTAAATATGACAATTTTTCATATGACAGAAATTTGTAGAAATATATAAAAGCTTTTAATATTTCACATTTTATTCAAAGTTTACATTCTTCGAGCTCGCCAATTTTAAATAAATTAAAATTAATCGATCTCGAGGTCGTGGTTTTGGTAAATAAATATTCGTTGTTATTTCCTTCCAATATTTTGATCTTCTCTGAAGATCATTATCAGGAATTTTTTTTCAATGAAGTTTTTATAAAAACAAAAACTCAAAATATCTCAAATATCTAAAATTGCACTTTTAGCTTCTTTAGGCCGTTTTACACCATCACAAAAGTCTTTAGTAGTTACACGAAAAAACTTCTACTTAATGTAAATGAAACTGGTCCTTTATTTACTTTAAACTCTATTTTAATTCAGTACCTTTTAAATGGTTAAATATAGCAAGAAAATTATTCTGTAAAACTTTCGAATCGATATTTAAAACATCGCATCCCCAATTAAGAAGAATTTTTATTTTGGAAAATTTTAGAAGAATTTTTATGACGAAAAATTTTTGAGTCAGAGTCGTACTTCGACAGCCCTGGTATAAAGCACCCTTTAGCTCCATTAATTTATTTGTGGCAGTAATTATCATGTCTTAGCAGTTCATAATAAAATATAAAATATAATTTATTCTAACGCGATTCAAATTTTTTGGTCTCGAATATTTTAAATGGTACCCAGAACAGGATTTTCAACTTATAAAATAAGTGTTCGATATCTCTCAGCTATAATTTTCTTACTTTTTAATTAATGCCAATACTTTTGAAACCATTTTGGTTGTGTTACTCAAAGAATTCTAGATCCTAATCAAGTAACGTCTTCAGTTCTAAAATCTCATACACTCGTAACCTTCAAGTCTGTAGGAAAGTTCAATAGCTGACAGCTAGAATTAACTTATACTACCAATATTTCAAATAATTTTCTATTTTGGATTAATTACTATTGGTACGAAAACGTTATAAAGTGGGTTTTCTTTAAGCTTAATGAAGTTTATCTTATATAATAGAAAATTAAATTAAAAAGGCAAACTTAAAATAACAATACATTTTCAAAACTTATTGTTGGTTAACATTGACGATTTTTATGGCAATTCAGATAAGTCCATTTGACGATTTTGACGATTTTCCCACAAAATTTTCCGATTCAGTAGGGGATTTTCAATGACAATGTTAAAAGTCTATAGCATAAGGAATTATCTGGTCTACAGTTGGTCAGTAGTGCCGGTGACAAAGTCAATAGTGAATCAGCACAGTTTCACTATTGACATTTCCTGCAGGGTAGTTACTTAAAAATAAAGGTAATAAAAAATAAGTAAATGAACCAATCTTCAAAATATCTGTAAAAATCTTTAAGAGTTCTGAGTATTTTTTATTTAACATATTAACCGGTACCGGTTTTCTTCAGAACTTAACTAAATATAAGTAAAATTATAACATTCAAAGGCATGCGAATAGAAAAAATTTCTTATTTTCCATTTGTTTGCCGTTGTTAATGAGCACAAATGTTTCTAATTGTAACAGACAAACAAAACAGACAATTGAAACAAAAATAAAATACCGCCTAGAAAACTTGACATGTTAACACACACAATCTCACTCAAACACCCACAGACACACTCCCTTTGCACTAAAGCAACTGTTTAAGGACACTTATTCATACTTGCATACACATCCACACATATTCTTAACAATTTGCCATAACGTATGTGTATTAATGCCTATGCAAACTAAAAAGGAAGTTATTTAGAAATTAAATGTCTTCCTTTTTAATGGATATTTAGACACCTGAATCAGAAAAATATTTAAAAATGTTATGGCCTTTTAGAGGATTTTTAATCGATAAATGCAATTAAAATTTTATTTTTGTTTTATTTTCATTTTGATTACAAATGTTGAATGTTTGTGTGTGTGTTTTATAAAAAAATATTTCAGGACTATACAATTACCATGTATTTAAATCAGTATTGGCGTGATGAACGTTTGGCATTTAATGCTTATGGCCCATATTATGATGATGACGCTGACGACGATGGTGTCAATGATGTTCTAACGCTGTCGGGAGATTTTGCCGAAAAGATATGGGTGCCGGATACATTTTTTGCAAATGACAAAAACAGGTGAGACAAATGAGTTTTAAAAATAAACTAAAGACACAAGAAAACTTAAAGGTATTGAAAACTTAGTAAAACATAACTTACCTTAAAATATATTGCTAAATCGACGGAAAAAACTTAGAAGAACTGTTTTAGTTCCTTTATTATTATTTTTCCCCTAAATAGAATCTGTTATAAATTATTCTTTTTTTATTTGAATGTTAGCTTAAGCCAGAAGTATGTGAAATATTAAGGGAATCAGACAAAAAAGCTTTAAGAATAGAATTCAACTCTACAAACACATTCGAAACAATAATTAAATAATTTTTTTCTTTATTTATTCCTCGTGGAATAAATAAATGAATACCAGCGCTGTCTTAATTTCAAGGTGGATCTTAACCACTTAGTACTAGGCTGTTTAGTATTAAAGCCCTTGGGTAAGCCGAATAAGCTATATGCATACACAGGTAACAATTAGGGTATAAATCAGCAAATTTTTGTCAAGTTTATTTTATGACTTATTATAAATTGTAGCAAAGCACCGTTGTCAGTTTGAAATCACTTGTTGACAATTTAAAAAGGAACTTTTTCGCTTTCCATTTAGGTTAAATGTACTAGAAGGAACTTCATTAGCATATTTTCTTTTCTCAAGAACAGCCTTTTTAAATTATTTAATATTTGCTCTCCTTTATTAGTTTTTTACATGATGTCACGGAACGTAATAAATTAGTACGTTTGGGCGGTGATGGCTCTGTAACGTATGGTATGCGTTTTACCACCACTTTAGCCTGCATGATGGATTTGCACTATTATCCATTGGATTCACAAAATTGCACCGTAGAAATTGAAAGTTGTAAGTATTTCCGTCAGTAGAACTCAGCAACGAATAACATTTTTAATTTACATTTTCAGATGGCTACACTGTAAGCGATGTGGTTATGTATTGGAAGCCTACTCCGGTGCGTGGTGTGGAAGATGCTCAATTGCCACAATTTACTATAATTGGTTATGAGACCAATGATCGCAAGGAGCGTTTAGCGACGGGCGTCTATCAACGTTTATCTTTATCATTTAAGCTCCAGCGTAATATTGGTTATTTCATTTTTCAAACATATCTACCGAGCATTTTAATTGTGATGCTGTCTTGGGTTTCATTTTGGATTAATCACGAAGCAACTAGTGCTCGTGTTGCATTAGGTGAGTTAATTATTTTTTTTTTTTTGCTTAAATATGTATTAAAAATATAGTGAACGTATGAGTGTTGGACAATTATTTAATAACGTATACGTAATATTAACTTATGAAAAATTATTGCACAATGACATCATTTTAATAAAAATTAATTTTTTATTAATGATTGAGACAATACCACCAAAATTTCTAAGCTTTTTCAAAAGAAAAATTGTATAACAAGCTTTCGTTGCAACAACTTAATGAAATTTTTTTAAAAACTGATAAAGCCTTAAAATTCTAAATAAGTAATGATTTTTCTCATTTTAATACCATTTTTTAACAATAAAATGTCCATTAGCAAAATTTGTAGAAACGTAAAAATGCTTATCTTCGAAAGAATAGATTTATTTTTAATTACAAATCGTTGGCAAATATGATTTAAGAATACTTCTTTAAGTTAAATAGTTTTCCAAAGTCTTACATCATAATTTCTTCTAATTACTGGTTATTAAGTTATTATTGGATACACTTTAAAAAAAACTGCACAATTTAGCCAAGCAAAAACATCTATCAATCGTTGTTTAATGCGACGATGAGTGCAAGAGTGATATAGGCTAAGTAAGGTTAATAAGAGCTATGCGCCCAAGGGCACACCTTCTCTCGGAGACCTATAGTGCAAAAAAGAGGAAGAAAATAATTGATAGAAAGATTAAGAATAGTTAGAAGGAAACCTCAGCACAAAAGACTCCGCCTACTGTCCAATCATCAGAAACAGACGTTCTACTTCCCTGACAAACCACAGTAGATCAAATAGATAACCTTCAGCGATACACCCTGAAATCTGTCTCCTAGCCATTTGCGCCAGAGACCCTGCATCCTCGAACAGTGGCATAGTACATGCTCAATTGTATTTAGCTGCTCAGCATCCTCGCATAATCTGCAGAAGTCCAGTATGGCATTGTCCCATTTGCTCGTGAAAGCCCTTACAGAACAATGCCCCGCTATTAGTGTCCTAAGACCACTTCTATCAAATCCTAATAGAACCCTGGTAACCCCTGCGTCCAATCCGGGCTATAATGCCCTGGACACCATGCAATCCGTTCTATCCCTGCAGGACCGGCTTCACGGAATCTTTCCCGTATTACCCCATAGTAGTGGCACAAGGGGAGTTTTACCGCCCCCGCCCCCCCGCCGTCCCTTACCTCCAAATCCCGATCCAAACCCTCTCGCACGAGTTCATCCGCCACCTCATTCCTATCCACCTTGTAGTGTCCGTGTACCCAACACAGCCTCACCGTAAATGCCTCCATGAGTTCTCTCAGAGTACTCGTACACCGTTTGATCGTACCGTATAATTTGTCAATGCCCTTAGCGCAGCCTGACTATCGACGTAAATTTTCACCGCGGACCCCTCTACGATGGAACCCAGTATCACCTCCGTTGCACTCCACGGCACTCATCAGGGAGTTTAAATGACCTTTTTATATAGGCATTGAGTCCGCTTTACATCCTCTCCTGAGTATTTCTCTTCCAAGACAGATTACAGTCGAGGAAGTTGCCCAAATACTTAGCACCGTCGGATAGGGTAAACTCGACACCATCCAACACTGGCCCCATGACACCCTCTATCCTATATCTTCTAGAAATAAGAGTGGTATAACTCACATAAAATAAATAGATTGATTTTAGAATTTTAATAGAATATTTGTAAAATCTAAATCTGTATTTTGTGAGTGGTATTGGTATTTAAGACAACTCTTGCTTTCATAATTTTACATTAATGCTTGTAAACGTTATTATATACCAGTTGTACCAACTACCTATAAAAAAATTTTAATTCTTTTTTTTATATGTTGTGCCTTTTTGAACGAATATATAAATGTAATATTTTGCAAAAAATAAAACTCCAAAAATCTCTTTAGACAAATCTGTAAAAAAAACAAATGTTGAAAATTCCAATTTGGCAGATTTCCTTATGTAGCAACTCAGTTTAACCCTCATTCGTTCCTTAAAAATAATTTGCAGGTAAAATCCCCCATACTGATAATTTAGTGAAAATATACAAGGTTTTTTCCTTTATTGAAGATGTTTTTATTTTATTTTTTAGACAAAATAATATTTAATAAGAAAGGAATAAATAATTCAATCGGATGTAGGTAATACTAACACGTTTTTTCTAAATGCGTGAAATTTCAGCCGAGGAACTTTCTCGTAATTCTTCAAATAATTTTGTAACGTGTAGATATAAAAAAGATATCTTACTGTAATTAACGCAAAATTTTAATTTAAAAAATTAGACAAAAAAGTCTCACTTAGATTCGGCAAAATGTTTAAGACATATTAAGTTTTGAAACATAAAATGGGTGAAAATTCACCCGAAGACCGTAAAAGGTTTAAATTTTATATCGAGCCGTAACCGCGAAAAATCTCAAGGGACATAATTTTCATATAGCGTTATTTTAAAATAAAAAAATTACCTCATTGGCATCATTTGCATCACCTATAAAAATTTGACTGTGTACCGTTATGAATTTATAACAAAAACAATTTTAAATAATCCTTTTATTAAAGCTTGAGGTTTTTTTTATAAAAAATATTAAATTTATTAAATCCAATATTTGGCACTCCGTTGTGTGCCTTCTTCAGGGATTTTTTCTTGAATATTTGACAAAATTAACAATTTTTAAAAAATGTAACAAATTTAACAGAATGTCATATTTTCAATTAAATGCAAAAAGGTTTTTCAATTCAAACCTAATCCGTTTCAGTTAAAATAAATTTTTAATTTCCGTTTCTATTTTTTTTTTTAATTCGTTTATTTAACAAAAATATATATTCTTAAACTTATATAAACAACAGTACTTATATCTTAATAGGGGTTTATACACTGTCCCAAAATCGAGCTCTCTAGTAAACTAATTGTTACATTACATGTATTTTTACCTAAATTTCAATTATTTATACAATATTTACATTTGTATATACATATCTTTTATTTAATGTAAAGAAAAAATAAGAAAAAACCTTACTTAACTATTCAAAAAAAATAAAAAAATAAAAGTAAAATGAAGAGGAAGTGAAACTTAGTTTGTAAGCCACCAAAATTTTTTAATATTTGTGTTTGGAAACATGTTTTTATCTTTTGCGTAAACGCTAGTGTAAAATCTTTTATTAGCATCTGGCCAAGTGAATATAATCAGTTACCAATCGAATTAAAGAATATTTCAGTCTTATCAACGTTTAAACACAATTTAAAGGGGTATTTATGCGAGAATGTTGAAACACTTCTATGAATAAAATTTCTATTTTTGTAATACATAGAGTTTTTTTTTCTAACTAAATACGTATGTAAATATTGTACAAAATCAAAATATTAGATATAATAGTTGCAATTAGCCTCTTTAATGCCATAATGGGCGCTGAGGCAAATTTTAATTATGTAATATTATTTTATTGAGATTAATAAACACAATAAAAAAAAAAAAAAAAAAGTTGATTGCTTTGAATTGCTTTAATATTGGCTCGTCTATACAAATGATAAAGTACAAATGATAACGCCGAACTCATTTTGGATGTAATTATTGCTATCGGGGTATACAAAAGCCTCGGGTGGTATATATCCATTTTGGAGTGTTTTTTTAATAAATTCGTCACTTGCATAGTATGGAGCCATAATTAAATTATTTTCTGAACACTCAGAGCTTCTAACGATATGGTTCCTTATTAGATGAATAATAAAGATATCAATCCTGCCTAGTTTTGCCTGATTATATAACTTTTTATTTGAAACATATTTTAAATAGTTACTATTAGGAGATCTAAAAAGTAAAGTACACGCTCTCAAGCACTTCCTCTCAACAACTCTTAGTTTTTCCATATACGGTATATTTTGTTACCGCCATTTGTAAAATAATTTTGCATCAGCTGTGTTTTACATATGCCTATCGAATTATTTGTTATTCAGTGGTTAAAAAATTTAAAGAAAAATACGCATTAAAAAAAACCAAGTTTAAAGAAATTAAAAAATAAAGAAATTGTAGGTGAATTAAAAATAATTGTAAAGTGTCACAAAATAAAATATCAATGCTAAAACTTAATTTTAGTACTGTTTGAAAATCGTGCAAAAATATTGGCCATTGTTTTTTGTTATTTTAGAGAAAAAGAATAAAAATTCTATAAAATTTGATATTTTTAATTAGGCTTAAGTTCATTGAATTTAATTTTCATTAAATTATTTTTATGAAGACAGGAATTTTACAACATGAAATTAATTAAAATTTTTTTTTATTGATAATTTTTCATTCTTGACTGCGCTGAGATTTGAACCCAGGCGTTCACGGACAGGCAACCTGTCTTCATAAAAATAATTTAATGAAAATTAAATTCAATGAACTTAAGCCTAATTAAAAATATCTAAATTTGGATTAAAAACCATTAACAGTTCAATAAAATAATCACAATACTAATAATTCTATAAAATAATTTATAAATAATTGCGACCTACGACAAAAATATGATCTGAAATATCTGTAACAGTTTTACGTGAAAGTTGCCAGTAAGTAAATAAGCATAAATATATATTAAAAATATAAATTGACTCTTATTCGGTTTTAGATTTAATCTACATATTATTATGATTATCATGATAATAATATGATTACATTAAATTGTAATAGCATGACACAAAAAAAAATTAGGATTAAGGGAAAAATATTATGATGTAATATTACGAATATATTTGGTCATAATATGATTCATTAATAATCGTAATATGTTGACTACAATCATGAATCTCATCATAATATGTTGCTCTTAGAATATGTTAACCACAACCATGTTTTTTTTTTGTGTGTAGTTAATTGATTTTACATGAAAAATATTGCAGACCCTTCACACTGATTTTCTTATTGGCAGAAAAACGGAAACGTTTTCCTTTACGTCAAGAGACTATTAATACGTTTATACGTAGCCTATTCGGAAATAAAAATTATTTGCGATTTACTAAATTACTGTTTATATGGTGATTTCCTTACAGAAAATTCTTATTTTTATGTGATGCCAGATGGAAAATTGAATCATTTGGTAGTACTGTATTTACGTAAACCTTTTTATTTTTTAAATGAAAAATTTAAAAAAATCAAAAATTATTGTGTATTTGTATATTTTATTTGCAGAATTTTGAGTTAATTTTATTTTTGTTGTCATATGGATGGGCCACATCGAAATAAAAACCTACAACGCAATTTTCTCTACTTGCAATATATTTACTTGCTAATATGTTCAATCTTGTAATTTAGAAAAACAAATTGGCTACAAATATAACTGTGACGAATTTTGAACGATAAACCGAGTTTAAGATCGTCCTCATCTTCTTTAGATGAAATATAATAGATTGTAATACGCTGTAGGGAATTCATTTTGTTGGTTGATGACAAATTGCAACATACATATCGTCAACTAAAATGCAAAGGGCGTAACAACAAAAAAAATTCGAAATAGAGTTTTTGATTGATTTTTGTTTAGATACCTGCGCTCAAAAATGGCGAAGTTATTGAAAAAATTCAAACGAAAGGACACCTACTTGTTATTGATTTTGTAAAGTTGTTTACCCTCCTGTAAAAAAATAAAGTGTTGTTACGCCCTTTTGCTTTTTGGGTGACGCTATACATATTTTGTTAAGTATCTATTTTGTTAAAATATTGGAAATCATTTTTTTTTTAATAAAATCACAGATGCCAATTCAGTCAATGAATACGTTGTTAAAACCAAATTTTCGAAAAAATTGCAGAAAGCACTTTCTGAATAAAAGCCCTTGATATATTTTATTTTATATTCATATAAAATATTTTATTTCTTTTACAGGTATCACCACTGTTCTTACTATGACTACCATAAGTACTGGTGTGCGGAGTTCCTTGCCAAGGATATCATATGTTAAAGCCATAGATATTTATCTGGTCATGTGTTTTGTGTTCGTATTTGCTGCTCTCTTAGAATACGCAGCCGTCAATTATACCTATTGGGGTAAAAGAGCCAAAAAGAAAGTGAAAAAGGGTAAAGATGGTGATAATAAAAGATCAGGTACACAAAATAATAATATGAGAAATTTTCAATTTAATCTGTAAATCGTTTTTCCTATTTAAATCAAGGGAGACCTGATAAATCAGAAACCTGTTCAACTGCCGAAGATATTATTGAATTGCAAGATGTGCGCATGAGTCCTATACCATCATTGCGCAAGGGAAACTATAATACATCCTTTAATCAATTGGGTGCCGAAACTTTGGATTTAGCAAAATTTCCACCGAGTTTTAGAATTGCACGTAACTATGGTACCACAAGTCGTTCAAATTTACGTTATAGAGGACAAAGGGGTTAGTTGAAAAATTTAATTGATCTTATAATTTACACGCAAAGAAAAGATGTGTTTCCACATGGTCATGTATGACAAAACTGTTTTTTTTTTTATTATTAAGGACTGCGTTGGAATAAATTGTCTATGATATTTTTGCAAAAACTTTTTTAAAATTCATTCAAATTAAAATGGATGTTAAACATTTTCACATTTAAAATTTTTTTTTTTTTTTTTGCCAGAAGCTTTTGATTCAAAATAGCAAGCGAATTGAAAGTGCGTAAAAATATTGTGAAAACTTTAAAAACCACCCTCTGTGGACATATAAAAAAATGGCTTCGGAACTAAAAGTTGGCCCGAAAACGGCTTCTAGAGTTCTAAGGAAGTTCAAGGACGGCTTGGAGATGACTCGAAAGGCAGGTTCTGGCAGAAAAAAGGGCATATGTGACTTTACCCAGTAAAAAAAATTTGTGTTTTTTGAAGCACTTAAGAGAAAAAGTACATAATCGAGCGCTTAAATAAGAAAACTTTTATACAGCAGCAAATGATAACGAATAAAATATACAAAAAAAACTGATATTTTAGTGCTGACCACGAAGAAGGTTTTAAAGCGAAAAAATAAAAATATATTATGGTTTATGAAAATGCTTGAAAAAGGCATTCAAACCAGTAAAAGCAAAACATTAATTAATATGTTAAAATAGATAGCCCTTAAAAAAAGCACTTTAGGAGTGCTTTATTTGCATGTTTTATTATGTTAAATCAGGCTTCCCATCAGTAGGTTTGAAGCGATCTGAGGTATGAATTCATACATAAAACCTGCTCCTTTTGGATCAAATTTTTACTGGGAAGGTACAATAAGTTCAGAAGTTTATATTAAAGAGTGCTTGGAGGAGCCACTTAAGCCATTTTTAAGACAGCATCGAGTGTCTCCTTTTTTTTTGGCCTGACCTAGCCTCTTGTCATTACAGCAAAGCGGCCTTGAAATGGTACGTAAATGATAATATGCTTTTGTTGCCTCGAGAAGCAAATCGACAAAACTGTCCAGAATTGCGGGCATTGGAAAAATATTGAGCTTTAGTCAAAAAACAGATGAAGGGCATAAAGTAAATCGCCAAAGATGTCAAAGATTTCCGAGGAAAGTGGTATTTGGCTGCCCGAAATATATCTCATAATACTAAACAAGCGTTGATGGCAGGTGTACCATCTTTATAAAAACCCGCTTATAAAAAAAGCTTTTGCTTTAAAAATTTAATGTCTCATTGATCAGATTTTTAGAATTTTATACTGGACAATTTTTTCCCACGCAGTCCTTATGGATGCTTCTACAAATTTAACTTTTGTTAAAAAAAAATATACTGAAAAAACCAAACTGTTATACATAAGTGAATTTATACAGTTGTGCGCAATCATAACGTAATTATGGTAGATATAAAAGAGACTGACTTAATCATAATAATGCTACGGCTCCAATTAAAACGATTAAATTATATATCTGAATATTCTGCAATCAAACGTGACCATATCGAACCAAATTTTTTCTCTGGCTGTAGATTAAAGTTAATGTTACATCTCTGATTTTAATTATGTTCTTTTAGGTAACAAACCCCGCGTCATACATGCTTTAAAGAAGGGTGCTTCCGCCATTAAAGCCACCATACCAAAAATCAAAGATGTTAATATTATTGATAAATATTCCCGCATGGTATTTCCTGTCAGCTTTTTAGCCTTTAACTTGGGCTATTGGCTATTTTATATTTTGGAATGATAGCAAATTATGACACTTCACACTTCCAAGTAGAGGTCAGGTTTATAAGGTATCCAACAACCAAACAAATTCGCATAACAATACCTCTCCTCATCCTGCTCCTTAGAAATCTAAATAGTGTGTAGTGTTGATTACATAAATGAATAATTCATGTAGAAATGAAAATTAATGGAGTTAAAATTACAAGAAGTCAGAGCAGAAGAATTTTTAAATATAATTTCTAATAAATTTAGTAAAGAATAATTATAATCCTGGGAATGAAAGATAATAAAAAAAATTTAATTTTAAATTATGACTAAGGATTAGTCAGGACTTTCGGGCTTATTTCCTTTGTTTTCAGCGCCTAGGTTTTTATTATGTGTTGGTTCTGTTTTTATACCCACAGTGGTGTGTTGTTTGTCCTATACCCAACATTAACTGCATATTTCACTTAATGCAAAAGAACTTCTCTAATCAATTAAAGCCAAAAAAGTCTCATAAAGAATAATATATGTACATATATATGTATCTAAATAATATTCAGCACAAAGAACTTTTACATGAATTTTAGCCTCATACCATTATTTTGTTGTGGCCGCTCCATGATTACCCATGGGTCCCAATTGGGGTACACTCTTTGCCTCTAAATTCTGTGGTCTAAGGTATTATATGGCCGGGCTTTTTATGCTATTTTTGATTTTTATATGGAATCCATTTTAATTTTTTTAATTAAATTCGTTTAAAATGAAATGTCAGTAAATTTTAAAATATCATAAATGAACTTAATAATGAACTTTTAATACAAAAAAAAAAACAGCAGACAACGATTACACTAGGTAACAAAATTGTATGTTTTTGTGTTAATTGGAAGTTTGATGCATTATTTTGCTACTTATTTGAGGTCGCTGATTTAAAATATAATCTTCGGTTTTCTCCATCAACGGAAAAAGTTAATGTCTTATTACTTTCACGTAAATTTACATAACCTATAAACAAAATGAGATAAAGGTCATAAAAATCGATGATTGCGTTTCGCTTTTATTCACAGTTAAGTGAATGTACCTCATTTTTAAGTGAACCAAAAAAAAAAACGTCCATAAATAGAACAGCAGCAAACACACACATATTAAAAAATTTTATTTTTTATGGAAATCGTGATATTTATCAATTCAGTTTTCTCAGTAAATATTTTTAGAAAAATATTTTACTAAATGATTTTAGAACAAAACTGTGAATTTTGTAGCATTTTTGTTTTATATGAATTTTTAAAGAAAAAACATTTTATTTTCAAAAATTATTTACGAGAATACAAAGTAATATGATTTCTCTATAACGTGCTAAATTCCCAATTTTTATTTTTGATAAAAAAAAACACTGAAATTTATAGTTGTGGGAAAGCCAGTTTCTATGCGCATTTCAATGGTTCCTTAGGCCAGCTCTTCAGGAAACTTTTTCCAAAGACTTTAGAAAAGCTAAAAATATTATACAAGTAAGACCATAAAGTGAATCAAAATTTTAAACACTCAGGTCTTACTTGTAACAATATCAAAGCTTCAACAAGGCAGTGAGTTTAACTTTTCTTACATTCCCCTACAATTGGCTGGTTTTTAAAATTTTTTTTTTTTTTTTTCTTAATTGTTCTCTTTTCAAATTTTCAACAATATCTCAGAATATACTGAGCAAATTTAAAAGCAATGTAAGCAAGTCTTAAAGATAATATTGTTGCCGAATTTTGGATTTTTTTTAAACTGAATATTTTGAACTATTTTTAAATTTTTCCAATATATGTAGCGAATGTGCCTAAATTTTGGACATAACGCATAAGTCGAGCTAATAGAAAAAACACTAAATGCAGATTTGGATTCAGCGTCCCAAATAACCTTAAAGCACTATTCAGTTCCAACAAAACCCTTGTTTGCTTGTGTTACATTTCGATTTTTATGACTAATGTCGAATTTTTTACGGACCCTGCTTACTTGTGTTTTATCCTCAAAACAAATTTCAATATTTATTAAAGATTGCTGTTTACAAAACTGCCAATGCAATAATAGTACATTACTCATGCTTATACTACTCTAGTGATAATGCAATAATAATGTACTATTCATGATGTATTTCAACAATAATACATTAGAGATATTTAAAAAAATAATGCACTATATAGAAAATGGTGTAGTTCAAAAAATGTTGCATTTATAGTGTTAAAGTTAGTGGTTATAAAAATATTGGTATATCATTAAAATATTTTTTTTGTTGTGCTTAATTCCCTATTTTTGTAATTGATAAAAATACTGAACTTTATTGTTGGAGAATAAGCTGTTTCTATGCGCATTTCACTGGGTGCTTAGGCCAGATCACCAGGAAACGTTCTCCTAAAGAATTTTAGAAAAGCCAAAGCTGTCTGCAAACAAAAATACAGAGGCAATGAGAATTACATACACTCAAAAAGTCTTATTTGCAACGATATCAAAACTTAAACAAAATAACAACAATAAAACAGTGAGTTCATCTCTTCTTACATTCCCCCACTACAGTTATTATTTAGTAGAACGTTTCCTGATGATCTGGCCTAAGCAACCAGTAAAATGCGCATAGGAACAGCTTGTCCTCCAACAATAAATTTCAGTATTTTTTTATCAATTATACAAATAGGGAATTAAGCACAACAAACCAAATCTTTTAATGAAAAATTATGTATTCCCAAAAACAACTTTTTTGATAATATATATTGGTATATTTAATAATGGTATTTAAGAAAAGGGCTAAGTTGGCATCACTGATTGCATGGTCTTACATTTTGGGCCATGACCAACTGCAATGTGTCTATATCTGTCGGCCACTGCTTTTAAATTAATGATCGGCTTCAATGGAGTATAATATATTTGCAATTTTCTAAACCATTAATATTTTACAAAATTATTTTTTTTTTTACCAATGCACGTTGGGGCAAGTATATGGGGGGTTCTTGGCAAGAATTCAATTTTTCAATTTGCGATTTTTAAAAACTTCTTTCTATCCTTTGAAAGCAAACACTATTTTGCACTGGACTGAGTATTTTGTTTTTTTGATTTGGCTACATACCTTTTTTTGGCACAGTGTTAAACTTGGAATATTAAAAAAAAATATATTAAACAAAAAAAAAAAATACAGTGTTAAGTTAAAAGCTTATAATAAAAGGTAAACAATTTTAAACTATTATAACCATGTACATACATACATTTTAAAGGTAATTTTACCAACAGCTATTATATTAACTCTCATAAACATCTATCTGTTATTTTAAGAGTTACGCGCATTTTGAATGGTTATTTTTAGCAAATTAAAAAGTGAAAATTTAATGGTCAAAATGTTATAGAGGAACCCGCCTGTTTACATACAACAGCTTTGCCGATTGGTTGGACTGAAATGTTTTGAACTTGAACCAGTTTTAAAAACTTGCTCGAAAAGTGCCTTAAATTGCACATTAAATATTTTTCACTGATTTTAATATTATCTATGTTATATTTTCCATTTTAAGCTTTTTTTACAAGTAACACAATAGCACCTAGGATAGCTAATGCTATTTTTTATTCTTAATTTGCTCACTGTCCTTTAACATTTAAAAATAATTTTTAAAAAAATTTTAAATTTTTATTAAAAATACTTTTAAATTTTTTGCTAAAAATATTTGATGTTTTATCCATTATTTCTT
Organism: Pollenia amentaria; assembly: GCA_943735925.1. Lineage (NCBI taxonomy): Eukaryota > Metazoa > Arthropoda > Insecta > Diptera > Polleniidae > Pollenia > Pollenia amentaria. The sequence goes on along the minus strand of OX031008.1, from coordinate 192,922,990 downwards.
TATTAATTACGAAATATATAATACCAATAGTTAACTTATATTGGTGGCACCCGTAATGAATACCTGCAATAAATATTGCATCTCAATATACAACTTTTAAATAAATTTATATTCTTCTTAATTTTGCCAAGACATTTTTGCATATTTTTAGATAAACTCGATTATGCTCTTCAAAATTTTGTATATAACGTTTGTTAAAACAAAGCAGCTTAATTGATGCCAAACATAACATCCTTTTGCCCCAATGTGCAATGTGTTTAAAACTGAATTTTTTATGATCCTTCTGAAGTCCTAAAAAATAATACGCCAAAGATCAACACAATTTTCAGTTTATTATCTTTCATTTTATGGGGAATGTGAAATCATATCAATTACAAAAAGAGTAGCAAGCATTTGAAATATTTTTTTTTTACAAAATTTGAACACTGGCCCAAAGATTCAGTATTAAAAAAATGCCAAATAATTAATATTATAAAAATTGTAGATAAATAAAAAATAATTAATATTTTGCTCAATTATTTTAAAATTATCTAAAACAAATTGGTCAGCTTAAATTATTTTTATAGCTTTCACTTTTAACTTTTGAATTTTAAGAAAAATTTTGAAATAAAAACAAAAAGAAACTGATAAAAAATTGTAAAATAAATTTTAACAAAAATTATCAAAATTTATCTTTACTATAAGAAAAAATTTAATTTCCTGGTACAAAAAAAAACTATACATTTTTTGTTACAAAAATTAACAAATATCATTTTTTTAAATAAAATTTAATAATAAAAAAAATGTTAGTATGTACTAGAAAAACAAATTATCAAAAATAAACTGCAATATGAAAGTACAAGTTGAATAAAAATCAAGGCAATTTTTAGAGTACGACAAATTTAGTACCAAATAAGAATGATATCATTGTAAAACCACCACTAAAAACCAAAAATTTACTAAAAGTAGTCAAGAGTCCTAAATTAAATTAATAAGTCTCTAAAATGAATATAATTATTAAACAATTAGTGATATTTATAACCAAAAAACAATTGAAAATAAAAAAAAAAATATTATTTTGTTTGTAAAAAAATTTAATAAAAAAGCAAAACTCTGCTTTACTGAATCTTATATACCCTTCACCATAGAAGTTATTAGAAATCGTACCAAGACCCCTTAATTCGGGAGTAAGCTTTAATTGGGGCCAGGTAAATTAAAACCCTTATTTCGGTAATTTTCAGTACTAAATATTTTGTATATAAATTAAAAAGATATCAGCCCATTTAGGTCTTCCTAGTTTTAGCGCTATTATGTCAAAAACTATTATTTTAAAAAGTAAAGATTTAGGCCCTAATCATGTAAAACGCAACGCAACGCCAAAGAATTACATTGAAAGCACAAACACTGCAATAAAAATTTTGTAATTTTGTTGTTGTGTGGTGTTCTATTATAAAAAAAACATAAGCGAGACTCTTGATATCTTAAATAATGATTGATTGATTTTATTTACCAAACTCATTTGCTTAAATACTATTTATGATAATAAAACTTAACCTAATATTGAGTCACTTAACAAAAGTTCGCTCAATCACTTATTCTAGTACTTAGCATTAATTTACATACAAATTATACGGTATTGTATCAGGCACACAGAAATCATTGAGTTACTTTACAAATTTGTATTTTATTAATTATTGTTTTGAGTGGTGTCCAGTGTACTAAAGAATTTGTACGTATTAAGGAATTTGTTAGACAACGAAAAAGAATTCAGTTTTGTTACTGACCTAACTTACTAATATTGTTTGTTTGTTTTTGCAAGAATATATTAACACTAAATTGTAAATTAAATGTATGGATCACTACAGTTGCTTTCTACAAAAATTTACATTGCGTTTTAAAATTTCAAACGCTGCATAGCTTGTGGCGTTGGAAATTGTAAAACGGTACATGAATTTCTGTAGGAACCAACAACAATATTACAAAATATTTATGACATGGTTTGTGCTTTCAATGTAATTCTTTTGCGTTGCGTTTTACATGATTAGGGCCTAAATATTTGTTTATAGCTCGATCACTTCTTTGCCAATTTCTTTACCAATATTCTACTAAGCCCCTTTTAGACTCCTCAAGTTAGTTGCACAAGTCACTTGCCGAGTACAATAAAGTACTCAATTTTTTCCCCCTCAACTCGACCTTACCGCTGACATCTACAAACCAAGAGTTGCGCAAGAGACATGCTCAAGTAACTTTTTGAGCCTGAAACGGGTCTTACTTTGCATTAGGTAAAACTGAGAAAATAAAATTTATAAATAATAAGTAGCCTTAAAAATTTAAGGTTTTTTGGGTTAAAATACGAGATTTATGGGTGAAAATTCGAAGCAGTCAAATATTTTTCGAATTGTTTATTTTATGTAATGCCAGTGCAGGACGAAAATGTGCCTTTTTACGGTTTATGTTCCCATACGTGCTTAGTGGTCTTCTATTCGGATTAAGCATTCAGTATATCTTCTTCTTAGGCAAGCATCACTTAAAACATTACGAACTAGAGGATTTGGGAAGAATGCAAGCCTTTTGTTACCGATAATTTCGTGATATAGATTTTACTACTGGCTCAGAGATCCTTGAGAATAGTCTAATATTTAATATACCAGATGCTGGCTGAGATAATTCGAAGAAGTTTATTTTGACGTCTGTAAATTTTTGCCCTATAACTGGATATCGTAGCACCAGATTGGCCTTACGATAGAGTTGTAAAGTAAAAGTTTGCAATTGAGACTAAAAGCAGAATTTCTTCAAATAAGCCAATTAATTTGAATTGCTCAGGGACCGTAAATAACAGTTATCCAGAAGATTTTAACTCAAAAACTCTTCACATTAGAGTCGACGGAGACCAATAATGTCATATACCGATAGATTCGTATGGACGAGCTCTTTCAGAATATATGGTGATCTTAAAAAACGATCTCAACTCCACAGTTAAGAGTTATTTTTTAACGTAAAGATAAAAGGTCGAATTAAACTCTCAAAAAGAGAGTGTTATTTTTCCGTCTTAAATAAAACTCATTTGAGGAGTTTTTTTTCTCGTCTTAAATAAAACTCATTTTGCAGTCATAAAATTAAACTCTTTTGAAGAGCTTATGCTAATTAAAACATAACGTTATTCACAAAAAGAAACAAAAATTCCCAAATTCTAATTTTTTAAATTGTTGACTTAAATACACCCAATTTTCAAGAAATTATGAAAAACTTATCGGACCATTCTGCCGGTGGCTGATAAATGAAAATTTATTTCTTTGAAAATATTTTTAAATAACAAAAACAAGTTTAACTAATTTTCAGAATTATTTGATGAAAAAAATCTTAATTTTGTTCTTCAATAATCTAAATGCAAAATAAAATCATTGAATATGCAAATTTTATTCTTAAGGGTAAAATAAAACTGAAATGATGTTTATAAAATAAAACTGAAATAGGTTTTATTTTCTGACGGAAAAAATAAAACTCTTCAAATAAGTTTTAATTTATGACGACGAAATTAAACTCCTCAAAAGAGTTTTATTTTATGATGGTGAAATTAGACTCTGTTTTTAAGAGTTTGTTTCGATCTCTTATCTTTACGTTGAAAAATAACTGTTTTAGATCGAATTTTGTTTTTTAATTCACAAAATAACTGTTATAAAGTAACTTTTTCGATATCTTTTATAACTGTTACGGTCCCTGTAATTGCTTTTAGTTTCATTTGAGCTTATTTTTTCCTCTATATGACATGTCCACGTTAAACGCCGATTTAGATGCATGCCGAGCTATTTTACATGCGGGTGTTAAGTTAAAAGATATGATCCTGAAAGTAACAAGATGATTCATGATGGTTTTCGTTAATGCTTAGAAAAGCTGTATCATCAGCAAATGTTGAAGTTTGGTTGTAGTTGTTTGTTGGCATGTCCGAAGCATGTATTAAATATAATTGAGAGTCCTTCTGCTTCCTTGTGCTACTCCAGCGTCAATTGGCTGAGGAGAACTTAAATAATATATTTAGTGATTCATTTTCGATATACTAGTTTTTAATAGCTTATGTATGCTTACTGGTAAATTTCACTTTAATTTATGCTTTCATGCCAGACTTTATCCAAAGCTTAAAAAGCATTGATGAAGAGTGCATAGCAATATTTGCTTTCTTAAAAGGCTTTTCTTATGATGTTAAACTAGTAGACTTAATACGAATAAATGGTTTAGAAAACACCAGTCTCTCATAGAAGTAGTTTCTTAAATATCTACAGTATATCTAATACAGTACTTTTCGCTTAAAGTAACATTCTTCGCTAATGTGATTATAAGCCTAATTCACATATTTGCCACTATGAAGGCAAATAACGGAATTCGAATATAAACAGAAAGCAGGCTTATGGTTTTGCAACGGAGTGGCATACATAGTTACATAGTTTTTTTAATTGTTTCTTTATTTAAAATCTATCCAAGGGATAATGAGCAAATTTGTTAATATTTTTAAAAATAACAGATATTATCTAGCTCCAATGTGTAAGTAACAAGTATTTTCGTGTTTTCATGAATTAGGGATAGAATTTATAACAATATGTATGTATACATCTTTACGAAATGTTAGGTGCGAAATGGAAGATCCAATACATGGTTTTGCTTAAGGCGTCGGGTTTCGTGGCTGCTGTTTAATAATGAGATAGCAATGGGGTTTGTGTGGTCGCTAAGTGTCTTATTTCTTCTCGAACTGATTTTATGGATAAGTCTCTTCTAATTACAGTGTTTCTTACATACCATGGAGCACTCAATATTTGACGAACAGTTTTAGATTGATATCTTTCAAGTATTTCAATATTTGAATTGCTCGCTGTACCCCATAATTGAATACCATATGTCCATACTGGTTTTAGGATAATTTTGTATATTCTTTTTCTATTATTTACAATTAATTGGGATTTAGGATTTAATAGTCAATAAAGTTGTTTAGTTTTAAGTCTTAGAAGTTGTGGTTTATTCTTCATGTGAGCTTTCCAGGTTAGTCGTCTGTCAAGTATCATACTTAGGTACTTTACTGTTTCCTTTTTTGGAATTGTGTTTCCATTTATAAAAACACCTCAGTGAAAAAGTTATATGGCTGAATTTATCAGAATTCACCTTAATGTTCCATTTGACAAGCCATTTCTCGAGTTCATTTAGCTCGTTTTGCACAAGTAACGATGCTTTAACTGGCGAATCGCTCTTGGCAAAAATAGCTGTGTCGTCTGCGTAGGTGGCAACCAATATGTTTTCAGCTATGGGTATGTCTGCAGTATAAATAGTATATAGGACTGGCCCTAGCACACTACCCTGTGGTATTCCGGCATTTACTTCATATAAATTGGATTTTTCATCGTTTGTTTTTACGTAAAAATGTCGATTTGATAGGTAACTTTTGAAAAGTAAAAAATAATGTGCTCGTAAAAACTTTTTTATTTTATAAAGGAGCCCCATATGCCACACTCTATCAAAAGCCTGCTGAATATCCAGAAAAACCGAAGAGCATTATTTTTTTTTTTTTTGTTCAAAAGTGGTTATAAAATCTACAATTCGATGTATTTGTTCAGGGGTGCCGTGTTTATGCTTTAAGCCAAATTGATGATCAGGAATAATGTTGTTATTTTTCAGTACAGGACTTATCCTTCGCAATAGAATTTTCTCAAATATTTAAGAGAGAATTGTGAGTAGACTTATTGATCGAAATGAAGATGCAAGGTTATCTGGTTTGTTTAATTTTTGTATCATTATTATCTCGGCACATTTCCATTGTGAAGGAAAATGGTAAAGTCTTAGAATCGAGTTGAAAATTGTTGCGATTACAACCTATTTGGATTCTACTGTAATATAATATATTTCATCCCTTACACCAAAGGCAAGATTTAATTTGTTTTCTAGTTGAGAGTTCATGACAAAAATTAAACGATTTAATTCAAGAATAATTCTTTTAAATGGCTTTTGGCAGACCTAACAACTATTTGACGAAAAAATCTAAAAAAAAGGCATGACCAGCAAATTGTTCAAACTATAGCTTTATTTTTAACAATTTGTATTGACTTCTTTTTCTTTATTTGTAAGAAGATAATTGTACTCGTATAACTCAATTAAGAAACTGTTAAATGATGTTTGATCCAGCAAACGTTTTGCAAAAGCAAAAAATTGTTTAATAAAACTAGGGGTTACGTGTAGGACGTTTAATATTTAATAGGTGTGAACATAGCTTTAGTACATTTTGCTAATGTGGCAATAACGATAATAGTTTGATAGTTTACTTTTGCCTTTGCTATCCGCTGATGGATGGCATATATGGCAAGTGTGGTTATATCGCTAACGACTATAACGTAAATACTTTATATTTAATTTACGTGACTATAAGGAAAAGTACTATATTAAATAAGAAGCTAATACGCCTATATGACCCAAGTTTTGTGTGGTCTTTTCCTGGTTAGAGGGAAGTATTTAAGGATGTATTTGGGGTAAGCACGTTTTTAAAATTTTTGACAAACAGATAACCTTTTTCAATATCATTTCTTGACCAAATTACACTCAAGTTTCTTAATGGTGGCTTAGAGATAACTGGCATTTTAAGATTTCTAGTTGCACGCCATAATGGGTAGACTGATTGTGGTATTTCATTAAGTTCCTTACAATATTTATCACGGGATGCTGTTAACTTTCTAGTAATTTTCTTTGCCTTTCCAATTTTAAATAAATAAAAATTAATCAAGCTCGAGGCCAGTGTTTTTTTGTAAATAAATATTCCTTTTTATTTAATTCCGATATTTCGATCTTCTGTGAAGATCATCATCAGGGATTGTTTCCTTAAATTTAATTAAAAGAACAATAAAACACATAAGTATAAACATCATTATTATAAACATACAAATAACAACAACATATATAGACAACAATCACACAAATTTTGTTTTTTTTTAAACAGTTTTATACGTTCACAATATATACACACACTTACAGTGAATTTTTATTAATACAAAACCTAAAAATACATTGTGTACGTATCAACATCTAAAATAACACTAAACTTAAAAATTATTACTGCAGTTTGATCTTATTTACTAAGCCTATGTAGTTATTAGCACACGATCACTCTACGTCGCTCTTGAAGTTGACGCTCTTTTTTGTTGCTATGATGTGAAGCATCTCAAGCATATATCGACGTTTGTAATTCGGCTCTGTTTGTAACACACCTACATTACAAAAATCAGGCGAGTGTTTGTTTTTGACACAGTGGTCCACAAGTGCTGTTTTTGGTGTTTCTCTACTGAGTTTTAATTTCTGATCAGATTTATGGCCTGCAATCCTAGTTTTTAGCTTGTTTTTTGTGGTTCCGATATAAACCTTGTCACAACTTTCCTTTACATTTCCAATACAGGGTATATTATATATAACATTTGATTTTTCCGTGTTCTGAATTTTATCTTTAGTTTTGCTGTATATTTTAGAGAGATTGTTGTTCGTTTTGTGTGCCATTCTAAAGTTTTCACCATTAAAAAATTTGGATTTTTCAAATCTCTCTTATATTTCAGGTACATAGGTAAGGGATTTATAAAACATGGATATGTCAGTAACTTTCGAACGGTTTACAATTCTATTTTCATAGTCACGAATAAGTTTATTCGTAAGTTTTGTAGGAAAATTGTTGTCAAGAAGGATGTTTCTAATTTTAATTATATTATTTTTATGGAACTCCAAGTCACTAAGATTCAACACTCTTATTATTAAGTTTTTAGCCGTATTAATGATAACCCTTTTTGGATGTTTCGAAAAGTAGTTAATAATTCTACCGGAAGCTGTCGGGTTTTGGTACCAATCTATTTTTAAGTTATTCCCATCCCTGATTACAACGGTAATCTAAAATTGGACTCTTTTTCAGCTGTAAATTTAATACTATGGTGAAAACTATTTAAATTTGTCAGTATCTCCTCAATTGCACTTTCCCTTACTATACTAAAGATGTCATCCACATATTTCGTCAAAATCTTTGGTTTTCCGCTAGCCTTTCAAACACCGTCTCCAACAATTTCTCCATTACAATATCTGCAACTATTGGCGACGCTGGTGATCCCATCGGTAGACCCTTCCTTTAAGTAAATATTTTACCATCATACTTAAAATACCGATTGTCCTTTATACAGAATTTCACAATACGTAGAAATAGTCCTTTTGTCATATTTGTAAACTTTGCAATTTCCTCCTATTTATCTTCAATAATATTTAACGCTAAATCAACAGGGACACTGGGGAACAGAGAAACAACATCAAACGATATTAATCTTTCATCGTCCTGTACAGTCAAGTATTTTATCTTATTCCTAAATTGCACCGAATCCTTAACGTTATATATCAAATTTTCCGTAATTCTTTTTAATATCACCGTGATATATTTGCAAAGTTCCCTTGATGGGGAATTAATAGAGGAACATATGGGTGTTAACGGGTAATTTTCCTTTTGTATTTTTGGGAGCCCATATATCCTTGGAGCTACCGACACTTCAGTTTTAAGTTTTCTCTTCTCACTCTCAGAGATTATATTATGTTTAAACATTTCTTCCACTAAATCGTTATTAGTTTTTTGAAGTCCGCTTGTCAAATCGTTATTCAATCTCCGATATGTCATCATGTCTCCTATAATATTCTTCATTATCATATCATATTCCTCTTTCTCTAGAGCTACTGTAACATTACCCTTATCGGCGATTAAAATTAAAATATGCCTATTCGCATTTAGAAACCTTCTTGCATTTTCCACTATGTTAAGTGTGTATCGATCCCTGTTTTTCATTTTAAGTTTATTCAAGTGATTGTCAATTATAGATGTAAATCTCGTCCTAGCTGTTTCCTTTTTTAAAAAATTCTTAAGTTTAAGGGGATCTGTGCAACTTTCACTTTCTTCAAACTCTGCTTTTTCCAATCAAGAGCCGTTCGAACCAATCTGACTGAATTTCAGTAGCAACATTTTCCAGTCTATATGTCATGTAAATATGTATAATAACCTTGTCCCCATTATATCTGGGGTCATCGGAAAACCAATTTTAACCAATACACGGAAAGAAGAGCTGTCTTCATAAAAGCATGTTACTTTGCAATGCAACAATTTTAGATACTATCAAATGGAACAGTGAAAACTATTGCATTTCTAAAGTCATCTGATTCGCAGTTGCAAATTAACGAAACTAGCGCATTATTAAAATTGGCAATACTTTTGCCAAGATTAAAATTACAATCCATTACAGATTTATTAGGTATAATATCTTGATTTAAATAATATTGATTTGATCTGGCATACAGCTGTTAAGAAAGGCAGCTACGGACATCGTTAAATCAACTCCGCTACTCATAATGATCCAGAATATTTTTAATTTATACACGGTCTCAAATTAATATTATAGAAATTACAAACGAAATGCAAAATTTTCCGACTGTGGTGAATGGTATAAACAAATGAAAACTTATCTTTTGTTAGTAGTTTGAATAATAAAGTAATCAAAAACCCCAATTCTTTGTAATGTCTAAATATTATTAAAAAAAACCTCCTCTTCCTGTATTCATTTAAGAAATTTAATTTTAAAAAACCTGAACCAAAGTAATAACTAATAAAAAAAATAACAACTGTAATCTTTGAATAAATAAATAAAATTTCAATAAAAAATCTTAATATATTTGATTATTTATTTTGTTTCGTCTTAAATCTTATTTATAAGTTAACAAGGGCCTTTTTAAGTTTTTCATATGAAAATTTTTTATTTTTTTTTTTAATGGTGGTCACTACTAACTACCGGATTTATATACAAATGCATCTTTATTTTCAAATATTCGTGGCTATTCTCAAATATACGCTTAACATCTTTGACGTCGAATGTTCACTTTCGAGTGTTCAAAGTCGACATATTTTAAAGTACGCGCGAAGATCATTTGAAATCATCGAGAATTTGGGATAACTTTCCAAAACTATAAGCAATAAACAATGAATTTAATTGTAGAGTATTTAATTGAGCAAAATAATAAAAATAATCTTCGGAGGATACTGAAAACACTAATGGCCGTTTCCTCAATGTTTCGACAAACTCCCTGTTTTAAATCTCGACATAAATTTATTATGGCCGTTTTCTCATAAGTGTACTATCTTTTTTCCCAACGAATCTTTTTTCCAAATGTCTCATTTGCTTCTATTCTGTCGTTAAGCTAACTACGATTTTGGTTTGCTCAATATACCGACAAAACCATTATTATCAGTTGGCAATACCTTTCAAAACAGAAAAAGTTAGGAGTCATCTGATTGAATTTATATGTATGTCCAATAAATATTTGGCCGATGAGTTCGGGTTTGAGAAAAACAAATTTCTTTAATCTGCTGTTTTTCGCTGGGAAAAAAGATATTTATTTATTATTTTTTTCTTTTCAATATTTCGCTAACCGTAGTTTATCATAATTAGCAGAAAACTTAAACTAATAAACTTATATATACACTCATAGAAAAATTTATCTCTACATTGCTGATACCCTAACATCAGAATTGTGACATCAATGTTATTACAAATGGAATCAGCGAGGCAAAAATTGACATCAATCCAATGACGAACGTCATAATAAAATGTTGTCATATTTTATGCGTCATCAATGCTAAGACTACAGTGACATCAATTCAATGCCACATTTTGTGTATTATTGACATTATTTTCATACTTAAAAAGTAAAATGAGAAGCAAAAATTCCCATATTCTATTTTTTTAAATTATTTAGTTAAATACATAAAATTTTCAAAGTAGAATGATTACGAAAACCATATCGGGAATGCTGCTGGTATCTTAAAATTGTAAGTTCTTCTGCAAACAATGGACGGTATACAACAAAAGTGAAATAAAATATGAGTAACGGGTAAGTAAATAATAATATTCTCTCACTTTGACTTAAGTCAATCTCAATGACAAACTGTCATTAAATTGAGCCTAATGAGTCGTTTCTACGATGTTACTGAGTCATCGCACTGATGACATATTTTATTAAACTGAATCCGATACGTCATTTCTGTGATGCCGATGTGCCAATCCATTGATGACATAATTTCAATTTTTGACCCTGATGACAATTTCGGCAAGCGGTATGTGTTAAGGCTGACCTCACAATGATAAAAAGTGTCATGGGGTCAAAAGCAAATAATTTTATTTATGTATTTATTTATTTATTAATGTCTTTCCTATGCAACAAGATTAGATCATTTTATTGCAGTACAATAAACATGTTGATGATAAATTAATCTAAAGAGTTTACATATAAATACTTATTAATTAATTAATTTAAAGATTATTATTCAAAAGTGAAATGAAATTCAAGAATTTAAATGCAGAATCCTTATCTAAATACATGAAAAATATGATGAATAACAATAACAAAGTTAAGTTGTAGAATACAATTTTAAAATTTTGTTTTTAAACTTGTAGTGAGGTAATAAGTTCCAAAGTCTGATAGTTCCGGTGAAAAAATGTCAGGAAGAGACAAGTGTTCGGTATCTCAAAGAAATGATCTTAGTTCCCCTATTTGACCTTGTGAATGAAATTCGTTGATAAACACTTGTCATAGTACTGATGTATTATACGAAATTTCCTAAAAGGTTTAAAGATTAAAAAAAAAGAAAACTCTTTGAGTTAACAATTTTAGACTTACTCATTAAAAAGACCACAAACAAAACCTAAAAAATTTTAAGGAATGACAACAGTTAAAAACAATTATGAAGTTAACACAGATGTTTTACTATGTTTTAAAATGTTTTAAAATGTTTTAAAAGCTCTTTTTTAAAAAGCGTTGTGTTGTTAATTTTCTGAATATAATGTGGAAAATCGTTCCAAAAACGGGTGGTGTATATAAAAAACTGTCTCTCCGACAGAAGGCTTTTGTATCTTTGTTGAATAATTCGTTTGCATCAATTCGATCCGCTGAATCTAATTCTCTCATAAAGGTACGAAGGCTCCGTGGAGACTATTATTTTTTGGAGAAAAGCAAGGTTCTTGTATTTTAATGAATCACAGAAAGTCATATCAAATATACGGTAAGAAAAAGCTGATATACTAAAACGCCGGATTTTATTGAAAATGTATCGAGAAATATTATTGTATTCAACTTTTAGTTTACTCAAGTCATCACTGCTGCAATTTGCTAGGATTTCACAGAAATATAAAAGAACAAAGATAAGATAGGTCTTGGCTAAGAGCAATCTTATTTTTAAAGGTGTGGAAAACTGCACAGACCATAGTTTTCTTAACATCCCGTGTACCCTACCAACAGCAATGTTTATATGATTCGTCCATGTAAGTTGGTAATTAAAAGTAATACCGAGGTTTTTTGAAGATTGCACAACATTTATTACTAATCTGTTAATAATCTTTCATATAATTTTATTAGTTATTTCAATAGTTTAAAGACATCTTATAAAATAATCTTTTAGAAAAATAATTTGGCTTAAATGTTTAGGATTTAAATGATTCTTTTCTTAAGTTTTGAAAAAACTTAATGTGGAAAAAATTCTTTCACTTATCGTAAATGTTGCAGAAATCAAAAGCAGCCCATAATACAGAATATCCAATTGCTCAGTTCTTTTGCTGGATTTCTCTAAACATATAAAATCTTCCATTATGCCATTAGAGTCCTGGCTTAATTTTTTTTAAATTTTCAACTCTTCTAAGTGTTTCGGTTAATTCTGTTAAAAGATTGATATGAAAAGATATGAGACAAAAAGCTAAACAGATAGATAAAAAAAAGTACGTGAAACAAAAAGCTGTTGTTATTATTTTAAATGAAGATCACTCTTACACATTCCTTTTGAACATGGGACGAAATAAATAATCAAAAACACAATAAAAACTACAAAAAGTGAAAAATTTTGTAACATCGGTTAATCGACTGAAATTAACCGGTTTATCGTTAATCGAAAAAGGTTATTAATCGGTTAACCGAATGAATACCCTAATTAGTAGTTATTGATTTTACATTTCCAAAATTTGTTTTTATGTATTAAATATAAAGTTCCATTTTTAAATTGGAATTTAATAAGAAAATTAGTCCATCTTTTAATAAAACTATTTTTTATAATGAATTCTTAAACGAAATTATGAATCGTTTAATTTTAAATAATGAGTAAATAAACTCCCCAGCAAAAACTTAACTTACAATATTTTTTTTAAAGACTTCTTGAATTCATTACTTTGTAGCTTTATTCGCCCCTTTTTGCATTATTAGTCATATATTAAATAATACCTTTATTATTATATCTTAAATAAGTCCTAATTATACATTACAAAAAAATACTTTAGTAGACTGACTTAAATAAGTTTTTATTATATGATTTTCAATAATTTTTTAAATCAATTTGCAATATATTATATTAATATTGGTAAGATATCCGGTAATATTATAAAATTTTAAGTATAATTTCGATGTGAAATACAAACATAAAAAATCCAAAAATCAATCAAATGTATGTGAATATATACATACATAAATATGTTCCAAAATGACCAATACAATATATTTTTTATTAGAATACTACACCATTTTTCATTGAAATTGAGAAAATTCCAAATGAAAATGAGAATTTCAAGTTGAAATTGAGAAAATTCCAATTGAAATTGAGAATATCAATTTGAAATTGAGAAAATTCCAATTGAAATTGAGAATATCAATTTGAAATTGAGAAAATTCCAATTGAAATTGAGAATATCAATTTGAAATTCAGAAAATTCCAATTGAAATTGAGAATATCAATTTGAAATTGAGAAAATTCCAATTGAAATTGAGAATATTAATTTGAAATTCAGAAAATTCCAATTGAAATTGAGAATATCAATTTGAAATTGAGAAAATTCCAATTGAAATTGAGAATATCAACTTTAAATTGAGAAATTTTAATTTGAATTTGAGAAAAACCCAAATGAAATTGAGAAATTTAAATTTTAAATTGATTAAACTGAATTATATGATTTTTATTATATTCATGCAACAAACATCAGGATGAAGAAATTAAAATAAATACAAATCGCAGTATTATTGACCACATCTTCCAGATCCAAAGCTGATTGATAAAACGTTGTAGTATGTTGTATGGCTCTACTGCAATCTCCAGTAGACAGTAAGACATGTATACTTAGAAGCCTTAATCACCTCTTCTAAAAAGGCAAGCCTTTGCTCTCCTACATTGGGGGGAATTACGTTCGGTACATTCATATTTGTTTTCGCCATACTTTTTATTTTTGACGAAATAATTTCAATGGGGTTAAGCATCGGTCAATAGGGGCTCAAACGCAGGAGTGTAGCTGGAGAGTATTGTGAAAACAAAGATGAATATACCAAACGTTATTCCCCCAATTTAGTAGAAGAGCAGAGACTTGACTTTTTAGAAGAGGTGATGCTTCTAAGACATGTACAACTACTGGATATTGCAGTAGGGCCATACAACATACTACAACGTTTTACCAATCTGCTCTGGATCTGAAAGATGTGCCTGTTGGTCAATAATACTGCGATTTGTATTTATTTTAATTTTTTCCATCATTATGTTTGTTGCGTACGTTCGTTGTATGAATATTAAAAAAAATATATAATTTAATTTTATAAATTAAAATTTCTCAATTTCATTTGGAATTTTCTCAATTTCAAATAAAGTTTTCCCAATTTCATTTTCTCAATTTCAAATTGATATTCTCAATTTCAATTGGAATTTTCTCAATTTCAAGTTGATATTCTCAATTTCAATTGGAATTTTCTCAATTTCAAATTGATATTCTCAATTTCAATTGGAATTTTCTCAATTTCAAATTGATATTCTCAATTTCAATTGGAATTTTCTCAATTTCAAATTGAAATTCTCATTTTCATTTGGAATTTTCTCAATTTCAAATTGATATTCTCAATTTCAATTGGAATTTTCTCAATTTCAAATTGATATTCTCAATTTCAATTGGAATTTTCTCAATTTCAAATTGAAATTCTCATTTTCATTTGGAATTTTCTCAATTTCATCTGGAATTTTCTCATTTTCAATGAAAAATGGTGTAGTAGCAATATCAATCTAATGTTAATGATGTTTTTTGAAGAACATAATCAGGCCTGTCACACAAATTGTTCGGAATGGTTTTGAATCCGTATTTTCGTTTCGATCGATTTTCGTAATTCCGACAAATTTTAATCTTGTTATTTTTAAGTTAAATATGGCAATATTGTGCAAACTAAACCAATAACTTTTTTCGATCGAAAAATTAAAAGTTATTTCATTCCGAGAAAATTAATCGGTTTTCGTTTTCTGAAGAAGCTTTCTCGGAATTAAAAAAACTTTCGATCAAAATTGATTTCTGTGGCAGACCCGTATTTTACATATATAAATACACACACTGTTAATTCAGTGTTAGAGCTGTTAATGATTTTGTACATCAACAGCACTCTTTATTAAATATTGTTCACTTTTTCAACAAAAATTCCATAAGATTTCCGAGCAATTTTATTTAGTGCTCTTTAACCTTTTTGAAAGTACTTATTTCTTGTGTCTTTTGGTAACTATATATTTTCATACAACTTTTAAGAATAAAATAAAGATATTATTTTTTAGATCGAAATTGGCAAAATTATAAAAGATTACTTTTGGGACATCACGAACAAAAATAAGTACTTTCTCAAGTTCTCATTATTTTTCTGATTATTTTGTAAGCAAAGTTTTTGCTAGGTCTTATAGGGTTAACCATAGGTAGGTTAGGGTGAAGTGCTAATGGATTTTATGTGGTAGGGCCAAGTTTGTTTCAACTCCACTTCTAGAGGTAAAAGGTGCATAAAGCAGATTGACTCAGAATCATTTTTAAAAGGATACAATGAAGTCATCCGTCCTTCTGCATGGTTGGTGGTCTGTCCAAGTAAGCCTTGGGCGCAAAGTTTCGGACCATGGCATAGCCCCATACAAACTTATTTTCGGAATAAAGCCTTTGTGATCATAAACAATCCAGTATTGTTGGTATTTAGACTAAACTCGTGTAATCGGTCCATTTTGCTCCCATACTCCTGAAATTAGTTTATCATGCCATACGAAACGAAATCAATTTCATTCGGCTGGGTATGAGCTTTTGTTTGACTTTTCTTCAGCTTTAATCAATACGACTAACTTCGATGTTAATTGACGACGCCAGATGTGCGTCTGTCTGCCTTCTCTCCGTGTTCCATGTTGTGAGTTCCAGCCAATGGCAGTTTTGGTGATGTCATCTAGAGGCAAAGCGTGTGATCCATCCAATGCCATTTACAATTTAATATTTCGATTTAAATTAAGTGTTGATTTGTTTGGCTCTGTATTACGCATCTTATGCCAGAATTTCCTTAAAATTGAAACTTAATTTGGTTAATGCGTTTTTGATGTAGTAATCGATAATTTTTTTCTTATTTTTTGCGCAAATTTATTTTCATATATAAAATTTTTGAATTGTCCTGCTCTAACTACACACACCCAGAAAAAAATATGTTTAAAAATGGTCACCTCCAACAAAACTATTTTTAAACAAAAATTTTAATCATATTATGTATAATTTAATTATACTTTTATCACCGACAAATATATTATGGTTAAATTAGTCCTTCATCAAGAAGGCAAAACCATATTATGGTTGCCTCCGAATATGTTTTGGTTAATAATAACAAAAATATGTTTAACACTTATAATAGCATGGTTGGTTTTCAACCAAAGCATGTTGCTCTTGGAAAAGATGAAAATACTATTGTGAATTTAAAAACAAATTATTGTCATATTTAACCAAAATATGTTTAAAGACAACCATAATATGGTTGTGGCTTCTTGATGGAGGACCAATTTAACAATAATATTGTTATCGGTGACAATAATATGGTTAAATTAAACATAATATGTTTAAAATTTTTCTTTAAAAATAGTTTTGTTGGAGGTGACCATTTTTAAACATATTTTTTTTCTACGTGCAGAATTCGATTTTGGACCCCATGGAGTTCGAAGACCTCCATTTTGGAAACCATTGATTTTAATTACAATAAGATAATTTTGTGCAAAGTTTTGATTCGGTATTTATTAATATATATATGGGAACTAAGTGCCTATTCCAGTATCTTATTTGTGTGGGGCAAAAATTAAGGACTGATTGTGATAGTTTCCTTGACTTAAATGAAGTTTATCTGACCAATTGCATTTAATTTTTTTATGTTGAAGTTATTTATAGACTCAAAGGGATTCTAAATCGGTTGGTATTCTTATACATATTGGTCTATGTGTATTTTATTTGATATGACGTTTGGCCCCTCTTACGGTTAACAACTTAACACAGTTAAGTGGAAATTCAAACAACTTACCCTTAGAACTGCTAGTAATAAGTTGTGCATTTTAATGATTTTCATAAACGCACTAACACAGAGTTGTAAACATTAATAGAAAACTGCAAAATTTCAAATAAACTAGAGTTCACTTGTAAAAGGAAAGACTTTAGTCGGGTACGCACCAAAAAAACGGTTTGGGGTATTATAAAAAAATCAAACTTAACGAACATCATAAAATACATTTGTCCATTTGTCCAATTCACAAGCTCGCATTATCGTCGTATTCGTTGTCTTATCGACTAATTAAACAATGATGTTATTTTGTTTTCTGTTAGGACCAGCACTCAGGGGATGACCACTACTAAGGCATTGCATTGTGCTGTAACTAGGAAAATCGATTATGGGAAGAAGTATAGAGGGACTAGAGTCTGTGGACATTCGACTTGAACGTATTCATGTTGAAAGTGAGAGGGAAGACGTCAGCAAGAAGTTTATTTTACATACGAGCAGTACGGCCTAAAAAATAATTTTCCCAAAAGGAGGGCTCTTGAGAAAAAACGTGTATTACAGACAAACGTACGAGTTTCGGGAACCAGATCCCTAATGTTATCAAAACACACCTCATTGTAGTAACGATAAAATAGGCAATAGAATTGGATACCCTACTGCCACCAATGGAAACCTTCGCCTTCTCTTGCTGGCTGTCTAGAAGCTCCTAAATAGACTTTGAAGCTTCGGTCCACTCATGAGAGTTGTGGACCGGTGTTTCAACCGTTAATAGGTTAACCGATTAATTACTACCCGAATAACTGATCGGTTAATATGAAATTGGCTATTTTCGATTAACGATTTAACCGGTTAATTTAAGTCGATTAACCGACGTAACAACATTTTTAATTTTTTGTAGTATTATAACATATTTTTTGTGCTTTTAATTATTTGTTTCGCCTCATAAGCAAAAGGTATGCGTTTAGAAAATATTTTTTCATACAAACAAGGAAGGTTTTCAGTGATCTTCATTTTAAATGGGACTTTGCTGTCAACAGCTTTTTGTTTCACGTGCTTTTTTATATGGGCATTTCCATTGTGATGTGACGCGGTATTTGTACGACAAAATTAATTAAATGCAGAAGTAAAATTTGTAAAAAGGCTTTTCTATATTTACAAAGTAACGAAGCAGCACTATATTCAGAAAAAAATTTACAACAATTAACCCTAAGGATTTGCAATTCTGGAGGATGAATCCTCTGAAGCACCAAACGTCATAAAATCGTCCAAGCCTCCCCCGATATATCTTAGGGAGCAAAACTCAAATGAGCTCATAAAGAGTTTGATATCGGTGATAGGTGAAAATTCGTTTTACGTAGCTGCTATCAAGCGTGGTAGTATAAACGAGACAAAAATACAAGTCAATAATGAGAATGATTTTCGCAAAATTATAAACAAATTTGAAGTACTTAAAAAAAACTTTTATACATACCAACTGAAAAGCAGTAAAGGTCTCCAGGTAGTGATTAAGGGAATTGACTCATGTGTGGACCCAGAAGAGGTAAAAACATTCCTCGAAGAAAAAGGCTTCAAAATAAAACATGTAGTAAATATAAAAAATAGAGAAAAAAACCCCCAACCACTTTTTCGAGTGGAGTTTGAACCCGGCGACGTAAAGCTTAAAAAAAATGAAACGCACCCTATTTACAATTTGAAATATATTCTCTATAGAAGAGTAACTATAGAAGAGCCACACAAAAGAAATGGTCCCGTTCAGTGTTTAAACTGTCAAGAATATGGTCATACTAAGGCATATTGCTATTTACCCCCTGTTTGCGTAGTATGTGGTGAATTACATGGTACAGATCTTTGCGATAAGTCTAAAACCGACCCCAACGTAAAAAAATGTAGCAACTGTGGCGGTAATCACACTGCCAATTATAGAGGATGCCCTGTATATACCATCGTCAAGCAGTCAGTTGGACCGAAAACTAATCCCCCTCAAATGCAGGTAACAAATCAAGTAAGCACTGGTGACATTCAGGCCCCGCAGCCTAGTAATAACAGAACCTCTTATGCTAACGTCGTAAAATCAAACCATGCGCCAACGCAAGGTGCTGCGCCAAGTAATGATGAAACTCCAGTTTCAAATTTAAGTCGTCTAGAAAAAACCATGGAAACATTAGTGCAAACAGTAACTAATTTTACGAACACAATGGGTAATATGATGCAGGAAATTCTTAGAATGCAATCGATGTTATTGCAATCTGTACTTAACAAGCCATGAACTGTTTAAAAATCTGTTTTTGGAACGCGAACGGCATCCGCCAACATAAAAATGAATTAGAATACTTTCTTAAAAATAAACAAATTGATGTCATGATGGTTTCTGAAACTCATTTGACCTCAAGAAATACGTTTAACATCAATGGTTATATACTATATGATACCAAGGACCCTCGAGATAGAGCTTGTGGTGGTTCTGCCATTTTGATAAAAAATCGAGTCAAACACTACCTAATGTGTGATCATCGTGAGGATTATCTCCAAGCAACGAACATTTGTGTTGAAGAGCTGAATCGTAGCATTGTAATCTCATCTTTATACTCTCCACCTAGATTTTCAATATCAGAAAGCCAATATTGTGAATATTATAAATCACTAGGACCCTGTTTCCTGGCCGCTGGCGATTATAACGCTAAACATACCTTCTGGGGGTCACGACTAATAACACCAAATCGTCGTGTTTTGTTTAATACAATCTCTAAAATGAATTTAAATGTTGTCGCGAGCGGCCAACCAACATATTGGCCTGCTGACCCGCAAAAAATTCCAGATGTCATCGATTTTGGCGTGGTTAAAAACATCCCCACAGAAACGATTCACGTTGAAGCTTCCCTAGAATTATCTTCCGACCACACACCTACAATTGTTACTATAATGAACCCCAATAGAATTGTATCTCCGACTGGTTACCTAGCGACGTCAGCCACACAAATAAATTGGTTAAAATATAAAAAATATCTCAGTGCCCATTGCACAGAAAATATTCCGCTCAGTACACCGGAGTATGTAGATCGCTCTATTGATAATTTTGACAGTTTTCTGAAACTAGCTGTTCAACATTCCAATATTGCCCCCAAAAAAACAAAAACTATTAAAATATATTCCACAGATGTCGAGCGTCTCTTGTCTGAAAAAAGGAGGGCACGAAGAGAGTGGCAATTGCACAGATCTCCTCAACTTAAGAACTTGCTAAAAGAGTGTACAAAAAGATTAAGAAAGTTATTGCAGACTCAGAAAACGGCTTCTCTGGAAAAATATCTTAAGGAACTTGATGCAACTCCACAATCGGACTACTCATTATGGCGTGCAGCTAGAAACCTCAAAAGGCCAGTTGTCTCTAAACCACCATTAAGAAACTTGAATGGAAGTTGGGCAAGAAATGATGTTGAAAAAGGAAATCTGTTTGTAAGTCACTTGAAAAACGTATTTACACCTAATATATCTCACAATATTGCGGTCGATTTACCACCTGTTGCTGCTAGAGCAGCTATTCCCCTAAGATTTGAGATGAGAGAAATCGAAAAGGTTATATGTGACTTAAACACTAAGAAGGCACCTGGCATTGATAAGATCAGCAATAAAATGCTATTAGAGCTACCTCGCGTAGCAAAGAAAATTATTCTTTTTATTTTTAATGCTATTTTACGCCTTGAATACTTTCCTCAAAAATGGAAGGTTTCCTTAGTTACCATGATACCAAAGCCAGGTAAAGATCATACGAAAGTTGAGTCTTATAGGCCTATTAGCTTATTATCAAATATGTCAAAGCTATTTGAGAAATTATTAGTTTCAAAATTAACACCGATTTTAAGTGAAAATAGATGTATTCCAAACCATCAATTCGGATTTAGAAGAAAACACAGCACAATTGAACAAGCTCATCGAATAGTAAATGTCATAAGAAAAACATTTGAAGAAAAAAAATATTGCTCAGCACTCTTCATCGATGTTTCGCAAGCTTTTGACAAAGTCTGGCATGAAGGCTTATTACACAAATTGAAGCAAAATTTACCAGCAAACACACACAAACTGTTAGAAAGCTACTTAGTCGGTCGTCAATTTATTATTAAAGAAGGAAATTTCTTAAGTTCACCTCAGCCGATTGGCGCTGGAGTCCCACAGGGCAGCATCCTGGGCCCTCTATTATACTTAATTTATACTTCGGACATGCCAACAAACAACTACACCCAAACTTCAACATTTGCAGACGACACAGCTTTTCTAAGCGTCCACGAAAACCGTTATGAAGCATCTCGTTACCTACAGCATCATATATTTCAACTAGAAATATGGCTAAGACAATGGAGGATAATGGTCAATGAGCAAAAATGCGTACATATAACATTCACCCTGCGCAGGGAATCTTGCCCCCCTATTACAATCAATAATCAAATTATTTCTCAACATTCGCATGTAAAATATCTCGGTATACATCTGGATCGGCGATTAACGTGGAAATGCCATATAGAGGCAAAATTAACTCAAATGAAACTAAAAGCCATCCAAATTCATTGGCTTATTGGAAGAAATTCTGTTCTTAGACTCGATTGCAAGCTTCTACTTTACAACTCTATCTTAAAGCCTATCTGGTGCTACGGTATTCAACTATGGGGCACTGCCTCGGCCTCTAATATCGAAAAAATTCAAAGGCGCCAAAATAAACTTCTTCGTATAATCACAGCCGCCCCCTGGTATGTTAAAAACTCAAACATTCATAAGGATCTCAACGTGCCATTAGTAAAAACTATGATTACAAAATATGCAGTAAAATATTTAAAAAGACTTGAACAACACCCAAATCCTTTAGCTCGAAATATTTTAAATCATGGCGGCCACACTCGCTTAAGGAGAAGAGACACTGCAGCACTTACCCAACTAGATGAGAGATAAACACCTATATAAGTGAACAGAACCCGTGATGAAGAAAATTTTTTGTCTGGCACTGGCAGGACATAAATAAAGTATTAGGTTAAGATTTGATAAATTATTGTTAGTTCATATTAAATATATGAAGATTCAATAAATAAATAACGAAAAAAAAAAAAAAAAAAAAAAAAAAAAAAAATTAACCCTAAGGATTTGAAGATATAAGCAAAAATATGCGCCAGTGTGACGTTACAAAAAACAGAAGTGGATTTTGACTTACATTACAAAACTGCATAAGGCTGCGAATTGAGCAAGACTTTTTGTAGAAAACCTTTTTAAATAAGCTTTGGACTTACAAAGATTTATTTTGCAAGTTATCAAATTCAAAAATCGTTGCTCGTTTAAGGTACTTATGGGAATTCCCAGCGAAAATTCTACTTTTTGTAATGTAACGCCAGAAAGCAAATAAGCTTGCATTTTAGACCATGTTGTTCAAAAGTTATCCCTTTTGTAACTTAATGTAGAGCTAGTTGCGCTTTACACAACATATAAAAATGTAAATTATACATATACAATTTATGATAAACGATTTAAATAACTTCTGGCGTTACGTTAAAAAAAAAGGAGACTTTTCGCTGGAACTTCCCATATGTTTGTATGTGTTTAGGTATTTGTTTCTTCTCATATTTTCTCATATCGATCTTTTAACAGAATTAACCGAAACAATTAGAAGAGTTAAATATTTAAAAAAATTAAAGCAGGACTCTAATGGCATAATGGAAGATTGTATACGTTTAGAGAAATCCAGGAAAAGAACTGAGCAATTGGATATTCTGTATTATGTGCTACTTTCGATTTCTGCAACATCTACGATAAGTGAAAGAATTTTTTCCAAGTCAAGATTTATCAAAACTAAAGAAAATAATCGCTTAAATCCTAAAAATGTTTCTTAAAATTTTTTAAGGTCTCGTTAAACTATCACAGAAAAAAGTGTTTTATCAATTAAAAAATAGTTTAAATAATTGAATCAATTATTTTTTTAGTTGAAAGAAAATTAAAAATTTAATTTTGATTTAATTAACATTTTAGTTGTTTTGAAATTAATTTTCAATTAAAATTTTAATTAAATAACAAAAACCTTAATTGACTTTTTTCGTTTAAAATAAAATAATTTAAGCATGTAGAATTGTTGTTGGGAGTTGTCAATATTTATTTAAAAAAATAATACATTGTTTGAAATGGCAAAGTTTTTTGATCACTTTTTTATTTAAAATTAAAAATATAATTTATTGAAAATATTTATTTAAAATTTTAAAATTTTTAGTTATCAATATAATCATTTTGGTAATAGGTGCAAAACCAACAAATTGTTTGCTTGATACTATGAATTTAGAACAAATTTGTTGATTGGAGAAATTTAATAATTTTTTCTGTGATTGAAATAACTAATAAAAGTATCTAACAGTTTATTTTTTAATAACATAATATTTATGCATTAATTAAGAAATATGTATTATATATTTCTGAATTATTTTTTTGTTTGCTCTTGTTAGTTCAAGAATTGTAATGTTTGTTTTGTTTTTGCTTTTTTTTTAATAATAAACTCCAAATAATAAATAATTTATGCATTTTTATGTATTGAAATTATAAAATTTATAAAACAAACTTTATTAATCGGTTAACCGGATTTAACCAAAACCTCGGTTAATTAATCAAGCGATTAACCGATTAAAGCAAAAGTCCAATTAAATGAATACCCTAGTAGATAGGGTTTGAAGTTTGACATAAGAGGTCAGTTTAAAAAATAAGAAATAGAGTACGGGAAAGAACGAAGCTGTACCCCTGAATGAATTCTTGCACTCCCTTGAAAAAACCACATCTGAGAGAAGACGACGCTTGCAACGCAAAACTGTCAACGCTTTCAATAAAAAATCTTATTTATTCGAACCTGTGATCAGTGCTGTTAACTTTTTTTTCATTACCGTACGGCCCTCTAAAAATTCCCGTTTTTATGAAGAAATTACTGTACGCAAAGGTTTATAATCAAAACAGTATTCATTAAATTGAATGAAAATGTTTGTTTTAAGATACATTTTAAGCCAAAGTTATTTTTTTTATGAATCATCATTTAAATATAAAGTAGAAACGTTACTGACTGACTGACGGATTCAATACTGCACAGCCTAATCGACTGAAGCTAAATTTGGACCGGAGTTTGGTCTCTTGCCAAATCGATCCACTAAAGCTGTGTTCACATTATGTGTATTTGTCATGTAGAATGTCACTTTTTTACACACATTGAACTTCAGGTGTAGTCAAAATTTTAGTAATACCCAGCAAATACTTTACTTACCTGGTAAGTTAGTAAGTTATGTTGGAGACATAACCGCTACTTATTTTTCGGCTGAATAACTACTTATTTTTGTTCGAGTTGTACACAGAAATTAGTACTTACAATACACTTACTAGAAGTCAAAAATATCTAGTTATTATTTAACTTCTAGTAAGTACTTACAATATACTAACTTAAAGCCAAAAAATAACTAGTTATTTTTTAGCTGCCAGTAATTCAAAAGAGTCAGAAGTAAGTCGCAGAGCCAAACAGACCCACTAACATAGTAAAAGATTTAATTCTAATATTTTTATATATCCTAAATTGTAAAAATTAAAAATTGGCGCAAGTAAATAGAGCTAATAAGTAGTTATTGAGCTCGTTACTAGTAAGTTAATATTATGTACTGAAAACAACACGAGTAATAAGTAGTTACTGAGCTGATCATTAGTAAGAGAATATTCAGTAGTGAAAATAATTGAAGCAATAAGTAGTTACTCAGGTCATAACTTGTAAGTACTTATTGAGGTTTTTAAAATAAAGGCAAATGTAATGACAACTAATTACCAGGAAAAAAATTGACGTTAAGTCTCTCAAATACGTTTTAACAAACGAAACCCAAGTGAAAAAAATATTAGATTCCGTTTCATAAAACTTCACAAAAAGTTTCCTTAAGTTCAACATGGTTTGACACATATGATTAACATGTATTCGCGCAATTGCTTAATCCATTTCTCGCCGACCGGTGATTATAATCACCAGCACTCATACTCTTTTATTTTTGCAATGCTTTTTTCCTGTCAGTTACATAAAATCTTTTTTCGTTATTATGTTGTCAGTTTACTCGGTGCGGCGAAAAATGGGTTAAGCCACGTTATGCTCATCCTGGGTGGGCTTTTATTCATCCAGCTCACAATTGCACAAATAATATGTCTACTAAGCGATATTGATTTTACTCAATGTTGCGCTTTGTTGCATAATTAGAATTGATTAAGAATTTAAGTGTATGACTAAATCAAGCAAAAAACTGAATATTGCACATCTCCGGAACACCCAATCGATCATTAGTGACAGTTTGCTCAAATTGTCGCTTGCTCGATTTTCGACGGTCAGCCGTTAACCTGTCACTCAAGTTTGACATTGTGTACCCCGCTTTAACAACATTAGGTGTGTTCATATACAGAAAATTATTGCCTATTTTCAATAATTGTTACTAGTAAGAGAGTGAAAAAAGAGCATAGAAATTTGAAAAGTAAAACTTTTACTAGCAAGAATTATTCAACCACCTGTTTAATTTTTTTGTTTACAAAAGAAAAATAATTTTCATAATTTTTGAATTGAAAGTTTTTCAATAACATAAAATATTTATTTTTCCAAAATTTAGGAACAACATTCTTGCGCAGTTCAAAATAAATATATTTATTAAGAAGTTATCTCGTATCTAACAGCTAAATAGTGTCAATATGGCTAACGTGCTAGTTTTTGCTGTTAAAGTGTACATTTACTTTTTTATTTTTTTTAAGTAATTGCGAAAAAAATTTTGACAAATAGAATCTGGGAATTATTTCTTTTCATAAGCTACTTTATTATATTCGACTGAAATTTAGCTCATAGAAAAAATTCGAAAAATAAAAAATTTTGAGAAAAATTTTGGAAATTTTAAATTTACTCTCTCGTTGCAAGTTTCTGCTAGTAACCTTGCGGCCACACGATCAACTTTTTGTTGATAGTCTTTTACATATACTGTTTGTCAAAATTTATATAAATTGAAAGCTGTGACGTAGGCTGCACGCAATTTTTAAGCAATTTACTTTCAATATGTCATCAAGAAAAGAATTTATACTGACAAACGAAAAATTTGCTCACTAAACTTCTAATCAGCTGTTAAATTGAACGTAAAATTTCCAAACAAATGGATAGTTAAAATTGGTCAATTTAAAAAGTGTGAGTGTGTTAGTAAAAAAAATGAGAGTGAGAGCAAATTGAGAGGAATTGAAAGACAAAAATTGATCGTGTGGCCTCCAAGTAAAGTAAATGAACACCTGTATTGACTGTAAATATTATTTGATATTTTGTAAATTAAAAAAAAAAAAAATTAACAAAAAAAATCTTAACCAAAACAATTTTTGTAATCTCCTTTACGCACTTGGAAGGACATGTGGATCCCTTTTTGGGAATTCTTGAATAAGAAGATAATTAAAATTTTTGTCAAACGCCCATTTCATTGAAAGCGAAAACAAAGTCAAGAATATTTTATAATTTTGTTGTTGCTTTCTACAGAAATTCATATTGAAGTTTTAAATTTCAAAGCTGCATATCTTGTGGCGTTGAACATTTTAAAACGCAATATGAATTTCTGTAGAAAGCAACAACAAAATTATAAAATATTTTCGCTTTCAATGTAATTTTGGGCGTTGCGTTGAGTTTTACAGAATTAGGGACTTACTTACCCTAAAGACAAATTATTACAAAATTGAACTAAATAAACGGCCATAACAAGAATATTTCTTTATTTTAACAGACTCACACATCTCTATAACATGTGTACAAATGTGTGAGTGAGTGGTACACATCCATTTACAACCTCAATTTAAGAAAATAAAGGAGCAACATGTTATTTTAGTTTTTTAATAAGAAAAAAAAACTGAAAACAGAAACAACACCTTGTAAATACGTTTAAAAACAACTATAATAATCCTTAGAATCGGAGAGTTTAAGTGACTCTCTCTCTGGCCCTTACTCTCTATGAATCTTCCCAATCCTGCTGCGTAACAGATAAAGCACAGTGTGAGATAAAAAAAAGAGCTTTTTTGATAAAATACTATACTGACCCTTCTTAAAATAAAATATATAGAGACGTACATATTTATATAAAACAGAAAATAAAGAAAACTGTTATACACAAACACTTGAACACACACACACAGATACATTTACATTTGCAACATTCTCAACTTTTGTTAAAATTAGTAACAAACGAAATATAAAAAGGAAGCAGAATCCAACTATTTATAACATTCTACAATGCGTAGGCGTTCTGACATGAACGAACGAATTAACGGGCGAAGGCAGAACTGAAAAATAATAGATGCGAGTAAAAATTGTAAGTTTCCATCTGTATTACAAATTGGGCAAAAAAAAAACAACTCGTCTTATATTGAATCCAAAAAAAAGGGAAATCTGTATAAATTTATATATTTTAATAAACACGAAGAGTATTTGGGAGCAAAAAAAAGCACAAGTATTTCTTTTTATCCAAAAAAAAGGTACAACCTACAGGTTTTATTCTTTACACGCTTACTCAAAGTTTAAATTGGAAATTGAATTTATATACAAAATTTCTTTGGCTTAAAACTTTTCAACTAAAAAATTATTTGAAAATAAAAATTATTATAAAAAAAAATTTAAGATAAACATTTCTTAAATGTTTTTTATTTTAAATTTATTCCAAGAAAATACTCGTTTTTTCAAATGCATAAGAAACTTAACGAATATATAGAAAATAAAAATACGACTGCAATTGTTTCTGTTTTTTGAGTGGGTGCTTGAAGAGCTCCCCATTTACATTAGAATAATATTTATTTTTATTTTCCTACTGTTTCTTCATAATTTTTCAAGTAGTTTTTCTTTTTTGCTAAATTAGTGTGTCAATTGTGTACATTAGAATTAATGTTGTCATTTTGTATTTAAATGACATAAATTGCATTGTTTGGCAAATGAATCTCATACTGTGTTATGAACAAAAACAAAAAAGGTTATATTTTGCATAAAATTTATTTCCATCTAAAAATAGTTATAATTTAATATAAATAATAATTTATAAAAACAGCAAAATAACGTAACTATAACAAATGTATAGAGCTGCCACATTTAAAATGTGAGAGTCTAAAAATTAACTTAAGAGCCAAATTTGCAACACAAACAATTAAGTTACGTTCACACTAATTATATATTTGACCAAATAAGCATAACCACAACTTTTGTTTATAATTAGTAAGATTTAACATGGTCTTAATATTACAAAATAAAACTTATTATACTGCTAGACATAGCAAAAAATGTTTTTTTATAAACAAAATAAATATTGGAATTAAAGGAAATTAAATATTAGTTTGCCTGTTGGTCCCGTTATTTTCGTCAAATATTTGACAAGTGTGACCGTAGCTTTAGACAAGCATATGGAGGAAGTTTGTGTGAATATTAAAAATTTGTTCTCAAGCTGTTTGTGTCGTTTATTTGGTCCCTTAGGGAACAACCAGCGCGTAAACCTGAATATGAGAGGGCTATTTTCCCAGCAACTACATCCGGAATCCCCGGGAAATTCAATTCGTACATTCCCAGGGTTCAGATTAAAAGTATGTATTTAGATGATATTTAACTTATGTTTGCTTTTGACTTGTAATACATGTTTTTTCCTGCAAGTTTTTGATTCGCAGAAAGCGGGAAATAAAAAACATTTTCTCGGGATCCAAGTTTTATACCCTTAACCACAGCAGTGGTGAATGAAGGTATACTAAGTTTGTCATTCCATGTGAAACTTTCTTATTTATTTATCTAAGACTACATTCTGGTTTCTTAATTATGTGTAAGTCAAATCGAACCACATCCGTACGTAAAAATAACACTTAATGCCCAACCATAATATGCATGAGGTTGCTTAAGTTAACTTGATTTTTCAAATATCTGCAAACAATATGATATACTAAATGCCATGCCACGTGCTTAAAGTATAACTTAAGTATGTATGTACGTACACATGTAAGTATTAATGTTCATATGAACATAGCATATGTATATTTGGGGCACATTTCTGAAATAAAATATAATGATTCATTTCGGTTTTAGGCTTTTCAGGAGGATGTTTTATATTGGACCTTTGTTAAATTATGAAACGAACAGCACAAAATTTTATAGAGCGAAAAAGTTGCTAAATTTCAATACAAAAATATAATTTGTTAGCGTTTTAGGCTACATAGAGTGCTTTTCTGGAGGCGGATTTATATGGAAACTGTGACAAATTTTAGACCGATCATGATAAAAGTTTCTGAGTGTAATTTCGAGAAATTAAAATTTTATTGTTAATTAAGCAAATTGATTTTAATAATAAATTTTTAGTTGAATTTCAATTATTTATAATAATTTATTCATACATTGGAGACAAGGGGTCTCAACAGACGAGAACTACGACTGTTGGTGGCTTATTTGACGGGCCACCATACGGTCAAACACCACCTGTTTCGGATGGGCCTGGCAGAGGACCAGGAATGTAGACTATACCGTAAAGAGGACGAGACCGCAAGGCACCTACTGTGTGACTGCCCGGCGCTGGCGTGGGCCAGAAGGAGACACTTGGGGCACGGTACGATGGGCGCGTCCCGAGTCGGTGCAATACCGGCAAAAGACCTTCTTGGGTTTCTCTGGGAGGCAGTGGGTCTTTTGGCCAACTAAAGGGGGGTGGGTACAATAGACCTGGTTTGCTCGCGGTACCGTCTCCGCTGGGAGAAATCTCCCCCCTCTCTCTGGAAAAAAAACATTTTGATTGAATCTAACAAAAAATTCGATTACGAGTTTGCTCAATTAAATTACTATATTTATTAGTTATATGTTTCTTTTCAATCATATGCGGATTTTGAATAATATTTAAATTTGTTCTTAATTATTTTTGTAATTGAATCAATTAACACATTGCTTGAAATCGCATAGTTTTTCGATCATAGTTTTAATTACAATTTAAAATATGATTTATTGGAAAAAAAAATTTACCATTTTCAATTTTAACAATTTTAGTAATCAATATAATCACTTTGGTGACAGGTGCAAATTCAACAAATTGTTTACTTGATTCTTTGAATTTGTCGATTAAAATCAATTTTTAATTTATTCTGTGTAAGTGAAAACAAATGCTCTCTACTTTTTTTGTGCTCATATTGCTCTAAATATTGATATTTTATATGTGTTTTTTTACTATGTTTGCAAATTTTAATACTTTTAATTGTTATGCTTGGCAATTTAATAAGTTTTGTAGTATTTATAAGATTTGTTTTAAAAAATTTGCCAATCGGCTAATGTGGAATACCTGAAGGCGGGTATTATGGAATCCTATTCCATCAATAGCCATGAAGGCTGAGGAATAATTTCCAATGGATTTTTTTAAATTTTTAATTACAATTTTAAAAATTATATGCTAAATTGAATTTGTTTTTAATTACTATTTTGTTTCTGGTATTATGTAATTACCCACCAGGTGTGTTCCACACAGGAATGTTAAAGTTAGTACAATTGTACTATTTTTTTTTTTGTAAATTTTGACCTTCAAAAGTACCGCGGTACTACCGTAACTAATTTGGTACAATTTAAAAATTTGTCTTAGTTTCCTCTTTTTGAATTTTTAGAACAGCAAGCAAATTATTATGTCTTTTTCATTGCATTTATGTTGGTCAACAAATCGTTAATGTAATAGGCGCTTAAATATGTGACTAGAATTGTGGTGTACAGAGCGGTAAGTACACTTTTACAATGTGGCAAGTGAAAGCCAGACAGACGAAGTTTGTTGGTAAGGGGGCGAAGTGTATGCGTGACAAACTTTTCTTTTTCCTCTCTCACCTACAAACTTCGTCTGTCTGCCTTTCACTTGCTACATTGTAATAGGGGACTTATGGTACCCACTTTTGTGGTACTACTTTTGTTTCCTTTTACTACAGACGATGACACTACCCAGTTAAAAAAATTGTGTTTTCTGAAGCACTTAAGAGAAAATGCGCATAATCGAGCGCTTTAATAAGAGAGTTCTTATACAGCAGTAAATGAAAACGAATTAAATATTCAAAAAACTGCTATTTTAGTGCTGACAACGAAGAAGGTGTTGAAATTTTTGATTGGCAAAAAGGCATTTAAACAATTAAAAGCAAAACATTAATGAATATGTTAATATAGTTAGCCCTTAAAAACACGTTTTAAGAGTGCTTTGTTTGCATTTTTTTAAGGTTAAAAGAAGCGCTTATTGTCAGCAGAAAATAGTCCTCCAAACCGGGAACACCCCATACAAAAATCAGCCATCCCATCAGCAGATTTGAAACGATTTGAGGTATGAATTCATATATAAAACTTGCTCCTTTTGAAGCACATTTTTTACTGGGTAAAAGCAAAACATCATTATTATGTGTTTCTTTATTAATATGGAAGCACTACTTAACTTAACAAATATATGCAAAAGAAATTTTTTATATCCTGCTTTTTTTTAATTTAATTTTTATTGCTTTCACATTTAACGTCCCATAATTCTTTAAAATTTTTAAATCCATTTATTTCTTCATTTTTCATTGTTCGTAATTTTTCGTTTTTTTTTTGTGTACAATTGAATTTTATGTACCGTTTTTTGTTGTTTTAATAAATTTAAAAAAAAAATGGTACCGTGAAGGTCCAAAAATAAATTTTTTTTTTGGAAGTTGGTACAAAATTTATAACCCCATTTAACATCCCTGGTTCCACATTATCATCCAATCACTGTTTTTGAAGTGGCGGCACGAACGAAGGTCCCAATGAAGTAAGACCCCAAAACGAAAATGAACTAAGGCCCGAAAAAGGGGGAATTAGTTCATAATGAAGTAAACCCCCAACGATGGTATGAATTAAGCCCCCAAAATGGGAATGAACTAAGCCCCCATTAATGGGGACTTAATTCATTATGAATCAAAACCCTAATGTTATTATGAAGTCCCAAAGTAAGAATGAACAAAGTCCCCAATAAAAAAATTCAAAAATAAAGTGACTCTTGTTTTGTTTTCAATATTCAAAACAAACATTATAGTTATATAATACGAAAAAAAATATCAAAGTATTCAAATTTTATACATAAAAAAAAAAAAAATAACATAAAACAAAAATTTTTCATTGTTTATATAATAATTAGATAAATTTGTATAAATACTTAATGAATAAGAAGTCAGGTATATACCTGCATGGTGTCTTCCACAATTGTTCGGCAGTACGGGCAGATATAATTTTGCATGCCTTTGGAAATTGCATCAGCCTGTAATTTGAGGTTGCACTCGTCGCAAACTTTCATATGTTTGCAGGGAAGTAGAACAATGTTTGAGCTTTTATCCCGACAAGCTAAGCACTCAATATTCTGACTATACGAGGGTGGATCGTCAAGGTCTTCAGATAAAACGTTATCAGGTTCTTCTTGAAAAATATTTTGCTCCTCTACCATGTTCACACATATACCATTTTTGCCGTACACCATTCGGGAGAGGAATGTAGCGGCTGTTATTTTGCCATCTTTTAGTAAGAGCGATGCTTCCTGAATTTTTTTATTTTTTTCAACACTACTCTTCCTTTTTCTTTTAGCAACAGATCCTCCACTTTCGCACAACATTTCGAATTGAAGACTTTTAAAAAACTCCTCGTTTCGAATTATTTGGACGAATTTAAAAAAGTGTCCATTTTTTTCGGCACATCGACCAAGGAATCCGTTGTATGCTTCAACGGCAGAAGTTGTGCGCGTGTCCCGATTATGTACGGAGAAGTTTTTACATCCAACCTATTTATATAAATAAAATATTTATATCTGGTAAAAAATATTGAAGTAGATAAGCTGTTACCTTATTGATCCACTGGTTTTCAAAATATTTTAAAAACGGTAGAAATAAGCTGTTGCTGTCCATCAGAAATATTTTTGACTTTATATCGTTGAATGAGCACTTTATTAACTCCTGCGGTAATAAAGGCAATGCTAAGATTTGGTGATAAAGGGATGATGCACTTCTTGAAGATCGTATATATTCCAATAAGGCTTTCTGCTTCGTCATGTTTCGCCTTACGGCCTGACAAAAATGGAACCTGGAAAATGCATGAACAAAATATCAATTTTTAATGTATACTTATATTTTTGAAAACAAAGCATTTAGTTTTTAACTATGTAATTTTTTCTTTTCAACCTACATATTTCCACTCAAAATTTGTTCCAAACATTTTAAATATTCACTTATGAAACACATAATTTCAAAAACATTACATAGTTAAAAACTGTAAGTCCTCACATAAAGTTATTATGTATAACACCCAATTTTCACGATGATTTAAAAGACATGTCTTTTTTGTATTTCTTTTTTTAAAAAACTTCCAAAAACTTGTTAAATTTTCACCATGTTTCTTTTTTTCACTCAGAATTGTTTTTTTTTTGATTTTCTTAGTTCCTTATTCGTATAAAATTATTTAATATTTTGATATTCCACATAATTTTGATATGTTTTGAATTTTTTTTTAATAAAATTTTTGTATTTCTCTATATTTTAATAAGCACTTGTCACTTTGCAATAAGAATAAAACATCAATTAAAAAACACAAATAAATTCAAAGAGGAATGTCAAAAAAGAAACATATAAAATACGATTCATGTCTTTTTTTCTACCCTGCTTACTTCTCTACCCCGATCGCTTTCAAACGAAAAAAGACATGATTTCAAAATAGGAGAAAAAATCATCGTGAAAATTGGGTGTAAGGCATTACTAACCAGCATCCTATAAGATTTGCTTTTGGATAAACCGACTTTACAGCACTTCTCAACGCCTCTTCGTAGTCGCTTATAAACGTTGAGGGGTCTAAATCAAATATATTGTCTTTAATATACTGAAGAAGTGCTTTGTTTGATTAGCTTGTTTTCTTCGTCATTAATACGAAAAATATTGGAAATATCTAAAAGAAATATGTTATTATTTTAAAAAATTTCTACTTATTACTTCTTTACCTCTTCAAAATATTCTACATATATAACAAGCAGCTGCTTAAAACAGCCATAAGGAACTATTTTGAAAGTTCCATCCACGAGATATGTCCGCTTTTGAGGAGAAATATTTTCTTTTATAACATCAACGGTTTTTAGCGATGAAAATAGGCAGAACGAGTATGTTTCTTCGGTAATTGCAGCAGTGAAGAAGGTTCTAGGATTCGACTCATCTTTTGACAATCCAAAATCGTTCCACACATTCTCCAAATTGAATGCTTCCACAACTTGAACAGCGTTTTTGGGAGATGTCACTAAATTTTTACTTACAATTTTCTGCAAGCCTCTTTGTATTTTTAAAAAGTTTATGTCTTTTGTATCGGTTTGATAGCTGTTTTTAAAATTTAGATTTTTATGTAAGCACTTGCGCTACTTAAAAAAATGTTTACTTACCTTTCACACGTTCTTCGAAAAGCTTTTCTTATGGTACTAATATTAGTCTTAGTACCACCAAGAGTTTCTGCCATATCTTGACAATCTTGTTTTATTAAATTTAAAGCCTTTAGTTCCCTGTATGTTGTCTCCTCGTCACCATGGTTATGATCAACATAGCCCTTTGATAAAACACAGCTTCCATCAGAAAGCAAGTTCACTCTGGATTTGCAGGTTTTCTGCCTACATTGATATCTTGTCACACCTTTATATTCCGATTTTTTCCGATAAAGCATTTTTTGTTCGGTTATATATAACAATTCACTATTTCTTCTACTCCCACAAATTAATTCAAAATTCATTTTTTTTTTTTGTCTTTAGACGTCCACGTTAGATCAGAAACTAATTAATCTTGTTACAGAATGGATAAATAAACAAAACGAAATTCTTTTTTTTAACGGTATAACGGTTAGCAATTTGGAAATATTGCAATTTATTACATTTTTCAGAAAATGAACTAATGCCCCAACTTTATTTGTGGGACCTTAGTTCTTTTTTACAAACTGGGGTTTTATTTCATTATGAATTAAGCCCCCAATTCAAAAAATGAAATGAA
This sequence comes from Pollenia amentaria, assembly GCA_943735925.1. Lineage (NCBI taxonomy): Eukaryota > Metazoa > Arthropoda > Insecta > Diptera > Polleniidae > Pollenia > Pollenia amentaria. The sequence continues at coordinate 192,887,635 of OX031008.1, read as the reverse complement.
ACCACAAAATAATGAACTATTTCCCCAAAAACCGTTGTTGTTGTTCCCTGTACAAATATTTGGGGCCTTAGTTCATTTTCGTTTTGGGGTCTTAGTTCATTGGGGCCTTCGTTCGTGCCGCTTTTTGAAGTACCTAAGAGTTTTCATTTATAACTTTTTTAGTATTAAGAAATTGTTATTTTTGTGATGAACTTAGTTTGTCAATCGATTTAGAAACACCTTCCAACTAGTCCGATGAAGAGTTTCCTTATACTTTTTTGAAGATAGTCAAAACAAAAATAGAGGTTACACAATACCCGAGTTGCTCTGTTACAGTTTGATAAGACTATAAATACACTTTCTTGAAGATCGGTCTCTTACATTTACCATAGGCCGTATATAAAGACCATTCTCTTAAACTTAAGTATAAAAAAAAACCTCTTTTCGGAAATCCCGCAATTACATCCCTGGAAGCGAGAATTAAAAACATTTAAATATCCCGGAAACTCCCGGGACGGGAAATTATAATTAGTTGCTAAAATTGCAAAAAAAAAGAATTATTATAGCATCTAAAATAAAGGATACAAATAAAAAAAACACAAATTTACCTTTTAAACCTTCAAAGATGGGTAAAAATAATGAGTGATTTGGGTCAGCTTTAATACCAAATAAATCCTTATGCATAGAACATTTTGATACCAAGCCACATGACCGCTATCGTACTAGACCCCGTTTTTCTGAAGAACATTAGCTTTTGTCTATTTAAAGGGGCTTACCAACCTAAGCAGTTGAAAAAGGTCATATTGTTGAACGGATGAAGCGTTCAACAACATGTGCAAATACAAAAATGTTTTAACAAAGTTACCTTAATTTGTATCGAAAAAAAATATTGAGCCATGAGGCCTATTTCTGGATGAATTGTCGATATGGGGACAATACCATGAGATCTTAGAAAGTTTAAACGATCTCGCTACTATTTTATGAGGATTTTGGGATAGCGGCATCATGGGTACATATTTCTTTGAGAATAATCTTGGCATACGCAATCACTGCCAATGCCGAGCGCTCACCTTCATTATTGCCAATATATTTTTTTACCTTAATTAGATAATATTTTAAGCACCAATATGCGGTTTAAACAGAATGGAGCTCACACAGCTCATGCCACATTAGACACTTTGAACGATCCATTTGAGGGCATGGCCATCCCACATAAAGGTGATATGAACTAGGCACCGAGATCGTGCAATTCTATGCCGTTAGACTTTTTCTTGTGAGATTTTCCCAAGTCGGAGTTCAGTTGGAATAAGCCACAAACAATAGCTACCCTTTTAGCCTATAAAACCCAAGCCATCTGTAAAATTCAACTAGATTTTGGCGGCAGAGTCTTGGAAATTTGGACAGTAGTGAGGCAACGGCTGGTTTAGTATTTTATTCCATACATAATGCCAATGATAGGCCTTTCAAACGATTACAAAATTTTGATATTTCAAACGAAATTGGTTTTATTTACATTTTAAGATAAAAAGCACTTAATAAAAGTCCCTTTATAAAGAGTTTTTTGTTTTAGCCAAATTTTATTTCCCTAACTGAATTCGTGTGTTATCTAATACCTGTTTTATGATCTCTAAAAATCGCAGTAATATGGAGGGGCATTGCCAAAGCCCTTTTGAATTTAAGAAAATCACATCCTTTTTGTGTTGATTTCCATTGAAAAAAAAACAAACAAAAAACCTGGTAACCCTAAACAAATGTTTTAAATAAAAAAAAATATAATATCACAAAGCAGATTCTGTCACTTAACTTAACAACACTCTCAATTAAAGCTCATCATTCAAAAGCTCTTTTTCAAACACTTTCACTATGTGATGCTCGTAAAGCAGTGGCATCCAGCATCCAGCATCCAGTAAAAAATACATTCATAGAAACAACAAAATCCAAAGAGACAGAGAGAGAGATTAAAATTATGAGATGAGATGAATTACACTGAGATGGGACAAAATGCCAACAGAGTGTATAAAAGTTACAGCATCTGTATCTAGAAAATTTTCATAAAAGATTCAATTGTTATCTGTGAGTTACTAAAGAAAGTCATATTTAAACAAATTTATAAATGTTAGTGAAAAAAGAAAAATTTTTTGCAAAATAAGTAAAATAAGAAAAAAAAGGAATATTAATTATAAATTTTAGTTTTAGTTCAAGCCAAAAATTAAGCAAAATATTTATATGTATATATAAAGTAAAAGTAATAACATCAAATACAGTTTTTTTTTAATTTTAAAACTATAAACCTTAAAATTTTAACAGCTGCTCCTTCTTCTTAAAAAGAAATTTCGCAAAAATCTTAAGCAAAAAGGATGTTAATTGTGAAAAAAGTGTACAAAATTAATGTTTTTTTGTTTAAAGTAGTAATTTTTTTTAGAAAATAAAATTAAAAAAAAAGAAAAAAATATATATATTTAATTGTAAAGAAAATTATATATAGATTAATGTGAAGTGCAAAAAAAAAAAAGAAAGCTGAAAATAAGTATAAAGAAAAAGCACACGCCCTTAGTGTGTACAGGATATTTAAAACAACAATAACAATATCAACACCAGCTACAACAAAAGTAACCTTACTTGCACACATCCACAAATCTTTTACATCTGTGTACGAGTATATTGGACATACAAACTCTGACACAGACACACAAACACCCAAACACACAAACACCCAAATACACCAAAATACACAATCTGAAACAGAATCAGACGAAAATATACATATTTACACAAAATCAACTCGCTCGTATCTTCATTAAAATACATTCACAGTGCTGGGCATGCGTTTAGGGACATTGGTTTACAGTTTCATCTAACAGTTTTTATTAAGAATATTACAAAAAAAAAAAAAAAAAAAATAGTTTCCAATAAAAGGCGTGTGTGTCTTAAGGAATGATTTGAAAAGAAACTATTATGGGGATTCAGAAGAAAAATGTTTCAAAAAACTTTGATTTAATTTGAATATATCATAAAGTTATTAATAAATAAGCTTAAAAGCCCATACTACAAAAGTCGACTGTAGGTCTTTCATAGACACTTTAAAGTATACTTTTGACGTTAAAGTCAGCTTTAAATATAAAACTAGCTGATGCTGTTTCAACTCATTTAACAACAGCATCAGCTGTTCTTCGCCGAATAAAAAAGTTGTTACAAAAAATTTTAAATATTTGTGTTACAAGATATTGGCCGATATTTTGTAATTATTAATGATTTGGAGGAAAACTTTTATGGAAAAATACATATAGGCCCAAATTGGGTTAAACGCAACTACAAAAATTTAATTGAAAGCAAAGACAAAAGACAAAATCTAAGATATTTTGAAATTTTGTTGTTGCTTTTTCATTGGGTTTTAAAAATTTTTAACGCCACAAGATATGCAGTGTTTAATTTTTTTTTTCAATTTTCAACACTAGCTGTTTAGCGGTGCCCACTTGCATATCTTTTGTTGTGTGCTGTATGCAGCGTTACCGTTGGTGCTACTAAAGTAGCAATTTGCCACTTTTTCGACTGCTTGGATACTTTTTTGCTACTTTTACAAAACGCACCCAAATGTGATACTTTTTGTAATTCTTGCCACCTTTTTGGTACTTTTTACTAAATGATGAGATACTTTTTGAACTTTCTGTTTTATTACAACTCCCACACGCAGAAAAAAAACTTGTTTAAATATGATCACCTCCAACAAAACTATTTTTAAAGAAAATTTTAAACATAATATGTTTAAATTTAACCATATTATTATCACCGACAACCATACTATGGTTAAATGTGTCCTCCATCAAGAAGGCACAACCATATTATGGTTGCCTCCAAACATGTTTTGGTCAATAATAACTAAAATATGTTTAACACTTATAATAGCATTGTTGGTTTTCAACCATAGCTTGTTGCTCTTGGAGAAGAGCAAAATAGTATTGTTAATTTCAAAACAAATTATTGTCATATTTAACCATAACATGTTTAGAAGCAACCATAATATGGTTGTGGCTTCTTGATAGAGGACACATTTAACCATAATATGGTTGTCGGTGATAATAATATGGTTAAATTTAAACATATTATGTTTAAAATTTTCTTTAAAAATAGTTTTGTTGGAGGTGACCATATTTAAACAAGTTTTTTTTCTGCGTGCAGCTTTAATATTAACTTTAATTGTTTTAATATATATGTAAGCAAGCTTATCTGAAATAATTTTTTGTCTTTCGTAATAAGCTTATGCATTTACTGCGAATATATTATGTAACATGTGAACATAATAATTATTCGCAAGTAAGTGCTCTTGAGAAGTACCGCTTGCTTGTGTGCGTATGCGGTATACCATGATGAAATAAATACTTATACCATGGCGTATAGTTATGCCTGTATAAATCAGGGTTGTCAGATGTTTTCACCTTCGTGACCAATCGACAAATTTAACTATCTTAAGATTTTTGTTATGAAAACTTCGCCAAAAATCGCAATATTTGATTTTTATATAACATTTAAATAAACATGTTCATGGTTGATGTCTTATTTTATTCGTTATATACCTAGCTTCGATAATTTATAAAAAATATAAAATTGTTGCTTTTATTATTTTTTTTTTTTTTTTTTTTTTTTTGAAAAATTAACTTATTATTGTTTTAATATCTTCGAAACGGTTGAGAATATAAAAAAAAACTATTGGTAAGATGCCTTAAATGGAATTTTATTCAAAATCATTCGCTAGTAATAGCATCCAAACCGAACATATCGCCCCCAAGTCATGATGAAATATACATATTAGCATCATGCCCTCAACAATGAATAATACATAAAATTCACAATTGTCCTACGATTTTCATGAAATATGCCGTATTTTATTCATACTCGTGGATTTTAGATTTATGATTAAAATGTTAAATTTTTGTGCTTATAACTTTTGTGTGAATTTTTGAAAACAAAAATAGTACTAATTTTGCAAAAAATATATTGCCACTAATTTCTGAATAACTTCGAAACAGTTGAAAATATAAAAAAATTTATATGGACGACTTAAGGGCTTTTAAAAAAATAGATAGAATATTGGAAACTTTAAATAAATTAAGCAAAACACGTGCAAAAACATTTTTTTGTATACTTCTTCGTATTTTAAACTATGTGCCGTCTTTTTTTTCTTAAATCACCTTTTTAGTTTTTTTTTGCATAAGGGGGTATGTTTCTATAAATTATAAATATCTGAACCACCTGTCTCATATGGTATGTGCGCTACTGTATTAAAACCATTAATAAGGGGGGGGGGAATGTGCTTATTAGTCCATAACTAAGTCATGTGTGACCCGTTTACTAGTATTCTACTAAATTATTTTCCGGTAAATGTAAAAAGCAAACGCCATAAATTATACGAAGAGTAAAAAAGTAGAGTACAATGGGTCAAAATGGGAGTTTTTGGATACAAATTAGAGGCAGTCATGGTCTTTTCCTACAGCAGATCTTTGAAGGTTACTTAGAATGTCATTTGCTCACGGAAAAAATAATTTTTCCAATTCAAACAAAAAAATTTTAGAACCAAAACCTTTTTTGTTTAAAGCAGGAACTACAAACGATTTGCATATTCAAACAATTTAATTGCATTTCGTTTATTGAAAAAAAACTCGGATTTTTTCAAACAAATAGTTATTATTTGTTAAATTTGTGTTGATACTAAGAAAAAAATTCAGTAAGCAGTGGCTGGCTTTAGGACACATTTTTTTTAATAATTTCCGAACAACATTCGTCTTGTTGTACACAATGTTTCTTTCCCCCTCCCCTTTCGCTGTATCCTTTCCTTGGCTACAGAAGAACAAATCTCAAATAAAAACAGAAGCATTACGTCCCGATATGGGATGATGATGAACATTTTACTTTCAAAATTTGATGTATTTAACTAAAAAATTTAAAAAAATTGAATACGGAATTTTTGCCAGTAAGAATCAGGACTAGAAAAGTCAGGTTTTGGGAATTGCAATAATTTTTTATTTTTTCCACGCTGAAAGTGACATAAGTCATTTTCAGATTTTTCGCTATATTCATGTTTCTTCCTCCATTTTTTTTTTTTAACTGACTAACTTGTTTTCTATTTTTTAAAATAATTTTTTATATCTCAATTTTTTTTTTTTTTTTTAATTTTTTTAAGATTTGTTTTAATATTCTTTATATTATTTTCGTGATTAATAAAAAAATTTAAAAAATTATAAAAACATACAAAAAATTATAAAAAAAATACAAAAATTAAGTCAAAATTATAAAAACAAAGGCCGAAAGTATCATATAAATATATAGAAAAAAATCGGATTTTTCAAACTTCAGGTAAAGATATCTCAGAGAAGGAAAAATGTTAAACATTTTTTTAAAAATAGTTGGTTAAACTTTCAGATGATTTATCAGATTTTATAAATGATTTACGCAGTAAACACGTCTTGAATATGGCGAAAATCAGGGTTTTTTAAACTCTAAGTGAAGATTTCAAAAGCCTGATGTAATGGAGAAATTCCGAGTACAGATTCGGACTTAGCGTCCATGGGTTAAAATTGTTTTGTGCTGTGTTATCAGTATTGCCAATTTGACCATATTGAGCATATATTTAGCCATTTTTGGTTATCTTATTAAGACCTAAAATTAAATAAATTTATCCATTAGCTTCCTTTATCTACAAACATTTTAGGTTCTTTAATATTTTCAACGAAAAATTTTTATAAATATCACTAGAAATGAGATTTAAGGCAAAAGTTTACTAAATACTTTTACTACACCCAAAAAAATATCATGTTTCAGTATGGGTACCTAAAACAAAACGATTTTTGACAAAAACTTTTAACAATACTATGATCAATTTAACCATACTAAATTGGTAAAACATAAAATCTCTCAAAATCATGCACCTAAAAGCCGTCAAAATGTAACTACAAAGTGTCATTAGCTTACAATGATACGTACGAAATTGTCGAAAATAAAGCATGCGATTCACTATCCAAATCAGTCATACGATCTGTCAAAAAAATCATGTTTATTCATAAAGTAGTGTGATGGTATGACCTAAAAATTAAATTAAGTGTCAGATTATTTAGACAAGTCTGTCCGACTTGCTAATGTTCTATCCGATAAAGTTGCATTTTCTTCAAGCTGAGTCATCTGATTTTTCTTTTTTTTAGTGATAGTACGGCATTGACAACAGATTTTGAAGATATTTGTTTATGTCGGATAGAATGCTGTTAGATTTTCATGTGAATGAATCGTACGATTGTATAGGATATTGAGTCTCTGCCTTAACTGATATGTGCAACAGAGATACTAAAATGGTTGAGGAAAAGCAGAAATGCATACATTACAACCAAAAAAAAAATTAGAGCATACCTCCCAAAACGCTCCAGAGCAGGTATCTAATGTGGCAAAACGTTTTCAGTACACACTTTCAGTGTTCAAGCGTTTTAAATGCCACTAGTCGGATGCTTTGTGAAGCGAAAAAAGATTTAAACTGACATTGAGATTTTTAATATGAAATTTATACAGTAAATTGGTATGTAACTTGAAATTTAAATTTCTTTATTTTTCTTGTTATTACTTTTGATAATCTAAATAAAAAACATTAAATAAAGTAATCTTTTTTAACGGATTTGCTTCATTTTAACAAATTACATTTTAACTTAAATAACCTGGCAATAGTAAAGCAGACCTTCAGCCTTTTGCATTGAATCAGGTCAGAGTCTCAGCAGGAATCAACCCAGCAACCCTCGTATTACCTCCAAAGACTAATCTGTTTTTTTTTTTTTAATTAATTCGATCACTCTTTAGATGAATATTGTAAAGGAAAGACGAGCTTAACAACAATGTTTTTACAACTTTTTAAGCACTTTACTTATTTAAAAGAAGTTTTTAAAAATTTCGCAAACATTTTTTAAAAGTGTTTTCATAAATTTTGAACATTTAATTGCTTAGGAAATAATTTTGATTTAAAACACTTCAAACTGGGAAAAAGTTAAATAATTCTTTTAAAAACACTAAAATTTAACTGCTGATATTTAAATTGGTGCGAATATTGTTTTTTATATTACAAAAACTAAAAAAACATGTTCAAAGCATATATATCGTAGATTTTTATAAAAAAAAACGCAGTTAAAAACAAAAATTATTTAAAGTGCTCTTAAAAGTTTCGTTAACACTGTACGATTGCAAAAGAATATACCAACCAACTCACTAACACTTTCCCACTTTTACAGTTTTTGCTTTTTTAAGTTTTTGTTGTAGTAGATGTGTATTTAAAATATAATCCTGGGAATTGCCGAATACAAACACACAGAGAAATAAAAAAAGAATCTAAAACAACAACAACAAAACCCCGTAACAAAACCAAACCTTAATAAAAATTGTTAAAAGTGTTAAATTTAAATTACAAAAAAATATATATAAATAAATAAAAAACAACAAGAAAAAAAATGTTAAAAATTGTTAAAGAAACAATAAAAAATTTAAAATGACGCAACGTGGTTATAAGAGAAGGCGTAAGGGGTAAGTGCCGATTCCAAAAAAAAAAAGAAAAAATATTAGAAATAAAATCGGCAAAACCCTAAAAAAAACAGCTAAAAATTCTACAAATAACCAAAGAAAACGAAAACAAGTGTAAAATTTCAAATAGAATGTAATAAAAAATTTTTTCAAAAATACTTCGTTATATAAATATCGCTTAAAATTATAAAAAAAAAACACACAAAACAAACAAAAAAAAGGAAGACGCAATTTCCAACATAGTGACATTGTATAATTGAATAAAAGAAAAATTCTTACACACAAAACGAAAGAAACGAAATAAAAAAAAAAGTTTTAAAAATCAACCAACTCATCAAATAGTCAACCACCAGAAACAACAACAACAAAACGACAACGATAGCGCCAACAAAAGCAACTACTACGAAAGCCACAACAACAAGAATACATACAACATCAACACCGAAAGCATCACAAGGATATTTAAGGATAAAGAAGAAGAAATAGCTAAAAGAGAAATACTAATTCAGAAAACAAAAAGTAAATTAAATACGACGAAGAAGAACGAAAAAAGAAATAAACAGAATAATTTTGTATATTTTCTAAAACACCCACACATCTTTACACGCAGCCGTTGGAGTCTCATAAAATACGAGCATACACACTCGCTCACACACAAACACACTGCTAGCCAACTCATACAGACACACGTCGTAAAAATAACAGCAATAGACAACATTTTCTTACCACACAATCTTCAATTAACAGCGAGATTATACAAAGACGATCCTTCAAATAGTTACAAGATTCACAAGACTATTCATGATTACGAACTGGCTGTTGAATTTGTTTTACAAAACTAAACCGAGACGTTATAAAAACGTCCTGGCCATAGACAAAAATCAAAAACAGTTTTAAGCTCGCAAAAGGATAATGTTTAAAACATTCGCTTTTGTCGTTTTTGTGCATTTGGGTGAGTTTTTTTTGTAATTCTTTATTTTTTTTTTCTCAGTATTTATTTATTGAATCTTCATATACTAAATATGAACTAACAATAATTAATCAAATCTTAACCTAATATTTGATTTATGTCCTGCCAGTGCCGGACAAAAAAGATTTCGTCATCACGGTTTCTGTTCACATATGTAGGTGTTTACCGCTCATCTGATTGGGTGAGTGCTGCAGTGTCTCTTTTTCTTAATCGAGTGTGGCCGCCATAATTTAAAATATTTCGTGCTAATGAGTTTGGATGCTAATTTGGGTACTAATGGCACATTGAGATCCTTGTGGATATTTGAGTTTTTGACGTACCAGGGGGCGGCTGTGATTATTCGAAGAAGTTTATTTTGGCGCCTTTGAATTTTTTCGATGTTAGAAGCCGAGGCAGTGCCCCATAACTGAATACCGTAGCACCAAATTGGCTTTAAGATAGAGTTGTAAAGTAGAAGTTTGCAATCGAGGCTGAGAACAGAATTTCTTCCAATAAGCCAATTTATTTGAATTGCTTTTAGTTTCATTTGAGTTAATTTAGCTTCTATATGCCATTTCCACGTTAAACGCCGATCTAGATGTATACCGAGGTATTTTACATGAGAGTGTTGGGGTATTATTTGATTATTGATTTTAATAGGGGGGCATGTTTCCCGACGCAATGTGAATGTTATATGTACGCATTTTTGTGTTAAAGTTAGTTACTGTTTGCACTAGTATTTCCATGGTTTTTTCTAGACGACTTAAATTAGAAACTGGAGTCTCATCATTATTTGGCAAATCTCCTTGAATTGGAATATGGTTTGATTTTAGGACGTTTGCGTAGGATGTTCTGTTATTACTAGGCTGCGGCACTTGAATGTCATTAGTGTTAACTTGATGTGATACCTGCATTTGAGGGGGATTAGGTTTCGGTCCAACCGAGCGCTTGACTATAGAGTATACAGGGCATCCTCTATAGTTGGCAGTGTGATTACCACCACAGTTGCTGCATTTTTTTACATTGGGGTCGTTTTTAGACTTATCGCAGAGAGCTGTACCATGCAACTCTCCACATACAACGCAAACAGGGGTTAAATGGCAGTATGCCTTAGTGTGACCAAATTCTTGGCAGTTTAAACATTGCACGGGACCGTTCCTTTTGTGCGGCTCCTCTATCGTTATTTTCCTATACAGGATATATTTCAGACTGTAAATGGGATGCGTTTCGTTTTTTTTAAGCTTAACGTCGCCGGGTTCTAACTCCACTCGAAATAGTGGCTGGGGATTTTTTTCTCTATTTTTAATATTTATTACGTTTTTTATTTTGAAGCCCTTCTCTTCTAAAAACGTTTTTATCTCACTTGGGTCTACGCATGAATCAATACCCTTTATCACTACCTGGAGACCTTTACTGCTCTTCAGTTGGTATGTATAAAAGTTTTTTTTTAGTGCCTCTAATTTCGTAATTACCTTACGAAAGTCATCTTCACGATTAACTTGTATTTTTGTCTCATTTATACTACCCCGCTTAATTGCAACTACATAAAAAGAATTATCACCTATTACCGAGATCAAATTCTTTATTAGGTCATTTGAGTTTTGCTCTCTAAGATATATCGGCGGTGGCTTAGAAGATTTGATAACGTTCTGTGCTTCCGGAGATTCCTCATCCAGAATAGCAAAACGATTTTGAGAACTTGTTTTATCAGCTGTACCATCTTTTAAGACTTTTGAGACCGAAGCAACTGCTGAAGAGGTTGGGCTGCGACCCCGTTTAAGCACTGTTATGTACCTATCAATACCTACTTGTACTGGAGGCTTTTGACCACTTTTTACTTGTGGAGCTGAGTTTTCCATCATGCCTGATTTGGGGGTAATATTTTCATCACTTATTACAATCGTTTTTGCCGCTGAGGCACCGCTTGCAGGTTTTATATTTTTTATTGTATTAATATCAACCGTATTATTAGACACCGAAGGTGATACTGAGTTTTCTATTATGCCTGATTGGGGGTTAATATTTACATCACTTATTAAAATTGTTTTTGTTGTTGAGGCAACGCTAGCAGGTTTTATATTTGTTATTGTATCAACCGTGTTACCAAATACAGACGGCGAGAGGGATCGCGTGCGAGTAATAGGTTTAGCCGTTAGGTATTTGCTATCATCGATTCTTTTTTTTATTTCTGCATTTGTTTCATTAACACTCACTGTGATATATGCATTTCTACTGTTTGCGCTCATAAGAGTTTTTTTTTTTTTTTACTGTTTACAGTTGTGCTCTTATTATTATGTTGTTATTGTTTATCAACACCGAGAATAAAAAAATGTGTGTTTATGTATGTATGTACATACATGTATTTTTTTTTTCTTTTTCTTGTATTTACTTTTTAAATACACAAATCAATAACCACGTTTTAAAAATTAAAAAATAAACCGTATGCCGAGCTTAGAAAACACGTCTATCTTCAACGAGCGCGAGAGACAGAATGAATATGAAGTTTTGTTGTTGCTTTCTACAGAAATTCATGTACCGTTTTAAAATTTTCAACGCCACAAGCGACTCGTATATACAGCGTTTGAAATTTTAAAACGGAATGAGAATTTCTGTAGAAAGCAACAACAAAATTTCAAAATATTTATGACATTGCTTGTGCTTTCAATGTTATTCTTTGGCGTTGCGCTGCGTTGCACATGATTAGGGCCTTAATTATTTATTTTCTATAGTCCGGGGAATAAACACATTGAACTTCGAAGTTATTAAGGGAAAGCTGAATTTTATCACGAAACTCTTTTTGTGGCACTTACACGCAGAGAAAAGCTATGATTGGGCATGGTTACGGCATTTACACTATGTTAATTGTAAAAATATATTGTTCTCGTACACAAAATATTATTATTTTTAGTTATTATCAACAATATAATAGTTACTGTAAACATGTCAATGTTTATCGCAATTATAAATTTGAGTATGGTTCACTGAAAAATAATCATTTTTATAACCACTAAATAATGATAACTTTGGAAACATATTATACTCCTCACAACCATTTAATGATATTTAATATCCATAACATGATAACTTTCTATACGTGTACTCATAATATGTTTAAGATGCAAACAAAATATCTTTACTCTAATAATATTTTGTTATCGTCATTTGTAAAATAATTTTGCATCAGTTGTGTCGCTTGTTTTACATATGGGCATTTCCTGGGGTCACAAACGTACGTTCGTACGCTTTTCATGTACAAATAATATGGAAAACAAAACTTTTCCTTGCATTTTTTTTGCAATTCGATAGCATTTTGGTAGCTCTATTTTTAGTGCAAAAGATAGATTTCATCGAGCTCAAGTTTTCATAATGATAGTTATAAACATGTGGTCACGAACGTAAGCAAAATAGAAGTCAACTTTGGCACGGAATATTCAAACGTGAATAATTTATTTTAAAAGTGTATTAATGTAGGTATCTATCCAGTATTTACACAATAAAATATCTCTATTGGTTTTTGTTTAATTGGCTTAAGTACCGGTCGCGAACGTACGGGTCGCGAACGTACGATTTTTCCATATGTTTTAACCGTTAGTTAACCGTTAATCGAACTTTTTATCTTCTCCTTACACTTTTCTCTTATTAATTGATTGTAATAGAGAGATTTTAAAGATAGAGTGCAAACATATAAATTTTTTTGCATGTAAAATAATTAAATATAAAAATGTCTCTAGAAGTAGCTAAAAACGAAAATTTAATTTTCCAGTTTCCAGCCCAATTTCCTCAAGTAAAACAGCTAAGATATCATAAAATATCATATATAGCATTCTATTATAAAAATATAGACATTTTTAATAATTATAAACAATAAAACACGATGATTATCCACATTTAATTTTTCCATCCTGGTTGACCATTCGGAGGAAATGCCCATATGCCTATCGAATTATTTGTTATTGAGTGGCTAATAAAAATAATACAAAATACACATTAAAACCCCAAGTTTAAAGAAACTGGAGGTACATTAAAACAAAATTTTAAGGTGTCCCAAAATAAAATTTCAATGCTTAAAAAACTTTTATATTGTTTGAAAATGGTGCAAAACTATTGATCATTGCTTTGTGTTGTTTTAGAGAAAAAGAATGAAAATTCTATAAAATAATTTATAAATAATTGCGACCTATGACAAAAATATGTTAAAAATATTATGTTTAAAGTTGCATCATATTATGATGTGAAATATCTGTAACAGTTTTAAGTTAAGGTTGCCAGTAAGTAAATAAGCATAAATATTTTTTAAAAATATTTTTCGGTTTTAAGTTAAATCTACATATTATTATGATTAACATGATAATAATATGATTACTTCTTAACTTATTATGATTAACATGATAATAATATAATTACTTCTTAACTTATTATGATTAACATGATAATAATATGATTACATTAAATTATAATATGATGTAATAAAAACAAATTAGGATTAAGGGAAAAATATTATGATGATTTAATATTACGAATATATTTGGTCATAATATGATTCAATAATAATCGTAATATGTTGACTACAATCATGAATCTAATCATAATATGCTGCTCTTAGAATATGTTTACCACAAACATGTTTTTTCTTTGCGTGTAAGATCATCCCAAAAACCGCGGTCGGTACATGCGCCGCTAAAAAAGTTACGCGGGGTCAAAGGGCAAGAAAATCTGGTTTTTGTATAAATCTCGATAACGGAAACATTTATCACAAAAATAAATGTAATTAAATGTATAGCTCATTAAATTTCCTACAAAAAGCAGCAAGGTCAGTTATTTCGTAGGACTAACGGTTTTGGAGATTATTTGTTTCAAAAAATTTGCAATGTACAGAATGCGAACCAACGTCACACAGTGGAATTTTTGAAAAAAAAATGGAAATAATACGGGATTTTCTAAATGGTTAATCGGCTTAAAATAAAAATTCAGACAGCAATTAACAACTTGCACTCGAGTTTAAGTTTTGGATTTGGGGTCTACAGACCTATCAAGAGGGCAGCCATAGGTTCCCAAATTAGGGCACTTTGGGTATTACAAAAATTAAAAACGAAACAAAATTCTTAATTTCAGCCCGAGCATAAAATTGTTTTTATTTATCAAGGAAATGTTCTAGGCGAGTTCTATAAAACAGTAAGCGACATACATAGTTTATATCTTATAGTTAAGGAAACATCGACTTCGAAATTCAAATTTGCTATTGTTGTTCTACCTTGGTCTAGTATTTTGCAAATGTAAGGCTTAAATTTATCATGATTTTTTTTAAAATATTTTTTCTATAAAAATCTTTTGTAATTAAAAAGTTATATGAATATTTTTCCAAAATCTCCCACTGTATGCTACACATTCAGGGTTACCGAACCTAGTAATTTCCGACCAAATTTGGTCGGATATTTTTCATTTGGTCGGATGGTAGGCTTAACCTAACTTTGGTCGGTTTGAGAAAATGTACCATATTTTATTTAACAAATCGCAAAGCAGACAACTGCATATCTAATATCTTTTTTACAAAAAGTAATTTTTTTTTGATTGTTTATTAAACTATGGATGAAATGTATTACTTTAGTATCAATTTACTCTGACGTTGTTAGTTTTAAAAATAAAAGTTTAGTCATCTTATTTGAGTTTATCAAGTCAGATGCCGTCTTAATTTTTCTTCTTATAAAAAACTTTACCAACAAACAATATTCTTTTAAAAAATTTGATCGGATTGGCAACAAACTGGATTAACATCATGACGCAATGCCAAAAATATTTATGTTCTTTGCGGTAATAGTAAAATTTTTTTTTTCGCAAAGTCCTAAAAGAATAACATAAATTAAAGAATTTCAGTAATTCTGTTCTGTACCACCACATTAGATATTAGGTGTTTCTTATAGATGATGGACTTCTTTAGACGGTGATACTGTAAGACTTATAGAACATTGGGATACTTTGATACTGTATTTTCTATCATGTTTTTATACCGTCCATGTTATAAGAGCTGCAGAACTTGCAGAGAGTATGGGCTAGTTCCAAAACGTCAGTTGCAGAGCAACGTGTTTTTTTAAGTTAAAAAATTCAAAATTGACTTTTTGATCGATTATCGATCTATTACATGTTTCTTGAAAATGTTCCTCTTCTACAATTAAAAATAACGTTTTTATCAACAAAATTCTAGAAGATGTTAGTGCAAGCGCCTTTCGATAAATAGCAAACAAAAAAAAAGTTTTGTTGTGTTGGAATAAGAGATTATCAACTGTTGTTTTTTTTTTTTTTTTTTTTTTTCTAAAAAAAAAACGTTTTTTAATTTTGGTTAGTTTTCAATGTAAATAGCTTTTTGCTTCTCCTGTTAAGTTTTTTCAATGTAACTTGGTTATTTTTTGAAATTATATGACGATATATATGCTTTTAACCATTTTAAAAATTTGGTCGGTTTCAATGTATTATGGTAGGTTTTGCAGACAATTTTGGTCGGATAAAAGTTTTTTAAACGGCAACCCTGTACACAATTCATAATTAAAATTTTTTGGATTAATTTTACCGCTAGCGAGATTTTTATGGCAGCTGGTTTTTCTTGGCCTTTGACGCCGCTTAACTTTTTCGCGGCTACGATGTTGCTTCGAACCACAATAGGAAGCTTTTTTGTCTTTATTCCCCGGAATACAAATTTTATTTATTAATATATTAAGAGTTACAAATACAATTACAAATTACACAGTGCAAAACAGAAAATGAGCACTCAATTTTTTACTTCAGTTTTTCAAAGTAATAAGCCAAACTCAAAAATCCGTTTGGATTTTACTGGCTTAGCTCGGAATTCGATTTTATAGCATCATAAGAAAAGTTCCCAAATTAATCACATAGATAATTATTTTTAAATTTTTTTTTTTTTTTGTAAAATTTGTTCCATCTTGATGATTTTTATGTGAAATCACAGCAAAATAAATATAAAGGCTTTACACCAAAAAAGAAGATATCTGTAATTAGATAAGGAACTTTGGGCCAAAAATTGAGGTAAGGCCGCGAATAACGTTGTAAAAGCCAATTATTGCAAAAACCGTGTTTTGCAGATTACCCATAAAATTACTCTCTTACACTGTTTAAACATCAAATCACCCAAAATTTTGCCCCTTAACGACGCACAGTGGCGCCATTTGAGTTTTTTCGTTGCAAAAATCATATCTTTTGAACCGAATAAGATAATTGAACAGTTTAAACAGCATATGATAGATAACTGTTCAGCCTATGAAATGAGCGTTTGGAAAGGGTGCTACGCTTTGTAGGGGCCTACTTATGGGTTATCAAAGTTAAAATTAGTAGAAAAATCAATTTTATGGTAACTAAAAAAAATTATTTTTACATTTTTAGATTGTTTTTATTTTTTTTCTTAAGGGTTTTATGTTTTAAATTATTACCCAACAAATTAAAAAAAAAATTATTTTTTTTTTAAATTTATTTTTTAAATTTTCTGTAAAATATTCATCACAATTCATAAGAGAAGGTATATCTAAAAGACTAACCATTTCTAAACTATAATTATTTTGTAACTCTATTCGTGACTTCACATGACGCAGGGAAGAAATAAGTGGATCGGAAGATGCTGCCAACATGTTGAAGAGGTCCTTATTTTGCCTTACCCTTGATGCTTTGAATGTGTTCTGCAATCTATATTTTTTATAAAATTTGTTAAGAGACTCCTGTGCTTCTTCAGAAAGCTCTCCAATTGGCAAAGGCTGGTACTCAATTATATCTTTGCCATGCGCCAATATTTTATGGACGGTCGGGGTCAACTTCTTCTGTGGATACATTTCTGCTAAAAGAGATGTAGTTTTCGACGCATATTCTCCATATTTTGTAGAATTGACATTTTCTTTGCAGTTTAAAACATCCAAGATCGTTCCCAATCTTTTCACGATTTGATTGTCAATTCCAATGATTCTAGTTACTGCCTCATCATTTTCAAAAAATCTCCTAGAAGTGTTTCCATCGTTAGAGTTACCGTATCCGTGCTTGGGACAGTCTACTTTTAGTCCAACTTGTTTCAAAAAAACCATCCTGTATTTGCTTCTTTCTGATCTTTTCCTTATCCTTTATTGATGTATTTTCATCGAAGTTTTCCTCCTCTTGTGGTAGGGTATATGCCAGTTTTAGCAAGAATTCCATACACCTTATCCTTGCGTGCAATGGTGACATTCCATATTCGTAATTCTCCTCATTTGTAGAATCGTTTAAATTACCAAAGTTCTTCTGACAAATAATAATATAAAATCGATAAAAAAAATATAAAAATAATACGAAAAAAGGGGTTTAGATAGGTTTTTGCTAAATTTTTACCTCCAATATAATTCTGTCTATGAAAACTAATTGAAATATATTATAATTAAGCAGAAAAAGATACTAATCTTAAACTCTTTACAACTAATTATATAAAATTGAGATGTAACATATTATATATGAAATAAATTGAATTGAATTGAAAAAAGTTCTTCTGACTCTTTTTGCAAATCGGGCATGACATTGTTGAGGTTGTTCCTGTCAGTTCGTTTACGACTTTTCCGTCAACCATGGTCAGGTGGAACTCGTAATTGCATTCAATATATTTTCCTTCTCCAATTTGCAGCTTTGTAGGCTTAATCTTGCTTATTTGTTCTTCAATGTCCTTCACCGTAGTCCTTATGAGTTCTGCCGATTCCCTTGCAAACTGAAACATTATTGGTCGGCAATAATGCACTGATGACGGACGTGGATTTTTCCAGTGTAGGGAATCATCCGATTTTAGCCGCAAAGGAACAACAGATGCCATAAACATATTTCCGTCCGATATTGTAGCGTCATCGAAAGATATCCTTTGCTTATAAACGCTTTGTCCGGATGATCCATCGCAGCCCCATTTGCTGATCAATGTCAACTTCTCAGGAAGAATTTTCACTTCCGTGAAAAACTTTGGTGTGGTTGACTTTCTAAACAGTTCAAATAATTTTAAATTGTTCAACGCCATGTTTTCAGTACTTAAATTGTTTAATGGTTTCAGTAATTGTTGCGCCAACTTTCAGGCGTAGACTAATCCAGGCATTATGCTTATTTTGCAATATATAGGCTTATGCTACCATGCCTAAAAATTTACCTGTTCCCTGCATACATATGGATTTAGGCTAAATAATGCAATTTTGATATTATGCACGTGTCCAAATAAGATTTGTGCCTACCTGTAGGGACCATAAGTCAATATTGTTCCTGACCATTTGTACGCCAAAGTATTGTTTATGTGAGGTACGTACCTGCTAATTTCAATGAGTAGTTTTTTTCAAACTATTAGATCAAACTACTGTCAGTCAAAACATATAAGGGATGGACGCCATACAATTTCTGCAACCATGTCTTTTTAAACTTTTTTACCTCTAGAAGCCAAACGGGCACGTACGGGCAGATAAAACCTTTTGAATTATGTAAAGAAATAATCAAAGAACAGGTTTTGCACGTATGGCAAATATAGAAAAATATAGTTTTTTTTTATTTTCCGTCAAAGTTGAAAAATAGTGAAAAAACGGATAGTTTTTAAATAGTGATTTACCAGGAGAAACACAAAGCAAACAGTTAATTTTTTTTTTATCATTATACATTTAATAAATACATCAATCAATACAAATAAAAAATAAGGCGATTCGTTACCTATTTTTCGTGATATTACACCTGAAATCGCAACAAATTGACTAAAAATTGTGTGTTTTTTTGAAAACCGAAAGTCGGTCAACTTTGAACGGTTATATCTTCTAAACTAAAAATGTGATATTATTAAGAGTGGCATATTTGAAATCGTTGAAAAGTTTCCTATAACATGGGTTTATTCAAAACTTCGTCGGCACTCATGAAAATTTTGATTTTTGCAACCTCGCTTGCTCTACGGTCGCCACTGTGCGACGTCAAAATGTGATACAAAGAGTCAGCCACTGGAAGAACGTTGTATTTTACTACCAAAATTATACAAACGAACTAGTTTAGCAACGTGGAATAACTTTTTAAAAGCCACTTGCGAAGTGGAAAAACGTTTTTAATGACATCGCGATTGTGGATATGAAACGTTTTTCCACTAAAAAAAAAATTAGAAACTGTAAATTTGCATGTAATTTAAAATTTGAATTTTTAGATATTTTGGATAAAAGTTTTTATTATCGACACCGCGGTTTCTAATGCCTAAAAACCGAAACCGAAAACCGACAAAAAAAACCTCGGTTTTCAGCTTTTACTTTAAAAATATATTTATGCTTAAAAAAATTGCAAAATATATATTCAGCAATGGAAATTGCTTCAAAAATTCTTAAAATTAAAAAAAAGTGTACTGAGAAGGTGCTGCATCGGTTAAAAAAAAGAAGGATCTTTTGTTAAAATCTTGAAAAATCATGTATTTTAAGCAGAGCTCCAAAAGAATTTATTTATAGATTTAAAATTTTTTTTGGAAGTTTTTTTTTTGTGTAATAAATTTCTTGAAGAACTTTTTTTATAGAATGGAAATTAAAAAAAAATCACCCAAAAATATCAATATATACAAAAAAAAAATATGGATTGAAAATTTTAATTTTTATTAAAAAAAGTGTTCAAAAAACTTTGATAATTCAAACAATGTGTTAATTTATTTAAATAAATATTGATAATTCAAAACAACAATTCTACATGCTTAAATTATTTTATTTTAAACGAAAAAAGTCAATTAAGATTTTTTGTTATTTAATTAAAATTGTAATTGTAAATTTATTTCAAAACAACTAAAATGTTAATTAAATCAAAATTAAATTTTTAATTTTCTTTCAACTAAAACAATATAATTGATTTAATTATCACTGTTGTCCCAACAACAAAATAGTTCTATGGCTCTTTGGGTTCTACTTATCCCTTTCAGACCCTGATGCATCGACTGTGCTGGTGGATTTCGGTCTCAATATTTTTGCTTTTATTTGACCAATGTCAAATAGACCCGCATGTGTCGACTGCGCTGATTGTTCTTTATGTTTGTGTCTCACATTACTCCGCTATTCGCTTTACCGTTACTTGAATTATTGCAAAATTCTCGTATCACATTTCAGTTTTGACAAAATGAGTCGCAGAAGAAACTTCTCTTTTCAATTACAAAAGCATCAATCGTTAACAAATAGTTAAGTGGGCATATTTTAACAAAGCAAAATGGTAAATTTTAGTAATTAGA
This sequence comes from Pollenia amentaria, assembly GCA_943735925.1. Classification (NCBI taxonomy): domain Eukaryota; kingdom Metazoa; phylum Arthropoda; class Insecta; order Diptera; family Polleniidae; genus Pollenia; species Pollenia amentaria. The sequence goes on along the minus strand of OX031008.1, from coordinate 192,866,948 downwards.
TCCAATTGAAGTAATTTGATGCAATAAAAATGCGTTTTGGCTTAAAATCCTTGAAGGATATAAGAATGGTAAAACCTAAAAATTAATTATATTTTCATACGACTTAGAGACCTTATATTCTAAAAATGATGACAAAATTCCCAGTAGTTTAGGGTTAGCGTCAGGTCTGAAAGGGTTATAGAAATGGTAAAAAAACGAATTGTGTTTTTTTTTTCTTTTAATGACAAATGGGGTGCCCCGGTAGGCTAGCTGGTAGTGAGCTAGTCTATCAGTACCGGGGTTGCGGGTGGTTTTCTGTGCATTAAGCCGACAACAACTTCATAAACAAAAACTTGACGAAAGAAGAGCGAAAAATGCATTAACTAATAGTATACAACTAGTATGCCGACACTTTGACAGGTACATAAGTCAATTGTCAGTGGAACCTAATTTGTGTTTGTATTAGTAAGATTTTTTTTAAATGTATTGGTGTATAAAACTATTTCCACCACTAAACATAGTTGCATAAAATCGTATAGAATGTGGCAAAAAAAATTTTTCCAAAATAAAATTTTATTAGTTCAATAAATTTTCAATTTATTAAATGCTGGCTGCATTTATTAACTTTTAAAAACAATGTTTGCAAAATTTTTGTTCTGCAATATCGGAAAATATTTAAATAATTTATGATTTCAAATATTATTTTCATACCACAAAATGCTACTCTGCTGGCTTTAATAATATTAACAACAGAAAAAAATTAATGACAAATAAATTTATTTAAAAATTTTTAGTTTGTGAAAAATATAAATATTTTGCCAAAGCAAATGAGCAAAATCTATTGGAAAAAATTATTTATTATGTGTTTGTCAAATAAATTTAAAGAGTCGGCATATAAGTTGTATAATATGTATTAAACACTATTGTTGTTGTTGTTGATCATTATTCCGCTATAAAATTAATCAATAAAATTGCAATGCATTCTTTTAAGCAAAAACAAATATCTTAAATGCAGTTATGACATCGTCGAGGCAAATTTTTACACTCGAATTTTATTAGGGGGCAATTGAAAGGTAAAATTCAATAAAATATTAGAAAACAATATTTCATATAATAAATGGTTTAATCATATTTTCAGACTTAAAAATAAAACAAATGATGTGGCTTGCGATCTTATTCGACAATATCACATTAATTAAATTTAAATACTTTTTAAACCATTTTTTTTATTGATAAAACACTTTTTTCTGTGTATGCTAAAATAAGCGTTGCAAACCACTATTTTTCTGTGTCACACATATCAGCACAAGCCCATAATACCCTCTCCATGTATGGTAGAGTGAGTATACTTACTGGTTACCATAATTCCAGATGAGACTTTGTTCAACCGCTGTTTATTAAAGGTGCAAATTATATGCTGTATAAGCTTGAGATATAGCCTAAAGAACAAGATCATCAGCACTCATACGAACAACCCTCGGTTTTTCTACATTTTAATATGATAAGGAACCAGCGCCAACGACTGTACGTAAGGAAACTTTAGGCATTTGTTTTAAATGCAAAAGATTAAAATTTCTTTTAAAAAATTTTAAAGAAATCCTTAAAAAAAATTTTATAAAAAATTTGTTTTTAATTGTTTATTGTTAACAAAATAATTGTCAAAAAATTGAGGTGAACTTTTAAAAGTGTGTTAAATCCATACAGTTATTATATGTATGTGTGAAGAGGTAAATATATATTTTTGCAATTTTAAGGAAGTTTCTTATCTATGTAATCTATTATTAAAACAATGAAAAAAATTTTGAGTTTTAATTTTCCCCCCCTAAGCATTTCATATGCCAAGGACAAAACAGAACTTTTCTTTTTATTCAACACCAAAGCAACAATGAAATCAATGTTATTTGTTTTTTATTGTTGTTGATATTTTACTTCTTTGTATACATACATACGCAAACACATTTACACGTACATATTTAGGTTGTGTATCTGTAAGAGCTTTGTTAAAAGTAAAATTATACCAGCTGAATTATACTAACAAACAAACACACACAAACGCACTAATTTCTTACTACTCTAAAGTGGTAAAGATTGACACGTTTTTATTCCTTTTTGCGTTGATTCATTTGTATCCTTTTTTATGCAAAACAAACATTGCCTTTGATCGCTAAACTTCGTTTAATAAAATACGAACGAACTTCAATTAATTGAAGGGAGTTTCATTGTTGGCTGAAAAAAATCACGCACTCATAGAGAAAATGGAAACAAGGACGAACTCCTCCTGTTATTTATTTTTCATTGATGTATTTTTATCTTATTTTTGTTTTTGTTATTGTTTCTGTTTTAATACTATAATGAGGCAAATTGCTCTGGCTCTGTAAAGTTTTTGTAACGATTGTTTTGTAAGTATACTAAAACATCATTTGCTTTACGTTCGTTTTACGATTTTTGGGAGATTCGAAGGCGAAGTTTAATTCACATGGATACGAGTCTTTACATAAATTGAAATTATAGGAGTTGTGTGCATAGACGTGAGACTTTGCGTTGAGGGAAATCTATTCTATTTTAAAATGTATTTTTAATGTGCTAAATTCACATCCATTTTTAGTTTGACTAATATTTCGCCCGAAATAAATCATAACTTGAGAACGATTTCTTTAATTTTAATACAAATATGAAATACAATTTTCTTTTAGTCATCTAAAAATAGTTTTCTTATATTTTCAACAGTTTCAGAGATATTCAAAAATTAGTGGCGCTAAAAAAAATTGTTCAATGCAAAATGAATTCAATTGTTGTTTAAAAAATTAAAAAAATTAATTGTAAGGACAAAGATTTTACATTTTTATCGGTCTATTTACGGTGGCCATTCGTTTTGCATTATACAGAGCAGTTCTGTATTTTGGGACGTTGTTCAGTGTAAATTCCCTGCGGGAAATTTGTGTCAATTGCTCTTAAAGCACTAATCCCGTGACCAGTGAACAAAATTTTATAATTAAAAGGAGCGAATTGTGATAGGTGGAAACAAGACCTATCACTTAACTGGTGATAATGTGTTTAGAGTGTAGTTGGTCCAGAGGTAAAGTAATTGGCACAAAACTATTCATGTGACTGGATTTTGTGCGGGTGGTGACTGATTCTCTCTTGTTCTATTACTTTATATGGAGGGGATCTATCATACCGACATGGTTCATTTGTGGCAATACCTGCGACAGGCATTATTTTAACCGAAATTGGATGGGTCCATTAAGGTTATTTCAGTCACCTGTTACAAAGTGTCAAAAAGGTGCCAATTAACCCCTCGTAGGACATTGCCTTGTTAAAGTGACTTGTCACGTGACAAGTTTAGTGTTAGTTCCCTTTTCCCTAGAGTTATTTTTAAGTCAAAAAGCTTTAATTGTTCTGTGCCCTGCCAGCAAAATACTCCGACTTTGTCTGAATCATTACTGACGATAAAAAAAAACAATAAATGCCCAAGGGCGACCCGAAGCAGAAAAAGTCGTATGAGAGGCCAGGCTAACCAGTCGAATCAGAGCTAAAGCCGAGCATAAGTAGCGCCAAAGTTATGTTTGTATATCGTTTCACCATAAAGGTCCCATCTATAACGAGCTTCTAAAATCGCGCCCAACCTATCAGATAACTACGTACAGTTAATTTATTTTGGCTGAAAACTGCATAGAACATGCGACCAGACTTGAAGTGGTTAGTATTCTTTAATAATAACGCCGGCCACATGTCACAAAATTAGCTTTAGAAAACAGTTGTGGGCAAGCTTTGCCGTATCCAGTCTTATAGTAGAGGATCGCCTTATGCTGTTTTAGTGTAGATCGATGCAAAACCTTCTCATTGGAATATGCTTCACGCATGCTTCGTAAGGTGTATCAAAAATTTGCTTTATCAATTAAGGAGAGAAATAACGATGGCCAATACATCGAATAAATTAAGGTTTAAAACTACAAGTCTGACGCTTTAACGTTAATTAGAGGTTGGCTTAAGCAAAAGTGTGTGACATCCGAGCTAAGGTGGAAAAATCCAAACCGGTTTTTTTTAAGTTTCGGCTAATATAGGGTGGCGCACAAGTAACGTTATGATTTATTCAATGAATAACTTTTTTCTTTCTGATTTTATTTAACGTTGGCATTTATTAAAATTAGTTTCACAGAAAAAACTAAAAATTGTCTCTAATCACCATATTCATATCAAATTCATAGAATCAAGCAAACAATTGGTTGATTTTGCATCTATTAACAAAATTATTATATTGATTACTAAAAATTGTAAAAATTAAAAATTTTGAATATTTTTTTTAATAAGCGATTTTTTTATTTTCAATAAAAAAAAATGATCAAAAAACTTTACCGTTTCAAGCAATGTGTTCATTGATTTTATTAAATATAGCTCAGGTTTGACAATTCCCAACAACAATTCTACAAGTTTAAATAATTTAATTTTAAACGAAAAAATCAACTAAGATTTCTTGTTATTTAATTAATATTTTAATTAAAAATTTATTTCAAAACCACTTCAATGTTAATTAAATCAAATAAATTTTTTTAATTTTCTTTCAAATAAAAAAATAATTGATTCAATTATCACAATAATTTAATTAAAATACTTTTTAAACAATTTTTTTTAATTGATGAAAAACTACTGGTAATTTTTTCTGTGTTATAGTTTGGAAATATATTCGTATTGTGTTTTGAAAATAATGTCTTTTAAATGGTGCCCTTCCAGAGCATTTCCTATAACTTTTCTTAGAATTTCAAGTCCTAGCGGCCTTCTTATCCGATATTCGCCCAAAGCTGTTGGATGTTTCTTGCTTATTGCCATACATCTTACCACTTACTAGATAATCCTAAAGAAAAAAATCGGTAATCGTAATTGGACGAAAAGACTCATAGTTGGACGAGCTTTATAAGCTGCTGCTCCATTTCATTGGAAATACAATTCTGGATTGTTCAATGGCATCCGCATTACACTGCAACATAATCGTCGCTTTTAAAAAAATATGGCCCAATGATCTTTTCTGAAGTTATTGCACACCATACTATGCAGCTAAGAGAGAGCAATTGATGTTTAACAATAATTCTTGGTTTTTGGGGGCCCTATATTCTGAAATTTTGTATATTCACGTGACCATTTCTTGCAAATATCTGACTTCATTATTAGAGACTTTGTTTTTGATTTTTGTCAGATATGGATTATACGTAATTGTCTGGCCGCTTCCTGATCGATTTCGCATGGATATATCGGGGGAAATTTATGAACCGATATGTCTAATAGATTTCTGATTGAATTCATATGATGTGTCTCAGTTTTTATGTGTTTTTTTTTTTTAGATAATAACAGTTCTCATTAAGTTGAAAATATTTTATTATTTAGTTTATTTATTGTTTATAACAATATTAAACAATTGTACGTATATATGGACACAGAAAAAAATTACGATTAATCAATTGTCATATTGAATACCATATTCGCCACAAAAATTAATTTTTTAATTGAACAGGCACCAACAACCGAATTTGTATATATAAAAAATACTTATTTTATTAAAATTGTTAAAACTCCACAAATATTTTTAACAATGTGTTTGTTATATTCAATGACATTTTTGTTAACAATTAATTATAAATGTTTATTACAAATTTGTCATATTAACTAAATATTTTATTCCTGTGGATGCACTAGAGGGTTTTTACAGCCGAACAAAAGAGATTCTTGACAAAATCGTCAACTATAATTTGTAAACTAGTTAAAATTAACCTTGTCAAAATTTTGATAAGATGTTTTAAATAATAGCTTTACTAACCCCTTAGATGGACTCAGTTCTCAACAGCCCAATCGTTTATTCTTTACGAGATTAAAACAAAAAAAATTGATTTTTTTTTATCTATATATATAAAAGAGTTGCGTGAGTGACTGACTAACTGACTCATTCATCATCACCCAGCCCAAACCGCTGACCCTAGAAATTTGGACTAGCGATTGGTCACTCTCCAAATCAATCCACTAAGACGGGATTTTTCGAAATTCGAATGTTTAGGGGGTAAAAAAAGGTAAAAACGGGAAAATTCGGTAACCTTATATCTCCAAAACTAATAGAGATGCAAAATAAATGTAATACTAATCGTTGTTACTTAGAAAAATAAGCGGACAGGTGTCTGGTACTTTTTGGAAATTCAGACCTTTAACGGAGTAAACGGGTAAAACCTGCATTTTGGTACTTTTTTGTCACCCCATCTATCTTTTAAACCCATAAACATAGAAATAAGGGTTATATCACATTTGAAACTTATTTAAAAAATCCAAATACGAATTTGGTACTTGTTCGAAATTCGGACGTTTAAGGGGTAGGATGGGAGTTTTGAAAATGTTTATGGTTAGAGGTTAAAAAAGCTAAAAACGGGTAAATTCCCTAAACTCATGTTCATCAAAAAAATAAGCGGATAGGTGTCTGGTACTTTTTTGAAATTCGACCCTTTTGGGGAGTAAACGGGTAAAACCTGTATCTTAAAACTTTTTTGCCACTTAATCTATCTATTAAACCAATAAACTTTGGAATAAAAAAATATCACATTCGTAACGTATCTAAAAAATACAAATAAAAATTTGATATATTTTCGAAATTCGAACGTTTAGGGGTAAAAATCGTACCTATTACAAAGTAGCGGTGTTGAAACCTAGAAACATAAACCTTGGCGTAAAAATATGTCCACAAAAGAAAAGGAGACGCTAACGAAGTAGCGGGTTAAATGCTAGTTTTGAATCAAAAATTATTGACAGAAAATTATTTTTTTTTTCAAATAAAACAAATTGTTAATACAAAAATTGGTTAAATATATTAGAAAAGTTTAAAAAATTTTATTAATTACATACTTATTATTGCTATTTTTATCTGTGTATGTAGAAACATGAAAAATTTTTAATTATAAACTATTATTTTGCAATAAAATAAAAGACTTCCTACAGAAATCTGTTCGATTACACTAAGTGACAGTTTTTTGAACAAATGAATCTGACACCTAATCTTTATGTAAAATTGTCTGCTGAATCCGAATATGAGTCAGAATTGTCAAAAGTAGAACAGTTTTCGAGATATTCTTAAAAACCGTTATTTATCTTATCTCACTTAAATGCAAAAACGTTAGCCGGATTATGTATGTACTTGTTTTTTATGAAAGACAATAAAATTAGTAAAATAACGACGCACAGTGGCTTAAAATCGTTTTTCATCGGCCAAAAATCTGTAACTTTTGAACCGATAGAGATAATTTTGCAGGAGAGACGACTTCTTGAACTTTAGTTCAAGTGTTAATTTTGTTAAAATCCGTTCAGTAGTTATTGAGAAATTTAAGGTCAAAATTGAACTTTTGATGTTTTTTAGCATTTAGTATGAAAATGCTAATGATTGAGATTGAGAATTATGGTATTTTTTATTCAAAAAGTGGATGTTTTTCTGCCCACTGTTTTAACTTTTTAATCTACATAACTGCCAAATTTCATTAATATATCTTTGTTCATGTCAGATTTATAGTGCAAAACTCGTTTAGTTATGTGGATGTCGGGCGCAAAGTAAGTATGCATTTCTTAATTTTGTGTTTAAAAAAATTTGCCCTCAGAATCTTAAGCTAATTTCCTATACCGCAGTCGGTATATGCCATTTGATTATCCTGCAATTTGGCGTGAACCTACGAACCCCGACGTTGACTGTTATTTTTGCTTAGCCAAGGTAAAGCAAAATGGATGTCATAAGTATGTTCAATATGCAGATGTAACCACATTCACAAAACCAACTTATATGCCGGAATTAAATGTATATCCATTTTTATATCTTATTAAAAAAAGGAGCAAATATGTCTTTAAAAATACACCTTCTGCATTCCCACTTAAATTTCTTCGCAAATAACCTTGGCGCTGAAAGTGGCGAGCATGGTGAGCGCTTACACCAACAAATACAAGAAATGGAGCGTCGGTATCAAGGGGCGTATGATGAGGCGATGTTGGGCGACTATCATTGGTTCCTTATGCGAGAGACAGAAAATAATCACAATAGGGAAAGCCATTCAACAGTTTTAAGCCATTTTTAATATTAATTGTAACTACCATTAGCTTTGTATATTAACGGTTCTGTTTTTTTTTTTTTGTTTTATTTGATAAAAATCGAAAAGTGGGATAATTAAATTAATCTACTGTAACTTTGCCATTTTTGCACCGATCTAGATCCCATGGGCCACAAGTATTCGTATTGAAATAAACTAACGTAATAAGCTATAACACTTAAGAAAATCCATTGTTTGGTTTAAAAAAAAGAAGTTGAAAAACGCTTAATTCCAAAATATCATTAAAATTTTTGTGAAATTTTAAATTTGGTCCACTGTAAGTCCGTAATTTCTTGACGTATATTTACAAACGACTTGTGGTTGTTTGGGTAATTTTGTCATCAAATAAAAAAGCCATTGAATATTTTCGAAGATATTTTTATGAAAGTGACATCATCTTTTTAAAAATGCAAAAAGCGGAAATTTTGCAATATCTAAACTGTTCTACTTTTGACCATTCTGACTTCATATTCGGATTCAGCGTACAATTTTACATAAGGTCTAGCTGTCAGATTCATTTGGTCACGACTTTGTTGAAAATTTGTGACACAGTGCTATTAGTTTGGAATTTTATTCCATATTCTTTCGGCTATCTTTCAAAAAACATTAAGAATGTCAGATTTCTGTCAGATATCTAACAGAAATGCCGACAAAAAAAGAAATTTTTGTAGACACGTGGGGTTTCTTTTAAATTTCGACTAATCTAAAATAAGCTAACGTATGCTTAATATTTGGAGGTTCGAATTAATATAAATCATACGTATGTATGTTTTAATCAGCACAGCATAAATGATTTTGTTTGAATGGTATTGAAGTATGATTAATATTAATAGTTATAATTAATATAACTCATGCGTAGGTATTACATCTTATGGGGCACATGCTGCATAATACAGTATAACCTCGTTAATCTGGGCAGATATTGTAGTGTCAGCCGTTGTCCGGATTACTGAATCGCCCGGACTGCAGTTACAAAATTTTTGTTAACTTAATATATAGTAAAAATTATTTTTTATTACAGAAAAATAAAGTCAAATAACAAAAAAAAAACTCAATACTCCTAAGAATTCATTTACATTTTAATTAATTTACAGAAAACATAACAAACTTATTCTTAGGTCCTAATTGTGCAAAACGCAACGCAACGCCAAAATTTTCATTGAAAGCAAACACAATTTCAACAATAAATAATAATTTTGTTGTTGCTTTCTCAAAATTCATATTGTATTTTTTAAATTTTCAATGTACACAGAAAAAATTAAAAATTGTCTCTAATCACCAAATTTATACCAAATTCATAATATCAAGCAAACAAATTGTTGATTTTGCACCTTTTACCAAAATGATTATATTGATTACTAAAAATTGTAAAAATTTAAAACCAGTGAATATTTTCTTTAATAAATTTTAATTTTAATTAAAAAAATGATCAAAAAATTTTTAAAACAATGTGTTAATTGATTTAATGAAATATAGCTCAGGTATTGACAATGCACAACAACAATTCTTCAAGTTTAAATTATTTTATTTTAAACGAGAAAATCAATTAAGATTTTTTGTTATTTAATTAATATTTTAGTTTAAAATTTATTCGATTTATTTAATTAATTAAAATTTTTTGTTATTTAATAATTATTTAAATTAAAAATTTTTTTCAACACAACTAAAATTTTAAATAGATCAAAATTATATTCTTAATTTTCTTTCAATTAAAAATATAATTGATTTAATTAAATAAAATAAAATTAATTAAATTGAAATATTTTTTAAAATATTTTTTTATTTGACTACTGATAATGTTTTCTTTGTAGAAAGCAACAATAAAAATCGAAAATATTTTTTTTTTTCCTTCCAATAAAATTTTTGGCGTTGCGTTGGGTTTTACACATTAAGGCCCTATTTGTTATCAAAAATATTTAATGTGTGATATATAGAGTTTGTTCCCGGGATTTCTCGTCCAGTTGTTTCAGTTATTTTCAACTCTCGCTTTTTGAAGAAAATCTTTTTCTAAAACTTTAGTAAATGTATATCAGACTTGTGTCTTTAGTTGTTTTATACAACTTAATTACACCACAATATTTAAATTTTCTACAGTTTGAGGTTTTTTTGAAAATGGGCTTTATATTGAGCCTATGATAAATTATAGACCTATCATCACGAAATTTTATTTCTTGTCCTAGCAAATTGAAGTGTTAATTTTACAACATTATTATAAGGCTTTGCGGTTAGGGGCGTAGTAAATTGTTTTCCTAGATTGTGTTTCATATGCGTCATTTCAATAGGAACTTGGTTACTGCATCAATATAGGGCGGTGTTTAAGATGTTATTGAGCAAAATATTCTGTTGATTTTGCGCAGACATTTAAATACAACCACCTACAATTTGGATGATTAAGATTCAGAAACTTTTTTGTTTTGCAGCCATAAAAATTACTGATTTCACTGAGTAACTTTCCATGTTTCGGAGCCATAAAGAAGGACTGATATCACAGATTTCTGAAAACTGAATAAGGGTGAAATTAAAATCGAAAAAATTTTAAAAGCATCCCTGTTTTGAAACTTCACAAAATGCTCCTTTTTATATTCTTAATTCTTTGAGTACCAATCTCCGTTAATGGAACTAACTTAAGAAACAGGAAAATTCAGGGTAGTTTTTAAAATAATTGAGCTTCAAATTTCGCTCTATTTAATTTTCATCTCGATTTTATGTCTCTTTGACAAATTTGGTTATGATTTACCTGAGCACATGCCATATGACCTAATCTCATGGTGGATCTCACTAATGCTTGGAATCCACCATGTGATTCATCTATGCATTTACCAAGTCAACCTGTGTCAGTGCGAACATTTCAAATACAGGTAGCAATTTTGAGTTAAAATCCGTCAAAAATCATACACTCGCCCCTTGTTAAGAAGCTGGAGATATTGAACCACCGCTTCTATATTAAAATCCAGTAGCATCTGTTGAATAGCAACATCATCTAGAGAGTTTCCACATGCCGAACTTTTCCACAATGTTGAAACTTCAGCCCTCTACGTGGAAGAGTCCCTTCCCGCGGCTTTGGGTATAAATCACAGCCATCACGTGATCTCCGAAAGTATCCCTTCGTCCTAGAAGTGTCCTAGAAATGTCTCCACCGAATGAAACCAAATTTACAACAGAGCCTCAACCCATTACTTTAGAAACAATTATTAATTGTTAGTGCATTTTAACCAGGGCTAACTCCGACTCCGACTCCAACCGTTGCAATTTTTTAAGTCTGACTTCAACTCCGACTCTGACTCCGAATCCTACTCTGACCTTGATGCTAAATGTATGTATATGAGACCGGTCCTAATATGACTTTAAACACTTTTTTTAATCCTTTCAGTGTGTTTGTCGAATATATTCAACATTACATTGTACTCTGTTTCTACGCCCTTTTACTGTATAAAAATATACAGTATAATATTTTTTTTTTTTTATCTGAAAGTCCAAATTCACACGTTGCAGGTCTTATTGATCAGCTTGCTACATTATAGGCGAGAGCGACGAGGAAAGAAACGTTTCGCTCGCTCTCTCTCTACCGCCTATAAATTAGCAAGCTGATCACTAAGACTTGCAACGTGTGAATTGGGACAAAGAGAGACACGTTTGCTATTTTACTTTGTTATTATAGTAGGCATTGTTTTTATTTTCTAATTATTGAGCGCATTGTCGTACACCAGTTAGGAAATTTGTAAAAAATTATATTTAGGAAGAACAAAAAATTATAAATTGTAAGTTTGATACATGCATAAATAAGTATTTAATTGAAAAAAATGCAAAAAAAAATTGTAGGTTCTTTTGTGGACCTTTGAAGGTCAATTTTGAATATATTCGGCATTCCCTAAAAACCAGCGGAGCTACATTTTTGACCCTGTAAGGGTTAATACAGTACCTTTTAAATGGTTAAATATAGCAAGAAAATTATTCTATAAAAATTTCGAATCGACAGTTTAAATATGGCATCGCCAATTTCAAAGAATTTTGATTTTGGAAAATCTTTTTAAATTGTTATGCCGAAAAATTTTCTCAACTCCGACTATTCATCTCCGACTCCAATACAACAGCCCTGTATTAAAATAGAGTCTCTGCTTAAATTTAATTGCTTTTTTATTTAAATATAAATTTTGAGTGAATTTCTTCAAAATTTTGTTTATTCCGCAAATGCAATAGCAGCATATCAACATTTGCTTTTGTGGCTTTTCATTTTCCCAAAAAAAAAAAAAAAAAAAAAAAAAAAAACAGATTGTGTGTGAAAGCGGTTTATACAATTAGTGTTAAAACTTTTTTTCTGTATAGCAATAATTATAAATGATAATTTATTTAAAAAAAATTGTTTTTTTTTTAACTAAAAAATTCGAACTAAATTGTTTAATAAACGTTTTAATTAAAACAAGAACTTTCTTATATAATAAATACTCTCACTCTCTTTTATTTAATTCGCACATCTCTACCAAATCGCTGAAAATAGAAAAAAAAATTCATTAATCTTCAAGTATTTTGATACGAGCATCCAGTTCCAGTCATCCATCCGTCCATCTATCCATTCGTACACGCACAATTGTGCATGCGCATTAAAACTCTTCAACATGAATGAGATTTTTACGAGAGTGTGTTGTGATTATTCGCTCGTTCGTTAGTTCGTTTATTCATTCGTTTGGAGATAGTAAAGTTTGGAGCAACATTGAACACATACTTGGAGTATATAGATTATGGACTGACTGGCTCGCTGGATGTATAGAATAGAAGTACAAATATATATCTCTTATAGTATATTGTTGGAATTTTTCGACAATTGACTAAAAACTGCTTGCAAAGATGGGTGCATACACACACATGTATATGTTTATTATGTATGTGTGTGTGTGTGTGTGTTAGTCTAGAAAAATTTATGTGTGTAACTTAAAAAAAAGCTTAGCTGGCATTCATTCATTCATTCATTAAAATTGTAGAGTGTAAGGTTAGGGTTGAGACTCCTTTTGCAAAAAAAAAAAAAAAACAAAGAAAAGTACACGAAAAAGAGACAATAAAAATTGAAAGCTTTTCGAATACTTTACCGTCTGCAAGAATAGTTCGATAAAAAGAAAATAGCAGAAGTATTCGTTGTTTCTATCTTATATTTATATTTTTGTTTGTTGTATCTTTATCATCATTTTTTTATATTCTATTGATATTTTTTCGGTTTTTGAAGTTGAATTTACTCGTTCGTTTTATTTTTTTCTCGAATTGTAATTATCAACCCACTTACTGTAAAGATATATGTATGTATGTGTATTTATATAGATAACATTTATATATGTATATATATATACAATTTTTCGATTTTCTTATTATTGCAAACCTACACCTTGATTTTTTTTTTTTTTTTTTTGCTTTCTTTAAAAGCTTTTTGGACTTTTTTTCTCTGTATAAACATTTTAAATTTTGTTTTGCTTTTTTTTTTTTTTTTTTTTGTTTGTTTTGATAAATTTACTTATTTTATCAAATACACAGAAAAAATTCAAATTTTTTCTCTAATCGCCAAATTCATAGAATACATCAAACAATTTGTTGATTTTGCACTTTTTTACCAAAATGATTATATTGATTTCTAAAAATTGTAGAAATTAAAAATTGTGAATATTTTATTCCAATAAATGATATTGTTAATGTTAATTAAAAAAAAACTATCAAAAAAAACTTTGCCGTTTCAAACAATGTGTTTATTGATTTAATTAAATAATGCTCAGGTTTTGACAATTTCCAACAACAATTCTACAAGTTTAAATTATTTTATTTTAAGATTTTTTATTATTTAATTAATATTTTTATTAAAAACTTATTTCAAAAAAACTTTAATGCTAAGGATATCCAAATTATATTTTTAATTTTTTTCAACTAAAAAAATAATTGATTCAAACATCACATTTATTAAATTGAAATACTTTTTAAAAATTTATTTGATAAAAAACTACTGATAACACTCACTTTGCGGCCTGGAACTTTATTGCAAATTTTTACTAATTTTAGGTCGTTGATCTCCATTCTCCATAATCTCCATTTTTCTCTATCAGCTCGACTTTTCGAGATATGCCACCACATATATTGGAATAATCTGAAAACAATTCACCATATTCAGTTAAAAAAAATTCAAAACTCGGCAACAATATTATCTTTAAGATGTTTTTAAATTTTCCCTGTAGTTTCAGAGATATCGTTGAAGAATAATCAGTATTGTGGTTATTTTATTAAATTGTTAATGGTTTTTAATCCAAATTTCGATATTTTAATCAGGCTTAAGTTCATTGAATTAAATTTTCATTAAATTATTGAAGAATATAATTTTACAACATGAAATGAATTAAAATTTATTGATAATTTTTCATTCTTGACTGAGCCGGGAATTGAACCCAGGTTTTCACTGAAAGGTTGCCCTGACTAGTTTCGATTGTAACCACACAATCTCTTCAGATTGGTTTGCCGTTTAATTATTCATTCAAAGCAAATTTCGATCTACCAAGGTAAAATACCACTTGGTTTAAATATTGATGTTTGACTATTGACGTCATCCGTCAAAAAATTAATTTTTTGTTCTTTAAAACTGCTAAAAAAAAATAAAAAATAAGAATGCGAGAAAAATCACAGCTTTTGTCGAAAAAGATTTAGTTTAACATATTTCGAATGAAATGAGCTTTATTTCAGTGCATTCGGTACACAACTTTTGATTTCAAAACTTCAACGGTGTCTCTGAAACTACAGGGAAAATTTAAAAACAATGTAAGCACGTCTTAAAGATAATATTGTTGTCGAGTTTCGGATTTTTATTTTTAACTGCATATGGTTAACCGTTTTCAGGTTATTGCAATATATGTAGTGAAATTGACTTAATTTTGGATGTAACGGCATATCTCGAAAAAGCAAGCTTATAGAGAAAAATCGAATTAGTAAAAATTTGCAATGAAGTGGCAGGCCGCACAAAAAAAGTTAAATTTTGTTTCCTTGTGTAATTTTTTCTCCGTACATATTCTAATTCTTTCATGTATCAATAAACATTTATTAAATAAAATTTTAAAATCTTTTTTCAAATAATCCAATGAACATTCATTCGTAAAAGTTAAAACAAAAATTGAACATAAACGCTTTGTTTAGTAAAGTTAATTCTTTGATTTTTCTTTTTCTTGTTTATTTCTTGAATCTTCCTTAAGATTGATTTTTTCACCGTTTGATTTTTGAAAATTGGAAAAAACACGGAAAATTTACAAAATTTAATGAAATATTTATTTGGGGCGAAAAATGAATTTCTGCCATTAACTTTTTAAAGATTATTTCATATAAATGTGGAACGCGGTTCGTCCGTGAGCTCCATTTTCGTCATAAATTTTACAGCATTTCGGTTGGTATCTCACCAATGGCAGCCGTAATGTTTTCTTCCAGGGATGGAATTGTGTCTGGATTATCCCTGTTCACGAGTGACTTCACGTATCTCCACAACAAATAGTCTAGAGGTGTCAAATCGCATGATATTGGCGGTATATATATACTACTCCAAAACATGAGATTAATTGCTTACCAAACTCCCCTCGCAATGGGTTCATGGTATCACGTGCCGTATGGAATTTATCACCACCTTGTTGAAATCGCATGTTTTTTCTATAAAAACAATTTAATATTTTTGCATAAGAAAAAATTTAAAAAATAAAAATTTATACATTTTCTGAAAAAAGTCACGAATATTGATGTGTAGGCTTGTGATAAAATTTGTTGCATACATCTAGGCATAAAATATGTTTAATGATGTTGCAGTTATCATTTATAACAAGAATTTGTAAATAATTGGGCCCCTATTATGAGTTACATTCGATTAACGATTTTCGCTGGCTATCGAACATCGACTGTCGAATGTAAATTTGGTATTATGAGTTGCCAGCACTTTCGAAAATTTCGTTGTGCATCGAATTTTTCAACGAAAACAAATTTGCTTTCGACGGTGTAAATAATTAAAAAAAAATTGTTGAAAATGTAAGTTTTTGTTAATTAATTAGTTTTGGTGTGCAAATTGCACATTCTTTATTATTTTTGGTTATTTTATGCAAGTCTAAAGTCGACAGTAGTAAGCAGCAGTTGGAAATGCTTATTTCCCTTATGGAACAAAATCCTTTCTTTGCAAAAGAAATGCTTACAAAAGTTCCAGCTACAGGTATATGCCAGTTCCATTAAGAGTTCATCTGCATTAGATGAATTATCGTACCATAATTCCGTCGTAGTCATGATTTATATTAGTTTTATTTTTTAATTTTTTAAATTTGTTAACAAAAATTTTTTATTTAAAGTGACAGCTGATAGAAAATGTACTACTGTGAATAAACTTAATCACAATAGTACTTTTTTATCGAATGTGTGCCATAATACCGAATGAAAATTCGTTCGATCAACTAATTCGACTGCTGTCGAAAATCGAATTAGGCACCTTGATTTACAAAAATTCTTAAAACTTACAAAAGCAAGACCACGTGATTGAAGTAATAAAACTATTTGAATTGATAATAAAATTTTAGAAAGCAAAAGTATAATAAAATTGTCAAACATAAAAAATTTATGCTGTGATGTTGAGATGATTTTATTAAGCCACAAATATCCATTATGTTGAAAAATACCAAAAATTTTTAATATTTCTACAATCGTGTTTCAAATGATTGTCCAAAAAGCAAACATACCAACTAACAACACAAAATATTTGTACAAACGTACGATTTCGATACGTTTGCCAGGCCATTTTTGTGGTTTATTTTGCCCTTAAGTTATGTAAAGATATATGTAGATGTAAATTTAAATCCGATAATTATGGCAATGATGCTCCAAAATTTTAAACTAGCAAAAGAACAGGAGTAAAAAGTTACACAATTTTATAAAAACAAAAAAAAAGTTGTTGCCACTTGCTTCAAAAAAAAAAAATTTTGAATACCGCAATGGAACGCTTAAAATAATTTTCTTTAAAAAAAGAAATAACAAGTTTTCGAAGGATGCAGAAAGAAAACTGAAAGTGTCCAGATATTATATAATGTTCTTTTGATTGTAAAGGCAAACATCTGTAGAAAGGGAATGTGCTTTCTCATTGCCTAACTATCGGAGGACCATTCTTGTTTAAAATACGAAATAGGCTGTCAAACGGTTCTGTAGATTCTTGTTCTGTACTAAAATCTTAGTTTCAAAGAAATGTTCTGTAATATTTTATTGGAATAATTTAATTTTTTTGATTTTATATAAATTATTTTGGCTTTGCATTAAATATAAACTTTTAATGCATTTATATACTTATTAAAAAGATTTAATTGTTATTTGTTATACCCACACCACAATAGTGGAGAGGGTATAACAAATAACCTTAAAGTATACCGATCTAACGATGTGCGTCCGGCTGGCTGGCTGGCTATCCATGTAACCTTGTGCGCAAAGTATATGTCGCAATTTTACCGATAATTTGATGAAATTTGGTACATAGGCTCTAATTAGCACAAGGACAAGGAATGAGGCGAATCGATCCATAATTTTATATAGCAGCCATACAAGCTGCTTTCCGGAAATTTGTTCAAAATTTGTTTTTGAATGATTATCTATTTTAATTAAGTTACCTGTTCATCCTTGCTTCCGTTTTTCATACTTTTTGTCAAGAATTCTTCTTGAAGTCCAAAGTACATTTTTCTGTTTTTATAACCTCCACCACCACTAGTGGTGAATGATGGTAAACTAAGCTTGTCATTCCGTGTGAAACTTTTTTATTATACACCTAAGACCCCATAAAGTACATATATTATGGCTCCTTGAGTAATTCTAAGTCGATTTATCCATGTCCGTCTGTCCGACTCTCTGTCCGTCTGTTGAAAACATGCTCACTTTCGAAAAACGCAACAGAAAAAAACAAACTTGGTCTCGAATTGCTTGTAGTTGTCCTAAGCTTTATACGACTGCAAATCATACTGTTAAATTTCGTGAAGATCGGTCCATAATTGACCATAGGCCCCATATAAAACCTACTCGCGGAAAACAGTCTTGTACGCCAAAACCGTAATAAATAACGCTTTCATACTAAAATTTTGTACGTCACCGTTTTATTGGAACAGAAATCACACTGAAAAATTTTTTGAAGATCGGTCCATAATTTACACTACGTCCCATATAAACCCTACTTCCGAAAAACAGTTAAGTACGCCTAAAACCGCAATAAATAATGCTATCATAATTAAATTCGGTAAGGTACAATTTTATAGGACTAGAAATCACACTGTACAATTTTTTGAAGCTCGTCCATAATTTTCACTATGCTCCATATAAACCCTACTCCCGGAAAACCGTTTAGTACGCCTAAAACCGTAATAAATAACGCTATCATACTAAGATTTGGTAGGTCACAGTTTTATAGGACCAGAAATCACACTGTAAAATTTTTTGAAGATCGGTCCATAATTTTCAGTTTGCCCCATATAAACCCCGGAAAATATTTAAGTACGCCTAAAACCGTAATAAATAATGCTATCATATTTAAATTCGGTACGGTACAGTCTTGTAGGACCAGAAATCACACTGCTTAATTTCGTGAAGATCGGTTCATAATTAACCCTAGACCCCAAATAAACCCTACTCTCGGAAAACTGTTTATTGCGTCTAAAACGAAATAAAGCCCACTTTGGGAAAATAATTAAATTCGCCTAAAACCATAAAAGATATTGCGGTAAAATTTCTTCCAACTTAGATTCATATGGCCAGAAAAAATTACATGCAATTTTGTGAAATTCAATGTAACGCTAAAACAAATTACACTGCTGTATTGAAATTTAGTCTAATTTATTTTTATGAAGACAGGAATTTTACAACATGAAATTAATTAAAATTTTTCATTCTTGACTGAGCCGGGATTTGAACCCAGGCGTTCACGGACAGGTTGCACAGACTAGTTTCGATTGTAACCACACAATCTCTTCAGTGAGGTTTGCCGTCTTACTTAAATTCAATGAACTTAAGCCTAATTAAAAATATATAAATTTGGATTAAAACCCATTAACAGTTCAATAAAATAACCACAATACTAATCTTTTTAAAATTTTAAATTTATTAAGGGAATTCTGATTGCAAAATTTTATTTACAAAAAAGAAAGTTTTCTATTCTTTCTTAAAAATTTTCAATAAATTCTATAATTGAGGCGCAGCCGTGAATAAGTAACAAAATAATTATTTTTCAGGAGTGCAAAATAACGTTTTTAAGAGGTAGGATTATTTATTTTTAATTTTTTTTTATATTATCAAAAATAATAACAATAAATACTTTTCTTGTCATTTAAAACATTTTTCCACTACGCAATCGACTTTTAAAACGTTGTTCTACGTTGCAAAACAATTTCGTTTGTATGATTTTGTTAGTAACTTACACGTTCTTCCACTGGCTGACTCTTTGTGTCGCATTTTGAGTGTGTTAAGATGCAAACTTTTGCGTAGATTGATGTTAAAACAGTGTAAAAAGAAATGTAAACGGTAAACTGCAAAAAAAACTGTTTTTGCAAAAAGTGGCTTTTACAACGTTATTTGCGGCTTTGCTTAAATTGTTAAGAATTCTATATCATGTTGAAAAGTAGACACAATTTGTTATAAACGGATAACCATATTTCATTAGCGGAATTCACCCTTGATAGTAAAGTCCCTTGTAGACCTTGTTAATCTTATAATTTTAGTAAAAATACTAACATTTACAACACTGCAACAACAAAATGTATTAGACTAAAAAATACTACGCTGTGGTTGAAAAATCCCACAAAAAGCAGTAGTAAACAAAGTGTGTAAATTTACCAGAATAAAACAGTTGAAGAAACTTTGTCTGTTTCTTTCTCTCACTCAGCAAATTCATTAACTTACAATGCATACGAAAAAGACACTCACGCTTTGAAGTATAAAATCGTATTAAATATAACCGAGTTGTACACTTAATACAAAGGGTGAATACCGCTATTGTATTTTATTTACTTAAGGCTAGTTTACACTATCGCACATATCTTACGTATTCCATTATACTTCGGAAATAGAAATCTAAGGAGTTTTGTTGTGACTGTCAAAATATCTAATGTAACATTACAGTTTGTAGTCACACTATCACACATAAACATGCTTTTGTTAAAATGCAACCCTGATCCAATGAAAAGTTTAAGCGTTTAGAAAATTTTTAAAAAAAAATAAAGTCGTATGGGATGTCAAATTTTTCTTCGTAATACTTGTCACTTTCATAACACATTGCATTCACACCTTCACAATTTTACATATTACTTCAGTTTTTGACACACAGGAAAAATTAAAAATTGTCTCTAATCACAAAATTCATAATATCAAGCCAACGATTTGTTGATTTTGCATCTATTCCCAAAATGATTATACTGATTATTAAAATTGTGAATATTTTTTTTCAATAAATGATATTTTTAATTTTAATTAAAAAAATGATCAGAAAACTTAGCCATTTCAAACAATGTGTTAATTTATTTAATTAAATATTGACAATTCCCAACAACAATTCTACAAGCTTAAATTATTTTATTTTAAACGCAAGAAAAGTCAATTAAGATTTTTTATTATTTAATTAAAATAAAAAATTTCTTTCAAAACCACTAAAATGTTAATTAAATCAAAATTTAATTTTTAATTTTCTCTCAACTAAAAAAATAATTGATTCAATTATCACATTAATTAAATTTAGATACTTTTTAAACCATTTTTTTAATTGATAAAAAACTTTTTTTCTGTGCATGTATTAATACAAAGTATATTAGTGTAAACTAGCCTTAAGCGACATGCAGAATAACAACATAGGGCCTATTCTGAAATTTATCACTGTGCTTTATATGATGTGCATTTGTCATTAATTTGCGATCCTAGTGCACATCAGCTGATGCCAATGCTTGTTTGCTGCATAGTTTGGTTATATTTTTGAACACAATATGAATCAGCGATTTTTGAGCAACATCTTTTATTTCATACGAAAATGTTATCTAAATAGATTACATAGATATGAAACTCCCTTAAAATTGAAAAAAATATACTTACCTCTTCACACATATAGGAACTGTGTGAATTCAACACACTTGTAAAAGTGCACCTACATTTTTTGACAAATATTTTGTAAACAATAAACAATTAAAACCAAATTTTTAATAATTTTTTTTTTATGATGTGTTTCTTTACAATTTTTTTAAATAAATTTTAATTTTTTTTCATTTAAAACAATGCCCAAAATTGTATTCCGTACTATCCTTGGCCTTGGTTCTATATAAATATATAAAACGTAGAAAAATAAGTCACATTTGAGTTCTTAATTGTTTACGTGGGTTGTTGGTATGCGTGTTGAGGAGCTTGTTCTTTAGTTGTGGCTCTCTGGGTAAAACAGCAGTCTATATCTCAAGTTTTTACAGCATAAAATTTACACCTTTAATTAACAGCGGTTGACCAAAGTCTCATCTGGAATCAGTGATGCATTTTGAGTTTTTAATTTTTGGGCCAAAATTACGATTTAAGAGGGCCAAAATACCTTTGATAGGTCCAAAATTTTTGCCCAGAAATATCCTGCTTATATTGTAGCCAAATAGAATCAGTGATGCTGACTTGTTGTAAAAAAACAAATCAAAACTAGTGCAATAAAATAAAACGTCGAAAATGGCGATGGATTGTCCATATATTAGAAGAACCATCAAATATATTGCTCAATTTTGCGCTTACTTGGAACCCTATAGGTAGAGGACGCTCCGTCGCGCCCTTGAAGAAAATCTGTAGGAGAGCTATTGATGAGGAGCAGCGTCCTGCAAATCACAATAAAGCGAATAAAATATTGAAATACAGTTGCACGGTTGAGGTCCTATGGCCGAATAGGAGAAAAGAACGACTGAAGATAATGGACAGTCTACTACAGTGATTTTTGGTATTAACTTGATATACATGCATACTTACAAAAAAAAATTTTTATTTAAGACAAGATAGGTTTGCCAATAAAATTATGAATTTTTTTAATAAACAAAACAATGTTGTAAATAAAATTTATGTTTGAAACAGTGAGAAAGTTACATTGGAAAATGTACTGAACGGTTAATACTAGTTAGTTGAATTTTGAGCTGAAATGGCGAAAATAGTTTAGAAAGTACCACAGGGCCATCAAACATTCAAGAGTGCCACAAATGGCCCAATTGTGCCACATTTTGCATCACTGTCTGGAATTATGTTAACCAGTAAGAATACTCACTCCACCATACATGGGGAGTATTGGTATTGGTTTTCAACGCTTATTTTAGCATACCGATCTGTTGGGAATTACCTCCTGAATTGACCTAACGATGTATGTTCATCCGGCTGGCTGTATAGCCTTTGTACGCAAATTACAGTTCACAATTTTAGAGACAATTTGATTAAATTTGATACAAATTATTAAATTTTCATAAGGACGAATAGCAGGAATCGGCCCATAGCTTCATAAAGCCCCCATATAAACATCTTTCCAGAATAGAGCCTTCTTTCATATCAACCATCTTATGCTGGTATTTCGATTGAACTTGGCCCAGAAATATTTTATTCCAACCTTAATCATTTAACCAAATGTTTAATTGCATCGGACTCTCTTTGACCACAGCTGCCATAAAAGTACCGTCCCCCAATACAGTTTTTAATGCCTGAATAACCTTATAAATATTAGTATTGACATGAAGTTTGGTGACGATAACTTCAATGGAATGAAATGTAGGTCCAGAATTGACCATAGGTTCCATACAAACGCTTTCCTAAAAATCGTATTCAGATGTAGATATCTAGATAATATTTGGCACAAAGAACTCGTATAAGTACATGAATCTTAAACTAATAACATAATTGTGTTTTGGCCCGTCCATGATTGCATATTAGTTCCAAATAGTGTACACTCACGAAAATTTGAGTTTTGTGTAGGGTATTATGTAGTCGGGCATTCTCACTTGTTTTTTTATAATTAGGTTTATATCATTAAAGTGGTGAAATATTCCCAACAAACAGTAAATTTTGATGTGAAATTAATAATGATATATAATTAAACCCATTCTCAAATATAAATTGCTACAAAATGCTAAAATAGTATTCAAAACTTATAGCATTTTCCAAAAAAGAGAACTTTCTGTGAATTTCTTAACAAAATTCAAATAAAATCGATATTATTTTTCAGACCTTTAATTTGTGTTTGCTGGGAATGTGGGGAGTATTTATTTCATACTAACACAATGATACAATTTTTACTAACACATTATTATCACTTAAGTTTATTTTTGACAACAGACTTATGTGCTGTTTTCACAACACAAGTGATTGGACGTGTAGTAAAATTTATATGGAAAACACTCAAAAAACTTAGTGCTTTTCAATCTTTTTAATCTTTCAAAGTATGTGACATTGTCTTGCGTATGTAAACAAAAACCAAATGTATTTTACTAAAAACAAAACAAATATAAAAAAAATTAGAATCTGGGAATAAGACTTTTAAAGTATGAAACATAGTTTACAACTAGTATGCCGACTCTTTGACAGGTACATAACTCAATTGTCAGTGGAACCTAATTTATGTTTGTATTAGTAAGATTTTTTTTTAAATGTATTGGTGTATAAAACTATTTCCACCACTAAACATAGTTGCATAAAATCGTATAGAATGTGGCAAAAAACTTTTTTCCAAAATAAAATTTTATTAGTTCAATAAATTTTCAATTTTTTTTATTAACTTTTAAAAACAATGTTTGCTAAATTTTTATTCTGCAATATCGGAAAATATTTAAATAATTTAGGATTTCAAATATTATTTTCATACCACAAAATGCTACTCTGCTGGCTTTAATAATATTTACAACAGAAAAAAAATTAATGTTAAATAAATTTATTTAAAAATTTTTAGTTAGTGAAAAATAAAAACATTTTGCAAAAGCAAATTAGCAAAATGTATTGGAAAAAATTATTAATTATGTGTTTGTGTCATAAAATTAAACATAAAGTGTTATATTGTGACAAAATTTTAATTGAAAAATTTCAAATTTTGTTTTGTTTTTGTTGTTTTTATGTGAGTTGAATTCACACAGAACCCCTATGTGCGAGGGGTGAACTAAAAAATTGAGAACACTCTCTCGAGTTGGCATACTTGTTCTATACACTATGGTATGAAAGCTTTTTAAATTGTTATTTAACGTAGAATACACATTCGGAGTAAAAATAAAAATTTATAATAAAAAAATTAATATAAAAAAAGTAAATATGGATGAAAAAAGTTAACGGCTGTGTTATTTACATGTTTCCCTTCTCATTAAATATAAAGTTTAAACTTTTTTTCATTTGATTATGATTCCACGCGAAATAAGTGCAGCTTATATTATTTCTCAGTTAACAAAAAAATCTTGTCAGAAACATTTCGTATATTTTTCACAAATTGAGCAGAGTACAACTCTATCAACGTAATTTCATATAAATTCCGCACAAGTTTTTTTCATATGAGTTTTGACAGCATTTCAAGTGAAATGTTGAACAGAATACCAGGCTTAAATCATAGTCCAATATAGTTTTAAAATTTCCTCATAAATTACAAAAGTCCTTAAAATTTTTCGCATGATAAATTACGGTTATCTCAAAATTATATTCCCCCAAAAATTATATGTTTGATCCTAAATAACTGATATATAAAATTCTTTTTTTATTATAATTTAATCTTATTGGTCCATCGAAATTCTTATTAAAATACTAATTGGTTTTTGTTTAAATAATAAAGTAACTTCTCTCTCCCCCTCTCACTTCTTTTGCAGTTCTTGGTGATGATGGCGAACCCCAATCGACATTGCATGGATTTAATTCGAAAATAAAATTTGGTTCAATAGTTAAATATCCAAAATATCCGAAACATATACTAGGTCCTACCGTCTTTTCGCATGAACATGTGGTCGCACACAATCCCCAACAACATCATCAATTACGCACGGCTGGTGGCGGAGGTAATGGTGGCGCAGGCGGTGTCGGTTCTGGAACAGTGGGAAGGCACAATAAGATTAACAACAAGCAAGTACTCAAACAACAAACGCATCATATAAAGGAATACGATGATTTGGATATAAATGTTGAACACGACTACGAGGACTATCACGTACATCCTTCGTTCGGACCGCCCCATGAAATAGACGTTGATATGTATGAACCGATTTTGCCGCAATTTACACCCGACGTAGGTAATGGCTTGCAAGTGGGTAAAATAATTGTGCCTGGTTCGAGAAGCGGTGGTGGTAGTCGCACTGATCTTTATGGTGTTCGAGATGGTGAAGTAAGTCGTGGTCGAGAGATTTCTCGTGGTCGAGAGGGTTTTATGAATTTGTTACATGTTAAGAACAAAGTGTTTCGACCGCATATTAATCATATAACTTTGTATGATCGCGAACAAGATCGTTTGAGTCAAAGTGATTCTTTCAGTCATCATTGCCCAAATATGTGTGGTGAAATGCAGTGGCAGTGTCAGACGAAATGCAATTGTATACCTTTAGGTGAACGTTGTGATAAAGTTCCTCAGTGTGAAGATGGTTCCGATGAATGGGATTGTGATTCGGTTGACGATATGGTGGCCAAATTGACGAGAGAATGTGAACAAACGGGCTTGCATATTATGTGTCCGAAAACATTTCGTTGTATTAACAAGGATTGGCTGTGTGACGGTGATGATGATTGTGGAGATTACTCTGACGAAACCCAGTGCGGTGAGAGAGTGGATTGCATAGAAGATCAATTTGAATGTGGCAATGGCTTTTGTATACCAAAGCACTGGGTGTGTGATGGAGAGAACGATTGCAAGGATTATACAGACGAAGGTCACTGTAATCGTACGAGGTAAGTGGAAATGTTAGAATAAAACGTCAGTTTACAGTTCAGAAAACTAAGGAAATGCATTAATTACACCAACTTTAAATTATTTTATTTATTTATTTATACCTCTTTAATTTATTTTAGATGCTCCAGTGAACACTTTTCCTGCAATGATGGTTACTGTATTTCAATTGCCTTTCGCTGTGACGGTGAGCAAGATTGTAGCGATAATTCCGATGAAACTAAATGCCCGGCTGTGATAAATAGTTGCCCGGAGGGAGAATTTAAGTGTAGGGGTGGTTTGGGTGGAGCTGGTGGTCCTGGCGGTAGATGTATCTTAGCTCGATTTCGCTGTGATGGCGATAATGACTGCGGCGATTGGAGCGATGAAGAGAATTGTCCTCAAAAACCTTCTCAATGCACTTCTAGTGAATTTAAATGTGCCGATGGTACTTGTATTTCGATGCGCTGGAAATGTGACAAAGAACAGGATTGCGATGGTGGCGAAGACGAAAATGAATGTGGTAATATGAATTCTGCAATATCGGCTACTTGCGGCACGGATGAGTTCACCTGCAATAATGGACGGTGTATTTTGGTGAGTGTGCAAGAATTTAGATCTAGATAAATTAACTTTCTGAATTTTATTTTAGCGTACCTGGCTGTGTGACGGTTATCCGGATTGTTCCTCTGCCGAGGACGAAGTCGACTGTCATTTGCAATGTGATCCGGGTCAGTTTTTGTGTCCGGCCAAAAAGAATATAACAAATCTAAAGTGAGTGGAAATTGCAAAACGTTTACAAATTTATCGTTAATTTAATATTGATTTAATTAAAGGATTTGCGTACATCAAAAACATGTATGCGATGGCCAAAATGACTGTCCTCTCGGAGAAGATGAAATCAATTGCCCTCATTATCGTGAATGTGAACAGGGTAGCAAATGCGAACAATTATGTATAACAACACCAAGAGGAAGGGAAGAGTGCGCCTGTCGTTTGGGTTTTCTAATGAATCCGAATAAGAAAAAGTAAGTTTTTTTTAGGAAAAAACGATTTCAATTATAATCTTCTCTTTGTTTTAGCTGCACCGATATTGATGAATGTCAGTATTTAACAAATCCGGTTTGTTCTCAAAAATGTAAAAATACCCATGGCTCCTTTATATGTTCCTGTGAGAATGGTTATGTGTTACGTCCAGACTTACGCACCTGCAAGGCCTTGGGTGGTGCCATGACCTTGATGGTAGCTAATCGTTGGGATATAAGGCGAGTTACTCTAAGCAATAATCGTTATACGGCTGTAGTTAAGGGTCTTCACAATGCCATTGCTTTGGATTATCATTACAAGAAGGGTTTACTCTTTTGGTCAGACATATCTACAGATGTTATTAAAATGGTTTATATAAATGGAACACGTGTAAGGGACTTAATTAAATGGGGCTTAGAATCTCCGGGAGGTATAGCAGTTGACTGGATTCATGATTTACTATTCTGGACGGATTCGGGTACGAGACGGGTTGAAGTCTCAAACTTTGATGGTACCTTAAGATCTGTCATTGTGGCTAATGATTTGGATAAACCCAGAGCTGTTGTAGTGCATCCAGGAGAGGCCATGATATTTTGGACTGACTGGGGCCCTAATCCCAAAATAGAAAGAGCTTATATGGATGGTTCTCAAAGGCAGGTTATTATATCGAAAGGTGTAACTTGGCCAAATGGTTTGGCTATCGACTATCCAAGTCATAAATTGTATTGGGCTGATGCCAAACAACACGCAATTGAATGTTCCAATTTGGATGGCTCTGAACGTGCAAAAATACTTAGTACTCATCTACCTCATCCCTTTGCAATGACCATATTTGAGGACACTATGTACTGGACTGATTGGAACACTAAAACCGTTTCGGCAGCTAATAAAGTTACGGGTAAAGGATTCCGTTCCATTCATGAAAACTTTCATTTTCCAATGGATATACATGCTTATCATCCCGCTCGCCAACCTGAATACGAAGATCATTGTCAAAAGGATAGAAGAGGTCTTCGAGGTGGATGTTCCCATTTATGTCTTCCCAATAAGAATTTCAGACGTTGTGGTTGTCCTATAGGTTTAACCCTGAAAGAGGATGGCAAAACATGCAAAAGTGCACCGGATGAATTAATTTTGGTTGCCCGAAGGAAAGATATACGTTTAAGGCAACTAAATGCTAAACCCTCAACCTCCGCAGATGTAGATATGATTATACCATTGGATAATCTAAAACATGCAGTGGCCTTGGATTGGTGCAGTGATACAGATACAATATTTTGGACAGACGTCGAAAGAAGTACCATTAATAAGGCCCACCTTAATGGCAGCTATCAACAAAAGGTAATTCATTCGAATCTAGTGGGACCAGCTGGTTTGGCCTATGACTGGTTGACCGATAAACTATACTGGACAGACCAAATTACATATCGTATCGAAGCTGCCACCACAAATGGTAAAATGCGCACATTACTGGTGTGGGAAAATCTTGAGAAACCTAGGGATATTGTAGTCAATCCTTTGGATGGTGTTATGTATTGGACAGACTGGGGAAATCCGGCCATGATAGAGACAGCTCATATGGATGGTAAAAATCGTAAAGTGGTTTTATCTTCCAATATTAAGTGGCCTAATGGCTTGGCAATAGATTACGAGCAACAAAAACTCTATTTCGTAGATGGTGGCACCAAGTCCTTGGAGAATATAAATTTCGATGGTTCCGGACGTAAAGTAATAGTGGGTATGTGTAGTTTCATTTAAGAAAGTATAAGATGATTTTGATTTTTATATTCTTGATTTCTACAGCGAATTTACCTCATCCCTTTGGTTTGGATGTCAGTGGTTCTCGAGTCTACTGGACCGATTGGGATACCAAATCGGTTTCCAGTGCTGACAAACTAACCGGCAAAGACATTACTATCATTATATCGAATACCAGCGATTTAATGGACATAACAGTCTTCCATAGATCAAGACGAAGGATACGCAATGCATGTGATAGTGGAAATGGCGGCTGCTCTCATTTGTGTTTACTAAATCCTTCAGGTTATGCCTGTGCCTGTCCTGTAGGTGTAGCCATTAATAAAGACGGCCATACTTGTTCCTCTGGACCCAGTTCGTATATTATATTTGCTCATCGTGTGGACATAAGGCAAATTTCATTGGATTTTGATCACTTGGTGGATGTGGTTCTACCCTTACCACCAATATCCAATGCTGTTGCCTTAGATGTGGATAGAAAAATGGGCATTATATATTGGTCAGATACTGTAGAAGATGTTATTATGAGTTCTACCCCTGATGGTTTGGAAGTGAATCGTGTTATTTATGAGACCATTGATAATCCAGATGGTTTGGTTGTAGATTCTATAGGAAGAATGGTAAGTTTTAAATTATTATCCTTGGGCTAGCATTTTCATTAAAGTGTCTTCTAGATCTACTGGGCTGATGCTGGTCGTCACACCATTGAGGTTGCCACTTTAAATGGAAAACATCGTCATCTTATAGCCTGGAAGGACTTAGAGGCCCCCCGTGGATTAGCCTTGGACTATGAAGCTGGCTTCCTTTTCTGGACAGATTGGGGACATTACCGCAAAATTGAACGTGCCCATATGGATGGTGAAAATCGGCAACGCATTGTTACTTCCAACTTGGGTTGGCCAAATGGTTTATCTTTGGATTTGAAAATGAAACGGATTTATTGGGTTGACGCTCAATTAAAAACTATAGATTCTTGTGACTATACGGGCAATCACCGTAAATTGATTATGGCTTCATTGCTACATCCTTACGCCTTAGCTTTGACGGATAATTACATATATTGGACGGATTGGAAGTCAAAGGCTTTACATATGACTGATCGCAGCAATATTACTGATCGTAGAGATGTTATGACCAATATTGATGGTTTAATGGATATCAAAGTTATAACTACTAACACGTCGTTACCTGAAAATGTTTGTGGCCTTAATAATGGAGGCTGTTCGCAACTGTGTCTACGTAATCCGTCCGGTTTTTCGTGCAAATGTTCCATCGGCCTAAAATTGAGAAATGGTAGCCTAACGGAATGTGAATATTTACCCGAGGATTATCTATTAATTGCTTTACGATCGGGTATTGGTATGATTTCTCTAAAAACTCCTGATCTCATGGATGTGGTGTTGCCTATTAAGGGTGTACATGGTGCCGTTGTTTTAGATTATCATTATCGCCGACATTTGCTTTATGTGGCAGATGTTAATTTAGATGTTATAAAGCGGATCAATTTATTAAATTTGGCAGATAGCAGGGTTATCGTAAGCAATCTCTTAACACCAAATGGTTTAGCTGTGGATTGGATAGCGGACAATTTATACTGGTCAGACTCGGATCACAAGGTCATAGAGGTTTCCCGTTTGGATGGTTCATGTCGAAAACAATTGATCACCGATGATTTAGGAGATCCAAGATCTTTAATAGTACATCCTAAAAAGGGGTATGTTAAGACGTCAATTTGGTTTATGAATATATTTATTAACCAGTTCTTAATTTAGTTATTTGTTTTGGGCCGATTGGGAGACTCCTTCCCGAATCGAACGCAGTTTACTAGATGGCTCAAACCGTACTGTTATAATCAGTAATAATTTGGGTTTTCCCACTGGCTTGACTTTGGATTTTGAGTAAGTGATTTTGATGTTTTATTTAAAATGGACTTGTTCATAATTATCTTATACAACAGAAACCGCCGATTACTTTGGGCTGATGCTTTGGATGACAATATTGGGCAAGTTGACTTTAATGGCAAACGTCGCACAGTTATAGTGCCTTTTGCTCCCCATCCCTTTGGCTTGACCATGGTAGGCTTAAAATTTAAAACATTTTGGCCATACTTTTAAATTATTTCTTTGTCTTATTATCAGTTTGAAAACAACATCTACTGGACAGATTGGTATAACAAGTCCATTTTTCGTGCTTATCGTAAAGGCTCAATTGGTTCAAAATACTCTCAACCGGTGGAAATAAGAGATGCTCTTATTGGTGCTTTGGATATAAGAGCCGTATCACGCAAGCGTCAATCTGAGGATTGGAATCAATGTTCCCAAGACAATGGCGGCTGCACACATTTATGTCTCTATCGTGGCTCCAATTATACCTGCGCATGTCCAGATCGTCCGGATGGTAGAGAATGTTTAACCATACCTCGCTACTATATACCCAGAAGAGGAAGTGATCCTATAGTCGAAGATTTAGATGATGTAACCGAAACGGAAAACAATTTAAATGATGAATTCGAAGATGATTTTCGGGTTGCAAAGCCAGTGTTGGATATGAAAATGATTATTGTAATAGCCACAATTATAGCACTGATATTGCTTTTCGTAATTATCGCTTTGGTTATATGTGAGTATAAAAAAACAAAATTAAAAGATATTTCAGAGACTTAAATTAAAAAATTAATTTCCAGACATGATAACGCCCAGCAAACATCCCAAACCTAAGCGAAGCTCAAGAGGTTCCAGTCGTTCGGTATTGACTTTTTCAAATCCCAACTATAATGTGGATGGTACACCTATGGAACCTAAGACCACAATATGGAAACGTTTCAAGAATGATAGATCACATGTAAGTTTTGTACGAAAATATTTAGAAAAAAAATCATTACTGAAAAGTAATTAATTCATATTTAGGATCGAGTTTATGAAGAGCGCAGTTTAACTACGGAAACTGCATCATCCAGTCTATTTGTACCGACACCTTCTCCATCGGCCTCTCCATCAGCCAATAAGATACAGTTATCTACTTTATCAACAATAACGTAAAGAAATTTTTAACTCTTGAATTAAAAACTTAACAAAATGAAAGAAATCAGCGAATTGTTATATGGAATTCAAAAATTATATTAACATGGATCTCATATCATAATATTTGTTTTTTATTTTATTATAAACTCGTTTTTAGTTATTAAAGTATCAGGGGTTTAAGCCCTAATTCGAAAAAAACTGTTATAATACAATTACAACTTTTGGGTATTTTAAGAAATGAAAAAATAGCGTGCAGAAGAATAATTTTACTTTCAACCCAAAAGCAAAGATCTCCTCTCATAAAGAGAATAATTCATAATGGTCTTATTTCTTAAAAAGAGCAGACATTCTATATTAAAAGAGTAAAGTGCGAATGAAACTCATAAAAAAGCAATTAAATTTAATTCTCTCTAAATTCCTTTTAAAGAGATTTTAAACTAATAAAAATTTCTGTTAAAAAGAGTTTTCCGTTAAGTTAACTCGAACTATCTTTTTATGTTATGGACTTATATAGTCTGTATTTCATTAAAAAAAACTTTGGTTTAATTAAAATATCTTTAAGATATTTGACTTGAAATTTTCAAAATAATAAAAACACAAAAATTAGGGCTTCCTTCGGCTCTTAATAAAAAGAACTATATCTCATTCTTCCCCTTATATTTTTATAATTCTCTCTTTTTATTATTCCTAACATTTTCCATTCTATTGTTATTTATAAAAAATATCTACAAGATATTTTTAATAAAAAAATTTGGTTAAATTAAAGTCCAAATTTTGATTTTTGTATTAAAAAAAAATTAAACTAACATTAAGTTAGAATATAATGACATATTATATCTGTCAACACAGAAACCAAATGCAAATTTTACACCTCAACATTCCAAAAATTATAAAATTATTTATAGAAAAACAACAACAACAACAATAATTATATAAATTTAGTGTTAAAAAATTCATTAAATTTAAGGACATTTTTATTAATACTTTTTAACTATTTGTTTTAAACACTAAAATAATGCAAACAATGTTAAAACGTATTTGAACATGTTTATAAACACTGTTTTACATGTTGTTTATTATTTTTACCTTTTTTTATACTAAATGCCTCCAGCTTTAATAAAATAGTATAAATTAAGAAAAATCCTAAAAACTTCATGGCAACATTTTCAAAAAAAATCCTATAGAGTTTTAAAAATCATTAACAAAAGCAACATGCTGCTTCATGTTAGTTACACTCTCTGTTATATTTAAAACATATTGGTAACATAAGTTTTGACATTCAAATTTAATATAATAAATAGATTTTCAAAAAAAAAACATAGAATTTTAATAATTATAAGAACACTAAACATATTGTTACATATTTACTACTACTAATCGATCATGTTGACATATTTTGAAAGGAATTCCTTAATAACAACATATTGCAATATATGTTTCAGCTAAATTATAACCTGCTGACATATTTTAAAGGGAATTCCTTAATAACAACATGTTGCAATCTACATCTGTAAAATGTTTCAATTAAAATATAATCTGTTGACATGTGTTGAAGGGACTTCCTTAGTAACAACATGTTGCATTCTATAGCTGCATAATGTTTCAGTGAAAATATAACCTGTTGACATATTTTGAAAGGACTTCCTTAATTACAACATATTGCAATATATACCTCTATGATGTTTCAGCAATGCGTACAGCATGCTGTTAAATATGCGTAGTATGCCGGGACAAGTATAATTATTGTTGCAGGGACATGTCGCATAGTCTGAAATTGAAATAGAAGATATTTAAGTTGATAAACTGTGTTTAACTGGTAATCAAATAATTATTAAAAGCAGCATGTTGCTGAACAAAAACGATTTTTGCATTGTTTTACATTAATTTCTAATAAATTTTTTTATAAATTTATTTTTTTAACAAAATGTCCTTAACCTTAATGGATATTTTAACTCTAGCAACATTTTCTAAAACAAACAAAAAAACCCTAAAAGATAAAACCCTTATTAATTATAAACAAAATAATTTTTAATTAAAGAAGAAGAAAAAATAATGAATAATAATGACAAAAAATTCTATGTGAATTCTTGTGCCAAAATAAGTAGTAAAACAAAAACATTAACTAAAATTGTTGTAAACAGCAAAAAACTAAATTTAAAAATAATGTAAATTAAATATATACATAAAATATTTTTTTTAATTTTTTTATTTAAAAGAGAAAAACCAAAAAAAAATCAAGAAAAACTTGATAGATGTAAACTTACAAAACCATAAAGAAAACTGGATTTTACAAAAAGAAAACAGAAGAATAAAAACCAAAATAATATCAAATTTAAAAAACTTTTAAAATTCCTTAAAATTTTCTAAAAAAATATAAAAAAAAAACTCACTAGGAATGTAAAATTATTGATTTATTAAAAAAATCTTTTTTTTTACTTTTAAAACCAAAAAAGAAAACCAAAATGTATATAATGTTACAAAAAAAAAAAACAAATCTTAATAAAAATCTGTATATAGATGTTAAATGTATTTTTCATATAATTGTGTATGTATTTTTCAAACATTTACTAAAGGAAAAAAACTAACAAAAACAAAATCTTTAAAAACCAAAACTATTTATTGGTCAATAAATACATCAGAAAATGGAATTGGGATTAACAATAAAAAATACAATACAATTGTTAAAAGTCATATCAAAACATAACATTTATTAGGGGCTCAATTTTTGTTATGTTTACAAGATGTTTTCTAGCAATTACAGTTGTATTTGAAGAAATCTATCCCATGATAAAAGAAAACTCTCGAAAATAAAATGTTTTACAAACACTTTTTAATTCAAAAATATATCTTAGGTTATTTTAAGTTTAGAAAATATATATGATTTGCATACATTTATAAACAACATATTTTGTTGAAAAGCATTTAAAGAATAGCAGCATTGTATCGAAACAATAATTATTCTAATAAAATTCGAACATGTTATGTAATCTTAAATTAAACTGGTAAAAAAATATTTAATTTCACATGCTTTAATGTTTACAAAATCGACATGCTTAGGAACATTCGATGTTGCTAACCAAAAAAAAAAAACGATATTGCAATTAGTTTCTTTCCTGAAAATCATTTAGAACAACAAAGCTCTGCAACAATGTTGTGAAGCAATTTTTAAAAACGAAGAAAATGTTGATCAATATTTTATGCGGAATTTTTGATATATTTAAAGTCTAGTACTCTGTTCAAATTTGTGGAAAATGTTATGCAACATTTATAATTTCATACGAAAATTTTGACATGTATCAATTTTACCTATCTAGCGAGTTTGAACAATTTTACGTTTTTATTCCTTTAAAGTATGCGATATTGTTTTGAGTATGTAAAAAAATTCCACATGTATTTTACCAAAAAAATATATAAAAAAAATAACAGAAATTAAAGATTAATGAAAAATTGTTACCCGTTGAGTTATTCAAATGTTTTCTTTCTAATTTAATATAAAGCTTATACTTTTTCTATTCGCTTAAAATTCTACGCGAAATATGTGCAGCTTATATTGTTTCGCAGTTGTAAAAAAAATGTTGGCAGAAACATTTCGTAACTTTATCACAAAATGAACAGAGTACAACTTAACAACATTATTGCATAGAATTTTCGCACAAGTTTTTTCATATGAGTTTTGACAGCATTTCACGTTAAATGTTGAGTACCAGACTTAATATTCTTCGAGAAAAAAGATCAACTCGTATAATTTTGCCGTCATAAATTTTGCCAGAAACATTTCGTAACACTTTTACAAAATTAACAGTGTGCAACGCTATCAGAAATATTTCCAAAATAATTGGGAAAAATTTTTTTGTAAATGCGATAATAAAACCAAATCTTTTAAGAGAAGGACATAAAAACTAAAATGTCAACTAAACTGTTTTCAGCAACAAAGAAATAATTAAGCTTAACTGTTTCCAGCAGCAATGTTGCAAATAAAATTTAGCTTAATTGCTAATACCAAAAAGAAATAATTAAACGAAAGCAAATGTCTGCCTCAATGTTGTCAAGCAGTTTTAAACAATTTTAAAATAAATTATTATGAAACTAGAAAGCAGAGTTGGAGTTTTTAACAAATAAACATCTACTTTCATTAATGTTTACCAACTTATATTATCTAAATTTGAACTATAAGTAGTTCCTTTTTTTCGAAGAATTAATATTAAAAACAAGAAAAGCTCTGCAACAATGCTGTTAAACAATTTTCAATTTTGAGAAAAATGTTGCGAAACATTTTATACGGAATATTTTTATATAATATATAAATAATAATATATTATATTATAATATTCTGCGCTAAAAAGGTGCAACTCGTATAATTTTGCAGTGTTTAAAAAAATGTTGCCAGAAATATTTCGTAACCTTTTTACAAATTGGACATTGAAATATTTATGATAATTATATCAGAATATTTTCATAAATATTTCGCACAAGTTTTTTTTTTTTAAATGCAATTTCAGTTTCTTTTAGGATTGAAAGAAAAAAAATGCATTTTTTATCCAACTATTAGCCATCAGAGTTGAAATTAGGAAAAAATACCACCAATAATGTTGCTAAGCAAATTAAGCGTAGGAATAAAATAAAAATAGTTTCTTTACTGAGAAATCATCCAGATTTAATGATATTGATCGAAATTTAAAAACGTTATGTATTTCAAATGATAATTTTAACAAATATAACACAATGTGGATAATCAAGAATATCTTAGTAAAGCATTAAGTTTATTTAAAATTGCATTGCTTTCCAAAGTAAATAATGTTCAGCAGTGCTGCTGAAACATATTAATATTGAACAAAATATAACGTGACCAATCAAAGATCAATTGCAACATTTACTTTTTTTAAGGCAACAACACTATTCTTTAAGAAATCTAACCAAGCTTTTGACAACATTTGATGTTGCTAAAGGATTTGCATGTTGTTTTTATAGTACTACCAAATCAAATTAGAAAGTATTATTTAAAGTGCAGAAGAAATTAAAAAACGTTTTCGTTTTATTCAAAGTAAGCATTTCGCATTATAAACATGTTGCAGGTAAATACGTAAACATCATACCACTTATATCCCAAATTCAATATACATTCCATTACAGGATATAATCATTACAATTAAAATGTTTGCCACAAATATGATATAAAACTATACACATAATTTCACCGGCCACTTTGTTTTAAGCATTTATGTTCGAAAGGTGTTTGAAATAAATGAGAACAAAAATATTTAACAAAAAACCTCTCCTTCAATTCAGAAACATGTTGCTCTCTTTAAACATAAAACATGTTGCAATAAAATTCATTTTCGTTCTTTAAGTAATTGAAATGTTTCTCATTATTAAATATAAAATTTTTGACTTCAGCCTGGTACTTTTTTCAACATTTCACGTTAAATGTTGTAAAAATTTATATGGCTCATAAACTTGGGCGGAATTTCCGTTAAATATTCACTCTTATTTTTATAGTCTTATTCAATATATTCCAGGAGTATTTTTCTATGCACTATTAGATTTTTATTGAATATGAAAATTTATAATAAATGTTACTCACCATGAGAACTAAATTCCCAATTCCTTTATTTTTCATTAATATTTTAAAAAAAATACTAATTAATAAAGTACATGTAGGTTTGATTTAAATACGCAAAACAAAGTCGCATACCTTGAAAGATAAAAAATGGTTAAATTGTGCAAACTCGCGAGATAGTTAACATTGATACATGTCAAATTTTTCTTATGAAATAATAGATGTTGCTCAACATTTTTCACAAATTTCAACATACAGGGTGGCCCAAAATTAACGAAGGGGTTTTAATTCGTTATAACTTTTTATTTAAGATATAATTATTAATTTTTTTTAATGCAGTGTATAAATGGGGAATATTTTTAGTTTAATTATGAAAAATTATATCTCGCAAGTGGTAGCCATTTTCTGCTTCGCAAATTTGTGCTTTTTCCAACACATTTTCCATAACCTTTCGCAAAACTTCAGGTGTTATGTTGTTTATTTCGGCGCGTATATTGCTTTTAAATTGCTAGATGGTTATAGGCTTATTAATGTAGACTTTTCCTTTCAAATAACCCCAAAGAAAACAGTCTGGGGCGGTTAAATCCGCTGAACGCGGAGGCCAATTAAAATCACTTGTACGCGAAATAATTCGTTTACCAAAAATGTCCTGTAAAAGGGCCATTGTATCCCTTGCAGTGTGCGCTGTGGCTCCATCTTGTTGAAACCATACTTGCGGATGGTTTTCCACGGCTGGCCTTAAAATTTTTTACAACATTGTCCGATATCTGACCCGATTGACGGAAACGGCGACCCCGTGTTCATTTTCAAACAAGGACCAATTATCCTTTCCGATGAAACACCGCACCAAACCGTAATTCTCGCTATGGAACTACTCTCGGATTTTCCGTAGCCCATATACTGCAGTTTTGCTTATTAACGAACCCACTTAATTGGAAATGGGCTTCGTCGCTCATAATTAAATTATGAATAAAATTATGATTTTCTTCTGCTTTTTGCCGGAAAAAACTGCATAATCAAGTCGTTGCTGGTAATCTCTCGGTTCAACTCTTGGAAAAGCTGAATCTTGTATTGAAACATTCCTATTGTGTACAAAATTATCTGCAGCGAAGCTCTTGAGAGGTCAAGTTGTGTCGAACGTCTCCTGGTTGATGTTTCTCCATCTTCCCGAATACTCCTCTGTACCAGTTCAATATTGTCATCCGTGTGCACAGTTCATCTTCTGCCAGCACCAGGAAGGTTCCTTACTGCCCCTTGTTGTCGAAAATTTTCAACCAGATGGCTTATTGTTGACTCTGAGGGTCCAACCCGCATATTAAAATAACGACGATATGCACGCTGAGTCAAAATAATGGATCGTTGATTTGAAAAATAAAGCTCAAGAATTCTGGCACGTTGTTCAATTGAGAACTGCTCCATTTTAAATTCCCCAAGTGTTCGTTACAAAATACTGAAAAGAAAAGAAAAAAAAATTATAATAAAAAAGTTATAAGCAATTCAAACCCCTTCGGTAATTTTGGGCCACCCTGTAGTACTAGGCTTTAAAATTTATTTTGCTTCACAGTTTTTAAATATTGTTGCCTTCACGTTGCAATATGTTGCTCGCAATACTTTTTAACGAGACATAATTTCATTAAGTATATAAAACGAAATTTAAATAAAATCGGTTTATAAGACAACTTCTTTAAAAAAAATTTAAAGAAAATTTCTATAAAAATCTTTAAGATAAAAAGTTTAAAAAAACTAAAATCTAACAATGTTGAGTTAAATTGATAGATAGACGAATTTAAATTTTGCAACACTGTTTACAAATATGTAAATGTTTTAAATATTAAATTAAATATTATTCCTTCGACCTTTTTTTATAATTAAAAATAAAAAGTTTTTTCGAGCTCAAGGCCAATTATTTGTAATAAATATATATTATTTATTCATTAATTTTCTCTCTAATATCTCGATATCCATCGGATATCATTATCAAGGATGTAAACAATACCAGAAAAAATAACAATGTGCGAAATGTTTCAAATATTTGAATTATTATCTTTGTTTATAGATTCTTTTATAATATCAAAGTTACGTTTCCGCTAAAAACAGCAGACAATTAATTGAGATTCTTATTTTGTTCTATATTCAAAATGTTTAAATATAGAACAAATTGATCTGCAACAATGTAGACAAACAAATGACTATTTAATAGGATAAAATTTCGATAGAATATTTTTTCTAAGATATTTAAAACTACATAAGTCATAAGTATTAAAATGCCAAACTAATAAATAGTATTATAAACAATCTGGAATAGAAAATTTTTTCGATAATCAAACTACGAATTAGTATTTCATCTGATTGAGAGTCATTTACATATATTCACAATAAATTTTTATAGCTATAGAAAGTTTTTAAACCAGTTTTTGTATGCAAATTCTGTTGAATTAAACTTTGATACATACAAAAATCTTCTATGAATGCGGGTATAAGAATTTAGTGGCATGATAAAAACTTACCGCCCTAAGCCTGGTGATTTGTTAAAATACGCAAAACAGTGTCGCATACTTTGAAAGATTACAAAAGTCAAACTCTCCAGTTAGGTAACATTGATACATGTCAAATTTTTCGTATGAAATAATAGATGTTACTAAACATTTTTCACAAACTGCAACAGAGTACTTGGTTTTATACAAAAAAAAATTAAAGTTCACATTAGTTAACCAACAAATTAACACCATTCACTTTTGCTGGGCTTAATAAGATGGCTAATTAATGTGAACTTTAACTTTTTTTTTTTGTTTTGTATTAATTGAACTTTAAAAAATCAATTACAACCTTGTTTAGCAATGTTGCTAATAAAGTGTATCCAAAATAAGTTTAATTTTCTAAATTATAAAATTAAAAGGATCAGACAAAAATTTGTTCAAACTCGACTAAACTAAAAAAGATGTTGCAAGTAGTAAATATATGTTTATAATCAAAAAATTTTTTGTTATCAAAATTTTGATCTTATAAGCCGGATACTCTGTTCAACATTTCACGTGAAATGCTGTCAAAACTCATATAAAAAAAACTTGTACGGAATACCTATGAAATAATGTTGATAGAGTAGTACTCTGTTCATTTTGTGAAAAAGTTGCGAAATGTTTCTGGCAACATTTTTTTACAACTGTGAAATAAAGTAAATGCTCTTTATTTCATTAGGAATTTTAACAGCTGTAAATAAAGTTTTTAATACATTTTTCACAAAATTTATTAAAAAGATTATCGCATACCTTGAAAGATTAAACTCTTCAAATTGTGTAAGATCTCGAGATAGGTAACATTGATACATGTCATATTTTTCGTATGAAATAATAGATGTTATGAAATAGTAGATGTTGCTCAAAATTGTTCACAGAATTGAGCAGAGTACTAGGCTGTAGCCGGGTACTATGTCCAATGCTGTGAAAAAATATATGAAAAAAGAACTTGTGCAGAATATTTTTTAAATAATGTTGATAGAGTTGTGCTCTGTTCGTTTTGTAAAAAAGTTACAAAATGTTTCTGGCAAAATTTTTTTACAACTGCAAAATAACAGAAGCTGCACTTATTTCGCGTGAAATTTTAAGAAAATGAAAAATGGGAAAATTAAAAAGTATAAACTTAATATTGAGTGAGAAAGTAAAATTTTAAACAACACAACCGGTAACCGTTTTTCATTCCTATTTACTTTCATTTATAATTTAATTTTTATTAAAAAAAATTCCTTTTTGTAAAATACATGTGGGTTTTGTTTACACAAGCAAAATAATGTCGCATACTTTGAAGGAGTAAACACGTCCAATTGCTCAAACTCGTGAGATAGGTAACATTGATACATGTCAAATTTTTCGCAAAAAATAATTAATGTTGCTCAACATTTTTAAAATATGAATAGAATACTAACTTGTCTTATGAAATAAAAAATATTGCTCAACATTTTTCACAAATTTGAACAGAGAACTAGGCTTTTTGCTATAAAGCTTGTTAAGCAACATTTCGTGCTCACCAGCAAATTATGTTTATAATCTAAAATGTTTATCAACATTGTATGTTTATCTATAGAAATACACAATTCAGACTTAAAATATCAACTAAAAAATTAAGAAATCAAAATATAAATTTTAAATGTAAACGTTGATTTAATTGAAAAATAAAAAAAAGAAAACAGTTTTTTGCGGTTAAAAAAAAAATAAAGGGGAAAACGGGTTGTTTGAATTATAGTTCCTTCTACAATTACAATTAAAAAAATTTAAACAATTAATATGAATTAATAATATGAATTAACAAAAACTCTCTTTAAAACTTTAATACTTATAGAAATTAGGAACATTCAACCCAACTCTTTATTAATTATTTATGTATTACATCCTATAAACATTATTTTTAAAAATATCCATAATTTAAGATTTGAAATTTTTTTTATGTATTTTATTAAGTTTTTTAAGCATACACAAATAAAATAAGTAAAAGACTGAATATAACAAAAGACATCTTTGCAAATCGACAATTTTAAATGATAATACGAATAAACCAAAAAGTTCGATTTAGAATTTAAAAAAAAAACAGAAATGTTTGGTAAAAAATTATAGAATGTTTTGTTAATTGAATCGAGGGCTTGAAGTATTTGCACAACATTTACGGACAAAAAACTGTTGCAAACAAAATAAATATTTATCTGCATGTGCATTGTACATATGTATATGTTTCTCATATATTTAATATGAAATAAAAAAAAATTACTTGCAACAATGTTGCCAAGAAATTCGGAAAAAATTTACAAAACAACAATTATTAATTTAAAAGTTTTCTTAAAAAGTCTCTGCAGCAATGTTGCTTTACCAACTTTACAAAAAATAATTACTCTTTTCAGTATAAAGCCTAGTACTCTGTTCCAATTTGTGAAAAATGTTCAGCAACATCAATTATTTCATGCGAAAAATTTGACATGCATCAATGTTACCTATTTCGAGAGTTTGCACAATTTGACGTTTTTATTCTTTCAAAGTAGGCGACATTGTTTTGCATATGTAAAGAAAACCCACATGTATTTTACTAAAAAGTATTTTTTTAAATAAAAAATTAAGTAAAAATTAAAGTAAATATGGATGAAAAACTGTTACCGGTTGTGTTATTCATGTTTTGCAGTTCTCATTTTAATATTTAGTTTAAACTTTTTTCATTTGCTTAAAATTCCACGTGAAATAAGTGCAGGTTACATTATTTCGCAGTTGTAAAAAAATGTTGCCAGAAACATTTCACAACTTTTTCACAAATTAAACAGAATACAACTCTATCAACATTTTTTCATAGAAATTCCGCACAAGTTTTTTTCATATGGGTTTTGACAGCATTTCACGTGAAATGTTGAACAGAGTACTAGGCTTAAGACAACATATTTTATTGTGAACGCAATTTTAAAACAAAAAACACTAATGCAACTATGTTGCTAAGCACTTCTAATGATTACAAAAAACAAAC
This sequence comes from Pollenia amentaria, assembly GCA_943735925.1. NCBI lineage: Eukaryota > Metazoa > Arthropoda > Insecta > Diptera > Polleniidae > Pollenia > Pollenia amentaria. Next base: position 192,824,144 of record OX031008.1, on the reverse strand, counting down.
GGTTTAAATGTAGGACATTGAAGATAAAAGGTCAATTAAACTAGTTCCTGCAACAATGTTGCAAATAGCTGATGAAAATAGAAATCAATAAACGAAAATAAATATTGCCCCAATGTAGCCAAGATATTTTTAACAATTTTAAAGAAACAATTATAAAAAATAGATATCCGTTTGCGAATTATAAGCAAATAAATACTTGAAACAATGCTGCCCAACTAATATTATCAACAACTGAACTATAAGAAGTTCTTTCGTTCAGAAGACATTGATTTTTTGACATCATTAAAATCGGTAAAACTAAATGTATTTTTTTAATAATTCAAACAAGTATAAACTGTTGGCAACAATGTGGCTACTCAAGAATTCATACACAAATATTAAGGTTAGTTTAACTTGAAATAAAATTAAATGCTTCGATGTTAATTTTTATTATACAAACTATATATTTCTGAAACACTGTTGGCAAAATACTGAATAAAACATTATATGGTCAAACAAAGATTTTCGCAACATTTATTATTAATTTAGCAACATTGTTTTTTCTTTGAAATAGCAAATAAGTCTTAGCAACATTAATGCTAAGAGCCGATTAACATGAAGGGTGAAGTCGCTTCGTTCTTACGTTCTTAGATCCACGCGCATTTACATACATAAAGACTTTTTTGTTGCAACAGTCAAGGGACTTGATATTTAATAGAACAGTGCTTCTTATTCGTTAAATTAACTAATTGCTGGCTTGGGAATTGCAGAATTAATAGGCAATTTATAAAGCAAAAGTAAAAATTCTTTTAAAAGCAAAATGTCTAATTAAGCCAGGGAAGAAGTTATCGAAAATATTGTGTACTTAACTGAACTGACTATTGAAAGTTAAGACTTGGATAATGCGGAAAATATTCGAACTGGCAACACTACAAAAATACAAGAGAAAGAAATATGTACACGAAAAGTGCCAAATTGTCGCTTCCTGATTATACTTAACTGGTGGCCTCCGTTTTACAAAAACAAAACACGACACGCTTTTTTTCTTCGTGTTCTGATGTTTGGTGGCTTTGTTTTGTTTATTTAAATTTTTTATAAAGGCATTGTGACATGCACTGTCGTAATTCTAGCAACAAAATGCCTCTTTTTTTCTATTGTTGCATTATTGTAGTAGTGAGATCACTTTATTAATATATTTTGGTCCCTTCAATTCTCATTAGGTACTTCTTTAACTACCCCACAAGCTTCTCTTCACTAGCCACCAAAAACATGAGGCACATGCGACAAGTCGCAAAGACATTGCCCTTAATGTTAACATCCTTCAAGCTCTGAAATTGATCAAGTATTATTGAACGTTCTAGTTTTATCTTTGCAACAATGTTGATAGCAAATATTGCTAAACAAAATTATTTGAATGAAAAAACCCTTAACTTCAGACTAGATCGGAAAAACACAAAACGAAAATCAAAACGTAAAACTTATTTATTAAAATATTTGTGTTTTTAATTTTTATTTTTTTTAATTAAATTTAAGTAAAATCAAAATTAACAAAAATTTTTTTTTTTTTTTTTTTAATTTCAAATTTATACTAAAACAATCTTTTAATTTTAAAGTGAAATGTTTCTAAAAAATTGTACATAAATACACTCCAAAACACTTAGTAATAGTTGTCCTTTAGTATTAAGTTTTAAACTTTATTTTAAACGTCAGTTTTTTTTAAACAAATTGTAACAATAATTAATTATATAAATATTTAGTTTCTAAGACATGTATAAAGTTGATAAAAAAAAACAAAACAAATAATCTTCCAATAATAAAAATATTAAAACAAATTTGCCTCCTATAATGACAAAAAAAACGAAAGGAAGTTTCAAAATTTTGTAAAAATAATCAAAAATACTCATATAAAAAGAACATTTTCGTAAAAAAAATTCAAAATAAATTGGTTCTTTATTTTCAACTTTATATAAATGAAAAATGTTCCTTTTATGTCAGTGTTTGGAAAAAAAATACAAGTTTGACAAGAAAGACGAATTATATATTTTTTTTTATTAAAAAAGATAAATCAAACGTTTATATATATTTATCTTTTTAAAAAATTTGCTTTACAATAAAAACATAAATAATAATAAATAATATTAATTATAATAATCGTAATAATAATTATTATAATAATAATAATAATAACAATAATAATAATAAAAAAATACTAATAATAATAATAATACTAATAATAATAATAATAATAAAAATTATAATAATAATAATAATAATAATAATAATAATAATAATAATAATAATAATAATAATAATAATAATAATAATAATAATAATAATAATAATAATAATAATAATAATAATAATAATAATAATAATAATAATAATAATAATAATAATAATAATAATAATAATAATAATAATAATAATAATAATAATAATAAATAATAATAATAATAATAATAATAATAATAATAATAATAATAATAATAATAATAATAATAATAATAATAATAATAATAATAATAATAATAATAATAATAATAATAATAATAATAATAATAATAATAATAATAATAATAATAATAATAATAATAATAATAATAATAATAATAATAATAATAATAATAATAATAATAATAATAATAATAATAATAATAATAATAATAATAATAATAATAATAATAATAATAATAATAATAATAATAATAATAATAATAACAATAATAATAATAACAATAATAATAATAATAATAATAATAATAATACTAATAATAATAATAATAATAATAATAATAATAATAATAATAATAATAATACTAATAATAATAATAATAATAATAATAATAATAATAATAATAATAATAATAATAATAATACTAATACTAATACTAATACTAATACTAATACTAATACTAATACTAATACTAATACTAATACTAATACTAATACTAATACTAATAATAATAATAATAATAATAATAATAATAATAATAATAATAATAATAATAATAATAATAATAATAATAATAATAATAATAATAATAATAATAATAATAATAATAATAATAATAATAATAATAATAATAATAATAATACTAATAATAATAATAATAATAATAATAATAATAATAATAATAATAATAATAATAATAATAATAATAATAATAATAATAATAATAATAATAATAATAATAATAATAATAATAATAATAATAATAATAATAATAATAATAATAATAATAATAATAATAATAATAATAATAATAATAATAATAATAATAATAATAATAATAATAATAATAATAATAATAATAATAATAATAATAATAATAATAATAATAATAATAATAATAATAATAATAATAATAATAATAATAATAATAATAATAATAATAATAATAATAATAATAATAATAATAATAATAATAATAATAATAATAATAATAATAATAATAATAATAATAATAATAATAATAATAATAATAATAATAATAATAATAATAATAATAATAATAATAATAATAATAATAATAATAATAATAATAATAATAATAATAATTATAATAATAATAATAATAATAATAATAATAATAATAATAATAATAATAATAATAATAATAATAATAATAATAATAATAATAATAATAATAATAATAATAATAATAATAATAATAATAATAATAATAATAATAATAATAATAATAATAATAATAATAATAATAATAATAATAATAATAATAATAATAATAATAATAATAATAATAATAATAATAATAATAATAATAATAATAATAATAATAATAATAATAATAATAATAATAATAATAATAATAATAATAATAATACTAATAATAATAATACTAATAATAATAATAATAATATTAATAACAACAATTATTTTAATAATAATAATGATAATAAAATAAATTAAAGTAATAATTTCTAAAATCCACAGAAAAAATTTTATAATTTTTATTGTTTGTTTTGTATAACAAAAACAAATAAATAAAAATAAAAGTCAAAAAAGAAAAAATTAAAACCAAAATAATAGTTGTAAGTTTAATAACGACATGAGAAATAAAAATAATATTAAAAACTAAATAAAAAACGAACAACTTAAGTAGGATAAATAATAAAAGAAATTTGTTGTAATAATTATGAATTGAGAAAAATAATACTACAGAGAAAAAACAAATACGATTTGTTAAAGAATTTAAAAAAATCTTAAAGTGAAATGGAAAATAAATGTATTTTAAATGTTAAAAAAAACTTGTGTTTTTACTTCGATAACTTTAAAATTGGTTCCACAATTCATATCACCTAATTTAACAAACTTTATGCCCGTAGTTTGTTTCTGAAACAATGTGAATTAATCTGCATTTAAAGCCAGGTGCATTTAGAGCCAAATTTGCTCACTAAAGTTGTAATCATCAAATGAAAAGGTAAAATTGAAAGTGAAAGGAATTGAAAGGCAAAACTTGAACGTGTGGCTGCCAAGTAAGAAAAAGAACTGCGTCGACTTATCTTTTGACAAGTTGTCTGAACTGCTTACAAATTTTACTTAATTTTAAAATCGTGGGTATTTCGGAAACACAAACTTAAGCAAGGGACAATAGAATAAACTCGGCAATCATGGGACCTCATTAGAAAATATACATTTACGACTACTGCTTTTGTAGATAAAAATGTGTAAGAGAGTTTGATTTATTTCAAAGGAAGCGACTAAATTAAATATATTCTCCTCTTCCTTTATCCTTCCGACATTGAATTAAAACGCATTTTGACTCTGCTTAAACAGAATTCTTTTCTTGGGTCTTAGGCAAGCCACACACTTTGCGGCCGTAGGTGAAGAGGTAGTGTATGAGATTGTGATGTATGAAGTTGGGTCTCGGTTGTTCGAAAGATTTAAAAGATTTAATTTTTTGAAAAGTTGTATAGATTGGTTGTTAAGTTTAGGTTGTATGTTGTACAACTTTATTTCATTTTGTTTTTATTTTCGGTGTGGATATATAAAAAACGATGCGCTTGAATGTAAATTTGCGTTTAAAATTGAAAATTCAGTAGAAATGAGTTATTTTATTAAATACTAGCTTAACCCGGTGTGCTTCGCTACCCCAATCGTTACAAAATGAAACAAAAAGTATTTATATATAAAAAAATTTTTTTTATTAAATTATTAATTAATTATTGCAATGCTTTAGGATACACAATGCTTTTAGTTTTTCCATCTGGAGCATAAACATATAAATCAGTTGGTTTTCCAACACGCGAGAATGCAACATAAAGCTGTTTATGCGAGAAACATGGATTTGCTAAATTTAAGCCACAAACTTGTAGAGATTGCCCTTGGGCTTTGTTTATAGTCATCGCAAACGCTTACCTGTCCAACCACAACTTTACATAGCCTAGGGCTCATTAATTCATAACAACAGCCTACTGTGAGAATTTGATGACGATCGGTTCAGTAGTTAATTAGATATAATCGACATAAAGAGGCGTGGCCCCTCTCACTTTTTTCATGCAACGTATTTCTATTCATAACAATACCATATATACCAAATATCATCATCCTACGCCAAATAGTGGCTAAGATATGAGGATTTTATGTTTTGGATTGCATGGGCGTGGCACCGCCCCTTTTTCCAACCACATCTTTATATAGCTTAAAGTTCAGTAACTCAAGGCAGTCGCCTACTGTGGAAATTTGATGACGATCGGAAATTAGATATGGTGGTTTTTACTTTTTCTATAAAGGGGCGTGGATCCGCCCTCTTTTTTCATGGAGCTTATTTCTATACATACTAACACCATATGTACTAAATATCATCATCCTATTCCAAAAAAATGCCTAAGATATAACGATTTTAAATTTTGAGTTGTATGGGCGTGACATCGCCCCTTTGTCCAATCTCAACTTTATATAGCCTAATATCTCTTCCAGGGTCAGAGTTATATTCTGTGAAAATTTAAAGATGATCGGTCAAGTGGTTTGGCCTCTATAAGGCACAAATATATATATATATATATATATATATATATATACAAACATACATTCACTTTTATATATTATTAAATATTATAAAAATTTTCCAGAACTCTGGAACTGTAAAAACAAAAATTATAACCAAAAACGTTATAAACAAAAGCTACACTAAATTATATATTTTAAATTATAATATTTTAGTCCGGATAAATTTTTTTTTATATTAAGCTTGCCGTCTTACTTTTAAGAGAGAGAAATTATTGCAACAAGTGTTTTATAGAATTGGTTTAATTATAATTCTTGTTTAGAACAAAATAAACTGAGATGCCACTTCTTTCAATTTATGCATAAAAGTTGAATTGAGCTGAGATTTAAAAGATAGATGGGAGACAAAAAAGTTACAAAATACTGGTTTTACCCCATTACTCCCTAAAAGGACCGAATTACAAAATAGTACCAGACACCTGTTCGCTTGTTTTTATTTAATGAAAAACAATAAGTATTAAATTAAAAAAGTTCCAGTTAGAGAAAGAAACAGTTCCAAAAATCCCCCTTACAGATTCTCATTCACTCAGGAATTTGTATTTTTAATTTTATGTTTCTTGGTCCAATATTAACGGCAAATCAAAAAGTACCAGGTAACGCACAAAAAAGTACCGAAAACGCCTCTTGCAGATGCTCACCCAGTCAATGCAATGCTTGTTTTATTTTATGTTTGTAGGCCCAATACTATAAAAGTACCAAAAAGGCCCTCTTACAGATTGTCATTCACTTAGGGCATTACATGCTTAATTTGGGCCAATACCAACGGAAAATCCAAAGGTACAACTAAAAAAAAGTACCACAAATTTCCAATACTAACGGAAATTCAAATAGTACCATTTAAATAACAAAAAGTACCAAACAGCTCTTTTAAAGATTCTCATTCACTCAGGAACCTGCATGTATAATTTTAAGTTCATAGGTCCAATATTAACGAAAATTTAAAAAAGTTGCAGGTAGAGACCGAAAAAGTATCAAAAGTTCTCTTACAGATTCTCTTTGACTCACGACCTTGCACATATAATTTTATGTTAAAGAACGAAAAAGTACCAAAAAGATCCCTCTAACAAATTATTATTAACTCAGGACCTTGCATGCTTAATTTTATGTTTCTAGGTCCATTACTAACAGAAATTCAAAAGTTACCAGTTGAAGAACAAAAAGTTCCCTTATAGGTTCGGACATTGCATGATGAAGTTCATTTTTTTGTAGTTCCAATATTGATGATAATTTATAAAATTCCCAGTTTTAGAACCTAAAAGCTAAAGTATGAAATTAAATTTCTCGTATTTCCCCTTTTTCGTACTTTTTTTCTCCCCATTGGAGCATAAAAAATTTTAATATTGTAGTCGGAGCCCATAATTTAATACGTATATATCAATGAATAAAGAAAAATGTTTTGTAAAAAGAGTACCAAAAATAGTTACGGTTTTCACCCTTTAAACGTCCGAATTTCGAAAAAGTACCAAGTTCGTATTTGTATTTTTTAGATAAGTTTCTTCTTTCTATGTTTATGGGTTTCAAAGATAGAAGGGGTGACAAAAAAAAGTACCAAAATACAGGTTTTACCCGTTTACTCCGTAAAAGGGCTGAATTTCTAAAAAGTAACAGACACCTGTCCGATTAAAAAAGCACTTTTTTAGAAAACAGTTCAATATAAACAGTTTGCTAGTTGTGCTGCCATTTCTCATAATTGAAGCAAAGCCGCGAATAACGCTGTAAAAGCCACTTTTTGCAAAAACTGTTTTTTGCAGATAACCGTTAACATTATAGTTTTGCACTGTTTAAACATTAATTCACCTAAAAAATATGCACCTTAACGCCGTCAAAATGCGATACAAAGAGTCAGCCAGTGGAAGAACGTTGTAAGTTAATAACAAAACGATTCAAACGAACAGGCTTTGCAACGTGGAATAACGTTTTAAAAGCCGCTTGCCTGGTGGAAAAACGTTTTAAAAAAAAAAATTAAAAACTGTAAATTTTCATAAAATTTAAAATTAAAATTTCTTGATATTTTGCATTGAAGTTTTTATTATCATTATTTTCGATAATCTAAAAAAAAATATATTAAAAAATAAATAATCCTGCCTTTCAACAAGTTCTCCTGAAAAATAATAATTTTTTAACTTACAACTTCAATTGTTTGCATCTGTTTTCTGTTTTTTTCTGGACAAATTTTCCAAAATGGGTGAATCGTTCTGTAGAACACTCTCAGTAAAAAAATTTTCTCCGGACAAAAATATTGTTTGCAAGGCAGGGATGAATCCACCTTTAGTAAAACAAATTGTTGTACAACTGATCGCAAAGTGTGTGTCTTGCATGATATTCTAACTGCCACCTTTTTTTTTGGCAGTAAGAACTCATATCTTTTATATGGTATTTTTATCAATCGTGACTTTGATTCAAGGAGATTTCGTACAGGTGACCGCATCAGAGAGAGTTGTGTGCTAGCTGTCCCTTCGTTTTATGTAGTTATATGTATTCTTAATGTCAAACTCCATCCAAAAAATTGACAGCCAGCATAAATCTATCTCTGCGGTCACCTATATGAATTCGCCGTGCTTTGATTCCATAGTTTTTAAGTATCGATTTCCATTCATTTTACTTTTGTTTTTGGTAATAAAGTTTACAGTCATTAAATATTTAATACATTAAAAAATATTTTAGCTTGTTAAGAGTTAAGGTTACCTTTCGAAAAGATAGTTTCCAAAAAAAAAATTGTTTTTTTTGGAAAATAACATTGTTGTTTTAATTAGGGAAGTAACGAATACTGATACCGATGCCGATATATCGGCGATACTTCACGTTTGCTGATAAATCGGTATCGGCGATATTTTAATGTCGATATGCCGATACTTTTTTATAGTTTTTTTGAACAAAGAATTTGATTTTCAATGCTTATTTTTTGCATAATTTTTTGCTGTTTATCTTGTCAATTAAATTTTACACTACGACTTTTTGGACTGATGCATGAGCGCATTGAACGCTTGCTTTGGCCCTGCAGCAGACCAAAATGAAACGTATAAAAAGAATATTTTTTGAGAACTTAGTCCAAAAACAACAACAAAAGCCATATTTGTAAATAAAACAGAACTCTGCAGCAAAGAATAAAAAATGGTTAACTTTAAGAAGGGAATTCTAACACAAATCTAAAAAATTTTGTTAAGTAAATACTACAGGAGAAATTGTTTTGGCAATTTTTCTTTTTTTTTCCTTTTTTTTTTGTATGAAATGAATAAAACAAAGAGAGCAAAAAAATGGTAAAACAATTTTCATATTTTAACGCTAAAAACAATAAATATTTTAACATCCATAAATCATGTTTTTATAAGATCTACAAGATCTAAATAACAACAAAAAATAACTGAAAACAATAATAAAGTATTTCAAAAATTTAATTAAAACAAAGAAAAAAAGGGTTAAGTAGAAAATTTCTTTTATCCTGCCAAAGAAGGAGTGGGATAACATGCGAGAAATAGTATTTAACAAAAATTGAAAAAATCCTACTGAAATAAAAATTACTTAGATTAAGAAATGAGTAGAATTGTTTGCGTCTTTTTATGACAAAATAAAGTTTTTGAACTAAGATTTATTTATTTTTAGATACATACATATAAATATCTATTAGCTGACTGACCAACCATTCAGATAAAGTTAATTTGAAATATTAAAAAAAAAATTTACTCTCGCCCCTTGTGTAGTATTGAATTTTTTTATTTTTATTTTATTTCTGACAATACTATAACCTAGCCTTTAAAGGCCATAATCGGTTACAAATTTCTACTTCCAATTATAAATAAATTAATATATGGAGATATGTATGTGTATATAAAAACTTAAGTGTGTATAATTACAAAAGGGTAAGATAGCTTAATAATAATGTAAGAATACTAGATATGAAAAATCCCAAAACGAACAGTTCCGAAAATTATATGTAAATCTCATATTTACATACACATATGAATACATTTTTAATATATGCGTGAATATAGTACATGTACATAAGTATAAGTAATAAAATGTTCTCCAAAAAAATATGAAGTTAGTTTAATTTACGCAGAAAAAAAACATAAAGCGGATATTCGTTAACTTCCAAAGAATAAATAAGCATTAATTTTAAATTCATAAAGATAATACTACACAACAAACTTCACAAAATAAATATTTAAATATCTTGAATATAATAACTAACGCATATATGAACATATAAATATACAACACTTATATAGAAGAATGATTTCCTGAAAGTTCTAGAAAGAGTCTTTTTTTATATGTGTTAGCAGAAACATCAAAAGTTCTCAAAAAATTAGGCAACTTATTGTAAGATCGTGCAACTCTTTCATAATAAGAACGCTCCAATATGGCAGATAGTTTCGGTATAATTAACTGTATATTTCTCGTTGATCTACAAAAATCAAATAACTGAATCAAATATCCAGGAGTATGCAATTTAAATGCATTTTAAGTGCATTTTAAAAGTATATATTGAAGGTGGTAACATTTTTATACAATTACAAAAACAACGAATATCAACTCAAGAAATGTTCATGTTGTATTTGTAAATATTGTAAAACTGTGACCATCTGCTTTTTTGTTATTAATTCAGATGTTTAATATCTTTACTTTGATTTTACTTATAAAGGGTCCGCTATCTAACTTTTTTTTGGGTCCGCCATCTAACGTTTTTTTTTCAACTAGTGCTTATTTCGTGAATGGTAACACTTAGCTCATGTCTGATTTGACAGATAATTAGTTTTATCCTTCCGCTGAACGAATATGGTTGTGTATACGCTTGAACAATGCTAGGAAATATTGCGACATTACTTTGAAAAACATGGTAATGTTGCAGAATGTGTGCGAAAATTGCGTACGGATTTTGGAAGAAGAGAAGCACCGTCAGCTCCGTATTTTCGTTATCTTGTAAAATAAAAGTGAAAGAAACTGGCATCCTAATCGATAGACCAAAGCGTGAAAAGCCAAAAACAGTGCGTACACCCGAGAATGTTGCTGCTGTGGCAGAAAGTCAATTCACCGTCGTTCTCAACAATTGAATATTTCGGAGACATCATTGAGATCAATTTTGCATAATTATTAACCGGAAGCATTGTACTTTCAAATAAAAAAAGAAATTTGAGAAAATATTCAGTAGTTTTTTTAATAGCATTTTCAAAAAAAAAAGTTATTTGGCGGACCCTTTGCCATCCGTGTAAACATGAAAAATACTTACAACAGATTTTTATTTTTTTTTATTTTAAACACGGAGAGAATTTCATAATATTTTGATTCTACAAAGTCGTAATACATTGTATTACCGTGTAAATTAGCCTTAAGACTTATAAAAGTGGACAAGATTTCTAAACTTAATGAACTCTACAAATGGAAAACCTAAATATTTTAAAAGAAAGAGTGAGCCATGCTGTCTTATTCTCAACGAGTAACTCGATTGAAAACCATTCATAATTTCCTTAGAATATAGCCAACTGTTCCAGAATACACCTCCACGCCATATAAAAAAACTTGCATTATAAGCCGATGAACAATTTGTTTTTTAACATAAGTTGGTAACATTAAATCTGTGTTGTACAATTTACGTAAAGTAAAGTTGAATTTAGATATTATAACATTAACATGACTTTCAGATGATAATTTAGTATCAAGAATTACACCTAGACAATTAAGACGATCAACAAATCCAATATCACTACCACTAAGAGTAATAGAAAATTCAGAACTACTACATTTTCCAAACAACATTGCCTTAGTTTTACCAGTATTAACTAAAAAAGCCTTATCTAAAACCTAACTATCCAACAATTGAACTGTAATTGAACTGGGCAAAAAAAACATGTATTCTTTTCATACATATACACACACACATATTTATGTGTTAGGGAGATCGATTATTCTACTTTTTTCAAACCCCGGTTTTCGGTAATTCCAAATAATTGCAATTTGAAACGCGGCTTTCGGCTAAGCCTTAAAAAATAACCGGTTAACCGATTTTATACCGATTTTATAGTTTTAATCTCTGTCAACGGTGGTGCATATCTGATGATATTTGAAAATTTTGTTTGATCGTCTGAGAAAACCCAAACTTATGCTTTCAAAAATGGAGCCATATTATATACTGCAGGTGCCTCATGCGAACGCATTATTTTGCACACAAGCGATTTTATTTCACCTCCACGTTCACCGGATTTAACAGCTACTGGCATTTTTCTTTATGTATATTTGAATTGAAGAATGTACACATGTTAAAAAGATAAGAACATTCCACCAACACTCGAAAGCTATCGAAAATCTGTAAAAAAAAATCAGAGCGCTTATGAAAATGGCCATCACTTAGACGGTACAATTTTTCAAAACTAAGAATTCAATGATAATCGCTTAAATAAAAAAGTGATAAACAATTTTAAGCACATAGCTAATACGTTGCCACCATGTAGTTTAATTGGTAATTACCAAATGTTGCCAGGAACAAGTTGCTTATTATTGTGTGTATTATTAGCACCCAAAATTACCAATTATCCTCTTTATGTGCCGAAAAAGGAAACAAATTGTCGGCAAAAGTTTTATAGCCTCAAATTTTCCATAAATATTTTCAATTTAAATATTTCACCGAAAATATTAGTGATGGCAAATTTTGAAAACGTTTACCGATTTTAAACAGGATCAAAGGTCTTATTTAGTTTTACTTATAAAACATTTCCTTATGTCGATCAGCAGCACACACATCTTTTATTAAAGTAAAATATAAAAAAAAAAATGACGCACATTTTAAATCATCATCAATCATATCTCTTGCTCTCATTTACAAGTGAACACTTTTATTTTCGTGCAGTTTATTAAAGTATTAAAGTGCAGCAGTGATGCCAAGTATAAGGATTTTCCGTTTATGGAGAGATTTATATTAAAAATTTGACATGTAGAGAAAACCGGAAAGATTTCTTAAATCTGTTGAATTGTATGGATTTCTATTGGAAGATTTTTTCCCAAAAATATCAAATTGTATCCAATTGGGTGACCCGGTAGGCTAGCTGGTAGTGAGCTAGTCTATCATTGTCAGGGTAGCGGGTAAGATTCCCGCCAGAGATTCCGGTCCCCTGCAAACAAGCGTAGAGCTTTGCGGGTTAGCATAGGAATAAAAAAAATATAAATAAGTTAATTAAATATTTGGCATCTTTAATTACAATCAAAATTAAACACTTGTTTAATTTTATTTTTAAATTTGGTCAAAATTTTTTTAAAAAATAATGACTAAAGGTTCAGTAATTGTAAAGTATTGTTCCGTAATGTATACTGTATAATTAAATTGGCTGTGTGTACATCAGTTAGCAGGTGGAACAATATATTGAATAACATCAAAAAAAAAGTCTTCTGATTTATATTGCGCAACAGAAATAGTTTCTAATGTGTTGACAACATTGTTCAATGCGCACATGGGTGCGCGGTTTTTGTTTACTTTTTCATGTATTCAATAAAAAATTGCGCAATATATTTTTTTATTGCCAAATTTATTGAATAATGTGGAGGAAATAGATTATAACAACAGCAATAAAGTACTTAATAATATTGCAAATGTACCTTAAAGAGTGATTGTACCATCCCAGCGGGGACAAGAAGGATTACGGAAGCCTTCTGTACTCCTGCTTTTTTATGTAAGAGGCCTCTTCTCTCCATTCCATGCTCATGTCTTTTTTACACACGTTGTCATTGCGGGGTAGGCCTTCCGTTCTCGTTTCTTTGACAGGTACATAACATAAGGTCTTCACCTGAGATAATATCTGATGTAATATGTGAGAGAACGTCGGCAGAATGCGAGAGCACATTTCTTGATGTTAATCTTAATCTTAAACAAGGGGATCATGTATCTTATAAGATTTTATAATTTACTGATTTTCGGACAGTAAACTTGTGTCGTTTTTTTATTAATTTTTAGTTTTTTCTTTGTTTTAAGTATTTTATATTTGTTTTTTAAGCACTTTTCACAATATTTCCTCTATTTGCACTAAAAAATTAAACATTTTAATGAGAGCGTCTTATGTATGTATGTATTAGTATTTTTGACAGCTCATCTTATAAGACAGCTCATCTTATAAGACAGCTCATCTTATTATATTATGAATACTAACACTATTTGAGAGTCCACACGTAAGATAATAATCTCTGCGATTGAATTTGACGTTTGCTGATATAAAAATCTTATATCTTATCTCAGGTGGAGACCCTGTGTAAGAATGGCAACTGGATAAAGAAAATAATTCTTATACTTTTGCTTTGGCAAAAAAAAAAAAAAAACAAAAAATTCTACTCCTTCTCTTCTCCCTTCTCATAGAAGCGAGTGTCTTATACAAAAGGTCCGAGGCCTTCTATGGGGCCTTATTTATTAGTTATATAAGAATGGTTACTGAAACAAAAAAATGTCCAAGCAGGCCTTCAATAAGGCCTGAAGTATGAAGGTTTTCTGAGTTTTCTCGGTGGGATTTTGTATTTATCAAAACTTGTACATTGTAATAGTCTGCAAGGATGTTTCCATAACATTTGTGTTGTTGGTAGGTTACTTTTTGTACAATTTTTAAATTAACCTAAATGTATGTCCATAGGGGGTGTTTTCACACGACAGCAAAGTTCTATAGTAAATTAATGGCCGTTTTCTTATTAGGCGATTATCTGCTTTCCCAACAAAATACTGCACATTAAAGAATTTGGTTTTCTCAATGTCTCCTTTGCGTCCATGCCGTCGCAAAGCTAACCGGCACTCATCTGCCAATTATTTATTTGCTGTTAATTTGTCGTACAGATAAATTCAAATGAAAATCTTCGAGATATTTTTTTTCCACATTTAAATGTGCTCTTGAAAGAAGTAATAAGTAGAATTTTTTTAAAAAATGACTATAATTAAAGTTTAAGAACATGTTTCCATTTTAAAATGTGGCGAAAATTTGTTGTTGTTAAAGATATTTTAAAGATTTTTATGAATCCTAACGTACCTTTGGATGTTAATGAAACACAATGGAAAGAAAAGCGTTTGTTAAAAGAGAATTTTAATGAAGATATTCAATCTAATTTAAATTAGTTTAGGGCAACAATTTATAGCTGCAAGGGTACGGCAGGTACGTACCATTTTATGGAACTTTTATTGGCTGTTCTTTATATATTGGTTATTACAACTTGTAATGCCTGTGTTGAAATAATGAACTCCACTAAAACTCGCCTTCGAAGAAGAATGCGATATGAAGTTTTCGACACGTTTTACGAGTTAAAAGTTATATGGATGTAAATAGAACATGTTGCGTTCGTTTTGTACCTTCACAATGTATTCCAAAAAAGAAGACAAAAAGGGAGTCTTCTCGGTGAAGTATATAGCGTTTTAGATATATAATAGAAGTGCAACTACATACAAATGTATTGTATATCCAATATTTGTGCAATACTTACCGCAAAAAAATCTTTTTTTGTTGCTTTAAGTAGACTACTATAAAATATTTTAAACATTGCACCTTTTTAGTGTTCACTAAAAATTTTTACTTTGTTCTAAATAAAAATTAAACAAAATATATCATGGCGACTTTTCTTTTTGATTTTTGGCGGATTTTAGCGATACGCAACAAATTTTTTTTTTTTTTTTTTTTTTTTGGGATTTATAAAAAAATATTTTTAATTATTCTAAAAATACAAATATTATTGTCAAAAACTAAAAAATAAATGCTTTGGCGATTTTTGACATTGAATTTGGCGAAAAAGTTCAAAATAAGTCTGACAGCCCTGCTCATGGAAGTAAAATTTTGACAATGTTGAGGTGAATAAAATGTTGACATTAGCGTAGAAATTTTTGACAATTTTAATTCACCATAGAACTTTGCTACCGTTTCACACACACCTTCTAATATAAAACTTTATACTAGCCCCCAGGGCTAGTGAAATTTTATTCACCTCAGTAGTGTCAAAATTTTACCACCATGAGTACTTTGCTACCATTTAACACACGCCCAAGGCGAATTCATGTATACGGTGGTGTCGATACTACAACAAGTAACAACACCAAAAACACAACAATGTATTTTTTTGTTGCTTTCGTTGAT
Source organism: Pollenia amentaria (assembly GCA_943735925.1). NCBI lineage: Eukaryota > Metazoa > Arthropoda > Insecta > Diptera > Polleniidae > Pollenia > Pollenia amentaria. The sequence continues at coordinate 192,808,058 of OX031008.1, read as the reverse complement.
CGATATGTCAAAAACACAAGCAACTTTTGACATTTCTCTCTCTATGTAAGAAAAAAAAGTAGCACAGCTGTGCTTTCAACGCCACCTGGTAATGAATTCGCCTTGCACATGCCCAAAGAATAAAAATGTACAAAAATCAAAATTTTTTTTTTTGAAACATTTTAAAAAGTGCTGTAGGGAAAAATGATGGAGGGAAAAAATGATCGTAGGGAAAAGGTTTTTTTCAAAAGCGTAGGGATTTTTTAAAAATCTCCTGGCATCACTGAATTGCAGTGTACAGGGTGTATAATGATAATATTCTTCTTCTATATTCAGATTTAACATATAAAGTTTAAATTAAAAAAAAAATTTTTGGCACAAGAGGTTAAAAAAGGTACCAAATAAATAACAGGCCGACCAATTCAATTGTTGTTGTTGCTGCTTATGCTGCCGTTGTTTTTGTTGCACACGTTGTTAAACTTGAGATTTTATTACAAAATACTTCATTTGAAAGTAAAGCAGAGAGTCAGGGCTAAGGCGAAGAAGACGGGGAAATGGAAACAAGATTCAAACACAAAACAACAACAACAACAATAAGAAAAAATCATCACGGTACATGTAGAGAATTTAAGTAGAAGATATTAAAAACCCAGTTAGGTAACTAACATTTAACCAGCCAGCAACCAATAACGCAATGAAATAAAAATAACAAAGTAAAAAAAGAAAAGTAAACCAAACCAGCCAACCATTCAGCCATTCAAGCATCCAGGGTAGACACAGACAGCGCAGGACATCAAAGAAATTTTGTGTGGCGCACAAAATTGCATTTGAATGTACGTGCGGTCGATTTTTTATTCCTTTTGCCGAGTTTTTATTTAATTTTTTTTTTTTTGGCTTGAGTGAGTGTCTGTCTGTCTCTCCCTTTTGGCTGATTTTGTTTCGGTACAAAATAACAACGGCATTAAACAACAACGACAACATTATCTTCGAGAAACGAGAAATTGAAAGACCAATAAAAAAAATACAAAATCTTAAACAACATCGTCCAGTTTGTAGAACTGAGAATAAACAAAAGCAGCAACAACAACAACCACACTTTTATTTTAAATTGTTAAAGAATTTTGTAAAATTCTTGGAATTTCTCAATGGTTATGAATGGACAGTACAAAATGCTTTTATTTTAATTTTTTTTACTCTGCTTTCTCATTTGTAGTTGTTTTTGTAGTTTGTTTTTTAGATTTTTTGCTTATCTACTCCTTCTTTTACTGTTTTAAAATGTATTGAAAGTGATTTGAAAAATTCGCAGAATGGGGGATAAAAAAGGTACTCATTAGTGCCAAAATTTGACAACTTTTTTGTTCAGCAAACGGATTAAAACACATTTAACTTTTAAGAGAAGTCCATATCCGTGTTTAGTGTTGTCAGATTAAGGGACTTATGTCTTTATCCCCAAATTTGCTGAATATAAAAAAAATAATTTGGGAATTGAGGAAAATGGTTGGGAAATTGTTATTTTACATTTATCTGCCAGTTGGTAAAAACGTTTCATTGACACAAAAGAGAAAAAAAACTGTTGTTCAAAGAATGGTTTTATTATATTATCCAAAACAAAAAAGTGGAGATGGTATTATGCGTTTGTGCTAATGTGTGTAAAACTAAAAAATATTGACCCTAGACCCACTTTCGACCGATCGACTCGTAATCACTTTCTGGTTCGATCTAAAAATGTCCATCCGTCCGGCTGGTTGTCTGTCGGTGTAACATTTTGTGCAAAGTACAGCTTGTAAGTTTTAAGATAATTTGATAATATTTGGTACATAAGACTTAATTTTCAGGGAACGATGCCTATTGAGAATGGCTATAATCGGTCGATAGTTTCACATGACCCCCCTACAAACTTCTTACCGGAATAATCCTTGTGCGCATAAACAATCGTATTATGTTGATATGAATTTAGATAACATTTGCCTTACAAATTTTTTTCGCCACATAAATTGTCTTAAAATCGGTCCATTTTTGACCACAGCTTCCATTCAAATACCACTACCGGAAATAGCTTAAAGTATCACTACTTCCTTATAAATGTTGTCAAAATACTGGTATACTGGTAGGGTCCAGAATTGCCCATTGGTTCTATAAAAACAACTCTCCCAAATCACCTTGAGACGAACAATTTTTGGATAATATTTGACATAAAGAGCTCTTCATAAATCTTAACCTAAGACCATAACTTTGTTTTGCCGGTTCTATTATTGGCCATTGGACTTAGGTATGGTACACTTTCGAAGTATTGTCTTTATATACTGTGGTGTAGGGTAAAAAATATATCGGCTATGTGCTAGGAACTGCAGATCGTAAGAAATCTTAGATTTGGCGATTTTAAATTACAAGGTTACAGTAATGTGATCTGCAATTGAATTTGTAAATTTCCTTTAAAATTCATTTTCAACATTAAAAAATATTATGAACAAAGAATATTTAATGTATTTTCTTGTAATTTTTTTTATCTACTCAAAATATTTTTAATCAATTTTTATAGAAAATATGTATAAAACTTTAAAACAAAAATGGCTTGTGAACAGCTGTTTCAATTCAATTTCGAAGAAAATTATGATCCTAGACATTTCGAAATGAATTTGATAATTTGTCTTCAACCAGAACTTGTACGGTCAAAATAATGAATGAATATCATATATTGTGAAATAATTTATTTTATTTGTACTGGAGTTCGTAATCCACGGAAAATAATCTGGCATTTTCCTTGGAGTACGAAAATACAGGGTTTTTTTATAGAGATATAAACCTTTTTTTTATTTTGAAAATCATGGTTCTGTTCGGAAAACGGGCTGGTGGAATCATTGGTCCCTACGTCTTTAAACACAATGCTGGTCAGAATGTTACAGGTAATGGTGACCGCTGTAGAGCCATGATTACTAAGTTTTTCGCTCATCAATTGAACGGCCATGATGTGCAGGAGCTGTGGTTTCAATAAGACAGTGCAACATGTCACTCACCTCGTGCCACAATTTATTTATTGAATGCAACGTTTAGTAACCGCTTAGTTTCACGTTTCGGCCTCCAAGATCGTGCTACAAACGTAGGAAAAAGTCATCGAAAATTGGACCTCCAGATTAGATTATGTCCGAGCCAGCCGTGGCGGCCATATTTAAGTCATATTTAAATTATAAATTATCTTCTGGCAGATGATCTTTCGAATAAAGTAAATTAAATGTCAATTTAAAAATTTCATCTTTGTTTCATTCCATTTCAAAGTGCTATACCTCTATAAAAAAAATACCCTATATTTATTTTTTGTGTTTATCAGGCCTGTTCTGAAAATCACGTCATTTCAAATCACATGTGCCCTTTAAAATCCCAGGTGTGATTCTCTGGTTTCCGTTTTTGTGTTTTGTCGGTGTGATTTTTAATTGCCGAAAGCAGACCGAGAAACACAAAAACGATTTACGGTTTCAGAGCACCACAAAATTACTCGAGTGATTTTAAAAACACGTGGTTTGAAATCATGTGATTTTCAGAACAGGCCTGTATATTTGATAGCTAAAACTTATGTTTTAGTTATTCGACCAGGGCCCTGTTTCTCAAAACAACAAGTTACAAATCTACAAGTAAAATACATTTGAAACAAAAACAAAAATTTTAAAATTGCTGCTTTTTTAACGTATTTTACTTGTAGATTTGTAACTTGTAGTTTTGAGAAACAGGGCCCAGTACTTCGAAAAAAAACACGCTTGAACTGCAGCACATGCTCAAACAAAATTGGCGATTTGCATACCGCATCTGACTTAACAATCATTTGGTTTTCAGCACATGGCCGTATATCAAGTTTGGTCAAACAAAATGTTAGTGACTTAAAAACGAATAGTATTTAAGTCGAGTTTAATTATTAATATAAATTTTGGGGGAAAAATGATTGCAAGTAGTTGGGACATATTTAATCGTTCTCCAGAAATAGAGAATTTGTTTATGTAGAATTTAAATTTGGGCAATAAAGCTACAAATTTGGTATATAAATCTTCTGACTCTTATAATAGTTTTCTAATATTAAAATTAACAACTTAAATTAGTATTTTCTTCAAATTTGGGGATACGACTTACAAAATATCTCTATTGCGATACGAATACAATTTCGATGCGAAAGCTAAAAGCCAACTCTATCACTTTCGCAAAATTATTTAAAAATTAAGCAAAACTGGTAATAAAAAGCAAATATAGAGCAGATTTCTAGTATTGAAATGGCAACATATTTAAAAAAAATATTTGATGATGATTCAAGAAAAGAAAAAAAGAAAATGAATTGTTTAAAAATTTGTTTTTGGAACGCAAACGGCATTCGCCAACATAAAAATGAACTAGAATACTTTCTTAAAAGCAAACAAATTGATGTAATGATGGTTTTCGAAACTCATTTGACCTCAAGAAATACGTTAAAAATCAATGGTTATATATTATATGATACCAGCACCCTCGAGACAGAGCTTGTGGAAGTTCTGCTATTTTGATAAAAGCCCAACTCAAACACTTCTAAATGTGTGATCACCGTGAAGATTATCTGCAAGCAACAACCATTTGTGCTAAATCGAAACTTAGTACTTTCATCTCTATACTATCCCCCTAGATTTTTAATATCAGAAACCCAATATTATAAATACTACAAATCAATAGGACCCTGTTTCCTGGCCGCTGGCAATTATAAAGCTAAACACACTTTCTGGGGGTCACGAATTATTACACCAAAGGGTCGTGTTTTGTTTAATACAATCTCTAAAATGAATTTAAATGTGGTAGCGAGCGAACAGCCAACTTATTGGCCTAATGATCATCAAAAAATTCCAGATGTCATAGATAGACACGATTAATGTGGAAGCGCCCTTAGAATTATCTTCCGATCACACACCTACAATTGTTACTATAATGAATCCAAATAGAATTGTATCTCCGTCTGGTTACTTATTGACATCAGCCTCACAAATAAATTGGTTAATATATAAAAAATATCTTAGTGCCCATTGCACAGAAAATATTCCGCTTGATACACCGGAGAAGTCGGATATGTGCGGGTTGTGTGAGGACCCGGAGGAGCTGGAGACGGTTGAACACATTTTGTGCCGCTGTCCCAGGCTACAGTGCAGCAGGCTGAGGTGGCTGGGCAGCAGATTCCTAGGCGAATTAGGGGACGTCCCGGGCTGTGGGCTCGAGAGTCTAATAGAATTCGTAATGGGGATGGCCTGGCTGCGCAGCAGGAGACTGGGAGCTAACCGCACATAGGGCGGATTGGTGTTGTGTTGAGTGAGGCTTTTCTTTCGGGTTTGGTCAGATCTTCCTTTTCTTATCTATCCTTATCTTTTCTAATGCTTTTGCTGTTTCTCTTCACCTTCTTTTTCAGCAATTTCTCTCCAAACAAGGCATCACAATGGACCATATTGGTCTTTGGGTGAGGGTGTGAAGGAGACTTCACACCAGCCTTTCTACCTACCTACCTACCTGCCTACACCGGAGAACGTGAATCTCGCTATTGTTAATTTTGACAGTTGTCTTAAACTAGTTGTTCAACATTCTAGCATAACCCTCAAAAAAACCAAAAACAATAACTTTATTTCTACAGATGTCGAGCGTGTATTGACTGAAAAAAGGAGTTCGAAGAGAGTGAGAATTGCATAGATCCCCCCAACTTAAAATTTTATTAAAAGAGTGCACAAAATGCTAAGAAAGTAACTGCAGTCTCAGAAAACGGCTTCGCTGGAAAAATAAAGGGACTTGAAGCAACTCCACAATCAGACTTTTCATTATGGCGTGCAGCTAGAAGTCTCAATAGACCAGTTATATCTAAGACACCATTGAGAAACTTGAATGGAAGTTGGGCAAGAAATGATATTGAAAAAGGAAATCTGTTTGTTCATCATCTGAAAAATGTATTTACCCTTCATATATCTCACGATATAAAAGTCGAGTTACCGCCTGTAAATGTAAGAGCAGCTATTCCCCTAAGATTCGAGTTTAGAGAAATCTAAAAGGTTATTTGTGATTTAAACACCAAGAAGGCACCCGCTATTGATAAGATCAGTAATAAAATGCTTTTCGAGCTACCCAGCATAGCAAAGAAAATTATTCTTTTTATTTTTAATGCTATTTTACGCCTTCAATACTACCCTAAAGAATGAAAGGTTTCCTTAGTTACCATGATACCAAAGCCAGGAAAGGATCACACAAAAGTTGCCTCATACAGGCCTATTAGCTTATTATCTAAAATTTCAAAGCTATTTGAGAAACTACTAGTGTCAAAATTAACGCCGATTTTAAATGAAAATAGATGTATTCCAAATCATCAATTCGGTTTTAGAAGAAAGCACAGCACAATTGAACAAACTCATCGAATAGTAAATGTCATAAGAATAGCCTTTGAAGAAAGAAAATACTGCTCAGCACTCTTCATCGATGTGTCTCAAGCTTTTGATAAAGTCTGGCATGAAGGTTTACTACTGAAATTGCAGCAAAACTTACCAGCAAATATACACAAGCTGTTAGAAAGCTACTTAGTTGGTCGTCAATTTATTATTAAAGAAGGCGATTTTTTAAGTTCTCCTCAGCCAATTTACGCTGAAGTCGCACAAGGCAGCATCCTGGGCCCTCTATTATACTTAATTTATACTTCGGACATGCCAACAAACAGCTTTACACAAACCTCAACATTTGTGGATGATACAGCTTGTCTAAGCGTACATGAAAACTGTCAAGAAGCATCTCGTTACTTACAGGATCGTATATTTTAACTGGAAAGGTGGTTAAAAAAATGGAGCATAAAGATCAATGAGCAAAAATGCGCACATATAACATTCACATTGCGTCGGGACACGTGCCCCCCTATTTAAATCAAAAATCAAATAATACCCCAACACTCGCCTGTAATATACCTCGGTAAACGTCTAGATCGGCGTTTAACCTTAAAATGGCATATAGAAGCTAAATTAGCACAAATGAAACTAAAAGCAATTCAAATTAATTGGCTTATTGGAAGAAATTCTGTTCTTCGTTTTGATTGCAAACTTCTACCTTACAACTCTATCTTAAAGCTAATTTGGTGCTACGGTATTCAGTTATGGGGCACTGCCTCGGATATTAATATCGAAAAAATTCAAACGCGCCAAAATAAACTTATTCGAATAATCACAGCCGCTCCCTGGTATGTCAAAAACACAAATATCCACAAGGACCTCAATGTGCTATTAGTAAAAACTATGATAACACAGTACAACACATGATTTGCCAACTCAATTCTGTGAACTGTATGTGAAATTAGACCCAAAAAGATGAATTTCATCATTCGTTTTGTCTTCTTACCTGCGATTTGAAGTTAGTATCGATTTGAAGTTAGTACTATCGTATAGGGGAATTTATCACGTTTTAGGCCCTGTTGTTTGACATAACTCGACAACCCCTTCAATATCGGGTATCCAATCAGCATCATCCAAATCGGTCGGATTGGTGAAAACGGTTTCGGCTAGCAGGGACACAGTATCCGCACTCGGAGGTTTAGGTGCATCGGTATCAGCAGGGCGTTGCACTGGAAGTGTGGCAGTAAATGCAGCAGTGTATACTTTTGTTTTCAATTGTTGTCTGTTTAATCCAGAACGAAAATTTATGCATGCATAGCACCTGGATTCATCATGTCCAGTTGTGTCTTCCACCCAAATTACTGGCTTCATAAAAGATAACTTTCTACTTTTTCCGTGAATCCATTTTAGAAGGGTAGTATAACAACTGTTGCACACTGTGTTCGGCGTAAAATTTGCACCACTTAAATCTGCTTCATCGAAATAATTACAATACGCGGTTTTGAATTGCTCAGTAAACAAATTTTTTCGATCTTTTTTCTGTATTTTTCGGACGATATGACCACAAACGTAACAATATTCATCCAAATATGGGCACTTGTTGTTTTCCATATTGATATATTTTATGTTTTGTTGTTATTCACTTTTAAAAAACTGGAGAAAAATCACTTTTACTGTTCGCGTTCGTCGGCACTGGCTGAATGCCAAAAATCGATCAATGCACACCTATAAATACTACGTATTTTTGAATATTTTACTGCCAGGTACTTATAAATGGGCGCATATTTTAAGGGCGGCTGGCTATATACCTGATTCAGCACTTGTACGTTTCAAACTGTGCAAAACTTTCCAAATAATGACCACCCTTAAATGTGGGTGCAATTTCTGTAAAAAAATCATTTAGGTAGCCACCGGAAAAACCCAAATAATAAAAAGGTCCACTTTCCGTTTAATTGTCCACGTACATTTATTACCGCAATCATAAAAATCAAATAACCTTTTGTTTATTCCTTTTTTTTTAATTCTCAGAATCATGAAAAAGGTGTCAATGTTTTCTCCAAATAATGTTGTGCATATCTCGAGCAAATTTTTGAAATTCATACATTTACTCAATTGCGAATAAAAGCGAAACGCGTGCATCGATTTTTATAATCTTTGTCTCATTTTGCTCATAGGTTATGTGACTTTGCGAAAAAATAACTAGACTTGAAACTTTTTTCCATTTTGCATTTTTTATGTATTTTTAAAAAAAAAATTTTAAATTTTTAGGCAAAAAATAATTTTTTCCCTTCATACATTCATTTTTAACTTCGAAAGTGTTACTTGTATAGGAAAACAATATATGAACAGATTAAGGGAATTGTAATTCTTAATTTTTTTAAATTTATTTCAACTAAATTGGGCTAGTGGTTGTCGAGCTATGTCAAACAACAGGGCCTAAAACGTGATAAATTCCCCTATACGATAGTACTAACTTCAAATCGATACTAACTTCAAATCGCAGGTAAGAAGACAAAACGAATGATGCAGAAATTCTTCTTTTTGGGTCTAATTTCACATACAGTTCACAGAATTGAGTTGGCAATCAATTAACTGAAAAATGTTGTACTGTGTAACGAAATATGCAGTAAAATATTTAAAAAGGCTGGAACTGCAAACAAATCCATTAGCTCAAAATATTTTAAATTATGGCGGCCACACTCGCTTAAAGAGAAGAGACACTGCAGCACTCACCCAATCAGATGAGCGATAAGCACCTACACATGTAAACAGAAACCGTGATGACTAAATCTTTTTTGTCTAGCACTGGCAGGACATAAAGTAAATATTAGAATAAGAATTAATTATTGTTAGTTCATGTTTAATATATGAAGATTCAATAAATAAATACTAAAAAAAAAAAAAAAAAGAGATTGCTCTCAATTTTGCCTTTCCATTTGTTTGCCAATTTTACGTTCAATTTAACAACTGACCACAAATTCACTTTGGTGCTTTCTTTATAAAAATATATATTTTTTAAAAAATAAATGTGCGCTATTAAAAAAAAAATTGTTTTCTAAAAAATGCTTGTGCGTTTTTACAAAATACTTTGAGTCACACTACTATTTTGAGTTGTTACTTCGATGGGGTTATTTTTAAAATGAAATTGATTATCAAATTGAGTGCAGCCTGTGACACAGCTGTCAATTCAAACAAGTCTTGACAAGCAGTTTTTGGGAACCACTTGAAAGTGATTTATTGAACGTATGGCTCCAGGGTTAAAAATATTTGCTTGCATTTGTAAATAAGTAAAAATTAACGGATAACTGCATTATTTCAGTAATCAGTAAAAATTTACTGGTTACTGAAATTTTTTTCACAATAGCAGATATTTTTAGCAATTTTAACTTTTTAAAAAATTCGGCAGGTTTTTTTCATATATTTTTAAAAAATGTAGCATCCCAGCAAAAACTAGTTAATGACTTAAAATTACTGAACTACTTACTTTTCAATGACTACTTCATACCATCTGCATTACATAGAAGTACTTAAGTAATGGCTGATATATAATTTGATACATAAGCGCTTGTTTATGAGTTGATTAACGAAATTAATAATTGATTCATAATAAAATATATTTAAGGTTTTATTTATTTAAATCTAATACAAATTGATATTTAAATATTTGTTCTTTCAATGTGTTTTTTTTATTTGTTATAAATGAATATGAATTTGAATATGTATTTTAAAATTAAAATTTTGAATAAAAACTACACTAATCAATCAACCAAACGATATTATAACGATATGGTCTAGGTTATACAAATTATAATATATGATATCGATCTTGTATCATAAACAATAGTATTTAAATTGTACCTGTCCTTATAATATCCTTTTTCCATGAAAATATCATATCGTTTTTGCAATCATATCGTTCTCTGGTTTATTGGTTATGCATATGTCCTTGATGCAGAGTAGTAAAATTTTGCATTAGAAAGCAAATTTAATTAAAGACACTGTTTGTTTGACAAATTCAGTTTTGTTGTCAAACATGTGAAGTGTCTATTTGTAAGCGAATTTGGAAGTGACTTATTTAACGCCCTATTTGTAAGCGAATGTGGTAATGAATTATTTAACTCCCTATTTGTAAGCGAGGGTGATAAGTACTTGCCTCCAATGACATCAACGTGTTAAAATAATGAGTTAAAATGCCAATGTATAAGTAGTGAAGAGTAGTTACCCAGCAAAAACTTGGTAATGACTTGCAATTACTGAACAACTTACTTTTCAATGACTACTTCTTACCATCTGCATTACATAGAAGTAGTTGAGTAATGGCTGACATATAATCTGTTACATAAGTACTTGTTTATAAGTTGATTATGGAAATTTATAATTCATTCATAATAAATTGCATCTACGGTTTAATTTTTTTCAAATCTAATACAAATTGGTTTTTAATATTTATTCTTACAATTTGTTTTTTTTTTTTTTATTACACTGAAAGAAAAATGCTTCATATATTTAATGAATCATTTTCATAAAAAAATTTTCCTTGGGTAAATGAAAATTTTCATAGTCTAAATAGAATTTCATAGTTAGAATGAAGTATTTTCGTTAAAATCGCTTCATTGGATTTCGTAATTACGTTAAAAATTTTCATCGGATATATGAAAACTTAAGTTTGTCCAAGTTAAACAAAAAATTTTAATTGGGAACATAAAAAAACAATATACAAACATAACTATATTCATAAATTAATACAAAATTATAGTTTCCTTAAAAAAATGTTTAATTGTTAATTGAAAAAATTTAAGATTTAATTATTTCATACATCTAATGTTACATGTTTGCCATTAATTTTATGAAATCAAAAAATGTTTTTATAAAAGCAACATATTTCAATAATTGCCTTCATAAATTTAAATTTTCATTATGACAATAAAAATGTCATTTTAGTAATGAAACAAAAACTTTCAATCCACTTTCAATCAGCGTTTTTATTGTTATTATGGATAATTTAATCTCATATTTACGCTCTTAATAATTGAGTAAAAAACATAGTTTTTTTATGCAAAAACTACAATGCCCCAGTAGACAAGCTGGTAGTGAGCTAGTCTATCAGCACCGAGGTTGCGCGATCGAATCCCGCCAGAGGCAGAAAAAAAAACAAAGTAAAAAAAAAACAAAGTAAAATAAAATAAGAAAAAATAGAAAAAAAAAATAATTAAAAAAAAATAATAAAAAAAAATTTTTTTTTAAGTCATTATTTAAGTCCCTATTTGTAAGCGAATGTGGTAATGACTTATTTAACTTCCTATTTGTAAGCGAATGTGGTAATGACTTATTTAACTCCCTAATTGTAAGCGAGGGTGGTAAGTACTTGCCTCCAATGACATCTCCGTGTTAAAATAATGAGTTAAAATGCCAATGTATAAGTAGTGATGAGTCGTTATATTAGCTTTTTAACTCATTACTTTGCAATGTAAGTTTTTGCTGGGATATTAATTTTAAATATTGATAATTTTATGTTTTAATCTTAGCAGAATTTTCGCATTTTTTTCATGTTACGATTTGGCAGATTTTAGCACACTTGAATTTGTCTCGAGAAGACGACTTTTTTCTATGTTTTCTTTGTTGTTCAAATAGCGTTGTTCGCAGGACGATGTCCATCATCAATGACTGTATTGCGTCGTGCGTCCCTTATCATTAACGACAAACGCTAGAGATAAATATCAATTGCTTTTAACACGAGCTAAAGGTTACGTCCTTACCTTAAATACTGTGTTCCGTCCATATACAAAATTAAGCTCTTGTATATTGGCACTACTGCCGTATTGTGAATGTCATAATAAAATTCTAACAGAGGATTTCAACGTTTATTTAACTCTTGCAGAATATATGGAAAACTTTTTATTTTGTTTTTGAAGCCAGAGGTCTATGCCACTTATCAGACTCGAGTGATAACTGCAAAGTTAGAACATCTCAAACCATCACTTAAATGCAGTCAGTTACATAGGGTGTTCCAACCAAAACGCACGATGTTAATAACAAAAAATATTACAAGTTTTCAGAGAATTATCTTAATATTTTTCATTATGATAGAAGGATCTATGACAATGATCTACGAAACAAAATATCGGACACATTTTCGCCACGGCTGCGGTGTAATACCTCTATCCGATGGTCCATATTTTCAATGAGTCTGAGACATAATTGAGGTGCAATGTCTTTAATGTGCCGAATTAACTCATCCTTTAGCTCTTGAATTGTTCTTGGCTTATTGGCGTAAACTTTTTCTTTTAAATATCCCCAAAAAAAGAAATCCAACGGTGTTAAATAACATGATCGTGGCGGTCATTTAACATCGCCACGACGAGAGATAACACGGCCATTGAATTTCTCGCGCAAAAGAGCCATTGTTTCGTTGGCTCTGTGGCACCATCCTGTTGGAACTTGATATCGTTCAGGTCTATATAATCAATTTCTGGCCTTAAGAAGTCCGTTATTATCTCGCGTTAGCGAACACTATTTATGCTAACTGCTTGGCCGACTGGGCGGACATGCACAGGTGTTTTCACATTTCCTACAGACCCGGTTTGCTGAAATTTACGCACTATTCTGCCGATTGTGGACACATTTGGTCGATTATGCTGACCAAAAAAACACGAAGTGCACGAAATGAATTTTGATTTGAACACCCATTTTCTTAAAAGGCTTCAACATTCTTAACGCGCTGCTCAATTGTGTATCTATACATGGTTAAATTTGCCACGGACTGAAGCAAACAAATGTCAAGTTAAGTTGGGCAAAAAGATTTAATGTTAAGGTGCGACTCACAATTAACATCGTGCATTATGGTTGGACCACTCTTTATATAAATGGCAGACGTTTAGCCCCCTTTCAAACTCGGCGAGTTACTTGCGCAAGTCTCTTGCGTAACTCTTGATTTGTAGATGTCAGAGGTAAGTTCGCTGTAAGGGGAAAAATTTGAGTACAGACTTTGTGGTACTTGCCGAGTCTGAAAGGTTGCTTAGGTTTTACGCTGATATGACAAACCTAAAAAAGTTGAAAAAAAGGAGATAAATCCGCTAGATTGACCTAAAACATATATAATGTATTAACAATAGCGGCCAATTTCAGCATTGCGTTGCCGTTGCGCTATTTCGATGTGATATTGTACTATATGGCCATGAGAATTTTTGACAGCAAGAGAACGCTTTCCGCTCTTGTTTAGGAATTCCTGTAAGAAGTTTCTGTGGGGTTTTTTTGTAAACCAAGGTCTATGCGAATAAGCTGAACTCAGGCGATATTTCGAAGGTCAAAATAAAATCTATCGAATGTAAACGATAGTCATTAATAATTGTAGGCAAGTGACATTATCTTTATTTCTTAAAGTCTATTGTGGGATTCACAATGTAGTCATAAAGTCATATGTCTTAAAATACATGAGTGCTGTGAGCAACCCCTCATAATTTAGTAATATACTGCTTAGTTATGGCAAAACTATAAACACAGCTTAAAAAGTCTTATTATTTTAAGACTTTTTTTTTGTTGGTAACACAACAATAATATTTTTAAGCTATTGTAAAATTTTAAAATATTATGACAATATGACTTCATAGCACACCTTGTGAATCCCCCATATGTATATTTAAATGACCCCAATTATTCCCACTAAAAGTTTTTTTTTTTTTATATTTAATACATTTTTATTTATAATCTATCCATTTAAGGATAATAAGCAAATTGGATACAATAAAGAATTTCATTAGTTGTTAGACTCCAGTGAGAACAACAACTCATAAAGAACATAATTTAATGTTTTTATACTAATATTTACAAATGGATTATCAATGACTAATTCCAGTTGAAGCTGTAAAAATTTTCAGTATCTTTTCGCACTGGTTGATATTTGTGTTTCGTGAATAATTTTTTCCTCGTAATTTGTTCCCTTTTCACGTATTTGCGATCATGAAAAACTCCCATGAAAAAAATTAATACATAAGAGAATAATAACGTGAAAAAATATGTTCGCGGGAAAAAATTCCCCTTATCGTGAATAAATTTTTCCCTCGTAATTTGTTCAGTTTTCCCTTTGAATTTCTCACTTTTTTTTTTTGCTGGGGAACAAAACATTTATGTAAGTTATTCTTCTCATAATTCGAATATTGAAGTTTACAAAATTAATTTTAAGGTCAATATCTTTTAAAAGAGTCACAAACTTATATGTATATTGTTCAACAAAATGGAAAAAACAGGTCGATTGCCTGAGGAGTTATGAAGCTTTTCATTGGTGGCAGAATTTTAAAAATTGTTTTACTACATAAAAGCGCAATAAGCTAATGTTGCAATCACTCCAATACAATATAGTTTATATTTTTTTTTTTTCTCATTAATTTGAAAATATTTTTATTTTATATATTTTATTGTTTAAAAAAAGAATAAAAAAATGTATGAACATTTTTAATTATAAAACACTTATTACAGAAATCTGTGCGATTGTTTTATTAAAATGTTATTCCATGTTCTTTACGCTATCTGTCAGAAAACAATAAGAATGTCGGCTAACACATCAGAATTTCCCATGCCTTTTTCTATAGATTTTTGTTAGATTTCTATCAGAAATGCCAGCAAAAAATCAGAATTTCCCATGACATGTCTGCCAGAATTCGTGTCAACCACTTCATACCTTTTAAGGTCAGAAATCTGACAGCATTCGTATGCGATTCCGACTTTTTTGTCGACGTTTCTCTCAGATATCCGGAAGACGTCAGACAATTTTGCTGGCTGGGTACTTTGCTGTTGTCATTTCACACATACGACATTTTAAGAGAAGAATTTCCCATTTGTTTTGAGACAGTTTCCTCTCTAGTCGTATCCCTATGCCTCTAGCCATAATAAATAAAGCACTATTGAAAGAAAAATGTTGCACTTAGAACCCCCTTTATACTATAATGACTCGAGCAGACTTCAACTACAGGTGGTGGCGATAATACAACACTCCAAAAACAACAGAAACAATATTGTGTTCAAGGCGAATTCACTAGAAGGTGAGTTCATTTCTACAGCAACAATACTTGTGTGGTTGGATTGCCAAAAATATTACTAGTAAAAAAAATTGTTAACATAAAAAGCCAATTTCTATACAAACTTTGACAAATGGACCACCGAAAAAAATAACCATATGTGACGCGTAAAATAGAAAGGGACCTAAGGGTTTTGTTCAGGAGAGCCATTTTAAAGATTTAAATACGTGTATCTTTGGTGTACCATCACTGAGCGTGTTGGTATTGGTCTCATTTGAAAGCGACACATCTTATGACGTCAGGAACGTGTTGGTCAACCTTGAAAACGCGCGTAGGTCGTCCCTACCTCTTGTTTTGTGTAGTTGGTTTTTACTGTTCCCTTTACCTTACTGGTCCCTTTCTCTTTGCGCTGTCACATATAATGACTTGACCCCACCTTTTAGTAAATTCGCCTTGATTGGGTTTTTGAATTGCATTGTTAGTACTTACGATTCCACATGTCAAAGCACTATCAAATCAAAACGAATTGGTTCGAACTGAAAAATATGCTAACACCTTGTACTGAAATCGCCTTGTAAAAGCTTAAATGCATTTGGACTTATTGTTAACTGCAGATTTTTTTCTCCCTATTGTTCTTAACTCCTTTCACTGTGCTTTTGTTTTCTTAAAACCCCATTCAAAATTAGGTACCTATTATGATTACATAAAGTACTATTTGAAGAAATAAGTGCCTTTTAACAAACCAAAAAAAAATAAATATTTTAAAATCTTTTGCTAAAAATAAACCAAACCCACAATGATTATAATGAGGTACTTGTTGAGTTTTAAGCCTTTTTATATTCTATATTAAGTTAAACTGATTTGCTGGTCTTTTCCACTTCTATTTCTTTTATTTTATTTTTTTTGTTTTTTTTTTTTTTTTTTTTTTAAAAAGTTGAAGATTTTCATTTGGTTTAAAAATTTAATACTGAAGATGCTTTAAGCAGCGTATTATTAAAAAGTATTTGTTGTTGCGCTTTTATAAATATCAAAATAAAAAAAAAAACCCTTTAGATAGAGTTCGATTGCTTAAGATTCTCTTCTTGTTTTTTTCACAATCATTCCAATGAATTGAACTGCTTGGATCTGCAATACTGTTTTTCATGTTCGATTTTTTGGTTGAAGAATGTAGATTGAACGATTGTTGAGTACGAAGCAAGAAAAATTAAGAAAAAAAATATCCCAATCCTTGGCTACTTTGGCTGCTGGAATGAATATTGAGCAAACATTTTTAATAAATATATACAGTGGCTGTTTTGATTGTTTTGCGCCTCACTAAACTCGACTTTTTTGGATTTTTTTTTTTTACTTATAGTCGATCATTATAAAGCAACTTCATCCATAATCAAAAATAAGTTTAAATTTAAGTGAGGAACAAAAGTAACAACAAAATACAGAACAAAAAAAAAACTAAATAAATGAATGAATGACTGGTTACAGTTTGATTATTGAAATTGGATCCTTGAATGGATCACGCGTAGTTCCATTGAATTCTTTTTTTTCAATATGCATATTTTTTGTTCATTTTGTTGCTAAAAGGTTTTAATAAGTTTTTTGCTAAATTGTTTTGTTTAATTTAAAAAAAATAGCCTGCTATAGGGTCTGCTTGTGGTCTGTTTTGAAGTCTTGTTATTTGTCTATTTGTGTTATTTATTTATTACAAGGCTAACCGTAGAAACACAATTGCGCCGAGTGAACGTTGTAGCGTACGACGTAGGGCCTGTTCGGAAATGCATTACTGCGCTGAATGCGCAGCGAGTTCGGAACAGTGGCACTGAAAATGTCAGCTGTTCGAAAATATGTATGTAGCTTACAAGAACAGATGAAGCGCAAACAAATCTAATGCCCCTATTGCGGTTGACAACTTTTTAAACAGTTTGGTCGTCGTTTATAAATTCGCATTGTCAATCTCAACTCAACTATTTTTTGGTTGTGTCTACTACTTTTCCCGGTATTATGGTTTATAACTCTGTGTATGTTTGCTCGACATAAACGTTATAAATATACAACTGCTTATTAGAGTGGGTTTTTAACATCGAGTTTAATCTTCGCAGCAAACTATAATTAATTTATCTGAGAATAAATTTAATTGTGTACTTATTGTGTTTGCCGTTTTTAAGTGGAAGCTTAAACCTCGCAGAATTGCCATACTGAATAACAAAAATGGCAACAACAAATTTTAAAATGGCAACGTTTTATCAATGCAAAATTTCTTCATATAATTGTTTTATTTATATTGTTTTATTGTTTCAGAATCAATAAAGTCTTCTTATTCACAAGAATGAACCATTTTTCTGTTTTATAAAAAAATCTTTTCTTTTGTGTATGTATATTTTTTTTTGTTTATATTTAATCAGCTGCTTTTTTATACATTTTGGGGCCCTATGCTCCTTATAGGATCTTCGGGAACATATATATATATATATATATTTTTTATACATACAAATATGTGTATGTGTTGACATTTGTTGATTAAGTTTAAACCACCAACATTGGCCGCTTAAAATGGCAAATACAAGTAATTAATCCTCATCTTTAAAACTACAAGTCCAGATTAAAGATGACTAAATCTCTGATCTCCATGTTAAAAACCCAACCTTAGTTGTTAAGTTGTTTTCAGTTTCAGTTGACTTGGATGTTTAAAAGCAAAAAATAAATTAGAAATATAGAAATCGTAGGTAGAGATTTGTTAAGCTGAATATTAGAATTTTACAACATTTAATACATTCGCAGATCTTTGAAAATTACAACTAAAACACAATTTGAGAGGCTTGTTAATCTAACATATTTTGATAATAAAAGACATGCGAAAATAAAATTTTTAATAAAATAATGTGTAGACTTTTCTTTATTTTCAATCACCTTAAAAATTCTTTGGGGCATACTTTTATACAAATGTTTTTACATATTCTAATGACACTTTTTCTTGATTGATATTATTTTTAAATTTTTAACTTTAATTTGTCTGCTTTTCTGTCAAACTCGATATTTTTAGTTGGCAACGCCATAACAATTTCAACTAAAAGCTGTTGTGTTTCACAATACTAAAAAACAGTTTGGTTGTGTGGAAGTTGGTTCGACTCGTAGTCAGCCAAACTGCGATGAGTTAAGCACGACAATAGGGCCATAAAATACACATCACAAAAATTGCGGATGCATATTGTGTTCAAAATTTTAATCAAACGGCGCAACAAACAAGCATTTTTTGTTCTAATTTTCTTTTCTAATAATAATATATGTAATTATAATAAATAATTTTTTTTCTGAGTAATATTCTGCATTTATTCTGCCTTCTTTTCATTTCGTTATGTTCGTTTCTGGAAAATATGTGTTATTTTAAAAGTGTAACGCGTTCTTTTCTCATCATGTTCTCCTAAAAAGAAAAAATTGCTAGATGTTCAACGCTCAATTAAATTAAAGGGCAGGAGTGCAGCTATAAAATTATTCGATCACGTCTGCCAGAATTAGCCCCTGGTTTTGTTATTATTTCTGTAAAAACCAATTTTTTAGGTCGTCTTTCGTAATTTTTTTACTTAGCAGATTTCAGTAAAAAAGAGCTTAACATTTTAAACGCTAATTGTACTTAATTATTTTATGCCGATACTTGTGTTCATTTGTAAACTTAAAATATGGAACACTTCTTGAAAAATGTTGTCAAATCACATGTAACACTTATGGTACACTTTTTTTCGAAAAGGAAACGCCATTAGTTACAGGATTATAAGGGATTCATTTGATTAACTTGGCAAGTTCCCACGACTTTAAACAACTCCGACGAAGGCTTTTCAACTCAGCAACATCTGTTCTTAAGGTCTCGTTGCTACAACAACAAATAAGCATTGACATCGTTAATTTTCAAAAGCATCGCAGCACAGTGATATTATTTCCCAACAGGCCCGAAGATACGTTATCAAATATAAACGTATCAAATTTATTACAAAGGCACACAATAGCTGGCGCAAACGTATAAGCGTATCTACGTTGCCTTAGATTTAATTATATTTTATATTTCGGTTGGGGTCGCATTGTCATAGAGAAAGAAAAATTAAAAATATTTAATTTTAAATCAAGGCGAATTCCTTACAAGTGATCTCAAAAGTCCCGCTGATAACTTTTTTTTAGCTTTTTAATAGTTGGATGTAAACATTTTTTTTATTTTAGCATTGTGCAATGATTTTACGAAAACAAAATGCTTGTGATTTTTGTACGAGTTGTACTTGTTATGGTTCCACGATTATATATAATGAATTCGCCTTGTTTTCAATTTTAAATATTGCAAACAAATTAAAAGGAGAACCAAATAAACGACAGTTCTAATTAATTTGGAATAACCAAATATGGGCATTTCCTCGAAATGGTCAACCAGGATGGAAAAATAAAATGTTGAGAATCATCGTATTTTATTGTTTATAATTATAAAAAAAAGTTTATGTTTTTATATAAAATGGTATATATGATATTCTATGATATCTTAGCCTGTGACTTGAGGAAATTGGGCTGGAAACTGGAAAATTTAATATTTTCTTTTTTTTTTTTTTTATTTAATTTATAAATTTTCTTGTTAAGCTACATCTAAAGACATTTTAAATTTAATTATTTTATATGCAAAAAAATTTGTTATGTTTGCACTCTTTCTTTAAAATCTCTCTATTACAATCAATTAAGAAGAGAAGAGTGTAAGGAGAACAAAAAAAGTTCGATTAGTTTTGTTTTCTATATTATTTGTACACCAAAGGCGTACGAACGTACGTTCGTGACCCCAGAAAATGCCCATATGTTTACGACGGAATTGTGCGTAAACGAAGTTTTTAGAAATTTACCACATTAAAGGTCCAATAAGACGTGACAATAAACATAATTGCCGTAACGATGACCATAGAATCCAAAATTCAATTGGTTTGTATGGTTATGGTTATGCCGTTATGTTAAGTCACCTATAATCAGTGTTGCCCATACGGTTGGCTTAAACAGCTGTTTTGTATGGTTATGGTTATGTCACGTCCAATTTGAGCTTAAGTCCCACGATATTGAGGCTTACGACAAAATTGTGTTTTTAGCATTAAAAATATAAGTAATTTTTTAAACGATTAATAGCTACGATTTATTTGTTTTATTTAATTTTTTTTATTTACGATTAGAATTGCTTATAAGACCTGGTTTTAAAATGTTGTGTTCCGCTTTATTATTTATGCACATATGAATATTGTCCCCCATTCCTTAAAAACGACATTTCAAGAATTTGCAATTCAAAAGTATTTATTTAATAGAAATAGATTCACTTTAATACAAACGATACCCTCAATAAATAAATTTCTTCTAATAAATGCGAAATATTCTGGTTTTAATTGGAACGAATTTTTTCAGCAGCGAAAATAAAAACAAACAAAGTTGAATTTTAAATTCATTGAATGGATTTTTGACTATTGGAAAAATGAAAACGAAATTGCAGATCTGTTAAAAGTGAAACTGAAATGAAATATCTTATGTAGAGATAAAAGTGATTAAAAAAATCAATCATTTCACCATGAATTTATATTTTAGAGCTTGCACCCTTAAATAGGTCGATTACGGATGGCAACTGTTCATCAGTTGTGTTGCCAGCAGCGAAATCAGGCTCAAGTTTTCTTTCCGAAAGTTTGACTTTATTGGCGAGAGGGGAAGAGAACAAACATGCTATTGTTCTCTCTCCTTTCATCAGTAAACTTATGTGCTGTTTTTACAACACAAGTGCTTGAACGTGTAGTAAAATTTATATGAAAAGTACTCAGTGTTTTGAGTGTTTTTTATATAAATTTTACTACTCGTTCAAGCACTCTCGTTGTGAAAACAGCACATTAGACTTTCTAAAAGAAAACTTTCATAGTGTGAACCCAGACTTGCAATTTTTGTTGCAGCAATTCTTGAGCTTATTGGTGAGAAAGGTTTGAAAATTTGGAAGGGGTACTCATCTCACCAATAAAATCAAGAATTACTGCAATAAAAATTGCAAATCTGGACCATAAATTACTAGAAATGCATTAACGAGAATTTTACAAATTCTACAGTTGAACTTCTATTTCGACTTTTCAATGCTTTTAAAGTTTTTCTCCTTACTGTATTAAGTCCATCATTACAGAAATAGATGGATGAATAGTCGTTCTTCTTTTAAACTTTCCCTACCGTTTCGTGAAATACTATCACGCTAAATTCTTCTTTAAGTTCACATGCAAGCGTTCGTATGAATACAAAAGGGGTTTCGCCTAACGTTCTTCTTCAAACACCTTATGTTCTCTACGAAACCTTACACGCCGTCCAGATCTTCCATTGTTATGTTTGCTCAAGAACAACAAAACGTTGGCTGAATTAGCAACGCACAATTGTTTATGTTCTTCGATGTGGGGGAAAACATATGGCACGAAATCCCATATCCAAATTCATGTCTGCACAATAAATTGTTTGTTGTTTTAAAATAGCGTTGGCTATTCAAGACGGCATGTTAAGAGGACGTCAAATAGGAAGCTTTAAAATCAGTCCATTCAAGTTTTCAGTTCGATTTAAGAAATTGTACACTGTATGTCTTGTTATTTAAAACATTAACGATAATTCATGCGCCGTTTTTCTGATCTGGTGGTTAAAGTAAACTAACTGAAACACATCCATAAATGTTCTGTTGCCAGGCATTTGAAATTTATCGTTTTGTCTTGTAAATTATCGTTTTTAATAATTAAGAAGTTAGAGTGCTATATTCGGCTCTGCCGAATCTTTGATACCCTCCACCGACAAAAGTGGGCTTTATATGATAAAGACATATACATTATTAGCCAAGCTTAACAAAAACGAATGTCATCATTAAAATTGGATGCGGTTTAGAACTATATTAAATTATTGACCGACAATTAGAAAGTATTATGCGTTTTTTATTAGAACTTTGAACTGGCTTGAGAAAAAATATCATGATTCGTAACAGTTTTAGCCGAACTAAAATGATTTTTAGGAGGGTAATTTGTATTGGACCTATGGTAAATTATGGACCAATCATCCCAAAATTCTGAAGACTGATTTCTGGTATTAAAAAAATTAAATTAGTATAAATTTCAATACAGCAGTGTAATTAGTTTTAGCGTTAACAGTGAATTTCACAAAATTGCATGATATTTTTTCTGGCCATATGAATCTGAGTTGGAAGAAATTTTACCGCAATATCTGTTATGGTTTTAGGCGAATTTAATTATTTTCCCAAAGTGGGCTTTATTTGGTTTTAAGCGCAATAAACTGTTTTCCGAGAGTGGGTTTATAGGTTTATATGGGGACTAGGGTAAATTATGGACCAATCTTCACGAAATTTTACAATGTGATTTCTGGTCGTATAAAACTGTGACGTACCGAATTTAATTATGATAGCATTATTTACTACGGTTTTAGGAATACTAAGCGGTTTTCCGGGAGTAGGGTTTATGTGGGGTCTAGAGTTAATTATGGACCGATCTTCATATAATTAAACAGAGTGATTTCTAGTCTTACAAAGCTGTACCGTACCGAATTTAATTATGATAGCATTATTTATTACGGTTTTAGGCGTACTAAACGGTTTTCCGCGAGTAGGGTTTATATGGGTCATATGGTCAATGGACCCATCTTCACAAAATTTAACAGTATAATTTGCAGTCGTATAAAGCGATTTCGTGCACATTTTGATTCATAGTTCTACTCCTACTGAGCCGATGTTGCTAGATTTCAATCCCAAACTGCTTAGGATAACTACAAGCAATCTTTTGCGTTTTTTGAAAGTGTTTTCAACAGACGGACATGGCTAAATCGACTTAGAATTTCTCAAGGAGCCAGGATATATATACTTTATGGTGTCTTAGATGTATAATAAAAAAGTTTCACACGGAATGACAAGCTTAGTTTACCATCATTCACCACTAGTGGTGGTGGAGGGTATAAAAACAAAACTTGGAATAATGTATTATTAGGGATATCGATTATTCGACTTTTTTCAATAACCGGTTTTCGAATACTACGAATAGTTGCTGTTTTAAAAAATCCGGTTTTCGGTTAAGCATTTTTTAAATAACCGGTTAACCGGTTTTAATTCGAATACATAAAAACACAAAAATCAAATAAGTTTTTGTAATACAACGTTAATTTGAATAAAAACAAAACAATTTGCAAAGGTAAGGAACCAACAAAATACATATGTAGATATGACTTGGATCAGACCTAACAAATATTTGACGATAAAATCCAAGAAAAGTGGGACCATTAAATTGATCAAACTTTAACTTAGTTTTCAACAATTTTTTATTGATTTACTAAACTTTATTTGTAAAAAGATATTTGTTTAATGTAATTTAGGAACTGTTGAATAATATTTGATCTAGACAAACGTTTTACAAAAGCTAATAAATTATAGGAATTTAATAAAGTTATTATTTGAAATATTCTCCCAATTTTATTTTGAATGAGTTTTAATTTGTTGGTGGTTAAGCTATCCATATAAATCAACCATATTTTTAAAAAGTTGCAAACAAAACCTCTAAGCCAGGAGTATCTATTTCAAATTATTTTGTTTTAGCATTATAGAAACGATAAGTATTTTTGTGTGAAATATTTGTCAATTCGTCGACTACAATTTAAGACCTTTCATGACATTGTTTGATTTATTCAATTTTGTGTTTTAGTTCTTGGTATTTTAATAAATAAAACTGGTAGAAATTTTTCCCATATCGTTGATTCCGCCGGAATGTTGTAGTTTTCAGCATGAAGAGATGCTAAAACTACTTAAGAGTTTTTAGTGCCTTAAAGTGCATTTCGTCATCGGCAACACAATGGACTAATATTTTACCAATTATTCATTTTTGGCCGCGTATTTTAGTAAAGTATTCTTTGTCGTCTCTTTAGAACTACTTCGAACTGAGTTAAGCTTTATGTGGATCACATTAATGTCAAGCATGTAGACTAATTAAAGGTGATAAATAAGTCGTGACGTGAAAGAACCTTTGTAACTTATCATTTTAGGGCACTTCAACCACCTAACCTTTATATAAAAATATATTTAATATTTAGAATACTCTCGCACAAAATCTTACTTTTTAACTGCACACGTTTTGTAGTATTTTGAATAGTTTTTGGTTTTTTTTTTTTTTTTTACAAGAACACACGCTTTTATAAGAGATTTGTATTTACAGTGTTCATAATGTTTTTTGACCTTTGTTACATTTTGTTTTGCCATTCTTCATTAAAAGTTTAAGTGTGACCAATATTCAATTAGAAAATACTTAAATTACGGGTACATCTATAACCAGAGTAAGGAAAATGTATATTAATTACGCATTATTAAAATAACCGGTCTATTATACCAAAATAACAGGTTTATTCGATATTCGAAAAATGGGCATTTTAAAATAACCGACATGGGCAAAGCAAAAATAACCGGTTAAAACCGGTCGAATAATAACCGTTGGATCTCCCTAGGTATTATCAATGGTCACTTAACTAAGGAAAAATTACGGCATTCTATATCGATCGAAATTACAGTGTAACTAAAATGGAAACTTCGATCGATATCGAATGCCGTAAATCGACCACTGATCTTTTTCTGATTTTAAGTGTTTAAACCATGTTTAACCTTAAGAGCATTTATCATTTTATTATAAAAATGCAGAATTTAGACTAAACTTTTTTCGAAGATTAATTTCTATAATAGTGATTTGGTCAATTTGGCCCGTTTAAGCCTAGTACTCTGTTCCAATTTGTGAAAAATGTTCAGCAACATCTATTATTTCATGCGAAAAATTTGACATGTATCAATGTTACCTATCTCGAGAGTTTGTACAATTTGACGTTTTTAATCTTTCAAAGTATGCGACATTGTTTTGCATATGTAAACAAAACCCACATGTATTTTACTAAAAAGTATTTTATTGATGAAAACCTGTTACCGGTTGTGTTATTTATGTTTTGCAGTTCTCATTTTAATATTAGGTTTAAACTTTTTTCATTTGCTTAAAATTCCACGTGAAATAAGTGCATCTTATATTATTTCGCAGTTTTAAAAAAAAATGTTGCTAGAAACATTTCGCAACTTTTTCACAAATTAAACAGAGTACAACTCTATCAACATTTTTTTCATAGAAATTCCGCACAAGTTTTTTTCATATGAGTTTTGACAGCATTTCACGTGAAATGTTGAACAGAGTACTAGGCTTTACGTTACAATTTTGGCACAAAATTACAAATTTCAAACAGACGGTTCCTTGTGATTTCACAACACTGAAAAAATAATTTTGATTCGTTCAGTACCGACTGAAAGAATTAGAAATAAAATTTAATCACTTGACCAGAATATCAAATTTCATAGAGACTAAAGGAAAATGTTAACACCTAAATATCCGTTACAGAACTTAAGAGCTGCCATCAATGAATAGACTTTCAGCGTTGGAGCACCAATAACAGTCTAATGTAAGTGATTCTTATCCCTTTTCTATTACTTTTCGTTACAAGGGAAATTTTTATTGATTTTTAACGAAATTTTAGATACATACGTATTTGTATTTCCGGATTTTTGTGACGGAAATTAACCCACGAAGCACCAATTAATAGGCGACAAAATAAAAAGTCATTAATATTTGATTTTTTTAGTTTGATATATTTTTATATATTTTTTTTAAGAAGATTAACACTAAATTAAGAATTGCGTGTTTAATTATATGTAATTAACAATTCTTAATTAAAGTTTGTTTTTTATGTTTCAATTTTATTTAACAAAAATTTTCATTTCGTTAAATAAAAGTGTTTGTTTGTCAAAACATTTCAAAGATGAAAATTTAAAACTAATTAGTTTTAATTTTGTATAATTTAAGAGTTTCTTTTTTTTCTTGTTGTTGTTGTTGATTTATTTATAGATATGTACATACACTTACTTATACCATTAGTGGATAAAATGTAATAAGTAGATTAATAATATTTTCAATAAAATATAATAACTAGAATTTATTTGTTTTCTTTTAAATGGTTTATGAAACACACTTTTGTTATTTATTTATTTGTTTGTTTGTTTAAAAACAAAAACCTAAACTACACCTTGAACTCAAGTAAATTGTTGTGTAATTTGTAAATTTCATTTATTTTACAAAATAGTTGTTCCAGTTGTTTTACTTGTTTAAACAATTTAAACAGATATATTTTTTATGTTTTATAATAAACAAAAAAAAATTTAATTCAAGGAAATTATTTATTAATAATGGTTTAATGCTTCTTATAAAAAATATTTCACATTTCAGAATTGGTATGTTTATGTTTATTTAATTTATTTTTTTTTTTTTTTATTCAAATATAAATGCTTAAAATATTTATTAGATTTTTTTTTATAATTATTGTTTTTGTTACAGATTTTTACAATATATTCCATAAGTGTAAATATAATTCAAAATAAGGATAAATTGGTTTTATTTGCAAATAAGCGTTTTTTTTAATTTACTTTTTTTAGTTTCCATATTTCTTGTGACAATTTGTTAAAAAAAATTTTTATTTTATTTTTTTTTTTATTTTTATATAAATATATTTAAATGCATTATATCATATTACAAAATTTGGTTGCATTTTTTCCCCCTTTTAATTAAAATTTTTTTATTCCATACAAAGTTAACTGAACTTTGAGGTTAGTTTTTTTCTATATACCAAATTTTGTTTTATTTTTTTTTAGGTTATATTGTTTGTTGTTGTTATTGGTATTTTTTATTGATAAATTCATAAAATATTTGAGAGTTCATATTTCAGAAGTGTTAATTACAACAGTTCATACAAAAAAAATTAATTATGCTTAAAAAGGAATTTTATGAATAAAAAAAGCTTTTGAGTTTCAGAAAAAAATTGTCTGGCTAATTTGGTGTGTATCTTCTTTTAATAATTTATGAACAAAAGGCGCCATTTTTTTATAGTGGGAAAATTTAACTCAAATGATTGATATTAAAAAAAAAGTACCCAACTATTTTTTTTTTTAAATAACCCACCCAAAATTACTAGGATTTTGTTTCAAAATTATTGAAAAATGTTGTCATTTTTTTTATATTTCAAGACCCAAAGTTGTGTATTGGGAACTTTATTTTAATATTTTTGAAAATAATAAAATTTTAAATTAAATATAAAACATATATGGTTCAAAACTATTGTATAATAAGTAGAAGGAAAATAAGATGCTTTAGAAAATATATTCTCAAATATAAAATCCCCAAAACAAAAGGAAATAAAGAAAAAAAAATCGATAATTTAAAATAAAATAATATAAGCCTCATTCACAATGGAAGCAACAATTTGATTTTTCATCTTTCTTATTCTTTTTCAAGGTGTTATTTTATTTTTTTACAGAAAAATTCAAAGTTTTAAAACTACTACAGCAAATTAGTAAGATATTGTTAATTACGCTTACGAAAATTTTTCAATGTTTTAAATGATAATATTAACAATCAACATGAATAAAAATTCCCCGGAACTTTTTCCCTGTTCCCATTTTAACAATTGAATTTAAACAGAAAAAATGAGACAAGGGAAAAAACAACCGAAGAATTTTTGTTCATAATTGGGCTGAATGTGTATTAAAAATAATCATCCTTAACGTGAATAAAAATTCCCTCCTTTCTCCTTTTCCATTTCCATTAAAAAAAATTTAACGAAATTACTAGGAAAAAATACTGTTCACTTTTAATTCACGAAAGGTATGAATAATTTATATAAAAAAACTTACGCGTATTTTGAATAAAAAGTGAACTGTTTCCCCCTCGAAATTTTGCCTTCCCCATAAATTTTTTGTCGGAAAACGGCAACAAATTTTTGAGGGAAATTTAATTCACGATAGGGCTGATTGTTTGGTGCGTAGATTGCAGACATTTCTTTCCTATTATCGCTTTTGCTTATTCACAATTGTTGCTAATATTGTGAACAGCCGTTTAAAATATTACATCCTTTGTGAATCTGGCTTGTAAATTATCTTTTAAAAAAAATATATTTTAAAAATTTGTGCTCTCAAATACGTATTAAATGAAAAGAAATTGTATTAAATATAATTTTATATAAAAAAAAAAAAAGTGTAGGGTATCTTAAAAGTGCAATAAATTTTAAAAATTAAAATATAAATTTGAAGTTCTGATAATTTTTTTTTTTTTTTTTGACATTTTAAAGGTGAATACTGAGAACTCTTCCTAGTGCCTTTTTTAACGTGTAGTTTTATTTAAAAAAAATCTTATTCAGCCTTATTACGGTTCTCGATGTCGAAAACGACTCTGTAGTAGATTAAAGAACACAGGTTGTGTGTTACTACAAAATTCGACTCACGTTGTTACCGACATCGAGAATCCTAATTATTACGGTTCTCGATATCGGTAACAACGTAAGTCGAATTTTGTTGTAGACTTAAGAACGCAGGTGATGTGTTACTTTAATCTACTAGAGTCGTTTTCGACATCGAGAACTGTAATAAGGGTGATTTTCTTTTCGAATCAAATTTTACAACCGATTTGAAAGCAGGCCGAATAGTTATTACGGCATTCGATATCGATCGAAACTACAATACAATTTATAAGCGAGTTTAAGTCGCAACAGTATACATAAGAGATCTTATCTATCAAGGCCTAATCAAACTTTTAAGAAATGTTTCAATTATTAATTAATAAATTGAATTTAGTCAGTATGTGATGAAAATCGATTGGTTACAAAACTGTCGTTTTTAGCAGGCCTAGAGTATTTTGAGCGATTTTAAAACCCATTTCTTAACTATATGCTAGGAACACAACTGGGGCAACCGACGAGTTTTTGGCCGCGAATATTCGTCGCCAAAAATAAAACATATTGGTGTATATGAAAATACACACAATAATTGCGTCCGCCGAAATTCGTCATACGCGGCGACAAATCAATACCATGACCATGTTTAGTTTTAGTTTAAAAGTATTTTAGTAAATAAAGTTACTTTTTACTTTAATAATTTATTTTTTTTATTGTATTACATTTAAAATAAATATACAAAGTATTTTGCTATAAAAATAGATTGTTAAGCATTATTTTTTTTAATATGGTCACCCTATTTCTCTCTCTTTGCACAAACAGCAATCAACTTTCTCAATTATAAAATCTGCTAGTTATTCGTCGTTTGATGTGCATCAGACGACAAATTTACTCAGCGAATTATTTTTAGAGTTGTGTTTCTAGCAATAGTCTTAATTTTTTGTTTAAAATACAGTTGAATTAGCATTAGCACTTTTGAGAAAATTGAAATTCAAGTAGTTTTTAAAGAAAAGTTCATAGTGAAATTGGCTGTTAAAATTTTTATGAAGCTGTTCTGGGTTAAATTAGACAAAATAAAAGAAAGTTAGACAAGAAACGCGATGTAATGTTTAACTCAAAACAGCAAAATATTAACACTGGCCCTTTTAGCACCAAACCACAGATGTATTAGATATTTTTAGAAATACTGGGAGCTAATTCTGGCAGTCATGTTCAAATACTTTTTCGATTCGAAAGCAATTTTATTACTAAGTCTTTCAGTCGATACTGAATGATAACAGCACTGAGAAAATTATTTCAATGCGTTCAGATCGACTGAAAGAATAGGAAATAAAATTGCTTTCGAATCGAAAAAGTATTCGATTACCGCTGCAAGAATTGATTATCGGTTTCGAATCGTTTTGTTTTTAAATTTTTTTTAAAATCACATACCTGAATTTGTATAGCATTTGTATGATCATTTTTGTAAAAATCACCTAAATGAGTCTTTTCAGATCACTTTGGACGATTAAAAACTGATTTATCACCAGAGCGATTGAAAAGGATTCACATATGATTCATTCATATGCTCAAACAGGAATCAGAAAATTCTATCAAAAATTATTCTTTCGGTAGGGAACCATTTTCTAATAACGAGAGTATTATTTATGATCAAAAAATGAGCTCATATGCAGTTATTTTGCTCTTGAAGCGGATTCCTTAAATATTCGATTATAATAAAAAATGCTAGCTGGGATGTTCTAAAAAATTTTAATAAAAAAAAATAGGAAATTTTAAATATGTATGTTCTGTAGTTTTATCTTTTGTGCTATTTTGCTTTGGCGATTTCAATATACAGCTGATCTTAACGAAGTACGAAAGCGCAAGCAAAAAGCGAGAGTTTCAGAATATAATTGGCGATTTACAACTAACATGAATTTTGGCAATCGTGCGAGTGTCAGAACATACTTGTTAGTGTCTCTCTGATTCTCTAACTTCTGCAAGTCCAAAATAATCTTGCATGTGTTTGACCGTCACTGAATTAGATTAAAGTACATTTTCTTAGATACAGACAATTCGATAGTGCAAGTGGCACTTACAAAACGATTTTGAAATTAATTTATTTAAAATGTTTTAGTTTTTTTTTTTAAAGAAGAAATTTTGTTTTTTTTTTCTTTTTGCGTTTCGAAAATATTTTAAGCAAAATCTGTTTTTTTTTATTTAAATTCCCAGGCATAATTGTTTATTTTCTTTGTTACTTTTGTTTTTTGTTAAACAAATTTTGTATGCCTGTTATAATTAATTAATTAACTTGTGTGTTTAAATGTAAGTGTGTGTGTGTGTGTGCGTTAATTATTGGCAGTTGAGGTAAATTATTGTTGTAAGTGGTTAGTGTTTTTTACATCTATTTATATAATTCTTTTTAACTTGGTTTTTTTTTGTAAGTTTCTTTGGTTCTCTGCTTTAAGAAGTATAAAATTTTGCTTTATTATTTATTTTAAGCTAAACTCTCAAATATTTTAATTTAATTTTGTTTATAAATTTAATTATTCTGTTTTGTATTTTGTTTATAAACAAGCGTATCTAAATGCCTTCCCCTACCATGTTTTTACAAAAAAAAAAAAATATATCAATATTTTTTTTAAATGTTTTTTGTTTAAATATTTTGTTTAAAGTTTTTCTTTTTAAGGCATTAACTGCCAGTTCATCTATTTCCAAACGAAGGCTTCGGTTTGCTTAACTTACATTTACTGGCTGTTAGCCGATATCGAACGTTAACGTTCGCTTAGAAAATTACATTTAAAACAAAAACAGTTTTTGAAATTTTGTTTTTGTTTTAAATGTAATTTACTATGCGAACGTTAACGTTCGATATCGGCTAACGGGCAGTTAAAACAAACAAAAATTTTAATATATTGTTTTTGTTTTACATGTAAGTCAAGCGAACGAAGTCTTCGTTCGAAATCGATGAACAGGCCATAAGTTATTTTTTGTTTTATATATAAAATATTATTTTTTTTATTAATGATCACATATTTTTTAAATTTCTTCTTTTTCTTTTTGTTTATTAAAAGGGTTTTTTATTTTTCCCTGCCATTTACAAGTTTTAGTTACTTTTTAATTTTTTTTTTTTTTTTTAATAAATTTTTAACTAAGTAAATAATAATTTTTATAAATGAACAAAAATGTTGAAAGCATTTATTTCTTTTCTTTTTTTCATAAAGTTTCTTAAGAATTAACAACCAATTTCTAGAGATTTTGGTAACTTTAGGCGAGGTTGAAAAGTTCCACTTTCTTCTTCTTTATTCAGATATTTTTTAAACATTTTTTTTTTTTTGTTATTTTATCTAAATAAATTCCTTTTTTAATTCATTTTAATTAAATTTAAGATTTGTTATGTAAGATGATTTCAGTATAAAAATTCTGTTTTTAGTTAAAGATTTTTTTGTTTTGTTTTATTTAGATTTATTCTCGGTTTTAATGTGTTTTTTCTACAATTTTTTATTTTAATTTCAGTCTATAATTACTTCTGGTTATAAAACATGCAGCCATAAAGTTCTAAAATTGTGGATTGTAACGGATTTAAGCTGTTCTTATAATAATTAATTACATTTTTTTTTTTTTTTTTTTTTTTGTTTGTTTCTGTGTTTTATAATTTTAAAACTAGTTTTATTTACAAGTGTTTTTTTATATTATTTTTAAGGATTAAAAATATAAATTTTAATAAGAAAACAGAGGTATATTTATAATAAATATGACATTTTACAGCCTACTTAAAGAAGAAAAACCGAAAAGAAAAATCTTTAATAATGCCTTCGTAAAAGAAATTATAGAAATTTTTAAACATTTTCAATTAATGTTTTAATTTAGTGTTAAAATATATATATATGTAAATTAAAATAAGATACTAATAAATTTAGTAAATTTAAAAAGAAAATAAACGACCATATAAAAGAATTCATTAAAAGAAACAAAAAATAAAAAACAATTCAAAATTTTTTTGTAAATATTTATACAAAATGATAAAAAAAAAACAGTAAGAACTATTTAAGCTACGGCCACACTTGGCAAATATTTGTCAAAAAAAAATAACCAACAGGCAAACTAAAATTGCATTTCCTTAAATTTTCAAAATTAAATGTTTAAAATAAAAATAAAGTGTTGATTATAAAGACTCTGGTAAATTAGCACACTTACTTCGAACAAAAGTAGTGGTTAAACTATTTAATAAAATATTTGCCAAGTGTGTCTAAAGCTTAATTTGAATAATTTTGTTAAAAAAAAATATGAAAAATAAAGCGGAAAAATTAAAAAAAAAATTATTTTAAGCATTTTCCATATTAACCATTTTAAGCAAATTCAACATTAAAAGAAAACAATAACATAAAAAAATTCCAATATTTCCTTTTCAATTTCCAATTTTCTTTCTTCTATTAACTTTTCTCCCTTTTGCAATAAAAAAGAAAAGAAATTCTTTTTTTTCCAAATATTTCTTTAAAAAAAAAATCTTAAAAACTAAAAGCTACAAATAAAAAACTAATTAATTAATTAATAATTATAATTAAAAAAAAAAAAAACTTATTAAAAAACTACGACTTAGAATTTTATATCCTGCACCTCTTTTTGGGCATTGGCTTGCATTTTACAGGTTTGTGTTAGATTTGGTAGTAAATTATTCGCATTTAAACTACCCGCCGCTGCACTAACGATATCCAAATGATGATGGTGATGATGATGATGATGCATTGCTGGGCCGGAATGATGATGATGATTATGATACGCATGATAATGCAAATATTGAGGATTATTTTGTATAAACTGAGATTGTGCTGCTGTTAATGTTGTTGTGGAGGTGGAGATGTTGCTATTGTTGTTGTTGCTGTTAAAGGAATTATGTTGCTGTATTTCTACACTACCCAAATAGGGTTGTAAATTACGACTGTGTTCTTCAAATATGGTTTCCATTTTCATCATACAGTCATGGAGGTAATCCTGGAAGAGAACAGAAAATTTAATTTAATTGCTTTATTTTAAATAAACAGACAAACTAAAAAATCCTTTTCTTTAATTCCAATATTTATTTAATTATAATACAGGGTGTTCGCCGGGAAGGTATACTACTTTGTTTGTTTATAATTTTTGAATAAATGAAAGAGAATGGATTTTATATTGATAAATGTTTTATTTAATGTCGGCAATTATGTATGGAATACAATATCAGATAAATGTCCGCAACTGTTAGTCTCACAAATGCGAGCCCTTTTGAGCACATTTTTCATTACATTCTCACATTTTCAAAGTAGTAAGATCCAATGACGCCTCCTGACCAAATTGAACACCAGATTGTCACTTTTAAGGTGACTGATGAATAATTTGAGGGTTTTCCATTGCCCAGAACCGACTATTCTGTTTATTCACATATCCATTCAAATGAAAATGTGCCTCGTCACTCACTATGATTCGGGGTTGCCGTGGGCGAGCTATAACATCCTATTGGCTTATGTACGGCGGCGTAAGTGGTCTTGTGAAAGAAGCTCTTGTGTGAACAGAATCTTAAATTGAAGCAAATGCAAATCCTTGTGCAAAATTGTGGCCAACGTTGTGTCGAGTTAAGGTTGATGGATTGTTTTGGACACTTTCTTGAGCAGCAGACCCTCTTTCTTCGAAATCATTCACTACACGATAAATAGTGCGTTTTGTTGGCACGTTGTTTCTACCAAAAATTGCACGTAACTTTCTCATCGTCACAGTAATCGATGATTGATTTTGATAAAATGTTTTAACGATTAAAACACGTTGGTTTATCGAATATATTTCCATAATAAATATGCCACGTATCTATTTCACGACTGCCAAATATGAACTGTCAAGGCTTATGTTTACCAAAATGGCGACAAAACAAATTAGTATACCTTCCCGGCGGACACCCTGTACAAGAAACAGTCTTTTGATATGTCTTGCCGTAGAACTAAATTTATTTTGTAATATTAAGACTATAGTAAATCTTACTAACTATTACCAAAAGTAGTGGTTATGCTTATTTGGTCAAATATTTAATAAGTGTGACCGTAGCTAAAGAGAATTTTGTCATTAGAGGAATAATTTGATCCGAGTTTTGATTTTGATCCACTAGTAGCAAATGAAGGTATACTAAGTAATTCCGTATGAAGCTTTTCTTAATATTTATCTAAAGGGGCCCGCCCACACAGCTACATCATGCACTCGCCGTCTAGTGTTGGTGCCAGTAGTTTAGTCGTGTATGGGCATTTTGTGAGTTTGTACATTTTGCTGCAGTGATGTCAAATAGAGTTTGATATTTAGCTAATGGTAACAGTTTGTGCTATTGTGTATGGTGCAATTACCTCAGTTGAGAAAAGTTGTTAAATAGTAAACAACATGTTACTATACTTTAAAAAAAAACATTTTTTGTTGAAATACAATTTGTTTCAATAATTTATTATTGCAACATAACAAACGCTAAGCACTTTTAATAACAAACTGCGTCACTATTCATTATGACTGTTCAAGAAAAATACATGAATTGTCCTTAAGTTAATGCGGTACGCACTAGTTGCAACAACTCATCCGTACAAAATGTTTAAAGAAATTAATATTGCACCAGTATGCTTGTACGGTATGTGTTTCGAGCACGATTCAACATCACTTGTTTGTACCAGTATTCTGGAGTAGTGATGCTTAAGACCCAATAAATTAAATATATTCTGGGTCCTTGAGTAGTTCTAAGTTGATTTAGTCACATCCGTCGGTTGAAAACTCTGTTACTTTCGAACAACTCAAATGAAAAGAACAATATTGAGATTTTAAATGGTTTCTAGTTATCCCAAGCAGTTAAGGATTGAAATCTAGCACAATCGGTTCAGTAAGACAGGAGTTATAAAGCCAAATGTACAACAACCACCCTACACAATAACACCTAAAACTGTAACGAATAATGCTATTGTAATACAAATTTGGTTTGTCAGAGCTTTATAAGACTAAAAATCACACTGTCAAATTTCATGAAAATCTTAATTTAACTTAGGCCGCGTCTCATATTGATTCAAAATTTCAATAAATATCTTTGGATTATCTACTGATTTTAACGATTTCTTTTAACTTTGTCAATTTAATTATGTTTTGAAACCTCAATGGAGTTCCTTTCGAAAGCCTTCATAAGATAAGGGTTATTTCGATCTTACATAAATTGATTTACACTAAAAGGCCGAAATACCTTTTTGAAAAATTAAATAAATGCTAGATCACCAAGGGGTAAAAGGATCATATTTCCGAAATTTTGATGCCTAGTTTCTCAATGGCAATTTTTTTTCAACGCTATTCGCCTTTCGAATGCTCTTCCTTATGACCAACAAATAAACAGCAACGCAATGTCTTTTAGGGAACTCCTTTTTAAATATTTGGCCTAATTTATTTTCTTCAAATTTTTTATGTTAGAATTTATTTATGTTTTATAAAATTTATTTTTTTCTTTCTTTCTTAAATTTTTTTTAATTTAATTTTTATTATACAATGTTTATAAACATAAATTTTTTTAAATTATTAATTTGATTTCATTTAAGTTAAGTTTAACTTTATTAAATTTGGAAACTAATTTGTACACATACAAAATCCTGCACTGTTATTATAAGACTTAGTTCTGTTGTGCAGGAAATCATCATCAATAAATAAATAAATAAATAAATAACCCCTTCTTCTCATATTTTTAAGTTCGGTTTTGTATTTAAAAATTTTTTGTTTCGATTTTATCGATATTTTTCTCTTTGAATATAAGAATTTTCTGTTGAAACTGTTTCATTCAAAAGTCCTTTTTTTTAAATTTAATTAGATTTTTGTGATTTTGGCCATTAAATGCGCTAATTTTTTTAAATTTTATATTTTTTTTTAGTTTTCAAGCGCCCTGGAGAGTATCAAATAAACACCTCAATCACATATCGTTATATAAATTCATAAAAGCCCTAAGTAACATTGAAAAAATTTTACAGGAGAAGAAAAAAACTCTCTAATATGAAAAATTAACCAAAATTTTTAAAAAAAACTTTTCATTTTAAGCTTAATTTTTATTAAATAATTATTACTTGAAGAAAAATATCCAGTTTTTGTATTATTTGCAGAGATATGAAACTTACGCCCTTGAAAATTGGTTTTTTCTGAAACCGAAAAGGGCGTAAGTCAAATTAAAAAATGGTTTCGGTAATCTTGAGGAAAAGTTTTTTAGTTTATTCATTAGTTAAATAAGATATATAGGTTTTTTAATTAATTTTCTTTTTATTTTTACTAATAAAACATAAAAAGTAATCAATAAAAAAAATTAAATAAAAGGAAATTCTGATTATAAAAAAATAATATTATAACATTACTCATTTTCATGTGGTAAATTAATATAAAAAGAATGACAATCTTCTGGAATGAATACTTTGAGATCATTTAGATGTTCCCACTTCTTTTTAGAAATTTTTAATCTCTGGCTATGTAATGGAAAGAGTTCGGTGTTATGAATTATTTTTGCACTTCGGTGTGGAATTATTGCATATTCTTCTTTTATGTTTGTTTTAAAATAAATAGTTCCAGAAGGATCATACCCCAAAGCTCGAATTTTGTTAACGGTGAGATCTCCTGCTTTCTTTCCTGTAAATTTTTAGTTGCATGAATATGTTATGAATATTTGTAATAATACTTTTACCTGGACGAATAGAGGAGTAAAGCTTAGGAAGAGAGACGTAAGCCAAAAAAAACGAATGTGTAAGGTGATGGGTGTTAAGTGGAAATGGAGATTTTCGCGAACCTTAACATACTGAACGAATTCAGAAGGAAGATTAATTTTCTTGTTATTAATTTTTCTTTGAATAAGTGAATGTGTTGAATCACATTCCATTTGGGTGTGTCCAACTATTAGATATTTTTGTTCTATAGTTATGTTTTTTTCTTTGCATAAAGATAACAATGCGTTTGACAATATTAAATTGCGGTTTTGATAAAAACAACCGTCAGAATATATTATGAAATGGTGAATATCTGGGAACTGAAGTATACATTTTTTTAAGTGTTTTATAATACATGTGGTGAAAGTGGACGCTACAAGATTTCCTTCAGATTCATCCCATATATAATTGTCAGACTCATGAGTAATAATATTATAAATAGTGAAATTATGCACTTGTAACTTCATTTTATAATATGAAGCGCTTGCATTTGTTTGGGGAATCAATTTTACTGCTTGCATATCCATGCATAATAATAAACACAGTTTAGACTTGGCATTTTCGACATCATTTGCTTCTTCTGCTCTCATTTCATCAATTTCTAATCGATGACTGTTATATTGATCCACAGTTTTGTTTTTTGCTTCATATGATACGCAAGTATCGCACATATCATTCCTTGGTTTAAATAAGGAAGTATTTTGTTCTTTTATTCTAAGCATAAAGTTTTGATACGATACTGCCGAAATTTCATCATCATTGTTTTTTATGCATTCTTCACAATATAATTTATATAATTGACTGTATGATTTAACATCTGTTTGTAAATAAAGTTTGTTTGAGTATTGACTTCGGTAATGGGATTCAAGTTTCGGAATATCGTTTAACCAATTATTTAAAAAGTTAAGACGCTTTTCATATTTTTTACCATTAATCGAGGTTTTTCTTTTTGGCAGTACTTTACCCAGTTGCGCATTATCTAAAATGTTTGAATCTACCCAATTCCTTATCATTTTTTCATTTACTCCAAGAGTTGACATAAACATTTGCCTGCAAACTTGGGTACGAAACGTTTTAACTCTTAAATAATAACGTTTAGATATCGATCTCCTCGAAAATACTTTACAATTTCGTGCCTTTTCTTCTACGTCTACTTGACATTTTACATACACCTTTTTTTCATCCCACGACATGCTCCAAAATCGATCAAATATTTCTTGGCGCTTCTTTCACAAAATTCTGACTGACATCTTAACCCCATTTTTCGTGGATTTTTTTCGCACATAATTCCTTTATTGATTCCTTTATACATTTTACCAGACATTCGATCATCGTATTTTTTATTCACTTTTTTCACTGATTTATTTAAATTAGTTTCCAAATCCATAATGAAACGAGGCTGTTTTTATTTTACTTTACTTTGATTAACTGCTTCCTTCAAGAAATAAGTATGTACCTACTTACTTAGCGGTTTAAATAAAGTAAAAAAAAAAAACAACAATGATATTTTATTACAACACAACAATGGAAAACTAACTGTTAATTAAAAATAACTAATAAATTACTTTCTTCTTTTATGTTTGTTATTTATTTTTTATCAAAAGGCGTAAAGCCTATAGTACACGGCATGTAAAAAGACACATGCGCATGTGGTTCTGACGTAATTTTGACGTCAATGCAAAGCCACAATAAACATTGCGGGTTGTGTGATGACGTCAAAATTACGTCAGAACCACATGTGCATGTGTCTTTTTACATGCCGTGTACTATAGGCTTAAGTTACATTCTTATTTTAAGAATTTTTTCGCTTGCACTTAGGGCTTTTAGAATTTTGTTGATAAGAACGTTGTTTTTAATAGAATAAAATTTTGCAGGAACATGTATTTTGTTACGGTAAATCATAATCAATCAAAAAGTCGATTTCGAATTTTTTGTAACTTAGGGCTTTTTTGAAATTACATGACGATATAGTTGTGTACGCGTGCAGTCGTTCTTTTTCGGCTACCCCTACGCGTTGTCGGCAATGCTTGATTTTATGGCTGATTATTTGATTGTCTCCTGTTCAAGGCGAATTTACTTCAGGTGGCGGCGAGACTACAACAAGTCAAAAACACGAAAAACAACAGGGTATTTTGTTTTGGTTTTTCGGTCATGTAATCATAGCTGCCAGATTTGACGATTTATCGTCATTTTGACGATTTTTAGGTACAAAATTGGTCTATTGACGATAGGACGATTTATACCCCAAATTTGACGATTTTAACCCCAGGATTACCGTCTTGGTCTGGCCAGACCAAATTTGTGTTTTGCTATGTTCTGAATCGAATGAAACCAATTTGGATGCGATTGGAGCAAATAAGTGGGGTTAAATTCCATTTTGATGTAAAAGTCTATGAAATTACCCTCTTGGTCTAGCCAGACCAAATTTTTTTTTTCCTTGAAAGATATTTCAAGTAGGACAAAAGATTAAAAAAACAGATACGTGAATTCTAGAAATGATATCTTCTAAATCGAATGAATCAAGTTTGAATCAAAGCAGAAAACTACGGCCCATTATGCGCTTAGTTCAATCTAACTACAAAAAACTAACGCAAAACTCGTTTCAGCTGTAGTAGATGCGAAAAAGCCATGTGCGAAATCAAAGACTAAATTTTCGATGGAATAAAATTATATAATAAATTTGTATAATCCAAAGTAATTAGCATACGTTCAATAAAAAATATATTTATTTACTTTTTATTTAATTGGGGGTTTTAGTGGTTACCGAGTTACCGAGAATCCTAATGTTAAAATGACAAATTTTGTTCAAATTTACAAATATTTTTAAAAAAAATTCACATTTTAGTTAAGCTTCTAATATAATTTCATTTGAATTATTTGATTGGCAGTAACTTTCATGTCTTAGCTGTTCATCATACTAAATACGATTGTTTTTTTTAGCACGATGCATATTTTTAAGAGTTTTAGCATAACTTGTAAACTGATAGAATTTTTGTGCAAAAATTTTTTTAAAAACAAAAATTCGTATTTTGATACTTATTTTTAAATTTGATTTTAAATAATTTATTTATAAATTTTTTACGGCCATGTTCTGGAACTGGAAATCACGAGAAATTGAAATCGAACAAAATTTTAAATTTATCCTGTGTTTAAAGTTTATAAAAATATTTTTTTTATACGCCTCAAATCTTGAGGTCCACTAACCTTTACCACTACCTCTTTTCAAATCAGGAAAACATGCGTTCAATTAACAAAAAAATTTATTGAAAATATCCAATTGGGTCCAAGTGTACTGGTACACGACTAGAACCAATAGTACTAGTGATTTTCTAAGAACACACAATGCTAATTTGAGCATTAAGATAGTATAGAAAAGTACAGTCGAGTACTAGCTCTGGTGATCTTTGTACTAGTTTAGTACTAGCTAGGTACTAGTTCGATCTCCAGCAGGTAAACTTTTTTTTCAGAAAGTCTGATTTTATTAGTGTTTACCAGACTTAATTTCTTAAGCAGGATTTTCGACGTGAAAAATGGGTGTTTGATATACTTTGGTTTTAGTTTATTTTATTAGTTTTCTTATGAATGCCAATACCCTTGAAAAATGTTTGGTTGTGTTACTTCAATAATAAGTTTCTTAACGAACATTTTTATTTAATTTCAAAAATAGGCGGAATATATTAAAATTTTATTAGCAGCGAAAACTAAAAATAACAATTAATTTTCAAAACTTATAAAAATTGAGTGGTTTTTTACAATGACGATTTTTGTGACGATTTAGCATAGTCAATTTGACGATTTTGACGATTTTTTCCTCAAAATTTTACGATTTTCGACCAATTTTATCTGGCAGCTATGCATGTAATGTCAAAAACAAGGCGAATTAATATATAAATGAATTCGCCCTGTTTAAACAGTTGACTAAAGCAGGGCTACCAGATTTGCGATTCTAACCTCAAATTAGATAAAAAAAAAAATCATTTTGGGTTTATTTGAGAATGTAAAAAAGAACTACTTTTCTTTTTGGGGAAATTATTGAAAGTTTTGCTTCTTTTACATTCTTACCTTCATAAGGTCTGCTTAGTTAAAAAACTCATTTCAATAAAATTCATATTAAACAAATTATAACCCAAATTAAATACCGGACGGATGAAAACTGA
Organism: Pollenia amentaria; assembly: GCA_943735925.1. NCBI lineage: Eukaryota > Metazoa > Arthropoda > Insecta > Diptera > Polleniidae > Pollenia > Pollenia amentaria. The sequence goes on along the minus strand of OX031008.1, from coordinate 192,766,566 downwards.
TCGCTACATCAGCTTTTTATTCAAAATGTATAGGCAGAAGAATTTTGTGTATCTAAGAAACCACGGCCCAACGAGTAGGTCTGCATAAAACTACAACAATGCACCAATAGAAAAAACAACACTCATTTTATTTGTGTAAAACATAAAGATGTCATAACCAACCACAATTGTTTATGTAGAAAATTATAGCGATTGCACGAAAAACACACAACTTTGCAAAAAATCAGCAGGCGTTTTGCGCAGACCTACTAATTGGACCATGTAAAAAACGTTTACCTATTTTGTTTAGGTCAGCATGCTTACGTTCTAAGAAGTAAAATTACTTTTCAATGTATATCCACAAATATAACGGCTAAGCCAATTTATATTTCAGGCGTAAAATGAGTGTGCTTGTGGGGTCCTTATTATAACCCTAATTCACCACATTTGAGGGGATATTTTAAGAAATTTTGATTTTAAATTCGGGATTGAAGCAAAAATGTACTTGGCAACCCTAGACTAAAATTAACAAAAACATTTGAGTCAAAAATAAAAACAAAATTAAATTATTTTTAGAATTAAGAAAATAACAGTTTTAATAAAATAAACTTGTGCAATTTATGTGATCACTTAATTGCAAATTCGGTTGAAATTAACGTTGTTTTGATAATAATTAAAACCGTTTCTTTTCTTTATTCAGTTTATGAATTTGAATAAGAAAACCGCACAAAACATAAAAATACCTGTAAGATATAGTGATAATGGTAAAAATTAGTTTTTGTGACCTAAAAACGATCTGTACTTAATTTTCATAGATAGTTTCATTAATCATCTCTTTAATTTTCTACTTCTTTATTAATGAATTGCAAACTAAAATTTAATTTAAAAACACAATTTTAAAAAGCACATGTAAACAAAACTTTTGACAATTCTGGCATGACTAAAAAAATAACCGGCTGTCTCTTCGCCGCCACCTGAAGTAAATTCGACTTGCTCCTGTTGTGATTGACAAAAAAAATTTTTTTTATTTGCTTTGTGTTTTTTGTCATGAAAAATATACATTATTTTGCTTTTTTTTTTACAAAATACAATTAATTGTTGATTGTCGTGTCTATTTTTACGTCTCCGAAAAACCCTGAAATAAACGACGCTAACACAAATGAACTGATTGATTGTCTTATTTGATAGTTTCCAGGGCCCTTTAATCAAAATTTGGGTTTATCGTTTTTTATTTTATGCGATTGAAGGTTTAATGAAATGCATAATAGTTTTACAGACATAAAAATTTAATACTGGTTTTAGATCTGGCAACTCTATTATGTGGGAATTTATGCTTTTAAGAGGTTCTATTTGACTTGGCGAAATTGTCACATTTTAAATTGCGAAAAATTCAAGACTAATTTTCGTCTTGTTTTGGGATAGGAATTAAACTCTTTTAGGTTGGGTTTTTGAGATGTGGATTAAGTTTAAGCTTAGTTTAACGTAGTCTGAAACTCGATTTTTTCCGGCGAAATGGGATTTTTTTTATATGGTTTTGGTTTTTCATTTAAAGACCAACATTTTAAGCTGTTCCGTCAAAAAATTGTATACAAACTTGGTCATGGCAGCACAAATCTTTTTCAGATTAACTAAACTAAATTAACTAGTTTAACTGAGATCTCAAAAACCCAAGCTTACATTTATCACATCTTAAAACTATATTCTCATGTTCCGCAACAATCGGTTATACACACCGGAAGTAGTCAGAATTCAACCAGCAACGACCAAAGACAAGGCGAAAATGAATACTTGTGGCCCTATTGATACAACGATACAATAATAATAAAAAAAAACCAACACGCAATTCGCCTGGTACAACTTTACCAATCTGTCAATAACACAAAGGGAATATAAAAAAAGTGTAACAATGTTCATTGGAGAAAAGTTTCTTTTTGTTTGCTAAATTTAATTTGATTATTTTGACTACTCACATTTCACAATTTTTCTCTCTTATGAATTTTGACACAACTTTCAAAGACGTAGAATAAATTAAATGAAAGCCAACATGAAAACATAAACAATTTTTGACACTTCGGGTTTGAAGAGCCAATTTGCTTTTGCAGAGTTTATGATGACGTTGGCTTATGATACCTTGTATGCAATTCGTCCTGGACCAAGGATAATCAATTAAGCAAGCGATTCTGCTACAACAGCAAATCTATTATCATGTGCAAAATTGTTTGAAAAATCATGGTTTCATTTATTTTAGAATGTTCCCAAAACGATTCTAATATTCTGTTTATCTAATATGATGTTAGTGTTAAGTATAGACTCATCATGTTAGAGGTTTTCTCATGCCATAGCACGGTTGTCAAAGCATGTTATAACCACGCTTTTATAAATTCATGTTATAACAGCAAATCATGTCTGTTGTAGACGGGAACTACAGAAAGATTATCCAGACACTGCTGGATAAATAACAAATTTCACTCTTTGTTGGCGGAAAGGTCGGAGAGAACGTTACCGTCGTTTACAATAAAACCGAATTGTAAATTACAGCGCATGATTTGATTTGATACTTCTACATAATTTTTCCTTAGACGGAATTAAGTCATTGGCTTGTTATTGAGTCCCTCTCATCAGCTTAACGCTGATATTAATCAAACCTCAGATAAATTTCTTCCCACAAATTAATTCACTCTCACTACTCTGCTCATTTTCCTTTATTTGACCCTGTGAGAAATAATCTTATGGAATAAAAAGCAATACAACCGCAATTTCTTATTACAAATCAAAACATTAAATTTTATTTTTTTTTTTTTTTCTTTAATTCACTTCCACTTACACATTCTAAACTTAGACAATTCTATTTAAAAGCAGTTATAAAATATTTTCACACATTCATTACAATTTTTAAACAAATCCTTTTCCCCAGAAAGCAATAACTACAAGAGACAAATAGAAACTTTTACAAAGTAATAAAACGCAATACGACTGCACCAGAAGAAATAAAAAAAAAGTAAAAATAATTAAACTTGAACTTCTTCATTATTATGAAATTTATTGAAATAACAAAGAAAGACAGACAGAAAGAAAGACGAGCAGACAAGGGAGGTCTAAACAGGGAAACAAATTTCAATATTAAATGCCAAATACATACAAAATGTTTGTATGAAAATACGTCCACGATGACCTCGACATTAATTAATTTGCAAATTAACACTGTCATTAAAATTAATTAAATGCGACGACGCATTCAATTCTTTCTTTCAATAACTAAAAAATAAAATGCAAATATTGTCACTAATTCAAATATTTGAAACGATACCAAATACAATAAGAATTCGTATTTGTGTTTGTATTATTTTATCCTGGGAACTTTTAAATATTTTTATTTCAAGTTTTTTTTGTGAAATAAAAAAAAAATACCAGCAAATAAAAATTCTTATCGAATTTATAAAAAGTTGTTTTAGTTATTTACGACTTTTTTGTTGTCTTTAGCGGTTGTTTTTATTTGTTAGATTTGGTTATTTTTTTTTTTTTTTTTTTTGGATTTATTTTTATTTTATTTTTTATTTTTCTTACCTGTTCTACACTGGTTAGATCTGTAAGGAGATTAAGTAAATGACGCAAATTTTGACCCGTACGTAAATGCCAATTTAAACCACTCAAGGCAGCGGCTATTGAAGATGCTGCTACAGTACTGGCTGAATACATTGAAAAATGATGCTCTGCAACGAAAACAAAAAATTATTAAATTAATATTGAAACAAAATAGCTTTAAGGCAATTAAAATACTTTATTAAAATAATATAAGTTTAAATTTTAAGCAAGTGTTTAGCAAATATACAAAATATCATTTTGAATAACATTTCGCATATAACAAGAGAAGTTGCTTTTTGTTTGCAATAGTGGCTCAGATTCTGACAACTTTTTGTATGGAAAAGATGCTCAGATTCTGACAACTTTTTGTATTGAAAAGTGTCTCAGATTCTGACAACTTTTTGTATGGAAAAGTTGCTCAGATTCTGACAACTTTTTGTATGGAAAAGTTGCTCAGATTCTGACAACTTTTTGTATGGAAAAGTTGCTCAGATTCTGACAAATTTTTGTATGCAAAAGTTGCTCAGATTCTGACAACTTTTTGCATGGAAAAGTTGCTCAGATTTTGACAACTTTTTGTATGAAAAAGTAGCTCAGATTCTAACAGCTTTTTGTATGAAAAATCTACTCAGGTTCTGAAAACTTTTTGTGTGGAAAAGTTGTCAGATTCCGGCAACTTTTCGTACGAAAGAATTGCTCAGATTCTGACAACTTTTTGCATGGAAAAGTTGCTCAGATTCTGACAACTTTTTGCATGGAAAAGTTGCTCTGATTTTGACAACTTTTTGTATGAAAAAGTAGCTCAGATTCTGACAACTTTTTGTATGGAAAAGTTGCTCAGATTCTGACAACTTTTTGTATGGAAAAGTTGCTCAGATTCTGACAACTTTTTGTATGGAAAAGTTGCTCAGATTCTGACAACTTTTTGTATGGAAAAGTTGCTCAGATTCTGACAACTTTTTGTATGGAAAAATTGCTCAGATCCTGATAACTTTTTGTATGGAAAAGTTGGTCAGATTCTGACAACTTTTTGTATGGAAAAGTTGCTCAGATTCTGACAACTTTTTGTATGGAAAAGTTGCTCAGATTCTGACAACTTTTTGTTTGGAAAAGTTGCTCAGATTTTGACAACTTTTTGTATAGAAAAGTTGCTCAAATTTTAACAACTTTTTGTAAAGAAAATTGATTAAAATTGATATTAATTTTTGTGAAAATATAACAAGTTTTTATAGAAAATTTTTCGTTTTAATATTTTTTTACAACTTAAATGCATGTTCTGCATTTATACAACACACTAAATAAGTAAAGGTGGGCATTTTGAAACGAAAGTGTTGTAATCAATGCAATTAATTATCACTTCACATCGTTTTGCACATTCTTTTGAACTCATCTTCAATTTTTTGGTAGCAACTTAGGATCACAAAACAGAAAAAAAAAAGATTTTATTACAGTTAGATATAAAAACAGCAACAATCTAAAAACATGTTAATTTCTTCAGCAAACTATTGAAGCTTAAAAGTCTCAAATTTCAAATGCACAAACCAAAGTGTACCAAAAAAAAATGAAACTAATTCATAAAAACAGCACCCTCATTATGAATTAAAAAATATGACAATAAACTAAATAAAAAATTGAGCGAAGAAAAAAAAGAGCTAATTTAAGAAATAAAATATAAAATTGATATCTGAGAACAACAAGTAGTGGAAACATTTTCAATTCACTAACTCGCAAATAAAGAACAAAAAACCGCTTAGATTTTAGTATTCAAAGGAGTTTTGTGTTGTTTGCTTTTTTTATTTTTTTTTTTTTTTTGTTTTTTGAATTTATGGCGTTGAAAGGCATAAATTTGTACAATTTACGTCTTAATTGAGAAACTTCAAATGAAACCTTTAAAATCACTTCATTTTATTTTTTCTTCACTTTGACTTTTTCATTTTTGAAATGGAACTTAATCGCTGCATTTTATTTCAATGTTTCGGTGTCGTTTTTTCTTTTTTTTTTTAAGGCTCTAGAAATAAGACAAAGACTCTTTACAACGCTGCCAAGCAACCCAGACCAGGCCACTATCTGCAAAGCAATTCCTTCTGCTCATTCCATAACGCATTTTTCTCCTTTTTTTCTGTGTGTTGTAGTTGCAACAACGTAAAAGTAATTTACATAAAGTTGAACTTTTAATAATATTTTGTATCGTAACGATGCGTCGACATGGTTAAAGGAAAAAAATGTTTCAGAGCAAAACTGAAAATTGAAGAGACAAAAAATTGAGAAGCCCTTTTAAGGTGGCGCAAAAGGAATCCGGTTTTCGAGTTTGGTATGTGCTGGATTGCGTACCTTCACAATGCAAAAAAAAAAAAAAACTAAAATATATAAACAAAAAAAAATATTTTCAAAAACTTCAAATTGTTGGTGGTGGTGTCTCAGCTTGATCTTCCAAATAAATAAATTTCCAATGAAATTTTAGACATTTTTGTTGAATCTCAACAAAAACCCTTACACATACACATGCGCACACTCTCCCATTCCTGAGTTCATTGAAGACCGCTAATGATGGCTCGCTTAGGCACAAAAAAAAAAAGAAAGAAAAGAAGGTGGTGGTAAAGGAGGGCATTTGATGTTATAGAACATGGTATGGAAAAGATATGAAGAAGATTTTTTAATAGCATTGTTAATAATGTTAAATAATTCATTGTCGACCACCGCAATGTTTGTTGTATGGTGTAAGACAACAAAACTACAGCAAAATCTAAAAAATCCTTAACAAACAAATTCGCTAAGAAAAAAAAACACTTTTGAAGAAAGAAACCCAGCAAACACTTATATTATTAAAATTAGCTGTAAGAAAGAAATTCCGATAACTTTTCTAAAGGGATCGAAATGTTTTATTTTGGTGTCATGAGACTCTATATCGAAGGAAATGTATCGTAATTTGAGATGAGAGCATTCGATATCGAGTAACCAAAGACATTAAATCTCTCGAGTTTTCATTCGATACGTCACTGTCTATCGTTTGCAGAAAAATAAGATGGCTTACTCGATACGATAGTTCACTCGATACCGAATGCGGTGATTAGACCCCAGGTTTTAAAGAAAATAAAACTAACTAAAAATTTGTTTTTGTTTTAAATGACACTTTCGCGCTCGCGTTCTACAAACTGGCAGTAAAACTAATTTTGTAAACTTGATGAGTGTGGCTCTGTACTTGGATTTTGGTTTCGATTGTAATAACAAATTTCTCAAATGATGATAATTTTTTTACAAAAAAAAATTGATTTATTTCTCACAATTTTTCCTTTAGAATAGTTGTTAAAATTTTGATATATTTACTCATATTTAGATATATTTTCCATTGCCTGGGGGTTACACGTTCAAGTTTTACCTTTTTTTAGTTTCGATACACTCATACTTTTAAAAATTGGTATGAACTTGCCTTTGAAGTTCTGTTTTTAAAGAAGTGTGCTTTAATTTTCAGTCAAGAAAATAAAATATTTAGAGCAATTTTTATTCTTCTAAAAAAATATTTTGCCATATTGCCTTGTTTCCTTGACAACGACGTCTTTAAAAATAAAATTACGTCACAGCTGTCAGTCTAAATTAATTTTGAGATGCAGTATGTTTGGAAAGTGTAAAGGAAAAACTTGAATTACTGCAGCATTTGATAAGTGGTCCATACTCTGACAACTTTTCCTATTAGAAAATTTGCTGAGATTTCTAAATCTTTTCTATTAGAAATTTGCTCAGATTCTTATAATTATACTCATATTTTGAGTAAAATTTATGAACTTTTTCATTCGAAAAGTTGATTAACTTCTAACAACTTTTCCCTTAGAAAATTTTCTTATACTCTTAACAACTTTTTGTATAAAAAAGCTGCTCAAAGTTTGAAAACTTTTCAATAGAAAATTTGATTATACTGATTTAGTTATTACAAGAAGAAATGTTTACTGTGCAATATGTTTCTTAACAAAGTTACGATTATTTTTATGGTTTTCTCAATTCACTTCAAACCAAAAAAAAAAAAAAAAAAACATAAATATAAGAAAAGCGGTTAGTTTTGTTACAAACCAAAAAAAGGAGACAAATAAACCAAATATTAAAAAAACAACTACCACAAGAAAAAACTTAATAAACGACCAAACATTTAACTACACAGTAAAATATCTTTAAGCATTTCAAAAAAAAAAAAACCAAAGTGAGAAAAAAATGCTGGCAGACTAAAAGGAATTTTTGGATAATTGCTTTACATACATACGAGTAAATAAATGTACGTTAGGCCGGGGTAGAGCCACCGCCGCCGCCACGCCATGCCCTTTTTGCTTCTCCTTTTTCATCATCGTCATCATTATGAATTCTTACGCATTTTTTTATATATATTTTTTTTACACAATGATCTCTTAATGTGGCTCGGTGTACATTAAGATTTGCCCAAAAAGTAAAAAAAAAAATCTTAAGATGAGATTTTGAGTGTGTGCAAAAAGGATTGCAATGCCTTTCAAGATATACTTTTCGTAAAAAGACACTTGAGGTAAACAAGTTCTTTCCTTTATTAACCCTTTAAGTGGTTTTAAGGGTGCTATTGAAATTTAAACAGGTGATATGCATGGAATTGTCTATAAAAAATAAATAGGAAAAACTTTTTTAAAGAACAATTTGTTGGAAACTGGCCAATTTTTGTTGTTGTCGTTTTTTTCTTACAACTTTTCTATAGGAAAAGTCTGGGGAACTTTTCTATAGGAAAAGTTGTCAGAGTCTGGGGAACTTTTCTATAGGAAAAGTTGTCAGAGTCTGGGGAACTTTTCTATAGGAAAAGTTGTCACAGTCTGGGGAACTTTTTTATAGGAAAAGTTGTCAGAGTCTTGGGAACTTTTCTATAGGAAAAGTTTTCAGAGTCTTGGGAACTTTTCTATAGGAAAAGTTTTCAGAGTCTGGGAAACTTTTCTATAGGAAAAGTTGTCAGTCTGGGGATCTTTTCTATAGGAAAAGTTGTCAGAGTCTGGGGAACTTTTCTATAGAAAAAGTTGTCAGAGTCTGGGGAACTTTTCTATTGGAAAAGTTCTGGGGAACTTTTCTTTAGGAAAAGTTTTCAGAGTCTGGGGAACTTTTCTTTAGGAAAAGTTTGCAGAGTCCGGGGAACTTTTCTTTAGGAAAAGTTTTCAGAGTCTGGGGAACTTTTCTTTAGGAAAAGTTTTCAGAGTCTGGGGAACTTTTCTTTAGGAAAAGTTTTCAGAGTCTGTCGAACTTTTCTATAGGAAAAGTTTTCAGAGTCTGTCGAACTTTTCTATAAGAAAAGTTGTCAATAGTTCTATTGGAAAAGTCCGAGTCTGGAAATAGCAAAATCTTGCCAGAGTCTGGGAAACTTTTGTATACGAAAAACTGTGGGAATCAGAAGAACCTTTCTTATAATGAAATGTTTAGGGTCTAGGCTTTTATAACTTTTTTGTAGAGAAAGTTATGAACTTTCCCATTTAAAATGTTGCCTTAATCTGAGCAACAATTTTGGGTTAATTAAATCTTTGGGCTTTTTTTGCTTGAAACAAACACTTCATGATAAAAGCAAGCAAACACTTAATTCATGACATGTTTGAGTATGTATCATGTACAATTGTGTCTTTCATTTTATTATTTTATATTTCTGGTGTTTTTTGCGTCTTTTTTAAATATTTCATTTTTTCCTTTCACATATTTTTCCCACGACACTTTTTTTTTTAATATAAAATAAAAGGATATGGATCGTGATAATGTCGAGACTTTTATTGTACTTCATTTCTTTTAATTTTTTTCATTAAAAAAAAAATATATATATGTATATATAAAAAATGAAGACAAAATTGTCATGACAAACAAAAAATACAAGATTTTTAACTGTAAAGCAAAAAAAAAAAAATAATGAAAAAAAAATCTTCAACAATTTTAATTTTCGAGAAAAGCAAAAATCATTTTTTTCCAAACGAAAGAGTGTGTGCTGCTGCTTTGTGATGATGCTAATTAAAATAGTGTATGGAATTGAGTTTGTAATGCAATCTGTGAATGGTGTTGATGGAAGTAAGTGTGCAACATACTACTGGACGGATATGCAACATGTAACAATTCAACCATTCAACTGCCAGCAATACACAACAAACGGCCCACACGAAGAAGACGCCAGCCAGACATAACAAACCACCATCATCATCAGCAATATCTAGCTGATGCTCTGCCTATTACACTAGCATAATATTGCAATTGTAGTCGTATGTACATAGCGATCATAAATGTCTACCACGAATTTTATGTGCGATAAATTCCTGCACAAACAACAACAAACACTTTCACACTTGCAACACAAACAAAAAAATTAAAAATTATTTCTGTTTTCGTCTTTTGGTTTTCTATATTTTAATAACCTTTGGTTAACCCTTTCATGGATTTCTTTAAAGTTTCTCATTTGCTTGTTGTCTAATCCGGGGCCAGATAGAACAAACCAATACAATTAAACAAAAAAAAAAAAAAAAAAAAAAAATTGCCTAAATGTAAAAGTTGTGTTGCGCATGTGTGTTGTATATGGTAACCGCCTGTTTCCGGTGGCGAAATTATCATGATCTACAGACATACACACTATTGTTGTGTGTGTCTATTAAGAGCAGTGGGAATTTGTTGCATATTTTTTTCAAAATTCTAAATTACTTCACACGTTCAAATAGTAAAGAGTTCAATTTATTCAATAATAATAGCTCGAAATAAATTATAATCTTTCTCTTGTTGAGCAGCAAAATGTTTGTGCGATTTCATTCTTGTAGATTTATTGTTTTTGTGTTGTTTTGTTTCATTAATGAAATCAAGCATTAAACAGATGATAAACGTATTTATTACTTGGATTTGCAACAATAGTTTTGAGTGGTGTAGTATTTCATTTAATCCTTTAGATGTTAACTATTATTTGACAATAGGGGCCCCTCAGTTTATGCATCTAAGGGAAAAGAAAAACATGTTAATTAATAGCAAGCAGGGGCGGATTCAGTGAGGGGGAAATACAATTTTCTCCCCTAAAATGATAAAAATATGTTTCCTTTATTTGGCTAATAAACGATTTGCCAATAGCAAAGAAAAAAATTTTTTTTTATACAACAATTTTTTCCAAATCCAAATATGTGCTATCTACATACATGCGAAGAGCAAACGTTTGATTTGAAAGTGCATGTTGGAAATATACTTTTTTTTATAGAAAAAAAAAACACATAAAGCCAGTTTTGAAATTCGGGTGGCTTAAGTAGAATGTTCTTCCAATAAGCCCTTCAATTGTTATTTTGGGGGGGTGGTTGGTGTTTGTTACCCAGTGGCTAAAATCCACCATGGAGTAGGTCTTCGGGCAGGTATTCATATAAATATTTTCCACATCTGTACACAGAATAGACAGAATAGACATTCTGTGTACACTTGCTGCCTAATTCTACATGTTAACATATTTAATACACTTATTTCCCCGCTTCTAAAGAAAAATTCGAATTCCAGACAGCGGACATTATTTTTCAACTTGCTAATGGTACATAGCAAAGCGCATATCTTTTGCAAAAAATGGTTAAGTGACAGGGGCTTCAAAGTTTCCTAGTAACCCGATCTTAGCATAATCGAAGACCTCTGGAAAGTTCTCACTAAAAATGATGTTTGTTAGCCCAGAAATATGGATTAACTGTGGCCAAATGTGCGAGCGGTCGAATGATATTAATCGAAGTGACGGCTAAAAAGTAGTGAACAGCAAGCCGCGCCATATAGGGACAGTTATTACTTCCAAAGGTGCTTATGCAAAGTATTTAAGCTCTGATAAAATTATGAAATTTATTAATTAAAGTTAACTCAATAAATGTTCCCAATAAGTCATAAACTTATTTTTTAATTATCCTGGTAAGGGGTACTTATTACAACAATGCAGTTGAAACCGAGAGCGTAATAGGAAAACAGAGTAAATATTCGAAAAATTAAGGCAATGGTTTTGTTGTTGCACTTATATAACTACAAGGTGGGGCAAAACTCAGTGTCCAACCAGTAAATTTTTAGGCAGAAGTTCGGCCAAATTGAATAAATTCAGCCGAACCGAAGCCGAACTTTACTTATCCCAATTCACAACAAGAGAAAACTTTGAATTTTTGAGATCAATTACACTGTGAAACAAAATCGAACTTCCAGAATGGGAATGGGATGAAGCCAAAAGAAAATGAAATTTGACGTTTTCCATAACAAAACTCTCAAAGCTTTTTTTTTTTTTTTTGTGTTAGATTTTTTTTATACGCATTTGAAGTTGGTGATTTTGAAACGCTGTCTAACAAAAAAAAATCATTAAAAACTATATTTATTACATAAAAACCCATGTTTTTAATAGTAACGTACTGATAATAATAAAATTTAGTTCGTAAGAGCATTAGAAATTTGTTTTTCAAGGATGCCAACAACAAAAATTGTTTTTTTAGCCTGCAAAAAAAAATAAAAACCTTGTTTTTTCTATGACAATCAACAATAAATAGCTAAATTTGTTTTAGATTTTGGTAAAAAATAAATATAAAAAATAATAAATTAAGTAAAAAAAAAAAATGGATTACTCGACCCCAAAAACACTGAACCAAAAAAAGCCTTGAGGGTTTTGTTATGGAAAACGTCAATTTTAATTTTCTTTTAGTTTTATCCCATTCCTATTTTTGTTCTTGCACTGTGTTATTTTATTAACCAGAAACAAACATTTTTTTAAAAATTTTTGATAATAAAAAAAAAACAAACAAACAAATTTGTATTATCACTTACATATGCTCCTTTATTGCAACGTAGTCATATCTCAAAAAATCAAAAACTTCATGTTACTTAAGAAAAGTGCTCCTTCATACCTTCTCTATGTGTTAAAAATCAGTATTATATCTCAAACTAACTGAAGTTACAGCAAAATATATTTTATTAAATCAGTACATAATGCTAGGAACACAACTGGGTCTTACGTCGTAAGAACGTACGACGTAACGCCGTAAATTTTTAAAAACATGCTCTATTTACACACAATTACACCACAGACGTACTGATTTTATTTTACTTTGAAAATAATAATATAAAAATCTAAATTTATTGAATGTGTCGCAAGGCGAATTCATTCCAGGTAATCTCGGTAGTACAACAAGTACAACTCGTACAAAAACCACAAGCAATTTGTTTTTGTGAAATCATTGTACAATGTCAAAAACCGAAACAAATCAAAACAGAAACAGAGATAATAAACAACATTTTGACATCCAACAATTAAAAAGCTAAAGAAAAAAAGTTATCAGCAGGGCTTTTACTAGGCATTTACACATGAAAGTAGTTTCTTGAAAGTCGCAATACACTCACACTTTTTCACTAACACATTTACATCTTTCTACTTTCAGTCCAACTTTCAGCTAGCTTTCAATGAAAATTTCAAGAAAGCGATTTCATGAAAGTAAATGACAATAACTAAGCAGTGTTGCCAATTGAAATTGTTTTTTTCGTATATATAAAGAACTTTAATATATTTTTTTAACTAAATATTAAGAACACAATGATTCTAATTAAAATTTATAAAACATCATTAAAACTAATAAAAATAAATATTATTTTAAACGAATGCCTGAAGTTCGGCGTGAGTAATTGGCTCGGTAGCTCTGAAACTTGAAATAAGCAAAACAATAAAAGAAGAAGAAGAGAAATTTTTGATAGAAGTTTACCCTTTGACGACATTTTGAAAATGAAATTTCACTTTCATGTAAATTTTCATGAAAGTTTATTATTTTTCTGTGAAATTTGTGGTGATAATACGTATACAGAATTTTCATGAAAGTACTTTCATGTGTAAAAGCAGCGTTAGGATCACCTGTAATGAATTCGCCTTGATGTGTCGTTTGTTTTTTCCAGGGCTGTGGAGTCGGAGTCGGAGTTGAAGAGTCGGAGTTGAGGTTTTTGTACCGGAGTCGGAATCGGAGTCGGAGTCGCAGTACCCAAAAAAACGCGCGACTCCGACTCCAAAATTTTTCGGCATAACAAATTTAAAAAAATTTCTAATATTTTCCAGTATAAAAATTCTTCGAAATTGGCGATGCAATATTTTGCAGATCAATATGAATAAGTAGATTTTGATTTATTTTATGAGAAATAGTTGATTCAAGTACTTTACTATTTAAGTATATTTAGGTATATTTTTTATACGTGCGGGAAAAAGTCTAAATTACATTAGCAAAACTTATACTCAGATATTGATCTAGTTGAAAAAAGATGTGTGATTTTTTAAATAATTTACTCATGCTAAAAAATGTTAATGACAGGAATTGCCAATAATTTTAATATCAGAATTTTTTAACGATCAACGCTGAAATATTTTCAACATTGTACAGAATAAGTGTTGATATAGCGCATAAATACTAGTATGTATTAGAAAAATTGTGACGTAAAATTATTTCTCTTTGTGTAGAAACATCTTTATCGGCCTGCATTTAATTACTACCATAACACTCATGTTTTTCTTATGCACATTACGCGGCGATTCCCATAATTCGTTTAATAAAGATGTTTCTACACAAAAGAGAAATAATTTTACGTCTCATTCATTTCGCATCACGGTTAGAGTAGGAGTCGTGAGTTGGAGTCGGAGTCGCACTTAAAAAATTTCAGCGTTTGGAGTCGGAGTCAGAGTTAGTACTTTTTTCGGACGACTCCACAGCCTTGGTTTTTTCCTTCTATTTTTTTTTTTTTTTTTTTTTTTTTTTTTTAAATTATCAATTTGAAAATACAAATATTATTTCATTTTATATCTTTAATTTTGGCTTTTCTATGTCAAAACGGCCGTTACCGGCGTATGAAATAGAAATAGATCTAAGTCAACGTAGGACGCAGATTCGCTTTAACGTTTGCGCCAACTATTGTCTGCCTTTGTACTAAATATTAGACGTTTTTATTTGACAACGTATCTACGTAATAGGCTACTACATTCATACAGTGCAATTGTGTTCCTACGGTAAAGTCACATTTTGAAAAGTTTAATCGATTTCGATTTTTTTTTTTTGAGATATGAATACGTTGCAACAAAGGAGCGATATGTGCCACTTAATGATTGATATACAAATTCAAAAGTTGTATGTTTTGATGATATATCATCATGATCTATAGAAAAGTAATCTCTAAAGACAGATATTTAATTGCTAATGCCTTTCAGTTGATAAATGAACTTGCGTTTCAATACTCAAATATTTTTTTTTTTATTTACATAAATACGTAATTCCTTTTCGAGAATCTTTTCATTATTTTTTTTACTTCAATGTGAGGAATTAAGTCCTGCTTTTCTTATATAGAAGCTTTGTTTTCCTCTTTTTTTCTTCCTAAATTGATTGCTTGTTTACCTCTTTTAGAAATAATCGGACTTATTACGGTTGCCTTTGTCGTATAGGACTGTGTCGTTTTTTGTAATACATTAAAGTAACACACAACCTGTGTTCTTTGATCTACTACAAAAAACGACTAAGTCGCTAACGACAACGACAACCATAATAAGGCTGAATATAATTTACCACAACCGAATTTTGGAAATAAAAGTTTGAGTTGAATATTTTTGCATGGTTTTGTAACATTTGCATATCCCTTTTAGATCTGACGCTAAACTTCTGGAAATTTTGTCATAATTTTAAATATATGGTCTTTATATCATATGAAAACATAATCAATGCTTAGGTTCAGTAAGAATATGCCCACTTCACTATTTGATAACGATAAGTACTTTTGTAATTGAAACTAGGGATGGGCAATAAATATGGATATATCAAAATATCGATATTTAAAAAAATTATAATCGATATATATCGCCGATATTAAAAATACCGATATATCGATACATCGATATTTATTTACGACTATCGAATTCGATATTTTAAAGATCTCTTTCTAGTAAAATTCAACATTTTAAACGTTGCTAAACTGCTTACAATACTGTTCCAAAAATTGCATCATATGTTTTTTAACTAATAATAAGAAAATAAAGGCGCTTTTCCATTGTACTTTTTCATAGATAGAGATGACAACAATAAAATAAGCGCGGATTAAATATTCTGGAAAGGGTTCCCAGAATTATGCTAAGAACCGCCTTAATTATGGCGTATTAGCAGCAACAAACTCACGAAAGTTGGAATGTTAATAATAAAAAAAAATATTTTGTTTTTTTTTTATTTGAGCATGTTCCTATATATTAAAAAATAATTTTGCACAGCTTACTTGTGTAGTATGTGTCACAAGTTTCGTTTACCGGCAGTATATAATCCGGCATTATTTTTTTAGATTTCATATGGCGAATAAATAAAAACTTATTTGTATTCTTTACTTTTTTTTTAATTTTTTTTTTTATTGTAGAATTAACTGCCGGTCCCTCGATTTCAAACGAAAACTTCGTTCGCATTACTTACCTTAAAAATTTTAAAATGGTGTTTTGTTTTCAATAAAAGTTAAGCGAATGAAAGCTTCGTTCGAAATCGAGGGAGATGCAGTAAATTTGAAATTAAAAAAAAACCAGAAAAAGTAAGAATAGAATTTCATGTAATATGATTGTACTTATGTAAATATGTATTTATATAGGTATATAAGTTTTTAAATTTGGTGATAATTTCAGCTTAATACGTTCGATACATCGATATATCGATATTTTTAAATAATATATATCGATACTCTTAAAAAATATAGATACGATATATATCGATATATTTTTTCAATTTGCCCATCCCTAATTGAAACCACAACTTACTTCTGCGGCTCATTTTGACAAAACTGAAATCTGACGCGAGAATTTCGCAATAATTCAAGTAACGGTAAAGCGAATAGCAGAATATTGCATGTTGCTTTATTTCACATTGTTCAAATAGAAGCGAAAATATTTTGATCGAAGCCCACCCGCACAGTCGATGCATCACGATCTGAAAGAGATATAATGGTAGAAAAAATCGGCCAAATTAATGCCGAACACCGATTATTGGCCGAATATCACTAATACGCCGATACCGAAACCAAGGCCGATTAATCGGTCGGACACTACTCATTACCCTATCGGAACATGCTATAGCTTTTACTAATGGCGGTAAATGTCAGATCTGCTTTGACATTTGTGAAGTAAACAGATACAAATTACACGTCAATAAGTAATTGAGTGCTATAATCCTCAAGGACGGGGAATAGTTTCGGAGTTTTTTCTTAATTATTTTCGGGTCGTCTTACCATTGATTTCGGGTATATAGACTGGCCGCAAGAGCGCCGAATTTTACCGTACTAGAAGACTTCTTTTTCAAAGGTTTCTTGAAGTAAATTGAGACAAAATAATGAAAAAAAAATTCTAAATTGATTCACTATTGGAGATTTAAGGTAGATTCGTGCGAAAGGTTGGTTAAATAACATTTTAGGTTACTCAATAATTAAGTAACTTTATATTAAATAACAAAAAAAAACTATATCTTCAAACACATAATGGAATTTAACTCAAACATTAAAAAAACTAACAGAAAAAACTAATATTGACTTAAAAACAATTTTAAAAATGATCTAAAGTCAATGCTAAATACAAGTAATTGACATACATTTATTGACAAACACTAAAGGAATGTAGTAGACTTATTTTTTTTCTCTTCATCTACTGCAATTCTATCTGCATACATCTTCTTATTCTTTTGCACTCTACCACTTAAATATTTAAATACAAAATAAATAAATGCACTACAAAAGATTACTGGCAAAAAAAGCAAAAAAAAAAAAAAAAAAAAAAAAAAACCAGAAAATAAAAGATAAATGCAAAATGTATGACAAACTTCTTTTAAAAAGGAATAACGACTAGAGGTAGTACGAGTAGAGTACAAGTTGTACTCCAAGTAGTTGTCGCACTTCAAAGCAAGACAAAATTGATTATTTAAGCAGTTAATCAAGATCATAAAAGATTCTATTTATCTTTTGTTTAGTTATTGTATGTTCTTTTTATTCTCATTTTGTTTTAACATGAATTGCAAAGAACGTTAAATAAATAAAGTTTTTTTTTTCGTTTGTTGCGACAATTAGTACAGACCAGGGATTCCCAGAGGTTTTTGCTTTGGACACTCTTAAAGAAATTGGACTTATTTTGGCGACAAAAACAAACAAGAAGCTTTAGGGGCTTATTCTGTAAATAACTTCACCTTGCGTTGAGAAATTTTTCATAAAAAAATTTTCGGAATTTTCAAAACTTTGTATGAAATTATTTTTCAAGTGAGGTGAAGTGTTTTAGTCAGCGAAGCCAGTGGTAGTCTTAACAAAGTCGAGAAAATTCTTGTATTATTAAGCTAAAGGTCCACACCATGCGTTTATGCGTAGATGCGTATGATACTTTTTGTGAATTTCATGCGTTTCTAAATTCAAGTTACATGCAATGCGTTTTATGCGCCAAATTTTTTGTTTTTCATCTGTTGTGCTAATATGTTTCTTAAATAAAAACAATTTGCGAAAAATGGAAGGTCTAACTGATATTTTAATAGAATTCATAGGGGCGTAAGCCTTTATTATCAAAAGAATTCGTAATTTTTCATGGTTTCAATAAGTTTCCCTTTCAAGGCATTTGTTAAAAAAAAAATAAAAGCGCAACAAAGATGGTACTCAGAACCTAAAAGTAATCGATAACTAGAATGGGAAATTTTGCTTATGAAACATTTGTTCTAAAAATTAATTTCAATGAATTTTGTTCTTTAAAGTTATTTCAATCTTTATTACGAAAGCTTTTTCTTTTATTTAAACCCTTTTTTAATACAAAAAAATAGAAAAAAGGAATCCACCACACAAACATATTTATGGATAACATTGAAAATAAATTATGTTTTGTCATCCATGGCCATCAAAAACAGCTGACATTTTTTCACCACACATGCGACGCATACAAAAGTAGAAAGTAAACCTACTTTCATGCGTTGATACGTAAATGCACTATATGCGTTTTGTTGTGTAACTTGTCACATACCAGTACACTGATTCTACTTTTTGAAATATGCATAAAAAGGAACAACGCATAGAATGCATGGCATGGACGTTCAGCTTTAATACTGGCTTCGCTAACTAACGGCCATGTTCTAACAATCGCACGATTTGACATCCAAAAACGCCATATTTATTTTATGGTGTTCTGAAACTTGGGCGAATATCTTACAAATATACTAGATCCCGTGAGAATACTTTTGCAATTTAAAGTCGCCAATCTTCTTGCTATTGCGATTTGCAGAACACCTTTATGTGATTTCAAGTCAGAATCGCCAATGTTAAGCGTTTGGCGATTGTCAGAACATGCCCGTAAAGCAACTCCGTATAGCAGGCCTTCGGCCAAAACAAACACGCGCTTCGCTAAAGGCTAGTTTACACGATGATACAATGTATTACAACTTTGTAGAATCAAAATATTATGTAATTCTTTCCGTGTTTAAAAAAAAATAATAAAAAAATCTGTTGTTAGTATTTTTCATGTTTACTCGCATGGTATAAATAAAATCAAAGTAAAGATATTAAACAGCTGTTAATAACAAAAAAGCAGATGGTTATAGTTTTACAATATTTATAACATTAACCCGACGTCGGGCACGTGATAAAAGAAACACCGACAGTCAGGTGGGTAAATATGACCCTAGTTTTTTTGACATTGTATTTTGCATAATTTTCAAAATTTGATAAACGTATCTGTAAGCAATATATACATGACTCGTTTAGCTATTTGTTATATGCAAAAAAACATATTTAAACTGTTTTCAATTTTTTAATTTATTAATTTAAAAAAAAACAATAAACGAACTTAAAAATATAAGGAACTTCAATCAGTCTAATGCCATAAACTTAAAATCTAAATAAACAAAAAATAATTGCTAAATTCATCACATGGGTGTTAAATATACATATATTAAAAAGTGTAATTTTCCTTATTTTTCTGCAAGGAGTTTGAGCATCCGTTGCAATAAGGTGCTATATGTTCAGAGCAGGTTGGGCCATATTTACCTTTTTTTAGTTGACGGTCAACTATCTCTGCTCACGTTCAATCATCAACTGAAACGAAATAATAATCAACATGCAAAAACGATACACTCCAGCTACTGAAAAATTTGGCAACGTCGCAAAACGTTGAAAAAATTTACACAGCAATTTAAGAGCATATGGGTCATAATGACCCAACCTGCATGACGCCGGGTTAAAACAACATAAACATTTCCTGAGTTAGTTTTGGTTTTTTTTATTGCATAAAAATGCTACCACCCTCAATATATACTGTTAAAATACATCTCTGGTGAGATGAGAATACATAAATTTCTAAAATGGTTTAGGAAATGAACATCTTGTCAAATTTAGCATCCGTATTCTCTCTTACTCAATGCATTTTGCTTTTATATGATAAGATTTTTCCCATTCTACATAATTTTTTGACATGTTGTAATAGATTGCATTACCATGGTAACTAGCCTTAAATAAAGCTTCTAGAATAGGGATTTTCATAATTTGTGATTATAAAGTTCGGAATTTTGAGATTAAGACTTTTGAAATTCGAGATAAAAAAAATTTGGCATTTTGAAATTTTAGGATTTTGATACTGTCCCAAATTATGACATTATTATTTTGTTAAATCTTTCGTCTCAGTGCTTGACAATAATGGAAACAACAATTAATTGCTTATAACACACCAAAAAGGGTCATAGTGTCCACGGACCATATGACATTGCGTAAATGGACTTTATGACTCTTTTAATGTCGAACGACATTATGACAATTTTTGGTGTGTCCATGGACATTATGGCGTGTTTTGACAAGATATTGCATTTAATCGGCCATTTTTAATAATCGGGATAACGATTAAAAATTCCAGACTTTAAATTTTTGTTGTTGCAATTTTTTTAAATTCTGCTCTAAAATTGCACTAGTTTCCAGATTATAAAACTCTAGGGTTGCAATTTTTGTATTCTTATATCTTGTTCTTTTTAGAGGACTTGTAGATGAGTCTCCAAAGACTGCCTAATACCCTGCCGATATGACAGAAATAATTAGCCAAAATCTTAGTTTTTAAAATTAAAATAAAAAAATAAGTCGGACAGTACAAATATGTAGGATAGTGAAACCCTAGTCCAGGCTATCAGAAAGTTAAGCATGGTAACACTTCAATTTGAAACGAGCTTTTTTAAAATCTTCGCGATTATGATTTTGTTATCAATTCTAAGCGGGCCCTCAAACTTCAATTTGGGAACTACTGAACAAGATAATCAAGTTGTTGTTATTAAAAACTTACCTTTGGCTGCTAATGATATGAAAGCTTGTGCATGTTGTCGCACTTTATCCAAATCTAAGTCGGGAAACTTTGAACTTCTTATGGGCAGGCGTATCAATAATAATTCCAAAAAATCCAAAGGCGTTACAGACGATAGATCCCAGCCCAAACGACTGAGAACGTAAAGTTCCCATTTCTAAAAAGAGAGAAAAAAATCTATTTTAGAAAAAAAAAAATTAATTTTTTCTAAGAAATGATTACCCAGTAAACAAAAATTAAATGTTGAAAAAAGTACACGCGGAAAAAAAGTATGTTTCTATATAAAAATAGGTAAATAAAGGATTTAATAAAAACGTCTATACATTGTTTGGTTTAATCAACTACGGGGTGTTTTTAGAGGCATGGAAATTTTTAAAAATAAATTAAACACAACAAATTCAATGGTTTAAGCAAAATGTTGGCTTTATTAGCTCACAAATTTCATGGCATTTAAAGTTTCAAAATAATTTCTGGTATAAGGTCTCCGTGGCTGAACCTTGTGAACGCCATACTGTCGATTCAATGTTGTCCGAATTTTTCGAACACACCCGGTCTTATTTTTTTGCAAAAGTGCGTCGAATGTTAGCTTCTTATTGATTAATCGCTGCTGGTTTATCAGCATGGACCAGAGATTTAACGTACCACCACAAAAAGTAGTCCAAAGTTGTCAAATCACACGAACGAGGTGGCCAATTCACGGGTCTATTTCTTGAGATAATTCGGTCACCAAACGGAGCTAATGCTAATGTTGGCACTGGTTTCGGAATTAAAGACAAATAAGCCGATGATGCCTTCGGCATGTATGCCGCACCAGGCATTGATTTTTTCGGAATTAATTGGAGTCTCAAGGGGATTTAGATCTCTCCAAAAACGTTTTGCTTGTTTAAATACCCGTCAAGTCAGAAATGAGCCTCTCATCGCAGGAGATGATTGGATTTTATGTTCAGTTGATTCGCAGCCCATTCACCGAAGAAAGACTCAATTGATGGTCCGCTGGCTTTAATTCTTCCAGTTTGATACTTTAAAGAAGTAGTGGACGGCCAGAGAACGGGAGTCTACAGCGACGATGGATTCTTCTGTACGCACGGAACGGGCTCGATTTGTATGAATATTATCGAAAAAAGTAAATGTGTCTTTACGTCTAAAAAACACCATTGTTAGTTCTCTAACCTAAAATAACATACCTTTTGGTGACATTCATATGATGATTTTAAGGACTTCCCTTTTTTAATTTTCTCTCAAAGCTGCTGGCAAAATGTTTTGCATTTACGTGAAGACTTTTGAGATATGTCTTACTTTTAAGATTTTTGTTTTAAAAAATCGAAAAAACGAATGAAAATAAAACCTATTTAATAGCAAAATTTTAAATGAAAGAAAAAGAATATGAGAAAAAAAAACACGAAGAATAGAAATCATGTCTTTTTTTACCCCTCTTTCTTCTCTACCGAATTTGTCAACAAAAAAAAAAAATTATGTCTTAAAGACATGTCTTAAAAATCATCGTATAAATGTCGCCTTTCTAAAGCTATAGTCATACTTATTAAATATTTGACCAAATAAGCGTAATCCCAACTTTTGTAAAAAGTTAGTGTGATTTAACATGGTCTTAATATCACAAAATAAAACTAATTTTACTGCTAGACATAGCTAAAAATTCATTTATTTTGTAAGATGTGGCATTATAATAATACACTACCAGACTATTATCTTGTATCTTCCTGTTACATTTTACCTTAGCTATCCGTTGGATAGTAATGAAGTATGTTGTATGTACAGAAAAATTTACAATTATTAGACACCAGCATAATGTAATGCATTTTGTGGCCCGCTACGGCCTTCGTCAGCATTCTTTGTGTCACACTGGATAGGGATACTTTATAAATTGAATGTATTTAACTTAAATTTTTTTTACAAATAGAATCTGGGAATTATTTCTTTTCATAAGCTACTTTATTATATTCAACATTTTTTTATTTTCGAATTTTTTCTATGATCTAAATTTCAGTTATGTATTTTATAAAGCTTTTTTTTTTTGTAATAGTTCTATTCATTAAATTTTTAGAAATGACTTTATACATTACCAGACTATTATCTTGTATCTTCCTGTTACTTTATGTATAAAGTCAATCCTAAAAATTTAATGAATAGAAAGAACTACATATATATTACAAAAAAAAAAAAAATACTGAAATTTAGCTCATAGAATAAATTCAAAAATAACAAATATTTTACTTGGTTTCTATGTATGTCAAGTGTAACACCAAAAGTTTATTAAAATATTGTAAATTTTTCAACACCGTTTTTAATCGTAATGTGATTGAGTTATCGATATTAGAATATAGGAAATGAGTCTTATTTGTATTAAAAGTTATTACTTTATTACAAAATTTAGTCGCTAATCAGCATGTGGTCTGCAGAGTAAAAATTACTCAGAAATTGTCTTTTTAATAACTAAGGATTGTGAAATTAACTTCACCCTCCCCTACTTAATTATAGAAAATTTTTCCTTTCGTTTACAAAAGAAAAATTTGACAATATTTTGCTGTTAAAACCCTAAAATTTATAATATGGATAGCGCCACATTAACCATGATTTGCGATAAGAGTGCAAATAAAAACTACAAATAAAAAGAAATATATGCAATAATTTTTTTGTACGATAAAATAAAAGTCACATTAACAATAATATTTGCAATTGTAAACCGAATTCTTTTTTGTAGTAACAAAAATTTTTTTTTAAAATTATAAAACCACATTCACACACATGTTTCAGAAGGTTCACGAACAGTCTCGGTCGCTACAAAATTTTTATGAGGGTCTACTATTAATTATAATAAAAAAAAAATTTTTTAAACAAAAAAAAAAGTAATGCACTTCATTCCAATTATTAGTTCTGGTTATCGTAGGCTGATTTATAATTAGAAAACTGTAACAGTCAAACACATCAAAATGTGTTATAAACATTTTGAACTGCACCTCCTGTTTCCAATGATGGTTTCCCCTTTACGAAGCTCAAATTCAAAAACAAAAAGAGATGTGTATATAAAATTGGAATTTTACACATTCAACATGATCGACGACGTCATCCAATTCTCACGTTAGTTTTGAAATTTGTGTTAATGCATTAATAACTTTATTAAATTGCATAAATTTAAAACAAATAATGATGTAAAAAAAACATCACGTTACGCCTTATTGAAAATATTAGAAAAATAAAAATAAAAAAAAACCCCACTTTTAATTATGTGTAGATACAGAATGGATGGGTATGGGTTCAAAAATGTTATATTTTAACCCAATTATTAAAAACGAATGAAAATATTTTTAAATATGAGCAAATATGAAGAAAAAATCTATATAATTTTAAGACAAATTTAAAGTTTGCAACAATTATAGGGGCACATACGATTATCAGAGCGATATTTAATTATTCAAAACAATAAATATAAATGCAATTAGAAGAAGTGTAGCAAATTTGTTATTGGCAAAATATTTGCCCTATAAAATTGAACTGTGTTCTCATGTAATCTGCCCCCACAACTTTGTTTTTAAATATTGGCTTGTTTGGGCCAGAGAATCGTCCATTCCAAGAAAACCCATTTTTTAACGTGATATTACATCAAATTTTGTAGTAAACCTTTTTTTTCACACTCGTCTATGGCAATCAGTGTTGCCAGAACTTTATTATGTTGAATTTTGTGACAATCAAGCTTTGTTTGTGCGGATTGTAACAAAATGTAACTGATGTACTTCAGTTTCAATTTTTGCTCAACGAAACTTGTCGTTAATATGTTCTAGAGTCCTGCACAATTCCATTTAAACACACATTTAAATCATTGAACAATTTTCAAACTCTATCCTGTATTGTCGCTGTCCCAAATTAATACTGGAGAGAAGTGAAGATGGGCGATTTACGTAGGTGTGTGAACTTGTAGAAGCAAAAAACAAATGCTTTGCTATAGTCAAGGTGCGGGTATAAAGGTGCAATCGACTCAGAATCACGGAGAGAGGGGGCAATTTCTGCCTATCAGAAACTATCAAACCGATTTTAATGAAATTTAAAACATAAATAGATCCAGATTTATATGTACGCATAAGCTGTGCATTTAAAAAAAATATGACCACGAGGGGAGATAATATTCGTCACAAAGAACTTTTAAATGAATCTTAACCTCATAACATAATTTTGTTCAGACGGGTCCATGATTCACCATGGGTGCCAAATACGGTGCACTCTCGAAAAATTTGTTTTTGAATACTACTGATATGGTCGGGCTTGACCGACTATACTTTCTTACTTGTTTTATATGAATTTGGGATATAAAGGGTGATTCGTCGTGCGGTTTGATTTTCAATATGTAGATCACGCGTGACTAGAGATGGGTTTAGACCTGGGTATTTACCCATTTTCATACCCGGGTATTTATCTAATTTCGGGTAAATACTCATTTTAATAACAAATACTCGTTGTAACGTAGAGTGACAGAAATGTGAACATTTTCGAATTTATTTTGAACATATTTTGTTTAAGTGCATTTTGTTTATACATTTCTTGATGCGTTTTGCTCAGATAAGGCAGTTTTGACTGAATCAAACACAACAACAATTCTTAATAAGAACCGCTAACCAGTGTGCTTATGGCAATTCAATGTAATGACTGAGAGCGATGGCAACAACAATGCTGAAGCAACTAGAAAGATTAAAGTTTCGAAGCCCAAGCTTGAGCCCCAGGTCCATAAAAAGAATTTTGTTCATTCATTCTTAAATATTTGTTCCCAGCGATTAGTAAATGAAAAGGAACCGTTTAACAACACAAAGAGCAGGAAACATAACATATATATCTTGCAACTGGAACTTGCTTTTTAAAAATAGTTTACCACCTTCAGCAGAAAGCACGCACTCTACTTAATTTGAAAGTACCATGAATTCTTTACTAGAAGGTACTCAAGACGATATCCCTTCAACTTCAACAGGAATCACGCACTCTACTCTATATGAGCTTTTATCGGATACGGAACGCGACAGCGATTACGATTAAATTTAAAAATTATTTCATTTGTTATTAAAAGACTAATTCATAATAAAAAATGTAATTCTTTTAATTTATTTAAATATTTCTTTATTCTGATTTATACCCACATTTTGGGTAAATACCCAGTTGCTTGGGTAAATACCTAGGTATTTACATTTAAATACCCAATTTACCATTTGGGTATTTACCCTTGTCCCATCACTACGCGTGACTCATATCAAACTGCTTTGTCATTTTTGTACAGTATCGTTTGGCAAGCCATCATGGAAAATCAGCGTTCTGCGAAAAATGAAAATCCGGTGGTTTATCGTGAAATTTTGTTAAGTGCGGAAGCACATTTCTGGCTCAATGGATACGTTAATAAACAAAATTGCCGTAGTTGGGCTGAGCAACCCGAAGAGAACCAAGAGTTGCCATTACAAACATTAAAAACAACGGCATGGTGTGGTTTATGGTTAAAATAAGGAAAATCAGAATGTTACCATTAATGGTAACATTAATGGAGTGTATTTGTTTGAATTATTATACCCTCACAACACTATTTAAATTGTGCGACAAGCAGTACCGTACAGTACATTCGATTTTTGTTGTGTGCTTGATTTTCAAAAATTTATTCAGGCCTTTAATATGTTTCAAAGATATCAAGGTGCGGCAGATTGTTTTCGTGGCTAGAAGTGGTGATTTCGAAACGGAAGGAAGCAAATATCACGCAGGTTAGTTAAAAAAAAGACAATGACTATAGGTGAAGATTGTTGACGAACACATTATGCACTTGTAAAATCATTGCAAGCCACCCAACCAGCAATTCCAAAACATTTGCAAGCAGCAGGATTAATTTAAAAACAAGCAAATCGGCTTCCTCAAAATTTGAAGTCAACTAACGCTTTTGCAGAAATTAAATGCTGCTTAAACGGCATAAAAAGAAGTTTTTAAAATTTACTTGCATTTTATCAACGACCTTTCTAACAACTTTACATGGTTTTTTTATACCTTACCACTACTCGCAGCATTAAATTGCAACAATTTATTAGGAACTTTCCCGTATTTCACACAATTATTCGCATATGAGTTTGCCTCAAATGACTAGAGCGAAAAAGTTAAAAAAAAAAAAACAAAGAAAAAAAGGAATATTATTGCTCAAATATCAACTGGAGCAGTAAATTTTCTTTACCCATATTAAGATTTGTTAAGTTCAAATCACCTGGTAATTGCGAATTAAAAATGGTTCAAAACTAACAATTGTAGAAGCTGTTCGTGGCAGCCTGAGTTCAACTTTAAAAATAGTGCCAAAGTGCTAAGACGGGAAAAAACTCTTCACGAACAACGTCTTCGTGCTGAAGTTCTTACTGCTCCCCGGGGCAGTAAAAGCTTCTGGTCATTCGTTAAAAGAGTAAGGGTTAATGCTAGTTCTTCAATACCAACTCTTTTAAAGGATGGCCAAACATTCACGAACCTGGTTGATAAGGCTAATTGTTTTGCCGAATTATTTGCAAATAATTCTAACCTACCAGATAGCAATCAACCACTACCCGAACTCGAAAAAGTATCCGTAACTATGCCTAAAATATTTTTTCGGGCTCGAGCTGTTAAAAAGGTTCTTGCGGATCTCGACATAAACAAGTCTCCTGGCCCGGATGGTATACATGCACTGGTCTTGAAGCAGGGCTCTTCGACGCTAGCTCGTCCCTTAGCAAATCTTTTCAGCACTCTATACCATGCTGGTGAATTTCCCGTCTGCTGGAAAGTTGCTAATGTAACGCCAATTCCTAAAAAAGGAGTGGCTAATAACCCTGAAAATTACCGCCCAATTGCAATTTGTTCGGCACTTTCCAAAGTTATGGAGAGTATGGTAAATCACCATCTTGTAAAATTTTTAGAGTCAAATTATCTACTAAGCGACCGCCAGTATGGCTTTCGTAGAGGTCGTTCTACTGGAGACCTACTGGCCCTGTTATCAGAAAAATTGTGTCGTTCCATTCACCATTTTGGCGAAAGTAAGGTAATTGCTTTAGATATTTCCAAGGCGTTTGACAGAGTCTGGCATGGTGCACTCTTGTCTAAACTTGTTGCATTTGGTGTCGGTGATAATTTCTCTCGATTTATATCGAGCTTTCTCAGAGATCGCACTATACGGGTTGTTATAGATGGGGTTTCATCAAACGAGTTCAAGATTCATTCAGGGGTACCGCAAGGCTCCGTTCTTTCTCCTACTCTATTTCTTATTTTTCTAAATGACCTCTTATGTCAAACTTCCAACCCTATCTATTCTTTTGCAGATGACAGCAACCTTTGCCATTCGTATTCATTTGGTTACAGACCAGGCGTGTCCGATGTTTGTGCTATGAGACAGAACATGAATGATACGCTTGGCCGTGACCTAGACATAATCTCAGAATGGGGTCGTGCGAATAGGGTCGAATTTAATGCCCGAAAGACCCAATGTTGCGTACTAACGCATAAACGCGCGACGGATCAAGGTGCCTCATCTGTATGTATGGGTGGTATAAATATTGAGGAAACAGAATCTCTTGATGTTCTGGGCATGAGGATACAATGTGATGTCCGATGGACAGAACATATATTCAAGGTGTCGAAAGAAGCATTCAAGTGCCTCGGTTTTTTGAAACGGTGTAAGATCTACTTCACTCCATCTGATCTCCTTACTATTTATACCACCTATATCCGACCAAGAATGGAATACAACTCTCATGTGTGGGCCGGTGCTTCAAAGTCTATTTTGGAGCTTCTCGACCGCGTGCAGGAGAGGGCGAAGGTTCTCATTGGCGACAGTAGGGTATCCAATTCTATTGACTCCCTTGAGCACCGTCGCAATGTGGGTTGTACTTGCCTATTTTATCGGTACTACAACGGGATGTGTTCTGATGAACTTAGGGATTTGGTTCCCGAGACCCATAGCTTTGTTCGTAATACACACTTTTCCTCAAAAGCACATCCTTTTGTGGTCGATTGGCCGGTGAATCGTACAACGCATTACAGGGAAAATTCGTTTTTTGGCCGGACAGTTCGTATGTGGAATAACCTTCCTGCTGAAGTCTTCCCTCTCACTTACAACATGAAAAAGTTCAAGTCGAATGTTCACAAACACTACTCCCTCTTTCCTCCTTCCCATAACCTATTTTCCTAGTTCCAACACAATGCATTGCATTAGTAGGGGTCATCCCCTAAGTGCTGGTCCCAACAAAAAAAAAAAAAAAAAAAAAAAAAAAAAAAATTGCTCTGAAGTAAAAAAAAAACATGCGTTCAAATGGATACATCCCCTGCAAAAATAGTCACCAAAACGACAACAGATACGACACTGTTTACGAATATATTATAAAAAAGGGTTATCGTGGTTGGCGTCGTTAAACTACTTAATACTTAACTGTCGTTAAGTATTTTCATCACGGCACCGTATATGTACAAATTTTCGTCTAAATACACCAACCACGATTAAGGTGAATGATTTATTGTAGCTAAAAAGTAAGACGTGTTTAACGAAATTTCTGATGACAATATACGTTACTTGGTAAATAAAGTTGTCGCTGGGTTATTTCTGCATCGAATCATTACTGATACAAAGAAGAATCTATTACGTCAGAGCGAAGTACAAGAAGTCGTATGTCTTACCCGGCCATCTAGACAATTCAATGCCAAAGGTAAATATTCATGGCGCTAAGGTAAAGCTCTGTTTTTGGTAAGTCTGAGATCACACTATGAAGGTTTTCTTTTCTCATAGTGTGAGCCCTGACTAAGACCAGGAGGGCTACTCTATATTGCGATGTGAATACAATTTCGATACGAAAGATGCTAGTTTGGTACTGTCTATCGCTTTCGCAAAATTTAAAGATGGCGCAGATTAACAGTAACTAAATGTCAAAATATGTAAAGAAGTTTGAAATATTAAAATTTAAATAAAATAAATAGTAACGATTTAAGAAAAGAAAAAATAATAAGATGCGAAAGACGCATTAAAGATTTGGTGCCATTTTCGTTTGCATCGCAATAGATGGTTTTCCCCAAGAAGAGTTTTAAGCTGATATACTGCCATGCTTAGGGGAAAAACAGTAAAATTCACTTACTGCCTTTTTTTTAATTTTGATACCAATAAATTCCTTGAATGATTGTCAGTCTCCTCATTAATTAATCATTAAAAATTTTATTTTAAAGTAAGAGCGATCTTTAAAGTTTGTCAAATATTAAAAAATTCATAACAAAATTTCAGTTTTCTCTAATTTTCATGTTAACTTACTTTACTGCCTTTCTTAACAGGTATACTGCCTAGCCACGGCAGTATACCTGTTAGGAACCACAGTTTGCAGTGTATATCCCATTTGTGTTTCATTATTTAATAACGTACTCCTCTTTACGTGTTTAAAATACTTCAGTTATAGATTTTATATTTTTTGTATTTATTTTTCCAAAATATTAATTACAAGTTTTATTATTTATTTTTCATATCAGCTGTAATAGAAATATTTAACATTTGTAACGTAGACTGTAGAGAAAATTATAACAACCAATAAAAACGTAACATTTAACGACGCCACATAATTGAAAATTATTGTAGTTTTTGAAGTGTTTAGAACTATTCAAGGTTAACAAATAAATATTTAACATACATTCTGTAGTTAGTTTTAACAATTTCTACTATATTTTTATTTATTTAACAAAGTATTTTTTTTCTTTTAACGATTTCTCGTCTGTTACGCTACAATTTGTACAAGTCAGGTGCAACGAATTGCTGGTAAAGAATGCGTAAATTTTAAAATTTGTATTTTTTCTTTTTGAAGGGAAAAGTAGTTTGACAGAAAGGCGTAGAACTTGAGAAATATTTAAAAAAATAAATGAGAGAGATCTAAGATTTTATTTTGGCACTTTTATTATTTGAATTTAATAACTTTTCAAAAAAACTTTTTCACTTTTTATCACTGTTCTCATATACAAAGTTATATACAGAGCTTTTCTAATTTATGTTGATGGGGACATAGTTTTAAATCCACAATGTTTTTTGTTTTTAACTGTATTTACACTTACAATCATTTTTTCAGGGTGGTTCTTAGATCTACTAAAATCATCTTATACATATGCCAAAACTACCAGGGTTAGCTTAGCTCGAAACCAATTTATCAGGCCTGTAACAGAAATCAGTTCCGATCGAAAGTGGAAGAAATTCCGTAGTTTGCTTTATCAAAGAAAAAAAAAATTAAAAAGCAAAAAGAAATTCGATCGGAATTGCAACTATAAAATTAAGCCCATTATGATCGGAATGTATGACAGGCCTGTATACAGCAACGCCACAACTATAACCTAATCAGCTGATTCATACCTTGTAAATAATAGACTTTACAAGTTCTTTTTTTTATTTTTGTTAATAAGCCGTTTTATGATATTAAGTAGTGCTAAAACATACATTTAGAACCGTAATAAGCCTGAATTTGTTTTGTAAACATTTTTTTTTTTTTTTGTTGTGTTTAGCAACTAAAAGTGTGCTGAGCACAACTTGAACAAGCGACATTATGCTAGGAACACAACTGGCACGAACGACGAATTTTTGGCCGCGAATATTCGTTGCCAAGAATACAACATATTGGTGTATATGAAAATACACACAATAATAGCGTCCGCCGAAATTCGTCATACGCGGCGACTTTGCAATAGGTTTATTTCTATTTCATACGCCGGCAAACGACGAACTAATCATGGGCACCTGGTACTTTTTACTTTAATAATTGTTTTTTTTTTTTTTTTTTTTTTTTTTTATTGTATAGTATTGTATAATATTTAAAATAAATATACAAAGCATTTTGCTATAAAATAGTTTTTAGTTTAGTTTTTGATTGTTTTAATTTTTAAGCAATATTTTTTTAATGTGGTCACACTATTTCTCTCTCTTTTTGTACAAACAGAAATCCACTTTCTCAATTATAAAATCTGCTAGTTATTCATCGCTGTTATGCTTCATACGACGAGTTTGCTCAGCGAATTTTTACTGAAAAATTCGTCGTGTTGGGCGAAATTCGTCTTTCGTCCCGAACACAACGAAGTTTGTGATTTTTTTTTTACAAAAAACCAAACGTAATGAAAGGTTCTCATCTTTATTTGAGGTGGATTACTACAGTATTTTTATTGTGTACGAAGAGCACAAACAGAGAAACATTTTTTTAATGTATTTGCTACACAAACACTATTTTAGCGTTTGTGTTTTTAATATTTCTACCGTACCGAACACTAAAGAACATTTTATAATATTTATTTTCGAGCACTGCTTATAAATGAACGCTGGTAGAACGTTTTATACTCTGAGGTAAGCCTTTCATTCTCTAAAGAACATTAAGAACAGTGTTGCTAACGCTACAATAATGCAACCACCTCCAAACATCAAATTTTTTTTTTAACTAAAATAAGTTTTCGAAACAGTATAAATTTTAAGATTTTGTGTTTTAAATTCAATAAAATACATTTGCACCAGTGCATCAAAAGTATAAAAAAATTCTTTTTTCTTCACTAAAATGTTAGGAACTTTTTTTTAAATTGCACTTTTGAACTAGAAAAATGTTATAACAAATCTTTGTTGTCATTTTCGAGAACAAAAACTGAGTAGGAAAATTAAATATAAGATTACGGCAAGACTGATTTGCAATATCTGACTTTTTATCTAACTAACTGGTCTAACTGTCTTAAGGGTTCGGAAAGCTTTTCTAGGGATTAACTAAAAAGCTTCTCACTTAAATAACTATAAATCCGTTTAGGGAATTTATCTGATATTAAAGTATTTAAAAACGAACTTTTCAGACGTGCAACAAACTTAAATCGAGCCACGAGTACTTAAGCATGCACTTTTCAAAGACTTTAACCAACTAATTATACCTTCTTATTTCATTTGTTTTTTACATTTTATTTGCTCATTATTTAAACAAATATTCCTCTACATATGTTCATTGTTCTATATCTTTTTATCAGTTCATTCTTATGAGTTGAGTAGAGTATATTGCTTGTAATAATTTAACATTCAAGCATTTAAATGACAAGTAAAAAAATGTGTTTTTTTATTTTTTTTTTTTTTGTTTCATTATCAGTGGCGCTTGCAACTTTGTAAATTAAATTAAACGCAGAACAGATACGTTTTTACGCTACTAAATGATTAATTTAAAAAATATTAATTCTCAAGGTTTTCAAATGGTTTTAAACACATTTCAAGTAAAATATAAATAGGAAAGAAAATAAAAAGGTATTTAAGGGATATTTAATTATGATTAATGTAGTGTGTGACCTTGTAACAAAGTTATCGTGGATAGACTTAAGCCCGAGTTAGCTGCCAGTAACGTTGCCAATCAGCTGCTTCATTTTGTTGTATGTAAAGCAATTAGAACGAGTATAGTTAGCAGTAAGATGTAACTTAAACGTAACGTCTAAGTCTGTAGAAAATAGATTTTTCTTCCTTTTTTACTGTACGGTTGCGTTACTGTTACTGTCAGCTAACTGGGGCTTTAGCGTTAGCAGTACAGTGTTGCCAATAAAGCCATTAAGGCGTTGGAATTTTATCTATAACCATTAATTGGGCGATATTCAGAACGTCACCTTAAATAAAAACGGACGTA
Source organism: Pollenia amentaria (assembly GCA_943735925.1). NCBI lineage: Eukaryota > Metazoa > Arthropoda > Insecta > Diptera > Polleniidae > Pollenia > Pollenia amentaria. Next base: position 192,733,092 of record OX031008.1, on the reverse strand, counting down.
ACTACAAAAAAATTCAAAATCGAGTTTTTGATTGATTATGTTTCGTTTTAACAAACTTCTACATGTTTACGCCAATTTTTAGACCCCTACGATTAAAATGGCGATGCAATTAAATTGACAAGACCACTTTATTGACGTTGCGCAGGAAAAATTATCCAAAATTGTTCACCGATTACAGAATAAATTAAAAATAAAATCAGTTTTAATAAAACATTAAATCAAGTGAATTAAACGTTTAATTGATACTATCAATTTGTTTACTGGTACCAATTTTATTAATTTTTTTAATTAATATCACAAATTTTTTTTAACGAAATCAACTTTAATTTTTTCTGTGTGATTTTGTAAAGTTGTTTGCTTTTCTTGTAAAAAAAATAAAAAAGTGTAGTTACGTCCGTTTGCATTTAAGGTGACGATATGTAGATGCACCTAAAACGTGCAGTTTCTCGAAAGCTTTATATTATCAGTTCTCTAATCAGGTAGTGAGAAAGTAATCATAAGCCCCTAGGGGTGGGAATGTATTGTCGATGGAGAGCCTTTGAAGATAACGTGGTGTCTATGTGAACTGAGATCCTTAAAATATCCGCCTGCAGGCGCAAGTCCCAGCGTGAAATTCAACAAAACCTGCTTAAAGACAACCATAATATGGTTGCGGCTTCCTGATGGAGACCAATTTAACAATAATATGGTTGTTGGTGACAAAAGTATTATTAAATTAAACATAATATGTTTAAAATTTTTCTTTTAAAATAAGTTTTGTTGGAGGTGACCATTTTTAAACATTTTTTTTTCTCTGCGTGTGCATGAGCCAGATAATCAAGTGAGTTGCTGTACATAAACTTTTTAAAAGCATTATTCCCACGGCTTTAAGATTCCTGTGGGGTTCAGCCCTTATGGTAGGTATCCACATAGATCTTAAACATACTTGCTCAAACCAAAGATTACTGATGCCAAGTCTCAAAATTTTGGCTATTCCAGTTGTAAAATTATGTGTGTGACATTGTAGCAACTTAATTGTGGGTAAGCTTATCGTAAGTGCCCGTTTACATTGTGCGATATTTGTCGCCGCGATTCTTTCTTAATTCGTGAGAGGGAGTTAATTTCTCTCTCCCCTCTCACCGATAACTTCTTTATTACAAAAATTGCACCATGTAAACGGTCACTAAGCAGTATAGTGTTGCCAATTTAGCCCCTGGAATTTAAGCAGTTTTTTTCTTAGCTTTTTGTTTACATTTTTAAAAGGTACGCTTTGATTGATTGTCATATTTGCCCACAATAGAAAGACTGACAATTAGTAACATTCACTGTCACAAGATCTTAAATTTAGGTCGAAGACTTAAAAAAAAATTTTAATGCCTGCATTCATAAAAATATTTTAAATTTAAAAAATGTTTACAAGTCAAATTTTCTTTGAAAATTTTCCTTCATAAACGTTTGTTAAATTTAATAATCGCTTATGAATACGGGAGTTTACTTTTAAAAAGAAATTTTAACAATTTACAAAAAAATATTTTGTGCGGGAATTGTGACAGAACTGTTTTATTTTTTTCTCCCGATCAACAAAAACTGACCACTTGCCCAAACTAAGCGATAGTTTGGAATTTTTTCTGCAAAAAAAAATTAACGAGAACTCTTTAATTTTATTAAAATAAGCCCAATAATTAAGCAACCACGATTATCCACTTCAAAAACAATGATATCATTTTAAAACATTTTACATACTCCCGAATGTAACCACTATCTAACACTTATTAAACACACAAGTGTTAGAAATTGCCGGCATTTAAAACCATAAATTAAAAAAAAAAATGACACTTCCCAAAATGATATTTATTAAAAAATTCCTTTGAAATAATTAATTTTTATTTACTTTTCTCTCCCGCAATTCAATTGAAACCGGAAATGAACATCACTTAATTCATTAATGATTCTAAGCCTTGTTCACATTTTCTACGTAGGAAAGCGTTTAAACACAAAAATTAAGCCTGGCGCATAAAACTTGAAAAACAAACAAAAAAATGAAATTGTTTAAATGCAAAAAAAAAAAAAAAAATTATTTAAAATTTTATACACATATCACAAGACTGTCATAAATTCAAATATCATTAACACAATCATCATTATGATTATTGTCATCATTATTATGAATATGATGAAGGCGTTCATTGTTTTTGATCACAATCATGTTTATCCTTCGTCTACAAACAACTCCTTTCAGCAGCAGCATTTTAATCGTGCCATAAACATAAAAAATTTTAACGCAGACCAACAACCAACATCGACACAAACACCAACACCGGGCCACAAGAGGCAACTAGAAGTACAAGCAACTGCTTTAAAAGAGTTTAAGAGTGGAAATATTTTAGATTCTAAACGATTGTTACTTTTTCTTTTGTAAGGAAAACGTTTTTGCTATAAAACAGCTATAAAGTTAAAGGCTTTGTACATTTCCTTAAACATTTTAATGGAGTTATTAATTTTTACTTTTTTAAAATTAATACGAATAATAATAAAATATTTAAATTAATATTAAAAATACATACAACATTGTAGTGATAAAAAAAAGAAAAAAAATTCTAATTGTTGATAAAAACAAAGCCCCGAAGGGAATTATGCTATTTTTCATCATTTTGGTTGTATTTGCTTTAGTTTTATAAATGCCACAGCCATAAAGTTTTAGCAAATGCAACCAATATGACAAAATAAAATCAGCCAGTACCCATGTTATGTAACTTTGGTGAGAACTTCTCGCATAGAAAATATGTGAAACAAAATATTCCATCGTTTCTCGAAAAGTGAGAAAAAAGTGTGTCTGCAACTCATGTCGAAAACTATCAAAGAGGTTACGTCGTTACGTTATAAATGTCAGAATATTTCACTCGAAGCCGATGTGAAATAGCATACGTTGAGAACACATATCGTTGACGCCGGCCAAAATGTACTAAAATTGAAAAATTTTCAATGACGGCGGCGAAAATACAAACGTCGGCTATAGCACTTTAATTTTTGCTACTTTAATTTTTGTTGCTTAAAAAATAGCTTTGAAAACATTCGTATATTTTTCAAAAATGTTAAAATAATTAAACAATGAAAAAATCAGTCAAAAACAAAATATCGTACTTATCTCTTCCATGTTATTTTTCATTGCATTTTGCATATTTAATATATTTTTTAGTGGTAATATTTTTTTTCAACCCGTTTTAATGCGTGAGTTTATTTGACAGTTCAAAGTGGGAACTTTCTTACAAAAATTTTGCACACTTTTTCTGTAAATTGGCAAGTAAAAATTCCTTACGAGACAGCTACTACGCTCTTCAAATGTTACAGACGCAGTTAAGTGAGAAAAACAGTTGTTTGTTTCAATTTATGGCGTTTTGTTTCATTTCTCGCATTTCATTCGAAAACAGATACCCGAATTTGGTGTAATTTTTACTGTCGTGGGTAGAGCGTGGGTGTAGATCAGGTATAATTTGAAATTTATTCGTTTTAAAACCAAAAATGTAAATCTTTAATATCAGAAAAAATATATATCATTTAAAATAATAGCGGAATTCACCCTTGATAGTAAAGTCCCTTGTAGATCTTGTTAACCTTATAATTTTAGTAAAAATACTAATATTTACAACACTGCAACAACAAAATGTATTAGACTAAAATATACTACGCTGTGGTTGAAAAATCCCACAAAAAGCAGTAGTAAACAAAGTGTGTGAATTTACCAGAATAAAACAGCAAATTCATTAATTTACAATGCATACGAAAAAGATACTCACGCTTTGAAGTATAAAATCGTATTAAATATAGCAGAGTTGTACTTTTAATACAAAGGGTGAAAACCGCTATTGTTTCTTATTACGAAAATGTTTTCATCGGTTTTGAACCCGCAGCTTATTGGAAAAAGTTATTTAAACTAAAATATATGTTTCCAATATTATAAAAAGGAATAAATTTCATATTATTTTGCTGCTACCAAATGCTTTATTTGGGAGCAAATTAAGAGCCCTTAACAGTTGTAACACTGATTTAAGAAACAGACTATTGTCTTAAACCATAAAGGATATTTCTTAAAGCCCATAGAACTTGAAATTGTAAAATTAAGAACAATAAGCTAATTTTATTCAAAAGACAATTACACGACATTAACATTTGAAAATGTATTCGGCCCTATGAGTACCGCGGCGGTTCTTGACGAAACACACTCTGGCCGACCAATTATGGGCCACTTTTCCAAGTATTTCTGGCGGTACATCACGAACAATGTTCGTTCAATTGTTGCTGGTTTATTAGCATAATCGAGAGGTGTCAAATCGCACAAGCTTGGAGGCTAATTGGCAGGTCTTTTTCGCAAAGTCAACTTTTTGGACTAATTTAAAAAAAATGAGGACCGACAATTACACCTGCGTGTAACTGCACCAAAAGGTGAGTCTGTTGTAGATTGGTCTCACTTCATATACGGCAGTTTTGTGCATAACAAACCTGGTCAAATAGACGATTATGTCCGCTATAAAAATCATAAAGTCGCCTTTTAGATCCACCAATAGATGACGGATTTTTAAAGTTAATTTTGACAATATGGTAGCGTTTTTTAAAATAAAACGTTAATTTTGTATCAGGTGCAATTTTAGTAAAATCGGGTTATTTTTCTTCATCTCAAGTGTAATTTTGAATTTTGTTGGTGGTAGCACTGTTCGAAAAGCTTCTCGAAGCGAGAGTTACAGAACATGGACACAGACTAATGGCCAATTTTTAGAATTAACATTAAAACACATTTATGTTTAAAATTGTTTTAAATACAAAATTCTCTTCTTCACTAAACACTTAAATGAAACTTAAGTTTCCATTGGAATAACTTCGCAAGGCTGGCTCAATATCACAACAATACAACAACAACAACCAAAGCAATAACAACAAGCTGTTTTTTATTTTTTTTTGTATTTAGTAGTGCTACCATACTTTTATCTTAATTAAATAAGACTTTTCAAATAAAACTCAAAAAATCAATTACGATTTAAGTTTATATGAAGAAAATTAACATAATATTGATTTAAATACTATCCTGAAAATTGGTCATAAGTCGTTTTATTTAATAGATTTAAGAACAGAGGTTGTGTGTTACTTAAGCTGGTTTTACGCGATATGTATTTTGCAGTGGGTTTTTCAGATGTAAAGTCCATATGTAATTGCAAATGTCTGTCAAAATTTTCAAATGCAGAAGGCCTATAATCTTTGCTTTCAGACGTTCGTTTTTGGTTTCATATGGCATAGCCGAAAATCGTTCATAACAGCAACTTGTTTACATATTTATATTTTTATTCACTTTTAGCTGTATTCCAGTTAATTAAAAATTTTTTTTTTTTTTTTTTTTTTTTATATATATTGAAATAAAAAAGAAACTAATTAAAAAACGTTCTTGCTTAAATGATCATTGATCGAACGTTTGCAACAATCGGCAGTTTAAGGTACATTTTGTACCAATTTATTTTTGAAGATATCTTTTTCGTTGCTACTGTGAATTTCGATTTGAAACAAATATTTTACGAAATCGAACAATTGTAACTGTGCATTACGATTTTTGTACTATTTGTTTCGAATGAAACGAAGTTACAGGTGCCATGAGAAATACTCCTCAAGCGGCCCTAGATGTCATTCTTCATCTTCTGCCTATTGAGCAGTATGTGATGGGAATGGCAGCCAGGAGCATTCTTAGACTGAGGGAGTTAGGATTGATGGGGAATTTCACGCAGGGTCACTCGCGGAAGCTAGTGGTTATTGCCTAGGATTCTGGGCGCGACCGATCGGGCCTGGGGGAACCGAACGGACTGCCGGGTATCACGGACGCTGTGGTCGGTGCGTAGGAAGTCCGATTCGGAGTCGCTGCTGGGCAGAAGTAGGGTCTGCGTGAGGAACATGATAGGAATTATCACGGGCCTTTACATGATAGGCAGGATGGCGATGAGAATGGAATCCGATGTGTCTGATATGTGCGGGTTGTGTGAGGACCCAGAGGAGTTAGAGACAGTTGAGCACATTCTGTCCCAGGCTACAGGGCAGCAGATTCCTAGGCGAATTAGGGAATGTCTCGGGCTGTGGACTTGAGAGTCTGATAGGATTCGTAATGGGAATGGCCGGACTACGCAGCAGGAGACTAGGAGCTAGCCGCACATAGGGCGGATTTGTGTTGAGTGGGGTTTTCTCTCGGGCTTGGTCCGATATCTTCTATTCTTATCTATCACTTTTATCTTTTCTTATGCTTCCGCTATTTATTTCACCTACTTTCCATCTATCTATATCTAAACAAGGCATCACAATTGACCACATTGGTCTCTGCGTGAAGGTGTGACTTCACACCAGCCTTTCTACCTACCTACCTGCCAAAGGCTAAAGAACTTTACCTTCAATAACAAAGCGTGCTCCACATCCTCTATGATGCCCAAACGTAATAGAGGATGTGGAGCACGCTCTGTTTCATTGCCCTAGGTTTGCATACGACAAGGCTCTACTGGAGCGAGAGGTTGGTCGGGATATAAACCCGCATAACATAATTCACACAATGACAGAAAGCCATGATAACTGGAAGAGTATATGTAGCTATGTCAAAATAATACTACTCAAGCTACGAGATGAGGAGCAAGAAAGAAAGAACTCTAGAAACACGGATGAAATGACCAACTGAGTCTTTCCCCACCCTGCGACGTAATACCTGGAATGGCAGTCCCGTAGGGGATCGTTACACTCTCCAGTTTTTATATGCGTTGAATAAAGCGCTTTTTGTTTCAAACATGTTTTGTTCAATGTGGGACCTTACCAATTAAAATGCTTGTCTTCCGTAAGCGAGATTGTAAGCAAAACTTTTACATTTCTCCTTACAAAGCTGGTACGTTGAAAGTATTTTTTTTTTTTTTTTTTTGAAGGCAGATTTTTGCTTTAATTTAGGACCTGCTGGCGGATGCCCCTGCCATTAATCAGAAGCAATTTTTGTGGTGGCTTATACCCAAATCTTGTTGATGGAGATCTTTTAAATGCCAGAATAGGTTCTGATTTTTTGGCGTAAAGAAGAACGAAAGTCGGCCTGTAGATCTCATATAAAGCCCAATCCGGCAATATTCTAACTGAAGGTGGAGGGTTTCAAAGATTCGGCACAGCCGAATATATCACACCATTTTTCTTTTCTATTTCTCAAGTTGTAATCCTTTATCTTTTAGTTCCAATTATTTATTTATTTTATTTAGTTTTTAATTTTTTCTTTAAGAAAATTGACCAAGTGAGATAGTTAAAACAATAAATTCCTACAACTCATAAAAAAAACTGGTTTTCTTAAAGTCCTTTTTTTAGTATATTCCCATAGTACTCACCTCTAATATAATTATTTGAATATTCATATATTTTTTAATTTAACAGCCATTAAATATATCGCGAGTATTTTTTGTCATTAAAATAAAAATCTAAATACTGGTTTTCTTCTTATAAAAACTCAAACTCAAAGAATTTTCGTTAAAATGCCGTCCTATTTCTACTACATACTGTCCAATATATCACTGCTTAAATACCAAGTGCCATAAAATATTGTTAAAAAAAAAGGAGACCACAATTAAGTTGGCTAAAGACTTAATGACAAGAAATACTAAGTTTTTAAATATTAAGTTGTTGCATCATTATTTTGTTAATATTGAAAAATACCGCCCAAAAAATTACTATACTTTAGATCCTTTTGATTATTGATCATAACTACCACATATGCTGCTAACTCTGCCCTGTTGCAGTTGCTGATGATGATTTCGATTCTTTTCCTTTTTTCACACTTTTAAATACTGAGCAGAGGACAAGAAAAAAAATCCCGAGAACGAAACACTTGAAAAATATTTTCCCATAAAAATATCCTCCTTCCAAAGACATCTAACTTCAGGTATGTAGATGTATTTGTATTGTATATCTTATCATGTGGACTAGTCACAGGCTCTACATGCAAACCAGACTAGTCTGACAAAGAACATCGTCAGCAGCAGAAGCAGCAGCAATGTCGAAATTTTAACGACAGACATATTTGCATGTTCAGTTCAAGGCAGAGTATAGTGGCAATGAATCCAAAGTTACGTATGAACGAACTTCTTGAACAAGAAAAGAAAGATGGACAGACGGACGGACAAACGAACGATATACACAAGTGACGTGTTTGGAATTCTTAAACGGTTTCAAGCGACGAAATTGTACAAAAGCAAAGAAACATTTTGTACATATTTTGCTTTCGATGTCGTTTTATTCCGTTTCTATTAGTTAATTTTAAGTCTTTTTTTTTTTAAATTTATTTTTCATTTCATACATGAATTTATGAATGAATGTCAGAGTCAAAACCACTACCAAAACCACTGACACCACCACCATTAACGTTATCATTATCATTATCATCATCATCGTCATCACCATCATCATCATGATCTCCACCATTCCTCAGCTACAGCAGAAATCATTATGATCATCATCATAATTATCATCATGTAAGTTTCATTTACGCTGTAGATTTTAGTGCATGCAGCAAACAACTTTGTGTGTTTGTGTTGTTGCGTGTTGTACATACAATATTGTAGCAAGTCCGAAGGGCATCTTTCATGTTGCTGTTGTTGTTATTGTCGTCGTTGCTGTTCTCAACAAGTCTAAATTTATTTCGCATAACAAGCTTGTTGCAACGTTTGTTCGTTTATTTGTTCATTCGTGAATAAGTGTGTTGGTTTGCATGTTTGTGTTTCTCTAAGTTTACATAAGTTCGTTACATGTTAAAATTATTCCTTATGTTTGTTTATTTATTTGTTTTTAAATTCTGCGTTTTTGTTCTTCTTTTCTTTTCTTTTCATTTCATTTAATTTTTTTTTCATTCTTTTTAGCAATCACCACCACCGCCTTAACCGCCAACCACCATGCAACGATCACCACTATCGTCATCATCATCACGATCATCATTGTCATGATCAGCAATTCACATATGTGCCAAGCAAACCAATTCAACAGCAGAAGAAAGAATATTTTCGCCAAGTCTCTCTTTTAATTTCTTGTTTTTTTTCTCAAAAACTTACACAGACTCTGTGTGGCGGCCAGTTTCTGTCAGTCGTCATCATCGTTATTGTCGTCGTCATTTGGCAATTCATGCCTAAATTGTGGAAAAGACATATGAATGGTGTATATGTTTGTGATTTGCATTTAGCAACATCCCAACTGCACAATGGGATTGAAGCGTGACAAAATTTAAGTAGGAACAGCCTTTGGGGATCTTTAGAAATACACAGAAAGGCGACTTAAAATTTAAAATATTTGCCTGCCACTACCGAAATATCGAAAAGCGACTGATTGCAACATCCCAAAATGTTTCACAAAGTTTTTGAATGAAACAAGTGGTTGGCAACTACTACGATAGGACAATAATGACAACCTGCGTAAAAAATAAACAAGTATGGAGTGTAGCGGGGAGTGACTGTATCTGCTAAATAAGACTATCTATAAGGCGTCTTTAATCCTTCTTTTTACCGCTTGGTATTTGGGTTTAATCTTCTTTCCCCTCTCAACCATCCAGTCAGACTTTTTGAAGGAAAACTTTCATAGTGTAAACCCAGACTATGATTATAATTATCTAAAGTTTGTTCAGACGAACTTTTTCGATTCGTAAATGTAGAATTTGATAGCATCGATTGCGAGTTACTAGATTGCGACTTCCGTAGGGTCGATTAGGAAACCAGCTAGCTAACCATTTCAAATGAAAAAGTCCCTAAAAAAAATTCGCAACGATAATGCTTTTGGTTTTTCTCGAAGCCAGAAAGTTATGCAGCTAAAAAGTACTGGAAACGGTAAGCAACCCCGATTACAAAGTAAGTTAATAAAACTACATAATTATTCTTTTGAAATTTTTAATCAAAGGTTTAAAAGAATACATTTTTTAATTATCTTAACAAAAAGGAAATTAATCAGCCATGTCACAGAGTCCAATTCCGTTCAGAAACGGAATTCGTTGCGTATTTTGGTGCTGCAGAAAATTACGAAAAAAAATTTCCGGAATGAAACCATTTTTGTTTTGATGAAATGAATGGGAGTTTTCCGTATCTTAAAGGCTAAATATCTATTTAAATATACTTTCCATCAACAAACATATATGTTTTTGTTCGGAATCATTCCTGTCTGTGACACGGCTGAATATTTCAGAATTACTAAATCTACAATTTAATTCTTATAGAATTACTTATTTACTTTATTCCAAAGCTTTACATTCAAAGTAATTAATGCTGAAATGCAGTTTACAGGGCTCACGAAAAAAAAATACGCCACACGATTCAGAGTTTAAAAAAACCAAAATTTAAGAGGGCTGAGGTCCCCCTAGATCCTAAAAACCGCTCTGCCCATTTAGTGGTATATGTGAGTACTCAAATTAAAGGTAATTTGCTCACGATTGCAAATATGTATTTCGTTTTTGTATTCGTCTATTTTTTCCCTCTAGGTTAATTTAGCTCTCCGTCTTACACATGTTTGAAAAATGTCTTGCCAGACTCACGAGTAAGAAGAAGTGTTAAGTATCTTTTAGATGGAGAGAGGCTTTAGTTAGCGAAGTCGGTATTTGTTATACCATAGAGAAGAAAATCCTTGCTCCCTGCCGAAGGCCGTTTATTAGAATTTTTTTTTTTTTTATAAATTTGGAAAAAAACCAATTTTAGTACCCACACATACAAACATAAGTGGAGGCACTTTTTGCCCCTTAGGGCCAAGAAGTCCCGCCCGCTTAAGATTTTATTTTCGTTTTTCTTGCATAATTACCTTTAATACCCACACATACATCTAAATGGGCGGATTGGTTTTTTGAATCCAGGTGGGGCCGCGGGCCCCAGCCGCCTACAATTTTAATATATTTTTTAAATCCAGTGTCAATTTTTTTTTTTTTTTTTTTGTGTGCATTTCTGCCAAAATAAATTCCTATGGAATGTTTAACTCCGTAATATGACTTAAATTAAACCTCTTTAATAGACAGAAAAAATTATAAATTGTCTCTAATCACCAAATTTATACCAAATTCATTATATCAAGCAACCAAGTTGTTGATTTTGAACCTATTAACAAAATGATTAATTATATTGATTACTAAAAATTTTAAAATTGTTAATATTTTTTTTTTTTTCTTTTTTTTCAATAAATGATATTTTTAATTTTAATTAAAAAAATTATCAAAAAACTTTGCCATTTCAAACAATGTGTTAATTTATATAATCAAATATTGACAATTCCCAACAACAATTCTACAAGTTGAAATTATTTTATTTTAAACGAAAAAGTCAATTAATATTTTTTGTTATTTAATTAATATTTTAATTAAAAATTTATTTCAAAACAACTTATATATGAATTAAATCAAAATTATATTTTAAATTTTCTTTCAACTAAAAAAAATAATTGATTCAATTATCACATTAATTAAATTTAAATACTTTCTAAACCATTTTTTTAATTAATAAAAAACTTTTTTCAGTGTATGACTCAAAAATAAAAAAAATTAATAATTAAAATATCCCAAGCTGAATTTAGTTTTTTTTTTACAGACTGAACTCAAAATTAAATTCATTCTTTTAAAGGTTTGTGCGCAATCATCGTGAAAAAGTTGTATTTTTTGATAAAAATCTGCCTGTAAAATTAACTCTATTACTCCCATTGTGCAACCACATGACAATTGTCATAAAACTTTAAAAAAATAAAAAGCACAGAAAGAGAGGACAGCAAAAAATTTTTAATAATAATGAAGTAGAAGAATATTAAGTATTCAAAACTGAGTATGATTTGCGGTGCAAATTAACATATGTTTCTTTTTTTCTACAATATTTTTGCTGCTTTCTTCGTTTTTGGAACTTGCAACGATTTTTTATGACTATTTCGTAAAGTCAAGGCAAAATAAAAGACACAGGATGTGGAAAAATATATTCGTAGATTTTTTAAAAATCCAAAGTTGAGTATATTGAAAGAAATGGGTTTTTAAAAAAAGAGACATATAAAAAACCATAATTCAACAATAAAACACAACCACGTTTGTGATGAGATGTGGCTGGAGTTGATGATGATATTAAAGGAACAAAAATCTAAAAAATATATATTAAAAAAAAAATAAGTGTGTAAATCTTAATTCAAGCGGACACAACAAAATACAAAAACTCAGCCGCCGTCACCACCACCACCTCTGACAGCCAGTCGTCCAGGCCGTAAGTAGTTAAATGGTACATACCGTACCAATACAATTATTTTCAGAAGCTATAAAGAGTAACCACCATCTCACATCATCATATGATCTGTGAATGGTCATGTAAAGGTTGCCTTTTTTTTCTTACATTTAATTTATTTTAGTTTTAGTTTTGCTTTTTTTTCGCCTCAGAAGAATAGTCTGGGAGGGAGTTCGTTTGGTGGTTTGGTTGAGGCAATGGCGGTAGTTCGAGACACAGAACAAATATACATTTTCTTATTTTTTTCCAAAATGCATATTCATCATCATTTTATGTTTAAATTCTTTTTGTAAATGATGTGTGCATAATCTGTGTGAGACTAGAAGAGAATAAACTCAAGTTATGGATCAGATATTTAGCTAAAAAAAAAAAAAATACAAGGACAGCAGGACAGACATTTGCAGACAGAATCCACTACAAAAAAAATTGTTCTTAATAATTGTGGTAAATGTTATTTTAATTTTATGATTTTTCTGTTTAAAAAATTGTCTCCACTTCAAGAAATAATTCAAGATCAATTTCTAATTTTTTTTTTTTTTAACTATAAAAGGAGAAGTGGTCGGTAACCCATACATGATGCTGGTCTTACGAAGTTGTTCGGCTTTTTGCACATGCACAGCACGAATGAAGTATTCCCTTATTTCATGGTATTTCGGGAATGTACAAAATTCATATTTTATTTCGGGGAATACCCGCGAAAAATAATGTAAAAAAAATATTTGTTATATTAATTGAAATAAATGGCCGTTTTATTAAATAAAAAAACTGAGAGGCTTGTATTATTTAGGACCTGTATTAGATTATCGAGCCTATTACAGATCGAAACCTTTGTCGTTTTTTTTAATTCTTTGTATCGGTTACAACCAAATTTCAGTGAATTCACTGCTCGCATCATTGAAAATTTGTGCTCTTGTAAGAGTTAACAACTCAACTTTAGTTCACTGGAAATTTTGCAGTTTCTGTATTATGGCATGGTATCTAAAAGGAACGCTCGAAGCGCTAGCTGTTTAAGTTTTCAGGGTATTTTATTGGCGTTTTGTTATAGGAACTGTAAAATGTTGTTTACACACACAGACACACGCTCAATAATAACATTAACAAAATTTAACAGTTCCTCAACTCAACTGACAGGAATGAAGAGTATGGATTTGGAGAGAAATAAATCACACATTTAGCAATTCTTTTTTGTAGACGTCCTTCTTTGCTTTAAAACATGTGGCTACTCTTTATTGTAGTGCGAATGCAATTTCGACACGAAAGCTAAATGCGATAAGAGGCCAATTTGCTAATCTCGTTCGCTTTCGCAAACCCTTTTACAAAATTTTTTTTTTGAAAATTGAGCAATACTGGGGGAATTAAAATTAAAGATGGCGCAGATTGACAGTAATGAAATGTCGAAATATGTTAATAAAAAAGAAAAGTTAAGCCGCTTAACGTGTTTTTGTATGAACATTTAAATAAAATAATAAGTGATGATTTGCGAAAAGAAAAATATGCGAAAAGCAAAAGCGTCAAACACATTAAAGAGAGTATCAATCACTTGATGTTTTACCATTTTTATTGCTTTAAGCAATATAGTGTAGCCCTTTAGACATTCCTTCTTATTGGCATCACCATTAAAATATTTACATTAATCATTCCAAATATTTAACCGTTAAAGTTTTTTTTTTCAATAAAATGGTTAAGAAAAGTGGGCACTAATATTATTAGATTAAACACCTTGTCAAAAATTACATCCCCCGTTGTACTTTTGAGGGTACACTGAACCAAAAAGTGTTCATAATATTAACGAACAACGTTTATTAAAATAATTTTCGTTGGATCAATGAGTTATTCGTTAATATAATGAAAAATAAAATTATTCAGGTATTTCAATTTACGTACGATTCGTTGACTCAATGAACATGCATTTATTAATTATTTCGTAACCTTTTTTCTTATATTAGCGAACAATTAGTATCAAATCTTTCTATGAACGGTCAATCAACGAACAAATTCATTGGACGAGAAGTAATAAATTTTTCGTTTGCTCTACGTAAATTTTCATTGACTCCACGTACCTTTTTGGTTCAGTGTATGTATATGTAAAGGTGCAGCAAATACCTTAAGTTTGTCAAGGGCTTAAAACTGTCAGATATCCAGATCGCAGCTGAACAGAGTATTGTATAATATCACGAGAGCCAGTAGGCCCTAGAGACTTATAGATCCTGGGTATGGTTATTGCTTGAGTCCTTTTCGGGATCACGTAAAAGCTTTAAGCCAAATCACGGTCAAAAAGACCTTTAAAATGCACTTGATTTTGGCCCCATTAATGGCAAATTTCTCCTGCTGGCGAATCCCCTGTGTGGAGTCGCTATACAACAGAAGCTGCAATTACAATGGAAGTTAGACAGCTGCGGCTGCCTTAAAAGAAGTTTAACTCATGATCCTCTCAATACCACAGGCCTGCAAAATTTGGAAAAATTCAAACCCTGAGCATAATTTTCAAACGGTTTGAGCTGCGTTGAATCCGAAAAATAAAATAAAAATCTTTAAAAAACACAAAAATCCGAAATCGGCTAGGCCGAATCTTATATACCCTTCACCATGGTACGATAAAAACAAATAAATACCTCTATTTTGTGTCACATATACTTCTCCAATACTTCCCACATTTTGTCGGATGATGTGTATTGATAACCAAGTTATTTGTGCCTGATTTGGGAACTTTGGCACTTGCCGTTCTTCAGATATACAGAAAAAGAAAAACAATTACAAGCTGTTAATGGGTTAAATGAGAGCCATAACTCCACGAGTATGGTGAAAACAGGGTTTATTTTAACTTTTAGCCAAGATATTTCAAAAACATAAGATGATAAAAAAATTCTGAGGACAGATTTAGATTAAGCGAAACTCATATACAGTATATTCTCTATGGTTTAAAAATTGGCCTGTGTTATCTATTATACATAAATGCCATCTGTGGGCGTTTTTCACACATGGGGGCGTTAGAAAATGGTAAGGTTAAGTTAACAAGAGATGTTTATTTATAACACTTCATGTCGGAAAGTGAGACCTTTTACATGTACAAATTTTCCCTGCTTCGATTAAGACGTATGACAGCTTTTGGATACTGACAGAAGTTCTTAAACGTTTTTTCTCTCTTATGCTAAAAAGTTAAAGTTCATATTCATTAACCAAGACATTAAGCCCATACACTTTTACTGGGCTTAATGTGTTGGTTAACTAATGTGAACTTTAACTTTTTTTGCAAAAGGGGAATTTGGTAAGAAACAGTCAAAGTATCAAATTCACAGCTTATGATGTAACTTAAGGTAAATTTTTACTAAAAAAAACAAATCTTGCCAAGTCCTTCACGTTCTGAGATGGAGAAAACTTTATCTAAAATAACATTTTTTTTTTTAATTCCAACTACAATGACTCATTCATTAACAAGCATAAAAATACATTGAATCAATTTATGAAAATAAATTGTAATAGAAACTCCACTTCATCCCAGACAGAACTAAAAATATAAGAAATTTCATTTCATTAAAAAAAAAAGAAAATTTCTCAGACACTAACTAAACAACAAAAATATTACTTGCAAAATGGAATTTCATTGAAGAATAAAAAAAAAACTTAAAAAATAAGCTGCAACATAAAACACAATTTTACACTAACACAAACATGTAATTTAAAAAAAAAATTAAATGCACACAAAAATACAAACATTCACACAATATCTAAAAGCTAAAGGACCTCACAAGAGTATAATGTGTGGGCTAACTCTCTCACAATCGCTCCACACACACACGGACACACAAAATAAAACCAAAACTACTGCAGACAGACCACAGGAAAATTCATGCTACATGATGTCTGCCTGCCACCATACAAAATCTGAACAATAATCAGATATTGAATGGACTTTTGAAATACAAAACAACAACAACAACAATAAACATTTTTATAATCACAAAAATATATATATAAAAAGCAGTTTAATCAAAACTTTAACTCGAAATACAAAAAAAAATCATATTTAATGTAAACAATAAGATTCAACAATATACAAGACTCTAGTGTTATACGATGATGTTCTTATGTAATCTACAAACATTTTATGGATTCAACAATCTTAAAGGAACAAACAAACAAACAAACAAAAAACGTTGTTTAACAAAATATACAATCCTTCAGAGATTGTATACATTTTTTTTTTACTGGAACAAAATGTATCTGAATCTGATATATTGTCAAATACTTAAATAAACATTTAAAAAAATAAATTTTTTTAAAGCGAATCCAAAATCGAGTCTTCAGCAAAAATTTGTGGAGAAAAAAAGTTGTTGGTGGATTTGGTTTTTTTTTTTTTTTTTTTTTTTTTTGATGTTCAGAAAATCACTGGCAAATCTAAACGCCAGTTAGTATGGAAAACATAAATAAAATATCTTGTGAATATTGTACATTTCACAGTTTAAATAAATAAACAACATTTTACAATACGGGTTTTGAAAGTGCGGTCGGTTTTAATGCAAAACGATTAATCGTTTTAAATAAACCCGAATACATGTGCACCGATCCTCTCAATTATGGGGGTGTTTTTAGACGCAAATGTTAACAGAAAATTTTAAGTCATAATTTATGTTTTTAATGTACAAGAAATTACAATTTCTGAGATAAAAACATTTTTAAAATACAACTGAAAGGCGTTCAAATATAGCTACGGTGACCATATTTTTGAAATCATAATAATACAGAACACAACAATTTTATATTCAGCCCAATTATGAATAAAAATTACCCGGGAGTTTTTTCATTTTTCCCATTTTTACAATTGAATTCAAATAGGATAAATGGAAGAAGGGAAAAAACTTCCGGGGAGTTTTTATTCATAATTGGGATGATTATGTACACAAATAGTAGCCCAGAAAAAAATCCACAGCTTAAAAGGCGGTCGAAATATCTCTTTAAAGTGGGGTACACACCAGTGATGGGATTTATGGCACAATTGGGACAATTGTGGCACTATTGAGTAACAATTAAACGTTTAATTCACTTGATTACATTTTTAATTAAAACTGATTTTATTTTTGATTAATGCTTTAATTGGGACAACATTTTATTCTGTGTTGTTAGTGCATATTTTACGCTTTGAAGCATTATTGCATAATTTAGTTAGCAAAGCATTTTTGCAGCATTTTTCAGGTTTATAGCGCATATTTCAACATTTTTTTTTTTGGAGCATTTTTTGGTAGATGCCAATAAGTGCTTTCGCCGCGAATTAAAAAAAAAAGTGTGTAAAACTCTTTTCTGTTTTAAATATCGATCTGTGTCTTAAGAAATCTAGACCTATCTTTTGGTATACCTTTTTAAAATTATCTAACGATGTCCATCCGTTTGTCTGGCTGGTTGTCTGATAATCTAGATAGTTTGATAACATTTGGATTAAGTTGTACTAAAGACAAAGTTTCTGTAAATGATGAGAATCGATCTATACTTAATTTCTTTCCGAAGTAGACTCTTTGTGTCCATAAACCATCTAATTAGGTTCGTATTAAGATTAAATTCGCCCCAAAAATATTTTGTTGCAAATTAAATTCTTTTGGAATCGGTTCACATGTGATCATCGCTCCCATAAGCCAATAGCTTAAACTTTCTTTTAAACGTGAATATTAATTTAAAACTGAGCGACCGTCCCTTAAATCCCTTTAAGACAAAAAAATCTCATATAGATGGTATATCAAGATAGTCGCCCTCATTTATACACAAAAAGAAAACCACTCGGAATAAATTAAGCTTTTTATACTTACATTAAGTACGAGTCGTACCCAAAAATTCAAGTACGAATAACACTTAAACGTACTTAAAACAATCCCAAATGGGGTAACTTTCGAAATACAATCCCGGAATTTCTTTACATAAGTATAAAATTCTTAAGCCAATCACAAAAAAGATTGAACTTTTCGTTGGTAGTGCCACTCTGAGAGTAATATTACAAAGTGAGCGTTTTAATCTCATATAACTTATCAAAATATGTTGTAGCCACTACAACAACACCACACAAGTTGTTAAAAGACGATTTGCTTGTTGTGTGTAGAAACAACAAAAACAACAGAATAAGAAGAAAACACATTATTTTCATGTTTAAAAAGTAAAATTAAAAGCAAGAGTTCTCATTTAGTTCATATCGGTCATGATGCTGGTGTTTTATAATTGGAACTCTGTAAGGTGTGAATCGGGTAAGTAAATCAATCAGTTTAATATTCTCCTTCTAATTTCATTTTCGATTTATTTCAAGTACTAATTCGGGATTAAGCAAACTTTATAATCTTGAATCAAGCGTATCTTGAGATTAATTTAATCTCAGTTTTACTTAAATCAATCTCATTTTCGGATTATTTCAAGTGCGAATTTGGGATTAAATGAACTTTATAATTCTTGAATCAAACGCATTTTGAGATGGATTCAAACTCAGTTTTACTTAAATCAATCTTATTTTCGGATTATTTCAAGTACGAATTCGGGATTGAATATGGATAAGTTGAGTATTTCACGATTGAATAATTTGTTCTGATTCAAGAAAATCCGTACTCAGCGTACTATTGATACCGCTTCGGATTGATTTGAGTACGGATGGATTGATTTTTCTTTTGAGTGTAAAGACGTTGTCGTGGTCGAAGTCGTATAAAATGTTTATCGTTATAATAACGACTGGTTTTCTCACACGACAACGCTACTCATGCTAACGCCAAATATTTGGCGTTAGAATGAGTTAGCATGAGACCAGACTGCCCATCGGTTGACTTGTACACTATAAAAACATTTCCTAACTAAATAGCACACCCCATACTGCTGAAAATGCGAGTATCGCTAATAATTTAGAAATTTAAAAATAAAGAGCACACTTCTTAATACGAACATAAAAAAACTAGTTGAAAGTAGAAAACTATATCTTAAACCCTTTGGTTTAAACTTTAAAGGAAATCCAGTATTGTTAACTAAAATTAGAATGTTAACCATTTTCGTAAATTTTTTTTTTAATAAACAAATCAGTTTAAATTTGGAAATATGTACTGGAAGATTTCTGATTTATTAATGCTCTGAATTTCTAATATTTAAATGAATATCACACCTTTTTACTTTTTTCCAAAATTTTATACAAAAATATTCTTTTTTTCTATGTTAGATTAAAATATTCAAATAAAATTTCGTATGAATAGCACAACATAAATTAAAATTTGTCTTAGACGTCATTTCGTCCCATTTATTCGTTAAACGATTTATGGCGCTTTAAAAAGCCGATAAATTCCTAAAACACACAAATACCAAACCTAAAAATGTTTACTCGAATATTTACTCGGTAGTTTGCTTGTTTCTTGGCTGGCTGGGCTGCTTGATGAGGAGAATTTTGCATTTTTAACTTGTATATACTTGATGATTCTTAAAAGTAAAAAACTTATAAATGCCGACAAATTCATTGGAAAATAAAAAAATAAAAATAAAACAACAACGAAACCCCCCAAAACACATCTTAAGACGAGCTAAGCTGAACAAAATAAGAGATGGGACAGACAGACAGGAATGAAAAAACTAACATGATCAAAAATTATGAGAAACAATAAACAACAACAGCGAAACTTAAATACTCAAATTCACACTGTTACACAAACTTAAACTGAGAACCCAAAAACGATACGCGATACGCCAAGAAGTAATAAATGGTAAAAAGAAAACGAAATCAGCAGGCACATCATCCAGCCAGGAGCGCGAGCAAGCCAACAGCATCCCACAACTTAACAATGCATTGGAAAAGAAGAAAACATTTCAAGACAATTTAACACTCCATGAAATAAGCAAAAAAAAAGGGAAACCCATATTAGTAAAAAATGAATTATATGCGCTAAATTAATTCTGAAATGTTATAAAAATCCTATTGCTAGATTATAGTTTCGTACTTAAAACGGAAGGCGAGGGGGGAGAAGATAAAAGATCTAGCAGAAAATTCTTTAAGACAGACTAACAAATTTCAATTGGCCTAGTTTTAATTATTTTTTAAAAAAAAGTCTGATTTCACTAAGTCTATTCGAAATTTCCTTAAACTTTTAAGCTTAAAATATAAAGCCCTTTGCCTTCTTCCCTTCCCTTAACAAACTTTAGAGGCTTTTGGAGAGAGGCTTTAGGTTATTTTGTAAAATATGCAAACTTTTATTTTAGTTGATATATTACTTCTTCATTTAGCTCTTGTTACTTTAATTTCATTTCGTTTAATTCAGTCGGTCACCATGTCCATAAGCGATGTTTAAAATAAAATAATAAAGAAAAGAAAAAACTACAGAAACAAAACAACAAGTAAATTCCAGGAATTTGATCATCATCAAAACACTGGTATTCGTATGATGTCGTTATTGCTGAGACGAAACCAACGACGACAACGACGACGACGACGACGAATGCATAATGACCAAAACAACAGCAACAAGTTAAAGTACATAGTTAAGATACTTAAAAACGCTTTAAAAGCAACATCAGCAGCAGGCAGACAAACGAAAAAAAAATTCAACTAAAAATCTTTGTATATTTTAGTCGTATGTACGAAAACAAAAAAACAACCTACGAAATGTACGAATTTAAAAAGAATCGCAAGAATACACGAATACGAAAGTCGGCAGCAGCAGCAATATCAATAGCGCAACAACATCAACTATAACAGAAGTAACATCAGCAACAAATACAATATTAACAACACCAACAACAACAACAAAAATAATCAACAACAAATGAACGAATAATCAATTTAACGAGTGTAAAGTTACGCGTTTAAATTAGAGGGACCAGAAGCGTTGATTTTCCTGGAAGTCTTGTTTGCTCATGGTCGAATAAACTTGATAGAGTCAAGCCTAACTCACATAAATTAAGACTTCAGGGAGGTATTAACTCGTCCTGGCCAATGAAGCGAATTGATTTTGACAGACATTCGATTAAAATGTATATTTTATAAGCAAAATTCCAAGGATTACATTAAAAATAAATCAAACTTTTAATGAAAGCATGAAGACGTAGGCAAAAGTTTACTTATGTAATATCTTTAAAAAAAAGGCTTTTAGCAGCAAGAGCAGATAAAACACAATTTTCTGTTTTTACCTCTATTATGAAAGTCGTCGTCGACACAATTCGGCGGTAACGGAACAATAATTTTATTTTCTTAGTCGTTCTTGACATAAATCGATTACTACTGCCAGTCACTTGGTATTTTCTGTGGTGCTTTTAAGTCAACGCACAAAGTGGCGGTGATTTCACGGTTTAATTAAAAAAAATGCAAGTGCGGTGAATGGTGTTTTCTTTTCTAAAAAATAATAATGCGTTATAATCAGGGACCGAAAATAACAGTTATTTTGAAATTTTAATACAAAAAAAGCATATAGAAGTAAAGACTTGCAAACTGATTCAAGTATAACATATTGATCCTTATGAACTTTTCGATGATAAAATATAATGATTTCTAAAGTTTTGATTTTCATTTTTTTGATCAAAAATTACAGTTATTTTTTTATTTATATTTTTTTTTTTTTGGACAAAAGTAACAGTTATTTTTTGATTTTTATTTTTTTGAACAAAAATAATAGTTATTTTTTGATTTTTATTTTTTTGATCAAGAACAACAATTATTTTTTGATTTTTATCTTTTCGAGCAAAAATAAAAGTTATTCTTTAGAGAAATGTGCGTGTTATAATTATTAAGATTTCTTTAAATATTTATTTAAATGTGTTATCATCATAAATATTTAATGTCAACCAAATAACTATATCACGTACATTTCTATAAAGAATGACTTTTATTTTTGCTCGAAAAAATAAAAATGATAAAATAACTGTTATTTTTGATTGAAAAAATAAAAATCATAAAATAACTGTTATTTTTGATCGAAAAAATACAAATCAAAAAATAACTGTTATTGTTGTTCAAAAAAATAAAAATCATTAAATAACTGGTATTTATGTTCAAAAAAATAAAAATCAAAATATAACTGTTATTTTTGTTCAAAAAAATAAAAATAGAAAAATAACTGTTATCATCTGACTTTTATGATAAAATGAATAACTGCTACGGTCCCTGGTTATAATTGTCTAATATATTTAGCAGGTTACATGCACCCTTACAAAGTGATTTTCTAAATTACAATGGAATAAAATAATATCTACGTTTCACACTCAATACCAGTGATACCAATTTAACCATTTAGTGGCTAGATGAAGCCATTTTTCATCTTGTTTAGCCATTAAAAAATGAGTTCAGCCATTAGCCATTTTTTTTTTTTTTTTATTAGCAATTTTTCAACTTGTTTAGCCATATTTTTTTTTTTTTTTCCGGTTTGCTTTAAAATAATAATTTTAATTTTCTTATAAAAATTTATAAAATTGATAAAAGTAAAATAAAAATTTTTAACAATTGCAACGCATTTAATTTCAATCAAAACTTTTATAATTGTTGAAAATCACCATAAACGATAACGAATATTTAATTTAAAAAATAGATCAACACGAACAAAAACGATATCGAATTTATCGATGATTAAATTTTTTAACGGAATTTAAATGTATTTTTATATAAAAGATTTTTTAGCCAATTTTAAGCGTTAACAGCACTGATTTTCAATAATTAAAGTCAGCTGCTGTAAAAAAATTCTTGCTTGCATAAAAAAGTACTTAACGCAGATGCAAAAAAGGGTATTATCTCACATTTAATTATAACTGGGGGTAAGATATAGAACAAATTTGCCATATATTTTTGCAATTTAGAAAGGAAAACGACAACTTATAACATTTTTGCATATCTTTTTAGAATAGAGCGAAATCCTTGCGAATGATACCAAAAATGGAACATCATTGTCAGTAAAGTACTCGCTCTACAAGTGCACAAGCATCACTAAGCAAAAAAAATAAAAGTCAAATATGTAACGGTGCTTTTGTAGTGCCACGTTGAAATTAAACATTGAATGCGAAAACTGACAAAATAGGCAGAAAAAGACAAAAACAACGCTCCCTCAGCACAGATTTTGTCAATTCCCAACAACAATTCTACAAGTTTAAATTATTTTATTTTAAACGAAAATGTCAATTAACCATTTTTTGATATTTAATTAATATTTTAATTAAAAATTTATTTCAAACCAACTAAAATATTAATTAAATCAAAATTATATTTTTAATTTTCTTTACACTAAAAAAATAATTGATTTAATTATCATATTAATTAAATTGAAATCCAAAAATACTAATAATTTTTTCTGTGTATTTTAGTTCTTCATATATAACCCAAATAAATACAATACTTTTCGCTTATAGTCTCATCGTTTAAATGCAGCCAAGTCGTAGACTATATCGCTAATGCGACAATAAGCCTAATTCGCATAAATGCCCCTAGAGGCATATAACCGAATTCGAATATAATCAGCTTATGTGATTATAGAAGATAAGAAAATTCATGTTTATTACACCGACAGTCGGGGCAAATTACGGCACTCAAAATCTAAATTCGATCGATATCGGCTTAGTGTTTTGCAACAGAGTTGGATACTGTATTAAAAAATAGTTACAAAATCTAATAAAATATTTCATTCCTGACACCAAGACAAAAACTAATTTTTTCCGAGTGCAGAGTTGATGACTAAAATTAGACCATTTAATTTTAGTCGTTTTATATGTTTTGTGGCTTCGAAAGCTAAAAGCAACTTGGTACATTGTGCTAATGTAACTATAACGCTCATAATTTGCTTTATTTTGCCTTTGCTAGCCGCGAATAGATGGAATATATGGCAAATGTCGCTAAATGTCGCTAAATGAAATTTAGCAGAAAATAAAGAAAAAAAAATGGACTATATCGCTAAAGTGACTAAAAACGTTAGGGACTATGAACGAAAAATACGAAAAGGACACTAAGCCTCCAATATATTGTTGGTACATGCAGTTTCTTTTAGGGGTTACCCAGAACAAATTTAGTGAGTAGTTGAGAGGCTATGAATTGGTACGCGAAAAAAATTGTTTTGGCACCACTGTGCGACGTTGAGTCGAATTGACTCTGTTTTACTAAAAATACTAGTTTAACATGTTTAACAAATTTTTGCTAAAAATAGTTTGGTTGGAGCTGAATATCGAAAAATGTGTTTACTTTCACGTGCAGACATCAAAATTTAAAATTTTTAATATTTAAAAAATAAAATCGAAATGTTTGTTTGCGTGTAATTGGTTCACGTACCATTTCTCCACATACGACGAACAAATTGCAATAACCTTAGACGTCAAAAAGAAAACATGAATTGTGAAGCGGATAGTGGAATTGCACTTTTGATAATTTATTTGTGTACACAGCAAAAAAAACGAATTAAAAAATAGAATGCTTTTTGTTTTTCGCTTTTGTCTTTATATTTTTGCACCTTTACTTTGCCAAATGGCATTGTCTTCTTTTAAAATTGCAATAAATTAAAGTAAACATTGTTTGCTGGCCATCTTTGAGACACATTCACTTTTACCACAACCAATACTTTGACTTTTTGTTGTAAAAAAAATTTAAGAAGAACATCTCCGAAATACGTACAATTTAAATTTCATTGTACACTAAAATACAATATTTTAAAGTTTCGCGCAAAAGCCCACAAACATATCGAACAAGTTACAAGAAAATTTAAATTTTCCATTATTTAAGATTTGTGCGCGCAAAGACCCTTTAATGAGTAACAAGATTTCGAGCACGAACAAATTATACGAACAAATCACTCATGTATGGGCAGCTTCATTTGTTAGTAACGGAAATTTTAGAAATTCGATGGAATCAAATTATAATAATGTTTACATTAGTAAAAGCTGCTTTAGACTATCACACTAGTCTTACGTATTTTGAAAAAAAATACAAACCTGTCATGATAAGTTGTTATTGTTTCTTGAAAATTTTTATCAGGGAAGGAAGCATTTTCGAAAAATACTTAAGACTTTGTGGGATAGTGTAGAACGGCCTTAAATAATATTTTTTGAAAAAAAAATAAGCCAGTATCCTTTCAATTTTTACTTATGGACTTTTTTTAATTAGTGTTTAAGTGTGAATATTAATACATACTTACAAATTTTATTAAACTGATAACAGCAATTTACAAAATTTTTAAAAATCTGGTCCCCCTAATAATTTTCTGCATAAGTACACATGATCAATATACAACGTTTATACTTAATGAATAACTATAAATGGTTTAACACAAAAAAAAAACTGCAAAATAATTCAAAATGAACACAATATAAACTAATCAAAACTTGTGGGAAACCGTTTAATTTAAAAAAAAAGTTCAACAATAAAGATTTAGGAGGATGTGGACATTTATGAAAATTAAATTTTTAAAAAAGATGTAAATATGTTATAAAAAAAAAAGAAACTAAAAACATATTTTAGAAAAGTATTGAAACTTTTATAACTTAAACTGTATTAAATACAGTTTAAGATAGTTTCACCTTATAATACAAGTCTTAAGTATTTTGAGAAAAAATAAACACAGACATGATAAGTTGTCATTGTTTTTTTAAAATTTTCAAACAATAATTAAATCAGTGAAGCAGTTTCGTCAAAATACCTAAGACTTGTGTTATGGTGTTAAACGGCCTTTAGTAGTTAAAAAGGGTAAAAGGGGTAAAAAGTCGGGTTAGAAATACCAAAGTTTTTTCAACTTAAATAGAAAAAGACTAATTGGTTTAGTAGAGAAATAAAAGTAATAAAACTTTTTTCAAATAAAGTAAATTAGTTGCGATAAGAGATTTATTTATTTATCCAACTTTAAGTTGGTGTTAAATTTGTTTTAATTAGATTAATGAATCTTAAAAAATTGCATTTTTTTAACTAACATTTAAACAGTGTAAACATGAAATATTCTCTAAAATTGTTTAAGATACAAGTATAAAACCTCTTGATCAATTTTAGATTAAATCCACAAACCTGTGTTGCCTGTTCTCATTCTCTTTCTCCCTCTCCCTCTCTGATTAATATTGCATTTGTAACAAATTCGTTAAGTTATCGTTATCGTGTGAGAACGCGTGTATGTAAGACTGTTTTAAGAATTTAAAATTCAAACTTTGTATGCACAACTCTAAACATTAAATTATCAAAAGAATTTATTAAATGAATCAAAAAAAAAATCGCCAGAGTGTTTAAACGAGAAAAGGAAATTACAAAAATTTACTTTTAAAACAAGTAGAATAAAAACAGAATTTTTAACACAAGACTATGGCAACGACGACAGTCTCCGTTTCAGATTGTTTCTTTCTCAATTCTTTTAATGATGGTCAATGTTTGCCATGATCACAACATGCTAAAAGTTTGCACGATTTATGTGAGGCGGTATATTACACAGAGACAACGGCTACGGCGACGATTCTCAATTGAAACAAAACGGCAACCACAGCAGCAGCAAGATTCCAAAAAATAAATAAAATCTTAACGAAATGTGTGATTTACAAAATAAGAAAAAAAATCGTTCTTTAACTACATACGTGCCCTTCAAAAAATGTTTTAAAGATTAACAACTAAAAAGTTATTTTTACAATAAAAAAAAATATTTCCCAAAATAAAACAAGTAAATGACTGTGAAAGAACATTAAACGACTGGGCTGTTCCCTTCCCTTTTTTATTTATACCCTCTAGATATCATTTAAAAATTTTAGCTAAATTTGTCTGGTAATAAAGTGTCTGCTTAAGGAAATTTGTATAAGAAAGAAGAAAAAACAACCGTTACAATTTTTAAGGAAAAGGTTCTTTTAAAAAAAAAAAAAAAGTACTTTTAAGAAAGTACAAAGATCTCTTTAAAAAATATAATTTAGAAAAAAATCTTAAAAACAAAAACGTCGCCTTATTTGAAAATGTACAATTTGCAACAAAAAAAACTGCGTTTTGAAACAGGCATTTTTTGATGTTTTTAAAAAGGACAAAGTAATTAAACTTTGAAATAATTACCTTAAAAATACTTATTGCCACTGATTTGTTATGAAATTTTATTTTTTAAATATTTTTGAAAAGGGTACTTGTTTTTTAGAAAAAGCAGCACTTTTTTAGAAAACGAAGCACTTTTTTAGCAAAAAGTACTTTTTATTTTAGAAAAAAAGTACTTTTGGTACTTGTGCTTTTTAGAAAAAAGAAGCATTTTTGAGAAAAAGTAGCACTTTTTTAGAAAACGAAGCACTTTTTTTTAGCAAAAAGTACTTTTTTTTAGAAAAAAAGGACTTTTTTTTTAGAAAAAAAGGACTTTTTTGAAAATATTATTATTTTCAATGGCTTGGTACTTGTGTTTTTTAGAAAAAGATGCATTTTTTAGAAAAAGCAGCACGTTTTTAAAAAACGAAGCAATTTTTTTCAGCAAAAAGTACTTTTTTAGAAAAAAGGACTTTTTTGGAAATATTATTAAAAAAAATTATCGTTAAAAGATTTTGTTTGTTGTGCTTAATTTCCTATTTTTATTCTTGATAAAAATACTAAAATTTATTGTTGGAGGAGAAGCCGTTTCTATGCACATTTCATTGGTTGCTTATTGCAGATCATCACGAAACGTTTCACAAAAAATTTAAGAAAAGCCAATGATATCAGTAAATAAGACTACAGAGGGAATGCGAATTTCAGACACTCATAAAGTCTTATTTGCAACGATATTAAAGTTTACACAAAAAAACCAAAATTAAAACAGTTAGTTTATCTTTTTAATTGAAGTTTTTTGATATTTAAATTAGGCTTAAGTTCATCAAATTTAATTTGTATTAAATTATTTTTAGTGAAGGAAGGAATTTACACCATGGGTAGGTAGGTAGGTAGGTAGAAAGGCTGGTGTGAAATCTGCTTCACCCAGAGACCAATATGGTCCATTGTGATGCCTTGTTTAGAAAAGTATAGCATTAGAAAAAGAAAAGGATAGATATGAAAAGGAAGATCTGACCAAACCCGAGAGAAATTTACACCATGAAATGACTTAAAACTTTTATGATAATTTTATTCTTGACTGAACACGGGCTTGAACTAAAGTCGAATTTACATCTTTCGGGAATAACCGCATTCCCATCATCAGAATTCTTTGCAAGGTGATGCAAACGGTAGAACGGCAAAGAATTCTATTAAGAAGACAAGAATATCTTGTTCTCTTCCCCACTTACCTATAAAGTCAGACTTTCTGAAAGAAAACGTTCATCGTGTAAACCCAGACTAAGTAAATGTACTTATCTTTAGCTTTATGTTTAACCAAAGTTTGGCTTAAGCAAAAAGTATATAAAATATTGAGGGAATAGGACTATTGTAAAAAGCTTTAAAATTTAAATTTGGCTCATAAAAACACATCCGAAAAAATTTTTAATATAATAATAATAATTTATGAAAAATAAATGTAATTCTATTTGTTGAAAAAAATAACTTTACGAAAAAGTACTTTTGCAAAACTAATTTTATATAAATTGTAACTTCAATGATTTATGATAAGAAGTAATCTCAGGGTTTTTTTAGTTTTAATTTTGCGAAAAGGAATAAACTGTCATAAAATTGTTCGATATGGCAACTATATTCACGCCTATAGTAAAGAAAATGTGAGTTTTTACCCCGGAATTTTGCTTTTCCCTATACATTTTTTAAGGAATAGGGAAAATATTTTAAACAAAATTTTATTTACGATAAAAATGATTATCATTGAAGCATGATTGACTCACTTAAGCCAACACAACAATATGAATTTATATTAAAAGCTGTTGTTTAGTGCAGAAATATAAATTAACTGTTTTTAGGACCCCCGTAATAAGACTCATGTATGCCCTTTGACCCCCCTCCCCCTTAGGAGCTAAAGGAATAAATATATATTTTCTCAATGGGCATGTCGGTGAATACTGCCGTGAATATTTGAAGGGAGGAAAATATATAAGAAATGATTATTGTACTGCCACAACCACGCAATCATTCTTTAACCCATTTTTAGCCGACCGGTGATTGATATTACCAGCACTCTAAAGCTGCGGTCACACTTGGCAAATATTTGACGAAAAAAACGTGACCAACATATAAACTAAAATATAATTCCAATATTTATTTGTATTATAATGCAACATCTTAAAAAAAATATTTAAATAGGTTTTTGCTATGTCTAGCAGTATAATAAGTTTTATTTTGTTATATTAAGACCACGTTAAAGCACACTAACGGCCTAATTTATAAAAAATAAAACAGGTCAATAAAGGGTTTATGAAGGGTTTATTAACATGTTTTATTTTTTATAACTTAGGCGGTTACTATTTACAAAAGCTTATTTGGTCAAATATTTAATAAGTGCGACCATAGCTTTACACTTTTTTTTAAAGTTTTTTTATTATTTACTTACAATCTTATTTCGTTATTATTTTTAACATCAATCAAGGAATGCGGCGAAGAATGGGTTACTGATCTTTATAGGACAGTCATGCTAAAGATTTAGGTGGATATCTGCCGTGTTGGCCCAATCTCACATTCGCCAACCGCCTCCATGTAACACACACAGGTGGCAATTTGGGTGTATGTATGTTAATCTGTCAGAATTATAACCTCCCCCCACCCTCCCCACATGATGAGGAGCTGCGGCTAACACCTAGGGAGATCCGCCACCAGGCTATACTTGACCACAGTGGAAAAGGTTTACATGGATACCTGCCCTAGGACCTACTATATGGTGTTTCTTAACAACTGGTTGACAAACAATGCGTTTACCAAACACCTCTGAGTGTGAGCGCAAGTAACACACCCAAATATCGATTTTAGTGCATAATCCGGCAAGATTATACACTCGCCCCTTGTGAAGGAGCCTTGGCTTTTACCTCCGCTGCTTTTGGGAAATTGCTAGCAGCATCTGTTGTGGAAACCCCGCCCTTTAGTGTGATTTTCAGGACATCCCTTTCTTCGATTTTGGATAGTAAACCACAAACACCACGTGATCCCCGAAAATCCTAACTGCCGCAAAGACAATCTTTCTGAAACAAGGAAAGCTTTTAAGCGGAGGCAAAAATATTGACTTCATGTAATTTCCCTGGAAAATGTTACCCCAAAAGATGAGCTATCCTAAAGTTGATCACCCTACAAGCCCCCGGGGAGAGCTTTATGGGCCGAAGAAATCGTTATTTCGTCACAATCAAGCCGGCAATATGCGGCTTAATTCGTTTTTGGCTTCAAATGATCAGTTCTTTTGGTGCGGAATCCATCTGTGTTGTCAGAAAGATGGGGAAAAGATCATAGATAACAATACAAGGCGGTCATGATAAGTATTGTTATTGTTTTTTAAAAATGTTCAAACAGTAATTAAATCAGGCCAGCATTTTCGCCATAACCAATACCATAAATTAATTTAATTTTTTTTTTAGAATAATTTGAACAAATCTCACCTTTTGAAATTTAAATAACTTTACAATTACACTATTTTCGACTTTGTGTTAAATGTTTAAATAATAATAAAATTAATAAAACAGATCATTAAAAAATTGTTCACATACACTAGAAATGTTAACAAAAAAAAAAAAAAAAAAAAAAAAAAAAAAAAAAAAGATAAATTATAGCACCAAATAAACATAAATTAACTTAAAGAATAACTAAAAATTATGATACTTCGTAATTAATTTAATAAATTTAACAAAGCTACAAAAAAAAACAACAACTACCGGACTTTAAATTATTCTATTAACGAAATGCTTGTTGTTGGCCCCTCTAACCTAACCCAAGGCCAAGTTCAAGCCTTTGAAAAAACATATAAAACTCCGAAAAATTAACTCATGCAAGCCGCTTTTAAGCAAATGAAGAAGTAGCAAAGGCGGAAAAAATGGAGAACCTTGATTTAACTTTTGCTTATAAAAAGGCGGTCTCATACAATTTTTTTTTTTAATGCTTTAGCAACAGTTTGGTAAAAGAAACAAAAATTTTTGGCAAAACTATTAGAAAAAATTTGCACGCATGTGCGTTGATTTTCTTTTTGTTGCTTGTTTTTTTTACCCTCCATAAAATAGTTAAAATTTGAAAATATTACGATTTAATTTGAGAAATATTTTACGTTTTCATTTTTTAGCCGGGCCATATTTTTGTTGTTGTAGTCTAAATATTCAAGCCTAAAATATTTTTGTCAGATATGAAAAAAAATAAAATCATAAAAATTACCAACAACAAAATTTAAATGCTTGTTAATGTTTTTTTTTTTTATAGGTTGTGAAATTGTTTACTTAGGCTTGTAAAAAAAGTACGAGCAAGTATTTGAATGAATTTCTACCAAGGCGAATTCATACAGGTGACCGCATCATCAGAGAGCGTTGTACGAGCTGTGTTTTTTTTTTTTTTTTTTTTTTTTTTTTTTTTTGTATGTATGTTCATATACATATGTTTTCTCAATGTTAAACTCAATATAAAAAATTACAGCCAGCATAACTCTTCCTCGGGCGTTCTGATGTGGTTACTTGTATGAATTCGCCTTGATTTCTAAAGAAAAACAAATTACGCACTTGACAATATTTGAACCCTACCAATTTTTATATATCGCACTTGTCCTCTAAACAGCGTCAACTCGAAATTTTTCAATTTTGACTTTTTGCAAGAAAACGATAAACGGTGGCCATATCTACCCACTGTAAAAATCTTAGATCTATTTATCTACAGCCGTATTCATAAAGAAAATTTGGCATGAAGTTAGCACTAAGTTCATTTATAATACACTTACCAAACTCTGGCTAACGATTTGCTAAACTCTTGTTAACGAGCTGCCAAACGTTTGCCAACTTGTGAAAAACAGGAGTTTAATGTTGAATAATTTTGTTTGTTTTTTTTTATAATTCACTGTCTTTTTTTTAATTTAGTCCTTTTTAAATTTATTTTAATTTAAAAACATGTAACATTTTTATGTGGGGAGGCAAAAACAAAAAACTAAAAAAAATTATGAAATGAGATGGCAAAACCAGCGATGCGTTATGCAAAACGTGTTGCATTTTTGAGCACTGTAATGTGGCATCATTATTTTTCAGAGTTGATTTATTAAATCATCACGGATAAAATTCGTTATAAATAAACTCTGTGCTAACAAGCTGCTAAGCTTAATCGGCATTCAAGTAAGCAGCTCGTTGTACGTAGTGTACAAACTGTGGCAAATTTTTTGTTATGAATACCGCTGCTAGTATTTTGCCTCAAAAATGCAGTTTTATCCCCATTTGAAATATAAGAAAACATATAAAAATAAATGTTTTTTTTCTCTACTGAAAATTTATAAATTGACTCTGTTTCGAGGAACAAGTGCGATATATATATATTTATAAATATATATTTTTTTTCAATTCACTAGAGTCAGGCTGACAACAAGAGTGTTTAATAGAAAACAATGTTTCTATTTGAAAATATGGGTGCGGTATTACAATTTTCGATCTTTTTGAACAGCCTTACTTTAAAGATTTCAATTGAAATAATTTATACAGTCAATCAATAAAGTTTAGGCCCAACATGACTTTCAAACGAGATAGGCCCATTACCTTTACATCTGCTTAGATATTTTACAATGGCATCTGTACAATGAATTTCGTGGTATGATTGTCCTTGCGCGTGAAGATTTATAATAATTTTGTGGACGTCTATGGAAATTTCTGACCGATTTAGCTCATTTTGCTGTTTTCGCCAAAAATACAATATTGAGAATAATTTTTTGCATTTTAAAGACGGCTACTTGTACAGAAAAACGAATAAACACATAACAAACTGAAAAATTTCGCTGCTGGCAACTCAACTTCAGTTCAGTTGCCATCCGTAACCGACCCATTAGATTTTTTGCTGAAATTTTGAATTACATTTAAAGCACATTTTAACGAAAATTTCCTTAGTTTTTCTAAAACAAAAAAAAAAGAACAACACTTCACAGAAAAAATTCAAAATGTTTTTTAATCATCAAATTTATACCAAATTCATAATATCAAGCAAACGAGTTGTTGATTTTGCACCTATTACCAAAATGATTATATTAATTACTAAAAATTGTAGAATTGTGAATATATTTTTTTTTTTTTCAATAAATTTTTAATTTTAATTAAAAATGATATCAAAAAAACTTTGCCATTTCAAACAATGTGTTAATTTATTTAATTAAATATTGACAATTCCCAACAACAATTCTACAAGTTTAAAATATTTTATTTTAAACGAAAAAGTCAATTAATATTATTTGATATTTAATTAATATTTTAATTAAAAATTTATTTCAAAACAACTTAAATATTAATTAAATCAAAATTATATTTTTAATTTTCTTTCAACTAAAAAAATAATTGATTCAATTATCACATTAATTAAATTTAAATACTTTTTAAACCATTTTTTTAATTGATAAAAAACTTTTTTCTGTGTTTTCATCCAATCGCATACAAAATGCATCAGTTATTTATATAGTAACTCATATAAGTTGATTCATTCAAGGTATTTGAAGGATATTTGAATGGAGGTTAGGTAAAATAATTGACTTATTGGGCCCATTTCAATTACCAATCAAGTCTTAACAGTGAGAATAAATAAGCAAATAAAAAAGAGACTAGGTGAAATAATTGGTTTATTAAGTTCATTTTTATTTGAGTTCAATGAACCTTAAATATTATGGTACCAAAATCCTAGGGACATTTGTATAAAGCTCCTGGACCGATTTGAGTAATTTTCAGTATTGTAAATTTCTTCATTAAAGTTAAAGATCAACAATAAATTAAACAGGTATAACAAGAAATCAGGCTCTTTGGGTAAGCATTTTAGGCAATTGTTGTTTTTGCCCAATATCTCAGGCATTTATAAGCCGATCTGGCTGAATAGCAGTGCAAAATTCGTGTAACTATTTGTGATAGAAATTTATATAAATCCTAGTCCCAAGCGTATGTAAGGTCCTTACAAAATTAATTTCAACATCTATACATGTAGACGGTCATCCCTAAATCATCTCTTCCTACTTATAAAGACACAGAAAAAATGCCCTAGATCACTTTCTAATGGTGTTTTCTTTTCTACAAAAAATGTGACATTTTATTTAAAAAAATGCAATTTGGTTTGTTTCTTAAAAATGCTTCGCTCTCTAAAAGGGTGGCTTGTTTTATTCTAAAAAATGCACCCTTACTAATGGCATAAGGTATTGATTGCACTTTACGCCCCGTATAAATCGACAGTGTTGATAATGCCCTGTAAAAATATGGCTTCTTTTTATATATAGGGTTACCAGACGAAGTTGGGAAAAAATCGCTTCTAATCAGGACAGTAAAAATTTAAAATTTCTATTATTTAAGAGTAAAAACATAAGAAAGCGTTACATTGATATAAAATTTATGTGGATTCGGTGTTATAAAACAACGTCAAATCAAGAAATCTGAAAAACTTGGTGTTAATAAATCAGCAATCTGGCAAAGGTATTTTCTTGTTTACATATTTTATAAAAAACAGACTAAAGAAATTGGAATTTCGTCATCCATTTTGTTCATTTATTTATTTATTTAATATCAATCTTTTAACAAATTTTGGTTTATGTATAATTTTTTTTATATTTTGAAGAACAAACTTTTTGTCAGCTGTTAAAAACAGGGCGGTCCAATTCTAGTTTTGTTCTCGTCAAATAAAAAATTGCATTATTACAGGTTCGGCAAGACATTTTATACATGTGCCTTTTTATAAGGTGGTATATTTTCTGCAGAAAAGAAAACAGCATTAGATCAATGTGGTAGAAATTATAGGTGGACAGACAAACCTTTAATACCCCTTCCACTCATGGTAGAGGGTACAAAAAAGTACTTTCTAATTTACAACTTTTTTTAACGGTTAAATAATTTACACTTCCGCATTGTTTAAGTTTTAAATTATTCTATTACCTTTTATCATATTGTACATATTTTTATACGTTTTTCTGAGCTTCTTTTTGCCAACACATCCATGGAAATTTATTTAGAAATGCTCAAACACACATTAATAAATGTTTATTCAAAAATGAAAAAAACAAAAACAAAAATAACGAATAAAAACGGTTAATGAACTCTTTCATTTTACGTTGAAAGTTTAGTATTTAGTTAAATAGTTACCGCAATAATTCTGCAAATAGAACTGTCAAATTATTCATTCAACAAACTAATTTTTTAAATATGCAAATTGAGAATTTTTCTTTAATTAAATTTTGTGGGTATTTAAGTTTTGGTAGTTCGCCTGGCTTAACATCTAACGACTCATAAAACGCAAAAGAGTTTTGAAGTTTTATATAAATGAACGATGTGTTAATAACAACTAATTTGAAGATAATTTTGTGTACATAATTGATGTCAGAGAGTTTTTCTTTTTGCTGCTTAATGAGGGGATATGTTCCCTCATTGTGGCCCTTTGTTCCTTTTAGAAACCACAGGACATAGTAAATATATATATTTGCGAAACATGATATTCAATTGAACTTTATAATATTTTTATGAAAGAATTTTTTAATATTAAAACAAAATTTTTTTTTTTTTATTATTAAAACTCTTTTTTGTTCGTAGCCAAATTCTAAACACAATTAATTCTTTTTAAGGATTGACTAAACCTGCCTGTATAACGATTTCGAACTTTAACGTTCGCATAGAAATTTACTGTTATTTTGATCAAAAATAACAGTTATTTTTTGATTTTTATTTTTTCGAGCAAACATAAAAGTTATTGTGTAAAGAAATGTACGTGTTTTAATTATTTAGTTGACTTTAAATATTTATTTTAGACGCATAAGAAATCACAATGATGATCACACATTTAAATAAATATTTAAAGTCAACTTAATAATGATAACACGTACATTTCGTTAGAGAATAACTTTTATTTTTGCTCGAAAAAATAAAAATAAAATAAGGAAGAACATGTAAATCAATTAAATAGATAATCATTCATTCAAAGCAAATTTCGATCTAGAAAGGTAAAATACCATTTGGTTTAAAGATTGATGTTTGACTATTGATGTCATCCCTCTTCAATGGCGGTGTGAGTAAAACGGCAAACCCCTCCGAAGAGATTGTGTAGTTACAATCGAAACTAGTCAGGGCAACCTGTCCGTGAAAGCCTGGGTTCTATTCTCAGCGCAGTCAAGAATGAAAAATTATCAATAAATTTTAATTCATTTCATGTTGTAAAATTCATTTCTTCAAAAAAATAATTTAATGAAAATTAAACTCAATGAACTTAATCCTGATAAAAAATACCGAAATTTGGATTAAAAACCATTACTAGTTCAATAAAATATCCATAATGCTAATAAAAAAATAATTGTTATTTTTGTTCACAAAAAATAAAAATCATAAAATAACTGTTATTTTTGATCGAAAAATTCCTGCTTGTTCAAGTTCCAGTTTTTCTGTGTATCGTAGAATTTAAAAAAGTAAAACTTACAAAGTAAAGCTTTTTGAAATGATAATAAAAGAGAGTGTTTTAAGGGTGTAGTATTCATTACACCCACACAATTTTAATCCAAAACCTGAAAGGCTTAAGCTTTTAAATTCCGATAATTTGTACAAAGTATGTGAAAATGATTTGGCACACTCGATATTTTTAAAGAAACTTGATTCCAATATTTAAAAAAAAGCCGATTTCTACTAATTCTATTTTAATCAGATATATATATGTGACAGCGCATAGAGAGAGGGAACAGTAAAAACCAAGTACACAAAACAAGAGGTTAGGGACGACCTTCGCGCGTTTTCAAGGTTGCCCAACACGTTCCTGACGTCATGAGATGTGTCGCTTTCAAATAAGACCAATAACAACACGCTCAGTGATGGTACACCAAAGATACACGTATTTAGATCTTTAAAATGGCTCTCCTTAACAAAACCCTTAGGTCCCTTTCTATTTTGCGCGTCACATATATATAATTTATATAAAACTTTAAAATAATATTTTTGGGGGAATTTTCACTCTATTTAAGTAATGACATCATAACGTTAATTAAAACTGAGTGAAGTTAAATTATTTTTAATAAAACTATTATCTAAACTTTTGAATTTAGTGGGATTTTTTTAAATTTTTTTGGGGGGAAGAAAAAATCACCTGGCAGCATTGCTGCAGACGATCTTTTACAGATGGAGCTAGCAGTAAATGCAAAAGAACATGTCTTTGGGGCAAACATAGCTGTGGTTTTGGAACAAGAGACTGAGCTCAAAAATGCTAACAAGCAGAAACAACGAACGGTAGAGACTATGATATAACTCTTTATAGCGTCTAATCTATGCCACGTTTACCGCATCCTCTTGGTCTGCGAAAAATCGGTTTATAGAACTATTTATTTTTTAATTTTATTTTTTTTAGCCTTTTATTTACTTTTAATCCCTTTTTTGTTCGTTTTTTTCAATTTGTTATATTGTTATATTTCAGCCATACTAACATGATTTCCGAGAGCGGCATTTATATAGGCCCTGAGATAAATTATGGACCGATCTACATGAAATTTGGTGACACATGAAACGAATTTGTGGAAACTTAATGATAATGGGGCATTGCGCCTCCAATTTATGTTAGTTTTTGCCAATCTTTTGGGAGGTTATTCCACATTTGGGTGCATAACTCTTTCCCTAATGAGCCGATTCTACTGGATTTCAATCCCAAACTTATAGAAACTAGAAACCGCTTTCCCGGAATTAAAAATAGTGCGGGGGAACCTCCCTAATAACGAGTAAAAAGATTTTAATATTTTTGTAAAAGAAAAGAATCGTAAGTTTTTATTGTTAAATCATTTTAAGTTATTTTTGTTATTAAAACAATGCGTATGATTTACGTACGAATACTGTGAATTGAAATAAAAATGATTATTAACATAATTTACATAATTTATTTAAAAATGTTTAAGTGTTTGAAGAAAACAAATTTAATATATTTCTTAATACATTTGTGATTTTAACAAATAAATCAAGAAAATTAAGCCAATTCAAACAAAGTTATACAAAAGAAAAGACGATACATTTGAAAAAAATTTAAACTGATCGAAAAACAATCCAGCAAAGTTCGTTTGTCTTACTAAATCTATAAATGAACATATCAGTATTCCTAAGCATTGGATTGTCTCCGGTGAGGTCGATTACTAAACTGCCATGCTTAGGAAAAAAAGCAGTGAAATTCACTTAAGTTAAATTTCTTTAATAATCTTCAACTCATTTACTATAAAATAAATAATTAAATATCACACCTGCTCAACAATACTGTATTAACTCAAAACTTAAAAATGTTCAGTAGAAGCAAGGTAATTTTTAATTTTACATTAAAAGTATATGACCAGGGCTTGGATTTCCATGCACTAAAAAATCAAAAATATGCGCTTATAACATGCGCTATAAAATGGAAAATATGCATTTAAAATAAGAAAAATATGCACTAAAAAATATATGAAAAACATATCCAGTTATTTGTTTAGATTATATTTATTATTAACAAAAATAATAATTCAGGTAACTACGTAAACATACATATATGTATATTAAAATATATACACAAAAGTAAGATAAAATAAACCAAAAACAAACTTCAATCACTTGTTAATTCTTTTTAAAATATGTAATTAGATTTAATTACAATTTCTATAAGTATGAACAAGTAAAAGTTTCTTCAAAGTTCCAAAAACATAACTCTGTCTATTCGGACGCACAAAGTTTTTATACATTGAAAATGTACGCTCAAAACGTCAACGGAAGTGAAGGGGGCATATTTGAAGGATGCCAGTTTCATGGGAAAATATTAATTTTTAATATTATTTGCATAATTAAAATCAAATTAGCTTACTTTTTTTTTTTATTTCATGAAATCCTATATTTTTTTTTGCAATACAGATTCAAAACAAATTTAATATATTTCTTAATACATTTGTGATTTTAACAAATAAATCAAGAAAATTAAGCCAATTCAAACAAAGTTATACAAAAGAAAAGACGATACATTTGAAAAAAATTTAAACTGATCGAAAAACAATCCAGCAAAGTTCGTTTGTCTTACTAAATCTATAAATGAACATATCAGGATTCCTAAGCATTGGATTGTCTCCGGTGAGGTCGATTACTAAACTGCCATGCTTAGGAAAAAAAGCAGTGAAATTCACTTAAGTTAAATTTCTTTAATAATCTTCAACTCATTAACTATAAAATAAATAATTAAATATCACACCTGCTCAACAATACTGTATTAACTCAAAACTTAAAAATGTTCAGTAGAAGCAAGGTAATTTTTAATTTTACATTAAAAGTATATGACCAGGGCTTGGATTTCCATGCACTAAAAAATCAAAAATATGCGCTTATAACATGCGCTATAAAATGAAAAATATGCATTTAAAATAAGAAAAATATGCACTAAAAAATATATGAAAAACATATCCAGTTATTTGTTTAGATTATATTTATTATTAACAAAAATAATAATTCAGGTAACTACGTAAACATACATACATATATGTATATTAAAATATATACAAAAAGTAAGATAAAATAAACCAAAAACAAACTTCAATCACTTGTTAATTCTTTTTAAAATAGGTAATTAGATTTAATTAAAATTTCTATTAGTATGAACAAGTAAAAGTTTCTTCAAAGTTCCAAAAACATAACTCTGTCCATTCGGACGCACAAAGTTTTTATACATTGAAAATGTACGCTCAAAACGTCAACGGAAGTGAAGGGGGCATATTTGAAGGATGCCAGTTTCATGGGAAAATATTAATCTTCTACCTATCTTCTATGTGTATGTATGTGTGTATGTAACGTATGGACTCCAAAACGGCTGGGCCGATTTTGATGAAATTTTCAGGGAATCTTCAGAATATTCAATCGGGTGACACTGTGAATTTCGGTCTGGGGGCGGAGGGGCGTGGCTAAATCCATAACTTGAGAACGGCTTGAACGATTTTTTCTTTAAAATTATCGCCATGGTCTAACTTAGGTTTTGCGGAAAGAAAATGTTGCCCCGCCCACTTTTACGCTCACTTTTTTCGCAAGGTTCACAGCATATATATACCTACATACAACCATATGTATTTTCAAATCAAATGTAAATCAAACATATGTATATGAACAACATTTTAATTTATAATATTACTAGCTGACCCGGTCCGCGTTGCTGGCCCTAAGCAAACATTAGTGTTGTATTACCAGACGATTTAAATTGATCTTTAAACGAAATTTACGGCCTTTAAATAAAAATCCATGAAATACCTATCATAAAGTTTTTTTACAGAATAACTTACATATGGTGTAGTTATGGGTTCAATGAAAAAGGAAACACATGTATTTAAGGCAAATTGGAAATTATATTTATTGATTACTTCATCTTAAGGCTTGCGGATAGACAATGTTTTTTGTTTTTCTATTTGGTGTAAAAACGTATAAATTTTTTGGGGTGCCAACTCGGGAGCAAGCCACATACAACTGGCCGTGTGAAAAACATGAATTTTCCAAAATTAGGCCAGCAATAGTCAATGCTTGGCCTTGTGCTTTGTTGATGGTAATAGCAAAGGCAAGACGCAAAGGGAATTGGAGCCGCTTGAATTCAAATGGTAAATCGTTGGAAATCATCGGAATTCGTGGAATAAGTACGTCTTCGCCTTTGAATCTGTCACCGATGATTGTTGCCTCGATTAAATTTGGTGAACAGTTTTTGATGGTCAATATGGTTCCGGTGCGTTTAAGTTGCGAATAAGAATTACCGGTGACCCAACCTTTAATGTTAGTACATGCCGTAAATTTCGTTTAAAGATCAATTTAAATCGTCTGGTAATACAACACTAATGTTTGCTTAGGGCCAGCAACGCGGACCGGGTAAGCTAATTTTTAATATTATTTGGATAATTAAAACCAAATTAGCTTACATTTTCTTTTTATTTCATGAAATCCTATATTTTTTTTTTTGCAATACAGATTCAAGTTACGTTTAATTTTGTCAGATATTTCTATATATAAAGTATAAAAAATTAATTTAATTATTTGATTTAAATTTCTTTTCAAATATTTAAAATACATCACAAAAATAAAAAATGCTAAATATATGCACTTAAAACAAAATATGAATTTTTAACAAAATATGCAGAAATATGCAAAAACAAATCGATGCCATTTTCCTGCAAATCCTTTGGCATGGAAAAATAACTGGTCGAAATTGATTTTGGATTACCGACTGCAAATATGCATTTGCATGAAAATCCAAGCCACGTATATGACAAACAATATTAGGGCCAACCGTTTCATTGCCTAAAAGTAGACATATTAGCACAATATTTTTACTGCAGTTAGATATGAAAAATACGTGTTGATTTTTTTAAAAAGTGAAAAAATTAAAATTTTGAGTTAATACACTATTGTTAAACAGGTGTGATATGTTATTTAAAAAAAGAAACAATTTTTGAAGTTTGTCAATCAAATATTTGAAATTAATAACAAAATACAAAAAAACAAAATTTAAAATTCAGTTTTCTCTGATTTTTATTTTTACACTTTACTGCCTTTTTCCTAAGAACGGCAGTACACCCAGGAACCTTTTTTCGGTACACAATATGCAACAAATACGGTTTATAGTATGAAAAGTCTATCGAGATATATTGCCCCCGAAACTTCCCTAATGGTTTATGGAAATAAAGTAGAGTTGGTGGAGGTTTCTGGGCCTAAAGGTTCCCTTTCAGTGGACAGATGATTGTAACATCTTGCAGGCGGAAATCTCTGCTATCAAACGAGCGATTATCGTATATCGAGAAAAAAATGTGTAATGCTGGCATAGAAGGTCTACACAACATCTGTATTAGCTTCAGAATGTCGGATGTCTTTCAAAGAGGATACGAAGCCCCGGCATACGAACTGCCAGGGTAATCAAACAGCAGATGAGCTTATCAAACAAGGTCGGTCATCTTCTGTATGACAGATTTGGAGATCTCCAAATTGGCAGTACAGTGCGGGTGGACTCGTAACTCCACCTGTTTCTTAGCCAGGACTCTGTGGTCTGGCTACAGGGAACAAATTAAGATAGCGATCTTAATAATAACTGGGCAATCGATAGCTTACGCGTGTAGAATGTTCCTAGAATTCAATGACTACTTAAAGAGTTTTTATGAGGAGAAGGAAGATGAATCAGTGTTTCATTTCCTGTATCAATGTCCAGGTATGCAGGACATTATGGCGATATGTCTGCGGAATCCAGTGCTAATCTGTTTAGATGGCCTATCTGACACTCAAATAAAAGTGCATCTTCATTTTGATGATGCCCAATCATCAAAATTGTGACATCAATGTAATTACAAATGGCATCAATGAGGCAAAAAGTAACATCAATCCAATGACGAATGTCATCCTAAAATGTTGTCGCATTTTATGCGTCATCTTCGCTATGACTACAGTGACATCAATTCGATGCCACATTTTGTGTACACTGATAGAAAAGGCGTCATAACGGTGATGTATTTTGACATCAGTACAGGCAAACTGTCATCAGTGCAAAAACAAGCTGCTATCAGTGCGATGACATAATATATCATGTCATCAGTGCGATGACAAACTGTCATCAGTGCAATGACATAATATGTCATGTCATAATATATTATTAACATTATTTTCATGTTTAAAAAGTAAAATTCCCATATTATATTTTTTTTAAATTATTTATTTAAATACATCAAATTTTTAAAGTAGAATTATTACGAAAACCATATCGGGTATGCTGCTGGTGTCTTATAATTGAGAGTTCTTCGGTTAGCAAAGGACGGAATACAACAAAAGTGAAACAAACATTTGTAAAGGGTAAGTAAATAATGATATTCTCTTCATTTGATTTAAGGTAAATTACAATGACTCAATTTGATGACAGTTTAATAACGCACTGATGACATGCTTTATAAAATCGACTCCGATTCGTCTTTTCTGTGATGCCAATGTGTCAATGTCCCATTGATGACATAATTTAAATTTATGACCCTGATGACAATTTGGCCAAGTTATGCTAAGGCTGACATCACAGTGATGTAAAGTCTCATGGGGTCAAAAAAGAAGACACTTGCCGTAGTACTGATGACAAAATACAGCAGCGTTATGACGCCTTTTCTATCAGTGTAGAACTAAGATTGATTTTTCTGTTCAATATTGAAACGAAATTATTGGAATCTGCAGTGACAACTTTGTAGTAGCAGCTTTCTATTATGAGCATCGGCGCTGTTTACCAGCTGTCTTCTCGATAGCTGCCCACGAAATCCAACCTTAAATCTATAAAAAAAAATAAAAATCGGAGGAAAATAAAAAAAATCTTTTTTTTGCCAAAATTATTTACTTAACATGTTAAACATGTATAAAATTTCTCGTATAGTGGTTTTATTCGAATATAAATACACACATATCGTTAGCTTAAATGCAAAAAGGCGAAACTAAAAAAACTATAATTTTGCAGGAGAAGCAAAAAACTTTGTAAATTGAAAACTCCATGGAATTCTTCAAACAATTTTCAAAGAAAATCATTTCGTTAT
Organism: Pollenia amentaria; assembly: GCA_943735925.1. Lineage (NCBI taxonomy): Eukaryota > Metazoa > Arthropoda > Insecta > Diptera > Polleniidae > Pollenia > Pollenia amentaria. Next base: position 192,689,387 of record OX031008.1, on the reverse strand, counting down.
ATTTTGTAAAAAAAAAATGTATAATTGCATCGTTTTGCATTTATCAAACAATCCCACTTGTAGTTACGTCTCTTTGTTTTTTGTTATTAAAGCGTCATTTTTGATTGCAAAAGTGTAAAATTTTGTCAAGACGTGTAGTTTAATGGCATTCATACTAATCAATAAAAACCTCGATTTTGAATTTTATGTAAGTTACGCAATTTTGCATTTTAGCTAACGATATACATAATTAAATTAAACTGAATATTGATTAAAAAAAAATCAAACTTCTTTTTGAACTGGAATTTAATCTTCTTTAGTAAAAAAAAATACTTTAAATGTTTTATAATTATAAAAGAATCTGCTTTAAATTCTTGGAATTGCTCAATAGAAACTCTGCAGAACGCAGAAGTTAGACACTTTTGATCATTCTTTTAAACTGACTGACACGGAGCTCAATTAAGTTCACATTAAAAATAGTAAATTTATATTTTTAATTTTTTTTTTTCAAGTTTCATTTTTCTCGCCATTTATATATAAACATTTTTTTCTGTATGTTTGATTGGACGCAAAAAGAAATCCTTGAGAAACGTCAATATTTTGTTGATATTATTTTCAAAACAAAAAAAAAAAAATCTAAAAACATTTATTATGAACAATGAAAACATTCCAGCTTTCAAAAAAAATTAAACATACAATGAATTCATGGACTAGAGAGAGGAGTTCTGTAGTTCAGTGTAGTGTAGTAGAGGAGGCATCCATCGGTACAAAAACAAATTTTTAACATTGTTGGCATATTGTTGAAATAACAAAACAGCGAAATATTTAAGCGGAAAAAATGCTTTTAATGTTCCACTACGACAACACAGCGAAAATAACAACAAATACAAACAACAGCGATAACAACGAAAAAAAACGAAAAGAGTCCTTGAAACAATATAGGAATTAATTTCAATTTTACTTAAAAGGCAAGAAATGCACACAAACATCAAGACTCAAACGAGCGATGAATGCACGAGCAAACGAAAACAAGCACACACACACACATATATATATATATATATATAAATGCATTAAGCAGCAAATGCAGCAGGCTGCAACAAACGAAGACACACACTACCACAAAACATTAGCCAGCCAATGTAAGCAACCAATCAACAACATTTTACTACTCGTACTCTGTGCCACCAACACCAACAACATCATTATCATCTGTCTCCGCATCAGTTCGTCTGCATCATTCGGCATTATAATCATCATCATCTTCATGATGCTTTAAAAAATTGCACGATCAGCAATTTTAAACGATACTCTTTAAAATTGTTCGTCGTCTACTACCGCCATCCAGTCAGTTGTTAGTTTGTTTGTTGCCACATTCACATTGACACATTTACTTACAACACAACAAATGCTTTGCAACATTCAACTTACTTAAGGAGATCTTGTGAATTGATGACGATCATGATCATAAAATGAAAATGATGATGATGCACCACTGCTTGAATTTTTAGGACGATTTTTGTTGGTGTTTGTGTTCCTTTGGTTTTTTTTTTCCTTTTTGTTTTTGTCATGATCTATAGGAATTTTTGCTGTAAAAGGATTGTGGCAACAACATCAGTTATACGAAATTAAAACTATGTAGCAAAATTAAAGCAATGGGAATATTGTTGGTAGTAATAAATATCATCATGATCATCATCATACCGAGTATTTTGTTCAGTGATTGTTTTTTAACGAATATTCTATTTTTGGAGTTTGAAATCATTCTGTATTGACATTTCCAAGATAAATCGGGTGGAATGGATTTAATAAGAAAGAAAACGAAAGAAAGGGTTCTCTACCTTTTTCTACATTTAATTAATTAAATTCTTTAAAAAGTTTTAGCTTTTAAAAAACAAAAAAAAAATTTAATTAGAAAAGCTCTGAACCACACTTTTGTACAAATAGCACAGAATAGTTTTAACAATGTAAGGCTTTTCAAATAATGCAAACGATTTTTTTTTAAATATTTTATATGGTTATGTAGGTATATTAACAGCAACAAAATATAATATAAAAGAAATTTTAATAAATTTATTTTGTTGTGAATATAACTAAATAACCATAGAACCTAATAACCACACGCAGAGAAAAAATATGTTTAAATATGGTCACCTCCAACAAAACTATTTTTAAATAAAATTTTTAAATAATTATTTTAATCATATTATTGTCATCGACAACCATATTATGGTTAAATTAGTCTTCCATCAAGAAGACACAACCATATTATGGTTGCCTCCGAAGATGTTTTGGTTAATAATAACTAAAATATCTTTAACATTTATAATAGCATGGTTGATTTTCAATCAAAGCATGTTGCTCTTGGAAAAGAGGAAAATACTATTGCTAATTTAAAAACAAATTATTGTCATATTTAACCATAACATGTTTAGGGGCAACCATAATATGGTTGTGGCTTCTTGATGTAGGACTAATTTAACAATAATATAGTTGTCGGTGACAATAATATGGTTAAATGAAACATAATATGTTTAAAATTTTCTTTAAAAATAGTTTTGTTGCAGGTGACCATATTTAAACATATTTTTTTTCTGCGTGCAGGCTTCCGTGAACAACCCAAATCTTTTTATTCAATAAAAGCTTTTTGCTTAAAGCAATCTTTTCTATACAAGCTTTGGATCTGGTAAAATGTATTTTCACAAAATATGTGTAATAGCCCTATTCAAAATTTTGTGCATTCGAGATTGCAAATCTGTGCAATTTTAAATATTTTCTATCAATTGTGCATGACCTCTTTGGTTTAGTTTACAATATTTGTTCAAAAACACGATACAAAATGCGCAAATAGAAAGTCTACATCGTACTTCTCCAGAAATTACACACACACATCTTTACCTAAAACGCAAAAGGAATTTTACAGGAGAAACAAAAACTATTTTAAATTATAAATGGATAAAGTGCCTTAAACTGTTTTAAGTTCATTTTTCTTCTTTTTTTTTGCGAAAGCTGCCAGTTGTTTTGACAATTGACAAGGTTGCATATTATGCAAACTGTTAAGGCCCAACCATAATGTGCTAAAGTTGGCTTGAGCAAATGTGCGAATACATGTAAATCATATGAGGCAAACCAAATTGAATTTAAGGAAACGTTTTGTTAAGTTTTATGAAATTGTCATTTGCTTAAGCAAAGTGCGAAACTGATCGCACATTCCGTACGGAATCAAATGTTTTTTTATATTGTTTTTGTTTATTTAAATACATTTGAGAGACTTTTTGTTAATTTTTGACAGTAGGTTAAGCAAGGCTATTCATATTATGGTTGGGCCTTTAAGCCTTTAAGCGTTTATCACATAATCTTTTGTAGATAAAGTCATTTCTTTTTTGTTAATGAAATCGATAATTTTGGCCGAAAGATTTTGAAATACATCAGAATCAAAAAAGAAGTCGATTTTTAATTTTTGGTAAGTTAGGGTCTTTTGCTTTTTAGGTAACGATATATTATATAAAAGCTCAAGTTGTGTGCGATAACACACGTAAAATTCACTGAGTGTCAGCTTTCGGTTTGCAATTAAGTGTTGCATACGTCGAGTAAATACAAAATATTGGTTTGAAGTGTTGCATATTAGCAAAAAAGTAGCAAGTGAATTGCTGTATATTTTGTTGGTGGAGAATAAAAATATATATGTATTACATTTATGTAAATTTTTTTTAACATATCGTGCTTTTACTGCAACAATAACTTAAGTGACATAGTTTTCAATTTTGGTTTTTTTTTTTTTTTTTTTTTTTTTAAATAAATTAACTTATTGGCAGCACTGGCATCATCTCCAAAAAATGTCATGATCACGTAAGGTACCGTTACGATTTTATAACAAAAACAATTTTAGCTTAAGCGCCAACATTCATACAAAATGTTTATGAAATATAATAAAGAAAAAAAACCTTCTCCTGTATAATTGTGTTTTTATCGCTTAAGCTTTTTTGCGGTAAGTGCTCGATGTTAGAACTTTTTATAAACATAAATCTAATTTCATATCATAGTTGTTTTTGGGAAAACAATTATTTAATAAAAGATTTTGTTTATTGTGTTTATCCTCCAACAATAAATTTCAGTATTTTTTATCAATTATTAAAAAAAGGGAATTAAGCACAACAAACAAAATCTTTTCATAAATCTAATTCTTAAATCTCTTTATCAACATAAATATATTAATTTTTAGAAAAGCTCAGGTCAGGAAAAAGATTCCTCTTATAAAAAATACTGTAAAAAATTATGTGGGCTTTTCATCAAAAAAACCCCTTTAACCCTCTAACGGCTTTAACGGCCTTAAGGCTGCAATTATTATTTTTTGTACTCTGAAAAGCAGAATTTTAATATGCTAAAATCTCTTTTGTTTAATTTCCAACTTTAATATATACTTTATTTTAATGTTAATATCATCTTTCTCGAAAAGTATTGCTATTAAGTAAATTTTTGTTTATAATAAATACAAAAACAAATTCTCTTCCATCCGTTAGAGGGTTAATTCTAAAAAATTACGAGAGCTTGTAGTATTAGAAAAAGATGTTGATAATGATCTAAAATATTTGTTACAAATTCATTAGGGGAAAACATTGCATCCACATTTTTAAAGTAGGGTAACAAAAATTAAAAGGATTCTCTATGTTTGTTCAATAAAAATTAAAAATAATACAATGATTAAGAAAAACTTGTAGAATGAATTGGGAATAACCCCACTAAAAACCAACAAAATTTTTTTTTTTGTTTTTTGTTATTTTAGATATTCTTTTAAGATATAGATTCAGATTTATATACATACGCCATAGTGACCAACGTCGGTGGTGGTGGTGCTGGCAGTGGTTCAAGTATCATATGACCAACAAAAAAAAACACAACTATAAATCGCATAGTTGCACAAACAGCATCATCCATCGTCGTTTATACCACAACATGTGAATTGGAATGGTCTGTGTTGCACTCTCGTATCATTATCCTCTTGCTCTCCATTCAAGATTTCATTTCATGTTGAGTCTATAGTTGGTCTAAAGGAAATAGTTATTTTTTTGCTTCACTTTCATAGTCTGTGTGTTTTTGTTTTGTTTAATTCAATACCAACGACCTTGCAAAAGAAGGGGTGACATGTCGGAAGTCCAACACGAACGATTTAATAATGATAAAAATCAAGTTTTTTTCCTTGGAAATTGTAAATACTAGAGAGCAAAACTGAGCCAGCAGTAGACGTTAAAGGCATAAAATTCATTGTTCGCTTTAGTTTGTTGTTTGTTTTTGTTTTAGTTTTTTTTTTCATTTTTTATTTTGTTTTTGCCATTGTCTGTCCATCTTCTCACATACATAAAATAAGGAAAATTTTAATTGAGACTCCTTTTTAGAAAATCATGCATAAATTTAACCCATTATGGAACCGCCACTTCTAGTAAATGTTTACTATTTCAGTAATTAATTATAATTTTATTGTCATTGTTTTTTTAATAATTATAAGGGAATTGAAAATGAGAGTGATTGAGTTGATTTTTTTTCGTGTTTCGTGAGAAAGAATTGAAAAACCCAGTAAAATAAGCGACATAAAGAATTTAATAAGTTTTAAAGTTAAACAATGTTGGGTTAATGAATTATTTTTAGTGTCCGAACAAAGTCACATTTTTAGGCCGAGTCCGAAGTTCAGCCGAATTGACCATAACGGAAGCCGAACTTAGTCTTTCTGTATTCCAACAAGAAAAAACTTTGAATTTTTCGAGTTCACTAATTAATTTAACAGAAAAACCGTTCATTTACGAATATAAACATTTTGGCAATAAAAAAAAAACAAACAAAAATTACACTATGAAACACATATATAAAATGCAAACTCGTGTGGAATTTTTTTGAAGTACTTATCGCAACTACCAAGCCCCTATTTGAATTTTGATAGTTTAGCTGCCGTTCGGATTTTATGCATCATGAAGCTAAAACTCCATTTCTTGAAGAGCCTTCCAGAGTATTTTTTTTTTGTTTGTTTTTTTTTACGACCAGCACTCAGGTTATGAACCTACTAATGAATTGCATTGTGTTGGCACTAAGAAAATTAGGTTATGGGAAGAAGGATAGATGGAATATTGCTTGTGAACATTCGACTTGAACTTCAGCAGGAAAGTTATTCCACATATGTACGACCAGTGCGACCAATAAACTAATTTTCCCTGTAATGCGTTGACCACAAAAGTATGAGCTCTTGAGGAAAAACGTGTATTATGAACAAACGTACGAGTTTTAAGAACCAGATCCCTGATTTCATCAAAACACATTCCATTGCAGTAACGATAACAGGCGAATACCATCCACATTGCCACGTTGCTCAAGGGAGTCAATAGAATTGGATTTCCTACTGTCACCAATGAGAACCTTCGCCCTCTAGTGCACGCCGTCGAGAAGCTCCAAAATAGACTTTAAAGCACCGGCCCACACAGGAGGACTTATATTCCATTCGCGGTCGGATATAGGTGGTATAAAAAGTAAGAAGACCAGATGGAGTGAAGTGTATCTTACACCGTTCTTAAAAACCAAGACACTTGAATGCTTCTTTCGACACCTTGAATATCAACCCAATTATGAATAAAAAATTCCCCGGGAGTTTTCCCCTTCTCCCATTTCTTCCTATGTAAATTCAATGGTAAAAATGGGAAAAAGATCCCGGAGAATATTATTCATAATTGGGCTGTATATGTTTTGTCCATCGGACATGACACTGTATCTTCAAGCCCTGAACATCAAGAGATTCTGATTCCTCAATAATGTAACCACTTGTATATACAGATGAGGCACCTTGATCCGTCGCCTGTTATACATCAGCATGCAATATTCGGTCTTTCGGTCATTTAAATCGATCCTATTCACGCATTCCCATTCCGAGATTATGCCAAGATCTCAGCCAAGTGTTTTATCCATGTTCTGCTTCAAAACACCAACATCGGATACGCTTGGTCTATAATCAAATGAATACGAATGGCAAAGAGTAGATAGGGTTGGAAGTTCGACATAGGAGGTCATTTAGAAAAATGAGAATTATCGTTGGAGAAAGAAGGGAGCCATGCGGCAGCCCTACAATTTTAAGCCATAACGGACCGAAATCGTATAAAAACTAAAAATTCTCATTTTATTGGAAGGCGACCGAAAAAAGAACATTGTTAGAAAGTTAAAATTTTTAATATTCCTTAAAAAAAAAAACCTGTGCCCATGTTCTGAAACTCCCGCGGCGAGAAACTGTTCGATTGAAATGTGAGAAATGAAACAAAAATGCCATAAATTAAAACAAACGACTGTTTTTCTCACTTAACTGCGGCTGTAACATTGTTGGCGAGTAATAACTGACACGTAAGGAAATTTCTCGCCAATATACTAAAAAACTGTGTCTATAATATTTTTGAGGGAAAGTTCCCGCTTTGAACACGAAAAAATAAATTAAAAATGCCAAATGCAATGAATATTAACACGGAAGAAATAAGTATTTTGTTCTTGGCAAATTTTTTCATTGTTTAATTATTTTTCTTTTAACATTTTTTAAAAATATACGAATGTTTTCAAAGCAATTTGTTCATCAACAAACATTAAAGTCGCACTTTACATTTTTTGGTATAGTCAACGGTAGTTTTTTTCGCCGCCGTCGTTGAAAATTTTTAAATTTTCGTCAACTTTGGTCACCGTCAACGATATGTTTGTCTGGCGTTCTCAACATCTGCAATTTCTAATCAGCTTCGAGAGGAATATTATGACATTTATAACGTAACGACTTAATCTCTTTTGATAGTTTTCGACATGACTTACAGACACACTTTTTTCTCACTTTTCGAGAAACGATGGAATATTTTGTTTCACATGTTTCCGATGCGAGAAGTTCTCACCAAAGTTACAGAACATGGGTACTGGGGTATAATTCTGGCAGTCGTGATCGAACTCTTAATCGACTCGAAAGCAATTTTAATTCTGCTTATTTGAGTCGATACTGAACTAATCGAAATTATTTTTTCAGCGTTGTAAAACCCAAATAAATGACCTGCTGTATTGAAAAAATAATTTCATTTCGTTCAGTATCGGCTGAAAGAATTTGTAATAAAATTGCTTACGAGTCGAGAAAGTATTCGATCATGACTGCCAGAATTAGCCCCCTGTATTAAGCTTTTTTATTAAAAATATCGTTACAACTTTTTTAACCGTTTTTTTTTTATTTTTTTGTTTTGGGAAAAATACCTTTTTTTAACTTATGGATGGTGGCCATGGTAGGCTAGTGGACGGACAGTGAGCTACTCTAATAGTGCGAGGGTTGCTGTTTCGTTTCCAGCTAGCGACTCTGTTCTGTTTCTCTACAATGGACTAAGGTCAATTAAGTTAGAATATAATTTTTTAATTGTATTTGTAATTCTTATTTTCTTTAAAAAAAAACCTTATTAATATTAAGTGTTTTTCTGAAGAACTCTTAACCCTTAAGGGGTTAATCTCAAATACCTAAGATATATTACCCCAAAAAAACACATCAACTAAAACAAAAATCCTGGTAACACAAACCACATACCATCATTTAAAAATGAAGAAGTGTAAGATTTTTTTCCTTTTTCGGATTTTTTTTCTAACTTACCTGCCTACGCCTTTGTCTAGCATGTGAAATTCATGTGTTGCATACACATGCGGCATAACATTACCGCTTACACCGTGTACAATGGCAGCCAACGAATAGTTGGTTTGTTTGTATGCAACACCAACAAACACACAAATCAAAAATCTGCCTCAGGAATCTCAAACAAAAAGCTCAACTTGCACTCACACTTACACACACACTCAAACACAAACAAATAGATACCAAATGCAACGAACTTAAAGGATTTTAAGTCAGTTTAAATGTTTTTGTTTTTGTCTGTTTGTCCACAACTCAAATGAAAATGAAAAACATGAATGTAAGAATTAAAATGAAAATAAATATTATGTTGCATTTTTACCTCCCGCTGCTGTGCGAAGCAGGAGTGTGCCACAATAGCTAAAAGCTATAAAGACGGCAGACGTGAGGAACTCTCTGTAACTTCTAAACGAGGAGTAGAATGTGTAATAAACTTAAAGCCTGGGAAACAAACTTCTTAAAGCACAGAAACGGACACCGTGTCTAGAGCACACAAACGGACAGACAGGCAGACAAACATGCTGACAAAAAAAAAATAAGGAATAGACTTAACATTCTTCTTCTTCTTTTTTTTTTAAACTTAGGAATTCAAAAACAACCGAAAAGAAAAGAGAATCTCATTCTTGTTTTTGTTTCTTTCATAAGACGTCTTGTTTCACTTTTTATTTATTTTGCCCGCGATTGTTTTTTTTTTTAGTTTTTGTAGCCTTGTGTAGCCTCTTTTCACTTTACAAAATCCAATTTTGTAAAGCTAGTTTGAAATAAAAGTGGAAGTGAAAATGATTATGTATGAAGTAACATAAAGGAATGAGAATGTGTGTTTTTTGTAATATTCATTCCTCTGCCAGACCGACACACACTCACTTGTACTCCTGCAACTCACTCACTGGGTTTTAGAACTATTACTTTATATGGATAAAGGTGTCGAGGCAAGTATATGTTTAGACACGATTCTTGTTTATCCAAAGCAGCGAGCAAGCAAACTCGGCATATTAGGTGAAATCTTTGTCGTCATTATCATCATCATGAAGAGCAGCAGCAGCCAAGCAGAACTTGGCTTATATATTTGTATCCTTATAATAACTTTGGTGAAAAAAGAAAAAAAAAACAAAAGAAATCTTCTAACAAAACAATTTATACGTAGGTTGTACTCACAGTCTATGCGAATGTTACGATAATGTTGAGTTTGTTTGTTAAGCCTCGCTGGGGCAAAAAGCTTACAACAAGAGCAGATAAAAGATGCCGACTGGGTGAGTTTCGTTTAAAGTCAGTAGACGACGACTGATTTTTTTTTTTTTTTTTTTTTGAGTTCTTTCTTCTACTTAGTCTCATAGATACTTGCAGTTTCTTAATTTTTTTGTTTTCAATTTCAATTTTTGTCTTCGTACATTTTCCTTTCATTGTGCTCTTAAAGTAAAGATCAGCGAAAAGAAGATGTGTTGTCTGTTTTGTCTGTCCGACCAGGCCGACTGTCTGTCGTTTGCTTAATAAATTTAAAACTTAACTCAAAAATGTGGTTCCAACAAAACAAGGGCATCAATAAAATATCTTAAATATTTATTAACCCAAACAAGTATGGCAAAAGGGAAGGAAACTAATAGAAGTATATGGTTAGGAAAAATTGAGAGAGATTATTTAGTTTAAAGTCAATTTACAGAAATTTAATGATTGAGTGTCCCAGAAGGCAGGCTTGTAGGTAATAATCTATCTAATCTACTAGTGTGAGGGTTGCGGGTTTGATTCCCGCTAGCGACTCCAGAGAAGGTTGTTGATGTTAGACTCTAAAAAAAATAAAAATGTTGGGTCCTTATGAGTAGCGAAGTTGTTTTAACAATGTTCGTCTGTCCGTGTGTATGTTGAAAAGCGTATTCCGAAGAACCCAAAAATTATGGGGCTAGATTATTATATATTTACGTCACATATACTCCGTAAAAGTATGCTATTGAAATTTAGCTAAGTCAGTTTACAAATGGCTTATATGAGCAAAAAACATGACAGCCTCTAATTGTTCCCTTGTTGCAGTGATGCAAAATGTGGCACAATTGTGTAATTTTTGGCATTTTTTAATGTTTGATGGCCCTGTGGAAATCTATTTTGGCTTTTCAGGAAAAAGTTAAACTAACTACTTTAAATCGTTCAATACATTTTACAATGTTATTTTTACACTGTTTCGAACACTACATTTATTTACAAAATTGTTTTGATTGTTCAGGACCAAATAAACCACACAAGCGGTTTGATCTGTGACATAAAAAGACATATAAAACATGTTTGTGTAAAATCAACGTTTATTGTAGATATCTTGTAGGTATATATATGAAGACGTCGGACTGTTTTTATGGCTGGGTTAAAATGAAACAAAAATAGACCCAAAATTCTTTTAAACAATGTGAATTTTAAACGCCCGGGAGACTATCAAATAAATACATCAAACACATAGTTGTGTGCGTGCAGTCGTTCTTTTTCGGGTACACATACGCGTTGTCGGCAATGCTTGATGAAAATCAAAAAGTTTGATTTTTTTATTTGATGGCTGATTATTTGATAGTCTCCTGTTGTGATTGACAAAAAAAAATTATTTTCTTTGTGTTTTTTTGTCATGAAAAATATAAATATTTTGGTTTTTTATAAAATACAATTGTTGATTGCTGTGTTTATTTGTACGTCTCCGAAAAAGCCTCAAATAAACGACACTAACACATATGCACTGATTGACGGGTTTATTTGAAAGTCTCCAGAGCCCTTTAGGTTTTGATCTTAATAAAATAAAACACTATATTACTTGGTTTTACTATTGGTTTTGTTTAAATATCCAGCCAGCAAAATAGCCCGACGTCTTTCAGGTATCTGGGAGTATTTAGCTGGCTGGATACAAATATAATAATCAAATATATGAAAAATTTTTTGGTCTTATCAAAGATATTTTGGCCCTTTTAAATCTTCAATTTGGACCAAAACAAAAAAAAAACTCAAAATGCATCAGTGCCTTGTTGCGGTTTTTTCCTGTTTTTTATTTCAATGTGTTTGCTTTTTTTACACATAACGAACACATATTTGATTTGCCGGAACTTTGTATTAAACGACGGAAGTCGACGGCACCGGAACAGTTATTGTATTTTCTGAGTCGTTATAGACAATTATCGATTTCTATGATATTTGAAATTTTCTAAGGCGCTTTTAAGTGGACGTCCAGTAGAATTGTCTCTGTTAAAATCGCCAGGAAATTTTGCGACGGCTCAAATTAAAGTTAAAGTAATTTTAAGAAGATTAAATACTTTAAAAAAAAAAATTTCAATTAAAAAGAAGTTAGGGGCACAAATTATATTAGTAAATTAAACTCGAAAAATTGGAAAAGTTTGCTAAATAGCAAAAATTCGCGAGCATTTTTTATTTAAGACTATTGCCCCGAAAAGCAACAATACATCGCAAAATTGCGAAAATTTCGAAAAGTTTGCAAAAATTCGCGAAAATTTTTAATATTTCAAATAAGCCAGCCATTAAATAGTTAAAAGTGCCTAAAAGAATAAGGAATGGCAAAAATTCGGTAAAAATTGCAAAATTAGCGGAAATTCGCAAAACAGCGGTATGATAGCAAAGTCTTATATTTATTAATAACACTATGCTAGTTGAAAAAACAGACAAGCCGGGCACATAGCGTTTTAACATAATTCAGGTACGCTGAAGGTTGCACAACATATTATGTTCGCGTAACTCAAAAACGCTTTAGCTTATTGAAAAAACTGAAAAACCCGAAATTCCGGAACAAAATTTCCTTTAAGAAAAGTAAAACCTCTTTCTAATATCCGCAGTCGTTTTAGAAACGTCTGCAAAAAATTAGAAGCATAGCTGCATTTGCCAATTTTTTATGAATTTTTTAAAAAACAAAAATTTCGATATTTTGTTAAAAAAATTATTTTTTTTCCAAAAAAAAAATCATGTTTCTAAAACGACTGCGGATAGTAGAAAGAGGTTTTACTTTTCTTAAAGGAAAATTGCGGAATTTCGGGTTTTTAAGTTTTTTCAATAAGCTAAAGCGTTTGTGAGTTATGCGAATATATGTTGTGCAACCTCCTCCATTTTCGAAATAACGGTATATCTCGAAAACCAGAGCCAATCTTAAAAAACCGCGGGCACCACTGGATTCAGCGTACCCGAATTATGTGAAAACGCCATGTGCCCAGCTTGTCACGAAAAAAAAGTGTCAATTTCTTGCACAGTGTAATCGATTAAGCTACAAAGAAACAAAAAACAATAACAAAAGGCTCTTCTCACGAAAAATTCAAAATCGGAAACAAACTGTAAAATGAATTTGAAATCGCTAAATCGGTTATAAAACAAAATGTCGGAAAATGGCATAAATAGCGTTAAAAAAATGGCTTTAATGATGAAGAACACAAATAATAGAAAAATAATTGGAGATGTGAAGTCGACACAAATTTCTTACAAAATACCAAATTAACGTCGAAGCGATGTAATCGTCGACTTGATGTGACAACAAATAAAAATTAATGTCGACGTCGACAACGACTTACATAATAGGGTGAATAAGGTGTTGCGCTAGACATGCTTTCTACTGGTTCTAAGTTAAGGGCAGGGCCAATTTACATATAACCGCCATTCTAATACCATAAAGCCTTATAAAATGTTGCATTGCAAAGAAAAAAATGGTCCCCATGTGACCCCTTGACCATAATTTCGTAACAAAAGGAATGGGGAAGTATTCGTAAAAAAACGCAACCACTACTTTAAGTCAATATATTCATGGCTTAATTTGAATTTGGAAAAACTAAACGACAAAAATGTTCTATATATTTTTATATCTAGCACTTGATCATAAATAGGGTATTAGTTCAAAATTTAAAAATTTTCAGTAGAAGCAAAACAATTTTCAATATAATATTAAAGGCGTATGAAAAAGAAGGTTTTAACCAACCGTTTTATTACCAAAAAATTAACAAAATAGCACGTTATTTTTACTGTGGGTTTATATGAATATAAAGTGTCGATTTTTTCCAAAAAGTGAATAAATAAAATTTTTTATTAAATCCCCTCTTTATGATCAAGTGCGATAGATATATGTTTCCTTTGATCCCATGTGGACATAGGGCCTCAAAAAATTGGTTAAACATATTCCTGTCTTGTGCTTACCTCGCACTTCAATCCAGCTTTTACCCATGCCAGCTATTTCCACATCGATTTGTCTTATACACGTAAAAGCTGGGCGCCCACTTCTTCTGCTGCCCTTCCTCTCGATGGCATTTCTTGTAATGTCGTTCCATGACCTTAAAGAGTGGCCAACTCGCCGCCATTTACGTCTTTATATTTATATATTTTTAGTTATATTAAATTCAAATAGAAAAATTTCTCAGGGAACTTGTTTTGTATCTCCACGGACTGAAAGGCGACCACGAACCCACATTTGGATAACGTGAAGTTTCCGTTGAAATTCACAATACATACAAACTTGAGACTTAAGAAAATATATCAATTATTAATGAGCTCTCAGGTGCCGATATGAAACAAGAAGATATTGGTTTAGATCCCCATTATTTTGGGTCTTTGTACTGTACAAACCTGGGACTTAAAACAATTCGCTCAACTAATGTCCTTTAGTTCCATTTAATTAATTTTCATTGGTCCTACTGAAGGAAAAATGAGACCAATGGCCGTTTTCTCATTAGCCGTTTACCTTTTTCCCAACGAAAAACTGCACATTAAAGAAATTTAATTTTCTCAATGTTTCATTTTCTGTCGCAAAGCTAACCGGCACTCATCTGCCAATTATTTATTTGCCATACAGATAAATTCAATCAGCTAACTCCCAATTATAACATGTATTTTGAGAGGTGTTGCCAAATGAAAACAATGTTTTTTGTCGGCAAAATGAGAACAACAAAAACGTTAACGATCAGTTTATCGGTCTAATAAATTTATGTCGACATTAAGAAACAGGCAGTTTGTCGATACATTGAAAAAATGGCCACAAGACTATTAAAATTAAAGCAAATATTTAACATGCTTTATTTGACATCGTCCCATTACTCAGGTATGTGATAAAAATCGATCGATTTCAAAGCGATCGTTTTGAAAATGTGTAACACACTTCCAGAGATTTTAAAATCCATTTTTAAATTTAAGTCTTATATTTTTGTTCAAAAAAAGTTAAATCAAGATATATAATAAACAATTTAAAAGAATATATACAAAAATAAATAATCGATTTTTAAGATACGGAAAAGATATTATTGGCTTTAAATCGCATCGTTTTCGAAATCGGTTTTAATCACACACCTGATTAAATCTACCGGCCATGTTCTGGAAATCGAAATCGAGTGAAATTGAAATCGATGGAAGTTTTCAGTTAAGTGATCAAACAGATCTGCGTCGAGACCACATTTTTCATACACAAAAAATTGTCGTAGAAAGCCGTCGTGAAATAAAATCTATTTTGTTTTGAGAACATTTTTTCTAATGCTCTCATATATAGACACTTATTCTCCCAACAATGCTACCATACTTTTATTTAATTTCATACTTTTTCTAAACAAAAAATTAAAAACAAAAGAAAATAAAAAATTAAAACAAGAAAATGAGAGAATTTGAAGTTACTGCCGACTTTTTTATTGTGGGGGCTTAAGGATTTTCGCCTGAAGTTTTAGACTCAATTCTATTTGAACCCAAAATGTTTTTTAATGACCTTGTTTATTCCTGATTTTAAGAGTAGTTCTAATATAATAACTGGTACTCAAAGTTTTCAGTATATAAAAGAGAATAGTTTAATAAACCGGTTTAACAGGATCGTTTGTATACATTTTGATTAAAATTGGAAATAGTTATTGTTTGGAAATGATAATGGATCTGATTGTTTAGACTTCGTATAAAAAGGCAATAGAAATTATGATGTTTGTTTCATATAGATCTCTAAAAGTAACAATATTTCTATCTGTATGTTATATTAAAATTCCGTTAACCATTGGCCTTAATTTCGATTCGAAAATGTGCACCAACTTGTGTGAATAATCCTTGAAAGTCTACAATATATCTTTTTTTTAAAACAGAAATTTCCCTGGTTTAGAAATTAATAAGCCATTATTGAAAGGAAAAAAAATGTTTTCAAAATCCAGGGCTGTGGAGTCGGCGCACAGTGGCGCCCGTAGAGCAAGCGAGGTTGCAAAAATCAAAATTTTCATGAATGCCGACGAAGTTTTGATTAAATGTATATTTATTAAATGTATAATGATAAAAAAAAATTAACTGTTTGCTTTGTGTTTCTCCTGGTAAATCACTATTTAAAAACTATCCGTTTTTTCAACTTTGACGGAAAATAAAAAAAAACTATATTTTTCTATATTTGCCATATTTGCAAAACCTGTTTTTTGATTATTTCTTTACATAATTCAAAAGGTTTTATCTGCCCGTACGTGCCCGTTTGGCTTCTAGAGGTAAAAAAGTTTAAAAAGACATGGTTGCAGAAATTGTATGGCGTCCATCCCTTATATGTTTTGACTGACAGTAGTTTGATCTAATAGTTATTATATTAGCAGGTACGTACCTCACATAAACAATACTTTGGCGTACAAATGGTCAGGAACAATATTGACTTATGGTCCCTACAGGTAGGCACAAATCTTATTTGGACACGTGCATAATATCAAAATTGCATTATTCAGCATAAATCCATATGTATGCAGGGAACAGGTAAATTTTTAGGCATGGTAGCATAAGCCTATATATTGCAAAATAAGCATAATGCCTGGATTAGTCTACGCCTGAAAGTTGGCGCAACAATTACTGAAACCATTTAACAATTTAAGTACTGAAAACATGGCGTTGTACAATTTAAAATTATTTGAACTGTTTAGAAAGTCAACCACACCAAAGTTTTTCACGGAAGTGAAAATTCTTCCTGAGAAGTTGACATTGATCAGCAAATGAGGCTGCGATGGATCATCCGGACAAAGCGTTTATAAGCAAAGGATATCTCCCGATGACGCTACAATATCGGACGGAAATATGTTTATGGCATCTGTTGTTCCTTTGCGGCTAAAATCGGATGATTCCCTACACTGGAAAAATCCACGTCCGTCATCAGTGCATTATTGCCGACCAATAATGTTTCAGTTTGCAAGGGAATCGGCAGAACTCATAAGGACTACGGTGAAGGACATTAAAGAACAAATAAGCAAGATTAAGCCTACAAAGCTGCAAATTGGAGAAGGAAAATATATTGAATGCAATTACGAGTTCCACCTGACCATGGTTGACGGAAAAGTCGTAAACGAACTGACAGGAACAACCTCAACAATGTCATGCCCGATTTGCAAAAAGAGTCAGAAGAACTTTTTTCAATTCAATTCAATTTATTTCATATATAATATGTGACATCTCAATTTTATATAATTAGTTGTAAAGAGTTTAAGATTAGTATCTTTTTCTGCTTAATTATAACCTATTTCAATTAGTTATCAAATACATATATATAGACAGAATTATATTGGAGGTAAAAATTTAGCAAAACCCTATTTAAACCCCTTTTTTCGTTTCATTTTTATATATTTTTTATCGATTTTTTATTATTATTTGTCAGAAGAACTTTGGTAATTTAAACGATTCTACAAATGAGGAGAATTACGAATATGGAATGTCACCATTGCACGCAAGGATAAGGTGTATGGAATTCTTGCTAAAACTGGCATATACCCTACCACAAGAGGAGGAAAACTTCGATGAAAATACATCAATAAAGGATAAGGAAAAGATCAGAAAGAAGCAAATACAGGATGCTTTTTTTAAACAAGTTGGACTAAAAGTAGACTGTCCCAAGCACGGATACGGTAACTCAAACGATGGAAACACTTCTAGGAGATTTTTTGAAAATGATGAGGCAGTAACTAGAATCATTGGAATTGACAATCAAATCGTGAAAAGATTGGGAACGATCTTGGATGTTTTAAACTGCAAAGAAAATGTCAATTCTACAAAATATGGAGAATATGCGTCGAAAACTGCATCTCTTTTAGCAGAAATGTATCCACAGAAGAAGTTGACCCCGACCGTCCATAAAATATTGGCGCATGGTAAAGATATAATTGAGTACCAGTCTTTGCCAATTGGAGAGCTTTCTGAAGAAGCACAGGAGTCTCTTAACAAATTTTATAAAAAATATAGATTGCAGAACACATTCAAAGCATCAAGGGTGAGGCAAAATGAGGACCTCTTCAACATGTTGGCAGCATCTTCCGATCCACTTATTTCTTCCCTGCGGCATGTGAAGTCACGAATAGAGTTACAAAATAATTATAGTTTAGAAATGGTTAGTCTTTTAGATATACCTTCTCTTACGAATTGTGATGAATATTTTACAGAAAATTGAAAAAATAAATTTAAAAAAAAAATAATTTTTTTTTTAATTTGTTGGGTAATAATTTAAAACATAAACCCCTTAAGAAAAAAAATAAAAACAATCTAAAAATGTAAAAAAAATTTTTTTTAGTTACCATAAAATTGATTTTTCTACTAATTTTAACTTTGATAACCCATAAGTAGACCCCTACAAAGCGTAGCACCCTTTCCAAACGCTCATTTCATAGGCTGAACAGTTATCTATCATATGCTGTTTAAACTGTTCAATTATCTTATTCGGTTCAAAAGATATGATTTTTGCAACGAAAAAACTCAAATGGCGGCACTGTGCGGCGTCGAAGTTGGAGTCGGAGTCGGAGTTGAAGTACCCACAAAACTTGCAAATCCAACTCCAAAATTTTTCGGCATAAGAAATTGAAAAAAAAAAATTTTATTTTCCAAAATAAAAATATTTTGAAATTGGCGATGCAATATTTAAAATATCAATTCGAAAACTTAATTTTAAACTTAAATTTATATATAGTTTAAGCCCAACAGCTGCAAATCAGTGTCCCATGTATTATATGTAGTTTAAAAAATAGCATGTGGCAGCACTGCGATAAATGTTTTAAAATTCATATGATCGGTACTGGTAGTTTAAACGCTCAATTTTATGCGTTTAAAGGTGGTTTATATGTTTACTGAATTATAGATTTGTTAGTTTAAACGCATTTTAAACCAAAACTAGAGTTTTACTTGCTCTGATTTATTAGCCCTCAATAAGAGAAAACTTCTCCGATGTTTAAGATCAAAGTTTTTAAATTATAAAAAAAAAATCGAATAAACAAAAGTCAAAGAGTAAGGTATCCCACTTTAAAAACTATTAAGCACTTTAAATATGTACCAAACACATCTACTACTCGTACTTATTCGAACTATTTGCAACCTTTTTGGCTTTAAATAAACCAAAAAACCAAACAAAAACAAAAACGAAGAATCCCTAGAAACCACACATAAGCAATTGACTTGAGGCGCTATAAAAAAATGTTTTATGATTAAGGTCATGTACATCATGATTATGTACATTACTAAAATTTTTCAATACCCCTAATATGTACATATTATTTTGATAAAATATTCCACAACTATAACCTCAAGAAAAAGATCACGTTTGTCAGAAAAATTTAGACACAACTTCACAGATACATTAAGCAATTTAGAAGATACAAAAAGCGAACAAATATACCACGTACATTGTTACTGTTTGGCTATTGAAAGGGAAAAACTGAGCTGCAGCAACAAGTCCACAAGTTCTTAAAGGCTTAAAAGGCTAAAAGAATTTAACAGCAACAACAACACAACAAAACAAAGTAAATATTAAAATATTTGCTGCAACAAAGTATCGCTATAATACACAAAACCAACAATAAATAAAAATATCAGCAGCGGCAGCAGCAACAGCAACAGTCGGAAACACCAACTACACAGCAACAAACAATAAAAAAAAATACTTAAAGTTACAAAAAGTCGTTACAAACGATATTTGCACGTACGTACTTTTAACCCACCAAGTCAGCCGTCAAACAATCATTTCTTTCATGTCCTGATAATTCAGTTTAAATTATAAGTATATTCAATATTTACCCAGATATTTATTATAGTAAATGTGTAGTACGAGACTATTGAAGTTTGAATATGTATAAAATATGAACAAAGAAAGAAATATAAAAAAAAAAGATTATGGAACACTTACGATTAAATCGGCTTTATGAATGCTATTGTCGGTATAAAACACCAAGAGTTCAGCGGATAAGGCACGACAACTGGGTTCACGTAATTTGGAGGCAAGCAGGAGACAGGCAGCGGCTAGAATTTGTAAATGTGTTTTACGCACCGTTTTCGTAGACAAAAATCGATCCATATAATTGAGGGCCAAGAGTACAACCTCTTCCTGGCATTTTTCTTCTGCACAGACCTGCAATAGAAATAGAGAAAAATAATAACGGTTAAATTTATTTTCAAATTAGAAAAAATGTTATGTGCCATAGCGGAAGTTTGTAAGAAATTAGTTATAGTTTTAATTTTTTTTTTTTTTTTTTTTTTTAATTTTTCTGTTGGTTTTTGCAATTTGTAGTTTAAGTGTTAAAATTCTTTTTTTTTTTGTGTGTTGGCAAGACAACAATAGAGGTTTTCTTCTCATTACTTAGGAATTATTTGCTCGGTCTCTGTTTGTTTGGCTGGCTGTGTGCCTCTGTCCGTATGTGCAACGTTATTGTGTCTGTCCTAGTTTTGTTTGTTTTCATGATGCTGGGAATCCTCCCAAAACACACACACACACACACACACACACTCTATCAAACGACTAAGCAAAGTCATTAACACATAACAAATGTTGCACGATGCTTGCAACACAAATATTAGCTAGAAGGGAAACTGTGGTTTCCAGGGAAAAACAAGTAGAATTTTTTTTTAGTTTAGGAATTTTTTTGCACAAAAAATTTAAAAAAAAATATTAGTTTTTTAGAAAAAGAAACCTTTTAAGAAACTTATAATTTTTCTAATGTCCAATATTCAGGATAGTATTTAATCAAATCTATATTATGTTAATTTTCATATTAACTTGAATCGTATTTAAATACAGATTGATTTTTTAAGTTTTATTTGAGAAGTCTTAATTAATTGAGATAAAAGTGTGGTAGCACTACTAAATACAAAAAAAAATATCATAAAAAAGTGTAATTGTTAACAAGGTGGTCTTAAAACACAGCTAACTGTTATATCTTTGCCTGTAGTTGTTGTATTGTTGTGATATTGAGGACACCTTGCTAAGTTATTACAATGGAAACTTAAATTGAGTTTAAATTTACCACATCGATACATTAAGTTTCATTTAAGTGTATAGTGAAGAAGAGAATTTTGAATTTAAAACTATTAAAAAACATAAATGTGCTTTAATATCAATCCTGAAAATTGGCCACAAGAATTTGGTATATAATTTAAAAATGCGGGATTCACAGTAGCAAATAGCGTATCTTTTACACATGGTTCGTGTCTTGAATAACTAACATATATAGCGTTTTGGTGAATGGAAAGTTTTGCACCCCATCGATTGCTTAACGAAGATTATGCTGGATATGTTCCGTCAATTTCAACGTGCGCTTGAAATGGTTATTTTAACATGGAAGGCAGACTGTCCAAATCAGACAAACAAGTTTAAAGATGATGTTGAGGCATTACTCTCTAAAAATTGTTGTCAAGCTAAAGAACAACTCAAGCATCAATTTAAAAAAGTTTCCAAGCTGCAGGATTCGTCGAAAAGCAAGGAAATTGATAACCACATGAGTGGAAGCCGAGAAACGTACATGAAGTCATTACGGGCGATCAAAAATTGATTTATTGCGACAAAACGACGCGCAACAAATCGTATATGAAGGTCGATCAACGAGGCGAATCAAAGCCATAGCCAAATATCATTATTATTAGGCAAATTAACGTCAATGCAAAAAATCATTATTATTAGGTAATGCAAAGGTAAGTACAGGGCCAAATACACTTGTCAAATGCTTGTCATGCAGGCGAATTTACTCGTGTACGTGCGCTGGACGTAATATTCGCCGTCATATCTAAAAATTTTTCACACATACAAACACATTTTCACTAATACTACCACAATGCTTGATGAGTATTTTAATAAGTATAATTATTAGGGCCTTAAATATTTAAAAAAATAGGAATGGTTACTTAAAAAAAAATATTTTTTTGAAAGACGTTTTCTTAAAGTTTGCAGCAGTTGCTTCAGATGAAGAGAAATTACAGTCGTATTTATAGGAAAAGGACTTGAGTAGAAACTCTCTTTAGAAAAATAAAAACAAAGTAGTCCCAAATTCATAACTGGTAGTCTCGCCTAAATTCGTGTATTTTAAATCAAGTAGAAGAATTTAAACAAATTTATACAAGCAACGGTAAATATCACCTCAAGCCGAATTTAAAAACGCAAGTGCAACTCGTCAGCTGCCTACGTGGAGAATTCGAAATATAATTGACAAACGTCAAAAAATACTCTTGTTTACGTTTTGCGCCAAGTCGGTCACGCCCGACCATATGATACCCTACAACACAGTATTTAAAAACAATTTTCGAGATTGTACCCTATTTGTGATTCATGGGTAATTATCTATATGAGATTTGTTTGCCTTTAAATGGTATTAGGATGGGGGTTCATATGGGACCTATGGTAAATTTAGGACCTACCAGCAGTGTATTTTATCATGACCTAGTAGCTATCGTAAGTTTGTCTGTCAATACCAACATTTATAAGGAAGTTATGACATTAAAATATATTATTTTTTGTATGGGTGGTATGGTCAAATATGGACCGATTCCAATAAAAGTTGTGGAAATGATTTAGATTGCATTCAAATAAGTCTGCACCAAATTTAATCTAAATACCAACATAAAAAAATCACACAACAAAGACTCTATTCCGGCAAGAAGCTTGTATGGAGGCTATGTGAAATTATAGACCGATTCTTAACATTTTCAATAGCCTTGGTCTTTGTGCCATATTGTGACATATGTACCAAATATTCAGCTTGGGACCAATATTTAAAGGTGTTGCAAACATCAGCACAAACGCATAATACCCTCCCTCACCAATATTGTGGTGTGGGTATAAAAAGCAATGAGAGAAATTAGGAGCTGCAGTGTCTCTTCTTCTTCTTCTGCAGCACTCACCCAATCAGATGAGCGATAAACACCTACACATGTGAACAGAAGCCGTGATGACTAAATCTTTTTTGTCTGGCACTGGCAGGACATAAAGCAAATATTAGGATAAGATTTTATTAATTATTGTTAGTTCATATTAAATAGGTATATGAAGATTCAATAAATAAATACTAAACAAAAAAATAAAAATTAGGAGCAAGTTTATGTTTATGAAGATGATTTTAAGAGGAAATTAAGGACCTTATTATGCAACGCCAAAAATTACATTGAAAGCAAAAGCAAAGTCATAAATATTTTGTAATTTTGTTGTTGCTTTCTACAGAAGTTCATGCACCGTTTTAAAATTTTCAACCCATCAAGCGTTGAAATTTTAAAATGCAATATGACTTTCTGTAGAAAACAACAAAAAAATTACAATATATTTATGTTATTGTTGGTGCTATCAATGTAATTCTTTGGCGTTGCGCTGCGTTTTACATGATTAGGGCCCTAATTTCAAACGCTGCATATCTTGTAACGTTGAAAATTTTAAAACGCAATAAGACTTTTTCTTGAAAGCAACGACAAAATTATAAAATATTTTTTACTTTGTTTTTGCTTTCAATGTAATTTTTGACGTTGCGTTGCGTTTTGCGCAATAAAGGCCTAAAGGGGTCTGTACACGGTCAGGCATTTATTGTCAAGCGCTATGGTAGTATTAGTGAAAGTGTGTTTGTATGTCTGAAACCGACTATGCGCGATGGAAAATCAAAATATTTAGATATGACGGCGAATATAACGTCCACCACACGTACACGAGTGAATTCGCCTGCATGACAAGCATTTTGACCGTGTACAGACCCCTTAAGGGTTTTGTCTGGAAGTTGGCTGCTTTTTGAAAAAGAAGTAGAAAAAAATAGGCTGCAACTTTTTTAAAATTAAAAAGTGAAAAAGTGAGAGTTTCCAAAATGTTGCTGCAGTCGGTTAAAACGGGAAGAAAAATGGCAGAAAAGAAAAAAAATGAATCTTTTTATTTCAAATAAGATACAAAGTTTTGTTAATTTTTTTCCCTATTAAAACACTGTGCTTCTATAAAACCATAATGTAAATGTTTAATTTTCCCAGTGCAATTGTTGCAGCACCAAGTCTATACCAACTTCAATGACTTAATAGACGAGTGAAGACTAAATAGTTTTCGAGTTAAATGTTGCACAAGAAAATTGCAACAGCAAAGAAAAAACGAAACTAAATGAAAAAATGCCATATAAAACAATTAAAATTTTCATTGCACTTAAAACCATTCCACACCCAAGAAGTCTTTAGCAAAAAAATAAATAAACAATTACAATTTAAAAAAAAAAAATGCCAAAGAAAAGAATTAAACTTAAGAACTGAGTGTGTAACTCATACTTGTCCTCAGGTTGGAAATTAGTTTCTTAAGCAACGAAAACCCAATTGAAATAATCGCACAAAGTGGAAGAAAACTTTTTAGCAATTAGAATAGAATTCGGAAGTAAAGTACGACAAATGTACATTAGTTTTACCTTAAATGGTGCACAAAAGGCACGTTGCTGTAGCCAAGTTGTGGCAAATTTATAAGCAGGAAATTGATTTCTTAACGCTGTTTGGCGAAAAAAAAATTTTACAACTTTTTATTTCGTTTCTATAAATAAATACAATAATTTACAAAACCCAAAGATACCGAAAAAAAATACTAGACAAAAAAAAAAAGCTAAAATGCAGAACCAGAAAACAGTGTGGTTAAAAGTCGTAGTTAGTGGTTATAATTGATTTGGAATAGACAATACAAAAAATTTAAAAAAAAAAAACTCCAAACAAGAACTTTTT
This sequence comes from Pollenia amentaria, assembly GCA_943735925.1. Classification (NCBI taxonomy): domain Eukaryota; kingdom Metazoa; phylum Arthropoda; class Insecta; order Diptera; family Polleniidae; genus Pollenia; species Pollenia amentaria. Next base: position 192,664,846 of record OX031008.1, on the reverse strand, counting down.
TAAAAGCAAAAACTGATGGTTTTTCAACACCTCGATTATCGGTGTAAATGACCAAACAATGTAGCAGAGCAAAAATGATTTGGATTTGATTTTAGATTTTGTTTTATTTTTTCTTTCTTTTAAGTTGCTTATTATTTGCACAATTAAGCGTTTATTTGAAACGTTTCGATGATTCTAAAGTTTAATGACATTAAAGTTTCTGGCTGTTTTAGAAAGAAAAACGAAGCGAATAGTCCCCCCTTCTGGTTAATTTTTTTTTTTTTTTTTTTTTGATACATCAACAAACATTGATGAGTCTGTCTGTATTCTTTAGTGTTGGCTGCATGATGTGCAAGATGTTAATCGTCTCTATCATCATAATCATCATCATCATGTTGCTGTGGAAATTCTTGCAACACCTTGTGTGCTGTTAAACACCACTTGTTTATCTATAATTAATTAATGTTGTAATTTAAATAAAGATCAGTGTTGGTAATTAAAAAATAATGGCAAAAATAAAAGAATTAAATAGAAATGAAATGGAAAACTTTAAAAATTACTTGAAAAAGCACTTAAAAGATAATAAAAAAAACCACGAACGAACGATTTCGTGTCTGAAGTTGGCTGCAGTTGGTTTAAAAACTAAAAGAGAAAACTATTTAATTCTACTGGACTACTTGTATTCTGTATAGAGGTTTAGAGGTTTCTGGGGCTACCGCAAGAAGTCACACAAACTAACTCCGGTAGGTAGCTTGTAGTGAGCTAGTCTATGAGTACCGGGGTTGCGGGTTCGATTCCCGCCACAGACTCTGGTCTCCTTCAGACAGGCGAAGAGCTTCGCGGGATTAGCTTAGGAATAAAAAAAACAAACAAAAATAAATAAATTCTGGCAGTCGTGATCGAATAAGTTTTCGATTTGAAAGCAATTTTATTTCAGTCAAAACTGAACGAATTAAATTATTTTTTCAGTGTTGTAGAGCACTTATTTGAGTTTTCAAAACCCTGAAAAAATAATTTCGATTCATTCACTATCGACTGAAAGAACTATAGATAAAATTACTTTCGAATCGAAAAAGTATGACATCACGAGTACCAGAATAAGAATAAGTTTAATGACTGCAGCAAGGGCATTTTCTTGTCAACTAGCGTAATTCTTCGAAGTTAAAAAAAGAAAGAGTACACTTTAATACGTTTTTTTATACTTTATTGATACTATATGTGATAGTCCAGCGCCTGCCCATGTACTGGCGGTACAAATATTAATAACAATTTCTGGGTAAAGATAAAAAAAGTAAATATGCAAACTTTAATCACCCTTATAGCCCTTTCAAACTTGTCACCATCTAACATCTACCATCAATTTGCGAAGATGTTGAAATTTTCCCATAAGAAATACATTGAGCTAAAAATCAACATCTTTACAAGATGTCCTATCTCATTGTATTTTACTCTACATCTTCCGATTATTGTAGTGTCATCAGTAGGAAAGTGGCAATAAATTCTATTATAATTGCGACATCACTGAGAAAATGGCATTTGTTTTGAAAGCAGCGTTACCAATTGTCAATTTTTTCTTTTTTTGCAGGACTTTTTGTTAAATTTTTTTTTTATATAATTAAACAAAATTAATTCCAAAACCATATTGGTATTTTCTTTTAAAATGCTGGCACTTTTGTAGAAAAAAAGTATTTAAAAAAAAATACGTGACATTTTTGATTAATAGTAGATGTTAGATGTTTCTAGTGTGAAAGCATGTTTCACATTTTCAACATCTTACATGCGTTCCTCCGCAATGTATAGAAGTGTTCAAAGGGTATTTTACTCTGCGATTCGATTCGGATTGAAATTTTCTCCGTTCGGAAACTTTTGTATTCTGCGTTCCGTTTAAATTGTTTTCTTTAGCTTATCGGCCATGTACTGGAAATCGAAATCACGTGAAATTTAAATCGAACAAATATTGAAGTTTATCCTGCGTTTAAAGTTTATAAAATTATTTCCTTTTATATGCCTCATATTTTGAGGTCCACTAACTTTTACCACCACCCCTTTTCAAATCGGGAAAAGATGCGTTGAATTTAAAAAAAAAATTGAATTGAAAATATCCAACGATTTCCATTTGACTTGATTTTGATTTGCAGAACATGGCCGTATATGTGTTCTGCATTACGAAGGGCAGTAAGTTTTATCAAGTTGTTTAGTTACTTACAAAAAGATCTTCGATTTATTGTTTATTTCGTTTAAGAACTGTGTAATTAAAAAAAATTTAATAAAATGAAAGACAATCAGCCGTGGTCTGGAAATCGAATTGGAGTGAAATATAAATCGAACAAATTTCAAAACCATCCTGTTGTAGAGGTTCATAAAAATATTCCGTTTTATAAACGTCATACTTTGAGTACCACTTTTATTAGAATTACTACAAAAATTATGAAAATCTACGGTAATTAGTAAAAAAAATTTAACGCTAAATTTTCTTCGTTTTTGATTTCCAGAACATGGCAGAATAAATATTTAAATTTTTTTTTTTTTGCTTAAATACAATCTGTCTGTCCCTGGATTTTGAACGAAAATTTTGAAAATTTCTTTTTGTTTTAAATGTTAGTTAAGTGAACGAAATATTCGTTTGAAACCGAGGGACATCACAAAAACAACAACACGTGAATAGTACGAAAAGTTGGCAAATTTTTTTAGTTAACTATTTTCCTATTAATATAAAATTTTTGTTTATTTATTATATCACTGCATTTTTTGCACTTATTTTAACTCTTGATTAAAATTTTTTTTTAATTCAGTTTTTTTTTTTTTGCAAAATACATACATGTCGTGTGTTACCTTTAAAACATTGCATCTGTACAAGTCAGACGCAAAGTCATCTGACAAAATTTCAATTAGAGCGTGCTCTATTTTCTTCTGACAAACCATCTGACATCAGCTGTGTCAGAAATCTATGCCGGGAAGAAAACCGCAGCGGCGGTGCATTGCTGACGGAATCATTAGCCGGCTTAAGTTAATATTTTACAATACCGATATATGTATGATCATTTCGCCATTGAATAGAAATTATGTACATATATAAATAAAAACGTATCATTATAATATCCTAAATTGGTGTATTGGAATTTAAAGAAAAAAAATGTTTAGATGGCTGAACTTTTTTACGGCGCAAATAAAAATTTTTGTGGCGGTAGCACGCTATTTTGAAACCAAGAACTACTTTGGTTTACTCCATAACTACAGAGAAAAAACATAGACAATGTCAGAAGCAAATTACATGTACGTGTGTGACCAAATATTATAAAGCTTATGTAAAACAGCAATTTTGACAGACATTCACAATTACATGTGACTTGAAAACTTGACAAGTCAGATGTAAAAAACATGTCGTCTACGGGCACCTTAACTGAATGCGGAAAAGTAATTGAAATGCAGAAGAAGGGTAAATATACAGGCATGTTCTGGAAATCACTTTCAATTCAAATCACATGTGCTTTTTAAATCATACGTGTGATATTTTGGTGTTCCGTTTTGGTGTAATTTTCAATTGCCAAAAGCACACCGAGAAACACAAAAACCGAATTATTTTCCAAACCCTCAAACGTGTGATTTTAAAAGCACGTGATTTTAAATTACGTGATTTTCAGAACAGGCCCGAATTTCTTATAATAGTAAAAATTATTAAATAGCCTAATTTGAAATAATTTACAATTTAATTTAAACTTAAAATAATAAGAGCTGGGTTTAATTAATTAAGGCCGGGTTTTTTAGATCCACAGTTTAAACTTATGCGCTATGTAATTTATTTATTGTTTCATTAAAGACCAACATTTTTAGCAAAACTGAGCTGTTCCGTCAAGATGTTGTATACAAACTTGGTAATGGCGGCACAAACCTGTTTTCAGATTAACTAAACCTAGTTCAACTGAGATCTTGAAGTTTTTAATTAATTTTTTTTTTTATTTTTTTCATTCACAAAATCTCTTACAAATTTGCGGTATTGTTATAGCAAATTAGAATAATTTCTTTTTATTTTTTTTAATAATTTATTCTTTACATTTATAATTATAAATTTCTGAAATATTAATATTTTATAAAACTTTAAACAAAGCTTAACTGTATAAGCAAAACACGTTGCCTTTTAAAATAATTAAATAACAGCTGTAAGTTTTAAGAAAATTAATTAAATACAAATCTGGTTTTAACTTTAAAAATAGATGAACTGGTACTAGTAAGCAGCGTTACTCTTTTTAAACTTAAGCTATTTTGGTTATATGCCATCATCATCGTCCGCCTCAACACCACTGGCATTAACATCATTTTTATTTTTCTTTTTTTAAGATTCAACAAAAAATCTAAAAAAAAATAATTTATTTCTTTAACAAAATATCTTTTTAGTAAAACAAAAAAAAATGTGCAAAAAATAAGAGAGAAAAAACTTAAGAAATATTGAACATACTGCGTATTTCTTTTTATTAGTTAGACGACTTGGCCTTGAATTTGGCAAAAAAAAAACGAATTAACAAAAATTTGTATTTTAATTTCTTTATTTATTATAGAGAATAAAAAAAAAGAATTACATTTGTTCTTTAGTTAAAAATTTAAATTTTAAATTATTGTATGCTGGCATTCCCCATTCCGACAGTTGTTCAGTCATTTAGTCGATAATTGTATTTGGAAATGTTGTTTTTTTTTTTGGTCAGAAAATAAACGCAAAAGAAATGAAGAGAACATAATGCGTGATTTAATCAAAGTGGGTTTTTTGTGCTAGACAAAATATCATTAAAAATTAAAAAAAGATACACAAAATTATTTTCAAAAATACAAAATAATTAATTGTTTGTTAGAAAATAAATGTTGAAAAAAACTTACAACAAATATTAACAAAGAATTGGCAAAAAAAAATACACAAAGAATATTTAGAAAAAAAAATTAAAAACTGGTTCGAAAGTCTTCGAGAGATCTTAAAAAAATTAAGAAATAAAAGAGAATGTAAATTCGCTTAAAAACAGTGGAGCAAACAAAAGTTCATTATTATTTTTATTAAAGAAAATATTTTCCAAGCCGCTTATTGATTTCAGATTCACTACGCAAACAAAAACAGTCATTATGACAAATATATATTGTTTCTCCTGAAAAAATTTTTATTCAAAGTATTTATGTTCAAATTTTTAAAATTTCGAAAAATTGTTATTAAGAACAAAAACAATAAATGTGAAAGCTAAGGTTTTAAAAATTCCAAATAAACTTCGAATATTCATAGTACTGAAATACGTACTAAGCGCACGTAGTTAAAAATTCGAATTTACAAAATTAATAAAAATCGTAGTAAAACTTTAAAAATATTTTAATATGGAAGAAATAAAAACCGCTAAATATGGAAAAACACATTTTTCGAACATTCGAAATTAAGTTCGAATTTTCGAACATGACAAAAAAAAGTTGAAAACTGCAATAAAATTTATGAAACCAGTAGCAAATAAAAAAAAATGATCACAATATCAAAATTTAAATGTTCGAATATCTAAAATCGTTCAAAATCATGATCGAATGCTGATAGCTAACAAAATATTAGAAATTGAAGTTACAAAGAAAAGTTAATTATCTATTTTAAAAAATTACAGATTTCATATTCACATTTAAAATTAAATTTTAATTTACAAAACTATCTCAGGCATGTGATCGAGCGATTTTAAAATCCATATCTAAATTAAAGTATTAATTTTTTGCTTAATATAATAAAGTTGCTTATGAAAAATAAATAATTCCCAATATCTATTTTTTTTTTAATTATTAAAAAATATGTATATATATTCTCCCTAACTATTCCGCTTACATATTTGAAACTTTATTACCGCTATGGTAAATAATATTTGCCTGGAATTTCTTCCCTTTTACCTAAAAAAAAATGTATGGGGAAAAGCAAAATTTCGAGGCAAAAACTGTTAACTTATTATTCACGATAGGCGTGAATATGTATGTTCGAAATTCTAATACTAATGACGTGTAAAAGGGAATTCCAAGCTTTCATGTTTTATTTTTTAAGTTAAAACAACTGAAATGATTGCAGATTTTATATTCCAATTTAAGTTCGAATTTTAGAAATTTTGACAAAGAGGTAAATTTGCATCACAATAAAAACTTAATTTAAGGAATTAGAAATTCACACCAAATTAAACAAAAATTAATTAATACTTTTAAATAAAAGATTGGTTTAAAGAAAATAAAAATCAAATTTTTATACTCTAAATTCTCTAAATATTTCTCTATAACTTTGTTATAAGCTTTTGCACATTTTCTCTTCAAACTACGAACTTTGACCTTTAAACCTGTTAACCTCCAAAATTTATTGAATTATAAAAGAAACTAATGTTCAAAACTTTCAAATTCTAAAACAACATTATGCGTACATTGAGCTTTTATAAGTCTGTTGTTTTTTACTTAAGGAAGTTAGAAGCAAGACCACTCAGTCACTCATCTAAGAAGTCATATATTTTGTTATGTGACGATAAAAAAAATTATTTTATGACTACTTTGACACTCCATATATCCCACAGTTTAGTTCGAATTTTTTTTTTATTAAATGTCTTGTTAAAAAAATATGTTCAAAAAAATGTGCTCGAAAGGTTTACGATTTGGGAAAAAAATATCTTTTAAGCGTAAATGAATGAATGTACGAACAATTCAATGACTTGATGTTTAAGTTGTTGAAACTTCTTGAAGTTCTGCGAGAGTTTATTACTTGGTTTTTAATTTTATTTCATATTTTTTTTTTTTGGTTTTTTTTTTTTTTTTGTTAATTTTGCTTTTAAAAAGAAGTAGAAAAGTTATGGATTCCCATGGCGTCTTCAATGATTTTTTATACGCACGAATGGTTACAAAAGGGGTTGTTACTAGCGCAAAACATCACTATGGAATAAAAAAAATGTTTAACTACAAAGTTGTTATAATGATCATTAAATTTTTGCAAATTTTTAGTGTTTTACTTAAGTGTGACATATGTTTTTTTTTTTTTTTTTTTTTTTTTTTTGAAAAAAAAAGTTTTTAGAGAAACAAAAAAAATCGTATGAGAACTTTTTGCACAAACAAATCACTTCTCAGCAAATGTATTCATAATACCAGCCACATACCACCACATTTCAATACTTAACCATGGACTCTGTGCCAACATCTCCTCAGCTCATCTTCTTATCTTAATTCATTAAATTATATGAGAACTGAATAAAATTGAAGCGAAAGAGGAGGAAAAAGTTCGAAATACTCGCATAAACTGGAAACAAATCTTAGTAAATCACATTTATCAAATGTTCTTTAAGGTTGTTTCCTTTCTTTTTTTTAAAACGAATATTAAACTAAACACGAATAGATACTTGAAAAGTTTTTGTTATATTTGAATTTTAATAAGAAATTGTGGGTAAAATAATAAGAACAACTTTTCAAATTTCAAACTTCCGATTGTAATAATTTAAAAAAATATATGAAAAATTTTAGAAAGTAAACTTAAAAGATCAAAAAAAAATTTGCTTAAACTAAATTATTTGCAAACACCCGAATTATCTATGCTAAAAATCACATAAAAGAATAAAGATAAATAGTGATGAAAAGTAGGAGTTTTGTCTGGTTTTTTTTTCGATTTTTAGCGTGTTCTTAACGACGTAAAACGTGATGATGAAAAAATCGAGATTTAAAAAATTTCGAATATAACTTCGAATTTTCGAATATGATCAAAAAAGTTAATAAATGCTTTTAGACTATCAAAAACGTATAAGAACATAAACGTTTTTACAAATAAGTTTGAAAAATCAATTATTAAGAAAATTCGAATATCTAAAAAATTATGCAAATGTTTATTAAGCCGCAAAATGTTCTTTAAATCTTTATATGTACACATTTAAATATAAAAACAATCAACTAGATTATTTTTAATACATACTTTAGAACAATTTTATTTTATATTTTTATATTTTATGATCAAAAATATTATTAGAAAAAATCATGTTCGAATAACTAAAACTTATAAAAATATAAATAAAATTTCGAGAATTAACATTGAAGCAATAGCTACATATGTATGTTAGGGTGGGCCAATTTGTAAGGACAAACATTTGTCGATACTGTGCCATCAAAATACGTTATTAGCGTTTTTTAACATACCTACTAAAAAAAAACCTTAAAAATTAACCCTTAAACTTAAAAAATTAATTTTTTGTGAAAAACTGTTATCGCCATCGTTTTTGGCGTGCAATTTCACCTTGGAGAGGTTTTATTTAAAAAAAAATTATATCAGCCGATTTTTTTATTACCTGTAAAAAAAATTCTTAAAAATTAAAGTTGAGAAAAAGTCCAAATATTTAAATTTGGGCGCCTCGTAAATGATTTTTTTTTTTTTTTTTTTTTTTTGATGTCATAGTGGAACTTTTTTTCCCTCATGCCAAAAGCTATCGAAAAATCGATGGCACAATATTGATTGCTAAACAGACCCACCCCAATATATGTGCACATCACCAGCTTCAATGTTGATCAAAGGTTGTCTTAAGCAAAAAGTATGAAATATTGAGGGAAGTTGATTCATAGAAAGAAGCACATGTTGAAAAAAATTTTAATATATAATAGCAGAATTTACCGAAACAATTAGAAGAGTTAAATATTTAAAAAAATTTAAACAGAACTTTAATGGCATAATGGAAGATTTTATAGATATTCTGTATTATGGGTTGCTTTCGATTTCTTCAACATCAACGATAAGTGAAAGAATTTTTTCCAAGTCAAGATTAATCAAAACTAGAGAAAAGAATCGAATAAATCGTAAACATTTAAACAAAAGTGTTTTTCTAAAAGATTATTTTTTTATGTATCTTTAAACCATTGAAATAACTTATAAAATTTTCTTACATTTTACTTTTTAATTACTACATAATATTTATTTATTAATTAAAAAAATATGTATTACATAAGGTGTGTTCATTTACAGAAAATTATTGCTTATTTTCAATAATTGTTACTAGAAAGTATTCACGTACTCGAAAAACTTGCAACCAGAGAATGAAAAAAGAGCATAAAAAGATAAAAAAAATTTGTTAAAAATTTCTAATGGTAAAATTTAAGCAAGAATTATTCAACCACCTGCTTCTGGTTTTTGTTTACAAAACAAAAATCATTTTCATAATTTGTAAATTAAAAGTTTTTCAATTTTTAATTTCTAAAATTTAGAAACAATATTCTTGCACAAATAGTACAAAACAATTGAATTTATTCAGATTCGTTATTCATATCGTATCTTTACTGCTGAATAGTGGCAAAATATCTAACTTGTTAGTTTTTGCTTGTAAAGCGTTCATTTACTATTTTATTTTTTTGATTAATTCAGAGAAAAATTTTGTAAATTGTAAATTTACTGTCTCTTTGCAAGTTTCTGCTAAGTAAATAAAGTAATTTGCACACACATATTTTTATGAATTATTTTTTGTTTGCTCGTTTTAATTCAAGAATTGTTATGTTTGTTATATTATTGTTCTTTTTTTTTACTTGTAAACTCCATATAATAAATAATTTATGCATTTTTATTTATTGAAATTGCTTAATTTATAAAAAAATGTATTAATCGGTTAACCGATCAATTACAAAGTTAACCGATTATTAACCGATTAAACCAAAACCTCAGTTAATTAATCGAGCTATTAACCGATTAAAGCATAAGCCCGATTAAATGAATACCCTAATAGAAACTTCATTATGAAGATATTCACCCCTATTATGTAAGTCGTTGCCGACGTCGACATTAATTTTTATTTGTTGTCACATCAAGTCGACGACTACATCACATCGACGTTAATTTGGTATTTTATAAGAAAGTTGTGTCGTCGACAAGTTATCGAAAATCTGACAAAAAAAAATCCCATCTCCATCATTAAAGTAAATTTTTTGAAGCTATTTATGCTATTTTCTGCATTTTTGCCATTTTGCCACGTTAATTTGGTATTTTATAAGAAAGTTGTGTCGTCGACAAGTTATCGAAAATCTGACAATAAAAAAATCCGATCTCCATCATTAAAGTAAATGCTTCATCATTAAAGTAAATTTTTTGAAGCTATTAATGCTATTTTCTGAATTTTTGCCAGGTTCGTGATAACAGCTATTTTTTTACTGTAAGTTTTCTGATTATATATACCTTTAACGATTATTAATAAATATAAGACTTTGCTATCATGCCGCTGTTAGAAAGTGTTTGCTAATTTTGCAATTTTTACCGAATTTTTGACATTCCATATAGTTTTAGGGACTTTAAATTAATTTTGTGTCTTGTTTGAAATATTAAAAATTTTTGCTATTTTAGCAAACATTTCCGAATTTTTGCGTTTAATTTACTTTTAAAATTTATGTCAATAGCTTATTTTAAATTTCAATTTTTTTTTCATTTTAACGGACTTAATACATATATTAACATTCTACTTAAAATATCTTTAACTTTCATTTGAGTCGTCGCAAAATTTCCTGTCGACTAAACAGAGACAATTTTACACGACGTCGACTTAAAAGCGCCCTAGAAAATATCAAGTGACTGTCAATAGTAATCGATTATTGTCAATAACGACTCAGAAAATATAATTACTGTCCCGATGCCGTCGACTCATGTGGGTGTTTTAGTTTGGATTACACTCTTTAACGTACGCCGGTTATCCATTTTAACATTGCTTCTTAAAATCCTCAAAAAGGTAGGATCCGAGCCTTATGTGTTAAGTGCTTAACAGCTTGTCCTCTACATTTTTAGAATAACTGATTTTTTTTTTTTTTTTTTTTTTTTTGATAAAGTGCTGGGAAGAACGCTTGGCTCTATTTTGTTTTTGTTGTTCATTCTTCAACTTTATTAAATACAACTAACTTTTTTCAAGAGATATGCTACTTTGGTGCGAAACTTAAGTTCACTAAGCACAGCGAATTGCTGTCAAAATTGTTTAACTAATTTATTAAATGGAGACAAAAATGCATGAACGTCAAATTTATATTTTAAAAATTTTTTCATTGTAAAGGAAAATTTACGGCATGGAAATTCATTATAAAGGGATCAAATTACACTTAAATTTAAATGAAAAAGCTGTGTTCTTAAAATCAATTCATAAAAGGAAGAGCTGCATTGTATAGAAATTCACTATAGAGAAGTTCGACTGTATATGTGTTATTTATTATAACTTTTTAGAAAAGTTTTAATTTTAATTTTTATTTAAGGCAGCTTGTAATCTAACAATTATTGTTTTGTTTTTTGACTTTTAACTCGTTACTTAATATTTTTAAAAAAAAAAAGTGCAAAACTGTTCTACAGTTTTTTTTATTTTTTTTTTTTTTTTTTTTTTGCTAAACTCCCGGTCATTTCGTTAACATACTTTATGTTTAATTTTCTATACTTTTATTATCAGCTCAAAATAATACAATTTATACAAGATTTTATATTTATTCAATTAAATGTTGTCAAAAAAAAAAAGCTAAGTTTTTCGACATGGACTTTATGCTTTAATAACGACTTCCTGAACGCTTTCATAATATATTAAAAAAAAAAAAACTTGGGTCTCACTTTTATTTGGTAAATTTATGGGATTTTGATGGCGCTGTTTCGCAAAATACTCATATTTTGCAAAATACTCATATTTAAATATTTATTTATATTTTTTATTACTTTTTTTTATTAATGAACCTTATCACCCGATTGGGTTTATCGCTTTTAGTTAAGCTGCACTCAGTTCGCATCTCGTACAAATTCGCTGCTGATCTGTTGGGTTTTTTTTTTTAATCATCAGCATGATCTTTTTTCATGTTCTCGGCTGTTGTTACTCTGCGTCTTGACATCATTCATTTTTAAGGCAAAAAAAAAATTCATTCATAAATTATAAAAAAATGCAAGTAAATATAAAATAAAAAATAACAAAAATTAAATTCATGTGCATCACCATAAAAGTTGTATATGAAAATTTACTGCAGAAGAAACAAAAATGTCTCAATAATGTAAGATTGTGGTGGGGATTTGGGAGCCGTAACTAAAATTTTAGTTGAAAAAAGCTCTGGATTGTTTTAAAAATCTTCAAACAGGCATAAAGTAAACAAAATCGTTTACGGTGTTTTTTTTTTCTTCTTCTGTAAATGTCCCCTGACATGATGTTTTTGCCATCACCAGCATTGTCAATGATGAAGATGACAATGATGAAGATGATGATGGTGGTAGTGGTGACGATGGTGGTTGGTTAGTTGGTTGGCTGGTTGGTTATGTCGACTGTGAAAGCAATTATGTAGCGGCAATGAGTAAAATCCTTTGTTTATGCTTAAATAATCTGCAAAGACATACATACATACATACATATGTCCAGACAGACAGAAGGACGGACATTTACACAAACATTAAAATTGATCATAAAAATATATGTCATCAGAGCAGAATTGATGCGTCCGCTAGCAAGACAAGACACCAAAAGAAGTAAAATAAATATGAATCAAACAAAAAAATTTTAGATATAAAAATGAATTTATGAATGAATTTTTTTCCTTTTTTTCGTTTTCGAATACAGTGGGGGAGAAATGTTAAATTATTGAAATTATTTTGCTAGAAAAGATTCAAAATTTATAAAACGAAAAAAGAAGGACTGGAACACAAGCCGAAAGACCAAAAAAAGGATACTGGGGTCGAATCGCCGCACCTGATGTCGAGTTATACATCGTATAGAGTAAATTATAGTATCGTAAACTATCTGCATACGATAGGCACTGACGTATCAAGATGTAATGTCTTTGGTCACTGGATATGGAATGCTATCATCTCAAAATTACGATACACAGAAAAGTGTTTAATCAATTAAAAAAATTATTTAAAATGTATTTAAATTTAATCAATGTGATAATTGAATCAATTATTTTTTTAGTTGAAAGAAAATTAAAAATTTTGATTTAATTAACATTTTAGTTGTTTTGAAATAAATTTTCAATTAAAATTTTAATTAAATAACAAAAAATCTTAATCGACTTTTTTCGTTTAAAATGAAATAATTTAAACATGTATAATTGTTGTTGGGAATTGTCAATATTTAATTAAATAAATTAACACATTGTTTGAAATGGGAAAGTTTTTTTAACATTTTTTTTAATTAAAATTAGAATTTCATTTATTGAAAAAAAATATTCACAATTTTACAATTTTTAGTAGTCAATATAATCATTTTGGTAATAGGTGCAAAATCAAAAAATTGTTTGCTTGATATTATGAATTTGGTATAAATTTGGTGATTGGAGAAAATTAATAATTTTTTCTGTGTACATTTCATTCGATATTGGGTGTGATGATACCAAAATAAAAAATTTCGATCAGTTTTGCTCCATATCATATGCGGTGATTAGACCAATGAATATTATTTTGATTGATAAGCATTTGAATCAGTGTTGCCAGAAGAAGGTAAAAATCCCTACAAATTTTTTTCTTCTGTAAAAAAGTAGCGTAGAGAAAACCGGAAAGATGACATATAATCATCACATTTGTTTTCAATTCGAAAGATAAATTTAAAATCTTGTTATTTAAGGGATATTTATAATACCCGGAAGACTTAGCATGAAAACCTTAGCAACGCTGCCGCTTAAAGTAGCAAAAAAAAAAAAGTTAAAAAAAAAACAACTAAAAAAGTATATACGGGGATTAAAGTTAATTTAATCGCTAATCCATAACCCAAAAAGTGGCTCTTAGGTCTAATATATCAGAGCAAGTCAAACTCTGTTTTTGGTTTAAAATGTGTTTAAACCAACAAATCTAAGAATCAGTTAACAAATAAACCATCTTTAAACGCATAAAATTGGTCGTTTAAACTACCAATGCAGACCATATGAATTTGACAACATTTATCGTAGTGCTGCCATATGTTACTTCTTCAATTACATATAGTACATGGGACACTGATTTACTACTGTTGAGTTTAAACTTCATCTAAATCTAAGTTTAGTTCAACTAAGCCAGCGTTTAAACACTCACTGATTTATTAGCCATTAACAGTCATTTTATTGATTATATTGATTATATATACATATTTATTGTTTATGGTTTTTAGTCCAAATTTTTATATTTCAAACAGAGTAAAGTTCATCAGATTTTATTTTTATGAAATGTTTTTAAAGAAAAATGGAATATTACAACATGAAATGAATTATTTTGTTTAAATTGTTTAATTTAATTTATAAACTTTTTTTTTCTCCCACTGTAAAACTCTTAAATGCTAAGCTTTTTACAGAGAAAAATAAATAAATTACAGTAGTGGCTGTTTAAATAATTTCGCGTATGTCAATATTATTAAACATTGATGCAAAAGCGATAAAGTTTATTATTTTTTTTTTCTACTGTTTAAAAAAGCATGTGTTATTGTTGCTCTTATTGCCCTTAATAAAACTTTACTTCAAAATGACGAACTCCAAAACTAATTGTCAGACAGTCAGCTAGACAAGACACACTAACCGAAACTTTTAAACACCAAAACCACTGGCAAAAAAAAAAAATGTCTCCGCCAATGGCTGAGGAAATGCTGTCAATTATATGGGTTTTTTACTCTCTAAACTGCTGCAGTGCCTTTGATCCGCACAATATTATTTAGCATTTAAATAAAGTCGTCTCCTTCATTTAATAAAGTTTGCTTGAGTTTTTTTTTTTGTTTCTTTCGTCTTTTGCTTTTTCTTTACATTTGACTTTTTTATTGTTTGTATGTTTAATTCAGTTCGTTCGTATCAATTAGTTTAAATAAAGTTAAACCTTAGTTCCGTTTCGGAAGGAAGAAAAAAATTGCACAAAATGCAAACAAATCATGCGCTCTCCGACTTAATATTGTCTAAAGATTGACACATGTTTTTTTTTAAAGATTTTGAATTTTTAAAAAGAGAAAAAAAACGTTTTTAGTTTATCCTCTCTGCCGGAAATGTATGATTTTATTTAACTTCAGTTTTATTGTTTTGTAGGAAAGTGTAGCTGTTGCGTTTCTTTTTTGTGCGTTTTTCTTAACACAAGAATTAATAAAATGAAAAGCGAAATCTTAGTTTATAGTTCACCTTAAATCTTATTAAAAGTTGTTATAAGAAAAAAAAAAAAAAAAAACTTTAATAGACCCCTTATTTTTTGCGTACTCGTATTAAACAAAAGTTACATGGTTTTTATTTTTTAATATAAATTTTAAAAAAAGAATAAAAAAAATTACGTCACATTGTTTTGTGAACACAGGGAAAAGTATAAAATTATAAGTACAAGAAAAGTAAAAAAAAAATAAAAAATTGTAATTGTCTCAAGACATGCAATTTTTTTAGTACATATTTCGCATTAATTTGTACTAAACAACCAGCCAAGCTGATGTAGGTCCACAACTGGATCCCCAACAGGTTGTTTTAAGCTTAACAACTTAAATATTGAGAATTCAGTTAAGATAATGAAAATGAAAACAATTCATAAGAAATAATGAAATAATGAAATAGTTAACAATAAATTATAAAAACAAAACAAACAAGAACAAAAACAAACTTATTACAGTTTTTCATATAAAAGTTACAACACTGGGCAACAAAAAATTTTAAAATCAATGATATACATTAGGTAGGGGTCACTAAAATATTCTAATATCAATAATTATAACACGTACATTTCTTCAAAGAATAACTTTTATTTTTGCTCGAAAAAATAAAAATCAAAAAGTAATTGTTATTTTTGTTCAAAAAAATAAAAATCATAAAATAACTGTTATTTTTGATTGAAAAAATAAAAATCAAAAAATAACTGTTATTTTTGTTCAAAAAAATAAAAATCATAAAATAACTGTTACTTTTGTCCAAAAAAATATAAGTCAAAAAATAACTGTAATTTTTGATCGAAAAAATAAAAATCAAAACTTTAAAAATCATAATATTTTATCATAGAAAATTTCATAAGGATCAATATTGTATACTTGAATCAGTTTGCCGGCAATTACTTCTATATGCTTTTTTTGTCTTGAAATTTCAAAATAACTGTTATTTTCGGTCCCTGATCACAACCAATTTCCATCAAATTTTCTTTATTAATTTTTTGAGACGAAAGAAGGGCAATAATTGACATTACAATACTTTTAGAAGTACTTCGATCTGGTGTTGCATAGCCAACATTAACTGAATCTCCTTAACAGATACATGCTCCTCAATCAATATTTGTCTGTATTTCCTAGCTCCCTTTTTAATAACCCAATAAAAAATGGAGCTTCCAACGAAGCAGGTTTGTAAGGGAAAAACGTAAAAGTTTCGCTTACCATATCGCTTACCGGAGCCATACATTTTATCTGGCGAGTTCCCACTTTGAAGCAATACATTTTTGACACAGAAAGCGCTTTATTCAGCGCTTATAAAAATTGGTGAATGTAACGATCAGCTTTGCACACTGAATTTTTTGTTACTCTTTTATATGCTCCCTTACGAACCTGCTTCGTAGTAGGGGAATGTCGTGGCTCTTAAAATGTTATTTAATTTATTAAGAATTCGTTCACTTAAACTAACTGCATTTGTGTATGTCTTATTGCGTAGCGCATAAATCTGTGCTCACTTTTTAAAATGTACCATTAGTGCTTCGCAAAATAGGAAAAAATGTTATTGGGAATATTCTAGCTGCTTCTGGTCTTGAATTTAAATAATTATTACGTAATGAATATATTCAACTTTTTTCTTTCCCGTCGTATTTTCTCTTTTTGCTCTGTTTTGCAATTAAGTTGTAAGATCTCGATCTACTCCTTCAATACGCATCTTTCTCGCTACGCCTTTGGTCACTCAAAAACTCCTGTTCTTCTTTGGGTACCTTATATTGCCTTGGACACAAAAAAAGCTCAATTTGTTTACATTAACAGGAACAAATATCCTAAGATATAAGGTTGCATTTTTGATGCTTCGTCTTCCTTTTGACCTAACCTAACCTTTAACATAATTTAAAAAAAAATGGCAATTTAAAGAAAAAATGTTTACAAAAATTCGCAAGTTCAATGAATAACTTCTATTAACAGTTTTTAATGTTTCCTACATTTTGAGGTAAATGAAACCCCGAAAGAATTTTTTAAAAATTATTTCATATTTTTGGCCACTTCAAAAATATTCTTGTTGGTCTGTGTAAATTATTTGTTTATAAACAAATTTCACCATAATCCAACCCTGTTTGGCACCCATCACCCCAGACAGTAAAACAACTACAACAAACTGACCATTGACAATTTCGAAATTTTCTGACGGTGCAGAGAATGTGCATGGAGTACACAGTTATAAAGTTGTTTGTTGTTTTTTTTTTTTGCGAGAAGTAACGATTACAGAGCAAAAACTGTGTATTCGAATACGAGATACTTAGATAAACAGATTAGTGTCAAAAGCGTCATACATAAGAGTTAGTTTGTCGGTTAACAACAGTTGTTTTTAAGGCTTAATGATTTAGCGCCAGTTGCAAAAACTGTAATAGAAAAAATGTCATCATAAGTCACAGAACAAATACTCGTAATAGATTTTTAGTTGGAAGAAAAAAGTGGAATTTTTAAACAAAAAAAAAACAGTATACAAATAAGATAACTAGTTAACAAAATTACAAATAATTAGTATTTTTATTAAGAATTAATGCAAAATACTATTTCTCATTAATAAAAGGCCTACGACATCGTGACTTGGTTAAATTGTTGTAGCAACAGTTTATCCGGTATGTTACGAAAATGTTATTAAACGTTCATTTCATAGAAGTTTGAAAGCAGCAGCTTAACAACAACTCAAACTATTTTTAGTTGAATCATCGAGATATTGTTAACAAAATAATCAAAGTAATTAAAATGTTTTATTTAGTGTAAACAATAAGTGGGAGTATTCGATTTTTTTTAGATATGTATGCATTTTGAATTGCAAAGAATTTCGAAAAAAATATAAGCCCTGTTTACAAATATTCTTGCATCATAAATAAATAAATAAATAAATAAATAAATAAATATAAATGTTTGTCATTCCGATTGTAAGTTCTACCATATTCATCTCTAAAGACCTGGTTCATTATGAGTAGCGAAGTTGATATAACGATGTTCTTGTGTCCGTTGAATTGGGGTTTCCGAAGACCCCAAATTTGATTGGGGCCAAGTAGTGATATATATTTTTTTATTTTATTTGATTTATTTATTTGGTACACAGTGCATAAGAACGAGTCTTTTTATAGCACTGTACATATAATGTTAATTACACATTTTACATATAAAAAGTTTGACTAATATAATAGATTAATGTATAAGGCAAAATACAGTGGGCAACAAATAAATAATTAATTGTTGCTATTGAAATTCAGCCTGGGGGCAAATTAAAAAGTTTGACTAATATAATAGATTAATATACAATAAGGCATAATACAGTGGGCAATAAATAAATAATTAATTGTTGCTATTGAAATTCAGCCTGGGAGCAAATAATGGCAGGTCGTGACCGAATACTTTTGCGATTCGAAAGGAATTTTATTTCGAATTCTTTCAGTCAAATTGAAAATATTTTTTCATTGTTGTGAAAACTCAAATTAATGCTTTACAACACTTAAAAATTAATTTCGATTCGTTCAGTATTAACAGAATGAATTAGAAATAAAATTGCTTTCAAATCGAAAAAGTAGTAAATCACAACTGCCATAATTTGCCCCCTGATCGGTCATTCCATAAATGGCTGAGATATGAGCAAAAAACACTTGCCACTAATATTACCCATAACTCTCTTATTGTTGCTGTTTTTTTTTATGTACGGAGAACAACAAGAGCCAAAGGTTTCAAATTAGGTACAAGCATCTCATGGCGTTTCCTTTTCTGAATAATATTCTGAATTTATTTTGCCTTTTACATTTCTTTCAAAAGTAACGCGTTCTTTTCTCAGAATGTTCCCTTTAAAAAGAAAAAAAATCTACATGTTTAATACTGATTCGAATTAAAGCGACATGAGTGCACGACTAGAATAACAGCTGGTTTTGTTATTATTTCTGCAAAAAGAAATTAATTTTAAGTTCGTCTCTCCCATTTTTTTTTAACTTAGAAATTAGCGGTATAAAATGTTTAAAATTTTAAATGCAGACTGTAATTTATTGTTTCATGTCGAAACTTGTGTTCTTTTCTAATTTTAAAATATGGAATACGAGTACTCTTAAAAATCAGGTTACTATTAAAAATTTTTGCCAATCACATGTTATTCTTATGGAACACTTTTTTAGAAAAGAAAGCACCACTAGTTATCGATACAAAACATTCGGCGGGATTAGAGATGTGGGCGTTGCACTAATTTCATTTATTTATATTTAAATAACGGTATTTATTTAATTTTAGTCATTATCGAACCATGATGCAGGGTATATAAGATTATATCAGAATCTATTGTTTTTTTTTTTTAATTTTCTAAAATTAAAAAATTGTTCAACAATTTTTTTAAAAAACTTTTTCTTTTAATTTTTTTAAGAAATTTGTCAAAAGTTTTTTTTTAGTAAATGTTTGTAATATTTAATTTTAACCCAGATATGCCGACCGTACTACATGTAGTACACTTGATATGTTCCGGTTTCGGCGTTTAATGTGCTTTAAATTTTCTAATCTGATTGTTGTTGTGCTACAAAATATAACGATCACCAAAGCATGCTTTGATAAGTTTTGTCTAGGGTAATTGCTTATGTGTATTTTTTCGATCAGAGATTTCCGTTTTCTGAAATTGGCAAAAGTGTGAAGATGTCCCGTAATCGGTGAGAAAAAATTTAATATGCATATTTTATTGTTGTTGTATTTCTATGTTTTTTTAATTATAATAGTTGAAAAAACGAATACGTAGCAAAAGTATATGTGAAAAATTAAATTATATGTGATTTTAGGTGACGTACATGTTGACGTACTACATGTAGTACGTTCGGCATTAGTGTGCAGAAATTGTGAAAACAAATACTTGGTTTTTTTTCCAGATTTGTAACATTTAATGAGATCATAAATGCCTTAAAAGAAAGTGATGAAGAGTTTTTGCAAAATTCTTACGACATCACAATTGTGCCCACTCAATTACGAACAACTACGTCACATATGAAGATTCTTGATAAGAAGATGAAGTGAATATTGAAAACTTACCACCCCTATTATTAAATTCTGAGGCTGAACTTTTTCGAAATTCATACTCTATTGATTCGGACAGTGAATATGACATTCCACTTTCGTTATTGTAACAGGCCAAGAAACGTAAATGCATGAAGTCGTCAAAAAATTGGGTTAACCATGATCTGGTAGAAACGGAGCCTATTTTTGCAAAAAAGAGAAAGGGTGGTATGACTATCGTAAAATGTTTACCAACAATATAATTGTATGTTCTATGCAGTAAACGTTGCATCATGCGTCCATCCAGTTGAACCTTAAAAAAATATTTCACGTTGGTCTGACAAAAAGAAAAACATATGTATGTATGTATATTCAACAACCACGCCTTGCTCATGAATATAATCGCTACATGGGTGGCGTTGAACGATCAGATGAAAATATCAGCTTGTACCGTGTATCCATTCGAGCTAAAAAATGGTATTTTCCAATATTCACGCACATCATTGATCTTGCAGAGCACAATGCGTGGCAACTGCATAGACATATAGGGGGTAAAGTGGACCATTTATCTTTTCGTCGGCGCATTGCTACATTGCTAACATCTAGTTATGGGAAACCCATCAGGATCATCATGCGACATCAGATTTGATCGAAAAGATCATTTACTTACTGAGAACTCACGCCTAGCCGATAGAAAATGTAAACAGCTACGTTGTAATCATTGCCACAATTAGACCACTACACGCTTCTTATGTGTGATGTGCCGCTCCATGTAAAGTCTAATGTGGAGTACCACACCACCAAATAATCTTTTTTATTAATTTGTTTTTCTTTACTTTGTACACAAAAGTTGCTGAATAATAGACGACTTGAATGAAATCACAAGAAAATACTGTCATTTGCTTTCATATGTTCCGAGCGTACTACATGTAGTACGGACTCAAAATCCAAGTTAAAATATATTTTTTTTTTATTCTTTGCTCAGTTTTGCAATATAATATGTTAGAATAAAGTTATTTTGGAAAACTACGAAAATTGTTGCACTAGAAGGCCCGTCGGCAAATCTGGGTTAAGACAGTTTTCAAAACTGTACTATTTTTTTAAGTTTTACAGTTTTTTGGAAATTTGTTTTTAGAAATTTAAAAAAAAATGCTATTTAAAAACAAAATTTTTAGAAAAAGGTCAAGTATTTGGGAAGTTTGCCAATTCCAGAAAATTTTTTTTAATTTGGCTTTTTTTGGAACTAATTCTAAAATTAAAAAATTGTTCTTAAATTTTTAAAAAAACTTTTTTTTTAAATTTTTTTAAGAAATTTTTTAAAAGTTTTTTTTAGAAAATGTTTGTAATATTTCATTTTAAGACAGTTTTCAAAACTACTATTTTTTTAAGTTTTACAACTTAATTTGGAAGTTTTTTTTTTAGAAATTTAAAAAAATGCTATTTAAAAACAAAATTTTTAGAAATATGTAAAGTATTTGGGAAGTTTGCCAATTCCAGAATTTTTTTTTTTTTTTTTTTTTTTTTTTTTTTAATTGACAGAAATATTTTATAGAGAAAAATTTCTTGCGTGTTTAAGCAATACGCGTTTTTTATGCACATAAATTTTGCAGAAATGCGTTTCATAAGACTAGAAATCACCAAATTTCGTGAAGATCGGTTCAAATTTTCCATATTATTTTTGACGTCAGGCAAAAATGTCAAAAAAGTGCATTTTGAGTTTTTGATTAGGTTTAACTAAATTTGTTTTATCCTTTTGTTTGGTATCAATACTGTAACCGTAATCAATTGCTCTTTAGTAAATAGATCAATTAAATAAAGCAATAAAAAAAATTTCAATTCAACTTTACAAAAAACTCAGAAACTTAAGACCTAAAGACCTTTGCTAAAGCCTACTAGCAAAAAACATTTTAATATGTCTTAAACTTTTACAAATAATGATATTGTGGAAATTTTGTTTAAATTTAGTTTTATAAGACTAATGGCCGTTTATCATTAGCCGATTAACTTTTTTCCCAACTAAAAACTGCGCATTAAAGAAATTTGATTTTCTCAATGTATCATTTGCTTCTATTCTGTCGCAAAGCTAATCGGCACTCATCTGCCAATTATTTATTTGCCGTACAGATAAATTCAATTAGCTTAACTTTTAACATGTATTTTGACAGGTACTGCCAACTAAAAACAATGTTTTTGTCGGTATATTGAGAAAATCAAAATCTTTAACGATGAGTTCATCGGTCTAATAAATTTATGTCGCCATTATGTAACAGGCAGCTTGTCGATACATTGAGAAAATTGCCATACTAATAATGTAAAGCTGCCTTTCGAATAGTACTCTTAAACGCCTAAAACGATAGTTAATTGTATTAGTTTAGGTTCGATTAGTAACCGCAATCAGGCATTGCGTTGTGTTAGCATGTGTCACTGCCTCTCGCACGTCTTCCTTCAATTATGGCTCTGAAAATCTTTTTTAAGAAATTTATATTTGTCGTTCCTCATTATCAGCGTTGTCAACTTTGAAATTTCTAAACGCACCGAAATGAAAAAAAACGTGCCATTTAAGGAAAAAAGCACAAAGTTTAAAATTTATTTTTTATTTAAAATTATATATTAACATTTTTCTTTACATTATACCAATTATCTACAGCAACAAGACCGTTTTACTGTGTGCAGATGATTTGCACAGTTGAATGAAATGGTTTTGAAACAGGTGAATTTTATTGTACAAAGTTATTTTTCTTACACTGAAACAAAAAGTTTGGGTTAAATTTGCTTTGGTGCCACCAAAAATTAAAAAAACGCTCCGAAATTTAAAAAAAAAAGCGCACCACGCACCAACTAAAGAATTTTTTGCACATAAAATTTAAAAAAAGCACTAAGGCCGAGGCGCGTCTGAGCGGCAGAGCGGCGAGTTTGAGCGGCAAGTGGCTTATTACTGAGCGTCATTTCTGAGCGGTTAGTTATTAAAATGCCATTGTCAAGAGAGGTTTGTTTAATGTTAATACGCGAAAATCGTATTCACATAAGAATTTAATGCGCTTAAGAAAAGAAAAAAAGATTTGGTGTTCATCCTATAAATCAAGCAAGGCATTACGGCGAATTTAACCATTTATATACATATCTCCGCAAATTTCCAGACGGATTTTGGCAATTCTGCCGTATGTCTGTGAAATCCTTTGATTTGCTTTTGCAAAAAGTAAACAACAGACTGACAAAAAAAAAAGAAAAGCAATTTATGCAGAGCTTGATTTAACTTTGAGGAACATAAGTTTATTTGTCATGTTAATTCTTTGCCGCTCAGAAAACAATAAAAAATTAGAACATGTTTTATTCATGAGCGGCGACGCTTAGCCGCTCAGAAATGCCGCTCATTGCGTGTCCACTTCAGTAGTATTTCAAGTTTTAATTTTTGTGGCCTCGGCCTAAGAAATGCACCGAGTTGACAACGCTGAGTTTCTTTTTTTTCAACATTTTATTTTTCGAATTTATTCTATGAGCTAAATTTCAGTTATGTATTTTATAAAGCTTTTTGTAATTTTTTAAATTTAGGTCATAGAATAAATTCGAAAAATAAAAAATGTTGAATGTAATAAAGTAGCGTATGAAAAGAAATAATTCCCAGATTCAATTTTTTTTTTTTTTAATTGATAAATTTAATTTAAAATTCAAAACTAATGTGCTATTAAATATTTTAAAATTTGGGAACTTAGATTATGAGATGGGAATTTTTGGGGGACATCAAACTTTAAGTTGGAGACATGAGCCAAAACTTTACTGGCAACACTGATTATAAGTTAAGTTTGTAAATAAATGTTTATAAAAAATTTTTATCTTAAAATCCTATTTTTTAAGTTGTTGTTCCCCAAAATTTTATACTAAAGGGTCATATTCTAAAAATCGAAATCAAGGGAAATCAAAATCGATTTTTTTTAATAAGTGTAGCTCTTCCTGATTTAAAGACTAGTTCTAGTAAAGAAAAGTGGTTTTCAAAGTATATTTATATTAACTTTGAACCGACAATCCGTCTTAAAAATTAGTTCGATTTCAGTAATCCTCGATTTCGATTTCCAGAAATGATTTTTTTTTTGTTTGTTTTGATTATGAACTCTTCTGGAAAAAAAATGTTACAATTTCTTAGAAAAAGGTACTTTTTATGCTAATATTTATTTTAATTAAGGTACTTTATTTAAAATTCTTTTACTTTACAACATTAGAATCATTATTACTTCAAAGTTTCTTCCAGTTACCTTTACATCATTAAATAAAACTTTGATAGCAATTAAAAAAAAAGGAAGAAAAAAAGAAATGCTAACCATTAAAATTACTTTGATCACACAATCGAAACCAACCAACTAATTAAATATCTTGTAACTCTTTCTTTTTTTTTTTTCTTTTTATGGTTTAAAACCTCCCTCCCCTTCTTTCAATATTTGCTAATTTGTTTGCGTTTTTAAGCAACTAAATCATGTATTTTTCTTGGTTTAATAACCCTGTTACATAACTCTTTTCTTATGAAAAAAACCTTCTTTTTTTACTCCCAAGCAACTAGAGATAAATTGTCCCCCTCTTTCGTTGTTTAGGCAAAAAAAACTATATGAAATTTCTTTGTTAATTTTGAAAACCGTGTAAAAATCATTTCAGCCAGGCAACGAACCGACCGGCCGGCCAGCCAACCAACGAACCAACCGACCAACAAGTAATAACTTTATGAAAAGCGTGCCACACAGTCAGTACACTTTGGGATTCTTGTTGTAATGTTTCATACTTAATATTTACTTCTGAGTGTTAAATATGCTACAACACCAACAAACACAAAATGCAACAACAATATTGAACAAAAATATCCATGAAATAATACAAAATAATTGTTACACAAAAATTACTTCGATATCAAACAAACAAAACAGCAAAAAAAAATTTAATAAAAAAGATGAAGAATTAAATGCACTTGTAAGTGGAAAATGTGAATGGGGGTTTTTTGTTGCACATTGCATGGCATTTTTTTTAGGGCATTTTGAGGCAAGTTGAAGAAAAATGTTTCGTTTGTTTGTTTGTGAGTAAAACGACGATGATGATAATGAAGCTAATGAAAAGGTGCACTTGAAATAGGTGCCCACTTGACGGTTACCGACTGTAGGACTGACTGAATTATGGTGGTGGTGGTGTTACTGACTAAATGAGCTTTAGAATTTTGTTCACTTTTTTTTAAAGAAAAGAAAAACATTTTACGCGCATGCAACAAAGCGTAAAACAACAACGATGAGTTGATTTTTAAACACTATTTCTGTCCAATTGGCTGATTATCTTCTTTTCGGTTACAAACAACCAAACAGCTGCTGCTTCTGCCATTGCTACTGCCACTGCTACTGCTGCTGGTAACTAACCTACCCCACGATATCTTTTGTTGTGGAAGAATCTTAGAAGCGTCTAAACTCAAATAAATAAAATGTTTAATGAACATTTTTAAATTCTATTCTTAAATGGAATTTTCAGTTACAATTATGAGAGTTTTGATGGTTGCTGGTGGTGATTGAAGAAGAACAAAATACAAATAAAACGAACATATCGGTCATTGACTTGTCGCTTTACCAAAGATGCGTTTTTGTTGTTCTTGTTGTTAAAGAAAAAGCAATATCGATAGAAACCTTTTTAAGCTTCTACAAAATAATTTCTTTTAAATATTAAAAACGTTATTGAAGTTTAGTTAACTTTTGTTTTCATTATAAATATTTTATAAATGCCTGTTGTTGGTAAATAATTATATAGAGTTTATTCAAGAACAAGAAACTTGTCTCTTAATTAAACAAAAAACAAAACCTAAAAGGCAAAGACGAAATTTTAAAGCGCTACTATTTTTTCAGAAAAATTTAGAACTTTTTTACTCTTAACTTTTTGTTAAAAAAAGTAATGTTTTTTAAGACGATACGTACCTTTAGGAAAGTGATACTTAAAAAAAAAAAATTTCTAAAAAGTATCTTCTCTAAAAATAACGTTTTTTAAAAAGTGCTTTATACAAAAAAATCTGACACAAAAAAATTCTAAAAAGTACCTTTTCTAGAAAGATACTTTTTTCAAAAAAAAAAGAAGATATTTTTTTAAAAACGCCACTTTTTAAATCAAAAATGTCTTAATATATTTTACTTTTTAGGTACTTAAAAACATTTTAATGTACTTTTTTTAAAAATATACTTTTTCAAAAGACATTTAAGAAAAGGGTTTTAAAGGTACTTTATTTATATTATATTTTTTTTAAAGATGAATCGTAACTGGTCGTACAATTGAGTTCAATGAAAATAAAATTTTTTTGATATATTATTCAAACGATGACCAACAACCAAATCTCTAACGGAACAATTGGTTGTACAAAAATTACAAGGAAAACAAAGTGCACCGTACCACCTCTAATATTAAGTATTTTCTCAAGGAGGTTTCGAAAAATATTTTTTTTTTTTGCCAAACGTAGGGGCCTTTTTAAATTTTTCGTTATATCTTTGGCATTTACAGTCCGATTTAAAGTATGATATATCAATGTTTTTGTCTCGAGAACTTAATTTTTTAAATTATTTTTGTGTAATAAAATTTAAAAATGTTTTTGCTGGTATTATCGAATTACTTCCTTAGCAAAAGTTAAAAAGTTTCTTGCAAGCTTAATTTTCTGATATTAGGGTGGTACATTACGGCGGTAAGAGCAGAGATCTGGTGGATAAATACTAGAACAAGATACTTGAGGTCAATGGCCCCTAAGAGCAAAACATTGAACACTTTTAGATCAGACTTTAAATGCCTAAAATATAACGAAAAATGTAAAAAACGTAGGGGTCATTTCGGCAAAAAAAAAATTCGAAACCTCCTACCAAATATACTTTATATTAGAGGTGGTGGTACGGGGAAACTTTTTTTGAGGTTAAAATTGTACAACAAATCGCAACGTGTAGGGGCCGTATAAAAAAAAAAATTTTGTTAAAAAAAAAACGTACCTTTAAAAGTAACTGTTCAAAATGTTTTTACAGTTTTTGTAAAGAAGGGAGAAAAGTACCGTGGAATTTTTATTTAAAGTTGGTTTGCTTTTTAAAAAGATACCCATTTCAAAAGGTATTTGTATCTTAATGTATTGGCTGCACCTTTATATACTCCCCGCGGGTGCAACACCAAGAGTTTAGTGCTCTCCAAGAAGATAGCAGCAACCCCCTGGGGAAGTGATGTACCCATAAGCACAGAGTAATCCCACCGGGGGTGTAGAAATCATCTTAATAACAGTTTAACTTTTGATGTTGCATCCTGTGTGGGCATAATCAGGTGCAGCCAACACCTGGAATTCGGCAGCAACTCAAAATGGGCAGGTTTCTTAAAATCTTGAGCTCATGGCTGACTAGAGCTCATGACCTAGAACCGCGGGAGTCAGTAGCCCCTGGTGTTTCTGTACCAGACTGAATATTGGCTAAGGCCCCCAGGGACAAAAGAGGTGTCTTTGTGCTTGAGATAAATTCTGTGAGGATAACATATGCCGCAATCAAAATGTTTGATGATGACTGACGGTTGTACTTTTGGAAGAAATATGGGGAGATGCTCCTGCTTGGACGCAGAGCTAAAGTTGCGAGGTGAGGCTCTTGATTGAGTGGAGAGCGGTAGTTGTGAGATGAAGATGTAGTAGTTGTGGATCGAAAGAAGTGACGATGGACCGTTTTAAATGTGATCGGTGAAGTTGTTGACTTTGTGAAGTGGTGTAAAGTTGAGGTACCGGTGGTAAAGATTGGAGTTTGTTGGTGGTGAAGAGTTGCTGAGCTGCATAAAAAAGACCGTCAAGGGGTTTTCTTAAACATGAAATGTCTATAGCTAAAACATTTTCAATAAAACAAACCGTTCTGGTAAGGCGAATGCACTTTTCAGGTGGCGTTGAAAGCACAGCTGAACTACTTTGTTTTCTTACTTAAAGAGCGTAATGTCAGAAAAAGTTACTTGTGTTTTTTTTGACATATTGACCAACGAAAGCAACAAATAAAATATAGTTACGTTTTTTGTAGTATAGCCACCACCCTTTACATGAATTCGCCATACGTACTAGCGAAATGTAAAATAAGATTTTCCAGCTGGGTAGTGTTCGATTCCCGTTCTAATAGTTGCATTGACAAAAAAAAAACTCTTATTTATGTAGCTCAGTAAACAGTTAATGAGAGAGAAAAGTTGAGGTACCGGTGGAAAAGAAGAGTGTGTCGGTGAAAGGGGTGAGACTTGGATCAATGTAGAACAGAAGTGGGCACAACTAAAACTGTGCTTGTATTGATGCTTATTAGTATTAGTGAGATGGCAGAAGTACCCACCAAAAAATAATATAAAAAATATAAAAAAATATGTAAGCATCCGCTTCATGTGCATTCGATGCTGTCTCATCGAAGACTAAATTAAAGAGGCTAAGAATACGTGTGAAATCTCTCAGCACAATTGTGCTATGGAGCGCCCACCATTGATGTAGAACAAAAAAAATATAGCCTTTTGGGAATTACAAGAGTGAGGTTCCAGAAAAAGGATTCAAAACTCTTATCAGGACCTAAAAAGTTAAATAACCATAAAAAGCAGCAAAAGGTTTAAGAAAATTATGAAACAAAATTTCATAACGTCTCAAGTCTTCTAATAACACCAAAAGACGCCATCCAAAAATCCCTAACGGATCATGTGAATAAATTAACTTAATGGAATGAATGTTAACTTCTGCATGTTCTGCTCGTCTTTTATCCAAAAGAAGATGGTTTTCAAACCAGACATGTCTTCTGCTTTGTTTTTTTTTTTTTATTTATTTAATTTCTTTCCATTTATTATTCATAACTTCAATTTTTTTATTTAATAAAAAAAAATTTCTTCTTTTCAAACAAAAATGTTTTGAATCGTTTGTGGTTTCATGTTTGTAATTCATTTCGAATAACTTCCGCAAAATGTTAAAGAAATACGAAAAACAAACTTAAACGACTGTTAAATGCACAACTAAAATTATAAAGTGTTTAAATATTAAAAAAAAAATACACAAACAAAAAAGAAACGGTTCATTTTGGAAAATACGAACACAAAATATTGTCTGATCACTGCTTAACTTTATTTATACTATTTTAAGTAATTTTTTCTTTAATTTAATCTTTTTTTTTACATGTTCAAGTTTAAACACGGCATATTTTTTTGGTTTAAGTAGTTTTATAGCTGGCGTAATGAAAATGTGACAGCTGGTTAGATAAAGAAAGAACTTTAAAGTAATAAGGAAAACTATATAATTTATAAGAGTATTTAAAGATGGTTATAATGAAGACGATGGGTGATGAAAAATCACTGGAGCTAAAAGAAAATACTTACAACTTTTTAAAGAGCAATTGATTTCTAAGAACAAAGTTAATTAAAATGTGGAGTAAGAGCAATGAATTAAATTGCATTATATAAAAAGTAAAGAGCTTTGTGGCAAAAAGTACTTTTTTACAAAAAAGGTACTATTTACAAAAAGGTACTTTTTACGATAGAGTACTTTCTTCAAAAAAGTGACTTTCAAAAGTATGTCCTTGCAAAAATTTTCCCAAAAAAAAATTTATGTTAAAAATAAACATTTGGCAAAAAGGAACCAAAAAATTTTTAGTAGGGACGTAACAAATACTTCAGATTTTCCGATATACCTCGATATTTTGCTGTCAAAACGACGATAGTTTTTATATTTCTTAGAGTATTTTTGAACAAACAATTTAATTTGGTATGCTTATTTTTTGCATTGCAACTAAGAGAAATAACACATTAAAAAGCAGAGCACAAATTCAAAACCGAATAATGAAATTATTTCATATAATTACTGAATCAACGGAGATGGAGACTAGTCTAAAAATTTAGCGACTGACTTAACATTAGCTATAAATAAAATATTTTAGGCTTTGGAAAATTATGAAACCTATTGTTTGTCAACAATTCTTGAACCTCGATACAATGCTCGAATATTTCAAAGACAATCGACTTCAAACGTCGAAAACTTTTCTAATTGAGCTACTTAAAATACGAGTATCTCTGCATTCCGAAATTGATGAAAACATGGTCACCCCTACAGATAGTAAAAGTTCTGATAGGTCTAAAAGAATTGGTCTTTGGAGCGTTTGTGAAAAAATTATAAGAGAATCCGAGGAGGATGAGCTTCTTTCCATCCTTTGCTTTGATTCTGCTAAGAAGAAGTCGAAAGATACCTTAGATCTTCTTATATGCGCATATCCGCTTGTTTACGGCCGCAATGACATATTATACCCAAACTTGAAGAAAATCACGCAGAAATTCTTAAGTTCTCATATTAGATCTGTCGCATCTGACAGACAATATTTCACTGCAGATGTGGTTCAGGCGGACTTGTGAAATCGTCTTCGTTCACAAAAGTTGAGAATACTTTGTTTTTTAAACAAAAATCTTCCTAATTTCAATTTTAAATATTATTGATTAATTTCTTACGCTGTTATTTATGTAAAAAAAAATTATATTTTTTATTATTTTTATCATGAATTTATATTTAATTTTTTGTTTTTTAAATCTTATTAAATTTTAAATATTAGTAATCTCTTACACTTTCATTTTGTATAATAAAATAATTACTCTACTTAAGTTTTTTGTTATTTTAACTTGAATTCAAATTCAATATGCGTATCGCTATCGATATCGGCGATATATTACTTTAACTATCGGTATAGGTATCGTATCGGCAAAAAGGCGTATAGTTACGTCTTTAATTTTTAGTTTGGTAATATAGCAAATTAAATTTGTATATCTTGTTTGCCAAGAGGATAGATTTTTTATTTATTTTATTATATTACTTAAAGTATGCCGTTCGACTCAGATCTCTTTCTGAATCGATCTAAAGATTTCCTTTCTTCCGGCGTGTAGTTCATGTTAATGTTCATGTTGCGCAAATAACAAATTGCAATTTAGGAGATAATTTGATGAAATTTGGTACATATGTTTTAATTGTCATAAAGACAAAGCCTATTGCAAATATTGAGAATCGGCTCATAATATCGCATTGTCCCCATGCAAACTTCTTTCAGGAATAATGTATTTTTGTCCATAATTTGTATTTAGATTAAATTCGTACCAAAAATATGTTATTGAAAACTGAATCACCTTACCAAATTTTATTGAAATCGGCCTATATCTGGCCATAGCTCCTATACAAATAACAGTCCCGAAAAAAGGATTTAATGCTGTATATATCTTTTAAATGTTTGTATTGGAATTTGGGGACAATAACTTCTATAACAGCTACTATGTCATATCAAAGTTGTTGTGTGCTTGAAGGGGTACATAGGTTCACTAGAAGCCACTTCCCGAATATTCCGTTAAGACGAGAAAAATGCAAATATATGGAAAATATTCTGCACAAAGAACTTTTATATGAAACTTTACCCCATAACGTAATTTTGTTTTTGCAGGTCCATGATTGCCCATGGGTTCCAAATACTACTGTACTCTGTCGACCTCCAAGGGGGTTGTAGGGATCATGTTAGGGATAATATTTCCTTTTGATATTGTACGTTCAGTGGCATAATTAGGTGTAGACAGTAGTCATACCTGGGATTCGAAGTCTTCGGTATATCTTGATACCGCAGACTGGTCGGAGATCCCATCTATCTGGTACGATTGGTACAAAAGCCCCCGGTGACATGGCACCGGACTGACTGTTGGCTGAGGGCTCCGACGGCATACTCTCTTAGGGAGGCGTGTCTTCGTTCTTGAGAAAAGTTTTGCAGGAGGCACGCTTTATGGGATGGTTAAAATGGTCATTCAACGCAATATTTAATGGTATGATGCATATTTTGTAGTCTGTCTCAGTAAAGAGTAGGGTCAAAGAACTATCAGTGGACAGTAAAGGACTGATATTTAAAGCGGTGGAAAGTTTGAGGTATCTCAGTGCGTTCGTGTTTGATAGGTGTGGGTTGGTTTTTGACTATTCTCATGAGATGTGTTTTTCGCAGTATAATGCTCTTGTGCGGGGAGTGTCGGTGACTCTCTGACTGTAAAGACCAGAAATTGAAAGCGGTTGAATGGTTAAGGTGTCGAAGTGTGCTGGGTGTGCGTTTGTTTTTCACCTCTCTCATGGAATGAGGGGAAAGTTCAGCCTGTTGCGGTTCTCCCTAGGGGCTGTTGCTATTCAACCAGTGCTACTAGCTATTCCTAAAGCAACGGAGGTTAAATAGCTCCGGCTCTTAAGCTGGCGTCGAATGTATAATTCTGCCGGATTATACACTCAAGTTATAACCTTTGTGTGCTGGTAACTCTCACACACAGGGAAGGTTGGTAAACGCATTCTTTGCCAGCCGACTCGTTAAGACCACTTTAAGATGAGGTACTGAAGTAGACCTTTTTTATTCAATGTGCAATTTAAAAAACTTGTCTGTAAATACTGTGGTGTAGGGCATCATATGATCGGGCTTGAACGATTATAATTTCTTACTTGTTTTAAGGTACTTTTTATGAAAAAATATTTAAAGAATTTTTTTTTTTAAACTTTTTCTTGTAAAAAGAAAAAGAAATTTTTTTTTTTTTTAAATTAACTTTTTTGTAAAAAAAAAAAAAATTTTAATATGTACGTATTTCTTTTCGTATAAACATTAATAAAAAAAAAAGAATAATGTCTGCAAAATTTCACTATTTCTTTAAAAATTTAGTTGCTCTGTAAAATCTAACTTTTTTACAGAAAAATTGTTTTGAGAATAAAGTTGAACTTTTTAAGCAGCATTTTTAAAATGTTACACAATTAAGTAGCAAAGTATTAGATAAATAAATAAAAAAAAAACATTTTTTAAAGAACTATTCAAAAATGTATTTTAAAAGATTTTTTTCTATTTCGTTATGATTGCCTTTTATAAACCATTTAAATAAGATTTTCAAAATATTAAGACCGGTCTTTAATTATCCTCCTTTTTTTATCAATTTTTTTTTTTCCAAAAAAAAACACTTCCATGCCATAATAATAAACATTTTAACATCTTAAATTAGTAGAAAATACAGATATATTTTCCTTATATTTTTCATGTTTTCCTAACAACTTAAAAATGCCATTAACATTTTCCTTTTCTCATTTGAACAAAAAGATAACGTGCTTCTATTCAAAATTATTTAAAATCTTGAAATTTATTAAATTTTAAATCTAGGAAATTAAGAAGAATCATTATTTTATCTTAGACAACAGCAATTTAAATACAAACAAAACAATTATCCGTTTGTTTGTTTGTTGCTCATTATGATTTGATGCCAAACTATGACAACAACTACAGAAATATGTATCAAACATAAAAAAAAATCTTACAATCATATAGGGATGAACCATATTTACGTTCAAACACTTTTCATAGTATTAAAAAAACAAAGAGAATAAATATGATTAATAAAACCTGGTGATGAGTAAATAAAACTTCAAAGCAGTGTGACCATTTTGACAATAAGATATTTCACATTGTAGATAAAAATTATATTCGTAGTTTTTAAACCGCCGGCCTGGCCTGGCAAGGCTGTCAGCTGTTAAATATCTGTCTTCTGAAGTGTCATTTGTTTTGTGAAAGGTTTGCCATTTACGAATATGGATCGTTTAACAGATGAAGAACGCGTAAAAATAGTTAAAAGTTGCTACAAAAGTTGTGGTTCAAATGTGGCACACTTTTCGAGTACTAAGGGGTTATTAGGGTCGCCATAATCGACCTACTGTGCAAAAAAATTGGCAGGATTATAAAAAAATTTGAAAAGACTGGAAGCCAGATATCGCACTTGATAATAAAGAGGGTATTAACTCTAAATTTTTATTTTTTTACTTTTTGGAATAAATCGACACAAAATATTCATATCTACCCGCTATCGTGCTGTTTTGTCTACTTTTTGGTAATGAAAAAGATGGTTAAAAAATTTCTTGGTTTCATATACCTTTAATGTTTAATTAAAAATGGTTTTGCTCCTACCGAAAATTTTTAAATGTTGAGCAAATGACCTCTTTATGATCAAGTGCGATAGGATCAGTACTGTGCATCGTCGCAATGTACGCACTGCCGAAAATATCGCTTATGTTAGTGGGTATGGCGGATTATTGGAATTGGTCGATTCCACGGCTCAGAGCGCTATGGCCGTATGACAAACGATTTTTTGTTTTTTGCCTACATTTGAAGGTAATGAACTTGACGATATGTGGTTTCAACGGTGCCAAGAGCCACACACCACGACCGATTTTGGCTTTATTAAATGGGAAGTTTCCGCGTAATTTCACGTTTTGATGACATCAATTAGCCATCAAGTTCGTGCGATTTAACGTCTTTAGAATTTTTTGTGGGGCTTCGTTAAAGACCGTGTCTACGCGGTTAATCTCCTAACGTTGGAGCATTTAAAACCCAACATTCGTCAAGTTATTGCCGCGATACTGTCCGAAATTTGCGAAAAAACAAAGCCGAAAACTACCTCAGAAGTATCGACCTTGCGTTTCGTACGTCATGGCAAGGTACAAGTACTACAATGATGTAAAAGCTTCATCGAAATCATAGCTTTATTGGCTGATTCACAATGTGTGCTATCAAGTCATATCGTCATAATGTCCTAAATAATATTTTACAATTGTTTAAAAAAAATATTGTTGTGTTTCAAACTAAAAAAAAAATGTTAATGCTGTGTTCATTGATTCGTCATTACTGTACAGTAGAAATCTAAATTATAAGCTGTTGTCCACAGCAGTGTTTTATTAAACTTTATTTTTGAAACCGAAAAATGGATAACCCTATATAAATGTTTGGACATTTCGTGTAAATTCGACAAGAAATAAAAGGCTGTACAATTTTTTATATTTTTTTTTTTAGAATCTTTTAAATTGGAGCAAAGCATTCGTTTAAATTTAACCATTTATTTCAATTTTGTTAAAAATAAGTCGCAAAAATTTAATTTGTTTCGAATAAAATTTCATACTGGTAATAAATTTTTAACCAAAAATTTTTACTGCCGTATTCATAAAAAAATAAAATAGATTTCATTCGTATTTTAAAACTAAATTTCCATACAAATTTTTCTTAAAACAGATTTCATATCCATTTTATTTTTTTATGAAACGGCAGTTAGTATTTTTGGCCTTGTTTAATGCCAGATTTAGCTGTAAAAAATTCAAGATCTGGTCACACTGCTAAAAAGAAAAAATGTGTGTAAATGTGACTGTGAGTGTGCACGTATTTTAAAAGGTGTTTGAAAGAAATAGAGGCGACCCACGTGTTTCTTCAATCGTTAAATATTGTTTCCCCCAATTGTTGTTTTTTTTTTTTTTTTTTTAAATTTTAACGCAACAACAATAACACAGCAATAACACAACAACATCAATTATTAGAGAGCGAAAAAACCCAAAATAAAAAACAAATTGAAACAGTGTGTGGAAGTAAATTAATGTAAAATGACTATTTATATTTACAGTGCGTTGAAACCAAAAAATGAAGAAGCAATGAACCATTTACTTGATGGCTGCTTACAAGTGGTTAAATATGAAGCAGAGATACTTGTAAACAGAGCTGCCGTTTTTGGTTATTTTTTTCCCAATATGGAGATGTGAATATTTTTTTTATTTCAGTTACTTTTTCTAAAATATAAAATACGAACATATTTTTCTTGATACACTTGCAATTTATGTTTTTTTAAATTTCAACGTTTTTAGTGTGCAATCTGTACTGTGCACTACAATTGGCTCATTATTTGTTTTAAATGAATTGAAGTTTTTATACTTTATCAAAAAAAAAAAATCCCTGTCAAAACAGCTACCAGATATTTTTGTTAAGAAAAAATTGCCAAATGTAAATTTTATATTATTAAATCAAATTCATTAAATTAAAATTTATTAAATCAGATGAAGTTTTAATCGATGCAGATTTTTAATTAATTTTTTTTAATGAGCGTAGTTTTTCCTAATTTAAAGATTAGTAAAGGTACTTAAAGTAGAAATTGCATAATATCACGCAGAATCGATTTCAGAACATGACTGAAAAATTACACAAAAGTAGTTTTAGCGCTTCTAAAATCTTGAATAGAAGTACAATGTTCTTAATTTACATTATTTCTAGTAGTCTATTTTAATATATTGAAATACACATAGAAATTTTAAAGATTTTTGTAAAATAAATTTAAATATAATCTATAATTTTAGAATTTTTGGAATCTACTTTAAGAAAATGGCGCGAATTTAAGAAATTCGAAATTTTACTTTTTATAACCTGTATATAAATATAATCTATAATTTTAGAATTTTTGGAATCTACTTTAAGAAAATGGCGCGAATTTAAGAAATTTGAAATTTTACTTTTTATAACCATATATATTTATTTAATGTTTTTTAGATAATGATTTGGCAATATTTTTAATTTGACCTCATTGAAGATACGTTCTGAAATACGAATTTGTTTATATACGCCATAATATTATACAAGGATTCACAAAATATTTCAAATAGAATAATTTTGAAACAGTTTGTCTACTTTTTGGTAATGAAACGGTTGGTTTTAAAATTGCATATGAAAGCCTTCCATGTTAAATTAAAAATTGTCTTGCAACTACTACTACTAGTGCGATATGTAAATTAGGAAATATTCACAGAAAATGTATTTCGCATATCGTCAACAGTTTCCAATTTCGCCAAAACAAACGCCATATCGCCAAACCTAAAGTTACATCGCTAAAAGTATTTAAAAATCGCCACATTTTACAGCGGAAAACGATTAAAGTTATTTTTTTTTTTTTTTTTGTTATTTATAACTGTGAAGTAAAAATTTAGTTTATTATGAAGGACATTTTCAAAAAAATTTAATTTATTTCCTTTCAGTTATACTAAATTTTGTATGGAAATTTGACGAGTTTAACTCTTATAAAATAAAAATATATTTTATGAAAAAGGCATCAAATAAATTAAACTTTTTAATTTAAATTTCTCGTTAGTTTTAGAATTACATTTCTTGCGTTTTTTTTCTTAATTTGTCAATAATATTTTCCTATTAAGTGCAAATAACCTTTGTCTTACAATGCAACTTAAAATAATCATTAATGTTTTTCTCAATTAACAAATGCATTTCTTATTTGGTTATATTTTTTCACATTTGGTAACTTTTTCAAAAATTTTGGTTGTTAAAATTTTATTAGTCGTGGCAGCACTGCTTTTAAATATTTATGTAAATAACCAACTACAACACAATTTTTTATGTTTGGCTGACTAACTGAATGTCGAACTGCTTATCATGATGTTCTTACTTCAATTTTTTTTCACCCCTGAAAAGTGGTTCAATTTAAAATCTAATTGTGGCAAGAGCTGTCAAACAAAAGGAAATTAAGCCCCTGGTATTTTGTTAAGATTAAAGACGTTGTAAGTAGAACATATCTTATTTGTTGTTGTTATTTGTAGTTTGTTATACAACTAATTTCCAACATCATAATGCATTTTTAAATAATAATCATCATCGTCGTCATCTTAAAATAAATAGTAATAAAATCAAATCTAATCTTAAGTAGTTTAAGTACTTGGACTCTTTAGGTAATATTTGTAATAGAGACATTAAAATAAAATTTATGGAAAAAGAATAAAATATATAAAAATATAGAATATAAAGAATAAAAACTAAGACTAAGCGTTATTAAAAAGAAAGATTTTAATCATAAATTATATGATTTTTTTTAAATACATTTGTGTAAAACGTATTTTTAGTAAAAAGGCTTTTAGTAAAATGGTCACTTGGTGAAAAAGGAACCCTTTAAAATCTACTTTTTGTAAAGGATTAACTTTCAAAAAACAGTATTTTTCGAGTATTTTTCGCAAAAAATACATTTTATCTAAAGGTTTCTTTTGTAAAAAGTGGAGTAGCGGAACGTTCACTTATGGTTCATTTATGAGTGCGTATGAACGTTTTAAAATTTCGCTGATCGTTGTATGCGCTTAGCTATATTGAAATACAATTAGCAAATTTTTTTTAAAACAGATTCAAACACTTGTACCAAATTTACTTTATATTTCTTCTATCCTGCTCCAAATATTTATCCCCTTATTTTAAAATAATAAACAGGTTTATAAAAGGTTTATTAAACAAATGTTCATAGAAAATCCGTTTCATTAACCTTTAATTAACCTGTTTTATTTTTTATAACTTAAGCTATGTTCACACATATTAAATATTGGACGTACTACACGTAACCACTATTTTTTTTAAAAAAAATTTTGCTTCTGCAAAACGTTTACTGGATCAAACATCATTTAAAAGTTTCTTAATTACATTAAACCATCATCATCTTACAAATAAAGTTAAGCAAGTCAATAAAAATTGTTAATAAATAAAGCTAAGGTTACGTCACGTTTTTTTTTTTGATTTTTCGTAAAATAACTGTTAGGTCTGAACATACCTTTCGACCGTTAGACATTTATCATGTCCTTGTATGGGAGGTTGCACTGTCACCTATTCACTTGTGCTCGCTTTTTGGCAGATGTTTGTATTGACCAAGGCCTATCCAATAGGTCTGCGCAAGGAGCCAGATGTTTATTTTGCTTATACATGTATATTTTTGTTTACGTTTTTTGTTTTTTGCCACACATACATGCATACAAAACACATTTTTCCTTTTGTTTTCCCTATATAGTAGTAAGATTTTGACAACCGTGAGGTATTTTACACAAACAAAATGCCTGTTGTTTTTTGTATTGTTGTATTGATAATCAAACTATTTGTTCTAAATTTAATAATTTTTACTGTAACCAGCGTTGCCAAATGTACAGATTTATTTGTTTTTTCAGTTTTTTTTTGTTAATTTATTCTAATGTTATAATGTTAAGGTTTTTGCTTTAAAAAAATGAATTAGATATACACAAATATGGATTTTTTTTTGAATTTTTTTGCTAAGGAGCAGTTTTCTTCCTTAATAACAGTTTTTGTTTTGGATTTTGTCGGTTTTTGTAAACAAAAAATGGCAGCACTTACTGTAACCGTTCTGTAAATAGCTGATACAACATTGTGGTGGTTTTGAGGTGCTTCCATCTGCACTGTGGAATTGCCATTGCTATGTTGGCGTATTGATTTCTGCTGCTAAATTAAAAGTAATTTTGTAGATTAAATTTTTATATCAAAAAATAAAAAAAAATAACTGAAATCAGGAATGTAGCAAAATAAATGATTTGAACGGAAATTTTTCGCAATTTTTTTTGATAAGAAGGAATTTTTGGTTTTTGAAAAAAAAAAATTTAAATTTCTAAAAAAAAAGATTTTTTTATGTTTTCTTGAAATTTTTTGTTAAGGAGCGAGCAGTGTTCTTTTCATAAAAACAGTTTTTGATTATGTCAGTTTTTGTAAAAAAAAAAAAATTATGTGGCAACACTAACTGTAACCGTACTGTAAATAGCTGATATTACAGTGTGGTGTATTTGAAAGTTTCCTTTTCCTTGCACGGGAGTGGTATTGGTATGGTAGCTATGGTCAAATATGGACCGATTTAAAAAATAAAAATTGGTAAGACGATTTATATTGCAATAGGATATGTTTGGCCCGTTTAACTTAATAACAACATAAAAAGTTTATTGGCACAAAGACTTTTCCGGAAAGAAGTTTGTATGGGAGCTATATGAAAATATGGACCGAATAGGATTCGTCCTTGTTACAATTTTTTGTTTTTCTTCCTATACTAATCCTGCGAAGCTCTACGCTTGCCTGCAGGAAATAAACCAGAGTCTCTGTCGGGAATAGAACTCGCAACCCCGGCGCTGATAGACTAGCTCACTACCAACTAGCCTACTGGGGCACCAAAGTTCATCAAATTATCTTCAAACTTGCAATCTGTACTTTTCACCCAAGGCTACTTGGACAGACAACCAGCAAGCCAACTAGCTTAGATCGACCCAGAAAGTGATTCTGAAAATCTAAAACAGATAAAATTTGGTTAAAAAAAATTGCTGAAATAGGTAGTAAAAAAAAATAAGCAATTAGAAAAAAATTACGAAAAATAAAACAAAATGGTCCTGTTTTCAAATTTTCTCAAAACATTCCATTTTAATACTTCAACCCTTAAACTTGGGGTACATATCACTTATTTTCATCAGAACTAATTAGAAAAAACTGCCATCATTACCATAGTGATAAAACTAAAGATGTCGCTCAATTTCGCGCGATGATTTAAAGGTAAAATGACCATTAAAATAAAAACCCAAGAAATAAAATAGCAGAAAATCACTTAAAAATGAAGCAAAATTGTATTAAAAACGACAAAAGCATCAAATTGATAGAAAATCGCTTAAATTATAGAAAATGGTCAATCTGAAAGAAACACCAACGCATATTTCAAAATACTTAAATTGGAAGATAAAATTGTTAATAGGTACAAAGTACAACAGATAGAATTAAAAAAAAAGTAGGTATTAACTTATTTCATAAGTAGCACATTTTTCCAATTCGTTGCTATTTAAATCTCTTTCTCACACCTTTTCTCCAATAAATACTTATCTTTTTAATTATTTTTGTTGTAAAAATCACATTATTCATTTTTGCTTTAATTGTATCGTAAATTACTTTTTGTTCATTTCAATAAAAGTGTTTGGGGCTGTTACCATCTGAATAATTCAGCGCACATGTCAACACTATTACAATCAACTGCTGTTGAAATCATCGCCAAAAAAGACAAACAAAAACATTCCATTCAACTGCTCTTTGCAAAAAAAAAAAAAAAAAAAAAAAAAAAAAGCAACAAATGACAAAACGTAACGAGAATAACATAAATACGGAAAGAAATTGTCAAAATAAATGATGCCCCCACAAAAATAGTGGTAGTGAAAAAAATTTTTTTTGCAATAAAGGCGTTTAAACGCCCACAAACATAAATCGCTATAATTGTTGGGTGCTGGTGGTTTTTTTTTAATTAATTTTTTTTTGTTGGCTATTGTTTCATAATTATTAAAAAAAAAATAACTAATAAAAAAGTGTTTTAGTAGAAGGGTTTTAAATTTACTACCAAACTTAACTTATCTTAAAAGTATAACATTTTACTTAAAAATTTTTTGTTTTCAACATGTACAGGGTGAGGCAGAATGAATTATATGGCTTTAATTGAAGTATAACGTTTGAATCAAGGCGAAATAATACAGGTGAATGCAGACAGAGTTATGCTGCCTGTCACTTTTTTTTATAGAATTTGACATTTAGAATACAAATGCGTACATACAAAAAAAAGGACAGCTAGCATAAATCTTAATTTTTGAAATTATTAAAAATAAATTTTAAAATCATTGTACCCAAAAGAAATAAACGCCAATAATTAAAAACATTTTTTTTTTTTTTTTTGACTCACCACACACACTCTACAAAATTATAATGAGGCAATTATTTGAAATTTAAAATGCTAGAATCTATTTGACCTCTAATATATTGAGTGTAAGTGGTTTA
Source organism: Pollenia amentaria (assembly GCA_943735925.1). Taxonomy (NCBI): domain Eukaryota; kingdom Metazoa; phylum Arthropoda; class Insecta; order Diptera; family Polleniidae; genus Pollenia; species Pollenia amentaria. The sequence continues at coordinate 192,623,391 of OX031008.1, read as the reverse complement.
ATAACATATAATTGTCAACTAAAATTTAGAAACTCTTTTTTTTTAACTCTATTCTGTAGCCAATATGCACCTTTATCAAACAGAAAAAATGGTATTAAATGTATCATGTGGTAAATTATGGTCGTTATTACATGTGTAAGAATGTTATTAAATTTTTTCCTAATGTTTGTATTTACAGTTTTTTTGTTATGCCTATTAACTTGGTATTTCCGTTGTCATAAATTTTGTAACCTTTTATAATAGTTTTTTTTTTATCAATTATTTTCTTTATTTACATAAAAAAAAATTAAAGTACTTATGTAAGGTGATTCAAAAAATAGTTAAATATTTACAGAATTTTAAGGCAGCAATCGTATGAAGTAGAATAGATAAATTGACGACACTAAATAGCACTGCCAATCAAAAAAAGTTTTAAAATGTCAATAATGTTTAATTAAGGGTAGTTTACACGATCACACAAGTCGTGCGTATTTTGACGAAAATGCATCTCTGATCTAATTATTGTTTGCAAATTTTTAAAAAAACATTAACAACTTATCATGACAGGGTTGTTTACGTACAACTGGTGTGATCGTGTAAACTACCCTTTAGAGACCTTAATTATTGTAAGCTTTAAAAATAAAACCAAAATATTACATAAAGTCTAGATAAACAAATAATTTTTATTTTATTTTTACTCTCCAGGTGCCCTGGTAGAAGCCAGTTTATGTGAGAGATGCGAGTTCGATACCACCAGAGACTGAGTCTACTCTATTTCACTATATTCCTGTTGCCCAGTTAATCAATATGGAATACAGTTTGTAATTGTATTTGTAAAATTTAATAAATAAAAATATATATATATATATGTACTCTTGCTAAAAAAAATGTTTGGAGGCAAATGATGGCATTCAATATCGATCGAACTTACAACACAATTTGAATGGAAATTTCAATTATTAGCGAATGCAGGAATTTGGCCCCTAGACGTTAAAATGTACAAAGACTAAAGCCTATAGTACACGGCATCACACAACACGCAATGTTTATTGTGGCTTTGCATTGACGTCAAAATTACGTCAGAACCACATGCGCATGTGTCTTTTTACATGCCGTGTACTATAGGCTTAAGAACAATGAGAGCCGTGTTAAACATAACGCCGAAAGTGTGCGAAATTAAAAAGTAGTTCTTATTGATTAAAAGATGTCTATAAACATAGCAAGCCAATCGACTTCACATCGGGTCTACAGAAATTTAATCAAAATTTATATAAAGTAAAAATATATGGTTCTATACTTAGTATTGTGGTTATTTTATTGAACCGTTAATGGTTTTTTATCCAAATTTTGATATTTTAATCAGGCGTAAGTTCATTGAATTTAATTTTCATTAACCCTAGTTAGATAACGTTATTTTTTTGTACTGAAAAGATAACGTTACGCCTGAAAGACGTGTGCTAGTTTATATCCTTTAAAAGACATCACCGAAAATAATATTGATACATTTTTGTGTTAAAATCATTTATTTATTCAACAGAAAACAATAATAAAAATAAAATGCAATAAGTCTTAAAAAAATATCACAACTTAAAGAGTTATTTATAAAGGACTTCAGTTCGGCTCTAAAAACTAAAATTATTCCTTTTGTTGTACTTTGCTTAGATAATAATATCTGTACCAAAAAAAAAAAAAATAATAAATTCAAATAGCATTATATGCAAGATTTACAAAGTAAATATTTGTGGTCGCCACACACAGGTGCATTGCATTTTAAACATACCATTTGGACGTCGAATTTTTGATGGACAGAAACCTTAGCATTTTCTCTATTTGTTATTCAGGCTGTTCTCCACTGCTACTGCAATTATTGCTCTCTTCATCTGGTAAATCATTTTTTATGTTGCCGCGCAAAGTTTTCGTTAAAGTAGGAATTTCTAGCCTTTAGTTTGGTGCATTGAACAATGTCTGAAATTATTTTGGTAGTAAAATAAATAACGAAGCATTAAATTGGGTCGTACAGTGATTTACATTCCCAAATTAGTCCTCTTGCCGTTCGAACTATATTCATTGAAGAAATTCGGCCAGCGCTTTGACCCTCTGATGTAGCCCAGCAGTGCTTACTTTTACGTCTTATGGTGGGATAATATACAGTAATAATTGGCTATATGCAGAAGTAGTAAAATTATCACGTTCTTAAGGATTTTCTTAAGTCGGTGGTATATTCTCATCAGCATCAAGGATGTCAATAAGCTTGCCTTATACATAACGTTGCACCTTATCCTCCATCTATTCATCTTCCGATTTGCTCACATTTTCCAGTGAATTTGAGTCCACCAACACGCTTTTCAAGAGCAGCAATTTCTGCGTCGTCCAAGCCGCGCTTACAAGACATTTTTACAGCTAATTTTAATAACAAATACCTTAAAATTCCACCAAAACAAAAAGTAATTTTTGCTACAAAAGTTAAGGCTGAGTTAGGCGAACGTTGCTGTACCGGTAACTTACTGTAACGGACCGCTTGCACGTTGGGGCACTTATAGAACATCTAAAAACATGTCATATGTTTTCCACATACATAAACAAAAAAGCAATAGTATACATAAAACAACACACACAGTGATGGGAAATCAAAAGGTTTAAATGTTGACCGCTGTGCAGAAAAAGTACCAAGTGATTAAAATGGTATTAAAACAGTATTTAGTGTAAGTAAAAAAACATTAATAATTTAATATCTGATATTTATATTATAGATTTACAATAAACAAATATGTATTTTAGCAATATTTTGCAACCATTTAAAGCCTTTTATATATTTCTCATTTCTGTTGTGTGTGCATATGCATTTGCTTATTTTGTACATCTAAGGCTATGTATATTTATATATATGGAAATATGTTGTATTGTAAGTCGTTTTGTCGAAAGTCCATAGATATACTGGAAAAAAGTACCAAAAACAGAGCGAAAATACCCGCATTCAATTTAATTTGCAAGCAGGCCATCACTGCTTTACAACTGTCACGTAAAGACGGCATGAAATTCTAATTTATACAGATTGAGACGTTCCGTTACGTGACATTTAAATTCGGTAAGCATTTACATTGTAAGCAAATAACAAAACGGACCAGACGTTTCGTTAGGGGACGTGGACGTTCGGCTAACTCTACCTTTACACTTAAGATAACGATACGTCTCTCAGACGTATGTTGTGTTTATTTGTGCTTATTTCTCAAAGAAAACATAACTTAACGCACACAAAAAGCCACCACCAACAAGCTGATGGTAACGACTGAGATAATTGAGCGCGAGAAAGTTGTATGTTCAAAAATGTGAGAGTAGGAGTACAAATTTGAAAAAGCGTACGTCTCGCAGACGTACCTTATCTAACTAGGGTTAAATTATTTTTATGAAGAGAGGAATTTTACAACATGCAATGAATTTAAATTCATTGATAATTTTTCATTCTTGACTGAGCTGGAAATTGAACCCAGGTTTTTCACGGACAGGTTGCCCAGACTAGATCCGATTGTAACCGCACAATCTCTTCAGTGGGGTTTGCCGTTTAGCCCTCACCGCCATTGACGACGGATGACGTCATTAGTCAAACATCAATCTTTAAACCAAATGGTATTTTAACCTGGTAGATCGAAATTGGCTATGAATGTATGATTACCTATTTTAATTGATCTACATGTTCTTCCTTACTTCTTGTTTTTCGTATTTTTTGTCAAGAATTTTTCTAGAAATCCAAAGTGGTTCTCTCATCAGTCACGACCATGCGTTCAGACAAAGTTGCACGCAACAAAAGTATTCATGCCGGTGTTATTATTCCTCTACATCGTTTAAAGGTTTTTTGAGCAGCAACAGCGATTTTATTAAGCCGAAGAGATTTTATTAAGCCGAACTACGCCACTAAGGACAGTGCCATAATCGGCACTTAACATTTTAAGTATATTTTTTCTAGCGGTTCGCAGTTTAAGCCACCTTGTTCTCCAAAGGTCATTCAGTAACAACCAGACCTATGTAATTCTTAAAAGCTAGGAGTTCCGCGGTACCAGATTAACCATTGTTAAACCGCCTTCCGTCAATACCGGAAGCCAAAACCTATAAAACCGAAAATATACCAGGTTTAAAATTATAATAGGAATGTGCTAAAAACAAACCTAGAGGGGTTCAGTAACTCAACAAGCAATTTCTTATCGCTTAAAATCATTAAGCGTGAGAAAATCGGAAATAACGCCAAATTACAAAATAAAATCGCTTAAAGTTGAAAAAATTCAACAGCGATATCTACCCCACCCCCTTCGTATTTGCTATCAGCCCCTGAATCGCTTGAACGGAAAACAGTAAAAAAACGGGAAAAATCACTAAAATCGAAAACCCTAAAAAGAACTACTGTGGCATCTTTCATAACCGAACATCGAAGGAACTATTAAAATGTGTCCGTTCAAGGTGGAGTCCTTTTAAAAGAATTATATAATTATTTTTTTTTTAATATTTATTAGAAACATTTTGATAAAACACTGCATGGAAATGTAAGCTCTCTTAAGTCCTCGTTACTCACACGTAAATGTTGCGGAGACGTTAACGTTGCGCTCGATTTCGTGTGGAAATGTGTTAAAAATAAAACAGAAAATTTGTCAAAATTTATTTAATTTATAAACTTTAGCTTTTGTTATTTGTCTGCTTTAAATAAAACTATTAAAACGTCGTGTACGTCGATGGAATCAATAAACATTAACAAAAAATTAATTAATTTGGATTTATTAGGTTTATTCACGTAAGAGTACTTATTTGTACATAATCTTGGTAAGGAAAACGGAACAGCTGATCCGCAACGTAAACGTTTGCGTAAGCGTAACGAGGCCTTTAGTCGAATCGACTAACATGAAGGTTTTAAGAATAAGGAACAATAAATACACTGCATTTAGTCACAATTAAAATATGTTAAAAAAAAATATTGAAAAAGTTTTTATATTTAAGTAAAATTAAAAATTTTGAAATTTGACAACACCGCCCCTTTTTTAACTCACAAACCCATCATATCCAACACTTAGTTTTTGTTACTCTTATACAAAAAATATATATTTTATAAAATACATAAAAAAAAAATAAGTATAATGAAAAGGAAAAAACGAGTAACGAGTACGTGAACCAAAACTTGTACTGCTGGCTGAGATTACGCATTGAATTTTTGGCAAAAATAAAAATTCAAAAGGCAAATACAAAATTCAAAAAACCAAAAAAAAAATAAACTACAAAAATGAGAAAAAGCAAATAAAACAAAAACAAATTCAAATAAAAATAAAAATATAAAAAAACAGAATACATAATAAAACACAAGTAAAAACCAAATTCAAAACCAACAAAAAAAATGCTTGGCGACAAGAGCAAAAACGCAAAAAGCAACAAAAGCAGTTTTTAGCACAAAAAAAAGAAACAGAACAGCGACAACAAACATTTGTGCGCGTGTAACATTTTGTGTGTGTGATCGAAATTAAATTGATTAGACAAGCAGCAACAACAACAACGACATAAGTGATACTTTTGTTCGTTTTACTTTTTGGGGAAGTTTTGCCCTAAATTCTAAAGTAATGCAGGGGAAAAGGGAAACTCTTTAACTGCACAATAAAGAACAGCTGATTTTGATTTAAGCAACAACAACTTCTTTAAGACTTTTACATTCGTAAAAGAGAAGGAACTAGAGATAATGTAGAAAAAAAGATGTCAATACAAAAAAGCAATGAATAGGTATATCATTAATTTTAAAACTTTAAAACTGAATTAACAGTTTTTTTTTTTTTTTTTTTTTTTTTGTTAAAAATATATGCGATGTTCAACATGCACTATGTAGTACAATTTTGTTTGTTTTTCTTTTTTCTTAAGGAAAATCAGTTTTTTTTAGCTAAACATAGATAAATTGAAAAACAAAGAAACAGTGATGATGAAGTAAAAAGCACAGGGCATATAGGTACATGCTTAAAAAGTTCTTAAGGGGTATGTACACGGTCAAGCATTCCTCATCAAGAGCTATGGCAGTATTAGTGAAAATTTGTTTGTATATGTGACACCAACGATGCTGGATGGAAAATAAAAAAATTTAGATATGACGGCGAATATTACGTGCAGAACACGTATAGGAGTGAATTCGCCTGCATGACAAGCATTTTGACCGTGTACAGACCCCTTTAAAATAAATGTTCTAAAAAATGCAAAATCTTACATTGGCGAATACCCTTCAAAAGGTAAACGTAGGGTCAAAATAATCTAAATATCCAAAAAAAAGTTGATTACACATTGGTTCAGTATGATCCAAATTAGGTCAGTTTTGCCACTTTAGCCATTTGCTAGACTTAGCTAGTTTTTAATTTTAGTTAATTATAATTTTTTTTATATAAAAATTTATAAAATTGCTAAGAAAAAAATTCAACAATTTAAACAACTGAAACGTATTAAATATAAAATGTTAAAAATCGTTGTTAGCGCTCAGTATTTACAAGAAAGAAAGCAGCAAAGTAAAATTTTCTAGTGTCCAAAATGGAATAGCGTTTTGTGTGTGTGATTTGATTTGCAATTGTTTATGCCCCTGGCAAAGACCAACATGTACATAATTAAATGTGAGCTAAGAATGTATAAAAATGGATCAAAAATACATACAAACATTTAGAAATGATTGGTTAAAATTATATTTAATTTTTTTTATTTATGGTACACTTGGACTCAAAAGGTTGGGTAAGTAAATGTTATTATCATTTATATCAAGTTTTGCTTAAAATTTTGTTTCAAGTTTCAATACTCTTGAAGGACAAATAAACAACAGTAACGGTGGTTACACACGCATATAAAAAAACTATTGTTGTTGTCTTCAGGCCTTCTTGAAGCCCTGCTTAAAAATTCTTTTGGTTCAATTACCATTCTAATCGAAGTGCTAACGAATACCTTATAGAAGGCATCGGCTTTTCCGAATAAAAGATAAGACACACATTCCCTTCCATGGGAATGGAGAAGAGTACGATTTTTTGTTTTTTGCCAAAGCAAAAATTCTTTAAAATTCTCTCTCCAATTATGTGTTTCAGTTTGCAGTCAAGAAAACAGCTGATTGCAATTTTAAAGAGCAAATTTTTCGTTTTTGTTTATAAATATGCCGCCGCTATAATTCTTAACACCCAGCCCATGAAACAAAGAAAACAAGATAGTGCATTGCGCAGGTCCGTTAACTTTTTACTCTCATTTTGACGTCATTTTTACGCAACTGTAGTAAAGAGAATTAAATGTAAACAAACATTCAGCATAGCACATACACGTGTTTGTGTGGTCATGTTTGTACTCATTTGCTACTATGACGTACATGCGCAGAAAAATAATGTTTTTTTAAATTTTAGTGCACTATCTTGTTTTCTTTGTTTCATGACCCAGCCTACAACTGACATCAAATGCTTAACATTAACACTAATATGATGTAAGTGTTAAGTATAGACTCTCATGTTATAACACGATTGTTAATGCAAATGTTTTAACAACCCTTTTATAACATCATGCTATAACAGCAAATCATGTCTGTTGTAGACGTGGAGTAATGACATCTTGAAAATAAATTGCTTTAAAATTGCGTGAAGCCAACGCACAGCTTTCAGTTTTTGTATTTTTAAAAGCAGTTTGTGTAAAAAACTTGAATGCGAAACTTAAGCGAGTGACTACAGCGTAATAGTTACAAGTGTTTCCTTTGAGATAAACAATAACGCCATCGAACTTGTCGGCGATCTAATTAATATCTTAAATACCAAAATATTTATTTAATGTCTATTTTTATGTAAAAAAATTTAAATGAATTTTTTATGTTTTGTTAGTGTATTTTTGTTTAAAAAAAAGTTTTATAGGGCATTTACATTACATCGAATTCTAGTAGATTTCATTTGAAATCTTCCTCCAAATCTAGTTCGTTTAGATTATACTTGTTTGACATTAGCGTGATTTGGTTTTCACAACAAAAACCGCCGACTGAAAGTTTTTTGTGTAACGAATACTTACATATAAAGAAATAGGCATTTAAAAATGTGCATTACATTTTCTTTATAATCAACTTCATTTGTTTTATCAGTATTATTTGTCATTTGCATTTTTTTTAGTTTACAAAATTTTTGAATTTTTTAACAATTTTAACAAGCAGCTATTATTGTTTTTGTTTTGTTTTTTGTTAAAATGTCATTTTTTCTTGTGCAGGGAAGTAGTTTTTAGTGCTATATGGCGAAAAACATAGTTGCATCAATAAGTACTACTAGATTTCGAATAGATTTCGTCAAAATCTAGTCACGGAGTAGAGTACTAGATTTCGTTGTAGTGTAAATTGGCTATTAGACATTTTGTAGCCAATTTTTAGCCATTTTTTCGGAAATTTAACAGTTTTTGGTCATCAAGTTCTGTTAACATTATATTTTATACACTCATAGAAAAATGCATCTTCATATTGATAATGTCCTAATATCAGAATTGTGACATCAATGTTATTACAAATGGCATCAATGATGACCCTAAAATATTGTCATATTTTATGCGTCATCTACGCTACGACTACAGTGATATCAATTCGATGCCACATTTTGTGCACACTGATAGAAAAGGCGTCATAACGTTGATGTATTTTGATATCAGTACAGACAAACTGTCATCTGTGCGATGACAAACTGTCATCAGTTCAATGACATAATATATCACGTCATCAGTGCGATGACAAACTGTCATCAGTGCGATGACATAAAATATCATGTCATCAGTGCGATGACAAACTGTCATTAGTGCGATGACAAACTGTCATTAGTGTGATGACAAACTGTCATTAGTGCGATGACATAATATATCAAGTCAAATTAGAAGCCAAAATTTCCATATTCAATTTTTTTTTAATTATTTATTTAAATACATCAACTTTTGAAAGTAGAATTATTACGAAAACCATATCGGGCATGCTGCTGGTTTCTTATAATTGAGAGTCCTTCTGTTAACAAAGGGCGGAACACAACACAAAAGAAACAACCATGTGCAACGGGTAAGTAAATAATAATACTCTCTCAATTAGACTTAAGGTCAATTACAATGACTCAATTTGATGACAGTTTGTCATCGCACTGATGACATGCTTTATAAAACTGACTCTGAGTCGTCATTTCTGTGATGCCAATGTGTAATCTTGATGACATAATCTAAAATGTTTAGCCTGATGAAAATTTGGCCACGTGATGGCTAACATCACAATGATGAAAAGGGGCATGGGGTCAAAAACGAAGACACTTGTCATAGTACTGATGTCAAAATACATGAGCGGTTCGACGCCTTTTCTATCAGTATATATATATGTATAATTTGTGGGAATTTAATAAAAGGTGATCAGGCTTTTAATACGTCTGGTTTATAAGTCAAATCAGTTCTGATGATAGATCATAGATCATAATGATTGACATCATTTAATGCTAAGAATGATTTTACAAAATTTACAGACAATAGATTAAACTCTACATCGGATTTATAGATTGATTGGATTGACTTAAATATTGAAAACCAGGCGATTCCACGCCTTAATATTTTTCTATACAAAAAATGTTCAAACATTTTATGGTAACTTCAACCATATTATTGTCACCTGAAACTATATTATAGTCATCTATAAAGAAGCCACAACCATACAATTGTTACCTTCGATCAAGTTACTGTTAATATATTTACAATTATTTGTGGTTAACTTATTAATATTATTATTAACCATAACCCGATCGGAGGCAATAATTATATGATTAGGGCTGCCTTATGCAGGACTGATTTAACCATAATATGCTCTAGACAATATTATAATATTATGGTTCAAGTAAATGCAGTTTTGTTAGCCGAGAAAATATAAAAAAAAAACAGTTTTCTCTACGTGAGTCGATTTGCAGTCTGAAGGTTTGGACATTTATTGCCTGCTTTTAGAAAATGAAAACAAAATTTCGTGTGAGAAATTATATTGAAAACAAAAACCAATTTTCTTATTTTATTCTTGATTTCAATTTAATTTCTCACACGAAATTTGGTTTTCCATTTTCTAAAAACTGGCAGTTTATAAATCTGTATTATAAAAATGTGCTAGTCATCTACCCTTAACTGTTCTGAAAAAAAATTCCATTTTTGAAATTCCTTTACTTTACTTTTAATCAAAGCATTTGTTTTTCACATTGTCTACGCATGAATTAATAACGTTATTGGTTCAATTTAAGCCCAGATGCACGATAAAATTAGATGAACAAAAAATGAAAAAGGTAAATAATAAAATGTAGTTTAATAAACTACAAACAAGTGTTAACTCTTTACATTTTGGAAGGAAGTGTAGACAATAGTTATTAGCGACCAGGAATGGATGATTCAGTACTAAAAGTATAGCTAAATGTTGACTGTTGCTATTGCTATGAAACGAATATCAATCAAACCCGGTTAACGACAAAAGGTTTAAAAGAAATTAAACTGAAAAAATAACGTTAGATAGAATAACAAGAAATTTTGTTTAGAAAACTTTGACATTTTCTTTGAGGGACAAGTGTAAAGTGAAGTGTTATTTTATTATTAGTTTTTATGAAGTGATAAATTTGTTATTATCGGTTTTTATAAAAGAATTTTTTTAAACAAAAGATTTATGACGGCGTTTTTCATGGAATGTTGGTGGAACTTTTCTTTGAATATTGCTAATAATTAGGTGGTTAATGTTTGTTAATTAAGCATTTTTTAAAACAAAATCAAGCTAAAAATAAAAAATTATGATAATCAGAATATTACGCGGGTATTACACGGTCCTAAGAATTTGGTATGTCAGCATGGTATGATAACATACCAACATACTAGTGTAATAGTGCACAATTCGTAATTGTCAGTCGGATATGATGATTTTCAAATATGTTTGATGTTGTGTGTATGCTATCATTTAATTTGTGTCTTCCACCAAGTACCTATGACCGTGTAATATCCGCTTAAGGTTAACTTGAATTTTAACCACATACTTGTTATTGATACATATTGTAAGAATTAAATAAAAATTTCTAAAAATACAGGTAGCCCCGGTTTTTTGGTCCTCTCTTTTATTCTCTTGCTGTGGTGGCAACTTCTTAGTGAAAAATTCGTAGAAATTTTAATAGAAGAAAGTGATCAAAAAGTTATCATACAATTTTTCTTTTTTAAATTAGTGCTAATGCTGAAAATTAGTTTAAGTTAAGAATAAAATCTGGTATTTAGTTCTCATGTTGAGTTTCATTTTCATTATAATTTTTTATATTAATTCGAATGAAAATATTTCTAGAAAATATTGAAGGAATAAGACTATTAAAGTATGAAAGCTTTTTAAATTGTAATTTGACTTACAATACACATTCGAATTAATACATTTTTTTTGTCAAATTACTTAAAAAAATTTTTACGTAATAGCTTAACCCAGTGCGCTTCGCCACCCTAATTGAAATAAAACAAACGTTTCTAGTAATACAAAACTCGTGTTTGGTTAATTTTATTGTTACCATTCTCCAGCTAAGTATCGGGTGATTCATCGTGAGGTTTCATTTATAATGCAAATTAAAATAAAAACATAAATTTGAAAGTGAACTTTAAATTGTTATAATCGGTTAAAAGAACAATTTAAGGCTTTTGCTGTTTGAAAATTATATCCTGTAAATGTTGGTCATGACTACGTCTGCGGTGGTCTATTCGTTAGGTCCTATTTTAGGCGACACGTTTGAGAAGAGAGACTGGTATCTCGCAAAGAACACGAGTCATGTTGGTTCCAAAGCTTATTCATGAAGACCTCAGATTTTATATATCCTCAGAGAAAATAGTCTAAGGGTGTGATATCGTACGATCTGTTGGCCAATTTACCGTAGCAAACCATAAAATGAAGTGCCCACCAAAATGATTTCTTAGCAAGGTCATTGATTCACGTGCTGTATGGCTAGTATGGCGCCGTCTTGTTATAACCAGAGCTCACCGAGACCATGCGCTTGAATTTCATGAAGGACATAGTCCTTTAACTTAGTGCTATAACGGTTAACATTGAAGGTAACATTCTGATTTACCCTAGTTTTGAAGAAATATGGACCAATGATTTCACCAGCCCATAAACCACACCATACCGTTGTTTTTAATGGATGTAATGGTAGCTCTTAGTACCCCATTGAGCCAGATGTGTTCCATCACTGATCAAAATTTCACGATAAAACACCGGATTTTCATTGGAAATCATCTGAACAATTTGCAGACGCTGTTGTGGGGTGAGTCTCCTCATGATGACTTGCCAAACGATACTGAACAAAAATGGCAAAGCAGTTTGAAAAGCTTATTGAAAATCAAACCTCACGATGTATAACCCTTTATAAGGAAAGTTGAATTGTCTTTGAATGGAAGGTGTCACTTCTCTAGCCTAGTTCTCTTTCTGACAGATGGTTTGTATTGAATTCTAAACTATTTAGATATTTTTAATTAGTGTTAGTATTGTGGTTATTTTATTGAACTGTGGTTTTTAATCCAAATTTAGATATTTTTTTAATTAGGCTTAAGTTCATTGAATTTAATTTTCATTAAATTATTTTTATGAAGACAGGAATTTTAGAACATGAAATTAATTAAAATTTTTTATTGATAATTTTTCATTCTTGACTGCGCTGAGATTTGAACCCAGGCTTTCACGGATAGGTTGCCCATACTAGTTTCGATTGTAACCACACAATCTCGTCAGTGGGGTTTGCCGTTTTACTCACTCGGCTATTGAAGCCGGATGACGTCAATAGTCAAACATCAATCTTTAAACCAAATGGTATTTCACCTTGGTAGATCGAAATTTGCTTTTTGAATGAATGATTATCTATTTTGTCACAATGAACTTAAGCCTAATTAAGAATATCTTAATTTGTATTAAAAACCATTAACAGTTCAATAAAATAACCACAATACTAATATTCTAAACTATTTGCACCAAATTTAAATACTTTTTTACTGTTACCGTTCTCAAGCTATACAGAAATCTATATTAACTTTGTATGGGCATGGTGCCGCCCACTTTGAGTTTTGCAACTATGTATATCATATGTTAGGTATGCCCATTGAAACTGCCTTGCCTTGGGCCACTCTTTAATCAAAGTTCAGACCACGAAATATCGGAGACAGGCTTTATAGGACAGATAGGACTTTACTCCACCAATAAATTTCCTTTTTTGTAGTTTCAATGTTCTCCTTTTACAGTTGTCACAACTGGACCAATAGATTTTCAAACCTTGTGTTACAATTTTAATCGAAAAGTTCTTCAAATTGTTGAATACTTATTTAAACAATTTTCATATCTAGATTTAATAATAAATTGCTTTCCTCCAAATTTTTTACCCTCTGGCAACTTAATTGTTATATCGCATTTCTTTTTTTTTTTTGCAAATAATTTTTTTTTTTTTTTAACTTTTAAACACTCTTTACAAAATGTGTTCCATATTTTTAGAATTTTTATCTACAGTTTATCAAATGTAAATTGTATTTTTTGTTTGTTTTTTGATGTCGTTTTTTTTATTTTTTGCTTTTTTTTTGTAATCGTACCACAATTAAATTAATTTAAAATTGTTATTAAATCATATTTTAAATGCAATATTATGTGGCAGTTGATGTTTGCAAATAATAAAATTAACAAAAAAAAAAAAACATTTTAATTTAATTTTACACTGACAGTTTCAAATGTAGAGTAGAGTAGTGGGCGTCAATTTTTATTTGAAATTGAAAATGACTGAATAATCTAAAAAAAAATACAGAATTTCAATTGTTTTGTAATATGTACTCACTGGTAACAGGGTACAAACGTAAAACTCGACGGACATGAAGAGTAGCAGAATCATCAGACACAAAGACAGACAATTGAATATGCAAAAATGTACAAAAAAAAAACACGAATTTTTAATAAAATTTCATATCACTGGAATGTGCTGAGTTTTGAGTTGAGTACGATGACAACGATGAGTACGCGCACAAAAAAATTATTGTGATAAACATCATGTTTTTTGTCTACATTCCTCAGGTAACATCATCCCAATCACTATCATCAACATCATTCATAAACTTCATCATTATTCATCTTTTTTTTTTTTTTTTTGTTCTGAAAAAGGTGTATCGTTTTCGTCTTATTTTCTTAATGAATTTTAAGGTGTTTTAGATTTCATTTTTAGTTTGCTTTTCCCTTTCTTTATACATAAAAAGAACTTGAGATTTTAACAAGAAATTTACATTTAAAAACATGTTAAAGAGCTCTAGTTACTTAAATAATATTAATATATAACTAAAGGATTTCATTCATATTTTTTTGCATGAAATTTTTAAAATTTTTGAAATATTTTACTGATAATTACACTTCAAACTCGAGTGACGCTGGTTTTTAGTTCCAAAGCTTAAATTTTTATTACTTGCTTATACCTAAATTTAGTTTTATCATGATATCTTTAAAGTTATTTCTTTCTGCGAATTGTTTAATTGCGAGTTGCCGTTATTTAAATCTTTAGTTTAACGTAATTTCCCTTGTTTTTTATGCAACGATTTCTGTCCATATCAAAAAAAAATTTACCACAAAAAAACCGCAACAAAAATGTTGGAATTTGTGAAGAAAATTTAAAAGAAAAAAAAAGCATTTTTTCAGCTCAATCACATTGTTTATGTTTTGAATTTTTTTTTTTTTTTTTAATTTCATACAAAGTATTATTTATAATTGTTTGGTTTTATTCATTGACATTCGCACTACAATTGAATATTTTGTTTCGATTTCTTAATACAAGTTCAGAGCATTATACTTTTTGTAGAAATCAGTACACTACAGTTATATCTTTTCGCTTTATCGCCAAATTCTTCCGCCATCTTTCGTAAATGGTTATAAAAATATGGTGGGCATTTATTAAATACGAGGGCAGGGCAAAAAAGTCTTTGACTTTTTTAAATTTCCCGCCTCTTACTTGAGGTTTACACAATCAATTTTTGCCTTTCAAATTTTAATGCACTCAAACTTTTTTACCAATACACAGACTCATACTTACAAAAATTGAAACGAACTTCTTTTGAAATTCGCTTTCAAGATGAATGTTTCAATTTACGTTCAAGAAAACGAGTTTAGTGAGCAAATGTTTCTTTCATTTGTCTTCATAAATTGTTTACTTGAATGGCTTGAAAATTAAGTGCAGCCTACGTCACAGCTTTAAATTTTTGAAAATGTTTACAAACAGAATATGTAAAAGACTTTCAGCAAAAACTTGAACGTGTAACTGCAGTGTTGACTGAGAGGGCAACACTGCCCCTCAACAAGCAGGTATCAGTTGACTTCTATCAAAACTTTAATAAGCTGCGTCATTTAGTTTGTGTTTGATAGCTATTGATAGCAGACAACCTGGTTCGTGATTTGAGGAGTAAATGGTAAAAATTGAATTTCGTGTTCTCATTAAGCATTCCATGGCAAAATCCATTAATTAAGTTACGAATTGATCCCTTATCCGCCCTATTTTCCGAATTTCGCACCAAGTGACTATTTATTGTTTCCAAGCCTTAAGAAATGGTTCTGCGGAAAAAGATTTGACTTTAACGATTAAAACATCTCACAAACAAATACCTATTTTAATGACCTGACAAATCTTATTTTTCGGAATGGATAACAAAATTGATGAAACGTTGGACAAAGTGAATTAAGCTCGAATAAATCATTTATTTCAAAAACCAGTCAGGCATCAAAAAATCCAAAATTGATTGATTGGGCGATCACTGTTTTGTAAAGGTAACTACATCGTTTAAAACAAAAAAAAAATCAAATACTGTCCTAAGAAATCCTTGTTTAGTGCAGTATATATATAACCGTTACAATTATCTGAACAACTCTTTAAAGGGTCGAAAAAGTATAGTTTAAGAACGCATAATTCGATTCTAACGTATTTTATTGTTGTTAAATTCCGAAAAATCTACTGTTTAACTACCAAATGTGCCGAAATAGTTAAAATTCGTAGACAATCGAAAAACACTCTACCAATTGCTTGGAGGGAGGGTTTGTATGTATACTGTGTGTATTTGTGAGCCTATTTCTGACAACAGAAAATAAATTTTGTAAGTATGTACATATGTATGTGTGTAACAGAGTGTGGTGCATCAATAGAGTAGACAAGTGTATTAGACATGCCAGTACAAAAATATTAAACTAAAATTATGTGTTGCATTTTTAAAACAAACAGAAAATGACACTGAATAACACATTTTCTAATGTTTAGTTTTTATTACCAAAAAACCAACAACAACAGAGTCTTACAAAATTGCCAAAACAACAAGTAGAGCAACAAAATAACAAAAAACATGATGATGTTTGTTGGTTTTTTTTACTCATCGTACTCGTACCATGTTGCCAATATTTATAAGAAATTGAGTAATAATTCAAGTTGAAGGTTTTTTCGGCGTTTTTTCTTTTCGAATGACAATCATGACTTTTTGTTCATTTTAGCAAAACAAAGTTCAATGGCTTTTTGATATTTAAAAAAAAAAGTATTTAAAATGTGTGATATTTTTTTTATTGTTGGGGGTTTTAGAAAGAATTTCATTTTTTTTTTTATTTAAGTTAAATATCAAATAATATAAATGTTTAAAAATTGAGACTTGTCGTCAGCAAAAAAGTATACTTTTGATAAAAAAAAAATTTTCTAAAGGGAAAAGAGGAAAGAGCCAATAAATAAATACCTACAAGTTTTTTAACTTAAAATTCTGTTTAAAAAGAGTTCATTGTTAATGGTATTTAAATTAAATTTACGTCTACAAAAAAGTTAAGAAATAAATATATACATATAAAATTCTAGAATTACAACACGTTTCAAAAACAAAAAAAAAGGTAAAAACATTTTTTTTTTGAAGTCAGTATTTTTTGGTAAATGCGCATTTAAAAGAATTTTAACCTTGAAATTATTATTATTAAAATTTTACTGCCACAAAGCATATTCGTAGGAAATTGGCTAAAAATGAAAAATAGAGTCAATGTATCCTGCCTTTTTCTTTTGTAATTAACAACTGTACTTTTTGTCCATGGATTGTTTGTTAAAACGTCTTCATATGTACATACAATTTGTATTTTAATAGTTTTCTTAAGTCATACATCAATCGTTTTGAGACAACAACAACAACAATTTGTTCTGTAGACATTCGTTCTTTTTTATTTTTTCTTTTCTGGTTTTGAAAACGATAATGAACCTTACAAATGTTCAGTATGACAGTTGAACATTTCAACAACAACTTCCCCGTATTCTGTTGGTTAGTTATGCAAACTGTTAACAACAAGGATATTTTAAAAGGATCATACAAACAACTTATGCTGAAGTAGAAACGAACATACACAAACGAACCGTCCTGTTGAGTTGAGTTTTAAGCGAAAAATTGCAAAATGTTTCTGCTTCTTCTTCTCCTTCTTCTACATAATATTTTTGTATTTTTTTTCCTTTTAAATATAATAAAAATAAATTGCAAAGAGAGAGAGAAAAGGAAGTTTGTGTTATGAATTTTAAGTGCAAAACATAAACGATCAAAAAATAACAAAAATGTCTTAAGACAGGTAAAAAATCTACCATTTTAATCAAAGAATATACAGAGAGAGAGGGACTTAAACGTTATGAGTGTGGTTATTAATTCTCTATAAAAAAAAAAAGAATTCCTTTAAAATTATTAATCTTTACTTAAGTTTTTTTTTTTTTAATTATTATAATTTTGAGATTCCATTAGTAAACAAAAAGGAATCTAAGGGAATATTTGTAATAAAACAGAAGATTAAGAGAAAAAAGACCAACCTTGCTATTGTGTAAAACATTTCAATTGTAGTTACATATTTATTTTAAGTCCCTTTAAAACTATAAATTGTATTTATATAGAATTTATT
Source organism: Pollenia amentaria (assembly GCA_943735925.1). Lineage (NCBI taxonomy): Eukaryota > Metazoa > Arthropoda > Insecta > Diptera > Polleniidae > Pollenia > Pollenia amentaria. The sequence continues at coordinate 192,605,501 of OX031008.1, read as the reverse complement.
GTAATAAAAAAAGGATTGAGTTAATATTGTATTAGTAAATAAAACTTTTATGGGTACCTATACTTCTCCCAAATACTGAAAACTTCAAAACAATTAATATTAATAAATTAAATGGAACAGGTTTTCAGGGTTTCTTATAATTTACATTCTTATAGAATTTCAAAATATTGTTATTATTTAATATTTATAAACCTATTTTTTATCTTCATAACATTTCAATGGTTTTAATGTAATTACACAGATGTTTAAGAATTATGTTCGTTGTTTTGGTATTTTTGGCTACTGTATATACAAATATTTTCTATAAGCTTAAGGCCCGCACTAATGCTTGAGAATTTTATAATTTATGCCAGTGAAATTAGTTTTTTGAACTTGTCTTAAGGCCACTGTGTGCATTATAAGGATTTAATTTGATTCAAAAATGTCGCACGTCTTGCTCCTTCGGTGATATAAAATTTAAGAAATTTTCTAATTTAACTAATTTCTGGAGTTAAAGATAATTAATTATGTAAGATGCTTAAACAACTTTAAAAAGTACTGTACCTTCGAATGGTTTTTATATTTGGGGGCTAATTCTGACTGTCGTGACCGAATACATTTTCGATTCGAAAGGAGTTCTATTTATAATTCTTTCTGTCGATACTGAACAAATTAAAATTATATTTTCAGTGTTGTAAAGCATTTATTTCGGTATTTACAACACTAAAAAATAATTTCGATTCGTTCAGTATCGACTGCAAGAATTAGAGATAACATTGCTTTCGAATCGAAAAAGTATTTGATCACGACTGCCAGAATTAGCCCCGTAGATTAATGCTAGAGATAATCGATGCTAACAAGGAGCATGATGTACAAATCAGGACAATAGGTTGCCATTGTACCAATACTAGAAGCCGATATCTTACATCAGTTTGAAACAAAAACCTTCCGTACCGGATGCTATTTCTTAAACCTTGCAAGATTTTTTTATTTTTTTAAGTACAAACCATGAGTTGCAACAAATAAATTTTAACTTTAAAAATTATATAAATTGTATATGGGCATTTCCATGAGCATGTTAAACACGACTCATAAAATAAAAACCCTTGAAACTTTTTTTCAAATATGGTAGAAGGTAAAAAAAACACTCAAACTTTACTATGCAAAGGTTTTTATAGCGTATTACAATTTTTAAAGAGCAAAAAATAAAAGTTAAAACTGACTATCTCTTTGTTTCATTTTTAGTAACTGCAATCAACAATTTTCTTTCCTGCCGATTAAATACAGAAACTGGTAACATTGGAATTATACTTTAAAAAGACCAAAGACCAAATATATAGTTCAATTATTGGAATATTTTTTGGTTTGTTTTGGATGCTATTCCAATGTCACGTACGTGGTGAAAAAACATAATTTGTCTATGTCATTTGTATTTGATCAGTCGTAGGTATTTCAAAATAAAAGTTCAAAGCAAGATATTTGTTGCAAAAATATATTGATCGAAATTTTTTTATAAATTGCTATAATAAAAATTTTATAATCTTTTAAAGGCCGTCACGTACGATATTGTAAGTACTATTAATGCAACTAAATTTATCATCTTATTATGTTCGATTTAAGTTGAAATTTGCTCCAAACTTATTTTATTGTAATCTAAATCATTTAACCAAATATTATTGGAATCGGTCCATATTTGACCATAGCACCAATGCAAATACTTCTCCCGAAAATAGCTTTTAATGCCATAACTACCTTATTAATATTAGTATTGACATACAATTTTGCGACAATAACGTTTACGATAGGTACAATGTCATGAAAAAATGTTGTGCTGGTAGGTCCAAAATTGACCATAGGTCCCATATAAACCCCCTTCCTAAAATCGGCGAAAGGCAAACAAAACTCATATAGATGATGATTTCTGAATGATATTCTTTACGAATAACTTTTATATAACTCTTAACCATTATTTGCGATGGGTCAAAAATAGGGAAGAGTACACTCTCAAAAATTTGTTTTTAAGATATTATGGTGTAGGGTATCGTATGGTCGGGCTTGACCGACTATACTTTCTTACTTGTTTGTTTTAAGTTTTTGTATACATATACATATATACCAAAAATGTGTTTCATACCTTGTAAATACTATAAGAGAAAAATCTGTCACGTACGGTATGTCACCAACGATATCACATTTTGTTCATTATAAAACCAGCCAGGACAATTATTTTCTTTCCAATTACGGATTATTTAGGACGTATTAGCTGAAATAAAATCTAATTTAATTAGGAAAAGTACGTGGTTTAATGTTAATAATTAAAAAAAGCAAAAATACCTCCCACAATTCGCAGATTTTCGGACTTTTTTACATTCACCCCAAAATTACTTCCGTTTTATGTCACGTACGATATGCACCTATTTTGCTAGATATTTTGGACAAGAAGGTTCCGAGTGTTATAATTATTTTTTTCATATACAATATATTACCCTCTAAATGGAACATGAAAAAAAAATTTCCAGTTAGTACTATTTGTGCAAAAACTCTATCGCTCTGAAGGCGTACAAATGTCACGTATGATGACATGGAAATGCCCATATGTAACTTCATAGATATTACAGTAAAAATTTCTTTCATACAGCCAAATTACGATAAAAATTCCTGGGAGTTTTTCCCCCCTTTTCCCATTTTTACAATAGAATTTAAATAGGAAAAATGGGAGAAAAGAAAATAATCCCGGGGAATTTTTATTTATAACTGGGATGATAGTGTCAAAATTAAGTAAAACATGTATTTCCATTAATTTTTAATACACGTAAAATAATAAAAAATCGTGTTATTGCCTAAGATAGACTTGATTTAGTGCGGAAGCTTTTGTTTAACGATCGCGAAAAAGTAAAAAAACGCATATTTTTCCATGGACTATTCGGCCTTGACAGGCAAGTTTTGATATTTGCAAAAAGGTCAAAAGTTATAGGTATCCCTAGTGTAGTTTTCTGTTGCTACCCTTAAGCCCCCAACAACTCAAAAAGTTATTTAAGAAAGACAATGTCTCTTTATCAATGATAGACTGTGCAAAGTGATGTCATTTGTATTTAACCGGAATTTAACTCGTGCAATTTTTTTTTTGTTAAAAAATTGCAAACTTGTGAAACTTAAAATAAATTTGTTGTTTTCATTTTCTTATCAGATTTCTTGGCTCCACTCAAAATTCCCACAAAAAAGATAAACATTAAAACAATCCGTCTCCTTAACAGGGTACAAAAACAATAAATAACAAAAAACTATTTATGTATTGGCAACAATAAAAATGAAAGAAAATAACAACAAATGCCCTACTAAATATGAAACATTTAAATAATAAACAAAACAAGTAAAGAGAGAACTTACTAACGGCTGTCTCTCAAAAATTAAATGAAAACAAAACAAATATAGGTACAAGGGAGAGAGGATGAGTGTAGGTGAGTATAGCGGTTAAAGTGTGGAATTAAGGAGCTTGAAGTTTTTTTTTTTTTGCTTATGTGAAACACAGAATTACTTGAAAATAAACATTTAATGTTAAATAAAAATCCTGTTAGAGAGGAGACCAAAATACGACAACAAATTTAGCTGCAGCATGGTAGCAACAACAACCCCTGTGGATACTTGCATCAAATCAACCACTTTACAATATACTGTACATTATTTTTCACAATCCGCAAGTTGGCAGAATGCAAAAAAAAACAACAACAAAAGAAAAAAACGACAGATGCAAGTAGTGGTTTTTTACATTTTCTTAAGATGTTGGGTTCCTTAATTAAACGCACTCATACAAACAGAAAGGAATACATACATACTACTACCATAACAATAATAAACACTCAACAAAAACAAAGCACACATGTTGCTGGAATAACAGCAACAACAATAAAGTCTTTAAAAAAACAACACCTTTTCCTCCTCTAGTAGTTATTACACCGTTTACCAGTCCAATAAAAAAAATTTTGTTATAATAAAAAAAATATTTGAGAGTTTTTCCAGGAATATTAAATTTAAGACCTTAAATCGGTTTAAAAAGAAAAAGCCGATTTTAATTTCACCTGAAACACATAAATTGTATGCTTTTATCAAACACTAAAAATATCAAAGAGATAAAACTCGATTTAGAAAACCCCACAGGCTTAAAGTGTTCGGTGCGAAATTATGCACATTGAAAATGCTTTAAAAATTATAAAATTTGCTCTTAAAATAAATATTCGGATGTGTTCTAGAACCCGAATTCACTCCAAAATGGATTACTTCAGCATTTTTGGTATTCTGCAATTTAAACCCACGTGTTTTTATTCGTTTTTAATTAGAGTCGAATGCAGTTGGTGAAAGTCAAACGAATCGACAGTTATTATTATATGTGATAGCATTTTTAACAAAAACCAAATTTTATTTTTTAGTTTGAAATGTTCTTTATTCAATTTAATCAAAAAATATATATATTTTCATACAAACATTAATAAAAAAAATTTTGTTTAACTTTTCCAAAAATTTCAAGTTGTTTTTATTAAACACCTTTTGTAATTGTTTATACGATAAAACGAAAGCTCCTGGTATTTTTATGTTAAAATTAAATTTTTTTTTTAGTTATAATAATGATAATGATAAAAAGCTGTTTTTTACGATTTTGATATTTAGATTTTTTTCGAACACCCAAAAACATACGGATTTAAGAACACCAATTTATGAATAATGCGGATTCAAAAAATTTTGCGTTTTCGATTAGAGTCGAAAACTAGAGCACACCTAATATTATGCATTTATTATAAAAACAAACTAAAAGAGCAATTCAATATACACATAAACATACAATCATACATATCGTCACCTAAAATGCAAAAGGACGTAACAACACTATTTTTTACAGCAGAAGCAAAAAACTTTACAAAATCAATAACAACAAGGTGTACTTGTGAGCATGTAGTTTAATAAGGCGAATCAATCAAAAGCTTTATTTCCAATTTTTTTTTTTGCATTTTAAGTGATGTGAAGCGGACAACCCAAAAAAATAGTTTGCCGAAATTTCGAATAACTTTTTTTCTAGAAGATATGAATGTGTGTGCCAAAAATTGTATTTTATGATGTTTATTTGTCGAGTTATGAGGTGCTAAAATGTTGCCGTTTTGGAAAAATTGTTTTTTTAAATTTTTGTTTTGAACTTAAAACAAATAAAATAAAAATTCCTAAAGGAAATCGTTTATTCTTTTCAAAGAAAAAACATTTAAAAAAAAAGTTTTCCATCTGCAAAACCAGAAATGACCAATTTAAATTAATATTTTTCTAATTTCGACCCATTTTTTGCTAAAATTAACTAGGAACTGATCCTTTTGAATTAAAATTTTTTCCGAAATTAGCGTAGAGTATACTCATAATGCTGTAAACGTTTTAAAGTGGGATATACATTAGATTAAAAGATACGTAAATAAGTGCCCATGATGGCGTACTGCGAAACCGGAAGTGATAATTTCAATAAACATTTTCTAACGTAGACCCAATATTTTTTTTTGTATATTTAAACCGCTATTAGCCTTCAGTATTCTTATTATATTTTAAAAGTTTTGAATATCCATAACGTTAAAAAGATATTAAAATTTATGTACATGCATATCGCACTAAGTACGATTTTAGGCGCTTGTTTTGTAGGCTGGTTTGTTCAATTTGTACACTCTCTTTTACAATATAATAAGGACAGCGTGGACTAATTTCGTTTAAAAAGAAAAAAAAAAATATTGAGTCTAAATTAGAATAATTTTATTGAAATTGTCAATTCCGGTTTCGCAGTGCGACAACCTTGGACAGATATTTAAGTATCTTTGAAAGTAATGTACATAGTATATCCCAATTCAAAACGTTTAAAGTTTATGAGAATAATATACGCTAATTTCGGATTTTAAAAAAATTGGGGCTAAGTTAGAAAAATTTAAATTTAAAATTATCACTTCTGGTTTTGAATTCGTTAAGAAATTTGCATGTCTTTAAAACTTATGGATTACCCATTTTCAAACTTTTACAGTTTATCAACACCTCAATTCCATATCATGCTTTGTCGACTTAGCATTTTATTAATGTTTTAAAGTTTTTCAATTAAGTATTGATGAACTTAAATTCTGTTAAATTTTGGCGTTGATTATCTATTCCAATCCAAAATTATGTACATAAAAGTACTTAGCATACAACTGAATGTTGTATTGCCCGTAAACTTCCAGAGCTTCTCTTGCAAAACTCACTTTTTCGAGTTAGCATGTTTTGGAATTGAGCTGTCAATTTTACCCTAGTCTAATTCTGGTAAAAAAAATTAAAATAAAAAATGGTTCAAAATTAGAAAAATTTTAATTAAGATTGGTCATTTCCCTGTCTGAAGACGTAAAATTTATGTTTTTAATTTTTGTGTATAAAAATATTTATATTTTTTTTTTTCTTTGAAACGATTTGTTTCTAGTTCGAAACAAGAATTTAAAAAAAAAAACATTTTTTCTTACAACGGCAACACTTTAGCACCCCATCCATAACTAGACAAAAAAACATCATACAAAAAATATATTTTGCACACACATTCATATCTACTATAGTTATCCCAAGGCAAATACCATACCAAAATCTCGTTTGTTTGTTAGGTCTGAACAAACCTTAAGTCATAAAATTGTATTTTCAATTTGCATTGTCCGCTTTTGTTTTTTGAAAGACAAATATGTACCTTCCAGTGCACCGAAGATCATTAAAAAAATGGTATCCTTGCACCTGCACGATTGTTGGGAAATCACAAGCCAAATCTAATACGGACAAACAATTAATTTTTCTAGCATTAAAACAAATACCAAAAGTACAAAATACATACATACATATTTTTCTTTATTTTTTAACCAATAAACTTAATGTGATTTTAAGTATATATCACTTGTATTTTAGGGTTTTTTATTTAGTTTATAAAAAGATCTGATTAAATAGAATGTATGCACGCATATCAATTTTAAATAATATATATATACAATTACCACCAATGGCCTTTTTTGCATTGATCATATCATATAAAAGTTGTAGGGATTTTTGTAAGGACAATTTTTTGAGAGCGTAGGAACAAATAGGGATTTTTTCTGGCTGCGTAGGTACTTTCCAAAAAAGTCTACAACATCACTGTTAGAAATATACATGCTATTTTTGACTTGTTGTACTTTTTGTAGAACTAGGGTTACCTTATTAAATGTAACATGGCAGAAATTATTCAAACACCTGTCGCATGATTTTGTTTAAAAAACCAACTTTTGAAAATGTGAAAAAAATTATTTTCATAATTTTTAATTCAATAATTGTCCAATAACACACAGATAATTATTCATTTACAGAAAATTATTGCTTATTTTTAATAATTGTTCCTAGTAATTGTTCACGTACCGAAAAACTTGCAACGACAGAGTGAAAAAACAGCATGCAAATTTGAGACACAAAAAATTTGTTGAAAATTTCTGATAGAAAAATTTTTACTAGCAAGAATTATTCAACCACCTGTTTCAAGTTTTTGCTTACAAAACAAAAATAAGTTTCATAATTTTTTTAATTAAAATTGTTTCAATAACATAAAATATTTATTTTTCTAAATTTAAGGAACAATATTCTTACGCAAATAGCTACGTAGTTCGAAACAATTGAATTTACATATTAAGAAATACAGCCCAATTATGAAAGAAAAACTCCCCGGGAGTTTTCTCCCTTCTCCCATTTTTCCTATGTTAATTCAATTGTAGAAATGGGAAAAGGGAAAAAACTCCCAGGGAATTTTTATTCATAATTGGGCTGATAGTCGCATATCTTACAGCGGAATAGTGTTGATATGCCAAAGATGCAGTGTTGCCAATGAAGTATTCTGAAATTACACACGACTGTGTCCCAAATTACACATTTGAAGAAAAATTACCTATGAATTTTTAATTTTTTTTAATTTAGTTTAAAATAAAAATCTTAACACTAAATTGGAATTAAAATATAAATATTAAATAAAAAAAACAATTTAACTAAGTGTAGTGTAGTACAACATACATAAATGTGCTGCGTTATTTTAAAAGTATTGTCAAATTGCAAAAATTAATGAAAAAACAGAACTGAAAAAAAAATTACACACAGTTTACACATAAAACTAATTACACATGGGCTACATATGTAAGTGGAAATTACACATAATATGTGTAATTACACATGGATTGGCAACACTAGTTTTTGCTAGTTTTTGCTGGTGAAGCCCTCAATTACTTTTTTATTTATTTTTTTAAATTAATTGGGAGACGAGTTTTGTAAATTTAAAAATTACTCTCTCGTTGCAAGTTTCTGCTAGTAAAGTAAATGAACACACCTGAAATATTTATATATATATATATTTTTTTTTTTTTTTAATAAGAAACAATAGTCAGTCACATGAGAAAGTTGTTGAAAACAATTCAATTAAGGAACGCATTAACTCGTATCTTAAAGGGGTCTTACACGGTCAAAATGCTTGTCATGCCGGCGAATTCACTCGTGTGCGTGCGTAATATTCGCCGTCATATCTAAATGACAAGCATTTTGACCGTGTACAGACCCCATTACAGTTGGGTACTGTAAAAGTGCATTGCTTGTTAGTTTGTGCTGGTGATGCGTTCATTTCATTTTTTATTTTTTTGAGTAATTGGGAGAAAAATTTTGTAATTTCTATATTTACTCTATCATTGCAAGTTTATGCTAGTAAAGTAAATGAACACACCTTATGTGATGAATTTAAAAATCTTGGTCATTTTTTCCTTATATCCGATTTGGGGAATTTCTTCGAAATTTTTATTTTTATCCAATCTTTCACTTAAGCAGTTGTTTAACGTTTCCGATTTGAGATGTAAATCGTTTTGTCTGGGTTTCAAGATTTCTTTTATAAATAAGAGAGTTTTTCAATTATTTTGGAAAATTTTTAAACTTCTAAGATTTTAGAAAAGTTAGAAAAACTTGTCCTGATAAGAAAATATTGTTTCACTATTTAATAAATTGTTCAAAGTAGTCTAGCAATTGTCATATCACCTTGACCTTTTAACCCCGATCTTTTGTAAGGCTTCTTATTAGTTTCCTTAGGAATTGGTGTATGTTGAAGTCAAAAACCCTTTTACTTTTGCTTAGCAGCTTCCCTTAAAGAAAATAAAACATAAATAACAACAACACAACCACTAAAAAGTATGCAGTTTATTTTTTTTTTATAACTTTTTAACAATTTCTGTAATCAAGTATTTAACAGAAGTCCTTCTTGATATTGTACAATTGCAGCTGCTGTTTATTTCTGTCAGTTGACTTCTACTTACAATTTGTTTGAATTTTTTTTTTTTTTTTTTATATAGTATGTATTAATAAAGGATATTCTGCAGGAAAAAAATATGACGACGCTATTGATAGTAGTTAAGAATACATTTAACCTAAGGATCGTAAAAATGTAATAATTTTAAAATTAATTCTTAAAATAACATGTTAGTTTTAAGCTCCTTTTCAAATTAAAGAAAAAATGTCTTTGTGTTTACATTGGTAAAGATGTCTAGAGGCAAGTCTCACTTCATAGGCAATAAAAAATGTTTAGAAAAAGCAAGTTTTCTTCTAGCAAGTCTTACTGTGTTAGCGTGTGAAAGTTAAATTATTTTCTTTATCTTACATCCGAATTGAGCTACAATTTAAAACTTTCAGCAAGTCAACTTGAAAAGTCAACACAAATTTTACATCTTTCTATAATTAATTTTCTATTTAACAAAATCTTTACTTCCTCATTTACCAAATATAATTTTAAATATTTTTTTTTTTTTTTCTTAAAACTATAACTCTGTTAATTCAGTCTGGGTTTTCATTAAAATTGCCTCGTGTTTATATGATTCTGATAAATATGTATTTGTTTCGAAATTATTTTTAGTTCATGACTAGTTATATACAACTTAAATAAAACAAAAATATAAGAATATGTTAAAAAAAAATACTAAAAAAAAACTATTCCAGTGCAAATTTGTTTTTCTAAAATTAGAAATTCATCTTTTTTGCACACAAGTTTTTATAAAGATAAAAAACAAACAAAAAAATCTTTTTTGTTTTATTTTATGCAAAATAAACTTTAGCATAAAATAGCCAGGGGTATTAAGTAAAGGGTGCTTTTTTTAACCTGACAGAACTTCAATTTGTAAAAAATAACACAAAAACTTAAATTTTAATTTTAAATTTCATAAAAATTTTTTTACTCGAAGATGGCATTATTATTTGAAAATGTTTTCGCGAATAAGAGTTGTTCTTGGCAGAGCGCATTATTGACGTTGCTGGCCGTTTGTCAAGAATAACGGGAAAAATTTTGGACTTCAAAGCGTCAATGTATAAAACAGCGACTTTAAGCAGTCCCACAGGAAATATTCAAATCGTACGACCTTGGGTCGTGTTGCGTCCGCCATATAGCACGTAGTGCCATTCTTTCAAAACCACATCTCGGATCAACGACATCCATATTTTCAAAAAAATAATCATGACTCGGTTACGATCTTCATTGGCCGTAACGCGAGCTACGTCTTTGTTTTTGAAGAAATAATGTCCACTAGCGGCTAAGCCGCAGCAAACGGTTATTGTTGTTGTTCTTGTAGCAGCGAGACCTGAAGAACAGGTGTTGCTGAGTTGACAATCCTTGGTCGGTTCGAGTTGTTCCGGTGCGTAGAACGGATTGTCGGGCGAACAAACGGTGCATTATAGTGGTTGTAATGGAGTCTGTATAGGGTCTGCTGTTGATTGGTCTCACTCCGTATGCGTCAATTTTGTTTATTAACACACCCCTTAAGCCAAAAGTTAGCACCATTACTGAAAACAAATTTGTCGTATATAAGTTACGCAAATTGATGACTGATTTTCAAGATAAATTTCGATAATATGGCAGAGTTGTTTAAGCATTAAAAGTGTCAAAAAAATAAGCGCAGTAATGACAATACGTTTGACAGCAAACCCTTTCGTAAGTTCTATCGGGCTTAAAAAACACCCTTTATATAAATACGTTATATTAAAAGAAACAAATATTAAAGTTAAATGACAAATTTTAGTGACAAATTTGCAAAAAAATAAAAAGCTAAATGACAGTTTGGATTTGACATCTTAAAATTTATCACATGATAACTAAAGTAGGCCAAAAGTCGGCAAAGAAGGCTATTCTAGAAAAAACGAAAATACTAGGCAAAGTGTGCAAAAAAGTAAAAAAAAATTTAATAAAAAACATAAAGCCATGTGCTTTTTTTAAATAATATATTTGTGTTAAAAATAGATGTGCAGGTAACCCTCGATTTACGCGGTCTGTTGGGACCGAAAAGAGCACATGTAAATCAAATTCGCGTAAAACAAGGTTCAGGACTGGTATAAATTCCGTTTATGGGACCAGAAATTTAACATATAAATCAAAACATGAGACAAATACAAAATTTAATTTTGGGAACACATAGAATTACAAATTTTTTTAATAATTTTATTTTAATAAAATCTGGGAATTATTTCTTTTTCATAAGTTACTTTATTACATTCAACATTTTTTATTTTTCGAATTTATTCTATGAGCTAAATATCAGTTACGTATTTTTATAAAGCTTTTTGTAATAGTTCTTTATAAAAATACATAACTGAAATTTAGCTCATAGAATAAATTCGAAAAATAAAAATTGTTGAATTTTATTTTAACTATTTAAAAATTAAGGAATGATTTTTATAATGATGTGTATAAAGCTTTATTATAATATTTGTATAAAACATTTAAATTAATAGAGAACACAAAAAAAGTGCAACTTATTCGAATATTTAAAATTAAAAATATAAGAAAATTATGTCATTTGTAAAATAGTCAAAAACAAACTAAGCCAAGGCAAATTTACTAAAAAAAAACCGGAAAAATTATACTGGTTACTTAAAAAATTTAAACAATTTTCAGCAAGCAGTAAAATGATACTGGTTACTGGAAAAATGAAAAGTAAGCAGTAAAAAAAAATGTGTAATGCAGTATGCCCATGTATGTTTAAAAAAATATTGTATAAAAAACCTTTTAATTTTTTGTAAAATATGTATGCACTTGTGCAGTTCCATTTTAGCACACAGCTGATGAAGTGGCGATAATGTGAACTAACCGAGGTCGGTTCACATTATCCAATTTTTCCCCATTTTCGATTGTAAAAAATTGTAGCGCCATACTGTGTTTTTGCTTAAAAAGTCTAGAAAGCAGTGTGACCAGAGCTTAAAAATGTTTACAGCTAAGTCTGGCACTAGACATGGCCAAAAAATGCTAAAACTTATTTTAAAAAATGCTAACATCTTTTAAAGATTTTTGTTAAATATGTATTACTAGTATGAAATTTTATTCGAAACTAAATACATTTTAGTGATTTATTTTTTAACGAAATGAAAATAAAATGGTTACATTTAAACAAATGGGTAGATTTTGTAGCTCTGATACATGCAAAATTTAAATGATTTTATTTCTATGCGATACAAATTTTTTTAGGTCATTTTATTCCCTATAGTTTAAAAAAAGTTGAAGTTTTAAAATGATTATTTTTTCAGTAGTTTAGAGCAAAAACAAGTTTCAAGCATTTACAGTATAGAATTTTTATCTAAATACAAAGTGGAATTGCTCTGTACTTTTATATCGTAAAATTAAATGGCAAATAATTTTTACAGTCAACACAATGACGGCAGTTCTAATATTCCCTAAATATTATATTTTTTTACAGGACAGGTAAGATGTTTCTTAAGATAAGAATTAACTATTTTCAAACGAAATTCAATTTTGAATACAACTACTTTTAGTCAAAATTTTATTATCTATATATTAAAAATAAGTTGTACTATGTTCGTCATTTTATAACTCGAGAACCACTCAACCGATTATCAAACGAGTGCATGCGTTGGAAAGGTCTACTTTCACTGATGGTTTATAAAAAAAAACCATCGAAAAATTTCTACGAATATGCGTTATACGCGCACTTTTGCGATGGTGTGTTTTCTCTATATAAAACGTATTTTTTTCCTTATGAGAATTACATTTTGTCAGTATGTAATACAAAGACGTAAACGTATGTTATTGTATTGTCCAGCAACGCGGGCAGGGTTACTCTAGTTTTTCTATATAAATTATATTTTACTCAACCTTGGAACTCAAAAAAATTTAAGTAAAACCAATAAAACTATTGCTCCAAATTTTTAAAATCGTTATAAAAAATCTAAATGAAAATGTTGCAGCTAAATAAAAAATTTTAATGCTAAATTTAGCTACAAAACTACAAGAAAGTATTGAATCTCTTGATATTTGTAAAGTAACTGCTGTAACACTTGCTCCTTTTTCCAAAAGTTGCAGAGTTTCATATTTTTCATTGATGGTTAACAACTTTCGGTTACTCTTGGGCATAATACAAAAAAATATTAAGTTCAAGTGATTTATATGTGTAACGAAAGACAATTTATCTTCATTAACAAAACTCAACATACATATGTTTTCATTTTTTATTCAATCGAGGGATACCCAAAATTAGAAAATAAACGAAAACCGCCAACATTTTTGTTCACTATTTAGAGCCATTAAACTGTGTTCACTATTTAGAGCATTAATACAAAAAAAATAGATGTTCAAATTACTGGAAGTTCACATTACCGAGAGTTCACTGTATGTATATTTCTTATAGAAAGGTATAATTATGTACCTTAATTTATTAAGTTGCATATTAAAAAAGCCATAAACTAAATTGTCTGAATATATAATAAACAAATAAACTGTTAACTTCTTTATTATATAAAATTTCCATAAGGAAAGTAGTCACCATTTAACCAGTAAGTAAATAAAAGATTTATCAAATTTTTTTTTATCTTAATAATGTCTATACATACTTATAAGTGCAAATTTTTGATCCATTAAAACTTAAACAAACATTGGTTATTTTAATAATAAAGTTCTTAAAAAAAAATACAAAACTATTCCTTGCAAGACAATTTATGACATTTTTTAATATTAACTCTATAAGATGGCATGAAAGCGAACCAATTTCAGTTCAAATAGACAAGTGGTGGCCTAAACATACATTGATATATATACATATGTATATAGTTACATATGTGTAGGATAGCCAAAAATTTGCTTGATATGTTTTGTTAAAAATAGCAACAGCTCAATGAGAAAAAGTTAGTAATTTTAGAATTTTTGAGTCAAACAAAGATAACAGGCAGATACTTTATCAACGGATTTTGCTTCCAACTTAATTTTTATACATATATATGAACAACTGTAGTAAGCCAACCTGCTCCCTGAAAAGTTATAAATATTTAATTTACAGTTTCAAATTAAAAAGTTACTGTAAACTTTTTGGACCTTAGTTTTTTTAAGAGTTGAACTCAAACAAAAATTTGAAGTTCGAATTTAACTATTCCCAAAAATATATGTTTAAGATTCTATCAAAATTTGGTACATCTTCTCTTGTATTTAAAGAAGCAGAACATTTTTAAAAGTAAAAGGTATTTCATAAAATGTAATCTAACTTAAAAAGTTATCAAAGTCCAAAAAGAAAACGAATTTCCTTGGATGAATATGTCAATGGACTTGTGTTTAATGATAAATAAAAAAAAACAACGTTACTAGAGCATGTATACAATCGCAAGAATAGACTAGTTAAAACCAAATTTTTAAAAAAAAACTTATAACCGTTACGGTCCCTGATTCAATTAAAAATTATTTTGCTTCTACTGATAATTTTTAAATTTCGAGTTTATACCTCTTGTTGATCAAGTGCAATATCTTTTAATTCTAAAGTCTTATTATTATTATATTAAGCTGTATTTTGAGTGACAAAAATGAACCGCTTAGTGCATTAAAGGGTTAAATGTAAACTTCAATAACTTGTTTTCGGCAAAACCATTAAAAAAATGTAAAGGAATTCGAAGGAACTTTTATTTTTATGAAACTTATAATATGTGAACAAATTTGAACTTAGACCTTTTCTTAATTTGTAAGCTAGAGTGGACTTACATATTTATGTATATATTATTATTTGCCAAAAATTATTGTGCTTCAGAATGATATATATGTACATATATACTTACCCCCATATTCATAAAAACAATTTTGATTTATAAAAGGTTTATTAAACAAATTTCCCATGAAAATTCGTTCAATAAACCTTTTATAAATCAAATACATCTCTTATGAATATGGGGTAAAGTATTTAGGACACATTTTTGGAGTTTATTCATTATGCCTAATTAACCAATTGTTTTTATAGAAATATATACATATTACTTTTTTTATCTTCTTCAATATTTCACAACAATATGACATAAATTTCAAAACATTAAGACTGGAATGAACAACGTGTAGACAAAACTGCTGATTAATGGCATTAAAATTTACTATTCAACTACAATAATACAATTTTTGCAAAGAAAAAAATTTAATGCATGAGGAAAAACATTTGTTAAATATTTACAGAGGATTTCCATAGATAATTTGGAAATTTGCCATTTTTTGTGGTCTAACGAAAAAAAAGCTAATTTAGTTGCTGATAAAGAATAAAA
The DNA here is from genome assembly GCA_943735925.1 of Pollenia amentaria. Classification (NCBI taxonomy): domain Eukaryota; kingdom Metazoa; phylum Arthropoda; class Insecta; order Diptera; family Polleniidae; genus Pollenia; species Pollenia amentaria. The sequence goes on along the minus strand of OX031008.1, from coordinate 192,589,946 downwards.
TGCTATAATTAACCCCAAAATATAGAACTCATACATACATACATACATAAATATTTAGTAGTGCAAAATACATTTAAACAATAAACTCACAAAATATAAAAAATAGTATTATATTAGCAAAAAATAAAGAAGAATGGAAAAACGCAAATAAATTAGAAAAAAAAATCGCAACTAAAACTTTTTTTTTAACTTTGTTTGATTGACAATTATAAATACGACATAATAAAAAAAACTAAACTAATAATATGTTAAATGTTTAAAAACAACAACAAATAACCAGCAAAGATAATTGTTCAAACTTTTTTTTATTTCTGGCTTGTCATAATGAAGAAAAGATGTTGAGCAACAATAAATATAAAATTAAATTAAAAATATACGATCAAATGAACTTACTATGTATATACAAAAACGATAAGATTAACAAACAAACAGAACTACACACGAAAAAGTTATTTAAGTAAAAATAATAAAAAAAAGTGCAAAATACGAATAAAGACGAATGTGGTAAAAAAATCGTTAAAAACGTGTTTGACGTTTTGTAAGATTAAATCAATATTTAGCGAAATAACATTTTACTGTATATAATACCGGGGTATGTATGTATATAGGAAAATAATGCTTAATTATAATATTAATTTTAAGTTTTAAGTTACTAGGTAATTTAAAATACAAAAGAGTACTTATGTAAAGCACATGTAACAAAATTGTTAATAATAATTAAATTTTACATGAGAAATTTATAATGACTTTGCGCAAACTCACCCGGGTTATAAGCAAACAAACAATCGTCATTGTACAGTGTTTTAAAATCTTTTTTTTTTGTATTGATTATTTGTAGATTTAAAATAATGTTTTACAAAACTAATTTTTGTATTTTTTTAACTACGGCCTTGCCAATTGTCTCGTTAAGACTGCTGAATAGTATTGGGACTAGTTGATATTTCGGACAATAGACTAGTCTATGACTAGTGGATCGTCACAACTATAGACTAGTCTATGGACTAGTGGATGTTTTAGACAATAGACTAGTCTATGGACTAGTGTATAGTCACAACTAAAGACTAGTACGTATATAGACTAATGTATAGTTACATCTATAGGCGTGGACAATATTCTCCTGTTGATGGTGGCCTAATTGGTAAACTGGTGATATATAGCATATCTTGTAAGCCTAGAACTCGGTAGGGCCTTGACGGCCATAGTAGGCGTCAACCGACCCATCCACTCGGTGAGGAAACACTTTATGGTTGTACAAACGGCACTAGAAGGTGTTGGATTGTTTCAAAGTGTTACAAGTCACATACAATGCCTTTCGATGATTTCAGCTCTTTAAAAAAAATTTACATATACGTAGTATTCAGTTAATGAACCAGTGTACAGACACATATAGAAACTTAGATTTTATGGACGCATAAATATGTATACGACAAAAATAATTAATTATTTAATATTTTTAATATTCTCTGCAAGGATTTCTCAAAATTGGTTAGCTTAAACTACTGTGATTTTATATTTCTAACAAAATTTATTATGAAATATAATAGCGGTATTCACACCGAGCTTGTTAGTTTGTTAGTCGTTAATAGTTACTTTTTTACACGCATTTTGTTTTTGTATATTTAACGCGATACCGGATTAACATTTAACAAATTAACGACACGGCACCCCTGATAAAATAGTTGTTAGTTGGTAACTTTTTTTTTACACTTTCTCGTGGCATGTTTTATTTTTTCCAGAATAATAAATTGTGTCAGAACAATAAATCAGTTGTTTTACTATGAAAGTTACCAGACTAACAAAGTTTTAAAAAGGGGTCGTTCACAGTTGGTAACTTTAACAAATTAACAAACTACCGAGTAACAAATTAACAAGTTCGGTGTGAATACCGCTAATATGTTGTAAAAACAAAATTTAATATTAACTAATTGGCAGCAATGATTAAGTGCCGATGATGTTTTGAGCTTGAATTCCTATATGCATATTCCTCGTTTGTTTAATTTTTTTTTTAGCAAACAAATTATGATTTGAGTATGAATATAAAGAAAAATTACTAGAGGGAACTATAGTCATTCCCCATTAGTTATTTAAGACCTAAACAAAAAACTTGAAATTATATTTTGGACGGATAAGATATTTATGTAAAACCTTAAAACTAATAGGGACAATAGTGAAAATAAAAAAAATCGTTGGTCTCATATAGAAAGGCCCTAACTCACATAATTGCTACTTTACAGGAGAAGCTTAAAACCAAGCACCCAAAAAATTAATTATGATAATTTTCAGGTACCAAAAAATTGGCACTTTTATGAAATATTCTATAAAAATTAGTTTTGATTATTATGAATGAATGGAAATAAATATCTGTTGGACATAACTATTATAAAATAACTTTTTACATTGTTCATAACTACAATATTCGATAAATATTTGTTCTCTTCTCTATAACTATTATTAAAGACTTTTATTATTTTATATTTACGATAATAATTATTTTGAATATTTTCTTAATATTAATTATTTAATGCAAATCTAAGAAGTCTTCAATCAACACATCTGTTAAATAATGGTCTCGATCTCATTAACGTACTCTCAAAGGATAATATCATCTCTGTATATGACTTTATATCTATCATAAATATTATAATATATAACTTTATATCTATCATAAATATTAAAATCTGTAACCTTAATCAACTAATATAATAGCTGATGGCCCCGGTAGCCAGTGCCAGTGTTAACTTCCCCCACCACAAATTAAAAAAATGCACATTAGGGAGGGAAAATTTTTAAAATATTATTAAATTATTTTTAAAGTAGATCACTAATGAATGGACAAAAATAAAATCTATTAAATTAAACTTAAACAGTAAATAGTATATGGGCATTTCCTCCGAATGGTCAACCAGGATGGAAAAATAAAATGTTGAAAATCATCGTGTTTTATTGTTGAAAAATCCCACAAAAAGCAGTAGTAAACAAGTGTGTGAATTTACCAGAATAAAACAGTTGAAGAAACGTTATCTGTCTCTTTCTCTCACTCAGCAAATTCATTAATTTACAATGTATACGAAAAAGACACTCATGCTTTGAAGTATAAAATCGTATTAAATATAACAGAGTTGTACACTTAATACAAAGGGTGAAAACCGCTTATGTTTTTATAATAGAATGGTATATATAATATGCTATGATATCTCAGCGGTTTTACTTGAGGAAATTGGGCTTCAAAATTAAAATCTCTCTATTACAATCAATTAAGAATAGAAAAATGTAAGGAGAACCAAAAAAGTTCGATTAACGGTTAATTAACGATTAAAACATATACAGGGGTGTTCTGAAAATCGAAAACGCAAAACGCAAGAATTTAAAAGTCGTTTTTTTAATAAGATTTTTGTAGTAAAAGAAACCAAGTACAATACAATACAAAAATTTCTCTATTAAACGGAATTCCATAAAAAATATAAAAAAATTGGATTAAGAGTGTATCAAAAATAACTTCAAAATTATTGCGTTTTACGTTTTCGATTTCCAGAACACCCCTGATAGAAAAATCGTACGTTTGCTACCCGTACGTTCGCGACCGGTACTTAACCCAATTAAACAAAAACCAATAGAGATATTTTATTGTGTAAAACCTGTATAGAAACCTACATTAATACACTTTTAAAATAAATTAATCACGTTTGAATATGCCGATCCATTTCGCAGAGTTTTACATTTGACTACTGTCAGCCAAAGTTGACTTCTATTTTGCGTACGTTCGTGACCACATGTTTATAAATATCATTATAAAAACTTAAACTCGATGAAATCCATCTTTTGCACTAAACAAAGTGCTACCAAAATGCTATCGAATCGCAAAAAAATGTGAGGAAAAGTTTTGTTTTCTATATTATTTGTACATCAAAAGCGTATTATGCCCATATTGATTTAGGTCTAAACAAATAAAATTGGCTATAAAAACTTAAACAAAGTCATACGTGATTTAAAGTTTCGGGAATTCTCGAAAACTTTGAATTACATGAACGGCTAAATGATGAGGGTTTGATAATAATTTTAAATTAAAAAAAGGATTTCTTTTTATATACCTTCTTACCAACAAAAACACATCCTTTAGAAAACAATTTGAGTAAATAAACTTTTTTACATAAAATGAGTTATAACTGTTACATTCAAGCCTGTTCTGAAAATTACGTGCTTTTATTATAACACGTGTGATTTGGTGGTGTTCTGAAAATCACACCTTTTTCGTATTTTTCAGTGTGCTTTCGGCAATTGAACTGAAAACACAAAACGGAACGGAACACCACAATATTACAAGTGCGAATTTAAAGCACATGTGATTTTTAAAATTACGTGATTTGAAATCAAGTGATTTTCAAAACAGGCCTGATTATTTCTTATTTACAACTATTATAAGTAGATTTAAAGATGTCAATTAGTAAAAGTTATGGCTGCCGAATACTTTTATTTACCCGTTAATAGTTATCATAAATTTTTAAAAATCAAAAATTAAAATAATAATTGAACTTAGGAATAAAATCTACTAAAAGAAAATCTTGCCAACACTTGTGTCTTTTGTGGATCATTTAATAGCGTAATACATATACTTTCAACATGACATAATTTAAAAGACTATCACGATAAATATCTATCGAACAGCGGTATATGCCTGCTCAGATATCCTTCCAAACACAATATAAATAATCGGCCATGTTCTAGAAATCGAAATCGATTAAAATTTAAATCGAAGGAAGTTTTAAGTTGAAATTTTTTTGAAATTACCGTAGTTTTTCATGATTTTAAGAGTAATTAAAATAATTATAAGAGGTACTCACAGTATGAAGTATATAAAATGGAATAAAATTATGAACCTTTGAAACCGGATCATTTTGAAATTTTGTTCGATTTAAATTTCACTCGAATTCGATTTTTAGAACATGGCTGACTATTTGTAACTTAAATCACATTACTATAAATTAAAATTTAGAACAACAGTTATACCAAACCTAGACAATGGCCCTGGCAACCAGAGCTATTATTATATATTTATGTTATATTTATATAACATTAATATCAAATAAATAAATAAATAAAAATTTATTTGTAATAATTATGCGCAATTTTTATCGAATAAAATAATTGTATGTATAACTATCAAGTCCTTGCTAGAAACTCTATGTATCATAATGAAAAATTGCTTGAAACCCCTTTATTTTTTAAATTATTACATTAAATTTTTGTGACGAGCTGTACTTGTGTGAATTGTGTTGGAAACAACTTAATTTCAATTTGGAAAAAATCGATTTAGGGATTTTCTACATGAACCCAACAATACATCTAGAAGTTTTTGTAATACATATTTCGGCAGGTGTACTTCCCAAATTTTTTTGTGTACTATGCCAACACTCGTTCCCTTAGAGATTTGTTTTACAAAAACAGTTATTGAATATACCTATTTGCTCTGTAAAATAATATTTTGCTATTTTTGTTTTACAATCGATTTTAGCATACATATTAATTATTTACAGGAATTCAATGGTTACAATAAAAAGAAAAAAAATTATTTTTATTTTTTTTTTAATAGAATTCGCAATACATACATACAAGGGAAAAAACATATGTATGTGCATTCAATTATAGTTGTCACGGTGTCGTTAAATAAAATGTGTTTGCAATTTGACAGGGAAAATGATTTAGAATTGTTAAATAATGTTGTTATTTTTTTAAAAAAGATAAGAAAAGGTTAGAAAAAGTGATTCTTATTTAAGTAATAACATTAGCTTGATATTCTTAAACAAAATACTGTAACTATTTTACTAATTTTATTTTAAAACCAATGTCGTTCAAATCGTTAGGTTACTTTAGGTAAGAAAGGCTTGTGCGAAGCAAATTTCACACCATCACCCAGAGACCTATATGGTCCATTGTGACGCCTTAATTAGTGAAAGAAATCTAGTATGAAAGTGTAGGATTAGTAAAGAGTGAAAGCACAGGAAAACAAGATAGTGGAAGATAAAAAAATCGGACAGAACATGCCAAAACTATACTATCAAACAGGAAAACTGCACTGAATGTTCCCAGTCCCCAGCCTCCTGCCGCGCAGCCAGGTCATTCCCATTACGAATCTCGTCAGATTCTCGAGCCCACAGCCGAGATATCTCCCAATTCGTGCAGGAATCTGCTATCCAACCCCCTCAGCGTGCTGTTCTGTAGCTGGGGCAGTGGCACAGAAAGTGCTCAACTGTATCCAAGCCCTTTGGGTCCTCATACAACCTACATATATCCTACATATATTTCAAATCGTTAATCAGGCCTGTCCTAAAAATCACAAGAATTAAAATCACTTGTTATTTTATAATCACAATTATTAATTAAGGGTGTTTTGAAAACCACAAAAGTTTTAGCTGACCGGTTTAAAATCACAATTATGAAAACAGTTTTTTGACCGGAACACATTTTTCCTTGTGATTTCAAATTACTTTCACAAAAAGTAATTTTTAGAATATGCCATAATATCATGAAATTTTTATGAAAAACTCCATTTTATAGATACCATGATTCTAAAAAGCTACATTAACTGCTAAAAATATCTGCTTTAAATTCTATTTATAGCAAATATGTGGTTATTATAATTAATTTTGTTAAATTAATATTTGTATTTAGTATAGTACCTACGTATGTATTTTTTGTTCAGGTGCATCTCTCGTGTTTGAAATTTGTTGATTTAGCTTGATTAGAGATGTGGCGCCTCTAAAATTCATTTAGTTGGCAATTTTTAATTTATTAAAAGACCTTCTCACTTGTATGTTTAATCATGAGTTTATTTAATAATTTTTAATTTATATTTTTTTTTTGTGGCTTTAACGAAATGTTTCTCATTCAAAGTGAGCAGTTTTTGTTATCATTTTTTATATATTGCCAAAGAATAATATGTTTTCTTTTCAAAGTTATTATTAGTTTTATTAATACAACAATAAATTAAGAAAAAATTTGCAAACATAACTTTAAATTTGGTTTAAAAATATGATTTACGTCATTGGGAAGTCGGTTTTGTGGTTTTAGAAAATAATTGATAAAGTTTATAATAAATGTTAGCAAATTGAATACTATCACGATTAATTAGAAATGCAGATTTTTGAAATAAAGTATTTTTAAATTCCTTTTATTACTTACTATTTATTTATTAATTTATTTACTGTTTATCTTAAATTTATACAAAAATCTTATTCCTCTAACGGATTTGGTTGCATAAGGTTACTGTTACTATTAAGGTTTATTTTGTTTAGTTCCAAATTTTTTGTGTACTTTATTTTAAAGTAAACATCATATTTTTCTAAAAGTATTGTTCTTAAGAAAATTTTTGTTGAGAAGAAATACAAAAAGTAATTCTCTTCCATCCGTTATAGGGTTGCGAAAACAAGAAAACCCTATGACTTCGGGAGTCTTAAGCTTTGTTTGTTATAATGTTAAGATCTTTAGGAATAGATTAAAGTTATGTTAGAAGTGTTTAAATTCCTATCGCATCCTATAAATCTTAAAATATTTTGAGAATGTTTAGAAGATTGGCTACGTTTTGCATATTTTCATCTAACGGGTTAGAAAAATTGTTAAAAAAGTATTGAGATCAAATAAGAATCCGTGTGTGCAATAGGTATGTTCAAGCCTTATTAACAAATTTTCTACTGTACCTATATAGAGTCGAAAGAGTGGTAGTTGAGATTAAGACAATTTCTTACATTTAACCTTGTCTGGTTTATCTTTAATAGCAGTCCGATGTTCTAGAGAAAGGATCTTCCTGTCTGGTCAATATGTTTCTTATGCGGGTTAAAATACCGTGGTTCAGTTGCAAAGCAAATTGCGAAGTTTAAAAAACGCGTGTAGAATTTAATAATATAAAGTGTGCCAAAAAGGTATCGATACGTACACAGTAAGTAAACTGTTCATCGTTAAACTTGATAATACATTGACTTTGACTGCAAAGGATCACAATGTTTTTGATCTCAGACACCGTGTTTGGAAATATTTAACTTAAATGTTGTTGTTATTTCATCAATCAATCAATCAACAGAAAAACAGAATACCTTTATATTTATTTATTTTGGAGGTATAACATTGTAACCAAAATTTACCATATTTTAAGTTGTAAAAATTTTCTCCATAAAATCAATTGATTTTTAAAATTATTTTGTAAAAAAGCAATACCTAATAAAAAATTTTTACAAGAAAAAAAATATTAAAATATCTTGTCTTATAAACAATCTGAAGAATTTAATCTCAAAGTGCGTTCCTAGTGTAGGTATATGTTGTCATTTTGAGTATAAAATTTTACATATACATATCGCACTTAATCAACAAGAGGGTATTATCTCAAAATTTTTATTTTTCCACTTTTTCGAAAAAATCTACACGCTATATTCATATCTGCCCGCTGTAAAAATATCTTGCTATTTTGTATACTTTTTGGTAATGAAACGGTTGGTTTAAAAATTCATTTCCATATGCCTTCAATGTTAAATTAAAAATTGTTTTGCTTCTACTGAAAATGTTTAAATTTTGAGTTAATACCCTCTTGTTGATTAAGTGCGATATGTTTGTGTAAGATTTACCAAGCCTAAAAAATCATTCCCTTAAATAGTTAAATTGTGTAAAAGCAACCACTTGTTGTGTCCCCCAACAATTAAAATGATAATTTTCGTTTTTTACAACCCCAATCTTTAAAAACTTTTATTCGCTTACCTCCATCATCCATTCAGCGACAATTTTACGCATAGGTGGCGTAATATCCTTTTGTACTGTCTTAAAATAGGTGCATATGGGTTGTGGCCTTTTCTCTTCCGCCTTTAGAGCATTTTCCAAGCAACGATCTGTTAAAAACGTGGGATCTTCTGTGGCCGTATTAACATAATCTAAGGAACGATTAATGAGATTATTGACATAAATACTATTTTGTTGCTGTTGATTATTCTTGGTGGTTGATGTTGTGGCTTCATTTTTGTTGTTGGTTGAGCAAAAGTTGTCAACAAATTCATTGCTATTTTCATCACATTGTAATTTGGCTGCGTGACAGTAATTGTTATTAGAAGAGGTGCTGTTTAGTAAAGAAGCGGAGGAGGTGGTAGAGGATATTGAGGATGTTAAGGGATTACTGCTGCTACTTAGACTGGAGCTACTGCTGGTAAGGCTGCTGCTCGAGCTACTGCTGGAATTGTAACCGGAAGAATTTGTCGATGAGCAACTCGTCGTAGAGGATAACAACGAGGAGCTGCTGGAATACAGTGAGGGTGGTGAGGTAGATGTTATTGTAGAAGTGCTAGTATTACTATTGTTGTTGTTAACTATTGTCTGTTGCTCAACTGGTTCTTCATCTGCTGTTAAAATAAATGAAGATTTTTGTGATATTTGTTGCTGTTGTTGTTGCTGCTGCTGATGATGACACAATATTTCCGTTTCATATTCGTGCATTATATTTTCTGTACACAAAAGGTCCATGATTGTTTACTTTGTAGAAAAAATTATTGAATTTGTTTTTTAAACAAAAAGGTTTTGCTGATAAACTCTAACAGCCCCTCTAAAGTTCTTCAATAAGTTCGATTTTTCCACAAAACAAAAATAAGTTTCATTAACCCGTTTTTAGCAAATTTAAACCTTTTTTTTGAGGTTAAAAACGATCAATTCGAATATTTAATATTTCAGTTTTTTTATGTATAAACTACAAATTACACTGTTGTTTTTCTAAATTACTTCATTATCACAACAGCATTTAAATTTTTAAATATATTTTTTCTTTTAATTCTTTTTTTAATAATTCTTTATAAATTCAACAAGTTATTAATGTGTTTTTTGCATTTAAATTCTTTATTCGCATACTTTCTTTTGCTTTAAACTTCCAAAAAACAATAATAGCAACAACACGCACACGGCATATTATTAAAAAAAAACACACACAAATTTGTTTTTGTTGGTTTTGTTTTTATTTCGTTTTTTACGCAAAACAAATACAATCTTTTGAATGCCGGGTTATGACGGGGGGAAGGAACCGTTTAGATTGTTTTTGCTTTATTTGTTGTACTTTGTTTTTGTTTTCTTTTTGTATTTTTTTGGGAACAATATTTATTTCGTTTTATTTAATTTGCACTCGAAAAACGTTGCCAAATTTCTGCAAACAAACAGCAATCATTTAGGTATGTAGTTTTATTTGATTCAAGTACCTTTCAAAGTACCGTTATATTAATTTTTAAAAATCTTAATCACTTTCAAGTTAAACCGACTTATGATCTTCGTAATCTGGCTACCTTTTTCAAACTTGGCTAATAATTTTGCTGTTTTAAATATTAACTCTTAACTGTAATTCCAATACTACAAAACACTTTGTTAACAGCACACCAGACAAATCTTTCCTTCCACGCAGTCGAAAAGAAACAGAACCAACAGTTTGTAAATTTTATACGACATTGTGCCGGCAGCCGGCTTTTTGGTGAGAGAGTACAAAGAAGGCTCTCAAAACATAACGGCGTAAAGTTAGTGATCTAGCAACGTGGTTGTCCTAGCCGACAAAAATATGGTAGCTCTATAAATAACGATCATTAGTATTTAAAATAATTAAAAAACAGAATTTGAGAATTATTTAATTTTATATGTTATTTTTATTATATTAATCATTTTTAATTTTCGAATGTGTATGGAATCATTCCCAATTATATGTATGTATATATCTATAGCTTCAATGCTAACCAAAGTTTTAAGCAAAAAGTATGTGAAATATTGTAGGAATAGAACTATTGCAAAAAAGCTTTATGAATTGTAATTTGGTTCATTTACCACATGCGAAAAATAAAAATGGTTAATTAATTAGAAATAGTTAAAATCATAAATACATATGTTATTTTATTCATGCAATATATTAATATATATTTACTCATTTGTTGTTATTCATAAGTTCTTATTAAATTAAACAATTTTAAATATGAATATACTTTTAAAAACATTTATTGTTATGCCCTCTTACATTAATTAAATTACTTCGAACATATACAGGCCTGTTACAGAAATTGTTCGGAATATTGTGCAAACTAAACAAAAACTTTTTTCGATTGAAAAATTAAAAATTGTTTAACATCAAGATTATGAGTAACATGAAGAAATGTGACCTCTCCTTCTGTCGAACGTCTCCTACATAGTACCTCAGGTGACGACCCCATGATATAAAACACATGCGGACATGTTCTACAAATCGAAATTAAGTGGATTTAAAATCGCACAAATTTTGAAAACGAGTCTGTAAAGAAAGTTCATAAATATATTTAATTTTATATGCTTCATGCTTTGGGTAATAATTGTCTTTACCAGAATCACTGTTTAAAACAGGAAAAACTACAGACATTTTGTAGATAATTGAGATCAAAATCTTGTTCGATTTCAATTCCACTTCATTTCGATTTCTAGAACATGCCCGAATACACATGTTATTATAAAAACTATTTATTTAAATAAAATGTTAAACCGCTACTCTTTAATTTTACATTAAGAAAATTCAAATGTTAAGCGTTTTAATAAAACAGGTTAATAAAAGGTTTATGAAACGGATTTTATATGAAAATTTGTTAAATAAACCTTTTATTAGCCTGATTTATTTTTTATAAATAAGTGGGTAAAAATTTAAATAATTTATTAATATTAAACTTATGCAATAATATAAAATTTTTTACTTTGCTAATTATGTATGTATATCACTTATTTTTGCCTTTAAGTACAAGGTTTATGCAAAATCTAAATAAAATATCAAGTATTGATGAATTTATATATCCAAATATGCAGTTCGGATGCATAAATTTTTCAATGAGGGTTTTTTAGTGTATTATTACTTATAATGAGTTTATAGCCTATTCAAATCTGGGTCATAAATGTATTTTAAGTAGATTATTACTAATTTAAAATTTTTATTGAGCAGGTTTTAGAGCCAGAACAGACGGTGAAACGCAACTGCAACAAAACTGCAACTTCTAGTTAGTTTTGCGTTTCATTTGGTATTGTGCCATAGACTTTTTGAGACTTATTGGAGTTATTTGGAAATCAATAACGTTGAAACCGGCGTCCAGGAAACTCTTGTTTGCGTTTCATCTTTTTTTATAGAAAACCGAAATGATTTTGATAACATATTCACATTTTAGTACAATTTCAGTTGCGATTTAAAGTGTGCTTCCTTATTCGTGTTTTACCTGCAAAACCAGAGTTTTGCGCTAAACCAGTGTTTTACTACTTTTGTGCAATACGTTTTTCATGTTCAAAAAAACTTAATTAAAACTATTTTTTCTCCAAAACATGCCGAAATTTGAATTAAGCCTTTACCCACTTATGAAAATATGTTATATTAGCTTAAAAGGTTGTATTTTTATGAAAGTAAACTTTCTATAAATTTTGTGTGTTTTTTTCATAATTGCTTTTTTGTATATGGGGAGAACTCAATTTTAAAAATATTTTCCGTATTATGCAAAACGAAATCATTACAGGTGATCCTAAAAGCGCGGCTGATATCTTTTTTTCTTTAGCTTTATAATTGTTGGATGTCAAAATTTTTTTTTTTTATCTTTGTTTCTATTTTGATTTGTTTCGGGTTTTGACATTGTACAATGATTTTACAAAAACAAATTCCTTGTGGTTTTGTACGAGTTGTACTTGTTGTACTACCGAGATTACCTGGAATGAATTCGCTTTGCGTATTTTGTATGTAAACGCATATATTTATCGTACTTGCAATAACTTGAAACCAAATGCATATTTAAGAGATTCTTTTAAGATATTTAAAAATTGCGTCATGAAATAATTTATAATATTTACAAAAACATTCGTACCACACAAGGTACTAGTTTTTGAAAAATTCTTTTTAAGGTACCCACAGACTAGGCAACATTTGCTGATATGCGGGCATGTTTCATTAAATGTTGCTAGATGTGTGGGGATATTTCTAGTTGAAATTCGAGTTACCTTTTTGGTTTCTCGAATATCAAAAAATGTTTATATTAAATGTTTCCAAACACAATGACTGTTTTTTTTCTCATTTTGTTGAGTGAGGTGCGTTTGCAAATCTTGGAGAAAAAATATAAAGAAAGAAATCAGAAAATGGCAACAATTGCAAATAATGAGAATTGGCAAACAATTATAATTGAATATAAAATTTTCCAAGTTTATGGTACATAAAATATGATATTAAGTTTTTTTGCTTGTGCTTTGTAGAATCATATTCAAAAATCACGCAATACTGATGTTTCGTTTATAAAGTCATCATCTGTGGTAAAAACTAAAACATAAGTTATAACACATGTTTCGACAAATGTTGCCTCGTCTGTGGGTTGGTTTTGTTTTCTGTGTAATGACTAAGAAATAATTACAAATCATTTTTATCAATTTTTATAAGTCTGGCATCACAAAGACTGACTGAAATTAGTTTCCGACAGATGGCAGTAACACCCCGTTTTAGCTAGCCAACGTTATTCCTACAAGAAGACTACCGGTAATTTTACTAGTTAGATAGCTAGTAGTGCTCACTGATATATTGGTTGTAGTTTCTATTAGTTTATTAAGAGCAAAATTAAAAAACTGACCGAAACCTTGTGTACATGTGATTTTGCCTCTCTCTCTAACTCATTATGTCTCTCTCTCTAACTTATTATTTCAATGTAAAATTCAAGGTCTATCCATTAGGTCTGCTTAAGGAGCCAGATGTTTATTTGGTTTATTCCTCAACCATGTCAAAAGTTGTTTACATTTTGCTTATACATGTATATTTTTGTTTAAGGTTTTTGTTTTTTGCCACACATCCATGCATACAAAACACGTTTTTCCTTTTGTTTTCCCTATGTAGTAGTAAGATTTTGACAACCGTGAGGAAAATTACACAAACAAAATGCCTGTTGTTTTTTGTACTGTTGTATTGTTGTAGCGGTAAGTCCCAATTTACATTATACGATTTTTGTCGTTGCGATTATTGTCGTTTCTTCTTTGAAGTCGGTCTTATGTTTACATTGTACGATTTTTGTCGTTACAACTTCTTGTGTATACATCTAATTTGACACTACGAATGAATGAACAAAACGAATCGTAGAGTACACTCGCTTGTGTACCCCTTTTAATTCCTCTCTCCCCTCTCGCCAATAAGGTAAGAATCGCAACGACAAAAATCGTATAATGTATGTAAATTCGGACTAAGCAGACCTATTGGATAGGCCTTGGTTAAATTGTTGCCAGTGTGTTAGTAATTTTTTTTTTTTTTAGTTTTGGTTTTTCATTTCTTGTAGGGATGTTTAAAAAGGTTCATGTGCACTAGGGTGCGACAGTAATATTTTTAATATAAGAGCAAAAAAAAAACTGCAGGTCTAGACCATGACTAATAAATTATCTTATAAAGTCATTAATAGGCTATTTCCAATGTGCGAAAGAATTCTTTCGTTCGCATAACTACATTGAAAACAAAAAGAATTCTTTCGCACATCGGAAATAGGCTATAAACCTATTTTTGTACATATCGCACTCAATCTACAAGAGGGTATTAACTCGAAATTTTTATTTTTTCACTTTTTTTAATAAATCGACAAGTTATATTCATATCTAACCACTGTAAGAATATCGTGCTATTTGGTCTACTTTTTGGTAATGAAAAGGTTGGTTTTAAAATAGTTTTTCATATGCATTCAATGTTAAATTAAACATTGTTTTTCTTCTACTGAAAATTTTTAAATTTTGAGTTAATACCCTCTTGTTGATTAAGTGCAATATGTATTACTAAGTCTGAATTTACACGTTTCATCTTTTGATGCTCAACTCTTGTGTTTTTAGCAGAGTGAAGAAAGAAGAAAGGGGGTTGGTACGGAGATGATTGTACTCGGTCAGTACGCTTTGTTTCTTTTTTTTTTTTTTGTAGGTATATACACAACGAAGGCTGCAGGTAAATTTGTTTTCTTTGATTCGTTTTGAAAAAATTGCAGTTGTCGTGGACCGAACGAAGTTGAAGCCAATTGCTGCGTGGGATCATATTGACATCTTCAAAAGGAAATTGAAAGAAGTTGAGCATCAAAATACTAATAGAGTTAGGTATCTTCTTCGCTTTTATTTTATTGTTAATAGGAAATATTTTTTTGTAAAAAAGGTTATCATTTAAATTTAATAAAAAACAAGTTAGAGTGCTATATTCGGCTGTGCCGAATCTTCGATACCCTCCACCGACAGGAGTGTGCTCTATATGATAAATATATACATATATACATATGTATATATTATTAACTACGCTTCACAAAAACGATCGTCAGCATTAAAATTGGTTGCGGTTAACAAAAAATAAATTTCAATACAGCAGTGTAATTAGTTTAAGCGTTTACAGTGAATCTCACAAAATTGCATGATATTTTTTCTGGCCATATGAATCTAAATTGGAAGAAATTTTACTGCAATAAATATATCTGTTATAGTTTTAGGCGAATTCAATTATTTTCCCAAAGTGGGCTTTATTTGGTTTTAGGCGTAATATCGATTGCTGCAAACTCCTCATACAACAAGTTAGAGTGTTATATTTTATTTTATTTTATTTTCTTTTATTTTCATTTATTCATTAATAATCAAAAAGCCTACATAGGCCAAAAACGATTACATATTAAAAACTCGAGTAAGAAAATTAAATCTTAACTTAGATTATTTAGTTCTTATACCTATTACATTTTACCTTATTTTACCTTTACCTTAAATGCACTTAATGTTTATTCTAAATAATATCAGCAAATAGTCAGTAACAATTATAGCGCATTATTTTAAATATTTTTCAAAATAATATTCTTAAATTTTGTCAAACTTACTGAGAAATTTCTCTCATCATACGGTATTATGGTGTTCCACAACCTACAAATTCTGACAACAAATGATCTGTGCATAAAGAGTGTATTTATTCTTGGACTTATTAAAGCTGCAGTTCTGGAAGAATGGGAAAACGCGAAAAGTCTCATAAGGTATTCAGGCTCACCATATTTAATTATTTTAAAGAAGAACAAGAGTAATCGCAATTTAACAAAGCTGTCAAAGCTCATGCCTAAGAAATCAACTACAAATGAAGTAATGGGAGTTCTCACATTTAAACCGTAAACAAACCTTATAATACGATGAAAACATTTCCTTATTTTCTCAAAATTTCCAGAACTTCCACTCGAATAAATCTCTAATCCATACAAAATGCTCGGCATCAATAATGATTTTGCTATCAATTTCCGTATTTTTAACGGAAAATGAAAACCTACACTATATAAACGTCTCAAAGAAAAACACGTTCTTGATAAGACTTTAGCTGTTTGAAAAATAAAAGTAAGCTTATCATCTAAGTTAATTCCTAACACCCTGTGGTTTGATACAAACTCAATAACAGTGTTATCCATCAAGAGATTCATCCCATTTAAGTGAATGTTACCAAACATCATGGCACACGTTTTTAATGGGTTCAGATTCATTTTGTTTTCCATTGACCATTGCGAAATACTCATTATATCTCCGTTTATAGAATTTAGGTATTCTTCTACCGCCATGCCATTTTCAAGAAAGGAAATTATGTGTACATCATCTGCATATATATTAGCCTGGAAGCATGATAAGACATTCACTAAATCATTGATATACATATATTCGGCTGTGCCGAATCTTTGATACCCTCCACCGACAGGAGTGAGCTCTATATGATAAATACATATATATTATTAAGTAAGCTTCACAAAAACGAGCGTCAGCATTAAAATTAGTTGCGGTTTAGACATGAATTAAATTATTGACCGAAAATAAGAAAATTTTATGCGTTTCTTGTTAGAACTTTGAACTGGCTTAAGTAAAATATCATGATTCGTAAAAGTTTTAGCCGGACTAAAATAATTTTAAGGAGGGTAATTTGCATTGGACCTATAGTAAATTATGGCCCAATCATCCCAAAATTCTGAAGACTGATTTCTGGTATTACAAAAAATAATTTAGAATAAATTTCAATACAGCAGTGTAGTTAGTTTTAGCGTTAACAGTACATAACACAAATTTGCATGATATTTTTTCTGGCCATATGAATTTAAGTAAAAAATTTCACCGCAATATCTATATCTGTGATGGTTTAAGGCGAATTTTATTATTTTCCCAAAGTGAGCTTTATTTGGTTTTAGGCGCAATAAACTGTTTTCCGAGAGTAGGGTTTATATGTGGCTAAATTATGGACCAATCTTCACGAAATTTGGCAGTGTGATTTCTCGTCCTATAAGAGCGTGACGTTCCAAATTTAAGTATGCTAGCGTTATTTATTGCTGTTTTAGGCGTACTAAACTGTTTTCCGGGAGTAGGGTTTATATGGGGCATAGTGTAAATTATGGACCGATCTTCAAAAAATTTTACAGTGTGATTTCTGGTCCTATAAAACTGTGACTTACCAAATTTTAGTATGATAGCGTTATTTATTACGGTTTTAGGCGTATTTAACTGTTTTCCGGGAGTTGGGTTTATATGGGAACTATTGTAAATTATGGACCGATCTTCAAAAAATTTTACAGTGTGATTTCTGGTCCTATAAAACTGTGACGTACCAAATTTTAATATGCTTGCGTTATTTATTGCGGTTTTAGGCGTACTAGGGTTTATATGGGGCCTATGGTCAATTATGAACCGATCTTCACGAAATTTAACAGTATGATTTGCAGTCGTATAAAGCGAATTCGTGCATTCATTCCGTCATGTCATTCCGTGCATTATTCCACCATTTATGTAAGTTTTTGTATTAAAATTATCAATTTTTCTTGGGTAGTGGTTCCACATTTTGATTCATAGTTCTGATACTACTAAACCGATGTTGCTGGATTTCAATCCCAAACTGCTTAAGATAATTACAAGCAATTTGAGACCAAGTTTGTTCTTTTCTTTTGCGTTTTTCAAAAGTGAGCGTGTTTTTAACAGACGGACAGACAGACGGACATGGCTAAATCAACTTAGAATTACTCAAGGAGCCAGAATATATATACTTTATGGGGTCTTAGATGTATAATAAAAGTTTCACACGGAATGACAAACTTAGTATACCTCATTCACCACAGTGGTGGTGGAGGGTATAAAAACGTACAAAATAAATTTCACACTTGCTTTGCTTCATTGATAGAAGAAAAAAGGAGTTAAAGCAAAATAGAATGACAACTCAATACACAGCAGTAAGTAGACGTATGAAAAACAAAAATCTACTTTTTTAAAAATAAATTTAGAAAAGAGGAGTATATGGCAAAACCGAAATTTTCACTTTCAATAAAATACTATTAACTTTAAACTTCATTCATGAAAGTTCTCAAAAATTAACATTTTTCTACAAAACATGGCGGAAGCAGTGCAAAACAATTCTACCGGGTATATTTTCCGAAAACTTTATGTAAATCTTCATTGTCGTTTTTATACATTACGACTTTGTGGCATATGCGCCAAGCCAATAATGAGCTACTAATGAAATGGCAAACTGCCAATTTATAATTTTTGGTTGAATGAGTGAAGTATACAATAAAAATTTTGTTTTTATTAATGGTTTATTAAAGCTTTAATAGGCTATTAATTATTTATGAATACAAACGGTTCTTACAAACTGTTTATAAACCTCTTATAATTTTTTATGAATAAAGCTGTTAGTCCTTAATCATAAAACATAGTTAATTTAAAATGTATGCATTTTGTTGTTGTCGTCTTTTTCATTTCTTAGGATTTACCAAAGTTACAAAATGTACAAGGGTACAAAAAAAAAACATGACTTCATTTTAAATACTCAACATTATCTTTTTAATGTTTATTTTTTTTGGGTATATTAACGATATTTGTTTTACTAAATAACGAGTTTAATTAGTTGTATCTTCACCACTCTTTTATAAATGTTTAAAATATTTTTTTTGTTTTTTATTAAATTATTTTACATACAAACTTAGAACATAATAAAATATTACAAAAAAATTTAAAAAAAATAAATTGAATATAATAAGATGAATGCAAATACCGAACAGAATCTAAATATTGCTAGAAATTGCATCTTAATTAACAACAACAAAAATAGTAAAATTATAAGAACAAACCATTCGTAATGATGATAAATTGAATTTTTATCTAATATTTACATATAAAATAAATCGAATATCGGAAACATATTATACGATTATTAAGAATTATGGATTTCGAAATTAAGGTACAGAATTAAATGTTGGATAATTGCAGCGAGGTAAAATTAGAAACCTGATTGGGAACCACTTGTGTTGCTACTTTTATTGCCCCTAAGCCAGTTTAATAAAACAGTTGAAGGTGATTGATTTGTTTGAGCTGCAAAAATAAATTATAATTCAAAACTTAAAGTATTGGATTTAAAACTCTACTCACTTAAATCGTTTCCTATTAATTCAGAGACAGCAGCTGGTGGCATTTTGGCAACATCTTGTTGTAATTTCTCAATTTGGCGTATACGTTGTTCACGTTCTTCCTTGATAATTTTGTCTTTGGAATGGCTAACAGTTTGCAGCTGCGAAAGTCTATAAAATACCGTAAAATTTGTTAAATAACTTTTAATAAAATTTAAAATTATTTACATACTTTTCATTCAAATCATCCTCAGCAGTAATAACCCCAGTTGAACCTGCAACTGAAGTATTGGCTAAATTTTCTGATGGTGATGATATAAAGGCTCCTGCTGCACTTGTAGCTGAAATAAAGTATTGAAATAAATTTTTTATTTTAAGTTAGAATGAAAATTTTTGAACACTTCTAATTTCTTAGTTTGTTATAATTTTATTATTATTAATTTACCTTCAGCCACATTTCCTGCTTGAACATTTTTACCTTCTAGCTGTCTTAACGTATTCGACAGTTTCAATTGCAATGTGTCTCTTTCGGCCAAAAGATTTACAATTTCCAAAGTCATTTCTTCGCAACGCATATCACGCTGATGCAGCATATACATGGCCAAATCTAATTCAGATTTGGAAACCATTGACGCCTCGACAGCAGCAGGGGCGTTAGCTTGTCTACGATTTTCTGAAAAAGCTGTAACAGAACTGTGTGATAGAGTGTCGTGTAGTTTAAAGGGATCATACTGTGCTGCTAAGCGAGCATATTCAGCCGAACGTATGGCCAATTGTTCTTTAAGTGTAACAATTTCAATTTCTTGGGATTCTAAAGCTGCTTGCATTTTTTCAATTATATTGTCGGGATCTTCAGAACGCAAGCGAAAGGGTGTACCATCTTGCGAAGCTTCGGCTGAAGTAGTTCCAGATACGGAAGTAGATTCTAAGGGGGTGGATGAAGATGTTGTTTCTACCGATAAAACTTGAGGACCTGTGTCAATGGTTTGACTGTTTGTCTGGTTGTTTCTTAAAGCCGCGATTTCTTCATTCAGACGTTCTTCAATGACTTTGAAATCCCGTTCTCTTTGAGCTAAATGTTCTTGCCACATTTTAGCTATTTCACCACAACGTTGTTCAACAATTGCTTCCCATTGATTATTAAGGACCACAAAATCAACTGAGGGTTCTGGTTTGTTGGATTTTCCAGTTGATTTAAACGAATCCACAGTTTTACGTAGTTCAGAGATTTCTATGTTTTTCGTATCCAATTCCAAAGAAAGGCCTTTAATTTTATCTTCGAATTGTAGAGACTCTAAGACATGATTATTTAGAACTTGGAGTTCTTCTTCCATGTGCCTTTTCTCTTCCTGCAAATCGTTTATTTGTGTTTCTAACTCCTGTAGTTGCTTGTAGTCCTGCTTGGGGATTTGTGTGTCTTCCTTATTGGCGTGCATTTCTTTGGTTATTTGCAATGACAAATTGTTTTCCAGCTCTTGTTTATCTTCTTCTAACTGTTTTACTTGCATTTTTAGCATATGAATTTCTTGGTTTTTGGTAAGTATTTCCATAACTAACTTTTCTGTTTGGTCTTCGTTCATCAAATCGTTAATACGTTGTTTTAGGTGTAAAATTTCCGATTCTTTTTCTTGTAACAAGGCGGATAACTCTTCGTTATTACTGCTGCATGGGGAAGTTGAGACAGCAAGTTTTAAGTACTCATTTTCGGACATTAGTGCCAGTGATTTCTCTTCTAGAGATTTTACATCTGCTGGAGGAATGTGATTTAATTTTAATGTTTCGTTTTCCTTGGCCAATTGATTTGCTTTTTCCTCAATGGATTTCATTTGTTCAAGCAAAACCTGAATTTCCTGCTTCATCAAATCCATACTTTGATTTTTCTCTTTACTGATTTCATCGATTTGCTTCCCTATTTGTTCTTTGATTAGCGATAACTCTGCTTCCAAATCGATTAAATTTTGTTTAGTGTTATGAAGAGTGTCCATAAGAGTTTCCATTTCCAACTGAAGAGCATCAACTTTAACTTGTAGTCTCTTTTCATTGGCCTGTGATAAATTAAGACTTTCCGTTTTAGTTCTTAGTTCTGTCTCCAGCTTTTCTTTTTCGCTAAGTAAATTGTTGTGGGATTCTTGAAGATTTTGCAAATCAAGTTTAAGGTTGTTGTATTGATACGTTTCGGAACTTCTTTCTTCCGTTTTAGCATTCTCTAAGGACTGCAGTTGTAAACGCAATGATGTGACTGTTTGCTCCGCCTTTGTAGAATTTATTTTCTCCTCATCTAACAAGGCCTGTAATTCTAAACGGTCACCAGCTAGATCTTGTACCTCTAAGTTCAACAAAGAAATTTGTTTTTGTAGTTCGGCCACTGTGTTTTGAGAATACTCTGTTCCTTTAACAGTGTTCTCCTCAGCCAAAGGTTTACAAGGTTCTTTGGCGGTAATGTTATCTTCATTTCCCCAATCTTCAAGGTTGGCCAATTTCTCTTGCAGTTCTCGTATGCGTGCCTGATACATTTGCACATCCATATCTTGCCGTTCTTTCATTTCAGACATACGTTCATTACCGGCCGTTAGAACATCAATTCTCTTAAGCAATTTATCTTTTTCAACATTGAAACTTTCTTGTTGTTTCTTTTGTTCTTCGAGTCGCTCTTCCAGAGTTTTTATTTGATTTTTTAATTCGTCTTGTATAGCTGCATCAAGATCATCAAACATAGAATTGTGTTCCAAAGAAGAAGATTTACGATAGTCTTTCGAATGAGTCGAAGATTGTAGTTCATCTAATTTTACTTTGTATTCCTTTAGTTTCTTCATTAATTTTCCCGACTTGATATGAAGTTCCTTCTTTTGTTCGTCACTGCGTTCTAAGGCGAGTTGGAGTTCTTGCAGACGTTCATTAAGGTCTTGCATTTCTAACTCCAACTGCTGCTCTCTGGGCACTAACGATGTAGGTGCATTCGAAGAGTTAGAGACGAAAATTTTGGCCAAATGTTCTGCTTCAGCCGCGGCTTCTGTGTTGCCCCAGGAATCACCCCAATCTTCACCCAAATCTAAAGCCGTTATAAGGGTTTCCTGGCGCTTTTCTTTAGGATGACAGTCATATGTCTTCTTGGGAACTATAAGCTCCTCTGCTACAGGCTCGATGGATTGTTGGGGAATGTTAAAGGTTTCGAATTCGGAAGATGGAGCAGAATTACCAAAGAACATGTCTAAAGTTGGTTGTATGGTTGGATCTTGGAATGAGGGTAAAATCTGTCTCTCCAAAGATGGCATGGTTTTCTTTAGATGTTCCTCATTTTGCTGCTCGCGTTTAATGCGTATTATTTCTTGGTCTTTATTTTTTAATAAATCTTCTAGACAGGCAACTTGATTTTTAAGTTCATGTAGTTCATGTTTTTGTCCTAGCAGTTCTGATTGCTGTTGTTGCAGTTTAATAAATTCGTTGTGCATTTTTTGCAACTCATTGTTTGACTGTTGCAATTGTTGGTCTCTTTCTTGATAGCGTGTTTCTAAATCTCTTAATTTCTCCTCATATTCAGATTCTCGTTGATTGCGCATGACTAACTTGTGTTCCAAATCTTGAGCATGCTTTTCTAAGTCAGAAACGTTGCGTTGTAAGTCTGCTATAGTGGGATGTTGTTCCATGGAGCCTGAACTCGTTGGTTCTAACGAATGGGTAGGTTGTATTAAGTCATCAAATGGAGATCTGACAGCTGCATCTGTAAAGAACATTGGTGGTGCTGGAATTACATCTGTGCGTTGCGGTTCGCTAAGAGCAGAAGCAACGCTTTGAAGAGTTTGTAGATTTACAGCATCTTGATGGCGTTCAGTTAATTGGTTTTGCATATCCTGGTTAGCATCTGTTACTACATTTAATTCGGCCTGTAAATCGTTTAAGTCTTGTTGCAAGCGGTAGATTTGTTGATTTTTATCTTGTAGTTCTTGGTTGAGTCGCTCAATATCGCTGTTGATATTGTCACTTACAGGTACCTGTTGGCTGGAGACATTTTGTGTAGGCAATCCAAAGGCCAAGGCAAATGGATCCTGTTGATTTGTTACATTAGAACTTGCCGCTGCTGCTGCCATTTGCAATTGCAAGTTTTGTCGCTGATAGTTCTCTATGACAGCTTCTTTTTCTGCCAAAAGATCTGTTAATCTCTTATTTTCGGTTTCTATAAATACCTGGTCATCTGTTTGATTCTGACCCACTTGCATGCGCAATGTATCTAGCTCAGCTATTTGGGTACGCAAAGCTTGCAACTCACTTTCATGGTTGGAGGACAAAGTGTCTATTTGATGCCTGAGATTTTCAATTTCGGTTTTATCTTGCATGGACTGCATTCGTAATTCCTGCAATTCAAACAGGTCCTGTTGAGAGTTTTCGTTTTGCATGCGCAACCAAGAAGATTCACGTTCAAGCTCACTTTTAGTTTGTTCTAAACTGTTAAGATTTTCTTGTAGTCTAAGAATGTCATTTTGGTGGGCAGCACAGTCATCTGTAATGCGCTCAAGTTGCTCAGATAGTTGTCTCTTTTCGTAATTAATTTTTTCAAGTTGCTCACCAAGTTCACATTCCAATTCATCAAGTTCTGTAACTTTAGCGGACAACTTCCCATCATAAACAGCCTTCTGCCTTTCCATATCTGTTTCAGTCTTTGTTAACTGTTCTCTAAGAGTGTTAAGTTTCAGATCATAATCATTGCTCGTAAAGGTTTTAAATTCAATGAATTCCTTTTCCAATTTCTGGTATTGTGCTTGCAAAAGGTTAAAATCTGTTTGCAGTTTACGATAATTCTCTTCTATAACTTCTCTCTCACTTTGGGAATCAATCAAACGTTGAGCTATAACTTCATCATGTTCTGATAGCATATTTAAACGGTAAATCAATTCATCTTCCACCTTGAGATGTTCCTCAGTCTTCGTTTGCATTTGCTCATCCATAATATTAACTTTGCGCTCCATAGAAGCTCTTCGTTCTTCAAAGCCTGATACACATTCCTGCAAGCGACAGATTTTCTCTTTGAATGTATTATTTTCCTGTTCAAGGGTCTCTATGTACGACATATCTTCCTGCAATTTGGCTTGTATGCCATCGTGCAAGGTTTCCAAGCGGGAAATAGTTTCCTGGAATTTGGCTTTTTCACTATTGTATTTTTCATTCAGTTTATTGTATGAATCCTGTAGGGCTGCCAACTCGTCTCTTACCGGCTGCTGTATGGAAGCATCCAATCGATGTTTGGTGGTAGGTGATAGCATTTCTTCTTCTGGACAAGTTGTAAGCTTTTCTTGCAGATCTTTTAGTTTTGCTTGCAGTCTTTGAATTTGACCATTGCGTTCTTTTATTACAGCTTTGGACTTCTCAAATTTTAAAGATTTTACCTTTAACTCTTCCGTTATTTGTTTCAATTTGTTTTCGAGTTCATTGTTTGATTGAGCTTGGCTTTGGGATGAGTTATCTTGTAGACTCTCTAATACCTTAGTAAGCTCCTGTAGTTTTTCAGAGTTTTCATAATCTTTTTCTCTTAAGGACATTAATTCATTCTCCAATTCTTCGATAGTGTTTTCAGCTTTTTCAAGTTTTTCTGTCTTGTCTTGTAATACTTTATTTAAATTCTTATAGTCTGCATTTTTTACCGAAGATTCATTACCCCAATCGGTTAGTTGCTCTTTAGCAGCCATTAAGGATTGCCTTAGCTCCTCAATTTCTTTAACTTTCAGTTTAAGATTTTCTTGAGTACACTGTAGTTCTTCTTTTAATTGATCAGTTTCATTAAATTCACCCCAATCAAAAGTTAAAGATGAACTTTGCCGCGCTGATTTCAAATCATTCTCTATTTTTTCTATAACAGCTTTTGAAGTTTGTAATTCATGACGCAATTGATCAGCTTCGAAATTATTCTGTTGTATGGTCATTTGGGCCGTTTTCAAGTCTAGTTTTAATTGCTGAGTTTCATTTGCATTCTCTACAACTGAGTTTGATTGTGCGACTGCTAAATCATTATAAATTTTTGGATCTAGATTGTGTGACATTTGAAGATCTTTTTTGAGTTGTTTGCTTTCTAAGCCGCTGTTTGATAAAGATTGTTTCAACTCTTCGACTTCTTGTAATTTAGCTCTCAATTGTTCCTGAGTTAAAAGAAGCTGGGTTTGCAAACTTTGCATCTCCAATAATGATTCTTGCCCAGCTGTTTCTAATTCAGCTTCGTTTTTACTTAACTTCTGTTGTAACTGTTGCACCTGCTGTTCTAGTGTTTGTTTGACATAAACAACTCCTACTAGTTCTTGGGATTTTTCTTTTAGTTGTAGCTGAGCCTTTTGAAGTTCTTCTTGCAGTTGATGATTCTTGTCATTTAAAATCTCTAATTCTTGTGTATTGTTAGATTGAGCTTGTTCCTCCAGCAACTTCAACTTGCCTTCAAATTCTATACATTGTTGGGCCTTCTTTTTCAAATTGGCAGCATATTTTTTTAATTTATCTAACTGTTCTTTGTTGCGATGCTCTAAATCTTGAACCTTTTGTTGGCTTGTGGCAAGAATGGCTAACTGCTCGATTTGTTGATTGAGTTGCTCCTTTTGTTGTTTGTTGATTTTAAGAATTTCTTGATACTGTTTTAATAATGCCTGATAATTTTCATCTAATTTAGTCATTTCTTGTTTGTTTTTATCAAACAATTCTTGTAAATAGGAAATTTCATCTTCCTTTTCTATTATTTTATTGGCATTTTCTTCCATCGTCCTGTACAGATCTATAATTTGTTGATTAAGTATATCAATAGTTTCTTGTTTATTGGATAATTCTTCGACTTGCTCCTGCACCAAATGTTTGTTGATTTTTAAAGATTCCTTAAGTTTTTCACATTCTTTTTGCAAGTCTTTGGCCAGTTCAGTTCCT
The DNA here is from genome assembly GCA_943735925.1 of Pollenia amentaria. Taxonomy (NCBI): domain Eukaryota; kingdom Metazoa; phylum Arthropoda; class Insecta; order Diptera; family Polleniidae; genus Pollenia; species Pollenia amentaria. The sequence continues at coordinate 192,563,679 of OX031008.1, read as the reverse complement.
TGGAGAGCAGAAGTTTGTTTAAGTTCTTGCAGTTCTTGTTTTAATTCTAAAGCTTTCTGTTCATGTTTCTGTAATTCTAATATTTTAAGATTCATTTCATGTTCATGCTCTTTGTAGGTCTCTATAAGTTGTTGCTTCTGCTCATCAACCAAGGTCTGCAATATTTCCATTTCCTGTTCATAAGTATCGCATTTCGCCTCAAGTTGTTTTCTTATTCTGGTAAATTGTTCGATTTGTTTTTCATGTGTCATCTCCTTGTCATTAATGACATGATCAAAATCTTCAGATAGTCTTTTAATATTAGCTAATTCGTGCGAAAGTTCTGAGATCTCTGTAGACTTTTCATCTAGTCCTGTTCTGGCCTCATACAGTTCCTGAGTTAAGTCTTCTACACGAGATTGAAGTTCGCTTAATTGTTTTTCATACTGTTCGATTTGTTGTAAGGATTCTTTAAATTTCTTGTTAGTTTCACTGTGCAATTCTTTGTCTTCTTCTGACTGTATAGCTTGCCTTTCTTCAGAGGAGAATCTATTGTCAGTTTGATCTTCATGCTGATCTCTAGCCTCATCTAGTAACCGTCGTAATTCCTGTATGGTGGCTTTAAGTTCGCGATTTTGGGCAGTTAATTGCTCATACTCAGCCAAAGCCTTTCCATTTGGTGCCGTTACAGCTACCACAGTTTCTACCACCGTTACTGTCTCTACAGCACTGCTGGCCTCTTTGACTTTTTGCAATAACTCGCTAAGCTGTGAATGGGCATTTTCGGCTTCCTTGGCCAATTTTTTGGAAACATTGAATTTGCTTTTTTTGTCATTGGCCTTGCGATAAGCCTCTAATTCGCCATATAGTTTAGATAAGGATTTTTCACACTTTTCGAACAAAGTTTCACCGTTATCCAAAGCGGCCACCACTTCAGTGGAGTGCTGTAAAGAAGTTAACTCTTGAGACAATTGGGTCTTTTGATTTTTAAACTCCTGCATTTGTGTACTCAAAGATTCCTTTTCATTTGTAACAGTAGTCAATTTAGTTTGTATTTCATCGTAATCTTCCACTTGTTTAGTGAATTTTTCATTTAAATCCTCTTTTTCCTGAGTCAAATCTTTAATTCGTTGCAAAAGCTCATGGTTTTCTGTGGTCAAAAGCTCCATTTTCTCCAAAACTTCTCTTCTTTCGGTTGTGAATAGTTCAATCTTATTCATTAGCTCCGAACTTTCTTCACGTAATTTATTAAGACTATCTGTAATTTCAGGACTTATTTCAGTTTGTGTTAGTTCATTAACAGCCTCCTTTTGCGAGGACTCTTCACTGGAATCACCTAAACGCTTGTTAAACTCTTCTAGTTCTTGTTTTTCCTGTTGCGTAAGCCTTTCTACAATTTCTATAGATTCTGCAGAGGAAGAAGATTTGGAAAGTTTGTCAACCTTATCTAAGAGTTCTATGTTTTCATTTAGATAATGTTCAAGTTTTTTATCTAGTTCGTCTTTTTGTTTATTAATTTTTTCTATAATTTCACAAGATTCTAGCAATTTTATTTCTTTTAATTGCAAGTCATTGCGTAATGTTGTTAATTCGTCTGTTAACTCATTGACTTGCTCTTCCAATTGTATTTCTTCTAACTCAGAGGTAACACGTGATTGTTCCCCCTGTTTTAAGGACTCCAATTGAGCTTCTTTTTCTCTTACTAATAATTCTAAACTCTCAAATTTATCTGCACATTCTTTATGTAAATCTTGCTTGGTTTCATCATCTTTGGAACTGGATTGTGACGTTTCCATTTGAGTCAATTGCCATTGACCTTTTTCATCTTCCAATTCAGTAATCTTTTGCTGCAATTGCTCTTTTTCTTTAGTCAATTTTACTACTTCTTCGTGTAGACTTGAACTCTTTTTCAATTTGTCTAATTGTTTCTCTGTCTGTTTACACTTCAATTTCAGCTTGATCATGGCTTTGTTGGAATCATCTAGTTTCTGTTTCATTTGCTGATTTTCTAACTCCAATTCTGGATTGTTAGAATCGTGGTTGCCCGAAGTTGAAGAAAATAATGGTTTGGTCTTAGATATAGATTCTAATTTATCTTTAAGCACAATAAAATTAGCATTTAAGACATTCAGTTCTATAGTTTTTTCCATAAGCTCTTCCTCGTATTTCTTTTGCATTTCCTGCGACTTTAATAGTTCTTCACTTTGTGCTTTAATACAAGCTTCTTGGCTAGCTAGTTTTTTAGCAATAGAATTGTCACTGACCTCTAATTTATCCTGTTCGTTTACTTTAGCTTTAAGATCAGAATTCTGTGCTCTTACTTCAAACAACTCATCCATTAATTCTTGTATTTGTTTGGCCATTTCAGCCTTAACTTGGCTGTCAGTATCTTTAGGTGAGTGCTGATCTGACGAAGTATACGTTTTAGAGTTTCCAGTATTAATTTTAAATTCTGAGTACATTTCCTCGGAAATTCTAAGTTTTTCTTGTGAAACTATAACATCAGCCTGCAATTCTTTAACTTGTTCTTCTAACTCAGTACACTTTGAGGTTAAATCGCATCTGCTATTTTCCAAAACGTCATTGATTTCATTAAGTTCTTGTATACGTTTTAACTGGGTCTCTGATTCTTGTTTAAGCAAGTGATTTTCGTTTAATATCTCCAAAGATTCTGCAGATTCTTTTGATTTAAAGAGCTCCAATTCTTTCCTCAATTCTTCTATCTCATTTTGTAGTTGAGCGGTTGTGTGTTCTTCATTTTCTGCTGTAAAAACTTCCAGTTGTTTGTTAAGTATTTCCACTTGTTGTTTTAACTGGTCATTTTCCTGATTTAAAATCTCAATTTGTTGCTGTAATTGTTGTATGTTATTTTTATTTGTTATTTTTTCTATTTCAAATTTTAATTCTTCATTTTCCTTTAACAATTTGGCAGTTTCTTCAGAAGCTTCAAAATCGGTTATTTCTCTACTGTTTTGAAGTTTTATCAGTTCCTCCTTAAGGGTATTTTCTTTAGTTTCAAATTGTTTTTCTTTTAGTTTTAGAGACAATTCTAATTCAGAAATTTTTGCCTCTAAAAGTTCGTTGTTACTGCTGGAAGCATTTACCATATTATTGCGTTGATTGTTTTGTTTCTCCTTATCAAGCTGTTTTTCCAAAAGACGACATCGATTTTCTAGGAATTTGATACGTTCCCTCTCCAAACTGAAGTGTTGCGTACTTAGATCCGTTGCAGATTTATGCCGTTCACGGCTGATAGACGTGCAATGTATTAAACTACTTAAATCTGACATGGATCTACCTAATTCGGTAGTATCCTCCAAACATTGTTGGGTGGTTTCGAATTTATCCTTTAGTTGTGAAACCAACTGCTCTAAATGCTGCTTACTGGAGGCCTTTTGTGCCATACGCAACTTATTTTGTTCCAGTTGTTGTCTCATTAAAGCAATTTTTTCACTGCTTTGCATCGAATAAGGAATGGACGACGAGGGTGTTTCAATTCTCAAAGGAATTTGTGGCTTTAACGGCGTAGGATTTGGTGTTGAGGCAAAACTAGGTGTAGGCGATTGCAGTGAAAATTGTTGTTGGGAAATTGACAACACATTTTCATGCTCTTGAGCCCCAAGGGAGTCATCTGTGAAAAGCACGTCTGTTGTGTAGGTAGAAACATTTAAACCTTGTTTACTTTTGGCTTTTGATTTCAACAGCCTTTCGGCAATATTTTTAACTTTTTCCTGTGCTGCTGATTTACTTGAGCCATGCGCTGCCCCTGATTTGCGTACTAATTCCTTTAGGGCGGATATTTTTTCCTGCAAAATTTTGGATTAGTATAGTTTTAGGAATACAAATATTGGCATGAGATTAATTTAGTTGTAACAATATCGTAACTTTCTAGTATCAAAATCTTTTTCTAAGTTTAACCCTTTTACCCAGATATTTATAGCCATGTTCTAGAACCAAAATTAAAATCGAACAAAGTTTTGAAAACGACCCTGATAAGAACGGCCAAACAAATATTTAATATGTAGGTATATGTATTTACCTTTAGTACCAATTATTTTTACCAGAACTTCTCTTAAAACCAATTGCTCATTTCTAAAATAAATGATAAAAATTTCTCTTGCGATTTAAATTCTTTAATTTTTTAGAAAATTGCTGTTAACATTTTAAATCATTTAGGAAAATTTTGTGCAGGGAATAGGCTAAATGACGTATAATTTTGAGCAATTTTCAATACTAAATAAGCTCTATGAAAAATATTTGTTACATTCTGCAATCAAGTAAAGAATTTAATTTTTAAAGTACATACATATTTTTGTATGGGAACTATGTGCATTTAAGGACAGATGCTATTATTCTTGAATACATGAAAGTCTAGTTGGAATTTCACTGCATGTTGTAAATGTACTACAGAAAATTTTCTTTCGATTTCGAAAAAAAAAAACAGATATTTTCTCCACCATGATTTTGCCCAGCTTTCGTTTTCAAAAATATTTTTTCAGATGAAAACTTTACAAAAATCTAATGCCAATATTTGCAAATAAATTTCACTTTCACTTACCTGTTGTTGTTGGAAGCTCTCCTGCAGTTGTTGTTGCTGTTCGTTCGTATTGGACGACATGATAAAAATATTTTTTATATTTCGTTAACAAAATATATTTTTTTGTTAAATCATTTACAGACGTAAAAAGAAATAAACTAAATTCCTTAAAACAATACTAAACAAATATTTAAAATTAGTAATGTTAAATGATAACTCTTGTTGTTGTGTTGTTTTTAATAAAATCGTTAGGATGATTTCGTTGGCTAAACTCGAACATTGGTACTTGTACTAGAAGAAAAGAAGAAACACAAAAATTGATTTGAATATGAAAATTAACAATACCCGACAATTAAAATATAAAAAATAACAAAACAAATCTCTAGTATTTTTACATCCATGATCACATCAATTTAAATACACAAAAAAAAAGCTCAATGCCACGAAAATTATAAAAAGGTTCATCTGACGTGTTCAGATGCACATTTAGTTTATGTTTTTTGCTTTAAATTTCAATTATTTTGTAAAAATTTCATTCTACAACGATAGAATGGAGTTAAAAGCATAGTTTTCTTATGTTTTAATTATTTATTACGAGATTTTAATTGTTAATTTACCATAAATTTTTATAGAACAAAATTTATTAAAGAAAAAACACACAATTTAAGTCCATGTCAGCAAATTACTGTGTTGTAAAATATTGTACTATAAATTACGAAAAGTCCAGCGTTGTATTTTAAAAGTTCTAAGGAAATTATTCGAATAATCCACACGAATAAGAACGTAAAGTTAATTTTGTTGTACGTAACACAAAAACAAAGCGTCGAAGAGAAATGAATTAAAAAAAACTTAAATAAACAAATTTAACCAGACTTTTATAAAAATTAACACCATGAGTTATTTTTTTTTATTTATATGTAAATCCCGGAGTCCCTCTCACGTAAATCCCGTGCTTTTATTGATTCAGCGAATTCCGAACCACGGGATTTAAATTATTTCATTCCGGGATTCAGTCATTCTCGAAATTGTTAATTAAATTATTTAAATTTTTTTTATACAAAAAGATTTTGTTGATATTGAACTTTGCAAAAAATCTGAAACTACCTGATGAACTTGCTACTTAACCCCCGCGATGCAACAGTCAATATATGTATAACTTGTTATGTTAATGTCAAACGACTCTTGGTTGGACAACGAAGAGTTCGAAGACATTGGCAACAGCACAGATATCAGCTTAAGCAACAGTTAAAGGAATGCACGACAAACCAAAATTGAATAACTTTCTTGAAAACTTGGATCCATCACAGAAAACTGAATACTCTTTGTATAAGATGGAGATTGGGCTAGAAATGACGAAGAAAAAGGAGATATTTTTGTAGAACATCTAAAGAAAGTTTTTGTACCGATTATAGCTACAAGTCCCACAATTGAGTTGGCACCATTGAGTTGCATTCCAACACGTAACAGAGTGCCTTCGTTTTGAGATTCGGGAGGTAGAAAAAACAATTGATAATTTAAACCCCAAGAAAGCATCGATGATCGATTGGATCGGTAATAAAATGCGTTTGGAGTTACCCTGAATAACAATAAGAATAATTATTCTGTTTAAAATTCTTATTCACTTTGTGGTCTTATTTGTATAATATTTTTAGCTTTTCTAAAGTCTTTGGAAAAAGTTTCCTGACGAGCTGGCCTAAGCAACCAGCGAAATGCGCTTTCCCACAACAATAAATTTCAGTTTTTTAATCATAAATTAAGATTGGGAGTTTGGCACGTCATTAATAAATGAATAAATTAATAATTATTTTTATTGTTAATGCTATAATAAAGGATCATTAGAAGGTGGACTCAGACAGACCAAGTAGCTTATTGTCGAGTCTGTCTAAATTGTTCGAGAAAATCTTGGCCAATTAAATAACTGCAGTTGTAGATCAGAATTATATAATTCCTGCCCATCAATTTGGGGTTCGAAGAATATGTCACCACTAAGCAAGAGCATAAGGTAGAAGTACATAGCACGCGTTAATGCGCGAGTTATCTGTATACTGCTGGCAAAAAAAGTGAAACTAGTGTTTTTTCATAGAACAAGTTACACAAAAAATATTTTGGCGCGTTTGCGGTAGAAAGTTGGTTAACTTTGAACCAAGGCGAATTCATGTATACGGTGGTGTCGATACTACAACTAGTAACAACACCAAAAACGCAGTAATATATTTTTTTGTTGCTTTCGTTGATCGATATGTAAAAACACAAGCAACTTTTGACATTTGTCTCTCAACGCCACCTGGTAAATGAATTCGGCTTGGGTTGTGCATTTTTGACAAATAATCAGCTTAAAAAAAAAAAAAAAGAATTTAACATTTGTGCACAGACTCTTAAAATTTGTGTGATACCCTGGAATGAATCAAAAAAAGATTACGCATTTCGCAGGTCCGTTATTTTTTTGTGTGACGTAGACATAGAATTTGTGTATGTGTTACATTTATTACAACAAACATCATTCGCATTGTAGCTTAAATAGTTAGCCAAAAACTTTTAGTTTTAAGCAAAATAAAAAAAAAATTTAAAAAAAAGTTGTGAAGAATGGGGGAAAAACTTATTGAAAAGTTTATAAAACATACAGTATTCTATAAAAAAAAGAGCTGAAGCTTGGAATTCTATAAGAAAAGTGGTAAACAAATCAAAAACAACTGATAGAAAAGGCTTTTATAAGGCGTGCTGTGTAACTTGCCATTTTTATTGCTCCAGTCTTTAAACGCACGATACTCGTCGGCGGATTAACGCTTGTTATGTAGTTCTACCTATAGAATTGTATTTCTTACTGACGTTTCACAAGGTCTGGCAAGAAGATTCATTTATAAGATCAAGCAGAGTCTTAAACTTGATAACATGTTAAGTGAACTAATTTTTTGTTTGTCTTTATAAATTGTTTTCTTGATGACATCTTGAAAGTAAATTGCGTCTCAGCTTTCAAATTTTTAGAAATTTCGACAAACAGTATATCGAGGGCCTATATTCACAATCTCCTATCTTCAATTTGCACCAAAATGAGTTTTTGATGGGAAACTCATCGATTATGTTATACCCATGTATGATATCAGTTTGGAAGCGAAATATATAGTTTTGGCTATAGTTTTTGTCATTTCAGTTTGTTCCTATCTACAAACAATTTTATTTTAAATTTTACAATCTCCTATCTACACACAAAATTAGTGTTTAAATGTAAAAGGTATGAATTAAAGCTTTTGAGCATACATATTTGATGAACGTGTTAGAACTTTTGCAAAGTTAATTTGGTGCCTTTTGTTCGTAAGCAACTAGCTACGACTTACCGTTCTAATCTAATCGGTTGTAAAGCATACTTCAAGGAATATAAAAAAGCTACCGAAAATGGAAGGCTATTATTTCCGCAAAAACTCCAACAAAATATATATATGTACATACATACATATTTACGCAACCTTTAAATTTCACTTTTATATCTATTACTTTTTTTCATATCACTGTCATTAATATTTTAATCTTTAACTGCCACTGCTTTAATGAACTTAATTTGGGTACACACTTTCGATCATATGTGAAACTTTTGCTAAAATTTTCGCTTGCTCGATAGTGTTTCGTCCGTCAACCGTCAACCACAAATTATGCTTTAAACACATTCGAGACAGCAGACTACCGACTTCAATATGTCTACAATAGAATACATGTGTGTATATGGAAATGATTATTTTAACGACGACACGGCTAAATGGCTGAAGGTTGTTGTCTATGCTAATTTTGTCGTTGTAGTCAAATTAAACTAATTTCAATTTTTGTACGCTACAAAACAGAAAAAGTGCTGCTAATATAATCAAAAATTAGAAGAATTAGTGCTTTTAATATATTATAATAATAAATTTTTGGTTAAACAGCAAAGAACCGGATATAAGCGCGGCTCACCACCAAATCTATATTATTATTACTTTTTAGTATCCTTAAAAGAAGTTATATAGGAAGATGTTTGTCACGCCAACGCTCTTAGTTTTAGCAGTATGGGTATCATTGAAAAATTGAAAGTGCTTTTCACATGGTGTTTAAAGCACACCGATTTATTAACCCATTTCAAATGCTCATACTTCTTGACTGACTTTTTTTTACTAAATTTGCTTTATCTATAAATTATGTCGATATAACAATAATATACACATGTTACCAAAGTTATTAGGGCTTTGAATAATAAAGTTTATCTGTATTCGGGTTTTCGGGCTTCCGGAACACTTTTCAAATATTTACATAATACTATATTTAAATATGTAACTAGTGCATAAACTATTACCACCATATACTTTAACTCAAATTTATAAATAAATTGTGAAGTTTTCCAAAATAAAATTTTTTTAACCCTAATAACTTTAAAATTTTATATGATGGAGTTTCTAAAAATATAGCATACAAAAACTTGGGGTGTTCTCTATAACATATTATATTTGAGGAAATATTATTATACATATCGACAAAATTTTAAAATAAATCCTCTTAACGGGTTAAAAAATCGGTATATTTAATACATCATATGAAATGTGTTTCGAAAGACTTTATTATGATACCAATACTTTAAAGGTTCAGATTATATTTTTCTTCCTATACTATTGATAAAGTGCTCTGAAACCTTTACGACCTATAATTCATAAACTTAGTGCGTTGAACCAAAAAACCAAACGTTAACCAAATTTTAGCGCTTCTGTGCCGCTCTAAACGTTAACTCTAAGTTAACTTTTCAGATCGTATTAGTAAAAGTACTGATTTGTACAAACGATAACAAATTAGATTAAATTTTAAGCTGAAAGTTGAGAGTTTAAACAAAATTGAGAAATACATTAAAGAAAAACTATCGGCGTTGCATTATTGTATATCTGAAGTTGCCATCTCAAAAATAAAAACGAAACGTCACAAAATTTTCGAGGCTTTGAAGAATACATAGGGAAAAGCATACAGAAAAACATTACATAGACCAAAATATGCCGATCTTACTTATTAATATTTTTTTATTTTAACTCTTTTGATAATACTTGTTCGTAGTTTTGTATTGTTTATTTTTGACATAGTTGATTGTTTAACAATATTCCCAATCAGCCTAAAGAAAAAGTACGGAAACAGTTTTCGGTAAGAATGGGATCCCGCGGGCTCCCAACGTTGAGTACGGGATCACACCTATAATATACATAAATTTTATTTCAGCCGCGTTGCCATTTGACATAACTGGCTACAACTTTAATTATTTTGTTTTAATTTTAATGCGGCCTCTATACGTTGCGACCTGTTATACAAGTTGTACAGCCAATTGTTACGTTAGAGTTGTGGTTGGTCTTCGGTTGAATAAAAAATCAAAAGAACTTTATTTTCATTCAACTGCTTTATTCAACTCGGCTGTACCATCAGTTGAAACGTGTAGGGCCGCATAAATATTCAATAAAAATATTGTGCTAGCCAAGTTTACTTCTTATAGCCTAAAGCTTCGTACAGAGGGTGGTCAGATCTTACAATATTGGTAAACAGCGTTGCTTAAAATGCATTAAAATTTACTAAAAATGTCTAGCTACGGAGTGAACATTGTAAGCTCATTTGTATTTGGCAGATGTGTAAAATTAATGCATCTGACAATGGCACCATTGTCATAAAAATATTTTTATTGGCAAAGCCTGCTGACAATATTGTATGATCTGACCACCTAATGTATGAAGCTTAAGATAGTTTGAGTTTGAAAATGACAATTTATCTATTACTACTACTTTTCTTGCGTCAGCTTAGAGCAAAAAATTTTTTACTACGATAAATTTTTGTTAGACTAATACCCCAATTCTGTCTTAAGAAGAAAAGTAGTCGAATTTACGATTCATTTATTTTCATATTATTATTGCCAAGATATTTATTTTGTTTCTTCTACTTTTTTATTTAAATTTATATATTTTAATGGTTCGGCAATAATGGGTACGTTCGTAAATGCAGTTGTTGCGCATCACTTGCGCATCAGCAAAGTTGAATGTTCATAAAAGCATCACTTGTAAGAAACTTGGCATCACTCTCATAGGTCAAAAGTTTTTTTATGCAGTGATGCCGCAGCTCTGCAGCAAATTTTTGCAATTATTGCATCAGTAAATTTTCTGATGCAATAACTTTTGATATAAAAGAAATCGTTTTATTTTTCTTTTTTGATGCTTTTTCCTGTTATTTATAAGAAAACTGTCCCATTTTGTTTCAATATATTCAATTCAATTTGCCATTACTATTGTTGATAACATTTGTATTATTATTTTATGTTCGTTTATGAAACTTTTGAAATTTAGCTCGTGCTCAAAAATTCAAACATTTCACAGCTGTTGTGCAGTAAAAAAGCATCAGCATCACAACTGCAACTGGTGATCACGCATCAGCAACAAAATTTTGCATCACTGCAGCAGTGATGCACAGTTTTTATGCATTTACGAACGTACCCAATGTTTTAAAAACTTTACAAATAAATAAATATAAAAATTGTTAATAACAAAATAGTCAACTATTAAAAAAATGGAAGATTTTCAAAAAACTTTTCATCCAAACTACGGCACATGCTGGTCTGAGAAAGGCATCCAAAAAACCAACGGGACTTTGGTAAATACCCAGGCAGAAATCGTGACTCTAAACAAAAATTAAATACTACAGTAGCATTATTAATACAAAATTAAGAATTTTAGTCAGATGTTGTGTCATCACAGTTCTACTAACAAAAAGTATGACTTAAGCACACCTACAACATTAAAAACACGAAAATTTTACCTTAGTCGACGGTATCGGAACAGTAATTATATTTTCTGAGCCGTTATTGATAATAATCGATTACTATTGACAGTCACTTGATATTTTCTAGGGTGCTTTTAAGTCGACGTCGCGTAAAATTGTCTGTGTTTTAGTCGACAGGAAATTTTGCGACGACTCAAATGAAAGTTAAAGAAATTTTAAGTAGAATATAAACATATTTATTAAGTCCGTTAAAATAAAAAAAAGCAAATTTAAAGACGTTATGGGCACACATTTTAATAGTAAATTAAAAACGAAAATTCGGAAAAGTTTGCTAAAATAGCGCAAATTGCTGTTATCACGAACCTGACAAAAATTCGGAAAATAGCATAAATAGCTTCAAAAAATTTACTTTAATGATGAAGAATTTACTTTAATGATGGAGATGGGATTTTTTTTGTCAGATTTTCGATAAATTGTCGCCGTCGACACAACTTTCTTATAAAATACCAAATTAACGTCGAAGTGATGTAGTCGTCGACTTGATGTGACAACAAATAAAAATTAATGTCGACGTCGACAACGACTTACAAAATAGGGATGATTATGTATTTGTGCTGATGTTTGCAACACTTTAAAATATTGGTCCTACCCCACCTTCAAGTAACCGATCGACTCAGAATTACTTTGTGAGTCGAAGTAACGATGTCCGTCTGGCTGGCTGTAAATGTTAACTTTGTGCGCAAAGTACAGGTCGCAATTTTGGCGATAATTTGATGAAATTTGGTACATGGGCTAGTTAAACGATCTTTTTGGCTAAAAATGTGCTTAAACCAACAACTCTATAAATCAGTAAACATATAAACCATCTTTAAACGCATAAAATTGTTCGTTTAAGTTACCAATACAAGCGATATGAATTTTACATCATTTACCGTAGTGCTGCCAAATGGTATTTTTTAAGCCACTGCTCAAATCAGCTGGGATACTGATTTGAGCTGTTTGAACTCCATATATATATATATATATATATATATATATATATATACATATAAGTTTAGTTCTACTAAACCAGGGTTTAAACATTCACTGATTTCTAAGCCATAAGAAGTGTCATACGATTTAATGTAACATTTTTAATCAATTTATTTAGAAGCATGTATTATAAAAATCATAAGCCTTGCTAAGGTTTTTTTTTTGTGAATATTTTCTATTTTGCATTTTTTCAATTTCGCATTTCTGTTGAAATTTGTATCACGAAAGAATTATTTTCTATATTTTATAATTTATTACAAGCCTTGAACTTTTTGCACAGAATTAAATTGTTTGCAAGCTTTTATTAAAAATAAATTTTTAAGTATGCAATAATAAAACTCCAAAAAATTCGTAACTTGTCAAACTATTCCACCAGAAATGATAGACACTTTGTAAAATTTGTTAAAACATTTTATTTATTGCAAATAACTTTTTTAAGCTTAAATGCACTACATTGAGTAAGTCAACTTATATTAAAAACAATCAAATCTTTTTTCAGATATATCATACCTTAATGTATGTATGTACCTTTATTTTAAAATGTATGTATCTACCTCCCATCTCTTTTTTTTTTTTTGACCATCTTTAATGACGAATATGCAACGCTGCTATTATACCGTTATATCTGCCCTACAAGAAATGAATAACCAAAACTTAAAAAAAAATTACTAAAGCGTCTAGTACACGGAATGTAAAAAACCACATGCGCATGTGGTTCTGACGTAATTTTGACGTCAATGCAAAGCCACAATAAGCATTCCGTGTTGTGTGATGACGTCAAAATTACGTCAGAACCACATGCGCATGTGGCTTTTTGCATGCCGTGTACTAGAGGCTTAACACACCTGCAACAATTTTACATTGAATTAATAAGTAAGAGAGATGAGTTAGAGAGAGAGGCAAAATTACATGTACACAAACACATTTTAAACCAAAAACAGAGTTTAACTTGCTCTGGTCAATTAATTTTTTATTTTTAATTAAAATTATCAAAAACTTTAATAAAATACACTAATCACAACACAAAACGTGGACTTTTTGCAAACATAAACAAAACTTTGACATACGATTGAACAAAAAACGCAAGAGCAAAAAAATCGTCATCTGGATTAATAATTCCAGCTGTTTGTTTCACCATGGAAGTATGTGCTAGTTCACACTTCAAGCTTTAAGAGGTCTGCACACGGTCAAGCATTTCTCATCAAGAGCTATGGTAGTATTAGTGAAAATGTGCAAGGCGAATTCAACTACAGGTGGTTTCGATACTACAACAAGTAACAACACCAAGAACACAACAGTGTATTTTTTGTTGCTTTCGTTGATCGATAGTCAAAAACACAAGTAACTTTTGTATGTGTGACATCGACGATGCTGGATGGGAAATCAAAAAATTTAGATATGACGGTTAATATTACGTCCAAGGCCTATGAAGCTGAAGACTTGAGGGATAAAACTTGAAGAGTGTGAACCAGCGCAAGGGAAAAGAGAATGCCACTTATTTTCCTCTCTCTCCTAAAAACTCGCGACTTGTTGGACAAAACTTGAAGAGTGTTAACTAGCACTAAATAGAAAGAAAGCAAATGGAAGAAAGGTGTCTGTCTACAATAAATTAACATTTATTTAAATAATAATTAAGTCATAAATTAAAGCTATGAGTGCGCTTGCTAGTTTGTGTTCGTAAAATTATGTAAAGTTTATCTGTCTGTTTTTAGAAAATGAAAACAAAATTACAAAAATACGAAAATTAATTTTTGTTTTCAATAGTAATTTCTCACGTGTGCATGTTTCTTTCTGTTATGAGTGGAAATTGTGTTTTTGTCAATTTATCCCTACAGTCCATAACCAGCTGGATGAACCGGAGTCCATAACCAGGGTACCCGGGTACCTAGTGCAGTTTTTCCGTTTATATTCAAATAAAATAATATATATCTGCACAGATTTTTAGAAACGCTTAGTTTTTACATCTCAACTGTACACTTTTCATGTTTGTAAGATAATACTGGTTTCTATAGGCATTTTGTACCTTACAGGCACACAAAAGTCAACAAAAACTGGTTTTATAAGGCTTGGTTTTTTACTTGTTTTTTGGTACCTGCTTGTGCATTGTTTGTGTTTTTAGGTAGCAAATGTTCAGCTACGATAGAAAAAGAATACATTTCAATGATTTCGGCATTATAAGTTGAACAGTGAAGTTGAAGAAAAATGAAGCGCAAAATATAATTTTTAACTGAAAGACAATATCTGCGTTTGAGTGAAGAAGCAGATATATTGAGTCTATACTTGATGATATGACTGAGGATGACGACGCTTTAGTGCGAATTGAGGAAGAAGAAGAGGTATTTACTGGATAAGTGCAAGACTCAGAGAGTGAAGACTGGGACAATGACAACGAAATTCCTGCCGCTATTGACACGCCAATGCAAATTGAGCAAGATGTATTTGAAGATGAAAGTGACAATGAAACTGATATGGTTGAAGAAAATGCACCAACATCAAGCACAACAGAAAGTATGATTGCACGTGATGGTACTCAATGGCAACCTAAACCACCTGTTTGTCAACAAATAAGGAGTCACAACATCATTAGAACTCGCAGTGGTCCATTACGAATGACGGAAAGTTTGACTGGTATGCAATGCTTCAAGTCATTTTACAATAGAAATGGTCGATATAATCGTGCCAACAAAAAAGCCAATTCAACTTATGATGCCTACAATACAACAAACCCAACAAAGCGTCAATTGAAGTGGTAGAAATATACGCATTTATTGGACTGCTGATAATGGCAGGCCCAAATCATTCCAATGATGAAAATGCAAGGGACTTATGGACGCAATTGTCTCATCCTCTATTCCGCGCAATAATGGGATTAAACCGCTTCTGGGATCTTATTCGTTTTATACGTTTTGATGACGCGAGGACAAGAAACGAGAGGCAGCGCACAGACAAAGCTGCTCCAATACGAGATATTTGGATAATGTTGAACGCCAATCTCGCAAAATATTATGTGCCTACAGAAAATTTAACAATCGACGAACAATTGTATATTCCATCGAAGCCTGCGAAATACGGTATCAAGGTATGGTGCATATGCGATACTAAAAATTCATATTTTCTTCGTGGCCAAATATATACTGGCAAACAAGACAGTGGTCGCGAAATTGGTGTAGGCGAAAGAGTAGTCAGAGATTTGGTTGGGCCATACCACGGTAGCGGACGTAATATCAGCATGGACAATTTTTTTACGACGCTGCCACTGGCAAAGCAGCTGATATCCGTCAAACTTAGCATTGTCGAAACACTGTGGCGAAACAAAGCCTATATACCAACATAAATTAAAGACGATAAGAGTTGGACCATTGGACAAGCAAATTTGGTTTCCACGAGAAGGTGACTATGGTTACATACAAACAGAGTAATAATGTTGTCGGCTATGCATGATGATGCAACTGTAGAAGAACACGGCAAACCAGAAGTGATAAATTTTTATAACAAAACGAAAGGTGGCGTGGATGTTATGGACCAGACGCTTCGGAAGTATACCACACAGACACACAAAAAGGTGGCCTTTGTCGTTTTTGTACAATATGCTCGATGTTAGTGCTTTCGCGGCATACACTATATTTTATGAGAATAACACAACTGTTCCATATCAAACAACACGGAGAAAACGCCTTTTGCGTGTAAACTTGCTGAAGATTTGTGTGCGCCAATAATAGAAGAAAGAGTAACCAATCGCTAAGTAACGCCCCACTTTTTCACTAAAACAGTAATTGAGAGTTTTTGGGGAAGACCATTGGAGACGGTCACCTATACCGAGCAACCATCTACTTCTACGGCCGCTTCTACTGATGGCAGGAAGGCAATAACAGGAAGCTGTTATTTGTGCACTTCTTTGCCAGATTAAAGGAGAAGAAAGCCAAAAAATGCAGCGTTTGCAAGAAACCAGTTTCCGATCAACATACTAAAACAATATCGAAATGTTTTCCATGTTTCAACAATGACTCAACATAAGACATCAAATATTAGAAATAAGTTAAAATTGATAAAATATAAAAAATTCAACTAAGAAACAATTACATTTCATATTTTACACATCAATAAACATTATTAAACAAAATAAAAATAAAACAAACGTTTTTTCTTTGAAATATAAGGTAATTTGCACTAAGGTACCCGGGTACCCTGCTCATGGACCCCTGTATGCAAAAACATTAAACTTTTTTTTTGGTTAATATATTTAACCAAATTTTATAAATTTTTTCTAGTCTCTAAGTTTAGCCGAAATGTCTGATGATCCGGAGTTTCATGTTTATATCTTCATTATTATAGGAACAGCAGCACTTTAAGACTGATTGTGGCTAAAATTATTTAGCATTACAACAACACTTTGCTGATCTGCTTTCAGAGCATAATCCAAAGCGGTTAGTCCTAAGATGTCAGTTTCGTTTGTATTATCCATATATTCGAGTAAGTATTGCACAATTTCTTCGTGGCCATGCAAGGCAGCGACATGTAATGGTGTGCGGCCCGATGGGTCGGGTTGTGAAAGATCGGCGCCTGCCAGTTGATAAGATTTTAGGCGTGCCAAGGAGCCTCTGGCGGCAGCAGCACACAATTGTTCTCCTACTGCTCTAGAGGATCCAGTCAAATGGGCACCACAATTTATGAGTAGATTTATTATTTCATGATTATCATTAGTGATAGCCTCCATAAGAGGTGTGCGCTCATAGCGATCTCTAATGTGCACAGAAACTCCATTTAGTAGTAGATGCTTAACGATAAACAAATTGCCCTCTATGCAGGCCAAATGTAGAGCAGTGCGATGATCTTGATTAACTCCCGAGAGGTCAGCACCATAGGCTTTTAAGTTGTTAATCTGTACAGGGTAAGGAAAGAGGGATGATTATTTGCTGTGAAAAATTATTAAAAAATTATTTAAAACCTTTTGTATGTCTCCGGCTACAACAGCTGCATTTAACATGGCAGGAAACAGTGTAGCACCTAATTGGCTAAGTTCTTGGGGTGAGGATAAATGCAAAGACCTGGCCACAGCATCAACCAAATCATATTCCTCCATTTTAGGACCAGAGTTTGAAGTCAATTCACCTCTAAGATTAGATTGCACCATCTTAAACGAACAATTAATATTAATGCATTAGAACATTGTTTAAAAATCATAAGTATTAAAGTCTCACTTGTTTCTTAATATCCAATGGCCATTCACTTTTACCCAATACATACGACAACTTGGTCAGTGCTGCCTCCGGAGTCATATCAAATCCTGGAATAACTCCCATATCAAATAATACTTTTCCTGTCTGATAAATTTCAGCCACTGAACCGTTGGGACACTGAGTACAATTTACAATTATCACTCCCCGATCAGAGGCCTCTTTTAATTCCTTGAGTAAATCTTTACGATTAGCAGGTACGTTACCCGATCCGAATGACTGTAATACAACACCTTTTATGGGCGGCGCTAAAAAGGCCTTAAATGTCGATGTGGAAATACTAGGGAATATACGCAAAATTCCCACATTTTCATCCAACTGAGAGTGAACATTAAATTTCGAAATCTTACAAGGTCTAAAGATTAATCTATAATCTACATCTACATTAATACCAATATGAGCCAGCGGAGGAGCATTAGGAGAATCAAATGCAGCCAAGGAACATGAACTTACTTTCACAGTACGATTGCCGCGCATAAGTTTATTGCCAAAGAATACACAAACCTCGGGTATAACATAATTGCCAGCAATTATAAGGGCCGAGGTAAAATTGTCTTTGCCATCAGTACGAGTCTCAAAAATGGGTATTTGAGAGCCTGTTATTATCACAGTTTTGCCGAGATTCTCTAACATGAACGATAAAGCCGAAGCGGTATAGGATAAGGTATCGGTGCCGTGTAGTACAACAAAGCCATCAAAGAATTCATATGATTGCTAAACATTAAATTATTATTAAAGATGATTTTTTTTTCGGAATTAATAAACTTACATGAATATCCGTTGCTATTCT
This sequence comes from Pollenia amentaria, assembly GCA_943735925.1. NCBI lineage: Eukaryota > Metazoa > Arthropoda > Insecta > Diptera > Polleniidae > Pollenia > Pollenia amentaria. The sequence goes on along the minus strand of OX031008.1, from coordinate 192,545,351 downwards.
AGCCCAGTCATGCATGGTCATATTACTAGAATCCAACAGCGGTATATATTCCGTTATTTGATAAAGTACACGATTATTTTCGCCCTGAACATAAGGTAATACCAGAGGAGCCATAGAAGCCGATTGGCCAAATCTTTTCTGGGCATAATCTTCATCATGCATATTGGGATATTTGCGTATACGTTTTACCAACGAATTAGGCGTGGGAGCGAGAACTATAAAAATAATTTTTTAATATTCTTAACAGTCCGGGGAATAAAGACACTGAACTTCGGAATAATAAGGGGAATGCTGGATTTTTGCACGAATCTTCCTTTTGTGGTTCTAAACAACATCCCAAAAATCACCGCTGATCCATGCGCCGCTAAAAAAAAGTTACGTGGGGTCAAATACTTATCAAATGGGTAGCTTAGGAAATTTCCTACAAAAAAAATTTTAATTTTTTCAAAATCTCCCACTGTGTGACTTTACAATTTTTTTTTTTTAAACGAATTTACTCAAAAATCGTAGGTCCTACGAAAAAAATTCCTTACAGGTTTTTGTAGAAAATTTTCTAAGTTTCACATTTGATAATTAGTATTTTTTCGATAACTGTTATCGCTAGCGATATATGTATATAAAAAAAAAATTCTAGACCTTTGACCCCGCGTAACTTTTTTATCGTTGCATTGATAGACGGATGTTTTTTTTTGGTTGTTGTTTGGAACCACAAAAACAAGCTTCGATCAAAAATTCAGCTTTCCCTTAATTATTCAAAAGTTTGAAATTTTTTTCTGTCTCTTTATTTCCCGGATTATGATCATTCTTGTAATTTGGCCTTACCATTCCTTTCATTTCTTACCATTCCTATGGTACCTCCTGTATATATGACTTTAACTCTAGTCTCTTTAGTTTCTGCTGGCATGAGATTTCCATAACTGGTGTTTCGTTTAAGGGAGGAACTTTTAGTTGGTGATTGTGGTACTGCCTGATCCATTGAGTTTATTTTAGAACAACACAATTTCATTAAGAGTCCACCATCACTAGTTTCATCAACATTGGTAGGTGCTGCACCATTTCTATTTGTTTGGATATCTATGGGTTCGCTGTGACCATTGCCATTTGGACTAGACATCTGTAAAATTATTTTTATCATTTTACAAATATTTTCATACAAAATTTCGAAAAATTTAAAAAAAAAACTATATGATATGAAGGTATGTTCAGACCTAATAAATATTTGACGAAAAAATATAAAAAAGTATGACTAGGAAATTGATCAAACTTTGGCCTTATTTTTAACAATTTTTATTGACTTCCTTATCTTTATATGTAAGAAGATAATTTTTTAATTCAATCTAGAAACTGTTCAATCTAGAAACAATCAGCAAACGTTTTGCAAAAGCAAACAATTTTTTAATAAAACTAGTGGTTACGTGTAGGACGTCAAATATTTAATAGGTGTGAACATAGCTTTAGGTGAAGGGATTTACCAAGGCGAATACAATCTAATGAATTCGCCTTGGAATTTACAAAATAATTCGAGTTGGTTCAAATGATTAACAAGTAACATGTAAGAAAGTATAGTCGGGTAATCCCGCAATCATGGACCCGCCAGAACAAAATTATGTAATTGAGTTAATTATTCATACAAAGTTCTTTGTGTCAAATATTATTTAGATATCTTCATCCCTATGAAATTTGTTTGCCTTTAATTGATTTCAGGAAGGGGATTTTTTGTGGGACCTATGGCTAATTTTGTCATGATATAGTAGCTATCGTAAAAGTCTTGTCCACAATTTATATGTAAGTACTAACACTTATAAGGAAGTTATGGCATTAAAAGCTATTTTCGGGAGTAGTATTTGCCTTGGAGCTATGGTCATATATGGACGGATTCCAATAAAATTTGGCAAAATGGTGTTTTAAGCGCACCGAATTATTAACATATTAAGAGCCCATTTCAAATGCTCATACTTCTTGACTGATATTTTTTTTACAAAATTGGTTTTATCTTTAAATTATGTCGATATAACAATAATTATTTAACAATAATATACACATGTTACCAAAGTTTTTAGGGCTTTGATTAAAAAGTTATTCAAATATTTACATATTACTATTATTAAATATGTTACAAGTGCATAAACTATTACCACATATATATTTTTACTCAAACTTATTAATAAAGTTCAAAATGAAATTTTTGTAACCCTAAAAACTTTATAATTTTCTTCTAAAAATATAGCATACAAAAACTTAAAGTGTTCTCTATAACATATTATATTTGAATAAATATTATTATACATATCGACAAAATTTTAAGATAAATCAAATTTTGTAAGAAAATCTTTTAAGAAATATAAATTTTTGAAGTTGGCTCTTAAAGGGTTAATAATTCGGTATACTGAATACATCATGTGAAATGTATTTCAAAAGACTTTCTTATGATACTAAAACTTTTAAGATTCAGTTTTTACCTAAAGATATATTGATAAAGTGCTCTAAAACTTTTACGACCTAGAATTCATAAACTAAAGGGCATAATAAACCACACAAATTGCTTGGCAAACATGCACTTTGTTTTTGATTCTGTTTGCCAATAAGCAGCACAATCTATTTCGTACAAACATAAATTTTTAATTTTTGTTTCGCTTTCAATGAATACTGGCGACGATTGTGCTCGCTTTTTGTTTAAAACGCAGAAAACATATAAAATAAAGAAAAATAATTTGTAGTAAAAAGTGCTCTAAACAAAAAACTGTTTTGGGTCAAATAATGCTGCTAAAAAATAAGAATTTACCGCTGAAAATCATTTAATGGCTTCTTCTTCTACGTCATTACTCTGTAAAGTTTTCGCAGAAATGATTACTTTTAGCACTAGACACCACAAAAAGTTTGACAAATATCCAACATGTCTGCCAGATATTAAACATTTTTAATATTTCTACAAACATTGCTTCAAATGTTTGTCCAAACAAAATATTAAAATATTTTAAATGTTTTTTAAAAAATTCATTTGTTTTTATGTTACAAAATGTATTATAAATAAGTATTTATATTTTTGTAGACTTTAATTAACTTTGTGTACGAGTCTGCAATTATGTATGTTGTTCAATTAATAAAAATTAAAAATGATAGTGGCACCACTGCTATGTAAATACATAATAAAAAACACAGCTGTTTATATTTTTTCAATTGTAGCTGTCGTCTTCAAAATAATTCAGTAGCTGATTACGCGACTACAATTGCAGCCAGCAGCATTTGTAGTCGTGTGTTCGTGCTGCCTGCTGTTTCGAATGTGTTTAATGCATAATTCTTATTGCCAACGCGACTGGAATACTAGGAAATAATGAAGCAACATCAAGTGATATTAGTATATAATTATTCTGAATTGTTACATTTTTCAACTTATGTTTAAATTGTGCAGAATTAATAACATTATACTTGGAACTCTCCGTTATCTTTATAAGTACATGTATTCGTAATATATTTACTTAGACTGTGTGAAGGTGAATTTATGGACGAACAAATAGGTCTTAGGTGAAAATTGTCCTTATGAATTTTCGGTAATCCATATAATCTTGATGCTACAGATATAGAAGTTTTTAGTTTGTGTCTCTCCACTAACATTATTATTTTCAATTTGAAAAGTTCTTTAAAAAAATTATTGTTAATTTTCTCAAATCTGCTTGTTGGATCTTTTTCTAATGTGTGAAAAGTAGTATCATCACTTAAAATCTTTTCAATTCTAGATATATAAACTCTCTTATTAAAAGCTACCGTTGTGCTTTATCCGCTTAAACAAAAAAAAAAAAAAAAATAAAAAAAAATCAGCATAGACAACAACCTGCGGCCATGTAGCCATGTCGTCGTGAAAATAATCATTTTCATATATATACATGTATTCTATTTTTGACATATTGCAATCTGCTGCCTGCTGTGTCGAATATTTTTAATGCACCGCTTTGATATAAAGAATTTTTCAAAAATGTTGATTTATATTAACTTTTTTACAACTTATTTCTTTTAGAAATTATTCTTTTTAAATTAAAAGATTTTGTTTGTTGTGCTTAATTCCCTTTTTAAATAATTGATAAAAAATAGGAACAGCTTATCCTCCAACAATAAATTTCAGTATTTTTTATCAATTATTTAAAAAGGGAATTAAGCACAACAAACAAAATCTTTTAATAAATAATAGTATTCCCAAAAACAACTTTGATAATAAAATTTTAGCAAGTGCATAAAAAACTGAACTGGCAAATTGCTTTTTTTTTTGATTTTTGTTTTTGTTTTTGTTTTTAATATGTTTTTTCTTTACCCACTTACAACTACAATTAATGTTGGGAGAACTCCAAATAATTGTAGCGGGAAATGTAAGAAAAGATAAACTCATCACTGATTTATTGTTTGTTATTTTGTTTAAGCTTTGATGTCGTTGCAAAGAAGACTTTTTGAGTGTTTGTAGGTAATCCTCATTCCCTCTGTAGTTTTGTTTGCTGATAGCTTTGGCTTTTCTAAAATTATTTAGGAGAACGTTTCCTGATGATCTGGCCTAGAGGTAGAGTTAGCCGAACGTCCACGTCCCCTAACGAAACGTCTGGTCCGTTTTGTTATTTGCTTACAATGTATATGCTTACCTAATTTAAATGTCGCGTAACGGAACGTCTCAATCTGTATAAATTAGAATTTCGATGGCCAGCTTGTATATTAAATTGAATGCGGGTATTTTCGCTCTTTTTTCAGTATATCTATTTCAGTATATCTATGGACTTTCGACAAAACGACTTACAATACAACATATTTCCATATATATAAATATACATATGCTTAGATATACAAAATAAACAAATGCATATGCATATACAATAGAAATTAGAGATGAGCGATCCCGTGATTTTTAAAGATCATCGTGATTAGTGAATGTGATTTAAAAATCACTGCTCCTTTAAACTGTGATTGTGATCACGGTTTATCAGTTTTCTGTTCTTTTAAAGCAATTGCGGCCAAGCTATATGTACAATGCGCGAGCTTTTGTAAGCACTTTACAAAGAAACAACAACAAATTGTAAGAGCTTTCAAATCTGTTTACTTTCATATACATACATACTTGAACAAATAAATTTTGACATAAAAAATTCTAATAAGATAGAAGAGAGAATGAAAGGAATAGCAATATCATTCGACATTTCATTCAAAAAAAGCTATTACCCACACAAACAGTGAAATATCATAAATTTGTATATGTAACAAAATACAAAAAGAACGACTTAGAAAGTACCTGTTACTTGACAAATTTGGTCACAACTGTGATTCGTGATTTTTCAGTAACAGTGATTAAATCACAGGTACAGAAATATCGCTCATCTCTAATAGAAATGAGAAATATTTAAAAGGCTTTAAATGGTTACAAAATGTTGTTTTGTCTATGCACATTTACAAAATAATATGTGTAAATGTGTATGCATATGCTAAAATACATATCTGTTTATTGTAAATCTATGTATAGTATAAATATCAGATATTAAATTATTAATAGCGGTATTCACCCTTTGTATTAAGTATACAACTCTGTTATATTTAATAAGATTTTATACTTCAAAGCGTGAGTGTCTTTTTCCTATGCACTGTAAATTAATGAATTTGCTGAGTGAGAGAAAGAGACAGATAAAGTTTCTTCAACTGTTTTATTCTGGTAAATTCACACACTTTGTTTACTACTGCTTTTTGTGGGATTTTTCAACCACAGCGTAGTATTTTTTAGTCTAATACATTTTGTTGTTGCAGTGTTGTAAATGTTAGTATTTTTACTAAAATTATAAGATTAACAAGGTCTACAAGGGACTTTACTATCAAGGATGAATTCCGCTAATGTTTTTTTACTTACACTTAATACTGTTTAAATACCATTTTAATCACTTGGTACTTTTTCTGCACAGCGGTCAACATTTAAACCTTTTGATTTCCCATCACTGTGTGTGTTGTTTTATGCATACTATTGCCTTTTTGTTTATGTATGTGAAAAACATATGACACGTTTTTAGATGTTCAATAAGTGCACCAACGTGCAAGCAGTCCGTTACAGTAAGTTACGGGAACAGCAACGTTCGCCTAACTCAGCCTTAAGCAACCAGTGAAATGCGCATAGGAACAGCTTATCCTCCAACAATAAATTTCCGTATTTTTTTTATCAATTATTTAAAAAGGGAATTAAGCACAACAAACAAAATCTTTTAATAAATAATAGTATTCCCAAAAACAACTTTGATTCCTTTTAAATTTTTTATGAAAGTGTTTCATATTTCATTTAAAATATTTGCCGTAATTTAACAAACTCTACAAATATATTCAGGTGTTTGAAACAGTTTAATTTAAAAATTGCAGAATCTGAATCTCTAATTGATTTCTTAAACGTGTTAATTTGTGTATTTTAAAAGTAAAAGTGAAAACTTATTATATATTTAATAAACAATAAATAGACATATAAGTGTTAAGTGCTAAATGTATTTTAAAATTTATAACCTTACAAAAAAAATATAAAGCTTTTCGCAAAAACATCATGTGAGTCTTTAAAATTAGTTCATATAACATTCACGGGATGTTTAGGACACAAGACAGATACAAAATATTGACATTATTCCTAATACAAATACATATGTGAGGTGCGATTCACTAACTTTTAACGATCCGACAATCGTAATTTTTGTCGACATATTTATTCGCTTGCAGTAACGATAGTGTGATTCTGTAATTTATTTTGAACGATTGTAAACAGCTGTTGTTTTTGTAACATCTCTGTCTACAAAATGTTAAAATAAACGAAAAGCACAAGAGAGAATAAAGAAAAAACAAATGAAATTGTGCTTTATTTATTTTATTTTGTGAATTTTACATTTAGAATTTAATTTTTGTTCATATATGTATATACATATGTATGCATGTATGTAATATGTATGTAATAAGTCGGGCTTCAGCCACTTTAAACAGAAAATACACTTTATCGATTAAATAAACACAACGTACTAAGCTGCCTAAATAAGAGCGGCAAGCGATTTTTGTATGTCAAATCTTTTCATTTGCATAAAGTTTATACTAAGAAAACCTTTGGAACGCGACTTCGACACCACCCGGCTGGAAAATCCTATTTGACAAATCGCTATGTCGATTTGTCTTATTGAAAATGTATTTGAAATAGAATTTTCATGTTTAAAAAAACGCTTGCCGCCCTTGTTTAGGTAGCTCAGGTAAATTGTTGTCGTTAAAATAACGAAAAAAAACTGCTTAAAGTAACAGCTGACTTTAATTGACGGCGAATATCGTTAAAAATTTTACTAAATAGCAGATTCGATAGATTTTCGTTATATTTTTTTTACGATACGATTATCGTAAAAAAAGTTAGTGAATCGCACTAATGATTTTCATTCTTAATAGATAAAATAGATAGACAGACATATGGACAGACAGATTGTTAAAAATTCTCTTACTAGATAATTTTCTAGATAAAATCTTATTATTATTATGATTATCTCTAAAAAAAATTAATACTTTCCTTAAACACTTTAATTACTTCTATAAACACATTAAATTAAATTTTAACTTTAAAATTTCTTTTGAAACAAAACGTATATTTTCGCTTTTCCTTTAAACTATTTTTTGCCATTAAGAGATTCTATGTGCTTTACCTCTCTGATAATGAAATTTAAAAATTTGCTTAAAAGATGGGTGATATATTGATTTTTTCATTGCGTTTGTAAAACATCCAAATTATTATTGTATTTGGTGCTAAAAATGGTCTGTACATCACCAAATATTTTTGTTATTTCACACAGCCCCCATACCAATATCCCCAAGAAAAGTGGCACGATTGAGGCCATTGGGTATTAGTAAAAATGGGTTAATATACCCTTCACGGCAGGTGGAAAGGGTATATACAATGTATGAGTTTGTCATTCCGTTCGCAATTTCTACAATACTGATCTTAGACCCTATAAGGTACATGTATTCTGGGTCCTTATGAGTAGCGAAGTTAGTTTAATGATGTCCGTCTGTCTGTTGAAATGAGTATGATTGGACTTGAATAATATATATTTCTGTCACATATGCTCCATATAATATTAGGTGCGTTTGTTTACTTTTCCAGTAAAATCCAGTAGTTGAGTAAATTTTGGGCAATATGAAAATTTTACTCTCAAAAATGGCTCTTGCACAAAAAAGTAAACGAACGGAAAAATTGCAAAAACTTGCAGGTTAATTCAAACAGCTGATCGCTAAAAAGCTTAGTGTTGTAAAATATGTGTTGTTTAGACTACCCAGTACATAATGTTTTTGGTACTTGATGAAATGCATTGTAATGATTATAAATTCGTAGCAAATTTATTTATTAAATGAGCTTCTGTGCGTTTCTAGTTGAATTACATACGAAACTACGTCAATATTTGATTTTTGATATTTGGTACCCTCAATAATATGCAATAAGAAGTAATCATATATTCATTAGCTTTACATCTCTAAAATATTAATGTAAACAAAAACAAAAATAAGTAATATTGAACAATTAACACAAATTTTACCATGGATGCCAAAAAAAGAAAACTTAATATTTCATGTTCTCCCGGAACATTTGGGAAGGTACAAAGTGGTAAGTAAAATTGTTTAGGATGTACATACAGCTTTTGTTCTTTTAAATGTTTTTATTACAAATTGTATGCTTTTTGTTTGCTTACTTTTGTTTGTTTACTTAAATGAAACATATGTTTTTGTTTTCTACTGGTTTTCACTGGTAAGAATTTGTTCAGTAAAAATTTACAGACTCTTTGCTTACAACTGTCACTTTACTCTCTCAGTAGATGCTCTCTTTTGCAAATTTTTGTGTAAGCGAACGCATTTCAGTAAAATCCAGTAAAAACTTGCACAAATTTGTGCAAATTTTGGGCTAAACGAACGCACCTATTGCTATTGAAATTCAGCCAGATCAGTGCATTAATGGCTGGGATTTGAGCAAAAACCACGACTACCTCTAATATAATCCCAAAATCCCTTGTTGTTGTTGTTTTTTATTTATTTTTTGCTATATATCTGGAAAACGGCAAGAGCCAAAGTTTCCAAATTAGGTACAAGCATCTTTTTTATCAAACCATAACCTCTGTAAAAGAAATGGGAGGATTGGAGAAGTGGGCGTGGCACTTTCCATACAAATACATTCTGTATGTCTAGATAAAGGAAAGAGCCAAAGTTTTAAAATTAGGTACATACATATCGGTTATCAATACACAACATTCCACAAAATGTGGGCGGGATTCGAGAAGTAGGCGTGGTACAAAATAGTTTTGCTTATAGCTAAAGAGCGGAAAGAGAAAATCTTTTTCAAATTTGGTACACATACATATGTTGGTTATTAATTTTGAACAAGAACAAAACATCGACAACAGCAGTCTTCACCATTCAAATTCATGTGTGCACATAAAAGTAACTTAGCATATATCCAGAGAAAACTCATTTTTATATATGGTCACCTCCAACAAAAAATTTTAAATATATTATGTTTAATTTAACCATGATATTGTCACCGTCAAACATATTATGGTTAAATTGGTCCTCCATCAAGAAGCCACAACCACATAATGGTTGCCTCCGAACATTTTTGGTTAATAATAACTAAAATATGCTTAACACTTATAATACGAGTAGCATGGTTGGTTTTTCAACATAGGGTGTTGCTCTTGGAAAAGAGGAATATATTATTGTTAATTTAAAAACAAATTAATGTCATATTTAACCAAAACTTGTCTAAAGGCAACAAAAATATGGTTGTGGCTTCTTGATGGAGGGCCAATTTAACAATAATATGGTTATCGGTGACAAAAATATAATATATTTAAAAATGTCTTTTAAAATAGTTTTGTTGGATGTGGCCATTTTTAAGCATACTTTTTCTCTGTGTGTACAGCTGAATGTTGTATCGCCCGTAAACTTTAAGAGCTTTTTTTTATAAAACTCACTTTTTAGACTTAGCATGTTTTGGAATTGAGCTGTCGATACGGTATGAGGAATCGAGCGTTCTGCTTTTTTTAATTTTATTATTTTTTTGATCACTCTGTATTACTCTGAGATAAGATTCGCAGATCCAAGAACAAAATTCTCTGGATTCTTAAAGTTATTCGTACATGTCGATGTTTGAAAGAACTTGTTCCTTAAATTGCACATACAAAGAAGAAAAGTCATACTATCCAAAAAAAAAACAAACATATATACTAACGAAAAAAGTATATACTAACATATATACTAACGAAAAAAGTCTTAAGAGCTTAAAATTTTGGTCAATGTAACTTTTTATAGTAGTAAGTGGCAGATAATACTTTTTTGTCTAGGACACACGCTAGAGGTGGTAGATGTGACCATTTTGCTTAACGTTTTTCAGTCAATTACAGAAGAAAATGGGCCTTTTAAGATTAACACAAAAATCAGAAACACATTCACGGTTCCGAATCTGCCCTTATCTCAATTTTGGAATTTTGGCACTTGCGACTTTCTTTCTTGGGAGGGTATATAAAATTCGCTAAGTTGAATTCTACGGAATTCTTAAACAACTGATAATAATGAAAATGTCATTATGAATGTTTGCTTGTATAGGGTTATCGATTTTGCAGTTTCAAAAGTAAAGTGAAATAAAATAGACATAAAGCTATGACTTCGATGAAACTTTTATTTCATTACAAAATACAATGTCATTAAAAAAACCGCCTATAGATTGGTTGTAGCAGTTAATAATTATGAGGTTGTTTTCGACGATAACTTGGCAAATGTTCAAACATTAGGCCGTATAGATACTAGGGAATTCATTTAATCGGGTTTTTGCTTTAATCGGTTTTAGTGTAATCGGTTAGTTTTGTTATTGATCGGTTAACCGATTAATAAAGTTTTTTTTAAAAAATTAAGTAATTTGAATTAAAAACAATTCATAACTGATTTATTATTTGGAGTTTATTAGTAATTTTTTACTCAATAACATAACCAACATAACAATTCTTGAACTAAAACGAGCAAACAAAGAAGTAATTCATAAATATGTAATACATATTTTTTAATTAATACGTATTATGTATTAATTAAAAAATAAACTGAGGGATCATTTTATTAGTTATTTCAATAGTTTAAGAAGATCTTATAAAATTAATTAAACAAATAATTTGGTAAACATTTTTAGGATTCAAGCGATTCTTTTCTTTAATTTGGAAAAAACTTGACTTGGAATTTTTTTTTTATTTATCGTAGATGTTACAGAATACTTAATTTCTCAGTCCTTTTCCTAGATTTCTCTAAGAATATAAAATCTTATATTATGCCATTCGAGTCCTGTTTAATTTTTTTTTTAATTTTTAACACTTCTAATTATTTCGGTTAATTCTTTTAAAAGATTGACATGAGAAGAAACCAATAAAATAAACGCATATATATAAAAAGTATGTATGTGAAGCAAAAAGCTGTTGACAGCAAAAATTTATTTAAAACCAAGTTCACCCACCTTCTTTGTTTGTATGAAAAATATTTTCTAAACACATATATTTTGTAAATGAGACGAAACAAATAATTAAAAACACAAAAAATATGTTATAATACTACAAAACAATTAAAAATTTAGTTACGTCGGCTAATCGGTTGAACGACTGAAATTAACCGGTTTAATCGTTAATCGAAAAAAGCCAATTTTAATTTAGCCGATCAGTTAATCGGGTAGTAATTAATCGATTAACCGTTAATCGGTTAATGAATGCCCTAATAGATACGGTCTTTGGCGTAGCCCCACAAAACAGCTAACAGTTTCAAATCGCATGATCTTGGTGGCCAATTGTCGTCGCCAAAACGTGAAATTACTCGTTCTGGAAAATCGGTCGGGACAAATTCAAATCACTACCAGAAGCGATCATTTCGGCAGTGCAAACATTGCGATGATGCACAGGCCTAATGTGCCACGTTTGAACCACCACTTTTGCAGTAAGTTTTAACTATTTTTACGCGCTCTTCGGCTATTAAACGATCCATATTCGTAAATAGCAAACCTTTCACTAAATAAATGACACTTTCGATGAGAGATAATTAACTGCTGTCAGCATTGCTAGAACGACGAGTTTGACATCACTTAATGGATAACCCTGTACAAATGGTCGGCCATATACGGACGTCACCTAATAATAAAATATCTTTTTTGGTGTTGCTTTGCGAATATCTTTTGCCGAAATATTTTATATTAGCGCAGGTGGTTGTCTAATATTTGCCTGTTGCTTGATAAGACTTTTTTTAATTAAACTAGATGAATCAAAATTTTAGATGCGATTTTTATAAAAAAAAATTAAGCTTTACTTCAAAGGTCATAGCAGCCGGTGAGGAACAAGTAGATAAGAGATGCTACTGATTTAAAAAAAATTTAAATTATTTAAAAATTTAAAAATCTGCAAATTAAAAGTCTTTGTAAATAGCAGATATATGGAAATATGATCCTTCCAATGGAGTGTTGGTTTTTGCATAACTATTTAATATCGGTGTCTCTTTTAACAACTGATCGAAAAATGTCATTTGGTAAAGGGCGTTTTTGAAGTCCGATAGAATATGAATTATAAATAAAAATTCCCCGGCATTTTTTTTCCCATTTTTCCTATTTCAATTCTATTGTTAAAATGGGAAAAGGGAAAAACCCCAGGGGAATTTATATTCATAATTGGGCTGTAAATTTTAATCTATAAAATCCGCCGTATAACACGTAGCGCTCTTCTCTGTAAATTACATCTCGCCCCAATAAACGTCATCTATATTAAAAAAAAAAAATCATTGCTAATGGTGCTGTAACCATCTCCGGCTTAGTTTTTGTAGAAATAAGGTCCGATGCATAGAAACTGCACCAAAAAGTGTATTTTTCTCGATGTTATGTAATTTGAAGGGTCCGTTGTTCATTGGTCGAACTCCATATGCAGCAATTTTATTTATTAATAGCGTCATCGCTCAGTCTGCGTTCATACGGCTCATGTCTTATTGACATGATTCTTCCGTTTTCTTCTTTGAACATGAATTGGTGTTCTAATGATTCATGTAATGTTGACGAAATGTTTTTTTTTTTTGTATAGTCTTTAAATACGAATAAGAAAGAAAAAAAATAGCGAATGAGAATGCAAAGTGTTCTGACAGTACATGCATGTGTGTACTCGTTTCTTTTCCCCTCGTCGCTCTCACCCATAAAGTAGCAATCATGTCAGTAAAACATGAGCCGTATAAACGCAGACTCAATACAATTTTCAATAGAACATCGATGACTGATTATCAAAGTAAATTTCCTTAACATACCCTTTTTGTTAAGGAAAGTATCAAAATTTTTGAGAAATATATTCACCCTTTTAAAATATACCCTGCCCTGGTTGTCTCAAAATGTAAATTTTTTTTTGAAGTTTTTTTTTAATCTGCTACTTTATAGTTGTTTTAGATCCAAAAATAAAGTTTTTTTTATGCCAAAAATTCAAAAGATGTTAAACTTGTTGTTGTTCTTTTTAAATTCTTCAAGTGAAAAATTTCTTTGTCGTTCATTTTAAACCCTTGTGAATCTAAACTATTTATTTTTTATTAAAATTTAAACTTTCTAAAATTTCAAAGCTGGGGTTAGAAAAAGAAATTAGGTATTAGAAACCTTTAAATTTCTTGATTTTTTGACATTTTGTAAAAAATTCATCGTGAGGCTTAACTTTCAATATGCTTTTTTACATATCACACGTGACTCACATCAAACTGCTTTGCCATTTTTGTTTAGCATCGTTTGGCAAGTCATCATGGAAAGACTCACATCACAACAGTGTCTCCAAATTGTTCAGCTGTATTACGAAAATCAGCGTTCTGGGAGAAATGTTTTTCGTGCGATTCGAGGAACTTACGGTGCGCATAATGGACCAACCGAAACCACTATTGCCAACACCATTCGCAAATTTGAGTTCCAGTTTACATTAGTGGATGATACTCGACCGGTTAGACCACATTCAGCACCTAGTGAAGTGAACAGAATAAAGTTTTCACCAACTAAATTATTAATCAAAAATAAAATCAATTATAATTAAACTGTTTGCTGTACTTTGTATTTAAAATACTTTTAGCATTTTTTTGCGTGCATATATTTCTTAATGGAGAGAATTTAATTTATTAAATTTTTTTACTTAAAACTTTCTTTTGCTAACTAACATTTCAAAATTATATTTTTTTCATATTTTTATAATTTCTTTTTCAATATTTCTTCAAAACCAACACTGAACAAAATTGGTACATAAAAAATGAAAAGTAAATTAATATTAAGCTGGAAAACGCAAGTTTTGTATTATGATTGTTTTCTTTTCAAATTAAGTTTATTGAAGAAACTGAGAAGCATATTATAGATTAAACAGAAAGCTAAAAAGACTTAGTTTTGTGAAAAATATTTTCAAAAAGCATGAAAAACAAATAATTTTTCCAACATTTTGCTTCACAAGCACCATCAATTTTTAAAAAAAATCAATTTTTTAAAAAATTTTAATTGTTGCACAGGTCTCTAGCAATAATTTGGCCTTTACAGATAAGCAAAAAACCATATAAACAATATGCTGAAAATCGGCATTTGACTGCAAAGGTTGAAGGTCGATTAAAAAAAAAAATCAAACTAACATAAACAAACGCCGCGATACGGGTCTTCTAATTTAGCCTCTATTTTCACCCCTCACTCTCAGAATCGACCTAACTTTTGTTAACCTGAATTTGTTCCACAGTGTAATCGTATGAATTAGGCGTAACAGTTATTAAAACCTTGCTCGAATATAGAACTCAAATATTAAAATAAAATTGGTGGAGATTTATGGCTACATTTTGTAAAATTCGTGATATTGTCGTTTAACATAACCATGTCATGCTTTTCTTCGTGTAATAATGTACCTAATTGTACGAGTAAATAGCGGAGTTCAGCGATTGGTGCAAATTGTCTTGGTAAATCCCTCAAAAATTATACAGAATTTCGGTTAGATTTCATAAAACAGCTACAATATTTTGATTTGCGAGACCATTTGCACCAAACACAAAATTTTGCTAATGTATTCTTGTGCCTTCAGCTTTTCTTGCTTAGTCTGCAAGCGACGAAATCCAAAGGATTTAAATAACAACGACGCAAATCAATATGATCAAAATAAAAAATGCGATAAGACGCGAAGCGAACCGATGCAAATCGAGGCCTTAGTGTACTACATATGTGCAATGGTGGCATAGCTATAGAACAATTATTTAAAAATAAAAATTAATTAAATTTTCCATTCACTTAAAAACAAAAACGGCACGGCGTGTGTTAACTTTTTTTATAGCGCATTTTACTACAATTTGTTTTGAAAAATGTAATTGTAAATTTCCAATAGAAATTCATATAATTTCACTGATAACCCTTCAATGGAAAACATTGGAATGACCCTTATTCCGAGTATTTGGAAGATAATGACTAAAAAATGCAACAAATTTTTAATTTATAAGCTCTTAATTAAATAAAGAACTTTTAACCAAACTCTCTTTAAATTTTTAAATTTCTTTTAATATTTTGACTTAAAAATTTATTTTTTGGTTAATTATGAATTTACTCACTTCTTAATTATTAAACCACTAAAAATTTCGGAAATGTGTTGGTAAAAAAAATACAATACAAAAAAAACTTTGTTTTTGTTTTACTTTCTTTACTTTGCGTAATTTTTTTTTTATATTTTTTATATTTAGTTTTTTTTTTTTATTTATTATTTGTGTTCTTTTGAAACACATAAATGAATTTTGTTTGAAAACAGACCGTAAATTCTTTTTATTTTATCAGGTGTAAAAATTTTAAACTCACTGTTTTTATCTTATATTGTAATAAAACGTTTTTAGGTAATTTGTAGTTTAACTAGACTTTTTTATCCAAAATAAATTTTTGGTCGTTATTTCCAATAAATATTTTTTTTTACTGAATATTATTTAAGCAAAATGCGTACCTTTTACTTTTTTTTGTATACTACAATAAAATTTCTATTTAATTTTTGCACTCCTTTTTTGGCAACCAAATGTTATTAACGTACCGAAATTGTTTGTTTCTTTACGAATTTTGAATTTTGCGTCTTAACGGAAGCACTTCGGCAATGAAACTAAATTCTCATTTAAATTAAAGCGAAAGTATACCATGCCCATGACTTAACACAACCACAATCCACTTGCCAGCCATATATTCTATGTTAAATTTGTCTAATAACATCTTACACTCGTTTAACGGCGTAGTTAAAAACTAAATTTACAATAATACAAAGTTTTCAAGGAATTGGTGTTAAAAGTATGTAGATAAGTGCAGTTTTTTATATTTAGCGATGAAATAATTTTGTAATATTGTTTAATAGGTCCAACCATTTTTTGCGTATCATGGACCGTTTAAAAGTATTTCATATTTTTTTTTATCGATTTAATTTTGCAACAATAACCAAAATATAATCCCTGTTCTCCCTTCGAGGGTTGTGCTTATTAAGGAAGCACCTACCACTTGTCTTAGGCAATTCGTGGTATAGAGCTGCATGAAATGCCCTGAGCATGAAGTTATCAAACTTTTTATAGATCGAAGGGGACCATATTCTAATCTGGTATCAGTGGATATATTAACCCCAAAAAGCTAGACTAGTTATTAGGGTATTCATTTAATCAGGCTTTTGCTTTAATCGGTTAATCGCTCGATTAATTAACCGAGGTATTGGTTTAATCGGTTTATAATCGGTTAATTTTGTTATTGATCGGTTAACCGATTAATTAATTTTTTTTTTATTAATTAAGTAATTTCAATAAATAAAAATTCATAAATGATTTATTAGTTGGAGTTTATTAGTAATAAAGGGCAAAATCATAACAAGTCTTGAACTAAAACGAGCAAACAAATAAAAAATCATTTATCGTAGATGTTGGAGAAAACAAAAGCAAGCCATAATGCAGAATTCATAATTTCTCGTCCTTTTCCCGGATTTCTCAAAACATATAAAATCTTTCAAAATCTTCAAAAAATTTTAGCACTTTTAATTGTTTCGGGTAATTCTGTTGAAAGATTGATATGAGAAGATATAAAAAGAAACAAATTACTTAACACATACGGCCATGGGCTAAAAATCGAAATCACATGAAATTTAAATCGATATAGATTTTCAATTGAATTTTTGTTAAAATGAACGTAGCGATTCCTGATTGCAAAAGTAGGTAGCGGAAGTTGGTCCTCAAAGTATAAGATATAGAACAGGACATATTTTTATGAGCTTTGAGCACGCTAGAGTTTCCAAAATAGTTTCGATTTCAATTCCACGTAGATTCGATTTCCAGAACATTCCCGATACATATAAAAAGTTCGTGAACAAAAAGCTGTTGACAGTAAAAACTTATTTAAAATTAAGATCACCTTCTTTTATTGTATAAAAAAATATTTTCTAAACACATAACTTTTGTATATGAGAAGAAACAAATAATTAAAAACACAAGAACTATGTTATAATACTACGACAAATTAAAAATTTTGTTGCATCGGTTAATCGACTGAAATTAACCGTGTTAATCGTTAATCGAAAAAAGCCTATTTTGAATTAACCGATCAATTAATCGGGTTGTACTTAATCGGTTAACCGATGGACGGTTAACCGAATGAATACCCTACTAGTTATATGAAAGACCTCTTGGAGATCATTTGGGACTTATTATGATATCAGCTCTGACTTGTAAGCATGAGTTTTTGGGGAATTGGGTATTTGAAAAAAACTGCCAACTTTTTCTATCCGTATACTCTGAAATCACACTCGAAAATGTCGTATAGTGATAACCGAAAGTGGAGTTGCTGCTGCAGTATAAGTAACATCAAAATGATACGAATGATATGATCGTTCGTAAAAATCCTCGTTTTAATGAGAGAATGTTATTGTGGGTCTGGCAATTAATTTGATTAACCATCGATCTGTTCTTAGTGGAAATCAAAGGACTATATTTCCAATCATGTACATCTATTTTGGAATATATTTATTTATTCAATAGTACATTTTGCTTAAATAAATAAATTAATGTGAAAATAAATGAGAAAAGATTTGCTTATCACAATATTCTATGCAGTCCTTTCCCTATAAAATATATGGGGAAAACAAAAGTTCGAGGACATATTACATGATTACTTTCTATTCACAATAGACGAAAGCAAAATTGCTGCATTTTGACTAAGAAAAATTTACAATTTCATGAAAAAATTCCTATTTGTTTTTCAGTCAGAAGATTCATCGTTTTTAATTGCTTTAAATATGATGTTTACCTGATCGTTATCGTCAACTGCGAGAGCTATGGAGCCAAGAACAATATTTGAAGCCCCAAATGGTTGGGCATTTTTAATAAAAAACATTTTTTTTATAGGGCGGCAACACATGCCACCTAAAGCAGATAAAATACATAATCGATTAAAAAAAAAAATTTACACCACTTTGAAATGTGACTTATTTTGACAGTTTTTTTGAGAAACTTTTCGTAAAATATTTTTACAGAAACACTTTTTCTCACATCCTTCCAATAATTGCTGAAAAATTATTAAAATCACTTAAAATTCTCGCAAAGTTAAGATATAGAAACACTTGTGTGAGAAAAACCATTTTTTTGTTTAAATTTGTATTGTTTGTGTTGCAATCCACTCACTTCATGTAAGACATTTTACGATGAGAGAAATACAGAAACGGGCTACAGGGCCAACACGAAAAATGGCCAACAAAAAATCTGTTTAGATAGAAAAATTAAAGAAAAAATCTTAAAAGGTAGCCGAGAAGAATTAATGTAAGCGGTGCACAGTGGGGTCAATCGAAAAAAAGTGGTAATAAACCTTAATCTCCCAAACTACTGGTCGGACTGTAAAATTATGCAGAAAGAGTTGTAGAGGAGGATATACGGCTAAGTTACATCTTAATACTATCAATTGCTTTACATACAACAAAATGAAGCAGCTGATTTGCAACGTTACTGTTACTGTCAGCTAACTGCTGCTATAGGTTTTAAGAATATGGTGTTTGTGAACACACTGTTGAACACCTTGGGCTATGTAAACTTTGTAAAGTTTGTAACTTGTGCAAATATTGACAGATTTCAATGAATTGAACTTAGCTAGTAGAAAAATAAAGAAATTCCAGTTTATTTTACTAAGTTATCTCTAATAGCTTTAAAAATAGTTCACCTTTTTGTAATATCTCAATCCGCCTAGTCGTTTAGAATAATCAAAGTAGGAATTTTGAAATGAGTTTGAAAAATGGAGTGGTCAAATACCCAATTTTCTTAAAGCCTATCTCCTTCTCTACGGCTCGTTCATTTTACAATCCGACCAGTAGTTTAGGAGATTCAGATTTATTACCACTTTTTTCGATAAATCATACTGTGCAGTTGTGGCAATACTACAACAAGTACAACACAAAAACACAACATTGTATTGGTCGATAGGTCAGAAACACAAGCAACTTTGACATTTCCTTCTTTTTTTAAGAAAAAAAAATACTTCACCTGTATTTTCATAGCCACCTGTAAAGTGAATTCTTGGAAGCAACAACAAATTAAGTAGAGTAGTAGTGATTAATGCGGTAAAGTTGAACACAAGACAATTGAAAACTTTTATATTCAAGTTCACTTTTTTCGGTCCTATAAACCGACTTAATTTCGTACATCGAGGCTAAGGTATGCAATAGGTTTTAACCAATTTTATTTCAAGTTTTAAAACAACAAACATCTAGATAATATTCTCATTAAACACATATTGCTCTCACGGTTACTCAAAGTAAATCTGCGCAAGAATGATGAATATTTATAAAAGAATAGTAGACAGTGATGTTAATTTTTTTTCATTTTGGGCCAAATTAATGATTCAAAAGGGCCAAAATATCTTTGATAGTGCAAAAATTTTTTAAAATACATATAAGTATTTCCTTATTAGGTTCACAGAAAAAAGTTTTTTATCAATTAAAAAAATGGTTTAAAAAGTATTTAAATTTAATTAATGTGATAATTGATCAATTGAATCAATTATTTTTTTAGCTGGAAGAAAATTAAAAATATAATTTTGATTTAATTAATGTTTAAGTTGTTTTGAAATTAATTTTTAATTAAAATATTAATTGACTTTTTCGTTTAAAATAATATAATTTAAACTTGTAGAATTGTTGTTGGGAATTGCCAATATTTAATTAAATAAATTAACACATTGTTTGAAATGGCAAAGTTTTTTGATAATTTTTTTAATTATAATTAAAAATATCATTTATTGAAAAAAAAAAAAAAAAATTTACAAATTTACAATTTTTGGTAATCAATATAATCATTTTGGTAATAGGTGCAAAATTAACAACTTGTTTGCTTGATATTATGAATTTGGTATAAATTTGGTGATTAGAGAAAATTTATAATTTGTTCTGTTTTTGTTCTATTTTATTTAGAACAAAAATGTATGTACATTGTTAATTTTTGCTTAATTTAAATACTGCGCATTTTCCCCCTTATGCAAAAAAAAGTTAAAGTTCACATTAGTTAACCAACATTAAGACCAGCAAAAGTGTATTGTCTTAATGTGTTGGTTAACTAATGTGAACTTTAATTTTTTTTGCATAAGGGGGCTTATGTTTAACAAGCACCATTACTCAAAAGCAACACGAAAATTTACTTTTCAATACAAAATTTTAGTTATTTTTTATATTATTTTTATTTGAAACAAGTCAGATTTGCAAATACATGGGCTAATGCAAGTTAAGCACTTTTTTTGGTTTAGAATGTGCTTAAACCAGCAAATCTATAAATCAGTAAACATATAAACCATTTCTAAACGCCTAAAATAGGGCGTTTTAACTACCAACTCAGACCATATAAATTAGACAAAATTTATTGTTGTGTTGCTACAATATTATTTTTTTTAACTACATACATCTGTATAATATATGGGGCACTAATTAACAGCTGTTGAGTTAAAGCTACATATAAATTTAAGTTTAGTTCATCTTAACCAGCGTTTATTCATTCACTGATCTATTAGCCATAAGAAGCATTTTCTTTAAAGGGTCAAAAAACTACACAAGAAGTTTAACAAACAACAAGATGTTAGTGTGAATATAAATTTTTTTTGATTTACGTACAAGCATCCCAATAAAAAAATGGAGCTTCCAAAGAAGCAGGTTTGTAAGGGAGAAACGTAAAAGTTTCGCTTACCATATCGCTTATGGGAGACATGAATTTTATATGGCGAGTTCCCACTTTGAAGCAATACATTTTTGACACAGAAAGCGCTTTATTCAGCGCATATAAAAATTGGTGAATGTAATTATTGGCTTTGCTTACTGAATTTTTTTTACCGTTACTCTTTTATATGCTCCCTTACAAACCTGCTTCGTAGTAAGGGAATGTCGTGACTCTTTAAATGTCACTTACCTTATTGCATCTCTGTATGTTTGATTGCGTAGCGGATAAATGTGTGTGTGCTTAGTTGTTAAAATGTGCAATTAGTGCTTCACAAAATAAGAAATTGTGTTATTGGGATGTTTGATTAAACCGCTTGTGTGATTTATTAGGCCCTTAACAAACAAAACAACGTTGTTAATGAAAGTGGTGTTTGAAACGGGGAGAAAATTAAGTCAAAAAATTATAAAGTACCACAAGTGTCAAAAAATGGCCCAATTGTGCATCATTTGCATCACTAGTAGTATACTTTACCCAAAAATTGTTCTATTACTTCTTCTCATAAAAATGTAATTTAATTTCTTACAAAACATTTTTTGTTTATTTTTCCGACTCTTTTGCAGGCAATATTGGTCATATCAATGTTGAGATATGACAGTTCTTAAATTGTACCATTTCAATGGCAAAATCGTACTAAATTGAAATAAATTGTACCAAATTTGGCTATAAAATAAAAACCATACATAGTAAAATTTTACAAAACCTTTTTATTCAACAAAACAAGTAAGAAAGTATAGTCGATCAAGCCCGACCAATAGATACTTTACACCACAATATATAAAGACAAATTTTCTAGAGTGGACATAATTATGTTAGGAAGTAAAGATTCATGTAAAAACTATTTGTGCGAATTATTATTTCAATATCTTCATCTATATGAGATTTGTTTGCGTATTTTTAGGAAGGTGGCTTATGCAGAATATATGGTTAAATTACACAATATTTTGTCTCGTCATTTATAGTAGCTATCGTAGAAGTTTTTATCGCTAATTTTTAGTTTAATATCAACATTTATAAGGAAGTTATGGCATTAAAAACTTTTTTCGAAAGTATTATCTGTATGGCAGCTATGGACTGATTCGAATAAAATTTGGTAATATAATTTAAATTGCAATAAAATAAGTTTGGTTCAATCTAAATACCACAATAATAAAATGGCTTATAGGCGCAAACACTTTTCCAGAATAAAGGGGCCATGTAAAATTATAGACCGATTCTTACCATTTTTAGTAGTGAATTTAAATCTATGTACAAAATTTCATCAAATTACCTTTAAATTTGCTACCTGCACTTTGCGTACAAGGACATGGACAGACAACCAGCCAGCCGGACGGAGGGACATCGTTAAATCGGCACAGAAATTGATGAGTCGTTCGGTATTCAAAAACTGGGTCAAGGACCAACATTTTTTTTAGTGTTACACACATCAGCGCTAATGCATAACACGCATCTCCCTTATTGTGGTGTGTGTATGCAAAAAAACCTTAAGCAAATATTTTTCTTTTTTGTCAAAGGCAGACAAAAGTGTAGACGCTTCGTTATCAGTGTCACCACAACAATCTACAAAATAGGCGATTTTGAGGCACTTGATCCCAGGCTTGCTACAGGGATACGAGTATATATATACTTTTGTATGTATGTACTAAATATGTTAGTAATGCAAATTTTGGTAGTTCTGGTCAGGTATGCTTAGAAATTTTATTATTGGAAAGAAGTTTATCACTTCAAAGAAATGATAAGCTTCGTGAGTATTGTTTTTTAAATTATACCAAAAAAATTGATGAATTGTACCAGAGCACCAGTAAAGTTTCGATTGTACCAAATTTGGTACAATTGTACCACAAATCCCATCAGTGGGTCATATCTTTGAATACAATCCAAAACTTACATTTTCTCATTTTATTTTGAATTAATTAATGAGAGAGTAAGAGGGAGAGACAGAAGCAGTGATGTTTCTATAAATTCTGTTTTGAAAGCTGACGAAATGTTAGAAATTAATATTGAAATTTAATAAATTGATTTTGAAATCGAAACTTAATAGATTGATTTTATTCTGCAGCCATAAAAAATAGTTACATGTTCATTTAATATAATGATTAATTTTATAACTGCGATACAGAATAAATTAATTTTCGCTAATTAGTAGCAGTATTTAAATGAATGGAATCTTATTTAAAATATAGATTTCTTTGTTTATAAAGTTTATACCATGTTGTGTTCTTCCTTAAGGCCTCGTTTAACCCCAGTTAGATGACAGTAACAGTAACGTTGCAAATCAGCTGCTTCATTTGGTTGTATGTAAAACAATTAGATGGATTATAATAAGCAGTAAGATGCATCTGAATTTGTATTTATTTATTAAATTTCCAATTTATAATACAAGATATAATATCTTATAACTTATAGAATCAGAACCTAAAAAGTTATATTAATAAAACACCTACATAAGTATATAAATTTAAAGAATAATACTAATATATAGAGAACAGAAAAAAAAATTAAAAATAAAAATTACGAATGACATTTAGAGCAGGTTACGTTCGGTAAAAGTTACAGACGTACCTAAACAAAAGCGGAAGGCGGATCGATTTCTTCCGCGTAGCTTTTACGTTGTGTCACAAACAGTAGTGTTAACTTTTGTGCTTACTAAAACCCTCATAAAAGAAATAAGAAGTGAAATTAAAACCGCTAGTTTGACCTAAAAATAGCTAATTTGCCATTATTTATTATCAAAAGATTAACCGCCTAATTTTTCATACAAAATCCGTTTCATAAACCCTTTATTGACCTGTTTTATTTTTTATAACTTAGGCCGTAAATGTATAAACAACAAATATAACAACCCTGCTTATTTTAACGTGCTGTCAAAATCGGATTTTCCAATTGCAAAGCGTTGACGCCGCGCTATTTAGGGATGCTTCATACAAACTGTATGGCCATGAGGTTTTTTGACAGCTAGAAAACGCGTTCCACTCTTGTTTTGGTATGGCTGTTAATTAGTATGAAAAATTGTCTCTCGGATGCCGTATCCCGATTTCTTATTACGTGGTGCCATTTACTCTGGAAGACCTCATAAATATAAATCGGTCATGCAGATATTTTGGTTGTTCTGATGGTGCAATTTTATGCAAAAAAACTAAGTTTTTAAGGTTTAAGTTGTTATTAAGGGTAATACTAAAGACGCAACTGGAGTACTGAGGAACATGATCAAATCTCTTCAAGCAGATTATGTAACGTACGATGTTGTAAAAAGTTGTGTTGAGTTTAGCAGTGTCTTTTGAGTTACTGCTAGAAAAGGTTTCTAAGGTGTACATCAGAGTTATATTAAACATTATTAAAATAGCCGGTTTATTATACTAAAATAACCGGTTTATTCGATATTCGAAAAATTTACATTTTAAAATATTCGACTTGGGCAAGACTAAAATAACCGGTTAAAACCGGTCGAACAATAACCGTTCGATCTCCATAATAAATACACTCCACCACAACTAGTTGTGAAGAGGGCATGATAAATTTTTAATACTGTGAAAAACTTTTTCATATTCATCTAAGACCCCATATACATATATTCAGGTCCTTTGGTAATTCAAAATCGATTTAGCCTAAAACCGTAGCGAATAATGATGTTATAATAAAATTTGGTCAGTCATAGTTTCATTAGACTAAAAATCATACTGTTAACTTTTGTGAACATCGTGCCATAATTAACCATAGGTTCCATGTAAACTCTACTTTGGAAACATTCTAATTGTAGGTGGAGGGTTTTATAGAATTGGCACAGCCGAATATAGCAGTCTTAAAACCTCATTAGTTGTTAGTTTCCGTTGCCGTTCTGTTTCGTTCCTTTCTGTAGCAAATATTTTGTAATTACTTTTTATATGAAAGGAATCATCTGCTGTTAAAAAGAAACGCATTTACGTAAAAAAAATTTTTCGTAAAAAATAAAACCTCATTAGTTGTTAGTTTCCGTTGCCGTTCTGTTTCGTTCCTTTCTGTAGCAAATATTTTGTAATTACTTTTTATATGAAAGGAATCATCTGCTGTTAAAAAGAAACGCATTTACGTAAAAAAAATTTTTCGTAAAAAATAAAAAAATAATATTTTGTGTCAAAATTATGTAAATTTTTAAAAAATCATTAATTAAAACCAATTTTACTAGCTTTAAACAAAAAATTACAGATTTTTCATGTCACAACAACATAATACATACCAGTGATGGAAAATTCAGTACTATGGTACTTTTTTCAGTACTTTTTCATTTCAAAAATACCACGGTACCCCCACGTCAGTTTTAGTACTCTTTCTTGTTTTAGCGTTTGTATTTTTTTTAACATTGACAACATTGCCTACACAAAATTTATTGTTCTTTTTTTTCGTTCATGTTAAGCCAAATTAAGAACGAAATGGACGCACTTATGATTCCTGATAATTCACGTTTTGCTATTGGAATTTTATCAATACCCCATTTATCAGCAGCAGTCGAGCGCACGTTTTCAGTGCAAGATGCTATAAAAAGAAAAAAAAAGGAATCGTTTGCAAGTACAAACTCTTTCAAATTTAATTAAAACTAAAGATCTATTAAAATCAAATGATTCTTGTTGTTACAATTATAATATAACTAATGATCTCATTAAGTAAAATAATCAAATTGCCTAACAGTCTTAGACATCTAAGCGTATGTACCTTATATTAAATCATAAGTAAATACATGTGTATGCAATAAAAAATATGTTTGAATAAAGTACCAAAATATTGAAAAAAGTACTGTTTTGCTTCTCAATTTTTAAGTTTTCCATCACTGATACATACACTTTGGCCGTAACTTAACGTTGAATTCTATTTTCAACGATTTGTCCGCAACAGAACAGAACGTAAAAGTAAAAACAAATTACACATACAGACCAGGGATGTTAAAGTTGGAAAAATTGGAAATTGTACTTTTTTTTTGGTACATTTTGACCTTCTAAAGTACCGTGGTACTACCGTGACTCATTTGGTACAATATCAAAATGTGTCATAGTTTCCACTTTTTGAATTTTTGGCATAGCAAACAATTCAATGAGTCTTTTTCACTGCATTTATGTTGAACAACAAATCGTTTTTGTAATGGGCGCTTAAATATGCGACTAGAATTGTGGTGTATAGAGCGATTAGTCCTCTTTTACAATGTGGCAAGTGAAAGGCAGACAGACAAACTTCGTCCGTCTGGCTTCCACTTGCCACATTGTAAAAGGGGACATATGGTACCCACAGACGAGGTTACATTAGTCAAATCCTGTGTTACTACTTTTGTTTCCTTTTTACCACAGACGATGACACTAAAAGCAACACATCATTTCGGTATTAATTTTTTTTTTTTTTTTTTTGAATATAGAAGTAGTACTTAACTTAACAAATATATGCGAAAGAAATTTTTCATATCCTAAATTTTTTTTTGTTTTATTTTTATCGTCCCCTTAATAAAACAATAGTGTATACGCATGTACACCATTATTTTTTTATTGCATAATAAG
Organism: Pollenia amentaria; assembly: GCA_943735925.1. Taxonomy (NCBI): domain Eukaryota; kingdom Metazoa; phylum Arthropoda; class Insecta; order Diptera; family Polleniidae; genus Pollenia; species Pollenia amentaria. The sequence continues at coordinate 192,518,592 of OX031008.1, read as the reverse complement.
AATCTACATAACTGATTCTAAATGTGGTCAAAATTTGGTCAAATTCTACTTCCACAAAGTGGGTCAAAAGATTAATTGAACTATTATTGTATAATTGCGTGTTTGAAATTTTACATTAATAATTGTATAAGTGCAGGTATGGTGTTTTAATTAGTTGTTACTCTGAATATCATTTCACAGAAAAATAGGAAATAAAAGCATACACTATTTTTATTATTTAATTACAAAATAAAATCGAAAAATTACGTATATTGATATACACAATTTTTTAGTAATATATTTGGTGTAAAATATTCAAATAACATAGTGTATGCCATACAAAATAAAATAGTGTATTATAATTTTCATACTTATTATAAAACAAATAAAATAGCCTAAGTGACATCATGGTACTTTGAATCCCATTTATTTGCAATTAAAGCACTTGTAAATTAATGAAATATCATCAACTAGTAGCCTGATTATTCCATCACATATTTAAATGGACACAACTCAAAAACATCGATTATTTTCTGAGATATTAGTGTATTCCCATTTGTTTAATAACTCAAAAATTTTAAACTCTATTATCTCGAAATGGCAAAAAAACTATACACTATTATTTTATTAAGGGGGCGTTATAATTGTGAAAAATGTTTAAATCAATTAATAAAATTTTTCTATTTTTCATTGCTTATAATGTTCGTCATTTTTCCTTTTTTGTTGTTTTTTTGTGTATAATTGAATTTTTATGTACTTTTTTGTTGTTTTAATAAATTAAAAACAAAAAAAAAAATAAAAAAATGGTACCGTGAAGGTCCAAAAAGTTCATTTTTTTTGGAAGTTGCTACAAAATTTAAAACCCCATTTAACATCCCTGATACAGACTTTCAATTGAACAGAAACAAAACAGCTGATTCGTAACAGAACAGAACGTACAAACTAATTCTGCCTTTACTTGTTTTAACCGTTTTCGAAACTATTTTTTTTTTTAATTTTTGACCACATTTTTCTTACTGCATGAAGTTTTTACTCAAATAATTGTTGAACTTTTTATTATATATTTTATATGAAAGAACAAGTTATATCTTATATTATGCAAACATAATTTGCATAATATAAGAAACATAATAAGATCGACCTTAAATGAACATGTAGTAGGGTACTCAAGCCAATCTGACAAAACGGTGAACGCCATTCAATTCCTTGACTCTAAATTATACAAGATCAACTATCAGAGCCTTTGCCCGAATTTTCGACTACCACAGTTTATTACAACAAAAAAAAAAATTTACATAATAACAATATTGGATTTCAATCATATTAAATGCAACTACATATGTATAATTGGGAAATTTTTAATTATTAATTATGTATTTGAAATTTAAAATTTTTATGTAATTGACACAGGTTTTGGTCGAACTTGACTGAGGAGAGGTTGCTTTTTTCGTCAATTTAAATAAAATATATTAAAAGAAATTTAAAAAAAAAACTATTTTTTATTGAAAAAGAAAACTTTCAATTTCAAATACATTTTTCAATTTCAAATTAATTATTTTTCCTTTATGGATTCCATTCCGCCTATTGCGGATATTGATCCGTGTGAAAACTTGCCTCCTGATAAATGTTCGTCTAAGGATTATTCAGCTTTTCAAAAGAATGATAAATACAAAACCGCCAATGTTCAATCTCCTTGTGGCACAATCAAGAAGACGTTTTGCATTCCCCACGATTATTATCCGAAAAGAGATCAACCTTTTGATGTCCGTGATTCAGCAAACGATATGAAGGAACTAATGGATTGTGAAGAATCACTTCTTTCAATGGTTTCAGGAGAGGAAGATGAATTTATCCCAGTAACAAAACGCAAGAGAAAGGTAGATTTAACTAAATGTAAATTTAACAAGACACCAAATAGTGTACATTCTAAAGGGGACAATTATAATCAAGACTCCCAGAATAGGTTTTCAATATTAGGAGAAATTGATTTTGAAAGAGATCAATGTAATGTGAAAAGAAAGGAGATATGTGTTGAAAAAGTTATTCCTTCAAAGGAGAAATCGTTCTGCCCACCTATATTTTTATTTAATGTTAACATCGAGAACTTAGTTGAACAGCTTAATTCGAAAAACATAGATTATAAAATTGTAAATAGAAATAAATTTAGGAGCAAACTTTTCGTAAAAGATGCTGATGTTCATGCAGAGATGATGCAAATATTAAGAGCCAAAAAAGTTGAGTCATATTCATATACTCCCTCGGAATTTAAACGTATAAGCTTGGTTTTACGCGGGGTTTATTACAAGACCGATTTAAATTTGATCAAAACGGAAATAAATTTGTTAGTTCCCGATGTTGTAGAAAACGTTTCGAAATTTTCAACAACATTCTCAAAGAGAAATGGTTCTGATACGGGCTTGTTTTTAGTAACATTATTTGCTGGTAAGTCAGCCTCGGAAATTATGGGGGTTAAATTCATTTTAAATCAGAAGATTACTTGGGAATCTCCAAAGTCTAAATTTCGGGAAATTCAATGTTGGCGTTGTCAGCATTGGGGACATACATCTCGAAATTGTAATAGACCATATGCGTGTGTCAAATGTGAATCAGATCATGCTCCAGGAGAATGCAAATTCGTTCCTAGTAAGGAAAATTTACCATTTTGCATCAATTGTAAGCAACATGGTCACCCATCCAACTTTCGCGGTTGCGTGGCCTACAAAAAATATGTAGAAATGAAAAAAAAGATTAAGGAAACTGTTAAGGATAACAGGCAACGTGCCTCATCTAATGTGTTGAAAGTTGTTGAACATTCAAATGTTATTCATTCAAATGGTTCATATGCTAGTTTGTTTAGGGGAAATTCCCCAGTTATGGTTAAGAAAACAAGCGTAAAATCTCCTTTAATAGAAGAATTCTTAAATATTGCAAAAATTATTTGCCATCCGGAAACAGTTTCATTGGAAAACAAAGTTGAAAAGTTTATTAAAGAATACAAGTCTTTGTCAAAGGACGATGCTAAAAAACAGTGTTTAGCATTGTTGGGTGAAGTAAAAAATACCTATGAACCATAATGGATTTAAATTGTTAACATTTAATGTTCGATCGCTCGTAGAAGTAAGTCGAAGAATAGATCTTCTAAATACCTTAAGGAGATATGATATTGACATAGCTTTTGTCCAGGAAACTCATCTTAGCGGAAGACATAGAGTAATTTTAAATCAGTATTCATTTATAAGAGATGCCAGCTCTCAAGGTGTAGCTATAGCCATAAAAAAATCATTTAAATTTGAAAGGATAGTATTTGATTTAGGTTTTCCACATATATTTATATGTATTGAATTAAAAATTGACAATGTAATTAAAAAAATTTTGCTTGGATCAATTTATATTCCTTGTAACTTCAGTTCTTCACAATTAAATGTTGGTTTATCCCGTTTAGCTAATATTTCACAGAGCTTTGATACATTTTTCATCGGTGGTGACTTCAATGCTCGTCATGTTTCTTGGGGAGACAGCATGAATAATGCTAATGGCAATATATTTTTCAATTTTTTACAACAGAACTCAATGAATTTTGTTCGCATAACCAGCCTCTCGCCTACGTTTCCAAATTCTTCTTCATATCTCGATCATTTTCTTGTGAGTCCCAATTGCGTAAACCATTTCAACCCTAATTTTGTGGTGACAAGTCTTCCAACATTTTCTGATCACTTTCCAATAAAACTTTACTTAAAACTCCCAAATTTTGAAATAATTTTGAACCCTCCTTCTTTATATACATCTTTTAAAAATACGAATTGGGACAATTTTCGTAATGACGTTCGTCGTGATATTATTTCAAACTTCCCAGATTGTAACAAAAATCTATTGAACTGTGAGATTGATGAACATATAAACAAATTTTCTACCATTATAAATGTAAATTCCAATGAACACTCTGAACAAATAAATTGTGACAATCGGAAGTTTTTGATCTCTGATAGAATAAAAACTTTATTTAGAGTTAAGTACGCTTGGCAAAGAGATCTCAAAAGAATCTATCATCGTTCTTATAATCGTAATGGACCTGATTATTTATTTTTATCAAAACAAATTAAGTTACTTAGTATTATAATAAAAAGACAGGTTGAATTGGAACAATCCAAATTGTTTGCGGATAAACTGAGGAATATTAAACCTGGTCCAAAGGCTCATAAGAATATTTATAATTTAATTGGATACAAAAAGAATACATCCATACGGGACATTTCCATTAATGGAATTATATTAGAGGATGATTCCCAAAAACTTTATAAATTGAAAGAATTTTTTTCTGAAATTTATAGCGAAAAAACTTTTAACCGTGATACTTCCTTTATTGATAACAACATTCAAAGCGTCACCTCCAGCTGTTACGAATATCAGTATCAGTTTAATGAATCATTCTCTTCTTTAAACGCGGAAAATATTAATGATCTTACGAACTTAGAGCAGGTGTCAATGTATATAAAGAATTTAAACAATAAAAGGTCGAGTGGCATAGACAATATTTCTAATCACATATTGAAAAAACTACCATTAAAAGCTTTTCAATTTCTTACTGTTATATTTAATAACTGTTTAAATAACAGTTATTTTCCTATTGTATGGAAAGCGTCAAAAATTGTTCCGATTCGCAAAAAAGGTGGTGGTAATGAATTGAATAATCTTCGGCCTATTTCCTTACTTTCTAATCTGGGTAAACTTTTTGAAATTATAATCCGCGAGAAAATGGATTTGAATGTAAATTCCAGTTATATTCCCGAGTTGCAGTTTGGATTTAAGCTTGGCCATTCTACCTTAGATGCGTTGCTGAAATTTCAGAACGATGTGGTTGAAAATCTTCGCAAGCGTTACTGTACTGTTGCAGTTTCCTTAGATATTGAGAAGGCATTCGATCATGCCTACCACAATGGAATTCTTAATAAAATGATTCAAATTGGCTTTAGCGCTTCTTTTATAAAATTGTTGAAAAGTTTTTTTTCCAATAGATCATTTCAAGTGTTTTATAATAATAAATTCTCCGTTCAAGGCGATGTTAAATGTGGAGTTCCTCAGGGTTCTATTTTGGCACCACATCTATTCAACATCTTTATGTATGACTTTCCTCACGCTGTGGGTGCGTCCACGGGTCTGTTATATGCTGATGACGCTTTATTATATGCACACGATGAATCCCCAAGGGGAGCATTGTTTAAAGTTTCTGAGCACTTGCAAGTTGTCAAGGCTTTTTACGATAACTGGGGATTAAAGATTAACACATCAAAGAGTGAAGCAATTTGCATCCGAAACGCTTCTGGGAAATGCAGAGGTTTTGTAGTTCCGGAGAGCAAGATGCTTCACCTTCAGCTTGAAGGGGTAGATATCCCAATAAGAGACAAAATAAAATATCTTGGTGTTCATTTTGGTAACCTTTTGAAATTTAATAAACATGCCCGTATCGTACTTGGAAAAGCATACCAAATAATGGGAATTTTTTCAAAAATTTTAAAAAATAAAAACTTACCAATGAGAACAAAACTTCTTCTGTATAAAACAAGTATTAGACCCGTCTTTTTGTATGCTTTTCCAATTTGGTTTAGCATTTCTCCTACTGTTTTGAAGGAATTTGAAATTTTCGAAAGAAAGGTGTTGAGGTGTTGCATCGGAAAATACTATCAATCTCCAAATAAAAGGTATTCAAATTTATTTGTATATTCGAAATCGAAAGTTATTCCTGTCGGGTTATATGTGTGTGACTTGATAAAACGATTTGTGCTTAGGGTTTTGGACCATGATAATGTTACTGTTAAAGGAATATATGGCAGTCAAAGACTTTTTAATTGGTCTAACGTTAATTACTTATCGGCTATTGGTTATATTAATGAGAATCCTCCATCTTTTGATATAAACACTTCACTTCGTTGTGAATTTTATGAAAGAACTAGTCCTGCTACTCATAGGGGATAACAATGTAAATTTTGTTTAAGTTTTTATAATACTAGTTTTAAGTTTAGTTTTAAGTTATTTTTAAGAATATTTTGGAGAGAATATAGAACTTCCTCCAAATATGAAAGCTCCGGGAGCAAGAGCGTACGCTAATTTCTATAACTGATTTTATCATTTAATTAATTTCTTTTGTCTGTATAGCTTGGTGCTGAATTCCTGTTACTGTAAATTAAGATATTACATTATAGTCTTAAGTTTTTTTCCTTCTTATATTATAATAATTTTAAGTGTGTTTTCAAAAAAGAATTATAAAAAGGCTCAATAAAATTAAAACTTAAACTTAAAACTTATGTAATTGACACAAACCCGGTTGCTTGATTTTCAAAAAATCTTTAAATAAAAATTGTTTTCTTTTTTTTTGTTAATTAAATTTTTTGCATAAATGCACATTTATTTTTTAGCTTAATACATATTTGGGTTTTCTTCAAATACTTTAATAATCGTTATAATAATAATAATTTTTTCTGACACATAAAGAAAGTTGTTTTTTTTCAATAGTTACATCAAAAACTGACAGAATTCTTTTGCTTTCATTTAGGAAAATTATAAATTAAACTAAAAATATTATTGTTGTTATATTTTTTTATTATTTTGCTAAATAACATTTTTTTGTTTTGAAATTTTTGTAAACATTTTAAATGCCTGCTTTTAACTTGTTTTGGTTGTTTGTTTTATATTCAATAAATTTGCGGAGAGTAGAGAGAGGGCTTTTGAAACAAATCTGTCATAAAATAATTTTTTTTGTTTTAGTTATTTCAAAACTTTTCTTTTAGAACAAAATTTGAAAATTGCATTTAAATTTCATTTTGTCTTTTAGCTTACATTAATACATAATTAAGCTTTTTTTAGTTTTAGTTTAATTTCTTATACTTAAAATTATATTTTTATTAGATTTAATAGCATTATCATGAAAATATATGTTTTGGTTTTTCGTTTTTTTTTTGCTATATTTAAAAATATTGTTTGTTTGTAGTTTATTAAAGTTTATTAAAAAATACTTTTTTATCTTTACTTTTGTCAGTTTTAAAATTAAATCTTTTGTGAGTTTCGTTCGGTCTAATTTGTTTAATTTTTTTTAACTGTATTTTTGTTCTAATTGTAATTTTTGTTTTTATTTAACGGGGTTTTTAATTGATGGTGTCTTCAAAAAATATGATTTGATTTTTTTTCAGTTAAAATATTTTTTGTTAATTTGTTAATTGTTTGTAAAATATAGTATTTTTTTATAATGTTGCGACTTTTGTTGTACTATTTTTACCATGCATTTTCTCAGGTAATATGGTGGGTCAAAAATATTTAATAGATACTAAATTTTTTATTTAATATTAAAGGATTCTTCATGTTTAAGTTTGAAATATTATGCTTATTGCTTATTTAAAATTAAGAAAAAAATACAATTTACTTTTTGCTGAAAAATAAAATTCAATTAAACTTTTTACCACTTTAACAACACTGTGCTACACAAGAAATAAGCAGGGGTTCCCAAATAGAAATCCTGTTTTGTAAAGTCTACAGTTTAAAGAAATTTCAACAAGTATGAAAGTATGGTCGGTGAAGAACGACTATTTGATACTCCACACCACAGTTTTCACAGAAACATATCGAGAGTGTTGCCTATTTGGGACCCATGTGCAATCATGTACTCGACAAAAAAACTTATGTTGTTGATTAAAGATTTATATGATAATTCTTTGTGCCCAATATTATCTGGCTAGCACAGAGTATACACAGGAGCGACACGAGACGAAAGATATTGTTTTATTTCACTTTCTTCAAAAGCTGACCTTTTGCAATTGTTTTTGCCGCAATACAGTGAACACAAATTATTTAATTGCGATTTATTTGCAAACTTTTGTAAAAATTAAGTTTAAAATTTTCCACAACACAAGTAAGTAATATTTAAGTAAGAAAATAACAATAAAAACCAAAAATACTTATAAATAATTTTTCTTTGCACAACAAAAAAAATGTTTTTTAAACTAATACTTGTGTTTGACATTGTTTGTGTTTTTATCACGAAGCTTATGTTGATTGTAGCGGCCTGTGTTTACACGTTGTCTTCACTACCCAAAAACAATTTCAGGCATTACACAGAATTTATACGAAGTGAAAATTTACCCATTTTTCAATTCGTACCGTTTTTGTTTTTCTTTTTTAAATAATAAATGAAAATTTTTTGCGCTTTATATTTTTTGTTGAGAAGGTAAAAACACATCTGTGACACACATGTTTATGTATTTTTCTTCGAAAGCAGCCTTAGCAATTAATTTTGACCTTTTTCACACGTCAGTTTTTTCAACTCTGGTCAATTCTTTGCTGAATAGAATCTACATCTATGTACATATATAAGATTTGTTCGCCCTAAAGTTATTTTAGTGAGGGGGTTAATATGCGACATATTTCAAGTTTTAACCTACTGGCACATAACTTTGCCGTGACATACACGGAAAAAAACTATTAATTTGTTTAGTGGTGATTATTAATAGTATCAATTAAACTTTTAATTCACTTGATAAAACGCTTGATTCACTTGAGTAATAAACGTTTAATTCACTTGATTAAATTTTTAATTAAAACTGATTTTATTTTTGATTAATGCTTTAGTTGGGGCAACATTTTTGGAGAATTTTTTCTGTGTAGTAACTTTCGTAAAGATATTCGCTCTTATGCAAAAAAAGTTAAAGTTCACATTAGTTAACCAACACATAAAGCCCAGCAAATGTTGATGGGCTTGATCAGTTTTAATACATTTTGTTAATGGGTGTGCCATGCAATACATTTTTCAATCGTTTTAATGAATATTTATTTCATATATAACCTTTAAACTTTATCTATCAGAACAACTGCTTTAATAAAAAAAAAAATTGAGTGAAGATTTTAAAATAAAAATTGTATTTTTCATACACATACATGTTTCTACATTGTTATTTGGCATCTACAGTTACAAATAAAAAAAGGGTTACTGTTTGGAAGTTTCTGTGGTGTAACGGGAACATGTTTATTCATCACTACCAAGTAAATTAATTTTAGATTGTCCACCTTAAACACTTTTTGCCATTTTTTCACGAGCATGATATTTCTAAATTCAAATACGTTGTTGCAAATACAATATGAAATTTTGCCAATGTCTTTTTTGAATATCTCCCAAATAGAAATTTGTATACACAGAAAAAAATAAAAATTGATTTCAATTAAAAAATTTGTGATTTAAACTAAAAAATTAATTAAATTTGCACCAATAAACAAATTAATAGTATCAATTAAATGTTTAATTCACTTGATTAAGTTTTTAATTAAATTGATTAAATTTTTAATTAAAACTGATTTTATTTTTGATTATTGCTTTAATTAGTGAAAAACTTTGGAGATTTTTTTCTGTGTACTAACCTGCGCCTGACAGTCCTAGTAGAAACTCCAACTCCTAGCTTAATTTTAAAAGCTGCAGCGGACTTGAAAGCTCCTCGGATTGGAAACAGCTCGTAATGAATGACTTTTTCTATTTAGTTTATGGGTCGATTACGGATGACAACTGAACTGAAGTTTAGTTGCCAGCAGCGAAATATAAAACATTTTTTTTCTTTTATATTCTAACATGAGCGGTGTTGCCTGATTTCGCTGCTGGCAACTCAACTTCAGTTCAGTTGTCATCCGTAATCGAACCATTAGTATTTTATGTGCTAACGAATGGTGTTTGTAATCACACAGAAAAAAATTAAAATTTGTTTCAGTTAAAAAATTTGTGATATTATTTAAAAATTAATTTGCACCAGTAAACAAATTAATAGTATCAATTAAACGTTTAATTCACATGATTAAACTTTTAATTTACTGGATAGTATTTTTAATTAAAACTGATTTTGTTTTTGATTAATACTTTAATTGGTGAAAAACTTTGGAGAATTTTTCCTGTGGAAGGTTGGCAACCAAAACAAATTTCGGTATCGGTATTAAACTATTTGTGGTTTCGGTATTTTAATTATGTATATCGGTATAGGTATTTTAATTGTATCGGCATACTGGTGCAGCAACTTTTACAACAGTATAGGCATGTATATAACTTTTACAATTTATTTTACCAAACCACACAAGAATGTAATAAAAACATAGAAGGGGTCTAAAATACTCGTACTTAGTTGAGAAATTTTTTACATGATGGTAATCATCAAAGGGATTTTTCTCTTAATATTGTAAAAATTTTATTGTCGTTGCAAAATATATATTTAAAGAAAAAATATAAATTTTGCAGAGTAGAAATAAATTAAAATTTTCAGCAGTTGTTCGGAAGGAAAATGCGTTTGTTGGCAACAGAAACGAATTTCATTCACTATTAATTCAATTTGAAACGGTATTTAAAGGGGACTTGACGGTAATACAGGTATTTTGACGAAAATACTTCCCTGATATAAGATTCAGAATTTGATTCGATTTTGTGTTAAGATGAAACAAAGGCATGGAAGTCATTTGGTTTGGTTGTCTCAAGATATCTAAGAAATTTTAGAAGCCCAAATTATGAAGACATCATTAAAGATTTGAGAAAATGGGTACAGTTTTTAACAAGATTTTGTTTTTATTTATTTATTTAAATTTAAATTAATTTTTATATCTTACATAAAAAAAAAGAGTAAATATGTCTTTACAAATACACCTTCTGCATTCCCACTTAAATTTCTTCCCAAATAACCTTGGCGATGAAAGTGACGAGCATGTGGAGCGCTTTCACCAACAAATACAAGAAATGGAGTGTCGGTATCAAGGGGCGTATGATGAGGCGATGTTGGGCGACTATTGTTGGTTCCTTGTGCGAGAGACAGAAAATAATCACAATAGGCAAAGCAATTCAACAGTTTTAAGCCATTTTTAATATTAGTTGTTACTATTATTAGCTTTGTATATTTACTGTTCTGTTTTTTTTTTTATTTGATAAAAACAAAAAGTGGGATAATTCATTTAATCTAATGTAACTTTGCCATTTTTGCTCCGATCTGGATCCTATATATCTTGATCCTAATAAGCTAACGTAATAAGTGATAGTAATAAATTCAATGTTTGAAAAAAGAAATTGAAAAAAGCAAAATTCCAAAAAATCATTAAAATTTTTGTGAAATTTTAAATTTGGTCCACTGTAAGTCAGTAATTTCTTGACCAATATTTACAAACGACCCGTGGTTGTTTTGGTAATTTTGTTATCTCTCAACAAAAAAACAGCCATTGAATATTTTCGAAGATATTTTAATGAAAGTGACATCATCTTTTTTAAAAATGCCAAAAGCGGAAAACTGTTCTACTTTTGACCATTCTGACTTCATATTCGGATTCAGCGTACAATTTAACATAATTAGCTGTCAGATTCATTTGGTCACAATTTGTGACACAGTGTTATTGTTTGAAAATTCGTTCAAAATATGAACGATTTCTATGATCGTGTAAACTACCATTTAAGCGGTATCGGTTGCTAACCTTGATTGTAAACGATTCATCATACTGCTTTTATCTGTTAAAGCCTTGCCGAATGAAAGCTTAGAGCTTAAATTTTCTTGTTAAACAATACTTTTAATAACGTAGTTTTTTTGGAAACTTCGAAATTTGAATGGATTTTATTAGTGACACTGTAATATTGTTCGTAACTGTATGTATGAAAGGGGGCCATAAGCACCACGACGGGAGGATCTTTTGTGCAGCCAATACATCTCACCCTGTGAGGTTCATGCTGCGTATAAAGCTTATTACCCTGCCTGGTGAAAGATTATAAACATCGGTTGGGCTCATAATTTGCCACCCCGAAAAATTTCTGCCTGGAAGTCCCCAAGGCGCGACAGCAGCAGAGCAGATAATCTGTTGTTTCATCATCCACCTCACAAAATCTGCACATTTTGGCAAATGCATTCATTACCCATTGTTAACTGGTGGTATCTAAAATCACAGTGCCCCGTTAATTGGCCAAAAAGCAGTCTAAGTTCCGCCTTCTCAAGCAGAAGTAGCTTACCTGCCTTGCCACGGGACAGTGTCACAAATCTCGTGGACTATCTTAATCCAGAAGTCGACGTCCCTTTAATATGTCCAACAGGGACACCGAAGAATGCTCAGGGCCTATGAATGGACGGCGAGCGCCCCTATTTGCCTAGCAGTCAGCCCTTTCGTTGCCCACATGGCCCTGATGCCCTGGCACAACTTAAAGTCATTATTCTTCCCTTACTCTTTCAGATATGTAACACAGTCCATGATTAGTTTGGACTTCACCTCCAAAGATGATAGTGCTCTAAGAGCGGCTTGGCTTTCCGACATAATAAACAATCTCAAGTCCTTTGCCCTCCTGCTCAGACATTCCTTAGTGCATTCCCGCCTGAAAGATCGTAGGCTGTTTGCCCATTGGCAAGCCCATTTGGAAACCCGGGCCCATGATGCCCGCCCCAGTATCACCATTCATCTGTTTCGAGCCGTCGGTGAACCAGACCAGGTCCGCGCACTCGCGCCATCAAGGTGGGTCAACCCACCCTAGTAGGTATAAGTATATTACAATTCCTACTCAATACCAGACTAGGCAGCATATGTTCACCCACCATAACGGAAGGATAATTTCTAGGAATTTCAAGGATCCGTATGTGACCCATAAAGTCACCTATCTTGTATTCAGCAATACGCGGCATCCTGATAGCACTCCTGCATGCCTCCTCCATTATAGATATGTGGAACGGAGGAATGTGCAGGATAGCTCCTTAAGCCAGAGTGGGGGCAGGTCCTCAGGTCCGTATTTCAATTCTATATATTTGTTTAAGTTTTCTACAATCACAATAAAATTCCAGAACACATCTTAAGTAAATTGAATTTTTTTTTAGCAAAGTTTTTTGGATCATTTTTATAGGACAAGACTTAGAATAAAAATTGTATTTTATGTTTTTCCATGTTTTTTTTAATACATTTTACAATGAACTCTTATTCTTATGTCTGTCTATAAATGAAATTTTAAGCTTAAATTTAAATATTTTTTGCTTTCTCTATTTAACAACATTTTTTTTTATATAATTTGCTAAAGTTTTATGGAACAATTTTTCCTTTGTTTTTCGTTTCAACTTTTTTTTTTTCATTGAATAAATGTTACAAGTTATTTTAATTGCTAACATTAATTTTATTATATTTTAATGTGTTTTTACTTTTTTTTATTCTAAAAAAACGGATTATCTTCTTTCCATATCTTTTTTGTGATATCAACATAAAAATTTTTTAGAATTTCATTTTAAATATTATTAATAATTTTCTCTCTTTAGATTTATAGTTTTTTTTTTTTAATTTTCATTTAAATGTGATTATTATTATATTAAGTAGTTGTTACGAGTTTTTTTATTTGTATTCTTTTATGTAGTTTGTAATACCATCAAACAACAGGAGGATACAGTCTTTCTAGCCAGGTACCTATAAGATGCAAATGCAAAATAGTTTTTCAATACATTTTCTGCAAATAGATTAAGGAATTTTGGTTTTTCTTTTACATACACCATTTTAATTAAAATAAATATGCATTTTATTTAAATTATATACTTAATGTATTGCATACTTTTTGGCTAATAATGTACAGTGAGAATAAAAGTTATTTATAACTAAATTAAATATTTTGTTTTTCATCTTTGTAATGAATTTTAAAGATAAACAGTTTTGCATATTTATTCAGACCACATAATTAGTGTCAAAGGATTGCGATTGAGGGGGAAGTTATGGTCGTATTAGTGGATTATTTTTGGGCATATACATTAGGGTCGTTAAAAAATAAGTTTTTTTTCAAGTTTTTAGCATTTATAAAAAAAGCTGACCCAGTCTGGATAGCTTACACTATCTGACCAATAGTGATGTAGTAGTGTATCGACAAAAATTGAGTTAATAACCCCCTGAGTTCATTCGAAAGATTTAACGAATGTCGCAGTCTAGCTTAAGAATATTGATGTAGTTTTCGCCAAAATTTTTATTTGTTGCTAAATTGCTTAAACTCTGAGCATTTCTTCAATAATATAAAACCTTAAATTTTTAATAAAAAAAAAAAATTAAAAATTTACCATCATATTTAGGAGTGGTACGAATTATCAGTTTCGTATTTCTTATGCAAATACAAATATTTAAAACGCATATCTAATAATGGCCAAATCAATAACATGTTGTAGGTTTTTTAAGAAAATAGTATGCGAGTTTTCCCTTCGAATTCCTCCTGGTAGTGTTCCTAGTAAACAATTATTAAGCAAAGCTAATTTAATTCACGATTCTCAATGAACTATTCTAAAGGGTGATGAAGCATCAAAACTTATGTTTATAAAATATAACTTGATTTAATTGAACATTGAGTTTAAGCGACCTTATGCATAATAATTATGTATGGTTTATAATATAACTACATATAAATATATCTGGGAATTTTATTGCTATTTCTTCTATAAAAAGGCGTTATCGTTAACGCGTCACGCGTTCTCAGTTTTATGGATTTATCCCCAAATAAAGATTTTTTTGCAAATGGGGATTTTTTGGGGGAAAATCACTTTTTTCACTGGGGATTTTTGGGGACAATTTATTATTATATACGCCATTTGTGCAATGGCAAGACCGGTCAAGACGTGTGTAAAAATCAAAATTGCTCTTGGTCCCATGTTTTTTGTCATATCAAAAAGCTGGTGGTTCGAAACCTTTTCAAGAGCTGCTGAAATAATTTTAAATATGCTTTTTGTACCAACATGGATCGGTTGTTCTTATAACAAAGAGAATCAAAACCAAAATTCGCAATATAATGCAGTATGAGGTATTAGAAGCTCTTTTTAGAATAAATACATACTTTAAAAATAATTCAGTTTGCTGTGGCAAATGCTAAAACTTTTTAATACAAAACAACATGTGAAACAAAATTGCACTGGCTGATGAACCAGAAGTTTTTTAAATAATAAATATTGATGCATAAGTTTTTTTCTTATGCGTTTTTTAAGTTACTCTTTTTATATACCTGTGTATGTTGATGGTATTTAGGAATCAAAGTACAGATAAAATTAGTTTTAATTTTATAACATAAATTAATTTAATCAAAGAAATAAATGTATGCATAGTTTTGCTTTGGCATAATATTATTTGATTTTTTATGATTTTATTTTGGAGATTTTTCGGGGATGAAAAACGGTAAATTGGGTATAAGGTATAAAATAAAACTGGGAACCCTAAACGCGTGAGTCTTTTTTTGTAACATATTGTTGTGTGTTACATTAATCTATTACAAAAACGGCCCGCTGTGTTCTTTAATCTATTACAAAAATGGACTTAGCTCTTAACGGCAACGCCTTATACAATTAAGCCGATTGGTTTACAATTTTTAGTTATAAGGAACAGCCGAAAAAAGGTTTTTTTTTTTTTTTTTTTTTTAAATAAATTACATATTATAAAATTATTTCTATTCAATTTAATAAAATTCGGTTTCCGGTTCGGGTTCGGACTTAAAAGTTTCCCGAGGTTTGTGCTCGGTATAAAAAAGTGTGTTCAGCAGACACTATAGATTATCATAAATGCAAATGGAGAAGTGGGTGTGGCAAAAAATAGTTTCTTCTATATGTTCAAGTTCGGTACACATAGTTGGGTTATTAATACACAACTTTTCTAAAAATATGGGCAGAATTGAAGAATTGGGCGTGGCACCTCCCTTACAAGGACATTATAGATTTCTGTATATCTGGAGAAAAGCTAGAGTTTCCAAATTGGGGACAAGCATCTTGGTTGCACATCCGACCAAATGTACGCGGGAGTGGTAAAGTGGGCGTGGCATAAAATAGATTTATTTATATCTAAAGAACACTATTTATATAACTTTCTGTTCTTAAATCACCATGGTGAAGAGTATATAAGGTTTGGCATAGCCGAATATATCACGTTTTCTTGTTTTACATTAAATTTAACGCTTTTTGGCTTCCATTATTTTGAATTGTTATTTCCTAAAACAAAATGATTTTGAATTTTGGTTATATTTTGGTTAATTTTTGATCTGAGAAGTTCAACATTTTGTACAACAAGAACCGCAATTTCGAGTTCTTTGATTATACGCTGTTTTAAGTTTTACGATATATAATTAAAGGTATAAAATATTTCCTATAAATGAATATAGTACATATATACGTATTTTTATTATAAAAATATACATAAACATTCCATCATTCCATCAGTGGGGAATGTAAGAAAAGATAATCTCACTGTTTTATTGTTGGTATTTTGTTTAAGTTTTGATATCGTTGCAAATAAGACTTTTTGAGTGTATTTAATTCTCATTCCCTCTGTAGTCTGGTTTGCTGATAGCTTTGGCTTTTCTAAAATTATTTAGGAGAACGTTTCCTGATGATCTGGCCTAAGCAACCAGTGAAATACGCATAGGAACAGCGTATCCTCCAGCAATAAATTTCAGTATTTTTATCAATTATAAAAATAGGGAATTAAGCATAACAAACAAAATCTTTTAAACAAAAACAACTTTTTTGATAATATACATAAAAATTTTCAACATATGCTAAGCATTTGCATTCGCTTTCGCAAACATTTTATATGAACATTCGTTTTTTCACAAAACATATTCGCAACTCCCTGACCGTAAGCTTCCTGGGAATTTTAAAAATATATTTCTCGGGAATTTTTATCTAAAAAGCAACTTTAGCTCAGGGTGTCCAGGTTAGGGGTTTCCCCCCAGATAAACGGGAGTTTATTTCACTTAGGGGCAAATTTAGTGGGTACAAATGCTTAGGGGAAAAATTTGGAGGCCATAGATTTATATTAAGGGCGTTTCACTAATTGCTTGTTTGTACATAACAATAACTTGGTAATACTATGGGGGGATTCACAAGGTGTGCTATCAAGTCATATCGTCATAATGTCCTAAATAATATTTTACAATTGTTTAAAAAAAAAATATTTTTTTATGTTGTTTGAAACACAGCAATATTTTTTTTTTAACTAATTGTAAAATATTATTTAGGACATTATGACGATATGACTTGATAGCACACCTTGTGAATCCCCCCTATGTATATTTTACAGCTTATTTTTGGTTGAGCAAAAATCGTTTTTGAAAAGATAAAAAGAAAGCTTTTTAAGGGTGAAGTATTCATGGAAATATACGTGTCACAACTTTAATCTAACACTTGAAATGCTCAAACTTTTCAATTCCGATAATATGTACAAAGTTAACACAAATGATTTGGCAACACTCGATATTTTTGAAGAAACTTTATTCCAATATTTAAAAAAAGCAGAATTCTACTAACCCTATTTTGATTTTTATATGTATGTGCATATGTAACAACAGTCTTTTTAAAATGTTTATAAATTATGTTTTAAGATATTTTATTAAATAAAAATATTCAAGAAACTTTAAAGAACACACTTTTGGAGGAATTTAAGTAAAATGTTATTGATATTAGAACGCAAATTAAAACTGAGAAGAAAATTATTTACCTGCACACTGCTTTAGCTACTTATGCCTCTTATAAATTAATTTACCCTCGAAAATGACTTTGCTGTAAATATCGGTTTAACAAGACAATTCCTACAGGTGTTATGTTACTTGATAGTTGTATTTTTTCTATTTTGTAGAACAGTGCAAATATATTTGCATAGGAAAAATGACCAAGTGTAAAGAGTATGACTATATCATAAAAAAAAACTTGAAATGTCAAACATATGTTATCGATAAATTTGCTTAGACTGTCAAGAAAAATTTACAAAATTTTAACTTAAAATTTACATTTTCAGAAAAATTGTTGGCTCTGTTGGCAATTTAATTAGTTTTTGCTCGAATGTAGCGATTTTTAACTTTTTTTGTTGTTGCGATTTTTAGCTTTTTTTTTGACGAGTTTTGTGGGAACAAAATTTGGGCAAAATTATTTGTTTTGATAACAGTTTGGTTTGTTTACATATTGTATTTCTAGTTCCTTCTCGCATTTGTATTTTCATTCAATTAATCCTTAAAAAAAAACAAATACGAAAAATAGCAAGTATCCTAACACCTTAATTAATATGGCGCATATTCATAAATGATCACCAATTGTTAACTTTTTTAAGTACCTATTTAAGTTATTCACAGTTGGTTACTTTCAGCATAAAAAGTTTAGACTTAATTATGGGTAAGGCTGTAACTAAATGCTAACCAACTAATACATTCAAAGAACAGCTGATTGATTTAATTTTATAAAAAAAAAACACTTTTTTAGAGTTTGTATTAATTTTTTAAAGAACAGAAATGTTTTTTAAGAGCTTGGTAAGCATTTTAATTAATTACAAAATATATCGTTCAAAATATTATCGACATTTAATGTTTTCTACATGCCAATATACTCTGTTGCATTTCTTCTATTAGCTGAGAGCAGTTGCTACGTTAGTTATGAATTGTGAATAAGATCTATAACTATCTATGAACTATTTTTTAGTTTCTGTTTTGTTAGTTCCGATTTTAGTTATGATTTCTGAATATGCGCCTATGTGTATAAAAAAACTTTTTAATCTTATTAACTTCGATGACTTTTCTTCTTCACTGTTATAGCACCCAAAGGTATGCAATACATTAATATATCCAAAATTTCAACAATTTCTATTCTAAAATTTAAATCTTTATAACGTATTATTTATTTAATTTTAAATTTATATAATAAATAATTAAAATACTTACTGCGTGACATGTGATAGACGACGTCATTTTTTTTCTTTATTTTTAATTGTTCTTATAATTTAAATTGAACAATAACAATTGTTTTAAAAATATAGTATTATATTTTCGCTTTTTTATTTTGTTCAAAAACAGATTAATGATTTTTCCAGCTATTTTTTTGCATTAAACATGAAAACGAGCCTTTTTATTTAATTTTTGCTTAAGCGATGTTGATTGGATGATTCTTCTTCATTAAACTATTTATTGTTAATTATTTGTTTGTTTCTTAGATAATATTTTAATTGGATAGATTGCAATGATATCTCAGCTATTTTGAGGCGTGAATAGTAGGCATTTGTTATAAAATTAATTTAATGGAACAAACGTCTCTCTAATAGTTAACGTCTTTCACTCTATAAACTGATTTTTTACTTTAAAAAATGGAACTGGATTATTTTTTTATTGATTAAATCTTTAATTGATTTCTGTTCATCTAAGAAAATGATGATGGTGGTTTTTGGTGGTGGTGGTGGTGACTTGGTGTATTTTTCCGTCAACACAGGTTCTTTTTCTAGATGTTGGTGATGATTTTTGACTTGTTCAGCTCTATTGGTGACTAAAGTAGGTTTTACGTTTTAAGTAGCCACTGCGTATTGGCGAAGATAGACCGGTCTCGTTGCTACAATTGGTTGGTAGTTGGATCACAATTGTGGTCGGGATTTATGGTTAGTTTTGTTAAATAGGTGGGGGAGAGGATTTTGGGAGATTAAGAATATAATTTAATATGATTAATTTTGTTTTTTATTTTCTAATTTGAGTGTGTTTTTTTTTTCTTTTGAAAATTTTCAATATCATTTGGTAACAACAATTTATGATTGCTCTACTACACATTTTTGTAACTTAAGTGTTTGGATTTTTGCTTGACAACATTTATTATAAATATGTACTAGGAAATAAAAAGAGGAAAAATAAGAAAAACTTCTTCTGGATTAAGAACTCGGCTTGCCTTTTCTTTTATGATGGTGGACTTCAATATTTGCAGGTTTAAGCTTCCTGTTGCTCATGCAGCCTAATAAAATTTAATTGTGTGTGTGTGTGTTACAATTACAAAGAAGTGGAGGTTGTTTTAGGGATTTGTTGGATTTTAAGGTTTTAATGTTTGTTAATTAAGGATATTGTGCATATGTTTTTAAATGACCATTTGGAGGGTGAGTCAAAGAAATGATAAAATACGAAAAAAAAGAAAAAAGTGAAATTAAAAACAAATATTTGAAAATAATTAAATGTTTATATACAATATGTATACAGAAGTGCGATGTTTCAAGGTCATAAGAATACAAGTATTAAAATAATTAAAATTTTTTGTTTTATACAAAAAGTTCTTGCAAATATGGCTTTCACTCAATATGATTGCAATTACCACGATCTACAAAGTTTGATCTATAGAATTATTTTTCTGAAAATAAATGAATTTCTCTATAAAAGAAATGCTCAGCTTTTGGGGCCATTGTTAAATACTCGTACTTTCGACTAAATTAAACTTAAATGCAGTGAGATAATTCTGTGGTTTTCATGGGCAACCACGTATGTCCATTTTTTTCTATTTT
Organism: Pollenia amentaria; assembly: GCA_943735925.1. Taxonomy (NCBI): domain Eukaryota; kingdom Metazoa; phylum Arthropoda; class Insecta; order Diptera; family Polleniidae; genus Pollenia; species Pollenia amentaria. The sequence continues at coordinate 192,498,357 of OX031008.1, read as the reverse complement.
GAAATGTTGATGCAATATTGCTTTATTGTAAAAGGCGGTATTGATCTCCCAGGTGAAAAGGTTGTTCATAGCCCTTTAATTTTTAACTCTAAAATAGAGTTTATAATTTCATATAAACGTGGTAGCGAAATAGAAGGTCTAGCATAAAATCCCTGTTATTGTCAGCGCTCTTTATATGGTTCTAAAAATTTCTGAAAAAGATGGATTAATTCCGATTTTTGAATGTAATAACAAAGTTCAAAAAGTGCAATACCTAGCCCATAATTTAATAAATAATGGTTTAACGGCCCTCCAAATTTGGTTTTAATACATACGCGTTTGCCAATGAAAACCACAGAATTGTGAATTGGTTAAAGCAAAAAAGTTTGTGTGACTATCATGTAAAGGATCCCTTTTCGAAAAAGTTCCTGGAATTTCCGGTAAAAATATTTTTAATATACTCGACCATTTTTAAACGGAAAATTTCGGAAATTGCTAACCAAATTTATATTTTTGTGGTATTAAATTATGAATAAATAGCCAAATTATGAATAAATATTCCCTGAGAGTTTTTTCCCTTTTTCACAATTGAATTCAAATAGGGTAAATGCAGGACTGTGGAGTCGTCAGAAAAAAGTACTAACTCCGACTCCAAACGCTGAAATTTTTTAAGTGCGAGTCCGACTCAGGACTCCGACTCCAACTCCTATTCTAACCTTTATGCTAAATGTATATGATACTGGTCCTTATTTGTCTTTTAACTCTTTTTTATAGCCTCCACCACTAGTGGTGAATGAGTGTATACTAAGTTTGTCATTCTGTGTGAAACTTCACAAACTCGTTCTATATGACTAGAAGTCATACTGTACTACTAAAACCGTAATACATATTGCTATCATATTTAAATTTGCTACGTCAGAGTTTTATAGGACTAGAAATCACACTGTCAAATTTCGTAAAGATCAGTTCATAATTTACCATTATATATAACGCCTTAAACCGTAACAAATAATGCTATCATAATAAAGTTCGGTACGTCACATGTTGATAAGGCTAGAAATCATACTTTAAAATTTCGTTTTACAGTGTGAGCCACACCACCCAATTTTCACATCATGTGCGGAATGCTTCGGGTCGTTATCCTGTTAGAATTTGAAGCTAGCTTCAATGCCGAGATTTTAAACACTTTCTTTCAATTTTGTGTTTTTTTTAAGTATTATTGAATTTTTATTTAATGCCCATGTGAGACAGAAAAGTGACTTTTTCTAGGTTTTACCTTCATGTACATTTTATACCGCAACTAAGAACCAATTTTTTTGTTGTTTTTAAATAAAAGGGGTTTTGTGATAATATAGACAAAATTGAGATGTATTTTCTTTTATCACAACAGAGATATAGCGTGAATAAATATTTTCATGCGTCTGCCCGACTTTAAATGTAAGCCACTGTTAATAATGCTATTGTAATACAATTTGGTACGTCACAGATTTATAGGACTAAAACTCACACTATAAAATTTCCTGAAGCTCAGTCCATAATTTACCATATAATGTCCAATATTAAGCTCACTCTGGGAAATTGTTTAAATACGCCTAAAACGGTAGCAGATAGATATTGTGGTAGAATTTGGTCCAATTTTGGTCATATGGCCAGAAATAATATCATGCAATTTTCTGATTATCAGTCCATACTTTAATTAGATTCGATATTAGGCAGCCTTCTGAAAAGCACTTTAAACGCTAAAAAATAATTTTTAATAATAGAAATCACTCTACAGGATTTCGTGACGATAAGTCCATAATTTACCAAGGGTCTACAATAAATCCCTTCCTGAAAATCATTTTAGTTCGGCTAAAACTGTTACGAATCATTATATTCTATTCAAGTTAAGCCTCTAGTACACGGCATGTAAAAAGCCACATGCGCATGTGGTTCTGACGTAATTTTGACGTCATCACACAGCACGCAATGCTTATTGTGGCTTTGCATTGACGTCAAAATTACGTCAGAACCACATGCGCATGTGGCTTTTTACATTCCGTGTACTAGAGGCTTTAGTTAAAATTGCTAGAAATCAAATAATAACACTGTCTGATTGTCGTCCAATTGGTTTTAACCGGAACCAATTTTTTACTGACGTCCGTTTTTATAAAGATAAATTAATAATTTATAGCTCTCATATATTCTAACTGTCTAATTATAGCACTCTAACTTCTTTTTAATAGTTAAATATAGCAGGAAAATGATTTTGTAAAAATTTCAAATCGATATTTAAAATATTGCATCTCCAATTTCGAAGAATTTTTATCTTGGACGATATTAGAAAATTTTTTTAAATTTTGCATGCCGAAAAATGTTGTATTCGGAGTCGCGAGTTTTTATTGGTTCTACGACTCCGACTCCGGTACAAAAACCTGAACTCAGACTCTTCAACTTCGAGTCCACAGCCCTGGATAAATGGGAGAAGTGGAAAAAACTCCCGTAAATTTATATTCATAATTGGGATGATTTGAGGAGCTAAGCTTGATACAGGATGTCTGGTGGCAAAAAAGTAGTAAACGGTGCGGTGGGAGGGTGGCGCCGGTGGAATTATCGATTGTGCGGATTGCACGATGTCGCAGTGGTCGAGTGAGAATCGCACGTTCGCTGTGGAGACATTTTTTAAGAGTAATGATTATTACGTCAAAATCGGCATTACGATCAAAAATCGGCATTTGGCGAATACGTGATGGACCGAGTGTTAATTTAATTTGTTCGCGGGTGCAGAGATTCCGCGCAACTGCTTCGGCTATGAATGTCCCACGGCCAAGGCCCAGTCGATCTTCAAGGACTCCCGAAAACATTGAACTAGTTGAAAGCAATTTACGTGAAAAGCCTCGACTTTCAATACGGAAAAGGGCAGCCTCACTGGGACTGCCAAGAGCGATTATTCATGAAATTTTAAAAAAGGATCTGAAGTGCCATCGTTTTCAAATTCAAATCGTTCAAGAACTGAAAGAAAGTGACTTTGATTTACGCAAAAATTTTTGTAAAACGATGTTGCAGCGTTTTCGCACTGTCCCATTTTTTGGATCCCATTTTTTTGGGCGACGAGGCTCATTTTCACTTAAACGGCCACGTCAACAAGCAAAACTGCTGTTACTGGTCTCCAAGAACCCGCAACCCTCGACTGAAACATCAAAAACCATTGCATTGCCCCAGGGTAACTGTTTGGTGTGCCTTATCCACGCATGAGATAATTGAACTATTTCTTTTTCGAAAATTTTCGAGGCCAGGCGATGAATGTCAACGATGAAAATTATCGACGCATGATTACGGAATTCTTTTCGCCAAACCTGCGAACTCATCCATCGTACTCTTCGCCCCATCCTGGTTTCAACAGGATGGGGCGACTGCACACACAGCCAGAGCTTCGACGAATTTGCTTCGGGAAAATTTCCCCCAAAAACTAATCAGTCTCTTTGGGGACATCCGATGGCCACCGAGGTCGCCCGATCTAACTCCCATGGATTTTTCTTAAGGGGCTACCTGAAAGAGAGGGTTTATAATGGCAATCCCCAATCTCTTGTTGCTTTAAAGGAAAATATTATATGTAATTAACATTAGTTTTTTTTTTATTCCACAAAATGAAAACGCAAAAATAAATTTTCAAGTTTTTTTTTCTCATATGAAGATTTTTTTTCACAGAATGAATTTTTTTTTGTTTTTATGTTTCTCATAAACAAAAAGTTGACAACATTTAATGAAATAAACTTTGTTTATATTTTTTTTATAGTTTTCTCTTTCTAAAATTTACTGTTTCTTTCCATCAATTCTACATCAATTCAATGAATAAAAAATGTAGTGTCATAAGTGCTTTAAAGATTTTGACGGTGTGCTTCAGATCGTTGTCCTGGTGAAGATCCATGCGCGGTCTAAGTCAAATTTCTTTACGCTAGGCGCTGAATTGGTCTTTAAAATATATAAATTATCGGTTTTGTTGATCAAACTATCAATAAATACTAGACTTCCCACACCTGTTCCCGACGTACAGCCACACAACATCACCGTACCTCCGCAATGCTTCACTGTAGATATTATATCGCTCATTTACTTCAACATCGTCCTAACTCAAAAATAAGTTTTACATAAACTTACTTAAAATTTATAAATTTGGACACAACACAATGGAAAATAAAAACTTTATTCTTCTCTTAAGAGTTGAGTTTAGAATATTTTCATGAGAACTGTTTACAATATCTTCATAAGAGTGATTTACTATGCATTAAAAATTTTTGACATTTGACGTTGTTTCAGCAAATGAGCGATGGCTGCGGTATGTGGCTAAAAGGGCTAATGTCAATATTTTGCTGTTTTGAATTAATCGTTGCATTAGGTGTCTTTTCTTATTCTCTTTTATTGTGCTGAAAGATCCATTGCCGAACTTAACCCAGAACAGCTTCATAAGGGTTATGCTAACCAATTTCACTAAGGACTCTTCGATAAAAAAAATTCATTTAAATATTCTTAAAAGTGAATATTTTGACGGCGGCATGAAATCAGTCCCCAAGAAATAATTTTTCAAAAACAAAATGAATTAAGTCCACAATTTCATACGATATAAGTCCCCAGAAACAAGAAATAGTTCCCGAAAAAAAGCGTTGTTGTTGCTTCATGTACTTTTTTTGGGGAATTATTTCATTTTGTTTTTGGGGGACTTATTTCATTTAATTTTGACATTGGCCTTTTAGCACTAAGCTACAGATATTTTTTCTGTTGTACTCCTCATTTTTACTTCGCCAAATTTTTAAGATTTTTTTGTCTAAAAACTTCAAACTTGGTTTTATCTGTGAACAAAACGTTGCTCCAAAATGTGTTAAAAGCAAGATTGGCGAAGTACTAAAAACACTTTTTTTTAAATTGGAAAACATTATTTTGACGGTCACTGTATATTTTGAAAATATGATTGTTAGGTTTTAGTTTTAGATTGTTAGGGTCGGTTGGTTTCACAAACATTATATATTTGTTTCTATGACCTCTCGATTACATCACACCCCTCATATATAAATTTTAAAATAAATATCGGTATTTTTATATACATATGTATTTACATACATATGCATGTACATACATATGTATTAGAAAAATACAATTGATTATATTATATACATATGTACTATAATATTATGTAATATTGTTCTATATATTATTAAAGTATGTTTCTATTATTAGTATGTTTTTAATATTTGTATCAATTACAATAAATTTTTTTATAATTTAAAAAAAAATCAATTATATTAATATTTAAATATTTTGTCCAATTTTCTATAATTGTTTTTAAAATTCATAATTTTCGGCATCATCCACAAAGATTTGCAAGTTGTTGGATGTACTAGATTTATCACTTGCAATGCTGGTGTTAGTTGTTGGGCTTATTTTGTCAATTGTTTAAGTTAAATTCAAAAATAAATAAATAATAGTAATATTTAATGTTAGTAAAAATCAAACACAAAGGAATAAAAAAAGTCCAAACCAAATTAAACCAAATAAATTTCACTTAAATAAACATATTAAAAAGCGGGTTTCCAAAAATCTTTTTTGCAAATTATACCAGACTTGAAAAAAAATATATAAAATTATAATTTGTGGGTTATTAACTGAACATTTTTTTTAAAGCAAACAACTTAATAATTTAAAAAAAAAATAAAAATTTATTACATTTATTTATACATACAATTTTGATGTAAATGTGCTGCTACTAATTTTATTTTGAGATAAATATACATTTATAAAAACATACATACATACACTTTCATTTCATTTTGTTATTTTTTTACATTTTGAAAATTACAATTTACTGTGATTGATTTATTTTTGAGTCATAAGAACTTGAACTGAAATTAATTTGTGCGCTAGGAATTAAAATGCAATTTTGAATATAAAACTGTGGGATAATGAATCGAATAATTAGCCAAATCATCATGTGGTTCACTCGGAGTCGTAAAATATGTAGAAGTTTAAGCTAACAATCGAATAACTGTAGTCCACTGCATTTTTTTGCCACAGCCTTGCAATTATTAATATTATCTGCTGGGTATGACCATATTCAGGCTGCTCTGTATTATTTCCTTATGAATCTCGTTGCTTCAATATCTGTTCAACAGATTTACGACAGAAATCTAAAAGTAATAACATGATATGACACTACTACTTGGACGGATCTAAGAACAGAGGCAAACTTTTTTTTTTTTTTTTTTTTTTTTTTTTGAGGAACTCAAAAAGCATTGGAGGCAACTATTTAGGAATCTTGCCTTAAAGAGAATATTGTGGCAGATTTTCCGATTTCTGAAACTGAATATATCGTGAAATTGCCTTAATTTTGGACATAACGGCATATATCGAAAAGTCGAGATGATAGAGAAAAAATGGAAATTAGATTTGAAATCAGCACACTCACATTAGTAAAAATTTGGAACAAAGCTCCAGGCCGCACAAAAAAATTCAATTTTGTTCCCTTGTGTTATTCGAAACGACTAACACGCGGTTCAGACGGTGATTTTTTCCATGTTTTTTAAGACATGATTTTTGGTGTTTGTAGGCGAACGGTGTAGAGAAGCAAGCGGGGTAGAGAAAAAAACACGTTTTTTGTTCTCTGTGTCCTTTTTTATATTTTTCTTTGCACCCATTCGTATTTTTGTTATGTTGCTTCATTTTATTTTTTATTTCAATGTGGCAACATCTCTTTCCAATAAAAAACATTGAGCGCTTTTAAATTGCTTGTTTTTACAAATAAGCAAGTAAGAAGAATACCGATAATGGGGGAAAATATCATTGAAAAAAAATCATCGTTTGAATCTGTTATTTTTGGAAGCAACTTTTAAAAGCAAAAACGATGTTTAAATCAAGGTCTGAATCTAGTGTAACATATATATAACCGATTTTTTCCGTATCTGAATTGAAATTAAACCAGAAATCTTTTTTTTTTAGTGAAAAATTAATTTCTTTTTAAATATTTATAAGGAACATTTTTATGGATCACTGTTTAAGAACGCTGTTAATTAACAAGAAAATAGCAAAAACTTAATACCGAGATCATTAAATTAAGTACTCATTAAAAATAACTTAACTAAATAATATGTTTAAAACAAAAAATATATATATATTCTTATTTTAACAGAATTTGTTGCACAATTCTTGTGTTCTCCACACGAGGTCATACCACATTTCGCACATATTGAATTTGCCTTTTTGTGCTTCAAGTTCAGAATTAGCCTCTTTATTATCGCTTTCACCTGACAATTCTAAGAACTTCGTTATAAAATCATCAGAGAAGCCTTTTTTAAAAATATAAGCACTGTTAATCGATTCGACTAGCATTAGTGTTCTAGGGTTTAAAATCGATCTTGCTTTCAAAGTTCATTTTTTGTACCTTCCAGTACAGTGCCATGTCATAGTAGCTATTATAAAAGTAATAGCTGTAAAATTTTATATCAATACAAACATTTATTAGGAAATTATTGCAGTTTAAGTATTTTTTGGGATTGACATTTGTATGGAAGAAAGTGGTTCCGATTCTATCGGTATAATAGAAGGTATAATAGGGTCTAGGACAGTGATGCTCATTCAAGCAAACAATTGTTTAGAGGCCCCACCCCTTTGTTTTTTACGCTCATTACTTATGTCGTACGTACAAGTGCACATAGACGGCAGCTGTATTGATATTTTTTCATATACAGTGTGTAAATAAATAATGATGAAATTGATTGTCACACAGCGAAGAATGCACATGTATATAGCTGTGTGATATTTTGATGATAAATACTATGGAATTACAAAAATCACCAACTCTTCAGATATGCCTAATTGGTGGAAGTTTATCACATACAAAAAATTCAGTGGGAACTGCATTATTATAAATTTTATACAACCAAAACAATTTCTTGTGATTAAATTTTAATACAAATTGTGCGTTTAGTTTTGCGTGTCACTGTACACGCAGAGAAAAAATATGTTTAGATATGGTCACCTCCAACAAAACTATTTTTGGACAAAATTTTAAACATATTATGTTTAAATTTAACCATATTATTGTCACCGACAAACATATAATTGTTAAATTAGTCCTCCATCAAGAAGCCACAACCATATTATGGTTGCCTCTAAACATGTTATGGTTAAATATGACAATAATTTGTTTTTAAATTAACAATAGTATTTTCCCCTTTTCTAAGAGCAACATGCTTTGGTTGAAAATCAACCATGCTATTATAAATGTTAAACATATTTTAGGTATTACTAGCCAAAAGATGTTCGGAGGCAACCATAATATGGTTGTGCCTTCTTGATGGAGGACTAATTTAACAATTATATGTTTGTCGGTGACAATAGTATGGTTAAATTTAAAAATAATGTGTTTGCAATTCTCTTTAAAAATAGTTTTGTTGGAGGTGACCAAATTTAAACATATTTTTTCTCTGAGTGTACTTAAAAAATTCTCTCGCAATACATATGCAAAACATTTTTGAACACCAATGGCCTAGGACTTAAATAGGTAAACATATACATGTGTATTTTATAGTAATGTTAGTGCTAATTGACTCTCCCACTTTTAGTGTACTGCAGCGTTGCCATAATTTAAAAAAAACTGCATATAAAGAAAAAAAACTTGATTCTGATCTAAAAAACACTGCACATAAAAATAGCCCAAATAAGTATACGAGTATAATTTATTTAATATATATACGAGTAATACAGAAACAAGTACAATATTACTATATTGATGAAATTAGTAGGCCAAAACTGTTCGTTTGTACAAACCGTTTGCGCTGTTAATTGGGGAATTTGACAACATATAAAAACATGTTTGTAGACAAATCGAAATGTTGAATATTATCCATACTGTTTGTGCTAAATTAAATCACTAAATCTTGCCACTGCTATACGAGTGTATGCTTAGCAAATTAAGTAAAATTATGCCGTAAGAAATAAAAAAACAAAATTAGAAGTAAAACAAATTGTAATGTTATATCTGCACAATTTACAAAGACAAAAGGTATTATTTAAAAATAAGAAATACACATTTGGCAACGCTGATCAAGCAACAAGCATAACACAACCTGCTTGCACGACTGCTCATGCGAGGTTCAATTAATTTCATTGAGTAATAATTAAGAGAATAATAAAGAGCCCATTGGGGGTATTTTGGCTATCTATGGTCTAGGACCAATTGCACCCATCAGCATGAACACATAATACCCTCTCCACGATTGTCCTATGGGTATAACTACGGCCATTTTTTAAAAATCTGCATCGATTTATATTTATATTTAATTAATTTGGTTTCTTCTAGGATTAGCTACAAAAAGTCATCTTAAGTTCACTTAGGTAAGGTTAGGTCGAAAGGAGGACGAAGCATTAAAGATGCAACCTCATATCTATACCTACACTACACTACGATATACACTATCGGGCCTGTTGTGCGCTTTAAAATCGTATATTTTTTAATTCTTTTTATTTAATTTTAATATAAATAAAAAGTATGTCGGATGTATATATAAAAAGATTCCTAAAATTCCATTAATATCAGTTCAAGTTCGTACGAAAATGTTTTTAGACTTGAGTGAGTAGAATACATACATACGATAATACTTGCATCAATTGAATACACTACTACATAAACTTGCCGATACATAGATAAATAAAAAATAATGCAAACTTAAAAAAAAACTTACCTTCTACGACGGGGATTAGTAGTTTGGCCCGGTAAATTGAAACAACCTCGAGGTATAACCATGCGTGCATTGCCTTTGGCGGGACGAGAACCGCCTACAACTTGCAAAGTTGACAAGTGAGAAGCATAGCCTTCATTTAAAACAGTGGCATTTGTTTGCAATTTTTTGCTAACCTGAATCACAAAATACAAGTTAAAAGAACAATTTTAAAATTTAAATTAAAAAATAAAACTACCAACCTTTCCTACAATAAATATCTGATCTGGTCTTAAGCCGATATTGGAATAAACACTGATATCTTTACTACTGCCATAGGCGGCCATTACTGAGATTCCATGATTTTGCACAAGATTATTTAAGTAGGCGGTCTTGTGGCCCAACGGATCAGTAGAAAGACCATCGGCAAACGATATAAGACCATGAGGGAAATTATGTTGACTTAACCAGGAAACAACTCGTTGTTGTTGCATATCCGGTCTTCCCGTTATATAGATTAACAAATAACCTAATTCCTGCCAATGTCGACAGACATCCACAGCACCAGCTCTAACTTTAGGATCTCGGCCAGTCACCGACATGGAGGCCGTAAATGAACCATCTATACTAAATACTACACATTCGGTTAAAGGTGGTACCACAGCTAAATAACAGTCAACAGAAGTATGATCTCCTCTCACTACCATTTTAATGGGATAGATGCCATACCCGAATGCAATATGATCGGGAATGGTATAGGCAATGCGACCAGTTTTATCGGTCACTTCGGTACTGAGGAAACTCCACTCGCCAGCGGGTGGATCTTTCATTATATGTATATCAACCTTTTCGCCGTGCAAAGTGATCATATCCAAGGGACCATACATAAAACGAGCATTAAGTCTTTGTTCGCGACCCTCTAAGACTATCACATCATTGGCACGATGATTTGCGGCCACGTTTTTCAATTTCACCGAGGTACGTTTACGTATCCATTTTTCACGTGGTTGACCGGGATTAAAGTGGACAGTTTCTTTGTTGTCCATGGATGTTACGTATGGAATGCCTTCAAATTTACCAATCTATACAAAATATTTTGCTAAAAGTTGAGGTTAAACTTGAAAAAACGAATAAAACTTACCTGTCTTAGTATAAATGCTATAACATCAGCACTTTCCCAGTAGCTGGCATGGAATAAATGTGGCAAAGCATTGGCTGGAAAATTACTTAAGCCCTCTGGGCAATATAGAGCATAATCTAAACGTTTTGTACCCCACCATTTCATTTGTACTAATCAAATTTAAAAAAAGTATTTATTAACAAAAAAATAAGAACATATTGGAAACTTTTAGCATGCATTCCAATTTTCAGGGTTTATTAATGTTGGACTGGATTCTACCATCTAGCGAACTTACATGAATTTATGGTACTTAATGATACGTTTTCTATTAGACCGGATACCGTACTTTGCATGGAAGCATCAGATAATCGACGACCACACATCATGATGGACTCGTTAAAGTGTTGCGGATTAGATTGAATAACCTCCACTGTTTTAAATAATATGGAACGTAAGTAAATTTTTAAAACAATCCCTGTTTGGGCAAATAAAACCTACGTAAATGCAAAGGCTGGCCATTCCCTAGAGGATATTTGGCATAACGTGGCACATTAACCGGTGCCAGCATTGAGAATCTGGCACTTAATAAAGGTTCTAAACGGGAAGCCGTTGGATCGGTAGGATGGAACATATTATAAACCTGATTACAATTGGGGCGTTGAAGAGCTGACAGAAAAGAAATAAATTGAAAATATATAAAGCATTAAATAAATCGGTTAATTACTTACCAGTTTTAGAATCATGTAACTTTTTAGCTGCCAATACTATAGACAATGGAGAGCCAAACATAAAGAAATCTCCAACTTCAAAATCCAGTTTCGATTGTTTTGAATCATTTGAGGAAGAGGAACGTCTTCTACGTGGTGAGGGTGCTACCAATAAACGTTTAGCATCCAATTCTGTGTCGTCAAAACGTTCGTCGTCATCGATATTGCGTGAACATCGACTGCCAACATCATTGCCATTGGTTCGACACAAAGCCTCGTAGGCCAGTAATGAGCCCATTGAATCACCTAAAACAACAATTTGACCCGAAAAGCCATTACCCTCTTCAGATTTAAGGAATTCATGGTACACAATATTAGCTGCCTGTACGGTTTTATTAACAGTGTCCTGAAATTCTGGTGAAGATACGGCCAACAGAGGTATAGCCCCAATAGGAACATCTGCAATGTTGGGCATATCCGCTGAGGGCGAAGAATCAAATGAGTATGGACTTAAGCTAGATAGAATTCCCAAAGCATCGGTACAAATGGATGGGCATGGCACCATTTTAATGGTAACATGAGTTAATAGGCTCGGATAATGTTGACGCATAACTGCCTCAAAAGATCCACGAAATGTCGTGACATCAGATTTTTTGGAAGTCAATTCACTGGTGGCATCTACAAAAATCTATATTAACACTTTAACTCTTTGAGATACGTCAGTATTACCTAAAACACTTCCAGCATGTACTACCAGTATCAATATGGTAGTGGAACAAGATGGAGTACCCGGCGAACCGGGCGGTGATATATCATGACCTTTTTCCACACTTTGTGATGAACGCAATTGCCTTTTGTTGCCCCGCTCTGAGGCTACTCGCATAAGGAAATCTTGATTGAATATACTATCCTCCTGTTTACTTCTTCCATGAGCACCTGTATGTGGCGGCGGACTATCGTCGGGCTCACCCAACAATTCTAATGAACTCCATTTGGCCAAAGAATTGCTATCATTTGTATCTGAAATTGGTAGTTATTTTGGTGAAATATTTTTCAAATTGAAAGTAACGTTTTATAATTTACCAATACAATCGAAAAATTCTTCCTCTGAATTTGATTTTGAATCAACTTCTAAACGCTCCATGCGCCAATTTGCCACCTGTAAAGTATTTTTAATCATATTGAGTGAAGGTGTTAAGAAATATTATAAGGTGTTAAATAAATTTCAGTGTCGCTGTACAAACATCAAACATTCATATTTAAATAAAGTTTAAGTTATAACATACAACTTACGTTTTTACGCTTAGCGTTTTTGGCATGCTGCTAAACGAAATGTAGTTAGGCGCAAATATATTTCGTAGAATAAATTTGCATTTGAAGAGACGGTAAAAAACAAGGAGGAGAAAAGAATATAAGTATATAAGAAACCGAAAAGAAAAGTAGAAAATAAAAGCAACAAATCAAGAGAAAGTTTCCACTAGCCATTCAAACATTTTCATCTCACCTTTGATTGATCGATAAAAATATTATATGCTAAGTTTTTTTTGTTTATAAAATTCGCATTTTGAAGAGCAATTAAAAATGGCATTTAAAAGGCTGGAAAGAAATTTCTGTAGGATTATATTTCTATTTTTTTCTTTTTAAAGGAACATCAAATTTAAATTCCGATGCCATTCCAACTAAACTAAATAACAATTGACCGATCATTAGAAACACAAAATAAGAAGATTTTACATTTTAAGGCACCAGACTTGTGATCGCCTGTGGAAGATAAAGTAACACATTCTACAACGGTAACTTTTTAGTCACATTGTTGTCTGGGTTCACACTAGGAACATTTTCTATCAAAAATCTTCAGTATATTAGTGAGAGGGGAGAAAATCAATCACAAATAAACTCAGACTTTCTGAACGAAAACTTTCTTAGATGGGGGTAGTGCACTAATTTTACAGTTTCAACTCACAGTTAGTGATATTTCAAAATTATTGAAATCATTTTGTTGATATTGAGTGATGAATTGAAAATTAGCAGCCTCACTAAACATGAGAGATAGTGCACTCATTTTGCACAAAAATTAGTTTGATTTTAGAAAAAGCATTCAGCAGTTTATTGCAACTATTTTTTTCTACACTCATTTGATGCAACTTAAAATTTTGCACTAAATTTACAAACAAAAATCTTATTTTCTCATGATTAAAGCCAGGAGATATACCGTTAAGCCCGGTACTCTGTTCAACATTTCACGTGAAATGCTTTCAAAACTCAAATGAAAAAAACTTGTTCTATGAAATTATGTTGATAGAGTTGTACTCTGTTCAATTTATGAAGAAGTTACGAAATATGTCTGGCAACATGTTTTTACAACTTCGAATTTTAAGCAAATGAAAAAAAGTTTAAACTTAATTATCAAAAAAGTTGTTTTAGGAAAAACACGATCTGCTCGACACAGCGGGAAAAAGAAATAGAACAGAGACCTAATAAACGGCTTTTTTGTAGACATAAGGCCTCCCAGCCGCTTTCGAACTTTATTTCTAATTTTCATATACTTTGAAGGCTTCTAGAAGGCCTTCTGAAAATAATTGAAAATCAATATTTAACTAACTGGCTCATAATGCGAAGTGAGTTAATTAATAAATGTAATTCCTACATATTCCCCCATAAGTACTAATAAAACGATTTCGACAGGGGTTATCTATACTATTTCAAATAGCTAGTATTGCCCTTGAATTCCATCTTTCTGAAGAATAATCAATTTAACTTGAAGAACTTATACGCGCGACAAAGTACGTATACAAGCTCCATGCCATCTTAAGCTTCTTTGAGTACATTATCACTTATAAAATCACTTAAAAAATCCTGTATTCTAAGCTTCAGTGTACTCGTATTATTTGTTTTCCATGCCCTACACGTTTTTGGCACTGGAGCTTGCATGTTTAAACACGTCTTCTAGATAATTTAATGAAATCCACTATCGGATCCAAATAATTCCACTCAATAGGCGGCTAATGTTTAATTTTGATCTCTTCAATCCAAATTTCATAATCTTTTTCGCTTAAAAAATAAAACTTGTTTACTTATACACACTGTAACAATTATCATGCCACATTGAACAGCTCTTATACATATTATTAGAGTTGTTTTAACAATATAAATCGACTTTTCAAGCTTACCTGTAGCTCGAAACTATGAGCTGAGCCCAGAGGTGAATGTAGGCCGCCCGCTTTAGAACCAGATTTTGATTTAATCATTTGTATACTCTGAGAACGTGATCTTTCGCTCGAATTATTTTGTTCAGGTGCTTCTTCTTCCTCCGATGAGACTTCTTCACTAGGAGGTTGTTCTGTAACTACAGGAGGTTCTTTAATAACAACACGATCTTCAGTGTCGGCTGAATGGGATTCCAAATGGCCATCGGAAACACTTTCTAAAAAGAGTATGACAAAAATTAAATTCTCATTAAATTGGGTTTGTTTTGCCTTTTAATTATTGCTAAGTTTAACGATTCTTACCGTCTTCCTCCTCTTCTTCACCGCTTAAATCTCCACCACCCATTTTACGTGCTAGCGCTTGTTGAGTTTGTCTTTCTATTTCACGAATATCTTCAATGGTAAGACCATGCCATTCATCTTGCCATGCCCAGGCCTGACGATGAGCTCTTAGCATGGTTTTTCTTAATGCTACATCATGTATGAATTTCTCTAATTTGGTTTGCATGCCCCAATAACGGAATTCAACACGGCAGATTTTATAGGCACACATCAGTGACATGTTACGAGCTGTAGGTTGTTTTTTACCCTTCACCTCGCGCCAATATTCCTCCAACCAGTCTTCACTTAAAGGGCCTCGGCCCGTTTTTTCCGAAACAAATAATTTGGGATCCTCTTCCTTGACATAGTCACCACCATACAATTGATCCTTGACAATATCAATGCAGTCTAGAAATTATAAATTTTATACAAGACTCTTAAAATTGAAAATCTAAAGATGACTTACCTACTTCCCGATTTCTTAATTCACTGCCAGTTAATTTAAAAACATTTTCCTGATAACCATTATCGGGAAAATAATAGGTTTCTATATCTAAAGAGAATTTTTCCACAAATGGACAGGTATAACGAGTACGTGTATAGGGATAAGCATTCCAGGCTTCTTCTTCCACCGTTAAAGCACTTTTAGGAAGTAGACCTAAAATTTATGAATTTTAATTACATTTTTCAAGGGAAACTAAGTCTTCTAAATCACTTTTAATCCATCCAGGCAAATGACTGCCAACATGATAAATCTTTTTCGTATATTGACCTTTTCCACCAGGACCATCATCGTAGGGTTCATTTATAATAATCTCAACTCCGCTGCCTTCGCCATGACTTTCCTCGCGACTTTTTTTCTGTAAAAGAAAGTTTTTTTTTAAAGTTAACGACTACAAATAGTTATTAATGTTTAAAATACAACTCCAAATGGACTAAGCCCTATTTTATACACTGAGTTTTTCTCAGTGTCCTATAATAGTTATTCGCCATACATTTTTGCTACGAAAATCAATAGTTTAATTAGAGACAAAAGCGGCTGTAAAGCACGAATAACTAAATAGGCACAACTTTATAATTTTCGTCAAATTTATACTTGTAGTACGATTCACAGAAAAAATTAAAAAATGTCTCTAATCCCCAAATTTATACCAAATTCATAATATCAAGCAAACAATTATATTGATTATAATTATAATGATTATATTGATTACTAAAAATTGTAAAATTTTTAATATTTGTTTTTCAATAAATGATATTTTTAATTTTAATTACAAAAAAGATCAAAAAACTTTGCCATTTCAAACCATGTGTTAATTTATATAATCTAATATTGACAATTCCCACCAATAATTCTACAAGTTGAAATTATTTTATTTTAAACGAAAAAGTGAATTAATATTTTTTGATATTTAATTAATATTTTAATTAAAAATTAAATTCCAAACAACTTAAATATTAATTAAATCAAAATTATATTTTTAATTTTCTTTCAACTAAAAAAATAATTGATTAAATTATCCCATTAATTAAATTTAAATACTTTTTAAACCATTTTTTTTTTAATTGATAAAAAGCTTTTTTCTGCGTTGTCAGCCTTATAGATCAATTCAGCGAAGTAAACATATAAAATAGTTAAGGAATGATTTTGATTAGTCGTAGTGTTAATAAGGAATAAAGACTTTGCAGTAGTGCTAGTTTGAGATTTTAAAATTTAGGATTTTCGAACTCGGGATTTTATGTTTCGGGTATATGACCCCCACCCATATAGAATTATTTTTCGGGCCTCTTACACCATTTTTGAATATAATATAATTTTTTTTGGAGTTATTTCATGCTTTTGGGGCCTTATTTCATTCCTTTTCGATGGACTGGGAATTATTTCATTATGAAATATCGCCCACAAATTGGGATCTGTTTCATTTTTGATTTGGGAATTAAATTAGTTTTTTGGGATTTAATTCTCTTTTCCAGTTTGGGACTTTTTTTTGGGAATTATTTCAATGGGAGCTATTGCACTTGGGCTTATTGCACCTGTGACTTATTTCGCAGTGCCCTATTTTTCATTACTCAATAATTCTAAATAAATTTCATTTGGGTACTAAATATTTTCAACGTTTCAAAGCTGTTTTTTAATTAATTTTAACATCTTTTGTGTTAAATTGGTTTACACAAAATAATTCTTAAACATTTTACCTTTATGTTTGTGTTTTTTTTATTGCTAGCTTGTTCTTGACGGTTGATTAAATCTTGCAGATGTATTTTCCAACAGAGTTGTATTGAGAAAGAAAATTATAAAATTTTGAATTAAACTCTGTTCAAAAAATACAACTATGCATGTATTAATTAACTACTTTTAGGCATCGAAAACCCAAAATCAGTCCAAATACTCCATACACACTATTCAATACTTTGCGAGTACATACTACTTCGTAGACTTTACGTGTCACTCAAATAGCTGATTCCAATTTTAAATTATGTCGATAAATTTAGTACAACAAAAAAAAAAAAAAAATAGAGCTTCAAACGTAGCCGTTTTGTTAGGAAGAAATGTAACAGTCGCTTTTCCCGTCTCGCTTAAGGAAGGCATGAATTTTATATGGTAATTTCCACCTAGGCTTGATAGACGGCCTTGATTTTTCTTGATTTACAAGAATTTCAGTGCTCGTGCAGAATTAAGAAAAAATATTTTTTATCAAGATTTTTTAAAGACCAACAAAAAAAAATATGTAACTTTTTTTGAATTTGTTTACATTTTGCCTTAAATAAAGCTGTGCAAAAAGGAATAAAAATGATCACCGTTTAGTTTTAGCGCATGTTTTAAAGTCCATCAAAACTACTTGATTCAACACTTATATATAGACAACACTGAGATGCTGATTTGAAGCAGAACCCTGTATCAACAATTGTTTGTGCTTCCCTCTATACTCATCAATGGACGAAACGATACGAGCAACTTCAAGTGATTTCTGAACAATTTAAATAAGGAGAAGGAAAGAATAGTCCAATTAAGAGCAGTGTTGCCAGAATTTTAAGGGGTAAAATCAGCAAAAATAGACAAAATCTGCGTCAAGATTTTAAAAATCTGCAATAAATCTTCAAAATAAATTTGTTACATTTTTTATGTAGCTTATTTAAAAAAAATTATTAAAATTAATTTCAAAATATACGGCCATGTTCTGGAATTTGGAATCGATGGAGATTTTAAATAATTTTTTTTTTTAATGTAGCTTTCCTAATTTTAAAAGTAGTTCTGGTATATCTAAGTGTCTTCGAAGTATGAGGTATAAAAAAAGAAATATTTCTTAAACTTTCACCACAGAAAAGTTTTTAAATTTGTTAAATTTTAATTTCACACGAATGCGATTTTCAGAACATGGCTGATAATTTTTGGATATTTTTACATTTTAAAAATATCTTTCCAAATTTAATTACCCAGGCTGATCATAGACTAATCACATCTTTGTAATTTTAAACAGCAAGTTAAATGTTAATTGCTTGAAATGTATTTTAAACTATCAAAAGTCTTATTAAGAATTTACAAGATATCAAGTATTGAAATTATTAAAGATATTTATACATAAGTACATATGAATATATACGTACTTATGTATATTATTTCGTGTAAAACCCGATGACAAAAGTCCGGCAATATTAATGTGTCAAGACAATGCGAATTTTTAATTTTTAAGACTGGGTTTTTAACATCGAGTTTAATCTTAGCAGCAAACTATTATTAATTAATCTGAGAATAAATTTAATTGAGGACTAATTGAGTTTGCCGTTCTTAAGTTGTGGCTTAAACCTCGCAGCATTGCCATACTGAATAACAAAAAATGGCAGCAACATATTTCGTGTTATCAATGCACTTTGCATTTTATACAGAAAAAGAAGAAACCTTTTAATTCTTATAAAAAAAAAAATTACTTCTTATAATTCTTTTATTTAGGTTTTCATATGTTTCAGAATCACTAAAATAATCAACTTTTCGTTTATGAATACATATGTTTGTATTCTTTCTTTGTATATTAACAGCTGATTTTGTTATACATGTATTCGTGTTGAAATTTGCTAATTAAGTTTAAGCCACTAACATTGGCCGCTTAAACTGGCAAATAAAAGTAATTAACCCTCATCTTAAAAACTAAAAGCACTGATTAAAGATGACTAAATCTCTGATCTCCATGTTAAAAACCCACCCTAAGTCATCTTCTGCTAATAAATCAACTTCCAAAGGGGTCGCCTTCATAGTTGAACTATTTATTTTATTCCTTATGTCTTTCCTCTAAACTTTTCCTGCAAAAATTTGATTCGCGTGATGTGACAACCGTTATATATTTTTTTCCAACGCAATCTTTGTCTATAATTTTATGTAGTATTAGTGCAAAAATCTCCGTGGGAATATATCAACACTTAACAAACATGAATTTTTCTGTTTTCTTCCATGAATGGTTGATATTTTTCGTTTTTCAATGCAAGAAGTGGAAATCGTACAAAAATAAGTGACAGTGTAAAGAAGTTTCCACCGAGCTAAAATATCTGCCTTTTAAAGCCAAAAAAAGTCAAATCTGCATTTTGCAGATTTTATACTCCAAAATTGCATTTCTGGCATCACTAATTTAGAGTAGTGTTGATAGCAGCCTCCGTTTTGAATGAACAAAAATGTTGAAGAAAGTAGTATTTCTCCTAAAAAAATATTAGTACATATGTAATAAAGATAAAGAGAGGGATAAACACAAAATATAGCTAAACATTTTATATTCCAGCACTTTATAAAAAATTATAAAAATTAGTTATTCTAAAAATGTAGAATAAATGACTTTTTAAGGATATGGAAGAAAGTCCTCTTGGAACGATGCGATCCTAACAAAAATAAAAAATTATTTTAAATAAACGTGCGAAAAATATTTAATTTGTATTATAAACATTCTATATATTGAAGAAATTTTCTGGTCCCATACAGATTTATTATAGAAAAGTTCGACTGTATTCCAATTTATTAAAGTAGATATACATACCCAGTAAAAAATGTGCTCCAAAAGAGCAGGTTTTATGTATGAATTCATTACTCATATCGCTTCAAACCTGCTGTTGGGAAGCTTGATTTTTGTATGGGGTGTTCCCAGTTTGGAGGACTCTTTTCTCCTTACAATAAGAGCTTCTTTGTACCTAATAAGACATGACAACAAAGCACTCCTAAAGTGCTTTTTTAAGGGCTAATTATATTAAAATATTCATTAATGTTTTGCGTTTACCACAATTCGTAAACCACAATACATATATTTTTATTGTTTTCGGTTTAAAACCTTCTTCGTTGTCAGCACTAAAATAGCAGTTTTTTTTTGTATATTTTCTTCCCTATCATTTACTGCTGTATGCAGGCCTGCCATATTTGCCGACCCTGAATTTAGGGAGTTAAAATTTTTAAACTTTAAAGAAGATCTCGAGGAATTGAAGTTAATTTGCAAACTTGTATGCAAACAAATTAAGACTTAAAACGTGGGGATTCTACGGATGCGTTTCCAGTGCTATCAAAGTTTGTACAACAAATTATGGTCCTTCCACATTCTGCCGCAAATGTGAAAAGAATTGTTAGCCAAGTTAACCTTAATAATACCAAATTTCGATGTTCCCTAGAAAATGAATCCTTTCAAGGAATTCTTTTTTCTAAAGATTACTTAAAATTTAATAATGCAAACTGTATTGACTCTAATATGTATCTATAAATATTTGTTAAATAAAATGTTGAAACAAATTTTTCAACTATAAAAACATTTTTAACCTAATGTATAAAATTGTTTTAAATTAACTACAGTTTATTTATAAATATGTTATTTTTCATAAATCTTTATGTTTTTATATGGGTTATATTTGAGTTAATGCTGAATTATTTTGTTTTGTTATTTTTTGTGTTAATAAAAATAGGTTTTATAGTTCTTAAAAGGGATAATTTTAATTAGCCGATTTTTAGCTGATTTTCTTTAATTGAATAGCCGATAATGCCGATTTTTTTTTTTTTGCAAATATGCTGATTTTTTAGCAAAATTATCTGCCACCCCTGGCTGTATGAGAGCTCTCTTATTGAAGCGCTCGACTATGCGCTTTTTCTCTTAAGTGCTTCAAAAAACACAATTTTTTTTACTTGGTATGTATATTAACTCATAAGGTTGGAAACCCAACAAATGGTGAAAAAATCATATCATAAAAATAATGACAGTCTGATAAAGCAAAAATCTGAGGACCAGCAGATGTTGCCATTTATTCTTGGAAATTCTTAGCGTCTAGGAGTGCAATGCGTTAGGCTGCAACATTCATAACAGTCCTATGTGGAAGAAGCTTAATATAGATTTTGTAATTCATATGCATATGGATTCGGGTTTTTATTCTTGCTAATGCAATAAATTTCAGTTTAATCGTTAATTTTACTAACACCGTTGTAACAGTTAGCCACAGGGTTTGAAGCAGAATGCGCAATTTTGACGTTTAAAAAAATTAATGTGTTCTTAGAAAATATTAAATACTCTGCAAATTTTTTCTCGAATATAATTATACATTATATTGTTTACGGAAATTATATACTTGATGATACGCCATTTTTAATTTTGTTAATAACTTGGTTATTTTTTTAGATAGAAGTTTAAACATTTTTAAAAACATGTAACGTTTTGCATTTTAGGTAACGATATGTATTTTGTGCTTGTAAAAAATTCTTTGATGCCAGAATGTACTAATAATACATTTTGCTTTGATATCTTTAAAAGGGTGAGTTTTTTTTTCTTTGAAAAGATATATAAGCAAAAAATTATAAAAAAAAATCTGCAAGAACTGAGAACGTATATTTTGTTCTTGTAAAAAGTTGTTGGGTTACCAACCAAAACGGTGGAGGGTTTTTTATTATTTTTTTTTGTTGAAACCACTTTTCTTAAGTACGTAAAAGTATTTCCAATAATCACTAACATTTTTAAAATTTAAGTGCTTTAAATATTGCTGGAATCCAGCTTTAATTTATGAACTATTTTCAAGTAAAATTCCAGTTCAAACAAAAATGTTTGAAACTATTTTTTATTTTTTACTTTTGTATTGCTTAAGCTATAAAAAAAATTTTTTGTGAAAAAATATTTGTAAATAATTCCGTGTGCTGGAAAGGAGCATTTTAAACTTTCGAAATTCTAGTCTTTAAACCATTGAAACAAGTTAAGCGATACGAACGCAAAAATAAAAAATTTATTACGATTTACATGCCTAATGCTAAACATATAGGAATACAATAAAACTATGGGTGGGGTTGAAATTCCCCTCAGGTATTTTGTGATTACATGATATTGTAAAAAAGTACAGTGAAATAAAATTTAACTTAATATCTAATCGAACTGTTTTTATTTAGTTTTATATTATAGATGTTTTTTTTTTTAAAATTTGTATTTAAATTTTTGATTTTTCCTGTTTTTTTGGGTACTTTTGGAAATTGTTAAAAAAAAAATAAAGGAATATAAAATGAACATATCTCAAACTTTTGATAGAGGTAGCTAACATAAGACCATTATTATTTCTTCTGTAAAATCCAATCATCTTAGACATTTGCCGCTATTTTTATGATTGGATATATTCGTGATGCGAAAACGCAACACTGGGCCCAAACGATATACAAATTACATAAACTTTTCAAATGCAAACATATTTATACAATCACTTGATATTTAAAACAGCATAATAAAAACATGTTTATATGTTAATTGTTATCGAAAATTTTTCGATAATTTGTTCTTATTATATTGTTCTTACAAACTAATGAGCAATTTGCAAAATGCAGAATATTTCGTAGTAGTTAAATTCTCTATGTCAATTTCTTTATTTTTCTTATGCACAAAGTGTGTTATTTACTAAAATAGGTAAAGTAAGACATAACCGCACCAGTAATGCGAAATTATCCTCTCCCATTAAAGAAAAAAGAACGTGGAAGTTATGTTTACTGTTATTACCCGAGAAATGACATTTGTAAATAAGACCAAAGTTCTTCAACATCTCTAAGTCATATCCATGTATTTTGTTGGTTCCCTACCGTTGTGAATTGTTTTGTTTTTATTCAAATAAACTTTTTATTTCAAAAACTAATTTGATTTATGTGTTTTTATTTATTCGAATTGAAGCCGATTAACCGGTTATTTTTTGAATGCTTAACCGAAAACCGGGTTTTTTATATAGCAACTTTTTTGGAATATTCGAAACCCGGTTTTTGTAAAAAGTCGAATAATCGATCTCCCTAATAAGATGTGTTTTATTGTTCGATTAATAAAACCGGTGTTCTTTCTCATCCATGTAACTTATAATCTATTGGTGTTAGTAAAATTTGTCCAAAACAAATTAGATAGCTATTTCTTCAAGCTTTCGAAAAATATTTTTTTTTGTTTTTTTTAGGTCTTTTCCTTTAAGTTAGTTATGTCAAGACGAGGATTTTTCAATTTTTCGCATATGCACTATTTTGAATTTTTTTCCTATTTGTGTGTAAGTGTTTCTAAAATCTGAAAAATAAAACTTATGCTGAGAAACTAGACAAATTAACCTTTCCGACGGTATATAACATACCTAACTATCATATCATACTCTCGATACTGTAATACCCACAATTTGTTAATCCCAGGAATAAAATCCCTTTTTTTCTATAGAGATGTTGACAAATTAAATTTTTTTATAATTTGTAATAATAATTAAATTAATATAAAATAATAATAATAAAAACAAAAAGATAAATAATATAAAAAATTTAATCTTAGTCACATAAGTCCTTTAATAATTTTTTTTTTAAATTTTTTAAAATTTTTTTCTTTTTTTTAAATTTAAAACTATTGTTGTATTTTTTTTGAAAAGGGGTTTTTTTTTGCTCAAAAGAAAGCTTAGGTCTTTTCCTTTCAGATAGTTATGGTCGCTAATAGGGATGCGAGTGGGTTATGTATAAAAAAAATAATTTTAAGTCAAGACGAAGATTTTTAAATTTTTTAGCATATGACGACTTGACTTTTTTATATGACTACTAGCCTTTTTCAATATGGTTCCAATATTACTGGAGTTTAAATTTGAATTGAATTTTTGCTCGTACGGTGCAATTAATTGTTTGAAACACTTTTGGTCGTCAAATATTCTAAAGGGAATATGTTTTTCCTCACCAATCCAATACAACATTTCAAAAAATTAGTTTTTTCAATTGTTGTGCTTAACTTTTTTTTTTTTTTATATTTTTTGCAAACAGGGACATCATAACTATCACTTTTGATGTCCTGCTGATGAACAAGCTTATAATGCCTTTTAATGATCGATTTTATCTCTCCACAAAGTTTTTTTTGCAGGATGTTATTAAACAAGTGCTTTTGTTTGAAGATACGACACAAATTTTTCTATGTTGAACTGTTTTTTTTTGGCATTGTTAAACTTTCGAACTTAGACACACACTCCACGTCAATCACCTGTTAAGAACGGCTTTCAACAAAAACTATTTCCATGTATATTTGTAAATATGTTGCAAATTTTTTTGCAGTTATTGCCTGGTACAATGATAAACAGGTAACCACAATACTAAGCCAAATATACACATCTGTGCATAAATTTGAATTCTACTTAATGGAAGGATATCATATTTTTTAAAAAGTACCAAATGCGCACTGCGTATGCCTGCATAAATGTATTAAGTCATTATAACAGGTCAAAATAACGTTAAATAGTTACATACCTTAAAATGGTTTGGTTATCCTTTGGGCTAGGTTATATAATAGAAACATAAAAAATAGTAACCAATAAAATTTGTTTTATTACAACTTCACTTTATACCCACATACAAATTTTAGGTACATGATTGAATTTACAAAAACTGGCAATACCCAATAATAACACCTACTGTCACGTTTGCTTTTACGTATAAAGGTTGTTTACACATAATTTTTAGTAAAACAAGCCTTTTTAACTTTAATTTCAAATATTTGTTACCTACTTAAGAAAAATGTTATCAACGAAAAACGCAGTGTTTTGGTTGGTAAAATAAAAACTGTTTTACAATAACAACACGTATTGAGTACTTGGAGTTTTTATACCCTCCACCACCACTAGTGGTGAATGAGGGTATACTAAGTTTGTCATTTCGTGTGAAACTTTTATATTTTATACATCTAAGACCCCATAAAGTATATATATATTCTGGCTCCTTGAGTTATTCTAAGTCGATTTAGCCATGTCTGTCCGTCTGTTGAAAACACGCTCACTTCCGAAAAGCGCAAAAGAAAAGAATAAACTTGGTCTCATCAGCAACATCGGCTCAGTAGGATCAGAACTAGGAATCAAAATGTTGCACAACCACCCTAAAAAATTGATAATTTTGATACACAAACTAACATAAATCGTGGAATAATGCACAGAATGATATAAAATTGTGCACAAATCTGCAAATCATACTGTAAAATTTCGTGAATATCTGTCCATAATTGACCATACTCCCCATATACACCCTACTCGCGGAAAACAGTTTAGTACGCATAAAACCGTAATAAATAACGCTATCATACTAAAATTTGGTACGTCACAGTTTAATAGGACCAGAAATTACACTGTAAAATTTTTTTGAAGATCGGTCCATAAATTGCACTAGGCCCCATATAAACCCTACTCCTGGAAAACAGTTTAGTATGCCCAAAACCGTAATACATTATGCTATCAAATTAAAATTTGGTTTGTCACAGTTTTATGTGACTAGAAATCACAATGTAAATTTCGTGAAGATCGGTGCATAATTTACCCTCGGCCCCATATAAACCCTACTTTCGGAAAACAGTTTATTGCGCCTAAAACCAAATAAAGCCCACCTTGGGAAAATAATTAAATTCGCCTTAAACCATAGCAGATACGGATATTGCGGTAAAATTTCTTCCAACTCAGATTCATATGGCCAGAAAAAATATCATGCAATTTTGTGAAATTCACTGTTAACGTTACAACTAATTACACTGCTGTCTTGAAATTTATTCTAATTTATTTTTTGTAATACCAGAAATCAGTCTTCAGAATTTTGGGATGATTGGTCCATAATTTACCATAGGTCCAATACAAATTACCCTCCTAAAATCATTTTAGTTCGGCTAAAACTGTTACGAGTCATGATATTTTACTCAAGCCGGTTAAAGTTCTAAAAAGAAACGCATAACATTTTCTTATTTTCGGTCAACAATTTAATTCAGGTCTAAACCCCAATCAATTTTAATGCTGACGTCCGTTTTTGTGAGGCTTAGTTAATAATATATATGTATTTATCATATAGAGCCCACTCCTGTCGGTGGAGGGTACAAAGATTCGGCACATCCGAATATAGCACTCCAACTTGTTTTAAATCATTTTTTGCATTTTTGGGCCATGTAAAATGCCAGATTTAGCTGTAAGATTTTTTTAGATCTGGTCACACTATTTACGATTAAGTACGATTTAGAGGGGTCTCTTAGAATTTGTATTAAAAAAAAAATAACGAGGCGTGTAAAATGTATTTATTATTGCGAATTAAAGTATTTTTCTCAAGGGATCTGCCGTTTCTTTCTAATTTTTGAGATTTTCGAATGAACAGGGTACGAATTTTCGCGATGTGACTGTACTGTAAATAAAACTATGTATTTATGTGTATTGAAATATGGAAAATAGGCTGGTCGACAATGACGTTGCAGAATCCAGTCAGATTCAGTCACCTATCAGTGATGCAAAATGTGGCACAATTGGGCCATTTGTGGCACTCTTGAAAGATTGATGGCCCGGTGAAAATCTATTTTGTATCTTTCAGGTTAACATTTAACTAACTACTGTGATGCGTTCAATACATTTTCAATGTTATTTTCTCAATTTTTCGAACAACACGAGTTCTTTAATATACAAAATAGTTTTGTTTGTTCTGGCCAATAAAATCACACACGCTTGTTTGTACGAAAATCAAAATTTTGAAATATTCACAAAAACATCCTGTTGCTGTTGTCAAACCACGTAACTACACACGTGGCCCTTTAAAGTAAGAACTTCTTGCTTTTATTTCAAATATGTCTTGTCTAAATTAAAACTCTTTTAAGTACCTAATTGTCAAAAATAAGCCGAGTTCAGAAAAATCCATATATGATCGCTCATATTCATGAATATTTTTTATGAATGAGAAATTAAAAATGTGTAAAATTTTTTCACAGTCATGAATGAACTGTTAATTTTTTGCCAATTCATTCATGAGGGTGAGGAAAAATAAATTTTTGCCTTTCTTCAGCTATGAAGAATGAGGAAACAAAAAATTTTAGTAACGCTCCTCACTAGTAATGTTGTTGTTGTTCGACAGCCCTAACAAAAATACAACATTATTTTAAATAAACGTGGGAAAAATATATTTTTGGTATTATAAACATTCTATATATTAAAGAAATTTTCTGTTCACATACAGATGCATTGTAGGGAAGTTTAACTGTATTTAAATTTATTAAAAAGGATATACAGTACTTTTCGTTTATCGTCACATCCTTTAGTTGCATCCAAATCGTGGACTATATCGCCAATGTAACTATAAACGAAAAGTACTGTTCCGTGTACAGACCCCTTTAATACATTTTGCTTCGATGCTTTAAGGGGTCTGTACACGGTCAAAACGTGTGCTGGACGTAATATTCGCCGTCATCTCTAAATTCTTTTATTTTCCATCCAGCATCGTCGATGTCACACATACAACCACATTTTCACTAATACTACCATAGCGCTTGACGAGAAATGCTTGACCGTGTACAGACCAGAGATCAGCAATGAATCGCTTTTTCGCTTCTCATACTGACTCATGAAATTTTAAGTATAAGTGAGTAGAAATCATTTAAACTCAACTACTCTGATTCACTCACACTCACAAATATGAGTGTGACGTCGACTCATACTCACACATTTAAAAATGACCTCAATTTGATTTGTAATTTCAGGAAAATACTTATAATACTCACATTGATTCAGCTCATTTAACTCATCCAAGTATATTTACAAGTTTAGTCATTTAACAGTTTCTAACTAGTATAAAATGTATAAAAATATAAAAAAGCATAAAATTGTAAGTTTATGCAGAAACATTTTGGGGAAATTAAATTTTTTTATTATTATTGATATTTATGCACATTGAGTTCTGTTGAATCTAAATCTAAGTATGAGTACGATGAGTGAAATCAAACTTCTGAGTGAATATGAGTTTCGATCGAATTACAATAAGTATGAGTGCGTATAAGTACAAGAAATTATGAGTCATGATTCGGCTCTACTCACTTTTTCACTACTCATTGCTGATCTCTGGTACAGACCCTTTTAAAAAGGGTGAGTTTTTTTCCCCTGAAAATTATTAAATAAAATTGTTCTTGTAAAAAAATTTTGGATTACGAACCAGAACGTTGGGTGTTTTTGTTGAGCTCACTTTTCTGAAGTAGGTAAAAATATTTGAAAGCGCTAAAAAATTGCTTGTGTTGCTACATTCGTTCTATGTGTAAATAGCATATACACAAAATACCAAATGCACACCTGCTTATGACTGCATTAATATATATTAAGTTATCATAAAGGGTCAAAATTACGTTAAATCATAAAATAGTTAAAGCATAAAATAGTGAGCAATAAAATTCGTTTTATTACAACTTTGCTTTATTCAAATACCTAAATACCTACATATTGAAGATACATAAAAGAATTTACAAAGCCTAGCATTAAAATTTGATGCGAAAAAACAAGCATTTTTTTTTAGCGTTTTTCAAATATTTTTATGTACCTACCCATTTAAGAACAGTGTGCTTAACAAAAAAAAAAAAAAAAAAAACAAGAACAAAATACACGTTCTCTGTTTTGTAGAAATTTTTTCCAGGAAAAAAAACTCAACCTTTTTAAAGCATCAAATCAAAATGTATTATTAGTATGTACCTACATTCTGGCATCAAAGAATTTGTTACTATAACAAAATACATATCGTAAGCTAAAACGCCATACCATGTAGGTATTACTGAAAAATTTTAAATTTACTTTTTTATTGATTTCGATTCAGTACATCACAATACATATTTTTAAAAAATGCTTAACTTCAACCTTTAAAAATAACCAAGTTAATAACAAAATTCAAAATGATGTATCATAAAGTACATACACACATAATTTTCTTAAACAACATAATGTAAATATAATCATATTCAAGAAAAATTTAGCAGAGTATTTAATATTTTTTTTAAGAACACGTTAATTTTTTAAACGTCAAAATTGGGGATTCTGTTTTATACTCTGTGGTTAACTGTTACCACGATGTTAGTGGAATAAATGATCAAACTGAAAATTATTGCATAAGTAAAAATAAAAAAAGTGCTGTAAAATTAATAAAAACCGAATCCATACACATATATTTTTTTTTTTTAATGAATTACAAAACCTATATTTAGTATGACTATCAGCTTGTTCCACATATGACTGTAATAAATTTTGCAGACGAACCCACTGCACTTCTAAACGCTAAGAATTTCCAAGAATAAATTGCAACATCTGCTGGTCCTCGCATTTTTTGCTTTCAGCTGACTGCCATTATTTATATGATACAATTTTGTCACCATTTGTTGCGTTTCCAATCTTATGAGTTAATATAAGTGTATATCCTTTTTTAAAAATTTAAATATAGTCGAACTTACGGTATGGGACCAGAAAATTTCTTCACTATATAGAATATTGATAAAACAAAATAAACATTTTTCGGACGTTTATTTAAAATAATCTGGTATTTTTGTTAAGATCGCATCCTTCCAAGGGGGCATTCATAAATATCCTCAAAAAACTGTTATTCTACATTTTTAGAATAAATGCCTTTTTTAATTTTTTAAAAGTCCTGGAATATAAAATGTTTAGCTATATTTTGCTTATTTTGTGTTTATCCCTCTTCAGCTTCATTAAATACTAATATTTTTGAATGAGAAATACTACTTTCTTCAACATTTTTGTTTATTGAATACAGGAGCTGCTCTCAATACTACTCTTAATTGGACTATTATTTCCCTCTTATTTTAATTGTTCTGAAATCCCCTAATTACAGTTTACTTCTTTCTCCTTGCATACACAGAAAAAAGTTTTTTATCAATTAAGTATTTAAATTTAATTAATGTGATAATTGAATCAATTATTTTTTTAGTTGAAAGAAAATTAAAAATATAATTTCGATTTAAGTAACATTTTAGTTGTTTTGAAATAAATTTTTAATTAAAATATTAATTAAATATCAAAAAATATTAATTGTTTTTTTTTTTCGTTTAAAATAAAATAATTTAAACTTGTAGAATTGTTGTTGGGAATTGTCAATATTTAATTTAATAAATAAACACATTGTTTAAAATGGCAAAGTTTTTTGATAATTTTTTTAATTAAAACTAAAAATATCATTTATTGAAAAACATTTTTAAAAATTTTAAAGCTTTTAGTAATCAATATCATCATTTTTGTAATAGGTGCAAAATCAACAAATTGTTTGCTTGACATTATGAATTTGGTATAAATTTGGTGATTATATGATGACAAATATGCATGTAGTTTGAAAAAGGTTTTAAAGCGAAAAAAATATATTATGGCTTACGAAAATGCTTGGAAAAAGGCATTTAAGCCAGTAAAAGCAAAACATTAATGAATATGTTAATGTAATTAGCCCTTAAAAAAAGCTATTTAGGAGTGCCTTGTTTGCATGTCTTATTAGGTTAAAAGAAGCGTTTATTGTAAGCAGAAAACAGTCCTCCAAACCGGTAACACCCCATACAAAAATCCGGCATCCCAACAGCAGGTTTGAAGTGATTTGAGGTATGAATTCAAGCATAACACCTGCTCCTTTTGGAGCACATTTTTTACTGGGTATGTGTATTTATCTCTAAAAAAAAACAACACTACGGTATAATAGGTACATATGAAAACGTAAAATAATGTACATAAAAAGTCTATCAATATATTCATGAGATCAAATTTGTTTTGATAACAAATCATTTGTTATTTTAAAACAAAAACAACAAGTATTTGATGACCTTAACAAATCTTTTGTATGTGACCGGAAACTGTAGGCACATAAAGCCTATTTCGTTCATTCGTTTTAATAATATTTTGGAAGAAAAAAAATCTTATAATATCCCTTCTACAATTCTTTAAAGTTCCGGAAACATCAATTCGTTCAATTAATTTTTTATTTCAGAAACTTTATTCTAGAAGTTGCATATACGTACTTTAATTCTTTAATATTTCTATATATGCAAGGGATCTTAGCTGTGAATTAATTGAGTCAAAATGTCGTTATCATAATCTGCTCTTACTCTCAGCACCTCGCAAAATTTTAAAACTCTTTTTTGCAATTTTCTTAAAATTAATCACCACATTACGTTCAACATTATTTGTGGAAATATAAATTTCTACTTCTGTTCTACAGTATATTTCTTCAAAAGGAGGAGGATTTTCCTTAAGGTTTATATTTGATATTTCATATTTGTCTAGGATTTCTTTTTTCTTAAATTACGACCCATTTGACGAAATAAAGATTTAAGTCGTTTCAGGAAAATATGCATACGTGCGCCTTCTGCTTGCATTTACGATTTTTAATACATATTGAAGAAAAAAAAATCCTTGTAGTGTAATATTTTAAAATATTTTAAAATAACATTGATGTCAGTACCAAAATATTCTTTAAATTGTATAAAGTCTTCTCTTAGACTAGAACTATTACAAAAGTGAAAAATTATTTCCTATAAGTTTGTCAATATCGTCGGGAATCGAAAGTTTTGATGCTGCTGCGGAAATTTAAAATGTGGCATAAACAACCATTTTCAAATAAATGTGGCACTTAAGCTAAAATTTTGAGTGTACACCGTTTGCAGAGCCTGCCATTACAGCACAACTATCAGACCAACCATGATGAAATAAACAGGTGGCATTACTACGCCAGATGACGATTTTTTGCTCTTGCATTGTTTGTCTAGTCTTATGTCAAAGTATTGTTTATGTTTACAAAAAGTCCACGTTTTGTGCAGTATTTATTGTATTGTATTAAAGTTTTTGATTATTTAAATTAAAATTAAATAAGATAGTAACCGTAGTGAAATACAAATTGGCTAAAAATTAATTTATTTCATTGCGTTCGGTGGCAAAATTTGATTTTAGTTTAATATAATTTTTGACGTATACGGAGACTTATTCTTCATTTTTGTTGTAATGTTGTATTTGTTGCCGTAGCGCTGCCACCTACTTATTCCACCATGAGTCCAACCATGTTATTTATGGGAATGTTATTGTTTTAGAGCTGAGTTTTTGAAGACACTGCAGTCAGAGCCTTTCTCATCAAATACAATAGAATAGTAGTTTTTCTTACAAAACTCAGTTATGTTATTAATATTAAAGGGACCTGTCAATTTTGCTAAACATTTTTGTGTCTATTTATTATGATTTTTTTTTGGTGATTTGAGAGTCAGCCACTTCTTCCTTAATAACGTTTTAGACGATCTAAAACTTGGAAAAATAGGTGAATGCAAAAACGACATCACAAAGAAATGACAGCAAAGATGAGTTGCCACTGTAAATCAAGCAAAACGATGAACTACGAAAATTCTATAAAAAAAGACATAAACTGAGAAAGTTTGTAAATTGTAACAAAATAGTCATTGGTGTACCATTATACTTTTGAGGTTTGAATTGCACCAAAAAAAGTACAATTGTACCAACTTTTTCAACCCTGCTTGACTTCAACATTAAACTAATTTTTAACTTTTTGTTAGTAATTCATAGCGTCACCCTTCGTTTAATGATTTCTGTAAATCGCCTTGACAAGGACTGAATTAAGGCCCTAACCATGTAAAACGCAACGCAACTCCAAAGAATTACATTGAAAGCACAAACAATGTCGTGTGTTTTAAAACTTTTGTTTCCGATTTTATTTTTCAATTTCCCAAAGGTAAGATTAAGGTCAATCACACACAATTTTTCTTTCGCTGTCCATTGTTTAACCATCCTAGACGTGTGCTTTGGATTTTTATCATGTTAAAAGACCCAAGCAAGAGGCATTTATCAAAATGCGTATGGCAACATTACTTTATCAACATATTTTGTAATTATTTGACCTCATAACTCCCATAACGTCGAAAAAACACATTTCCGCTTCTCTTCAGACCATTTTAGGTATTTGTTTGCAAATTGAAGCGAAGTAACCTATTTTTTTTAGAAATTAACGTCTTCATAGTCCAGCTTCTTCGGCTGTATGTCTGATTGTTGGCGTAGATAGATGTACATATCAAGTTGATGCGAATTCTCTATTTCTTTAGATGATATTCGAGGAAATTGTTGTACGATTCCTTTAATTTTCCGATCACCTCTTGGCGTAATCTAACGTTTTGGTGTTTCCGGTACTTATAACTCGAGTCACTGTTGATTTATGGACATTAAAGGTACTTCCCGATATTTATTTTTGCGATACAATTTTTTTGTAATTGTCAATAAATTGTATTTTATTGTGATTATTATACATATTTATTTACCACTCATTTAATTTAATTTTACAAATTTGGCACTTTTGACCGTACTGATCAGTTAATGACGAAATTATGTAATTGATTAAATTAATTTTCTCTGATACTTATTTTTAGAGCAAACTTTTTTCCTTTTTACTAATCTATTTTTTTACAGTTATAAAAAAAACCAAAAATAATGCCATAGAAGAAGAAAAAGCAATGAGTAGTTGCGAATGATTTGAGCAGCTTTAACCCTAGAAAACTAAACCTTTTCTTTAACGTTTAAAGCTATGCCTCGCCTATGAGGCGACTTTTTAAAAAAATTAGAGTTTTTCTAATTTTTGATATCCCTTTTTTTATATTTCTAAACAGTTTATATTTAAACGGCGGCAAATTAAATTAATCTATCTAAAATCGGCTTATTAAAAAAAGAGTTTTGAACCAAAATGTGGAACAACCTCCCTAAAAAATTTATATTTTTGTTACAAGAATTAAAAGTGGTGACAGAATATACCGATTGTCATTAATATTTGGACAAACTCGTTTTATAGGACTGGAAATCGCACTAAAATTGTATGAAGATGGGTTCACAGTTTACCATAGGCCCCATTGAAAGCGTCCTTCATAAAATCATTTAAAAAATCATTACATACTAATAAAATTGAGGTTCGATTTAATTAAAGTTTTTTTTTTTTTTTTTTTTTTTTTTGATGAGCGATCTTTAATTTGCTCTTGAAAA
Source organism: Pollenia amentaria (assembly GCA_943735925.1). NCBI lineage: Eukaryota > Metazoa > Arthropoda > Insecta > Diptera > Polleniidae > Pollenia > Pollenia amentaria. Next base: position 192,464,084 of record OX031008.1, on the reverse strand, counting down.
TCACTTTAAAGCGCCTAATAATATTTCTGAAACAAATCAGAATATTTAATTTAACATACGTAACGACTTATACTACTGTAAAGTCAGGTCTTATGAAGATTGGCCCACTCCTAAATTATTCGAACCCACGGTGAATGATACTAAAAATTCGGCATAGCCGAATATAGCACTTTTACTTCTTTTATACATATTTTATTTCCCCATTTAATTATTAAATAGTATAAAGTAGTAACGGCTAAGATCAGTTATAATTAACTATCAGTTATTACTTTCGAAAACATATTGTTAACTGGAAGTTAAAGTAATAGTTAAAAGTTCATGTAATTTTATACCATCCTATTTTTACACATTGCCACTTCATAAAAAATCAACAGAAATTTTTTAGTTAAAGCATAAATAATAAAAGTTTTACTTCTCTTTCAAAATTTTATAAGAATTTTAACTAATTGTTGTGTTTTAAAATGTATAATTTTTATAAAGCTATCGTCATCAACAAATAAAAAAGTTATATGATAAAGTGTAAATGAGCTTCGTCGATTCGACGAACAGTAACCATCCAGGGTTAAACAAGTGTATATTTATTACCGTAAAGAAAGCAACAAATTTTTGTAATATGTATGTATGTACCTATATGCATTTTATTCAATATAATTTAACAAGGAAACTTATTAGGGATTATATGTATGTTTATTGAATTATGAATTTTTTTTCTTTAGTATCGGCTTGATATATTATACATACAGTGTCCAGCATAATTCAAGGTACCACTGTCTAAATTAAGTTTGTTTATTATTTTTTACAAAAAAAATATGTGGTTAAATTTTATTTGTTTACTTTTTTTAGTGTTCTTATTCATATGAAACGATAAGCAAAAAAAAAAAAATATTTATGTAGGTATGCAAAAAAACAAAAAAACTATACATTGAAAACTTTGTTAACTCCATATTTTTGCACTGCAAAAGTCTTGATACCTCTTAATAAGTTTTGTAAAAATATTGGCAGCGCTACTTTTTTAATATGTTTAATTTTTTTATTTGTAACGGTACTTATAAAATACAATCTGTGGAAAATCTTATTACTAACAAGTGGCAGAAAAACAAAGCTAAATTCCTGTATAGAGTAGTTTTTAAAGATGTCTCGAAGGAAATTAACAATTGAAGAACGTAATATTATAATTCACAACCACAAAAGTGGTAAATCTTACTCAGAAAATGCCCATTTTGCTTCAAAAACGAAAAACGAGTTAAAAATAAACCAAGAACAGGACGTCCTCGAAAGCTAACTAATATATAAGTAAGGAGAATAGAAGCTATAATTAAGAAAGATCTATTTAAAAGTGCACCAAAGATTGCTGTAGAGTTAAGAGAATCGTTGGACAAAAGTCCGTCTGCAGACACAATACGCAGATACAACCGGATACAACGTGCCTTAGTGTGGCGAAAAACAAATGACGAGCTTAATCCGAAGAATACAAGTACGACAGTTAGGCATGGAGGTGGAAATATAATGGTGTGTGGCTGTATGTCAGCTGCAGGTGTGGGTAACTTGGTATTTATAGAGGAAATAATGAATAAAACCGTTTCTTAAATATTCTCAACAATAATTTAAATCAAAGGGCTGAAAATTGGTAATGATTATTATTTTCAGCAGGACAATGATCCCAAGAACATTGCTGCTGACGTCAAGATGTGGCTTGCGTACAACACTCCCCACATGCTTAATACCCATATGCATAGCTGCCAGATAGAATTGGTTGAAAATCGTAAAATTTTGAGAAAAAAATCGTCAAAATCGTCAAATTGACTAAGCTAAATCGTCACAAAAATCGTCATTGTAAAAAACCACCAATTCTCAACAAGTTTAAACATTAAACTCTATTTTCCGTTGCCAATGAAATTTTAATATATTCCGCCTGTTTTGGAAATTAAATAAAAATTATCGCTTAGAAAATTATTATTGAAGTCAGGCATCAGAAATTAAGAACCGAAAACTTAAAATTTAAGTTTTTCGTTTAAAAAATTCAAAACTCATCCGTATAAAACAAATTTTTTATTCTGTCAGTTAAAAAAAAGGAAACACAAAAAAAATATTTATTTTTAAAGTACAATATGTGTTTTGTACATGAAAAGAAACAAAAAAGCAAAAATTTAAAATTTGAAAAATACACAAGAACTTTTTTTTTTTTATTACTTTATTTTGAAAAATATTTATCATTGGTGTTTAAAACATGTTTTCAACTGTACAAAAAAAAAAAATTATTTTGTTTTATTTGTTCTTCAAAGTTCAAAATAATAAAGTTCTTAAAAAAAAAGTTTGAGAATAATTTTTTTTTTTTTGTTTTTAGAAACTAACAATAAAAACTCAATTTGAAGTTAAAATTGTGAATTTTAATTAAAATTATAATATTAAATTGTGTTTAAATTTGCAATTGCAAAAAATCTTTAGAGATTATTAATTATCAAAACTATCTGCTTTTCCATTAGCTGTACCCGCAACAAGTTCTGAGCATGTAGAAATTTGATAAGATTACTATTTAGTTATAGGATAATCTTTATCATGTTATAACTACTTATTATTAATTAGCTTTATATTTTTTACTACAATTTTGTACGTTTAATTTTTGTCAATTAAAAAAATTAAATTTTAAGTTTTCGGTTCATTTTTTTTTCTTTTCATGTCCAAAATAATATTGTACTGAAAAAATAAATATCTTTTTTTTTTGTTTGCTTTTTTTTTTAAACTGATGAAAATAAAAATTATTTTGTACGCATGACTTTTAAATTTTTAATAAGAAAAAATTAACAGGCTGTTCGCCGATATCGAACGTTAACGTTCGCATAGAAAATTACATTTAAAACAAAAACAATTTTTGAAATTTTGTTTTTGGTTTTAAATGTTATTTACTATGCGAACCTTAACGTTCGATATCGGCAAACGGGCAGTAAATTTTCGGTTCGTAATTTTTTGTACAAAAGTACAAAAAAAATATTTTTCTAAAAACTTTTTTTTTTGAGAACTTTATTATTTTAAACTTAAAGAAACAATATCAAGCAAAATATTTTTATCTATTTTTGGTTATTGTACAATTTAAAATATTTTTCGAACACCAATGATAAATATTTTTTAAAAAACATAAAAAAAACGTTTTCCGGTCCTTGATTGAAGTAACACAACCAAAAAAATTTCAAAAGTATTGGCATACATAAGAAAAGTAAGAATATAAACTAACACCAAGAAACACCTATTTTTCACGTCGAAAATCCTGCTTAAGATATAAGTTTGATTTCTTAATGTGAACGCACACTAAAGAAAGTGGTTGTAAAATGCCTTTAATAAAGCAGTACTAACTGCTCAAATAGAACTCTTAAAAATATACATCGTGATTAGAGTTTGTTTTATTCCCAGGTTTTTCAATTGTTTTCGATTCCCGCTTTATAAAATTGAAAAAAATATGTTGTTAAATACATGTAGCAAATACAATTTCTCTTTTCTGCTGAACTTGTTAAACGATAAATTTTTTTCACTTCCTAATCGCCCTTCCAGAAATTTTTTTCTACTAGCGGCCAATTTAACCAAGTTCAGTTATAATTAACTTCGAGTTATAACTGTCGAAAACATATTGTTAGCTGGAAGTTAAGCTAACAGTTAATGTAATATATACGTATATTGATTTCTATGATCCAATTGACATAAAAATAGCGTCTTAGTAGTATCTTAAAATAATATTAATCTTACATTTTTTACGTTTTATTATATAATAAATAATAGACTTAATTATTTTAAGCGTAATAGTCAGTAAAAAAATATTAGGTTTATTGCATAAATAAGTAAAGAAATAAATACAAATTTTGGGCGGGAATTCCGGGATCCCGGGAATTTGATTTTTATTTCCCGCTTTCCCGGGAAGTCAAAAAGTGCGGGAATAAAAAAACTCTAATCGTGATAGAAAAATCGTATTTTATATGATGAACAGCTAAGACATGAAAATTACTGCCAATCAAATAATGCAAATAAATCAAATTATCCAAGAAGCTAAAAAAAACTGAAATTATGTATGTACCTATATTAAATACATTTGTAAATTTGAACAAAATTTGTAATACCTATGAAAAATCGTCAAATTTAGGGTATAAATCGTCCTATCGCCAATAGACCATTTTTATAGCTAAAAATCGTCAAAATGGCGATAAATCGTCAAATCTGGCAGATATGCCCATATGGAGTTACCAAAGTTTTCAATGTATAGTTTTTTTTTGTTTTGTTGTAAAGGTGCCTACAAAAATATATTTTTTTTGTGCATTTAAATAATAGTAAAAAAATAAAATGTATTTTTTTGTAAATATTATAAACTAACTTATTTGAGGTGGGGTACCTTGAATTATGCTGGGCACTGTATGTTAGTGGTACAAAGTTGCAAATGTTTTGATCACTACTGTACATAGTTTCTTTTATACAACAATAAAACACATTTTCTTACCCAACAATTTTGGTACATAGGTACATACATACTTACATTCGCTTTTATGTATTTACATATGTATGTCACTTTTATTGCATGTATGTCACATTCGCTCTTTGCATGTACATATGTACCTCGTACGTATGTAGGTAGGTTATTTACACATAAATCGTAACAAAACAAGACTTTTTTAGTGAGTTAATTAGATATTTTTTAAATCATTTTACCTAAATGTGTATTCAGCAAAAAAACTCCGCCCTATTGGCTGGTAGACAAGAAAAATTATTTACGAAAACAAAATACATATGTACATGTGTTTAGTTCTTTTAGTTATTTCATTTCCAATTATTTCTGCCTCAATGTATTTTTAACACAAAAAACAAGAACAAACAAAAAGGCGAATTCAACTAGTAGTTGGTGTAGTAGTTGAATTCATCTTAAACAAAAAACACACACACCAGTGTTGCCATTGAAATTTCGAGAAAGATACATTTTAGTTTCCAAAAAGATAAAATTTTTCCAATAAAATACATTTTGAAAAAAATTTTAAAATCCATCTTTAAGGTTTAACATTTATAAACATAACATTTTTATTCCATATTTAATGAATATTGCAAAGAAAATCATATAATATAAACTCATTTTTATATTTATTTAATACTGAAGCAAGTTCAAATCTAATATGTCCTTTCTTTTTACAAAACACGAAATATTTTTGATTATTAATGAAAGTATGGATGTGGCAATAAATAAATGTATTAATTGGGAAGCACGTTATTTTGACAGTTTGAGTTTTATAAATGATAGTTTTGTCAACTTTTTTGAACTTACCAAGTCAGATCCCGCTTCAATTTTTCTTATACAATTTTATTTCCACAAATAATATTAATTTCAAAAGTTTGACCGGACTGCGCTAACGCCATGGCTGGTTAGCGCAGCCATGTTGGTGGGCTTAGTCATGAAGTGGATTTATTTTACATTAAACTCACGTGTCACTCTTTTTAGAATTCCAATCAGAAAGCTCTCGTTTCCTTATTTTCTACTCAAGTTTAATCCTTAATTGTTACTCAATATGAGTAATTTTACTAAATAAGAATTAATACACAGCGATACTGTAGTCGATTTTAATAATAAAAATAATTATATTGATGTTTTTAATATTTTTATTGCCACGAAAGCTAAGATTCGAACGATGATTTAGAAGATAAACACGATATATAGAAATTTTAGATTGAGCTTCATAAACCGGTATTAACTTTAAGCGTGAAGACGTTAAAATGTTACAAAAAATACTCCTTCTAAAGTGTTGTCTAAAGAAGATTTCCCTATATTGTCCCTAATTTTGAAATTTTCCAATCTTGTAGACTGTCACCACGATATCTTTATTAACAATGGAACTTGTTGCGTTTAGCAGAATCCAACTTTTCAGTAGACTTAAATAATATTGCTGAACACAAGTTTTTAATAATTTTTTTAATATAACAAAGTTGAGAAGTAAACAAACAGTATACTGCTCTGTAAAAAGCTAAAAACGACATATATAGACTATTACCTGTTTCAGACTATGCGATATATCGACGTTAGTTTTTATTTTGCAAGCTACAATTTGACGTTTAAGTCTTTAATTTAAATTAATTATAAGAACAATATTAAAGCGGTAAAACAAACTGTTGCTTTATTTTACATTATGTGCGACTTTATCAAATAAAAATATTACTTAATATGTATCAAAAATACATAAGTATATAAACATTTGGTCTTACATATTAAAAAAAATAAGACAGTTTTATTTTTACCGTTCTCCAGATATAAGAAAGTATAGTTTGTACCAAGCCCAATTTTCCAAACCCGCCCTTTTCTCAGATGTGCATTGATGACTTATCTAGATATTTGTGCCAAATATGGACAATTTTACTCTTTACGCCGTTCTCCATATATAAAGAAATCTGTTTGCGCAACCCCCCCTTTCTTTTTTCAATAAATTAGTTGTTATTCTGCTATATCAGAGGTCATTAAAATCCGTACAGCCATTCCCGAGTTATAAGTATACAACGACTTTCTTATACTTTATGTTAAGGAAAATAAAAATATACGATTAAGTACTTCATACTTTTATTCCTCTTCCTTGTATGAAGCACCTTTTATTCACTTATGTTATTGCCTTAATTCGGATTGTACTGTTAAAACAAACAAGCAAACGTGTTAAAAAACTACCAAAAGCGCGGTTTTTTATACCTAATGTATGTTTATAAAAAAGTTAAAGAAATTTAAACAAACCCAAAATTTGAAAAATAAACGTGCTTAAAAAAGTACGAATTATTTATTACCCTGTTTGGCACCTTTAAGCTTAAATTTTTCAAACCTATATTTCTAATAATAGTTTGGGCCACCTTGTCCATTTCAGCCGTCCCTATATCAATTTCGCTATGATATTATATTTATATATGCGTGATTGCGCAATTAACAAACAAGCAAATAAATAAAAAGACTTTTTTATAATACATATATTAGGATTTATTTAATTTTTAATTGACTAGAAGTTCTATAAATATACATTAGCTATGTTTTTATAAATTCTATAATTACTAGTTAACAATGGGTTGTGGGGGATTTTGGTGGTGGTTTCGGGGGTTCTACTCTACCATAAATATATGTAAGAGTGGAAGAACTTATCAGAGTGTCCAGGTTAGGGGGTTCCCCCAGATTTAGGGGCTTTTATTTCAGTTAAGGTCAAATTAAGGGGTACAAATTCTAAGGGAACATAGATTTATATTTAGGAGGTTTTCAGGGGGTATATCTTTTTTGCTTGTCTGTACATAAAAATAACAAAGTAATACAGCTTGTTTTTATTGAATAAATGCTCAAATTTTTTAATTCCGATAATATGAGCAAAGTTAACGAAAATGATGTGGAAGCACTCATTATTTTTTAAGAAACTTTATTCCAATATTAAAAAAGCAGATTTCTACTAACTCTTTTTTGACTTATATACATAAGTACATACTTATGTACATATGTATGTTACAGTCTTTTTTAACTATTTATAAATTGTTTTTTAAGATATTTGTTTTTAATCAATTTATTTATATAATATTAAGCCATTTAGGCCAAAAATCAGTATTAGAAGTAATTAATGCTTAAGCTACATATATATTATATTCATTAATCTATAATTATAATTCATAATTAAAACTAACAAAATGAAAAATAAGATTAATATACTATCACTTTAGATAAAGGTTCCCCAGCCACATTAAAAATATAAATATCATCCAACAGTAGCTAATCACATTTTAGAAGTCTAAAATTTTAATAAAGAAATATTCAAGAAAGTTTAAAAAAATATTTTTGGGAGAATTTCAGTAAAATGTTAAACATTTTGCGATTTTTGCTTTATTTTAGTATTGATATTAGAACGTAAATTAAAACTGAGTTAAGTTTAATTAATTAAAATGAAATGATTATCTAAACTTTTACATTTAGGGGGATTTTTTTTCAAAATACGTTAAATTTGGGAGGTTTTTATTTTTTATTTTTGGGGAAGAAAAAAATTACCTGGCAACACTTGACTAACATACAATGAAGGCGAATTCATGTAAACGGTGGTGACGAGCCTACAACAAGCACAACACCAAAAACAAACTATTGGGTTTTATTTGTAGCTTTCGTTGGTCAAAATGTCAAAACACAAGCAACTTTTGACTTTTCTCTTTCTAAGTAAGAAAAAAAAGTAGCTCAGCTGTGCTGTCAACGCCACCCGAAAAATTAATTCGCCTTGTATACAATGAACATTTATATATGCAGGGACCGCAATCATAATGATTTTAATTTTTATTTTAGCAAAAATAGCAGTTATTTTTTTTTATTTTTATTTTTATTGAGCAAAAATGCTCAATAAAATAATAATAATATTTTAGTTGACTTAAGATACACAATTATTTTAATATGTTTTCATCATGGGGATTTCTTATGTACATCAAATTAATTACTGAAAGTCAGCTAATTTGTGTTGGTTCACGCTTTTCAAGTTCTAGCTACCTATCAAGTCTTGAGTTTTTAGAAGAGAGAGGAAAATAAATGTCATACTCTTTTCCCTTCTCTCCTAAAAGCTCAATACTTGATGGCTAAAATTTGAAGAGTGTGAACCAGCACTTTATAATAACACATACATTACTTCAGAAAATAAATTTTATTTTTAATAAGATTTCTCAATGACGTACTAAATTCCCCATTTTTATTTTTGATAAGTACACTGCAATTTATTGTTGAGGGAAAGCTACACCGAAAAAACTATTTACTAAATTACCAGAAAATATGGCTTGAACCAAGAAAATTTTGCATTATTATTGCCCAAGTCAAAAATTTCATATTCTAAATAAGTACCTATATGTATGGTTTGTTTTAAGCAAAAAGATATTACTCAAAGCGAACATCAATCCAGTCGAATACAACAAACAAAAAAAAAAATTCAAAAAATTTTAATTCTATAGTTACTGTGATCAAGTTTTCGTTGCTATGTTCATATTTTACAAAATATCAAGAAAAGCCTGCTTAATTTAAACCATCTCGAAGTAACACATTTTATTTGTACATGCAGAAATCTTTTTTTGAATTTAATAAAGTTTTAATGTTAATGCCTTAATTTTCAATCAAAAGTTTCTCATAATACACCTAAGTAAATAGCTTTAGGAAAATATGGCTTGAAAAACATTAAGAAATTATTACTTGATTCAAGTAAATAAACTATAATGTGATATTTCTAAACAACAGGCAAGTGAGTGTGTAGTAAAATTTATATAAAAATCACTCAAAAAACTGAGTGCTTTTCATATAAATTTCACTCAATTGCCTGTCATTTGGAAACAGCACATATGTTTTCTTTTTCTTATTCAAATAAAAAACATGCTTGGTCTTTGAAATTCAATCATATTCAATTTCAATTATAAAACACCAGCATTATGCCCGACACAATGATATATTAATTTCAATACAGGTATCCCTTGATTTACACGGTACTTCATTTACCCGAATTAGATATAACACGGATCAATAATAGTAAAACTTTTTTTAATTACGCGCTTTTTTTACGTGTTTTTCATCAGCTGTGTGCTAAAATAGAGTGCATAAATATTTTTACTGGGTTTTTAGTTAATTCGCCATGGTTAAGTTTGTTTTTAACTATTACAATTATCAATTGACATAATCTATATATATATAAAAAACTGAAGAACATCTGGACCGATAGCCACCAACCCTAGACAATAAATTAGTTTAGTCTGGAGCCAGGTTTATTTTAAGTTTAATCCCGATAAGTGGCGCTGTTGTCGTGATATTAAAATTTTTTTAATTTGTGGTACGATTTGGCTGAAACTCACGAAATATATTTATTAAACAAAAATAAGTTTCCTGATAAAATTTTGTTCCGGTAGGTAGAGCTGGGGTCATTATTAACAAAATTCTAAGTTTTAGTCTAATTTTTAGGCGAGAGACATTTTATCTCATCTCAGAATGAATGTATTTTTCCTCAAGTCAATTTGTTTTATGGACGTTCGGAAAACGGAAAAAATAATTTGTCAAAATATTAAAAATTTTCGTACAACAAATTGTGAAAGAATTTCAGTTTCCATGAAAAAAAAATCAATTTCGTTATAATAATGCCGATTTCATATAAAGGAGGAACCATTGGTCAGAAATTTATTGCAAGTCTATCGGTATACTAAAAGCTTATACCCTCTCTACTATTATGGTGTGGGTATAAAAAGCATTTGAGGGTAAGACAACATTTGGCTCAGATAGTTATATTTGTGATTTTAAATATTCGAATATGTTTCAATTAAATTTTTTTTTGTTCTCTTTTAATTCAAATGTTTTATAAAAATATAATAACAAAGCTTTATACATAGTTGTTTTTAAAAACTTTTGCTTCTTATTTAACTTGTTAAACATAAATATATATATAAATAATGTACGCTTTTCTTCTTTTTCTGTTGTTGTTCTTGTGTCTACACAAAATAAGGAAATAGTTTTTTACCTTCTTGTCTAAACATGAATTGAGCAATTTTGATTGATTTTCTTGATATGTCGTTTCAAATAAAAATTATTTGAATTAACCAAGTTATCTTTAGTATTTTCTGAAAAGTTTATAGCGGTTATTTCTTGAAGCAAAAAAATCCAATTCTATTTAAAAATTAAGAAAAACAGGTTAATATTAAATAAATGCAATATTTTAATTATTTTTAATAAAAACTATACTCTTTTATATAACTTGTTTTAAGAAATTTTTGATCAATACAGTGTGGTCATTTTGGCATTTTGCAGCTAAATTTAACATTAAAAATTTGTATTTAGCTGCAAAATTTTCTTTTAGCACTTGGCATTTTATATAGCATTTTTATATAATATTTTTAGCTTTTTTTAATCATTATTTTAAAAATGTTGACGAATAGTTTTATTGGTTTAACTTAACTTTTTTTTAATAATTTATAATAAATTTCTATTACAAACAGTTGTACCCAAAAAAAAAATTTCGTATGAAAGTGGATAATTATTGTGTTAAGGAAGGGAATATTTAAAATGCCCTCATCATGATGATTATAAAAATTATTTGCCCTTTGATATTACGATATTAGAGTGCAAGAATATTTCCTCTGTATTTAGATAAAAATTCCATAGCGTAAATGTTTGAAATAAACTGCTGAAAAAAAATAATTTTAAAACTACAACTTTTCTTAAACTATAAGAAATAAAATGATTTAAAAAATTTTGTATAGCATAGAAATAAAATCTTTTGAATTTTTCCGGTCTCAGGGGTTTGCGGGCTCCCTAAATTTAAAATTTTATCTTAACTACCACTGTGCTACATATTTATATTTATCAGATACTTTACCAATATCTACCCACTTGTTTAACTATAACCATTTATTTCAATTTCGTTTAAAAATAACACACTAAAATTTATTTAGTTTCGAATAAAATTACATGCTGGTAATAAATTTTTAACAAAGATCTTTAAAAAATTTTAGCATTATTTTTAGCATCTTTGAAAATCATTTGTAGGATTTTTGGTCTAGTTAAAGAAACTTTACTAAATACCAACGAAATAAGCTAAAATCAAGAAATTATTCTGTAATTTTCTTAATTTAAGTAACGAAATTGAATACTTTGGAAAATAAACTTCTTTCCGTGTAGTTTCTGTGCGCCTTTAACTGGTTGCTTAGGCCAGATCAACAGGAAACCTTTTTCGAAAGACTTTCAAAAAGCTTAAGATGTTGCACAAATAAAACTGTAAAACGAATGAGAATTAAAAGCACTCAATTCTTACTTGCAACGAGATCAAAGCTTAGACAAAACCCCAACAATAAACAGTGAGCTTATCTTTTCTAACATTATACTTTTTATTTTTTTAAGAAAAAATAAAAATAAGAAAATATCTGTTATTTTTGCTCAAATAAATAAAAATCTGAAAATAAAAGTTATTTTTGCTCAAAAAAATTTTATATATTTAATTCCCCCACGAAACAATGTTTTATCGTAGACTAGTTCATAAAAATCAATATGGTTTACCTGAATCAGTTTTCCGCCATTTATATAATACAGTAAGTTATGAAAAATAAATACTTCCCAGATTCTATTTGTTAAAATACTTTATTGCTATCCAAAAGGATAGCTAAGGTAAAATGTAACAAGAAGATATAAGATAATAGTCTGGTAGTAGTGTATAAAGTCATTTCTAAAAATTGAAGGAATAGAACTATTACAAAAAGCTTTATAAAATACATAACTGATATTTAGCTCATAGAATAAATTCGAAAAATAAAAAAAATGTTGAATATAATAAAGTAACTTATGAAAAAGAAATAATAAAATAGTTGAGTTAAATGCATTCAATTTATAAAGTATCACCATCCAGTGTGACATAAAGAATTTCAAATTATTGTTATTTTCGGTCTCTGTACATATGGTCATATACATACATAATAAAAACTCTTGTTAACGTTTTTGTGCCTTCACACACTAGCACAATTATGCTGTAGAAAAATGGCAGTTTGTCGGCAAGCGAGGTGAAGGGAATGATTTTTCGTTGGCTTAGTGTATCAACCGGCTTCAACCCCGCACCAAGGCCTATCCAATTGGTATGCTTACCTCTACAACAATACACCAATACAAAAAACAACATGTATGTATTTTGTTTGTGTAAAATTCCTCGCCGTTGTCAAAATCTTACTACCTACCTACTACATAGCGAAAACAAAAGGAAAAACGCGTTTTGTATGCATGGATGTGTGGCAAAAAACAAAAAACTTATGAAAAAATATATGTACACGTACATACTGGTATAAGCAAAATGTAAACAACTTTTGACATCGTTGAGGAATAAACCAAATAAACATCTGGTTCCTTGCGCAGACCTAATGGATAACCCTTGCCCCGCACAAACAGCACAAAACAAAAAAGCAAAAACACTAATACATACAAACTGTGTACACGTATACATTTATATATTTACTACGTCTGAGGTTCATAACACAAAAATTATTCGCTTCAAAATTAGTCTTATGTGTTCAGCAGGACCTTTTAAAACGGCGTTCTTTATTCTGAAAATACGCTCGCACGAATAACTTCGACGCAGAAAATAAAGTTGTGTTAACTTATCCAGTTAAAGAAAAGTGATTTTTTTTATTATATAAATGAAAGTATTAAAAAAATGAATAAAAGACCGTATCAGAGTTTATATTATAAAGAGAAAAAAACATATGAATCCAATGTGCAAACATTTAAAAAAATGTTCCACGCAAGTGAAAAAATTCAAATAAAACATGTGCAAAGTCTAAGTGATCCCGTTGAAATTGATCCAGTCACTTCCACATCTACGTGTGGTGTGCTTCCAAATACAGGTGATTGAATCGATGTTAAATCTTTTGCAGGGTTTGTTGGAAACCATCCTGATAATTTGGATGGTGAACAGCGTTGCCATATATTTTTTTTAAAACTACTTATAGCTGCTTTTTTTTCTACAAAAAGTGCAAATTTTGCTTTATATTAAAAACAAATTTACTTAAAAATACATGTTTTCTTTAACATTTTTCAAAATTATAGATACTGAAATGTATACTATATACATACATACATACATAACTACTTAAATAGGTACATACATATTGTTTGCGGGTTATTGGTATTCGGATTGGCATAAATCAATTCTATGTAATAAGTGTGCTATCGTTTAAAACCCTTAATCCATTTTTTGATATCTCGAATATACATACTTACATACATATGTATTAATGGCCCTTATACACTATCCCACAAAGTCTTAAGTAATTTTCGAAAATGCTTTCCTGATCTAATTATTGTTTCAAAATTTTTGAAAAACAATAACAACTTATTATGACAGGGTTTTTTTTTTTAAATACGTAAGACTTTTGTGATAGTGTATAGCAGATATAAGTGATATCGAGACCTAACATTGCATCTTATCCACAATTTAAGAGTTCGACACGTTTTGTGCTATGAAGCAAATGTCCAATGTAAAAGTAAAAATAGGAATAGAAAATTAGATCAAAACATTTAAAACATTAAAAACCATAAAACAGTTCAATAGTATAACCTTAGTACTAATTATTGTTAGCTGCTAAGGCACTATGTTTACATTTGCCCTTCAAGTTGTGCTGAAAGTTCAACGGAAAAAAAACAAAGACTAAAACACGAAAAACAGAAAAATGTATTTTGGACTTCAAGAAGAATTCTTGACAAAAACTATGAAAAACGAAAGTAAGGAGAAAGAAACATGTAAACCAATTAAAATAAATAACTATTCAAAAACAAATTTCGATCTACCGATTTGGTTTAAATTGATGTTTGGCTATTAACTGCCAACCGCCTTCAACGGTGGTGAGAGTAAAACGGCGAAGACCTCTGAAGAGATAGTGTAGTTACTATCGCAACGCGTCAGAGCAACCAGTCCGTGAACGTAGGTTCGAGCCCTACGGCAGTCAAGAATGAAAAATTATCAATAAATTTTAATTAATTTCATGTTGTAAAATTCCTTCTTTCATAAAAATAATTTAATGAAAATTTAATTTAATGAACTTTTGCCTTATTAAAAATATGAAAATTTCATATAAAATCATATAAAAACTAATTTTTATAAATAAATTTTAAAGAACTCAAGAATTTTCAAATTGTTTAAAAGTGTTGCTTTGTATTATAAATATTTTTTTTTTATATTGTTTTACTTTATATTTGATATTATATTACTTAACTTTACCCGAAATATCCGAAAAAAATATCCCTTTCGGTAAAACACAAAAAAGTCGGGGGAGAGAACTTTATTATGTGATTTTAATTGAATTTAGCGTGCAGAATCCAAATCTGTTCACAATTTGATTGGATTACGTCTAGTTAATATTTTGTTTATTGATTTTCATGATTTCATGGCCTATTTTATTCGTTATATATTGTACCTGGATTTCTGATAAATGATATATGTAAATATAAAATTTTTGTCCGTCCTTAAAATTTTTTTTTATGAATTTTCAAATTTATGAATTAGTGGTGATAATTTTAAAAATAAGAAAAATATTATTTGGATGACACAAAGGAAATTTTATTTCTAATAATTTTGTCTATAATCAAAATCGCGGTAATCGTTCTCAAGTTATGATAATTTGTATAACCATAACCACCTTATTTCGGGCGAAGTATTCGTCAGGTGCTTAAAAAACTAGACATGATGGAAAAAACTTGAAACTGATTTGAATTAAGCGCTTTAATATCTCTATACCTATTATTTTTAAACGATTTTTTTTTGCCGCCCAGTATAGTTAATAAAACTTTGTTCTTTAACGTTTTATTTAATTTTTTTTATTAATTCATTTAATTTTTATTTGTTCATTTAGTTTTTTTATTTATATTATAAAATTATGTACTTGATGATACGTCATGTTGAATTTTGTTAATAACTTGGTTATCTTTTAATGTAGAAGTTTAAACTTTTTTTAAAAAAGGTAGGTATGTAACGTGATGTAGTGAATTGAAATCTAAAAAAAATCAATATCAAAATTTTGAATGATACCTACATACTTTTGCGTTTTAGCTGACGATATGTATTTTGTTCTTGTAAAAATTCTTTGATGCCAGAATGTATTAATAATACATATGTTTATACATTTTGCTTTAATGTTTTTAAAAGGGTGAGTTGTTTTTCCTTAAAAAGACATGCATATAGGCAAACATTATTAAAAAAAAAAAATTCTACAAGAACTGAGAACGTGTAAATTGTTCTTGTAAAATTTATTTGGGGTTACCAACCACAACGGTGGGTTTTTTGTTGAACACACTTAAGTCGGTAAAAATATTTGAAAAACGCTGAAATAAAAAGGTTTTGTTTTGCTAAAATTTATGTGTAAATAGCCTATATTCACACATAAAAACAAAATATGATGCCAGTTTTTGTAAATTCAATTATGGTGCCTACAATATGTATGTACATATGTGGATAAAGCAAAACTGTAATAAAACGAATTTTATTGCTGACTATTTTTTATGCTTCCATTATACCTATAACCGAGCCCAAAGAGCTAACTTTAACATTTTATGGTTACCATATAACAATTATATTCTTGTTTCTTCGACCTTTTTCTATTAAATATTATATTTCAATATATTTTTCAAGCTCTCGGTCACTTTTTTTCATGTAATGTAATTTTGACCTGTTACAATAACTTAATACATTAATGCAGGCATTTTTGCAGGAGTTTTTCAAATATATTTAGTTAATTAAAAAAAGGTGTATTCAACAAAAAAAACCTCCGTTTTGGTTGGTAACCCCAAAAATTACACACGTTCTCAGTTCTTGTAGAAAAAATTTTTTTTTAACAATTTTTGCCCATATACCTATCTTTCAAAAAAAAAAAAAAAAAAATCAGCCTTTTAAAGACATCAAAGCAAAATACATATCGTTAGCTAAAATGTAAAACAATGTATCATTAAAAATTTTAAATTGGCATTTTTATTGATTTGGATTCACTTCATCACTTTACATATTCTTAAACATTGTTATACTTTTACCTTAAAAAATAACCAAGATATTAACAAAATTCAAAATGGCGTATCATCAATTATAAAAATTTCTTAAAAGGTCTGTTAGAAATTTTGCATCCTAACCCACTGCCCTAACAAAGGCTAAGAATTTCCAAGAATAAATGGCAACATCTGCTGGACCTTAGTGTTTTCCTTCCAGCGGACTGTCATTATTTTTATGATAGTATGCCTTTTGAGGTAATATATGTACATAAGACCGACTCGAAAAAAGTTGTTGAGGTACCCCCTCAAAACTAACTCTGACATGTTTTATGAAGATTCCCACAAATATTTGGGCTCTAGTGATTATCGTGAGCTAAACTCCATCAAAAAAGGGTCCAAAAATTTTATTTTTCATGAATAAAAAAAATTCGTTTTTTTTTTGTCCAATGAATGACCAAATATAATAGATATTAAGGGATTCTTTAATTATGGGTTAAAACATTATACAAATCTAACCACAGACCCAAGATAACGAGATGTTTACATATGTCAATTTTTTTAATGCTTTTCAATTCGATTTTTATGAAAATTTAAATAAATTAACCATTTAGTGTACGCTTTACATTTCCTATACGTCGTTTGAAAGGTGTTGACGATCGCTTGAGATTGTAGTCAAAAATGAACCCTTTACTGTACTATATTTCTATATGTACTATATTACTATATGTACTATTTTACTATGTACTATTGGGGGATTCACAAGGTGTCATAAAGTCATATGTCTTAAATAAAAACATGAAAAAATACGACTGTTGTGAGCAACCCCTCATAATTTAATGTGCTATTAATTACGACAGCACAATAAACATAGCAAGCAACGTTCTATTTATTTAAGACACTTTTTGTTTACAAACCAACAACCATATTTTTAAACCATTGTATAATGTTAGAACATTATGACAATAAACCATGATAGCACACCTTGTGAATACCCCATATATATTATAACATTCATTTGTACATCATTAAAAACCCATTTTTTAAATGCCAAGGCATATATTTGCGGAGAACACGTTTTATTAATAAATTTAGCTACCATTAAATTAACCCGTGCATGACCAACATTTTTAAGAGGACATTAAAAAAAATTATCTGAACAAGTTTAGATTTTCACTATTTGATATCAAATCTTTTTGACGGAGCTTAGCTTACGGGAGATACTTGCTAGGGCCAAAATATTCTGGGAATCTTCATAAAACACGTCAAAGTTAATTTTCAGGGGGGTAAAGCGTTTACTTTTTTGCCCATGTAAGGTAAGTCGGTCTAATAAATTTAAATACAGTCGAATTTCCCTATAATAAATCTGCATGGGACTAGAAAAATTTCTTCATTATAAAGAATGTTCATAATACAACTATATTTTGTCCTCGTTTATTTAAAATAATAAAGTATTTTTGTTTGGATTGCACTTTTCCCAGTGGCCCTTGATCAATATTCCCAAAAAGTCTGTGATTAAGTCTTTTGTGTTACAGAATTTTCGTTTACTGAATACGGGTGCTGCTATCAATCAGTGATGTTATACGTAGGGAAAAATCCCTATTCGTAGGGATTGTCTTCTAAAAAAATTGGCCGTAGGGAAAAAAGGACAGATGTTTTAAAATCATAAAAATGTAGGGACATTTTAAAAATGTGGGAAAATTGTATATATTTGACAATCTTTTTCGATTTGTGACAAAATATTAATAAAATTGGTAAAACGGCAAAATTACAAATTGTTAAATTTCTTTGAGTAATCGCTTGCCCCCTTTTCAACTTTGATTTTAAGGTAAATTTTTGAAACTCTCTTTTACAAAAATTTAATTTTTCAGAGCATTAAATAGATAACTTGTTTAAGATAAGCTTTAACAACTTTGGAGTTAAGTCAACAAAATTAAAAAATTTAATGAAAATTTAATTTTCCCCCTTTAGTCGAAATTAGCTAACATGAAATTAGCCTTATGCTAATACAGATAGCGAAAGGTCTTTACACACCTATTAAATATTTTGACGTCCTTACACCAGTACGAATTGTTAGGAAATCATAAGTCAAAACTAACTCGGACAAACAATTAATTTTTCTAGTAACCAAACGAAATCCAAGAGTACAAAATACATACATCTTTTTGTTTGCTTCGCTCTTTTTAACCAATAAACTAAATGTGATTTAAAGTGAATATCACTTATTTTTGTGTTTTTTTATTTTTTGCTTCATTATTTTTTACCAACTTTAAATAAAATGTATATACATTAGCTCTGTTTCTTTACTCTACTTTGGGATCCATCGGGATCCCAATTTGCACGAAAAGCCTTCCCGTACTTTAAATTTGTGTAAAAGAGAGAGCGAGTTTGAGAAAATACAATTCTTCTTCTTCTTGCACGAAACAGCCCAAACTTTTTCTTCGTGTAAATTGTTAAACAGCTGTAAAACATAAACAAAACAAAAAAAGGTATGGAAAAAATGCTAATGAACAAAATTTTGGAAAGTGTTGTGGAATAAAATAGTGTTAATAAATAAAAAAGTTTTGTATTAAAATATCAAGAAAAATAATGTAAGTTATTGTAAAAGTGTTTGTATTGTTCTATTTTTGGTAATATATAGTTTATTTCTACAGATAAAACACTTTGACTGTCAAAACACTTTGACTTCTTATTTTGTGCTAAAAATGGTTTTTTCTGTTCCCGTACTTTTGTGTAATTTGTATATTTGTGAGAGAAATTTATATGCTAGCTCTCATTTTCACGAACTTTACCCAAAAAGTAAAGAAACAAAGCTATTAGCACCAATCGTTTTATTTGCATTGATTTATTATCGTTTAAAAGTTGTAGGGATTTTTGTAGGGACAATTTTTTGAGCGCGTAGAGAAAAATAGTGACTTTTTCGGGCTGCATAGGAACTTTTCAAAAAGTCTAACATCACTGCTATCAATATTACTGTTAATGGGACTACTCTTTGCTTCTTATTAGTTTAAGTTTTAAGTTTTAATAAAGCACCTTCTCTATTTTACCTGTTATTTAACAAAAATATTTAATTATTTTTAATGTTTGTTTTACTTAATACTAACATACAATCGCTGATGATGCGTCATTGTGGTTCAAAAATTTACAAAATAAAGAAACGTAACACACATAACTAAATAAATAACACTACGGTTATCGTATTTTTATCTTTAACATTTTCCATTTTACAACGTTTTAACATTATTTTGCATTTAAGACGGCGATATGTGCAGTTCTTTTAGTTTTTCCCAATAATTTTTGCCTGCGAAAAAAACAAACACATGCATACATTTTCGTTCACCAGCCAACAAATAATGTTTCAAAAACAAATCACATACAGGCTAATCGTGGTGCCCAGCGGGAAAAATTACAAGCGCTTCACTTTTCAGGCCTTTAGGAACGTTAACAATTGTATTTTGAATAAACTTTTACTTATTTAATTCTACTTTCTTTAAAAAGGTCTTTGAGAATGTTTTTTGTTAAATATTTTACAAATTCAATTCTAGTAGTTATGTTGGAATGTGTAGCACGTTTAGTTATTATTTACTCACTTCGCATTATTAGCAACAACAATTGCCCTGGGCTAAAGCTTTATTCTTAAATCTATTTTTAAAGGCCTTTCAGAGAAGCCTTTAAAGTAGATGCAAGAAGGCAAGGCTTTGGTCTCCAATGACAGAACGTGTAAATTATAAATACAAGTTGGAATGCGGCTGGGAGACCTCATGCCTGCAAAAAGGCCTTATATATGGCCTCTTTACTACTTCATTTTCCCGCTGGGAATGATCGGGCCAATCGCGTTTTTTTTCTTATGAAGAATTTTAATGTGAATTGTTTAAAATTGTTCATATCTGACAAATCCACATATGATTTTTTTTTTGGTTTGCCCACTCCTCATGAGTGAGAGAATTAATTTTTTTTTTTTACACACTCATGAGGATGATTAATCAGCAAAATTTTCACATTCGCTCATGACTGTAAAATGAGTGAACGTTTCGGTACTCTGGTTTTTAGGTTACTTTAACAACATTTTTAAATAATTTTTCGAACATGGAAGTTACATAAATTTATAGTTACATTACCTCAGAAACTGCCATGCTGCCCCTGCGCTTAGTTAATTTTATACTCAATTTTTAGTTAATTTAATCTATGAATTTTTATTTGTGTATGTTTAATCAAAATTGGTGGACGATAAGATACTTAATATTTAATTTCAAAAATTATTCCCGTGAATATTAACAACTGTTATTTATTTTTCGTTTAAGATAACCATGCTGTATTGCAGCAAATCCTAGCAAAGTTTAGCAATCTTGAACAGAGGCTACACAATATAGAAGTAAATCAACGAATCCTCAGAAATGGCCAAGAAAATATCGTCACTAATCAAGAAGCGGTAGCAAAAAAGCTGGAGAATATTGAAGAAAATGTAACTAGTCGGCTCTTTAATTGTAATTACAACAGTAATATATTTTTTTGCAGGTGTCATTATTAAAGCCGGAAATGATGGGACAAACTAAGGCCTTATTGGAATGTAAGGTGTATTTAAAAAGTTTGGAGGGGTTAGTGTGTGACATTTCTGGCGAAAAGCCGGATTCAAGGTTAGTTGAAGTGGCAGCCATGCTTCCCTTGAAATGTGTTTACTCTGTGCAGGTAATGGAGGAGAAGCTTATGTCTGAGGATTTCGCCGAAGCAACGGTAATAAAATCTAATTTTTAAAGCAATAATTTGTAAGTTTAAATATTTATTTTTTTACAGCTTACGCACGTGCAAAAACTAAAGAGTGAATCTAAAGATATTAACAAACTCATACGTTGCATATTCACGGATGACCTACTGCGTCTTTACAATTGGGAAGGGAGACGCAAGAAGCTTCCGTTTGGAAGGCTTACAATTTGTAACAGAATTTTGAGAAGTATACACACATATTTTGACGGATCTGTATTATTGGATTATATTTAAATATCTTCTTCAAATTTCAGATGCTTTCAAAACGCAGCATGCACAGGAATTTGAAAATAGCATAAGAAAGGCTATAGAACTCAGCCGCAACAGAGTAAAAGATGTAAGAATATACCATTTAAAAAGAACCCAAAAAATCGTCACTAGTCAAGAGGCGGAAGAACAAAACGTAGAGGAAATTGAAGAAAATGTAAGTATTTGACTCTTTTATTGTTGTTGAAACTTTAATGATATTTTTTGCAGCAAGATAAATCATATGAAGCAGAAGACAATATAGAAAGAAACCAACAAATCTTAAGAAATGACGAGGCCACTATCGTCACTAATCAAGAGGCGGAAGCACAAAACGTAGAGGAAATTGAAGAAAATGTAAGTTTTTGACTCTTTTATTGTTGTTGAAACATTAATGAAATGTTTTGCAGCAAGATAAATCATATGAATCAGAAGACAATATAGAAAGAAACCAACAAATCTTAAGAAATGACGAGGCCATTTTCGTTACTAATCAAAAGGCGATAGCAAAAAACCTGAATGAAATTGAAGAAAATGTTTGTATTTAACTCTTTTATTGTTATTTAAACATTAATGATATTTTTTGCAGCAACATAAATCATATGAAGCAGAAGACAATATAGAAAGAAACCAACAAATCTTAAGAAATGACGAGGCCACTATCGTCACTAACCATGAGGCGGTAGCAAAAAACCTGGAGGAAATAGAAGAAAATGTAAGTATTTGACTCTTTTATTGTTATTTAAACATTAATGAAATTTTTCGCAGCTGACGTTAAAGCCGGCAATGTCGGCCCAAACAAAAGCCTTATTGGACTTTAGACCGCCTCTTAAAAGGGTGGAGGTGTCAGTGAGCCGCGTTGCTGGCGAAAGCCCTGATTTAAAGTTAAATGAAGTGGAAGCAATGCTTCCTTTGAGATGTGTTAACTCTGTGAATGAGATCGAGGAAAAGCTGAAGTGTGTGGATTTTGCCAAAGCAATGGTAAGAGAATCTAATATATAAAACAATAATTTGTAAATTTGATAATTTATTTTTTACAGCTTACGTACGTGCAAAAACTAAAGGGTTCATCTGAAAATATCAACATGCGTATAATGCGTGGCATATTTACGGATGACCTGCTGGATCTATACAATTGGGAAGGAAGATGGAAGAAGTTTCCGTTTGGGAGGCTTTCCATTTGTAACAGAATTTTGAGAGGTAAATATATTGTACATACTATGTATGTATATATTTTGCCATTTGAATAAGATTATATTAATATTTCTCCTTCAAATTTCAGAAGTTTTCAAAAACCTGTCTGCGCAGAAATTTGAAAAAAGCATAAAAATGGCTATAGACCGCAGCCACTGCAGAATGAAATATTGGAAAAAATTGAGAAAATAATTTCTTATAATATCTTTTTTTTTGTTTAATAATAAGAATTTAAAATTAATGAAAATTATCTATAATTACTTAACTTGGACTGATATATTCAAGGATGATAAATAGTGTTACCACTAACAAAACTCAAAATTGCACTTGAGATGAAGCAGAACTACCCGATTTAAACAAAATTACACCTAATATAAAATTAGAAAAAAGAAAAAAAAAACCACAACAAATCATTTGAAGGAGATCAATATTAGTAATGCTATTTAAATTCTCATTGTTATCTAAAACAAATTAACAAAAATAACATAAAAGACAAAAAATAAATTAATATGTAAAACATAAAATAACTTAATATAATAATGAGTTCAAATTCCACGTTAGGTTGAATATATCTAGCGAAGGTTCAAAATGTTCATTGGCGTTCCTTTATAATGGGGTTTTTTTAAAGCCCGAAAGAACTTACGAACTTCTTTTTTAACAATTATTATCAGTATGCTCTAGCATATCATCATGAATAGATTCATGCTTGAACGACGCTAAAAATCTATTTTGAAAAGTTCGCGCAACTTACGGCGACTTCATGAATTTAATGGAGCAACTTTTTTTTTTAAGTGAAACTGGTATCTTAATTTCGAGAGAATAACCCGTCAATTAGCCTTCAGTGTCGTACGCAGTAACATCTCGCTAATTTCGCGTGGGGCTACATGAACTCACTGGTTTATGCTGATAAACTAGCAATCATTGCTGCTTGGAGGCCAGCATTGTTCATGTTATTAGTGACATACGCCTATTAATGCTCGAAATGCATTTTGTCAGGCCGAATGTGGAAGCAAATCCAAAGTCAACATCTTCGAATATCGCTGCTGAACTTAAAGAATCAATTGGACTAGAATCCACCCTGGAATGTTACCTCTAAAAAGATTATCGTGACATCTGGGGTTCTTGAAGGGAGCCACCTGGGACCGATTCTATTTTTATAAACGATTTACCAAGTGTAATAAAATTTGGCAATGTGTTAATGTATGCTGATGATGTAAAGATTTTTCTAAGTAATAATTATATCGCAGAGTGTAAATATATACATGATTTAAAAAATTTTATGATTGGTGCAATATCAGCCTTATGGTCCTTAATTTAAAAAATGCAAACATATGCGATTTTCACGAAATTGGTGACGGATTCTCTGGATTTAGGAGTTCTTGATTATAAATTAAACTTTACCAAACATTATCATGATGGTAAATAGGGTTGACAGTTTTGAAATCAGTACATAAGAAAAAAAAAAAATCAGTACAATTGCATAAAAAACAGTACATATACATTTTTAATATAAAATTGCATATTAATAACATGAATTCATGCTATAATTTTAACAGTGACAAAATTTAATTAAGAAAACTGATTTTTTTTTTAAATAATAATAATTCAATTCCTTATATATTTTTATCGGGAATACAAAGTGAACAACAAAAAAAATCTAAAACACAACAAGTTATTAAAAATTCGATTATTAATTTCTTGTTAGCTATTTGGTTTAATATTTTTCAAAGAAACATTAATTTTATTAAAAGCAAAATTTGAATTCATTACGTCTGAAGCTTGGTACTAAATGTTGTGGTCAAATGTTTTTGCTGTTTTGACTTAATAGTTGCATTAGGTCTTTTCTTTACCTATGGTCACTCATAGCAAATATTTCACAAAAAAAAAAAAACGTGACCAACATGTGAACTAAAATTTAATTGCCTTTATTATATTTTATTTTTTGAACATAAAATTAAATAAAAATTAAATTAAAGTAGTTTTTGCTATATCTTCCAGCATAATCAATTTCATTAAAAGGTCATGCTGAATCTCTTATGTTACAGTCAAAATAATTTAACCGAGATAATTTAACCGAGAACAGCTTCATAAGGGGTTTTCTAACCAACTTCACTTAGAACTCTTCTATAAAAAACTAAAATTTTAATTTTCTCAAAAATGAACTATTTGACATTGGCCTTTTTAGCACCAAGCTACAGATATAAAAATTTTTTAAAAGTGATTTACAACCAATTACTATTAATAATTGTAATTATTGCAAAAGGCACAATCGTTTTTGAGACGATCTTATACCATAGATTTTTATAAATAATATATTTAATTATGTATGGACATAAATATTTACAATGTTACAAGTTAAAAATATGTATGGCCTTGTACATTGTCCACAATTCCTTTCCTGATTTCAGTCTTCAAGAAATTGTAAAACTCATTACAACTACATATAACCAAAGTTTGTCTTTATCTGTCACTTACTTTCTAGGTTTTATAAAAGTAGCCTGTTTCTCTCTTTTCTCCACTTTGAAACCTTAAGACTTGTTCTGTAAAAGCGTTCAAATGTGGAAGTGAAGAAATAAAATTACACATTTCCTCAAATTCGTTTTATTAAGGTTGACTTGTCTAAAAAATCTTTCCACATTTGTGGAAGAATGTAGAAGCACCATAATTTGTTGAACAAGCTTTGACAGCACTGGCAACGCATCCGTAGAATCCCGACGTTTTAAGTCTGAATTTTTTTCCAAAAAGTTTGCAAATTTACTTCAATCCCTTTTAATCTAATTAAAAGCTTAAACATTATAACTCCCTAAATTCAGGGTCTAAAATTTATTTTTCTTTTTCAGAAATAAAGCTGGGTAACTCTTTGTTATGGTTAACCATATTTAAAGATTTATACGATTTTTGTTCAAAATCCAAACGATTTAATATTTGATTAGAAAATTCTACATAAAAATTAATACAGTTATTAACAATTTTGTTAATTTAGCTTTTGTTGAGTTTTGTTGATTTTGATAGTAACTCATTAGCCAATAAGCCGAAATGCTCCTCATCAAAGTTAAAAAAATTCTTTGTGTTTTTCTATTTCGCTAGTTAACAGTCTTCAATCATTATTAGAAAATACGAAAAATTATTAAACAGATATGCATAATAGTTTACATTCTCGAAATTTCCGATTAACGTAGCATTAGCTCTGAATCAAAGATCTGAGTGGTTAGAGAATAATGAAATCTATTGTTTATCTACAGTTCTCTACCTTCGATACAAAGCTAGAATATTTCAAAGAAAAAACGTCTTATTCAGCTACTCAACATGACTCTGCATTCCGAAAGTGTTGAAGACACAGAACTTTTACAGCTGGTAAAAGTTCTGATAAGAACTCACCTTTGGGTCGCTTGTGAAAATCTTAAAAGAAAATTTGGAGATAAATGATCCTCTGCCCACCCTACGCTGTGGTTACCCTTAATAAGAAATCTAGATATACCTTAGATCTTCTAATTTTTCTAGAGACGCAGATTCGTTTGTTTGCTAGCGCTATTATATATTATACTCAAAATTTAAGACCATTATTGGTTGTCAAATGAGTTCAGTCACACCGACACACGATAATTTATTTTTTTTTTTACAAAACATGTTAAATACCTCTTCTGAATTTATTTTGTATTTCACTAATTCAATTTCAATATTTAAGGTCAGATTCACCGCAGCAACATTTTCACTCGGTGTTCACAATAGAGCAACAATTTTTTTCCCACATTTTGAATTAAGAAAACGTTTGTTAATTTTTTTTAGAACAATATTAAGTATTTATTTTTAAAATAAATTGCTAAAATTTTCATTCAAAAGTATAAAAACAAGCAAAAAAAAACTAGAAAGGACAAATTTTTGCAAGTATAATCGGGCAAGCCCGACCATTTGATACCTTACACTATAGTATAAAACATTTTTTGCTAGTGCGCCCTATTAAGGGACCCATGGGTAATTATGGACTCGCCTAAGCAAAATTATAGTTTTTAATAAATATGTAAAATTCATTTAAAGTTCTTTGTGCCGAAAATTAATTAGATATCTTCATCTATATGCCATTTTAGGATTGGGGTTTATATGGGACCTATGGTTAATTTTGGACCAACTAGCATAACATTGTGTCATGACATCGTAAAAGTTATTGCTAACTTTTTTGCTAATACCAACGTTTATAAGGAAGTTATGGCATTTCGGAAGTAGTATTTGTATGGAAGCTTTTGTCAAGTATGGACCGATTCCAATAAAATTTTGTCAAATGATTTTGATTGCAATAAAATAAGTTTGGACCAAATTTAATCTTAATAACAACATAATAAGATGGTTTTTGGGCGCAAAGACCCTATTCCGGAAAGAAGCTTGTATGGGGGCTATGTAAAATTATGGACCGATTTGGCGCATTCAATATGCTTGGTCCTTGTGACAATAAGGACCTATGCAGCAAATTTCATCAAACTATCTCCAAAATTACGACCTGTGCTTTGCGCACAAGGTTTACATGGACAGCAAGCCGGCCAGACGGACGGACATAGTTAGATCTACTCAAAATCACTTTCTCGGTATACTTAATTTTATTCTTGCAAAAATTTGTTCTTACGTACTGTGGTGTAGGGTATTATATGGTCGGGCTTGACCGACTATACCTTAATACTTGTTTTATTTTACGTATAGCTGAAAAGCTTCTTACGCAACAAGCAGAACTATGAGGAATACATAGCAGAGCTATGTATTTAGATATCCGATATATGTTTAATTTTTCACTTTGAATACTGATATGATTTACTTGAACAAAGTAAAAGTAAAAACAATTTAGCATTGCAAAAATAATTATTTCAGCGTTTAAATTTTTTTTTATTTTAGAGATTCTACACTGATAGAAAAGGCGTCATAACGCTAATGTATTTTGGCATCAGTTCTATGACAAGTGCCTTCCTTTTTGATCCCATGATACTTTACATCACTGTGAGTCAGCCTTAACATCACTTGGCCAAATTGTCATCAGGGTCAAAAATTCAAATTATGTCATCAAAGGGATGACACATTTATTATGACATGATTATTATGTTATAGCACAGATGAAAGTTTGTCATCGCACTGATGACGTGATATATTATGTCATTGCAATGATGACTGTTAGTCATCGCACTGATGACAGTTTGTTATGACACTGATAACAGTTTGTCATCGCACTGATAACATGATATATTATGTCATCGCACTGCTGAGTCTGTACTGATGTCAAAATACATTAGCGTTATTACGCTTTTTCTATCAGTGTACAAAAAATGTGGCATCGAATTCATGTCACTGTAGTCATAGCATATATGACGCATAAAATATGACTGGAGTGATGATCATTGGAATGATGTCACCTTATTGATGCCATTTGTTATAACATCGATGTCACAATTCTGATGTTAGGAAATCATCAATATAAAGACGCTTTTTCTATGAGTGTACGGACGATTGCACACTAACGGTGTAGTTGCATTAGGCCTAAGGCAGTCAATAATTAAATTATCGGAAGAGTTATTAAAACGTCTTGCAATATCTGTTCTAGCAATACATTTTCTATATCTTCCTGATAATCATCGACACTTGATTCGGACTTCCAAATTGAAATATCGCATGGTTGTATAAGTAGTGCTTTGAGCAAATTTTGCGGGACCACCTTCATCTCCAGAGTCTTCATCAGATGGCAAATAGTTAGCTCTAGGAGGTTCTATAATAAGAACCGTTAATATTTCAAGGTTGCTTAAACTGTCGTTTGAAGAAAACGACATTGTGGCTTTTCAAAGTATAAAAGTATTTCAACAAAGCCAAAAAAATTTTATAAAAAATATTGCAAAAATTAAAATAAAAAATGGCGATGAAAAAATAAAATGGCTAGATCTTTCGGCTAGATAAAATCTAGCTATTTTTTATGGCTAAAAAAAAAACCGCCAGATCCAGGCGGGAAATGGGTAAATTGGCAACCCTGATGGTATGCAATGTGAATTCAACTACAGGTGGTGTCGATACTACAACAATCGAAAAACAACAGAAACGACACAGGGTGTTTTACATTGCATTGTTAGTGCTTACGGCTCGAACTGTCAACCGTTCCTAACAAAACACTAACAAGCGGTTGGGACGCAGTTGTGAAGTTGTTGCGTCCAACTTAAGAAAAAAAAATTATGCTAGGACACAGAAGAAATTTCGTAAAATGCAAAGTTAACACTTATCGAAAAAAATGTACTAAAGAAAATTACATCGGCTATTGAAAACAACAATACACTTACAAAACCTGTCAAACGAAAGCAGCAACTTAAAAATGGAATAAAGAGAGCAGGGAAGGGTTTTGCAATAGTTGCAAAATCAAGAAATTGTTTGCTTGATTCTATGAATTTGGTATAAATTTGGTGATTAGAGACAATTTTTAATTTTTTTGGTGAAGTTAACAAATTGGTTTTTCTACTCGTATTAGCACACGTATTAAAACTTTTTTTTCTACTCTTTAAAAAATGTATATGAATTTTTAATACCGAAACGGTTATACCGGTATGATACCGGTGTTAAGGGAAACGGTATACATAAATGCATTTTACGCAAAATGATAATTGCGGTATCGGAACCAATACCGGTTCAATATAAACGATATTGGTATCGGTATTTATATAACTTTTTGTTCTTACCGCACCATGGTGAAAGGTACGTAAGAGTCGGCATAGCCAAGTATAGCAATATTACTTGTTTGTTGTAACAGTTATTCTTTAATATTTTCCCTAACGGAGCAGGTTCGTAATAAGGGAATGACGCTATTTAATTAATATCACTGTGCTAGAATTTGACACTTTTTTCATGAGACAGGCGGGGCACATGGCGTTTAATCTAATTCGGGTACGCTGAATCCAGTGGTGCATACCGTTTTTTAGGTTAGATTTTGTTTTCGAGATATACCGGTATTTCGAAAATGGAAGAGGTAGCACAACATATATTCGCGTAACTCTAAAACGGTTTAGTTTATTGAACAAACTAAAAAAAACCGTAATTCCGCAACAAGATTGGCGTTATTTTGTTAACAAATTTGTTCAATCTTATCGCAGGTTTCAGCCATTCCATCCTAATTCGACGGTGGATTAAAAAGGTTTGTTACGAATATGAAAACAAGCTGCGTGAATCTCGTACAAATCCTTCGTTTAGGGTCAACAACTTTTTTATTAAGTCAAGAACAGAAAGTCCTTAACCTAACACCATCAACTGGATAGTCATCGTCCAGACCTGCAATTTTTAAAAATTCTGTTTTGAAATTGGATTAGTGTCCAGATTATGAAATTTTAGTATTGCAATATTTGTATTTTCGTCTCTTCTTCTTTTTATATTTTATATCTACTTCAAGTTAAAAAGTTTTTGAATAACAAAACAAAACGGAATTGCAGAGTACATGAAACTTAGTACCCTTCCCCAATCTTTTTACCCCTCTTACCAATAAAATCAAGAATTGGTGCAGAAAAAAAATTGCAAGTCTGGACGATGACTTATATTCTCTGCTATTTTTATTTAATCATCCACCACTTCACCGCTACACTGTGCAGAGCCATAATATGCCGCAATATGTCACATTTATTAGACTACATCTAAAACATTAAGCATATAGAACAGTCGTATGGCTACTTTAAAGAAGTGCTGGTATCACTTAAGGCATACAGTGATAATATCCGCCAATTTTTTGGGTTGTTCTTGAACTAATGCTTTCAAGTTTTCTCTAATATAAATTTTAATTTTAACTACTTAAAATATAAAAATATTTGTAAGACATTTGCAATAAAAGAAATATGATAAAATGAATATGATTTTACACAAGTACTTACCGCTATCATATACAGCTGGGCTATACGATATTCTTCCACTGTCAAAGGCAGTGGAATGTGATACTCCTTAATCAACATCTCTGTTAAGATGGAATAACAATGATGACCAGCGTGTGTTTTAGCGTATTTATTCTATTGCTATTATATAAAAATATTGTATTTGCATTGAAATTTTTTCCTTTAATTCAGACCAACGAAAACAACATTTTCTTCATTTTAATAGTTTTCTGCTCGCCACCACCTTTTAAAATATTATTATATCTCGTAAATACTTTTATCTATCCTAAGAAGTAATAGATTTAATTTTTAGTAGCATGTGCTGGTAAGCTGCATGTGTTCTTGTTTATTTCTTTAGCAGATTATTCAAATTTATTCATTTTTCCAACTGAAATAAAAGAACAAAATTTGTATTTTTAAAATTAACTAAAACAGCGGCAAATACAACGAATAGAGTAAATAATTGTATGAACATTGTCTGTTTTTTGGTGAAATTGATTTTAAGAATTTTTTTTGCTACCGATTTTTCTTGTAGTTGTTTTTTCTGTATTGTTTTTATGTACTTGCAGGAAGGCAAATAAAACTTATTGAAAAGTGGTGACCTCATACTGAAAAAGAAAAAAATATTGTGCACTTTAATGGTTTCCATTAAAGCATTTGGGGATATTTAGCTTATATTTTCTGACATGGTATGACCATATACATATATACGAATACGTGTTAAAACGAGGGAAGCTTAAGAATTAAATAGGCCGGCAATAAAAAAAATTCAAGGTAATATTGTTGTAAACAGTTTCTTAAAATAACTTTTTTTTCTTTGCTCGCAACAATTCCTAAAATAAAACTGGGAGCTTTTGAAAGAAAATAATTAAGTCAACGGCTTCACACAATATGGTTAAATTTTGGTTATCGATCAGGTCATTTCAAACTCAGTAAAAAATTCTACGACTAAATTTATGTTCCAAGTAGCAGAACCTTGCTCAGAAGTCGGGGCTAATAACTTCAACTTAAATTGCAGCACAGAGTACACACAGAGGTGACATGAGATGGAAGATATTGTGTTTTTTCTATCTCTTTCTTCGAAAGTTGCCTTTTATGCTTTTCTCTTTGTAACATCTTTTATGACGCAATACAATGAACCCAAATTTCTT
Organism: Pollenia amentaria; assembly: GCA_943735925.1. Taxonomy (NCBI): domain Eukaryota; kingdom Metazoa; phylum Arthropoda; class Insecta; order Diptera; family Polleniidae; genus Pollenia; species Pollenia amentaria. Next base: position 192,432,387 of record OX031008.1, on the reverse strand, counting down.
TAATTTAGATTTTTATGTGCACAGCTGATGAAAAAATTTAAATTAAATAATAATTAAGCAAGTAAAAAACATTACAAAACAAAACAATATTACAAAAAAAAAAAAAACAAAACGTTTACTGAACTAATCCTTTTGTTTAACGTATTTTGAGATTTGTTATTTTTGCTTTGATCACGAAATTTGTGTTGATTGTAGCGGCCTGTTTTTAAACGTTTCCATTTCACTACCAAAAAAACGATTCCTGGCACTTTCTTCGAAAGCTGCCTTCGCAACTGACTTGGACCTTTTTCACACGTATTTTTTTCACCTCTGGTGGCTTTGTGAATTACAGCTCCGTTAGATAACAACAGCATAGTCAAACTTGGTCAAAAATAAGTCCTTATTGGCGTTAATTAACGCCCCCATGTGTACACTCAAAAGAAAAATCAATCCATCCGTACTGAAATCAATCCAAAGCGGTATCAATAGTACAGTGAGTACGGATTTTTCTTGAATCAAGTATAGAAAGGTTGATTCAAGTACGGATCATTCAATCGCGAAATACTCAACTTATCCATATTCAATCCCGGATTCGTAGTTAAAATAATCCGAAAATGAGATTGATTTAAGTAAAACTGGGATTGAATCAATCTCAAAATGCGCTTGATTCAAGTGTTATAAAGTACTGTCAAAAATTATCGAATAGTCTGTCAAACGCATGAGAAAATTAAAAGAGACATTAAGGTGGCCATAATGTACTTACATCAACTTAAGATCCATGTTGCATATTTGTGCAATATTTGGTTTTCTTGCGAGTACTTCAAATATTTTTGTTTATTTTATATTTTATTTAATTTGCCAGCAACGTTTTAAAAAGAAAAAAATTGGCGATTGTTTTACATACATTTTAATAAAAAATTTATACAAAATTAATATATGTAAAATTCTTCTTTTTCTATATTCTTGTTTTTCTTTATCCATTTCAATTTATTTAATTTTTTGTAACAACACACAAACAGCTGATTCCGTACGGAATGTGCGTTCAGTTTGGCACTTTGCTTAAGCAAATGACATTTGACGAAACTTAACGAAAAGTTTCATTAAGTACATTATAGTTGGCCAAATATGTTTTATATGTATTCGCACAGTTGCTTAAGTTTACTTAAGCGGCCTCATGCATATTATGGTTGGGCCTAAAGATTAGAAGAATAATATAATTATGGTTGTATTGTTTTTATTTACTTGCAGGAAGGCAAATAAAACTTATTGAAAAGTGGTGACCTCATACTGAAAAAGAAAAAAATATACTTACCCGTTACACACCTTACAAAGTTGCAATTATAAAACACCAGCATCATGCCCGATATGATATGCATAGCTGCCAGATTTGACGATTTATCGTCATTTTGACGATTTATAGGTACAAAAATGGTCTATTGACGATAGGACGATTTATACCCTAAATTTGACGATTTTTCAAATGACGAATTTGGTTAAAATTTACAAATATTTTTAATATAATTTCACATTTTATTTAAGCTTCTTTGATAATTTGATTTATTTGCTTTATTTGATTGGCAACAATTTTCTTGTCTTAGCTGTTCAAATTATAAAATGGAATTTTTTTTTAGCACGATGCATATTTTTAAAAGTTCTATTCTATAGATCAGTAAGTACTTTATTACAGACATTTTATAGCCACTCATTTTAGTCTGGGTTCACATTATAAAACTTTTCTTTCAGAAAGTCTGATATTAGTGTTTTCCAGACTTAAGTTCTTAAGACGAATTTTCGACGTGAAAAATACGTGTCTAATATTTCTTGGTTTTAGTTTATTTTCTTACTTTTCTTATGAATGCCAATACTTTTGAATAATTTTTGGTTGTGTTACTTCAATAATAGGCGTCTAAATGCAAATTTTTATTTGATTTCAAAAACAGGCAGAATATATAAAAATTTCATTAGCATCGGAAACTTAATATAACAATTATTTTTCAAAACTTATTAAAAGTTAGTGGTTTTTTCCGATGACGATTTTTGTGACGGCTTAGCTTATTCAATTTGACGATTTTGACGATTTTTTCCTCAAAATTTGTCGATTTTCGACCAATATTATCTGGCAGCTATGATGATATGATTATTTTAAAAACTTAATATACATATTTAACTAAAAATATAAACTTAATGAGAACTCTTGCTTTCCGTTTTACTTTTTAAAGTTTAAAAAGTAAAATGGATTAAGATTTAAACATGAAAATAATGTGTTTTCTTCTTGTTCTGTTGTTTTCGTTGTTTATACACACAACAAGCAAATCCTTTTTAGCTACTTGTGTGGTGTTGTTGTAGTGGCTACAACAAATTTTGATAAGTTATATGAGATTAAAACGCTCATTTTGTAATTTTACTCTCAGAGTGGCACTACCAACGAAAAGTTCAATCGTTTTTGTACTTGGTTTAAGAATTATGTACTTATTTTAAGAAATTCCGTGATTGATTTTCGAAAGTTATCCCATTTAGGATTGTAGTGAGTACGTTTTAGTGTTATTCGTACTTAAATTTTTGAGTACGACTCGTAAACTTAATTTATCCCGAGTATTTTTCTTTCTGTGTAGACATTTAAAACTCACTTTGATTTCTATGACATGACTCTAAAATTCGGAGATAAGTAAGTGGACATATCTACTGGTCTCCACACTGAAAACACAAAACAGCACATCCGTACTTAAATCAAGCCGAAGCGGTGTCATTAGTACGGAAAATACGGATTTCTTTAAACAAGTACAGAATGCTTGATTCAAGTATGGATTATTCAAGTGCCAAATACTTTACTATTTAATCCCTGATCTGTACATAAAATAATCCGAAAACGGGATTGACTTAACTAAAAGTGAGATACTAATTCCTCTCAAGCTGTGCTTGATTCAAGAATTTCTAAGTTGGTTTAATCCCGATTCGTACTTGAAATAATCCGAAAGTGAGATTAGTTTCTAAACTATCTATACACTTATCCCAGAGAACCAGAGATAGAGAGAATATTATTATTTACTCAACCGTTACACATGTTGGCTCCACTTTTGTTCCGCCAGTTGTTTACAGAAGAATTCTAAACTACTGCCGGTATCCGCAGCATGCCCAAAATAATTCTACTTTGAAAATTTTTTGAATTTAACTAAATAATTTTAACATATAGAATATGGGAATTATTGCTTCATATATTACTTTTGAAACATAAAAATAGTCTTTATTTTTCTTCTTGTAGTGTTTTTGTTGCTTCTTTACAAAACAAGCAAATGGTTTTTTAATTTCTTTTGTAAAGTTGTTGTTGTTCCTACAACAAACTTTTACAACCACATGCGTATGCACACATATTGGTTTTCGAAAGTTATCCCATTTTGGACTGTATTAAGTATTTTTTAGTGTTATTCGTACTTAAATTTTTAAGATCGGCTCGTACTAAATTAGAAAAAAAACTTAAGCTTAGTAAGAGTTTTTTCTTTCTGTGTAGTCTGGCATTCTACTTTTTTAAATGGCTCCATGAGCAATCATTTTAAAGTAACTGGGAAATTAAAGAACAATCAACAACTTGCAAAGAGTAAGAGGTAATAATATGAACTTTGATTGAGGCTCTGTTGGATAAAAAGTGCACACAGAGAAAACCGTTGGCATGCCAAACTTAGCCCTCCAAACTTCTCTACTAATATAATTAGAAGAAAATCTGTTTTTTATAAGATTAATTGTTAACGTTAATTAGTTAATTATTGTAGTTAAAAACCAAAGAAACATCCAGTTTTTCTTAATATTTATTTGGTTTTTTGCACCTTAAACGCCCGTAGTAAAAAAACCAAGCAAAACGTTCAGCTTTACATTGAATATGCGTTCAGTTTTTATCTGTCCAGAGTTCAGCTTCTGCAAAATTGAACGTGTGTTCAGTTTTTTAAACATCCACATCGCTGAACGTAACGTTTTGTAATATCCAAGAAGAACTTTACTGTATTTTGTATTCAGTTTTTCTAAACTTGCGTTCAGTAAAGAATTATTTTATTTAAAAAAGCTGAGCAAAACGTTCAGTTTCTTATTAGAAAACTTTATTTTTTACAATGTTTCGTTCAGCTAATCGATAGCTTGGAGTATTTCGAGCTGAACGTTGCGTAGTAAAAACCAAAATACACTTTCAAAGATTAGATTTTTAAATACAACTTTAAATAAACGTAGTAAATATTACAAAAGTGTTCTGTTCGAATTTTTCTGAATGTTGCATTCAGCTTATTTGATTGTTTCTGCGTAACATGTACAAACTCTGTTGGCAATTAAGGCACGATTTTATACACCCAAAATATCAAAATTTTTGTTAGGTAGTCAGAGCTAAAAATCTCAACTTCAATGGCAGCTCTATTGCATAACAACAGAACACCGAGAAATCTGTCAGCATTCCAAACTTGATCTTCGGTCTTATTATGATGTTCCTGCAGCGATTTTGTTTAAACCATAGCTACCACCTGACTCCTCAAGGGACTTCTCTAATAACCAGTCCAGTATGAATAAATTTTCGAAACCTTTCCTGTCAAATATTCATTTTAATCTTGGACAAGCTTAAGCAACTTAGCTGCAACTAATTTATCCAAGAGTGCTGAGGTCCGTAGTGAATAGGGATGCCTATCACGACTGGATTTCGCCAATCCCGTGATTCGGGATTTAAAAAAATCAAATTAATTTCTATCAATTTTACGGGATCCCGGGATTTTTCGGAATATCGGGATTTTTCGTGATTCGGGGTTTTTGAAAATTTATTTTATTGATATTTATTAAAAAAACGTCTTTAAAAGAGGTTTATAAACAAAAGTTTTATAATTCAATAAATTCAAAAACTTAATATTACAAAGTTAAATATAATGATTACATTGATTACTAAAATTTGTAGTCAAGCGAAGAGCTTCGCGGGATTAGCGTAGGAACCAAAAAAAAAAAAAAAAAAAAAAAAAAATTATTATCAATTGAATTAAAAATGTAATCTAAAAACAACGTACGAATTTCAACAATGTGTTAATTGATTCCATTACAAACTAATTACCATAAAATTATATTATTCAATTACTTTTGTTGATTCAAACCACATCAAAAATAGTAAATATAATAATTGAATAGAGCAAACTAGTAATTGATTTATTGTAAGATTCTATTAAAACTCTTTTTAAATGAATTAAGATGAATAATGGAAATTTGAATTCGAAATTTATTAATAAAATTAATTTTTTAGTTAATCACAAAAATCTTATTTTAACATAAAAAACACATTTGGGGTATTCACAAGGTGTGCTATCATGGTTTATTGTCATAATGTTCTAACATTTTACAATGGTTTAAAAATATTGTTGTTGGTTTGTAAACAAAAAGTGTCTTAAATAAATAGAACGTTGCTTGCTATGTTTATTGTGCTGTCGTAATTAATAGCACATTAAATTATGAGGGGTTGCTCACAACAGTCGTATTTTTTCATGTTATTATTTTAAGACATATGACTTTATGACACCTTGTGAATCCCCCAATTGTTATTTTTTTCTTGTTTTGTGTATTTCAAAATATATTTCTTTCTTTATTTAATTATTTTCAGCACTTCTCACATTAAAATTTCTTTATACATATGTAATTGTTACCTCGCTTAAAAAGAATAACAAAGTTCAACTTTTTTTCTTTCGTTTTCAGTGACGGTATGAACAGAGTTAATATATTTTGTTTCCTATCCTCTCAAGGGAGTATGTCATGATGAATTTCTTTTTATAATAAAAGGTAAAACAAAAAATCAAGTCAACGGGATTGACTAAGTCCCGGGATTTTTCGGGATCAGGATATCGGCATTGGCATAACTAGTAGACTCAAAGCTTTACGATCATTTTTTGTTTTCAAAAATTTATTCGAAGCGAATTAAAAATTCAATAATTGATTCAAGGCGAATTAAATGATAATTTTTTCAGCTACCCCTCGTATTATTTAGTAATCATTTCAACTTCTTGTTAATGTTCGTATTGTTCATGGTCTCTATTTCAAGTGTGTATTTGTCATCCAGCTTGTGTTTTTCTTTTTTATTCTATTTTAGGGTTTTTATCATGTTGCGTTGTAAGTTGAACCATAAAAATGGCTTTATTTCCACAATTACTTAATACCAATTCTGTTGAGGCATCCAAATGAAATTCTCGCACAATTATATTTAGTGTTTGTTGTGTAAATGCCACAAACATTAAAAACAAAAACAAAGCAATACGCACTTTTGTCATATACACAGCGCGATGGGAGACAAAAGTTTTCGAACACTTATGAAATTATCTCGTAACTTTGAATGGCCCTAATGAAATTTTTAGACCATAATTTTTTCCACAAATTTTGAGACTATAATTTTTGACACTGTAGGTTAATCGTTCTTCAAAGTAAAGAGTAAAAATTGCAGACTGTTAAGTGCTTCTAATGCTATTCTTGGGGAAAGGACGCCTTTGAATATATGGATTTCTTGAAAAACTATTTGCTACTCCTTATTTAATTTCTTTTATATAATCTTTATCATATTTGACTATACTCTATAAAATGGAGCTAAGAAAATCTAAAATGTAAGGGAGTAATGTGAAAGTACCTCTCTTACCTTTACCCTTAAGAAAGGGAACAAATAAATATGCATACATCAACTTTCCAAATAAAAAATAGATCTAATGGATTTTGGGTAAATTTTTAACACCTCTTAGCCAAACAATGCTACAAATTGTCATTCTGTATTCTAACTTTTTGCACTAACTGCTTGTGTAAACTTAAATATTGTCTATAGTTTAGGTGGATGATTTTTATTCTCTGTCACATTATTCAATACGTATTTATTGGTGTTTTTACATAGTATTTGTTGTTGTTGATATTTTGGATTTACTAACAGTATATTTGTTTTAAATATGCCTTTACGAAATAACTAAAGGAAAAAAATTAAATCAATGAATTTATTTGTCATGCAATCTTAATTCAGTTTTGTACTCATCGTACATTTTGTTAGATATGTATTGACATTTTTGGAACAATGTCATCAGCAAAATAATTTTTGTTAACGCTATCGTATTTCAGTATAAATAAATTTAAAGAAATTATTGATCTATTTCAACGGATATTAATTAAATTAAAGTTAAATACCTATTTAAGCTAAAATTAACTGTAAACTTCACGATATCGAAATAAAGCTTTTTTTCGCCCTGTGATGCAAAAAAAAAAATTTTTTAGAATTTGTTTTTGTTTTAAATTTAATTGTGAGAAAGAGTTCTCTGGCATCTAGTGAAATAGGCATTTAAGAAATCTCATTTATTATGTGATATAAGCAGTGTTGCCAATCCGTTTGCTAAAGTCGACTTAACCAACATTTGAGTTTATTCCACCTTTGTAATCTCCATGTTTAAAAGTACCGATGGACAAAGTTTCAATTATTTTGTACGATTTTGAAGGAAGTTAATCAAAAGTACTTTTTGCTTATATTTTTTTCAATGTAGAATAACATTTAGAATAAAAGCTTAAGGTAGAAGTACATAACACGCGTTAGTGCGCGCGAGAAATGTTGATAAATAAAACAAACGGAAACTTAGGTTTTTGTAGTTTTATTTACTGAATGAATATTAAGACTAACTTTTTTAACCTTTTTTAAAATTAACTAAGGTTAGCAATGTAAGCATTTTATACTTACGTTCCTGTTTTTCAATTTTTATAATTTCTAAAAATAACTTATGTTTACGTTGCTGTCTGGCAAAATGTGGAAATGAAAAATAAAATGTAACTTTAAACTTCTAGTTTTCCCTAAACTTTAGTTACCAGCAGAAATTTTTTGTTGAGGTGATCTGGATGTAACTCGCGCGCTCTGTAGACTTCTGTCAAAAAAAGTTAAACTAGTGTTATTTCATGGACTAAGTTACACAAAAAACAGAAGGTTTGTTAACTTTGAACTTTTTAACGCGTTGTGTATTTTTGACAAGTAATCAGTCGACAACAAAAAAGAATAATTTAACAAATTTGTGAATCATGAAGAAAAAATTTATTGAAGAGTTTATTCACCATACAGTATCGTATCGTACTAAAGCTTTTAATTCTATAGAAAAAAGTGTTAAACAAATAAAAAACAGCTAAAAGAAAAGGAGTTTTTATAACGCACGTTGTGTAACTTGCAATTTTTTACGCGCAGAAATTTGTAAACGCACGATACAATCCGACGAATTAATGCGTGTTATGTGCTTCTATTTTTAGGTTGACTTTCGATCCGTGACGTTTGGAGAATTCAGGAATAAATGCTTGAAAACAACTAAAACTGAACCGAAAAGATGATTTTATTAGAATTAAAATATAAACTAAATAAATAGATTTAAGTTTTTTTTCCTGATTGCCGCAGAAATATTTTTGCAATTTATTTTAAGACTATCGAGTGAGCAATACACGATACCCATAAGTCAATTAATTTGTTTCCAATAAATAAAACAATTTACAGCGAATTTTATGAAATTATGTTGCTTGAGCTTAAACATAAACAAGAGTTTATGTTTTTTATAAAATTAAGTTTTTTCGTTTTGTGCGTGTAAATTTGCTTAAAATGTGTAGTTTGGGACACAGCCACGTGCTATTTACGAATTCTTCATTGGAAACACTGGATATAAGATAGAAAATGTGTAATTTTTGGTGCGATTCATAGCGCAATTCGTGCAATTGTTTTTGACATCTTGTCCATTTTATACACAAACAAATACATTGGGTTTTGACATCTTTCACATAATTTACACAAACAAAATGCGTCTTGCTTTTTTTATTGTTGGATTGTTGTAGTTTTGCGCAGACTTACTTTTTAAACTTATTCCAAATTTATAATTATAATAAAATGTTAAAAATATAAAAATATTTCAATCCATTCACAATTTAAATATTAAGATAAAATATGAATTTGAATTAAAATAAGGAAAATGCAAAATCTGCCATTTACTTTTTGTTCTTGTTCGTCCACCAATTACACTGGTCGGTATCTAAATATGAACTAAACAATCAATGTTGGTGTTTGTGAAATTGATACATATCGACTAGCTAAATCCAAAAATTTTATCAGAATTTGTCTTTCACCTCCAGTTTTGATTTTTGTTTTCATTAGAATTGTTTACATTACGATACTAACAGCGGTATTTGTAAATAAGAAACGAAAGCAGCAACTTGGAACTTTCAAAGACTAAAGCTATCTTCACACTTAATAAATATTTGATGTCTTTCACGTAACCACTAGTTTTATTAAAAAAAATTTTGGTTTTCAAAAGGTTTGATTGATCAAACATAATTTAACAGTTTCTAAATTACATTATACAATTATCTTCTTACAAATAAACAGGGAAACCAGAAATATGCGCTAAAAAAGCATTTTATGCGCATTAAATATGCAGTAAAAACTCGAAACTATGCCCTGAAAATTGTTAAAAATATGCCCCAAAAATATCAAAAATGCTCATTTGAAAACAAAATATTCAACAATTTAAAAACTTTTGCATTAAAAAAAACAATACTAAAATTATAATCGGTAAAGCCCAGACACTATAGTATTTACTAGAGTATCCAATTATATGACTTTTGGTTTTGTTCGAGTAAGGAATTAATTGATTTTTAAATTTAAATTTTGATCGATTAATCAAATAAGAGTTTTCATATGTTCGAATAATACATGAATATTTGATTTCATACCTTTTTATATTAATAAGTAGAAAAAAACAATAAAATAAAAATACAGTAAAACAATAAAATAAAAATTCATTAATACTACGCATACACTTCTTAAACTTTTAAATGAAATAAATAATTTAAAAATCAAAAACCCTGCTGCAAAACATACAGTTTTGAAGGCGCTAAAGGGACCGAGACAGGATTAAGTTAAAAATAAAACTATAAACAAATCAAACAGCACTTTGGTTGAACAGACTAGAAAATTATCTGAAAGCCAAAGTTAAATACATGCATTAGGTTCAGCAGTAATCGGGGTCCATTAATTTTATTTCAGTGTATAAATGCTATACTTAATACGGGAATTCAACATAGGCTTTCATCTCATATTTTTATAAATTATTTTTTAATTATTTATTTTATTGTAGACGTTTTTGTCGCGGTATTTTTATGAGATGTCCAGCCTATTTAAACAAATTTATTATTCGTAATTCAATTTAACTAATATATTATTCCTGAAATTTAAGTAAAATTGAAATCAATTGAAATTCTCAGTTAATTTGTTTTAAATCACCGTATTTTTCATAATTTTAAGAGAAGTTATGGTTAATATAAGAACTCAAAATATTAAGAAACTTTTTAAGCTTGATCGTTTTCAAAGTTTATTCTATTTAAATTTCACTAATATGTATTCGATTTACCGAACATGGCTGATAACTTTATTTTTCTTTATTTTAATTCTTATTTAACTCATTTTCTCTATAGGTTTGGGTAATTAGTTTCTTTAACGTACTATTTTGCGCCAACAATTAATCCGTGATTTTGTTTTCAACTAGCTATTTAAGGACACTTCGGTTTTTAAGACAAGTCTAAATTCAAAATGCAAAATTCATCCAGCTGTTTGGATGGTAAGAGGTAATAAAAAGATTGGAGGTCGCGTAAAAAGAGGTAACCCATAATCTGATAGTGCATGGATTACATATTTATAAATGCTGGTGAATTTTTTTTACAATGAACGTCAAACTCAAAAAGCGCTATTTTAGTACGAAAAGTCTTACGTTAGGAATTAGAAGTTGAAGCTAAAGTTACCAGTATACACACACAAGCTGTTAGAAAGCTACTTAGTCGGTCGAAAGTTTATTATTAAAGGTGCTTTTTTAAGTTCTTCTCAGCCAATTGACGCTGGGGTCCCTCAGGGTAGCATCATGGGCCCTGTGTTATACTTAATATATACCTCAGACATGCCAACAAATAACCACACTCTAACTTCAACATTTGCTGATGATACAGCTTTTTTAAGCGTACACGAAAACTGTCATGAAGCATCTCGTTACTTGCAGGATCATATATTTGAACTGGAAAAGTGGTAAAAACAATGGAGGATAAAGGTCAATGAGCAAAAATACGTTCATATAACATTCACCTTGCGTCGGGAGTCATGTCCGCCTATTAAAATCAATAATCAATTAGTGCCCCAACAATCGCATGTAAAATATCTCGGTATTCATCTAGATCGGCGTTTAACATGGAAATGCCATATAAAAGCAAAACTAACACAAATGAAACTAAAAGCAATTCAAATAAATTGGCTTATTGGAAGAAATTCTGTTCTTAGCCTCGATTGCAAACTTATACTCTACAACTCTATATTAAAGCCAATCTGGTGCTACGGTATTCAGCTATGGGACACTGCCTCGGCCTCAAATATCGAAAAAATTCAAAGGCATCAAAATAAACTTCTTCAAATAATCGCAGTCGCTCCTTGGTATGTTAAAAACTCAAATATTCACAAGGATCTCAATGTGCCATTAGTAAAAACTATTATAACGAAGTATGCCGTAAACTATTTAAAAAGGCTTGAGTCGCACCCAAATTTACTAGCTCGATATATTTTAAATGACAGTGGCCACTCTAGATTAAGGAGAAGAGGTACTGCAGGACTCATCCGACGAGAAGACCGCTAAGCATCTATATATGTGAACAGAAACCGTGAGGAAAAAAATTTTCGTCTAGCATTGGCAGGACAAAAATAAAGTATTAGTATAAGATTTGATTAATTATTGATAGTTCATATTTAATATATGAAGATTTAATAAATAAATAATGAAAAAGAAAAATAAAGGAATTAGTAGTTATCGTTTTTTACATGATTTGTCTCACACACAGCCACATCTAAAAACGGACTAAAATATGTTCAGAAGTTCGAGTAACACAATAGATACAGAATATAAGAACATGTTATATAGTTGTTATGTTTTTTATTAGTTAGAAATCTAAAAAAAAAATATTTTTACATAATTTTACGTACATAATATTGTGAGTGTACATAATGTAAATTAATATCTGTCCGTTCCATTAGCCATGCAGTAAATATGAAAGAGACATTCGAAAACCTAAAGTTATTGCGCACTAGAATTCAGCACGATCGCCATTTGCGTAATTTATGTGTCGATTTAAAACAGGAATGTCAGCGTCATACACAATTGTGTAAGAAAAACTCACATGTACGCTTACGCTCTTTTATTTTGCGAGCGTAAAATATAATTGTTTACTGCAAAACACTCTCATTCAACGGGAAATATCGCACGGCCTGTTTTGAGGCCTCTAAACAGAAATAATATATTTATTATTTATCTTTGTTTCTGTTTTGTTTTATTTCTGTTTTTAACATTGTACAATGATTTTAAAAAAAATTAAAAATATTGGAAAGAATTGTATAAGGTTGTAAAAAGACTTCAAATATTGTCAAGTGCTCAATTTTTCCAAAAAAATAAGCAGAGTTTCTGCGAAATGCTGGTTCCAAATTAAATTTATTTAAATAATAACTGATTGTGTCTGTCCATAACTCAACTTTTTTCGATAATTGTATTATTATTAATTGCTCTAAAGTCTTCATAGCAAAATATGTATGTTAATTAGGCCTCGTAATAGGCCTCGCAACCGCAGATTTCTCCCGCTGGGAATGTAAGAGACAAGAGAAATCGCACCAACACAATCATAATTGACACCACTGATTGAAAAGTAGTGTTAGTGGGATTCGAAGAGGATACATAAAATATTTTTGTGAGTGGCACAGCAGAGCAAAGGCGTATCATTTGATACAATAAAATTGGAACTTAAGGTCACATGCGATTTCGGGAAGCAAACACATCGCAAATGAGCCTTGAGTTGACAAGATATGAACAGATATGGAAGGGCATTTAAATACCCGAAAAGTAATGTCCCCGCATAAGGGAGGCCAAAATGAAGGGATGCTTATTTATTGGGGTTCTAATAAGACAAATCTTTAAAAACCAATTGTTCAAATCGAAGTTGGTTAATAAAGTGAGAAGATCATGAATAACTTTTAAAAATGTATGCCACAATTTTCTTGGAAATAGAAGCGCTGCAAGTCACATAAAACTGCTACAAGAACTTGTCTTTTCACATCAACAACTCGGATGCAGTGTCTGATGATCATGGAGAGAGGTTCCACCAATATATTGCGCACATGGAAAAAATATATTACAGAAACGGTCCCCAGCAATGTTAGCAGATTTTTGGTGGATTAGGCACGCTAAAGTCAATAGAATCACAAAAATAATGTTCATGCTCCCAACTTTTTTACTGACCAGTGTTTCCTCCAACAGTTATTTTTTAGGCCCTAATTGTGTTAAACGCAACGCAACGCCAAAAATTACATTTAAAGCAAAAACAAAGTCAAAAATATTTTATAATTTTGTTGTTGCTTTCTACAACAATTCATATTGAATTTTTAAATTTCAAACGCTGCATGACTTTTAGATCAGCGGTGAGCGCTGGCTTACCTGGTTAATGATGTTTTTCGGGTTTTTACAATCATCGTCGGTTTTTTTTTTACCAGAGCTGCTACAAATGCAAAAACTTTCCTACTAAGATATTCTTTAAAATGTCCAAAACATACCATACACTTGTTTTATTATACTACTCTTTAACTAAAAGGAAGAAGGTTTAAAATAGAGAAAATATGTAAATAAAAAACAATTTCCTAGAAGTCAAAACAAAAAGAAACAACAATTTTTACATTGAAATAAAATTGTAAAAAAATTAATGTATACCACATACACGTATTTGTGTGGTGGGCTTTTCGCTTATTTAAAGCCAACGACTGGCAATTCTTGGATTCGTCAGCTGCCGAAAGACGTTAACGCGTCCTCCTTCCATTCATCGAAAATAACGCGTACCCTGAGAATATTTTGTTGTCCACAAGTTCATAAACTTCGAGAGTGACTCATACGTTGAAATGATCAATTGGACAAAATTTGAATTGATTGAGCCGCCATGTTTGAAGGTCTATACGCAAGACCAGCTGGGAACATTTCAGTGTTCCAATGATTAACGCGCGGGTCATATTTTTTTAGGCTAGAGAGCCGCCAAAAATACAGCGAACTTGAATCACATCGAAATATGACTGATTAAAATTTCCAACATTTTATTGTATCTTAATTTTTTGAATTATTTTTGTATAATAAAATTTCAAAATGTTTTTGCTGGAATTTTCGAATTACTTCCTTAGCAAAAGCTTAATAGGTTCTTGCGAGCTTAATTTTTTTGACATTAAGGTGGTACATTAGCTTTGTAGATAAATACTAGAACGAGATCATTGAGTTCAATGGCCTCTAAGGGCAAAACATTTATCTTGTCGAGATAATATATATATTCTGGGTTCCTGATTATAATGTTCACATAAATCGAATAGAATCTGTCCAAAAACAATTTTAATTGTTCTGCTTAAGAAATTCTACTTGGAACCCTTCTGAAGTTCTTCCATCCTATTTCGAAAGACTTGAACAAGTTAAACTACCTTCACTGGTAAGCCAAAGAAAAATGTTTAACATTACGTTCTTAGTTAATTTGCTTAATGGTAATGTTTGTTCTGAATTCCTGCTTAATAATGTTAATGTCAACGTTCCTCAACGATCAACTCGCAATTTCATACCATTGTATCTTCAGACTTTCCGCACAAACTATGCTAATTCTGATCCTATTCTGAGAATATGCAAGGATTTTAATGAAATGTATAATTTTATAATAGTATCATCTTGTTTTTGAATACTTTACCTAATAGATAATATTATTTGTAATTAAATTCTAGTCTGTAAGGATTTACATATGTATATCCATAGACTTAAATAAATAAATAAATACCATAAAATCGGACTAAAAATGCCAAAGGTATAACGAAAAATTAAAAAAAGCGACCCCTACGTTCGGCAAATAGTTTTTTTCTAAGCCTCCTTGCAAAAGTTCTTTATATTAGAGGGGGTACGGCGCACTTTTTTCCTTGTAAGGTGGTACGCTCTAGTGGCCACGTTTGAACCACCTCTTTTGTAGTAATTTTTTAACTATTTTTACGCGTTCTTCGGTTGTTAAGCGATCCATATTCGCCAAAGGCAAGCCTTTTACTAATTCCCTAATCATGTAAAACGCAACGCAACGCCAAAGAATTACGTTAAAAGCACAAACAATCTCATAAATATTTTGTAATTTTGCTTTGCTTTCCACAGAAATTCACATTGCGTTTTAAAATTTCAAACGCTGCATAGCTTGTGGCGTTAAAGATTTTAAAACGGTACATGAATTACTGTAGAAAGCAACAACAAAATTACAAAATATTTATGACATTGTTTGTGCTTTCAATGTAATTCTTTCGCGTTGCGTTGCGTTTTACATGATAAGGGCCTAAATAAATAACACTTCAGATGACAGGTATGTGATATAGCAGTGCAAGTTTTATATTACTTTTAACTTAATTTGTTACAAAAAATATCGTGAAAATGAAAGAAAAATCTAACACCTTCAACCGAA
The DNA here is from genome assembly GCA_943735925.1 of Pollenia amentaria. NCBI lineage: Eukaryota > Metazoa > Arthropoda > Insecta > Diptera > Polleniidae > Pollenia > Pollenia amentaria. The sequence continues at coordinate 192,416,889 of OX031008.1, read as the reverse complement.
TGGAAAATGTCCGAAAAATTAGGAACCGTACTGTAGTCCTTTCTTATTTTCTGCCTTTTACGTCACTAGGTCATTGAAGTGACAGGAAATCAATAACACAACTCTTTCACATTTTTTTTAGTGTATTAATAGAAGAAGCTTTATAAACAAACTTGGTCCAATTCATAAAAAAATTTAAACTAATCAAGTAAAAAAGAACAAAAGCCTAATTACCTTTGAAATGCACCCCCAGCCACTTCTTTTATAAGTATTTAGACTAATGTTAATAATAATTTATCTAATTTATTTAAGTTTAGCCTTAAAATTCTATTATTAATTAATTTGACTTTACAATTTCATTATTTATAGAATATAAAATTAACTACTTAAACAGGCTATTGTTCGTATTAGGGTTTCCATTTAATCGCAATTTTTTATAATCGCGATTACGATTAAAAAATTTTCGTTAATCGTGATTGCCAATAAGTTGCTCTTTTAAAATAACAATAACAACTTTAATAAAAATATTAAATGATTTAAAGTTTAAGTCTTAAATAATAAGTTAAGCATAGAACATTTATTTAGGTAATTAAAGCCAAAATTTTTCACTGATAAAGGACTTATGGTATTTTCTTTTCGACCAAAAAAAAAAAAACTCTGTAATATGCTATTTGTTATTTGACACGAACTTAACACAAGTTATCAAAAAGTGTAATACCTTGTTTTTAACAGCTGACAAAAATGTAAGGGGCATGTAAGAAAAGATAAGCTCACTGTGTTTTATTGTGGTTTTGTTAAAGCTTTGATATTGTTACAAGTAAAACTTTTACAGTTTTATTTGTATAATATTTTTAGCTTTTCTAAAGTCTTTGGAAAAGGGTTTCCTGACGAACTGGCCTAAGCAACCAGTGAAATTCTCACAGAAACAAGCTTTCCCTCAACAATAAATTTCAGTAGCGGAGTTCAGTGTGAAGTGCAAATGGTCTTGCGAAAGAGCAAATGCAAAATATCATAGCTTTTTTGTTGAATCCAATAACAAAATACACAGAGTTCACGTTAGATTTCATAAAAAAGCTATGAAATTTTGCACTTGCTCTTTCGCAAGACCATTTGCACAAAATACTGAACTCCGTTAGTGTATTTATTAAAAATAAAAGTTGGGAATTTAGCACGTCATAGAGAAATCTTATTACATAATGACAAAAGTTTGTTCTTAAAAATTCAAAAAAAAAAATAAAAAAAAAATAATCTAAAACTGGTTTATTGCATCAACAACAAAATGCATGCCGAAATTCCTGTTTGCTCGAAAAGTGTTCAATGTAAAGGCTAGTTTGCACTATTATACTTTGTATTAATACATGTCAAAAACTCAAGTAATATATAAAAGTGTGATAGTGTGAATGCAATGTGTTTTGAAAATTACAAGTACATATTACAAAAAAAAAAAAAAAAAAAAATTTTACATCCCATACGACTTCATCGATATTTGAAATTTTTTTAACAATAATACCTTTCATTTGATCAGGGTTGCATTTTTACAAAAGTATGTTCATGTGTGATAGCGTGACCACAAACGGTAATGTTTCATTAGATTTTTTGACAGTCATAGCAAAACTCATTTCTATCTCACAAAGTATTATGGAATACGTAAGAAATATGTGATAGTGTAAACTAGCCTTAAGTAAAAATTAGACTTAAAATAACGTTAGCAAAACTAGTGAACACTGAGGTGAAAATATAAATATAATTAACATTTCATCCCCATCAGATGACGAGGTTGAATCCAATAATTGATTTATTGTCATTTCTGCACATATAATGGATGCGGTAGTATACACATTTTAACTTTTTCCTTAAAAATTGTTTAAAAATGCTCAAAAAATGACTAGTTTTTTTTCATATAACATGAAAATACCGTTGCCAGATTGCCAATTTATCGACACCAAGTTTTAAAGATTTTTTGGTTTGAAGACTTTTTATGAGAACAGTTTTATAACACCGAATCCAGTTAGACTTTATTAAACTGACAACCTTCCCTAAACTATGTAATGCTTTCTTAGGCCTTTCTACAAAATAATATAAAAGATAACTTTAAAAGCTTTTGTCCCAACAGCGATTTTTTCCCAACTTCGTCTGGTAGCCCTATATATAAACAGAAGTCCCTTGTTTCAGAGGTCATTATCAACACTGTCATTATTAAGGGTTATTTTTTTTAAAATTTTTTTTTTATCAGTATTTATTTATTGAATCTTCATATATTAAATATGAACTAACAATAATTAATCAAATCTTATCCCTTTATGTCCTGCCAGTGCCAGACAAAAAAGATTTAGTCATCACGGTTTCTGTTTACATATATAGGTAATTATCGCTCATCTGATTGGGTGAGTGCTGCAGTGTCTCTTCTTCTTAAGCGAGTGTGGCCGCCATAATTTAAAATATTTCGAGCTAATGGATTTGGGTACAGTTCCAGCCTTTTTAAATATTTTACTGCATATTTCGTTATCATAATTTTTACCAATGGCACATTGAGATCCTTGTGGATATTTGAGTTTTTGACATACCACGGAGCGGCTGTGATTATTCGAAGAAGTTTATTTTGGCGCCTTTGAATTTTTTCGATATTAGAAGCAGAGGCAGTGCCCCATAACTGAATACCGTAGCACCAAATTGGCTTTAAGATAGAGTTGTAAAGTAGAAGTTTGCAATCGAGACTAGAACAGAATTTCTTCCAATGAGCCAATTAATTTGAATTGCTTAATAAATGAACTAATTAATAAAATATTTCATTCCCAAAAATAATTTTTGATAATAAATTTGCATGTGCCCGGCAAATAAAAAACTGAAATGGCAAGCTGCTTTATTTAAGTAACTTGTTTTTTTAATTTTTGTTTTTTCTTTCTATCCTCTTACAACTACAATTTGTGTTGGAAAAAACCCAGCCAATTGTAGGGGAATGTAAGAAAGAAAAAATTGACGGTTTATTGTTGTGACTTTGTTGAAGCTTTGATATTGTTACATTTAAGACCAGAGTGTTTTAAAATTCTTATTCACTTTATGGTCTTACTTGTATAATATTTTTAGCTTTTCTAAAGTATTTGGAAAAAGTTTCCTGACGAGCTGGCCTAAGCAACCAGCGAAATGCGCATAGGAACTAGCTTTCCCACAACAATAAATTTCAGTGTTTTCATTTAAAAAATTGGGATTATTAGCACATCATTAATAAATGAACTAATTAATAAAATATTTCATTCCCAAAAATAATTTTTGCTTTTAGTTTCATTTGAGTTAATTTTGCTTCTATGTGCCATTTCCACGTTAAACGCCGATCTAGATGTATACCGAGATATTTTACATGCGAGTGTTGGGGTATTATTTGATTATTGATTTTAATATGGGGGCATGTTTCCCGACGCAATGTGAATGTTATATGTGCGCATTTTTGCTCATTGATCTTTATCCTCCATTGTTTTAACCACCTTTCCAGTTCAAATATGTGATCCTGTAAGTAACGAGATGCTTCTTGACAGTTTTCATGTACTCTTAGGAAAGCTGTGTCATCCGCAAATGTTGAGGTTTGTGTGTAGCTGTTTGTTGGCATGTCCGAAGTATAAATTAAGTATAATAGAGGGCCCAAAATAAAACATTTTTTAGAAACAAACACAAAATTGCATTATTTTAATTAAAATGACACCTTTTTTGTAGAAAAGAAAACACCATTAATTAAAAAAGTGGAAGTATTTGTCTCCCTAATCATTTTAGGAGCGTAATTTTGGAATCTAAAAAAGACATTTCGATTGCCTTGGTACATCGTGTAGGTAAATTGAAATAATTTGTAAGTGGACTTGTTGCAGGCCTATTGTATAAATGAACTAAACAATTTAATAGTACGATCAAATTTTATTTTTTATATGAAAATAGTCCGGAAATTGGAAAAATTAGAAAATGACTTAAAAACCAAAGTATTTATAATTTTCTCGCATCTACGGTAATTGATGTACCAACAGAAGTCGCCGCAAATAAGAAACAGTTAAACTTAAAATTTTACTTGAAACTAACTGCCTGTTTGTAGAACGCGGGCGCAAAAGTGACTCGCTGAACTTACATTTAAAACAAAAACAAAATTTGTTTTTGTTTTGTTAAGCGAGTCACTTTTGCCCTCGCGTTCTACAAACAGGTAGTAAGTTTTAGAAAAGTTTAAATTTTCAGTTGTATCCTTAGAAATTTTTGTGCGATTACGATTACCAAGATGCAATTAATCGCATTTGCGATTGTAAGCAACTTGAATGCTCTAGTTCATACGAGAATTTATTTATGTGCTACAGAAATATTGGGAGGGTTCTATTTTCCATTCTTACGAAAATTATAAACATTATTATACATTCAATCACTTGCCCTCACGTACAGCTGTTAACTTTGGTATGAGTTGTAGCGGTGGTTGTTTGTACTAGTATTGTTCACAATAACAATGTACTCATCAGTTACTAGGTATATTATTTCATTATAATGTTATGAGTGCACTCGAGGGCGAGCTAAGAAGTCGGTTGTCAAAAATTATTTATAAATAACTAACTAATAAAAAATATTCTTATTTTGCGAAGCACTAATAGTAAATTTTAAAAAGTATGTGCACATTAATGCGCTACGCTCATAGCTGCTAGATAAAATTGGTCGAATATCGTCAAATTTTGAGGAAAAATTCGTCAAAATCGTCAAATTGACTAAGCTAAACCGCCACAAAAATCGACATTGTAAAAAAACCACTAATTTTAAATAACAGCCTGTTTATAGAACACGACAAAGCTAACTCGCGACCAGCCAATTGATGGACGAATACGTAATAAATAGCGTTTGTATAACTCGACTTCACTTTGTCGTCCAGCTTAAGGGCATAATAAACCACACAAATAGCTTGGCAAACATGTAAAAATTTCACGTTTGTACAAATATATTGTGTGGTTAATTGGGATGTTTTCTGTTTGGACAAACATTTGAAGCAATGTTTGTAGAAATATTAAAAAATTTTAATATTTGACAGACATGTTGGATATTTGTCAAACTTTTTGTGGTGTCTAGTGCTAAAAGTAATCATTTCAGCCAAAACTTTGCAGAACAAAGAAGTAGGAGAAGAAGCAATAACATCATTTTCAGCCGTAAATTCTAGTTTTTTAGCAGTATTGTTTGCACCAAAACAGCAACACTCACGCATTGTTTGTCTATATATATAAAATAGGATGTGTGTATGTATGTATGTGTGTATGTAACGTATGGACTCCACAACGGCTGGGCCGATTTTGATGAAATTTTCAGGGAATCTTCAGAATATTCAGGCGGGTGACACTGTGAAGTCTGATTTCTGATTTTCGGTCTGGGGGCGGAGGGGCGTGGCAAAATCCATAACTTGAGAACGGCTTGACCGATTTGAACGATTTTCTTTAAAATGATCGCCATGGTCCAACTTAGGTTTTTGCGGAAAGAAAACTTTGCCCCGCCCACTTTTACGCCCACTTTTTTCGATTTACCTAAAATCAGAAAACGGCTCCATCGAGTTGACTAATTTTTCTTTCAAATGTTCGTATTAATCAACTTTAAGTGTTCATCGAAAGAAAAATTTACCACGCCCACTTTTTCTATTAAGCGCATAACTGGAGAACGGCTTGACCAATTTGGACGATTTTTTCTTTAAAATGATCGCCATGGTCTAACTTAGGTTTTGCGGAAAGAAAATGTTGCCCCGCCCACTTTTACACTCACTTTTTTCGTAAGGTTCACAGCATATATATACATACATACAACCATATGTATTTTCAAATCAAATGTAAATCAAACATATGTATATGACCAACACTTTAATTTATAATGTTACTACTTGACCCGGCTCCGCTAGCCTTAAGATGAAGTAATCAATAAATATAATTTCCAATTTGCCTTAAATATGTACATGTGTTTCTTTTTTCATTGAACCCATATCTACACCATATGTAAGTTATTCTGTAAAAAAACTTTATGATAGGTATTTCATGGATTTTTATTTAAAGGCCGTAAATTTCGTTTAAAGATCAATTTAAATCGTCTGGTAATACAACACTAATGTTTGCTTAGGGCCAGCAACGCGGACCGGGTCAGCTAGTTTACTTATAAAAACGATTGGTAATTTGTACATTTAATTATTTGTTACAAAAATAAAAGTTAAAAATTTAATTGGACGGTTTTTTCAATTGAATTTGGCAAAAAAATTAAAAACAAAAGAAAATTATACTAGCCAATTGTCAAAGCGCGCAAAAAGATGAGAGTTGGCTAACTTTTTGCTTCGCTCCGCTTTGAAAGTACTTTATGTGACATGTTTCGTATAAGTATCTTATTTTATCTTAGATGTCAAATCGAATCGGTAACGCAACGCGAAGCAAAAGTTTTATCTGAAATGGCCTTTATTCCCTTTACGTTAATTCGTGTATGTGTCAAATATATAGAAGAATGTACTGTTGCCAACAACTTAAAAAATATTTTTTGTTTACATTTCTTCATACGTAATTGTATTTTAAGCTTAAAAGAACGGCAGCCCTATCCTCGTGCATAAATAAAACACATCTGACATACAGCAATAATAAATATACATACATATAAAAAACTAATAAAAACAAATTTTATATATTTTTTTTAAATTGTTAAAAAACAAAATTTGCTTATCTAATAAACTCAAGTGGTATAACTTTTCTAATATGTAAGTGATAGTTTAATATCAGTTATTTTAATGCGAAAAATGTATGCAATTAAAGCAATTACATTTTTAATAATAAAATTTTAGTTACCTGTTTTTTAGAAAGTTCAGTTTCTTATTTTTGTTTTTCCTAAAAACGAGTATAGTTTTTACTCGCCGAACTTTGACATTTACGATGAGGCAAATCGTTATATACAAACCAAATTAATTGACAGCTTCTACGTTTTTTAATACAAATCGTCAACAGTCGCGGTCTAAAACCCAAAAAAAGAAACACTTTAATAAGTTAGCGCTTATTCTTAGCGAGTCGCGTTCTACAAACAGGCAGTCACTTTTGAACATTTGTTGTTATTTTAAGTTTCCGCTGCTAATATAATATATTATATTCTGCAGGTTTTTCAAATTAATAGAAACATTTTCGTTTAGAAACTTTCCCAGCGGTAAATATTAAAAGGTCCGCAAGTGGCAGGACGTTTTAAAGCCTCTATACTCCTTTCTAAAAAAATTATAAATTTGTTTTTGCTACTCCCTTATTTTGGAAGTGGTTCAGTTTTATTTTTTTTAAATAACCTTCCTTACCCCTTTCTTTGGAAACGGAACGAAGTTGTAAGTAAAGGGAGTGTGGAATACCTTGCTCCCACTGACAACGTGTGTAAGAGAGGCTTGTGTCTGCACAATAAGGCCTTCTATATTATTGTATTATTTAAAAATGTTGTCACAAGAATTGGCATTCATAAGAAAGGTAGGAAACTAGGAACTAAATCCATGAGATATCGAACGCCTTTTTCACACTTTAAGAATTCTGCTAAAGTGCTTAGAGAGAGTGGTTGTAAAATGGATCTTATAAAAAATATGCATCGTGCTAAAATAAATCGTATTTTGTATTATTAACAAGTAAGATATTAAAATGAATGCCAATCGAACAAAGTATCTAAGAAGCTAAGGTAAAATGTGAAATTATATTAAACATATTTTGAAATTTATACAAAATTTGTCATTTGAAAAATCGTTTTTATACCCAAAATAATGAAAATTACGATAAATCATCAAATCTGGCAGCCATGGCTACGCAATAAGACAAACAGAGATGCAATCAGGTAAGTGAACTAATTCTCAAATTAAAAACAAAATAATAGAACAAATGAAGAGCCACGACATGCCCGTACTAGAAAGCAGATTTGCAAGGTAGCATATTAAAGAATAATGAAAACGACAAAAAATTCAGTATAAAAAGCTGATCGTTACATTCATTAAATTTTATATGCGCTGAATAAAGTGCTATTTGCTACCCTCATTGAAACAAATTAAGTACATTTCATTTAAAAGAGATCTCGTGCATTGACAACGAAATAATTTCTACGAAATTAACATATGTCTCCAAATATTCAGGCATTGTCCTTATATGGGAGGTTATGCACTAGGGATAGCGATTATTCGACTTTTTTTAATAGCCGGTTTTCGAATATTAAGAATAGTTGCTATTTTAAAAAACCCGGTTTTCGGTTAAGCAATTTTTAAATAACCGGTTAACCGTTTTTAAGTCGAATACTTAAAAACACAAAAAACAAAACAAGGTAAGGAACCAACAAAATACACGATATGATAAAATCCAAGAAAAGTGTTGATCAAACTTATTGATTTACTAAACTTTATTTGTAAGAAGATATTTGTATAATGTAATTTCGAAACTGTTGAATGATATTTGATCTAGACAAACGTTTTGCAAAAGTAAATAAATTATAGGAATTTTATAAAGTTATTATTTGAAATATTCTCTCAAATTTATTTTGAATGAGTTTTAATTTAATGGTGGTTAAGCATGTCTATATAAATCAACCATATTTTTCAAAAGTTGCAACCAAAACCTCTTAGCCAGGATTATCTATTCAAATTATTTTGTTTCAGCATTATAGAAACGAATAGTGAATTTAACATTCTTTTTGTGTAAAATATTTGTCAATTCGTCGACTTTAATTTAAAATATTCCATGACATTCAATTTTGTTTTTTAGTTCTTGGTGTTTTAATAAATAAAACTGATTCCGCCGCAATGTTGTAGTTTTCAGCATGAAGAGATGCTAGAACTACTTAAGAGTTTTAAGTGCCTTAACGGGCATTTCGTCCTCGGCAACACAATATTTTACCCAATGATTATTTTTTTGCAGCGCATTTTAGTAAAGTACTATTTGTCGTCTCCTGAGAACTACTTCGATCGAGTTAAGTTTCATTTGGATCACATTAATGACAAGCATGTGGACTAATTAAAGGTGATTAATAAGTCGTGACATGGAAGAACCTTTGTAACTTATCATTTTAGGGCACTTCAGGCAACTATCTTTGTCTTTTAGTTCGCGTTCTATTTATTTTTTAACTGCACACGTTTTTGTAGTATTTTGAATAGTTTTTGGTTTTTTTTCTACAAGAACTCACGCTTTTATAAGCGATTTGTATTTACAGTGTTCATAATGTTTTTTCACCTCTGTTACACTTTGTTTTGACATTCTTTATAAAAAGTTTAAGTTTGGCCAATATTCCTTTAGAAAATACTTAAATTACGGGTGCATCTACAACAAGAGTAAGGAAAATGTATATAAATTACACATTACTAAAATAACCGGTTTATTATACCAAAATAACCGGTTAATTCGATACTCGAAAAATGGGCATTTTAAAATAACCGACTTAGGCAAGGCTAAAATAACCGGTTAAAACCGGTCGAATAATAACGGTTCGATCTCCCTATTATGCACTCAATTTCCCAGTTCATTTCTCTTTTTGACCAATTCCTTGTATTGATAATCAAACTTTTTGTTCCAAGTTTCAAAACTTTTACCGTAACCGTTCTGTAAATAGCTGATATTGAGATTTGTTGTATTTGGGGGCTATCAACATTGCGGAATTGACATTGCTCTGTTGGCGTATTGGTTTTTGCGTGCTGTTTTTGTCACTCAAAAGTTCTGATGTGATTTTGCACTATTTGTTGGTGTGATTTCTTTTGCAGTTTTTGTATAAGAGGAATGTATAAAGGGTGAGCTAAAAGTCACCATGATGTTTAAAAAATTTAAAAACTTTTTCGTTTATATATCCCTGATTTAAATAATAATTTTTAAGCCCCATGGTGAATTTTTGACCACCCTGTACATAGATAATTTTTCTTTTGTAATAATAAAATATAAAAGATTAAAATTTGTATATTTCAAAAGCACTTTTAACTTCGGCCTCGTTTGCCTTTAAGTATGGTTGACTATTAAACAAAATCATTAATGAAACTTACACCAATAATTTATGTATGTGTTCATATCGTTAAAAACTAGACAACACACACAAATTACCATTAATAATAACATCACTGAGACTGTGTGTCACACTGCACCACAATAAGTATATATATATATCATTAACATCAAAGGATATATTTTTTGTGTGTTGGAATGTGCTGCTCAGATATTTGGAAAGGAGGAAGACAAGAAAGCCAGGAAAAATATCATTGTGTGACACTACTTTCATTTAACAAGTCTTTCAATATGCTTGTCGGTGAGTGAAGGCAAATGTTTCACCTTTTTTTTTTTTTTTTTTTGCCATCTCATTTGGGGCCATTGTTGTTCAAAATCAACCTACTTTTCTAGTCATGGATGTTTATTTGTTTGTTTCTATGTCTGCAACCTCAAGTAATTATTTGCATTCAATTATATGACCAAAAGAAAAAAATATAAGTGTTTTAAGACGGAATGTCCTATCACAATGTCTTAGTATAGGGGGAAGGATAACTGTCTTGTAAAACTTGATAATTTAATTGTCAATATTTAAAGCTCAAATAAAAGATGTTAAAAAATTAATTTTTGAACAGGAATTAAGCTTTTCTACAGTTTTCAAATTTCAGAACTCTATTATCATTTGAGTATAGTTTTAGGATTTTATTTACCCATACTGTTTGAATTATTTTAAGCGCCGAAATGTTGATTCCTTGGTGTTTCTTAATACACATATTGTTTTACTATACTCACACCAAAATAGGCGTGAGGGTATTATGCGTTTGTGCTGACTTAGAACCACTTTCTTAGTTGATGTAACGAATTTCACCCATGTAAACTTTGTGCGCAATTTTGAAGATCATTTCATGAAATTGTATACATACTAGGGTATTCATTTAATCGGGATTTTGCTTTAATCGGGTAATCGCTCGATTAATTAACCGAGGTCTTGGTTTAATCGGTTTATATTGTTTTTGATCGGTTAACCGATTAATAAAATAAAAATGCTTAACTATTTATTATTTGGAGTTTATAAGTTAAAACAAAACAATAACATAACAAACATAACAATTCTGGAACTAAAACGAACAAACAAAAGAATAATTCATAAATATGTAATACATATTTTTTTAATTAATACATATTATGTATTAATTAAAAATTTAACTGTATGATCATTTTATTAGTTATTTCAATAGTTTAAGAAGATCATATAAAATAACTTTTTATGCAAATAATTTTGTTTAAATGTTTAGGATTCAAACATTTATTTCCTTTAGTTTGTATAAAACTTGACTTTGAAAAAGTTATTTAACTTATTGAAGATGTTGATTGTGTTTGTTGATCAAAAGCAACCAATAATACAGAATATCTAATTTCTCTGTCCATTTCCTGTATATTTGTAAACATATAAAATCTTCCATTACTTCATTATTGTCCTGTTTTAACTTTTTTAAATTTTTAGCACTTCTAATTGTTTCGGTTAATTATGTTAAAAGATTGATATGAAAATATATGAAAAGAAACAATTAACTAAACGCATACATATAAAAAGTGCGTGAAACAAAAAGATGTTGACAGCAAACACTTATTTAAAATGTAGATCACTGAATACCTTCTACAATTGTATGAAAATATGTTTTCTAAACACAACCTTTTGTATATGAGACGAAACAAATAATTAAAAGCACAAACAAATATGTTATAATACTACAAAAAGTAAAAAATGTTGTTACATCGGTTAATAGACTTAAGTTAACCGGTTTAATCGTTAATCGGAAAAGGAAATTTTAAATTAACCGATCAGTTAATCGGGCAGAAATTAATCGGTTAACCGATTGACGGTTATAATAGATACAATGTCATTTTAATTTTGTGCTGGTAGGTCCAGATTTGACCATAGGTCCACATATTATTCTTGTCTCTAAAATTGCTTTAAGACGAACAAATCGTATATACATAGATGTTGATATCTAAATTATTTTAGGCGCAAAGGGTTCTTAAATATAAAAAAGATATACGGCATGACCTTGAGTCTTTAGTCCGATATATATGAAAATTTAAACGCACGTTGCTAGTTTTATGTATATCATCATGACCACTTTTTGTAACTTAATGGGCATTATTGAAGCTAATGGTGTTTTATTTTCTAAAAAAAATGTGACATTTTATTTAAACAAATGCAATTTGGTGTTCGTTTATTGAAAATGCTTCGCTCTCTAAAATGGTGGCTTGTTTTATTCTAAAAAATGCACCCTTACTAATGGCATAAGGCATTGCACTTTACGTCCCGTATAAATCGACAGTAAAAAGAGGGCGTCTGTTTATATGTAGGGTTACCAGACGAAGTTGCGAAAAAATCGCCTCTAATCAGGACAGTAAAAATTTAAAATTTCAATAGTTATTTTTTCTATTATTTAATAGTAAAAACATAAGAAAGCATTATATTATGAAGGGTTGTCAGTGACATAAGATTTAAGTGGATTCGATGTTATAAAATGGTTTTTGAACAAAAAACGTCAAATCAAGAAATCTGAAAAAGCAATCTGGCAAAGGTATTTTCTTGTTGACATATTTTAGAAAAACAAACTAAAGAAATGGGAATTAAGTCATTCATTTTGTTCATTTATTTATTTATTTAATATCAATCTATTAACAAATTTTGGTTTATGTATATTTCTTTTTTATATTTTGAAGAACAAACTTTTTAATTTATGTACATATTTTTTTTTTATATTTTGAACAACAAGCTTTTTGTCAGCTGTTAAAAACAGGGCGGACCAATTTTGTGTTTTGTTCTCGTCAAATAAAAAATTGCATTATTAGAGGGTTGGCAAGACATTTATACATGTACCTTTTAACAAGGTGGTATTTTTTGTAGAAAAGAAAACACCATAAAATTACATTTTTCATTTTCTGGACACATGGGAGGTAGGCGTGTCCTTGGACCGATTTCTCCAAAAATTTCTATGTTTCTTAACTAAGATATTTGATGCCAGTCTACAAAATTTCAAAAATATATGCGTTATAATGGCGACAAAGCAGTGTGCGACTCGTTCTGGAAAAAATGTAATAATTTTTCTTTCGGCCCTTTTCGGTGTCTGTAATATACAGTGAGCCACACTCACAATTGAACGTTTTTTCGAAAATGGAGGATCTGGCACAATATATATTCGCGTAACTCAAAAATGATTTAGTTTATTAAATATACTAAGAAAACCGAAATTCCGCAATAAGATTACCTTTAAGAAAGGCCGCTGTCGTTTTAGAAACATTATTTTTGTTTCTTCAAAAATAATAAAAAATTGGAAAATGAAGCTATTCTTTTAATTTTTGTAGACGTATAGAAAAACGAAGTTGCAAAGTTTATTCAATAAACTTAAATGTTTTTGTGTTACGCTAATATATGTTGTGGAGCCTACTCCATTTTTGAAATAGCGGTATATCTCGAAAACATAAGCTTACTTTAAAAATCGGTAAGCACCATTGGATTCAGCGTACCCGAATTAGGTTAAAGCGCCAGGTGCCCGCTTGTCAGATAGCACAGTGTTATTATTAACACAAAGTTTATGATAATGATTAAAGTGTTAAATTTTGGATGTGGCTCACTGTATGTGAATCTGTGCTTAAATGTTGTAGGTATTACATATAGAAAAATCTAGGTGGATATATGTGGATAAAAAAAGTTGCTACTCTTTAAAGATTACAATTAATGTAAAATTTGCTGGATTTATTTATACATTTACAAATTGATGTTACACCAAAAGTATACATATTTTTTATAAAAATATAGTCATAGTAGGGTACATACCTTCAACAGAATATTCCATAACAAAAAACTCATAAAATGCAAATGAAAATTACCTCCCTTATAAGGGTAACTTTGCCCCCTTGATAAGATACCTTTATGAGGTAATAAGCAAATTAATTCTTGGAATTCGTTACCCGTGGGGTTGCTTAAAAGTCGTTATCAGTGGCTCCTGAAAATTACGTCATGACTTTTGTCCCGCTAGCATGTTCTAGCCGAATCACTGTGCGCCCGTTAGTGTGAGACTGACCAGGACATACACGTGGCAATTTGAGCGTATAATCCGTTAAGCTTATAAACTCGTCCCTTGTTAGGAAGCTGGGGCCATTGACTTGAGTTTTTACCGTTACCTAAGGAACGAAACACTTTTTGATTTAGTCCATTATAGAACTGAATCGAGTTAAACTTTGCGGACATATATTATCTTTCATGACTTGGTTCGGTTCAGCTGTGAGCTCTCCATATTTTAATCTATATCCGTTTTTTTTAATTATGTAAATGTCCACCATTAATTTAAGTCCTTTATTTTTGTAAGTATATTAAATATGTTTATAGAAAGCTTTAAATAATACGAATTAAATTTTCATTTTCCACTTAGGGACCTTTCATTTCCACTCAAACTTTTTCTTTTAACAATATACAAGGTCTCATATTCAAAGATTGTATCACTTTTTATCTGAAACTTTTACTCATGTAATTATGTGCATTAGTTTTTCAAACATACATTCAAACGACACACATGAAAAGTATTGAATAATGACCTCTATTTACAGAAAATATAAATGTCACATATTTTTTAAGTTTGTTTGTGGTAAAAATAAAAGAAATACAATTTACTTTAAATATTTTTAAAGAGCTAATAAATGTGTGCCAAAAAGAAACAAATTTAAATTGTTACTTTTAAGTTTATATTTAGTGCACAATTTAAAAATCTTCTTATCAAGCTTTTACTTGATTTATTATTTATGTATGAACCTTTTAGCATTAAGCTTCTAAAGAAGCTAATCAAGATCAGGAAACCCCATTTTTAAAAGTCTATATAAAACAGGTAAGTATATTCTGATATGCCGAATCTTCTATAGTCTTCACTATGGTGCAAAATATAACAGAGAGTTATATAAATCCAGTTTTTTAAATATAAAAAACTGATAACCAAGATGCTTGTCCCAAATTTTGGAACTTTGGCTCCTGCCGCTCTCCAGATATACATAAAAATAAAAAAACAACAACAAGGGATTTTGGGTAACAAAAGAGGCAGCCGTGGTTTTTGCTCATATCTTAACTATTTGTGGACCTACCAGGCTGAATATTAATACCAAACAATTCCGGACAAAATGTGACATAAATATATAACTACCCAGACCCCTTCATATCAGGGGCCTTCGAGAAACTCATTTCAGCGGACACACGGACAGACAGACACCGTTAAATAAACTTCGCTCCTTATAAGGACCAAGACTTATAAGGTCTTAGATCATTATTGTAGAAGCTACAAACGGAATGACAAACTTATATTTTTTACCTTCGGTGAAGGGTTTAAAAACTTATATTTACCAACATCTACCATCGGGGAAGAGTATAAAGATTTAAAAAAAGGTTAACAAAATCGGTAGTAAAATAGATAATAGAGATAATAATATAGATAACGCACTGTTTAAACTGTACGGTTAAACACGAACAACAACCATACCCACAAACTACACGCTTTTTCCAATAGTTCCAAGTTTTGTTTATTTTACGTGGTTGCATTATTAAATCCGTTGAAATCCAGTCAAAATAAATTTTATTAGTACTGATCTGTTGCGTTCGTTGCTAATGTCGATAGCCCCAACAACGCCGCTTTAAGTTTTCTGTCCACTATTACTGACTGCATCGGTGTTTTTGGCTTTGTTTGGTCCTACCTTTTTATATTTTGATAGTAAAAGTTTATGTTCGTGCTGCTCCCCCTCGGGGGTGAAGGTTTTATCTCAAGGATATTTCAACTTCTTGTGCTACATTCTCCAGGGAAAATCAGGTGCAGTCAATACCTGTGACTCGGCCAAGATACAAAATACACAGATTTTTGAGATCACCCAATTTCTTGAGATCGCGGCTGACCAGAAATCCCATGTATCTGGTACCACGGGAGTCAGTAGCCCTCGGTGGCATGCCACCGGTCTGACTATTGGTTAAGGCCGCCGTTAGTATGCTTCTTGCGTGGAATGCTTGCTGTCTTTCAGGGAGATTGTTTTTGCGGAAGTTTCGCCTGTTTGCTGACAGGATCCTTTCATGGATTACGTGGTGGTTATGGTTTAAACTTTAAACCCAAAGTCGTGGGTAGTTATAGTTCCGAAAAACCCACAAAGGGCTTTAGTCTTACCACTTGTGGAAAGCTACGACCTGAGGAAGCTACTGGCATTTCCTAAAG
The DNA here is from genome assembly GCA_943735925.1 of Pollenia amentaria. Classification (NCBI taxonomy): domain Eukaryota; kingdom Metazoa; phylum Arthropoda; class Insecta; order Diptera; family Polleniidae; genus Pollenia; species Pollenia amentaria. The sequence continues at coordinate 192,400,727 of OX031008.1, read as the reverse complement.
CAGTGGAGGTAAAATAGCTCCAACTCATAAACAAAGGGCGAGTATATAATTTTGCTGGATCCTACACTCAAATTGCAAACTTGGTGTGGTGGTCCTCTCAAGCTCAGGGGCGGTTCAAAGTTAGGAAAAATGTTAAACAACATATATTATTTCATGCGAAATCTTTGACATGTATCAATGTTACCTATCCGTCGATTTTGCACAACTTGACGTTTTTATTCCTTCAAAGTATGCGACATTGTTTTGCGTATGTAAACAAAACCCACATGTATTTTACTTAAAGGTATTTTTTTAATAAACAATTAAATAAAAAAGTACATAATTAAGTTATATCGGCCATACTCTGCACAAGTTCAGTGCTCAAGTCTGGCACTGTTGAGTGCACCCAGAGAAAAAATATGTTTAAATATGGTCACCTCCAACAAAACTATTTTTAAATAAAATTGTAAACATATTATGGTTATTTTAACCATATTATTGTCATTGATAACCATATTATGGTTCAATTAGTCCTCTATCAAGAAGGCACAACCATATTATAGTTGTCTCTGAACATGTTTTGGTTTATAATAACTAAAATATGTTTAACATTTATAATAGCATGGTGGATTTTCAACCATAGAATGTTGCTCTTGGAAAAGAGGAAAATACTATTGTTAATTTAAAAACAAATTATGGTCATATTTAACCATAACATGTTTAGAGGCAACCATAATATGGTTGTGTCTTCTTGATGGAGGACTAATTTAACAATAATATGGTTGTTGGTGACAATAATATGGTTAAATTAAACATAATATGTTTAAAATTTTCTTTAAAAATAGTTTTGTTGGAGGTGACCATATTTAAACATATTTTTTCTCTGCGTGTGTGATTGTGCTTTTTACACCATTTTTTTTTTTTTTTTACTTTTTTTAAAGTTTTGTTCCATTTTCTATCTCTGGGTATTTCCAAAACAATGAAATTTTCATTAAAAAATTATTTTTTTTTTTCGATTTAGCTAATCAGTTACCACGCTCACCATGTACAAAATTTGTTTTTAGCAAAGTGCTTTGTTTTTATCGAACGCCGAACGTCAACCGAACATAACCTTTTCACGAAACCCAACTCCGAGCCCCAACGCTCTTCGGACTCTGATAAGTACTATACGAAAGTTTTCAATAAAAACAAATAAGAATGTATAGTCGGTCAAGCCAGACCATATGATACAAATTTGACCATAGCTCCCATCTTACATACTAAGATTTGTAAGGACGTTATGCCATTAAAATCTATTTTCGGGAGTAGTATTTGTATGGGAGCTATGGTCAAATATAGACTGGTTTCAATAAAATTTGGTAAGATGATATTGATTGCAAATTTAATCTTAATACCAACATAATAAAATGGACACGAATTCTTCTATTCCGGGAAGAAGCTTCTATGGGGGTTATGTGATATTATAAGCCGATTCTCCCTATTTTAAATAGGCATTTTTCTAGTGCCAATGAGAACGTCTGTACCAAATTTCATCAAACCAAATTTGCGACCTATACTTTGGGCACAAAATTTACATGGACTGCCAGCCAGCCATTCATCTAGCCGGACCGAAATCGTTAGATCAACTCAAAAAGTGATTCTGAGTAAATCGGTATTCCTACAGGTGTGTCTAAGTAGGTCCAAGCATCCGCACATATGCATAATACCCTCTCCACTTATGTTGTGTGGGTATAAAAACACCTGAAATGGATTTTGGAACATCTTACCTTTTTTCACTCTAATATGCCTATAAAACAGAATCGGGAAATAAGTCCCGAATATTTACGAAAAAATATCTTAAATTCCTAGGATATTAAAGTCGGAAAACGTCAAGAATTGCACTACAAAGTTTTTAGCTAATGTGCTGTTTTCACAACACAAATGATTGAACGTGTAGTAATCGAGCAGTTCGAAAATATTATGGTCGTCATAATCAAACTTCTTGAAAGTAATTGGCGAGATTATAAATAAATTTGAAGTGACTGGAATCATTACAGATTTGGTCAGGCATGTGCATCCTCGCAATGTGCGCTCTGCTGAAAATAACGCTTCTGTTATTGAAAGAGTGGCGAATAATCCGAATTTGTCAAAAATCGCTAGGGCCGTGTGATAACCGCCTTTTTTTTTTTTGGCCTGCAATTGAAGATTATGAACTGGCCGATATGTGGTTAAAACAAGATGTTGACACAAGCCGCACAACACGACCGATTTGGTTTTATTGCAGGGAAGTTTCCAGATGAGTAGTAATTTTTGCATGCGATTAGACTTTTTCTTTATGGAGCTACGTAAAAGATTCACTCAGATAATCCCCTTACGTTTGAGAATTGGACATTCGTCAATTTATCGCTGATATACTGTCCGAAATGTGAGAAAAAGTAGCCGGAAACTACCTCAAAAGAATCGACTGCTGCAACCAATCTCGAGGGTCATTTAATTGAAATTATACGAGTATTTCGTACGTAATGGAAAGCCCAAACATTTTAATATAACAAAATTTTCATCGAAATCATTGATTTATGTGTTTTTTTTCACTTTATTTCTAAAATCGATAAATGGATAATCCGTTATCTTTATTTCTGTTTTCTTCGACTTTTTACTTTAATCTAGAATCTAGAATAATGCGAGCAACGGGAGCGCTTTAATCAATATTTGACGATGATGCAAAAAATTTCAAGATAAAAGAAAATGTGACCGATCGTTCCCTGTTGGGGCTCGAATATCTGAAACAAGTCTCATTCTTTACCATTTAGTTATTTTTAAATATTTTTGTTCTTATATTGAACAAAATAAATAAATTAAGTCCCTTACATTCTACATAATTGGTTAACTGGTTGGTTCGGTCCCGTCCAAAGCCAAACCAATGTGATCAGCAATTAAAAAAATGTTATTTAACAGTAAATGATTTCTGTTGCTCCAGGTGCATTAGACAAACACACTTACAATTTCTAATTATTGTTCTTTATTTTAACCATGGTATAAAACCAGGTACGCTCGAGGCTACAACAAATGTACAATAAAAAAAACAGTAGGAACTGTAAAATGTTGTTTGTTTCATTATATATTTTGTGTGTAAACAACCTCTGACAGTTCCTATAACAAAACAATAAAAATCCCTAAAAAAGCAAAGAAAAAAATCAGCTGATGCTAAGAGCTTACCTGGTAGATGAGTTTACAAAAAAAAAAAAAAAAAACACGTACTCACTCCCTTGTACTCAGTGTGGCCAGATAAGCATTTATTTAGGGCCAGATTTTCGTGAGGTAGATTTTTGAAATTCGTGAGGATATAATAACCCTTATTCTGCGTTTCGATTCGGGTCGAATATTTCTCCGCTTATCAATTTTGGTAGTCTGCGTTCCGTTTCATTTCAATTTTCCTTTTCGATTGTATGTATCTTGCGATCGTAGCTACGTTTTATCCAGTTGTTTATTTACTAACGTAAAGCTTTTCGATTTTTTTTTCATTTAATTAGAGAACTGTGTAATTAAAAAATGCACATAAGTAAAATGAATGACGATAAATATTTTTTTAATTACTATTTTTTTTGTACTAAAATTTAAAAGCAATAAAATAAATTATTGCATGTCGACAACAACACCTGAACAATACGAAAAGCTGGCAAAATTTTTTTAATAAATTTTTTTTTTTTGAAAATTAAGTTTTTTTTTTATTTTATTAATTTACCACAGTTTTTTGAACTAAATTTAACTTTTTATAAAAATGTTTTTAAAATTGCTTATTTGTTTCTCTTCCGATTTCATATGTTTCATTACAAAACTGCATATCTTGTCTTTATTTCTATAGATTCAGTTTTTATTGGAATACCTTTTTTCGATTGATGCGTTACTGAATGCGGGAACGAAATCAAAATGCAGAATATGGGTGGTTATTTTTTGATATAACATTTTTTAATGTTTTTAATTTCCTGGAAATGTGTATTTTGTTTCGAAACGTTTTCTATGACCATTTGGGTCAAAGAATTTCGATGTCTAATAGATTCTAGTTTTCATATTGCAAATTTCGAGTACTATTTTTCATTTTACTGGTATTATTATTTTCTTTCAAAATCTATTTGGCTGTTTCTAAGTTTTCGCCACTTTTCTTTCCTTCGGTTAATTTTTAAAGGCTTCGGAGAATGTTTTAAACAATATTATGATATTATACTATTTTTAACATACGAATCTGATGTTTAAATACGCTTGCCTCTCATCAAATTCAATTTATATCAATATCATCAAAAATAAATTGATTTGGAACAAACCTTCTAAATTAATATAAATAAATAGTAAAATATTTGTAAATTATTTGGAGACTTTTAAAAATAAAAATCCTTTAATAATTTAAATAATAATTTGAATTGCTTTTTTTCTATTTATTGTTGAAGAAATCAAATTGTTTTTATAAACTAGAGGTCTTAAAGTGAAATGATTGCAGAAAACTCCATTAATTTTTTTAGAAAACAAGATGCAAAAATAAGGAGAGGATAGCAATCGACAATGTCAAGATTGTAAACATATTAAACTTTATTTAATAATTTCAAATATTTAGAGTATAAAAGGATTTTATTTTTAGGATGGGCACTTTTGGGGACTTCACACTCAAATTGGGGACATTAACCAAAAGTTTTCTGGCAACACTGATTATACTACAAAAAACTTTCTCACTCTCTTTTTCTATCACTCTCCTGAAAATTTTGTTGATATCTGTTTCTTAATTCAGTAATTGTTTTGATTGTGTTGTTGTGATAATCCAATTTATACAAAGATTTCTTACTTTTTAGTCTTGTTGCTTATTTTGTTGTTTTTGTCGCTGTTGTTATTAAATATTTTGTAGAACATACACGCATGTGCCAAAAATATGTGGGCAACAAACAGCAACCAGAAGCAGTAGCAAAAATGAAAGTGTGCAGCAAAAAAACCTAATTTTTCGTTAGAAAACTGTGTTATTTTTTCTTTCTTCCATTAACCACAAGTTTAAGGACACAATTATCTAATTTTTTATTTAAACTTTTTGTACTTTTATTTAAAAATTTTCTATTTTATTCAATCTCTTTTAACTGCTTTAAGTGGTTTTTATTATTTAAAAAAATTTATTTTCGCTTTTAATTTAATTGTGGAAGCCATTAAGTAAAATTTTCTTTTACAGTTTTTTTAATGTTTGTATTTTCTCAAGCAAATTCCGTAGCTGTTTCCGTGTTTTAAGTTATTTTTTCCAACTAACACCATACCGTTTAAGCCCCCAAATAAAACTAAACAAAATATTGTTTGTGCAACATAAGATACTCCTCTGTGAGGTATTTTAAGTCCCCTTTCAGACAGGCAAAGTTTACTTTGACAAAGTCTGTTGAATTCTCTTTTAAACTTTGTTTGGTGCTCAGACACACAAAGTTTAATTTGACAAATTTTTGTTTTCTCTTGTTTGAATATAATATATAAACAGCGTTGCCAGAATGATGATTTTATCATATTTTGGATTATTTTTTTTAACAATAATATGATTAAAGATTTTTATCTCAAATGATGATTTTTTATTTTTAGAAATTCTGATTTTTACTTTAATTTTGCTTATAGAAAATCACGATTATTTAAACAGTAAATTTTTAAAAAAATGAAGTTTTGCATCAGCTTGATGTGTGTTGGTGCTGCACACTTTTGTACCCAGTATCTAGAATACACAAAATTGCATCATTATTTCTGGACATAAAAATATTAAAAAAGGCATTTTATAACCTATTTCCAATGTGCGAAAGAATTCCTTCTTTCGAACAACTACATTTAAAACAAAAACAAATTCTTTGTTTTAAATCAGACTGATGAAATATTTGAAAGCAAACATCAAATATTTCATTATCGTAGTCTGAACACCAAATATTTTTGAGTATCAAATAAAATAACAGCTGATTTTGAGCAAATAAAAGTATTTGCCGGCAAACAAATATTTGTCCAATGTGAACATAGTGTGAACACAAAAAATCAAATATTTTAGTAATTTTTGAGAAAACATTTATTTGATATTAAAAAAAAATTGTAAGAGCAAACAACGACAAATAATTTTAGCCATGTTCTGGATAGAAGCAATTTTTCCTGTAAGTTTTCGGATTCTTTACAATTTTAAAGATTTTTTATAATTATTAGACTTTGCTATTGTGCCGCTATTAGCAAATTTTTGCGAATTACCGCTAATTTAGCAATTTTTATAGAATTTTTGCCATTCCTTATAGTTTTAGGCACTTTTACTAAATTTTATGGCTTGTTTGAAATATTAAAATGGTTCGCGAATTTTCGCTATTTTTGCAACATTTTTTTTTTTGTTTTTCCCCTACATTTTGTTTTTTAACCGATTTAGCAATTTCAAATATATTTTAGGGTTTGTTTCCAAGTTAGCTTTTTTTCGCGAATTTTAGCCATGCTCGCGAAGAAGCGATTTTTCACTGTGAATCTTTAGAGCTTTAACGATTTTTAATAATTATTAGGCTTTGCTATCATACCGCTATTAGCAAATTTTTGCGAATTTCAGCTAATTTAGCAATTTTTATCGAACTTTTTCTATTTCTTATAATTTTAGGCACTTTTAATAAATTTTATGGCTGGTTTGAAATATCTAAATTTTTCGCGAATTTTCGCTATTTTTGCAAAAATTTTTTTTCTCGACATTTTGTTTTTTAACTGATTTAGCGACTTCAAATATATTTAAGGGATTGTTTCCAAGTTTGCAATTATTCGCAAATTTTAGCCATGTTCCAGTTACCCATTGTCTTCCAGTTTTTTTTATCTTGAACATTCTCCTGTTCTAACACTATAAAAGATGCTGATCCACAGAATAAAATAAAAAAATTAGCTTTTGCGCTCATTTTTACTATTTGAGAAATATATTTTTATTTTTGAACACTTTCATTAAATAATTATTTGATGCAAATATTTCTTTTAGTCTGAACGCAATGCAAACATGAATTAATTTATTTTATTTAACACTGTTTGCCAACTGTTTCATCAAACAAAAATTGTCAAATATTTGAGCGTAGTTTGAACATTAAACAAAATATTTTTTTGGTTCACACAGTTTGAAGCAAATATCAAAACAAATATTTTCGTCAAATATTTCATTAGTCTGAACGTACCTTAACTGCCTATTTCCGATGTACGAAAGAATTATTTACTTCTTAAGGTACGTTAAGACTAATGAAATATTTAACGAAAATATTTGTTCTGATATTTCAGAAATAGTAAAAATGAGCGCAAAAGCTAATTTATTTATTTCATTCTGTGGAGCAGCATCTTTTATAGTGTTAGAACAGGAGAATGTAAAAGAAAAAAAATGGAAGCCACTGGGTAATGGGAACATGGCTAAAATTTGCGAAAATTGCAAAGTTGGAAACAAACCCTAAAATATATTTGAAGTCGCTAAATCGGTTAAAAAACAAAATGTCAAGAAAAAAACCAAAAAAAAATGTTGCAAAAATAGCGAAAAATTTAGATATTTCAAACAAGCCATAAAATTTATTAAAGGTGCCTAAAACTTTAAGGAATGGCAAAAATTCTATAAAAATTGCTAAATTAGCGGTAATTCGCAAAAATTTGCTAATAGCGGCACAATAGCAAAGTCTAATAATTATAAAAAATCTTTAAAATTGTAAAGAATCCGAAAACTTACAGGAAAAATTGCTTCTATCCGGAACATGGCTAAAATTATTTGTCGTTGTTTGCTCTTACAATTTTTTTTTAATATCAAATAAATGTTTTCTCAAAAATTACTAAAATATTTGATTTTTTGTGTTCACACTTTGTTCACATTGGACAAATATTTGTTTGCCGGCAAATACTTTTATTTGATCAAAATCTGATGTTATTTTATTTGATACTCAAAAATATTTTGTGTTCAGACTACGTTAATGAAATATTTGATGTTTGCTTTCAAATATTTCATCAGTCTGAACGTACCTTTAGAATATTGATAAAAAAAATATTTGTGAAAAGAAAAAATGTATTTTTATAAAGTTTCATATACTGACGAATTATGTTTTTATGTATTTCAATTTAAATAATAAGAAGTATGTTTTTATAAAAAATTAATCTTACTATTTTGCCCTTGTTTTAAAAAATTTAAATTAAGAAAAAAAAAATTTAAGATTTTCCTCTTCAAAATATGATTTCTTTCGCAATATGACAATTTTTATTCCAAAGATTCTGGTAACGCTGTATAAAAATATAAAGTTGCAGCCAACTTCAGGTATAATCTACGAACGAAAAACAAAACGACTTTGCGAGTACAGCAAAGTATGTACTCCCCCGCTATACTCTTTTCCCTTCTCTTCTATAAACTCAAGACTTTGCAAAGTAAACTTTGCTTGTCTGAAAGGGGTCTAACTGTAGTTACAAGCTTCGTTAGCAGCTGGCAGAGCTGCCAATGTGGGGGAATCCAATAGTTGTTGGAGATTTTCCGGAGATTGCTGTACAAATATTTGGAGTACCTATTCTTAGTTACAATTATTTCAAATGTTTAAAAGAATTAGGTTTCAATTCTTTAAAATAACCAAACTGAGAATTAAATTTGATACAACAAGTTCTGAGGTTGTATACCTACTATAAAAACATCTCGAACTATCGCTAATCAAAATTTTCGAAAAGCTGGTGGACCTAATAATCTTAACATTATGTACAGCTCGGCACTCGTGTTAACAGGTAACTTTTCAAAGTCAATTTGGCTTATAAATGCCGTTGGCTATTCAGAATAGAAATTTATATGAAAAGGCTGGGCCTTAAAATATTAGCAATTTAGTACATATTTCATAATTTTTCTCGTAGCAGATGTCAAGTTTTGAAAATACGAAACGTTATTTTAATTCACAAGGTTTAAGACAGTTAAGAATGAAATGAAATTGTATTCCATACGAACTAAAAGTAAGAAATGTGGAACATTGAATATGCACATGGAAGGTAAACCCGATGTATTCACTAGGTTTTTTTTCTCTTCTGCCAATACAACAATGAAATGTTGTAAAGAAATCACTTGTCAATGAACAAGCAAATGAAGCGAAAACGTTTTAAATATTTAAAAAGTATCTTTAAAAAGGTTAAAATTTATGAAGCAAATTAAACTCATGAACACTGGACTGTAAACGGTAGGAAATTTCAAGGAAAGAAAATCATAAGAAAAGGATATTGCCAAGAAAGTAAAAGGGATGACCTTTCTAGGCAAACACATGCATACTAACCACGCCACAAGTTTTATACCTAATGCTATGTTCGCGCGGCATTTTGAATAACGTTGTTCGCTCTTTGAATTATGAATGCGAATTATGCTGTTCGCACGGCATATTTATAATTCAAAAACTCTTCTTCTTATATTTTTGAACATTTTTTTGCTTTGAAAATTAATACAAAAGCAAGTAACAATTTAAAATGTCTCATTATTTTATCAATTTCTATTTTGTAAATTTTTTTTGTTGTTTTAAATTTCGTAAAAAACAACTTTATGTAACAATTTTATGTTTTTCCTTTTTTTCTTTTTTTGATAGCCTTCGATGAAAATTAGTGATGACAATGATTTGCTTGTAATTGGCATTCAAAATGAATTACGCACAAACGAGATAATTCGTTTTAAAAATTTTGTATGGCGAATTATGTAATTTGCTTCATAATTGGGCTGTGAATTATGAATGAGAGAGCGAATTACGAAAAACGCTGTCGTGCGAGCATAGAATAATATTAAATCTTAAATTTAATTCGGTATTTCAAAGGAGTGGTGTGATCTTATCACTAAGAATGGTATTTTTAAAAAAATGTTTTCTAATATTTTGAATTTATTAAAAATCAGTGTTGCAGAAACATATTAGAAGGATGCACGGATGTGGAAAAAATAAAGTGTAATGAGCGGTGTAGAAATGCTTCACTGAGCTGCATCTAATACGCAGTGCATTCCTAAAATCATCATCTGGAATCACTGCATATGTCAGCTGCTCGAAAATACATACCAAAAACAAATGATACACAAACAAATCTAAAACACGCACCAGAAGGTCTGATGCATATTCAAGCATATAACTAAACTGCGCAGTAAACAAGCATGGGCATCAACTGATTTGCATGATTATCGCAAGCTAATCGCAGATGCGCAGTGGTGCATTTCCGAACATGCCCTTAGTGACATTACTGGATAAAGAACCTTTACAAAAAGCAACATCTTGGAGGATGATTGGAAGTAGCACACAGTTGTTGTCCTTTCTTTCATCTAAAAGCATTCAAATGCTATCGCGCACCACATGCGTGGGTTTCCTTTACAAATGGGTACCACATTGAAAATGCTGCTTTAATACTACAAGAAGAAGCTTTACTTTTAGCATCGTTTGAGGAATAAATCGTGAGCAATAATTCAAAGCTAAATTCTGAAAATTAAAGTGAGATCATTGCTTTGCATTTGGTGGGATTGGAAGCAGGTTTTCTATCAGTTAGCCTGATTTTTAACCTATCAATGATTTTCCTTATTTTGTGTTACCAGTAAAAACTATTAAGAAAACTGATTTTCACTTGCTTTAAATGCTTTAAAAGTACATATTTGGGTTACGCTTTACTTCAGTCAAATTTATTAGGAACGAGCTTGATGCGGTGTTGCTATATGTTTTACACGGACTCAATATATTGCCAAGAAACAAAAAAAACAAAATAAATATTTTTTACAATAAAGTCTTAAAAAGTCTTTTAAAGACTTTTATAAAATAAAGTTGTATAGTTTAAACATATTTAGTACATACGTTATTGTGTTAACTAAATTTTAAATAAATAAGTAAATAAAAATCATATAAAGTTAAATTTGAAAAATAAGTTCGGCTGATATTTATTTCCTTTTTAAATTATTTATTAAACCTACATAATACAACACTGGCAACCCTTTTCACAAACAACCCCTAAAATGTGCTTTCCATATTTATTCTCAAACTAATTGAGTACGTAAAATTCTTTTAGTGATAGTTTCTCATTCGTTTAATATTTAGAGTATTGTCCTTTCAATTTTTCCCTCTAAAATATGTAATGACGTCATATAGTGCGTGGTACTTTACTATACTTTATAAAAAATTTAAACAAAACACGTCATCAATTTTGTTTGGTTGTGAGGAGTTGTTTGTTTTTATTCTTTCACATATTTGGAAACACTTTGTTAGATTTTTCAAAAAAAAAAATCTCTATTACTCTTAAACACAACAAGTTGCAGTTGTATGTTTTCTTTTGGGGGGTAAATTTTTGTGCCATGTGTATGAAAATAAAAACAAACGAAAAAATAAAATGAAAGAATGCCTACAATAGAAAAAGATAAAACTTAACTAAGTAGGTATATTTTCCCATACTTTAGTGATAAATTGGAGATGGGAAAGCCAATTTGTTTAATATATATTAAATAATGCTATGAATTCTTTTTAATCTCAAAAAATTTCCTTTGGAGTAAAATACATTTATAACTAGGAAGAAAAGAAAAAGGCTTAACTTACTTTACAATTAATACTTTAATTTAATTAAAGAACTTATTTGTACCGGGGAAAAAAGGAGTACGGATGCTTTATAGGAGGCCTCTGTACTCCTTCCTTTGGATGTAGAAGGCCTGCTCGCTCCATTCTATACTCATATCTTTTTTACACACATTATCATTGCGGGGTAGGCCTTCCGCTCTCGCTTCTTTGGCAGGTACATAAGAATGGCAACTGAATTAAAAGAAATAATTCTTTTACTTCTGCATTGTCAAAATATAAAACAAAAAATGCTACTCCTTCTCATCTCCCTTCTCATAGAAGCGAGTGTGGAATGTGTATCTTATCTTTTATACGAAAGAGCCGAGGCTTCTATGAGTCATTCTTTGGTAGTTAGATAAGAATGGTAATTGAACCAAAAAATATTTTTAAGCAGGCGTTTAATAAGACCTTAAGTTAGAAGGTCTTCTGAGTTTTTCCTACTGAGCATTTATACCTTTTGATTTCCCATCACTGTATGTGTTGTTTTATGTATACTATTGCTTTTTGTTTATGTATGTGAAAAACGTATGACTCGTTTTTAGATGCTCTATAAGTGCACCAAAGAGCTAGCAGTCCGGTGCAGTACGTTACGCGTGCAGCAACGTTCGCCTAACTCAGCTTTTAGAGTTGACAAATAATTTTCATGTTTAAGAAAAATTAAGAGAAGGAAAATTCCCGTTTTTTTTTTTTTTTTTTATAAATTTTTTGTTTTTATTTAGTTCTTATACTGTAAATAAAGCAACTAGATTTAAACTATTATAAAAATGCATAAAAATTAACTAGTTGGGCTTCTATTACAACCCAACGTTAAATACGATAGTTTAATATATGAATAAAATCAAAAGTGTAACTAGTTCCAAGTAAATACCAACCAGTATATTTCTAGCGAAATACTAGTTACTTTTCCTCCATGCGCAACACTAATAACAAGTTGATACGTGTTTCGGTTTCAAGTCAGCGTCTCAGTGTTGTCAAATAATTAATGTTGAATAATGGAAACGAAGTTTTGATATATTTTTTAACAATACACTGAAACAAAACAATCAAATATTAATTTGCTTTTTACACAGGTTTGTTTAAGGAAAATTGTAAACAAATTAAAAAATAAATTACGTATTGTTTGGTTCGGCTTAAATAAATCTTAAAAAAAAATATTTATTCTTGATTCTTGACGAGCACTGAAAATTCTTGTAGATCAAGAAAACCGTGATAGGGGCACATTGTTATTATTTATTAACCAAAACATTTGCGGAGGCAACCATTATATGGTTGTGACTTCTTGTCACAATCATTTTTTCGTTAAAAATAGTTTTGTTGTAGTTGATCATATCGAAAAATTTGTTTTCTTTACATTTAGGGAAAATAATTCTTGACGTTTAGAAAAATTGCATTATTATTGACTGCGTAGGTATTTTAGAAACAAAAAAAATTCCGGCAACACAGCATCAGACATACAAGTTCTTATTCTCGTGCAAAAAAGATTCTTTTATACATATTACACTCAATCAACAAGAGGATATTAACTCAAAATTTTTATTTTTCAAATTTTTAGAAAAAATCGACACGTTATAACCATATCTACCCACTGTAAAAATACAGTGCTATTTTGTTTACTTTTTGGTAATGAAACGGTTGGTTTTAAAATTGTTTTTCATATGCCTTCAATGTTAAATTCAAAAATGATTTTGCTTCTACGGAACGTTCTTAAATTTTGAGTAAATACCCTCTTGTTGATTAATTGCGATATGTACATACATATAAACATTTGGGGCGCCAATCGGGACTGATTTTTGAAAATCCCGGGATTAGGAATTTTGGAAATCCCGATCCCGAAATCCCGGGATTAATTGTTATAATTATATCAACTTTTATTCTTTAGTTTGTTAATGTTCTTTAATTGGATCGAGAATAATTTTTATTTTTTGCTTGATTTATAACAATTATTTATTGATTTCTATATTTTGCCTAAAAATAATCATTTTTATTTTGGTATTATGTCTTAAGCCAAAGCTGAACTTGCTAAACGTAATTGTAAAAAAGGCTTGAGATGTGAATCTGAAAATTTCGTTTTTACTTAAAATAATGGTTTTTATGAAACAAAATAGAAAAATCCAGAAAAAGTCGTCATATCTCAAGCAAAAAATAAAAATTTTAAATACTCGCTGTGTTCCAAAAACAAAAATTAAACTAAAAAATAAGAATTATTTGCAATAAATAATATTTTTGTATAGAGTATAAAAATTTAAAAAGGGGAAAATTTTTGTACATAAAAGTTGATATGTTTAAAATCCCGGGACTCATAAAAATAAATCCCTGGATTCGGGATTTATCAATCCCGAAAAATCCCGAGATTTGGGGATTCGGGATTCCCGCTTGGCATCCCTAATAAACATACAATTACCAAACAGGGCTGTCAGATTTATTTTGACCTTTTTCGCCAAATTCAGTGAAAACAATCGCCAAAACCATTTTTTTTTTTAAAACTTTTGACAATAAAATATATTTATTTTAAATTATTAAAAATATATTTTATAAACCCTAAAAATAAATTTTTTCCGAATCGCTAAAATACGCCAAAAATGCGAAAAATCGCTATGATATATATGTATGTTGCTTAATTTTTATATAAAACCAATTGTCCTCTTTTTTGGAATATGTACAGAAGTTGCATAGGAATTAAATTTATTCAACATATCGTGCGAAGGTATAAAACTGCTAATTGCACTTATATAATTGTGGGGCTAAGGTAACTCCCGTTCCCAACACATTTAAGAAAAATTAAGAACTCGAATGTTGTTTAAGTAAAAGCTTCTTGCTTTATTGAGTGTTCAATTCTAACTCTGTTACTGACTAACAAAAATACAAAATCAAAGTCATATATAAACAAAAAAGGGGAAAAGGGTACATTATATATTATTTAGCAAAATAAAAAGCCGCTATTCATGGGCGAATTCAATAGAATAAAAAAAGTAACTAAAGGGAAAAATTAACATATGTATGTACATTTAGAAGAGTAAATTAATAATGAAAAAAACCTGGTTGAACACGGTTCAACATACTCCCGGGCGAGAATGCGTGTGGCATGAACATCCCTTCCATACACCGGATATAACCCAACCAAATATGGATCGTTGGGCTTGTGGTAGGGTTTCCACTGGCTGGATCACGGGTTCCCTCATTATTGCGGCCAATGTTCGGCTACCAATCACCCCATCAATAGTGCGACAAGTGGCGAAGTTTTGGTGTGCTTTTGGCTTTATGTATTTGAAATGTTCGACTAGCTGGGGGTCAATTACAGGTGGAGGGACAGCGATGGCGTCATCTCTTAATGGAAGGCACCAACGGGCTATTGGGTTATAAAATGTGGGAGCAACTTCAAACCTGGCATACTGCGTATCTCCACGTTGGTAGTCTGGCGCGAATGCGGGGAAAATTTCAGCGACGCTTCGTAGCAAAAATGAAGTAGGAGACGTGTGGTCCAACAGAAAAGTAACCCACATAGGATTGCCTTTGTTGATAAGGGTGACCTGGACTAGTGGCGGTAGGGTATTTTCCCAGTATGGTGCGCGGGTTGGGAACTCCATGCGCAGCAACTCGTGAGGAGTAGGTATTTCGGCTGGCGTGGTTTCAACTTCTTCTTCGTCTTCGATATTGGCTCTTGGGTTGTGTTCGGATTGCTCGGTCGCCAAGCTATCTGCTTTTTCGTCCTCAAAGCTTGAACTTAAGACATCATGGGGATGCTGTTGGTGTATCATCGAGTGGTGTTTTGCCTTGCAGAGTGCACAACGATTTTCTGAGTAGCATTCCGCTCTTTGATGAGTGTGCGCCATACAATTTAAACAATAGTTCCATCGTAACAGGTAGTTTCGGCGGTTCTCAAGGTTCATGGCGACAAATATTTGGCAATGACGTACAGCATGATTTTTCAGGCATAAATTGCATCGCGGCATGACTGTAGCTATTGAGGATAAAAGAAAAAAAATAAAAGTGTACACCGTGTTATTAGAAATTTTGTTTTGCGACCATTTCTCTTTATAATATGAGTTTTTTTTTTTAGGAATCAGGTGGGATAGTCTTACAATTTTTGTGGAATTTGTGTTAGATATAGTTGTGATTAGTTTGAACTGCTTTGTGGTATATCTTTGCTTGTATCGTAAGATGGTAAAATACATAATTTTGCGATGGGACGTATTATATGTCCGTTTTGCGTTTTGATTTCTGCTACTCGTACGTTACTATCTCTTCCATAGATGACGTTTACAATACGGCCTAGTCGCCACTCTGTGGGTGGTAGCAAATCATCCTTAACAATGACAAAATCGTTAGGCTTGAGATTGTGTTTTTCGATTTTCCACTTAGCTCGCCGCTGAAGTTCGGTGATGTATTCGGTTTTCCATCGACGTGCAAAGAGGTGTTGAATGGTTTTTAATCGGTTCCAACGTTTTATGAGGCTAAGATTCTCTCGTGGGGGTTCTTCGGGAGCTTCGGGCGGAGCTATTAGCGGTGCACCTCTTAAAAAGTGACCGGGAGTCAATGGCAGTAGTTCCGATGGATTTTCGGTCAAGGGGGACATGGGACGTGAATTTAATACTGCTTCTATACGAATTAATATAGTGCTGAATTCTTCGAAGGAAAAATTGAGGTTTCCAGCGATCTTTTTTAGGTGTGATTTCATGCTTTTCACGGCAGCCTCCCAGAGGCCGCCCATGTGGGGTGCATAAGGTGGGATAAATGACCAGGAGAAACCATGGGCACTATATTTTTCTACGAGTGCTTTCTCAGTGATCTTTAGGAAATTATTATGGGTTTTCAGTAGTGATAAACTTGCTCCAAGGAAGTTTCTGCCATTATCCGAGAACATAGTTTTCGGAAAGCCTCTACGTCCAACGAATCGGTCGAAACAAGCTAGGAATGCATCTGTCGAGAGATCTGAACAAGCTTCCAAATGCACTGCTCTCGTAGAGAAGCATACAAATATAGCTGCATAACCTTTTATGAGCTTAGCGTTACGTAAATTGGAAGACTTAATATTAAAAGGCCCAGCGAAATCAACACCAGCGTAGGTAAAGGGCAGCGAGAAATTAACTCTTTCTGGTGGGAGCGCTGACATTAGTTGTTGTTGCAGCTTATGTTTATATATTGTACACGTTCTGCAATTTCGAATACATTTTCTTACTAGATTTTTAAGACGAAGTATATAGAATCCTTGCCTTATAGCTCGTAGCATAATATGATGTTCAGCATGAAGCAAAATTTTATGTGTGTGTTCCATAAACAGCGTAGCGAAGCGGGATTTTTCGGGGATTATAACCGGGTGTCGCTCATCAAAAGCTAAACCTGAGTGTTCAAGCCTTCCTCCAACACGTAAAAGACCATTTTTATCAAGATACGGACATAAAGTTGAAAGTCTACTTTTCTTGTTGATAGGCTGCTTGCTCTGTAGACATTTATATTCTTGGGGAAAATATTTGAGCTGGGCGATAATAATCAAACGATTTTTGATGAAACTCAATTCCTTTGTGGTTATAAATGCGTTCGAGTCGACGTCGCGGTTGCGAGTTCGGTTGCAGAAACGAAAGCAATAACAAATTACTCTAAGTGCCCGCGCAAATGTGGAGAAATTTTCCAATATATCGTCCGCGTCGGTGCTTGGTTGAATTAGAGTTCCTTCCCTGCTTATAACTGCGTGAAGCGTTGAGACCTTTTTAGTTTCCAGGTCGGTGGGATCGAACTCACGTGGGGTCGGCCACTTATCTGGCGGCTGACTGAGCCAGCTAGGCCCATTCCACCATAATGCGCTTTCCGTTAGTTCTTGTGGGGTACAACCACGGGTACCAAGATCCGCAGGGTTGTCCTCTGTTTTTACATGTTTCCAGTAACTGCTGCTGGCGATGCTGTTGATTGCTGTTATACGGTTTGCCACAAAAGTTTTCAGAGTCAGTGGTGGCTTTTGTAGCCATCCGAGAACTATAGAGGAGTCCGTCCACAAGTATAGTTCGTAGCTATATTTCAGGTTTTTTCGCAGGCCCTCTACTAATTTAGCTAGAAGGACTGCCCCGCACAATTCAAGTTTTGGTATTGTGATCCGTTTTAGTGGGGCAACTTTAGTTTTTGCAACCAATAAGTTACAATTTATCTCTTGAGTTGAAAAAGAGGTTCGTAGGTATACTGCACCACAATAAGCCTTTTCGGAAGAGTCGCAGAACCCGTGTATCTGTACCTGATGAGTCGGTGTAAAATGTACCCATCTTGGAATTTTAAGAAAAGCTATTTGTGGTAGATTTCTTACAAATGTGTTCCATTTTACTAATAAATGCGGTGGGATACCCTCATCCCAGCCTGCTTTTAACTCCCATAGTTCCTGCATGAAGAGCTTTGCTACTACCACGACTGGCCCTAACCAGCCTATTGGGTCGAATAGCTTTGCAATGACCGATAATATCTGCCGTTTTGTGGAGCTGCCAGAGATCTGAATTGGCTCTACCACATAATAAAAAAAGTCTGACTTCGCATTCCAGCGAATCCCCAAAGTTTTAATGGTGCTGGAATCATCAAATTTCAAGAAATCTTCGTCTAGAAGATCCTCCCGGGCCACGTGTTCGAGTAAAACACCATTATTGGCTGTTATTTTCTTCAGGGGGAAGCAGGCAGAATTCAAAGCCTGAGTGAGTTGACTTTGCTTTAATTTGGCTTCTTCAATACTATGACCCCCAGACAAAATATCATCTACGTAAATCTCGCTCTTCAAAATCGGAGATGCCATCGGACTTAAAAATTTGCAGTCCTCGCTTAACTGCAGAAGCGTTCGAATAGCCAGGAATGGCGCACAGTTCACCCCAAAGGTGACGGTTTTCATTTGAAATGCTTTTACCATACCATCCGCTTGTTCCCGAAATAGTATTTGCTGATATGGTCGGTCATCTTTGTGCATTACGATTTGGCGGAACATTTTTTCAATGTCGCCGGTGAAAACGAATTTATAAAAGCGCCAACTAAGCACTATTTGCATTAAATCCGTCTGAAGCGTGGGCCCTGGATGCAGAACGTCGTTCAATGAAAACCCACTACTAGTTTTCTTAGAGGCATTAAAGACTACCCTTACTTTCGTCGATTTACTCTCGGGCCGTATAACCGCGTGATGTGGTAGAAAAAAAGAGGTTGGTTTTTCGCCACCAGTTTCGTGACGAGTTACTAGTTCCATGTGGTCTAGCTCAATATATTCTTGTAGAACCTTCATGTATGCTACTTTTAAATCTGGAGTTTTATCGAGAGTTTTCTCCATTCTATAATATTGTCCCAGAGCACTGTTCCGTGAGGGACCCAAAAATATATTAGTTGGATACTCTTCTTTAAAGGGCAACCTTACCACGTAACGCCCGTCTGACTGCCTAGTAGTGGTTGTTTGGTAAAAATTCTCACAAAACCTATCAACCTCGGTTACAGCAAATTCTCGTTCCACTTCCTCAAGTTCCCAAAACTTTTTTATTTGTTCGTGAAGAAGAAACTCATCTGACGTAGAAACAGTAGTAGAAAAAACTTTAGCGTCGCTCGTGTTATCTGGCCCGGACAAGTACCACCCAAAATGTGATTCCCGGGCTTCCAGATTCCCCGATATATTTTTACGGACACCCTCAAGGTTTATAAAGGGTAGGAAATCGCTGCCAATTATCATGTCAATAGCAGAGGGTTGATAAAAATGCGGATCTGCCAAACGTAAGTTTTTTATGGCAGAATAATTTTGCAGCTCAATCGGACGAGAGGGGATAAGGTTTGCAATCTTAGAAGCCACAATAGCTAAGATGTTTATTTTAAAGTCGGAAACTCTTGACTTTACGGTAACGTAACAACTCCCTTTAGAACTCCCAACGATGGTTCCACCGAATCCAGATATTTGACGAGGATGTGATTCGATTGGGATGGCCAGTTTTTGCTGAATACGTGTCGTAATAAAGCTACGTTCTGCCCCTGAGTCTAAAAGTGCTCGAATAGTAAACAATTCTCCCGCGCTTTCAATATAAATAAGTGCCGTAGGCAGCACTGTAGTACCTTCGCGACGGGCTAAATATGCCTGAACATTTCCTTGGTTATGGTTTTTATGCGCTAATTTTTCAACTTGGGTATTAAAAGTATGCGTTCCGCCTTGAGTACCTGACGTCGAAGGCTTTTCGTTATCATGGGATGTCTCCTGAGTGTGCCCCTTTGGATTTTCTGCTTTTTCGAGATGCAGCATTGTGTGGTGCTTTTTATTGCATACAGTGCAAGAGCCCGTGCTCAGACATTTTGATTTAAAATGAGTGGTTGAAAGACAATTGACACAATATTTATTTGCAAAAACAAATTTTAAGCGTTCGCTCGGTGTCATGGACTTAAATGATTTACAAACCCGTAGGGGGTGATTTTGCCTGCATTTTTTGCAAATATAGTTTCTCTCCGTCTGAGAGTGAAAGGCCTGAGTTCTTGAAGACTGGCTCTCTTTAGACGCGGGTTTTTTCCTATCGGTCATATTTTCTAGAATTTCTATTCTCTCAGTTAGAAATCCATTTAGTTGTGGCCATGTGGGCAATTCGCGATGACTTTTTAGAGAAACCTCCCACTCTTTAATTGTCTCATCCGAAAGTTTTGAGACAACGATGTGAATCAAAAATGGATCGTAATCGGGCACCTCAATTGCATAATTCTTTAAAATTGCTAAACAGTCGTTAACTGTGTTCTGAATCTGCCTAAGAGATTTGATGTTTTCATTTTGCGCTGGAGCGACCGCATGAATCTTTTTTACTTGATCCTGTACCAAGAGCCTTCTATTCTCAAATCTGTTCTTTAATTTCTCCCAAGCTAGATGAAAATTATCATCTACCAAGTCAAAATCCTTTATGGCTTGGTAGGCCTCCCCCCTCACTTTGCTACGCAAATAGTATAATTTTTGGGCTGGAGCTACTGATGAATCTTTTCCGATAACTGCTTGGAACATATCCCGGAACGCAGGCCACTTGGAGTATCCACCCTCAAAATTTTGTATTTCGCATGCCGGCAACTTTAATGTAGATCTGCTACCTGTAGGCCTATTCTCATCTATTTTAATCTGTTTTGATCTTTCCAAAATTTTTGTTTTTAAGGCCTGGTACAAATCGCTGGTCTCTTCGTATCTTAATGAAAGGTCGTCTTTATGCTCACTGCCCTCAGATTCAGCATCCCCTAACATATATTCCTCATAAGATTCAACCAGTTTAACCCATCTTCTTTCTAATTCTTGCTTTTTCACCTCAAGAAACGCGATAGAACAATCCTGGGTACAAGTTCTCTCAAAATTCGTGCAGAATGCTACCAGTTGCGTAAGGTCAAACTTACACCTTCTTTTTGCTGCCGCCATTTTCTCTAACCCCGACCGATACACAAGCCTAATCACTCAGATCAACTTTGAAAATTTTCTCTTTTTGTTAATGAAAATTGTTACCAGAATCTAAACCTTTCTTAAAAGTCAATCGCGTTCTGCAACTACCGTTTTCTTGTAGAAACAAATTCCTTAAAAATGTGTGAAAACAAAAATCTCAAATTATTTTTATTCTTCTGCCAAACAGTTACTTCTTGTAATGTTTTTGTAAAATATGAAAAAAGTTTAATTTTTAATTTATCGATTTCCAAAAATTCTTAGCAAAATTATTTTCCTTTTAAGTAATTTACCACCGTGCTTAAATTTTCCCAAAATAAAAGGTTTTTAATGTACCACTATACCACTTATTTGTATATTTGTTTAATTATTTATCCGCAGAAAAATATTTTCCTCACGAAATTTTTATTTTTAAATATATATACATATTTCTATTTTTCGCTATCCACCTGATTTTCTAGTTTAAAATAAAAATTTAATATCACACCACTCACCTTTGAATAATAAGGTAGCTTATATTTTTAAACTAGGGAACCTCTGACACACAATAAATGCACAAATGTAGTGACGTCACAGCAACTTGTGTTCTTACGGTTCTATTTTGTTGTTTTAAATGCCTTGCAATTGCCGTTGTTGATGTTGTTGTAAATTTTGAAAAAAAATTTTATTATTTTTTTTATTACCGTGTAGGAATTTGGTTTACTTTTAAACAAATATGTAATGATTTATTTTTTGTTTGATAAGTTTGCTTTTATATTTACTTTTTTCACAATTTCTCTCCTTTTTATTTTGTGTAAATAGGTACCTATGTAGTTAAGAATGTATTGTATTTTTTTTCCAATATTTAGTACTTTGTTTCTTTATTTGTTTTTTGTTAAGCACAATGTTTTTCGTTATTATTATTATTTTCCCGCACTTCTTTCCTTTAATTTTTTATTTATTTTATAGTTTTATTAACTTTTTTTTTTTTAATATATTTAAACTTTTCCCGCACTGCCGCACTTTTCAAATTTGACCATTTATGATTTTCTTTTTCTTCTTACTTCGTACGTGAAGTTATTGCAGTAATAGGAACAAGTTGATATGGAACGTTTGTAGTGTGAATTTGACAAGACAATTTGTGAGTTGTGAAGAATGTAGTTATCTCTTTCTGTATTAGTGATGGTACTTTTTTAGTGGTATTATTAGTGGTATTTTGAGTTTTAACGATTTGTGGTTTTTGAATTTGATTTTGGACAATTTTCTCATGTATTTTAACCAAATGTATTAAGGTTATATTTTACATGGAGTTTGTTATGATAATGGCCGCTTTTTATTATTTTCTTTCGCCAAGTTGATTTTTTTTTAGAGAAAAAATAGTTGTCGCACAAAATAACTAATAAACACAGTACATACCTTAATTTTCTCCTGCGTTTATACAAAATACAATTTAATCTGCCTTGTAGACCTTTTGGTTTAATATGTTGTATCCCAAATTTAATTTACAGATAAGACCTTTTAGTTGTTGACTTCTTCACTGGCACGTGATGCACAATGTAGTACCTTTATTCCTCTGCCGTAAGCACGATGAAATTTAAATGTACTTGCTGTCAGACAACCCCTTTTGCCTTTTGTTGTTGAACAAACCCTATTGCCCTGTTTCTGGAATTTTAAGTTGACGTCGGAAGAGACAACTGCCAATGCTCTTAGTGGACTCCAAGTCGCTAATTTTTTCCTGTTCTAGCCTATTCTAGAACTTTTTCGAAGGACCAATTATGTGGGGCTAAGGTAACTCCCGTTCCCAACACATTTAAGAAAAATTAAGAACTCGAATGTTGTTTAAGTAAAAGCTTCTTGCTTTATTGAGTGTTCAATTCTAACTCTGTTACTGACTAACAAAAATACAAAATCAAAGTCATATATAAACAAAAAAGGGGAAAAGGGTACATTATATATTATTTAGCAAAATAAAAAGCCGCTATTCATGGGCGAATTCAATAGAATAAAAAAAGTAACTAAAGGGAAAAATTAACATATGTATGTACATTTAGAAGAGTAAATTAATAATGAAAAAAACCTGGTTGAACACGGTTCAACAATAATTAATAAATCGCATTAGCGCGGCAAGAAGTTCGCATTGCATTCTATTTCGAAGGCGGGGTTTAGTGCATTTCATTATTGAAAATACTCTTACAACACAGGCGTTAGTAGTAAGAATTTCCAGCATATAGACAGTCGAAGCAAATTCTTTAAAATGGTACGTACCTGCCGTATCATTATGCAAAAAAATAGTTAGAGTTCACATTAGTTAACAAACACATTCAGCCCAGTAAAAGTGTATGGGCTTAATGTATTGTTTAACTAATGTGAACTTTAAATTGTTTTGCATAAGGAGCATACACTTTTGGCCAAAACTGATTTAAATTAGATATCATACGTTAGGTTAGGTTCAATGGGCAGACGACACGAGAACGGCTCACTTGGGTCCTTATAGCAGTCCCTTTGTGATACCCTTAGCCAGTGTTCACTAGACTATTCTCCAGAAGTCACTGCAGCCTCGAACCACCGCGACTCTCTGCAGAACAGAGAGATCGATTTCAGTCCCACATTGGACATATTGTCCAGTCATGGCAGCTTCTATCTCCCGAAATGCCTAAACCTAATGTCCCCGTGACCGGGGCAGTAGCAGAGAAAGTGAAACACCGTCTCCGCCTTCTCCTCGTCATGACAACTTCCACAGTAGTCATTGTTATCAAGAGTCCCTATCACCCAGTGACCTGTAATGACCAATATCACTGTCCTTATCCGGTCCCTACCGAGACCAAGTAACACGCGCGTTCTCGCCTCGTCATAGCCAGGCCATAAAGTCCTGGCCATCGACCGGGTTTGGTCCCCTGCCATCTCTCCTGAGCCCTTCTATACGACTCACTCCTTATCAGGCCGTCGACAAACATGTCGTCCAAGCGACAGCCCTGTTTGGCCAGGCCGTCTGCAGTTTGGATGCCCCGGCATCCACTTTTCTCTGGGACCAATACCAGCGTTACCCTGGAATGCTCCCCGATATCGGGACCTCCGGCATTCAACTGTTAATATAGATGTCGTAAAGACACCAGCCAAAGGTGCAATGGCCGCCTTGCTGTCCGTAAATATGCATATATCCCTCGATATACGATAGTACCTCAGCCAATTTGCCGCCCGCCTTATTACAGAGATTTCCGCCTGCAGCACACTTCTGCCATCCGGCAGACCCTTATGCCCAATTCCTCGATGAAGAAACCTCCACCTACTCTACTGACAATCTTGGAGCCATCAGTATAGACCTTTAGGGCCGGTTCCAGAGATTGCGTGTTATTAAACAGCTCATCACCAATGCCATGATGAACTGTAACTAAAGCACCGAAAAAGGGTTCCGGAATGCAATAGTCTAGTCATGCCAGGTCCTGTGATGCGCGTAGCGCGATCCTGGCATAACCGTAGTCCCGCGTAGACCATAGGCCTACCGCCCCTATCCTAATCGCGGAAGTTAGGGCCATTTGTTGGGCCATGATGTCAACTGGCAGTCAGTTCAGCATAGCAAACAGCACCTTCGTCTGTGTCGACCCCTCGATAGCATGCATTAAATTAAATAATCTTCCCAATTAACAAACGGTAAGTTTGTACAAGATTCTCAAAACAAATTTATGGCTCTTCAAATATAGCCAACAAAATCGACTTATACATATATATTAAAAATCGCCAAAAATTTGTCATGTCGCCAAATCGAAAATTAGGACACCAAGCTAGTTTTAAAATCGTCACGGTTGTTGAGAAATTGGCAAATCTGACAGCCGTATTACAACAACTAAACAACAAAAACGGAGAGACAAAAATACTATTGTTTTTCCAAGTGTCGTCACAACATAATATGGCTGTTTTTTTAGTTTTTGCCATTGTTGTTGCTTTTGCTGTTGTAGTTGGCTCAATAAACCTAAATTCTGCTTTTGGCATTTATTTATTCATTATTGTTATTATTGCTGCTGCCCTTTTATTCCATTCGTGATAAAAAAATTTTGTTGTTGAAAAATGTTGCTTGTTTCTTTTATGGATTTTGGCTGTTGTCGTCGCTGACATTCTGCTACAAATTTGTATTGTAGATGATGGTGACAAAAATACATACATATACATACAAACATATACATACATACATATGACTATAAAATTTCTTTCCTCAAGTGTAATAAAGTTGAAAATGTTGTTGAAAGGAAAAAAAAAGAAATTGCTAGGGGGTAGATTGTTTTAGAAAAATCTTTGTAGTTTTTCTATTACGCTTAAAATAAAAGTTCTTCGCTTCTTTTTATTATTTGATTTAGTTGTCTCTTTTTTTTAATAGATCAAATGACCTTGAAGTAGTTGAGCAGTTCGGAATGAAGAAATAGCACTTGTTAAGAAATCAAAGATATTTTGAAAAAAAAAAAGCTTTAAATTAGTTAATTTGATAATTTGACAAGTCACACATCTATTCTCAATGAACGTGTTTAGTGCTAGTTACTACAATGGAGTATTATTTCAATAAAACAAGTCCTAGAACTAAATTTAAGAACCAAATTTTAGAAAGTCCCAAAATATGTGTCACACCACCGGTGAATACTGTACTGTAATTCATAATTTTTTCTACCTTTTGGTTCTTCATACCAGTTAAATGATTGGTTCTTCATTCACTGGTCCTGAGTTTTTTCTTTTTGTGCTTGTTTTATTTTTACAAATCCCAGGACCAGTCTGTTGTAACAATACATGTTTAACCCTAGTTAGATAACGTTATTTTTTTGTAATGAAAAGATAACGTTACGCCTGAAAGACGTGTGCTAGTTTATATCTTTTAAAGGACATCACCGAAAATAATATTGATACATTTTTTTGTTAAAATCATTTATTTATTCAATTTCTTTTAAAATAAAGTAATTTTTAAACAGAAAACAATAATAAAAATAAAATTAAAAATAAAATGCAATATATCTTAAAAAAATATCACAACTTAAAGAGTTATTTATAAAAAACTTCAGTTCGGCTCTAAAAACTAAAATTATTCCTTTTGTTGTACTTTGCTTAGATAATAATATCTGTACCAAAAAAAAAAAAAATAAATTCAAATAGCTTATATGCAAGATTTACAAACTAAATATTTGTGGTCGCAACGCACAGGTGCATTGCATTTTAGACATACCATTTTGGACGTACGTCGAGTTTTTGATGGACAGAAACCAGTATTTTCTCTTTTTGTTATGCAGGCTGTTCTCCACTGCTACTGTAATTATTGTTTACTTCATCTGGCAAATAGTTTTTAATGTTGCCGCGCAAAATTTTCGATAAAGTAGGAATTTCTAGTCTTTTGTTTGGTGCATTGAACCATTTCTGAAATTATTTCGGTAGTAAAAAAATAACGAAGCATGTACGAAGCACTGTACGAAATTATTTCGTGCCGTAATTTACATTCCCAAATTAGTCCTCTTGCCGTTCGAACTATATTCATTGAATAAATTCTGCCAGTGCATTGACCCTCTGATGTAGTCCAGCAGTGCTTACTTTTACGTCTTATAGTTGGTTAATATACAGCCATAATTGGCTATAGGCAGAAGTAGTAAAATTATCAGGTTCTTGAGGATTTTCCTTAGTCGATGGTATATTCTCATCAGCATCAAGGATGTCAACAAGCTTGTCTTATACATCACTTTGAATATTATCCTCCATTTATTCATCTTCCGATTTGCTCACATTTTCCAGTGAATCTGAGTCGTCCAACACGCTTTTCAAGAGCAGCAACTTCTGCGTCATTCAAGCCGCGCATACAAGACATTTTTGCAGCTAATTTAAATAACAAATACCTTACAATTCAACCGAAACAAAAAGTTATATTTGTTACAAAAGTTACACTAAAGATAACGATACGTCTCTCAGACGTATGTTGTGTTTATTTCTGCTTATTTCTCAAAGAAAACATAACTTAACGCACAAAAAATGCCACCACCAACAAGCTGATGCTAACGACTGAGACAATTGAGCGCGAGAGAGTTGTATGTTTACAAATGTGTGAGTAGGAGCACAAAATTGAAAAAGCGTACGTCTCGCAGACGTACCTTATCTAACTAGGGTTAATATTAAAAATTAAACAATGAAAATAAAACGCAACCTCTCTCAAGCATATTTTTAAATTTATGTTCTTAAATGTCTACGTGTTCGTCACCTCAGGATATACGGCCATGTTCTGACAGTTGCATAATTTGAAATCGCAAAAAGCCGGATTTATTTTACGTTGTTCTGAAACTCGTAGTTTTGCTTCCGATTTTCCATAGTTTCTTAAAAATATTGTAATTCTCTTGAGCATACTTTTGCAATTTGAAGTCGCCAAGCTTCTTGCTATGGCGATTTACAGAGCACCTTGTATGCGGTTTCGAGTCAGAATCGAAAATGTTAAGCGTTTTGCGATTGTCAGAACATGCCCGATAAGTTTGAATATTGTCAATTAGATGCAGAAATTCTGCCGGCGTTATTGCTTGTGTTAAGTCATCATATATTTCACGAATGGTCGGAGGATAAAAAGTCGCATTATAACATAAATGTGACTCATAAAAGAAGAACATTATGTCTAAGAGTCCGCTAAAAATATTTTCTTCTTAAGGGGCCTGCGAAGCAAAAAATAAAAAATAAAGTGCAAATCCCTGCTTAAAATTATGAGTGGTGCGAAAACGTTCCATGAGGAATGATATAACTCCCTAAAACAGTTTATTAAAAGGAATGAAATAATGCCCAAAAAAATTAAGGAACTCACAGACAAAATATATATTATACATATAAAAAATAATAACAAATTTTATTTTCCAATTTTTATTTAATAGTTCTCACAAAGTAGTTTTAAGCATACATACCTACTTAAAATCCCAAATTTCAAAATCTCAAATTTTAAAATGCAGAACAAGCTTCTAAGCCATTGGCGGCCTTTGGCCGGGCCTAAGTATTCTCTCCTCTTTTGTATAACAAACACCAGCTTCGCTAACTAACGGGTTCGCAAATTAAAGCTTCTAAGTCTGGCCTTGATCACTACCGAAGCAATTGATTTTTTTTTTGTACTTATTTCATTTGGGTATTATTTCATTGTGAAATCACTTCCAGGCAACAACATTTAATAACTTCCATGGCTGGGAGCTATTTCATAATGAAATAAATCGTAAATTTTTATAAAACATTTTTGGGCATAATTAAATTTTTTCTTGGGACTTATTGCACCGGGAACTCATAACAACTATAACCAAAGTTTGTCTTTATCAGACACTCACTTTCTAGGTTTTATATTAAGAGCCTGTTTCTCTCTTTTCTCCTTTTTGAAAACTAAAGATTTGTTCTGTAAAAGCTTTCCAATGTTTGATGGGAGAAACAAAACTTACACAATTTCTCATGTTCGTAAACACACCATCATTTAGAAATCCTTTCTATTTTTCTTCTACTGTCTTTTCTTTTCGTACTGAATCGGCAAAAACCTTCAATGCTAAGAACTCATCGAAAAGAACATATAATTAAGAGCGGTTTTCACACAATGTATTAAGTGCTGTATTTAATACGATTTTAATCTACAAAGCGTGATGGCATTTTTCGTATGTATTATAAATTAATGAATTTGCTAAGTGAGAGAACGAAACAGATAGAGTTTCGTCAACTATTTTGCTCTGGTAAATTAACACACGTGTTTATTAAAGATTTTTGTTGGATTTTTCATCACAGCGTTGTAAATTTTAGTCCAGTGCATTTTATTGTTGCACTGTTGTAAATGTTAGTACTTTAACCAAATTAATAAGATTAACAAGGTCTACAAGAGACTTTACTATCAAGGGTGAAAACCGCTGATATTATTATCGCAATCAATTTAACAATATGAAAATCTATTTTAAATACTGAACAAAATTAATATATAATATTTGTACAAAAACAGTACATTAATGAGAAAAATCAGTACATTTGCGTACTGATTTGTTTGATATGCATAAATCAGTACTTTAAAGAAAAAACAGTACATGTACTGATAAAAACAGTACGTCTGGCCACCCTACTCGGAGGTAACTATAAATGTGGACATCCAGGCGACTCTTAGGGCCTTGATGGGCTATTATGTGAACTCCAGGCTAGTACATGATTGCAGGAAGACTCTAGGAGGAATTTTAGGGGATTTTGTGGTGAGGCTGTGCTGGATACCTGGTCACTGCAACATCACTGGCAACGAGACAGCTGATGAGTTGGCGAGACTAGGCTCGGAAATGGAGGATCCTGACTGTCTCGAAGCGGTCAGGGCTCCAATTGGCTTCTACCTTGGGAGAATCAGGGAATGGGTTCTGAGTGGGACTAAACGGACATGGGGCAACCGGACGGATTCGATGATGGGCAGGAGTAGGGTCGGCGTCAGGACTACGTATTATCAAGGACCAATGTCTGATAGGCAGGATGGATGTGAGAATGGGTCTGACTTATCGGATATATGTATGTTCTGTGAGGACCCAGAGTAGTTTTACAGTTGAGCACTTTCTGGGACACTGTCCCAGGCTACGGAACAGCAGGCGAATTGGGAGAAGTCTCGGGTTGCGGTCTCGAAAATCTGACGGGATTCGTATTGAGATTGACCTGGCTGCGCAGCAGGAAACTGAGGTCATTTAGGGCAGTTTTCTGTTTTTAATATTGTTAAATATTAAATCTTTGAAAATAATCATTTCCATAAGTACGAATTATGGAAACTAAAATTGATAATCCTAGTGCTCCCTCACATACTATAAATACTAAAAATATTATTGAAAAAAAAAAATCATAATTTAATATATTTAAATAAATAAACAAAAGTAAAAACAATCTTAAGACAATATATTCTAATCTTAATAATATAGTTAATAAATGTTTAGGATTTAAAACAAAAGTAAATACACCCAGAATAAATAAAATTCTTAATAATCCTCAATTTAAAATTGTCAACATTAGATTCTTCTGTTTTTTGATTTTTGACTTCCACTACTTTCTCTATTCTTTTGCCTTTTCTCTTTATTTCCCAAATAGAGTGTGAGAATTATTTCTTTTCATAAGCTACTTTATTATATTAATTTGTTTTTTTCGAATTTTTTCTATGAGCTAAATTTCAGTTATGTATTTTATAAAGCTTTTTGTAAAATACATAACTGAATTTTAGCTCATAGAATAAACTCTTTATTTCTCCTAATATTTTTTTTTTACTAGAACTCTATCACTAACAAAGGCGTCACAATGGACCATATTGGATTGTGGGTGAGGGTGTGAAGTTTACTTCGCACCAGCCGTTCTACCTAACCTAACCTATCCTATTCCATTAACATGGTGCGATAACGGTTGCCACGGCACACCATACGGTTGCTTTTAATGGACGTAATGGTAGCTCTTGGTACAACTCTTCGGGCTCATCAGCCCAAATACGGCAACAATTTGCAAATGGTATGGGCAATAGTGGTGTCAATAGGTCAACTTAGGCCCTCGAATCGCACGAAAAACATTTCTCACATAACGCTGATTTTCGTAATACTTCTAAACAATTTGGAGATGCTGTTGTGGTGTGAGTCTTTCCATGATGATTTGCCAAACGATACTGAACAAAAATTACAAAGCAGTTTGATATGTGTCACGCATAATCTGTAAAAAAGTATATAGAAAGTCAAACATCACGATGAATCACCCTATACATATGCATATATAGACATATGTATGACCCGTGTAGACTTTTATCAGTCCTGTCATAACAAACTTGTGCTATTTAGCTAATCATGACTTTATAAATCTAGTATATTTTTCAGTATTTTTCTATAATAGGAAAATTATGCAAATTCTTCTTCA
Source organism: Pollenia amentaria (assembly GCA_943735925.1). Taxonomy (NCBI): domain Eukaryota; kingdom Metazoa; phylum Arthropoda; class Insecta; order Diptera; family Polleniidae; genus Pollenia; species Pollenia amentaria. The sequence continues at coordinate 192,369,983 of OX031008.1, read as the reverse complement.
TTTTTTTATTTTCTTCATTTATTTGTTTGCTTGTTACTTCATATTTAGCAAAGTATTTAAGTGATTTGTATTTGTATTTTCTTTTTCTTTGTTCTAAAATTTTTATTTAATTTTTTTTTTAAGTGTTCTTGCTATTATTATGGAAATGTGCCTCATATTATGTATATTCTAGACTCTTATTGTCACTCGTATGAAATTTCGTTTAAACATTTTATTTCTGAAGAATCCATGCAAATGGAGGAAGAACGTAAGAACATGTACATATTTTAAGAGGTATTATACGTCTGTATTTTCCATTGAATTCATTATATCGTTCATTTATGGAATTTTCTGAGGAATTTCTATATAAGAATTTAAGAAAAATGCTTCTTCACTTTCCCTTTTTCCCTTCAACACTTGCTATTTATAATAAAAATAGCAAAAGGAAAATAATAATCAGGTTTTAAGGTGTATTCATTATAAGTTAATAAACGGTTGGAATAGATAAAGAAAAGCGCATAAAAGGTTTGGTGTCATCATTTCCGTAGAGAATTAGTTTATTGCTTAACATTAAAGGCTGAGTAAGGCGAACGTTGCTGTACCCGTAACGTACTTTACCGGGCTGCTAGCACGTTGGTGCACTTATAGAACATCTAAAAACGTGTCGTCTGTTGTTCAACAATAGGGGGTTCATGTCAAGTGACCCAACTGTGTAGAAATAATTTTTTTTTATACATAACCCACTCGCGGCCCAAAATGCAGCGACCAGAACTACCTTAGAGGAAAAGACCTAAGCTTTCTTTTGAGCAAAAAAAAAAAAAAAAAGTACCCGCTTAAGAAAAATAAAAAAGTTTTAAATTCAAAAAAAAAAAAAATTTTTTTTCGAAAGATTGAAGAAATATCTATCTAATTTATTTGGAACAAATAGATAATAAGTTACATGGATGAAAAAGAACACCTGTTTGGCCAAAATGTCAAATTCCCTCTAACTCTAAAGAAACTTTTTGACCGATCTTGTTGAAAACTACTATCCAATAGGACTAACCTTGGTGAAAATTTCATCCAAATCGGAAGACTTCAATTTCAAAAGTTAGGTCACTTGACATGAAATACCCCAATAGTATACATAAAACAACAAATACAGTGATACAAATTAAAAGGTTTAACTGGTGGCCGCTGTGCAGGAAAAGTACCAAGTGATTTAAATGGTATTAAAACAGTATTTAGAGTATATGTATGTTAAAAAACATTAATAATTTAATATCTGATATTTATATTATAGATTTACAATAAACAGGTATGTATTTTCGCATGTACATACATATTTACATGTATTATTTTGTAAATGAGCATAGACAAAACTATGTTTTGCAACAATTTAAAGCCTTTTATATATTTCTCTTTTCTATTGTATGTGCATATGCATTTGTTAATTTTGTACATCTAAGCATATGTATATTTGAATATATGGAAATATGTTGTATTGTAAGTAGTTTCGTCGAAAGTCCATAGATATACTGAAAAATGTACCACAAAAAAAGAGCGGAAATACCCGCATTCAATTTAACATAGAGGCAACCCATCACTGTTTTACAAATGTCACGTAACAACGGTATGAAATTCTATTTTATGCAGAATGAAACGGTGTAACTACGGTACATTTCATTTTGGTAAGCTTTTGCATTGATTTCCATATACCAAAAAGCGAACAGCTGATTGTAACAGTACAGATACGGCACAGCAACGTTCGCCTAACTGAGCCTTAAGGCGAAATTTTTACTGTTTTAACATTTTTCCCCGTTTATTTTGTTTTGTTACAATATTTGCCCAAAAAACAATAAAATTTATGATTTAATAATTTAATAAAGATTCAACCCCATATTCATAAAAAATATTTTAGGTTTATGCAGGCTTATGAAACGAATTTTAAAGAACGGTATATATATAACTGTTCTTATCGCACCATGGTGAAGGGGATAAGATTCGGCAAAGCCGAATACAGCACTCTTACTTGGTTTTTGTCTTGTTTTAATTTAAAAACGAAATAACAGAATTTTGGTTCATAAATATCTAGGAGAGATCGGCTGGGTTCACTTGGAATAATTAGTGCGTACTTCTCTTAAAAATAAAGACAGAGCAAAGTCTTTCATCAAAAGCGATGATTAGTAATTAATTGGACGTGAATTTGGAGAAATGCTTTCTAAAACAAAAGGTCCGATCCACATGCCTTAAGTGATCATACTAGACTGTCATCATAGAATAACGAGAAAGAGTGCTTTGCTATTACACTGTCATTTTAAGTATCTCGTTCATCAGTATGAGGGTATTCATTTAATCGGGCTTTAACTTTAATCGGTTAATCGCTCGATTAATTAACCGCGGTTGTGGTCTAATCGGTTAATAATCGGTTAACCGATTAATATTTTTTTTATAAATTAAGCCATTTCAATTAATAAAAATACACAAATTATTTACTATTTGGAGTTTATTAGTAAAAAAAACAATAACAACAATTCTTGACTAAAACGAGCAAACAAAAAAGTAATTAATAAATATGAAATACATATATATTTTTCAATTAAAACATATTATGTAATAATTAAAAAATAAACTGTGATATCATTTTATTAGTTTTTTCTTTAAGGACATCTTATAAAATAATCTTTTAGAAAAATAGTTTGGTTTAAATCTTTAGGATTTTAGCGATTTCTTTAGTTTTGATAAAACTTGACTTAAATAAATTATTTTACTTATCGTAGATGTTGGAGAAATCAAAAGCAAACCATTATACAGAATATATAATTTCTCAGTCCTTTTCCTGGATTTCTCTGAACATGTAAAATCTTCCAATTTGTCATTATTGTCCTGTTTTCATTTTTTTAAATTTTTAACACTTCCAATTGTTTCGGTTTAAAAGAGTGATATTAGAAGAAACAAATAACTTAACACATACATATAAAAAGAACGTAAAGCAAAAAGCTTATGACAGCAAACACTAAGGCCCTAATCACGTAAAACGCAACGCAACGCCAAAGAATTACATTGAAAGCACAAACAATGTTATAAATATTTTGTAATTTTGTTGTTGCTTTCTACAGAAATTCATGTACCGTTTTAACATTTTCAACGCCACAAGCAACGCAGCGTTTGAAATTTTAAAACGCAATGTGAATTTCTGTAGAAAGCAACAACAAAATTACAAAATATTTATGACGTTGTTTGTGCTTTCAACGTGCCTTATTTAAAATGAAGATCACTGAACACCTTCTTTGTTTGCATGAACAAATATTTTCTAAAAAAAATTAAAAACTCAAAAAATATGTTCTATACTACAAAAATTTAAAAATTTGTTACATCGGTTAATCGACTGAAATTAACCGGTTTAATCGTTAATCGAAAATAGCCAATTTTTAATTAACCGGTTTATTGTTGTGTCTTTGTTGAAGCTTTGATATTGTTACATGCAAGACCTGAGTGTTTAAAATTCTTATTCACTTTATGGTCTTACTTGTATAATATTTTTAGCTTTTCTAAAGTCTTTGGAAACAGGTTTCCTGACGATCTGGCCTAAGCAACCAGCGAAATGCGCATAGAAACTAGCTTTCCCACAACAATAAATTTCAGTGTTTTCATTCAAAAATTGGGATTATTAGCACATCATTAATAAATGAATTAATTAATAAACTTCTTTCTCTTTATATTTAATGTTTAATTCCGAACACTGATTTGAAATTTTAATTATACAGATGGTTGTTTTCAAACAATTTTGTTTTGTTTTATGCCAGTCATATTGATCATAAAAACAGTGAAATCTCCCCTCACCGGACACCAAAGGGACAATTGAACTTTGCTCGTGCTTTAGGGAAGTCCTCTCAAAAGAACTTAAGGAGGTGTCCTCACTGGATTCTTAATTCCTTTTCATTTATCTTTATGATCTTTAACTGCATAATAATTTATGGTTTATTTTTCACATTTTTATCACAATAAAAGTTCTTTATCTCGGTACATATTTCAAAACATCTTAACTTGCAAGTACGTAGTACTTTTTGTTAGAAAATCATGTATTAATTTTTTTTCAGTAATTAAATTTTTTTGCCTAATTAAATAAACAACGTTAATTAAAGCCACAATTAAATAATATTATTTAAAATCCCTAATATCAAATTTTCGATGAAACGAATTTATTTTCTACATGTCTTGAAAGAAGCTTTTGTTAAAATTTCTTACTTTTTTTGTTGTTGTTAGACTTTGATTAATTGTTGTTGATTTTATGATGAGATAAATTCTAATTTGTTTATTAAATAATCTATTCGAAAATATGTACATATTTAAAAATTTTGCCAGACAATTTGTACACTTGCAAACTATTTTTCTTGAGTAGTTTTCATATTTAATTAGCATTAAAATTTTAAAGTAGATGATCTTCAAGAACGTAGGACGTAACGCTGTAAATATTTAAAAACACGCTCTATTTGCTCACAATTCCATCGTAGAAGTATTTTGTTTTCTTTTGAAAAACCCCGTACGAACACAATGCACCGTATGAACGTAGTAGCGTATGACGCAGATACGTTTTCAAATAAAATATTGTAATATTTAATACAAAGGCAGACAAAGTTGGCGCAAACGGAAAAGCGTTTCTATGTCATACGGCGGCATAGAACTAAAGCCCCAGTTAGCTGACATTAACAGTAACGTTGCAAATCAGCTGCTACATTTTATTGTATGTAAAGCAATTAGAACGATTATAACAGTAAAATGTAACTTAACTGTCACGTCTCACTCTGTAGAAAATAGATTTTTCTTACGTTTTTACGTAACACTTGTAAACAGTGCAGTCAACACACTAATTTAAAAAACACTGCAATTAAAAAAAAAATCAAGCTATTTGTTGTTTATTAAAACAGAAATTACTTTTTAAGAAATGTACTATTTTATATAAATTTACTAAAATACATCATTTTAGAAATAAATAAAATTAAAAACAATATGAACATTATATTTCTGTTAACAATTTATTTTCATTTAGAAATAATGGCTTAAATCTAGTTTACTGACGCAGCTCCAAATAAAAAAACTACTACTTAGGATTATAGCAAATTTAAATATAAGAAGAAAACATAAAGTGAAATAAGTGGCGCAAACGTAGTTTTCGAGTTATTAACCTCATAAGTTTTCATATAAAAATGCGATTTTCCACTATATTTCGCAACGTATAAGATCACTGGTATCATTTTTAAGCTTTTGAATAGATCTTTCTTTATTTACAAAATTTATTTAAAAATTCGTAACCCATTAAGAACCGAAAATAAAAGAGTGTTTCGGTAACATAATAATTACTATGGACAGAAGGTTTAGTTAGCGAAGCCAGTGTTTGTTATACTATAGAGGAAAATATCTTTACGCCCGGCCAAAGGCCGGCTATCCAGAAGCTTTAGTTCGTAAAGCCTTTGTTTGATATTAAATACATTTTCATTTGAATAAACTACACAACTATCTACATAGTGCACTTCCGCAAGATTTTGATGTAAAATTTTGTAAAAACTGTAATGAGAGTTAAAGAGTTAAAAATTTTGAACTAAATTTTGTATTTTCAGAAAGATCTATTTAAAGGCTTTAAAATGGTACCAATACTGGCCCTTTACGTTCAGAAAATTAGTGTAAAATCGCATATTTATAAGAAAACTTAAGAGGTCCATAACTAAAAAACTATGCGCTTGCGCCACTTTTTTCACTTAATATTTTCTTCTTAACTAATAGAATCTGGGAATTATTTCTTTTTCATAAGTAACTTTATTATATTATATATTTTCTATATTCATAAGAATATAGGAAATTTAAAAGTAAAAAGAAAATTTTATTATATTCAAAATTTTATTATTTTTCGAATTTATTCTATGAGCTAAATTTCAGTTATGTATTTTATAAAGCTTTTTGTAATAGTTCAATTCCTTAAATTTTTTAGGAATGATTTTATACACTACCAGACTATTATCTTGTACTTTCTTGTTACATTTTACATTAGCTATCCGTTGGATAGCAATGAAGTATATTGTATGTACAGAAAAATTTACAATTATTAGACACCAGCAGAATGTAATGCATTTTATGGGCCGCTACGGCCTTCGTCAACAAGAAGATACAAGATAATAGTCTGGTAGTGTATAAAGTCATTCCTAAGAAATTTAAGGAATATAATTATTACAAAAAGCTTTATAAAATACATAACTAAAATTTAGCTCATAGAATAAATTCGAAAAATAAAAAAATGTTGAATATAATAAATTTTCTTCTTACTTTTAAATTTTCTATATTCTTAGGAACATTTTCTTTTTATTTGGAGCGGTAAACTAGATTTCTTCCGAAACTATTAAAAAAAATTTTTTGTAAACCCAAAAGTATAAACAGCTGTTGGTATCTATGTACATTAAAATTAATATATGTATGTTTATTTGTTTGTTTGTTTGTACCTTAAAGCCGCCTAAGCCGCTGAACAGATCTTTATGAAACTTTTCTAGTATATTTCTGATGGTCCGCAAGGATATATAGGCTAAATATTTTTTTGAAATTTTAAGGCGTGGCACCTCCCATATAAAGAAAATATACATTTCTGTACATCTAGAGAACGGAGAGACCTTAAGTTTCTAAATTTGTGACAAGCATCTTGATTATCAATACACAACATCCGACAAGATTTGGGCGGATTGGATAAGTGGGTGTGGCAAAAAGAGATTTATTTATATCTAAGGAACGGTAAGAGAAAAATTGCCAAAATTTGGTACACATAACTGGGTTATCAGTAAATAGCGTCGCTAAAAAACTGGACAGGAGTGGAGTGGTGGGCGTGGCATCTTCCATACAAAGACATTATAGATTTCTGAATGTCTGGAGAAAGACAAAATCCAAAGTTTCCAAATTAGGTACAAGCATCTTGGTTAGTAATACACAACATCTGACAATATTTGGGCAGGGTTAAAGATGTGGGCGTGGCATAACATAGATTTAATTATATCTAAAGAACGGTAAGAGCAAAATTGTCCAAATTTGATACACATAGCTGGATTATCGATACACAACATCGTCAAAAAAGAAGGTGGGGGTGGATAGGTAGGCGTGGTACCTCACATACAAAGGGAAAGGAGATTTCTGTATATCAAGAGTACGGTAATAGCTAAAGTTTCAAAAATTGGTACACATAGCTTGGCCATCAATACGCAACATCAGTTATAAAGTGGGCGCGATTAGATAAGTGGGTGTAACACAAAATTTAATTTATTATTATTATTTGTCCATATTTGGTACAATTAGAATGATTGTCAATTTGCAGAGAGCATCTGTAAGAAATGTGCGGGATTGGAAAGTGGGCGGGGATCAAACTAATTGGGTTTTTATGAAAAATTTTTACAAACGTTTCAAATGTAAAACAAAAATTGAAAATTTTTACATTATAGCAACATTTCCTTCTGTTCAAATTGCTGAGTCTTCGTCTAGACTTGCAATTTTTGTTGCTGCAATTTTTAATAATTCTGCTTTGAAATTGCATTAATGTCCAGATTAGGAAATTACAGTTTTGCAATTTTTTATTTTTGTCTTTCCTTTTCTCCTTTTCATATTTAAAATATAAATACAAATACACCTACAGCCAACTGCAAGTTAAAAAGTGTGAGAATAACAAAACAAGACGGAATTGCAGAGTACAAGAAACTGAGTACCCCTCCGCAATCTTCTCACCCCTCTCACCAATAAACTCAAGAACTGCTGCATCAAGAGTCTGGACGATGACTGAGTTAAATACATAAAATTTCCAAAGTAGAATGATGGTAAAAACCGTAGCGAGCCTTTTTGCTGGTATCTGATAATTGCGAGTTATTCTGTAACAAAAGGAATACAACATAACTGAAACAAAATATTCTCACTGGCTGGTGGGCCTTAAGTGTTTAGAAATATTCCAAATATAAATATTACCCATTAAAGTAAGCGAAGCTTTTTCAAGATTAATAGTTCACTGATTATTTAGTAGCTTTCTGCTATAGTTACTTCTATAAATACTTATTTTTCGGATGTATGAAGGTAAAAAATAATGACTTACTTTTAAATGCGTTCATTTTGGGACTTCCCTTGTAAAATTCGTTGGTTTTTTAATAGAATTGTAAGTAGTATTTGTTTTTTTTTTTTATTTTTGATTACTCAACACTAGACCGTCTCACTTTTCATTTTTTTTCGAAATTCCTTCATGAACATCGATTTTCTTTATCTACTATAAAAACCAAGAATTTTGGTGTATAACACTTAAATATTGATGAACGGGAAGTGGTCTCTCAAATCGTTTTTTCATTTTTTTAGGCAAAATGAAAGAAAGCTTATAAAATTTCCTAAATGTTTCTTAAAGCAACATTGCCATTTTGTTCGATGGTTTTTTATTCATAGCACTACAAATTCAGATTTTCAAATACAAACTTAACATTTTTTTTTAATTTTTGCTAACCTTTTCATATATAAAAATTGAACGAGGCAAAACTTTTATATTCTGTAAATGCAGTATGGTAAGAAATTTTAAAATAAAGATTTTGGTGTAAATAACAGTAGCATTCTGTTAAGAAAAACTGCAGTTGTAGTTGAAATGAGTAAAGTTGTTTACTGCAAAATATATAAAAAAAAAAATATATTTTGGTAATAATTTTTTTGTATCTGAACCGATTTTTCAGAATTTTTCAGCAAATATGTTCTACTAAAAATTTCTGATCTTTTGATATATAAGACGTATCCAAAGGTCTTGTAACAGCTCTAAAAATTTAGTTTTTATAAAAATGTTGATGCTTTTTAGTCCATTTTTGGAGTATTTTGCTAATAACTTAACCATTTCTTAACCGATTTGGCAGATTTATATACCCACGTTTTAAGGAAGAAAAAACCATTTACTTAGATTATAAAACTTGGACTCGGGAAGATCTATTGTTCCCGAAAATGGGTATGTTTAAAATTTTATTTTGGGCATTACTCTTCCATTTTTGGCAAAAAACTTGCAGAGTTTTCGGGAAATATATTCTGCTAAAAATTTCTGATATTTTGATATATAAAACGTGTTCATATGTCATACTAAAGCCCTAAAATTTAAAATTTTGAGTATTTTCAATAATGTCTTTGTACGGGAGGTACCATGCCCACTTTTTCAATCCCGCCCATATTTTGTGGGATGCTGTGTATTGATAGCCGATATGCTTGTACCTAATTTGGGAACTTTAGCTCTTTTCGATCTCCAGATATACAGAAATGTATAACGTCTTTGTATGGGAAACGCCACATCCAAAATGATTTAATTCAAGTCATCGAGAATTGTCACAAAACGCATCCAAACTCCAACAAAAGCACAATTTTAGCAAATTTAAAAAAATAAAAAGACCAATATGTTCTTACTTTATAATGTATTTATTAAACAGAAGCAAATTTAGAAATAAACAACTTTACTCATTTCAACTAAAACTGCAGTTTTTCTTAACAGAATCCGACTGTTATTTACACCAAAATCTTTATTTTAAAATTTCTTACCATACTGCATTTACAGAATATAAAAGTTTTGCCTCGTTCAATTTTTATATATGAAAAGGTTAGCAAAAATTAAAAAAAAATGTTAAGTTTGTATTTGAAAATCTGAATTTGTAGTGCTATGAATAAAAAACCATCGAACAAAATGGCAATGTTGCTTTAAGAAACATTTAGGAAATTTAATAAGCTTTCTGATGCATGTAATGATGTTCAAATCCATTCAGAACTGCTTGAGTTTGAGGCAAATTACTAAATCAAGATTTTTTAATTTTTTGGAAAAAAGGAATTTTGCCTAAAAAAATGAAAAACCGATTTGAGAGACCACTTCCCGTTCATCAATATTTAAGTGTTATACACCAAAATTCTTGGTTTTTATAGTAGATAAAGAAAATCGATGTTCATGAAGGAATTTCGAAAAAAGTATAAAAACTGAGACGGTCTACTCAACACATTATTTTGTAGTTGAAGTTTTTACTGGGTATAATGTCTGAAGCTTCTCCAATGCTGCTTTGTTGTATAAAGTAAAAAGTATGTACAACATATTGAGGAAATTGTACAAATTTAATTTTTGTTTTTTTATACTTATATTATTAACAAAATAACAATTTTTAACTAGTATATAGCTGCATCCAAATTAACTAATTGGGCTCCTATGACAACCCAACGTTTTAATCAATAACTTGATAAAAGAAAAGAAATAACAGATTTGCAACAAGTAAAGTCAAAAGCAGCTAGTATAATTCTAGCTACATACTAGTTACTTCGTCGGCAGTATAAAACCAGATTTTTATGAAAACATTTATCCCAAAAATCCTACTATAACTTTTAACTCGGCTCAAAAAAAGGAAACCCTTTTGAGTTAGATGCCTAAATTTCAAACCTTCTAGGTTATAAATATTGGTCTTGAATTAAAAACCGAGGAATTATTGTTTTAATTTTTACACACTTTCAAAGGGTGTTCGAGTATAATAACAGAATTTTAAATTATTTTATATGGTAAAAATTAAGTAAATAAGTAAAAATATAATACATATCGAATTTCTTTCTTATATGATTGAAGGAGAAAACTTAATAAATGGTGATAGTCGGTCCAGAATTTCAACTAACCCAATATAAATGTGATCTTTTAAAAAAGCTTTGTTGCTAATTTATATTTTATTTGCGTTGGTCACCGTATGAGATTTAATTTTGCTTAATTGTTTTAATTATTTCGTTAAATTTGTTTTGTAGACCCATATAATTTCTATAATATAACAAATTTTGCCCCAAATTTAACTGCTTAATTGTTGCATTTCTCTTCAATCATTTATTGCTTCAAAGCTATTTAAAATGATAAAAAAAGTACTTGTATAGAAGACATTCATTAAATAATGTTTGCTAATCGTGATAACATATCGTAAAAACTTTTTGTTTGTTTAAAAAAAGTGAAATGTGTTCTTGAAATGCACCTTTTCGCTGTTAACTTTAGTTAAAATACAGTGTGTTACAAAAATCTATTTACTTAGTTAAGTAGAAAAGTCATGGATGATATTATGTATGAACCAACATTTTTGTAATTTATGTATAATATCGATATTTAGTTTTTCCAAAAAAAAAAAAATTTTTTTTTTACCGCCCACTATGGTCAGCGCTACATCTCAAAAACCTTGATTTGACGTATTAACGCAACAAGATACCGAAAATTAGAATAAAATTGGCGCACTGTGGACTATATTTTTAGAAGCGGCCAAAACTCATTTTTAAAGCATACCGACTTTAAAGTAATTTTATTTGAAAGTAAATTATAGCTCTATTCCAACTCTATTTCCTGTTTGCTGTGATGAAGAGGGTTTCAGTTTTCTTTTTAAAAAATTTCAACACCACATGACACTTATGTTTAGTAACAACCAACGATTGAAGTCGACCGCAACGTTTACGTGTCCGCAATATTTACGTATAAGTAACGATGCCTTAATTCTGGTTGGAGGGTATCAAGGACACACGGCCAAATATTGCATTCTTTCTTATAAAAGTGTATATTTGTGTGAATAATTTCAACACACACTATCTATCTACAATATTAAGGTATTCATTATTATAATTGTGAATTTGTTTCCATTTTATATTTTTACCTTTGATTAATGTAAACACCAAATTGTATTTTAGCTCGTTGAAGTAAATGTCTATAAATTGTATGAATTGTATAATGAAATAAATAACTTGATTACATGGGAGTGACGAATAATTATTTGTAGTCATGCATGAAATAAAAAGCAAAAAAATTTAAAAAAAATTATTTAAAAAAGTAAATTAAGAATCAGAAAAATTTTAAACAATATACCCGATAATAATTTGTGTACATAAAATGAACAAACTTCCTGTTTTATATTGGATTTATGATGGATGTATTTGTTATTCATTTTACTGAGATTTGCATAAACTGTGCATCATCAACAGCAACAACATCTTCTTCACATTTATATCCCTGTTCCTTTTTTTGTGTTTTTTTTTTTTTTTGGATCAGCTTCCTTCAATGAACTTTAACCTTTAAACATGCGCATGTCTTCGAACTTGCAAAAAAGTAATAAAACAAATAATCAGGGAATTTTAAAGTGGTAAAAGATTTTTTTTTTTTGAATTCTTTGTTGTCGTTGGTTATTGTTTAAGTTTGTAACAAAAAACGCTTAAAGAAAAAAAAAAAATAAAAAAAAGATCAAATATTTTGTAGGATAAGTAAATTTATTTATTTATTACTCCCATAATAGCACTTTATTATTTTGTTTGTATATATATGTTTGTTTAAATCAATATGATTTGTTAATGTTTTTGTAGATAAAGAACAAAAACAATAATTATCACTTTTAACTCAAAAGCTTTTTGTTTAGCAACATTTTTGAAAAAAAAGGAAAACATTAATTCAAACAAATAAAAGATGGTGTCAACCAAAATTAAGCACTTAAGTACAAGTCACCAATTCCATTCAAATATCAGTACATATTTTAATATAGTTTTTCATATAATTTTATTTTTATTTGATGTGAAAAACGGATTTTAAACTTGATTTGAAATTTATATAGAATTGGTGAAATAGGCCCTTGCTGTCGTTTTCATAAAAAAATTCAAATGTGAACTGTGAAAAATTTATAGGAAAATTTTTTCTTAAAAACACATTTCGAACTTATTTTATTTTTTATGAATATGGCAGTTAAAGTGAATTTTGTTTTATTAATGGCATTCATTAATTTGAAATTATTAGTGTTTGCCCACTGGTCGAAATTCGAACATAATTATTTATGCAAATATGAAAAAAATTAATTTACATGTTTCGAGCATTTGTTTTCTATTCTCAAGTCCGAAAATGTTCATTTAGTTTTGTAAATTGAATAATAAAAAAATTAAATTTTAAAGTACCAGTTAAAAAACAGAAAAGGACCAAAAAGTCTTCTCTAAGATATAGTTTCTCAATCACTCTGGACTCTGCATGTTGAATTTTATGTTTCTAGGTTCAGTATTAGTAAGACTTCAAAAAGTATTAGTTAGAATGAAAAAGTACCAAACAGCTCCCCTTTAATTCTTATTCACTCAGAACCATACATGTTTAATTTTTTTTGTTGTTTCTAGGTCACATTTTAACGAAAATTCAAAAAGGATCAGTTAAGGAGGAAAGATGTGCTAACATTTTTCATCTTATAGGTTATCATTCACTCCTATAATATCAAGTTTCTAAGATCAATATTATGGAAAATTCAAAAATTACCACATTCCGCACGGAAAAGTAAAAGAAAGAAATTTAATTTCCCGTATTTCCCCTTTTTGATACTTTTTTCTCTGAAAAATTTCAATATTGTAGAGGTACGAGAAACATGTTTTTTTTTTAAAGTACCAAAAATATGCACGATTTCACCCCTTAAACGTTTAAATTTCGAAGAAAAACCATATTTATATTTGTCTTTTTAGATAAGTTAATAATTTGGCATAATCTTTATTTCTATGTATATTTGTTTAAAAGTGGAACTGACAAAGAAGTTCTAAAATACAGTTTATACCTGTTTAATAAGCAAAAGGGCCGAATTTCAAAAATGTACGATACACCTGTCCGCTTATTTTTCTAATGAACAACGATAAGTATTACATTTTTTTGGATCTCTTTTAGTTTTGGAGTTATGAGATTACCGAATTAACCCCCTCATATTTTAATAAAATATATATTGTGCACTGCTGTCAGTAAATATATTTCAGATTGGGTATTTGTTTTTCAAAACGGTTAACACACAGAAGAGGAAAGTATTCGTAGCTGTTTTGCCTTTTCCGATTTATATATAGATAAGGAACAATTATAAAATGTAAATATGGTAAATAAAACTCTTAAATAAATGCTTAAAATGATATTGAATATGGTAAAAGGGCATTTTAACTTTCATCCGGGCGAGGAACTGACAAACTGAAATCCAACAAATCTCTTGTCACTATTTCGAACGAAATTGTTTTTAAGCAAAATATGGTTACTTTACCCATATTATTGTCTTCGGCAACTATATAATGGTTAAATTAGCTCCTCATCTAGAAGCCACAACCATATTATGGTTGTCTCTAATCATACTATGGTATATAATATTATTATGTCTACTACTAATAACCAGGGCTTGGATTTCCATGCAAATGCATACATATTTGCATTCGGTAATCCAAAATCAATTTCGATCAGTTATTTTTCCATACCAAAGGATTTGCAGGAAAATGGCATCGATTTGTTTTTGCATATTTCTGCATATGTTGTTATAAATGCATATATTTGCATACTTTGTTTTAAGTGCATATAATTTGCATTTGTTATTTTTGTGATATAAAAGAAATTTAAATCAAATAATTAATATTTAATACTTTATATATAGAAATATCTGACAAAATTAAACATAACTTGAATCTGTTTTGCAAAAAAAAATATAGGATTTCATGAAATAAAAAAAAAACTTGTAAGCTTATTTGATTTTAATTACGCAAATAAAATTAAAAATGAATATTTTCCCATGAAACTGGCATCCTTCAAATATGCTCCCTTCACTTCCGTTGACGTTTTGAGCGTACATTTTCAATGTATAAAAACTTTGTGCGTCCGAATGGACAGAGTTATGTTTTTGGAACTTTGAAGAAACTTTTACTTGTTCATACTTATAGAAATTGTAATTAAATCTAATTACCTATTTTAAAAAGAACTAACAAGTGATTGAAGTTTGTTTTTGGTTTATTTTATCTTACTTTTGTGTATATATTTTAATATACATATATGTATATTTACGTAATTACCTGAATTATTGTTTTTGTTATTAATAAATATAATTTAAGCAAAGACCTTTATATGTTTTTCATATATTTTTAAGTGCATATTTTTCTTATTTTAAATGCATATTTTCCATTTTATAGCGCATGTTATAAGCACATATTTTTGATTTTTTAGTACATGAAAATCCAATCCCAATTTCCTAACAGTATAGCTGTTTTTCAAACATAACATGTTGCTCTTTTAAAAGGAGAAAATGTAATTGTTAATTTAAAACAATTACTAATAATCAACAAATTATTTTTATTTCTTACCAAAACATGTTCGGAGGCAACCATAATTTAGTTGTGGCTTCTTGATATAGGACTAATTTAACCATCATACGGTTGCCCAAAATATGTTTACAAATCTTTCGTTAAAAATAGTTTTGTTGCGTGTACGTATTAACATCGAAACTGTCGAAGAAATAGTCGAATGTCCTGCAAGTTGTATAAATGTTTACACATTCAATTAAAAGTTATTTTTCAATCAAAGTTACTAAGTGCGAAACAGAGCTCCATTTCTAAAAAGTATTTGTTATTAATAACACAAGGAAACAAAATTGAACTTGTTTTTGCTTTGATTGGAAGTTGTATGCAATTTTGTTACTAATTTGATGTCGCTAATTTCAAATTTACGCCCCGTTTTTCTCCATCAGGGCGCATTTTTAAGTTTTTTCCAAAAATTAAAAGTTTAAAATATCACAACTTTACAGTTCATATGCGATTTTCAAAATTTCGAAAAATCACCAAAAAAAAAAAAAAAAAAAAAAAAAAATTTGCTGAGTAATTAACGTAAAAAAGTGAAGGTAATTCATTTTTAAGTTAAGGAAAGAAAAACGTCCATAAATAGAACAGCAGCAATCACACACACATTAAAAAAAAATCTCGATTTTTATCAGTTCAGTTTTGCCAAGAAATAGTGAATAAAATCAAAAGTTTTGCATCGATTACAATGAAATAAAGCTCATTTCATTCGAAATATGTTAAACTAAATGGTTTTAGACCAAAACTGTAATTTTTGATGAATTCTTAAAGAACAAAAACTTAATTTTTTTTAATTGTTCTTTTTTTCAAAACTTCAACGATATGTCTGAAACAACTGAGCAAATTTAAAACTAATGATAATATTGTTGACGAATTTCGGATTGTTTTTAACTGAATACGGTGAACCGTTTTCTAGATATTCCAATATTTGTGCGGAAGTGCCTTAATTTTGAACATAACGGTATATCGCGTAAAGTCGAGCTATGTGCAGATGTGGATTCAGCGTCCCAAATAACCTTAAAAACAACATTCAGTTCTTAACAAGAGCCTTGTTCCCATGTGTAATTATCATAACTTTTTTTTATAAAATTAATTTTCAATAACACTGCATAGAAAAAATTAAAAATTTTCTCTAATCACCACATTCATACCAAATTCATAGAATCAATCCAACAATTTGTTGATTTTGCACCTATTACCAAAATGATTATATTGATTACTACAAATTGTAAAAATTTAAATTTGTGAATATTTTTTTTTTTCAATAAATGATATTTTTAATTTTAAATAAAAACATGATTAAAAAACTTTGCCGTTTTAAGCAATTTGTTAATTGATTTAATTAGATATACATATCTCAGGTTTTGACAATTCCCAACAACAATTCAACAAGTTTTAATTATTTAATTTTAAACAAAAAAATCAGTTGAGTTTTTGTTATTTAATTAATATTTTAATTAAAAATTTATTTCAACACATCTAAAATGTTAATTAAATCAAAATTATTTTTTTAATTTTCTTTCAAATAAAAAAATAATTGATTCAATTATCACATTAATTAAATTAAAATACTTTTTAAACAATTTTTTTAATTGATAAAAAATTACGGATAATTTTTTCTGTGTATGGAACATTTTTGAATCCATCGAGTGCAGACTCTTTCTCGTGCGAAACTTCTCGAAGTACTTATCGAAACCAACCAAACCCTATTTGGGTTAAGCTGGTTTAGCTGCCGTTTGGATTTAATTGCCTCATGAAAATTTTGGCTCACACTTAATTTCTCCGATGAACATGTAATTTTTCTCAGTATATCTCGGAAGACAATTAGAATTTTGTTCTCCTGTGTTCGCCATAATTGTAGCATATAGACTAGGAAAAAAAGTAGAAGAAACTTATGAAATAATTCATCTAGTAGTGCCTTAAAATTGCTAATATGTCGAAAAATTTTAATTTTTTAAACTCTTATTTTCACAATTTTTGGTCCATAGCTGCCAAACTGTGGAAAATTAAGTAAAGTAATTTTATGGAAAAATTATTCTTATAATATAATTCATAAGTTCACATTTTCCAGCTGTATTTTACATCTAAAATTCGGGAAATATATGAAATATGTAGCAAAAGGTAAAAAAACATGATTTAATCAATATTAAATTATCATACATTTTTCGAAATTTCGATGTTAATACCGCTGGAAAATGTAAAAAAAAAATATTTTAGTGATCTGAGAAATTTTGAATTATATTCTATGGATTATTTTTCCGAATGGTACTTTACTAAATTGCCCATAGTTTAGCAACTGTGGGCCTAAAATAGTGAAAAAGTATATAATAAAGGAACATTTTTCGAAACTTTAATAATTTGAGGCACACAATTGTCTTCTTTATTTATATTTGCAAAAATATTTAGAAATATTTTTAAACGTTCTTAAAATAAGGCAAAAAATTATTGTTTCCACAATTAAGTCTATCGTGACCTAAAATGAAAAATATAGTAACAACAAAAAAATTCGAAATAGAGTTTTTGATTTATTTTTGTTTGTTTTATTAAACTACATGCTCACAAAAAATAAAAAATTGTGAGTTTATTAAATAAATTTAAATGCCAAGTACACCTTGTTGTTATTGATTTTGTAAAGTCTTTTGTTTTTCCTGTAAAAAAATATAAAAAGTGTTGTTAAGCCCTTTTGCATTTTAGGTGACGATTTATATTTGTAACACTGTTTATATTTTTGATATGAGCTTGCTCCAAGTGCCAAAATATCACAATAATTCAAAACAACATCAAAAACAATTCAAAGCAAGAATTACTCCTTTTTATGGCGTTCAAGAAGCATTTTCGACATGAAAAATCGTCTTTCAATGACCTTCGACTTTAACTCAAGTGGTACCCAATTTCCTAGCTTTAAGATAAATTCTGCTACCGGCAAACGTTTTAAAATTACTTTGCAATTTGGCAAATTCTGTAGATTTTTATCTAAAGGACTATATTAAATTAAAAAATCTCAATCCGAAATTCGGTAGGAACAATACAACGCTGGCTAATATGCAGTTCGTGAAAAATGACTTTATTGTAATATCAATTTGATAAACAGTAATGAACTTGTGCCTAGATCGGGTGATATCACAGCTTTTTATTTTTCGTTTGGCCCTTCAAAAGCCCAAAATATTTATTCATTAGAAGCTACAAATACAATTACAAATTATATTCTTAAAAAAAGTTAATAAGACATTCAACCCGTTGAAGTGAAGCATACGAGCAGTGTTACCACCAGCAAAATTCAAAACTACACTTGAGATGAAGCCGAATTACCCAATTTATATGAAAATTCACCTGATATCAGTGGTGGAAAAAATAAGGAGCACGGATGCCATCTATGTACTCCTTCTTTTGGATGTACAAGGCCTGTTCGCTCTATTCCATACTCATTTCTTTTTACTCACGCTGTCATTGCGGGATAGACCTTTCGCTCAAATTAATAGCTCTTAAACTTAAAATAATAAGTTCTTATTCCATTTATCTACGGAAGATTCAAAATATTCATTGCCATTCCTTTATATACATTATTTAGTAAATAAAATTCCTGCAATGGTTTTAGTTGACCGACTGTTTCTCAAATCATTTTAAATGTTAAAACAATCCCAAAATTCATTACTTTTGGTAATATTGGAAACATATTTTTCTCCAGTTGATTTTTTTAAATAAATACCTTCTGTTTCCAATAAACTTCGGGTTCTCACTCACTATAAGGCTCATATTTATCAAAATCTAATTGTCTCTATGGCGGCAATCACTCAATCTTTTACTTGATAAGCTATGGAAATCTTTTTATTATTTTAATATAAGCAGTGACTTTGGTTGAATATACTGTAAATTTTTTAGTTCAACAATATCTTAAACGGTATAAATTTTATCACTTAAATCAAAGCCTTATATTATTTGTTTTGAAATGAAAGAATTTCAAATTATACCTGATCTACACCTCAATGGAATTACCCAAGCTCTACCCACGAGAGTAAAAATTGTGCAGACGAGAGTCTTTGGCGGGAATCGAACCCGCAACTCTCTAACTGGTAGACTAGCTTACTATCAACTAGCCTACCGCGGGACCCACAACGGATATAAAGGCCCTAATCATGTAAAGCGCAACGCAACGCCAAAGAATAACATTGAAAGCACAAACAGTGTCATAAATATTTTGTAATTTTGTTGTTGCTTTCTATAGAAATTCATGTACCTGTTTCAAATTTTCAACGCCTCAAGCTATGCAGCGTTTGAAATTTTTAAACGCAATGTGAATTTCTGTAGAAAGCAACAACAAAATTACAAAATATTTATGACACTGTTTGTGCTTTCAATGTTATTCTTTGGCGTTGCATTGCGTTTTACATGATTAGGGCCTAAGCTATTTCGTAAATA
Source organism: Pollenia amentaria (assembly GCA_943735925.1). NCBI lineage: Eukaryota > Metazoa > Arthropoda > Insecta > Diptera > Polleniidae > Pollenia > Pollenia amentaria. Next base: position 192,350,483 of record OX031008.1, on the reverse strand, counting down.
AAGTATATTGTAGAAGTTTTATTTTTTTATCATTCACAGAAAACATAAAAATCACTAGTTTGTAGCCTTATTTGCATAAAATTTATAGTTCGATCTACATATTCTTCTTAGGCCGGGTTTTAAGATGTGGATTAAGTTTAAACTTAGTTAAACGTACGCTAAAACTCGGATTTTTTCGGCGAAATGAGATATTTTTTTATTATATCATTAAAGATCAACATTTTAAGCAAAACTAAGCTGTTCCGTCAGAATTTTGTATACAAACTTGGTAATGGCGGCAGAAATATGTTTTCAGATTAAATAAACCTAGTTTAACTGTGATCCAAAAAACCCAGCTTTGGTATCTATATTCTTCAGAGATGTAAAAGATTGCAATCGATTTAATTGCAATTACATGATTTTTCGTTAATGATTGTTAATGTTTAGATTTAATTCAAAACCGGAAAATTGTTTGTATGATTTCAATTTGAAATCGTGAAATCAATACAACAAAAAATATTTAAATCAAAGTTTTTTTTTAACAATTCATATATTAATTGCAATCAAATTGGATTAAAATCGATTTGATTGCAATACCTTAATTGCCAACAAATCCATTAATTGCAATCAAAATAAAATCAGAAATACAATCTTCGTTTTCTTCAAATAAAACTCCCAGTAAAAAATGTGCTCCAAAATGAGCAGGTTTTATATAAGAATTCATACCTCAAATCGCTTCAAACTGCTGATAGGATGCCTGAATTTGTATGGAGTGTTCCCGGTTTGGAGGACTATTTTCTGCTGACAATAAGCGCTTCTTTTAACATAATAAAACATGCAAACAAAGCACTTCTAAAGCGCATTTTTAAGGGCTAACTACCCAGGAAAAACTTTTTGAATTTTGGTAATAGGTCGTAGTTATTTCATACGTTACCTGGTAAGTAGTTGTCATTCAAATTGTCATTATTCTGAAAACCTCAATAAGTACTTGCTAGTAATGACCTCAGTAAGTACTTTTCACTACAATTATTTTCAGTTATGAATATTTGCTTACTAATAATCAGCTAAATAACTACTTATTAGCTGTCTTGTTTTCAGTACTGAATATTTACTTACTGGTAACTAGCACCATAACTATTTATTAGGTCTATTAACTAGCGCCAACTAAATAAAAATTAGTTATTTTTTGGCTTACTGGTAGTAAAATAATAACTAGATACTTTGTGACTTCTAGTAAGTGTATTGTAACTAGTGAATTCTGTGGACACCTCGAACAAAAATAAGTAGTTATTCAGCCGAAAAATAAGTAGTGTTCATATGTCTCCAATATTACTTGCTAACTTACCAGGTAAGTAAAGTTTTTGCTGGGTATATTAACATATTCATTATTGTTTTGCTTTTACATGTTTAAATGCCTTTTTTCAAGCATTTTCGTAAACCATAATTTTTTTTTATTTTGTTATTGCTTTAAAACCATCTTCGTTGTCAGCACTAAAATATCTGCTTTTTTTTGTATATTTTATTCATTATCATTTACTGCTGTATAAGAGTTCTCTTATTGAAGCGCTCAATTATGCGCTTTTTCTCTTAAGTGCTTCAAAAAACACAAATTTTTTTTACTGGGCTCCTACTTCTAGAAATTAAGCCGACTCGGATAATTTTCAATTTCCAAGAATGAAAATTTTCTGTTTACAACTGCTAGATTCCAAGTGTATGTTATTTCTTTGGACTACCACTTAAATTGTGAGGAGTTATTAAAAATCGCATAGTTTCAATAAAAATTTTATTGAAATCAAATTAATTGCACTAAGTGATTTCTAAAATGAGTGATTTTATTCACAAGACATTGCAATTTTGACTAAATTTCATTTTGATATCTAAAAATATTATGAAATCCATATTGATTAAAGTTTTTTACATCTCTGATATCATTGAGCTAAATTTAAATATTTTTAAAAAAGGGCTTCAAAAGTTTTTCTGCTGAGAACATATTCTTATGCAAAATTTATTTGACTGTAAAATGTTTGCTTAAAAAAGAATTTGTTTAAAAAGTCTTGATAAAAGTATTGTAGTTCACTATGGCGAAGTCAAGTACTCACTTATCTAATCAAATTCAATCGTTTTCAATTAAGTTCAACAAATCAGTGGATAATATTCTTTAGCTAGATAGAAAGTGAGGGAGAAATGAGGGAACAAATGCATAACAAGATTTCAATGTTGAATTCTGTTTTACTTTTAGTAGGGGCATGAGAACTCAAAAAAATATATTTTATTGCTTTATTATATTAAAAAAATCCATTAGAATTATTTTAATTAAAGTTGCTATATAATTAAAGTTGCTATAAAAATAAATTGTTTTTTAAATACATTTTTAAAAAAACCAATTAAAATGAATAAAATTTTCAACTGAATAAAATAAATAAAATGTTTCTTCAATTAACTTTCAATTTCAAGTCAATTATAATTACAGTTTCTACAGTTGCATGAACACCACAATACAAAGACAACTTAAAAAAAAAGTAAAACTACCCAACAACACTCAATCCAACCTGTTAAAAAAAAGTGAACTTTGTGTCTACACTGTAAACCTTGACCTTGCTCCAATAACAAACACTAAAAATTGTGTATTGTCCCATAAAAAGAGTACTCGAACAGAAAATAAAATGAGCAATTTTTTTAATCCATTATTTATTTTGTATTTGTCAATACGATCAAGTATCTGCGTACTTTATATTTATGGTCACTCTAAAATTTGTTGATTTTCCTAATGCAAAGCGACGAGCAGCACTTTGTATGGTTGAGAGACCAGAGAGATAAAAAAAAAACTAAATAAAATTTTCAGTGCGGGTAGTGTTTTCAGGTGAAAAAAATGAGCAAAACTTACTGCGGGCAAAGTGCACAGACACAAAACAAAATAATACGACAGAGATAAGACGGATTGTCTGTTAGTTAAATTGGATGTATTGCAGTGTTGCCATCAGGAAAATTCAATATTACCCTTGAGGTAATGCAAAATTACCTGATTTAAGTGATATTATAACTGATATCAAATTAACGATTTGTATAATGAAAAAAAAAACTAAAACTTCATTAAAGAATAACAATATTAGTCGTACTAGTTAGATTTATAGAGTTACTTCAACAAATTTAAAAGAATTTAATAATTAATAAAGAATAAAATATAAAAGTTTAAATATCAAGTTTTACTTTCACATTAGGTTGCATAAATCTACACCCAGAGAAAAAACAACTTAAAATCAATAAAAACCATATTGAATCAAAGAGAAAAATTAACGAAAGTCGAGTAATGTTGAAATTTTTTATTTTGGAATAATGTGGAATAGTATTAAATAAAGGTTTCCCTATGTTGATCATTTTAAGATAGAAACAATATAGAAATAATATGGAGACAATATAGAAACAATATTTTTCGGCATTGAATAAATATTGAGTTCTTATAATCCAATATTGCTTAAGGTTAGTTTACACGGTAATACAATGTATTAAGACTTTGTAGAATCAAAATATTATGAAATTCTCTCTTTCTCTTTCTTTTCTGAGAAATCGCCATTAATGTACCACATCGTTGACTTATTTAAGTATTTAATGAAGAAGAAAATTTTGTATTTAAAACGATTTTAAATATAAATGTGTTTTAATGTCAATCCTGAAAATTGGCCATTAGAAAATGAACATTTACCGACCGCTTGTCATATTTTGTATCCGTATTCTCTCTTACTCAATGCATTTCGCATTTATACGATAAGATTTTTCTCATTCTACATAATTTTTTCACATGTTGTAATACATTTTATTACCGTGTAAACTAGCCTTTATATGGTTTATATATTTATTTAAAATGTTGCCATATAGATTTTAAAATGTTTCTTGCAGTGTTGCCAGTCCATGAGTTATTAAACATATCGTGTGTAATTTCTACTTACATGTCTAGCCCATGTGTAATTCGTTTCGTGTGTAATCTGTGTGTAATTTTTTTGTTCTGTTTTTAATTAATATTTGCATTTTGTCAATACTTTTAAAATGACGCAGTATACATATGTATGTTGTACTACACCTGAAATAATACAGACGCAGTTAATTGAGAAAGACAGTTGATTGAATCAATTTATGGAATTTTGTGTCACTTCTCACATTTCAATCCAAAAGTTTCTCGACTCTAGAGTAACAAAACATGGGCACTGTTTAAATTGTTATTTTCGGATATTAAAATACGATTTTATAAACTTTACTTACATTTTTTAAATGCTTTTTAGATCGTAAAAAATGTGAAAATGTTGGCAAAATATGTAAGTCACTGTTCAGACCTAAAATTTTTGTTGCAGCAATTCTTGAGTTTAATGGAGAGAGATGTGGGTAGATTGGAAAGGGGTACACATTTCCATTTAATCTGGAATTCTGTATTGTTTTGTAATTTCAATTTGAAGTTGTATTTATATATAAAATAAGAAAAAAAGACAAAATAAAAATAAAATAATTGGAAGGCTAGAATTTCATTATATGGACACAGATGCAATTTTAAAAAATTGCAAGTTTGGATGAGAACGTACTTTGTTTTTCAAATAATGGTTACTTTCCCGGTTTTTTGATTACTTTATTTAGTGGCATTTTTTGCAATTTTTCACTTTAATAAATTAAAAGTATGACTTGGTAATAGGATTGTTAAATGTATACAAAATTAGTGGTTACGTTTTTTCCAAATTTATTCGTCAAATGCTTGTTAAGGCTATTTAAAGAAAATCTGCATACGAAAAATGACATGACGCACAGCCTGTTTGGAAAACATATTTTCAGTTTATATCCCATCCAATTAGAGCCGACGTTATTAGTTATCATCGCTTTCCTCTTTTTATTTGCCCGAAATCCTGGGTGAAGTTGGCCCTTCTGAAAAGTATGGCTGCGTATCATTGTGGGAGAACTTCACTGAAAAAGCAAAACTTTTAAGCAAGAGGCTGCTTATTATATGATCCATGCAGTTATAATACTGAAATCTCCACCTAATTGTTGGTGTCCTCAAAATGTTTTAAGATTGTTTCTTTAGTTGAAGTCTAGGCCTAGTACTCCGTTTCTCTGCATTAGCGTTGACGTAATCCTCCGTATACGAAAATCTTTGGCCTTTAATTTCATAGAGTTTTCTTTTCCCGGACTTTTTTTATTTCCCGGGAAAGCGGGACTTATTTTTATATTTCCCGCTAATTCATGAAATGATAATTTTTCACTTTTTTAATCATCTCTTACAGAATTAGTATTTACTGCATTTTCAGAATATATTCCAAAAAATCCTTTATGCATCTGCTCTGCATAGCAAATCACTTAATTTTTCGAAGTATGTGGGAACAACTTTTTTTTCGTATTTATAAAAAAAATCTTTGTTTTTAAAAAAAATTTAAATTCTGCACATTTTTACTCCTCTTCATTCAGTAGTTTTAGGGCATCAAACATTAAACATTGCCTTAAATATCGAATTTAAATTTACATTTATTTCTTGACATAACTTGTTTACAATTATATCAGCAGGAAAGTTGTCATAATTAAATAAAAAAATCCCGGGAATTCCCGCACAAATTTCCCGGGATTTTTGTCCCGAAAAATGTGTGACATCCCGGTATATCCGCGGTAATTTTTGATATTACGTCTTAGTCATTTAAGGAACCCGATCTTTTTATACTCATACAACAATAGTGGAGAGGGTATTATGCATTTGTGCTGATGTAACACCTAAAAATATTGGTAAGTATACCTACCGATCGATTCAGAATCAGTTTCTGAGTGTCATAACACCAGCAGCCTGCCCCCGTAATCACTCTATTTTGAAAATTTAATGTACTTAACTAAATAGTTTAAAAAATAGAATATGGTAATTTTTGCTTCTTATTTATAATTTCGGCTGGTTATCAGTTTATAAGGTTATTTAGTTATATTCACAACAACATAATACATTTACTTTAATTCTTTTTTGTAAATATATTTTGTTGCTGCTAATATAACTACATAACCATATAACCTGATAATCCGCCCTTCGTGTTAATAATACTCAAAATATGGCATCGAATTGATGTCACTGTAGTCATAGCATAGATGACGCATAACATATGACAAAATGTAATGTTGACGTTCGCCATTGGATTGATGTCACATTTTTCTTCATTGATGCCATTTGTAATAATAATGATGTCACAATTCTGATGTTAGGGCATCATCAATATGAAGATGCATTTTTCTATGAGTGTAGGTCCAGAATTAACTACAGGTCCCATATAAACCCTCATCTTAAAATCTTATATTGATGAAGATATCGAAATAATATTTTGGACAAAGAACTTTTAGAACTAGTGTAGGGTATCATATGGTCGGGCATGACCGGCTTTAGTTTCTTAATTGCTTGCCAATATTTTTGCAAGTATGTATATTCGGCATGTTTTTAAAATAAGTTTTTTTTGTCTATTATAAATCCGATATATTTTATATGTTTGACTTTTTCTATTACCGTGTTATTAATTTAAAATAATTCGTCAGTTTTGTGTTTATTTTTTCTTTTATTTTTGTCTTATTTACATTTTGTTAACCAGTTGTTAATTTTATTAACATCATTTGTCATATTTGCTCGACATTCTTCATCATTTTCCGCATACGTAATTATAAGTGTATCGTCTGCATACATAGCCATCTCACATCTCTCCAAAATATTTGGCATATCATTGATAGGTATATGTATACAGTGCTGCCACGACTTATAACATTTTTACAACCAAATTTTATGAAAAATTTATCAAATGTGAAAAAATATAACCAAATTAGAAATGACTTTTGTTAATTCAGAAAAGCATTAAAATTTATTTTAAGTTGCATTGTAAAATAAAGGTTATTTGCACTTAATTGGAAAATATTAATTACAAGTTAAGAAAACAAAACAAGAAATGTAATTCTTGTACATATTCAAAAATAAAGAAAAACTTAAATTAAAAGTTCTTATTTATTTGAGACCGTTTTCATAAATAATATTTTTATTCAAATTCCCATACAAAATTCAGTAAATTGAAAGTTAATAATTTGATTCTTTTTGAATATGTCGTTTACAATAAACGAAATTTGTACTTCACAGTTGTAAAAAACAAACAGGGTTCCCAGCCTTCTTTTATACCTTATCCCCAATAAACCCCAAAATATCTATGTTCTTATCCCCAAAAATGCCTACAGATCCTAAAATAACCAAAAACGGTAGCTCTGCATGTATGTTTGAATAGAAGAGCACCTACTGACTAGGCTGCCAGGGAATAAATAAAAATGTAACGCTCTCCTTTAAAAAAAGTTTCGGTTTTTGGTAGGGAGATCGAACGGTTATTATTCGACCGGTTTTAACCGGTTATTTTAGCTTTGCCCAAGTCGGTTATTTTAAAATGTAAATTTTTCGAATATCGAATAAACCGGTTAATTTGGTATAATAAACCGGTTATTTTAATAATGTGTAATTTATATACATTTTCCTTACTCTTGTTCTAGATTAAAGTATTTTTCTAATTGAATATTGGGCAAACTTAAACTTTTGATGAAGAATGTCAAAGCAAAATGTAACGCAAGCCAACAACATTATGAACAATGTAAAAACAAATCGCTTATAAAAGCGCGTGTGTATAAAAACTAAAAACAATTCAAAATACTACAAAAAAGTGTTCAGTTAAAAAGCAAATAATAATTTTTTGTGCAAGAGTATTCTAAATATTAAATATATTTTTATATAGATGTTATCTCTAGAGATATTTCGATCGGGATTAAAGAGACAAAGTTAGATGCCTAATGTGCCCTAAAATGCTAAGTTGCAAAGGTTCTTCCCCGTCACGACTTATTAATCACCTTTAACATGAATGTGCTCCAAATAAAACTTAATTCCGTTTGAAGTAGTTCTAAAGAGGCGACAAATAATACTTAACTGATATACGCTGCCAAAAATGAATCATTCGGGTGAAATATTAGTCCGTTGTGTTACCGAGGACGGAATGCCCGCTTGGGCACTAAAAACTTTTAAGTAGTTCTAGCATATCTTCAGGCTTAAAACTGCAAAATTCCGGTGGAATCCACGATATGGAAAAAATTCATCAGTTTTATTTACTACAACACCAAGAATTAAAAACTTAATTTAAGAAATCAAACAATGTCATGAAAGGTTTCAAATTGTGGTCGACGAATTGACAAATATTTCATACAAAAAGCATGTCCATATTACTTTTCGTTTTTTTAATGCTGAAACAAAATAATTTGAAATATATAATTTGAAAAATATAATGGCTAAGAGGTTTTGTTTGCAACTTTTAAAAATGGTTGAAGACTGCTGATTCATATAGACATGCTTAACCACTAACAATTTAAAACTCATCTTAAATAAATTTGGGAGAATATCTCAAATAATAAATTTATAAAATATAAATTGTTGTAAAAGGTAAAAGCTTGATCGATTTAACAGTATCTTTTTTTTTTGTTTGGATTTTATCGTCACATATTTGTTAGTTCTGAACAAACCTTAAGACATATCTATGTATTTTGTTGGTTCCTTACCATTGTGAATTGTTTTGTTTTTTTTTTTAATTAACGTTTTATTACAAAAACTTATTTGATTTTTGTGTTTTTATGTATTCGAAATTAAACGGGTTAACCGGTTATTTTAAAAATGTTTAACCAAAAACCGGGTTTTTTAAAGTAGCAACTATTCGTGATATATTCGAAAACCGGTTATTGAAAAAAGTCAAATAATCATTCTCCCTAGTTTTTGGTCAAAAGTTACATTTTGAAATATTCCTCGAATAAATAGTGAATTTACGTGATTTATAAAATATACATATGTAAATATGTTTTTTTTTTCATATTTCATACAGAGGGGAAAATGCCTATTTAGCGGCGGTATAATAAAAAATAAATTATGGAAATGTATATAAAAATATAGTTTATATATCGCTAAGTTATCTGGTTCGGAAAATATGGCCTTTTAAACATTTGTTGGCGAATTGAATCGGTTTTTGATACAGTTTTATATCAGCTATTTGAAACGACTTTTCTTTATATGTTTGCTATTTTAATTAAGGTTTCAAATCGTAAATATAGAAAAGAATCTTATTTAAAAAACTCTTCTTTAAAAAATAAAAAAATTACAATTTATTACAACAACAAAAACAATAATGACGGCTTGTTAAAACTTTTTAAAAAATATTTTTTTTTGGAAAAATAGAAAAAAAGGGAAAACACAAATAATAACGCTAAAATAAATTGAGTTGATTATAAATAAAATGTAATTGAAATTTTCAAATAGCTTTTTCTCTATACGTAAGTATGTGTTAAACGAAATAGTTTCAATAAGCTGTTTGTTGTAATGCAAATGAAATCTTGATGATGTCAAAAAAGTACAATTTAAAAGCACTAGATTTTGAAGAAAATTTCCAATCAAATTAACTAAATAGATTTCGTTGTAACGTAAATGGCCTATTATAGAAATTTCAAGTACGTTAAACCTTTAATCAAAAAGGGTTATGATAATTCAACACATGTGACAGCTCTATGGGGGGGGGGGCAAATTTTTGTTGCTGGAAGGGGATTGAGCATTAATTTGGGGACATATTTTTGAGAGTGGGGATTTTAGCAAAATGTGGGAAGAAAATAAATTCTTTTGATCATTTTTTTTAAGTGTTTTGTTTCCGAAAAATTACAGAAGTCTTATATGAAGAAAAATGTAAAAATACATTTTAGGTTTTGGTGTGATTTTAGCATTTTCTCCAAGAAAATCATGTATGACTTTTACAATAATGAATGATTTTGAACCGTTATTTTTACTATCATTTTAGATAATGAATTAAAATCTTCGATTTATGATTAATTCTGGTTCTTATAATGTCAAATAAAATACTTTTTGCTAATTTTTATTGCTTTTTATTCATATTTCCGTACCAAAAACTGACATAAATTAGTGGCAGAATGCACTGATTGTTATTAAATTTTGAACAAATTCATTTAATATAAGCCCATATGAGGGGCTTAAGGCACAAGCGGCGTAAGTATTTTTTTAAAATTGAGATTACATAGAATTAGTAGGTGAAGTTCAGAAAAATTCAGAGCACAGGAGGTGAATGTGGAATTCTCATCCGGTAGCGAGATATTGCGACCAATTTTAGCAGTTGTCATTAAAATACCTGTTTTCCTTGGAGAACACGAGGTATATGAGCAATTAATCTAAATTTTTCAAAAATGCACGAAAATACACCTTGTGCTTTACACCCCTTATAATAAACCACTGTCAGAAAACACTTTAATACGTCTTAAAATACAAAGTAATGACAAATAATGTTGTGTAGGGTGATTTGGTTATATGTATATAGTTTTGTGGGACTAAAAATTACAATTAAAAAAATTTTGTGAATATAGAAACAGTGTTTACTATATACAGATTTCATATTAAGCCGCTTCTCAGGTCTTATAAAGATTAGTTCACATTTTATCATAGTTCCCATAAGAAATTTTCTGCTGAAATATTATAACCCTCGGCGGAGTGTATCAAAGATTTGGCACAGCCGCATACAAAATTTTATTTGTGCTATGTTTTTTTGAAGAAAAATTAATAGATTAAATTAAAAGTTCATAAATTTTGCGTTTTTAAATAACTAAAAATTTGAGGACAAAATTGGGTACATATTTAGATTTTGAGATGGGGTTTTTTGGCACATCAAACTTTAAATTGGGGACATGGGCCAAAACTTTTCTGGCAACTCTGGTTTCGGGCTAAAATTTAAACAAAAATTGCAATAGTCAACACAATAATTCCGATTATACTGGATGGTAATGTATTACGATATGAAAAAAAGTTTGAAGAATTCATACATACACACATACATATATGAACATGAAAATTAATGTAAACATTTGTTTATTAATGAAATGAAAACTTACATGTCATTTATAAACAATTATTTAGCAGCTGCTTTTAATAAAAACCAAACAGGCATACATTTTAGTTCTAAATGCTGGGCTTTTAAATTAGAAATTCACTATAGAAAATTTGACTTTTTCAAACACTTTTTTTAGGGTCACTGTTAATTTATGATTTGTTTACAAATTTTTCTTTGGTAAATAACAGTAGTAACCAAAGTATTCGGGGAAAAAGGAATAATAATTTTTTTTTTCAATTAAAACCATTAACTTAAATATTAGTTTTGCTATTTTTAATGCTAAATAATAAGCATCACGCTTTTTTAGGAAACTTTCTCAAATATTTTCACTTAAAACTCATTGCTTTTCCTAAATTTTCTTATACATAATATGATTCGCATATCTTTTTGAAAATAAAAAAAAAACCTAACAAGACAACTTTTTCTTTTGCCTCTTTGTGGTTTCTTATAAATTTTTTTTTATTCTTTTTTGGCTTTTATTTTTTCAATGCTAAAATTGACTTCAAAAAAATCTTTCTGCAAAAATTATATTTGTTGTATTCCAACACTTTTACACCCGTTTGTTTATGATTTTAATTCATTTTTTTTTCTACTTTTATACTTTTTGCGTGTTCTCCCGAACGCAGCAGCGGAATAACTGATTGTCTTACCATGAAATTTGTTGATTCCATAAGATGTATACCAACAAATCCGAATGAGCTCCCCAAAAAATGGAAAAATGCGATACATTTATATTGACAAAACAACAAAATTGTATCTTTATCGTAATGTGTGCTCATTTTTACTCTCTTTGAATTTCATAGCCAGAGCTATCAGGCTAGGAGCTTTATCCCCAAATTGGGGATTTTATTTTGGAAGAGAGGGGAAAATATGTTTTGTGTATTGGGTATTTTGTTGGGAATAATTTTCCAATTTTGGGGATTTTTCTTTTTGTATTTTTTTAATATTATTTTATAATTCACCTTTAGTTACATTTTATACTTGTTCGAGATTTAATCAAAAGATACTACAATGAGTAATTCTGGTATCAAAAAGTCCTGATAGTAATTGTATAATTATGACATTGTTTAAAGGAAAATAGGTAAAACCCTTATATGAAAAAGAAATAAAATTTAAATATAGTAAAATATGAAGTTATCTAAAGGATATAATATGTATACATGTCATTGTCAATTTAATTATATAGTTTTCAAAGATGTAGTCAGGTCAATCGAGTACATTCCCTTATCAGATGATACCGAGAAAGTTGATTACATTCATAGTATTTGTTGTTGAGTTTTCTATGATTAGCTCGTATCCTGTTTCGTTGTGGAGAAGTTGAGTTGAATACCTCCAGTTTTTGTTGTTTATGATTTTCAGGCATTTGTTTTGTATAAGCTGCAGTTTCTTTAAATGTGTTTTTGCAGCATTGTGTTGGTCTAATTACAGATTTGAATATTAAGTTTTTGTTCTCAAGGTTTAGAGTCTATTAAAAACGGGCCACAAAGCTCTAATGGTGTTCATGGATTTTTTTTTTACAGATTTAATACATGTGAATTGAAAAATTAAGTTTTTGTCTAGGCAAACGCCAAGATATTTAATTTCCAATCTCTCATTTTGGAAATTTAGCTGACGACTAGGTAATAGTTTAGGGGAATTCTTGTAAGGGAAAATAATAGCCTGATTTTTAAAAGGGTTTTATTTTTATTTTCCATTTATGAAAATATTTGTTACAGGCAGAAAATCCTTTTTCCATTTTCTTTAATAGTGCCTTGGTGAGTTTGCTAGACGTTATTAGAGCAGTGTCGTCAGCATAGTAATCAATTTTCAGATATGAGTGGGGAGAGAAATCTGATGTATAAATTGAATACAATAATGGTGACAACATTGAAACTTGTGGGAGACCTGCAGTAATTTGTTTTGTATTTCGTTGATAGCTACTCCGAATGTTCTTTGAGTTAGAAAATCAGTAACAATTTTGGTAAATTGGCTTGGAGCAGTTTATAGATAAGACCGTTGTGCCAAACGGTGTCAAATGCCTATTCTATATCAAAACAATGAGGCATGTATATTTTTTTATTCGCTTGTTGGACTTGGTTATGTTTGTGAAACGGTTTATTTTGAACTTCCCTAATAATTTAATTTTTTAATGTCATTTTTAAGGCAACAAGAACAATGTTTGAACTACAACTTTTTGTTTGACAAATCTTTGTTAGTTTTGTCATAAAAAATTTAAGTCATGCCTGTTATTCCATGCAAAAAAACCTCGTAATATAAATTTGGACTTATGGTCTTATTCTTTGATATTCTTTAGGTTTATAAAATTTTCTATTTAAATTTGATTAATAAACACTTTTAAAAGAAAGAAACAGACCAGAGTATTTGGCGGGAATCGAACCCGGACACCCGCGCACTGAAAGACTTGCTCATTCCAACTAAATCACCGGAGTGAAAAAGATGTTGCAACTATTTGACTACTGTGGCAGGTTCTTCCATCACGAAAACAAATTCGGCTGATATACCTGTCACTAAGTTAACATTCTTAAAATAAGTATCACTTAAAACTTTTCTGAACGAAGGAATTTACGTGGTTATACTCTGCGCTTACACTGATTAGTAAGATCCAGAAATAATGATTCCTGCATTAGAATAGAGATCACATAGAATACAAATCTATATCCAATCCGGTCAAAAAAATATTCATATTTACATTATGCAATTAGTCTCAATTTACACGTTTAATCTTTTGGTGCTCAACTTCTTTTTAATTCCCTTTTGAATATGCCATTATGTTCACACGCAGCAACCGGTTTCAACTTGTTTTGCTTCAAAACAACAACACTTATTCAAAGCGAACCAAAGAGAAAAAGAAAAGAAAAAAATTTACATGCAGCCATTGTTGTGCATATACCTACGAATGAGAACACAAAGCGTACTGCCCACGTACAGGCATCTCCGTGCCAACCCCTTTTATTTTTGCTTCCCTCTCCTTAAAACACAAGAGTTGAGCATCAAAAGATGAAACGTGTGAATGTAGACTAAGTCTGAATAGACTAAGTCTACATTCACACTGCCGCAACTTTTAGATGCAACATTGTGTTTGTTAGTAAGAAGTAAAGGGAAGAAAACGTGGTTAAACAAGTTGCACGACGACGCATTTTACTCGTTTTTGTTTTGTTTTATTTTTGGTTTTTATTGTTTTGTTATTCTAAATGTTGTCTATTTTTGCCATGAAAAAAGATGTCTTCTTGAAAATGTTTAAAATTTAAAAAAGGTTTAAAAAACAAACTAATGATATGTTCACACTTGTGTTTTTAAACGTGTTTAAGCAAAATGTGGATTAAGTGTATCAAAGCAGTTCACATTACATTTGAGATGATTAAGATGACAGTTGATTTTTAAATCAAACACAACACACAAATTTACATTTCTTTAAAGTATTAGAAATTGATAAAAATGCTTTAATTAAGGTATCAGAAGAATATTTTAAATATATTAATGATGAAATTGTGAAAATTTCTGGATTATATAAAAAATATTAAGAAGAAATCTAGGTCGGTTGTACACGCGCGAGGTACGTTTATTGTGGCCGATGCTACATCATACTCAGTTTGTGGTATGTTCAGAGTATTCTATGTGATTAATGAAATGATTTGGTTGTAATCATGTAAATGTGAAGGGATTAACAAACTTCAATGAATGGTCAATCATCTGGATTTTGATGTGATTGGAGCTTAATCACGTTCGAGGGGCTTAAACACGTTTAAAAGCAGAAGTGTGAACATAGTATGAAAAAATTTCGACTGTATTTTTTTTCTTAAGTTTTACAATAAAGAGGTAAAAACAAACCAAAATTTTGTACTTTTTATAAAAATAAAATTGTAAGCTTCTTGTAATTGGCGTGGTGCTTTTCAAATACGTGTGTTTAAAGTTATCTTTTAAAGAATTACATATTTTTAAATGAGTAAATATTTACATTTCTCTTAAAATATCTAAATTTTTCGAGAAAGCCACTTTCTAAAATATAGTAAATTTTCAAAAATTAACTTGTTTTAAAAAAGTACGTTATTCAGTAAGTATATTTTTTAATTATAACTAAATATTAATTACAGAGATTGTTTTAAATCTGAATTATATAAACATATGTACATATGAACATATATATTTGTATAATAATTAGGGTATTCATTTGGTTAACCGATTAATTACTGCCCGATTTACTGATCGGTTAATTTAAATTGGCTTTTTTCGATTAACGATTAAGCCGGTAAATTTCAGTCGATTAACCGATTAACCAACGTAACAACATTTTTAATTTTTGGTAGTATTACTATTTTGAGATTTTAATTATTTGTTTCGTCTCATATACAAAACATATTTTTTCAGTAACCTTTATTTTTAATAAGTGTTTTTTGCTGTCAACAGCTTTTTGTTTCACGTACTTTTTATATGTTTGTATTTAGTTGTTTGTTTCTTCTCATATATTCTTATATTAGTGTTTTAAAAGAATTAGCCGAAACAATTAGAAGAGTTAAAAATTTAAAAAAATTAAAACAGGACGCTAATGGCATAATGAAATATTTTATATGTTTAGAGAAATTTAGAAAGAGGGCTGAGAAATAAGATATTCTTTATTATGGGTTGCTTTCGATTTCTCCAACATATACGATAAGTGAAGGAATTTTCAAGTCAAATTTCATCAAAACTAAAGAGAAGAATCGCTTAAATTTTAAACATTTAAACCAAATTATTTGTTCAAGAGATTATTTCATAAGATCTCCTTAAACTATTACAATAACTAAATCTAACTAAATGATCTAACAGCTTATTTTTTAATAAATATATATTATTTACTTATTAATGTTTACATATTTTTTAATTATTTTTTTGTTTGCTCGTTTTAGTTCAAGAATTTTTATGTTTGTTACGTAGTTACGTTTTTTTTTTTGTAAAAATTATAACAAATAATTTATGTATTTTTATTTATTGAAATTACTTATTTATAAAAAAAAACTTTATAAGTCAATTAAAAAATTAACCGATTATTAATGGATTAAATCAAAGTCTCGGTTAATTAACCGAGTGATTAACAGATTAAAGCAAAAGCCCGATTAAATAAATACCCTAATAATAATAAAAGTTTACATATTAAAAAAGTTGCGATTGCCACATATTGGTCTTCGCATCTGTAATAATTTTTAATCACTTAGTAATGATAGAAAATGCTTGGATGACAGCCCAGTTGTTTTGTTTACATTTGATTGAAAAACTGCTCGAAAATTTTTTATGTAAATATGAAAACAGTTTTGAAGCAACTTTAAAGGAGAATAGAGAACAATACTTGGTAAGTGGTCATCATGTCAAGTAAACTTTATAAGTAAAAGTTGTTTTTTGTTATATTCAACATTTTTTATTTTTTCGAATTTATTCTATTTTTTCTATTTGTTATTTTTTATTCTTAAGATTTAGATTGAGGTCTGAATAAAAAACTCATGAGATTTGTCAACAACAACAACAAGATGGATTTTCGTACAAATATGCTTTATACGTTTTTCATATGTTTAATCAATCCGCTTGTAAGGGGTAATTAACCCTTTATTTTAACCGGAGACCGTCTGTGCATGTCTTCATGCAGTTTTTATAAAAAGCTTCACTCAAATGGGATTTTTGGAATATATTGTTTTTATCGTCATTCGTAATTAACTTACAAAGTTTTGTTTCTGTATGACAATAAAGTAAAATAGATTTTTAATAATTTTTTTTTAAATAACAAAAATATTAGGGTCAAATATTATCCAAATGTATGTAGTACATTTTTGAATAATTATTTAGAACGTGGCAACTCTTGTACAATTACACATTTTTTCAACAAGTGCATTGGGGCCAGCGTTGCCACTTTCTGTATAATAGTACAAAAACTGCAATATTTAAAATATTTGAACATTTTTGTATCGCTTTTTTTCTATTAAAATATTTGCTGGAATCTAAAACCTAAAAAATAAGCAGCAAATTTACCAAACAATTGTTAATGAGTGGTGCGAACATGCACCTTTAGACCACAAAGAGCTAAGTCCATTTCATTCTTCTATAGAAATAGTTTTTTGTATGCGAAACAATAATAAAACAGACTCCAGAAATTGTCATCAGATACAATTGAATCCTTCTTTTTACAAAAGAGGATGTTAAACATGTAGGTGCAAATTTTAAAACTACTAGTTAAAAGTTAAGAAAAACTTTAAAGGATAACATTTTTTTTGTTTAACAACAAAAATCTATTGATTTGTCGAAAGAACGAAAAGAGTAGCTACTAAAATACATACCTACATATCGTCAATAAAGCAATAACTTTACAAACTCAATAACAACAAGATGTACAAAGCGTTTGCATTACTTTAATAAAGCCGCCATTTTTGATCGCAGGAATCTAAATTTGTGACCATGTAGTTTACTAAAACGAACAAAAATCATATAAAAACTCTATTTGATTTATGTTTGTTGTTAAGCTTCTTATAGACGGTGGTCAGATCTTACAATATTTTAAGCAGGCATTGACAATAGAAATGGTGCCATTGTCAGATGCATTAATTTTACACGTCTGCCAAAACAAATGAGCTTACATTGTTCACACAGTCGCAAAACATTTTTAGTCAATTTTAATGATATTTAAGCAACGCTGTTTACCAATATTGTAAGATCTGATCACCGTCTGTACGAAGCTTTACGCTCTATTGCATTTAAGGTGACGATATGTATGTATGTATATACAGTCGAACTTCTCTATAGTGAACTGAATTTGAAAGCAGTGCACTTACTTTTCAATTTAAGTGTATTTTGATCTTATAATGAATTTCCATACAGTGAATTTTTCTTTACAATGAACAAATTTGGCAATTTGTTCTCCTACAATAAATTATTTCACAAACAACAGGGTGCTTAGAGAAAAAGTAAAATACATAAAGAAAAAAAAGAAGCCCTATCATTAACAATATTGACAGCAGTCGAAATAGACTTTAATTTGAAAAAAAAATATTAAAAACTAAAAACAAAATTTCTGTTCTTTAGCAAATTATTTTCCAGAACTTTATAATCAAATAAGTAATTCTAAAAATGTAGCAGACAAACAAATAAGCACTAAACGCATAAGTCCTTGAACCTGATATTTTAAAAATATTGATGACGCAATATTCAAAGGGATAATCGCCGCACGCAGGAGTGTAATTCAAATTAAAATACCGGATTTTTTAAAGAAAAGGTGAAAAAAGTTCTTTATACTAAAGTGATTTTCTGGTCCCATACAAATTTATTATAGGGAAGTTCGACTGTATTTGAAAAATGTTTATATGCACATATACTAATAGTTGTATGTATGTATGTACATAAATGTCTCTTTGTATATTTTTTAAAGAACATTATAATAATATGTTTGGACAAAAATAAAAAAGCCTTTTGTCGAAAATTTTTACAATAGAATCGCGAAAAAGTTTAACGAAATGTTCCAAGGGTTGTTTACTTTTTTGAACTAATAACTTTTCTAAGCAGATTTAAATTGTAACAAATTCAATCTTATATATAGGTTTTTTTTAGATATTACACACTTAATTAAATATAATTTATTTCTACTGTACTACATATTACACAGTATGGCTTTGTAATAATTCTGCGGAAATTCTGAATGATTTTTTGTTTCACTGGTGGTAACGCTGACTGTGGCAGTAAAATAAAGCTATCGATAGCAATTGAGAAAAACCGGTATTTGCTAAATTAGTTATGACACTAATGCTGACTTGTGGCTGAGAGAAATTACGTAGTTCAGACATTTCAAATAATTTATCTGGTTTGAAAGGTTAAAGAATTAGCTAAACTATACAAACAATTTTATTATAGTTAGATAAATTATGCTTAATTTTCTTTATTTCCCAAAGAGGGCGCCATGTGTATGAGATGATACAGTGAAATCCAACTGTCAATTAACACCAATTATAATTATACATTAACTGGATTGAGGTACAGAAAAATCTATAAATTTTTACAGGTTAATATCCACATTTATGGGAAGTTTCATATGGAAAAATACAAAATATGTATTGAATTTTTAAATATCGCTTAAATTAACATTTATAAGTTGCCCAAATAACTCAAATGGCCGGTTGCACAATGTATCGACAAACTGCCTTTTAGCCAAATCTCGACATTAATTTATTAGACTGATCAACTGACAAAATCTCCATTTTCAGCTGGCAGAACCCGTCAAAATTGATGTGAAACTCAGCACTCAGCGGATAGAACTTATTTGTACGGCAAATAAATAATTGACAGATGTAGGCGGGTTAGCTTTGCCACAAAAAAGAAGCATGAGACATTGAGAAATGCATATTTCTTTAATCAGTTTTTCGTTGGGAAAAAAGATAATCGCCTAATAAGAAAACAGCCATAAGGGTACAGTTCCAATACTTTCAAACGAAAACAACTCATTCTGTTGTTCTTTAAAGTTTTTCATCGAAATATATTTTTTGCCTTATATTTTTTTTTCTTCCCAAACTTCCCTATTATTATCAAATGGGTTGTTCACGAAAGGCTGGGTATCAGGTTATGTAGTAATTAAGTTATATTCACAATAACAAAATACATTTATTTAAATTTTTTTATATATATTTTGTTGCATATTAAATGAAAATACTCAAACTACACTCAGTGTAGTTTTTGATGCTGAAAAGTGTATAGCTATTACTCCTTTATTGTGGTTTATGTAAATTTTAATTAAACATTACCTGATGAATTCAAAGAATATCGAAATATTGGAAACAAATAAAGAAATTTTACATGCAACAGACCTCGAGCTTGAGTATTTTCATTTAATATTGAATTTTAAAGGTCGAATAAAAATATAACTTAAGAAGAAAATATATGTATTTGTAACTACATAACCATATAACCGGATAATCCTCCTTTCGTGAACAACCCAAATATAAATTTCTAAAGCAGTTTTTTTTGATCATATTTTTTCTGTAGACTGCATATAGATTTGCTGTTTTTAGTATATACTCCTCATATTGTCACGACATTTAATTATTGTAATGTCAGAATTAATATCACTTGGCCAAAATGTCATCACGGTCAAAATGTTTAATTATGTCATCAATGTGATGACACATTGCCATCACAGAAATGGCGAATCGAAGTCGGTATAATAAAACATGTCATCGACATAGCTGCCAGATATGACGATTCATCGTAATTTTTGGTAAAAAAAAGGTTCCATTACCGTTTGGACGATTTAAACCCTAAATTTGACAATTTTTCAAAAGACTAATTTTGTTCAAATTTAAAAATGTTTTTAACATAATTTCACATTTTATTTTAGCTTTTAGAAAGAACTCATTAGGTTAAATTTTAGACAAACTGTCATAAAGTTGAGTCATTGTAATTGACTTAAGTCAAATTGACAGAGTATTGTTATGTAACGTACCGGTTACAAATGTTTGTTTCACTTTTGTTGTATTACGCCCTTTTGTTTGCAGAAGAACTCTCAATTATAAGACACCAGCGGCACGCCCGATATGGTTTTCGTAATCATTCTACTTTGAAAATTTTTATGTATTTAACTAAATAATTTAAAAAAATAGAAAGTGGGAATTTTTGCTTCTAATTTAACTTTGTTTTTACCATGAAAATAATGTTAATGTTAATAAAATATGACAAAAAGTTATGATAATGTTCGCCATTGGAGTGATGTCACTTTTTTCTTCATTTATGCTGTTTGTAATAACATTGATGTCACAATTCTGATGATAGGACATCGTTAATATGAAGATGCATTTTTCTATGAGTGTAATTAATGTTTTCCAAAAAACATTTACCCCCATATTCATAAAAAATTTTTTTGAATAATAAAAGGTTTATTAAATAAATTTTCATAGAAAATTCGTTTCATAAACCTTCTATAAACCTAAAATATTTTTTATGAATATGGGGGTTAGTTTATTACCCTACGTCTATACGCGCAATTTGTATTTGTTAACATAAGCAATAACGTTGGCAGAAAGACGCCACAAAAATGATCTGTGTTTAATATTTTTTCAGAGTAGAGTAAACGTATGTCTCAATACAAAACATGAATTTGTACGCAAATAAATACTTACATTTTCTATAATGACCATTTTTTTTTTAATTCATACTTATGCGGTGCACACTTTAATATCTAATGTTGGCAATAAAGTTTGACAGTTGCCATGGAAATAATTGCGAAACTAATTGCTCGTCTAGACTAAGGGTTACAATTTAAAATAAAATTTCTAAACTTGTCAAATTTTGAATAAAAATTCATTTTTAAATCAAACATCTAAGCAGAAACTTTTTTATTGTTAAAAAAAATATATATAAAAAGTGTAATAATTATAACAATTTTTCATTTAAAAATCTATTTCTGGTTTAAAGTTTATTTACACAACAAGTTATAAAATTAGTAGCAGAGAAAGAAAAATTTTATTTCAAATAATTTATAAACAATTATGTTTTTTTGTAAATTTTTTTTATTACATAATTTTTAATAATTTAATACAATCATTCATACACTTTCAAACAACATTCAAGCTTAAAAAAATAACTGGACAAACAAATTTACATAGAAAATTAATTAAAAATTAAATTCAAACACAATCACTCGATCTCTGGAACACACTTTCATTCATACTCATACTGTGGCAGATAAAATTGCGTATAAATTAAAAAAAAAAAAACTTTAAATATTTTAAACTATAAAATGAATTTTTGTTAACTGTAAAGGTCTGGGAGCTAATTTTGGCAGTCGTGATCGAATACGTTTTTCGATTCGAAAGCAATTTTATTTCTACTTCTTTTACTACACTGAAAAAATAATTTCTAAATGGATACTGAACCATAGAAAGAATTAGAAGTAAAATGGCTTTCGAATCGAAAATGTTTTCGAAAATGTATTCACGACTGCCAGAATTAGCCCTCTGGTATTTTTAGAATTTTTTTTAATTATTTTCAGTGATTGCATTTAAATTGTTTCTTAGTTATTTATTTTCTTTTTAAAAAAATTAGTTTCCTTTTTTAGTTTAACTATTAGTTAAGTTTTTAGTTTAAATTGTATATAAAATGTTGAAAATTGTTTAGCACTTTTATTTACTTTTTAATTCTCAACAAGTTCATTAAAAAAATCTATTAAATAGTTTTATTATTTTTTAGTTATTTTTTACAATTTAAAAAATTATCTTTTTTTAGTTAATATTTGTATTAAAAGAAATCGTTCGTTTTTATGGCAAAATATTATTATTATTAATTATTTAAAAAACAATAGTTTTTCTTTTTTATGTTTATATATTTTTTTTGGTGACTAGGAGCCGTTAGTATTAATTGAAAAATTAAAATTATTTTCATTACAAGAACTTTCTTTTAGTGTAAACTGCAGTGGGGATCAAGATCCTCTAGAATATAGACCTAAAAAAATAACACTTTTTATAAAAGAGTTAAATTTTTATTTGGTTCTAGAATGTTTTCGCGTTCTCAAACGATATGGTTCTTGTATTTTTAAAATTTCTTTCTATTACTATTGTTAATAAAGGCAATTTATTTTTTACTAAAGAAACTCTTAGAGTTTTCTCTATAAGCTGTATTGAAAGCACTCATTATGGGCTGGCTTAATTTTTACAGATGCTCATCGGCGTGATAACCATTACGTAAAGGTTGACGTTCCATTGAGTGATCGGTGGGGCGATTACGATTAAAGAAACCACACTGCAGAAGAAAGAAGGAAATGTTTAAAAATGAAAATTAATTAAAGTGGGAAAAAAATAAGGAAAAACTCACTTTATAAAGCAGGAATATGAGCAATAATAAAATTAAAGCACCAGCACATGCCGCCAACACAACAACCCACAAAGGCACCACGTCGGGCACTGGTGTGGGTTCAGGGACAGCCTTATAAAAGATCTCATGTGTTCGTATGATATCATCTTTGGGCTCACCAATATATGGCAATTTCGTTACATGTGAAACAGCCATGGTAGAAACATTGAGTGGAACGCTACCCGCTAATTTTTCCATGGATTTGGCCACCATACGCGTACGTATGGCAATCCAAACTCCATCGTCTTTACCTAAATTACGGGCTACACAACGTAGCGTTTCACATTTGGCAGCCTTGCAAGGTGAATTCAAATCGATTTGGGTTGGTTCACCGACTTCGGATTCTTCACGACGTACTCTTCGATGGGGTTGGGAAGACGAAGAGGAGTGAGACCATTTTTGCGAAGTCTGGGCACCTTGTTGTCCCCCTGTTGATTGGCTGTTATAGTCTTCATCATAGTAATCTTCATTTTCGAGACCATAATAAGGTTTGCTGCCACCGTAGTTGGATGAAGAGGAGGAGGCAGATTGACGGTAGTTTGCGTTAGCTTGTGGGGTACCACTGGAATAGGTTTGATGATAATTGTAACTTCCTCCCTGAGGTTGACTGTGTGGGCGAAGTTCTTGTTCGACATGGGCACGGTTAAGGGTACCTAAATCTAAGGTACCTGTATGGAACCCTCCACGACCTCCGAGAGCAGCCTTTTCAAAATTTACATCCCCGGTAGCGAAGTCATTGTAAGTGGCGGCACTGCCCACACGTTGATTTTGTTGCTGATGCTGTTGTTGAGGTCTGTAAGCTCCGCCGGATGAAGAAGAATATTGTACCCTTTGTGGGGTTCCAGATGTTACATAAGTTCTGTCGTATTGAGTTGAACCCTGCGGAACAGCCATTTGTATATGACCTCTAGCATTTTGAGCACCAACTTGAACTTGACCCTGTGCTTGGCCTTGTTGGAACTGTTGTTGACCTGAAGAGCCACCAGCTTGTTGGTAATTCGCCGAGGCTTGTTGAGAATGTTGATAGCTTCTGGGTATACTGTCTAAACTGGTAACATATTCCGTACTACTTTCTACCACATGAGGTTGACCTCTTTCATCATAATAAACCGAGCTATTTTTAGTTTGTACTACTACTGAAGGACCTGTTCCAGTACCATTAGAGTTCCATGACCATGCCCAACTGCCACCAGAACCTCCCTGAGTATTGGCCTGAGCTGCAGCATTAGCACGTTGCGAGTGCACAAAGGAAGCATCTCCCGATGCGGCTTGTTCATCTTCTTTTTCCAAACGTCTTTTTTCTTCAACAGTTAATGTTCTGCCTCCGCCAATAGATACAACATTGGCTCCACCTTGATTTTGACCATGAGATTTTTCGATAAGAACTGCATTATGACCACTTGAGCTAAATGAACTGGAACTAGAACTTGAGCTCTCATAAACACCATGAGTTCTAATGACGGCACCTCTTTCCTCCAAATAGGATTTGCGTACAAGGTTTTGATCCAACTGCAAATTCAAAGCATTAACATTAACATGAGGATCACATTGGATATTGCCATGAGTTTCGGGCTGGTTTGTCATGTACATAAGATAGTCACCAGCGGCAGTTTGATAGGGATAATGTATAAAAACTATAGCTTCATCTATGGTGGAAGGACCCTTGTTGAAAATATTGTACAAATGCACCACTTGGGGGCCCAAATCCTCTTCCTTAGTGGCATTTTCAATAGGTTGATAATCCGAAGCCTTGTACAAAGCAAAGTCAGGCACTGAAGTACCATCAATGGCCAAATCTGTTTCCACCCAAATGCTAATACTCTTGCGTATAATATTGTCGAAATGAGAGCCGAGTTTCTCAACATTTGTAGAGTTGGCTTCCATAAAGAAGTCATAACTAGGAGCCATACCAACTTTTTGGGAAGGCAACATAACCACCTTAAAATTGGCTACTTTCTTGGACTGCAAAGGATTGCCAATGTCACATTTTAGTGTGTAATTGTTAGTCTCGGAGGGAGCAGTGCAGGTAATTGGGGTATCAGTTTTATCGCCAATCTGTTGGATTTTCTTAAAGTCCAAGTCCTTAGGCATAACCATATAGAAGGCAGCCTCGAAAGCGTCCTCATTCATGTTTGAAATCAAGACCTCAATAGACAAAGGTTCACGGGATCCCAAAAGGTATTTGTCAACAGTCCTATAAGCATAACGCGAAGGAAGGCAATATTTCAAAGGCTTAAAAAGAGAACAACTTCAAGATACTTACTTAATTTCTAATCTAAGATCAGGTTCACAAATATTATCAGCACCACAGTTCTTTTGTATATTAATGGCGTCCCTTTGAACAATTTCACGATTTTGATCTATAACCGGTTCTAAAGCATCACGCTTACGTCTTACCAAACTGGCGGGTCTTCTACTGGAACGTAAATTATAGCGTGTTTCCACTTCCAATGGGGTCAATTTATCTTGGACATTATCAATTAGATAAACGGTTTCATTGCGACAGAAATTCTTGCCAAAGGCCAAAGTAATTGTAAGATTACGTATATTACGTCCCTCATCTTGTAGGAAGAACATGCGAGGATTTTTGGGTTTCTTAGCATCCAATACCCAGGAAACATCGAATTCTAAAACATTGGGCAAATATTCTCCGGTATAACTCCAGCAAGTGGTAATATCAGTACAAGCCACGCGCTTGCCATCTCTAAGGGTTTGGCAGTGTTTCTCTTCAATATTAATGAGTTTGGAGGGACTGGCAAAGGATGTCATGGCATTGACAGCAGCCACAGGGCGGGATTTGAAAATGAACACTTGATCCGAAGCATAAGCACCTACAGCCAAATCAGTATAAGTATTGCCATCCATATCCAAACCACCAGACAAAGCAAAACCAAATGTACGGGGATAAGGAGCACCCTCTACAATATCTTCGGATTTGATGATCTGAGAAGGTTTGGCCAAAGGACCATTGGGAGAGCCATGGAATACATAGACAACACCACGACCGAAAGGACCATCATAAGGAGCACCAACAGCAAAATCGCCAAAACCATCACGATTAATATCACCTAAGGTCGTCAAAGACAAGCCAAAACGACCCTTGGTATTAAAGCCATCACGGATATGTTCTGTGGACCAACGAGTAGCCTGAAATTTTGAAATAAATTAGATCATGTTGGTTTTAAGAAAGAAACAAATACTTACGTCACTTGTACTGGTCTGCAGTAGAATATAAACACGCCCGACATCATATTTACCCTCTGTATTGCCGGGTTCACTGTACATAGGAGCACCAATAATCAAATCATCCAAACCATCACCATCAACATCCGATGTAGCCATGGCATAACCAAAATATTCACCAATTTGACGACCCGTTATATTAAATATATTCACCATATTCCATTTATTAACAACAATTTTGCCCAATAAGCCAGCACCTCTGGGCATACCAATGGCAATATCTTCTACACGGTCACCATTAAAGTCTCCAGTAATCATCGAATAACCCAAATAGGAATCATCATCTGCCGAACTACTTTCGGAAGTAGAATATACTTGATTTTCAGGTCTAGTGACATCGTAGGAATAAGTTTGTCCTAAATGATTGGAAGTGAATTGAAGTTAATTTGTTTTGTAAAGGGTTTCGAAAAAAAATTATTTTGCGATTATGTAGTTAAAAATGGATGCTAAAACTAAAAAAAAATATATATATAATGGGTACACAGCCGTAACAATCACCATTTAAAGCAAGACATTGACATTAACATGCGACATAAAAATACCAAGACATTTATTTACCATTAAGAATTAACACCACTTATGAATTGATGAACTAATTTTTAAATAAGGCATGCCCTAATACTACTGTAAAGCGAGAACATATAAGGGGGCTTAAAAAGTTATTGGCCTTTAAAGTAAATTTTTATTTAATTCAATTTATCTAATAAAAGAAAAGTGTTACCTTGTTGTAAAAAAGGTTCGTTATTTTTAATAATTTTTTTTTTGCAAAAAAGCTGCTTTTACCAAAAAACAAATAAATAAATTTTTGACAAAAATTACTCTTCATATATATTAACAAATATTTTAACAAAAAAGTGCTTTATTCGGTTCTGGAAAAGTTAATATAACCTTCACAATGTTATGATTAAAGAAAGTTTTATTCTGGAGGGACATTTATAGGGGACAAGCCCAACTAAACCCGTTTATAATATTAAAAACTTGGTACATGTAAACTATTAGAGTCAAATTAAAACAACCAAAAAATTGCCCGATTTGGGTTTTTTTCATTGCCAAACAAATATTATATATCTCACTTGTTCAACAATAGTGTATTAACTCAAATTTTTTGGTTTTTTCACTCTTTAGAAAAAATCGACAAGTAATATTCACATGTACCCGCTGTTGAAATATCGTGCTATTTTGTCTACTTTTTGGTACTTTTTTGGCTTAAAAATTCTTTCATATGACTGGTAAAGTTAGAGTTCGGCAAACATTAACATGAGTATAGTACTCAACCACTGAGTTATTAAAGATTTAATTTGAATTCTTAACATCATGTACCTTCGCCTTACCAATACCCACCCGGCTGACCATTTCGGTTTTATTTCTTTAATAACTCTTAAATTTGCCCAATTTTACTCACTGAACAAATTGTTTTCTTTAAAAAAACTGAAAAAACAAATTTGTATGATGAAAACTTCTTTTTAATTAAAAAAAAACTGAAAAAAATATTTATGGTGAAAACTTGTTCTCATCGCTTATAAACATGCAGTAACACCCGGGTGGTTATTGGTAAATGATGTACATAAAAATCTTTCGTAATGCGAAGGTTAACAGCAACTCATGTCTGTTGTAGACAGGGTGTAAACGAAGAAGTACGTGACACGCGTTAATTCGTCGAGGAGTATCGAGTGCTTAAAAACTTTAGCGCATGAAAAATGGCAAGTTACACAATGCGCGTTATAAAAGCAATACCTTGCTTATAGAATTCCAAGATTTGGCTCTTTTGGTTTTGTTTTTGTAGTCCTCGCTTCCTTTTTTATGCAATACTGGATGGCGATAAGTTTCTTATTGATTTACGTGTTGGCTTAAATTATTCTTTTTTATTGCCAGCTGATTACTTGTCAAAAAATACACAACACCGCGTTAAAAAATTCAAAGTTAACCAAATTTCTGCCGCAAACGCGTCCAAACTTTTTGTATGAAACTTATTCAATGAAAAAAAAAACAGTAGGGTAACTTTTTGACTGAAATCTACAGCTCGCGCACTAGAGCGTGTTTAATACTTCCACCATTAATATTTTAAATTAATCTACATAAAAGGAACTATTTTTCCAAAAAAGTTTTTTTTTACTAAAAAAGTGCATTTTTAAAAATAGTAAATTTTTGACCGAAAAAAATACATTTCAACAAAAAATTCCAATTAAACCTGTTTTTATAAAAAAAATATATTTTTTTAAAACATTTTTTACTACTCCTGTAGTTTACTTTACTTTAAAAGCATAGTTTGTATATAATTAAGTAAATTTTTAACTAAATAGTAGATGTTATCAACAAAAAAGTACCGTTGTACCAAAATATAATCTTTTTACCTAAAAGCACCTAATTACTAAGACTACCTATTTATAAAAAATTACCTTTTAACCTAAAAGTACTTTTTTTAACAAGAAGTTCCTTTTTACCATGAAGTACATTTTTACAGAAAAGTAAAATTTCTACCTAAATGTACCTTTTTACCTACAACATTAGTTAGTTTTGTTACCAAAATGTATCTTTTTTACCAATAAGTATCTTTTTTTTTACCAAAAACTACCTTTTTAACCTAAAAGTAATTTTTTTAATAAAAATATACTTTCTACCAATGTGTAACTTCTTACCAAAAAGTACCCTTTTACCAAATGGTATCCTTTTACCAAAAAGTACTATTTTGCCTAAAGGTACTTTTTTACCAAAAGGTACCCTTTTACTAAAAATTAGCCTTTTAGCAAACGCTTTCCTATTACCCAAAAGAACATTTTTAACAAATTTACCTTTTTACCAAAAAATAAAATTTTACCAAAATGTACCTTTTAACCCAATATCTAAGGTTTCACTTTTTTTAGCAAAAAATGAACAAAAAATAATGTAAGTAATTTACCAAAAGTTTTTTTTGCATTTTAAAAATTGGATTTCATCTAGATAAGGCCATTAACTTTTTAATACCCCTAATATTAAGCTCTTACACTTTATTATTATTAGTTTAAAATTTCAAATATAAGCAAATCCTTTAAACAATAATCGATATTGTTAAGAAATAATGGAAGGATATACGAGTGTAGATGATTTTGAAATGTGTGTGGTAATGTTTTCTTTTTAATTAAACCAATGACCAAATATTTAAACAAAAATAGTATGAAATCAAAAATGATCATGATAACGTTAATGATAATGATGAAGACCTATGATCATTCCATTCAGATGATATTTCAGAATTTAATAATTTCTGTTTAAAATGATTAGCTATTTAAAAAAAAGTTAAAAAGAGAAGAAATAAAGCTCAGCCTCAGCAGCAGGCATACGATGACGAATGTTGTTTGATTTATGATCATGGCGTATTTTATTTGATTGAACATAAATACAACTGAAGAAGTCATTTTACAAACGGGTCAGTATAATGCAATTAGAGTTTTTCTTAAGTTCTAAATAGAAGCTTTTAATATAGATAAAAGTAATAAATAATTTTTTAAGTGGAAAATTTTAAAGAAAACACCAGAAATAAAAGCATTAATCTTATAGATAAAAAAAATGAATAAGAAAATTAAACTTAATTTTTAAAGAACTAACTAAAGCTTTTTTTTTGAAATAATGTGCCAATAGTAATTGATTTGATTGTTGATAAATAAAAATTAAAATATACAAATTATTTAATTAATTTTTTAATTATTATAACGTTTTTAATATGCAGTTTTTTCATTTTAATTTAGCGTTCGTTTTGTTTTAGAATTTGTTTAACAAGACCATTTTTATGATTTAGATCTTTTATGATTTTATTACCTCCGGTACCGAAAGGCTGATAAAATGGCGGCTTATAGGGAAATGTTGCATCTGGCGATACTGAGTAGGCTTGTCCTTAAGTTTGGTAATTGATTTATTTATTTATTTTTTTTTTTAATTTAAAGGTGATTAACACATTACACACAACATTTTTTGTTTTAATTTTTTTTTTAATTAGACATTATTGTTAAAGATTAAACAAATTAAGACAGTTATGCGTAAAATTTTATTTAATTTAATTTTGTGGTTTTGTATTTTTTATTTTGTTTTGTAGGATAGTGCACAGTAGTGGAGTATAAACACGAGCAGAAAACAAGAAAGAAATATTTGAGTTTTGATTAATATTTAAAAAAGGACACATTTTATAAAGCAGTAAAAATAATTTAAACTAGAAGAATATTTATTAATATATAAACACTAATAATTTTAATAATCAAGTTTTTAAATTTAAAGGAAATTTTAAATGTTCTCATATTGGTAGTCTCTTATTGGTTGTATGTATGTATTTGCAAAATTTTTGTGAATTCATAAAACTAAAACATAAACAGCCGATTTTTATTTATTAAATATACAGCAGTGGTGGGCAACACACATACTACGCAATTTACGCTTGTATCTACATATCTTTTTTTTTTGAAACGGTTAGTGGTAAAAAGCTGCTAACTAGTGTTGGAAATCCATACGTTTTAATTTATAACAATATTTTTTGTTTTAATGAATCCGAATCACAACAGAAATTTATAGATAAAGCCGCTATTAAGATCTTCTTCATCCGCCTTGTAGGGAGACATTCCAATAATCGCTTCAGTGTCCGGTCATGACAAAAATCAATTAATTTTTTGTTTGCAATAAGATGTGCTGGCACATCGAGGCGTTTAACGAACCGAGCCTTATAATTGATCGTTTGCATGTTGCATTTGAATGAGCTACCATTAAAACACCTGTTTCAACCCGCTGATGGTGGTACATCAAAACCACAGACCTTTTTGGAGAAAATTTACAAGGCACTTGAAACTGTGAAAAAAGATCTTTAGTGTGGGTTTAAAACAATTCTCACAAGCTTAGCAGAGCTTTTTGTTAAAGATGTAAGTTCAGATCAAAAGTGGTGGTAGAAAATAATTTCGGCGTTTCGTCTGATATAATAAAAAGCAATTTGACAACAGAATTAATTTTCTTAATGGTTCAGTTTAAAAATCCTGGGAAAATCTTACCACTCTTGCATTAAAAACTAACTCCAGCTGTAAAGACGAACGCGACACCTTTTTAAGGAAACTGTTGTTTTTTCACTTGCAGTGCTGACAGATTCCCAGGAAAACATTAAAGAATAATCAATCCACCGAGGCTTAAGGAAATTGCCGCTTTTTCAGATACTATATATAAATTTTAATGCCTCATCTTATTACCAGTACTGAACGAAACAACTAAGTATATGAAAATCTTTAAACAATGAAAATCTTTATAGCAGAGCTGTGTAAAGGATTTACATGGATACCTTTCCTAGGGCCTACGTTGGTTTAACCAACCCCCCCGAGTGCTAGTTCAACCAGCACACTCAGGTTGCAATTGAAGTCCATAATTCAGCAAGATAATACACTCGCCCTTTGTTTAGGAGCTAGAGCTATTTAACTTTCGCTGTTTTTGGAAATGTTACCATCAGCTGTTTAATTTTTTTTGGAATTTTCAGGATATCTCAGAAAGCATTTTCCGCAAGAAGCTTACTAACGGAGGCCTCACCAAAAATGCGAAGTACGCGTTGCAAGCAAATTGTAAAATGCTCTTACCAGGATGGTCCTAAACCACTTATAGGCCTTCAAAGCCCCTGGGAACTATTAAAGTTTGTTTTATATATTTTTTTATTTAAAATTTCCTTTTAATTTTAAAATAAACCAAAAAATACATATGTATGTATGTACATATTTACATGAAAAATTGTCGATAAAATAAATGGAAGTTTCAATAGTCTATATTTTAAATGCTAAATACCCCATAAGGATATTTAGTCTAGGCCTAGATATTTCACTAAAGTTAGTTAATATGTAGTTGCCCTGAAGTCTGTCTCCCCTGACAGCTAGAAACTTACAACTCCATAGTTTTCATCCTTAAAATCAGTTTTTCAGGAGTGCCGAAAACTTATTATAGATCAAACTATGGGCTGGGTATTGCACTGTTTTAACTTTGTTCAAAAATTGTCCGTCTTTTTCAGATATTTTTAAAACCATTTAAAGAGCGTTTAAAATTAAGCAATATGGCACAAACATCTCAAAATCGAAAAAAAAAATGGACATACGGCCGTTGCCCATGAAAACCACAGAATTATTTATTTATTATGTAATACAGAAAGTAGTGAGTATGCGATACAAAACTCAAGAAGAAGAAGTTTTTATCCGTTAGCTCATTAAGTTCTATTAAACTTCCATCTACTTTTTTTTTATTTTAAATATAAGAAATAAAGTAAATATTATAAAATTTATGTAGTATTTATAATTTTCCATTAATAAACAAACTTAATTTATTATTTATAAAGTTTAAACAGTTAAAACACGATAATAAAAAAAGTTAAGACTATAATATACTTACATATAAAGATATATAAAATACATTGATATTTTTTTACAGAATTGTTGAAAAAATAATAAAAAAATAAAATAAAATAAAATTTGAGAAATAAACATTAACAAGGCGAATTAATTTTTCAGGTGGCGTACTTAGAGGGATAAATGTCAAAAGTTGCTTGTGTTTTTGACATATCGATCAACGAAAGCAACAAAAAAATACATTGCTGTATTTTTGGTGTTGTTACTTGTTGTAGAATCGACACCACCGTGTATATGAATTCGCTTTGAAACTTAAAATAAAATTTGCCTGAAAAAGATCAGCTGCAATGTATGCCTTGTCTAATAATTTTAATAAAACCCTTAAAGAAGGCAATTATTTAAACAAAAGGAAATACAAAAGAATTCACGGGTTAAGTAGTAGTACAAAAACTCCAATTATTTAGCTAACAAAATGAAATGTTACTATTTAAAAAGCAATAAATTCATGAAAAGTTTCGAAATTTTTGCAAAATACAAGATATTACTCAATTATATACAATTCAGAATTTATTTTAAAATCTTCTATGAAGTTAATATAAATGTAGGTAAATTTGAAAGAAATATTGTGTCTATAGATTTTTTTTTAAATTAATACTTTGAAGTATATTTGCTTTTTGTTCTCTTGGTCTCCTATAAATATAAATTTAAAGAGATCAATTTGTGGAGGTCAATTCGTTCTAGTACAAATTATAACGAAATTCAGGCAGATTGTATAATTGGATCCATAGTACTCGTAAGTATTATTATTTTTTTAGTTCAAAAAGTAAACCTTGAAGTAGGCTACAGTTTTCTTAACTAAATAACTTAATGAAACCTTAAAAAATTCTTAAATATTAGAGGCTTATGTGAATCGTTTTATTATATTTAAAAATTTAATGGCGTTTTCTTTTCTAAAAAAGTGTATCATACGTGTTACATGTGATTTGACAACATTTTTAAATACTAAACTGATTTTTAAGAATTGATGCATATTTTAAGTTAACAAAAGAATACAAGTTTTGCCATAAAACAATAAAGTACAGTTAGCGTTTAAAATTTGAAGCTCTTCTAAGTAGAAGAAAATAAGATATTTTATTAATTCAGAAATAAAATAAAAACCAGCTGTTAATCTAGTGCTGCAATCATGACCCTTTGATTAAAATGAGTGTTGAACATGTAGCATTTTTTTTTCTTATTAAGGGGAACATCATGACAAAAGAACGTTTTACACTTTTAAAATAACACTTATTTTTCAGAAAAGAACATAAAGAAATATAAAAGGCAGAATAAATGCAGAATATTACTCAGAAAAAAAAACGCCATAAGTTTTATATTTTTATGTTTTGGATAAATGTTATGATTGATTTTAACTGTAATTAATCAGGTGTGTCACAGAAACCAAATTCTTACGAAAGTGATTATGCAAACGTTTTTACCTTCTCTACTTATAGAAAACGTAAAACTCAAAAATGTTGCGTTTAAAATTCGTTTCAAATTGATAAGGTGTAATTACTATATTGATTGCACTAACATAAAAGAAACGTTCCAAAAATGTTTTGAATGTTGGAGAATCCTCTTGTTTCTTAAGTTGTAGACAAAACCTGTTTAGATAAAAAAATTTTATATTTTTTACAGTTTACAAACTTAAGAAAAAAAAAATGGGAAAATAAACAAAAAAAGCATTAACTTATTTTTTGTTCTTTTCTGTTTTCTATCATTGCTGCAATTATTGAAGCACCGGGCATATTGATCAATATCGATATTTAGCAATTTTTCGAGGATAACATTATGTTTTTAAATTTAGTTTCGAAGTACCCACAATCATTTCTATTTTTTATTATGTTTACAAAGAAGCTGTTTAATAATGATTTTTACGGATTTATGAAAACGTACGAAAGCTGAAGAAGCAAACCAAAAACGGTAAGAATTGAAAAATGTGAAAATTTTCACTTTCGTACAAATACTGTGACTTACCTGAATAACTCAGAATACAAATTTCTAATATAAGATGATTATCATTATACCCTTCACCATTCCGCTTGTAATTTCTACAATATAGATCATAGACCTTATAAAGTACAGGGTGATCCATTTAGACCTATCTTTGTTTGATTTTTTTACACAACTCACACGTGACTGGTGTTATCTTATTATTTGTCCTTATTGTCTGACAATTAAGCATGGAAAAGCTCACACTGTGGCAACATCTACAAATTATACAGCTCTACTATGAAAATCCGCTTTAAAACAAAGTTTGTTTGTGCACTTTAATGAACATATCGCTCATTTACTTCAATAGTGTCCTAATTCGAAAAATAGTATATTTTTTAGTAGAGTTTTTGATCAAAAAAAAAAAACGTTCTAACACAAAATATTGATTTGAACTTTATGACGACTTTTCCAAAACAAAAGTTGTCATTGGTATAATTAAAATTTTACTAGTTACTGCAATTTTTTCAGTAACCTTTAAAATTTTACTGGTTTTTGCAATACATTATGCAGTTTAAATGTAATGCAGTATGCTCATATATGGTTAAGACCGCGACCAAACATGCTCGTCAATGCTGAGCGCTACCGCACCATGATAGCGGGCTTCTCGATCCCCGAAATTGAAGCCCGTGCAGCTGGTAACATTTTTCAGTTGGGCGGTGCTACGGCACATACGACGCGAGCAACAATGGCTTTTGTGACAGAAATCATTTTCGTGTTTCGGACCTATGAACCCGAATCGTCACATTTTTGTTTTTTGTTTTCTTCAGGGTTACGTAGTCTTTGTCGATAAACCTCGAGTAATTCGCGAAACACCGCAATGCTGGAAAGAAACATCGAAAATTGCATCTTCCAAATGAATCACCTACATCGTATTCGCCGCCAACATTTGAAAGAAATTATTTTAAAAAACCAAATGACAAGGATTGTTGTTTTGGGCAATAAAAAGATTCCAACATCCAGTTCTATTTTAAGTGTTGTATTTTAAATAAAGAAAAAGGTCTAAATGGATCCTTATGAGTAGCAAAATTAATTTTACGATGTCCGTGTGTCCTTGAATAAGCTTATTAGAATACTGGTATGTATGTAAAAAATAGGCAAATCGGTTTTATTTTCTTTCTAAAATAAAACCATATAAACTTGAAAGATCAATTTTGGTTTAGATATGTTTAGATTTTTAATCTAGAATTGCTCGCATGAGTGCAATATTTAATTTCTGTTGCTTTACCATGAGTCACCATCAACCAGACGTCATATATTATCTGGCTGCTGTTATTACTTCTCATTGAATCAACCCGTTGATTCAAAAAAGGAATGGATGCAAATCAAATCATTGTTGGAGAAACTTGTTTTGCCTTTAAGAGTTCTTTGACCAAACAGTTTGAGTCTTAGGTCCCTGAATGTCAGATAATGAAAGAGAAGATGAACTAAAGCGGTATATTTTTTCACTTGGCCCTGAATTTAAGGTTTAGTATGATGAAGGGTATATAAGATTCGGTAAAACCGAATATAGTGCTCTTACTTGTTTTAAATTTAAATTAACCATTATACAGGGTGGCGCATAATGAACGTTATGATTTAATAAGTGAATAAATTTTTTGTTTATTTTTTTTTTTTTAGAATTAAATTTGAAAATATTGGAAATTTTACGACAGAACAAAGAACCAAAGTACTTCGATTTTATTTCTAAAGTCAGCATACGATTATTCAGATACAAAGATCATATCGAATAATGTGCGATGAGGCCGATTTTCACCTCGATGGTCACCTTAATAAAAATATGGAGCACCTAAATTCCAAGATTATTTGTTGGACATCAAGCGCACCCTCCAAGATGCAGAGTTCGATTTGTTGCACAGCTTGTTATGGAATAACTTCAGAAAAGTTCAGAAAGTAAAGGTTCTCGAAAACGACGAACACGTTGCGGTTAATGTGAATGGCATTTAATACGGGGAAATGATTGAACATTTTTTAAGGCCTGAGGTAGTGGACAATACAGAATTTTGATTCGAATAAGAGGGAGCCACAGCTCGACCAACTATGGCTCTTTTTTAAGACGATCATAACGTTACTTATCCACTACTCTATATAATTAGAGAAATGTTTTGTATATACAATTTATATTACTAAGTGATCCTTAAAATAGGCAATATTTTTTGTTAAACAAAGTTAAAAAATATGATGAGGTTCTAATTACTAAAGCTTCGTATGGACGGTTGTCAGATGTTACAATAATGTAAGGTCTGACAATATGTTGACAATGTACTGCCAAAAAAAAATTTTTACCAAATGTAAATTGTTAGTTCAGACGATTGTAAGAAAACAATACAATTTCATTGGCAGACAACTGTCTGACAATAAATTCATCTGCCAACAAAAATTGTCAGTTCACCCGGTTTTGAGGTAATAGTATTGCAATAACTGCCAGATCTATTTTTAGACATTGTTAGAAAATGGAAACTGCGTGTATTTTTATAATTTGGAATAGTGGAAATATTGTTATTGAAGGGGAAAAGCAATAGCAAGAATTTATTTTTTTTTATGTTTTTTTTAAATAGGTTTCATTAAAATTAATTTGAATTTTGCAAAATTAAACTTTTTATTTTTACTTTTCACTCATTTATATCTGGGATGGAAAATATGGTGCAGTTCTACTTTTTTTGATCTTTAAAAAATGTTCGTAAAAAATAAAAAGTATTTTTTCCAAAGATATATACGAAGAGATGAGCCAGATAATATATATAATTGGTAAAGTCATAGTCTGAAAACTACATTTTGTTATTGAAGTTGGTACAAAATCCGGAAACTCATTTTCTATCCCTGATACGTATGTACATATGTATTTGCAGCGCTGCCAATAACAAAATGTCTCTGACAATGAAGCCATTGTCAGATGCATAAACTTTGCACAAATGACAATAATAATAAGCTTCCAACGTGTAACAATGATCTGCCAATGGCAACGAAGAGTGTTCAAACGATTGTCAGATATCTAACAATATTGATGTCTTTCAATGGACTAACAATGGTTTTTCTGACATAGTCATCACAGTTGTAAAACATTTTTAGCACATTTTGCTAACAATATTGTTAGATCTGACCACCGTCTGTACGAAGCTTAACTCCTTCAGTTTGAAAATCATTTTGGAATATTATTAAAATTTTAAATGTAATCTTATAATATTATTAATACTGATTTATGCTACTACAAAACATGCAAATTCTAATAATTATTAAAAGTTGTTTTATTAAAAATTTTACAAATGTTCTTAAATTAATTGGAGAATTATAGCTGGAGGGAAAAAAGAACACACAAACACACAATTGTACTTTTTTTACGAAAAAAAAACTTTAAATCTACAAAAAAGGAACATGCAAAATGTTTGTTTGTTCTAACAAATGAACAAAACATATCCTTGACTCCAAAAATTAGCAACAAGGATGACGTATAATAGAATTTTTTTTAAATTAATTTCAAACTGATACTAGAGGGGTTTATTATTTTTCTTAAGGCATTTATTCCAATATGGAAAACATGGGAAAACATGGGGAAGATTACGGAATTCGATATCGATAGATATTTCAAATAAAATTATATTGATTATTCGATCGATAACGAATGCGGTAATTTGCCGCATGTTAAAGAAATTCTTGATAAATGATAGAGAATAAAACATAAAAATTTTTATTCAAATATTTTTGTTACAATTAGAACACAATTACGTTGCAAAAGATTTTTACCAAATGATATTATTTTTTTTCTTAGTTAGGAGACTACAAAAAAAAAACTAAAGGAGTTTAATCGATTCTTTGGAAGGGAACTGTTGGTTGAGGGAGGTGGGGGCTGGATAGGTAAAATTACTAGTAGAAAATATTAAAAACAATAATACAACAATCATTATTTATTTTATTTTAAATACTACTCTTTATGTAAAAAAAATAGAAATAAATAATATATAACGTACAATATTGAAATAAATAAACTAAATACATAAAACAAAAATAAGAAGAAAAAAGAGAAGGGAAATAAACAAAAAAAGAAAAGAAAAAGAACATACCTTGCCAGTACCAGCTACCAGGAGCACCAACATACAAACGATCGCCTCCCTGAAAATGTACAAAAAATCAAAAAATTTATTTAAATTTACACCTTTTCTTGTTTTTCTTTTTAAACAAATTTGAATACAATATGTCTGCAAAATGTATTCTGGGTTTAAATAGAATTGTTAAGAAAAAAATGGCTACAAAAAACTTAACGATACTACCAAAAATCAAAGTGTTAATACTGATTTTTTTTACCTCAGTTTAGTCCGAAATTTATGCAAAATATTAAAAATTCTGAACACGTTTTGAAACCGCATTGGTTTTATGTTTTACTACTTTTTTTTATCGAAAAAAAAAAATAAAAAACCGTTCTCTTGCAAAAAACGTGTTGATTATTTTAAGCCTTTTTTTATTTGGATTATTCTTTGTTTGGTTTAATAGGAATTGTTTATTTTTTTGGATTTTTTAATTTCCTCAATGGATTGGATACTTACACCACTAGCAGCAGCACTGAAACCAGCCTGGCAATAACCTTGACGATGGTAACCCCAATTGTCTGAAATTTTAAGTATAGGACAATAGTTTAAAATAAAATATTAAATAAAAAAATGTTTGGTACAAGACATTATTAATTAATGTTTAATTTTCTTAAATGAATATAGAGTGATTTTAAAGTCTTATTATCGAATACACGCAGAGAAAATAATTTTTCAATACGGTCACCTCCAAACAAAACTATTTTTAACGAAAAGGTTTAAACGTATTATGGTTAATTTAGCCATGTTATTGTCACCGGCAAACAATATAATAGTTAAATTAGCCCCCATTAGCCTCTAAATATGTTTTGGTTAAATATGACAATAATTTGTTTACCACTTATAATAATAATAAAAATGGGTTTCCTCTTTCCAAAGAGCAACAAGATATGGTTAGAAAACAACCATGCCATTAAGGGTGTGTTTGTTAACCATATCATTTTCAAAGGTAACCATTAAATGATTCTGGCTTCTAGATGGAGGACTAGATAGATATAATGAAGGTCATACGCACCACGACCCAGAGGATCTTTTGTGCAGCCTGATACCAATGAGATACCCATGCCAGGTTCATACTACGTATAAAGCCTAAGCCCTAACCGATGAAAGATCATACATTTCAGCTGGACTCATAATTAACCCCCAAAAATTTCAGCCTGAAAGTCCCCAAGGTGGAGCAGCAGCAGCGCAGATGTTTCGACGTTTCGTCATCAACCTCGCAAGTGCCCCGTAAATAGGTCAACAAGTAGCCTTAGTTCCCCCTTCTCAAGCAGTAGTAGCCCACCTGCCCTGCCACGGGACAGGGTCACAAATCTCTTGGACTGCCGTTATCCAGAAATGGACGTCTATGTGTGAAGGAATTCACATTCGAACCACATTTGTATCGTCCCCTTAATGTGACCAACAGGGCCACCGAAGAAAGGCTCAGGGCCTATTAATGGACGGCAAGCACCAGTTTTTGTCAAGCAGACAGCCTTTTCGTTCCGACATGGTCGGGTATCCAACACAAGATGTAGGACTAATTTAACCATCAAATTGTTGCCAGTGGCAATAATACGGTTAAATTAACCATAATATATCTACACATTTTGTAAATCTAAACCTTTTGTAATACAGGGTGTCTGATAGCAGACTTATATTTTCAAACTTATATAAAAAACGTAATAATTGACACAACGTTTTATTAAGATTATATCTTATAAAGAGTATGTCATTCAGATGTCTTCCGTTGAGTTGACCACACTGTTCAAAACGGAGCCATGTGTTCTGCTCCACACTCTGCAGTAAACTTGGTTCAATTGAGCTGATTTCTCGACGAATATTTTCCTTTAAAGCCACAAGAGATTTTGGATTGTCATTATAAACCCTCTCTTTGAGGTAGCCCGATGGGGCCCGACATCGGTGGCCTTGGGATGTCCCGAAAGCGACTGATTAGTTTTTGGGGGAAATTTTCCCGAAGCAAATTTATCGAAGCTCTGGCTGTGTGCAGTCAGTCCATTCTGTTGAAACCACGTGTATGAAGAGTACGATGGATGAGCTCGCATAATTTTCACCGTTGACATTCATCGCCTGGCCTCAAGAATTTTCGATAAAAATAGTCTAATTAACTCATGCGTCGATAAGGCACACCAAAAAGTTTTTGACGTAAGAATCATTACTCTTAAAAAATGCCTCCACAGCGAAGGCGAGATGTTCACTCGACCACTGCGACATCGGGACTGACAACTCCGCACAATCGATTTTATTTAATTCCATCGGCGCCACCCTCCCTCCGCACCGTTTATTACTTTTTGAAATAATCGTATTTAAAAACTAAAATTTGCCACCAAAAGATCTGGATGTACTTTTTTAAAATTATTTTTTGCATACTTCGACTTCACTGGTTTGTTTGCTGAAGCCAAATAATTCATGTAACCTTTAAGAAAGTGTGATTTAGGGCCATTATTACAACATAATGATAAAGTTGCTGATAGTTAACGTGAACAATATCTATCTTGAACGATAAAGTGACCAATAAGTTTTTTCCATTATTACAACTGTCCGATAAAATAAAAAATGTAATTTATATACTGTGGCAACATCGCAGTAGATACCAATTACTTTTGGTTGTTTAAAATACGCAGTGGCAACGACTTACTTTTGTTTTTTTCTTTAATTAAAAACCGAAGTCAATTTTTTTGCTTTATTTTGGTTTTTTATGGTAAATTGCTGTATTTTTGTGCTAAATTTTGTTTTTTTTTTTAGTTTGAATAATTTCAAAGTTACCATTGAAGTTACCATATCTTCAGCAGAAAATATGGCATCTTCAAGTTCTTAAAGTTCACTTGTAAAGTTACCATGAGGACAAACCTGATGTTCAGTCACTTTTTAGGTTAATGTTAACTTGTAATAACCAAAAACTATTTATCTGTCAGATATCATCCTAAAAATAACTATTTGTAAGTTGTAATAATGGCCCCTTCTGCCGGTCACTTTAACAGACCATTTACATACATAATTTAATCGCAAAATGTTTCGATTAGTTTGATATGATGCTTTTTTATATCGCCATTATGTTGAAAATAATAATATTCCATTTGGAGCCTCAAACAGTTGACAATAATACCTTGCCATTCTTATTTTAAAAGAACTTAGAACCAGTGATTCCTAACTAAGTTGAATTTAAAATCTACATAAATATTTTAAGAGCATTGTGTTAATTAATTTAGTTTAAAAAAATACGTTTAAAATGTAAACTATTTTTTATGAATACGGCAGAAAATATAAAAAAAAAAAAACAAATAGTTATTTACTGTCAAATTTTATTTGACAGATCGCTAGGTCGGTTTGTTTTATTGAAAATGTATTGGCTATAAATTTTCTTGATTAAAAAACGCATGCCACTAAACTTTTATTTACAGGAGAAGCAAAAAACGTTACAAGATCAACAGTAATTAGGTAGTTTTGGCGTTGAAATTTTTTAAATAAAGCTGCCGTTTGTGAAAGCAGGTGTCTAATAACTTGCATGAATATTTGGTTTAATAGAACGAACCATAATTTATCCAAAACTCGATTTTGATTGAAGATGTTTTATATACTTATGTATAAATTATGTATTTCTCTACTTATGGCATATTAGTACACAACAGACACTTTTTATACATCTTTTTAATTTTAGAAAATTTAAACTCACGGTTGTGTATTTTTACGCAGGTTTCAAAACACGAATATCTTGGCATTTAATCCTTACATAATCTTCAAGGTTGTAAAAAGCGCATTCGAATTAATTTGCATAAATATTTGCATTTTGTAGCTTTTGTTCAATTTTTTCCAATACTTTGTTTGAAATCTTATTTTTTATTAAATTTGTTTTTTTTAGAGAATGCAAGAATTAAAGAAGAAACAGAACCCAAAATGTAATTACTTACAGATTACACATGAAACCTATTACACTTGGGCTACTCATGTAAGTAGAAGTTACACACAATATGTGTAATTACACATGGATTGGCAACAGTGTTGCCAAGTCTAAAAGTAGGATATGCTGGAGACGCCAGAATTTTTGCTTAAATACTTGGTATTGTTATCAGTAAAAAATAAGCAAAATCAGTCCAAGGGTTCAAAGCTTATGATGACATTTCTTAAAATTTGATACAATTTCATATATTGTTGCTTTATTTTGCCACATGTTCAAAATCATATGAAATTGTATAAAAAATTTAAGATATATCAGCATAAGCTAACCCGTGGGCCCATTTTGCTCTTTTTACACATTACATCTGATAGCAATAACAAGTATTTTAACATCTGGCATCTCGGTCAGCTGGTGTGGGTGTAATCGTAACTTCCCCAAATAATAAACAGCTGGACTTTCAAAATAAAAAAAAAACGGTTTAAAATCTGAAAGTAAAATATTATTTTAACCGAGTCTAAATATAAAATGCACTCACTATACCCCAACCATGATTTTTTTTGATTTTGCTATTGACGATCACAAACATCTCAAAATTGTTTTTAAAATTTCCAA
The DNA here is from genome assembly GCA_943735925.1 of Pollenia amentaria. Taxonomy (NCBI): domain Eukaryota; kingdom Metazoa; phylum Arthropoda; class Insecta; order Diptera; family Polleniidae; genus Pollenia; species Pollenia amentaria. Next base: position 192,307,531 of record OX031008.1, on the reverse strand, counting down.
ACAATTTTATTGTCAGAAATTTTGTTGCCTTTTTTAACAACAAAAATTAAGGAAAAACTAAAATTTTATTTGTTGGTTAAAACTGGGTCCCACACGATATGGTGTGGGCTTAATGAACTTTTATAGTCCAAAACCTTTTCTGCATAAAAACATTTGGTTTAAAAATGAATTCATCTACTCGTATCTAAACAAAATAAAAACAATAACCAAATCCACTTTATAGCTACTGTATGAATAAAAAAAAGTGTAAATGTCCTTCTATTCTACTCAGGTTTCATTTAATTGAAAAATCCCATGTAGATAAAGTTTCAAATTGTAACGAATACTTTAATTTCTTTTTTACTTTATTTTTGTGATTGCGCCCCCAAAATGAATCCTTAGAATTCCAATTTAAATTTCATAAACATTTTTTTTCAATTGTTTATTTTTGAACAGCAATTTTAAAAGAATAAAATGTATGATTTTATGAGGTGTTCTTCACTTAATAAAATTTGATAAAATATGATGTTGAGTTTTCAGTTACTAAAAATAGCACTTTAATGCCACCATTGAACATTTTTTAAAGTGATAAAAATACATGAAAAAACTAATTAAAAATAGAAACGATCGTCTTTTGGAAGGGAGTTTTCCGAGTTGTTTTCCCCTTTTTGAACTGATGTGCGGGTGTGTTTCCATAGAAATAAACATTCGAAATAAAAAAAGAGTTTTAATGGTTTTTTGACATCTGTTGGACACTTGTAAATAATAAAGCAATGAACTGAATATTTACATAAATATTGTTGGCCTCATGTAAAAAGGCCCTAACTCGATTTTTTTCGAAATTGCGATTTTAATGATTCCAATACATTTCACACAAATGCACCTCGTTACAAATATTTAATTAAAAAGACAAAATTTAATAAAATAAATGGTATAACAAAGAACGGGTTTACAAGAAATTTAACATTTTAATACATAAATTTTATAATATGTTTTTACCTTCTGCTGCAATATTACAATTATGTGTGTTAGGGCCTTTCTATATGAGACCAACGATATATTTTTTATATTTATATTTATTGAATGAAGTATTTTAAAGGAAAGTTTTTAAACTGGAAAGAAAAAATATTAGAAATTATGAGGGTGTTGAAAGTTAAAAGTTAGCAGAATTCAACAATTGGTAAGATCATTAGAAGGTCTTTACACTACAAACAGCATTTTGATCACCAATTGCTCGTTTAATTTAAAAATAATATAATTTAAATATGTGTGTTATTAAGAGAATGTTTTTTTAACACATCTGGTTTTTATATCTTTAAATTTGGACGGAAATGTAGTAAGAGTTTGTTTCTCTTATACAATACAGGTAATTTATGCACCTTACCCTGTAAAGGGTTAAATAATGATTTATGTTTTGTTTTACTCGAAATGCTACACCACAGGTGGATAGGGTACAGGCAAAACTATCGATCTTAAGGGGTTGTCCGTTTAAGGAAGGCGTCCGTTAATGTAGATTATACTATATATATTATGGAAACTATGGATCTTTTGAGTAGCGGAGTTGATTTAATGATTTGTCTATCTGTCCGCCGGCTTGTCCGTCCCTATGAATGTTGAAATCGGTTTTCTAAAGACCCCAGATATGATTCGGACAAGATTATTATATAATTATATCGCGTATAGTCCTGTATAGCTTGCAATTCAAATTCGGACAGATCGGTCCACAAATGGCTAAGATATCATCAAAAATTACGAATGCCTTTTATTTTTACCTTAAAGTCGTTCATCTTTACCCATAAATCTTTACTTTTTAAAGTCCTTATTTATAAGTTTAATTTTTAACTGCCACATAAAATAAACTTAGTAGAATACTAGTAGCGAAAATAACAAAACCGGCCTATAAAAAACTTAGCTTTTTATAAATAACAACCTTTTTCTTTAAGAAATGACATATGACGAATGTAATTTTTTGCGGATTCTTGACACGCATTGAAAACGCTTGACAATCAAACCCGTCTTGCAGTCCTAGTACTACACTAGTTAAAGCCGAAAGCCGTTGGAAGCCCATTTCGTATGTTTGAAATGCTGCTCGAACGCCATAAAAATAAATTACTTTTGCATCGAATTATCACTGCCAATGTAAATGAAAATTAATCAATTACGACAATCCGAAGCGCAAGAAATCGTATCTAAAGCCCGGCTTATTAGCCTTTGGCACCAAGATAATAATATGTGCTTGGCGAGACCAAAAAGGTATATTGAACGTGGGACATGAAGGCGTAATATTTCATCATAATAACAATTTGTTGCAAGATCAGATAAAAACTTTTTAATGTCCAGTTTATAACTTATGTAATAACGTAACATTTTTTTACTGCCGATAAAATCCTACCTAAGTTCTGGAAACGGGCCTTAGAATATTAACAGGTCAACCTAATTAAAACCGGCAGAAGTTTTATAGATAAGACATATTCTGTTGCCGATACACTTGTAATAAAAAACCAACGTAGCGATCAGTCAGCCGTCCGATATTAAAGTAGTTGTCTTTAATATAATTTGTATTAAAAATGGTTTTGACACAAAAAAAAAAAATTGCAGCTCTTCAAATAGCTTTTTTTTCAATATCCTCCATCCAAAATAATTTTTTTTTTATCCACTTTGAGATTAGAACTCCAAATATTGTATTCGTGCTTTAGTCAACTGATTCATACAAGGCGAATTCATTTTTATATGAATTCATCTTATGATTGATATTACAGGATCGAAATATAAAAACAAAATATCCCGTTGTTTTTTTTTTTTTGTTGTTGTTGACTTGTTATAGTCTTGCCTCCACCTTTAATCAGTTCGCCCTGCTTAAATTGATTTTAAATGTATGAAATCGGTGAATTTATTTTAATTTCGTAAGTGTTTAGTAAAAAACTGAATTTTGTATTTAAAAGATTTTATATATAAAAGACTTTTAAAATCAAACCTAATACTTGGCCCTAAAAAATAGGGGTTGGAAATGTTTGCCAAACTCAGCTAATAGACCAGACCTTTTAACATCCGAGCACCATTTACTGCGATCAATACAAAACGCTCTCACTAGAAAACACTTGACTTTGGAATAGGGTATCCATAACTGGATTGATACCTTTGGCCAATAGGAATGTTTAAAATGAGCAGATCTCTTGGAGTGAAAACCACATGTTTGTCAGAAAGATTAGAAGAGATCGTAGCCATCGATGACGAATAATTAAAGTAAATTTAAATCGCACCAATGTTTTATAATAAACTTTTAAAATTTTTAAAAATTCCGTGTTTTTAAGTTATACACCTAATACTTTTTGTTTTTATTTGTATGCGTTACCTAGTAATGCCTAAGGTAATCATACCCTATTTTATTGTAAACACTTAGCAAACTTTCTCTTCAGCTCTTTAAGGGTTAACTAATTCTTTGCTAAAAAAATGTCTGCTCAACATTCTATTAAATGCAAAAGATTCGCCAGTTATAAAATGTTTCTTAAAAAAAAAACAGTTTAGGAAAAAAAAAACGTACAGAACAGAACTCTGATAGAGACAAAACCCTTTAAAACATTCCTACGTTTCCAAGAGCAATAAATACCAACTTAACGCATTAAATATTTCAAATTGTATGAGAACAAAATAAAAATAAAAAAAAAAGTTATGAAGTACTTGTATGAATTTAACTTGAAATCGTTTAACTGTCCGATCGTCTTTCAGACAGATAAACATTCACAATGCCACTCAGTCAGTCACATAGTCCCTTTAAGCAATATTTGCTGTTCTTTGATGAAATACATAATGTTTTTTGAAATGTGTACAAATAAAAACAGGCAGTGAAAAAAAAGTGTAAGGTAATGTAACAACAACTAATTGAAATTCTATACGGGGGCGATTTTATTATGAGAAATTACTAGTTTCTTAAATGTTTTCATTTGCTTGATTTCGAACAAAAATCAGCTCTCAAGGAAACCATTTACCACAAAACGTTTAAGTGCTCAAAATTTACACGAATCACACAAAGTCGGGAGTTATACAAAACAAGAACAGAACGAACACAAAATGTTGAACCACTATATTGGTTTTTAGCCATGGGTTGTTCTTAAAAGAAAACTAAAAAAAGAGGTGACAAATAAGTGGAGAAGGCGGCTAAAGCTTTTAGGTAAACTAATTGTGTTTTCTTTTCTGATAAAAATGCGTCATGTATGCTTTCATTCGTGAGGGTTTTTATTTCATTCTAAAAATATATTCAAAATTGTGAAAGTTGTGGTTTCCTTTCAAAACATGTTGCACAAATAAATGGTTAATATGTTCCATATATTACCCCAATTATATTTGAGGGAATCTAGCTATTTATGGTAGGAACACAACTGGGACGAACGACGAATTTTTGGCCGCGAATATTCGTCGTTATTTATGAAAATACACACGATAATAACGTCGTCCGAAATTCGTCATAGCCGACTTTGCAATAGATTTATTTCTATTTCATACGCCGGAGAACGGCGAACAAATCAGTACCAGGTGACCATGTTTTGGTTTAGTTTTCAAGAATTTTAGCAAATGAAGTTACTTTTAACTTAAATAATTGTTTTATTTTTATTTTATAGAATTTAAAATAAATTTACAAAATAGTTAGCTATAAAAGTGGTTTTTAGTTGTGATTTTGTTCATGTTTTATTATTTAAGTATTATTGTTTTCATATGGTCACACTATTTCTCTCCCTTTGCACAAACAGCAAACATTCTCAATTTTAAAAGCCGTTAGCTATTCGTCGTTATTGTGCTTCATACGTCGAATTAACTCAGCGAAGTTTTACTAAAAAATTCGTCAAAATTGTCACTAGTATAAGAGGCGGCGTGAAGTGCGGGCTTAAACGTTGAAATAAAAACTACCAAATAAAATACCAAAAAATACCTCGGACCGGCGAGGATCGTGAGCGATTCTGTATATAAAACCAACTGATCGAAAATGTTGAGTAGTTTTTCTACCTGGGAAGTCTAAAGGGGTCTGTACACGGTCAAAATGCTTGTCATGCCGGCGAATTCACTCGTGTACATGTGCTGGATGTAATATTCGCCGTCATATCTAAATTTTTCTATACAGACCCCTTTAAGGGTTCTGTACACGGTCAAGCAATTCTCATCAATCGCTATGGTAGTATTATTGAAAATGTGTTTGTATGTGTGACACCGACGATGCTGGGTGGCAAATAAAAAAATTTCTATATGACGGCGAATATTACGTCCAGCACACTTACACGACAGAATTCGCCTGCATGACAAGCATTTTAACCGTGACCCCTTTACCACCTTTATAAACAACACAGGTTGGCCTGAGGAAAATATACTCAGTCGCATTAATAAGCCTCGGCAGACATTTGGAGTTTAAGCCCTGTATGGAAGTCAACAACAACATCGCAGACGACGAAATTAAAACAAGTTAACTTTAATGTTAAATCAATCGGCCATGTTCTGACAATTGCACGATTTGAAATCGCAAAACGCCAGATTTATTTTACGCAATTCTGAAACTGCGGTCTGCCATAGCTTCTTAAAAATATTCTACTTCTCTTGAGCAAACGTATGCAATTTGAAGTCGCCAAACTTCCTACGATTGCAATTTTTAGAAAACCTACAATACATTTATATAGTCAACTAATTACACTGTGCTAAAATTTAACACTTTTTTAACAAGGGAGGCACCCTACCGGTAAAGCAAATTTGAGTATGCTGAAATCAATGGTGCTAATCCCTTCGCGATCATCGCGATTAAAAAGTATTATAATACGATATTTTTTCTTCTTTTGGGATCATTGTTCAATTTAAATCAATCCAACTGAAATTTTTAGTTCGCGCATACGAGCTCAAGCTTAAAAAAAAACGGCTATCACCATTGAATTCACCGTAATCGAATAAGCTTAACCAGTAGGGTGTCCAGCTTGATACAATTTGTGACTAGCACAGTGTTTTAATTTGAAACAAATTGTGCTCGTCATATATTTAAACTTAGTTTAATAAATATTTGTGTGACATAAAATTACAATCCCTTAAAGAAAAATAAAGGAAAAACCTCCAGGTTTTATTTATCCTGGCTTAAACTCAATTTAAGCCTCGACAACTTCCTCGAAAGTTAATTTGCAGTAGAATTTGTTTATTCCATAAGAGATTCATTTAATTTTTTTTTAGCTCAAAGTTTCGATATAAAATAAAACTAAATTTCAAGAAAGTTAGTTTTAATTTAACCAAAAATATTATAACTTTATTTTAAGTGATTTAGGCTTAAGCTTAACCCACATTACTACCGCTATAGTTACTTTGTAAAATAATCTGATTGTTTCGTTAGTTAATTCTCTTTTCCAGATTTAAGCTCAGTTTAAAGTTGAGTAGTTTTTGTTGGAAGATTTATATAAAATATTAGCTAAATTAGTCTCAAGGTTAAACTCAGCTTAAGCCTAGTTCACCGCTAAAGTTATTTTGATATAAGATCAGCTTTTTCTTTTAACTTCTTTTTTTAATTTCCATTAAAATCTGTTTATTTTCTATAAATATTTAAACTTAGTTTAAACTAGATTAGTTTTAATTTAGTAGAATTCTCTTAACCTTTTTATGTTGTACAACAAGAATTTTTAAAGCAAATTTCTAATTCTAACGTTTGGTGAATGAAAAAGTTAAGCTTCGTTGAATCGCTAAGTGCAGAAAGGGAACTACTTCAAACCATTTATTTTGAGATAATCAATTAAAACAGTGTAGTTAATAATAATAAATGCAAGCTTGTTCTTAGGTCGTATACCGGAGAACTGATTTTAATTTGAAGTTGTCTAAGACGACACTTTTTACACTGGTTTCTTAGCAATACTCAAATAAGGTACATGAGTTAATGTCAGTAGTTTTCATTCTACACTTGGTGATTCAGTTCTATCTAAAGATCTTTAAGGGCCATTATTACAACCTAATGATAAAGGTGCTGATAGTTAACGTGAACAATAGCTATCTTGAACGATAAAGTGACCAATAAGTTTTTTCCATTATTACAACTGTCCGATAAAATAAAAAATGTAATTTATATACTGTGGCAACATTGCAGTATATACCGACTACTTTTGGTTGTTTAAAATACGTAGTGGTAACGACTTAGTTTTGTTTAATTTTTTAATTGAAAACAAAAGTTTATATCTTGTGCTTTATTTCGGTTTTTATTTAAAATTGTTTTGTTTTTTGTGTTTTATTGTGTTTTATATTTAATTTTAAAAGTTTAAATAATTTAATATGACATAAAACTGTCATTGAAGTTACCATATCTTCAGCAGAAAATATGGCATCTTCAAGTTCTTAAAGTTCTCTTTTAAAGATACCATGAGGACAAACCTGATGTTTGCTTATCAGTCACTTTTTAGGTTAATGTTAACTTGTAATAACCAAAAACTATTTATCTGTCAGATAGCATCCTAAAAATAACTATTTGTAAGTTGTAATAATGGCCCTAAGATAATTTAGACTTGAGCTTAAAATTAACCAACCTATTAACATTTAAAGATACTTTGTCAGAAAAACGATTAGATCCTTAGGATATCCTTCCCAGTCTTTCTTAAGCATAATTTTTTTTATGTTGCTGGATTGCAAAGCAGTACGTAGACCAACAACAAACAATTTCAGCATGTTGCTTGGTGGTGGTTGTATGTTGTTCTTGTTGTTGCCGTTTGGACTGACTGCCTGTACGTCAGCGACAAATAAAAAAAACTCTTTTTATTGTATTTTATTTTTATATAATTCTAAGTCTGAGTTTGGTATGACATATTTTGTTTTTTTTTTCCTGTTTGTCCTTCTTCTCTTTTTATTCTGTCCATTTGAGGATTGTGTTTTTATTGTTGTTGTTGTGTTTATACATTAGTGCGGTTAACTTGACTGGGCAAATGTTTAAATTGAAACACTTCAGCGACAAATTGTTATCGTTTAATTTGATCTGGCGCACGATCATGGTAAAAATAAATAGTAGGAAGACATTTGTAAAAGTGAGTGTGTTTATGCTTCTGTTTCTGTTACTTTTTTTCTGCTTTTCTTTATAAATACAGACATACAAAACAAAGTATAAATGTGTGTATATAGAAAACAAGGACATTTTTTAATTTAACCCTTGACAAGCGAGTGTATGTTTCCCTCTTACACAATGCAACACTTTTGAACAGTGTCTTTTCTAAAATGTTTTTATTGCTAGTGGTATTTACAATACATTTAAATGTTGCTGTTGTGAATTTTTATTTTTTTTTAGCTTTGCAAATGTTTTAATTCCTTAGAGAACAATTATCCTTTTATGGTCACAAGTGGAGGCACGCATATGGAATGATTAACAAATTGCTATTCAATCAGGAATTTATTTGTTTAAAATAACTTCTCTAAAGAAAATGTTTTCAATGTTAAACGTTGTGAAAGAAGATGCTGAAGATAATGTTTGAAAGACACAAAAAAAAGAAAACTTAAGACATGTAACAAATTGCTGTGTGTCTTAATAGAATTTTTTGGTCCTTTAAGATAGCAGAGATTCTTAAACTTGGGTAAAATGAAATTAAGGTAAACATTTAAAAGTTTAAGGTATATTTTTGTAATATGGTAGTATGTATTTTGTAAAGCTATACTTTTTAGGAAAATAGCAAAAAGGAATTTTTTGTAGAGAGGTACTAATCCAAATTTTTATATTTTAATCAGGTTTAAGTTCATCGAATTAAATTTTCATTAAATTATTTTTAATGAAGAAAAGAATTTACAACATGAAATGAATTAAAATTTATTGATAATATTTTATTATTGACTAAAGCTGGGATTAAACTCACGGACAGGTTGATTTGACATGTTTCTATGGTAACCACACGATCTCTTCAGAAATCTTTGCCGTTTAAAAATACGCTTTTCATAATTTCACTTTTTCCTTTTCATTGGTATGATGTTAAAATTAAGTAAAAATGACTTTTTATCTAAAATTAACTCTTTACAATTACAATTGGTTTTTTTTTTGTTTTTTATAGTTCACTTTTTATTATAAACTTTCATATTAGAAAAATGGTAATTTTTAGTAAAAAGAGCCTTTTTGAAAAGAGAAACATTTTGGTAATAATTACTTCTTAATCCAAAAAATACTTGGTGTAAAAATGTTTCTATTTGTGAAAATGCCTTTAAGGCAAAATTAGCTTTTTAGTGAAAATGTAATTTTTAATAAATAGGGCCTTTTCAAAAAGAGGACCTTATTAGCGGTACTTTTTTTTATCTAACAAGTACTTTTTGGCCAAATTAATTTTTTGTTTATTTTAACGCATGTTTTGAAAAAAATTTAGTCATATAAATATTTTTCAAAGAAATAAATATTCAATTATCAGCCACCAGCAGAATGGTCCGATATGTTTTTCTTCATCATTTACTTTGAGAATTTGATGTATTTAACTCAACAATTTTAACAAATAGAATTTTCGAATTTTTGTTTTTTTTTCTGTGAATTATGTTATGTTTTAATAAACCTAAGGCTCTCCAAAAGAGTTTAATTTTATGACGGCAAAATTTATTTTATTTAAGTCGAAAAAAATAAAACTCGGCAAGTGGGTTTTATTTTAGACGGAAAAATTAAAACTCCTCAAATGTGTTTTATTTTGCTCTCGTTTCCTGAGTTTTATTCGAAATTTTATTTTTACGTTAAAAAATTACTCTTAACTGTGGAGTTGAGATCTGAAAAGTATTCAATACAAATCTATCGGTATATGACAGTATAGGTCTCCATTGACTCTAACATGAAGAGTTTAAATTGTATGGATAACTGTTATTTAGGTTCCCTGCTTTTTTTTTGTAAAAGGTACTTTTTTTAAAGACAAAAAAAACTAAAGGTCACCTGTACTTAATTTAGGTCGATATTTTAATATAACAAATTAAAGATTGAACATTCTTTAATTAAATTGTATCTGTATCTGAATCTGCTATTTTATTTTAAGCTTTAAGTTGAGAGTTTTTCTGCAATGAGGGTTACAAATTTCATATTTGTTGGCTCCTGGTCCAGCTGGGGCATCCTAATGTCAAAGTAAAAAACAATTTTAAAGGGCATGAAAAAAGGCTAAATTAATTGTATGTGCCATACGCATACAAAGAATTTTTGTTGCAATATTATCAAAGAAATTAACAAAATATTTCGTGCACACATACCCCTTAACTTACATTAAAAAAAAAAAATTAAAAATAAAAATGTGTGTATTTTTTATTCCCTTGCTAATTTTTGCGAGTATTTTTTTTAACCGCACTTTCACTACAGGGAGGTATTTGCTTTTTGCTTTTACACGTTTACACACTTACACAAATTGGTCATCTGCATCTCTCTTTAGTATTTATTTGTTCGCTGTTACACTACAGTATAGAGTTTACGATTTATATATGTGTTTAAACAGAAGGCCTTTAATACATACATACATAGACAGAAATATCTGTATATATGTTTATTTAAGAATCTAGATTCTAGACTATCAATTAAGGAATTCTACCCATTACATAAAGCATAACTAGGGCATAAATGAAAGGTAATTTAAAAGAGAAAATTAATTTCTCATCGTAAAAATCAAAATTTAGTCTGCATGTAACCTAACCTACATAAGTATTAATGGACGATGAAATAAATAAATTTAACAGATTTTTGTTTGTCATTTAAAACTTTTCTTCTAGAAATACATTTGCAACGACAGACGTAAGTCACTGTCATTTTAAGTTCAATGAAAATGTGTCAAAAATATGATGGTCACTTTTTTGACATTAACGATTTTTCGTTTGATTTCTTGTAATTTGAAATACACTCAAAAATTATTTATAGATAATTTAAATAAAAATAGTTTGTTTTTTATGTAGATTTAAATAGAAATTTGTTTAATTCAACTTACTTGTGCGACATGGTGAGACCTCATTGAAATGCGTAAAGTTTCTTGTGGTAAAACACGTACCAATGGGATCCCAGCGTAAATTCTTTTTCGGTGTGATTGTATGAAAAACATAACGTGGAGCACATGCCTGCAAAGAAATCAAACCAATTCAATATTTAAAAAAAAAAAACAGAAATTTAAACATAAATAAATAAATAAAAAAAGTCACTATGAGGAAGAATATACAAAAACATCAAACCATGTTAATAAAAGTCCACAACAATAAAACGTTTTTGGGATTTTTTTTTTGTTCAAATTTATTTTGTATAATGCTGCATTTAACATTTTAAATAAAAAACTACAAAAACAATAAATAAAATATTTTTTAAATAAAAAAAATATATGATCACATCAATTGAAATCTTAAGAAAAAAGTTTAAAAAAATAAGATACGACTGAAATAAACATGATTCATACAATGAATTGCGGCGGACTGGCGATACGTGGTGGATATAGATGGTAAGGAAAATGCCTGGTTGGATAGATAGATAGATGGTTGGATATTGAATAATTTTGAAAACACACAAACTAAATAAAACAAAAATAAAGAAAAAAACAAGACTTTATTCAAACAGACAATCATGTACATTTATATGACGAAGGCAACCTGTCAACCAAATATGGTCACTTTAAGGCCGGGCAAAGCAAGCAGTCATTCGTTCGTCAGTTACCAGTAGATAAAAGCGTTGAAAATCATATAAAAAAAGTCTTTTGATTTTTTTCCTTGTTTTAATTTTTTTTGCAAACTTCACTTGTAGTTGCTCTTCTGTGCTAAATCCTTCATGGCTGATCCCTCTACAATTTTTTTTTTTTGTTCAGGTGAATGTTGTTTGGATCATAAAACAATTACTTTTACAAATTTATACCAAAAAAAATTTTTATCTTATTTTATTTCTCTCTCCGTATTTTTTTCTTTGTATGGCTTTACTTAAGTTGTTTTAAAATATTTTAAGATTCCTTAGAACAATAGTAGTAGATGACTGTTGTTTGGCTTTGAAAATTTATTTTGAATTTCAAATTTTTTTTTATAAAACAACAAAAAATGTTTAAGAAACCACCATTAAAAAAAATTCTTCTTAACTTTCAAAGTAAATAAATAACTTATTCGTTTTTGAAGTTAGATTTAAAATTTTTTTTAATAATAGGGTTTGCCTGATTGCTTATGTCCTTATTCATAAAAAATACTTTAGATTTTAAAAAGTTTTGCTTATAATATATAATTTAAAAAATGGCCTGAAAAATCTAAAATATTTTTATATTGCTTTAGATTTATAAGCAGTTGGGGACTTTTCAGTTCGACATTTTTCTCCAAAATTCATTAAAAGGCTGACCAGAGATTATAAAGCCGTTTCACCATTATATATTGCCGCACCCTTTTTCTTTCTGCTCTAAAACACAGATAAATTAATTTATGCCACTTTACTTACATCGATAATTTCTTAATAGAAAGGTATCTTTAGATGCCACTGTATATGTTTCAGCAAAAAGAAAGTTCCACGATTATTCCTTTTTTTCTAAGTCATCATCCAGACTTGCAACTTTTGTTGCAGCAATTCTTGACTATATTGGTGAGAGATTTGAGAACATTGGGGAGGGTTACTCAGTTTCATTTACTCTGCAATTCTGTTTTGTTTTGTAATTCTCACACTTTTCAACTTGAAGTTGGCGGTAGGTGTATTTGTTTTTATATACAAAATAGAAAATATACGATTAAAATATAGAAAAAGAAATTTAAGATAAAAATACAAAAATTCCAAAACTATAATTTCATAACCTGGACACTAATGCAATTTCAAAGAACATTTTTTAAAAATTACAGCAACAAAAATTGCAAGTCTTGTCGATGACTTCGAATCCAATTTTCAAAATCCATTATAGCAAACGAAGACAAACACGACATGTTATTTACATCTGACTCGTCATATTTCCCACTGTAAAATACAATAAATGTCGTGTGTTACCTTTAAAACATTGCATCTGTAAAAAATTTCTAATTAGAGCGTGCTCTATTTTCTTCTGACAAACCATCTGACATCAGCTGTGTCAGATATCTATGCCGGGAAGAAACCGGCAGCGGCGGTGCACTATTGACGGAATCATTAGCCGGCTAGAGGTAATATTTTACAATACCAATATATGTATGTTTCACCATTGAATAGAAATTATTTTCATATATGTATATAAAAAACACGTTTCACTGTAATGTCCTAAATAAGTTTCTTCGAATTTAAAGAAACAAATTTCAAGATGGCAAAACTCTTTTACGGCGCAAATAAAAATGTTTGTGGCGGCAGCACGCTATTTTGAAACCGAGAACTACTTTGGTTTCTGCAATAGGTTAGGTTAGGTTAGGTTAAGAAGGGTTATGCGCCCAAGGGCGCAACTCCACTCGGAGACCAATGAGGTCCATTGTGAATCCCTTCAGTAGAGGAGAAAAAAGTAAAAAAGAGAAGAAAAGAAGAATAATAGAAAATAGACCTAAGGTTCGGTATATTTTTAGAAGCGCAGGACAAATTCCCCCCTACGGCCCCCCCAACTGAAACAGCCGTCCTACTTCCCTGACAAACCCCAGCAGATCGGTTGGATTACATCCAGCGATACACCCCAGTTCGTCGTGAAACCTAGCCCCTAGCCATTTCTCCCTGGGGCCGTGCATCCTAGGACAGTGGCACAGTACATGCTCAACCGTCTCGAGCTCCTCGGCATCTCCGCACAACCTGCAGAAGTCCGGTCTCCCAATGTCCCATTTACCCATAAACGCCCTAACAGAACAACTCCTATCCAGTCCTAATAGAACCCTGGTTGCACCTGCGTCCAATCCGGGCCATAAGGCCCTTGACACCCTGCAATCCGTTCTATCCCTCCAGGACCGGTTAACGGCATCACGAAATCTTTACCGCAACACCCCATAGTAGTGACATAAGGGGGGTTTTACCCCTCTGTCCCTTACCTCTAAGTCCAGATTCGAACCCCCTCTCGCGAGTTCGTCCGCCACCTCGTTGCCATCCACCTTGCAGTGTCCTGGTACCCAACACAGCCTTATTGTGAATGCCAACATGAGCTCTCTCAGAGCATTCCTACACCGAGCAACCAGGCACGATCGCACCGTGTGATTTGTCAATGCCCTTAGCGCAGCCTGACTATCGACGTAGATTGTCACAACAGATCCTCCCACGATGTGATCCAGTATCACTTCCGTAGCCCTCCAGATCGCTAGGATCTCAGCCTGGAAGACACTGCACTCATCCGGGAGTCTGAATGACCTTTTCACGTCAGTGTCAGCAATAAAAACACCAGCACCAGTGCCAGTGTCCATCTTGGACCCGTCCGTATATACTGCCCACCCCTCAAACAGTCCGTTGGATCCACGCCAAACTTCCCTATCCGGGAACTCCACCGGTGGTGTTACACCGAAGTCCAAGGTCATACTTCTATGATCCGAGATTCCCCCCGGAACCCTTTCCTGATCAAGCAGACCCACTTCGTATAGAATCCTTGTGTGGTCATCTCGCCTAGGTCTAATCAACGAAGACTCGTAGAGTCTAAGTAAGTTCCTGGCAGCCACACTCTTCGCATAATGTTCAATGGGGGACAAATGTAGTAGGATGTCCAACGCCGCCTGCGGCGTGCTTCTCCTTGCACCAGTGATGCCAAGTGATGCACTCCTCTGGGCCTTGTTAAGCATCTTCCTATAGCTGTCCACTCTCAACGCATCCCACCAAACAGTGCATCCATAGGTAAGAATAGGTCTAACCACCGATGTGTAAATCCAGTTTACCATATCCGGTCTCAGTCCCCAATTCTTACCGATGGAGTTTCTGCATGTGTAGTAGGCATTGAGTCCTCTTTTCATCCTCTCCTGGGTGTTTCTTCTCCAAGACAGTTTACAGTCGAGGAAGTTACCCAAGTACTTAGCACAGTCAGATAGAGTTAGCTCGACGCCATCTAGCACTGGCCCCTTAAAACCTTCTATCCTGTACTTTCTGGTAAAAAGAACCAGCTCAGTCTTCGCCGGGTTTACCCCCAGCCCTCTATATTTTGCCCAATCCGAAAGTTCGCCCAACATCACCTGTATAATTTCACTGATCGTGGACAGAAACTTTCCCCTGACCAGTAGAACTATGTCATCCGCATAGGCGACGGCTTTCATACCCTTGGAATCAAATGTTCTGAGAATACCGTTGACCGCGAGCAACCATAGTAGAGGAGATAGAACCCCCCCCTGTGGTGTCCCCCTGGTAACCTTCCTCCTTACCCTATGATCCCCCAGGCTCGAGTTTATAATCCTGCTGCCAAGCATGCAGACTATCCACTCCACCAGAAAGCCCTGAACTCCCAGCTCCACTAAGGAATCCTTGATCGCCTCAATCCTAATGTTATTGAAGGCTCCTTCTATGTCCAGAAACGCGGCGAGAGTATATTCCTTATGCCTCAGGCCGTGCTCAATGCAACCCACCACCTCGTGTAGCGCACTCTCAACAGATTTACCCTTAAGGTAGGCATGTTGAGCGCTGCTAATGAGGTGGGTACCAATATTACCCCTAAGATAGAGGTCTACCAGTCTCTCTAGTGTCTTCAATAAGAATGAAGACAGACTAATAGGCCTGAAATCTCCCGGCTTCGAGTGGCCTGCCTTACCAGCCTTGGGTATGAAAATTACCCTGACCTCTCTCCACCCCCTAGGCAGATACCTCCCACTGAGGCATTTCCTAAATATATTCACTAGCAGAAATAATGCGTCGTCCGGGATATTGCAGAGCATGGCCGGAAAAATACCGTCCGGACCCGGTGATTTATATGGGTCGAAGGTATTGACAGCCCACTTAAGCTTCTCCCTTGTGACTATTTCCTCGACGCAGGCGGACTCATGACTCGATAGCACAGACATTCCGTCCCCTTGACTATCGTTCATACCTCCGTCTTCCGTGCACCCAGGAAAGTGCGTCTCCTTGGTTTCTGCAATAACTATGTGAAAAAAAAACAGAGGCAATGTCAGAAGCAAATTACATGTACGTTTGTGACCAAATATTATAAGCCTTATGTAAAACAGCAATTTTGACAGACATGCACAATTACAAGTGACTTGAAAAGTTGACAAGTCAGATGTAAAAAACATGTCGTGTACATGCACCTTAAGAGATATCAGAAGGTCAGTATTTTCAGAAAAGTTATTCGTATCAGTTTTTGCAACGTCAGTTTATATTAAGTACTGATTCTATTAAATGCCGAATCTTATGCCTTAACTTTAATATACCGTTTATAGACTTCCCAGAAATTTTAAAGTAACTAAAGGCCAAAATTGGCCGTTCTACTTCAAAAGAAGGTACCAGTATGGGTCCTCTCAACATTATGTGCGTTAGTATCCATGGATTACTTAGGCTTTAGGTTTTTTGTTTATCAAATTCCTCTTCAGATAATTGGAACTTAATATCGGTCCTATTAAGGCCGGGCTTTTGAGATGAGCATTTAGTTTAATCTTAGTTTAATGTACTCTGAAACTCAGATTTTTCCGGAGAAATGTGATTTTTTTTAATTATTTCATTACATATTAAGCAAAAATTAGCTCTTCCGTCAAATGTTTTATACAAACTTGGAATGGCGGCACAAATCTGTTTTCAGATTAACTAAACCTAGTTTAACCGAGATCTCAAAAACCCAGCCTAAGTATGAAAAAATAAACCTACTCCATAAAATTAACATATCTAATGATCTTTTTTTAATTCCAAATTTCCATTAATATACTCAGTATATACTCGATAATTGGAAGTTCATATGTCGCATATTAAGCGTATTGTATCACTATGGAAACTAGCCCATAAAACTAATCATAAACTTTTCTTTAAGTCTCGTTCTTCTTCAATCTAGCTGGCCAAAAATAAAATTTTTTTCTTGAATTAAATTCAAATATTGAAGAGAATTTTTCACCGAACTTTGTTCAATTTGTCAACATTAACCATTAAACGGCACATTGAACTTCAAATGTTTTTGAGTAACTTCGAAAGAGCAATAGTATTTATTTAAAATTATTGATGTTTAAAAGCGTATAACTTTGTATTGGAATAGTATTTTTAAGATTCTAAAATATCAGATAATGAACTTTATGCGGAATATTCTAAATCCAGTATTTACTATCCTGTCAGAGCCCGTCATAATTTCCAACAAAATTAAAAGTTTGAAGCAAAAAATTAAAAAAATGTGTGCTTTAAATTGTGCTTATAAATTTAATATGGTATTTAAAATAAAATAATTTTGGCTGCGAAGATAGTCCAAATACCCCTATATGCAGCGGAAAGGCAGGAGGCAAATTATTGCTGTCGTAATCGAATACATTTTCGATTTGAAAAGAATTTTATTTCTAACTATTTCAGTTAATACTGAACGAATCGAAATTAATTTTTCAGTGTTGTAAAGCATTAACTTGGGTTTTCACAACAATGAAAAAATAATTTCGATTCGACTGACAGAATTCAAAAGTATTCGATCACGACTGCCATAATTTGCTACCAGAATGCTGCGTACTTATTAAAAATTATGCAACGGAATTTCATTGGGGATACGATTAACAGCTGGAATGAAAAACTTTGTTTTAGCGGCAAATTCATTGTGGAACCATCTCGGTTTTTTTTCGAAATCTTTTGTTAATACACATGTACTTATTTCTTTTTTTTTTAACAGGAACCCCTACTCGCACTTCAATAAAAATCATGATTTAATAAAAATAAAAAATAAAACTGCAGAAAAAACCACACGACAAACTAAAATAATTTTTCTTCATTTTCCAGACCCGAAAAAACAGTAAAAAAAAATGTAAAAAGATTTTGAAAAATCTTTTAAACAATTTTCTTACAATTCATTCAAGTTTTGTTTGTTTTTATTTTAATTTTTATTTTCTACTGTTTTTTTTATAGCGATATTGACCATTTTTGGTAAATAATCGTTGGTATCGTAGTCAAAAATAGAGAAAATTTATAAAATAAACTAAAATGTATGAGCAAACAAATCTACTGCAATTTTGCACCACAATTGTGAACACAATCATTCGCATTGTGCAATTTACCAACAACAATAAAAACAACAACATCGAAAACAACTAAAAGCTGTAAAAACAAGGAACCTGTGAACCAGGGGCAGGCATATCATTGTTATCGTTGTTACCTTTGCTGGCGTAGATATTCCTGTCATCATTGTCAGTTTTAAATGGAGAGCTTAAAAGCAACCACCAACAATAGCTTTAACTTAAAGTTGGGGTTTTGTTGTTTTTGCTGCTGCAATTGTTTTTGTTGTTAATGTTCCTGCAACCGAATCGGTAGAGGGAACAAGAATTGTTTATTTTAGATTAAAAAAAAAAGAAATCGTTTTATTGAAAGCCAACATATTTTTATGCACCTACAATATGAAGCCATGAAAATAATCTTTAGAATTTTGGATCTTTGTTTAAGAAAACAGTGGAGGTGAAAGAAATGGTATAAAATCTTTTTAACAACTGTTTGAACTAAAACAGAAACGTACATTCTTGAAAAAATTAGTTATTTTAATAAGTTATTTAAGTGTCTTTTTTTAAAAAAAGCACCTTTAACAAAATATACTTCTTAAAAAATATTGAGTTAAGTATGCACTATAAGCAAGCCAAGATTTTGTATTGACAAAAATTTTTTTTTTTTAAACAAGTACGCTAGGAAAAAAGCTTGAAACAACTAGGACATATCCTAAAAATAAGCATCCAAAAAACATCATATGTTCAGTTAAAAGGTGATTGATAAAGAATAAATAAAGAATTTTTTTAAATTCGAATTAAAATTATTAGATCAATATACGAGTAAAATATGGAAAATACCCGATTTGCGTTAAGAAAAGCAATTCTGTCTTTATAACGTAACAAAGAATAACACGGCTTTAGAACAAATGCTGTTCGCACAAGTCTTACATATTTTGACGAAAGTACATCGCTGAGGTTGTGTTTTTCCAAAATACGTAAGACTTGTATGATAGTGTAATACTATGTTTCCACTATGAGCAAAACAACTTGTTTTCACCAAAACATGTCAAAGTGTTTCCATTATGTTAAAGAAGTTTTGGTTTTCGAATTTTCAAAATTAATGTGACATTTATGTTGTAAACAAACATGAAAGACAAACAAAATATGTGTTGAACAAAAAAAATTTTTTTAGCATATAATTTCCTTGTTTGTTTTTAATACACAGATATACATATACATATGTACGAAATTGTATGTACATCGTACGTATATAAAAGCACATCATTTACTACCTTTTTATTATATTATTTCATTATTTTACGTTGCAATATAAAAAATCAGCTGGAAAGTTGCATTAACCTTTTTAAAAAGTCTGGTTATTTTGGTAAATGTGTCACTTTTTCGAATTTGTCAATCATCAATAATGGATAGCTCAGAGTTGTATTCATGATTTTCAAAAATTTTCGATATGTTTTGGAGCAAAACTAGTTTTTGTTTGGGTTTTTCGAACATGAAAAATGTATGGGAAAACAAGTAGCAAAACACTTGTTTTACAGCAAAACTGGTTTTGTGGCCCATAACATGTAAGTGGAAACGTACTATAAAGCAGCTATTATAAAAACTTTCTTTCTTAAATTTTCTTTTCTTAAATTTTCTAAGGCTGGGCCAATAATTTTTGTTCGGAAAATTTGCACATTTATCGGCTATATTCAGTGTTCTCATGCTCCTTTTGAAACCAATTGAAGAAACTAATTTTGAAGTGTCAAAAGTGATAATTTTGACGTTGAAGTTAGAGGAGGGAAAGATAACTGTTTCAATTTCGTTAAAAACCATTAAAATTCATTCGAATGCAAATAGTTTGAGGCAACATAAATGAAAGCTCTGAGTCTTCCAAGGCCGATTTTGTCTACCGGAAATGATGCTTAAATGAAAAGTGGTAACTGTTTTTTTAACAGGCGGCGGCTAGGAATAAAGAATCGATAAATGCATACAAATATTTAAGGCGGATTCAACCGGCAAAATCATCACGGTATTATACGATTTCCCCGGGGGAGTAGGGAACATCTTAAGGATATTTCACCATTTAGTGTTACATCCTCCAAGGCATAATCGGGTGCAGTACCCGGCATTCGGCAAAAATCCAAACAGGCGGCGGCTAGGAATAAAGGATCGATAAATGCCTACAAGTCAAGCACAAACTAAAAAATTTGAGGCGGTTTCAAACGGCAAAATCAAAGCAGTACAATACGACTAAGGATATTTCACCATTTGGTGTTACATCCTCAAACGCATAATCGGGTGCAGTCAATACCTGCCATTGGGCAAAAATTCAAAATGACAGATCTCAAGAGATCTTTACGATTTCTTTCGATCACGCCAGTTATTCTATCTGGTACCACTGGAGTCAGTAACCTCCGGTGACATGGCACCGGACCGACTAATGGTTGTGACCTCCGTTAGTATACTTCTTAGGGGGAATGATTATTTTGCTTTCAGGATGATTGTCTTTGCGGAAGTTTCACCTGTCCGCTAAATGGTTGTGGTTTACTACCCAATGTTGCGGAAAGGGGGATCCAAAGAATCCCACTAGTGGGCTTATTATAACTCCTTGTGGAAAAGTTTAGGATAAGGGAGGATCTTTCCTAGACGCTGTTGCTACTCAAGCAAAACTGCTGGAATTGTTTTAAAACAGTGAAGGTAGGATAGCTCCAGCTCCTAAACAGAGGTCGAGTGCATAATCTTGCTGGATTATTGCTACCTGTGTTTGCTGGTTCCTCTCGCACTCAGGGGCGGTTGGTAAACACATTGTTTTTTAATAATTTGATAGATGTCCAACATGAGATAAGGCCATATGGCAGGAGCTCATGTAAATTATTTCCTCAACTGTATTTTTCGATTGAAAAGGAATTTTAATCAGACAAAAGTATCTATGCTAAAATTAGTTAGTTGCTGGCCTTAAAAGTTTAGAAATGCCTATTCAATTAAATGGCAAAAGTTAAATGAAAAAAATTACAACTATCGATGTCGTTAGAACATATTTATGACAAGAAAGTATCAAGAATATTTTTAGTGCCAATAAAATGTATCTTTTATTAAATAGGGTCCTTTTAAAGAGCATTATATTTTCGCTCTTATTTTCCGCTTAACTGTTGTTGAACCATAATCAAATATTGTATTAAATTGTTATGCATTTTTAACTTCAAACAATATTAAATAAATCGATTTTCTGTTGACATCCTGTAACGAAAAAGAAATCTAACCAAAACTAACATGAACCCCACATAAATAAATACTTCGACATTCCTGCTAATAAAATCTTAAATGATGGTTTAATTTTAGCATTCAATTGAAATTTTTCCAAAGATCAATTTAAAAATCGTAGCAATCTCTATTAAATGAAATATAATTCTTTTTTTGCATAAATATCGGGTGTTTTATTTAGAGGCCTCTGTGATAGCTGATGTAACAGTTCGGAGGTTAGCTGGGATTGCCAATTTATCTTGAATAGGGTCGCCCTAGAGCATCGCTTGTAAATTTTGTTTCATTGTTTATGTGATGAAGCCCACATTTGGTTAAATGTCTATGTCAATAAACAGAAATGCCGTATTTGAAGCGATGATAATTCTCAAGCTATTCTCGAAACACCATTACATTTAGAAAAATTCATTCGGGTATGTTCTGGAAATCGAAATTACGTGGAATTTAAATCGAAACAATTTAGGAAACTCTACCGTGTTCAAAAAAAATATTTCCTTTTCTATATTTCATACTTTGAGGACTGAGTTCCTCTATCTAAACTACTTTTGAAATCAGAAATCGTTATGTTTATTTTTACAAACCTTTAATTGAAAATCTTCATCGATTTCAATTTCACGTGATTTCGATTTTTAGAACATGCTCGAATGAAATTTTCTAAATGTAATGGTGATTCGAGTACATGGCCGGTTGTTTTGTGCGCTTTGTGGGCCAAATGAAATCTTTGGTCTATATGCCTACCCAAATAACGATGGTCAGAACGTTACAGTCAGGGGCGAGCGGTATGGAGTCATTCTTATATTTTTGTCGCGTAGTTTGAGTTCACACTATTAAAGTTTTCTTGCAAAAAGTCTGAGTTTATTGATGAGAGGGAAGAGATTATGCTATTATTCTCTCCCTTCTAGGCAATAAACTCAGACCTGTTGAAAGAAAACTTTCATTGTGTGAACCCACACTTGTTGAAAGGCATTAGTATTGCACACCGTGTGGTTTCCGATGTCATCGAGCGTGCAATATAATCAGATTACTGAGAGAAACATTAACAATAGTGTAGAGCTTATTATGCATTTGTGATAATGTTTATAACACCTTAAAATATTGGACCTAGATCCAACTCTAAGTATACCGATAGACTCAGAAGCATATTGTAAGTCGATCTTACGATGTCCGTCCGTTCGTCCGGCTATGCGCAAAGTGCAGGTCGAAATTTCTAAGATAGTTTGATTCAATTTGGTACATATTTTTCTAATTGCCACAAGGACCAAGCCTATTGAAAATGGTGAGAATCATTACATACTTTCACATAGCACCCATAGCACCTCCTTTCCGGAATATAGTCTATGTGCCCATAAACCATCTAATTATGTTGGTATTTATATTAAATTTGGTCAAAACTTGCAATCGAACTCATTTTACCAAATTTTATTGGAAACGGTCCATGTTTGACCACAGCTTTAAATGCTTACAAGTGTTGGTATTGGTACATAAATTTGCGGAAGCAACTTTTACGATACCTACTATCATGATAAATTAAAATTAGCCATAGGTACATAAAGGGTGCCCCAATTTGAGGCATCAGTGGTCAATGGAAATGTCTGCTGAGAGATGATCAGAAGCTCTTTGTGGCAGAAAATGTATGATTTAGAAGTAGAGAATATGTGGTTTTAACAGAATGGTGCCACTTGCCACACAACAAGAGAAACAATGGATATTTTGAAAGAAAAGTTCGAAAATCGCATTTATCGTAGAGAAGGAGTGAATTAGCCACCAAGACCGTACGATTTGACACCTTTTTGTGCGGTTTTTTGAAATCGAAAGTGAACAGCTTAAAAACAACATTATGGAGCAGATATTAACGACAACAGTTTATTGAAAAACGTGATTGAGAATTTTTGTAAAGGATTGGGAGCCTGCCCAGCAAGTAGTAGGGGGGAGGGGGTGTCTTTGGACCGACATAATTTTCCATTGTTAACCGGAACCTATTTATTATAAACTGAAATAAAAATATTTGTAATATCTCAAAAAAAACTCCTTTTGTTATTAAAATTAATATGATACCTCAATTTTTGGACACTCTTTATAAACCCCCATCCTATGAATGCTGTTCTCTTAACATAATTTGGATCTGGTGGGTCCCAAAGAGGGTAAACTCTCGAAAATTTGTTTTTAAATACTGTGGTGTAGGGTATTATAAAGCCGGGCTTGACCGACTATAATTTCTTATTTGGTTTCTCTTGGGATTTGTAAAGTCCCAGGTCTATGCAGATGAACCAGAAGACATATTCGAGCTCTTGAAAGCGAATATTCTGCGAAAGGCATATGAAAATTAGAGCTAGACGCGGTGCGGTGCCCACATTCCTGATGTCTTATTTAAACCATAATGCCATAAAATTTTCTAGTTAATAAAACAAAATGTTTTTCTCTTTTTTGTTTCTATTTAAAGTTCTCCGCCTCTTAAAAAAAAAACACCCAATATATACGTGGTGCTCCTATGCCAAGTTACCATATGTTTTCAATGAAAATTGTCATGTCACGTTGTCAAATCGTCGTTATTTCTTTTATTTGCCCGTTTGCTTTCCAATATTTGCATCACCTTATTTGGTTTGAATTTGCCACATAAAATTTAAATTTTTCTTTTATTGATATTCTATTTTTTTTTCAAATATTTGTTGTCATCGTTGCCATTGTGCTTTAAGGATTTTTTTCCGCTCTTTGTCGCTGTTTGTTTGTTTATTGTGACCAGTCATCTTTGATCATATTAATCCATTAGCGGCTTGTTATTGTGTTCCATTGATGGCAGTCAAGCCAGGATTCTTTAGAAAAGGAGTGTTTTTTCTGTGTTTTTGAATGGGGTCAAAAGTCAAACACGATTCATTTTTGTTTAAGATTATTTTTGGAAACTTTTTTATATTTTTTTTTTTTTTTTTTTTTTTTTTTTTTTTTTGTTAAAACTTCAAGCCATTAATAGTATTGAGTTTAATATATAAAGTTTATATTTTAGATTTCATTTAAGATGGTGTCATTTGATATTGT
The DNA here is from genome assembly GCA_943735925.1 of Pollenia amentaria. Classification (NCBI taxonomy): domain Eukaryota; kingdom Metazoa; phylum Arthropoda; class Insecta; order Diptera; family Polleniidae; genus Pollenia; species Pollenia amentaria. The sequence continues at coordinate 192,283,342 of OX031008.1, read as the reverse complement.
TATTGAGTTTTTCTTCTAACCATATTTGTTAAATGACACTTTTATTAAGCAGTGGTAATAGATACTTTTTATAACTTATAATTTAAACCAAAATTATTGGCAGGAGTTTTAATATTTCTGTTAAGACGTTCAGTATTTATTATAAAGCACGACTCTCCCAGCATGTGCCAAAATTAAGTGTGAAATTATTAATTTATATAAAAAGTAAAAAACATGTCAAATATTATTTTGACATTTTTAAAACGGCACCCTATTGTCCCTAGATTCCAGTTTAAATTTATCAAAAAATAAGAGAGAGATAATTAGAATTCATAATATTTACTTATGTTCAAAACTTTAAATTTGCTATAAGATAAGTTTCTATTTCTACTACAAGGAGTCATCGAGTTCTCCTGTTGTCGAAAATTAATAATCTCAAAAAATTTTGCACCTAATAGGACTTTTTAAGTACTTCTGATACGTACTTTGCTTCATCTTTATAAAAAATAATTTTTTTATGAATTTCAAAATAGCTTTCCATTTTTTTGAGTTTTTAAATTTTCCAAAACATTTTCCAAACACCATCATCATCAAATATTCGGCAGCACTTGAATAAATGTTTACAGTATGTTTTCTTTCTTTGACATATTCTGTGGTAAATGTGACTTGTTTTGAAAAAGGAGAAAAAAAAATTTATGACATTTAATAAAGTTTGACAGCATGCTGTGTGTGACGTTTGAATGACACAATAAGGCGGAACTGTGTATAAAAATGTTAAAAACCACATCAACAAAATGAACATTTAAAACGTTAAATTTACAACAAACGTTGCTTTATTACACAAGTAAAGTTACACTGGACTACAAAGGAGAATGGGACAAAGCAAAACATATAAATATTTTTTCATTTAAAAACGATTGATTTCATTTAAAAAATTTCTTTCAAAAGTTTTTTTTATCCAAAATCCAGATTTACATTTTTTTTTATCGGTAATCGTTTTTTTATTTCTATTTGTTTATCAAAAGTTGCCTTTGCCAGTTTATTTGATTTTTATTATAACAATTCGATTTATATTAGTAAAAAATTGATTTTTTTTTTTTATCAAAAATCGGTTTTATCGATTCATATTTTTCATTTAAAATCGATTATTAAATTTTTAGATTAAAAAATTAAATAACTTTTTTTTATTAAATTAAAACCCATTTGTTGTCATCCAATATAATTTTTATCGATAACATAAATAAAAGTTAAACATTGATATTCGGAAACTTCAGGAAATAACCGTTGTTTGATATCACATAAATTTTTTAAAACAATTTTTTTTTTGTTTTCGATAAACAATTGTTTATTTAGTCAAATTAAAACGGTTAAAACTAAAGGGTGTTTTCATAAGCTCGATAGAACTTATGCAATGGTTAGCTGTTACTGCCATACCTAAATAAATTTTCTAGCTGTCAAAAGCCGGATTATATACTGCCGGTGACACATACTGTACAAGTAAACTGTGCAATATTTTATTTTTAATAGGTATATAAGAACATGCTCAAATAAAAAAAAAATAATGTTTTTATTATTAACATTCCAACTTTCATGAGTCTATTGCTGCTAATACGACATAATTAAGGCGATTCTTTGCATAATTCTATGAACCCTACTGTGTAATCTGTTAAAATGTACGATGGAAAAGCGCCCTTATATTATTAATATTAGTTAAACAAAATATGATGCATTTCCTAAAAAACAACAGTTTTGTAAGCAGTTGAGCAACGGTTAAAATGTTGAATTTTATTATAAAGAGATCTTAAAAATCCCAACATCAACAGAAGCAAGTTTTTCGCAGTTTTCTATTAAGTTGCCAATAGGACCAGCATGCGAATATGGTCCCTTGGTAACACCATATAGCTTGTTAAATAGATGTTTTAATGGCAATTCGTTCAAATGTGAATAATCCATTGCAGTGGGCGCGGAAGTCATTTTGCCAATACTCTTATTACTCCATTAAATTTCCCAAATTATCTTTATTAATTTTTTGAGACGAAGGAAGGGCAATAATTGACATTTCAATATTTTTAGAAGTACTTCGATTTGGTGTTGCATAGATAACATAAACTGAATCTGGCTCCTTAACAGATACATGTTCCTCAATCAGTATTTGTCTATATTTCCTAGCTCCCTTTTAAATAATATTAAGCGTCTTATATTTTCGGTCGTCAAAGTATAAAGCTAGTATACATTCATTACGTACTTTTTTTCTTTCCCATCTTATTTTTGATTTATCAATTGGTTCACTGCAAGGAGAGATATCTTGCAATACAGATGAAGCCATAGCAGCCGCTGCGCTATCGGAAACACTGTAACGGTTACAAGTTATTGTCAATATAGGCAAATTAAAAATTTTTTTCTTTCTGCCTTTGACGTGGAAGGTGAATTAAAAGAGTCGTCACAAGAAGCACTGGAATTACTTGCAGATAACTCCTGCTGTTTTAAGTTAATTTTGTCGTGACTTTTTTTACAGGGGTCTAATGCAGACAAATATACAACATATTTACGCTATTATTAGTCGTTACAAGAAAAAAAAATTTTTTTTTTGACCACCCTAATTATACACTGTATATTCTAGGTTTCTGCTTATATTGAAAACACAATTTTTTTTGGAATCCGCATAATTCATAAATTGGTGTTCTTAAATCCTCATTTTTTGTAGTAATTTTTGAAGTTATTGTTCGAAAAAAAAATTAGAACGACATAAACATAAAAAATAACTTTTTGTCAGCTGTTCAAAAAAATTATATTTTATTTTCTTAATTGAATCAAAAATTATCCCTTAAAAATTAAATTTTTACATAAAAATGCCAGGAGATTTTGTAGTTGATGTTTTTAAAAGTGATGTTCAATAAAATGTTTGGTTAGTTAATAAATTTTTTTTTGGTTTTATATTTGTGTAAAAATATATGTATATTTGTTTGATAAAATTGTATAAAGAACATTTTAAACTAAAAGCCAAAATTTTGTTTTTGTTAAAAATGTTATCACATATGTATATGAATAAAATTCAATTCGTTTTACTTTCACCAACCCCTTCCAATTCTAATTGAAAACGAATAAAAACATGTGGATGTGAATTGCAGAATACCAAAAATGCTGAAACTATCCACTTTCGAGTGAATTCGGATTGTAGAACACACCCGAATAAGATGGTTTATTCGGGAAAGATGTTTGTATGGAGGCTATGTGATATTATTGACCAATTCTTACTATTTTCAGTGGGCTTCGTCCTTATGAATTAAAAGCTATATACAAAATTTCATCAAATTACCTTCAAAATTGCGACCTGTACTTTGCGCAAAAGGTTACATGAACAGATACCAAGCCAGCCGGACGGAAGGACATCGTTAAAATGACTCAGAATTCTGAGTCGATGTATTTACTTAATATTTAAGTATAACATCATGAACATAAATTAACAATAATGCAATTTTAGGTACTTTTGGTCATGGCTGGAGATTTGTAATTAGAAATTTTATTATTAAAAAGAAAAGTCAGTTAATACACCTCAAAGAAATGATTTTGCGTATGTGGTATTATTGTCTATTGTTGGCAAATTATTGAGTAGTGGCTACCGAATGTAGAGTATTTTCACTCATGTTTGGATATTCGATGCTCAATAGTGTTTACTTAATACTTGTAGAGTTGTATTTTTTAAACAAAGTTTAATTTAACGGGTTTCTAAAGAAATACAACTTTTTTTAAAATACATCTGCAAAATAAACCAACAGCCTAAAATAAGCTAATAATAAAAATATGAAGATAAAAGACAACTTAAAAGAATAGCACTGTTTGTAAACAAATTAAACAGAACCAAGTAAGATTCGGCTATGCCGAATCTTATATTCCCTTCACCATGGTGCGATAAGAACAGAAAGTTATAAAAAAACCCGTTCTTTAGATATAAATAAAGTTGTTTTCTTCCACTTCTCTAATCTCGCCCATATTTTTTAGTTTTGTATTAATAACCGAGATGTTTGTACCTAATTTAAAAACTTTGGTTCTTTCCGTTCTCCAGATATATAGAATTTATATTATCTTTGTAAAGGAAGTTCCAAGCCAACTTCTCCAATACCGCACATTTTTTTAAGACAGGTTGTGTATTGATAACCAAGATGCTTGTACCTTATTTGGAAACTTTGCCTCTTGCCGTTCTCCAGATATAAAGAAAAACGAAAAATTTGCGGGTAAAATTAGGGGCAGTCGTGGTGTTTTGCTCATATCTAAGCAATTTATTGACCGATCTGGCTAAATTTTAATAGCAAGTTATAAAAGAGCTTATGTGACATAAATATATAAGAGCCCAGCCCCCATCGCTTCTGATGTCTTCGAAAACACCATTTCAACAGACACATGGATAGATGGACAGACGGACGTCGTTATATTAACTTCGCTACCGATATGCCCCTTATATGTATTTATAGGGTCTAAGATCAATATTGTAGAAATTACAAACGAAATGACAAACGTCTATATATCCTTTCACTATCGGTGAATGGAATAAAGATATTAAAATAAATAAAAAGACAGTGTTTGGCCTTAAAACGTTGATCTACGTTGATGAGTAATATTGAGTATTGAAAAGAAAGGAAATTTTGATCAATGATTTTATTTTTAAAAATATGGATGATATTGATCCGGGCGAGATGTGGTTTCAACATGATGACGCTACGTGCCATACGGTGACCGCAAACATAGACTTATTCAAATCAAAATCAGGAAATAAGTTGTTTTTGAAAAATAAACCTTTAAATTGTTCTTCGAGGCCGTGAGATTGGACGCTTTTCGATTACTTCCTGTATGGGTGACGTGAAGTCACTGTCTTATGCTGCCAAACCAGCAACAACAGACGCCTTGTAGTCCTAAAACTGGAGATCCAGAATGGGCTTCTTCAAGTATAACAATGATGACCAAATGACCGAAATCATTTTCAAGTGTTAGACCCATTTATTAATATTTCAAATAATATTTTTTTTTTTGTAAATCACTTCGGGTTATTTTGTAAATCACTTCACCTTGCACTGAGAAATGTTTCATATAATTTTTTTTTTAATTTTTAAAAATGTACATAAAAAATTTCTAAGGTGAGGTGTTTTACAAAATAAGGGACAAAAATTTAAGTTTTGCGTTATTTTTTACAGTTTCAATTTATTTTGGGATAAAAGAAAGAAAAAAAAACACTTGCCAAAATTTATTAAAAATGTTTATTTATAACTATTAAGAAACGAGTACATTTTTAATTGATTTAATTAAATTCTGCTTAATTAAATCAAATAAATTACTTTAACTGAAAGTTGAGATCACCAATTTATAAACTCAACCAAAAACAACAAAATTTTTAATTAATTTAATTCATTTACAACAAATTCTCTTAATAAGACTTTGGTGTATAACATTTGGCCATTAAATCAATTTAAGATTCCAGCGGTTTTTTGTAACTTAAGTTTTCAACCACATAAAAAAACTCTTTCTGCAAGCTGTTTCTTAATAATTGAAGGTCATGGTAATAAAAAAAAGCGAAAAAATCAAATACAAAAAACATTAAATTTATAACAAATTTAAAACCACAACAAATACAAGTAACAAGCTATTGGCACTGATTAAAAAAGACCATAAAAAGCCACATTTTCCAGAATTTAAACACGAAGCAAACGTCATCTTTTTTTTAATTTTTTACAACTTTGGCATAAAACCCTAATGACTGTGATAATCACAATAATAATAATGATGATGATACTTAAGCGCTAATTGAGCATTTCATTATATCAGGTATCAACTGGGATTTTACCCCAGGCAGTCCCCCTTAAAACAAAAGAATAAGTAAACAAAACCAATAGTTAAATCGTTAACAATTAAAAGAAACATTTTAACTACTTTAATAGACATTTTGCGGTTAATACTAAGTAGACACAACCAAGGATGGGAGGCCACACCTTAAATAAGGGCAAGACACACATTTAAGGCTGTGTTGTTGTTCTCACTATTTGTCGGCCTTTATTTACTGCACTGACCTGACACCGGGCACCAGCAAATGACCCAATAAGATTTCAAAACAAACAAACCATTTAATGGTAACCATGATTTGTTTTTTTGTTACCTTTTACACTTGATTTTTTTCTTTCTTTTCATTTTCTGTTTGCTTAATTCTTAATGAAAAGTGAAAACAATGTTTTTGTGGCCCCATTCACACACACACACATTCTTAGAAACACACATTACATTTTCTACCAGTCATAACATTAAGTCTCTTTAAGACTCTGATACTCACACATGAAAGCGATTTTGTGTAATAATCTTACACCCACCTTTGGGGCTCATATTTGGCTATAAAACCGTTAAAATTGCTTTTCAATCAGCCACCCACCCTACAATTATTTAGGAAAAATAACAACAACGAAAAAGCATTAAAAATAAGCCCACCTTTAAAATCTATTTAGATCATTGTTGTCTTTTTTTTGTAAATCTTTTAAAAATTTTTTGTTTTTTGTTGTAAAAATCTTAAGAATACAGAAATGGAAAGTTAAGAACGAATTTTGGAAATAATCGACTTAAAGAATGATGTAAAATGAAATTAATGTATTAAATTTTATATAAAATTCCTATTTCTTAGGGGACCACCCAATTGCGAAGTCATAAGATCGCGTTATTTATTATGGGTATGACTTTAAATTGCTTAATTTGAATAAAATACATAAAATAACTGTAGTCATTAAAAAGCGATTTGTTTTATACTATTGTATTGATAACTGAAACTGACATTCTACCTTTAATATAACAAATAACAACAATATATATACATACATACACATTTTCCATTTTTAATGTTTTTTTGGTGCTTCGAACTTTTTTAATAAGTAGTAGAAAATTAAGAGAGAAAAAATATTTATACTTAAATAAAATCCTAACGTAATTGTTTAGCGGTGCCCAAGTTTACGCCATGGCTATGCACAGCCCAGCATGCAAGTCGACGATATCGCCGATCTACGTATATCGAAACACACTTCTTACCTTCTCCAAGAAGTATTTGCTTTATTGTGAAAGCAATTTCATGACGACTTAATTGGCTGTGGGAAAAATCGCCCAAAGAAAAATGGCCCAAAAAAAGAAATGAAAAATCGCCCAAAAAAATTCCATGTAAAATTGGGCCTAAATTCATATGAAAAGTGACCTAAAATTTTTGGGCTATTTTTCGTTATTGTTGGGTGATTTTTCGTTTTTTAAATGTTGTTTGAAAAATGTTGTATGAAAAATGGCCCATTTTTTGATTTTCTCCTCTATGGTATAACCAGTGTTTAAAAATGCTTGACTATTTTTAATGTTTTTGTAATTGCTTAACTTAACTTAAGAAAAAGAACACAGCAAAAGCAAAAAGCAAAAGCAAACGCAGAAAAAGTGAGAGTAAATAATTTATTTATTCTCACCATGTTTATGTTCTCAGCTTAAAAAGCCAGCCAAGCAACCACTTGAAAAAAAAAATTGCTGTTGCTGTAAGTAATAAGTTTTTGTTTATTTTTTTTTTTGCTTTGGCTTAACTGTAAATTGATGTGCTTAAATTCAGCGAGTATTAACTTCTTTGCTGTTTTTGACTTCATTGCTGTTGCTTGCTGTTGCAGGCGTTAGTTTCCTAGAATATATACATAATTACATAACACAAAATAAACAAATTAGTTTAAAAAAACGTGTAGTTTCATTTACGTATGTATGTACCTATTTATTAAAAAAAAAAAACGCAAAATACCAAAAAAATTCGAAACAAATTCGACAGCAACAGCAAAGAAGTTAACTTGCTGACTTTAAGCGCATCAAAAGCAAAAAAAAAACAATCAAAAACTTAATACTTACAGCAACAGAAAATTTGTTTTCTTAAGTGGCTTCTTTGCTGACAGATTAAGCAGAGTACATGCACATAGCGAGTTTAAACAAATTATTTACTCTCTTTGTTTTGCTTTTGCTTTTTTGCTTTTGCTGACTCGTTATGAAAGAGTTAAGTAAACACTTAGACACACAGTTTTTTAATTTGCTGCAAAAAATGTAAACAAAGCAAAAATGTGCGACTGTTGCTATTTTAAAGCAAGCAATTTAAACACTGGGTATAACAAACACCGGCTTCGCTTACTAAAGCTTCTCTGCACAGCCGGCCTTCGGCCGGGCGCAAGGATTTTCTCCTCTATGGTATAACAAATACCGGCTTCGCTAACTAAAGCTTCTCTGCACAGCCGGCCTTTGGCCGGGCGCAAGGATTTTCTCCTCTATGGTATAACAAACACCGGCTTCGCTAAGTAAAGCTTCTAAAATCTGCCTTGTTTCCAAACGAAAGCCGACTATGCAGAGAAGCTTTAGTTAGCGAAGCCGGTGTTTGTTATACCATAGAGGAGAAAATCCTTGCGCCCGGCCGAAGGCCGGCTGTGCAGAGAAGCTTTAGTTAGCGCAGTGTCCATGGACACTATAACACTTTTTGGAGTGTCATAACGTCCATGGACACTATGACACTGGACGTCATAACATGCCACCGGGAAAAAATTCGTTTTTGCTTTTTGGGTCATTTTTCATTTTTTTTTGGGCCCTTTTTCGTTTCTTTTGGGCAAAATTTCATATATAACTTTTTGGGTCATTTTTCATGTTCTGTTGGGCGATTCTTTCTTTTGGCGATTTTTCATTTCTTTTTTTGGGCCATTTTTCTTTGGGCGATTTTTCCCACAGCCGACTTAATTACTCATAAGAACCCTCTGAAATGGCCGCCTCAACCATGTGATCTTCCATCTTTAAATGTTTGTCCTCGGGGCTATATAAAGTCACACAATAGCTGGCGCAAACGTAAAAGCGTTTATAAGTCGTACGTTGACATATCGCTCATTTGCTGCAACGTCGTCATAACTCAAATAAAAATCATTTTGAAATAAACGTGTTAAAAGTATTTGATTTGCTTGCACCACTTAGAAATAATAAGGACACATTCTCTCCATACGGGGAAAGTATAAAATGTACCAAAATGAATTTTATACACACCTAGCTTAGCCCGGTGCGCATTGGTACCCCCATCTATAAAATTAGTAAAAAATTTTCAAAACAGATCTCGTGTATTGATAACAACGCATCTTCGACTAAATTTAAATACTTTTAATTTCAATTCTGTTACAATTCTTTAAATACGTAGAAATCTTTATTGACATTGTATGGGAGTTGTCTAACTTAGCCCCGTTTTTGACAGGCGTCATGTATTCATAACCAATTTATTTGTTTCATATTCGGAAACTTTTACTGTAACCGTCCTCCAGATGTAATGTTATTCATATTTTCATTATATGGTTGGTGCAACGCCTACTTGAAAATTAATTAATAAAAATTAAAAATTTAATAGCCTATGTTAAGCGCCTGACAGACCAAAATGTATTACAATAGCTTTTTCGTAACGGTTTAACGCGTACTAAAGGGCTAACCGTGAGTGGGCTTTGTATGGGGCATATGGTAAATTAATGGGTGATCTTTACGAAAGACGATAGTTTAATTTCTACTCATATAATGCAGCGACATACCAAAATTTTTTCGTAAAGGTTTTAGGCGTACTAAAGTGTTTTTCGACAGTGGGCTCTATATGGGGTATATGGTAAATTTTGGACCGATCTTAACGAAATTTGACAGTGCGATCTCTAGTCATATAAGACTATGTCGGACCAAATTTTTTACAATAGTGTTATTAGTTTAGGTTTTACGCGATCTAAATTTTTTTTTTCCAAGAGTGGGCTTTATATGGGGCATATGGTGAATATACAACGTACGACCCAATTGAGCTTACGACGGAATTGTAAACAAATAGAGCGTGTTTTTAGGGCTTTGCGACATAACTTCCTACGTTCTTACGGAGTTTGACCAAATTGTGTTCCAAGAATGAGTGTTAACAAGTAAATTGTAAAAAGAAATAACTGATACTGTTGGGATTTGAACTTGGATCTTTATTTATTAGATAATTTTTTAAGTTTTGTGCTCTAGCGAACAGAGTTACGCACATTTGCTTATTATCCTGTGAGTTATAAGATAGTGTTTTATGAAATGGTGTATTGTAATACTGCTAATATCAATTATGTTTGAAAGATAATGCGTTTCCAAATTCGTTGCATAGGTAGTTGCTTATAACATGCAAGTTTAGCTTTTGCTGGGTTGTTCGTTGTTATACACACAATCGCTCACCCCCCTTGGGTGAACAAATCAGATTATATATATAAAAAAAAAAATTTTTATTTCAAGAAATATTTTTGGAATTCCGCCAATTTTAATACATATTATAAATTGATCGGTTTTATAATATTGTATAGATTTTTTAAACCCCTGTGGGCATTTGTTAGCCCCTAAAAATTTGATAAATAGTATTTGATATTATTACAACTTCATTTCTATATATTTTTACAGTTTAAAAACTCATGCTGCCCATATGATTTTGTATAAGATAATCTTAATAATTATTTTTTGTTGTGCACTTTTTTCTTTAAATTCTATATAAATATTTTATTGATAAAATATATGCAACATTCAAATTAAAAAAAAAACTTCTACTCACCACTACTAAATCGTTATCACGACTTGTTGCCACTGTTGCACCCAACCACTGATATGACTTGCGATCAATCACATCGCCATGTGTATTACGATTATTGCCTGTAAAAAGAATGAAATAAAAAAAAATACGGAAAATTGTATTAATAAATTAATTGAAAATGTAAAGTTTTATAAAAACACTGAAAGCTAAAAATAATTTAAAAAAAAAAAATCTGCTAGACAATTAATCAAAAGCAATAATAAACGAAGAATGGCTCAATTAAAAAGCAGTTTTGAAAATTTTGTACAATTATTAAAACAAACATGAGATGGTGACATACAGCTAGATAAAGATGCAGAGAGACATGGGGTTTCACATCCATCCAGAGACATTAAAATAGTCATGATCATCAGCATACTCATGTGTTGGGGTTTCAGATGATCATTTGTATTTTGTGTTTATAAAGTCAATAAAGTGTTGTTTATTTTAAAAGTAGAGAAAATAAAAGTTAAATAAAAATACACCATTTCCAAATGAAAAATTATCCAAACCAACTAACTTTAAGCATTATAGAAAAGAAAAACTTTGTTAAGCTTTTAGTGCATAATCTAATTAAACTTTGAACTTTTAATTAGGCTTAAAGACTATATTGAATATTGGTAATAAAAAAATGCTGTCTAAAAGCTGAGCTTAAAGGAACCAAAAGAAGCAAATGTAGTTGCAATCGAAAGGTTAAGATATACAACAAAGGTTTCGCAATCAAATAGATCGGATATTTCCTATTCTAAAGATTTTTTTAAAGCTGTTTTCTGTATTATTAACACATTTTTCTTAAATTACTTGTTTTAATTTCCGCTTTTCCTAAAGCCCTTTCTTAGAGCTTTCAGCTGGGTTTTGGTTTTTTTAAAAGCTTTATATAAAAGAATAATGGAAATGGTGTCTAATCATTTTTTTAAAACCATAAATCACGGTGGTTGATTTAAAAGAAAGAAAAAAAGAGAAATTATTATTTTGTGTGATTAAAATGAAGCGGAAGTTTTATAATGCGTTTTATTTAAATCAAAATTCAAATGAGAAATCAAAAGTATCACACACAATTAAAAAATATTTAAATTTATATGCGCAGGTCTTACAGAATGATTCATTGGGAGATACTTTTTACAAGAATGCAACATTGTAAAATATTTTCTCGTAACAGTGCCCTACACTATCCATTCCAGAGCTTCAATTTTCGATAACTCCTTCTAGAATATTAATTGGTATTTGGCAAAAATACAAGAAATTTTGTACTTCTATTAGAGGGCTGTACAATTCCATTTGAACACACATTCAAATCATTGAAAAAACTCTATACTGTAGATAGTGTTGCTTTCACAAATAAATACTTAAATGCTTCAATATAGTGAAAGTGAGGGTTTACAAAATACTCTCAAAATTAACATGGTAATAAAAAATACACGCAGCAATGAGATTGGGAACAAAATTTCACACCGCCTTTTGTAATTAATGTATGTTTGGTATATGTGTGTACGAATACTTATTACCAAAAATGATTCATTTAGTCAATTCACAAGGTATCCTAACATGTCATATTGTCAAAATGTCCTAATATTTCACAATGGTTTAAAAATATTGTTGTACGGCTCAGCCGCTCAGCGCTGGACTTTTCTGATTAATTACGACAGCACAATAAACACAGCAAGCAACGTTCTATTTATTTAAGGCACTTTTTGTTAACAAACCAACAACAATATTTTTAAAACATTGTGAAATATTAGGACATTTTGACAATATGACATGTTAGGATACCTTGTGAATTGACTAATTGTAAATATGCGTACGACACGCAAGTTTGTAGCACAAATTCTTTGCATGCGTCCATTGCATACGACACTCAAGTAAAAATCATAAGATCTCGCAGGCTGTACGGGGTAATTTTTAATACCTCATACAATCTGTAGATATGACACAATATTTTATTGTATTGAGAGGATTTTAAAGAAACAAATAGTGTCTGACTTGTATTTCTTTGAATTATTGTACCCTTACAACACTATATACATAAGTACAGTTACGCATATTGTGGTTGTACACAAACGTTTCCCAGCTAGAATTTTTAATCGTGTAAGAGTCTCCTAGATATCTCATGAACGTTTTTGATCGTCGACGAGCGCATTTTTTAATCGTAGAAGATTCCTGTTACTGAAGATTACTGTTACACAAGCTGATTCCTCTGTGAAATATTTCTAGAACATAGAGAAAGACGCTTATATTAATCGTAGAGGGAATCGTTTGCGATTTGTGTAAGAATACTCTAATGCGTCTTTCAGAAAGCATGTCAGGAATCGTATGAGACTCGTGCAGGGATTATCTTACAACTCGTCAAATGCTCAGCCGTATAACTGAGCTACCTAAATAAGAGCGTCAACCTTTTTTTCATGTCAAAAGTTCGAATTTTCTTACAATAATTGTGAAACAACCCTTAACATCGCGAAATCAACACGATCCTGTTGTAAAATCATTTTTGGCGGACCCTTAGGTCGGTTTGTTTTATTTATATTGTATTCACAATAGAATTTTCATGCTTCAAAACGCTCTTATTTATGTAGCTCAGTAATTGTTATATGACTCATAAGAGAGTCGCAAAAGGTTACTTACAAGATTATGCTAGGAACACAACTGGGACGATCGACGAAGTTCGCCCAACACGACGAATTTTTGTGTAAAAATTCGCTGAGTGAATTCGTCGTATGAAGCGCAATAACGACGAATAACAATCAGATTTTATAATTGAGAAAGTTGATTGCTGTTTGTGCAAAGAGAGAGAAATAGTGTGACCATATTAAAAAAAAATAATGCTTAAAAATTAAAACATAATCAAAAACACAGCTAAAAACTATTTTTATAGCAAAATACTTTGTATATATATTTTAAATGTTATACAATAAAAAGAAAAACAATTATTAAAGTAAAAAGTAACTTTATTTACTAAAATACTTCTAAGCTAAAACCAAATATGGTCACCTAGTACTGATTTGTTCGTCGTTGGCCGGCGTATGAAATAGAAATAAATCTATTGCAAAGACGCCGTGTATGACGAATTTCGCCGGACGCTATTATTGTGTGTATTTTCATATACACCAATATGTTTTATTTTTGGCGACGAATATTCGCGGCCAAAAATTCGTCGTTCGTCGCAGTTGTGTTCCTAGCATTAAAAGACGAGCGTGTCAGAAAAAGTATAAAAAAGTAATAAATAAAAAAAAAGTAGACGTTTTTGTTATTGTTTCTCATCAGATAAGCATCAGAAGATTCTCTTAGGCTTTGTATATTAAACATAATCGTCTAAAAACAGCCTATGCATACGCATATTTAATTTTTGTTATGTGTAGTGTGAGATTTTCCAATACATTTAAGCAGGCCTTTACTTCCTATTGATCAATAACAGCTGCTTAATTCGTGCACAATAAAGTCATGGCTATTTATATTATATATACCAACCAATATCTCAGAGATCACTGGAATTGTTTGCAGGAAGAAAATAGTTGTAATAAGACCTATTGATTTTTTTAGTTTGCCTTTATTTTAAATATGAAAACTTTGCTGACTGTTGCTTTTAAGTCAATCGGTAGGTCGTGTAAGCTTTGCTTACTGTAGCTTTTAAGTCGTAGGTCGTGTAAGCTTTGCTTACTGTGTAGCCTTTAAGTCAATCGGTATGTGGTGCGAACTTTGGATCGTATGTGGTCTCCAAGCAAACAGTCTAAAGTTAAGATATCGCATTATCTATGCGGTCGCAGCACAGAAATTTCCCGTACTTACATAAGAATCTCAAAGGCTCAAATTATAAATCTTGAGCGATTGTATAATTCGGCATTGGAAGCTAATTTTTTGCTTTTCTTTAACTGTCAATTCATGTTTGCATTCGTATAAAAAATAGCGATAACGCTCGACTCCTGATGGCTGAAGCGTTGTTTCGTTGCTGAAAGCGCTTTATCGAGCTGCATTTTCTATACAAAAGTCTTATATACTAAAAAATATTGACCCGATTTTTGCTTAACTTAACAAAAAAAAAATTTATTTTAAATAAGTACCTGCTAATGAATCACTCAATATAACAATAATAATAGTGATTTTAATTGTTGTGACAATAATTTGTATTTTTATATACTTTTTATTATTTTCTGTAGAGTGTATTTACATTTATAGTGCAAAAAATCCATTTTGTGGTTAGTTCAAGCCTTAACCATTTTCATACCTTTTAATCTTATAAAACATTTATTAAGATCTGTAGTTTTTTTTTATTAAAAAAAAATATTAATTAATATGACGATAAATAAAAAAAAGAGAAACATTTAATTAAAAAGTAAGTTATTATTCAATTAACGGTTAATTATAATTATAAAATGGAATAATTAACTTAATGAATAACAGACAAAATTTTAAGTACTCATGTTAATCTAATATAAAAAATAATGTTTTGCATTGAAAGCTCTTTAACTGTTTTTTTTTTTTTTTTTTTTTCTTTTTTTTTTTTTTTTTTTTTTTTTTTGTTAGAACCAGCACTCAGGGGACAACCCCTACTAATTACCATTATAATGCTATGTATTGTGTTGGAATTAGGAAAATAGGTTAAGGGATGGTGGATAGGGGGAGAAGTGCCTGTGGGCTTTCGACTTCAACTTATTCATGTTAAAAGTGAGAGGGAAGACTTCAACAGGAAGGTTGTTCCATATACGAACAATCCGGCCAAAAAACGAATTTTTCCTGTAATGAGTTGTACAATGCACCGGCCAATCGACCAGAAAAGAATGGACTCTTGAGAAAAAATGTGTATTACGAACAAAACGAATTTCATCAGAACACATCCCATTGAAGTAAAGATAAAAAAAAGGCAGATACAACCGAGGATGCTCAAGGGAGTCAACAGAATTACATACCCTACTATCGTCAATGAGAACCTTCACCCTCTCCTACACGTGGTAGAGAAGCTCGAAAATATATTTGGAAGCGCCGGCCCACAAATGAGAGATTGATTTCATTCGCTGTTTTTTTTTTATATAATATAAAAAAATTTCAATTTTAAAGCTTTCCAATAAAAATTAATTAATTTTACCTCATAAAAATCGATTTATAGATTTATAAAAAAAAATCTAATCTTATTTAATATTAATGCTTTTTAATTTTGCTTAATCAAAGTTGCTACTACGCATACTAAAAACTTGAACTTTTTAAAGCTTCGCGTTTAAGCACCATAAGATTGAATAATATTAAAGCACGACTTTTGATTGCTGTGGAGTCGTTTCACTTTTTTAAGCGCTTTGTCGAGCAGAGTCTTATTTATTATTATAGACTGATGTATCAATTTTGTCAGATTGTTGTAAAAAAGATTGGAGAAATTATAAATTAAAATATACACTATTGAACTATTGTACTAACGAACCAGCAGAGACTTGCTTTAAGGAAAATTTCATGATTTTACACACGATCTGATTATGATTTTTCTGATTCGTTTTTGTTTGTTTGGAAATATTTTAAATTTTTAAATAACCCTCAGAGCATATTTCAACTAGAAAATAATATTCGATAATAAATGCGAGCAACAGCTTCGGAAATCTTGAAAAACGTCTTTAAAAGGGAGCGACTATGCAAAGCTAATATTATGTTAGGAACACAACTGGGACGAACGACTCATTTTTAGCCGCGAATATACGTCGCCAAAAAAAACATGTTTATGTACAATAACATTTTTTGACAAATTGGTAAGGTTGTACCAAGCGAATTGCCTGCTGTATTTTTTATTGTTGTAGCAAATATGCATATTTATTTATTATTGTTATTGTACTCATTCAAGTATCTTACATTCTGGCTTAGGCATTTTGTAAAAAGCTTTACAATTTTCCTATAGAAAAAGTATACAATTCATTTTGAAAGCTCTTACTTTATTAAAGCTTTCTGGTAACAGCTTTTCAACTCTTATGGGATTTGACCAGTGTGACCAGATCTAAAAAAATTTACAGCTAAGTCTGGCATTGGACATGGCCACAAAATGCTAAAAATTATTTAATAAAATGCAAAATTTTTCTAAAGATTTTTTTAAAAATGTATTACCAGTGTGAAATTTTATTCGAAACTAAGTACATTTTAGTGACTTATTTTTTTTAACGAAATTGAAAAAAATGGTTACATTTAAACAAGTGGATAGATTTTTATAAAGCATCTGATATATATAAATATGTAGCTCAGGTAGTTAAGATTTAATTTTACATTTAGGAGCCAGCAAGCCCCTGATACATGCAAAAATTAAACGAGTTATTTCTAAGATGTACAAATTTTTTTAAATAATTTTATTTTTCATAGTTTAACAAAAGTTTAAGTTTTAGAATTATTATTTTTTTAGCAGTTTGCTTTAAACATTTTTTTTTTTCAAACATTTTCACTATTGAATTTTTATCTGAATACAAAGTGAAATTTCCTTGTACTTTAATATCGTAATATTAAAGGGCAAATAATATTTACAATCAAAAAATAATAAGGGCATTTCTAATATTCGCTGAATATATTTTTTTTTTTTTATCAAGACAGGAAAGTAGTTTCTTCAGATAAGAATTATGTATCCCTTTTCGTCCAAAAAACATTTTGTTTAAATGCTGAATAAAATACCGACTGCTTAACAAAACATTGGCAGCTAAATAAAAAATAAATATGTAATGCTAAATTTAGCTGCAAAAATGCCAAAATGGCCACACTGAATTTGACTCCAATAAATAGTGCAATACTTCAGAATATTATAAAGCTTTTAAGCTTTTTGGGTAAAAACTTGGAGTATTAGTCCTTAAATAAAATAAAGTTAATAAAGTTCTTAAACTATAGAAAACTTATTTATTTGAAATCACCGTAATATCCAATTCTCGTATTGTCAATAACAGTTCTTCAAATTATTTGGGGCGTTCACAAGGGATGATATAAAGTTATATTGTCATAATGATCTTATATACTATAATAGTCTAAAAAAAAATAATTGTATAAATCAGTATAAATCTAAATTACGAGGGGTTGCTCACAGCAGTCAAATGTGTTCGCGTTAATATTTTAAGACATTTGACTGCCTTGTGAATATCCTTATAATATTTTTTTACTAATTAATTAATTAACCCTAAGTTAATTAATCACAAATCATTCTAGCTAATTCTGTAATCAAATTCAATACAATTAAACTTCAATCAATTAAAAGCTTACGTCATTTCTGTTAAAAAAAAAACAATATAATCATCTTTATATTTCTAACGTTATATTGACTTTGGCAATGAGTGGTGAAGCCATTAAAAACGCGATTTTTCAAAAAAAAAAAAAAATATATGTGTAAAATCAGCGGAAACTTCTGTCATCTTTTATTAACTTTATTCTTCAATACTCATCATAAATCTTGTAAGACTCTCTTTTCTTTTACTCTTTTTGCATATTTATTGGCTCTTGTTTTAATTTTTTTTATACTCGTACATTTTGCAAGGCTCCTATAAATTTCTTTTTGTTTTATTTCCAATTCAAACTTTTTTTTGTGGTTACTGACAGTTCTTATGCTGCTTCGGCCCTACTGCCACTTACAGTCACAGTGTTTTATACTTCACTTCCTAAATGGAGATGGATGGATGGCGAATGGCTTCCGCTTTAAATTAAACTCGTGAATTGAAATTCAATTGACTGAAAATATTTAAAAGAAAAAGGCCTGTAAAATAATGACGAATGCTGCTGTTATTATCACTTTTACAACTATTTACATACAAGTCAACAATGTACAATAATTTTTTGTTTTTATTTTTCAAGACAAAAAGTGACAATGACGACAGTGATGACAGGGGCGTCTATGACAACGACGGCAAATGACGATGATGACAACAGCAACGACGCTGTCGATGCTAATTTGTTAAGGCGGCTTTTAGAAGTTAATCAGTCAAATCACGTCAATGTTGCCAACCGACAACAGAGTGTTTGCAAAATACACGTTTCTCTTACATTGAATCGGAATAGTTATTTGTGAACAATTCATCACAAACATTTAACATGATCAATGATCATCCATTAAACTATCTGGCCATTCATCCACCTTTTTTATTGATTTGACTTAACAAAAGACCATCGATACAAAAAAAAAAACTAACACCCAGCTTAACCATCATAATCACACAGTTTACATGGCTAATCATCACGATCATGGTATTTACTTATTATTCAGAGACGGAAATTAATAATTTTGAAATTGTATTGAAAACTTTTTTTTAAATATTTTTTAAGAAACAGTTTTAAATAATTTTGCTTATGATTAAAATTTTCTTAAAACATTTTTGTAGCAAATGTTGTTTATCGCATTAAAATTTATTAATTTTTATTGGTAATAAATGATTTGAAATGTGAGGATATAAACTCACTGTTTATTGTTGTGGTTTTGTTAAAGCTTTGATATTGTTACAGGTAAGTGAGTGTTTAAAATTCTTTTAAACTTTACAGTCTTAGGGCTAATAAATCAGAGCAAGTAAAACTCTCTTTTTGGTTTAAAATGTGTTTAAACCAACAAATCTATGAATCAGTAAATAAATAAAACATCTTTAAACGGATACAATTGGGCGTTTAAACTAACAATGCAGACCATATGAATTTGGCAACATTTATCGTAGTGCTGCCACAAGTTACTTTTTAAAACTAGATAATACATGGGACACTGATTTACAACTGTTGGGTTTAAGTTAATATAAATTTAACTTTAGTTTAACTAAATCAGCGTTTAAACACTCAATGATTTATTAGCCATTATTTGTATAATATTTTTAGCTTTTCTAAAGTCTTTGGAAAAAGTTTCCTGACGAGCTGGACTGAGCAACCAGCGAAATGCTCATAGAAACTAGTTTTCCCTCAACAATAAATTTCAGTGTTTTTATCAAAAATAAAAATTGGGAAACTAGCACGTCATAGAGAAATCTTCTTAATAAAAAATATTTCAGTTTTATAAAAATTTTATGTTATAAATTTTCATAATTTCATAAACCTTTTATAATCCTGTAATATTTTTTTAATAATTAGACCGTTAATTAAGAAAACTAACTTCTGGAGAACTCAGAGAAAACCCCAGAAGTCTTAAGTAACTTTGAAAACAGATAATTTTACAAGAGTTCA
Source organism: Pollenia amentaria (assembly GCA_943735925.1). NCBI lineage: Eukaryota > Metazoa > Arthropoda > Insecta > Diptera > Polleniidae > Pollenia > Pollenia amentaria. The sequence goes on along the minus strand of OX031008.1, from coordinate 192,263,622 downwards.
TACAAAGTTTTAAATAATTGACGTAAATAAAATCAAGTCGTGCAAAAATGGTATAAAATCCGGAAAATGAAGCTTAAACTCTAATAATATCAATATTATCAATGCACAACATTTTCCATCTCTGTACTAGGTGCGACTCTTAATGCAAGTTTGTGTTCGAATTATGATGGTAGTAGTTGGAGTGTGAATCTTGCTGTTCTGGCCTGTTACTTAAATGCAGTCAATTTAGAATTCATTAACACATTCATCTTTTTTCAGTTTTTTTTTTGCTTTCCTCTTGAAACTGCTTTAACTGTCGTAAAAATTTTAGCTACACTTGATTTGTTGTCCGCAATTTAACCATTCATTTGCTTACGCTTCTGTTTGTAGAAGATTTTATGCAAATTTAACAGAAAGAAGTGTTAATGTTTGACACGATCTTATCGTGTCTAGACAGAGGCGTAGATGCAAAGTTCTTTCAATAGCCGGAAAAAATAAAAAATCTTTTTAAATGAATTTTAATTTTTCTTTATCCACAACAATAGTTTTGCTAACCATTTTTGGGAATATTTAATTCAAATATATTTTTTAGGTCGTTTTGGACAGGGCTGTCAGATGTGGCGATTTCTCGTCAAACGTGGCGACTTTCAAACTTTTTTGGCGACCTAATTTTCGATTTGGCGACATAGCGATTTTTTGGCGATTTTGTTGGCTATTTTTGATGAATCATGAATTTGTTTTGAAATTTGTTAAATTCAATACGAAGAAATAATATTTTTTTTTATTCTAGTATTTCAATGTATGAAATTTGATGTATTCATATGTATGACCAATATTTAAAACTAAATTATGTTGAAATGGCTGATGAAGATAATGAAAATCTTGGAGACATTTTTTTCACATTTAAATATTCTCTTGAAAGAATTACTAAGTAGAATTCCTTAAAAAATTAATATAATTAAAGTTTATGAACATTTTTCCATTAGAAAATGTGACAAATTATCACAGATAAAATTTGTTGTTGTTAAAGATATTTTAAAGATTCTTATGAATCCTGCCTGTGGATGTTAATGAAACACAATGGAAAAAATACCGTTTGTTTAAAGAGAATTTTAAGGATGATATTCTATCTAATTTAAATCAGTAAGGATAGAGCAGGTACGTACCATTTTAAGGAACCTGCATTGGCTGTTCTTTATATGCTGGTTATTACAACTAGTAATGTCTGTGTTGAAATAATGAACTCCACTAAAACTCGCCTTCGAAGTAGAATGCGATATGAAATTTTCGACACGTGTTTACGAGTTAAAAGTTATATGAATGTAAATAGTACATGTTACATTTTTTTGTACCTTCACAATGTATTCCAAAAAAGAAGACAAAAAGAGAGTCTTCTCGGTGAAGTATATAGCCTTTAAGATATGTATATATACAGCTTTGGCGATTTTTGACATTTGATTTGGCGAAAAAGTTCAAAATCATCCTGACAACCCTGGTTTTGGACCCCAACTACTGTTGAGTATTAAGTCCTTATTGCTCATACGTAAATGTTGCGGACACGTACACGTTACAGTCGATTTTAATGGTTGGTAGTTACTTAAAATGCGCAAACGTGCTTAAAGGCGTTAAAAACGAAAACTGAAAATTCGTCAAAATTTATAAATTAAGCTTTTGTAATTTGTGCGCTTTGTATAAAAATATAAAAAATTCGTCGTGTACGTCGATGGAATACTTGCTTTATCAATAAACAAACACAAAATCATTAATAGCTGATACATAAAAAAGGGAGAAAAATTTAATTTTGATCAGGTTTGTCCACAATGCAATGACATGTTCACGTAGGCGTACCTATTTTTATACACAAGATTGGTAAGAAAACTGCAACAGCTGATCCGCAACGTATACGTTTATGTGAGAGTAGCTAGGTCTTTAAACTGGATATAAGAATATCTACAATGTGTTTCTCGAAATGATTTTTGATTTTGTTTGGCTGCCAAAAAAATCTATAATGTTCCCATGATTTCTTAAAAAGTTTAATGGCAATTTTCTCAATGTATAGACAAAATATCTGTTGCTAAATCTCTACATAAATTTATAAAACTGATAACCTGTCCGTTGACAGTTTTGGTTTTCTCAAAATACCAACAATAACATTATTTTCAGTTGGAAGGCAATACCTCTTAAAATAAATGTGAAAGTTGGAAGCCCTGGCTGAATTTGTCTGTACGGCAAGTAAATAACTGGCAGATGAGGGCGGGTTAGCTTTGCGACAGAATAGAAGCAAATGAGACATTAAGAAAAGCAAATTTCTCTCATCTGCAGTTTTTCGTTGGGAAAAAATAATTTTTGATAATAAATTTGCATGTGCCCGGCAAATAAAAAACTGAAATGGCAAGCTGCTTTATTTAAGCATCTTGTTTTTTAATTTTGTTTTTTTTTCTTTCTATCCTCTTACAACTACAATTTGTGTTGGAAAAAACCCAGCCAATTGTAGGGGAATGTAAGAAAGAAAAAATTGACGGTTTATTGTTGTGACTTTGTTGAAGCTTTGATATTGTTACATTTAAGACCAGAGTGTTTTAAAATTCTTATTCACTTTATGGTCTTACTTGTATAATATTTTTAGCTTTTCTAAAGTATTTGGAAAAAGTTTCCTGACGAGCTGGCCTAAGCAACCAGCGAAATGCGCATAGGAACTAGCTTTCCCACAACAATAAATTTCAGTGTTTTCATTTAAAAAAATTGGGATTATTAGCACATCATTAATAAATGAATTAATTAAAAAAGATAATCGCCTAATGGGAAAACGGCCATTAGTTTTTAAAGAAGTTCGTTATCAGTTGAAAGGTTAATTTAAAATATATAAAAATATATAAATAAATATATACATATATACTATATAACTCTAAAATATATTTGATTATATTTTTCAAGCATATGCTCATAAATTCATTAAATTCATTCTCCAAATAAAAGGCTATTACAGAGAAACAATTCTCGCCAATTTTTTTTTTCAATTAAACCGTTAATCAATAATCAGTTTTAATTAAAAATTAAATCAATTGAATCAACAACATAACTGCAGAACATGTTGTAAATATCAAGACATATTTAATTGATACTATTTATTTCCTTACTGCATATTTAATTAATTTTTTTATCAATATCACATATTAATATGTTGCTTTTTCGACACTTTTTATATATCAAATGTTGATATTTCCTCTTGTTTGGGGTCATTTTAGGCCCAAGTTTAGTTAGGGTTAAAATAAAATTTGTTGGGTAATCTTAAGATGATTATTGTTTAGTGGCTCTATTTAGCCATTTTTAACTCGCTTAGACAGAAAATGTTTTTTATTCATAATGATGGGTTTTTTGTAATAAAATCTTGTTTAGCGATTTTTTAGCCACTATTTAGCAATTTTTTACTACAAATTTAGTAATTTTTAGAAAAATTAAGAATCAAATAGGTTTTTTGCCAAATGTTCTCCTCCTAAAAATTTTTTGTATATAAGTATATAGTAATTTTGTAAATATAAATCTATGTATTATTAAGCTGAAAAAGAAAAATTCTTAAACACTTAAATATGTAATTTAAATTAAAATGGAAATGTAAATACTATGAATAAATAAATGAATTGAATTGAATTTACTACAAATTTACCCATTTTAGGTAGTGAAGAGTTGGCATCACTGCTTAAATATAAAGAGTATTAAATATTACAAATAAGCCAAATTGGTTCTTTATTTTACCTGGACCCAATACAAATTTCCTTTTGAATTTGATACAATTGAGCCCAAATATTCTCTATGTATGTGATTTGTTTGGTCTTAAACACCCGGGAGACTATCAAATAAATACATCAATCACATAGTTGTGTGCGTGCAGTCGTTCTTTTTCGGGTACACATACGCGTTGTCGGCAATGCTTGATGAAAATCAAAAAGTTTTGATTTTTTTATTTGATGGCTGATTATTTGATAGTCTCCTGTTGTGATTGACAAAAAAAAATTATTTTCTTTGTGTTTGTTGTCATGAAAAATATAAATATTTTGGTTTTTTTACAAAATACAATTGTTGATTGCCGTGTTTATTTGTACGTCTCCGAAAAAGCTTCAAATAAACGACACTAACACATATGCACTGATTGACGGGTTTATTTGAAAGTCTCCAGAGCCCTTTAAAAATCTGGGAAATCGACTTTCTATTTCTAACCTAGCGCCTACACAAATATGCTCCCGGAATAAGAATTTCGACAAGTCCATAGCTAGTGAGCTAGGGAACAAATGGATTTTCCATACAATGGTGAAGGGCCAAAAAGATTCAAGAAGACTCTAGGAATAATTAAGTTTGTAGTAAAAATTAGCAAGCCATTTGATTTTCAAAATTATTTATAACTAGGAAATAAACTTAAAGTAATAAATAAAAGAGACAATTTTCTTAGAAACAATTTTTTACTTTTTACACCCCCCATTCCCCGCTCGAAGCAACATCTCTTTTAATTCATTCTTTACACTATGTAATATTTTGTTTATTTATCTCGACTTTTAGCAACTAAAAAGAAAACCAACGTCAGCCGATTATCCCATTCCCGGTTTATAATTCTCCTTTCAAAAACCATAAATATGTTGACTATTACCCACCGAGTAATAACCATGAATTAGCGTATTTATAGCACTTTATGAACATGACCATTATCATGAGAATATAAAAACAACAACAACAGTAAACAATTGTAGACCGTGTATTTTCTAAAGTGAATATTCATTCATTCACTTAGATCCATAGAGTGGCCGTTACTTGTTGCTCCCATCTAAAGTAGTTGTACGAGTAATACCTCCTAAGATAATGATGATGCACTCGGTCGATCATTATTAAATTTATGGTTTTTATTTGCTGTGTTGTGATGAAGATGGGGATCGTAGCGGCGGTATTGGTGGTGGCATAGAAAATGTAAACTATTTTGCATGCAACTCATATAAAGTGTATACGGAAAAACGTATATGGAGCCATCATCATCATCATTATTATCTTCCAGAGACAAAACCATAAACATTTACTGCAGTCTTCACGGCTGTAGACAAGATGTTCTGCATAAATTTATATTTTACGCACATATATTTTTTCCTTATTTGCTACACTGAAGAGAGATATGGGAGTTTCCATAAAGAAATATATCTATAGAAAAACCAATAGTGTTCTGAAGCTTAAACATCTCTTTTTGCAATTAAAAAAACTGTTTAAAATTATTGAACTTAAAATTCGCTTTTAAAATTTTTTAGATCTTTTAATATGGATTTACCCATATTTAAATTTTTGTTTTATTCTCGAGTCAGTATGCAAAATAGGAAGAGGTTTTAATTTTTTTTTTTAAGTACATCGAGTACTTATTGCTCGTGTTGTGTGTAAATTTTTTCCTCTTTAAAATAGCAAGCATATGTTTGCTGATGGTTCTTTCATGTGGTTCTTTTTATAAAAAGTGCGTTTTCTTAGCCCCCCATTCGATGTTTCCAAACAGCCAACCAGCCCTGCCATACATTCACTCATCAACATGTACTTGGTGCTGTGGTAAGTTCTGTGGTCTTGTTCTTTAAAGAAATAAGAACAAAAAAGTTGTAAAATTTTTGTTGGCAAAGCGCACGCGCGGGCTTTCATCATCAATCGCGCATTAGCCACAAATTTTACAAACAAGCGTATAATTTTATTTGCACATCCGCACACAGGCCGCTAAGAGCAAATTTTGTATAAAAAAACTAAAAATAAAAATGGAAAGCACATTTGTTGAAGCTGAAGGAAACGGTAGAAAAAAATGTTGCCACAATTTGTTTTTATTGTTACGGTTACAAAAAAGAAAAAAAGGAGAAGAAGTCTGGAAAATGGTATAAATTTAAACAAATGTGTTTTTCCAAAGTGTATGGCCAACATGATTTCGTGGTTTAGTATGGCGAAGTATCAATTAAGCGATTTTTTTCTTTGTTGGATGAAATTTAAGGTATGAATTAAGAATGTCGACAGGAATTTGAATGGGAAAAAAATAATGTTCAACCAAATAATAATATTGAGTTTTAGAAGATAATAGTAAAAGTGCATATTAGCACTTTATTTCTTGAAAACCTTGTAAGCAAAAAAAGTCGGTTTAGGATAATTTTCGACTTTAAGGCTTCAAAAGGGTTTCCTTCAAATGTCGGGCATTGCGGAATAATATATGATTTACGCCGATATCATCCCATATACATTTTTAGGCTAAAATTGAGTAATAAAGACTTCCAATTGCTCATTAGTGCAGACATTAAACCTTATTCTTTTTTCTAAGTCCAAACTAATTTCGGTTTAAAAGCATGTACTCACAAAAATAGTCGTCACGATTGTGGTTTTACATTTTAGACAGGAATTTTTATATTTAAAGTTTTTAATAATATATACTTAATTATTATTATTTTTTTCTTTTAATTAAAATGCTAAGGAAAAACAGTAATTTTCAAGTAGGTTGTTCAATATAAATTATTTTTTACAAGCCCAGATGATGATACTCAAAGAGTATCGAATTATCGGCAACAAATAAGAATAAACGTAATAAAAGCATTTTTATTTATAATATAAAAGTCGAAAATAAATATTATTTTTTTTTTGTATCGGTGATTAAAAGGCATTAAAGTTCGCAAAAATCTGCAATTTTTATTTCAATTTAAAAACTAACACTTAAATGCACTTTTAATTAAATCAGTGATCAGAGTTTTTAATTTAAGGCAGCAATTTTAAGATCGAAAACTTTAAAACAAGTATTGCGAACTTCTTTATTTGTATGTGTTGGTTATTAAAGGGTATACAATTAAAAAACAGTTTGCAAAATCGTCTAATTTTTATTTGAACGTTAAATTTAACCCTTAAATGTCATTGGTATTAAAATAATGATTAACAAAAAAAAAACGTCTGAAAACAATTAATAATCGTCATAACATTCAACTTTTAGAAGTTCGAAAAAAAAATATTTAAGATAATTTTATTAATATTAATTTCGAATTTAACTTACAAATGGTCTAGAGACAGAAATAATTCTTGAGTTAACCCTTTAACGGAAATTATCAAAAGAAAAAATTTTTAGTAATGACTCTTTTCTTTAAAATATACATATAACAAAATATTTTAGATTTTGTAGGTATTTAAATAAAACTTGAGTGAAATATCAAAAGTTGCTATCAATAGAATGAATTAAACACTTAAATTGTCCAAGTTAAAAAATGTCCCCAAACAAAAAGCTTCATGATAACAAAAAAAAAAAAAAATAATAAATAAATCCCAAGACTAAAAATAACACAAGCCGGCTTCTATTTTCATACAGTTAAACTGACCCAAAATATCTTTTAAACTTTTAAATTTGCAAAGGGCTAAAAAGACCCGAAGCCAAAAACTATCATAAAAATTAGTTTAAGAAACATTAGGCTTTCATTTTAAAAAATGTTTAGGCCATGCCTCTGTTACCCAAGCAACAAAGTAATAATAAATTTTCAGTGTTAGTAAAACCATTGCGAAAATCGGGGCATTCAGTATTGAGCAAAATGTCCCTTAGTGTTCACTTTTGGCCCTGATTATTCCCACACAAGACTAGGTAAAGGGTATTATGCGTCTGTTCTAATATGTGTAACAAAAAATATTGACTCTAGAGTCTAGACTCACCTTTGAGTATACCGATATACACAGATTCACTTTTTGAGTTGATCTAACGATTTCAATCCATCCGCCCGGCTGGCTAATTGTCTGGCACTACAAAAAATGGTAGTGCATATTTGCTCAGTTACAAATAAAATCAAACAACAACTTTTGACATACGGACCGCCATATTTTTTTTATTTGAAAAAAAAAGGAAATTTTTTTTCACTGGGTTAAGGCATTCTTATTTGTTAAAAAGTTTATTTTAATACCTATGCTCGTGCAAAATCTTAAACAAATGAAGATTTTTGACAACTTATGATAGTGCGGCCAGAAATTTCTTGTATTGGCAGAATACATTTTTAGAAAAAAAGTACATTTGCAATTAAAAAAATAAAAGTGGTATGCTCACGATCAATCATAACATACACTGCAAATTTACAAGGTGCATGTTATGATTGATCGTGAGCCCTTATTAAAAACCTTAAAAGTTTGTATGTTTTTAAGAGCTAAACTTTGGATCTGCCTGTCCGATTAAAAAATTTTTTTCAACAAATTACAAATGAAACCTCCTTACGGACATAAGAATATACATATACGGCTTAACAGGGGCGCTAAACCTGCTATACTCAGAAAATATTAACTATTGTTTACAAAGAGATCTATTAAGGCAATAGTTCCCATACAAAAAAGAAAAACAAAAATTTTAACGTGAGTACGATGTTCACCCTCTATTCCAGCTCCAGTCTATCTGTCCGCTTGACCGTCCCCTGACCGAATGCGGAAGTGACTTTTGCGTTTGCTAGGCTGTATCGGCTAAATAGCTGAACCGATTTTGATTAAATTGGAAATATAGACTTTTTATTTTTGTAAACTAGGACCAAGAGGGGGACATAGGAAGAATTACTTCCTCTCCGAAAATATCAACCAATTTTGATGAAATTCGAATCATAGATAGATCAGCGTAAATAAAATACATATTTATATTTTTTCCAAAACTAGGAATATGATGGGCCAGATGGGCACTTTCTGTCTATACGAAATATTGGTGAAATATAAATCATATCTCACTTAATCAACAAGGGTATTAACTCAAAATATTAAAAATGTTCAGTAGAAGCAAAACAATTTTTAATTTAACATTGAAAGCATATGAAAAACAATTTTTAAACTAACCGTTTCATTACCAAAAAGTAGACAAAATAGCACGATATTTTTACAACGGGTAGATATGAATATAAGGTGTCGATTTTTTCAAAAAAGGGAAAAAATATAAATTTGAGTTAATACTCTCTTGTTGATTAAGCGCGAATTGTACATCAATCTTCACACAATAAAACACACAGGCTTTATATTTTTTTCAAACCTTGGACCAATAGGATACAGAAAAGCAATTTTCGCCTCTCCGACTCTATCCAACCGATATTAATTTTACAAGCCGCGGACACGGCTAGTGGTTTATTACAGATCTAAATTATACGTTTTTTAATACTATTTCTTATGAATAATAAGATATTTTCCTCCAAAGGAACTTACTCCTTAAAACCCCTGGTTACTTAAAAAAAACGCACTAGAAATTTTGAAACCAACCACATTATCATCAAAAGCATAAAACATATGCGGAAATATGGTAATTTTCAACATTTTCTTTTTTATGGTGAATTTAGAAATAAACATTTATAGTTTTTTTTTTAGTTTAGTTTTCTGAAATAAACGCAAACGAACGTAAATGAATTTGAAAGAAAAAAACAAAAGCAATCTACAAAGAAAAACAACATTCTTCTTTATGATCTTGGCAAATCGTAAATGTAAATGTTGTTGGTTGAGCTCCATATAAAATAGAAATAAAAAAGAAACATTCTCTTCTGTTGGTCAGGCAGCAGGTACTTGTTTAAAAATGGAATTATTTTATTATTTGTTGTTGATGTTGTCATTGTTGCCATTCGTATCTGAATGGTGTTGTCTAGATACAAAGTTTGGTTACAACATACACAAAAAATAATTTCCGTTTGTAGCAGCAAAAAACAAATTGAATTAAAATTTAGTTGGGAGTTTTTGGAATAGTTGCTGTATTTTAAGGTGAACTAGTTTTGCCCTAAAACAAAAAGCAAACACACACAGAGTAGAGTAGCGGTACAGATACGAGTACAATGCGTAGGCTTGAGACTTTTTGGCTTGGTGAAGTATCTATGGTGAATGCGTTTGGAATCTAAAGCAAACACAAGTTGTCACCATTAAATTTTTGTCTTTAGAGTTTTTGTTTGGTTTTGTTTTGTGCTGTTTTTATTATTTTCATGGATGTGGGTTGTTGCAGCATTGAAACAAACGCCCAAACAGTTAGAAAAAAATACTGTTGCCTCAAATCAACTGTAACAAATAAATATTTAATCAAGATCATCGTATCATGTCATTCACTCTCTAGAGATCATCATCATTCATTCATTTATTCATTCAATCCATATGGTGGCATATTCACGGTAATAAAGACATTTATTAATGCATTGACATATGAGCCAACATTTTTCGATTTTTAAACGAAAAGAAAACAGTCATTAGAAAAAAGCACAGTCATTACCGAAAAGCTTCAAGCTCGTACACTGCAGAACAAAATAGAAAATACATGACAAAAAGTTTTCTTTAACAAATTGTTGCTATAATTAGTAAAACAAATCCGAACCAACAGCCAGCCCTAATTTTATCAGACACAAAAAAAAAATTATCATAATTTATTGTCTTATACACCCAGCATGAGAATTATTTAAATTTGTTTGTTCTTTAATAATAGAAATTTATCTTTATTATTAAAATTCTAGAAGAACAAAAATACTTAAAACCACCTGAGACTGATTGGTGTGGTTAATATTGAAGCGTTTAATTTGTATTTTCTTTTTTTAGATCTCAACTTAATGCTGGTTCTTATTAGTTTTTTTTTTTTTTTTTTTTTTTTTTTTTTTTTTTTTTTGTTAAAAAGTTTTGTTAATAACTTTATTAAATACTTACTTGAAGAATCAAATTTCACTAAACTACATTCACCATCGTTCATGCCGCAGTTAAATACGGCACCGGCTTCTATAACGCCTTCTTGATAGGAAGATGTATCAAATTTAGGGGCACCGACCACCAAACTGCAAACAAATAAAAAAAAATATATATAAAAAAAAATTTGAAAAAAAAAATTTTGCTTAATCACACAGAAAAATATCAAGTAATACAAATTTTACCATTTTTTTAAATAACCGGTTGTTACACCATTCAGTGGTATAAAGGGTACATACAAGTGTTTGTCATTCCGTTTTTAATTTCTAACCTAATGCTATTAGTCCCTATAAAGTATATATAGTCTGGGCCTGGGTATTGGACCTTATGAGTAGCGAAGTACTCAAAATAATTTATTTAAGCGCTTTTTTGAAAATGTGCGTTAGTGGCTGGATGGCCTAAGACGCTGCGTTGGACATGCATTCTACTGGTTCTAAGTTCAAATATGTATATATATATATATATGGCAGTGATGGAAAACTTAAAAATTGAAATGGTACTAGCCATCAAGCAAAAGAGTACTTTCTTCAACATTTTGGTACTTTTTTCAAACATATTTGTTATTGCATACATATGTATTTGATTGTGATTTAATATAAGGTACACACTAGAGATGAGCGATGCCGTGATTTTTAAAGATCATCGTGATTAGTGAATGTGATTTAAAAATCACTGCTCCTTTAAACTGTGATTGTGATCACGGTTTATCAGTTTTCTGTTCTTTTAAAGCAATTGCGGCCAAGCTATATGTACAATGCGCGAGCTTTTGCAAGAGCTTTTGTAAGCACTTTACAAAGAGACAACAACAAATTGTAAGAGCTTTCAAATCTGTTTACTTTAATATACATACATACTTGAACAAATTAATTTTGGCATAAAAAAATTCTAATATGATAGAAGAGAGAATGAAAGGAACAGCATTCCTTTCAAATGTCATTCGACATTTCATTCAAAAAACGCTATTACCCACACAAACAGTGAAATATCATAAATTTGTATATGTAACAAAATACAAAATGAACGACTTAGAAAGTACCTGTTACTTGACAAATTTGGTCACAACTGTGATTCGTGATTTTTCAGTAACAGTGATTAAATCACAGGTACAGAAATATCGCTCATCTCTAATACACACGTTTAGATGTCTAAGGCTGTTAGGCAATTTGTTTATTTTACTTAATGATATCATTAGTAATATTATAATTGTAACAACAAGAATCATTTGACATTAATAGATCTTTAGTTTTAATTAAATTTGAAAGAGTTTGTACTTGCAAACGATTTCTTATTTTTCGTTTTTATATCATCTTGCACTGAAAACGTGCGCTTAACTGCTGCTGATAAATGGGGTATTGACAAAATTCCAAAAGCAATACGTGAATTATCAGGAATCATAAGTGCGTCCATTTCGTTCTTAATTTGGCTTAACATGAACGAAAAAAAAGAACAATAAATTTTGTGTAGGCAATGTTGTCGATGTTAAAAAAAAATAGAAACGCTAAATTTCTCAACAAAGAAGCATAACAAGAAAAGAGTACTAAAACTAACGTGGGGGTACCGTGGTATTTTTGAAATGAAAAAGTACTGAAAAAAGTACCATAGTACTTAATTTTCCATCACTGATATATGGTGAAGGATATATGTATAAGATTAGGCATCGCCGAATATAGCACTTAAGGCCGTGTCAGATACATCTTCGTCGCGATGCGTGACATTTCTAACTTTGGCAGAAGAGCGTACATCAAAAGGTGTATGACACAATAAGAACTTTAACAATACTAACGCATTGTTTGGTCATCTATAAAAGCGGTTGGTAAATTTTAAAAATTAATTCTTTTTTAAACTTTTATTAAAAAACAACAGTATTGTAAGCAGCTGAGCAACGGTTAAAATGTTGAATTTTATTATAAAGAGATCTTAAAAATATCGAATTCGATAGTCGTAGATAAATATCGATGTATCGATATATGTAGGGTTGCCATTCGTACTGTTTTTATCAGTACATGTACTGTTTTTTGTTCAAAGTACTGATTTATGCATTACAAGCAAATCAGTGCGCAAATGTACTGATTTTTTCATTAATGTACTGTTTTTGTACTGTTATTAAATATTAATTGTGTTCAGTATATAGTTTGTCATATTGTCAAATTGTTTGCGATACAAATATAATTATAGAGATGTCCTTACCGATGAGTTATAAACATTAAAGATTTTTGACGAGTCAGTACGAAAAAAGAAGACAGTAGAAGAAAAATGGAAAGTGTTTCTAAATGGTGGTGCATTAACGAATTTGAGGAAATGTGTTATTTTATTTCTTCCATTCCACATTCAAACGCTTTTACAGAACGAGTCTTTAGTTTTCAAAGTGGAAAAAAGAGAGTAACAGGCTCCTAATATAAAACTTAGAAAGTGAGTTGAAGATAAAGACAAACTTTAGTTATAGTTGTAATGAGTTTTACAATTTCTTGAAGTCTGAAGACAGGAAAAATTGGGGCAATGTACAAAAAGGCCATAAATATTTTTAACTTGTAACATTGTAAATATTTATGCCCATACATATGTAAATATATTATTTATAAAAATAAAAAGTATAAGATCGTCTGAAAAACGATTGTGCCTTTTGCAATAGTTGGAATTATTAATAGTAATTAGTTGCAAATCACTTTTATATAATTTTTTAAAATTATCTTGAAGATAAATACATAACAAGCTTCGTTATTTCAAGTGTTAAATTAGTTTTTTAACATTGTTGTCCATAACAGTAGCTTGGTGCTAAAAAGGCAAATGTCAAATAATTCATTTTTGAGAAAATTTAAATTTTAGTATTTTATAGAAGAGTTCTAAGTGAAATTGGCTAGCAAATCTTTTTGAAGCTGTTCTCGGTTATATTAGATATTGGCTGTTTCCGCAAAATAAAAGAGATTCAGCAAATAAAAGAGACTTGCGAAATAAAATTAATTATGCTGGTAGATATAGCAAGAAACTACTTTTATTTAATTCTATGTTGACCTGCTTATATTCAAAAAATATAATAGAATAAAGGAAATAAAATTTTAGTTCACATGTTGGTCACGTTTTTTTTTTTGTCAAATATTTGCTAGGTGTGACCGTAGGTTAAGAAAAGACTTAATGCAACAATTAAGTCAAACAATATTAACCTTTGCCCTTTAAGTACCAAGCTTCAGACATAATAAACTCAATTTTTGCTTTTAATAAAACTAATGTCTCTTTGAAAAATATTAAACCAAGTAGCTAGCAAGAAATAAAGAATCGAATTTTTAACAACTTGTTGGGTTTTGGATTTTTTTATCAAAAATTATTTTCGGGAATGAAATATTTATTATTAATTAATTCATTTATTAATGATATGCTAATAATCCCAATTTTTGAATGAAAACACTGAAATTTATTGTTGTGGGAAAGCTAGTTTCTATGCGCATTTCGCAGGTTGCTTAGGCCAGCTCGTCAGGAAACTTTTTCCAAATACTTTAGAAAAGCTAAAAATATTATACAAGTAAGACCATAAAGTGAATAAGAATTTTAAACACTCAGGTCTTACATGTAACAATATCAAAGCTTCAACAAAGACACAACAATAAACAGTCTATTTTTCTTTCTTACATTCCCCTACAATTGGCTGGTTTTTTTCCAACACGAATTGAAGTTGTAAGAGAATAGAAAGAAAAAATTAAAATTAAAAAAAAACAAGTTGCTTAAATAAAATTTTTTTGTTATTCACTTTGTATTCCCGCTAAAAATATATACGGAATTGAATTATTGTTTTGAAAAAGTTCAGTTTAATTAATAAAAATTTGTCACTGTTCAAATTTTAGACTGAATTCAGGTTTCGGTTTAAAAAGATTAAAACTGTTTATGTTATTAATATACAATTTTATATTAAAAAAGTAAATGTACTGTTTTTTATGCAATTGTACTGATTTTTTTTCTCTTATGTACTGATTTCTCTGATTTCAAAACTGACAACCCTAGATACCTATATGGGTATTTTTAATTTCGGTTATAATTTTTTTTAATTATCAATAGCCCATCCCTTATTCATTGTATTGCGGCATAAGAGATGGTACAAAGAGCAATTAAAAAGGACAGCTTTCGAAGAAAGAGTCATAAAATACTCAATATCTCTTCCTTCTCGTGACACCTCTGTATATTACTCTGTGGTGATGGTGTTAGTACTCAATTTAAATGCGCTATCTTTCTTTCTTTGTTTAATGAAAAAAACAAATAGAGGTGCAATAAGGTAAGTGAAAGAACTCTTAAAAATGTTTATAAAAAAATATCATTCCCTTACCACGAAGCAGTTTTGTGAGAGAGAATATTAAAAAATAGTTGTAACAACAAACAATTGTGCTTATCGTTACAGTCACCTGTTTTTATATACTTTGAAGTCAAAGTGGGAGCTCGCCATATAAAATTCATACCTTCCGCAAGCGAGATGGTAAGCAAATCTTTGACTTTTTACCCCTTCAAATTTTTGTTGGGATGCTTCCCTTAAATCTTAATGGCCAAATTAAAAACTTTGTTATGCATGCTTTTTTTTGTATGCATAAATTTATTGGCTGAAAGTTTTATTTTTATGAAAAATTTTTTCTAGTGTCTTTTATTAAAAAAAAAAAGGAATTTGACTTTGAATTTTAAATCAAAATATTTACAAAAAGAAACTTTCGTTTTCTTTTTTGTTTTGCCTAAAAGTTTAATAAAATTAAAGTTCATTAACCATGAACCGAAATTGGCTTTTTGTTTAAATTATTATAATTAAATTATAATTTTTGCATTTAAAAACAAATTTTTGACTAATATGGTAAATTTTTTTTTTTTTTGTTAAAAATGTGATTAATGCAATAAAATTGAAGAACAAAAAAAAAATAAATAAATAAAATTTCGTTTATTTATTTCAACTTTTGAGATTAGTTTATTGCTTAAATATAAAAAAAAAAATAAATATTAATCATAGAGCGAAAATATTTTGATGTAATAAACAATGTAATAAAAAATAACCATAATATGTTCAAAACTAATCACAATTTGGCAACAATTAACCATAAAATTGTCAAAATTTATTACAATATAGTCAAATTTAATTTGTAAACAGAAAATATTTTGTAATCTCAATACGTTATATACTTCCAATTTCAACTAGAGCAGGTCCGCTTTCTAGAAGTTCTATAATTATTTTATTTCTAATTTCTGGATTTAAACTCTGTAGTGATATTGATAAAGTGAATACCCCTGTAAATTTACTTTCTGGAATATTTTGTTTTTGATTATGTTTGTGCTTAATTTACATTTATTTCTTTTAGGCTGGGTTTTTCAGTTAAACTAGGCTTTATCTCTTTTTCCCATAAGGCGGTAAGTGCATTAATTGTAAGTGCATTAATTATTAATATAATTCAAGTCTTAAAACAGATTTGTGCCGCCTTTGCCAAGTTTGTATACAAAATTTTTATGGAACAGCTTAGTTTGGTTTGCTTAAAAGGTTTGTCTTTAATTAAAGAATTAAAAAAATCAAATTTCGCCGGAAAAGTCCGAGTTTCAGAGTACGTTGAATAAAGTTTTGACTTAATCCACATCTCAGAAACCCGGCCTTAAAGAATTATTTTATGTATTATTTAAGTTAAATGTTTTTATTACTATCGCTTAAAAATTTTAAAAAATCCCCTTCAAAATTTTTTAAATTTCTTCTGAATGTAAAAATTTGCCAAAAGAAAACTTTTATTTTTTGATAATAATACGCGAGATATAAAAAAAATTATTTGTTAAAGGGAATGACTGATTAATCATTAAAGAAATTAATGCAAAAAAATATTTTTTTGTATATCGAAAAAAAACAAAAAAAATCTTTAAGAAAAAAGCAACATGAAATTTGAAAAACTGCCAATAGTAGAAATTTATTATCGCCACTTTTTTTTTATTCAATGCAGAAACAAATTATTTGTTGATGCAGAAATTAAATGAAAAAATAAAATTTTACGTATTTTTTTAGAAAACAACTGACTGTCTGACTGTCTGAGATTTGGGGACAAGGCGTTAATGCCACGCGTTTATATCACATAAATTTTTTAATTTAAATTAAAATAAAACAAAAAACAATAACAAATAAACCAAAAAAATACAAAATAACAATCAAAATAGAGTATGACTCATACCCCCAAAATCTATTGAACAATTTTCCCCTCTATTGCAAAATTATTTTTTTTTTACATTTTTTTTAACAGATGGCTTTTAGATTTAAGCAAAAACAAAAAAAATTTTAAATGTTATGTCAAATAAAATTACTCATTTAACTGTCTATAAAAATAATGAAGTAATTACTCAAATACTGAAACTTTCTCAGAATAATATTGAAATAATTTTTAAAATATTATTAGTCAGTAAATTTTTTAATTAATAAAACAAATTAGTTGCATACTAAACATGACTTCATTTAATACCGAATGACTTCATTGCATTTTGAAAAAATTGAACACCTAATAATATTTCAAACTTTTTTCATAAATACAACAATATTTTACGAAAAGTTTCATTGTAGCATAAATGATGTTCAATTATTTTTTCATGTTTTTGATTAAGTGTTTGATTTTCGTTTTTTTTTTATCTCATTCTTAAAATTACTTCATTTAAATTTAATGACTTCAATACATTTTAAAATAATTGAATCACTTAAATAATTTCAAAATCTCTTTTATTAATAGAACAATGTTTTACGAATAGTTTCATTGCAGCATAAATGATGTTTAATCAAATATTCTTGTTGTTAATGGAATGTCTCTGTTGCTTTTTATCTCTCTCTCTCTCTCTGGTAGCCTAATTTTTTCTTTATAATCTGTTCGTATCTTGATTTCTATACTTTTATTTGGAATTTTGTGTTCTACTTTTATTTTTTATATTTCTTTTTTCAATTAATTATTTTACACTCCTATAGATTTTATCGAATGCATACAATTTTGCAATAAATAATTGAGAATCATGTTGTAAATTGTAAAATTGTTTATACATACAATCAAGTGTATTGTATAAACAAATGAATACAACAACAACAATAATACTTGCTAAATATATATATATATATATATATGTATATGAATTTACAGTTACATTCCTTATAGATCGTGCAGTTTTTGTTTTGTATTCAACAATTTACAGATACAAATTGATAAACAAACTACTAAATAATGGATGGCATTTTGTTTATTTGTTTTTGTTTTTATTTTTTTTAATTTAAGAATTCTACGAACTTGTACTTTTTATGATGTTCTGGTTTTCTTGTTAACTTTTGCTTAATTCACTAAAAAATGAAAAATTTTAAAATTTATTTATAAAGTATATTTTTCAATAACGATTATGAAATATTTCTTCTTCTGAGTTTTCATTTAGAGTTTTGGTAGAACAATTTATAAGAGAATTAGAATAAGTGAAAATAAAGTTTTGTACAAATAGAAAATTCAATAAGATAACAGTTGAATTACATAAATAATCGTGCATTTACAATTAATACACTTACCGCCTTATGCAAAAAAAATAAAGATAAAGTTCAGATTAGTTAACCAACACATTAAGCCCAGCAAAAGTGAATGTGGACTTTAACTCTTTTAGGATAAGGGGGTTAAAGTTCGTATCTAACTCTCAGTTTCTTCCCACTCTAGCCGTTTTTTAAATAGCCAACGTGTTCTCTTCCCAATCTTTTATACTCTTTATTTACACGACCTGCCTGAATTGCAAGTTGACGATGAGGTAGACTTTTAAAGTTTCGGGTCAGAGGTTAAATATAAAAAAACTTAAGACTGATTGTTACCTGTAACAAAGACTGATGACATTTGGTACTAATATGACACACTATTTTCACTTAAACTGGGTTTTCATTATGACTTTTTTGCTTGGGAAACTTGCATGACTTTTTTTTGTAGCCCAAGGGGGTAGAAAATTAACCAGAGGGAGATTAATTTGCAGATCTGGCGTAACAATAGCCTATGCCGATGCAATTATGTCTTGAAATATCCGCTACACTTAGAACTTGTTCACAAATATTGTAGGATCAGCAAAGACTGTGTGTGGGCCTTCCAATAAATAAACGGTAGACAATATGAATGAAAATTCAGCGCATGAACACAGACGTCTATTCAAATCGGAGATTATATGTTCGAAGGTATAACGCCGTTAATCTACTTCGGTGGCATTTAAAAAAAAACGAAACTAGTGCGCCAGATGGTATAATCAGCCGATTATCCGCAGCAAATAAGGCGTACTCTGTGCAGAAAAAGAAATTCAAATATAAGCTCCAAATTATGCAACCTTAAAGTATAAAAAAGTATTTATCATCTGAGCAAACGCCAAGTACAGCTTGTTGATATTGATTTTGTAAAGTTGTTTGCTTCCCCTGCAAAAAAAATAAAGTGTTGTTTTGCCCTCTTTTATTTTAGTTCAGGATATGTACGTGGGCTGCACGAAAGGCTGGAGAACCTCAAATATGACGATGACATACGCCTCCTCGCTGACAGCTGCCTTATTAGGGAAAGCTGGGTTGAAAGAAAGAAAAAGGTAAATTCCGGAACATTTAATCCATTCCCGATGAATAAAAACATATTTGAAGAAGCTACAATGTATGCATATACAAATATTAGAAGGTGCTACTCTAAACCGAACTGTTGGAGCTAAATATCTGAGAATTAAAAAAGGCACACAATATTTTGGTCAGCTCACTAAGATTTGAAAATCTTCTTCAATATCACGCCGCGACTAAAAAACCATTTCAACACCAATGTAAAATCGAAATTTTTATGTGGTTGCGAAACTTTAAACTCTGGCTCGCGAGACATTAACGCTTTGCAAGATTTCGCAAATAAATGTCTCCAAAAAATTCTACAAAGCTTCTGGCCATGAACCATCTCAAACAATAGTCTATTGGGTGAAACACATCAAATACCTTTTTGTGTGTGGATATACAACGAAGAAAGTGGAACTGGATTGAACACACACCCCGAAAACCAATGTCTGATATTGCCTGATATTCTATTGAATGGAATCCTCCGGGAAGTCGCAGAAGATGCTTACTAGTGCACACATGACGAAGGCAAAGTGATAGCGAGATGAGGGAAATGAATACAAGCTGGAGTAAAGTAAAAAATATTGCGATGGAAAGATCTGAATGAAAGGAGATTGTTGTATAAATATAAGGGTGTTCATTTAATCGGACTTTTGCTTTAATCGGTTAATCGCTCGATTAATTAACCGAGGTTTTGGTTTAATCGACTAATAATCGATTAATTTTGTAATTGATCGGTTAACCGATTAATAAAGTTTTTTTTTATAAATTAAGTAATTTCAATAAGAAAAATGCATAAATTATTTATTATTTAGAGTTTATTAGTAAAAAAAAATTATTACATAACAAACATAACAATTCTTTAACTAAAATAAACAAACAAAAAAATAATTCATAAATATGTCATACATATTTTTTAATTAATACATAAATATTATGTATCTACTAATTCAAAAATAAACTGTAAGATAATTTTAACAGTTACTTTAAGGAGACCCTAAAAAATAATCTTTTAGAAAAATGTTTATGATCTAAGCGACTCTTCTCTTTAGTTTTGATAAAACTTGACTTGAACAAATTCTTTTACTTTTCGTTGATATTGGAGAAATCGAAAGCAACAGAATATCTAATTACATAGTCCTTGTCCTGGATTTCTCTAAACGTATAAAATCGTCCATTATGCCATTAGAGTCCTGTTTTAATTTTTTTTTAAATTTAAACTCTTCTAATTGCTTCGGTTAATTTTGTGATGAGATAATGTGAAAAGAAACAAATAACTAAACATATACGGCCATGTTCTGTAAATCGATTTTCAATTCAATTTTTGTTAAAATGAACGTAGCGATTCCTGATTTAAAAAATAGTTTAGGTAGCAGAAATTGGTCCTCAAAGTATGAGATATGAACAGGACATATTTTTATGAACTTTTAACAGTTCCCAAAAAAGGTTCGATTTCAATTCCACGTGATTTCGATTTCTAGAACATTCCCGATACATATAAAAAGTACGTAAAACAAAAAGCTGTTGACAGCAAACACCTATTTAAAATGAAGATCACAAAACACCTTTTTTTTATATGAAAAAATATTTTCTAAGCACATACCTTTTGTATATGAGACAAAACAAATAATAAAAACACAAAAAAGTGATGAAATACTAAAAAAATTAAAAATTTCGCTACATCGGTTAATCGACTGCAATCAAACGGTTTAATCGTTAATCGAAAATAGCCAATTTTAGGTTTATTTAAAATTGGCTATTTTCGATTAAGATCAGTTAATCGGGTAGTAATTAATCGGTTAACCGATTAACCGAATGATACCCTAATAAATATCAACGTGAGGTTTGATTTTTAATATGCTTTTTTACAGATCACGCGTGACTCATATCAAAATGCTTTGTAATTTGTATTTAGTATCGTTTGGCAAGTCATCATGGAAAGACTTACACCATAACAGTGTCTCTAAATATTTTAGTTGTATTACGAAAATCAGCGTTCTGTGGGAAATGTTTTTCGTGTAATTCGAGGAATATATGGTGCGCATAATCGACCTACTGAAACCACTATTGCCAACATTATTCGCAAATTTGAGTCCCAGTTTACACTAGTGGATGATACTCGACCGGTTAGAGCACATCCAGCGCGTAGTGAAGTTAATATAGCAGCTGAGAGTGTACGCGAAGACCGTAACGAATCGATTCGACGTCGTTCTCAGCAGCTTGGATTGTCGTTAACGGACTATGTGCTTCCTGAAATTCAAGTGCATTGTCTCGGTGAGCTCTGGTTTTAACAAGACGGCGCTACGAGCCATACAGGGCTTGAAACAATGACCTTTTTGAGAAATCATTTTGGTGAGCACTTAATTTCAAGCATCGGTAAATATGGTAAATTGACCCCTTAGATCGTGCTATATCAGACCTTTGGACTTTTTTCTCTAGGGATATGTAAAGTACGATTTCTTCAGGAAAAAGCCAGCTACGATTGACGCTTTGGAAGCCAACATTACTCGGGTTATTTGTGAGATACCAGTCAGTATGCTCGAATGTAATGTAGTCAGGGCCATTATTTTCATGATATCATTTTTCAACAGTCAATTCCATAAACTGTTTTTTTAACCGATAATTAAAATTTTTAAGTTCACTTTAAAATTAAATCAAACCTCACGATGAATCACCCGAAATAAGGGGAATTGTTGCCTGATTTTTCATTTCTTCGTACATTGTTTACCTCGCAAGCGTCTCTACATACTTCGTCCTAAATCTTTTGAAATCTCATAAAATATTTCTGTCCGACATGTCTCATGGTCTGAAACCGGTCTTGGGAATTAAAAACATGAGACTTTTAAATTAAATAAAACATTAAACTTCAATTAAAATATCAAAACTTTAATTAAAATCTCAATCTCTAAACGGTTTAGATTATAAATAATTTACATTTCGTTGTTTTCGTTTAATTTTTAAGATCCACAATTTTCTTCACAACTACAATGCTTTATGATTTTGTGATCGAACAGCTCTCTCTCTCTCTCTTTCTCTCTCTCTCTCTCTCTCTCTCTCTCTCTCTCTATGCTAATCATTTTAAACTATAATATTTTCCTTAAATAAAATTTTATTTTTAAAATTCTACTTCTATTAATAAACCTGTTCCCCAATTAAGGCAGTGGGCCTTTATTTAGAATTCATAGTAATTATAACTTTTTACCAAATTTATAATAACAAACGCAAACAAATAGAAATTATCTAAAAAGAATCACACAATAACCATTTAAATAGTTTCTATTTGTTTTTTTTTTTTGTGTATAATTTTTGAATGAGGCAATAATTTATTAATAATTTAAAACTCAAATATTGATGCCAAATACTTGTTAATTTATTTTGAATCACCGATCATGTTAATATTTCATAAATTACGTCAGATATTTTTTGCATCTCATTAAAAGACATTGACTAGAAACTGTTTGAATCGTTTATAAACAAATGGCAATAAATAAATATGTATGTATCTAAATAAAATTTACACATTTGGTTAATTTTTATATGACCATATGTTTCGAAAATTTGCACAAAATTTAGGAATTTTGGAAAAGAAATTTAAAATTTTTAAAGCGCTTGTTTAAAAATAAGGGTTTCTTGGTGGTTTTACTAAAATTCAGAGTAGGCGGGTTTTTTGGAGTTTTACAAAAATCACTTAGTTCTCTTTTAAATCTCACATGTTTCATAAGTTTTTAAATTTTAAGCAGATGTCGTTTTTTAATTTTAAACTAGTTTAATTTATTTAGATGCGAAAAAAAACTACCATCATCTCCTCATCAATAAAAGAACGAATGTTTAAGCCATTTAGCACCCTTTTGTCGAAATTTTCAAGTTTTTTTTCAAAAACCATAAATGAGTAGACGAGTGAAAGAGTTCAAGTATTGAGTATTTATTGTGTATTTATTTTTGAACCCTCATTTTTTGTATTCTGAAGTGTTTTATTAACAAACGAAATAAATGATGACTTCAAAATGGGATTTTAAATAGATTTTTATTAATATGAAAATCGGAAATATGCATTTTATCTATTTATTGTATTGTTTGTTGACAGTTAATATAAAATAATTAAAATTAATTAAGTTGCATTTTATCTTTTTTATTTTTCAATCAGAATGCCTGGTTAGCAATAGACTTATTAAAGAAACTATTTACACATTTTATCTCAAAATGGTCCGGTCAGTTGGCAAACGTGCAGAAACCAGTACTAAGACCATTTTTAAAATCCTAACTACGTACAATTTGGGTTTAAGCCCTGGCCACAGGTTCGATGTATTCAAGATCTTTCAGTTTGAGAACCCCGACAAACTTGAGCTGTTGGCTGCTTTTATATTCCCTGCATACGCTGACGCTCGAAAGGAACTTGAAAAATAACATTTTGCGAACCATTGCTAAATTAAGATCCTAAATTTTTGCCTACTAATTACTTTTTTGCGTAAAAAGACAAGATGCACACACGTCATTATTTCAGAGCACATTTAAAAACTCACTTTTAATATACATATGGGGCGTTCCATGCCAAAACGGATGGCTTAAAAAATGAATGGGTGGCTTGCATTGGAGGCAAATGTTATTTATTCAACTATTTATGATGATTTAATAAAAAAATTCTGTCAACTGAAAATATACATAAATATGGGGCAATCCAAGACAAATCGGATGGTTTAAAAATAAGTTTTTTTGAACTTTCCCAATTTTGTAAGGAACCTTTTTTAGTTTTTTGTTCATAACTTTCTTATAGCCTATTTCCGATGTGCGAAAGAATTCTTTCTTTCGTATAAATATATTTCGCACATCGGAAATAGGCTATTAATCATGTCACAAATTATTTGTGAAATATTTGTTTTTAAATTTTTTTTTACAGAAAAAATAGAAAAAAAATTATTTCAAATTTCTTGATTAAGATTTTTGGTTTTGAAATTTTAAATCCTGTTTTTGAAAATGAGTGTTTCATTCTAGTTTTTTTTTTTAGTGTGTAATTTTTAACTTCTATTCAACCAGCAACTTTTTGGTCCGGTAGTGGTCCATCCATAAATACTATATTATTTGATTTTTGAAAATTTGAAAAAAACAAAAAAAAACCGATTTCTAATTTTTAAAATTTTCAAAAATCGAAAAAATTGTAGTTATGGAAGGCCCACTCCCAATGGACCATTACTAAGAAATTTTTGAACAAAAATCTAAGAAAAAAAGAGTCCTTCGAAAAAGTAATATAACAAATTTGGGAAATCCAAAAAACTTATTTTAAAACCATCCGAGTTGTCGTGGAATTCCTCATATTTATGTTTATATTTTCAGTTGTTAGAACTTTTTTATTAAATCATCATAAATAGTTGAATTGATAACATTTGCGTCCAACGCAAGCCACCCATATCGAGGGACGTATGTTGTTTTATTCATCCTTAATAAAATAAGTTTTTTTACAATTTTAGTTTCCATATTATTATGTTACTTTTGGTTTCTCGGTGGGATTTAATTTCGAAGGGATTAAAATCTAAGTTTTTAAGCAGAGCTTCCAGTCATATTGGCTAATTAAAAAACTTTGCAGAGAGCTCACAGTTTTATATAAAACATTTTACCCTCCTTAAAACTATGATTTAGGTAAGGTAAAATAGCTGGCGTGAAGTCAATTATTACACCCTCACCCATAGACCAGTATGGTCCATTGTGACGCCTTAGGTAATAAAAGGAGATTAAGAAGAAAAGAAAGAGTGAAAAATAATATAAACAACTCTACGTAGCAAAACAACCCTGCACAATAGTCCAGTCCTCAGCTTAGCATTACAAATCCTGTTAGGTTTTAGAGCCCAAAGCCCGAAATATCTCCCAATTCGTCTATAAACTCACTACCCAGCTATCTCACTGATGTTCTGTAGCCTTGGACAGTGACCGAAAATATGCCTAATTGTCTTTATCTTCTCTGTATCCTCGCACAACCTACATAAATCCGACTAGTCAGATTCTAGTACCATCGCCATCCTGCCTATCATGCAGTGGCCTGTTATAATACATAGCATGGCTCTAACGCAGACCTAGCCCCCGCTTAGCAGAGAATAAGAATCGGTCTCACTAAGCATCGGTTTAAATGTCCGTAAAGTTTCACAACAATTCGTTCCATTCCTCCCGACCCAAATAGTTCCGTCTAGAACCAATTCCCTAATTTTCCCCAAATAAAAACCTATTGGAGATCTGACTGTCTCCACACAGTCAGGATTATCCATTTCCGATCCCAGTCTCACCAATTCTAGGCCATTTCACTACAAGTGAGGTTGCAGTGACCCGGTAACAAAGGGCCACAACAAAAATCTCCCATTGTGATCTATCCTGCACTATCTGCTTCACTTCGGCCCAGGACTATCCAGTTGAGTTTATTTCACTTTCGATTTTTCTCCTCCAGGTGTTAGCGGGTCTGCCTCTTCTTCTACTGCCTTGGGGGTTCCATTCAATTGCCATTTTGGCCAAGTTCATTTACGGTT
This sequence comes from Pollenia amentaria, assembly GCA_943735925.1. NCBI lineage: Eukaryota > Metazoa > Arthropoda > Insecta > Diptera > Polleniidae > Pollenia > Pollenia amentaria. Next base: position 192,237,897 of record OX031008.1, on the reverse strand, counting down.
GATGATCTGAATACGTATTGGTGTTTCACCTGCTCTTTCCCACAGGTCTCTGTTTGAAATAACATTTGGTCGAGTTAGATTTTGATCCTCAGCTGAATTTGGAGTGATTTCCATACTTTTTGAAGGGCCCCAAATGTTGGTTTGCCTTTTTGATGCGATTTGTAATATCCTCCCGCGAGCTGCCTGATGCTGATATGACAATACCCAGATATAAAAAAGATTGCACAACTTCAAGATTTTCCTTGTCTCTTTGGAACTTTTGGAAATAGTACCCATTTTAGCATCAAAATATGATTGGAAATTATACGCGGACTTTTGTTTTTAATAAAAACACAAATAGCAACAAAAATATAATTTTTTTACACTATGGTACAAAGTACTTTAAGATCATGTTTTGAATCCCACCCTTTTTTTGTTCTTACCCACTGTGTAGCGCATGTTTATGATATTAAGAGGTATGAGTTTGAAGTCCAACTAGCTACTCAAACCCAGACCAAACAAAACACATCGAACGCAAACAAAATCATTGTTAACAACATACACACACACGTGAACATGTGCTTCATAAATGTTTAGATTTGTATTTTATTACATGACATTGAACTTCCTCGATGTACTAAAAGCAAACAACTACAACATTGTAGTAATAAAATATACATTTGTAGTAAATAATAACAATAAGACTTAAAAGAGGCTTAATAAAACAAATTAGAACAACAAAAAACACACACATGCATTAAAAAAATATATTTTATTTAATAGTTTGCTGAACTCAAAATGTACATTTTAATAACATGACCGACCGACAGTATTACATCTAGATCCGACTGACTACTGACCAATTGTAAGTCAAGCCAGCCAGATATTGGGCAGTAAACGACTTATGGGAAAATGCTGTTTTTCTTTCTTATACATGGGCTCGTTTATTTTCCGAAATTCAGGGAAGTTCTTAGGAAATTTATTTTTTCTATGAAAATGTTTTTTTTAATTTACTAAGTCTTCCAATTATTTTGTATTTTAAAAATTAAAAAAAAAATATGTGGGTAGGTTTTACTTAAAATTTAGTTTTTCTTTAATCTTTTAACTTTAAAGTTAAAACACAATTTTTTAAAACTTAACCATGTGTTTAAAAGAGCATTAAGAATAGTTGAGAAGGAAAAGTTTATTAAAAAAGGAGAGGGTGAATTTAATTCCTATTATTTTTTTTTTTTTGTAAAAATATCAGAATTCGATTGTATGTATGCTTATGTGTGTGTGTTCCATTCTTTACAATGTAAAGTTTACATGGGAAATTGTTGGTGTAGGTTGTTGTAATTTTGTTTTTGTAAATGTGTTTTTATTTAAACGAGCAATACACACATCAAACAAAAGTCACTCATGCGCTTATCCGGTAAATATTTATTTATATTTAAAATTCTTTCCCATTTTTCAAAAACACTTTATACAGGAGTAGACACACATTTAAGAAATAAAACGATTGCAGTAGTTAGTTTGTGATTATTTTTAGAAGAGAAATACATAATTACGAAACTTATTTTAATTGTTCGAAGTGAATAATTGAATATTTTGATTACAAAGGTATGTACAGTAAGAGTCAAAATAAAGTGTTTAAAAGGGTTCTGTTAGTTATAAAAAATTTTTCAATTGCTACTTTGCCAAATTTAATCAAACTTCAAACTTGATGTCATCTTTAAAAAATACGTTGCTCCAAAATTTGATGAAAGCAAGTTGAACGAAAAAACATGGTAAAAATAAGAAATTCCACGAAAGCAACATTGTATCTATAGTAAAGCTACACTGCGTTCTAAAACAGCTGGATCCGCCCAATAGTCGTTCGATATCAACATCTAGGAGCGAAATTAAAAAAAACATAAGCAGCAAGAAGTCTCTGAAGAAAATTCTGCAGGAAGAGCGGTCAAATATGTCCACTGAGATAGTTTTAAAATGGGTGGAATCGATGCCCAAGAGACTATAAGGCTTATATGTAGTATAAGCCGTCATAAAAGCAAAAAGAAATCAAACAAAGTATTAGACACTAAACTTTTCATAGTATGTATTTTAAAACTGTACACATTTTTTTGACGCGTTTATAACGGAGTAAATTTTTTTTATTTGACCGTTTTTGCTGTTTTTAAAGTATTTTAAATTTTTACTTTTACATTGTACAAACATTCTCCAAAGTTTTGCAAATGACAATAAACTTCTAAAAATTAAAATTCTTTTTTTCTAAAATAACAGTTTTATATTCGAAAACCGGTTGTACACTATATTTTGACGCTCACAATACTTACATATCGCACTAGATCATAAAGTGGGTATTAATTAAAAATTTAAGAATCTTCAGTAGAAGCAAAAACATTTTGAATTTTACCTAAAAGGCATATGAAAAAGAGTTTTTAATCCAGCCGTTTCATTACCAAAAATTAGACAAAATAGCACGATATTTTAACAGCGGGTAGATATGAACATAAATTTTCGATATTTTTTTGAAAATTTAAGAAATAACGATTTTGAAAAAGACGACATTTTACAAAAACACGATTTTTAAAATTTTTAACAAGCAACAATTTAAATTTAAATTTTTTTTCGTTACTTTTGATGTAAGATTAAGAGTTTTATATATATATATATTATATATATATATGTATTTGACTCATTTAAATGAAAATTCTTGTTGGAAGAGCAACTTATTTACAAACACAAAAATACATAGAGTCTTACAGCCTGGCCAACGATGTCGACCGATATCGTTCGCTTGAATTTTCAACGACAAACAGCTCATTTGCGGCCCACTAACAATTTTCAGCATGACAAGTCGATCGGCAATGCAATCTACCGATAACGTAACACTTTTCACACAAATTATTCCCGTACTTTTGGATTCCCGGGAAAGCGGGAAATAAAAATCAAATTCCCGGGATCCCGGGACTCCCGCCCAAAATTTTGTATTTATTTATTTATTTATTTCTCCAATGAAACTGATATTTCTTATTGGCTATTACGCTTAAAAGAATTAAATCTAATATCTATTATATAACAAAAACGTAAAAAATTTAAGATTCAAATTATTTTAAGACACTTAAGAGGTTATATTGATGTCAATAGGATAATAGAAATTAAAATACGTATATACATTGTCAAATTCAGAGCTTGTTTGCATAATTAGAATGGTGATAATTGGAAGGGTGATAAGGGACGAGAAATCCCGGGAACAAACTCTAGGCCCACTAAGAAATATTATGCGACCACAAATGTCATCAGTCCCTTGTGTTGTAGTTGTCGACATACGCGTTTTGTTAATATATTGAATAAAATTTTCTTTACACACAAACACTAAATATTTTTTTACTATTTTTTTAAAACACCACCAATTGTAAAATTATAAAGGTTTTTAAAATATTTTTTATAAAATTCTATTCTATATTTTTTGTTTACTGCTTTGTTTGTTTTTTGTTCACTCATTTGTTTTCTATTCTGATTTAGTTGTAGCCAGAGTTCTATTTTGTGGCTTAATTTATATGTTTTGTCGATTTTTATTTCAAAACTAAAGTGACTTGTTGTCGATCGCTTAAGTTGTCGATCGACATCGGGGGCCTGGCTGTTAAAATAAGTCCAAACAACCATTGTTGCCAGATAAATTTAGTAAAAAATCGTTAAATTTTTTTGCAAAAATCATGAATATCGTCAAATTGATCTGAAATCGTCATAAAAATCTTTATTATAAATTACTCAAATCGATTTATTTGTTATGCCAATTTATTTATTAAAAATCTTTTAGAAACTGAACTCAGTATTAATTTTTTATATTTTTTTTATAAAAAATAAGTCGTTCAAAAACACTTAACATAAGAACATTTTAGGGAATGTAGGCGAAAATTCATGCTAAGTGCAAGGAAAACTATCGGAATCATTAGGAGGAATAGAACCCCAAATTTTGTTCTTCTGTAAACAATGGGATTGATTCAAAGAAAAGCGGAGATATAACAGGTAAAAACTAATAATTTTATATTAGCTAAAAAAGGTTAGCTGGAGTTACACGAAGCATTTAAAATTGTTTTTTTTTCATTTAATTGGATCTGTTTTGAGAATGTAAATCTAAAACTAACATTTTAAAAACGAAACAACAAGCAAATCAGCAGAAAAGCAAAATATCGGACAATCAGAAAAATGCCGTTAAGAATAAAACTTATTAACTTAAACTGTTTTGCCATGATAAAACTGCAGTAGTTTTAAAAATCTGGCAGCATTGAAAATTTTATTGCCCTACAACAATAAAACCAAACAATCCAGCCCTAAGTTAAGAAAACAATATAACAAAAAAACCTGAGAAAAATAAAGAGATTAATTTTTGTCTGCATTCACGTGCTGTTGTTTTGTTTGCCAAAACCATAAAAGGTTGTTAATTCTTCATTTTAAAAATAAAACAACAAGATTACAGTTGAAAAAAAGAGTAGAACAAAAATCTCATTTAAACATCAAGCCCCTGATCACGCACGCACACTACACTACACTTTTTACCTCACTCCCAAAAAAGATGAGCAGGGAAAAAGTCAAATCGACTTTATTAATAAACACGAGAACGTCGGCGTTTGTCTGCTACAACAACTAAAATTATCCGCAGCGGATGTCGAGCACATGTATGGGATCAATGTCAAAATTAAAAAAAAAAAAAATCTCAACTCTATTTAAATGTGTGAAAAATAAAAGAAAAACAAGGAAAAATTCGAAGGCATGACGCTAAATGTTTGGAAAATTTAGTTGTACGTTGTTGTAGACTTTCGGTGTTTCTTTTGTTGCTTATTGTAGTGGAATGATATTTAGGTTTTACTTATTTATCTTAAAAGCAAATTAATTAAATGAATAAAGCGTTATAAATTTAATATTTTTTTTAGTTCTATCATAACCTAAAAGTAACATAATATTATTGGGTTATCATAATGCTTAATTGTAAATGACGGTTAATAAGTTCCATATTTTATTATAATATAACTATAATATTCAGCCATGTCCTGGAAAACGGATTCAAGTGAAATTGAAATCGAACAAATTTTCAAAACGATGCTGCTTTAAATGTTCATAAATATATTTTCTTTTATATACTCCATACACATACAACTTATCTTTATTAGAGCTTCTCTTAAAATCATAAAAAATACGGACTTAAAAAAAATTAAATGAAAAGTTCTATCGATTTTAATTTCAATCGATTAGCAAAACATGACTGATTGTCTCTAATAACACAGGCCAACAAACTGTCAACACATAGACCAGATTATACTTTTGTAATGGTCTTAGTCCATCAAAAACAAACCTCTCGGAAACCTGACGTGGTGGAGAAACTGTGAGTACAGATTTGTATTCAGCGCAACGCAAGCCCTCAGAAAAAAATATCCTAGAACCAGGGCTTCGAGGTTTTCCAAACTATGCAGGCCTGTTTACTAATCTTATTTAATATTATTGTAATCAGATTTGATCATATTATCGTTCAATATGACCGTAATTTTATTGCTCCTGATCATAATATGTTTCATATATATAATGGCTGGGGATTGGCAATGGGCAAACAGCCTACTATCTTTCAGGCGGAGATTTACGCCATCATCGTATGCGCTGTGGAGTGTCTGAGGAAGAGGGAAGGAAGCATGAGATTATTTATTATGTCGGATAGCCAGGCCGCTCTTCGAGCACTATTACCTTTGGAGTTGAGGTACAGGTTAGCCATGGACTGTCTTACGTCTCCGAACGATCTGGGGATACACAATGACTTGAATCTAAGTTGGGTGCCCGGCCATCTAGACAACGAAAAAGCTGACTGCTTGGCAAACAGGGATGCTCACCTCCCATTTATTGGCCTTGAGTCTTTCTTCGGCGTCCCTGCTGGTCACATGGTCCAGACATGCTCCGAACGTGAATTCCTTCACATATGGACGTCCATTCCTGGGCTAAGACAAGCCAAAAAATTTGTGACCCCGTCCCGTGGCAGCGCAGTTTGGCTGCTCCTGCTTGATAAGGTGGAACTTAGAACTGTGGTCTAAGATACCATCCGTTTATAATGGGAAATGTAAGTGCCGAGATATGCAGATATTGTGGGGCAGATGACGAATCGTCAGAACATCTGCTCTGCTGTTGTCCCGCCTTAGGGACTTAGGGACAACTGAAATGTATTATCTTTCACCGGGACGTGGTGCTAATGGCCTTCTTCAATCTACATATTTATCATATTATAGGCAATATTTACCATAATGTAGTTAACATTTACAATAATATGATTAATATTTACAATAATATGGTCAATATTTATCATTATATGTTCAATATTTTTCAAAATATGGTCAATATTGTGGAGATTTGAATTTATTCGCTTTTATTATTTTTTTTCTAAATATTTTCTTCAATAGAACTGTTGGGTTACTGCACAAAGTACTTTGAAAACTTTTAAGTCGTGACATAGTAATGCAAATTGGAAGCATACTCGTTATCCCGTAATACGTAAAAGATAATATCTAATTAAAGACATTTTAAATTTTATATCAAATCTATTTCTTGTTGAAGAGTAACCAAACTATAGAGTTTTTTTAAGCAAGACAAGGTGATGATAAAAGTTGGCATTACGTCATACAAAAATCGGTTTTCATATTGTGAGTTTTTTGGAACAGAAAATAAGCATAAGCCCATTCCAACCAAAACACCGACGGACATCGTGAAATTAACTTTTGGTCAAAACTTTTTTGTATTTGAAACGATTTTTCAAAGGTTTTCCGAATATATAAATTTTAGTTTTAATAACAAAAAAGACTAAAAAATTTAAAAAAAAAATGTTATAAAAATGATAACTCCAGCGAATTTTGTTAACATACCTACTAAAAAAATTTTTCTACAAAAACTCGTCCAAAACATCAGGAAATTTTTTTTGGAAAAACTGCTATCGCCATCGTTTTAAGCGTAAAATTTTGCTTTGGAAAAGTAATATTTAAAAAAGAATTAAATCAGCAGGTTTTATTTTATTACCTACTAAAAAAAACCTTAAAAATAAAAGTTGAGAAAAAGCCAGAAAAATTAAATTTGGTAGCCACGAAAATGATTTTTTTGTCGTAGTGGAATTTTTTTTCCTCATGCCAAAAGATATCGAAAAATCGATGGCACAATATCGAAAAATTGTTGTCCTTACAAATCGGTCCGCTTTAATATATACCCATCCACCTTATGTTAAGGGTATAAAAATAACTATTAACCTTAGTAATGCAGAAAGTAATCAGTAAGTCTATCCCGTAATGCAGTTTGGAGTACAATTGCAAGCTTATGAACTAATTTATTTTTTCTTTCATTTATTTCTTATTTCCAACCATTTCTTTAAGGGTTAAGCTTCCGAATGTATAAAATGTCTCTGAAAAAAATGAATGTTATAAAGAAAAAGGAAATTCAAAAGCACATACAGTTAAATAAATGCATTGCATACATACAATATGCATTTGTAAGTACATTCGTGAGTAACAATTTCCCTTTTTTTCATAATAATTTCAATATAACAACTCAATTCTTAATAAAAAAAAACAACAATTTCAACAGCAACAAATTTAACATGTGTATTACTACTACAATATGAATAACAAGAAGAGAAGTATCTTATAGTCATATTTTTTTTGTTCCTTCAATTTAGAGGATCTAAAAACCATAAACAAAACATTGACTGACTCTGACTGAATGACTAAATAACCGTGTAGAAACTTTTGTCTGTCTTCCAGTAGTGTGTTGTTGCTGTTTTTGCTTTTGTAACTTTTTAGTTTATTATAGCATGTGCTGTTTTTGTATATTATTGTTCTGTTGTTGTTGTTGTTGGTGTTTTTCCTTTATGCTTTCTTAACATATTCCAATTTCCATTTTTATACATGCATATGAACTCTTATAGGAGCATAGCAAGACATATGCAGTTTTTCGAAATTTTTGACGTTTTTAGTGAGTTGAGTTGAATTTTAACAATAGAGACCCTGCATTATTTTTTTTATTAATGTGAGTGTGCGCTTCTGCGTTTGTCCAGCCGTTGGTTTTATATACGCTAGAGCAGCGAGTACGTTGATCATTTGCGGAAATTTCATGCATTTCACCGGCATGACCTTTATGTTAAACCCATATGTTTTTTTTCTGTGTTTTTATTAGGGTTTTTTCTTATAGAGGTCTGGAAAATGTTTAATGTTCAATGTTCCAGGGAATTGTTAAATTACGGGGCTAGTTGTGTGTTTTTAACGGAATGTTTTAAATTTTGTTTCAAAATATCTATTAAAGTTAATATGATAATTAACATACATACCAGGGTTGCCGAACTTGGTCTTTTCCGACGAAATTTGGTCGGTTATGTTTCGTTTGGTCGGATGGTAGGCCAAACTTAATTTTGGTCAGTTTGAGAAAATGTACTATATTCATTTTAACAAATTTAAAACAATGGTCGCAAAGCAGTCAAGAGCAAACCTAATTTTTTTTTTTTTAAGACACAAAACTTTTGTTGTTGATGAAACTATAGATGTGGCAATGAAATTAAATGTATTGCGTTAGAAGCAAGATACTTTGACGATCACTTCAATTTCTCAATTTCAGTTTTTCTTCTTATAAAAAACTTATTTTTTAAAAAATTGGATCGGATTGGCAACAAACGGCGCTAACGTCATGACTGATAATGTTGGTACGCTTAAATCTTACTCGGCAATCACAAACATATTGATGTTCTTTATAGTAATTTTTAAAGTTTTTTTTTTGCAAAGTCTTAAAAGAATAACATAAATAAAAGAACTCCAAGAATACTGTTCTGTGCCACCCCATGTTTCTTATACAGGTAGACTTCTTTGGAGAGAGATATTGTATGAATTATAGAACAGTGGAATGTTTTGATACTGTGTTTTGCATCATGTTTTTATAAAGTCAATAGTATAAGAGCCGCAGAACTTGCAGAAAGTATGGGACAGTTCCAAAACGTCAGTTGCAGAGCAGAGATTTTTTAAACATTCTACAATAAGGATCTTAAGGAGCTCAGCCTAAGTCTTATAAAGTAAAATACTAATTTTGAAAAATTTTACAAACTTAAGTTCTGAAAATCGAATTCGAGTGAAATTGAAATCGAACAAATTTCAATTAAACAATTCTGCCTTAAAAGTTCATAAAAATATTCAGTTTAATATACGTTATACTCTGAGAACCATTAATATTTATTAGAATTACTCTAAAAATCATGAAAAACTGGGGTCATTTAAAAAAAATGTAACTAAAAACTTTCTTCGATTTCAATTTTACTCAATTTTAATTTCCAGAACATGGCCGTATATCGTTACCTTAATATAAAAAGGCCCCAACTCATTATTTTTGGAAATCCGTTTTTTTATTGATTATTGTAGAATGGTTGCTAATACACATTCTATTAAAATTTCAAGCAAATTAGATTAAAAATAAAGAAGTTATAAGCAGAATACAAAAAGCCCTAACTCATACACACAATTTTTCTAAAGAAAAAAAGGCCTAACTCATACACACAATTTTTCGAAAGAAATACATATTATGAATTTCAATCTGAATTCCTCGTTTAATTTTAATAAAGATGTTTTTTGACAATGGTTGTGTAGCTATATTATTTCAGCTTTTATTAAGTTTTTTCCTTCTCCTGTAAAAAGTGTTTTTGATGAGTTGGGGCCTTTTTATATTAAGGTAACGATATGTATTATTGCATATGTTCAATGAATAAATATACTTTATAAGCGTTATTAAATTAATTTATATATACGTTTTGTTTTTGTTACTTTTTTTCGTTTTTATTAATTATATATTAAAAAAATAGATTAATAAATTTATCTAGTAAATAGTATACTTGATATCAAAAATACATATACATACATATCGTCATATAAAATGCTAAAGGGGATATCATCATTTAAAAAAAAAATTTAAGGAGATATAAAACACTTCATAAAAAGGCAGCTTTTGGGATTATAACAACGAATTTTTCTGGTTAATATCGTTAAGAAATTATGAAGTAATGACACTATGCTGAAAAAATTGTTTTTGTTACAACAATAGTATGCTTTTTATTAAGTTTTTATCGCTCCTGAAACATTTTTAAAAATTATGATATATATTTGTTTTTAAATATTTTAAAAACTTGGTCGATTTCAAAGGATTATGGTAGGTTTTGCAGACAATTTTGGTCGGATAAAAATTTTTTAAATGGCAACCCTGATACATACATACATATTGCCTTAATAAAATAAGACTTTTAAAATGCCATAAAAGAAAGTTTTATATACTCTATAACACATTTATGGTAAAATTTTCTTTTTCTCTATAACTTCTTTAAACTTCTAAAAATAACTTTCCATAACAACTTTTATTGATCGCAAGTATTTAGGTGAATTTGCCATAAATGTTAAAGTTATATATTTTTCTTTTAAATAAAAATAATATTAAACAAACAATGTCATAAACTATTTTATTTAAACCATAAAAGCTTCATACATATTTCCTAAGAATATTAAGGTCATTTTAAACTCAAGCAGAGGCAGCATCATCTTTGACAGATTTCATATATTTTACTCGCTTTCATACCAGCCAGTAGACGTTTGATACGTTCTTAAACATGGGACATGTTGTGAAATGTCACTAATTAGCCAGCAGAAGTTGTTGGTTGATATTGATGAATTGTATGACGATGATGATGATTTTTGAAAAATAACCAAGAAGTTACAAATAAATCACCTAATTTAATCAGCTGCTGGATGACTGGCTGACTGGTTGTTTGTTGGCTGTTGGAAAACAACAAATTATGGCAGCAGCCAGCCATCCAACCAGCCAACCGTAATAAAAATTCACTGCCTGTCATGACCCATACCAGCAGTTTAAATTGGCTATTTGTGAAGATTTGTTCTTAAAACCAACTTGGCTAAGTAGTGCAACAAGTGTTAGATTACAAAAGCGGTAAAACAGAAAAAAAATCAGGAATAGTTTGTTCAAGAATCAATTGCATGATCAATGACTAAATTTGGTTTTTTTTTTTTTTTAAATAACATAAGAAACATCTGATTTTATATAAGTATCATTTGTTTAATTCTAACATTTATCTAACAATATTGTTCAAACAAAGTGCATTAAAATCTAACAAGTTTCCTTTTCAAGAGTTTTTGAGTTTAAACTTAAAATTTGTAAAATGAGAGAGAGTCTTAGAAATAATGACACAGATTGTGGAAAATTGGTCAAACATAACAAAAAGTACTTTTGTTAAAGAAAGAAGTAAAAAAGGGTAGACGGGCAAGCCGACCATTGGACACCCTACACCAAAGAATATAAAGACACATTTTCGAGAATGTACCCAATTTGGGATCCATGGTCAACCATGGACTCGCAAGACAAAATTATGTTATGAGGTTTATTTTCATGTAAAAGTTCCTTGTGCCGAGTATTATTTACTTATTTTCATCTTTATGAGATTTATTTGCCTTTAAGTGATTTTAGGAATAGATTTAATATGGGATCTTTGCTTAATTTTGAACCTACTACCACAACATTTTGTCATGATATAGAAGCTATCATTAATAATTCTTGTCGCAAAATCTTATGTCAATACAAGGGTATTCATTTTATCGGGCTTTTGCTTTAATCGGTTAATCGCTCAATTAATTAACCGACGTCTTGGTTTAATCGGTTAATATTGTAATTGATAGGTTAACCGATTTATTAATTTTTTTTATAAATTTAGTAATTTCAATAAATAAAAATGAATAAATTATTTATTATTTGGAGTTTTTTAGTAAAACACAAACAATAACATAACAAACATAATTAGTTTTTGAACTAAAACGAGCAAACAAAAAAATAATTCATATACAGGGGTGTTCTGGAAATCGGAACGCAAAACGCAAGAATTTTGAAGTTCTTTTTAATAAACTTTTAGTTCAATTTTTTATAATTTTCTTAGAGAATTCTGTTTAAAAGAGAAATATTTGTATTGTATTGTATTTGTATTTCTTTAACTACAAAAATCTTATTAAAAAAACGACTTTTAAAATCTTGCGTTTTGCGTTTTCGATTTACAGAACACCCCTGATAATGTAATATATATTTTTTAATTAATACATAAATATTATATAAATAAAATAATCTGCAGGATAATTTTATTAGTTATTTCAATAGTTTTAGGAGATCTTTAAAAATAATTCGGCTTAAATGTTTACTGCCGAATTCATAAAAAACTAAATTGGATTTGAAATATATTTTAAGGAAAAAATTTGAATGGAAAAGAATTTAAGCGATTATTTTCTTTAGTTTTGGTAAAACTTGACTTGTTTAACATTCCTTTAACAAAAGTAACCCATATTACAGAATATCTAACTTCTCAGTCCTTTTTCTGGATTTCTTTATTATACTATTATAGTCCTGTTTTATTGTTTTTTTTAAATTTTTGACTCTTCTAATTTTTTCGGTTAATTCTCTTAAAAGATTGATATGAGAATATATGATAAGAAACAAATAACTAAGCACATACATATGAAAAGTACGTGAAACAAAATGCTGTTGACAGCAAACACTTATTTAAAATGAAGATCACTGAGCACCTTCTTTGTTTGTAAAAAAAATATTTTCTAAACACATACCATTTGTATATGAGAAAAAACAAATAATTAGAAGCACAAAAAATATGTTATAATACTACAAAAAATTAAAAATGTTATTACATCGGTTAATCGGTTTATCGACTGAAATTAACCGGTTTAATCGTCAATCAAAAATAGCCAATTTGAAATTAACCGATCAGTTAATCGGGTAGTAATTAATCGGTTAACCGTTAATCGGCAAGAGTACCCTAGTCAATACCAACATTTTTTCGGGAGTAGTATTTGTATGGAAGCTATGGTCAAATATGGACCAAATCCCACAACATTTTGTTAGATGTTTTAGATTTCAATAACATAAGCTTAGACCAAATTTAATCTAAATATAAGGGCATTCATTCGGTTAACCGTCAATCGGTTAACCGAGTAATTACTACCCGATTAACTGCTCGGTTAACATAAAATTGGCGTTTTTCGATTAACCGATCTAACAAAACTTTTAATTTTTTGTAGTATTATAACATATTTTTGTGTTTTTAATTATTTGTTTTGCCTCATATCCAAAAGGAGTGTGTTTAGTGATCTTCATTTAAAATTACAACAACAGATGTTTGCTTCACGTACTTCTTATATGTACATATGTTTAGTTATTTGTTTCTTCTCATATCAATCTTTTAATAGAATTAACCGAAACAGTAAGAAGTGTTAACATTTTTAAAAAATTAAAACAGGACTCTTATGGCATAATGGAAGATTCTATATTCTTCGAGAAATCCAGGAAAATGATCGAGAAATTAGATATTCTGTATTATGGGTTCCTTTTTATTTCTCCAACATCTACGATAAGTGAAAGAATTTTTGCCACATCAAGTTTTATCAAAACTAAAAAAAAATAATCAATTAAATCCTAAACATTTAAACCAAATAATTTTAAAAAGATTATTATATAAGATCTCCTTAAACTATTGAAATAACTAATAAACATTTTTTATTTTTTCGAATTTATTCTATGAGTTAAATTTCAGTTATGTATTTTATAAAGCGTTTTGTAATAGCTCTATTTCTTAAATTTTTAGAAATGACTTTATACACTACCAGACTATTATATTGTATTTTCTTGTTACATTTTACATATTTTTTTTTTTTTTAAATAGTTGAGTTAAATACATTCAATTTATAAAGAATCACTATCCAGTGTGACACAAAGAATGCTGACGAAGGCCGTAGCGGGCCAGATAATGCATTACATTCTGCTGGTGTCTAATAATTGTAAATTTTTCTGTACATAAATATACTTCATTGCTATCCAACGGAAAGCTAAGGTAAAATGTATGTATGTAAATAAAGTATAACATTTTTTTTTTTTAAAAATAAGTGATTAAACATTGGCGTGTTTTGTCTTTATGTTTCATTTCTACCGCCTTTTCTTGAATAAATCTCAATAAAAGTGTCTTGAAAATTTCAAAATTGTTTTTAACAGTCCATTGAATACATGTATCGTTTAATTGCATCATCATGTTGACCCTTTGCCAATGGGTTCACAGCAACCAAAATTTTGCAATCATCGCTATTATTATCCAGTTAAATTTTTTTACCAACTGACTAATTTGGCAGTTTACCGCAGTAAAATCTTCAAAGTATTTCTTAAAAAAGTCAATTATTTTCAAAAAATACAGTTATTCGTATTATCGGATAGCGAAAAATTTTTTTAGTTGTGCTACAGAACTGCCGATGCAACAAATTTCCCTTTCGTTCTATCGGAAATTCGTGAAAATGAAAGTACGTACTATTGGACGTCCGCTTGTATTTGAAAATTCCCTTCAAGGAAAATGCTTATTTTCCTTAAAGGAAATTTAACAAATATTTTGCCTAAAGAAACATTATTAAAATTTTAAAAACTGACCTTTTTTAAAAGAAAAGTACATTTTGTAAAAGAAACATAAAACTGTCAAAGAAGCGAGAGCAAAAGGCCTTCCCTGCAATCACAATGTGTGTAAAAAGATTTGAGTATGAAATAAAGCGAGGGGCATTGTACATCCAAATGAAGAAGTACAGAGGCCTTTTAGAAGGCATCCGTACTCCTTTTTTCCCCCGCTGGGAATTTGCTGCTGTTTGACAGTCATCATCGCATAACAGCAATAAAAATCCTGGCTTACTGCTATTCTTGTACAATGATCCCTTTAGTGCATATAAATATCAGTTTTTCTCTAAAAAGTTCCTTTATCTTGCCTTTTACTATTGAAATTGTTTTAGTAAAATTTTCTCTTTTTCCCCCACTTTTTTACGGCAAAATTCAATTTTATTTTATGGACTCAGTAAAATAGACATAAGCTACATACATTAATTGCCAAAAGGCACACAAAGAAAGGGAATCATTTGTGGTTCTTTGCTTGAAATGCATTTAATTTGCCAATAATTGCAAACAAATATTTAGTTAGTTTTATTACATTTCGCTCCCTTGAAAACAAGAGAGAGAAAAAAACATCCGAATGTCTAAAATTGTAGTAAAAGTAAATAAACAATAACGCCAAATGCATTTCAGAGAAAATGTTTCAACAGGGATGGAAATTTCACTATTATAAGAATTTTTTTAGTACAGTAATATTAAGTAGGAACATTTAAAATAAAAAAAATTCGGACAAAGTATTGAAAACAGTTTTGAAATTCTTGCTTTTTTAATTTTATTTAATATGATTGAATTTTCCATCCCTGTTTCACTAAGAAAGTCTTCGAATTGAAAACCCATTAAAAATTGATCTTGTACATTAGTCTGAAACCTAAATAAACAAAAGATGTTAAAGTTCTCAAAGCAACATTTGCTGAATAAATATGAGTCGATATTTTTGTTTGCTTGTTCATTCATTAAGTTTAGTTCCTTTTCCAATTTTCTGTCATTTTCACTTTCGTATGACAATCATGTAATTGTTGTACTAAAAAACATTAAAACAGCAACAAATACAAATATTTTATCTACAAATGTTTATCAACAATTATCTCTCTTTTTTCAATACGATTTTCAATTGTTCAAAAAAAAAACCCAAACATTTAACAATAATAATCGATTTTGAGCTCATGCATGTTTTGAATTTTTTAAAAAAGGAAAAAAAGAAGGGAATAATGAAAACCACAATTATCCCCTAGAAATATTTTAAATTCAGTGGGTATTGCTGTTGCTATAAACTGATAAGCATCAATTACAAATATCTAACGCCTTTAGAAAAATTAGACAAAAACACAATAAACACGTACCACTACAATTAAAAAACATAAAAATTAAAGGACAACAACCACCAACATAATAGAGGTTTAGAGCCATTTAGGTACTAAATGAAAAAGTTTTGTTGTTGTCGGCTTTCGTGTTGTTGTGGCTTCACTGTTGTTGCTTTTGTTGTTTGCTTACATGTTTGTAGTTGTTTGATTGTTTAAGGTGGATCCTTTTTTGTAATTGTTACCTAAAATATTCTGAGTATTTCTCTATTATGAACGTGTTCGCCAAATGTTTTTTTTTTTATTGTTCTTTCCCCATTACGGAAGTAACTAATAAAAATTGTAGGAATCGAAATTTTAAAAGAAATCATTAATAAACCGATACAATTTAAACTACAGTGTAACGATTTGGTACAAAAATAATATTCAGTTTATGAATATTGTAAATATACTTAAATAATAGAGGGTCTAATTTCACTGACTTTTTTATCGCAGGAAACTCATAAAATTTCTGTATTATTCCTGTGAATTTTTGTAAAGCAAACCTTAAACTATGTTCACGCCTTGTAAATATTTGACGTCCTACACGCAACCACTAGTTTTATTAAAAAAATGTATGCGTTTGTAAAACGTTTGCTGGATCAAACATCATTTAACCGTTTCTTAGTTGAATTACAAAGAAAGATAAGGAATTCAATAAAAATTGTTAAAAATAAAGCTAAAGTTTGATCATTTTGCTGGTCATGCTTTTTTGTATTTTTTTGGTTAAATATTTGTAAGGTCTAAAAATACCTTTACAATAGCAGATACGATTTATGCTATTGGTAATTACCCAACAAACACGAAGTTAAACCTTTGATTTGAAATGACTTTATCATTTGACATCATACACAATTTTCAAACATTTTTCAACTGTTTGATTTTAACATTTGAATTTAAATTGATAATGATTTGAATGTAAACATTTGACATACAATGTTTTATGAATTTGTAATCAAATGGTTCTCAAATGTTATTCTGAAGCCAAAAAAAAAAAAACTTGACAGCATTGAAGGACAAAATAAATGTAAACAATAAAAAATGGCGATTAAAGTTAATTGTGGTACACAATTAAAAAATAGTTACATATTACTTGAAGTGAATTCGCCTTTAAATAAACCTTAATTTGTTACTAAAAAATATAAAATATATTTGTGATTAAAAAATTAATTACATACAAAGTGTTAGAATGTAAATAAAAATAAAACGGGAAAGTGAAGAAATTATAAATTTGTTGTACGCTCGCGGTGCTACGCCATGACAATCCTCAAAACAAAAAGTTGCCAAATATTTCATCTTTGCAAGAAATAGAGGAAGGAAAGAAGGATGGTTTCTTCTTTTGGCAGAGATAAACCAACAGGTAAAACCATTTAGGGCCAATTTTTTGATTTTGTATTTAAATATTATTTTTCAGCGACCGTTATCACCGTTTCTGAAAAGGTGATATGGCTTGTTGCTTACACTTACCCCAGCAAACACAAAATGTTGATATTAAACTAACTGCCTATTTCACGATATCAAAATAATTTTTTTCTCTTTGTAGTTGTAATTTTACAAACGAAACTTTTTTTCAACATCGAAAAATAGGCAGAAAGAATGTCTTGACACAAAAAAACATACTTAAACGCTAAACGACAAAAAGGTTTTTAACAGGTATATGATGAAAATAGATCGATTTAAAATCTTTTTTAACAGGTGAAATGAATATTGACCGATTTTAAAATCCATATCTGAATTATTGTCTAACCCCTTTATGCGAAAAAAGTAAAAGTTTATATAAGTTAACCAACACATTAACCCCAGCAAATGTGTGGGTTAACTAATGTGAACTTAAATTTTTTTTGCATAAGGGGGCTAATGTTCAAAATATAGTTCAATTAACATATGGGTAATTCCATGTCAAATCGACCACGAATGGGACCCATGTGTGAAGGTTCCTTTTATCCTATAAAGAAAATAAATCAACGAAAACAACTTTAAAATTATTTTTCAAAAGTTATGTCATATTCAAAATGTCATAATTTTGCCGAATTATCCGAATGTGTTGAATTTATTTTCCCAATGTCTCAAAAACTACTTCACATACGAAGATGATTTGTATGTCATTTTAAAGAGAATATTTGTGGCAACAAACAATATTTAAAAATACATTATTAATAATTAATAATTTTATTTTTAATTCTGTTTTTGGCTGATTTTTTTTTTATATAATACCTCAAACTGTTCTTTAAAAATCCTGTAGCTTTGAAGGAGGTGTTTTTTTTATTTTTTAAGATATAATTTTTTTTCTTTCGCAACATGTAAAAAAATATTCCTAAAATAAAATTTTAATATTTTTATTTTGAGCAAGAAGAATTTATTAAATCTGATTTGTTTGATTTCTACGTGTTTAAAAAAAAGTAACGATATTAATAAAGTTTATTTTGCTTACTTTTTGCATTTTTTATTGGAGCTCAATGTGGGTACTTTCAAAGAAAAGTCCACTTTTTATAACTTTACTTCTACAAGAAATTAAATGAGTTTTACACATTCCGCTTATTCGGCGAAATTATGACCTTTTGAATTTGACATAACTTTTGAAAAAAAAAAATTTTATTTTTTTTCGTCAATATATGTTTCTTATAGGATGTAAGCAACCTTTTCACCGAATTTCATTTAAATCGAAAGGTGTCGGATCGCACTCTTGGTCGATTTGGCATGGAGTCACCCATATACAATTTAATATTTAAAAGAATATAGACATGAGGAAAGAGAAAAATGTATTAGCGCACACTGGCAACAATTTGATTGTATAGACCGGTAAGATTAAACACTTGCCCTTTGTTAAAAAGCTGGAGCAATTTAAACTTTTAAGTAGTGTAGAAGCAGCCCTTTAGTAGGATCTTTAAGATTTGCGATCTTAAGAGACCTGCCAATTTTGTATTTTGGATTTTTGCCAAAACCTAGGGGTGGACTGTACCTGATTTCTCCGAGGATGCAACAACAGAAAGTGAAATTTCGATGAAATTATCCCTACAAGCCCCTGGGGGTGACATATAAGTACAAATGTATATTATAATCAGTGATGCCAATTTAGCTATTTAGTGGCTAGATTTAGCCATTTTTCACCTTGTTTAGCCATTAAAAAATGAGTTTAGCCATTAGCCATTTTTCAACTTGTTTAGCCATAAATTTTTTTTGCCGTTTTCCTTTAAATTATAAAAATTTATAAAACTGCTAAAAGTAAAACAAACATTTTTAACAATTAAAATGCATTTAATTTAAATCACAACTTTTATAAATTCTGAAAATCCTTACAAACGATGAGGATGAAACATCTTTTAAAATAAAGGAACAGTATTAATTCCAAAATTAAATTCAAAATATGGATCAACACAAACAACAAACGTTTTCTTAATTTTTGAAAGTATTTCAATATAAAAATTCAGGCGGCAAAAAAAACTTTTAGAAACTTCAGAATTAACTATAAATTTGCTCTCACTTTAATGGTCTAATGCTGACGTAGAGGGGGTATTTAGCCAAGTTAACATAGTTAAAAGTGATTTGAGAAATACGTTACATTTAGCAATCATTAATTTGATTTGATCAATTATTAGGTAAATATTTTTACCATGACAATAAAATATTTTTTATCTTTTTTTTATTTTTTATTGTAGATTTGGTAGATTTTAGATTTGGGTAAATGTTGTCATGACTATGATTAACCTTGAAAATATTTATTGATGATTTAATTTTTGAAATGCTAAAATATTTATTAAAAATTTTTAAATAAAAAAGTTTTAACCGTTTTTTTTAGCCAATTTTGAGCCATTTTTATTTATTTATAAGTTGGTGGTACCTTCTATAACAAAACAAAAGTTTTTTATAATAATAGAAGAACGAACATAGTTATTTGTTTAACAGTTAAGCATAATAAAAAAAAAAAAAAAAAAATATTTTAAGATTTAACAAAAATTATTTTAATTAAGTTATAACTATTGAGCAGGTAAAAGGAGGAGATTAAATAATGACATACAGAGTAAGTTATAAAGAGTTTAAAAAGATCAGGAAGTAAATATGTATGTATATAAAAAGGGAATGGAGTTTTAGTTACAATAAAAATTGATAATTCTTTTTTTAAAAAGTGGTGCGTTGCTGGTTTCCCTAATGATTGGAGGAATAGTATTCCAAAGACGTATTGCATTTACGAAGAACTGCCAATTTGATATAAGCGTATGGTGTCTCAGTTGTATTAAAGTTCTGTTTCTGCCAAATCGACTAAAACTAAGCCGGCTATAAAGGTAATCAAGTTCGTGAGTTGATATGATTTTGTGCAAGAATACCAATGTTCGTATTTTCATATGATCATGGAACTGTACGCCGAGAATCTTCGCTGCGTAGAAGGTGATATGTTCACTATTTCCGTAAAGCTTAAGTCCACATACGAATCTAGTGATGTTGTTGAACGTTACATTAAGTCTCGCTTTACTTGTTGCATCACAACTTGAAAAAACTTCACAGGCATAAGTTAAGGTGGGTATTAAGTAAGTTTTTGCAAGCAGCAGCCTGATTTTGAGTGGTGTACAGTATTGTGTGGGCCATAGAGTACATAGCATAGAGAATGTTTTTCCACAGGCATTTGTGACATGATCTGCCCAGGTTAACTTTAGCCATTTTTTTCCAGTAAATTTAGCCATTTTTGGTCATAAAGTTTTGTTAACACTGCCTATAATATGAATGCCCCGGTAGGCTAGTTTTAGTATATTTAAAAAAGCTAAAATATGCGATGATTACGGGTTCGATTTCTGCCAGAGCCGCTGATCTTTTTCACTAAAGGCGGCTAATTGCCTTCGTTACCATTGATGGGTTATAAAGTTTTTTTTTTATTTACTAAAAAACTTGAATCTCAACAAGATTAGGAAATTGCAGAGTTCCATTAAAAATTAGAACTCCGTTCAAAATTAGGCAAATTTTCAATATTTGTAGAATTTTTAATAATTTTCTAGGTTTTCCAAGTTTTTGGCCGTGTAAAGCAAATTTAAGTTATTCCCTTAAAATCTGAAAATTAACCTTTAAAGTGGCAACTGGTCACATAAGAAACATATAATTTGACTTAGTTAATAAAAGAAAAACTAATTCTTCTATGGAAGTGAAAAGAGAATGCCATTTCCTTTCCTCTCTCTCCTTAAAACTCAAGACTTGACGGCTAAGACTTGAACAGTGTGAACCAGTCACCTAAAAGTTTTCTTTAATTTGCTTATGCATATGAGAGACTTTTCGTTAATTTTTGATAGTACCCTAAGCTAACTTATGCATATTGTGGTTGGTCCTTTAGAAATATTTCTTGCAGAATAACAAAAAATATTCTGAATTTTGTTTAGTTTTTTTTTTTAAATTGAGATACAATTAAACTAATAAGTTTACCATTATAATTTCTTATCATGTTTGTAGGCTTAATTCCAAGCGAAAACATTGTACTTCAAAAAAAAAATGTTATTGCTTAATTTAGTGCTCAGTAACTTTAACATGCTAACAATACAATTTTCGATAATCTTGAAGAGTTTAAGTGCGTATGAAGTGTATCTTGTATCTTAAAGAATGCCAAGTACTTAAGAATTGTGCGAGTTGATTGAGTAAAAATATCTTAAACAACACAGCCATTTAAAGTACAATCACTTGATGTCAACAGTTTGAACAAATAAATTAGTATATCAAAGGAAAAATTTTTATTTTTTTTTTTTATTCTCTTTATTTTGTAAAATAAAAACTTCCTTAGCAAAAGTTTTCAACTACAAAACAAAATCGCTGCCTTCGCTTCCCTGCCTCGAGGTCCAAAAGACTTCTTTAAAAATTTATCTATAAAACTAAAGCATTCACTAAATTTAGAATAAAAAATGTGAGAGGAAATATTTTTACAGCACAGATAGAGCAGCCAGCGTGTTGAACTAAAAAAGTGCCAGCGGTTATTTTTAAGTGATAAGTCAGGTAATCTTATGGTGTGTGTATCTAAAAGATTTAAGTGCTTTTACTTTATTGAAGTTTAGTTAGACAGGCACACTCGCACACACACACACAACTTTTATACATTTAGATTTAAAAAAAATGTTTACACAAAACATGCAACAAATTCTCCCGGTTATGTGTGAACTTTCTTGAGGTTTAAGTTTTTGTTTTTGGCATTTTGAAAAAAATTTTTTTTTTAGGAAAATTGTTAATTTTTATTTGTAGTTTATTTAGTCGCTTTTTTGTTTTTATTTTGAGGGGGAAAAGTTAAAGAGAACGTTAAGACAATATAAACACAATTTAGCAGACCATTAAAACTATTTAGGACACCACCAGCTTTTGTTTATTTACATACGCGTACGATTTTAACACGGTCCGGTCCGGTCCGTGTTTTCTTTGGGTTGGTTGATGTTACAGATTTTTCGGTTGTTTGGTATTTTCTCTGGGGGAAAAAAAGTTTTTTAAGAAAAGTAAATAAAATTAAACGTTTTAGTTAATTGTTTAAAGCTTTTAGGCAAACAATTTTTTAATTTTTATGAGTATATACATACATACGAGTACATATCTATGTAAATACATGTTTTTGTTTGTTTATGTTTATTATACCATTTTCGGTTTACAGTATTTTCCATTTCGTTTTTGTAAAAATAAACTTAAAACAAAATTCCTTGTTGTTGCTTGGTAAAAAAAATTATTTATTTGGTTAATTTTAACATTTTTTTTAAGTTACCAAAAAAATGTTTGTGTTAAATGCACTCAAGATTTATGATAACAATTATAAAGGGGGAAAATTAATTATGTCCGCTGAAATTAATAAAACACTAAAACAAAAGATCGAAGTAACTAATTAATGAAGAAGATATGCTTTTCTAACATAACTAAAACATTTATTTTATAGGTCACTTGGTCTTTATAAAATTTCCAAGAAATTCCTTAAATTTTCCATCATATTTTTATAATACTCAATTTTATTTATAATTCACACATATGGCACTAGTTCCTCTAAAGAGAGTCAACTCAAAATGTTTAAATTTTCACTTTGAGCAAGAAATCGATGTACAGTGGTAATATCTACCTACTGTAAGAGTTTTCTCTAGTATTTTGTCAAAAAAAAAAAAAAAAAAAAAATAAAAAGAAATTCTGTGGTATCACCCTTTGTGATATAAGAGTACATATAAAAAGAAAACAGTTTTTTGGCTCTATTGAAAATTTATAAATTTTGAGTTAACCCCCTTTAGAGAGGGCGATATGTTTGTATGAATGTAAGTTTTTTGGACAACTTTTTTAAGAAATTAATTTTGAATAAAATGAGCCCAGCGGTAAAAAGAATGAGTAAACAGGTTGTCATTAGGAGTAAGTCCTTCCACACTCCCTTTACAAAAAAACTCGTTACCTTCCCAAAGAAAAGAGTAAGAAAGGTCACTTAAAAAAAATTAAAACTGAACGACTTCCTTTCTCGCTTCTTAAAGAAGGGAGTAGCGAATGGGTACTAAATATTTTGAATACTGAATATTCGCGGTCGTCGTTGAAAATTTTTTAATTTTAGTTTTGGTCGCCGTTTACGTATGTCTGACTGGCGTTTCATATCGGCTTCGAGTGGAATATTATGACATTTATAACGTAACGACGTAATTACTTTTGATAGTTTTCGACATGAGTTACAGACACACTTTTTTTCTCACATTTCGAGAAACTATGGAATATATTGTTTCACATGGTAGTGATGCGAGAAGTTCTCACCAAAGTTACAGAACATGGGTACTGGTTTGTAAATTGCTATTTGTGTGTATGTAAATATATGAGGTATTATTATGCTAATATTTAAATAATATAAGGAAAATATTAATTTTGGCAGAACATGCTTCCAGTGCGTTGGGGAATTCAGTTTCTTCGTTTATTTACATTGTTTTATTGTTCAAAAGTAAACGAAAAAAAGAATGAATTTGTTTATAATTTCGGAAAGGTGTCTGTATTTTCACTTCAGGCAAAATTAAATTGGCAATCAATCGTCCATCTATAGCGTTCGCCGTTGACGGTGATGACTTGGCCAAGTCGTTCTCAAAGAAATATTTAACGACAACGCTGACAGCCCAAAATCTACACCAACCAGTGACTTTTTCGGGATGCATTAAAATCTTTTCGATCTTATGTGCATTTCCCAAACTCTAAAATTTGGTTTAATGGCGCACCCATATATCCAAAAATGATCCGCACCGCTGTTTAGAATTTATCGATAAAAATTAGGGCCGGTACAGAGCCACCCAGTTTAATAAAAGAGTTTTATCATTTGCATGTCTTTCCCGTCCATTCTGATTTGGCAGAACAGACTGAATAAATGGCAGCCAATTTCACAGATGTACTCGTAGCTTATACAATATAGATGTTATCAACTCCCTATTGGATTTAGATTTATCTTTTACAAAATTACCGTATGTCGAAAATATTTTTTAACTTCACTGATAGATCGTGGGAATTATTCCAATCAGTAGATTAGTTTATTTTCAAATTAATCATATTTTAACACCCTAAAATCTTGTTGGGATATTCGTACATGCATATAAACATCTTCTCAAATGATTTTTATTTCTATAAATAAGTATTGCGGAGAGAGAACTAAGGGAACTAAATAGCAGTAACGTTTTAGAAATTTAATTACACAGAAAATAAATGTGCGTGCCTTAATCAGATAAAAAGTGGTAGTTAAATAATCAAAAAATTTAAAAAAATAATAAATATTAATAAAAGAAAAAATACGATAAAAATTGTTTTAAAAAAAAAAATAACTTGACAACAAAGAATAAGTATGAGTACTAAAGTTTTAAGGCAATAACTACTAAATACAGACTCATTTAATGAACCAGGAAAAGAAACAAATGCAACACACCCTCAACAAAACAATTGTTTATTTTTATCTTATTTAATTGAACAGAAAATTCTTATGATAAAATCAACAAAAAAAAAATCTAAAAACGAATAAAAAATTTCCTGTTAGTTGCTGTAAATATGATATATTCTCAAAGATTAAAAAATTGTTTTTAAAAATATTGAAACTGTTTTTATATCCTCCACCACTAGTGGCGAATGATGGTATACTCAGTTTGTCATTCCTTGTGAAACTTTCTTAATATTCATCTAAGAGACCAAAAAGTATATATTTAAGTTATTTTGGCTCCTTGAGTAACTCGGAGTCGATTAAGCCATGTCCGTCCGTCTGTCTGTCTGTCTGTCTGTCTATTTGTCTGTCCGTATATTTTAAACGCGCTCGCTTTCGAAAGACTCGAAAGAAAAAAACAATATTGGTGTCAAATTGTTTCTAGTTATTCTTAGCAGCTTGGGATTGGAATCTAGCATAACCGGGCTAGTAGGAAAACGGTTATGGGCCCAAATGGCGAACAACCTTCTTAAAAAATGTATATCTTTGTTACAAAAATTAACATCAATTGATGACAAACTGCACAGATTCTGATGATTCCGTAGGCCCCATATACCTACCATTAAAGTATACCTTAAACCGCAACAAATAATGATATTGGGTTTTATTTTAGTCTGTCATAGTTTCATAAGATTAGAAATTACTCAGCCGAATTTCGTAAACAACGGTCCATAAATTATAATAGGCCCCATATAAAGACAACTCTCGAAAATAAACTTAAGTATGCCCAAAACCGTAGCGAATAATAATATTGGGCTATTAAATAGTCTGTCATAGTTTCAAAAAATTAGGAACTACTCTACCCAATTTCGTGAAGATCGGTCTATATTTTACTATATGCATATAAAGCCCTAAAATAGTAACTAAAAACGCGTTTGTGGGGAAATTCGTAGTCGAAAAGCCAACAAATTGTAGGGGAATGTAAGAAAAGATAAACCTACTGATTATTGTTGGTGTTTTGTGTAAGCTTTGATATCATTGCGTGCTTGTAATTCTCATTCGCTTTACAGTTTTATTTGTATAATCACCCTTATTCCATTTAACGTCATCGCCATCGTCATCAATTAAATATCAAAATCAATTTTTATCGACGTCGCCATCAATTCGATACAAAACTCTTATTTCATAACAGCAATGTAACGATGTCGATTGTTTATTGTTTTTTAAAGTACATCTCTAATAATTTAGACAGTTTGTTTTGTTTTCAGTTTTGATGTTTGTTTCTTAAAATTTTTTGCTTTCAAAAAGGGTAGCTTGATTTATTCTGAAAAATTCCCTTACTAATGGCATACGTCATTGCACTTTTCGCCCTGTATAAATCAAAACGATATCGTTTCGTATTGATGACGCTAAATGGAATAAGGGTGAATATCTTTGCTTTTCCAAAGTCTTTGGAAAATGGTTTCCTAATAATCTAGCTTATCCCCCAACAATAAAATTTAGTGTATTTATCAAAAATAAAAATTGGGGGTTTAGAATGTCATGAGGAAATTATTTATAAGATTTCATAAAAAAATTTGTATTCCCGAAAATAACTTTAAAATTTGGTTTAATATCGTTTTTATTTGATATGCATAAAACTGCCACTAATTTGAATACTGTGAAATCCATTTTTATGAAGATTAGTTTTTAATCTATGGATCCCATATAAAGCCCACTCATGAAATCTTCGTACTGTGGATGGAGGGTACTAAAAATTCGGCACAGCCGAATATAGCATTTTTCCTTGTTTTTTTATTTTTTAAATAAATAAATTAAACTTTTGGTGTTCTAAATCTCTTTTTAAATAATCACCTTAATAAGAATAATGAATGCATTTCTTAAAACAATTTTTTTAATTTTTTGTTTATAAATTATTTTGATAAAAAAGGGTCTTTTACTATCTCCTGTCAGTTTAAGTTTAGTCATGCATTACAAAATCATAAAAACAAGATATTTTTAAAGTCATTTATTTCCCCAGAAAATTTTAAAAACTTTACACCTCATAAATAACCAAATATGGCGTTTTCTTTTTTTTGGTACATATTTAGTATTTTTATAACTTTTCCTTAATATGAATGAAAACATATTTTATGTTTTTAAATAGTGATAAATCCCTTGATGCCTTTTAATAAGTAATAAATTTGCCCATTTTTTAAACAAAACTACACACAAAATTATTTATTATAAAATAATAATGCTGACTTTTGTGTCCATACGTCCATCCATCTAAAATATAATTTCTATTTTATTAAGTGTCTATGGCTTGGAGTTTTGAAAAGTAAGTATTCAAAAAAGGCCTGTCTGTTAGTGATTCTTTATGATCTGTTTACATTGATACCCTTTTGATCTTATTATTGCCTTTTTTCGAAAAAAAAGTATTAAAATTTTTTTATATATTTTTTTTTTTTTTGTTATTTTTTCAATGTATGGTGGATGATTGTCTTTAGTACGTCAAGCCTATTTGTTGTAGCTGTAAGCGGTTTGATCATCAATAAATGATTTCTCATAAAAAAAATTCACATTTAGCAAGTTTTTTTTTTAGTTCAGCTCATGTTAGAAAAGTCAAATGTTGAATTTAAAGATTTTATTTTTATTAAAGAATTGTAAGTAAAGTTAAACAAACAATAATGGACTAAATAAAAAAAGAAATATGTTCACACAGTTAATTGTAATGACAGTTAAACCATTACTAGCCGAATTAATACCCGATATCGTTCATATATCACATCAAAAGTTGTATGCAGCGTTTCCGTTATGCGTTACTCCTTGGAGACGTAACGTGACAAAAAGTGGACCTTTTTTGTAAAAGTGCCCATGTTAAGCTCACAATTCTACAAGTTCCCAATTTCACCAAATAAACAAAAGCACAACCTTATTAATGTTATTACTTTTTTTCTTTCCACCCCTTTAATTTAAGATTTGATAACTAAAGGGTGATTCATCGTGAGGTTTGATTTTCAATATGCGTTTTTACAGATCTCGTATGACTCATATCAAACTGCTTTATCATTTTTGTTTAGTATAGTTTGACAAGTCATCATGGAAAGACTCACAACATAACAGCGTCCCCAAATTGTTCAGCTGTATTACGAAAATCAGCATTCTGTGAGAAATGCTTTTCGTACGATTCGACGAACTTACGGTGCGCATAATCGACTTACTGAAACCACTATTGCGAACACCATTCGCAAGTTTTAGTCCCAGCTTTTATTAGTGGATGATCCTCGACTGGTTAGACCACATCCGGTACGTGATGCAGTTTATGGTCTGGTCCAATCACTGGTCAATATTCCCTCAAAAATTAGGAAAATCAGAATGTTATCGTCAATGAAAACCGCTATCGCACCAAGTTAATAAACTATGTGCTTCCTGAAATTCAAGCGCATGGTTGCGGTTAGGTCTGGTTTCAAAAAGACAAAGCTACGAGCCATACAGCGCGTGAAACAATGACCTTGTTGAGAAATTATTTTGGTGAGCACTTTATTTCATGTTTTGCTACGGTAAATTAGCCCCCTAGAGTCCTAAAGTCTGAGATCTTCAGGAATTAGCCAGTGACGATTGACGCCTTGGAAGCCAATATTACTCGTGCTATTTGCGAGATACCAGTCGCTATGCTCGAACGAGTCGCACAAAATTGGACCTTCGGAATGGACCACCTCAGATGTAGTCATGGCCAACATTTACATGATATCATTTCAGACAGTAAATGCCATAAATTGTCCATTTAACCGACAATAAAAATATTAAATTCACTTTAAAATTTATATGTTTTATTTAACATTATAAATCAAACCTCACGATGAATCACCTGATACTTGTTGCTCAAAATTACAAGATTTAAATGTTTTTTAAGATTACTTTATTAAAGCTTATGAAAGAAAAAAAAAATCATATATTAAAAAAACACCTCCATTAAAATTTCAGGGTCTTCAAAGAACAGTATAAAAAAAATCCGAGCAAAAAAAATTTAAGTTTTTGATTAGTCAATTTTGAAAATTTAAAAATCTTGCAGATATTTCGTTTAAAAAAAAAAATAACAATTTTTTTATATATTTTTGTAACACAAGTATTCTTTTTAAAATGACGTAAGACTATTTGTACATAAATTAGTTTTCGAGATATTGAAAAAATAAATTTTGAATTAGAAAATGAAAAATAGCCCCAAAGTAAAAATCGTGATTTTATTTGGGGCCATTTTTTTATTCCTTGGTGTTGGGAACATTATTCGTTTCACTTAAAATGCAAAAACACCCCCAACGAAAAATTGAAAAAAACCCAACAAAAAAAATAATTGCCGTAAAATTGCGAGTTGCTGTGTCAAATGTTCAATTTTGGGGCCTTTTTTAATAAAAAGTACTTTAATACTTAAAATACACTTTTTGAAACAAAACATTCTTTAGTTACACAAATAGTTCCCCAACGTAAAAATACATATTTTTAACATGAAATAACCTTTTATAAACAAAAAGTACTTTTTTTCTAAAAAGTACTTTATTTTCAAATTTGTTTTAACACTAATTAATATTAATTTTTTAAAAATATTTTTGTACTTACGAATTTGTATGAGGACCACTGCGTCCCTTATGTAATGCAATACTGAAACCAAACATGGTATTGGAGTCCAAGCTTTGATGTTTCGTATAGCTGGGTATATCAATGTTGTAGGCCGTAGCGTAAGGACTAAATAACGTTATCCAACAGACCAACAGCACAAGCATCCATCCTGAGGTAGTTTTTTTAATGTAGTAGTTGTTGTTTTGACGCAGGGGTAGCGACCGTTGTCTCGGTGTTGCGGAAAGTTTTTTCAGCTTCATTGTGATGTTATTTTCCTATTATTTCGAGTATTTTTTAAATTCAGCAATTATTTTAGATTCTTTTATTTTTTATTTTTATTGAACACAATTTTTTTTTATAATTAAATTAATTGATTAAAATTCGTCATAATTTTTTAATTATTTTATTTTGTTTAAGTAAAGTAAGAGACCTCGTTTTGTTGGGTGGGTTCTTGTTCTTTTTGTTGATTGTTAATTATTCTTAGATAAATAAATTTGATGTTGAAGTTGTCGCAATATTTGTTGTCGTCGTTATTGCTAAAGATCAAAAAAGTTGAGGAGAAAAATGAATTGAAAGTACATATTGGAATTATAAAAAAAAATTATTTTTTTTCTTCTTCTCAAGGTCTTTTATTCAAAACTCACGCAATGTTAAAAAAAAGTTTAAAATAAAATGTCTTTTGTAACTTTGTGGTTATTTTTATTGTTTAATTTTGTTTAAAAAATATATTTTAGAAGATAACACAGCATTTGTCAAAATTTGTTCTACATTTATATGGAATAGATATTTAAGAGCAAAATCACATTAGTGGCTTATATGAGTTCCCCTAAAACTTAATACCAAATTTTAACAATTTTTAGTACTAACTGGAATAAAAAAGAAGTTAAACAATAATTTCTTAGCTTTAAATAACAAATGAATACAAATAAAAAAAGAAGACAAGACACAACTTTAGTACAAAAATGATTTCTAGTACGAAAAAATTATTTAAAAACTATTGTATGGAAAATAATCCTTCTTTTTCAACCTTAATACATTTTGATACTAAAAAAACTGCTTAAGTACTAATAAAAATATTTCAGCTCCAAAAAAGGACTAAATATTAATATCTATTTATAGGTAAATAAGTATTGAAAACCGGGTTGAATATTATATAAAAGAAAAGTTTTATTATCAAACGTGTGATTTACAACAATAAGTGCTGCTTCCCACTCTTCAAGTTTTAGCCGTCAAGTCTTGAGTTTTTAGGAAAGAAGGGAAAAGAGAATTCCTAAAACTTGAAGAGTGTGAACCAGCACTAAAAAAATGTAAGAAGGTATAGTCGGTCGAACTCGAATATACTAGTCTACAACACAGAATTAAACGGCAATCTTAAATCCGCCAGAACAAAATTATGTTATGAGGTTAAGATTCTTGTAAAAGTTCTCTGTGCGGAATATTATTTAGATATCTTCATCTGTATGAGAAATGTTTGACACTAAGTGATTTTAGGGAGGAGACCTTTGGTTAATTTTGGACCTATCAGCACAACATTTTGTTATAATATATAGCGATCTTAAAAGTTATGTCACCAGTTTTTATGTCATTACCAATATTTATAAGGAAATTATGGCATTAAAAGCTGTTTTCGGGAGTAGTATTTGTATGTGAGCTGAGGTCAAATACGAACCGATTCCAATTAAATTTGTTAAGATTATGTAGATTGCAAAAAAATAAGTTTGGACCAAATTTAATCCACATAACAACACAATAAGATGGCTTATGGGCACGTAGATGCTTACCATTTTCCATAGTCCTTGTGACAATTTGAGACTATGAATCAAATTTCATCAAATAATCTCCAAATTGCGACCTGTACTTTGCGCTTAAGGTTTACATGGACAGCCAGACAGCCTACCAACCAGCCCTCCAACTATACGGACGGACGGACTTCGTTAGATCGATAAATTTAAAAACACCTTTAACTTTAATCGTTATTTTTAAATGTTTACATTATTTAATTTTAATTTGAGAATAAGATTTGATAACCATTTGATTTCACATTGATAAAACATTTAATGTCAAATATTTGTATTCAAATCATTTTCAATTTAAATTCAAATGTTAAAATCAAATGATTGAAAATGGTTTGAGAAATGTGGTTAACATCAAATGATAAAGTTGTTTCATATCAAACGTTTGACTTCGTGTTTTTGGGGAATAATACGTTTGTACTGATGCTTCTAACTCCTTAAAATATTGGTCTTAGCACCGCCTTTTAATATAACGATCCACTCAGAATCACTATTTAAAGAAAGATTACGTGAATGCGCCTTATTTGTGCGTAAATAATTAACTTATATTAGTAAGAATGTGAATAAAAAAGAAAATAAAACGGAAAGGTAAGAAACTATAAGTTTGTTGTGCGATTGCGGTGCTACGAGAAGCCATGCCAATCCTTAAAATTAAAGGCGCGAAGTACTTCGCCTGAATTTAAGGGTGGAAAGAACGCTATTTCATCTTTCAACAGCAGCTAATGTTTAGCTCACAATTTCTATTGATAAATAATGAATTTAACTTTAAAAAAAATAAATGTTATACATTTATGTTCCACATTGTATTACAATCTACATTTTTAGAACATTTGAAAAAAACGTTTTAAAGCAAGTTTAAAATAGATGCATTTGTAATTTGAAAATAATTTCACCTTTTTGTTGAGAATGCTTTGATTTTCAAATGACTTTCAAATTTTCATCAAACGTTTATCGTGTGAGAAATGATTGAAAATGACCTCGGTGGTTGTTCGGACCCTTTCCACTCTTGTGGTGTGGATATAAAAATGTGCCTCAGGACCAAGAAAGTAATTTTGCCTCAGAAATAATTTTTTTAAGCAATAAAAAATTATTTAGTAGTGTTTTTAATTAAAAAAGAACTTTAATTGCGTTAGGATTTTTTATTTAGTACTTCAAGTGTTCCACAAAGTACTTTCTGTCAGAATATCATTTTCTCAACACAAATGTCTCAGACAAATCAAAAAGAACAGTGTAATCATCTGAACAATTAAAACACTATCATATTTCTTAACGAGCTTATTTTAAATTAATTTTCATTGACAAAACAATAGACTTGTTGAGAGCAAATAAAAGTGTAATAATTTTAAAATGTTTTACATGCACACGTTCTTTTTAGGCTCAATAAACACTACTTTGTAATCAATTCCAGTTTCATCTGACATACAAATATGAGCACATGTAATATATTTGTCTGCTATATGTATGTATGACTGACAATCTGTTGCTCTCGACTTTTTTAACTCTATCAGACAGTCTGTCCGTCTGTTTGTGTATTACAAAACAAGCCAAGGTTAATAAAATAAGTTTAAATACTTCAAAAAAAAGTTAACAAAACAATAAAAAGCAGAATAAACATTTAGCAAATAATAAAGTAAATAAAACAAAAAAGTTGTCTTATTTTATCAGGTTTTTTTTTTAATTCTCTGTTTAAACAAATACATTTTTAACTTTTTTTTTTAATTTTTAAGGTAAAATCGCAGTACACAACCCCCGTAAGTCGGATATAAACAACATCTGTTGAGTGCAAAAGCAAACAAAAAAAGTTAAATTAACTTTTAAAATTAATTTCAAGAAAAAAAAAAACAACTTAGCTGACGTAATTCTGCAAAAACATCAAAATGCTAAAATACAGTGGGTGGGTTAACAAGAGAAACTTAAAAAATATTTAATTTTAAATTTCAGAAAATCAATTAAAGTACTATAATTAAAAAAAAAGATGTATGTTAGTATTCATAAAATATTTATATAGCTCTTTGATTCTGGATATAAAAAAACGTTAGTAGAATAAATAATTTCGATTAAAATAGTACTTAAGTACCCTAAGTACTTAAGTACGTATCACATATTTGATTAAGAAATACAAAATTTAATACATAACCAAAAAAAAAAAATACTTTAATTGCAAATAAATAATTTAGTACTTTAATACAGCGAAATGGTTTTCAGCTACAAAAATTCCATTAGTTCCCATAATTTCTAAATTTCATAAGTCATAGATTATGGACAAACATCTCTTCAGAAATGAAACAAAAAAGTACTTGAATACGAAAAAAGTTGTTTTAAAACCAATTATGTAGCAATTTTAAAAAAAGGACTTTAGTTCTAAATAAAAAAATTTAGTACTAAAAAGTAATTTCAGCTGTTCAAAGTTATTGCAAAGAAATCTTAATAAAAAAAACTTATTTTCATACATTAAAAGTATTTTAGTATCAAGAAAGTACTTTAGAATTTAGGCGACAAAAAAGTTCTTTACCGACAGAAAAGGTATTTGCTAAATAAAAGAATATACAATAAACTTTTAGGAAAATTCGCATTGGTATCTAAAAAAGTGCAAAAACGAACATTTAGTAAAAAATATAACATTAAAAAAAACTACCTTCTACAAAAATCAAAACAAAAAAAAATTATATCCAGGGGGCTAATTACGGCATTCGATATCGATCAAAACTTCTATTTAAATTTTATTGTAATTTCGATCGATATCTAATGCCGTAATTTGCCCCCAGAAAAACTTTCCAGTCGAAAATTTTCTTTAGAACGTAAAAATTACGAGGAAAGTATTCAAACACCCAAGCCTGTTCCGATATTCAAAATATTTTTTTATTCACCACTGTGTCTTGTTATTAACAATAACAAAACATGAGTAGTGATTGATAAATTACATTTGTTATTTTGAAATTTGCTTAGAAAAATAAGCATACAGAAAAAATCACGCAATTTTGTAAAACCTTAGCCCACTGTCTCGTTGACTGAATTTTGTTATTTCTCCGTTTCTTTTTTTTTTTTTGTTGCTTCTGTTGTATTTTTAAATTTTCAAAAAAGATCGAATTCAAGATCTATACTATTTGATCATGATCTGAAGTTTTGTTTTAATTTTGTTTTGTTTAGATCATAAACAATACAATTCAATGCATATGGAGGTTAAATGTCGTTTCTCTATATTTTTTTCTGTTTTTTTTTTTTTTTTTTTGTTGGTTTTAAAATTTGTACATTTTAGTAGAATACTACGAAAAACAGAACTTTACTCTAGAAAAAAAAGCAATATTTGCTTTTAATTTTGCACACATTAACAAAAAAAATTTTTTTTTCTTTTTGTAGATACATACTAATACAACTATAAATTTATATCTTTTCGAACTAAAATGTATACATCCAATAGTTTTTTTTTAGCAAAATGAGTGTATTGGAGTATGAGCTAAAGTATCTAATAAACATTTGCCGCCTAAAAAGAAAAAGATGCAGCTAAAAAGACACGAGTACGTCTGCCTAACTTGCGACAACAAGTCATTTTGTTCATTCCAACTTATACAAGCAACATTATTCTTATAAACCCAACAAACACGAAGTCAAACCTTTGATATGAAATGACTTTATCATTTGATATGAAGCACAATTCTCTAACCTTTTTCCACTGTTTGATTTAAAAATTTGAATTCAAATTGATAATGATTTGAATATAAATATTTGGCATGCAATGTTTTATCAATGTTATTCTCAAGACAAAAATAAATTTGGCAGCACTAACGTGAAAAGTTAAATGTGTTTTACAGTTAAAGAAAAACTACATATAAAGTGCATTCGCCTTTATAAAACCGTAATACCTATCTTGTAAAAAAAAATTTAATTATTGCTGAGTAATAATTAAATTACAAAGAGTAAAGCCCCAGTTAGGTGACAGTAACAGTAACGTTGCAAATCATGATTGATTCATTTTGTTGTATGTAAACCAGTTAGGACGATTATAGTTAACAGTAAGATGTAACTTAACCGTAACGTCTAAATCTGTAGAAAATAGATTTTTCTTACTTTTTTACTTTGCGGTTACATTATTGTAAAAATAAGTGGTGCCAACAGTTTATTTAAAAAAATTATGAATTTAGATTAAAAAATATATTTTTCTTTTATGTTCCACATGTTATTACAATCCCCATTTGAAAAACATTGGAGAATAACGTTTAAAAGCAAAATGAACATAAATGCATTTCTCAATTTGAAAATAATTTCCCCTTTTTGTTAAACATGCTATGATTTTCAAATAATTTTGAAATCATTTTCAAACGATTTTCGTTTGAGAAAAGGTTTAATTTAAAATCATTTTCAATTTAAAATCCAACCTTTGTGTTTGTTGGGAAAGTATCTTAATTTTTATTAAACGAGCATGTAGTTTTATTTGTGTTGTTTTCAGCGTTGCCATAATTTTTTTCAAAATAACTGCACCTTAAGAAAAAAAAAACTGAATTTAACTAAAAAAAACTGCGCATAAAAATTGCCAAAATAAAAAATATATAATTTAATTATAATTTTATGATTTTAATACAAATTTTATTTTAGTTCGGGCTTAGATTTCCAATTTGTCAAGTGAACATACATGAAAAATTGCTGCAATAAAGCTTTTACAATGTAAACTCAAATGCAGCTTTAAAAAAGAAACATCAAAAATCATAAAATATAGACAGGGACATAATTAAACTGTTAAAAGTAAAAGCCAAATAAACTAGTCAAAAGGCTTGGCAAACGTCAAAATTGCACATTTGTACAATCCTCTTGTGTTGTTAATTGGGGTATTTGACGATAAAATCACGTTTGTAGAAAAAAACGAAATGTTGTATATTTTCCAAACTGTTTGCGCTACCTAGTGCTCAATTAAATCATTTAAGTGAACATTTTGCAGTCAAGGAGAAAACGATGAAACATAAAAATTAATAGAATAAAAGTATTTTAATAGAATTTATTGAAAAATGATTAATTGAATTGGGTGGTGTATTTGTAAACTGAAAATGCGCCTTTCCCAAGCCGTTTGTGATTTTTGTTTGGCTCTTAAAGCTTGCCTCTGTTTTACGAGTATGTGTTAAGCACATTAGGTAAGGTTATGGCTTAAGAAATAAAAAATAATATAACAAAATTAAAATTAAAAAATTTTAATGCAAAAACTGCACAATTTACAAAAAACTTATTTTTTTAACAAAAAACTTCGAAACTGTTTGTTCAATGCTTAGAAAAACTGCAAAATGCAGATAAACCTTGGCAACGCTGGTTGTTCGATTCTTTTTATATGAAACTCAAAATCAAACAGAGTACTTTTATAATTCTGTTAGATTAAGTTCATTCATTCATTTCTAACAATTTATCTCAACATTTTAATTTTAAGAGAATTTGTTTTCGATAAAAAAAAGTCAAAGAAGAAAAAAAAGATAACAAAATGAGAAGATGAAAATAAAAACAAGAATATTTTTTTTATAATAAAAGATTTTTTAAAATTTGTTCACTGTCTTTTTTTAAGAAAACGTGACATCACTTTTTTTAATCGTTTTAATATCTGTAAGTTTGTTTGTTTGTTTTTTCGTATTTTAAACAAGTTGCACTTGTTTTTTTGCTAAATGCTATTTATGTCTATTATAATTGTTTATAAAGATTTTTGTTAATTTTTATATTTATATTTTTTTCTGTCATAAATTTGCATAAATTATTCTCTAAATTTCTTGTTTAAAATGGAAATTGTTTCAAATGATTTGGTAAACTGACTGTCTGACTGATGTAATGAATGTGTAACTTTCTGAGTAGATGAATGAATATTTGAACTATGAGTTGTATCCGTTGGAAATATTGAGTAGGTGCTGTTTTCAAATAATTTTTTAGTTTTTATTTTATTCGATTTTTTTTATTCATAAGTTCTTTATGTATTTTCTGCTTAAAAATTATATATCCACGTAAAATGGTTCAGACGTAGGTGTAATTTTTATTAAAAATACAATTTTTCACAATCATATTATTGACCTTAGTTTGCTTTTTTGATAAATTTTTGTTAAAGGTGTTTTTTTGTAGGTAACTTATAATTTAGAGTGGAATTTATTTTTAAGCTTTAAGTCAAATATTTGTTTTTTTTTTTAATTTTAAGCAATTCCCTTCAATAAGTTTTAAACAATTTTTAAGTTGTTAAACTTTCCGGTATAAGATCCCTTTCACACACGGCAAGTAAATTGCGCAAGGCTTGGTTTGTAGATGTAATCGGTAAGGTCGGGTTAAGGGGAAAAAATTGAGTACATACTTTGTTGTTCTCGCCAAGTGACTTGCACATCGAACTTGCCGAGTCTGAAAGGTCTACATGTTTTTCGTTAAATAACATTTAAATTTGTTAAAAATAACTTTTTCCAAAATTTCACTTTTAATTAAAAATAATTAAGCAAAAAAAATTAAGTAAAATTCCTGTCTTCATAAAAATAATTTAATGAAAATTAAATTCAATGAACTTAATTAAGCCTAATTTAAATATCTAAATTTGGATTAAAAATTAAGTAAAAATTTAAATAATTTTTAGAGAAAAGTCCGAAATCAGAAAGTACGAAAAAGGTACTTTTTTGAAATTTGATTGATCATCTCAGAAATAATTTTTTTTTTTTGTATTTTATTAACAAGACAAAATTGTATTAAAACCTTAATAAAGAACTTATAAGAAACTGTACAAGCTTAGCCGCCTTTTTCATCAACAAATAATTTAATCATGATGGAGAATTGAACAATTTTTGCTCATTCAAGCTTAAAGTTATAAATAAAACCCCGTAAACATGGGCAAATTAGTACTAAACTACTTTAATTTTTAAAAGATGTTTATATATTAGTACTAAAACTTGGAGTTCAATAATAGTATTAAAAACTATCTTAAAACCAAAAATTTTTTATATTCAAAATATAAAATATACATATTCATATTTCAGTACTAAAATTTTAAATTAAGTACACATCAAAAACCTTTTCTTAGTTTCAGTGCTAAAAAAACTTAAAAAAAATTCTTTGGTGTCATAAGTCCAAACTTAAGTACAAAAATATTAAATTTAGTACATACCAAAAACCTTTTTCAATTGTCAAAGACGGAAACTGAAAATGATTTTAAATCAAACCATTTCTCTAAAGGACAAACGTTTTAAAATTATCAGAACATCATTTGAGTATCATGGCATTCTCAACAAATCATTTGAGAAATGGATTTATTTTCAACTTGCTTTAAACAGTTATTTCCTAATATTTTTTACCAAATGTGAATTGTAATACAATGTGGAGCATTGTATATTTTATTAATATTTTTTTTTTTTTTTTTATTTGAAGTTATACATTATGAAGAATACATTATATATTTATATAAACTGTCAGCTAAACATTCCATAAACCATAGCTGCAGTTGAAGGAGGAAATAGCGTTCTTTCCGCTTTGTTAGTTTTGGTTATGCATTTCTTGTAGAGTTTATTTTTCGCTTTAGTGCTGCCAAGTTTATTTTTGATTTGAGAATAACACTTAATAACAATTTGATTTCCGATTGATAAAACATTCTATTTCAAATGTTTATATTCAAATCATTATCAATTTGAAATTATATGTTAAAAATAGAGTATCCAATTATTTGACTTTTGGTTTTGTTCGAGTAAGGAATTAATTGATTTTTAAATTTTGCTTTTGCTCGATTAATCGAATAAGAGTTTTAATATGTTCGAATTACTCGAATAAGTCGAATAATTCAAATAATTTTATCCAATGGAAAAAACATACATGTCTATTTGATTTGATACTTTTATTATATTAAAAAACAGGAAAAAGCAATAAAATAAAAATATAGTTAAACAATAAACAATAAAATAACAATTCATTTATACCACGTTTATAGTTTTAAAACTTTTAAATAAAATAAATGTCTAAAAAATCAAAAACCCTGCTGCAAAACATTCAGTTTTTAAGGCGCTAAAGAGACCAAAACAAGATTAAGGAAATAAAATAAAAGTAAACTATAAACAAAGTAAACTCTACTTCGGTTGAACAGAATATAAAACGGTCTGAAAGCCAAAGTTTAATACATGTATTAGTTTCGACAGCAACCGGGGTCATTAATTTTATT
This sequence comes from Pollenia amentaria, assembly GCA_943735925.1. NCBI lineage: Eukaryota > Metazoa > Arthropoda > Insecta > Diptera > Polleniidae > Pollenia > Pollenia amentaria. The sequence continues at coordinate 192,198,687 of OX031008.1, read as the reverse complement.
TCAGTGTATAATTTGGAGTTATGTTCCGCCTGCTAAAAAAAAAATACGGGAATGCAACATAGGCTTTAATTTCATATTTTTATAAATAATTTTTTTATTATTTATTTTATTTAAGACTTTTTTTGCCCCAGCATTTTTATGAGAGGTCCAGCCTATTTAACCAAATTTATTATTCGTAATTCAATTTAACTAATATATTATTCCTGAAAATCAAGTAAAATTGAAATCAATTGAGACTTATTTTAAGTCACCGTAGGTTTCCTGATTTTAAGAGAATTTATGGTTAAGATAAGAACTCAAAGTATGAAGAAACGTTTTAAGCTAGATCGTTTTCAAAGTTTGTCCGATTTCAAAATTACTCATATGAATTCGATTTACCGAACATGGCTGATAACTTTATTTTTCTACTCTATAGGCTTGGGTAATTTGTTTCTTTAACGTATTACTATTTTGCGCTAACAATCCGTGATTTTGTTTTTAATTACCTATCTAATGACACTTCGCTTAGTAAGGCGAATCTAAAATACCGAAAACGTCAAAATTCATCTACCCGTTTGAATCGTATGAGGTAAAAAAGGAATTGAAAGTCGGGTAAAAACAGATAACCCATAATCTGACAGCGTATAAATACTGATAAATTTTTTACAATAAACGTCAAACTCAATATAAAAAGCGCTATAACAGTACGAAAATGCATGCGTATGGAATAAGTAGTTAATCGTTTATTACATGATTTGTCTCACACACACCCAAATCTAAAAAGAGACTAAAATATGTTCAGAATATATACAGAATATAACAACATGTTATTTAGTTGTTATGTATTTTATTAGTTAGGAATCTAAAAAATAATATTTTTATATTAAAAAAGTAGAATTTTCTAGGAAATTAATTTTAATCGATTAATTGACATAAATTGTTCGAGTTATTCGTTAATTAAAATTGGCTATTTTGATTATTCGACCAAATAATGGCGAAAATTTTCTTCGATTAATCGAACAACGATTAATTGATTGGATACTCTAGTTAAAATCAAACAATAGAAAATGGTTTGAGAATTGTCATTTTAAATCTTAAAAAAGGAAAATATAATAGTTCTTAAGTATAAAAAGACTATGTTAGCACGTTAAACATTTAATATAAATTAGCAAAGGGGCTTCAAAATTTTTAAAGACATCTTCTTCATGCTTGGGCTGGGCCTACCCCTCACCTTTTTTTATTATTTTGCAGTTATAGTAATGTCGTTTGATTGCCATCTAAAGGGTATGGCTTAACCACTCTTGACCTGTTCTTTGCCAAATCGTATTATTAGACGCAGTTCTTGACCAGAAAATTTAAATTATTCTACGAAAGCTTTCATCTTTCGCGACCACTTGCATCTTTTGCATGTCGTGAGTGGCAGTATTTCATATTTTGCAAGCGTACTAGAGAGTCGGTTTTATATTCGCATTAAATAGCGAATTTTACCATGCGTAAAGATAATGTGGATGATTACCAAATTGTACCGAGTCAACTAAATGTAACCAAGTAACCGTTTGCGGAATTGACGAACTTATATGTTTGTTAAAAATACAAAAATATATATTTACTAACCAAGATTTTTAGTACTAGAGATAAGTTTGAACTCCAAAAAGTACTTGAATACTAAAAACAAAATCAGATAAAAAAAAACAAATTTAGGTAGCAACATTTTTTTTTAATAAAAAATAAAGTTCTTAGGTACAAAATAAAAAATTCAGTACAAAAAAGTGTTTAGTACTTAACACAACTTTAATACCAAAAACTTAAAAAAACGTAATTTAAGTACCAAATGAGAAATACTTAAATGTTCTTTTCTACTAACAATAACTTTAGCTTTGCAAAAGTTTCATTACGAAATGAATACTTGGGTGTCAAGAAAATTCACTTTAGTTCCAAAAATAAAGCAAAAAATTACCAGATCTTCAAAAATTAATTTAGGACCATTTTAGTACATAAAAATTCTTGCTACTTTTTTATCTATCATTTTCACTGTACTTTCTCATCTAAAGGATATTTCACCTTCAAAATTAATAGGTTTCGTGATTTTTTGAGACCGAAGGTTCTCTAGTACCACGGGAGTCATTAGTCCCGATGGTACGGCTGGCAGTTGCCTTAGGCCCCCAGCGACATACTCCCTTTTCTTTGTGCTTGATATTAGTTTTCTGGGAGGCACGCTTAATGAGGTGGTCAAAATTCTTAAAGTTGAGATGCTGGTTGTGGTGAAGATTTAGTAGTTTTATTAGGGTCGCAGGGCATGGGTAAGACCAGCTAAAGTCAGGATGTTGAAAGAGATGAAAGATTTAGATACCACGATTGAAGGTAGGTGTGCGTCAATGCGTTAGTAAAGGATGAAGAGCGTGGGTTTCGACTGCTCTAATTAGATGCTTCTGCGCAGGGAGTGCTTTCCATTTGATTATGATAAAGGGAGAATCCCACATAGAAGGCTGGTTTTTCACACTTGTTTGAAAGTTCGGCCTGTAGCTGTTCCCCTTGCTTCAGCTCCTAAATAAGGAGCGAATGTAAAATTTTAATTGGATTATATTCTCAAAAAATACCTCACGCACGAGGGCGTTTGGTAAACGCCTAGTTTTGTCACCCAGTGTATAAGATCCATCATTAGATTATGACAAATGGCGGGTGCTCATGTAAATCTATTTCCACATCTGTACTCTGGTACATGAATTGCCTTAAGTGGGGCTTACACTATCGAACTTGAGTGACAGTCATAAGTATCATCAGTCAACCACAAAATTATTTGTGGTTGGCGGTTGACTGACGAAAATTAGCGGCCCCACTATCAAACCAAGCAAAAATTTAAACAAAAAAAATGTTCGATAGTAAATACGTCACCTTTGAGAAAATCTTAAGAACTTTTATTGAAGGACGTTTTAAGGTATTGCATATACATATAAATATTTGTATTAAAAATTAAATTTCTTTTCATATTTTTTCAAAACCACAACTTTCGTCGGCCACCCCTTCATTGCCGCCAAATGTCATCATAATTGGATATTGACGTATAATTTAAATACAATTTAATTTGTTTTATTGCATTTTAATTTCTAATTATAATTTGTAGGTGTAAATTGTATGTAATTGATTGAAATACAAACAACTACAACAACTTTTCAATACAATTTTTTTTATTTTTCTTCATACTTCGATTCTATGGAAATTAAATGTAGATCGTTATTTATGTTGCAACTAACTACAAGACTCGATGCACTACAAGTCAATTCAATTCAATTTACGTTGCGTTGCTAACACAAATTTTTTTTTTTTGTTTTTAGTGAAAAAGTTTAAAACATGTTTGGCATATTAATTAATTAAAAAAATAGATAATTGTACATAAATAAATAGTTTATTGGAAAAAAATAAAAAGAATTTATATGAAATAAAAAAGGCCGCTTTTTGTATTTTTTTTTATGCTTGTACTCATTCGTATGGGGGGTGTACGTGCGTGAGGTTTGTAGAAAAGAAAAAATTGCCATGTGCTTAGAAAATAAATATTCTGTCAGACTTTAGACTTTCTTTTACTAACTTAATTCTCTAGTTTGCTTAAACAATATTTTTAAACCATAAACTAACTAAAAACCTAAATCATATTTGGTTAAATGTAAATAAGAAATTCTTTTGGTTTTCTTTACGAGTCTAATAAATTAATAGAAGTTTTATTAAATGAATTATTGGCGCCCACGTTTAGTTTGAATTTGAATTTGTCCATTCGATATTTTCATTATTTTTCTACCATTAAACCCACAATTACTTTTGGCCATTTTACATAACGACTAAAATGGTTAACTAGATTTTAAAGCGTATTATTTTTTAGTTGAACTTAATATTTATGCATAAACAAGTATGGAAGTATAATCGGTCAAACCCGACTATACTACTAAAGGATGTAACGGGACTTTCGACAATGGGCGCTATGATTAATTATGGACCAACGAAAACGAATTTTGGTGAATTTAGTTATGTTTATGTGTGCTAACAGCTGCAAAACTATTGATCGCATCGATACTTATGGTGTTTTCTTTTCTACAAAAAAAAATACAACCTTGTTAAAAGGTACATGTATAAAATGTCTTGCCGACCCTGTAATAATGCAATTTTTTATTTGATGAGAAAAAAACACAAAATTGGACCGCCCTATTTTTAACAGCTGACAAAAAGTTTGTTCTTCAAAATAAAAATAAAAAATATACATAAACCAACATTTGTTAATAGATTGATATTAAATAAATAAATAAATGAACAAAATGAATAACGAAATTCCAATTTCTTTAGTTTGTTTTTTATAAAATATGTGAACAAGAAAATACCTTTGCCCGATTGCTGATTTATTAACACCAAGTTTTTCAGATTTCTTGATTTGACGTTTTTTGTTCAAAAACCATTTTATAAAACCGAATCCACTTAAATTTTATATCACTAACAACCTATCATTAACAATGTATTGCTTTCATATGTTTTTACTATTAAATAATAGAAAAACTAACTATTAAAATTTTAAATTTTTACAGTCATGATTAGAGGCGAATTTTTCCCAACTTCGTCTGGCCACCCTATATATAAACAGAAGCCATCTTTTTACAGGGCACTATTAACAATGTCGAGTTATACGGGGTGTAAAGTGCAATGCCTTATGCCATTAGTATGGGTACATTTTTTAGAATAAAACAAGCCACCTTTTTAGAGAGCGAAGCATTTTTTAGAAACGAACACCAAATTGCATTTTTTTACATAAAATGTTAAATTTTTTGTAGAAAAGAAAACACCATTAAATTTGTTATGCACTATCGAAAAATAACCCAAAATTTATTAATAAAAAATCTTTTCAAAGAATCATGGTCTTAACCACAAGTTTTAAAATGGGGTTTAGTAGATGATTTTAAAAGCGTTCGCAAAAGATACTACAAAAAATACGAGTATGTTTGAAAAACTTTTAAAAGTTTTTATTTTAATTAAATAAATTTTAAATTATTTTTAAGCCTAATAGAGCTTTCGAAAAGGTTAGCTGTCAAACGAACTGTCATACTCCGCTTACTTTTTGACATTTATAATGTGTGTACTTCGGCAAATAATCTTGAATAAATTTACGCTTGAACAACTCTACCAACCCTGCAAATAATTTTGAACTACCTGATCCATTTTAGATAAATTGGACTACTTACAACATGGTCCGATGTAATGCAATCATAAATCATGTCCTTGTTAAAAAAAAGGTTTGTAGTTAAACGACATGTCTTCTTTTTTAAACGACATGTTTGCGTTTTTAGACGATTTCAAAACGAATCCTCTGGAGTATACCATGGAGTAGTTTCAAAACTAATCTACTAGAAGTATGTCTAAACATGGAGTAGTTTTAAGACTACTCCGTTGTAAAGCAAAGCTGGTTTATATGGTTCACCCCTAGAACATCGTAATGTTAAATAGACCATTTTGCTCAATACATTTGGGTTACCTTTGGATTAGTCCTAGTCCCTTATGGGCTTTATTTTACATGCGTGTATGGACTAGTCGAAGTTTTTGCAGGGAATTTATCTAAATTTACTTTGAAAATCCATCATCGATTCGCCCAACTCATAGACGACTTCGTAAATTTTATGGCTAAACCGGTTTTTTTAAAAACAAAATTGCCGCCAATGGAGTGAGACCAATCCATAACAGACTCCATTACCGTTTGGAGCGGTTAACACGTTGGTGGCATCATCGGACCTAATTTCTTAACAAAATTAAGTCCAGAATGCGCTTCGTCAAGAACACATGATACTTTTGCTTCACGTTGCGTTACAGATTTGCTTTGTCATGTAAGATGAAATATACATACAAAACGTTGCGTTTTAAAATTTCAAACGCTGCATAGCTTGTGGTGTTGAAAATTTTAAAACGGTACATGAATTTCTGTAGAAAGCAACAACAAAATTACAAAATATTTATGACATTGTTTGTGTTTTCAATGTAATTCTTTGGCATTGCGTTGCGTTTTACATGAATAGGGTCTACGAATAGGATCTATGTATGTGTATTTCAGTTATCGTAACAAAAATTGTGTAAAGTTGTTTATGGTTATTTAAAAGTAACTCGTATTAAATTTTGTGCAAATTCATACAAACAATTTCTTCAAATTTAAAAGGGATATTCCTAAAAATTATTTGATTCGAGTTCGGAGAAATAATATGGACCTATTATAACTGAACAGAATAGGTTTCCTGGTGGGATCAAAAAATATTACGTGTCAAATTTTATTGTTTTATTTTTCAATTCAAAATTTGCATTAACATTTGCATTAACAGCCACCCATCTAGATTGACATGCATTGATTAATCGAAATAGAAAGTAATTCTGTGTACATCGGTGTACCGGAAGAATTTAATTTTTTTTTATGACAAACATAATTACAAACGCATAATACCTTCCCTTTTATAGTAGTGTAGGTTAGAAATAAAAATACTAATAATTTCTTAAAATAGTTTTAGGAAATATTAACAATTTTTTTAATAAAAAAAAATTAATAACTCTGCTAAAACTGAATATAAATTAACTTGAAAAATATACTCGTAATACTGAAATTCTAAAAATATTTTATAATTCAAATAGTCGAGCGTTAATTGCTTTATTTTGTAGGTATTTAATATTTGAAATGAGAAATTAAGTCATGTGAATTTTTTTATTTTAAAATAATAAAAATAATAAAAAGTAACGGTTTAATTAGCGTTTGAACTTGAAACCCGTTAACACGTAGTTTTCGCTTTGTAACGCTGGATAGAACAAAAAAATGTTAAAACATTTTTCTAAAAATTAATTAATTTGTTACTTTTAGGATTTTTAAATTTATGTTTAATAATTTTTTTTATACATATTCATACACACATATCGCACTTCATTAACAAAAGGGTATTATCTAACTTATAAATTTTCAGTATAAGCAAATTATAAACCAACTGTTTCATTACGAAAAGAAAAGGCAAAATAGCACGGTCTTTTACAGCGGGTAGGTAGATATGAATATTAGGTGTCGACTTTTTCCAAAAGGTGTACAGATAAAAATTTTGAGTCAATACTATTTTTAATGATCAAGCGCGATATGTACATTTTTTTATAAATAATTTTAAAAATTTGTATTTTAATATTTTTCACACATTTTTCTAAAATTCAACGAAGCATGAATGAACATTTTTTATATGTATGTTTGCTTAAAACCACAATATTTGTGTAATTTTATTGGAATTTTTTGAGATTTTGTGTTAGAATAGATAAATACAAAAAGAATGCCAATAACGTTAACCAAAAAAATTATTATATATACAGCATTGTACGTATTGTTTTAAGTTTTATGTCTTACTCTTGTGTCACTTTTTAAATACACGTTTTAAGCAAAAAGTCATTTTAGGATTTATGAATTATTTTTATTTCTTAGTCCATAACCTTCAAACGATTTGTCAAGTGTAATACGAACTAATTCTCGCCCTATTATCATACGCAATGCAACTGGAGCTAACAGACGAGTAAGATGGGGCCTCAATGAACTCAATGATATATGCAGATAACATCTGCTTGCCACAGAGATATGGTGTCAAAACTCTAGTATCTAGAAAATCTGCACAGGCTGGTCTTTGAATAAGCACCAACATACCAAAAGCATGCGATGTAACAATATTAACGCTCTCAGCTTTAAGATACGCATCTCAACCTGTACCCATGTCTTGTAACTTTGGTGAGAACTTCTCGCATCGAAAACATGTGGAACAAAATATTCCATCGTTTCTCGAAATGTGGGAAAAAAGTGTGTCTGCAACTCATGTCGAAAACTATCAAAAGAGATTACGTCGCTACGTTATAAATGTCATAATATTCCACTCGAAGCCGATATGAAATTGCAGATGTTGTGAACGCCAGTCAAACATACGTTGACGGCGACCAAATTTGACTAAAATTGAAAAATTTTCAACGACGGCGGCGAAAATACAACCGTCGGCTATACCAAAATATATAAAGTGCGACTTTAATGTTTGTTGATAAGAAATTGCTTTGAAAACATTCGTATATTTTTAAAAAATGTTAAAAGCAAAATAATTAAACAATGAAAAAATCTGCCAAGAACAAAATACTTATCTCTTCCGTGTTAATATTTATTGCAATTTGCATTTTAATTTATTTTTTAGTGTTACAATTTTTTCTCACCCCGTTTTTATGCGTGAGTTTATTTGACAGTTCAAAGCGGGAACTTTCATTTCTCATATTTCAATCGAAAAGTTTCTCGCCGCGGGAGTTACAGAATATGGGCACAGGATGATGTAACAACTTTCTGTTACCTTGACAGCATAAATATGAACACTGGTCGCTCTTGCAATGATGTGGCATACCAAATATCAAAAGCAAAACAAGCGTTCGGCATGTTAAATCCAATATAGAAATCAACCGTCATCTTTTTAAACATCAAAATTTTTCAACACCTTTGTCAAATCCGTGTTTCCTTTATGCCAGCGAGAACATCATTGGCACGTGATATTGCGCTTAATCTTGTAAACTAAGAAATTTTTACAAATTTTGTAATATAAATGCTGTGCAGGTGTTTGTTAACCGATGCTTGCGAAGAATTCTTCGGATATTCTGGCCTGCAGCAATATAAAACGCACATCAAAGTAGTACGCAAAGACAAGGCCGTCCACTGCACACATGGAGACGCCAACTTACATCCTAAATAGATCAAAGTGGTCTTAGTTGGAGAGAAATTAAATATAAATTGTCGTAAAGAACTGAATGGAATCAGTGTGTGGTGGCCCTTTGTGCCTTATAAGAACAGCAGGACATAATTTAATAAATATATAATTCCCGTAACAATTGTGAGTTTTCATTGAACTGTTGGTTTTTAATTGAAGTTTTTGATATTTTAATTAGGCTTAAGTTCATCAAATTTAAGTTTCAATAAATTTTTATTGAAGGAAGGAATTTAAAGCATGAAATGAATTAAATTTTTTTTATAATTTTATTTTTTACTGAACACGGGATTGTACTCGGGTCGAATTTACATGTATCGGGAATAACAACATTCTCATCATCAGAATTCTTTTTCCCGCCTAATATTCTAATCTATATTTTAATCGGTGTGTTTTTTATTTGTTTTATTTAGAATCAAGCCCTGAAGGTCAAAGCGGTTAAGACTCTAACAGTTAGCCTTAGCTTCCAGACGGCTCCACTATACAAAAAAAACTCGGGAGCTTTTGAAAAAAACCAAAAAAATAATTAAATTTTGATTTATTAAAAAAAAATCTCTTTTGCCGTTGTCGCACTATGGGACCGACAACAAGGCCGCAATGACCAAAAGAGTCTACGATTTTGGTATAATGCGTTTATGCTGCTATGTGTAACTCAAAAAGTATAGACCCACTTTTAACCCTAACTTGGGCACCAAGTTTTTACTTCGTATTCGGACAGTTTTAACATTTGTAAATATGTCTACTTTTATATGTTTTCCTAATTATTTTGAAAGACTTAGAGAGAATGTCCCAGAAAAACCTTGGTAATGACTTGAGATAACTGAACACACCTTACTTTTCAATGACTACTTTAAATCATTTATTTACATTACGTAGAAATAGTTAAGTAATTGCTGACATATAATCTGATACATAAGCCCTTGTTTATGAGTTGATTAACCAAATTTATTATTAATTCATAATAAAATGCATTTAAGGTTTAATTTATTCAAATCTAATACAAATTGATTTGTTCTTACAATTTGTTATTTTTTTATTTTTTTTATTTGTTATAAATGAAGAACAGTTTGTAACAGATTTGATTAAGAAAAATTTAAATACTTAATTGATTTTGATATGTATTTTAAAATTGAAACTTTGAATAAAAACTACACTAATACATGATATCGATCTTGTATCATAAACGATAGTATTTAAATTGTACCTCTCCTTATAATGTCGTTTTCCATTAAAATATCATGTAATTTTTCCAATTAAGTATATCGTTCTCTGGATTTTGCATTAGAAGTAAATCAAATTAAAAACAAAATTTGCTTGACAAATTCAGTTTTGTTGATACCAATGTGAAGTACTTATTTGTAAGCGAACGTATAAGCGAAGATGGTAAGTACTTGCCTCCAATAGCATTACCGTGTTACAATAACGAGTTAAAATGTCAATGTATAAGTAGTGCATTGTATAAGTAGTGCAATGTAAGTTTTTCCTGGGGTTACGTGCCTTTGCAATTTTAAAAGAAAATAACATAGTCCCTGAGTCCGAATCATATTCCCATAGGATCTTTAATGTAAAAATATATTTTACAAAAGTAAATTCTCCTCAAGTTAGGGCTAAGTTCATTGATTGACTCAAACCCAATGGCTGGCTGTCCATGTTAAATTTTTGTGCAAAGTAAAGTTCGTAATTTTGGAGATAATTTGATAAACTGTTGTTGAGAACCGGCCCATAATTTCACATATCACCTCTATAAACTTTTTTGCGAAAAGGAGTCTTTGTGCCCATAGACCAACTTATTTTTTGGGCCAGAAATATTTTCTTGCAAATTATCTTATCAAATTTTTTTGGAATCGGTTCATTTTTGACCATAGCTCCCATAAAAATACTCTTCACGAAAAAAGCTTTTAATGCCATAATTTCTTTATAAGTACTAGTATTGGTATACAATTTGGCAACGATAACTTTTATTTGTAATGTCAAAATGTTGTGCTGGTAGGTCTTTAATAAAACAAAGGTCCCAAATACCCCCCCCCCCCCCTACTTCATTCCCTGAACTACATCATTTTCAATTGATATTTAAAACTTTCAAAATATTCAAAATATTTTTAAAATCTTAATGTCTGTAGTATTTTTTTAACATTTTAATATCTGTAGCATTTAATTAATTAAACACAATATCAGTCAAAATCTAGTACAATCAGTATAATGATTCAAAAACTATTTCCTACAAATAGTTTTGATTCGACTGTATGATTCGAAAATATTTAAAGATTTTAACAATTTCTTAAATCAAATATTTAAAATAAATTTTGTATGCTTTTCGATTTATATTTGTACTGCCATTTACCCTGCAGCCACAAGTTCAATAAATCACTTTCAAGTTGTTCACACAAACTGATTGTCAAAACTTGTTTAAATTGACAGCTGTGGCTTAGGCTTCTCTCAATTTGATAATCAATTTCATTTTAAAAAGCCCCCGACGAAGAAACAACTCAAAATAGTAGCTTAACTCAAATATTTTGTAAAAAAAGCCCCAGAATTTTTTAAAACACAACTTTTTTTATTAAAGCACATTTATTTTTTAAGAAATATATTGTTTATAAAGGAAGCGTCAAAAATAATTTATGAACAGCTGTTAAATTAAACGTAAAATTGCCAAGCAAATGGAAAGTTAAAATAGAGAGCAATATCGTGGTCAATTTAAAAAATGTGAGTGTGATGGTAAAAAAGTGAGAGTGTTTTGCAAATTGAAAGAAACTGAAAGGCAAAACTTGATCGTGTGGTCTCCAAGTGAACCCGCTACTTCCTAAGCGTCTTCCAATTAATTGACGTATTGGAAGAAATTCTATTCTTAGTCTCGATTGAAAACTTCCACTTTACAACTCTATCTTAAAGCCAATTTGGTGCTACGGTTTTCAGTTATGAGGCACTGCCTCGGCTTCTAATATCGAAAAAAATCAAAGCCGCCAAAATAAACTTCTTCGAATAATCACTGCCGCTCCCTGGTATGTCAAAAACTCAAATATCCACAAGGATCTCAATGTGAAATTAGTAAAAACTATGATAACGAAATATGCAGTAAAATATTTAAAAAAAGGCTGGAACTGCACCCAAATCCATTAGCTCGAAATATTTCAAATTATGGCGGTCCCACTCGCTTAAGGAGAAGAGACACTGCAGCACTCACCCAATCAGAAGAGCGATAAACACTTATATATGTAAACAGAAACCGTGATGACTAAATCTTTTTTTGTCTGGCACTGGCAGACATAAAGTAAATATTAGGATAAGATTTGATTAATTATTGTTAGTTCATATTTAATATATGAAGATACAATAAATAAATACTGAAAAAAAAAATATTTATAAGCCAAAGTTTATGTTTCTCGGTTTTAAGAAAATGTAGCAACATTTTTCATCTTAAAGGTTCTCATTAACTCAGGACCCTACACCTATATTTTAATGTTTCTAAGTTCAATATCATAGAACATTCAAAAAGTCCCACATATAGAACAGAAAAGTAAAAGAAATAAATCTTATTTCCCGTATTTCCCTTTTCTGATAATTTTTTTTGTCCCCGTTGAAGTATCAAAAATTTTAGTATTGTACCTATTGGGAGCCTATAATTTAATACGTAAGTCTATGTCAATAAATGGAGAATAAATTTTTTAAAAAAAAGTATACAAAAAAAGGTACGTCTTGGACCTCTTAAACGTTGAAATTTCGAAAAAGTACCAAAATTATATTTGTATTTTTTAAGATAAGTTATGAATGTGATCTAATTTGTATTTCTATGTTTATAGGTTAAGAATATAGATGGGGTGAAATAAAAAATTAATAACTCGGGTTTTACACGTTTTCACCCCAAAAGTGTCCTATTTCAAAAAAGTACCAAACACGAGTCCTCTTATTTTTTTAATGAACACCGATAAGTATTAAATTTTTCATATCTGTTTTAGTTTAGGTGATACAAGGTTAGCGAATTTATCGAATTTATATGTTTTTAACCCCTAATCTTTCGAATTTACAAAAATCCCTTCTAGTATATCGATTTGACGAGAAACCTCCGGTCCAAATTTCGTTAGAATTTTATATATATATATTTTTATTTTTTATAAATTTATAAATCTTTTTTTAAGGCCGGGCTTTTGAGATGTGGATTAAGTTTAAACTCAGATTTTTCCGGAGCAAAGTGTTTGTTTTTTTATTATTTCATTAGAGACCTACATTTTAAGCAAAACTAAGCTGTTCCGGCAAAATTTTGTATACGAACTTGGTAATGGCGACACAAATCTGTTTTCAGATTAACTAAACCTAGTTTAACTAAGATCTCATAAACCCACCATAAAGCCCCAGTTAGTTGACAGTAACAGTAACGTTAAAAATCAGCTGCTTCATTTTGTTGTATGTAAAGCAATTAAAACGATTATAGTTAGCAGTAAGATGTTAATTAACCTCAACGGATAAATCTGTACAAAATAGATTTTTCTTACTTGTTTTACTGTACGGTTGGGCTACTGTCAGCTAACTTGGGCTTAAGTCTTATAACTTTTACTACAAAGTTTCAAACTTCACAACAATCTTTACTCAGAAGTTTTAAATATTTCACAGTAAACAAACGCTTTGAAAAACGCTTATCCGTAGCGCGCTTTAAATAATTATTTTAATATATTTTTCATTTCAATTGTTTCGCACAAAATTTCAGTAAACTTTTTCATTGAATTATATAATATTTAAACAATTTTTAATCTTTTTTCATCTTTTTTCAATGATGCTGAAAAATTAATCACTTTCAATATTCAAAACAAATTTTGGAACACTAGAAAAGTAACACTAATCAGATATTTTTAGAATATTCATTTATAATTTTTTTTTTGTGTTTTTCACTTTATCATTTTGTTGTTGTTTATATTTCAAACATCATAATGATGATCATTCATCATCACCATCATCAGCACCTTTAGATTTTAAATTTAAAACAAAATAAAATCCAACGTAGGAATATTAAAAGAATTAGTCAGCATCTTAGAGATTCACAAAAAAAAATTAATTTTATTTTGCTTTTATTTAAATTTATTTTTATTTTTCAAACTATAACTTTTCAAACACTTTTTTAAGCATCAACAAAATAACGTTCTTTTCCTTTTAAATTTTAAATAATGAATTTTATATTCTTAATTCTTTTAAATTGAAGGTTAATTTATTTTTACATACAACAGACTAATAGATACATATCTGTCTGTCTGCGTATCTGTATCTATATATATTAAAAAAAAAAATATTTCTCACTTTTTTATATCTTTATTTATATCTAGATTTTCTACATATACAAAATAAGTATATGCTTGTTTTTTATTTAGATTTTCATTTTTAAGATCATTTAGAACGTGTCGGTTCCTTATTTCAATATATACATATATATATTTTTTTTTTTTTTTTGTTTAAAATAAAATAAATTTTATTACTTATTTTCGTACTCGTTTTGTAAGAGAACTAAAATTTTGATCTAACCGCCGCGAGTTTTCAACACCAACTGACTTGACTTGTAGAATTTTGAAAAAAATACTCGGAACTCTTTTCAAATTTTAATTTCAAAACATATTTTATTTTTCGAACAAAAACAAAACGTAACATAGAGAAGACGTAAGTGTGCGAGCAATTTAACAGCAGAAAGCAGCAAAAGCAGCAGACTGCAAGACAATGAGCAAAATAGAAACAAAATACAACATTTGTTTTAACATTATTCGTCTAAGTAGTTGTTGTTTCTAACAAATACTTTAAGTCAGGGTGTACAGTGGGCTATGAAGGTGGTACTGTTAATAAAAATAAAATTAAATATGCTGAAAATTTGCAAAAATAAAAATCGAAATTTGTCTTATATTCTTTTCTATTTATGAAACAAAAAATATATAAATTTTTTGAAAATCAAGCACTTAAAAATTTGTATTTTAAATTTGTTCTTTACTGATACGTTCCAAAAGACGGCCGACATTTTTATTATTACGAAATTTAGTTTTAATATCCAATCAAACAATCAAATCTCTGCAACAAAATATCAACAAATTATTGCTAATTATGAAATGTTAAACTTGTTTAAGGTGTTGTTAAGAGTTATAGAAATAATTTGGAAATAGAAAATATTCAAGAACTCTTGTGCTTTTCGCATGAAATTGCTGACCAAAAAAGGGCTGCTACAACCAAATACAGACTTCTACTTTTTCTAAAAATTTTAAATTCCCTAAAAAAGAATTGAGATTGAATTTGCTACAAAATTATGTCTTCCATGTCTTAAATTAGAGCATGACATTAAAGCTTCTAGCTCAAAAGTGGTCTATATTCGAGAACAGTATCCTGATTAGGGAGGGGTTTCTCCCCAGATTTAGAGGGTTTTATTTCATTTAGGCGCAAATTTAGGGGGTTCAAGTTCTTAGGGGGACAATTTGGGGGTTTTAGGGGTTCGCCATTTGTATTACCTGGCAACACTGTTCGAGAACGACTAACGGCCTAAGTAATCGTCAATTAAACGAAAAAATAAGTATATTTGTTATCAAAATTTCCAAAATTTAAAGTGAAAAAGAAACCAAACTGTTTTAAAAGCAACTTTTACATCCATAAAAAATCATATTTAGATACGATAATCCACTGAAATCATTAATCTAGCTATACTTACAGTATACAAGTGACCCAACTTTTGAAGCCGATGTCTTCCGATCGTTATGAAATTTGCATTAAGGCCTATTGAATTGAAGTGTAGACACAATTTTTTAACGAGATCGGTCAAGAACCCTCTGAGTTAGAGGGGGTCGTAATTAGACATATTGAAAATGCTAACCGAAATTTTAAAGTAATTTTCCATTTTAGTATAATTAAATTTTTTCCTTTTAATTGAATTAGTTAAATATATGTATTTGAATTAATTATTACTAAACCCATATACTATTATTTTAAATTGATCTTTGTTTTTTATATATTTTGCTTTTAGTAAAACAATTTTGTTAAACTTTTTTCATCTTATATTTGTCTTTAACTATTCTGATTCTAATGCTGTAATTTATAAGATATATTATCTTGTTGTATTAGAAAATCGATATTCATAAATAAATAAATAAAAAAAAAAAAAATATTGGCCATACAGGTGTTTATCTAATTCATGTTACTAATTACCAGAGAAACCGGAAATATGCTTTAAAACGTGTTTTATGCGCACTAAATATGCAGTAAAAAAATATGCCCTAATATTCAACAATTCAAAAACAATTGCATTAAACCACAAAACAAGCTTAAAGTTATATTCAGTACCGCTAAAACGCCATAGTATTTACAGACGAACTTTTGATAATTTACCAAATTTTGAAACGATGGGCAGTCATATGAGATATTTTGTCTTAAAGGCATTTCAGGGAGGAAACTGTTTATTAATGTTAACATTAAAAAGGAAGTTAAAGCTGTTTATAGATGGGAGTTTTTTGCAAATGTGAACCGATTCGATAAGAATATAATTTGCAATAAAATATTTTTGCGGCGAATTTAATCTAAATACCAACATAATTGGATATTTTACTAACACAAAAAGTCTAATTTAGAAAGATGTTTTTATGGTAAATTTGTGAAATTATGTACCAATTCTCACTACTTACATAGACTTCGTCCTTAGTACAATTGAAAGTATTTACCAAGTGTAATAAAATTATCTACAGAATTGTAACTTGTACTTTGCGCACAATGGTAGCATGGATAGACACCCAGCCAGACGGACGGATAGACATCGTTAGATCACTTTAAAAAGTGATTCTGAGTCGATCGGTATGATAAAAGATAGATCCAAATTTCTGTGTATTTCATCGCCAAAAACACTTTCGCTTTTTTCTTACTTTTTGCTTATACATAAAATTTGAATGTTTAAAATAGCATTTATCTTTAATGACAAACCGATTTGGCTTAAAATTTTAGAGTTAAAATTAAATGTCGATGGGGAAATTAATGCAACACGATATACATACATAGAACCGAAAGGCCAGAATCTCTTGAACGCCTTTAAAATACTGAACATGTATCAAAATATGCCTTAAAAAGGCAACAGATGCGCTATAAACTCAAAACATGCTGCAAAAATACTGTTTTAACTAAATTATGCAAAAAATGCTGCAAAGGTTAATTTATGCAAAAATATACACAAGCAAATCGATGCCAAAATTCGTAAAAAGCTATAAAAGGGATAATTATATTTTGTTTCGGTCTTCCTTGGTCGCACAAGGAAAAACATGCAATTGCATATTTGTGGTTTCCTTGCTTATTACCTATTGTTCTAGGCAAAATTTGTCCCAAATAGTTTAGATAGCTATTTTCTAAAAACAAACATTTTTGTTTTGACATTTCAAAACAAATCAAAAACTTTTTTGACTTTTTGTTTTAAGTTGTTTCCTTTAAGATATTTTTAGTCGCTTAGTGGGATGCGAGTCGGATAAACATATAACAAAATATATTTTTTGTAACTCAAAACAACGCTTTTTTAAATTTTTAGCATACGCACTATTTGGAATCTATCCCCATTTGTTTGTTAGTATTTCTTAAACGTTAAAAATAAAACTTATACTGAGACTCTAAACAAATTAACCTCTCCGACGGTATGTAACCACCTCATTTAACTTTCATACCATACC
The DNA here is from genome assembly GCA_943735925.1 of Pollenia amentaria. Classification (NCBI taxonomy): domain Eukaryota; kingdom Metazoa; phylum Arthropoda; class Insecta; order Diptera; family Polleniidae; genus Pollenia; species Pollenia amentaria. Next base: position 192,181,292 of record OX031008.1, on the reverse strand, counting down.
CAAGACATCGCTTTCAAAATTTGGGTCACTTGAGACGGAATTGCCCATACAACTCTCTACACCGTTTACGAAGAAACAAAAAGAGACCCCGAAAAATTGGCTGTAAGAAACCCTCATACTAAAAAAAAGGCTAAGACAAATATTTTAGCATTCATTAAGAATAACTTTTAAAGTTTGGTTAAACGACACACACACACTATTATTTATTTGCTTATTATATAATTACTCTGAAGTTGTATTCAGAGTTCATAGAATCAAATTGTTAGCTTAATTGGTAGATTTTGGACCTATTACCAAAATGGTTATATGATTACTAAAAATTTTAATAATTGAAAATTGTGAATTTGTCATCCATAAATAATAGTGTTAATTTTAATTTAAAAAAAAATCAAAAAACTTTGCCATTTTAAACAATGTGTTAATTGATTTACGGTCAATTTCACCAAGTTCAGTTATAATTAACTATCAGTTATAGCTGTCAAAAACATATTGATAACTGGAAGTTAAAGTTATAGTTAGTTTTAGTTAAACTTGGAGAAATTCACCGTAAATCAATTAACACATTGTATAAAATGGAAAAGTTTTTTGATTTTTTTTTTTAATTTAAATTAACACTATTATTTATGGATGATAAATTAACAATTTTCAATTATTAAAATTTTTAATTAGATATCTTTGCTCAGGGTTTAACAATTCCCAACAACAAGTTAAAGTTAAGTTAATTTAAACGAAAAAATGAATTAAGATTTTTTGTTTTTAATTAATATTTTAATTAAAAATTTATTTCAAAACAACTAAAATGGTATTTAAATCAAAATAATTTTTTTATTTTTTTTTTTTTTAACTAAAAAGATAATTTATTCAATATTCAGATTAATTTAATTAAATTGCTTTTCAAACAAATTTTTAATTGATACAAAAACTATATTTTTTAGGAATTCTTAAAAAGAAATTGTATCTGAATTATAATAAATCCTTATTACAATAAATCCTACCAACCATTGTTGGAACGTTTTAAAATTAAAACTCAAAACTTGCTTAACATTAGTTCCTAGCGATTTCCCCTAGATCACAACATATCGTAACTATTTCCAATTGTTTTTTCTTTCCATTTAAAAAAGTAAATATTCAATTTTTCCTACCTCTAACCCACTGTTCGAGCGAATTTCGCTTTATTTTTGCTCATGTATATTTAATATTCAATGTTGGTGGGTTTTATTAGTATTTTCTGCTCTTTGGCTGGCAGTCAGCCCGTCGTTATTGTGTTTGTCAATATTGTTAGTTTTATGTGTTTGTATTCTCGATCGGATCTCTAATATTCATATAAAATATTAATATAAAAAATTTCAAGTGTCTCTTCTAGACAAACATTTGTTGGTTGTGTGATGTTGGCGTTTGATACGAGCAGAAATCTCGTTTCTTTAATTTGTCGTCATTTATAGACTTTTTCAGAACGTGATCGGTTTTTTGTTCAAAAAAAAAGAAAACGAAAAACTTGCAAAATTTACCAAAAAATTAAATAAATGAAATATTTAGAAACATGAAATCATGTCAAAACCTTCTGAAGAAACATATGTGTGGCCTTACTCTCAGATATTGAGAAATAATGACATCTCTTTTTTAAATACTCTTAAAGACAAGAAACAACAGCAAAAATAATTGAATAGCAGACAAATTATTGTAAAAAATATTAAAAATTTTTCGTTGAATAAATTAATAAATTATTTAGTTTTTTCAATAAAAGTGCTGTTATATAAAGCGAAAACACTTGTGCATGTTCATTTCGAATTCGTTACTTTTTCAGAAATTTTTTTCAGTTAATTGAAATTTAATGAATTTTGCTTTTCTTAATTGAAATCTTTATTAGCGCCTGTAAATGGTTTTGAAATTTTGCAAAATATTTTAATATGTAATTTAAATTTTTTTTTGTTAAGAATGTGGGGTAGTTTAAAAACAAAATAAAGAATTAAACATTGCCAAAAGTGGAAATATATTCAATCAAAACAAAAAGCATTAGAAGCTGTAAAAGTCGAAATATAAATACATATATACAAAAATTATACTACAAGTATAAAATCAATTATATAAACACTTTTTATTTAAATATTAGTTTAGTATATATTTAGAATTTTCATAACAAATTATGGCTTACGCCTCCTAAGGCTTCTCCTAAAGCTATAGCATGCCCGATATAGTTGTAGTAATAATTCTACTGTAAAAATTAGATGTATTTTAATAAATAATTAAAAAAAAATAGAATATGGGAATTTTGGCTTCTAATTTTACTTTTTAAACATGAAAATAATGTTAATATTATATTATGACATGGTATATTATGTCATCGCTCTGATGACAGTTTGTCATCGCACTAATGAGAGTTTGTCATTGCACTGATGATAGTTTGTCATAGCGTAGATGATGCATAAAATATGACAAAATTTTAGAATGACGTTCGTCATTGGATTTATGTCATTTTTTGCCCCATTGATGCCATTGGTAACAACAATAATGTCATATTTCTGATGTTAGGGCATCATCAATGTGACATTAATTCAATGCCACATTTTGTGTATTATTTTATTTTTTTATTTATTCATTAATAATCAAAATGCCTACATAGGCAAAAAACGATTACATTATTTTCATGTATTATCAAAAAAGTTGTTTTTGGGAATACATAATTTTTTTCATTAAAATATTTTATTTATTGTGCTTAATTCCCTTTTTTTATAATTGATAAAAATACAGAAATTTATTGTTGGAAGATAAGCTGTTCCAAAGCGCATTTCACTGGTTGCTTAGGCCAGATCATCAGGAAACGTTCTCCTAAATAATTTTGGAAAAGCCAAAGCTATCAGCAAACATGGCTACAGAAAGAATGAGAATTACATACACTCAAAACGTCTTGATTCATATTTAAAAAGTAAAAGAAGAATCAAAAATTCCCATATTCTATTTTTTATTTTTTTATTATATAGTTCAATACATCAAATTTTAGTAGAATGACTACGAAAACCATATCGGGCATTCTGCTGGTATCTTATAATTGAAAGATCTTCTGTAAACAAAGTGCAGGATACAACAGAACTGAAACAAAGATGGGTAACGGGTTAGTAAATAATAATATTCTCGCACTTTGACTTAAGTCAATCCCAATGACTCAATTTAATTAGAAACAGTGTCCTTTCCAATTAGCCCTTTCCACGATGCTACTGAGTCATCGCACTGATGACATGTTTTATTAAACTGACTCCGATTCGTCATATCTGTGATGCCCATGTGTCATTCCAATGATGACATAATTCCAATTTTTGACCCTGATGACAATTTGGACAAGTGATGTTAAGGCGGACATAACAATGATGAAAAGTGCCATGGGTTCAAAAACGAAGACACTAGTCATAGTACTGACGCCTTTTCTATCAGCTTATCTTCAAAACATACACCCCTATCGTGAATAATTTTTCCCTTATCACGTATTTGCGATCATGAAAAACTCCCATGAAAAAATTTAATTCATAGGAGAATAATAACGTGAAGAAATGTTCGCGGGAAAAAATTTCCCTTATCGTGAACAATTTTTTCCCTTGTAATTTGTTCACTTTTCTCTTTGAATTTCTCACTTTATTTTGCTGAGGAATTTATGTAAGTAATTCTTCTCATAATTCGAATATTGAAGTTTACAAAATAAATTTTAAGGTCAATTTTCAAAATTGGTAAAAAAAAAAATAGAAAAAACAGGTCGATTGCCTGAGGAGTTCTTAAGCTTTTCAAAGACTTGGTGGCAGAATTTTAGAAATTTTTTACTACATAAAAGCGCAATAAGCTAATGTTGGAATCAAACTATCACTCCAATACAATATATTTTATTTTCTTTTTTTATATTTTCTTAAAAATATACGTGTATATTTTTAAACAAAATATTTTTTTTATGGTTTTTTAATATTTCTTCTTTTTTACATTCACAGAGAACTGATAACGCGAAAAATTGTTGACGGGAGCATTTTCCCTTCGAGGGGAATAAAAATTTCATGGGAACAAAAATTCCACTTATTTTTCACGACAGCGGCGATGATGTGAAAATATAAATAAAATCATAAAGAACAAGTTACAGTGCTAAATTCCGCTCTGCCGAATCTTTGATACCCTACACCGACAGTTCAAATATTTCAGTAGTGGGCTCTATATGATATCTTTATATCATTAATTGCTTTTTATAAAAACGGACGTCAGCATTAAAATTGGTTGGATTTCAGACTATATTAAATTATTGACTGATAATCAGAAAGTTTTATGCTTTTTTTTATATATTTGAACTAGCTTGAGTAAACCATCATAATTCGTAACAGTTTTAGCCGAACTAAACTGATTTTCAGGAAGAAAATTTAAATTGGACCCATTGTAAATTATGGACCAATCATCCCAAAATACTGAAGAGTGGTTTGTGTTATTAAAAAATATAAGTTATAATAAATGTCAGTAGTGAAATTAGTTTTAGCGCTTACAGTGAGAATATCAGAAGGCTGCTAGATATGGGATCTGAGGTATGTATATCACAAAATTACATGACATTTTGTCTGGCCATATGAAGCTAAGTTGGAAAAAATTTTACCGCAATATCTAAATCTGCTACGACTTTAGGCGTGTTTAATTACATTCCCAGAGTGGGCTTTATATTAGGCCTATGGTAAATAATGAACCGAACTTCACGAAATTTAACAGTGTGATTTCTAGTCCTATAGAACTGTGACGACCCAAATTGTAATATAATAGCGCTATTTATTACGTTTTTAGGCGTACTAAGCTGTTTTCCGGGAGTAGTTTTATATGTGGCCTATGGTAAATAATGGACCGATCACGAAATTTAACGGTATGATTTCCAGCCGTACAAAACGAATTTGTGCAAATTCTTATATCATTCTTATATCATTCCGTAATACTTTTGTAATACTACATTTACACCTAGACAAAATCTAGTACTTAAGAGATTTTGAGCAAAATCTTGTTCATTTCTACTAGATTTCCCATACAAAACAAAGTCTAGTTCGTCACTAGATTTTGGCAAAATCTCACGAAATCTTGCAATACTCAACGATACAACTATGAATTTCATACTAATGTACTAAAAAATACAGCTCTGAACAAAAAAAATCTGACAGTTTTGCAAAAAAAAAAAATTTCAAAAATATATAAAAAAAGAGCGGGGAAAATACATTTGCGGTAAATTAATAATTAACAAAAATAAGCATTTGTGAAAATGGATAGGCCAATAATAAATAAGCGGTATGAAAATTATATTAATTTAAACTGTGTAGCATTACAAAGGCCTCTTAATTTACAGAAAACGTACCTACAAAAAGAAAAAGCGGTGCAATTCCAGTGAAGAGGCGCTTTTAATACTTTTAATATTGTTTTTTAAGTTTTTATTTGTATTGCAATAAAATTGATACATTTAAAAAATTGCAATTTTGTCTCTTTTTTGTTCACCTTTTGGGTTATAGTAGAAAGTAAACTGTTCGCCATTTGACTGCTCTTTTTCCGTATCAAACGTCTTTTGTCAGGTCTCAGTTATTGCGGGTAGTATATTTGCAGCAGTTTGTGAAATCTTATATTTAACAAATGCTGGTGTTTTTTTACGCAACAATCTTAATTCCTATTCTATTTTTATCAGGGACCGAAAATAACAGTTATTTTGAAATTTTAAAACAAACAAAGCATTTAGAAGTAAATACCGGCAAACTGATTCATGTATACCAAATTGATCCTTATGAACTTTTCTATGATAAAATATTATGATTTTTAAAGTTTTGATTTTTATTTTTTTGATCAAAAATTAGTTATTTTTAGATTTATATTATTTTGAACAAAAATAACAGTTATTTGTTTATTTTTATTTTTTTGAACAAAAATAACAGTTATTTTTTATTTATATTTTTTCGATCAAAAATAACAGTTATTTTATGATTTTTATTTTTTTGAACAAACATAATTAATTTTTTGATTTTTATTTTTTCGAGCAAAAATAAAAGTTATTCTTTAAAGAAATGTACGTGTTATAATTATGGAATTGTCTTTAAATATTTATTTAAATGTGTGATCATCATTGAGATATCTTATGCGCATTAAAATAAATATTTAAAGTCAACTATATAATTATAACACGTACATTTCTTTAAAGAATAACTTTTATTTTCCTCGAAAAAATAAAAGTCATAAAATAACTGTTATATTTGATGGAAAAATTAAAAATCAAAAAATAACTACATATTATTATTGTTCAAAAAAATAAAAATCATAAAATAACTGTTATTTTTGATCGAAAAAATGAAAATCAAAAAATAACTGTTATTTTGTTCAAAAAAATAAAAATCAAAAAATAACTGTTATTTTTGTTCAAAAAAATAAAAATCAAAAAAAAAACTGTTATCATCTAACTTTTATGAAAAAAGGAATAACTGTTACGGTCCCTGATTTTTATAATATAATAAAATTAGTTTTTGGCTTTCCATTTTTGCTAACAAAAGTTTACAATACAATTTCTTTCCTTTTTCAATCAGCTGTTTTTATTATGAAAATGAAATCCGACAATATGTCAAAAATCACTGGTGTAAACGCCAAAAATTTCTTTAATATTTTAACTAAAATCTACTAGATTTTGTGTAGGTGTTTATGTAGTATTAGTTGTTGTAGCAAAATTATCAATTTTTTAGGGGTGGTGGTTCCACATTTTGATTTATAGCTCTGATCCTACTAAGCCGATTTTTCTGGATTTCAATCGCAAACTGTTTAGGATAACTACAAGCAATTCGATAAGGAGGGCTCTTTCATTGAATAATCTAGGAAAAACTTCACTTACATTATACCAACAACTCTCTCTTTAACGACTTCCTAAACGCATTATCTTTTAAACCTAATCGCCACTTACAACATTACATTACACCACTTTCTAAAGTACTTTCTCGTAATTCGCACAGTAATTTTCGTATGCAAGAAAACACAAGTTCATACCTCAATTAAATTGTTTACCAAAAATATTTAGATTTGTGGGTATAGTAACACGGAAGTACGATTTAAGACTAATGTCAAGTTTTAAGGATATTATTTAAATCTATATTTATTTTTTAATAAAGCCACCATAAAAATATCAGAGAGCGGTAACATTTTTCCACGATAGCGAACATACCGTATTAACACTAATAACAAAATGTGGCTTACACGGAAAAATTGATTAATATTAAAAACTGGAAAAATAATTTTTTTACTTTGACAATATTACACCAAAATGTTTCTGTTGAAAATAAACAGCCTATTATTTTACCTTAACGAAAAGGAATCTACAAGTATTAAAAGTGAAATTTCATTAAAAAAAATGCAATCCCGCAAAGGAGTATGAATTAGTATTTAAAAACATTACGTTAGTAAAAACTTTTCCATCCCTATTATAACAGTTTTCTTCCCTTTTTTACTTATATTAGTTTTAGAACACTTTGAGTTATTTCTGCGAAGATTTAACAAAACTTAACGAAAATTGCTAAAATTGTTAATATAATGCAATTCGAAATAGTTTATTATTAACAACTTTTTCTTAAATGTTTATGTAAATTTTTTTTTTAAATTTTAGGTTTTTTTTAAATATTTTGAAGTTTTAATTTCTTAAATAATTTTTATTTATTTTTTAAAATTTATTTATATGTATTTAAAAGTTAAAGAGTTGAGTACTTTTTTATAGATTGCATTTTCTTAATTTCTCCTTTTGTTCAAATTTGGCACATATTTGTTTAATTAACCCATTTATTTATTGTTCGAAAAAAAAATTTCAAATAAAATTTTTCTCATTTACTTCAATAATCCGATTTTATAAAATCACTGCAAACTTAAAATTTTATTTCAAAATTTTTTTAATACACCGTTGACATGTTTTTTTTTTTTTTTTTGTTTAAATTAATAAGCATTTTTTGTTTAAATTAATAAGCATTTTTAAATGTGCTTAAAACTTTTTATAAAAAGTTTTAAGCACATTTAGATGAAAAAGAACAATTTATTACTTTTTTCGCACTTCCACTAAAAATTTTTTTTATTAAAAATTTCACAAATTCGCTTAGCAAAAATATATAATTTCGAAAATAAAATAGCCGTTATTAGTAAAATAAAATCAACGTAAATTTTCACTTCCGTTTGAATATAAGATTCACGCGTATGCCTACTTCTCTTATGTTAACTATCCGCGAGTGTTGCCGGTTGACAAGCGAATGAATTTTGAAATTGCTTTTGCTCATTCATTTCAATCGGTTTGACAATTATCCATCTTCTACTTTAGTGCAACCCATACCACAACCCTATCAAACATGTTCGCACCTCTAAAATTCAAACATGTTGCAAGTAAACACAAAGTTATTGTAATTGCTGTTTTTTTTTTATTATTTTTAGAAGAAAATCTTTCGGGAAAACCAAAATGTTTTTCTAAAATTTTTGTTGCTTTCGGTTTTTAAGGTAAATAAAAAACCATCAAAATTCATTCAAAAATAAATTAATTTGAAATGTATAGAAATTTTGTAAGTTAATTTAATATGATTTGATTTAAGAAAATGTTTTGTTATGGACGAATGAAAATAGGTCAAAGATAAAATTTATATTGGGGTTTTGAAGTCTTGCGATACAATTGAAAACGATCTTAAAACATATGTACGTTTTGATGGGCTAAACAAATTTTTGACACAATTAGTTTTTTTTTTTTTTTGTTCTTTATTGCTTTTAGTCAATAATTATAAAAACGAAAATTTTTTAAATGTATGTACTACGTATTAATTAAATAAAAAGCAATTAGCTTTCAATCTTTAACTGATTTAAATTTCACTGAAAACTACAGAAAATGCTTTAAAACATGCAACTGTATTTTTCTTGAGATATTTATTAGGGTATTCATTTAATCGGGCTGTTGGTTTAATCGGTAAATCGCTCAATTAATTAACCGAGGTTTTGGTTTAATCGGTTAATAATCAGCTAATTTTGTAATTGATCGGTTAACCGAATAATAAAATTTGTGTTATAAATTAAGAACTTTCAATACATAAAAATGCATAAATTATTTATTGTTTGGAGTTTATTATTAAAAAAAAGCAATAACAAAACAAACATAACAATTCTTGAACTAACAAGAGCAAACAAAAAAATAAATCATTAATACGTAATACATATTTTTTAATTAATACATAAATATTATGTATTAATTAAAAAATAAACTGTTAGATAATTTTATTGGTTATTTCAATAGTTTAAGGAGGCCTTAAGAAAAATCTTTTGGAAAAATGTTTAGGATTTAAGCGAGAAAAAATATGTTTAAATATAATATAGTATAATATGGTTAAATTAAACATAATATGTTTAATATTTCTTTAAAAATATTTTTTCGTGGCGTGTATAAATAACTTTTTTATATGTTGTGTAAAGCGCAACTAGCTCTACATTAAGTTACAAAAGGGACAACTTTTGAACAACATGGTACTAAAATACAAGGTTATTTGCTTTCTGGCGTTACTTTACAAAAAGTAGACTTTTCGCTGGAAATTCCCATATGTACCTTAAACGAGCTAAGATTTTAAATTTGATAACATGGAAAATAAATCTTTATAAGTCCAAAGCTTACTAAAAAAGGTTTTATACGAATAGTCTTGCTCAATTAGCAGACTTGTGCAGTCTTATAACGCAAGTCAAAATCCACTTCGTTTTTTTGTAACGTCATGCCGGCGCATATTTTTGCTTATATCTTCAAATCCTTAGGGTTGAAGCTGCTTCATTACTTTGTAAATATAGAAAAACCTTTTTACAAATTTGACTTCTTCATTTAATTCATTTTGTCGTACAAATATCACGTGACGTCACAATGGAAATGCCCATAAAAAAGCACGTGAAACATAAAGCTGTTGACAGACCTATTTAAAATGAAGATCACTGAACACCTTTTTTTATGAAAAAATATGTTCTAAACCATACCTTTTGCATATGAGACGAAACACAAATAATTAAAACACAAAAAATATGTTATAATACTACAAAAAATTTTTCTACGTCGGTTAATCGACTGAAATTAACCGGTTTAATCGTAAATCGAAAATAGCCAATTTCAATTTAACCGATCAGTTAATCGGTTAGTAACTAATCGGGTAAGCGATTAACGGTTAACCGAATGAATACCCTAGTATTTATATAAATAAATCGAAAAACTTGAATTTAGATTAAAAAATAAGTAATTATAGATTATCGTTAAGTTCTTGTGTTAGGAAAAAATGTTTAAGTCAAAAAGGCAGTTTTAGTTTTTAAATGGTTATAACTCAATTTTTCTCTTTCGTTTTGGTGTCAATAACGCTAGTCTAGCACAAATGCTTCCAATCGTTATCATTTGCTCTTAAGGAAATTACTAATTTTTTAATTTAACATTACGAAAAACTACAGTTTCTGACTTAAGACCTTTTTACCAACCTTTAAAAAAATAATAACGATTTTTTTTATAATTATAAGTTTTTGTCTTACTATTTATAGTTATATTGCCAGGGTGTCACACAAATTTAGAGCCTCATTCAAAACTCATCGGTCGACCTATGCCTTCGTAGAGGAAGGCAAGAACTTCCAGAATCCGCTCCAGAGTATTTTGGTTTCCAATCAATTTAATAAATTTGAGTTTTAAATGGTTGTCCACCATTAAATTGTCTGGGTTTAATATGGTTCTCCACCAAGACACATCGAGTTATATATGGCTCTCCACCACACAAACATATTAAAAAAGTGAAGTTAAAAACAAAAATATGGTTTTGTTAGCCGCAAAACTGTAACTAGGTACAATTAGAGCACGCCAAGATATTTGCCAAGGTAAATTTATGTAAACGGTAGTGGCAGCACTACAACAAGTTCAACACCAAAAACACAATATTTCACATAGGGGCAAAAGTATGTATATAAAACCGCACGTTATATCAACTTCTATATTTTGGTAAGAGCTATTGGTACCATTGGAAAGAAAATTTTCTGTGGATATGAAACATACAGAGATGTCACAATGTTCTGAAGAAAATTATTAAAAAAAAAAAACACAAAATTACAGAAATAAAACAAATATTTTTTAATTTGGCATTGTGCATTAAAGCCAGTCGCCCCTTTGAATGAATGAAGTTTCTTAAACAGGAAACAATTTGCTTGTTACGCTCCAAAATACAGCGCTTTTTTTATATATATAGCGCTGCCAATTAAGGTTATATCTTATCTCATCGCATATCGTTGTTCATTGTTTCACTATCAGCCCAATTATGAATAAAAATTCCCTGGGAGTTTTTTCCCTTTTCCCATTTCTACAATTGAATTAACATAGGAAAAATGGGAGAAGGGAGAAAACTCCCGGGGAGTTTTTCTTTCATAATTGGGCTGTATGGCTTCATTTTTCCCCTTGGTGACTTTTTAACCCAACATCAAATTTTGCATGATCTAGGATCCTTCTCTATAATGTATAATTTTTTGCACGTGACAAGAAAGTCCTTCTTAAACTTAGTATCTATAGCTTTTAATGACTGGTGCTAATTGTTTAGTTGTGTTGTCATCACCCTGTTTTAATCGAACATGTACATGTATGTATGTACATATGTGAAAAAGAAAATGTGGCTAAATTTAAAGACGTGTCATTTTTCCTGCTTTAGAAACTATTGACATATGCGTTAAACACATTCGAGACAGCAGGCAACACGAAGGCACGACTACAAATGCTGCAGGCTGTAATTGTAGTCGCGTAATCAGCTACTGAATTATTTTGAAGACGACAGCTACAATTGAAAAAATTTAAACAGCTGTGTTTTTTATTATGTATATACATTTCAGTGGTGCCACTATCATTTTTAATTTTTATAAATTTAACAACATGCATAATTGCAGACTCGCACGCAAAGTTAATTTAAGCCTACAAAAATATTAATACTTATTTAAAATAAATTTTTTAACTTAAAAACAAATGAATTTATTAAAAAATATTTTAATTTATTTTTTTTGGAACTCATAAAGAATATCATCTTCATGGCAGGTTGAATAAAAAAATCCTAATATACAGTATAATCGCGAAAAAGTAAACTGAAATGTCCTAAGGGTGGTTAACTTTTTCGTCTTATTTATTAACTTTTCTAAATTGTAAAAAAATGCAATAATAAACATATGTACCTATATTTTTTTCAATGACTTAGTTTTCATCAGTACAAAAAAGAAACTTAGATCTAATTTGTACCGGCTACAATTTATAATTAATAATTATACAATCAGTCATGTATTATGTGTTAGGTGCTACATATAACGTTTGTCAGAAAATTAGTTCTTCAAAAATTTTCAGATAGCGAATTCTGGGTATTTCCATCCATTACTGACATTATTGTCTTTTCAGGTTGCAGTTACACGAACTCGCGCTTAGCTATTGATATTGAAAATAGAACAGTGATTGCGCAATTACGTTTTCGATTCTTCAAGTAAACATTTGTACAAACTTGCTTTAAGATCGGCATATTTTGGTCTATGTAATGTTTTCCTGTATGTTTTTTCCCATGTATTCTTCAAAGCCTCGAAAATTTTGTAACGTTTCGTTTTTATTTTTGAGATGGCAACTTCAGATATACAATAATACAACGCCGATAGTTTTTCTTTAATGTATTTCCAATTTTGTTTAAACTCTCAACTTTCAGCTTAAAATTTAATTAATTTGTTATCGTTTGTACAAATCAGTACATTTACTAATACGATCTGAAAAGTTAACTTAGAGTTAACGTTTAGAGCGGCACAGAAGCGCTAAAATTTGGTTAACTTGACCGCAAGATTACTGTATCGCGATTCTACTGTAATTTTTGGGTTCAACGCACTAAGGTTATGAATTATAGGTCGTAAAGGTTTCAGATCACTTTATCAATAGTATAGGAAGAGAAATATAATCTGAATCTTTAAAGTATTGGTATCATAATAAAGTTTCTAAACACATTTCATATGATGTATTAAATATACCGATTTATTAACCCCTTAAGAGGATTTATCTTAAAATTTTGTCGATATGTATAATAATATTTCCTCAAATATAATATGTTATAGAGAAGAGTTTTTGTATGCTATATTTTTAGAAACTCCATCATATAAAATTTTAAAGTTATTAGGGTTAAAAAAATTTTATTTTGGAAAACTTCACAATTTATTTATAAGTTTGAGTTTAAATATATAGTGGTAATAGTTTATGCACTTGTTACATAGTGAAATATAGTAATATGTAAATTTTTATTTGAAAAGTGTTCCGGAAGGCTGAAAACCCGCAATACAGAAAAACTTTATTGATCAAAGTCCTAAGAACTTTGGTAACATGTGTTTATTATTGTTAAATAATTATTATTATATCGACATAATTTAAAGATAAAGCAAATTTAGTAAAAAAGTCAGTCAAGAAGTATGAGCATTTGAAATGGGCTCTTAATGGGTTAATAAATCGGTGTGCTTTAAACACCATGAGAAAAGCACTTTCAATTTTTCAATGATACCCATACTGCTAAAACTAAGAGCGTTGGCGTGACAAACATCTTCCTATATAACTTCTTTTAAGGATACTAAAAAGTAATAATAATATAGATTTGGTGGTGAGCCGCGCTTATATTCTTGTTTCAATCCGGTTCTTTGCTGTTTAACCAAAAAATTATTATTATATATTAAAAGCACTAATTCTTCTAATTTTTGATTATATTAGCAGCACTTTTTCATACAAAAATAGAAATTAGTTTAATTTGACTACAACGACAAAATTAGCATAGACAACAACCTGCAGCCATTTAGCCGTGTCGTCGTTAAAATAATCATTTCCATATACACACATGTATTCTATTGTTGACATATTGAAGGCACAACCTTTTGTTTTTGTTTTCGTTTTAATTTTTTTTTTTTTGATGGTATTAGTTGCAATTTTTTTTTTTTTTATGCTGTTGCAATTTTTTTTTTTTTTTTTTGACAAGGTAGTCAGAAAATTCATTGTCATTCCATTGTAAGACAACAATATTGATAGATATCTGACAACCGTGTGAACACTCTGCGTTACCATTGGCAGATCACTATCAGACGTTGGAAGCTTATTTTTTATTGTGAGATGTTCGAAGTTTATCATTGTCAGAATTAAAAAAATCATTTTATTTTTATCATTAGCAGTACATTCGAAAAGACAGCGTCGCTCATGTTAAAATATATGTACATACATATTTTTTATTTTATATTTTGACATCAGCGGCGTTGCATAATTTTGCTGCTGGCAACACAACATCAGTTCAGTTGCCACCCGTAATCGACCCATTAACCTCATAACATATTGTTCTGGAGGGTCCAATATTGCCCATGGGTCCCAACTAGAGTAAACTCTCGAAAATTTGTCTCTAAGTTCTGTGTTGTAGGGGATCATATGGTCGGGCTAGAACGACTATACTTTCTTGTTATATCCACACCACAGTAGTGGAGAGTGTATTATGCATTTTTGCTTATGTGTGTAACACCTTAAAATATTGACCCTTCACTCACCTTAAAGTATACCGATCGACTCAACATCACTTTCGGAGTCGGTCTTAAGGGCAAAACAAACCACACAAATGGCTAGGCAAAAACACACTTGATTTTTTACAACACAATCATATTTCGTACAAACATTTATTATTCATTTTTGTTTTGTTTCCAACGAATGCAGGCAGACGACGATAGTGCTGAGACAGTTTTGCTCACTTCTTTTTTTTAAACGGAGGAGAAATATAAAATAAAGGAAAATAATTTGGAATAAAGAGTGGCTTAAGCAAAGAGCTATCTTGTGGCAAACAATGCTACTTAAAAAATAAGCATTTACGACTGAAAATGATTTTAATGCTTCACTCTGCAAAGTTTTCGAAAAACGATTTCATTTAGCAATAAACACTACAAAAAGTTTGACAAATATGCAACATGTCTGCCAAATATAAAAAAATTTTATATTTCTACAAACTTGCTTGAAATGTTTGTTCAAGCAACAAACACCCTAATTAACTGCACAAAATATTTGCACAAACGTAAAATTTTGACATGTTTTCCAAGCAATTTGTGCGGTTTAATTTGCCCTTAACGATGTCCGTCCAGCTGGCTGGCTGTCCATGTTACCTTGTGCCCAAAATACAGGTCGCAATTTTAAAGATAATTTGAAAATACTTTGATAACTTGAAAGAAAAATGGCAGCAAATCGTTCGCCATATTGCTATATTTTTGAATTTGTTGATTTATTAAGAACAAACTAATGTTAATAATATTTTTAAATATATCTATATATGTACATATATAAAATTCTCGTGTCACGGTGCTCCTCCGAAACGGCCTGGCCGATTTTTATCAAATTTTGTATGTGTGGTTATTGATTATTGTTACACGTTGGAATCTTATTTTTATTGTCAGTTGTGCGAAGTTTATGCGTCTGACAATGACATCATTGTCAGCGACTTTGTTCTATTGGCAACGCTTCTGATGCAAAATGGGTTTTCGGATTTTGTACCAACTTCAAAAACAAAATATATTTTTGAGACTATGACGGTACCAGATATATTTTCTGGCTCATCTCTTAATATATATGTATATTTAGAAAAGATTTTTTATTATTAATTACGGACATTTTCTTAAAGATAGTAGAACTGCACCACAGTTCCATCCCTGATATACCTGAGTGGAAAAAAAATCAAAAAAGTTTAATCTTAATTTGAATTAATTTTATTGAAACCAATTTAAAACAACATAAAGAAATAATTCTTGCTATTGCTTTTCCCCTTCAATAGAAATATTTTAACTTTTACATATAATAATAATAAGCAGTTTCCATTTTCTGACAATGTCTAAAAACCGATCTGGCAGTTCTTGCCATATAATTATGTATGTTTCTCACAACCGTGTGAACTAATAATTTTTTTTTTTTTTTTGGCAGATGAATTTATTGCCAATTAGGGATAGGCAATAAATATATCAAAATTTCGATATTTAAAAAATTTATAATCGATATATATCGCCGATATTAAAAATACCGATATATCGATACATCGATATTTATCTACGAATATCAAATTCGATATTTTTAAGATCACTTTATAATAAAATTCAACATTTTAACCGTTGCTCAACTTCTTACAATACTGTTGTTTTTTAAGAATTGCATCATAAGTTTTTTTTTGAATAATATTAAGAAAATAAAGGCGTTTTTCCATTGTACATTTTCATAGATTACACAGGTCAGTTTTGTCTTGATTTTTTAAGAGATGACAACAACAAAATAAGCGAATTATGCAAAGAATCGACTCATGAAAGTTGGAATGTTAATAATAAAAAAAATATTTTGTTTCTTTTTTTTATTTTAGCATGTTCTTATATATTAATAATAAAATATTGCACAGTTTACTTGCATAGTATGTGTTACAAGTTTTGTTTACCGGCAGTATATAATCCGGCATTATATAATCCTAATTATTTTTTTTTAAATTTCATATGGCGAATAAGTAAAAACTTTTTTGTATTTTTTACTTTTTTTAAAATTTGTTTGTAATATACGTATTACATATTGTGCCTATGTAAAAATGTATTGTCATAGGTATATTAAGTTTTTAAATTTAGTAATGTCAGCTTAATACGTTCGATACATCGATATTTTTAATTGATATATATCGATACTCTTAAAAAATATCGATACGATATATATCGATATATTTTTTCAATTTGCCCATCCCTACTGCCAATGAAATTATATGGTTTTTTTTACAATCGTCTGAACTGGCAATTTTTCTTTGGCAGTATACATATTGTCAACACATTGCCAGACCTTAAATTATTGTAGGATCTGACCAACGTCTGCCAGTACGAAACTTCGTATTTTATAAGAATGTTGTGTCAACGTCGATTAGCTATCGAAAATCTGACAAAAAGAAAGGCTCATCTGTAATTCATTTTCTATTATTTTTGTTCTTTATCATAATAGCTCTTTTTTAAAAGCTAATTACATCCATATGCTATTTTCCGACATTGTTTTTTTTAAACTAATTTAGCGATTTGAATAAATTCTAGAGCCGGGTTTTAATCACCGCATTTGTAATCGAGTAAAATTGAGCGAAAATTTTTATTTTGGTATCATGACACTTTCCTGCTGAAAGACTACTAAGGTTATCAGGGGTGCTCTGGAAATCGAAAACGCAAGAATTTTGAAGTTCTTTTTTATACACTCTTAATCCAATTTTTTTTTTAATTTTTTATGAAATTCTGTTTAATAGAGAAATATTTGTATTGTGTTGAACTTGCGTTTCTTTACTACAAAATTCTTATTAAAAAAAACGACTTCTAAGTTCTTGCGTTTTGCGTTTTCGATTTCCAGAACACCCCTGTATAGTTTCTATTAAACCTTGTGTACATGTGATTTTGCGTCTCTTTTTTACTCGTTATGTCTCTATCTCTCTAACTTATTAGTTCAATATAAAATTGTTGCAAGTGTTAGTAAAAATTTTTTTTTTTAGTTTCAGTTATTCATTTCTTGTAGGGTCAATATCGAATGAAATATATCGTAATTTGAGATGATAGCATTCGATATCAAGTAACCAGACATTACATCTCTCGAGTTTTCATTCGATACATCAGTGTCTATCGTATACAGAAAAGTACGATAGTTTACTGGATATCAAATAAGGTGATTAGACCCCTGGTTCCCGATTTTGCTTTTTTTTTGCCAATTTTTGACAGGCCGCGATAGAAGCCATTTTACTGTAAGCTTTTTGATTATTTACAGCTTTAACGATAATTGATTAATATAAGACTTTGCTATCATGCCGCTGTTGCATATTTCCGCTTATTTAGCAATTTTTACCGAATTTTTGCCATTACTTAGTTTTAACATTGTCGCGAATTTTCACTATTTTAGCAAACTTTTCCGAATTTTTGCAAATTTCGCATAGCTTTTTTGCTCTTTGAGGCAATCGTCGCTAATTAAAAATTTTCCCTATTTTAGCACTTTTTCTAATTTTTGCAATTTTCGTGTTTAATTTTCTAATAAAATTTGTGCCAATAACTTGTTTCTAACTTGCATCTTTGCATCCCAAAACTTTTATTTTTAAACTTTGCATCCCAAAACATCAAAACACATTGCAGTGATGGGATTTTGATACTGTTTCGATACGAAGTAACGTGCTGTTTTTAAAACTTTGTATAAAAAATATGTAAACATAGCATCAACAAAATTATTAATGCACATTTTGGCATGTTCAAATGGCTGCCTTTAGGAATGCATGATTATTCGGTTGCATTTTAAATGACGTTTTGGAAATCACCCTCAAGTCGTCGCAAAATTTCCTGTCGACTAAAACTAATGCCCCTATTACGGTTCACAACTCAACTCAGTTGAGTTGTTATTTCTAAATTTTTGTATTATGGTTTACAACTTTGCTTTATTGCGGTGAACAAAAACCTCAAAAAATTACAACTCATCACAACCAGTTGTTTACAATTACAACTCAACTGAGTTGAATTGTGAACCGTAATAGGGGCCTAAGACAATTCTACTCGACGTCGACTAAAAAGCGCCTTAGAAAATATCAAGTGACTTTCAATAGTTATCATTTATTATCAACAACGACTAAGAATATACAATTACTGTACCGGTGCCGTCGACTTGTGACGTCAACTTTCATAATAGAGGAAATTTTTTTTTTATTTTAATTTACCCAGTTAACTAATTTTTTTTAGCAAAACTTAATACACATTTAAATAAAACTTTATTTGATCATTTTTTGTTTTTCATTAATTCATTGTGATGAGTTTATGTTTAAATCTATTTATTAATTAATGCAGATTTAGGTTTTAATGATTTTTTTATTAAATATAGTATATATAAATAAGTTTAAGTTTCGGAATATATTGATTTTTTCCCCTTTTTACCGAGTTTTTGTTTAGTTCGCAAATTTATGCAGTTGGGGAGGTAAATTTAATCTAAACACAAATTATTGAAATTTTTGGTTGGAAAAATATATATAATTTTCTTAAATTACAAGGCGAATTCATTACAGGCAATCTCGGTACTACAAGTACAACTCCTACAAAATCCACAGGCAATTTGTTTTTTTTTTTAATCATTGTACATACAATGTGAAAAACAAAACAGAAAAAAATAAGAAAATTTTGACAAGTTAACATAACAAAACTTATCAGCTGGTCTGTTAAGTTCACCTGTAATGTATTCGCTTGGATTATGTTATAATTTATATTTTTTTTTTACAAAAAATGTTCTTTGTAGTATTAATTTGGAGAATGATTTCCTAAAATTTAAAAAGAAAAAAAAAATAGTGAAAAACTGAAGAAATACATTTATTTCTTTCAATATTTATAAGCATCATGATAGGTTTTGTACATGGTTTATTTACTTAAGGTGGCCTCGTTGTTACAACAAAAACACTTTGTTTTTTATATGCAGGTTGACAATCATATATCATAGTGACGTGCTTAATATACCAACTTCAATACTCTTTATACATAAAAACATGCAATCAAATAATAAACAGCTGGCCTATCGAGGCCACCTTCCAATAATTACACCATGGTTTTGTAGTTATGTATATATTTTTTATTTTTTAATAATTTAATTAATTTGTTTGTTTAGATTTAGAAATATTTGTTTTTTTATGTTAAGAAATAAATTACGAGAATTTTTTGTTGTGTCGTATTTAGAATAGTTTACATTTAAATGTTTATCTGCTTTTTAACTGGCTTAGGAAACAGAAAATAAAGTAGAAGAAACTTAAAATATTTTATTTACGCTAAAGAAAATAATTTTAAAAATAAAAAAGAAATAATTATTTTAAATGGTTGCTGGTTTAAGTTGTAGATGAAATATGATTTATTGCCTGTTTAAAAAAGTAAAATTAACATTTTCGTTTGCGAATTTATATTGAAAACAAAGTTTTCGTTTAGAGGCAAAAAGAATTAAATAAAAAAATAAAAAAAATGGTAATCCCGTAATTTTGTTTTGTTTTCACTGTCACGCAAAGGAAGAACAATGTATAACATGTATATTGCCCTTTTTACGGTTTATAAGTCAACTTTTGTTCAGTTGAAGTTTTGCAGTTTTGTATTACTGTTTAAAACTCTGCGTTAGTGTGGTTAACAAAAACGTCAAAAAAAATTACAACTCATCACTATAGGGGCATACGTTATTGCATAAAATGCTTAGAAAATAAATTTAACTTTCAAAAGCCCTGCTTTCCTCCGGCTTACTTCACTACTGCAGCAATTCGCCCATGACAATTTCTAAAATCATTTTTTGTCGGAAATACTCCATGTTCTGTTGCGAGAATGTAATCTCTCGATTACGCGTTATATATTCGGCAAACATGCAACTGAACACACCACAATCGCTGCCATTCATTTGCCGCGGCACTCCCTGAACCGATTCAATAAGCCAACCACTGGTATTGAATGGTTGCTTTCGTTTATCCATCGATTCATCCTTGAGGTATTGCTCTAGTGCCTTAAGTACACTAGGATTTGGTGTTCCCATTGAATCATAATATTTGATTGTATGATTTTTCAAGTGTATTATAGCCATACACCAATGAACGTTGCCCACATGAACGGGGACAGGCACAATGTCCTTCTTAAAGATGTCAACTCTACGCGTCCAGCGCTTTACGCCCGCGTGACCGTCTTGCAATAAACGAGGCACGAAAAACGTATTCATAGCATACACTGTCGGTAGGCCATGGGAATCGTGTTTCTTTTCACCGCGTTCGGTTAGAAGATTCATGTAAAAATTGATGACTTCATCGTTAAGCCAATTATGGCCACACAAGGTGTGTATATCGCGTCTACTGATGTTTAAATTAAATTTGGAAACCAAGACCTAAAAATATAAAGACCACAAGCTGTTAAGAAGTCTGGGCTTTTGTGTAGTTAAGTGATTGTACCTGATTTAATGGGCCGCAAATAGCTGCGTTAATGCGTGCTCTATGCTCTTGTTTTAGTTCTACAAATTCCGGTTCTTCAATGACATCCTCAAAATCATCGACCACTAATAGTTCTGGGTCAACGATTTGGAATTTGCGCAAACGTTCTTGTATTTCTGCCTCAGCAGCTCGGCGTTCAGCTGTTAGTTTCTCAGTCCTAAAATAATCAAGAAATAGAATTATTTTATTAAGAGATTTTAAAAGTGCCAAATTTTAACATAACTTAACAAAACGCGTTTTAGAGACATCGGATTCCAAGTCGTGTATTTTGTTTATTTAAATAAAATAAGTAAAAAGTTACTTACACTTTAACAGTTTCCTTGACTTCATCATGTCGGTTCTTTTTACGTTGTAACCATTTGGATTGCCAATTTTCCAACCAGTTTTCCTTAATGTGGGGAGAGGCATTAAAACGTTCTTTTAAAGAATTAACTGGCTCTACAAATGGTCTATAAAAATACAAAAAATTATATGTTATTTTTTGTTTCAGATTTTTCATACAATGTTTTTTTCCACATACAAAGCATCTTTTTTAGTAGGTATCTCAACTTTATCTTCGCGAATCTTAGCGCAAGCCGATAACACATGACGATCTTGATTTCCCAATTCAACGATCTCAGATATTTCATCGTCATCAACAATGATTGCAGCAGGCATAGAATGCTTGGCCTTTAAAGAACGATGAGAAATTCCCGTTATGGTGATATCTTCATCTGCGTCGTCATTATCCAAATTGATGGTGGATGAAAGTGGTGGACGTTTTAAAATCGGCTGACCGAACCCCGTGGCACGTTTGTTGGCAGTTGGAGAGCTGCGTGCAGAGGACGATATAGCTGTGCCCAAAAGTAGACCAGATCTTCTTCGTTGAGCTGCGGAATTCGAGGAGGAAGCTAAGGAAAATTTATTTTCACCTCCAGTTGAACTGTACAGACGTGGTACCATTTGTTCTAGTAACTGCTGATATTTTTCGCGTTCTTCGCTTTCTTTTTCCTGATTTAGTATAGAAGAACGATTTTGAGCTGACCAATGATTTGTGCGTAAACCGAATAAACCATTCAATATGCGTGATGATTCAGAAGTCGAGGCAGCTGAAGATGACATACTACTGCGGCCTCCCAATACGTGTCCAGTTCCCACATTTTGACGCAAGGTGTCGGCGTAAGTGGGTTTGCGTCTGTTTTCCAGTTGTAAAATACTGCCTGTACTGGGTTCAATTAATGGAGGTGGTAGCGGTTTCGGTTGGGCAGATTTGAGACGTTCATCGGTTCGTATAATCGGAATGTTAAAGACTTCGGGTAAACGTTTAGCTGAAGCCAAACCCGAAGGTTTAATATTGAATCCCTTCATTAGTATGGGTTCATCATCATCAGAAAACTCAACATCGGCATAGGAAGTATTCTTGATGAATTGGGGGGTAATATGGGGAGATATAAACATCGATTTCCTTAGAGGTGGTTTATCTGAAAATAAAGGGATATACTTTTTAAAATGTTTATTTGAAATTTAAGTTTACACAAGTATCCACCATTAGAAGTCGAACGACGATTGGACATCTCCAACAAAGTTCTGGAGCTTTGTGCTGAATTATTGAATAAATATTGTTTATCGTATTTCTGTGACTTTTGCTGCTGATTATGATGCGACAGAGGTGGCAAAAACTCATTTATATCGTCTTCTTCGTTGCATGCAGCGATATATTTTGGAAAACGATTCTCCACTTTGCGATATTTTATCTTCTGAGGACCGGCTGACTCACCGGCCGACCAATCGTCTGATCGCCTCTTTCGCTTACCCTCCTGATGGACAGTGCTATAATTATTCGGCGATGGATTCCAACTAAAATAATTTTTCAATTTATTCAATATGTCGAGTCCCATTTGGGCTTCTTGTTTGCTGTAGAAATCGTTACTATAAGCGTTGGCTGATCGACCGGTTGACGCTGCTTCAACAGTTTCTAAATCCGAATAATAATCACAATTGTTCTCGTCTTCTACGTAGAAGGCGGTTGCAGCAGCAGTGTCGAAAGCGTCTCTCTGAGTATTGTAATCTTCTTGGCTATCGATTGGATATCTTTTAAGATTTGGAACTGATCGTCTAAATTGTGCGGGTACTAACTGTTGTAGTGGAGGTGGTGGTGGTAAAGAATGACCGTTATATAATTTATGACTTGAATTGATATCAATAGGAATTGCCTCTGGCACTGGTCTTCGAACTTTGCGGTTTAATGATGAATTATCTTCAAATGCCTGTAATAGAGATTAATTGCATAAACATATTTGTCTTGTTACACTATTTAAATAGATTTCTTTTTAAATGTTAAAATAAATTTATATTCGTAGTCCACTTGCAAACACCGCTAGGTTTATAAGACAATATTCTGAAAAAATCGATTAAAATCTATATATATAAAAATGAATTATGTTTGTATGTTTGTATGTTTGTTTGTCGCTTTATAGACTCCGAAACTACTGAACCGATTTTCCTGAAATTTTTACAGTAACATCACGTGAGCCCTAAAAATAAAATAGGCTACTTATTTTTTCGATAGGGGCAGGGGAATTGGTACCCCCCATAGGATGCCAATTTTAATTATCGCATATCTTAAGAGCCGCTGCACGCATTTTGCTGAACTTTTTGTAGTAGGATCTTCTGAGCCCCGGAATTGAAATAAAATAGCAGCGGGGGTATAGGAATACCCCATAGGACGCCAATGTTTAACATCGCATATCTTAAGAACTGTAATAGTGAGAATGTTCAAACTTTCTAGAAGTCGCTCTTATGGTTTACTACACTTTTGAAAATAAAAATAAAGCGGGTAGGCGCAGGGGGGAAATACCTCCCATAGGATGCATACATTAAATATCGCTCAACTGAAGAACTATTAAAGGGAGAGTCTTCAAACGTGGTTAAAGCTACTATTATAGTAAACTATAAATTTCAATATAAAAATGTGCGGGGTAGAATTAATTTTTTTGTTAAAAGTATATTTAAAAAAAAATTTTAAATGCAATACGTATGTAAATAAATAAATTATATCACAAAAACAAATTTTTTTTTTATTTTTTTTTTTTGCCGGTGTAGCGAAGCGCACCGGGTTAAGCTAGTAGTTTTATAAAAATGAATTGCCAGGCAATATAGCGAGTTGTGCAGGATTATTGAATATTTAACCAGAAATTCCACCACCTGGATAACTATCTTGCCGCGATGTGGTGGCTTAAATGCCGGCGGTAGTGTATGTCTTGGAAAAACAAATTTTTTTTTATTTTTTTTTTTTTTTTTTTTTTTTGCCAGTGTAGCGAAGCGCACCGGGTTAAGCTAGTAGTTTTATAAAAATGAATTGCCAGGCAATATAGCGAGTTGTGCAGGATTATTGAATATTTAACCAGAAATTCCACCACCTGGATAACTATCTTGCCGCGATGTGGTGGCTTAAATGCCGGCGGTAGTGTATGTCTTGGAACTTATTTCGGTACAGTCTAACCGGAACAAGTTCGAAGGCATAAGCTTTAAAGCCAGCATGACCAAGGGTTATCCATCCCATATCCCATCCTCTTTACCTATAATCCTACCTACTTCTCCCTTGATTCCCTACATCCCCCACTTTTAAGGTCAAGGTGGTTGATAGCAGTGCCGAGGACCTGAATGGCTAGTTAGTGGTAAAAGAAACTGGTCGTGAACAGCTTCCCTCTGACGCCGATGGCAAGGGTCAGTTGTAATTCTAGCCTAGTCCGCGTACGCCGTCACTGCGCGCGATGGTCGCTTTGTTTACGTGCATACTCGTGGGACCAAAAACTGGATAATTTAAACTTTAAAGAAAGAAATGAAGAAGTTGGCGCAGGGAATGTCTCTGTCAGCTCAGCAGGTTTGGGGTCAGATTTGGACTCCGACTTGCTGGGTATTCACAGAGATATTCTGCTGCAGGAGAGTCAGTTAATGACAGAACTGACAGTCATGACGGACAGGATAGACTCGCCAATCGGATCTCCGTCTCGTACTGGGGCATCGGAAAGACTCGGTGACCTAACTCTGGGCTCTGATGATGAGCACGAAATAACTTTGATTTCGGCTCATGATGAGGGCCATAGGGCTGGGCCATCGACTTCCGGAGTCACACTCGGGTTGGAGAGTGGATTGGCGAGTGTATCAAAACTCGTTGTTCGGCAAGATGCGACAGAACAGGTCACGTCAGATAGCCGAACGAGCTACGATAAAGCCAAGAGTGGTGTGAGAGCCTCCTTAGCCTTTCTGGAAAAGATAGCTAAGAAAGACTCCTCACTGCACGATGGGCGGGATAGGCATCTGCTGAGGAAGCACCGAAAGAACGTTGCTAGATTCGAACGAATCCACGGCTCTGTCGGTGCCATCCTAGGGCTTCCCTATCCTGCGGGATACACAGCAAGGGCTGTTGTGGATACAAATGTTGTCAGTAAAGACAGCAAATCCCCAGCACCCCCTGTTGTTAAATCCTCGGATAAAGCAGAAGATAAGGAAAAGGAGGGTAAAGGTTCAACGACTGGCCCTCTTAATCGTGACAGTTTGGTCGCAGTTAAGGGAGCTAGGCCTGAGAACGTTTTACCCACTACTAGTCGCGCGATGAGGGCTGGAAATGTCTCGGTAATTTCCGATAGTCACTCCCAAAAAGGAGTCACTAAAGGAAGGGTTGCTGGGACAGACCAGTCAACATCTGCAGGGAAATCGGGTGATCATCGACTGAGCTCTGCTAAGGGCCCAAAAAGGGGGTAGTTAAGCGAGTGAGGTCTGGTGATGACCAGAAATCCCCTGCGGCTAAGAGGACTGGTCAGACTGTGGGCAGTTCTCTTAAAGATCCCCATAAGGAGATCAATAAGAGGACTGACTCCAGAAAGGACCAACCATCCACGTCAAAGAAACTAAAGGAGTCGTCGAGTAAGGACGGTATTCTAGCGGCTGTCATTGATCGTAAGGATCCCGATGGAAGGATCAGTGTCGAGAGATGGCAGGTGCTAGAGAACAAACTACTCGACGAAATCTTTAGTGCCAAAGGAAGGCCGGACGAAGTATCGTTCAAAGGGGCTGACTGGACAAGAGGTGTCAAAACTGTCAGTTGCGGCAATCAGAAAACCTTTGAGTTTTTAAAGGCTGCAATTGGTAAGTGTGGCAGCTCCTGTCCTGAAGCTAGTCTGGACGTTATACTAGCGTCTGAGTTGCCATTAAGGCCGGTAGTCACGGTATGGATACCTCCACCTATAAAACCGGTGGAGGTCATACTGGGGGTACTGGCCAACCAGAACAAGGGACTCAATACAAGCCAGTGGAAGTTGGTAGCTTCACTGGGTTGTAAAGAGAACCAGGGAAGAGACTTCAGGTTCGCAGTGGACCGGGAGTCTCTTAAAAAGCTTGATTCGATAGGAGGGGTTGCAATATTCGGGTTGGGGTCTATCAAATTTAGGTTTCCTAAAAATGATAGACCCTAAGAGGTTGAAAGTGGTGCAGATAAACCTGCACCACTGTGAAGCAGCCTCAACCGAATTAGTAACCCACCTCATCGACAACAACGTGGACGTGGCCTTAATCCAAGAGCCCTGGATTAATAAAAACCGGGTAGTTGGATTAAGGGTCACGGGGTATACATTGTTCGTACCCCACACAGATGAGAAGGTACGAACTTGTATCCTGGCGAGAACTGAGTTTAAATTTATGTTTTCTCATTCTTACAGTAATGGAGACCTCACGGTTGTGACAGGAGAAGCCAAGGACAGAAGGGTCCTGGCATTAGCATCGGTATACTTGCCGTACGAGGCTACCGATCCACCTGGTGAAAAAGTGCGAGAGTTGGTGGAGTACTCTGGCAGAATTGGCTCGAGGCTGGTACTAGGGTGTGACGCCAATGCACACCATACCCGACCATGCCGACATCAACAAAAGAGGTGAGTCTATGTTTGATTTTATTATTGCCAGCAATCTTTATATCTGTAACAGAGGGAATACACCTACGTTCAGAACTAGGGATAGAGAGGCAGTGATAGACATGACATTGACGAACTGTAGGGAATTAGTGGAGGATTGGAGGGTGGACCTGGGGTTTTCCTTCTCTGACCATAGTCGCCTGTCCTTTAATCTAATGTTTGAGAGGTCGAAAAGGTGTCCGTATAGGAATCCGAGAAGGACGGATTGGGATTACTTTTCGAGATTGGTGCAAAGTAACCTTAGAGTTACACGCGACTGGAGGTCGACTTCGACCGGTGTAGAGCAACTGGTGGGCACCTTCACGGGGGTACTGACTAGTAGTTATGAGCGATCCTGTCCTTTGAACTTTCCGGGCAAGCGCACACAACCAAGATGGTGGACAGACGAGTTGAGGACTCAAAGGTCCACTGTCAGAAGGTTGTTTAATAGAGCGAAGTATACGCGTAGGGAAGAAGATTGGAGTAACTTCAGATTGAGTTACAATAGATATAAAGGAGACATTAGGAGGGCGAAAAGGGACTCGTGGGTCAAGTTTAGCGAGTCAGTGGAATCTGTAAATGAGATGTCCAGGTTCAGGAGAATTTTATCCAAGGACCCTGTAGTCCCTGGATTTATTCAGAGACCGGACAACTCATGGACGGAATCTAGCTCTGAATCTCTTTGTCTGCTAATGGAGACTCACTTTCCGGGATGTGTGGATCCTGGGATGGGGGAACAGATTGAATGTGGTAACCCCTTCTCTGGGTCAGAATCGGGCGGTGAGGAGAGGGAGACGGTGGGGGACATGATCACCTTGGAAAAAGTAACATGGGCGGTTAATACCTTTGGGTCTTACAAATCGGCAGGACCAGACGGTATCTTTCCGGCGATGTTACAGAATATCGGGAGATCATCTCTCCTGTTGTTGGTGGAACTGTTTAGGGTCTGTGTGCTGAACGGGTACATTCCTAAAGGGTGGAGGGAGGTCAGGGTGGTTTTCATACCCAAGGCGGGAAGAACCGGTCACTCTAAACCCAAGGATTTTAGACCAATCAGCTTATCGTCTTTTCTTTTGAAGACGTTGGAAAGTCTGATTGATCTACATCTGAGGACGAAGATTGACGCCGGCATCATCAGCGGCGCTCAACACGCCTATCTTAAGGGTAGATCTGTTGAGAGTGCGCTTCATGATGTGGTGGGTTATGTAGAGCGGGGATTGCGAAACAAGGAATACACCTTGGCGGCATTCCTTGATATAGAGGGCGCTTTTAATAATTTGAAGATAGAGGCTATCAGGCAGGCATTGGTGGATCTAGGCGTTCCTCTGTTCCTGGTCGAATGGATAACTCTGATGCTCAGCAGCAGAGTTATTCACTCGGACTGGGGAAACGAGCGCTTAAAGAAACTGGTGACTAGGGGAACCCCACAGGGGGGAGTTCTCTCTTATTATGGCTCTTAGCTGTGAACGTCGTTCTGGGACTTTTTGACAGATTGGGTCGGAAAGTTGTGGCCTACGCGGATGATGTAGTGATATTGGTATCGGGCAAGTTTCTGCCGACAATAAGCGAAGTCATGCAAGGGGCGCTGGGCGAACTGTCAGCATGGGCGAGTGATAAGGGATTGGGAGTCAATCCGGAGAAGACCGAGTTGGTTCTTTTTACTAGGAGGTACAGTGTAGAGAATTTTAGGCTGCCGGTACTAGGAGGAGTAGAGCTTAGACTATCTGATAGCGCTAAGTATCTAGGAGTTTTTCTGGACAGCAAGCTGTCGTGGGGAAGGAATACTCAGGAGAGACTTAAGAGAGGCCTCAATGCCTATTATGCTTGCAGATCATCGATAGGTAGGAGTTGGGGACTCCGGCCGTCAGTAGTGGGATGGCTGTACACTTCGGTGGTTAGACCCATTCTTACGTATGGATGCTGTGTTTGGTGGGAGGCATTGAGAGTGGCTTGTCGAAGGAACCTTCTGTCTAAGGCTCAGAGGTGTGCTTCAATCGGCATGACAGGTGCCATGAGAAGTACACCTCAAGCGGCACTGGATGTCATTCTACATCTTCTGCCCATTGAGCAGTATGTTATGGGAATGGCAGCCAGAAGCATTCTTAGACTGAGGGAACTAGGATTGATTAGGGATTTCACGCCTGGAGGTTACTGCCTGGGATCACCCGGCTCCACGGATTTCGTGGGCACCAGGGTGGATTTCGGACGGTTGCCGGAGGTGGTAACGCCTTCTAGGGAGAGATGGTCAGGTAGGAGCAGATTATTTAGTGGATTTGCTATTTTCACTGACGGCTCGAAGATGAGAGGCACGGGTGCGGGGGTCTACATTGAGGATCTGGACATCAGAATGTCATATAGGCTTCCGGACGACTGCAGTGTTTTTCAGGCGGAAGTTCTGGGGGTCTTGAGGGCCGTGGAACTGATGAGGGACAACATTGATAGGGGCTCGGAGGTCACTATATATGTCGACAGCCAGGCAGCCCTTATGGCCGTAAGGGGCTGTTACGTGAAATCCAAGCTAGTTGACGGTTGTAGGAGGGCTCTGGAGGGAGCCTTAGGAGAGTATATGTTGAGATTGTGCTGGGTGCCTGGTCACTGCAACATAAACGGCAACGAGATTGCTGATGAGTTGGCGAGACAGGGCTCAGAGATGGAGGATCCTAATCAGATAGAGGCAATTAGGCCTCCAATAGGATTCTACTTTGGGAAGATTAGGGAATGGATTCTGGACGCGACCAATAGGGCCTGGGGGAACCGAACGGACTGCCGGGTATCACGGACGATGTGGCCGGTGCTCAGGAAGTCCGACTCGGAGTTGTTGCTGGGCAGAAGCAGGGTCTGCGTGAGGACCATAATAGGAATCATCACGGGTCATTGCATGATAGGCAGGATGGCGATGAGGTTAGGATCCGACGTGTCGGATATGTGTGGGTTGTGTGAGGACCCGGAGGAGCTGGAGACGGTTGAGCACATTTTGTGCCGCTGTCCCAGGCTACAGGGCAGCAGGCTGAGGTGGCTGGGCAGCAGATTCCTAGGCGAATTAGGGGACGTCCCGGGCTGTGGGCTCGAGAGTCTGATAGGATTCGTAATGGGGATGGCCTGGTTGCGCAGCAGGAGACTGGGAGCTAACCGCACATAGGGCGGATTGGTGTTGTGTTGAGTGAGGCTTTTCTCTCGGGTTTGGTCAGAACTTCCTTTTCTCATCTATTCTTATCTATTCTTATCTTTTCTGATGCTTTTGCTGTTTCTCTTCACCTTCTTTTTCAGCTTCATAACTATAAACAAGGCATCACAATGGACCGTATTGGTCTCTGGGTGAGGGTGTGAAGGAGACTTCACACCAGCCTTTCTACCTACCTACCTACCTAACCAGAAATTGCGCTTACCGAGTTTTGAACGAAATTTATAATGGCAAATAAAAAGGCGGCTTTTACGGAATTTTTTCTTTTTTTTTACTTAGCGGTGTTTGCAAGACTGACTACTCAAATATATGTATGTATGTGTACATACATACATATTTTACCTAAAAAATGTTTAACTTAAAAATATTAGGTTTGTTCATTTACTTTACGAGTGAGTAAGTTAAAAGTTTACAAAATTTTTTATTGGACAATTTTTAATATTATATTTTCATATATTTTTATCAAGCTTTAGGTCACTTTTTTATAAAAATCAATTAAAATATTATTTATTAATAAAAATATATGAAAATATAATATTTAATTGAAAAAAGGTCGAATTAATAAGAATAAAATTAACAATTTTTAATTTTAAAATTATTTTTTTAACACATTTTTTTGATTAATTATTGCTCAAGGCGAATTCATTACAGGTGAACTTATCAGCACTGCTAAAATTTTTTAGCTTTTGTAATTGTTGAATTTAAAAATTTTGTTTGTTATCTTTAATTATGTTTTGTATCTGTTTTTGACATTGTACAATGATTATGCAAAATCAAATTGCTTGTGGATTTTGTAGGAGTTTTACTTGGTGTAGTACCGAGATTACCTGTAATAAATTCCCTTTGATTACTGCTAGTAAATATTTTACTAGCAGAAATTATAAAAAAAAATTTTCTCTTGTTGCAGGTTTTTCGAATACGTGAACAAATTCTAGTAATCATTATTAAAAATAAGCAATAATTTTATGGAAAAAACTTTGTAAAAAAAATATTTTTCAAAAAAATTAGACGGCTTCCAGCTGTGTGAGAGAAACGTCGTCAAAAAACTCAAATTGTAAAAAATAATTATCAAATAAAAACATCCCTGCAAGCAAAAAAGTTCGGCGCCTTCTAGATGTGTGAGAGAAATGTCGCCAAAAAAGTCAAATCGTATACGAATTCCAAAAACATATGAAGTGTTTGACACGAATTCTGTCAGACATGACATAAGATGTGCTGAGTATTTTTTTCGCCTTTTCTGATATATATCTGACAAAGGCATGGAAAATTCTGATGTGTTAGCCGACATGCTTAGTTTTCTGACAGATAGCTAAAAGAACTCTAATCGACTAATCGCACAGATTTCATGTCTTGCAAGTTTTTTTTTTCTACATATGTTAACAATTTATTTATTACGTTATAGGAAGGAAATCGAATGTTTTATGGGCCTGTCACTAACACTAGTATTTGGACATACTACCAATTTTCAATGTGTGATAAAAATCTATCCGATGTCTCTAAGAATGAAGTCAGACATTTGCATGAAATGTCTGCTTCAGACAACTTCGGAGTATTTTGCTGGCTGGGACATGCATAGCACACTAAATTATAAACAGGCACAACTCATAATTTATCAATATCGTTTATTTTTACAAATCAAATCTCAAAAGAGCAAAATACACTGTCAAATTGCTTGGCATCAAGCTCGTGTACGTGGGCTTGACTTAAAATTTAAAATGGTTTGATCATCCAGCATCGTCGTACAGGGGCGCTGTAGAATAAGTGAGGTTGCAAAAATCTAAAATTTCATGTACCCCACAAAAATATAGAATAAACATATTTTACAGGAAATTGTCCAACGATTTCAAATATACTACTTGTGTTACAGTCAGATTTTTTGTTCAGAAGATATAGCCCTTGAATCCAGACCATTCTTAGTTAATTTGTTCCGCTTTCAAATACAGTATCTCGAAAACTAGGTAACTGATAGTCATTCTTTTTGATTCTATTGATAGATCTATTTATTAAGGTAATAATAAGAAAAATTGTACTGTTTGCTTTGTGTTTGTCCAGGTAAATCGATATTTACCAACTATCCATTTTTTCAATATTTCTCAACTTTGATGAATGAAAAACAATAAATTATATATTTGCCATTTTTTTCAAAATAAATTCTTTGATTATTCCTTTACTTAATTCAAAAAATTCCAGCTGCCCGTCCGTCCTTGCCCCATTTTTTTCTAAAGGTAAAATTTTGAAAAGGCATGGTTCCAAAAAGCATTTTTGGGCAAACCACGGAAACCCATTCGTATTGTTATTGTTTCGTTCGTTATTGGTAAGATATATGATATTTGTTTTTCAATCTGTAAGGATGTACAAATAAATGGTCGCACCTAATATAGAAATTGCGTTAGTGTGAAAATAGTCAAAAGCCAATACAGGTAGGCACATATCTTATTCGGACAAGTGAATGATATCAAAATTACAAAACTTGACACTCATAGAAAAATGCATATTCATATTGATGATACCCTAACTAATCGGAATTGTGACATCAATGTTATTACAAATGGCATAAATGAGGCAAAAAGTGATATCAATCCAATGTCGAACGGCATCATACAATTTTGTTATAGTTTATGAGTCATCTATGCTGTGACTACAGTGTCATCAATTTAATGCCACATTTTGTGTATTATTATTAACATTATTTTCAAGTTTATAAAAGGTAAAATAAGAACAAAAAATTCCCTTATTCTATTTTTTTAATTATTTAGCTAAATACATAAAATTTTCCAAGTAGAATGATACCGAAACTCATATCGAGCATGCTGCTGTTGTCCTATAATTGAGAGTTTTTCTGTAAGCAAAGTGCGGAATACAACAGAAGTGAAACAAACATGTGTAACGGGTAAGTAAATATTTTCTCACTTTGGCTTAAATCAATCCCAATGACTCCTTATTAGTCTAGAGCCTAATTAGTCCTTTCTACGATGTTACCGATGTGTCATCCGTTATGACGCCTTTTGTATCAGTGTATATACATATTTGAAAACAATCATAATCCCGGGATTAGTGAACTACTGAAAGAGGGCGAGACAAGTAATTTAAAGGCACTTCAAACGTGGCTTGAATAACTGTTTAAAAATCCAACCACAGTAAAAAATATGGTGAAAGCTGCATTCGTGAAACTTAATAGTTTATACGGCAATATACAGAGAAGCGAAAATATAAAAAATAAACTTTTTAATCCAAATTTCGATATTTTAATCAGGCTTAAGTTCATCGAATTTAATTTTCATTAAATTATTTTTATGAAGAAAAGAATTTTACAACACGGAAAGAATTAAAATTTATTGATAATTTTTCATTCTTGAACTTTTCATGATGTATGTCAGTTTAAACTCAAAATGGATATAAGGAAACCGTACGACAGAGCGATTCAACTCCAAACACCACGACTGGCTTAATAATGATACCATCCTGGACACATTGACAGAAAATTCTTCCTGAAAAGCTAACATTGATCAGTGAATGTGGCTGCGATTTATAAGCAAAAGATATCTTCCGATGAAACTACAATATCGGACGGATATATGTTTATGGCATCTGTTGTTTCTTTGCGGCTAAAATCTGATGTTTTGTTGCACTGGAAAAATTTACGACTCTCATCAATACATTATTGTCGACCAATAATGTTTGAGTCTGCAAGGGAATCGCCGGAACTCATAAGGACTACAGTGAAGGACATTTAAGAAAAAATAAGCAAGTTTAAACCCACAAAGATCGAAATCAGTGGAGGAAAATGCATTGAATGTAGAAATTACGAGTTACACCTGACCATTCCCTGTTTGTAAAAAGGCGCAAAAGAACTTCGGCGATTTAAACGATTCTGCAACCGAAGAGAATTATGAATATGAAATTGAATGTTTTAAACTGCAAGGAAAAAGTTGACTCTAAAAAATATGGAGAATATGCTTCGAAAACTGCATCACTTTTAGCACAATTAGATCCACACATGGCACATATATATAGTTAAATATCAGACTGACACTTTTAGAGTTTTCTGAAGAAGCACAGGAGTCCCAAAACAAATTTTCAAATCATCAAGGGTGAGACAAAATTAGAACCTCTTCAACATGATAGCAGCATCTTCCGATCCACTTATTTCATCATTGCGGAAATTAAACTCACGAAAAGAGTTAGAAAATAATTATAGTATGATTAGTGTTTTAGATATACATATATACCTTCTCTTACGGATTGTGAACAATATTTTACATAA
The DNA here is from genome assembly GCA_943735925.1 of Pollenia amentaria. Taxonomy (NCBI): domain Eukaryota; kingdom Metazoa; phylum Arthropoda; class Insecta; order Diptera; family Polleniidae; genus Pollenia; species Pollenia amentaria. Next base: position 192,146,912 of record OX031008.1, on the reverse strand, counting down.
AATTTTCAAATATAATTGAAGTTGTTTTTGGGAATACATAATTTTTCATTAAAAGATTTTGTTTGTTGTGCTTAATTCCCTATTTGTTTCTTGATAGAAATACTGAAATTTATTGTTGGAGGATAAACTGTTTCTATGCGCATTTCAGTGGTTGCTTAGGCCAGATCATCAGCAAACGTTTTCCCAAAATATTTTAGAAATCCAAAAATATCAGTAAATAATACTACAGAGCGAATGAGAATTACAAACACTCAAAAAGTCTTATTTGCAACGATATCAAAACTTACAACAAAATTCCAACAATAAAACAGTGACTTTATCTTTTCTTACATTCCCCACTACAATTAGTTAGAATTCTCCCAATATTAATTGTTTAAGTTAACTTTTAATAATAGTTGGTATCTCGGTTAAGGGTTAAGGTTTGCTACTCTTTTTTAGCAACTTTATTCTTTCGGAGTAACTTTTTATAATAAAAATACCGTTAACGGTTAATAAAACATTGTTTTCGCCATCTTCAAGTTTTTCTGTATATCAAGTTAGTTATTGACATAACTACCAAAGTGTTCACTACCGAATTTTTAAGGTAAATAAAGAAAATATTTTTAAAATAAAACAAAATACCAAATTTTCTTTTTATTTCATTTTTTTCCGCCTTGCACGCAAACATTTGGTCCTTCGAACCGGATCTTTGGAAGCTTTTGTCCGGACGTTAATTAATTTTATTATTTTTCTCTTCAAGAAGATCGACGTCTTTGTGTTTTTCAACCACCTTTTTACATCGTACATACATACATACATACGTGTATAGCTACTTGCATATTCGTTTGTTTAAACACATTGTTTGGAAAAAAGGTGCGTACAATTAAATTTAAAGTGATTGTGAAAACTTTGAATAAAGAAGAATAATACTGATATTAAATAAATTAATTTTAATAAAGTGTAAAGGACTGGAAAAGTGAAGAAGCATAAGTTTGTTTTTGTTTTATTCCTTGCCCAGTGAATATACATATACATACATACATTGTGATTGATCGTTTTACAACACTTGTTAGTTTGACGTTTGTTTTAATTCATTTTCTTGTGGTTACTTTTTTGGTCGACCGTGTGTTTGTTTACTTGGACGGACATATATAATTTTATAAAATAAAATTTGGAAATAATTTATAAATTAAAGTCGATTAATTTATGAGTTAAAGTTTAAAATAATTTATAAATTAAATTTGAGAATAATTTACAAATTGAGGAAGATTTTTAAATATATAAAAGTGCGCGTAATAAAGATCGAGAAGAAAAGAGTTTGTGTTTTTGTTTGATTTTTTCTTCTTCTTGTTGTCCTTCTTTGAACAATTAGTACCCTACGGTCGGTCAAGTTGGCATACATATTGTTTGTTACAAATTTTTATTTGTTTTAATTGAAAAAAAAAAATTGTTTTTATTAAATAAAATTCAATTCTGGCAATTACGTATTGTCTGTTATAAAATTTTGATTTGTTTCAATTAAATAAAATTTTCTTAATTTAATTTTTTATTGTAAATAGAACAGTAAATATGCCAATATTACCACTTGCTAAATTTATTAGAGCTTCGGATGCTCTGATTAGATTTGAGTCAAATTTTTCTCAGCTTCGCGAGGAAATGCATACGGTGTTTACGTTAGAGATTCAGGGCGATGAATTGAAAAAATTATGGGAGAAAGTTAAATTGTCTCATGAGCATTGTTTAGATTATTTGGAGGGTTCCGAGAAAAGTGAACCTGAGGATGTTGAAGTGGTGTCAAATAAATATGAGGCCACATATTTGGCATATATGAAATGTTTGGCCACTATTAATGAAAGAAAATTTAATTTTGAAAAATCCTCGAAATCTAATGGCTCAAATACTAGTAGCTCAGATCACAATTTAACTTTGCCTCCCTGTGATATTAAAACGTTCGATGGCGATTATGTTTCGTGGCCCGCATTTAGGGATTTATTCACGGCGATTTACATTAATAGCTCGCGTCTGAGTAATATAGAGCGACTTTGTCACTTAATTCGTAAGACCGCCGGCGAAGCAAACGAAATTGTATCGAAGTGCCCATTAAGTAATGATGGATTTGAGGTCGCCTGGAAAAATTTGAAGGATGCATATGAGAATCCTCGTATGCTAGTAAATAATCAATTGAAAATTTTATTTAATTTACCTTCGGTTGAAAAGGAGTCTAGTGCCGGTCTTAAAACTTTGCAACGCGGTATCAATAATTGCCTGACATCTCTTGCACTTTATAATGTGTCCACTGATAATTGGGATCCGATTTTGATTTTTATGTGTATTCAACGATTGCCTACGTCTACGGTTAGTTTATGGGAACAGGGTGTTAAGAACAAAACTGGTTTGTCTAAATGGAAAGATTTTGATACCTTTTTAACGGAAAGAGTGCAAACTCTGGAATGCGTTCGTGATCTTAAAGATTCGCAGCCTTCTGCAAAATCTTCTTCTACTCAGAAGACTAAGGCTTATGTAGTGAACTCTAATTCTTCTTCTACTTCTTGCGTTTTTTGTCGTCTATCGGGACATTTTTTACGAAATTGTAAGAAGTTTAAAAATCTTTCAATATCGGAAAGATTTTCGACAGTGAAAAAATTTCATTGTTGTATTAATTGTTTATCGCGGGAACATGAGGTCAGAAATTGTAAAAGTACCTTCAATTGCACCACGTGTAACAAAAGACATCATACTTTATTACACCGTGATGGGTCTACTTCTGAGGGTATTTCGGGAAATAATACCGCTTCATTTTCGGGCGGTGTGGCACATAACAATATGAATTCGTCCTTTCCTTCGTCGTCAAATGGGATAACTTCTTCCGTTAATTCTAGGGATAATTCTGCTTCTTTGTCGCGCAATATGGTCCCAACTAATATGAATTCGTCCTTACCTTCTACGTCAGCAGGCACAAATTCTTCGGTTAATTCGAACCGTCAAGTTTTTCATGTCGCTCAGAATCGCAGGGTGCTTTTAGGAACTGCTATGGTGAATATCGTTCACCAGGGTATGACATACCCAGCACGGGCTCTTATTGATCCTGCATCAGAGTCTTCGTTTATCTCTGAACATTTTCGAAACCGCTTGAGGCTTCTCGCACATTCGACGAATGTCAAAGTTTCAGGCATTAATCAGACGTTGTCTGCTACTACAAAAAAAATTTGCGCTCTTAAAATTAGTTCTGCTTTGGACGAATCTCTTATTTTGGAAACGTTGGCCTTAGTGCTGCCCAACATCTCTGGTAATTTACCCTCGTTCGTAATGTGCCCAGGCCTACGTGATAATTTTTCGGACCTTCAGTTAGCTGATCCTCGATTTTATCAATCAAGACCGGTTGATTTGCTTTTAGGCGCGGATTTGTATCCTCAGCTAATTCTGGGCGAAATTAGACGCGATGTTTTAGGATCTTTAGTGGCTCAGAAGACTGTATTTGGTTGGATCATTACGGGACCTATGGTGGAGCGGACAGTTAGCGCATATTCGACGAGAATAGATGTTTCTATAGAGGATAGTTTGAATAGGAGTCTTCTTCGATTTTGGGAAATGGAGGAAACTCCTAAGCGGAAGATAATGACCCCTTCAGATAGAATATGTGAGGAAAATTATCGGAAAACTACGCGTCGAGACTCCGAAGGCCGTTATGTAGTGACGCTACCTTTCAGGCCAGAATTTCCTCACTTGTTAAATTTGGGCTTTTCTCGACCGAATGTTATGGCTCAATTTTTGAGAAGTGAAACTTCACTTCTACGCAAACCTGATATGAAGGCATTATATGATAGTGTCGTTAATGAATATCTAACTTTAAATCATATGAGACTTGTTCCTTCTCATTCTCTGAATTCCTCTGTTTCGTGTTACCTTCCTCATCACCCGGTTTTTAAACCTGATAGTAAAACTACGAAGTTACGTGTCGTATTTAATGCCTCGAATAGGACCTCTAACGGTAATAGCTTAAATGATTGCCTTTTTGTGGGCCCCACATTACAGTCAGATTTGGTGCTTTTGATTCTTCGTTGGAGGCTATATCGGTTCGTTTTTAATTGCGACATTACCCAAATGTATAGACAAATTCGTCTTGATCCTGCTCATACGCCATATCAACGCATATTATTTCGATCTTCTCCGACGGAGGAGGTCAAAACATATGAGTTACAGACTGTAACTTTCGGTGTGAATTGTGCTCCTTACCTGGCGCTACGGACTTTGCTACAATTAGCTGAGGATTCCGAAGATGAATATCCTCTTGCGGCTAAAATTTTGCGCAAGTGTATGTACGTTGACGACGTACTAACGGGCGCTCATGATGTTTCGTCTGCTTTGAAGGCTCGGGATCAACTGAGGAAAGTTTTATCTTCGGCAAAATTTGAGCTGAGGAAATGGACCTCAAACGAAATGGAAATTTTGAGGGATCTTCCTCTAGACCATCTTGTCGATTCAAAGCTACTTACGTTTGTTGAATCTAGTAGTTCGAAAACTTTGGGAATTTTATGGAATGCCCAGTTGGATTCATTTTATTTTAGAACTGAGCCTATTGTGAATAAATTGAATTATACGAAGCGGGAAGTTTTATCTACGATAGCTAGATTATTTGATCCTGTAGGCTGGCTAGGCCCGGTTATTATTACTGCGAAAATTATTATGCAACGGATTTGGCAGGACAATATTGATTGGGACGAATGTCTCCTCCCCTCCACGGGGAGTGAATGGCGGAAGTTCGTTGAGCACTATAAGGAAGTGAATAATATTCAGATCCCACGGTGGGTAAAATATGCGCCTGCTACGTCGGCCGAACTCCATGCGTTTTCTGATGCTTCCGAGAAAGCATACGCGGGGGTAATTTATATTCGTGTTGAGGCATCCGGGCAAAATTATACATACTTGCTTTCATGTAAGACTAGGGTTGCTCCTATTAAGACAGTTTCTTTGCCTCGATTAGAACTTTGTGGCGCAGTTTTGGCTTCAGAATTGATAAAGAGTATAGTTAGTGAAATTGATATTCCGCTGCGGGGAATTTATTGTTGGACGGACTCTACAATTGTTCTGTGCTGGCTAAAGAAAACTCCGAGTAGTTGGACCACGTTTGTAGCTAATCGAGTTTGTCGAATTCAGGAAAACGTCGGTAGCCACAATTGGTATCACGTTAGATCTGAAGATAACCCGGCAGATTTAGGTAGTAGAGGCCTGTCTCCATCGGATTTGGAGAAGAGTAATCTTTGGTGGTATGGACCTACATGGCTTCGCGCGGATAAGTCCAATTGGAACATAGAGAATTTTTCCTCCCTAGACACGGATGTTGAAGCCAAGGCTGTGAAGTCACATGCGACAATTTTCACTAATTATGAGGATATTCTGGAGAGATTTTCAAAACTAGATCGGGCGCTTAGGGTCATAGCTTATCTTTTTCGATTTTTCTATACGGCTCATTCATCGCAAAGGGGCAAGTACAAGTTTACTTCTGCTGAGGTTTCTAGTGAGGAGTTAAGTAACGTTAGGCAACGCCTGGCAATTTTGGCCCAGAGGGCCTACTATGGGGAAGAATATCAGGCTCTATTATTAAGGAGGCCAATTTCACCGAAAAGTTCATTGCGATCTCTTAACCCCTTTTTAGATGATAATGGGGTAATGAGGCTCAATGGTAGGCTTGAAAAATCTCCGTCTTTGTCGTATACGGAGAAGTACCCGATCATTTTACCATATTCTTGCCGGTTTACCACTTTATTGGCTGAATTCGTGCATGTAATTTCTATTCATGGTGGGAATCAATTGATGCTGCGCATTATTCGCATTGAATATTGGGTACCTCGTCTTAAAATCTTGGTAAGGAAGATAACTAATGGTTGCAAACGCTGCTTATTGGATAGAAAGCGGTCTTGCAATCAAATAATGGCAGCCTTACCTCCCGAGCGAACTACGTTGGATCGACCGTTTACCACCACGGGTGTTGATTTTGCTGGTCCTTTTGATATGAAGAGTTTTAATGGCAGGTCTTGTCGGGTCACGAAGGGATATGTGTGTATATTTGTCTGTTTTTCTACAAAGGCAGTTCATTTAGAGGCAACTTCTGATTTGACATCAGACGCGTTTTTGGCTGCTTTTCATCGGTTTATTGCCAGACGCGGGTGCCCTTCAACAGTTTTTTCGGACAATGGCACTAATTTCGTAGGAGCTGCGAATGAGCTGGAAAGGGACTTTCGTACGTTTATTGCAGAGAGTAAGGCCCGAATGTGTTCTACCTATGGTATTCAGGGTCTTTCGTGGCGGTTTATCCCGGCTGGTGCCCCTCACATGGGCGGTTTGTGGGAGGCCGCTGTAAAGAGTTTTAAGTCACATTTTCGTAGAGAAGTTCAAAACGTCAAATATACATTTGAGGAGTTTTCCACTATACTGGCGAGAATAGAGGCTTGTTTGAATTCTCGTCCATTGTGCCCTATGTCAGACAACCCTGATGATCCTGTAGCTTTAACTCCTGGCCATTTTTTGATAGGGTGTCCTCTATTGGCTCCGCCGGAGCCCTCTATTTTTGATACACATGTGAGTATATTAAATCGGTATCGCAAGATCAAGGCATTTTCTCATGATTTCTGTCGACGATGGAAAGAAGAGTATTTGCAGAATTTGCATAAGAGATACAAGTGGAAATTTCCAGAGCGAGACATAGCCGTGGACGATTTAGTGACAATTATGTTCGCGTTGTTGACATACGAACGGCAAGCGGGGTTGTAAAACGACCAATTACAAAACTGGTTGTACTGACCAGTTAATTTATTGTTGTTATTGTCATGTGTTTATTTACCTTTGTTGTTTCCTAGTAACATGGACGCATTAGCTACAATCTTTGAGGATGCCTTGCTTGAGGATTATGAGGAAGCAATGGAGGTAACTGGGCCCACCCTAGCATCACCGCTACCTAAATTATCACCTGGGCCCTTGGTGGTTTCAGAGGCAGTCCACGCGTCGACTTCTGAGCCGGCCTCGACAGTCGATGTGCCTAGTGTGGCGGAGGTAAACCCGAAGAATGACTCGGTAGCCCCAGTGGTAAACTCTAATTTAACAACTGAGTCTGCACCTGTCCAACCTTCGGGACCAAGGCCCAAACTACTTCAGTGTAGTCTCTGTAAGAAACCTCATCCGTTGAGAGGTTGTTTCCGCTTTCGTCAGTTGCCACATGACAAGAAATTGCGCCATATCCTTACGTTTGGACACTGTTCTCGCTGCCTCTCTACTTACCATTCCGTGCGTGAGTGCGCTAGCGAGAAAAATTGTGGTAAGTGTCAGGGTAGGCATAATACTCTTTTATGCTCCCCTACACGTAGCGCTCCAAAGCCCACAGAGGCTAAGAAAACTAAAGGAAAACGATCCAAACCCATTCAGCCGCGCCCACCTATTTCGTCGTCTTTACCACTTCGTCATGCTGTCACTCTTTCGCCCACTTTGCAGGCTAAGCTCACTCTTGGTGAAAAGTCTATCCAAGTGCGGGCAGCTATTGATTTGTGTAGCAGCATAAGCTACATTAGTGCAGCTTTAGTGCGGAAGTTGGAGATTCCTGTTTCTAATGCGTATTGTCGTGTCAGCGTTGGATCTATTTACGACCCAACGAAACATATTTCGCTGACCGTGAAAGTAAGAGAAATGCACGGAATAAAAACGCCTATTGAGGAGGTGGATAAAAGGGTGTGTGCATTGTTTCCTGGTTTTCAATATGCTGACCCAACGTTTTACCATTCGGGTCAGGTGGCATTGGTTTTTGGTCCCGAGGTTGGCTCACAGGTGCTTACTGGACAAAGTTTTACGAGTCCATGTGGTCTTCTGGCGCAACACACTATATTTGGCTGGGTCATATCGGGTCTATCACCGTTTTAGCATTCAAGTATCAGTTGATGGATCTGTCGTAAAAACCATTCAAGTATCAGTTGATGGATCTGTCGTAAAAACCACTCAAATATCAGTTATTGGATCTGTTGTAAAAACCACTTAAATACCACTCAGTTCATGGATCTGTTGTAAAAACCATGTTCTTCGTTTTTATTAAATTATTTACATATATAAATACATATATAGAATTAACTTATGTTGTATTTAATTTATTTATGTAAATATATAACATATTTATTGAATTATTGGTTTTTTTTGTAAATTTATATTTATAAATTTGTTTACATTAATTTTTTTTTTGCAATAACCTGTATTCTTGCAAGGTGGGCGGCAATGTTTAAGTTAACTTTTAATAATAGTTGGTATCTCGGTTAAGGGTTAAGGTTTGCTACTCTTTTTTAGCAACTTTATTCTTTCGGAGTAACTTTTTATAATAAAAATACCGTTAACGGTTAATAAAACATTGTTTTCGCCATCTTCAAGTTTTTCTGTATATCAAGTTAGTTATTGACATAACTACCAAAGTGTTCACTACCGAATTTTTAAGGTAAATAAAGAAAATATTTTTAAAATAAAACAAAATACCAAATTTTCTTTTTATTTCATTTTTTTCCGCCTTGCACGCAAACATTAATTGTAGTTGTTAGTGGGTACAACAAAAACAAAATTCAAAACAAAAACAAATTACTTTATTGTTTTCGCAAGAAAATCAAAATAAAGCAATTTGCCAGTTCAATTTTTTATGCACGTGCACTTGCAAATTTATTATGACAACAATGTATATAAACAAGCTCTTAGATTGAACCCATTTCAATAAGATGGTAGAGAAAGCGGCAGGCCACGCACAACATGGAGACGTTCAACGGAATCTGAAATGAACCAGCTGGGTATGACTTGGAATGGACTTAGGTCTATTGCTCAAAACCGGGTCAGATTAAGAACTGCTATTATTGGCGCCCTATTTTCCAGTGGGAGTAAGAGGAATATATATTATTCTAGCTTTTCATCAACGAAAAAAATATTTCAAACTTGACGAAAACTTAATGGACAACATTTAAGCAACTCCATATGTATGAAGCAAAAACTTTAAAAACATTGGCGCATATTCAGAAATCATACATACATGTACATTTTTGTTTGTGTTTTTTGTTTTTGCCTCACATATGTAAATGCATACAAAGCACGTTTTTCCTTTTTCACACTGTCAAACGTTAATTGGGTTATCAAAATTGTGCATGTGTGAACAGAAAGATAAAAAAATATATATCTGTACACCATATAATAATGCTAGCTTCCGAATTTGATGTATAATATGTCTACTTTGAAATAACTTTTGATACAAAATTTGCATGACATAATAAATTGGCAAGTTCCTTTATTAAGCAATTTGTTTTTTCTGTTTACCCTTTTACAACTACAATTCGAGTTGAAAAAAACAGCTAATTGTAGGGGAAAGTAAGAAAAGATAAACTTACTGTTTATCGTTGTGGCTCTGTTGAAGCTTTGATATTGCTACAAGTAAGACCTGCTTAAAATTCTTATTCGTTTTACAGTCTGCAGTGTTTTTCAGGCGGAGGTTCTGGGGGTCTTGAGAGCCGTGGAACTGATGAGGGACAACATTGATAGGGGCTCGGAGGTCACTATATATGTCGACAGCCAGGCGGCCCTTATGGCCGTAAGGGGCTGTTACGTGAACTCCAAGCTAGTTGACGGTTGCAGGAGGGCTCTGGAGGGAGCCTTAGGAGAGTATATGTTGAGATTGTGCTGGGTGCCTGGTCACTGCAACATAAACGGCAACGAGATTGCTGATGAGTTGGCGAGACAGGGCTCAGAGATGGAGGATCCTAATCACATAGAGGCGGTTAGGCCTCCAATAGGATTCTACTTTGGGAAGATTAGGGAATGGATTCTGGACGCGACCAATAGAGCCTGGGGGAACCGAACGGACTGCCGGGTATCACGGACGATGTGGACGGGGCTTAGGACGTCCGACTCGGAGTTGTTGCTGGGCAGAAGCAGGGTCTGCGTAAGGACCATAATAGGAATCATCACGGGTCATTGCATGATAGGCAGGATGGCGATGAGGTTGGGATCCGACGTGTCGGATATGTGCGGGTTGTGTGAGGACCCGGAGGAGCTGGAGACGGTTGAGCACATTTTGTGCCGCTGTCCCAGGCTACAGTGCAGCAGGCTGAGGTGGCTGGGCAGTAGATTCCTAGGCGAATTAGGGGACGTCCCGGGCTGTGGGCTCGAGAGTCTGATAGGATTCGTAATAGGGATGGCCTGGCTGCGCAGCAGGAGACAGGGAGCTAACCGCACATAGGGCGGATTGGTGTTGTGTTGAGTGAGGCTTTTCTCTCGGGTTTGGTCAGAACTTCCTTTTCTTATCTATTCTTATCTTTTCTAACGCTTTTGCTGTTTCTCTTCACCTTCTTTTTCAGCTTCTTATCTATAAACAAGGCATCACAATGGACCGTATTGGTCTCTGGGTGAGGGTGTGAAGGAGACTTCACACCAGCCTTTCTACCTACCTACCTACCTACAGTCTTTTTTGCATAATATTTTTAGCTTTTCTAAAGGTTTTGGAAAAGTTTCCTGATGAGCTGGCCTAAGCAACCAGCGAAAAGCTCATAGAAACTAGCTTTCCCTCAACAATAAATTTTATTTTTTTATTTATCCATTTATTTACGTAATATTAAGCCATTAAGGCCAAAAATCAATATTACGAGTAATTAATGCTTAAGCTACATGAACAAAATATTCATTAATCTATAATTATAATTCAGAATTAAAACTAACAAAATTAAAAATAAAAAATAATAATATACCATCACTTTAGATTAAGGCTCCCTAGCCACATTAAAAATATAAATATCATAATTATCATCCATCAGTAGCTAATCAAGAGTATTTAAGAAGTCTAAAATTTTTAACCAAAAAACATTATTTGAATAGGAAAAAATTCGTAACGAAAATGGCAACAAGTTCCAAAGCCTAGCCATCCGAACAATAAAATATTTTTCGACACAGGATGTTGAGATTCTTGGTATACGAATTAAGGGATTTCTTGAAGAACGCGTAAACACAAAGGAGTTTAATAATTCAGGTGGTTTGCCATTTTTGATAATTTTATAAAACAAAATCATGCTCCGATATTTAATAAAGTTATTAAAAGTACATCCAAGAAAACTAAAAGCGGTATTACTAATATTTTCATAGCGTCTAACATTATAAACGAAACGAATTATTAGATTAAATATACGTCTAATCATCCTCAAGCGCATAGAACCAGTATCTGAGTAAACTTCAACGCCATATTATACCTAATTCGTAGAGGTAAGTATAAATTGGTAGAATTAATTTTACGCAATATACCATAAATTTTACCATAAACCATATCAATATGGGGATCAAAGGAAAGTTTGCTGTCCAAAAATACACCTAGACACTTAATATGGTCAACCAAAGAAATATGAGTATTGCTCAAAACTATATTAATGTCAGGATAAAACCGACTGGTTGGGCCAAACATTATTGCTTTAGACTAAGTAGGATTAATAGATAACGAATTGAAAGAAGTCCATTCACATACCCGATCTAAGCAAAAATTTATATTGTTCTGTAAAACGTCACTAAGGTCAATTTGGCTTTTAAAGAGTAAAAAGACATCATCGGCAAAAATGAATGGTTTTCATAACGATGAAGTAACAAAATCAGAGATGCTATTAATATATAACGTAAAAAGTAGTGGTCCTAAAACGGAACCCTGAGGTATACCCTTAGTTAAAATACGCAAGGCAGACGTAGCACCATTATATTCTACATATTGAGATCTACCAGCCAAATATGAAAAAATGAGTTTACAAGCCGACTTAGGGAATTTATATTCATCCCTGAGTTTCCTCATCATCGTAGAATGACAAATATAACCAAAAGCGTTAGCAAGATCAAGAGAGATAAGGACACTATGATTATTCTCATTAATATTTTGGCGGATATGCTCAGTAAGATCACGAATCATCAGCGTCGAACTATAGCCATTACGAAATGCATATTGGCTGCTACTAATATTTAAAAAAGTAGAATCCAACCTTTGCTGTTTCATTAAATGCTCAAGAACTTTAGACAAAGCCGGAAGGATCGAAATTGGTCTAAGATCTCCAGGTTCATTTACTACTCGTGTTTTCGGAATGGGAGTAACACGGGCAATCTTCCAAGCCATCGGAAAGGTTGAAGTAGTTAAAATGGTATTTAAAAAGTGCATTATATATCGAGATTAAAAGGGAAAAACCATTTTAACCATGCGAGCCGGACTATTGTCTATTCCTAACGATTGAGATCGAACTTTACCAAGTGCATCAATAACCTCTTTTCAGTTTCAGTGTTTTTATCAAAAATAAAAATTGAAAATTTAGTACGTTATAGATAATCTTATTAATAATAAATTTTGTATTCCCAAAAATAACTTTTGATAAAATTTTTTATCATTTTATTACCCTGCTGGAAATTTGTGTTAATAGTTCCAACTTGTCATGGGATTTGTGAAAATAGAGCAAGATCAAAAAGAAAGAACTCATGACAAGGGAAGGAGCACCAATCATTTAACTGGTATATGAAGAACTTAAAGTTAGAAAAACTAATAAATTACAGTACAGTACAGTTCTAGGACTTGTTTTATTGAAATAATACTACTTTGTATTGAAATAACACAGCTAGCATAGGCTGTTTGTTAGACGATTATGTTCAATATACAATTCCTAAAAGAGTCTTCTGATGATTATCTGACGAGTTACAAAAACAAAAACATCTACATTTTTTTATTTATTTCTTTTTTATATATTTTTGACACGCTCGTTTTTTAATCTTGGAATGAACCTTTTGCGAATCTCTGTAAGTCATATAAGAATTAATGAGCGTTTTTGAAATATGAAAATTCTATTGCCAATACAATTTCAATAAAACAAATCGACCTAAGGATCATTCCGACAGGATGGTGTTGATTTCGCGACCTTAAGTTTTGTTTGATATAAATTGTATGAAAATTAGATGTTTTGACATGAAAAACACGCTTGATGCCCTTATTTAGGTAGAGCTGAGCATTTCACGAGTCGTAAAATAATCCCTACGTGAGTCTCATACGACCCTTGGCATGCTTTTTTAAAGATTCGTTAGATAATCTCTACATACATCATAAACGATTCCCTTTAGGATTAATATAAGAGTCGTTTGCTGTGTTATGGAAGAATCTCTCATACGAATCAGCACGTGTAACAGTTTCTCCCGTGCGAGGAATCGTCTACAATTAAAAAATGAGCTCGTCGACGATCAACAACACTCGTCATGAGATTCCCAGTAGACTCCTAGACGATTGAAAATGCTAGCTGGGTATACTCCATTGTAGTAACTAACACTAAGCACGTTTATTGAGAATATATGTGTGACTTGTCAAATGGCGGCTGTTAGGTGTAAATTGACCCCCTCCAATGACAACTCCATGTAAAAGTGATAGATCCCATTGATATAGTGTTAGAACTAGAACCGGTCTCTACCATCAAAGACCTATCACGGGACTCATTTGGTGTCAGTTCACTTCCCTCAAGGGTATATACACAAGTATTTTTTATGTAGATATCGCTTTTTTACCTAAAAAATTTTTTTTTAATTTAAATGACAACTGTCCATTCAGTCAGTGAACTCGTTTCTATAAAAAACACAATTTCAAAAAATTGCAGATAGCACTATTTGAATATAAGACTGCGATATAAATATTTAATTAAATATTATCTAAGGAAACAGGGTAAAAACTTGTAAATTAGCCAAATTCATATCTCTTACGCTAAAGAAATAAAAACAATTATACTTCTGGTACTTTTTTTATATTCGGCCATTTTGTGGAGTAAACGGGTAGTATAATTTTGTTTTGGAACTTTTTGTCACTCTAACTATATTTTAAAACAATAAACTTAGAAATATAATATTATATATATATGTATGTATATTATATAATATAAGAATATAAATTTTGTACTTTTTCATAATTCGAACGTTTAAGGGGTAATATAGTACCTGTATTTGGTAAATTTTGACATATCGTCACACATAAGGGTAGTTTGCCAATCAAGACGGACATTACATTTTGTTTTAGCTTATATTGCTTCTTAAAATTTATTGATTGCCCCTAGATCAATGAAACTTGACAGAAATATGTGTTATGGTCATAGGCAGGTAAACCTCAAAAATAAATAAAATCGGGCCAAGGAGGAAAAGTTCCCCCTAGAGGAACTAACCCAACATCTGCAAACTGCAATTTTTTTAAAGTTTTCCCATATGTACTTTTGTTTAGCAAATGCAACTTTTAACGTCGGCGAAAGTAAAAAAACCTAAAATTGGGCCCAGAAGATCGTAAAATTACACTTTTCGCCCCACCCCTTTTGTGGGCGGCTACATAAAATAATATTTAAAAAAAATGTAAATATCAAAAGAAATAGATTACTAACGCCTTAATTCTATAAGAATTACACTTTTGAACTTTTATGGGCAGGGGGAGGTATCCATCCAAACCCACAAAATATTAATTTTGAAGCTTTGTAACATTTTGCTTTAACATTCTTTATTTAAGTTTAAAGTTGCCCAATATTGCATTTATAAAAATGCTTTAATTGCGGATAAAATTACAACAAAAGTTTCCTTACTTACTTACATATCAATTACACATTATTAAAATAACCGGTTTTTTATCCCAACAACAGGTTTATTCGATATTCGAAAAATACTTTAAAAATTGCCTGCTTGAGCAAAACTTAAAAAAACCGGTTGAAACCGGTCGAATAATAACCGTTCGATCTCCGTAATATATAACCCACACCTAACTCGATTTTTCTTAAACGGTCGATAGGTCAAACCAATAATGAGCTGACGATATATTTACACACGTTTAACTTCTGGGCTGCCACTATTTTAAAATATATGATACTCCAATGAGAAAAGGCTTAAAAGGGGAGATCAAACATCATTTAACAGCTTCTAAATTGTATTATTCAATTCTTAAAACTATATTTTAAATCAATAGAAATTATTAAAATTAAAGCTTAAGCTTAATCAATTAACTGGTTACGCTTTTTTTTTTGGATTTTTTTTCTTCAAATATTTGTTAGGTCTGAACATACCTTAAGCTATATCTGTTGATTCAAGTAGAGATGCTGTTTTCAATAGCCTTTTTTTGACAGATCACGTGTGAGTCGTGTCATGCTGTCATGTTATTTATGTTTAGTATTGTTCGGCATTTCATAATGGAAAGATTTACGCCTGAACAACGTTTACAAATCGTTCAACTTTATTACGAAAATTCGTGCACTTCGCTCAACTTATGGTCAACATAATCGGCCTACTGAGCGTACTATTCGCAACACCATCACCCATTTTGGAACCCAGCATATCGTGCCATGATAACCGACTATTTTATGTCTGAAATTGAAGCTCGTGATCTCGGCGACATTTGGTTTCAGCAAGACGGGCGTCACTTCCCACACATCGCATCAATCAATGGATTTATTGAGAGAACGCTTCGGTGAGCACATAATTTCACGTATTGGGCCGCTCGATTGGACACCAAGATCGTGTGATATCACACCGTTAGACTTTTTCCTGTGGGGATATGTAAAGTCTAAAGTTTATGCGCTTCGATTCAGGCCTTGGAGGAAAACATCACGCGTGTTGGAGGAAAACATCACAGTCGAAATGCTCGAACGAGTCATCGAAAATTGGACTCAACGGATGGACCATCTGCGACTTAGCAATGGCCAACATTTGATAGACATAATCTTCAAAAAATAAATGCCAAAGAATGTTCTTTCAAATGTTTTTTTTTTTTTTCTTTAAAAAAGTAGGGAACCTCGAAATGGATCACGCTATATGTATGATATATTAAACAATTGCATTATTCAATTTGTATTTAAGCCTCTGCTTTTTGTAATGTGTTATTTATTTCTCTTAGTTGCTATACAAAAATTAAGTATAGAAAATTAAATTGTTTGTTAACAATAAGTTTGTATGTGAAATAAAATCGACTTTTTTAGACCTCCTAGATTTTAAGTTTCGTTTACTCAATATAAAATTGTTTTTTTACGTATAGGCTTAAAATTAATGTGAACTGAAAAATTTTTCATATTAGAAAATTAAGCAAATTTAAACAAAATTATAATTACTTAAAAGCTTGCGAGACATCGATAAAGAGCGCAGAGAAACGTAAAATAGCATTTAAAACAAAAAGAATCATCTTCTTTGCTATGCAAGTCAGCTCTAAAAGCATTTTGTTACTGATCTTATCAATACCGGGTGCCTTCTTGATGTTTCAGTCACAAATAGCCTTTTCTATTTCTCCTATTTCAAATCATAGGGGAATAGCTGCTCTAACAATAACAAGTGGTAACTCGACTGCCACATCGTGAAATATGTTTGCGGTAAATACGTTTTTCAAATGATTAACAAACCGATTTCCTTTTTCAATATTGTTTCTTGCCCAACTTCCATTCAAGTTTTAGAAATAACTGGCCTTTTGAGATTTCTAACTGCACGGCATAGTAGGTAGTAGGGTATTCATTTAATTAACCGATTAATTACTACCCGATTTACTGACTGGTTTATTCAAAATTGCCTTTTTCCGATTAACGATTAAACCGGTTAATTTCAGTCGATTACCACATTTTTAACTTCTCGTATTATTATGTATAACATATTTTTTTGTGCTTTTAATTATTTGTTTCGTCTCATATACAAAAGGTTGTGTTTAGAAAATATATAATACAAACGAAGAAGGTATTTTAAATGAGTGTTTGCTTTCAACACCTTCTTGTTTCACGTATTTTTTATATGTGTGCGTTCAGATATTTGTTTATTTTCATATCTTCTCATATTAATCTTTTAACAGAATTAACCAAAACAATAGAAGTGTTAAAAATTTTAAAAACTGAAAACTGGACTCTGATGAAATAATGGAAGATTTTATACCTTAAGAAAAATATAGGAAAATGACTGAGAAATTAGATATTCTGTATTATAGGTTGGCTTTGATTTCTTCAACATCTACAATAAATAAAAGTTTTTTAAAGTCAAGTTTTATCCAAACTCGAAAAAATAAATGCTTGAATCCTTTACATTTAAGCAAAATTATTTGTATAAAAGATTATTTTATAAGATCTTCTTAAACTAATGAAATAACTAATAAAATGATCTTACAGTTAATTTTTTAATTAATATATAATATGTATTAATTAAAACATATGTATTTCATATTTATGAATTATTCTTTTGTTTGTTCGTTTTAGTTCAAGAATTGTTGTTTGTTATATTATTGGTTTTTTCACTAATAACCTCCAAATAATAAATAATTTATGCATTTTTATGTATTGAAATGACTTGATTTATAAAAACCATATTAACCGATTAAAACAAAACCTCGGTAATTTAATCGAGCAATTAACCGATTAAAGCAAAAGCCCGATTAAAGGAATACCCTAGTAGGTAGTCTGCAGTTGCTTAAGATATTTTTCCAGAGAAGCCGTTTTCTGAGACTGCAGTAACTTTCTTAGCCTTTATGTGCACTCTTTTAATAAATTCTTAAGTTGAGCGCATCTGTGCAATTGCCACTCTCTTCGAACTCTCCTTTTTTCAGTCAAGAGCCGCTCGCCATCTGTAGAATATATTTTATTATTATTGATTTTTTTAGGGTTATGCAGGACTGTTGAACAGCTAGTTTAAGATAACTGTCAAAATAAACAATAGCAAGATCGACGTTCTCCAGTGTACTAAGTGGAATATATATATTAGCGACTGACGTCGCTAAGTAACCAGATGGAGATACAATTCTAGTTGGGTTCATTATAGTAACAATTGTAGGTGTGTGATCGGAAGATAATTTTAAGAAAGCTTCAGCATGAATCGTCTCTGTGGGGATATTCTTAACCAATATCGATGACATCTGGAAATTTTTGCTGATCAGTAGGCCAATAAGTTGGTTGTCCGCTTGCTACCAGATTTAAATCCATTTAGAGATTGTCTTCAACAAAACACGATTCTTTGGTGTTATAAGTCGTGACCCCCAGAAGGTGTCTTTAGCGTTATAATCGCCAGGGCTTTTTGAGACTGAAAATCTAGGTGGGAAATAAATAGATGAAATTACTAGGTTTCGATTTAATTCCTGAACGCAAATGTTCGTTGCTTGGAGATAATCTTCACGATGATCACACATTAAGTAATGTTTGATTCTCTAGGGTCCTTGGTATAATATAATATATAACCATTGATTTTAAGCGTATTTCTTGAGGTCGGATGAGTTTCAGAAACTATCATAACATCAATTTGTTAATTTTTAAGAAGGTACTCTAGTTCATTTTTAATTTGGCGGATGCCTTTTGTGTTCCAAAAGCAAATTTTTAACCAGTTCATGACTTGTTAAGTATAGTTTGCCATAACATCGATTGCATTCTTAGCATTTCCTGCATCATATTACCCATTGTGTTCGTGAGTTTATTTACCATTTACACTAGTGTTTCCATGGTTTTTTCTAGATGGCTTATATTAGAAACTGGAGTTTCATCATTATTTGGCGAAGCACCTTGCATTGACATATGGTTTGATTTTAGGAAGTTAACGTACGAGGTTCTTTATTACTAAGGGGCGGTATCTGAATATCATTAGTCTTTACATGATTTGTTACCTGTGTTTGAGGGGGATTTGGTTTCGGAACCGAACGCTTAACGATAGAGTATGCAGGCCATCCTCTATAGTTAGCAGTGTGATTACCCTCACAGTTACTGCATTTTTTACTATGGGGTCGTTACTAGACTTGTCGCACAGAACTGTACCATGCAATTCAACACATACAACGCAAACAGGGGTTAAATGGCGGTATGCCTTAGTATAACCAAATTCTTGTCAGTTTAAGCATTGGACGGGACCATTTCTTTTGTGCGGCTCGTCTATTGTGATTCTTCTCTACAGAATATATTTCAAATTGTAGATGGGATGCGTTTGGTTTTTTTTAAGCTTAACGTCGCCGGGTTCTTACTACACTCGAAATAGTGGTTGGGGATTTTTTCCCCTATTTTTAGTATTTGTTAAGTTTTTTATTTTGAAGCCCTTCTCTTTTAAAAATATTTTTATTTTGTCTGGGTCCACGCATGAGTCAATGCCGTTAATCATTATCTGAAGTCCTGTACTGCTCTTCAGTTGGTATGTATAAAAGTTTTTATTAAGTGCTTCAAATTTAGTAACTACTTTGCGAAAATCATCCTCATGATTCACCTGTATTTTTGTCTCGTTTATACTACCTCGCTCTATTGCAGCTACATAAAAGCAATTTTCACCTATCAATGAAAACAAAATTTTTTATAAACTCATTTGAGTTCTGCTCTCTAAGATACATCGGGTGTGGCTTAGACGATTTGATGACATTTGGTGCTTCAGGCTTCATCCAGAATTGAAAAACAATTTTGGGAATTTATTCTATCAAATGCACTATCTTTTAATACTTTTGAGACTGAAACAACTGCTGAAGATGTGTGGCTGCGACCCCGTTTGATCACTGTTATATTAATCTATCAATTCTAACTTCTACTTCAGACTTTTGAGGGTTTTTACTTGTGTTACTGAGTTTTCCATTGCTGTTTTTGAGTTACCCGTATCATCACTTATTAAAATTCTTTATTATTCATATACTTTACTGTGCTCTTCTTATTATTTGCTATGTTGTTGTAACTCCAAAAAAAAAAATGATTTTTTTGCACAGATTATACATAAGTATGTGTGTACATACATACATATATATTTTCTTTTGCTTGTATTTTTCCTTTCTTTTTAATAATTCTATTGTTCACTTTTATATTAAATATTTTAAATTAAAAATTACTCAATTTTACCTTTCCATTTGTTTGCAAAATTTAACGCTCAATTTAACAACTGATCACAAATTAACTTTGGTTGTTTCTTTATAAACATTAGCGGAATTTACCCTTGATAGTAAAGTCCCTTGTAGACCTTGTAAATCTTATAATTTTAGTAAAAATAGTAACTTTTGCAACACTGCAACAACAAAATGTACTAAAATATACTACGCTGTGGTTGAAAAATCCCTCAAAAAGCAGTAGTAAACAATGTGTGTGAATTTACCAGAATAAAACAGTTGAAGAAACTTTATCTGTTTCTTTCTCTCACTCAGCAAATTCATTCAATTCAATTTACAATGCATAGGAAAAAGACACTCGCGCTTTGAAGTATAAAATCGTATTAAATATAAAAGAGTGGTACACTTAATACAAAGGGTGAAAACCGCTAATATATTTCTTAAAGAATAAATGTGCTTTATTAAAAAAAGTTGTGTTTTGATAAAAACTTCGGATTTTTTACAAAATACTTTGAGTAAAGCTACTATTTTGAGTTGTTTATTCTCCAGGGGCATTTTTAAAATAAAATTGATTTTAAAATTGAGTGCAGCCTGGACACAGCTGTCAATTCAAACAAGTTTTGACAAGCAGTTTTTGTGAACAACTTGAAAGTGATTTATTGAACATGTGGCTCCATGGTTAAAAATATTTTTTTGCATTTGTTTCAATAATAAGTCAAAATTAACGGATTGCTGCATAATTTTTTCACTAAGCTGTACGCCCATGTATGTGAATTACTCACTAAACATGACTGTTTTTTAGTTCCAACGGACACATATGTATTTACATTTGGTTTATTTATTTGACTTAAAACTTTCAAAAATTATACATTTGACAGAAAACCCATATATGTATTGTTATTCGATTAATCGGCATAAATTCTTCGATTAATCCTTAAATCGAAATCAGCAATTTTAAATTAATATATGTACATATGTATGTATATCAATGATATTATAAAAACAAATTTATTTAAAGAAAACATCGTATGCGGCGCTAAAAAAAACTCGTCTGTTCTCAACGAGCACGACCACCTAAAAAATACATTTTTTTAATATTTTTTTAACATTTCAAGTGGGGAATGGTATATCGATTCCAAAATAGATTTCGATTTTTCCTTCGACTTTTTTATTTCGATTTTAAAATTTATTGACCACTGTTTTCCTGCAAAAAGGGAAAATGTGTAAATTTTGAGTTGACTTCCTTTAGAGGTGCCAGTGCGATATGTATTTACATTTCACATATTAAAATTGTGTTATTGAATGAAATAATAAATAAAATTCCGAATTTTAGCAATATTTTTTATAATAAATTAAATATACATATTTCAAAATATTGCAAATTAGCAAATGTATGGATAGTATGTATTTCAAAGAATTATGACAATAGTTCTTGTTCGGTGGCGACTGTTTTTTTTTTTTTTTACTAAGTTAGAATTAAGTTAGCTTTAGAAAACAAACGTTTGTATGTTATTGCTGTCAGAAGGATGCAGAGATATTTATACTTGTTGTTTTTACTCTGCTAATAACTAGATTTAAATACCGCTCACACACTGGTGTTTTAATATAAGCGGAATTCTACAGGAATGTCATGGTTTAATTCACATGTTGTGTTTCTATGTACGTATTTTATGTTGATTTTCACGAAGCTCACTTTCATCGTTTGGTTTGTTAAGATAGGTTTATGACCGTTTTCAGCAGTGTCCATTGATGACTTTAATTTCTATATTAAAGGCCCCTATTATGAGTTACATTCGATAAATGATTTTCGCTGGTTATCGGACATAGACTATCGAATGTTAATTTGGTATTATGAGTTGGCAGAGCTGTCGAAAATTTCGTTGTGCATCGAATATTTCAACGAAAACAAATTTGCTTTCGACGGTGTAAATAATTAAAAAAAATATTAAAATGTAAGTTTTTGTTAATTTATTAGTTTTGGTGTGAAAATTCCATATTCTTAATTATTTTATGCAGGTCTAAAGTTATCAGTAGTAAGCAGCAGTTGGAAAAGCTTGTTTCCCTTATGGAACAAAATCCTTTGTTGGCAAAAGGAATTTTTACAAAAGTTTATGCTACAAAAAAGTGGGATGAAATCTCGCAGGAGCTAAATTGTTTGAGACCACCCGTACCACAATTTCGTCGTAGTCATGATTTATATTAGTTTTATTTTTTAAATGTGTTAACAAAAATTTTTTATTTAAAGTGACAGCTGATAGAAAATGTACTACTGTGAAAAAACTAAAAATGAAAATTCGTTCGATCAACTTATTCGACTGCTGTCCAAAATCGAATTAAGTTGATAATAGGCACCAAGGTTGGAAGCAAGGCCTATCCAATAGGTCTGCTTACCGCTACAACAGTACAAGAGTACAAAAAACAACAGGCTTTTGTTTGTGTAATTTTCCTCACGGTTGTCAAAATCTTACTACTACATAGGGAAAACAAAAGGAACAAGGTGCTTTGTATGCATGTATGTGTGGCAAAAAACAAAAAACGTAAACAAAAATATACATGTATAAGCAAAATGTAAACAACTTTTGACATGGTTGAGGAATAAACCAAATAAACATCTGGCTCCTTACATCCAGTCTACAACTGACATCAAACGCTTAACATTAACACTAATATGATGTAAGTGCTAAGTATAGACTCATCATGTTAGAGGTTTTCTCATGTTATAACACGGTTGTTAATGCAATGTTTTAACAACGCCTTTATAACATCATGTTATAACAGCAAATCATGTCTGTTGTAGACGTGGAGTTAAGCAGACCTAATGGATAGACCTTGGTTGGAAGTATACAAAGGGTACAAATAGGTAACTACGTAAAACTACAACTGTTTTTTTTTCTTCAAACTTGGCAACTTGTATAAACATACCTACAAACGTGTGTGCTCAAAAAAATGTTTAAGATGTACCTATTGTGCATGCACATATTTTATCGGTTAAATAGATTAAAATTAGGAATTGTCAAAATTTTGAAAAAAAAATTAAAGAAAAGTTTTTAAAAGCCTTTAATAAAAAATTTAAAAACGATATAAGATCGCATACCTAAATTCTATTGCAAAAAATCGATTTTTTTAACACAAAATCGATTTTCCATTGGAATCGAAATCGATTTACCGTTCCCTACTTTAAAATCAATATCTAAAAATTATTTTTCTTGGCATAGGTATGGTGTTATTAATATGAACCTGCCTAGTATAGAAATAGATTTAAAAATCCTTGGTAATTCTTAACATGTTAAAAAAGATAGATTTTTAATCGATAATTTTTATCACATACCTATTTGGTTAATGGGTCGAATACGGATGGCAACTGAACTGAAGTTGTGTTGCCAGCAGTGAAATCAGGCAACCCCGCTCATTTTAAATTATACTTTTTTATGGGTATATTACGGAGAGCAAAAGAACTTCAATTGTGTTGCCAGCAGCAGATGATGCATGCTTACTTTTTTTTCTCTCTCACCAACAAACTTCGTCTGTCCGGCAAGAATGTCCATAGTGTAAAATTGGGACAACATAAGAGAACTTTTTATATGTTAACATCAGCGGCGGTAGCTGATTTCGCTGCTGACAACAATGTTGCTCCCCGTAATCGACCCATTAGTTTATATTTTAATATCAGCAGCGATGCCTAATATCGCTGCTGGCAACACAACTGCAGTTCAGTAGCCATCCGTAACCGACCCATAAAATGCAATTATTTCTAAAGTATTTACCTGACTGGTAGCAGACTGCTGGCGTAGTTTCGTTTTTGGTACACGAGTTACAATATATTCAAATTCCTCGTCTTCGTCCACTTGTATTTGTTGTAGTGCTCCTACTGTGGCTGCTACTGAAGAGTCAATCTTTGGGCCGTCTTTTAAATCAATAACAAAATGACTAGTTGAAGCACAATTATCCAATTCTTCTTGTTGCACGTTCTTTTTAAAGTTTAAAAACTTTGAATTTTCCGCTTGAGCTGTTTGATCAGCGTCAATTACTTGCAGTAATTCGTATTGCTCTTCTTCTTCCTCCTCTTTTCTCAGCTGGGGCGGTTTTTCTTGTTGCACTTGTTCTTTTGGCGTTGAAGTTGTATTGACCGTAGTTGTCGAAATTTTATGCAGATCTAAGGGATTAAAATCGTCCAAGGGCAATAAATTTGGTTCAGGACGCCTTATACACTCCTTAGCAGAAATTTTGTAATTATTAGGCGTACTGCTATTGTTGCCGTTATGCTTTAATAATTGAGTGATGGGCGACGAAGTCGTTAGTTGTTGCAATGTAGATGATGCGCTATTCTGCGCCTCCCTTACACGCGCCAGCAATGCAGATACTGCAACTGCTGCCGTGGCCTCACTGGCACTGGGACTACTCGATGTGGGTACACGATTAGTTACTATTTGATGTAGATTATCTTCAAGATTTGTGTGTTCAATGTACATCATCAATACAATTTTAGGAAAGAGTCCCCAACAGCCTGTTTAGCCATAGACTTTTTAAAGTAGGTTAAAAAGTGATTGTAGCACTTTTAGATTTTAAAGGAACTTTTCTTTTTCTTTAATTCTAGCACTTGTTTTATTTTCAATTTTTTTTTGTCTATGCTGTACTTTTTGCCACAACTGCTTGTCCGGCTATAATCCGGGTAGCGTCCCTCTGTAACTGTTTTTTTTTCTACTTCACTTTTTGTTGTTGGCAAAATGTCCGACTGTTTGTTATTACGGTGTCTGAGTTTAATTTCTCACAACCAATTTATGAAATTTTAAACAATTTTGTTGATATATCGAGTAGGTGCAGAATTTACTTTAATTATTCTCTTTAATTCTCGTGAAAAACGAAGTTTGCCAGAGTTTTGCAAAGAAAAGTTTCACGTAAAGAAAAAAGCCGCACGCTTGCAATTTCGTTTTTTCTGACTTGAATGTATTCAGCGCACACTTGGTTGCAAAAAACAGTAGTAAATGACTATTAAAAGTTAAAGGAATTCATTAATGTAAAAAAGTACTTTTTGAATTCATGTCATTTTGCTAATTGAATAATATCGCCTTTTTGTAGTTAATTGATCAAATTCGTGTAGAAATCTTTTAAGATTATTTTTTAAAAGATTGCCCCAAAATATTATACATATAATACAATTTTAATGAAATAGCTATTCTAGCGAATTGTGTTTATTTTGTATAAATTTTACATATGTACATACTTATATAAATATGTAGACATAACTACATATTTAGCTTTATATATAAAACCATTATTAACATTTATTATATTTCATCTATATAAGGTCTTATTCAAATTGCTACAACAGAAATGTAAATAAAGAATGTTAATAAATTATATTTTATATTAATACAAAAAATGAGTTTTAAAATATTATCAATTAAAATTATATGTACATGAATTTTTTTAGTTCTTATTTTGATCAACTCTGTGAGTTAATTGATTAATCCCTGATGCGACATCTGGTGTCTAGTGGTTTTCATACGTATTTTACAGGGTGGTTGATTTCCTGAAAACAATCATTAGAAAATTTAGTGAAGTATGTACACTAAAAGATATTTTAGTGTGAAAGTCATCGTCGAGACTTGCAATTTTTGTTGCATCAATTTTTAAAAATTCTGCATTGAAATTGCATATATGTTCAGATTATGAAGCTATAGGTTTGCAATTTTTTTATTTTTATCTTCGATTTTCTCTTCTTCCTTTTATATTTTGTATATAATTAAAAAAATAACTAAACTCAACTTCAAGTTAAAAACTGTTAAAATAACAAAACAAAACAGAATTGCAGAGTACATGGAGCTGAGTACCACTCTCCAATCTTTTCATCCCTCTCACAAATAAACTCCATAATCGCTGCAACAAAAATTGCAAGTCTGGACGATGACTAGCGGTAGCAAAGTTTTATGGTACCCACAGACGATGCAACATTTGTCAAAACACGTGTTACTATTTATGTATCATTTTTTACCACAGACGATTACAATAAACGAAAAATCAGTATTGCGTGTTTTTTGAATGTACTACTATAAAATACAATAAAAAAAATTAGTTTATTTTCTTTGTATACCTAACATATTTTAGGTCCCAAAACTTTGAAAAAATTTTATATTCAATTATAATTGCTTTTCAACTCTCACAATTTGCATTTGTTGCCATTTTATGATTTATTTATTCATATTTTTTCTCCGAGAGTTACAATAGCACCTCACTCAACAACTGCTCTCAACACACGATGAAACATTTCGCTTGGAAACACAACACATTACCATGTTTCGACAAATGTTGCCTCGTGTATGGGTAACTTTATGGTGAATTAAAACTGTCAAAAATGAGTACTTTGCTCCGTTTCACACACACTCTTTGTAATGAAAACACACCCTATGGGTGTGTGTGAAGCGGTAGCAAAGTACACATTGAAGTAAGATTTTGACACTTGATCATAAAGAAATTTTAAATAAAAAACAAATGAACTTAAATTTAAACCATAAATTATTTTTCACATGTATAACAATTCTATAACTTGGTCCAAAGTCCTTAGTTTTGAATATATTTTTTTAACGTTCTTTTAAAAATGTCTGCTACTTTGCCAAAAATAAAATAAAAGTATTTTCTCTTATCAGTTTCCCGACTTTTTCTTCTATATGTTTTTTTTTTTGTTTTAAAGTTTCAAAAGAACAGTTATTTTCGGTCCCTGCCGAAACAATTTTATTTAGCCAGTTCTTAGCTAAACAAAAATTTTAGATGAAGCGAAATACTATTAATTCAAAAATATTGTTATATATATGGATACAACTTAACCTTAAGAAAAATTAAATAAATACTTTATACTGATCACAAATCAATATGTATTTTTATAAATTCTTTATTTTTTACAATTAAAACATAAGTATATTAAATTCCATAATATAATACTGCTGGCATAAAGGCCCGCTGCTAGACCCACACTTGCTTGAAATGAAAAATTCACTACCACCCAGTGGGCCAGTGCGCCCCATACAAGTATTAATAAGCCATTGGTAAAGTGTACAGGAAAACGTATTGCCATCCACTGAGAACGTGTCATACTCATTTGAAACACCCAGTCATGAAGGAAAAGTGTAACGGACTGACCGAATCCCAAAAGGGCAGCCGAGACACTGAGTAAAAGTTTTGATGTCGAAAAACTAATAACTGTAAAAGTAATAGATTTGTAATTAAATATCATATTTTCATTAAAATTACTAAAGAGGCAAGAAATTAGAGACTAAGAATTAAAATTTGGGAAATCCTGTTCTCAACCTGTTTTTTTGGTAATCGAAAACCAGTATAACTTCAAATTGTTACAGTCATATTTTGAAATTGAAAATCATTTAAATAATCAATAATTTTAAACTAATGCTAGAAACACACTTGGGTCATACGTCGTACAAAACGGCGTAAATTTTACCCACCCGGTTACCTATAATTCAATCTTAAACGTATTTTGTGTTTTTTTTTTATTAGAAAGTTCAAAATTTATTAAAATTATTGTTTTTTATAGCCTTGTTCACAATGACAGCAACATTTTACATTCACAAAACGTTTGAAACTATTGCCCAAAAAAATATTTCGTATTTATTTTTATTTTTTAAAACATTTTGTTGAAATTTTCATTCAAAACTAATTAAAATTATTCTAAACGTCATTTATAATTTTATACAAATTGTTGCTGAAGTAGAAGTAGACTCAACTTTTTTGAAAAAAAAAACTTTAGTTACAATTTTGTTCGAAAAATGAAAATATATGAAATACACTTTAACAAAATGTTAAAAAAAAAATAATAAATACGTAAAATTTACAAACGGTTTCTTAATGGATAATGTGTGTGGTTCTGAAAAAAATATTGCGTTATTGTGAACACCAGTGAAAATGTTGCTGCCATTGTGAAGAAAGCTTTAGCTCAAGTTTTTTGTTTTAAAAATGTTGTCTACTTCTACTTCAGCAACAATTTGTATGAAATTATAAATGACGTTTAGAATAAGTTTGTGATACATATGCATTAAAAATACCTAGAACTAAGAATTGTTATATTCAAATTCATGGAACTCTATCGATATATATTTATGGGAAAAAGAAAAAAGGACTTAAGTCAACTTAAGCAAAATTTGAGTAGGTAGCACCTTTGAGATCATTATCTTCGAAAGTCAAAGTTTCAATTATTTTGTACGGCTTTTTAGGAAGTTAAAGCAAAGTGACTTTTTGCTTGTCTTTTTTAATGTTCAATAACATTTCATATACAAACTTTAGTTTACTTCCGATCATCACAGTTAGGAGTATTAAGGAATTAAAACTAAAAAAAAACTTTAACCGAAGAGAAGTAATGATTTTATTATAATAAAAATTGGCTTTAAAAACCCTTTAAAGATCTGCTACACGTTTAAGTTATATTGGATCCAGTGTCGCGATATTTATTGAACGTGTAGAATGCAGCATTGATGGATCTTAAATACTTTCCTTATTGCCCTAGATATATTTAACAAGAATGATGGAAATAAAAATTACGAAATCAGGCAGACATAAAACATTTTTACTGCGCGTCTCCATGCGCTATCGATCTCAGCCAGACATGAACATAACGCCGGCAGTGCAACGGTAATAATTTGTTCATGTTTTTGTATGTGACGAATACGTGTTGATGTTCATGTTCTGATTTACCACAATTTTTGTTGTTGTGCGTTTGGTTGTAGACAGAAAATGACATTGTAAGGCCACCATCATGGCGAACATGGTTTCTAAGCATATGTTTAAGGCTCAGTTAGGCGAACGTTGCTGCACTGTATCTGTACTTTATAAATCGGCTGTTCGCTTTTTGGTATATGCAAAGCAATGCAAAAGCTTACCGAAATGTAATGTACCGTAGTTGTAACGTTTCATCTATCTATATATATAAAAATGAATTATGTATGTTTGTATGTTTGTTTGTCGCTTTATAGACTCCGAAACTACTGAACCGATTTTCCTGAAATTTTTACAGTAACATCACGTGAGCCCTAAAAATAAAATAGGCTACTTATTTTTTCGATAGGGGCAGGGGAATTGGTACCCCCCATAGGATGCCAATATTCGATTTTCCTGAAATTTTTACAGTAACATCACGTGAGCCCTAAAAATAAAATAGGCTACTTATTTTTTCGATAGGGGCAGGGGAATTGGTACAGCCCATAGGATGCCAATATTAATTATCGCATATCTTAAGAGCCGCTGCACGCATTTTGCTGAACTTTTTGTAGTAGGATCTTCTGAGCCCCGGAATTGAAATAAAATAGCAGCGGGGGTATAGGAATACCCCATAGGACGCCAATGTTTAACATCGCATATCTTAAGAACTGTAATAGTGAGAATGTTCAAACTTTCTAAAAGTCACTCTTATGGTATACTACACTTTTGAAAATAAAAATAAAGCGGGTAGGCGCAGGGGGGGAAATACCTCCCATAGGATGCATACATTAAATATCGCTCAACTGAAGAACTATTAAAGGGAGAGTCTTCAAACGTGGTTAAAGCTACTATTATAGTAAACTATAAATTTCAATATAAAAATGTGCGGGGTAGACAGAGTAGGAGCAGTACCCCTCATAGAAGACATATTAAATACCATATATCTGAACACAAGAGCTATCAACCTTTACAGGACAAATTTTAAAACAAAAATAAATGGGGTAGGTGCAGGGGTAGCGAAGCGCACCGGGTTAAGCTAGTTCTGTATAAAATAGAATTTCATTCCGTTGTTACGTGACAAAACAGTGATGGGCAGCTTCTATGTTAAATTGAATGCGCGCATTTTCGCTCTTTTTTTGGTACTTTTTTTTAGTATATCTATGGACTTTCGACAAAACTACTTACAATACAACATATTTCCATATATATAAATATACATATGCTTAGATGTACAAAATAAACAACTGCATATGCACATACAATAGAAATGAGAAATATATAAAAGGCTTTAAATGGTTACAAAACATTGTTTTGTCTATGGACATTTACAAAATTATTAATGTAAATGTGTATGTATATGCAAAAATACATATTTGTTTATTGTAAATCTATAATATAAATATCAGATATAAAATTATTAATGTTTTTTTTACATACACTAAATACTACTGTAATACCATTTTAATCACTTGGTACTT
This sequence comes from Pollenia amentaria, assembly GCA_943735925.1. Classification (NCBI taxonomy): domain Eukaryota; kingdom Metazoa; phylum Arthropoda; class Insecta; order Diptera; family Polleniidae; genus Pollenia; species Pollenia amentaria. The sequence continues at coordinate 192,116,939 of OX031008.1, read as the reverse complement.
TTTCTGCACAGCGGCCACCAGTTAAATCTTTTGATTTTACGTCACTGTATGTGATGTTTTATGTATACTATTGCTTTTTTGTTTATTTATCAAGGTGAATTCAACTACAGGTGGTGTCGAAACAACATCTGCTTTTAACAGTCCGAGCCACTTTGTTTTGATTTGTTAGTGTTTTGTTAGTAATGGTTGACATTTTGGACCGTAAACACTAACAATGCAATGCAAAAAACTCTATGTTGTTTCTGTTATTTTTGGATTGTTGTAGTTTCGACACCACCTGTAGTTGTATTCGCCTTGTTTGTGTATGTAAAAAACATGACATGTTTTTACACAGGGTCTCCACCTAAGATAATATCTGAGAGAACGTCGACAGAATGTGAGACCAAATTTCTTTATGTTAATCTTAAAGTACATTAATTTTGGCCTTTTTTTATTATTTTTTAGTTTTTTTTCTTTGTTTTTAGTATTTAATATTGTTTTTAATCACTTTTTACAAGATTTACACTATTTGCAATAAAAAAATTAAACATTTTAATGATAGCGTCTTAATATTTATTTATATATATGTATGTGTGTTTTGACAGCTCATCTTATAAGATAATTGTTTTAAGATTTCTCATAACAACGGTCTCATAACATTTATTATAATATTAATATTAACACTATTTGAGAGTCCACACGTAAGATAATACTCTCTGCGATTGAATTTGACGTTTGCTAATATAAAAATCTTATATCTTATCTCACACAATTTTCTATGAAAATTTGTTTAATAAACCTTTCATTAACCAAAAATATTTTTTTAAGAATATGGGGGATAGTATATACTAGATAAAGCTAAAAATATAGATATTTAATTAAAAGCCCACAACACGTTAATTTTTTTACAAAATTTCTCACTTCATCAGTGTTACCATTTTAGCCTATTTTCTGCTAGATTTAGCAGTTTGAGTTGGGGAATTACATATTTTTTTTTAAAACATATGGAAACTGCTTTTTAGCATATTTTTACTTTTTACAAGAGCAGATTTTTTTAAATAAAATTATTTATGAAATATATCTTAAAATTCCATTTTATTTAGAAGATTTTTAGCATAATTCTTTTTTGTGAAAATTTTGCATATTTTTTAGAAAATTTAAAATATTAAAAATTTCATGTTGAATTGTTTATCAGATTTTTAGCAAATTTTCATCATTTTACGATTTAAGAGATTTTAGCGGATTTTATTTTTTTTAAGTTTTGGCATATTCTCATTAAACGGTTATGGCAATACTGCATTCAGTGTGGCCATTTTGGCATTTTTCAGCTAAATTTACCATTAAAAATTTGTATTTAGCTGCAAAATTTTCATTTAGCACTTGGCATTTTATTAAGCATTTTTATAAAATATTTTTAGCATTATTTAAAAAATTTTCACGAATACTTTTTTTTTTGATTTTAATTAATTTTTAATCCAAATTTAGATATTTTTTATTAGGCTTAAGTTCATTGAATTTAATTTCCATTAAATTATTTTTATGAAGACAGGAATTTTTACAACATGAAATTAATTAAAATTTTATTGATAATTTTTTATTCTTGTCTGCAATGAGATTTGAACACAGGCTTTCACGGACAGGTTGCCCAGACTAGTTTCGATTGTAACCACACAATCTCTTCAGTGGGGTTTGTCGTTTTACTCACTCGGCTATCAATCATTAAACCAAATGGTATTTCACCTTGGTAGATCGAAATTGGCTTTTTGAATGAATTATTATCTATTTTTAATTGATTTACATATTCTTCCTAACTTCTGTTTTTTCGTACTTTTTGTCAAGAATTCTTCAACCTGTCCGTGAAAGCCTGAATTCAAATCTCAGCGCAGTCAAGAATGAAAAATTATCAATAACATTTTAATTAATTTCATGTTGTAAAAATTCCTGTCTTCATAAAAATAATTTAATGAAAATTAAATTCAATGAACTTAAGCCTAATTAAAAATATCTAAATTTGGATTAAAAACCATTAACAGTTCAATAAAATAGCCACAATACTAATTATTGATCTTAATTAAGAATTAATTAAAAAATAATTGTACTCAAAATTAAATTTCGTATGAAAATTGATAATTCTTACGTTAAGAAAGGGAATATTATAAATGCCCTCATCATGTTGATTGTAAACATTATTTGCCCCTCGATATTACGAAATTAAAATGCAAGGATATTTCACTTTGTGTTTAGATAAAAATTCTTTAGTGTAAATGTTTGATTAAGTTTCTTGCTCTAAACTGCTGAAAAATAATCATTATAAAACTTTAATTTTTCTTAAACTGTAAGAAATAATGTGATCTAAAAAATTTTGTATAGCATAGAAATAAAACCGTTTTAATTTTGCAGGTATCAGAGATTTGCGGGCCCCATAAATTTAATCTCAACTACCTGTGCTATATGGGCATTTCCATGTCATCGTACGTGACATTTGTACGCCTTCGGAGCGATGGAGTTTTTGCTCAAATAGTAGTAACTGGAAAACTTATTAATCATTATGTTTCTTTTAGAGGGTACTATATATGAAAAAAAAATTATTACATTCGAAACCTTGTTGTCCAAAATACCTAGCAAAATAGGTGTATATCGTACGTGACATAAAACGGAAGTGATTTTGGGGTGAATGTAAAAAAATCCGAAAATCTGCGAATTGTGGGATGTATTTTTCCTTTTTTAAATTTTTTGCATTAAACCATATATTTTTCCGTTATAATCCGTAATTGGAAAGAAAAACATTTTTCTGGATCGTTTTATAATGAACCAAATGTAATATCGTACGTGACATACCGTACGTGATAGATTTTTCTCTTATAGTATTTACAAGATATGAAATATATTTTTGGGAAATATATGCATACAAAAACTTAAAACAAACAAGTCAGAAAGTATAGTCAGCCCAGCCCGACCATATAATACCCTACACCATAATATTTTAAAAACAAATTTTTGAGTGTCCCTATTTTTGACCCATCGCCAATCATGGTCGCCGGAACAGAATTATGCTATGACGTTAAGAGTTATATAAAAGTTATTTGTGCCGAATATTATTCAGATATCTTCATCTATATGAGATTTTCTTGCCTTTCAGCGATTTTAGGAAGGGGGTTTATATGGGACCTATAGTTAATTTTGGACCTATCAGCAAAACATTTTATCACGACATAGTACTTGTCGTAAAAGTTATTGTCGCCAATTTTTATGTCAATACCAGCATTTATTAGAAAGTTACAACATTAAAGGCTATTTTCTGGAGTAGTATTTGAATGAATGCTATGGTAAAATATGGACCGATACCAATTATATTTGTTTAGATCATTAAGACTGCAAAAAAATAATTTTTGATCAAATTTCAACCTAATACCAACATAATAAGATGATACATTTAGTTGAATTTATAGTAATACAATATCGTACGTGACGACGTTTAACAGCTTATAAAATTTTTATTATACCTATTTAAAAAAAAATTCCGGTCAATATTTTTTTGCAACAAATATCTTGCTTTGAACTTTTATTTTTTAAACACGTACGACTGATCAAATACCAATGACATAGACAAATGATGTTTTCGCACCACGTACGTGACATTTAAATAGCACCCAAAGCAAACCAAAAAATATACCGCTAATCAAACTATATATTTGGTCTCTCCTCGTGAATTTTGTTCATTGTTGCTGTAACATTAATTTTAAGGTATAATTCTAATGTTACCAGTATCTGTATTTAATCGGCAGAAAAGTGACAATTGTTGATTGCAGTTACTAAAAATGAATCAAAGAGATAGTCAGTTTTAACTTTTATTTTTTGCTCTTTAAAAATTGTAATAACCTGTAAACACCTTTGCATAGTAAAGTTTGAGTGTTTTTTTACTTTCTACCATATTCGAAAAATAGTTTCAAGGCTATTTATTTTTTGAGTCGTGGTTGACATTCTCATGGAAATGCCCATATATTAATTGGTTGCTGATGTTTTACCAAAACCAACCCATTTAGTTTTGAATAAAATTTGATACTAGTAATAAATTTTTAAAAAAATCTTTAAAATATTTCAGCATTATTTTTAGCATTTTTTAAAAGCATTTTTTGGTCTTTTCTAATGCCAGATTAAGCTGTAAAAATGTTTAAGATCTGGTCACTCTGACTGCACTTTATGTTTGTACTCATATCTGCTCTCTTCTATTTTAATTATGCAACTATTAACACACGTTTTAGCACTTGTTAAAATGTTAATTATTGTAATTACTTTGTATTTTTCTGTTTGGCTGTAAACAACACAATCTTATTTCGTACAAAGAATAATTTTTCATTTTTGGTTTGTTTTCAATGAATGCAGACGACGAATGTGCTGCGGCAATTTTGCTCGGTATTTGTTTTAAACGGAGAAGGAATGTAAAAAAAAGAAAAAAACTTGGACTTAAGTGCTCTAAGCAACGAGCTGTTTTGGGGAAACAATGCTGCTGCAAAATTAGAATTTACGGCTGAAATTGATTTTATTGCTACTTCTTCTACGTCTTTACTCTAAAAAGTTTTCGCTAAAATGATTATTTTTAGCACTAAACACCACAAAAAGTTTAACAAATATCCAACATCTCTGCCAAAGATTAAAAAATTTTATTATTTCTGCAAACATTGTTTCAAATGTTTGTTCAAACAGCAAACACCCCAATTAAAAACACAAAATATTTGTACAAACGTAAAATTTTGACTTGTTTGCCAAGCTATTTGAGTGGTTTATTATGCCCTTTAAATGAAACTACATTTAAATTCAACTTAAGTTTCCGTTTGATTAATTTAGCAAGGTGGCCTCCAAAACGAATTCATACAAGGTGGTCTTATTTTGAAAACGGATACAAGACTGTAAAACACTTTAACGTTGTGTCAAAATAATACAACACTGTAGTAAACAATTTAAACATTTTATTTTTTTTTCAATTGCGTGTTTTGAAATGTAATAATGGTATACCATTTTGACACATGGTTAGTTATCAGCTGTTGCTTAGCTAGCAAGCTAGGGTCACCTAGTATGAATTTGCATTGGTGGGCTTAATATCACAACAATACAAAAACAACAAGCTGTTTCTTGAGACCACCTTGTAAATAACTACACTTTATTATGATATTTTTTTGGTGCTACCATACTTTTATCTTAATTAAATGATACTTTTCTAATTAAACTCAAAAAATAAATCTGTATCTAAATACGATTTAAGTTTAAATGAAAATTAACATAACATAGATTTAAATACGATTCTAAAAATTGGGCATAAGAAGGGTAATCACGATGGGTAGTGCAAAATGTGGAAACCAAGGCGAGTTCATTTTTCAGGTGGCGTTGAAAGCACAGCTGTGCTACTTTTTTTTCTTACTTATGGCTAATAATCAGTGAGTGCTAGTTGAACTAAACTTAAATATATATGTACTTTAAACTCAACAGTTGTAAATCAGTGTCCCATGTATTATATGTAGTTTAAAAAGTAACATGTGGCAGCACTATAATAAATATTGTCAAATTCATATGGTCTGTATTGGTAGTTTAAACGCCCAATTTTATGCGTTTAAAGTTGGTTTATATGTTTACTTATTTATAGATCTGTTGGTTTAAACACATTTTAAACCAAAAACAGAGTTTAACTTGCTCTGACTTATAAGCCCTTAAGGCCATGTCAGATAAAACTTTTGCTTCGCGTTGCGTTACCGATTCGCTTTGACATCTAAGATAAAATATACATACTTATACGAAACATGTCACATAAAGTACTTTCAAAGCGGAGCGAAGCAAAAAGTTAGCCAACTCTCATCTTTTTGCGCGCTTTGACAATTGGCTAGTATAATTTTCTTTTTTTTTAATTTTTTTTGCCAAATTCAATTCCAAAAAACCGTCCAATTAAATTTTTAACTTTTATTTTTGTAACAAATAATTAAATGTACAAATTACCAACCGCTTTTATAAGTAAACAAACAATGCTTGAGTGTTGTCAAAGTTTTCATTGTGGCATACACCTTTTGCTTTGCGTTTTTCTGCCGAAGGTAGAAACGTCACGCAAAGCGACAAAGTTGTATCTGACACGGCCTTTAGAGAGAGAGAAATGTCAAAAGTTGCTCGTGTTTTTGACATATCGATCAACGAAAGCAACAAAAAAATACATTGTTGTGTTTTTGGTGTTGTTATTTGTTGTAGTATCGACACCACCGTATAGATGAATTCGCGAACGATACAAATGTGTGCACATAATATACACATTTGAACAACACAACTACAAAATGTACGTATTTGTAATTTGCTACATTTTACTTCGTTTGCACATTAAAAACCTTGAGCAAAAATAGTAGTGCATATTTGCTCAGTTGCAAATAATTTTTGACAGATCGCCGTATTTTTTCATTTATAAAAATGAAAATTTTTATTAAAATTGTTTATGATCGATTTAGTGCAAAAATAAAATAAAAGTGAAAATGCTTGTGTATAATTGTAAGCAAATGAAGATGTTTTACAACTTATGCTAGTGCTGCCAGAATAAATTTTTGGAAAAATAGCATATTTGCACAAAAAATTAAGCTCACGATCAATCATAATATGCACTGCAAATTTAAAAATTGCAAATTTGCACAATGACCATTGTGGTTACCCTTAATAATTTTTTGAACTCTCTGATTAATTATTTGCAGGGTTACCAACTTTCAAGTAATACATAAATTTTTTGCAAGAAACTACGAATTTCACATATGCAACAGACTTGGTAATCTTTGCAAGGGAATTACTACGTCATCAAACGGTAAAACATGCACAAGGCGTGATCTTTATTTCTACCATTCCTGATTTAATACAGAAATCACATTAAGAAACCAGCTTCCATACTATTTTTTAAAATTCTAATGTTCCTAAAATGGTAGCTTCTCATTATTATTCTTTTATACTTACATATTAAAGCAAATCCCTTCGAAATACAGCCTAGAGTGTGCCATTGAAATTTGTGTTTATACAAACTATTACCAAAACGTGGAGTCATCAAGGAGAAACACATCCAGGGAAAAGCCAACAATGAAAACAGAAAGGGAATTTCAGCATTTTTAATCGCATGATGGCTAACAGCCAGTCCTGGCAACACGGTAAGGCACATAACATATGAGAAAATATCTGCTGACAGAAAAAATGTGGTGGAATATAATTGAGGCACTATCAAAGCAACTTGCAAGGGATGAGCTATTTTATCCAAAAGGTTACCCCATAGATTAGTAGTGACATTGCGAGAAAATTGTTGTATTTTATCCTTTAACAGAAAAGTATTTTTGTAAATATAAAATTTATTTCTTACCTAAATTTATACCTACCAAGTTACTGTAACCTGAATCGACCACCCCCTCTCGACTCATTTGTAACCCATTTGATATAGATTTTTGCATTGACTGGGAGGCACTAACACTATTTCTGCCGTAGTTCTCTATGGTAGCCGAACTAGAACGCATTACAGAAATATTTTCATCTTCTTCGGGTATAATTTCCATTATTTCTACGCCATTTGGATTAATAAATGTAACATCCACTTGATCGGTGGGCAACATATAATGGCCACTATCAGCCAAAGCTAAAGCCGCTACACTGGGGTGATGTTCCATAATGGGATTTTTCCATGTACGCAATTCTATGCCATCCATTTGATCGTTAAAAACATTTGAGAAACGGCCCAACTGATGATGCAGTGGTGTAAATGCTGTCTCTGCCTTTATCACAGATACACGTTGAGTTATGGCACCCTCACGATGTCGTGTTATAATTAAACTTATTGGTATGAGATTCACTAATAGAGCAGACATTAATACTATAGACTGGGCGGTTCCGTAAAGAGTGCGTAAATTGGTAAAAGCGAATGATAAAAATAATTGGCAAAAAGCTTCGCCACATAAAAATATGGTTTTTCGTACAAATTTATCTTCTCTAGGACGTACGGCTTCTAAAATAACATGAGTTTTCCATATAAATAAACTGGAACCAATACCTGGATAAAAATACATTAAAAATTTAAATATTTTTCTAATGCGTGGTACTAACCTGCAAAAAATCCATAAAACACGATGGCAATTGCTTGAGTAGTTGTAGTAATTTTCACCCATGCCGAGGAAAAGAATATGCCACTGACCATTAGGGAACAACAGATTATTAAAGTTGCTAACAGAAATACTTTACGATATTTAGCCGTTTCTCTCGTTCTTCCGTGGTACTCGGTATCCAAATGTTCCAGTATACTTCGGCATAATTGTCCCGTGGCTTGATAAACAATTGCTGGCCATATTCTAAGTACCAAATCCTTGTCAGATTCAACCACATTTCCATACAAATAGGCGGGAGTGGCAAGAAACGCCTGAAACGACGAAAAAATAAAATCTAAAACAAGTAGAAGGGAAATATGTACATTTTTTTTAAAATTCTAATCTGAAATTATTATCGGGCTTATAAACAACATTTGACCTTTTAAGAGAAAAAAAGCACTTGGGGTTTTGATTTTAATTAGCTTTCAAATTTTAACTACTCATAACCTACCGGAAGCGGCAACATTCGTATAGGTATGTAGACTCCGGGCTAAAAAGTCTTTATATGTGACCATCAAACAGCCAGTGGAGAACAAAGTGCTCGAATCTAATTTTATTTTTAAATTAAAACATTGATTTTTAAATCTAAAAAATCTATTCTGGTGAGTTTTAACAATATCCAATATTATTAGTAGAGATATTGGTGAATTTGGGTGCTGCATTTGAGCTTCTCATATCTCAATATCAATGCCTTATATCACAATACTAAACATTTTTGAGCATCGGGTGTAATGGAAATGTAAATCCTGTTTAATTTTCTATTTAAAAAGAGTTAAATAGACAATTAAGGTCACTGTACATTAACCAGTCAAACAATTTTGATATGACATTTTTCAAAGTGACAGTGCACAAGATTATTGTATGTATCCCAGTCGACGATGCCTATCGTCTTTAAATCATTATCATCAAATCAGCGTTAGAAAAAAACTGTACATTAGCGTAGTGTATTTTTTGAAAACACAAACTCTTAAACTTCTTTTAGTGTGAGTGAATTTGTAGAAAATTTGTTTCTTAAAAAGGCACTAAAAATCACTGTAAATAACCGTTTTTTCAAAAAGAGTATTCAGCACAGCTTCGGGTACCCGAGAGGAAGTAAAGTGGCAAAGCTGATGATATTGCATGTTTAAGAGGTCGGATAAAAGAACACTACACGTACGCTAAAACAAGATTGGTACGTTTTTTTAGTATTTGGGTTTCTATGTTAAATTATGGAACGATCATCACGAAGTTTATTAGTATGATTTATAGTCCTATAAAACTGTGAAGTATTAAATTTTATTATGATAGCATTATTTACTACGGTTTTAGGCGTAATAAACTATTTCCCGAGAGTAGGGTTTATATGGGGCCTATAGTAAATTACGGACTGATCTTCATGAAATTTGACAGTTCGATTTCTAATTCTATGAAACTGTAATTGGTACATTATTTTATTACAATTATATAATTTATTATGGTTTTAGGCTTACTAAACTGTTTCCGAGAGTATGCTTTATATGGGGCCTATGGTAATTTATGGACCGATCTTCAGGAAATTTGGAAGTGTGATTTATTGCGATAGCATTATTTGTTACGATTTTAGTCGTACTAAACTGTTTTCAGAGAGAAGAGTTTATATAGGGCTTAGTGTAGATTATGGACCGATCTCTACGAAATTTATCAGCGCGGTTTCTAGTCATATATAACAGTGACGTACCAAATTGTATTACCATTGTATTATTAATTACGGTTTTAGGCGTACTAAACTGTTCCAGGAGTAGGGTTTATATGGGGCCTAGTGTAAATTATGGACCGATCTTTAAAAAGTTTTACAGTGTGATTTCTGGTTGTATAAAACTGTGACGTGCCAAATTTCAGTATGACAGCGTTATTTATTACGGCTTTAGGTATACTAAACTGTTTGCCGGGAGCAGGGTTTATATCGGGCTTAGGGTAAATTATTGATCAATATTGAAGAAATTTAACTCTATGATTTCCAGTCTTATAAAATGAATTTGTGCCAAATTTTACATCATTCCGTGCATTATTTATGTAAGTTTTTGTAACAAAATTATAAATTTTTGTCACAAGGAATGACAAACTTAATATATCATCATTACCCACTGGTTGTGGTGGAGCTTATAAGAAAATAAAAATGCCTAGATTGGCTAATTAAAACCACATAAAAATTTAATAACAATACAAAATTAGCTCATATTATAATATCTTACAATATAATTGTAAAACCGAGGCCAATTTGTTAAAAAAATATAGATTAATAAAATATTTAAATAATAATAAAAAATTAGATCGTCCATAAGTTCGATGCCGTTATTATTCAATGTTGCCAATTCTTCGTGGTCAAAAGTAAAAAAAAAGTAACGAAATTCATTTTTTATAATTAAATTGAAAATATGAGGTGATTTAATTAATACCTAACAAATTTTAATAACAATAAAAAATACAAGACTAAAATTAAAGCAAAGAATAACAAACAATCAAGGCAAATTCTTACAGGTGACCGCATCAGGAAGAGTTAGACTGGCTGTCAATTTGTTTGTGTATGGAGTTGGACATTTACCCCCTTATACAAAGAAATAGGTAAAGTTGACATTAGTTAACCAACATATTAAACTAAGCAAAAGTGTATGGGCTTAATGTGTTGGTTAACTAATGAAAACTTTAACTTTTTTTTTTGCATAACAGGGCTAGAATACATACAAAACAGTCAGCATAACTATCTCTCTGATGCGGTCACCGGAGAATGTGATTTGCCAAATATTCATATCATCTTCAACATTTGTTATTTCTTCGATTTTATTCTATGAGTTCAATTTCAGCTATGTATTTTATAAAGCTTTTTGTAATAGCTCTATTCCTTATAATTTTTTAGGAATGACTTTATACACTACAATATAATAGTATTGTATTTTTTTGTAGTCTGGTAGTGTATAAAGTCATTCCTTAAAAAAAATATTAGGAATAGAGCTATTACAAAAAGCTTTATAAAATACATAGCTGAAATTTAACTCATAGAATAAATTCGAAAAAATAAAAAATGTTGAATATAATAAAGTTGCTTATGAAAAAGAAATAATTCCTAATATCTATTCATATCATCGATAAAATTAAATTTGTTTATATTATTCGTTTATTCTACACTACATAATTAACAAGGCAAAATTTATTACATTAGTTGCTCCAATATTAAAAGTAACTTTGCTTAATAAAAATGGTTAATGGCTTAATACATTTTTTTCATGGCTTAACAATATAAAGAATTGCAAAATCTAGCCACTAATGGCTAAATTGGCAACACTGGCTCCCAAAAATATACGCTTAGTGTTGGATTCTTTTTCTTATGTTTTCGGGAACATAAGACTTTTGTTTTAAAATCAATATATTGCCAACTACAGATAATTTTATCTCTACCGGCCATACACTACACAAGTTCAGTGCTCAAGTCGACTCTGTACAGTGCGTTTGTGTAGTGTATGGCGCATGGTGAAATGGTGCACTAGCATTTGTTGTACAGCAATACAACACAAACAGACAAATTTGTTTGTGTAAAAAAGTCCATTGTGTCAAAAATATGGATTTTCCCCACACCAAAATATTGTTGTTATCACTAGCTGCGTTCGAGAACACAAAAGTTTTTACTATTTTTTACTGAACTTTACTGCATTTTACGAAATTGTGTTCGAGTACACAAAATGCAGTAAATGAGAACATAAATTGAGAGCGTTAAGTGACAGTTCTTGACTGAGTACTTACAAATTTCTACTGCAGACATTTTTGCAGTAAAATTTAGTAAATCAAAAAAACATATGTTACAAAAGGTAAACAAGCAAAAGAAACAAACAAAAAGGGTACAAATTGTGAATAAATTGTTTTAAAAAAGGAAAGTTTAAATAAAAATTAAACAATAACAAAGAGTTAATAAATATTAATTAATTAAACTCTTTTGTGGTGCATTTATATGGCTAAATTCCAACTTTTAAACTTTTTTTGTTGTTGTTTTATTTTTTAGAGTTGTTAAAAGTATTTTAAAAATATTTTAAGTAATCAAATTTAGGTGTTATGATACTTGCTATTTTTTGTATTTTTTCTATATTGGAGAACAGTGCAAATATATTTGCATAGGAAAACTGACTAAGTGTAAAGAGTTTGATTATACCATAAAAAATCTTGAAATGTCAAAAAAATATACGTGTGTTATCGATAAATAATCTTAGAGTATCAAAAAAAATATAAAAATTTGTAACTTAAAATTGACATTTCCAGATTAAATGTCAGCACTGCTGCTAACTTTTTTAGTTTTTGATCGAAAGTAGCGAGTTTTAACTTTTTTTGCGATTTATAGCTTTTTTTTACGGTTTTTGTGGGAACAAAACGTGGGCAATATTGTTTGTTTTGTTTACATTTTATATTGTATTGTATTTCTTGTTCTTTCTCGCATTTGTTGTTTCATTCAGTCAATCCTAAAAAAATCCAATACAAAAAATATCATAATAAGTATAATCATAAAAAGTATCATAACACCTTGAACAAATTTATCGGACACAAATTAGTAAAATAAAATAAAATAAAAATGTGAAAGAAAAATGAAATAAATCGTTTGGATTTTCTTAAAATGTTCGTGTTATAAAAAGTATTTAATCGAGTACCGATAAGAAAACGAGTTAAGTAGTCAAAAGTGTAAACATTTTTCAACACTTCAATTATTTGCCATCAGCTGTTGCCTTTATTTTACAAATTTTTACAAATTTTGCGTTCGGTACTTTTCTGGACAACAGCTTTTTGTGAGAGAAAATTTTTCAGTTTACTCATTTACTGCATTTTACTGTAAAAGTACTCAAGCGCACCTACTATTGCTTTTAATTTGTAATTTAAAACACAAGTTGCTCTTTGCAACAACTAAAAAATGCACTTTAAAAATAACTCAATACTATTTTATTAAGCTACATTTCAAACTTTTTGCACAATTTTTTCGACCAGAATGTAACTCAAACGATTGGTTTTAATTCAATTCACAAGTTGTTCTTTGCGAAAAGACACTTTTATTATAAAATACGTCTATTTTTTAAGTTATATATTAATTATATTCCATTATTTGAATATAATGCTGAACAAAATGTTTTTTTATTGATCTCACAAATTATTTTTTTTAAAGAAAGTTAACACACAGCAATCAATATTTTGACATTCCGTAGAGCTGCCACCTTCTAATAATTTCACCATTGAATGGCGGTGTTTTTGCTATTTACGCAGTGAACTGAGCAAGGCAAATTCATTTTTCAGTTGTCGCATGGCCCAATTAGTAGGTCTACGCGAAACTACAACAATGGAAAAAACAACATTTTGTTTGTCTAAATTATGTTAAAGATGTCAAAGCCCAATGCATTTGTTTGTGTTCTAAATGGACAAGATGTCAAAAACAATTGCACGGTAAAATTACAACTCTACAAAAAAAAAATGAGCAGGCGTTTCGAGCAGACCTACTACTTGGGCCATGAGTTGGCGTTAAAAGCACAGCTGTGCTTTTTTTTCTTACTTTAGCCTAGTACTCTGTTCCAATTTGTGAAAAATGTTCAGCAATATCTATTATTTCATACGAAAAATTTGACATGTATCAATGTTACCTATCTCGCGAGTTTGCACAATTTGACGTTTTTAATCATTCAAAGTATGCAACATTGTTTTGTTACCGGTTGTGTTGGTTATGTTTTTCCTTTCTCATTTATTACTAAATTAAAACTTTTTCCAATTGCTTAAAATTCCACGTGATATAAATGCACCTTATATTATTTCGCAGTAGTAAAAAAATGTTGCCAGAAACATTTCGCAACTTTTTCACAAATTAAGCAGAGTACAATCTATCAACATAATTTCAATGAAATTCCGCACAATTTTTTTTGATATGAGTTTTGACATCATTTCACGTGAAATGTGGAACAGAATACCAGGCTTTAGATAGAGAAAAGTTGCATGTGTTTTTGACATATCGATCAACGAAAGCAACAAAAAAATACATTGTTGTGCTTTTGGTGTTGTTACTTGTTGTAGTATCGACACCACCGTATACATGAATTCGCCTTGGAACTGAGTTAAACTCAAAACCAAGGCATATTCAACTGCAGGTGGTGTCGAAACGCCATCTGTTTTTGACAGTTCGAGCTACTTTGTTTTGATTTGTTAGTGTTTTGTTAGGAATGGTTGACATTTTGGACAGTAAACACTAACAATGCAATGCAAAAAACCCTGTGTTGTTTCTGTTGCTTTTGGATTGTTGTAGTATCGACACCACCTGTAGTTGAATTCGCCTTGCTCAAAACGAGTTTGTTATTTGCTCAAGTTTTTAAAATTGTCCAGTGAACTTGTGTAGTGTTGACAACAAAAAATGAGCGTGGTAAAAATATTCTGGACACTGTTGCCAGAAGTGCAGATTTCTCTGCATGTTGCTGATTTATCGTTGCAAAAATGACAAAGTGAAATTTGCATATATTTGCTGTTAAATTGCAGATTTTTTAAAAGTTGAGAAATTTCAATAAATTTAAATGTTTAAAAGGAATAAACCCAAATATTTTAGTAAATGGTGAGTTGAACTCAATATATTAAATTGTTAAACAGTTTCCAAATTTAATATTCTCCTTGAGTTTATAGAGCTAAGCTACTTGATTTCTAAAATTTGATAAGTAAAAACAACAATTTATTACAGGTTTTGACTCACGATTATTATTCCCAAAATTGTGCATTTTGATTCAAAAAATATTTGTATTGCCACAATCATCAGTTAATGTGGGACGAATATTAAGCCAAGTAAATATAAATAAAACAAAGAAAATAAATCGTTCAGATAAAGAATCGCTTGAAGAAATTTTGTGCACAAAAGACTGCCTTAAATTACAAAATAAATTTTCATATTAATTCGAATGTGTATTCTAAGTCAAATTACAATTTATAAAGCTTTCATACTTTATAAGTTATAATATGACTTAGAGCACGCATTTGAATTAATATAAAAATTTATAATAAAAATTTTACTCAACATGAGAACTAAAATTCCCAGATTCTATTTGATAAAAATACAAAATAAAATTTTAAGACAAATCATAAATGTATAAAATTATTTTAAATATTAACTTTTGATTTCAATGTACCAAACAATTTTCAATATCAGCTTTAGTTTAAGTATTTTCATATCCCAGATTTTTTGCAGGTTTTTAAATTTTTTTTCCAGACTTTTTAAGAATCACCTGAATTATAGCGCATTAAAAGCAGCAACAGAACTGAAAGTCGAATCCGACGAAAAATTAATGAAAATGATTAAAAGAGGAAAACATTTTTTCTTTCTTTCTTTTATTTGCACATGTTGTCTTCTTTTCTAATAAATTTAATATAAAAATTTGCACAGTTAACTTGTATATACATGCATATATCTATGTAATGCTTGTGTAACTTGACATACATATTAGTTAGGCCCATTATTAAAAATGATAAAGAAATAACTTGAATTTTCCACATGTTTTATCAGCTTTAAAAACACTAACACTTTTATCACTATTTCAAAAACGAACCATGAAGATATAAAAAAGATAAATTAAAATTCCTCTTCTATTGTTCAACCTTCTCTCCCTACGCTAGGGGAAGAGCTTATTTTGCCCTTTTAAGGGGGCTTATCTTTTTAATCTGGTGTGTGTATATTGAAAAAATTAGAAAAAAAAAATATAAAAATTATATTATATTAAAACCGTTGGAATCATAAATGTAAACACCAATAATTCATAAAAATTCATTTATGTACATGTATTGCGAAACCACACAACATATACTTCTGTTGGATGTGCTTTTTTATCACACGTCTTCGTTGAACACCAGCCGTGGCCACAGCTGCGGCTACAGGACGCCTGACACCATTTGGACCGGTTGGGGAGGCCAGCAAAGTGGCGGCTTCTAAAGGATTTCTATTGAGATTTGAATGTGAATATGAGGGTGATGAATCCATTATTAATATCGCCAATTTAATTTGAATTTAATATTTGTTTGCCGGCACTCCAGTTCGCCGTTATCGTAAAATAGTTGTAGGCGTATTCTACGCAATATTATTTTCTTCTTTTTAACAATAAAAGATCTAAAACTATTTTCACTATTTAACAATTTGTTATACCCGTTCGTTTTAGTTAGTTAGAGTTAAAAACAACTACTGCTGAGCGCCATGGAATATCAAGATATCAGATTTTCAATTTATGTACGTACTTCTGAATGACTGATTGTCTCTCTTTGTAGAAACAACAATATAATTTATTACTACTGATAAGCGTTATCTAATGATAATATCTTGAGATTACTAAATCGAATGCATTCATACGTAAAGGTTTAACGAGTTCTTTTTGAGTGAAATTTGAAAAAGTTGTGAGTAGTATAAGAGAGTTTTTGATTAGATTGCGAGTAAAGCTTTCCTTGCGGGACTCCGGTGCTGGGAAGAATCCCGATTTTTCGGGAATTTAATGTGGGGTTCTCAGGAATAGTTTTTAAGTAAAAACTAAGAAAATGAGGGGAAATTTCACTTAGACATATATTCATACAAAATATACTCATGAAATAATGAATCGCTTTACAGAATTTTGCGATCAGACGATATCAGTAAAGCAACAAAGATTCGGATCTTCAACAGAACCGTTACTTGTGTACGGTTGTACCACCTTAAGATTAAATTAAGAAAGCCTAAGAAAACTACAAACTTTTACTAATCGATGTCTGGGCCAAATACTACGTATCTTCTGGCACTATTGGGCCACTAATGAACGGCTGCTTGAAATAGCAAACCTCAACCAAATTGAAAGCGAAATAAAAATGGAAATGGACGCTCAGAAAGCCCTTGCATCTCATGAACAGCATGGAGTGGCATCTCCAAGGCCAACGAGGACTCGGTGGACCATGTTTAACCTGGATCAGAAATGTGAAAAGCGAATACGAAGGTCATTTAATGACATGGAACCAAGTTAAAGCATAAGCTACTAATCAAGGCGAATTCACTAGCTGATGGGGTCAAGTCAGCATATGGTAATTTTTTTCGGTGGTCGAGTTGTCAAAGTTTGTATACAAGCTATTTTTTTTATGTAAACAAACATATTTTTTACTAGCAATATTTTTTACAGTCGGACCACAAAAGCAGTGTTGTTGTAGAGTTGACCTCACCATCTAGTAAATTCACCTTGCTAATAATCGCCGTAGAAGGAAAGTGTTCGTTGGCGCCCTAAATTCAAATTGAACATTTTATTTAATTTTCCTTTACAAATGTAATGAAAATTTAAAAAAAAGAATTTAAAAAAATAATAATGAACAAACATTTACAATTGATTTTAAATACTATAGGTTTTAAACACTTCAGCACGGGTGGAAAGGCTATATATAAGTTTGTCATTCCGTTTCTAATTTCTACAATATTGATGTTAGGCCCTATAAAGTACACATGTATTCTGGGTCCTTATAAGTACCAAAATTTATTTAACGATGTCCGTCTGTCGGTGTTTATGTTTAAATGGGTTTTCCGAAGACCCCAGAAATTATAGTAACTAAGCTGTTATATACATATTTAAGTCACATATACGCCGTTAAAGTTTGTTATTAATATTCATCCTCATCGGTTCACAAATTGCGGAGATATGAGCAAAAAACCACCACTGCCTCCATGGTCCAATTAGTTGGTCTGCGCAAAACTACAGCAATGCAACAATAAAATAAAACAATACGCGTTTTGGTTGTGTCAAACATGATAGAGATGTCAAAAACAACCGCATATGCTTGTGTAAAAAATAATAAAGATGTCAAAAACAATTGCATGAAAAAACACAATTCTGCAAAAAATCAGCAGCCGTTTCGCGCAGACCTACTAATTAGACCATGACTGCCGCTAATTTTACCCATAAAGAACTTGTTGTTGTTTTTTTCAAACGTATTTTTCTGTATATCTTAAGAACGGCAAGATGCAAATTTCTTAAATTAGGTGCAATCAATACACAATATGCGACAAAATGTGAGCGAGATTTAAGAGGTCGGCGCGTCACTTCCCGTACAAACACATTATACATTTCTGTTTATCTGGAGAACGGCAAGAGCCAAGGTTTCCAAATAATGTACAAGCATCTTGGTTGTCAATACATAACAGCGGACAAAATGTAACCGGAATTGGACAAGTTGTCGTGGCAGAAAGTTGTTTCTTTATATGGTCACCATGGTGAAGGGTATATAAGATTAGGCTTAGCCGAATATAGCACACAATTGTCCAAATTAGGTACAAATAGCCGTCAAGAAGTGGGTGCTATTAGATAAGTGGGCGTGGCACCTGCCATACAAATACAAAATAGATCAGTAACAGTAAAAGTTAGCAAAGCGGACCGGTTTTTTATTTATTTAACTTTCTGTTCCTATCACACCATTGTGAAGTTCGACGTCGATATATTCTTAAATACGTGCGAGAGATTTCGTAATCTAGAATTTCTGATCACTTTTAAAAATATTTATAAACAAGAACAAAAAATAAAAAAAATAATAAAAATCATAAACAATGGATTTAATTATTTTGCGTCAACGGAACATCTTCTCTGTCATTGTCCGGCATTCGGAGACTTAAAACTCAAACTGTTTGGTCGAAAAACCCTTAGTTAAAAATCTGTCTCTCTGACATTGATTTGAATATGGTCCACATCTTCATTGAATCAACCGGATGCGGATAAGCGAGAATGTCAACAGCCAGGTAACATAGGACCCTTGGGAGACGTAGTACCCAGCAAAAACTTTGCTTAAGGCTAGATTACACTATCTTACAAGCCTTACGTATTCCATAATACTTTGTGAGATAGAAATCAAATGAGTTTTGTTTCGACTGTCAAAAAATCGAATGTAACTTTACAGTTTGTAGTCACACTATCACACATGAACACGCTTTTGTAAAATGCAACCCTGATCCAATGAAAAGTATTAGCTTTTAGAAAATTTTCAAAAAAACAATGAAGTCGTATGGGATGTCAAATTTTTTTTCGGAACACTTCCATTTTCATGACACATTGCATTCACACTATCACACTTTGTCATATTACTTGAGTTTTTGACATGTATTAATACAAAGTATAAGCCTTTACAAAATAAGCAGAAAAATAATGAGAACTTCAGCAAAAGAGTACTTATTTTTCTACTAGAAAAAGTACTTATTTTTGTTCGCGATGTCCCAAAAGTAATCCTTTATAATTTGGACAATTACAGCCTAAAAAATAATACCTTCATTTTATACTTAAAAGTTGTATAAAAACATGTAGTTACCAAAAGAGACTTTCAAATTAACTTTGAAAAAGGTTAAAACACATTAATTAAAATTGCTCTGAAATCTTATGGAATTGATATTGAAAGAGTGAAAACAATAATACATTTTTCGAAATGTAAGAAAATATTTAATAAAGAGTGCTTTTGCTGCACAAAGTCATTTATAGCTCTAACACTGTAATAATATATGCAAATATACGGACCTGTCACAGAAATAAATTTCGATCGAAAGTTTTTTTAATTCCGAGAAAGCTAAATTTTCTCGGAATCAAATCACTTTTAATTTTTCGATCGAAAAAAGTTTTTGGTTTGCGCAATATTGCCACATTTAACTTAAAAATAACAAAATTAAAATTTGTCGGAATTACGAAAATTGATCGAAATGAAAATACGGATTCAAAACAATCCCTAACAATTTCTGTGACAGGCCTGATTATGTTCTTCAAAATAACATCGTTAACGTTATATTGATATCACTACTAGTATTCTAATAACGAAAATATATTGTGTTGGTAATTTTGGAACATATTTATGTATATATTTACATACATTTGATTGATTTTTGGATTTTCCATGTATTTCACATCGAAATTATTCTTAAAATTATATAATATTACCAAAGTATTTTTTTGTAATTTATAATTATGACTTATTAAAGATATAATAATAAAGTTATTATTTTATATATAAATAATAATGCAAAAAGTGGCGAATAAAGCTACAAAGTAATGAATTCAGGAAGTCATTAAAAGTAGCATTGTAAGTTAAGTTTTTGCTGGGTAACATGGTAACACACCGAAAACTGTGCTTAATTGCAGCTGCCACTAGAACCTATCGTAACCTAAACTAAAATTTTTTGTAAACATCAAATTCTTCATCGCATAGTCGTAATGACCACGAAAAATTTTAAAAAAGTTCACCCTCCAAACGCGAAGAAGTTTTAAATTGTAGTTTTTTTCACGTATCAAAAATATTATTTAATTGCAAAGTATTGCGTTATTTCTTTTAATTTCATTAATACAAGCAACAAATCTCAAAATAAAAAAAAAATTCGATATTTATTATTACGCTATTTCTCGGGCAATTTTTATTAAATTAGGATTATTAGGACGTAATGGAAAAAAATATAATACTTAAAAAAATTGTCGTTTTAATTTAAAATTCCTTCGGGTTTTTCTAACTGAATTTTTACTTATGGTGATTCTAAATCAGCAGCGCAGTAATATACGAAATATGCTAAAGGCTGTTTTACACTATAACACAAGTCTTACGTATTTTGACGAAAATGGATCTCTGATCTAATTATTGTTTGACAAATTCAAAAACAGTAACAACTTATCATAACAGGGTTGTATTTTCCTCAAAATTATTAGTCATGGTTCAGACTCGCAATTTTTGTTGCAGCAATTCTTGAGTTTACTGGTGAGAGAGGTGAGAAAATTTGGGAGGGTTACTCATCTCACCAATAAAATCAAGAAGTGCTGCAACAAAAATTTCAAGTTTAAACCAGTGGTGTCAAATATGATTGTGTTGGTGCGATTACTCTTGTCTCTTACATTCCCTATTACGAGGCCTTATTAACATACATATTTTGCTATGAAGACTTTAGAGCAATTAATAATAACACAATTATCGAAAAATGTTGTGTTATTGACAGACACAATCAGTTATTAGTTAAATAAATTTAATTTGGAACCTGCATTTCGCAGAAACTTTGCTTATTTTTTGGAAAAATTGAGCACTTGACAATATACATATGAAGTCTTTTTACAACCTTATACAATTCTTTCCAATATTTTTAATTTTGTGCTTAACATATCCTTGCGAATGCCAACAATGAAAATAATATTTGCAAATAATAACCCCATTAAGTTTAAAAATATTCTATAATTATTAACCGCCATTATAAAAAGAGAAGATTTTACTAGCCTATAAAAATATACTTTTATTTACCAATAATATCTTCTAAATTTTAATTGCAGTTTCGAAACAACAAAACATTTTCATTAATACATCAATAATACACATCTTCTTACCCAAAAATTTTACCTGCTGTCACATTTACTTTTATGTGTATAGGTTTACACATAAATTGTAGGAAAACAAGACTTTTTTAAGAAGTTTTTTAAATATTTTTACTTACTTAAGAAAAGTGTTTTCAAAGAAAAAAACCCACCGACGCGATTGGTACAGAAAGAAAAATATTTTTACAAGCACAAAATACCAACAAATTCTTGTGGCTATTTTTTTCTTAATAATTTCTGCATTTAGGTACTTCTTTTTAACGAAAGAAAAAGGGACCCTTTAACAGGCATCAAAGAATTTTTTTTCACAAACAAAACACATATCGTTAGCTTAAATGCAAAACAATGTAGATATTATTTGTCAATCATTGTACAATGTTAAAAACAGAAATAAAACAAAACATAAACAAAGATAATAAATATATTATTTCTGTTTAGGGGCCTCAAAACAGGCCGTGTGATATAGCCCTGTGAATGAGAGTGTTTTGCAGTAAAAAATTATATTTTACGCTCGCAAAATAAAAGAGCGTAGGCGTACATGTGAGTTTTGCTTACACAATTGTGTATGACGCTGACATCCCTGGTTTAAACCATGACTTAAGACTTGTGCGATAGTGTAAAACAGCCTTAACAAATTTGAGTAAGATATTTTTCCGATATGTAAAACAACTCCTACTTTAAACTGGCAATACATTTCATAGTTATTTACATATCATTGTTACACACAAAAAATCAATGTAAAATCGTCGAAAACAAGGTTGATTTTACATTTTTCGGTTGCGATTTTGCTTAATAGATACTTTGTGTTAATATAAAATGATCTTACAATATCTCGCGAAAAATACCGATGTAAAATTAACATGGCGCTATTTTGATTAAAAATCATAGTAAATTTTTGCAAAAGTAAGATCTTTATTTAAAATTAAACTGTGCTAGTTGGAAGAACTGTCAAGCGGGACACCCGGCGGGTTAACCTAATTCGAGAACGATGAATCCAGTGGTGCTAACTCTTTTTTAAGTTAGCTCTTGTTTTCGAGCTATACCGTTATTTCGAAAATGTAGGCGGTTGCACAACATACATATAATATGAACATGCCTTTTTGTATGAAATATTTGTCAATTCGCCGACCACAATTAGAAACCTTCCATGACATAGTATGATTTCTTCAGTTTTTTTTTTGTTCTTGGTGTTTGAATAAATAAATCTGATGAATTATTTCCATATCGTTGATTCCGCCGGAATGTTGTAGTTTTAAGCATAAAGAAATGCTGGAACTTTCTAAGAGTTTTTAGTACCTTAAGGGGCATTCCGTCCTCGGCAACATAACGGGTTAATATTTCACCCAATGATTGATTTTTGGCAGCGTATTTTAGTAAAGTATTATTTGTCGACTATTTAGAACTACTTCGAACGCGCTAAAGTTTTATTTGGAGCACATTAATGTCAAGCTTATGGACTAATTAAAGGTGATTAATAAATCGTGACGTGGGAAACACTTATCACTTTAGGACACTTCAAGCACCTAACTTTGTCTTTTTAATCCCGTTCGAAATATCTCTAGAGATAACATCTATATAAAAATATTTTTTATATTTAGAAAGCTCTCGCACAAATTACTATTTACTTTTTAACTGCAGACGCTTATGTAGTATTTTAAATAGTTTTGGGTTTTTTTTTATAAGAACACACGCATGTATAAGCGATTTTTATTTACAGTGTTCATAATGTTTTTTGACTTTAGTTACATTTTGTTTTGACATTTTTCATAAAAAGTTTAAGTGAGCCCAATATTGAATTAGAAAAATACTTAAACTACGGGTACATCTACAACAAGAGTAGGGAAAATGTATATAAATTACACATTATTAAAATAACCGGCTTATTATACCAAAATAACCGTTTTATTCGATATTCAAAAAATGGACATTTAAAAATAACCGACTTGGGCAAAGCTAAAATACCCGGTTAAAACCTGTCGAATAATAACCGTTCGATCTCCCTAATCTCTACTCTGTCACCTTCACTACCTGACCACAAGCGCAATATGTTTGGCATTTGTTAAGGTGGCAACTGTCAAACTCTATATAAAAAAACTCTAATATTTTTTCTAGCGTTTTTTTATATGAAGTTTGACAGTTGCCACGGCAATAATTGCCAAACATATTGCGCGTGTGGTCTGACCCCATCATACAAATATTAGTGTTCCAAATTTAAAAAGTAACTGTTATCGAGATGTATGAGTTTTGTCCAAATCGGACCATCTGTTTAGAAACTGCAGATTTACTCTCCTATTCGACCCAGGCAGCCGCTTCAGCGATATTATCCGAATTATTTTCGAATCCTAAAGCCTAACAAACAAATGCCTGTTCTGGAGACTTTGGAAAGTCTAATCTTATGGAATTGATAAAAATTGTAGCAAATGGTTATGAAGAACATTTATCATTTAGAAAGGGTCCTCTCTATGAATGTAGATAAATAATTAAACACAAAAAAATAAACCGGATGTAAGTGTATAAATAAATAACATCGTAAAACTTGATCCCCTCCTAACTTGTAAACTTTTTTAAACCTTCGAACGAGGTTTTTGTTTTGATGCAATCTACCTATTTGAGATAAAAGTTGAAAAGAAAAGAAATATAACAATTAAAAAGTATCAAACTTTTGCAGTGGTTTTTTATGGACACAGAGTGTTGACACACATTTCAGAGAATTTATTTATTCAAGATAAAAGCAGATCATTAAAAGATGACGAAGTGTGAATAAGAAAAATAAGTTCATATTCTTATTATTTTGCCTATAAAATGTGTCCAGTTAGCAAGATGATTCTAAGTACAACAACGAATTTCGAACTAGAATCACTTAAAATGTGGAGGCATCAAATTATCAAATTGAGTGTATTTCTAATACTACTGGTAAGATTGTTAATTTGGAAAATTTTATGATAAGTAAGACAATTAATTTTGCAATGGTTTCAGATCCTGGTGCAGGAATCAACAGGCGCTATAACAACAAATTCTCCACCTCAGGATTTAAATGAAGTTGTTATTAATGCTGAAACTTTAGAGGAAGGTAGCGGAGCTGCAAGTACAACAATTATTGCAGATGATAGATCTACTACTGAAAATGTATCTACAACTCTTAGTGAAGGTGTTACCAATACCGAGTCTCCCATTAATGACAGTTCCACAACTGAATCAAAACCTGAAACTACAACGGATTCAATAGAATGTGTTTGTGATTGCAGTACCAATGGAAACCAAGTAACAATTGGCTGTTCAACCCAATCGCCAGGAGAGACACAAACTGAAAGTACCGAAAATTCAGCCAATAATGACACAACTTTACCAACCTCCGAAACGACCACATCCAGTTCTAACGAAGAAACTTCAAATAATGCAATCACTAAAGAAACTACTACTGAATCAAATGCTGAAGTAGAAACCACCAAGCATTCTACAGAAGGACCTGAAGCTACAGTGGCAGCACCTCCCCCGATTTGTAGCACACCTGGTGTACAGGCTGACGATACGGTCTGCCAACAATATTTTGATTGTTCTTTAGAGGGTTCTCAAGATGGAAACTTTCATTTGCTTACAAAATCTTGTCCTAAAAAACAAGCCTTCAATATTGAACTTAATCGTTGTAGTCGTGATATTTCATCGTGCTCCTTGCCTATTAAATGCGTAGTTAAGGGCGGTTATGCTGATCCAGCTAGTAATTCCTCTTACTATCTTTGCGAACCTCGTCTTATTGGACTTGGTTTTCGTATTTTTCATGTTGACTGTGCTTCCAACGAAATTTTCTATCCGGCATTAGGTAAATGTTTTGTCGATTTTAATAATTTACCAACACCAGGATTTCCGCCCTATAATTGGAATCAATTAAAAGATATCGATATTGTTAAGGCCGAATTAAAACTATTAAAGCAGCAGGACAAACTTAAACTAAAGCAGGAAAAAGATCGTAAAAAGGCTGAAGAAAAATTGCAAAAGGAACTAGAAAAGGAAGCTAAAAAGAAGGCAAAGGAAGAGGAAAAGGCCAACAAAGAAAAAGCAAAACAAGAGGCAGCAAGTTTTGTATGTGTTGTAGAAGGAAACTTTTCATCCCAAATCGCAGATACTATTTACTATGCTTGTATGAACAAAAAGGGAAAATTAAAGGCCGTTCCAATGCAATGTAGTTTCGGTGCCAAATTCGATCAACAAAGTGGCTCCTGTGTCAACAGTGCACCGGGGGATATAAATAGTAGTATCAGTGAAGATGACGAGAACGACGATTAAAGTTTTGTATTAAGTTAAACATTCTATTCAATTCATTTAAATAAGTTTATGGCGTGTTCAAAATGTAATAAATATGTAATTATAAAATTAAAAATTATATAAGTCTATTTAATATCTACATATCGCACCGGTTCCTCTAAGAGGAACTAAAAATGTATGTTAGTATGTACTATTATATTTCAAAGATGGCGAAAGAGAAGAGAAAATAATGTAAGATTATTACAGTTTGTATACAGGGTTGTCAGATTGATTTTGAACTTCTTCGCCAAATTCAATGCCAAAAATCGCCAAAATCGCCAGAGCATTCATTTTTTAGTTTTTGGCAATAATATATCGTTACCTTAGTCGGAAAAAGTGCTCACTCCATTTTTTCAAATTATTCAGGAGAGACAAAAAACTGTGTAATTTTTTTTTTAGTAGACTTTTTGAAAATCTGTAAATGCAGTTTTTTTCTTTTGTCCATCCTCTTAAATTACCAGTAGACGTAGGATTTTAAAATAAATCATTTGCGGACTTATAGCCCTTTTTGGACTTAGCACATTTTCTCTTTGAAATTTCATTATTTTAGTAGGGACTTAGCAAATTTTCCATAAATATGTTTTCTTTTATTTTTGCAATTTAATTTAAGGAATTGTTTCTTATGAAGCATAATTCGTCACAGCGGGGTTCGCTGTAACCAAAAAACCTCAATAAAACTATTAAAAAGTAAATGTATTTGGTGTTTACAAGAATGTAGTTATTTTATTGGTGTTGATAAGCAAAATATTAATTGGTTAACAATAAATAAGAATTATTAGTTTAAAGAAAAATAAATAAATAATAATAAAATGGTATATTTTTGCGATATAGGGAACATCCAATTGCTTAAAATTATACGATTATGTTGAATATAATAGTATATTTATTTTAAGCGGAAGCTTCCTATGTTAAAAAATAGGTACAGAATATTTAGAAAAACAAATCATAGATGAGGTAGATCATCATAAAAACGGTGATGGTTCTTGGGTAAAGTCAGTTTTAAAAATTGCATGGGTTCATATTTTCTTGCCGTTATTTTTCATCTTTCCAAATATTTTTATTTATTTTCTGTTGTAAATTTTCCACTCTTCGGTGAAACGAAGTTTATACTTTATTTCACAATTTGGTGTATATTTAATTGCACGAATATCCTTTACCTCGTGATCTCCTTTACCTCGTCCAGGCCGAATGCTTTTACAAAATCGCAAGGGGTTGACATGTTTAAAAAACGAAAAGTCGAAATATGTAACGTCGTATGGATCAGGCTTTTCCGGGCTGTTCTGCATTTATCGATATATTCAGCAGCGACAGCAATATTTCTATTTTCAATGATGGAGTGTACACTATCAGCTTCCATTTGTGTGTGGCCAATTTCCAAGATATTTTGTTCAATCGTTAGGTTATGTTGAACTGCTGAATTCAGCAAGGCATTGCTCATTATGGTGTTTCGATTTTGGGTGGTACAGCCGTCACTATGAAAAAGAATTTTTTTCGGCTTCTCGTTTTCACAAAGGAACTTTTGTTCGATGAAGTACATCCAGATGCTCGAAAATTCTTCAGCACCTAATCCATCTTACACTTCATTATATAAAATGCAAAGTAGATATTTAATATTGTAGCTTTTGCCAAATTGCTGTAATTCTTTATAATCAAACTTGAAAAGAAGACTTTATTAAAAAAAAAAAAAAAAAATTGTCCCTTTCAACTGGACTTGGCATATCTTCTTACTTTTGAAAATTGTTTTTGGACTTAGCATATTTTCCTACCATCTTCCTTCCAGCAAGAAAAAAAAAATAATGTTATTATTTTTGCTTGTAAATGACGTATTTTGAATTATACTAGCAAGCTACATCAAAACCTCAATTTCGAATAAAAGTGGACTTAGCACTTTTTCCGACTAAGGTAACGATATGTATTTTTAGAGTAATTAAAAATATTTTTTAATAAATCCCAAAAATATATTTGTTCCGTATCGCTAAAATCCGCCCAAAATTCAAAAAAGTCGCCATAATATATTTTGTTTAATTTTTATTTAGAACAAAGTAAAACTGATTAGTGAACACAAAAAAGGTGCAATGTTTAAAATATTTTATAGTAGTCTACTTAAAACAACAAAAAAAGAATTTTTGCGGTAAGTATTAAACAAATATTGGATATACAATACATTTTTATGTAGTTGCAGTTTTATTATATATCTAAAACGCTATATACTTCACCGAGAAGACTCGCTTTTTGTCTTCTTTTTTGGAATATATTGTGAAAGTACAAAAGAAATGCAACATGTATTATTTACATTCATATAACTTTTAACTCACAAAAACGTGTCGAAAACTTCATATCGCATTCTACTTCAAAGGCGAGTTTTAGTGGAGTTCATTATTTCAATACAGGCATTACAAGTTGTTATAACTAGAGTATCCAATTATTTGACTTATAGTTTTGTTCAAATAAGGAATTAATTAATTTTTAAATTTTAATTTTACTCGATTAATCGAATAAGAGTTTTAATATGTTCGAATAACTCGAATAATTTAAATAATTATATCCAATGGAAAAAACAGACATGTGAAAACACAGAAAAGACATGTAGTCTTTTTGATTTGATACTTTAACAGAAAAAAACCATAAAATAAAAGTATACTACTCGTAGTTAAGCAATAAACAAAAAAATAACAATTTTTTTATACCACGTATACAGTTTTAATACTTAAATAAAATAGATAATTAAAAAATCAAAAATCCTCCTACAAAACATACAGTTGTTAAGGCGCTAAAGAGTCGGAAACAAGTTTAAGGAAATAAAATAAAAATAAACTTTAACAAAGTAAACACTACTTCGGTTGAACAGACTATTTATTAAATGATCTGAAAGCCAAACATAGGCTTACATCTCATATTTTTTAATTATTTAGTTTATTTTAGACGTTTTTGTCGCGGTATTTTTATGAGAGTTCCAGCCTATTTATACAAATTTATTATTCGTATAATAATATATTATTCCTGAAAAATCCAGTAAAATTGAAATCAATTGAGATTCTCAGTTAATTTTTTTTAAATCTCCGTATTTTCCTGATTTTAAGAGAAATTTTGGTAAAGATAAGACCTCAAAGTATGAAGAAACTTTTTAAACTGGATTGTTTTCAAAGTTTTTTCGATTTCAATTTAACTCATATGTATTCGATTTACCGAACATGACTGATAACTTTATTTTTCTTGATTTAAAAGCTCTACTCTATAGGTTTGGGTAATTTGTTTCTTTAACGTTTTACTTTTTTGCGCCAACAATCCGTAATATGGTTTTCAATTACCTATCTGATGACACTTCGATTTTAAGACGAATCTAACAATACCTTAAATGTCAAAATTCTTCCAGCCGTTTGGATGGTAAGAGGTAATAAAGAAATTGAAGGTCGGGTAAAAGCAGGTAACCCATAATAAGACAGGGCATGGTTTACATATTTGTAAATGCTGATGAATTTTTTACAATGAACGTCAAACTCAATATGAAAAAGTGCTATATTGTACGAAAATTCATACGTATGGAATTAGTAGTTAATTGTTTATTACATGATTTGTGTCACACACACCCACTTCTAAAAAGGGACTAAAATATGTTCAGAATATATACAGAATATAAAAACATGTTATTTAGTTGTTATGTGTTTGATTAGTTAGAAATCGAAAAAGAAATATTTTTATATTAAAAAAGTAGAATTTTTCTAAGAAATTAATTTTAATCGATTAATTGACATACATTTTTCGAGTTATTCGTTATTTGAAATTGGCTATTTTAAATTTTCGATCAAATAATGGCGAAAAATTTCTTCGATTAATCGAACAACGGTTAATTGAGTGGATACTCTAGTAATAACAAACATATAAAGAACAGCCAAAATGGTACGTACCTGCCGTACCCTTGCAGCTATAAATTGTTGGCCTAAACTGATTTAAATCCGATTGAATATTATCATTAAAATATCTTTAATAATTTTTTTTAAATATCTTTAACAAAAACGAATTTTATCTGTGATAATTTGTCACATTTTATAATGGAAAAATGCTCATAAACTTTAATTATATTAATTTCTTAAAGAATTCTAGTTATTAATTCTTTCAAGAGCACATTTAAATGTGAAAAAAATTCTCGAAGATTTTTCATTATCTTCATCAGCCATTTTAACATAATTTAGTTTTAAATACTGGTCATACATATGAATGCATAAAATTTCATACATTGAAATTCTAGAATAAAAAAATATTATTTCTTCGTATTGAATTTAACAAATTTCAAAACAAATTCATGATTCATCAAAAATAGCCAACAAAATCGACAACTATTAAATAAGTCGCAAAAAAATCGCCATGTCGCCAAAACGAAAATTAGGTCGCTAAACAGCCCTGTTGGTATACATATATGACCACCAGTGCGACCAGCTCTTAAAAATTTTTACATCTAAATTAGGCATTAGACATGGCAAACATTTGCTAAAAATGATATTAAAAAATGTTAAAATTTTGAAGAGATTTTTGTTAAAAATTTATTACCAGTATGAAATTTTTTTCAATTCTATATTTTGGTTAATCATCAGATATATATACTGCCCTCCTAAGAAACAAACTCACAAGTGCCAAAATTCCAAACTTGAGATAAGGGCAGATTCGGAACCGTGAATGTGTTTCTGATTTTTGTGTTAATCTTAAAAGGCTCATTTTCTTCTGTACTTGACTGAAAAAATTTAAGCAAAATGGTCACATCTACCACCTCTAGCGTGTTTCCTAGACAAAAAAAAAGTCTTATCTGCCACATACTATGATAATATACTCTTTTCCTTAAAGTCTATGATTTTTGGATAGTATGAGTTTTCCTCTTTTTGTGCGCAATACTACAGACATGTTCTTGCAAACACCGACAAGTACAAATAACTTTAAGAAACCAGTGAAATTTTTTCTCGGATTTGCGAATATCATCACAGAGTAATACAGAGTGAGCAAAACATTTTATCGACAGCTCAATTTCAAAACATACTAAGTCTAAAAAGTGAGTTTTTCAGAACCAGCTTTTAAAGTTTACGGCCGATACAGCATTCAGTTGTGCTTAGTTACTTTTTTGTGCATAACTTTGGCTTCGATAAGCCGATCAACACCAAATTTTGATATACTTTTAATTGAAAAATACTCAATACAAAAACGTGAAAAAATTAAAAACATGCTTAGTCGACTAAGCATGCTTTGGAATTAAGCTGTCAAAATGATATAAAAATTAACGTTGTGCAATAGTGCAAGCCAGCCTGCTTAAGTTCACACATAAAAATAGTCAGTCATACACATAAGGTGCGTTTGTTTACTTTTCCAGTAAAATCCAGTAGTTGAGTTAATTTTGGGCAATATGAAAATTTTACTCTCAAAAATGGCTCTTGCACAAAAAAGTAAACGAACGGAAAAATTGCAAAAACTTGCAGGTTAATTCAAACAGCTGATCGCTAAAAAGCTTAGTGTTGTAAAATATGTGTTGTTTAGACTACCCAGTACATAATGTTTTTGGTACTTGATTGCAATGCATTGTAATGATTATAAATTCGTAGCAAATTTATTTATTAAATGAGCTTCTGTGCAAGTTTTAAGACTTGTTTATTTTGTACATGACTTTTAATTTTGTTTCTAGTTGAATTTCATACGAAAATACATCATTATTTGATTTTTGATATTTGGTACCCTCAATAATATGCAATAAGAAGTAATCATATATTCATTAGCTTTACATCTCTAAAATATTAATGTAAACAAAAACAAAAATAAGTAATATTGAACAATTAACACAAATTTTACCATGGATGCCAAAAAAAGAAAACTTAATATTAATAGGTACAAAGTGGTAAGTAAAATTGTTTAGGATGTAATAAATATTTTTGGTTTTTGTTGCACTTTTAATTCAGCTTTTGTTCTTTTAAATGTTTTTATTACAATTTGTATGCTTACTTTTGTTTGTTTACTTAAATGAAACATATGTTTTTGTTTTCTACTGGTTTTTACTGGTAAAAATTTGTTCAGTAAAAATTTGCAGACTCTTTGCTTACAACTGTCACTTTACTCTCTCAGAAGATGCTCTCTTTTGCAAATTTTTGTGTAAGCGAACGCATTTCAGTAATATCCAGTAAAAACTTGCACAAATTTGTGCAAACTTTGGGGTAAACGAACGCACCTATATTTCGAAGCTGCAGGTTAGAATAACTTAATTTTCAAAATTGTTGCTGCTTTTTGGTTTTCACTGCTTCTGTATTTCTTAATTTTTAATAAAAACTTATTAATTTCTATTTGTGTAACTATAAGTCATACGTTGTAATATAAATATAAAAACAGAATATGGGTCGAGAAAATAACTTTGCACTTTCAGCAATTAAAAACTCCAATCTCGCTAAAAAAATAATAGGATGGAAGCAAGCAGCAGCAAAGAAAAAAGAAACCAATAAAGAATATTATGATAGTGAGCAGTGCTGCCACGACTAATACAATTTTTATAACCAAAAGTTTTGAAAAAGTTACCAAATGTAAAAAAATATAACTAATTTAGAAAGCCTCTTGTCAATTGTGAAAAACATTAAAATTTATTTTTAGTTGCATTATAAGACAAAGGTTATTTGCACTAAATATGAAAATATTAATTACAAATTAAGAAAACAAAACAAGTTTTTAATTATTTTTCATATAAATTTAACTACACGTTCAATTACTTGTGTTGTGAAAATAGCACATTAAACCCGTAAAATTTGCATACAAAATTCAGTATATTGGAAATTAATAAATTGAATTTATTTGAATATGTCCTTTACAATAAACATTATTTGTACTTCACAGTTATAAATATCAAAAAATTAAATTATTTTACGCTTTTTAACTGTCAGTGGCTGGGTTGTTAAATGTGGCGATTTTTTAATTCTTTTGGCAATGAACATTTACGTTTGGCGATATGGCGATTGTCTTGGCGATATGCGAAATGCATTTTTTGTGAATTTAGATTTTAGATATAATTATCTAAAATATTATTAGAATGGGTAAAACTTATTTCTCTTTTTTGTAAATTGTATTTTAAAATTATAATTGTTATTATTACTGTCTCAAAATTTTTCTATTTGAAATATTGTGTGAATCATTATATAATTTTATAACGAATATAAACAAATTCCATTTCAGAACGTTAATTGAATTTTTCTTATAAATTAAGGATATTGCCAAATAATTATATATTTTCTTACAGTAAATTTCCTAAGTGCTTATGTGTATATCAATTTATTAAAATATACTACTGGAAATAGTGAAAATTTTGAACATTTTCCTTATATTCAAAGTTTTAGAAACATCAAATCTACTTTTGTGTACTTTTTTAGTCATTTTCTGAAATCGATTCATTTTTAGTTTAATTACCACTTATCTTTACTATTCTTAAAATCAGAAAAACTACGCCCATTTAAAAAAAATTAATTGAAAATCTCCATCGATAAAACTTCATTTGACTTCAATTTCAGAACATGGCAGTTTTTAATATAAAAATCACATATGGCAAGTTTTTTCTTAGCAAAAATCCTAAAAAAATATCTGGAAGCTTTTTTGAAAGGGATTTTTTGTTTTCGATGAAATATAAAGAACTTCCTTTCATTTGAATCAAATAATGAGATAATCGTAGTACACATTGTTCGAAGTCGTAAATAGTTTCATTCGAATCGATGTACGCAATAAAAAGGTTAAAAATTTAAAAAAAAACCTAAATTGCAAGTGTATCAAGAAAAACATATTCTAACGTATTTTATATTTTAGAAAAAAGTAGCCAAAATAAGAAAAATATTCACATCTCCACATTGAGAAAAAAATAACCAATTTTGGTTAGAAATAACCAAAAACGGCAGCTTTGATAGTGAGCCATCATTCACACCGCTAAAAGAACAAGTGCAAAATTGTACATTTCCGAAAAATTTTGCTATACCATTGCTATCATCTGCTAATAAAAACATACCGTCAACGTCACCGTTACCATATCCTAATATTGATCAAAATATAATAATACATGTAGAACCTGCCTCGCGACTTTCATCACAATCTTCATATGTTTAACGGACAAGAAATGGCTTCAATAGGAAAAGAAATATATACAAAATATATTCACATTTTGAACTTATTTGTACAATTTCGTTTTCGTGAGGTTTATTTAAATGACTATACTAGACAAAAAAGTCATAAGTCCATTTTCTTTAATTTATCATCAAAATTTCCGCTGTTACGATAATAAAATCGATTCAAATAATATATTTTTAATTCATTTTTGAGATTTTTCAAATATTTTAAATTTCAAGACGCGTAAGATTAAAATTATAAAACTGAAATATCTCAAAACTACTAAAATGGAGATGTGACTTTCATCCTTAGGAGGGCAGTTTAAATATGTAGCACAGGTAAGAGGCCCGCAAACCTCTGATACGTGAAAAATTTAAACGATTTTATTTCTATGCTAAACAAAATGTTTTAGATCACTTTAGTTTTTATAATTTAAGAAAACTTGAGATTTTAAAATTATTATTTTTTCAGCAGCTTAGAGCAAAAAATGTTTACACTACAGAAATTTTATCTATATTCAAAGTGAAATTTCCTTGTATTTTAATATCGCAATATTGAATAGCAAGTAATTTTTACAATCAACATGATGATGAATTTTGGTACAACTATTTTAAGTCAAAATGTATTATAATTTATAAAAAAAATTAAGTTAAATCAATAAAACTTCGTCAGAATTTTTAAAATAGTGCTAAAAAGATAAAAAAAAATTAAAAAAATGCTAAAAAAAATGCAAAATTTTTATGCTAAATTTAGCTGCAAAAATACCAAACACTTATGACCACTGTATATCGTTTTAATGCAAAAAGTAAAAATTTATAATTTTGGGTTGACCCCCTTTAGAGTAACCGATGTGATATGTATATTTAAAATAATTACTTTTTATCGAAATCTAAATACATAT
Organism: Pollenia amentaria; assembly: GCA_943735925.1. Taxonomy (NCBI): domain Eukaryota; kingdom Metazoa; phylum Arthropoda; class Insecta; order Diptera; family Polleniidae; genus Pollenia; species Pollenia amentaria. Next base: position 192,082,200 of record OX031008.1, on the reverse strand, counting down.
CTGATAATAAAATTCTTAAGAAGAAATTCGTTTGATTCCTAAAAACACAGGAAGCTACCTCTTAAAATTGCTATAATATATTTTATTTGCCAGATTTGCTTCTGCTGTCTTCGAGCAATAAGAACTTCTGAGAAATGATTGCCAAAAAAAAAGAAACTTCTAAAAACACATACAACTTAAGCAATCTACTGAAATATAAAATTAATGATTACCATGCATTACAACAATAATTCGCTATGGATAATGATAAGACCTACGAGTGTGTGTATGCACATACATATGTACATACATACATAAGCATGTTTTTTTTATTTTTTGTTCTTGAAAGCCTTGTTTATCAGTTAATTACCAAAAGTTTGCGATATTTAAAATTTTTTTTTTGCTATTGGTATAAAAGTATTGACAACATTTTTTTACAAATTAGTTTGTTTTAATTTTTGACGTCTAACGGTTATAAGTCATATCGGAGCAATTAATAAAAAAGTATAAAATTGGGTATATTTAATTTACCGTACTGAATAAAAAACCAAATGAAAAATTTAATATTGTTAACTGTGTGCTTGTTTGCACTTAGTGCTAGTGCTGATGTTCCTGAAGAGAACCCATGTAAAATTCCGGGTTTTTTTGCGATAAAAGATAAAAGTCCCGTTTTTTACGGTTGCTATGCTAACAAATATGGTGGTTTAACATTGAAATATTTGACATGCCAAAAAGGTGAAGTGTTTAGTTCTAAAAGAGGATTTTGTGTACCCAAAGTTGCTTTAAATAATATAAAGGATGAAGGCGAATCGACAAAACCTCCAGATGTTGAAAATCCAACAATTCCTACGGAGGCAACAACGAAATCTGATGACGTTGAAACACCAACTATTCCTACGACCGAAGCCCCCGCTACAGAAGAACCTGCAACTAAAGTTTCTGAAACTGAAGCTCCCGAAACCGAATCTCCTGAAACTAAAGCTCCTGAAACTGAAGCCCCAGCAACTGAAACTCCTGAAACTGAAGCACCCGAAACAGAAGTACCTGAAACAGAGGCACCTGCAACTGAAGCGCCTGAAACTGAAGCACCAGAAACAGAAGCTCCTGAAACTGAAGCCCCAGCAACTGAAACTCCTGAAACTGAAGCACCCAAAACAGAAACACCAGAAACTGAAGCGCCTGAAACAGAAGCTCCTGAAACAGAAGCACCTGAAACTGAAGCGCCTGAAACAGAAGCTCCAGAAACTGAAGCACCTAAAACAGAAGCTCCTGAAACTGAATCCCCAGAAACAGAAGCTCCTGAAACTGAAGCACCCGAAACAGAAGCACCTGAAACAGAGTCACCTGAAACTGAAGCGCCTGAAACTGAAGCACCCGAAACAGAAGCACCTGAAACTGAAGCGCCTGAAACTGAAGCACCTGAAACAGAAGCTCCTGAAACTGAAGCCACAGAAACTGAATCCCCAGAAACTGAAACTCCTGATACTGAAGCCCCCGAAACTGAATCCCCAGAAACTGAAACTCCTCATACTGAAGCCCCCGAAACTGAAGCACCTGAAACAGATGCACCTGAAACTGAATCCCCAGAAACGGAAGCCCCAGAAACAGAAGCTCCTGAAACTGAAGCCCCAGAAACTGAAACTCCTGAAACTGAAACTCCTGAAACTGAAGCACCCGAAACAGAAGCACCTGAAACAGAGTCACCTGAAACTGAAGCGCCTGAAACTGAAGCACCTGAAACAGAAGCTCCTGAGACTGAAGCCCCAGAAACTGAAGCGCCAGAAACTGAAACTCCTGAAACTGAAGCACCCGAAACTGAAGCACCTGAAACAGAAGCTCCTGAAACAGAAACTCCAGAAACTGAAACACCTGAAACTGAAGCCCCAGAAACTGAAACTCCTGAAACTGAAGCACCCGAAACGGAAGCACCTGAAACTGAAGCGCCTGAAACAGAAACACCCGAAACTGAAGCGCCTGAAACAGAAGCTCCTGAAACAGAAACACCCGAAACTGAAGCGCCTGAAACAGAAGCTCCTGAAACCGAAGCTCCTGAAACTGGAGCGCCTGAAACAGAAGCACCTGAAACAGAAACGCCTGAAACAGATGCTCCTGAAACCTCAACTACGGAAGACGGAGAAACTACAACTGGCCTACCAGTTCACGATTTTGTATGTCCTACTACAGGCTTCTTTCCTCAGGATGGCAGCTGTAACGAATTCAACCTTTGTTGTGAAATGAATGGGGAATTAAAAGCATTTAAATGCGAATGTCCTTCAGGGCAAAACTTTTCTCCTATTGCCGGATTTTGTACCAAAGAATACAATTGCAATGTAAAACCAACTGAAGCTCCTATATCAACAACTGAAACCGGGACTCATGAAACTGAGACAACTGAGGCACCTGGGACTGAAACAACTGGTGCCCCTGCAACTAAACCAACCGAAGTTCCAGTAACAACAACAGAAACCGAAGCACCCAAGACTGAAACCACTAACGCTCCCGAAACGACAACAGAAACCGAGACTAACGGAACTGAATCTACTGATGCACCTGGAATCGAAACAACTGATGCTCCTATTACTGAACCAACTAAAACTCCCATAACTGAACCAACCGATGCACCTGAAACTGAAGATCCTAAAACCGAAGCTCCTGCTACAGAAGCTCCAGAAACTGAGGCTCCTGAAGAAATAGCTCCTCAAAGCATCAATGAATTCCTATGTTCTTCAGAGGGTACATTTGCTCATGCTTCCGACTGTACAAAATACTACAAGTGCAAATGGGATAAATATAATGAAAACTATTACGTCAACATTTTGCAATGTCCAGCAAGACAGGTTTATAGCACCATAACTGCCAGTTGCGGCCGCGAAGGAATTATAACTTGCTTGGGACGTCCAACGAACTCAAAATTTTTTAGTCTGTAAATTTATCGAAAAGTTAAGTAATTTTAAACGAACGAATTTGTATTAACATGGAGGTGCAAAATGATTTTAATTAATATTTTGATAATACCAAAAAAAATACTACATATTTATTTTTAATTGGACAATAAAATGTACCATAAAATATTTATCACAATTTATTTATTTCATCAATTAAAACTTTTACTTTTCCATTGATTGTTGCCTAGAAAACTGATTAGAATGGATGTCATAGATGACGCATGAATTTGGGTTTAGACAATAGGATTTTGGCTAAGACATTTTTCAATTTAATCGCAATAAAAATAAATAAGAGATAAGAAATAAATAATCGTAAAATAAGTTTATGATGACTTTTGCTTTTTAATTTCTTCTAATAATGAAATAAATTCTAATAAGAAACAATTAAGTTTCCTTTGGTTTAATTATTTTATGACCTGATTAGCGATCTTGTTTACTGTAGTGGTTTTAATTATTAAACGATATATTTGATTAAAATATTTTACTTTTATTATTACGTTCTTACTTGTATAATGTATTAAGTTTTTCATCTGATGACGGTTACTTATATTGAGACGTGCAATTGAAATACAAAGAAATTTATAAGGAAAATTTTTTGTTTGATATTAATTTTGAGTTTAACCGTAGGAACACAATTGCAGCTTATGACGTAGATACGTTGTCAAATTAAAACGTAAAATATTTTAGTAAGTGTGTTATATAACTCGTTCGCTACACGTGATCGCAATTTGGGAAAATGTAAAAAAAGTTGAATGTTTTAAATTCTTTATTGCTTGCCATTCTTGATTAATAACTCAACAGTTAAAAAAATTGGAAATAAGCGAAATATAGAGAAATAATAGATTTAATTTTTGGACGAACGAGTTTTGCTGCGAAATTTCCAAAGAAACGAATTTTGATACAAGCCACATGGGATGGAACTAGACTTACAAAACACTACAACCCACCAGGAAAAATTACACTGTGTTAGCTCAAAAAACTGACAAGCTGGCCTGGCCACCAGGCGGGTTAACCTAATTTGAGTACGCTGAATCAATTGGAACTAGACGTTTTTTTTAGATTAGCTCTTGTTTTCGTGATATACCCCTATTTCGCAAGTGGAGGAGGTTGCACATATTGAATAAAGAAAAAAAAAAGATAACCTAAAAAAAAAAAGATTACGCAATAAAATAACCTTTAAGTAAGTCTAAACTTTGTTCTCTCTTTTTCTGCGCAGTTGCTTTAGAAACCTAATTTTTTTTGGAAAAAAATAATTTATTAGCAAAATTTCGAAATTTTTGTTTTTTAAAATAGCATAATAAATTGGCAATGCAGCTATATTTTTAATGTTTTCTACACGTATAGAAAATAAAGTTCCCAACAAAACAGGGGTCTAATCACCGCATACGATATCAAGCAAAATTGATCGAAATTTTTTATTTTGGTATCATGACATTCGATATCGAATGAAATGTATCGTAATTTGAGATGATAGCATTCGATATCTAGTAACCAACGCCATTACATCTCTCAAGTTTTCATTCGTTACGTCACTGGCTATCGTATGCAGAAATATACGATAGTTTACTCGATATCGAATGCGGTGATAAGACCCCAGGCATTATGAAATGATTATGAAATTATATGAAATTATTCATTATACGCCATATTTGTATGAGAGGAGATAAATGGCAAGTATGTTTCGAGAAACTGTTTAGGACGAAAGACTAATGAAGGTCGGTCATACAGTTATGGGACCTTTTCTTCAATATATTTCTAGAATGTATTGTAAATTTTGTATAGTAGCCCCCTTAAGAAATGTTAATAGTGAGTAGGTATGTTGGAAATAAATGATGGGGTTGGTATAATTGACCCATCCAGGGGCATCCTAGGCCCTGCAGAGTCCAAATTTAAGCATTTCATTAAACCGCCATATTTGTATTGAAGCGCTTCTTATATGTATATATATATTTTTATATCTCGAAATTAAGAGCTAGCCTAAAAAACGGTTAGCACCACTGAATTCAGCATGTTAAAAGAATTTTCCGACAGGTGCCCCGCTTGTTAGAAAAAAGTGTAAAATTCTAGCACACTGTAATCGTTCAACTTGACTTATTTTTAAAGTTATATTAATTTATTAAAATTGTGCAAATAGTGCGGAAAAAGGTAACAATAGTTAAACAATATGAACTTTCCAACAAATATTAATTTTTTTAAACATTTTGTACGGATGAGTTGTTAATCCTATTAATTTACTGCAACAACAAAATGTATTAGACTAACATTTACTAGGCTGTGGTTGCGAAATGCCACAATAAGCTGTAGTAAATACGTGTGTTGAATTTACCAGAATAAAGAAGTTGACGAAACCCCATCTCTCTCTTTCTCTCTCTCAGGAGATTCATTAATTTACAATACATACGAAAAATACACTAACGATTTGTTGTATAAAATCGTATTAAATAAAACAAAATCGTACACTTCATACAAAGGCTGAAAACCGCTAGTTTTATAAGAAAAATTAACATGGCTTACTAAAACACTTAAGAAATTCTTATAAAAAGCAGTCACCCTATCCCAACTTATTCGTCGTTCTTCTGTTTAAGGCCATTATTACAACTTGCCGTTAGTTAAAAGTAGGATTTTGTCGGGCGTATAACAAGTTATTTATTGGGGGGATTCACAAGGTGTGCTATCAAGTCATATCGTCATAATGTCCTAAATAATATTTTACAATTGTTTAAAAAAAAAAAATATTGTGTTTCAAACAACATAAAAAAATATTTTTTTTTTTAAACAATTGTAAAATATTATTTATGACATTATGACGATATGACTTGATAGCACACCTTGTGAATCCCCCAATTATTTTAATTTTACTTTAACCTACCCGATAGAATGAGCTTGCCTTTAATATATTGCTCACTTTTGTTTTAATCAAAGTTGTAAAAGTGAAAAACTTTTTATATGAGGGACAAAATCCTACCTTTAACTGGGCATTTACACATGAAAGTAGTTTCTTGAAAGTCGCAATGCACTCACACTTTTTCACTTACCCATTTACATTTTTCTACTTTACGTCCAACTTTCAGCTAGCGTTCAATGAAAATTTCAAGAAAGCGAAGAATTTTAATATATTAGTTCAACTATGATCAACAATGATTATAATTAATTATAAATATCATGAAAAATAATAAAAATAAATATTATTTTGAACGAATGCCAGAAGTTCGGCGTGAATAATTGGCTCGGAAACTCTGAAGCTTGAAATAAGCAAAACAATAAAAGAAGAAGAAGAGACATATTTGGTAGAAGTTTGCCCTTTGACGACATTTTGAAAATGAAATTTCACTTTCATGTAAATTTTCATGAAATTTCATTATTTTTCTGTGAAATTTGTGGTAATAATACGTATACAGAATTTTCATGAAAGAACTTTCATGTGTAAATGCAGCGTAACTCCCGGCAAGTTGTTATAATGGATATTATAAATAAGCCTATCGCAGGGTTCGTTACGCACGGAGAATTCCGGTCAACGCAATGATTGTATGTATTTTCATATTCGCCAATGTATGTATTCTATTTCTGGAGACATATATTCGTTGCGAATAATTCGTCGTTCGTCCCAGTTGTGTTCCAAGTATAAAGTTGGATTTATCTAATAAACTTTTCAGAAGAAAACATTATATGTTTGCGACGGAATTGTGGGTAAATCGAGCGTGTTTCAAGAAATCCTACATTCTTATGCCGTATGACACAATTGTGTTCCTAGCATAAAGAAAAATAAAATAATTGTTTTTTTTCATACAATTCATAGTTTTCTTTAACTTTATTTACATTTTATTTATTATTAAACTTAATTATGTTATAAATACTAAATATGATGACTAAGAAATTATACATAAATTTGTTTAAACCAGATACTAAGGTTGTGTTCTTGATTTTCTTTAATATTTAATTTTGTTTTAATAAAATTTAATTAAAGCTAAATACAGAATATAAAATCTTTAAATCTTAAATAAAAGATTTCGACATTTTTTTTGGCTAAAGAAAATTCTTTTAACAAATTAAATATTAAAATTTTTTCCGAAGGAAAAATAGTGAAAATATGTAAATTCCTTACAAGATGATTTATAATACAATGGACTTGATGATAGAATATTTAAGGGAAAGAGGAATAAAATATATAGTCTTTGACAGGAACCTGCTACAGTTTTTATCTGGGCGATGGAGCCATCGTCGCTTTTCTTTTTGACGCTGTATGACGATCTTTTGTTAAATCCATTATGTTATGGCGCGTAGTTGTTTCCAAATTACTGGGCGGAGTAACAATATTTAAAACCTAAAAATAGATGTGTGCGTGCATGTAAATGAGTGTTAGTGTATGGGTGTAGTATATGTGTTATGTGTTTTAATGTATTTGTATGAAAAAATTTTTGATTAATACGATGCTTTGGGAAATCAAAATGGTTTTATGTTGCTTTAATGTGATTTACTTTAGAATTTCCATCTATAATTTCCACCGGTTCTGATGGTACATACGCTGACAATCCTCTCAAACCGAACCATTCAGGCCTAAAATAGGAATTACTTTGATTTTCCTTGGAATTTTCTTTCGATTGGGTATCTGAAATTTTTAAAAGTTTATGAGCTGCAAAGAAACAAATAAAATTTTGGGGTGTTTGGGTTAAAGGGAAAAAGGTTGTACTTGGAATATGTTTGTAAAATATTTGTGAAAAAGTTTAAATTCTATAATTTTTTAAGAAAGTTGAAAAGTAAGTAAAGATATGGTTACATTTAACAAACATTTAAAGCCTCACACGTAACCACTATTTTTATTAAACATTTGTTTGATTTTGCATAATGTTTGCATTTAACATTTTATAAACTACATTATTCTTTAATTTGTTTTTCAGTAATAAAGTTTAATAGATACACACAAATTTATAAAACAAAAGTTGACAGTAGATAAAATAAGTGGTCACGATTTTATGGAATTTTTCGTCAAATATTTGTTAAATGTGAACATACCTAAAGTTTTGTCCAAGCTTTCATCCCTTTTTGGCCAGTTGAGTTAACATTTTAAACTAACTGCTGAAAGCAAAAGCTTTTGCTACAAAAGTACCGGTATATATTTTGACAAAATGTTTCGAAAGTAAAACTCTTAGAAATACTACGTTTACAATAATAGCATTTATGCATTAAACACATTCGAGACGGCAGGCAGCGACTACAAATGCTGCTGGCTGCAATTGTAGTCACGTAATCAGCTACTGAATTATTTTAAAGACGACAGCTACAATTGAAAAAATATAAACAGTTTTTTATTATGTATTTACATATCAGTGGTGCCATTATCATTTTAAATTTTTATTAATTGAATAACATACATAATTGCAGACTCGTACTCAAAGTTAATTTAAGTATACAAAAATAAAAATACTTATTTTCAATAAATTTTGTAACGTAAAACCAAATGAATTTTTTAAAAAAACATTTCAAATATTTTGTTTGGACAAATATTTGAAGCAATGTTTGTAGAAATATTAAAAATGTTTAATATTTGGTAGACATGTTGGATATTTGTCAAACTTTTTGTGGTGTCTAGTGCTAAATTAATCATTTCAGCGATAACTTTGCAGAGTAATGACATAGAAGAAGAAGCAATTAAATAATTTTCAGCCGTAAATTCTAATTTTTTAGCAGCATTGTTTGCCCCAAAACAGTTTTTTTGTTTAGAGCACGTTTTACTACAAATTATTTTTCTTTATTTTATATTTTTTCTGCGTTTTAAACAAACAGCGAGCAGAATTGAAGCAGCACAACCGTCGTCAGCATTCATTGAAAGCGAAACAAAAATGAAAAATTTATGTTTACACGAAATATGATTGTGCTGTTTATTGGCAAACAGAATCAAAAACAAAGTGCATGTTTGCCAAGGAATTTGTGTGGTTTATTATGCCCTCTAGTTTATGAATTCTAGGTCGTAAAAGTTTTCTTTAGGTAAAAACTGAATTTAAAAAGTTTTGGTATCATAAGAAAGTCTTCCGAAATACATTTCACATGATGTATTCAATATACCGATTTATTAACCTCTTAAGAGTCAACTTCAAAAATTTATATTTCTTAAAAGATTTTTCTGCAAAATTTCATTTATCTTAAAATTTTGTCGATATGTATAATAATATTTCTTCAAATATAATATGTTATAGAGAACACTTCAAGTTTTTGTATGCTATATTTTTTAGAAGCTCCATCATATAAAATTTTAAATTTTTTAGGGTTACAAGAATTTCATTTTGGACTTTATTAATAAGTTTGAGTTAAAATATATATGTGGTAATAGTTTATGCACTTTTTACATATTTAATTATAGTAATATGTAAATATATGAAAAACTTTTTTAATCAAAGCCATAAACACTTTGGTAACATTATTGTTAAATAATTATAAAAATAGTTATATCGACATAATTTAAAGATAAAGCCAATTTTGTAAAAAAAATGTCAGTCAAGAAGTATGAGCATTTGAAATGGGCTCTTAATGGGTTAATAAATCGGTGTGCTTTAAACACCATTTGAAACGCACTTTAAATTTTTCAATTAAACCTATACTGCTAAGATTCAGTTTATATGGAACAAGTAAATTGAAACTTTTACTACCTATAGCTCTTAAACTAAGAGCGTGACAAACATCTTCCTATATAACTTCTTTTAAGGACACTAAAAAGTAATTATAAAATAAATTTGGGGGTGGACCAAGCTTATATTCTTGGTTCAATCCGGGTCTTTGCTGTTTAGAAAAAATTAATTATTATTAAGCACTAATTCTTCTAATTTTTGATTATATTAGCAACACTTTTTCTGTTTTGTAGCGGACAAAAATAGAAATTAGTTTAATTTGACTACAACGACGAAATTAGCATAGACAACAACCTGCAGCGATGGAGCCGTGTCGTCATTAAAATAATCTTTTCCATATACACACATGTATCCTATTTATGACATATTGAAGTCGGTAGCCTGCTGTCTTGAATGTGTTTAAAGCATTATTCCTCTCCCCGTCTTGACGAACCATTGTTTTGTATGCACAAGAATGATATGGGAATCAAGTATAAAAGTACATAGAAAAAATTTTCAGTAGTTTTTTTTAACAATTAAAAAATTTTTTGAAAAGTCGATTTAAAATTACTTGCTTATTTTTCCCCACCATTTTAAACCCAGTTAAAACTTTTGGGGTTTTCAAAACACCCTTAATTGACAATTGTGATTTTAAAATCACAAGTGATTTGAAATCTTGTGATTTTTAGAACATGTCTGTTAATAAATGTGATAATTGAATCAGCTATTTTTTTAGTCGAAAAAAAAATTACAAATATAATTGAAATAAAATTTTAATTAAAATTTTAATTAAATAAAAAAAAATCTTAAGTGATTTTTCGCTTAAAATAAAATAATTTAAACTTGTAGAATTTTTGTTGGGAATTGTCAAAGCCTGAGCTATATTTAATTAAATCAATTAGCACATTGTTTGAAATGACAAAGTTTTTTGATAATATTTTTATTTAAAATTAAAAATATTATTTATTGAAAAAAAAAATTCCACAATTTAAAATTTTTAAAACTTTTAGTAAACATTATAATCATTTTGGTAATAGGTGCAAAATCAACAAATTGATTGCTTGATTGTATGAGAGACAGTTTTTAATTTTTTCTGTGTACAAAGCCACAATAACGATCAAGATGATGTTATGCGAACAAATACATATTTGAACAAAGCATCAGCAACAGTATTCTATACAAATTTTCCAATTCATACAGGTGACTACATCAGAGACAGAGAGAGAGAGAGTGTTATGCTGGATGTCTCTTTTTGTATGCTGTTATATCCCAATAAAAATTTTTTTTTTTTGTGAAGTACTAATAGTAAATTTTAAAAAGTAAGCGCACATTTACGCGCTACGCAATAAGACATAAAGAGACACTGTAACACAGGGTCTCCACCTGAGATAAGATATAAGATTTTTTTTTATCAGCAAACGTCAAATTCAATCGTAGAGAGTATTATCTTACGTGTGAACTCTCAAATAGTGTTACTATTAATATTATAATAAATGTAATGAGACAGTTGTTATAAGATTATACACACATATAAAACAATAATAAGCCACCATTATTAAAATGTGTAATTTATTAATGCAAATAGTGCCAATTCTGTGAAAAGTGTTTTAAAAAAAACAACATTTTAAATTAAAAAATCAATAAGCCAAAAAAAAAAGAATAAAAACGATACAAGTTTACTGTACGAGAATCAGTCGATTTTGAAATCTTATAAGATACGTGTTCCCCTTGTTTAATATTAAGATTAACATAAAGAAATGTGTTCTCTCATTCTGCCGACGTTCTCTCAGATATTATATCAGATATTATCTTAGGTGGAGACCCTGTGTAAGGTAAGTGAACGAATTCTTAATAAATTAAAATATATATATGTATCATTTGAAGAGCCACGGCATTGCCTTATAACGAAGCAGGCTTGTGAGGGAGCAACAGTAACAACAAAAAATTCAGTCTGTAAAGCTGATCGTTACATTCACCAATTTTTATATTCGCTAAATAAAGCGCTTTCTGTGTCAAAAATGAAAAGCTTCAAAGTGGGAACTCGCCATATAAAATTCATGTCTTCCGTAAGCGATATTTTAAGCGAAACTTTTACGTTTCTGCCTTACAGACCTGCTTCGTTGCAAGCACCATTTTTAATTGGGATGGGTTATAAATGATAAGCTCCATTCAAAAAATGTAAAGCTAGCATAACTCTCTCTTTCTGATACGGTCTCCTGTATGAACTCGCCTTGGCGATAACTCATTAAGACGACCCAGTAAAAAATGTGCTCCAAAAGGAGCAGGTTTTATATATGAATGAATACCTCAAATCGCTTTAAAGCTGCTGATGGGATGCCTTATTTTTGTATGGGCTGTTCCCGGTTTGGAGGTCTATTTTCTGCTGACAAGAAGCGCTTCTTAAAACATAATGAAATATGTAATTAAAGCACTTTTAAAAAGCTTTTTTAAGTGCTAACTATATTAACATATTTATTAATGTTTTGCTTTTACTGGATTAAATTCCTTTTTTTCAAGAATTTTCGTAAACCATAATATATTTTTATTTTTTTTTCGCTTTCTTCGTTCTCTGCACTAAAATAGCAGCTTTTTTTTGTTTATTTTATTCGTTATTATTTACTGCTGTGTAAGAGCTCTCTTATTGAAGCGCTCGATTATGCGCTTTTTCTCTTAAGTGCTTCAAAAAACACAAATTTTTTTTTAGTGGGGCGGTTTAACAATGCTGAAAAAACCTGTCATTAAATTAATAAAAAAATGCAATAAATTGCGTTTAAGATTTACCCCTATGAGCTAGAAATCGTAAGAAATTTGCGATTACGATTTAAAATCGCAAATAAAGCGTGCTGGACTTGTAATCGCCTTAAATTTAAATCATACGCCTATAGTAATGTAACCTTCAAGTGAACTTGTAAATTTCCGTTAAAATACATTTTAAGCATTAATAAATACATATCTTGTTCAAAGAAAATTTAATGTCTTTTGTTTCCATTTATTTAAATATCTCATAATATTTTGAATACATTTTAATAGTAAATATAAAATTTAAAAACAAAAATGTCTTATTACTAAAGGTTCGTTCACAATGGCAGCAACATTTTAATTGGTGGTCAAAATAAAGCAAAAATTTTTTCACAAACACTTACATTTATAATTAAGAAACCGTTTGCAAATTTTGCACAGAACAATATTACGTATGTATTTATTTTTATTTTTTAAAACATTTTGTTCAAACTTTCATTCAAAACGAATAAAATTATTTAAACGTCATTTTCAATTTCATACAAAATGTTGCTGAAGTGGAAGTAGACTCAACTTTAAAAAAAAACTTTATTTACATATTTGCTCGAAGAATGAATGGAAAATATATGAAATACTTTGGGAAGAAAGAAGATAGAAGAAAAAATCGAAATGTGGCTGCAATTATGAACGAAGCTTAATTTTTGTTTTAAATTTTACTTGCTGGTTTGAATTAACTTCGAAGAAAAGAATATGGTGCTAGACATTAAGAAGTTTAAATGAATTTGGCTTTTTCCAGAACTTATACGGCAAAATGAATAATATTATTTATCGCCTCTCGTAAAGGATATCAGAGATGAGCAAGCAGGGTTCAGAGCAGGGCTGTGGAGTCGGAGTCGGAGTCGGAGTTGAAGAGTCGGAGTTGAGGTTTTTGTACCGGAGTCGGAGTCGGAGTCGCAGTACCCAAAAAAACGCGCGACTCCGACTCCAAAATTGTTTCGGCATAAAAAATTTAAAAAAATTTCTAATATTTTCCATTATAAAAATTCTTCGAAATTGGCGATGCAATATTTTGCAGATCAATATGAATAAGTAGATTTTAATTTATTTTATGAGAAATAGTTGATTCAAGTACTTTACTATTTAAGTATATTTAGGTATATTTTTTATACGTGCGGGAAAAAGTCTAAATTACATTAGCAAAACTTATACTCAGTTATTGATCTAGTTGAAAAAGATGTGTGATTTTTTAAATAATTTACTCATGCTAAAAAATGTTAATCACAGGAATTGCCAATAATTTTAATATCAGAATTTTTTAACCATCAACGCTGAAACATTTTCAACATTGTACAGAATAAGTGTTGCTATAGCGCATAAATACTAGTATGTATTAGAAAAATTGTGACGTAAAATTATTTTTCTTTTGTGTAGAAAAATCTTAATCGGCCTGCCTTTAATTCCTACCATAACACTCATGTTTTCTTATGCACATTACGCGGGGATTCCCATAATTCGTTTAATAAAGATGTTTCTACACAAAAGAGAAATAATTTTACGTCTCATTCATTTCGCATCACGGTTAGAGTAGGAGTCGGAGTCGGAGTCGTGAGTCGGAGTCGGAGTCGGAGTCGCACTTAAAAAATTTCAGCGTTTGGAGTCGGAGTCGGAGTTAGTACTTTTTTCGGACGACTCCACAGCCCTGGTTCAGAGATAGACGATTCTGTGCAGATCAAATTGCAACGATCAGAATTATCATGGAGCAGACAAAAGAACTCAACTCATTGTTATATGTTTTATTTATAGACCTTGGACATGCTTTGATACCGTGCAACAAGATTTTTTATAAAAGATTCTAAGGAAAAACTATGTGCCGGACAAGCTTATTGAAATCATTAAAAGTATGTACGAAGAATCGCCAAACTATGTGTTATACAAAAGGAAAATCTTCTCAAAACCATACAATAGCCGATGAAGGTGTCCGGCAGGATTACATACCATCGCCATTAATCTTTCTTATTGTTCTGGATGATGTAACGAGAGAATCCAACAATGAGCATCCAACACAAACTGAATGTTCTTAAAACAAATGCCGCTATAGTCTTAAAATTAATATAAGAAAGAATAAATTAATGCGTATAGCTACTAAAACACAAATAACCTTTTCATCGTTGGAACAGAAATTTAACAAGTTGAATCCTTCTGCTACGTCGGCTGCATTGTTTCAAAATATGGGTCGGGCGAAGATATTGGCAATTGCATTAACATATCCCTTAATACTATGTGGAAGCTACAGAGTATATGAGAGTCGAACGAGCTATTTCCGCTCACGAAGATTAATATATACAATGCATGTGTTAAGACGGTTCTTTTGTGCAGATGCGAAACAAATTCGCAGATAAGAAAATTCAAAACTTTTGAAAATATATGTCTTCGGAGGATCATCAGATGCTACTGGCCGAACATGGTCTTTTCCGACCAATTTTGATTGGATATTTTCCGTTTGGTCGGATGGTAGGCCAAACATAATTTTGGTTGGTTTGAGTAGTTGTGCTATATTTATTTTAACAAATTTAGAACCCTGGTTGCAAAGCAGACAAGTTCAAATCTAATATCTTCTTTACAAAGCACATTTTTTTGATTGTTGTTAAAACTATGGATGTGGCAATGAAATGAAATGAATTACGTTATTAGCAATTTACTTTGACGGTGTTAGTTTTTTATAGGATAGTTTTGTCACCTTATTTGAGCTTACCAAGTCAGATGCCGTTTAAATTGTTTTCTTCTTACAAAAAACTCTTTATCGACAAACAATATTCCTTTAAAATTTTTTATCGAATTGGCAACAAACGGCGCTAACGTCATGACTGGTAATGTTGGTAAGCTTAAATCTTTCTTAGCAATGCCAGGAATATTGAGGTTCTTTGTGGTAATATTTAAAGTTTTTCGCATAGTCCTAAAGAATAACAAATAAATTAATTTCAGGAATACTGTTCTGTACCACCCCATTAGATATTAGGTGTTTCTTATACAGGTAGACTTCTGTAGAGAGAGATATTTTAAGAATTATAGAGCAGTGGTGTGTTTTGATACTCTTGTTTGTATCATGTTTTATAAAGAACCGCAGAGGAACTCGCTTTTTTAAGCATTCTTCAATGCAACCGTGTAGATTTTTATAATGTTATCTGTCCCACCATCTAATATAAAGTATTTTTGCAAGGAGGATTCAAAAAATTATTTTTTTTTTGCTGAACGTAGGTCTTGAGAAGACTAATGTTTTGCCCTTTAGAGCCATTGACCTCGAATATCTCGGTCTAGTATTTATCCACCAGATCTCTGTTCGTACCATCATTATGTCAGAAAATTAAAGCTTACAACACCCAGAGAAAAAATATGTTTATATTTGGTCACCTCCAACAAAACTATTTTTAAAGAGAATTGCAAACATACTATGTTTAAATTTAACCATACTATTGTCACCGACAAACATATTATTGTTAAATTAGTCCTCCATCAAGAAGGCACAACCATATTATGGTTGCCTCCGAACATATTTTGTTTAGTAATAACTAAAATATGTTTAACATTTATAATAGCATGGTTGATTTTCAACCAAAGCATGTTGCTCTTAGAAAAGAGGAAAATACTATTGTTAATTTAAAAAACAAATTATTGTCATATTTAACCATAACATGTTTAGAGGCAACCATAATATGGTTGTGGCTTCTTGGTGGAGGACTAATTTAACAATTATATGTTTGTCGGTGACAATAATATGGTTAAATTTAAACATAATATGTTTAAAATTTTGTCTACAAATAGTTTTGTTGGAGGTGACCATATCTAAACATATTTTTTCTCTACGTGAAGTAACTATTAATCTTTTGCTAAGGAAGTAATTCGATAATTCCAACAGAAACCGACTGTCCTGAGGGAATTATAGAAATACTTCCTTTGCAAAACTGTAATGATTTTTAGCGGGCTTTAATTTTCTAATTAAATTAAAAAGTTTCTTGCGAGCTTTAATTTTCTGCCATTAGGATTGTACAAACAGAGATTTGGTGGATAACAACTAAAATCTGATACTTGAGGTCAATGGCCCCTAAGATATAACGACAACTGTAAAAAGAGCGAACTCTAGGTTCGGTACGGTCTAGAGTTCAGACTATCACAAAAATTGGCTTTTTATTAAGTTTCTTATCGCCCCTGGAAAAAAATTATGATAGGCCATTTCGCATTTTTTATAACGATATATTTGTTTCTTAATATTTAAAAAATTTTTTCGGTTTCAAAGGATTATGGTAGGTTAAGCAGACAATTTTGGTCGGATAAAATTTTTTTAAACGGCAACCCTGATTATTAGTAACATTAATTTCTAATAAAGAAAAATCAGAACTCAATTGCTTACAATTTAAGACGGACAAAATATGAGTGGATCGATCACATAATTAGATCTAATAACAACATAGCCAAAACCGCATTGCCGTATATCCCTTAAGGCCATAGGAGAGTCGGCAAACCAAGTAATTCGTGGCGTGGTGAAAATGAACTGAGGCCGTTTACTCCCAAGTTGGAGAATAGCGAAAACACACATATTACTATACATTTGTGCTTTTATTCGTAATTCAGTTTTTTTCGCAAATATTTATTTTTTGTGCTTCTATTTGACAGCTTAACCATATGTTTTATTTTCTTATCCACAACTTCTAAAAAACAAAACGGGTGAATTCTAGAATACGCTCAAATAAAATAAATGATTTGTGGATCGCATGTGACTTTACGATTATCAACACATGAGTGTTCACACCCTCACCCAAAGACCAATATGATCCACTGTGACACCTTATTTAGCGATAGAATTCTAGCAAGAGAAAAATAGGGAAATAGAGAGAAAAAGCATAATAATAGAGAAAGAAGTGGAAGTCGAAAGAGAAATTATAAACTTTTTTTAGTTGTTTTATGGGTATAATTTTTTAGTTAAAAGCTTTTATTAAACTATTATCTTTGGAACTATTTGTTATTAAGTTAAGACATGTTAGATAAATAGCTGAGGGACTTTTAATACATACCATTTCCCGGGGTTGGTCTCACCAAAAATCTCGGTGATTTGAAACCACTGCCAAAAGTGCTTAAGGTTCTCTCCGTTGTCGTGCTATAGGTTGGCTGTGTTGAAGAATAAAATCGTTGAGGGTAAAATCGAGGTTGAGGCGTTACCACATATACTTTCTCTTGAGTTTTTGGAGATATTGATACGCTGGCCTTTTTCCAAAGTTCTTCAGGTTCTAGCATTTGTATAGGTCTTAGATATATAGGTTTTTCTGTACTAGTTGTGCTGGTACTGGTTGCCATAGTTGTTGTTGATGTTGCAGGTGGCGTTGTTGTATAATGTGTTAAAGTTTTTGATTTCATTGCCTCAAAATTATTGTATAAATCTCTTAAATGATTATCAGTTATTTGTGTATATTGATAATGTTTGGTACTCTCTCTCTCATATAAAGGTTCTAAATTATTTATAGAGCTTGGCAGTTCCGAATTGTCTCTGAAATCTTTACTAGTTTTTGATTGCCTTGCTTTTATAGCAGCTGTAGTTTTTGGTAAATATTCAGAGGGTATATGTTTAGAACGACCTCGTATGGTTGGCGTGCTGGGTCTATGTGATAAGGAGGTATATTCTTGTTCCGTCCAATCGTCTATATTCTTCTGCAACTTATTAATGTCAATGTCTAATGAATTTTGACTGAGTTTTAGTTTTGTAGGTTCATGTTCACGTTGCAAAAGCTCTCTAATGTTAGAGGCCAATATTTTTGTTAGATATTTTGTGGTACGCGACTTGGGAGTGGTAGTAGTAGTTGTTTCTGCAGGTCTTATATGAGATTTAACTAACATTGATTCTTGGGGTGTGTGTAACTCCACATTTTGTGTTTGACTCCAAGTAGAGTAAGTTGCAGTGGAAGGTGATTTTGTCACCATATTAACTTTCGTAGTTTCGAAAGGCCTTGGGCGATTTTTAGTGGTTAAATATGGCAATAAAATCTGATCACTATTGTACGTTGACGGCAAAGATGGCGGAGACATGCCGGCATATTGCCCACTAGCATCTATTGAACTAAAGGTAGAAGTAGACAGAGAAGACTCTGTTACGGCAGGTTGTGGTTTCCAGGGTTGATATGATGTGGGTGGTTGGTTAGCTTCAGGCAATTTATGGCTTGTCGGTCCAAGTCTAAAGGTTAAATCTGAAGGATCTCTTGTAAATGGTCTAGGAGCACCAAATTTTCCATTATTGTGTTGAATGGGAGAGTCCAACAAACGTTTGGGGGTTTCCCTTTGTTTCGGTTTTTGGGGCCACAATCTGGTATTTTCGTTATTTGAATGTTGATCATTGGTTTGTATTGAAGCTATAAACTCGACCTCATTTTCATGTGTTTGTGGTAGAGTGGTACTTTGAAATTCGGTTGTAAGAGTAGAACTTTCTTCTGTTGTGGTTTCTAATTGTGGAGTTGAAGTAGCATAAACAAAATCATTAGATTCTAAGGTCCAAGCATCGAAATTTGTATTTTGTTGTGGCGGATGCGGCTGCACATGCTGTTCCAATACCGAAGTATTTTGCTGTGAGGCCGCCACATAATTGTCATATTCGTAATGTTGCACTTGTTCCAAAAATTGTGGTTGATGATTGTATACTGTAGTTGGTTCATGTGTATTGATTGTGATTGATTGGGATTGTGATTGAGATAGCTCCTGATTAGCAGCAATGAAACTTGTGGGATCGGTTAAAATCTGTGAAGCTGGTATATGTTGATTTAAATGTGGACTAAAAGTTGAATGCTGATAAAGGCCTGTACTTATTTTGGCATCTCTTTGGTGGCTATCAGCTGGCAAATGTGCAGGTTGGGTACTTATGTCATAAGAATGAGATGGTACATAAGAAGCAGGATATTCTACTGATGACACATAATCCACTAATTGATGACTTTTTACAATTTCAAAGCTGGCATCTTTATTTGAAGTTGTGTGTGGTATTTGTGTTGGTATTGCTGTATCAATATGAATTTCAGAATGCTCTGCAATGTTTTCGGCAAAATGAGCCGGTTCCGTCAAAGGCAATTCCTGTATGGTATTTGGGACAGAAGTAATTGGAGGAAGAAAATTTGGTGCATTGTACAAGGGTGGTACGGCAGAATTACTTAAAAGGGGTGGAATTGGTATGGGAAGGAATGGACCTGTAGAATATTGAATATGATTTTGGGCATCAGGGGCTTTGTTAGGACTTGGAGGTGGCACATAAGGTAGTGGAAAATTAAATTTAACTGCTCTTTGCTTCACATTTGATGCAGCATGATGAATTTGTGGGGGAGATAGGGCACCATGAGTGTTTTGTAAGACATGCTGTTGTTGGCTTCCACCAGCGCTATAAGAATTTTGAGCTGTATTACTATTACTAGAATAGTATTGCACATTAGGCTGCTGCTGTTGAGTGTGCTTAGAAGCATCCCATTGATTGCCTGTTTGCGGATAGTGTATACTATTTGCCATCATGGGTACCCACGGATATTTATTACATAAATTACAATGCTCTTTATCCCCCGTAGCATATTGCTGTGGTTTTTGGTAATAATATGCCTGTTTATTTGTTCCGACAGCCAACTGTTGATCGGTTGACACATTTTGATTTCCAAAACCAAACCATCTGGCAACTCTTGTCATTAAACCTGCTTGTTTGTCATTGGAATTTGTCGAAGATTGTGTACTAATGAATTTTGGTATTGTTCTGCTTTCCGCTGGTAGTATATTTTGACGTGTGTGCTTAATGCGTGTAGCTGCTGCATTGCCTTGTGGCAATGGAGGAGGCACTAAGTAGTCAACGGGCGCAGGTGCCAAACTTAAAATAGTTTGAGGCAAGTAGAGTAGCGAAACAAGAATCGTTACTGAGAAGAATTTACATTTTCGATGTCGAGAAATCTAAAATGAGAAATAAATATTTTGAGTTACATACATGCATACATTCATACAATGTTTACAATTTTTTTAAATATATTGATAAAATACTAACATTAAATCCATGTCCATATCTTTCGGGGACATATTTATAAGCCAAACGTTATGTTTCTAGGTTTTGACACAAAAATCAACATTTCGTAACGTTAAAATCTTATACATATATAGTATATATATGAAAATTGATAGATAGATGGAGAAAAATGTTTTGTAAAAAAGTAACAAAAATAGGTACATGTTTAATTTCATGGGCGAAAGGTTTCTCTCCTCTATGGTATATCAAGCCCCGCCGACGCTAATGAAGCTTCGTTTCCGGCTGCGCAGAGAAGCTAAAGTTAGCGAAGCCGATGTTTGTTATACCTTAGAGAAAATTCTTGCGCCCGTCCGAAGGTGGGCCGCGTAGAGAAACTTTTGTTAGCGAAGCCGGTATACATATTTTATACATAGAGGAGAAACTGCTTGCTCCCAAAAACGTTTCCGTTATAATTTAAAAATTAAATAATCCCCCAATTACTGGGGGTTATTTCATGCCGCCGAGGCAAAAAGTGACATCAATGCACTGACGAACGTCATCATAAAATTTTGTCATATTTTATGCGTCATCTACGCTATGATTACACTGACATAAATTCAATGGCAAATTTTGTGGTATACTAACTTTATTTTCATGTTTAAAAAGTTAAATAGGAATTAAAATTCCCATATTCTATTGTTTAAATTATTTAGTTAAATACCTAAACATTTCAAAGTAAAATGATTACGAAAACCATATCGGGCGTACTGCTAGTGTCTTATAATTGTGAGTTCATCTGTAAACAAAAGGCGGAATGCAACAAATAAACATGTGTAACAGGTAAGTAAATAATAATATTCTCTCACTTTGACTTAAGTCAATCCGAATGACTCAATTCTGTCATTAAATTGAGTCATTTGTCATTAAATTAAGCCTAATGATTCCTTTCTACGATATTACTGAGTCATCACACTGATGACATGTATTATTAAACCGACTTGGATTTGTCATTTCTGTGATGACGATGTGCCATCCCATTGATGAAATAATTTAAATTTTTGACGCTGCCGACATTTTGGCCAAGTGATGTTAAGGCTTACATCACAATGATGAACATTGTCATGGGATCAAAAACGAAGACACTATTTGTAGTATTGATGGCAAAATACATCATCGTTATGACGCCTTTGCTATCAGTGTAGGACCCATATTAACGAATATTCAAAAGGTACCAGATGAAGAATAAAAAAGTAACATAATTTTACATTTTATAGTTTCTCATTAACTTGGGACCCTGCACCTATAATTTTATGTTTCGAAGTTCAATATTATAGAAAATTCAAAAAGTACCCAATACAGCACAGAAAAGTAAAAAAACTTAAATTTCCCGTATTTCCCCTTTTTGGTAACTTTTTTCTCTACCATTGAAGTATTTTAAATTACAATATAGTAGTGCGAGCTTAAATTTGAAAACGTATATGTCAATTAATGGAGAAAAATGTTTTGTAAAAAAGTACCAAAAATAGGTACGATTTTCACTCCTTAAAAGTTTTAAATTCGAAAAAGTGCCATATTTATGTTTGTAGTTTTTAGATAAGTAACGAGTACGATATTATCTTTTTGTCTATGTTTATTGGTTTAAAAGATAGTGACAAATAAATTCCAGAATACAGGTTTTACCCGTTTACTCCCTAAAATTGCTGAATTTTATTAAAGTACCAACCTCCTGTACGCTTATTTTTCCAATGAACAATAATAAGCATTAAATATTTTTGCATCTGTTTTAGTTTTGGAGAAATGAGTTTACCGAATTGAGCCGTTTTAAGGCCCTAACCATCGATTTGGCGAGAGTCTGACCTCCGGTCCAAATTACAACTTATTATCTTCAGGCGTTTAGGCTGGCTGGTCAGCCAGTAACGTTACAATTTTATACTTATCGTCACATAAAATGCAAGAGTGCCTCTCATCATTTTTTTTTTTAATGTTTCAGGAGCGATAAGAAACTTAATAAAAAGCAACTAAATACAAAAGTATTATTTTCAGGATAATATCTTTGATTCATAGTTTGTTAATGTTCACCAAAAAAAATCGTTGCTATAATCACAAAAGTTGACTTTTTCTTAAGTTTTTTATCTCTCCTGAAATATTAATTTAAATTATGATGGGTCTTTTTGCATTTTATATGACGATATGTATATAATTGGTCTTTTTATAAGTATCGTTGTCGTAGTTGAAAATGAATCGCTTTTAAAAATTTGTATGTATTATGTACTTTTTTGCCTTCGTATTATTATGAATGAAATGTTTCTATGACGTAATATCAAAAACAGTTTATGATTTTAAAAATGGTCAGCAGTTATGAAAACATAAAATTATAAAAATGTATTACCAATTTTTCACATTCGCTTTTGTCTTTTTTACTTTTATTTTTTGCATACAAACAAATCAAATTAAAATATTTATAGTAATTGTTATAATTATCATGTACATTTGTGCAAATTGTTAAGCAATTGTTTATCTTGATGCGATGGAATTAAAGCATAAATTATTGTTACAACAACAACATAATGATTATCAACGTCAACGTAATTATCACATTAGTAAACGTCATTATTTAGTGGCATAATAATAAGTATGCGTAACATGACTTCTTGAAAATTTGGTGTATGTTGTTGTTGTTGAGTCGTGTAAGACGATCTATTATGTGCGAATATGTAAATTTTAAACCAAACTTAATAATGATGATGATTTTGTTATAAAATATGAACAAAGTCAACAGTCACTCATTCAGTTGTTTATAGTCTGTCTTTTTAAATGTCACGTAGATTGATGCATATACATATGTATGTACGAGTATGTGCATATAAGTGCAAGTCCGTATGTGGTCTGAAATTTTATTTCTGCATTCGTTATATTTTTCCTTATTTGTATGTCTGTTTGCGAATGTTTGGTATGATGATGTGTATGCTAAAAATGCAACTGCCAACTTATTTCCCACAATATGCTTAAACAGTTTTCATTTATTTTCTTCATATTTTTTTCTGGCAAACATTATTTTCTTTATGATCGTCATAATAAATATAATAATAATGCTTTTGTATTATGCACTCTTGTCTTATAAACTAAGTTTTTATATT
Source organism: Pollenia amentaria (assembly GCA_943735925.1). NCBI lineage: Eukaryota > Metazoa > Arthropoda > Insecta > Diptera > Polleniidae > Pollenia > Pollenia amentaria. The sequence continues at coordinate 192,058,796 of OX031008.1, read as the reverse complement.
TAAATTTTTTTTTTGCTTTCACTGCATACTTTCAAGCTTACAGGGTAAGTAAGGGGAAGGATGAGAATTTTATCATTTCAATAAAGTTTGCCAACTCAGAAATGTTATTATTTGTTCTTTTACAAATTGATTTAGTTGGATCCATTATGGGTCGAAAGCAGGGCTGTGGAGTTGGAGTCGGAGTCGGAGTTAAAGAGCCGGAGTTGAGGATTTGGTACCGGAGTCGGAGCCGTAGTACCCACAAAAAATTGCGACTGTGACTGCAAAATTTTTCGGCATAAAATATTTTAAAAAATTTTCTAATATTTTCCAAAATAAAAATTCTTCGAAATTAGCGATGTAATATTTCAAATATCGATTTGAAATTTTTACAAAAACATTTTCTTGATATATATATTTAGTCATTTAAAAGTAACTGCATTAAAAACATGTTAGAGTGCTATATCCGGCTGTGCCGAATCTTTGATACCCTCCACCGACAGTTAGAATATATTTTTGTAATCTTTATAAAAACGGACGTCATTATAAAAATTGGTTTTGGTTTAAACCAATTGGACGACAATCAGTCCGTGTTTTGCTTTTTTTTCTAGCAATTTGAACTAACTTGAATAAAATATCATGATTTGTAACAGTTTATGCCGAACTAAAAAGATTTTCAGGAGGGGAATTTATTGTAGACCCTTGGTAAATTATGGACTTATCGTCACGAAATCCTGTAGAGTGATTTCTGTTATTAAAAATATAAATGGAACAAATTTCAATACAGTAGTGAAATTTGTTTAAGCGGTTAAAGTGCTTTTCAGAAGGCTGTTTAATATGGGATCTAAGGTAAATATGGACCGATAATCAGAAAATTGCATGATATTATTCTGGCCATATGAACCAAAATTTGACCAAATTTTACCACAATATCTGTATGTGCTACGGTTTTAGGCGTGTATAAATAACTTCCCAGTGTGAGCATAATATTGGACATTATATAGTAAATTGTGGACCGATATGTACGAAATTTGACAGTGTGATTTCTAGTCCTACAAAACTATGACGTAGAACCTTTTAATATGATAGCAATATTTATTACGGTTTTAGACGTACAGTATGATTTCTAGTCATATAGAACGAGTTTGTGCTAGAGAGATCGATTATTGGTTTTTTTACAAAAACCGGTTTTCGAATATTCCGAATAGGTGCTATTTTAAAAAACCGGGTTTCGTTTAAGCATTTTTAAAATAATCGGCTAACCGGTTTTAATTCGAATACATAAAAACACAAAACTCAAATAAGTTTTGGTAATAAAACGTTAATTTTAATAAAAAAAAAACAATTTAGAAAGGTAATTTACAAACTGTTAAATGATTGATCTAAAAAGTTGCAAACAAAACCTATAATAAGAGGCTATAGCCAGGACTACATATTTTAAATCATTATTAAAACGAATAGTAATATGAACAATGTTCATTGAACATGCTTTTTGTATGAAATATTGGTCAATTCGTCGACCGCAATTTAAAAACTTCCATGCCTTTGTTTGATTTCTTCAATATTGTTTTTTAGTTCTTGGTGTTTCAAAAAATTAGGCTGATGAATTTTTCCCATATCGTTGATTCCGCCGGAATGTTGTAGTTTTAAGCATGAAGATATGCTAGAACTACTCATGAGTGTTTAGTGCCTTAACGGACATTCCGTCCTCGGAAACACAACGGGCTATTATTTCACCCAATTCGTTTTGGCAGAGTATTTTAGTAAAATATTATTTGACGTCTATTTACAACTTCTTCGAACGGAGCTTAGTTTTATTTGGAGCACATTAATGTCAAGCAAGTGGACTAATTAAAGGCGATTAATAAGTCGTTACGTGGAAAAACCTCTGCAACTTATAATTTTATGACACTTAATGTACTTATGGCCAATTTTCAGGATTGACGTTAAAACACATTTATGTTTAAAATCGTTTTAAAAACCAAATTCTCTTCTTCACTAAACACTTAAATAACACTTAATTAGATTAACTTAGCAAGGTGGCCTCAATAACATAACAATACAAGAACAACAGGCTAAGCAATAACATCCAGCTGTTTTTTGCGACCACCTCGTAAATAACTACAATTTTTTCTGATATATTTTTTTATTTAGTAGTAATTTAATAAGACTTTTTAAATAAAACTTAAAGAATCAATCTGTATTGCAATACGGTTTATTCGATATTCGAAAAATGGACATTTTGAAATAACCGGCTTGAACAAAACTAAAATAACCGGTTAAAACCGGTCGAATATTAACCGTTTGATCTCCCTAGCTCGTGCAAAATCTCATGCATTATTCTTTTATGTTAGTTTTTGTAACAAAATGTAAATTTTTCAAGTTGGTGGTTTTATATTTTAATTTATAACCCTGATCCTACTGACCGGATTTTGACACGAAATTCACGGTTTACCTTTTTCTTCTCAAGTCACTCGGTAGGTTGCTACCAATATCGAACACAAACTAAATGACGCCGCTTATAAAAATTTTGACAGGATTCAATTGGCAAGAACACTGTTGCCCTTTTAGTTAACAGGCGGGAAATTCAAAAAGTCACGGTCTCATTGACCTGTCATCGTAACATTTTCTAATAATTAGCAGGGCAAGTGTCAATATACACAAACCAAAAAAAATAAATAAATTGTAACAAGTAAGAAAGTATAGCCGGTCAAGACCAATCGTTTGATACCATGCACATGCACGCAGAGAAAAAACATGTTTAAATATGGTCACCTCCAACAAAACTATTTTTAAAGAAAATTTTAAACATATTATGTTTAAATTTAATTATATTATTATCACCGACAACCATATTATGGTTAAATGTGTCCTCCATCAAGAAGCCACAACCATATTATGGTTGCCTCTAAACATGTTATGGTTAAATATGACAATAATTTGTTTTTAAATTAACAATAGTATTTTCCTCTTCTCCAAGAGCAACAAGATATGGTTGAAAACCAACCATGCTATTATAAGTGTTAAACATATTTTAGTAATTATTGACCAAAACATGTTCGGAGGCAACCATAATATGGTTGTGCCTTCTTGATGGAGGACACATTTAACCATAATATGGTTGTCGGTGATAATAATATGGTTAAATTTAACCATAATATATTTACAATTTTCTTTAAAAATAGTTTTGTTGGAGGTGACCATATTTAAACATAGTTTTTCTCTGGGTGTAGAAGAAATGGACCCGGAAAAACAAAACTATGTTATGAGGTTAAAATTCAAAAAGGAGTTTTTTTGTTCCGAATATTATCTGGTTATCTTCATTTATGTATATGCGATTTTTTTTCTTAAAGGAATTTTAGGAAGTGGGTAAAGAAATTTTGTTATTGTACATCTGAAAAATTAATCAAAATCAAAACAACTTTATTTATCTACAACAATTACTATTATTTACATATATATAAATAGTCTAATTTAACCCAATTAACCATAGAACGATATGATAGCGAAAACGATATTATACTTTAGGGCGATAATATACTATTTTTAAAAGCGATATCGTTACGAAATCACTTTTTTTCATTTAAAAAAGATAACAAAATTATTTAAACATAGAAAATTATTTTATATGTTTGCATCAATCTCACTTTCGGATTATTTCAAGTGCAAATTCGGGACTAAATCCAACTTAGAAATTTTTTAATCAAGCACAGCTTGAGATCGATTTATATCTCACTTTTGCTTAAGTCAATCCCGTTTTCAGATTATTATAAGTACGGGGCACTTGAATAATCTGTACTTGAATCAATTATTTTGTACTTGATTTATGGAATTTCATACTTTACCGTACTATTGACACCGCTTCGGCTTGATTTAAGTACGGATGAACCAATTTTTCTTTGCAGTGTATTAAAGTATGTCAAAATCTCAAATAATGGGTAAAAAAGTGTGATAGTGTGAATGTAATGTATTATGAAAATGACAAGTAATTTACATCCCATACGACTTCAATTTGTAATTTTTCTAAACAATAATGCCTTTCATTTGATCAGGGTTGTTTTTAACAAGACAATGATAAATAAAATTTTTAAAGTTAAAAAAAAAGTTTTTCATAAAATTAATTGCGAATTATTTTTTTTACAAAAAACTGTAAATAATAGCTTTTAATATCAAGTATTAATATTTATTTTTTAATTGTTAAAATTTTGTTGGCGAAAATTGGAAGAATAACGCCATGTTCACATTATGTGTATTTGTCATGTGGATTGCCATTTTTTCCCGTGTTAAATTTGTACATATCGTCTGAACATCTCCAAACAATATCATGTGTTATATTCTGTGTGCAGTACATATCACAATTTTAATTTAGAACGAGTTCTATTTTCAAGCGACAAAGCATCCGACATAAGCTGGTTCGTATTAACAAAATTGTTTGTGGCGGCAAAAATTAATTGAAATTGTATCAAATATAAATAATAATAGTAAATAAATAATAAGAAAATAAAAAATACACAAGTAATTATTAATTTTTTTACATGTAACCACTTAGTTGTTTTAAGATTGTTTTTCTTGATAGGTTATGTCAAATGTACTTTACATACCAACATTTGAACATGAAAATTATAAACCTTATGTATTACTGAAATTTTGACATACACATTAAATTACATGTGTGTAAAAAAGTGGTATTCCACATGACAAATACACATAATGTGAACAAAGCTTAACTTGTTTTTATAAAAAAATTAATATCCTTCACATTAAAAATTTTTTTTAAGATAATAATTACCATTATCAGTTTAGTATAATTTTCAAAAAATTTAAAAATTCGATTTCACTGTTGTTATTATGAAAATTATGATATCGAAAAGGAAATCCTAATGGATTGGAAAAACGAGATTACAAGGAAAGATACAATTAATGCTCGAAACACAACTGGGACCAACGGCGAATTAATAGCAACTCTTGAGTTTATCAGTGAGAGGGGTGAAACGATTGGGGAGGGTACTCAGTTTCATGTACTCTGCAATTTAATAAAAATTTGCTGAAGATAGAATGAATAGCAGTGGAAAAATTTTAAAAGAAGTTAAGATAAACGAATAATTGTAAAATGTTTTTGATTTAAAATTGATTATGACTTGCGATACCTATATGATATCGTTTCGATATCGTTACAATATCGCTTGGCTTACTGGGAAACTATAAATGTCAACTTAGCGATTTTTTCTTTTTTTGAAACAATTTCAACTCTTCAAAATATTAAATTAAAATGAAATATGTAATGCTAGATTTACACGATTGAAATTTTCTTCAAAATTGCTCTTCAAACTCCTGTAAACAGCAAAATTTCTTAAAAATTTATTGATAAATTTTATTTATGTAATGTGAAATTCTTAAATTTTGAAGAAATTTTGCTGTTTACACGAGTTTGAAGCATAGAAAACGACAAATATTTTGTGGAACATATTTACCCACTCTTCCCTTTATTACGGCAATTTTTGGCAATATTTTAACAATTCGTTAAAACACCTTTAAAAAGGGGAAGGGCAGTAATGAAATGTTCTACAAAAACGTTTGCGATGACAATTTACTACATTTATCAGAAGCAGTGTTGCCAACATTTATTGAGGAAAAATGCTTGATTTTGTTAAAAAAAAAAGGTGAAAAGATGGTAAATAAATGCTAAAATTAATGCTAAAATAAACTTTATATAAACAAAAATATAAAAAAGACTTCATGAAAGTAAGCGCCAATCATATTTTATTTAATATGCTGCATTTTGTCTATCAGTTTCAGTGACGAGCTGTCCAATTGCCTTTTATAAAGGTTTGACAGATGATCGACCGGTGCAGCTCATACACTTAATACCACCTCTACTGAACGTTGTTTTTCTTCTTTTTGCGTGTTGCTCCAGGTTACTAAATTAATCATCTGTTTCTTGCACCAATTCTTTTAATTTTGTGTGCTTGAGCCAATCTTTGCGAAACTTTTGTGTAGGTTTTACTTATTTTAGAAAATATTTTAAATTTCTGATTTTTATTGCAGTGAAAGGGGTGCCAATCGGCACTGGTTTTCGAAAATCCCGGGAATCGGGATTTCAAAAAATCAAGTCACGGGATATCGGGATTTTTCGGGATTCGGGATTTTTAAAAGTCAAAAGATAAATGCTTTTTATAGATATTTATTAAAAAAAAACGTCTTTAAAAGAGTGATTTTAAGATTTTGATTTTAAAAATTGTGATTTTTTCTTAATTAATGATTAATTTAATTTATGTGCTGTTTCCAGGTGACAGTAAAATTTATATGAAAAACACTCAAAAAACTGAGTGATTTTCATATAAATTTTACTACACAATCAATTGCTTGTCACCGGGAAACAGCACCTTAAAATATGATAGCAAAAACAACGTACGATTTCTAAAAATGTATTAATTGAGTCAATTAAAAAATAATTAACATAAAATTTATATTTTACTCAATTACCTCAGTAGTTTCAAGCTGAATAAAAAAATTATTAATATAGTAGTTGAGCAAACTAGTTATTGAGTTATTTGTAAGATTCTATTAAAATTTTTATTAAATGAATTAAGATGAATACTTGAAATTAGAATTCGAAATTAATTAAAAAAATCAATTTTTTAGTTAACCATAAAAATCTTATTTTAACACACCACAACTGCTGGCAGTAATTATGTAGTGTATAAATTACACTACTTAATTTCGTGAAATCGCTCCATAAATTACCTTAAACCCATGCCCACTCTCGGACCCGTTTAATAAGCCTAAAACTGTCAAGAGTAAAGTTAAAATTTTGCATTTGGTGCACCAGTGGAATCAATTAGATAATGAAACCACACGAAACTTTTGGTTTTTCTTTTTGTGTTGTGCATTTCAAAAGACATTTTTTTCATTAGTAAATTTTCTTCTTTAATTATTTTCAGCAGTTTTCACATAACAATTTCTTTATAATTGTAAGACACGCTTAAAAAGACAATGACAGTATTAACGGAGTTAATCAAATAAATATAAAAGATTTTTATTGTGTCATGATGAATTTCTTTCTTAAAATAACAAATTAAGTTAACGATTTCGGGATTGACTAATTCCCGATAATCCCGGGATTTTCAGAATCGGGATTGGCATCCCTAATTACAACCCTGCGGGAAATATGTGCCAATCGTTCCAACTGGTCCTGGGATTTGCGAAAATAGACGAAGAACAAAAAGAAAGAAATCATGACCAGTGAAAGGAGAACCAATTATTTAACTGGTATATGAAGAACCAAAAGGTAGAAAACGTCATGAATTGCAGTACAGTATTCACCGGTGGTGTGACACATTTTTTTTGGGGCTTTCTAAGATTTGGTTCTTGAATTTAGTTCTAGGACTTGTTTTATTGAAATAATGCTACATTGTATTGAAATAATAGTCCATTGTAGTTACTAACACTAAACACGTTCGTTGATAATAGATGTATGAATTATCAAATGGGGGCTGTTAGGTGTCAATTGACCCCCTTCAATCATATAAGGTGCTAGAACTAGAAACGGTCTTTACCACAAAAGGCCTATCACGGGACCACTTTGTTGTCAGTTCGCTTCTCTCTAGGCCATATCCATATCAAAGGTCTTCCTGAACTTATTATTGTTTGAAACGGTAGAACGGCAAAGAATTTTGATGATGGAAATGTGGTTATTCTCGAAACATGTAAACTCGACCCGAGTTCAATCCCGTGTTCAGTCAAGAATATATGTAATTACCAAAAAAATTTCAAATCATTTCATGTCGTAAATTCTTTCCTTCAGTAAAAATATATAACTTAATGAAAAATTAAATTTGATGAAGTTGAGCCTAATTTAAATATCAAAAATGGAAGATAATTTTAAATTTAAAACTTGAATAACATATGACTCTATTTTGTATAAGAATTTGATTAAATAAAATTAATTAAAAAAATTTTTATTTGGTGTTTTTTCGCGTGCTTAACTTAATGTTTTAAATGTGTGAAAGAGCAACCGTGGCAATACGTGGGTAAATACTTCTTTTGTCTCCTTTATCAGAATCCATTGCCAAAACCCCTTTATTTGTTTCTGTGTTGTACAGTGTTATTATAAAAAAATATTTTGCTAATTAAATATTTGCTACAAGAAAATAATTAAGCAATTGAAAAAAAAACAAATAAGAGTTCTATATTCGGCTGTGCCGAATCTTAAATACACATCAGCTAACATAAAGCAGCGTCTTAGACCACTCACCACCCACTAACACACGTTATCAAACAGAATGAAGAAAGGAAATTAAATACATATCGCACTTGATCAACAAAAGGGTATTAACTCAAAATTTTTAAAGTATTCCCTTTTTGAAAAAATCGACTCGGATTATTCATATCTACCCGCTGTAAAATTATCGTGCTATTTTGTCTACTTTTGGTAACGGTTGGCTTAAAAATTATTTTTCATATGCCTTTAATGTAAAATTATTTTGCTTTTACTGAAAATTTTAAAATTTCGAGTTAATACCCTCTTGTTGAATAAGTGCGATATGTACATGTACACATAGAGCCTTTGCTGCAATAGATTCATAACTCAAATTTGAATTTTCTAGCACCTTGAAATGTAATTCTTCTCTCTAGAGTTGGGTATATAAGATATTTGTATGAAATTTTTACACAATAAGAAGAAACGAAATGGCGATTAACTCCACATTATTAGCTAGAAGGCGGCCCTAAGTTATACTGAAAATTAAAGAATTAAATACATTAGCTCAAAAATCAGGCTTTTTGAGTTATGACTCTATTGCAGCCAACGCTCGATATATGTTGAGAAAATTTTTGCGTTGAAAGAACATTTCTCTAATTAAGTTGCAAATCACTCATGTATTTCTTATATAAAAAAAAGTAAAACAAAGTCTACACTTAAAAAAAAGGGACAACAACAAATTTTATGACAAAAATTAAAGAAAATCGAGGTTTTCTGGTTTTATGTCAGTCATTTATGGACAAATGTATTCTGGCCCCCATCATATTTGGGGTCACCGGAAAGCTTATTTAAATATACACAAGGACCGATGCACAGACGGACATCGTTAAATCAACTTCTCATACTCAAAATATATATACTTTATAGGGCTTAAGACCAATATTGTATATATATCAAACGGAATGACAAATTTATTAATACTATTTCTACCTGTACGGTATAAAAATAATAAGATCAAAAGAACGATTAGATTGCGTTTCCCCACTTTTTATTCTTAAGAATTTCAATTTATTGTAAAATCAGTTATCTGTGAACCAACATACATACAAAATAATTAAAATCTAACTTTTTGACTCTATTTCCATTGTAACCAGAGTTGCCGGAATTCAAATTAAATTTTTCACAGACAGAGCACCAAAATTATATAAATTACACAAAACATGTTTTGTGTTTGAGGAAAAATAACGTGTTTTTACTTAAATAATTGTTGATAATGTGATTATTATTATTATTTTTTTTTGATAAGCTTTAAAAAATTATATCGGTGGCGATTTTCACCTACGAACATTCGTGCTCTTTTAAAGGTATTTTTCATAACTTTTTGAAGAATTTTGGGTGTTATGGCTATGATTTCATTACGATTGTTCTCAGATTAGGGAATGGTTGATTGGCTTGAAAATGTCTGGTGCTGTGAACGTAGGGGTCACTTGAAAGCAATTGTGCTTGAAATAATGCTTTCGCCGATTATGTCCCTTACCAAAGCCACTGAGGCCTCTGCAATATCCGATGTGGCTTAGTTTCCTAGGTAACATAGTTTTCCCCAACTGGCCTTACAAAATTTTCCATTATCGTCCGATATCCACTACCGTTGATAGAGATGGAAACATTAATATCGTATAAAAAAAAGATTTTTTTTTTACCCGACGTTAATTATTCCTTATGTCAGTTGTTGTTTTTTTTAAATAAACGGTTCGAAAATAGTTTAATAAGAAGAAGAGTTTTTACAATTAGTAAACAGAGGCTCAAGACAGTCTTTTTATCTCAATACTTTTGACCAAAAGCTTTTATTTAACATCGAAATTGTAAAAACATAAAAAGAATACCCAACTGTTTGGTGGTAAATTTACGGAGTGAAATATTTTTTAAATGAAATCGTTTGATGGACAAATGTACTTGAAAAGTGTGGTCCAACCATAATACACGAAGGTAATTGTGTGTCACACCTTAAGGTCAAGTTGTTTGCCGAACTTTATTTGACAGATGCTTGTTTCAGCGTTTAACAAATTCAACCATCAAGAGTTATAAAATTAAGCAGAGTGTTAAGATTGCTGAAGCCTTTTACGAAAATGGGCGTTCAAATCAAAATGAATTTCGTGCACTTTGTGATTTTTTTGGTCAGCATAATCGTCTTCAATGGATTCGTTGATAAGCAGAATTGCGGCAATTGGCAAATGAGAATCCACGAATGATTGTTGAAAAGCCGATGAATTTACATAGAGTGACTGCTTTGTGCGGTTTATGGGCTGGCGGCGTCATCGCGCAGTACTTCTTCGAAAATGAGGGTCGGCTAAGCAGTTACTGTGAATGGTGTTCGCTATCTTGAGATGATAACGGACTTCTTATGGCCAGAAATTGATGATATGGACCTGAACGGTATTTGGTTCTACTTGCCACACAGCCAACGCAACAATTGCTGTTTTGTGCAAGACATTCAATGGCCGTGTTATCTCACGTCGTAGCGATGTTAATTGGCCGCCACGATCATATTTTTTGACATCTTTGGACTTTTTTCTTTGCAGATATTTAGAAGAAGAAGTGTACGTCAATAGGCCAAGAACAATTCAAGAGCTAAAGGATGAGATAATTCTGCACATTAACGATATTGAACCTCAATTATATCTCAGAGTCATTGAAAATATGGACCATCGGATAGAGATATGGCACCGAAGACGTGTCGAGCATTTGGCTTAGAATTATCTTAATTATAAATATTAAGATAATTCTCTAAAAACTATTTGTTTTATTTACAAATAACATCTTGCTTTGGATCACCCTTTATAAGAAATTACGCGAAAATGTTATGGTTTAAAAAAAGTCCAAGAAAATTTTTTTTTATCCCATTTTTGGATAATTACATAGAAATAGGCAACGCTGATTGCAACCAACTTTTTAAGGTATTCGCAAGACGAAGAGAGATAGAAAGAGAAAAATATGTAGACGACATTAAGAGGTAGACGACACTAAGGCCTTCACAGTAACTTATTAACATTTCAATTAAGATATCCAAGCATGATATTTGAGTAAACCTTTGTGTCTCTTTTCAGTATTGGCTGATATACAACAGATAAGATTTTGATACAAATGCATGTACTTAATAATCATTGCGACGCACAAGAATTTTGACCTATGCTTACATTTTTCACAGAGTCGGTCTTATGGGTCTTAAAATTTCGTAATTTTATCAAAAAGTTTTAATGAAATTGGTTAGCCTGCTGAATTAAATGTTGTCATAAAAGTATATTACGTATAGGGTTATCCATTTTTCGGTTTCAAAAGTAAAGTTAAAAAGGAACACACATACAGCTATGATTTCGATGAAGCTTATATTATGCTTGGACCTTCATTATAATGCTTGGACCTTGCTATTACGTACAAAATACAATTGCCGTATTTACAAAAATCCTTGTATGATAGTATGTTGTATAGAAAACCACAGTGAAATATGTATTTTAATACAACATACAATTGATACAAGGGGGTTTGTGAATACGGCAAATGTCACAAAAATTACCGCTTTTAGACTGATTTTGGCAGTCGATGCTTTTGAGGAAGTTTTAGACCACTTTTTCGCACATTTTGCATCGCGGCGATAACTTGATGAATGTTGGGTTTTCAATGCTCCAACGTAAGGTGACAGAAAAAGTCTAACGGCGTCTAATCACATGATCTTGGTGGCCAATTGTCGTCGCCAAAACATAAAGTTCTGGAAACTTCAAATGCAAACAAGCACAAATCGTTCGTGTTTTGTGGCCTTGAATCCAAATATTGTCGAGTTCATAAGCTTTAGTTGCAGGCCATAGCCCTCTAAGCCGTGTAATCGACAAATTCGGATTATACGCCACACTTTCACTAACAGAATCGATATTTTCGGCAGTGCGCATATTGTAATGATGCACAGGCCTGACCACATTTATAACGCTTCAAATTCTTCAAAAATCTCTTCAAATTTCTTTTTAATCTTTCCAATTCCTTGCAGGTCGACTATGATGTACATAATCACCCGGTAATGCTCGAAAAGTGTGCAACATTTGAACCACCACTTTTGTAGTAAGTTTTTTTTAAGCTATTTTTAAACGTTCTTCGGTTTTTAAACGATCCATATTCGTAAATGACAAATATTTCACTAAATCAACGATACTTCAGATGACAGATATTTGAAAGCTGACAGCATAACCAGACCAGAGCTTTTGAAACCACTAAATGGATAACCCGTTATTTAGACCATTAAAGCACGAGGCCAGTTTGTTAATTTTGTAACTTTTTTTCTAGTGCAGCATATTTAAATCCAACTCCGGTTCCATTAACCCTAATCTTTTACTAGACAACTGTAGAATTATGAGAGATATTAGTTTGCTTTTGACAGCGATTTAAAGAACAAAACCTCGTTAATTGTCACGAAAACAAAAAAAAAGTAAATTTAGTGTACTGACTAAACAATGTTTTTTGTATGCATATAAAAACCATCATTAAAACAAGATAGAGTGCTATATTCGGCTATGCCGAATCTTTGATACCCTCCACCGACAGTAGTGGGCTCTACATGATAAAAACATATATGTTATTAACAAAGCTTCACAAAAACGAACGTCAGCATTAAAATTTGTGGCGGTTTAGACCTATAGTAAATTATTGACCGATAATAAGAAAGTTTTATGCGTTTCTTGTTAGAACTTTGAACTGGCTTGAGTAAAATATCATGATTCGTAACACTTTGATCAATAAAATCCAAATGATATAAGACAATCGGATAAGCATCTTAACCGAGCGAGTATATAACCTTTAACAGAAAGAGATATGTAGAAGACCATGAGCACCGCGACCCTGAGGGTCTTTTATGCAGTCCGTGTATGGATACGCATAAAGCCAATCATCCTGCCGGGTGAAAGATCGTAAATTCCATTTAAACGTAACCCCCGAATTTCCACCGGGTAGTCTCCAAGACGGGACAGTAGCAGAGCAGATGTTCCGACGTTTCTTCCTCTACCTCACAAAATCTGATGGTATCTAAGACCACAGTGCCCCGTAAATATGTCATGTGATTTCAAATCACATACTTTTAAGAACACACGTGTGATTCTGTGGAGTCATGAAAATCATACCGTTATTGTGTTTTTCGGTGTGCTTTCGGTAATTGGAAATCACTCTAAAAGAAGAACACCGCAATATCACTCGTGTGATTTTAAAAGCATATTAGATTTTTGAAATCAAGTGATTTGAGATAAATTGATTTCCGGAATAGGTCTGATATACGAAAGAATTTTAAGGTAAACGATCATTCTATATAAAATAAAAATGATTAATTTTTAATATTTATCTAAAAACGCAAATCTTCTTCTTTTATCAAAAAAAAAAAAAAAAAAAAACCCCCAGTTAACATTTATTAATTTTTTTTTTTTTACACATTTTTAAAAAGAAATAAAAATTCCTAAATAAATCGGAAACGCTGAAAATAAAGGCCTCGTTAGTTTTTACTTTCGGATGCCTTTATGTGCCGTTCATTTCTGAAGAAAATAAAAGCTCTTTTTCCACATGCATAACAAAAACAGTCCGAACTTGCTCAAAGTTACCCAAAAGCGTTCCACATAACAATTTTTGTGCAAAGTTCGGACAAGAATGAACAATCAGCTGTTTTTGTTTACATATGAAACTGAAAAATTAATCAGGAAATTTACAAGCAAAATAAAAATTTTAGTTTTTATTAAAAAATATATTAAAAAGCAAAATGTAAAATTTTAATGAAAAAATTAAAGTGGTAAATACAACACGATCTTTTAGGCTTATCAGCTGTGATCTAAAGTAACAGAAGTATAAAGTAACGTATTTAGTTTTACTCAAACCCTAGAAGTAAAACAATTTAAAATATCACACATTTTGAATTAAAGGGCCTTGGAGACTTTCAAATAAGCCCATCAATCAGTGCATTTGTGTTAGCGTTGTTTATTTCAAGCTTTTTCGGAGACGTACAAATAAACACGACAATCAACAACTGTATTTTATAAAAGAACAAAATATTTTTCATGACAACAAACACAAAGCAAATACAATTTTTTTGTCAATTACAACAGGAGACCAAGGCGAATTCATACAGGTGACATTTTTGAGTCATCTGCGTTTTGTTTATTTATTTGTGTGTATACTAGGGTATTCATTTAACCGGGCTATTGCTTTAATCGGTTAATCGCTCGATTAATTAGCTGAGGTTTTGGTTTAATCGGGTAATAATCGGTTAATTTAGTAATTGATCGGTTAACCGATTAATAAAATTTTTTATAAATTAAGTAATTTCACTAAATAAAAAGCATAAATTAATTCCAATACAATAGTATTTAATTTGTAAATTTCTTGTTAATAACCGACTACAACAAAATACTGCAGTTATATTTGAAGTTTTATAGTAAAAAAAAAAAATAACAAATCGAGCAAACAAAAAAATAATTCATAAATATGTAAATCATATATTGTGACTAATACATATTATGTATTACCTAAAAAGACACTGTTTGATCATTTTATTAGTTATTTCAATATCTTAAAGAGATCTTATAAAAAAAATCTTTTCGAAAAATAATTTGGGTTAAATGTTTAGCAATTAAGCTATTCATTTATTTAGTTTTGATAAAACTTGACTTGGAAAAAATTCTTTCACTTGTCGTAGATGTTTGATAAATCGAAAGCAACAAACATTGAAGAATATTTAATTTCCCAGTCATTTTCCTGGATTGCTCTTAACACATAAAATCTTCCATAATGCCATTAGAGTCCTGCTTTAATGTTTTAAAAATTTTAACACTTCTAAATGTTTCGGTTAATTCCGTTAAAAGATTGATATGAGTAGATATGAGAAGAAGCAAGTAACTATGTATGTATGTCTTCATATAAAAAGTACGTGAAACAAAAAGCTGTTGACAGCAAACACTTTTTTAAAATGGATATCACTGAACACCTTCTTTATATGAAACAATATTTTCTGAACACATACCTTTTGTATATGTGATGAAACAAATAATTAAAAACACAAAAAATATTTAATAATACTACAAAATAAATAAAAATTAATCAAGCTCGACCCCAGAGTTTTTTTTGTAAATAAATATTCCTTTTTATTTAATTCCGATATTTCGATCTTCGTTGAAGATCATCTCAGGGATTGATCGAAATATCGGAATAAAATAAAAATGAATATTTATTTACAAAAAAACACTGGCCTCGAGCTTGATTAATTTTTATTTATTTAAAATTGGAAAGGTCGAATAATAACCAATTTGATTAATACTACAAAATATTAAAAATTTTGTTACATCGGTTAGCCGGTTAATCGACTCAAATTGATCGGTTTAATCGTTAATCGAAAATGGGCAATTTCAAATTAACCGATCAGTTCATCGGGTAGTAATTAATCGGTTAACCGATTAACGATTAGCCGAATGAATACCCTAGTGTATACTGAATGTCAAGGTTTGTTTACATTTTGTGAAAAAAATTTGTTTAAATTTAATAAAAATCTAAAAACTTGAATAAAAAACTTAAAACCTATTTCCAATGTGCGAATGAATTCTTTCGTTCGCATAACTACATTGAAAACAAAAACAAAGTCTAAAAATTTGTTAGTTATACGAAAGAAAGAATTCTTTCGCACATCGGAAATAGGCTATTATTTAAATTTTGTAAAACAAAAAAAGAGAATATAAAATATAAAATCAAGGAATAAAAAGTGCGTCTAAAGCAATTGTGTATATTTTATAAACAAAAAAATCCCTTGTTTATGTTTTCAACAAATAATTTTGACATTCACTCTAACTTTTTACAAAAACAAAATACAAAGTATTTTTCAAAACAAAGGGATATCTAGCATAACTCTATCTCATGATGCAGACACCTGTATGCATTTGCCTTGCAGGAGACTATCAAATAATCAGCCATTAAATAAAAAATAAAAACTTTTTGATTTTCATCAAGCATTGCCTACAACACCTATATGTAGCCGAAAAAGAACGACTACCAAAAGTAAAGAAAAAATACAAACGCACCCACCTTTAATTCAATATATGCATATTTAAAAAATTAATCTCAAGTTAAAATAAATTGTTTTCCATAACAAAATCAAGCATTGCATTTTTGTCACAATTAAATAACTTTGTGCAATTAAGGCTTCTATTTATTTGAGTAGCCATTTGCAACTGGATCGTTGGCATACCTGTGTACAAGTCCACAATGCACGAAGTGGTGATAAAAAATAATCATGTTTTTATGCCATTGGTGCAGCACCATCATTCCTAAAAATCACTTAATTTATTTATTAGACTAAATGAAAGAAAAGAAAATAATCTGTTTCAATAACGAAGAGTGTTTTCTGCAACACCAAACTAAAACATTTTCTCAATTTTTCGTAATATGGAAAAATGTAGTGAAAAGTGAAACTTGTTTAATTCATGGGTTGACACATGTTTGCCCAGTTTTAACAATTTCGTGTTTTGAATGAAATCGAACGGCTGCTGATCTAATTTATTAACGTTTTTATACGTGAAGAAACGGAAAATTGTTAACGAATTCAAAAACGACTTTTGATTGTTGATTACTCAAGTTTAGGATTTTTTTTAGTTTTGTAAAATAGTTTGCTTCTTTGTAAATTGTTTATCTTCGAATACAAAGAAAATGTCTGGGAAATGTTCAAGATGCTTGGTGCTAACACCCATATAAATTCAAATTATAAAAAAAGTAACATACTGGTAGTACAGATAAAACTTATTGTTGACCACTGTAATTTTATGGAATTGTAAAAAATTATCTAGTTAAAGGTAAGAAAATAGAATAATAGATGTGAAAAACAAACAAACATCTACACTTAAAATATTTCAGGAGTAGACTCTATATGGGATATATTATAAGTTATCCGCCAATCTTTATAAAAACTCAAAAAAATGCATGGTGTTATTTCTAGCCATATTAGGCTAAACTGGACTTAATTTTAGCACAATATCTATATTTGCAATGGCTTAACGCGTATTTAAATGATTTCCCAATTTGGGCTTTATATGGATCCTATGATAAATGATAACCCGATCCTCACGAAATTTGACAGTGTGATTTCTTGATTTAAAAAACTATGATAGACAAAATTTTATTACAATAGCATTATTCGTTCAGTTTTAGGCGCACTAAACTGTTTTCCGAGCGAATGCTTTCTATTGGGTCAATGGTTAATTAGGGACTGATGCGCATGAAATTAATTAGTATGATTTGCAGTCATATAAAATGAATTTGCGCAAAAAATTATATTTGTCCGTGCATTACGTCACCATTTACGCTAGTTTTCGTAACAACATTTTGTAGGTGATTGTTCCTCATTTGGGTTCCTGAGTCTTAGCTTAGTAGAACTAGAAACAATTTTATACCAATATTGTTCTGATGGCATTTTTTCTAAGATGCTGCAGTGCGCAAGGAATTATATCACTCCTTGGTGGAAGATAATGTACATACTCTGCATACTCTCAATTACCTGCCTGCTTATTGAAGGAGAGTTAGGGTAGTACATGGGACTTCCGTCCAATCAGTTTTTTATCTTTTCTGCTTAAAACTCTGGAAAGACAACTAGATTCACATATAAGACATCGACTGGAGGGTGCATCATCTCTTGCAGTCAACACGCCTACCTTAAGGGTCGTTCTACGAAAACGGCGCTACACGAAGTAGTAAGGGCTACCATGGCTGCCTTTCTGGAAATTGAAGGGGCCTTTATCAACGTTACGATCATTGCGATCAAACAGGCTCTAACTGATCTGGATGTTCAGGAGTACATCGTTAGATGGTTAGTAATTATATTGAGGAAAACGACCGTAACATCATGTCTTGGTAATGGCTAGTTTACGCTATCACACAAGTCTTACGTATTTTGACGAAATTGCTTTCCTGGTGTAATTATTGTTTGAAAATTTTTTAAAAACAATAACAACTTATCATGACAGCGTTATATTTTCCTCAAAATACGTAAGACTTATGTGATATTGTGAACTAGCCTAATAGCGTGAGGTCAAAGAGTGTTAGAAGGGGTAGCCCCCATGGTGGGGGGATCTCTCCTCTACTCTGACTCATTGTTGTTAACTCGATTCTCACAAGCCTGGAAAATAGGGGCATCAGATTACGCGGTAGATTACGCGGATGACGTGGTGTTTCCAGTATCAGGTGCGTTTCTGGATGTGATGAGTGGCATCATGATCAGTGCTTTGGTGGCGCACTGTAACTGTGCCGCAGAGTGTATCTTCGTCATGGTAGACCGCGACAGGCAGAAGTACAAATATCAGCCTGCATTGGAATAATAGGCGCTCTACGCACTAGCCCTCGAGAGGCGCTGAATACTATACTGCACCTTATTCCAATAGAATTACACCTAATGGCCCTATCCGTCACTGCGGTCAGGCTCTCTGCTTAGGATCTTACAGGCTCTCTGGATCGGATCTGCAAGGATCCTACAAAAGCAACCTTTTGTCTGAATATATGATACCCCGAAAGGATTTTGAAAGGTCATATTTTCGTCAAAGCGAGAATGGAGTAGGGGAATCCTGGCTAATAAATACCGTACGAGGGCTTACACAGATGGGTCCAAGATGACCTGTGGTGTTGGCTCTGGGATTTTCTCGGAGGATCTGCAAGTAAATCTGTCTTCCGGATGAGGCAAGAGTATTTCAGGCTGAAATACTGGCGATAACAGATGCATGTAATACATTCCATAGCATAAACATCAGCGGCAAAATTGGTAGTTTCGTCGATAGCCAGGAGGCTCTGATGTCACTTAAGTCGCATAAAACAACGTCCATTCTCGTAAGCCGGTGTAAGGAAGAACTATTCAGACTGGACAGCCTAACTGACATGGCCTTAGTTTGGATCCCTGCGCATCCCAGACCATTATGGCTATGAACAGGCGGACGCGCTGGCCAAGACTGGAGCTGTTTTTGATGTTTCGCAGGATGTGCCAGTCGCAACACCCCTGGGAACTATTAGATGCGAATTCTTTCGAAACTATCTGGATATGTCTAATGATTAATGTATGAAACTGAATGGCTGCAGGGCTACCAAAGTAACGTGGCCCACACACAGCATAAGTCGCTCTGAGCGACTTCTCAACTTCAGTTGTAGGGACATTTCGAGACTGGTATACGTACTAACGGGTCACTGGACAATCGGTAAACCCGCTATGAGACTCGGTCTGCCTTTTAATGAATGCCGCCGCAGCTGCAGAGAACCTGGAACTGAGGAGAGTTTATCTCGTTTTCTTCGTGATTGGCCAGCTTTTAATTCAGCACGACATAGCTTATTTCAGAATTACATTCTACAAGCAATCTCTGAGATACCACGGCTGAAACTCGGCAATTTGATGAAATATCTCAACGCAACGGAATGGATCTAGCCACCTCAGAATCACCCTGGGCCACCCTTGATTCGGGGTTCCTAGAGGAAGTGCGGGTAATGTGGTATACCTATTTGTTTTTAGATTGACAAATTTTTAATTTTTTTCTGATTAAAATATGATTAATCGATTAACATGCTTCATATGTTAGGCTCCCACGAAGCCATTTGCGAAAAATATTAAGCCCAAACTTTCAGAGGAATATAAGAAAATATTGCAAATCTCAGTAGATACGCCTTTAAAAAATATGCTGGTAATGTGGTACACCATGTGCTGGTAATGTGGTATAGTGAACTACTTTACAAAATCATAGTATTTTCTTTAAAATTAGTCGTGTTATATATACATTTTTACTAAATTGAAAAAAAAACAACAATAATTCGTGTAAACAAACAACAATTTCATTAATATTTTATTTGACAGGTAATGTGGTATACTATAACAAATTAGCAGATTTAAGGTATAGCACATTAGGCGCACTTGAGCATAATGCAGATATTTATTAATTTTAAATTATTTACTACAGCTATTGAGTAATTGCATATAATGTTCACTAATTTGGTACTTCCCAATTACTTTAGTTATACACTTAAAAACTTTTAAATGCACCTTTACAACAAAATCTTATTTGTTACCACACCAAAAAAAAAGACGACTTTGCAGCCAATCGAATTTTTCGACACTCACACTAAGAATGACTTTCAAAAATTAAACAGATCAAAGCTTTCTTAATTTTTTGAGAGCGGCAAACCATTTAGATTGGTTTCATTACGCTTGATTTGTTGGTTTAAGAAAAAAGGCACTGCACCACATTACCAGCCTATACCACATTACCTGCACTTACTCTACTCTTGACGAGTTATGTGGTATCAAAGCGGAGTCTCTGTCGACTTTAATTGCAGCACGCCTAGTTTTGGGAGTGCTACCACGTTAACCAACCAACCAACAAGATGACCACTTTACTAGCAAAAACTAGCAAGTTAGGCAGATTGACAATAGCCACACCTACTGTAATGAAAACACCTATTGTAAAACTGTAACCATCTGCTTTTTATGTTATTTATTTTTTATTATTTATGTTATTTATTTTTTAAACAAGGAAATAATTTCATAATATTTTGATTCTACAAAGTCGTAATACATTGTATTACCGTGTAAACTAGCATTGCCTAGGTGCCATAACATTGATCGAATTGCAATTTTTGCTCTTTAACACCTGCTTTTACCCTTTTTGGGCTAGTTATTGTATATAGACCGAAGGTAATTTCTTTTTTGCTTTCACAAATTGTTTTAAACAATCGTACGGGCCTTTTTCAAACATGACTCACTAGACGCGATATTGGGTGAAATGTTATTTCATTATAACAGCAGTAAGTTTTACGGCTAATAATTATTACTGGCATAATGGCTTGTATGTGTGTGTGTGTTTTTTTTTTTTTTTAGCAAAATAGACCTAGACAACAATTTTTGTTTTGCACTTTGTTCTGCTAACAAACAAGCAAAATGCAGTTTTTTTTTCTTAAATTTGACAATAAAAGAGTATAATTTTTAATCACATTTAAGAATTCATATAGAAACAATTCGTTCAAAGATATGAATGGAAATTTTGCAATTACCTTCTAATAAAAATGAAATTAAAAAAAGATAAGATTGTACAAAATATAACAACTGCAATAGCTAACAATTACATTTACACGTACCTGCAAATACAATAAATGTTTATAAAAGGTTTAACTTTTGATTCGTGATTAAATATACAATGCTTTGCATATCGTACTTGTTCAACAGTACTGTATTAATTCAAAATTTAAAAATTTTGAGTTGAAGCCAAATAATTTTTAATTTTACATTAAAAACATATGAAAAATAATTTTTAAAACAACCGTTTTATTACAAAAAATGTGACAAAATACTCGTAGCACGATATTTTTACAGCGGTTAGATATGAATATTACTAGTCGATGTTTTCCAAAAAGTGAGAAAAAATAAAAATTTTTAGTTAATACACAATTGTAGAACAAGTGCGAAATATTCGTATCTAAATAACAGGGTAATTTTAAGTAAGAGAGCTACCAGTATATACGGCTATGCCAAATCTTGTATAATCTTTACCATGTTGCGATAAGAACAGATTATATAACTATCTGAACAATAGTATTATTCAAATAAAAATATATCTATTTTCTGCCACGCCTTCTGCTCTAATGCCGCCCACATTTTTCAGGATGTTGTGTATTGATAAGAAAGATGTTATTTGAATCTTTTTGAAAAACAGACGGAAATCGTTAAATCAACTTCGATGTACATGTATGTATTTGTTATGTATAAAAAACGTAAAAAGGCCTAATTTTACCCATTTATGGACTGATCTGGCTGAGTTGCAATAGCAAACAAATCCGGAGTATATGCGACATAAATATGCAACAACAGAGTCGCCATCATATCTGGCCACACACACAGACGGACATCATTAAATCGACTTTGCTACTGGTAAGGACCCAGAATATATATAGTTTATAGGGTCTAAGATCAATATTGTTGAAATTTTGATGACAAACATTGACAATCTTTTACAACTGTGTTGAAGGGTATAACAAGTTAAAATTATACAGCTTACAACCGTAAATAGCATTTATATATAATGGCCCCTATTATGAGTTACATTCGATAAACGATTTTCGCTGGCTATCGAACATCGACTAGCGAATGTTAATTTGGTATTATGAGTTGGCGGCACTGTCGAAAATTTCGTTGTGCATCGAATGTTTCAACGAAAACAAATTAGCTTTCGACGGTGTAAATAATTTTAAAATAAATTGTTGAAAATGTAAGTTTTTGTTAATATATTAGTTTTGGTGTGCAAATTCCACATTCTTTATTATTTTTGGTTATTTTATGCAATTCTAAAGTCAACAGTAGTAAGCAGCAGTTGGAAAAGCTTGTTTTCCTTATGGAACAAAATCCTTTGTTGGCAAAAGGAATTTTCAGAAAAGTTCAGGCTACAGGTACAGGCCAGATCCAGTAAGCGTTCATCTTCATCAGAAGAATCATCGTACCATAATTCTGTCGTAGTCATGATTTATGAATATTAGTTTTATTTTTTAAATTTGTTAACAAACATTTTTTATTTAAAGTGACAGCTGATAGAAAATGTACTACTGTGAATAAACTAAATCACAATAGTACTTTTTTTTATCGATCAGCTAATTCGACTGCTGCCGAAAATCGAATTAAGTTCATAATAGGCACCAATATGAGTTCTTAAATATTTAAAAATATAAACAGATCTTTTTTGGAAATGGCTGCGGTTGTAAAAATGTGTTTTTTTTTTGGGACACAACTGTTCGTACATTATAATTAAAATATAATTGTTTACTGCAAAACACTCTCATTCAGCGGGAAATATCGCACGATCGCACGGCCTGTTTTGAGGCCTCTAAACAGAAATAATATATTTATTATTTATTATCTTTGTTTCTGTTTTGTTTTATTTCTGTTTTTAACATTGTACAATGATAATTAGTATTGTGGTTATTTTGTTGAACTATTCATGGTTTTAATCCAAATTTTTACTATTTAATTAGGCTTAAGTTCATTAAATTTAATTTTCATTAAATTATTTTTTTATGAAGAAAGGAATTTTTACAACATGGAAGATTAATTAAAATTGTTATTGATAATTTTCATTCTTGACTGACCTGGGATTCGAAGCCAGGCTGGCTGGCGTGTGATTCGAACCCAGGCGGCTGGTTACCCTGACATGTTTCGACTTCAACCACTAGGTCTCCTCAGAGGGATTTGCCGTCTTACACTCGCAGCCATCGATGACTGCTGACGTCAGTAGTCAAACATCAATCCTTAAACCAAATTGTATTTTAACCTTTGGTAGATCGAAATTTGCTTTTTGAATGATTATCAATTTTTAATTGATCTCACATGTTTTCCTTACTTCTGTTTTTTTCGTACTTTTGTCAAGAATTCTTCTTGAAGTCCAAAGTACATTTTTTGTTTATCAATGATTTTAAAAAAACAAATTGCTTGTGGTTTTTGTACGAGGTGTAGTGTACTTGTTGTAGTATCAAGAATAACTGTGATGAATTCGCCTTGATGTTGTGTTTATTGAGCTTCTGTAAACTTCAAATTTGAATTTTATTAATAAGTCTTGTAGACAGCGATAACGAGCATACAAGCGGATGAGTTTATTAAAAATTTAATCATCCAGATAGGGAAAATATTATTGAGTTCTGGAAAAATTTAGACGGGGCACTATATCCTGTATTAAAAAAAAATTCCTTCAAATGTTTGTCGCTTTTTTTCCTCAATATATCTTTGCGAACAAATATTTTCCGATTTGAAATACATTTGCTCAAAACAACGCAATAAATTAACGTCCGCAAACCTAAAAAATGTTTTGTTGTTTTGAAACTGCAATATCAATTTAGAAGATATTATTGGTAAATAAAAGTATAATATAAAATCTTCTCTTTTTATAATGGTGGTTAATAATTATAGAATATTTTTAAACTTAATGGGGTTATTATTTGCATTAGTATGTGCAAATGAATTTTCATTGTTGGCATTCGCAAAGATATGTTGAGCACCAAATTAAAAATTTTGGAAAGAATTGTATAAGGTTCTAAAAAGACTTCAAATATTGTCAAATGCTCAATTTTTCCAAAAAATAAGCAAAGTTAGCGAAATGCAGGTTCCAAATTAAATTTATTTAAATAATAACTGATTGTGTCTGTCCATAAATCAACATTTTTCGATAATTGTATTATTATTAATTGCTCTAAAGTCTTCATAGCAAAATATGTATGTTAATTAGGCCTCGTAATAGGCCTCGCAACCGCAGATTCCTCCCGCTGGTAATGTAAGAGACAAGAGTATTCGCACCAACACAATCATAATTGACACCACTGGTTTACAGTCTTCTGCGCATTGGCCGTACAATTTTTTATTGTAGAAACTGGAGATAATTCCATCAAGGCTTCTTTCAAAGCAACAGTGTTCAATGGGGTTAGGTCAGTTGATCGAGGAGACCTTGGCAACCACTCATTGACTGAACCTGCTGTACGCTTGGGGTCATTATCTTGTGGAAATATCTAACGTTTCAGCAAGACCCAATGCATCTACGGAAACCTTAAGATTACCAATCAACATTTACTTTCACTGATGCTTATCCATTACGTCCTATTTCAATGGCTGCCACTGCACCCGATACCATGACATTTGCACCACCTTGTCTGACTGTTGCTATCATATTTTGTACATGTAAAGCGTTATGCTTTTTGCGCAAAAACTTTTTAGCTGTCATTTCCAAAAACATTTACTTTTGTTTCATCCGTAAATAACATTTCCCAAAATTCGTAATTTTTTTTTAAGTACTTATAGGCGAATTCTAATCGGAATATTTAGGCCCTGATCATGTAAAACGCAACGCAACGCCAAAGAATTACATCGAAAGCAAAAACGAATTCAAAAATATTTTGTAATTTTGTTGTTGCTTTCTACAGAAATTCCTGTACCGTTTTAAAATGTTCAACGCCCCAAGCTATGCAACGTTTGAAATTTTAAAACGCAATGTGAATTTCTGTAGAAATCAATAACAAAATTACAATATATTTATGACTTTGTTTTTGCTTTCAATATAATTCTTTGGCGTTGCGTTGCGTTTCATATGATTAGGGCCTTAGTATTTTTTGTTGATAAGAGCAGGGCTGTCAGATGTATTTTGAACTTTTTCGCCAAATTTAATGTCAAAAATGTATATATTTTGGTTAATTTTTATTTAAACAAAGTAAAATGATCTGGCCTAAGCAACCAGTGAAATACACATATGAACTAGGTTTTTCCCCAACAATAAATTTTAGTGTATTTATCAAAAATAAAGATTGATAATTTAGCACGTCATAAAGAAACCTTTTTAATGAATAAAAAATTTTGTATTCACGAAAATAACTTTGATAATATATTTGCAGGTGACCGGAAAAAAGCCAACCAATTGTAGGGCAATCAAAGAATCATTGTTTATTGTTGGTGTTTTGTCTAAGATTTGACTTCGTTGCAACTTGCAAGCAACGCTGCCAAATGTGCAGATTTATCTGCATTTTGCAGTTTTTCTAAGCATTGGGCAATTTTGATGTTTTTTGTTAAAAAAATAGGTATTTTTGCAAATTGTGCAGATGTTGCATTAAAATTTTTTTATATAAATTTTGTTATATTATTTTTTATATTATATTTCTTAAGCCCTAATCTTACCTAAGTTGCTTAACACATACTCGTATAACAGAGGCAAGCTTTAAGGATCAAACAAAAAACGCAATCGGCTTGAGAAACACGCACTTTTCGTTAGCAAATAAACCCCCCAAACCTAATTAATCATTTTTCAATAAATTCTAATAAAATACTTTTATTCTTTTAAATTGTTAATTAACAACGCATGAGGATTGTACAAACGTGCAATTTTGACATGTTTTCCAGGTCATTTGAGTAGTTTATATGGCTTTTCTATTGAAAGTTTAATTATGTCCCTGTTAACATTTTGTGATTTTTGAGGTTTCATTTTTAAAGTTGCATTTGAGTTAATATTGTAAAATTTTTTTTGCCGCATCTTTTCATGTATGTTCACTTGACAAATTACAAATCTGAGCCCGAACTAAAATTAATTTTGTATTAAATGAGAAAACAAAACAAATCGCAAGACTACACTTCGTTGTGTACCTCTCATAATAATTCAACTCTCTTTCATGCTGACTACAAAGTACCGACATCCGTTAATAATTTATGTAATATTGTTTTTGTTTCTGTATTACACGTATGTTAAAAAAAAATTAAGTAAAAAGTTAAGCTATTTTTAAGTGCATTTTTTTAAAGTTAAATCCAGTTTGTTTTTTTTAAAGATGCAGGTATTTTCAAAAAAATTATGGCAGCGCTGCTTGCAAGTAAGACTTGATTGTTTGTAATTCTCAATCGCTTAACAGTTTCATTTGTATAATATCGTTAGCTTTTCCAATATTTTTTGAAAAAGTTTCCGGATGATCTGGTCTAAGCAACCAGTAAAATGCGCATAGGAACTGGTATTTTGCAAAATTAAAAATTGGGAATTTAGGACGTCATAGAGAAATCTTAGTAATGAATAAAAAATTTTGTATTCCCAAAAACAACTTTGATAGTGTAAATTATTAGTAAATGCAGAAAAGGTACAATGCATGGCCCAATTAGTAGGTCTGCTGATTTTTTGTAGAGTTGTGTTTTTATCGTGCAATTGTTTTTGTATCAATTTCTTTTGACATCTTGTCTATTTTTTACACAAACAAATACATTGGGTCTTGACATCTTTAAAGCCTATAGTACACGGCATCTAAAAAGACACATGCGCATGTGGTTCTGACGTAATTTTGACGTCATCACACAACACGCAATGTTTATTGTGGCTTTGCATTGACGTCAAAATTACGTCAGAACCACATGCGCATGTGTCTTTTTACATGCCGTGTACTATAGGCTTAACATAACTTACACAAACAAAATGCGTGTTGTTTTTTCTATCGTTGCATTGTTGTAGCTTTGCGCAGACATACTAATTGGGCGATGGTACAATGTTTACTTTAAAGTTTTTTATAGTAATCTATTTTAAGCAGCAAAGTTTGTTTTTCGTCATTTTCTTCTCTTTTGAAATACAACATACTCCTAATAACGCGTCAAGAAGTTCGTATTGCATTCTATTACGAAGGCTAGTTTAAGTAGAGCTCATTATTGAAAACACGCTTTCAACGAAAGCTTTAGCAGTTGGAATTGTCAGCATATAAAGACAGCAAAACAAGTTCTTTAAAATGGTACATACTTGCCGTATCCTGAGAGCTATAAACTTTTGGACAAAACAGATTAGACGGAATATTTACCATCATTAAAATGATCCTTCCGATTTACAAACGGTAAATTCTCGCAACAAATCCATGGCTCATCAAAAATAGCCAACAAAATATCTCCAACTATTTTATAAATCGGCATATCGCCAACTCAAAAATTAGAACGCCAAACAAATTTTAAAATCGTCATGTTTGGCAAGAAATCGCCACATTTTGCAGCCCTGGATAAGACCTGCTCGCGTATCCGCCATTCTTTCTATTTCGATTTCTTCCAATGTTTGTTAGTTGTTGAAAAATACATAGCTAATGTTTCTATATGAATATGGATCTTGCTATGTTGCAAATTTCATTAAAATCTGTTAAATTGTTCCAGTAAGGCAGAAATGGCCCCCTATTTCCCCTTGTGGTCCTGTTCTTAAAAAAATTTATGGCTTATGTATCCATATAAATAAAGCCTATAGTACACGGCATGTAAAAAGACCCATGCGCATGTGTTTCTGACGTCATCACACAATACGCAATGTTTATTGTAGCTTTGCATTGACGTCAAAATTACGTCAGAACCACATGCGCATGTGTATTTTTACATGCCGTGTACTATAGGCTAAAGGATCTGTCTATGTTTTTAATTTAATAAAAATTGGTTTTAAAGTGGGTACAAAGACCCTATTCCGGAAAGCAGCTTTTATAGGGGCTATACGAAATTATGTAGCAATTCACTCTATTTTCAATAGCCTTGGTCCTTGTGCCAATTAGCACCTGTGTTCCAAATTTCATAAAATTATATTCAAAATTGCAACCTGTACTTTGTGCACAAGGTAACGTGGACAGCCAGCCGGAAGGACACGGTATATTTTAACGTGGGTCTAGGACCAATAGTTTAAGGTGTTATACACATCAGCACAAATGCATAGTGGAGGGTACCTTCTCCACTATTCTGTTGTGGGTTTAATAAAAGTGGTGCTCTATAGAAATGAGAGTGTTATAATAATTAAATTGACTTTAAATATTTATTTTAATGTGCATTATAAATCCCCATGATCATCACACATTAAAAAAAAAAAATAATAAAAGTCAACTAAATTATTATAACACGTATGTACATTTCTTTAGAAACTAACTTTTATTTTTACTCGAATGCTAAATATCAATTTTTTTTTTATTTTTGCTCAAAAAATTAAAATCAATTAATAACTTATAATTAAATAATTTTTTCAAGCTCGAGAAATCTTAAAAAAGAATCAATAAATAAATTTTATTTTTGTTTGAAAAGAATCAAAATTTAAAAAGCAATATATTTTGTCATAAACCAGCTCATGAGGATCAATATGATAAACTTAAATCAGTTTTCCGACTTTTTCTTTTATTTAAATGCGAAAAATAACTGAATAGTATATCGCCGGCTTAAGTGTGACCTTATTTGACCGTATTTTTCCAAAGGGTAATTTTTTAAGGTCGCCTTATTGAAAAGGTACCATTTTAAAAGATATTTTACTGTTTAAAAAAGAACTTTTAAAAAGGCACTTTTTGAAAATGTTGAATTTTTTAAGGTACTTTTTTTTAAAGGTACTTTTATAAGATATTTTTTTTTAAAGATTTTAAAAGTACATACATTTTTATTGTTTTTCTTTAAAAAAAAGTATTTTTTCCCTTCCACCTTTTCACTTTGCTTTCTTGGACAAGTCTACGCATTTTTAAATTGAAAGTACTTATTCATATGAAATCATCTGTGGGTACTCGTACCTTTTTTGCGGTTGTTTACTAAAGAAAGTACTCTATGTACAGAGATACGTATGTATGTATGTATGTAGTAATCGTACATTCATTTACTTACTTTGTTTGAGCGATTATATACCTATTTGTTTTGATTGTGTGTGATATCATCTAATAATTTATATTATATTATTATTATTAAAAAAACAACAACAACAACAAAATAACAGTATGCAAAATAACCACAACATAAGCCATTGACTTTTGGTATCCCACGGAAACATTCAGATGTCTTTAATATTTGTTGTTTAGTTGTAAATTTTTTCTTATTTTTATTGTTGTAATTTCTTGTGGCATTTGAGTGGCAACATCTATAAAGGTTAATGTTCTCCTGGGAGAGTTTAATTTTATATTTGGAAAATTTAATAGAATTTAATTCTCTTAATTCAAAGTAATAATTTAATAAGTTGTAATAGTGTCTTAATATTTTTTAATATGATGTAAGAAGTAAATAAGAATAAGATACGCTTAGCAGGTGAAAATGAAAATGTTATAGAATACTGGCTTAGCCCAGTTCGCTCCACTACCCCTATTGAAATAAAAAAAATTGTTTAAATACAGATCTTGTGTATTTTTAAGGAAGCTATTTGTACCCAACTTAGGTACTTTTACTGTTACCGTTCTCCAGATACATAAAAAATATTTATATATTTATTTATTTATCATTCTGCAGTACATGATTTCCAACTAAACAAAGCCTACATATGCAATATGAAAGCTAATAATAAATTGTATAATATATAAAACTTGCCATATAATCTTATAAACTAGATATTAACTAATACGAGAAAAAAATTAATAATATGTTCGAATATTAAGAGAGAATAATTAATGAATAAAATTTCTACATTACCGAGAAAAAACAATCACACCTTCTAAACTAAAAAAAATAAAATCATACAATTTGGAA
Organism: Pollenia amentaria; assembly: GCA_943735925.1. Taxonomy (NCBI): domain Eukaryota; kingdom Metazoa; phylum Arthropoda; class Insecta; order Diptera; family Polleniidae; genus Pollenia; species Pollenia amentaria. The sequence goes on along the minus strand of OX031008.1, from coordinate 192,028,602 downwards.
TTTTTAAAAAAATTTAATGGAATATACAGGCTTGTCACAGAAATCAATTCCGATCGAAAGTGGAAGTGATTTCGTATCTTGCTTCCCCAAAAACGAAATCACTTTCGATCGGAATTGATTTCTGTGGCAGGCCTGATAAAAAAAGAAAATTCCTTTTAAAAATATACCCTTCCTTATTATGTTTAAAATGCATTTTTTTTTTTATATGGGGGATTTCATGTCAAGTGACCCAACTTTTGAAATCGATGTCTTCCGATTTGGATGAAATTCGCACCAAGGTTAGTCTTATTGGATAGTAGCTTTGACACAAATTTTCAACAAGATCGGTCAAAAAGTTTCTGAGTTAGAGGGGGTCAAAATTTGACATTTTGGCCAAACCGGTGTTCTTTCTCATCAATGTAACTTATAATCTATTGGTGTTAGCAAAATTTGTCCCAAACAAATTAGATAGCTATTTCTTCAAGCTATCGAAAAAAATTTTTTATACCGTCGGAAAGGTAAATTTGTCTAGTTTCTTAGCATAAGTTTTATTTTTAAGATTTTAGAAACACTTACACATAAAAAGGAAAAAATTCAAAATAGTGCATATGTTAAAAATTGAAAAACCATCGTCTTGAGTTAAAAATTATTTTTTTTATACATATCCCACTCTCATCCCACTAAGCGACCAAAACTACCTAAAAGAAAAATTCATAAGCTTTCTTTTGAGCAAAAAAAAAAAAAAAAATACCGTTTCCAAAAAAAATAAAAAATAAATTTTAAATTTAAAAAAAAAAAAATTTTTAAAAAAATTAAAAAAATACAAAAAAAAATTTTTTCGATAGCTTGAAGAAATAGCTATCTAATTTGATTGGGACAAATTTTGCTAACACCAATAGATTATAAGTTACATGGATGAGAAAGAACACCGGTTAGGCCAAAATGTCAAATTTTGACCCCCTCTAACTCAGAACCTTTTTGACCGATCTTGTTGAAAATTTGTGTCTAAACTACTATCCAATAAGACTAACCTTGGTGCGAATTTCATCCAAATCGGAAGACATCGATTTCAAAAGTTGGGTCACTTGACATAAAATCCCCCATATTTTTGTTTAGGGGAAGTGAAGTAAATATTCTATTAAAATTCTACAGAGCATTCCCTTTTATTTGGTACCGTGTTTGCTTAAAAATATTAGATAATTATATTAAACAAATTATTAAAAATAAGTATTCTTGAGAAAGGTTAAGTTCTTTAAAAAGGACAAAAGATGAGCAAAAAAAATCAAACACGAAGTTTGATTAGTTTTGACTCTAGAATCCAGGATATATAGTGGCGTTTCTGCCAAAAAGAAAACAATTTTAATTTGTCACACAGAGTTTTTTTAATTGCATTTTTATATGTGTATAGCATTGTAAATATTAATTTTGTTTTTTTTCTTGTTGTTAATAAATGCTTTTATAATAAATGTTAATAAATCCTTTAATTAAAATATTTACAAAATGTTAACCGAGTATGTTTTTGTTTGCCTGAAGCTAAAAACAATACGTTTTTAACGTAGGGAATAGTGTAGGGATAATTTTTTCGGTTGTAGGGAAAAAAAAGATTTTTTTTTAGACACGTAGGGATTGTTTTGAAATTTATATTGGCATCACTGGTACTACTTATTGACTACACAATAGGTGTGTTCCACAAGATCTCGTGCAAGTTCGGACTAATGAGAGTAAATGAAAATTACTCTCTGAATTTACCAAAACTACCCAAAAATGCTGGAACGCAAAAAACCATTTTTGCACTTCTTCAAATACTAATGATGCTTACTTTTCTAATTAAGATCTATTTTAATGATTTAAGACGCCTTAAAATCATAACATTATAAAACCAAAACATTTGCATCATTGTAATTTTTTATATTTTGTTTTCTTTTATGTTAAAGATTAAGGGAAATATGTTTGCAAAAATGCATTTACCACTTTAATTTTTCATTAAAATTTTACATTTTGCTTTCTAATACATTTTTTAATAAAAACTAAACTTTTTCTTTTGCTTGTAAATTTTCTGATTAATTTTTCAGTTTCAAATTAAAAAAAACAGCTGATTGTTTATTTTTGTCCGAACTTACCCAAATAAAAAGTTCGTGCAAATTTGTACAGGAAATTACAAAAAATACTCTCTTAATTGCACAAAAATTGTTATGTGGAACGCTTTTGGGTAACTTTGTGCAAGTTCGGACTGTTTCGTTATGCATCTGGAACAGAGCTAATATTGTTGAGTACTTTATAGCCATTATTATTTTCGTTTTGCTCCTATACTATTTAATAAGTTGCGGAATAAAAAAAAATATATGAAAAATCGTCTGTGAAAGAAAATCTTTACTGCTAAAAAATTAATTAAAAAATATAGAACTTAGTGGCCAAGCATGTGTTACCATTATTTTAACATACAAAGGCAATATAAGATTAGTATTGTTAATTTTCCGTAGTTTGTAATTAATCCTAGAAATATTAAAATGTATGTGTCTTTCAAAATTAACTTTTTCATCCAACCATAATCCAAGACATTTAATATGGCGAACAAATTCAATATCACTACTTTCCATGCGAAGAGTCAAATCTGACACAGAAGTTCCAAAAAAAAAAAACTTTTACCAATAATTTGTTTCCCTATAACCAATAACTGATTATAGAAAAGTTATAATCAGGGCAAGGAACTTCATGCAATATTCAAAATAAACTTCTTTTTTCCTTATTTTTTTTTTTTTGTCAATATTTTACAGCTGGATAAGATGAATGCTTCAATAGCTCGAGCTTTTATTATTCAATTTCGCTTTTAGGAGAAGACATTAACAAAAATAAAATTTTGACATTTCTTAAAGGTATTTAACCCAACAATGTTAAATGTCACAAAAAGTACGAAAAACAGAAGTAAGGAAGAACTTGTAAATCAATTAAAATAGGTAATCATTCATTCAAAGCAAATTTCGATCTACCATGGTAAAATACCATTTGGTTTAAAGATTAATGTTTGACTATTGACGTCATCCGTCGTCAATGGCGGTGAGTGTTAAACTGCAAACCCCTCTGAAGAGATTGTGTGGTTTCAATCGAAACCAGTCAGGGCAACCTGTCCGTGAAAACCTGGGTTCAATTCCCAGCTTAGTCAAGAATGAAAAATTATCAATAAATTTAAATGGATTTCATGTTGTAAAATTTCTTTCTTCATAAAAATAATTTAATGAAAATTAAATTCAATAAACTTAAGCCTGATTAAAATATCGAAATTTATTTTAATTAAAAAATTTGGGATATTAATTAAAAAATTTATTAAATTTGTACCAGTAAACAAATTAGTAATATCCATTAAACGTTTAATTCACTTGATTGAACGTTGAATTCCCTTGATTAAACCTTTAATTCACTTGATGAAATTTTTAATTGAAATAGATTTTATTTTTTATTAATGCTTTAATTAATGAAAAACTTTTCATTTTATTTTTGCATATTTTGCGATTTTTAGTGCGTTAACATCTTTGCCCTGGTTATAATTAATCATTTGCTGCATAACATTCGAGAACTGCCTCACGTTACGAAAAAAGGAAAAGTAAATAATCTGCATAAGCAAATGGGATACAAACAATGTTGTAAAAGTACCACGCCCACTTGTACAATGCAGCCTACTTTTTAACAGATAATGTGTATTAATAACAAGGCTATGTGTTTCACACTTGGATACTATTACTGTAACAGTTCTCAAGAAAAACAGAAATTTATATTGTATTTGTATGGAGAGGTGACAAGTCTACTTGTCCCATTCAGGCCAATTTTTTGAGATCTTGTTCATTGTTAACGAATAAATTTGTACCAAATTTGGATAGTTTAACTGTATATACTTATGTAGAGAGATTACCATTACTGGCTTGCTATATAATTCACAGTCCTAACAATCGTTGTGTCCAGTTAGTTTCTTCTTAGAATACACCTAAAGAGCATTAACTAAAGTACAAATCGTTCTCTTGTGAAAGTTTCACTCGTGATCCGTCCAAATGGAAGAGTATTACTTCGGCCTTTTTGTTTGGCATTACAGAGAATATTCAAAATTTGACAGATTGGGCCGTCGATAGAAAAATATAAGACTATTTATGATGAACAAATATTGTTACGTTACTGCCTTTTCAATAACTTTTTGGTTTATTTGCTTTATAATAAACCTATTGAGTTCTTTTATTGCAACTTAAATAAAATAAACAAAACACAGCACTTTGGGCACATCTTCAGTTTACAAACTTTATTTAGAACTAAGTCACTTTAACAATCTTTATTTATAGCTTTTAGAAACTAATTGCGACCTCTGTGATCTGCACACTTAAACCTTTGTACTAATACTGACTAACGATGTCAACCTTCACGAAATATTTATACTCTGTTCGAGCCCTGACGTCTAGATGGCTCTAGAACATTCGAAGTTTTCGAACTGCTTGGAACATTTTCGAACTGCCTGGACCATTCAATCTTTTATTATCTTAACATAATGCATTTACACTATGGCTAAATTTAAATTGAGCTATTATACATAAATTAATGTATACTTTAAGGCTTAATAATTATCTATATCGAAAATTACAGTGGGCTTGAAGTACAATTATGTATAACAATTTTAACATTACATTTGTACTAGAAAATTCTCTACAGTGATTTTTACGTTAGAAGTATGCATAACTAATACAATAACAGTTTATACTAACAAAATTACTAACAACTGCAAAATAACTAATAAATACAAGATAACTAATACAATAAACTAATTCTTAACAAAAGTTACTTGCGTAACAATATTATAATTTTTTTTTTGTTAAATAAAAGAAAAAAAGAAATATTGCTTACCTAAAAAAACGGCGATCAATTGAAATAAAAATAAATATTTTTAACAATAAAAATTTTCCCTATTATCTTCATTTTGAACATTTAAAAGATTCCAAGAATGATATAAAAATAATTAGTTTATCAGTAAAATTAATTAAAAAACTAGAAGCTTAACGGCAAATAATCACTATTTTAAATGATTATTTCAGTTATAATTAATACTTTTTTATGTTCATTTATTCTGTGTTAAATTTTCTTTTCTTTGAAATTTTAAATTTAATTATTTATGAAGTTTATTAACTTACTTATTTGTTTTTTAAAGCTCAAATTAAAATAAATGAAATTACCCACAACTCTAGTTTCGTTTGTTTAAATTAAATAAATTGTATCTGTTTTTTTTTCTTTTATTAAAATACATTTTTCATTTACTGCTGGGATAATGAAGAAAAACAAATAATTTAATGCAAAAACTTGAAAAACATTCATTAATTTTACCTTGAGTTTTGACGAACTTGTTTTGGGGTACTGGAGTACAAGAGTTTTATGTCTTTCTTTTGTCTTGTTAAAGTCATACATATTATTTGTTCCCAAGCTATTTAATCATCTAAATTACATTGCAATGAATTCCAATGGCATTGTATTTACTAACACAATATTTATAAACAATTTACATGTTTTTTATTCATTATCCCCGGTCATCATTTGTCGCTGTAGTGCTTTTGTCATTAGCTTTTCATTTTTATAGGCTTAAAGTGATCCAAATATATAGTAAGGGTTATTTGAATAAAAGCAGTTTGTTTCTTTTTAAGGTGCATGAAAAAACTATTTGTTCTACAAAATTTATCGCTACTTATTTTAGCCGATATGTTACATGCTAAAGGAGTACCTTCGTATTTTGTCATGAATTTATACATGAGTAGGTGAGATGCAAAACTCGTTCGCTACACTTTATTCGAATTTTGGGAAAATGCAAAAGCATAAAACGCCCGATAAAGGTCGGGCTATTGAGATGTGGATTAAATTTAAACTTAGTTTAACGTAGTCTGAATCTCGGATTTTTCTATCGAAACGTGATTTTTTTATTATTTCATTAAAAACCAATATTTTAAGCAAAACTAAGTCCCTATTTACATTATACGATTTTTGTCGTTGCGAATATTGTCGTTTCTTCTTTGAAGTCGTTCTAATGTTTACATAGTACGATTTTTGTCGTAACAACTTCCTGTGTATACATATATTTTGACACTTCGAATGAATGAACAAAACGAATCGAAGAGTACACTCGCTTGTGTACCCCTTTTAATTCCACTCTCCCCTTTCGCCTAAAAGTTAAGAATCGCAACGACAAAAATCGCATAATGTAAAGTGGGACTAAGCTGTTCCGTCAACATTTTGTAATGTTGTGTTACTTTGGTGAGAGCTTCTCGCATCGAAAAAATCTGAAACAAAATATTCCATCGTTTCTCGAAAAATGAGAAAACAAGTGTCGAAAACTATCAGAAGATATAACGTCGTTACGTTATAAATGTCATAATATTCCACTCGAAGCCTATCTGATATTGCAGATGTTGAGAACGCCAGTTAAACATGTCGTTGACGGCGACCACAATTTTCTAAAATTGAAAAATTTTCAATGACTGCGGCGAAAATACAACAGCCGACTATACCAAATAATGTAAAATGTGGCTTGAATGTTTGTTGTTTTCAAAATAGCTTTGAAAACATTCGTATATTTTTCAAAAATGTTAAAAGCAAAATAGTTAAACAATGAAAAAATCTACCAAGAACAAAATACTTACCTCCTCCGTGTTATTATTCATTGCATTTTGCATTTCTAATATATTATCTAGTGTTAACATTTTTTCTCACCCCGTTTTTATTCGTGAGTGTATTCGACAGATCAAAGCGGGAATTTTCTCACAAGAATGTTACAGAAACACTTCTTCAGTATATTGGCGAGTAATTTCCTTAGGGGACAGCTATTACTCGCCAAAAATATTACAGACACAGGTAAATGAGAAAAACAGCTGTTTGTTTCAATTTATGGCGTTTTTGTTTCATTTCTCACAATTCTCGACGCAGGAGTAACAGAACATGTGCACAGCTTAACAAAACCTAGTTTAACTGAGATATCAAAAGTCTAGCCTAAGTGGACCAAATAAGATGAAGATTTTTGATTCTGAATGGTTATGCAATTCTTGAATGATAACTCAACAGATGAAAAATTTAAACCAACTCCAATATAGAAAAATAAGAGAATTTTCGAAAGAAACGAGTTTTGCTACAACCATATAGGACCGGAATAGTTTTGCAACCCACTGTAGCCCACCAGGAAAATAAATCATCGAATTTTAGTATATTTTAAAAGTTTAACTAATTTATTTTGCAAACAGCGCTAAAAATGTTACAATAGTTCTGTAGAGGAGAGATAAGCTACACCAATACACATCTTTTGAAATATACGGTTTTAATGGTGTTGCACCAGAATTTTTCCTCTATCGGTTGGTGAACTCCTATAAGTCCCATCTAATGTAGTTTTCGAGATAGAAAAGTTAAAAACAACACCAAGTCCAACTTGCTTAGAGGTAAAGGGCATCAAGTGTACTTAGTGTTGTTTACCACTGAATTTGTGGACAATAAGGAGAAATCGCTCAGAGGCAAAAAACATTAAGAGTGCTTTTTTGTAAATTGTGTGTGAGGTCTTTTGTCTTCAGTGTGGCCAGGTCTAAAAAAATTTAAAAGCTAAATCTGGCATTAGACGTGGCCAAAAAATGCTAAAAATGATTTGAAAAAAATTCTAAAATAATGCTAAAATTTTTTAAAGATTTTTGTTAAAAATTTATTACCAGTACAAAATTTTATTCGAAACTAAATACATTTCAGTGATTCATTTTGTAACGAAATTGAAATAAATTGTTATATTTAAGCATGTGGCTAGATTTTGGTAAAGTGGCTAGATTTTTGGTAAAGCATACATATAAATATGTAGCACAGGTAGTTGAGATTAAATTTTAAATTTGGGTGGCCTGCAAACCTCTGATATATGCAAAATTCAAACTATTTTTTTCTATGATTTACAAAATTTTTTAGATTATTTTATTTTTTATAGTTTATAATAATAATTTTTTCAGCAGTTTAGAGCAAACAATTTTTTCGAGCATTTACATCATTGAATTTTTAGCTTAATACAAAGTGAACTTTCCTTGTACTTTTATATCGTTATATTAAAGGGCAAATAATATTTAGAATCGACATGATAAGGGCATTAATAATATTCCCTGAATATTCCATTGTTTTTAACAGGACAGGTGTCTTTACATAAGAATTATCCATTTTCATACGAAATTAATTTTGGGTACAACCATTTCTAGTCAAAATTTGTTATAATTTATAAAAAGTTTTTAGTAAAATCAATAAAACTATTCGTCCAAAATTTTTCAAATAAATAATGCTAAAAAAGCTAAAAACATTTTCCAAAAATGCTAAATAAATGCCAAGTTCTAAATGAAAATTTTGCTGTTATATAAATTTTTAATGCTAAATTTAGCTGAAAAATGCCAAAATGGCCACACTGTTTGTTTTCCATATAACAGAATTTAAAATCTGTAATTTTGGTTTAATTTTATTTATTTAGTCGAATAATTCGAAAACTTTGTTAATAATTCTCAGGATAATTAAATATATTTTTATTTAAAGATGTAGATGTGCTTTCAGTTACTTTTCTCTTCAAAACATCAAGTTTTTTCTCTTCAAAAAAAAATTGATGTAAGGCTTGTATTATTTTTGGGCAATAGCAGAACTTTTGTTGTTGGACTTATTGCTGTTTGTCTGAAGTGATTGCACAGTACCAATACCATCATGGCAGGTAAAGAGCACCAAGTCCAATTAAATAAGTAAAGGTATGTTACCTTATATAACGTAATTTTAATAAGAATGTCATCCACATAAAAAAAAACATATGAGAGTCATATAGAATATTAGGACAAAGGCAATTTTTTAATATAGAAATAAAAGCATTTGTGGCTTTTAACATGTTTTTGCGGTCTGCTGTAAAATTTTCTAAAAGTGGCTTGGGGTAGTTTACCTCCCACCTGTAGAGTTAAGAAATACGAATTTTTAAACAAATGAACTAAAATCTTTTTATCACTCGTTAGCAGAAACGTGGAATACCCGCTCCACTATTGCAGTGTGAATATAAAAAGTGCCATTCAGCAAAAAAAAAAAAATAGACTTGATTTAAAATATGCATGTTTGCAAAAATATGCCATTTTAAACTAAAGTTACATTTTGTAAAAATACTACTTTACAATAATTAAATAAAAAAAAACTTCTTTACGAAAGCAAAACCTACCTCTAATAAGATTTCTTACAGTGTAGTATATCGCTTGCATGAGCCACTGTAAATTGTCTCTGATAATAATGATTTTGATGATGCATTAAGCAGGTATACAATTTATGGTTTTCCAAAACAAGCTTTTGCGATTGGACTTGAGAGCTTTGTTTGTTTACAAATTTCCAAATGTCTTGCACTTAACGAGACATGTTTAGACGATGCTGCTCGAATACACGCTCGTGGTGCATATTGACTTAAACATGAGGGAAATTTATTTGGGTGCACATTTTTCTACTAGTTTTTCTTTTAGCATAACTTGTGTTGGCGTTTAATTTGTTTTTTTTTATAGATATTGCCTTTTCCACAGCTTTTGCTAATGCAACAACTTCTGTTGAACATGAACCTTAAATAGCTAGAAGATGTTGATGATGAGCAATGTGTTCCACGTTTTTTTTTTTTGTTATTAAACTTCTTTGGCGAAGGAAACTCAGTCAATGTCTTTGCCTTGTAAGTTTTCTTTGAGTGAGAGAGTATTGGCGCAATGATATTGACATAAACTCGTTTTTTGTTTCAGTTGATTAAGTTTTCCCAGCAGCACCATTAACAATTTTGCTGCATGGGTGAAACATAGAGGCATCAAGTCACTTTTGGATTAATAATGTTTACTTGCTGCCACATGCTTTAGATGCTCTAATGTTTTCCCAAAAACAAAAACTGAGGTACGGGGTTAGAAATTCATATCGATACAGGTTAATTCCATGTGTGTATTTAACAAAGATGACGTCGGTTTTTTTTTGCAAGTTTGCACATGCATATGCATGCCTCATATTGCTACTGCTACTTGGCAAAAGTACGACTACTTAAAGGAGATTTTCAAAAAGAAAACTAAAAAATCTACTCCAACATATAAAGTAATTTCACTTTCTTCTTTGTGAATCATAACACTGCTCATACTTTAAATATTGTATACACTTTTTAGTTAATAATCAAATCAAAATGCAGACTAGACCTGACTTGCATACATTAATAAAATAAAATGCCTTTAGGTTGTAACTTCTTTGGGTTTTTGCATGAAATTAGAGTCATCTTTTTTTAAACTGATGTTTGGCAACTTAAATATTCGCATCTTTAAAATAATTTTTTTGTATGATTTTTTATGAGACATTCATATTCTCTTGTATGGCACTTCGTAGTTGTTTGAAAAATAATGAATAATTGTACAACTTTAAAGCGTATTTAAGCTCAAACAAATCTTTATGAATAAATTTCTCCATAGTTTGATAAAATAATAAACAAAAATTTTTATTTTAGAAATGTGTTTTCAAAAATTTTTAGCGAAAAAACCGCATTCATTATCAGATTTACGCATTTGAAAGTTTGTAATTTTGCTTTTTTTATTTTTATCTAACATTGTAGATATTTTTGTAATAATAAATAAAATATCGACAGTAAACCATAATATTAAGATTTAAACAAACATTTTTTGTTGTATACGGTTAATATGCACATTAGTGAGATCGTTGGGTGTATGGAACAAAAATATTTTTAGTTATCGACCGTAACTCCCCCTTAAAATATTCGTTATAATGGGTGATTTTTTAAGAGCTATAGGAAAGTTTAAAAAAACACATAAAATTCAGAAAAATGCATGAAATCTTTATTTGAATCGTTAGTACGGTCCAGATAATTTAATGTTTGAAGATTATTTCATGCAAATGTTAACCGTGACTGCGCCTCAAATAGTCCATCCGCTTAGTCCAATTTTGGCATACTCTTTCCAACATTTCGGCCGGTATCTCATGAATAAATGATTCAATGTTGTCTTCCAATGCGTCAATTGAAGCGGGCATGTGTGTATAAAGATGAGCTTTAACATAGCCCCACAAAAAATAGTCTAAAGGCGTTAAATCGCACGATCTAGGCGGCCAATTGACCGGTCCCGTACGTGAAATAAAATGTTCACCGAACTCGCCTCTCAATAAGTCCATTGTTAAGCGTGCTGTGTGGCAAGTGGCACCGTCTTGTTAAAACCACATGTCATGCAAGTCAAGCTCTTGCATTTTGGGCAAAAAATAGTTGGATATCATCTCACGGTAGCGCTCACCATTCACAGTTGCGTTACGATTCGCATCATCTTTGAAGAAGTACGGTCCAATGATGCCACCAGCCCATAAACCGCACCAAACTGTGACTTTTTCTGGATGCATTGGTAGCTCTTGCAATGCTTCTGGCTGATCTTCACTCCAAAATCGACAATTCTGCTTATTAACGTACCCATTGAGCCAAAAATTTGGGTCGATTAAACTGACCATAAAATGGAAGAAGCGCGCGATGAACTTTCTTAACAGAGCACGCATTTTGATAATAAAATTCCATAATTTGCAAGCGTTGTTCGTTTGTAAGACAATTCATGGTTAAATTATAGACCAAACTGAAGATGTTTGACAGTGAAACAAAACACGAAACGTGCGTCAGCTGTTTAAACCAGTGTTGCCAAAAAGATAATAGCTAAAAAATCACACGTTAGTTGAAAAATATGGTGTGCAAAAAAATATGTGTATCAAATAAAGGGAAGGCGTTGCGCATCGCCTCTCAATTTTGAAAATGCATTTACAAGGAGAAAAAGCACATTTTTTAATTTTTTGTAAAAATTTTTACATCAGATAACATTTGCAATATAATATGAAATAATCGAAATACGTAATTAACGTGTCTTAGGTCACTTTAACAAGAAAATGTATGAACAAAATTTTGAATATTTTGAGAAACATTTGCATAAGAGCTAATTTTTACTTAAAATAAGCCCGTATATACTTGTATATTACTTTTAATTTAAAAATTTAATTATGATTTAATTTTAGTTGTTTTGAAATAAATTTTCAATTAAAATTTTAATTAAATAACAAAAAATATTAATTGACTTTTTTTCGTTTAAAATAAAATAATTTAAACATGTAGAATTGTTGTTGGGAATTGTCAATATTTATTTGAATAAATTAACACATTGTTTAAAAATTCAAAGTTTTTTGATCACTTTTTTAATTAAAATTAAAAAAATCATTTATTGAAAATATTTTTTCAAAATTTTAAAATTTTTAGTAATCAATATAATCATTTTGGTAATAGGTGCAAAATCAACAACTTGTTTGCTTGATATTATGAATTGAGAACAAATTTGGTGATAGGAGAAATTTAATAATTTTTTCTGTGTTGGGGCTTTTTGAGGATATAATAGAAAATAAATATATGAAAAAAAAGTAAGAGTGCTATATCTGGCTATGTCGAATACTATTTAAGGTGCCCGTACACGACATGTTTTTTACATCTGACTTGTCAAATTTCCCACTGCATAATACATACATGTCGCGTGTTACCTTTAAAACATTCAATCTGTAAAAGTCAGACCCAAAGTCATCTGACAAAATTTCAATTAAAGCGTACTCTATTTTCTTCTGACAAGCCATCTGTCATCAGCTGTGTTAGAAATCTATGCCGGGAAGAAACCGGTAGCGGCGGTTTACTATTGTCGGAATCATTAGCCGGTTGAAGTTAATATTTAACAATACCGACATGCATCGTGGTCATTTCACCATTGAATATAAATTAGATTCATATATATAAAAAATAACGTTTCATTATAATTTCCTAAATAGGTTTCATCGAATTTAATAAAAAATGTTAAGATGGTTGAACTCGTTTACGGCGCAAGTATAACTTTTTGTGGCGGCAGCACGCTATTTTGAAACCGAGAACTACTTTGGATTCTGCAATAACTATTCGAAAAAAAAAAACAGTGACAATGTCAGAATCAAATGTACATTTATGACCAAAAATTATTAACCTTATGTTAAACAGCAATTTTGACAGACATTCACTATTACATGTGACTTGAAAAGTTTACAAGTCAGATGTAAAAAACATGTCGTGTACATGCACCTTTACGCTTCACCATGGTGCGTATGAATAGAAAGTTATAACTGGTGGTTACATTTTAAGGGCCGATGTTGAATGTGAACCACACCTAAACGTCAAGTGTTTTCTGCATTTCCTTTGACATTTCTCATTTTCAGACTAACTCAATTTGAACCATGGAAAGATACACAATCGAGCAAAATCGGCGATGAAATCAAAATGCATATCGTGAAAATCATCTTCAGTGATGAGGCACATTTTCACCTGTGGATTCGTCAATAAGCAGAATTGCCGCATTTGGGCGAATGATAATTCAAGAGCGATTGTTGAAAAACCAATGCACCCACAAAGAGTGACTGTTTAGTGCGGTTTATGTGCTGGCGGCATCATCGGGCCGTATTTTTTTTCCAAAATGAGGCCGGTAAGGCAGTTACTGTGAATGGTGTTCGCTATAGTGAGATGATAACGAACTTTTTATTGCCCGAATTGGGAGATATGGATGTGGACGATATGTGGTTCAAACAGGATGATGCTACTTGCCACACAGCCAATGAAACAATGGCTTTTTTACGCGATAAATTCAATGACCGTTTTATCTCACGTGTTGTCGATGCCAATTGGCCGCAAAGATCATGTGATTTGACAACGTTGGACTGCTTTCTTTGGGGTTATTTGAAAGAAAAGGTGTATGTCGATAAGCCAGCAACAATTCAAGAGCTAAAGGATGATATAATTCGGCACATGAACGGCATAGAACCTCAATTATGGCTCAGCGTCATCGAAAATTTGGACCATCGGATGGAGGTGTGCCGCTGAAGTCGCGATATTTTGTTGCATACATAATTGAACCATACCAATATTATCATAATAAAATGAAATGACAACAATTTCCTAAATAATTTGTGTTTTAATCAAAATCAACATCGGTACAATTAAACCACCCTTTATAAATACTGTATTCAGATATAATTTTAATCCATTTTGTGCCACGTGCACTCCTCCAATCCCGCTCACATTTTGTGGGATGTTGTGTATTGATAACAGATATTTTTGGAGCTTATTTAGAAGCTTTGGCTCTTTCCGTTCTTCAGATATACATCAATTTATAATCCCTTTGTATGGGAAGTGCCACGCCCATTTCCCCAAGCCTGCCCATTATTTAGAAGGGTATTAATATTAAAATTGCTTGTACTTATTTTGGAAAATTTTGCACTTGCCCTTCTCCAGACATACGGACAAAAGAAATAAACAGACCACGACAAGGTATTTATGGCTAAAATTAGTGGAAGTCGTAGTTTTTGCGCATATCTCAGTCATTTATAAACCGTCCTGGCTGAATTTTAATAACAAACTTTAACGAAGTATATATGACATAAAAATATACAACAACCTTGTCCCCATAACTCCTTGGGTCTTCGAAAAACCCATTTTAACATCCACACGGACAGACGGACATCGTGACAAACTTATATAAACCTCCCATAGTTCTTCTGTACCTGCGATTTAAATGTTACGATTTTCAAGCCATATTTTGTGGCCATATGTGGCGAATGAGCCCAATTTCCTTACTGTTATTAATTTTAAGTAAACGTTATTCATAATATTATGTTCCAAATAATTTTAAATATACTCTGAAGGTTTTACTAAAATCGGAAAACATTAACCCTTAAATCATGATGGTCAAACGTCAAATTTTGACATTCGAGTATTTGGAATTTTTAAAGGAAAGATATCGAAACATTGTTTCTTTTTGTGATGCTTTTCATAAAACTGGAGAAAAATATACCCAAGTCAAACGAAGACTAAACAGTGCAAATGGAGATTAACCTATAAATGCACTTAGGGTCAAAATACCACCAAACTTTTCAAACTATAAAAAACCTTTCCTTTTTCCGATACCGAAAATTTTTTGTACTCGGTATTTTTAAGCTATAACGGCAATTTAAAGGGGAAGTCATGATCAAAACAACAAAGTTGAAAAATAACTACCACCCTAATGTAGATATATACATATCGCCACCCTAAAGGCAAACGGACGTAATTACATAAAATTTTCATTTAAACACTGCAAGTTTCTCACATTCAAAAGCCAAGACTAATTTATTGTTATTGATTTTCTAACGTCTTTTGCATTCCTGCAAAAAATAAAAGTGTTTTTTTATCCGTTTGCATTTGAGGTTACGATATAAATGTATGCATTTTGAATCAATCTAAATTTAGATCTTGGACTTTAAATTGGCATACCACTAAAAAAATCGCGACAGAGGAACCAATGTGAAACTGGAATTGCCGCAGTGGAATGTGAGTTATACCCAACCGGGCAATTTCCTATCTGCTGGAAAGTTGCTAATGTAACGCTAATTCCTAAAAACGGAGTGGCTAATAACCCTGAAAATTACCGCCCAATTGCAATTTGTTTGGCACTTTCCAAAGTTATGGAGAGTGTGTTAAATAACCATCTTGTCAAATTTTTAGAGTAAAATTACCTACTAAGCGACCGCCAGTCAGGCTTTCGTGGACATGAGGATACAATATGATGTCCGATGGACGGAACATATATTGAAGGTGCCGAAAGAAGCATTTTTGAAACGGTGTAAGATATACTTCACTCCATCTGATTTCCTTACTATTTATACCATCTATATTCGACCGCGAATGGAATACAACTCTCATGTATGGGCCGGTGCTTCAAAGTCTATTTTGGAGCTTCTCGACCGTGTGCAGGAGAGGTCGAATGTTCTCATTGGTGACAGTAGGGTATCGAATTCTATTGACTCCCTTGAACACGGTTGCAATGTGGGTTGTATTTGCCTGTTTTATCATTACTACAATGGGATGTGTTCTGATGAAATTAGGGATCTGGTTCCCGAAACCAATACGTTTGTTCGAAATACACGTTTTCCTCAAGAACTCATCCTTTTATAGTCGATTGGTCGCTAAATCGTACAACGTACAGAGAAAATTGGTTTTTTGGCCGGACTATTCATATGTGGAACAACCTTCCTGCTGAAGTCTTGCCTCTCACTTTCGACATGAATAATTTCAAGTCGAATGTTGACAAACACTACTTCCTTTATCTCTCTTCCCATAACCTTTTTTCCTAGTTCCAACACAATGCATTACATTTGTAGGGGTAAAAAAAAAACTTTCGGAAAGGGAGGTCTTATAAATGTCTAATTAAGGACATCATTTTTACCCAGAATCAGATGGAGAAGGTCGGCCTGCTGGCTGTTTTCTATGTGAATTTCTCCATTTAAATTGAACTGCTGTGAAAATTATATTGTTATGTGTGGTTACTAAGCAAGTTAGTCATATGTATGTATGTTAGAATTATTTTCCCTCTAATTTAATCTTTAAAAAAATTTTCTCCTTGCTTTCTCTAGATAGAAATAAATCTAATTTATGGCACGACTTCTTCTCCAATCCCCCCATATTCAGTCAGATGTTGTGTGTTGATAACTAAGATGCTTGAACTAAATTTGGAAACTTTAGCTCTCTTTGTTCTCTAGATAAACATAAATTTATTTGGTCTTTGTTTGGGAGCTGCCACGCCCACTTAAAACTTCCAAAATATATATAGTACTAGCATTTAACCCGCTACTTCGTTTGCATCTCCTTTTCTTTCGTGGACATATTTTTACGCCAAAGTTTATGTTTCTAGGTTTTAACCCGCTACTTTGTAATAGGTACGATTTTCACCTCTTAAACGTTCGAATTTCGAAAATATACCAAATTTTTATTTGTGAAATTTTTTTATTTCAATGTTTATTGGTTTAATATATTGATTGCGTGGCAAAACAGTTTTAAAATACAGGTTTTACCCGTTTACTCCCCAAAAGGTTCGAATTTCAAAAAAGTACCAGAAACCTATACGCTTATTTTTTTTTGAACAACAATAAGTACTAAATTTTTGAATAAAAAAAAATGTTTTGTAAAAAAGTACCAAAAATAGTTACGGTTTTTACCCCTTAAATGTCCGAATTTCGAAAAAGTACCAAATATCCGTATTTGGATTGTTTAGATAAGTTTGAAATGTGATATAACCCTTATTTCTATGTTTATGGGTTTAAAAGATAGATGGGGTGACAAAAAAGTACTAAAATAAAGATTTTACCCGTTTACTTCCTATTTCCCCTTTTTGGTACTTTTTTCTCCCCATTGAAGCATAAAAAATTTCAATATTGTAGTGGGAGCCCATAATTTAATACGTATATGTCAATAAATAAAAAAAAAAAAATTATTTATAAAAAAAGTACCAAAATTTTAATTAGGCTTAAGTTCATTGAATTTAATTTTCATTAAATTATTTTTATGAAGACAGGAATTTTACAACATGAAATCAATTAAAATTTTTATTGATAATTTTTCATTCTTGACTGCGCTGAGATTTTAACCCAGGCGTTTACGGACAGGTTGCCAGACTAGTTCCGATTGTAACCACACAATCTCTTCAGTGGGGTTTGCCGTCTTACTCACTCGGCTATTGCAGCCGGATGACGTCAATAGTCAAACATCAATCTTTAAGCCAAATGGTATTTCACCTTGGTAGATCGAAATTTGCTTTTTGAATGAATGAATATCTATTTTTAATTGATTTACATGTTCTTCCTAACTTCTGTTTTTTCGTACTTTTTGTCAATAATCCTTCTTGAAATCCAAAGTACATTTTTTTCAATAAAATAACCACAATACTAATTATTGTTAACAGCTAAGGCACGAGCTATGTTTACATTTGTCCTTCAAGTTGTGCTGAAAAAGGTCAACAAGGAAAAAGAAAGACAAAAACAGGAAAACCCAAAAAATGTACTTTGGATTTCAAGAAGGATTCTTGGCAAAAAGTACGAAATAACAGAAGTTAGGAAGACGGCAAACCCCACTGAAGAGATTGTGTGGTTACAATCGAAACTAGTCTGGGCAACCTGTCCGTAAACGCCTGGGTTCAAATCTCAGCGCAGTCAAGAATGAAAAATTATCAATAAAAATTTTAATTGATTTCATGTTGTAAAATTCCTGTCTTCATAAAAATAATTTAATGAAAATTAAATTCAATGAACTTAAGCCTAATTGAAATATCTAAATTTGGATTAAAAACCATTAACAGTTCAATAAAATAACCACAATACTAATTATTGTACCAAAAATAGTTACGCTTTTTACCCCTTAAACGTCCGAATTTCGTAAAAGTACCAAATTAGTATTTGGATTTTTTAGATTAGTTTCAAATGTGATATAAGCCTTATTTCTATGTTTATGGGTAAGATAGATGGGGTGACAAAAAAGTACAAAAATACAGGTTTTACCCGTTTACTCCGTTAAAGGGCTGAATTTCCAAAAAGTGCCAGACACCTGTCCGCTTATTTTTCTAAAGAACAACGATAAGCCTTAAACATTTTTTTAAATCTCTTTTAGTTTTAGTGATATAAGGTTACCGAATTTTATCGTTTTGCCATTTTTTAACCCCTACACATTCGAATTTCCAAAAATCCCGTCTTAGTGGATCGATTTGGGGAGAGACCAACCCCTGGTTCAAATTTCAAGTTTTTAGCTTCAGGCGCTTAGGCTGTGCGATGATGAATCAGTCAGTCAGTCAATCAGTGAGTCAGTAACGTTAAAATTTTATATGTATATATATGTAGATAAAGCTCCTCCCAGACCATAAGTAATATATTGTAAAAGTTTCATAAAGCCGGGCTCACCCGCTTAAGCGGCTATAAGGTAAGAACAAATACATATTTAATTCCGAAGTCATAAATTAAACACTCGAGTACCCTCCAAGCAATTGGTAGAGTGTTTTTCGATTATCTACGAATTTTAACTACATCGTCACATTTGGTAGTTAAACAGTAGATTTTTCGGAATTTAGCAACAACAAAATACGTTAGAATCAAATTATGAGTTCTTAAATTATACTTTTTCGTCACTTTAATAAGTTGTTCAGATAAATTTAACAGTTATACAACTGCAACAATGGCACAATTGAACATTTCACATATTATATTGACTTCTTCGCAACGATTTGCTGTTTAATAGTGAATATTTCAAAAGCAAAATGCGTAAAAGAGCACAGTTTGTATTTAAGTTGCCATGTGATCGGTGCTACGTGCGTGTAAAATAATATAAATTTAAAAAATTATGTAAAATGAAATAGTTATCGTATTGTACTTAAAATTAGGACTCCGCGGAATCAAAATGTTACCGAAAAGTGTTGTAGTTCACGAAAGTTGTATAAATGAGTGCACAAAACAGCCCAAACTTAATCTACGGTTAGATTGGTTAAATGTTTAATAATTTCTCATGCATATTTTTTAGAGCAAATGAAGACGAAATTAAAAATAATAATTTAATAATAATCTTTTTTTAAAGGATATTAGTGATTTTTTTAAACTGTTTGTTTATTTAATGACTTCAAAAATTTTTGTGTAAAAATTTGTGTGTTTGTTAAATTTTTCTAGTGAACATCAACGTTATTAGGGAAGAAAATTTGTTAAATAAGTTTTGTAAAGCAATAAAAAGAAATGCTAGTTATAATATGATGAAAGTGTACAAAGTTAGTGTTTCAACAAATTTGTGATTTTGTGTAATTCCCTTTAACAAAATTTGTCCTCATTAGGTTTTTAACTTTAAAACATTATTAGCTATTTTGATTAAATGTACTATAGATTTTTTAATATTTGTTTACTTAGATTTTCCTTACAAAATCAAACAAAGATAAACAGTAAAATGGCCCATTTTTTATTATAAAGAACAATAAGAAAAAATGTAACTTTAAAAGAGGGCTTTTTGGAGCCAAAAGCGATACTACTAAATTTAATTGATATTAAACTTCCAAAGCACTCTTATTCGTCATAAAATATAGTCACTAAGTGGATTCTTAAAGTAAATATTACCATAGTGGGACACTTCTTCCCGAACGATGTAACTACATCAATAAGATATATAGATTTTTGCTAAATGGGGAAACTTTTTAGATTATTTTTCGATCGAAATTGTTTGCAGGGTAACTAAGCTCATTTATGTATTAAAAAAACGACCGCGATCGGGAGCATGTATGTGTTTTGTGCGCCCTAGTTAGAACCATACATATATAACTCGATATCAATGAAATTTTATAAGAGAGTAAATTTCTTTCGGCATAAAATGTTTGCTTAACCTTCACCTCTAACAATCAAGATAAGAAAGAAACGAAATCAAACATACTTATTCCCAAGAGCATTAACCGCTCTTAAAATTATAATTCAAACCATTTTAATAGCTTTTGCAATAAAATGAGAAAACAGGATTATATTAGCTTTTTAATGAAAAATTATGATTTATTTCACAATTGAACATTTCTTTAATTGCAATTTTAATTAAAATTTTGTTATTTAAACAATAACTTTTTGTCTCTTTTAATGAGTTGCAATATTTGTATATGTAGTAGCTTTTTTTTCTAACAAGAAGACAATTGCAGCACGTTGCTTTATCTTCTATACGAACATAAAACATATGTATGTATGTAATACGCTTGCAACATTTGTTGTCAGTCCGTCCATCTCTCTGTCTGTCTGACTGTGCAGATGTATTTGTAAATGAAACAAAAGTTCCCACAATCGAAATTAAATTTTAATAATACGGTTTTTTTTGGGGGAGTAAGTGTGTAGTTCCACATTACAAAAGAAAAAAAAGAAAAAAATAAATTAAGCATGAAAATCTTAAGTGTAAAGAAAAACCACTAAAATATAAAAACAAGAAACACACAAGAAAAGAAGACACGAAATGAAAAATTTCCAACACCTCGGTAACCTAATCAGAAGACGTATTTATACGAGTTACTATGATGATGATGATGACGAAAATGCAATTGCCCTGGTATGAATGCTGTCTCTTGCTCTTCAAATTTGGAGGGTTGCTTGGAATGGAAGGTTTTTCGTTGGGTAGCAGAGAAAAGCGTTGGTGATTAAAATTACATAGTTACTGTTGTGAATGACACCGTTGGGTGTCATCGCATGATTTGAAGGCATCTCTAGGTGTCATTGTTTGTTTTTAGTTTAAAAGTCATTACACGAATACTCGCTCCGACTCCAACGAGATGTAGAAGTCCCCATCTAGTCTGAGTGTAACAAAAAGAAATAGAAAAAAAAGCAAAACGCCGACAACAACTGCGAAAGGTAAAAAGTGAAAATTTTTTTCTGCATAATTACGAACTTTTCACAACAGCAACAACAACAAAAACGGACCCATGTGAACTTGAAGTTACAATAAAAAATTAAATTACCACCGCCAACTACCATCTTGAGCTTGGTTCAAATCGCCTTTGTTTTCGATAAAACATTTTTCTTCTGATGTTGTAAGCAGTTGTTGTAAATAAATCCAAAATTATGCGGTAAATGCGAAAACAAACCAATCAAATGTGCTTTTTTCTTCTTCTTCTTCTTCTAGTTGCTTGTACTCTCTGTACGCATGAAATTGTAATGTGCAAATATGTAATTTAAATTAAATGAACAACATTTTCTTTAGATGTTTAAGGGGGTCGGTAGACTTTAAACGTCATTAAAATATAATTCTTAAACTCAATTAATACCGATGAATTTTATTTAATTGAAATTTTTATTTTCAAGGCCAAATTTTAGATTGAATATTCTAGATTGTTGGACGTGTGACACTAATAATCGAGTACGCTCAAAATCTCATAGAAGTCCCAGTACGTGACCAAAGAATTAAGCTCGACACATATTCCAATAAAGTTCCGGAATCACTGGCACCAGTTAGAATATTTAACAAAGCTATAAAAACAATATGTGGCGCGCCTTAGGATAGTCGAGTTTCCCAATGAAGCACTTTTTATGGTATCGCCTGCAAAGCAGGGCAAATAAATTATTATTTTAATAACTCTTATTTCTGAATGCCTATTAAAAAAAATCCTTATAAGTATAGACATATTTCCGCGATAGTTTCTATTAAATGGTATAATTTATTTTTGTGTTCCTACTGCTAATGGGTACTTTACACTTTCACATAAGTATTTTGTATTTTGAGGAAAACACAACACTGTCATGATAAGTTGTTATTGTTTTTTAAAAAAATTTCAAGCAATAATTAGATCAAAAATGGATTTTTGTCAAAATACGTTAGACTTGTCTGATAATGTAAAAAAGCCTTAAATGAGAGTCTAGGAATTCTAGAAATATGGAAAATAGTTAGTCCCGATTCATACGTTGCAAGTCTTATGGATAAACTTATCACATTTTCTTCTTTGAATCAGCTTCGGTGTTCACACAATGCTTGTCTTAATGCTGAAATATTACTTTTTTATGTATGAAGTACAGTTGAACCTCTGTTATACGGGTCTCTATTAACCGGTTACATCTTTTAACCGGCATGCAGCTCGCTTTCTTTTACAACCTCTATTATCCGCGATTTTTACCCCTTTAATTCGCGCTTCTTTTTTATGCCTCTATCAACCGTGTTTTACCTCTTTTATCCGCATCAACAAGCATAAGTTTATTTTCTTTTCCAATCAAATACACATAAGCATAATTCGGCGATTCCCATTTTTTGTTATGCATTCACTCATGTTTATACTACATACAAATACATACATAGAACGTACCAACTTAAAATACCTTTGTAAAATGAAGACCAACATTTTTAGTTAAAAAATTAACCGTGTTTTTCGATTATCCGTGCCTAGTCCGGTCCCGTGCGAGCCGGATAATCGAGGTTCAACTTACATACAAACTTATGTGTGCGTTTTTTACATTAAGGGCTAATAAATCATAGCAAGTTAAACTCTCTTTTTTGGTTTAAAATGTGTTTCAGCCAACAAATCTATAAATCAGAAAACATATAAACCATCTTTAAACGCATAAAATTGGGCGTTTAAACTACCAATACAAACCATATGAATTTGTCAACATTTATCGTAGTGCTGCCACATGTTACTTTTTAAACTACATATAATATATGTGACACTGATTTACTACTGTTGAGTTTAAGCTACATATAAATTTAAGTTTAGTTAAACTAAACCAGCGTTTAAACACTCACTGAATTATTAGCCATAATAATGAGAAAACAAAACGTATATCACGAGTACATCAAGCTGAGTACTCGTTTATTTTCCTCTCCTCTCTCACTCGCCGATAAAGTGTCAAGCTGATCAATATGACTTGCAACGTATGAATTGGGACTTATCACATGTTTGCTAGAGCGTCGGAAAATGGTCCATTGGGTGCCTATTGTGTTCAATTTCTTTCCTATTACATGTTTTTAAGCAAAAAATAAGTAAGAAGCTATATTCGGTCAAGCCCAACAATATGATATCCTACACCACAGTACAGTATATAAGAACACATTTTTGCAAGTGTAGCTATTAAGGACCTAGTTTTGAAAAACTTGCGTGTGGCTTTACGAACAGGGATATATCTATGTTTTAAATTTCATTAAAATCGGTTCGATTGTTTCTGAAAGGCAGAAATTGCCCCCTATCTCCCCACGTTGTCCTATTTTGTAAAAAGATGCATAGCTTATGTGGATCTATCTAAGTTTGTTTTAAATTTCATTAAAATTGGTTTGATAGTGGGCACAAAGACCCTATTCCAGAAAGCAGCGTGTATGGGGCTATACATATGATATAATAGACCGATTCGCCCAATTTTCAATAGGCTTGGACCTTGAATTTGAACATATGTACCAAATTTCATCAAATTAACTTCAAAATTGCGACCTGTACTGTGCGCACAAGGTTACATGGACAGCCAGCCGGACGGACATCGTAAGATCGACTCGGAAAGTAATTCTGAGTCGAACATTTATCCATAAAAAAAATTATAAACTGTAAATTTCCATGTCATTTAAAATTCAAATTTATATTGTTATCATTATCTTTGATAATATAAACAAAATAATAAAAAAATAAATATTCTTACTCTCTTGAAAAATAATTATTTGGTCACTAAGAAGTCATTTAGACAATTCACAAAGTGTGCTATTGTGTCATATTGGTTGCATTTTCTATAATTTTATGAACGTGACATGTACAAAAATAGAGCAAGTGCAATCAACTTGACACTTTGTGAATTCCTTAATTATTTTATTAACAAATTTAAAATATTAAACCTTTAATTAGTATTTGTTAACAAATACCAACGGTCTTATCAAAAAACTAAAATAGAAGTAAAAAAATTAACAATTCAATTGGCATGCAATCAATCCCCATTTCTGATTGTATTCCAAGGTAATTTGTATAATGTTTTCTTGGTTTCTTATCATTTTATAGAATTTTCTTTAAATTTGATTGCTACAAACCTAATTTGTTTAATCAATTCTAACTAAAAATATCCCGAATTATTTACGTCCAATTGAATTTATATTAATTATGATATCAATTATTTTTCGGCAATGCAGATAATGAATTAAAATGTATTTCCGTAAAATATACCCAGAAAAAATTAAAGTTACTTTAGTTAGAGAGTCTTTAGGGAAAATTTATATTCCCAACTAGGACAAGCATAAAGCCAGATTAAGTAAGCATTAGAAAAAATTTAACAAGTAAGAAGTATAGTCAGTCCACCCCGACCATATGATACGTTACACCACAATATATTAGTTTGCCCTTTTAAGGACCCATGGGCAATCATGGACCCGTTAGTACAAAATTATGTTATTAGATTAAGATTCATGTTAAGCTACTTTGTGCCACAAATCACTTTCGAAAAACGCAAAAGAAAAGAACAAACTTAGTCTCAAATTGCTTGAAGTTATCCTAAACAGTTTGGGATTGAAATCCAGCAACATCGGTTTAGTAGGATCAGAACTATGAATTAAAATGTGAAACCACCACCCTAAAAAAAATTTAAAACTTTGATACAAAAACTAACATAAATGGTGGAAAAATGCACGGAATAATATAAAAAATTTTGGTGAATTTCGTGAAGATCGGTCCATAATTGACCACAGGCCCCATATAAACCCTACTCGCGGAAAACAGTTTAGTACGCCTAAAACCGTAATAAATAGCGCTATCATATTAAAATTTAATACGTCACAGTTTTATAGGACCGCATATCACACTGAAATTTTTTTTGAAGATCGGTCCATAATTTACACTAGGCCCCATATAAACCCTTCTCCCGGAAAACAGTTTAGTACGCCTAAAAACCAAATAAAGACCACTTTGGGAAAATACATTAATTCGCCTAAAACCATAACAGATTTAGATATTGCGGTAAAATTTCTTCCAACTAATTTTGTGAAATTAACTGTAAACACTTAAACTAATTACACTGCTGTATTATAATTAATTATAATTTTTTTTTTGTAATACCAGAAATCAGTCTTCAGAATTTTGGGATGATTGGTCCATAATTTACCATAGATCCAATACAAATTACCCTCCTAAAAATTATTTTAGATCGGCTAAAATTGTTACGAATCATGATATTTTACTTAAGCCAGTTCAAAGTTCTAACATGAAACGCATAAAACTTTCTTATTGTCGGTCAATAATTTACTTTAGGTCTAAACCGCAACCAATTTTAATGCTGATGTTCGTTTTTGTGAAGCTTAACTTTAAGAGTTGATACAGTTAAGCAAGGCACTGGTACGACAAATTCAGGAAATACGTTCCGAGGATTCTTGGCTAATCCTGCTTTGTTTTCCGAAATCACTCGTCTAGATGAAGACATAATCAAGAGGTTTGTAATAACTCTCGAAGCTATAACAATCACCGAGGCAGAAGATCCAAAAATAAATTGGTAATTTTTGTCTGGAGACGGCAAAAGAGTTTGTTGCACTGTATTAAACTGTAGGACTGCTACAATATGCCACCTACAATCCACAAAATTCTCATTCATGGAAAAGACATAATTGAAAAGTGCGATTTTTCCTGTAGGTTTACTATCCGAAGAGGCGCAGGAAAGTCGTTACAAAGACTATATTTATCACCTCAGACACTCCAGAGAATGCACTCAAGTTGCCGCGAACGCAGATATTATGCACCGAATAATGGTAACAACAGATCCCATGATCTCACATTTGACTCCTTCGTTTAGACCGAAAAGCATAGTGATATAAGCGACGAAGTTGAGGCTCTTTTAGAATAACAATATTAATAATACAATTGATATATTTTCGTACAAGTTAAATTCCGGTTTACACTGTCACACAAGTCTTAAGTATTTTGACGAAAATACTTTCTTGATGTAATTATTGTTTGAAAACAATAACAACTTAAAAGTACCCTTAAGTAGTATTTATAACATATATCGTTGCTTAAAACGCAAAATGGTCTGACTGATGGTCTGAAAACCCTTATAGATTTTTTATTAATTGCAGCATGTTTCATAAGGAAATTATTAAAATAAATCATTTAAATTTTTTTTTTGTTAGTTAGGGCTTTTTACATTGTGTCTTATTATATAAAAATAACTAAATTTGTGATGAAATCACTACATATTTTGAAAAAATTTAATTTTTTTCCTCACCTCCATACAAAAAACCTAGTGTGCGACGAGTTTCGGCATTGCCGAAAATAGCACTCTTACTTATTTTTTCTAGTGATGTTTGTCTAGTCTTCTTTCAAAGTTTTGTTTTTGTTTACACAAAGTCCACGTGTTGTGTTGAGATAGTGTGTTTAATTAATTTTTTTTATTATTTTACCCTCCAGTGAATGAGGGTATACTAAGTTTGTCATTCCGTGTGAAACTTTTTTATTATACATCTAAGACCCCATGAAGTATATATATTCTGGCTTCTTGAGTAATTCTGAGTCGATTTAGCCATGTCCGTCTGTCTGTCCGTCTGTTGAAAACACGCTCACATTCGAGAAACGCAAAAGGAAAGAACAAACTTGGTCTCAAAGTGCTTGTAGTAATCCTAAGCAGCTTGGGATTAAAATCCAGCAATATCGGTTCCGTAGGATCAGAACTATGAATCAAAATGTGAAACCACCACCCAAAAAAAATTGATAATTTTGATACAAAAACTAATATAAATGGTGGAATTATACACGGACTGATATACAATTTTGCATGAATTCGCTTTATACTTTATACTAGACTTCAAATCATACTGTTAAATTTCGTGAAGATCGGTCCATAATTGACCATAGGCCCCATATAAGCCCTTCTACCGGAAAACATTTAAGTACGCCTAAATACGTAAAAAATAAAGCTATCATACTAAAATTTGGTACGTCACAGTTTTATAAGACCAGAAATCACACTGTTAAATCTTTTGAAGATCAGTCCATAAATAACCCTAGACCCATATAAACCCTACTCCCGGAAAAGAGTTTAGTACGCCGAAAACCGTAATAAATAACGCTATCATACTTAAATTTGGTACGTCACAGTTTATAGGACCAGAAATCGCACTGTAAAATTTTTTGAAGATCGGTCCATAAGTTACACTAGGTCCCATATAAACCCTACTCCCGGAAAACAGTTTAGTACGCCTAAGACCGTAATAAATAATTCTATCATAATCAAATTCGGTCCGGTACAGTTTTGTAGAACAAGAAAGCACACTGAGAAATTTTGCGAAGATCAGTCCATAATTAACCCTATACGCCATATAAACCCTACTCCCGGAAATCATTTTAATACGCCTTAAACCGTAATTAATAACGCTATCATACTAAAATTTGGTACGTCACAGTTTTATAGGACCAGAAATCATAATTTACTATAGGTCCGATACAAATTACCCTCCTTAAAAGGTTTTTAGTACGGCTAAAAATGTTACGAATCATAATATTTTACTCAAGCCAGTTCAAAGTTCTAACAAGAAACGCATAAAGCTTTCTTATTGTCGGTCAATAATTTACTATAGGTCTAAACCGCAAACAATTTTAATGCTGGCGTTCGTTTTTGTGAAGCTTATTTAATAATATGTATTTATCATATTTAGCCCACTCCTGTCGGTGGAGGGTATCAAAGATTCGGCACAGCCGAATATAGCTATCTAACTTGTTTTAATTAAAATTAAAGAATATATTGGCCATAATGTCATAAACATTAGCTAACAATTTATTTATTTCATCACGTTTATCGCCACAATTTGATTTTTGCTTAAAATAATTTTCCACGTATTCGGAGACAAATTTCCACATATGTTTTAATGTTGTATTTGTTGCCTTAGTGCTGCCACCTGTATGATTTAACCAGTAATGCCGGGAATTTTTGCTTTTTGCAGGGATTTTTTCAAAAATTTAAGGCGTAGGGAAAAATGGGCAGATTTTTTATTTTAAGGCAAATGTAGGGAATTTTCCAAATATTATATCATTTTCAATATATTATGTAAAAATACGTAAATATTCGTATTACTTTTATTTAAAAATTTAAATTTTTCATATACAATAGCATTTAAGTACAAATGTAATATTTTACTATGAGCCCTAACAGCCTGGCAATCTTCAACAAGTGCCAAAACCATGTACGTATACATAAGGGGGGCGCGAATATTCGAGTTCGTATTTGCGAACAACTTGCTTATTTTTTCTATTTGCATTCGCAACCACATTCGCTAAAATGTATGCGAATATTAAAAGAGAAAATTTAATGAATAAAATTCCTACATAGCCGAGAAAAAACAATCACACCTTCTAAACTAAGAGAAATAAAATCATACAATTTGGAATTTTTAAAAAATGTAATGTAAACTTTTAAGGATGTGGATGGATATATTTTTAAAAGGAAATATTTTTTTATATTTTTGTTTAGGGGAACTGAAGTAAATATTTGTTTAAAATTCTACAGAGCCTTCCCTTTTATTTGGTATCGAGTTTGCTTAAAAATATTCGATACTTATAATAAAAAAATTATTTATAGCCTATTTCCGATGTGCGAAAGAATTCTTTCTTTCGTATAAATACATTGAAAACAAAAACAAATTTTTAGACTTTGTTTTTGTTTTCAATGTAGTTATGCGAACGAAAGAATTCTTTCGCACATTGGAAATAGGCAATTAAAATATGTTCCTTTAAAAAGGTTAAATCCTTTAAAAAAAAGACAAAGTGATGAGGAAATGGAAATCAAACACGCAGTTTGACTGTGGATTGAAGGATATAGTATAGTGGCGTTTCTGCCAAAAACCAAAAAAATTTTAAATTTTCACACAGTGCTTTTTTTTAATTAAATTTTTTATGTGTGAGTATGGGATTGTACATATTAATTTTGTTTTTTTCTTGTTGTTAATAAGTCCTTTAATTATAATATTAAAAAAATGTTAACATTCTTAACGTAGGGAATTGTGTAGGTATAATTTTTTTGGTTGTAGGAAAAAAGGGATTTATTTTTAGACACGTAGGGATTTTTTGAAATTTCTATTGGCATCACTGGACTTAACAATGAAATAAAAATTTACTATATTAAAAAATATTTTTATTATTTAAAACGAAATATAAGAGATTTTAAATAATGATAACATTTTAGCTAATCACCAAAAGAAACGTTAAGTAACTTTTAACTAAATAAAAAAGTGACCACTTTCGTATTTTTAGCCACAAATGAATTAAAATAAACTTTCAATATTCGCTCACTCTTATGTTTTATTTAATTTAGATTTTCCGGCATAAAAGGAGCATCCACTTCCTTAACTCACCACGTTGAGAAAAATGTCAAACTCACAACGACAAACAGCAACGTCAAACGACAAACGTGATGCGGTTAGAGGTTGGATGCTTCTTCGGATGATGGCGTTCATTTTTAAATCATCTTTGGCGCAAGTTTCTTTAATTGTTGGATTGTCTTGGCACTTTAAAAAATATTTTTTAAACATTTTTTTGTAGTTTTATCGTGCTGTTTTTTGACGTTTTTATCGTTGTTGTATTTTTAAGCCACATTTGAAACATTTTGAAAATTATGATGATATTTATACTAAAGTAGTTGAACGTTGTTGTATGATACTTTTATTATTTCTTTTGAACTTGGGCGTTTTTTTTAAATAGTTTTAATATTATTTCCCTCGTTGATGGTTTTCATAAATGAATACGAGTAAATGAAAAAAGTAGCTGATGCTTTGAACTCGGGATATGTGGACAATTTAAATAAAAGTAAAAGTTTATTATGTATTTAATTTATTTATTATAGTTGTACACAGGTCGGTAACATGTACAAAGTAGACAATTTTTTAAAATAAACCACTAATTTTGATAACACTTTTTCGCGTTTCTTGTAAACTTTGTACGTGCATTTGATTAGATAATTACATATTTTATATTTTTGAAGAATCGACCTAAATGTTGTCTTTTTTTGTTTATGTTTTCTCTCTGTGACAATTAAATAATTTTTGTTTTGATTTCCCGGTTTCCATTTATTGTCTGTCAGTCATTGTGTTGGTTAATTTTAAGCAATTTATCTTTCTCCGTTATTATTTTCTTCTGTTTTTTTTTTAATTAAATTATACTTTTCGTAAATATAAATGAAAATCGTTTTATTAAAAAATGTTTACCATTTGTATTTGATTAAAGGCGTTAGTTTTTTAAATTGCACGCGTGCTGCGCATGCATTTTGTAACTGATTAAGTGTGAGTTTTTCGAGAGATGGGGGGAAGGTTTTATTAGTGTTAATGATTGATTGATACGCAGTTGTAATGAATTTAATTACATAATATACTACAAAGAAATTCCAATGCATAACAATTTCATAATAAATTTTGGCAAGAAATTATTAAGAGAGTTTATTAATTTATAAATATTATTTTTATACCTTCCGCAGCAAGTTGTGAAGAGGGTATACTTAGTTTATCATTCCGTGTGAAACTTTTTTAATATCCATCTAAGACCCCATAATGTATAATTATTCTGGGCCCTTAAGTAATTTTATGTCAATTTAGCCATGTCGCACAGTGCTCTGTCCCCATTTAATTTCATTTTCATTAAATTTTAACAGTACGGAAAACGAATTTTATAACTTACAATCAGTTACTGTAATAATTTTATGAGTGTAGAGATATATTTTTTTAATAATAAATAACTTATATATTAACTTATATAAGATATAATATAATATTTTTTTAGAGTAAAGTATATAATTGTATGATGGCTAATATTCGAAAATCTAATATGCAAATAAAGAAGAAGATAAGTGACAATAATTGGTGATAACAAATAAAATTTTATTATCAAAGTTGTTTTTGGGAATACAACTATTTAATTAAAGATTTTGTTTGTTGTGCTAAATTTCCTTTTTTTTATAATTGATAAAAAAAAAATACTGAAATTTATTGTTGGAGGATAAGCTGTTCCTATGCGCATTTCACTGGTTGCTTAGGCCAGATCATCAGGAAACGTTTTCCTAAATAATTAATCAGCAAACAAGACTACAGAGGGAATGAGAATTACCTACATACACTCAAAAAGTCTAATTTGCAACGATATCAAAGCTCTGTAGTCTTGTTTGCTGATAGCTTTGGCTTTTCTAAAATTATTTAGTAGAACGTTTCCTGATGATCTGGCCTAAGCAACCAGTGAAATGCGCATAGGAACAGCTTATCCTCCAACAATAAATTGCAATACTTTTATCAATTATTAAAAAAGGGAATTAAGCACAACAAACCAAATCTTTTAATAAATAATTGTATTCCCAAAAACAACTTTGATAATAAAATTTTATTTGTTATCACTAATTATTGTTACTTCGGTAGATGTTTTGTACGACAGTTAATAACAAAATCCATAGTTCTATAATTCAATGGATTTTGTATAGAATAGTATATAATTCTATTGAATAGACCATTTGATTACAAAAATGTTACGCCATATTGGACAAAAATCGAATAAAAGCTAAAAATTCTATAATAAGAAAACAAAAGCAATATCATTAAACTTAAATTTTACTTAGTACCACCATCATATTTTCGCATTTTTCTAGAAATGTATGCACCGAATGCAACCAAATTTACAACAAATCTATAACGCATTATTTTAGAATCACTCATTCATTGTCAGTACATTCTTATCATAAATGCGACTAAAACAAAGTTTTTTTAAAAAAAGGATATAAGGGAGGTAGGAATGTCCTTGCACCGAATGCAACAACACTAGAATGTGATATTTTACAGAGAGATACTAGTTTATTATTCAAGTATATTATGTGATATAAATTGTGGCTAAAAATCTAATTTTTTAATTTAGGATGTATGGAATGTAGGCATATCCTTGCAGCGATTTTTCTCAAACTTTAAATTTTTCTCAATTTAGAAATGAATTATCAGTATACTTAATTTTGTCGTTCTGCGATAATAAATCAAGTTTTGCCGATTAGCTATATGGGGACAGAGCACTGTGCGACATTTATGTTTGTTATTCAAAGAACAAGCTACCAAAAAATACTGTTTCTCCATACTAATATTGTTATGTAGTTTGTTTTTTTTTGTCAGTTAAATTATATTTTTTTAAAGTAATAACTGTTAAATTTTACGGAATATACTGTTAAATTAAAAATTAATAAATAATGTATGTAAAATTCATTTATTTTAAATGAAATGTAAATGATCCGTTTCTTAAATAAATTTTTAGTTGTTTTAAATGGATTTTCTGTGCGATTTACCTACATAATATTTTGAGTGTATCTCTTGCTATGTTTATGAGAATCTCTGCGTTGTCATATCGTGTCCATTCTTGTATATTCTCTCGCCATGTTAAATGTCAAGATTTCTTTTAAAAATTAACAATTTTTTAGTGTATGTCAAATAGGCCAAAATTTTTGAATATTTAGTGTTAAAGAAATTATTGTCATATTTAACCAAAACATGTTTAGACCCAATCATAATTTTGTTGTTGCTTCTTAATGGCGAAATAATATAACCATTATATGGTTGCTGGTAAAAATAATATGGTTAAATTAACCACAATATTTTTAAGAAATTTTGTGAAAAACTGTTTTGTTGGAGGTGACCATATTGAAAATTTTTTTCTCTGCGTGCACCTGTCCCACTGTGATATACTCAATATATTCCGTATTATGAAATAATCATTTTCCATTAAATAGTCATTGACTTTTTTGAAATCTTGGCAACAAACAACAAATTTACAACCAAAACATGTAACACTCCATTGTTTTACTATAAAAAAGCGTTAAAATTCCGAACACACACTGGGATTTCAACTCAAAAACTAAAAGTTTTGAGTTGACAAAAAAAGAAAAAAAAAAACACTAATCCACAACAAATATAAACAATGTTTACTACCTCAATTACGATTGTAATAAAACGTTTTGTTCCTTTTTTCCATTTTAAGTTTTTGAACTGAAGAAAAGTAAAACAAAAATGTTTTATATTGACACATGTCGATACACATCAAATTTATGCCGACTAAAAAAAAAACACTAAAATAAAAAGTCAAGCGAAGAAATTACATTTCATTACAATGCTTTTAAAAAATCACTGGATGGATATTTAATTCAATATTTGTTTTGTTTGTAGAACTAATTTTGAAATTTTGTTTTTGTTTTAAATGTAAGTTGAGCGAGTCACTTTTGCGCATGCGTTCTACAAACAGGCAGAAAGATATAAATTTCTAATCGAATCATTTACACCCAATTTACATAGAAAGCAATAACAAAATTACAAAATATTTATGATATTGTTTGTGCTTTCAATGTAATTCTTTGGCGGTGCGCAGCGTTTTACATGATGAGGGCCTTAATGTTTTGTGCAAAATACAGGTAATTTAATAAATAATTAATAAAAAATTTGCAAGCATATGGTCACATAATAAGAACGAAGAAAATACATAAGAAATATTTTTTTTAAATTCTGAAAACGATATTATCGTTTTTTTAAATCCTTTCGTTTTCGAAATCGATTTCCATCACATAAGCAAAACTCTTCAAATTGGTGCCTCAGCTTTAATTCTATTAAAATGTGTGTCAAAGTAAAAAAAAGTGAACTGTCAGTTTTTCTCTAAATAATTAACGCATATTTAATTAATATTTTAAGCATATTTTGATTTCTTTAAGGTTTGTTGGTCATCATCAAGAAAACTTTTGAATGTTTAGCCCATATCATCCTAGTGTTCCATTTTTGGAGAATTAACTTTAAGGCCTGGGTTTTCAAATCTGGATTAAGCTTAAACTTAGTTTAACGTACTCTGAAACTGGAATTTTTCCGGAGAAATTTGATTTTTTTTATTATTTCATTAAAGATCAACATTTTCAGCAATACAAGGCTCTTCCGTCAAAATTTTGTATACAAATTTGGTAATGGTGGCTTAAATTGTTTTCAGATTAACTAAACCTAGTTTAACTGAGATGTTAAAAACCCAGCCTAAGTATTCATGTTTTTGTGTGTGGATGCAGTTGTAATTACTTTTATGAGGTGGTCACCTAACAAACCAAAGGGCCGTTATTTTTTTAGTACTATATTTTTGTTTTGTTGCGTGTTGCTTGTTTAAGTTTTTTTGGAAAACAACAAATGTCTCGATGTAATATAACACAGGGTCTCCACCTAAGATAATATCTGATATAATAATTGAAAGAACGTCGACAGAATGAGAGAATACATTTTTTCATGTTAATCTTAATATTAAACAAGGGGATCACGTATCTTATAAGATTTCATAATCGACTGATTCTCGTACAGTAAACTTGTATCGTTTTTTTATTTTTTATTCTTTTTTTTAGTTTTTTGATTTTTTAGTTTAACATATTGTTTTTTTTAAACACTTTTCACAAGATTGGCACTATTTGCATTAATAAATTACACATTTTAATAATGGTGGCTTATTATTGTTTTATATGTGCGTATGTATGTGTGTTTTTGACAGCTCATCTTATAAGATAGTTGTTATAAGATTTCTCATAACAACAGTCTCATAACATTTATTATAATATTAATACTAACACTATTTGAGAGTCCACACGTAAGATAATACTCTCTGCGATTGAATTTGACGTTTGCTAATATAAAAATCTTATATCTTATCTCAGGTGGAGACCCAGTGTAAAATGTAAATTATTTTGTGTCTAGTCACAATGTAAACGAATATTTTTCTTAAAACTTGTGAATTTATAGTTGATATATAAAATAGTTATAAAGCAAAACTTAATTTTAAGTTTTTGTGTTTCGTTTTTTTTTTCACATAAATGCACCATTCCATTATTGGAACAGTAGGACAATATACATACTTATGTAATGTAAAGCAAAGTAAAACTTTTATAGATAAATTTGTGTGTTTGTCTTGTTTTGCTCAACTTTTTATTTATTATTAATAATATATATACAATAATATTAATTATTGTTTAGGATGTGATCGACATACGATCTCACAATTTGTATTAAAATATGATGACTTGAAGATCTCTTGGAATTATAGAAGTTATTGCAGTGTTGTCTGTTGTTAATGTTTCAATCAATAAACTAAATTAAAAATGGTGTAAAAAAGATCATAACGTTTAACATTTTTCGTCCAAGAAGTCCTTTTTAGGGAGCATTAAAACCTAACAAATATATAAAATGATCTACTCAAATATATCTTTTGCCTACGCTAAACACATCAAAAGAGGATTAACTGCTTCTTAGCCCACAATGTCGAAGAGAAAATTTCTTTTGTAGATTTTTATTGAAAACATTAATAAAAAACTAAAGTTTGTTTTGGTTTTCAATGTAAATATACGAAAGAAATTCACTCTTCGATAGTGTTCTTTATCAACTTCATTGTAACAACCAAAATAGATTATAGCTTTATTATTGCCCTCACGCACCGTATCACAACTGCGATAAAATAAGATGTGTCATAATTGACACATTTAATCTTAAATTTCAAATGCAAATGCTCAATGGTCATAATCAAGAGAATTAAGGCCTCTTCTCATCATAATTTAATCACAGACGCCGCAAATTTAATTACATGTATGAATGAATAAATGACTAAATAAATGAAAAGCTCTCTAAATGACGGACTGAGTGAGTGACTGCAGTAAATGAACGAATAGCTAAAATATGTAAATTGCAAGTGTAAAGTCAGAAATGGTATGATTTACACACAAAACCATTTTTATGATCATGGTTCAGTGATTTTAGTGTTTTTTCATCTATTTTACGATGTTTGCGAGTACAAATGTCTTAAGTTTAGTGGACTTAAATAAGAAAAACTCATAAATATTTGTATTTCAGTTATTACGAATATTAAAATAAAAATCATACAATGATCATAATCATCATCATCTTTAACACCAAAAAAAAAAAATTAATTTAAGAAACAACAACAAAAAAAAAAATAAATAAATAAAGAAAAAAGTGTAAAACATGTTAAATAATTTTTTGTTACTTCTTGGACAACAATTAAAATCGTAATGTTACATAAATTATAAGATTTCGTTTTTCTTTTTGTTATTGTTTTAATTTTAGCTTATTTTTCTTTTGTCTTTATTTTTATTTTAACTAAAACGTGTAATAAAATGAAAAAGTGCGAAAATTTTTAACTATACGCTTCAAAAGTTTTATATTTTCTCGATGATTTTTTTTATTTTAAAATTTATAAAGTCTTCTCTAACTGTAACAAAAAAGTTGACTGCTGCGATGAGGAGGTTCAACTTCCTCATCATCATAATCATTCATTAAATCGCGGTTGATGTTTTCCTTCTGTGTTTTTTTTTTACAGATTTTTGCCTGTAATTATTGTGGTTATTTGGAGCAGATGACTATAAAAACCTGCTAGTAGAGTGTTGGTATGGGAAATTTAAAGCGAAAATAGCAATAATTTGCCAAGTATTAATTAACATATTTAGTTAAGATTCTAATTATATTGTCAAACAGAAAAGTTTTTTACAATTTGCAAATTCTTAAAAATAAAAATTATCATTAGTTTTCAAAGTTTTCTTCAACTCAAGATTTGAATGTTCGTTTTAAATTTTCGCTTAGTGACGTAACATGCCGTTTTTTTTAAATATGTAAAGGATTGTTAATTTTTAAGGGCCGATGTTGAATGTGAACCACACCTTAACGTCGAGTTTTTTTCTGCATTTCATTTGACATTTCTCAATTTCAGACTAACTCAGTTTGAACCATGGAAAGATACATAATCGAGCGTTAAAGTTATTCAGGCTTATTATGAAAATGGGCGTTCAAATCAAAATGCATATCGTTCACTTCGGGATTTTTTCGGTCAATTTAATCGTCCAAATGTGCTTACAGTCAGAAAAATCGTGCAAAAATTTGAGCAAACCGGGTCTGTAGGAGATGTGAAAACACCAGTGCATGCTCGTACAGCTCGTACTGCAGAAAATATTGCTGCTGTTCGCGATAGTGTGGCTGAAGAGCCGTCCACCTCAACTCGTCGTCGGGCCCAACAATTGCACCTCTCACGCTCATCGTTGATGAACATTATGCATAAAGACTTGCATTTACACGCTTACAAGGTGAAATTGACTCAAGAACTAAAACCTCTTGACCATTACAAACGTCGTCAATGGTCAGAATGGCAAGAAATGGCAACAGCGGATGATCAATTTTCGAAGAAATTAATCTTCAGTGATGAGGCTTATTTTTACCTCAGTGGATTCGTCAATAAGCAGAATTGCCGCATTTGGGCAAATGATAATCAAAGAGCGATTGTCGAAAAACCAATGCACCCACAAAGAGTGACTGTTTAGTGCGGTTTATGGGCTGGCGGCATCATCGGGTCGTATTTTTTCCAAAATGAGGCCGGTCAGACAGTTACTGTGAATGGTGTTCGCTGTCGTGAGATGATTATGGCCCAAATTGAAAGATATGGATGTGGACGATATGTGGTTTCAACAGGACGGTGCCACTTGCCACACAACTAACGGAACAATGGCTATTTTGCGCGACAAATTCAATGGCCGTGTTATCTCACGCGGTGGCGATGTCAATTGGCCGCCAAGATCATGTGATTTGACACCGTTGGACTTCTTTCTTTGGAGTTATTTGAAAGAAAAGGTGTACGTCGATAAGCCTGCAACAATTAAAGAGCTTAAGGATGAGATAATTCGGCACATTAACGGCATAGAACCTCAATTATGCCTCAGCGTCATCGAAAATTTGGACCATCGGATGGAGGTGCGCCGCAGAGGCCGCTTTGGCCATTTGGCCGATATTTTGTTCCATACATAATTGAACCATACCAATATTATCACAATAAAAAGAAATGACAATAATTTCCTAAATAATTTATATTTTATTCAAAATCAACATCGGCCCTTAACACCACCCTTGATTATTATTGAATTAAAAGCAGTTTCTGTTTCAAGTCAGCTTCTCAGTGTTGTCAAATTGGTGTTGAAGGAAACGTAGTTTTGATGATTTTTTAATAAATACAGTACAACCTCTATATTCTGGGAACTTGATAGGACTATCCAGTAATCCGGAAAAATGATATGGGCATTTCCTCCGAATGGTCAACCAGGATGGAAAAATAAAATGTTAATAATCATCGTATATTATTGTTTATAATTATGAAAAATTCTATGTTTTTGTAGTAATATGGTTTCATAGCATATCTCAGCTGTTTTACTTGAGGAAATTGGGCGAGAAACTGGAAAATTTTATATTTTCTTTTCAAGCTTCTTCTAAAGACATTTTTTTATTTAATTATTTTACATTCAAAAAATATGTTATGTTTGCACTCTTTCTTCAAAATCTCTCTATTACAATCTATTAAGAAGAGAAAAGTATAAGGAGAATAAAAAGTTCGATTAACGGTTAATTACCGGTTAAAACATATGGAAAAATCGTACATCCGCGACCGGTGCTTAAGCCAATTAAACAAAAACCAATAGCGATATTTTATTGTGTAAATACTGGATAGAGACCTACATTAATACACTTTTAAAAAAAATGCTAGAAAAAGTTTTGTTTTCTATATTATTTGTACATCAAAAGCTTACGAACGTACGTTCGTGACCCCAGGAAATGCCCATATATGTTTTAAAGTTATTAAATTAAAAAAAAAAATGCATTTTTTACTAAACTCTGCGTGGAAAAAAATAACTAACTTCATCTTCTATTAACACTTGTGCTAATTTCTACCCCTCTGAAATAGATACTTACACATGCGGCGAACATGAATTTACTTTCCATTTTTCTGATGAAGATAAACTTTAATCGGTTACTGCCACTCAAAATATTGAAGACCTTGATAGTTCTGTGGAGAAATCTGAGAATGTTCAAAACAATGTTCCGAAATTAAAGGCAAGTTTTCAAGAGATATTTTATGGGCCGAACAAAGAAAAGGGAGAAAAAAAGGAAAATTTTTTTTAAAGAAATTTCAAAAAAGAGTAGAGTGTTTTAAACGAAAATGAGTTCATGTATCTTTGACGTTTGGCAAAAAGTTCTTTCGTCAGAATATATAGTTTTTCGTGATATTTAATTTGTTGGTGTATTTGTCTGGGTTCACATTATGAAAGTTTTGTTTCAGAAGGTCTGCGTTTATTGGTAAGAGGGGGAAGAGAATATGCTATTCTTCTCTCCCCTCTCACCAATAAATTCTGACTTTCTGAAAGAAAACTTTAATAGTGTGAATACAGACTTTCATACATTTTTTCCTAAAGAGCAGATGATTACGGTTAAAAGCAGTTGCGGTAGACTTAAGTAATTGATACCAAACGAAGGA
The DNA here is from genome assembly GCA_943735925.1 of Pollenia amentaria. Taxonomy (NCBI): domain Eukaryota; kingdom Metazoa; phylum Arthropoda; class Insecta; order Diptera; family Polleniidae; genus Pollenia; species Pollenia amentaria. The sequence continues at coordinate 191,988,970 of OX031008.1, read as the reverse complement.
GAAAAAATTTTATTAAAGCCAATCAAAAACTCAAAATGCCTTTTTTGAGTTAGCAACTTTTGACCAAACGGCAAAGATTTCACACATTAAATATTTGTGATTACTTTTAGTATAAGTTTTACAATGAACTCTTAGGAGTATTGGTTATTATTTTTGTTGTTCATCTTAACTTTTCGGAAATAAAAAACAATTTTAAACATATGTATATCGATATATCTGTCTGGATTAACAAGGCTACACTGTACACTGGATTGGCCTTGTTCTCAGACGCACCGATAACAACGGAGGCAAGATGGCAATTGAATGGAACCCCAAAGCAGTAGAAGAAGAGACAGTCCTGCTAGCACCTGAATGAGACAAATCGAAAGTTAAACGAACTCAATTGGAAGGTCCTGGGCCGAAGTGAAGCAGATAGCGCAGGATAGATCACAATGGAAAAACGTTGTTATCGCCTTTTGTTCCACCCTGGAACCATAGGAATTAATATATACCGTACATTTAAACCAAATGATTTGTTTTTACACTGTTGTTTTTGGTTAAGGAAATTTGTAAACAAATTTAAACAATAATAACGTGTTTTTTATTTGGGCTTTAAAATATCTTGACAAAAAATAATTTTTCTTCATTCAAGACCGTCTGGCAAGCATTTTGCTTTTACACAGGGGAGTTAGTAGACGCATTGTATTCGCTCTTTGTTTTGTGCACCGTAAGGTAAGGTCAACAAGACAGGTACTCACGTTAATCCATAAGATTGAATTACCCCTTGTCACCGCTGATGTCATCAACAATAACTGAAAATAAAGTATTGGAAATATTTTTTACATATGCTGGCCATAATAGTAGATTTGATTGTCAATATTGTTGACTGATTTGAAGCCATCTGTTATCTCAACGCTAGAATTGTTTTTGTACGACCAATAAAAAATAATTTTACTACCGAAAAACTGTTTATAAATAAAAGCAACTATACTTTTCTTAAAAATTATATCAATATTTCTAAAGTTTAGATGTTTTGGATTTATAAATTCATATAAACTTGGCTCCAAATATTTTTATCCAAAAATCAGTGGAGTACACCGGTATATTAACAACGATTGTAGTTTTTTATACAGTGATTTGGGCTTGATGAAATCCATGAAAAATTTAATTTCTTATAGGGTCTTCTTCCATTGGGCAGTCGAAAATAATAAACCTACAAGAATAACTCAGTTATGATTGTGGCAACGGAAGCTAATAATAAACGATTTATGTGCCTTTTGAAATTCAGAATATACTGCTACTAACAGTTATTTGATGATTCGAAATACAGGGTTTTTATAAGCCCAATGGAATTTAAAATTTTAAAATAACACAAAACATTAAAGTTTAAATCAAAACAAAAACATTTTATTTGAAATATTTCAAATCTTCACAAAGTGCATTCTGGTCGTTAAATTTTCGCTCACTTATTTGAGCATTTATGGCCTCCAAGGCCTCAATTGTTGCTGCTTTATCAGCATAAATTAATCATTTGATGTCACCGCACAGGAAATAGAGAAGATTAATTTAATCTATACTTTTGAACAAAAAATCACTGAGCATGATGCCGTAAAGGTCCCCATTGATCGAAATGCTAGCACCGGCTTTATTTTTTAAGGAAATAAGAGACATTGATGCCGCTAGTGTAAACTGCATAAAACGGTGCATTTCTAGATGTATTGGAGTCTGTAAAGTCTGCTGTGGGTAGGTCTCACTCCATATGCGGCAATTTTGTTTAATAACTAACAAGCTTTTCTGAATAGTGCACATAATCACCATACAAATCACGAAGTCGGAGAATCCATGAGTGATTTTTAAAGTAAATTTGCATAATTTGGAAGCGTTGTTCAAGTATGAATCATGATGCATGATGATTTACCAGAGTATACTGATCATTGGATCCCTGCGCATAGGCTGCTTTTGATATTTCGCAGGGTGTGCCCCTGGGAGCTATCAGAAGCGAAATTTTCATACACTATCTAGATATGGCTAATGATAAGTGGAGGAAATTGGATGGCTGCAGGGCTACCAAAGTAACGTGGCCCACATACGACATGAATCGCTCTGAGCGACCTCACAACTTCAGTCGTAGGGACATATCGGGACTGGTATACGTACTTACTGGTCACTGGACGATCGGTAATCACGCAATTAGATTCAGTCTCCCTTTAAATAAATGCTGGCGCAGCTGTAGAGAACCTGGAACTGAGGAGACAGTATTTCTATTTCCCATTGTTTAAATCAACATGACATGGGCTTTCGGAGAAATCGCAATTTGGTGAAACGGGCTGGCTCTTGCCACCTAAGTTTTGCCCTGGGTCACGCTTTATCCGGGGCTCCTACTATTGACGAGTTGTGTGAAAGCGGAGTCACGGTCGACTCTACTTGCAGCACGCCTAGTTTTGGGCGTGCTAGCACGTTAACCAACCAACGTTATCGATAACACCTTACACAATAAGGCCGAATGTAAAATATGACAATTCGTTTAACAGATAACCCTATCGTAATTACTATCGGGTTTAAAAGAACACCTTTTATTAAGGGATAAATTCCGAGTCCAAGATTTAGAAAGTCGTTAGTAACGACAGGGATTCACTATCTTACATAATCGTAAGATTTCTTCACACCGAAATGTGGCGGAATTTCATTCGACAATAAATAAATGTCTGCGAAATCTGCTGTCAATGCCCCACTTTTTCACAAAAAAGATGCAAGCTCAAATGACTAAGCTACTTCGCGAGAAAATGCAACTCTGATCGCATGGAATCTTTAATTTTATGAAAATTTTCATAAACATTTGCCAGTCGAACAGACTTGTCAATAAAATCTGTCACACAATTCATTTTTTAGCCACATTATAATACTGTATCAGCACACATGATTGTTTTGACAACTCGTACGACTGAATAGCTTAAGCAATATTGGTAAAATAAACTTATGTATAAATAACTGCCGGATTGTTCTTTTTAATCGAAATATTCAACCTTATTACGGTTCTCTATCTCGGATCTCGATCTCTCACACAACATGTGTTCTTTAAAGCACTACAAAAAATTACTTAAGCTACGGTCACACTTATTAAATATTTGACCGAATAAGCATAATCACTAATTTTGTTAATAGAAAGTGAAATTTAACATGGTCTCAATATCACAAAATAAAACTAATTATACTGCTAGACATAGCAAAAAAGTGTTTTATATAAGATGTGGTATTATTAATAAAATAAAAAGTGGAATTAAGGGAAATTATATTTTAGTTTGATTGTTGGTCCCGTTTTATTCGTTATATATTTGACAAGTGTGACAGTAGCTTTAGTCGTTTACGAAAACCGCAATAAGGCTGATTATTTGGATTGCAAAAAGGATAAAAACTCCGCTCCAAACATTTTGCTAAAAAGATATTAAATTCAAAATAGTTTGAAGAGATTTTAATGCAAATATTTTGAGAAGTTGGCAAATTGTATCTAAATTCAAAAATTGTAGAGCAGAAAATTTTTAATTTTTAAAAAAAGAAAACACAAATAATAATTATATTGTTAAAAGAATATTCTCAGTTTGAGTCAGTAGAAATCGGTACTTCGAATTTAAATTGTTTTATTTAAATATTGGTGTAAAGTGTTTTCAACTGTACTCTTTTTTAAGGAAAACATTATAAAAGATTATTTTGATAATGCCATCATATGACCTTGTTTTTATAAATTTTGTTAAAAGTAGAAATCATTTGCAAAATTTTCTTTTAGTTTACACTTTTTTTTAAATGTTCTAAAGAACTTATTCTTTATGACCTTGTCCAATTTTATTCATTTTAACACAATAAGGTGAAAAACAATCTTCAACATTTTCTTCTTATTTTTACACCATAAACTAATCTCCACAGGTTTTTTTTGGATTTTCCACGATCTGTCTAAACAAAATAGTGGACTTTCCACAAACTCAGGTTATTAATCATAAGCAGACACCGAATACTCTTCAAGTTAAAATACAATAAATAAATCCTTTTAGTTTTAACATTTTATAGCAGCTTACCATTTTGTTAGAAATATAATCCAATCATAAAATTGTCAGCAATGAAAATAGAAAAATCGCACTAAACACTCACTAATGAAGTTGTGTTCACTTGGAAATATTAATAATAATTTTCTTTTTTTTTTTGGTAAAAAAAAATCACTCAAATTTTTAGTAAAAATTTTTGGTGTTTTTTGTTGTATATTTTGCCTTTTTTTAATCTATAAATCCTAAAAGTTGCTTATATTTAAAAAAAAAACAATAAAGTGTAACTTTTTTTATTATTAATATTTTTTAAACAATTTTTCGTTTGATTTTCTTTGAAAACTTTTTCTTTAACACAAATAAAAAATATATCAACCGTTCATGCGCGCATGCGCATTTGCACTGAAGTATTCGCCTGATTTGTTACAGGTAACTACTTGCTGCTGCCAAACTTCGCAACAATCCAAACAAACCAACAACTAAAACACAACAAAATCAAACCAAATATAACAGCTAAAACAACAATGTGCAAGTTTATCACTGGCAAAAGAAAAACAACAATTGTTGTAATTACAATGAGAGCGGATTATATTCCGAAGATGAAGACTAAAGAGAGTTTAAATTTCTTTATTACAGTATCCGTCGGATAGTTGTAGTTTTTGTAGGCAATTTCTGTAACAGTTTGTAATATTTTGATAACTGTTATACTGTGTTTTTTTATGATTTTTTATGTAAACATTTGTCAACTAACGGCTAACTATGAGTGATAATTCAAAGAGTTTTTCTAAAATATATAAATCATAGAAAAAAAAACAACATTACAATCATTCATTCATTCAGTCAACCATTTTTACCCATTCATAAGTAATAATATGCAGAAAATTTATGATCCAAGTTTTGAATTTAAGTCATAAATTTTATTTTGAAATAATGAAGTTATCAAATGCAGACATTTTCTGGACACTATTTTTACATCGAATTAAGGGCACTTTTGAAATCGATTTGCAAATAAAGAAATTATTTAGAGAATATTGCGTCGTTGAGGTTAAACACTAATGGCCAGTTTTTTACTTTAAACTGAAATACGTATTTAGTTAATTTTTTTTTAATTTAAATTTAAGTTGTTTTTAAATACAGATTCAGTTTTGAGAAGCTATTTGATTTATCTTATTTGATTAAGAAAATAATATGGTAACATTACTGAATTTCTGAAAAAAATATCATAAACCTTTTACATTGCAGGAATGCAAAAGCAGACAGACGAAGTTTGTTGATAAGGGAGCAATGCTGCATGCAGGGATACCATTGAAAAATTTCGTAAAGGGTTACAAAAAGGGGATTTTCCAGTAACAGGTGCCAAAAAAGCGTATTTCAATTAAAAAAGGTTCAAGTTTTTTATAAAGAGTAGCTCCCATTTTAAAGACAATAATAAGACCAAGTTTTTTATAACAAACAAAACAGTTCAATACTAATTTCCAAATAAAAAATATTTATTTCAGGGAGGAAGTGCTGAAAAAACTTAACTTTTTATGGAATGCCTTTTCCTGTTTTTAAACAACTGACAAAAAGTTTGTTCTTCATCATTATAGCTCATTTTTTAATGCCTTTAATGCTATTTTCGAATTTTTTCTTTTTTTTTTTAGCGGTATAGTGATTTCAAAGAAATTTAAGGGTGGTATGTTTAAAATTTTGCAATTATTCGCGTATTTTAACCATGTTCGCAATAAAAGCGATTTTTTTGTAACTTTTCTGATTCTTTGAAGTTTTCAAGATCTTTAATAAATATTAAGCTTTGCTATTTTACCGCTGTTACCAAACTTTTGGGGATTTCCGCTAACTTAGCAATTTTTGCCATTCCTTTAAGTTTTAGGGACTTTTAATCATTACACTATGCTAGTTAAAAAAACAGACAAGCCCGGCACATGGCATTTTAACATAATTCGGGTACGCTGAATCCAGTGGTGCCCACGGTTTTTTAAGATAGGGACTGATTTTCGAGATATACCGTTATTTCGAAAATGGAGGAGGTTGCACAACATATGTTCGCGTAACTCAAAAACGGTTTAGTTTCGGTTTAATAAAATTTCATAAAAGAAAAATAAAACTTTTTTTCTAATATGAGTAGTCGTTACTGAAACATAATTTTTTTTTGAAAAAAAATTAATTTTTTTATCAAAATTTAAAGGGGGGCTCCCATACAAATATTGCGTTTTATGAAATTCTTAAATTAATTAAAATTTGTCGACTTTTGTGAATAAAATCAAAAGTTGCAAACAGATTTTAATCATTTATGGCTTGTTTTGTTTGGAATTTCGTTTTTTATACGTCTGCAATTAGAAGCATAGCTGCATTTACAAAACAATTTTTTATGCATTTTTAAAAAACAAAAATTTCGAAATTTTGTTATAAAAATTATGTTTCCAAAACGAACTGCGGATATTAGAAAAAAGTCTTACCTTTGTTAAATGAAATTTTATTGCGGAATTTCGGTTTTTTTAGTAATTCTAAGGAACTAAACCGCTTTTGAGTTACGCGAACATATGTTGTGCAATCTCCTCCATTTTCGAAATAACGGTATATCTCGAAAACCAGAGCCAATCTTAAAAAATCGCGGGCACCACTGGATTCATCGTACCCAAATTATGTTAAAACGCTAGGTGCCCAGCTTGTCACGAAAAAAAAGTGTCAATTTCTTGCACAGTGTTATTATTGCTGGTTTGAAATATAAAAAATTTACATTTTTGCGTAGGTTTATTGCTCTTTGAGACCATCGTCGCCGTTAAAAAAGTCGAATATATAAGCCCAAGGTCGATTAATTAACCGAGGTTGTGGTTTAATCGGTTAACCGATTAATAATTTTTTTGTATAAATAAAGTAAATAAAAAAATTCAATACATGAAAATGCATAAATTATTTATTAGTTGGAGTTTATTAGTAAAAAACCAATAACATAACAATTCTTAAACCAAAACGAACAAACAAAAGAATAATTCATAAATATGTAATACACATTTTTTAATTAATACATATTTAGTCAATTCACAAGGTATCCTAACATGTCATATTGTCAAAATGTCCTAATATTTCACAATGGTTTAAAAATATTGTTGTTGGTTTGTTAACAAAAAGTGTCTTAAATAAATAGAACGTTGCTTGCTGTGTTTATTGTGCTGTCGTAATTAATCAGAAAAGTCCAGCGATGAGCGGCTGAGCCGTACAACAATATTTTTAAACCATTGTGAAATATTAGGACATTTTGACAATATGACATGTTAGGATACCTTGTGAATTGACTAATTATGTATTAATTAAAAAATTAACTGTAAGATAATTTTATTAGTTATTGCAATAGTTAAAGAAGATCTTATAAAATAATCTTTTATACAAATAATTTTGTTTAAATATTTAGGATTCAAGCGTTTATTTTATCTAGTTTGGATAAAACTTGACTTTAAAAAAACTTTCATTTATTGTAGATGTTGAAGAAATCAAAAGCAACCAATAATACAGATTATCTAGTTTCTCAGTCCTTTTCCTGTATTTTTCTAAAAAAAATATAAAATCTTCCATTATTTCATTAGAGTCCTGTTTTAATTTTTTTAAATTCTTAACACTTCTAATTGTTTTGGTTGATTTTGTTAAAAGATTAATATGAGAAGATATGAAAAGAAACAAATAACTGAACGCATACATATAAAGAGTACGTGAAACAAAAAGCTGTTGCCAGCAAACCCTTAATTAAAATGTAAATCACTGAATACCTTCTTTATTTGTATGAAAAAAGGTTTTCTAAACACAAACTTTTGTATATGAGACGAAACAAATAACTAAAAGCACAAAAAATATGTTATAATACTATACAAAGTTAAAAATGTTGTTACATCGGCTAATCGGTTAGTCGACTGAAATTAGACGGTTTAATCGTTATTCGAAAAATGGCAATTTTAAATTAACCGATCAGTTAATCGGGTAGAAATTAATCGAACCGAATGAATACCCTAGCCATTAGTAAGGGTGATTTTTTTAAAATAAAACCCTTTTGGAGGGCAAACATTTTTAAGAAACGATCACCAAATTGCCTTTTATAAATAAAAACTCAAATTTTTTGTAGAATAGAAAACACCATAAGTTATTCAATAAATAAACAAATATAGAATAACAAATATGTATATATATAAATTATATTTGCTGTTAGGGAAATTGTACTTTAATTTGTAGTTTACTATTGAAAATCTAGTTTGCGTTCTATATTTTGTTATTAAATCTTCACTTGACGTCCATTCCTCCATTCAGAGAGGAAATAATCGAATTGTAAGTTTACACTTTGAGTCTGCTCCAAAATTAAGCAATGATAATTTCGAAAATACTTGTTTACTGTTCAGCAGTGTTGACAAAAAACAAAATGTGAGTGCTATTTACAAAAAGGGTCAAAAACTGGCTTAAAATAGTAAATAATGATACAAAAGGGTCATTTAAAAAAGGGTAATAAAGGGTATCAAGAATATATATACTTTAGTATCACAGCGGTAACGCTGGCTGTATGCATGAAACACTCTGCTTCTTTCACCTCTCGCCTACCAAAATCGTCTGCCTGTTTTTTAATTTTTATAATGTAAATAGGTCTTACAAGGTGTGTCCTCAAACCAAAAATAAGAGTGAAAAACAGCTGATAGTTTGATTACTTTGACTGTTGTTTTGAAATAATTAGGCCACATTTTCATGTAAATACACAACTTAAGGCTAGATTACACTATCACACAAGTCTTACATATTCCATAATACTTTATGAGAGGGAGATCTAATGAGTTTTGTTGCGACTATAAAAAAATCTATCTAACATTACAGTTTGTAGTCACACTATCACACATGAACATGCTTTTATAAAAAATGCAACCCTGATCAAATGAAAAGTATTATTATTAATTAATTCATTTATTATTGATGTGCTAATAATCCCAATCTTTATTTATGATTTAAACACTGAAATTTATTGTTGTGGGAAAGCTAGTTTCTATGGGCATTTCGCTGGTTGCTTAGGCCAGCTCGTCAGGAAACTTTTTCCAATTACTTTAGAAAAGCTAAAAATATTATACAAGTAAGACCATAAAGTGAATAAGAATTTTAAACAATCAGGTCTTACTTGCAACAATATCAAAGCTTCAACAAAGCCACAACAATAAACAGTGAATTTTTAAAGGGAATGTAATTCACACTATCACACTTTTACATATTACACTCATAGAAAAATACATCATCATTAGTGATGAGCGATCCCGTGATGTTAAAGAACATCGTGATTAGTGAACGTAATTTTAAAATCACTGCTCCTTAAAACTGTGATTGGGATCACGGTTTGTCAGTTTTCAGTTCGTTTATAGCAATTGCGGCCAAGCTATATGTACAATACGCGAGCTTTCGCAAAAGAGCTTTTGTAAATACTTTGCAAAAAAAAACAGCAGCAAATTGCATGAGCTTTCAAAGCTGTTTACTTGCATATACATACAAACTTGACTAAACAAACTTTGGCTTTAAAATAAATACTAATAAGATAGAAGAGAGAACGAAAAAACAGAAACATAATTCGTTATTGCATTCAAAACACGCTATTACCCACACAAACAGTGAAATATCATACTTTTGTGTATGTATCAGAAAAAAAAAAAAAAAAAAAAAAACAACAAAAAGAACGACTTAGAAAGTACCTGTTACTTGACAAATTTGGTCACAACTTCGATTCATGGTTTTCCAATAACATTGATTAAATCACAGGTACAGAAGTATCGCTCATCTCTAATCTTCATATTGATGATGCCCTTACATCAGAATTTTGACATCAATGTTAATACAAATGGCATCAATAAGGCAAAAAGGGACATAAATCCAATGACGAACGATATCATATAATTTTGTCATATTTTATGCGTCATCTACGCTATGACTACAGTGACATCAATTCGTTGCGACATTTTGAGTATTATTTACATTATTATCATGTTTAAATGTAAGTAAATAATAATATTCTCTCACTTTAACTTAAGTCAATCCCAATGGAAAATTGTCATTAAATAGAGCCTAATGAGTCGTTTCTTCGATGCCACTGAGTCATGACACTGATGACATGTTGTATTAAACTGACTCCGATTCATAATTTCTGTGATGCCGATGTGTCAACCCATTGATGACGTTATTTAAATTTTTGAGCCTGATGACAATTGGGGAAAATGATGTTAAGGCTAACATCACAATGATGTAAAGTTTCATGGGGTCAAAAACAAAGACACTTGTCATACTACTGATGTCAAAATACATCAGCGTTATTATGCTTTTTCCATGCAAAGTATAATAGTGTAAACTTAGAGTGTAAATAAGCAACGTAAAAAAGTATCATTTATAAAAAAACAATATTAAATTAAATTTCGCATTTAAATCGAACTTAAAGAAAACTAATATTTAAATAAATTGCCAAAAACTGGCACTAAAAGTATAATATTTTAATAAAAAGAAGTAAATTTTTAAACTAAAACGTTGAAATCGTACAAATTCAACAAAAATGTTAATATTACAAAATTGGAATTAAGTCGTTTTTCTAAAGAATTCTTAGATATTAATCAAAAAAGTAAGTCTACACTTCATGCCATTATTCCTTCTAAATTTTAATTTTACAATGTATTTTTTTTTTTGAATTAATTAAAATAAATTCTTGTTTCCGATATCGGGTACGAAAATAGTTAATTAAAGTTAATTATAAATTGAAATCTAAAACTAAAAAAACTTTAAAGATTAAAAATTAAAGAATTGCTTAAAAATATTAAAATTTGCAGGAAAAAATGCCTTTATATCAAACAACACTTATTTAGCAACATTTCCATTAAACTTTAGAATTGTAAACTGAAAGTTTCTGGGTGAAACTTGTCATCGAATATTTTTAACAGATAAAAAAAAATACCTATTATACTTTTTTTAAGAATTAAATTAATTCCACTGCCCCAAAACATTTGAAACCAAAATTGCATAATTTTAATTTAATAGTCGGCAAAAAAAAAATGTTTAAAGTTGAAAATAAAATACATGTAAACATTGTGTAAATTTATATTTTGGGTGTTTAAAAAAAATATGAACATTTGGAGAGCACAAAACCAAATAAGAAGAAGGTGACAAAAATACCAAACACCCAAAGTACCAATTCAAGCGGTACTATTAAGTAACAATATTCAGAGCAAAATATAAATGAAATTTTTTATTTTTATTTTTTGTCTTAACTTTAAAATTACACACCAGGAATATTAATGAGGCCAGCGTTGGGCACTAAACATTTTAACTCAGTATTTAGACAGTAAAATCCATTTTTATAAATCTGCTACTTTTGTGATTGTTTTGCTTTTTTTTCTATTAACTTTAACTGAGATTGGTTGGTATCTCTTAATAACAGTGATTTCATTTGAGAAAAGTTCATCCCAATTCAGCCAGTGGCTAGCGGTTGGGGGCACACGCAGTGCAAGTACGAGTAATAACTTTTTTATTTTGTTTATTAAAAATTAAAAAATTACCACGCACTTGACATTGTTATCACGTTTAATACCAAAATTCAAAATGTAAATAAAAATGTAAACCTTCTCTTATTTAGTTACGTAAAAACAAGTAACTGTACTTTATTAGGATATGTCGAATCTTATTTACCCTTAACCATAGTACAAGCATTGAAAAACCCAGTTTGGTTCATTATCATTATCATGTTAACATCCTTATTGCGTCAGCATATTTGTATTGGCCACAGTTGAAATAACAGGCCGTGCTCGCTGATTTTAAAACCAACAAATTTCATAATAGAGAAAACTTATTGTGCTTAAGTCAAGTACACCGATTTTGTTTATGTATTATCAAGGCGAATTCATACAGGTGACTTTTTCGAGTCATCTGCTAATTGTTTATTTATTTGTGTGTATACCGGGACCGAAAATAACAGTTATTTTGAAATTTTAAAACAAAAAAGCATATAGAAGTAAATGCTGGTAAACTGATTCAAGTATAACATATTTCTCCATATGAATTTTTCTATGATAAAATATTATGATTTTAAAAGTTTTGATTATTTTTCGATCAAAAATTACAGTTATTTTTTTATTTTGATTTTTTTGGACAAAAGTAACATTTATTTTTCAATTTTTATTTTTTGAACAAAAATAACTGTTATTTTTTGATTTTTATTTTTGCGATCAAAAATTAAAGGTTTTTTTAATAATTTTTTTTTTTTTGAACAAAAATAAAAATTATTTTTTGATTTTTATTTTTTCGAGCAAAAATAAAAATTATTCTTTAAAGAAATGTACGTGTTATAGTAATTGAGTTGTCTTTAAATATTTATTTAAATGTGTGATCATCATTGGGATATCTTATGCGCATTAAAATAAATATTTAAAGTCAACTAAATAATTATAGCACGAACATTTCTTTAAAAAATAATTTTTATTTTTGCTCGAAAAAATAAAAATCATAAACAACTGTTATTTTTGATCGAAAAAATAAAAATAAAAAATTAATGTTATTATTGTTCAAAAAAATAAAAATCATAAAATAACTGTTATTTTTGATTGAAAAAAATAAAAATAAAAAAATCACTGTTATTTTTGTTCAAAAAAATAAAAATAAAAATAAAAAAATAACTGTTATTTTTGTTCAAAAAAATAAAAATAAAAAAATAACTGTTATTTTTGTTCAAAAAAAATAAAAATAAAAAAATAACTGTTATTTTTGTTCAAAAAATAAAAATAAAAAAATAACTGTAATCATCAGACTTTTATGAAAAACGGAATAACTGTTACGGTCCCTGGTGTATACTGAATGTCAAGCTTTGTGAAAAAATTAGTTAAAATTTAAAATTCAATAAAAATCTAAATTCTTGAAAAAAAACTTATTTAAATTTTATAAAACAAAAAAAAAGTGAATATAAAATATAAAATCAAGGAATGAAAAAGATTTACCATCTAAGGCAGTTGTGTATATTTTATAAAACAAACAAATTCCTTGTTTATGTTTTTAATAAATAATTTTGACATTCACTCTAACTTTTTACAAAAACAAAATAAATAGTATTTTTTTTTAAAAAAAGGATAGCTAGCATAAATCTATCTCATGATGCGGTCACCTGTATGAATTCGCGTTGTGTATTATAAAATAAGGCTTATAGATTGAAGCGAATCTTCAAAATATTATGCTTTATGAATACAAATGAGGGGTTTATGGGAGCAAAAAGGAGATAGTCTGGGTTTCTGCTTATATATCAGCCATTTCTGGACCAATCTGGCTGAATTCCAATATCAAACTATTCCGGACTATGCAACAGTTCTGTCAGACATTCCGATCGAAATAGTTTTTATTTCGTCGTTGTACTTTCAACTGAATTGTTTTTACTTTCGATTGGAATTGATTTCTGTGACCTGTATCAGGTTGGTCACAGAAATCAATCGACCCTCGTTTATAGAAAACTAGTTAAGCCTATAGTACACGGCATGTAAAAAGACACATGCGCATGTGATTCTGACGTAATTTTGACGTCATCACACAACACGCAATGTTTATTGTGGCTTTACATTGACGTCAACATTACGTCAGAACCACATGCGCATGTGTATTTTTACATGCCGTGTACTATAGGCTTTAGTTTGAATTTCTCAATAGTTTCCCAGGTCCCTTGAAAAACATTTAATAAATTGAAAAAACTTAGAAAACAACAATAATAAGGGAGCTTATTCCCGATAGAAAACCATTAAAAATTAAGAAATAACTATAAAAATGGTTGAAGTTGTAAAGAATACAACAAAAAAATTTATTTTCAATCCAAATTTTTTTTTCTTATTTCAAGGCTAATACATGTCATTAAAAGCAGTGCGGCTGTTCTAGATGAAGTGGATGGATTCTCGACGTTCAATTTAAGAAACGAGGATTGGTCTTACTCCATATTCGAAATTTAATTTATAGTCTGTCTACACTGAGCAACATCTAACATCTACCATCCAACCAATTGCGAAGATGTTAACATCTTCCCATTAGAACTACATAGAGGTAAAAATTAACATATTTCAAAGATGTACCAATCTCATTTTATTCTATTCCACATCTTTCGAATATTTTAGTGTCATCACTAGAAAAGTGCCAAAAAATTATATTATTACGTTGGCATCACTGATAAAATTAAAGAAAATTCTTGTTTTGTATGTAAATAAAATTTACTATGTTTTATTTTTATTTGTTAAATTTCTTTCTGAATTACTTTCTTGTTTATTGTATAATTTACAGTTTTAAATGATGGTAGATGTGAACAATGTAAACGCATGTTTCATAATTTCTTAATCTTCCAGATATCTCCCCAAAATGTTGTCAGTATAAAAAGCGTATTAGAAACCAACCCGTTAAACCAAAGATAAGTCCCATCGCTAAACAAAAATGTTGCTATAAAATGTCGATGACTGATTTTAAAAATAAATTCGGATAATTGCGTTGAGTTGCGAATCCATTCATTATGATTTGCTCAAGTATAGGGAACATAAATTGTCAAAAAGTGAGCGCAGTATGAAAGTTCGTTTGATAGCTAAACCTTTCTTACAGCTGTACCTAAACAAGAGCAAATGGAACTTTTTACAAATTGTATAGGCTTGAAATTTTTCGACAATTTGAAAACGCGTGACGCCTTTGTTTAGGTATGGCTGTTATGTTCTGTCGGGCTCAAAAAACGCCCTTTATTTTTGTTTAAGAAAAATCATAATGAAACGTTCCATGCTTAAATGAGCGAACAAATTAAAGGTTACTTTGACTAAATTATACAACAAAAAACTTTAACTGCCTGTCCCTCGCTTAACTTACATTTCAAACAAAAGACCCAACCATAATGTGCATAAGCTAGCTTAAGCTACTCTTAAAAATTAAAAGTCTGTCAAATGCAGAAGTAAATTGAGAACGGCTCGGCAAGTTACTTGCGCAAGTCTTGGCTTGTAGATGTCAGCGGTAAGGTCGGGTTAAGGAAAAAATAATTCAGTACATACTTTGTTGTACTCGGCAACTAACTTGTCGAGTCTGAAACGGGTCTTAGGGTGTGTGTGAAACTATAGCAAAGTACTCATGGAAGCAGCGTTGCCATATTTTTTTGAAGATAATAGCATCTTAAGAAAAAAAAACTGAATTTAACTAAAAAAAACTGCGCAAAAAAGTTGCCAAAATAAAAATATATAATTTACTTAATTTTTTTTTAACATTGGTGTAATACAGAAATAAATACAAAATAATATTAACGAATATTATTACTTTGTAGGCTTGACGGAAGAGAGTGGAATTAAGCGATGTACACAAGGCCATGTAGTGTTGCGATTTTTTGTTTCCTCATTTAATACAAAATTTATTTTAGTTCGGCCTCAGATTTGCAACGGCTTAGCAAACGTCAAAACTGTACATTTGTACAATCCTCTTGCGCTGTTAATTGGGGTATTTGACGATTAATTCACGTTTGTAGAAAAATCGAAATGTTGTATATTTTCTTAACGCTACCTAGTGCTAAATTTAATCATTTAAGTGAACATTTTGCAGAGTCAAGAAGGAAATGACGAAACATAAAGATATAAAAGAATAAAAGTATTTTATTAGAATTTATTGAAATATGATTAATTACCCAATAAAAAGTTTTCATATTTTAAAAAGTAAGCACTCATTAATGCGCTACGAAATAAGACATACACTCATGCAGTAAGATACGTGAACGAATTCTTAATAAATTAAAAAAAAATTTGAAGAGCCACGACATTCTCTTACTAAGGAGCAGGTTTGTAAGGGAGCAGAGTAACGGGAACAAAAATTTCAGTGTGCAAAGCTGATCGTTACATTCACCAATTTTTATATGCGCTGAATAAAGCGCTTTCTGTGTCAAAAACGTATTGCTTCAAAGTGGGAACTCGCCATATAAAATTCATGTCTGTAAGCGATATGTTAAGCGAAACTTTTACGTTTCTGCCTTACAAACCCGCTTCGTTGTTTCGGTAGGTTTGGTTGGTTTATATGTAAACGGAAAGTGTGTGCTTCCCAAGCCGTTTGTGTGTTTTGTTTGGCTCTTAAAGCTTGCCTCTGTTTTACGAATATGTGTCAAGGACATTAGGTAAGATTTCGGCTTAAGAAATAAAAAATAATATAACAAAATTGGAATCAAAAAATTTTAATGCAAAAACTGCACAATTTGCACAATTTACAAAAAAACTTATTTTTTTAACAAGAATCTTCAAAACTGTTCAATACTTAGAAAAACTGCAAAATGCAAATAATATTAAATTAATAATTAACAAAAATAAGCATTTGTGAAAATGGATAGGCCAATAATAAATAAGCGGTATGAAAATTTTATTAATATAAACTGTGTAGCATTACAAAGGCCTTAATTTACATAAAACGTACCTACAAAAATGAAAAGCAGTGCAATTCCAATGAAGAGGCGCTTTTAATATTGTTTTTTAAGTTCTTATTTGTTTTGCAATAAAATTGTTATATATAAAAATTTGCAATTTTGTCTCTTATTTGTTCACCTTTTGTGTGCCCCGGTAGGCCAGCTGGTAGTGAGCTAGTCTATCAGTACCGGGGTTGCGGGTTCGATTCCCGCCAGAGACTCTGGTCTCCTGCAGACAAGCAAAAAGCTTCGCGGGATTTAGTGTAGTAAAATAGTCGTAAGTAAACTCCTCGCCATTTGGCTGCTTTTTTTCCGTATCAAACGTCTTTTCCCAGGTATCATATATTGCGGGTAGTATATTTGCAGCAGTTTGTGAAACCTTATATTTAACAAATGCTGGTGTTTTTTTACGCAACAATCTTAATTCCTATTCTATTTTTTTTAATATAATAAAATTAATTTTTGGCTTTCCATATTTGCTAATAAAAAAAGTTTACAATACAATTTCTTTCATTTTTAAATCAGCTGTTTTTATTATGAAAATGAAATCCGACAATTTGTCAAAAAGCACTGGTGTAAACGCCAAAAAATTTCTTTAAGATTTTAACTAAAATCTACTAGATTTTTGTAGGTGTAAATGTAGTATTAAGGGAGATTTATATCTATGTAATCTAATCAGTTTTTAACTAAAAAAAAATAATATCGCCATCGTTTTACCCAGCAAAAACTTACATTGCAAAGTAATGAGATAAAAAAAACTAAGATAAAAACTCTTTACTACTTATACATTGGCATTTAAACTCATTATTTTAACACGGTGATGTCATTGGAGGCAAGTACTTACCACCATTGGGTACAAATAGAGAGCTAGATAAGTCATTACCAATAAAACAGAGGACGATATGATTGCAAAAACGATATGATATTTTCATGCGAAAACGATATTATAACAATATATTTTTTATGAATATGGGGATTAGTCTTTAATGATATACTATTTTTATCGTTATAATATATAGTGTAGTTTTTATTTAAATTTATAATTTTAAAATACATACATCTCTAATTCAATTAAGTATTTAAATTTTTCTTATTCTAATCTATTAAAAATTGTTCTTCATTTATAACAAATGAAAAAAAAAACAAATTGTGAGAATAAATATGTATTTAAAATCGATTAAGTAGATTTGAATAAATAAAACCTTAAATGTATTTTATTATGAATTAATTATTAATTTCGTTAATCATCTCATAAACCAGTGCTTATGTATTAAAATATATGTCAGCCATTACTAAACTACTTCTATGTAATGCAGATGGTATGAAGTAGTCATTGAAAAGTAATTTGTTTAGTAATTGCTAGTCATTACATTGGAAAGGTAATATTAAAAAAAAAATTAAAATCGGCCGTTTTTTTTTATTACATACTAAAAAAACCTTAAAATTAAAAGTTGAGAAAAAGTCAAAAAATTGAATTTTGGGCGCCTCGAAGAGGTTTTTTTTCATACGTCGTAGTGGAACATTTTTCCTCATCACAAAAGCTATCGAAAATCGATAGCACAATATCGACAAATTGTTGTCCTTACAAATCGGCCCCCCCTAAAATAAAAGTACCAAAGGTAACTTATGGGTGTATTTTCTTTGAATTTGACCACTTAAGCTTTTTTGCATCAAAAATAGGGGAAAAAGGACTGTGTAAAAAATACCCAAGTCCACTTATGTCTTTTTTGCTCCGCACATTTGGGTGTTTTGGACATAAAATGAAGTGTTTAGATACCAATTACTACAATGATTCTTTAAGTAGACATGGGATTTTTTAAAGGGCATAGACTATGGGGGTAAGTCAAAAAAAATAGTTTTGATAAAAAAAAGGTTTATGAAACGAATTTTCCATCAAAATTTGTTTTATAAGCCTTGCGCTATAAGCCTTAAATATTTTTTATGAATATGGGGGTTAGACTTTTGGAACACTTTTACATCATTTAGTTCATATTACAAAAAAGTGAACTTGAGCTCTTTTTGCAGCATACCGACGATTATAAACATACATAAATAAAAATTCATTTGAATGTGTATTGTACATAAGTATTCGCATTCGCAAAAATTTATTTTAATTTTTCGCTTTCGCTTCGCTTGAACTATATTCGCCGGAAACCCCATTTTAACAAACAGACGGGCATTGTTAAATCAACTACTCATAAGGACCCAGAATATGTACGTTCGTAAATGCATCACTACGCTGCACCAGAAAAGCAAACTTTTTTTAATGCCGATAAAAAAGTAATTATACCTATTTGTTTTTATTGAGTGATTATTATTTTTGTAGATTATTTAACAATTTTTTGGTCCACATCTACAACATTGATAAATATATGGGGTATTTCATGTCAAGTGACCCAACTTTTGAAATCGATGTCTTCCGATTTGGATGAAATTTGCACCAAGGTTAGTCCTATTGGATAGTAGTTTAGACACAAATTTTCAACAAGATCGGTCAAAAAGTTTCTGAGTTAGAGGGGGTCAAAATTTGACAACTTATTATCTTTTGGTGTTAGCAAAATTTGTCCCAAACAAATTGAATAGATATTTCTTCAATCTTTCGAAAAAAATTTTTTTTGTTTTTTTTTAAATATTTTAAAATTTTTTTTTTTTTTTAAATTAAAACGGGTATTTATTTATCCTTTTGTTTTTATTATTATTATTTTATATTAATTTAATTATTATTACAAATAAATAAAAAAATTTAATTTGTCAACATATCTATAGAAAAAAGTGATTTTATTCCTGGGATTAACATATTGTGGTTATTACAGTATCGAGGGTATGAAATTCTAGTTAGGTATGCTATATACCGTCGGAAAGGTTAATTTGACTAGTTTCTCAACATAACTTTTATTTTTAAGATTTTAGAATACTTACACACAAATAGGAAAAAATTCAAAATAGTGCATATGCTAAATATTGAAAAATCCTCGTCGTGACTTAGAAACTATTTTTTTATACATAACCCACTCGCGGCCCAAGTAGCGATCAGAACTAACTTAAAGGAAAAGAAATAAACTTTCTTTTGAGCAAAAAAAAAAAAAAAAAAAAAAATACCCGCTCGGAAGACATCGATTTCAAAAGTTGGGTCACTTGACATGAAATCCCCCATATATATATATATATAAACATTTGATATCACTGATGGCCAGTGATGCAGTTAAGAACTTACCCATGCTTCATTGGGTCTTTGATCAATGTTGTAGAAATATCAAACGGAATGATAATTTATACATACCCTATACCAACCTGTGTTGAAGGGTATAACATTAAAAAGTTTTTAAACGTTTTTTTTTCTCTTGATGTTTCCTTTAAAGACGATTATTTGCAGACGTGTTTGGACTGCATTCAAAAATTTGTATCGAATCGAACACATGAACTCATGGTTCAATTGAAGGCTGCGTTAAAGTTTTGCATTTTAATAGAACTTCATAAATTTAAAATGTTGTTTAAACTGTTTTTTTTTCTTTAGTGTATTATTTGCCATTTTTTTATGAACCTTTTGTTGGTTCAATAAATTGTGTAGATAATTTATTTAAACATATTTGTTTTTTATGCAATTTTTGTTTTGTGTTATTGTATTGAGTACTTTTTGTCAAACTGATTACGCGTTTCAACTATTTACTACTTTCACTGATTACGAATAAACGCGTCTAATTAGACTTTGTTTTGACTTTTTATTTTCTTGGTTGCAAATTGAGTAATTTAGATGTTGAGGAAATATAACTGAGAAGTGTTATGTAAAAATTAAGATTTTTAAATCAGATCATCGAATTTGTTTTGGGTGTAGTGAATTGTATCAAATTGTATCATTTTAAAAATTGAATACAAATTTTTAGTGGTAAAATTTTCAAATATTTAAAATGCAAGGCGTGAAATAAACGAATGTCATTTTTTATTTGACATAATTCTAATCGTCACTTTAGGTAAATGAAATAAAACTCATTGGGCATTATGGTAAATTTAAAAAAAACTGTGATTTTATTTAAGGCATTAAGATAAAACCGAGTGCTTTGGAAATATATATGAAATATGTGCAAATATAATTCTAAATATTTTAAATCAGAAATACATAGAAACTCCCTTATTGATGATAAAATTTTCTTAAAAAGATGTCCCTTTTCCTTAAAAGGTGTACGAAACAAAATCAATTTAAGAGATATGCGTTATGTATTTAATTCTTTAAGTACAGTAAGCTCCGCTTAATTTCGCATGTTAAATTGTGCAATGTTTAACGCATTTAACTCAAGACTGATGTACTAATTAAATTTACCACTAAATGGGTATGTACGATAAGAAGGTTTTTCCTCACCGGTGGCTTTATAGAGCAATTCAGTTGTTTGGACCCCTTTCAGACAGGCAAAGTTTACTTTGACAAAGTCTGTTGAATTCTCTTTTAAACTTTGTTTGGTGCTCAGACACACAAAGTTTAATTTGACAAATTTTTGTTTTCTCTTGTTTGAATATAATATATAAACAGCGTTGCCAGAATGATGATTTTATCATATTTTTTTTTTATTTTTTCAAACAAAAATATGATTAAAGATTTTTTTCTCAAATAATGATTTTTTATTTTTAGAAATTCTGATTTTTACTTAAATTTTGCTTAAAGAAAATACACGATTACTTAAACCGTCAATTTTTAAAACAATGAAGTTTTGCATCAGCTTGATGTGTGTTGGTGCTGCACACTTTTGTACCCAGAATCTAGAATACACAAAATTGCATCATTATTTCTGGACATAAAAATATTAAAAAAGGCATATTATAACCTATTTCCAATGTGCGAAAGAATTCCTTCTTTCGAACAACTACATTTAAAACAAAAACAAATTCTATAAACTTTGTTTTTGTTTTAAATGTATTTGTAAAGATACGTTCAGACTGATGAAATATTTGAAAGCAAACATCAAATATTTCATTAACGTAGTCTGAACACAAAATATTTTTGAGTATCAAATAAAATAACAGCTGATTTTTAGCCATGTTCCAGATAGAAGCAATTTTTACTGTAAGTTTTCGGATTCTTTACAATTTTAAAGATTTTTTATAATTATTAGACTTTTCTATTGCTATTAGCAAATTTTTGCAAATTACCGCTAATTTAGAAATTTTTATAGAATTTTTGCCATTCCTTAAAGTTTAAGGCACTTTTACTAAATTTTATGGCTTGTTTGAAATATTAAAATGGTTCGCGAATTTTAGGGTTTGTTTCCAAGTTTGCAATTTTTCGCAAATTTTAGCCATGTTTCCGTTACCCAGTGGCTTCCATTTTTTTCTTCTTCTACATTCTCCTGTTCTAACACTAAAAGAGATGCTGATCCACAGAATAAAATAAAAAAATTAGCTTTTGCGCTCATTTTTACCATTTGAGAAATATATTTTTATTTTTGAACACTTTCATTAAATAATTATTTGATGCAAATATTTCTTTTAGTCTGAACACATGGCAAACATGAATTAATTTATTTTATTAACACTGTTTGGCAACTGTTTCATCAAACAAAAATTGTCAAATATTTGAGCTTAGTTTGAACATTAAACAAAATATTTTTTTGTTTCACACAGTTTGAAGCAAATATCAGAACAAATATTTTCAATAAATATTTCATTAGTCTGAACGTACCTTAAGAAGTAAATAATTCTTTAGTACATCGGAAATAGGTGAAAAGAAAAAATGTATTTTTTAAAGTTTCATATACTGACGAATTATGTTTTTATGTATTTCAATTTAAATAATAAGAAGTATGGTTTTATAAAAAATTAATAATTCTTACTATTTTGCCCTTGTTTTAAAAAATTTAAATTAAGAAAAAAAAATTTAAGATTTTCCTCTTCAAAATATGATTTCTTTCGCCATATGACAATTTTTATTCCAAAGATTCTGGTAACGCTGTATATAAATATAAAGTTGCAGCCAACTTCAGGTATAATCTACGAACGAAAAACAAAACGACTTTGCGAGTACAGCAAAGTATGTACTCCCCCGCTATACTCTTTTCCCTTCTCTTCTATAAACTCAAGACTTTGCAAAGTAAACTTTGCTTGTCTGAAAGGGGTCTTGGAATTGTTGTCTATAGGCCACTGAAAAATGGGCAATTAATTAAAATGTTCTTTAGAAAACTTTGCGACCGTGAAACGCGACAAGAAGAACAACCAGTTTACTCGATTTCAACTTTAACAATATTTTCTTTATTTAAAAATATAAATCTTAAACCTAACATACCTAAATACATGTACATAAGGGCCACACAGTTGTTGTTGTGTTATTTGTCTCTTCTTTAGCAATGTACCAATTTTTCTTACAGCCAATTCACATGGAGGCTTTTACGACGTCGTTTTTTCTCAATTCCCTTTTGAAGCAACTTCCAAAAACCTATTGCATTTATATGATGATTTTTAGTGGCATGTCGCTTTTTTTTAATTTAAATTTTTATTTGCAACTGAAAATGTCCGAAACAGTGGAAAATATAAAAAATGTTATTCGTTTGACTTAAAGGAAATATTATTAATAATCATTTGTTGGTGTTTTTATAAAAATCGGCCCTTATTTCGGGCGGAATATTAGTCAAGCCCATAAAAAAATTTGAAACTGCAAACGGATTTAAATTAACCGCTTCAAAATCTTTATATTTTATATGTTTTTATTTAAAGACTTACATTTGTTTTTGAAGACCAGTGTTATAAATGAATTAAGAGTTTTTTAGGGTAGCAAAAGCCATCACATAATTGTCTTGTGACAACCAAATTAGTTGATTCTTATAGAAAACATCAGCAGGTAGTAAACAATCACGACTATTTATAGAAAATGTGATCATTGATATGTTTGTTTGATCCCTAGTGAGTGTTTAAATGTCAGTGCAATGGGTCTGAAAAACTTATTATATTAATGTTTATGTTAAAATGGCTGGCAAGACGTGTGGGAAAGGGTTGTAAAAGTAACGTTTATACTAAAAAAATGCACACAAGTGAATGCTGCTCATAAACAGGTAGATAAGTGTGGTTTAAAATATATGTGCAATACGTATAAATGTTAAATTTTGAATGATGTGTAATAAAATGTATGCGTTCATTAGTGACTTACATAGAAGTGTTTACGATTCATAGGAAATTAATGAACTGCCTTTTTTATATTTTCGAAACGTATAACATGATTGCATTCTTTTAAACGAATCCTTTCCTTTGCTATTTCTTCTTCATGGTTAGTTATACTTGTCACAACGTTATATTTGCTGTATCAATAAATACCTTTTCCCACCTTACTTCTGATCCATTTGCTAATTATATGTTGTGTTTCGATGAAATATTCATACATACACACATTTATCCACACATACAAACAAATAAACAGGAAAAATATATTTTTAGTTAAAAAAAATTCATACGCAAAAATAAAACTCGCGAACAATTCTTTTTAGCTCGACTCGCGAGTTGAGTTTTATTTTTGACTCTTAAAATTTGAATTCTTTTCGCGAGCAATATTTTTCAACTCGCAAAAATAAAACTCGCTCGCGAGTTTTATTTTTTAAACTCGCGAGCAGTAAAGAATAATTCTTTTCAATGTTGAAAATAAAACTCGCTCGAATTGGACTCGCTCGCGAGCGAGTTTAATTCGAGCACTCTCCGTACTCTGTTTAAAAATATAAATCTTAAACCTAACATACCTAAATACATGTACATAAGGGCCACACTGTTGTTGTTGTGTTATTTGTCTCTTCTTTAGCAATGTACCAATTTTTCTTATTATTAATATGTACATATGCAGTTATTTGTACCAAAAACAAATTACATTAAGTCTGACTCAATGCAATTGTAATTTCTGTAAACAACAACAACATAGCATACTTGTTAATAAGCAAGAAACAAATATTCTGACCTAACTGTTAACTATCAAAATAAGTTACAGTGGGTTAGTATAAGCAAAATTTACGATAAAATACAGTGGTAACAGTGGGCCAAAAAGTGAACAAATTTTAAATCGATTAATATGCAAGTAAAATGAACAAGTTATTTTAAAATAATAATTTAAAATAAATAATGAAATAGATAAGTGTTATACGTTGACCTAACATGCCGGCCCCATTGAAAGGTCACTTTCAAGATGATGGTAATAGAGCCAGTTTGTGGATAGGGCGACGTATTATTCCTTTTGTTGTTTTGATGTCGACAACTCTGACACGTTCGTCTCTACCACGTATGATATTGACTATTTTTCCCATGAGCCATCTTTGCGGGGGTAGATTATCTTCGTGGACAATTACTAAAGAACCAGTTGTAACATTCGAGTTGGAGTCAGTCCATTTGTTGCGAGTCTGAAGCTCATTTATATAGTCATGAGACCACTTTTTCCAAAAATGTTGTTTGGTGGCAGTTATTCGGGCCCAATACTCAAGGTTATTTATTTGTTGTAACGGGACATCACGTTCTGGCAAACCACGTAGGGGAGCGCCAATCAGGAAATGACCTGGAGTAAGAGCTTCAAAGTCACTAGGATCTGAGGATAAGGGCGAAATTGGTCTTGAATTTAAAATGGCCTCTATTTCGACCATAGCCGTAGCAAGCTCTTCGTATGTGAGCCTAGTGTTGACCAGGGTCTTATTTAAATGACCTTTTGCTGATTTGACGGCCGCCTCCCACAATCCGCCAAAATGTGGTGCCCTAGGGGGAATAAAACGAAAATTAATAAATTGATTCGAGCAATAATTAATTATAATGTTTGAGTTTTGTGGATCAAAAAGGAACGACTTTAGTTGAGCCAATTTAGAATTGGCACCTACAAAATTGGTGGCATTGTCACAGAATATATCTGTGGGCAAACCTCGACGGCCAATCATCCTCTTAAGAGCAGCAATAAAGGCCTCGGTTGACAAGTCTGAAACGACTTCAATATGGACTGCTTTGGTCACCAAACAGACAAATACAGCAACATAGGTTTTATATGGAACTCTTCCTCTAATTCTTAAGTAGGTATTGACTGGACCACAAAAATCTACAGCACATCTAGCGAACGGCCTTGCAGGGTTAAGTCGCTCTACGGGCAAATTCCCCATCATTTGCTTCAGGAGCTTTGGGCGATAACGAATGCATTGTGGGCACGAACTGACAATGCGGCGACACAGATTTCTTGAGTTGATGATCCAAAATCTCTGGCGTATTAACGACATTAAAGCCTTGGGCCCAGCATGGTAGTTAGAGGTATGGAGATGACGTACATAGCATTTCACAAAGTGATTATTATTCGGCAAAATTATGGGATGCTTTTGACCTTCAGAAATCGCTGCATGTTCGAGTCGACCACCGACTTTCAGCAAGTTGATGCCATTTGATGCATCCAGAAAGGGATTTAGACATTTTAGGGCACCTTGGGGATCCTTTTTCTTTTGAGCTCGATTTATATCATCCTTATAATGTTCTCTCTGGATATTATAAACAATTCTTTTTAAAGCATTTTCTAGCTCTTGGGGCTGCAAGGAATCAGAATTAAACATATTAGTTTTTTGAGCAAAACGAAGCATCCAAGCGACAATGCGAATCATCTTTAAATAAGAGCTATACTTTTCAATTGAATGTAAAATGTAATTGGTTTGTGCGTTCAAACAAAGAGCCATTTTACGTTTTTCTTTCTCGACCTCTTCTTGATCTTCCTCGGAAATTGTATTCATTTTATTAGAGGGCCACTGACCAGTATCGAAAGCGAGAAATTCTGGTCCATTGAACCAAATAGATGAAGCAAGCTCTTGTATAGTTGCACCTCGAGAAACGATATCAGCAGGATTGAAATGCGTTGGGACATGCCGCCATACACAGCCATTAGTGAGATCCTGAATTTCTGATACTCTGTTGCCTACAAATACTGATAATGAAGATGAATGTTGTTTAAGCCAATGAAGAACTATTTGAGAATCTGTCCAGAGGATTACTTCAAGATTTGGTATCGTTAAGACATTTCTGATTTTAGAGTACAATTTTGCTAGCAGTTGTGCACCACATAATTCGAGTTTGGGCAATGACTTTCTTTTAGTAGGAGCAATTCTAGACTTAGCCGTAAAAAGCCGAACGGAAACTTTTCCTGACGAAGTTTTAACTCGAAAGTAGAGACAGCATCCATACGCTCGAATTGATGAGTCACAAAAGCCATGCAGTTGAATTGATTGAGATTCAGCAGCAAGACAAAAACGAGGAATTTGAAGCGAATTTAAGTTTTTTAGATCTGAAACAAAATTCTTCCAGGCTGTGTGCAGTTCTTGAGGTACAGACTCGTCCCAATCAACTTTGAGAATCCACAATTCTTGCATGATGATTTTAGCTTTGATAACAAGTGGAGCCAATAGCCCTAAAGGGTCAAAGAGTGATGATGAGAGCGATAAAATGGTTCGTTTGGTAATTCTTTCATCCAATTTAGTTTTAGGAGTAAAAAGAAAAACATCTCTTTGTTGATCCCAAGTAATACCCAGAGCGTTAGCAACAACAGAAAAACATCTCTTTGTTGATCCCAAGTAATACCCAGAGCGTTAGCAACAACAGAGTCATCAATATTTAAATTTTTTATAGTTGTGTCATCTTGAAAAGCCCTATGATTTGAGTGCCATTTATCTAATTGGAAACAACCACGACTAAGAATTTCAGTTACTTCCTTTTTTATTTGGGCCAACTGCTCCAAAGTTTCTGCACCACCCAAGAAGTCATCAACGTAAAATGATGACTTTATAGTTTTTGCGCCAAGGTTAAACTTATCAATATATTGATCTGCGAGATAATGAAGACTTTTAATTGCGAGATACGGTGCCGCTGACATACCATAGGTGACAGTGTTTAGCTGATAGGTGCGAATCTCCTCTTCCTCCGAATTTCTCCACAAAATGTACTGATATTTTCGATCAGTTGAATCTATAAGGACTTGGCGATACATTTTTACGATATCAGCTGTAATAGCAAAACGATGAAGGCGAAAGCGAAGTAAAATTTTAAACAGCTCATCTTGAATTGTTGGACCAACCATAAGAATATCATTGAGAGACTTTTGAGACGAGGAGGGACACGAGGCGTCAAATACAACTCTGAGCTTTGTTGAAGTACTATTTGGCTTAAATACACAATGGTGGGGAATGAAATAATGCGGTTCATCCATACGAGGGTTTCGAACAATACTCATATGGCCACAATCTTCATACTCCTTCATAAAAGAAACATATTGCGATTTAAGGTTGCTGTCTCGACTTAGTCGTTTCTCTTGAGATGAAAACCTTTTAAGTGCCATATTTCGCGAGAGACCTAAAGCATCTGAAGATTCTTTGAAGGGCAATTTAACAACAATTCTTCCAGAAAATTCACGATGGACCGTATTGTTGAAAAACGTTTCACATGCAGACTGTTCTGGCGTTAAAACATTTGACTCGGGATTTATTTCTTCAATTTCCCATAAGCGTTGTAATTTTAAATCGACTTCTTCTTCAATCGACAGCATACACGAAGAACCAGGGGCATTAACATTATTTGAGGCATAACGACCTGCTACAATCCATCCGAAAAGTGTTTTATGTAATTTAGGTAAATTAGGACCAAGTTTAATTTGGCCTACCGATAAAGTATCAAAGAAAGTTTCAGTACCAATAAGTAAATCAATCCTTTTTGACTTGAAAAACTGTTCATCTGCAAGTTGTGTATTAGGTGGCAAGTTCCAAGATGAGACATCTAATTCAGCATCAGGTTGGTAAGAAATATGAGGCGTAACACAAAACGAAAGCGGTACTTCGAAATTTGTAAATCTAGACTTAACATTTGTTACAGACCTATATTTACTTTTGCTATGAGTGTTTCCAATGCTAGTAACTTCAGTAGTTCGTTTTTTACGAGGCAGGTGTAGTTTTTGGGAAAATTCATCTGTTATGAAATTCAGTTGAGAGCAAGAATCTAGCAGCGCGCGTCCCAATTGATAGCAACCAGTAGCGTCACGTACAAGAACCATGGCAGTAGCTAGCAGCACCTGTTCCGGCGAAGATTTTTCCATATGGGTATGGACCGAGGCGGGAACTTCATTCAAGGCAGCACGAGAAGTAGATGGTTCAGCAGCTGGGGACGAGGGTCTTGAAGCCGACTGAGACCGATGAAGCAAACTATGATGCAAGCGAGAACAAAATTTGCACTTGAATGTAGAGGAACAGTTGTTTACTTGATGCCCCTTTGACAAGCAGTTGAGACAAAGCGCTAGACGTTTAACATTTTCAAAACGTTGAGCCACTTCCATTTCTTTAAAGCGAGGACACCGACTAATCGTGTGATCACCCTTCGAGCAAAGTGAGCAAACACGTTTTGAAATCGAAAAAGTATAACCAGGATTTGTAGGTTTATTTTTTGATTTATTTGATTGATGGTTTTCAGGCTTACGAGAAACCACGTGCGTATGGCTCGTGTCAACCGATTCCAAGAATTGGCAGTGCCTTTCAAGAACCCTGGAGCAATCATCCCACGAGGGTAGTTTTGTGAAGTCCAAAGAGTCTTTCCATTTTCTT
Source organism: Pollenia amentaria (assembly GCA_943735925.1). Taxonomy (NCBI): domain Eukaryota; kingdom Metazoa; phylum Arthropoda; class Insecta; order Diptera; family Polleniidae; genus Pollenia; species Pollenia amentaria. The sequence goes on along the minus strand of OX031008.1, from coordinate 191,959,991 downwards.
TTGGTGTTATCATCAACTTTTTCCATAACTATGTAAATTAGCATGGAATTAGCAATTTCACTAGGAGAGCCAAGAGACAATAACGAGCTATAAAGGGCAGAAACATTATCAACAAGACTACGTAGTTGTACACAATTGTGTTTAGACATGGTCGGGAGTTCAAAAAGAGTGGTAATATTTTCCATAAAAATAAGTGAGTTATTGTCGTAACGAGTTTTAAGCCTTTCCAGAGCCTTCGGGTAATTTTCATTCGTTATCTGGAATGCCTTGACAGTTTCAAGTGCTTGGCCATGGAGACAATTCAGCAAATGGTTAAATTTTTCAATATTTGATAGGCCAAATTCTCGATCAATAACCTGATTGAATGATGTAATAAAATTTTTGTACTCACTGTATTTACCACCAAATGTGGGCAACTTAAGCTGGGGCAGTTTGTGGTTGGCAACTGGGAAACAAATTGTGGAATCAGACATCGTAGTATTATGAACCTCCTCACCAAGCTGCAATTGTATGTTCAATTTAGCTGCGATGTACAAATCCTCTATTTCGGGCCTACCATTGTCATCAGGGTCATCTTTCTCAATTTGTGTTTGGTATGTTAAAATTGGCTTAAAATATGACTCTAAAATACCCAAGCGGCACTTTAATTCTGCAGCAGAAAGTGTCCTACCTTCACCTCTTCCATTCGCTTCAATTTGGTTTTTGATTCGCGAAATACTTTTCTTAGTATTAGCTCGCTGTTGCTTCACTTCCTCCAACGTCATCTCAAAATCTTATAAAAATTACCAAACACTTGATTTAATAAGCAATGAGCTACAAATATTTTTTTAAAACCGCAAACACAATTATGTCGAGCACTGTAACTGACGCCAAAAATTTCCGCTTAAATCTTTATGTATAATTTATATATTTACTTTATGTACTGGAATAGTGAGCGACAAAATATGATATTAAAAATTCCCACTATGTACTGGAACCAACCACGATTACTTATGTAATTTTTTATATGTATATAAAATTAGCGGTATAAATTTGAGTCACTATTGATTTTTGTTTTTTCCAATAAGAATCTTAATGAAGAGCTCACAAATGTATATAAGTACTTTATTTTTATTCTTTAAATTAATTTATGGCACACGAATTTGTCTATAAATGTTTTGTAATCACCAAAAGTCTATTGTTTTCTTTTATTTTATAAAGTTTTTTTCCATTAGATTCCACCGCCAAACGACCGTACACTTATGATTAGATGTACTTCAACGACTATGCATTTGAATTTTCCACGGACCGCACAACAAAAATAGAAACAACTTTTTTTTTTTTTTAATTAAGAGCCCCACGTTGGGCGCCAAAATGTACGATAAGAAGGTTTTTCCTCACCGGTGGCTTTATAGAGCAATTCAGTTGTTTGGAATTGTTGTCTATAGGCCACTGAAAAATGGGCAATTAATTAAAATGTTCTTTAGAAAACTTTGCGACCGTGAAACGCGACAAGAAGAACAACCAGTTTACTCGATTTCAACTTTAACAATATTTTCTTTATTTAAAAACAGGGTAGGAAAAAATTCTACTCGCGAGCACAATTCGAGTCAACTCTCTCATTTTAAAATTTGTGCTCGCGAGTTTTATTTTTAAACTCGCGAGCACAAATTTTTTACGAGTCATAAGATTTTTGTGCTCGACTCGTAAGCAGATAACAACTCGTTTTAAAATTTGTGCTTACGAGTTTTATTTTTCAACTCGTAAGTACAAATTTTATGCGAGCAGAAAACGAGCGCATACGAGTTGAAATCGAGCAACTCGTTTAAAAAAATTAATGTTTGCTTGTGCGAAGTAAAAATATACATACATATGAATTTTTAGAAACGAAGGGCAGGCAAATGTGTAGGAAGGGGTTATAAAAACATATGCACACATATGAATGCTGGGCATTACCATGTTGATAAGAATGTATGTGTGTTTGTATGTATAAATGTTTTCTTGTTTAAAAATATGTAAACCTGCAAAATGTTTAATGATGTGTAATAAAATGTATGCGTTCTTAAATGACTTAAATAAAAGTGTTTGAGATTGGTAACATATTATTTTCATAAAAGCTGCCTTTAATAGTTATAAATAAAATAAACATTTGTCAATCGATTTTCATGGTTTATGGCTCATTTTATTCGCAATATATCTGGCTTTCTGATAAATAATAAAAAAAATTGTTCTAAATTTGTTAACAAATTTTTGAAAACAAAAAATAGTACTAATTTTGCTTGAAAAAAAAAGTTTATCGCCACTAATTTCTGAAAATGTCCGAAACAGTGGAAAATATAAAAAATGTTATTCGTTTGACTTAAAGGAAATATTATTAATAATCATTTGTTGGTGTTTTTATAAAAATCGGCCCTTATTTCGGGCGGAATATTAGTCAAGCCCATAAAAAAATTTGAAACTGCAAACGGATTTAAATTAACCGCTTCAAAATCTTTATATTTTATATGTTTTTATTTAAAGACTTACATTTGTTTTTGAAGACCAGTGTTATAAATGAATTAAGAGTTTTTTAGGGTAGCAAAAGCCATCACATAATTGTCTTGTGACAACCAAATTAGTTGATTCTTATAGAAAACATCAGCAGGTAGTAAACAATCACGACTATTTATAGAAAATGTGATCATTGATATGTTTGTTTGATCCCTAGTGAGTGTTTAAATGTCAGTGCAATGGGTCTGAAAAACTTATTATATTAATGTTTATGTTAAAATGGCTGGCAAGACGTGTGGGAAAGGGTTGTAAAAGTAACGTTTATACTAAAAAAATGCACACAAGTGAATGCTGCTCATAAACAGGTAGATAAGTGTGGTTTAAAATATATGTGCAATACGTATAAATGTTAAATTTTGAATGATGTGTAATAAAATGTATGCGTTCATTAGTGACTTACATAGAAGTGTTTACGATTCATAGGAAATTAATGAACTGCCTTTTTTATATTTTCGAAACGTATAACATGATTGCATTCTTTTAAACGAATCCTTTCCTTTGCTATTTCTTCTTCATGGTTAGTTATACTTGTCACAACGTTATATTTGCTGTATCAATAAATACCTTTTCCCACCTTACTTCTGATCCATTTGCTAATTATATGTTGTGTTTCGATGAAATATTCATACATACACACATTTATCCACACATACAAACAAATAAACAGGAAAAATATATTTTTAGTTAAAAAAAATTCATACGCAAAAATAAAACTCGCGAACAATTCTTTTTAGCTCGACTCGCGAGTTGAGTTTTATTTTTGACTCTTAAAATTTGAATTCTTTTCGCGAGCAATATTTTTCAACTCGCAAAAATAAAACTCGCTCGCGAGTTTTATTTTTTAAACTCGCGAGCAGTAAAGAATAATTCTTTTCAATGTTGAAAATAAAACTCGCTCGAATTGGACTCGCTCGCGAGCGAGTTTAATTCGAGCACTCTCCGTACTCTGTTTAAAAATATAAATCTTAAACCTAACATACCTAAATACATGTACATAAGGGCCACACTGTTGTTGTTGTGTTATTTGTCTCTTCTTTAGCAATGTACCAATTTTTCTTATTATTAATATGTATGCAGTTATTTGTACCAAAAACAAATTACATTAAGTCTGACTCAATGCAATTGTAATTTCTGTAAACAACAACAACATAGCATACTTGTTAATAAGCAAGAAACAAATATTCTGACCTAACTGTTAACTATCAAAATAAGTTACAGTGGGTTAGTGGGTTAGTATAAAATTTACGATAAAATACAGTGGTAACAGTGGGCCAAAAAGTGAACAAATTTTAAATCGATTAATATGCAAGTAAAATGAACAAGTTATTTTAAAATAATAATTTAAAATAAATAATGAAATAGATAAGTGTTATACGTTGACCTAACAGGGTAAATGACGAATGTCAATTTTAAACTTAAATTAAGAAACTGCATATTTTTGCATAACCCCATATCTGTTTTGTTTTTTAAAAGTTTCAAATAATAATTACGATATTTTACGTATATGGAAAAAATTGAGACAATAAAATGTTAAGCAGTGTTCGTCGTTTCGACGAATTTGTACCAAGCCGGGCTTAAACGGGGAATTATATGATCGAATAATAAAAAAGTAGAAAATAAAAGTTTATGTTGTCACATCGCGAAACGTTGGGATTTTCAAATTGGTAAGTGGCTTGGTAAGTCTAGTCTGTATCAGTGATGGGATTTATGGCACAATTGGGCAATTTTTTGCACTATTGAAGAATGCTTGACCCTATGGCCCTTTCGCTCTTCTTTGCCCTTTTTAGAATCACAAATATTTTTTGTCGATTAGTTTTGCCAAAAAAAAGACTTTAAAAAATTGCTCTTTCTTTACATTCTCCCTACTTTACATTCCTGTTAAAAAACAACATTGTGTAATCCTGCTTCAAAAAGCAACCCTGTTTTATTTTGTTTTTATAAATGAACGTTCAGCATTTTAAAACATTTAAATGTAAAAACAAATAACTTTTAACAACATTTTTATATGTATGTACATTAGACCGACTCAAGTTGTATGGAGCCGAAAAAAGTTTTTTAGTTACCCCTCTGAAAATAAAGCTTGATATGTTTTATGACGATTCCCAAAATATTTTGGTTCTAGCGTTGACCATCCGTGAGCTGGACCATTGTTAAAAAAGTTATTTTTTTCAGTTTTTCGAATTTTTTTGTACTTTGCTCCAAGTCGACATAAATAATATTTGGTATCATCGAAAAGAGTTTGAAGCAGCATGCAATGGTATATAACACTTGACCACTTGCGACCTACTAATTGAGATATTTAACTAAATACATATTTTCGTTCCGGGTTTTCATACAAATTCTACGTATTTTTTTAATCATTTTATATTTTTGATTGTATTTTTCACATTTTGATAAATTGAAAAATGAAAAAATGTGATACCCATATTACCTATATATGAAAAATAGATAAAATATATCGCGATTTTCGCGTTTTATGTGAATAATTACAAAAAAAAAAAAAATATATTAACATTATTTTAAAACAGATTCAATTTGAAAAGCAGAACATTATTTCCACATACGTAGAATTTGTATGAAAACCCGAAACGAAAATATGTATTTAGTTAAATATCTCAAGGTCGCAAGTGGTAAAGTTTTATTACCAAAATATTTTGGGAATCATCATAAAACATATCAACCTTTATTTTCAGAGGGGTAACAAAATCACTTTTTTGAGTCGCTTAATGTACATATATTCGAAGAACAGTCAATGATATCTTAAAAATTGCGTCTCTTTCTGGATAATTTTATTCTTTTTTAAAAATCTTATCCTTAATGAAATTATACCATTTATTGTAAAAAAAGTATTATTTTTAACTTGATAAATTGAAAAAATTTAATTTTATCGTAAACTTTATCAAGTCCGAATTTAAAGCAAAATTATCTATAAAGTACACATAAGAAATTTTTATTAGTTTTTTATGAATTAAATACATTGTTATGAATTAAATACATTAAATAATTAAATCAATTATAATAAAAAATAAAAAATGTATATATATTTAATTCATTTAACATTTTAATCGTTTTAAAAATAATATGTATTTAAAACTTTAATTAAATAATTGTTAGTATTAATTGATTTTTTCGTTTTAAATAAAATAATTTTAAATTGTAAATTCGGTATTATTTATTTTGGGAATTGTCAAACCTTAGCTAAATTTAACAAAAATAATTTTTATTTAAAGTTATCCAGATAAAAAATGAATTATCAGATCGGTAATTATATTGAATTTAATTATACATATGTATGTATGTATGTAGTATATTTTTTAGACAAATTTCTCACATAAAATATCTTGATGTATTTTTGTGAGAAAAGTGTTTTCGGATGGCGGTTTTATAGGGACCTGTGGATAATGATGGACCGATTATAAATAATTCAATGATGTTGTTTTGAGCCCTAACGAGCGTATCAAACATTTTTTGAGGTTTTTAAAAGCGACCGTGATTTCCACATACAAACAGACAGCGGGCTTGGCGAAATTGACTAAGAATTACTAATGGACCTGGAATATACATATATACTTTATGGGACCTTGTACTCATGGTCGAGGGTGTAAAAACATTTTTTTGTTTAACAAGTAATTTTAAGATAATTTTTAAAAATAAATTTTTTTAACAAATAGATATTGGGAATTATTTCTTTTTATAAGCAACTTTATTATATTCAACATTTTTTATTTTTTCGAATTTTGTAATAGTTCTATTCCTTAAATTTTTAGGAATGACTTTATACACTACCAGACTATTATTAATAGACTATTATTCCTAAAAATTTAAGGAACAGAACTATTACAAAAAGCTTTATTAAATACATAACTGAAATTTAACTCATAGAATAAATTCGAAAAAAATAAAAATGTTGAATAAATTTTTTTATTTAGTCTTAAATTAAATTTCAATTATTTATATTAATTTATTCAATTAAAATTTTAATTGATTCTTACAAATCATTCGATTACTAATTGCCTCAATTGAATTACTATAATATTTATTTTGATATTTATTTTCAATTAAGTGAGGTGATTGAATAAAATATAGATTTTTTGCTTATTGTTTTTGTAGTTGAATCAATTAATACATTGATTGAAATGACACAGCTTTTTGATCATATTTTTTTTCAAAATTGAAAATATCAATTGTTACTTCTTTCTACGAATTTGGTCATTAAAATTACTTTTTAATTTTTTCTGTGAAAAAAAAAATAAATAAATATGTAAAAAAAATTACAATTCGTTATATGAACACGGAAAAAAGTGTTTTATCAATTAAACAAATGGTTTAAAAAGTATTAAAATTTAATTAATGTGATAATTGAATCAATTATTTTTTTAGTTGAAAGAAAATTAAAAATATAATTTTGAGTCATTTCATATTTTAGTTGTTTTGAAATAAATTTTTAATTTAATATCAAAAAATATTAATTGATTTCTTCGTTTTAAATAAAATAATTTAAACTTGTAGAGTTGTTGTTGGGGATTGTAAATATTTAATTAAACAAATTAACACATTGTTTTTGATCATTTTTTAATCAAAATTAAAAATAGCATTTATTGAAAAAAAAAATATTCAAAATTTTTTAATTTTTAGTAATCAATATAATCATTTTGGTAATAGGTGCAAAATCAACAACTTGTTTGCTTGATATTATGAATTTGGTATAAATTTGGTGATTAGAGACAATTTTTAATTTTTTCTGTGAATGTACTTTGGTAGTATTTGGTTTAATGAAATGTTAAAACTTTTTATATAATAGAAAAAAATGCACAATCAAAACTTGAACCTGACCTTTTTCTGGTGTTATAAGATTTTTTAAATCAAAAGATCTTTCCATTATAAAATATTATAAATATCTATTAAAAATGCTAAATTTAAACTAAACTTTCCAAATTTAGTTTCTATAATAAATAGTTTTGGCCCCTTTACAGTCAATTTGGCCCGTTATCGTTACAATTTTGGCGCAAAATTAAAATCTTTAAGTTCCATCTGTATAAAAATCATAAGCTAAGTATCTTATTGCTTACATCGTTTATATTATATTGTTACGACTTTAAGTTTATAGATATTTTATATCGGGGGATTCATCGTGAGGTTAGATTTATAATGTAAAATATATAATATAAAGTTAAGTAAAATAAAATATGTATATAATATAAAGGGCGAATTTTGACCCTGTTTTGTCCCTCAAATGTACTACACTTGTTTTCCGCATGTGTGTTAAATAACAAAGATTTCAAGTTTCTGCAAATTATTTAAAAAAATACTTGTTTACAAAAAGCACCAAACGCAACAAATTTAAAAAAAAAAACATTATGTCAAAAAGCATTTTGAATAAAAACTTGTAAACAAAAACTACCAAAAGTTCGATTTTTTTACCCAGTTTTTATCTCAAACGTACTTTAATTGTTTGATGCTCCTTATGTTTAAGAACTTAGTTTATAAGTTTTGCAAATTTTTTTCTTAAAAAAATTTTCTTACAAAAGGTGCCAAAGTACGAATTTTTACCCTGTTGTGCCTCTTTAAGTTCAAATTTTTAAAATCCATGTCGCTGGTGATAGTTGGTAGATAAAAATAAATAAAGCTGGTGGTCCACCACGCGTTACACTTTTTTTCGCTGTCTATGCAGCTATCAAAAAAGTAGAATCGGCGTAGTTATATGTAACAAGTTACGTGCACAAAAGCGTAGGATGCATTGAAGCGTTGAATGCCAAAAGTACGTTTACTTTTTACTTTTATAAGCGTCACAAGCAGCATTCGAACAAATCAGCTACTTTTGACATATTAAATTTAATTTTCACTTGTGGTGATGCCGCATAAAAACGTTGCTTGTAACCTGAAAGGTAGAACGCAAGTAAGGTATACAAATCATGCAAAGCGTGGTGGCGAAAGCGCGTGGTGTGTTCCTCTTGCCTTAACTTTTAAAATTTTGCAGTTTAATGGGGTTAATTGTAATATATCAAATGTTGTAAAATTCCTTCCTTAATTAAAAAAATAGTTAGATATGAAGAAGGACATACGCACCGCGACCTAGAGGATATTTGGTGGGGCCTGTGTATATCACCATGTCAGGCTTATGCTGCGTATAAAACCTATCATCCTGCCCGGTGAAAGATTGTAGATTTCAGTTTGATCCATCATTTCCCTCCGAAAAATTTCCGCCTGGAAGTCCCCAAAGCTGGACAGCAGCAGAGTATAATTAAAATAATTAAATGAAAATTAAACTTTATGAACTTAAGCCTGATTTAAAAATATGAAAAACATTTGGGAAAAACATGCTTACAAAAAGGACCAAAAGTACAAATATTGACCCTTGTTGCCTTTTTTGCTTAAAATTGTTCAAATCTTTAACCCTTGTGATAGATTGAGCAAAAAACAAAACTGGTAAAATTTTGAAAATTTCCCTTTTTACCAATTTAAAACTCGATTTTCATACGTTCCTCTTGTGTGACATGCCCAGCAGTTTTGGACTTAGAGCGAAGGGTTTCTTCAAAAAAATTGGCTTCATTTTTCGCCTTTTTGACCATTTTGTTCCTTCCTGGTTCAAAATTAAGAAAAAATATAGCCTATAGCAATTTCCTTGTAACATTCTATATGGGTACCGAATTTCATCAAATCCCTTCAGCCGTTTGGGCTAGATTGCGGAACAAAACAAATTCAGCTACTCCCACTATAAATGGGACACCTTAAAAAATACTTGTGCGCCTATTACGATTTACAACTCAACTCTAGTTAAGTTGAAATTTTGCAGTTTTGTATTATGATTAACAACTCTGTTATATTGCGGTTAACAAAAACTCATCGCTAGCAGTTGTTTTAATTTCAACTCAACTGAGTTTACATTAGTTTACATCTTTATGTTAATTATTTTGTGTAGTTATAAATTAAGTTTGGATAATTTAATTCATATAAAATGATGTATATAAAAACAAATTCTTAAATTAAAGCAAGCATATCAACATAAGACTTTTTCTATGTATCCCACTTAAAGTGTGAGTAGCCGTATAAAAGGATTATTTTAATTATATGTGTATTTTTGTTTTTAAATAAATTTATAAAACACACACTGATTAAATTCTGCCTTAGCGAATATTGGATTTTTCTGATTTAGAAGAACTCATGATCGAATATTTCTTGGAGCTTATAGCTTAATAACTGCCTGTTTGTAGAACGCGAGCGCAAAAGTGACTCGTTTAACTTACATTTAAAACAAAAACAAATTTTGAAATTTTGTTTTAAATGTTTTTGATTTAAATGTAAGTTAAGCGAGTCACTTTTGCGCTCGCGTTCTACAAACAGGCAGAAATAAGTTATCTTAATTAATTCGTTTTGACTGATTGATATATTTTTATACCCTCCACCGCCACTAGTGGAGAATGAGGGTATACTAAGTTTGTCATTCCGTGTGAAACTTTTGTATTGTACATCTAAGACCCCATAAAGTATATATATTCTGGCATCTTGAATAATTTTAAGTCGATTTAGCCATGTCCGTCTGTCTGTCCGTCTGTTGAAAACAGGCTCACTTTCGAAAAATGCAAACGAAAAGAACAAACTTTGTGTCACATTGCTTGTAGTTATCCTAAGCAGTTTGGGATTGAAATCCAGCAAAATTCGTTCAGTACGGTTAGAGCTATAAATAAAGATGTGGAAGCACCACCCTAATAAAACTGATAGTTTTGTTACAAAACCAAACATACTCGTAAATGGTATGTAACAGTTTTATAAGACTAGAAATCACTTCGTGAAATTTAACAGTGAGATTTCTCGGAAAACAGCTTATTAGGCCAAAAACCGTTACAAATAATACTATCATATTAAATCTAAATACTTCACAATTTTATAGAACTAGAAATCACACTGTCGAATTTCGTTAAGATCGTTCCATAATCTACCCTAGGCCCCATATAAACCCTACTCCCGGTAAACAGTTTTGTGCGCCTAAGCCCGTAATTAATAATGCTATCAACATAAAATTTGGGACATCACAGTTTCATAGAACTGGAAATCACAATTTCGGGAAGATCAGTCCATAATTTACTATAGGCCCCATATAAACCCTACTCTCGGGAAACAGTTTATTACGCCTAAAACCGAAATAAATAACGCTAGCAAAATATAATTTAATACTTCACAGTTATATTGGACTAGACATAGTACTAGTTAATCAACTTCGTGATGACCGGTTCATAATTTATCATATGCCCCATATAAAGCCTACTTTAGGACATTAACTAAATACGCCTAAAACCGTTGTAGATTTAGATATTGCGGTAAAATTTGTTCATATGGCCATAAAATATGTCGTGCAATTTTGTAATATGCGGTCCATAATTTACCTTAGATCCCATATTAGGCAGCCTTCTGAAATTCACTGTAAACGCTTAAACTAATTTCCCTGCTGTATTGAAATTTATTCTAATTAAAGTTTTTTAATACCAGAAATCACTCTACAGAATTTTGGGATGATTGATCCATAATTTACCATGGATCAAATGTCAATTCCTCTCCTAAAAATCATTTTAGTTCGGCTAAAACTGTTAAGGTATGTTCAGACCTAACAAATATTTGACGAAAAAATACAAAAAAGCATGACCAGCAAATTGATCAAACTTAAGCATTATTTTTAAAAATTTTTATTGACTTCCTTATCTTTATTTGGAAGAAGATTAGTGGTTACGTGTAGGACGTCAAATATTCAATAGGTGTGAACATAGTTTAACGAATTATGGTATTTTACTCAAGCTAGTTCAAATTTCTAAAAAGAAAAGCATAAAACTTTCCGATTGTCGGTTAACAATTTAATATAGGTTTAAACCGCAAAAGTCCGTTTTTATAAATATTAATTAATAATATATATTTATCATATACAGTCTACTCCTGAAATATTCGAAATGTTGGTGGAGGGTATCAACGATTCGGCTCAGCCGTATATAGCACTCTAAGTGGTTTTTTATATTTCAGCTTCTATGTAATAAGATAAGTAATTAAATGCTATATTTTGTATATTGTTAAGGGAAATTGCATAGATCTTTTCAGGAATTAAAGCAAGTGTATAAGTGTGGCAACTAATAATATCGCTTAAATAGGCAACACTTTTTCCATAATTTAATAATATTAACGTGTTTTTATATGGCCCTAAGATATGCAGTACAATTTATATAACACCCTCGTTATTAAAAGACAAGACACTAGAAATTATACATTTTTTAATTTTATGTAAATAGTTAGATACTTTTTTCGTATATAAACACTAAATTCTAAAAACATACAAAAAAAAAAAAAATATATGTACATACATTCTTAAAGTAGAAATTAGAAAAAATATAAACAGAAAAAATTGAATTTTCATCATCTTGTTTCATCGCTTAATGTACTTGGCTTCTGTAAATAGTGACGTATTAGAGCCTCTAGAATCCAAGAAGCAGCCGCTAAAAAGGTCATAATATTGAGACAATGTAAGGCAATGGCATAATTATAACGATCACGCACCAAACCTTTAGTAATAATAGGAAATTATTAGAATTCTTTGATAAATAAACGCATTTCTTAAGGCACTTACCCACAAAAGGTCCAGCTGCTAAAGTAAATATACCGGATATTAGCAACTGCAAGCCCGAGGCCGCAGGTAATCGTTTTAAGGGCACACAACTGGGTATAACTAAAGGCCAAAATATTGTACGCACTCCTTTAAACACCCCAATAACGGCAAAAGTTGAGATTATCACTGCAAATGAGCGCGTACAGGCCACCACTGTGCGTCCTATGGAAATTCCTACTACTCCTATTAGAAAGAATACTCTGTTATCCCAAGATATTTTTTCCGTTAAAAATGGCACCAAAAAACGAGTGGCTACATCAAGACCACCCAACACCGATATCGATAGAGTAATTTGAGATGTTTCCAAGCCGAAATCATTTAAAATAAATGGTGTCAGTATGGAAAAATTTAATTCACCAAAATTGATAATCGTTAAACCAGCCACGAGGTTTACAAATGAAAAATCCCGTAAAAGATCTAAATCAAAAAAGGCCACTACTTTTTCGAAAAATGTTAGTTGCAGGTCTTCATTGGAGTCACTGCTTCCATTTTCTATATCAAAAGCTTCTATTTTATTAAGTTCCATTAGCGCTCTCTCCTCGGCACAGGTACATTTTATTGAACTTCCGCCATAGCGGTGGTATAAATTACCTTTATGTAGTGATTCATCTCTTTCTAAATTAAAATTGTTAGGCTTAAAATTGCTCTTCTGTTTCAATTCCTCATCTTCACTTATTAAACGATGTAGGCGTATCGTCTTCTCCATATCTTTAGAAATAGATGTGGTGCGAAAACGTAATCGCTTCTTTGAAGAGAGTGAAAGTCTTGAACCATACAAGCCATCATTTGCCCGTGATAACATGGGGGTACCCGGTTCAATAATCTCAAATCCTGGTTTATTTTCATCATCATCTTGATAAAGATACTGCGAAGAGAATATACCCGTCTCTTTTTTCTTTTGCATTTCACAGAATTTACATAAATATTGTGATTGTTCCACTAATATAGATACAGGTCCATTATCTTCATCAGAAAGCATGGGGATGTGGTACTGCACCGGTTCAAATATTAAAGCAGCCATAAAGGTATGTAGAGATAACGCCGCAAATATGAATACAGTTCCTTGCACCCCATAGACCGCAACTAGAAATGTGACTATATGAGGCAGTACAATGGGACCAAAACCTGTTATAGTCCAGGAAAACCCAGCCGCCTTTCTTCTTTTGTTTTTGAAATAAGTATTAACGGCTAAAGATGAGGCAGAGACAGTGATGCCAGCACCAAATCCTGCAGTTTAAAAAGAGGTTGCTTAAATTTTATTTTTTAGGGTTTTTGAATTTTCGGTTTGTTAACTACTTACCAAATAATAGGGCAAATGTGAAGATGTACCCTAAAAATGTTTCACAAAATGCTGTTAGCAGAATGCCCAAAAATATTAATATTGATCCAAACAGGGCTACTTGGCGAAATGTGAAACGTTTGAACATCGGTCCATTGAGAAGGCCTAGAAGTTTTAAAAAGTTTGTTTTAAATAAAATATAAAATAATAAACGACACAAGTTGCACCCTTGCGAAAAAGTAAATTTGCAACAACAATTCTTCGTGGTTCATTACCTATTGCACTCTGGCTCTGTATGTAAGTGGGTAATTAAGCTTCTTCACATGTTTACACCGGGAAGTGTTGCAGTATTTAAATTTTCTTTGTGTTGTAGCAATTGGTCGTCCGAATACATTATGAAATTGAACAATTTTTACACTTTATTTTGCATTAAGTGTGATGGCATTAAAAAATTTTATTAAACTTTTTATTACTATTATCAAAGTTGTTTGTGGGAATATTATTATTTATTAAAAGATTTTGTTCGTTGTGCTTAATTCCCTTTTTAAATAATTGATAAAAAATACTGAAATTTATTGTTGGAGGATAAGCTGTTCCTATACGCATTTTACTGGTTGCTTAGGCCAGATCATCAGGAAACGTTCTCCTAAATAATTTTAGAAAAGCCAAAGCTATCAGCTAGCGGGAAATGTAAGAAAAGATAAAACTCATCACTGATTTATTGTTTGGTATTTTGTTTAAGCTTTGATATCGTTGTAAACAAGACTTTTTGAGTGTTTGTAGGTAATTCTCATTCTCTCTGTAGTTTTGTTTGCTGATAGCTTTGGCTTTTCTAAAATTATTTAGGAGAACGTTTCCTGATGATCTGGCCTAAGCAACCAGTGAAATGCGCATAGGAACAGCTTATCCTCCAACAATAAATTTCAGTATTTTTTTATCAATTATTTAAAAAGGGAATTAAGCACAACGAACAAAATCTTTTAACTTTTTATTACCAGCAAAAAATTAAATAAAAACCTTTAAGAAAAAAATTTTGAGGCATTTATAAGATGTATTTTTAGACATGTCTGTTTTATTTATTTTCTTTTGAACATGATACCAGAAACCTTTTGCGTTTTCACAATGTATTTCCAAACATGTCTTTTTTCATGTCTAATTGTCTTATCATTTTAAAAAACATGAAAACTTATTTCGTGTCTGTTTGGCAACCCCTCTTTTTTCTCTAACGTCCAATTTTCATGGTGATTTAAAAGTCATGACTTTTTTGTATTTGTTTTCTAAAGAAACTTCCAAATGCTTGTTAAATTTTCACCATGTTTCTTTTTTTCAGTCAGAATTGATTTTTTCCGATTTCCTTAGTTCTTTATTCTTAAAAAAATATTTATAATTTCGTTATTCCACATAAATTTGATATGTTTTGAATTTTTTTTTTAATACAATTTTTTATTTTTCTATATTTTAATAAGCATTCGTCACTTTGCAATAAGAATAAAACATAAATTAAAAACACAAATAAGTTTAAAGAGGAATGTCAAAAAAGAAACACAGAAAATACGATTCATGTCTTTTTTATTACCCTGCTTACTTATCTACCCCGCTCGCTTTGAAACACAAAAAGACGTGATCTTAAAATAGGGGAAATTGGGTGTAACTCGATCGCCAACAACCAAAACAAACGTGTTTGTTCGACATGTCTGAAAAGACATCGCACAAATGCCGCCTTATAAGCATTTCAAACCAGTCATCGAAGTTTACCCACCCTGTACTTGTAACGAATAAATGTAGTGCTTAAAGTCAGAATATTCACATAAAGGTAAGTCACGTCACAAGTTACCCCCTTGCGAAAAAGCAAAATTGCGAAAACATAATAATAACCACGGTATATGAAATACCGGCTTTGCTAACTAAAGCTTCTCTGCGTAGCCCACCTTCGGGCGGGCGCAAAGATTCTCTCCTCTATGGGATATCAAACTGAAGCTCCTAAAATCGAGCGATGGCCGGTTAATGCAAAGAGCTTTAGTAAGTGAAGCCGATATTTGTTATACCATAGAGGAGCATATCCCTGCTCGGAAAAACATTTTCGTTATTAATTAAAAATGAAATAATCCCCCAAAAAATATAAAATATATTGGGGCTATATTGCATAATGATTTCTTTGGGTCTGATTTCAAATGAAATAATCCCCCAATTGAAAAAATGAAATAATACCCCCAAACAAAATAAAATAACCCCCCAGAAATCGTTGATGTTGCTTTCTGTACAATTTTTTGGGTGGTTATTTCTAATTTTTTTTTTTGGGGGGGGGGGGGGGGGGGGGATTTCATTCTTGAGAAGTGCCGCCGCTGTTTTTTTCTAATATTGTGTTCACTGGTCACGGGATAAGTGCTTTAAGAAGAAAAGACAACAAATTTCTCGCAGGGAACAGCCCGAAACGTTGTGAAACGTAATGCAAAACGTTTTAAAACCCATTAACTGCCAGCAGGAAAATGGCAGGCATTTAATAAATGTAATTTTTCATAAATACTTCGCTAAAACATATTTTATATATTATACTTTTTAAAAAAAAATAGATAAATGTCCTATTTCAAGAAAAATTCTTGACAAAAAGAACGAAAAACAGAAGTAACGTATTTGACCGATCTACCAGGGTAAAATACCATTTGGTTTAAAGATTGATGTAAGACTATTGACGTCATCCGTCGTCAATGGCGGTGAGTGCTAAACGGCAAACCCCTCTGAAGAGATTGTGTGGTTACAATCGAAACTTGTCAGGGAAACCTGTCCGTGAAAACTTGGGTTCAATTCGCAGCTCAGTCAAGAATGAAAAATGATCAATACATTTTAATTCATTACATGTTGCAAAAATTCCTTTCTTCATAAAAATAATTAAATGAAAACTAAATTCAATGAACTTAAGCCTGATTAAAATATCGAAATTTGGATTAAAACCATAAACAGTTCAATAAAATAACCACAATACTACTTACTATAACTTTTCTCAAATTATAAGAAATAAACTGCGGTCTAATTCGGACAGTCGTGATCGAATTCTATTTCGATTCGAAAGCAATTTTATTTCTTATTTTTTCAGTCGATAATGAACAAATCGAAATAATTTTTTCAGTGTTGTGAAAGCTCAAATAAAAGCTTTACAGCAATGAAAAAATAATTTTGATTCGTTTAGTATCGACTGAAAGAATAAGAAATAAAATTGCTTTCGAATCAATAAAGTATTCGATCACGACTACCAGAATTAGCCATTGGTCTTAAAAACAAACCTTTTAGAGATTTTTTTGAATCGGAGCAAAGCATAGAAACAAAATCGTTTGCATTTTGCTTGCATCAGGGGTCTTACGGCTCGCCTAATTTTTAACTTAACCACCTGAGTACTTTATATCTGATGTTTTACCAATATCTACCCAATTGTTTAAGTTATTTAAATTTTGTTAAAAATGGGTCACTACTTTCCCATATAATTTTATGCTTTTATGAAATTTTTAACAAAATTTTACAACAGCATTCTTAAAATCATGTCTAGTTTCAATTTAGCTATAAAAACTTTTAAGATCTGATCACACTGACTACATGTTTTATAACAATTACTTAAGGTATGTTCAGACCTAGCAAATATTTGACGAAAAAATCTAAAAAAGCATGACCAGTAATATGATCAAACTTTGGCTTTATTTTTAACAATTTCTATTGATTTACTCAACCTTGTTTGTAAGAAGATAATTGATTAATATAATTTAGAAACTGTTAAATGATTTTTGATCTAGCCAAACGTTTTGCAAAAGTAAATAATTTTTTAATAAAACTAGGGTTACACGTAACCACGTAAATAGGTGTGAACTAGGGATGCCAAACGGGAAATCCCGAATCCCGGGATTTATTTTTATGAGTCCCGGGATTTTTAACATATCAACTTTTATGTACAAAATGTTCGTTTTTTTGAATTTTTATACTCTATACAAAAATATTTTTTAAAAATTATATTTAAGTTTATTTTTTATTGCAAATAATTCTTATTTTTGAGTTAAATTTTTGTTTTTGGAACACAGCGAGTATTTAAAATTTTCATTTTTTGCTTGGTATATGACGACTATTTCTGGATTTTTGTATTTTGATTAATAAAAACCATTATTTTAAGTAGAAACGAAATTTGCAAATTTACATCTCAAGCCTTTTTTACAATTACGTTTAGCAAGTTCAGCTTTGGCTTAAGACATAATACCAAAATAAACATGATTATTGTTATGCAAAATATAGAAATCAATAAATAATTGTTATATATCAAGCAAAAAATTAAAATTATTCACGATCCAATTAAAGTACATTAAGAAACTAAAGAAAAAAAATTTGATATAATTATAACAATTAAGTCGTTATATTTATGAAATAGCTCATATTCCTTCCGGTCCAATAAAAATAAAAAATTCGCGTTTTAAGAAACATTTTGTTTTAAAATAAATTTAAAACGTACTTAAATTATTGATTATGAATCTCGCCCTCAACCTGGAGGTGTACTGCACTGCAGTCGACATAGTTTTACAGTTTTTAACTCAGCTACCGATCTCGATGAGGGACTACACTTTGCCGTGTATTAATGTCGTCACAACTTAATTCACATTAAAAATTGAATTGATGTCAAAACCCGAAATGAATTGATCTAGAAAAACTAAGAGATACGTATATTTTTTTAAGCTTTTTTCAGAATCTGATTAGTTTGATCATGTGTGAGGCCAGTGTTATAAACATATGTATAAAATAAATTGTTTTGTTGTTTTCATTTTTAAAAATTTATGTTACGTATATAAAATCTTTTGAATATTCAAAAAGGGTTGTTTTTTTAAAAAAAGTCGTATCTTAAAGAAACACATTGATCCCAAAATTTCCAAAATCCCGAATCCCGGGATTTTCAAAAATCAGTCCCGATTGTCATCCCCATTTTTTAAACATGCCAACAAAAAAGCTCAAAAAACAAATAAATATGCTAATTATGCAATGAAAGGAATGAAAAACTTTATTTTATTCGTTTTAGGTATTAATATTTGGTATTTTAACTAGAGATGTTACCAATATTGATACCGATACACCGGCGATCCTTTCAGGTTTGCCGATATATCGGTATCGGCGATATTATACTGTCGATACACGGCTAATTATTTTAGAGTTTTTTTTTAAAAACAATTTAATTTTCATTGCTAATTTTTTGCATAAAAACTAAAAGTAACACATTTAAAAGCAGAACATAAAATCAAAATAGAATAACAAATTGTTTTTTTAATTCATTAGCTGAAGGTTCTCTTACTGCTAAATCTATTTTGTGTTTTTAGTACAAAAAACGTACAAGTTTTGCACATTTTTAGATTTTTATGCGTATTTTTAATGAGATGTTTGGCAGAATAGAAATAATTTTGCTGAAAATTTTGGGTTACTGCGAAGAGGCTACAAAATCTATAAGCAGGGTCATTGCTTAATTGTCTGACGTTATTTCGGTAGTTAACAGTCTTCGAACATTATAAGAAAATATAACAAATGCATAAACTGAGATAGATAATATTTTAGAGGCCCAAAAATTGGCGTGTTACTTAGCATTAGTTTTGAATGAAATATTTGATGGCTTAGAGAATATTGAAACCTATTGTTTACCTTAAATTGTTCGAATATTTTAAAGAAAATCGGCTTCAATCGTATCAAAAAAACGTCTTACTGAGCTACAATGACTATGCATTCTGAAATTATGGAAGACCTTTGGAGCATTTGTGAACAAATTATAAGAAAATCCGAGGAGGATGAGCCTCTGTCCATCCTAAGCTGTGGTTCTGCGTTAGAAGAAGTCGAGATATACTTAGATTTCCTAATATTTCTAGAGACGCAGACCCCCTTCGTGCAGAAATACTTAAGTTTTCAAATGAGTGCTGCCGCATATGAGAGACTAGTTTAACTGCAGTTCTGATTCGACCGGATTTGCAAAAGTTGAGAATACCTTGTATTTTTAACAGAAATCTTATTAATTTCAATTTTAAATATTTATAATCCCTTACGCTGTTCTTTTCTATAAAAACATTATTTATTTTTTGTTAATATGTATTTACATACGTGACCCGGTCTATGAACTTTGTCTATGACTCAAAAACAAAATTTCGAAAAATTAGCTGTTAAAGATAAACAATGCATTTCGTCAGTTTCTCGGTAGTTGTAATAGTTTTTTGAGTCATTAGGCACCTTTTTATAGACCGGGTCACATATAATCAAATTCTTTGTATTTTAAGAGTGGGTTTTAAACATCGAGCTTAATTTGCGCAGCAAACTATGATTAATTAATCTGAGAATAAATTTAATTGTGTACTTTTGTGTTTGCCGTTTTTAAGTGGAAGCTTAAACCTCGCAGAATTGCCATACTAAATAACGAAAATGGCAACAAACATATTTTAAAATGTCAACTTTTTACCAGTTCCCTTTGCATTTTATTCAGAAGAAGAAGACAATCCACCATTTTAGTACTTACAAAAAGAAAATTTCTTCATATAATTGTTTTATTTAAGTTTTCATATGTTTCAGAATCACTAGACTTCATGTTCACTAGAATGAACCATTTTTCTGATTTCTAAAAAATCTTTTCTTTTATGTATGTGCTGACATTTGTTGATTAAGGCCCTAATCATATAAAACGCAGCGCACTCCAAAGAATAACATTGGGCACGTTCATAAGGCGTAACTGTTGTGTAACCGTTTAGTGTTTGTCTTAGAAACGCATACACGTAGAGAAAAAATATGTTTAAATATGGTCACCTCCAACAAAACTATTTTTACATAAAATTTTAAACATATTATGTTTAAATTTAACCATATTATTATCACCGACAACCATATTATGGTTAAATGTGTCTCCATCATGAAGCCACAATCATATTATGGTTGCATCTAAACATGTTATGGTTAAATATGACAATAATTTGTTTTTAAATTAACAATAGTATTTTCCTTCTCCAAGAGCAACATGCTATGGTTGAAAACCAACCATGCTATTATAAATGTTAAACATATTTTAGTTATTATTGACCAAAACATGTTCGGAGACAACCATAATTTGGTTGTGCTCTCTTGATGGAGGACACATTTAACCATAATATGGTTGTCGGTGATAAAAATATGGTTAAATTTAACCATAATATGTTTAAAATTTTCTTTAAAAATAGTTTTGTTGGAGGTGACCATATTTAAACATAGTTTTTCTCTGGGTGTAGTTGAGCACTTCCGCTCAACACAACAGTTGGGTATTTGAGGCCATTAATTCCATCATAAAATTTTTTAGCTACCTAAAGTCAACATGTTGTGCTCAACCTCAACCTTTATTTTTTTTCAATTGTTTATGTTTATCAGCTGTTAATTTTGCATTATACTCATAATGCCGTTTCTAAGACGAAAATGTTCGGTTCAACAGTTGTCAACAGTTTTCTAGCAGTTGAGCTCAACAGCTACGTCTTATGAACGTACCCATTGAAAGCACAAACAATGCCATAAATATTTTGTAATTTTGTTGTTGCTTTCAACAGAAATTCATGTACCGTTTTAAAATTTTCAACGACACAAGCAATGGAGCGTTTGAAATTTTAAAACGCAATGTGAATTTCTGTAGGAAGCAACAACAAAATTACAAAATATTTTTCAATGTTAGTCTTTGGCGTGGTGCTGCGTTTTACATGATTAGGGCCTAAGTTTAAACCACAAACATTGGCCGCTTAAACTGGCAAATAAAAGTAATTAATCCTCATCTTAAAAACTACAAGTACAGATTAAAGATGACTAAATCTCTGATCTCCATGTTAAAAACCCACCCTAAATCATACTAATACCAAATTTAAATATTAATAATCTCCTACACTATAATTTCATATGATAAAAATTCTTCTTCTTGAGTTCTGTCAATTTTACCTTGAATTCAAATTTAATATTCGTATCGGTATCGCCGATATTTCTTTTTGAGTATCGGTATCGTATCGGCAAAAAGGCGTATCGTTTCATCCCTAATTTAAACCAAGATCCCTCGTTAATCGTAAATAGTATAATGGCTCCATGTAAAATAGGCATAAAAATGCAAAACATTTATTTTTCCAAATGTTTATAAACTAAAGCTTTGGTAATAATACAGAATAATGGCATTTTGTTTAAACTAAAAAAATAAACTTCCCCTCCCACTTACCGGTACACGCTGATACGGCTGGATGTGTATTGATAATTGTTGTGATCTGTGAATTTGTTAGACCCAAATTTATAAGACGTTCACGAAATATAAAACCAAATTGTTGAATACAAGGATAAATAGTTAACTATAAAAAACGAGAAGAAGAAAACAAAACTATAAACTATTTTTTGTTATTAAACAAACAAATAACCTTCAGACAGGATTTCGTAAACACTTTGGCGTCTACAATAAATCCTCTCATTAAGCAATGCTCTTTTTTAAATTAAGAGATATGAATGTAGGTAGATACATATGTGTGCTCAACTTACATTTGAAACTCCGGCTGCTATACAAACCAGCCATGCCCACCCACCATCAGGTGCTATAAAATTTTCTCCCAAATCACTTTTATCACGACGCGGCGTTTTCTTAGTTTTTGTTGCAACAATTCTTTCTTTACATTTGTTGGCATTGAGTGGGATGGTAGTGGCATTGTAAACGGAAGCATAGGGATTTTCTTTTTTGAATTTTTTACGTGAAGAAGACTCCATTAACGTTTACTGACTCTGTATAGCAGTTTTATTGTCTCTTCTTTATACTGGCCCTTACTGCTGTCGAGGTTCGTAAGGAGTCTGTAAATTTGGGTCGTCTGGTTATAAAATTTTATATTTAGTGTTTTTTTTTTATTTGTATTGCAACGTAATTGCAGTTTATAGACGATTTTGTGTGTGTCAGTCTTTATGATTCTTTAATTCATGTCTGTAAGAGAAACAAAAAAAAAAAAAAAAATATCATATAAAATTATCGTAAAAATGTAAGCAATTCCCATTCATTCATTTATTTGTTAATTGTGTTATGTTAATGGGGACGGCAGAGGTATGTATTAATATTGCTGATTGTGTTTTGGTACTTTTTAAAAGTACGAAATAAAGTGTACAATTTTGTTGTAGTTTTTTATTCCTACGCTAATCCCGCGAAGCTCTTCGCTTGTCTGCAAGAGACCAGTATCTCTGCTAGCCTACCGGGGCATTGAAGCTAGTGCTATTGATTCTGGAATATATTTAAAGATAAAAGTTGCGCCATAAATATTAAAACAGTAAAAAATAACAAAGTAACTTTTTTGTTTCAAATAATATAAAAATATTTGATGAACAAATCCAAAAAAAGCATGACCAGCAAGCAAATTAAACAAACTTCAGCTTTATTTTTAACAAGTTTTATTGACTTCCTTATTTTTATTTGTAAGAAGATAATTCAACTAAGAAACTGTTAAATCATGTTTGATCAAGCAAACGGTTTTTAATAAAACTAGTGGTTACGTTTAGGACAAATATTTAATAGGTGTATACATAGTTTTAATAAAACCTTTGGATACTCGTATTACCAACAATTTTTGAATTTAAAATAAGTCTACATAGTTTATAAAAAATCCAAATTTTTTCTGTACATAAAAAAAAATTCCCTACATTGATCCCTACAAAATTTGTAAAAAGTTTTAACAAGCATTAAAAATTAATATTAGGTAAGGCAACTTTTGTCAGTTGTCATTTCCACAGATCTGCAACCCAAAAACTTTAAACAATTAACGCAAACAAATGATAATATGTAAAATTAATACAAATAAGTAGGAGTGCGGTATACGGCTGTGCCGAATCTTTGATACCCTCCACTGACATTTATAATGGTGGCTATTCTTGAAAACGCTTCGAAGGAGTGAAAATTAACATGGAAACAAAAACAAAATTTACGAAATTTGTTTTTGTTTTCTATACACTTCTAAAACTAAATTAACGTGAGATATTTAACGCGTTTCTATCTCTTTTAAAAACTGTAAATTTTGTATGATAAACACAAACAATTTTTGTAAATTTGTTTTTGTTTTCATGTAAATTTTCAGTCCTTCGACGCGTTTTCAAGAATAGCCACCAATATTCCAGGCGTGGGTTCATTTCATGTTCTAAATTCCTTCCTTCAATGAAAATAATTTAATGAAAATTAAATATGATGAACTTAAACCTTAATTAAATATCAAAAACTTCAATTAAAAACCAACAGTTCAATGAAAAATCACAATTGTTATTCTGTCGGCATATTTTTTTTGTTGGTTTTCTTTTATTATCAATAATAAAAAATTGTGCCAAAATTAAAAAGCACTACCATTTTAAGTTGTGTTCTTAATGACGTCTCTAAAATGTATTGCTTCAAAATTGCGTGCAGCCTACGTCGTAGCTTTTCATTACTGTGAATTTTGCAAGCAGTAAGTGTAAAAGCTCTGAAGCAAAACTTAAACGTGTGACTGCACCGTTAACTCCTAAATAAAATTTCAAAATTTTTTATTATCTATTTCTTCTTGTTAAAAAAAAAAAAACAATTTATAAGCTTCAACTCCCGATTCTGGTGCATCAATTTTTTTAGTACCAATTCTCACTACTTTTATTAATTCTCTTCCTTACACCAAAATTCTTATGAGTCAAAATCCGGCTTAAACTTTCCGCCATGATCGATTTTCATAATTTTTCTAATATCGTCATAATTCTTTTCAATAACGGTATGGTCAATTTGGAAATTTTTTTTTTCTAAATTCAACCCTTTTTTTTATTATAATTTATCTTCCAAAAAAAATCGTTAGTCACTATGAAAATCAAAAACAAGACCTTCTCTCTTTATTACCCTTCTTTTCCATCCCTAACAATTGAGATCATTTAAAAATGTTTGCGTTTATGTTCAGTATTATAAAACTGTTTTCGATTGAGCAATAAATTTAACAACTCTATGATCATGTTGTCTTACGTTCCGTTGAATAATACAAAAACTTTTAGGATTTCCTTGTGTGTAGGTAGATAAACTCATCATGTTCTGTAAATCCATTCGCCTTATTTTTATTTTTTCAGAGTTTTTTTATTGGAAAAATACAAATCCCTTTTGTGAAAAAGCCTTTAAGCATAATGAAAAAATAGTCTGTTGATTTCAGTGACAAGAACATTTATTAAGTGCCCCTTTAGAATGTCATTGCATTGTATTTTACACATAAATACTTGTATCGTATGAATACCACACGCGCAGCCCAGTGTTAAACAAATTAAAACGTCGTCTCTAACGTACGTGATCGTATGCCATTTAATACACAAAAATTTATTACAAAAATTTATTTAACGTAATTGCTTTAGTTCCACATTTACTTAGGAGCACATAAATACTACATATTTACTAGAAGTATGGAAACATGGGTGTAGACAAAGTCTAAGTATCCCATTAATAAGCGGATTTTGCCGACTTCGATTTTAAACTCAAATTATAATAAATCATTCGTAATGACTTGTAAGAACTTCAGAGGGGGTTTAATTTTTATTTTACTTTTATTTGAGTTTAGGTTGATATTTACAAAATATAGCGTTACATGAATTTTTGGTCTCAAATTTTTAATTAAATTTGTCATAAAATAAACGGGTGTTATACGTAAAATTTATATACACCACAAAACAACATTTTGTGATAAATTTAACGTTTGATAAAAAATAATTTCTCTAAATTTTTTCATATATCAACATCGAATTCTTTAATTAAATTTTTTTTTCTTATTCAGACTTTAAGATGAATTAAAGTCAATTACGGAGTTGCATCCACCATATTTTCGTTATTTCGATAAGAATTATTTTATAGGAATTTGTTCTTAATATCAAACAGCAAACAAATTCAGTAGTGTTTTATTAATTAAACAAATAGTTTGAAAAGTATTTCAATTTAATTAATGTGATAATTGAATCAATTATTTTTTTAGTTGAAAAAAAAAATTAAAAATTTAATTTTGATTTAATTAATATTTTAGTTGTTTTGAAAAAACTTTTTAATAAAAATATTAATTAAATAACAAAAAATCATAATTGATTTTTACGTTTGAAATAAAATAATTTAAACTTGTAGTATTGTTGTTGGGAATTGTAAAAACCTGAGCTTTATTTAATTAAATCAATTAACACATTGTTTGAAATGGCAAAGTGTTTTAATAATTTTTTTTTAATTTAAATTAAAAATAACTTTTATTGAAAAAAGCAAAATTTTCAATATTTATAATTTTTAGTGATCAATATAATTATTTTGGTAATAGGTGCAAAATCAACAAATTGTTTGCTTGATTCTATGAATTTGGTGATTAAAAACATTTTTTAATTTTTCTGTACAGATTTATTTGAGTTATAATTATTTTTGAAGAAACATGATTCACAAATTTAATAAAAGTAAATACATAATGAAAAAGATTTAACTTTTTTCTTTAAGTTATATTTTTATTCGACCTTTAAAATTCAATATTAAATGAAAATACTCAAGCTCGAGGTCTGTTGTATGTAAAATGTTCTTTATTTGCTTCCAATATTTCGATATTCTTTGAATATCATCATCAGGGAATGGTTAATGGTCCCTGTCTGAATCAGAAACTTCTTGCAAATGTCTGTTTACATTTTAAGAGGCTTCGTTCAGATTTTTTATCAAATATTGAATATACATACATACCAGTGTTGCCAATGAAGAATTCAGAAATTACACAACACTGTGTCCCAAATTACACATGATTTTTTTTTTGGCTTAAAACCAAAAGCATGACAACTAAATAGGATATGAAATCTTTTTTAAAATTATTGTTGACAAAAAGGTAATAAAAATTCTTGTTTTTGAAAATTTCGAACTTCAAGCAAAAATAAAACAAATACCTACATATATGGGCTTTAAGCTACAAAAGTATAAAGGATAGGTTTAAAGATAACCGAAAAAAATATTAACGATTTAAGAAAGAGATAAAAAACCACAATGTTCAATGGGTTCTATTACGCAATTATGTTTAAAACATTCAAGGAAACTAAACACGTTATTGCTTAATTTTTTTCTAAAGGTGTCGAAAAGAGTGTTTATGCGCCTGAAGTGCTCCTTAGAATAAATAAGGTATAAAGAAAATTTTTTTTTAGACTTTTAAAGTTATAAATTGATTTAATTAAAAAAAAATTTGTGCAAGTTCTTAATAATGACTTTGAATAAGTGTCACTTTAAACGATTCTATGTGAAGATAATGATTCCTACATAAGTATAGAGATCACACAAAAATAAAAATCATTTTCTAATCCCTTCAAAGTGGGCCGCAAATTTTCATGTAAACTGTTACGTTATCGTTCGTTTGCCTTGTCGATCAACTTGTCTTGCTAAAAATTGTTAGTGGGGCGCCGTTTGTCGTTGTAAATACAAACGAACGATAGCGGTCGACCATCGTGGGACATGCTGATAATTAGTCACCACACATATTAAGAGGGAATAAAATATGTTCACAACTATGTGTAATGAAAATAAATGTATGTAATTTAATTTTAAGGTATTTAATCAATTAGAAATTTTAAAAATAAAAAAAATGAAAATGTCGAAAGTAGAATGTTCTAAGAAATTAATTTTAATCAACTAATTCACATTAATTGATATTCGTTATTAGGTATTTCAATTATTCGATCAAATAATGGCGAAAAAATCGTAGATTATTCGAAAAACTATTAATCGATTTATCTAGTGTCCATCGAATTTTTTTGAAGCGCTTAAAAGGAAATGCGTTTAACCGTGCTCTTCAAGAAGAGAGCTCATATGCAGCAGTAAATGCTTACGAATAAAATATTCAAAAAAGCTGCTTTTTTTTTGGTGCTGACAACAAAGAAAACGAAAAAAATTTAAAAAAAAATTGTCTACACACTATACGCATGACAATGAAAGTCCATTGCAAGACGAATATCGCCGGGCGCCAATAAAAGCTCTAATAGAGCATCTTAACAAACGCTTTCATATATTATGTTTACAGTAAGACCCTTAAACAGGAAAGTGCTTTGTTTCCATGTTTTATTAGTTTTAACCTTAAGCGCTTATGGGCAGCAAACGGTATTCCTCCAAGCCGGGAACAGGTTGTCAAGCGGTTATTTTGCATTTTCATACTTAAAAGCTGATAATTTTAGAGCACAGTTTTTACTGGGTATAGTGTTAAAGAAAATTTAATAAAAGGTCTTATTTTGGTCCAAAGATTTTGCAAAGTCCGTCTCTGCATAATTTTATTCAGTTTGCATAAGAAACTCTTATTCAAAGCTAACAGGCTAGCTGGTAGTGAGCTAGTCTATCAGTACCGCGGTTGCGGGTTCGATTCCTGCCAGAGACTCTGCTCTTCTGCAGACAAGCGAAGAGCTTCGCGGGATTGGCGTAGGAATAAAAAAAGAAAAAATTGTTATTCGCCGTTATCGTTAAGTAACTTACAAAATTTTGTGTTAGTTTTACCAAAAAACGTTTGCTTTATATTTTTCTTTTTAGAATTTACACAAAAGTTACACTAAAATATTAGAGTTCAAAAATTATTCAAATATTTAAAAGTAGTACATTATTTTTAAATAATTATTAAGACAAAGAGCTTTAAAATAATGTGCAAGGAACTATGCGGTTGGAAATTTTAACTTTGCATTAACGCATAGTTCAATGTCCCGTGCGATATTAAAAAACAACCTTTTTTTTTATCAGTGCGTCGAAAGTATACGTGACTCATCAAATATTGAGTATACAAAAATGACTTTTTTACAACGAAAATATGAAATTACCGAAAGAAGGATGATTTAATATCTGGGTTCTCATATAAAATTTGTCACGTGCGACATTGCAAAATTTAAAAACAAGAAATTATCTCCATCTATCTTAGCATCAAATATACGGCCAATAAGAAGCTCTTAGGTATACCTATTGTGAAAATGAGTGTTTATTTGACTTTTTCATTTTAAATGAATCCAACACCCGTTTGAATATATATGTATACATACTTTAAAAGATTTACAAACTGAAGGACAACAGCAATGTTTTGGTTGTAGTTATTACATCGGAAATAATAATTTTTTAAAAAAAAAACGTTGTCATATAAAAATATGTTTTTAACATTTTAATACTTCTTAAAGTTAAACTGCTACCAACGGTCAAACGGGCGGATATTATCGTACAATTTCAAGAGGGTCCAAAGTAAATCTACTTTATGACAACTTCAATATTTCTCTAAAGGTTGCAATGAATAGATAATATATGTTTTTAAGAATAAGCGAATCCATCAAGTATCCATCTGCGAAAAATAATCGGCCCCCTCAAGGTTTCTTTTATTAAATTTAACAACGTTCTAAAGGTACGTTCACACTTAACAAGTATTTGACGACGAAAAGCAAATAAAATGTGATCACTAAGATTCTCATTCAAGTACTTCTGAAAAAGTTTAACTGATGATGAATTTTATTTCAAAAAAAGAATTCCAATAATAAGTAATTAATGATCTTTTAAATTATGTTTAATCTGCTAAATGCTATGTACGATCAAACCAAATTTTATTCAAAATAGTTGTTACGTCTAAGGTGTCAAATATTTGTTAAGTGTTAATAGCTTAAGTTACTATTTTGAGATCCGCAACAGTTTTAATCAGATAAGACCGTAGTTCTTCAATAATTTTCTATTATTTGTTTTGAGATCGATATCATCGTTTAATGTAGTAACGAGGGCAGGTAAATAATTCCGCGACTTTTTGAATTTTACGCCTTTTAACTGAAAAGGTAACAGTACTCCTATCAACAGGTATCTGTCAGTTCACTCCTGCCTTAGTTTTAATAAGCTACATTATTAAGTATGTATTTGATAGCAGACTTCCTCGTGATTTGATAAGAAAATGGAAAAAGAGAATTTCGTCTACTCATTAAGCTATCCATGGCAAAAATCCGTGTACTAGGCTCCCTCATCCACCCTATTCACCGGATTTAGCCCCGAGGGACTATTTCTTGTTTCCAAACTTGAAGAAATGGCTATTTGGAAAGAGATTTAACTCCAACGATGAATTCATCCTACAAAACTATACATACACAGAAAAAATTAAAAATTGTCTCCAATCACCAAATTTATACCAAATTCATAATATCAAGCAAACAATTTGTTGATTTTGCACCTATTACCAAAATTATTATATTGATTACTAAAAATTGTGAACATTTTTTTTTCAATAAATGATATTTTTAATTTTAATTAAAAAAATTATCAAAAAACGTTGACATTTCAAACAATGTGTTAATCGATTTAATTAAATAAAGCTCAGGTTTTTACAATTCCCAACAACAATACTACAAGTTTAAATTATTTTATTTTAAACGAAAAAAGTCAATTAAGATTTTTTGTTATTCAATTAATATTTTAATTAAAAGTTTATTTCAAAACAACTAAAATGTTAATTAAATCAAAATTACATTTTTAATTTTATTTCAACTTAAAAGATAATTGAATCAATATTCACATTAATTAAATTTAAATACTTTTAAAACAATTTTTTAATTGTTAAAAAACTTTTTCTGTGTACCTATTTTGATGAACTAAAGCTATGTTCACACCTATTAAATATTTGAATACGTAACCACTAGGGCGGGGTGTCGCAAAGCCATAGGACATAAAGCCATAATGGGTTTATGTCTCAATCCAAACGGACATAAAGCCATAATTTTGATATGGCCTTAAGTCTCATATCAATTTTAGTGAAATGGGACATAAAGCCATTATGGTTTTATGTCCCATTTGATGTTTTGCGTTGCAAATGCTTTATTTCACTAAATATGCCTATTTATCTATGAAATTAATGATTTAAAAGAATCCAAAATTTTTAGGCTCCAGGAATTACAGCTGCAAACATTTTGTGAAAGGAAAAATCCTTAGTTATCATTGGAAAACATTTTTTTATTCTTGTGACGCACGCAGGAAAACTTTATTCAGCGAAGCTACCTGCCGCGTCCTACTGGAGGAAAAAACCCCTAAGCGCGGCCGCAAGCCGCCACGCAGAAAAACTTTAATATGCGAAGCCAGATTTCAATACTTAACTTTAGTGTCTCCGGAACTGAAATGAGAGATAAAGCCGTTTTCTAATATTGCTAATGTGAGCTAAGGCCATGATGGCTTTATCTCCTATTCAAATGAAAAAAAAAACAAAAAAGGCTTCATCTCCCTATTGAATGAGAGAAATATTAGAAAACGGCTTTATCTCTCATTTTAGTTCCGGAGACACTAAAGTTAAGTATTGAAATCTGGCTTCGCATACTAAAGTTTTTCTGCGTGGCGGCCTGCGGCCGCGCTTAGGGGTTTTTCCTCCAGTAGGACGCGGCAGGTGGCTTCGCTGAATAAAGTTTTCCTGCGTGCGTCACAAGAATAAAAAAATGTTTTCCAATGACAACTAAGGATTTTTCCTTTCACAAAATGTTTGCAGCTGTAATTCCTGGAGCCTAGAAGTTTTGGGAATTTGATTGATTGCCAACAACATTTTGACAGACAAATGCATTTTTGACATAAAACAGGGCGACATGAAACAACAATGTATTTTTTACATGAAATAGGGTGACATGCAATCATTATTAAAAATATGGCTTTATGTCTCATTTTCGGAAAAAAACTTATGGCGTTAAGTCCCATTATAATGAGACTTAATGGCATATGCCCTTAGGTCTCAATGGAATGGGACTTAATGCCATATGGCTTTATGTCCTATGGCTTTGTGACACCCCACCAACCACTAGTTTTATTAAAGACTTGTTTGCTTTTGCAAAACGTTTGCTGGATCAAACATCATTTAACAGTTTCTTAATTGAATTATACAATCATCTTCTTACAAATAAAGATAAGGAAGTCAATAATAATTATTAAAAATAAAGCTAAAGTTTGATCAGTTTGCTGGTCATGCTTTTTTTTTGTATATTTTCGCCAAATATTTGCTATGTCTGAAGATACCTTAAGAAGTTTAATTTTTTGATACGGATAGAAAAAGTTGTAGAAACATTGGCGAAATGCGTAGAGCTCAAACGAGATGACGTTGAAAAATAAAATAATTTTTTTCCGAAACCCTGTGTTTAGTTTAAAAATTCACGGACTTATTGACCCTTCCTCGTATAAAAATGAAAAATTGTTTAATGGCTGATATGACGCTTAAATTTTATATAAAAAACAATTAACAAAGTATAGTCGGTCAAGCTCGACCATATGATACCCTACACCACAGTATTTAAAAACATATTTTTAAGAGTGTACCCTTTATGGGAATAATGGGCAATTTTGGACCCGCAATAACAAAATTATTGAGGTTAAGATTCATTGAACAGTTTTTCTACAAAGAATATTATTTAGATATCTTCATCTATATGAAATTAGTTTGCCTTTAAAGGTTTTAAGAACACAACACTTTGTCATGACATGGTAGCTTTTGTAAAAGATATTTTTGCCAATTTTTATTAGTATTTGTATAGGCGCTATGGTCAAATATGCACCGATTCCATAAAGTTTTGGGAGGATGATTTAGAGGGCAATAAAATAAGCTGGGACCAAATTTTACGTAGGTACCAACATAATAAGCCTTATTACGTCTGTCGTTGTCATAAACGACTGTGTTTTTTTTTGTAATAGAGTAGAGTAACACACAACCCAAGAATGATATAAATATAGATTACGCATTGCGCATATTTTTTATTATTTACAAAATTCAAGTGTTTTATATGACGTCACATTATACACATGTTTGTTGACTTGTGTTTTTATTTTTTTGGCTGTTATTATAAGCTGATGTGACATAGTTGCGCAGCTCTTGGTTTCTTTGTATCATGCACACAACCTTTAATCTACATGCACACAATTCTTCAATATGCTACAAAAAACGACTTAGTCGTTTACGACAACCGAAAGTAGCTTGTGTGGAAGCTTTGTGAAATGGACGGACCCTCACCGTTTTCAATAGGCTTGGTCCTTGGGGCAATTAAGACCTATGTACAAAATTTCATCAAATTATCTCCAAAACTGCGATATGCACAAGTTTGCCAGCTGTACGGACGGACATCGTTACAAAAAGTGATTCTTTGTCGATCGGTATACTAAAAGGTAGATTTAGGGCCAATGTTTTAAGGTGTTATAAACATCTGCACAAACGTATAATACCGTCTCCACTTTTGTGGTGTGGGTATAATTATTATAATTATAAATTTACATATCGCACTTGATTATCAAGAGGGTATTAAATAGGGAGATCGAACTATTATTATTCGACCGGTTTTAACCGGTTTTTTTAGCTTTGCCCAAGACGGTTATTTTAAAATGCCCATTTTTCGAATATCGAATAAACCGGTTATTTTGTTATGATAAACCGGTTATTAGAGTAATGTGAAATTTATATACATTTTCCTTACTCTTGTTGTAGATGTACCCGTAATTTAAGTATTTTATAATTGAATATTGGCCAAACTTTAACTTTTTATGAAAAATGTCAAAACAAAATGTAACAAAGGTCAAACAACATTATGAACACTGTAAATACAAATCGCTTATAAAAGCGTGTGTTCTTGTAGAAAAAAAAACCAAAAACTATTCAAAATACTACAAAAACTTGTGCAGTTAAAAAGTAAATAGTAATTTGTACAAGAGTATTCTAAATATTATATATATTTTTATATGAAGGTTATCTCTAGATATTTTTCGAATGCGATAAAAAATACAAAGTAGGTGCTTGAAGTGCCCTAAAATGATAAGTTACAAAGGTTCTTCCATGTCACGACTTATTAATCACCTTTAATTAGTATACATGCTTGACATTAATGTGATCCAAATGAAACTTAACTCGAAGTAGTTCTAAGGAGACGACAAATAATACTTTGCCAGAATACGCTGTCAAAAATGAATCATTGGGTGAAATATTAGCCCGTTGTGTTGCCGAGGACGAAATGCCCGTTAAGGCACTAAAAACTCTTAAGTAGTTCTAGCATCTCTTCATGCTGAAAACTACAACATTACGGCGGAATCAACCATATGGGAAAAATTTCTACCAGTTTTATTTATTAAAATGCCAAGAACTAAAAAACAAAAATGAAGAAATCAAGCAATGTAATGGAATGTTTTAAATTGTAGTCGACGAATTGACAAATATTTTACACGAAAAGAATGTTCAGTTCACTATTCGTTTTTATAGAAATATATATAAATATATATATATATATAACGCTGAAACAAAATAATTTAAAATAGATAATCCTGGCTAAGAGGTTTTGTTTGCAACTTTTGAAAAATAGTGTAGATTTATATAGATAGCTTAACCACCAACAAATAAAAACTCATTCAAAATAAATTTGAGAGAATATTTCAAACAATAGCTTTATAAAATTCCTATAATTTATTTGCTTTTGCAAAACGTTTGTCTAGATCAAATATCATTCAACAGCTTCTAAATAACATTATACAAAAATCTTCTTACAAATAAAGTTTAGTAAATCAATAAATAATTGTTGAAAACTCAGCTAAAGTTTTCATCAAAAGTGGTCCCACTTTTCTTGGATTTTATCGTAATCGAGTATTCGAATTAAAACCGGCTAACCGGTTATATAAAAATTGCTTAGCCGAAAACCGGGTTTTTTAAAATAGCACCTATTCGTAATATTCGAAAACCGGTTATTGAAAAAAGTCGACTAATCGATCTCCCTAGTATTAATTCAAAATGTTAAAATTTTCCGTAGAAGCAAAACAATTTTTTATTTAACATTAAATGCATACAAAAATGAATTTTAAAACCAACCGTTTCCATACCAAAAAGTAAACAAAGTAGCGAGATATTTTTACAGTGGGAAGATATGAATATTTCGTTTAGATTTTTTTTTTTAAAGTTAAAAAATAAAATTTTGAGTTAATACCCTATTTATAATCAAATGCGTTACGTAAGAACATCAGGCAAAAATTGTATAATAAACTTATATTTTTTATAAGAACTAGTCCATGTATATGTATGTATATATGTCTAATTAGATTTCCCTTTTAAAAGGGTCACACTTGTCGCATATGTTTTCGTAGCATTTGATATTCAATTAACTTCAGCACTGATTGATTGTTTTTAATCCATGAGTCACTTTTTAATTTAAATTGTTGTTGTTGCCAACAATATTTAAACGTTTAAATTATTAGTAATTTAATTTTTAATTTTTATTTGGTTTAAGATTTCTCTATTTGAATATTTGCGGACTCTTGTGTCCGTGTTTTTATAAAAAAAAATTATTCACTCACAATTCACGTGAATTAAATGTGATAAAATAATTAGGGGAAAAAAATATTTATGGCATTTCAATAGTTGATGCAAAAAGAAATATCCCGATTGCATGTTAAGTTTTTTTATATGTATTATTACATTTCTAAATTTAATCACAAAATTATTCAATATTAAGTACGTATTTATGTATGTATTTGAAATATTAAGTTGTAATAATATTAGCAAAAAAATTAAAAAAAGAATATTACAACGCGTTGTATTTTTGTTTAAAGCAAATGATTGACTGCACTTACAATTAACACCTGTTACCGGTGTTAACAGCTTGTGCTAAAATTCTGCAACAGATGACGTCGTGGAATATTTATTATGATATTCGTTGTAACAATTCCACTATATGCAGCCATACAATCTGAACCGAACTAAAGATCGATAAAGCAATCACTGTCTGTACTTCTCTTCTTTTTTTCTACTTTTCGATTGATATCAATTCGAATTATAAGCTCTTGATAAGAATGATAATATTTCCATTATCTATCAATACAATTGATTTTGCTTAGATTTTATTTAATATTTTTTTTATAGAAAAGTTTACTTAATGTATCTGCTATTAAAATAATACAAGTATGTACTGTAACACCCTGACACAGTTTCTTGAATATAGAAATATATATTTTTGAGTGCAATACTTAAAAATTTTTTTCAGTGTTAAAAAAGTTTTATAATTATGCTGGTGTTCTTTTTTTTTTTTTTTAAAAAAAACTTATTTAAATTAATGTCGTTGCATTCTTTTAGCGCCGGCTTATTTTTACGTATTGCAAAATGCTTTTGCTAAAAGAGAATTTTGCTTTAATATTTTTTTTTCAATCAGCCGTACCCTGCACTTATATATAATAATTTAAGTTAATTATGGATCTTAGATAATTTCAAATACAATATATTTGTTATAATTAAATAAATAAATAAATAAAAATATACTTTTTTCCAGAACATCTGATTTAAACTAAAATCGGTTGTCGTTTTAAAATTGCATCTTGAAAAATGTGTTCAAAACTCTTTCAATATCTTGTTTTAGTTGATTGTTATTTAAATTTTTCAACTTTCCATCCTAGCATTTCAATTCTTTCTAATCTACTTACAAATATAATAATGAAAAATTTCTCACCGTTTTTGATATAATTTGAAAAGTTTGATAAATTTTGAATGATTTGTAAGGTACTAGGATAAATATAAAAATTGTTTTATTCCAGTATGCAACGTTTCGAGTCTACACTATTATCTGAACAAATTTTGAACTATTATCAAATTTATTCTATTATCGAGTCAATTTTATTATTTTTTATAATAATATTATTTTTCAAAACTTAAAAAATATAATTGGTTCGGTGTTTTAAAAAAGAATATAAATATGTAGTTTTATTGGTTTTAGAAAAATTTTGACAACTACACATTTTGAAACCGTGGTGCTGTCATTTTGACAACGTTCTATATTCGCACATTGTGAATCCAAACAATTTTAAAATAATTATTTGACCTTTTTCCGCTAATCGACCCAAAAAGTTGATTCATCAAATTCTACGCAG
The DNA here is from genome assembly GCA_943735925.1 of Pollenia amentaria. Taxonomy (NCBI): domain Eukaryota; kingdom Metazoa; phylum Arthropoda; class Insecta; order Diptera; family Polleniidae; genus Pollenia; species Pollenia amentaria. Next base: position 191,923,697 of record OX031008.1, on the reverse strand, counting down.
TGTGTATATGACACTGCGCAACCTACGGTTAACCTCTGCTTACACTCCTACTGAAATCAAGAAACGTCTTGTCCTACAGTTAATTCTACCTCTTATCACTACTTCTGCGGTGATGTATAGTAAATTGGACTCGTGCGTTCTACATAAATTACAAGTCTCGTTTAACAATGCAACTCGATATGTTTATGATATTCACAGATTTAGTAGTGTTTCATCCTGGAGGACAATGCTTTTTGGTTGCGACTTAGTGGACTACCTTCGTATGAGAAACCTACTATTTCTACACAAATTACTAAATGATCGATCACCGACATACCTGTTCGACAAAATTTCATTCGGCAGGTCGACCAGGGGTGTGACTTTAATACCACCACGATACAATTATCTAAACACAAGCAGTTTTTTCTTCATCAATGCCATAAAGCTTTTGAACTCGTATAAAACTGATTGTTGAAAGACAGAAATTTAAGAACTCTCTTATGGATTATGTTTCTCAAAATTGCTAGCCTATAACTTCATATTTCTCTTTATATTATTTTTCTCTTTATTTCGTCTACCAAAAAGTCCTATTGTATTTGCTTTTTTTAATGCTTTACTTATCGTTATGTTTAAAACTTGATTTTATAATTATATTTTAATTATTATTACTATTATTATTATTAATATGATTATTATCTTTGTTACTATTGTTACGATTATAATTATTACTATTATTATTACTATTACTAGTGGTGTTCATTATGTAATCCTCTGGACTATAAAATAATTTTATTCTTAAAGTCCTTACAGTTGAAAAAAATAATATAAAAAAAATTCATTAAAAAAAATAATGTCTACTGTACTGATTTGGTATTGAAATCATGTGATTAATAATAGGGCATTTACATTACATCAAAATCTAGTAGATTTCATTTAAAATCTTCCTCCAAATCTAGTTCGTTTACATTATACTTGTTTGACATTAGCGAGATGGTTTTCACAACAAAAACCACCGACTGAAAGTTTTTTCTGTAACACATATCGCACTTGATCAACAAGAGGGTATTAACTCAAAATTTTTATTTTTTCACTTTGTAGAAAAAATCGTCATGTTATATTCATTTCTACCCGCTCTAAAAATATCGGGTTATTTTGTCTACTCTTTGGTAATGAAACGTTTGTTTTAAAAATTATTTTTCATATGCCATTAATATTAAATTAAAAATTATTTTGTTTCTACTGAAAATTTTTTAATTTTGAGTTAATACCCTCTTGTTGATCAAGTGCGATATAAGGAAATAGGCATTTAAAAATTTGCATTACATTTTCTTTATAATCAACTTCATTTATTTTATCAATATTATTTGTCATTTGCATTTTTTTTTTTACTATTTTACAAAATTTTTGAATTTTTTTTAACAATTTTAACAAGCAGCTAATATTGTTTTTGTTTTGTTTTTTTTTAAAATGTCATTTTTTTCTTGTGCAGGGAAGTAGTTTTTAGTGCTATATGGGGAAAAACATAGCATCAATAAGTACTACTAGATTTCGAATAGATTTCGTCAAAATCTAGTTACGAAGTATATTTTGTTTTGTACGGGAAATCTAGCCAAAAACAACTAGATTTGGCTCGAAATCTCGAAAGTACTAGATTTCGTTGTAGTGTAAATTGGCTATAAATCTGTACTCGAATTTGACACTTTTTCTGTCAAGTGGGGCATCCGGTGGGTAAATTTAATTCGAGTACGCTGAATCCAGTTAAGCAGTTTTTTTTAGGTTAGCTCTTGTTTTCGAGATAGGAGCTTCCACAACATATATTCGCGTAACTCAAAAACGGATTAGTTTATTAGATTAACTAAAAATGAAACCGATACTACTCAAAATAATATTCTTTATGATTTTTCATTGTTTCATTGTTATTATAATAAGAGAAGTCACGAATTTTTAAGACATACATAATAAACTAGCTGCATGGTCCCGACGCTGCTCGGGATTTTCTAAATAAAATGAAAAATTAAATACTGGAGTATTTTGTGGCGCTATCTACCGAGGCAACATTTTAACAGGAAACTTATTTTTGCTTAAAAAATATATTTATTTATTTATATTTAATATCACGACAACAGTGGCACCTATCGAGATACCGACTAAGATAATTTTTTGTCCATGTTTGGTGTCAATCGGTCAAGCGGTTCTTGAGTTTTAGGAGCACGTAATTGGCACATACGTTGTTATATAGAGATTAACCATTTTTATTTTTCCAATGTGTTCAATGAATAAAATTTCATTTTATAAAGCTTTCTTGCAATAGTCTTATTCCTTCCATTTTTCATATACTTTTTCCTTAAGCCAACATTTGGTTAACATTGAAGCCATATATATGTACATATAATTATAAATGATTCTATACACTACCAGAATATCTTGTACCTTTATGTAACATGTTTTGCTAACCAAAGGATAGCTAAAGTAAAAGCTGCAAAATCATCAGAAGTCTTCATTTGAAATTCCAAATTTTTAACTCAGCCCCAATTTTTTTTTTTTGTTTTTTATTCCGAAATTAGCCTAAAGTATACTCATATATATTACTGTTAAGGGTTTGAAGTGGCATATTCATTAGTTTAAAAGATACGTAAAGAACTGGCAATTGTTACTCGGAATCTACCATTTCAGTAACATTTTTTTTAACTTAGTCCTAATTTTTTCTGGATTTTTTAACGGAAATTATTCTATGGTGTAATAAGGACACATTGTGAAAGTTTTGAAATGGGATATCCATATGCTTAAAAGTTTTGCAAGTTTATGCACATGCGTATCGCACTGAGTATGAATTTAGGCGCTTATTTATGTTGGCTAAACAAAATAATATTCACTTCCGGTTAACGTATCTCTTAAACTAATGTATATTCCACTTCAAAACGTTTACAGTATTATAAGTATGTATACTTACAAATATAGAGAAAAATTGGAATTCAAAATTACCACTTCCGGTTTTGAAGTGCGTTACGCTTGTAAATAGATTTGCATAACTTTTAAACTTATGGAGATCCCGTTTTCAAACTTTTGGACTATAAGGAGGACAGACAATCTAGACTAGTTGTGGTAAATAAATAAAATAATAGACAAATAATTAATTGGTAATTTCCAGTTCTACAGATGAAAAATTTTTTTTTTAATCAAATGTGTTTTTTTTTTAATCAAACGATTTCCTACGCTCACCTTAACTTTCTTTTTTTATTTGTTTCAAGGACGAAGCAATAATTAAAAAAACTATTTTTCAAAAACGGGTTGTCCGCTTCACGGAAAATGCCTAATATGTGTTTTATCCATTTTTGTGGTATTTCAATACTACACAGTTAAAGTATAAAGGATTGTTAACGATAACGTTATTTGACAGTCTATTAAATATGATTTTTTCGTATTTACTTGATATACTTCAAAGATTTTTTTTGAGAGGGCCAACAACACTACGGAAACGGTATGAATATAAAATTTTTTGGTTTTCGTACAAACATGCTTTCTGCGTTTTTATATATTTGATAAAACCGCTTGTGTGTTGTATTTAATCTTTAACAAGCAAAACAAGTAACAAAGTAGTGCCGGTCAAGCCGGACCAAATGAAACCCTACACCACAGTATATAAGAAGAAATTTTAGCAATTGTACCCTATTTGGGAGCCATGGCAACCATGAACCCGCCAGAACAAAATTAGATAATTAAGTTTAAGATTCAAATAAAAATTCTTTGTGCCGAATATTATTTAGATATCACCATCTGTACCAGCGCAACACTTTGTCATGGCATAAAAACTATCTTAAAATTCATTGCCGCCAATTTTTATTTAAATACTTAAATTTATAAGGAACTAATGGTATTAAAAGCTATTTTCGGGTGTAGTATTTGTATGGGAGCTATGGTCAAAAATGGACCGATTGCAATAGAATTTGGTAGGATGATTTTGATTTCAATGAAATAAGTTTGGACCAAATGTAATTTAAATACCAACCAATTAGAATCTACTTACCAAATTCCATCAAATTATCTCTAAAATTGCGACCTGTACTTTGCGCCCAATGTTTACAAATACAGCCAGACGGACGGACATTATTAGATCGACCCAGTGGTTCTGAGTCGAATGGTATACTTAAAGGTTGGTCTAGGACAATATTTTTAGGTGTAACAAATATCAGCACAATGGCATAATACCCTATCCACTATTGTTGTGTGGGTATAACAATGTTCTAAATACAAATAGTGTTCGAAACAGTTAGAAAATAACACTGAACTAGTAAAAGCGCTATATTCGGCTGCTCCGAATCATTGATACCCCCCACCAAGACTAAGAATATTTTAGATTATGGGCTGATCAGCACGAAGATTTATGATTGTATTTCTAGTCATATAAAAGTTAATTGGACCTCATTTGAGTAAAATATCATTATTAATTTCGGTTTTAGTTACATTGTAGTCTTTTTAGGACGAGTTTTCATATTGGGCCGATCTTATTGAGATTTGTGAAAAATTGTTTAACAATAGCTGTACTCTGTCACCAATTTGTGTAAGTTTTTTGTAAAAGAATAACTAACTTTTTAGGTTGTTTGTTCTAAATTTTGATTCATAACTCTGTTTTCATTTTAACAGCTTCTGCTGTAGGGTAACTGCTTAGGATTACCAGAAACAATTTGACTCCAATATTGTTCTTTTCTTTTGTGTTTTTTTAAAGTGAGCGCGTTTTCAACAGATAAGAAACAGCTATAAGACTGAGAATTCCTCAAGGACCCAGAATATTTAAGCTTTATGGGGTATTCAATTAGTATTAATAAAGTTTCACACGAAATGATACACTACGTATACCCTTATTCTCACCACTTGTGGTGGAAGGAATTAAAATGTACTGAAAGGTCTAAAATCACAGACTGTTATAATTATTATTCTCTTCTTCATAAAAGTTAGATGATGAGTTATTTTTTTTATTTACATTTGTTCGTGTTAAAATAATTTAGTTGACTTTGAATATTTATTTTAATGTGCATGAGGAAGCCTCCTGATAATCACATTTTTGTGATTTCTCATATTTTTAAATTCTAAATACCAGGGCTGTGGAGTCGGAGTCGGAGTTGAAGAGTCGGAGTTGAGGTTTTTGTACCGGAGTCGGAGTCGCAGTACCCAAAAAAACGCGCGACTCCGACTCCAAAATTTTTCGGCATAAAAAATTTAAAAAAAATTCTAATATTTTACAATATAAAGTGTCTTCGAAATTTGCGATACAATATTTTGCAGATCAATATGAAAAAGTAGATTTTGATTTATTTATGAGAAATAGTTGATTCAAGTACTTTACAATTTAAGTATATTTTTTATACGTGCGGGAAAAAATCTAAACTACATTAGCAAAACTTATACTCAGTTATTGATCTAGTTGAAAAAAGATGTGTGATTTTTTAAATAATTTACTCATGCTAAAAAATGTTAATGACAGGAATTGCCAATAATTTTAATATCAGAATTTTTTAACCATCAACGCTGAAATATTTTCAACATTGTACAGAATAAGTGTTGCTATAGCGCATAAACACTAGTATGTATTAGAAAAATTGTGACGTAAGATTATTTCTCTTTTGTGTAGAAACATCTTTATCGGCCTGCCTTTAATTCCTACCATAACACTCATGTTTTTCTTATGCACATTACGCGGGGATTCCCATAATTCGTTTAATAAAGATGTTTCTACACAAAAGAGAAATAACTTTACGTCTCATTCATTTCGCATCACGGTTAGAGTAGGAGTCGGAGTTGCACTTAAAAAATTTCAGCGTTTGGAGTCGGAGTCGGAGTTAGTACTTTTTTCGGACGACTCCACAGCCCTGCTAAATACTATACAGAAATTGATAACTATACAGAGAAACGAATGGATGTCAATGAGGATTTTATGGAATACTGGAACAGTAGATTGCTACGTAGACCGGCTTTTTTTTTTGATCATTCTATACCCGAGACAGAACTTAGTTCAGAGGGAACCTTTTCAACCCTCAAGCTGATTCCATACACGCATAGAAAAATGCGTCTTCATATTGATGATGCCCTTACGTCAGAATTGTGACATCAATGTTATAACAAATGGCATCAATAATGCAAAACAAGACATCAATCCAATGACAAGTATCACCATAAAACGTTGTCATATTTAATCCGTCATCTATGCTATGAATACAGTGACATCAACTTGATTTTAAATTTTCCGTATTATTAACATTATTTTCATGTTTAAAAGTAGTATAAGAAGGAAAAAATTCCCATATTCTATTTTTTATATTATATAGTTAAATACATTAAAATTTAAGAGTAGAATGATTACGAAAATCATATCGGGGATGCTGCTAGTGTCTTATAACTGAGAGTTCTTCTGTTTACAAAGGGCGGAATACAACAAAAGTGAAACAAACATATGAAACAGGTAAGTAAATAATAATATCCTCTCAACTTGGATTTAGACAATTCAAATTCGAATGAGTTCTCCGATGTTATTGAGTCACTGCACTGATGACATGTTTTATTAAACCGCCTTCGATTCGTCATTTAAGTGATGCCAATGTTTCATCACATTGATGACATGATTTAAATTTTTGACCCTGATGACAATTTGGCCAAGTGATGTTAAGGCTGACATCACAATGATGAAAAGTGTCATGGAGTCAAAAACGAAGACACTTCTCATAGTACTGATGTATGAATACATCAACGTTATGACGACTTTTCTATCAGTGGAAGAGAGTTACGATACAATTTGTCAGTGGTTAATTTGAAAGTACTAGTGATAGTTAAACTAAATAATGATAGTTGAAATATAAAGTTTTCAACATATCAAAAAATAAAAATAAAAAATAACTGTCCATTTTGTTCGGAAAAATAAAAATCACAAAATAACTTAAATTTTTCCTCAAAAAATAATAAGTACAAATTACTTTTGTTCTTTCTTAAAAAGATCAAAATTGTAAAAAGCAATATATTTTATCATGGACTAGTTCATAAGAATCACTATTGTATTTGAGATAGTTTTCCGACATTTACTTCTATATTCTTTTTTGTTTTACAATTTTGAAGTTACTGTTTTTTTCGGTCCCTGACCAAAATAGATAAGAAAGTACCACAGGATCACAAACGTTCAAAAGGCCCACAAATGGCCCAGTTGTGCCACATTTTTCACCACTGTTCCCACCTTTGGTGGTGTAGAATATGAACAACAAATAATCATGTGGGTAGTTTTTCGATTACATGCAATTTTAAATACTCTTTGTTTACATCCAATTATTTACGTCATTTTAGTTGAATGGTCATTGTTGTATGTGTTGATTTGACAAAATACTATTTGAATTTGTTTGTTTTTTTTTCATTTTCCTTTTTCATGTCAACACTTTTGTATAAAACACCCTCTATTTTCCTTTAGATTTATTTATAAATTTAATTCATATTATTGTTGGCGTATTTCGTAGATTTCCTTTAAAATAGTTGTTTTTTTTTTAATTCTTTGCAATGGTCAAGTTCAAGGTTGATTTTTGTGTTGATGAACAATTTTATTGTATTGAAAATATTATTTAATTTTTCGTGTGTAATTAATTACCATTTTCAATATTAAAAAAACAACTATATTTAGTTTGTTGTAAATTCACATCACATGTTTTAATTTTGTTATGCACGTTTGTATTTAGTTGAATGCTTTCATTCACAATTGAAATTGATTTTTCTATTTGATAAAAATTTTTTACGATTTTTCTTTCTTTTTAAGTAATATTATGTAAAAAATAGTTTAATTTTAAATAAGAATTTTTTTATAAACTTCTTAGACTCTTTTATTTTAATTTTCTTTTTATTTTAAAACAATCTTATTTTATTTAATATTTTTTTATTAAACAATTTTTTATGAAATTAACAAAATAAATTTAAAATTACAAATTAAAGCCAACTGATGCACTAATCTGACATGTTTAAACTAATAGACCTTTTCACCGACTACTACTAAAATTCAAAGAGATTTTGGTATTATTTCGTTAATAAAATACTAAAACAAATAATTTAATATTATTGTTTTTTAACAGTTCGTGGTTCTCTTTTTAGTGAGTATTCTTTACTGATGCGCATGTTCAAGTTTGTCGATAGAAATTAAAAAAAAAATTATATTATAAAAATTAAGAAAATTGCAACCACTTGTTGCGGGTCAACTATACGGGAAAAAGAAGGGTAGTAAGTACAGATTTTAATGTACTCGCAAAGTTGTTCTGTTCTTCGTGTGCAGAATTGAATGGAATTTTGAAAGAAAATAAAAAAATACTTTGTCAAAGTAAAATTCGCGTGTACACAAGAAGTCAAAGCAATTCTACGATATTTATGACAGGGTTGACAAAGTTATTACAATTGTACATTTCAAATTAAATAATCAATTTCTCCGATATCTTTATATGTTTGGCAGTAAGATAAAAGTGCTTAAGTCTATTTTTTAGTTTCGTTAGAAAACAATTTTAAATTTTTAAGGTGATTTTTAAAAATTTACTGCCACACCTCTCTGCGATTAAGGTTTCCTTTTTTAATTTTTATTCCTTAATATTCCAGATGTTACAGATCGGAAGTAAACTTAAGTTTTTATTCTAAATGTTATTTATTGCACATTGAAAAAAGTTAGGCAAAAAGTCATTTTGCTATAACTTTCTGAAAAATCGTACAAAATAATTAAAACTTTGCCCACTTGTACTTTTACACGTGAATATCTCAAAAGTGCTATTAACTCAAATTAGGCTTGGCTCAACGTTAGCACTTTTTTCGTTATACCACAAATTTGTTGACATAATTTTAAGAATAAGAAGTAAAGGGCGATTCATCGTGAGGTTTGATTTATAATGTAAAATAAAATACATAAATTTTAAAGTGAAATTCAAATTTTTATTATCGGTTAAAAGAACAATTTATGGCATTTACTGTTTAAAAATAATATCATGTAAATGTTAGTAATGACTAATGAATATTTTAAAATTATCGATTTGGGACTCAGCTGATTAAATACCCATTTTTGTTTTTGTTTTAATAGACCTGATTGTTTTTATTATGTATGAGGCCTCCCTGCCGCATTCGAACTTAATTTCCAAATTAAAAGGGGGTGCCACTGAAGACTAACCCATTGCGTCTACTTCTTTTTGAAGAGCTTTAATAAAGTATTAAGACTTAAGCCTAATATTAGCAAAAATGTTGCTGCTAATAATGTGAACTGGATTAATCAATAACTGATATTTTTTTTTTTTTTGTAAATTTAATAAGTAATTTCAATACATTCAAACGATTTTCAGAGGACTTATATTTGAAATTATAAAATATTTTGTAAAAACAATTTTAAAGGACCTTTTCAAAGAAGGCAGGGTCTGAGGTAAAATATAATTAAGAATGCAATTGCAGACTTTCATGAAGGCCTAACAAGTAGAAGCACTTGCAGTTTTTTCCGCTTGAAAGTACACAAACGGCTTGGCAAACCCGCACTTTCCGCTTGCACACGCAGAGAAAAAATATGGTTGGACATGGTTACGGCATAGTTTATTGTAACAATATATTTTTGTCGTACACAAAATATTGTTATTTTTATTAAATATGAACAATATTATAGTTACTGTTAACATGTCAATGTTTATCGCAATTATAAATTAAGTATGGTTCACTGAAAATAATCATTTTTATAACAGCTAAATAATAATAACTTTGAAAACATATTATATTCCTCACAACCATTTAATGATATTTATAACCATAACATGATAACTTTCTATACATGTACTAATAATATATTTAAGATGCAAACAAAATATCTGTATTCTAATAATATTTTGTTATCGTCATTTGTAAAATAATTGACCATTGTTTTGTGTTATTTCAGAGAAAAAGAGTGAAAATTCTATAAAATAATTTATAAATAATTGCGTCCTACAACAAAAATAGGTTAAAAATATTATGTTTAAAGTTGCATCATATTATGATGTGAAATATCTGTAACAGTTTTACGTTAAGGTTGCCAGTAAGTAAATAAGCATAAATATATATAAAAAATATTTTTCGGTTTTAGATTTAATCTACATATTGTTATGATTAACATGATAATAATATAATTACTTCTTAACTTATTATGATTATCATGATAATAATATGATTACATTAAATTATAATATGATGTTATAAAAACAAATTAGGATTAAGGAAAATATATGATGTAAAATTACTAATATAGTTGGTCATAATATGATTCAATAATAATCTTAATATGTTGACTACAATCAGGCATCTAATCATATAACCATGTTTTTGCTTTGCGTGCAAATAAACAATACAAACATAATTGAGAAGTTTTAAATAAATGCTACTACATTTTCTTCTAATCGCCAATATTTTATGCTGCTATGAAAATTCTTCAAGGTTTTCACTGAATTGGGTGAAATTAGCACGGGAAAGCTCAAACAGTTTGACAAATATTCAGCATGTTTTGTGTGAAAATCGAAAATATGTTGAACATGCTTTAAACCGTTGTACAGTCGAGCAAATACCAGCATAAATTTGGCTTCGAGGATGTCCATTATGAGTTTACACTATGTGAATATCTAAACTGAAGGCTGTAACCCTTGCAATCATAGGCAAAGGTTTGGTACACACATTAAACTACCCGTAGGACACAACCGTTTAAACGTAGTAGCGTATGACGTATATGCTTTGCAAATTAAACAATAGCTGACCAACCAACCAAACAACACCGGTTGCAACCGTATTGTCATAGAGAAAGAAAATTTAGAAATACAAAATTAAAATAATTTTGTGTTATAAAATCAACTGCCCACAATGTCGACAATAACATTTCTTTCGATTTTTTATATTGAAAACTAAAATTTGTTTTTTTTTTTTTGTTTTCAATATAAATATACGAGAGAAATGTTCTTGCCGACATTGTGGGCCAGGCAGTAAATATTAAAAAACGAAATAAAAGAAGGACAAAATAAACAACAAATTTAAATTAATTGTGGGAAAACGGAGCGTTTTTTTTTTTAAATTTGCGTCCCATGCAGTGATGCTAACTCTTACAATTAACGCGTAAAGACATATCGATGCCTTACTTTCTCAATCTCGTATCTTAAAAAAATACTGCTTGGACTTTTTCATATAAAACGATTGTTTTTTTTTTGTGTTCTATTACTGCAACAACTTATTATTTCAATACTTTGTCTCAATTCTTTAAATATTAATAAATTATTGAAATAAGAAGTTTTTGCAGTAATAGAACACAAAAAAAAAACAATCGTTTGATATGAAAAAGTACAAACCGTATTTTTTTTTGATACGAGGTAGAGAAAGTAAGATATCGATATGAAAAACGAGCTAAAAAGGGCAAAATTAAAAAAAGGACGGTTAGTACATTTGAATGCCATATTTTTTAAAGAGCAAAAAAGTTGTTAAATACATTTTTTAAAGCAACACCAAAACCATTTATTAAAAAAAAGGAATAGGTAATGGGATGAGTCTACATTAAATTCAATAAAGATAAACACACAACTGGAGCTTTAAGTAGCAATTTTTTTGCAGTTCTTGGTCATCCTCCTCTTCATTTCACAGATCACTATATCTGTTCATATATATTTTGACCTCTTGTATGTTTTGTTAGAACTGTTTTTTAAGCATTACTCGGCAGGTACTTCGTAGCTTCCATGGTAGAATAAGTTCAAGGTATAGTCATTAGAGATTTTCTTCTCAATTTTAAATTACATATAAAGTCAAACCAAAGAAAAAAAAATTTAAAAAAAAGTCAAAAATCAAATAAATTAATTGAGGTTTACATGGGTAAAAAATGACAACTCTCCCTAATGAACAAACCTGATCCTATTAAACTCATAGCTGCCAGATAAAATGTGTCGAAAATCGGCAAATTTTGCAAAACCATCTACAAGATCGTCAAATTGACTTACTTTAGTCGTCAAAAAAATCGTCATTGTAAAATAACACTATCTTTTGTTAAGCTTCGTACAGACGGTAATCAGATCTTACCGCCAATGAAAAATTGCCACCAAAAGTAAATTGTCAGTTCAGACAATTGTACGAAAATTATACAATTTCATTGGCAGACAAGTGTGGAAAAGTGGAAATATTGTTATTGTAGGGGAATAGCAATACCAATAGTTTTATTTTCAGGTTTCATTAAAACTAATTTAAATTTTGCAATATTAAACTGTTTGTTTTTTCTTTTCACTCATGTATATCAGGGATGGAAACTATGGTGCAGTTCTACTTTTTTTATAGATCAAAAAGTCTTTTTTTCCTAAATTTATAGCATCAATAGATGAGCCAGAAAATATATAATTAGTACCGTAATAGTCTCAAAACTATATTTTGTTATTGAAGTTGGTACAAAATTCGAAACACATTTTCCATTCCTGATACGTATGTTTTTCCAGCATTGCCAATAGAAAAACGTTTCTGACAATGATGCCATTGTCCAATGCATTAACTTTGCACATCTGACAATAGAAAATAAGATTCCAATGTGTTACAATGATCTGCCAATGGCAACGAAGAGTATTCACACGATTGTCAGATATCTAACAATATTGTTGTCTTTCATTGGACTGACAAAGCTTTTTCTGACAATATTGTTAGATCTGACCACCGTCTGTACGATGCTTAAATTTTTAAAATTTTTAGCTATATATTTCATTTGTTTCAGTTTTAAAAAAATCAAAAATAGCAAAATATTTGAAAAACGAGGCTCGAGGCTCAACAACCCTGCGCGAAATTTGTGTCAATTGCTCTTAAAGCACTTATCCCGTGACCAGTGACCAAATTTTATAATTAAAAGGGGAAAACAAGACATATCACTTAACTGGTGATAATGTGTTTAGACTGTAGTTAGTCCAGAGGAAAGGTAATTGGCACAAAACTAGTCATGTGACTGGATTTTGTGCCCCTCGTAGTACATCGCCATGTTAAAGTGACTTGTCACGTGACAAGTTTAGTGTTAGTTCCCTTTCCCGTAGGGAACTGATAACTTTGCTTGTCTTGTGTTGTTCATAAACATTCGAATATACATTGTCATATGTATATCCGAATAAAGTTTTGGAATCTAGAATTATAGACGCGACTCGAACAATCAATTTAATCATTCATCAAAAATCGTCAATAGTACATTTTTTACCCCCAAATCGTCAAAATGACGATAATTCGTCAAATCTGGCAGCCGTGATTTTCGTTTTATACACTAAAAGACCTCTCAAACTTCAGCGTTTGATAAGGGATATTTTATATATATAATGTGTTTTTATTTCATTAGGGAGCCAAACACCAATTAAATAAACAAAACTGAATTTCTCTGTAAACAAAGTTTTTTTAAATTTTATTATTATTAATCTTAAACATTATTTAGTTATTCTTATTTTCTAACACAATTAATAAGGAATTTACCTGTTAACAAAGAAACGACATTTAAAATTTATTATTTCAGTGTAAAAAAAGGGAATTAATTTTCCTTACATATATTTATAGTAAAACTATTAAGTTTAATAAATGGATTGTTGCCAATTGCAAACTCTTAAAAAACTTATCCGGTCTTAAGGTTTTTACAGTTTTTACAACTCAATATAGCAAGAAAACCAAAAAATGTATTTATACCGGAGCAAAATTAAAAACTGGATAAAAGTGATATATTAAAATAACAAGAGGGGCCTACATTTTTTAGTTTAGGGCTAACAAATTTGTATTGCGTTTCAAGTACTTAAAAAAGGCCTAAATCTACCCCGAAAATTTATAAGTTGGCATCAATCTTGTACTCGTAGCGTATGGCTTCATTGTCAAGGCGTCTGTCTAGTTTATAAGGCCCTTGAGTACGCATGCTGAGAATTCAACAATTTGCAAAACACTTTAATAAAGTTTTGAAAGAAAAAAGTCCATAAACTTGTATAAATTTTTTTATTCAATAATTTTTTATTTTCAAATAAAGTTTTTGTTTGTATATAATTTAACCTTAAATGTAACTTATGATTTATAAAAATTTGTTTTGTTTTTTCCGTTAAAATATTTGTCATAACTATAAAAATATTTTGCTCTAAAAAGCATCTAAAAAATATATGTTTGTATTTGTCCTTATTTAAAATTTATTATACAATTTATTTTTGTTTTTAGTACTGTTTAAGTAAGTCTCATTTCGTTAAAAATTTAATTTTAAATTAGATCTATAAAATAATTAAATTTATTAAAAAGCGGTTAAAAAAGTGAAATTGAAAAAATCAAAGTGACAATCGATATGTAATGGATATGTCGTCGTCCACACTTGCAATTTTTGTTGCAGCAATTATTGAGTGTATTGGTGAGAGGGTGAGAAGATTTGGGAGGGTTACTCAGTTTCATGTATGTACTCTGCAATTATGTTTTGTTTTGTTAATCACACACTTTTTAATTTGAAGTTGGCTGCAGATGTATTTGCTTTTATATATAAAATATAGAAAGCAGAAGAGGAAAGAGAAGATAAAAATACAACAATTGCAAAACTATGATTTCATAATCTGGACACTAATGCCATTTCAAAGCAGAATTTTAAAAATTTGCACGCCTGGACGATGACTATTTTGGTCAATACCGTTATTGGCACTTTTTTTTTTCTTTTAAAAAATATTGCAATTTTTCCACAATTTTGTTTTAATGTTTACTCATTTAGATTTCTTTAACCAATTGTTATTGCACATATTTTTTTCACTTTTCACGCTAAATCCATTAGACCGTTTTAACCGCTCAAATATCCTTATATCCTTGTTATAGTGTATTACAATAAATTAAGAAAGACTCTGAGGTCTAAATTTGTTTTCTTTTATTCTTGCATTATTTAAGTGGACAGGTGATTCGCTTTTAAAGCTTTATTTGAGGTTTCTGTTAAGTTTGTTAAGTAAGTAGTGCAATTTCATTATCCTTGCAATCCCTTGGATTTTTTATTTAACATTTTGCGAATCATCGATTCACTTAACCATAACAATAGCGCCATGCAGGTGAGGCAATTGATGAAGTGAATGGTGATTTTGTAGCTGTAGACATCGGTAATTAGACCTGAAAACAAAGAAAAGAAGAAATCATTAACACCGGCTTTGTGTCTCGCTCTTGAAGAATTTGCCTTTAGTTCAAATAGTAAATTTCTTTTTTAAGTTTAATACATAGTTGAATCATATAAGGTGTGATCATTAACAGAAAATTATTGCTTGTTTTCAATAATTGTTACTAGTAATTGTTCACGTATTTGAAAAACTTTGCAAGGAGAGGGTGGAAAAGAGCATACAAATTTGAGAGACAAGAAATTTGTTGAAAATTTCTGATAGTAAAATTTTTATTAGCAAGCGTTATTTTTGCTGGTACAGCGTTCGTTTACTTATTTATTTTTTTGAGTAATTTTGAGAAAAATGTTGTAAATTTTAAATTTACTCTCTCGTTGCAAGTTTCTGCTAGTAAAGTAAATGAACACACATATAAAAGTCTATCGCAATTAATTAGATCGCTAACCAAGCATTTCTATTTTCCAAACAAACGAGTTCAAAAGTTACCCCACTTAAGAGTGAACTAAAAGAACTACTAAAGTAGGAACTAATTATATTCTTAAGGAACTACATACTAAATCAATTTATTCAAATTTTTCGTAACTCACCCAATATTGGCCCAAAGGCAAATGAAAATATTGAATTGAATATCAATTGTAAGCCGGAGGCTGCTGGTAATCTATTCAATGGCACATAACTGGGAATAATTAGAGGTGAGAAAATTGTACGGAATCCTTTGCCAAAACCAATCAAAATAAATACTGCCAAGACCACATTAAACGAATCGGTTAATGTAACAATCAGACGACCAATAGATATGGAAATAATACCGAATGCAAATAAAACACGATTGTCCAGTTTCACCTTTTCTAAAGCGAAGGGAGCCAAAAAACGCACCGAAATATCCATGCCACCCAATAAAGACATGGCCAATGAAATTTGATTATCCGAATAGCCAAAACTGTTTAAAATAAATGGCGTCAATACTGAGAAATTCATTTCACCAAACATCATTATGGTCATGCCCATCGCAAGATTGACAAAAGTAAAATCCTTCAACAAATCCAAATCAAAAAATTTTACTATTCTTTGAGTTAAAGGCATTTTGCTTTTTATGCGTTCATCTTCGTCGATTGCAGCTTGAATCTTAGCTGCTTCCATTTTTTTCTCTTCCTCTGTAAGTTGCTGCAGCAAAGCCTTTTCTTCGGCACATGTACAGTGAAACTCATCGGCTCCCGGTTTTGAATATATACTCGTTTTACTGGCATAACGATCTACATCTTCTTTTTCTCTATTAAAATAATTTGGTTTATAAAGAGCAGCCTCTTCGAGATTTTCTTCCTGGCCATTTTCACCACCATCCCGTCTGGAATGTTGACGTTTTAGAATTTTCGAAGGTCTGTAACGAGAACATTTCTCTGAAGCCAAAGAAATTTTAGAGCCATACCAACCATCATTAGCTCGAGCCAACATGGGCGTGGCTGGTTCGGTAATTTCATAACCTGGCCTTTCGGGATCATCATCATTGAACAGGTACTGAGAGGAGAATATGCTACGTTTGCCTTTTCGTTGATATTGGCAATATTTACATTCAAACTCGTTTTGATCTTTTTCAGTGGCAACTGTAGTATTGGGTATAGTATTGCCATTCGTTTCCAGCACTTTTTCCTCCACAGGTTTTTTTGCATGCCGTAAAACAGGCTGTAATGTTAAGGAACATAAGAAAGCATTTAGAGCTACTGCTGAGTAAACCAAAATTGAACCTTGGGCACCATAATAATACATCAAAAATGTGGAAAAATGAGGGAATATAATGGGACCTAAACCGGTTATGGTCCAGGAAAAACCGGTAGCCTTACGGCGTTTGTGTTTAAAATACGTATTAACGGCCAAAGCGGAAGCCGCCATACAGAGACCCAAACCAATGCCTGCAAGAAGCGAAAATTAATAACCAAAAACTCAGTTTTATTAGGCCTTCTACAAACTTACCATAAATACTGGAAAAACACACCACATATTGCCAAAATTCCACACAAAAGGCGGAAAGAAAAATGCCCACAAACCCTAAAAGACTGCCCACTAAAGCAACCTGTCTAAAAGTAAATCTTCTAAACATTGCACCATTTACTAGACCTGTTAATGAAGATATGGCCATGACTACATTCACTATAGTAGTGGTCTGTTTGGCATCGAAACCCAGATTTCTCATACGTTCTCTGTAGATGAGACCATATTGTTGAAGGGCTGGAAATAAGGAGAACTGGAAGAAAATAATACGAACAATCAAAATGAATTTTATATGGGGCTAAAGGAGTGACTCACATTACTGAATCCAGCTGCTAAACACACTACCCAACCCCAACCGCCGTCGGGCGCTACAAAATCTGGGCCCAAGTCACTTTTATCTCTTCTTTTCTTTTTGGGCTTTGTAGTCTGCTGGTACACTGCTGTATTATTTTTATCTGTAAGTGCTGACTTCTCCACAGTCATTTCTGTTTTAGTCATTGTTGGTAGTTTGTTTGTTTTTTTTTCTTTATTCAAATTTATGTGTCTGTCTGTCCGTCTGAGACTGCTTTTTCTTCTTGTTCTTGTGTTTGGCCCTCACTTGTGAATTGTTTGTTCTTTTACGCTTCAATTGTTGCAACTACTACCGACTGCTACTGAGTTCATTTGTTTTGGCCTGCAAGTACAAAAAAAAAAGGAAAAGAGGAGAATAAATAAAAATTCCTTTGTTAGTTTATTTCGATCTTAATGGTCTCATCTCGTCATGTAGTGGCAATAATAATAAAATGTAATGAAAAATTAAACAAATTTCAAACTTCGTTAGCCAGCCATTCAATGTTGAACATGTTAAACATTAAAGTGATCAAGTGATCATTTTCCTTTACTTGTTCTTTTTGAATGAGCCTGCTGCCGGAAAGTGTGATATTTGTAGAATATCTTTTGTATATATTTTTTTTATTTGGTTCTTAAAAGAACACCCCAGCATTATATAGGCGTGATATTTACAGTGCCCTGTTGTTGGTTGTATAACTTTATTTCATCTTGCATTACAAAATAAACTTCAAATTGTACTTCAGCAAGTGAAAAGTTTTTACACTTATTTTTACACTTTACTATAAAGAGCCATAATTCTTTTGGTTGTAATACAGGGTATGTATAGATATTATATACTTATTTTAGCCAGAATAGGATATACGGATTATTTTTCATTTCATTTACAAAAAGCGAAAAATAAAAATGACTATTTTTAAATCAGCATACTTTCAAGCGTCTTAAATGTGTTTCTCTGGCGCTGCTGTTGAAAACTTTACTGTACAACAGACAAATGGGAAAATAATAAAAAAAAATTGTTAGCACTCTATAGCATTGTGAGGTATATTGGCCCCTTTTCCAAACTTTTTAATTGGTTCCTTTTTAAATCTGCTGAAAAACACACTCTTCCCGTTTCATATAAATTATCAAGGCTCTGCAAAAACTAAAGGCCAAATATCCATAAGCTTCTGTCAAAAATTGACAGAAAGCCTCTTAAATGCATTTAAAATAACAAAAAAAAAAAAATCAAATAGCAATAAATGCCGGCAAATTTCAGATTCATTGAACTAAACAAAAAGTTTCCTTAAGTGTAATATGGCTTGACATATATGATTAACATGTATTCGCACAGTTCCTTAAGCCAACTTAAGCATATTATAGTGGGACCTTAAGTAAGATATTGTCAACAGAGACAAAAACTTTCTTGTCGGCATTTCTTGAGGATCGAAAAAATGGTTCTGTTACGCCTGAGAACGTTTTTACCAATTTAAGAAAGGCGGACACAGGCGGACAAAATTTGGAACAAGCAGAAACCCTGGGACCAAAAGAAACACAAAACAAATTTAAATAGAATTTGGGAATTATATCTTTTTTTATAAATTATTCTTAAGAAAAAAGTATGTGAAATATTGACGGTAAATGACTATTGTAAGAAAGCTTTATAAGTTGAAATTTGACTCATAAAAGCACATTCAAAAAAAGTATAACAAACAGAATTACTTTCTTCATGTAAATCAAAGAAAAAAATATAACACATGGGAACAAGGTTTTTGTTGATTAAGGAGTGAATATTGTTTTTAAGGTTACTTTGGACGCTGAATCCAAAGCTGCTCTTATTTTTGTTTCTATCAGCTCGACTTTTATGTCCAAAATTAAGGCACTTCAGCTGCATATATTTTAATAACTTGAGAACATTTCACTTTATTCAGTTAAGATATTATATTACAATATTATCTTTTAGCCGTTTTTACATTGGCTTTAAATTGCCCAGTAGAGATATCGTTGAAGTTTTGAAAAAAAGAACAATTTAAAAATAAAAACTAAAATTCTTGTTCTTTAAAAATTCATAAAAATAAAAAGGCGACAAAAATCACAAATTTGGTCTAAAAACATTTGGTTAAAAATATTTCAAATAATATGAGTTTTATTTCATTTTAATCTGTGCAGAAGTTTTGATTTTATTCACAATTAACTGAGAACACTGAATTGATAATTATCGCGATTTCCTTACAAAAATAAGATTTGTTAATGTGCGTGTTTGCTGGTGTTCTATTTATGGACGTTTTTCCTTTACTTAATTGAGAATTAAAGCGAAACGCGTTCATCGATTTTTATAATCTATATCTCATTTTGTTTATAGGTAATGTGACTTAATGTGAAAGTAATAAAACTTTAACTTTTTCCCGTTTTGATTTTTTCATGATTTTAAAAATACAAAAGTTTAAATTTTTTTCTTTTTTTCTATTTTACATAAACAATAATTACTCTGCCATTTTTCTATTTTTTTTTTGTCATTATAAGAAATTTTACTGTTTTTTAAATCTTTATATCTTTTTAAAAAAAAGAAAAATTTTGAAAATCGCTTATTGAAGAGTAAAGTTATGATTTTTTGAACTTTTAATTTTTGGAAAAAATTCAAAAATACGATTAGTAACTGTAACTTAGAAATGCGAGCCGATGGAGAAAACCGGAGATTCGATATGAAATCAGCGACCTCAAATTAGTAAAAAATGCATCAAACTCCCAAACAACACAAAAAAATTAGATTTTGTTTCCTTGTGTAATCATTCTACAAACAAATTTCAATCCACCAAAGTGAAAATACCATTTGGTTTAAATATTGATGTTTGTCTATTGACTTCCAGCTATCGTCAATGGTGGTGAGTGTTAAACGGCAAAGATTCTCTGAAGAGATAGTGTGGTTACTATCGAAACATGACAGAATTAACCTGTCCGTGAACGTGGGTTTGATCCCCCGGTCAGTTAAGAATGATAAATTATCAATAAATTTTAATCAATTTCATGTTGTAAAATTCATTTATTCATAGAAATAATTTAATGAAAATTAAATTTGATGAATTGTTAAAAATAAAAAAATTGGGATTTAAACCCATAGACAGTTCAATAAAACAACCACAATACTAATTATTCGAAAAAATGTTTAATATAATAAAATACATAAATCTTAAACACAAAAGATAAAAAAAGTTAAAATTATAAAAAAAAAAATATTACAAGAAATATAAAAAGTCTAAAAAAAGTTTGCGAAAATCTTAGACCAGGAACAAGATATTTTTTTTGTATTTTACTAGTCACTTAGTCATATTGCCAGGGTATCACACGAATTTTTGGAGCCTTTACCACAAGTCCTCGTTCGACCTAAGCCTTCGTATAGGAGGACGATAGCTTCCAGAATCCACTCCAGAGTATTTTTGGTCTCCACCAGTAAACGTCTGATTTTGCACAAAGTCAATGCTGACAACCGCAAAATCTGTAACTCGGTACAGTTATACGACGCCAATCCATTAACCAATGCGAGGTGACAACGCAAAACGCACGAAAAGTAGACAAACAAGAAAGATCTGATTGTTCTTAAGAAATAATGACAACGAGCGCGAGCTGCTTCCCCACTCAGAGCAGTTTTACGTGTGGAACAAGATATTACAAAATGTAAACATTAATTTTAAAGGTAATCGGTACGACTTTCAGACGACATATTCGAGCAGTTATAACGTTTAGAATATGGCTATGGAGAAATTCTACGTAGAATCGGATTCAGCGCAATTTAAGCCCTTAGAAAAGTATATTTGGTCTATAAGTTACAAATTTGTTGGCCTGTGTTACTGATCCTTAAACAATCGTTTGGTTATAAAAATGCCGTATGATATGGGACAATATTCTTAGGAGAAAAGGTCAAAAATAAATCACTATCCTTGAGTCATAAAAACTAGGAAGTCCTTTCAAAAACTTAAGGAGACTTTCTTGTTCGTTCCAAAAACTCCTGCCTCTTCTGCTGTAACTTTTAGCAATTTTACATACATACTTATCTTATATATGTATCTTATCTTAGAATTTGTTTTAATTGTAAAAAATTTGTAAGTTGATATTTGATTTATGATTGATTGTTTTTGATATATAGTTCGGTAATCAACAATTTTTAGCTTTTCTTATACGATCTACAACTTGACTACAGTTCTGCTATTGAAATGTAAGATTTTATCAAAATCCGTTAAAAAACTGCAGATGCCACTTTACTAATAATTTCAAGTTTTAATAATAGGGAAATCAAAGTTCGATCTTGTTGAAAATTGTAAAAACGTCTGGTTCAGTTCTATCAATCGATGAAGTAGAGCATCAATTAGTCGGTGTCACCATAAGTTAGTACCTGCCTCTTAAGGCGCTTTAATTTTTCCATCACTCAGATTTTTTAACATTTTTTAATGTCTACAAAAATACTTGCCTTTTTTTGTATGTTTGCATTTCTAACTGACAGTTGATCTTAGATCATCGATCATTTGCACTTCATGCGGATTCAATTTAAAATACATATTTAATTTTTTTTTTTTTTTTTTTTAAATACTTGTGTTTGCTGTTGTCTACATCTCAACGCCTGCACTATTAATAAAAAAAAATTTAGTTTTCAATTTCCAAGTTAAAACAATCTACAATACACACCCTCACAAACTCTATTAAAACCAATCTATTCATCTCTAGCAACAAATATCTATTACCATTTCCATGTTCCAAACACAAACTCATGTCACTCAATCTTTGATAGCAACGCGTCACAATGTCAAAATTGTCTGTTGCAATTATGCTCCTCGCCATACGATCGAAATGAAATTGTAGATGATGATAATGATGTTCAAATTGTTTTAAACATTTCACATAAATATTTGTTGATCGATAACAATTTGTCATAAATTGCGTTTGAAGTGTGTGTAGGCTTTTCTTGACTTCGTCACGGTGTCTGAGACTCTGTCACTGTGACAACTTGTGCCATTATAATTTTTTTTTTTTTTTTTTTTGTTATTTCTTTGTAGACGCTTTTCTTTTTAAAAACCACAATAACAGCGATAAATATCATCATGTGTAGCAGCAAAATTAAGGTGTGTCATAATTATTACAAATTGATGTTCAATCATAAATAAATTCTTTTAGTCGATATTGTCTCTTGATCTTACAAAACGCTGTCGCATTTTATATTTTTTTTTATCAGCTATCGAATGCAGATCAATCAAAGCGTTTTGTTTAAAAAAAAAGCATTGGCATGTCGTCAATTTGTTGTTTTAAAGTGTGTAGAGAACTTTCATGGAAAATAATGATTAAATACAGTAATGGGGAGAAATTTGGGGGGAGTTCGAAATTTCTTTAAATTGAGAGAGATTTACTCATTACACAGTTCCTAAAAATTATAAACTATAATTTTAGGGTTTACTATGAGATTATTTAGAACTTTTCGTTAAGGATTTTGGATTTATTTTAGAATACATTTTCAAAGCATACGTGAAATAGAAAAGTCGGGGTTAAGAATTGTCGAAAATATCATGGCTGATTAGATTTCACAAATCGCGTCAAGGGAGATTTAAAAGAAATTCGCTTATGGGCTTATTTAGTCTTGCCAACAGGCCTGCTTTTACCTAGAGGCTAGAAAGCTTCTGCTCTTAAGAAAAGGGTAAAGTAGAACATAATCGAGACAGCCATGGGCTAGAATTGCAATGCAAAATTAAACTCGCAACCTAAAGTATTATATGACTTATTTATTTAACTTTTGTTCACTATACTTTGGCAATTCACCATGCATAGACCAGAGCAACGCTTACAAATCGTGGACATTAATTTCGAAAATTGTCGTCAAACTTTTAGGAAACTTCGTTTGCGATGAGGCTCTATTCTAGTTTAACGGGTATGTAAACAAGCAGAATTGTCGTGTTTTGCTAGAGTATAAACCTCATGAGACTTCATTATTGACATCATCAGTGTTTGGTGCGGTTTGCGCGCCGACGGCGCAATCGGCCCATTTCACTATAGGAAATTTCCCCTTTTTTTGGCCAAAAGTACTTAATTTTTTTCTTAGAGTTTTTGATTTTTTTTTTCACTATGTACTTAAAAACATACTAAAAAAAGCATCCCCGAAGAATAAAGCATCATTGATGCTTTACCGGTATTTTATAAATGCAATAACATGAGGTTTGTTTATTAAACAAAGCGAGGAAGTTACTATATTAAATTAGACGTGTATTTAAGTTTAAAGTTTTTATTCAAAAAATTCATGTAAAAAAAGTGAAAAATGAACAATAATGCTAAAAGTGAGTATTTTTATAGTAGTTAAAAAGATATTCAACTTTTTTTTTTTAATTTGGTTAAATCGAAGGAAAGAAAAAGACCTTGATGTTATATACTGTAATAATAAATTGCAACTTCACTAAGCTCCGAAAAAAAATGATTAAAAGTGATAGATAACACTTACGCATTTCGATAGAGCCATAAGTTGTCATCCATTCGCAATTTATTTCAGCTGCATATACTTGCATATGTCTTAAAAAAGCGTATTTTTCCAGGTAACTTCAGCGTACCAAATGAAGACTTACGCGTGACAAACTTTTTTCCCCGTGACGGTGCGTGACTAAAAATTTATTAGCTTAAGGAGGAACACTTCCAAAAAGCGAATCTAAAAAATCATTTAGGATGAACACTTCCAAAAAGCGAATCTAAAAAATAATTTAGTTTGGCCCACTCGTTTGGCTAAAAATTAGTTTTGGCCAAAAAAAAGGGAAAATTTCCTATAGTGCATTTGTCTTTAAAACCGGTGCAAACATTAACCTTATGACAAACACTACAGGCAAATGATTCGTGATTTTTTATTATTATTTGGGGAAGAAACGGTTCCAACAAGATAGCGTAACATGCCGTACAGTGCGTGAAACCTTCGTTTTCTGGGGACAAACTTTTGGCGACCGATTTATCTCAAGAAATGGATTGTGAATGAAAAAAGTTCGATGACTCTTAAAAAAACAACAATATGCAAGAAAGTAGATTATAATAAGGGTAATCAGAATGGTCATTGTGCAAATTTGCAATTTGTAAATTTGCAGTGCATATTACGATTGACCGTGAGCATAACATGTTTTTTTTTCAAATGGGCTATTTTTCTAAAAATTTATTCTGGCAACACAAAAAATTTCTGGCAGCACAAAAACCTTCATTTGTTTACAATTATACAAAAGCATTTTAGCTTTTATTATATTTTTGCGCTAAAGCGATCACAAAAATTTTAATTAAAATTTTATAAATAAAAAATAAAAAAAAAATATGGCGGTCTGTATGTCAAAAGTTGCTGCTTGCGCTTCTTTGCAACTGAGCAAATATGTACTAATATTTTTGCTCAAGTTTTTTTTAGTGTAAACGAAGTAAAATGAAGCAAATTGCAAATACGTACATTTTGTTATTGTGTTGTGCAAATGTGTGTATTTTTGCATCGTTTTCACACATTGCACTACCCATCGTGATTACCCTTAATACTTTGTAGAAAATTTGGTAATCAAAGTTGACTGTCTTGAATCAAAAAAAAAAAAAAAAATAAATTAAAAACCTTTTAATTCCAGCAATACTTCAAGAATTTTTTCGTTTTGTTTTGAAATTGTAGTCCAACAAATTCCGAAAATCTCGGCTTAGACTTCTCTTTTAACGTCAAAACTTTTTCATTACTATTTATCCAACCCCATCTGTAATCTCAATCAAATTGTTCACCTCATTGTCCATTTGCAAAACATGTAAAACAAACCGAACAACCGACCATACGACTAAATAACAATCCGACTAACTAGCCGACCAACCATTATGTTTGATTTGTTGTTCGAACATGGCTTGTTTGAATTGTTTTTTAATTTTCGTATGATAATTTTCGCACATGATTTGAATACTAATGATATTGTCAATAAATATTGATCGCTATTCAACTGCCTTCATTCTCATACACATATTTGAGTTATCATAATACGAAAGAAAGAGAATTATAGAGATGGAGAGTAGAAGCTCTCTAGTACTCTTCAGATTTTATCAATTCATTATACTTTTGATTAGACGGTACTTAAATATTGTAACAACTGGTTGAGTGCTTCTTGAGATATTGGAGTATTAAGTAAATTTTTTGCGTTGCAATATCCTTTTGTGGCCAAGTTGTTAAGTTTACGAACTTGATCTAAATTACTTTTTATATATGAATGTACATACATATATTTTACTTACTTAAGCCAGCAGTGCGTTTTAAAGTAAGCTTTGCAATATTTTTTTCGTTTCTGCATATAAACTGACAGCTAAATAACCGGTAATTTATTATAAGCTTTTTTACACTGAAAAAAAAAACTTTGCTAATCGATATATAAATGTTTGCTCAGCTATAAATTAGCACTTAAATAAGTGCTAATTTGCATTTTCTATCTTATTTCCAAACCTTAATTTGTTTTTTGCTTGCATTTCTTCATTTCTTTTGATACCATAAATGTCAACTTTAGCAATTCGTCCGATATAAATGCAAAAAAATAGCCCAACAAATATATAAAGGCTGGTCCAACCAAAGCGAACGATGTTAATTGTAAATAAATTATGATATAAATATCGATGACAATTTTGCGAGAAGAAAAACATCAGCCAAATGCTCGCCACGGCTTCGGTGACATACCTCTAACCGATGGTACATGTTTTCCATGACTCTGAGAAATAATTGAGGTTCAATGTCGTTAATGTGCCGAATTATCTCGTCCTTAAGCTCTTGAATTGTTCTTGTCTTATTGACGTACACTTCTTCTTTTAAATGTCGTCAAAGAAAGAAGTCCAACGGTGTCAAATCACATGATCGTGGCGGCCAATTAACATCGCCACGACGTGAGATAAACGGCCATTGAATTTCTCGCGCAAAAGAGCCTTTGTTTCATTGGCTGTGTGGCAAGTGGCACCATCCTGTTTGAACCACATATTTTCCAGGCCCATATCCCGAATTTCTTGCCACAAGAAGTCTATTATAATCTCGCGATAGCGAACACCATTCACGGTAACTGCTTGGCCGAACTCATTTTCAAAGAAGTACGGGCATCGGCTTTTTAGCAAACACTCATGGATTCTCATTCACACAATTCTCCCGATTGTGGTTACATTTGGTCAATTATGCTGACCAAAAAGAGCCACGAAGTGCGCTGCTCAATTGTGTACCTCTCCATGGTTGAATTTGTCAAACACTGATACAAAGAAGTGTCAAATTAAGCTGGGCAAAAAACTTGACTTTAAGGTGTGACTACATCGTCCATTATGGTTGGGCCACCCTTTATTTGTATATTAATGCAGAAATACAGCTGAAAAATCTATATTTATAAGAACATCCTTTAACTGCGAATTATGTTGTTTTTAATATGAATTTGTCTATTTGCAATTTTCCCTAATGTGTTCAACACACATCGCACACATCGCACACTAAATATTAAACAGGCCTACTTCAAAACTCAAATATGTTTAGGAGAGGCTGAAAACTGGCTTCAAAAACATCTGTTTCAGAAATGTTAAAGAAGAAAAGTAAAAGATGACAGTGACACAAACGAAATTTTCGTGGTCGCTGTAGATTTGATTTTTGAACTGGCTTATAAAAAAAAAAAAGATTTTAAAAAATTTCGAGTTGTGCCTGTTTATGATTTAATATGCGATTTCCTAAGATTTCCGTGGAAAATATTATTATAAAATTTCCAAAAAAAATTTAAAACTGTAAATTTCGCCAATTTTTTTGCAAAGCCTTCCATTTAAATAAAATTTTTGAAGATTAACTGGTTTTAACTCTTAGTTACTAAAGCAAGTTATTGCCAAACTTGGCTCAATTTAAGTTAGCAAAATGAAGCAACTGCGATTCTCGATATCGTTGTTCTCATGTAAAGAGCCCCTTACTCGATTTTATTCGAAATTGAGTGATTCCAATACATTTCACATAAATACACCTCGTCACAAAAATGTATACAATAGTTTAAAAATAACGGATTTACAAGTAATTTTATATTAGCTGCGTTCGAGAACACGAAAGTTTTTACTATTTTTTTACTGAACTTTACTGCATTTTACGAAATTGCGTTCGAGTTCACAAAATGCAGTAAATGAGAACACAAATTGAGAGCGTTCTTGATTGAGTACTTACAAATTCTTACTGCAGAAATTTTTGCAGTAAAATTTAGTAAATCAAAAACATATGTTACAAAAGGTAAACAAGCAAAACAAACAAAAAGGATACAAATTGTGAAGAAATTGTTTTAAAAAAGGAAAGTTGAAATAAAAATTTAACAATAACAAAAAGTTAACAAATATTAACTAATTAAACTTCTTTGTGGTGCATTTATATTGCTAAATTCCAACTTTAAGTTTTTTTGTTGTTGTTTTATTTTTTTAGAATTGCTAAAAGTATTTGTATTTGGGTACTACTTAGAGTTTGTTCCCGGGATTTTCCGTCCCGGGAATTCCCGAGATTATCAATTGTTTTCAATTCCCGCTTTCCCGGGAATAAGTTGCGGGAATCCCGGGAAATTTTGAAGGTAATCTTTTTTTAAAACTTTAGTAAATCTATGTCGGACTAGTGTCTTTAGTAGTTTAATCCAACTTAATTTCACCACAATATTTAAATTTACTACAGCTTAAGGCATATTAAGCTCATTTTTAGGAATGGGCTTAAATAGGGCCTATGATAATTATAGGGCTATCTTAACGAAATTTTATTTCTTGTCTTAGCACACTAAAGTGTAAATTTTACAATAATATTATAAGGTTTTGCGGCCAAGAGCGTAGTAAAGTGTTTTCCTATATTGTGCTTTATATGCGGCATTTCAAGATATTTTGAGTCTTATGAAAGTAGAATATGCTAAATTGCACCACAAGAGCCGTAGGTAAATTATGGACCGACATTCACGAAATTTGGTGCCTTATAAAACGAATTTGTAGAAATTTAATGAAAAAGGATGCATTTCGCAACAAATTTATGTTAGTTTTTGTGGAGTTTTTAGGGAGGTAGTTCCACATTTGGCTGCATAACTCTTTCCCTACAAAAGCGATTATACTGGAATTCACTCCCAAACAGCCTAGAAGATCTAGAAACAATTTGACACACATATGACGAAATCGGCTTAGAATTAATGAAGGATTCACAATAATATTAAAAATAGGATTCACATGGAATGACAAACTTAGTATACCTACATACACCACTGCTGATTAAGGGTTATAACATTGTAAAAAAAGTTATTAAATATATGTAGTAAATAACATTTCTCCTTCCTGCTGAATTTGTTAAACGGTAAAATTGTTTCAGAATTCCTATTTCTTAATGTTGTGCATTCAGTTGCTAATCGCCCTTTCAGAAATGTTATTCCACTAAGACTTCAATACTTTCATTCTAATTATGCAAATGAGATCTGAATTTGACAATGTATATACATACGTATATTGATTTCTATGATCCTATTGGCATCAAAATAACCTCTTAAGTGTCTTAAAATTACTTGAATCTTAAATTTCCCGCTTTCCCGGGAATCCAAAAAGTGCGGGAATAAAAAAACACTAGAACTACTGAGTACTTCACTTATTTTTTTATTAATCAATAGCAAAAAATGTATTCATGTATTTTTGAACAAATTTAGCCGGACACAAATTAGTAAAATCAAATAAAATAAAAATGTGAAAGAAAAATGAAATAAATTGTTTGGATTTTCTTAAAATATTTGTGTTATAAAAAGGATTTAATCGAGTACCGATAAGAAAACGAGCTAAGTATTCAAAAGTGTAAACATTTTTCAACACTTCAATTATTTGCCATCAGCTGTTGCCTTTATTTTACGAATTTTTACAAATTTTGAGTTCGCGTACTTTTCTGGACAACAGCTTTTTGTGAGAGAAAATTTTTTAGCTTACTCATTTACTGCATTTTACTGTAAAAGTACTCAAACGCACCTATTTTGATACATACAGTTTCTATTATGTTTTTAACCTAATTCCTAATTTCCTAATTTATTTATTTATTTATTTCCAATTCTATACACAAGACTTAAAGCCTCTTATTGCAGTATAGAACATTATTTCAGCAAAAACATTAAAAATTATAAATCTTAAAGATAAAATTTTTAAACAACAGAAAGAAAGAAAAAGTTTTAAAATATAAAAAAAAATAAAAAAAATAGGAAAAGAGAAAAAAAAATAGTAATTATTTAAATAACAAATTTAATTTATAATTAACTAAACGATAATAAAAAAAACACGAATGTAACAACATATTTGTTGAATAATTTACCGTGTAAAAAAATTAATAATGCTTTTTTTAAAGCTCAGTGCGTTACTTATTATTTGTATATTGTGCGGGAGTAGATTCCAAAGACGGATTGCATTAATGAAAAATTGCCAATCGGAAGTTAAACTGTGGTGTCTAAACAATAGAATTCTTTTACCTCTATTAGATCTGGATATGGTTAATCGGCTATATAGATGTTGTGGTAGTTGAGTAAATACGATTTTGTGCAAGAACATCAGTACTCTTGTTTTGAGTAGGTCATCAAACTGAATACCATATAATTTTACCGTAAAAGGAGAAACAGAATTAAACCTTTTCACGCCATATACGTATCGAACAATGCTTTTGAAGACCGAGTTTAGTTTTCTTGCACTTGCAGCATCACATTTGGCAAATAACTCGCATCCATACGTCAGAATTGGTAATAAATAGGTTTTGGCGAGAAGTATTCTTATTTTTACAGGTGTACAATAGTGGGTTTGCCAGAGAGTTCTAAGCATGGAAAACGTACGGCCACATGCATAATTAATATGGTTGCACCATGTCAAGTTCTTATTAAAAATAATACCAAGATTTTTTGCTGCATTGACCCTTACAATACGTTCATCATTAAGTAAAATATCAGGTATGTTATCGGTTATGGAAGTTCGGTTTTGGATAACGAGGTATTTAGATTTTTTTGGGTTGATACTAAGACCATTAGCAGTAGCCCATTCATATATATGTTGTAACTCGGTATTCAGAGTTAAGACACATTGTTCAATTTCTGATGAATTACAGCTGATGTAAATTTGAACATCGTCAGCATACATTCTGACTTTACAGTGTGTAAGTTGACTCGGAAGGTCATTAGCATAAAGTGAAAATAATAACGGCCCAATAATTGACCCCTGCGGTACACCTCTCAGCACAGGTAATAGATTTGATTTGATGTTACCACTCTGAACATACTGATGTCTGTTGGTAAGGTATGTTGATATCAGACGTGTAGCAGCTGTAGAAAACATAAACATGTGTTGTAGTTTATAACATAGGACGTTATGATCGACTGTATCGAAGGCTTTCGAATGATCTAAAAGTACTAAGATATTGGCTTTACGTTCATCTATACCACTTCTTATATCTTCCGCAACATCTACAAGTGCAGTTATGCAACTGTGTTTTTCCCGAAACCCAGATTGTTTATCATTAAGCAAATTATGATCATTTACGAAATGCGATATCTGTTTATGAATTATCCTCTCAAATATTTTGGACATGAAGGGTAAAATAGCAATTGGCCTATATTCTGATTTAGTTTTGGGTATTGGTATTATTTTAGATTTTTTCCAATTTGAGGGAAAATGACTGGTGGTAATTATAGTGTTAAATATATGTGTGACAAATGGCAATATTATTGGGAGAATTACTTTAAAAAATCTTGGGTGGATTTCGTCAACGCCAACTGCATTTGATTTAATTGACATACAGCTTCGTATGACGTCAAACTGGTCTACGCAATCAAAAGAGAAGTTATAATGGGGTTGACGATTGTCATGGTTATGATTGTAAAAATTAATGTCTGCGTCCACCATAGGAATATTGACAAAGTTTTCATTAATAACATCTGGATCAACAATAACAGGGTTATTTGTTCCAGATTTACCTATACCGATTTCTCTAACAGTTTTCCATGTTTTCTTTGTTCCCAAAGCCGAGGAGAACTTTTCTGTGTAGAATTTAGATTTTTCTTGTTTAATAATTTTGTGTACTGTTTTTCTTGCCAAACAATATTCAACATGTAGATCGTTGGTTTTAAACCGCTTGGTCTGCATGAGACCAACGATATATTGTTTAGAATTTTCTGTGAAATATTAAATCCCCGTTACTTCAATTAAATATATGATGTTATGAGCTCCAATGTCTTTCAAAGTCAACTCACTTCATTTATTTTACGATCTTTTTATTTTAAGGCCTGGAACAGAATAAAGCAGTTTTAGTAGTAGCTGATGCTGACGAATGCTCTGTAGCGCAACAAAGTTAAAAATTTCGAACTTTGCGCTTCAACTTCAACTGCAACGACTACAACAACTACGTATTCTGTAGACATTACTTTCAAACTGCCGTTTTTAACTTTTCGAAGCTTGCAGCGCTATTCGTTACTTTGTACTACAGCGACTATTCTGCTCCCCACTTAAGTCTGAAACGAATAAACCCAACAAAACTGATTGTCAGCAATAGAATACATTTTAAATAAGTACTTACTGCCTGTTTTTGAAATTAAAATAAAAATTTTCGTTTAGAAATTTACACATATTGAAAATAAAAACAAATTTGAGTTTTTTATACCCACACCAAAATAGTGCAGAGACTATTATGCACTTGTACTGATGCTTGTAACACCTTAGAATATTGGCCCTCGACCCACCTTTAAGTATACCAATCAACTAAGAATCACTTTCTGAGTAGATCAACGAGGTCCGTCCGTCTGGCTGGCTGTCTTTGTAAACATTGTGCGCAAAGTACAGATGGCAATTTTGGAGATAATTTGATGAAATTTGGTACATAGCTTCTAATTGGCAAAAGGACCATAATTTCACATACTTTATATCCCCATTACAAGCTTCTTTCCGAAATAGGGTCTTTAAGACCATAAACCATCTTAATATGTTGGTATTTAGATTAAATTTGGACCAAACTTATTTTATTGCAATCATAATCATCTTACAGAATTTTATTGAAATCTGTCCCTATTTGACCACAGCTCACATACAAGCACTACTCCCGAAAATAGCGTTTAGTGCCATAACTTCCTTATAAGTGTTACTTTTACGGTAGATACTATTTCATGGCAAAATGTTCTGCTGGTGGGTCCAAAATTAAGCATAGGTCCCATATAAACCCCCTTCCTAAAATCACATTATGGCCTATATATAGATAGAAAATATAATTCGGCACAAAGATGTTTAATATGAATCTTTTAAGCTCAATTGCATAATATTTTTGTGGTGGGTCCATTATTTCCAATGGGTCCTAAATAGGGCACACTTGCGAAGATTTGTTCTTATATACTGGGGTATAGGGCCATGTAATACCCTACGTGATTGACCGACTATACTTTCTTACTTGTTTTTTGTTGTTTTAATGCAAATTCCCAAACGAAAATTTTTGATTTTATTTGAAAAACACTCAGTAAAATTTATCACAAAAAAATAGAGAATGAGAGAATGAATGTAAAACTTAAAGTTCGTTGGTTTTTAACTATACCCTCCAGTCCAACTGTTTCATAAATATATATGGATCCGTGCAATCTGTTAAAATTTTCAGGAAAAAATTTTCTGTTTAAAGTTTTATGTTTCTTCTATTTATAATTGTTAATCTTTCATATCAAAACAAGATTTATTGGCTGAAAGAAAGAAGTGGTTACGTTAATATTTCTCCATACGTTTTGAAAACAAATTACGTTTGGAATCCCCTTGTTTCTCAAGGGGTCTATCAAGCAAAGACCAGTAGAAATCCTTGCTGCCCTAGTCAACTCAATACCGTATAGCAGTGAAACGTTTTAAGCTTAATATGAATACTCAAAACAGGTTTTCTATCTTGACTTTTTATTTAAGGCCCCAAACCAACTGCGCAAGGCCCCTAAATAGGATTAGCTGATCAATAGTTGTTTTATTTATTTTATTCCTTAACGCCGAAAGTTGTTTTTAGTTTACTAGCTAAGCCCGGTGCGCTTCGCTGCCCACATTAAAATAAAATTACAAGGTTGGCAACCTATACCGCTTAATTACCGTTTAAAATTGAATACAGAGTGTTTGATGCCGGTATTGATACCACATACCAAAATTTGTTTTGGTTGCCAACAAACATATTTTCCATTAGCACAAAAGACTGAATGTCTCTTAAACCATTTGACTAAAAAATTATTTTAAGTGATATGGCAATATATAACGTTAAAGTATTTATTATGCATTTTAAGATGAGATTGTCCCTCTGAAGAATCATTTATGAACTCGAAAATTTGAATGAAAGTAAACAACATTTTTAATGAAAGATTTTTAATATTAAGAAACAATAAGAACATTTCGGTTTCTTTTTATTAAAAAAAAAAATTAGAAAACACATACATACATTTATAATATGACAAAAACGAAAATATTTCATCAAGATAAACATATGAATGAGAAATCTTCTTCTACATTTGCCTGTGAATACATGCCGGTTGTCTTCATAAAAATGTTGGAAATCGGCAATCTAGATATCATTCCTCCGAGCAGCTGGATTCGCCCATTTTCAAAACGATGTTACGCAAATTAAATCAATGCTGTTGAAATCAATGTTAGAGAGACACGTTTTGTCTCCAAGGGTTCTTCGACCAAACAGTTTAAGTCTCAGATATCCGAAGGCTGGACAATGACACAGAACATGATCCGTCGATTCTTCCTCCTCCTCGTCACCGCAACTTCTACATAGACCATTGTAAGGGAGCCCTAGCCTTTAGGCGTGCCTCCCAAAGGCTATATAAAATATTCTAAATAATTATATGGAGATGAGCCCTTTTCGAAATTAATTTTAAAAAGCCATCTGTTTTCACTGCTGTAGAAAATATATAAAAACCCTTTATTCTATATGTGTACCTCCAAC
The DNA here is from genome assembly GCA_943735925.1 of Pollenia amentaria. Lineage (NCBI taxonomy): Eukaryota > Metazoa > Arthropoda > Insecta > Diptera > Polleniidae > Pollenia > Pollenia amentaria. The sequence goes on along the minus strand of OX031008.1, from coordinate 191,889,395 downwards.
AAGAGCAAAATACTCAATTTCTAAATATTTTTACCGGAGCCCTTTTCGAAATTCATAATTCAATGGTTGACAATTTGTTTTACTCTTTTTAGAATATTTAAAAGAATAATCGCTTTGATAATTGCCACCATGTAAAAATGTGTCATCTAATTTGTTAAGGCCTCTATTTTTTTGGTTTGTTCAATTTAACTGTTAAACGGATATTCCTATACCGTTATAAAAGTTTCTGTACAGGTATAGCGATACCGAAATAACAAATACTGTAATACCAAAATTTGTTTCGGTTGCCAACCTTTTAACCAAAATATTTGTTCTAAATTTTGTGCTGTTTTTGGTGCTGCCATCTGTACATGAGTAGTGGAGTCATCTTCTGGTCGGTTTTCGCACCATTTGCTGGTTTGATTTCTTGTGGTGTCTTTGTACGAGTGGTGCCACGCCCACTTTTTTTTGTATTTATGTATTGAATCTTCATTTATTAAATATGAACTAACAATAACTAATCAAATTGTATCCCAAAACTTTAATTTATGTCCTGTCAAGACAAAAAATTTCATCATCCGGTTGCTGTTGAAATATGTAGGTGTTTATCGCTCTTTTAATTAGGTGAGTGCTGGAGTGTCTCTTCTCCTTAAGCGACTGTGGCCGCCATAATTTAAGATATTTAGAGCTAGTGGATTTGGATGCAGTTCAAGCCTTTTTAAATATTTTACTGCATATTTCGTTATCATAGTTTTTACTAACAGCACATTGAGATCCTTGTGGTTATTTCAGTTTTTAACATACCAGGCAACGTTTGTAGTTATTCGAAGAAGTTTATTTTGGCGGCTTTGAATTGTTTCGATATTAGAGGCCGAGGCAGTGCCCCATAACTGAATACCGTAGCAACAGATTGGCTTTAAGATAGAGTTGTAAAGTAGAAGTTTGCAATCGGGACGAAGGATAGAATTTCTTCCAATAAGCCAATAGATTTGAATGGTTTTTAGTTTCTTTTGAGTTAATTTTGCCTCTATATGGCATTTCCATTAACACGCCCACTTAAAAATTTACCGATATTTAAAGCCTTGTTAAGCGCCGGGTAATCAGAAAATTAGTGTGAAAATCAGTTCATTAGTTTAGGAGTCTGGGGGATAAAGAAACACACAATCAAACGCATTTTAAATTCTGTATATGCATAAGTATGCAGATGTATGAGCAAAGAAAACTAAATTGTGCATGTTTGAGAGGTTTTAACTCACAGATTTACTTTATTTTATAAGCAGCTGTTTTTGACAATACAGATCCATAAGTAAAATCAAAATTCTTGGTATTTTTGTATAGTTGTATTTATATTGTGTCATGTCATGCTGTGGTTAGCAATTTTGGTAACAGTTATTCTTAATATGTTTATTTAGGAGATTAACTAATTAATAACGAAATCAAATGATTCCTTATACATACTCTTAGATTACTGATTAATTCTCTACATAATTGCTTAGAAACTTTCTTAGCAGCTATCTCTATGTACGAGTATTATTTTCTTGCATTAATCACTACTCCCTGCAATACCCTCTATCAATTTGAGAAGCACTTTCTAGTAATGTGGCCAGTAAAGTTTACTAAGAATAACCAATTCTACAGAACCTGCTAGAAGCTAAAACTAAAACATGATCTTTCGTCGTACATACTTGCAAACCACTTTTAATTCACGACATAAAGCACTTTAGCTAATATTTAAAATGTCTTAGTCCTGGCATAATCTCAACAGGATAGCAATAAATTTTTGTAAGTGTTTAATACAACACTTGCTTAATGTCACACATATTTTATAAACTCATATCTTTCAAGTCTTTTGGAATATTTGCTTGCATGTACCATCTCTTACATGTTTGACATGATTCATTAACATTTCTGAGTCTAAGTCTCCGGTTTACTTCAATTCCTTTTCTTTATTTACAGATTTTTTTCTTTTATTCTACACAGAAGTGGTTGAGAAGTTTTTTTTATCGCAACACGGGTGACAACATATTCTGTGTCCATTTATTTATTAATTTTTTCCTCTAGTAATTATAAACACTAATCTAATGTATTATACAATATATTTTTGTAGTAAATCTGGGTAGCTTGGGAACTAGAGACTCAAAACTAGTTTTTAAATCAATATTTTTGCTTTGTTCTTAAATTTTGCTTTAGCTGGCCGGTCTTTGTGGAAAATGTACGCCCTCGTTTGTTTGACTTTAATTTATGCCTCAATAGATTGTAGACAAGAACCAGGCAGGCGGTGATCAATGCAACTGTATGTAGACAAACAATGTTGATAATCAGTTGGCAAAGTCGTCTCAGGTTTGGTGGGATTGGATTGGATCGGTTTGTTGAATTGGAAAGAATAAAAATTGTATATTTAAAGCGATTAATATAGTTGCTTTTACATTTGTCCGTCGGTCCGTCTGTCTGCCCGCCTGGCTGTTGGAATGTTTGTTTTCTGTCAGTCCTTATGCTGTTGCGGGTTTTTTTTTTTACTAAAACCACAATTTTTACCACAGATGATGATGATAGTTTGTTGCAGTTGCATTTGCAGCAGCTTGTCTAAGTCATCTGTAAAATGGCCAACATTGAAATGGTTTTGAAGACTTAAGAAAAAAAAAAAAGAAATGAAATAAAGTAATACATTTTTATTTAAGTATTTATTATAGTTACTACCTTGAGGGTATATTATGCTGCTGCTTAAAATTGTTGTTGCATGTACCATCATCTTAACACATGTTGGAAAAAAATACAGTGCATCAGAAAAAAAAAGAAATTTTTTCCTCTAAAAAATTAGTTCATTCTTTTCAAAATGTTTATTACTAAATTCCTTGAAAATTGTTAACGGAGTTAACCGAAATATCGGAGAAAATGAATTGTTAAAATAAAATAAAAAGTTGTTTTATTTTATATTGTAATCTAAAGACCTTTAGCCGAAATAAATGAATAATCACGTGTTACAACCAATATTTGTATACCTTTAATTTTAATTTTCATATTTACCCAAGACACATTCATAAGAAAGATATGTATATGCATTCGAGATATGTATATGCATGTTCACACCTATTAAATATTTGACGTCCTCTATGGAACCACTAGTTTTATTAAAAAAATTTTTGCTTTTGCAAAACGTTTGCTCGATCAAACATCATTTAACAGTTTCTTAATTGAATTATACAATTATTTTCTACAAATAAAGAAAATGAATTCAATAATAACTGTTAAAAAAGGTAAAGTTTGCTCGATTTGCTGGTCATGCTTTTTATGGATTTTTTCGTAAAATATGTGTTAGGTCTGAACATACCTTTATTCTGGCTGCCAATTTCTTATATCGAATTTTGACATTGAAAGTAACTAAGTTTATATAAATATTCCTCCAGGTATTTCTCCCATTATTTTAATCTATATATATAAAAGTGAATGTATGTTTGTATATATATTTATATATATGGGGGATTTCATGTCAATTGACCTAACTTTTGAAATCAATGTCTTCCGATTTGGATGAAATTTGCACCAAGGTTAGTCTTATTGGATAGTAGCTTAGACACAAATTTTCAACAAGATCGGTCAAAAAGTTTCTGAGTTAGAGGGGGTCAAAATTTTGGCCAAACCGGTGTTCTTTCTCGTCCATGTAACTTATTATCTATTAGTGTTAGCAAAATTTGTCCCAAGCAAATTAGATAGCTATTTCTTCAAGCTATCGAAAAAAATTTTTTTTTTATTTTTTTTAAATTTTTTAAAAATTTTTTTTTTTAAATTTAAAACTTATATTTTATTTTTTTTTGGAAACGGTATTTTTTTTTTTTTTTTTTTTTGCTCAAAAGAAAGCTTATGCATTTTTCTTTTAGGTAGTTTTGGTCGCTTAGTGGGATGAGAGTGGGATATGTATAAAAAAAAATAATTTCTAACTCAAGCCGAGGGTTTTTAAATTTTTAGCATATGCACTATTTTGAATTTTTTCCTTTTTATGTGTAAGTGTTTCTAAAATCTTAAGAAATAAAACTTATGCTGAGAAACTAGACAAATTAACCTTTCTGATGGTATATAACATACCGAACTAGCATTTCATTCCCTCGATACTGTAATACCCACAATATGTTAATCCCAGGAATAAAATCACTTTTTCTATAGAGATGTTGACAAATTAAATCTTTTTATTTATTTGTAATAATAAATAAATAAATATAAAATAATAACAATAAAAACAAAAAGATAAATAATCTAAAAAACTTAATCTCAATCACATGTCCTTTAATAATTTTTTTTTGTTTTATTTAAATTTTTTTTTCTTAAATTTAAAACTATTTTTGTATTTTTTTTTGAAAAGGGTATTTTTTTGCTCACAAGAAAGCTTATGCATTTTTCTTTTAGGTAGTTTTTGTCGCTTAGTGGGATGCGAGTGGGATATGTATAAAAAATAATAATTTGTAAGTCAAGAGGTCAAATGCTAAAAAAAAAAATCCTCGTCTTGAGTTAGAAATTATTTTTTTTTATACATATCCCACTCTCATCCCACTAAGCGACCAAAACTACCTAAAAGAAAAATGCATAAGCTTTCTTTTGAGGCAAAAAAAAAAAAAAAAAAAAATCCCGTTTCCAAAAAAAATAAAAAATAAGTTTTAAATTTAAAAAAAAAATTTTTAAAAATTTAAAAAATACAAAAAAAAATTTTTCGATAGCTTGAAGAAATAGCTATCTAATTTGCTTGGGACAAATTTTGCTAACACTAATAGATAATAAGTTAAATGGACGAGAAAGAACACCCTTTTGGCCAAAATGTCAAATTTTGACCCCCTCTAACTCAAATCGGAAGACATCGATTTCAAAATTGTGGTCACTTGACATGAAATCCCCCATATATGTATATATTTGTGCCTTATAGGAGGCAAAACCACTTGACCGATCATCTTTCGCAGAATATAACTGTGACCCTGGAAGAGACATTAGGCTATATAAAGTTGAGATTGGACAAAGGGGCGATGCCACGCCCAGACAACCCAAAATTTTAAATCGTTATATCTTAGGCATTTTTTGGCATAGGTTGATGATATTTAGTACATATAGTGTTAGTATGAATAGAAATAAGCTCCATGAAAAAAGAGGGCGGAGCCACGCTCCTTTATAAAAAAAGTAAAAACTACTAAACCAATCGTCATCAAATTTCCACAGTAGGCGACTGCCTTGAGTTACTGAACTTTAAACTATATAAAGATGTGGTTAGAAAAAGGGGCGGTGCCACGCCCATACAACCCAAAACATAAAATCCTCATATCTTAACCACTATTTGGCGTAGGATGATGATATTTGGTATATATGGTATTGTTATGAATAGAAATACGTTGCATGAAAAAAGTGGGTGGGGCCACGCCCCTTTATGTCGATTATATCTAATTAACTTCTGAGCCGTTCGTCATCAAATTCTCACAGTAGGCTGTCGTTATAAATTAATGAGCCCTAGGCTATGTAAAGCTGTGGTTGGACAAAGGGGCGGTGGCACGCCTAATCATCTCAAAATTTAAAATCCTCTTATCTTCGATACGATTTCACATATGTAGGTGTAGGGAGAAGTAAGATAGCTGCAGGGGAAGTGCTACCCTCCATAGGACGCCAATGTTTAATATCGCATATCGTAAGAACTGTTATAGTGAGAAAGTTCAAACTTGGTATTAGTCACTCTTATGGAAAACTACTCCTTTAAAAATATAAATAAAAGGGGTAGGCGCAGGGCGAGTAATACCCCCCATACGAAGCATATTTTTAATATCGCGTAACTGCAAAACTATTACAGCGAGAGTCTTCAAATGTGGTTAAATCCACTATTATGGTAAGCTATAAATTTCAAAATAAAAATGGGTGGGGTAGACGAAAGAGGAGCAATACCCTCCATATGACGAAAATATTAAATACTTCATATCTGAAGACAAAAGTCTTCAAGCTTTGTAGGACCCACTCTTATGGTAAACTACACCTTTAAAAATAACAAGTTAGAGTGCTATATTCGGCTGTGCCGAATCTTTGATACCCTCCACCGACAGGAGTCAGCTCTATATGATAAATACATATACATATATTATTAACTAAGCTTCACAAAAACGAGCGTCAGCATTAAAATTAGTTGCGGTTTAGACATGAATTAAATTATTGATCGACAATAAGACAATTTTATGCGTTTCTTGTTAGGACTTTGAACATGCTTGAGTAAAATATCATGATTCGTAAAAGTTTTAGCCGAACTAAAATAAATTTTAGGAGGGTAATTTGTATTGGACCTATGGTAAATTATGGCCCAATCATCCCAAAATTCTGAAGACTGATTTCTAGTATTACAAAAATTAAATTAGAATAAATTTCAATACAGCAGTGTAATTAGTTTTAGCGTTAACAGAAAATTTCACAAATTTGCATGATATTTTTTCTGGCCATATGAATTTAAGTAAGACATTTTACCGCAATATCTATATCTGTGATGGTTTATGGCGAATTTTATTATTTTCCCAAAGTGAGCTTTATTTGGTTTTAGGCGCAATAAACTGTTTTCCGAGAGTAGGGTTTATATGTGGCCTAGGGTAAATTATGGACATACCTTCACGAAATTTGGCAATGTGATTTCTCGTCCTATAAAACTGTGACGTACCGAATTTAAGTATGCTAGCATTATTTATTGCGGTTTTAGGCGTACTAAACTGTTTTCCGGGAGTAGGGTTTATATGGGGACTAGTGTAAATTATGGACCGATCTTCAAAAAATTTTACAGTGTGATTTCTGGTCCTATAAAACTGTGATGTACCAAATTTAAGTATGCTAGCGTTTTTTATTACTGTTTTCCTCGAGATGGGTTTATATGGGGCCTATGGTAAATTATGGACCGATCGTCACGAAATTTACCAGTATGATTTGCAGTCGTACAAACCAAATTCGAGAAAAATTGTATGTCATTTCGTGCATTAGTAAACCATTTATGTTAGTTTTTGTATCAAACATCCACATTTTGATTCATAGTTCTGATCCTACTGAACCGATGTTGCTGGATTTCAATCCCAAACTGCTTAGGATAGCTACAAGCAATTTGAGACCAAGTTTGTTCTTTTCTTTGGCGTTTTTCAAAAGTGATCGGGTTTTCAACAGACGGAGAGACGGACAGACAGACGGACATAGCTAAATCGACTAAGAATTACTCAAGGAGCCAGAATATATATACTTTATGGGGTCTTAGATGTATAATAAAAAAGTTTTACACGGAATGACAAACTTAGTATACCCTCATTCACCACAGTGGTGGTGGAGGGTATAAATATATAATATACTAGCTGACCCGGTCCGCGTTGCTGGCCCCGAAATTTACGGCCCTTAAATAAAAATCCATGAAACCGCATTCTCTGGCAAAATTTCATGTCAAACTGCATGTAAAACATCGTTCATCCCCAGTTCTGTTTCATCATTATTATATTATAAATTAAAATGTTGTTCATATACATATCGCTCATTTCGTGCAAGACCGTCACAACTCAAAATTTGGCATTTTCGAGTTAGTAATGCAGAAATGTTCTTCTCTTAAATCTCTACAAATTGATCTAAGAACGGAGAGAATTATCGAAAAAATAACGGCAATACAGATGCTTGTGACGCTATGACCTCTCGTAACAAACTTGAGCAATTAAAATAAACAAGGTCACATTTCAGTTTGTGTTTGGCATTCCTCTTGTACATGTGGTTTTCTTTGTAGCAAAAAAGAAACATTTGATTTTATAGCTGTATATTAGTGAAAGAGAAGGTAAAAAATAATAGGTTGGAATCTTAAAAAGGCTCTCCTGTAAAGTTTCAAATTTTGAGTTGTGACGGTCTTGCACGAAATGAGCGATATGTTTGATTTACATTTGATTTGAAAATACATATGGTTGTATGTATGTATATATATGCTGTGAATCTTACGAAAAAAGTGAGCGTAAAAGTGGGCGGGGCAACATTTTCTTTCCGCAAAACCTAAGTTAGACCATGGCGATCATTTTAAAGAAAAACTCGTCCAAATCGGTCAAGCCGTTCTCCAGCTATGCGCTTAATAGAAAAAGTGGGCGTAAAAGTAGGCGTGGTAAATTTTTCTTTCGATGAAAACTTAAAGTTGATTAATACGAACATTTGAAAGAAAAATTAGTCAACTCGATGGAGCCGTTTTCTGATTTTTGGTAAATCGAAAAAAGTGGGCGTAAAAGTGGGCGGGGGCAAAATTTTCTTTCCGTAAAAACCTAAGTTGGACCATGGCGATAATTTCAAAGAAAAAATCGTTCAAATCGGTCAAGCCGTTCTCAAGTTATGGATTTTGCCACGCCCCTCCGCCCCCAGGCCATTAATTTAAATAATAACTATCCTATCATCTAAGTTGGACCAAATTACATATATTTGCCAATTTTCATGAATATCAGTTGACTCGTTTTTGAGTTTATTCGAAACATACACAGTGACACGGATTTTTTATATATTAAGATAGATGAAAATGCGTATGTTTGTTTATTCTCTACAGACTCCTAAGCTACTGAGCCGATTTTCATGAAAGTTTCATAGTAATTTCCTGATTACTCGGCGCTTAAAATAGGCTATTAATATATTTTAATTAAGTAGGCCTGGCAACAACCATACAATAAAAATATGAATAACCTTATATCTGGAGGACGGTTACAATAAGAGTTTTCCAATATGAAACAAAAAACTTCGTTATCAATACACGACAAGCGGGCGTGGCACCTCCCACACAATTGCAATAAAGATTTCTACGTATTTGAAGTACTGTAATAGTGAAAGTATTCCAATGCTGTACAAATAGCTTAGATAGTAATCCACAACATATTTCAAAAGGTAGTTTTAATGGGAAAAGTAGGCATGGCACCTCACATACGAAGACACTTGAAATTTCTGTATATCATCTGTTGAACGGTTACTGTAAAATCATTAAAATTTAGTTCAAGATGCTTTACTTTTTAAAAAAATCTTACCAATTTTATTTCGATGGGGGTAGCAAAGCGCACCGGGTTAAGCAAGTTTAATTATAAAAAAAGTGTCTTCCGCGAGTGGGGTACATGGGTCAATGGTATATTATGGACCGAACTTCACGAAATTTACCACTATGATTTCTAGTCTTATAAAACTGAGGGAAAACGAATTTGATTAAAAAAAAAGTGTTTTCCGAGAGTGGACTTTATATGGGAACTATTGTAAATTATGAACCGATTTTTGTGGTATGATTTCTAGTCGTAAAGAACGAATTTACACCAAATCATATAGCAATATGTGCATTCCGCCACTATTTATGTTAGTTTTTGTAACAAAATTATCAATTTTTTTAGGGTGGGTGCTGGTTCCAATTTTTGTTTCATAACTCATATCCAACTGAACCAATTTTGCCGATTTTTAAAAAGTAATGTCTTGTGCAATCCCAAACTTTTTAGGATAACTAGAAACAATTTGACACTAATATTGTTCTTTTCTTTTGAGTTTTTCGAAAGTCAGAGTGTTTTTAACAGACGGACATGGCTAATCGACTAAAAGTACACAGCACCCAAATTATATGGAGCTCCAAAAATCCCTAAAGAAACTTGTCTATTATGGCCAATTTCTTCGAGCATCAAGTCTCCATCTCATGAACTTGGCCGATATATAACTGGGATTCTTAGAAAGATAACAGAAAATTCAATATATAATGTAAAGAACTCATTACAATAAAAAGATAGGATTAAAAAATGAGGAAAAGAAAATTTCGTTTGATGTAATATCCTTATTCCCTAGTGTACCAATAGATGTAGCCTTATGTATTATAGAAGAAAAATTGATTATAATTAGGGAATACACGACTATTGAAAAAGAATTATTTTTGAGAAGTCTCCAAATTTGCATAGAATATAGTACACAGAAAAAATTAAAAACCAACTTCAATTAACATGTTAGTTATAAATTTGTACTATTAATTAAATTCCGTATCGATTTTCCGCCTGCAAACAAGTCAATCATATCAATTAAAATATTTGTAAGTTTGAGCTTTTCTTGCTGTTGACTTTCAATCAATATGTTTAATTGAAATCTGACCACCAGCAAAATAGGCGATATAAAAAGTAAACACAAATCAAAATATTTTTTCAGTCAACGTAGTTAATTGAAATAATTAAAAAAATTTTTGAAACTTTAATAAAACATTAAATATTTTGAAGTTTGTTTTCATATGTGCAAATATAAACACATACATTATAATTTTTATTTTCAATTAAGGCAAATTAATTGGAACAATTAAAAAAATTGTTTGAAACAGCATTAATTGTTTGAATTGAAAAAATGTTGGTGAAAATATTTTCTGTGTATATATTTTCAATATAACAACAAAAAATATACTCAACAAAAAGGATTATATATGTTCTCCAGCTTCTCCAATTGTAGCAGATATAGTTATCTATGAGCTACTTGATACATGTATTAGAAGATTATCTATTAAACCGAAAATTATAACAACATATGCAGATTATTTATTTTGTATTATTTCAGAAAGTGAAATAGAAAATATGTTAAACATATTTAACTCCTTTCACCAGGATATTAAATTTATAATTGAAAAGGAATGTGATCGTAAACTTCCATTTTTAGATACATTAATAATAAAAAAGGAGAACAACTTATTATTAGATTGGTACCAAAAACCAATTTATTCAGGAAGAATTGTAAATAATAATTAACAATTCAAAACACCCGAGAAGAGTTATTATAAAAAGCCAAACTCTTATAGATAAAGTTCTAAATAAAAGTGATATAGTTTTTCATAGAAATAATAAAATAAAAATAAAAAATATCATAGAGGATAATAATTTCCGAAGGGAACTGATTTGTAAATTGATTGGACAGTACAAAGGACATAGGGAAGGTAAAGGGAATACAATTACTGAACCTAAATTTACAAGTTTTTGACCTATGTACCAATAATTTCTGAACGATTGGAAAACTCTTATACTTATGATGCCAATAATTATACCCAGAAAAATTTCTGCAAAGTGTTTCACCAATTAAAGAATTGATCAAAAATAAAATCAGTTTTAATGAAAAATTTAATCATGTGAATTAAACGTTTAATTGATATTATTAATTTTATTTAATATATTTTAATTGAAATTAATATTATTTTTTTTGTGTAGGATGGCTCATAGCATATAGTACATTTGATAAATTATTTAGTAGAATAAAAGATAGGACAGGGGAGTTCGATACATAATAATATAAATATATTATTTCCAAGATACCTTGCAATGATAGGGAAAATGTAATATGTAGTAAATTATATGTGGGTACCACGAAAAACAAATTAAAAACTAGATTAGCAGGACATATATCTGATAAAACTGATACTGATAAGAATCAATATTAAAACTGATACAGGTAATGTAGCTCAAAATAACAGACATTTAATTTATAAAAATAAGAAATTAAACAAGTTTATAAAATTGTTAGCTGTGTATAATTTTGTTTTAAAAATATTTTTGAAATTTAAAAACCAAATATCCCTGAAGAATCTGTCCATTGAGATAGCAAAACATCGGATAACTAATAAATATTTTTATAAAATTGACCTTGAACTTGTAAAATTTATTAAGAAGAACTAATATAAAAAGGGTCGAAGAAATTAAGGCCTTAATCATGTAAAACGCAATGCAACGCCAAAGAATAACATTGACAGCAAAAACAATGTCATAAATAGGATTTTGTAATTTTTTAAAAATGTTACGCCTCAAGCCATGCAGCGTTTGAAATTTTAAATCGTATTTACTCAACTACTTTACATCTAAAATAACATAATCTAATTACTAATCAATACAGTTAGCAATGATTTTGTTATTTTTAAAAGTAATTTTTCACTTTTGTATCCACTGTTCTTTTGCAACATGTTTAAATGATATCAATGAACTTTGGCGAAGTGTGCCATAAATTGTATGATCTTGTGTCATTAGGCAAGCAAATAAAACGGGATTTTAACTGTTTTTTTCTTTCTTCTCTTTTGCTCTTAAGTTAATGTGAGGGCTTTTAAATTTTAGGCTTGGACTTTGTTATTATTGTTTTTTTAACTAACAAGCCAGCCACAGCCAGCATTTGTTTTAATCAAGACAGTGAATATCACTACAATTAAACCAAATGTATAAACGTATAAACAAATAAACACCATCAAACGAGTCAACAAGCTCGACAGACAGACAGAAAGTCAGAAAGACCAGCAGTATTAGACAACTAACAAAACTAAACTTCCTTAATGTTAAAATGCAGATAATGCACAGTGACTATAATGAAGTTAGTAGTATTTAATAACTTAAAAAAAAGATAGAAACATATCTGCTACAACTCTGTCTGGCCTAAAATTATTATGAGACAAAACTTTTCAGTTAATACCTACTAACCAGTACAATGAGATACAGTTGTATAGATTTTTATTGATATTTTGTTGTTGAGCGTTTAAACGGTTGATTGCGTTTATTCTATTGGTTGTCTCTGTTTCTGTTTTTTTTTTTTTTTTGCATCTAAATTATTAGTTGTTGTTGTTGATGTTGCTTTGTCAGATACTGGTTTCTACATATATCGTTTAGACGGTTTTTTATTATTTTTTTTGCAAGTAATGTAGAAACATCATCACTTAAATTGTTTGTATGTGTTTTTGAATAATTTTCAACACTAATTGCCACTACTACATATAAACAGATGTTTCGTTAATGTTTTTTTGTTGTTATTTGACTGATCAGTCAGTATATCGCAGTGTTGCTTTCGATAACATACATACATGTAAAATGTATGATACATGTAAAATGTATGGTCTCGTATGTTTTATTTTGGAATTTTAGTCATTAGCATGCGACAAATAAAACAAAATAATTTAACAAATTTTATAGTCGGTTAAGTTGATTGATTTTATTGCTACATGGGGCTTGTTTAAAATCCGGTTTTAGATAAAAAAAAAAAAAACAAGTAGGTAGGTACGAGTGCTATATTCGGTTTTGCCGATTTTTTTATACCCTTAACAATGCTACAAAAAAGGCAATGTATTAGAGCATAACAGTTTTAAATTTTTTTCTGTTTTCGGTTTTTAAAATATTTTTTCTAAAACCAGAAAATAAAAGTTCAACAAAAAATGATCTGGAAGTCATATTGAAGCCTCAAAAATATTCTACAAGCTTTATATGTGAAGCAAAGTGAATTTTTGTGGGTAACACTAATAGGTAATCGTGTGTTTTTGCTCATATCTCGGCCATTTGTCGACCATTCTGGCTGAATTTCATTAGCAAACTTTTCTAGATTATATACAATATAAATATGTAACAATCTAGTCCCTGTCGTATCTGTCAACCAACACAGGGACTCATAAAAATCCAGAATTTTGTAGGGTATAATGACCAATTTCACCAATTTATTTATATGTACCTCTATTAATTTATGTTTAAAATTTATTTTTCATGTCAAATAAAAATAAGATTATATGAAAAACTCTATTTAAATATGAATTGATATTTTTTTTAGTGAAATTGGCCATAAGACCAATATTGTAGATATTACAAGCAAAATATTAAACTTTTTTAAAAAACGAACTTACATATCGTCACCTTAAATGCAAAAGGGCGTTACAATAAAGAAATATGAAATATCTGAGCAAAAGTTTGTCTTCCCATTTCATATGGTGTGAGCGTTCCTGTGCCAAAAGTATTTCCCCCGGGGGGTGGTAGGGGTTATCTACCGTTTGGTGTTACATCCTCCGGAGTAAATCAGAATGACGTCAATCATCGGATCCGCAAGGCTTCCCATTTAATCAATCAATGAAAAACTGACAACAGTTGATGAGCACATAGAGAAGCCGTCGAGGGCTATCGGAAGAATTAACTTTTCTGCTTTATATGTCGTACTTCCATGGAGTTATTTCGAACAGAGATATGGTAGCGGGTTAAGGAACATGACAGTTTACTGTTGTGTCGATATTCTTTCTTCGTACATTGAAAATCTATGCTGTGATGATCAGATAAATGCATACCTACGATGCGCCAAGCATTCAAAATTACTAGGCTCTTTGTGGTCTAAAGAAGTTGTACCTCAATACTTAACTGATGGTGCCTCGGGAGTCAATAGCCTCCGGCCTGGCAAACCGGTCTGACTACTAGTGAGGTCTGCGTTAGTATCTTTTCCAAAAAAAAATTTATAAGTGCCGAGGACTCGGAAGTCTTGTCCTTTTTTGAAGGAATGCATTCGGTCAGCACAAGGTGGCTATGATTATATCCACTGAGCGAGTAAAAGCGGTCGGGAAGCACATTAGGCGAGGTTATCTGCTGCGATCTTAAGTGATCCTTAGTTTCTGTTGGTATCAGTACGGAAACTGCCTTCAATCAGATAAGCAGTGAAAGTAAGATAGCTCCAGCTCCTAAACAAGGAGCAGTGTGTGATTTTGGCGGTTAAACTTTCAAATTGCAACCTGTGTATGAAAAATCGTGTTCGCATACACAGGGGTACTTTGTAAATTCATATATTTAGATCCACCATGAGATTAGGCCTTAATTCAGGTGCTCATGTAAATTAAAATTTCAGACGTACCACAAGCATGATTTCTGAAAAATAAGGTGGCTGTTTATCTATAACCAGGTGATTTATGGCCCGATTTTGTTACTTTCACTACCATTATTCTACTAAGTTTTTTTAATGTAAAAGTTTATAAATTATAACAAGACTTTAAAGAGTTAAGATTTATAGATACAAAATAGCTATTTATGGTTGAACATTAGAGGAAGTCGTAATTTTTTGCTGATGTCTCAGCCATTTATTGACCGATCTGGTTGAAGTTCAATTCTAAACTACGCGATATAAATAAATAACAATCTGGCTCTAATCCTATTTGGGGTCTTCAGAAAACTAATTTCAACGTTCACAAGGAGAAACAAACTAACTGATTCTAAAAATCGAGAAATTTAACAAATTAACCCAAAGTAATGAACATTGTTTTAAGTATTTTAAACCTTTTTTATTGCTCCACCCGAAATTTTATCTTAATAAAATATTTCTGATTTTAAAATAATGCTCGACATGCATTTCCAATTTGAAGTGAGAGAAACTAAAAAAATAACTTGTGATTAAATATTGCACAAGAAATGAGGTGTAGCAAACAAATGCTTTTGAAGGGGGTATTTCATATTATCTTATATTTCAGATCGGAAGAATCGAGCACTTTGTCCTAATAAAAAGTGTTTTAAATTCTTTCTAAGATATTTCACCATTTTAAGTCGACAAGTAGCTGTGTAAAAGCTTATGTGAATAGAGTTTTGATATTGTTCTAACGAAAAAGCAAGCCAAAATTATCTACTACTTTAACAGATACAAAGATATAAAAAAGTTTAGTATACTTAAAAAATGTTAAAAATGTGCTTTTTTCTCTAAAACTTAAATGAATTAAATCATTATAATGCAAGGTCGTTAGTGTGCTTCATAGATTTTGGTAGCCAATTAACTAAACATGGCGCCATCCGCCATATGTTTTCAGTAAACATCTTATCCAATCTGGGACTCCATATAACATTTCTCGCTGGTCTTATGATGATTTTTATTTAATTTTTACTAATTATAACAAAATATCTAAATAAATAATTTTAAAGAATTTTATTGCCAAATTTTATTGCAAAATATTATCGGTTAGGGTTTGCAACGCCGAAATCTTCGGAATTCGACTCTGCTAGCAAAATTTTAAATACCCTTTATATTAAACATACAAATGGAAAATATTTAAAACTTTTAAAGGATTAATTTCACCAATTCTATTTAAATATGAATTCATATTTAAATATAGATTTTCATATAATTGTATTTTTATTTGACATGAAAAACTAATTTTAAAGCTAAATTGATATTTAAATAAATTGGTGAAATTAATCCTTTAAAAGTTTTAAATATTTTCCATTTTAAATATTCACCATAAATCTGCCGAAACGTAAAAGTTATCTGATTTCCATATTCAACTTGTATTATAGCTGAAGAAGTTAAAATTGTACTAGGCAGTTTAAATTTAAGGACACAGTGAGATTTGAATTCCTTAACTGCCTGTATATCTATTTCTGAGTGAAGACTTCATTCGATTAAACAGAAAAAATTTAAAAGAGATGTCTTTTGTTTTAGATGTAAGTAATAATTCTTTAACACAACTAAACTTATTTTATATAAGGGTGATTCATCGTGAAGTGTGATTTTTAATGTAATTTTTAACATATCACGCATGACTCATATCAAACTGCTTTTTCATTTTTGCTCGATATCGTTTGGCAACTCATCATGGAAAAAAATCACACCACAACAGCGTCTCCAAATTGTTCAGCTGTATTACGAAATTCGATGTTCTGGGAGAAATGTGATTCGGGAACTTACGGTGCGCATAGTCGACCCACTGAAACAACTATTTCCAACATCATTCGCAAATTCGAGTCTCAGTTTACATAAGTGGATGACACTAGACCGTTTATACCACGTCCAGCACGTAGTGAAGTGAATATAGCAGTTGTAGCTAAGAGTGTTCGCGAAGACTGTGCCGAATCGATTCGTCGTCGTTATCAGCAGCTTATTTATTCGTATTCGACAACATGGCGTATTTTACGTAAGGAAATTCAAGAGCATGGTCTCGGTGAGCTCTGGTTTCAACAAGAGCCATACAGCGCGTGAAGCAATGATCTTGTTGAGAAATCATTTTGGTGAGCAATTAATTTCACGTTTTGCTACGGTAAATTGGCCACCTTGATCTTGCGATATCAAATCTTTGGACTATTTTTTCTGGAGATATGTAAAGTCTGAGGTTTTCAGGAATAAGCCAGCTACGATTGACGCTTTGGAAGCCAACATTACTCGTGTTATTCGCGATATACCAGTCGCTATGCTCGAACGAGTCACCCAAAATTGGACCTTACGAATGGACCACCTCATACGTAGTCATGATATCATTACAGTAAGTGCCATACATTTTTCTTTTAATCGATAATAAAAATGTTTAGTTCACTTTCAAATTTATGCGTTTTTTTTTTACATTATAAGTCAAACCTCACGATGAAACACCCGATACAAAGGTAAATAAATGCACATTCATAATTTTTTGCTAAGATTAACGCCGATTTTTACATCGTTGTAGTAAAAATGGCCAGAGTCTGAACCTGCAATTGAACTCGCAACCGTCATACTGATAGACTAGTTTTTTTTTGTTTCAAAAATTGTCTTTTTATAACAATTTTTTTTTCAAAATTTACAAAAAATTCAATCATATTTTAACTTGATTCCGATTCGCAGGCAATTTTCTTTCAGTCGATACTAAACGAATCGAAATTATTGTTAAGTGTTGTTAAGTATTCATTTGAGTTTTCACAACACTGAAAAAATAATTCCGAATCGTTTCGAATTGAAAAAGTATTCGATCACGACTGCCAGAATCAGGCCCCAAATTAGAGATCCAGTCTTTAACCAAACCATACAAATTGAGTTAATATCATTTCGAAATCAGGGGCCAAATTACCGCATTAGATATCGATCGAAATTACAATACAATTTAAATGGGAATTGCGATCGATATCGAATGCAGTAATTTGGCCCCAGGCCTTATAAAGGGATTAGTTATTTTACTTGGATATTTTTATTATTTATAATGTATCAAGTGTTAATTCTTTTAAAGATCTCCCTTCAAATTAAGTATGCTTGTTTATGTTTATAACTACACATGTATTTTAAACACTTACGAGTACACACATTCGTATAAAAATAAAGTATATTTAATTTTGTTTGCCGATTCGATTAGAATTAAAAGTATCTGTTTGCTGCCTTATCTAGTATACGAGTATTTATGAAAAAAAAGAAACTCGAGTTGCTTTTTTTTTATTAATACGAGTATAATATAAATTTTTTTGAGCACACTCGCCTCTTAATTAAGAGTACGACTATATTGAAGTTAAATATCAAATGATGTGTGTTGCATACTATCAAATTTTATTAACTTTGCCGAAATTGAATTTTTAATATAAAAAAAAAAATTAAATAAAAAAAATGCACTAACAAATTAATTGCCTTGATACGTGGGCTTAGAGAAAAGTATACGAGAAATGGGTGCAAAAAATAATTAAGGCGATAAGAATTGTAAAATGTAACCCGTTACATATAAGAAAATTTAAATGCGCAGAAGATTTAAAAATAATGTTTTTTTTTTGTTAATTAGCAATTAAAAAGTAATTCTAAGATAAAATATATTTGGCATTATCTTTAATTGTACTCATGTGCTTTAAGTCAAAAGCTTTTTATTTACACATAATTTATAGTTATTCGATTTTTTTTATAACACTGTCATTGTGACTGACATGACTGTTTTATTTACATCCAAGTTAACAGTCCACAGCCCATAAATGGGCTGTAAACGGAAATCACTAGTAGTCCACTACCCATATGTGTACTGTTAGACCATATAATTTTAAAGAGTTTTATAATTATGGAGGTTGAGAGAACATCGAATCTTTTACTTGGACTTCAAATGACACCGATTTTGAAAAAAAGTGTCCGTGTGAGGCACTCCTTAGGCTCTATCTTGGACTGTGAACGTGTTCAAATAGCTTCAGTTAACGTTTTCCAAATTTAACATTTAACTTTTATTCAAATATATTTTGTATTGGGTTGCAAATTTTTCTTGGCAAAATCATATTGTTTGCTCAAGTGGATTTTGGTATAGATTGTTTAGGTTGTATGTATTTGTAGTTTAAGTCTATAATAAAATTTTGAAAATAATATTTAAAATAAATGAGGTTATATTTTTTAATTGTATAAAAAATAGGGTTTATTTTGTTCTTCATATTTTTAAGTGTGCAGATGGAATCGGGAATCAAGTATTCTCAAGATCTCTACAATCTAATAATACACATTACCACCGATTTCTATATTTTACAGAGGCAATGATACACACCCACACCACAGATATGTCACGAGGCAGAAGATTTTGCGTTTTTTGTCTCTTTCTTATGGTGTTTTCTTTTCTACATAAATAATACCACCTTGTTAAGAGGTACATGTTTAAAATGTCTTGCCGACCCTGTAATAATCATGATGAAATAAACAGGTGGCATTACTACGCCAGCTGACGATATTTTGCTCTTGTATTGTTTGTCTAGTCTTATGTCAAAGTTTTGTTTATGTTTACAAAAAGTCCACGTTTTGTGCTGTGATTATTGTATTGTATTAAAGTTTTTGATTATTTAAATTAAAATTAAATAAGATAGTAACCATAGTGAAATAAAAATTGGCTAAAAATTAATTTATTTTATTGCGTTTGGCGGCAAAATTTGATTTTAGTTTAATATAATTTTTGACGTATACGGAGACTTATTTTTCATTTTTGTTGTAATGTTGTATTTGTTGCCGTAGCGCTGCCACCTACTTATTCCACCATGGTAATAATGCAATTTTGTATTTGTTGACGAGAACAAAACACAAAATTGGGCCACCCTGTTTTTAACAGCTGACAAAAAGTTTGTTCTTCAAAATATAAAAATAAAAGTATACATAAGCCAAAATTTGTTAATAGTTGATATTAAATAAATAAATAAATGAACAAAATTAATGACGAAATTCCAATTTCTTTAGTTTGTTTTTTATAAAATATGTAAACACCTATTTTTACCTTTGTCAGATTGCTGATTTAGTAACACAAAGTTTTTCAGATTTCTTGATTTGATGTTTTTTTTTTTCAAAAACAATTTTATAACACCGAAGAATCCACTTAAATTTTTTATCACTGACAATCTATTATTAACAATGTAATGCTTTCTTATGTTTTTACCATTAAATAATAGAAAAAATAACAATTAAATTTCTAAATTTTTACTGCGGCTGGTAACCCTATATATAAACAGAAGACATCTTTTTACAGGGCATTATCAACACTGTCGATTTATACGGGGCGTAAAGTGCAATGACTTGTGCCATTAGCATGTGTTAATTTTTGAGAATAAAACAATCCACCCTTTAAGAGAGCGAAGCATTTTTAAAAACGAGCACCAAATTGCATTTTTTTAAATAAAATGTCACATTTTTTGTATCAAAGAAAACACCATAATATTTGCAGGGACAATTTCAGGTTTAAGCCAACGCACCCACACGGCACAGCTTTAAGTTCAGACAGGGGTACAGTAGCGCCTCACACAGAGAACATACGCTAGAAGCAAAGGATGTGAAGGCGACTTAAAAGAGAATTCAGACATGACATGTTAAGGCTACCAACGGCACTCCTAATGATCAAATAGAACTACGTCGATACTACATTTCTATACAATTTAACATGAAAATGTTCTGTAGAAAGCCGTCGTAAAATAGGTGTTACTAAGCAAATGTTTTGTTTACGAGCTGCTAAGTCATAAGCTGGGATCACACGATTGCCGCAAATGCACCAATATGACACAATTTTGATTGTGCTTCATTGACGCACAATAATGAAATTGCGCCAATAAAATATTCTGAAATCACACGATTGCCCTGTTTTATACAAATTTAATTGCCGCTAGTTGGTACAAAGCCAAATGGGTACAATAATTGCCGCATCATAATCACACGATTGTTCTTACTTGTGTCAACTGCCAAAACAGCTGTTGTGGTAGCTTTCTTATTTGTTTGAAAGATCTAGTTGGCTTGTTCATTAAAAAAAAGAAAATTGTATGATATATTCAAACAAATTTTTGTTGAATAGTTTTATTTAAAATTTTTTAAGTAAAATATATGAAATTCCAAAAATTAAACAACGTAAAATTCTAATTTATATATATAAAGAAATAGAGAATATTTATATTCAAAAATAAATTCGCTTTAAAGAATTTCAATACATTTTGCTCCGTTTTCCTGTATGTATTCTTTTATATTGTCCTGAACAGCTATTGCACTAAATTCCCAATTTTTATTATTGATAAATTTAATTTTTATTTTTAATTTATTCCTACTAAAAGAAAAACACAAAGTAAATTTATTAAAAAAAGGTAAATATTGGCGCGTATTGTGTTGTTTAATTGCCGCACAAGAACCCAATAAATATTGGTACATTTTTGTCACCTTTATTGACGCGATGTTGCATATCAAGTAGTCACACGATTGCCGCACCAAGGTTGCATTTTATTGGTAAAAGTAAGCACAATATTGCCCTCGATTGGTACATGAGGCATTTGATTGTGCAGTCACACGATTGGGGTATTAAAAAGTATGAAAATTGGTGCATTGCGGCAATCGTGTGATCGCAGCTATAGTCAAGACTTGCAACTTTTGTTGCTGGATTTTTTTAAAATTCTGCTTTGAAACTGCATCGGCGTCCAGATTATGAAATTCTAGTTTTGCAATTCTTGTTTTTTCTTCTTGTCTTTCCTTTTCTCCTTTTCATATTTTATATACATATCAATACAAATACACCTTCAGCCAACTTCAAGTTAAAAAGTGTAAGAACAACAAAACAAAACGGAATTGCAGGGTACATGAAATTGATTACCCATCCCCAATCTTCTCACCCCTCTCACCAATAAGCTCAAAAATTGCTGCTACAAAAACTGCAAGTCTGGATGATGACTAAACTCAGATCCTACTATTACAGGGAAGCTCTCTCTGTACACAACAATTGAGTCATTTGAAGAGAGTAGTTAGCCAAAAACTTCCAGAACATCTTATCAAATAAAAAGTCATAGTAAACAATAGCAATATTCATGCAAGACCCTATAAAGTATAATACAAATACTGAAGCCCTATGAGCAATTTAACCCTTTTTTGACGGTATTGATACCATTTATGACCCTTGTTTTAAATTACCCTTTTGTATAACTTTTAACTATTTTTTTGCCACTTTTAGACTCTTTTTGAAAATAGCACTCACATTTAGTTTTTGCTAACACTGTTGAACAGTCTTGCTTCAGCTTAACAAGAGTTTTCGACGTAAGCATTGCTTAAAAATAAACTTTGGAATAACCTCAAACTTACAATTCAATGCTATATATCCCCTCTTAATTTTTTCGAAGCGGAGATGGAGGAATGGACTTGAAGTGAAGATTTTATAACAAAATATAGAACGCACATTCCTAAAAAGTAGTTAGGTTTCGGATGAATTTGTGTGAAAATATTTTTTACGACTTCTTAATTAGATTTTCGATCGTAAAGTGCAGATTAAATTACAATTTCCCTAATATCAAACATAACTCATATACATACATATTTGATATTTTTTATATTTATTTTTACTTCATTGAAAAATTTATCGCGTTTTCTTTTCTACAAAAAAAATGTAACATTTTATTTACACATTGCAATTTGGTGTTCGTTTCTTAAAATTTTAAAAAAATTCACCCTTACTTTTAGTAGGCATAAGGCATTGAACTTTTGCTCCATATAAATCGACAGATTTAATAGTGTCCTGTAAAATGTGTGACTTCGGTTTATATATGGGGCCTCAAAGAGCAACAAAGGAAAAAATTTTATATTTCAAGCAAGCCATAAAATTGATTAAAAATGCCTAAAACTAAATGAATGGCAAAAATTCGCTAAAGTTGCTAATTTAGCGGAAATTGTTAAAAAAAATTGGCAACAGCGGTATGATAAAATAGGTTAATATTTATTAAAAATCTCAAAAGATTTTATGAATCAGAAAACTTACAGGAAAATTATATCGCCAACATATCTAAAATTGGAAACAAACCCTAAAAATTTGTTTGAAATCGCTAAATTAGCTAAAAACAATATGTGGGAAAATAACATAAAAAGCGTTAAAAACCAAAGTTGTTGTCAGGTGTTAATAACGGGAAAGGGCATTCCATAAGTTAAGTTTCTTGAGCACTTCCTACCTGAAATAAATATTTTTTGTTTGTTTATAAAAACTTGGTCTTATTATTTTAAAATGGGAAATACTGCTTATAAGAAACTTGACCCTTTTTTTGAACCCTTTTTCTGGAAATTCCCCTTTTTGTGATCTCTTTCGCAAATTTCCAACGGTAACCCTGCCTATGAGAAGCGAACTGTGTCCGTCTGTCCGTCCATATGTGTGTTGAAATGGGTTTATCAAAGACCGCAGATATGAAGGGGACTAGGTTGTTATACACTTATATCGCATGTAGCCCGGAATAGTTTGCTATTGAAATTCAGCTAGATCGTTCCGGCTTGGATATGGGTAATAATCAACGAGCACCTCTAACTTTTATACATACACATTTACTTTTTTAAGTACTATTATTATTTATTAATTTAATTTTTCACCATTAGCGGAAATAAACTAAGTAAAATACCAATTGTGAAAACTAACAAAATGGGTTAAAAATGACTTAGTTAAGCCTGGTTCTCTGTTCAACATTTCACGTGAAATGTTGTCAAAACTCATATGAAAAAAACTTGTGCGGAATTTTTATGAAATTATGTTGATAGGGCTGTACTCTGTTCAATTTGTGAAAAAAATGTTTCTGGCAACATTTTTTTTATAACTGCGAAATAATATAAACTGCGCTTATTTTACGTGGAATTTTAAGCAAATGAAAAAAAGTTTAAACTTAATATTAAACTGATAACGGAAAAACAACCGGTAACAGCTTTTCATCCATATTTACTATCATTTTTATTTAATTTTTTATTTAAAAAATTCTTTTTAGTAAAATACATGTGGATTTTGTTTATATACGCAAAACAATGTCGCATACTTTACAAGATTAAAAACGTCAAATTTTGCAGATTCGTGAGATAGGTAACATTGATACATGTCAAATAAGAGATGTTGCCAAGGCAAATTAATTTATCAGGTGGCGTTGAAAGCACAGCTGTGCTACTTTTTTTCTTACTTAGAGAGAGAAATGTCAAAAGGTGCTTGTGTTTTTGACATATCGATCAACGAAAGCAACAAAAAAATACATTGTTGTGTTTTTGGTGCTGTTTCTTGTTGTAGTATCGACACCACCGTATAAATGAATTCGCCTAGGATGTTGCTGAACATTTTTCACAAATTGGAACAGAGTACTGGGCTTTAGAGGCAAAGAAATAACTTTTTCTTTCAAAAATAATGTTTAATGCCCATACCATATGAACAATAATGATTACATAATAATGACTCAGATATTTCTTATAGATAAGGAGTATTATGTATAACAGCCAATCGGTCCATTATTTCTGTTAGCACCAAAACAAGTGTACTTCTGAACTTAAGGTACAACTTTTGATTTATAATATGGTGAAGGGTATAAAAGACTCGGCACCTACGAATATATAACTCTCGCTTGTTCTTTAAATAAATATGCGATTGGAAATACAGAAAAAAAACTTTTTTACTTTTAGAATTATTATTTATAGCCAAAATCAATGGAGGAATATATCTGTATCGCTGTGTTTAATTTTCTTAAAAATCCTGATCATTTGCTATTTATGTCAGAGCCAGAAACCATTCAGTAAGTAGTATTAACCAAAAGCACTTTCGACATTTTGGAAGTTTAGAAATAAATTTAAAAATACAAATACTTTTATCAAGGCAAAAATTTCAATTTAATATATCGATCTCACTGTATATTTAAAGCAAAATCAATTGAGTCTACATACATACATTTTCAAAAACTTTTCTTTATTACTTAAAAAAAAAAAATTTAAGTCCTATAAATATTTATATTTCATCTATCAATTGCATTTTAGTCAACACTTTTCTTCTTATCTTTCATGCACAAAAATAATTTTAGAAAAATACACAGACCCCACACATGAAAAACAAAAATATTTTTACCGCGCATTAGACAAAACTAAAACAAAATTTATCTTAAATTCACTGTTACAAAAGTTTTTCTGAAAATTAAAGTAGTAATTTGATAGGCACAAGTTTGAATTCAATATTTCTCTATTTTAAATTATCATAACTAAAAAATTTTGATTTAACTGCACATTATATAGCCCATTTTATGGCCGTAATATTATTTGAATAACTTAAATGTTTCTTTAAGTGCATTTATTGGCTTTTAATATGTAGATTGTTTATGAAATATTAAACCAAAAATGTTCCTGCTGTCAGTTTTTTTTTATTTATTTTACTTCATACGATTTCTCCCACTTAAAACAGTTTGACTTTAAGCAATTGTCAAAAAATCTAAAACAAAATACACAAACACTCCTTTTGGTTTGTGTCCGACTTTTGACAATCAAAACCAAAAACGAACACAAAATTTATTTTCCAAAAAAAAAAAAAAAAAAAAAAAAAAACAATACCACCGAATTAATAATAGAAACCGAAAACAACAAAACAAATTTTATTTTTTTTTGTTGTTTTTGTTAATTTTGTTAAAGGGAAAATTCGAAATGTCTGTTCAACGGTGACAAATAACAACTGACATTTGAAGTGGTCTGGGATTAAGTTGCAAGTTCTAAAGAATCTTAGGTTCACAGTACGTGATAAATTTTATATTTCACTGATACTTGAACATGACCGAGAAACAAAAAAATGCAATAAGAACGAAACGAACACAATACAAACTCTTGGAACGAAAATGTCTTAAATCAACAAATTACGGGGAACAAGACCGAAAATCAAAATAAAAAAATATATAAGTGTCATTTTAATGCGTTAAGAAAATTTATAATTTGTTGAAAATTATAAATAAATACATGTGTGTATGTATGTACTCGGTTGTATGTTTGCATAATAAGAGTTGTAGATATGATAATAAAAAGGAATTAAATCTGGCATCTAGGCTTAAGAATTGCTCTTACATGCGCCTGCCTGCTTGTTTCGTGTCCACAGAAATATTCTTACGTTTAAAAAAACAGCCGTGTTGTGTGACCAAACGTGCCTGGGGCCATAAAGCTTTATATTAAAATTCATCTTAAGTAATTACCACATTTATGTGGCAAGAATAAACAATATCTTCTGAATACTTTACTTGACTCTTTTGTTAAGCTTCGATTTTGTTTAATGTGTTGCAGATTATAAATATGTGGGTATGTACATATTTTTGTATGTAAAAAAAGCAAGAAACTACTACTTTGTAGGGTTAAGAGTTATTTGACCCTAATTTCCAAATTTTATGAATCGATTGAGTAACAATTTTCGAAAGAGATTCTATAGCTGTGGTCAATTAAGTTTCAACAATGTTGTTGTTATTTTATTATTATTATTATTTTTTTTATTGTATTATGTATATTCGGATGTTTTAATGAAATAAATTAATATACAATATAAAAATCCTTTACTTTAATTAATAAATAAACTAGAGCTGTAAAACAATTGATATCAACAAATTTCTCTACCGGTGATTTCTCAATAAATGTTGCGATTATCGTCGAATGTGGAGATTTTTTTTTAATCTTGTCCTTGTTTTATCTTAACAAAATTCTTAAGAAAATTTAATTTGATTTAAGATAAATAATTTAGTGACGAATATGACAAAAAATCAATTGACAACATTGCTGTCTGCAAACCATCTTTATTTCAATAAAAGCCACAGATGGATGACACACACTGCAATTTGAAGTGAATATGCTGAACTTTTATATGTCAAAAAACGAAGCGTTTAAACATTATCATTTTCACCACCTTCATCCACAGAAGTGACACATAAAAAATGCAGATACTACCGATAGAATCGATAGTTTTGAAGCTAACTTTCAAATGGGCCGACTATTGATGGTCTTGCAGCTCTAGTTCAGTTAGAGATTTTTCGCAGATTCAAGTGATTTTTTAGAGTGTATTTCTTATACACAAAGAGAATACAAAAAATACCATAGCGAAAAGTTTTAATGCATTTTGTGGTTACTCTAACCATATTATTCTCACCGACAACCATATTATGGTTAAATTAGTCCAGTTTCAAGAAGTTTTCCTACAAACATGTTATGGTTCCTAATAACAATAATATGTTTCCCACTCATAATTGTATGTTTGTTAACAACCAAAACATGTTGCTGTTGATAAAAAGAGGAAAATACAATTGTTAATTTCAGGGCAGAGGAGTCGTCACAAAATAGTTCTAGCTCAGACTACAACTGCTGAAATTTTTTAAGTCCGACTCCAACTTCGAATCCTACTCTTACACTGATGCTAAATGTTTATGAGACAGGTCCTTAACTGACTTTACATTTTTGTATGCAGTACCTTTTAAATGGTTAAATATAGCAAGAAAATTGTTCTGTTAAAATATCAAATCGATATTTTAAATATTGCATCGCCAATTTCGAAAAAATTTATTTTGGAAAATATTAGGAAATTTTTTTTTAAGTTTTTATCCCGAAAAATTTTGTAGTCAGAGTCGCGAGTTTTTATGGGTACTTCGACACCGATTCCGATACAAAAGCCTCAACTCCGACTCTACAAAAAATCCCCTGATGAAGTTGCAGTCGGATTTATAACTATTTTTTGACGACTCCACAGCCCTGGTTAATTAAAAATAATATAATTGTTAGTGGTTAACAAATTATTGTTATTAACAGGGCTGTGGAGTCGTCAGAAAATAGTTATAAGTCCGACTCCAACTTCATCAGGGGAACTTTTGTATGTCCGATTCCGACTCCGACTCCAACACTAACTCCGACTTCTAGTCTAACCTTGATGCTAAATGTATATGAGACTGGTCCTTATTTGACCTTAAAGTCTTTTTTTAATGCAGTTATTTTTGAATATACCAAATGATTCTGTGAAAATTTCATAACGTTATTTTAATTCTCACACGTGCCGCATTAAGCTTTAATAAAGTTATTTATATATGTTAAGTAGAAACATTTTAAAGTCAGAGTCGCGAGTTTTCATGGGTACTTCTACTCCGACTCCGGTACAAAAACCTCAACTCCGACTCCACAGCCCTGTTTATTATTAACCATAACATGTTCGAAGGCAACCATAATCTGGTTTTGGCTTTTTAATTGAGGACTTCTTTTATCATTATATGGTTGGCGGTAATAATAATAAAGTAGCCATAATTAAAACTTACACCTATACTTTGTGAAGAAGCGCTACATGGGCAACGATCACAGTAAGTCGACTCAGTTAGTGATTCTTAGTCGACGAACTGAAATACAAAGACTTGGATTATATTTTTTGCGTTACAAACATCAGCACAAACGCACAACACTCCCCCCTTCTATAGTTTTGTAGGGTAAAATAAGAAATAAAATATTTATTTTAGATTTAAAACCACGTTTTTGTACTTTTTTAATTGTTGTTTTATTTGAATATCACTGAGTCGTCATTGCGATCCCTACTAACGAATGATGATGATTATCAGCTGTCTATAATTGCAAGCGATTAAGTAAATATTTTATTTAAAGTTCGCGCCATGCATAGATAAGATTTTTTGTTTTTTTTTTTAATACAAATGTTTATGACACCTCTAAGTCGCATGGCGATTTTTTTAAAGCAAATCTGCATTCATAATTATTGTAACAAAGAATGAAATGAAAAACTTCATTATTTATTGTAGGTAGATGTGTGTGTGTGTGTGTGTGTACTTGAAATTAAATAAAACAAAATCTGTTTTCTTAATATTTATATAAAAAATGTCGCGAGTGTTTGCTTAAAGTAAATGTGGAAAATATGGATATTTGCGGTTAAAATTTTGTAAAAAAAAATTCTCGTTTTATATATTTGCAGCTCTTAAATTACACTCTTTCTTATCTTTTAATGTAATTTATTGCATTGTAATTCAAGTTTGTATGATAAAAGGCAAAAATTTTGACAACTTTTTAATTGCATTTTTCTATTTTTGACATCCGTGTTGGTGGCTTAAAGTTATTGAATTTGAAAAGAAAGCGTAGAAGTAACGAGATTTACTACGATTGTCTAGCTAGCTCGAAGGGCTAATGTGGTAGGATTTTATTAACTCGCAGCACAGTGGTTTACTTGTTGTACAAAATGGCAGAACGATTCTACAATTCCTCTAAGTAGTACTTAAAGGATTTTCTTTAAAATATATTTAGGTGATCCACAAGGTAGTCATAAAGTTATAAGGTCATAGGTCTTAAAATAATTACAAGATTAATCTAGCCCTTAGGACATCTACGATTAATATAGTTATTAACAACTTTGTAATGATATATGATAATCTGTATATTAAATTAACTTATATTCTATTAACCTTATTAAGAAATCAATGTAAATAACGAGCAACAAATGCATTAGTGATTAAAATAGCTCATTAATAATTGTTTAAAAGTGTATTTCGAAAACTTAAATCTTCTAAAATGTACAGGAAATGTGTTCCACAGTCTACACGCTCTTATAAAAAATTATCTTTCAAACGTAGAATTAATAATTATTTGATAAATTAGTGTCGGGTTCATTGTAGATCTAGAAAAATGAAATATCCGAACTAAACATAAAGGTGTTTGAATAGTTATTATTTGAAAAAGAGCTATGTATTAATACTCTTATCTTTATAAAATCTTGAAAAGAACAATAAAGGAAACACCTAGAATATTGAGAAACATGATCAGAAATCCTAAGTCCATAAATAAACCTTATAATTCGGTTAAAAATAAGTGTTATCCGTCTTAAATTAAACGCTGTGGCACCACTGTAAATTATAATTTAGATTTATACTGTACAGTTATGACGAATCAATGAACAAAAAAAATTTTATTTTGTTTGAAACACAACAATATTTTTTTAAACAATTGTAAAATATTATTAAGGACATTATGACGATATGACATTATATCACATCTTGTGAATCGCACAATTATATTTCTGTTAACAAATATATATTGTATGCACTAACTTGCAAATAAAGCACTCTTTTCTGAATATGCAAAATTTTATTTTTCAAGTTATATTTAAGAAAAATGTTCACTTCGACATGATAGATAAAGAATAGAAAACGTTTTAATTCGATAAGAAACTCATTGAAAAAACCTTTCAATTCGAAAATGTTAAGACTTTTTTTGGCTTTCTTAAATTGTATTTTATTGTGTTACTTTAATGGGGGATATGCATAAAAAGGAAATATGTAGTTAAATATAGGCAAAACAATTTCGAATAGTTTAATTACTTTTAAGAACTTGTGTGCATGAAAGTGATAAATTCTGTTTACCGATGTGGAAAAGATTAACATGAGCACCTGCCTTGTCGGCCAAATCTCATTGTAAATCTTGTCCATTTTGGTGACAAGCAATGCGTTTACAAGCCGCCCCGTTTGTGAGAGGCACCATCAACCACAGGTTAAAAGTTGAGTGCATAATCCGGCAAAATTATACCTCAGCTGCTTTTGAAAAAATAACAAGCTGTAGGCATCTAGCGCCTTATTCTTCCTCAGACCGAACTCACTGGGTTGAAATACGCAGTTTTCGACGATTAATTAAAAAATGAAATTTAAAGTATCGTCAAAACCGAATGCAGTTTCTTATAGCCTATAAAATTCTACATCACTAGCTGAAAAAATAAATATCTAAAGTGCTCTGGTGTGTTTGCAGTGAGAAATCAAAATTAAAGTTTTTTGCGTTTTTTTTGAAAAAAAGACAGAAAAAGTAAAAATTTACTTTCTTAAAAATCTTATTTTTTTACAAAATTAATAAAAAAGTGACCAATTTAGCTATGGAACCATCAAGTTCAGGTAGTTCTGCGAAAATCCTGGTAAAGTTTGTGTAACAAATTTGGTGTGGAAGTGTTTTTGTTTTTGTGATTTATATTGGAAGTCCATAAAAAATTTGAATTTTCATAGTTTAAGTGGACATATAGTTATTATTCGTGTACATTCGTGTCGAGATTTGTGGTTTATTTTACAAAATAAATATATATCTAATATGTTGCAAAAATTTAGACTGCATTTTTGTGCATTTTAGAAGTTATGCATTTGTTTATAAAAAGTGTCGTTGCGCTGATTTACTAACAAAATATATGGTCTGGCGATTGCTGCTGTTATTATTACTGTTTTTGTGTATTAATTGTTGTTGTTCATGTTTTTAATAATATTCTTTATGTTGTTGTTGTTTTTTAATAATATTCTTTATGTTTTTAAATAATGATAGTGTTGTGAAGTTTGAAGTTATCGGTTAAAACGGATAATTTTTTTCTCTACGTATAGGAACAAGTTCAAACGTTTTTTTTTATACTCGTCGGAGCTTGTACGATATAATGATGAATTCAGGCTGTCAAACTTTGGATGAAAAGCTAAAATTTTTAAAAGAAGAAATGAAGAAACGCACAAACTGCTCAGAGTCTAGTATGTGCGATTTGAATGAACGAGTTAATGCTTTCTTTTATGACTTCAAATCTAGATGGAATAAGGTGCATAGAGTAAATACACGGTTTATGGCTGCGAATAGGAACTGGTTGGAGTCCTCTATTGGGTTTTCTCGTGCTCAGACTGGAAAACGTGGTAGAAAAGAAATTTCTTTTACCGAGTCAAGTGAATCGAGTAAACATAAAAGAACAAAGGTTTTAAGGGATACCACAGCATTGCCAGTGTTAGCTCATGCCACACAGATTAAATTAAGAACATCAGGGTACATAGAAGAATCAAAGATGCTGCGTGGATTCACAAATGTATCATTATCAAAAAATACACCATCAGCAGCGAGTTCGAAGCAACCACTAGCGTCTGAGAAAATGTCTAATGTAAAAGCATTGTCTGTTTTTGTAGAAGCTAATCTATCTCGACACCAATACAATATCATTAGACAGTCTGCACCTGAGAAGTTTCCCTCATACACAAATATTCAAAATGAAAAACAAAATTGTTATCCATTGCCAACGAGCCTTAAAATAAGCGAGACTTGCGTTCAAGTAAGTTTACAAGCTCTTCTTGATCACACAGCGGGGCGACTAATACAACTTAAAGAAAATTTTATTGAGCATAAATCAAATATAATATTATATACAAAATGGGGTTTTGATGGAAGCTCTGGCCATAGTTCATATAAACAGGCCTTTCATGGCTCAGATGCTAGCGATTCATCGGTATTTTTAACCACAATTGTGCCACTTAGACTTATGCTAGAGGAAACGGTTATTGGGCAAAATCCTCGACCATCCTCCACTAGATTTTGTAGACCTTTGAAAATTGAGTTCATAAAGGAAACTTCACTTGTGTCAGTTAGTGAAAAAAATAGAGTGGAAGAAGAAATAGCAAATTTGAAATGCTCAGCTGTCGCAATCGGTGATAAAGTTATGCAAGTGAAGCACAATTTAATTTTGTCAATGATAGATGGAAAGGTTCTTAATGCTATAACTGGAACTATGTCAACACAAAAGTGTTACTTATGTGGCGCCACTAGCAAAAACTTCAATAATATAGATGCCATGATTAAAAGGCCTGTGAAAACAGAATATTTAAGATTCGGTATATCTGTTCTTCATGGCTGGATCAGATTCTTTGAAAGTCTTTTACATATTGCATATAAAATGCCTTTAAAAAAGTGGCAGGCTAGAAGTGATTTGGAAAAAAAAATCGTTGATGAAACAAAATTAGAAATTCAGAAACAATTTAGAGAGGCTATGGGTTTAATCGTTGACAAACCTAAGCCTGGGTTCGGAAATACCAATGATGGCAATACGGCAAGACGTTTTTTCCAAAACGCAGAAAAATCATCAGAAATAACAAAAATAGACTTGAACTTAATAAAAAGAATGCACATTTTGCTTATGGTAGTATCCAGCTGCAGCGGCAATGAAATCCAAAGTGAAAACTTTAAAATATTTGCACACAATACAGCCAGACTTTTTGTTGAAAAATATCCATGGTATAATATGCCACCCACTTTGCACAAGTACCTAATACACGGTGCCGAAATTATTAATAATGCTCCCTTACCCATTGGGCTATTATCGGAAGAAGCGCAAGAAGCTCGGAATAAAGATTTTAAGAAATATAGAGAGTTTCATTCACGAAAGTGCAGTCGGGAAAAATGCCTTAAAGATGTTTTTAATTTATTCTTAATAACCTCTGACCCAATTATTTCGAGCATGCGAAAGTTGCCTCCAAAGAAGGATCAAAGTTTGCCAGAGCAGGCAATGGATTTAATAATACCTCCAGTTCCAAGCAAAACCAATTTGTGTGATCAAAATGATGATAATGATAATGAGGATAATGATAATGAGGATAATGATAATAAGGATTATGATGATGATGATGATGATGATGATGACGATAATGATGATGATGATCAAGTAGATGGTGATCATGATCACGAAAATAATTATTTTTAGGTTCTCATATGTTATCAATATTTTAACTTAAATTCCCTTGTTTGTAATAAAACTGCACTGAAATATACTTAAAAATGGTTTGTTTTATCAAATTGTATTGGTATTAGGTGAAATATAATGAAAAACTATCCTAACAGAGCTTCCCTGAATTGATCCTCAAAAACTATGTATTTCAACCCAGTGTGCGCCCCGTTTGTGAGAGGCACCATCAACCACAGGTTAAAAGTTGAGTGCATAATCCGGCAAAATTATACCTCAGCTGCTTTTGAAAAAATAACAAGCTGTAGGCATCTAGCGCCTTATTCTTCCTCAGACCGAACTCTCCCAAAAGTAGTGAAAACTCGTCCCTCAAGTATCCAGTATATACCTTTCCGTGACTTTGGGTTAAACCCCTAACAAACTCGTGGCCCCAAAAGTATCTCTTCGCCAAGAAAGTACCTTTCTGTTGCATCCATTTGCTAGTTTATGCTTTTATAAAAGCACACCCCATCGGATGGAGAGCAATATGATAAAAAGCACATTTTTATCAGAAAAGAAGTGCTTCCGCAAAAACAATCATTCTGATTGACACAAAACCATTCCCCTCAAGAAGCATACAAACGGAGGCCTCAACCAATAGGGTTGCGTGTCCCCGGGGGCTACTGACTCTCGTGGTGCCAGACAGAATCATTGGTTAACCGCAATTTTAAGAGATTACTAACTTTGCATTTTTACCGAATCCGAGGTATTGGCTGCAGCGGGTTTTCCTGCACAAAATATTGTTTATCTCAAAAAATATTTAATTGATACTATTAATTTGTTTACTTAAAATCACATATTTTTTAAATTGAAATTAATTTTTATTATTTTTCTCTGTAAAGACCAAATAAATACTGCTAAAAGTGAAGTATTTTGTGACCGGACACCGAAGTCACCATTGAACTGTGGAGTAATGAAATGTTTTGGGGATCAGGAAAAAAATATTACCAACCATACCAAAACTACATTTTGTAAGATGAATAAGGATTTTTATTGACTTGACAATACTAGTTTTTTTGTCAGTAATTTTATTGTATACTCTAACATGATTTTAAATAATTTACTATTAGGATTTGTTTAATTGGCGGCAGCACTGACAAAATTATAATTTTTTAATATTGTCTACGCTCGGGTTAATTAGTTTTATTGAATCCGCAAAATAATAATATATTTTATCTAGGCCCATATCATGAGTTGCATTGGAGAAACAATTTTCGCACGCTATCGAACATCGACAATCGAATGTAAAATTTGTATTATAAGTTGACAGTACTGTCGAAAATGTCTTTGTGCGTCGAATTTTTTGCTTTCGACACTGCAGATAAATTTAAGCAACTTATTGAAAATTCAATTATTTGTAATTTAAATTTTTGTGGACCAAATACCACATTCTTAATTTGTATGCAGGGTAAGGTTAAGTAAAAAACAGTTATTGGAAAAAATCGTTTTTCTTATGGCTTTCGGCTAAAGAAATTTCCATAGGTAAATGTTCAGGCTTTAAAACCATTGGATGAAATCTCACAGGATCTAATTTGTTCTATTTCCAAGGGAATTTTGTGCGATCCCTTCCCTGAGCACAAAACTGTTGCCAATTTAAATGTGTTGGATTTACTTAGAAAGTGTTTTTTCCAATTTGTATCCCTCAACCTTTTTCTGCTTTTGAATAGTATATCCATCAGATGAATCATTGAACCATAATTCCGTCGTAGTCTTGTTAAATTTTTATTTTTTTATTTTTTTTTTGTAAACAACAATTTTTTATTTTGAAGTGGCAGCTAATACAAATATTCAACTGCAAATAAGCCAAATCAATAAAATTCACAATAATGGCAAACCAAAATTCGTTCGATCAGCTATTTCGACTTCAGACGAAAATCGAATTTAGTTCACAATAGGCACCCTAATTTGAAAAAAATGTATATTATTCGAATAAAGATTTCTTCTGTATAGACCGAAATTTCATATAGACTACGTAAAACAATTCTCTAATATTTTAACTATTTAATAGCGTTTTTTTTTCTGGCATAAATGTTGCCTTTTTTTGTATTCTTATCTAAAAAAGTCCGTAATATTGAAGGCGCATAACGTGTTTTTTTTTCGAAAAATGTTGTCCAACAAATCCAAACATCTGTTACATGTTTCAGCCTCAAATTTATCAAGGGATTATTGAAACAGCTGTTCTTATGTATTTTTTTAATATTGTCTGTCTACTTGGTATTTTCTTATATTTTTCTTATATAAATGAGGGTCTGAGTAACCCTAGGTAGGGATAAAACGATACGAATAACTACAAGTACTTACTCGATAATTTTCATTCGATAGCGAGTACTTCTGGCATTGATACCCTGGCAAAAGTACTCGCTTCTGTCAAAAATACTTATATCATATTGTGAGGCAAATGATGCTTAGTTGACGGCATTTTAAACATAATTTAGAATTTCTGCTTTTTCAAAAAAATAAAAATCAAAATATACCTTTTTTATTTTTGTTCAAAAAAAAAAAAAAAATCAAAAATAACTTTTATTCTTGTTCAAAAAAAATCAACATTTTTTTAATCATATACTAGTTCATAAGGCT
Organism: Pollenia amentaria; assembly: GCA_943735925.1. Lineage (NCBI taxonomy): Eukaryota > Metazoa > Arthropoda > Insecta > Diptera > Polleniidae > Pollenia > Pollenia amentaria. The sequence continues at coordinate 191,853,634 of OX031008.1, read as the reverse complement.
CAATATGATATACTTTATTATGTTTCCGACATTTACTTCTTATGCGGTTTTTGTTTTAAAATTTCAAAATAACTGTTATTTTCGGTCCCTGTTTAAAAACATTCATATATACAAATACAACTATACAATGTACAACACGTACTTAGAATCACGAACCTTTGAATTTTCTCTGATTTTCACTGGCTTTAATAATTTGAAAGTTTTAACCCATACAAGAAAGTACCGATGCTTTTTGTTCGATACCGAGTATGTGTCGATACTTTACTGCCGATACAGTATCGATTACAAGTATCTATACCCAAGTGATAGCGTTTCATCCCTAACCCTAGGTAAAGTTCCATTGGCAGCCGCAATCAGGCACAGATCATGTAGATCCAGTAAAAACCCTGCGGGAAATTTGTGTCAATTGCTCCAACAGACTGGTCCTGGAATTTGGGAAAAGAGAACAAGTACAAAAAGAAAGAACTCATGACAAGTGAAAGAAGAACCAATCAATTAAGTGGTATATAAAGAACCAAAAGGAATAAAAAGTAATGAATTACAGTACTGTACATATTTAACGGTGGTGTGACACATTTTTTTGACACTTTCTAAAATTTGGTTCTTAAATTTAGTTCTAGGACTTTTGCTTATTGAAATAATACTCCATTGTAGTAACTTACACTAAACCCGTTCATTGAGAATAGATGTGTGACTTGTCAAATGGTGGATGTTAGGTGTCAATTGACCCCCTCCAATGACAACCACATGTAAAAGTGAAAGGTCCCATTCATATAAAGTGTTAGAACTAGAACCGGTCTCCAAAGGCCTATCAAGGGATTATTTGGTATCAGTTCGCTTCCCTCTAGGGAAGTTCCCGTTGTGTTACCTGGCTGCTGACTTTATCATCCAGCCATCCGGTTGATTCAATGAAGGAATGAATCCCGTTCAAGCCAATGTCGGAAAGACAAGATTTGTTTCTCAGAGTTCTTCGACCAAGTAGATTGAGTCTTAGCTCTCCGAATGATAGAAAATGACAGAAAGGATGTTCCGATGACTCTTCCTCCACCTCGTCGAGGCAACTTCAACATAGGTCATTGTAACGGAGACCTATCCATTAGGCGTGTTGGCCAATGCACAAGTCGCCAACTATAACCGCAATTAGCTTCCTAAGGTAAAGTTCCGCAGAGTCCTTTTTTCATCCAGGTTTCCCCACAGTTAGTTTCATCGAACCACCTCCGACTGGTAATGAGATAGAATTGAACTTAACAGATGTTTCCTGCGTGCGCCAAAGAGCCAGCAATGCATTTTCCATGTATACTAGACCGTCTCACTTTTAATTTTTTTTCGAAATTTCTTCATGAACATCGATTTTCTTTATCTACTATAAAAACCAAGAATTTTAGTGTATAACGCTTAAATAGTGATGAATGGGAAGTGGTCTCTCAAATCGATTTTTCATTTTTTAGGCAAAATCCCTTTTTTTAAAAAAAATGAAAAAATCTTGATTTAGTAATTTGCCTCAAACTCAAGCAGTTCTGAATGGATATGCACATAATTTCGTGCATTAGAAAGCTTATTAAATTTCCTAAATCTTTCTTAAAGCAACATTGCCATTTTGTTCGATGGTTTTTTATTCATAGCACTACAAATTCAGATTTTCAAATACAAACTTAACATTTTTTTTAATTTTTGCTTACCTTAACATATATAAAATTTGAACGAGGCAAAACTTTTATATTCTGTAAATGGAGTATGGTAGGAAATTTTAAAATAAAGATTTTGGTGTAAATAACAGTCGCATTCTGTTAAGAAAAACGGCAGTTTTAGTTGAAATGAGTAAAGTTGTTTATTTCTAAATATAAAAAAAAAAAAATTATATTTTGGTAATAACTTTTTTGTACCTTAATCGATTTTTCCGAGTTTTTCAGCAAATGGATTTTGCCTAAAAAATGAAAAATCGATTTGAGAGACCACTTCCCATTCATTAATATTTAAGTGCTATACACCAAAATTCTTGGTTTTTATAGTAGATAAAGAAAATCGATGTTCATGAAGAAATTTCGAAAAAAGTATAAAAACTGAGACGGTCTAATGTATACCCCTGTGTTCAGGGACCCAATCAAGGTTTACCATTGAATTTCTCGCGATCTCCTCTAGAGACATCAGGCATTTTTTGATAATGTGAGAAATCCTAAATAAGTGAAACAAAATATTTTGTGCAACGTTTTGTGGCAGAGGAAAAAGTGCCATAAGAGTTTTGAATTTTTTCGTTTTATTTTTTCCCAGATTCTTTCGAAATATTTGAATATTGGATATGAATAGTGCGAGACAAATGAAATGTAAGTTAATAAATCAATTAAATATTTAAGAAATATTTAATATTTAATAAAAAATTAGAGATTAAGCACGAAAAGTATTTAAGAAGGTATTATTTAAAAAGCAGTTTTGATAAACAAATTTATTTAAATATTTTTTTTTTTTATTATTTTATTTAAAAGTTCAAAATTGTTATAAAATTGGTTTAATACAATTGTTTGGCATAATTTGCTTAAATTAAAGAACTTCTCTATGAAAAAAAAATTATATAGCATAAAAATAAATAGTTCAAAACCTCCTAACTATTCCAATTTTAATTTATATTAATATGCTTTGCTACTCAAAAAAAAAAAAAGTTAGAACTTAATTATTTAACAACCAAAGTAAAATTAATTATAATTTTAAACTTTGATATTTTGATCACACGTTATAGATTTACTATATAGAAAATAATTTCCTATAAAATACTGCGTTTATTTATAATAACTTTTATAATAACAGTATGATTAAGATACAAACTATAAATTACTATTATATTTGATGAAATATCTAATACTTGTATCTACTATAATAATAGCTTGATGTACAAACACAAATGTATTAGATAGTTAGTTGATGTTATCTGATTTATAAAGTTTTTATATGTTTGCATGTTTTACTACTGACAAATGAAATCTGTAAACAAATATCCAGAATTCCGCCGAAATAAAAAAAACTTCCGTTTACTCAGAACTTATCTGATATTTGTTATAATAAAAACTAAAATGTATGAGTATATATTATAAAATAATAATAATATGTATAAATATTTGATTAGTGTTTACAGAAGAGTAAAAGGGATTCATTAGTTATATCATAATAAAAATAATGAGATGGCAAATAAGAAATACAGAGTGTCTAAAAATTTAAGGTACATAGTGGACACTTTTTTTATTTTTTCCAAAAATGTAAATGTGTTTAATATTTTACTAATACGTTTATTAACGAATTCTTAGAAAATTTAAATTCCGAATAATAAACAAGAAAAACAACAACAATAAACAAACAAACAAGATCTTAACAATATTATAGCTGTGAAGTTGGTTTTCTTGACAATAGCATTTTTACAATTCCAAGAAATGCGCTACTTATTTAAATGTTTACTGATGTTCATGGGTTTTTATGAGTCCAACAAATGTAAGTGATTATGTAACCAAAATGTCTAAACCTCTGCAAAATATTTTGGTATCAATAAATATTGCTTGAGACTATGAATTTTATATCTTGTATTTTATATATGGGGAATTTCATGCCAAGTGACCCAACTTTTGAAATCGATGTCTTCCGATTTGGATGAAATTTGCACCAAGGTTAGTCTTATTGGATAGTAGTTTAGACACAAATTTTCAACAAGATCGGTCAACAAGTTTCTGAGTTAGAGGGGGTCAAAATTTGACATTTTGGCCAAACCGGTGTTCTTTCTCATCCATGTAACATATTAGCAATTGGTGTTAGCAAAATTTGTCCCAAACAAATTAGATAGCTATTTCTTCAAGCTATCGAAAAAAATTTTTTTTGTATTTTTTAAATTTAAAACTTATTTTTTATTTTTTTTGGAAACGGTATTTTTTTTTTTTTTTTTTTTTGCTCAAAAGAAAGCTTATGCATTTTTCTTTTAGGTAGTTTTGGTCGCTTAGTGGGATGAGAGTGGGATATGTATAAAAAAAAATAATTTCTAACTCAAGCCGAGGGTTTTTAAATTTTTAGCATATGCACTATTTTGAATTTTTTCCTTTTTATGTGTAAGTGTTTCTAAAATCTTAAAAATAAAACTTATGCTGAGAAACTAGACAAATTAACCTTTCCGACGGTATATAACATACCGAACTAGCATTTCATTCCCTCGATACTGTAATACCCACAATATGTTAATCCCAGGAATAAAATCACTTTTTCTATAGAGATGTTGACAAATTAAATTTTTTTATTTATTTGTAATAATAATTAAATTAATATAAAATAATAATAATAAAAACAAAAAGATAACTAATCTAAAAAACTAAATCTCAATCACATAAGTCCTTTAATATTTTTTTTTTTAAAATTTTTTTAAATTTAAAACTATTTTTATATTTTTTTTGAAAAGGGTATTTTTTTTTTATTTTATTTTAATGTTTTTTTGCTCAAGTATTGGGGCAAAAAATAAATTAAACTGTTTTTCTACCTTCTTCCTTCAAGAAACAATTTACTTGTAGAAGAAAACTTGCTATATCTAAATTGCATATTGAAAAAGGATCTCGTTAGTAATTATAAATATTCGTTTTCTTCAGATTAGATTACATTTGTTTTAAAAAGATGTAAAGAAAAAGACCAAGCATCTTAAATATTAAATCTTTTATCGAAAAATAATCGTATATAAATAATTTAAAGGTAATCTTATCACTTAAGATTATTATAAACACAATAATCAAAATAATTACAAAATTATCTAATATTTTTTTTTCTATTGTTAATGGGAAATAAATTTAGAAATTGTAAGATTATTTTATATCATTTTATAATAATTAAAATACCTCTACAGGGGCCAAACAACTTAAATGGCCTTCTTTTGATCAAAAACGCACTATGCAGTTTATAATAGGGGAGAGAAGGAATATATCAAGGTGCATACAAGTAGACTCGAATTTTCTTTCAACGACCACTGTAGGGAAGGAAGAAGAAGAAACGGTCTCCCACCTTTTCCACCAATACCCAGCCCTTGCTATCAGGAGAAACACACTCCTGGTCATCTACACAGAAAACATTTTCAGTAGATTTTCATCAATAAAAAAATTTTTTGTAAAAGTATTTCAATTTAATTAATATGGTTATTGAATCAATTATTTTTTTAGTTGAAAAAATAATGAATAATATAATTAAAATTTAATTAACAATTTAGTTGTTTTGAAATAAATTTTAAAATATTAATTAAATGACAAAAAATCTTAATTGATTGTTTCGCTTAATATAAAATAATTTAAGCGAAATCTGAGCTATATTTAATCAAATCAATTAACACATTGTTTGAAATGGCAAAGTTTCTTGAACATTTTTTAAATTAAAATTAAAAATATCATTTATGGAAAAAAATTCACAATTTTAAATTTTTACAATTTTTAGTAATCCATATAATCGTTTTGGTAATAGGTGCAAATGAACAAATGGTTTGCTTGATTCTATGAAATTGGTGATTAGTGACAATTTTTGATTTTTTCTGTGTAGACACCATCCAACCTTGGTGAGATATCTAGATTCAAACCTAATGACCTACTAAGATAGCTCAGGGCTACTGGCAGGATCTGATATCACTTTAGTGTAGGCTACGCTGTAAAATATATAACACGTCTGAGCAGTGCTGTGGACTTGCCAATAAAAAGATCCAAAAAATTTGATTCTTTAATTGTCTTTGAATTACGTTTTTAAAGTTTACCCCACATTAATTAACCTACACCTTTTGCAGGGATTATTGTGTTGGTTAACTTATGTGAACTTTAAATATTTTATGCATAAGGGGGCACATCTTTATTATAGGACATTATAAGATAACTTTCTTGGTTTCATTGATAAGTCCAATTTCGGTTTCCGGTAAACATACATATATTTTTTTTTTAATTTTTACTGAAATACCACACTCTTAAATTGTTAATTTTTAAATCACTCCTAAAAGGATAATTTTATTACTAAAATGTTTTTTTAGGATTCCACCATCCCAAACATATGGAATACTTTAAAGAAAAATGCTTACGTAATATTTTTTATTGTTGTTCTTCAAAATGCACTTGAGGTTTTTTTTCTAAATTATTTATCAATTCAATCAGATATAAAACACTTACAATTTTATTTTAGTTTATTATTTTGATTTATTACTTATTTCTTTAAATTACTTATATGTCACACTTAGTACAACAAATTAATTTGATAAGAAAACTTGAAACACCTTTAAAAAAAGATATTAAATTTCTATCTTATATTTTTTATTTATTATTATTAGGCGCACACTGTGCTTAACTTTTGTAAAATAATATTTATGGTTTTTTTTAATTTATTAATTTTTGGGGTATTTGCTTACGCTCAACTTACTATCACAGATTTATTCCAAAATGCAATTGTTGTTAATATATTTTCTTATTTGAAAATTATAAAACCAACAAAAGAACGGATGATTAATGGATTTGTTTTATTTTTTTTTAATTTTTACTTTGTTTAATTCAACTTGAATATTTTAAATTTGTACCATATATTTTATAAATATCTGTTCTCATTTATTTTTTTTACTCTTAATTTTTAATTCACAACTGTGAATTTTTGAAAGTCTTTTTTAAAATCACTTAAAACCAAATTCGTTTTTTTCTCTTTACAAAATAAATTACATTTTAAAATTAACCGCGTTATGTTGACTGTTTCGTGTACGGCGCTTGACTTAACCAGACGCTCTGTGTGTTTGCTCACTTTATAGAATTTCAATAAAGAAACTCAAACTGTCCATTGCTGCTTCATATCGAACGAAATGTTAAATATTGGTAAAAACACATTTGCAGCAACAAAGCGAAGTAACAGCGCACGACAGTGGCGTTAGGCACCGAAGGGTTTTTTTTTTTTGGTTCGTCTGATGCAGAGCAACAATTACCTCTTTTTCAGTTCATGCTGTGCGTCATTAATACACATGTTACTCAGAGAATAACCAAACCCCGATAAATAAATAAATAAATAATTAAAAAAAAACTCTTAACAAACTTAAATGCTCTTTTAGTAATTTTAACTAACTATTTTGCTAGTTGGAATTAAAGTCTCTGCCAAACTTCTTTTCATTCATAGACGAGCATGTTGTCAAAGGTCCGACTTCAAGATAATAAATAAAAAGATATTGAGGACTAAAGTTAGGCAAACTGGTGTTTCTACTAAGCTAAATGTAGAATTGTGTTTATTCTACCAATTTTACAAATAAAGGAATATACAGCCATGTCACAGAGTTCAATTCCGTTCGGAAACGGAATTCATTCCGTATTTTAATGCTTCAGAAAATTACGGAAAAACTTTGCGGAATTAAACCATTTTTGTTTTCATGAACGGAGTGGGAGTTTTCTGTATCTTAAAGGCCAAAAAAACTATCAAAATATACTTTCTCGCAATTAAGAAATATGTTTTCTTCGGTTTCGTACGGAATCATTCTGAACGGAATTGTACTCTGTGACATGGCTGATAAATGCAAGCACACACTTGTTGCTAGAAGCTCGTTCTCGGGAGCAGCATTTTCCAGATATATGCAAATTAAATGAAAAAAAAAGCGAATAAAAATATTCTTTATTTTGTATAAAATGCACTTTTTGCAAAAATTACATTTTGAACAAAAGGAAAAAACATGTAAATCAATTGCAAATAGATAATCATTCACAACAAAAATTTCGATCCATCGGGAAAAATACAATTTGGCTTGAAGATTGATGTTTGACTATTAACTGCAAGCCGTCATCAATGGCAGTGAGTGTTAAACAAGAAAGATTTCTGAAGAGATAGTGTGGTTACCATCGAAATATATCAAATCTACCTGTCCGTGGGTCCAATTCCAGCTTCAGTCAAAAATGAAAAATTATCAATAAATTTTAAATTAATTTAAAATAATTTAAGGAAAATGGTGAACTTAAGCCTGATTAAAGTATAAAAATTTGGATTTAAAACCATAAACACAATACTAATTATTGAAATTAACTTTTTCAAAAAAAAAAAAACAAAAACTTTGCTGAAGGTATCTTGTTTTTGATACACGTGTACTTATTGTAAAACAAGTAAGAGCCCTATTTTCTGCTGCGCCGAATCTTTAATACCCTTCACCGAAAGTTCGAATATTTTAGGAGTTGGCTTTTTATGGAAGCTATAAAATATAAGTCAATCTTTTTAAAACTTGGCCTCGCGGTATAATAATTCGTTGCATAATTTAAATAAAATATCTTAATTTGTTTCAGAAATACAGGGTGTCCGCGGGAAGGTGTTCTACTTTGTTTGCAAATGGCGTAAATGGTCTTGTGGAAGAAGCTCTGGTGTCCACTGAATCTTAAATGGAAACAAATGCAAGTCCTTGTGCAAAATTGTGGCCAAAATTGTTCTTTGAAGACCTGAGCACGGCGTCGATGGATTTTGAACACTTTCTTGAGCAGCAGTAATGTTTTCAGCCGATGTTGCAGTACGTTGAACATTTCGAACGAAGCAGACGTGCGTCGCATGTCATGAAATGAGAAAAAAACAAAGCGTACAAATGTACAAAAATCAACAAATGCAAACATAAACAAACCAATACAATGCCACACATGCAAAGCTTTCAATGTAGTGGTGCCCATAGCTGCATATCACCTACAGACCCTCTTTCTTCGAAATCATTCACTACACGATAAATAGTGCGTTTTGTTGGCACGTTGTTTCTCTCAAAAATTTCAAGTAGCTTTCTCATCGTCAGAGTAATTGATAATTGATTTTGATAAAATTATGTTTTTACGATTAAAACACGTTGGTTTATCGAATATTTTTCCATAACAAATTTGCCACGTGTCTACTTCACGACTGCCACATATGAACTGTCAAGACTAATGTTTACCAAAATGGCGGCAAAAAAGGTAGTATAGGCATATTAAAAGGCAAAAGGAGGAGATTTTATATTAATCTACCGTAAAGTGGATAATGGAAGGACTTTAAATGTTGAATTTTGAACAAAGTAGAAAAAACCAATATATTCCAATCTAAAGGCACAGTACAAATATGAGCTAAAAGAGGAAAAATATATCGTTGTAACAGTGAAAATTTGCGCAGTTCGAAGAATCAGTTCTCAAGATTTTTCGAAATAGACTGCATAAAAAATGTTTTTCACGAATAAATGAATATTCGTGTTCAGCAGCCCAAATTTAGCTTAGGAAACATCTCATTTTTGAGATTGTGGCAAAAAGTTGAAAATTTGTGATCTTTGCAAAATAAAATTGTATGATTTCCAGTCATATAAAACGAATTTGTGCCAAATTAAATAAGAATCGGTGCATTGCGTCACCAATTTATGCCAGTTTATTTGTAACAAAAATAAAAATTTTTTAGGAAGGTTGTTCCACATATGAGTTCATAGCTTTTGTCCTACTAAGCCGCTGTATTTTAATCCCAAGCTGCTTAGGAGAACTAAAAAGAGTTTGACGCCAATTTTTTTTTTCTGTTAAATCTTTCGAAAGTGAGCATGATATCAACAGACTAACAGGCAGACAAGATTATCTTTATATTTTTCATTATGATAGAATGATATATGACAATTATGTGTGCAACAAAATATCGGCCAAGTGATCGACACCGCTTCGGCGGCATACCTCTATCCGATGGTCCATATTTTCAATAACTCTGAGACATAATTGATGTTGAATGTCGTTAATGTGCCGGCTTATCTCATCATTTAGCTCTTGAATTTTTCTTGGTTTATTGACGTTAACTTTTTGTTTTAAACATTCCCAAAGAAAGAAGATTAACATCGCCACGACGTAAGATAACACGGACATTGAATTTATCGCGCAAAAAAACCGTTGCTTCATTAGCTGTGTGACAAGTGGCACCATCCTGTTTGAACCACATATCATCCAGGCCCATATCCTGAATTTCTGACCACAAGAAGTCTGTTATAATCTGACGATACTGCACACCATTCACGGTAACTGCTTGGCCGACCTCATTTTCGAAGAAGTACGGGCCGATGACGCCGCCAGCCCAAAAACGAACTGGGCGAGCATGCACACATTTCCTTCAGAAACGGTTTGCTGAAATTTGTGCACAATTCTTCCGATTGTGGACAATCTCTGCTCAAAAAAAAAAAATACGAAGAGCACGAAACGCATTTGGATTTTAACGCAAATTTTCGTAAAAGGGTTCAACAATCTTAACGCGCTGCTCAATTGTGTACCTCTCCATGGTTGAATTTGTCAAAAACTGAAGCAAAGAAATATCAAATTGAGTTGGACAAAAAACTTGACGTTAAGGTGTAACTCACAACTAAAATCATAACTTACGGTTGGACCAACCTTTAAAAGCGTAAAACTTTCTTTTGTTTAATACACTTTTTGAGTCTCTGCCTTAACTTGTCTCTGTCCTTCCTCTATTTGCTTACATATGAATATTTAAAAAATATAATTTTACTCTGTTATCTATTTTATTTTCCTCAAAATATTTAATTACATATTTTATGATGAAATTCAGGTTTTGTTAAAATTATTAAATATTTGAACAATTTTTATTTAATTTTCGCAACGTACTACCATTTATGTTCTCACAAAAAAAACTCGCCGTCTAATCGTTATTATGGGTTAATCTATTTTAAAGTGGGAAAATCCTTAAATGAATCTCTTTTTAATTTTCTCACTCGTTTATGATAAGACCTGCATAATATAAAATATCTTGGTTAAATCTGGTTGGCAGCAGTTTGTTTAGCAACAGGTAACAGGAGTTTTTACACGTGTGTTTGTATATCGATGCGGAAAATATTTCATAGAAAAAGGGGCGTTATTCGGTAAAATGTTAAGTTTTATATCTTTCAAGACTCCTTGAATTTCAAGTGAAGTTACAGCGCCTTGATGAACATGTGTTGGGTAAGACGCAAACAATTGTTTTCTTCAACATCCTAAAGAGAAAGGACCACCCGTACTTTTGTTGTTTTCTGCAATTTTTGTAAAATTAATTTACATTTCCGATTTCCATCAATCGTTTGTTTTTAGTACTTTTCTGTTCTGTGGGATTTAAATTTCTCTTATCAATGAAAAATTTTTTGTTCAAAATAATTCAGTCATTCAATAATTGTTACAAGGTATTTTTTAAGAAATACTTTATAGAATTAAAGGCCCGTTTTTAGGTCAAAACTATTCCCAAAGTTTTTCTTTGATGCAGGGTTTATAAGATACGACTTATAGAAATATAATTGATAACATTTGAGAGAATACAATAAGGTTTGCAAGTCGATAATAATAATAATCTCGATTATGCCAATGAAAATTAAAACTTTGTGGATTCCTTGTTTCTAGTAAATTTCTAAGTCCAAAGATGATACCATGTACAAAAGCCTCTTTTTTACTTAAATTTGGTTTTGTGACCCTAATGGACGTTTTTTGACTTCGTATTTGAATATTGCTTATCTTTCAGTTCTATATAAATATGAAATGAAGCTTTCCTGTGCTATTTTAAATGGCATTTAAATAGCCTCAACAGCCGGTTGTCAGATGTAAAAATATTGTCAGTAAAATTTGCTAAAAATATATTACAATCCTGTGAACTGGCAATTCTTGTTTGATATCGTTGTCAGTAAAAGCATTGTAAGTCCATTGTAAGACAACAGTTTGGTCAGACATCTGACAATCGTGTGAACACTCTTCGTTGTTGTTGGTGAATCTTTGTCAGAGTCTCTGACAATTGCATCATTGTCAGAAATTCTTTACAATTGGCAACGCTATAAATAAAGGCGTATCAAGGATGGAAAATGGGGTTTCCGATTTTCTACCAACTTAATTAACAAACCGTATCTTCAGACTTTGAAGCCACCAGTTTTATATTTTATTGCGAATCTCTTGAAACCCATATTTAGAAAAAATACTTTTTATTTTTTGATTTTTTGTTGTGTGTTTTAAGTATTAAGATTGCGTTTTTAAATTAATATAACTTTTACTTTGACATTACGATTTTTTTTTAGAATATATTGAAGAAATGGAAAATTTAACTTAATAAAGACAAATATATTATTGGAGAATACAAAATTTATTATAAATAAGATTCCTCTATGACGTGCTAAATTTCCAATTGTTATTTTTAATAAAAACACTGAAATTTATTTTTAAGGGAAAGCTGGTTTCTATGCGCATTTCGCTGGTTACTTAGACCAGATCATCAGGAAACTTTTTCCAAAGACTAAAGATGAACTAAAAATAGTATACAAATAAAAGTGTAAAGCGAATAAGAATTATAAACATTCGAGTTTTCCATGTAATAATATTTTAGCTGAAATAAATAAACAACAATAAACAGTGAGTTTATCATCTGTAACATTCCCATACAATTGTTTGGTTTTTTCCGACAAGAATGTAGTTGTAAGTGGGTAAAAAGCTAAGACAAAATTAATAAATTTTAAGATTCATTATAAAAATAAGTGAATGTAACAAAAATAAAGAATTGAAACAAATGAGATGGGGCAATACCGTGTATTAAAAAAAAATAAGGACAATTGCACCATAGTTTCCATCCCTGATATGAATGAGTGAAAAGTAAAAACGATAAGATCAATTTTGCAAAATTTAAATTAATTTTAATGAACAACATAAAAAAGTTTAATTCCTTGCCATCGTTTTTTTCCGTTCAATGACAATATTTTCAATTTTACAATTTATAAAAATAGATGCGATTGAGAATTGCCATTTTCTGTCGAATGCTTTAAATTTTCAATGTCGAAAAACATATCTAGCAATTTTTGCCATGCAGTTATCTGACATCCGTGTGAACTGTCAATTTTTATTGGCAGACAAATTTATTGTTAGGCAGTTGTCTGCCAATGAAATTTTTAGGTTTTCTTACCAATGTCTAAACTGACAATATACTTTTGGTGGCAATTATTTTTGACAGCTTAGCACATTGCCATCTTAAAATATTGTAAGATCTGACAACCGTCTGTACATAGCTAAAGTTGCTTATTTGAGGTATATTTAAGTTTTCGTTAGAACAAAACAACAGTCAAAGCAAAAAACATTCGGCTGTTTATCTGAGGCCCCTTTTAAAAAATACATTTCTTAACTTTCTTTAAGATCCTAACCCTTAAAGTATACCGATCAACTAAGAATCACGTTCTGAATCGATCTAAAAATGTCTGTCCGACCGCCCAGCTAGCTGTCCACCTTAGACGAAATATATAGGTCGTTATTTCGGAGCTAATTTGACGAAATTTCGTACGTATGTTCTTATTGACAGAAGAGCCAAGCCTATTAAAAATAGTGCGAATTTTTTATAATTTCCCATAGCCCCCATACACTCACAACATTCAGTACGTAAAATTAACTGAAATTGTAAAATAAAAAAAAAAATAAATGAATATTCAGTTAAAAACCGGCCTAATTATTTTTCATTTATTTTTTACGAAAAGATCATTTCATTTTTACTGTCAAAAATTCAACTGCGAATTCAGTAAAAACGAATGAATTTTCAGTTATTTTATATAATTTAACTATCAAAATATATGACAAATTCCGTAAAAACAAACGACGAATTGTCAGTTATTTTATATTATACAGATTTTACTCGAATTTCTTAAAAATGCCAGACACCTGTCCGCTTGTTTTTCTAATGAGAGAGAGAGAATATTTATTTGTATTTACTTACCCCGTTATACGTGTTTGTTTATTAGAAGAACTTTCAATTATAAGACAGCAGCAGCATGAGCGATATGGTATTCGCAAACATTGATTGTACTTTAAAAATTTGATATATTTAACTAAATAATTTTAAAACATAGAATATGGGAATTTTCTACACAAAACAAGCAAATCGTTTTTTACTTTTACTTTTTGCCACAAATCTATAAATAGATAACTAAAGATTAATTTTTTGGTAGTTAAATTATATAAAATAACTGAAAATTGATTTGTTTTTACGGAATTTGTGGTTAATTTTTTACGGAATTCGCGGTTGAATTTTTGACAATAAAAATTAAATTAACTTTTCGTTAAAATTAAATGCAAAAGAGGTAGATCTGGTTTTAAGTAAATTTACAGTTGTTTTAAATTTCATTTTCATTTAATTTTACACACAGAATACTTTTAGTTAACCAACGGACAATATTGAATGCAAGCGAAAACCCGTATTAATGTGCACATAGTTCTTCTGAATAAATGTTAGAATCAGTAAAAAATAAATTTGCTTGGAGTTTTAAATGCTTATTTGTTTAAAAATGACTGAACGGAAAACTTCTTAAATAACATACAGTCCTTTACTGTAATAATATTGCGAATGTACAAACTTCTTTTTGGAATAGAGACTTTATGACAATAAACCGTCTTATTATATTGCTATAACTTTGATTCAAAATTTTTTTTTGTTTTTTTTTTTTGCAATGTAAATCATCGTACCAAATTTTATTGATATCGGTCCATATATGACCATAGCTCCATTTGACCCTCTACGATAGCTTCCAAAAAAGTTATTCTTATAAATGTTGGTTTGACATACAAATTAGGGACAAACACTTTTACGATAGCCACTATTTCATGACAATGTGGTGGTGCTGATAGATCCAAAATAGCCATATGTCCCATATAAGCCCCCTTTCTATAATCACTTAAAGGCAAACAAAACTCATTTAGATGAAGATCTAAATAATAATTGTCATAAAGAACATTAAAATGAGTTTGAACCTCAAAATATAACTTTGATGTTGCGGGTCCATTATTGCCCATGGCTCCCAAACAGGGTAGTAAAGGCAATTTTACACTATCACACAAGTCTTACGTATTCCATAATAATTTGGGACATGAACATCTAATGAACTTTGTTGCAACTTTAAAAAAATCTAATGTAACATTACAGTTTGTAGTCACACTATCACACATGAACATTAGAGCGTTCCACCTTACAAGCAAAAAAAGTGCGCCGTACCACCTCTAATATAAAGTATTTTTGCAAGAAGATTTCGAAAAATTTTTTTTTTTACCGAAAGTAGGGTCGTCTTTTAACATTTTTTGTCATACCTTAGGAATTTACAGTCCGATCTCAAAGTATGATATATCAATGTACATTAGGGTGGTACAAACAGAGATCTGGTAGATAAACACTAGAACGAGATACTTGAGGTCAATGGCCCCTAAAGGCAAAACATTGAGCTTCTCGAGAAAAAACATTGATATATCATACTTTAAAATCGGACTGTAAATGCCTAAGCTATGACGAAAAATGTTAAAAGGCGACCCTACGTTCGGCAAAAAAAAACATAATATTTGCTTTTGTTTGAAAGCGAACGGGTTAGAGAAGCAAGACGGTTAGACAAAAAGACACGATTTTGTTACATAATGTTTAAAGTTCCGACTTTTAATGCTGACTGTCCTGCAGGAATTATAGAAATTCTTCCTTGGCAAAACTGTAGTGATCTTTAGCAAGCTTTAATTTTCTAATTAAATTTAAAAATGATTCTGCTGGAATTATCGAATTACTTCCTTAGCAAAAGTTTAATAGTTTCTTGCAAGCTTTAATTTTCTGACATTAGGGTGGTGCATTAGGGTCGTGCGTACAAAGGTCTGGTGGGTAAATACTAGAACGAGATACTTGAGCTCAATGGCCCCTAATGACAAAACATTGGTCTTCTCGAGACAAAAACATTGATATATCATACTTTAAGATCGGACTGTAAATGCCTAAGATATGACGAAAAATGTAAAAAGGTGACCCATACGTTCGACAAAAAAAATTTCGATAAAAAGAACATTTTCATACGGCAATAAGAGAAGCTGAAGTTTGTGTTTTTATTTTAAAAGCTCTAACAGTTTAAGCACCTTATAAACAAGATAAAGAACCGTAAATTTAAAAAAAAAAAAAAAAAATATTTTAACGATTTTCAAGCGAGGACTTAATATTCGTCTAATGGTGCGTTAGAATCTTCAACATTAGAAAACCGAAACGTAAACTGTCTCCTCTTTTAAGTAAATGTTGTAAGGTTTTAGATCGTTTACTTCTCAAAATCAATTCTAGCAATTTTTAATACGATTTGAAATCTTGTATGATGCAATAAATTTGAAAATAATGCCAAGGATTTCGAAACAAAAGCCAAGCTGAGTGATATTTGGTTATGTCTGAAATGTATTTCAAGCAAAAAGAATGATTCAGTTTTTTCACTAATTAAGCACGTTTGATAGCATAAAATTGCTATTTTAATAATATTCTAATAGCATTCTTATAAAAAAAAATTTGATATGAAAGAAAAATTCTGCTGGAAATTATAAAAGTCCGGGAAATTAGAAACCCATATCTTAATGACAATTAAAAAAAAACTATTTATTGAATTGAAAAAAAAAATTATTTTAGTGAAGAAAAAATCTTCATGTTAATAGGAATTTTTTTTCAACTTCTGGCAAGCCATGATTTTTTTTTTTAAATGTAAAGAGAAACGAATTTAAAATTAAAGCCAAATATTTTATTTGCATTTCAATTTTAAATAATATTTTTAAAAATTCTTCATTCTCTACTTCTCTAACTATCTCTCAAGCCACTGTGTGTTATTGGCGACATTAATTCCTCTCTATTAAATTTAATGACTTGCATTAATTTACATTTTTTTTTAACAAATTAGAGAGTTTCCAAATAAAATGTTAATTTTAATGTGGCACTTACATACTCAAAAATTTGTTATAATGACTGTTAAATTGAACAACAAACAAAAAAGGGAAAATAATTACATACAATAATATTTTTTAATTTTAAATACGTACCTAATATTTGAATCTTTATATACTTAAATTAAAATATAAACTAAAAATGGATGACCAAATCTCTAATGAACTTTGAAGTTTATTTCCTGCCAAGGCGAATTCACTACAGGTGGCAGCGAAAAGGGTGCTGGCTGACTTTGACAGTTCGAACCAATTTGTTTTGTTTTTACAATGTTGTGTTCAATGCAAAAGACGTTTCTTGTTTCTCTTGTTTTTGTATTGTTGTGGCATTGATACCACCGCATTCATAAACCTTCTTTCCTCAAAATGACGGACGCAAAATTTCTTTATTACGGTTTTTGTTTTACATGGGTGCTTAGCGCTCTTCTATTCGGATAAGTAGCCATGCCCTATCTTTTATCTAAAGGAAAGCCTATTTGGGATTAATAAAGGTTCCCGTAGACGACATGTTTTTTACATATGATTTGTCAAATTTCCCACTGTAAGGTACATACATGTCGTGTGTTACCTTTAAAACATTACATCTGTAAAAGTCAGACGCAAAGTCATCTGACAAAATTTCAATTAGAACGTGCTCTATTACGTGGGTATTTAAAAACCGGGAAACAAAAATACTCAAATAATGGGGATTTGCAGTATGTGAACAAAAAGTTAGCGTCGAATTTAGGAATATAAATAGGGGAAGTAAAAATATATTTATATTTTTAATAAAAAATACAAAAAATACAGGCTTGTGCACGGTATAAACTGTATCTGAAGCTAAATGGTTTTCTGGACAAAATGAGCGATGCGGCAAGAAATCGTTCGGACAGTTTCCGAGAAAACTGGGTTCATCCAAAATGGTCAGTAAAAATATTTACTGATATATGCCATTTTGTTGAAGTTAGTTCAATATAAAAAAGCGCTAAATTTGTAGTACTTTTCTAGCACTGACACATTGAAAGGCGTCATTGACTTAAATGGCGCGAAATATTTTTTAAAGAGCGAAAATTCTTTGCGCTCTTTTACCAAGCTGCAAAAAAATATTTCGCGCCATTTAAAGAAAAAAATTGTAAGATGGCTGAACTCTTTTACGGCGCAAATAAAAATTTTTGTGGCGCCAGCACGCTATTTTAAAACCGAGAACTACTTTGGTTTCTGCATTATTATGCGAAAAAAAAACCAGAGACAATGTCAAAAGCAAATTACATGTACGTTTGTGACCAAATACTATAAACCTTATGTAAAACAGCAATTATGACAGACATGCACAATTACATGTGGCTTAAAAAGTTGACAAGTCAGATCTAAAAAACATGTCGTGTACAAGCACCTTACGAAATCATTGACCCGTTAAAAAAAGAAGTAAAGATCAATAATGGAGCTCTTTATGCCGATGATTATTTAGGCACAGATATGCATCTGCATTACATTTTTTTTGTCTTAAAGGGATGTTAGTCTGGATTCACACTATGAAAGTTTTATTTCAGTTTATGGGTGAGAGGGGCACAGAACAGGATATTGCACTTTTCCCTCTCACCTATAAACTCAAACATTCTGAGAGAAAACTTTCATTATGCGAACCCAGAATTAGAAATGGGAATTATATATTACATATGGTCAATTCTTGTCTAGATCAAGTTAAACGTGCTCTGAAACACTTTTTTCGGCGAAATGTGATTTTTTTATTTCATTAAAGATTAACATTTTATGCAAAACTAAGCTGTTCCGTCAAAATTTTTTATACAAACTTTGTAATAGCGTCACAAATCTGTTTTCAAGCCTTGTTTAACTGAGATCTCAAAAGCCTAGGCTTACACGGCTTTGTTTAAACTGTGAACATATTTAAAAAATATTTAATTCCTCTGGTTGGGCCTTAAAAAATCTTGACAACACCAATTTTTTCTTGATTCTTGACGAGCATTGAAAATTCTTGTAGATCAAGAACAATCAAGGCCGTCTGGCAAGCCTAACATTAACGCATAATACCCTCTCCACTATGATTGTGTTGGTATAATAGAGTTGAAATAAGTCTTTTAAATTACCCGAACTTGAACTTGAACTTGTTAGGTATAGAAATTGTTAACAAATGTTAACATTTGTTTTAAATTAAAAAAAAAATAAAAAGTTTTTCTAACAAGTGTGTCTACATTAAAACATATTTGAAACAAACATTTTTTATCAGAAATTTGTTAAGCAAGCCATCGTTATTTGTTAGTAGATGTTAAAAGAGATACGAACGAGCGTGAACACATGTGTGTAAAAAAATTATAAAACAAAAATGATAACAAAATTTACTTTATAGAATTATTTTTTTAATTGATTTCCATTTCACAATGAGTAATTGGTTCGAATGATTTGCAAAAATTTAGTTCTTTGGTAAAAATGTTTTATTTGTTTTTATAAATTTTACAAATCACTAACTTACAGTTCATCCATTTGCGAACGAATATTTTATTATTTGTTTTTGTTTTATATGTAAGTTAAGCGAACCAAGTCTTGGTTCGAAATCGATGAACATGCCATAAGTAAATTTATTGTAGTACTCATTTTTTACTTTCTTCTTACTAATTTTTTCGGAAATTCATCTTTTATCTAAAAGGGGGTTTCTTATTTGGTAGATAACCAGATATCCAATTTAAATAATAAAATATTTTTTTAAATAAAACAATTGTAAATAAAATTATTCATAAATATGCATACAAATCTGTTTAAAGATTTTCTGCTAAATTTACTTTATTATGCCGCACATTTTTATTTACTCACAAAAGCGCAAACACATTCTTAAACAAATACTTGTGTACTTTAATAAAATGCATAATTAAATTGTATTTAAATAA
The DNA here is from genome assembly GCA_943735925.1 of Pollenia amentaria. Taxonomy (NCBI): domain Eukaryota; kingdom Metazoa; phylum Arthropoda; class Insecta; order Diptera; family Polleniidae; genus Pollenia; species Pollenia amentaria. Next base: position 191,834,079 of record OX031008.1, on the reverse strand, counting down.
GAAGATCCCAGCAAAAAGATGGGATTTGCAATTTTATTTTGAAATTTTCCAATTTTAGCGGCTCTTTAGATTATTAAGCGAAATTCCTTTATAACAATTGTGATTTTTAATTGAACTGCTGGTTTTCAATTGAAGTTTTGACATTTTAATTAGGCTTAAGTTCATCAAATTTAATTTTCATTAAATTATTTTTATTGAAGGAAGGAATTTACAACATGAAATTAATTAAATTTTTTTTTTTTTTGATAATTCTTGACTGAACACGGACATTTGGAGAATTTCGAGAATTGCCACATTCCCATCATCAGAATTCTTTGCGTTCAACCACTGCTTGCTCATTCAAGAATTATCAATCAAAATTAATTCATTTCATGTTGTAAATTCCTTCCTTCAATAAAAATAATTTAATGAAAATTAAATTTGATGAACTTAAGCCTAATTAAAATATCAAAAACTTTAATGGAAATTCCTTTATGCTAAAAAAACAAAATAATGAATACATGTATCCATATAATTGAATGAAAAATCGACTAGATTCATTTTCACTCTGCTGATAAATTAAGCCTGATATTGACATTATTTCGAACTTAATATGGATGATATTTTACGAAAACATTATTTGTTTCTTATACTTAGTAATTCGTTTTATTTTCCATAACTTTTATACTCATTCTAATGCGGGCCTATTTTAACTATACATATCTGCATTTCTTTTGCTATTTTTGTCCCCTTTACTAAAGATGTAATAGCTGTACTGTCGTGCTTAGAAAAAAGGCAGTAAAAATTAAATAAATTCCTTTAATAACTTAATAAAAATATTATTTTAAAGTAAAGCTATGTTCACACCTATTAAATATTTGACGTCCTACACGTAAACACTTGTTTTATTAAAAAATTATTTGCTTTTGCAAAAACTTTAGCTAGATAAAAAAATTTTCTAAAATAAATTACACAATTATCTTCTTTCAAATATAGTTAAGTAAATCAATAGAAATTGTTAAAAATAAAGCTAAGCTTTGATGAGGTTACTGGTCATGCTTTTTTGGATTTTATCATCAAATATTGGTTATGTCTGAACCAGTGATGCCAGTAGAAATTTCAAAAAAATCCCTATGTTTCTAGAAAAAAAACCTTTTTTTCCCTACAACCAAAAAAAATTTCCCTACACTTTTCTCTACGTAAATATTTTTTAACATTTTGTATATATTATAATTAATATTAACAGCAAGAGAAAAAACCAAAATAAATATGTACATGCTATACACACACATCATTTTCAAATTTAAATTTTTTATTTTTGGCAGAAACGCCACAATATATCCTTTAATCTAGAGACAAAACTTATGGTGTTTTCTTTTCTGCAAAAAAATACCACCTTGTTAAAATGCAATAATGCAATTTTTTATTTGACAAGAACAAGACACAAAATTGGACAGCCCTGTTTTTAACAGCTGACAAAAAGTTTGTTCTTCAAAATATAAAAAAAATATGTACATAAATAAAAAAGTTTGTTCTTCAAAATATAAAAAAAGATATACATAAACTAAAATTTGTTAATAGATTATTGATATTAAATAAATAAATAAATGAACAAAATGAATGACGAAATTCCAATTTCTTTAGTGTGTTTTTTTTTTCTAAAATATGTAAACAAGAAAATACCTTTGGCAGGTTGCTAATTTATTAACACCAAGTTTTTCAGATTTCTTGATATGACGTTTACTTTTCAAAAACAATTTTATACCACCGAATTCACTTAAATTATATATCACTGAAAACCTATTATTAACAATATAATGCTTTCTTATGTTTTTACTATTAAATAATAGAAAAAATAACTATTAAAATTTTAAATTTTTACTGTCCTGATTAGAGGCGATTTTTTCCCAAATCGTCTGGTAGCCCTATATATAAACAGAAGCCATCTTTTTATAGGGCATTATCAACACTGTCGATTTATACGGGGCGTAAAGTGCAATGCCTTATGCCATTAGTAGTTGTGCAAGACATTTTTATGAAACGATCACCAAATTGCATTTTTTTTAAATATAATGTCATATTTTTTGTAGAAAAGCAAACACCATAAGTCAAACTGCGTGCTTGATTTTTCATTTCCGCATCTTCTGTTCTTTTTAAAGAACATAACATTTTTCTAGAATACTTATTTTAAATAATTTGTTTTTCATATAAGTACCTAATATTTTAAAGCAAACTCGGTCTCAAATAAAAGGGAAGGCTCTGTTTAATTTTAAAAAAATATTTACTTCAGTTCCCCAGAAAAAAATATAAAAAATTTTTGAAAATTCGAAAATGTACGATTTTATTTCTCTTAGTTTAAAAGGTATGCCTGTTTTTCTCGGTACTGAATTAAGTTCTATGAAGAAATTTTATTCATTCACTTTTAATACTCGTAAACATTTTAGCGAATATGATTGTGATTGCAAATAGCGAAAATAAGCAAATATTTTGCAAATACGAACCCGAATATTCGCTACCCCCTTATAATATTTGGCACTTGTTGAAGATTGCTAGGCTGTTAGGACTCGTAGGTGTTTTTTTTTAAATAATACTACATTTGTACTTAATTGCTATTTATTGAATATGAAAAATTTTAATTTTTAAATGAAAATAATACGAATATATACGTAGTTGTACACAAAATCAAGCCTTAACCGCAAAAAAATAGCTTAAGCGACAACATTTTAAATTTTCGTTTTTTTTTTTTAATAAAATAATTTATTGGCAACACTTTTATCATCTACTAAAATCTCATGGTCACAGAAGGTACTGTTACGATTTTATAGCAAAAACAATTTTAGTTTTATTTTCATACAAAATTTTTATGACATATAATAAAATAAACCTTCTCCTGTAAAATTTTGTTTTTGTCGCTTGAGCTTTTTTTGCGGTTATGGCTCGATATATTGAAATGACAGAGTATATTTGGAAAATTCCCTACATTATCCGTAAAATAAAATATTCGTCCTTTTTTCCCTACGCTTGAAATTTTCCGAAAAAATCCCTACAATAAGGTAAAATTCCCTACTATTGGCATCACTGGCCTTAACATACCTTAAGAGCAGTCCTTAAATTTTGTCAAATATTATAAAATATGTACATACATAACAAATACAAAACTTAAACTTCAGTTTTATCTGATTTTCAATTTTAAACTCTACTCATAGAACGACCACAAATGTTTTTCATTGTTTTTTACCAATCGCCATTAGTTTTATCTCGTTCTCTTGCATTTCACTCTCAATATGGCGACTTCACGTGTTTGCAGGCCTGCCTGATCTCCTCAAACATTGGGGGTGGAATTGTTCGGTTTCACAGATCTTGATTTGAAATCGTGGTTGGACAGAATATTCTAAGTATGCACCTAGGCACAGATTTCCAAATACTTGCATACTGCTCATTTCGTAACTAAATATAGTCCACGTTTCCCAACCGTAGAGAGTAACGGATTAAACGTTGCTGTTAAATACCCTGACTTTGATGTGAGTTGCAGTGATGCCATTAGAATACGAAAGATACATTTTTCGTATCTTTTGATGACTTCGAATCTGTACGCAAAATGTATAGAAATAAAATATTAAACTTTCCGTATCTGACAAAGTTTTTTAAAGTTATCATTTTGTTATGAATACTAAAAAAAAAACAGTGACAACTAAATAAGCTTCGTGCAGACGGTCGTCAGATCTTACAATATTAGCACTATTGCCAGAAAAATATTTCTATTGACAACTCCTGCTTACAATATTGTATGATCTGACCACCGCCTGTTTTATCAAGCTTGATATGTATTTGTTTACTAAAGTTACCCTCCAATCTCCAGTCTCCTAAATAAATCTATAATTTGAAGACACAAACATTATCTGAGCTTTTAAATTTGATAAATTTGCTTTTTTTAATGAAACTGTATTACCATCGTTGAATCCTTCCACCACATCCTTGGATTGGTCAAAATTTTAAGCATAATACATAACTGCTTTCAACCACTTTCCCCACCTGGTTGTTATAGGCTGTGGAAGAAGAAGTAAATCGGGATACTTCTCTCAATATGCGGCAAATCCTGAAGTGCTTTGCAAAATGTTTTTTTCTAAGTATTAGCAAAGATATTTAATGATTAGCAAAGATATTTAGTTCATGTTGAACTCAGCCTGTTGACAGCAAATATCCATTTGCATAAAAATCCGCGCCTTGGTCATGACATAGTAGCGAACGTAAAAGTTACTTTCGCCAATTTGTATGTCAATACCAACATTTAAAAGGGAGTTATGGCACTAAGACCAATTTTCGGAAGTGGTATTTGTATGGCAGCTATGGTCAGTTCAAATATAGACCGATTTCAATGAAAGGTAGTAAGATCATTTAGATTGTGATAAAATAAGTTTTGATCAAATTTAATCTAATAGCAACATAATAAGGTGGCTTATGGGCACAAAGACTAGTTCGGAAAGAAGATTATGTGGGAGCCATGGGAAATTTTTTTTTTTTTTTTTTCATTATTTATTTATTGAATCTTCATATATTAAATATGAACTAACAATAATTAATCAAATCTTATACTAATACTTTATTTTTGTCCTGCCAATGCTAGACGAAAATTTTTCTCCTCACTGTTTCTGTTCACATATGTAGATGTTTAGCGGTCTTCCCTTCGGATGAGTCCTGCGGTATCTCTTCTCCTTAATCTAGAGTGTCCACTGTCATTTAAAATATTTCGAGCAAGTGGATTTGGGTGCGACTCAAGCCTTTTTAAATATTTTGCTGCGTACTTTGTTATAATAGTTTTTACTAATGGCACATTGAGATCCTTGTGAATATTAGAGTTTTTAACATACCAGGGAGCGGCTGTGATTATTCGAAGAAGTTTATTTTGGCGCCTTTGAATTTTTTCGATATTTGAGGCCGAGGCAGTGCCTCATAGCTGAATACCGTAGCACCAGATTGGCTTCAATATAGAGTTATAAAGTAGAAGTTTGCAGTCGAGGCTAAGAACAGAATTTCTTCCAATAAGCCAATATATTTGAATTGCTTTTAGTTTCATTTGTGTTAGTTTTGTTTCTATATGGCATTTCCATGTCAAACGCCGATCTAGATGAATACCGAGATATTTTACATGCGATTGCTGGGGCACTACTTGATTATTGATTTTAATAGGGGGACATGACTCCCGACGCAAGGTGAATGTTATATGTACGCATTTTTGCTCATTGACCTTTATCCTCCATTGTTTTAACCACTTTTCCAGTTTAAATATATGATCCTGCAAGTAACGGGATGCTTCATGACAGTTTTCGTGTACGCTTATAAAAGCTGTATCATCAGCAAATGTTGAAGTTAGGGTGTGGTTGTTTGTTGGCATGTCTGAGGTATATATAAGGTATAAGAGTGGGCCCATGATGCTTCCCTGAGGGACTCCAGCGTCAATTGGCTGAGGAGAACTTATAAAATCACATTCTTTAATAATAAACTTTCGGCCGACTAAGTAGCTTTCTAACAGCTTGTGTGTGTTTACTGGTAAGTTTAGCTTCAATTTATGTAATAACCCTTCATGCCAGACTTTATCAAAAGCTTGGGAAACATCGATGAAGAGGGCGGAACAATATTTTTTTTCTTCAAAGGCTTTTCTTATGGCGTTTACTATACGATGGGTTTGTTCGATTGTGCTATGTTCTCTTCTAAAGCCGAATTGATGGTTAGGAATACATCTATTTACATTTAAAATTGGGGCTAATTTTGACACTAACAGCATCTCAAACAGCTTTGATATATTAGACAATAAACTTATAGGTCTATATGACTCAACTTTTGTAGGATCCTTTCCTGGCTTAGGTATCATTGTAACTAAGGATACTTTCCATTCTTGTGGGTAGTATTCAAGGCGTAAAATGGCATTAAAAATTAAAAGAATAATTTTCTTTGCTATGCTGGGTAGCTCTAATAGCATTTTGTTGCTGATCTTATCAAAACCAGGGGCTTTCTTGGGGTTTAAATTATGAATAGCCTTTTCGATTTCTTTTATCTCAAATCTAAGTGGAACAGCAGCTCTAACAGCGACTGGTGGCAACTCGACTACAATATCGGGAGATGTATGCGGGGTAAATACTTTTTTCAAATGATTAACAAAAAGATTTCCTTTTTCTTCATCATTTCGTGCCCAACTTCCATTTAAGTTTCTTAATGGTGGTTTAGTGATAACCATGGGAAATAATGGACTAATTCTCACCATTTGCAATTTGCTTAGTCCTTACGAAGATTGAAGTGTATGTAACAATTTTCATAATATTTTTTTTTTCTTTTTGTATTATATTTTATTTACTCATATTTTATTTTATTTACTCAGCGCCTAAAAAAATTAATAATTGAGTAATTAAATAAACAAACTTAATTGCATAAAAATTAGCATTATAAGAGTAATACGTACAATTATTTAGTTAGAAAAATTAATTAATAAATAATGAAAGAAAAAAAAAATAATAAATATTGATTATTTTACAAAATTCTTATATTAAAAATTGTTCCACTTGTTGCAATAAAAAATTTTTTAAATATCTTTTAAAATTTGAAATTCTATTTTCAGTTTTTAAAAAATCTTTATCTGGGTATCGAAAATGACTTTTAAAACTCTGTTGCTGAAAAAATTAATCAAATCAGACTAGCAACGGGTAAGATCGAAAAACCAACAAACTTTTGAAATTCAATGAATTATTTCGATTAATCTTATATATAAAAAAAGGGGATTTTTCTAGTCCAAGTTTAATAAACTAGATTAATTGTAAATTTCTTTATAAACATCTCGGTAAATTTTCCTGTCCTATTGTCGAAAAGAAATATATTTTTCTGAAAACTACATAATTTGGTTTATTTTACAATCGTTTCCCACAGTGTATTTATATAATAATACACAGAAAATAATATCTTTGAAATCCTCTCAAAACTCTACAAATACAAAAATAGTATTTATAAAACATAAATCAAATAAACGAGATTCAATTTTTGTGTGACGTAGACAAAGACCCTTGTGCTTTGTCGTGAGAGCAAAATTTCATACAGTTTGGTCTTGCGTGACGTCATTTTGTCGTTATTTGCAGTAGAAGAGAATAGGAATGCATCATCACCGTGTTTATTGCTTCATGTTTATGAAAATAGTTCACATGAAATAGTGAGTGATTTAATCGTTAACAAAACAATTTAGCTTTAGTTACTGCTCTCTGTTTTATTTAATTTTTCTCCGCTTAGTATTAAACAATATTAACAAAATTGTTCAAATGCACCGGTTAGAAGAAATGATTAGTATCTTTAAAAATGTTTATAATTTAATGTTTTTTTATTTTAAATAAATTATAACACAGATAAAACACTAACTGCATTGTTTATAAAAAAATTCGTTTCATTAGTATATTTTCGATATTAAATAATTTTTTTTATTGATCTGTGGTTTTGATTTATTAAAAATGTATGTATTCAAATAATAAATTTTTTTTTGTTAAAAAAAAGAGCAGGAGAAATTGTAGTAATTTCAAATCAACACAAAAGAGAAGCCAACTAAAAGAAATGAGAGTCAAAAGAAAGTATCTGCACAATTTAATATGTTCAGTAGATTTTAAGTTTAAGTGTATAATTTGTTTGTACTTAATAAGTTTGCCAGATAGTCGTTGCCAATATTATTTCATTATCATCTACGATGGGTGTGCGAGAAATTTCATGGGAATTTAATTTCGTCATATTAATATATAGAATTAGGCAATTCACAAAGTGTTCTTTTCTTTCATTTATTTATTTATTTATTTATTTAAGAATTAGGTAATACATAAATGTATATACTAAATATAAGTTTATTAGCTATAGCAACTAGGCCTTAAGCTAAGTAGTTATTGAATATATATTTTACCAAAGATATTTATACTACTTAAATGTATAAGAAGATGGTGTAAGGTTTTTAAAATAGTTTATATTTTATTATAAAGATTAATTCTTTTCAAGTAATTTATAACTTTGTTAATGGAATGTTCTGAGGGATATGATAGCAATGAAAGTGAATTGATATTAGAGAATATTTGGTTTCTAATTAAATCAAATTTATTACATCTGCATAAGATGTGTTCAAAGTTTAATGGACAACTATTATCGCAATCACAATTCGGCGGGACGTTGCCCGTTATTAAGTGGTTATGAGTAATTTTTGTGTGACCTAATCTAAGTCTAAGGAATATAATTATATCTCTCCGTTTGATGTTATTGTTTTGTGATAACCAAGTGTAGCATTATCTTTATTTGGGTTAATAGATTTATACCAATTATTCGTATCAGACCAAAAACGGATATTAAGGTTGTTAGCTTGTTCTTTTACAAATTTTCTAATATCAGAATAATTTCTCTTCGTTTCCATAGTTAATGGTGAAATATGAGCCACTTTTGCTGATTTGTCTGCGAATTCGTTTCCTGGTATCAGAGCATGGCCTGGTACCCATATTAAAATAACTTTCGGAAAATATTATATGAGAAAGTTTCTGATATGGACCGCATAGAAATTGTTGTTGTTAATGTTTTTAACGGCGTGGATTGCTGAAAGTGAACCAGTGCAGATAGCGAAATTACCAGATTTTCGACAGTATTCGATTGCTTTATATATTGCTATTATTTCAGCTGTAAAAATAGAACTGTAGTTGGGAAGTAAAGAAGTATAAATAATTTTATTTTCTAATGTGATCGCAAAGGAAACTGAATCTTTAGATTTAGAACCATCAGTGTAAATAAATGTTCTGTAATGGTTCTGGTATATGATTTCTTGGATGCATATGCGGTATTGGGCTGGAAGGTTTTTTTTTTTTTTTATAATCTGAGAGAGATAACTCGACGGATTTGGTATTTAAATTCCATGGAGGAAAAGAAACAGGTCTAGGTTTATGAATTTTTGTTGGAACATCAAAATATAAGGAGAGTCTAATTACTTCATATAAGGCTGATTTAATTTTTTGTTTCCGCTAATTTTTCTGCTAAATTTTTCAATAATTTTTTGTAATGGGGTATCGTGATAAGATATGATTGATTTAATGGCTTTTTTTAATTCTAGGTGATATAAACTTTTTAGGTTAAGTGTATTGGTTTCGAAGTGGATATTTTTTATTGGAGTAGTTCGAAGTACACCAAGAGCACATCTAGTTACTGATTTTATAATTATATCACTTTTTTTTAGAGAGGTTGTAGAGGAATTACCAAATATAACTAATCCATATCTAATTTTAGAAATTATCAAAGATTTTATTACATTTAAGAGCGTAATTGTATTCGGATTGAATTTTGAATTGGATAAGCATTTGATAATGTTGATTCGATTTATTAAGGATTTGTTTAATTCGTCGATGTGGTTGTTCCATCTAAGTCTTCTGTTGAAGGTGATCCCTAATATTTTAAAGTTATTGGTTTTTTCATATTGGTTGTATTTGCTTTAATTTTGTGACTGTCATAACAATTTTCTTTTAATTTATTATTATATGGCAACAAAAATTTTTTATCTACACACAGCTACTCACACTATAAGTGAGATACCTAATAAAAAAATAGCTTACGTTCTGAATGTTAATTATTTTATATATGTAGCTCTTAATAAAATTGAGACAATTTAATTTATATGATTCATATAAAATGTATTAATTCTTAAATTAAGCTAAGGCTTTACAGAAGGAACACAATTGCACCGCGTAAACGTAGTAGCATATGACGTAGATACGTTATCAAATAAAAAATTTGTAATGTTTAATACAAATGCACACAATAGCAGGCGCAAACGCAAAATCGTATCTACATCGTACGCCGACATAGATCTAGTTCTATTTCATATCCCGGTTACGGCTGTATTGTCGTAGAAAAACAAAAATTTAAAATATGAATTGCAATATTTTTTGTGTGTTTCAAATAAAAGAAGAAAAAACAAACAATAATTTCAATAAATTTGGATTTTTCTTATATTAGTTTCAAAGGAAAACAAATAACGTCTACGTATGGTTCCTACGTTCCTACAACGTACGACCCAGTTGTGTTTCTAGCATTTATTTTGAGTTCTTAACATAGCAACGTAAGACTTTTTCAATGTGTCCCACTTATAGTGTGTGGAGCTGTATGTCTTTTCAGTGAGATTTTTTTTTTAGCCGGTTTAACTTACAATTTTAGGCTATTACTTTTCATTAATCATTTATTTACTCACGTAATATAAAGAAATTATATTATTCATCAATGTGTAGAGAATTGTGTCTAGATTTCAAAAACTCCCAGGAAAAAATTTTTGAATATTGGTAATAGGTCGTAGTTATTTCATACGTTACCTGGTAAGTAGTTGTCATTACAATTGTCATTATTCTGAAAACCTCAATAAGTACTTGCTAGTAATAGTAGTTGTCTTGTTTTCAGTACTGAATATTTGCTTACTGGTAACTAGCTCCATAACTACTTATTAGGTCCATTAACTTGCGCCAATTAAATAAAAACTAGTTATTTTTTGTCCAACATTACTTGCTAACTTACCAGGTAAGTAAAGTTTTTGCTGGGCTAAAAAAATTTTTTACAATTGTAAGATGTGTTTTTTTTTTTTTTTGGAGTTTTTGTCAATAATGAAAATTTTTTTCTTATGCAATAAAAATGTTATAATTTTATATTATTAAATGAAAATTTACAAATTAATACATTTTTAAATGCCTAATGCAAGCCAACAAAATTTTTTTTTATAACTTCAAAAGGATTCCCACAATGTCCAAGAAACTTTTGAAAAACCCAAATAAGAGTTCTTTTAGTTTTTTTTTTTTTTGGAAATATAGTATTTCCCCTATAAAAATCGGGTCTCAGGATTACCATAACACAATTATTAGAAAGATATAAGGACATACAAATAATGCTCAACATTTTCGATTCTGGCTTTGCCTTTGAAGAAAATTTGACATTAAGTGGAAATTTCAAAAATAGGTCTTTTTCGGAACAGCCTTAAGCCCGTTGTGATAAAAATGTTCAAGTAATTTTTGCATAACATGTATGCTACTTAACAATATTATAGAAAAAAAAGATTGAAAGCACTTTTTTAACTAAAAAATTGCAATAAAAACGAATTTTCTCGAATTTTAACTGCAAATGAATATAACTTCAATTACAAACGATTTTTTTCACAATTCTTTCTATATTAATCGCTCGTAGTTCGAAAATATGTTGTCAAAAAATCATGATAAATTTAAGTCTTATAAGTATTTGCAAAAATTCTAGACCAAGGTACATCAAAAATAGCATATTTTAATTTTCAAAATCGGATATTTTCTAAACAATTTTTTTTTGTAATACCCGAGTTGACCCAGAATGGGAACGTATTTCGGTCCCCCTGATATGTCTATAACAGGAGGATCGCCTCAAATCCCAAAATCTAAAATTTAAGCTCAAATGCAAGTCCAATCGGACTAACTGTTTGTAAAATCCAAAATTATTTCCATTTTTTTCCAAAATATCCTACTGTGCGTCTTAGATAGATCGAATCTGAAAATGATTATGAGTCTAATTTTTTTAGTAGTTTCGGTATAAAAATAAGTAATAATTCTTTAATTTATTTAATTCAATACTAGTTTCAGATGTTCATAATCTTTGACGTAGTAATAATGGAAGCAAAGCTAAGCTACTTTTCTCATATCCAGACAAAAAATGTCAAAACTGCTTATGTTTTTTGAGCTATCGACCACCTTAAGCAACTTGTTTTGCAAAGAAAAAATAATTTTTCCAATTCAAACAAAAAATGTAAACAAAAAATTAAAACATTTTTTGTTTAAAATCGGTCCTATAAAAAATTTGCAGATTCAAACCACTTATTTTGCATTTAGCTTATTGAAAAAAAACCTGATTTTTCTGAACTAATAATTGTGAGAATTAGTTAAATTTGTTGTTGAAATATAAAAATATTTTCAAATAAATAAATTATCAGACACCATCAGAATGGTCCGATATGTTTTTCGTTATATTTCTGCTTTAACAATTTGATGTATTTAACCCAATAATCGGGAATTTTTGTTCCGTTTTGTAAGTCATGCTATTTCTATATCAACCAACCAAAAATGTGTTTTTGCGTCATAATTTTTCTTATTGTTGTACTTTGTGGATTTGTTTTTTATTGTTGTTTGTATTTTTCACATAAACTATCATTATCGCCCTCGAAATGCAATTAAAAAGAGTCAGTCAGTGTTGCCAGAACTTGAAGAGGTAAAATCAGCAAAATTGAATGATTTGTTTAATGAAAAATTTTCAAACTCTGCATTTCATTTTAAAAAATCGTCAAAACACTTTTTAATTCTTTTCACGTATTTCGTTAAAAAAATATTAAGATATAACCATAATTTCCAACAGAAAATCACATTTTTACGTAGAAGATATTTTGCATAGAAGCAAAATGAAGAAATATTCAAGGCAAATGAATTCAGTTACATTATTTTTATTTGATTATTCAAAAAGTTGGATTGATCAAACTTGCCTAAATTTAACAGAATATTAAGGAAGAAATATTGTTAGTTTTAAAATAAGTATAAAATACATTTTATATATAAAATGAATTACAAAATTTTCGCAACTTTAAGAGATCGGGAGAGAATAACATTTTGATCTACAAATATAAATATGTATATATCGCACATTTTAATTTAAACAGGCACAACTCAAAATTGAAAAATGTTTAGGAGAGGCAGAACATTTTTTAATCAAATTGAGTTTCACAAATGTTGAAGAAGAAAATTTAAAGAAGACAGTAACGCAAACGTAATTTTCGTGGTCGTTATAGATTTAATTTATGAACTGGCTTATGGAAAGAAAACGATTTTGATAAATGTTGAGTTCTGCCTGTTTATGATTTAGTTTGAGATTATTATTAAATAAATATTTATTTTTATGCATATGTATATTAAAATCGATATAAAAAAAATCTGGAGATATAGAAGTGTCAAAACAGCGTAACTTTTTAAGTTTTAAGTATTATTTTGTGAGAAATATTCCGACTAAGGATTAATTTTCAAAACGATTTTGGACTTTTGTTTTATTAAGATCGTCTGACGTTTGCCGATGAATGTGGAAAAATCAGTGTATCCTGAGCAAATTAATTTAGAGTAGGAAAATCATAATTGGAACCAGCATGTTTGATTTCAGATTCAAAAACATATTAAAGTTATTTATTAAGTTGAACCGTTTTTGTTCTCAAAACTCAGAATTCAGATCTTGTCTTTAATTTTCTTTAAACAAATTTGGAAAATATTTCGCAATATCTAAAATTGAATTAGAGTGACTACTTATTATTAAATTTGGATATACATACATATTGATTGTGGATCTCAGTCGCTTCGTGCTTGTGGTTATTTTATTGAACTGTTAATGGTTTTTAATCCAAATTTTGATATTAAAAACCATTAACAGTTCAATAAAATAACCACAATACTAATTATTGTTAGCAGCTAAGACACGAGCTATATGTTTATGTATTGTCCTTCAAGCTATGCTGAAAAATGTCAACAAGAAAAAAGCAAGACAAAAACCTGAAAAACAAAAAATGTACCTTGGATTTCAAGAAGAATTCTTGACAAAAAGTACGAAAAACCAAGAAGTAAGGAAGAAAATGTAGATCAATTAAAATAGTTAATCATTCAAAGCAAATTTCGATCTACCAAGGTAAAATACCAGTTGGTATAAAGATTGATGTTTGACTAATGACGTCATCCGTCGGTGATGGCGGTGAGAGCTAAATGGCAAACCCCACTGAAAAGATTGTGTGGTTACAATCGAAACTAGTCTGGGCAACAGTCAGAAATGAAAAACTATCAATAAATATTAATTCATTTCATGTTGTAAAATTCCTTTCTTTATAAAAATAATTTAATAAAAATTAAATTCAATCAACTTAAGCCTGATTTAAATATCAAAATTTGGATTAAAAACCATTAACAGTTCAATAAAATAACCACAATACTAATTATTGTTTTTCATAAAATCTTTTAATGAAAAAAATTATGTATTCCCAAAATCAATTTTTTTGATAATGAAATTAAAAATATTTTTTTCCTCAACCTCATGAGGATGAATCAGCAGAAAAATTTTTCAAATTTCCCTTTCGCTGACGACTGAAAAATGAGTGAACGTTTCGGTACTTTCCTATTTTGTCAATTACAAAACAAATATAGGGAAAGGATTCGTTTCCGTTGGTGTTTAGAGTTGAAACAGAAATGCGTCGAGACCACATGTTCCATACAATTTGAAATAAAAATTGTAAGTAGAAGACCGTCGTTAAATAAAATCTATTTTATTTTGAGAACCATAGTAGAATAAGTACAAGGTATAGTCATTAGAAAGTGTGTTCTCAATTTTAAAACCCATGTAATGTCAAACAAAAGAAAATAACGAAAAAATTAAAACAAGCGTCAAAAATCAAATAAATTAATTTTATTTTTTTTTTAATTTCTTAATATAAAAATTTTTGTATACCAAATTTTAATCAAAACTCAATTTGACATAGAGAATTTATTGAATAAAATATAATTTTATATAAAAAAAGTGAGTTGCAATATCTACAAAGTGCAAAATATGCTAAAGGAGAAAATCACAACTGCCAGTATTTGCCCCTGACCGAGACCAAAATACTAATTTTAATTTTAAGGCCAGATTCACAATGGCAGCAGCATTCACAATGGCAGCAATTTGTTGCTAAAGTAGAGGTATACTCAATGTTTTTAACCAACTTTAGTTACAATTTTTGTTCGAAATGTAAGAGGAAAATATATGAAATACTTTGGGGAAGAACGGATAAAAGGAAAACGAAATTGTTGCTATCTTTGTAAGCAAAGCTTTAAAGTTAAGGTTTTGTTGTATCTCGTCAAATCGAAAAAAGGCAGAAGAACATGAAATAATTCCCTGTTAGAAAAGAAGAATAGAGTGTTTGATTTATAATTCAAACTATATTGAAAGCCATTACGATATGCCCATATTTTAAGCGTTTCATAGCAATAAAACAGACGGAAATTCAATTTTAAATATCGATTTTATATTCCCTATTTTAGGAAAATCCATCTCAATTTCTAATAGCCAACCCTGAACTATTAAAACTTAAACTCTCAATTGCAGACAATACGTAAGAACGAGTCCGTAATTCCACTTGAACCGTTAAAACACTTTAGAATCCAATAAATACAACAACAATAACAGCTTTCACATGTATCTAACAAATGTGCAGTGCTTGTTTTTATAGTTGTTATCTTAAAAATGCAATAAATATTTACTTTACTTAATTAATTCATTAATTTTTTATTCAATTCATTATTTGTTATTTCTTTAACTTTTTACTTTTCGTTAATTTATTTGGCTTTTCTATGTATTTTATAGATACAAATAATAAAATTTTTAATGTGTCATTGTTTAGCGTTTCATAATCAATTAATTTCAATTAAAATGGTGCTGCTCTTTTTCTGCACTTTATACAACATTTAAGTGATCAATTTCAATGCAACACGCACTGAAATTCTGATCGTTAAGTAATACTTGCTGCAGAAGTTTATTGGTGTTTGTGTGTGTGCATTTATTCTTTTAACCGGTATCTCAAAGTATATTTTCTCTGCCACTTGTAGTTTACTGCAAGTCTAGTTTATCCACTTGAGTTTTGTAATAATTTAAAAATAAAAAAAAAATTTAAATATATTTCCAATTAAAAAAAATATTATTTTCCTTCAGCATTTGGGTGGTTGATTTTATTTACGTTTTTCTTAAATAATTTGATTGTTATTTTTCTTTAAGTGGGAACGTGGGACACCTTTTTCATTCATTTATTGTTTTGGGGTCTGTGGCGACTTTATTAAGTTGTTTTCACCACATTTTTTTCTCTGTCTCGTAAGTATTGAAGTGTTGTGCATATAAAATTATTTTTATCAATTTGTATACAACAAACAAATTCATTTAAATTAATTTCATTACATAAATTTTAACAAAAAACAAGCGCTCAAATTACTTAAACGTACTGATGATGATGATCAGTTCTATAGAATTTAAAAATTTTCTTTTTTGATTCATAATAAGTACAACCGCCTTAATAGATCGGTAAAAGAGTGTATTCGTTTGAAAAAGTTAAAATGTGATATAGTACTTACTTAACTGAACTAATAAAACATGACAGAGGACAATTTTTGAGTTCAAAAACGATTAACTTTAAAAACAAGTAGGTAGTCTTTTTAAAATCTATATTTTTTTAAGAGCCAAGGAATATTAATCATTTCTAATTGGACACTTCATTCAAGTGAAATCGCTTTGTCCATCTGTGGACACTCTGTGGTTTTATAGATACACTCTATACCTAAAATGTATAGAACTTAAAAATGTCAGTTATCCAAAAAAAAAAAAAAACACGTGTGACCGGTTCCCAGTCTTCTTCCACGAGAACCAGTAGCCTTTGAAACTTTAAAGGTCCTAGCGTTCTTAAAATGCGGAGATATGGCCAGATTTTTGCGCAATTAAATGAGCTTCTTTAGAGACTCAACATTTTCTGTAACTATCGAAGAGAGATACAATAGAGATCAGATAGCCACGGTTCCTAAAAACGACAGTTATGTTTTTGAATACTCGATTAAAAATGTCCTAAAAGAAAAATAAGCCATCGGTACAGCCGCGATACTTTTGAGCACAAGTATTGTATATAAGATGTACAATGAACGTCACCAGTTAACCGCTCTTGTTTGCTCTTGTTGTAATTATTATATTTATACTTTTTGGTATTTCATTCTACTCGCCACTGTAGGCACTGATTCTGGTAAAGAAAACATGAGCAGAAAATTTACCAATGCATGGTTTTTTCAATTTAATTTTCTATGGAAAAACATACATAGTTTTTGCGTATTTAGCAGTGTTGCCAATCCGTGTGTAATTACACATATTGTGTGTAATTTCTACTTGCATGAGTAGCCTATGCAGTGATGTTATAGACTTTTTTGAAAATTCCCTATACAGCCCGAAAAGTCCCAATTTTTCCCTACGCGCTCAAAAAAATGTCTCTACATAAATCCCTACAACTTTTAAATAAAGCCATTGGTGTTCAAGAACATAAATTTTATTTAAAGTTGTTTTACACGGATACATACGAGGGCGGATCAATAAGTCCGTGACTTTTTGAATGAAACACAGTTTTTTTACAAAAAAAAAAAAATTATTTTTCAACATAATCACCTTTTAGCTCAATACACTTAGTCCAACGTGTTTCCAATTTGTGTATCCCTTCCTTTCGAGGTCCATAAAATAGGCATTTGTTTGACCAATAATTTTATCGTTGGACCTAAATCTCTTATCACCGAGCCATTTCTAAATCCGGCTAAGTCCGGAGAATATGGCGGATGAGGTACCAATTCATGTAATTTTGCCATTGAGACTGCACACGTGTGCACCCGTGCATTATCTTGATGAAAAAGAACTTTTTTCTTGGCCATATGGGGTCGTTTTTTTTAAATCCTCGTTAAATCGGTCCAATAAGTTGGCTAATATTCGCCGTTTTTCCCTTTTGAATGTAATCGATGTGGATTATCCCGCGTGCATCCCAAAAAACTGTTTTCATCACCTTATTGGCCGACAAACTTACCTTGGCCTTCTACGGAGCCGGTTCACCCGGAGAAACCGATTGTTTAGACTGCTGCTTGGTCTCCGGAGTGTTGTAATGGATCCATGTTTCATCCACAGCTGCAAAACGCCGCAAAAACTCATTCGAATTGCGGTTAAACAACTCCAAACAATCCTTTGAAGTTGTCACACGATTACGTTTATGGTCAATTGAGAGCAAACGCGGCACCCATCTTGCAGACAGCTTTCTTAAACCCAGCTTTTTCACCATTGAAATCGATGGTGCAGAGGTTCCATAGTATTTATCAAGCTTTATTGATCCGGCCTCGTATCATTAAATCAGTTCGTTTTATAAACTAAACAAAAAATAAAAAAAAAACCCAACAACAAGTGATATTAACTTTAAATCACATTTAGTTTATTGGCTAAAAAGCGAAATAAAGAAAAGTATGTATGTATTTTGTACCTTTGGATTTTATTTGGATACAATTGTTTGCCCGTATTAGGCAGGTTTAAGGATAACATTTTTTTTCGACTATAGTCGGAAAATTAAATTTTCATTAAAATTTTCCGTTTTTGTGACTTAACTCCAAAAGTTTTTGACGTCCATCTTAAACAAGTTTTCAATTTATAGCTCTGAAAAATTTAATTTTTGTTAAAGGGGGTTTCACAAATTTACCTTAAAAACAAAGTTGAAATGGGGCAAGCGATCACTTAAAGAAATTTAACAATTTGTAATGTTTCCGTATCAACAATTTTATTAGTATTTTGTCATAAATTGAAAAAGATTGCCAAATATATACAATATTGCCACATTTTTCAAAAGTCCCTACATTTTAATGATTTCGAAATATCTGTCCTTCTTTTCCCTACAGCTATTGTTTTAGAAGATTATTCCTTACGTAAAACATCACTGAGCCCATGTGTAATTAGTTGTTTGTGTAATCTGTGTGTAATTTTATTTTGAGTTCCGGGCCCTGTTTCTCAAAACTACAAGTTACAATTCTACAAGTAAAATACGTTTAAAAAAGCAACAGTTTTACAATTGTTGTTTTTGTTTCAAATTAATTTTACTTATAGATTTGTAATTTGTAGTTTTGAGAAACAGGGCACAGTTCTTTTAATCATTTTTTGTAATTTGACTTAACGTTTGAAATTACATATTGGATTGTGATTTTCGGAAATTATAATACGATCTTTTAAACTTCACATATGTCCGTTTTCTCATGAGGCGATCATCTTCTTTCCCATTGTCTCATTTGCTTCTATTCTGTCGCAAAGCTAAACGGCACTTATCTGCCAAAAAAAATTTCTACCAGCTGACTCGTAACTTTTGCATGTATTTTGAGAGGTGTTGTGTTATATTGTTGTTTATATTGAGAAAACCAAAGTCGTTAACCAACAGTTAATCGACAGTTTGTCGATATATTGAGAAAATATAGCCATAAGAATTTTTATAAAATGTTTTTTAGAATATGTTTTAATTAGGCTTAAGTTCATTGAATTTAATTTTCATTAAATTATTTTTATGAAGACAGGAATTTTACAACATTAAATTAATTAAAATTTTATTGATTTTACTGATGGGCAACCTGTCCGTGAAGGCCTGGGTTCAAATCTCAGCGCAGTCAAGAATGAAAATTATCAATAAAATTTTAATTAATTTCATGTTGTAAAATTCCTGTCTTCATAAAAATAATTTAATGAAAATTAAATTCAATGAACTTAAGCCTAATTAAAAAAAAATATCTAAAATTTAGATTAAAAACCATTAACAGTTCAATAAAATAACCACAATACCAATATTGTTTTTAAGAATGTTAAAAGTGTGAAAATGTTGGCAAAAATATCTGTAACTTTGTTTTTTTCAGATTTTTTTTAACATTCCCGGTTTTTTCATATTTCCACTTAAGTTAATTAAAAGTATGAAAAATTTATTTATATTTACATACGGTAACCATCCGTTCTGTATTAAAGAGAACAGTACTATTTTTAAACCTTTTTTCTCTGTGAACTACTTTCTAGCCAAAAATCTTCAATTGTTCTGTTTTTGGTTTAATGTTCTGTATTTTTACCGAATTTAATAGAATAACTTAAAGAAATACATTCCCAATTCATCTGAATCTTGTCATTACTAAAAACTTGCAAAATTTTTTTTTTTTAATTTAAAGGAATAATAACTGTAAAAGTTTTAAATTTCTTTCTTTATACCTTATTTATTCTGAGGAGCACTTCAGGCTCATAAAGACCCTTTTCGAAACCAACGAAATAAAAATAATCATTTGTAAAATAAAAAAGTTAAGAACTGAGGTGTTTAGATTCGAAAAAGTTTAAACATAATACCGAAAAAAAACCCAGTGAACAGTGAACAAGCAACAATTCTTTTTTTCTTCTATCTTATATCTTCCCAAAGTATTTCATATATTTTTCTTTAATTTTTCGAACAAAAATGTAACTAAAGTTTTTTTAAAAAGTTTAGTCTATTTCTATTTCAGCAACAATTTTTGTGAAAATGTACACCCAGAGAAAAACTTTGTTTAAATATGGTCACCTCCAACAAAACTATTTTTAAATAAAATTGTTAACATACTATGGTTAATTTTAACCATATTATTGTCATCGACAACCAATTTATGGTTAAATTAGTCCTCCATCAAAAAGGCACAACCATATTATGGTTGCCTCCGAACATGTTTTGGTTAATAATAACTAAAATATGTTTAACACTTATAATAGCTTGGTTGATTTTCAACCAAAGAATGTTGCTCTTGGAAAAGAGGAAAATACTATTGTTAATTTAAAAACAAATTATTGTCATATTTAAACATAACATGTTTAGAGGCAACCATAATATGGTTGTGGGTTCTTGATGGAGGACTAATTTAACCATAATATTGTTGTCGATGACAATAATATGGTTAAAATTAACCATAGTATGTTTACAATTTTATTTAAAAATAGTTTTGTTGGAGGTGACCATATTTAAACATATTTTTTCTCTACGTGTATATGACGTTTATAATAACTTTGTTTAGTTTTGATTAAAAATTTTAACAAAATGTTTTGAAAAATAATAATAAATACTTAAAAATGTTCTCAGCAAAATTTTCAAACGATTTCTTAATAAAAATGTATGTGGTTGTGAAAAAAATTGTTGCGAAAATGTTGCTGTCATTGTGAACGAAGCTTTATGGTTTTTTTTATCTCGTTCTAAGATCGTTAAAATTCTTTTCCGATTTTCGACAAATATATCCTCGACACTTTTCTAACTTCGAAATCATTTGCTGCTTTTTTTTGCTTGAAATCCGAAATTTAAAAAAAAAATCGTGTGTAGTTTTTCTTTAAATGTGTAGTTTGGGACACAGTCGTGTGTAATTCCCGACTTCTTCACTGGCAACACTGGTCTTCAGGTCAGCACCTGCAATTTCTTTTTAATTTTTCTTAAAGATTTGAAAGCCTATCAACTCCAAATTTATTCGAGGAGCTAAAGCTGTGAATGAGCGCAATATCGAAAAAAATCGGTAAAAGACGTAAAGTTATAACGGCATTCTTGCACAATAAGTCGTAACCCTCATGACTCAGTCGCAAGGAAATGCGCCTCAATTTTGCAAAATTACACAATTCATTTTAAATTAACAGATAAAATTTCGACAAAACAGTAAAATTTCATTAAAAAATATTCATGAAGCAATATTCTATTCCACAGGGCTATCCATTTAGTGGTTTTAAAGCCGCAGGTCTGTCAAGGCTTTCAGCTGTTAAATATTTGTCATCTGAAGTGTCATTTATTTAGTGAAAGCTTTGACATTTCCGAATGTGGATCGTTTAACAACCAAAGAATGCGGAAAAATAGTTTTAAACTTACTACAATAAAGGCAGTTCAAACGTGATCACTTTTTGAGTTACATATATGGTCAGGCCTTTGCATCATCGCAATGTGCTTACCGAATATGTCGATTCCACGGCACTATGCGCTATTGCCGTTTGATAACCGAAATTTTTTTTTGGCCTGCAATTAAAGCTTATGAACTGAACGATATGTGGTTTCAGAAAGACGAGCTACATGTCAAGACCGATTTCGGCTTTGTTGCATCGGAAGTTTCCAAAAAGCTAAATTTCACGTCTTTGCCACGTCAATTGGCTACCAAGGTCATGCGATTTGAGTTATCACCGGGATGCCTCCCGAAATGTGCGGAAAAAATAGGCGAAAACTACCTCAAAAGGTCCGAATGCTGCATCCAATCTAAAGGCGAGCATTTAAACGACATTGTATTTTATACGTAATAGCAATTTCCGAGCATAATAATTAAAATAAAGTGTTATCAAAATCATAGATTTATGTGTGTTTTATTCGACTTCACTTTTGAAACCGAGAAATGGATAACCCGTTATTAAAATTTTTAAAGCTCATTATCGTATATGTATTTATAATACAATTTAAAGAATAACTAATGAAATGAAAATCTTTATTCTTTTTTTTCTATTACTCCAAAATACAATGAGTTCCTTTGAATCCCTTTACATAACACAAATAAAAAAAAAACAAATTGTCATTTAACGCTTATTCACTCGTGTTCTTACCATACAAATTTTTCTTTTACTATTTTTGGTCGCATTACAATGTGTCTGTCTGCTTTCGTACATCTTGTTTTCAAAACTGAATGAGTTTTCCTTTTTTAACTTTGAGGTTTTTTTTAAATAAGTTGATGTCGTGCATATTAAACTCGTATTTATTTCTTTTATTCTGTGTTGTTCTCAATTGTTGGATTGTGTTTTAACTCATTATTTCTAGTATTTGTTCAATATTTTTGCTTTTTTAGTTAAGTAAAGTGATTTACGCGTTATTTTACAACTTTGTTAACTAAATAGTATAAAAATTCAATTTGTTGCAAGACACTTAAATAAAACCGCCACAGAGACAAAATAATATATTTTCATTAAAATATTTTCTGTTTTACAAATATTTTTATTGCAGTCGTAAATTTTATGATTTATGTCTGGTTGTGTAATTAATACTGCCAAAAAGTAGGCAACAGTTTATTTACATTGCTTAAAAGGGTGGTCATTATAGTGTTATATATGGTTTATAAGTGTGGTGTAAAAGAAAAGAGGTGAATTATAAAGAAAAAGTATGCATGGTTATATGTGTGTTTTAAAAGAATTTTTAAAACACGCATTTTTTTTAAATTTAAAATTCTTTAATACGCTTTACAAAATTCATGAAAATCTTTTTGTAAAAAGCAAATAAAATAACAAAAATGTTTTATTTTACGCTGTAGACACACTTTCCAGTTTTGGTTTTTAGTTTTTTACTTATGTACACTGCTTGTCCAAATTCACAAAAATTGAAAGCTGTGACGTAAGCTGCACACAATTTTTCAAGATGCCATCAAAAATATAACTTAAAGTGATTGTGCTTTTTAATTTTGGCAGAATATTATATTAATTTTCTTTAATTATAGAAACAATCCATTCTTATGTACCTGCCAAAGAATCGAGAGAAGAAGGGCTACCCCGCAATGACAACGTGTTTAAAAAGATATTAGTATGGAATGGAGCGAACAGTGTAAGTGCTAGTTCACACTGTTCAAATTTAAGCCGTCAAGTCATGAGTTTTTAGGAGAGAAGGGAAACGAGAACGACATTTCTTAACCTCTCTCTCCTATAAACTCAAGACTTGAAGAATGTCAACCAGCACTTATTGTATTGAAACTTGAAAAAAAGTTTGAAGGACAACAATATGCATCTTATTCAAATGCGAAAGATTACCTCACGTAAATATCAGCAACGGGTGACAAAAACATAATGCGTTTACCAACCGCGCTGAGTGTGAGAGCAACCAGTACCCACAGGTAGAAAGTGTATACATATAAGTACATACAGTGACTCACAATTGAAATTTTGCACATATTGCCATAAATAATGATAATAAATAATAAATAAGCACCAGCAGTTAAACAAACAAATCAGACCATCACATGTTAACCACCATGTTTGACAGTCTGACGCAATTGCTTTGGATTACATTTTGGGTTGAGTTTTTTCCAGGCGTTAACTATTCCATCTGACACGAAAAGGTTATATTATCTTTCTTCCGTGAATAAAACGTGTTTCCAGAAAGTCTTTCCAGCGTAACTGTGTAGTCTAACCCCCATATTCATAAAAACGGCTTCTTGCGTGTAATCCTACTGTCAAATGCATTTTTCGGATGGTTTGCCAGTAGAAGCTTATTTTAAAATGTTGTTCGACCCTATCTTGTAGTTTGGGTGCACTCAGTCTTGGTTCAATCTTGATTTGGTCGACAATCCATCTTTCCCGGCGCTCTGTAAATAGTTTTTTGTTGCTAGTTTTGGCTTCTTTATTATTTGACCCCCATTTTACAAGCTGGGAACCTGGCTTTTTAACCTAATTTGGATACGCTGAATCCAGTGGTGCTAACCGTTTTTATAGGTTTCTCTGGGTTTCGGTTGTACAACATATATGTATTCACGTAACTCAAAAACGGTTTAGTGTATTGTACAAACTCAAGAAACCGAATTTCCACAATAAAATTTCGTTTATGTATTTAAGAATTTCCTTTGCCACAATAAAATTATGTTCCTAAAACGACTACGCATATTAGCAAAAAGTTTAATCTTGCTTAAAGAAAATTTTATTGCGGTTCTTTAGTTTGTTCAATTAACTAAACCGTTTTATGCGAATACATATATGTTGTGCAACCTCCTTCATTTTCGAAATAACGGTATATCTCGAAAACAAGAGCTTACCTAAAAAATGGTTAGCACTACTGGATTCAGCGTACCCGAATTAGGTTTAAACGCCAGGTCCCTCGCTTGTCTCACAAAAAGTGTTTCTAGCACAGTGTAATTAATTGGAGATGAAAATCAAAATAAAATATTGAAAAGTTTCGCTACTTTAATGATTTGTATACGTGGATTATTTTCATTGTGACATAATCTTGACCTTTTTTTTAGCTTTTAGCGTTTCATTTAATAGATTTTTTACATTATAAAGTTCTTACTCGAAAGTGGACCAATTTCACTCTGATGCACAGTATGTATGTTTAAGTTCGTAACTCTGATTGTAATTTCTATAATATCGATCTAAAGCAAATGAGCTATTTTTCTATTCTATAGTTCTTAAATATAAAAAGTTTGTATTCAATATTGAAAATGAGCCAAGTCGTGCCATTATTTTACCTGGTCCCTATACAAGTTTTCTCCCGAATTTATAGTTTTGGTTCGATGGGGTCCATACACAAAAAGCGCTGGGTCTTTGTTCAATTACTTAGTTTCAGTTTGATTATACTGGGTGTTGATGACTTCTTTTTCAATTGGAAATAAACAATTAAAAAAATTAAATTAAAATAAAAAATGTTGTTAGATATTAATTTTATTCATTTTATTTTCTAAATTTGGTTACAATAAAGGCACATTTATATTGTACCCTGGTTATAATTAAACTAATAATATTATTTGGAATCTCTTTGAGAAAAATGCTCAATATTTTATAATTCTAATACTAAAAAATTAAGCTATTTGTTAAAGGACATGTTTGAACATGTTTATACAATATTGTACAATTCTTATACTAGAATAACGAATTAAAAATAAGATGGGAAATAGTTTTGTTTAAATACATATTTACATAAAAAAAATGTTAAACCCAATATACACGATGATTTTTTTTTTTTTTGCTTAACAAAACACGACTGGTAGAGAAAAAGACATGATTTGTGCTTTTCATTTCTATTGTTCATATATCTCTTTACACTTCCTTTTGTTTTTCTCGTTATGTATAATTTTTTTTACTTTAAAGTGACATGTTTTTTTTCTTTATTTTTTATTTTTCTTAAGTCTGTTCATAGAAAATTGCCTACAGACTATGGATTTAATACTCTTGAAATATGTACTTATGTACATATATTTAATATTATATAATAAAAGCTCAAATATAATTATCTTTATTCGACCTTTAAATTTTCAATCCTATATTAATAAACAAGGTCGAGGCCACAGTTGTTTTTTAATAAATTTTTTTCTATATTATTTTTCTTTTTTCAATATTTTCCCCATCCTTTGGATGGCATCTTCAGGAATAATAAAACTATTCGCGTTCACATGTAAAATTTCACAGCAAAATTGCATACTGAAAAAAGAAAAATAAAACCGAATAAAATTTATTAAAAAACAACTGGGGCCTCGAGCTTGTTTATTAATATAGAATAATAAAAGCTCTTTTATATTTGATTTGGATACATCAAACTTCACAATGTATTTATATTTAATAAATCTAAGTCATTAAACGATCTAATCCTCGGACTAAAATATAATTATGACGATAAAAATAACCAATTTTTAAATTATTAAAAGTTTTAATCAAGGACCGGAAAACGTTTTTTTTTATGTTTTTTAAAAACTATTTATCATTAGTGTTCGAAAAATATTTTAAATTGTACAATAACCAAAAATAGATAAAAATATTTTATTTGATATTGTTTCTTTAAGTTCAAAATAATAAAGTTCTCAAAAAAATTCTAAAAATTTGTTTTTGTTTTCAATATATTTATACGAAAGAAAGAATTCTTTCGCACATCGGAAATAGGCTAAAGGTTTTTAGAAAAATATTTTTTTATTTGTACTTTTTGTACAAAAAATTACGAACCGAAAATTGAATTTTTTCTTTTTAAAAATTTAAAAATCATGCGTACAAAATAATTTTTTTTTTCATCAGTTTAAAAAAATAAAAGCAAACACAAAAAAAAGATATTTATTTTATCAGTACAATATTATTTTGTACATGAAAAGAAAAAAATGAACCGAAAACTTAAGATTGAATTTTTTTAATTGACAAAATTTAAACTCATACGTTCAAAATTATAGTAAAAAATATAAAGCTAATTAATAATAAGTAGTTATAACATGACAAAGATTATCCTAGAACTAAATAGTAATCTTATCAATTAGCTTGATGTTGAGTTTGAGCAACAATAAATTTTCTACATGCTCAGAACTTAAATTCCTTCTATTTTTGGTCATAATAATTGGCAAAGCACTGAAGGCTGTCTGCACAGATACCTGTATTGCGGGTACAGCTAATGCAACAGCAGCTAGTTTTAATAATTAAGGATCTCTAAGGATTTTTTTTAATTTTAAATACAATTTTAATTTGAACTTCAAATTGAGTTTTTATTGTTAGTTTCTAAAAACAAAAAAAAAATATTTTCTCAAAAACGTTTTTTTAAGAACTTTATTATTTTGAACTTTGAAGAACAAATAAAACAAAATAATTTTTTTTTGTACAGTTGAAAACATGTTTTGAACACCAATGATAAATATTTTTCAAAAAAAAAAAAAAAAAAAAAAAAAAAAAAAAAAAAAAAAACGTTTTTGTGTATTTTTAAGATTTTTGTTATTTGGTTTCTTTTCATGTACAAAACACATATTGTACTTTAAAAATAAATATCTGTTTTGTGTTTCCTATTTTTTTTTTTAACTGATAGAAAAAAAATTTTATTTTGTACGCATGAGTTTTGAATTTTTCAAATGAAAAACTTAAGTTTTAAGTTTTCGGTTCTTAATTTCTGATGCCTGGTTTTAATATAAAAAACAAAATTAATGAAACCTGTTGTTTGTAAACACGAAATTAAACGGTCAACAAAAAAAAAATAAGCATGGTTAAAAAAAATGTATTTCTAAAAAAAAATTCATGCAACTAAAAACCAACTGTCTGTTTGCCGATATACATAGAAAGATTTCGATAATCTAGGTAGAAAGAATATACATAATAATTAAAATAAGCAATATTCTGGCTAAAAGTCATCGTATGAATGCAAAAGCAACTACAAAACAGAATTGTAAAAAATACTTTAAAAAAATCATCGTGTAAATTATGTCTGAATATCATTTAAATTAGGGATTGCTGTTCAGTTTTAACCGAAATCGAAACCGCGGTTTTGAATGCCTAAAAACCGAAACTGAAAACCGACAAAAAACCTCGGTATTCAGCTATTACCGCACAAATATATTTATGCTTAAAGAAATTACAAATTATACATTACTCAAAATTCTCTTATAAAAAGTTTATACATTACAGCCGGCCAAAATGGCAAGGTGTTTAAAAAATTCTTAAAATCACAAAAAAGTACTGAGAAGGTGCTGCATCGGTTAAAAATAGAAGGATCTTTCATCGAAATCTTATTTATAAATTAACAAAATGTTTTTTTTCGAATATTTTTTTTTGGTGTATTTATAAATTTTTAAGAGAACTTTTTTTTATAATATGGAAATTAAAAAAAAAATCACTCAAAAATGTCAAAATATGTATTGAAAGCCAAAATATGCATTTTCACCAAGATATGCAACAATATTCAAATCAATTCACCCATTTTAACGCAAATTTAATGATTCGGAAAAATAATTGGTCGACATCGTTCTAAAGCTGTCGACAAAAAACAAGCATATGCATCTGAATCGCCATATTAATTACCAATAAAACTTGGCAGCATACTAAACCTTTTTTACTTATTTTATAATACAAATTTTATTTTAGAAATGACTGAACTAAAATACGGAATTTCGAAACATTTCAAATTATCAGACAATATATAATATTTGTAAGAAAATCCGAAAACTTAACCGAAACCGACCAGTTATAATCATTTTACAATCGGAATCGCGGTTTCACATTTTTACGGTTTTAGCAAACTCTAATATAAATTAACTTATATACAAAAACAAAAGTTTTGTGCGTTAAGTAAACAAAATATCTACCTCTACCTTAAATTCAGCAAACAGATCTTGTGGCATTAGAATGTAGTTAATACCATAAGAAGTGCACAAATCAATGCTTTTTGCGATTAAAGTCTTCTTATTTCAAGTCTCTGTTACTGGCTTGGATTTACTTCGATATTTGCGCACAAATGCTTCCAAAACCCAACCGGCAATGGCCAACAAACATAAAGCATTAAGAAAGTTCAAAGCAAACGCATAGTTGGTTTTATCACGTATAAGACCTGAAAGATAAAAAATATATCACTTCATATAAAAGAAAATCTAATGAAATCTTACCAATCAAAGGACCAAAAGCCAGCGAAAATAAGCCCGACATTAGAAGCTGTAAACCAGCAGCAGCTGGTAGCCTCTTAAGTGGCACATATCCGGGTATAATCAGAGACCAAAATACCGTCCGGAAGGCCTTATTCAAACCCAACCATACAAATATGCCAATCATAACGTAAAAGTTTCTCGTAAACGATAGAAAGAGGCGCCCAATACACATGCCCAATATGCCCAAAAGAAAGAAGGTCTTGTTGCTTAAATTGATTTTAGCCGTTATTAGTGGTATAAGGAAGCGTATAATTAAATCAAATGTTCCCAGCAAGGACATGGCCAAAGCAATTTGATGGTTTTCAAATCCGAAATCAGACAATATGAAGGGCGTCAAAATGGCGAAATTAATTTCAACGAAATTGATTAACGTCAAGCCCATGGACAAATTAACATAACCAAAATCACGTAATAAGTCCAGATCAAAGAACACCACCACTTTCATGTACCATTTTAGACTTTTCCGTCTCTCGTTTTCCTCTTCCATCATATCCGTTTCGAGCTGTTTTTCTTTCTGTCTTTCTCTTAAAAGCTCTAACTCTGCCTGCACTGCTGTATTGGCGTTTAATGCTTTGTTGTTATTGCTCACGTCTTGAACTTTGTAGTTATCATATTCCTCTTCTTCTTCTTCATGTTTTTCTTCTTTTATACTATAACTAATCGAAAAACTGCGTACTTTAGCCGAATTACCGTTACTTTTTATACTTTCCCGACTAGTTAAACGTTTTAATTCCATCATTTGCGTGCCTTCTTGGGTTTTATCCCAAGAATCCAATCGATTTCTAATGGAGGGAGAGTTCAAAGAGGTCCTCGAACCAAACCAACCATCATTGGCGCGAGGCAATACCGGTGTTTCTGGTTCAACGGGCTGAGCTATGATGTAATCATCTTCTTTCTGGGTAACAAACTTCTTAGAAGCTTCTGCATCTTTTGGTTGTTTCTTCACATGCCATTTTACCGGTTGGTATATCAGAGAACAAGCCACTGTATTTAGTGAGAGACCAGCAAAGAATAATACTGTTCCCTGTACCCCTAAATATTCTAAGAGGAAGGTGGCTACATATGGCAAGCAAATTGGTCCTAAGCCCGCAACACCAAATTGATAAGCTGTAGCAGTACGTCTTCTTTCTTTGAAATAGGTATTTACAGCTAAAGATGAAGCTGATACGGTAAGACCTCGTCCAAAACCTGGAACAGGTTATTAAAGATTAAGGTTATTAATATTAAAGTTAATTTTGATTTAAGTGAAAAATTATTTTGAACTTACCATAACAGCATGAAAATGATAGACAATAGTACAAAAATGAATTTGCAAAGACACATGCAAATAAACCTATGAATGTAAGAAATGACCCAAATAGTGCCACCTGGCGGAAAGAAAATCTGCGAAATATGGGCCCGTTTAAAAGACCTGCAATATAAAAGAGTAATGCATAAATTAATAGATATTTTTACCTACTTCCAAAACACCATGGTCCACTTGGACTCGCATCGATCATATTGATATCAAGGTAAACAAAAATCTAATTTAATTTTACCGGAATTATGCTTGATTTTATATAAATTTTCTGAATATATCGCCATTCATATAAAAATTTCTTTAATTAATACATAACATAATACATATCGTTACCTACAACGCACATTTTGACAATTTTACAGGAGAAGCAAAAAACTATTAAAAATGGTAAATTGATAAATTGCCTTAAGCTGCTTATAATTATTTTTTTTTTTTTTTTTTTGTAAAACAAATTAAAAACAAATTAAAACAATTAACACATTTGCATATAATGAAAACTGTTAGTTATGTCTATTAGCGTTTATCTTATACTATTTTGGAGATAGGCTTTTTGTCTTTTGTTAATAAAATCTATAATTTTGGTCGAAAGATTCCAAAATTTGTTGTGGACATGTGTGTTGATGCAATACATCAGAGTCAATGAAAAAGTCGATTTTTAATTTTTGGCTAGTTAGGACCTTTTGCGTTTTAGTTAACGATATGTAACTACAGTAGAGCATACCATCTTACACACAAAACCAGTAGGAAAGTATAGTCGGTCAAGCCCGACGATATGATTCCCTAAACCACAGTATATAAGAACACATTGTTGCGAGTGTACCTAGTGGGGATCTACACTCAAAATATTATGTAGGTAAATTCCACAGAAAATTCGTTTTAAACAACTACAAATTTATTTAAAAAATGGATCATTTACATTTCATTTAAAATAAATGAATTTTACATACATTTTTTATTTATTTTTTATTTAACAGTATATTCCGTTAAATTTAGCAGTTATTGCTTTGTAAAAATATAATTTTACTGAAAAAAAACTAAACTACATAACAGTAATACTCGTAGTACGGAAAAACATTATTTTTTGTAGTTTGTTTTTTGAATAACAAACGCAAATGTTAAAAATAAATTGATTCGTAAAATAACTGTATGTTCATTAAATTTTAGCAGTACGGAAAACGAATTTAATAACCTACAATCAGTTACTGTAATAATTTTATGAATGTAGTTTTGGAAAATGCATAGCTAATATGGCTGTATGAATATGGATCTATTAATGTTTTAAATTTCATCAAAATCTCTTAGATAGTTTCGGAGAGGCAGAAATTGCCCTCTATCTCCCCTCGTGGTCCTAGTTTTTAAGAATACATAGCTTATGTGTCCATATTAATATCTATCTATGTTTTAAATTTCATTAAAATTGGTTTGATAGTGGAGAGCAGCTTGTATGGGGACTATATGAAATTATGGACCGATTCGCATTTTCAACAGGCTTGGTCTTTGTGCCAATTTAAACCTATGTATCAAATTTCTTTACGTTATCTTCAAAATTGTGACCAGTACTTTGCGCACAAGGTTACATGGACAGCCAGTCAGCCAGCCGGAAGGACATCGTTAGATCGACTCGTAAAATGATTCTGTGTCGATCGGTATACTTTAAGGTAGGACCAATATTTTAAGGTGCTACCCACATCAGCAAAAATGCATAATACCTTCTCCACTATTGTGGTGTGGGTATAAAAAAGTAGAAACAGAGATCTGGTGGACTATGGGATACTTGAGATCAATGGCTTTTAGAGCAAAACATAAGTCTACTCTACAATAGAGCGAAGCATACGCGTAGGGATGAGGACTGGAGTAACTTTAGGATAAGTTATAATAGGTATAAGGGAGATATTAGAAGGGCTAAAAGGGACTCGTGGATCAAATTTAGCGAGTCAGTGGAATCTGTAAATGAGATGTCCAGGTTCAGAAGGATTTTATCCAAGGACCCTGTGGTCCCGGGATTTATTCAGAGACCGGACGACTCATGGACGGAATCTAGCTCAGAATCTCTCTGTTTGCTTATGGAGACTCACTTCCCGGGTTGTGTGGATCCTGGGACGGGCGAACAGGTGGGGTGTGGTAACCCCTTTTCTGGATCGCGCTCGGGTGGTGAGATAAGGGAGGCGGTGGGGGATATCATCACCTTGGATAAGGTTACATGGGCGGTTAATACTTTTGGGTCTTACAAATCGGCAGGACCAGATGGTATATTTCCGGCTATGCTACAGAATATCCAGGGATCATCACTCCTATTGCTGGTGGAACTATTTAGGGTATGTCTGCTTAATGGCTACATTCCTAGAGGGTGGAGAGAGGTCAGGGTTATTTTCATACCTAAGGCAGGTAGAACCGGTCACTCTAAACCCAAGGATTTTAGACCTATCAGCCTATCGTCTTTTCTTGTGAAGACATTAGAAAGACTGATTGATCTGCATCTGAGGACGAAGATTGACGCCGGCATCATCAGCGGCGCTCAGCATGCCTATCTTAAGGGTAGGTCTGTTGAGAGTGCGCTTCATGATGTGGTGGGTTATATAGAACGGGGATTGCGAGACAAGGAATACACCTTGGCGGCATTCCTGGATATAGAGGGGGCCTTTAATAATGTGAAAATAGAGGCTATAAGGCAGGCACTGGGTGATTTAGGTGTTTCGTTATTCTTGGTCGAATGGATAACTCTGATGCTTAGCAGTAGAGTTATTCACTCGGACTGGGGAAACGAGCGCTTAAGGAAACTCGTGACTAGGGGGACCCCACAAGGGGGAGTTCTCTCTCCCTTATTGTGGCTCTTGGTTGTCAATGTCGTTCTGGGACGTTTTGACAGTATAGGTCAGAAGGTCGTCGCCTACGCGGATGATGTAGTTATATTGGTATCGGGCAAGTTTCTGCCGACAATTAGCGATGTCATGCAAGGGGCGCTGGGCGAACTGGCAGCATGGGCGACTGATAAGGGCTTGGGAGTTAATCCGGAGAAGACAGAATTAGTTCTTTTCACTAGGAGGTACAAGGTGGAGAATTTTAGGCTGCCGGTACTAGGGGGAGTAGAGCTTAGGCTATCTGATAGTGCTAAGTATCTAGGAGTTTTTCTGGACAGTAAGCTGTCCTGTAAGAGGAATACTCAGGAGAGGCTAAAGAGGGGTCTCAATGCTTTCTATGCTTGCAGATCGTCGATAGGTAGGAGTTGGGGACTCCGGCCGTCAGTTGTGGGATGGCTGTACACTTCGGTGGTTAGACCCATTCTTACGTATGGATGCTGTGTTTGGTGGGAGGCATTGAAACTAGCTAGTCGGAGGGACCTTCTGTCTAAGGCTCAGAGGTGTGCTTCGATCGGCATGACAGGTGCCTTGAGAAGTACGCCTCAGGCGGCTCTGGATGTTATTCTTCATCTTCTGCCTATAGAGCAGTATGTGTGGGAAATGGCAGCAAGGAGCATTCTTAGGCTGAGGGAGCTAGGACTGTTAGGAAATTTCACGGGGGGTCACTCGCGGATCTTGAGTGAAATTGGTACTAGTGGCTATCACCTAGGCTCGCCCGGCTCTACGGATTATTTGGTCACTAGGGTCGATTTTGGGCGTTTGCCAGAGGTGATATTGCCTTCTAGGGAGAGCTGGTCAGGGCAGGGCAGATTGTATAGGGGATTTGCTATTTTCACTGATGGCTCGAAGATGAAGGGCACGGGTGCGGGGGTCTACATTGAGGATCTGGACATCAGAAGGTCATATAGACTTCCCGACGACTGCAGTGTATTTCAGGCGGAGGTTCTGGGGGTTCTCAGAGCCGTGGAATTGGTAGGAGCTAACATTGCCAAGGGCTCGGAGGTCACCATATATGTGGACAGCCAGGCGGCTCTTAGGGCCTTAATGGGCTGTTATGTGAACTCCAGGCTAGTGGACGATTGCAGGAGGGCTCTAGGAGTAATCTTAGGGAATTATGTTGTGAGGCTCTGCTGGGTACCAGGTCACTGCAACATCACCGGCAATGAGATAGCTGATGAGTTGGCAAGACTGGGCTCGGAAATGGAAGATCCTGACAGTTTGCAAGTGGTCAGGCCTCCAATGGGCTTCTACTTTGGGAGAATTAGGGAATGGATTCTGAACAGGACTAATCGGGCTTGGCGGGGCCGAACGGACTGCCGAGTATCGCGCACTCTGTGGCCGATGCTTAGTAGGTCAAATTCGGACGCGCTGCTGGGTAAGAGTAGGGCCTGCGTCAGGACCATGATAGGTATTATCACGGGCCACTGTATGATAGGCAGAATGGCGGTGAGAATGGGGTCTGGGTTATCGGATATATGTAGGCTGTGTGAGGACCCAGAGGAGCTGGAGACAGTTGAGCACTTTCTGTGCCACTGTCCCAGGCTACAGAACAGCAGGCTGAGGTGGCTAGGTAGCAGATTCCTGCACGAATTAGGAGATGTCTCGGGCTGCGGGCTCGAGAATCTGATGGGATTCGTAATGGGAATGACCTGGCTGCGCGGCAGGAGGCTGGGAAACATGTAGGGCAGTTTTTCCTGTTTGGTAGGGTTGTGTTTTGCTTGTTCTGTCCGATTTCTTATCTTCCACTATCTTCCTTCCCTGTGCTTTCACCATTTACTTCTACTACTCTGTCACACTAGACATCTTTCTCTTCTTTCTTCCTTTGTTTCACTAATTAAAGGCATCACAATGGACCATATTGGTCTCTGGGTGAGGGTGTGAAGTTTGCTTCACACCAGCCTTTCTAACCTAACCTAACCAAAGTCTACTCGAGACAAAAACTTTTATATATCATACTTTATCATGAACTTTGAAAAATAAATTTGTATATAAGACGTACATTTCTTAAAGGTATCTTTTTTAATAATTGTTTATTTAAGTTTCCCAATAAGCACTCAAATTTTAGAAAATCAAGTGCTTTAAATATTGCTAAAATTCGGTTTTAGTTTATGCCCAATTTTTAAGTCAAATTTCAGTTCATACAAAAATGTTTGAAACAATTTTTTTTAACTTTTGTATTGCTTAAGTTATCAAAAAAAATATTTGTGAAAAAATATTTTTGAAAATGTATTTCTGTGCGCTAAAAGGGAGGAAAAGGATTTTAATCATTTCGAAAAAAATTAAACTATTAGTTTCCTTGGAACGAGGTCTCCAAAAAAAATAAATACACATACATATACATGCATACATATGTATGTATATATGTAATATTTATGTAGTATTACGGAAAAAATTTAAATGTAAATCTAATGGTACCATTGGTGTTATTGTGTTTGATACCGTATAATATTACTCGAGCACCAAAAAATTATACCATCGTATAGCACTTTTAAATTCTTTTCCAATGGTATCCCATTTGTATGCTGATGCTTTATAGTAAAATGTGAATAAACCAACAAACTCTTTAAGATGATCAATAATTTTTTCTTTATTAAATTTTTTTTAATTTGATTTCCATTGGAATTGTAGGCTTGATTTATATTTATGGTTTTATAGGTTTGCTTTATACTTGATTTCAAAACTTGAATTCAAGTTTAATTGTTATGTGTTTGCGGCTGGAATTTTATTGTAGTTCAACGCTTGAATTACACTGTATTTACATTGTTATGTTCGACTGGATTTCCAGTACCGATTTTGCTGGAGAATGTTTCAAGGCTTGAAAATTGAAAACAGGACTGGAATTACACTTGATTTATACTTGAATTCCAGCAAAATTGCTTATTGGGTTATTAAAAATGTACTTTTTCAAAATGAATATTTTAACTTTTTTTTTTTTTTTTTTTTTTATGTAAGTTTTAAACCCACTCTTGTCCTGATCTTTTTAAATTCTCTTTTTCTCGACTTACCTGTTATAGCTGATAGAGCAATTTGTATATTAATAATTGTAGTCAACTGAGAGCTCGATATGCCCAATTCAAGCATATGATCACGGAAGATAATACCGAACTGTTGCGCCAAGGCAAATGTTACTAACTGAAAGTAAAAATTTGATTGTTCAATTATTGTAATCGATAATATAAATCACATCTATCTTACTATATTAACACCACTAGCTATGGACACCAACCAACCCCAACCTCCATCGGGGGCTACGAAGTTATCACCCAAATCACTTTTATCTCTTCGTTTCTTTTTTACCGGTTTCATACTGCTTTTGTTATTGTAGTTTAATTTACTATCAGGTATTATGAGTTTGGGTAAATTTGCAGTATCTGTCAATTTTGCCTCATGGCTATTATCTCTAGTTGCAATCACCGCAATTCCATTTGTAGGTGTTTTCAAAATTCCAGTTTTTTTATCTCCCATCGTCTGAATTTTTGTAATTTCTCATTACTCTCCAACTCGAATTGCAATCTGCAAATGATTTAAACGGTCTATTATTTAATTTTTACGGTTATGGTTTCAATTTAATTTTTTTAAAGGAGACGTAAATAAAAAAATATATACAACTATAATGTTTTCCTAGCCACGCGTTAATTTTGAATTAATACAAGAACAAATTATGTATAATGAAAACATCGGCGTATAATCTGGGAAGAAAATAATCGCAATAAGTAGTCTGAGTTGACTGTGTTATAAATAAATAAATGTACCACATAAATTTGTACTTGAAATTGTGTTATTTTGATAAGGATTATTGTTACAACACTTTGTTTTAAGGTCGTTTTAATATTTTTATATTTCCACCTTTCGTTTACGATCGAAAAATGATAGCGTAAAGGTTTCCACACATTTGCAATATTAATGTTCATTAATTGGATGTTTCAGAATCTAAATAGCCTAACTCCACTTTTTGAAAATTTCTCAATTTTGTTATACATATTACCATGGTAGAATAAGTACAAGGTATTAGGGATGGGTAATAAATATCGATATATCAAAATATCGATATTTAAAAAAATTATAATCGATATTTATCGCCGATATAAAAAATTCCGATATATCGATACATCCATATTTATCTACGACTATTAAATTCGATATTTTTAAGATCTCTTTGTAATAAAATTCAACATAACTGAAGTTTAAAATTCAACATTTTAACCATTGCTCAACTGCTTACAATACTGTTGTTTTTTAAGAATTGCATCATATGTTTTTTAACTAATATTAAGAAAGTAACGGTGCTTTTCCATTGTACATTTTCATAGATTACACAGTTTAGTTTTCTCTCAGCTTTTTTTTTAGAGATGACAACAAAAAAGGGTTCCTACAATTATGCAAAGAATCGCTTTAATTATGGCGTATTAGCAGCTATAGACTAAAGAAAGTTGGAATGTTAATAATAAAAAAAATATTTTTTTTTTTTATTTGAGCATGTTCTAATATATTAAAAATAAAATATTGCACTATTTTATATATAGTATAGTATGTGTCACAAGTTTGGCTTACCGGTATATAATCCGGCATTATATAATCCCAATTAATTTTTTTTTTTTATATTTCATATGGCGAATAAATTAAAATTTTGTTGTATTCTTTACTTTTTTTGAAGTTTTTTTTATTGAAGAATTAACTGCCGGTCCCTCGATTTCAAGCGAAATCTTCGTTAGCATAACTTACCTTAAAAACTAAATTGTAAAATGGGTTTTTGTTTTTAATAAAAGTTAAGCAAATGAAAGCTTCGTTCGAAATAGAGGGACAGGCAGTAAATTTGAAATTAAAAGAAACAACAAAAAGTTAGAATGGAATTACATGTAATATGTTTGTGCATATATAAATATGTATTGACATAGGCATATTAAGTTTTTAAATTTGGTAATAATTTCAGCTTAATACGTTCGATACATCGATATATCGATATTTTTAATTAATAAATATCGATACTCTTAAAAAATATCGATACGATATATATCGATATTTTTTTTCAATTTGCCCATCCCTACAAGGCTTAGTCATTAGAAATTTTGGCCCTAATCATGTACAACGCAGCGCAACGCCACAGAACTAACGCAACGCCAAAGAATAACATTGAAAGCACAAACAATGTCATAAATATTTTGTAATTTTGTTGTTGCTTTCTACAGAAATTCACATTGCGTTTTAAAATTTTAAACGCTCCATTGCTTGTGTCGTTGAAAATTTTCAAACGGTACATGAATTTCTGTTGAAAGCAACAACAAAATTACAAAATATTTATGACATTGTTTGTGCTTTCAATGTTATTGTTTGGCGTTGCGCTGCGTTGTACATAATTAGGGCCTTTGTTTTCAATTTTAAAGCCCATATAACGTCAAACAAAAGAAAATAAGGAGCAAAAATTAAAACAAGCGCTAAAAATCAAATAAGTTAATTTGACATTTCATGGGTTAATAATGACAACTCTCCCTAATGAACATACCTGGTAGATATTATACTATGCATATTTATATCTCGCAAGTGGTGAACTCTATGAAGATTATTTTGTTCTTCTATTATTAAAATATTTTCAATTAAAAAACATGAAAAATCGGTAGAGGGTTGGAATCTTATTTGCTTTTTATCAGAAGCTACCAGCCAGATAATTGGAAAATGTACAAAATTAAGCCTTAATATATTGTTGTATTATAGGGCTGCTATACGTCCTGGTTTTCCAAAATTTGTCCTGGATTTAGGCAATTTCTCCTGGTGTCCTGGTTCACTCTTAAATTTTCCTGGTGCTTCGGTACAGATAAATGCAGACAAAAATTTAGTTTAAGCCGATTTTGTTATGAACAGAGGTTAGGCTGTCTGTTTACATAAATCAATTTTTCCAGCAACTGTTGCCTGCGGTAAACGTCGTTCAACTAATCGATTACAATAAAGTTAAGGCATAGTTTCAATTAATCTTTTATTTTTGCTTATTTATTTTTATGTTAAGTTTTGTATCTGTTGTTAAATTGTTTGACCAAAATTTTGAAATATAATGTTGATATAATTAGTTCTTGGAATATTTAAGATTATGTTGTATGTTCGGTTGTGATTTGTATTATGTGTCCTGGTGGACGGGTTAAGGCTTCTGGCAGATCTACTGTAGTATGCAATACTTCGCCTCGCGTGCTCGCCAACTTCCTTTTGCAGCATCATAAATTTTGGCTATCAAATTTTCCAACATCAATTATTTACTCTACTTTTTATTATTCTTCTGACACATCCAATTGATATTTTACAATATTTGTAGGTTGCACAACAAATGGGCCGGCTTCCATACAAAAACAAGAATTTTTTGCCACGCCCCAAAATAAAGCACTTTTTTTGTTTTGTATAGCTGGTTCATAGCTTGACTACAGCTCCATGTTGCCATTAACTTTTTCATTCCGAAAACATATTCTGGGCGCTACTTATGCCATCTTGGAGCCTTTCCTCCTTATCTTCAATTATTTGCACGTGCGAAGAAAGTCCTTCTAAAACTAACTATTGCTAATGCATATCTTTTACAGAGATTGATGTGTTTTGCTAAGGCGTTATTGTAAAGAGAACAAATTCGACTGAAATTCTGTAAGTCTAACTTGAACGGATAACCAAACACAAATCCTGATAAATTAATGCATACCTTTTACAGAGAGACTATGGCTAGCTTTAAGTATACTCACTTGTATGCCACGCCTCAAAATTGAGCCCCTTTTAAATAATAATAGCAATAAAGTACTCAATTAAAATGTGCAGTGATGGGTACATTAAAATTATATCGCAATTGATAAATTTATTAATACTTTCCATAATATTTTAGATGATATTTTTAAACGAATTTTTAGACCTAAATTTTTTCACTTTACAATTGTAAGCCAAAGCAAGTTGTCATTATGATATTCAAAGCTGTCAAATTGTACACAAAAGGAAAAAGCTTTTTTAAACATAAATAGATATCGCACTTAATCAACAAGAGGGTATTTACTCATAATTTAAAAATGTTCTGTAGAAGCAAAAAAATTTTTAATTTAACATTGAAGGAATATAAAAAAATTTTAAAATCGACCGTTCCATTACCAAAAAGTAGACAAAATAGCACGATATCTTAACAGCGGGTAGATATGCATATAACGTGTCGATGTTTTCGAAAAAGTGCAAAAATAAAAATTTTGTGTTAATACCCTCTTGGTCATTAAACGCGATATG
Source organism: Pollenia amentaria (assembly GCA_943735925.1). Taxonomy (NCBI): domain Eukaryota; kingdom Metazoa; phylum Arthropoda; class Insecta; order Diptera; family Polleniidae; genus Pollenia; species Pollenia amentaria. Next base: position 191,793,982 of record OX031008.1, on the reverse strand, counting down.
TGCGTTTCTACTAGGGATGCCAATCGGGACTGATTTTTTAAAATACCGGGATTCGAGTTTTTGGAAATCCCGATCCCGAAATTCCGGGATTTTCAGGATTCCGGGATTTTTCAAGATTCGGGATCAATGTGTTTCTTTAAGATGCTACTTGTTTTTAATTAACAACACTTTTTGAATATTCAAAAGGTTACGTAACATAAATTTTTAAAAATGAAAACAACAAAACAATTTATTTTATACATATGTTTATAACACTGGCCTCACCCATGATCAAACTGGTCAGATTCTGAAAAAAGCTTAAAAAAATATACGTATCTCTCAGTTTTTCTAGATCAATTCATTTCGGTTTTTTGACAGCAATTCAATTTTTAATGTGAATTAATTTTTGACGACATTAATACACTGCAAAGTGTAGTCCCTCATCGATCTCGATAGCTGAGTAAAAAACTGTAAAACTATGTCGACTGCAGTGCAGTACACCTCCAGGGTGAGGGCGAGATTCGCAATGAATAATTTAAGTACGTTTGAAATTTATTTTAAAACACCATGTTTATACAAATGTTTCTTAAAACAGATTTAAAGTTTAAAAAATTTATTTATGAATACGTCAGATAGTGTTTATTTATAAAAAAAAAATTCTTTTATTTACCGATGTTTTTTAAGCGAATTTTTTATTTTTATTGGACCGGAAGGAATATGAGCTATTTCATCAATATTACGACTTAATTGTTATAATTATATCAACGTTTATTCTTTAGTTTCTGAACAAAACTTTAATTGGATCGTGAATAATTTTTATTTTTTGCTTGATATATAACAATTGTTTCTTGATTTCTATATTTTGCATAAAAATAATCATTTTTATTTTGGTATTATGTCTTAAGCCAAAGCTGAACTTGCTAAAAGTAATTGTAAAAAAGGCTTGAGATGTGAATCTTCAAATATCGTTTCAACTTAAAATAATGGTTTTTATTAAGCAAAATACAAAAATCCAGAAATATATCAAGCAAAAATTAAAAATTTTAAATACTCGCTGTGTGCCAAAAACAAAAATTAAACTCAAAAATAAGAATTATTTGCAATAAAAAATATAACTCAAATATAAATTTTAATAATTTGTTTGTATATGGTATAAAAATTCAATAAAAACGAACAATTTTGTACATAAAAGTTGATATGTTAAAAATCCCGATTTATTAATCCCGAAAAATCCCGCGATTTCGGGATTTCCCGTTTGGCATCCCTAGTTTCTACTGATGTGCGTAGTACATAGAAATCTAGTATATCGGACTTATTAAAGTGATCTATCCATGTCCGTCCGTTCGTCTGGCTGGTTGTATGTCCATGTTAACCTCCAGAGTACAAGGCCGTTTCAATTGTCATAAGGACGAAGCCTATAATGGTGAGATTTGGTATATAATTTCAAATAATCCCTATGTTAACTTCTTTCAGAAATATATTCTTTGTGTCCACAAACCATGTGAGTTTAGATTATATATAAAAGGAAAACATTTAATTGCAGATTAAATTTTTTTAGGATAGCTTCACATTTAGTGAAAGCTCTCATACAAATATGACTCCCGAAAATAACTTAACCTTCTTTTACAATGTTAATATTAATATAAAATTTAGGGGCAGACCCTTAAATCTTTTTAAGACCATAAATCTTATTTATATGATGATATCTTAAACACCCTTATCGTGAAAAACAAGTGGAATTTTTGTTCCCATGAAACTTTTATTCCCCTCGAAGGCAAAAATGATATCGTGAAACTCCCGTGAACAATTTTTCGCGCTATCAGTTCTCAGTGAATGTAAAAAAGAAGAATGATTAAAAACATTAAAAAAATGTTTTGTTCAAAAATAAACACGTATATTTTAAAGAAAAATTTAAAAAAAAAACCAAATAAAATATATTGTATTGGAGTGATAGTTTGATTGCAACATGAGCTTATTGCGCTTTTATGTAGTAAAAAAATTTCTAAAATTCTGTCACCACGTCTTTGAAAAGCTTTATAACTCCTCAGGCAATCGACCTGTTTTTTGCATTTTATTGAACAACATACATATAAGTTTTTGCCTCTTTTAACGGAAATTTACCTTATTTTTATTTCTTTTTTAATTTTGTAAACTTCAATATTCGAATTATGAGAAGAATTACTTAGAAATTGAAAGGGAAAAGTGAACAAATTCCGAAGGAAAAAATTGTTCACGATAAGGGGAATTTTTTCCCGCAAACATTTTTTTCACGTTATTATATTCTCTTATGTATTAATTTGTTTTATGGAAGTTTTTCATGATCGCAAATACGTGAAAAGGGAACAAATTACGAGGGAAAAATTATTCACGATAGGGGTGAATATGTTATATTTGGCACAAATAACTCCTATATGAATCTTTATGTAAAGAACCATGATTGCCCATCGACTTAAATAGTTTTTGATTTGTTTTTTTTTTTTTATTAATGCAAATATTATTAAATGATAGAATACTTTGTTTTCAAATAGGCCATTTTTGGCTTTTTTGTGGCATATTTTTAATAGGGACGTAACGAATACCGATACCGATGTATCGGAGATACTTCAAATTTACCAATATATATCGGTTAGGCCATATTTTACTGTCGATACGCCGATACTTTTTTAGAGTTTTTTTTAAACAATTTAATTTTCAATGCTTAATTGTTGCATAACAACTAAATGAAATAACACATTTAAAAAAAACATAATAATTAATTGTTTCTTTTAATTCTTCAGCTGGATGTCCACACTACGCGTTCTATGCGTTTGATAATTTCTTGGCCTTTTTTCAAGACGCATGCAGTTGTGGAATATAATCCCACTTAATGCGTTCTATACGTTAATGCATTATACGCGTTTGCTGAGTAACTTGTCAATAACATTTTACACTGATTCTATTTTTTGACAGATGCTTTAACGCATCAACGAATTGAACGCGTAGTGTGGACCCCCAGCCTCAGCCGTTTTGCTTTGCACCATAGTAGTGAAATGTTTTCTCACTGTTAGATATTTTATGTATTTGTTGAACAAAAAACGTAAAAGGTTTTAATGAGATGTTTGTGAGAATAAAAATCATTTTGCTAAATATTTTGGGTTACTTCGAGCAGGCTACAAAATCCATAAGCATGGCCACTGTTACATTGTCTGACGTTATTCTAGTTATGCTAGTTAACAGTATTCGAACATTATTAGAAAATATAAAAATAAACTGAGATGGAGAATAGTTCAGAGGCCCAAAATTTGGCGAATTACTAAGCATTTGTTCTGAATGAATGATTTAAGAGCTTAGAGAATAATGAAACCAACTATGACTATTACCAGAAAATCAATTTCGTTGTTTTTTAAATCATATTAATATTAATTTCAAATATTAATATTCTCTTAAGCTATGTTCACACTAGGGATGCCAATCGGGACTGGTGTTCGCAAATGCCGCGATTCGGCATTTCAAAAAATCAAGTCCCGGTATCCCGTATTATTCGTGATATCGGGATTCGGGATTTTTGAAAGTTAAAAAATAAATGCTTTTTGTAGATATTTATTAAAAAAACGTATTTGAAAGAGGCTTACAACAAAAGTTTTATAATTCATTTAATATAACCATGTTAAATATTTATAATGATTATATTGATTACTACTCGTAAAATATGTAAATATTTTAAATTGTGATTTTTTCATAATTGATGATTAATTGAATTAAAATATGTTAAAAAAAATATGATTAAAATCAAACAACGTACGATTTCCAACAATGTGTTAATTGATTTTATTAAAAAATAATTAGCATAAAATCTATATTGTATTTAATTGCCTCAGTTGATTCAAACTAAATAAAAAAATAATTAATATATCTAGTAATTGAATAGAGAAAACTAGTAATTGATTTATTTGTAAGATTCTAAAAAAAAATGTTATTAATGATTTAAGATAAATAATTTATTTGTTTAATTAACCATAAAAATCTAATTTTAACAAAAACACATTTTTATACCCACCATCACTAGTGGTAGGAATTATGTAATGTATAAATTGCACTACTAAAATCGCTCCAAAAATTACCGTAGGTTCAATACCCACTCTCGGAAAACACATTGATACGCCTAAGCTGGTAAAGAGTAAAGTTTAAATTTTGCACATTTCAATTAGAAAATAAAACCACACGTAACTTTTGGTTTTTCTTTTTGTTTTGTGCATTTCAAATTATGTATTAATTATTTTCAGCACTTCTCGCATACAATTTCTTTATAACTATTGGGCACGCTTAAAAAGAATAACAAAGTTTAACTTTTTTATTTTCTTTTAATCAAAGTATTAACAGAGTTAATCAAATAAATATAAAAGATCAATATTGTGTTTCGTATCCTCTCAAGGGAGAATGTGATGATGAATTTCTTTTTATAAAATAAGTACAACGAAGGAATTAATTAACGATTTTGGGATTGACTAAATACAGAAAACTCCCGGATTTAGAAATTAAAATCCCGAGATTTTTCGGGATCGGTATTTCGGGGTTGACATCCCTACACGTAACCACTAGTTTTATTAAAAACTTATTTGCTTTTGCAAAACGTTTGGCTAGATAACACCGCATTTAACATTTTCTAAATTACATCTTACAAATAAAGTTTAGTAAATAAATAAAAATTGTGAAAAATAAAGCTAAAGTTTGATCAATTTACTGGTCACGCTTTTTTGGATTTTTTCATCAAATATTTGTTATGTCTTAGCATACCTTAACACTATAATTTTGTAAAACGCAAAAATTATTTTATTTGAGTTTTGTCAATTTTAGCTTGAGTTCAAATTTAATATTCGTATCGGTATCGGTATCACAGATATTTCTTTTTGAGTATCGGTATCGTATCCGCAAAAAGGCATATCGTTGCTCCCTTATTTTTAAAAATTCTTAGGACTGCTTTTCAAGTTTTTACTGCATATTTAATGCACATAAAATACTTATTTTAGATTATATTTCCTGTTTTGCTGTAAATTGCATTTCCTTATTACAGTATAATCTGATTTATTGAAAAGAAAGTTAAAAAAGCGTGATTTAAAAATATTCAATTATAGTTAAACTTTTCTGAAATATACAGGCGTGTTACAGAGTTTGTACCAAAAAAAGTTTGTACGGCTAAAACCATTTTATTTTCACTTTTGTACTAATTTGGTTGCTGTGACACACCTGATAATTAAAAGTTGATCAAGTACAGTTAAGAAATAATTAAATATCATTTAGGCATTGGATTTTCTCGATAACCTGTTTAGAATTTTAAAATGTTTTTACGCCTTAAAATAAAAACATTATGCGATACAATACCACGTTTTTTTTATCAGTATAATTTATTTTTATATATTTATACTCACTCTTCAATATATAGAGCAGGTATTATGTGTTTGCCATGATGTGTGTAACACATCATAATATTGCCTCTAAGCCCACCTTTAAGTTTACCTACCGATTGGCTCACTTTATGAATCAATATGAAACGATATCCGTCCGTCCGATCGTCTGGCTATGAACAGCTTGTGCGCAATTTTAGCGATAATTTGATGACAAACATACATTTTGTTTGTGATAAGGACGAAGCCTATTAAAAATGGTGATCATAGTGACATGGTCCCCTCCATATACCAATTTCCTTCCGGAAAAAAGTATTTGTACCCATTAATAATTTTATTATGTTAGCATTAAGATTAAGCTTGGCGCAAAAATCTTTTACTGCTATCTAAACCACCTAATCAAATTTTTTTGTAACCGGTGCACATTTGACCATTGCTCCCTTAGAAATACTACTGCTCCGGAAAAAAACATTTTAATATCTTTCTAATAAATTTTGGTATTAACGTAAAATTTAGCGACAATAACTTTTTCGACAGCTTTTATGCCACGGCAAAGATTTGTGCTGGCGGGTCCGGAATTGAAAATATATTCCATATAAGCCCCCTGTCTAAAACCACTAAAATTCAAACAAATCGTATACAGATGAAGATATCTAAATACTGTTCGGCACAAAGGACTTTTACATGAATCTAAGCCACATAATATAATTTTGTCCTAGAGGGTCCATAATTGCTCATTGGTCCCAAATTCTATGGTGTAGGGTGTTAAATGGTCTAGCTTGTTTTTTTAGTGTATTTATTTTTTATTTGTAATAAAAATAATCTATATTTAATATACGACTAACACATATATTTTGGCAATGGTCGGCGCTTTAATCAACTCCATAAATTCCAAAATTTCCTAAAAAAATATATTGTTTTAAACAATTATTGAATGGTATATTACATTGTTTAAAATATAATTAACCCAATTTTGAATAAAAATTGCCCGGAAATGTGGTTCCTTTCTTCCATTTTTCCTCTTAACCCTTATGTGTGTGGACAGGTACCTGTGTACCTATTGCGTTTTCAAATCGAAATTTTTTATATAAGATTTTAGTCTACAATTCTACAATTTCATGAGAACTCCTAACTTTTTGTTATTATTATATTTTCATAGGTGTTTATATACAATTTCAGTTGGGGGGGGGGGGGGGGCGTGACATATCAATTTGCTTTTTGCACCCTTAATAGGGTGAATAGGTACCTGGGTACCTGTATAGGTTTTATATGGAGGCACATGAAAAAAATTAATTAGTTGCTTTATTAACGTGTGATAATCTAGCAGAAAAAGTTGCGAAATTCAGCAAAAGTTGCTAAATTCAGCAAAAAACTTGCTGAGTTTAGCAATTTTTTTTGCTAATGTTAGCAACTTTTTCTGCAAAGATCCTCCCAGCAAAAAAGTTGCTGATATTACAAATTTTTTTTTTGGGTGTAGAATTTTAAAAAATATATGAAAAGGGGAAAACCAGAGTAAAATTCTAATATTATATCATTAACCATCGATTTTTTGTACAATACAAGACAAAAAATTAGATTTCTCATACAATTTGCATGAAGGTACCCAGGTACCTATCCACCCTATAGAAGGTGTTTTTTTTTTCCACACACATAAGGGTTAATATTCAATTGTATAAATCGAAAAATTCCTATGAAATTTTTTTCATAATTGACTAAAATAAATGTATTTCATAGATCGTCATCTATTAAAAAAAGAACAGTTCTCGGAACTTCTAGAATTTTCTCATCAAAATGTTTTATAAAATTATCTACGAAAAAATTTCAATATCTTGTGGTCATCAAGTAGAATTGATAAAGAACTTCAAGTAGCAATTCTTAGTCGCGAAATTACAAGTATTTTTGTATTTTTTTATAATTAAGTAGAGCAAGTAAAAAAAAAATTATTCGTGCGGCAACAACAGATAAATATTTTGTTTCCATTAAAAGTTTAAAATAATAGACGTATTATTGTTTGCAGGTATTACATAATTTTATTAAGCCATAATTCTAGCGGCCTTTTCAGATCTTTGGAATCAAGATTTTAATGTTGCTGGTATTATTGAAGCAATATAAAAAAAGTTCAAGCACTGGGTAAACAAAACTTGTGACGCATACTTTACAAGTAAACTGTTTAATATATTATTTTTAATATACATATAAGTGAAGAACATGTGCGAAAAAAAAACAAAATATTTTTCGTTCTTTATTAATACTCCAACTTTTCTATTGCTGCTCTTAATACGCCATAATTAAGGCGATTCATTCTTTGCATAATTCTTGGAACCCTGTCTGGAATATTTTCCGTGCTTATTCGTTTGTTGTTATCTCTTAAAAACCCGAAACAAAACTGAACATAAACTACACAAGTTCCCAGAAAATCGAGTTGATTTATACTCAGTTCACTGCGTAAAGGCAAAAACGCCGTCGTACACTACACAAATGTACTGCACAGTGCCAGACTTCAGCACTGAACTTGTGTAGTGTATGGCTGGCATAAGTCACGGAAGTACCAACTAACCTTCAAATTTGAATTGCACCGCAAATAGTACCCACTTTAACAAGCAATGTTTTTGATTGTTTTAGTGAAACCAGTACTCATCCGATATGCACTCTTTGTTTTATGTGTTTTGCTGTCAATCTTCTTTTATCTAGCACAGCTAAACCTACATCTTCTACGATACTAAGAATGCCTGGCAGATGAAATATTTTAAAGAAATTTTCAAAAGAACACGCTTGAAATGTCGACAATTCAGCTAAAACTTTACAGGATCTGATTTTCTTTCTAAAAGTTTTGTATATCTTTTTACATAAATTGCAGGAACGTAATCGTCATATGCTTTTTTTTAACTTCCACTAGGAAGTCATAATTCTTTTCAAAGGCCAACTACAAATTGTTATACCAAAACCACATTAAGAAATTTTTTTAAGATTCTTCGCCTTGACTGTGTAATCTATGGACATTTTTCTTAATATTTGTTTAAAAGACATATGATGCAATTCTTAAAAAACTACAGTATTGTAAGCAGTTAAGCAACGGTTAAACTGTTGAATTTTATTATAAAGAGTTATTAAAAATATCGAATTTGATAGTCGTATATAAATATCGATGTATCGATATATGGGTATTTTAAATATCAGCGATGTATATCGATTATTATTTTTTTAAATATCGATATTTTGATGTATCGATATCTACTGCCCATCCCTAACACGACATCTTGAAGATCTCCTTGCCGAATCCCAGGTATTGGATGTACCTGAAGATCCCTACAACCCCTGGGAAGATTTTCGGCTATGGCATAACGATTATCGCCACTTCAAATGCGGCAAATCTTTTTACTGACATAGCTATTTAACCAAAAGTTTGTTTTATAACTGTACAACATTTTTAAATAAAATTGTCTGAAGAGTTTTTCGAATTCAACCATGATTTTCGAAACAGGGATTGGCAATATATATCGATATATCAAAATATCGATATTTAAAAAAATAATAATCGATATATATCGCCGATATTTAAAATACCCATATATCGATATTTATTTACTACTATCGAATTCGATATCTTTAAGAACTCTTTATAATAAAATTCAACATTTTAACCGTTCAACTGCTTACAATACTGTTGTTTTTTAATATTTTTTTTTTGACTAATATTAAGAAAGAAAACGGCACTTTTCCATTGTACATATTCATAGTTTTTTAAGAGATGACAACAAAATAATAAGCGGGAAAAAATATTCCGGACAAGCTTCTTAGAGTCATGGAAAGAATCGCCTTATTAAAAGCAGCAAAAGACTAATAAAAGTGGGAATGTTAATAAAAAAGAAAGCAATATTTTGTTTTTTTTTTTATTTGTACATGTTCTTCTCTTATATGTACATATATTAAAAATAAAATATCGCACAGTTATCACAAGTTTCGTTTACCGGCATTATATAATCATATTTATATATTTCGTATTTTTTCTTTTTTTTTAGATTTCATATGGCGAATTAAAAAATGTGGTCTTGGAAATAAATTCACTTGTTTTATTTTTATTGAATTTTGTTTTATTGTAGAATTAACTGCCTGTCTCTCGATTTTGAACGAAAAGTTCGTTCGAATAACTTACATTAAAACCTAAATTTTAAAATTTGTTTTTGTTTAAAATGGAAGTTAAGCGATTGAAAGATTCGTTCGAAATCAAGGGACATGCAGTAAATTTGAGGTAAAAAGGAGTAATAAGAAGTTAATGCCTGTTTGTAGAACGCGAGCAGAAAAGTGACTCGCTTAACTTTCAAAATTTGTTTTTGTTTTAAATGTAAGTTAAGCGAGTCTCTTTTGCGCTCGCGTTCCACAAACAGGCAGTTAGAATGGAATTACATGTAAAATGTTTTTACATATGTATTTATATAGGTATATTAAGTTTTTAAATTTGGTAATAATTTCCGCTTAATACGTTAGATACATCGATATATCGATATTTTTAATTAATAAATATTGATACTCTTAAAAAATATCGATACGATATACATATATCAATATACTTTTTCAGTTTGCCCATCCCTATTTCGAAATAAATCTAAATTTGCTTACGTTTCTCTGGGGTGAGTCTAATCGTAATAATTATCCTAACCAAACTTTCATCAAAACAATAGGGAACTATGAAATCAACTATCGCAGAAGACAGTACAGCCAATTTTAGGTTCTTCGTCTCTTAAAAATATACCCGATACATAAAAGTTAAATTACGAGTACTTATTGGATTGAGTCTACTTTAGTATGATAAATTAAAAACAAAATTATGTGTTTTCAGTTTTTCGTCCATTTAATTATTTTGTAATAACGTTTATAGGACATCAAAATTTGGTTCAGGGCAAAGTAATAGGAAAGAAAATCTTCCTAAATATTGTTATTGATTGAAATCAATTAAATTAGATGCAATACATATCATTAATATTCTAGATTTTTTTTTATATTTTACAGCTATTTGGTTTTTATGTCCTTTATTATTTAATTACACAGATATGCGAAAAAGCCATCAGCCTGCTTTGGATTAATAAATAATTATTTTGAAGACTTTCACTAGAACTAAAGCGTAATTGTCTCCCTTAAAAGCTGTATTGCATAAGTATTTAAAATTCTCCAAACTATATCTTCAATAACTTTCCATAATTAGTTTCACATTTGAATTGTGGTCTGTGGCAATTATAAGTCATGGTCTTTAATAAAAATGACGCTATCAGTCAAGTAATGACAAGCATATCGTTATACTTTAAAATTATCTCTGATAATTATACTCACTCATACAGTTCTAAAGGTTGATTACATATTTCAGCACATGTGTATTTACAGAATTTTAGACAGCGCTATTTACACAACGACAGTTGCATGAATAAACAAAAGTTCATTTAGAATCGATAAATAATATAGGAAATATCACATACATATAATGATTACAGGTTTTAATAATACAATAACGTTTTTTTAACAGTGAAGTCTCTTAAAAAAAGATCCCTTCAACGATTTTTAGAACTGGGTTTACATAAGCCGGTAAGACAAAACTTAAGAGCAGAGTTCAGAATTCTTCGTATATAAACCCATTTTGGATGTTTCCGTTAATGAGAAATCTAAAAGTTGTTATTGCTAACAAAAAAAAAAAAATTGCGAATTATTTATTTGTGTACCCTTCACCGAAGTTAGAACATTGTAATTCCGTTTGTAACTTCTGCAATATTTATCCTAAACCCTATAAATATGTATATTCTGAATTCTTATGAGAAGTGAAGTTTAAATCCGATTACCGTCTGTCTGTTGAAATAAGGTTTCCGAAGAACCCAGATACGATGTGGACTTTGTTGGTAAATATTTATGTCAGTTATGTTCATCTTAATTTTGCTATTGAAATTCAGCCAGATCGGCCCACAAATGGCTGAGATATGAGCAAAATCCACGACTGCCCCTAATTTTACCCATAAATTCCTTGTTATTGTTGTTTTTATTTCTTTTTTCTGTATAACTGGAGAACGACAAGAGCCAAAGTTTAGTTACAAGCATCCGACAACATGTGGCCGGGATTGGGAAGTAGGCTTGGCACAAAACAGATTTATTTATATCTTAAAAGCAGTAGTTATATAACTTTCTGCTCTTATCGCACAATGGTTGGAAAAAAAATAGAACACTATACATGAGCTCAATTTTAACGATCTCTCTTGTTTTATATGGACCCTATCGTACCAAAACTCAAAATTCGTGAAGGCACTTGTATGGGGGCTAGGGAAAATAATACAGCGATTTGACTGATTTCAATGTAAAATACACCTTATAATTAAGAAATGCATATATGATCCAAATTTGGTTCATTTAGCTCATACGCATATTTGTATGATTGCTAGGTGAAATAATCGGCCGATTTCATTGATTTGAAAAACCCAACAAATTTCATACTCTGGGAATATTTGAGCTCAGACGGACATCGGGAAATAAACTTCTATTCTCATAAGGACCCAGAATATATATACTTTGTATATATAAATACCGCTTAAATACTGTTAACAATTTAATACCGGTATTGATACCGATACAAATAAGATTGAGAGCAAACAAATTTTTCATTCGCAAAATTTTAAAAATTAAATTTTTTTTTTACTCTACAAAATTTATAGATACAAAAATATATAAATTTTGAAAAGATAATACAGTTTTTGCAATATTTTAGAGAAAAATCCCTTTCTCAATTGGCACTTTGTAAAAAAATGTGTCTGTTATTTCATTTACTGCCTGGCCCACAATGTCGACAAGAACATTTCTTTCGTATATTTATATTGAAAACAAAAACAAATTTTATTTTTTTATTATTGTTTTCAATATAAAAATGCGAAAGAAATGTTCTAGTCAACATTGTGGGCCTGGCATATTCTTGTTGGGCTAATTAATTGTACAACCGGTATAGCATTTGCTGTACCGATATCGATATAAATATAACCCCGATATGGTTACTGAAATAACAAAAAATATAATACCGATACCGAAATAACATATCAATGACGCCACTTTGTGCCTACACAGAAAAAAAAATAGATTTCAAATAAAAAATTTGTGATATTAATTAAAAAATTAATTAAATTTGCACCAGTAAACAAGTTAATAGTATCAATTAAACGTTTAATTCATTTGACTAAACGTTTAAATCACTTAATTAAACGATTAACTCACTTAATTAAAAGTTTAATTCACTTGATTGAATTTTTAATTAAAACTGATTTTATTTTTGATTAATGCTTTAATTAGTGAACAATTTTGGTGAATTTTTTCGTTTTAAAGCAAACAAAATATAGAAAAATATACCACAGTCCACAGGCTCAGTCCTCTCAATTAAAGTCACGGTTCCTTATTAAGAAAAGATTTCCATCGTTTAATATAGCTTTTCAAAAGCTTGATAATAAATGAATGGCGCCAGATGGATTCTTAGATTTCCATAAATATGAGCTCATAGTGATTTGGAACCCGAAGTTTATTAGAAAAATGTATTCAAACTAAAATATATATTCCCAATATTTTAAAAAATAAAAAATATTATTTTATCTTGCCACTTCCAAATGCTTTAGTAGGGAGAATACTTATTTCTCTTAACAGTTGTAAAACTGATTGAAGAAACTGGGGCTTGTCTGAAACCATAAACGCTTGACATTGTCCATAAAACTTGAAATTGTAAATACTTAGAAGTTGAAAAAAAATTAATTTTATTCAAGAGATCGATACATTGCATTAAGATCTGAAAATGGTTTCGGGCATATGGGTCCCGCTGTTTTGACGAAATACATTCTGAACGTCCAATTTGGAGCCACTTTTTCGAGTCATGAATAACATGAACAATGTTGGCCTCTAATCGTCAATTGTTGTTGGCTTATCAGCATAAACTAGTGAATTCACGTTAGTAGCTCGCAGGAAAAACCTATTGGCCTAATTTTTGAAAAAATAGGTCCGATGATGCTAAATGTAATAAAATCAGTTGCGAAGACGGTTTTGTTTTAAAATCATAAAATCACCTTTAAAATTCGCGAATCGATGACTGGCCTTGAAATAATCATGCAAAATTTGGCAGCGTTTTTATAAAATAATACGTTAATTTTTTATATCAGGTGTAATTTAGTCTGGTTATTTTTCTTCATCTCAAGTGTAATTTTGAATTTTTGCTGGTGGTAACACTGTAACAAATATATACTTTAATACCGATAGCGAAATTTGTTTCTTTTGTCAACCTTGTTAAAAAGGTGCTACCCAATATAAAACTTTAAAGCTTGAATATCGTTTGTTCACTTATGTTCAAGGGCATATTTTTTCGCCCATCAAATCATAACATTATTCCGATTTGCTGCACATTGAAAACTTTTGTTGGCAAGTATCCATTTTTATTTGATTTCACTGTTTTTCCATTAAAATTTGTTTGTCATTGTGCACGTTATCATTTGATTTGTTTGTTTTATTATTAATTATTTAATCATATATTATTTATATAGAATTTTATATAAATTTAATTATTTAACATTCCTTTTATTAGCAATTTTCAAAGGTATTTTTCCAAACTATTTTCTTTTTATTAAAGGCGTGATATTGATTCTTCAAAAAGTGTCCAAATATTTAAATCACATTTGGCATGATGAATTGGTTTTATTTTAATTTAATTGTTTTTGCTTCAATTTTTGATAAAACAAAACGCACAAGAAATATCAATAAAAAAATAAAAAACACTGTGTTAGACGCAAATTTTAACGAGGGTATCCTACTGGTAAAGCTAATTCGTGTACGCTGAATTCAATGGTGATAGCCGTTTTTCCAAGTTAGCACTCATATTCGTGATACTCGCGATTAAAACTTTCAATAGTAATGTATCACTAAACAATATTTGTTATACTCTTGGGATCATTGTTCAATTTAAATCTATTCAACTCTTTTCAATAAATTTTTTCGTTATATATTTTTACCGAAATTTATTTATTTCGCGATTTTAGAAAAAAAAAATTCTAAACTCTATTGAATGGGTGTTTAAACCCTACTAAATATAAATAAATGCAAAATAAATTAACATTGTAGTTTTTATTTACAGACAAAATGTTTTTGCGAAATATTTTAAATGATATTGAATTAATTGCAAAGTCAAAACAAAAAAATAATTGCAAAAAACCACTTGCATAAAAACACAGCTCTTATACAATTTTTAATCGCGAATACGAGCGCTAACTTTGAATTCAGCCTACTCTAATTACTTAAGCGTACTTTACACTATCGCAAACGTCTTATGTACTCCATAATATTTTGTAAGATAGAAAACCTACACAGAAAAAGTGTTTTATCAATTAAAAAAATGGTTTAAAAAGTATTTAAATTTAATTAATGTGATAATTGAATCAATTATTTTTTTAGTTGAAAGAAAATTAAAAATTTAATTTTGATTTAATTAACATTTTAGTTGTTTTGAAATAAATTTTCAATTAAAATTTTAATTAATTAACAAAAAATCTTAATTGACTTTTTTCTTTTAAAATAAAATAATTTAAGCATGTAGAATTGTTGTTGGAAATTGTCAATATATAATTAAATAAATTAACACATTGTTTGAAATGGCAAAGTTTTTTGATCACTTTTTTGATTAAAATTAAAAATATTATTTATTGAAAATATTTTTTCAAAATTTTAAAATTTTTAATAATCAATATAATCATTTTGGTTATAGGTGCAAAATCAACCACTTGTTTGCTTGATATTATGAATTTGGAATAAATTTGGTGATTTGAGAAATTTAATAATTTTTTCTGTGTAATGAATTTTGTTGCGACTGTCAAAAAATCTAATTTAATATTATAGTTTGTATTCACACTATCACACAAGAACATGCTTTTGTTAAAATATCAAATGAAAAGTATTATTGATGAGAAAATTTGTAAAAATTATGAAGTTATTAGGATGTAAATTTTTTTTTTTTTTGTAATACTTGTCACTTTACTAACACATTGCATTCACACTTTTACATATTACTTCAGTTTTTGACATGTATTAATACAAAGTATAAACCCGTAAAGTTAAGTTTACCAGTAGGGTGCCCAGCTTGTTACAATTTTCGACAAACACAATGTATTCAATTCAATAGACTTAAGAAAAAAATGTTCTTAAAATAAAGAATTCGAATATCGCGAATACGTGCGTTAACTTCGAAAAATTACTAGCACATTTGAATTCAGTTTACTTAAATTAGCTTTACTGGCTGGGTGCCCAGCTTGTGAAAAAAAGATTCAAATTCGTACACAGTTTAATGTTAGCCGCACGTCCGTACCAGCAACAGAAACTAATGATCGGAAATGACAAGCGAGATACATTTATTTATCTATAAAAAGAATTAAAACCACTTTTCAAACGCTCACTAAGTCATACAGAAGCAATTATTATTAAAAAAAAAAATATGTCTTTATGTAGGTATATTATTTTTATTACATATATTTTTACTAAATAAATGTTTATCCTTTTCTCTTAGAAAATTACCACTTTAAAATTATGTTCGTTTTCTAAAAATATAAATTCAAACACATTTATTTTTATAATTTTTTTTTTTTAATTTTCCGTTATTTTTTATGTCATACCACTTTTCTGTTTTATTTTCTAACGCCAACTAATGTTTTTGTTTAAAACTCTCTGCTAAAGAAGTGTATATTTTTTATTTTGCATTAATTGATAATGTTTATCAACAAAAAATTTTAATAAAACAAAATTTTTTATTTATACTCTCCTAAACGTAAAATAATAACAAGCTGCTTAAATAAACAGCTGTTTTTTGCGATATGTCTCTCCATATTTTAAATTCCAAACACTTATAAATTGGCATTGTTGTCGTTTTTAAAAAAAAAATTTTTCAAAAATTGATTAACAACTTTGGAATACGACGTATCTAATTATAGACTTGTGGGCAAATATACAAAAGTAAAATAAAATAAGCTTTTCATGTTTGTTTTTGTTATTTAAATATTCTTATATTTATATTTGTTAAATATGTATACTAATGCGATTGAGAAATACAATTTTAGCGGCAAGCTACCTCTAAGAAAATTTTGGGAAATTCTATTTTTCGATAGTAAAAACTATAAATTTTTTTCCAAAAGTTATAGAGCTGCGAAATAGATTTACATGGATACCTGCCATAGGACCTACTTAATGGTAGATATTAACCGCGTGGTGACAGACAATGCATTTACCAATCGCCCAGAGTGTGAGCGCAACTAACAGGCCCAGGTTACGATTTGACTGCATAATCCGGCAAGATTATACACTCGCTCCTTGTTTAGGAGCTGGAAATAAATAACTACGGCTGCCTTTGGAAAAATGCTAGCAGCTTCTGTTGAGTAGCAACAGCGCCTTTGGAAAATACTCTTGCAGGCTGAACTTTCCCACAAGTGGTAAAAATTAACCCTTTAGTGGGATTTTTCTGATACCCTTTGCGGGTTTTTTGGATAGTAAGCCATAAATTCCACGTGATCCCCGAATGTATCCCGTCAGCGGACTGACAAAACTTTCTCAAAGACAATCTTCCTGAAAGACAATAAGCATTTTCCGCAACAAGCATACTCACGGAGCATATGTTGACCCCAGGAAATATGACCCCAAAGAACTAAATGATGAATGGCCCCAACACTTTATAGGAATTGCAACAACCTGCAATTTTGGTTTCAAAGGAATGCAAAATAATCCCAAATAAAATCGTCAGTTTAGGGGAAAATTTCATTCTATTTTAAGGTCTATTTTTCATTATTTTGGGGTGACATTTCATTAAAAATGTGGATTACATTCATTGCATAATGAAAAATAGCCCTAAATTTGGTGTCAATTTGATTGCTTTTTGCAGACATATTTCCTGGCGCCACATTTCGCAGCATCCATCTGTTGAGTCGCAACAGTATCTAGGAAAAATCCTCCCTGTGGTCGAACTCTCCCATAAGTGGTGAAAAATCAGCACTTTTTGATGAGCAACCCCCGAAGAGTACCAAGAGCTACCATTGCATCCATTAAAAACAATATGGTGTGGTTTATGGGCTGGTGGAATCGTTGGTCCATATTTCTTCAAAAATGAGGAAAATCAGAATGTAATTTTGGTGAGCACGTAATTTCACGTTTTGCTATGGTAAATTGGCGACGTAGATTGTGCGACATCAAACCTGTGGACCATTTTTTGTGGAGATATGAAAAGTCTGAAGTCTTCAGGAATAAGCCAGCTCCGATTGACGCTTGCAAGCCAACATTACTCCTGTTATTCGCAAGATACCAGTCTCTTTTCTGAATGGACCACCTCAGACGTAGTCATGGCCAATAATTACATGATATTATTTTCAAACATTAAGTGCCATAAATTGTTCTTTTAACCGATAATAACAATTTTAAGTTCACTTACAAATTGATGTGTTTTATTTTACGTTATAAATCAAATCTCACGATAAATCACCCGATACTAAGAGTAGGGCAACCTTACTTAAAAAAAAAACGCGTTTATAAAAAGACCCATGGAAATATTAATTTCTTAATCCTTTTTTTCTTTTTGGTTTTAAATAATATTACCTATTGTCTTATTTTTACCTAAAAGTTTATTTTAAAAGGTTTTTAATTGTCAAGAATTATTTTCGAAATCGAGTTTTTTTTTAGTAAATGTCAAGAATTTTTCAAATTTGAATCTGGCAAGCCAAGCGCAAATGATAGTTCATTTGACATCTGACACCTACATAAATTTTCTCGGGCTAAGAATACAACCTTAACATTTAAATAAATCTAGTGTTCATTAAAGCAAATATGTACTTGTTTTGATCTGGGGATGTTACTTAACTGTATTTTATATATGAGGGGCTTAAAGCACAGGGGGCTTAAGTGCCTTTTTAAAAAAATATTGAGTTTAAGTGCTCATATACCCCGTGTGATCCAAGCGAAACTGGTATTTTAATGACATATTTCTATATTTTTTTTAAAAAATGATAGGCTCTTTTGCATTTTATATGACGATATATACATAGGTTTACATTTAATCGCAAGCTCGGCGCAAATGTTGCAGCGCTGATGGGTTTTAATTTTAGACGGTTCTCTTAGCCCATGCCTTAAGAAACATTCATTTACATTCGTTAAGTTTATTATAGATTTACTTATTGCTTTAAAATCATTGAGAAAGCAAAAGCTACAAATCTTAAGAAAAACATTATTTTTTTGGCTAATTTTAATATGTACCTCGATTTATTAAACCACGAGTATCTTATCAAGTTAAGAAAGGGCACTTTTTCTGATTAATATATAACTATTTGATCAAAGTTTTGCACTAGACTTATGAAAAATGGTTTGGTATTGAAGATTCTCAGCCGTGTCACAGATTCCGTTCGGAACCGGAGAAAATATATTTGTTTATTGATAGAAAGTATATTTTGATAGTTATATGTTCATTAAAAAAAAATGGTTTCATGGCTCAAATTTTTTTCCTAATTATATGAAGTACCAAAATACGAAATGAATTCCGTTTCCGAACGGAATTGTACTCTGTGACATGGCCCAAATAAGACCAAAAATATCATGCAGCATGTCCATAGTTTACCTAGCAGTATGCGCAGTGGCTCCATCTTGTTGAAACCACAAATTAGGATGTTGATAAACCATTGGCCGCAAAAAGTTGTCGATCATTATTCTGTAAGAAGCCCCGGAGACTGTTTCTGGCGTTTCATCCTCATTCTCATTCTCAAAGAAATATGGGCCGATGATTTTTGTGGCCATAACACCGCACCAAACTGAGCATCTGATTGGGTGTGACTGATGCTGATGTATTGCCCTTGGATTTTCGGTGCCCCACAACCTACAGTTTTATTTATTCACATAACCACTTAAATGGAAATGCGCTTCATCCTTCATCAAAAGATTATTTAAAAAATCATTTTGTGTGGCTAATTGTGTAAAGCGAATAGAGTAATTATTGATGTTGACTGTACGTATTCATTTTAAATTTCTAAGAGTTCAGTTATAATCTGCAAAAAGAAAAAATAAATTATGTTAAAAAATAAAAAAGTTATTTGTGTTTCACATCAGCTAGTCTTATTTGGGCCACCCTGTATAATAAAAATAATTACATAAAAACAAAACTTCAACTCTTTCGGTGTGAAAACTTTTTTCACGATTGAGGAAAAGTGACACCATATATTTTAAAATTTGTTAATAAATGTCACTATGACTTTAAGACTAAAGCTGTTAGGGAAAAAGTAATGACACCATCGTCATCAGCAGATGAAAATACATAAGGATCAGTAACTTGTATTAAAGAAACATTTAAAACGCTCCATTTTGTTGTGCTGTGTAAGACGGATACAGAAATTTCATGAAAGTACTTTCATCTCTACATGCAGTGTTATATAAAAATCAAATTTTGCGATTTTTGCCGAATTTTTCTTAAAAGAATTTTAAGATTTTATTATTGTTTTCAATATAATTATGCGAAAGAAACGTTCTTGTTGACATTGTGGGCCAGGCAGTAAATTTGGCATTAGACATATGTAAGTATACTCCATGGTATAAGTAGGTATTTCATCATGGTATACGCATAAAAGCAATTGGCACTTGCCAAGTACACTTGCATGAGAATAATTAATATGTACACTAGGGGTATAACTTTTGAACAATTTTTTAAATTATCAAAAAATACCTATCCATGCCATATAGACCATGAAAATCTATGATGAAGAGTGGGGTCACTTTTTCGCGGGCGTTAAAAAAGTTCCACCCCTAAATCACTTTGAAGTTTAGTATTTGGATTTTTTTTTTGTTTATTAAAAATACAATATCCTTATTGTAAAAACACAAACCATTCATTTATATTTTTATGCTATTTCACAAATAAGACTTATACCACCAATTATACTACATACAAACAGTTAAAAGTATGTTAAAATAACACGGAAACTCTTTTATTTAGTATCTGAAGTTAATATATAGTACATGACTGTATGTATGGTATTTCAAAAAACGGTTTGGGGGAGAGGTTTTTTTCCAAATTGATCTCAAAAAGCTGTTTTCTTGATATATACATCAGTGGCCACCCCGTCGTGATTTTTTTTTTTTTTGGTTATACCCCTAATGTACACATGTGTATATAAATTATTCGCAAGATATACATAAGGTAACCACGCATGCCAAGAAAAAAGATTTCTTATATGTATATTTAAACAGTATAACTTTAACAGTATAAGTACAAGAGAAAGTACAAAAAAGTATCTTTTCATTTAGTAAAAAGTATCAATAAAGTTTGCTACTTACAAAAAGTATCACATCTGGGTAAATTTCTAAGTAGTAGCTTGGATGCCTAGTATCCAAGCAGTGGAAAATATGGCAAATTGCTACTTTAGTAGCACCAACGATAACGCTGGTCATATTAAACTAATTGTGTTTTGGTATAAGACTTTATGGCCCTATGCTCCCTCGAGGAGTGAAAGAAACATATTGAATATATATGTATAAGACTTTTTATTTTTAAACGAAGAGCATGATTGTCTTAAACTTTTCACCTTCGCCGCCAAATAGTTTACAAAAAAAGCCACATTAAAAACGTTTTCTATTTTTAGGAAAATAAGACGATTTTGTAAATTTATTGATTTGTCATCAAAATATAATTATTTTTTATCAAAATATAATGCAATGCATATTTGAAAAGCAAAACAATAATGTTTTCAATATTTGTTCTTAAAACTAAAATAAAAAAGTAAATGAAATTAGTATCGAAAATTAGATATTTTGCCGTTCAATTTAATTGATGTAAATTTCTTAATAAAATCGAAAACAAGCGTGTTTTGCTTTATGATGAGCATAGCGAAAAGCAGTCAAATTATTGTAAATATTCGAATTGATTTTTTATCGAAATATAATGGAATCTTTTGGAGGTTTTGAAACCCCATATTTTTTATAAAATCAAAAACAAATTAGTTTGTAGATTTAATTTTGAAAAATAAATTAACTGCCTGGCCCACAATGTCGACAAGAACATTTCTTTCGTATATTTACATTGAAAGCAAAAACAAATTTTAGTTTTTTATTATTGTTTTCAATGAAAATATGCGAGAGAAATGTTATTGTCGTCATTGTGGGCCTGACTGTAAATAACGGCATGTACTTAAAAATGTAAGGAAATCTTTTGCGATTACAGTTCGAAACTTGTACTGTGGCACCCTTTAAATTCATAAAATAATATTTATCTTTAAGAACTTTAACCCTCGGCGAGCGGTATGGTTTTACAATGTTAAAAGGCGCTATAGGCCTAAACAATAAGTGCATTTGTT
This sequence comes from Pollenia amentaria, assembly GCA_943735925.1. Lineage (NCBI taxonomy): Eukaryota > Metazoa > Arthropoda > Insecta > Diptera > Polleniidae > Pollenia > Pollenia amentaria. Next base: position 191,772,270 of record OX031008.1, on the reverse strand, counting down.
TAGGCCTATAGAGCTAATTAAAGCATTTTATGCCTTAATTTATAATTGCTACAACAGTAGCTTAAAATTTACACAAACTTTTTTTATAAATTTTATTTTGTTCAAACCTTACATATTATTAAATTCTTGTAAAGTACCAGAATTGTTAAAAATAAATTTTTAATCAGACACAGAAAAGGTAGCACAAAATTATAGATATTTATGGAGTTTTTTTTTTTCTACAAAAACATGTGACAAATGTAATTTGGTCTTCGTTTCTTAAAAATTGCTTGCTTTTTAAAAGGGTAGCATGTTTTATTCTTATGGCGATTTCTTTTCTGAGAAATATGTTGCATAAATGGTACATGCTCTATCTCTTTTGTGTAGAGCATGTACCATTTATGCAACATTTTTCTCAGAAAAGAAATCGCCATTAAATAGTCACCCTTTCTTATGGCATAAGGCATTGCACTTTTCGCCCCGAAAAAATCGAGATTGTTGATGTTGCCCTGTTGAAAAGGTGACTTCGGTTTATATATGGGGTTTTTTAAAAATTCAGAAATGTTTGTAAAAAAAGCGAAAATTTTTTATATGTCAAACATGTCATAAAATTGACAAAAAGTCCCGAAAACTATAAGGAATGGCAAAAATTCGATTAAAATTGTTAAAATGTTAAAAACACCGGCATGATAGCAAAGTCTAGTATTTATTAAAAATCGGTCAAGCTGTGAATAATTAGAAAACTTATTGGCTAAAATTGTTCGCATCTATCGCGAACATGGCTTAAATTGGAAACAAACCCAAAAATTTATTTGAGTTCTTAAATCCGTTAAAAAACAAAATTTCGGAAATAACATAAAAAAAAATTGCAAAAATAGCGAAAATTCGCGAAGAAAATTTAATATATCAAATAAGCCATAAAACTAATTAAAAGTCCCTTAAACTATAAGGAATGACAAAAATTCGGTATAAGTTGCTAAGTTAGCGAAAACGGCATTCCAATTTTTTATAACTTGTGTTTTGTTCTCTACAAATAAACAAATTGCATTATTACAGGGATATTCAGAAGCTGATATTTTTTGTGCAGAAAAGAAAATACTATTAATTTATTAAAACAAAAAAAGGAAATTAAAAAATTTTTTATTATGTAATAGATTGATTATTCGTATGAAATTTGTTTAATTGTAAATAATTTTTCAATGTGACAATTTTTATTGTTTTTTCTTTATTTAAAAAAACGTTAGTTGATGATGATACACATTGCTGTATATGTTAAAAATTTTTTATATAATAAAGAGCTCAATAAATTGTTCAGAATTTATTTTTTATTTTATAGTACATCTATTCAATTAAATTACAACGTAGAAAGCAAACGTTACTATTACATAATGAATACAGCATTTATGTTTTGATGGATATTTAACAACGAATAAAATGTAATGCTGGGTAAAAACTATACAATACATTTTCTAATATGGCATATTTCATTCAATGTCATTTATTCGAATGAATGAATGAAAATGAACGAAACTGAATGAAATTTGCTAGATTGCGTAAATGCATTGCATAGTGTGTACCCAGCATTGAAGACACAAAATATCAAAAATGAAAAACTACAATTGTAACCTTTCCGCTCAACGAGGATTAATTTTTTTTTTTTGTTTTTATGGTAACAACCAAAGTATAAGTTACAACCTTTAGTCCCTAATAATAAAATTATTAATAATTAAAAAAAAAACACTACGACATTAATAAGTGGTCAAAAATTTTTATAACATTAATAACTTCACTATGCGCCCCAAAGTAAAAGTCTAAAGTCTGGGGTGGGTGTGTTACTATTATTTTGGTAAGATGTTGCGTGGTTTTGTTCTTTTATATGTTCTGCTGCTACAACATACTTTTCAGCCGATAACACACTTTTTATACCCACACCACAATAGTGAAGACGGTATTATGCATTTGTGCTAATATGTGTAACGCAGCCAAAATATTCTTCCTAGACCTTTTAGTAAACCGATCGGCTTAGTATCATTTTCTAGTCGATTTTAAGTGCGTCCGGCTGTACGGCTCGCTGGTTGTCTGTCCAAGTAAACCTTGTGCGTAAAGTACATATCGCAATATTGAAGATAAGTTGATACAAAAATTTACACTTCTTTACAGAATTAAGTCCTTGTGCCCATAAATCATCTTATTGTGTTGATATATACGAGGGCGGATCAATAAGTCCGTGACTTTTTTTATGAAACAGTTTTTTTCACAAAAAAAAAATTTTTTTTTAACATAATCTCCTTTTAGCTCAATACACACAACGTTTCTCCAGTTTGTGTATTCCTTCCAAAAATATAGGATTTTTCGAGGTCCATAGAATAGGGATTTGTTTAACCATTAATTTCATCGTTAGAGCTAAATCTCTTTCCACCGAGCCATTTCTTTAGATTCGGAAATAGGAAATAGTCACTGGGGGCTAAATCCGGAGAATATGGCGGATTCGTAGCCCAATTCATGCAATTTTGCCACTGCACGCGCATGCACCCGTGCATTATCTTGATGAAAAATAACTTTTTTCTTGGCCATAAGGGGTCGTTTTTTAAATCCTCGTTTAATCGGTCCAATAAGTCGCCGTTTATTGTTTTTCCCTTTTGAAGGTAATCGATGTGGATTATCCCGCGTGCATCCCAAAAAACTGTTGTCATTACCTTGTTGGCCGACAAACTTACAATCCTTTTCAGGGGTATTGACTTCAACTGGCCGTCCAGATCGTTCAGCGTTATTTGTACTTGTGCGACCACAACGAAAGTTAGTAAACCACTTTTTTACCATTGAAATCAATAGTGCAGAGTCCTCATAGTATTTACCAAGCTTTTCCTTGGTTTGATTGACGGTTTTTTTTCGCAAAAAATATTGTTTAATGAGCACTTGAAATTCACTTTTTCCATTTTTAAAAAAATCCACGAGGTTGTATGTTTTGAATAGCTGTTAAACGCAAAGTAAATGACGGAACTTGCTCAAAACTTGACATTAGTCTATTACAGGTGGTACTTCATGGGAGCAGTTCATATAACTACGAGGGAGAATTACTCCAGAAATAATTTTTTGCAACGTTAATCATCCTACTAAATTTGTTGGAAATCGGTTCTCATTTCACTATATCCCCCCATACAAATACCATTCCCGTAAATAGCTTTTAATACCATAACTTTCTTACACGCAGAGAAAAAACATAATTAATAAATGGTCACTACGACCATTTTATTCATACTTGCCTAATATTTTTACCCTCATGAATTAATTATATTCTTAATAAAACTTAAAAAATTGCTTTTTGTCCTTAACATTTTTAAATTCACTTTAATAATATTATATGGTGGTTTACACCTAAAAAGGTACTCTGGTCTAGCTAAACATATTAAATTATTTGATATGTTAGCTAATATAATATATATATTTTTAACTATACAGTTAAAATCATAATATTAGTTGAACACAAAAGGTATATTTAATATCATAATTTTTGTTTGCTTGAAAACACATTCTCTTAAGGAGTCAACATTTATTGTCAAAACAAACAGTGTGTGCTTATAAAGAGAATCACCTTTTCTCCGTCCGCGAGCGTCAGTTAATCAGGAAACATGAATGATGACAGAATAATTAAAATAATTTTCGGGGAGAAAAATGACATGCTATGCTGCCTTGCAAAAATAACGATGTAAATTATTATACGTTTATTGAAACAGGTAAGTTATTTAAATATAATTATAAAAATATATAAATATGCAATTACTTTGTCTTTCTTGCAGCCAAAAAAATCCATAACATTGAAGCCGGCATAGAAATTTTGACACACAATTTTGTCATTAGCCCTGAATTTTTTTTAAAAACTGTTCAACAATATATTAATATATGTAATAGATTTCATAAAAAAAATAAAAGGTAAGTTTGTGTTTGACTTTTTTTTAGAAGTCTTAGTGAACGGAATTCTTTTTTTTTTTTTTTTTTTTTTTTTTTTTTTTATTTTTGGATATATTTGTACCACACAACGTAATAGAAAATTTATAAATTTAAACACATACAAAGGTATATAAATATTTATATTTTATTTTATTTTAAATATATATATATATATATATATATATATGTATATGTTCCTTTAACTCCCACTGGAGCATAGGGCGCCAAATTTTAAATACATATATGCTATATTTTATTTATTATATTTGTAATAAAACATAAATTTTTTAAAATTAAATTTTTATTTGTTTTATTGTAAGAACCATATAAAATGTTGAAATAGACATTTTGCATGGTGTTGGGAAATATAGAAAAATGGTTTGAAAGATCATGCGCATTTTTCTTCTGAACATAATAATATGTTCGAGACAAAAATTATCCAAAAACATTATTACTGAACATATATTGTTGCTTAAGACGTGTTTAACGCAATCATAACCACAAACGTTAATGATAGTTTGCGATTGTGATTGTATCAACCAAGCTATTTCTTTGCGTGTATAAATGATGGTATTGATATTAAATATATAAAAGAGTAGAGTCTAGAAAATTTGTCTGTAAATACTTTCGAGTAGGGTATCAAACCGTGCGGCTTGACCGACTATAATTTTTTACTTGTTTTGTTAAATACTTGCGCTATTAATTACTGCTAAAATTTAGTAGAATTTTTATTTTGATAATAAAATAATATAAAGCAAATAATGTTAAATTGGAAGCGGCACGATTTCTAGGTGTCTTATCTTTTATTTTCTGTTAATTGCAAATAATACAATGTTTGCACAAGTAAAAAAAATAATTAAATAAATAACGTTAGGAAATTTGTAATAGAAATTTTTAGATTTAAAACAAAAATATTTTCAACGAACTTTGACTTTATTTGCAATAATATTATCTAGAAAATTATTGTAAGAATTGTTGTTAAATTTTTATTGTTTTGAAGTATAATTTTTAGTCAAAAAAATGTTGGCTTAGAATAACACTTTGCGTGTAAAACTTTACATGATCTTTTGCATAAAGAAGTTGCATTAATAAATTTTGGCTTATTATAAAGATATAAAGATCGAAGAATTGTCAAAATGCATCAATAGGCACAATAAAGAAAATATCCAAATCAAGTTCTGTGCAATAACATGATTGTCTTATTATGAATAAATTTTATTGTTGCAAATTGGCGGAAAACGAATGACGGCGTCTTAAGCTGGGATCACACGATTGCCGCAAATGAACCAATTTAACACAATTTTGATTGTGCTTTATTGACGCACAATAATGAAATTGCCCCAATCAAATATTCTGAAGTCACACGATTGCCCTGTTTTATACAAATTGAATTGCCGCTAGTTGGTACAAAGCCAAATGGGTACAATAATTGCCGCAGCACTTTACACGGTTTCTTTCTTACTTGTGTCAACTGCGAAAACAGCTTTTTTATTTGTTTGAAAGATCTAGTTGGCTTGTTCATTAAAAAGAAAATTGTATCATATGTATATTCAAACAAATTTTTGATGAATTGTTTTATTTGAAATTTTTTAAGTAAAATTTATGAAATTTCAAAAGATAAACAAAATAAAATTTTATTTTAAATATATAAAGAAATAGAGAATATTGATATTCAAAAATAAATTCGCTTTAAAGAATTTCAATACATTTTGCTCCGTTTTACTATATACATACATATATTTTTTTATATTGTCCTGAACAGCTATTGCACTAAATTAAAAAAAAAAATAATATATCAAAAGTTATTTTCGGGAATACAAAATTTATTATTAATTTATTTATTAATGACTTGCTAAACTCCCAATTTTTATTTTTGATAAATTAAATTTTTATTTTTAATTAATTCCTTCTAAAAGAAACACACAAAAGTAAATTTATTAAAAAAGGCAAATATTGTTTAATTGCCGCACAAGAACCCAATAAATATTGGTACATTTTTGTCTTTTTTATTGACGCGCGGTTGCATATAAAGTAGTCACACGATTGCCGCACCAGTTTGCATTTTATTGGTAAAAGTAAGCACAATATTGCCCTCGATTGGTACATGAGGCATTTGATTGTGCAGTCACACGATTGGGGCATTAAAAAGTGTGAAAATTTGTGCATTGCGGCAATCGTGTGATCCCAGCTTTACAGGCACAAAATAGGTGTGTTCGTTTACCCCAAAATTTGCACAAATTTGTGCTAGTTTTTACTGGATTTTACTGAAATGCCTTCGCTAACACAAAAATTTGCAAAAGAGAGCATCTACTGAGAGAGTAAAGTGACAGTTGTAAGCAAAGAGTCTGCAAATTTTTACTGAACAAATTTTTACCAGTAAAAACCAGTAGAAAACAAAAACATATGTTTCATTTAAGTAAACAAACAAAAGTAAGCATACAATTTGTAATAAAAACATTTAAAAGAACAAAAGCTGAATTAAAAGTGCAACAAAAACCAAAAATATTTATTACATCCTAAACAATTTTACTTACCACTTTGTACCTTCCCAAATGTTCCGGGAGAGCATGAAATATTAAGTTTTCTTTTTTTGGCATCCATGGTAAAATTTGTGTTAATTGTTCAATATTACTTATTTTTGTTTTTGTTTACATTAATATTTTAGAGATGTAAAGCTAATGAATATATGATTACTTCTTTTTGCATATTATTGAGGGTACCAAATATCAAAAATCAAATATTGATGTAGTTTTGTATGTAATTCAACTAGAAACAAAATTAAAAGTCATGTACAAAATAAACAAGTCTTAAAACTTGCACAGAAGCTCATTTAATAAATAAATTTGCTACGAATTTATAATCATTACAATGCATTTCATCAAGTACCAAAAACATTATGTACTGGGTAGTCTAAACAACACATATTTTACAACACTAAGCTTTTTAGCGATCAGCTGTTTGAATTAACCTGCAAGTTTTTGCAATTTTTCCGTTCGTTTACTTTTTTGTGCAAGAGCCATTTTTGAGAGTAAAATTTTCATATTGCCCAAAATTTACTCAACTACTGGATTTTACTGGAAAAGTAAACAAACGCACCTAATGATTCTAGAATACGGCAATTTTGAGAAACAGATGTTGTGCTAGTTGTCAAATTTGGTTTCGTTTACATTTAACAGATGTGATAATTATTATTTCTTTTTAATAAATTATTTTATTATTAACTGCCTGTTTTTGAAAATAATATACAAATTTGAGTTTTTTCATTCTTTGGTCAATGTAAATTTCCAAACGAATTTTCTTTTTTTTTTTAAACAGGCACAAGGCGAATTCATACAAGGTGGTCATATTTTGAAAACGGATACAACACTGTAAAATACTTTAACTTTGTGTCAAAATAATACAGCACTGTAGTTAACAATTCAAACAAACATTTTATTCTGTTTTTAATTTTAAATTGTGTAAATTTCATAGTTCTAAGTAAAAATTATAGAATTTATAAAAGATTCCCAGAACCACCGACACATGGTTAGTTATCAGCTGTTGCTTACGTAGCAAGCCAAGATGACCTTGTTTGAATTCGTCGAGAACAGGCAGTTAAAAATTTTTTCGAATGCATTCTTTTGCTTTTTTCTGCTTCTTTGAGTAAAATTTTAATTTATAAAAGTTTCTTCACCTAATTTGACATGTACATACATATATACATACATATGTATATATACTTAGGAATAATTTGGAACATTACCAGAATCTCGTATCTTCCTTATACATGTTTCACTTTAGCTATCCTTTTGTTGGTAACGACGTAGATTGTATGTACCGAAAATTTTAAATTGGAATGGTTGCAACTAGTGTCACCACGTATTAGGAAACAAGACATAAATATGCGTAAGGGTATTCCAGAACAAGATCTGCAAATGAATGATGATTATTAACAACTTAATAACATTTGAATTTGAAGTTTTTGAGATTTTACCCTATTTGGAAACGATGGGCAGTCATGGGCTCATAAAAACAAAATTATGTTATGAGGTCCATAAGAGAGTTATTTGTGGCGAATATAATCTAGATATTTTCATCCATATGAGATTTTTTGTCCTAAAGGGATTTCATGGACGGTCGCTTAATTGTTTATTAATGTTAACATTTAAAAGAATGTTAAAGTTATTCATAGATGGGAGCTTTGGGCAAATGTGAGCCAATTCGAAAAGAATTTAATTTGCCGTAAAATATTTTTGCAGCGAATTTAATTTAAATACTAACATAATTAGGTAATTACGGACACAAAAGTCTAATTTGGAAAGAAGTTTTTTATGGTTAATTTGTGAAATTACAAACCGATTCTGACCATTTACATACTATCCTACTATAATTAAAATGTATTTACCAAATTTGATAAAAATTATCTTAAAAATTGCAACTTGAACTTTGCGCATTACATCGCCAAAAATGTTTATAAATTAGTTTTCCCTAATTTTTGCTTATATACATAGATATACAATTTGAAAGCTTAAAACAGTAGTTACCTTTAATGACAACCCGCTTTGGCATAAAATTTTAGAATAACAATTAAATGTAGATGACGAAATTAAAGCAACTCGTTGGGTATACAGATATTTATTTACAACAAAAAACCAGAATTTTGAAAAAACAAATTTTGTTTTTTTTTGATGCGAAAGCTCTTGTAAGCATCTAAAACAATTTGACCTTTATCAAAAAATGCCTCAAAAAGGCAAATTATGCTCTATAAACTTAAAAAATGCTCTTTTAACTAAACTATTCAAAAAATGATGTAAAGGGTAAAATATGCAAAAATATGCACTAACAAATCGATGCCAAAATGCATAAAAAGCACTAAAACGAATAAATAGTTTGTTACCACACAAGTAAGGACCAGTATATATGAGATTTCTAGGTTTGAGGGAGTGGATTTATATCCCAGCTAGCATTTTTTCAAATTTTTAATCATATTCGAGTCTTTTTTGACTCTTCAACACGATTAAAATACCAGAATATGCGCCCACTTTCTGATCATAAGTGATACATTTGTCGGGAGAAAATGCTGCCCTACCCGCAACCCTTTTTGCTGAGCCATTTCTGATTTTTTTTTTATTATTAGTTTAAAGGCATTTTCGACTCTTTTTTTAATAGTATTTGTTATTGAATTTCGAATCAAACACTTTAAGCACGAATCTTTTGTCTGTCGATGTTTAAGCTTGTAAGTGACTAATCAGTTTTTAGTCATCAACAGTAGTCAAAAAAGACTCATACAGATAACTTTTCGACAAACGATCTTCCAAATCCTAGCAGGGAAGGGTGCCCCGGTAGGCTAGTTGGTAATGAGCTTGTCTATCAGCGCAGGGGATGCCGGCTCGATTCACGCCACAGACTCTGGTTTCTTTCCTGCAGACAAGAGTAGAGCTTCGCGGGATTAGAATAGAAATAATAAAAAAACGTTTATACATAAAAAAAAATTACTACACCATTTTTGGTGTTGTACATATTGAACCTTTGCTGCAATAGAGTCATAACCCAAATAACCTGATTTTGAGCTAAGGTACTTAATTCTTTAATTCCCAGTGGAATATAGGGCCGCCAGCTATCTAATAATGTGGAGATACTCGCCATATCGATTCTTCATATTGTGTAAAAATTTCATACTCAACTCTAGAGAGAAGATTTAAATTTAAGGTGCTTGAAAAGCACCTTAAAAGGCTCGATATGTATGTATGTATGTATATAATTTGTTCCAATTGTTCTTATAGAACTTACCTTAACACAATTTATTGCCTTTGACATATAGATAGATTTTATAAGACAAAGTTTTAACTTGGTGTAGTTTTTTACAAAATGTAAATAATAAATTTTTTAAAATTTTTTAAATACTTAAAATAGGTAAAGTTTGAATAAAAGTTTTACAAAACTGTTGATTTTATAAATTTTTGTGATTTTTCAAAAATGTATATTAAACGTTAGTAACGATTTATGTTTAAATTCTACAAATATTATAAATTTTTGGTTTTTTTAATACTATTTTTACGATTTGTTTACATATATGTTTACATTTGTCCTTCAAGTTGTGCTGAAAAATGTCAACAAGATAAAATAAAGACAAAAACATGAAAACAAATAATGTACAAGTACTTTGGACTTCAAGAAGAATTCTTGACAAAAAGTACGAAAAACAAGAAGTTAGGAAGAACATGTAAATCAATTAAAATAGGTAATCATTCATTCAAAAGCAAATTTCGATCTACCAGGGTAAAATACCATTTGGTTAAAGGACGATGTTTGACTAATGACGTCATCCCTCATCAATGGCGGTGAGAGCTAAAACGGCAAACCCCAATGGAGAGATTGTGTGGTTACAATCGAAACTAGTTTGGGTAACCTGGGTTCAATACCCAGCTCAGTCAAGAATGAAAAATTATCAATAATTTTAATTTATTTCATGTTGTAAAATTCCTTTCTTCATAAAAATAATTTAATGAAAATTAAATTCAACGAACTAAAGCCTGACTAAAATATCAAAATTTGGATAAAAAACTATTAACAGTTCAATAAAAAAACCACAATACTAATAAGTGCTTAACTAATAATTACAAGTTGTAACCATAGCTGCCAGATAAAATTGGTCGAAAATCGTCAAATTTTGAGGAAAAAATCGTCAAAATCGTCAAATTGACTAAGCTAAATCGTCACAAAAATCGTCATTGTAAAAAACCACTAAAATTTTATAAGTTTTGAAAATTTATTGTTATTTTTAGTTTTCGTTGCTAATAAAATTTTAATATATTCCGCCTGTTTTTGAAATTAAATAAAAATGTTCGTTAAGAAACGTATTATTGAAGTAACACAACCAAACATTTTTCAAGACCAATAAAAGCAGACTTTCTGAAAGAAAAGTTTGTCTACCGGAGATAGAACTAGTACCTACTAAACTAGTACAAAGATCACCAGTGCTAGTTCTCGACTGTATACTTTTCTATACTATCTTAATGCTCAAATTAGCATTGCGTGTGCTTAGAACATCACTAGTACTATTGGTTCTAGTCGTGTACCAGTACACTTGGACCCAATTGGATATTTTCAATTAATTTTTTTTTTAAATTGAACGCATCTTCTCCTGATTTGAAAAGAGGTAGTGGTAAAGGTTAGTGGACCTCAACATATGAGGCATATAAAAAAAATATTTTTATAAACTTTAAACACAGGATAAATTTAAAGTTTTGTTCGATTTAAATTTCTCGTGACTTCCATTTCCATGGCCGTAAATAGTTTATTTAAAATCAAATTTAAAAATAAGTATCAAAATACGAATTTTTATGTTTAAAAAAATTTTTGAACAAAAATTCTATCAGTTTACAAGTGATTCTAAAACTCTTAAAAATATGCATCGTGCTAAAAAAAACAATCGAATTTTATATGTATGATGAACAGCTAAGACATGAAAATTACTGCCAATCAAATAATTCAAATAAAATTATATTAGAAGCTTAACGAAAACTTGAAATTATATTAAAAATATTTGTAAATTTGAACAAAATTTGTCATTTAAAAAATCCTCAAATTTGGGGTATAAATCGTCCTATCGTCAATAGACCATTTTTGTAGCTAAAAATCGTCAAAATGACGATAAATCGTCAAATCTGGCAGCTATGGTTGTAACTATTCGTTAAATATAATAATTTTGTTAATAATATTACAACGTAATATTGCACATACTTTTAGGAGGTGGTTTTAATATACAAAACAAGTAAGTATAGTATGTCACGGCGAAGCATATGATACCCTACACCACAGTCTATAGGAAATATTTTTGCATTTGTACCCATGGGCAATCATGTTATTGAGTATTTTTAGATATCGTCATCTATGTATATTAAATTTATAAATCTTAATAAAATGATCGTAATAAAATTATCAAAGCACACAGTTAGTTGGTTTACTACAGTCCTTAGAATTAAAGAAAGTCGAGCGAAACGTTGATGCAAAAAATTCAGTACAAAAAGCAAAAATAATTAAAAATACTAAGAGAGCATAATTAAAAAAAACACAAGTACGTATATATTTTTTTTTAAATATTACCTATGCTTATCCCGCGAAGCTCTACGCTTGTCTGCAGGAGACCAGAGTCTCTGGCGGGAATCGAACCCGCAACCCCGGCGCTAATAGACTAGCTCACTACCAACTAGCCTACCGGGGACCTATGGTTAATTTTGGATCCACCAGCAAAACACTTTGTCATGACATAATAGCTTTTTTAAAAGACATTGTCGCCAAGTTTTATGTAAATACTAACATTTTCATATAAGGAAGTTAAAAGCTATTTTCGGGAGTAGTATTTGTACGGGAGTTATAGTCAAATATGGAGCGATTCCAATATAATTTGGAACGATGATTTTGATTACAATGAGATTAGTTTGGACCAAATTAAATCTTAATACCAACATAATAAGATGGCTTATGGGCATAAAGACCATATTTCGGAAAGCAGCTTCTGTAGGGGCTATATGAATGTCAATAGGTTTCGCCCTTGTGCCAATTAAAACCCATGATTGAAATCACCAAATGCATCAGATTATCTTGAAAATGGCGTCCTTTCTTTGCGCACACGGTTACATTGACAGCCAGCCGGGTGGACATCGTTAGATCGACTTAGAAAGCGATTCTGGGTCGATCGGTATAATTAATATGACCACTATTGTCTTCAACATAGGCACAAAATCCACTATTTTCGTGTGGGTATAAATAGGAAAAGACCTGTATTTATGCTGATCCATATTTGTTTAAAACTGTTATAAGGAAACCAAAATACACAAATTAAATAATCTCACACACACCCCGCAAATAATATTGGACTACTTGATCCATTTTATATAAAATGGTCCAACGTAATGCAATCATGGACCATGTCATTGTTAAAAAAAGAGTTTTTAGTTAAACGACATGTCTTCGTTTTTAAACAACATGTTTTCTTTTTTAATCGATTTCAAAACTAATCCTCTGGAGTATAACATGGAGTAGTTCCAAAACTAATCCACTGGGAGTATGTACATATGAACATTGATTAGTTTTAAGACTGCTCCGTCGTAATGCAAAGCTAAGTTATATGGTCCAGCCCTAGGTCAGCGTAATGTTAAATATACCATGTTTTTCAATACATTTGGGTTACCTTTGGACTAGTCCTGATGTGCTATATTTTACATGCGTGTATGGACTAGTCGTATTATTTGCATAGCACCTATTTACCCACACATCTTTCATAACGTTGAATTTAAATTATGCCAGTAAACAATTGAATGGAAAGTTATATTTTGTTTACTAAAATTAATTCATACATTTATTAAAATAACCAATAAATAACAACAAACTATGTTGAAAAGGGCTAATGGGATATATTTAATGCACACTATTTGGTTATAAGAATGTACGATTCATTTTAATTTGTACATATACATTTATTTAAGTTTAAATTATATATACAGTATTTTTCGTTTAGCTGCACATTCAAGTTTGCATGAAAATTCGTGCAGTTACGCAAAATATTCTGTTACGCAGTATTCATATTGCAGCATAAATGATGCTGCTAAGTGAATTCACTTACCTGTATAAATGTGCTCTTATGTAAAATTTTTTTCTTATTTCAAAAACAGATTTAGACATGCAATATCCTTTATTCATTAATTTCAGCAAATAATTTTAGTACACTTAAATTTAATATAAATATATGTATCTAAAACAAAAACAATTCATTAAAAAAAACAATCTAGAGCGCTATACTTGGCTGTGCTGAATCTTTGATACCCTTCACCGTAGTTAAAATATTTCAGGCGTGTACTCTATATGTGATCTATAAATTTTTAATTAATCTTTATAAAAACGGACGTCAGTATTAAAATTCGTTGCGGCTTAGACCTACATATATTCAGTTATTGACAGACAATCAGAAAGCTTTATGCTTTTATTTTATTTGAACAAATTTAAGTAATATGTCATGCTTTGTACCAGTTTTAGCAGAACTAAAATTATTTTCGAGAGGGGAATTTATGTTTGACCCATGGTACATTTCGATTCATAACTCTGATCCTACTTATCGGATTTTGCTGGATTTCAATTCCAAGCTACTCAGGGTAACTACAAGCAATTTGACACCAAGTTTCTTTATTTATTTTGAGGCTTTCGAAAGTGAGCGAGTTTTCAACAGACGGACATGGCTAAATCGACTTAGAATTATACAAGGATCCGGAATATACTCGTATATAGCACATTAGCAGAGTAAAATTGTTTGCCCATTTTTTTCTTAAAATAGCGATTGATGCAATCATGATTTTAAGTTTTTATGAGGCACTTAAAAATAACATTTTGTATTAAAAATAAACGTTGTTGACTAAAAATCGAATGCTGTTATCCACAATATGCACTTAAGCAAAATGCACGTACACGATTTTTTTTCTAGCAAAATTTAGCCATCATTTACAATACTTTGTATTTTGTTCAGATAGGCAACAAATGCAGTTAAGCAAAATGCAGCTAAACGAAAAATACTGTAAATTTTTTTTACTTCATACCAGATTTGTTTTTAAATATTCTGGATTTTTAATTCTTCATTTAAATTTTTTTTCGACCAAATAACTACATAATTAAACAATATTATCGTGAGTTCTTTAATTAATGTTATGTTCACACTAAAGGGCTGCATGAATAACTTCATTCATGAACATACTGAAATGTTTATTCAATGAAGTTCGTATTCAAATAAAATTCAGACCACTGAAAAAACTGTTGTTTTATTCATGCTACTAGCAAACACATTTCGTTTCATATGGCAAACACAAAGACTTTGTTCAATGAAACGACTTTTGTTTTACAGTCTTTACTCTCTCTCATTTTATTATATAAATACTCAATAGCAATGTTGCCACTTAGTAAATTTATGTAATTTTTTCTTTTTTGTTACCTTTACAATAATATATGTAATTTGTAAAGTATTTTTGAAATAAAATTTAAATTTTTTTCCTAACTACTTTTTTATGTATTTCCAAGCAAAACACATTGCTGCAATTTTTTTTTTAAATAAAATAAAATTTTCTTGAAGTTTAAAAATTTACATTAAAAACAATTAATGTATTATTTTTGTTATTTTAATATTAATGTACTTCCTTATCTTGTTGCTTTTACTCTTCATGGTTGTTTTTGTTTTTTTATCTTTCCTAATATTTTTCATTTCTTTCAACTGGCAATACTGACTTTAAAATAAATGTGTTTTTCCTCGAACTTATTCGACATTTATTCAGTGGTTGTTTTGTTTCAGAGTTGTTAGTATTCATATTCTCTTGTTTAAGTAAACAAAAAAACTGCATTTTATTCGTCTCTTAAATTTCTTGTCTTTGTTGCTTTCATTTCGTAGTTATTCATTTTATTGAATACAAACGAAGCAAACACAAAATTATAATGAAAGTTTCATGAACATGATTATTTAGTTTCATGCAGATGTTTAGTTCACACTTGTGTTTTCAAGCGCGTTCAAGCATCTCGAACCTGATTAATCACTTTAAAATCTGATTGTAATTATCCATACATTTGTAATTCATTAACCACATAGAATCCTCTAAGCCATCCCTAAACTGAGTATGACGTAGCATCGGCCACCCAGAAAAGGAATTTTTCGTATCCAGTCAATTGGAGCTATGAGGCAAACTTGAATTACACTCCTAATCAAAATTTTTAAGAAATTCAAGAATAAAGTCGTTCATATTCGCAAATGCATCACTGCGCCGCGAAAATTGAAGTGCTTTAAAATACTTTGCTACAGCAGATAGCGCACAAACAACTTTCAAATACGAAGTAGAAAAATGGCTCCTGCCATAAAAGATGATTAGAAAACTTGCATCGTTAGTGTAAAGTAATAGCGGAGTTCACTATTAGGATTACAAAAGAGCAAATGCAAAATATCGTAGCTCTTTTGTTTAATCCGACAACAAAATACACAGAGTTTCCGTTAAATTTCTTAAAGTGGTACACTAGTTTGCACTTTCTCTCTTGCAAGCCTAGTACTGAGCTCCGCTAATGTTTGTTGAATGATGCACAGAAATGATGCATTTACGTCGCATTAATGCAGCAACCTATACAATTTGCGATTGCATGTGTTATATGCATTTTCAAGCTAGACTGATTAAATTTCTTTATTTGTGACGTTCTGCCATGTGTGGGGTCTTTAAAGTCGGTCAAACTTAGTATAAATGGTATTAACTGTCAATAACGATTATTTCCTTAAGTACAATATGATTTGACACATATAATATACGTCTATTCGAACCACGGATAATAAATTACATTTTCAAAATTGTACTCTGATCCTAATTGTATTGAAACCCAAAAAAAAATCAATTTTTTACTACTTTTATTATTAGAAAAACAAAAAAGGACGTACATACGAGTACATTAAAATTCAATTGTAGTTTAAATTTTTATTTGACATAATTGGGGGATTCACAAGGTGTCATAAAGTCATATGTCTTAAAATAATAACATGAAAAAATACGACTGTTGTGAGCAACCCCTCATAATTTAATGTGATATTAATTACGACAGCACAATAAACATAGCAAGCAACGTTCTATTTATTTAAGACACTTTTTGTTTACAAACCAACAACAATATTTTTAAACCATTGTAAAATTTTAGAACATTATGACAATAAACCATGATAACACACCTTGTGAATACCCCAAATATATAATTGTTGATATAAATATGGCTGAGTTCTAAAACATCACAATGCACAGTTTTTTTTATTATGCATCGAATACTTTTTTGGTGCCCTTTGAGGCAAATAACATTGTAATAACTCACACGGTTGCATTGTAACATGCAGTTAAAGAAGAAAGTGACTTTACAACCGAAATTTTGGAACTCAGCCTATATACTTCGAATATTATAATAACAATGTTAATTTTATTGTAAGAGGACTGGGTGTAACAATTTTCTCTTATAAACCTCCATTTTTATTTAATTGTTCATTAGTACCAAAACTGCCGTTATTTCTAACCAAATTTGGTAATTTTTTTTCAATGTGGAGACGTGAATATTTTTTTCATTTTGGTTACTTTATTCCCCCCTAAAACTTTAATACGAATGAATATTTTTTATTTTTCTTGATTAACTTTTAAGTCACATTTTTACAATTAAAAAAATTTAATCCAAATTTAGATATTTTAATTAGGCTTAAGTTCATTGAATTTAATTTGCATTAAATTATTTTTATGAAGAAAGGAATTTTTTTTTTTTACAACATGGAAGATTAATTAAAATTGTTATTGATAATTTCCATTCTTGACTGACCTGGGATTCGAAGCCAGGCTGTCTGGCGTGTGATTCGAACCCAGGCGGCTGGTTACCCTGACATGTTTCGACCTCAACCACTAGGTCTTCTCAAAGGGATTTGCCGTCTTACACTCGCAGCCATCGAAGACTGCTGACGTCAGTAGTCAAACATCAATCCTTAAACCAAATTGTATTTTAACCTTTTGGTAGATCGAAATTTGCTTTTTGAATGATTATCCATTTTTAATTGATCTCACATGTTTTCCTTACTTCTGTTTTTTCGTACTTTTGTCAAGAATTCTTCTTGAAGTCCAAAGTACATTTTTTTGTTTTTCCTGTTTTTGTCTTTCTTTTTAGTTGACCTTTTTCAGCACAACTTGAAGGACAAATGTAAACATAGCTCGTGCCTTAGCCAGACAGCCTGGCTTCGAATCCCAGGTCAGTCAAGAATGAAAATTATCAATAACAATTTTAATTAATCTTCCATGTTGTAAAAAAAAAATTCCTTTCTTCATAAAAATAATTTAATGCAAATTAAATTCAATGCACTTAAGCCTAATTAAAATATCTAAATTTGGATTAAAACCATTAACAGTTCAATAAAATAACCACAATACTAATTATTGTTAACAGCTAAGGCACGAGCTATGTTTACATTTGTCCTTCAAGTTGTGCTGAAAAAGGTCAACTAAAAAGAAAGACAAAAACAGGAAAAACAAAAAAATGTACTTTGGACTTCAAGAAGAATTCTTGACAAAAGTACGAAAAAACAGAAGTAAGGAAAACATGTGAGATCAATTAAAAATGGATAATCATTCAAAAAGCAAACTTCGATCTACCAAAAGGTTAAAATACAATTTGGTTTAAGGATTGATGTTTGACTACTGACGTCAGCAGTCTTCGATGGCTGCGAGTGTAAGACGGCAAATCCCTTTGAGAAGACCTAGTGGTTGAGGTCGAAACATGTCAGGGTAACCAGCCGCCTGGGTTCGAATCACACGCCAGACAGCCTGGCTTCGAATCCCAGGTCAGTCAAGAATGAAAATTATCAATAACAATTTTAATTAATCTTCCATGTTGTAAAAAATAAAAAAAAATTCCTTTCTTCATAAAAATAATTTAATGCAAATTAAATTCAATGAACTTAAGCCTAATTAAAATATCTAAATTTGGATTAAAACCATTAACAGTTCAATAAAATAACCACAATACTAATTAAAAAAATTTTATTTATCTGTTTTCATTTTGTTGCATAACACAATTTATATGTACTTCGAAAATCACAGAATTTCATTTTCTTTATATAAAAACATCGCCAGTTCGCCGAACGTAAATTTCCATAGCCAACGGGATTAAAAGATGAACATGTTTGAAGAGAAATCGCCACGTTTAAGAGCCCTCCCGCTTTTTTGTTTTTTATAACTGGGAAGTACAAATGTCGTTTATTGTAAAGGTCATATTAAAAAGTTTACATTTGAAAACTTTTAATAAACTGAATTTTGTATGGAAATTTCTTTTAAAACAGAAATATTTTTTATAAATAATGTTTCTCGTTATTTTTTCCCAATATGTTATTGTTTTATTTTATTTTCTTTATTTTTAATTATTATTTAACTATTAGTTTTCTACATAAAATGCATTTTAAAATAAATTTTAATGTTTTTTTTCAATTAACAAAAGACATTTTAAATTGGTTATATATTTTTACATTTGATTACTTGGCTGTAAATTTTTGGCTGTAATAATTTTTTGGTCGTGGCAGATCTGATTACTACTAAAATTTAATTGCCCATCACTGTATTCATAAGTAAATAAATCTCAAAACGTGTTTGTGTGTGTATAAGTACTTGTGTTTGCAAGCAGCTGATTTGGTTGCTAAATTAATATTTAACTTGAAATCAATATAATATTGAGTAACACTTTGGTTTTTTGCGCAAACAGATATGGA
Organism: Pollenia amentaria; assembly: GCA_943735925.1. Taxonomy (NCBI): domain Eukaryota; kingdom Metazoa; phylum Arthropoda; class Insecta; order Diptera; family Polleniidae; genus Pollenia; species Pollenia amentaria. The sequence goes on along the minus strand of OX031008.1, from coordinate 191,753,072 downwards.
AAAGAGAAATCTAAAACTGACGAGAAAGAAAAAGAGTTTAAATTGAGCGCTTATTTTCATCATAGAAAAGAGAACATGATACTGTGTTATTAAAAGAAAAACAACCTTAACATTAGTTTTTTTGGCCAGCTGAGGTTAAAATGAACATAATAGCAGCAAACACAACGTTGTAAATATGTATTATTTTTTACTTAAATGCAGTTTTCAGTCCATTTTCATTTTGGTATGTACATATATAGTTTTTAAAGAAATTCATAAAAAGCAAATAGAGTAAATAGTTTTGTATGTACTACATAAATGTTTTAAATAATGGATGTTTGTTTGTACATGAGCTTAAGTCTAGTTCTGAGTAATTCAAGTCGATTTAGCCATGTCCGTCTGTCTGTCTGTCCGTCTGTTGAAAACACGCTCACTTTCGTGTGTTTGGTCCTACTGACCAGAACTATGAATCAAAATGTGGAACCCCCACTCTAAAAAAATTGATAATTTTGATACAAAAACTAATATATGTAAATGGTGGAATATTGCACGGACTGATATAAAAACCAAATAAAGTAAAACCAAATAAAGTTCACTTTGGGATAATAAATAAATAATTCTAGAACCATAAAAGATATAGGTATTGTGGTAAAATTTATTCCAACTTAGATTCATATGACCAGAAAAAATATCATGCAATTTTGTGAAATTCACTGTTAACGCTAAAACTAATTACACTGCTGTATTAAAATTTATTCTATTTTATTTTTTGTAATACCAGAAATCAGTCTTCAGAATTTTAGAATGATTGGTCCATAATTTACCATAGTTTCAATACAAATTATCCTCCTAAAAATCATTTTAGTTCGGCTAAAACTGTTACGAATCATGATATTTTACTTAAGCCAGTTCAAAGTTCTAACAAGAAACGCATAAAACTTTCTAATTGTCGGTCAATAATTTAATATATGTATGTAAGTCTAAACCGCAACCAATTTTAATGCTGACGTTCGTTTTTGTGAGGTTCAGTTAATTACATGTATTTATCATATAGAGCCCACTCCTGGCGGTGGAGGTTATCAAAGATTCGGCACAACCGACTCTAACTAGTTTTTTTTTTTTTTTTTTTTTTTTTTTTTTGCTACAGTTGTTTCTATATTAATAATGATGGGAATGTGTAGGTGACTTTCGAAGAGCAAAACAAATACGAGTGTATTTACCATTTATCATAAACCAGATTACGCATTGCGCAGGTCCGGTTTTATGTCACGTAGATAGAAAAAATTGTGCTTTGTTGTGAAAACAAAAACCCATACAGTTAAGTCATGCAAAGTATAACTTTATTTTAAAAAGATGAATGCGCCATCGGTGTTTGTTGCTTCATGGTTATTGAATACCAATTGGCTAGAATGGAAAGAGAGAGAGATAGAAAACCTAATTCAGCCGCCAAAAACCCTAACTCTATGATAGTGTTAGCAACAGCCGTACATAAACAAGAGCGGAAATCAGAACGTTTTCCTCCGCTTAGCTTTTAAGCTGATATGCCATACCTAAAGGCAATGTCAGATACAACTTTTCCTTCGCGTTGCGTTACCGATTCGCTTTGACATCTAAGATAAAAAATACATACTTATACGAAACATGTCACATAAAGTACTTTCAAAGCGGAGCGAAGCAAAAAGTTAGCCAACTCTCATCTTTTTGCGCACTTTGACAATTGGCTGGTATAATTTTTTTTTCCAAATTCAATTCCAAAAAACCGTCCAATTTAATTTTTAACTTTTATTTTTATAACAAATAATTTAATGTACAAATTACCAACCGCTTTTATAAGTAAACAAACAATGCGTGAGTGTTGTCAAAGTTTTCATTGTGTGATACACCTTTTGCTTTCCGTTTTTCTGCCAAAGGTAGAAACGTCACGCAAAGCGACAAAGTTGTATCTGACACGGCCTTAAACAAGAGCGTTAGTCCCAATTTACAATGTTGAAATTGAAAGGCAGACATTTTTCTTATTCTCTTTTGAACTTACCTAAACCTTTTACAATCGCGAAATTAATAGACAGACAGAAATTATTCGTTTCTTTTTTTCGTTCTTTTTCGCTGTTGACGGAGACGAACATTTAACAGGCAATGGTATATAAAATTACATTGGTGTGAGAAAAATGATATGAAGCAACAACATGAAAATTGCGAACAGTAAAAGAGGAACACGAAAAATGTCTAGTACAGATAGTCATGTACTACACACTCTACCTCTACAACCCCTCGCCAACAAACTTCGTCTGTCTGCCTTCCACTTGCCACATTGTAAAAGGGGACTTACCGTTGTTTCTCGAACAGTAGTGTTAACTTTCTTGTTTAATAAAACCCACATAATGGAAATGAAAAATGGACATAAAACCGCTAGAATAACAAAAACTAGATAAATTGCCATTATTTAATAACAATAGCGGCCAACTTCACTGTTAAGCGCGTTGTCGAAATTGGATTTTCCAATTACAAAGCGTTGAATTCGCCCTATTTAGGGATACTTCATATAAATTGTATGAGTATGAAAATTTTTGGCAACTAAAAACGCATTTGTTTAGGTACGGCTGTAAGAAATGTTACCTTGTTGTTGTACGTACGTACAGAATGTTAACCCTGCCTTTACACATGTAAGTAATTATTTTAAAGTAGTGTATACGTATTATCAACGAATATTTCTAAGAAATAGTCGAAAATCTTGCAAGTAGCTAGAGTGTTTACGTAGTAAGTTGCAATTTTTTTTTTTCAAATGTTCTCGAAAGGAAAACATCTTAGGTAAAAACTTTATTTGTGGGTTTAAAAAACATTATCATATTACCAAAATTACAAAATTAATTTAATAATTTCTTATTTAATTTAATTTTTGGTCTATCTTGTTTATTTTATAACATATGGGAATCCAGTATTGCCGTACTTCCGATATCATAAAATTATTGAGAAAATATTTTGACTAACAATTTTTTTTTCAAAATACTTGAAATTTATGGTTCAAATTACCATAAAATTTTTTTTTTTGTACATCTAAGCATATGTATATTTATATATATGGAAATATGTTGTATTGTAAGTCTTTTTGTCGAAAGTCCATGGATATACTGGAAAAAAGTACCAAAAAAAAAAAAACGAAAATACCCGCATTCAATTAAATATACAAGCAGTCCATCACTACTTTACAACTGTCACGTAACGACGGCATGAAATTCTAATTTATACAGATTGAGACGTTGCGTCAACGTAACATTTAAATTCGGTAAGCATTTACATTGTAAGCAAATAATAAAACGGACCAGACGTTTCGTTAGGGGACGTGGACGTTCGGCTAACTCACCTTTAACACTGATTCTTTATTTCTTACTTTACTTGCTGCAAGTGTTAAAAATTTACTTGCAAGCAAAATCTCTTGCCAGTACGAAAAATGTGATGGCGAAAAATGTGCAAATGCCAGGTATGAATTGAATTTTTTGTTTTGTTTTGAGAGAGTTCCGATTCTAGTCAATCTTCTATGGTATTCGTCGTTGTTTCGATTTTCGAATTTTTCATTCAGTGATTTTAAATGCGTTAAATAAGGGTACCAACAGGTAGTTGGGTTAGTTTAGATTGTTATTTAAATAATGGTTTTCTTATTTTAGTTAATAAAATGTTTTTCTGTAAGAAATTAACATTAAAGTAAAAAATATTAAAGAAATAAAAAAAATGTAAATTAATCTTAATTTAGTGCAGTCGCGAATACATTGGGGTAAGGAAAAGTTTTAAGTTAAAAAAGTTTAAAAATAAAATGAAATAATTTGATTCTTGACGCTTGTTTATATACATATTTTTCTTATTTTCTTTTGTTTGACATAACATGGGTCTTAAAAAAGAGAACTTATTTTCTAATGCACCTACCTTGTTCTCAATATCACATGGTTTTCAGTATCTTTAAAAATTGATTTCTAATAATTTTTTCTTTTATTTCCTGTCTTAGTTCTTTTAAATTGAATGTTGTATAAGTTGATGAGGTCAATAACAAAAAGCAACAATTTTATTATAACAATTTTTGGATAAACAAAAAATATTATTTTAAGTCAGTATGATGTTTATTTTTTTTTAAACACTTGTTGTGGGATGATAGTTTTACTATTAATAAAAATCATAAATAAATTTATCTGCCAGATAGTTTTTATATTATTAAGGCCGGGATTTTGAAATATGGATTGAATTTAAACTTAGTTTAACGTACTCTGAAACTCGGATTTTTCCCGCGAAATGTATTTTTTTATAATTTCATTAAAGGCCAACATTTTTAGCAAAACTAAGCCATTTCGTAAAAATGTTGTATACAAATTTGGTAATGACGGCACATATCTATTTTCAGATTAACTAAACCTAGTTTAACTGATGTCTCAAAAGCCCATCCTTAGAAGACAAAATTTGAATGGTTTCGTTTAGATCAGATTCATATGAATTCATATAAAATAAACAAAATGGATACATAAAGTTTTAAGATGAGCTACGTTCAAAATTTTAAAGTAATTTTTCTTTTTAATATAATTAAATTTTTTCTTTTCATTTCAACTTGTTAAATACATTTTATTAATTGTTACTACACACATATACTATTTTTTTTTTAATTGAGCCTTGTTTTTTATGTATTTTGCTTTTATTAAAACAATTTTGTTAAAATTTTGTCATTTTATATTTGTCTTTAACTATTCTGATTCTAATGCAGTAATTTATAAGTTATATTATCTTGTTGTATTAGAAAATCGATATTTATTACTAAATAAATAAATAATATTGTAATTGGAAATTTTTGTTATGAAATAAATATCGAAAATAAACAACACTTATTTTTTGAAAATTAAAAGGTCAAATTGTTGCGTTTTGTTATGGACCTCCTCAATTAGGTTAGGTTCCATTGGCAGATATCGAGAGACAGCTCACTTGGGTCCTTCAGCGGCAGTGATGCCAATACAAATTTCAAGAAAATCTCTACGTGTCTATAAAAAATTCCCTCTTTTCCCTACAACCAAAAAAATTATCCCTACACTATTCCCTACGTTAAAATTGTATTGGTTTATCTTCAGGCAAACAAATACATACTCTGTTAACATTTTGTAAATATTATAATTAAAGCATTTATTAACATTTATTATATAAGTATTTGTTAAGAATAAGAAAAAACCAAAATAAATATGTACAATAATGCTATGCTCAAACATATAAAAATTCAATTAAAAAAAAAACACTGTGTGACAAATTTAATTTTTTTCTTTTTGACGGAAACGTCACTATATATCCTTCAAAAGGCAAAACTAAGTCAAACTACGTGTTTGATTTTCATTTCAAGAATACTTATATTTTTTATAAAACTCGGTACCAAATAAAAGGGAAGGAGCTGTACAATTTAAAAAAAAATTTAATTCAGTTCCCCTAAACAGGAATATAAAAAAATATTTCCTTCCGCATCCTTAAAAGTTTTTATTAAATTTTTTTAAAAATTTCAAATTGTATGATTTTATTTCTCTTAGTTTACTTTTTTGTCTAAACAAAATTATTTTCTATGTAGAAATTTCATTCACTAAATATTTCCTTATTATATTCGCACACATTGAAGCGAATGTGAGAACGAATGCAAATAGCAAAATTACGCGAATAGTTCGCAAATGCGAGCCCGAATATTCGACGCCCCAAAATGTATACTTACATGTTTTTGGCACTTGTTGAAGATTGCCAGGCTGTTAGGGCTCATAGTATAGGGCTTCTGTTGAAAAATACTACATTTGTACTTAAATGCTGTTGCATATGAAAAATTTTAATTTTTAAATGAAAATAATACGAATATTTATGTTTTTTTTACACAATATATTGAAAATGAGGGAATATTTTAAAAATTCCCTCATTTGCCTTAAAATAAAAATTCTGTCCTTTTTCCCCTACGCTTGAAATTTTCCGGAAAAATCCCTACAAAAAGGGAAAATTCCCTACTATTGGCATCACTGTTCAGCGGTCCCTTTGTTATACCCAGCGCCAGTGCCTATCCCAAAGAGCAATTACTCAGATAGCGTCACTGCAGAGTTGAGCCAATTCGTCTCGCAGGTATTTTTCCCTAATGCCCCGTAGCCCAGGACATTGACAGAGAAAGTGAAGCACAGTCTCCTCTTCCTCCTCATCTTGACAACTTCTGCAGTAGTCATTGAATTCCAGAACAAATCTCCTAGGATGCGTCCCAACAGGCCAGTGTCCAGTCATAACCGACACCACAGTCCTGATTTGGTCCCTATTGAACCTAAGTAGAAATTTGGCCATAGTGCCCTGGATATGAAGCAGATAGACTCACAGGTCTATCCCTCTTGCGCAATTATATAATACTCGCGCCGAATGAGTGACTTACAGTGAGCCATTGGAAGGCCAATGAGTTGATCAATGAATGTGTCATCCATGCGACCACCGTCCTTGGCTACCTCATCTGCTATCTGGTTTCCCGGCAGTCTGAGTGCCCTGGTATCCAACATCCTCAGTTAAATGTACTGTATTTTGAACAACAACTTAGACTACAATTCAGAAATGAATTTTATTATCGCTTTTAAGAACAATCGTTTTGAAATCGATTGATCATATAACAATTAAATAACAATTATTTCTGATATAAAAGTATCAAAAATTTAAAAAGCATATGATTTTATGAAAATTAACATATACGAGTAGTAGTTAAAAACAAGCAAAATACTGTTTATGACTTGGGTTTCCCATATGTTTTCTTGTGGGTGCTTTTTTCCTTTGAAAATTTAAAAATAATAATTATTAACGGTACCTAAAAATAAGTATAGCCTTGTTTTCAGGATTGATAGTTTTTACAGAATTTGGAAAATTCATATTATAAAACATTTATTTGCTGCAAACCATTTGACTTTGGTGGTGAAAAGGGAAAGACGAATAGTAAAGTGTACTTTGTTTCGTGGACAAGCGGATTTTGCAAGTCTATTATTCAGAGAAAAAATAAAACAAAGGAATGCAGCGTTGCCAATTTCTTTATAAATATCCAAAAATGGAACAAAAATTTTTTTTCTTGGAAGTATTATGGAATACGTAAGACTTGTGTGATAGTATAAACTAGCCTTAAAAAGTATTTTATTTATAATAGTACGGTTATCAATAATTTTCTTAACAATTTAAATTAATCATTACACTGTGCTAGTTAAAAAACAGACAACCCGGGAATCTGGCGTTTAAACCTTATTCGGGTACGCTGAATCCAGTGGTGCTAGCCGTTTTTAGGTTAGCTCTGATTTTCGAGATATACCGTTATTTCGAAAATGGAGGTGATTGCACAACATATATTCGCGTAACTCAAAAACGCTTTAGGTTATTGGAAAAACTAAAAAAAACCGAAACTCGCAATAAAACTTCCTTTAAGAAAGGTAAAATTTTTTTCTAATATGCGCAGTCGTTTTAGAAACATAATTTTTTTTATCAAAATTTTCGTAAATTTCTCCAGCAAAGTGAAAGTGTGGTAATGTTTTATGCATATTTCTTTGGAAAATCATAAATTCGTAATATTTGTTTTTTTGTTTTGTAAATGGCACAAAAACCGCATTAAAAACATTTTACATCAAAATATCATTGAAAATACATTTTCTGCTATGCCACATTTTTCATATTTACATAATGTTGAATAAACAATTTAATAATTCAAAAAAAGTCCTATGAAAAGCGCCATATAAATTATATTCTTCTATATTGAAGAAAAGGTTCCACAACTGCCTAGGAGTCACTCCTAGTGGGATAAAATGTATGACGGACCTCCGTTATTTTTTCGTCCTTAATATTTTCTCAAATCATACTTTCCCTTTATCTCCACCCCTTAGGGGTGCTCCCATACAAATATTGCGTTTTATGAAATTCTTAGATTTAATTAACATTTTCGTCTTTTGTGAATAAAATCAAAAATTGTAAACAGATTTTAATCATTTATGGTTTGTTTTGTTTGCAATTTCGTTTTTATATCTGAAAAAAGTTAGAAGCCCAGCTTCATTTTCCAATTTTTAGTGAATTTTTAAAAACAAAAATTTCGAAATTTTTATAAAAATAATATATTTTTTTTCAAAAAAAAAATTATGTTTCTAAAACAAGTGCGCATATTTGAAAAAAGTTTTACCTTTCTTGGGGAATTTCGGTTTTTTAGTTTTTTTATTAAGCTAAAGCGTTTTTGAGTTACTCGAACTTATGTTGTGCAACCTCCTCCATTTTTGAAATAACGGTATATCTTTAAAACCAGAGCTAAATTAAAAAAACGGCTAGCACCTCTGGATTCAGTGTAAATTTCTAGCACAGTGTTATTATTTAAACTGGTTTCACTTTTAAATTATAATTATTATCTTATTATTATCATAGAAAATTAAATAAATTACTGTTAGTTTGGAAAAAGTTAAAATTCATATTCCATAAAAATAAAAAATTTTCTAAATTTAATAAATAAATATAAAAATTAAATAATAAACAACAACAAATAAATATTATTTGAATATACTTACCCTAAAATAAAAAAAAAGTCTGTAATTATGAATATCTAAATTTATTTAATTAACATAAATTTGTATACCAACATACTAAAATTTTAAATTAATACTTCCTCTTAAATATAAATCGCAAGTAAATTTAGCTCAAACCTAAATTAGGAACACTACCTACTACTTTATTTTTATAATTTTTTTTTTTTTTTTTTGTTATTTCTGTTACCTTTTATGCAATTAATGGAAGTTTTTGTTGAGTTTTGTTTATAATAAATATAAGTCTTATTTGAAAAATGCATGGCCCAAAAATTGTATGTACTGCCCACTGTTACGTATATGTCACAACCCCAAAACCCAATTCTGGGCCAGATTAAAATTAGCTCATTTTCTTAAGGTAAATTGCGGATCCAAATTGTATTGATATATTATATTGGATATCACACAATGCATTTCATGAGCAATAATCATACTACAGGGTGTCCGCCGGGGAGGTATGCTACTTTGTTTGTAAATGGCGTAAATGGTCTTGTGGAAGCAGCTCTTGTGTCAACTGAATCTTAAATGGAAACGAATGCAAATCCTTGTGGCCAAAGTTGTTTTTTGAAGACCAAGCGCAAAAGCATGGCTTCGAATTGAGGTTGATGGATTGTTTTTAACACTTTCTTGAGCTTGGGCATATCACCTACAGACCCTCTTTCTTCGAAACCATTCACTACACTATACTAGTGCGTTCTGTTGACACGTTGTTTCTCCCAAAATTTTCACGTCTTTCTCATCGTCACAGTAATCGAAGATTGATTGATTTTGATAAAATGTTTTACCGATTCAAACACGTTGGTTTATCGAATATTTGTCCATAATAAATTTGTCACGTGTTTACTTCACGACTGCCAAATATGAACTGTCAAGACTAATGTTTACCAAAATGGCGGCAAAACAAATACTACTTTCCCGGCGGATACCCGTTACAAATACGAAAAGTTTTGGAAATTTAAGAGTGCAATTTTTTTAAACAACTAAACAGCGTATTGAATATATTGGTAGTTGTGAGTGAAATAATTTTCCTCAAATCTTAAAAAATTTAAATAGAATTTCAATATTTAAAAGATTTAGACTATGTTCACATATATTAAATATTTGACGTCCTACACGTAACCACTAGTTTTATTAAAAAATTATTTGCCTTTGCAAAACGTTCAAAAATTTTGCAAAACTAGATCAAACATCATTTAATAGTTTCTAAATTACATTTTACAATAATCTTCTTAAAAATAAAGTTTAGTAAATCAATAGAAATTGTTAAAAATAAAGCTAAAGTTGGATCAATTTATTGGTCACTCTTTTTGGATTTTTTTCATCAAATATTTGTCAGGTCTGACTGAACATACCTTTACATATAAAATTACATATTTTGCAACATATAAATGAACTCTTTACAAATTGATCTAAAATCGTATTTTTACTTTTTTTTTATATTATGCAAAACATTGTTATCTCTTTTATTCTCTTTATAATTATAATTATTTAATTGTAATGTATAAATAATTAGTATTTTTTAAAAGATTTTGTTTGTTGTGCTTAATTCTCTTTTTAAATAATTGATAAAAAATACTGAAATTTATTGTTGGAGGATAAGCTGTTCCTATGCGCATTTCACTGATTGCTTAGGCCAGATCATCAGGAAACGTTCTCCTAAATAATTTTAGAAAAGCCAAATCTATCAGCAAACAAAACTACAGAGGGAATGAGAATTACCTACAAACACTCAAAAAGTCTTGTTTGCAACGATATCAAAGCTTAAACAAAATACCAAACAATAAATCAGTGATGAGTTTTATCTTTTCTTACAGTATTTTTTATTTTGTTGAACTGTTTTATGGCTTTTAATCCAAATTTTTATATTTTTTTTTTTAAATAGACTTAAGTTCATTAAATTTAATTTTCATTAAATTATGTTTATGAAGGAAGGAATTTTACAACATGAAATTAATTAAAATTGATTGATAATTTTTCATTCTTGACTGCCATAGGGCAAAAAAAAAAAATAAATATATGAAATATGAAATAATGTATAATCATTAATGCATTTTAGGCGCTGAGACATCCTATTGTAAATAAATTATTTTGTTTAATAAAGTGTATAAACTGAAAAATCAAGCCCTTATACTTTAGGACCAGGCATCAGAAATTAAAAACCGAAAACTTAAAATTTAAGTTTTTCATTTGAAAAATTCAAAACTCATGCGTACAAAATAAAATTTGTTTTCTATCAGTTAAAAAAAAATAGGAAACACAAGAAAGATATTTATTTTTAAAGTACAATATGTGTTTTGTACATGAAAAAAAACAAAAAACAAAAATTTGAAACATACACAAAAACGTTTTTTTTTTTATTATTTTTTTGCTTTTTTTGAAAAATATTTATCATTGTTGTTCAAAACATGTTTTCAACTGTACAAAAAAAAATATAAAAATTATTTTGTTTTATTTGTTCTTTAAAGTTCAAAATAATAAAGTTCTTAAAAAAAACGTTTTTGAGAAAAATATTTTTTGTTTTGTTTTTAGAAACTAACAATAAAAATTCAATTTGAAGTTAAAATTGGGAATTTTTAAAATTATAATATAAAATTGTATTTAAACTTGCAATTGCAAAAAATCCTTAGAGATTCTTAATTATCAAAACTAGCTGCTGTTGCATTAGCTGTACCCGCAACACAAGTATCTGTGCAGACAGCCTTCAGTGCTTTGCCAATTATTATGACCAAAAATAGAAGGAATTTAAGTTCTAAGCATGTAGAGAATTTATTGTTGCTCAAACTCAACTCAAGCTAATTGATAAGATTACTATTTAGTTCTAGGATAATCTTTATCATGTTATAACTACTTATTATTAATTAGCTTTATATTTTTTACTATAATTTTGTACGTATGAGTTTAAATTTTGTCAATTAAAAAAATGCAACTTTAACTGCCAGGCCCACAATGTCGACAAGAACATTTCTTTCGCATATTTATATTGAAAACAATAATAAAAAACTAAATTTTTTTTTTTTCAATAGAAAAATAAGAAAGAAATGTTCTTGTCGACATTGTGGGCCAGGCAGTAAGTTTTCGGTTCATTTTTTTCTTTTCATGTACAAAATAATATTGTACTGGAAAAATAAATATCTTTTTTTTTGTTTTTGCTTTTATTTTTTTAAACTGATGAAAAAAAAAATATTATTTTGTAATTTAAAAATTTTTAAAAAGAAAAAATTAAATTTTCGGTTCGTAATTTTTTGTACAAAAGTACAAAAAAAAAAATATTTTTCTAAAAACCTTTTTTTTGAGAACTTTATTATTTTAAATTTAAAGAAACAATTAGTCAATTCACAAGGTATCCTAACATGTCATATTGTCAAAATGTCCTAATATTTCACAATGGTTTAAAAATATTGTTGTACGGCTCAGCCGCTCAGCGCTGGACTTTTCTGATTAATTACGACAGCACAATAAACACAGCAAGCAACGTTCTATTTATTTAAGACACTTTTTGTTAACAAACCAACAACAATATTTTTAAACCATTGTGAAATATTAGGACATTTTGACAATATGACATGTTAGGATACCTTGTGAATTGACTAATTATCAAACAAAATATTTTTATGTTTTTGGTTATTGTACAATTTAAAATATTTTTCGAACACCAATGATAAATATATTTTAAAAAACATAAAAAAAAACGTTTTCCGGTCCTTGTTTAGGACACTGCAAATTACATGCATTGTCATTTTAAGCTTTGCTAATCAATTCAAACAATACGCTAGTTGCGTGTTTATATTTTAAGATTGGCATACTTTGTCAATGTTCGCACCTTTACGTTTAGGAATAAGTGACATAGTTTCACTGCAAAGCAGCATGTGTTTAGGAAGATACTTTACTTACTTATATACAAGAAAACTCGAATTCAAGAAACAGATTTAATGGCTAAAAAATGCAGTTAATGATATTCGAATTAAAGAGATCAATATTTGTTGGGGTTTTGACATCTTCTTATTTTAAGCCTTCTCTTACTGGTTTTGATTTATTTATATATTTGCGAACAAATGCTTCCAAAACCCAACTGGCAATGGCCAACAAACATAAAACATTAAGAAAGTTCAAAGCAAAAGCATAATTAGTACTATCACGTATAAGACCTGGAAGGTAATAAATTGAAATGTATTAAATATATCACTTTATATAAAAGATAATCTAATAAAATCTTACCAATCAAAGGGCCAAATGCAAACGAAAATACACCTGCCATTAGCAGCTGTAATCCAGCAGCAGCTGGTAGTCTCTTAAGTGGCACATATCCAGGTATCATCAAAGACCAAAATACCGTACGGAAGGCCTTATTCACACCCAACCATACAAATATGGCAATCATAACGGCAAAGCTTCGCGTAAACGATAGAAATATGCGTCCAATAGTCATGCCCAATAAGCCCAAAATAAAGAAGGTCTTGTTGCTTAATTTAATTTTGGCCGTTATTAGTGGTATAAGGAAACGCATAATTAAATCAAATCCTCCCAACAAGGACATGGCTAAAGCAATTTCATATTTTTTAAAACCGAAATCAGCCAATATGAAGGGCGTCAAATTGGCGAAATTAAGTTCAACGAAATTGATCAAAGTTAAACCCATGGCCAAATTGACATAACCAAAATCACGCAATAAGTCCAGATCGAAGAACACCACCACTTTCATGTACCATTTTAATTTTTTCCGTGTCTCTTTTTTTTCCTCCATCATATCCTTTTCGAACTCCTCTTCATTTTTTATTTCTCTTAAAAGTTCTATCTCTGTTAGCACTACTGTGTTGGGGTTTAGTTCTTTGTTAGTACGAGTATTGTCAACATCCTCAATTTTGTAACAATCGTATTCTTCTTCTTCCTTTATACTTTGACTAACCGAAAATCTGCGTACTTTCAAATTTTCTTCCTGGGTTTTATCCCAAGAACTTAATCGATTTCGAATGGAGGGCGGGCTTGGAGAGGGTTTAGAACCAATCCAACCATCACTGGCTCGAGGCAATACCGGTGTGGGTGGTTCTATAGGCTGCTCTATGATAAAATCGTCTTCTTTCTGGGTAGCAAATTTTTTAGAAGCTTCTGCATCTTTTGGTTGTTTCCTAACATGCCATTGTACCGGTTGGAATATCAAGCCGCAAGCCACTGTATTTAGTGAGAGACCAGCAAAGAACAATACTGTTCCTTCTACTTCTAAATAATCTATAAGAAAAGTGGCTAAATAAGGCAGGCAAATAGGTCCTAAGCCAGCAACACCGAATTTGTAAGCTGTGGCAGTTCGTCTTCTTTCTTTGAAATATGTATTTACAACTAAAGATGAGGCTGATACGATAAGGCCTCTTCCAAATCCTGGAACAGGTTTTTAAGTTCAAAGTTAATTTCGATTTTAGTAAAAAGTTATTTTAAAATTACCATAACAGCAGGAGTATGATAGACAATAGAATATAAATGAATTTGCAAAGGCACATGCAAATAAACCAATGAAAGTAAAAAATGAACCAAATAGTGCCACCTGACGGAAAGTAAATCTGCGGAATAGCGGTCCGTTTGTAATACCTGTAATAAAAGAGAGTTATGCAAAAAAGTAATAATCAATTTAATGGATTTATCAGTAATTTAAGCAAATTTATTTATTGGCAAAAATTCGTAGCCTACATTTTACCTACTTCCAAAAAAACTGTGGCTCATTTGGACTCTCACCGATCATATTGGTATCGATATAAAATGCACAAAAAAAACAAGTCTTTATTTTGCAGGAATTGTGCTTAAGTAAAAATAATTTTTTTTTTGTTTAAATATTTCAACTAAAATACATAGGATCCATAACTGTTTACAAATATGTGGACATAGGGCTACTCAGGTCCTGAGATTTTTAAAATTATTTTCGACTTACCTGTCATAGCTGTTATGGCAAATTGTATATTGATAATTGTAGTTATCTGAGAGCTCGATATACCCAATTGAAACATATGATCGCGGAATACAACACCAAACTGTTGAGCCAAAGCAAATGTTACTAACTGAAAGTAAAAATTTGAGTGTTTAATTACACTATGCTAGTTGAAGAAACAGACAAGCCGGGCACATAGCGTTTAAACATAATTCGGGTACGCTGAATCCAGGGGTGCCCGCGGTAAAATTTCCTTTAAGAAAAGTAAAACCCCTTTCTAATATCCGCAGTCGTTTTAGAAACATAATAGGAGAATAAAATGTATAACCGACCTCCAATGTTCTTAACATTTTCTTAAAACATTGCCCCTTAGGGGAGCTCCCATACAAATATGGCCGTTTAATGAAATTCATAAATTTGGCCCCTGCAGCGCCTATAATGCCCCTAGATGGGTCAAATGTATGACCAACCCCACTTTATTTTTCATCGCAATCATTTATTTCTAACATACCCACCAGCTATCTCCATTACTTAAGGGCGCTTCCATACAAAATGTTCAATGCAGACTAGAAATATATTGAAGAAAAAGTCTCATAAATTCCCAGAAGTCGCCCCTAGTGGTATATAATGTATTACCGACCTCAATTAATTTTTTGTCCTTATCTTCACTTCTTAGGGGGGCTCCCATACAAATATTGCGTTTTATGAAATTCTTAAGTTAATTAAAATTTGTCGACTTTTGTAAAAAAAATCAAAAGTTGCAAACAGATTTTAATTATTTATGGCTTGTTTTGTTTGGAATTTCGTTTTTTATACGTCTGCAAAAAATTAGAAGCATAGCTGCATTTTCCAATTTTTTATGAATTTTTAAAAAACAAAAATTTTGAAATTTTGATAAAAAAATTATTTTTTTTTTTTAAAAAAAAATTATGTTTCAATAAAAATTTTGTTTTCTTATATGAAATTTTATTGCGGAATTTCGGTTTTGTAAGTTTTTTCAATAAACTAAAGCGTTTTTGAGTTACGCGAACATATGTTGTGCAACCTCCTCCATTTTCGAAATAACGGTATATCTTGAAAACCAGAGCCAATCTTAAAAAACCGCGGGCACCACTGGATTCAGCGTACCCGAATTATGTTAAAATGCCAGATGCCCAGCTTGTCACGAAAAAAATTGTTAATTTCTTGCACAGTGTTATTGTAGTCGATAAGATGAATCACATTTAACTTTTTAACTTACTAAATTAACACCACTAGCTATGGACACCAACCAACCCCATCCTCCATCGGGGGCTACAAAATTATCACCTAGATCACTTTTAGGTCTCCGTTCCTTTTTCACCGGTTTCTCAATGCAATCGTTACTCGTATTAGATTTTATGAGTTTAGGTAAATTTGGAGTCTCTGTCAATTTTATCTCTTGACAATTATCTCTCGTTGAACCCACCGTATTATCATTTAAAGGTGTTTTTACAACTCCAGTTTTTTTATCTCCCATTATTGGAATTTCTGTGATTTCTCATTACTCTCCAGCTTGAATTTCAATTTGCAAATTATCTGAAATGTCAATTAATTAATTTTTATGATGTACATTATTATTGTAATAGTTTTAATATTTTCTTTTCCAAGACTTAAACAAAAAAAAATATATATATATATATATTTGTTTTTTAATCCAAATTTTGATATTTTAATGTGATATTAAAAAAGTAGCACAGCTTTGCGTTCAACGCCACCTTAAAAATGAATTCGACTTGGGTTACTCTATCAGTCCAGAAATGACAAACATATCGTTAAATTTTAAAATTATCTCTGATACTTATACTCACTTATAAAGGTTGTAAACATATTCAAGCACAGGTGCTAACAGAATTGTAGACACCGGTATTAACACAACGGCAATTGCACAAACAAATAAACTTAAAAATGTGATAAGTTAAAAATGAGCTTACATTATCTATTAAGACGAAACTTAAGAGAAAAATTTTGGTATTAAAAAGTGATTATTAAAAAGTGGTAACCAAATAAAAACTTAAAAACTTACTTATAATCAAGAACATCTTTTTTAGCACTTTAAATCTCAACATTATTATCATTTGCTGCACATGACAAGTACACCTAAAAAAATTAAATATTGTCTCTTACCAGCAAATTCATACCATATTCATAGAATCAAGCAAACAGTTCATTGATTTTGAACCTATTACCAAAATGATTATATACGAGGGCGAACCAATAAATCTTTTTGCATGAAACACAGTTTTTTTACAAAAAAAAATTTATTTTTCAACATAATCTCCTTTAAACTCAATACACTTAGTCCAACGTTTCTCCAATTTGTGTATCCCTTCCAAAAAAAATAGGATTCTTCGAGGTCCATAGAATGGGCATTTGTTTGACCAATAATTTCATCGTTGGAGCTAGATCTCTTTCCACCGAGCCATTTCTTTAGGTTCGGAAATAGGAAATAGTCACTGGGGGCTAAATCCGGAGAATATGGCGGATTCGTAGCTCAATTCATGCAATTTTGCCACTGCACGGGCATGCACCCGTGCATTATCTTGATGAAAAAGAACTTTTTTCTTGGCCATATGGGGTCGTTTTTTTTAAATCCTCGTTAAATCGGTCAAATAAGTTGGCATAATATTCGCCGTTTATTGTTTTTCCCTTTTGAAGGTAATCGATGTGGATTATCCCGCGTGCATCCCAAAAAACAGTTGTCATCACCTTATTTGCTGACAAACTTACCTTGGCCTTCTTCGGAGCCGGTTCACCATGTTTCATTTACAGTTACAAAACGCCGCAGAAACTCCAAACAATCCTTTGAAGCTGTAACACGATTACGTTTATGGTCAAATGAGAGCAAACGCGGCACCCATCTTGCAGACAGCTTTCTTAAACCCATCTGATCATTTAAAATCGAAACCACACTGCCATATGAAATGCCTACGGCATTAACAATCTCACGCACTTTTACTCTTCGATCGGCCAACACCATGTCGTGAATTTTTTTCGACATTTTCGGGGGTATTGACTTCAATTGGCCGTCTAGAACTTTCAGCGTAATTTGTACTTGTGCGACCACAACGAAAGTCAGTAAACCACTTTTTTACCATTGAAATCAATAGTGCAGAGTGCCCATAGTATTTATCAAGCTTTTCCTTGGTTTGATTGACGGTTTTTTTCGCAAAAAATAATGTTTAATGAGCACTCAAAATTTTTTTTTTCCATTTTTAAAAAAATCCACGAGGTTGTATGTTTTGAGCAGCTGTTAAACGCAAAGTAAATGACGGAACTTGCTCAAAACTTGACAAGTCTAATAATAGGTGGTACTTGATGGGGGCAGTGTTGCATTTCATATAACTACGAGGGAAGGTCAACAAGTCACGGATTTATTGATCCGCCCTCGTAGATAACTAAAAATTTTAAAAATTAAATATTGTGAATATATTTTTTTTTTTCAATAAATGATATTTTTAGTATTAATTAAAAAAATTATCAAAAATCTTAGCCATTTCAAACAATGTGCTAATTGATTTAATTAATTATAGCTCAGGTTTTGACAATTCCCAACTACAATACTTCAAGTTTAAATTATTTTATTTTAAACGAAAAAAATCAATTAAGATTTTTTTGTTATTCAATTAATATTTTAATTAAAAATGTGTTTCAAACAACTAAAATGTTAATTAAACCAAAATCATATTTTTAATTTTTTTTTTTTCAACTAAAAAAATAATTAATTCAATTATCACATTAATTAACTTGAAACACTTTTAAAAATTTTTTTTTATGGATAAAAAAACTGCTGATAATTTTTTCTGTGTATGAATTTCTATTTGATTTTACTGTTTGGTGAAGGGTGTACCACAGGTGGTTAGGGTATATATAAGCTTACGATTCCGTTTGTAATCTCTACGCTATTGATCTTAGAAGCTATAAAGTGTATATATTTCGGGTCATTATGAGTAGCGAAGTTGATTAAACGATGTTCGTCTGACCGTCTGTCTGTTACAATGGGGTTTTCGAACTCAGGAGAATTTTGGAAACTAGATCGTTATATATTTCCGTCATCCGTGCTCCGCTAAATTTTGCTTTTGAATTTTTTCCAAAGTGTTTCATAAATAGCTGAGATACATATGTGCAAAAAACCACGAATGCCTCTAATTCCCTGTTGTTTTTTGTTTTTGCTTTTTTACACATAACACGAACGAAAAATACCAAGATAATGTTTTTCGTTCTGTTTGATAATGTGTGTTTGTGGGTGAGTGGTATGAGATGCTGAATTACGTTAGATGAAGCGCATTAAAGATTCGGCACTGCCGAATATAGCTCTCTTATTTATCACATTGAATTTAGTTTTTAAGCTATATCGTTTGATTTGTTTGCTTTATGATTTATTATTTAATCATATATTATCTATTTAAAATTTTGTACTATTATAATAGATCAATATTCTTATAACATACGTATCGTCACCTAAAATGCAAAAGGGCAAAACAACCATAAAATTCGAAATAAAGTTTTTGATTGACTTTTGTTCGTGGCGACTTTATTAAAGAAATGCAAACGCCTAGTACGCCTTTTTGTTATTGAGTTCGTAAAGTTTTTTGCTTCTCCTGTGAAAATAAAAAGTGTTGTTAAGCCCTTTTGCATTTAAGGTGACGGTATGTATTTATCTTCTTACATACATATGTAAATACCATGTAGGAAATGTCACTAGTGAATCTGTACTGATTCACTACTAAAGCAGCCACCAGTACTAGTGACTTATTTTACCCGAGACACTTTTGGTACTGTTTTAAAGAAGATATCGAATTGCTCTTTCTATTCTAATAAAGAATAAAAAAAAAAATTCATAACACAGTTTTTTTAATTTTTTTTTTTTTTGAGGAATTAACTAAAATACATACGATTTTCTTCAGGGCACGTGATAATCAATGGGCTTTTGTTGTTTTGTTGGTCCTAAAGCAACGTCTTTAGATTTCTGGTTCGTTGGCGGATGTTCTTTGTATATATAACGCTATACCCTACTGCCGGCTCTGTGCAGGGACGAAGAAAGGGTCTTTTATATTCTGGTAAGAGTGCACATCATAAGCGCAATAATAAATTTTGTTCCTTGGGTACTAAAGATTTCTCATCTACAATCAATTTTGAACCATCGATTAGTTGTTTGCCGTTGTTGCTTAAATTTTTGTCCAAACTCAACGGAATATTTTTATCGTTTTACAGAGGATTGAATAATACCGCCAATCAATGATTTGCCGCTGATTTTCTGATTGGCAATACCAGCCAAATAGGAAGAAATATAACGATGTTTAAGTGACGCAGATATTTGTGTTTCCTCTTGTTAATTATAACAAAAAGTTTCCTTATAAACTTAACAGTCTTTCGCTAGAGTTGTATGGGAGGTGACGTTTGTTGAAAAGTGGCAGGTGAGGAAATGTTGATGAAGAAGATAATACTAGAGAATTGCGTGAGTAATTTATTGTCAGTGTGGTAGTAGAGGTGGATGATACTGCAGGTGATAAAATAACGTTAACGGTGAATAATGAAATAGGACCAATTTAAATTTAAAAATTCAATAGTTTTTTCTTTATTTTAAATAACGGTTATTTCTTCCAGTATTCTATAACTGATAACCTTTTTTTATTAATGCTTTAACAATGATATTTTTTTTATATTTAGCCCTTTCCATGCTAATGTCCGGGATTTTTCATTCTATTATGGCAACTTTACTGCTGATATAATTGTAAATTAGTTATGTCAAGAAAAAGGACTAAATTAACTGCTGACAAGTACGGCAATGCTTAATGTTTGATACACTGGAATTTCGAACTAGTGAAAAAATAGGAGTAAAAATGTACACAATTTTAATTTTGATTTCTTTTGTAAAAACAAAAAAAATTTTCCACTTTTTTAAAACGGTGCAAGAACTACTTCACCCTGTCTGAACTCCTCACTATTTATACCGCCGATATCCGACCGGAAATGGAATACAACTCCCATATCTGGACAGGTGCTTCAAGCTCTATTTGAAGCTTCTGAATCGGGTGTAAAGGAGTGCGTTGAAGATAATCAATAACAGTAGAGTATCCAGCTCTATTGACTCATTGGAGTATCGTCGGAATGTGAGTTGTGCGTCATTGTCCTACAGATATTACCACGGTAAGTGTTGAGCGCTTTTCCAGCAATTCACAACCGTACGTTGTCGACTGTCCAATGTAACGCACAACGCATTAAAGGGAAATTCGTTTCTTGGTCTAACTAGCCGTATGTGGAATAGAATCCCGGCAGAAATCTTCCCAGTCGGCTACAATTTAAAAAAATGCATATTAAATGTCCACAACCACTACTCCCTCTTTCCCTCTCCTCATAAACTATTTTCCTAATTCCAGCACAATGCATTGCATTAGTAGGGGGTATCCCCTGAGTGTTGGCTCAAAGTAAAAAAAAAAATAGTTTAATGATTTTCAATCCAATTCATTCAAGGAAAAAACTTATTTTTAAAAAGTAATCAAATTTTTTTTAAAGAGTTGCTGAAAAAACTTAGTGTCCACAATTTATATAATACTCTTTTTAACTACAAAGGCAAGTATCCCTAAAAAAGGGTCATGTTTTATCGAAAAGGACTTGATTAAAATTAAAAATAGGCTGTTAAACGTTTCTGTAAAAGCATATTCTTAACTAAAATCCTATTTTCTAAAAAGTATTTTGTAATATTTTGTTTAAATAGTTTAACTATTTTGGTTTTATGTGGGGTACTCATTTAATCGCGCTTTTGCTTTAATCGGCTAATCGGTCGATTAATGTACCGAGGTTTTGATTTAATCAGTTAATAATCGGTTAATTTTGCTATTGATCGGTTAATCTATTAATAAAGTTTTTTTGTTTATAATTTAGGTAACTTCAATATTTAGCTTATTAGTGAAAAACCATAATATATTAAATATAAAATTTTTTAACAATTCTTTAGTTCAAGAAACAAATAAATAAGGAATAAATATTGATACATATGGAATAAGATAATTTTTTTAGTTATTTCAATAGTTTAAGAAGATCTTATAAAATAATGTTTTAGACAAATAATTTGGTTTAAATGTTTAGGATTTAAGCGTTTATTTCTTTAGTTTTGATAAACCTTGAATTTGGAAAAATTCCTTCATTTATCGTAGATGTTGGAGAAATCAAAAGCAAAACTGAAAACTGATTTGTGCTGCCATTACCAAGTTTGTATACAAAATTTTTACGGAACAGCTTAGTTTCGCTTAAAATGTGGGTTTTTAATGAAATAATAATAAAAAAAATTTCATTTCGCTGGAAAAATCCGAGTTTCAGAGTACGTTGAACTAAGTTTAAACTTAATGCACATCTCAATCCCAAACTAACAGCTTAGGGTAACAGGAACGAGTTTAACATCAATATTGTACTTTTCGGTTGAGTCTATCGAAAGTAAGTGTGTTTCAAACAGCCGGCTAGGCAGGCGGACATGACAAAATCGACTAAGAATTACACAAAGATCAAGGGTCTTCGGTGAATATTTAAAAAGTTGCACACAAAATGACAAACTAAGTATCCCCTTATTCACTACTAGTGGTAGAGGGTATAAAAATCACATAATTTTTTTATATTGAAAAAAGATGCAAAATAAAAAAAATAACGCAGCTTTAAACAATTTATATTGAATCACATTTAAAAGTTAACTTGGTTAAAACAATGAAATTTCATTACGTTCGCAATTAATTTTTAATATTAAAAATAATAATATTATTTTTTATCTGAAAAAACAGTATTAATATTTATGAACATGTTTGCACATCTAGTAAAAAGCTAAATGAATGAAAAAAAATAAAAATGTATCACTTAAGCTAAAAAATGCTAAAAAAAAAGTGCTAAATTTTGGAAAAATTCTGAAAAAGTGCTATATGCTAGAAGCGCTATTTTATGATAAATGAGTTTAAATAATTATAGATCTAGCATTAAAAATGATAAAATGGCAACAGTGAGTGGGACACATAGAAAAAGTCTTAAGTTGATATGATTAGAACTCAATATAAAAGCCTTAATTTAATTTAAGAATTTTCATTTAATATATGTACATACTTCATTTTATATGAAATAAGTAATCAATCCAAATGTATTTGATAGCTACACAAAATAATTAACATAATGATCACTTATAGTCGGAATAGCTGTATTTCTTTTTTTTTCTATTTCTTTAATATTCAATCATTTATTTTTAAGATACCCACCCGCTGTCTCCATTCCTTAAGGGGGCTTCCATATAAATGTTCAATGCAGACTAGAAATATATTGAAGAAAAAGTCCCATAAATGCCCAGGAGCTGCCCCTAGGGGGATATAATGTATGACTGACCTCCATTAGTTTTTTGTTCTTAACATTTTCTCAAATTATACTTTCCCTTTATCACCATCCCTTAGGGGGCTCCCATACAAATATTGCGTTTTATGAAATTCTTAAATTAATTAAAATTTGTCGACTTTTGTGAATAAAATCAAAAGTTGCAAACAGATTTTAATCATTTATGTTTTGTTTTGTTTGTAATTTCGTTTTTCTGCAAAAAATTAGAAGCATAGCTGTATTTTCCAATTTTTTATGAATTTTTAAAAAACAAAAATTTCGAAATTTTGTTAAAAAAATTACTTTTTTTTCCAAAAAAAAAATTATGTTTCTAAAACGACTAAGGATATTAGAAAGAGATTTTACTTTTCTTAAAGGAAAATTGCGAAATTTCGGTTTTTTAAGTTTTTTGAATAAGCTAAAGCGTTTTTGAGTTACGCGAATATATGTTGTGCAACCTCCTCCATTTTCGAAATAACGGTATATCTCGAAAACCAGAGCCAATCTTAAAAAACCGCGGGCACCACTGGATTCAGCGTACCCGAATTATGTTATAACGCCAGGTGCCCGGCTTGTCTGTTTTTTCAACTAGCATAGTGTTATTAATACTGAATCATAAAATTAATTTTATAATTTAACAATTTTCCAAAAAAGAAACGAAAGACATTTTTGGAACTAATTTAAATTTGCAAGTATCTCTTGCTTTGCTTATGTTTCATTTATTTCTAATTCCCTCGCATCTGTTATCATTATCCTTTTCCCAATAACATTTTCGGCTGAACTTATGATTTTTTCTTCTCTTAAGAAATTATAAGTCTAAAAATATTTACCTTTTTTGCCTTTCTTATAAATATATTTGAATTCTTTTTCTCTTAGAAAATTACCACTTTAAAATTATGTTCTCTTTCTAAAAATACAAATTTAAGCAAATGTATTAATATATTGTCCTTAAATTTTCCGTTATTTTTTAAATCATTCCACTTTTTGCTTTGTTTTCTAACGTCAACTAATTTTTTGCAGTGGGACCACTTCCAAGGAAGTGTATAATTTATAATTCGCATCGATGGTGTAAAGCAACAACAATTATTGATAATGTTTATCAACAAAAAATTTTTGTAAAACAAATTTTTTATTTATTCTCTCTCAAACGTAAAATCATAATACGCTCCTTAAGTAACCAGGTGTTTTCCGCCATACATCTCTCCATATTTCTCTGTCTCTGTTTTTGTACAAATGTTGTACAAGTTTTAATTTAAATAGATTTACAACTTTAGAATGCAACGTATTTAATTGAAGACTAGTGGGAAATTATAACTTAAACTTTTTATTGTTTTTTTTTTTTTTTTTTTTTTTTGTTATTTAAATACACAGATATTTGTATTCGTTTACTATAATTATGTCACTGCTTAATACAATTTAAGCGACAAGCTACCTTTTAACAAATTAATAGGAATTTTATTTTCCCAGAAGGAAAAAATTTAAATATTTTTTCCAAAGTTATACAAAAAAAAAATTGAGTAATATACATACATACGTACGTATGTATGTTGCCGATTTGTTCGCATAATCCAATAACTTTACGTCAACCCAGGGTAAAGGCCTTAAACCATATGATCTTTTAAAAATAACATAAAATAATTTTTTCTGATGTGAATTGTTTGACGAAAAAAATGTTTAAGTAAATTCTACCCTAATTCTGTCTCAATTCCGCTTGCCGTTAGCAACCACTTTCTCGTCAATCTCATTTTTAAACATTATCTTTTTTAATAAAAATGCTTTGTGGGAAAGCTTGTTTCTATGCACATTTCGCTGGTTGCTTAGGCCACCTCGTCAGTAAACTTTTTTCAAAGAATTTAGAAAAGCTAAAAATATTATACAAATAAGACCATAAAGTGGATAAGAATTTTAAACACTCAGGTCTCACTTGTAACAATATCAAAGCTTCAACAAAGCCACAACAATAAACCGTCAATTTTTCTTTCTTACATTCCCCTACAATTGGCTGGGTTTTTTCCAACACGAATTGTAGTTGTAAGAGGATAAAAAGAAGAAGAAAAACAAAATTAAAAAAACAAATTGCTTAATAAAGCAACTTGCCATTTCAGTATTAAATTTATTATAAAAAGTTATTTTCGGGAATACAAAATTTATTATTAATTAATTGATAATTGATTATAAATTAATTGATGACGCGCTAAGCTCCCAATTTAAAAAATACCGTTTTTATCATAAATGCTTATTTCGAGCTCGAGGTCAGTAGTGAAAATACATTTTTTGTTTTTTTTGCAGAAATAAAAGTTCACCACCACTTATTTCTGTTATTAAAGTTTCTAGAATTTACTTTTGACACTTATTAAGCCTTGAGTACACGGAATGTGAAAAGTCACATGCGCATGTGGCTTTGACGTAATTTCGACGTTATGGTCATTGTGTGTTGTGTGATGACGTAAAAATTACGTCAGAACCACATGCGCATGCGCATACAACCTTGAAACAATTTGACTCAAAAAAAAAAAAAAATAAGAAGTAATAAATATTTGATACCAAATTTAATATCCATTATTAAGCACTGTGAAAAACAAAGTTAAGAAAAATAAAGAAAAAACTATAAATTAAATATGGGCATTTCCAAAAGAATGTCAACCAAATCTTTTGGTTGTTTTTTATGCTATTCTCATGTCACGTACGTGGTGCAAAAACATAATTTGTCTACAGGTCTAGTCACATAGAATCCTTTGTACTTTGTACAACAACGGAGGACGGGCACACAATGAAAAATTTAATGACGGATATTTTGTCCAGACCGAGACAATTTTATTTATTTAATTTTAGTTTTATTTTATTTTGAAATATATTTTATTTTTGATGATACACAAGACAAACAATTTTATTAAAACAAATCAAAAAACAATCTGAAACGTTTCAATAACTCAACGTACGTTAAAAGTTGCCCAACTTTAGAACTTTGCGTTAACGGAAACGTATGATATGGAATAAAACTCATAAAAAAGCCTGTATATCAACTAAAATGTTATTTGAAAAAATCGGCGTTTTAAGTACAAAATATTCTATGTAACTCAGTCATACGTAATTTATATTTGATCAGTGTTCAAAAATAAAAGTTCAAAGCAAGATAATTGTCGCAACCAAATATTGATCGTAATTAATTTATTTTTTTAATTGGTATAGTAAACATTTTATAAGCTTTTAAATGTCGTAACGTACGATATGAAAGTGCTACAAATCCAACTAAATGTATCATCTTATTATGTTGGTATTTAGATTTAGTTTGGTCCAAACTTAATTAATTGTAATCTTAATAATATAACAAAATTTTATTGGAATCGGTCCATATCTAACCATAGCACGCATACAAATACTTTACGGCTCTATGCTCCTCACAGGAGTAAATATATGTACATATACCCATACAAATACTACTCTCGAAAATTGCTTTTCATACCATAATTTCCTTATAAATCTTGGTATTGACATACAAATTGACGACAATATCTTTTACGATAGCTACTATGGCATGACAAAATGTTGTGTTGTTAAATCAGTTAAATGCCAACAAATCTAATATATCTATAATATATGAAGATATCTGAATAATTTAGGGCACCAAGTACTTTTATATGAATCTTAACCTCATAATATAGCTTTGTTCTGGCGAATCCATGATTACAAATGGGTTCCAAATATGGTACACTCTCAAAAATAATATGTTGTAGGGTATCATATGGTCGGGCTTGACTGACTATACTTTCTTTCTTGTTTGATTTTAGTTTTTGTATACATAGATTTACAAAGCATATATTGCATATCATATGGATACTATTAGAGAGCAATCTGTCACGTTAGTTATGTCACGAACGATATTAAATTTTGTTCATTTTAAAACGATCCAAAAAATTTTTTTTTTCGATTTTTGTAAGAAATTAAAAAAAACACCTTCCACCATTCGCAGATTTTCGGATGTTTTTACATTAAGCTCAAAATCAGTTCCGTTTTCTGTCATGTACGATGTGCACCTATTTTATTTATTTATTAAATTTCAGTAACCTAGCCTATTGGCCATAATCGGCTTACAAAATTCTACTTAACAAATCGATATTCTGAACAACATTCCGAATGTGATACATTTCTTTTTCAAATATATGAAGGTCCCATTAATAAAACATAATTAGTCAATTCACAAGGTATCCTAACATGTCATATTGTCAAAATGTCCTAATATTTCACAATGGTTTAAAAATATTGTTGTACGGCTTAGCCGCTCAGCACTGGACTTTTCTGATTAATTACGACAGCACAATAAACACAGCAAGCAACTTTCTATTTATTTAAGACACTTTTTGTTAACAAACCAACAACAATATTTTTAAACCATTGTGAAATATTAGGACATTTTGACAATATGACATGTTAGGATACCTTGTGAATTGACTAAATAAAAAAATTATTTTTCAGTTACTTTTATTTTTGCAAAATCTCTATCTCGCTGAAGGCGTACAAATGTCACGTACGACATGGAAATTTCCATATTGTTACGAAATTAGATTTGTCTAATAATTATTTATGGTTTTAGTTATATATTATCTTGTAAATAATAGTGTTATGTCATATTAGTTACTATTTTTATGAACGCCACTATACTACATTTTCTAGCAATTGTAATTGTAGACTTTAGATTTATATGTATAACAGTTATTTTAAAATAATTCGAACACAACATTCTAGAAAATACTAGACGGTTCTTGAATCAACTAGGAATAGTTTTGAACTATAAATACAGGCTAACTCATAAAAGCTTAGTTTAGTTTGATTGGAGACATTAAACGGTTCAGATCGCTACTTACAATTGTGGTTAAAATTTGTGAACATTATAATTAATTTCAATAAAGTTTGTTTAGTTGAATTCGTGTGTGTATTTATTTTAATTTGCAATTAAAAGAACTCAAAAGGTTTATTATAAAGGGAACAAAACCTTAACGAAAAAGTAAAAACGTAATAATATGTAATATGATGTGGTAAATCGTAATCAATAAAACATAAATTTTGAATTATTTTATGACACGTGGTTTTGCATATTAAATAACACTTTGAAGGCTTATGCTTTGATCTGCTTTGTTATTTGTTTTTATTAAACTTACTGCAATACTTTTCCCTTCGATTTATAGGAAGATTTTAAAAGACAAAGTGCTAATTTGTGGTCACTTTTAAATAAAAAAAATATAAATAATAAATATGATTATTAATTATTTGACCAACCATTATTTTAATTTTTCTATTTATTTCGAGTTTAAGGTCATTAACTCTGGTCGCATTAACAAAATCACCCACAGTGTATTTTAAAGTTATTTAGAATTCGCTGCTTATAGTGAATTTAATTACAATAATTTTGTTTCACATACTTTTAGGAGGCTTAAAAGAAATAGAAAAAAACGCTAAAATATTCATGTATGATGCATATCCATATTTAAGAATGTGTGGATAAGGGAAACAAAACACACACACAACTTAATACTCCCTGCAGGAAATGTCGATAGTAAAATTACACTGACTCGCTTTTGACTTTGTCGGCAGTACTACTGTCTAATTATACCCTATACAAGGCTTAATGCTATTGACATTTAACGTGTGCGTGTCATTGAAAATCCACTAGTACCATCATAACAATTGACTATATATTGACTTGATAGTTCTTATGGGACCTTATGGAGACATTCGAACCAGGAATTTACTAGTACGTTTCTATAAATTATGGAACAAATATATTTATAAATTTTTTTGCTCATTTCAAAAGAAAGTATGTACTTTTTATATTTTTAAACAAAATAATTATATTTTTTAAATTCTTACTAAGAAATTTGTTTAAGAGTCACGCGCACGTTGTTTTCCAGCAAACCGGTTTAATAATACTAATGAAATAACGAAAAGCTATTGCGCAGTAGAAAAAACACAAGAACAAGCATATGCTTAGTGTCAACAGGAGAGAACATGATATGGTGTACATTTAGTCAATAGTGCTGGTGTCTAACGCGTGTCAATACAGTGTACCTATAGACATTTCATTCTGGATATTGACGCGTTTGTTGACAATGTTACTACAAATGTACTACATCTGTTGTCTCTGTATTTTTAATATTGACACTTAAAAGAAAAATTGGAAACATTTTTACTACTAGGGTTGTCACTTGTATAATGAGTATAGACATGGAGACATTTGGTCCCAGCCTGACTGCAGGGCTCTCACAAACATTTATAAATGTATTATAAATACAATTATAAATACCCTGTAGGAAATGTCACTACTGAATCTGTACTGATTCACTACTGATACAGTCAGCAGTACTAGTGACTTATTATACCCCGGAAAATGTTATTTACTATAGACATTTAACATGTGCGTGTCATTGAAATCTACTACTGACGTTAGTACTATTTACAAGGTAGTTCTTTCATATTTACACATTGCATCCAGAGAATCACTAGTAAATTTTAGAAAATCTAGATTACAATTTTGATAATTTTTTAAACTAGATGTCGAAATGAAAATTGGTTTTTTAACAATTAATTTTGATATTAAAAAATATAAACGACGAATGCATAACAGAATTTTGCTTTCGTATTAAAGGCAAATATAAAATGTAGACACTTTGTTGACAATGTCGCCAAAAAGTCCCCAAAATAGTCGACATAATTGGTGATTTGGAGACACTCGCACCCATGTTTCCTTCAGGGTATATTTATCCACATATCTAACCAGTGTTGCCAGAAAGATGATTTGTTCATATTTTTGATGATTTTTGTTACTAATACATACATATATGATTTGATGATTTTTTTCTCATATTATGATTTTTTTATTTTTAAAAATTTTAATTTTTTACTTGAAGTTTGCTTGCACAAAATATAATACAACTTTTCTACAGTTTTAATATACACCCAATTTTTAAATCAGCTAGTT
The DNA here is from genome assembly GCA_943735925.1 of Pollenia amentaria. Lineage (NCBI taxonomy): Eukaryota > Metazoa > Arthropoda > Insecta > Diptera > Polleniidae > Pollenia > Pollenia amentaria. The sequence continues at coordinate 191,723,290 of OX031008.1, read as the reverse complement.
GTTTATTGCTTTGAAACACTACACTTGTGTACCCAGTGCCCAGCATACACAAAAATGAATGATTGCTTCTGGGCATAGGAAATATTTAAAATAGCGGGTTTTTTATTTTGAGAATATTGATGAAAGAAAACAGAAATGTGAAAAGAAAAAAAGTATTTTTATAAAGTTTGATACCAATATTAGAACCAAAAAAAAGTTCGAATATTTAGTACCAAAAGTTAAAACTGATTGAACACAAGCAGCTTTTAGTTTGCAAGCTATAGACCGTTAAAGCTTGATCGTATTCAAACAAAGTAAATATAATTCGAAAGTGCTTTAACAATTATTTAATCCATTAGGGAATTATTTAAGAAAATTTATATCTTTTTAATTCATATCTTCTCTGTAACTGCCCGGCTTTCGGAGACTTAAGACTCAAAATGTTTGGTCGAAGAACCCTTGGGGACAAGACTTGTCTCTCTGATGTTGATGTAAACAGGATCCACTCCTTTATTGAATCGACCGGTTGGCTGCATGGGAATACTAGCAGCCAGATTTCATAGGACCCATGGGAGACGGCGTGATATGGTAACGAAACGGGAACTAAGTAATGGACCCACGTGAGCTGTGCTTGATCACGGCTGCCAATGGAACCTAACCTAACCTTACCTAATGAGGGTTTCTGAAAAAATGCAATTTTCTCAAAATATTATCGATAAACAATATCAAAAAATAATGGATAATAAAAAATAAAGAATCTTTGAGCTATACTATGATGTAGTAGCTTCATAGCTCCCAAACTTAAATCTTCTTACCTAAAATTTATATATCAATCATTTAAAAATAGAAAGCTTTATAAATAATAAATTCCTGTGCTTTTTTATTAGATGGACTTTTTATTGTCTTATTTATAAAAAATAAATGTAACTTAAGAAAAATTTGTATGGAAAATTAAATATATAATTTAAGCCCATTTAATTTTGTATAAATACGGCAATTATGTATGTAACTTCTTAACATTTGTATATAAATACGGGAACAATTTTTTGTAGTTGGTTTTTAAGTATCTTATCGTCAACCGATTTTAATGCAACATACATATATCGTATTAAAGGAATTTTTTTAAGATATGCACAGTATTAACTTTTTCAAAATTTTTAAAGTGTTCAAAAAACATTTAAAGTTTGCTTGCAAGCACATGCACATACAAACCATTTTTGTTTTTGAAAATAAAATAAAGATTTTTGTTCAGGAATTTATATTGTTTTTTTATCGTTGTTCAATATATTTTTTTTTTTTATTATTAAAAACAGGCAATTTTAATTTAATTTTACCTTTTATCATAGTATACTACTAGTATGTCAACTGGAGAGAGCGTTCTCAATTTTTTGGTTGACCCCTCACACATATACGTTCTGTGTGAATTCAACACACAAAAAAACAACAAACACAAAACGAAATTTGTAATTTTTCTATTTAAAATTTTTACAATCAGCCATGTCACAGAGTACAATTCCGTTCGGAAACGGAATTCATTCCGTATTTTGGTGCTTCAGAAAATTACGAAAAAACTTTGCGGAATGAAACCATTTTTGTTTTCATGAACGGTATGGGAGTTTTCTGTATCTCAAAGACCAAAAAACTATCAAAATATACTTTCTATCAATAAACAAATATGTTTTCTTCAATTCCGAACGGAATCATTCCGAACGGAATTGTACTCTGTGACATGGCTGAATATAACAACACTTTTTGCTTAATTTTATGACAAAAAACCTAATTAATAATTTTTTCCAACACATTTTGCTTATTTGCTTTTGTAATATGTTTTTATTTTTAACAAATTAAAAATGTTTAAATAAATTTTTTTGATACAAATTTTTTTCAGTTGTTAATATTTTTAGAGCCATTTTGTGGTATGAAAATAATATTTGAAATCATAAATTAATTAAATATTTTCCGATATTGCAGAATAATAATATAACAAACATTGTTTTTAAAAGCTTATAAATGCAGCCAACATTAAATAAATTGAAACATTTTTTTAACTAAGAAAATCTTATTTTAGAAAAAAAATTTTGCCAAATTCTATACGATTTTATGTAACTATATTTAGTATTGCAAATAGTTTTAAACACTATTGCATTTGAAAAAAATCTTATTAATACAAACATGTGTTAGGTACCACTGACATTTGAGTTAGGTACCTGTCAAATAGTCGGCATACTGGTTGTATACTATGCCTTTTATACTCAAAACTTTATCACATGCACATTGTTGCCTTAAAAATAATACACATTGTAACCTTAAAAAATGTTTGCTATATTAAAATTGTTTATGCTTTTATAGTAACGAATAAAGGGAAATATGAAGAGCCATTTCTTATTTTCTTAAGCTTAGGTAGCCCTTTTAAATAAGAATTGCATATTCCATACGTGCATAATTTAACTGTAAATGTCAAATTGTCGAAATAAGATATCTGTTTTTTATATAAAACAATTATAATTAATTTTTATGCTTTCGTTATAAAATGTTTCAATTTAATTTGATGATTTGTCTCTTCAAAATATAATTTTTTTTCGCCTAGTGATAAGTATGCATCTAACATAACGATAAACTTAAATTATACCATAAAACATTTTAATTGAAAGTTATCACATTTTGGCAAATTATTTAAGTTCACAAATAAATTTAAGAAAAAAAAATAACGAATAAATGAGCACTTTTTGAACCATGTTCATAAATGTTTATTGGGAAATATATATGTATACATAATTAGGCCAGATGCGAGTTGGTAACTATATGAAAATATACGACCCTACATACTAAATAGGATATTAGCAATAGACCTATGTACATTTAAAATTGTTAAATTTTAATTGGTGTTAAATTTTTTTAACTTATACCAAGTTTTTTTTAAGAATATTCTGGATATTAAAGTCTTATTTTCTTATTTTTTCAATAAAAAAACAACTAATTAAAAATTTCATCATGAATTCTCTATTTAATTGTCAATGCAAAAACATCAACAGTTGTGTATTTTGTGATGTTAGGTGTATTTAAACGTGCAGATTAAAGAAACCAAACAGTGTCAACAAAAACAGTCTAAGCAAAAACAAAAACATCTGAAATTTTTTTCAAAAAAAGCAAAATATCAGCAAAAAAAGGAGAAAAACTCAACATTTTCGAAGGATTTAAAAATTGATCTATCATCAGTCTAATTTGTAGGTAATTTTACATTTTCTGCTTTATTCTTCATTATTTATTAATTTTAAAACTAACACATAACAGGGATTTCTGACCATAGTGGACAAACTGGGAGACCCAAAATGATGATACATACCTTATTTTGTAGATAATTCACCCAATTTGGTGTTTCATAAGTTTATTTTAATCTATAACAATTCATAAACAAAGTCTCATTATGAAGTTTATTTTCATTATTACATACATAACTGTCATTTGTGGGTTCTTCAAAATCTGTTAAAGTATGTGTACAAAGCATAGGAAACATATTGGTTCTGTGTGAATCAAGGCGAATTCATACAGGTGACCGCATCATGAGATAGAGTTATGCTAGCTATCTCTTTTTTTAAATACTATGTATTTTGTTTTTGTAAAAAGTTAGAGTGAATGTCAAAATTATTTGTTGACAATATAAACAAGGGAGTTTTTTGTTTATAAAATATACACAATTGCTTTAGAAGGTAAAACTTCTTCCTGTATTGCAAATTTATTGTAGCTCTATCTATTCCTTACGGCACTTTTAATTCACTGACAATATTTTATATTAACTTTTTTTTGTTTTATAAAATTTAAATAAGTTTTTTTTTAGTATTTGGATTTTAATTAAATTTTAACAAATTTTTTCACAAAATGTAAACAAAGCTTGACATTCAGTTCACAAATAAATAAACAGATGATTCGGTAATATCACCTGTATGAATGCGCCTTGGTGTGAATTCAACACATCTAATAAAAGCAATAACAAAACAAAATTAGAAATTTAGATATTTTTAATTAGGCTTAAGTTCATTGAATTTAATTTTTTTATTAAATTTGTTTTATGAAGACAGGAATTTTACAACATGCAATCAATTAATATAAAAATTTTTAAAAAAGTTGTAAAATTCCTGTCTTCATAAAAATAATTTAATAATAAATAATATCTAAATTTTGATTCAAAACCATTAACAGTTCAATAAAATAACCACAATACTAATTAAAATTAGAAATGTTTCCATTGAAATTTTTTTTACAATACAGCCCATTTTGTTTAATTTAATGAAATAAACACATAATTAATAATTTTAACCAACACATTAAACTGATTTGCTTTTGCAAAATGTTTTTACAAACTAAAAAATTTTTAAATAATTTTTTTTTACACTAATTTTTTTCCTGTTGTTTATTTTATTGAAGGCAGCAGAGTAGCATTTTATGGTATGAAAAAAATAATTGAAATCTAATATTAATCAAATATTTTCAGATTTTACCATAGCCCAATTAGTAGGTCTGCGCAAAACTACAACAATGCAAAAATAGAAAACAACGCGCATTTTGTTTGTGTAAATTATGTTAAAGATGTCAAAACCTAATGCATTTGTTTGTGTAATAAATGGACAAGATGTCAAAAAGCAATTGCTACAAAAACAATTGCACGATAAAAATACAACTCTATAAAAAATCAGCAGGCGTTTAGAGCGGACCTACTAATTGGGCATTGGATTTTACAGAATAAAAATTAAGCAAACTTTGTTTTTTAAAGTTTATAAATTTATAAAAAAAAAGTTCGAATTTAACAAGAAATTATTTTAAAAAAAATTTCCCGCAACTATATGTTCTGGTGACAAGAAAAACACTATCAAAGTTGGTAAAAAAAAACCATTTACCACTTGTTCGTTAAGGGAACAACAACAACTAAACAAATGTAGATAATAAAATAATTGACTTGTCTGTTGTATAAACAACAACACTACAAGAAGAAAAACGTAAATTTTTGGTTGGTTTTAGAGTTGACAAATTATCTTCATGTTTAAAAAATAAATAAAGAAAATTAAAATTCCCGTAATTTTTTTGTTAAAACTATTTAGTTAAATCTATATATAAATCGGCAAAGGCAAAACAGGTCAGAACATATTGGTACTCTGTTTGCCAACCGATTTGAACAAAAAGTACACCATATGAGAGGTATTATAAAAAGGGTAAAAATAAGTGATCCAAATTTACCGGCCTGTTTGACGATTTCGAACATTAACGTTCGCATAGAAAATTATATTTAAAACAAAAACAAAATTCTAAAATTTGTTTTTATTTAAAATGTAATTTTCTATGCGAACGTTAACGTTCGAAATCGAGGAACATGATGTAATACTTATCGTTGTGCTTTAGAAAAATAAGAGGACGTTTTTAAAATTCGGCTCTTTTGGGTACTAAACGGGTATTACCTGTATTTTACATCTTTTTTGTCATCCCATTTAACTTTTAAACCAACAAACAGAAATTAAGATTATACCAAATTCGTAACTTATCTAAAAATATAAATATGAACTTGGTACTTTTTCGAAATTCGAACGTTTTAGGTGTGAAAATCGTACCTATTTTTGACACTTTTTTGCAACATATTTTACATTATGTATTGACCCATTCGTATTAAATTATGGAGTTCCACTACAATATTGAACTTTTTGGTACTTTTATGCGGAGAAAAAATCATCAAAAAGAGAAAATACGGGATATAAATTTCTTTTACTTTTCCGTGCTGCATGTGGTAATTTTTGAATTTTCTATAATATTGAACGTAGAAACATAAAATTATAGGAGTGAATCAGAACCTACAAGAAGAAAAATGTTGGCACTTTTTTACTCTTCAACAGATACTTTTTAAATTTTCATTAAAATTGGATCTAGAAACATAAAATTAAACATACAGAGTGATTGAGAAACTTTATCTTGGAGAAGACTTTTTGCCCTTTTTGGTTTTTTAACTGGTAATTTCTGATTTTTTTTATATTATTGTAATGTAAGTAGAAGAGAACATATAGACTGGAGGCTGGTCCACGCCAAACCGACCCACTAAGATTAATAAAAAACAAATGCTCGAAATATGTTAATTCATTTTTACTTGTATGTATGATTTCTTCATATTCGCATACATAATTATGGTCGAATTTCGACCAGTGAGCAAACACTAGTATATCAAATTCTTCAATGTAGAATGATGACGAAAACCATATCGGAGTTTTCTGCTAGTTTCTTATAATTCTTTGAAAAACAGGAAAATAATACAATATTCTCTCCCACTCTGGTTCCAAGGGTAAGTGCTTAGAATTATTTTCTTAAATAAAGACATGCACTATAAAACAAATAATTAAGTATGAAAAAAATATTGTGGGGAATTGTCAAATTTGGGTTAATTCCAAACACAATGCTTTTTTTTCGTCTCAAGCTTTTTATTTCTTTCATGTAAAAGAAAATAAAAAAACAAAAACGGCAAGTAAGCTCTAAAATAATTAGCAACAAACAAAAGTAGTTGTTATTATTGTAAAACTTTCTGCTAAATTGTGCAAATGGTGCTTTAACTGTATATCATGCCTATTACATACAAATATACCTGTCTCCACACATGTTATTCATTAAGCAACATGGAAAAAGAGTTGAAAACAATAGAACAATAATAAAAAATTCAACTGTTTTTCAATGATTGTATTTATTTTTATTGCTTTTTCCTGGTTTTACCTGAAAAATGTTATCAATGTCATTTTGACGTTCTAATTTTACTTTGTCTCTGCGTTTTTTCCGTAATGTCACATTTTTTTTAATTAAGTCATAATCATTACTTGAGCTGTTTCGTTTGCTTTATGTGCATCGCTATTAAAAAGTGCAAGAAGTGATAAATTGATTAAGATAAAAAATAAAATAATAAAATCAATTATTTGGTGTTTTCAAGTGAATTTATAATCGCACGATGGTAAGTACAGCTAAAAATTTCCGTACTGTCACACAGTTATTTAATAAAAAATCGTAAAAAATAAAATAAATAAAAATGTATATTAATATATTACGAAGTTTTGATCACTTTTTCTTGTTTTTATTTTCCGTGAAATAACTTTTTAGAAGAAAAAAACAAAAAAAATATCACAAATTTCTTTACTGTCACTTTTAAGTAAAAAGGTTTTTTTTATTTTAAAAGCTTATTTCTCGAAAATTCTGATTGATTTCAATACTGTAGTTCTTTTGATGTAAAGATAAAAACAAATAGAAAAAAAAACCAATCGGGAATCAATTTTTTATGAAATATTCACAGATTCCGATGAATAGATTTGTTCATGAATTTTTTGTTAATATAATTGGATTACTTTTATTTTTTGTTTCGTTTTTATAAAAAAGAAAAAACAAACAGTAACCAAAAAAAATAATGAATATATGTTTAAGTTTTCGTTACACTTGAAATTTAAATTGGATTTTCTTTACTGTCACAAAAATTCCGTACTGTCACTTTTTATTTTTTCAAGTTTCCAGCAAAATACAACAATTTCTTCCAAATTGTTTGAAGCAAATTTGTTACTTTAAATGTAAGCTGCACAAAAACAAATTTTTGTAAAAAAATTACTTTTTTTTAATTCTTGAATTATAAAAGGAAAAAAAAATAATTGGAATCTCTTCGAAAAATAACTTTTTGCTATTACTAACCCGTTTTTTTTAAGAAAAACATCCAAAGCTGGTAAATAATAAGTGAACGAATGCGATAGTAGGCTTTGTTCTAACATTTTTGCATTAATTTCTTAGTTTTGTAAATTTTTGTAAAAAGTGACATTCCGGAAAATATTTCACCAAAATGCAATAAAAAAGCAAAACAAATTTTTTTTAAAGAAACTAAAAGTAATTTCGCAATCTGCACAAATCTTAATGCAAGTAAACAATTTCAGAGAATGAATTCCTCAACCTTAAAAAAAAAAAAAAAAAAAAATGCTCATGTACACTACTTTTGGAATTAACCCATTTACTTTTGCTTTTATTAGTCATTAATGTTAATAAAGCAACTAGTAAACTTTTATAAAAATGAACTAGTTGGGCACCTATGACAACCCAACATAAAATACAAGTTTGATATATGAAAAAAATCAAAAGTGCAACTAAATAGTTTATTAACGGGTAAATATTAACGGGTATATTTCTAGCTTAATACTAGTTACCTTGGCTGCAGGGTAGTTTTAAGCACCAATACATTTAAAAAAATATTACATCTGAGTTAGATACACTCAAAAGAAAAATCAATCCTTCCGTACTCAAATCAATCCGAAGCGGTACCAATAGTTTGGTGAGTACGGATTTTCTTGAATCAAGTACAGAAAGATTGATTCAAGTACGGATTATTCAATCGCGAAATACTCAACTTATCCATATTCCATCCCGAATTCGTACTTGAAATAATCCGAAAATGAGATTGATTCAAGTAAACCTGAGATTGAATCAATCTCAAAATGCGCTTTAGGCCTGGAACAGAAAAAATTAGTTGCAGTAGTAGCTGAAGCTGGCGAATGCTCTGTAGCGCAACAAAGTTCAAAATTTCGAACTTTGCGCTTCAACTTCAACTGCAATGACTACTACAACTTCATATTCTGTTGACACTACTTTCAAACTGCCGTTTTTAACTTTTCACATCTTGCACTGCTATTCGTAACGTTGCACTACAACGACTATTCTGTTCCCCACTTCATTCAAGTATTATAAAGTTGATTTAATCCCGGATTCGTGCTTGAAATAAACCAAAAGTGAAATTAGAAGTGAATGTTATTATCATTTATTTACTTACCTGGTTCACACTTTACACAGTTCCAATTATATAACAACAGCATATGCCCGATATGTTTTTACTTTAAAAACTTAATGTACATATTTAACTAAAAATATAAACTAAATGAGAACTCTTGCTTTCATTTTTTACCTTTTAAACATGAAAATAATGTGTTATCTTCTTGTTATGTTGTTAACTACTTGTGTGGTGTTGTTGTAGTGGATACAACAAATTTTGATAAATTATATGCAGTGTGACCAGGTCTAAAAAAATTTTTCAGCTAAACCTGGCATCAAGCATGGCCCAAAAATGCTAAAAATTATTTTAAAAAATGCCAAAAATAATGCTAAAAATTTTAAAAGATTTTTGTTAAAAATGTATTACCAGTATGAAATTTTATTCGAAGCAAAATACATTTTAATGACTTATTTTTTAACGAAATCGAAATAAGTGGTTATATCTGAACAAGTGGATAGATTTTGTTAATGCATGTAAATGAAGCACAGGTAGTTGAGATTAAATTTAAAATCTAGGCGCCAGCAAACCCCTGATACATGCTAACTTTAAACGATTTGTTTATATTATATACACATTTTGTTAGATCATTTTATTTTTTATAGCTTAAGAAAAGTTAAAGCTTTAGAATTATTATTTTTTCAGCCGTTTAGAGCAAACAAGTTTTTCACACATTTACACTATTGAATTTTTATCTTAAAGCAAACTGAAATTTCCATGTACTTTTATATCGTAATATCAAAGGGCAAATAATATTTAAAATCAACATGATAAGGGCATTTCTAATATAGCCTGAATATTCTAATTTTTTCAGCATGACAGGTAAGATGTTTCTTAATATAAGAACTATCCCTTTTTATACGAAATTATTTTAGGTACAACTATTTTAAGTCAAAATTTGTTATAATTTATAAAAAATCTAAGTAAATCAATAGAACTATTCGTCCAAATTTGTAAAATAAATAATGCTTATAAAGCTAAAAACATATTCTAAAACTGCTAAATAAAATGCCAAGTGCTAAATTAAAATTTTGCAGCTAAATAAAAAAATTTATTGTTAAATTTAACTGCAAAAATGCCAAAATGGCCGCACTGGTTATATGAGATTAAAATGCTCACTTTGAAATTTTACTCTCAGAGTGGCATTACCAATGAAAAGTTTAATCTTTTTGTACTTGGTTTAAGAATTTTATACTTCTTTTAAGAAATTCCGGAATTGATTTTCGAAAGTTATCCCATTTAGGATTGTATTGAGTTCGTTTTAGTGTTATTCGTACTTGATTTTTTGAGTACGGCTCGTACTTAAAGTAAGTATAAAAAGCTTAATTTATCCAGAGTTTTTTTCGTTCTGTGTAGCTGTCAAAGACATAGTTGTATACTATGATAAACCATAAGGACTACTACGTAAAATAGTAGAATATCTAACACAAATTCATAACAACTTTACAAACAAATTTAAAATAAAATAATTAAAATAAGAACCACAAAATTTTTCTGTTAAAGCTGTTTTGCATATTTAATAAATTTTTCATAATAATTACTAAAATTGATTTGCCCCTCACTGTATTCATAATTAAATAAAACTTAAAACGTGTTTGAGTGTATTCCTACATGTGTTAGCAACAGCTGATTTGTTTGCTATATCAACATTTAACTTGAAATCAATATATTGAGTAACATTGAGTTTTTGTGAGCAAACAAGCATGGAAAAGAGAAAAGAGAGAGAGAGTTAGAGAGAGAGGAGAGGATGTGTCTAAATTGAACGGATATTTTAATCATAGAAAAGAAAACACGATAATGTGTAATTAAAAGTAAAATAATGTTTTCTATCTACAATTTGAACTTAAATTTTTTTTACCAGTTGAGGGTAAATGAACATAACAACAAACAAAACGTTGTAAATATGTTCTCTATGCACATTTTCTTGTTTTAGTTTTCCTACTTTACTGCAGTTTTCAGCTCATTTTCATCTTGTTATAATTTTTTTTATTAAAATTCATACAAAGCCAGTAGAATTTATACTTTTGTATGTATGTATGTATGTTTTGTTAATTCTCTGGTCATATAGAAGAGTAGCTTAAGTCGACATAAAACAAAATTATGTTTTTACAATTAGAAAAGGTCTTAAATCTTTAATATCTTCCAAATTTATTTTAACATTTACTTTAAGCTTTTATTAAAGTTGCTTTTATACGATAATATACTGACATAGAGCAAAAAACCCCTCGAATAAAACTTCAACAAAATTAAGGATATCTGCAAACTACAATATTCGACATAAGCTACTTTTCCCATATTAGCACAAAACTTATCCATGTTTGTTTGGTTATGAGGTGAATTTATTTTTCTTTTTCTGGTGCAGTTGTTTCTATACATTTAAGTATCTGTGTTAATAAGTATGTGAACGTGTGGGTGATTTTGTTGTTCTTTTTATTCGAAAAGCAAAATAAAGAACAGAGTGTATTATGTAGTTTTTATTTTCGATGATGGTTGGTTGGTTGGTTGATGTTTACTACAATTTTTTATTCAGTGCTTTTAAACGCGTTGAAGGAGCCTTACAACAGGTGGTTGTGTTAGTTCAGTTTGTTGTTAAGTTAAATGATTCCTTACTTTTGTTAATAAAAAATTTTTGTGTTACAATTTTGAGTTAATAAAATCTAAAAACAAAAACTAAAGTGAGTGCAAAAGAATTAAAAATGAAAGTGAAAATTAATTAATAATAAACTGCCCTGTCAGCTGTTTAGTTCAGTGCAAATAAAATTAAAAAAAGTTGATTATTAATCATTGACATTGATTTGTTGTAATTTGATTATAATAATATTGTTCGGATTTTCTTTATTTTTTAATTTCTTCGTAGTGTTGCCAGAAATAAAAACATTTGAAATAACTGATTTTGCCCTTAAAAATCCCAAAAATTAAATTGACAATTAATTAATCCATGTTAAAAATTCCTTTAATTTAATCATGAAAAAAGTATTTTCTGCCTTACGTCACATTAAGTAAATTTGCTAAATATTTTATTATGTGTCATCTGAAGCTCTCACATAAGCTTCAAGGACTATTATTGTATTTTGCCAGCCACTCCTGTGTTGACATATTTTTGTTTTTGTTTAAGTCCCATGCTGAAATATAGTTACACTGTTAAAGTTTTATTGTTAAAATATTTACTAAAAATACAGAGGATAGTAAAAACAGCTTAAAATAATTGTTCACGTTATTAAGTGTCTTACTAGAATTGTTAAGTGGCAGTCTGAGATTTTACTTAAATTTTTTAAGATTTAACAGGCGTACAGGCGAAACAGCTTGCAAAAATGGGCATGCCCATACAATTTGTATGAAGCATCCCTAAGTAGCAACTTTTGCAGTTGCAAATCCGATTTTGACAGCGCGCTTAAGACCGTTTTACACCAGCACACAAGTCTTAAGTACCTTGACGAAAATGCTTCCCTGATCTAAATATTGTTTGGAAATTTTTAAAAAGCAATAACAACTTATCATGACAGGGCTGTATTTTCCTCAAAATACGTAAGATTTAATAGTAAAGTTGGCCGCTATTGGTTCATGACACAACGTTGACGCTTTTGTTGAAGCTGCCCACAAATGAGTGATTTGTGCGTGTGATTTGTTGGCGTACCATTTCTTCACAAACGACGAACAAATCACAATAACCTTAGACTTCAAAAAGAAATTTTGAAGCGGATGAATCAAAATACCACAATGTTGGTACATATGAATCTTCCTGTCCCAGATTTCTCACTTCTTATAATTTTTTATAATTCACGTCTATAGCAAGCTCTAATTCCATGATACTTCTTTTGTGCCATTTCAATGTAGCATTTTTATCAAATTCTATATATTTTGATAAAAGTTTTTCCCATGCTTTTTGTTTTTCGTTTCTGTCTTTATATTTTTCACTTTAACTTTGCCAAATGGCATTTTCTTCTGTTCTAATTTCAATAAATTCAATTAAAAACTGTTTGCTAACCGTCTTCGCGACACATTCACTTTTAACACAAGCTAAAATAAAAAATTAAAGAAGAATACAAAAAATGTTTGTAATGTTTGACGTTTTGTTGTACACTAAAATGAAAAAATTATAAAATATCCGTGCAGAAAACCACTAACACATCGAACAAATCACAAGAAATTAAAAATGTTCAATTACTTGTGATTTGTGCGCGTACAGCCCCATTAACAAGTAACAAGACGTCGAGATCGAACAAATCACACGCACAAATCAACCGCGTGTGGGCAGCTTTAGGTATGGCATATCAGCGTAAAAGCTAAGTGGAAGAAAACGTTCCGCTTTCTAGTAACTTTTGAGTTTCGTTTAATTTATGTTGGAAATCAGTTGCATTAGAACCGGCGTACAGGGAGCTCGTGTTTGCATTTCATCTATGCTCAAAGAAAACTGAAATGATTGTAATAAATTTATTACATTTTGTTACAATTCAGGCTGCGGGGTATGTGGAAAACGATTGAAACTGGATTCAAGCCAATAATTTCAAAAGGATTTCCTCTTTTCTGGGCATTACTTTTGTATCATAAATTAGAAAATATATATGTATAAAAAACTAGAGGTATTATTATTATTGTACTATAATAATGTACTATAAGCCTTTGCTGCAATAACTCAAAACAGCTAATTTTTGAGCTAATGCATTCATTTCTTTAATTCCCAGTGGAACATAGGGCCGCCCACTAACCAAGTTAATCGCCATAGCGTTTCTTCATATTGTGCAAATATTTTATACAAATATATTATATACTCAACTCTAGAGAGAAAAATAAAATTTTAAGGTGCTGCAAAATTCAAATTTGATTTATGACTCTATTTCAGCAAAGGCTTTTATTAATAGAAGTAAAAAAAGTGTCAAAAAATTTAATTGTAAAAAACAGGGACCTAAATAATTATTTATCTTATCATAAAAGTCAGATGGTAACAGTAATTTTTTTGAGAAAAACTAAAAATTATTTCTTGTTTTTTATTTTTCGAGCAAAAATAACAGCTATTTTAAAAAAAACAGCTATTTATACATTTTTTGAGCAAAAATAACAGTTATCTATTGATTTTTATATTTTTTTAGCAAAAACAACAGTTACATATTTTTTGATTCTTATTTTTCGAGCAAAAATAAAAAATATTTTCTAAAGAATTGTACGTGTTATAATACATAATTTAGTTGACCTTTAATATTTATTTTAATGTGTGATAACCATGGGGATTTTTTATGCACAATAAAATTAATATTTAAAGTCAACTAAATTATTTAAACTCGTATATTTCTTTAGAAAATAACTTTTATTTATGCTCGAAGAAATAAAAATCAAAAAATGACTGTTATTTCTTCTCGAAAAAATAAAAATCCAAAAATATCTTTTATTCTTGCGCGAAATAATAAAAATTTAAATTTTAAAAAGCAATAGGTATAGTTATCAATATTATCATAGACTAATTCATAAGGATCAATATGGTATAAATGAAGCAGTTTTCCGACTTTTACTTATATATAGGTATATATATACATATATGCTTGTTTTTGTTTTAAAAATTCAAAATAACTGCTATGTTCGGTTCCTGGCAAAAGTTATAGGTTTATATTTTTTTTAATACACATTTAACAAAAGTGGAATTCCTATGTATATAGGTACAGTATTGCCCGCCGTTTACTCCGCTGTACGTTCTTCATAATTGACTTCATTAATACTGTGTTTTTATTTCATATTAAAAAAAAAACTTAGTAAAAAGTTTTGGCATTGGTATTACATATTTAATTCTTAAATTGAGTCATTGCAGCAACTGTATGTTATAAAAATTAAAACAAAACATTATCAATTCCAATTACTTTAACTCTTCCCCTTAATCTGGCAGCACTAATTGTGTTCATTTTACTCAGTTTGTTTCTGTTTTTACAATCTCACTCAGTACTTTTACGGTTTTTTTCTGCACTTACACTCAGCAAGCCATTGTACTGTACTCTCTTTTGGGGTTTTTGCTTAGTTTTTTGTTTTATGTGTTTTCTTCACATACTCTCATGCATCGAATGGATGAGAACTGTTAACATGTGTTTGTAGGATTTTTACCATTTGTAAATTGTGCGGATCAGACATCAGCTGGTTGTTTGCCTGGTTAACTAACTGGAAGTGCCAGTCTTATTTCGAAACAAGACTGACGCACAACACGAAATTTGTCACAACAATAAAAGTAAACACTTGAAAGAATAAAAAACAAATAAACACAAGTAATTTTTTAAACTTCTTTCTATTGGAGCTAGAATAAAAAAGATCGGAATATCAAATAAAAGCAGTGTTAAAAAAATTGTATTTAAACGAAAAAAAAAACGGTTAAAACAAGTCTTTGTTCTAAATGTGAAGAACTATTTTTAAGTTGTTTCTACTTATTAATTTGTTATAAATATTGTATAATATATCAACAAGTACCTAGAAAGTGGAATGGAAATTTTAACCAAAAAATTTTTCATTATTAAAAACTATAGCAAATTAACTTTTCAAATAAAATTTTCAATACTGAACCTTAAGATCGACAACGATTTATAGCGGTATTTTTCAAAATAAAAACAAATAATTAAAAAATGACATCATCATTAATATCGCCAGCATCAACCCGACGACAACGTTCTCCACAAAATTTGTTACATTATTAACCGGAAAATTTTATTGCAAATTATTTGTTGTTTTTTTGTTTGAATTGCAATTTAAATTATTTATTTTTGTTTATAGTTTAAGGAAATCCAAGGCCAATCTTTTGTTAATATCATACGCCCCAATATTAACAATTACAAACACTTACACACACACATTCTTAATCACTCGCGCATACAACGGAAGTGAAATAGAAACCAACAACAACAAAATACCTTTACTACATGTGACAAATATTCACTTACAGCCTTAACTCGATCAATTTAAAAAATATTTATATTGCTAAATAATTTAAATATCTGAAAATTAAAAAAAAAATATAATAATAATTTACGAGCATAGAAAGTGAATTTTAAGTTTTTTTTGCAACAAAGTATTTTATTACCAAAGTTAATTTTTTACGTGCCAAATTGCTATAATTTAATTAAAATTAAAAACAAACAAATAATTTGCCAAACATGAAACCACAAACGAAAAAAGTTGCTCCCGATGGCGGCTGGGGATGGGTGGCTTGTTTTGGTGTCAGTTTAGTTAATGTAAGTATTATTATTTTAAAAATGTTTTTTATTCATTGCTATTCTTACTATTTCAATTTAAAAATAATTATAAAGATTCTCATTGTGTACTGCGAGCTTATTTATGGGAAAACTTTAATTGTAAATAAGTATTAAGGAGGTTCTCTTTACCGAATTTTTTTTTTTCAAAACCTAAAAATGCAATTTGAAGTTGGAAAATTCCCATTAAGATTGACTTAGTTACATCATAACATATGGGACCATTTATAGCATTTTCAGTTTAAATAAAACTTCTTTCAAATTAAACGAAACCTTTTTGAAATTAAACGAAACATTTTTCAAAATAAACGAAACTTTAATCAAAATAAATGAAACTTTATTCTAAATAAAAGAAACTTTATTAAATAACAGTTATAGCCTATTTCCAATGTGAGAAAGAATTCTTTCGTTCGCATAACTACATTGAAAACAAAAACAAAGTCTAAAAATTTGTTTTTGTTTTCAATATATGTAGTTATACGAAAGAAAGAGTTCTTTCGTACATCGGAAATGGGCTATTAAACTTTTTTTTAAATAAAACAAACTATTTTTAAAATTTTGTAGGAAATTTGTTTTTGGTTTATTTTGAATAAAGTTTCATTTGTTTTGAATAAAGTTTCGTTTATTCTCAAAAAGGTTACGTTTAATTTCAAAAAGGTTTCGTTTTATTTGAAAAAGGTTTTATTTAATCTGAAAATGATATATTTGACAGAAAAACTGCCTACCGAAAAAATAATAATAAAAATATATTGAAGTAACTTATATGATCAACAGTTCGGTTTTATTTAAAACAGTTCTGTATTTACGTAATTTTTTCTGTATAAATTATTTTTTACAAAAATAGAAATCGTTTAGTAGTTTATTTAGTGTTCGTTATTTGTATTGTAGGTACTGATTATCAAATTAATTCGAATGTTATATTTTTGAGAATGAATAAAATTTAAAATAATTCCTAATTGACATCAATCTGTTTGCTGGGAGTGTACCTATTTTATTCCATGAGATCTTCGATTGTATTTATTATGCAATTCCAAATGTTTGTAGAACTTGCATACGAGTACTGTGTGCCTTCGGTGACTGCATATAATAAAAATCAAGGCAGTTGCAACAATCGCGGTTTTTGCTTTGACCGAGACACAAATTTTTACATACCCGGAGTCTACAACAGCGCTGCCACTTTCTGATAAATTATTAAAAAAAATTTATTCTTTTTAAATATGTTTTTGGATAACTTTAAAATCTAAAAGTTTCGTTTAGCTTTTGTGTAATTGGTAAAAATTCAATAACTAAAATGTTTTGCCGTTTTTAAAATCCCTTTTGTTTTGCGGTCAAACTGAAACAAAATTTTGTAAGTTAATTACCGATTTCAATGAATAGCAATATGGAAACTGCATGCAATTATGCACAGATGATCGCCGAAGAAAATAAGCGACATCTGTGGATGAAAATATAACGATGAGCTAGCTGTTCTTTAAATTATAAAAATTACTTGAACATGATGAGCACTTAGACGAATATCATTTGATTGGATTAGAAAATGATTTGTATTCTTTTGTGATCTCTATACTAATGTATAAATTATTTCTTTATCTTACGAATCAGTGTAGACGCAACGCGTCTTCGCTCAGAGACGTTTTATGTGAGCCTTATTCATAATGGACGAATTTTCTGCAGCAGTGAGGTGTTGCAACTTTTTCAATATTTATTACATAATTTCATATGGTTTCGACTTTAAAATTAAACAAATTTTAATTTGTTATAGGTATTTATTGAATTATGAAACGCGTATTTAAGTATCAGCACGTTTTATTATATGGTTGTGGTAGTTGCAAATGTTTTGACCACTACTGTATGCCTACATATATTGTAAATATTTGAGTTGTTGCAGTAATCGAGGGGTTTCGCTTATAAATGATTTCAGTAACCGAGGGCGCACTGTATGTAATTTACATTAATTAAACCACACGCCATTAATTTTTTTTTTTATATTATGGGAAATTTACTTGAAAAAGGGATGCAAACGCGTTAAATTCAACATACAGAAAAGTCAGCTGTTACAAAAATTTATTAAAAAAAACTGTCCAAAAATGAGGGTTGAAAGCAAAGTATAAATGTCCAAATCAATACAAATAACCTTAAAAATAAAGGTATAATTTTTCATAAAAAAAACACAATCCTTAAACCCTGTCAAAAAAGCACCAAAAAACTAACTCAACATGAACACCTTAATTATTTCCTTGTTTAGGCTTAATATCAACTTATTTTTATACAATTACACAATATTAATGTTGTTGTATTTAAATTGTTGTTGTTATGATCATGCTCTCAAAACGTGATACCATATTCCTGCTCTGCCTCCATACACCAATATTTTTCACACAATTGAAATGTTTGGAGGTAGGTATAAAAAAGAATTTGTTGTGTATAAAATTTCCGCTTTATGTTTTGCTTTCATCATTTATCCAAACTTCTTTTTTTTATTTTACTTCTCTCTTTGTTTCCATGGAGTTTTTATTTCACCAAAGAACAACAAAAGAAATTGTTGTCTATATAAAGAAGTAAAAAAAAAAAAAAAAAAAATTAACAAAAAAAAGTAGAATGATAAACACAAGAAGTAAGAACTTGTACAAAATATAAAAATGATCATTACAAAATGAAACAACAAAATATTTGTGAGCCAACACAAAAAGTAATTAAGAAAAAAAAAAATAAATTAAACAAACTGCTCCCTGCCAATCTAGTATTGTTGTTTTTGTTTTTTTTTTGGTTACACTAACTGACAGCCTTGCAAAATAAATCCACACTGTTTTTCTGAACACAGCACTCACGCACACAAGTGACACCCATACAGAACCAAAAAAAATATCTACCCAGATAAGAAGCAAAAAACTTAAAATGTACATTTGGTTTTTTTTTGTTTGTTTGTATTTTTTGATTTTAAAAATTAAACTGGATTGATTCTCTGCAATGGAAATGTTGATGATTTTTAAAATTTTTGTATTCTTAATAACGAAATTGCTTACAAAATTTCGTCAGCTGTGACGAAAATAATAATTGAATTCGCACTCCATTCGGTATCTGCTTACTTGCTAAAGTCTGGTGCTCAGTAACTGTATTCTGTAGTTGTTATTCTCTAAGTGAATAAAAATGTTGAAAAATATATGTATGCCAGAATAAGGCAATATTTAAACTATAGCGAAATGGTATTATATATGTATGTATGTAGGTGATAGAAATTTTCGCAAGTGAATCGTGTTCGATATCATAATTTTTAATAATAACAATAGTGAATTTTTATTTTTAAATTTTTCAAAAAACGACAGATACCATTAAAAAAATAAAATTCATATTTAAATTACAGTAATCTATGCGATTACATAGATACATATAAAATTCGCTTGTCAAAAACATAAGTCTGTTGTCAAAAAAAAACTTAAGTGATGAGAAGGTATTAGTAAAAATTGTATCATTGTGTTAGTGTGTAATAACCCAGCGGGAAACCCAGCAGGAGTACGGAGGCCTTCTAGAAGGCCCTTCTTTCCTATCTTTCGTCAGAGCTTTTAAAAGACATTCAAATAACTTGCTCTTAGAAAGCTTTCCAGAGAATGACTGTCAAAAGGCCTTAGAATAAAGGTTATCTTGAAGGGTTTTTAAGAAAGTTATGTTAAAAGGCCTTTCAATTAATGGCTCTTAAAAGGCCTTTCAGGCCATTCTTGTAAAAATGCCTTTGATTAAAGGTCATATTGAAGGGTTTTTAATAAATATAAAATATAATATATGAATAAATTTCAAAAAAGTATAAACGTTTAGGGGGTTATTTTGTAAATCGCTTCACCATGCGTTGAGAAATTGTTCATATAAAATTTTTGGAATTTTTAAGAATTTGTATGAAAATATTTTTTAAGTGCCGTGTCTTACAAAATAGGGGGTTTGTGTTTATAAGTTTAGTTTAGCGTACATATGTGTATATTTATTAACAGAAGTACACATACTACAATTTCTGTATAAACAAAAAATATAAAATTAAATAAAAAATAATAAATATATACATAATTAATACATACTACATAACATTTTCATTATTTAGCACAAGTACCTATTTTCTTTAATGAACAAAACTCAACTAAAATGATTTACATTATTGTTTTCATTTGGTATTTTAATACAGTGAGCCACATCCAAAATTGAACACTTTAATCATTATCATAAACTTTGTGTTAATAATAACACTGTGCTAGCTGGCAAGCGGGCACCTGGCGCTTTAACCTAATTCGGGTATGCTGAATCCAATGGTGTTTACCGATTTTTTAGGTTAGCTTTTGTTTTCGAGATATACCGCTATTTCGAAAATGGAGTAGGTTGCACAACATATAGTAACACAAAAACAGTTAAGTTTATTGAATAAACTTTGCAACTTCGTTTTTTTATACGTCTAGAAAAATTAAAAGCACATCTTCATTTTCCAATTTTTTATGATTTTTTAAGAAATAAAAATTTCGAAATTTTGATAAAAAAATTTTTTTAAAAAAAAAAAAAAAAATTATGTTTCCAAAACGACAGCGGCGATTAGAAAAAAATTTAGCCTTTCCTAAAGGTAATTTTATTGCGGAGTTTCGGTTTTTTTAGTTTATTCAATAAACTAATTCATTTTGGAGTTACGCGAATATATGTTGTGCCACCTCCTCCGTTTTGGAAATAACGTTCAATTTTGAGTGTGGCTCACTGTATGTATGTATGTAACTTTGTTTTTGTAAAGGGATCTGAATTCTTTTGCTTTTGCTTGTGCAAAAAACAAAACAACAAATTTTACTCCTTCTCTTCTCGCTTCTCATAGAAGCGAGTGTGGAAGGTATATCTTATCTTTTATACCAAAGATCCAAGGCCTTCTGTAAGGCATTCTTTAGCAGTTAGATAATAATAGTAATTGAATTTAAAAATTTTTTAAGAAGGCCTTTAATAGGCCTGAAGTAAGAAGGTTTTCTGAGTTTTCCCGCTGGGAAATATTCCCCACATTCCCAGCACACAAAATTTAAAGGTCTGGAAAATAATATTGATTTTATTTGAATTTTATTAAGAAATTCCCAAAAACTTCTCTTTTTTTTTGATAATGCTATAAGTTTTAAATGATATTTTGACATTTTGTAGCAATATATATTTCAGAATGAGTTTAATTAAAGATCATTGTTAATTTCACATCAAACTTTACTGTTTGCTGGGCATATTTCAACACTATAATGCTATTTACCTTATTATAAAAACAAGCGAGAAAGCCCGACTACATAATACCCTACACCAAACACAAATTTTCGAGAGTGTACCATATTTGCGACTAATGTGCAATCATGGACGCGCCAAAACAAAATTAAGTTATTAGTTTAAGATTCATGTACTTATACGAGTTCTTTGTGCTGAATATTATCTACATATCTGATATTTGAATAAATTTTTTGGAAAGCGATTGTATGGGACCTTTGGTCAATTCTGGACCTTCATGTCATGACACTGAAGTTATCGTCGCCAAATTTCATATCAACACCAGTATTTATAGGGTTGTTATGGCGTTAAAAGCTTTATTGGGGGACGGTATTTTTATGGTAGCTGTGGTCACATAAAATCCGGTTCAAATAAAATTTGATTGAATGGTTAAGGTTGGAATAAAATATTTCTGGGCCAAGTTCAATCGAAATATCAGCAAAATAAGATGGTTTCATATAAACCATGGAAGACTCTATTCTGGAAAGGAGTTTATATAGGGGCTTTATGAAGGCCGATTCCTGCTATTCGTCCCTATGAAAATTTAAAAATTTTTACTAAATTTCATCAAATTGTCAAATTTCATCAAGTTATGAACTGTAATTTTCGTACAAAGGTATACAGCCAGCCAGATGAACGGACATCGTTAGGTCGATTCAGGAGGTAATTCTACGTCGATCGGTGTGCTAAAATAAGGGTCGAAAACCAATATTTTTATGTGTTACACATATCAGCTCAAGGAATGCCCTCATATATTCCATAATAATTCCAGATGATACTTTGGTCAACCGCTGCTTATTAAATGTGTAAATTTTAAGCTGTGTAAGCTTGAGATATGGACTGTTGTATTACCCATGCATACGAAAAACCCACGGAAACACTTAAAAACGCGAATGTGGCTTGTTTTTATTTTGGTTTTTCTAGGTTTAATATAATAAGGAACCAGCGCCAAGGATAGTACGGAATAAAACTTTAGGCATTGTTTTTAATGCAATAAAATGTAAATAAATTTTAATTTCTTTTAAAAAATTGTAAAGACATAAAAAAAAAGTTTATAAAAAATTTGTTTGTTAATTGTTTATTGTTTACAAAATATTTGTCAAAAAATTAAGGTGACTTTTACAAGTCTGTTGAATTCACACATTTCCCATATGTGTGAAGAGGTAAATATATATATATATTTTTTAATTTTAAGGGAGTTTCATATCTATGTAATCTATGGTACAACGTCTTCAGTCCTGACACTCGCTAGTCCGGATTTTCCAGTAATCCGAACAAGTCAATATCTCGGATAGCTTAGACATTTTTCCTGTGAAGTTCGGAAAAGCGTTTTTTTAGTAAAACTTTATAGCAGCGAGAGCTCAGATTCATGTAGAAAGATTTATTTTTATGACGTGCGCAAATAGTTACCGCTTCTTCTGATAGAAATTTAAGTAAAACTAAGATAATTTAAAAACCTTAACTTCCAGTTGTATCTATAAAAATATAAAAAAGGTCTGGATGTAATTTTTCTTTTTTTAAGATTGGTTAAAGAGAGTCTTTGTCATAAATTTTAAACAATTTTTGACTAATGCCAATGAGTCATTGTATTCTAAAAAATTATACAAATATCTGTAATAATTTCTAGGGCGCACAATGTCATGCATTTCTTATTAAAACATGCTAAAAAAATTTAAATATGTTTTAAAAATTAACAAAATGTACATATATTATTTAAAGAAAACTAACAGTGTATTTGTTTTGTTTAATGCTGACATCGTTTTAATAGCTATTTTTTATTGGCTGTTCTAAAAATTAAAAATTATATACTTTTCTAAAGAGATACTTTTAACAACAACAAAATTGTATCAGAAAAAGTTTCTGTGAAGAATTTGTCCTATTAAAAACCAAATTGTACAAAAACTCAATCTTGTCTCGAGGAATTTCATGCATTGCTTTTTCTCTGTTTAGAACCAATTGTCGGTTTTGTGTGTGACACTTCATAAATTGAGACATCAATTTGAAGATTTTTGTCAAACACAAAAACATCTTGCAAAATCATTAAAAATACTAGCAGATAGATACCGAACGGTGGTTTTGTAATTTTTTTTAAAAATTTATTTAATATTTGTTTAATTTTGATAACACTAAAACTCATTTGATTAAAAATTTGCAAGAAATAAAACATGCTTTTTTCAGCAAAAACAACATATTCTAATTTATATGCATTCTAAAACATTATATCACAATAATTGCTTTAAAAATAAAATATACAAAAATATGTACTAACAAATAGATGAAATTTTCAGTAAAAGCTGTGATTCCGAAAAATAACTTATTCACTTATAATTACAACCTTCTAGGAAAAACATGAATTTGCATGAAATTTTAGGCCCTAGTCATATATGTTACAAAAAATGTATTTGTTTTACTAGACTCTGCATGGCAAAATATTACCAACTTTATCTGCCCTTAACTCTTCCCCTTATTTCTGCCCTTGTAAAATAGATACTTGGCCATGCGGCGAACATGAATACGCTTTCGATTTATGTATCTGATTAAGATATAGTTCAATCCAAGGCGAATTCAACTACAGGTGGTGTCGGAACTACAACAATCCAAAAACAACAGAAACAACATAGCTTTTTTTGCATTGCATTGTTAGTGTTTGCGGTCCAAAATGTCAACCATTCCTAACAAAACACTAACAAATCAAAACAAAGTGGCGCGAACTGTCAAAATCAGATGGCGTTTCGACACCACCTGTAGTTGAATTCGCCTTGGTTCAATCGGTTACTGCAAATTAATATGGAATGTTCTGAGAAAATTCAAAATAAGAAGCAAGTAAACTTTTTATAACAGTTATTTAATGGACAGCACATAGAAAAACGACAAAAGTCAAAATTTTATTTCAAAGAAATTTTAAAATAGAGCAGAAAAATTAAATGAAGATATGTACAAATGTATGTGTTTTAAACGAAAATAATTTTAGTCAGAGTTCAGAAAAATTCATATATGATCGTTCATATTTACGCATTTATGTATTTCCTCATGAATGAGAAAACAAAAATGTATAACTTTTTTCACAGTCATGAATGAATTGTTGTTGCTAGAATAGCCTGCGTTTGTATTATATACATGTTTTGCTTGTTTTTTCCTTGTAAAAATTTTTAATATGTATAAATCAAATTTGTTATATCAGAAAAATTCACATATGAAATTTTTTGTTTGCTCACCTCATGAAGATGAATAAGCAGCAACATTTTTAAGCTTTCAGTAAATTGATCAAACTGTGGCTTTATTTTTTACAATTTCTATTTATTTACTAAACTTTATTTGTCAGACGATAATTGTATAATGTAATTTAGAAACTGTTAAATGATGTTTGATCTAGACAAACGTTTTGCAAAAGCAAAAAAAAAATTATAGAAATTTATTATTTGAGATATTCTCCCAAATTTGGTTTTAATGAGTTTTAATTTGTTGGTGGTTAAGCATGTTTGTATGAATCAGTAGACTTCAACCATATTTTGTTTCAGCATTATAGAAACCATAGTTGGGAATAGTGCACTAAATATTGATTTAAATTAACAGTGCACTATCACTTAATAAAACTGCAAACAAATTAGTTTGCACTCTTTTTACCAGTTTTAGTGATGATTGCTATTTTTTTAACTACCACTAAACAAATTTTGTGATATTGCAATTTTTATCACTATCACTAAACGAAGATTAAATGCAAAAATCTGCACTCAATTCAAATAGACATAGACAGATATAGATATAGACAGACTATCACTAAAATTTCAAAAATGTAATTTTGTATGCGCATAGTTTTTGATTCTTGTGATGATATGCATAAGCAAAGGAACTTAAACAACATGCAATTTTGTCAATAACGGAATATCTCATGGCTTAACAATGAAAAAATAAGTTTTTTGTTTGTAAAATTAGTGCAAAATTTTAAGTTGCACTCAAATGAGTGAAGAACAAAAAAGTTGCAACAAACTGATGATTGCTTTTTCTTAAACCAAACTATTTTTTTTAGTATCAATCACTCATGTTAAGTGAGGCTGCTAATTTTCAATTCATCACTGAACATCAACAAAATGATTGCAATAATTTAGAACTATCACTAACTGTGAGTTGACACTTCAAAATAAGTGCACTACCCCCATCTATGATAGAAACGAATAGTAATATGAACATGGTTTTTGTATGAAATATTTGTCAATTCGTCGACCACAATTAAAAACCTTCCATGACATTGTTTGATTTCTTCAATTTAGTATTTTAATAAATAAAACTGATGAATTTTTTCCATATCGTTAATTCCGCCGGAATGCTGTAGTTTTAAGCATGAAGATATGCTAGAACTATTTAAGAGTGTTGAGTGCCTTAACGGGCATTCCGTCCTCGGCAACACATAATATTTCACCTAATGATAAATTTTTAGCAGCGTATTTTAGTAAAGTATTATTTATCATCTCTTTAGAACTACTTCGAACGGAGTTAAGTTTTATTTGGAGTACATTAACATCAATCATGTGGACTAATTAAAGGTGATTAATAAGTCGTGACGAAGAAAACACGTTGCAACTTATCATTTTAGGATGCTTCAGGCACCTAACTTTGTCTTTTTAATCCCGTTAGATATATCTCCAGAGAAAACATCTACACTGTATCAATTAAGTCTCCGCACAGACACAATCATAATATAAACTGTCATTTTATGGTCTAAAAAACCAAAAAAAAAACCTAAAGATAGAAAGCAACAAAAAAAAATTTAAAATATTTTAATTAAAAACATAAAATTTTACACAAATTCATCAATTTCACGAAAAATAACACCAAAAAAATCACATCACAACCGTCTAATATGTGGTGGGTCCTCTTTTCTGAGCAATTACATCATTTAAACGGCTATGTTGTCGTCAGGGAATCTATTTTATTCCACTCTTCCTAAATAACGGATTTCAGCTGATCCCTACTCGTTGTATTGTGCTACCGAATTTTTCGTTCCAAGTGATCCCATAGTTGGTCAATCGGGTTGAGATCAGGTGACTGAGCTGGATGATTTAATTTCTTAGGAACAGCCCAATTGTTCTGCACGTTGCTTTAAGTTTTCTTTTAATATATTATAATAATAATAATATTTATAAATACGATTGCCAACCCAGATGAACCATGAAACCCCTTACCATAACGTTACCTCCTCCGTGATTTACGGTTTCAGTCAAATGCGGATCCATTTCAGTATTTGGCTTAAACCAAACCATTTTTCTTCCCTCAGTACCAAATAACATAAAATTTAATTTCATCGCTGAAAATAACTCGATCGAAAAAATTTTTTTTTTTATCAATATGCTCGATAGCATAATCCAATCACTTTTTCATATTCACTTTTCGAATTAGGGGCTTCCTTCTTACGGCTCACCCGGCCATTGTATCCATTTCGTTTAGGAATTGTTTTTGATAATTAAATTTTCATGTATAAATTTTTTAAAAAATATATTTTTTTAATTATATCTATTTTTAAAGTTTTAATTTAAATAATTAATTTTTTTTATATAATTTTTAAAAAAAAAAAAAAAAAAAAAAGTTTCTATTCTTGATTCTTTATTATTTAAATATTAAACGTTTCTTATAGTTTGGGAGTTAACTGTTATTCCATAGCTAGTTTTCAAGTTTCCTGAAATTACACATGGGCTGATATTTGGATTACATTCTACAGTTCGTACAACTCTTTTTTCTAGGTGGTGGCTTATTTTTCTTGGTCGGCCAGTTCTCGTTTTATTTGCGATTGTACCGGTTTTTGTGAATTGTTGAGTAACGCATTGAATGGAAGAACGTGGTCTTTTCACACAATATCACTAATTTCGCTTAGACTTTTTCCTTCATTTTTTCAGATTAATAATAACTTCCATTGTATCCATTGAAATTTGCTTATTTTTGCACTACATATGATTCTTTAATTTTTTTTATTTTCACATTAGTCTAGATAAAACAATATTGAATTTAGCTACCAATGACTTTCAACTTACACAACCCGTTGTCAGGCAATTATGATATTAAATCAAAAATTGAACGGAAACTTTTTCGAATAAAAAAATAGTATAATGTTTTTCTCTTTTATTCTAAGATTAAGTTAAAAAGTTAATATTGGAAATATTTTAGTCATTTTAAAGAAAAATGTTTGATTAAATAAGAATAATGTTACTGTACGAAGACTTAATTGAGTCAGTGTATATAAAAATATGTATATTAAATATTATGAATACTCTCGTTCAAATTACTATTTACTTTCAAACTGACCACTTTTTTGTAGTTTTTTTGAATTGTTTTTGGTTTTTTATACAAGAACACACGCTTTTATAAGCGATTTGTATTTACATTGTTCATAATGTTTTTTGACTTTTGTTACATTTTGTTTTGACCTTCTTCATAAAAAACTAAAGTTTGTCCAATATTCAATTAGAAAAATACTTAAATTACGGGTACATTAACAACAAGAGTAAGGAAAACGTATATAAATTACACAATGTTTAAATAAACGGTTTATTATACCAAAATAACCGGTTTATTCGATATTCGAAAAATGGACATTTTAAAATACCCGGCAAAGGCAAAACTAAAATAACCGGTTAAAACCGGTCGAATAATAAGCGTTCGATCTCCCTAATACATATATCAATAAATACGTGTTAGAGGCCATTTGAAAACCACTAAAAATTTCTTTCAAATTACAATGCAAATCACCCATCCCTGATATTTTTAATTACACGCACAGAAATATGTGTATAAATGTACAATTTATTTATATATAAATTTTAATTGTAAATTAACATATATATATATGATCTTCATTTTAAATAAGTGTTTGCTATCCACAGCTTTTTGTTACACTTACTTTTTATATTTATGTGTTTAGTTAATTGTTTCTTCTCATGTCAATCTTTTGACAGAATTAAAGGAAACCATAACAAGTTTTAAAAATTAAAAAAAAAAATAAAACAGGACTCTAGTGGCATAATGGAACATTTTATATGTTTAGAGAAATCCAGAAAAAAGGATTGAGAAATTAGATATTCTGTATTATGGGTTGTTTTCGATTTCTTCAACGTCAACGATAAGTGAAAGAATTTGTTCAAAGTCAAGTTTAATCAAAACTAAAGAAAATAATCGCTTAAATCCTAAAAATTTAAACAAAATTATTGTTCTAAAAAATTATTTTATAAGATCTCCTTAAACTATTGAAATAACTAATAAAATAATATCAGTTTATTTTTTTAACTAATCCATTATATGTTATTAATTAAAAAATATGTATTACATATTTATGAATTATTTTTTTGTTTGCTCGTTTTAGTTCAAGAATTGGTATGTTAGAATTGTTATGTTTGTTATGTTATTCGTTTTTTTTTACTAAAAAAAACTCCAAATAATAAATAATTATTCATTTTTATTCATTGAAATTACTTATTTTATAAAAAAAACTTTATTAATCGGTTAACCAATCAATAACACAATTAACCGATTAAACAAAAACCTCGGTTAATTAATCGAGCGATCAACTGATTAAAGCAAAAGCCCGATTAAATGAATACCCTAATAAATATATAAGAATAATATGTAAACATAAGTATATAGCACTAGCTACATGAGCTATCGGTTAAAATAATAAATAAAAAAGTCCTATTGAAATCTTTTTTTTAATTCATTGCTAAACTCAAGTATTTCGATTTAAGTTTTGCATTGACAAATATGACATTTAAGTCAATCAGTTGATTACTGTTGGCTTATATAATATGAAAAGTGAATCAGATAAAGATTTAAAGTGAAAATTTCGATTTGTTAAATTAATTTTCGAAATGGCAATATTCTTAACCCGGCATCGGGCACGTGATAAAAGAAACACCGACAGTCAGGTGGGTAAATATGACCCTAGTTTTTTTGACATTGTATTTTGCATAATTTTCAAAATTTGATAAACGTATCTGTAAGCAATATATACATGACTCGTTTAGCTATTTGATTTATGCAAAAAAAAAAAACATATTTAAACTGTTTTCAATTTTTTAATTTATTAATTTAAAAAAACAAAAAACGAACTTAAAAATACAAGTAACTTCAATCAGTCTAATGCCATAAACTTAAAATCTAAAAAAACAAAAAATAATTGCTAAATTCATCACATGGGTGTTAATTATACATATATTAAAAAGTGTAATTTTCCTTATCTTTCTGCAAGGAGTTTGAGCAGGTTGGGTCATATTTAACTTTTTTTAGTTGACGGTCAACTATCTCTGATCACGTTCAATCATCAACTGAAACGAAATAATAATCAACATGCAAAAACGATACACTCCAGCTACTGAAAAATTTGGCAACGTCGCAAAACGTTGAAAAAATTTACACAGCAATTTAAGAGCATATGGGTCATAATGACCCAACCTGCATGACGCCGGGTTAAATGTCATAAAATACGATACTTTACTTTTATATTGATTTTTAAAGGCATATTGTAATTAATTGATGTTTTAATTTATTTTAAAATAAACAGTTCATTTATTATTATGAATTATAGTAGAGTATTATTCTCAACAAAACAAGTCAGGCGGAATATTTTTTTTTTGTGTTTTGAGTTTCAAGATTTTATGTGCTGTTTTCACAACACAAGTGATTGAACGTGTAATAAAATTTATATGAAAAACACTCAGTTTTTTGAGTGTATTTCATACATATTTTACTACACGTTCAATCACTTGTGTTGTGAAAACAGCACCTTAGTTCTGCAACTGGAAAAATAGGGCTTAGAATTATCTCTCTGTTTTACAATGTCAAATAGTTTAAATTTTGAGTGCTTTTAAGAGAACAATTTAATAATAAAAGCAACTATTATTGACGAAGTGTATGCGTAACGTCCAATTTTGGGCAATTTTTCGTGTCGCTAACAACACGAACAATGTTGGCGCTTAAGACGTCACTTCTTGCTGGATTAAACGAGTGGCTTCACATAACAGCACAAGAAATAATCAAGAAGTATCAAATCTCACAATCTTGGAGGCCAATTGAAAGCTCCATTTTTCGAAATCAACTTATCGCCAAATTTTGATTTCGATAAATTCATGGTTGCGATCAAAGTAAAGCGCCATCCTGGATCAATGTAATCCATATTTTTAACAAAAAATCATTGATTATGATGCTGTAACGATCTCTTTCGACCGTAATGCGAGCAGCGGCTTCATTATTGAAGTAATGAGATCTGACAATACCACCAAATGGTACATTTTTCTGAACGTTATGAAGTCTGCAGAGTATGTTGTCGAGTGATCGTCTCGTTGCAGATGCGGTAATTTTTTTACTTACTAATTAGGACGTGCGCCATAAAAACCACGAAGTCGTCACGAAGTTAACGAATCGATGACTGATGTTCAAAATAAATTTAGATAATTTGGTAGCGTCGCTTAAGCGTAAACTGTCGCTTTTATGTGATAAAAATACATATGGCATACTGTAGGCACTGCTGTATCTAGAAAAATCATTGTTTGCCGCTCTTAATGATTTAATGTTAAGACATCTGTAGCTTGTTTCCACATACATATGTGTATTCCATAAAACAAAGAAAACAAGATATCGCATTTAAATTTTAAAAACAATATTTTATTGCGCAAAATCTTCAAATCGAATTACTGAAATCGTCACAAAAATCATCATTGTAAAATAACATTAAGTTTTGTTATTTTTCAAAATTTTTAGTTTTTCCGTTTGTTTTATTTGAAATAGAAAAAATCAAACGTACATATGTATGTATTTATTGTCAAATCGTTTAAAATAAAATCGCTATTCTCACTTCTATTGACTATAAGTGCAGGTTATAACTCAGTTTACAGACCAACTAAAATAAGAGCGGCAACCGTTTTCATATGTGAAAAATTCAGGTTTTTAATAATCCAAAATTGGAAACAGTTTGAAAAAACATTTTGGTAGTACATATACATAAGTAAATTCTCGAACCTTGTCAACAGATGAATTTTTTTGTCTTGTATTGTATTGTGTTGGATGTCGTATATCCGAATTTGCTACAAAAGTTTAAGTATCTAGAATAAGAGACATGACTCGAATAAGATCTTTAATTATTCATAAAAAAGTACGAAAATTGGCTACCGATTTTACTCATCAGAAATTCTGTTGCAGTGCTAAAAATTGATCTATTTACAGAATCCCAGGTGTAAACTATTATATTTATATTTGTATAAGGAACAGCTTAAGCCTACTCTGTACTCTGTTCCAATTTCTGAAAAATTTTCAGCAACATCTATTATTTCATACTAAAAATTTTGCATTTATCAATGTTACCTATCCTTCGTGCTTGCACAATTTGACGTTTTTGATCTTTCAAAGTATGCGACATTGTTTTGCGTACCTATTAGGGTATTCATTAAATCGGGCTTTTGCTTTAATTGGCTATTCGCTCGATTAATTAACTAACCGAGGTTTTGGTTTATTCGGTTTATAATCGGTTAATTTTGTAATTGATCGGTTAACCGATTAATAAAGTTTTTTTTTATAAATTAGGTAATTTCAATAAATAAAAATACATAACTTATTTATTATTTGGATTTTATTTGTAAAAAAAAAACAATTACAAAACACACATAACAATTCCTGAACTAAAACTAGCAAATAAAAAAATAAGTCAAAAATATGTAATACATATTTTTATTTAATACACATGTAAATATTATGTAGTAATTAAAAGATAAACTGTAAGATAATTTTATTAGTTCTTTCAATAGTTTAAGGAGACCTTAAAAAATAAAGTTTTTAGTAATAAGGTAATTTAGTTATATTCACAACAAGAAAATACACTTATTCAAATTTTTTGTAAATATAGTTTGTTGCTGTTTATATAATTACATAACTATATAAGCTGTTAACCCGCCTTTCGTGAGCAAACATAAGAATACTAGACAAGGAAAATAACGTGAGGAAAAGATATACATACTACAGAAAGCTTAAGAATTCAACAGAAAATAAACAGAACAATGAATAAAAAAGAAGACACTGACAATTTAAGCGCCTGTTACAGAGTTGTTTTGAAAAACAGTAGATGACGACACTAGCTGTGACTTTTAAAAATTAGATTAATGTAATACAAAATTGTTTTTTCAATGTAAGTTAGTTAAATTCAATTTATTGTATTATCAAATGTTGATGGTTTTATTTTATAATAATAGACGAATCCCCTGAAGAAGTGAACATAAAATTCACGAAACGTCGGGAAAAATGGAATAAAAAAATTTTTATTTTCACAAATGGAGTTAGGCCTCACCAGCTAAGTATATATGTATAAACAAATATACAAATGTAAATAAAAGTAAGTGGCCAAAAATAAAGGAAAACAAAATGTTGTTTAAATATTCAGGATTTAAGCGGTTCTTTTCTTAAGTTTTGATAAAACTCGACTTGGATAAAATTCTTCCACTTATCGTTGATATTTTAAAAATCGAAAGCAACCGATAATACAGATTATCTTACTTCTCAGTTGTCCTTTTCCTAGATTTCACCAAGCGTATAAAATCTTCCATTATGACATTAGAGTTCTGTTTGAATTTTTTTTAAATATTTAACTCTTCTAATTGTTTCGGTTAATTTTGTTAAAAGATTGATGAGAAGATATGAGAAGAAACAAATAACTTAACACATACATATACATATACACGTACTGCAACAAAAAGCCGTTGACAGCAAACACTTATGTATTTAAAATGTAGATCACTGAAAAACTTCTTTATTTGTATGAAAAAATATTTTCTATGCACATACCTTTCGTATATGAGACGAAACAAATAATTCAAAACAAAAAAAATGTGTTATAATACTAAAAAAAAATTGAAAATTTCGCTACATCTGTTAATCGGTTAATCGAATGGAATTAATCGTTAACCGAAATTAGCCAATTTTAAATTAACCGATGAGTTAACCGGGTAGTAATTAATCGGTTAACCGACTAACGGTTAGTATGGACACAAAACCCACATTTATTTAATAAAAAAGGATTTTTTTAATAAAAACTTAAATAAAAATTAAAGTGAATATGGATGAAAAACTGTTACCGGTTGTGTTATTTTATATTATAATTTTCTCATTTAATATTATAATATTCCACGTGAAATAAGTGCAGCTTATATTATTTGGCAGTTGTAAAAAAATGTTGCCAGAAACACTTCGTAACTTTTTCACAAATTGCACAGAGAACAACTCTATCCACACAATTTAATAGAAATTCCACACAAGTCTCTTTCATATGAGTTTTGACAGCATTTCACGTGAAATGTTGTACAGAGAACCAGGCTTTACACGTGACAGGTAGTGTCAAACAAATAAACGAAAGTATTCGAGAAGTTGTTATAAAAAAAAAAGAAATAATACTAAGCATTTTGTTAATTAGTACAAAATTTGTAATTTGAAAAATCGTCAAAATTAGGGCATAAATCGTCAACACGTCAATGGGCCATTTTTGGACCCCAAAATCGACAAAATGCCGATAAATCGTTAATTATGGCAGCCGTTGAGGCATGATGAATGTTTGTTAACATTTAAATCTCTTTACTACAGTGACGTTAAAATTACGCCAAAATGAGAGTACAAAGTTAACGGGCCTGTTAAATGTGCTATCTTGTTTTCTTTGGCTTATGCATATATTCTACATTTAAGTTTCCAGTTATCTAGACCTCTACTATAATAATGGAAAATTAACCGTTTAATTTAAAATTTTTGAACTAATAAGTACCAATGTTTTTAAAATACATATGTCTGTGTGTAAGAATTTGATACATAATTAAAAAAATTTTAAAAACTTTTTAATGGCACTATAAACACTGAAATAGCATTAAAAATTAATCACTTAAAAAGCATTAAATGACAACTTCTCATGTTTATCATCAATTACAATCGGCTGTTTTGTTATCCCTTGATAAAAATAAATACAACTTCTAATTAATACAAAAATTTTACAGACATCCATAAATTTTTCGCAGAGCAATTAACAAAAATAAAAAAAAATTTAATATAAATAATTAATTTTTATAAATAGAAATAAATGCATTTTTAAATAATAATATTTATTCTACAAAAATAAAAAGGCAAAAAAAAAACATTCAAAGTAAATTGTGCTGACATTGAAATAACTGACACAAAATTTTAAACCAAATAAAAAGAAGAATAAAAAAAACTACTCTGTGCAAATATTCATTATTTTCACTCGTATATTGAATACGGCGCAGTATATGAACATAAAATAATGAAAAATAGAACAAATGCAATGTGATTCGCTGCAACAGACACTTTGCCAAAATTTCTGCAACGTCAAACAGTTTACGTTGTTGTATGCACCAACATATAAGTAATTATGTCAATAGGTACGTGGCTTTATGTGACTGTCGCACAGTGGGAGATTGAAAATACTAGTTCAGATAAAAAAAGAAAAAAAAAGACTTTTCAGAATTTTAAATTCAAATGCATATAACTTTTTAATACCACAGACTTTTTTCACAATTCTGTCTGTATTATTTGTAATGAAATAAAATATTTATAAAAAAATATTTTAAAAAGATCGTGGTAAATTTGGGTCTTATTGCTAAATACTAGACCAACGTAGGTCAAAATAGTAAATTTTATATTTTAAAGTCCGATATTTCTCCAACTTCAACAGATAAACTATGCATGTCACTTACTTTTTAGTAGAACTCGACTAGAACATTTCATTGAAAAAACATTTTTAAAATTGGGCTTAAATTAAGAATTCTGGAGGCTCCTTACTTAAGGAACCTATGGCGGCCTTCCTGATATGTCTATAAGCCCCATATCCAAAACTTAAACGAATACATGTCCATAACTGCCAGCTGAAGCTTTATTCCAATCAGACTATTCGTTTACAAAATACAGACTTACTTCCATTTTTCACACAAAATCTCCCACTGTGTGTAGTATAAGAAATGAGAAAATAATACACATACCTCTTTATTTTCACGATATACATGGTACATAAGTACATACATAGGTATGTACATAAAAGCATATTATTTATCGATCTTTGAATTTTTAAAAACTTCTTACAATGTAATTTTGTATTTTAAATGGTATGAATTACCAAGTAAGAAAGTAAAGTCGGTAAAACCCGACCATATGATACACTACACCACAGTATTTAAAAACAAATTTTCGAGAGTGTATGGCTAAATGAGTAAGGAAATATCTATGTTTTAAATTTCATTAAAATCTGCTAGATAGTTTCGGAGAGGCTGCAATTGAACCCTATCTCCCCTTGTGGTTTTTTTAATGCATAGCTTATGCGTCCATATAAATTTAGATCTATTTTTTGTTTTAAAATTCATTAAAATCGGTTTGATAGGGGGCAATTTCTGCCTCTCAGAAGAAATTGCACCCTATCTCCCCTCGTAGTCCTATTTAAAAAAATGCATAGCATATGTGTCCATATAAATTTGGATCTATATATGTTTTAAAGTTCATTTAAATTGGTTTAATGGTGGGCACAAAGAGCCTATTCCGAAAAGCAGCTTGTATAATGGCTATATTAAATTATGGACCGATTTCAATAGGCTTTTTCCTGGTACCAATTAGAACCTATGTATGTACCAAATCTCATCAAATTATCTTCAAAATTGCGACATTTACTTTGCGCACAAGGTTACATGTACAGCCATCCAGCCAGACGGATGGACATAGTTAGATCGCCTCAGAAAGTGGACCAATATATTAAGGTGTTACACACGTCAACACAAATGTATAATACCCTCTCCACTATTGTGGTGTAGGTATAATAAGTTAAAACTTCTATACGCTCTCATAATTTTTTATTTATGTTTTAACCAATTAATCGTTATCATATCGTTTGTTAATGATTAACGAACTACAAATATATTATTTATTGGTTTGTTTACTTTTGTTTTGTTTGTATTATTTTGATTTTGCTTAAATACAAACACACACACACACAAACCGTCACTTAAAACAAACGCAACAATTGTAATCTTTTTTGTTGGTTTTTCTTTTGTTTTCATTTTTCGAATTTATATACAGTATGCATACATATGATATATGTACATACAAACATACATATTACATATTTATTTTTTAATTTTTTTTTTTTTTTTAAGACCATGTGCCACTAGATAGAGAACACTTTGTAAATAATGAATTTAGCAATACTTGTATATACGAGGTTATACTGAAAAATTCATTTGAAAACAAAACACAATGATTAACTGCCTATTTCACTTAATACGATAGAACTCTTTCTTTCGCACAACTACATTTAAAGCAAAAACAAATACTAAAAACTTACAGCCGTATTCATAACGAAAATTTGGCATGAAGTTAGCACAAAGTTTATTCATAATACACTTACCAAACTCTGGCTAACGATTTGCTAAACTCTTGTCAACAAGCTGCCAAACGTTTGCCAACTTGTGATAAACAGCTGTTTTATGTTGAATAATTTTGTTTGTTTTTTTAATACACTGTTTTTTTTAGTTTAGAGTCCTTAATTAAATATATTTTAATTTTAAAACATTTAAAATTTTTATATAAAGAGGGAAAATAAAAAAAAATGAAATGAAATGACAAACGTGTTGCATTTTTGAGTATTATAATGTGGCATCATTAATATTCAGAGTTGATTTATTAAAAGTTAGCAGACGGATAAAATTTGTTATTAATAAACTCTGTGCTAACAATCTGCTAAGCTTAATCGGCATTCTAGTTAGCCGCTCGTTGTACGTAGTGTACAAACTGTGGCTAACTTTTTGTTATGAATACGGCTGTTAGTTTTTGGTTCAAATGTTCAAATATGTGCGAAAGAAGGCGTTCGATTTGGATACAATTTAACATGTCTATAGCAGGCAGTGTTACCAAATGTGCAGATTTATCTGTTTTTGTGGTTTTTTTTTAAGTGCAAATCAGTCTTGCAGATTTTTGCTTCAAAAAAATGTTTTTTTAATCACCGCAATTTTCTCAATTTTATTCAACTAATACAAAAAAGCATTTAATTATAAATATGATAAGCAAACATTTCTTCTAATGCAACAATATCTTGTACTCTTAAAAAACAAAAAAAAAATGAACATCAATCATATTTAGTACCAAATGTTGCGAAGGTACAAACAGAACCATTTCCGAATTAAAAAATAATTGGAAATTATCTCAAAACAAGTGTCAGGAGCTAACGTTGAGAGGATTTTTTCTCACATTTACATATATTAAAAAAACAAAAACAAGAAATAATTTAGAAATTCCTACTCTTCTAAAAAAAATAATTTTAATGGCATACAAACAAATGAAATCAAAATTAAATTTATAAAGAATATGTACAACTTATATGAGTAATAAACTAATTTATTGTGATCTCTATTTGGTATTATTTAAATGAAATAGTTTAGGTTAAGTTTGCACTTTTCGTTTTATATACATACAAATCACACTGGATCACAAAAACAGTATTAACTCAAAATGTTAATTTTTTAATATTTTTGAAAAAGTCGACACGTTATACTCATTGTCTTTGTATGTATTGAAAAGGTTGGCTTAAAAACGCTTTTTCCAATGCCTTTAGAGGGGTCTGTACACGGTCAAAATGCTTGTCATGCAGGCGAATTCACTCGTGTGTTGCGTACAAACACATTTTAACTAATGCTTCCATAGCGCTTGATGAGAAATGATTGACCGTGTACAGACCTCTTAATATTAAATTAAACAGACTCCATAAATTTAAATTTTGAGTTAATACCGTCTTTATGATCAAGTGCAATATGTATTTCTTTATATATAATACAAAAGAAATGTTTTATTATTTGGCTTTTTACGGAGCAGTTATTTTCCCATTAAAAGAGATTCTTTTGTAAGTCCGTAGTCATTATAAAACTTAGCCCTTAGGAATATTTTTTAATTTCTACAAATAGATATCTATGTATAGATATCTATGGTGTAACGAATTTTTCATTATTTTAATACGTATGTCTTACCTACTGGTTAAACTATAGTGTATTTTACACCATCGATTTTTGACAGTTAATTCAAAAAATTAATAAAAATACAAATTTTGTCATATTTTAAAAGAAAACTTAAAGGAATACACACGTT
The DNA here is from genome assembly GCA_943735925.1 of Pollenia amentaria. NCBI lineage: Eukaryota > Metazoa > Arthropoda > Insecta > Diptera > Polleniidae > Pollenia > Pollenia amentaria. The sequence continues at coordinate 191,684,887 of OX031008.1, read as the reverse complement.
GGCAAAATTAACGTTGAAATAACCAAAATAGTTTTACCGGATAGGTAAAGATAACTTTTAGGTACGAACACGACCAGATATTTCTTTGTAGAAATTACGGGCATAAACAAAATAAATATAAGTTTTTAAATAAAGTTTTTGGTGGGCATATTCATGCTTATTGACATATTTTTGAGCATATTTGATTGTTTTTTCTCTAGCTTGGTTATTTTACCTGTTTATTTTGAATAAAAACGTTCGACCCACCTATTTTCAATTTCGGTTGATATATTTGTTTTAGAAAAGTTTTCAGTGTGCCTTCGTATTTATCCATTTACATAAGCTAAATTTGTACATATATATATATACATATTTAACACGCCGTTTACATTTGACTGTACTAGCAAGACAGTAAGAAAATACATACCCTGTCGGAAAATGAGTAAGCTTAAAATTAACTCATGGTTAATCAGATGTTAGTCACAGGTGACTCACAAGCAGCGTTACCATATATTTTTAAAAAAAAATCTTGTTATCTCAGAAAAAAAAACTTGTTTTCGCAAGAAAAAACTTTCTCGGGACTAAAACAATATGAAAAATTTTATTTAAAAATAGGCATAAATATTTTATTTATATTCTTACCATTTTTCGTTAAATATTTGTCCATGTTTTTTTAATGTCTTCCGCACTACAAAGTTAACTACAAACTGTCAATGTATAAAAACGACCTTGTTGTACTTACAGGGAAGGGAGTATACACAATTAATCACTGTTGCACTAATAAAGGAGTGAGAAAATATAAAATCGTTTAATTGTCTAAAAACATCATTTAATATTTTTATCCAATAACTGCAAATTTTAAGTTATGTTTTTATAAAAAACTGGAAAAACTTTATATATTTATAAAAAACTTCAAAAAACTTTAAATAAATTAATATCTTTTTGGCATCTCAAAAAACTTGCAAAAAAGGGAAATCTTGACAAATGGCAACGCTGCTCACAAGCTAAAGCTATTCAGTTTTTACCCGAAATGTCCTCAGTACGAGTCAGTACTCACTCACACTGCATAACTTTAAGATAACCATAAGTTAGCTTATTATGAGTTAGCTTGTGGTGCATACAATATGTTGACTTTAATAAAAGAATAAAAAAAAATTACGTATTTTTGATTTATTTATTTTTTAAATAGAGACAGAGAATATTACACATATGTATTCTTTCGCTTTTTTTGTATTGCCCCTTTGTCTACAGAAAAACTCTCAATTATAAGACACCAGCAGCATGCCCGATATGGTTTTCATAATAATTCTACTTTGAAAATGAGATGTATTTAACTAAATAATATTAACAAATAGAATATGGGAACTTTAGCTTATTATTTAACTTTGAAAAAGTACACAAAACAAGCAAAACGTTTTTTTACCAAAGTCCACTGCATCAGCTTTGAGTTAGCCAAACGCTAGCTCAATACTTATCGAGAAGAAGTCAGTCGCACAAAACACAACTCACTAATCTCTGCATAACTTTTGAGTTAGCCAAAAGCTAGTTCAATACTTATCGAAAAGAAGTCAGTTGTACAGAACTCAACAGACTCAAATCTGTACCAATTATGAGTTAGTTTACAAGTCAGTTGTAAATAAGTTAGCTAAAAGTCAACTAAATGTTGAGCTAGCTAATAAAAATCTGACAGGGTATTAGTTGCCAAAAATACGTAGGCGTCCAGACAGTAGTTAAGACAGTTCACTTTTAAAAAAAATGTCTAACGTGAATGTCGCAGTGTAAGTTTGAGCTGAACGTGTTTTATATGAACTTAACAAACTAAAAATAGCATTTAACAACTACTCTGTGTGAACATAATAACACTAAGTAAAAGATAAAAAATCAAAGCATAATTTATTAATTTTCTTTTAATTGTTGATTATTTTTTACTTTTGCGAACAAAATTTCAAATTACTGTCTGCAAATATCGAATCACTGTCCAATTTTACTGTTTCCGAAATTCGCAAGACAGTAGACAAGAGAGTTGTAAAAGTGTATATGAATTAGTGAAAAAGTTTGCATATATTGCAACTGGCTTGCCAGTACTGGCAAATCTAAACACCGTGTTCGTACATACTTGCTTTTCTATACTTAGTGTTTGTTCACATTATGAAAGCTTTCTTTCAGAAAGTCTGAGTTAATCGATGAGAGGGGAAAAGAACATTCTATTCTATTCACCCCCTCCCACCAACAAACTCGGGCTTTCTGGAAAAAAATGTTCATAGTGTGAACCCAGACTTACAAACATATTTCCATTTGTATATTTATTTTGTTAATCTCTATTATGTCAATATTGAATGCTTTCCTTATTCATATGAGGAAAGCCCTTAAGTGATTTGTTGGGTTTCATATTGTGAAATAAGCAAAAATTCTGAAATACGAATGGCTAACAAGTGCTAAATATAATGCTAAAATTTTTAAAAAAAAAAGTTAGTGACTCATATTTAACAAAATTTAAATCAGCCAGATATTTAGTTCCATAAGCCTTGTTATTTTGGTAAATTTGTCAATTTTTTTTTCGAATTTGTCAATTGCCATTAATGTATAACCCAGAGTTGTATTTATAATCATAGAAGCAATTCAGTGTTGTACAGAGAATTTTCAACATGTTTTGGTGGAAACTAGTTTTTGTTCGAATTTTACGAATATGAAAAATGTATGGGAAAACAAGTATCAAAACTAATTTTTGTGGCCCCAACTACTATAAGAGTTAAGGCCTCGTTTTTCATACGTAAATGTTGCGGACACTTAAACGTTGCAGGCGACTTGAATTTTTAGTAGTAACTAAAAATATGTAAACGTATTGAAATGTGTTAAAAAGAAAACAAAAATTTTGAGTTTTTGTGATTTCTGTGATTTCTGTGCTCTCTTTAAATATAAAAAAACGCCGTCTGCGTCGATGGAATGTTCGCTATATCAATAAACATAAGCCAACTTGAAATTTTTTAAAAAACGGAGAAAAATTTTAATTTTATCAGGTTCAACCGCAACGCAACATCACGTTAACGTAAGAGTACGTTTCAACATAAACTTGGTAAAGAAGGCCGAACAGCTGATCCGCAAGGTATACGTCTACCTCAGAGCAACGAGGCCTTTTTTCAATAAATAATATTTTTAATTTTAATTAAATAAATGATCAAAAAACTTTGCAGTTTCCAGCAATGTGTTAATTGATTTAATTAATTATAGCTCAGGTTTTGACAATTCCCAACAACTACAAGTTTAAATAATTTTATTAAACCCCTAGCACTCTGATCGAACTTGCGAAAAATGTTGTGCAACATTGATTATTTCATACGAAATTTTTTAAATGTATCAATATTATCTATCTCGCGATTTTTCAAAACTTAATATTTTTATTAGTTGCAAGTATACAATATTGTTTTAGGAAGGTAAACAAAAATCATGTTTTTTAATTGTCATTAAAAAAAGTAAAACATTTTTTTTTATAATTTCTTAAATCAAAAAACAAAAAATTTAATTTTATTATCAATTTTAGCACTTTTTACATTTTTCTTTTTAAACGCTAATTATAAAAACCACTTTACACATATAAAAAATAAAAATTACAACAAATCATGAGCTGTTGCTTAAAATACCGTGCGAAATAATATGAGTTGCACTTGTTCCGCACGGAAAGTAAAAAGTTGCTAGAAACATTTCGAATTCTATCAACATTTTTTCGTTTGTATTTTACAGAAATTTTTTTATAGAGTATGACAACATTTCGCAAGAAATATTGAACAGAGTAGCAGGCTTAAATCGAAAAAATCAATTAAGATTTTTAGTTATTTAATAAATATTATAATAAAAAATTTATTTCAGAACTACTAAAATGTTAATTAAATCAAAATTATATTTCTAATTTTCTTTCAACTAAAAAAATAATTGAATCAATTATCACATTAGGTAGGTGGGTAGAAAGGCTGGTGTGAAGTCTCCTTCATACCATCACCCTGCGACCAATATGGTCCATTGTGATGCCTTGTTTAAAAATAGATATCTGGAAAGTAGGTGAAATAAACAGCGAAAGCATTAGAAAAGATAAAGAAGATAGATAAGAAAAGAAGATCTGACCAAACCCGAGAGAACACCTCACTCAACAAAACACAAATCCGCCCTATGTGCGGCTAGCTCCCAGTCTCCTGCTGCGCAGCCAGGCCATCTCTATTACGAATCCTATCAGACTCTCGAACCCACAGCCCGGGACATCCCCTAATTCGCCTAGGAATCTGCCACCCAGCCACCTCAGCCTACTGCCCTGTAGCCTGGGACAGTGGCACAAAATGTGCTCAACCGTCTCCAATTCCTCCGGGTCCTCACACAACCCGCACATATCCGGCACGTCGATTCCCAACCTCATCGCCATCCTGCCTATCATGCAATGACCCGTGATAATTCCTATTATGGTCCGAACTCCGAATCGGACTTCCTAAGCACCGGCCACATCGTCCGTGATACCCGGCAGTCCGTTCGGTTAACCCAGACCCTATTGGTCGCGCCCAGAATCCATTTTCTAATCTTTCCAAAGTAGAAGCCTATTGGAGGCCTAACCGCCTCCATATATTTAGGATCCTCCATCTCTGAGCCCTGTCTCGCTAACTCATCAGCAATTTCATTTCCGTCACATTAACAAATCTATAAATTTGGTGAGTAATTATGGAACTACGACATAATTTTTTGAACATTTTTATGCAGCTGTTTTGCCGTCATGTCAAGAAAAACTCGAAAGCGAAATTCATTTCCGACCCCCACAAAGTTTGATTTGTTATAAATAACAACTGATGTATACGAAATGTTTATGTCAGACCCCAGCGTGTTAAAAACAAATTAAAACTTTTTAAATAAATAAAGGACCTTGTTTTTTTTCAAATCAAGGGCTCGAGCATAAACTTTTTCATAGTGACCAAATTATGATATTTGATATCGGTAAATTAAAAATTCTGGGTCGCTTAAAATTTGTGTTATACCCGAGTTGCCCTACTTTGGGAACCTATGGCGGTCTTCTTGATGCGTCTATAGACCCCAAAAATTTTAACTCCAATAGAAGTCCCAAATCGGCATCTGGAATATTCATTTAATCGGAAAAATTGTTTACAATATCCTGTACTATTTCCATTTTGTTCAAAAGCTCCCAATGTGCACTGTATTTACTTGTTAGCTATGCTAACTATGGTAGTTGCCCGTTTTCACAACTTACCGATAACAAGGAAGGATTTTATCGGCCGTATAAAAAGTGTTCCAACTTTACTTTAACCTACCAGGTAGGATCAGCCATCCTTTTAATTATTACTCACTTTAGGTTAAGGTAAGGTTGTAATAACGGAACATTTTTTATGCGGCCGATAAAATCCCACCTTCGGCTACGGGTAAGTTTTGAAAACGGTCCTTAGACTGATAGATTTTAACTATAAACATTTTACGTTTTTGCATTAAAATTAAGTATGAACATTTAAAATATTAATTTGACAAGTTGTTTATTTGTTATTAATAAAATTGGTGAAGTGAATTTCAGGAGTGTTTGTTTTTATTACCAATTAAAACATCCTCCGCGCTTTTGAAAACGTTTCATACATAACAATAATTAAATAAAATTTCTCACTATAGATTGGAGGTGTAATTGAAAACGTGATTTTTTTTTATTGCAGAACGTTGATTCTGAATAATCTTACTGCATTAATAATTCAAATTTATTGAAATTATTTCAGAAAAAAACTACAAATTTAATGAATATTCTTCTTAAATAAAAAAATTCATTAGAAATATTTTAAACGTGAATTCCCCAAACAACTTAAATTAAATTTAACTGTCATTTCAGAAAGAATAAATATATTAATAAAATTTATTTTTAGAATTTTTTGTACAAATTAATATTTATTTAGCTTATACTGTTTATTTAGCTTTTACTGTTTAATATAATTTTCAAGCTAGAAAAATGTGTTTTGTATATAAGTATGTATATTAGGGAGTTTCATTTTTTTAAAAGATGCCGTCTGCAGCATTCTCGTAACAGAAACAAATTGATTTCAATTAAAAGTGTATTATTAAAAAAATGAATTAAATTTGCACCAGTTAACAAGTTAATAGTATCAATTAAAAGTTTAATTCACTTCATGAAAAATTTATTTTTTGATTAAATTTTTAATTCAAGCTGATTTAATTTTTGATTAATGCTTTAATTGGTGAAAAAGTTTGGAGAGTTCTGAACAAGTCATTGGACATCCATGTCTTTATTAAGGAGTATATGTCCTTACAAGCTTTGTCTATTCGATTTATAATATCTTCATCTGCACCAATATTCTTTAAAATTGCATATCCCAAGTAACAGAAATAACAATTTTAAAATAATGTCAAGACTAAAATATGATTTCAATTGTAATATATTTGGCTTAAGAAATATGTTATATGCATTAATCAATTTTGAACGACTTAATCGCTTCTTTGTTCACTTGGTGATGACTCTTCTGTGGTGTTCGACTATCCGCAACAAGAATTGTTTTTTTGGCTCGTCCCTTAGCGTTCCGTTAAACTATTTGATCATAGTAATTCCTTATGCACGTTCTCTAAGAGTATCACTGAAGAATTCTATGGTGTCGTGGGTTGGAATAATTTGTAAAATTTTGTTTGATTATAAAATCTACGGTTTTACCCACAAAACGTTTCGACCTACCTCCTAGGTATATGACAGATATATAGTTGCAAAAACTCATTGTAGTCTTCTCTTGGGTTATTTTCCTTTTTTAGGACATTCCGAAAATTATTTACCAACGCCCACGTTATTCTTCGACATAGCGTTCAAACGGATATTCTTTGTTTGGCGTTGTAGTGTAAACGTTCTTATCTTGAGGAGTCCATATGTCTTGAAACTGTTAAAAAATATAAATGTTGGATCTTTAAATATTATTTTACCTTCTTACAACTTCATATATGTACATGTATAACTTTTATATCACCGTACACCGGGTCGTAAGCAAATTCATATGAAAAAAATCTTTGGAAAAAAATGTAATACCCTAATGAACCAACTAAAAGCACAAAAAAATATGATATATACCTTTTAATAAAACTCATTATTTGAATTAAAACAATTAAGGTACTGCAAAAATAAGAATAAAGTTTGTGGTTTGCATATGTTTGAGTTTATGTCAATAGGATTGTGTGTTGTACAGCTAACGTCAGTTAAAAGGAAATGTCAATAAAACAATAAATTTCAAAAAATAAGAAAACCAAAAGTTAAACTTTGTGTTTTAAAAGTGAAATTTGTTTTGAAAATATTTACAAAAAGCCAACTACATAACGTCCCCTTAATAAAACAATAGTGTATACGCATTTACACCATTATTTTTTTATTGCATAATAAGAATCTCCATAACTGATTCTAAATGTGGTCAAAATTGGGTGAAATTCTACTTCCACAAAGTGGGCCAAAAAATTTATTGAAATATTATTGTATAATTGCGTGTTTGAAATTTTTCATTAATAATTGTGTAGGTGCAGGTATGGTGTTTTAATTAGTTGTTACTCTGAATATCATTTCAAAGAAAAATAGCGTATAAAAGGCATACACTATTTTTATTATTTCATAACAAAATAAAATCGAAAAATTACGTATATTGATATACACAATTTTTTAATAATATATTTGGTGTAAAATATTCAAATAAAATAGTGTATACCATACAAAATAAAATAGTGTATTATGATTTTCATACATAATATAAAACAAAAAAAATAGCGTAAGTGACATCATGGTACTTTGAATCCAATTTATTTGCAATTGAAGCACTTGTAAATTAATGATATATCATCTACTAGTAGTCTGATTATTCCATCACATATTTAAATGACCACAACTCAAAAACATCGACTATTTTCTGAGATATTAGTGTTTTCCCATTTGTCTAATAACTAGAGTTTTTTTATTCCCGCACTTTTTGGATTCCCGGGAAAGCGGGAAATAAAAATCGAATTCCCGGGATCCCGGGATTCCCGCCCAAATTTTTTTGTTTATTTATTTACTTATTTCTCTAATGAAACTAATATTACTTACTGGCTATTACGCTTAAAATAATTAAATCTAGTATCTTTTATATACCAAAAACGTAAATAATTCAAGATTAAAGTAATTTTAGGACACTTAAGGGATAATTTTAATGCCAATAGCATTTGCATAATTGGAATGAAAGTTTTGAAGTCTTAGTGGAATACAGTTTTCGGAAGGGCGATTAGGAACTGAAACCACAACATTACGAAGTAGGAATTTTGAAATAATTTTACGGTTTAACAAATTCAGCAGAAAGGAGAAATTTTATTTACTACATATATTTAATAACATATTTTTTTACAATTTTATAACCCTTAATCAGCAGTGGTGTATGATGAAGGTATACTAAGTTTGTTATTCGATGTGAATATTTTTTTAATATTCGTCTAAGGTCCGATAAAGGATTTGTATTGTGAGTTCTTCATTCGTTCTTAGCCGATTTAGCCATATGGGTGTCAAATTGTATCTAGATCTTCTAGGCTGTTTGGGATTGAATTCGTGCAGAATCGCTTCAGTAGGAAAAAAGTTATGCACCCAAATGTGGAACTACCTCCCAAAATATCAACAAAAACTAAAATAAATTTGTGGCGAATGCACCTTTTGTCATTAAATTTTAACAAGTTCGTTTTATAAGGCACCAATTCGTAAATATCGGTCCATAATTTACCTACGGCTCCATGTTTAGATTAATCTCGTTGATCATGTTAGTATGGCTTTAAGCGTAACGAATAATGCTTTTGTGGTGCAATTTAGCATAATCTACTTTCATAAGACTCAAAATTACTTGAAATGCCGCATATAAAGCACAATCTTGGAAAACACTTTACTACGCCCTTAACCGCAAAAACTTATACATAGTATTATTGTAAAATTTAACCTTCAAATTGATAAGACAAGAAATAAAATTTCGTGAAAATAGGTCTATAATTTATCATTGGCCCTAAATAAAGCCAATTCTCAAACGATTAATAAGCCTTTAACTGTAGCAAATGTAAATATTGTGGTGATATTAAGTTGGATTAATCTACTAAAGACAGTAGTCCGACATAGATTTACTAAAGTTTAAGAAAAAGATTTTCTTCAAAATTTCACGGGAATCCCGCAATTAATTCCCGGGAAAGCGGGAATAGAAAATAATTGAAAACAAACTCTACTAATAACTCAAAAATTTTAAACTCTATTATATCGAAATGGCAAAAAAATTATACACTATTGTTTTATTAAGGGGACGATAAATAAACTTTCCTAAAATTTTTTACAGTTCATTAAGCGATATCATGAAGAATATTTTATTTGTAATACATCAAATCATTAAAAATATTCTAAACAATTTGATTAATCATTATTTTTATTATAGACTAGTTTCACTTTTAAATTAAAATTATTGTCTTATTATACATACATATGTAAGTTATAACTAAACTTATTGCGGTTAGTTATAAGTTTAACCGACAGCACCATAAGTTTGGATGGCATTATGCATTTATGATGGTGGACGTAACACATAGACATGTATGTATATAGGCTCCAGATCATGTATATTGATCGGCACAGAATCACTGAATTGATCTAACGATATCCATCCGGCTGACTAGGTTATGGTATTTCTGTGCAAACCTTCTACGCAAAGTACAGGTCACACGTTTTTTTGTCTTCGTTAGAAGAAAGCTAATTGAGGATTGTGAAAATCAGTCTATTATTTCACATAGCCTCTTCCGATGACTTCTATAAAACTAATAATAGTCAATTTTTAGGCTTGATTTAAAAATATTTTAAATACAAAATTCTATTTTACACTAAACACTGAAACGCCAATCTGGTACATTTAAAATCAGTTTTTGGCAGAATTAGTTTGTACGTTCTGTTCTGTTATAAGTAGAGTTTTTTTATTCTTGCACTTTTTGGATTCCCGGGAAAGCGGGAAATAAAAAGCAAATACCCGGGATCCGGGATTCCCGCCCAAAATTTTGTATTAATTTATTTACTTATTTCTCCAATGAAACTAATATTTCTTATTGGCTATTACGCTTAAAAGAATTAAATCTAGGATCTATTACACTTAAGAGGTATGTATATTGATGCCAATAGGATAAAAGAAATCAATATACGTATGTATATACATGGTAAAACTCAGAGCTTATTTGCATAATAAGAATGAAAGTATTAGTCTTACGCGAATAAAAATTCTGGAAAGGTGATTAGGAACTAAAAACTCAACATTACGAAGTAGGAATTCCGAAACAATTTTACCGTTTATTCAGCAGAAAGGAGAGATTTTATTTACTACATGTAAGAAACATAGGTACTAAGTTTTTTTAATATTCATCAAAGATCCCTTAAAGTATTTTTATTATTAGTTAGTCCTTTATTAATTCTTAGCCGATTTTGCCATTTGGGTATCAAATTGTTTCTAGATCTTCTAGGCTGTTTGGGATTGAATTCCAGCAGAATCGCTTCAGCAGAAAAAGAGTTGTGCACCCAAATGTGGAACTACATCCGTAAAATCTCAACTAAAACTAACATAAATTTGTGGCGAAATGCGCACAAATTTCTACTTTTATATGATCAAAATCACTTGAAATGCCGCATATGAAACACAATCTAGGAAAACAATTTACTACGCCCTTAACCGCAAAGCTGTATAATAATGTTGTAAAATTTACACTTCAATTTGCTAGGACAAGAAATAAAATTTCGTGATGATAGGTCTATAATTTATCATAGGCCCAATATAAAAACAAATCCCCAAAAAAAAGTGTAAAAGCCTTAAACTGTAGAAAATTTAAATATTGTGGTGAAATTAAGTTGGATAAAACACTAAAGACGCAAGTCTGACATAAATTTACTAAAGTTTTAATAAAAGATTTTCTTTAAAATTTCCCGAGAATCCCGCAATAAATTCCCGGGAGAGCGGGAATTGAAAACAACTGAAAATCCCGGGAATTCCCGGGACGAGAAATCCCGTGAACAAACTCTAGTTGTAAGTCAACTGTTTTGTTTCTGTTCAATTGAAATTCTGTATTTGTAGCTTGTTTTCATTTTTTCGTTCTGTTCTGTTTCGGACAAATCTGTTGAAAATAGAATTTAACGTTAAGTGACAGCAAAAAGTGTGTATGTGGTATAAAAAATTTTTAATATTTTGCTAAAAGCTAAAACATCTTGTTTTAATAAATGGTTTTTTGAAACGTGTTGTATTTTTTTTTATTTTTTATTTCAATGTTTTTCTTTTTCTTCAAACAGCTGATTTCTTTCACAGAAAAAGTAATTACAAAATATTTGCTACATAAAAGAACAACACAGAACGCCAACTGAAAGTAAAAAACTAATGACGCCTTTAGCTTCCATTATGTATAACTTATAAGGGTGACCTCAATATAGGCCTGCAAAATTCTTGACATGCACTAAAAGAAATCATGATTTTGAAAAGAATTCTTGACAATTAAAAACTTTCTAAAATTATCTTTTGTAAAAATAACACAATTGTTAAAAGCAAATGCTATGTGCACACTTGGATTTTTAAACGCTTTTAAGCAAAATGTTGATAAAGTTAATCAAATCCGTTCACATTACATTTGAGATGATTAAGATGACAGTTGATTAATAAATAAAACACAACAAACACATTTAATTTCTTTAACGTATTAGAAATTGATAAAAATGAATTAATAAAGTTATCAGAAACATATTTTAAACATATTAATGATGAAATTCTGAAAATTTATGGATTATTTGAAAAAACATTAAGGAGAAATCGTGGTCTGTTGTACACGTGAGAGGTACGTTTATCGTGGCCGATGCTACTTTATGCTCAGTTTTAGGTATGTTCAGAGGATTCTATGTGATGATTGATATGATTTAATTTTAAACATGCCAGTTTGAAGTGATTAACGAATCACTTTAATGTATGGTTATTCATCTCGATTTTGAAGTGATTAGAGCTAAATCACGTTCGAGATGTGAGAACATCGCATAATGTTTTTAATTATTAGTGTTGAGTATAGAGGGAAATACCTACATACAAGTAGGTACTTTAAAAAATTTTACCAAACATATATTTTCCTGACTCTTGATGAGCACTGAAAATTCTTGTACATTAAACAGTGGTTTTTAAAGAACTACTTCGTATGTAAATACATACAGTTTTTGATGATGTTCTTCTGATTTTTGGTAGTACTACTATACTCTTTTCTTAGTTAAATAAGACTATTCAAATAACACTGAAAAAAATGTATTTAAATACAATTTAATTTTAAATAAAAATTAACTAAATACGTACATACAATGGGGGGATTCACAAGGTGTGCTATCAAGTCATATCGTCATAATGTCCTAAATAATATTTTACAATTGTTTAAAAAAAAAAAATTTTTTTATGTTTGAAACAGAACAATATGTCTGTACAGATTTACGAAGGAAAAAATAACACATATTTATAAATAAACTTACCTATGCGTATAGTATAACTAAACTTAGAATAAACATGAATGAACCTTGTCAAATAATATAAATCAATTTGTCCTTTATTTATTTACCATTATATAGAATAAACAAAATAGGGACTTATCAGTTGTGTAGGGTATCATATGGTTGGAATTGCCCGATTTAACTTTCTTGCGTTTCCTTGTTTTTTATTGTGTTATTTAATTTTGCTATACAATTGAAATTCTATTAAACTATTAAACGAAACAAAAACAATTAAGCGTCACGTGATTAGATTAAATCCATTTTTGTTTAACAGACTCAAGACAAATACGAAACGACAAAAAAAAAATTAAAAAAGAAATAATAAAAACAAAAATATTTGCAGATAAGAAACTGATATGGAGGTATAAATAAATAATTCAGTTTCGTAACAAGAAATACTTGTTTCAATAATAATTAAATTTATTGTTATTATTGTATTGTTTCATTAATAACAAATACAGTGTAACCTCGGTTTACGCAACCCTCGATGATCGCAACACTTAAATTCTTAGCATTGGTGACTCTGTTAATGTAATATTTCAAAATACAAAACATTAATTAATGCAACTTTACAAACAAAGGTTTTTTTTCTTTCGTTTGTTCTTACCAGGGCTGTGGAGTCGTCAAAAAAATAGTTTTAACTCATACCCCGACTACGACTCCAACTCTAACGACTATACTCTAACCTTGATGCTAAATGTATATGAGACTGGTCCTTATTTGACTTTAAACTCTTTTTTTATTTCAGTACCTTTAAAGTGGTAAAATATAGCAAGGAACTGGTAAGCGATATAAAGAATATTTCACATACTTCACTTTTACCAATATATCGGTATCGGCGATATTTTAGTTTTTGTGAACAAACAATTTAATTTTCAATGCTTATTTTTTGCATAACAACTAAGAGCAAAAAATCAAACAGAATAATAAATTGTTACTTTTAATTCTTAAGCTGGATGTCGGTCCACATCAACCGTTTTATGCGTATGTTTCTTTTTTGACCTTTTTTCGAGAAAGTAATCCTACTTTATGCTTTCGATACGTATATGCATTTTACGCGTTTGCTGTGTAACTTGTCAAAACAATTTTACTCTACAACTTTTTGGACTGATGCATAAACGCTTTGAACGCTTGGTTTGGACCTGCAGCAGAATTTTCTGCTAATTTTTAAAGATTTTTGTGAAAATAAAAATCACTTCGCTAGAACTTTTGGCTTACTTCGAAGAGACCACAAAATCCATAAGCAAAGTCACTACTAAATTTTCTGACGCTATTTCGCCAGTTAACAGTCTTCGAGCATTATTAGAAAATACAATTAATAAATAAACTGAGATGCAGAATATTTAAGAGTCCCAAAAATTGGCGATTTACGTAGCATTAGCTCTGAATAAAAGATTTGAGTGTTTAGAGAATAATGAAATCTATTTTTTATTTACAATTCTTTACCTTCGATAAAAAGCTAGAAAATTCTTAAGACAATATATCGAAAAAACGTCTTTTTGTGCTATTCAATATGACTCTGCATTCCAAAAGTGTTGAAGACACACATAGTAAAAGTTTTTATAAGTCTAAGAACTGACCTTTGGAGCGTTTTTGCAAATCTTAAAGGAAAATTTGGAGAAGGATGATCCTCCGTCGATTCTACGCTGTGGCTCAGCTAAAGAAGAAGTCTAGATATACTTTAGATTTTCTAATTTTTCTAGAGTCGCAGATCCGCTTGTTTACCGGCGCAACTAAATGTTAAGTTATCAAATGAGTTCAGTCTTATCATGATGGCTTCGTTATATCCACAAATACACATCACAATACAAAAATGGTTTGTGTTTTGACTTATTTTTACACGCAGTAAAATGTTGTTTTATGTACAAAATCTAAAAAAAAAATTTTTCATGCTATCGAAAGCTTTACCATTTATCTTCAATAGGCGAATTAGACAGCCTTTGGACTTTTATGTTGGTATTAAAAAGGCTTTAAGAAAGAAACTGCAGATAAAAAAAAAAATGTCATGTCACACTTTTTCGTTATAAACATGAAACTTTAACTTAATTAAAACTATCATTACAAATTTAAGTACATTATATCGTGTATTTTTTCATCGAATTATAATACTTTGTTGAGTTTCATGTCTTTTGCTTTATTTTAATCGAAATAAATGCTATTATTTTAAAAACTAACATGTGTTTTTTTAATGAGCCTTTTAGTGGGTTTGACATAAGCTCTTCAGTCGAAAAATATTCATAGACATTTTTCACTCGGTAAGCGCAAAAACCTCCGTTAAGACAACAGCCTAAATTTCTATTGGTAGCGTTAACCGAGGTTGCACTGTATATATAGATGTATACATACATACAAACATATGTTTATAGCAATTGAAAATAAAAAATAATCGCATAATTTTAAGCAAAAAGAATTACCTATAAGACATTTGAAAAAATAATCACTGCAAGGTGATTTAAATAAATTTAAATGCCGGACTTGTACTCTTACTTTTTTATAATTAAAAAAAAAAGTTGTTTGAACGTGGAAAAAAACACGTGCTTCATACAGATATTTCATTTGTGATTAGAGATTTACCTTCAATTATAATTCAAGGAAAAACTCTACATTTGAGATTTCCCGTCTTTTTTTTTACAAAAATAAATTTATTTTTTTTGTTATTGATTTACTTTATTTGTCAATACATAATTTTCAATTTTCTCAGAATTTAAAGACGATAACATAATTATTTTGCTAAGTTTTGTGGAAACAATTTTTTATGTAAACAGAACATACAATTGCGTGAAATATGTTGGCTCCATATTTGTCTCAGGGATGGCAATTTGTATATAGCAACAAAATAAACACTTAAAGGGCATAACAAACCATACAAATTGCTTAGCTAACATGTACTTTGCTTTTGCTGCTGTTTGCCAATAAACAGCACAATCATATTTCGTACAAACATTAATTTTTCATTTAAGTTTTTTTTTTGCAATGAATGCAGACGAAATATAAAAGAAGGAAATATAATTTGGAGTAAATAGTGCTCTAAGCAAAGAGCTTGGGGCTAATTCTGTCGTGATCGAATACTTTTTCGATCCGAAAGCAGTTTTATTTCAGTCAGAACTAAACGAATCGAGATTTTTTCAGTGTTGTAAAGCATTTATTTGATTTTTCACAACACTGAAAAAATAAGTACGATTCGTTCAGTATCGACTGAAAGAATAATAAATAAAATTGCTTACGAATTGAAAAAGTATTCGATCACGACTGCCAGATTAAGCGCACTTTTTGGGCCAAACAATGCTGCTAAAAATTGGATTTTACGGCTGAAATTGATTTTATTGCTTCTTCTTTTACGTCTTTACTCTGCAAAGTTTTCGCTGAAATGATTACTTTCAGCACTAGACACCACAAAAAGTTTGACAAATCTTCAACATATCCGCCAACTATTAAACATTTTTAATATTTCTGCAAAAAATGCTTCAAATGTTTTTCCAAACAGCAAACACCCCAATTAACAACACAAAATAATTGTACAAACGTTAAATTTGGACATGTTTGCCAAGCAATTTGTGCGGTTTATTATGCCCTTAATGCAGCTTCGTATTGCTAAAGGACGGAGGTCATTGATTATTTTTACATATCCAACACGAATGACTACAAAACTGTTATAAACGTTTACATGGAAGGCAAAAATTGCAATCATTCGGAATAGCAAATGGCGCTATCCATTTTTTTTTTAAAAATAATAATAAAATTGTACACTGAGCAAACAAACCTGCAATTCGTGCATTTCATTATATGCATGTGTTTTCGTGCTTTAAACAAGAAATGCATCTAAATGGTGTTTTTTTTTAGCTTCATGAGAACTTTAAACACCGATAACTATTGGGTATGCTCTGGAAATAGAAATCACGTGAAATTGAAATCGGACAAATTTTGAAAACTGTGTTCTGTGTTCAAAGTTCATAACAATATTTCATTTTATATACCTCAAACTTTGAGGACCACTTTCCTCTACGTAAACTTCTTCTTCAATCGGGAAAAGCTTAGTTCATTTTTACAAAAAATTCAATTAAAAATCTTCATTGACTTCCATTTCACGTGATTTCGATTTCCATAACATGACCGTATGGTTTGGCAGCTGAGAATGTCAAACTGTGCTGACATTTCTGTTCAGTAAGGTTTGGCAAGTCATTATGAATTGTTTAACGTTAGAAGAAAACTTCTAAATTGTGGAATTTACTTTGAAAAAAATAAATCTGTCCGCGAAGTTCATACAGAGCTTCGTGATTAGTGATGAAGCTCATTTCTGGTTAAATGGCTGACAATAAGCAAAATTGCCGCTTTTCGAGCGAAGATAATCCTCAAGCCATTGAATATTTGGTGCGGTTTACACCCTAGCGGCTTCATCGGTCCTTATTACCTTCGGAATTAGCAGGGATCAAGCCATGCTGACTGAATTTTTCTTTCCAAAAATTAATTAGGCTCCAACCTTGCTAAACAGCGCGCCTAACAATCGCTTTATTGCAAAGTCAATTTGGTGCCAACTTTATTTTCAGAAGCGTTCCTGTTCGATGACCCCCTCGTTCGTTAATCAGTCTCTTTTTATGGGGCTATGTTAAGTCATTGGTTAAGGCCGACAAACCAGCAACTCTTGAAGCATTGGACGCCAATATTCAAGCCACCAATGACGGCATTCGGTCAGATATATTAGAAAAAATAGTCAAAAATTTAACTGATCGAGTCGAATTTAACTGACCTCTTCGTGGCCGCAGTGGACCTAGGCCTAAAATAATATTAAAAAAGTAAATGCCATGAAATTATCTACCAGATTATAATAAAAAAAATTCATTTCAACAATAACTCTGTCTTGTATTATCATTTTATGTTATCATGCAGCTAAAAAACTCTATATAAAAACTCGCTTATTTGCATATACACTGCATAATAAAAATATAAACTACTTTCCTTGAGTCAAAAGTGACTACATACATTTATAGTTTGATTAAAATTAAACAAACATATGTATGTAGTTTTGATGAATTAATTTTGGCACGTTGTTTTTGTTATTGACATAATAATTGACATAAATATCTGTGTCCATAATTTTACTTAAAATTCAACGTAATAAACGTAAAATTTTACATACGTTAGAAAACTGCAAATCTATTTCTCAAAACTTCCTACTCAGATAATCAAAAAGCATTATCTGATTAATAAAGAGATAAGAAGAGCCTTCGAAATATTATTCAAATACATTTTCTTTGGAATCAAAATACACATTAAACAATTCATATCATGCACTATATTGCGGACAAGTTTGGACTTCATTTAACATTCTTCGGCGTTTTATATAAAAGGTAATAAATTAATTTTTGAAGGAAATAGGAAATGTACTGCAATGAATAATTATTTTTTTAATCAAGGGAATATTAAAAATATTTAAGAAATAAACTGCAATTAAGTTTCTTAAACAAGAAAAAATAGTTTGTGCCATTCTCCCAAATAGAGCACTTCTGGTTTTTTTTAACATACACTGATAGAAAAGGCGTCATAACGCTGATGTTTTTTGACGTCAATACTATGACAAGTGTCTTAGTTTTTAACCCCATGACACTTTTCATCATTTTGATGTCATCCTTAACATCACTTGACCAAATTGTCGTCAGAGTCAAAAATTTAAATTATGTCATCAATGGGATGACACATTGGCATCACAGGAATAAAGAAGAAAGTCGGTTTAATAAGACATGTCAACAGTGCGATGACTCAGTAATATCGGAGAAAGGATTCATTAAGTTCGATTTAATGACAAGCTGTCATTGAATTGAGACACTGTCAATCGACTTAAGTCAATTGGCTTAAGCCAAATTGAAAGAATATTAGTATTTATTTACGCGTTAAACATGCTTGTTTCACTTTTGTTGAATTTCGCCCTTTGTTTACAATTATAAAACACCATCAGCATGGTTTTCGTAATCATTCTACTTTGAAAATTTTATGTATTTAAATAAATAATTTTAAAAAATAGAATGTGGGAATTTTTGCTTCTAATTTTAATTTTTAAACATGAAGAAATTGTTAATAATACACAAAATGTGACGTCGAATTGATGTCAATGGAGTCATAGCATAGATGATGCATAAAATATGACAAAATCTTATGATTACGTTCGTCATTGGATTTGATGTAATAACTTGCCTTATTGATGTAATAACATTGATGTCACAATTCTTGTGTTAGGGCATCATCAATATGAAGATGCGATCTCATACCAAAAAAATAATTTTTTTTCTTCTTTAAAAACTTCATTGACATACCTGTCATTCTAGGAGTTTATAATCAACTAGCTAAGTCCGGCAATCGTTGTCTTAGCCTCAAAATTTTTTTTTAATCCACACCATAATAGTAGATGAGGTTTTGGGATTTTAGTATACCGATAGACTCAGAATCACTTTCTGACCAATGTTTGCTCCTCTAGCTCGGGTCGGCATTATTATAAACCAAATTTAATTTTCCGGAATTTAAAATTGATTTCTTTTCATACACGCTTTTAAGTTAAATAAATGTCTCCGCAAATATGAATATCTAAATAGCATTACCATAGCGCCATATATCGGGTCCTTTCATACATATACAAAAAATACATACCTTCTTAAGTGCCGGATAATTAGACTTAAATAAATAATTTTGTTCATAACTTGACCCCAGCGCCAACAAAATTGTATCAAGAAACTTATTTTTGTTTACTAAATATATTTTGTGAATTTCAGCCAAATCGTAATATAAATTAAAAAATTTAAATATCACGACAGCAACACCACCTATCTACATAGATTAAACTTTAGAGAAACCTGGTTCCAGACTTAACTAATTTATTGTACATGTTTGGTGTCTATCGGTCCGGCGGTTCTCGAGTTTTAGGAACACATACCCGGCATAAACGTTTTTATATACAATATGTGCATCTAGATGTATTTTTCAAATATAACAAAAATTAAGAGAGCGACGAGTACACCTTGTTAAATGTGTCTTGGTACTAATAGGGTTGGTCGAAAATACAACTTTATAAATTTAACTCTATAGGTGCATACCTACTTTTCAAGGATAAAAATAAATTTTTACTCAAACCATTAACAGAGATATCTGAAGCATTCCGATCGGACTTAAACTGGCGGTACCATGTTCAAAAAACAAAAATGTGGAGGTATTTTTTGGAGTATGGGAACCGATATACTCTAATACATTTATAAATAATAAGGGTTATTATGATGGTCATTGTGCAAAGTTCTAATTTGTAAATTTGCAGTGCATATTATGTTTGATCGTGAGCATACCACTTTTATTTTTTGTGCAAATCTGCTTTTTTTCTAAAATTTTTTTCTGGCAAGGCGAAAAACTTTTGGCAGCACTAGCATAAGTTGTAAAAATATTTATTTGTTAACAATAAAACACAAGCATTTAAGTTTTTATTTTTTTTTTGCGCTAAAGCGATCACAAATAATTTTAATTAAATTTTTTTTTTTTACAAATAAAAAAAGTATGGTTGTTGTATGCGCTCACTTGCAACTGAGCAAATATGCACGACTATTTTGTTTCAAGGTTTTTTTAGTGCAACAGAAGTAAAATGAAGCAAATTGCAAATACGTGTATATAAATATGTGTATTTTTGTATGCATTTGTATCGTTTGCACACTTTGCACTACCCATCGTGATTACCCTTAATAAATAAACTTCATTTCGAATTCATAAACTATTCATAATTTATTACTATTCAAAATGTTAACAGGATAAAAAAATTTAAAAAAATATATGTAATCTTTGGTAGTTAACCAAACACCACCAAAAACAAGTCACATTTAAATTCAGTTTTCGTTTTTGCCAAAGTTGTTTTGATAATCTTTTTTTTCGCCAATAATTTATTTTTGTTTTTTTTTACCTTTTAAACAACGTGCAAATTTAAATTAAAAAGGTTAGGCTTTAGTTATTTTCTTTTGCTTTAATATTAACGTGAACTTCAAAAACAAATAAATTTTCAAATTAACTTTAAATGTCATTAGATTTGCTAGTTTTCAAAACCAAGCAATTTGTTAAGAATTGATGTGCGATAGATAATAACTAAAGTTTTTGCTAGAATTTTATAAATTATTCAATCCCAGGTCTGAGTTTAAAAAAAACCCCATATCGCTTTATTTGCTGTTTGTAAAAATCAAATACAGAAAAAAAATTTATTTAACTTCAAACATAAAATTTTGTGTGTATCGGTCGAACATGTGACAAACGCGTGCACACTTTTGGGAAAGGTTTCACGATACGCTCAGGGAAACATTTCTGTAAAAAATAAATAATTTATTTTGCAAAATGTCTTTTATTTATTTAAAACAGCTATAAAATCGTTTGCTTAGAAAGCCTTTATTATTTATTGTTTTTGTAACATTTGCATGGAACTAAACTTTTATTGCAAATTGCATTGGTTTCTGTTTTCTACTAGAATTTGATTATTAATTTTGTTCAAGTGTTCAGTATTTTAGAATTAATTAAATTTTTTTATATTTTGTTTACAATTATTGGTTTGATTTTTTCAATGTTTCAGAGATGAGCAGGTTGGGTGTTTTTAATCGCTAAAATATATCAAATTTAATCATCTTTCGAATTATTGGAAATAAAATTAAATTCTGTCTTTTCAGACATGTCTGAAATGTCTATTCATTCTTTTTTGAACATGCTTCCAAAAACCTATTGTCTTTTCACGATGTCTTTCCAAACATGTCTGTTTACATGGATACAAATTAAAAAACATTAAAATTCATAACAACAAACATGAAAACTCGTTTCGTGTCTGTTTGACAACCACTCTTTCTTCTTTAACCCGATCGCCTACAAGCAAAACAAACGTGTTTGTTAGACATGTCTGAAAAGTAAGTGTTGATTCAGACACTTCAAGCCTGTGTAGTCAAGTCTTGAGTTTTTAGAAAGGGGTAAAGAAAATTAAAAGTGGAACAGACTTGACCATACTCGTAAATTTTTTTTTATGACCATCACCGAAGGTAAAAGTTTGTCAATCCGTTTGTGATTTCTACATTATTGGTCTTCGACCCTATATATATTTATATTTCCCTCATGTTGTCTATTGATAACCAAGATGCTTGTACACAATTTGGAAACTTTGGCTCTTGCCGTTCTCCACACATACAGGAAAAATAAAACAACAACAAGGGATTTATGGGTAAAATTAGAGTCAGTCAAGATTTTTCTCTCATATTGATACGTTAAATTTTGCCTGACCGTTCTACAAATGGATGCGATATGAGAGAAAAACCTTGACTGACTCAAATTTTACCCATAAATCTCTTGTTGTTGTTTTATTTTTCCTGTATGTGTGGAGAACGGCAAGAGCCAACATTTCCAAATTACATACAAGCGAGATTGGAGAAATGGGCATGGCACAAATATCTTTATTTCTATTTAAAGAACGGTAAGAGCAAAATTGTCCACATGTGGTTCACCTACCTGGGTTATCAATCTATACACAACCTCTCTAGAAATATGGGCGGGATTGAAGAAATGGGCGAGGCCAGTACAAAGACATTATAGAATTCTGTATAACACGAGAACGGCTAGAGCCGAAGTTTCCAAATTAGGTATCAGGGTTCCCAGTTTTATTTTAAGCCCAAAAAGTCTATTTTCTTATCCTCAAAAATCCCCACATTTCCTTAAAAATAAAATTCAGAATATCATGTCAAAGGAAAAATATGCATACATTGATTTATTTAATAAATCAGTTTGTGTAATATTATTAAAACTAATATTAGATATTTATTCTTTGAGCTCTACATATCTGCGTACATATGTAGGTATAGTACGTAACAAGGGTAACGTAAAAACGCAAAGGAAAAATTATTATGTGTCACTGTTTATCATTTCAGAAACTTCAGAATCAAAATCTTCTGTTTCATCAGCCAATGCAATTTTGTTTTACGTATTGGTTATTTAAAAAGTGCATTTGAGATGATTGAATAAATGTGTCACAGCAAGCTGCATTATTTTTAAATTGTGTATTTATTCTAAGAAGAGCTTCCAATAACTCACAGTGCATTCTGTTGCACATTTTGGTTGTATTCATTATAGAAAAGACCCGTTCAACAGAAGTAACGCTTGTTGGTACAAAAAGCATATTTAAAACTATTTCAGCAATCTCTTGAAAAGGTTTTAAACCGCCAAAAAAAAAGACTCAAATTTGTACCCACATATTGACCTAATCGGTCTTGTCATTGCATAAATGGAATTTATAATAATCCCCAAAAATCCCCAGCGAAAATGTGCTTTCCCCAAAAAAATTCCCTGTGGATTCACACGAAATGTTTATCCCCAATTACGAACGAAATCCCCAATTTGGGGATAAATCCCTAAAACTGAGAACGCTGTTAGGTACAAGCATTTTGGCTATCAACACACAACATCGGATAATTTGGGTGGGATAGGAGAGGTTGTAGTGGCACAAAATGTATATACCGTTTTTGAGATAAAAACAAATCTACTTTCTGTTCTTATCGCACCATGGTGAAGGATATTTAAGATTCGGCATAGCCGAATATAGGCCTCATACTCGTTTTCTTTTGTTTTCGTTTTTTTATATTCTTGGTAAGTTTGATAAAATTGACTACACTAATTGATTGCGTATGTACCATTCCGCTGACTTCAATTTGTGTTTATCTGGTATTTTTCAGCTGTTACCATATCACTATCCCATTCTCTTTCATTTAATAAATTAATCCAAGGGAACAAAATTAAACTTTTCTGCGGCCTGAAACTCTATAGCAAATTTTTACCTATTTGAGGTCGCTGATTTCAAATCTAATCTCCATTTTTCTCTATTAGATATACCGTTATGTCCAAAATGAAGACACGTTTACTTCATATATTGGAATAACTTGAAAACGGTTCACC
This sequence comes from Pollenia amentaria, assembly GCA_943735925.1. NCBI lineage: Eukaryota > Metazoa > Arthropoda > Insecta > Diptera > Polleniidae > Pollenia > Pollenia amentaria. The sequence continues at coordinate 191,661,429 of OX031008.1, read as the reverse complement.
ATATTCAGTTAAAAAAAATTCCGGAACTCGGTAACAATATTATCTTTAAACCTCTAAACTACTACTGGACAAATTTAAAAACAATGTAAGCACGGCTTTAAGATAATATTGTTGCCGAGTTTCGGAAAATGGAGATTAGATTTGAAATCAGCGACCTCAAATTAGTAAAAATTTGCTATGCATGGGAAGCGTTATTTTACGTATCAGGAAGGTCAATTGGCCACCAATATCATGTGATTTCACGCCGATATGCTTTTTTGTGGGACTACGTAAAAGACCTTGTCTACGCGGATAATTCCCTAATGTTGGAGCTTTTGAAAACCAGAATTCGTCAAGTTTTCGTCGAGATACCGCTCGAAATGTGCGAAATAAAGCAGTCGAAAACAACCTCAAATGGATCGACTGCTGCTACCAATCTAGAGGAGGACTTTGTATTTCGTATGTAATGGCAAAGTCCAAGCATAATCTATCATAAAATAAAAGTTTCATCGAAATCATAACTTTATGTGTGATTTATTTAATTTTACTTTTAAAACCGAAAAATGATTAATGGGTTATTTGACTTGTGTGTAAAAGGAGTAAAAAAACAAAACGAAATAAAATTAGTACAACTTGACTCAATAAGCAAAATGGCTGAAATAAATAGCAATATGTATAATATACATATTATGGTTCACATTGACCATATGTTTGTTAATTCTTTCCATAATAGGGCTACTTTGGCAACGTTCTGAAAATATTTGACCATATTATGGATATTTTTTCGACCGTAATATGGTTAATTTTTGAACATAATATGGTTATTTTGACCAAATTTTAGTTAATTTCGGGCAAATTATAGTTAGTTTTAAGCATATTATGGTCATATTGTTCCATAATATGGTTAACTGGCACCATATAATATTGATTTTAAAATGTGTTTTTTCAAGTAACAACTGAAACTGTATTTAAATATTTAATTGTATTGTATATTTCGATTTGAATGATAACGGTTTCGATTTTTAATGTATTCTAAATGCAAATGCGAACTTATGTGAATACACAATTACCCGCTTATTAAAACTCTTTTTAATTATTGCGTTCATTTCAAAACTAAATTGATATTAGTACCAAATTAGGCCAAAACATAAAACCGTAAGGAGACATTAACTAGAAAAAAAAGATAAGAAACCGTATAATTTGCTATCGATTACAATTACGTTCAAAATGATACAGTGAATAAAAACTGTCCGAATTGGTATTATTGACACTACGGAACTACTGCGATTTATTTAAAGAATTGAATTTTGTTTGGTACAATTTGTAGATGTAATTTCGCATCACTGTTGTTTATTGCAGTGCAGTGCAGAGCGTGCCTAACATGTTTGTTAAATAAAATGTTAATACCTAAATGGTCATGCTTCAAGTTTTTATTTAAGATTTGTGTTTTCCTTAGCTTTTTTTCTGTTTTTGTTTTGTTACCACATTTGTGAGTTTGCACACATTTTTGCCTTAAACTGGTTTTTTTATTTTGCCTGCTGTTTCTGTTGATGCTTTTATTTTCATTTCTGTTGACATTTTAAAGTTCAAGAACCGACTCTTGAGTTATGAATAAAATCACATACCTACCTACTACTTGTTGCTGTGCAATTAAAAAAATGCTGTTTCGTAAAAAACAAGTTTTTTCTATGTTGTTCATAGTCACTGCTGTTGTTAGATTATGTTGACTAACTGACTGAATGACTTACTTACATAAACTGCTACTGAGTCACTGTAGTCGTTGTTAGCAGACAATAAAGCAAGACTTTAATCACGTGACGAAATTTATGTGTAAAGACAAAGTACACACTTCGTGTAACAAATGCGCCTGCTGCTATTGGATAGGAAAAAAATGCAATTTCGGAAATACCTATAGTAAATTTGAAAAGTAAGTGAAAAAAATAATAAAGTGATAGAAATCGATTTTGAAAATGAAGCGATTCAAACCCGAAAATTTAATTCTCAATATCTTTAAAAAATAAACTCTAAATACGCTTTCCTCTAATTTTCCGTCATATGTATAGGTATGTATGTATTCTTTTAGTTTTTATATAAGTTAACTGTACTGTAATTGTAATTTGAAAAAAAATTAAGACTAATCAGAAATTAATTTTTAAATATGTATATCGAAATTCAGCACGCCTTTTAAAAACGATAGTTTTTAAATCGATCGATTTCTATAACATATCTAATATTTAACCTATGGTTTTTATAATAAAACTAAAAGAAAAATACTTTTTCACGGAACCAGCATACAAAATTATTAAAACAACTTAATACAATGATGGTACGTTGTACAATGAGTACAATTGAACTATCTTGACAAGCGATAACAGCCTTTTAACCAGAGATAGGCAAAATGCAGCCCATGGGCGCTTATTATTTTCTTATTTACAAATATGCAGTTTTATCTGCATTTTGCAGTTTTTCCAAGAATTGAGCAGATTTGAAGTTTTTTGTTGAAAAAAATTAGTTTTTTTGCAAATTAACTTTTACATACTTTACTTTAAATTTTGTCATATTATTTCTTAAGCCGTAATCCTACCAAATTTGTTTAACACATAATCGTATCAGTAATAACAGTGACAAGCTTAAAAAGCCAAACACACCACCAGTGTGGCCATTTTAGCATTTTTGCAGCGAAATTTAGCATTAAAAATTTTTATTTAGCTGCAAAATGTTCATTTAGCACTTGGCATTTTATTTAGCATTTTTAAAAAATATTTTTAGTTAATTTTTAGTATTATTAAATATATAGATATTGGGAATTATTTTTTTTTCATAAGCAACTTTATTATATTCAACTTCTCTATAACTTTCAACTATACGAAATAAAATGATCTAAAAAAATTATAGGTATAGCATATAAATAAAACCGTTTATATTTTGCATGTATAGGGGTTTGCGAGCCCCCTTAATTTTATCTCAACTACCTTTGCTACATATTTATATGTATCAGATGCTTTACACTCTTGTTTAAATATAACCGTTTATTAAAATTTCATTAAAAAATAAGTCACTAAAATGTATTTAGTTTCGAATAGAATTTCATACAAAAATCTTTTAAAAAATTAAGCATTATTTTTAGCATTTTTTAAAATCATTTAAGCATTATTTGGCCATGTCTAATGCCAGATTTAGCTGTAAAATTTCTTAAGATCTGGTCACACTGCACACCACACAAACGGCTTGGGAAGCACACATTTTCCGTTTACCGTTTACCCAAACATAAGAAATAATTTTTCAAAAAATTCTAATTAAAAATTTTCAACATTTTTATTTTTCTAGAACTTGTTTAATGGCGATTTCTTTTCTGAGAAATATGTTGCATAAATGGTATAGCTCTATCTCTTTTGTGTAGAGCATGTACCATTTATGCAACATTTTTCTCAGAAAAGAAATCGCCATAAATCTTTTGTCAAATACCCCAATAACAACGCACAAGGTTTGTACATCCGTACAATTTCGACATGATTGTCAAGCAGTTTGAATAGTTTACTTGGCGTTTACTATTAAAAACTTTATTGTGTAGCTGTTTCTATTGTATAATATTTAACCCTGATAGTTTGTTGTTTCTTTTTTAAAGTTGCATTTGAGATGTGAAATTTTTTTGTAGCAATTTTTCATGTATGTATACTTGACAAATAACAATTTTGCCCCCGAACTAAACTAAATTTTGGGTCAAAAGAGGAGTACATGCACTTGTGCACCTCTCTTTATTCCAATCCCTTTTATCTAACCTGCAAAGTAATGATTTTAGTTAATAATATAATATTGTATTTGTTTCTGAATTACTCGTATGTTAAAAAAAAAAAAAAAAAAAATTATATATTTTATATTTTTATTTGCAGATTTTTTAAGTTTTTTAAGATTTTTTTTCTTAATACATATGCAGTTTTATTGAAAAAAGAATAAATAAAAATAAATTAAAAAAATAGTTTTTAGAGCATTCCTCTGAAATTTTTATTATGATATCTTAAAACTTTAAGAAAAATATTGAAAAAAAAAACGTTAAAATTACATAAGATTTTTATAAGAGTATACAATAGTAGAGTTATGCAAACGCAAACACTTTTTTAAATTTTGAAAAAGAACGTACTTGTCTAAAAGGTACATTTTGTTTTAAAAGTTGGGACGAAATTAGAAAAGCTATTTTCCATCTTTGACATTTTTTGTCGGATTTTCTTCTTCTAAATGGTTTTGCATGCGTAACAAATGATGCGGGCGCTTAACGCTCTATTGACCGAAGTTTCTACCATCAATTCATTTATGACTTGTTGTTTGACAATTGTATTTATTTTTGATAAATCACATGGTGATCACGCGCTTGGTAACTGGATTCAATTGATGCGGTTCGAATAATGAACTTTGTATTTTCTCTTCGATTTAAGTAAATACATGCACATTATACAACAAATATTTATGAGCATGTTTTAATCGAAATCAATTAGAAAATGTCATAACTTGTCGTTTGATCAAAAAATAAAAATATTAACAAACTACAATGTAATTAAAACAGTAAATTTCACTTGAAGAGAAAGTTAAATTTATATTATAGTTTTTTTTTCGCCGGCTAAATAAAGTCTTTCCCCCATATTCATAAAAAATATTTTAGGTTTATAGCAGGTTTATGAAACGAATTTTCTATGAAAATTTGTTTAATAAAGCTTTTATTAATCAAAAATATTTTTTATGAATATGAGGGCTTATTTCGACAGGGGTTCTTATATGCGAGCAGACTATTTTTAAATACAAAATTGTAAGAGCTAAGTTTTAATCCGGAAGTTCTTTGCAATAGACTCTTCATTCCTGAGCCAAAAAGAATTACCATTTCTTTTTTAAATTTTTTCCAAATACTTGGACCAGTATTTAAACCAAAAGCTTTGTTTGTCTGAACATTCTAAATGAATCTAAACCGACTGGTATACCAAGTTTTACATCGGTTACTATTATATGAAAACTTTAAGCTGGTAAAAGCTACAAAGGAAAAATCGCTTTAAGTTGTTGCAAAATCATTGAAAAGCTTGTGCAAACACAAAATTGTAAAGCATTGTACCGCAATTCTGTAATATTTCTTAGTGGTTATTTTCTTTATATTTACATGGTTGCCAGATTTAATAAAAACGAATCTCTGATGAGGTCGGAAAATACCGACGAAACGTAGGAATACGAAAAAATGAAATAAAAAAGTCTTTTATTTACGTTTAGAAAATTAATGACCTTGAAAGCCTGATTAGAACAATTCTAAAAATAACACAAAATTCAATTGAAAAAGGTCGAAACATATATAAAAAAACAAATATTATCGTTTAGAAATATTAACGCAAATGTCGATAAAAATCTAAGAGCGTCAAAGTTAAATTTTTTTGAATAAATAAAATATACAATATTTTTTATTTTTCGAATTTCTTCTATGAGCTAAATTTTAGTTATGTATTTTATAAAGCTCTTTTGTAATATTTCTATTCCTAAAAAAAGATTTATAAAATACATAACTGAAATTAGCTCATAGAATAAATTCGAAAAATAAAAAAGGTTCAATATAATAAAGTAGCTTATGAAAAGAAATAATTCCCAGATAGTTGAGTTAAATACATTCAATTTATAAAGTATCACTATCCAGTGTGACACAAAGAATGCTGACGAAGGCCGTAGCGGCCCAGAAAATGCATTACATTCTGCTGGTGTCTAATAATTGTAAATTTTTTTGTACATTCAATATAATTCATTATGTTTGTCGGTAAATAATATCGGTAGCTAACGACACAAAAAATATAAATGTAAATGATAATAAATGTACTGTTAAGTGTTAAAACTATAGTAAAGAAGCCAATTTTTAATACAAAAAAAAGCAAAAAAGTATAGTCGTTCCTACACCACAGTACTTGGGATCCATGGGCGATCATGTTTCCGCCAAAAATAATATGTTGTGAGGTTAAGATTCACATAAGAAATTTTTGTGCCAAATATCATCTAAATATCTACTATTACAATCACTACTATGAGATAGTATAGAAGCTATTATAAAGGTTACTTATTATAAGCTTTTTTCGTGATTGTATTTGTATGAGAGCTATGGCCAAATATGGACCGATTCTAATAAAATTTTGTCTCCTAATTAAACCTAAATACCTATAAAAAGAGATGATTAATGGGGCACAAAAACTCTATTCCGTAAAGGAATTTGTATGTAAGCTATGTAAAATTAAGAACCGATTTTCACCACCTTGAATAGGCTTCGACCTTGTGACAATAAACACATGTGTGTCAAATTTGATTATTTCCAAAATGTCGAACTGTACTTTGCTTTGATGGAAGGACGGACCTAGTTAGATCGATTCTGAAGTTCATTCTCAGCCAATCGGTGGGCCTATAACGTATATTTAAATGTGTTTCATATATTTGCGCTAACACATAATATCATCTGCACATCGAATTTTAGCTACAACAAATTTTTGTCGTTAAAAATTACAGAATTTCAGTACTGTAGCCCGTTTCTGTATTTCTCGCATCGTAAAATTTCCCGCATGAAACAAGTAAATTATGACAAAAACAGTGCAATATGAAACAAAAAATGGTTTTTCTCACATAAGTGTTTCTGTACTTTTACTTTGCGAGAATTATCTGTCATTTAAATAATTTTCCAGCAATTATTGGAAGGATGTGAGAAAAAGCGTTTCTGTATCAATATTTTGCAAAAAGTTTCTCACAAGAACTGTCAAAATAAGTCATATTTGAAATTGGTGCGAGAAAACAAAATTTAAAAAAATGGAGCCCAAATTATGTATGTATGTACACAAGAATGTGTATTATTTTATTTTATTTTAAAAGAAAGAATTTAAATGATGAAAACAAGTATATAAAACACAATTGCTATATTTTGTTATTTAAATTTTTTGGCCTTTCATTGTGTTTGTTTTATGCAGGGCTGCCAGATAAATTTGTGAAAAAAACGTCAATATCCTAAGAAAAAATAAAAAAATCGTCTATTTTTTCGGACAATTTAAAATTAATTTTGACGAATTTTGTTCGATTTTTATCATATAATCACAAACTGTTATCATATAAACACATAATCAAAAAAAAAAAAAAAAAATAAATTAAGTTCATGGGTAAAATACATATTTTATACATACATAAGCTTGAGGTCTATTTAAATAAAATTATTTATTTTATTTTCCTTAATCCGATAAGAGTTTAAAATGTCAGATTGTTATTTTTCCCTGCAGAAATCACACAAAGGAGTGACAAAATATCATATTGAAATAAACTAAACACTTTTGGACAAAGTAAAAGGCAAAAATGGGCTAATAGTTTAATCTTTTGATCACACAAACAAATGTATTAAATAATCCAAGCAAATAAAAATTAAGCAGTTTCCGTTCGAAATTTTGCTTTTGCCGATACATTTTTAATCTGACTTGTTTTTAAAGATATCGGTTTTCTGTGGTGCCTAATACACAAACATATAAAACTATTTAAAATTGTTTTATTTCAAAGACTGAATCGTCACTAGAAAAAAATCAGCAAATTGTCACTTTGCCAATTTTGGAACAAAAAAAAAAATCGTCAAAATGTCGATAAATCTTTAAATCTGGCAGCCTTATTTTTATTGTATATATTTCTTTCGTTGACGTTTCGCTTGCATTTGACACTTAATTACTGGAAGTATTCCAGTTAAAACAAAATCTGTGTTGTCTGTTCTCGCATTTAAATACAGAAACACTTTTTTCTCACAAATCGAGAAACGATGGAATTTTTTGTTTCACACTTAATATGAGAAAATTTGCGATGCGAGAAATACAGAAACGAGCTACTGATCGCCGTTTCAAAAGGTATTGCGTCTTTCGATTTAAACTTGTTTTAATTGAAGTCATATAGCCAGCTGACAGTCGAATTTGGAAATTAGATATAAACAACAACAAACTTGTCTAATTAAAAAAAAAAAATACTATTTAGCTGTTCTCAAATAATTTTGAAATTATTCCCAAATGTATGACAATTAAAAACAGGTTTCAATTCTGATGACTGAAACTAAAGAGTACGTGTCTAGAAAATATCTAGTGTTTCAAAGAGAACTGTGTTATCATCTCGCGTTATCGAGAGCTTGTATTGTCACCGCATGACCAGCCTTATTTTTTTTTTAAGTATGGGATCTTTGGTAAATATGGACCAAATTTTACCACAATATCTATATCTGCTACGGTTTTAGGTGTATTGAAATAATTTCCCAAAGTTGGAAAATTTTACCATATATTGGACATTATATGGTAAATAATGGACCGAGCTTCAGGAAATCTTTGACGTACCAAATTGTATTTCAATAGAATTTTTTTTTACGTTTTTTAACATTATTACAATAAAAAAAATCAAGTTTTTGTTTCAAATATATTTTACTTGTAGATTTGTAACTTGTAGTTTTGAATAACAGAGCCATGATATAAAATTAAAGTTTTATTTTATTAAAGAAAAGGTTTCACTTTATATATAAAAAGTATAGTCGGTCATGTTGGACCATTTGAACCCTACACGACAGTACTTACAGGCAGTTAGGGACCTGGCAAAATAATTATTTAAGCCGAATATTATCTAGATATTTGTATGAAAGTTATGGCATAAATCTTAGGTGGTCCATTCAGAGGCCAAATTTTGGGCGATTCGTTCGAGCAAATCAGCTGGTATCTCACGAATAGCACGAGTAATATTGGCTTCCAAAGAGTCAATCGTAACTGGCTTATTCCTGAAGATCTCAGTTTTTTTTTAATTGTTTCATAACTTATAAACTCCAAATAAATCCCATTTCTGGAATAATCTTACTCTCGGTGGAGAGTATCCAATATTCGGCACAGCTGAATATAGTGATTTTATTTGTTTTATCATAAAATTAATTTCTATCCAGCTTTTTTTATCGAGTTTTGTAAAATGCTTTTAGCAATAAAAAAAAGTGCTATTTATAGTGTTAAACAAAAATAATTTGCATTTTTATCAATCATACTGTTTACGATTGCTTCCAATTTATAAATAATAAACAAATAAATAAATTTATATAAATTGATAAATAAATAACTCATGTTAGTGTTAATTTAAATAAATAATCATACATGTTTTATTTACTAACATAGATTGTTAAGTATGGAATAATTTAAGCAAAAATATATTAGCATGATTTTTCGTTTTTTTCTTGTAAATTTTAATACCTTAAGTGTGACTTTGATTTGGCCAAATTGTGAAAATTAAACTTTTTTAGAAATTAGAAACTGGTACTAAATAGTAAAATTATCTTCGAATTAACAGGATGGCCTTAATAACTAATTCGAAAGCAATTGCTTAAAATTGTGAAAAGTTGCCCCATATTCATAAAAAAATATTTTTGATTAATAAAAGGCTTATTAAACAAATTTTCCTTTCAGAAAATTCGTTTCATAAACCTGCCATAAGCCTTAAATATTTTTTATGAATATGGGGTTAGTTTGTTTAAAGGTGTTTTTTCTAGTTTTTCAAATGGACTTTTTTTAATGGGTACTTTTCTTGTTGTTCATTTTAAAACATACCTTTTTATTTTTAATATTCTTTTACAAAATGTTAATATTTTATAAAAAATTGTGATAAACGAATATGTATTCAAATTGAAAAAAAATTCCACTAAATGTAAATCAATATACTTAAAACTGGAAAATTGTCTGTAAAATGAATTCCAGAGAAACGATGGGAGATGGGCGAACTAAATTGTTTAGAATTTATTGATTTCATAAATTATCATTTTTAAGAAAAGTTGTATGGAGAATAGAAAAAATTATACTAATTGGTTAATGCTAAAAACGGTTAGTTAATTTGCACATAAATTGCTTGAATAATAAAACTGTAGCACGTGTATAAATCAGTTGGTTTATTAATTTGATTTCGCACTTTTTGTTAGCAACTAATTTTACGCTAATTTACATGTTATTCAATATACATACATACATAATCCATAATATTAATATTCCGGTCGACAGTATGTCCGTCTGTTGAAATAGGTTTTCCGAAGACCACAGATATGAATGGGACTTCGTTGGTATATATTTATGTGAGATATGTTCATTTAAATGTTGGTATTGAAATTCAGACATAACGGCATAAGCCAAAGTTTCCAAGTTAGGTAAAAGCATCTTAGTTATCAATACACAACCTCTCGCAAAAAAATGGGAAGGATTAGAAAAATGGGCGCGGTACTTCCCATACAAACACATTATAAATTTCTTTATATCTAGAGAACGAAAAGAGACAAACTTTCCAAATAAGGTACAAACATCTCGGTTATCAATATACAACATCCGACAAAATATGGGCGGGACTGGGAAGTGGGCGTGGCACAAAATAGATTTATTTATATCATAAGAACGGTATTTATCTAACTTTCTGCTCTTATCGCACCATTGTGAAGGGTATATAATATTCGGCATAGCCGAATAAAGCATTATTACTTGTTTTATGTACAAATTAAAAAAAAAATTAAAAATAAATGGTGCTATATTCCCTCCTTGAACCCTCCACCGATAGTTCGAATATTTCAGGAGTAGGCTTTTTATGCGATCTTTAAATTGTAACCCAATTTCTAGGTGGCTCAGTCATATAAATCTTAATTTGACATAATTTAAATAAAATATGATTTATTTCAGAAATACTACACTGATAGAAAAGGCGTCATAACGCTAATCTATTTTGACATCAGTACTATGACAAGTGTCTTCGTTAATGACCCCCAGCAACTTTACATCACTGTTATTATTTGGCCAAATTGTCATTAAGGTCAAATATTTAAATTATGTCATCAATCGGATGACACATTGTCATAACAGAAATGACGAATAGGAGTCGGTTTTATAAAGCATGTCATCAGTGCGATGACAAACTGTGATCAAATTGAGTCATGTAATTGACCTTAAGTCAAATTAAGAGAATATCATTATTTACTTACCCGTTAAACATCTTTGCTTCACTTTTGTTGTATTCCGCCTTTTGTTAACAGAAGAACTCTCAATTACAAGACACCAGCAGCATGCCCGATATGGTTTTCGTAATAATTCTACTTAAAAAATTTGATGTATTTAAATAAATAATTAGAAAAAATAGAATATGGGAATTTTTGCTTCTAATTTTACTTTCTAAACATGAAAATAATGTTAATAATATATTATGACATGATATATTATGTCATCGCACTGATGACAGTTTGTCATCGCACTGATGACAGTTTGTCATTGCACTGATGACAGTTTTTTATTGCACTGATGACCGTTTGTCATTGCTTGGCATGATGGCATGGTATATTGTGTCATCGCACTGATGACAGTTTGTCTGTACTGATGTCAAAATACATCAGCGTTATGACGCCTTTTCTATCAGTGTAAACAAAATGTGGCGTCAAATTGATGTCACTGTAGTTATAGCATAGATGACGCATAAGATATGACAAAGTTTCAGGATGACGTTCGTCATTAGATTGGTGTCAGTTTTTGCCTCATTGATGCCATTTGTAATAACATTGATGTCACAATTCTGGTGTTAGTTAGAGCAACATCAATATGAAGACGCATTTTTCTATGAGTATATTAGGCGTATTAAAGTGATATTCAGGAGGGGATTTTATATTCAATATATTGCAAATTATTGATCGTTCATCACAAAACTCGGTAACGTGATTTATAGTAATAAAAAAAGAACCTAAATAAGGCCAAATTTCAATGCAGTAATACAATTTTTTTTTTAAGCATTTTATGAGTCTTAAAGTATTTTTAGGAAGGCCGCTTTATATGGTTAATTATGAACCGATCTTCACGAAATTTGGCAGAGTGATTTCTTAGTTTATAAAACTTTGACAAAACAATTAGCAATTATTTGTGGCGGTTAGGCGAACTAAAATGTTTTCCGAGAGTGCCAATAACCAAATTTGCTGTATTTTAAACAAACTTTGAATGTATTCACCTTCGATGCAAGTAGGATAACTTTTTTTTACGATGCTGATGAAAATAAGCGAGTTTTTTTATAAGCACAGTATTTACATATAAAAGAGTTTTTATAATGCATTGCTCGTTTAAAAGCACCATAAAACCTGCAAATCATAATATGCTTTTAAGCGTTAAAAAAGTGTATATTATTATTTGTTACGGTTTTAGACGACCTGAAGTGTTTTACGGGAGTGGACTTTATATGGGGCATATAGTAAATTATCGACCGATCTTCACGAAATATATTTATCTGAATTCTAATCATATAAAACGAATTTGTGCAAAATTCTATATGTATTAATCGCTGCATTTGCGAACATTTTTTTGTTGTTACCAACCGTTTAAAAAACGAAAATAACTTTCCTTATCTAAATACGCAATACTTTATTAAACATTAAATCGATTACAGTAATCATTTTAGACAAAAAAGAATCTACAAATTTTAAGGCACTAATCAAAGTTTCAATTAACACCAATAAAATGTTCAACAACTTTGTCAGATTATAAGCAAAAAAAAAAAAAAAAAAATAATTAGAATGGTTCTATACAACAATAATCTAAAGGGTATTTATTGTAGAGGTGGAGAACTTAAAATTTAAATAAAAAAGAGAAAATCGTTTTATTATCCATTCAGTTGGTATTAAATATGATTTTGGGCATATGGACGCAGCGGCTAGCGCATAAATGTCATTAACTTGAGGTCAAATTTGTACATACCCTTTGCAGTAAATTTGGCCTTATGTCGGAAATAAAGCGAATATATGCATCCAGCAAAAACTTTACTTACCTGGTAAGTAAGCAAGTAATGTTGGAGAAATATAAGCACTACATATTTTTCGGCTGAATAACTACTTATTTTTGTTCGAGTTGTCCACAGAATTCAGTACTTATAATACACTTACTAGAAGTCACAAAATATCTAGTTATTATTTAACTACCAGTAAGTTGAATTGTAAGTTCTTACAATTTACTTACTAGAAGCCAAAAAATAACTAGTTTTTATTTAATTGGCGCTAGTTAATAGACTTAATAAGTAGTTATGGAGCTAGTTACTAGTAAGTAAATATTCAATACTGAAAACTAGACAACTAATAAGTAGTTATTTAGCTGATTATTAGTAAGCAAATATTCATAACTGAAAATAATAGTAGTGAAAAGTACTTACTGAGGTCATGACTAGCAAGAACATATTGAGGTTAACAGAATAATGACAATTGTAATGGCAACTTCTTACCAGGTAACGTATGAAATAACTACTACCTATTACCAAAATTCAAAAAGTTTTTCCTGGGCAAGTGCTCTATCGTTTATAGTTTATATATATATATATATATTATACTTTCATATACATAGACCTGGGACCTTAAATATTCCCATCCTGCTAAAACCACATGAGTGCAATACTAATGCCTTCCAGTTGAGATTTGAAAAAGTTAGATCTTACCAAATTTGCTTAACACATACAGTGACAAGATTTTAGAGCCAACCAAACTACTCAAAAGGCATTGGAAACACACACTTTCCGTTTTCAAATAAACGACCCAAACATAGTTAATAATTTTTCAAAAAATTCTAATAAAAACTGTTATCCTCGTCAATGCTTTTATGTTTCGTCTTCTTCTTTTTACTCTGTAAAAACTTCACTAAAATTATTAAATTAAGCACTAAATAGCGCAAACAGTTTGAAAAATATTTAACATTGCGATTTTTCAACAAACATGCTGTAATCGTTTATCAAATACCCAAATTAAAAAAGTAAAACTTTGAAATGTTTGCCAAGCCGTATGTGTAGCTTATTTGGCTATTACTTTTGAAAATTCTATTATTTCCGTGTTTACATTGTGGGATTTTGGTCGCTGATACTTTGTTGTTTCTTTTTTAAAGTTGCATTTAAGTTTTCATTGTGAAATTATTAATGCAGCAATTTTTCATGTATGTACACTTAATAAATTTTCACCCGAACTAAAATAAATTTTGTGTCAAATGAAGGAACAAAAAAAATCGCTAGGGTACATACAAAGTGCATTTTTTTTGTATTACTCGAATGTTAAAAAAAATTAAATATATTATAAATTTTTGGATCTTTTTATGTGCAGTAATTTTTTTTCAATATCATAGTAAAAAGTATTTACTATAGATAGATATGAAACTCCCTTAATATTGAAAAAAAAAATTTACATATAGGAACTCTGTGAATTCAACACACTTGTAAAAGTTCACTTCAATTTTTGACAAATATTTTGTAAACAATAAACAATAAAATTTTTAAAAAAAAATTTTTAAGAAATTTTTAATTTTGCATTTAAAACACGGCATGTAAAAAGCCACATGCGCATGTGGTTCTGACGTAATTTTGACGTCATCACACAACACACAATGCTTATTGTGGCTTTGCATTGACGTCAAAATTACGTCAGAACCACATGCGCATGTGGCTTTTTACATTCCGTGTACTAGAGGCTTAACAATAGTTGTATTCCGTACTATCCTTGGCGCTGGTTCCTAATCACATTAAAACGAACAAAACCCAGAAGAAAAACATGTCACATTTTTGGCTCATAAATATTTAATTCCATTCTTCCATACATAATCATTTAGCCAAATTTTATTTGAATTGGGCTATATTTGAGCACAGCTACCATCAAAATACCATCCCCCAATACAGGTTTTAATGCCTTAACAACCTTATAAATATTGGTATTGATATGAAATTCGGTGACGATAACTTCAATGTCATGACATGTAGGTCCAGAATTGACCATAGGTCCATACAAACGCTTTCTAAAAAATATTATTCAGATGTAGATATCATCATATATATTATTTCTAAAGCACATTTTTTTGTCGGTTGCAAATATCTCCCATACCACCGCATCAAATTTAATGAATGATATCTCATTTTAAAGCTTATTTCTAACACTAATGACGAAAAATAATTAGAAATTGAAAAATTAATATTTTCATTGATACAAATTATATTTTATATAGAACTGCATGATAATACTGTTGTCATTATGATTATATGTTTTTGTTCAAGTGTGGTAATACAGGGTCGCTTAATAGTAATGCAGTTCTACATAATATAGTATGTATTAAAATCCATTCTGGCAATACCGCTATTTTCTATAATGCCGTTTATTACTAAGTCAGTTATATATAATTGCGTACGTTTAAAGATATTTTTGTTTGTATTAAGGATTCGTACGGGCAAAAAGTTAACGATGATCATGTCATTACCTCTAACATTGTATTCAAAGAAGTATTGAAGTGAAATGTATTGAAGTTACTAAAATTTCTATTAATTATTTTAATTTTATGTTACAAAAATGACAACTAACGGTGCGAAATATTCGCACGGGTCATCTAGTCTAGACAAAGAACTCGTATAAGTACATGAATCTTAAACTAATAACATAATTTTGTTTTGGCGCGTCCGTGATTGCACATTAGTCCCAAATATGTTCACTCTCGAAAATTTGTGTTTGGTGTAGGGTATTGTGAAGTCAGGCTTCCTCACTTGTTTTTGATAATTAGGTAAATATCATTAAAGTGGTGAAATATTCCCAGCAAACAGTAAAGCTTGATGTGAAATTAATAATGATATTAAATTAAACACAATCTCAAATATATATTGCCACAAAGTGGTTAATATAATTCAAAACTAATAGCATAATATAATTAACTAATAGCATAATATAATAAGTGGTTAATATAATTCAAAACTAATAATAAAATTCAAATAAAATCGACATTATTTTTTAGATCTTTTATTTGTGTTTGCTGGGAATGTGGGGAATATTTATTTCATACTAACACAATTATAAAATTTTTACTAACACATTCTCATCACTTAAGTCTTTTTGACAACAGACTTAGGTATTTGACAAGCGAGTTTCATATCTATGTAATCTATGGTATGTACTGCCAAGTTTAAGTTTTCCACCCCAAAAAATTGGTATGATTTTGAGTTATAAATTTGTTATGTTTTTATATTTTTTACCAAAGTTAACAAATTTATTTATTTCATATAAGCAGCACTTAAATTGACAGTAAATCTGATAATTATTAATAATAATACAAATTCTGATAAATAAACATCACCTCCACAATAAAAAATAAAAACAAGATAAAAACAAGATTTACTGAAAAATAACATAGCAACAGTTATGTTAAAATTTTAAAATAAATAAATGATTTGTTATTTTACACTCGAAAAAAAATATTGACTTCTGCCAACAAATATCATATTGTTACGACTATATTAATTTCCTGGGCAAATAACAATATTTTTGTTTTGAATTTCAAAACGTTATGTCAGTATTTCAGTCTATTTTGCAAAAATTGAATAAAGACAAGTTAGAAATATGAAGAAAATATTTTGTGTGATAATTGCTAATAACTATTTGCTTTTAAATCTCTAACAATTGATGTTTTTTGATAAACTATTTACAAATCATGCATGTTAATTGGGAATATATTACTAAAATTGATTACAAAAAGGTTTTATAAAATATTTTTATTTTTTGTTATAAAATGTACAAGGAATAAACAAAAGTAGTTAGCGATTGTCTAAGAATTCTTTAAAATAAATAAACAAACTTCAATTACTCTCTATTAATCAGCTGAGATTTTAGCACTTATTATGTTAAATCACAGTCACGCGATGTTTTTGTAACAATCACAATTTATTTCGATTAAAAGTTAAATAATAAATTAATATTGTGGTTAATTTTACAACATGAAATTAATTAAAATTTATTGATAATTTTTCATTCTTGACTGACCGGTGAAATTAACCCACGTTAACGGACAGATTGATTGTACATGTTTTAATAGTAACCACACTATCTCCTCAGAAGTTTTAGCCGTTTAACACTCATCACCAAATTGATAGATCGAAATTGTTTTGAATGATTATCTATTTTAATTGATTTTACATGTTCCTCCTTACTTCTGTTTTTCGAAATTTTTGTCATGAATTCTTCTTGAAGTCCAAAGTACATTTTTCTGCTTTTCATGTTTTTCGTTTCGCATAAATGTAAACATAGAGCTTGTGCCTAAGCTGTTAAAAATAATTAGTATTGTGGTTAATTTATCGAACTATTTATGGTTTTTAATCCAAATTTTCATATTTTTAATCAGTTCATTAAATTTAATTTTCATTAAATTATTTTTATCAATTTTTTTTTAAATCAACCTGTCCGTGAACGAGGGTTCAATTCCTCGGTCAGTCAAGAATGAAAAATTATCAATAAATTTTAATTAATTTTATGTTGTAAAATTCCTATCTTCATAAAAATCAATTAATGAAAATTAAATTTAATGAACTTTAGACTGGTTATATAATAAATTTTTGCTTATTGGAAGTTGAATTTATCAAATTTTCAGAAAATCGAAAGAAAATTAAGGACCCAACCATGTAAAACGCAACGCAACGCCAATGAAAAACATTGAAAGCACAATCAATGTCATAAATATTTTGTAATTTTATTGTTGCTTTCTACAGAAATTCATGTACCGTTTTAAAATTTTCAACGCCACAAGTTATGCAGCGTTTGAAATTTAATAACGCAATTTGAATTTATGTAGAAAGCAACAACAAAATTACAAAATATTTATGACATTGTTTGTGCTTTCAATGTTTTTCTTTGGCGTTGCGTTGCGTTTTACATGATTAAGGCCTAATACTTTTTTAATTTTGCAGATATTTTTTTGTTTATTTTTACCACTTTTTTTACCACTAGTGGCGAATACTAAATTTTTTTTTTTACTTTTTATTTTTATTACACAGGTACACATTGAAAAAAAATATTTGTTAACCATTTCTACTGATTCATATGTTTTTTTGGCATGCTAAAGCCGAATATGACCTCACTTTTCTTCCATCCCGTCAAATTTCTCAGATAACGATACATATGTATGTGTTTTTCACTGCATACTTCTCATTCAGCCGCCATCGAGAGTCAAAGTCTGGTTTGATTAAAATGAGTTATATCCTACTAAATTACTCGTCGAATAGTGACTAATTGGATTTGATCGGATAAAAAATTGTTATAGTGGATCAAAGCCAAGATTTTATAAACATTTTAAAGTTTTTCACTAATTTATGTCATTTCACATGTAATAACAAAATCCATAGTTTTATAATTATACAATAGTAACTGACCGAAATCGGATAAAAACTAAAAATCCTACAATAAAAAATAAAAATATCACTTTTTCAAAATCTTCATAGTAAATTTAAAAGCTAGTTAGTCTCTGTTGGACGCGTAATTTATTAGCTTTTCCTCAGTTCTGTAAAGCATTTATTTGAGTTTTCAAAACACTGAAAAAATAATTTCGATTCGTTCAGTATCGACCGAAAGAATTAGAAATAAAATTGCTTTCGCACAGAGTACACACAGAGGTAACACGATAATATAGAGTTTTTTTCTTTCTTTTTATACCCTTCACCGAAGGTAAAAGGGTATATATAATTTTGTCATTCCGTTTGTAATTTCTACAATATTGATTTAAGACCATACAAAGTATATATATTCTGGCTTCTTATGAGAAGGGAAGTTCAAATCCGGTTGTCCGTCTGTCCGTCTGTCCGTCTGTCCGTCCGTTGAAATGGGTTTTCCGAAGACCCCAGATATGATGAAGGCTAGGTTATTATACATTTATGTCACATATAGTCCGGATTTGTTTGCTATTGAAATTCAGGAAGATCGGTCCATAAATGGCTGAGATATGAGCAAAAAACCACGACTACCTCTAATTTTTCCCATAAATCCCATGTTGTTGTTGTTTTTTTCCCATAAATCCCATGTTGTTGTTGTTTTTTAAATTCTTTTTTCTGCATATCTTGAGAACGGCAAGAGCTACGGCTTTGAAATTTGGTACAAACATCTTGCTTGCCAATACACAAACTCTCTAAAAAAATGGGCGGGATTGGATAAGTGGGTGTGGCACTTCCCATACAAAGACGTTATGTATTTCTGTATATCTGGAGAACGAAACGAGCTAAAATTCCCAAATTAGGTACAAACATATCGGTTATCAATACACAGTATCCCACAAAATATGGGCGCGATTGGAAAAGTGGGCGTGGTACCTCCCGTACAAAGACATTATTGAAAATACTCAAAATTTTAAATTTTAGGGCTCTAGTATGACATATGAACACGTTTTATATACCAAAATGTCAGAAATTTTTAGCAGCATATATTTCCCGAAAACCCCGAAAGTTTTTTCCCAAAAATGGAAAAGTAATCCCCAAAATAAAATTTTTTTTTTGAAACATACCCATTTTCGGGAACAATAGATCTTCCCGAGTCCAACTTTTATAATCTAAGTAAATGGTAAATTTCTTCTTAAAGACGAAGTAAACTTCTGGGTGTTGGCGGGTTCAAATCCCATTCGATTAATTTTTTTTTCTCTTGGTATTTATAAATTATTTTTAATTAAATAAAAAATATATCTTTCATACTCAAACAACAAACTCACACAAAGATTTGTTTATAAAAAAAAAATTTACACACGGCCTATTTACTTATATAAACTTTAATTTCGCATGCGTACTCGACCACTGGTACGCATGCGAAATTAAAGGTCTAGCAGTTATGTCACAAGTAAACTTCTGGGTGTTGGCGGGTTCAAATCCCATTCGATTTATTTTTTTTTCTCTTGGTATTTATAAATTATTTTTAATTAAATAAAAAATATATCTTTCATACTCAAACAACAAACTCACACAAAGATTTGTTTATAAAAAAAAAATTTACACACGGCCTATTTACTTATATAAACTTTAATTTCGCATGCGTACCAGTGGTCGAGTGGTCTAGCAGTTATGTCACAAGTAAACTTCTGGGTGTTGGCGGGTTCAAATCCCATTCGATTAATTTTTTTTTTCTCTTGGTATTTATAAATTATTTTTAATTAAATAAAAAATATATCATTTTTTGCTATTTTTTTTTACTTTTATATGCTTTAAAAAACACTCTTTTTTTATAAAATTTAGAGTTTTGTACTATATAAATGCGCATTTCTTTTCTGTGGCTAATAATTTTATATAAAAACCAAACAATTTATTTTAGACAAAACCCTTAATATCTCAAAGCAAGAAATTTCGACTTAAGCCATTATTATTAAATGCCACAGATATATTACATATGTATGTATATTTATATAAATATCCTTTTGTTCTTATCGCACCATGGTGAAGGGTATATAAGATTCGGCATAGCCGAATATAGCACTCTTACTTGTTATATCTCGTGCTTTTTGGAATATGCCCTTTTTGCATTACTCTTTGCAACATCTTCAATGCCGCAAAACAATGAACATAAGTTTCTCTAATTGAGATTTATTTGCAAAACTGTTGTAGTAATTAACATTTAAGTTAACCACAACACAAGTAAATAATATTTAAGTTAGTAAATAATATCATAAAACAAAACAATTACAAAAAAAAAAAAAAAAAATATTACAATTACTAAATAAATTTCTTGCACAAAACAAAACGTTTGTTTAACTAATTCTTTTGTGGTTTGTGTTCAGCTATTTTGGTTTTGATTAAGAAAGTCGTGTTGATTGTACCGGCTTGTTTTTACAAATTGCCAGTTCACAAACAAAACACGGTTTCTGTCTCCTTCTTTAAAAGCTGCATTCGCAACTGATTAGGGCCTTTTTCACATGTCCGTCGGTCGGTTCGTATGTTGAAAACACGCATCAGAAACTGCCATAAATTGGTGACGGAATACACCGATTCTCATTAAATGTTGCATCGATTCGTTCTATATGACTAAAAATCTTACTACTTTTGTAAAGATAGTTCCATAATATACCATAGGCCCCACATAAAACCCACTCTCGGAAAACACTTTCGTAGGCCTTACCCGTTACGAATAATGCCAATTTAGTACAATTTAGTACGTCATAGTTTTATAAGACTAGAAACTAAACTAATAAATTTTGTTAAGGTCGGTCCATACTTTATTGTAGACCCCATATAGAGCCCACTCTTGGAAAACGTTAACGTTACCTTAGACCTTAACGTACGCCTTAGACCTTAACGAATTATGCTATTTTAGTAAAATTAAGTACGTTATAGTTTTATAAGACTAGAAATCACACTGTAAAATTTAGTGAAGAACTGTCCATGATTTGAAATAGTCACCATATAAAGTGCACTTTTGAAATAGACTTTAACAAGTTTTAACCCGCAACGAATTATAATACTGTCGCTCAGTTCTATCCACATTTTAAAATATTTTAACTTTGTGTACATGGTATCAAAGAATCGGCACAGCTGAGTATACCAATTTTGCTTGTTGCAAATCGCTTTTTTGTAATTGTCATGTTTTTGAATTATTGATGTTTTGTAGTGTCCAGTTTAGTTTGCATATCTTATTCATATCTTAGAAATTCCAAAAAAAAAAATTGAAAATTTAAATTCCTTATTGGCAAATTTTTCATTAAATCCATTGTATATAAGGTTTCTAATTGCCGGACTTTTTTTTCGTTACCTGGAGCGTAAAAGTTTTTGTAAATTTTCGTAACGAATGATATGAAATAGTATATTAGATTTTAAAAATTATTGATAATTTTAAGCAAATAAATGTGTCTTGTCAGTAAACAGAAGAAGTCGCTGGATAAGCCTTTAGACAGAAATTCTAAATATATATTTGTTGTCTTTAAATTTTCTCCTTGCGTCACAAACGATTTCATTATTAATTTTTCACGTCTGCCAAATACAAATGAGCTTACAATGTTCATACACTAGCAAGACATTTTTAGTCAATTTTAATACAATTTAAGCAACGCTGTTTACCAATATTGTAAGATATGACCACGTCAGTACGAAGCTTTATTGGAATTTATTTTGAGAAACTTACAAGCTGACAACTTTCAGTATTTGCTTGAAATGAAAAAATTTAATATTTCCGTTTCATTATGTTTAAAAAATTATTATTATTGAAATTTTTTTTAAGTGCAACCCTTATCGTATACAAACATTGACAAGAAAAATATATTTTTTAATTTGATAAAAAAAAAAAAATCTGAAATACTGCTGATGTAAATACAACAATTAACTTTTCAATAAACACTTTGCAAATTATAATAGGTACGACTTTTTAATTTCGTTATAATTGCTTATCTAAAATAAATGATCAATAATCAATTTAAAGGCCAATAGTTGTGCAGCCTTAAAATCCCACACTCAGCCGTAAAATTTATCACTTAATCCACAAAAGTGAAATGTTTCTTATCAATAGGGCGTGAAGCTTCGTGCATAAAACATGCTTCAAAATATTCAAGATAGTGTTTCTTTAATTTTTAAAAAAATGCTACAGAAAGTCAACCTATTGTCGAAAAAGTTAATGACAAGCAGTTTCTCTTTTAACATCACTTGCCTCTGAAACTTCAAAGGTAGTAGTTTTACTGCGGAATATCGTTTAGAAGGGAGGAGATAAGAAATTTTAAATATTACTTGGACCGCCAGGTGGCCGAAATTCTACCACTTAACATTTACAGTTTAAATAAATCCTTGTGTGCATTGATGGAATATGCAATTCTTATTTTAAAGGGCTATCTCAGTTTAAGAAAATAACAAATGTCTTTTCATATTTCCTTTTATTCGTTATAATTGAAGCATTTATTTACTCTTTTTACAATGTGTATGTGATAAAGTTTCGAGTATAAAAAGTAAAATAAAGCTTAAATTGCCTGTTCTTAAAAAAAAAATTTAAAAAAAAACAATATTTATATTGAAACAAAAATAAAAAAAATATAAATTTCTGAACGAAAATTTTTATTTTATGTATTTTCAAAAACAAAAATTTTTTGTAAAACACTTTTATGCTTAAAATTTAGAAAAAAAAAACATATTGTGCATTTATGAAAAACGTCGAATAATTAATCATTCTTTGATAAAAATACACTTTGTGGAAAACTTTGGAAGATTTTATTTGAGAGCTGCAAATTGTCTTTCCAAACGATAAAAATGTGCACTTACAAATCGATCCCACTTCTCAGCAAAAATTGTGATTCGAATATATAACTTAAGGCTACTTTTCACTTTTATACTTTGTATTAATACATGTCAAAAACTCAAGTAATATGTAAAAGTGTGATAGTGTGAATTCAATGTGCTGTGAAATTGTCAACTATTAAAAAAAAATTTGACATCCTATACGACTTTATCGTGTTTTTAAATTTGTCCGAACAATACTTTTCATATAATTCATATAATTTTAACAAAAGCATGTTAATGTGTGATAGTGTGCATAGGAACTGTAATGTTAAATCAGATTTTTTGACAGTCGTAACAAAACTTATTAGATTTCTATCTTAAGGCGATTTTACACGATATGTATTTAGTAGTGAACTGTCAAATTTCCCACTGCAAAATGCAAACATGTCGTGCAAAGGAAAAAAAAATTGCTGCTGTAAATGTCAGATCGAATTAGCAGTGTAAAATTTTTCAATTAGAGCGTGTTCTATTTTGATCTGACAAGCCATCTGACATCAGCTGTTTTGCAAGTCGTTTGTTTGTGGCGGCATATATCATTATTTATTTATTTATTTACACATGTTCTTTAAAAAAACGAAATTTTTAATTAACTGAAATACAATTAAAAGTGAATAACAATATAAATATGTAAATAATTTGCTGTTATGAACAATTTTAGGTTATATCAGATGAAACCAAAAACGAACTTGTGAAAGCGAAAATTTTGACAGACATGTGCAATTTCATATGGATTTTACATCTGGCAAACCCACTGCAAAATATATATCGTGTTAAACCACCTTAGCAAAGTGTTATGGAATACGTAAGACTTGTGTGATAGTGTAAAATACGCTTTAGTAACTTAGTATTTTGACGTTCGAGAAAGAGCATGAATTTGCATATAATTCTAACCCCTAGATATCAATATTTTTATAAATGTATGTATGTACTTACTTTTGATAAGAACTGCACACTTCACATACATCAAAAGTTATCGAAAAAGTCTTAACGATTGTTTTGTTTGTGTGTGAGTGTTAACTATATACAATGATGTATCATTATCTCTTTCGTTTCTATTAATACGTCATTGATCATTACTTAGACTGTATATATTTTTTCATTTTGATAAAAAAAATTAAATATGTAATTTATTAAAATATTAAAAATGCGGGCTTATAAAATGATTAATTATGATTAATTTGTAATATACCCTGTAAGTTACAGATAATTAATTGATGATGCTTGAGGAATTCATACACATAGACAAATTTTTTATTACATTTTTTACAAAATTATAAATAAAATAATAAAATAACAATAATCCAGTTGTCTTTCCAAGCTTTTTAATCGTTGGAATACGAATTTTACCATTTTATTTTAGAAATAATAGAATAGTTAATTGGATGTCAGTAGTTGCCTAAGGGGTTTCCAAATGTCTACTTAATATTTATTTTTCAGAAACTTTGTCGAAATTTACAATTGTTGGCTAGAGATGCAAAATAATAAAGTGTGTCACGCACACACCGTCACTCCCTTACCAACAAACTTCGTCTGTCCGGCAAGATATGTCTATAGTGTAAATTGGCAATTTGAAATATGTACATACATATGGTCACCGTACATGACAATTGTACGTCTTCAGAGAGGTAGATTTTTGCAAAAATATAAGTAGCTGGTAAATTTTTTATCATTATGTTTCATTTAGAGTTTACTATATATGAAAAACCAAATTATCGCATTCGGAACCTTGTTGCCCAAATAGTCGAGCAAAATAGGTAAATATCGTACGTGACATAAAACGGAAGTGATTTTGCGGTGAAGGTAAAAATATGCGAAAATCTGCGAATTGTTGGGGGTATTTTTTCTTTTTTTAATTTCTTGCAAGCAAATATTTTTTCTTTATAATCCGTAATTAAAAAAAAAACATGACATACCGTACGTGACAGATTTTTCTCTTATAGTATTTGCATAAATATATTTTTTGTAAATATATGCACACAAAAACTTAAAACAAACAAGTTAGAAAGTGTAATCGGTCAAGCCCGACCATATGATACCCTCTACCATATTTTTTTAAAAACAAATTTTTGAGTGTGTACTCTATTTGGGACCCATGGCCAGTCATGGTAGCCAGAACAGAATTATGCTATGTGGCTAAGAATCATATAAAAGTTATTTGTGCTGAATAGTTTTTTAGATATCTTCATCTATATGAGATTTGTTTGCCTCCAACCGATTTCAGGAAGAAGGTTTATATGGGATATATGGGGAATTTTGACCCTACCAGTACAACATTTTGTCATGACATAGTACCTATCGTAAGAGTTATTCTCGCCAACTTTTATGTCAAAACCAGCATTAATAAGGAAATCATGTCATTAAAATCTATTTTTCAAATATGAACCGATTCCAATAGTATTTGGTTAGATGATTTAAATTGTAATAAAATAAGTTTGGACCAAACTTTATCTAAATACTAAAGGCCATGTCAGATAAAACTTTTGCTTCGCGTTGCGTTACCGATTCGCTTTGACATCTAAGATAAAATATACGTACTTATACGAAACATGTCACATAAAGTACTTTCAAAGCGGAGCGAAGCAAAAAGTTAGCCAACTCTCATCTTTTTGCGCGCTTTGACAATTGGCTAGTATAATTTTCTTTTTTTTTAATTTTTTTTTGCCAAATTCAATTCCAAAAAACCATCCAATTAAATTTTTAACTTTTATTTTTGTAACAAATAATTAAATGTACAAATTACCAACCGCTTTTATAAGTTAACAAACAATGCGTGAGTGTTGTCAAAGTTTTCATTGTGGCATACACCTTTTGCTTTGCGTTTTTCTGCCGAAGGTAGAAACGTCACGCAAAGCGACAAAGTTGTATCTGACACGGCCTTAACATAATAAGATACTTCACACTACTTCCAATCACAGTATTTCACTGTAAACATGAATAGCAAAACAAACATAACAACACATGCCTCTCTCCAATCTAAATCAAGCATAACTTGAAAAGTTTTTCTCTATTGCCTTGTTAGTACAAAACAAACAGAATATCAACAAAAAGAGCGACAATGAAATAAAGAAACGGTAAATCATAATAAAAGCATCGAGTGCACTAGAACATTTACAAAATCGTAAATGGGATTTAAAAAATGTACAACTTATAATATCGTACGTGACGACCTTTAAAAACTTATAAAATTGTTACTATACCAATTTAGAAAAATATTCCGATTAATATTTTTTGCAACAAATATCTTGCTTTGAACTTTTATTTATGTATGTCATTTGCATGTTCATGTTTTTCACCATGTACGTGACATTAGAATAGCATCCAAAACAAACCAAAAATATACCGCTAATCAAACTATACAATTTGGTCTTTCCTCATGGATCTTCTTCATTTTTGGTAGAGACACAGATCCACTTGTTTACGGCCGCAATGACATGGTTTACCCAATTTTAAAAAAAATAGCGCAGAAATTCTTAAATTTTCTAGAGACTATTTTCCACTGCAGGTCTCGTTCAAAAGGACTTGTAAAATCTTCTATCTCTGCATAAGTTGAGAATACTTTGTATTTTAAATAAATATTCTTATTAATGTCAATTTTTAATATTAATAAATTAATTCAAATACTGTTATTTGTGCAATTTTTTTTTATTTTTTTGCTTATTTTATCATGAATTCAAATTTAATTCTTTGTTTTTTAAATCTTATTAAATTTTAAATATGTATAACCTCCTACACTATAATTTTGTATAATGAAAAAAATAACTCTAATGGAGTTTTGTTAATTTTTACTTGAACTCAAATTCAATGTGCATATCGGTATTAGAAACGATATTTTATTTTGAGAATCGGTATCGTATCGGCAAAAAGGCGTATCGTTACATCCCTAGTATACTTATATAAAAACCAGGCCCAAAATTATATTATACTCTAATTAATATCATATAAATTGCAATATCTTGTAAAAAGTTTTATCAAGAAAATCACCTTAACTTCATATAAAGGTTTCATTTTATTTAGGAGAACGTTTCCTGATGATCTGGCCTAAGCAACCAGTGAAATGCGCATCCTCAAACAATAAATTTCAGTATTTTTTATCAATTATTTAAAAAGGGAATAAAGCACAACAAACCAAATCTTTTAATGGTTTCAGGAAATGTTAACAATTCTTATGTTATTTTCGAGAATTTTTTGTTATGAATAATATTAAACAAAAGTGGATAAGATTTCCGCTATTGTTCAGTATTAATTGTCATTTTAAACAATATATTAATAATAATCAAAATAAACTGAGTAGTTTTATTATTTGAAATTAGAACTTTACAGAAGGAAAGATAATTTCCTTTTGTTTTTAGATTTGTGGCATCGACGTTAACGCTTATGTGCAAGATATCGCCAAAAATATGCGATTACGATTTGAAATCGCAAAGAAGGTGTGGTGGAGTTCGTAACCGCCTTACATTTGGCGATATGAAACACAAGCCTACAGTTATGTGATCTGCAAGTGAACTTTTAAATTTCCTTGAAAATTAATTTTCAATATTAAAAAATATTATGAAAAAAGAATCTCTTTTCTTTCCATTTATTTTAAAAACAATATTTTCAATAAATTTTAATATAAAAATTAAAAAAATTGCCTAATACTAATTGTTGTTTTCAAATGGTTTTTTTAAATGAAGTTTTTCTTGTAAACAGCTGGTCTCGATTTACCTTCGAAAATATTATGATGCTAGCTAGACATTTAGAAGGGAAAATGAATTTGAGTATTTGACTGGAAACAGAACTTATATGGCCAAAATAATGAATTAATATCATTTTTTGTAAAATAATTAATTTTATTTGTGCTGGAGTTCGTAATTCGGCATTTTCCTTGCAAATATTTATTTTTTGTGTGTATATTTGATAGCTAATTAAAACTTATGTTTTAATTATTCGACCAGTACTTCGAAAAAAAACGCATGGACTCTAACAAATGCTCAAATAAAACTGGCGACTTTCATATCGCATGTGACTTTACAATCATGTGATTTTCAGCACATGCCCATAAATCTTGATGAATATTGTTGTACGCTTCCCCTAAGATTTGAAGATATAAACAAAGAAGATTAATTATGACAGATATTTATTATTATTATTAATTAAATTTAGTAATTTAAAACTACAACTCTTTTGTTTTAAAATTCCGCTTTTCCGGGAATTTAAAATTGTGGACAATTTATTAAATCTTGCAATTGATTTTTATTTATATTATTATTTACTTGAAAATACTGAGCAATTAAATGCATTTAAAAATCAAGCACACAACAACAAAAAATGTGTGTGCAAAACGTTTGGGTGCAACCATAATGACAAATGCTATGCGGTACTGCTCGTCGCACAATTTTAATAGTGTTGTGAGGGTACAAGAATTCGAAGAAATACACTCCAGACAGTACTTCTTTCTTCCAACCCCTTTTAATTATATACAAATTCTACCAGTTTGGCAATATGTAGTTACGTTTTATTATAATTTAAAAAATTGCTCATTTTAAAAAAACCATTAGTAGTGCTTTATTCGGTTAGGCCGAGTTTTATATACCCTTCACCATGGTGCGATAAGGATAAAAGTAATATAAATACCGTTCTTATTCGACATATTGTGGGCTCCCATACCGCCCACAATATTTCGAATGATGTGTATTGATAACCAAGATGCTTGTACCTAATTTGGAAACTTTGGCTCTTGTCGTTCTCTAGATATTAGGGTATTTATTTGGTTAACCTTTAATCGGTTAACCGATTAATTACTAACCGATACACTGATCGGTTGATTTAAAATTAAAATTTTCGATTAACGATTAAGAAGGTTAACTTCAGTCGATTAACCGATTTAACAAAATTTGTAATTCAACATTTTTTATTTTTCGAATTTATTCTATGAGCTAAATTTCAGTTATGTATTTTATAAAGCTTTTTTTTATTAAATTTTGAATTTTTTGTAGTATTATAACACATTTTTTTGTGTTTTTAATTATTTGTTTCGTCTCATATACAAAAGGTATGTGCTTAGAAAATATTGTTTCATACAAACAAAGAAGGTCTTCAGTGATCTTAATTTTAAATAGGTGTTTGCAACATCTTTTTGTTTCACGTACTTTTTATATGTGTGTGTTTAGTTATTTGTTTCTTCTCATATTTTCTCATATCAATCTTATAACAGAATTAACCGAAACAATTAGAATTGCTAGAAATTAAAAAAAAAATTAAAAAAGGGCTCTAATGGCATAATGGAAGATTTTATTCGTTAAGATAAATCCAGGAAAAAGACTGAGAAATTATATACTCTGTATTATGGATTGCTTTCGATTTCTCCAACATAACCGATAAGTGAAGTGAAAGAAAAAAAAAAGAATCGCTTAAATCCTAAACATTTAAGCCAAATTATTTTTCTAAAAGATTATTTTTTAAGGTCTCCTTAAACTATTGCAGTAACTGATAAAATTATTTTACAGTTTATTTTTTATTTACAACATAATATTTATGTATTAATTAAAAAATGTATTACATTTTATGAATAATTTTTTTGTTTGCTCGTTTTAGTTCAAGAATTGGTATGTTTGAATTGTTATGTTTATTATAAAAAAAACTTTATTTTAAACCAAAACCTCTGTTAATTAATCGAGCGATTAACCTATTAAAGCAAAAGCCCGATTAAATGAATACCCTACTAGATAAACAGAAATCTATAATGTCTTTCTACGAGAGATGCCACTTCCGCTTCTCCAATCTCGCCCGTATAAATAAGAATAAATCTATATTGTATCGGTCAAAACTAAAGCACCCCTTTAGTAACAGACCATTTTGTCTAGAATGTTTAAATGACAAAAAGTTATGTTTTTATGCTAATTTATTTTTATTAGCCAAATATTCAAAAATGAAACAAACTTAATTTGGGGTTTAAACTTACAAAAAAAACTAAAAATAGTTTTTAGACTTGACGAAAACTTAATGCACAAAACTAAAGTATCCCCTTATGCATAAAACATAATATTTTTCAAAATATTCAATATTTTAGAAAAATTCTTTGTTTTTTTAACGCTGTTGCACATCTCTAAGGCATAGAGGATATAAGTAGTGCCCGACTGATTAATCGGCTTCGACTTCGGTAAGGGCCAAAATAATAATATATAAAAAAAAGTATATAAGAAGTTATTCAAAAGTATAAAATAAAACTTAAAACCAATTTAAAAGCAACCAGTGAAAGGCGCATAGAAACTCGCTTTACCTCAACAATAAATTTTAGTCAAAAGTTATTTTCGGGGCTACAAAATTTATTAATAATTTATTTATTAATGAAGTTTTTATTTTTGATAAAAACACTGAAATTAAATATTGTGGGAAAACTAGTTTCTATGCGCATTTCGCTGGTTGCTTAGGCCAGCTCGTCAGGAATCTTTTTCCAAAGACTTTAGAAAAGCTAAAAATATTGTATAAATAAACTTGTAAAGCGAATAAGAATTTTTACACACTGGTCTAACTTGTAACAATATCAAAGTTTCAACAAAGCCACAGCAATAAACAGTGATTTTATCTCTTCTTTTATTCCCCTACAATTGTCTGGTTTTTTTCCAACTCGAATTGTAGTTGTATTTCAGTGTATTTGTCAAAAATAAAAATTGGGAATTTAGCACGTCATTAAGAAATC
Organism: Pollenia amentaria; assembly: GCA_943735925.1. Lineage (NCBI taxonomy): Eukaryota > Metazoa > Arthropoda > Insecta > Diptera > Polleniidae > Pollenia > Pollenia amentaria. The sequence goes on along the minus strand of OX031008.1, from coordinate 191,630,726 downwards.
CGATAAATAATACATTTTGTATTCCCAAAAATAACTTTTGATACAACCTTTTTTAATTAGTGCAAAATTTCTCATTTAGAAATTCGTCAATTTTAGGGTTAAGAAGGGTTATGCGCCTCACCTCCACTCGGAGACCAATACGGTCCATTGTGAATAATTTAAGGCATAAATCGTTAAATTGTCAATAGGCCATTTTTAAATCCCAAATTCGTCAAAATGACCATGGTTCTGAGATAAATACATATTAAAGAAGTTTCAACGGAATGACAAACTCAGTAGAACTAGTGGTGGATGGTATAAAGAGAGTTAAATATATAATTATATAAAAGTTTGGTTGTTTTTTTCCTTTTGACATTTTATTATGATTTTTATGGCTTTTTTATTTGTATCCGCTCACAACCATTATTTTAAAAATTTACCCCTTTATGAAAAATAAAGTACGTTAAAAAATATTAATTAACAAATTTACATAAAAATTTAATTTCAAAAAACCTTTTTAAAACCCTGTTTTATTTTTTTTTTTTTTTTTTTGAAATAAAGTCGTTAGCTTGTTACTTTTATTAAACTCCAGTATAGATACATTTTGTCCTAACGTGCCAAATATATAAATTTCAATTTGTTTGTTTTTTACATGGACCGTTTCATGTATATATCCTAATAAATGGTTAATAACTATAATTCATAAATACCAAGATAACTTTATTTATTTTGCAAAATAATGCCCAAATATTTTAAGGCTTCGTTTTCATCTACAAATATTGGAGCCTTTTCAGGAATTCGATTGGGTTGGAACCAAGGTTGGCAACTATAGTAGTAATTATATATATTTATTTTAAATCAAAATAATAAAATCTTTATAAATTTTATTTCAATGAAATAAAATTCAATAGTCAAAAATTTATTTATGAATAATAAAAATCTTATGTGCTGTTTTCACAATACAAGTGCTTAAACGTGTAGTAAAATTTATATGAAAAAGACTCAAAAAACTGAGTGCTTTTCATATAAATTTTACTACACGTTCAATCACTTGTGTTGTGAAATCAGCACATTAAAGAAAATTATTGAAAACTACAATGATTAATGTGCTGTTTTCACAACACAAGTGCTTGAACGTGTAGTAAAATTTATATGAAAAGCACTCCGTTTTGTGAGTGTTTTTCATATAAATTTTACTACTCGTTCAAGCACTCGTGTTGTGAAAACAGCACAAAATTATATAAAAATTAAAATTTAAATGTTTGTATATTATTACAAATTATTTTTATACACCTACAGCAACCGATACCGTTACTAATTCCGTTTAAATACCGTTTAAAATTGAATACCGGTGTTATTAACTCTACCGAAAAAACATATCGTCGCGTTTCTGCGTCGCGTAAGCGCCAACAACTAATTTTTCAGAAAACGAAAAAAAAACTTAATAACAGCAATTTGGGAATTTAATAAAATTTTTAATTTTATTAGTTTAGCTAAAACATTAAATCAGGTATCCCAATTTTTATATCCCCAAGATTATGACACTTACTTCAAAAACGAATGTTTAATGCATCACACCGTGGAAATTTTCGTTTTCGAAATATTTCAAAAATAACTCATATTCAACAAATTTCATGTTTTTACATACATTGTACGGTTTGTATGGGAGCTACTATTACGATCAGATTAAGAGCTTTGAATCATGTAAAAGAAGTGTTGGTTATTTGAAAAAGTTGGGTTCGGTCTTAGAAATTAACCCGTTAACCTCTTAGGAAAACGAATTTCTTCCCAGAGCAGTTTTTTGTAAGGGAGCAATATTTAATTATCGAGATAGAGCTAATGGGAGCTCGAGGAATATTTTTGGTCTATAGGATATATAGTTGTTGAGTTACTCGATGAAAACAGTCGTTTTTAACAAAGTTACTAAGTAACTTTGATTGGCCCGAAACTTTCCACATTTTTTTTTTATATCAAAAAAAATTTGTGAATGAAATTTTAACCTTTCCAACTTTAAATATTAAAATCATTCTGTTTTGCAAAATGACATTTGATTTTGTGGGGCGCTTACGATATTTTCGAAATGGCTTTAGTTTTTTTTTTTTTACACGAAAAGTTGTCAAGATGAGAATGCAATCGGGTGGCAAATGTATTTTTATCATAAAAACCAAAAAACTGATTTTACAAAACATTCTGCTTACGTGGTTATAGATGTAGCTTAATACCGGTTTTCATACCGAAAATAGTTTTAATTGGCAACAAACATATTTTACAGTAGCACAAGTGTTGAAAATTTTAATTTGTTTTTACTCTGCCAAATTTATATTTTTTTATAATGCTATTTTAACAATAACTTAGAGAAAAAACCCTGTGGTAATTGCCACCATGTAAAAAATCTGTCAACCGATATATCAAATACAGTTATAAAAGTTCTTGTACTGGTTTGCCGAAACCGATATAATTAAAGTAACGATATGTACATATCTTCTAGACTAAGCTAAACACACAATGAGAACTTTTATAAGACTCCCTTAATTTATTCCAAACTTGTATCATATTAAAATAGGTGTTTTTTTTATATTTTTAGTTGGCCACACGCTCAATAGAACCTTCATTTGGTTTATTGTTTGGTGATTTATTGCGTGATCTCGATGTGGGTACCACCGGTGCAGCTGTGATTATTAGTACCTTAGATGTATGTATGAATTTTTCGGGCCTCTTTGTGGGGCCCTTGCTAAAAGAGTTTTCCTATCGCAAAGTAGCCATTGCCGGATCATTACTATGTGCCCTAGGCTTGGCGTGTACGAGCCCTGCCACCAGTATGGCGCATATAATAAGTACATATGGTGTTATAAATGGCATAGGCGTGGGTTTAGCGACTTCGGCGGCGTTTGTGGCCTTAAATCATTATTTCAAATATAAAAGAGGCCAAGCAGTGGGTTTGTCAATGGCGGGAACAGCATTGGGCATGTTGATCATGCCCCAGCTGGTTAGAGTTCTATTAGAAGCTTTTGGTTTTCGTGGAGCTGTATTAATATTAGCTGGCGTGGCTTTGAATGCTACGGTAGGATCGGTATTGCTACAGCCTGCCAAGTGGCATATGAAAGATGAGAAAATCGATGAAGAAATGATTGTCATCGCCGCTACAGCCCCAACTGAATTTAAAGTAATTCAAGAGGACGGCAACGAAGAAGATGCTCTACCAGAAATGAACACTTTGCTGTTTAACAAACACAATCACCAGCAACAACAAATGAGAAAGAACTTCTCGGAAATGGATATGAACACTATGGTTGGCTCTAGAATGGGCTTGCCTAAGAGACCAACCTTTCCTCGCATCATGTCTCTGGCTGGTGTCCAATCTGCTGCTAATGGTTTTGCCTCCAACAGTAATGTTAATATGACATTAAGAAATCGAAAACAATCGGTCACTTCTAACTTATCCTATATGGATTTCACTGGTTCCATTTTACAAGTTCATATGAATGTAGGTGATGATGAGTTTGAACAAAATGATCGTGAGCTAAAGAGAGTAACAACGGCGACGGGTGCATTTGGTAATGCTCATCGGGATTCATTTATTAAAATGAAACCTATTGAACTTGAGAAAGCCAGCGAAAATGCCCGCGAAAAAGAAACTGAAAAGAAACCTGGTTTCTGGGCAAGATTTGCTGATCTTATGGATGTAGATTTGCTAAAAGATAAAATGTTTCTTAATATACTCTTTGGTTTATCGATATTTTATGTTGCCGAAATGAATTTTAAAATGGTGACACCATTCTTCTTTGCCAATTTGGGCTATAACAAATCAGATGTGGCCTACTGTTTGTCTATAACAGCCATAACGGATATTGCTGCTCGTATTGTTTTGCCGCCGATTTTCGATCGAACGAATATTAAAAAGCGTACTGTATTTTTAGTATCAATTATATTTGTGGCCATAACAAGATCAAGTAAGTACAGCTTTTAAAATTTTAACTGAACATGACGAATAAAACAAGAAAATATATGTATATTTTTTATGTCCTATATCTTCAGGCCTAAAAATATAGATGTCAACTTTGAAGTTTGAGTTTTGCTTATATCATATTTTGAAGGCATTTTTTGTTAAAAAGAGAAAGGTATAAATTAATAATTTCTAAAATAAAACGCAGGGTTTTAAGAAATAAATATATATATATAATAAGTTTTTTTTGTAAATTGTGCAGATATTACATTACAATTTGTTTTACCTCAAATTTTGTTATTTTATTTCTTGCGGTAAAATTTTACCCAATTTGCCAAGCATATACTCGTATAACAGTGGCAAGCTTAAACGATTAAGCTAAGCACTAATCAGCACAAACAGTATGGATAATATTCAACATTTCGATTTTTCTACAAACATTTTTTTAAATATTGTCAAATACCCCAATTAACAACACAAACGGTTTGTACAAACGTACAATTTTGACCTACAAATTTCGTTAATATAATAATATTGTATTTGTTTCTGTATTACTCACTCCTATGCTTAAAGTATTAAATGAATTATATACTTATTTGGACTATTTTTATGTTCAGTTTTTTTTAAGTCAGAATCAAGTTTTTTTTTCTTTATATGCAGTTATTTTTTGAATTATGGCAACGCTGAAGTACACTGAGAGCAGGAACCAGTTGTTTTAATTACAACTCAGCTGAGTTGAGTTGTAAACCGTAATAGGGGCATACATCTCTAGAGTTTTCATTCGAGAGATACGATAGTATACTTGATATCGAATGCAGTGATTAGACCCCAGAATTCTTAATTTCAGTCCGATCTTAAAAATGGTTTATCTGTGAAATGATCTAGACGAACGAACTCAATGAAAAAGGAAGCTTTGTGCATAAATTCAGCTTTTTCTTAATTTTTTCAATGTTTGACATTTATTTCTTTTTTTGAACCGTTATAGGGGCCTAAATTTTTTTTAAGGGGTCTGTACACGGTCAAGCATTTTTCATCAAGCGCTATCGCAATATTAGTGAAAACTTATATATGACCGCGAATATTACGTCCAGCACACGTACACGAGTGAATTTGCCATCCTGACAAGCATTTTGACCATGTACAGACCCCATTAGAATCGGCTCACATTTGCCCAAAGCGACCCTCTAAGACAAAAAATCGCATATGGATGTTAACCCGGGGTTTACACATGCAAGTGCAAGTTCGAAAAACTCAATACACTCACACATTTTTATTAACACCATCACATTTTTCGTACTTGCAGCCCAACTTGCAAGAGAATTGGCTTGCAAGTAAATTTTTGACACTTGCAGCAAGTAAAATGACAAATAAAGAAACAGTGCTACCGTGGATGCCTTTTGTATTAATTTACTAGTAATTAGTAAAGTAAAAATTATGTTTATAGCTGATTTTCTGTGTATTAATAAAAATAAAAAAACAAAACAAAAATACTACTATACAGCAGCACATCTTTATGGTATTTTTAAAAATAAATTGCAATAATTTTGTTAACAAAAATTGTTAAAAAAATATTTTCTCAGAAATTAAATGATATCGATAACTACGGCAATACTGGATTCACATATTTTAAAAATAAACATAATATTTTCATCAAGATGGACCAAAAATAAAATTAAGAAGAAATTATTAAATCAATTTCGTGATAATGTTAACATGATAATATTTTTTAAACTCAAAAATAAAGCATTTTTCATAAGATGTTTTCGCTTCGAGAACATTTGAAAAATAAACTTGCAACTGATTGTGTAAACACTCAAGCTACTTGCAAGACTTTCGGCTATTTCTTCGACATTTTCGTCGTTAATACATATTCACTACTTGCAAGTAATAACTTGCATGTGTTAACTTTACACTGTAAAGGCACTGTAGATAATATTCGCCACAAATAACTCTTATATGTTGCTGCCCATCGTTTCCAAATAGGGTAAAATAATAGGCTTTACCTATTATAAATTTGGGATTGTTTTTTTTTTAATGCAAATGCTTTTAAGTTGTTGAATATTTTGTTTTCAAATGAGCCATTTTTGATTTTGTTGAGGCATATTTTTAACAATTTTTAGGGCATATTTTCGAGTTTTTACTGCAAATTTAATGCGCATAAAACTCGTTTTTAGAGCATTTTTCTTGTTTCCGTGATCATGGCCTTTAAGGTTAACTCTTTCCGTCAGAAAGCAGATAATGTTAGCTTTTCATAGGCAACCATGTTGCACTCGATGTAGGGTGTTATTTGATCTGACTTAATCACATAAAACCTAGTTTTATTAACATTTGTATGTATATAAATACTACATTAAGTTTAGCTTTCTTTCAAAGTTCAAAACTATTTTCAATTAAAAAATAAAATTTTTTCTAAGACTGATTATTGACCTACTTTTTACTACATACCATAAATATTTAACATGACTTATTTTATAATTTGTTTTTTTTTTTCAGTTATGGCCGAACAAACAGAATGGGGTCAACTTATGTTATGGCTGTCAATCTGTGGTTTCTTCAGAGGTTCAGCACTCAGTAACTTTACTCTTACAGTTTCGGAGTACTGCTCTCTGGAGAAATTACCTTCAGCCTTTGGTTGGCATTTAGTAGGTAAAGCATTATTTGTTATATGTTTTGGCCCTCTAATTGGTAAGTATAATATGGAAACTCTATTTAATTTCAACACGTTACTAATTGATTTGTATATATTTCTAGGACTCATACGTGATGTTACCAATAGTTATCCAATTTGTATTCATGCTCAAAGCGTGTGTATTCTATTGTGTGGTGTAGCCTGGACCATTGAGTATTTTATTGAATACTTACATTATAGAAAGACCAGAAAAGAGGTGGCAGCAGTTCCGTCTGATAATAATGCTCCAGATTTAAGCTGCAAACAATAAAAGATTTAGTTTATTGTTTGTATTTTTAATTTTTTTTTTTTATAAATGATAATAATGTACTTTAGACCAATTTACAATTGCTATACATAAGAAATAACTATACGAATGCATATGTACATTAATATGAGGGGTATAGGAACAAATGTTGCAATCTCCATTTTTTTATAATCTAATATTATAATACCTTAAGCTGCATTTCTTAAATTCTTGTAATGTGTGAATTTGGCAATACAAAAAAAAACGTTTATCGAGCTTAAATCAATAGACAAAAAAATATCAATCTCCATTGGAGATTGCTGCTTTTGTTTTCCTCACATATTGAAATGCAAAATTTTTTTTACTCATTTTCCGAAAAGTTGCACACTTTTCATTTTTGTAAGAAAAAATAAAACTAAAAGAAAAAAATAACATTTGATCAAAAATATGTATTTCTTATGTAATATGTATTTCTTTTTAATGTTGTTGTGTAAAGAAGCTGAAAATCAGAGCACGAGAAAATTTCCCACAAAAAAGAATCAAAAAACCGAAGTTATTATTCGTATCCGATTATATCAAATGATAGTTGTGTTTCATTAAATCAAACACAAGAATCTCCTTTTTTAGTATCGGATTTATTCCTTAACATCGGAGTGGATTTGGTTCAAACTTGCTTTATATCTTCTTCTTACTGTTGTGTACCGCATATGAAAACATCATATCCAATGCAAATATCTATGAGGATGTAGGTTTTTGTTATTTAATTTAGAAACTACAAACGTGGAGATAGCTACCTTTGATTTTTTACGTCTCATTTACAATAATACATCTACATATACATATTTATATTCTATTATTCGATCCAAGGCGAATTCACTAGAAGTGAGGTCAACTCTACAACAACACTGCTTTTATGGTCCGATTGTCAAAAATATTGATATTAAAAATAAAGGTTTGATTACATAAAAAACTGTAGTTTAAGGGGTCTGAACACGGTAAAAATGCTTGTCATGCAGGCGAATTCACGCGTTTACGTATGTTGGACGTAATATTCGCCGTCATATCTAAATTTATGAATTTTCCATCCAGCACCGTCAGTGGTACACATACAAACATATTTTCACTAATACTACCATAGCGCTTGATGAAAATCGCTTGACCGTGTACAGACCCCTTTATATACAAACTTTCACAACTCGACCACCGACAAAAAAACCACATGACTTGACCCCACATGCTAGTAAATTCGCCTTGATTCGATCGTAATTTTTAAACAAATAAAATAATAAACTAAACCCCAACTACTTTTATTTTCACCTTCTATATAATAAATAGTAATGGAATAATATATTTTTTATATGTATTTATGTATGTACTCGTATATCGTAAGTAGAAAGTTACTAATAAAATTGAAAAGATAAAACGAACTTGTATGTGATAGTTCAAAATTTTACCTATGTTAAGTATAAAAACTAAAAACAAATTAATTTTACATTTACCATAAAGAAACAACTACTGTTAATTATCTTCAAATACTTTATATACTTAAAATGAGTTTTTAATACTATATTTATTAAGATATTTTAAGTTAAAAATTAAAAGGATAATTGTACTTTTGAACTTAATCAATTTATTCGGAAACTTTAAATATTTATAATTTTAAGTTAAACTTACATTAAACATTAAATAACATTGTATTTTTTCAAACGTATTTATTGTTTGTTATGTATGTACATATTCGTAACAAATTTTAAAATAATTTATAATTAAAACTTATTTGCCAGTACTTGTACTTATACAAATAAACTTAATTTAGTATTTTATTGAAAATCCATTAGTTAAGTTCTTTATAAAACACTAGATTTTAATTTAATATAAGTAAAATTTTTATAAATTTTAAGAAAATTCTAAGCTGTAACTTAATAAATATTAAAACAAAAATTAAACAAAATTGTATTTAGTTTTTTTTATTTAAATAAATAGAATATCGTCGGTCACAGGTTGACAACTCTTAACATGTTTTTTTGTACTTTTCAGGAGACAAAAAAAAAACGTTATTACTCCGTTACTAAACCGTGTTGGAAGTAAATAAAAAAAAACCAAAATTAGTAGGAGATATTTATTGTAAGATGGTGTAAAGAAAACAAAGGTATTGAAATAATTTCAGATTAAAAAAAATTAAAAGAGTTGACAATTTCAAAAAATTTAAAAGTGAGTTAAGAGTTGTCAACCTGTGAACGACGATATTGAATAATTATTAAACATTGACATTTTAAACTTATTAGGCCCTAATCATGTAAGACGCAACGCAACGCCTAAGAATAACATTGAAAGCAAAAACAATGTCATATATATTTTGTAATTTTGTTGTTGCTTTCTACAGAAATTCATGTACCGTTTTAAAATTTTCAACGCCACAAGCAATGGATCGTAGAGTACCCATGAATTTATAATAGCCATATCTAGCATATGGTAAAATAATCGAATGTACCACTTTCGACTTTTCAATCTAATTTTATACCGCCCAAAATGCTATCCATAAGGTCAACTCCTCCCATATGGGCTTTATAGTCTTTGACTATTTTTGGCCAAGTTACTGAAAATTTTTTTTTTTTTTTTGAGTTTTATCAAATCTATTGGCAGTTTCAACCGGTTCGGCGCCTAAATAATTTAAAGCTAACGAAACAAGCTTTTTGCCCTTCCAGCATGTCACAAAATATCCATAATTTCATAATTTGCATTAAATTCCTCATATAAACCCCGTGCAACAGACCGTTTCCTAAATTCTTTTGCGGCAGGTAATTAGTTTTAGTTTGAATTGTTCCCAACGAGAATATTCTCTGAGTCAAAAGGTAATACATTCATGGAACAGACGTACAATAATTGTCAAAATAAATTACGAGGTCCATTTTTCGGGGAATTGAACGCCATAGTCTAACCACTGTATAAACTACTACACCAATGTCAGGCTCATCCGATAAGGTGTTGAAATCTTGTTTTCCAGAATATATTCCTAAGTTGTTGGCATACCCAGATAATGACATTAAATAAATTATTCTTTCTTTATGGGCTAGATTTGATCTGTTCCGTATAAACAGAGAGATTTTATATTTTCACAAACGCTATAAACCTTATTTTCTTCAATTTAACAAGAGATGTTTTATGTGTTGACTGCTTCAGTTCTAATCCTCGATTTAAGGAAACTTAAGTTTTGTAGTCCTGCGTAATGCAGTTCAGCCAGAACTACAAAAACTTAACGATAATTAATATGATTCATAACCATAAGGATGTTTAATTTAAGATACATTTATATAAAGGTTTAAATTTTATTAATTCTTTGATTAAAAAGGAATTCTCATATTAACAGAATTTAATAAAAAAAAAGGTTCTAAAAGGTTTTTTCGTATAAACTTTATGCAAATGAAAAGTTTTGACACACAAAAAACGCTTGCCGCTCTTATTTAGGTAGCTCAGTTATTGTCAAAGATTGTAACCTTCGCTAAAGGGTATAAAAAACTAATATGCATACATACATACACATACATATGTATTTATAATTCTTTAGAAGACTGAAAGCTCAACTCCATTTTATAACAAAGGTAATTAGCCGATTATTTTATTATTTACTGTAAGAATTTAAAAGAGTGTGAACATCAGATACTTTTATAAATGATAAAATATGCATTTATTTGCAGAAATGTTAAAAAAAAATTCCCGGGATTTTCAATTGTTTTCTATTCCCGCTTTCCCGGGAATTAATTGCGGGATTCCCGGGAAATTTTGAAGAAAATCTTTTTCTAAAACTTTAGTTAATCTATGTGGGTCTAGTGTCTTTAGTAGGTTAATCCAATTTAATATCACCACAATATTTACATTTGCTACAGTTAAAGGCTTATTAATCGTTTGAGAATGGGCTTTATATAGGGCCAATGATAAGTTATAGACCTATTTTCACGAAATTTTATTTCTTGTCTTAGCACACTGAAGTGTAAATTTTACAATAAAACTATAAGTTTTTGCGGTTAAGGGCGTAGTAAAGTGTTTTCCAAGATTGTGCTTTATATGCGGCATTTTAAGTAATTTTGAGTCTTATTAAAGTAGATTATGCTAAATTGCACCACAAAAGCATTATTTGTTTCGCTTTAAGCTATACTTACATGATTAACGAGATTGTTCTAAATATGAATCCGTAGGTAAATTATGGACCGACATTCACAAAATTTGGTGCCTTATAAAACGAACTTGTTGAAATTTAATGACAATAGGTGCATTCGCCACAAATTTATGTTAGTTTTTGTTGATATTTTAGGGAGGTAGTTCCACATTTGGGTGCATAACATTTTTCTACTGAAGCGATTCTGCTGAAATTCAATCCCAAACAGCCTAGAAGATCTAGAAACAATTTGACACCCATATGGCTAAATCGGCTAAGAGCGAATGAAGGACCCACAATACAAATCCTTTATCGGACCTTAGATGAATATTAAAAAAAAATTCACATCGAATGACAAACTTAGTATACCTTCATACACCACTGCTGATTAAGGGTTGTAAAATTGTAAAAAAAATATGTTACTAAATATATGTAGTAAATAAAATTTCTCCTTCCTGCTGAATTTGTTAAACCGTAAAATTATTTCAGAATTCCTACTTCGTAATGTTGTGGTTTCAGTTTCTAATCGCCCTTCCAAAAATTGTATACCACTAAAGCCTCTAGTACACGGCATGTTAAAAGCCACATGCGCATGTGGTTCTGACGTAATTTTGACGTCATCACACAACATTCAATGCTTATTGTGGCTTTGCATTGACGTCAGAGCCACATGCGCATGTGGCTTTTTACATTCCGTGTACTAGAGGCTTAAGACTTCAAAACTTTCATTCTAGTTATGCAAATGAGCTCAGAATTTGACAGTGTATATACATATATTGATTTATATGATGCTATTGGCATTAAAATTATCCATTAAGTGTCCTGAAAATACTTTAATCTTGAATTATTTACGTTTTTGGTATATAAAAGGTACTAGATTTAATCATTTTAAGCGTAATAGCCAGTAAGAAATATTAGTTTTATTAGAGAAATAAGTAAATAAATAAACAAAAAATTTTGAGCGGGAATCCCGGGATCCCGGGAATTTGATTTTTATTTCCCGCTTTCCCGGGAATCCAAAAAGTGCGGGAATAAAAAAACTCTACTGCCTTGCTACTTTCTTTACCCCTTTTCAAATCTCCTTTTGTATCATCTTGTATTTTTTTTGGATCCCTTTTGCCCCTTTTTGATCTAAATTTTTTTATGTTGGCAGTCAATGAACGCAGATGTGCGTGCCAGCTTTTATATCTTCGTATGTTTTTACTTTACCTCATAGCAGTGCATACGCTGATCGCTGATTTTTTCTAAATTCATTATAATGAATTTCCATTCCGTGAAGTTTTCTTACAAATAATCCCTAAACGCAAGATACCTTAAACTTGACCTTTTAAGGATATTAATGAAGCAGAGGTCAAATCGATAACCGCCGTACGTGGAAGTGTAATCGCAACAAAAATGCCGGTTTTTATAAACAAAAGTAAAAAAACTTAAAGTTCATCTATCTTCTATCTATATATATAAAATAGGATGTGTGTATGTATGTAACGTATGGACCCCAAAACGGCTAGGCCGATTTTGATGAAATTTTCAGGGAATCTTCAGAATATTCAGGCGGGTGGCACTGTGAAGTCTGATTTCTGATTTTCGGCCTGGGGGCGGAGGGGCGTGGCAAAATCCATAACTTGAGAACGGCTTCACCGCCATGGTCCAACTTAGGTTTTTACGGAAAGAAAATTTTGCCCCGCCCACTTTTACGCCCACTTTTTTCGATTTACCTAAAATCAGAAAACGGCTCCATCGAGTTGACTAATTTTTCTTTCAAATGTTCGTATTAATCAACTTAAAGTTTTCATCGAAAGAAAAATTTACCACGCTTACTTTTACGCCCACTTTTTCTATTAAGCGCATAACTGGAGAACGGCTTGACCGATTTTTTCTTTAAAATGATCGCCATGGTCCAACTTAGGTTTTTACGGAAAGAAAATTTTTCCCCGCCCACTTTTACGCCCACTTTTTTTGTAAGAAAAACTTTATGATAGGTATTTCATGGATTTTTATTTAAAGGCCGTAAATTTCGTTTAAAGATCAATTTAAATCGTCTGGTAATACAACACTAATGTTTGCTTAGGGCCAGCAACGCGGACCGGGTCAGCTAGTACATATATAAATGTAATGTTTTATTTATATATATGTAAGAAGCTCATTAGAAGTTTTAATGTTTGTTTTCAGTGAAAATAACTTAATAAATATGTTTGATTTTTCAAAATGTTGTCCCTTTTTTCAGAATTCCCCTTTTCTTTTTGTGCCACTTATTTTTTTTAAATCCCCTTTTTGTGCACCTTTTAGAAATATTGAACTGCAACGCTGCCCTCCACAACCAGTTGTTAAGAAAGTATAGGTACTATGTGTGAAACGTTTTCAATATTCATCGAAGATATATTTTCCAAATTCTATTTATATTTTTTTATTTGTTATACATAAATACCTACAATATAGCTTTTAATTATTAGGGAAGTAACGAATACCGATACCGATATATCGGCGGTAATTAGGTTTTGCCGATACATCGGTATCGCATATCCGATTGGTGCAGAAATATTTAAGTTTTCAAATGAGTTCTGTCGCATTAACGATCCATCTGGGATTTTTAGCAAAAATCTTACTAATTTAAATTTTAAATATTTTTAATCTCTTACACTGTTCTTTTCTATAAAAACATTATTTATTTTAAATCATAAAATTAAATTATTCATAAAATTAAACTCGTTGTTTTTTAAATCAACTTTAAATATTACTAATCTCTTACACTATAATTTTGTATAATAAAAAAAGTATTCTATTTGAGTTTTGTCCGTTTTGCCATGAGTTCAAATTTAATATTCGTATCGGTATCGGCGATATTTATTTTCGAGTATCGGTATCGTATCGGCGAAAAGGCGTATCGTTACGTCCCTAATTACACTTCTCTAATGCACTAAAAAGTTGAATGAGATTTGCAGAATTCAAAACTTTAAAGTAAAATTAAAATCTAGGTAAAATTTTTGCTCCAAAAACTGAGTGCTCCTTTTTTTGTTGCTCTTTGCTTTGTTATTGATTAGAAAAATAACGGCACTTTTAGAAAATCAAAACAAAGTAAATTGGGATAATTAAATATTTAAAGATTATAAATAATATTTAAGTGACACGCGCGAGTAGAAAATGAACATTTTTAAGAACGAGCCAAGAGCTGGGCGACCATCTATATTATCTGAAGCCGAAAAACGCTTTATAATTTTCTGCATAGGATATACACAACGTCCCAACATTGGTGGAAACACTTTCTCAATCTTAAGACTTGAACCAAATCGAAAATCTCAAGAAACACTTAGATAGAAACATTATGGAAAGGGAAATTCGAAACCAAAAAGATTTGAGGCAGACTTTACAAGAAGAATTGGCACATATTCCATCGGAGGTGACCCAAAATTTAGTCAATTTCATTCATACAAAATTGGAAGTCATAATTAAAAATAATGGAGGAGAAACAATATATTAAATATTATTAAAAACTGTGTTGTAAGTGATATTTTTATATCAATCACAAGTAAGCACTCACTTTTTGGAGCAATAATTTTACATAGATTTTAATTTTGCTTAAATGTTTTGAATTCTGAAAATCTCTTAAAATTTTTAAGTACATAATAATAAAATACCAAATAAAAAATATAAACTGAATTTAGAAAATTTTTGTATATTACATTAAACCCTAATTAGAACATTAAAGTTGTTAGTGAGTACTCGGTTTTTGAAGCAACTGTTTATTCTGGGTCTTTGAATAATTTTAAGCCGATTTAGCCATGTCTGTCTGACCGTCTGTTGCAACTTCGCTCACTTTCAAAAACTCCAAAGAAAAGAACAGTGTTGGTGTTAAATTGTTTCTAGTTACTCTTAGCAGAGTGCGATAAAAATTCAGCAAAATCGATTTAGTAGGAAAAAAATTATGAATCCAAATGTGAAACCAACACCCCAAAAAATTTATAATTTTGTTAAAAAAACTAATATAAATAGTGACGAAATGCATATATTGATATAAGATTTTACGCAAATTCGTTCCACACGACTAGAAAGCATTCAAAATTTCGAGAAGATCGGTCCATAATTTACCATAGACAACATATAAAGCCCAATCTCGGAAAAGTACGCGCAAGACAGTAACGAATAAGTCTATTGTAATAAAACTTATTGTTCATATGCCTAGAAATCACACTTTCAGATTTCGTGAAGATCGGTCCATAATTTACCATGGGCCCAATATAAAGCCCACTCTCGAAAAACACTTTAGTACTGCTAAAACCGTAACAAATAGTTCTATTGTAATAAATTTTAGTCTGTCACAGTTTTATATGACTAGAAATCGCACTGTCAAATTGCCCACTCCTGAAATATTTTTACTGTCGGTGGAGGGTATCAAAGATTCGGCACAGCCGAATATTGCCCTCTTATGGTGTTTTCTCTTCTACAAAAAAAATACCACCTTGTTAAAAGGTACATGTATAAAATGTCTTGCCGACCCTGTAATAATGCAATTTTAAATTTGACGAGAATAAAACTCAAAATTGGACCACCCTGTTTTTAACAGCTGACAAAAAGTTTGTTCTTCAAAATATAAAAAAGATATACTACATACATAAATAGATTGATATATAAATGGACAAAATGAATGACGAAATTCCAATTTCTTTAGTTTGTTTTTTATAAACTACTAGCATTAAACTCGTTACTTCGTTAGCTCCTTTTATTTCGTGGACATTTTTTTAAGCCAAACTTTATGTTTCTAAGTTTTAAACCGCTACCTTGTAATAGGTACGATTTTCACCTCTTAAACGTTCGAATTTCGAAAATGTACCAAATTTTTATTTGTATTTTTTAGATACGTTACTGTGATATTTTTTTATTTCAATGTTTATTGGTTTAATAGATGGATTGTGTGGCAAAAAAGTTTTAAAATACAGGTTTTACCCGTTCACACCCCAAAAAGGGTCGAATTTCATAAAAGTACCAGACACCTATCCGCTTATTTTTCTAAAGAACAACGAAAAGTATAAAATATTTTTTGTATCTTTTTTAGTTTTGGAGATATAAGGTTACCGAATTTACCCGTTTTTACCTTTTTTACCCCCTAAACATTCGAATTTCCAAAAATCTCGTCTTAGTGGATCGATTTGGGGAGAGACTAACCCCTGGTCCAAGTTTTAAGTTTTTAGCTTCAGGCGTTTATGTTGTGCGATGATGAATCAGTCAGTCAGTAACGTTACAATTTTATATATGTATATAGATGTAAACAAGAAAATAAATACCTTTGCCAGATTGCTGATTAACTAACACCAAGTTTTTCAGATTTCTTGATTTGACGTTTTTTTCAAAAACAATTTTATAATACCGAATCCACTTAAATTTTATATCACTAATAACCTATCATTAACAATTTAATGCTTTCTTATATTTTTACTTTTAAATTATAGAAAAAATAACTATTAAAATTTTTAATTTTTACTGTCCTGATTAGAGAGATAAACAGAAGCCATCTTTTTACAGGGCATTATCAACACTTTCGATTTATACGGCGCGTAAAATGCAATGCCTTAAGCCATAAGTAAGGCTGAATTTTTTAGAATAAAACAAGCCACCCTTTTAGAGAGCGAAGCATTTTTAAGAAACGAAGACCAAATTGCATTTTTTTTAAATAAAATGTCACATTTTTTGTAGAAAAGAAAACACCATTACTAATGCTCCTATTACGGTTTACAACTTTTTGTTTTGTTTTTGTTAACCGCACTATAACAGAGTTGTAAACCATAATACAAAAACTGCAAAACTGCAACTGAACTAAAGTTGAGTTGTGAACCGTAATGGAGGCCTAATTCTTTTTGTTTAAAAATAGCAACGCATGTGTTATATTGTTCTTATTTTTTTTTTTTTTTTTTTTATTATTTAATAGATGTAACTTTGCTTTTTCTTCATATCAATTTTTTATACATATTATTGTTATGTGCCCTTCGATAATAAAAGAATTTATGCATTCAATCTTTAGTTTATATGAAAATTTTTACAAAAAACCCACTATCTAACTGATAATTAAATATTTATTAAAAATGCTTAAAAAAAATTCTGGAGCACTTACAACTTTTGATTTTATTCCTTTACATTTAACACCACACTGATTTTGGGGATCAAGAGATATTGTCAAGTCAGAGAATTTCATAGTTTCTGTTTTGGTATTATCTTCGTCTAATTGGTGACTTGGTGAGAATCCCTCTTTAAAGATAATAGAAACAAACATGTAAAATTTGATAAGATAGTTTGATATAAAATATGTACATATTTACATTTATATAAATTATTTTATTCTTTTGTTTTTTGCTATAACTTAAATAAAAAGGGTGCTGGTTAAAATTAACTCTTTATGTCCTAAATGTCCAGCAATGTTGCAGAGTGTCTATGAAATTTGACCTACTTCGTCACATTTGGTAGTTAAATAGTAGATTTTGCGGAATTTAACAACAACAAAATCCCTGCTGGAAATTTGTTTCAATTGTTCTTAAAGCACTTATCCCGTGACCAGTGAACACAATATTATAATAAAAAGGAACGAATTGTGATAGGTGAAAACAAGACATAAGACTTAAGCCCTAGTTAGCTGACAGTAACAGTAATGTAACCGTACAGTAAACAAGTAAGAAAAGTCTATTTTCTACAGACTTGGACGTTACGGTTATGTGGAACGCTTTTGTGCAAGTTCGGACTGTTTCGTTATGCATGTGGAACAGAGCTATGGTTTACTTGGGACAATATCTGAGACAGGCATTATATTACTCGAAATTGAATGTCTCCATTTAGGTTATTTCAGTGACCTGTTACAAAGCGTCAAAAAGGTGCCAACATGGCAATGTCCTAAGACATTGCCATGTTAAAGTGACAAGTTCCGTTAAATTTTAAATACAATTTGAAATTGTTTGTTTATTTAATGACTTAAACAATTTTTCTGTAAAATCAAAGTTATCAATGAAACAGTTTTATAAAATAAAGTTAAGTTCAGAACTAACAAATATTTGACGAAAAAATCCAAAAAAAAAACGTGACCAGTAAATTGATCAAACTGTGGCTTTATTTTTTACAATTTCTATTTATTTACTAAATTTTATTTGTTAGAAGATAATTGTATATTGTAATTTAGAATTTGTTAAATGATATTTAATTTAGACAAACGTGTTGTAAAAGCAAATAATTTTTTAATAAAACTAGGGGTTACGTGTATAATAGGTGTTAACACAGCTTAAGATATGTAAATCATTCAAAATAAAATTTACTAGTTATAACTTTTTAAAACTGTGGCCGTATGGAAAACACGAGAAAAATACACTTAAAATCTTAAACAAATTTCACTAATTATTTAATATAAATTTATGTTATTATGCATGCGCATTAAATTCTGATTCCATTGAACTAATTTTTGGACATTAAAACCGAACATCAATGTCAGTTACCTTGTTTCGAAAAATGGATTTACCTTGTTTTTCCAAAAAAATAGTTTTTCAATTTATTTTTATATTTTACGGAATTAAGGCAACTTTTGTAATCATTTGTGGATAAACATTAACTATATGACTCAGCATGTTAATTTACTCATTTTCTTAACGAAAAAATGGTTTTTCCAAAAATATTTTTTTTTCCTTTTATTATCAAAAATAAGCTGAGTTTTTCTTGATTTTATAAAATTCATAGGCCAGTTTTGGGATGTGGATTCACGTTATACATATAGAGATATTCTTAATAAAAAACTCTCTTTTGTAAAAAATAAAAAAAAACACCACAAATTGACCCCCATTAACTCACATAGCCCGCCTTAAGGGTCGCCACTGATTTTGATCCAAAACATTGGTTCGTTTTGTTACCCTGCTTCCGGATGTGGATATATGTTCCTCAAAGATTTGAAAATTAATAACTTTAAAACTATTACTCGTAACGATTTCAGGTGTTTGCCAGTCGTATTCTATGAATCAAGAAATTTTATGAATTCTCGGGACTTGCAATATTAATGTTCAATATTTTGACCCAAAGAGCTTCTGACCCGAAATTGTTCTATTTCGCTCTTTTTCTCTTATATTTTTAAACAACGGCATTTTAAACTTCTATTTTTATCTGTTTTTTTTTAAGATACTATGGAGTTACCTTGTTTTTTAAAAAAATGCATGAAGTTCAGAAAAATTGGTATTTTTCTGATTTTTGCCTTTCAAATAACTTTTAAATGAGAAACTATATCAAAATTTCAATCTGACAGAAAGATAGTTAATGAAACACACTTTCTTTTTTTGGTGTTATCTTCGAAAAAGTGGAGTTAACTAGTTTACCCATACGCCCACAGAAAGTTAGAATTAGAACACATTTGTGACTTTCTATAAATTCTACAAAAAAATAATTTGTCCACAAACATTAACAATTATTTTGATTAAATGTAGGTACTCATTTATTTTTTATTTTACTCAGACTTCCCTTACAAACACAAACAACGATAAACACTAAAATGGTCCACTTTTTATTATAAAGACCAATTGAAAAAGTTTAACTTCAAAAAGGTACTTTTTAGAGCCAAAAGCGATAAAACTACTAAATTATGTATATTGATAGCAAACTACCAAAGCGATCTAGTTCGTCAAAAAATATACCCACCAAGTAGATTCGTAATGTAAATATTACCATAGTTGGACACTTCTTCCCGAAAGATGTAACTATATACATAAATTAAAATGGAATAGCAAAAGCGATTTATTTTTTCTAAATAGCGAAACTATTTAGATTATTTTTCATCGAAATTGTTTGCAGGGTTCTCTAGCATATATGAAGGTACATGCATACTAGAGTTTTTTTATTCCCGCACTTTTTGACTTCCCGGGAAAGCGGGAAATAAAAATCAAATTCCCGGGATCCCGGGATTCCCGCCCAAAATTTGTATTTATTTCTTTACTTATTTCTTCAATAAAACATATATTTCTTACTGACTATTACGCTTAAAATAATTAAGTCTAGTATCTATTATATAATAAAACGTAAAAAATTTAAGATTAAAATTATTTTAAGATACTTAAGACGATATTTTTATGTCAATTGGACCATAGAAATCAATATACGTATATACATTACATCTTACATCCAATTTCATCAAGTTCAGGTAAAACTTAACTGTTACCTTAACTTCCAGCTAACAATATATTTTCGACATTTATAACTCGAAGTTAATTATAACTGAACTTGGTTAAATTGGCCGTTAGTGAAAAAAAATTTCTGGAAGGGCGATTAGAAACTGAAAAAAATTTATCCTTTAACAAGTTCAGCAGAAAGGAGAAATTTTATTTACTACATATATTTAATAACATATTTTTTTTACAATTTGATAGCCCTTAATCAGCAGTGGTGTATGAAGGTATACTAAGTTTTTCATTCCATGTGATATTAAGGTCCCATAAAGTATTTTATTATTAGTCCTTTATTAATTCTAAGCCGATTTTGCCATTTGGGTGTCCAATTGTTTCTAGATCTTCTAGGCTGTTTCGGATTGAATTCCAGCAGAATTGCTTCAGTAGGAAAAGAGTTATGCACCCAAATGTGGAACTACCTCCCTAAAAATTCAACAAAAACTAACATAAATGTGTAGCGAAATGCACCTTTTGTCATTAAATTTCAACAAATTCGTTTTATAAGGCACAAATTTCGTGAATATCGGTCCATAATTTACCTAAGGCTCCATGTTTACACTTATCCCGTAAATCATGTAAGTATGGCTAAAAGCGTAACGAATAATGCTTTTGTGGTGCAATTTAGCATAATCTAATTTCATAAGACTCAAAATTACTTAAAATGCCGCACATAAAGCACAATCTAGGATAACACTTTACTACGCCCTTAAAATTTACACTTCAGTTTGCTAAAACAAGAAAAAAGATTTTGGAAGATGGGTCTATAATTTATCATAGGCCCTATATAAGGCCCATTCTCAAAAATTAGCTTAATAAGCCTTAAACTGTAGCAAATTTTAATATTGTGGTAAAATTAAGTTGGATTAAACTAGTAACACAGTCTAGACACTAGTCCGACATAGATTTACTAAAGTTTTAAAAAAGATATTCTTCAAAATTTCCCGGGAATCCCGCAATTAATTCCCGGGAAAGCGGGAATCGAAAACAATTGAAAAACCCGGGAATTCCCGGGACGGGAAATCCCGGGAACAAACTCTAATGCATACATATGGAGGTATATAGTATTTTAATGACGGCAATATAGCTACAAAGGAATGTATGTATGTGTGTGTACATTTTCTCACCCTACCTTGATGATATATTTGGAAAAAGTTAGTTAAGTATCAATAGCCTTTTTCGATACCCAAAATTATTTCATAAGCACTGGAACCTTTTTAAGAATATTCTTATGTGTATAGGGTTAGATACAGATCAATGATGTTGAAGACATTTTGGAAAAGTCTCTACGTAGCCCGAAAAGTATCCCTATTTTCCCTACGCACTCAAAAGAAAAATCTTTACAACTTTTAAATGATAATTATTATCAGATAATATATCAAAGCAAATAAAAGCGTTGGTGTTAATGTATAAACATTTGATTTTAATTATGACAAATGAATACATACCATTAAATCAGTTCTTTTTATGAACTAAAAAATAAAAAAGAAAAAAATAATATAAAAACCCAAAAAACAAGTGATATTCACATTGTATTTTGTACTTTTGGATTTTGTTTAGATACTAGAAAAATTAATTATTTGTTAGTTTTGACTTACTAGTTTTGACAATCGTACAGGTGGAAGGATATCATTTTTTTAAATGCTTTTCGGTGAACTGGAAAGTATATTCGTCTTCTTAAAACGAGCGGACAATGAAAATTGAAGATACAACTTTATGACTAAAGGTATGTTCAGACCTAACAATTATTTGACGAAAAAATCCAAAAAAAAAAGCGTGACCAGTCATTGATCAATTTACTTTAACTTTATTTTTAACAATTTATATTTACTTATTAAACTTTATTTGTAATAAGATAATTGTATATTGTAATTTAGAAACTGTTAAATGATGTTTGATCTAGCCAAACGTTTTGCAAAAGCAAATATTTTTCTTATAGAACTAGTGGTTACGTGTATGATGTCAAAATATTTAATAGGTGTGTAAAACTCTTTCGCTATCTGTATTTTCATGTTGCAGTGATAAATCAAAGATAGCTAATTTCGAATAAAGGGGAAAATAAAATTGTTATTCAAATTTTTTATTTTGGTGACTTTACCCCGAAAGTTGTTGATGCCCATCTAAAAGAGAGTTTCACAAATTTACCACAAAATCAAAGTTAAAATCGGGGCAAGCGATCACTCAAAGAAATTTAACAATTTCTAATGTTGACCTAGAAACAATTTTATCAGTATGTTGTCACAAATCGAGAAATATTGCCAAATATATACAGTTGTGCCACATTTTTAAGAAGTTCCTACATTTTATTGATTTCAAAATATCTGTCCTTCTTTTCCCTACGGCCATTTTTTAGTAGAAAATCTCTACGAAGAATTTCCCTACGTATAACATCACTGTTACAAGTCCACCAACGAGTTTGATACTTTTTTCGGTAGCAAGTGTCATAATTTCCAAAAGTTATTTAAATATTAACAATTGAAGCAACGCCGCGAATAAAGTTGTAAAACACACTTTTTGCAAATCCTGTTTTTTGCAGATTACCGTTAATATTACTCTCTTACATTGAAATGGTTATACGGAATGGAATAACGTTTTAAAAGCCGCTTGGGTAGTGGAAACACGTTTAACTGACATCGCGATTTTGGATATAAACTTTTTTCCACTAATTCCTTTTCTTCTTGTTAAGGCCCAACTAAAATATGCATAAGCTTGCTTATGCTTCTGTCAAAAATTAACAAAAAGTCTCTCAAATGCATTAAAAATAAAACAAAACAAACTCAAAAGAACATTTGATTCCGTACGGAAAGTGCGATCAGTTGCACACTTTGCTTAAGTAAATGAAATATTCATAAAACTTGACAAAAAGTTTCCTAAAGTTCAATATGTATTTGCACAGTTGCTTAAGCCAATTTAAGCATAGAGTTGGGCCTTTATGTTTTATTATAATACAGTGACATATTACTCTCTTACATTGAAATGGTTATACGGAATGGAATAACGTTTTAAAAGCCGCTTGGGTAGTGGAAACACGTTTAACTGACATCGCGATTTTGGATATAAACTTTTTTCCACTAATTCCTTTTCTTCTTGTTAAGGCCCAACTAAAATATGCATAAGCTTGCTTATGCTTCTGTCAAAAATTAACAAAAAGTCTCTCAAATGCATTAAAAATAAAACAAAACAAACTCAAAAGAACATTTGATTCCGTACGGAAAGTGCGATCAGTTGCACACTTTGCTTAAGTAAATGAAATATTCATAAAACTTGACAAAAAGTTTCCTAAAGTTCAATATGTATTTGCACAGTTGCTTAAGCCAATTTAAGCATAGAGTTGGGCCTTTATGTTTTATTATAATACAGTGACACCTCGATTACCCGTAACAGACAGGGGAGCATTTTGGAAAATCAATATCTCCGATTATTTGAGAAATACTTTTGAGTAGTTTTTTGTGTGTTTCTTATGAAATTATAAGGAATATTGTTGTATGTATCTCCATACATATTTATAAAATAAAAAAATTCCACAAGGTTTAATGTACAGATTAACGTATGTATGAACCAGATTAAATAATATAAGGAAAAAAGTATTTTTACAGAAAATGCTTCCAGTACGTTGCGAGAGAATTCCCTTTCTTCGTTTTTTTTTCGCATTTTTTGCTTGTTTAAAAGTAAACGAAAAACAGAAAATTTGTTTATAACTGCGCACTGCCGGATGATACAGGTGGGCGTTGCAAAAAAATTAAATCGATACAAAACAATTCTTTGTATATCCCGTATAAATAATGTTGCTGGTTAATCGAATTACCGATAATCGAGGCTCTTCTGTAAATAAAAAGACATGCAATTAAAAATGTTTGCTTTTAAAGGGAATTAAAAAACGACGTCGTAAAGATCCTCAAATGAATTGGGTGAAAATCAATCCCATTTGTTTCATTTCCGACGTTGCTGTAAATCGTTACTATCTCGGATAGGGTAAAGGGCAAAGTAAACCACACTAATGTCAATATTTTACGTTTGTACAAATATTTTGTGTTGTTAATTAGGGTGTTTGTTGTTTGGACAAACATTTGAAGCATGTTTGTAGAAATATTAAATTTGTTTAATAATTAGCAGACATGTTGGATATTTTCCAAACTATTTGTTATGTCTATTGCTAAATGAAATCATTTAACCGAAAACTTTGCAAAGTGAAGACGTTGCAGAAGAAAGATTGAAATCATTTTCAGCCGTAAATTCTAATTTTTTAAGCAGCATTGTTTACCACAAGATAGCTCTTTGCTTAAACCACTCTTTACTCCAAATTATTTTCCTTTATTTTATATTTCTCCACCGTTTTAAATAATAAGTGAGCAAAACTGCCGCAGCACTACCGTCGTCGTCTGCATTCATTGAAAACAAAACATAAATTAAAAAGTAATGTTTGTACGAAATATGATTGTGTTGTTTATTGGGGAACATGCAACGGAAACCAAGTGTGTGTGTTTGGCAATCCAATTGTGTGGTTTATTTTACCCTTAAGCAATCAAATCAGCTTTCACAGAATATGATTTTTACCAATTTAAAAGGGTCCGCCTTAAAAAAAAACACCAGATATAACAAAATTCCTGTAAAGATAAATAATTGCAGACGTATTTTACGTTATCTTTTAATTTGTACTGGTAGTGGTTATAAGATAAGAGTCATAAAATCATTTAAATATTTCACAGTTGTAACATAATAAGTTTCTGTATAAATTACTTTAGCAATTACATTTTTCTATTCAATATTTACATAGTTAATATTTAAATTACCATAATATACATATTTAAATGTGTTATATATGTATATATATATATATATATATATATATATATATTTGACCGACTCAAGTTGTATGGAGCCGAAAAAAGTGTTTTAGTTACCCCTCTGAAAATAAAGGTTGATATGTTTTATGATGATTCCCAAAATATTTTGGTTCTAGTGTTGACCATCCGTGAGCTGGACCATTTAAAAAAAAAGGTTTTTTTTTCAGTGTGAAAAATTAGTTAAGCTCAAGGTCAGTTTTTTTTAATTTTTTTTTTTTTTTTTTTTTTTTTTTTTTTTTTTATTTAAAAAATGTTTCCAATATTTTGAAATCCACTGGATCTCATCTTCAGGGTACTACAATTATAGTTAACAAAAAATAAAACATAATTTTAACATTAAATGAATACATATTGTCCCACTGTGTCATAAAACATATAAACAGAAAATAAGCGCACAAAAATAAAAACTTACAAGAGTAACAATAATAAAAAACACGTCACACACGGTTTTCAGTTTTTCGAATTTTTTTATATTTTGCTCCAAGACGACATAAATAAAACTTGGTATCATCGAAAAGAGTTTTTGAAGCAGCATCCAATGGTATATAAAACTTGACCACTTGCGACCTACTAATTGAGATATTAAGCTAAATACAAAATTTTGTTTCGGGTTTTCATACAAATTCTACGTATGTGGAAGTAATGTTCTGCTTTTCAAATTGAATCTGTTTTAAAATAATGTTAATTTATATATTTTTATAATTATTCACATAAACTGCGAAAATCGCGATATATTTTATGTTTTTTTCATATATATAGGCAATATGGGTATAAAACTTTTTAATTTTTTAATTTATCAAAATGTGAAAAATACAATAAAAAAATATAAAGTTAATAAAAAATACGTAGAATTTTTATGAAAATCCGAAACGAAAATATGTATTTAGTTAAATATCTCAATATGTAGTTCGCAAGTGGTAAAGTTTTATATACCATTGGATGCTGCTTCAAAAACCCTTTTCGATGATAACAAATTTTAGTTATGTCGTTTTGGAGCAAAGTACAAAAAAATTCGAAAAACTGAAAAAAGACCTTTTTTAAAAATGGTACAGCTCACGGATGGTCAACGTTTGAACCAAAATATTTTGGGAATCATCATAAAACATATCAACCTTTATTTTCAGAGGGGTAACAAAATCACTTTTTTTTGAGTCGGTCTAATATATATATGTATATATCTAGGAAAGCTGATGGAACCTGGGCACGCAGTGCTGCAGAGAAGGCTGCAAGTCTTCAGCCTTCGCTTTAAATGCATCCGAGCGCAGTCTTTCAACCGAATAGACCAACAAATTATTTTAGTCTCGGTGAGTGATTCACAGATAAATATTAATTCTCAAGTAGAGTTTTTTAATTCCAGCACTTTTTGGATTCCCAGGAAAGCGGGAAATAAAAATCAAGTTCACGGAATCCCGGAACTCCCGCCCAAAAATTTTTATTTATCTATGTATTTACTTATTTCTCCAATGAAACCAATATTTCTTACTGGCTATTACGCTTAAAATAATTAAAAATAGTATCTATTATATAACAAAAACGTAAAATATTTAATATTTAAATTATTTAGTACATACATACATATATTTAATAACATATTTTTATACAGTTTTATAATCCTTAATCAGCAGTGGTGTATGAAGGTATACTAATTGCCCGTTCGCCGATATCGAACGTTAACGTTCGCATAGTAAATACCATTTAAAACAAAAACAAAATTTCAAAAATTGTTTTTGTTTAAAATGTAATTTTCTATACGAACGTTAACGTTCGCGGCGAATAACCAGTAAGTTTGTCATTCCATGCGAATCTTTTTTTTTTTTTTTTGCATCTAAGGTCCCATTAAGTATTTATATTATTAGTCCTTCATTAATTCTTAGCCGATTTAGCCATTTGGGTATCAAATTGTTTCTAGATCTTCTAGGCTGTTAGGGATTGTATTTCTGCAGAACCGCTTCAGTTGGAAATGAGTAATGTACTAAAATGTTGAACAACCTCCCTAAAAACTAAACCAAAACTAAAATAAATTTGTCGCGAAATGCACCTATTGTCATTAAATTTTAACAAATTTGTTTTATAAGACCCAAAATCACTTGAAATGCCGCATACAAAACACAATCTAAGAACACACTTTAATACGTCCTTAGCCGCAAAACATTATAATATTCTTATAAGATTTACACTTCAATTTGCTAGGATAAAAAAAAATTTCGTGAAGATAATTCTATAATTTATCATAGGCCCTATATAGAGCCTATTCTCAAAAATTATCTTAATAAGCCTTAAACTGCAGCAAATTTAAATATTGTGGTCAAATTAAGTTGGATAAAACAACTAAAGACACGAGTCCGACATAGATTTACTAAAGTTTTAAAAAAAGATTTTCTTCAAAATATCCCGGGAATACCGCAATTAATTCCCGGGAAAGCGGGAATGAAAAACAATTGAAAGTTCCGGGAATTCCCGAGAACAAAGTCTATTCCCAAGATATCAAAATGGTTATCCGTAAACATATAAATACCAAAAAATCAGATGCGGGATATGACTTGATATCACAATCCATGATGGAGAACCTATCTATTATGGCCATAAATGTAGTAAGTTTATTATTTAATGCGATATTTTTAAAAGGGTTTTTCCCCAGAACTTAGAAAGTATCTAAAATAATAATGATACTAAAGCTGGTCAAGAATTCAACTCTAACGTCACCTTATAGACCTATTAGCTTATTTCCTTGTCTATCGAATATATTTATATAAAATTACGGCGCTACGACCTAAGTCCCCAAAACCAAAATAAACTAAGTCCCTAAATTTTTATGAACCATATTTAGGGACTTATTTCATTCTTTAAACCCTAAAACAGAAAAAAATTAGGTAAAATTCCTAGAATGAATTAAAACTGGCGATGGCCAAATTGAAAAAATATATCGATATATAACGTATCGAAATTTTAAAACATATTTATAAATGTACAAACATATTACATGTAATTCCATTCTAACTTTTTATTGTTTTTTTTTTTTAATTTCAAATTTACTGCCTGTCCCTCTATTTCGAACGAAACTTTCATTCGCTTAACTTTTATATACAAGTAAACTGTGCAATATTTTATTTTTAATATATTAGAACATGCTCAAATAAAAAAAACTAAATACATATTTTTTTTATTATTAAAATTCCCACTTTCATGAGTCTATTGTTGCTAATACGCCCTAATTAAGTCGATCCTTTGCATAATTGTAGGAACCCTTTCCAGAATATTTTTTCCGCGCTTATTTTTTTGTTGTCATCTCTTAAAAAACCGAGACAAAACTGAACTGTGTAATGTATAAAAATGTACAATTGAAAAGCGCCGTTATTTGCATAATATTAGTTAAAAAACATATGATGCAAATCTTAAAAAACTACAGTATTGTATGCAGTTGAGCAACGGTTAAATTGTTGAATTTTATTATAAAGAGTTCTTAAAAATATCGAATTCGATAGTCGTAGATAAATATCGATGTATCGATATATGGGTATTTTTAATATCATATTATCGATTATAATATTCTTAAATATCGATATTTTGATGTATCGATATTTATTGCCCATCCCTAATTAAGACCCTAAAATATATATTATATATGTATTTGGGGGGTTATTTCATATTTCTGGGGATTTGTTTAATTTTCAAAATAGGGATTTTAATTCATAATGAACTTATTAATTGGGTTCGTAGAGCCGGAAATCACCATTATTTAAATGACAGGAATATTTTTGCTCAGGCTTTTGACAAGGTATGGCGTAAAGATTTTTGTTTTAAAATCAAATGCCACAAAACAAATTATAAGACAGTTATTTATCAGACCGTTTGTTTAGGGTATGAAACAATGAATATGTGACAAGAGAATATAAGATAAAAGCTGGTGTTCCAAAGCGGAGTGTTCTTGGATCTATCCTCTATTTAAGATACACATCAGATTTGCCTATAAGCGATAAACTAACCATTTGCAGATTTTCGGATGATGGAGCTATTCTCTGTTCGCATCTCGTCACCTATGACTATCTTAGTCAAGTGAAAGCTTGATTGTAAAATTGGCGAATTCGAGTAAACGAGTTAAAATGTAAACACGTAACCTTTACACCCAGAAGAAATTATCCACCTGTCACACTTGATAATGTTACAATACCCCAGTCTGATATTGTTACATAACTTGGTATACATTTGGATAGACGGCTAAATTTGCATTGGCATATAGAAACCTTTTAAATTCACTGGTTAATTAGTAGCAAATTTTAGCTTAGCCTAGACTATAAAGCGATCATGTATAAAACTGTTTTTAAATCGATTTCGAGATATGGTATCCAAATATTGGACATCGAACTTATACAGAGGGCGCAATCGAAAATTTTTTGAACCATGACTGGATCGCCGTGGTATATAAGAAATGAGAACGTCCAAAGGGACTTAGAGATTCCAGTGGTAAAAGATGGATTTCGCAAAGTCCATGCAAAATATATTATTAAACTTGAAAACCATCAAAAAATTCGGTTGCAAAGCGCCTTTCTTAACTTCAAATGCGAACAAGGTTTCGAAGAGCCGATCTTCCATCCACAAAAATTTACTAACAGAATTTTTTTTTTTTTTAGTATTTGTTTATTGAATCTTCATATATTAAATATGAACTAACAATAATTAATCAAATCTTATCCTAATATTTACTTTATGTCCTGCCAGTGCTAGAAAAAAAAGATTTAGTCATCACGGTTTCTGTTCACATGTGTAGGTGTTTATCGCTCATCTGATTGGGTGAGTGCTGCAGTGTCTCTTCTTCTTACAGAAATAACGGTGGGGTGTCACAAAGCCATAGGACATAAAGCCATATGGCGTTAAGTCCCATTCCATTGTGACATAAGGGCATATGCCATTAAGTCTCATTATAATGGGACTCAACGCCATAATTTTTTTTCCGAAAATGAGACATAAAGCCATATTTTTTTCCGGAGACACTAAAGTTAAGTATTGAAATCTGGCTTCGCATACTAAAGTTTTTCTGCGTGGTGTTTTTTCCTCCAGTAGGACGCGGCAGGTGGCTTCGCTGAATAAAGTTTTCCTGCGTGCGTCACAAGAATAAAAAAATGTTTTCCAATGATAACTAAGGATTTTTCCTTTCACAAAATGTTTGCGGCTGTAATTCCTGGAGCCTAGAAATTTTGGATTTTTTTAAATCATTAATTTCATAGATAAATAGGCATATTTAGTGAAATAAAGCATTTGTAACGCAAAACATCAAACGCAAATCACTAAAATTGATATGAGACTTAAGGCCATATCAAAATTATGGCTTTATGTCCGTTTGGATTGAGACATAACGCCATTATGGCTTTATGTCCTATGGCTTCGCGACACCCCACCGAAATAACAATATAATCTTTTTCATTATGTTTTTGGTATGCATAGTCATGCTTTTCTTTGCATAATTTTGACCCTATTTCTGTCTTTCGTCTTTTGAGGTTTTTTGCTTGCATATTTTAAGACTGTTTGTGCATAAAAAACTTACCCTAAATTTATGATATGTGTTAGCATCTATGTACATGCGAAGATCTACTATATCAGGTGTTATAACTAGATCTTATCTTTGTTATCTTTTGGCACCTAGTTAAAATAAAAGATGCTACTGCACTATCTTATTTTAAGATTGGGCCAAGTTAAGAACTTTAAAATCGTTATTACTCACTTAAATTTTACTAGTTCAATTATAAACGTGAATTTTTTTGAGAAATAAAAATGAAAGCAAAAACTCGTCTAGAACCTCCAGATGGAGGTTGGGGAATACTAGTGTGCATAGGCATGTCCCTGCCATTTGTATGTATTAAAATTTATATAAAATTTTTAAAATTTATATAACAGAATCTTTCAGATCAGCGGTTTAGCAGCTTTACCTTCATTTGGTTTGGTTTTTGGTGATTTTCTAAAGGGTATTGGAGCCGAAACGAGTGCAATTGGTTTAATAACAAGTGCCTTTTTCTGTGCATTCAGTTTTGCTGGCTTATTTTCGGGGTCTTTATTCAATCGTTTTGGTTTACGTCCTGTGGGTTTGTTTGGAGGATCTTTGTATTTTTTTGGTTGCCTTTTGCAAATATTTGTTACCTCTACCTTAACACTT
This sequence comes from Pollenia amentaria, assembly GCA_943735925.1. Classification (NCBI taxonomy): domain Eukaryota; kingdom Metazoa; phylum Arthropoda; class Insecta; order Diptera; family Polleniidae; genus Pollenia; species Pollenia amentaria. Next base: position 191,599,580 of record OX031008.1, on the reverse strand, counting down.
CTACTCGCTTTTAGTCTTATACAAGGCGTTGGTTTTGGCCTAATGGTACCCACCTCCTATACCACTTTTAATAATTATTTCGTCAAGAAACGTATTATGTGGATGAGTTTTGCCCAGTCGTTAATTGGTGTTGGCTCTATGTTCTACCCGGTGTTAATGCAAAAACTTTTAGAGGCATATGGTTTTAGAGGTTGTTTAATGGTCTTAGCGGCCATAAATTCCCATGCGTTATTGGGCATGCTATTAATGCAACCTGTAGAATGGCACATGCATAAAGTTGTCATAGAAGAGGAAGAAGGTCAAGAAAATGACAATACCTTGCAACTGTCAACGGTTACTCCGAAAAAAATAACTTTGCAATATGAAGATAGACCTGAAGAGGAAATATTAAATATAAATAACACTCATAAAGATGATTCCGATCATCTTTCCCCCCTAATGTATAACCGAAAAAGTTCTCAAAAACTTTCTAGCGAAATGTTAAATAAAATTTCTAGTCGTTGTTCGAGTATAGCGAGTCTTGGAAATTGGACTGGCCCTATAGTTGTATCAGATGCTTCACCAGAAATGTCAAATGTTATTGGTTCTCGTAGAGCTTCCACCGTAATCCCGGAGATTCAAGAATGTCAGACATGTGGCAAAGATGATCGTTCAATATTTCAAATTATTGTAGACTTTTTAGATTTGACTCTTTTGAAGAAACCCATTTATGTGAACATCGTTCTAGGTATTTCATTTGCTTTGTACTCGGATATTGCATTTTTTACGTTGCAACCATTGTATATGTTTGAGTTGGGATTTGATAAGGTGTGTACTTAAAACGATTATGATATATATTTGTATACATATTTTGCTCACCAAACAATTTTGCATTATTTTAGCCAGACACCGCCAATGTTATTGCAATAGGTGCAGCAGCAGATTTGGTTTCTCGTATATTTTTAGCGTTTTTAGCGGTATTTATACAAATGCCTTCTAGATACATCTATTTGGCGGGATCATTTTTTACCGTTTTATCAAGATTTGGTAAGTTATTTTTGAAATAAAAAAGTATTTCTTAAGAAAATCTCAATCAATTTACTATTCTAACGAGGTACTTATTCCAAAAGTTATTTCTCATTTTGAAAAAAACATATACATATGTATGTACATTTTTAAAAATTTTAACATATTTTATAACTTTTTTCAAAAGAAAATTTAAAAAAAAACTGCAAAGTGTATATAATTATTTATTTTTATTGGAGCAAAATTTCTTTGGTAAATACTTAGTAAGAATATTTTTGTACAGAAACTTATTAAAAAAAATTAAAATATTGTAAAATACAACAATTTTAAATATTTCGATGGCAGGTTTTTTCAATCGCAATATCGAAATTTTCCATATTCATTGCAAAATTATTTTTTGCAATTTTTAAAGATAATGAAAGGAAAACAAGTAAGAGTCCTGTATTCGGCTATGCCGAATCCTATATACCCTTGACTAAGATAATGAAAGGAAAACAAGTAAGAGTCCTGTATTCGGCTATGCCGAATCCTATATACCCTTGACTATGGTGCGATAAGAACAGAAAGTTATATAAATACCGTTCTTTATATATTAATAAATTATCTTGTGACACGCCCACTTCTCCAATCCCTGTTCACATTTTGTCGAATGTTGCGTATTGGTAACCAAGATCTATGACCTATGTAATTTGGAAACGTTGGCTCTTGCCGTTCTCCAGATAAACAGAAATATATAATGTCTTTATATGGGAATTTCCACGCCCACTACTTCAATCCAGCCCACATTTTGACGGATGTTGTGTATTGATAACCAAGATGATTGTACCTAATTTAGAAACTGGCTTTTGCCGGTCTCCAGATATTCACAAAAAAGAATTAAAATAAACAACAACAAGGGATTTATGGGAAAACTAGAGGCAGTCGTGGTTTTTTGCTCATATATCTGAAATTTGTTGACCAAACAGGCTGAATTACAATAGCAAAATATTCCGGACAATATGTGACAATATGCCATCATATTTGGGGTCTTCGGAAAATCCATTTCAACGGACAGACGAATAGACGGATATTGTATGAACTTCTCTTCTCATAAGAATCCAGAATATATATACTTTAGAGGGTCTACGATTAATGTTGTAAAAATAACAAATGGAATGGCAACGTTATACATATATACCCTTTTACCTCCGGTGAAGGGTATAAAAACGCTTGTTTTGATTAAAATTAAAAGGTATTTATTAAGAAAAAAATTAATATGGCACCTTAAAAAAACATTCTCAGATTGTTTATTAAATAGTCCTTCATTTTTAAAATAAAATGATGAAAGGAAAGAGATTGTTTTAATTGTTGTTTATTATAAAATAGGTGATGAAATATTATTTTATTCTTAACAAATTCTTTTGCAAAAAGTAAAAAATGCTTAAGTTGACTTGAGCTAAATATAAGTTAAATGCACCTTTGTCGTCTTCACGATCAAGAGTACACATGGGCAGGGTTTCAATTATGTTGTACGATTTTTCAGAAAGTTATAGAAAAATTACTTTTTGCTCATCTTTTTTAATGTGCAATAACACTTGGAGTAAAAACTTTAGCTTTAATTCCGACCTGCGACATTAGGAATATTTAGAAATTTAAACCTAAAAAAACAACAACCGCAGAGAAGTAATGATTATATTAGGTAGAATAGTAGAGCACATTTTCAAAAATTGTTTTTAAAGTTTAAAATTACTCTCCTACAATGCTAAAAAAATAGCCTTAAGCAGTTTTTCCTTCTTGCTTCAACTTGAACGGATTAGCCGAATAACCCACATACATATAAAATTGTGATAACTAAACAACCGCCATAGAATTTTATTACTTTAATAAAATATATAGTATGTATATTGTATTTCAGAATTATTTTACGTAAATTAAAATATCTAAGCACTGCAATTTAATAAATGTACATATAATAAATCTTTCAGTCTTTCTAAATGCTTTTGATTTTAAAAGTATGTCAATTATAACTGCTGTAATGGGATTTTTACGTACTTGGATACACGTACCTCTACCACTGATATTTGCTGAATATTTGCCAAAGGAACGGTAATTAGTTGTATGTTATCTGTGTTAAATATTGATAGTCTAAATGTTTTATATTTTCAGATTTGCTAGTGGCTATGGCCTATTTATGTTTTTACAAGGTAATATAATGTTTGCTATAGGCCCTGTTGTTGGTTATCTGCGTGATAAGACACAAGACTATGTATTAACATTTCATTGTCTTAATTTCTTCATGAGTTTGTGTGCGTTTCCCTGGATTATAGAAGTAATATTTGTTAAATTTCGCCGACGTACAAAAATTAATGTCACTGTAGATACAACACCAATGTAATTAAGAATAAACAAAATAAAACATACTTACTAGAATTAAATTCAAATAATAGTGGTTACTTAAATAGCCGTATTTTTAAAATAAAGAATAACTGTTCTATACTACTAAATAATACTTCCCTGCATATTGTTTACTTTTCTTTTCATTTCCAATTAAGTGTTATACCAAGGCGAATTCAACTACAGGTGGTGTCGAAACTATAACAATCCACAAACAACATAAACAACATAGAGTTTTTTGGACTGCATGGTTAGTGTTTACGGTCCAAAATGTCAACCATTCCTAACAAAATACTAACAAATCACAACAAAAAGGCTGGAACTGTTAAAATCAGATGGCGTTTCGACACCACCTGTAGTTGAATTCATAATGGTGTTATACATGGACAGTTCGACGTGACAGATAGTTATTTTTTTTACAAATGTCAACAAATCAATTTAATTTTAGTGAAAATATTTTGTGTTTCTGAATAAATTCTGTAAATTAAATGGTTTTTCAACAAATTAAAGTGCTCATATTGAGCATTGTGGGTTTATTACGACGTGCATTATGTTGCTTATCCCGAAAACGTAAGCCAAGTTATTCAGAGCCCATGACAAATGTTGTGGTAGAACCAAATATGTCGTCGTCGCAACGAAACTCTAAAGTCGTGGTAAGTTTTCTGTACAACAAAAGCAATGCTTGGTTATACCATGGTACAACTATATATAAACTATCACACTTAGATTCCTGAAAGAGACTGGAACTCTTGGGATGATAGCCCACGCACAGTTGAGGAACATATTGAACAATATCGTCAGCAAATTGCGAAACCTCCAACGCCGCAAACTGAAGAACAAGAACCAGATTTTTTCAAAGTAATTATTCTATAAATGTTGTAAAATATTAATAAATTTGATTTACATAACTAGGAATTGACTCCCGTTATAAAACCTCAACTAAAATATTATTTGGGAGATGATACCCAAACTCAGACCAATTTTTCACGTCTAGAGGCCAAGACAGATGTGCCTATTACATTAAATGTAATTATATACTATTAATTTACATACTTCCATATTTATATAATTTTGATTTTTATTTTCTATAGGCTGAGTTAGAAGATTGGGTTGACGAAAACTCTGGCGATTGGGAAGAAATGGACACAGAACAGGCCAAACAATTAATTCGGGACAAACGCCGAGAAATGCGTAACATGAGACAAAAAGTTTCTGCCAAATCACCTCAAATGTTGAATCATATTCAGACAAGTGAATTTTACAATACGCAAGTTACTTCCTAGTATTGGTATAATTTTTAGTTAAGCCCTAGTTTTTCTATATTGTTTTTATTTATGCAAAATATATGATTCCATTATTTTGTATTTTTTCGGTGTGCAATTTATTAGTTTTATCTTTTTGTTATGTACAAAAATTATTGGAATTGGATGTTTGTTAAAAAAAAAACGGATTTGATATAAGTTCCCAAATAAAGTATTAGAAAATAATATTATCATATAGATTTATTGCAAACCAATTTAGAAAATTTAAAGCTTCGTTCACAATGGCAGAATCATTTTCACTTGGTGTTCATAATAGAGCCACAATTTTTTTATTACAATTAAGAAAACGTTTGCAAATTTTTCTCAACAATATTATGTAGGTATTTATAATTATTTGGATTTAATATTTTGTATTGCTGTTTCAAATTATATTACTGAGTTTTTATTTTGTATTGCCTCTTTTAATCCATTAAAATAAAAACGTAATGGTTTTTTTTATAAATTAGATCAATAATTTCAAACATGGGGTTCATCTTCAGGATCTGAATTGATTGAAAAAATATATATAAAAAACCGCTTGACGCTCTTATTTAGTAAGCTCAGTTACAAACATACATATAAAAAATATATAATAATATGTTGCATTGTGTTTGTAATTGATGTTCTCGGTAATGCGTGAGCCGATTTTGATAATAAAAATCTCCCATGATGTAATCCGGGTATGTACTTTATGTATATATATATACGGTCTTTTAATATGAATTAGTTTATGAGTTATATGCATTTCAATGATCATACCTTAATGTGAGTGTATGGGGGAATATTTGAAATACCACGCCCAAGCGGCTGAACCGATGTTAACGAAATTTGCTATCAAGATAGAATTGTCTAAAGAAATTATTAAAGATTATCAGGCATGTTCTGAAAATCACTTTTTGTGAAAGTTATTTGAAATCACAAGAAAGGTGTTCTGGACAAAAAATTTTTTCATAATTGTGATTTAAAACCGGTCAGCTAAGCGGCAGCCGATTTAAAATTACTTGCTTATTTTTCCCCACCATTTTAAACAAAGTTAAAACTTTTGGTGTTTTCAAAAACCCTTAATTGACAATTGTGATTTTAAAATCACAAGTGATTTGAAATCTTGTGATTTTTAGAACATGCCTTTATATCTTTTCCGGAATTATGGGTCAGGAAGGGATAAAACAGCCTAAAGAGTAAAAGTGGGTAAAACATAGAAGTTCGAGCACATTTTATTTAACGCCATTTAGATTACAAAATTTTTAAAGTTTAAAGGGGTAAATGTACGTACTTTTGTACTTTTTGTAAACATCTTTTTAACAATATAACCTGGGAATAATTTCTTTTTCATAAGTTACTTTACTATATTCAACATTTTTTATTTTTGGAATTTATTCTATGAGCTAAATTTCAGTTATGCATTACATTCTGCTGGCGTCTAATAATTGTAAATTTTTCTGTACATACAATATACTTCATTGTTATCCAAGGGATAGCTAAGGTAAAATTAAAGATACAAGAAAATAGTCTGGTAGTGTATAAAGTCATTCCTAAACATTTAAGGAAAAGAACTTTTACAGAAAGCTTTAACTGAAATTTAGCTCATAGAATAAATTCGAAAAATAAAAAATGTTGAATATAATAAACATCTTTTTCAAAGATATTTTGAGCAAACTTGAAATCTTTGTTCTTTAACATAAAGGTAGCAAGCAAATAAAGTTCATTAGAGTATAGTAGCGTATTATGGGACATAAGGCTAAAAAGAGAATTTATTATTCGGTGTAATAAATATACTAAAGACTAAAATAAGCCATCCTTAGACTCATCATTTTTAAAGTTGGTTTGCTTCCACTGCCATAAGAAGCATAGACTTGGGAAATTTTAAATTGATGGGAGAACAAAGGTAAAATTTTGTACTCTAGATAATTTTTGTTAAAAACGTTTTAGAAAATTAATTTAAAAATGGTGATTTAAGTATAATCCCGATCAACAACAAGATTCAAGACTTTATAAAATAGACTTCAACATTTTTTTTCCGCGTGAAAATTTTCGAAAAGGGTTCATCTCCGGAACTTGTAATGACCATTTTCTTCTTTGTTTTTACTATTATAACATAAACAGCGGCTTACAATTTAAGAAAAAAACTGCTTCAAAAAGTCAAAGGTTTAGAAGATATTCAGTTTTTTGTGTCTCCTGACCATTTTGTATTTTTGTGCCTGATCACTTTTCGTAATAAATGATTCAATTAAAGAACTAGAGGATATAAAGGAAAATTCCTACATTTCTTATACTTCTACAAATATCCAAAAGCTTTTTTATACATATGTATATTCTTTTCTATAATATTTTATGTCTCAAACTTAAAAAAAAATGTTTATCGCGGCTTAATATGCAAACCAGCAAACTCCCTTTCAGCATATTTTACAGGAGAGATAAAAATCTTTTTATATTTCATATTTGCAGCTTGAGATCAGCTTTTCCTACAAGCTGGTCGACGAGGTGTATCTTTCTCTACCACACGGCATAAAAATCTCAATTTACTTAAAACGTGGATTTAGCAGGTTTGCATATTGTTCGATTTTAAGTCCACGTCATTTCGAATTGTAGAACATGCCATTTAAACGCCTTTTCTAAATTAACTTTTTCTTTCTCACCAAAAACAGACTTTCCGTTTAGTTAATATACATAACTTAACTATTTGAAAAAAGTAAAAAATAGCTTATGGAATTGTAAAAATTAATAAAACCGATAATTAAAAGGTCATTCAGAAAATCCCGGGTAGCGCTGGCGCCAAACAGCTAGTATAACATAAGATTTAAAAGAATATAGACAGGAAATTAGAGGAAAATGTTTTAGAAATCATTTTTTAAAGATAAATCGTTTTGTTTTCAAAATCGATTTTCATTACATATGTATGTATATGTACTAGAGATGAGCGATATTTCTGTACCTGTGATTTAATCACTGTTACTGAAAAATCACGAATCACAGTTGTGACCAAATTTGTCAGGTACTTTCTAAGTCGTTCTTTTTGTATTTTGTTACATATACAAATTTATGATATTTCACTGTTTGTGTGGGTAATAGCTTTTTTTGAATGAAATGTCGAATGATATTGCTGTTCCTTTCATTCTCTCTTCTATCTTATTACAATTTTTTTATGCCAAAATTTATTTGTTCAAGTATGTATGTATATGAAAGTAAACAGATTTGAAAGCTCTTACAATTTGTTGTTGTTTCTTTGTAAAGTGCTTACAAAAGCTCTTGCAAAAGCTCGCGCATTGTACATATAGCTTGGCCGCAATTGCTATAAAAGAACAAAAAACTGATAAACCGTGATCACAATCACAGTTTAAAGGAGCAGTGATTTTTAAATCACATTCACTAATCACGATGATCTTTACAAATCACGGGATCGCTCATCTCTAATATGTACATATGTACCACGCAAGATGTGAACATTCGGCCAGGCTGACAAACTTAAACAAATCTCTTATTATTAATTCATTTATTAATGACGTGCTAAATTCCCAATTTTTATTTTTGATAAAAACACTGAAATTAATTGTTGTGGGAAAACTAGTTTCTATGCGCATTTCGCTGGTTGCTTAGGCCAGCTCGTCAGGAAACTTTTTCTAAAGACTTTAGAAAAGCTAAAAATATTATACAAATAAGACCATAAAGTGAATTAGAATTTTAAACACTCAGGTCTTACTTGTAACAATATCACAGCCACAACAATAAACAGTGAATTTGTCTTTTCTTACATTCCCCTACAATTGTCTGGTTTTTTCAAATCTCCTTAATCATTTCCTGAGTAAAATTAATCCACTATAATCTTGCTAGATTTTTTTTTATCTGTGTTTCTGAATAGTCAGAATTTTAAATAGTTTCCTGTTTGTCAATTTAACTCTCTAACTTTTGCAATATTTATTTTTTATGTGGCATGATCTTAAGATTACAGGAAATTATAAGCAAATAATACATTTGAATTTGAACATTTGCTTTAAAGTACACAAAAAATGTTGGTCAGTAATGTTAATGGGAAAACTAATTCATTCGTCGGATTATTTCCTAAACTTAAGTTTCCGCTTACAGTTTTATTACCTTTAACTGTGTACATAACGAAATTTGTGGTTAAACAAAACTGTAACAATGTAAATATTTTAATGCTTCGCTTAACATCGTAATCAGATATGTAGCTCTATAAATGCATTGACATCTCTGAATTGTAGCAATAGTAAAGAAAAAGATTTAACAACGATGACAGCTAAAGGAACAATATTAACAATATTTTGCTATTTCCACTTGGCTTATGCAAAACCTCAACAACAAGACTCGTTGAATAGTTTTTGGAATGATGCAAAACCTGGAGAACTTTTAAGATCCTTGGATGCGATAACATCAACTACGCATGATTTAATACAACCTGTACAATTGGATGAAATAAATACCGATAAATCTGTTTTGCAGAGGAGAATAGGTGACGGATCTTCCGAAAGTTTAGAGTATAAAGCACCCTACGATTATGATAAAGCTTATGATGAATTTGTAAAAAAATATTTTGATGATTCCGTAACTGATGCTCTATCGGCTAGTGAGAGCGCTGAAAATCTCAACAAAGAACAACAACATGATGCACAGACATATAGTGGCGAAGAATTAGATTCTAGCGAAACGCATGAACCTATAAGCGAGGCCAGTAAGAAATCTGCTAATACCGAAAAATGTAAAAAAGTTGTTAGAGGCCAACAAAATTGTTTGATATGTAAAGACCCTCGAAATGGTGAAAACTCTGAAAGTTGTTCATACAATAAAGAAACTAAGCCGCAAAATTATGGATTTGAGAAACAAAAAAACTACCGTAAATATCGTGCAACACCAAAAAATAGCGACGAGGATGATGCGACTGAACATTTTTCCACTGCAAAATCTAACATTTCTATCAGAAAACCAATTAAACGCACTGGCAATAAATCAAATGACACTTCTTCGTGTATAATAAAGGTATTTAAAACAAAAGATTGTTATTATTGTGAAAATAGTAAAGGTGAAAAAGTAACAAAGTGTTATGCAGAAGAAATACCAAATGAAAAAACCAAAGACGGGAAGAATAAACTGCAGAAGTCTCATCAAAGAATTTATAAAAGAACAATTTCATTTTCCTATAAAAATACTCCACATAATACAAATGAAGCAAATAATCAAACAAATGTTTTGGAAAAGCCTTTAATACAAAAAAAATTTCTTCTTAAAGGAATTAACGAAAATGAAAGATAAGTTTATTTGAAAATGTTTAATGTTAAATGTTTTTATTTATCATCATTTTTTTATATTTTATACACAATGTAGATACAGATACATATTAATTTAAACTTATCAAAAAAAATTAATATTTAATTATTAAAATATAAATTAGTACACAATTTAAAAATTGTTTAATCTTCTTCTTTTTTCTGTCACGGCTAAGCTTAAAAGTATGATTACAAAAATAAAATTCGTTAATGATATTAAAATGTATTTCCTTAATTTTCTTTTATTTTTTAATTATTATTGCACATTACACATTTTGCGTATTCCGTTTTAACGCTTGCAATTTAATTTTTTCGCTTTTTTGTTTCTATAAAAAAAAAATCAATTTCCATGGCACTACGGCTTTTTAAAATTTTTAAGCTTTTTTTTTATAAAATCAATACAATATCAAACATGTATTAGAAAAAACTTACATTTTTGAATTTACGAGTTAAACCAAGAGTACACGGCATGTGGTTCTGATGTAATTTTGACATCATTACAAGGCCACAATGGCCGATGATTTTTGTGTGATGGCGTCAAAATTACGTCAGAACCTCTAGTCTTTATAGACATTTTGTCCTTTAAATTTTAATGAAAGTATGTTTGTAGAGTAAAGGGGAAGTGCTTAAGAAAATTAGGTAAATATTAATAATTTAGAGTTGTTAAACTAGACCAGGAAATATAAATGCATTCTCGATCAACGATTGGTTTTATAGTTAGTTTTAGAAAATGATAAAAACGTTATCTCTAAATCATTCATTGGAATTATTTTTGAAAACTTTTTTCATTTCTGTATTACGATAAATATGTAATATAAAGGCAAAATTTCCATTAGCAGGCCAAAAGTTTACAAATTAGAATGCTTGCAATAACCAAGTACCAAAATGTTTCAGTTAAAAGACCGCCGCAATGTTCATGAAATGGAAATTAAGTGAAATTTAAATCGATGGAAGTTTTTAATTAATATTTCTTAAAAATTGCCATATTTTATATAAAAGGGATACATTCATATGAATCTTCAAAACAGGATAGTTTTAAAAATTTGGGACTTTTTGGAAATGCACCATTGCGCTGCATCTAATGCGCATCTGTGATTAGTTTACGATACTCATGCAAATCGATTGATGCCGATGCTTGTTTGCTGCGCATTTTAGTTTTATTTTTGAACATAATATGCATCAGCCATTTTTGTGATGCGTGTTTTAAATTTGTTGGGCATCATTAATTTTAGTTATGAATTTTTGAACAGCTGGCACTTGTGATGCTTTTTAGGCGGGTATCTATCGAACATAAGAGAGAGTCAAAAAGCTTATCAGTCAACATTCAGCCACAAATTCATTTGACAAAAATTAACTGCCATACTATCGATCAACAAAAATTTGAGAAAAACTGTCGTTCATGTTCGATAGCCTGTACCACTCTCTACGAACGTGCTGCGCATCAGATGCAGAGCAGTGGTGCATTTCTGAAAAGCCCATGGTTCATTTTTCATTTCACTCGAATTCAATTTCCAACACATGGCCGATAGATTTTAAATAAAGTTTTGCTCCGTCAATAGACAGACCTTAAAAGAGTATTAGTTTTTAGATATTTTCCTGGTTAAACAAAACAAATACATACTATTATAAGCAGGCCTGTCACACGTTCCGAAATGAATGGTATTAATTCTGTGGTTGCAATTCCGATCGAATTTGTTTAAGCTTCTTTAATAGTTTTCTTTTTTTTTTTTGGAGAAAAAAAAAATACGGAATTATTCCACTTTCGATCGCAATTGATTTCTATGACCGGCCTTAATAAATCCGTAAATTTTTTTAAAGTATAGTGTTTGATTAACAAGTAATGTGCGCAAAAATTTAATCGTCCATGATTTGTGCTAAAATGTCCATATTCTCCCTTTTCTGTTCCGTTTTTCCTCTTTATATTAAAATCTTATTTACTCACTCAATATTTTGTAAAACTCTTAAAGTGGAGAAGGAACTGTATTTATATTCAATCATACTCTAATAGAAATATGCCAATTTATTATTATTATTATTATTATTTTTGTTTTATTTTAATTATATGTATGTACGTGTAAGAAAAATGTTTTTATATTAAAAATATATTTTTATTTTATGTAAATGCAGTTAACTTTATACTTTGATTTATATCGTTCATAACTAAAAATATATAGTAAATGATACAATTAAATGTTCATTTTTTATATGTTTTTATTTTTCATAAGCTTAACCTTTATTTATAAAATAAGGTTGTTGTTGTTTTTTTTTTTAAATTTTTGTTTGTTTTTCTACATAAAAAGCATAAAAATTTAAAATTCAACAAAATAGTTACTTTAAAATATAAAAAAAATTAAATTAAATTAAAAAAAATCAAGTCAATAAAAAAAAACATGATTACAAAAGTAACGTTAAATTATCACCTTAAAGCTTTAATTTAACATCATAAAAATTTTTATAAATTACAAGCTTTTAAAAAATATATATAAATACATAATTACTTAATTGGCGTTGTTGCTTTATGTTTGTTGTTATAATTTCATTTATTCGCTAGCAAATAAAATGTTTAATTTGTTTTATTATAAAAAAAAAAATAAAGTGTCAGTATTCCTTCACTTCGTGGCATATTTTTGGGATTTTTTTTTTATCTGTTTGTTATCAATTCATTTCTATTCAATAAATTGTTTATGACTGTTTATCATTTTCTATTTATATTTTGTGGTGGTGGTGTTGTTATTAAGATTATTTGTCGTTGTTAATATTTGGCATACTAGTTGCTGTTGTTAATATTATTTTGATTTTCCACACTATCCATATTGGGTATATAATCCAAGGCCATCATACAGGCGAATACAGTCATAACCATCTTGGGTTTCACCTCCGTAATATCTTCGGGTAAAGCATAGACACGTGCACCAATCTTACGTGCCATTGATATGGCGTATTTGGCATTTGCCAAATTGTCCTGAAAGTGTTGATTGTAAAAGTAAAAGTGTAATTTACAGAAAACATTTTTTTTTTTTTGCTTTTACTGGACATGCATGCATTTCGTGGTAAATTTGACAAGTATACTGCTAAATACATACATGTCCTGCAAAAGTACCTTAAATAAACTCTGATAGTGTTTAATAATACAAAAAATTTACCTCTCCTGTTCCATTTGTTTTCACTAATTCATAATTTATACTGCCGGTCTTAAGGGCATCAACTAGATCAATAACTATTTTAGCATCAGCAATTGCAGGATCATTGAAATTCTTTAAAGTTGATTGTTTGCCAGCTTCGGATAATTTTTTGTTAACCCATTGTACAATTTCTTTTTCTACAATTGGATTTCCGGAGTTGGCCAAGCGAGAAAGGATGGATAGAGTGTAAGCGCGCATCAATTGCCAAATTAAAGCTATAACAAGACATAAAAACAATAATGAATTTTCTTAAATTATAAAATGTTTGATCAAACAACTTACCCAAAGTTAAAGTGGCATTGCCATCATTTAAATCTTGACCAGCAATACCAACTAAAGAGAATTTTAACTGTTTGCCTAATTCAACAGCATAATTGCAATTTTCCAATTTTTCCATGAATTTACGCAATGGAGTAAAACGCTTGTGTACTCGATTCCAGCTCACAATACCTGGTCTAATGATATCGAACAATTGGAAAATGACCAAACCATCAGCTAAATCAGAGTACAACCAATTAACATGGGGGCTAACTCCCATAGAGTTCATCCAGTTTCGATAAGCTAAAAAGTTTTAAAAAAATTTTATCAAAATAATTTCATATATTAATTATTTAACTTACTTTTCTCTTCGCGAGTCTCCTCAATTGCTTGAAGACCTTCAACTTGTTCTGGTTTATCCAAACCGGGATGATTGTTGAACAGATTAGCAACAAAGGCCAAATTTAACTTGTAGACTCCATTGACTACGTCCTGTGGTGTCAAGAAGCTGCGACAGTTTAATTTGGCTGCTTGTTGCAACATAATTTCGGCTCTAGATGTTAAATCAGTTTCGCGTAACGCATCCAAATTAACATCTGCATCATTGCCAGCAATTTGTTTCAACAAATGTGAATATATTTCCGAATCCACAATGTCGGATTGGAAGTTGGTGCAACGACGCTGAATGCCAGCACGTTCCAAATGATGATTAACCCAACGTAGCAATATGGCCTCTGGAGATAATTTCATTAAGTCCTCAAGACGTTCATCATCGAACAAAAGTCCTGCTAAGCCAGGACAACTATCTAATGTGATGTGACTGAAGAGACCAATACGAATAATTTGCCACAACAAACCCAACACTAAATGCGGCTTGCCTTTAGCCAAATCGTGAGCATCAATATTAACAATATTACAGCCTATAGCTTGTGACGACACCAGGGCTAATGTCAAGTTTTCAAACTCACGATAAACGGTGAGGTTCTTTTTATTGATTGCTCTTTCGTCAATGGTATCGGGACATGAATGATTTATGATTTTACACAATAAAATACCATCCTTAATCGACTGATACAAACGTTTGCCTTCATTATCAATAGGCAACAAGTGTTTCAAATCTTGATCATGGCCCAAATTAGAATTAATCCAATCTGAGAAAGCCAATTGTTCTTCGAGACGCACAGAATGTGTGGTACCCTCTGATGAGATACTAGACATGCCACCTAACGTTTCCAGATTTTCTTTTTTTGACACCACTGCTTTGAAGGTACTAGCCACATCTTTTGACTTCAGATCCAAGCAAAGGTTTTCAAATTCTTCCAAATTCAATTTTCCCTGGTGAGAAGTACGTTGTTTGTTTTGGAATTCGTCAATCATCTCACGTACCTGATAGCCAGGCAATTTAAAGCCGACCTGATCAAGAGCTTCTTTAAGTTCACTAAGGTCAATGAAACCATCTTTGTTGGCATCAATCTGCAAAAAGAAACAATAAAACCAAAAAATTACCAAACAAAAGTCAATCTTTAACGGAATGTTTACAAATTATTCACATCATACGCTTGTTGTTTATGAATAAATTATTGATAAACTAAGTCATCTATTAGACAAGAAATTAATAAACAATGAGTCATTTAAAAATTTCATTGATATTTACATACATACACATAAAAATTAATCAAATGAATCAAATAAAGCATTAAAAGTGGCAGGAGGGATAGTATCTATATAATTATTATTGAGTTTTTATTGTGGAGACTTTAATGAGTTGTAAATGTATACTCTTGAGGCTAAAGTAAGTATAAAGATATTATGTCATTGATAAATAGTAGGAGTGCGGCGAATAAGGTTTAGACGAATGCGAATTCAAATAATGAAATTAAAAATTTGCGGCTACGAATACTTACAATATGGTAAAAATGCATACGCTAATAAATTTGTATTTATGTTTAATTATTAAAAAAATATATATGTACTGTATATATCGATGGTCTCAAGTAGAAAGGCCCTAACTCGTATTTTTTACGAAATTGAGTTTTTCAGTGATTCGAATAAATTTTACACAACTACACCTCGTCACAAAAATTTATTGCAATATTGTAAAGAATAACGGGTATACAAGCAATTGTATGAGCATGTTTACATTATGATACATACAGTTTCTATTATGTTTTTACCTTCTCCTATACAGTTACTATTATTTGAGTTAGGGCCTTTCTACTTGAGACCAACGATATGTAAATACATACATATGTATATTCAAAGGATATAAAAAAATATTTAAATTCTTCACATATCGTCGCTGTTTTAACTAACCGACCTAACTAACATTTAACAAATTTTACAGGAGAGAACTTTTAATGTTTTTTGTCTTAAATGTAGTCATTTCCTAGACAAAATACGAATGAAATTGGCCCTATAGGCTCGGTTATGTAAATGAAGAATTAATAAAAAAAAAAAAAAAAAAAAAGAACAATTTATGGCATTTGCTGTTTGAAAATGATCTCATGTAAATGTTGGTCATGACTTCGTCTGAAGTGTCCATTCGGAAGATCCAATTTTGGGCGACTAGTTCGAGCATAGCGACTGGTATTTCGCGAATAACACGAGTAATGTTGGCTTCCAATCGTCAATCGTAGCTGGCTTATTCCTGAAGACCTCCGACTTTACATATCCCCAGATAAAATAGTCCAAAGGTGTCAATTTACCGTAGCAAAACGTGAAATTAAGTCCTCCCAAAAAGGATTTTTTAACAAGACTATTGTTTCACGCTCAGTGTGGCTCGTAGCGCAGTCTTTCAGCTTGAATTTCAGGGAGCACTTAGTCCGTTTACACGTTGCGATAACGGTTACCATTGACGGTTACATTCTGATTTTCCTAATTTTTGAAGAAACATGGACCAATGATTCCACCAGCCCATAAGCCACAGCATACTGTTGTTTTTAATGGATGTAATGGTAGCTCTTGGTACTCTTCGGGTTCCTCATCAACCAAAATACGGCAATTTTGTTTATTAACGTATCCATTGAGCCAGATTATGCCCACCGTAAGTTCCTCGAATCGCACGAAAAACGTAACACAGAACGCTGATTTTCTTAATACAGTTCAATAATTTGGAGACGCTGTGGTGGTGTGAGTCTTTCCATGATGACTTCCCATACTGAACAAAATTTACAAATCAGTTTGATATGAGTCACGCGTGATCTTAAAATAAAGCATATTGAAAATCAAACCTCACGATGAATTAATTACCTTTCACAAGAAATTGCCATAGAATTCGGTTACATGTTTGCCAAAAATTATTTTTGTGCATAAGGTCTCTAATACTTAAGGCCCAACCATAATATGCATGAGGCCACTTAAGTCAACTTAAGCAACTGTGCGAATACATATAAAAGAAATGTGGCGAACTATAATGTACTTAATGAAACTTTTCGTTAAGTTTCGTCAAATGACATTTGCTAAAGCAAAGTGCCAAACTGAACGCACATTCCGTACGGAATTAGCTGTTTGTGTGTTGTTACAAAAAATAAAATAAATTGAAATGGATAAAGAAAAACAGGAATATAGAAAAAGAGGAATTTTATATATTTTAATTTTGTATCCATTTTTTATTAAAAAGTATGTACAACAATCACTAATTTTTTTCTTTTTAAAACGTTGCTGGCAAATTAAATAAAACAAAAATAAATGGATCTTAAGTTTATGTAAGTTTATTATGGCCACCTTAAAGTCTCTTTTAATTTTCTCATGCATTTGACAGACTTTTCGTTAATTTTTGACAGTACATTAAGCTAACTTATGCATATTATGGTTGGGCCTTTAAAGTTCAATTGAGCCAAGTTACATTTTTTAAACATAAGTTTAGATGTTTTATCACTCTTAATTTATGTTCGCACGACAGCGTTTTTTCGTAATTCGCTCTCTCATTTGTAATTAACAGCCCAATTATGATCCAAATTACATAATTCGGCATACAACATTTTGAGAGTGAATCATCGCATTTGTACGTAATTAATTTTGAATTTCTATGCCAATTACAAGCAAATCATTGTCATCACTAATTAATAACTAATTTATCAAAGGCTGTCAAAAAACAAACAAATAAGAAAAAAAAAACATAAAATTGCAAGAAAATTATTTTTTGTGCAATTTAAAACAAAAATAAATTTACATTTTGCTTGCTTTTGTATTCATTTTCGAAGCAAAAAGTGTTCATAAATGTAAGAAGAAGAGTAGTTGAATTATGAATATGCCGTATGAACAGCATACCTCGAATTCGTAATTCAAAGAGCGAACAACGTAATTCAAAATGCCGTTCGAACATAGCATTAAGGCACTGCTACACGTTCAATATACATATAGCGACCGCGATCAAGTATCGCGATATTTATTGAACGTGTAGCATGCAGTATTGATCGCGATCTATATCGCAGAATAGCTTAATTTTATTTGATCTACGATCTGGATCGCTGATCATGGGATAAATATTGAACGTTTAGCATACTTCGTGATACGTTAGTAAGAAAAAAAAAAAAAAAACAAATAAGAAATTAAAACATTTTCGTATAGTTTGTGCTTTAACGAATACTGAGGCGATAAATATTGAACATGAAGCATATGGGCGCGATCCATCAATTCATAAAAATGGATCGCGATGCAAATATTACAATATATAGTGAACGTGTAACAGTTCAATATGAGTATGTAGTGAGTTAATAACGGTAAATTAAATTTGCTTTAATTGGGTTTTTAATGTTTGCTTGTTAAAATTTTTTTTTCTTAAAAATTGCCATCATTAGGTGCATTTAGGTACTTTTACAGTAAAATGCAGTAAATGAGTAAACTTAAAAATTTGCTCCCACAAAAAGCTGTTGTCCAAAAAAGTACGCGAACGCAAAATTTGTAAAAATTCGTAAAATGAAGGCAAAAGCTGATCGCAAATAATTGAAGTGTTGAAAAATTTTTACACTTTTGACTACTTAACTCGTTTTCGTATCGGTACTCGATTAAATACTTTATATAACACGAATATTTTTGGAAAATACAAACAAATTATTTTATGTAATCTTTCATATTTGTTTGTTTTTTATTTTATTTGAATTTGCTAATTTGTGTCCGGCTAAATTTGATCAATAGTACACGAATACTTTTTTTTTACTATTGATTATTTTAAAAACAAGGGCTGTTCTAAGTACCCGAGTACTTGACACTTTAACAACTCCAAAAAATTAACATAACAAAACAAAGTTTCAAAAGTTGGTATTTAGCCATATAAATTCTTCACAAACAAGTTTAATTAATTAATATTAATTAATTTTTTGTTTTTATTTTAGTTTTATTTAAACTTTTCTTTTTTTAAACAATTTTTTCACAATTTGTATGCCTCTTGTTTGAAAATCATGTCAAATGCATATCAATTATTTATTTAATTGAAAGAAAATTAAAAATATAATTTTGATTTAACTAACATTTTAGTTGTTTTGAAATAAATTTTTATTTAAAACATTAATTAAATAAAAAAATCTTAATTGCTTTTTTCGCTTAAAATAAAATAATTTAAACTTGGAGAACTGTTGTTGGGAATTGTCAAAGCCTGAGCTATATTTAATTAAATCAATTAACACATTGTTTGAAACGGCAAGGATTTTTGACCATTTTTTTAAATTAAAATTAAAAATATAATTTCTTGAAAAAAAAATCAAATTTTTTACAATTTTTAGTAATCAATATAATCATTTTGGTAATAGGTGCAAAATCAACAACTTGTTTGCTTGATAATATGAATTTGGTATAAATTTGGTAATTAGAGACAATTTTTTCTGTGTACGCGAATATGTGAGTCGCATAGTTGCTTAAGCCAGCTCATGCAAATTTCGGCGGGGCCTTTGGTCTCCAAACGTCGACCAAGTTAAAAAACAACATATATTTTAATAAACGCGAAACCGATGAATACATATATTGACACACTATCTTCATGTGAACTAATAATCAGACTTATTACGGTTCTCGTTGTCGAAAACGACTTAGACATTTGTTGTAGTAGATTAAAGTAACACAGAACCTGCGTTCATTAATCTACTACAAAAAACGACTTAGACGTTTACGACAACGAGAACCGTAATAAGGCTGATTATTTAAATATGCGCCAGTGATATCGACTGATGTAAAACGTTTGAACGTTTGTGTGACAACTAGGGATGCCAATCGGGACTGATTTTTGAAAATCCCGGGATTCGGGATTTTGTGGATCCCGGGATTTTCCGGGATTTTTCGGAATTTTTTTTTAATAAACAACACTTTTTAAATATTCAAAAGGTTTTATAAACGTAACAGAAATTTTTAAAAATGAAAACAACAAAACAATTTATTTTATACATATGTTTATAACACTGGCGTCACCCATGATCAAAATGAGCAGATTCTGAAAAAAGCTTAAAAAAACATACGTATCTCTTAGTTTTTCTAGATCAATTCATTTCGGTTTCTTGACAGCAATTCAATTTTTAATGTGAATTAAGTTGTGACGACATTAATACACGGCAAAGTGTAGTCCCTCATCAATCTCGATAGCTGAGTTAAAAACTGTAAAATTATGTCGACTGCAGTGCAGTACACCTCCAGGGTGAGGGCGAAATTCATTATCAATAAGTTAAGTACGTTTGAAATTTATTTTAAAACAAAATGTTTATAAAATGTTTCTTAAAACAGATTTCAAGTTTAAATTATTTATTTATGAATACCGTATGTTTTTTAAGCAAATTTGTTATTATTATTGGAGCAGAAGGAATATGAGCTATTTCATCAATATTACGACTTAATTGTTATAATTATATCAACTTTTATTCTTTAGTTTCTGAATAAAACTTTAATTGGATCGTGAATAATTTTTATTTTTTTGTCTTGATATATAACAACTATTTCTTGATTTCTATATTTTGCATAAAAATAATCATTTTTAATTTGGAATTATGTCTTAAGCCAAAGCTGAACTTGCTAAACGTAATTGTAATAAAGGCTTGAGATGTAAATCTGCAAATTTCGTTTCTACTTAAAATAATGATTTTATTAAGCAAAATACAAAAATCCAGAAATAGTCGTCATATATCAAGCAAAAATTGCAAATTTTAAATACTCGCTGTGTTCCAAAAACAAAAATTAAACTCAAAAATAAGAATTATTTGCAATAGAAAATATAACCCAAATATAATTTTTAATAATTTTTTTGTATATACTATAAAAATTCAATAAAAACGAACAGTTTTGTACATAAAAGTTGATATGTTAAAAATCCCGGGATTTATTTTTATGAGTTTATGATTTATCAATCCCGGGATTCGGGATTTCCCGTTTGGCACCCCTAGTGACAACCGAAGAATATTTTAATTTGAAAACTTGAAAAAACACATGATTAAACTTTGTAATAAACATCTGTTCAAAAAAAATTAATTAAAAATTATAAGTTTGTGTTTTTTCGCGTGTATATTTTTAAGGCCCTAATCGTGTAAAACGCCAAAGAATTACAGTGAAACACAAACAATGTCATAAATATTTTGTAATTTTGTTGTTGCTTTCTACAGAAATTCATGTACCGTTTTAAAATTTTCAATGTCACAAGTAATGCGGCGTTTGAAAATTTTAAACGCAATTTGAATTAATGTAGAAATCAACAACAAAATTACAAAATATTTATGACATTGTTTGTGCTTTCAATGTAATTCTTTGGCGTTGCGTTTACTTGCCCTGGTAATAATTGTTGTCAAAAAATGTTAAAAACCTGTTATTAATATGTATGTATGTATTTGCTTGCATATTATACCTACAACCTACAGTTTTTCTAAAGCTTTTAAAGTACAACACTCTTCTTACTGTCTTTAAAAAGTAAACAATTATTTAAAAAAATAATAATAAAGAATGCCGATATTATTTGACCATAGATTGTGGCAAACAGATCTGTGACAATGGTAAATAAAAGAGTGTATTTGGTAAAGTAGGTACATATAAAAGCATTTTTGAAAATAATTGTTGAATTAAGTGTTAAATGTTGAATTAAGTAAATTGACTTTAACTATTATACATATATTTTTTCAAACACTTTAAGTATAAAAATATACATATTCGTTTTATTTCACAAAACAAATGATAAAAAAATAAATAATTACAATAGATATGGAAATCGAAATCAAGTGAAATTTTTTTATATATAAAAAGAAATTTAATTAATTTCACGAAGAAAATGTGAGGTAAAGGTTATAGAAATAAAGACGAAATTTGTTAAATACAGTAATCCCCGCTTAAGTGGGCACGTTAAAATGCACAGTTTTTTACGCATTTAAGCGGGGAATCATTTAACCGCGGATAAATGCGCAAATTATACATTTTAAAAAATCTCGGATATATGATTCATTTAGAAATATTCTTAACAAAAAATATTAATAAAATTATGTTCATAATAATAATAATAAAGGCCTATATTATGGTTCATAACTCAACTTAGTTGAGTTGCAATTTCTTAACTTTGCGATATTGCGGTGAACAAAAAATCAAACTCATCAAAAAATTACAACTCATCACAACCAGTTGTTTTAATTACAATTCCATTTTGGCATTTTTGCAGCTAAATTTAGCTACAAAATTTTCATTTAGCAGTTGAAATTTTTTAGCATTTTTTTTTTAAATATTTTTAGGTTTTTTTTAGCATTAATTTAAAAATGTTGACGACCAGTTTTTTTGATTTTACTTAAATTGTTTTATATATTATAATAAATTTTAATTAAAAATAGTTCTACCCAAAAATGAAATTTTGTATTAAAATGAATAATTCTTATGTTAAGAATGGGAATAATAAAAATGCTCTCATCATGTTGGATGTAAAAATTATTTGCCCTTCGATTCTACGATATTAAAATTCAAGGTAATTTCAATTTGCATTTAGATAAAAAATTCTATAGTGTAAATATTTGAATAAGTTTCTTTATAGTTTAAGAAAAGCTTAAACTATAAGAAATAAAATGATCTAAAAAATTTTGAATAGCATAGAAATAAAACCGTTTTAATTTTACAGGTATCACAGGTTTTCAGGCCCCGTAAATTTAAAATTTAATCTCAACTACCTGTCCTACATATTTATATGCATCAGATGGTTTACCAAAATCTACCCACTTGTTTAAATATAACCATTATTTCAATTTCGCTAAAAAAAAAATAAATCACTAAAATGCTTTTAGTTTCGAATAAAATTTGATACTGGTAATACATTTTTAAAAAATCTTTAAAATAATTTTTAGCATTTTTTGGTCGTGTCTAATATCAGATTTAGCTGCAAAAATTATCAAGATCTGGTCACATTGGGCCATCGATTCTTTTTATTTACAACTTGCTTTTACCCGTGACCTTCGTTCAAGTGAAAATTAGAACAAGATTAAAAGAAAAGGGGTTATTATTTAACAAATTTCCAGAAATTTTATGAAGTTTTCTACATCTATACTTATTTTATGTTAAAATATTTTAATAAACAATATTATAGGAATTATTGGGTGGTATTATTGATTCCGCGCGGAATGAAAAATTCAACGGACATAAATATCGATCGATATGCCAATTGCAATTATTCATGCCTGCGGTAAAGCTTTTCGTAAAAAAATTGTTAACATCTCTGTTTTAATAATTTCTGAGTTTATATTGTGTCAGTTGTAGATAAAAAAAAACATTTAAAATAAGTTGTTCAAATTTTTGAGAGTAAAAATTTTTTTATAAGAAAAATTTACGTAAAATATACTAACGCTGAAAATATATAATTGGTATATGGAAACAAAAGCATTTTTTGAAGATAGCAGTGACGAAGATTGCTTAGAACTTCTGGTAGAAAGAAGAGTTTTTCGCTATAAATCACATTTTAATAATAATTTACAAACAATATTCACGTATGTGAAGCGATCAATTTCAAAACGAACTTTTTTAAATGTTGTGATTAATTTCGAGCGATTTTAAAATCCATTTCTGAATTATAGTCTCCAATTTTTGTTCAGAATACACTTCAGTTAACATATATAATATAAAGTTCAAAAGAATAAATACAGAAAATAGAAAGAATATGTATTAAAAATCCATTCTAAAAGATACTGAAAACGATATTTTCGGTTTAAAATCGTTTCGTTTTTAAAATCGATTTCCATCACATTCCTAATTATTAATTTTTTAAAAGTATTTACTCAAGTTTGGTAGTCGAAAAGTTGTTGATACAATTTTACAAAGTTTGTTTAGTGCCGGAATAATACGATCATTTAAAAGTTTATTTAAAAGAAATGACTTTATATATTGCGATTACCAATTTTGAAATTTGAAAATACTGAGAAATAACCGAAAAACTTAGCAATTATCTTAAACAAACGAAATAAGATGTTTATCAAAATTTGTGTTCTTTTTGGTTTAAAATTAAAAAATAAAATAAGACTATTAAAGTATGAAAGCTTTATAAATTGTAATTTGACTTAGAATACACGTTCGAGTTAATATACAAATTTTTAATAAAAATGATACTCAACATGAGAACTAAAATTCCCGAATTATATTTTAATTTTAGGCCACTATTAAATGTTCAGGGGACTAATTAACTTTAATCTTTACCACCAGGAAAATTCGTAAAGTTAGAAAGAATTTCGAAAATTTACAAAATTTTTTCTGTATTGAATATTTATTTGTTATTGAAAACTTAATTTGGAAAAAAATTAATTTTTTTTAGCATATGTAAACATTAACATTTGCACTTTTAATTAATCATTCGATTAAACATTTTTCTCCTATCTATTATAATTTGTATTATTCGAGATCTAACCACTTTAATTTTTTATACCGAATATCGACGAAGGCTTATTGCAGGATATTTTATATTCATAGATAAAATGTTAAAAAATTTAAAAATTTTTTTGATTGCTTTACTTGTTAAATGCAATATATACAACTTTTATTTTGTAAAAACACTTTTCTGTTACGTTGCACAAGTTTTCATTTCCAGTTATTCAACGTTAAAGATAATGTTAAGAGTTCTTAAACATTCATTTATGGGAAACAATTTCTATCTCACAATTTAAATAAAGATAAGATAAAAATGTATGAATTTTTTAAATTAATAATTCACAACTTCATCATAATATTGTTAATTGTGGTAAGATTTAAATAAAATTTTTCTGAATAAACCATTTTTCATTTATTTTTTTCCTAATTAAAACTGCGATAAGTTTGGGTAAAAATTATACTACTTCGGCTGACATTGCTGCTCTGGCTGGTGCCTTCAAGACATCTAGGTTTATTGTGGAATGCGGCGTGGGTACCAGGGCACTGTGGGTGACCGGGGAACCAAGTAGCAGACGGCCTGGGCAATCAGGGTTGTCTATTGGACGCCATGTTCTCCGACGGCCTCATCGGTATCCCAATTGCTCGCTGTAAAACTCTGGGTACGTTCGTAAATGCATCACTGCGCTGCATCAGTGATTTCAAATGTTGATATATATATCAGTGAAGTAGATGTGGGCCAACTTATTGTCAAATACTTCACAAAAATAATAGTCACACAATAAAAAAAATTATAAATACTTTTTTGTCGGCGTTATAAAAAGTTTGCTTTTCTGATGCAGCGCAGTGATGCATTTACGAACGCACCATCTCATTAAGCGTGAGTCGTATAGAAGGGCTCAGGAGAGATGGCAGGGTGAGAATACCTTGATGGCCAGGACTCTATGGCATGGCTACGACGCGACGAGAACGCGTGTGCTACTTGGTTTCGGTAGGGACCAGATTAGGACAGTGATATCGGTCATGACGGGTCACTGGGTTAGGGAGAATTGGTCTGGATAAAAATGACTACTGTCGAAGTGGTTTTGATGAAAAGGAAACGGCGTTTCACTTTCTCTGCCAATCCCCTAGTCTAGGGGCTATTAGGATTAGGTATTTTGGAGACCAGAATTGCCATGTTTGGACGCTGTCTAGTGTAGAACTACCCGAACTCGAAAAAGTATCCGTAACTATGCCTACAATTTTTTTCGGGCTCGAGCTGTTAAAAAAAATCTTGCCGATCTCGACATGAACAAGTGTCCTGGGCCGGATAGTATACATGCACTGGTCTTGAAACAGTGTTCTCGACGCTAGCTCGTCCCTTAGCAAATCTTTTCAGCACTTTATATCCTGCCGGGGAATTTCCCGTCTGCTGGAAAATTGTTAATGTAACGCCAATTCCTAAAAAAGGAGTGGCTATTAACCCTAAAAATTACCGCCAAATTGCAATTTGCTCGGCACTTTCCAAAGTTATGGAGAGTATGGTAAATCAACATCTTGTCAAATTTTTAGAGTCAAACTACCTACTAAGCGATTGCCAGTATGGCTTTCGTAAAGGTCGTTCAACAGGAGACCTACTGGCCCTGCTATCGGAAAAATGGTGTCGTTCCATTCACCATTTTGGCGAAAGTAAGGTAATTGTTTTAGATATATCCAAGGCGTTCGACAGAGTCTGGCATGGTGCACTCTTGTCTAAACTTGCTGTATTTGGTGTCGGTGATAATTTCCTCGATTTATATCGAGCTTTCTCAGAGATCGCACTATGCGAATTGTTATAGATGGGTTTTCATCAAACAAGTTCAAGATTCATTCAGGGGTGCCGCAAGGCTCCATTCTTTCTCCTACTCTATTTCTTATTTTTCTAAATGACCTCCTATGTCAAAATTCCAACCCTATCTATTCTTTTGCAGATGACAGCAACCTTTGCCATTCGTATTCAATTGATTGCAGACCAAGCGTATCCGATGTTGAGATTTGAGGCAGAACATGAATAATACGCTTGGCCAAGACCAAGACATAATCTTAGAATGGGGTTTTGCGAATAGAGTCGATCCGGTTCCTCATCTGTATATGGGTGGTATAATTATTTAGGAAACAGAATCTGTTGATGTTCTGCGCATGAGGATACAATGTGATGTCCGATGGACAGAACATTTATTTAAGGTGTCGAAAGAAGCATTCAAGTGCATCGGTTTTTTGAAACGGTGTAAGATATACTTCACTCCATCTGATCTCCTTACTATTTATACCACCTATATCCGACCGCGAATAGAATACAACTCTCATCTGTGGGCCGGTGCTTCAGTCTATTTTGGAGCTTCTCGACCGCGTGTAGAAGAGGGCGAAGGTTCTCATTGGTGACAGTAGGGTATCCAATTCTATTGACTCCCTTGAGCACCGTCGCAATGTGGGTTGCTTTTGCCTGTTTTATCGTTACTAGAACGGGATTTGTTCTGGTGAAATTAGGGATTTGGTTTCCAAAACCATACCTTTGTTCGTAATACACGTTTTTCCTTAAGAGCACATCATTTTGTGGTGAATTGTACAACGCATTACAGGGAAAATTCGTTTTTTGGCCGGACTGTTCGTATGTGGAATACCCTTCCTGCTGAAGTCTTCCCTCTCACTTTCAACATGAATAAATTCAAGTCGAATGTACACAAGCACTACTTCTTTCCTCTTTCCAATAACCTATTTTCCTAGTTCCAACACAGTGCAGTGCATTAGTAGGGGTCATCCCCTGAGTGCTGGTAATAACCAAAAAAAAATCGAGTCGGGGTGGTTTGAGGCTGAAGTGATCTGGTGGATACTGGCTGACTCTGGTCACTGGCTTCGGGTATCACAAAAGGACCGCTATAAGGACCTAAGTGAGCCATCATCGCAAACAAAATTTTTGTATGTAGGCTAGGCTTTGCAAACCCGAAACGGTAAAGGGAAATAAGTGTTTATTAGTTATGTTACGAATATCAATTTTCAATATTCGCGAATCAAATATTTGCGACAATATTCGCCGAATACGAATATCCAATTTGAAATTAAGCTCCATACGATATTTCATAATTGATTAAACAAATCTCTAGTTTGTGTCGATAACAATAAATAATAATAAACTGGCATATTTAATATTATTATGACATTCCGATGACTGAATTTGAGATTATTAACTTTGCACTTCACTTCTGAAAATTTTTTTTTTTAATTTTTGTACTACATTATTATTATTATTATGTAAAGGCCATAAGAACCGCGACACAAAGAATCTTTTATGCAGCCCAAGTGTTTACTGAAGTAGATTTAAGCTACAAAAAAAATCCAATTATTCAAGATAACTCCAAGGAACTTTATTCTGCTTGCATACTTATCAGTGTGACCAGATCTTAAATTTTTTTAAAGCTAAATTTTGCATTAGACAAGGCCAGAAAATGCTAAAAAATTATTTCAAAACATGCTAACATTTTTTCAAGATTTTCGTTAAAAATTAGAAATTTAAAAAAAAAACAAATTTTAGTAACTCATTTTAATCAAAATTGAAATAATTGGTATTATTTTAACAAATTTACGCGGCCCGCAAGAAATCTATTGTAGCAAAATACAAACGATTTTTTTTCATTGCTTCGCTCCGATTTGAAAGATTCTAAAAAAAGGTATTTTATTTCTTAAGCCTAGAGTATACACACGGAATGTGAAAATCCACATACGCATGTGGTTCTGACGTCATTTCTACGTTATCACACCACGGCCATTGTGGCTTTGTTATGATGTCAAATTACATCAGAACCACATTCACATGTGGTTTTTCACATTGCGTGTCTCTAGTTAAAGAAGAGTTGGAATTTCAAAATTATTTTTTTTCCAGCAGTTTAACATATGTTTCATATATTTCTTTGGATTAACACGAAATGTTTAAATATTTACAATATACAATTTTTTCTTGAGGCCAATAAATTTAATTTTTACATTACAATGTAAAATTTCCTTAAACAATTAACATGATTGGGGCATTTCTAAGATTCCCCAAATTTTAAATTTTTTACAAAACTCATAAGACGTTTGGTAGGTAAGATAAATATTTTTTTTTTATTACGAAATATATTTTTGAGTGTAACTATTTGTAGTCAAAATTTAAACAAAATTTCAGTTAATCAATAAAACTCCAAGATTTAAAAAAAGCTGAAAGCAAAAATGCTGAATAAAATACTAAATGCTTAATTTAGCAGCAAAAATATTAAAATGGCCTCACTGATACTTTTACTAAAATACTTTTATGGCATTGCAATTATCTTGATAAAAAATCGACCCATTCCAGTTGTTGATAATTTTCTTACGATAATGAGGCTTTTGCTTAACATCAACTTGAGTAATTTTCATAAATTATTTTTGTGGGGGCCCAAATAATCTAATGTTTGTTTGTTTTTTATTTTACTAAAAGAATACTTTTGTATTTATTTTTTTGGAACATATTCTCAAAATATTCTTGAAATATTCGGTTTAATTTTGCGAATACGAATGACATAAAATAGTCGAATCCTTGGCATATCGAATTCGGATATTCGTAATATCACTAGTACCTATCAGGGCTGTGGACTCGGAGTCGGAATTGAAGAGTCGGAGTTGAGGTTTTTGTACCAAAGTCGGAGTCGCAGGCGAAGTACCAACAAAAACTTCAATATTTTCGACATAACAAATTAAAAAAAACATTTCCAACATTTTCCAAAATAAAAATTCTTTGAAATTGGCGATGCACTATTTAAAATATTGATTCGAAGTTCTTATAGAATAATGTTCTTGCGCCTCATTTTCGGCATAACAAATTTAAAAAAATTTTCTAACATTTTCCAAAATAAAAATTCTTTGAAATTGGCGATGCAGTATTTAAAATATCGATTCGAAATTCTTATAGAATAATGTTCTTGCTATATTTAATTTTTTAAAAGGTACTGCATTAAAAAACAGATTTAAAGTCAAATAAAAACCAGTCTCATATACATTTAGCATCAACGCAAGAGTATGAGTCGGAGTCAAAAATCAGACTTAACAAATTGGAGTTAGAACTATTTTTTGATGACTCTTAGCCCTGGTACCTATGTTTGGTAATGCTTTTTGTTATCGATTAGTATATGTATACTGTGATGTAGGGTATTAAATGGTCGGGATTGACCGACTATACTTTCTTACTTGTTCTTCATCACTTTTGTATCGCCGTATTCTTTTTTTTTAATACATACCTTTATTAAATTTATTCTCCTAACACATTTTTTATACAATTTAAATATCAGTATCTAATCAATTACTCAAAAATATATAAACAGATAAGGTAACTGAAAATAATCACTCTTATGTAAAGTTTATAAGAACATTTTTAACACCTACATTTGGTATTAATTCATCCAGAAATTGCTTATATTCTTCCATATGCTGATGATGTTCAATATCCATAATATCAGCCATTTTTTTAAATTGATTTTTGTTGTTTTCTTAAAACTTTCGACCAATTCTAAGATACCTTTAATTAAATAATGACGACACTTAGTTTAAACACTTGAATGAAAAGTTCTAATATTGACAGCAAAATCAAATAACCGTCTAACGGAGTCAAATGCAAAACTCAACTGATCGAATACAATATATTGGAAAGGTGTATACAAATTATTATACACCAAGTAAATGACGATAGGTATTTCTTATCTACTAACACAAATAACAAATTCATTGATACATATATGATTCAAGCAAACCTACTATATAAAGAAAAAAATACCAATTGCTATTTTTCGCTCTTACTCATCATTGGAAGAAAAGTTTTTTAAAATTTTTTATATTACACAAATAATTAACCAAGAAACTGTTTTAGAATTGAAACAATTAAAACAAATTATACCTTGTATTCGTTCTATGTTAACTAAGTAGAATATACATATCGCACTTGATCCTAAAGAGGGTATAACCTAACAATTAAAAAATTTTCAGTATAAGTAAAACAATTTTTAATTTAATATTAAAACCTTTAAACCAACCGTTTCACAAATATTTGTATAGCCGAATATTCGCCTATTTCATGACATTCGTATTCGGCAAATTCAAGCGAATATTTTGCAAATACGTTAAAATAAAAGTACAAAAGTGTAAAAAATACATAAAATGAAAAAAAATATTACTGCCAGTTCATCGATTTCGAATGTTAACGTTTGCATAGAAAATAAAATTTAAAACAGCATCAAAATTAAAAAATTTGTATTATTTAATAACACTGTCCTAGAATTTGACACTTTTTCTTGTAACAAGTGGTACACCTAGCGTTTTAACCTAATTGGGGTACGCTGAATCCAGTGGTGCTAACCGTTTTTTTAGGTTTGCTCTTGTTTTCGAGATATACCGTTATTTCGAAAATGGAGGATGTTGCACAACATATATTCTCGTAACTACAAAACGGTTTAGTTTATTGAACAAACTAAGAAAAACGTAATTCCGCAATTAAATATCCTTCAAGTAAGATTATGTGGTGTTTTCACAACACAATTGATTGAATGTGAAGTAAAATTTACATGAAAAACACTCAAAAACAGAGTGCTTTTCATATAAATTTTACTACACGTTAATTCATTTGTGTTGTGAAAACAGCACATTAAATTTTTTTTAATATTTCGGAATTTTAATTTTTTAAAAATTCATAGAAAATTTAAAAATGCAGATATGATCTACACGTATAGAAAACAAAGTTCCAAACAAAACAAGCCATAAATGATGAACTTATGTTTACAACTTTTGACTATAATCACAACCAACAAAAAATATACAATCGGCCCTTATTTGAGAGATGGAGCTATCTAACACCCACTGCTTATTAAAAATCCTGCAGCTTCTGGTAAATAGCAACAGCAGCTAGAGAGAACCTCCACAGGCCGAACTTTACCTCCAAGGCGAAAAATCAACCTTCCATATGGAAGTCTCCCTCCCCGCAGTATTGGGTAATAACCACAGCCACTACTTGATCTCCGAAAGTATCTCTTCGCCAAAAAAGCTGCTCTTTTGTATTTGTATTTTGTATTTGTATTTATTAATTTGAATTTCTAATACAACAAGATACAATATCTTATAAATTACAGTATTAGAATCAGACAAGTTAAACAGAACATTGCAAATTAATAACTTAATTCTACTTAAAACTAAATTAAGTTACAAATTTGAGAATCAAAAGGCTTTGAACAATATTAAAATCACAAAAAATAAGCATTTTAATTAAGACAAAAATTAAAACAAACAAAAAAAAAAAAATTACGAAAAATGTTTAAACAACAAATCCCTAAAATGTATTGCGTTGCTTGTGCGTTGAGTATCCCTATGTAGTTGGTTCCAGAGACGAATGGTAAAAATAAAAAATTGACGCTCAGAAGCATGGTCGCGGTGACGGATTTGTATAATGTAGTTTCCTCTATTCGACCTTGCAAACTGTAAACGTTCAAAAAGATAATTTGGTTCTTTCGTCATAACAATCTTGTGAAAAAGTATAAGATTTTTGAATTTAAGGTAATTACTAAAGGGAATTTTTAATACACGACAAGAGAACAGGGACACACGATCAAATTTTCCATGGCTTAAAAAGGAAACGTATAATGTTATTGAAAGTCGTGGAGAGTTTTCTGTTATCCTTCGTGTCACATCCAGTAAAGAGCTCGGAAGCGTATAATAGAGTCGGTAATAAATACGTTTTTGCCAAAAGTAATCTTACTCTTGGCGGAGTGAAATATTGTGTGGCCCAAAGTCTTCGTATCATACCATAAATTCTGAGTTCATATCCATCTAGAAACAGACACTCCCCCATCGGACAGCGAACAACTTACTGAAAAGTAACCATCTATCAGAAAAACAAGGCTTCCGCAAGGGCAATCCTCCATAAAAATAGGAAAGAAGCATTTCTCACCAGGAGCATACTAATTGGTGGCCTCAACCAATACTCAGACCAGTGCCTGCTCACCGGAGGCTACTGGGTCCCGTAGCACCAGGAAGAGAAAGTACTTTGGTAATAACTTCAAACTACAGAAATCAAAGGACTTGAAGAACCCTGTAGTTTTGGCTGTTTATCGCAACCCATGTATGAATGCATCTGTTATTTACCTGAAATTTGGTCAAAATAGTTTACATGTTTTTCTCATATGGTAATCCCGCGAAGCTCTACGATCTCTGCAGTAGACCAGATTCTCTGGCGGCAATCGAACCTGCAACTCCGGCGCTGTTAGACAAGCTCACTACAAACTAGCCTACCTCGGTACCCTAAAATGTGCCGCTCATCTCACGGTAGGATGATTTCGGGTATATTCGTACCCGGCTGATCTCAACTTAGCTCATTTTGGACGACCAATTTCAGGGTACCTTTTTTAAAAATTGCTGACCATATGTCGCGAAGGAAAACAAAAATCATACTGCATAATTGTAAAAAATTTGTTTTTGTTTATCACACAAATTTTTTTTTTTAACTTTTTTTTTATTTAGAAAATGAATTTGGTGAGTGAAGTTTTTTTTTTTTGCAAAAGAACCCAATATAAATGTTTTTCGTAAATAAAACAGCATTGCCCGCCTCGTGGTACGATGCGAAAAATTTGGTTATAGACCTAGTGCACACAGCCGAAAAAATCGCTTCATTCAAGTTCTATCATTTATTACTAAAGTGACTTTTGTAATTTTAAATTAAAAATCGAAATCATTAAAATTGAGATTTATCGATAATTCGATTAAATGCAAACGCTAAATAAAATTCGTTTCTATTACAACCAAACAATACAACCATGCATTACCTCGTTCCCACGGCAATCGGTTCTACACACCAGAACGACTCAGAGTTCAACGAACAACGACCAAGGATTGTCAACTTAGCTACACCCGTCTCAACATTTCAGGTCGCGTTGCTACAACAACCAATCATTAACTAATGTATTGATAAGACATTAAGTCTAGCGCCTATTAGTTCGTATGACATGAAAACACAACGAAACAATCGGTAGAAAACCAAGAACATGATTCAAATAATTGCTAAATTTGACAATTGCCTCAAAAAGTTCTTGACGTCGTCTTGACTCGTTGCCTGCCATTTGGGTTATAGAATAACAATACAATTTTAATTTGTTAACTTTTTCGTTTGTAGTGTGTTCGACAAGTAATTTTCAATAGATTAACTAAGCAGAACTGTTCTATGGAATGTTGGTGTTGATGTTCGATGATATGAATGTTAAAAGAATGAAAAAATTAGAAATAAAAGAATCCATATAATAACAATAAACTAATAACATCCATATAATACAATCATGTTATGAACATCATAAACGAAAATAAAAGATATTGTAGAAAAATTTGCATAAGACACCTTCCATAAAGTGATAAGAAAAAAGGTTTTATAGTTTCTATTTTAAATGTGTTAATGCAAAATATTAATAATTTTTTTCGAATTTGAATAGGATAAACATATACGGAAACAATCTAACAACCACAAAAATATGAAAAAAAAACTGTAAAACATGTTTAAACACTTTGTGGATCTACCAATATGTAAAATATATTTAATAAACACTATTCAAATAATAATCATACAAGTCATACTATTAAAAAATTGTAGTTAGAAAGTTGACGAAAATTAAAAATGAATAACTTTTATTCAATGCAACCAACAACCGCTAGACAATGTACGAGTATTACACTATATCGGTTGAAGTTTTTTTTAAATACTACGAGTATTGCCAAAGATTGTTAAGAAAGAAAAAAAAATAATTCATACTACATTAAACAAATTGCTTAATTGGCATTTATTGGTCAGGGCCTGATAGCTACAAAAAGCAACTACTATTTGGAAATTACTTGTATGTATGTATTCGTATTTGCCACATTTTTGTATACAAAACGTTATAAAGGCATGTTATTGTTTATATCAGTTTAGTTCAATTGCTTTAAAAGAAATTGCATTCAAATGACATAAGTTTTATTACCGAACACTATAAATGTAAAATTATTTACTCATTTTTATTATTGTTGAGGTTAAAAGTGCGTAGCTAAAAAAAATCGTATACGTAGAGTAGACCGACTCACTATATGGACAGGGGAAAAAAAGTGATTTTGTTCCTTCCACCTTTGTTGTTTTAAAATGACTCTTAAAATATTTTAGGGGTAGTTGTTTCCGCTCGTGAGATGAACCTTTTAAAAAAAAAATATAAATCTTTACACCATGTTAACGAGTGTTGCCTGATGAGAGGATTTGTTCCCATATTAGAGACTGGAACATTGAGGACAGATTTTTATGAGGGGGGATTTGGGGAGTTTGGCAAAATGTGGGAATATAACAGTTTCTTTATGTTCGTTATTATAACAAAAACATGTTTTTTAAGTCTAATTTCTGGTAAATCCCAGAAGTATTTACAAAGAAAAAAAGAATTTATTCAAGATTTGGTCTGATTTGGTTTGATTGTTCTCTAAGAAAACAAGTAAGTATAGTCGGTCAAGCCCGACGATATGATACCATACACCACAGTATATAAGAACAAAATTTTGCAAGTGTACCTATTTGTGACCTAATTTTAAAAAATGCATAGCTAATGTGGCAATATGAATAGGGATCAACATGTTTTAAATATCATTAAAATCTATTGGATAGTTTCGGAGAGGCAGAAATTTCCCCTAGTGGTCCTATTTTAAAAAAATGCATAATTTATGTGTCAATATAAATATGTTTTAAATTTCATTAAAATTAGTTTGGTAGTGTGCAATTTCCCGGAAAGCAGCTTGTATGGAGGCTATATGAAATTATGGACCGATTCGTACCATTTCATTAGATTTGGTCCTTGTTAGAATATATGTACCGAATTTCATCAAATTATCTACAAAATTGCGACCTGTACTTATCGAACAAGGTCCCAATGACAGCCAGCCGGACGGACGGACATCGTTAGATCGACTCAGAGAGTGATTCTGAGTCTATCGGTATTTTAAGGTGGGTCTAGGACGAATATTTGAAGGTGTTATACGCATCAGCACAAATGCATAATACCCTCTCCATTATTGCGGTGTGGGTATAATTATGTATGACTTTTATATTATAAAAGCAACATTGCCAAATGTGCAGATTTATCTGGGGCCTATTCTGGCAGTCGATATCATGAAAACCCTTATTATTTACGACTGTCGTTACTTTATAGGCTAGATAAAATAGAGTGGAATTAAGAGTACACAAGTTCATATAGTCTTGCGATTTGTTTTGTTTCCTCCCCTGATACAAATTTATTTTAGTTCGGGCGCAGATTTGCTGCTCATTTGTGTACCACTCCATGGCTGAATTCGTCAAACACTAAAACAAAGAGATGTCAAATTAAGTTGGGCAAGAAACTTGACGTTAAGATGTGTCTCATAATTAACATCGTACATTATGGTTGGACCACCCTTTAGAAAAATCGAAATGTTGAGTATTTTCCAAACGGCTTGCGCTACCTGGTGCTAAATATAATCATTTAAGCAAAAATTTAGCAGAGTCAAGAAG
The DNA here is from genome assembly GCA_943735925.1 of Pollenia amentaria. Lineage (NCBI taxonomy): Eukaryota > Metazoa > Arthropoda > Insecta > Diptera > Polleniidae > Pollenia > Pollenia amentaria. The sequence goes on along the minus strand of OX031008.1, from coordinate 191,563,846 downwards.
GAAAAGCCGAAACATAAAAAATTGAAGAGGATAACAGTTTCTTATTAGATTTTATTAAAAAATTATTTGTGTCGTTATTTGTTGACGGAAAGTGCGTGTTTCCCAAGCAGCTTGTATGGTTTGTTTGGCTCTTAAACCTCTTAATAATATAAAAATGTTGAGTGTAAAAAAATTGTAATGTAAAAACTGCAAAATCGGTACACTTTACAACAAAAAACTTTAAAACTGCGCAATGCTTAGAAAAACTTCAAAATACAGATAAATCTGTACATTTGGCAACGCTTGTGTTCAGTTAATTTACTAGCAGAAACTTGCAAAGAATATTGTTTTCTTATTTTAGAAAAATAAATATTTTATTTCATTGAAAAATTTTTAATTTAAAAATTATGAAACTTATTTGTGTTTTGTAAACAAAAATATGAAACAGGTGGTTGAGTAATTCTTGCTAGTAAATATTTTACTATCAAATATTTTCAACAATTTTTTTGTCTCTCAAAGTTGTATGCTCTTTTTTCACCCTCCCGTTGCAAGTTTTTCGAGGACGGGAACACTTACTTGTAACAATTTTTGAAAATAAGCAATAATTTTCTGTAAATGAACACACCTATTATTATTTGAAATTGATATTGTTACAAAATTTAAGAATAAGTTTAATTTATTAGTTATCTTGTATTTATTAGTTATTTTGTATTTGTTAGTAATTTTATTAGTTTAAATTGTTACTGTATTAGCTTTACATATTTCTAATGTAAAAATCACTGTACAGAATTTTCTAGTACAAATGTAATGTTAAAATTGTTATACATAATTGTATAACATAATAATTTTAAAATTATTGTTCATCCATAAATATTGCTTTAGTTTATTGATGTATAATAGCTCAATTTAAATTCAGTTATAGTGTAAATGCATAATGATATAACTGAATAAGTTTAGATATTTAGACTCTAGAGAGCATTCCGGAAACAATTCGAATAATCTAGAGCCATCTAGACGTTTTGGTTAGAGTATAAATAATACTCTCAGATGGCAATTAAAATCAGTATTAGTACAAACATTTAAGTGTGTAGATCGCAATTATAAGTTTTTAAAGTGACTAAGTTCTAAATAAAGTTGTGTGAATAGTTTATAGTATCAGCTATAAATAAAGTGTTTAAAGTGTTTTATTTATTTTATTAAAGTTGCAATAAAAGAACTCAAGAGGTTTATTATAAAGGAAATAAGCCAAAAACGTTATTGAAAAGGCAGTAACGTAACAAGATTAATAGGATTTAAAACAAGTTAACGAGCTATATTCGGCTATGCCGAATCATATTTACCCTTCACCATAGTATTAAAAATCCCAAATCGTATATACGGGAGCCTCATACTAGTGTGGCCAGTTGAAATAATGGTCCGATTTGGCTCCTTTATATAAGAAATATCTGGGTCAAATCATTGATTATAGACTTAAACAAGTTAAATTTTACGGTTAAAAATTGATGGCAGTCGTGGTTTTTTTGTTAATATCTCTAGAATTTGAGGACCGAACTATCAAACTATTTCGAACTATATGTGATATTAACCTAGCCCCCATCATATGGGGAAAATCTATTTCAACAGACAAACTGACGGGAAAATAAGCGTGCGTATAATTATGAGCGATTCGATAAAAATCCGTCACTCCTGCTGTCATAGAAGGCTGTACATTGTAATCGAAATTTAAAGTGTTAGATCTAATATTGCATTAATTAAAAAAAATTAAGGTTTTGTCTAAAACATACTACAAAATAATATACCACGTGCTTTGATGCAAAGCTAAACGGCTAAGAATTAAAATAAAAAAATTTCATTATTCTGTTTTATTGTGCTCTGCTTTTAAATTCGTTATTTCTTTTAGTTGTTATACAAAAAATAAGTATAGAAAATGTAATTGTTTGATCCAAAAAAAACTCTAAAAAGATGTAAAAAGTATCGTCGTATCGACAGTAAAATATCGCCGATACCGATATATCGGAAAATCTGAAATATCGCCGATAATCGGTATCGATATCGGTATTCGTTACTTCCCTACAGGAAACTACCAGATCAAAAATTTTTTGGAGAAATATTTAACTTTAGAAATTAAAAATAAAAAGGTATAAGTTTGTATAAGGGCTAGATCAAATTGTGGACCGAAATATCCCTTTCTTGCTACCAAGCATTTTTGTTTAAAATAATTATGTATTTGTTCGTATTTTCTTGCATTAGTTCATCCTGTATGGCCATCATAGAGAAGAAAAGTAAAACAATAAAACGATTTGGCTCATTTTTAAAACGAATCCGTGTCTTAAAATTAATTTTATACTAAGTCGGGTTTTATTGTGTTTTCAACAATCGTATCTTCTTAAATATTCCCCGGGAGGGTTTTCCTTTATCCATTTTAACAATTGAATTTTAAAAGGAAAAATTGTATAAGGGTAAAAACTCCGGGCGAATCTTTAATCATATGTAATTGAGTTGATATAATTTGTAGGGTCTCAGATGTATTCATTAAAATTATTTCAGATTTACAAAAGGTTTATAAAACGAATTTTCTATCAGAATTTATTATAATATATACCTTTTTTTATAAATCTTAATCAAGAAGAATATTTATGAACCTACATTTGATGTGTAAACTGAAGATATTGCTTATAAAAAAGATTATACAAATAAAAATAATGCTGTCATCATTATGATCATATTGATGGCATTTTTCTTCTCATACATTTCGCCAGTTAAACAGTAGATAATTTATTTCTTTTTTTTTCTTCTTTTTTAAACTTTTTTCAAGGTGTTGTTGAATGTATTAATTTACTTTCACAGCAAAGGTAGAAAAAAGCAAACTGAAAAATTGTGAACGATAATCATAAATTAAAGAAAAGAAATCGTTTATTAACTTCCTCAAAACCACAATAATTTAACACTTTTCATTGAAAAATCTTAAAAAAATAATAAGAAAGAAGAAACAAGAAATGCTGTCAACAGTGACAATTTTGCAATTGCCACGATTAAAAATGAAATATTAAACACACAGTGGCATGAAATATTTATATCTCATGATTTCGAAAAGAAAGTAAAAGCCAAAAACCATAACAAAAAAAAATTTTTTTTTAATATTTAATAACAATAGGGTGGATCAAAAATAAGTTGAGCCGCCAGTTACTCTCTAAAGTTAAAGATATGAAATATGACGATACCAAAAACTAAAAAATTTAACGTGTAGATTCAAGATTTTACTTCCAAGTTTTTTGTCTTAAATTTTTTGTTTTTGTGAATTTAATTATTTAATAATTTTTGAAATAAATAAATACTAAACGGTGATTTTCTAAGCCCGATGGAACTTGAAATTGTAAAAAAAAAACACAAAGAATTAAAGTTTCAACAAAATTTCTTATTCGAAAGATCAGCCATGGCACATTCTAGACATCCAATTTTCTTAATTTTTGAGGAAATAAGGTCCGATGATGCCACCAGAGTGTTCACCAAACCGAACAGTGCATTTTTATGGATGTAATGGAGTCTGTATGGTCTGTTGTGTATTGGTTTCACACCATACGCGACAATTTTGATTATTAACAAGACGGTTATACCAAAAATCAGTCGTACGCCACATATATCGAGAAGTCGTCTGTAAGTTGCACGAATCGATCACTGAATTTTAAAGTAAATTTGGATAATTTGAAAGCGTTGTTTAAGCGTTAATCTTTTGATGATTTGCCAAAGTATACTGATCATAAATGTCAAAAACTGTGCGCAATATGAGAGTTCTGTCGGGCTTAAAAGCACATACTTTATTACGAAATTGTTCTTACTTATAATGGTTAAACTTGATCTTTGCTTAAATTTTTGTGTTCAAATATGGGAAAAAATTGTTTTTAACGGAATTTCTAACCTTCATATAGATTTTATTTTAAAATTAAAAATTTAATTTCACAAAGAAAGTATTTTCCAATTTATGGGGGGGTTTAATAGTGCATACCCCTTATTTTTATATCACATCATTGCACCCTTTTAGTTATTAAAAAAAAAATGTGCACATAACTTTTCTTAAAAAAAAAACGCAATTCAAAATATTCAAACCTGTTTTTATTTATTATTGCTTGTATTATGAAAAATATTTTAAATTTAATAAAGCACGGTGCCCTGGGAAAGATTTAAATAAAATTTTGGGGTTACTCCAATTTTTAAGCTGATTCTGTATTTAGACTATGAAAGAACAAGAATGAACCAAAAAAAAAAAGCGCCTAGTCTTTTTTTTGGCGGGCAAACATTTTTTTTTAGTAAAGTTGCACATGTGCCTAATACCACTTCCAAATAATCCCAAACATTTTGTGCATCTCTTTTCAAATATAGATTATGTGCCTTGTTAACGTTTCCTAATTATTTTATTATTTTGAGATAGCTTTTTACTCTTTTATTTTGAACTTTAAGTTTTGACAAATTTGATTTTCCGAAGTCTTTAAGTTTAGTACAGAGATAGCACAGGCAATTTTCACAAGCCGTAGATGAACGCGTTCGTTCTTGGATTGACGCAAACTTGCTTAAGTCTGGTAATTTAAGTGGGTTTTATTTCTTATCGATATATTTTAAGATGTATTACAGGTAAGACATATAACAGCAGGACATTTCTCGTTGGAAAATCTAAATTTATATAAACTTTTCCGATTTTTTATAGTTTGGAAAAAACATTTTTAGCAAGAAAAATATAAACTTACTACAAGTTTATTTTGTTAAATGATATAAATTACTAACGCCTCCAGCGAGGTGACTTTGATTTTTGCTGTCCATCTGCATAGTAAAGTGGGAACTCTTAATAACATATTAAATTTTCAAGCAATTTACAATGATAATGAAATTATTCTTTTAAGTCCCATATCTCAAAATGCCAAATATAATTTTTAATCTCACTCATAGTTGAGAATACATGATAAGTTTTCATCTCTATTAACCCTGGTTGGTAACTTAACGTCGAATCATTTACACTTTATCAAATAACTTTTTTATTTGTATTCAAATTACGCTCTTTTTTTCAACAACGTTTTAAAAAAATAATAAATTTTAAAACACAAAAATTACACCCAATTTTCACGATGTTTTAAAAGACATGTCTTTTATGTATTTCGTTTTTAAAGAAACTTTCAAAAACTTGAAAAATTTTGCAACATGCTTCTTTTTTTTGCAGTCAGAGTGGACTTCCTAAGTTCCTTATTCGTATAAAATTTTTTTTATTTTTCTATATTTTAATAAGCTTTTGTCAATTTCAAATAAGAATAAAACATAAATTTAAAAACACAAATAAGTGCAAAGAGGAATGTCAAAAAAGAAACACAGAAAATACGATTCATGTCTATTTTTCAACCCTGTTTACTTCTCTACCCCGCTCGCACTCAAACGAAAAAAGACATGATTTAAAAATAGGGGAAAAAATCATCGTGAAAATTGGGTGTTATTAGTTAAAATACTCATAAAATTTTGAAGGAGAAGAAAAACTTTTATTTCTTATTCTTTATTTTATTTTATTTTTTAATCAAATGCTTAACTAAAAAAATTTCTGTTAATTTTTTACTTTAAAAATCGTTACGCTAGAATTTTTTTTTTAAAAGTTCGTCGATTCGACGAGGAATAACCTTAATGTATTAAAATGAAGACTAAGACTAAGTAACCTTTTAGCGTTAAGAAATTCAAATGCATTTGAGAGAAAAAGGAGTCTAGCACGCAAAAAAAGGAGTCTAGTACTTTTTTTGGCTCATTCTTGTTCTTTCATCGTCTAAAAACAGAATCAGCTTAAAAATTGGAATAGCACCAGAATTTTATTTTTAATCTTCCCCAGGGCACTGTGAAAGTTTTACAAAACAAATTTTTAATGGAAATTTTCTTAAAAAGCGTTTGATTTTAATAATCGTTTATGAATACGGGGGTGTTATATCTTTTTTTATTTATTTTTAATAAAAGTTCGCATTCAAACAAGAAAAAGCAGGGTAAATAAACTTTTAACAACCTACACAATTAAAAGAATTCCACAAATTTTTATAAACATTTAAAACCTAAACTTATACATAAATCGTTCAAAATCAAGACATTATTATTTTAAAATCAAAGAAAAATCTTCATATGGCTTTAATCATCATCATCTTCGGAAAAAAATCTTTCTTTAAGAAATCATACAACAGAAGATAACTAACTATTCAATTGAAAACATATGCATGCAATGTTTAATTTCAAAATAAAAGAAAAAAATTATATAATGCAATTTAATTGATAATTCAAAACACATACAACACACTACCTGTGCCAAATGCTACGCAGCGAAAAATTGTTTTTTGTATGAACGAATGAATGTTAGTTATTTGTTGCTTTACTCTATTTCAACCGAATGATTGTGCCATAATGAACTGAGAAGACTACCAAGTAGTTTAGTCATTTAACAAAGTATGTCTGGGTTAATAAATGCGAAAAGAAACTTGTACCGCAAAATGAAAACGAAATCTTGTAAAAAAGAATTTTAAAAATTTACGTTACAAATAACAACCTACCCATTAAAAACATATAGTGTTATATACATTTATGTAGGTATATAATTTTGTTAGCGTTTACACCGTTTTTTTTTTAATATTGAAATTTTCAGTTTATTTTGACTACATACTTATTTTCTTCAAACATAAATATATTAGGTCGTTATTTGATTCATGACACATAAATTTTTTTTCTCTGTCTATTTCCTTAAGGTAGCATAGTGTTTAAGAGTATGTATGTGTATGCGTATATATTTTACAATTGAAAAACAAGTGATAACATCAAACTTACAAATGAATGACTCAGAGCGTAGTGATCAAATAAAAAGCTAAAGTATTAATGTAAATCCCAAAATTATTAATTTAAGGAACTTCAAATTTAAAGGAAATAGCCACAATATTTTCTGTCACTTTGGTAACTTTCTTCACAAAAGTTAAGAAATAATTTAAGCAGATGTTCTTATTCTATATATCGTCACCTTAAATGAAAACGGACGTAACTACACAACAATTCGAAATCGAGTTTTTGATTGATTCTGGTTCGTTACATGTAACAAGAGTTTGTTCTCGGGATTAACCGTACCGGAAATTCCCGGGATTTTTCAATTGTTTTTCACTCCCGATTTCCCAGAAATTAATTGCGCGGTTCCCGGGAAATTTTAAAGAAAACTTTTTTTTAAAACTTTAATAAATCTATGTGGAACTCGTATCTTTAGTTATTTTATCTAACTCAATTTTATCAGAATATTAAAATATGCAGAACTAAAAGGCTTATTAAACTGATTTTTTTAAATGGGCTTTATAAAGGGACTTTGATAAATCATAGAACTCTCTTCACGAAATTTTATTTCTTGTCTTAGCAAACTGAAGTGGGCTTAATTTCACATCAGCATTATTAAGATTTGCGCTTTAATGGCGATTTCTTTTCCGAGAGTGTGTTTTATATGGGGCGTATGATAAATTAAGACTCAATCTTCACAAAACCTAGTGGTGCGATTTCGGGCCTTATGAAAGTAGATTATGCTTAATTTCACCACAAAATATTATTCGTTACGATTTTAGTTATACCAACATGATTCCTGAGAGTGGTCCCATTTTAAGGCCTTAGATTAATTTTGGACCGACCTTCTCAAAATTTGGTGACATATAAAACTAATTTGTTGAAATTTAATGGTAACAGGTGTATTCCAATTTACGTTAATATTTGTCTATTTGGAGGTTGTACAACATTTAGGTGCTTTAGCTTAATTTTTTGATAACAGGAAACAGAATATTTATCATTACAAAACTAATTCTAACTCGGTTAGTTATTAAACGAGCTTTATACATATATTTACGTATTTCAAATGCTGATTTTGTCCTTTTTATAAGAGGCATAGGGGGAGGGGAAGAAATCATATAGCCTAATGATCATTTTATATATTTTTGAATTAAAAAATTGGCAAAAAAGATGCTTATTTTTTAATTAAACTCCCATTACGCAGCCATTTTCCAATCGATTAAAAAAATTTGGTTGGAAATAGCTGCTGAAAAGGAAAAAAGTTTTTCATTTTTAAAAGTTCATAATTTTAAAGAGTTTATAATTTTTTGGATTTGCATCTTTTAAACTACCGTTATTTTAAGAAAAAATAGGACTTTACAAAGTAAGCGAAACAAATTGTTCGTATATCCTGCATCTGTGGACCCTGCATTTTCTTGTGCAGCACAATGTTTGTTTTTCTTCATTATTTACCTTTGAGTACTTATTTTTGACCCCTTTTGTACACCATAGCGTAAATCTGCGAACAGGTGTGTTACGCTTGAATGAGAAAGCTTTGTACATAGTATTGTTCACAAAAAAATAGAAATATTTATAATTCTTTGAATATATTTTCTTTATCTTTGTATATAACAGCATACATACGTCTTAAACTTGTAACTTTTTATGGGAACCCGACAACTAAAAGCTCGATAAAAAAAATTTTAACAACCAAGTTAATAACAAACAACAACTTTTAAATATTTTATACTGTTTACATAATTTTCATTTTGTATTTTTGAAGTAAATCACACACATATGCTTTAATCGTACAAAACCTTTTTTTAAGCTTTCCCTTCTTACAGTACTTTTTTAAAGTATGCTCTGATGGATTTACAGAAAAATTCAAAAGACAAAAAAACAATGGTTAAAGAAATATATTACAAAAATTCTATGAAAGTTACATTTTGATACTTTAAAACTACTCGGGGGTAACTATTGAAAGGACCGCAAGTGGCAGGCCTTTTTGAAGGCCTGTATACTCCTTTCTAAAAGATTTCGAAGTATGCCTTCTAGACATAAATAAATTTATTCTTGAAAGACCTCCAAAAAATTCTACCTTCTTTAAGAAGGTAGAAAGTAAGTTGTTCAGTTAAATTTTTTTTTTGTGACCTTTCTTAGCCCCTTTTTGGGAAGGGAACGAATTTGTTATTAAAGAGAGTGTGGAAGGGCTTGTTCCCAATGACAACCTGTGTAAAAAATTAATAAGTATGGAATGATGCGAGGAGAGTTTGGGTCTCCTAAAGTAGCACGGCTTTTTGAAGGCCTGCATACTCCTTTCTAAAAGATTAATATCTTATAATATCCTGCCTTCAGGAATTTGTCAACTAGAAGGTATAAATTTCTTTTAAGAAGACCATCCAAAATATTCATTACACATCCGCTACTCCCTTCTTTAAGAAGGACGAAAAGAAGTTGTTCAGTTTTATTTTTATTTTTTTGGTTGTTCTTAGTGTCATTCGTTACGCCCTTCTATGGGAAGGGAAATAAGTTGTTTAATCTTTATATTTTTTTTTTTTTGGTCTAGTTACTATTACGTGAAAGAATACGTTGCGGATCTGTTGATCCGTTTTTCTTACCAAACTTATGTATAAGAAGATATTCTTATGAAAATGTAACGTTGCGTTGCGGATGAGCCTAATAATATTTGAACATTTTTTTACGTATGGGTATTTCCACAGGAAAGTATACTTTTGTCTTGTTAAGCCACCAAGAATTTTACATTTTTTTCAAAGAATAATTTATATATCATTTATTTTTTTTTTGTATTTTGGTGTAAAGCGCAATTTAGTGAAAGAGAGGACAAATTTGAACATGAGTCTTATAAACAAGATTATTTGCTTGGTGGCGTAACGTTATAATTTTATGCAAGTGCCCATATCAGTTGTGAAAGAATTTTAAGTTTAATTATGTTTATTGATAAAGCAGTACATGGCGGTTTTTTATACAAAATGCACAAATAACAAATGCTAAAATGTACTAATTATATAATTTTTGGCATATTTTTTTTTGTGTTTTCCTTTTAATTTTATTTTAATACGTTCACGTATTTTTAGGCACTATTGACGTCGACCGCAACATTCTTTATATGTATTCCCTTTTAAAAATCTTTTAATTGAAAGCCTGTGTAAAAAGTAAATATGCAAATATGAAACGCGTCGAACAGTGCTTGGGTCTGCTAAATAAGGCCTTATTTTAGGCCTCTTCACTCAATCTTTTTACCACTGGATAAAGTTAAATAAAACATACATTAAGCTATGATTTCAATAAAACTTTTATTTCCTTAAATGGCTTGAAGATTACCATTACATACGAAATACAATGAGTGCGTACATTACGATGATTCACAGGACTGACAACATCTGTAAAGCTTCCAGCCTCTTCAAATGTCTTTATAATCTTGCCAATTCCTTGCACGGTAGGTTCATTGTGGCGAGCATAATCACCCAGTAATGCTCGAAAAGTGTGCCACGCTTGAACCAAAACTTTTATAGTAAGTTTTAACTATTTTTTAGCGTTCCTCGGTTGTTAAACGATCCATATTCGTAAGTGGCGAACCCTTCACTAAATAAATAACACTTCAGGTGACAGATATTTAACAGCTGATACGGACGGTTCCAAGACGGACACTGCCACTGGTGCCGGTGTTTATATTGCTGACACTGATGTGAAACAATCATTCAGACACCCGGATGAGTGCAGTGTCTTCCAGGCTGAGATCATAGCTATATAGGCGTCTGTATAGGGGGTCTGTGGTGACAATTTACGTCGATATTCAGGCTGCGCTAAGAGCATTGACAAATTATACAGTGCGATCGAGCCTGGTCGCACGGTGTAGGAATGCTCTGAGGGAGCTCATGGGGGCATTCACAATAAGGCTGTGTTGGGTACCCGGACACTGTAAAGTGGATGGCAATGAGGTGGCGGACGAACTCGCAAGAGGGGGTTCGAATTTGGACTTAGAGGTAAGGGACAGGGGGTAAAGCTTCCCTTATGTCATCACTATGGGGTTATACGGGAAAGATTCCGTGATTAGGGATGCAAACGATACATCGATGTTTAGAAAACATCGATCTATTGGTCATAAGCACCGATGTTAACATCGATGTTTTGATGGACCATACATCGGCGATACATCGCCGTCAAAACTAAAAAACATCGACACCGTCTATTTAATATTTTCATTTATTTAAATTTTTTTCATAATATTTTTATCATTTAAAGTATTTATTTTTTCAATTAAACCCTTCATTTAAAAATAAGAAAAAGTGTATTTCAAAGTATAGCCGTACACCTAGAGAAAAAACATGTTTAAATATGGTCACCTTCAACAAAACTATTTTTAAATAAAATTGTAAACATATTATGGTTTATTTAACCAAATTATTGCCATCGACAACCAATACACAACGAAGCACAACCATAATATGGTTGTGGCTTCTTGATGGAGGACTAATTTAACAATAATATGGTTGTCGGTAAAAATATGGTAAAATTAAACATAATATGTTCAACATTTTCTTTAAAAATAGTTTTTTTGGAGGTGACCATATTTAAACATGTTTTTTCTCGGCGTGTACAAAGTACGTACATACCTGCATAATATGCATTGCATAACTACATATACATATGTGGTTCCCATATTGTAAACTAAAGAAATGTTAAAACAATTTTGGAGACTGTGTAAAAGGGTTATAAGTTTTTTAATTTTTTTGCAAATATCTGTTCTCCCAAGGTAAAATCCTGTTGGGCATGGAAAAATATTAAGAATTACATTTTTAGTTTTTTGCTATTGTTAAAAAAGTACACCCGCTAAGTTCCATGAAGTTTTTAATTAAAATGTTTTTTTTTTACTGAAATTATATAATATTTATTTTAAAATACTTTGCATTTCATGTAAGTTTGTCAAGAAAATTCCTCAAAAGTTCACTTAACTGACTTCTTTGTTGGGTACATATTAAATCTTTCAATAATAATAAGAAGAAAAAATTAAAACATCGATGTATCGTGTTTGTACCGATGTTTTTTAACATCGATACTTATCGTGGAAACATCGATGTTTTTAAATATCGATGTTTTTCGGAACGATGTTGGATCCCTATCCGTGATGCCGTTAACCGGTCCTGGAGGGATAGAACGGATTGCAATCGAGGGCTTTATGGCCCGGATTGGACGTAGCGGCAACCAGGATCTACAAGGATTGGATAGGAGTGGTCTTTCTTGACGGGGCATAGTTCTGTTAGAGCTTTTACGAGTAAATGGGACAATGCCATACCGGTCTTCTGCAGACTGTGCCGGGATGCCGAGGAGCTAGAGACGATTGAGCATGTACCGTGCCACTTTCCTAGAATGCATGGTCTCAGGCAGAAATGACTAGGGGACAGATTTTACGACGAACTGGGGTGTATCACTGGATGTAATCCAGCCGATCTACTAGGGTTTGAGAGAAAAATAGGACGGTCGTTTCAGATGGGAGGACTGTAGGGAGAGTCTTGTCCTACGTAGTATATTTCTATCTGTTTACTAACTGTCTTGAACCTGACAACTATTTTTTCTTTACTTCTCTTTATTCTACTATACTGAAGGGATTCACAATGGACCGCATTGGTCCCCGAGTGGAGATGCGCCTTACAGCTGATAGCCTTGTCAGACCGGCGGATTTGAAACCACTAAATGGAGAACACTGTATTTTAAAAATGACTTTGAAAAAACGGCTTATTATTAAATCTTTTTAGATGATCATCCCCCATAATTATTAAAAAAAAGTATTTCTGCCTTTTCTACAAATTTTTATGCAACTAGCTGTACTTGTGGATAAAGTCGTGTTCGGCACGCGACCACTGAAAAACGAGTTCCCTTAATTGTTTCAAACTTGAAGGAAGTACGGTTTACCTTTTTGTATTTAAAATATTATGATAAACGTTAAGTAGTAAGTACTAAAAAGCAGACATTGCGCATAAAACAATTAAAATATTTTTGATGAAAATTAAATAGTATTAAGATTTTTTGTTTTGTTTTGTTATACTTTAGTTCTACGTATTTTTTTAAACACTTTAATGCTCTTTTAGTTCTGCGTATATTACTGAGTGTACTGACAAAATAACCAAATTTATTTAAGAGCAAAACACAAATGTCTAGTTAATTCGTTAAACAAGTATGTGTTTACATTAACATTATAAACAAAAAAAAAATATGATTCATTTAATTTTCCATGTAGTACACGAGTATTAAGTGATAAGACGCTTTTCCACGAATCTATTGGCTAGTTAATCATGAACACCTGCATTAATAGTTAAATAAAATTTTAAGTAGTTTGTGTGTACACAAGAAATGTTTACTTTAATTGTCGTAAGTAGGCAGTCTGGGAGCAAATAATCAATTTTAAAATACAAATGAAAATAAAATAGAAAAGTTAATTAATTACGCATCCACGATTTAATAAAATTTACAATAAATGAATTAAATGTAGATGCATTTTAAGATAAATATTAATTTAAGAAATAGAAAAAATTCATTGTAGTTTTTAGAAATACATATATGTACATTAGGGTAATAACTTTTTTAATTTTTTGCAAATATCATTGCTCCCAAGGTAAAATATTGTAGGGAATGGAAAAATATTAAGAACTGCATTTCTAGTTTTTCGCTTTCGTTAAAAAATTACACGCGTTAAACGCAATGGCATTTTGTTTTTGTTGAAAATGTTTTTTTATACTGAAATTATACAATATTTATGTGAAAATACATTTTACTTTTCATGTCATTTTGTCACATGATTTGCAGTTAGATAACACATAAAGTTGGTATAGTCAAAATTAGCCATAAGATAATCAAAATAAGCTGCAATTTAATTTTTGCTGTTTTGTTTCAAATTACTAAAAAGTGTTAGAACCTATATGGGCATTTCCTGGGGTCACGAACATACGTTCGGACGCTTTTGATGTACAAATAATATGGAAAACAAAACCTTTCCCTAGCATTTTTTGCAATTCGATAGCATTTTGGTAGCTCTATGTTTAGTGCAAAAGATGGATATCATAGAGTTTTAGTTTCCATAATGATAGTTATAAACATGTGGTCACGAACGTACGCAATGTAGAAGTCAACTTTGGCTGAAACTAGTGAAATGTAAAAGTCTGCGAAATGGATCGGAATATTCAAACGTGATTAATTTATTTTAGAAGTGTATTAATGTAGGTCTCTATCCAGTATTTACACAATAAAATATCTCTATTGGTTTTTGTTTACTTTGCTTAAGTACCGGTAGCGAACGAACGGGTCGCGAACGTACGATTTTTCCTTATGTTTTAACCGTTAATTAACCGTTAATCGAACTTTTTATCTTCTCCTTACACTTTTCTTTTCTTAATTGATTGCAATAGAGAGATTTTAAAGAAAGATTTCAAACATAACAAATTTTTTTGCATGTAAAATAATTAAATATAAAAATATCTTTAGAAGTAGCTTAAAACGAAATTATTAAATTTTCCAGTTTCCAGCCCAATTTCCTCAAGTAAAACAGCTAAGATATCATAGAATATCATATATAGCATTCTATTATAAAAACATAGACTTTGTTTTATAATTATAAACAATAAAACACGATGATTATCAACATTTTATTTTTCCATCCTGGTTGACCATTCGGAGGAAATGCCCATATGTGATTTTATTTGTGACGCTGTTTTAAAGAATATAATTTTTAAGAGCTAAATAAGGAATTAATCAATTTTACGACAGCCCACGACCGTTTCATCGAACACCGTCTGCAATTTCAACTCAACAACGCAGTAATATATGCGCATAACGTGGAATTAAATTAGTGCAAGACTTTATAAAGTATTGCGTACACGGAACTTTAAGTTTATTTCTTTTAATACCTTGTCATTAACATATAATGTTATAATTTTTGTAGAGTTATTAAAAACATTAAAAAAAATTTAAATACATTTTAGTAATCGTTTTTGGCGCCTGTAGTTTTTTCACCAAATTTAATTAAAAAAATATTTTTTCTTATCAAAACAATATTGACGGTAAGATAGACCCTTGGGAGAATGGCGTCCAAAAAGGTTATCACCCTAATGTACATACATATTAATCCGCATGTGTATTTATTTATGTAAGTACATTTATAACAAATGAAAAGTAAAATCAAGTTTAAAAATTGAAGTAGAATAAGTTGCGATCTGCATTACAAAAATGTGACAGATACAAAAATATTCAGTTAAAAAAGAAATGAGTTAGAATAAAACCAAATTTTTTCAGATCAATTAGAAATTTTGTGCTGGAGCCAAATTAGGGTATTCGATATTGCTCAAAATTGCCATTTATACTGTATTGTAATTTCGATCGATATCGAATGGGGTGGATTTGACCCCTGCTAAGACCTACATACTCAAAATTCGAAAAAATTAAATTTCTAATAAGTTTTTTTTGACATAAATAAATAAGTTACATGTCCATTAATAAAAGAAAATAAAACCAATTATTGTTTTTTTTTTTTTTTGTATACTTTTTTCTATATCTGATAATGTGTTGTTCTCATTGTTTGCATAAAGATGTTATGACATCATTTCAATCTGATGCTTTTATTCAAGAAACAGCAGCAGCAGTTACAAAAGCCACATTTATTGCATTAATTTAATAAAAAAGCAGTGTTAAGTTTAATAAAAAGATCACAAATTTTATATGTACTCATTGTAACGAATGCGCAAATTCATTTGCCATTTTGATATTTAATGGAGACATGAATGTTTTGTATATGTACATATGTATATGTTCTAGAGAAATATTAGGGACACACAAAAACTGGGGATTGCTAATACTTGTTACCTACCCAGGGGCGACTCCTGAGTAGTTACGAGCTCTTTTCTATCCATTTTCCCAATTCTTCTCGCGAACTTTAACCCTCGTTAGGCTAGCCAATTTGTAACCGATCGATCTTAAATGTTTGTCATTTTTTTATCTAAACCTCAGACAAAATTTTCGTTTATAAAAAAGCTTAAGCGTTCATGAACAAACTTAGAAGTGAATAGTATTTCATTGAAAGTGAAAATTATTGTTTTGTGCCGCATACGCCACTTTTCTAAATTTATTTCTAAAAAGTAGCTTTTTGTGCTTCATACGTATACTTACTCTGCTGTGACATTTTATTTTGCTTTTACTATTTTTTTCTTACGGCAATGAACCGAAGCAAGAGTAAAAATTTTCTTGTTGTCATTTTATTTTGATTTCACACTTCTTGTTTTTCTTATGGCAATTCGCCAAACAGGTGCGTGTAGAGCCAAACAACACTTAATAAACTAAAAAATAGTTGTTATGGAGCAAAATTAATGCTAAATATCACAGAAACAATAAAAATATCGTAAAACTAGTTTTATATTCAGAGAGACGATACTCAATCGTGAGCAAACTACTTAATGAATTTGGAAGAAAATTTAATAGACGGAAAGCCCAGATTCGAATATAAGGTAGAAACGGGGAAAATTGGTACTCTGTACTTTTTCTCTTTTTGATAAATTTGGTATACAGATTGCATATGGTTCAAATTAAAATATAGGGTTATTTTTAAAGGTATAAAATTGGTACTTTTTAACGGATAAAAACGGGATAAAATTTGTACTTTTTAAAAAGAGGAAAAACTGGTAATCTTGGTACTCTTTGGCATTTGTAGTACATATTTCTCTTATCGAAAAATTTTGTATAGAGATAACATATGGCCCAGATTAATATAAAGGGAACTTTTTATGATGTAAAACGGAAAAAATTATTTTGTCGAAAAATAATAATTTCTATAATGTTGTTTTCAGAAGTATGTTAACATAAAATAAGTATAGAAGTAGAACACTATATAAAATTTCTGTACATTTTTTATAGGAAACCCCTTTTTCTTAAAATCTTTCTCTAATTTTAAAGTTAAAGAAATATAGCTAAGCAATTTAGAATTCTTTCTAGCTCTTCATTAAATATTTTACATAACAATGCAGTTATGTATTTTAAAATATAGCAGCCACGCAATAAGAGACTAAACGAAAAGAATTCGATTCTGTCTTTTAAATGAATTAATGAACAAATTCTCAGGTAGTATTCATCAAGATTATTGAAAAAATAAAAAAATTGTTATTACAAAGCAAAAAAAAAACAACTAAAACAAAAAAAAATGCAAAAAAAAATTCTACAAACACCCACATAAAATTACCGGTATTATATCCAAATTTTGAACAAAAAACTAAAAAATTTATTCTTTTACATTTTTTTTCTTTTTTACTTATAAATGTAGTAAGTATATATGTATGTATAACTTACGATGGCTTTTAAGAAATTGTTCAGCTAACCTTAAGTTTATTTTAAATATTACGCATTTTTATTGTTTATTTCAATATAAAACATAAACCAAAAGGCGCTACACAAATAAATATGATGGAATAACAAAGAGAAAAATTAAAATGCCTTTCAAGTGGTAAAAGAGCACTTACATGCAACTGTATACTTTATTAAACACGAAAATCAGACAATGGCAAATGCTTATAAATGAAAGTCTGTGTGGGTGTGTTTTAAGTATGTTTACTATCTTACATATAATTTTTTGACAAGACATAAACGAAATGTTAATTCTATAAATACAATTAATTATTAAACTGATAATACCCTGTAACAGGAATTTCACATATTCATACTGAATACTCAATTATTCATAACCCCACCAAAGTACTTATTTATGTATAGCAAATAAAAAAAATATATAAAAAGTATTATTATTTTATTATTATATCAATATGCATAGGCCTTAAATGATAAGTAAAAATTCCGTAAGTTCAATACAAATTATCTGCTTTACAATATCTAAGCAAAGATAAAAATCTTTTAATGTTCTAAAATTAATAAGGACACAGGCTCAGGTTAATTTTTAAAAAAAATAGGTACCTCTGATATTAAACCCTACATTAATTTGCTACAATTATACAAACAGACAATCAAAATGTATCCAAAATTGATTTTAAAACTTCTAGACAAATAGTTTAAGACAAATATGAAGATTTTTAGCCAAAAAAAATAAACAAATTTTTTACTACTTTCAAAGGATATTCGACGTGATCATAAAAAACCGAGAACGCTGTTTGTTTATGTATGGGGTCTGGGTTGAAACAAAATTCAGTTCATCCATGTGTAAAAATTGATTGGAAATTTTTGTACGGTGTTGTTTTAAAATATTTGAAATGTTTGTAATGTTTGAAATGATTGTAATAAAACCCGGAATTCGTGTTTTTTGTTTTTTATAGGCATAAGTTACAAAAAAAATAAATTTTTGTATTAAAAAAACATTTAATACATAATTTGTGTGTAGTTTACCGATTAATGCTTATTTACATTACTATTTAACATCATGATAATTTAGAGGTGGGGAAAAATAGTTAAAAAAAAATCTCGTTTTTTAGCATTAGCAGTTTTCACTCCTTGTGTTAGGTGTACAACTTTGTTTTATTTAATACGAACGATTATAAACTACAAAGCTTGAATTTCTTTTTAGTCTTTATTTTAAAGTAATAAATCTGCTAATAGAGAGATAGACTCTCGTCAACTGTTATATTCTGTTTGATTTAACAAAAGTGTTTTCTACAGCTTTTTGTATGATTTTTCAGCCACAGCTTAGTAAATAAAAGTTTACATTTTGTTGTTGTTGAGGTGTTGTAAATGTAAGTGCTTTAACTACATTAATAAAATTAATTATAAGGTTAGTTTAATAAGATATACAAAGGTACTTTACTACCAAGAGTGAAAACCGCTACTAATTTTGACTGTAATTAAAATATATTTTTAATCCCAAGGCGAATTCATGTATATGGTGGTGTCGATACTATAACAAGTAATAACGCCAAAAACACAACAATGTATTTCTTTGTTGTTTTCGTTGATCGATATGTCAAAAACATAAGCAACTTTTGACATTTCTTTCTCTAAGTTAGAAAAAAGTAGCACTGCTGTGCTTTCAACGCAACCTGAAAAATGAATTCTTAAAAAAATCTTCTTATAATTGTTTTATTTAGGGTTTCATATGCTTCAGAAACAATACAATTTATCTGCATCCAATTTTCGCTTATGTATTTGTATTCTTTCTTTGTTTTTTAACAGCTGCTTCTGTTATACATGTATATGTGTTGACAGTTGTTAATTAAGTTTAAACCACTAACATTGGCCACTTATTAATTATTATGGCTAATAAATCAGTGAGTGGTTGAAAGCTGGTTTAGTTGAACTGAACTTAAATTTATATGTAGCTTAAACTAAATAGTTGTAAATCAATATCCCATGTATTATATGTAGTCTAAACAGTAACATGTGGCAATACTACGATAAATGTTGTCAAATTCATATGGTCTGTATTGGAAGTTTAAACGACCAATTTTATGCGTTTAGAAATAACCAAAAACAGAGTTTAAATTGCTATGATTTATTAGCCCTTAAACAGAGAAATAAAAGTAACTAATCATCATCTTTAAATTTAAAAACACAGATTAAATATGACAAATCCTCTGATATCCAGTTAAAAACCCACCCTTAAAGGTTTAATTAATAATTAAAGATTTTATGTAGGTATGTACATGCCTACAACTTAAATACACAAAGTAAACAGTTAAACAATATACCTATAAATGTATGGAAAATTTAATTATTATAGAATATGCCCATCAAAATTGTAAAAAAATTTATTTGCAAAATACGAAAAAAAAATTTGCACATATAATTTATATGGAAAAACTAAAAGTCGTTGAGTGTCGCGTAGAATTCACTTATCGAGCTTATCTTATAAGAGAGCTTGTTTTATGCATATTAGAAACTTTTGTGATAATAGCAAAAAAAAAACTTTTTCTGTGAATGCCCTAATGTACTTACAATCTGTAAGAAAAAAAAAGCTGAATGAGTTACAATTGTAGTTTATGATATACATACATAAATTGTATGTAGGTATTTATGTTATTTACTTCTTTGTGAATATTAATGCTGCGCCTGTGTCTTAAAAGAGAAAAATCATATAAAACAAGTAAGCGTACTATACGTATTCGGTTGTGCCGTATTCTATATACCATTTACTGCAATATAGAAAAGCCAACACATAAAGTATAGAAGCTATCGTGTTGAAATCCTTATTCCGGTAAATATTTGTATTCCTGCTATGTAAAATATAAGGTTGATTTTAGCTAACAAGTCGTATATGGATGTACCTATATAGAGATAATTAAGCTCAATTTTATTTCTAGCTTGTTTGTATGGATTACATTACCAAAACCCTAAATTCGAGGGCCACTTGTATTGAAGCGAAATTAAGTAATGTACCAAGGTGGCTCATTTTAAATACTCTTTTGCCCTTATTTATAAAAAATACCAACCTATATCAAATTTGTAATAGGTTAATAATAGAAAAAACATTTTATTAACCTAAAATATTGTTTATCTTTTTCAATTTTGTTTCTCCTAGCTCATATGATATGGACGCTATAGTGAAAATTGGTTATTTATCTATAACGCGGTCATTTATAATCCGCTATTATGAATTTCCACTAAAACTACTTATTCTATTACGTATAATTAAGCTGAAAATCTAAAGGATTATGAGCAATTTTTTTTTGTGGTATCTTAGTCATTTGTAATCCGATCTGGCTGAATTTTAATAGCAAACAATTCCTGACTATATGCGATATAAACGGGGGGTCTTCGGAAACCCGATATCAGAATACCTACGGACAACTTTAATACTCATAAGAACTTATAATATGTAGGTAAAGAGTTGTGTACCTATACGTTATAGGGTCTACAAAACACAATAATGCATACATAGATGAAGATAACAAGCCGGCAACACCCATGTGGCCACATTACAACTAAAAAATGCATTTACTTTTGCCGAGTAGTAGACGTTTGTATGCCATTCCATCCCATCCATCCCCACCAGAAAACAAACATCAGACATTTTTAACAAGGCATACACACACCCTTTGCATCAAAAGAGAAACAACAAAATGTAAAAAAAAAAATACAATCAGGGAGAAATAAAAACATGTGTAGCCTTGAAAATTTAACTACATGAGGATGTTAACAAAGAAATCCTCAACGTAATTTTGGGGTTGAATATTAAATTAAATATTTTTTAAACATACATATAAACGTAGTTGAAAAAGAAATACAAAAATTACACTCCCAAGAACTCAGCTTTCTTTTTGTATTGCAAAAACAATAAATTAAAAAAGTAACCAAACAACCTTTCCCCTCCACCACTAATGAATGACATGAAGATTTTATTGGGTGGCTTTACAATGACTCATCCGAATTATATTCAAGTAAATTATTTCCTGGTTTCTTAACGAGATAATAAATTATTTAAATGTTAATAATAAACAATAGAAATATTGCAAAAATTAAATGCAATTACATACCTCTATAAATTTTTCCTGTATTTCTGCTTTCTCGTCTGCTGATAAGCCTTTCGTAAATTTATTTAATGACATTGTGTTTTGTTTTTTTCTTAAGTGGATTGATTTATTAAATAACGTAAATTTTTGTTAATCACCAAAAAATTGTTATTCCTTTTTAATATTAACAATTTTTTAACACACACACACACACACTAATATTTTTTCTTTTTATTCTTCCACCAACTCTTTTTCGCTTTTCTTTTTTCTTAAATCCGTTTATCACTTTTGTGGTGCTACATTCATTCGCTGGCTTAGTGACGTTTATATTTTTTTTTATTATAACTTCTTACTTTTAATTTTATTAAAACTTTGTGTAATACTTTTTTTCAATACAATTTGTATTAATATTTTTGCAGATTTATTAAGTTACGTTACAAAATATTATAAAAAAAACTGCAGTTTCTCACAAAATTAAAAACCAACTTATTACAATGACGTGCGAAGAAGAAATGCGAGCTTTGTTGAAATAAAAAAGAAACAGTAATGATAATTGGCGAGTTTTCTCTACAACCTAGCGTTTTTTTAAATATAGAAGATAACATACATTAATTGTTAGAGGTAATTGCAACGATTTTATTTTAAAATATCTATTTTGTCTAGCAAAACATAATTTTTATATACATATATTTTGTGCAGAAGTTTAAATAAATTTTCAAATATATACAGTTTGGCGGAAATAAACATATACTGCCGTATTCATAAGAAACTAAATTGGATATACAATCTATTTTAAGGAAAATTTGTATGGAAATTTAGTTTTTAAATACGTTTGAAATCTATTTTATATTTTATGAATACGGCAGATAGTATATATGACAAGATTTAAAAAATTGATAACCAAACAATCGTAATTTAAAGCAATAAATGAACAAGTAATTTTAATTTTTAATATTCAAATTTTAAAAAACTATATAAAAATTTTTACAAATACACATAAAGGGTGGTCCAACCATAATGCAAGATGTTAATTGTGAGTCACACCTTAACGCCAAGTTTTTTGCCGAACTTAATTTGACATTTCTGGTCTGCTTATCGCTACAACAATACAGCAGTGCAAAAAAACAACAGGCACAAGGCGAATTCAACTACAGGTGGTGTCGAAACGCCATCTGATTTTGACAGTTCGAGCCAATTTGTCTTGATTTGTTAAGGCCGTGTCAGATACAACTTTGTCGCTTTGCGTGACGTTTCTACCTTTGGCAGAAAAACGCAAAGGAAAAGGTGTATGACACAATGAAAACTTTGACAACACCCACGCATTGTTTGTTTACTTATAAAAGTGGTTGGTAATTTGTACATTTAATTATTTGTTATAAAAATAAAAGTTAAAAATTTAATTTGACGGTTTTTTGGAATTGAAATTGGCAAAAAAATTTAAAAAAAAAGAAAATTTTACTAGCCAATTGTCAAAGCGCGCAAAAAGATGAGAGTTGGCTAACTTTTTGCTTCGCTTCGCTTTGAAAGTACTTTATGTGACATGTTTCGTATAAGTATGTATATTTTAAAGGCCATGTCAGATACAACTTTTGCTTCGCGTTGCGTTACCGATTCGCTTTGACATCTAAGATAAAATATACATACTTATACGAAACATGTCACATAAAGTACTTTCAAAGCGGAGCGAAGCAAAAAGTTAGCCAACTCTCATCTTTTTGCGCGCTTTGACAATTGGCTAGTATAATTTTCTTTTTTTTTTTTAATTTTTTTTGCCAAATTCAATTCCAAAAAGCAGTCCAATTAAATTTTTAACTTTAATTTTTGTAACAAATAATTAAATGTACAAATTACCAACCGCTTTTATGAGTAAACAAGCAATGCGTGAGTGTTGTCAAAGTTTTCATTGTGGCATACACCTTTTACCCTTTTACTTTGCGTTTTTCTGCCGAAGGTAGAAACGTCACGCAAAGCGACAAAGTTGTATCTGACACGGCCTTTAATGTTTTGTTAGTAATGGATGACGTTTTGGACCGTAAGCACAAACAATGCAATGCAAAAAACCCTGTGTTGTTTCTGTTGTTCTTGGATTGTTGTAGTTCCGACACCACCTGTAGTTGAATTCGCCTTGAACAGGCATTTTGATTGTGTAAATTTCCTCACTGTTGTCAAAATCTTACTACTACATAGGGAAAACAAAAGGAAAAACGTGTTTTGTATGCATGTATGTGTGGCAAAAAACAAAAAACGTAAACAAAAATATACATGTATAAGCAAAATGTAAACAACTTTTGACATCGTTAACACGGTGTTTTACATTTGCCAGTACTGGCAAGACAGTTGTACACTTTTCCAACTGTCTTGTCTACTGTCTAGCAAATTTTGCAGACAGTAAAATGGACAGTGATTTGACATTTGCTGACAGTAATTTGAAGTTTTGTTTGCAAAAGTAAAAAAAAATCAACAATTAAAAGAAAATTAATAAATTATGCTTTGGTTTTGCATGTTTTACTTAAGGGTTATCTATGTTCACAAAAAATTGTTGTTAAATGCTATTTTTTATTTGTTAAGACCATATAAAACACGTTTAGCAAGAACTTGTACTGCGACATTCACGTTAGACATTTTTTTAAAAGTGAACTGTCTTAACTACTGTCTGGACGCCTACGTCACAAAGACAGCAAGTAGTGTTTTTGGCAATTAATATGTATTTTCTTACTGTCTTGCCAATACTGGCAAATGTAAACGTTAGGTAAGGGATAAACCAAATAAACATCTGGCTCCTTGCGCAGACCTAGTGGATACCCCTTGGACATTTCTTTGTTTCAGTGTTATATTTGTGGTTTCCGTGCTTGACAAATTCAACCATGGAGAGGTACACAATTGAGCAGCGGTTAAGATTGTTGAAGCCTTTACGAAAATAGGCGTTCAAATCTAAATGCATTTCGTGCACTTCGTGATTTTTATGGTCAGCATAATCGACCTCAGTGGGTTCATTAACAAGCAGAATTGCCGCATTTGGGCAAATGAGAATCCACGAGTGATTGTTGAAAAGCCGATGCACCCACAAAGAGTGACTGTTTGGTGCGGTTTATGGTTTGGCGGCGTCTACGGGTCTTACTTTTTCGAAAATTAGGTCGGCCAAGCAAGGTACACAATTGAGCAGCGGTTAAGAAATGTCTACGGGTCTTACTTTTCCGAAAATTAGGTCGGCCAAGCAGTTATCGTGAATGGTGTTTGCCATCGCGATATGATAACGGACTTCTTGTGGGCAGAAATTGAGGCTATGGACCTGGATGATATCTGGTTCCAAAAGGATGGTGCCACACAGACAACGAAACAATGGCTCTTTAACTCGAGAAATTCAATGGTCGTGCTATCTCACGTCGTGGTGATGTTAATTGGCCGCCAAGATCAAGTGGTTTGACACCGTTGAACTTCTTTCTTTGGGGATATTTAAAAGAAAATGTGTATGTACGTCAATAAGCCAACAGCAATTCAAGAGTTAAAGGATGAGATAATTCGGCACACTAGCGACAACATAAGGTATTTTTTGTTTCACACATAATTGTCATAGATCCGTCTATCATAAGAAAAAATATTAAGATAATTCTCTGAATATTAACTATTGATTTATTTATTATTATTGGCAAAAATGCAGTTTACGTGGCACACGAAAAAAAAAATAAAAAATTGAAAAAATTGGATCCCCTTTTGGAATTAAAAAAGAAAAAACTTAAATTAAATTTTAAGGGGGTTTAGGCCCGTGTCCCTCTGGATCCCAAAAGGGACGTTCACTAAGTGATAAGTGTGACTACTAAAATTAAAGGTAATTGTGGAAGAAAAACGAAAATAATAAAATAGAGGGCAGGCGGGGCTTCTGTGGCCTTCTGGGGCAAAACTACTTACATATATCTATGTATGTGTGGGTACTCAAAGTATAGGTGGCTTTCGGCTGGGCGAAAGGATTTTTCCCTCTATGGTATAACAAATACCGGCTTCGCTAAATAAAGCTTCTATGCATAGCCGGCCTTTGGCCGGGCACAAGGATTTCCTCTTCTATGGTATACCAAACACCCACTTCGCTAACTAAAGCTTCTCTGCATAGCCGGCTTTCGGCCGGGCGCAAGGATTTTTTCCTCTATGGTATAACTAACACCGGTTTCGCTAAATGAAGCTTGTCTGCATCTAAAAGATTCTTAAACTAATCGAGAGGGGAAAATAATGATCGAATACAAAAACAAAATGCATATTTGCAATCGTGAGTACTCAAATTAAAGGTAATTGTGCAACAAAAACGAAAATAATAAAATTTTGGGTGGGCGGCACTTCTAGGGCCCTCTGGGGCAAAAAAAGTGTCCCCCCATAACAC
This sequence comes from Pollenia amentaria, assembly GCA_943735925.1. Lineage (NCBI taxonomy): Eukaryota > Metazoa > Arthropoda > Insecta > Diptera > Polleniidae > Pollenia > Pollenia amentaria. The sequence goes on along the minus strand of OX031008.1, from coordinate 191,538,259 downwards.
TTATGTATATCTGTGTGGGTACTCAAATTAAAGGTAATTTGCTCACGATTGCAAATATGTATTTTGTTTTTGTATTCGTTTAATATTTTCCTCTCTAGGTTAATTTATGTATCTTTTATAGGAATGCAGAGAAGTTTTAGTTAGCGAAGCCGGTCTTTGTTATACCATAGAGGAGAAAATCCTTGCGCCCGGCCGAAGGCCGGCTATACAGTGAAGCTTTAGTTAGCGAAGCCGGTCTTTGTTATACCATAGAGGAGAAAATCCTTGCGCCCGGCCGAAGGCCGGCTATACAGAAAAGCTTTAGTTAGCGAAGCCGGTCTTTGTTATACCATAGAGGAGAAAATCCTTGCGCAGGGCCAAAGGCCGGCTATATAAAAAAGCTTTAGTTACAAAAAAATAAAAAAAATCCCGCGATTTTTATAACAAATTGTTTGTCTACGCAAAATAAAAACAAAATATTTACAATCGTAAGCAAAATACCTTTAATTCGAGTACCCACACATAGTTATAAGGGTGGGAGGGGCAATTTTTTTAGCCCCAGAGGGACCCAGAAGTCCCGCTCGACCTAAATTTTATTAATTTCGTATTTTTTACACAATTACCTTTAATTTGAATACCCACACATATCACTAAGTGGGCGGGGCGTTTTTATTGATCCATGGGGTCCCAGGGACCTCAGCCCCCTTAAATTTCAATATTGGTTTTTTTCTTTTTTTATTCCTAAGGGGGTCCAATTTTTTTTTTCGTACGCCCCGTAAAGTGCACTTTTGCCATATCTTTTTTATTTCTTTTTCGTGTGCCCCGTAAACTGCATTTCAGCTAAATTTTTTTTTTATATTATCTTTATTTTCATTAGTTTTCAAGAATATTCCAATATAGAATAAATTATTTAAATCTTATACGCTGCCAACCATTCTTAAAAGTGTGGTATCAATGTTAAGTGAATGTGTGCTGTAGATAGAAGAAGCATTCAGTCAAAACATTTTTTTAACCTCAAATATTTTTGTTACACCAAACTGGTGTGAAATTTACTTTAAACTTTGAAAACACAACTAAAAAATATGAGAGAAACTCCATTATCAGTGTGCGAACGCAATTTTATCATACAGGCTATTAAACAAAATCAAGTAATTATTAAAATTAGCAAATGTTATTTTGTATCTAATAAATTCGTTTTAATTGTCAGCGTTTGGATGGTCGTAAAAATGATGAATTCCGCCCGATAAAAATAAACTATGGTGCCAACTGGGGAAGTGTTATAGTTGCCATGGGAGAAACGAAGGTTATAGCACAAATTTCAAGTGAATTAGGAGTTCCAAAAGCAACCAGACCAAATGAAGGCATGCTGCACATAAACGTCGAACTAGGCCCAATGGCGGCTTCTCATTTTGAAGTTGGTCGTAATTGTGAGCTCACCGTGCAATTAAACCGAACATTAGAAAGAACATTTAGGGAGTCCCGATGCCTAGACTTAGAGTCCTTGTGTATACAGGCCGAAGAAAGGGTGTGGATTTTAAGAGTTGATTTAAACGTTCTTAACCACGAGGGAAATCTTGTTGACTGTTGTTCGGTGGCGACGTTGTGCGCTTTAATGCATTTTAGAAGACCTGAAGTCAGCTTAGTTGAGGATGAAGTTGTTATACATACCGCTGCGGAAAAGGAACCTTTGCCAATGGTCATGCATCATTATCCGGTATGTGTTAGTTATTGCACTTTTGATGATGGTCGCATTGCGTTAGCAGATGCTACAATAATGGAAGAAAGAACTAGCGAATCACAAATGATTTTTGGTATAAACTCATTTAGAGAGCTATGCTGTCTTAATTTGGGAGGCTCCTCGTTAACAAGTTCAACTTTATTATTACAATCTTCTAAAAGAGCATCCAATCAGGCGAAGAAGGTGGTAGATTTAGTGAAAGAGACTCTAGAAAAAGATTTGGCTGCTAGAGAAAACGGAAAGAATGTTGGTTTTACTGAATGTGTAAGACAAAATACATTTACAAGTCTAGCAGAGGATCGTTTGGTATTAAAACTTAGACATTTCACATTTAACGAGGTAGAGACGGAGGAACAAAAACGTAAGAATGAGTTCTTTAAGAAATTGAAGGAAGAACATTTTGATGAAGACGATGAATGCGGTGATGAAATTACTCTTGATATAATGAATGGTAAGTTGTGACTGATATTTATATTTCAAATTTACCATATAAATTTTCCAGCTTCAAAAACTAATAAATCAGCTGAGAACGATTCGATATGGATACCTAAAGAAGAGCCTAATGATGCTTCAATGGAATCTGCTTGCAGTAGTAATGAAGATGAAACCTTAGAACGGTCCGTAAATAAGGCTTTAGAGAAAGGAAAACCTCAATGTAACAAACCCACAAATAAACAAAAACATTCTAAGCAGATGAAAAAGCTGGCTAGAAAAAATCCTCCTAGTAAGTTTAAGTTCCTAAAAATAATAAGTTTTTTAATACAGATATTTCTTTACAGAATACTCAATATCAGATTCCGAAGAGGAGGAACAGGTTGTTTTGTAGGTTATTGTGTTAAGTAAAATTATTTTAAGATTTCTATAAATGCTTATTAAATATTTTCAAGAAACAAAACTTTAGTAGTTTTTTTCCTGAAATGTGCATTTTAAAAATGCCGAAATAACAATGTAGGTTTGTAATATATATATATTTTGTTTCATTCTTTAAGGTCGCGTACTGTTTTCTTTGCAAAACAACTGTTGAATTTGAAATAAATCAAGTTTACCAACGCGTCTTCATATAAAAACAAAAATATTACATAAGGCGATCAAGTTAAAAAATAAGTAAACGCATAGTTTTCGAGTTATAACCTCTAAGGTTTTTATTTACATATGTTGAAATGATTTTCCTCTACATTTCTGATTGTTATTTGTTGGTGCGTTGGTAAACCAGATGTTCTTAGATAAAAATAAAAAAATGCGGAAGCCAATGTTTTGATTTATGATGCATTTAAGGCTTTCGATCAGAACTGGCTAAACAAGCAACATGTACTATTTCATGGTTTATTAAAAGTATTAAACACATTTTTGTTTTCATTGCGACACGTGTTTAAATTAATTATTAAAATGTGAACAAATACAGCAAAAACTTTAATGTATTAGATCATGTTTATTGCCACAATTTATCCTTTATTATCAATTTGTTTAATGTATTTTTAAAAAAATATTTAAAATTTTTCTGAATATTCTTAGAGTTAAGAAAAATACCATGGTAAGGAAACTACGAAACATGATTAAATATGTAAACATAATTCGCGCTTGATTATAAAGTGGGTGTTAACTCATAATTTAAAAGTTTTTAGTAGAAGCAAAACCGTTTTTAATTGATCATTATAGGCATTTCAAAAGGATGTCATAATCAAGCGTTTCATTACCAAAAATTAGTCAAAATGAAACGACGTGTCGATTTTTGCCAAAAAGTGAAATAATTAAAATTTTGAGTTAGAATCTCTTTATAATCAAGTGCGAGTTGTATTTCAATTTACAGCTGTCCATTTTGTTTCAAAATGTGGTTTAAGCCAATTAGATATATATGTATTATGTTAAAAATAAAAATATGTTTTATATATAAAATATTACACAAAAATTATTGAGTGACTTAATATAACAATTGCTTAAATAAAAGAACTTCTTCGTAAGATTAATGTATATTAGAGCACCAGCAATTTAACAGCAGAGACGCTCCATAAGTGATACAATTCAAGTCGTCTCATTACTCATGCCATTTTTTAAGTCTAATTTATTGGAATTCGACTTGACCATATATACGAAATAGGTAATAATTTCCTTTTCCTTAATAGGTATCGTTTTGAAATGTTTCATAATGGTCTAAAATTTAAAAATTTAAGTTATTAATCGATTTTATTCATAACAAGTAAAAGTGCTATATTCGGCTGGGCCGAATCTTTAATACCCTTCACTATGGTTGGATAAGAGCAGAAAGTAGTAAACATACATACATATAAAACGTATATACCATACTGGAGCCCAAAAAATAGTTTTTATGAAAATTGTGTTTTTTATGCTCATTTCTTAGCAATTTATTAACGGATTTGACTGATTTTAAATAGCAAAATTCTCGATAGCACTACCGACCGATAGATACATACTACATTTGATGGCGTTGTGTGGGGGCTCCAGAGGAATAAATACACATATGCATACTTGCTAGGGTCTAAGATAAATGTTGTTGAAATTATAAACGGTGAAGGGTATAAAAAGGAACCACAAAAATTTAATATTTGTTGAAACTATCGGCCATGTCATGACAATTGCACGATTTGAAATCGCAAAACGCCAGATTTCTTTTGTGGTGTTCTGCGATCTGGCCTAATATTTTAAAAATATTTTTGTTTCCTTGATCATACTTTTGCAAATTGAATTCGCCAACCTTCTTACGATTGCGATTTACAGAACATCTATTATGCGATTTCAAGTCAGAATCGGCAATGTAAAGCGTTTTGCCATTGTCAGAAAAAGACCTTTGTAGTAATTAAACTTATCAGAAATAAATCGAAGCCAAATAACTATTTTCAAATAAAAATTATGAAAAACATTTATTACCTAACATAAATCTTGTGGTCCCATTGGGCAAACAATTATAATTATGCTCAATACTTACGTCAGCAAGTTGGGCTCTTTTCATGCCGGGTCGTGTTTGCAATTTATAATGGCGTTTGTAGCGTCTTAAAGTATTGACTTGTAGTTGATAGAGATCGGGCACTTCGGGCAGGTCAATGTCAGTATCATTACTGTCATCTTCCGATTCCTTCCGCCTTCTCTTTGAACGTGCCGACTGTATACGTTCCTTATGAAAATCGCAGATGTAGATGTGTTGAGATGTTGGATCACTGCTTAATTTTAAACGTTTGTCCTTCACAGTTTTCTGTATACGCTTGCTATAGCTGGCATTGCCAGCTGGTCTATTGCATCTTTCATTTTCATCAATCAAGCAACATGTTTGATCCGTATGCCCTCCCCTTGAATCTTCCTCCCCTGTACTAAATCCGTTGTTCATGGTCGTTTTCTATTTTTTCTTTTGATTTTATTATTTTAAACAAAACTATTTTTAAAATAAAGTTTTAACCGTTTTACAAAAACAATTTTGAAAATGAACCTGATATTTTTCGCGATTAAAAAAAAATACTTTCTCGATGGCTTTTTTAGCCTAATTACGTATTGTATATTTGTATATATGTAGTATCTTCTTATTATCGTAATATCTTCACTATTTCTGTTAACCGGCTACATTTCTAGTTTATTTTTAATACATCTAGTTAAATAATGACTTTATTTAAATGCAATACTTTTTTTTAATTTATTTTTTTAAAGTTTTATCTAAGAATTACTTCCTTTTTTATTTATTTGTTACACTTGTGAAAATTGGAGCTGAAATGCAAACACAACGAATAAAATGGCAAAGAAGAAGCAAAAATTTACAACAAAACAAAGCAAAGATAGGGTGGCATACAGTGGTGTTAACTTAGAGATTTTTTATTGTCAATTTAAGAGATTTTGCAATAATTTTTTATAAAAGAGAGTACAAAAAATACGTAGAAATTTTAAAATTATTATTTTAAACGAGAGTACAAAACATACTGCAGTTTTAAGGCTAGTTTACACGGTAATACAATGTATTACGACTTTGTAGAATCAAAATATTATGAAATTCTCTCCCTGTTTAAAATAACAAAAATAAAAATCTGTTGCGAGTATTTTTCATGTTTACACGGATGGTATAAGTAAAATCAAAGTAAGTCCCAATTTCCACAATGCAAGTCTTATTGATCAGCTTGCTACTTTGTAGGCGAGAGTGACGAGGGGAAAAGAAACGAGTACTCAGCTTGCTGTACTCGCCATATACGTTTTGTTTTCTCATTCGCAATGTAAAAAACGCACACATACGTGTGTACTGCATACATAAAACAGTAATATTTTAGCAATAAGATAAGCATTGTGAAAACGCCGAGGCTGATTCAAAGAAGAAAATGTGATAAGTTTATCAATAAGACTTGCATTGTGGAAATTGGGACTAAAGATATTAAACAGCTGAGTTAATATCAAAAATGCAGATGGTCACAGTTTTACAATATTTACAAAAACAACATGAAAATTTCCTGAGTTGATTTTCGTTGTTTTTGGAAGTGTATAAAAATGTTACCACCTTCAATATATACATTTAAAATGCACCTCTGGTGTGATGAGAATACATAAGTTTCTAAAATGGCTTAGAAAATAAACATTTACCGACCGTTTGTCAAATTTTGTACCCGTATTCTCTCTTACTCAATACATTTTGTTTTTACATGGTAAGATTTTTCTCATTCTACATCATTTTTTGGCATGTCGTAATACATTGTATTACCGTGTAAACTAGCCTTTAGGAGTTTTTTTTCTACACAATTGATAGATAATGCTTGTTATTTAAGCAACTCTTTCCGCGTTCTCAGTTATGTGGATGCTTCCCGAACTAAGGCATTTTTTTTTGTAATTGAGGATAACAATTTCTTAAAAATCCTCAGGAAATTTTTGGGGAAAAAGGAACCATTTTAAACGGTGATTTTTGGTGCTAATATATTATTAAAAATGCCATTTGTGCAATGGCAAGACAGATTTGGTACCAAGATGTGACTACAAATTTAAGTCTTTTTTGGTGGTTCAAAACCTTTTCAAGAGCTTGATGACACAGCTTTAAATATGTTGAATACAATCACCACCAAAATTCGCAACAGAATATATATAGAATATATACCACCTTCTAAACTGCTAACACTTTTTAATAGATATAACATGTACAACAAACTTGCATTGGCTGATGAATCAATTCTGGATTTTTTGTATTGATAGAAATTGATGCATAATTATTTTTCTTGTCCTGTTTTTTCGTTACTCTTTTTAGATACATGTGTATGTATAAATTTACTTAGAACTCATGGTGTAAATCAAATTAGTTTTAATATTATTACACAAATGGATTAAGTAAAATAAATAAATGTATGCATATATTTCTTTTGACATCATATTATTTTATTTTTTAGGATTTGTGGGATTAGAAAATAGCTATTTTGGGAGTTTTAGGGAATTAAAAATCGCAAATTAAGGATAAGGTATCAAATAAGGTTGGGAGCCCTGTACCTTTTCCACACCAAAGAAGAACATTAAATACGTGCAGTACGTTCAGTGACTGCTTTATATAATAACCCAGGGCTGCTGCATTCACTGTTGCCAGAAGTAAAGATTGATCTGCATTATGCAGATTTTATACCCCTAAATTAAAAAATGCAGATTTATATTATAGGGCATTTACATTACATCGAAATCTAGTAGATTTCATTTAAAATCTTCTTCCAAATCTAGTTCGTTTACATTATACTTGTTTGACATTAGCGAGATTTGGTTTTCACCACAAAAACCGCCGACTGAAAGTTTTTTGTGTAACCCATACTTACTTATAAAGAAATAGGCATTTAAAAATTTGCATTGCATTTTCTTTATAATCAACTTCATTTACTTTATCAATATTATTTGTCATTTGCATTTTTTTTTACTATTTAACGAAATTTTTAAATTTTTTAACAATTTTAACAAGCAGCTATTATTGTTTTTGTTTTGTTTTTTGTTAAAATGTCATTTTTTTCTTGTGCAGGGAAGTAGTTTTTAGTGCTTTATGGGGAAAAACATAGTTGCATCAATAAGTACTACTAGATTTCGAATATATTTCGTCAAAATCTAGTCACGGAGTAGATTTTGTTTTGTATAGGAAATCTAGCCAAAAACAACTAGATTTGGCTCGAAATCTCGAAAGTACTAGATTTTGTTGTAGTGTAAATTGGCTATTTCAAGTATTTCAAATACATTCGTTTTAAATAAATTGGTTGTTAAAAAAATTTTTTTTTTAAGTTAAAAAAAAAAAAAAAAAAAAAAAGAAAAGGTTGTGCTAGACTTAAGATATTTATATCAAACGAAAGAATAACAAAATTTAGTTAAACGTAATTAAAAACTTAAAATGTACTTTTTTGACTTAGTATCTTTTTTGCCTAACGTCAAAGATTTTTAACTTTTTTTTTTTTTTTGTAGGTTATATTTGGTTCGGCTTGAGGTCATTTATTATAAATTAAAAAACAATTTTGAATTTAATATTTTTATTTTTGTACCCAATATTTCGAGGCAACTCCGTTGCTCATCTTCAGGGGATCTAATCAAAATTATAAACACAAATTTATTGTTTATAAATTATTAGAAACACCAAACAATAAATAGCAAATAACAATAATATTTAAATAAAAAACAAATTAAAAAATTCTTGTTGTCACTGTGCGCTGTAAGCTTTGGATTGCTAGTGTTGTTTTGTGTGGCATTTATATCTATATTTGTTTATGGTGTGCTTAAAAATCTGAGCTACGTTCTCAGTGTCTCTTTTGTAGTTTAATTTTTTCTCTTCTGGTAGGTTTGAAATGTGCAGCATTTCAAGTGTATATCTTCTATTGTAATTATTCTCTTGTACCAATACTTTTACATTCTCAAAATCTGGTTGATGCCCACTCAATGCACAGTGGGCTGCCAGTGCAGTTTTTTGTTCCAATGGCCTGTTTACCGCCTTTATGTCCGATTTGTGAGATGAAATTCTAGTTTTTAATTTGGATTTGGTTGTGCCGACATATGCCTTTTGGCATACATTAGACTTGTCACCTTTCCATGTTATTTTGTAAACCAAGTTGGATTTGTCCTCTTTTGCTAATCTAGATTTAGTATTGCTAAATAATTTGTAAATTGCGTCATTTGTTCACAGAGCTAGTTCATAGTTATCTTTGTCATAAATGTCTGAATGTTTTAATCTTTCCGAAAAACCAGGGACATATGTAATGGATTTGTACATTTTTTGTGGCTTATCTTGTGGTTCTAAAAAGCTTTTAGTTTTTACGTATTTGGTCAAATTCTTAATCGTTTTTCTCGGAAAGTCATTCATATATTATAAATTTTTATAACGTTTTGTTTGTGGAAAACTTTGTCGCTTTTTTTTTTTTTTATTCTGACAGACAAGCGAAGCTCTCTACCATTGGGCAGTGGATGCCCCGGTAGGCTAGCAATATTAAGTGCGATTCCTACTGTTATAAATTATAAAAATGCAGATTTCAGATTTTTGACCGAAAAGTTCAGATTTTTTACAATAACAATAAAATTATCTAAACACTAGAAATTAAATGTATTTATCTTTTTTTTAAGTACATTCTGGGTATAATTAGTAATATATGTAAATAGAATGTTTCAAAGCGAAGCGACTGAGATCCACAATCTATATACCCAAATTCAATAATAAGTAGTCACTCTAATTCTATTTTCAATATTGCAAAATAAATTCCAAAGCTGTTTAAAGAAAATAAAAAACACGATCTGAACTCTGAGTTTCGACAACAAAAACGATTCAACTTAAACTTAAATAAGGAAGAAAAAACTTTTATATGTTTCTGGAAAAAATATGAAATCAAACGTGATCGTTCCGACTATGATTTTCCTCATCTAACTAAATTTGTTCAGAATATGCTGATTTTTTCACATTCATCGGCAAACGTCGAGAGAATATATAGCCAGGTGAATCTGAATAAAACAAAAGTCCAAATTCGCTTGCAAAATGGATCCCTATTCGGAATATTGCTCACAAAAATTTATATATAACTTAAAACTTTAACTGATACACATATGCATAAAAATAAATATATATTAAAAAATATATATTAACAAATTATATAAATGAACACAAGAAGAGACTTAAAAAGTGTTTTGAAGATTTTTAAAAATTAAATGAAGATTTTTCTTTAAAAAGTTATCCAATTTTGCTTATTGTGCCTCTAAAAGTTCTGGCAACACTGGTGGCAATAGTATGCAAACGCAGTAAATAAATAGTAGTAGTTACATGGCTGTGTTTATTATTTGTAAGATGTGTGCATTACAGTGCTGCCAAGTTATGGAATTCCTCCTAAATTAGGGACTTCTGAATTTTTTTTAATTCATTCAGAATGTTTTAAAGATAACTGCGGAAATGTTATTATATAACTACGAAAGCACCAAAAGCAGACTTCCAGACATATAATATGTTAATATATTAAAAAAAAAATAATCTTTCCTCCATAAAATTTAAAAACCTGAAAATGAGAAATTAAGTGTAAACTCCAACATTTTAATCTATTTTAAAAATTAGATATTCGTTAAGTAAAGGATACCAAAACTTTGTTGCGTATTCTGAATTGCTAAAACTATTATGAAAACATGTACATAGGTACTTGGACAATAGGATTGAGAATGTATTTGGCATTTTAAAGTATTTATGTATAATATTATATTTTTCTACAAGGTTGTCATACCTTCCACCACCACTAGTGGGGAATGAGGGTATACTAAGTTTGTCATTCCGTGTGAAACTTTTTTATAATTCATCTAAGACCCTGTAAGGTATATATATTCTGGCTCCTTGAGTAATTCTAAGTCGATTTAGCCATGTCAGCCTGTCAATCCGTTTGTTGAAAACACGCTCACTTTCGAAAAACTCAAAAGAAAAGAACAATATTGGTATCAAATGGCTACTAGTTGTTCTAAGCAATTTGGGATTGAAATCCAGCAAAATCGGTTCAGTAGAATAATATATGTAGAACCCCCACCCTAAAAAATTGATAATTTTATTACAAAATTAACATAAATGATGGTATAATGCACGGCTTGATATAAAATTTTGCAATAGTTCGTTCTATATGATTTCTAGTCATATACTGGTACTGGTTAATTCATGAAGATCGGTCCATAGCTTGCCATAGGCCCCACATAAAGCTTACTCTCGGAAAACTATTTAGTACGCTTTAAACTTTTTAAATAATGCTACTGTAAAACAAATTTGGTACCATAAAAAGCCTACGATCGGAAAACAATTTAGTACGCCTAAACGCGTAACAATTGCTATTGTTATACATTTCGGGACTAAAAATCACACTGTTATATTTCATGAAGATCAGTCTACAATAGTGGTATGCCAAATTTTTCGTAAAATTTAGTAATATGTCTAACGTACAATCATATATAAATTATAGATGTATCTAATTAAAATAGAGTTAGTAGAAATTTGCTTTTTTTAAATATTGGAATAAAATTTCTTCAAAAATATCGAGAGTTGCCAAGTCATTTTCGTTAACTTTGAACATCTTATCGGAATTAAAAAGTTTGAGCATTTTAGGTGTTGGATTACAGTTGTGACACGTATTTTTCAATGAATTCCTCACCCTTAAATTGCTTTTTTTTAAATCTTTCCATAAATGATTTTTGCTCAACTAAAAACAAGCTGTTAAATATATCTAGCATTACTAAGTTATTGTAATGTATAGAAAAGGAAATAGTGAAACCCCCTAAAACCCCCCAAAACCCCCCAAAAATTAAATTATGCCCCCCCCCCCAAATAATCCCCTTAAGAATTTTTACCTCCTAAATTTGCCCCTAAATGAAATAAAACCCCCTAAATCTAGGGGGAAACCCCTTAACCTTCACACTCTGCTTGGAGGCCACACGATCAAGTTTTGTCTTTCACTTTTTTTCACTAACACACTCACACTATTTAAATTGACCACGAGATTGCTCTCGATTTTACCTTAATATTTGTTTGGCAATTTTACGTTCAATTTAACAGCTGATTAGAAGTTTAGTGAGTTTTGTTTGTCTTTATAAATTGTTTTCTTGTATTGATCGTGTGGCTGCATATTTAGTTAGTGCACCCTACAAGAAGACTACCGGGCATTTTACTAGTAAAATGACCGGTAGTTTTGACCAATATATTGGATAAAGTTTCTATTAGTTTTTTAAGAGCAACATGAAAAAACTAACCGAAATTCTTGTGTACATGTGATTTTGCCTCTCTTTCTAACTAATTAATTCCACTCGACTACGGAACATATATCTGTACTGCTTCCTACCCTGCTTTATATAAGTTAGTGATCGAGTAAGTAATGGTTAACACAAACTAGTTAGTCATAACGAGACTAAAGAGCCGAATACATACATGCATATATACTTGAAAAGTCATCAGGATTTTAAATATTTGGTATAATCTGCTCCTTTATTATCACCACCAAATCTTGTGTTATTTGTTCTACTCTAACATATGTGTTAGAGTGGAGCAACGAATGTAAAATTGTTGCAAGTGTTAAATTGTTTTTTTTTTAGTTTTGGTTATGCATTTCTTGTAGGGCACATTAAGGGCTTATTTGCCGATGTAATGGCTATTTGTAAAAATGAGCCTGGTAACAAAAATTTTGTTTATGTTAACATTTCTTTTGGAATATAAGAACATGTAATTTAGTTAAATTTTATATTTTTATATGAAAAATCGATTTTTACTGATTTCTAATATAATGTTATCATTTTAAAATATATTTTTTTTATGCAGAAATAAAATTTTTGTTGGATAAGAAAAATTCGTTACATATTTTCATTCTTTTATAAAGAAATGCATACATATTTATATTTTCATTCTAAATATTTTGATTAATTTTATACAAAAAATAAATTTTTTGTAAAGAATATCCATTGTATATAGAGCTAAAAATAATTTTTTCAATAATATGATATGATATATGACTAGAAATCGAGATCTGTATATTAAGGCCGGGACTTACTATCTTACATAAAATAAATGTCTTCAAAATCTGCTTTCAATGCCACATTATCCCAAAAAAAAAAAAGATGCAAACTCAAATGAAAAAGATCATTTTATGAAAATTTTCATACACATTTGCAAGTCCAACAGAATTGTCAAAAAAATCTGTCACTCAAATTATTTTAAGCTTTCTTGGCAACTCGCCTGAATAGGTTAGTGTATCGCCGGCTTTAGGGTTATAACTTTTTACATTTTTTGCAAATATCAGTTCTCCCAAGGTGAAATCGTGTAGGGCATTCGAAAATATTAAAAGGTCACGCACCAAACGCCATGAAGTTTTTTATCAAAATGGTTGTTTTTACTGAAATATAATATATAACGTCGGCTTAATATGCAAACCTGCTAACTCCCTTTCAGCACATTTTACAGGAGAGGGAGTACGGAATCGCACCTAATATTGCTAGCCTACCGGGGCACCCACTGCTTACTGGTAGTGAGCTAGTCTATCAGTACCGGGGTTGCGGGTTCGATTCCCGCCAGAGACTCTGGTCTCCGGCAGACAAGCAAGAGCTTCGCGGGATTAGCGTAGGAATAAAAAAAAAAGTTAAAAATCTTTGACGTTAGGCAAAAAGATATTAAGTCAAAAAAGTACATTTTAAGTTTTTAATTACGTTTAACTAAATGTTGTTACTCTTTCGTTTGATATAAATAACTTAAGTCTAGCACAACTGTTTCTTTTTTTTGAACTTAAGAAAATTTTTTTTTTAACAAGCAATTTATTTAAAACGAGTGTATTTTAAATACTGAAATTTGATAAATTTCCAAAGTACGTTTATTTTAAATTTGTTCCATTTCATTACATATTGTAATAATAATAATATTTTTTTTTTTTGAGTTGTACAAGAAATAAAAATTATAATATAGGACAGAAATATTGTTGGAATGTGGAACGTTACATGCATTCTATAAGTCTAGTTTTTGACTACTTTTTTGATGGCATCAATGCTTTAAGAGTTGCTGGTTTATTGGCATAAGCCAATGACTTAGAATCGTTAAATCGCACGTAGTGGGGCGGCAGTGAACAGGACCACTTCTGGAAATAAAGTTACCACCTCACGGATTGTGCATTAAATCGATTGCTACGCGCTGTATGGCAAGTTGCGCCGTCCTTATTGGAACAAAATGTCGTTGATGTTTAGTAAATTAATTTTTATCAACAAAAATTCAATCAGAATGGCTCGATAGTCACCTTTTACAATGTGGAAATTTAAAGTCAGATAGACGAAGTTTGCTGGCGAGGGGTTGAAGAGGTAAAGTGTGTAGTACTAGACATTTTCCGTGTTTCTTTTCCACTGTTCGCAATTTTCATGTTATTGCTTCAAATCATTTTTCTCACACCAATGTATTTTTAGTATCAATGCCTATTAAATGTTCATCACCGTCAACAGCGAGTGTGAAAGGTTTAGGCAAGTTCAAAAGAGAAAAGGAAAAATGTCTGCCTTTAAATTTCAACATTGTAAAAGCGGACATAGCAATCTTCATTCACCGTAACGGTAGCTCTTTGCTCATTTATTTCTTATTCTTTTCGGCACGCACATTTCTTTGTCTACTTTAAGATATGGAAGGGAAGCATTTAGTTTGCTGGCATATTTCGGGTGGGGAAGACAGCATCGTTTTTGTGTTCGGTATTCTACAGTGTTTTGTTGTCACTTACTTTGTTGACATTTATTTAGCTTGCTTTGCAAATAATAACAATAACAATGGAATGTTGCCGACAACATGTTCCCCTGTGTGAACACGAATGAAAAAAACAAAAAAGAATTCCAGAAGTTTTTCTTCCAAATGGTATGCCGTTTTAACTAGGACTTTGTCTTGTTGATGGTTTAGAATCGAGAAGAGTAAAATACGAAAACGATCCATAACCGCACGAATTGCTTGTTCACTAGGCCGAAGGGCTCTATGAACTTCGCGACTTATTTTTTGTCAAACCATAGTTATCGATATCGAAAGTTCTCATGCAGGATAATTGAAGAAATAAAATATCTCTGAAATTATTTAAATATTACAAATCTGTCTTGATTTAACACAAATTGGAAAATTGTAAGGATACAAGACAAGAATCCACAATAAAGACATAAAGGAATATTTTTTTTTTAGTAATTTTTTAGTAAAGGCGAATTAGTTTAAAAAGTATTTTTATATTAAGTAAAAGTTTTTTCATCCACCACTGTTAAATATTTTAACAAAAGCATACGAATAAAAAAAATGTGCAATATAATAGGCCAAAAATAAAACCAACAACATTCATATAAAATAACAGCAAAACAAAAAATACAACGAAAATAAAAGTTAAATAATCTTTTCACATATCGAATTTAGTTGACCTCTCAACCACCTCACTCTATTGTTGTACTTGTTTTCTTTCTTTCCTTCAGTTTTTCGAATTTATTTTTATTCTATTATAGACTACGCCCGACCATCATAATCATCAGAACTTACTCAATTTGGATAAATTCGCATGCACATTTAATAATATAAGCAAGTAAGAAATTGTAGGCGGTCAAAGTTAAACTTATGATATCCTACGCAAAAGTATTTACAGACAAGTTTGTAAGATTTATCCGTTTTGGCATTCATGGGCATATAGATCAAATAGATTCGCCAAAACAAAATTACTTTTTAAGGCTAAGATTCATATACATAAGGGTTACTTGGATCGAAAATTATCTAGATATCAACACTGCTGTGATTTTAGGAAAGGGATTTAAATAGAACCTTTGGTCAATCTTGGACCCATCCGCACAAAATTTTCCCACGACATAGTAGCCAAATTTAATATCAGTACCAATATTTATGGGAAAGTTATGAAATTAAAAAGCTATTTTCTTAATTGTTTTTTTTTTATGGGAGCTATGCTCAAATATGTACCGATTCCAATTAAACTTAGTAAGAGGAATTATGTTCAATATAAATGTTCAATCCTTTTGTTATCTGGGCAGTATCATGACCAACACCAGAGGCGCAGGTGTCTTCAACCGACTTAAAAAGGCCAAACAAGCCTTTGGAGCACCACAAATTAAAATCCATACAAAACTACTCCTTTTTTATTCAAAAGTTAAATTCACTCTACTATACTGGTCCGAATCTTGGAACACTTCCACGCAAGAAATATGGTCCCTCCAAGTTTTCATTAACCCTTCAAGTTTTAGCCGTCAAATCTTGAGCTTAAAGGAGAGAAGAGAATGCCATTTCCTTTCCTCTCTCTCCTAAAAACTCAAGACTTGACGGCTAAAACTTGAAGAATGTGAACCAGCACTAAAGAACATGGTTTATGAATGCAAAGATTATATTGCGAAAAGAAGTTTGTCTGGCGATTATGTGAATTTATTGACCGATTTTTAACAGGATTTATCCTTTTGACAATTAAAGCATATGAAGCAAATTTTATCAGTTATGTATATACAAAAAAGGTTCATGAACAGATAACCAGCCAGCCGGATGGAAGGATATCGTTAGATCGATTTAAATAGTTATTCAGAGTTGATCGATAAAAATGGGTCTATAATCAATATTTGTATAAGTTTAACACACCAGCAGAAACGTAATGCCCTTTCCACCTATGAAGAGGTTAAAATAGTAAGAATTCTACATTCGGTTATGCTGAATCTTTGATATGCTTCACCAAGAATTTGAAATTTTTTTAGGAGTAGACTTTATATGGGTTTTATGATAATTATAAACCAATAATCTTTATTTAATCTGACATCACAATTTCATGTCATATAAAACTTTTGTGTGACAAATTTTAAAATAGAGTGGTAAATTATGGACCATTCATTCCAAATTTTAAAGGTGTTTACACTATTATTGAACAAGTGCGATATGTATATACTGAGTAGAGTTTGTTCCCGGGATTTCCCGTCCCGGGAAATTTTGAAGAACATATTTTTTTAATACTTTAGAAAATCTATGTCGGACTAGTGCCTTTAGTAGTTTAATCCAACTTAATTTCACCACAATATTTAAATCTACTACAGTTTGAGGCTTATTAAGCTCATTTTTAAGAATGGGCTTTGTATAGGGCCTATGATAATTAAAGGCCTATCTTCATTTTATTTCTTGTCTTAGCACACTGAAGTGTAAATTTAACAATAATATTATAAGGTCTTGCGTCTTAGGGCGTAGTTAAGTGTTTTCCTAGATTGTGCTTTATATGCAGCATTTCAAGTAATTTTGAGTCTTATGAAAGTAACCTATGCTAAATTGCACCACAAAAGCATTCTTCGTTAGGCTTTTAGCCATACTTACATGATTTACGAGATTAATCTAAACATGGAGCCGTAACGTAAACAGTTTTTCGATACCTCATACTCTTTTCGAGATATGGAGTGTTGAGTTTGTCGTATGTGGTATAGGCTGAAGCAATTTTCAAATTAGATGTGTTCAAGCTCAATTTACTCGAAACTATCGGAATCAACATACGACAATTAAATTATCAGCCGATGATTTGGGTGAATAACTCTATCCCTACTGAAGCGATTCTGCTGGAATTCACTCCCAAACAGGCTAGAAGATTTAGAAACAATTTGACACCCATAAGACTAAATCGGCTCAGCATTAATGAAGGATTCACAATAATATTAAAAAAAGATTCACATGGAATGACAAACGCCTTCATACACCCCTGCTAAACAAAATTTCTCCTTCCTGCTGAATTTATTAAACGGTAAAATTGTTTTAGAATTCCTATTTCGTAATGTTGTGCTTTCAGTTCCTAATCGCCCTTTCAGAAATTTTATTGCACCACGACTTTAATACTTTCATTCTAATTATGCAAATGAGCCCTGAATTTGACAATGTATATACGTATATTGATTTCTATGATCCTTTTGGCATCAAATAACCTCTTAAGTATCTTAAAATTACTTAAATCTTAAATTTTTTACGTTATTGTTATATAATAGATACTAGATTTAATTATTTTAAGCGTAATAGTCAATAAGAAATATTAGTTTCATTGGAGAAATAAGTAAATAAATAAATAAAAAAATTTGGGCGGGAATCCCGGGATCCCGGGAATTTGATATTTATTTCCCGCTTTCCCGGGAATCCAAAAAGTGCGGGAATAAAAAAACTCTAATACTGAGGTATTAATTTAATCGGGCTTTTGCTTTAATCGGTTAGTCGCTCGATTAACTAACAGAGGTTTTGATTTAATCGGTTAATAATCGGATAATTTTGTAATTGATCGGTTAACCGATTAACAAAGTTTTTTTTTATAAATTAAGTAATTTCAACAAGAAAAATGCATAAACTATTTATTATTTGGAGTTTATTAGTAAAAAAAAATAATTACATAACAAACATAAAATTTTTTTAATTAAAAAATAAACTGTAAGATAATTTTATCAATTTTTTCAAAAGTTTAAGGAGACCTTAAAAAATAATCTTTTAGAAAAATGTTTAGGATTTAAGCGAGTCTTTTCTTTAGTTTTAATAAAACTTGACTTGAACAAATTCTTTCACTTTTCGTTGATGTTGGAGAAATCGAAAGCAACCCATAATTCAGAATATCTAATTACACAGTCCTTTTCCTGGATTTCTCTAAACGTATAAAATCTTCCATTATGCCATTAGAGTCCTGTTTTAATTTTTTTAAATTTTTAACTCTTCTAATTGCTTCGGTTAATTTTGTTAAAAGATTGATTTGAGAAAATATAAAAAGAAACAAATAACTAAACACATACGACCGTGTTCTGAAAATCGAAATCACGTCAAATTTAAAGCGATATAGTAGTTTAGGTAGCAGAAGTTGGTCCTCAAAGTATGATATATAGAACAGGACATATTTTTATGAGCTTTGAATACGGTAGAGTTTCCAAAACAGATTCGATTTCAATTCCACGTGATGTGATTTCCAAAGCATTCCCGATACATACAAAAAGTACGCGAAACAAAAAGCTGTTGACAGCAAACACCTATTTAAAACGAAGATCACCAAACACCATCTTTGTTTTTATGAAAAAAAATTTTCTAAAAACATACCTTTTGTATATGAGACAAAACAATAATTTAAAAATACAAAAAATGTTTTATAAAACTAAAAAAAATTAAAAATTTCGCTAGATCGGTTAATCGACTGCAATTAACCCGTTTAATCGAAAATAGCCAATTTTAAATTAACCGAACAGTTAAGCGAGTAGTAATTAATCGGTTATCAGTTAATCATTTAACAGATGAATACCCTAGTATATACTTTATGGGATCCTATGCGAATATTTCTTAGTGTTACACACGGAATGAGAAACTCATTTTTCACTGATGGTAGTGGAGGTTATATGCAGTGCTGCCATACTTTTTTTAAAAACCTGACAATATACAAAAAAAAAGTGTTTTTTTTTTAAAGAAAACTGCTCTAAAAGAGTCTCTTTATCCGCCCACCACAGCTTTTTCTTTTTGTTGGTGCGTGTGCTGTGAAAAAGTTATTTTTTGTGTTGTTATTTATTTTTTCATTCATATTGTCATTCATTCATTACTCTTTCATAGTCCCGCTCTTTAATTTTTTATTTTTTTCTTGCAAAGTGTCAAATTTTACGTACACAGTGCAGGGGTCTAACTACCGCATTTGATATCGCGTAAACTATCGTTTCGAGTAAACTATAGTATTTTTCTGCATACGATAGACACTGACGTATCGAATGAAAACTTGAGAGATGAAATGCCATTTGTTACTCGATATCGAAAGCTATTATCACAAATTACTATAAATTTCATTCTTTAGACACCCCTGGGGTCTAATGACCGAATACGATATCGAGCAAAATTTATCGAAATTTTTTATTTTGGTATTATGACACTCGATATCGAATGAAATCTATCGTAATTTGAGATGATTGCATTCGATATCGAGTAACGAAAGACATTACATCTCTCGAGTTTTCATTCGATACGTCAGTGTCTATCGTATGCAGAAAAATACTATACATAGTTTGCTCGATATCGAATGATTTGATTAGACCATTGTATTTTTAAATCCATTAATAAGCAATTCACAGTCGAATTTTTTAGTACTGAGTAGACTTTGCTAAAATCTAGACAAGAAGTAGATTTCAATTTGTATGGGAAATCTTGTCAAAACCAACTAGATTTGGCTCGAAGTCATCTATGTGCTAGATTTCGCTTTGGTGTTAATGTATTTTTAGAATGAATGCACATTGTCGCTCGTATAGGGAGTACAAGTTATAACATTTTTGCATTACAATAAATGTTTGTTAACTGTATTGTAATTAAATGCTTCTTTGTATTATTTGAATAAAATTAAAAAACAAATTGGAAAGAAGTGATTTAATAAAACACTGTTAAAAATGGATAAATCTGCACATTTGGCAACGCTGTTAATATGGAAAAATCTAACGGAATCAAACACTATAAATTTTATTTGCATGCAAATTTACAATTAGTTGTGTGTTTGCGAAAAATGAGAGAAATGGTGTATGTATGCATTTATGTATGTTATTAAGAATATTCCTTTTAATTTCAGTTTTTTATATGTTTTTATTTCTTAAAAGTGGTTTATACAGGTATATGCTTCCATGCCAAAGTGAACTTTTTTATATATGTATGTATGTACATACATATGTATATGTATGTATATGTACATATGTATGTATTTTGTATTTATTTATGTACATATGTATATACATTTATGCTCGATTACTTCATCGATTTATCTGCTTTTTGGTTCTCCCACACAAAATTTATCTTTGCATTATCTCAGAGAGTAAATTTTCCTACTGGTCTTAATCAGTTTTAATACAAATGCAAAAATATTTATGTACACCATTTACACTAGCATATATAATTATCTGTCTACTTCTTAAAATATGTAAGTTTATAAATGATTTTGTTATATCTGTCATAAGAAAAACGTTGCTAAAGACGAAAGAATGGGGAACCCCACAAACTACAATGTTATTACATTAGATAGTAGTAATGCTTTGAAAATTCGTATTCCAGATGCCGAGTATTCGGCTATTTTATGACATTCGCTTTCGTGTTCGAGAAATTTAACCAAATATTTCTCGAATATTTTGCGAATACATTAAAAAATACATAAAATTAGACAAGCAATATTAATTTTTAATAAAAAAATTATTTGTTTTTCAAGCAAAATTAAATCTTCTTCTACGATTAGTAAAGTAAAAAATAAACATTAGTAGCCTAAGAAAAAGTTAGCCACAGTTTGTATACTACGCTCCACGAGCTGTTAACTAGTATGCCAATTAAGCTTAGCAGCTGGTTATCACAGATTTAATTCATAATAAACTTTTATCCGTCTGCTAACTTTTAATAACTCAACTCTGAATTTTAATGATGCCATATTATATTGCTCAAAAATTGATTTTGCCCTGGAACATGCAATATCACGAAAACTAATTGGAATTTTGTTTTCCTGTCTGCTGCGCAATCATAGCTGTAGGGAGGAGCGAATTATTCAACGTTTAAAGTTATGGTTTGTTTGGAATTTTGTGTTAAAGCCCGTTCCCACTGCAAAAAAAATCTAGTACTTACGAAATCTCGAGCAAAAAATCTACTGAGTGGCTAGATTTTGACGAAATCTACTCAAAATTTAGTAATGCTTAATGGTGCAACTATGATTTTTTCCATATAGTACTAAAAGCTGCTTACCTTTACAAGAAAAAATTACATATACTACCCTAAGCCACAGACTATAAAAACAATTTTTGGTTAATTATAGACGCGCCTCAACAAAATTATTTTATGAGGTTAAGATTCATATAAGAGGTCTTTGTGTCGAATGTTAGTCTGTGTTCGGCTCATGTCTTATTGACATGATTCTTTCTTTGTTTTGTTTGAACGCCAATGAAAGTTTTTTCATGTTTGTATAGTCTTTAAATAAGAATAAGAAAGCAACAAAAAAGCGAATGCAAAAGCAAAACGTTCTGACAGTAAATGAAAATGTGAACTCGTTCATTTTCCCATAATCTTGCCTATAAAGCAGCAGTCATGTCAATAAGACATGAGCCGTATGAACACTGACTTATTTAAGGCCGGGATTCACTATTCTACATAATCGTACGATTCATTCACACAAACATCTTACGGAATGCTATCCGACATAATAATTCTATCCCACAACAAAGATGCAAACTCAAATGACTCAGCTACTTTACAAGAAAATGCAACATTGATCGCATAGAATCTATTATTTTTTGAAAATTTTCATAAACATTTGCAAGCTTGTCAAAAAATCTCTCATTATAAGCACATACGATTTTTTTTTGACAAATCGTACGACTAAAAAGGATAGTGTATCACCGGCATTAGATATCTTCATCTATATGAGATTTTAGGATGGAGATTTATATGGGACCTATGGTTAATTTTGGACCTACCAGGACAACATTTTGTCATGACATAGTAGATATAGTAAAAGTTATTATAGCCAATTTGTATGTTCATACCAACATTTATAAGAAAGTTATTTCATTACAAGCTATTTTCGGGTGTAGTATTTGTATGGGAGATATGGTCCAATATTGGCCGATTCCAATAAAATTGTGTAAGATAAATTTGATTGTAATAAAATAAGTTTGGGCAAAATTTAATCAAAATACCAATATAATAAGATGGTTTATGGGCACATGAATCCTATTCCGGAAAGAAGCCAATTAGCACCAAATTATCTCTAAAACTGTCACCAGTATTTTGTGCACAAGGTTAACATTGACAGCCAGCCGAACAGAAATCGTTTGATCGAGAAAGTGATTCTGATTCGATCGGTATACTTAAATTGTTCTAGGACCATTTTAAGGTGTTACAAACATCAGCACAAACGCATAATACATTCTCCTCTAGTGTGGTGCGGGTATGCAAATCAATAAACATCTACGTTACTTTTAAAATTAACTGCCAGGCCCACAATGTCGACAAGAACATATCTTTCGCATTTTTATATTGAAAATAATAATAACAAATTTAAATTTGTTTTTGTTTCAATATAAATATTAGAAAGAAATGTTCTTGTCGACATAGTGGGCCAGGCAGTAAATAAAACATTAATGTATTAACTATTGAATTCTAAAATTAAAAAAATTAGGAAATGGTGTAGTTTTGTTTTCTTTATATAAAATCGTCAGTGCCAGCCAGCGACAAAAATCTAAACAAAAATTTTATATTATTTTCTTTTGGTATTTTCGATTTATGCCTACATGATTCCAAAAATAGTTCATACGCTAAAATAAATTTTATTTTGTTGGCTTTTTATAAAAATTTTATATTTTTCACAAAAATTTAAAAATATTTTCCAGATACATTTGTACGTTTATGAATAAATTTTTAAGTTCTTAGAAAGAATTAAAAAAACACATATGCACATTGTTCCTTTAGACTTTACATGGAGGTAATTTTTCGTTTTATATTTACTTTTTTTATAATTAAACTAAATTTGGTTATTTATCATTTTTAATGAAAGTTTGTCATGGTCCAGAATTTGCAAATTTTGTTGCAGCAATTCTTGAGTTTATTGGTGAGAGAGATGAGAAAATTTGGGAATTGCTGCAACAAAAATTGCAAGTCTGGAACATGACTTATAAATATTGTTTAAACACTTGTCTATATTTATGTGATAAAATGAATAATATTTTATTTACTAACCAAGTGTATATTAGTTGCAGTCATGGTCAATATCAGCACAAATTCTTATTTATTTTTGTTATTTAAAATTTTATTTTATGATGTTTTAAGTTTTTTAGGGAACTATCTAAAAATAAAAATTGAATATGTATATTTAGTTAAAAAGTTAAGAGAAATCAAGGCGAATTCATGCACACAGTGGCAGCAATACTGCAACAATACAAAAACAACAGAAGTAAAAGAGATTTTGTTTAGACCTCAAAATGTTAACCATTTCTAAACAAAACATTGTTTAACCGAAACAAATTGTTTTGAACTGTCAAAGTCTGCAGACTTTTTGCTGCCACCTGTAGTGGATTCGGCTTGATACTAATTTTGTAATTTGCACAGATAAATGTACATAGATGCAATAATTAGGCAAGATTTTATATGCCGAAAATTTAAAAAAAAGTACAACAAAAGAGTTAAAAACCTAAACCATATGCAAAAAAGAAAACTATATTGAAAAAGTTATTGTATTAACGATGTGCTTGAAAATAGAAAAAATAAATTTTTCTAGTCTTAAATTTAAACTTAAAACCGTTGTCGCTCAAATCAATAAAATATATCGAAAATATTCGCTCAAACCAATAGAATATATCGAAAATATTCGCTTAATAAGTCAAAATTGCGGCAAACTTTGGCAGTAGTATTTCGAATTCTTCAAATCTCCTTCATAGACGTAAAACGAATTAAACCCTAATACTGTTGATTGCTTGCTTAATTGTAAAATCTGAATTTATAGGGAAAAATGATTTTCTTCTTTAAAATTAAATATTATTAAATACATATCGCACTGGTTCCTCTAAAGAGATTCAACTGAAAATGTTTAAATTTTCACTTTTTGCAAAAAATCGATGAACAGTGATCATATCACTGTCAAAATCTTACATCAATATCTCTACTCTTTCGCCAAAAAATACAGTTGTATCCCTTTTCTTGATATAAAAGTAGCTTCTCCAGAGTCAACTGTAGAGATATGTATATGTTGAGTTTTCCCCAAATGTAAGCTGAATTTATATAATTATAACTGATCATGGTGAAATTGGCCGTTACTCGTATATCCTTACAATGCCATAATTGTTTTCAACTTTCGTTGTTAATATTAAAAAAAAAAACAGTTTTTTTGCCTCTACTGAAAATTTGTTAATTTTGAGTTTACTCTCTTTAGAGGAACCAGTGCGATATGTAAATGAAATGTCACAAAAAAATGATAAATTTAAAAATAGTATAATTTTGCAACAACCGAAAAACTGCCAATCTTTTTCTTTTTGTAAATGTTTATTTGTTTTTTTAATTTTTGAAACAGAGTAAGAGTGCTTTATTCGGCTATGCCGAATCTTATTTACACTTCACCATGGTGCGATAAGAACAAAAAGTTATATAAATACCGTTTTTTAGAAATAAATCAATTTATTTTGTGCCACGCCCACTTTTTCACTCCCCGCCACTTTTTGTTTGATAACCAAGATGATTGTACCTTATTTAGAAACTTTGGCTACTGCCGTTCTCCAGCTTTAAAAAAAAACAACAATAACAAAGGATTTATGGGAAAATTCAGAGGCAGTCGTTGTCTGGCTGAAATTCAATAGCAAGCTTTTCGGGACTATATGTCATGTAAAGATAAAGGGTTATCCATTTAGAGGTTTCAAAACCGTTGTCTGGCAAGGCTGTCAGCTGTTAAATATCTGTCATCTGAAGTGTCATTTATTAAGTGAACGGTCTGCCATCTACAAATATGGCTAGTTTAAGAACTTTAGAATGCGTAAAAATAGTGAAAACACTACAAAAGTGGTGTTTCTAACGTGACACACTTTTCGAGCATTACGGTGTGCATCAGCGCAATGTGAGCACTGCCGAAAATATCGCTTCTGTTATCGATTTCATGGCTTTAAGCGCTATATCCGTATGATAAACGATTTTTTTTTTGGCCTGAAATCAAAGATTATGAACTGGACGATATGTGGTTTCGACAAGAGGATACCACGAGCTACACAACATGACCGATTTGGGAATTTTCCATGCTTTGGCAATGTCAATTGGTCACCAAGATCATGCGGTTATCCGCCTTTAAACTGTTTTTTGTGGGGCTACGTCAAACGCCGTGTTGGAGCATTTGAAAACCAACATTTTGTATACGAGTAGTTAATAGGAAGAAACATTTTTATATATGAATATTATTATTCGTTATTTTGACATATTTGTTATCTTATTTAACCTAATTTTCGTCAAATTATTAACACTTTAAATACTAACGATGGAAATTATTCAAATTGACAAATTTTCTTGAAAATTACTTTTTTACTATAATTGAAAATTTTACTAAAAAATATGTGTTATAAAGAGGGAAAAATTCGTTAATTGTAGAATGATCTTCTTTTCTTCTATCTACGAGTACATGCCATTTTGCGCAATTTACCTGCCACTTTTGGTTCAGTGTATGTAATGGCAAGGGCCAAGTATTATAACGAGATAAAAGTTTCATCGAAATGTGTGTTTTACTTAACTTTACTTTTAAAACCGAAAAATCTACACGCAGAAAAAAATATGATTGGAGGCAACCATATTCCAAGAGCAACATACTATAGTTGGATTTTAACAATGCTAATGTTTGTAAGTGCCCACGATTTGGCCAAATTTAACCACATTGTAGTTAAATATGAACATAACTTGTTTAAAATTAACCATGTTATGGTAAAATAGGAACATTACATGATTAAAATTAACCATAAATTGGTGTAAAGTAAACATGATTTGGTTAAAATTGCCCACGATTCGGTCTAAATTAGCCATACTATGGTTTAATATGAAAAAAATTGGTTGAAATATAGCATAATTTGGTCAAAATGATTTATAATATGGTTAAAAATAACCATAATTTGGTTGAAATCAACCATAGCTTGTCAAAAGTAATTATAATATGGCGAAAACTAATCATAATATGGTAAAAAGTAAATATAATTTTGTCAAATTTAATTATTATATGTTAAAAATTAACCACAAACTGGTCAAAATTAATTACAACATAATTAAAATTAACCATAAATTGGTCAAAAGTAATTATAATATAATTTTAACTAACCATATTATTGGCGATTTTGTTTAATACTTACCATAATATTGTCTTTATTTACTTCAATAATATAAGTTAACAATAATTATATATTTAATATTTTTTTGGATATTTATTTTTTTAACAGCCTTTTGTATATAATAAAATCTTATCTTATAAATTAATTTTTTTTTTTTAACATTAATATGTGTATAAATACATATATACATATGTAATTCTAATTTTTTATTTGTTAAATACAATGAAAAAGTTTGAGGTATTAATATATATTTACATTAATTTAGAAACCTATAATAATTTACATTACAATAACAAATGTATGAAAGTTGGACGTCAAGTTTACCCTTCTTTCTTGACGTTGGTAATAAATACGAAATATTCAAAGCTTTTCTCAGTATATCTGTATAAAATAAAAGCATTTTTTTAATTACATACCTTTATCCTCTGCTTCTTCAATATAAACTAATACTTCTTTAGAGGGATTGTCCTTTAATCTCTTTGCCTTTTCAATAATTTTTGTATAATAATTTTAAAATATAAGCCCACTTTTTTGCTTCAAATCTACAGTTTATAATAATATCCCAGCATAAACTTGGTAATCACTTGCAATTACTGAACAACTTACTTTTCAATGACAACTTCATACCATCTGCATTACATAGAAGTAGTGTAGTAATGACTGACATATAATCTGATACATAATCAGTTGCTTATTAGCTGATTAACGAAATTTATAATTAATTCATAATAAAATGCATTTGAGGTTTCATTTATTCAAATCTAATACAAATTGTTGATTTGGCACCTATTACCAAAATGATTATATCGATTGCTAAAAATTGTAAAAATGGAAAATTGTGAATATTTTTTTTAATAAATGATATTTTTAATTTTAATTAAAAAAATTATCAAAAAACTGGGCCATTTCAAACATTATGTTAATTTATTTGTTTTATTTAAACGAATAGGTAGGTCAATTAATATTTTTTGATATTTAATTAATATTTTAATTAAAAATGTATTTAAAAATAACTTAAATATTAATTAAATCAAAAGATATTATTAATTTTCTTTCAACTAAAAAAATAATTGATTCAATTAATTAAATTTAAATAGTTTTTGAACCATTTTTTTAGTGATAACAACTTTTTTCTGTGTATGAAAAATTTAAAATAGTAAAATTTTGCATTACAAAGTAAATTAAATTTAAAAGCACAATTTGTGAGACAAATTCAGTTTTGTTGATACCAATGTTAAGTACCTATTTGTAAGCGTACGTGGTAATGACTTATTTAACTCCCTATTTGTAAGCGAATGGGGTAATGACTTATTTAACTCCCTATTTGTAAGCGAGGGTGGTAAGTACTTGCCTCCAATGACATCACCGTGTTAAAATAATGAGTTAAAATGCCAATGTATAAGTAGTGAAGAGTAGTTATAATAGCTTTTTAACTCATTACTTTTCAATGTAAGTTTTTGCTGGGATGTAATAATTAATTTTTTATTTAATATAAAACCCCTGTGCGCACAAGACTTTGCCGGCTGTTTGCAATAAATCGACTAAACTGATTGAAAAGCGTTCAACAATTCATTTTGTTGCTTTTTAATCATATCTTTTTTTACGAGAACAATTTAAACATAATATGTTTATTTTTATTATATTATTGTTATATATTATAATACCTATGGTTGCAGCTTAAGTTTATTTAAACATTATATTGTTAAATCCCGCCATATTGGAAGGTAAACATTTTATGGTTAAATTTAAGCAAACTTTTACTATACGTGATAATAGTAATGTTAAAAGCAACAACAGTTTTTTGTGGCTGTTGCGGAGAACCATGTCTTTTCTCTGCGTGTATAGCCCTATATAACAACCTAGTCCACGTCATATCTGGAGTCCTCGGAAAACACATTTCAATTGACATACGGACATTGCTAAATCAACTTTGCTATTCATAAGGACCCATAATTTATCGTCATTTGATTTCAAAAAACCACTAAGTTGTCTTAAACAAGTTTTACAGGAGAAGCAAAAGCTCTCTACATTGAAAAATAACATAAATTTTTCAAAAAAAATGTATTTTGATACGGTGCATCATAATCGATCGAAATGTCGATTTTTAGTTTTTCGCAACTTGGATACATGTGTATGTACTTTATAGGGTCTAACGTCCATATTGTAGAAATTACAAACGGAATGACAAACTTTTCACCTGCGTTGGAGGGTATAAAAAAAGAATTTACGCCTTTAGCAAGTTTAGAAATACAATTTTAATTCACATAATAAAAAAAAAAACAGGCCACATTAAATTTTTTTGCCAAAACTTTTATTGAGACTAAAAAATATTTTAATATACATTTATTACACAAGTTTTATTATAAAAGTAATTACTACCATACAACTTTATTTATTATAGAAAAAAATTTCCCAAGATTTGACATTTAAATACTTTGGGACTTTTAATTCACTGCAGTTTTGAGTAGTTTAATGGGGTAACGTCTGATTTAAAAGCTCTTTTGAAAATAATTTTTTATTTTATAAAATTTTCTTGCAATATTGACCCAAAAACCTCGACCAGTTTACTAAAATTATCTTAAAAGATTATTTTTAATTCAATTAAATAATTCTTTTGTTATTTTTAAGACAACAAAAAATGTATCTAAATCAATGACGTTAATACTTCTACAACTTTTTCTATTAAGAAAAAGAACAAGAAAAAATTTCATTTTTAAATACTTTTGTATGAATTTTGTATATGGTAAAAAGCAAGAGTAAAGGGGCCTAATATTAGGCCTTATTTAGCAGACACAAGCTCTCCTTGCAGCATTTCATACATATTTATT
The DNA here is from genome assembly GCA_943735925.1 of Pollenia amentaria. Classification (NCBI taxonomy): domain Eukaryota; kingdom Metazoa; phylum Arthropoda; class Insecta; order Diptera; family Polleniidae; genus Pollenia; species Pollenia amentaria. The sequence goes on along the minus strand of OX031008.1, from coordinate 191,508,976 downwards.
TTCCATACTCTCTTCTTCTTACAGACTTTTAAAAGGGTATATAAAGAATGTTGCGGTCGACTTTAATGTTTAGTAGTTAATACAAATAAAATGCGTTAAAAGGAAAACAGAAAATTTGTCAACATTTATATATTTAATAAATTTTAGCTTTTGTTATTTGTGTGTTTTGTTAAAAAGTTTATATACAAAACGTCATGTACGTCGATGGTATATTCGCTTTATCAATAAACATAATTGTTTATACAATTCTTTCACAGCTGATACGTCAAAACGGAGAAAATATATTAATATTTTAGGTTTCATCCGCCACGCAACGTTAAGTTTACCTAAGAGTAGGTACGTAAGAGTAGGTCATTAAGCTTGACAAGGAAAACAGGTCAGCTAATCCGCAACGTATTTGTTTAGGTAACAGTAACGAAATCTAAAAATATATACAAATTTAACAACTTATTTCCCTTTCCAAAGAAGGGAGCAACGAATGTCTCTAAGAACAAAATAAATTTTAGCTGAACAACTTCGCTTCCCCCTTTTTAAAGAAGGTAGCAGAGAATGTGTAAAAAATAAATAAAGTGTAAATAAATATTTGGATATTCTTTTTATAGGATATCATTAGAAACGAATATTTCAGAAGGGAGTACAGAGGTCTTCAAAAAGCCCTGCCGCTTCCTGTCCTTACAATATTTACCGCTAGATAACTTTAATATGCACATATATATGCATGTACGTCAGGGTTCCCAATTTTATTTTGAGCCTTATTCCCAATTTTCGATTTCTCATCCCCAAAAATCCCCACTCAAAATAAAATACATCATATTATGTCAAAAGAAAAATATGATTACATTGATTTATTTAAATAAATCCATTTGTGTAATATTAGTAAAACTAATGTTATTTGAGTTCTCTTTGAGTTCTAAATATCTACGTACACATGTATAGTATCTATTAGGGTATTCATTTAATCGGTCTTTTGCTTTAATCGGTTAATCGCTCGATTAATTAACCGAGGTTTTAGTTTAATCGGTTAATAATCGGTTAATTTTGTAATTGATCGGTTAACCGATTAATAAAGTTTTTTTTAAAAATTAAGTAATTTCAATACATAAAAATTAATTAATTATTTATTATTTGGAGTGTATTAAAAAAAAGCAATAACATAACAAACATTACAATTCTTGAACTAACACGAGCAAACAAAGAAATAATTCATTAATATGTAATATATATTTTTTTATTAATACATAAATATTATGTAGTTAAAAAAATAAACTGTTTGATAAATTTATTAGTTATTTCAATAGTTTAAGAACACCTTAAAAATATTCTTTTAGAAAAATGTTTAGGATTTAAGCGATTCTTTTCTTTAGTTTTGATTAATCTTGACATAGAAAAAATCTTTTAGTTATTGTTGATGTTGGAGAAATCGAATGCAATTCATAATAGAGAATATCTAATTTCTCAGTCCTTTTCCTTGATTTCTCTAAACGTATAAAATCTTCGATTATGTCATTAGAGCCCCTGTTTTAATATTTTTAAATTTTAAACTTTTCTAATTGTTTCGGTTAATTCTGTTAAAAGATTAATATGAGAAAATATGAGAAGAAACAAATAACTAAACACATACATACATATTGGAATTTCCAGCGAAAAGTTTTATCAAAAATTGTTTATGTATAATTTACATTTTTTATATGTTGTGTAAGGCTCAACTATCTCTACATTAAGTTAGAAAAGGGATAACTTTTGAACAAAATGGTCGTAAAATTTTTAAATTTGATAACTTGGAAAATAAATCTTTATAAGTCCAAAGCTTATTAAAAAATGTTTTATACAAAAAGTCTTGCTCAATTCGCAGACTTATGCTGTTTTGAAATGCAAGTCAAACTCCACTTCTGTTTTTTGTAAAGTCACGCCGGCGCATATTTTTGCTTATATCTTTAAATCCTTAGGGTGTGTTGTAGTAAAATCTTAGTGTTGCTTTATTACTTTGTAATATAAAAAAACTTTTTACAAATTTGTCTTCTTCATTTAATTTTTTTACATTTTGTCGTACATATATCACGTCGCGTCATAATGATAATGACCATATAAAAAGTACGTGAAACAAAAAGCTGTTGACAGCAAAGACCTATTTAAAATGAACATCGCTACTTTGTTTGTATGAAAAAAAATTTTCTCATCGCATACCTTTTGCACATGAGACGAAAAAAATAATTAAAAACACAAAAAATATTTTACAATACCACTAAAAATTAAAATTTTGTTACGTCGGTTAATCGGTTAATCGACTGAAATTACCCGGTTTAATCGTTAACCGAAAAAAGCCAATTTTAAATTAACCGATCAGTTAATTGGGTAGTAATTAATCGGTTAACCGAATTAATACCCTAGTATCTATATAACAAGGGTAACGTAAAAACGGAAAAGAAAAATAATTATGCGTCAATATTTATCATTTCAAAAACTAGGGTATCAAAATCTTCTGATTCATCACCCAATGCAATTTTGTTTTACATGTTGTTTGTTTAAAAAGTGTATTTGAGATGATTGAATAAATTTGTTACAGCAAGCTGCATTATTTTTAAAACGAGTATTTATTCTAAGAAGAGCTTCTAATAACTCATACCGCATTCTGTTGCAAATTTCAATTTTGGTTGTATTCAGTATAGAAAAGACCCGTTAAACAGTAGTAGCGCTTGTTGGTACAAAAAGGATATTTACAACTATTTCAGTGATCTCTTGAAAAGGTTTCAAACCGCCAAAAAAGACTTACAAACCATATATTGACCAAATGGGTCTTGTCATTGCATAAATGGAATTTATAATAATATTATCCCCAATCCCCAGCTAAAAAAGTGATTTTCCCCAAAAAATCCCTTGGGAATTTTCACGAAATTAGTATCCCCAATTCCAAAAAAATCCCCAATTTGGGAATAAATCCCAAAAACTGAGAACACTGATGTACGTCTGTATAGTGTTTTATTTGCCAAAAACATTTATTAAAAAATTGCAATTGTTGTTTATAAATTTAATTAAATTCATAACAAAAACTATTTCCCTTAACAGTAAAATGTTCATTTTTCTTATATAAAATATAAGATTATTGGTAAAATAAAGAAAAATATTTTTAATATGTGTGTATATGTATGCATATAAATAAATGAGTGTTTATATACATACATATAATATAGACATCTAGAGTTACCTTCAGTTGTAAAGGGACTAAGTGTACATTTTAAAAAAAATTCCGCTTTTGATGCAGTGGGGGTGTCAACCCAGAGCATATCTCTATTTAAAACTGAAGATAGGACGTCCGCCGTACCTCTAAATAAAGGTTGAATTCATTGAGGATTGGGTTGCCCGTTACCACATACCTTTCCTCCTCCTTTATCCGGGCTTGGGACCGGCGCCAGCAATGCCAACTCGGTGTTCCAGCAAAGATAATAAGGTCTGCAAGAATATCAACAAGTAGCAGCATGAGACACATGGGGGTCTCTGCAGTTAATACCTCTTTTAATTTCACAATTAAAGGGTTGTGAACAACCTTTTCAACTGAGAGATCAAGACCGCCGTGATGAATCATCAACTTAATTATTTATAATAGTCGTGGAGCAAATTGTGAGGAACGCATCACTGGCATCAGTAGACGCTATATGAAGTTCGAACCCACAGTTTTGAGCGTTTGCAGGTAATAAGGATCTGATTGGAAGATCGGTTTACTCTATGAAAAAAAGATTTTAGAGATTAAGTAAAGCAGCAAATGAAGCAGGCCTGCAAACCCTAACTGGAAAAAAGGGTTCGGATCACGAATAGGTGCTGATAATTATAATTTCAAAGTGGTTCAGAATATTAAGTATATAGGCTCTTATGTCAACGCCGGAAACGATTGCACAGCAGATATTAAGGAGGCAATGAAAGCTGCAACCGGAGCGTTCTCTGCACTTACAATATATTTTTAATCTTGAGCATTTCAGCACAGATTAAGATCAATTTATAGAAAACGATGATCACGCCAGTACTTAAGTATGGGTGTGAAACGTGACCCCTGAAACAAGCAGATGTGGACTCTCTGGATATCGCTGAGGGAAATTTCTTAAGACGGATCCTGGGACCAATAAAGATAAAAGCAAATTTATACAGGATAAGAACGAATGATGAACTTAAGGCCGAACTAAATGAATCATCCATCTCAGCACTAATAAGACCAAAAAAACTTAGATGGGCTGGTTGTTTAGCACGTATGCATATAAACTCCACCATCAATAGAATCTCTTTTGGCAAACCAGAAGGCAGGAGAGAAGTTTGACGACCAAAGGCCCGATGGATAGATGGTTTCAAAAGGCTAAATGTACAAGAGTGGAAAAATCTTGCGAGAGATATAAATAAATGGAAACGTTTTGTATGGAAGGCCATGGCGGAACTTTAGCTGTAGCGCTATGGATTACTTTACATGTCAAGTTTCCCAGTTTAGAACTAAGAGTTTGGTTCAATACAATAACAATATAAATTTCTATATATTTAGAGAAATATCAATATTTGGTACAAATTGCTTTGTTATCCACACAAGACATCTGTTTTTAAAAAAATTACGTATTTCATTTCAATGTATCGAAAGGGTATCGAAGCGCACTGGGTTAATCTAGTCTATTATATTTAGCTAGTTTAAACATGGACCCAATGAAAATCCTAATATAGAATAAGAATTTGAATTAAGCGCTTCTATTTAAACTTACGTTAACTCTATAAAAGCTATTTTTTTTTTATCAAAGTTTTGAACGAAATAGCAAAGAGGAGTTTTAAGGACTATTATTATAAGATGTTTTTAAAGCCGAGCTTTGAATTTAAGTAATTAACTGATAAATAATAAACTGATTACATATTTTTATATAAAACATATGAAAATATGTAATCATATGAAGGAAAGTATGGTTAGCCCAGTTCGAATTTTTGGCATACACCACAGGATTAGGAGTTCTTTAATAAATTACACTATGCAAAAAAGCAAAAATTCCCTGAATAAACGCCATTTTTTTTTGATCTGTTTTATGGCGATTTCTTTTCTGAGAAATATGTTGCATAAATGGTACATGCTCTATCTCTTTTGTGTAGAGCATGTACCATTTATGCAACATTTTTCTCAGAAAAGAAATCGCCAATAGTCACCTAACTGCAGAAATCCTGATTATTTCCAATTCTATGGTAAGGTTTTTTTTAAAAAAATGTTTTTCTAAAATTTGAGATTTTAAAAGAGGCTGCTTCATACACCTTGTCGTAACTTTGGAACGACGTACTCGATTTTGTTATGCAATCCGTAGAAACATTTTAATTATGCCAGTTTTATGTGCGAGTTCCACAATACAGGCGATTGATTATGTAGTAAAATTTATATGAAAAGCAATAACATTAGATTTACAAAGATCTACCGAAACTGCGATTCACTCATTGGTGGACCACATAGAGAGATCCCTGCACTATAAGGAATTTGTTTAAGTTGCATTCCTGAATACTGAGGGAGCTTTCAACAACGTTAACGCTATGAGACTTTTGGAGATCGAACCAGCGATCATTCTATTTGTCGGCAGTATCTTGCACTTCAAGCGTATCGAATATAACTTGGGCGCCTCGTATATTTCCAACCCGCAAGGAGGTTAACTATCACCATTATTTTGGAATCTAAATATCAATATCCTTCCCAGGACGCGCTGTAGGGCGATTGCGTATGAGGATGGCATTGCAGTTGTAGCTATGGGTAAGGATCCCACACTATTGTCCCAAGTTATGGAGTCCGCACTGGGTGTCCTATCAAAATGGTGGCAAGATTGTGGATTGGATGTTAATACTGCCAAAACACAACTGTTATTTTTCACAAGGAGGTACAATATTCCCAAATTTTATACCCTGAAAATAAATGTCCGATAGTGCCAAATTTTTTGAGCTAGTATTGGACAGTAAACTGAACTGAATGTTGATCACCTTTTCCTATAGCATTATATTGCTGCAAAAGGGCAATTGGCCTAAATTGGGGAATTAACCTGAGGAATTTATACTGGTTACACGAATGTTTCATTAAATCCATTCTTTTCTTCGGGCAGATGTTTGGAGGCCGGCGCAAAAGGTGAAGATTCATCAAAATGAGTTTGAACGCATAATGAGAATGGTGGCAATAACGGTGACAGGTGCCATTAGAACAACCCCCTCTAGAGCACTGTTAACATTTTTGAACTGGTTACCACCAGACATTTTGGCAAAAAGATTAGCTGCGAACACGGCGATAAGACGAATGGATTACAATATCGGACATGATCCTGTTTGGGATAAATTGACACATGGACGTTGATTATGTCATACCTGAACCAATCTTTGATCCTGGCTTCACCATACGCCTTTTGGATATCGTGATATACTACGATGAACTACAAATTCCTGCAAATTCGATTCTGCATGGTGTCGGTTCTAGCATATACTCCGAGCAGCTAAGCTTGAGTATTCCTATTAGGCTGCCGGATCATACATTATGACCGATAGAAAGGCGGCCATAAAATCCCTGGAGAATGTGTTCATCACATCGAGAATTATCCAACAATGTCGGAAGTCTCTGGAGGAGATAGCGATACACCAAAAGTGGGTCCCCGGACAGAGGGACATACATGGAAACTGTATAGCGGACTCGTTGGTGCATATAGGCACCACTTTGAGTCGAAATGACTCAACATATGTTATAGGTGTTTCACTCCCAAGGAGTAAGCAACTTATTGCACACAAGTTTCATCTTTATGCTGGTCAGAGATGGCTTGATGAAACCACTTGTGGGGAAACCCGGAAAATCTGGCCCATCGTTGATGCAAAAAGAACTGGGCGGATATAGTAGCTTTCGAGACGTTACCGTAGAAGCCTTATTGCGATTATAACTGGCCACTGGTCCATTGGTAGGCACGCCCAAAGGCTAGGGCTCCCTTACCATGATCTATGTAAAAGTTGCGGTGACGCGGAGGAGTAAGAGCCAATGGAACATCTTCTTTGTCATTGTCCGGCTTTCGGAGATCTAAGGCTTACACTGTTTGGTCGAAGAACCTTTGGAGACAAAACGTATCTCTCATGTATTGATTTGAACAGGATCCACTCCTTTGTTAAATCGACTGGGTGGCTGAGTGAGAATATCAACATGGTAACACAACGGGAACTAATAAATGGACGAACGTGAGCTATGCTTGATTATGGCTGCCAATGGAACCTTACGTAACCTTGATTTACAAGGAATGCTGTCAATTGCGTTCTTTGTTTGTCAGCTTAACTTTATTGAACACTTGTCTACAGCGGTGCCATAGGGGCAATTAGGAACCACCATTCACTTTTGGCGAGTGGGAGTTTCCATCGAAATGTGGGGAATGACTTTTGAGTTGTGTTGGGACAGAGCACAGTGTCCAAATTGTTAGAATATAATAGAAACAAAACCTTGCCCAAAGTTTATTAAATTTATTAATTTATATTTGCTTTCCATTTATTTTGATTGCATTTGCCCAATACAATACAATTCAATTTATTTCACAAAGCATAGAACATAATTTAAATTAACTTACATGTTTTCCTTTTTTTTATATAAAACAGTTTTTGGGATTAATTAAATAGTTTTTTTTTGCATACGATAGACACTGACGTATCGAATGAAAACTTCAGAGATGTAATGTCGAATGCTACCATCTCAAATTTCGATAAGTTTTGCTCGATATCGTATTCATATTTAATTTTTAAAAAATTTTATCAATATTGGGAGTTATTTTATTTCGTTGGGAATTATTGTATTTCACACGAAATTGGATTTTTATAAATTTTAAAATTTTCAGGGACATATTTCTTAAGCGGTCCCGCCATAAGCCCTGAAAAAGGTTTTTTATCAATTAAAAAAATGGTTTAAAAAGTCTTTAAATTTAATTAATGTGATAATTGGATCAATTATATTTTTTGGTGAAAGAAAATTAAAAATGTAATTTTCATTTAATTAATATTTTAGTTGTTTTGAAATAAATTTTTAATTAAAATATTACTTAAATAACAAAAAATCTTAATTGACTATTTTCGTTTAAAATAAAATAATTTAAACTTAAAAAATTGTGGTTGGGAATTGTCAATATTTAATTAAATAAATTAACACATTGTTTGGAAAGGCAAAGTTTTTTGATAATTTTTTTTAACTAAAATTAAAAATATCATTAATGAAAAAAATATTCACAATTTTACAATTTTTAGTAATCAATATAATCATTTTGGTAATAGGTGCTAAATCAACAACTTGTTTGCTTGATATTATGAATTTCGTATAAATTTAGTGATTAGAGACAATTTTTAATTTTCTGTGAGTATAAATGAAGTTCTTTTGAGAGGACATTCGCCTTGTATGGGGACTCATTTTAATGGTCCTTTTGGTGTCCGGTCATAAGAGATTCCACTGTAATGGTTTTAATACTGTAGTAAAAGAATTTTAGAGAATATTTTTACTGTATAACAATTTTATTTGAAATGTATAAAGTTAAATCAAATGATTTTAAGGAATGGTTTTTATTTGCAAATTGTATCCAAAATTGGATCAGCTTCCCTAAGACTTTTTGTGACATATTTATATTTATGTGGTTTTTGGACTAAATGTTTTATAAATAGCAGCAAATTTTGAAAATTTGTGTTAAAAAAGAGGACCATTTTGAATAAATATTAGGTAAAATAATCTTCAAAAAAGCCTCTCGTTTCTTAATTTTCTAAATAACACGCACGTCCTAAACGCCTGAAGCTTAAATGTTGAAATTTGACCGGGAGGTTGGCCTCTCGCCAAATCGATTCCCTAGGATGGAAGTTTTGAAAATTTTTATGGTTAGAGGTTAAAAAAGCTAAAAACGGGTAAATTCCCTTACCTCATGTTCATAAAAAAAATAAGCGGATAGGTGTCTAGTACTTTTTTTATTTTCGACCCTTTTGGGGAGTAAACGGGTAAACCCTGTATTTTAAAACTTTTTTGCTATACCATCTATCTATTAAACCAATAAACATTGAAATAAAAAAATATCACATTCGTAACGTATCTAAAAAATACAAATACAAATATGGTACATTTTCGAAATTCGAACGTTAAGAGGTGAAAATCGTACCTATTACAAAGTAGCGGGTTAAAGCCTAGAAACATTAACTTTGGCGTAAAAATATGTCCACGAAAGAAAAGGAGATGCTAACGAAGTAGCGGGTTAAATGCTAGTATAATATAAAATTCAATAAAAATAAAAAAAGTGAATTTAATCCCAAGACCACATTTTTTTATTCGCCATATGAAATCTAAAACTAAATAACTTACGAAAAATTATATAATGCCGGTAAACGAAACTTGTGATACATACCATACAGGTAAACAGTGCGATATTTTATTTTTAATATATAAGCGAAGAACATGTTCAAATAAAAGAATAAAAAACAAAATATTGCTTTCTTTTTTATTAACATTCCAACTTTCATTAGTCTTTTGCTGCTTTTATTAAGGCGATTCTAAGCATAATTTTAGAAAGCTTGCTTGTATTTTTGCCCGCTTATTATTTTGTTGTCATCTCTTGAAAAACTATGAATGTGTGCAATGGAAAAGGGCCGTTTTCTTAAAATGTTGAATTTTATTATTTTGATATATCGATATATATTGCCCATCCCTAAGCTGAAGGTCCACACCACGCGTTCTATGCATTTGATATTTTCTTGACCGTTTTTCAAGACGCATGCAGTTGTGGAATATAATCCCACTTAATGCGTTCTATACGTTTATGCATTATACGCGTTTGCTGTGTAAATTGTCCATACAATTTTACACTGATTCTACTTTTTTGACAGATGCTGTAACGCATCAACGAATTGAATGCTTTAGTCGTTTTGCTTTGCACTATAGTAGTGAAATGTTCTCTCACTTCAAAGTCTTTTATCTATTTGTAGTACAAAAAACGTAGAGTTTTTTTCTATACTTTTAGATTTGTTTTTAATGAGTTGCTTGAGAGAATAAAAATAATTTTGCTGAAAATTTTGGTTTACTTCGAAGAGGCTACAAAATCAAGGCCATAAGCAAGGCCACTGCTACATTGTCTGAAGTTATTCCTCTAGTTAACAGTCTTCGAAGATTATTAGAAACAATAAATAATGAATAAACTGAGAAAGGGAATATTTCAGAAGTTAAAAAATTGGCGACTTACTTCGCATTAGTTCTGAATAAAAGATTGGAGGGTTTAGAGAATAATGGAACTAAAATCCTTTGAATATTTTAAAGACAATTAGCTTCAAGACACGTTAACCGCTACACATAGTAAAAGTTCTAATAAGTTTAAAATATGGCCTTTGGAACGTTTGTGAACAAATTATAAGAAAATTCGAGGAGGATGAGCATCTTTCCATCCTCAGCTGTGGTTCTGCTAAAGAAGAAGTCGAGATATAGCTTAGATCTCCTAATATTTCTAGAGATGCAGATCCGCTTGGTACAGAAATACTAAAGTTTTAAAACGAGTTATGTCTAGGGTTTAATTACAACCCGATGAACTGATCGGCTAATTTTAAATTGGCTATTTTCGATTAACGATTAAACCGGTTAATTACAAGTTTTTGTAGTATTGTAACATATTTTTTTTTTGTGTTTTTAATTATTTGTTTCGTCTCATATACGAAAGGTATGTGTTAAGAAAATATTTTTGCATACAAACAAAGAAGATCTTCGTTATAAATAATATTTGCTGTCAACAGCTTTTTGTTTCACGTACTTTTTATATGTATGTGTTTAGTTATTTGTTTCTTCTCATATTTTCTCATATCAATCTTATAAAAGAATTAACCGAAACAATTAGAAGTTCTAGAAATTTAAAAAAATTAAAAAAGGACTCTAATGGCATAATGAAAGACTTTATGCATTAAGAACAATACAGGAAAAGGACTGAGAAATTAGATATTCTGTATTATGGGTTGTTCTTGATTTCTCCAGCTTCAACGATAAGTGAAAGAATTTTTTCCAAGTCAAGTTTTATGAAAACATTTAAAACCAATGATTTTTCTAAAAGATTTTTTTAAGGTCTCCTTAAACTATTGAAATAACTAATCAAATTATCTTACATATCATTTTTTAATTACTACATAATATTTATGTATTAATTAAAAAATATGTATTGCATATTTATGAATTATTTTATTATTTTAGTTTAAGAATTGTTGTGTTTGTTATGTTAATATTTTTTTTTACTAATAAACTCCAAATAATAAATAATTTATGCATTTTTATTTATTGAAATTGCTTATTAATTATATATATTAATTATAAAAAAAAAACTTTATTAATCGGTTATCCGATTAATTACAAAATTAACCGATTAAACCAAAACCTCGGTTAATTAATCGAGCGATTAACCGATTAAAGAAATGCCCGATTAAATGAATACCCTAGTTCTGTAGCATCTGAGAGACTATTTTCCACTGCAGGTCTGGTTCGAACGGATTTGCGATCTCCGCAAACGTTGGGAATACCTTGTATTTTTAACAAAAGTGTTAATAATTTAAATTTTAACCGCCTTATTTATAATAAATAAAACAGGTTAATAAAAGGTTTATGAATAAGATTTTGTATGAAACATTTTTTAAAAAACATTTTATAAACCTGTTATATTTTTTATAAATAAGGGGTCAAATATTTATAATATTTTACACTGTACTTTTTTAAAAAAACATTATTTTTTGTAAATACTCGTATTACCATAAAATCAAATTCGTGGTTTTTTTAAATCAAATTCATATAAATTGTAAATATTAATGATCTCTCACACTATAATTTTGTTTAATAAAAAATGTTATTCCACTTAAGTTTTGTAAATTTTATCCTGAATTCATATTAAACATTCGTACTGGTATCAGCATCGTATCGGCAAAAAGACGTATCGTTACATTCCTAATTTTAATGGACCTTCAACTAGCCCGACAGATGTTTGATTGTCTAAAATTAATTACAAATTTGTAATTTCTTTTTAAGCTATTAGAAATTTCCTTTCTTTGAGAGTGGGATAGGGTTTGATAAGGCCAGATGAAATGCACTTGCCATAAAGTATACACTTTTACAGTTTAATTTCTTTTTAACAATTTCTTCCGAAATAGTTGAAAAATTGCGGAATATTCAAAATCCCTCAGATATAACATTTTAAATTTATATTTTTTTGCGGTCATTCTAATGTTTATATTTGTGTTTGCATATACTTTCTATTAGTATATAAGTTAAAATAGATGCTAAGCTATTTTGAAAGTCAACATATGTATGTGCATGTATGTGTGAGTGTAGTATACATATGTAGAGATAAATATTTTATTAAAAAAATAAAACAGAAATAGAAATCAACAAAACAACAAAAATATATCCAGATGAATAAATTATTTAAAATTGGAAAAAATAAAAAATACTAATCTACCGGCTAATACTCGTATTATACAACAAAACATGGACTTAAACTTTACAGTTTCTTTTTAAAAATCGAAAACTGTCTGGAAATTTTTAAATTAAATTTTACGTTATAACTGCAGTACTGTTTTATACCTTCTTTAAGTATCTGTTAGTTAATTTAGTGTCTAAACTTGCCCTAAAAGCAAAGTAAAATATTTATTAAAAACTATTAAAATAAAATATTAGTAATGTTTTGTTTAAATTTGAATAAATTGTATGTTTTATTAAAATTTTCATAAAGTGTTTTGTTTGAACTGTTCTTTAATTGCAGCTTTTGAAATCTTAATAAGGCATAAGTGCATCAAATTTAATCTTCATTAAATTATTTTTAGTGAATGGAGGAATTGTTGTAAAATTGTTGAAACGAATTAAAATTTTTTGATAATTTTATTCTTGAACACGGGATTGAACTCGGGTCGAATTGACCTGTTTCAAGAATAACCACATTCCTATCATCAGAATTCTTTAGAACAGAATTCGGTAGAACAGCTTGCACTCCTGCAGCGCCTGCCAGTATATAGGCAAATATCAATCTTTAACCGATGTATTGGTGGATCGAAATTTGCAGTATTTGATTATCCATTTTTTTTTAATTTTATTTACATGTTTCTTCCTCACTTCTGCTTTTTCGTAGTTTTTGTCAAGACTTTGTCCTGAAAACTTAAGTACATTTGTTTTTTTATGTTTCTGTCTTTATTGTCTGTTGACCTTTCTTTGTACAATGTAAACATATGTAATTCTGTGTCTTTGGCCACACAGAATTCCTAACCAATCTTCAACTTTAGAGTACAGAATTGCCGGGTACTGGAGCGGGGGGAGGATCTGTGGATGAAGATTGGAATTATAACCACTCATGTGAGTGATTATAATTGTGGGGTGCGGTTAAAAGAAATAAGCAGAGATAGAATATTAGTTATTTCTTTTAGCCAAGGTAAACTTAGTGTGGGCAATTGACTATAGTCACCTTTTGTATGGGGTTTCCTTCCAGCGAAGATAAACTAAACACCACTAACTTTTGTATGGTTTACAATGTAGGTAAAATGTTTATTCACTTTTTCTTTAGTATTAAGTAGATGTAACTAATTCAATTAATGGTAAGTATAGGTAGTTAACAAATTAAGTTTAGATTTAATGGTAAGTATGTGTAGTTAAAAAATTAAGTTTAGATTTAGGTTTAATTAGAGTAGAACAAATGCAACCTGTTGGCTCTGTTGCTAAGGGCTCAGTGCTTGACGACAATTTTAAATTTTTCTTCAAAACCGTCTTCGGATTATAAACTAGCCGAACCGGTTTGGAATAATTCCGTAAGTAAGGTTTTTTTTCCTTTTTTACAACAAATTTATGTTTCTTCAATTCAGTACATTTTAAACTATAATATATTATAATATTTAGGGTTGACACTGTATAAATTCATATTCGACATTTAATTTTGGTTTTCTGTTACGTTTACATTATATTTACAGATTTTCTCAATTCAATATTTAAATACAGCAATTCAAAAAAAAATATTTCATTTGATTTCTCTTTTTTTTTTTGATTTTAATATTGTTTAAATGCAAGTTTAAACAACATATATTCCTTCACTAAAAATAATTTAATGAAAATTAAATTTGATGAACAATTAATGCAATAATTTAATATTTCAAAAACTAAAATTTTCATAAATTTCAACATTTTGGACTATACAATTTTAAAATTTCTTAGAACTTTGCTATAATTTTTGTTTTATAACAAAAATGCAATAACAAAAGTTAAAAGCAATGATAAATGTGGTCATTCATAGGCCCTGAGCCATTTTTCGGCGTCCCTATCGGTCCCATTAAGGGGACGCTACAATCATGGTCCGAACGTGAATTCCTTCACACATAGACGTCCACTGCTGGCTTGAGACAGCCCAAGGGATACAATTTTGAACGCCACAAGTTATGCAGCGTTTGAAATTTTAAAACGCCATGTGAGTTTATGTAGAAAGCAACAACAAAATTACAAAATATTTATGACATTGTTTTTGCTATCAATGTAATTCTTTGGCGTTGCGTTGCGTTTTAAGTGATTAGGGCCTAAATGTTATTATGAAAGTATTATGTATTACGGTTTTAGGGCTTATATCGGGCAAAATTGTATATCATTCCATGCATTATTCCACCATTTATGTCAGTTTTTGTAACAAAATTATCAATTTTTTAGGGTGGTGGTTCCACATTTTGATTCATAGTTCTGATCCTACGGAACCGATATTGCTGCATTTCAATCCCAAACTGCTTAGGGTAACTACAAGCACTTTGAGACCAAGTAGTTGTTTTTTTTTGCGTTTTTCGAAAATGAGCATGTTTTCAACAGACGGACAGACATACGTACATGGCTAAATTGACTAAGAATTACTCCAAGGAGCCAGAATATTACTTTATGGGGACTCAGATGTATAAAAAAAAGTTTCACACGGAATGATAAAATTAGTATACTCTCATTCACCACTAGTGGAGGTGGAGGGTATAAAAATATAAAATAAAGAAAAACAATTTATTACGTTTTCTTAATAAAACCCCCTTATTTTTTTAGCAGCCGGACTTAAATTTCGATAAAATACAAACATATGTATATACATATACATTGATATATAACATGTCTATACAGGCTTAGCACTTAAAAAGTGATTAAAAGGTCCACAACGCAGACACCACAGGTCAAATTTGTCAACAGAGTGCCACAGAATCACTGATTAAGGGGTAAAACGTAGAACCGACCACTATTAATTTTTTTCTTCCCTACATTTTTCTTGAACATACTTGGCTCCTTTCTGCATTCTTCAATACAAAGCTTATGCAGTTTGAAATATTGGCCCCACAGCTCCGACGATGCCCAATACTGGAAAAAATGTATGACCGATGTCACTTCATTTTTAATTCTCCATTCCTGAAGTTGGGAGCCCCACAAATCTTAAAATTTATGAAATTGTTAAAAATTGGCCGCGCAACTTCTATAATGCCCCTAGACGGGTCATATGTATGACCAACCCCACTTTATTTTTTATCACCAACATTTGCTTCTAACATACTCTCCCGCTATCTATATTCCTATTTTAGAAGTCCAATTCTGAAAAAGTTTGTTAGGTTGTAATAAAATATCGTTAGGCCAAATTTAAACTTAATATCAACATAATATGACTCTATTCCGAAAATATTTTTGTACGGGAATTTTTAATTGGTCCATATGACAATTCGAACCTACGTATCCATTCTTATCGAAATTGCGAACCGTACTTTACTCACAAGGCAGTCAGCCAGACGGAGGGACATCGTTATATCGACTCAAAATGATTCTTAGTTGATCGATATACTAAAAGTTGAGTCTAGGACCAATATTTTGAAGCTTTGCACACATCAGCACAAACGCATAATACCCTCTCTACTATGGTGGTGTGGGTATAATTACACAGTACAACACCTGATTTCGGGACTCAATTCTGATAATTGTTTATGAAAGTAGACCCAAAAAGAAGCAAATTTTTGAAATTCATACATTTACTTAATTGTGAATAAAAGCGAAACGCGTTCATCGATTTTCATGATTTATGTCTCATTTTGTTTATAGGCTAGGAAACTTTGCGTGAAAGTGATAGGACTTGACAATTTTTTACCGTTTGGATTTTTTATGAATTAACAATTTCAAATTTTTGGGCAAAAAATATTTTTTTTCTTCATACATTTATTTATAACTGCAAAACTGTTGCTTATGTAGTGAAACGTTGTATGAACAAATTAAAGGAATTGTAATTCTTAATTTTTTTTCGGACTAGTGGTTCTCGAGCTATGACAAAGAAAATAGCTTAAAACGTGACAAATTCCCCTATACGATACTTACTAACTTCAAATTAGTTTTAAAATTATTATTTGATGTACCTTGACCAAACTAATGATGCAGAAGTTCTTCTTTTTGGGTCTACTTTCATAAACAATTATCAGAATTGAGTCCCGAATCAATCACCTGAAAAATGTTGTACTGTGTTATGATATGAATATTATCTAGAGATCTACATCTATATGAGTTTTTTAGACATCAAGTGATTTTCGGGAGGAAGTTTATTCATGACCTACCCCTTCAACATTTTCCCATTACATAGAACACAGAAAAAAATAAAAATTGATTCCAATTAAAACATTTGCGATATTAATTAAAAAATTAATTAAATTTGCACCAGTAAACTTATATGTGTTCCTATTTTAGAAGTTATTGTCGCCCAATTTTATACCATTTTATAAATAAGTTATAGCATTAAAAACTATGTTTGGGAATTTTGTGTAGGAGCTGTGGGAAATACGGACCGATTTCAATATAATTGGTTACAAGATTTAGGCTGCAATATAATATTTTTGGGTCAAATTAAATACTAACAAGAAAAGACTCTATTCCAAAAATAAGTTTATATGGGGGATATGCGGAATTATAGACCGATACTATCCATTTTTAATCGTTCTTATAGCAACTAAAACATATGTACTTAATAAACGTGAAATATGTGACTTGGGGGCAAATTACGACATCTAATACCGATCAAAATTTCGGAATTTGCCACAAGTACTTTGCGCACAAGGTTTACCTTAACAGACAACCAACCAGCCAGCCTAAGGGACAAACACGATTCAGAGAGTGATTTTGAGATATTTTTATGTGTTACACACAGCCGGACGCACTTAAAATCGACTCAGAAAATGATTTTAAGCCGATCGGTATACTAAAAGGTCTAGAAAGAATATTTTCATGTGTTACACACATTAGCACAAACACATTATTCCCTCTTCACCTGTGATAGTGTGGGTATAAAAAGTTACTTGTCAACTAAAGAAAATTATAATAAATTGTGGCAAAATTAATGTCCTACATCTATGTATATTTGAAACTCTGAATTTAATAAAATAAAATAAATATGCATCTGATGAAAAACTATTTTTTATTTACGAAAAGATGTTTCCGTCGATAAAATACAGACGAGCATAGCGGATGGGTACGGTTGGCTGCAAGAAATGCGAATTATTATAAATTCTTTTATGTACAATCAATGCAATTTTTGCATTGAGGTACTTGGCCTATTGCCCACATAAAATGAAACACACTTTTTATTTTCTCGTTCTTTTTTTTTTCTTATGTTTGAATACAAATAGTGAGAAGACGTTTATTAAAAGTGGTTGCAATATGTTTGCAAACAGGAAACCCTTGTGCTTTAACCTTCTCAAGAAGAAATAACATTTTGAAAAATAACGTCATGTTAAAATTTTTATGAAATTTTTTTATTTTTTGCTTTAAAATAAACTATTTCAAATTAATAATTTTTTTTTTTACAAATGCAATTGCCAATTGTGAATTTTCAATTTATATGTGTCAAAAACAAAAACAATGAATGAATAGTTTTTTAATTTTAACACAAAATTTATACTTTTTTTTGAGTTTTCCTTTTTTAATTATTCTTTGAAATATTTTTAATTTTGTATTCAATTAAATTTATTTGATGCAAAACAAAAGCTTTTTGGCTTGATAAACGATACATTACCATATTTAAATTATAAAGCAGAATAAATATTGAAAACAAAAACAATATACCCAATACAAAATAGAATCCAGATACTACATACAGCTATTAAAACACATCGTCATTAATGTGGGAAATCTAAAAAAATTTTTATTAACGAAAAAGCAAACCAAAAGGCAAAATCAACAACCACCACCCTCGCAAACACCCACGATCAACATTTTCTTTCTTTTCTTTTTGTTTTGTTTTTGTGCCTGAAGGCATTTTTTTTTATCTTTATAGAAATAAGATTCTGAACGATACGAAAATTGTTGTTCTATATACACACATCCACTCTATATAATATGCACGTATGTATATGTTTGTTATACATATGTATATAAAATCAGAAAAAGTTTCTATTTCAAAATTATGCTAGGAGCCTTTAAAAATTTTTCATTATTTTTTTTGTGCTTTTTGTCCAATATAAAACATTTATGATAGTTGAAAAAAATATTGCTAAAATCTGAAAAAACAAAAAAATTTATTGGTTCTTATTAACCCCCCAGCACCCCACCTGTGTAGGTGCAAAAGAGCTTACACGTAGAATAATATTTAAACTATTGCTTTCCTTTTTTAATGTATAGAGAAGATTTTATGGCCTTCCTTGTTTTTCCTATGAAATTATTACTCTCCTTAGAGATCGAGAGAATTGTGCTTGTGAGTGTTTTCACTTGTACATAGACAATTGTGGTGCAAGAGCATGCAATATTTGCTGTGAAAATGTATGGGCATGTACGTGTGTTGGTAGGAAAATAGGAAAACTTGCTATTCCGAAAAATCTTTAACATAGCGTGGTGTTTCTTGATAGATCGTCAGTCTGTTTAGTCGAACCGCAGCATTCGCTCCAACTACGTCAGCTGCTCGGACAACAAGTAGAGAGTTTAATTTGTTTCTTTTCCCGAAGTAAGTTCTGATCTCAACAAAAATATATCAGAGATTTGAAAAATCCAAAAAAAAAAAATCTATAACCAAATGAAACACTAAAAAAATGCTAAACCAAAATCCTTTAATTAAAAAAAAATTATTTACAAAAATATGGATAATAACAACAATAATAGAGCCTGTTAAATGGACTACAAAATACGAAAATGGATAAATTAAATAAAACTGTATAAATTAAAGAATGTTATATAATAACATAAAATAAGAATTAATTAAGAAATATTTAAAAAAAGACTGTAAAACTAAATTAAAAAAAACATATTAAAGAAAAATTTGTTTTAAAATGAAGACAGTGCAAATATAAGACAATTGTGGTTTAATTTTGTAATAGTTTATTAAAAAAAAAAATATATATTTAACTAAAAATAGAAAATTCCTTTTAGATTTAGCAACCGACCTCAAAGTGTTACATGATATTTTTTTATCATACATATGAAACACATTAAATTCTTTTTTGTTTTTCTTTTTTACGAATAAAAACGAGACAATAATTCAAAAAATTTACAAAAAAGTAAAAATAAAAAAAAAAAAAAATTCAACTAAATCAAAGAAATACATCTTGAAATTTTTATTTAGAGGCAAGAAATCACTGAAAATAAAATTAAAAATACAATTCTTGATCTCGTTGGCCGTCATCATTATCGTCTTGGTCGTCTTACCACTACTACACTCAGTGCAACATTTTCCCTGACAAAACACCCAAATACCCAACACAACGAGTGTTTTAGTGAAACAAAATAATTCAAATTAAATTGAATTTTAACACAGAAAATTGCGTAAAATTAAGATCGTCTGAACGAAATCATTGACAAGTACGAGGAAAAACATCGGAACTGTAGAAGTGTTTGTGGCTGTGTATGTGTGTGAAATTGTGTGTATCACAATTACTGAGTGAGTGTGTGTTCTTAAAGAGAAAGAGAGAGGAGCCCAGTGAAAGGAAATTTTAAAAAATAATTATTACTTTACAACAAAAAACAAAAATAACAAAAGTTTTCTGGATACTTATATACCAAATTTTGAGTATATCTGATTTTGGAATTATGAAATATTTTTAGAATATTTTGAAAAAAAAATATTTATATATTTTTTTTGAATTAAAATTAAGTATACACACTATATGCCAACTACCATCACATCTTTTTGAAATATTTTCATTTAGTACTGAATTGTTTGAAAATACACACACACACACACATACATATACACTCACGCTATAACCCATTTTCAGTTTTCTTGCAATAATGAGATCTTTGACCTTTTAGGGGCAGTTCCACCAGTTGAGTTTAACCTAAATATGGTTTCATGGTGTTATTTTACGTTAAATAGATATCTAGGTCAAATGTAGTTAGGGAATTTAAGACTGTTGACAATTAAGAATTATCATCAGTGTTTTTAAAGTTTATAAGTCTAAAAGCTTTTACTGCAAGCAATAAAATGTTTAATTTACAAAAGTATTCCTACGGTAGAGAGAAAAAAAAACAGTTAAGATGAAAATCTAAATTTTGGTTTAAAAACGTTTTAAGTTAACTTTTAGATTTAAATTTTGGTTGCCTCCTTAGGTTAGTTGGTAGTGAGCTAGTCTATGAGTGCGAGGGTTGCGGGTTTGATTCCCGCCAGAGACTGGTCTGTCTCACTACAATAGGCTAAAGGGGTTTGTTACTGTTGCTCGATGTATTAAGTTAGAATATAACTTTTAATTGATTTGTAACTGCTTTACATTTTAACTTTCAAACAAAATAAGACAGAATTTTGGTTTAAACCTTTCAAAGCAAATAAAGCAGAATCTTTAAAAAGTTTCAAGAAGTTGATATATTCACTTCTATATATTATTAAAGAATTTTCATAAAAAATCTTAATGAACTAAATAAATGTGTTATTCAAAATAAAATGCAAAGTTTTTAACCTAAATAAATTTATGCTTGTCATAAAATTTTTTTTTTTAACTTATTATATCATTTTAAGTCCGTATACTTTTTTTTGCTATATTATCTACCCAAAAATTATTTAATATATATATTTTATTAAAAAAATGTTTGTATATCATCATCATATTTATGCTTTAGTAATTTTGCTTTAGTATTAGTGCCAAGGTAAAAAAGCTTTAAAATTAAATCTCAATTATTGTGCTCTTTAAAACAACAATCAAAATTAACTCTCTTGGAAATTCAATACGATCTATTTTTAAATATTTAAAACATATACAAAGAAATAAAAAAAAAAAAAATATAAAAATCACCAAAAAATATTGTTGTTGTTACTAAGAAGAAAATTTGTATTAAACGTTTTTACGATCTTGCTCACTCTTTTAAACACACATACATACATATATTACACACGTTTATGCACACAGCGTAAACTCCCTCAAAAAATTATAAGAGAGAAATTATGACATTATATATGTATTTTCAAATCGTACCAGATATCTGTTTGTATGCATATATATATATATATATATATATATATATATATTTCATTTTTATTCTAAATTTCAAAACTATAAATATTTGCTATAAATTTATGTACATATTTAATAAAATTTTAAAATTTTTTCAAATTGTAGGAGACCACCTCCATTTTTCTTTTAACCACCTCAATTTATTTATACATATGTAAATATGTATAGGTGTATGTATATATTTATTGTATACACACTAATACTAGAGATTATTTAAATATTTAGTTTTTTTTTATTTTTAAATGTTTGCATTTCTATTTTTTATTGATCAATATGATGCGTAATGTTTTAAATATTTGAAATTGAGTTTAGATTTCATTTGTTTACATGGTGAATTTTTGACCAAAAAAAAAAAATAATAATAACAAAAAAAAAAAAAAAAAATGATTGCTTTGATTGTTAAACTCAATAATTCACATTTCAACAACTATTTATTTAATCTAAAATTTATTGGAATTCTATTAGTTATTAAAAGGATTCATTAAAAAAAAGAATAAATTTATTTAAGATTTAAAAATCAATAAATTTTGTTACAATAACTTGCTCCACAAAGCTTTAATAAATTCTATTATTTATGAATAAAGCAAACATATACAAAGTATAATCTAAGCGTTCGATTCCCCGGTTAGTCAATAATGAAAAATTATTAATAAATTTTAATTAATTTCAAGTTGTTAAATTCCTTTCGTCATAAAAATAGTTTAATGAAAACAAAATTTAATAAACTTTGGCCTGATTAAAATATGAAAATATGCTTTAAAAACCTTACACAGTTCAATAAATTAACCACATACCTAATTATTATTAATACAACATTATATCAGTCAAATTTCAATTTATAAATATGTGAAATACTGCTGGAATAGGACTATAACAAAAATGATTTATAAATTGAAATTTGACTCAAAGTAGCACATTCCCAAAAAATGTTGAACTGCCTTTTTTTGAAAGCAAAATAAAAATTTTCGCTTGGGAATTTTTATTGAAACAAATATGAGTTTTTTTATTGTTGTTGCAAAGTTAATTCCCAAATGAAAATTTTTTACTTTTATTTCAAAAACAGGCAGGCAGTTAATAAAGAAATAATTTAAAAAAAGGGAGAAAAAATTCCTACATTCTAATTTCTTAATTTTTTTTCTAAGAATTAAAAAAAATAAAAAATTTAAGAACAAACTCTTAAAACCGTTTTAAGGACTTGAAAAGCAGTATATTTTTTTTGAACAATAACCTATACAGTACATTCCCAATTAACATAAAAAAAAAAAGTTCAATACTTTGGACCAGCTATTAAACTGATCTTTTGAGTGATGTAATATCAAATACATTTTTTTGTTACTTTCCTGTTTATAAATACGACTAGAACTGTATATTAAATGTTCGTTAATATATCTGTTACAATTGGAAAAAGGGATTAAGTCTATTTATATAAGTTTAGCAGGAAAGCAATTTTAAACTTTAGATAATTTTTGAAAATGTTTTTCAATTCTAATAAAATCATCCCTTCTCCGCGGTTATAGTTTTTTTTTAAGTTTTATTCTTTTATATTTCTAATGTTGCGAATCCGAAGTACACTTAAGTTTTTATTCCAAAAGTTATTGCACATTGAAAAAAGTTAAGAAAAAATAAATTTTGTTATAACTTTCTAAAATCGTACAAAATAAATGAAACTTTGAGCAATTTGTACTTTTTAAAGCTGCATTTCAATCAAATTTAGCTTAAGTCAACTTAAGCACTTTTTCAGTACATTACAGCCCTGAATTTAAATAAAATCCCTTAACGTTTTTGGGAAGAAAAGTTTAAGGGTCTTAGTTCCCAATTGTAAGCAGGCACTTTAAGCAATTTAAACCAGCTGCAAGCTAAACTACGATTTGTAATTAATATTTGTTTAATATTGCATAACGTTTACTAAAAATATAGTAAATAGTTGACCAATAAGGTGTTCATGCTATCTTCGTTTAATAGTTGAATATTTGCTCTCTCTCTCTCTTACTCTCTAATAGATATACAAAAAATGTATCCGAACAAACATTTTGTCCGGACTTTGGACAACATGTGTGAATCACCCTAAGTTATGCTAATCATCCTTCTATAATTGCTTTCACACATGTAATACACTTTAAAATAAATATTAATTTTAGATAAAATTAGTTTAAATATAAATTCAAAAAGTGGTAGAACTAATTCTCTATAATTCCCTTACAGTTAAAGTTAAAGTACCTGTTATTTCAGTAAAGACCTTTTAGCCCTTTTTTCCTCTGGTTTGCATACATTTTTTGTTTTCCTGGCTATATCAAGTTGTAAAAACCATTTTAGAAATTTTTTAACTTCAAAAGAACAAATAAATTGTGAATAAGTTTTCAATTGGTAGTCATCTATTCAATAAATTTTATAATGCTGCTATAAATATATTTATATATCTCTAATAAAGCGTTTAATTTTAGAGCCTTTAAGCGTTATTTAGTTAAGAAAAAAAAAAAAAAACAAAATGTCGTTGAATACATGCAAGATTCTTATTTATATTAAATATTTAAAGTCTTAAACGAGGATGACCAAGAACTGCAACATTTTATTTAATAATGACCCATTTTAAGAAGTCAAAATACACCTAAAGCTTCAGTTGTACCTTAATTGAATTAAATGGTCCCATTCTGAATACTATTTATAAATCAATTGTTATGTTTAAAAAAATTTACTGTTTAATTTAAAAATTAATTTTAGCCCTTTTTTTGAGATTTTTGAAAAAAAAAAATAAATAAAAAATAGCATGGATATGTACTTCTTCAATTTAGTCCCGTTTTTTAATTCGTTATGCACAGAACTGTTTACATATACGAAAATCCTTTGAAATGTTTCCAAATTATTGATATATTATCTTAATGTAACGCTTCGGTATATACTTCATGTTTCGTAAATTGGTAAAAAAAACATTATTGCCTTGGAAGATTTAGGGAGACCTATTGTCAAGTTTACAACAACCAGCACAGTTTTGACATGATATAGTAGCTATTAAAGAAGTTATCGTCGACTTATCTAATATTATCATTAACATGTATAAGAAAGATACGGCATTAAAAGCTTTTTTCGGGAGTGGTATTTATTTGTGTCGTTAGTTCTATTCAGAAATTGATTCTTATTATGAGGGCCTTATAATAGGCCCTATTGTGTCGTTTACGCCTAAGTCGTTTTTTGTAATAGATTAAAGAACACAGCTTGTACGTAACTTTAATCTATGACAAAAACGTCTGAGGCGGTAACGACAACACCTCACACAATAAGACCGAATATTTTTTTTATGTAACACATACAGCACAAACGCTTTATATCCTGGTGTGAGTACAACCATATTTACGTACTGATCGTTAGCGTTTTTATTTGTTTTGTTACATAATCACTCCTATTATGAGATTCGAAGGCAACGAATAAATATTTATAATGTTGACAGCGACTTGGTATTTTATACGGCTCTTTCTAGCTAGTCGACGACGAGTAGAATTGACTCTTTTTTGGTTGGCAGCAAATTTTGCGGCGATTCATATAAAAGTAAAGGGAATTTTAGTTAGAAATTAAATTTATTTATTAAATACTTTTAAAATAGAAAAATGCATGTGTAAAAAAAAACTTATGGACACAAATTAAATGTTTAAATAAGTCCACCAAAAGTTTTCCAAAAACTGTGTATTTGCTTTATATAAAATACATTTTAGACTTCGTCTAAATGCCGACAACGGACTTACACTTGAATTCTTTACTTTAAGTTTTCTGAAAACATTCTTTTTAAGTTAATTTATTTTAATAAAAATTTAATAAAACAACAATTAGGCGCAAATCTACAGCCATTACTTAGCTAATAGCAATTGTTTAACCAATAAAATATTATTTCCAGCTTTTTGTTAACCATTCGTTTAAAAATTAAAGCCCTAATCATGTAAAACCCAACGCAACGCCAAAGAATAACATTGAAAGCACAAACAATGTCATAAATATTTTGTAATTTTGTTGTTGCTTTCTACAGAACTTCATGTACCGTTTTAAAATTTTTAACGCCACAAGCAATGGAGCGTTTGAAATTTTAAAACGCAATGTGAATTTCTGTAGGAAGCAACAACAAAATTACAAAATATTTATGACATTGTTTGTGCTTTCAATGTTATTCTTTGGCGTTGCGTTGTATTTTACATGATTAGGGCCTAAATATTATAGGTTAACTACTACTTAGACAACAGCTCTTCCGTTTTATTATTATCCATTTTTTTTATTTTTTTGTAGAAAATTACTATTATAAACTGTACACGCTGCCACGCATATTCATTTGCTTAGCAGTACCAATGCCACTTTTTTTTGTATTCTTCATATATAGAAATAATATAACCGTAAGGAAAAATATGGCTATCAACATTGAAATGTGGTATATTGAGAGAGTTACCATTTTTTTCTCTGATAAACAAGTTTTTATTTAACCAATATATTGTAAATATGAAATCCTAGTTAACCATTACTTATCATTTTAGTTTACTAATAAAAAACTAATGACTCTTAATTTAGGCCTAACTATTAGAAGAAACCAATAATTAGAGATGAGATTCTTAGAAAACACCAAACTAATGCCGAAGTGATGTAGTTGTCGACTTACTGTGACAGAAACTTTAATTTTACTTCGACATCGACAACGACTTATATAATTGGGCTGATTGTTATTTTTCTAATAGGTTAAGTTGCTAGATAATGTTTTAAGTAAAAATGGCTGTTTTAAGAACATTGTTGTCATCGAAAATACTTTCCTGGGGCAAAAAACTTCCGGTTGATACAGCTGTTGCTGACTTGACAATTTTTGACTGAGTTAGACTCGGGTCTTTCTGGAGCAAAGATCCAATGGTAGTGGGTACGGTGGCCAACAGGAAAGTCGTGTATGGCTTACATCAATGTTTAGCCATTTGACTATAGCAAAAATACCTTTTAAGCCGATGTAAAAAAGTTATTTGTGTTTTATGGTATTTGAAATAAATTTTAAATAAATAAAAGTCCCTTGATATGCTCACATATGTTGTTATTATCCCAAAAAAATTTTATTTTTAAAATCGCTTGAAATCCCTTTCGCATTTAAATAGAACAATTGAACATTTATTAACAACAATATTTTGTTTATCTCTTGTTTTTAGGTTTTTTTAATCCCAAACCGTAACCATGTCCGACGATGAGGAGTACACGTAAGTATTGAAAACAATTTGTCAAACAAATTCAACAAACCGAAACAAAAACTATACACAGATCTGCAGACATGACATTTTTTTTAAAAGAATCAATTATTAATACTCAAACCAAACAAGTTTATTACATACTACTACAAATGATTTTTTTCACATATTTTTTACATTTTTATGATATTACAAATATTTATTGTATGTATGTACTTGTATTTATGTTTTAAATGCACTACAGTCAATATACATACAAACATATTTTTCTCTATTTTTTTGTAAATATTTGTCAATTTTTTTATGTTTGTATTTATAAGATTTAAATATTTTTTCGTATAAATTGTTGTTTTATTATGAATTACAAAAAATAAACTTAGAGCAATTCGCTTAAACGAAAAATTTTGACACCTTGTTAAGAGTTTTTTATTAGCAAATGGACGGTATTTTTGTATAATTGTAAATTTTTATTTAAACAGGACTAATCATAAGTTTTGTAAATTATTAAATGTACCAGAAATAAATCTTATGATTAGTCTATTAGCAAATGTACAATATTTTAAAGTTATTACGTTTTCTTTTTCATATACGTTTTCCCCCCTACCCACATACCAACCACTACTACACCTCTATAAACTATAAAACCTGAAATATCATATCTGAACAAACCTCTCTCTATACAACCAAATGAATCCACTTGAATCTTTCACTGTATGATCGATCTATCAATCAATCAATTAAACAATTTGTGTGACAAATGTGAAAATGTTGTTGTTGTGATTGTGTCATGTTGTGAAAATGTGTTCCCTGTAATGAAAACAATTAAATACCTAAAAGCAGTTCCGAAGAGGAGGAGGAGGTTGTCGAGGAGGTCAGAGAGTAAGTATTTTGTTTTTTTTTTTGTTAATATTATAATTTAAGAAATGCATAACTGTTATAAAAAAAAAAAAAAAAAAAAATAACCAAAGTTTATTCAAGCAATATTTCAAACATTCCCCAAATTCTCTTTCAAAATTTTTAACTCTTAAAATTGGTAATAATTTTTTAACAAAAATTTCTACAAATTGGCTTTACTTTTTGTAATAAATTTCCCCATTTTCTTCTTCCTGGCTTACCAACAATCGTTGTATAATTCTACAATTATGTATATTTTTAGAAAATATGTACATATTATGTATATGAACCTTAATTGTTTATTGTTCTTTATACTATTTCATTTGTTTGTTTTTTTTTTTCCTTTTTCTATTTTTTAATTTCAGGAAGTAAGTAATAGAAGTTCTGAAGTTTATTGCGCAACTTTGGTTAAACATTTTTTTTTAAAAAAAGAGAAAAACTAAAAAAATCCATATCTAAGCAAAAACTTTTTTTTTTTTGAAATTACTAAAAGAAAAATTGATTTTCAAAATCTTAAGATATTTTTAATGATCAATTGCGGTTTTTTAAATATAAAACAAAAGTTAAGCCTAACATCTAAAACGAGAGCTAAAAAAAAACATTATAAAACAGCATACAGCTCTTTTTGTTAAAGAGGTCCGATGCTAATTGGCTTGTCATTCACATATTGCACAAAAACTGACTTCACTCAATACAGAGGAAAATCCACTGGTCTAATTCTGGCAGTCATGATCGAATACTTTTTCTATTCGAAAGCAATATTATTTCCAATTCTTTCACTCGTTACTGAACGAATCGAAACTATTTTTTCAGTGTTGTAAAGCATTTATTTAAGTTTTTACACCACTGAAAAAATAATTTCAATTCGTTCAGTATTGACTGAAAGAATTAGAAATAAAATTGCTTTTTAATCACGACTGCCATTATTGAGTAACAAATCTAAATAAGCCTTGTTTTTTTAAGACAATATTCTTTAGATCATACGTTTTTTTTGCCGAGCAGTATCTAAAAAAATTTACTACAAAAATTTTCATAATTTTGTTAAACTCTTGCTTTTCTTTTTTTATAAAAAAAATCTCAAAATTTAGTAGTGTTTCCAAAATAATTTCAATTGATAAGAAATTAAATATTTTTCGTAGTAAAAGCCGTCTGTATCTGTTGTAAAAAAAATTGTTAAATATCTTGAGATTTCCGTTTTCTTGTACAAAAATAATGGAACTTTTTAAATTTATTAACTATTTTCACATACTTTTTTCACTTGTAAAAATTTCATGGTCAAATTATAGTTATGCTTTGAAAATTTTTGCTTAGATTTGATATGTTTCATACCGAAAATTTTTCTCCATTTTTTAACAAATTTTTCTTCTTTTTTTTTTCTTTCTTTTATTTTATACGAAAAAATAAACACTTTTTTTGTAAAATGTTTTGCGTGTTTTGTTTGAAACGAAAAAAAAATCTACCTAAAAATCCTTTAAATCTTTTTTTTTTAAAATTTGAATTGTTATTTTTTTGTTTTATTTGGAATTGTTTCAAACTCATCCATACTTTGGGGCCACATCATAATGTTTTATTTACAAAAACCAATTTTTTTTTGCTACTTACTATTTTTGGAAAACGTTACACAAACAAAAACACCTTAAAACAATAAAAAAAATTTATTCAAAATTCACCACCACCAACCATCATCATTTCAAATAATTGTTGTTACAAAACTGTGTAGAAAACCACCTCAAACACCAGCCGAGTAAGTGAAATGTTTTTGTTTTTTTCTTTCTATAAACAAAACATTTAGACTAAAAAAAATAAAATGTTTATGTTTTTGTTGTTGTTGTAACATAATTATGTTGTTAATAACATGATAAATAAATTAAAAAAAAAAACTAATTGCGAGCAATAATTAAATAACTTGGTCTTCTACTACAAAAATAAGCCCACAAAACTCAACATACCCCATTCTATACATATACATACACACACACACACGCCCGCTTATATATAAACTAAATTCCAATTACCTTAAAAGCAAAATTATTAAAAATTCCCTAAAACAAACACACACTTTGTTAATTTAAGCAAAAAAGATTGAACTTAAAAGTAAACAATTTGATGATTAAATTTAATAAAACCCTTAAATGTATATATAAAAATTATTTTTAAAGAAAATTCATAATTTCGGCTCTTGTTTTTATACCTCACCCACCCACAAAACTAATAACAACAATTAAAAACGTAAGCTTTTGTGTAATTATGTATAACACCGAGGATATATCGTTTCCAATGATTTTTAAAAAATTTTAATTAAATACTTGCACTTTTTGCTTTTTGTTGCGTGATCATAATAAGTATTACAATGTATTTACATATTCATATGTATATATGTGAATAACTTATGTATCCATTTGCATTTTGACTTTCCACCACTCCAGCATCAAACGAAAAAAAAAAAAAATTAATTTCATTATAAAATTTTGCTGCTACACAAACAAGTACTTAACTTTAACACAAACAAAACACTTATACACTAAAAAACGCAATGATAAAGACACATATGGGGGATTCACAAGGTGTCATAAAGTCATATATCTTAAAATAATAACATGAAAAAATACGACTGTTGTGAGCAACCCCTCATAATTTAATGTGCTATTAAATACGACAGCACAATAAACATAGCAAGCAACGTTCTATTTATTTAAGACACTTTTTGTTTACAAACCAACAACAATATTTTTAAACCATTGTAAAATGTTAGAACATTATGACAATAAACCATGATAGCACACCTTGTGAATACCCCAATAAACAGCTTAAAGCTTGTTGGAATTACCAAAAGTGTCAATTACACGCAAGTACACTTTAAGTCGCATCAACAACACACTGTGCTGCAGCGTAATGTTTAGGTAAGGGGTGGGCAACACGCACATACTACCTCATTAACGATTGAATTTATAAAAAACAGAGATGTGCTTTGAAGAAAAAACAGCTTAATCATAGTTGCCAGATAATATTGATTAAACATCGTCATATTTTAGGAAAAAAATCCTGCAAATTGTCAAATAGACTTACTGCCTGACAGCGTTGCGAGAAGTTTTGGAAAGAAAATCGTCATTTGGCGAAAAAAATATGATAAAATTTTTTTAAAACGTAAAAATTATAAATTTTTTATAAAAACATATTTCTTATTATATAAACTATTTCAATTGAAATACATAAATGCATCATAAGAAATCTAATGGGTTTTAAATTAAATATTATACTATTTTTGATATCGTTGTTATATCGCAGGAATTTAGAGAAAATTGCATTAAAGAAAAAAACTCATTGAAAAAGAATAAATAAGTTCCTAATGGGATAGTTATTAAAATTATGTTGGTACACCGTTTAAAATATATTCTTTAGCACTTATTAACTCATACTTTATTTAAAAGTGACCATTTTCAAGCTAAAAGCTTCTTGAGTTCCATTAGTTTTGCCTTTTGGTACTAAACACTTGAACTGTTTTTTTTTTTAAATTTTTTGAAATTTTTTATTTAGAAAAATTACAGTACAACTAGATTTTTTAATCTTATATAATAGTTCTGCTGATACAATGTCAGATTTTTTGGTAGTTATTTAGAGATTAGGAAAATTTTACATATTAAATACTTTCTTAAATGATATCATAGTTTGTGGTAGTGTACTAAATATTGATTTAAATCAGCAGTGCACTATCACTAAATAAAACTGCAAAAAAATTAGTTTGCACTCTTCTTTTACCAGCTTTAGTGATGATTGCTATTTTTTTTTAACTACCACTAAAAAAAATGAGTGATATTGCAAATTTTTTCACTATCACTAAACGAAGATTGAATGCAAAAATCTGCACTCAATTCAAATAGCGCAAAATTTGTACTTGCAATCAAAAAAGCTGCATTAAAACAGACTCTCACTAAAATTTTAAAAATGTAATTTTGTATGAGCATAATTTTTGATTCTTGTTAATGCATAAGAAAGGAAATTAAATAACGTGTCAATAATTTGTCTATAACGGAATATCTCATGGCTGTAATCATGAAAATTTGTTTGTAAATTTAGTACAAAATTTTAAGTTGAACTCAGCAAAAAATTTGCAATAAACTGATGATTGCTTTTTCTTAAATCAAACTATTTTTTTTTGAGTGCAAGATTTTTCAACATCACTATCACTCATGTTTGAAAATGATATTCTTTTGTACAGATACTCAGGTTGTTTTCTATAGATAGTTTTGTGTAAAAATAGTAGAGTGCGGCATTTTAGTAGGTTTGCAAAAGGTACATTAAAAATTTGTCTTGTTCTTAAATATGTAAAACTTTTTAAAAATAAGTTTTTTCTTATCGCAAATAATATATTTTCATCAATATTCTCAAAATGAACAGCCGCTAATCTAAGATGCTTTTTTTTTAATATTTGGTTTGCCCATAAATAATGATGCATTTTACGTATGGGTATAAATGTGGGCAAAACCTGATTACCTGATACAAAACTTCACTGTTTTAAAAATTGACTGTTAAAAAAACTGTAAAAATTAATGTATTTCATACAAACAAACTTTAAGTTAAAAATCATAATTTCAAAAAATAAAAAATCTTCATTTGAGAAAAAAAATTAATAAAATCATATTTTGGTCGAAAAAATCATCAAAAAATATGATAAAATAATCGTTCTGGCAACGCTGCTGCCTGTTTTTACAACACGAGAAAAAAACTCATTCGTTTAACTTACATGTGGGGGATTCGCAAGGTGTCATAAAATCATATTTCTTAAAATAATAACATGAAAAAATACGACTGTTGTGAGCAACCCCTCATAATTTAATGTGCTATTAATTACGACAGCAAAATAAACATAGCAAGCAACGTTCTATTTATTTAAGACACTTTTTGTTTACAAACCAACAACAATATTTTTAAACCATTGTAAAATGTTAGAACATTATGACAATAAACCATGATAGCACACCTTGTGAATACCCCAATGGTGTTTTAAAAACAGGCAGTTACTTAAATCTTCTTAAAACATCGTCATTGTAAGTAAAGTTACCCTAATGTGCGGTTTACACAACAAAAGTCATTAAACGTGTGGTAAAATTTATATAAAAAAACACAAAAAAAAAACTGAGTGCTTTTCATATAAATTTTACTACAATTTCAAAGTCCATCCGCTATTTGTAATACTTAATATTGGATTTTACAGTAATCAGTGTGACTTACGAGAACGGTAAGTGATGCAGCACAGTGTAATTGTAATCTTTAAACCGAACATACCAAAACAAAATTATATACACCCTTCCCAAAAAAAAAAAAACTTCGTTTAGTCAATGAAAAAACCTGGTTTTAAATGTTATACAAAACAACAAGACATTTTTTTTATTATACCACTCCTTTTCTGAGTATGTGTGTTAGAATTATTAAAGATTTCTTTATAAATTCGTTTAATTGTTTAGAGTTGAAGTAACCGTGTTTTGTGTTTGTTAAACTAAGTTTATCTCATGATGCGTCTTGTGGAAACAAAATTATGGAAATTCACTTAAAAAAGCAATTAAAAAAAATCTTGTAAATTTCTAGAAATATTTTCATTCCCTAGATTCCTTCTGAATTTATATTTTAACATATATTAACTTCTTTCTGGAACTTGCCTTTTTTAGTGAATACCTTCTTAAACAAAATTTCCATTTCTATATAAAAAAATGAAAAATTATCAAGCTTTCCTGTACCTGTTAAATCATGCATAATATTGTTTAAATATTTTCATGAGACTTATTCGTTCTGCATTTATATACACACTTTTTTAACAATTTTTTTTTTTAATTTTATAAAAAGATTCTTCTACGTCTAAAGAAAAACTGAAATGTACAGACTGGCTAAAAACAGAATTGAAACGAAACGCGCAGCTCTTATATAAATTGAAAAAAATGTCAACTCATTTTACATTGTGTATATAGAAACAAATGTTGAAAACGCCAAACGCTTTAATTCTAATTAAGTTTTAAGTTTGTTAATTTTACTTTTTCAAACAAGTAATAATTTTTTTGGTTAACATATTTTTTATGATTCATAAACGTTTTTTTTCTTGTACTTTTTGTAAAGCTTAAATTTTTTTGTAAATACATACACTTTAAGTTTGCACAATTTCATGCAAATATAATAATAAAAACAAATTAATTAATCACAAATAGTAACTACATTCAATATACAAATTAAGCAAAATGTCACTAGAAAACATGATAAAAGAACACTAATCCCAAAACAACAAGCAACAATTAAGAAGAACACCATACAGAAACTAATCAATTATTTTCTTGTTTTCTTTTAACTTTTTCTTACGCTTTTTTAGAGGTGAGGGTGATCCAGAGTTCATTAAACGTCAGGATCAAAAGCGCTCTGATCTCGATGATCAATTGAAAGAATACATCAATGAATGGCGCAAACAGAGAGCCAAGGAAGAAGACGAGTTAAAGAAACTCAAAGAAAAGCAAGCTAAACGCAAGGTCACCCGTGCCGAGGAAGAACAAAAGATGGCCCAACGCAAAAAGGAGGAGGAAGAACGCCGCGTTCGCGAAGTTGAAGAAAAGAAACAACGCGAAATCGAAGAGAAGCGTCAACGTCTCGAAGAGGCTGAAAAGAAACGTCAAGCCATGCTCCAGGCCATGAAGGACAAGGACAAGAAGGGTCCCAACTTTACCATCGCCAAGAAGGACCAAGGCGTGGTAATTATTTCAATTTACCGCAATGCATTTTACTTATGAAGTTTCCTTTTTGTTTATTTCTTTTTATTATTATTCTCTCCTACAACAACTAACCCCTGAAATCTTGTACTTTCCTTCATTTTCGATTCCAACACAAAATTTTTAAAAATCTCTTCAACATTTTCCTTTAAATTCCGTTTACCAAATTACCGACTTTCCAAACCAAAAAAAAAAAAAAAACACTTTTAATATTTTTTAATTCATTATGTATTATAAACTTTTAAACAAAACTGACGCTTTAAATTATTTGCAAACAACAACAATCACAAAACACATTTAAAATACGTGATTTTCTTATTTCTCTTTCTCTTCTTTTTTAATTGTGGCATAATTTTTGGTCGTGTCTTGTGTTATATTGTCTGTCTATCCAAAATACGCAAAAAACAAAAACCAAATTGTTTTATTGTCTTTATGTGTTTGTGTAATTGTCTATGTATCTGTGTAATATGCTTAAAAAATGTAGTTGGGTCTTTCATCCGCCGCCATGGAACGTAACAAGACTAAGGAACAATTGGAAGAAGAAAAGAAGATTTCTTTGTCGTTCCGTATTAAACCTCTTGCCATTGAAGGCTTAGGGGAATCCGCTTTGCGCGAAAAGGCCCAAGAATTGTGGGAACTTATCGTCAAATTGGAAACCGAAAAGTATGATTTGGAAGAAAGGCAAAAACGTCAGGATTACGATGTAAGTTTTAGAAAACCTTGAATTTAAAACACAATGGACCCAATTTGTACTAATATATTGTTGTTCTTTTGTAGTTGAAAGAATTAAAGGAAAGACAAAAACAACAGCTCAGACACAAGGCCTTGAAAAAGGGTCTTGACCCTGAAGCCTTAACTGGCAAATACCCGCCCAAGATTCAAGTCGCCTCCAAATATGAAAGACGTGTAGATACCCGCTCCTACGACGACAAAAAGAAACTCTTCGAAGGTGTAAGTATTTCCCTAAAAATATGTTGTTTTAAAATTTCTTACTTTTTTTAGTTTTATGGGGAAAATTATGTATGTAATTGTTTTGTTGGATCTACAAAAAACATTTTTTTTATTAATTTTTTGTTTAAATTAAACTCTTAAGGGTTACAATACGCTTTATAAGGAGACTGCAGAGAAAATCTGGCAAGAAAGACAAGAGAGATTTATGCAACGGTCAAAATGTAAGCTATTCTTTACACACTTTCTCTCTCTCTCTCCCAAATATCATTATAGTGCTCTTTCACTATATGTCTCACTGTGTCTGTGTGACAATTTGACTTCAATTGTCATTTTATGTTTTATGTTGTGATGTTTTGTCATTCGTAAGCAAAACACGACTTGCTTTAATATAAAGAGTCTTGATTTCTTGTTTTCCTAGTTATTGTTTAATTAACCCAAACAAATTGATTATTTGAACTGAGGTTGGTTTTTAACTTCAAAATATTTACAATAAAAAAATTCCTATTCCAACTACAACATAACATTATTCCTTAGTATAATTCTTATGCAAAAAAAAAAAACTATACAAAAAATAAACAGATCCACAGTACAAAAATATGTTCCTTGCAGGAGTAAGAGGAACAAATATATATATATATATATATAAAATACATTGTTTATCTTTTTCAAAATTACATTGTAATGCTGAGAACCATTATTTTCGATATGATCACAGAGAACTAGAGTTATTTGGAACATATGGTAAATTATGGACCGATCATGATACAAATTGGTAGTGTGATTTCCAGTCTATTAAGATCAAATTCGACCCGATTTTATGAAAGCTGCGAAAGTAGACTTTATATGACTCCTATGGTCAATTATGGACGTTAGTATGACTTCTATTCCTACAAAGCTAAATTGAATCAAATATAATAATTTGTTAACATATTGGCCGTATTAAAGTGATCTTTGGAAGGCAGCTTTACAATGGATCTATTGTCTAT
This sequence comes from Pollenia amentaria, assembly GCA_943735925.1. Lineage (NCBI taxonomy): Eukaryota > Metazoa > Arthropoda > Insecta > Diptera > Polleniidae > Pollenia > Pollenia amentaria. The sequence goes on along the minus strand of OX031008.1, from coordinate 191,472,769 downwards.
GGACCGATTATCCTGAAGGAATGTTAGAAATTCTAGTCATATAAAACGAACTTGTGACAAATTTCTTGACAATCGGTGCGTTTCGATTACTTTAAGCATTTTGTCGCGTCAATATATGAATTAAGTATTCCTGTGCACAGAGGCCTCTTAAGTGGATATGTCTTTCTGTTAGTCAACATTTAGCCAGGGAATCATTTGGAAGGGAACCATTTTGTTTGGTAGCACATTACGGGTGGGAAAGAGAGCATGGTTTTTGTGTTAATTTTCTTAAGCCTGGTACTCTGTTCAACATTTCACGTGAAATGCTGTCAAAACTCATATGAAAAAAACTTGTGCGGAATTACTATGAAATTATGTTGAGAGAGTTGTACTCTGTTCAATTTGTGAAAAAGTTGAGAAATGTTTCTGGCAACATTTTTTTTACAACTTCGAAATAATAAACGCTGCACTTACTTCACGTGGAATTTTAAGCAAATTAAAAAAGTTTACACTTAATAAAAAGGAGAACGAAAAAACGTAAATAACACAACCGGTAACAGTTTTGCATCCATAATTACTTTCATTTTTATTTAATTTTATATTTAAAAAATACTTTTTAGTAAAATACATGTGCGTTTGGTTTACACACGCAAAACATTGTTGCATACTTTGAAAGATTAAAAACGTCAAATTGTGCAAATTCTCGAGATAGGTAACATTGATACATGTCAAATTTTTCGTATGAAATAATAGATGTTGCTGAACATTTTTCACAAATTGGAACAGAGCACTAGGCTTTAAACCTATAGTACACGGCATGTAAAAAGACACATGCGCATGTGGTTCTGACGTAATTTTGACGTCAATGCAAAGCCACAATAAACATTGCGTGTTGTGTGATGACGTCAAAATTACGTCAGAACCACATGCGCATGTGTCTTTTTACATGCCGTGTACTATAGGCTTTAGATTGCATTTACTTTGCTTTTTGACAATTACAATAACAATAGTAACAGAATGTTGCCGGCAACATGTTCGGACTTATTGCAATAAACATACTATACTTATGTATATCGACTCGATACATTAAAAAAGTGACTGATGTTGGTTCTAAGTAGTAATAAAAAGTAAATTGGAAAGAAATAAAAAAAATTTTAGAGAGGTTCTTCAACATTTGGGTTCATAATTATTTTCTACTAAGCCAGGGCTGGGGTTGCATCCTAAACTGTTTAGTAGAACTTGAAATAATTTGACATTAAAATGGATCTTTTCTGTTCAGTTGTTCATTTTATTCAATAAATCGTGTTGTAGCAAGGCGAATTTATTACAGGTGATCCTAAAAGCCCTGCTGATAACTTTTTTTCTTTAGCTTTATAATTGTTGATTGTAAACATTTTGTTTATTATCTTTGTTTCTGTTTTGATTTGTTTCGGTTTTTGACATTGTACAATGATTTTACAAAAACAAATTGCTTGTGGTTTTTGTACGAGTTGTACTTGTTGTACTACCGAGATTACCTGGGATGAATTCGCCTTGTATTGTAGGAATAAAAATTAAAACAATTCCACTGTATCTAAATTCAACGTATATGTTTATTCTGTTTCGTTCAAAATATTTTCTTAAACTGACTTAATTTCAAAAGGTAATTTCTAAATAAATTACAAATCAAACTAGATTAAATAAATACAAAGTAAAGATTATGAATACAATATAACAGTTCAGATATTAACGTGTTTGTAAATAACGGACAGAGAGACATGGATAAACAGTATTACTTACTTTATAGTCTGTTGAGGCGCACTCAGAGGAAATGCAATTAGATCAGTTTGACGACTTTCTTGTTCTTAATATCGAGCGCCTACTGTAATTGTGACCCCTGACCGCTGCGCTTGCAGTAGGTTTACTATTGTGAAAGCCACTAAGAAAGTTTGGCGGACGGAATATGCCCTATTCCATTTTTTGAAAGACCTACTGCAATCGTAGTGCTCAGGGGTCACAATTACAGCAGTGGCTCGATATCAAGATAAAGAAAGTCATCCTCATCATCTAATTGCATTTCCTCTGAGTATGTATCATGAAAAGTCACATTAGCACATTGCGATGCTCATGTAAAGAGACGAATATATAATAACATTATTACGGTAATCGTGTCAAACATTTCCTCTAAAAATAATAGTTATCTGTGATTATATCAAAATAATATATCTCCCTGCGCAGGGAACAAATAACGGCATTTAAAACTAATTGAAGTTTACATTAAAATTTTATTACAATCTCAATTACACAGCATTTGCCCCAGTATAAACAATTTTACACAGGATTCTTAAATATTAACGTTTATTTGAATTTACCCAGTTTTAGTCTAATATCCTAACAACTCTCAAAAATTTTACCAAAAAAACACAACAAAACAAAGTACATATATTTTAGCTCAGGGGGGGTCTTCCAACATTTTTACACTGTACATTTTTAAAAAACACACTTATAAACGAATACACCATCTTTCTTTCTCTCTCTTTCTTTGGACATTTTAATGTTGGTTGGGTCTTTTTATATTATGATGGCGTTAAATTTAATCATTCGTTACATGTTGAATGTTACGCAAAAAAAATATATCTGTGTGCATCTTGTTGTATCTCTCTCATAAATGCTAAAAACCCATTAGGGCTGGGAAGAAATCGGCAAAGAGGTCAATGAAAAGATCTGGAACGAAAGGAAGGAACAATACTCTGGCCGCCAAAAATGTATGTATAACTTGACTAATAAAACTCACAAATCTCATGTTAAACTTAACAATTAAATAATAATTTCAAACTGTCTACTCGTTTTTTCCAATTTTTGAATTTTGTTAAAAATGCATCAAAATAATATTTTGGTTTTTTTTGAATTTTTATGTGAAGCGAGAGAATTTTTTTTTTTAATTTTATTTAGAAATTTTTCAAAAAATTTTAATAATTTTTTTTTTCAATAGCCAAATTGCCCAAGTGGTTCGGCGAAAGACCCGGCAAAAAGGCTGGTGAACCCGAGACACCCGATGGTGAAGAAGATGCCAAGGCTGATGATGATATCGTCGAGGATGAAGATGAAGTCGAAGAGGAGGTTGTTGAAGAAGAGGAAGAAGAAGGCGAAGAAGAAGAAGAGGAGGAGGAAGAAGAGGAGGAAGAAGAAGAAGAGGAGGAAGAAGAAGAGGAAGAAGAGGAGGAAGAAGAAGAGGAAGAATAAATTAATTTAACTACATTTAATAAAATTAAACAAAAAAAAAACCAACAAAAAATCAATATAGTTATTATTAGCTTATTCTTACCACAACTACAAAACCAAAGCAAAAAAAAAAAGAAAAATTTATTATATTTTCAAAAAATATTAAGAAAGGATTTTACACATTTCTCCAAATAAAACATGAAAACAAAATTTGTAAAACAAGAACAGCAACTTATTTTCATCATTAAAAACGTTTTAAGTAAGGCTTTTTTTAAACGCTCTCTCTCTCTTTCTCTCTTGAAAACAAAGAAAAAAATCCATCTGCCTACTATATTTTTTACACATTAATCTCTCTATCTCTCTCGTGTTATTTGAAAGAATATATAAATGTAAACTATTTTTAATTTTTAATAAAATTTTTACTACAAACACCTACAAAATAAAAAGAGATCTTGAATCTAGCCATAGATTTGCTCTTACAATAAAACACAATTTACAGTTGTTAGATAGTTAAACCAGGTGATGTACTCTTTCACAAACATACTTACAAACACACACTTACACGTGTAACTTTACTGGTCGACAAATGAGAGCTTCATTTGCCGTTAAAATTTCTAAGAAGAAATTTGTTTTTTCAAACACTCATTCAACACACACACACGCACACACACAAATTTCCTGCTCGAAATTCCTGTTATTTCTTATTTAAGTTAAATTTTTCATATTTCTTTTTTTTTAACTTTTTTAGTTAAATAAAGAATTAATTTTTAAATAAATATTATAAAACAAATAAAATTCTGAAAAAAAAATTATGCAAATATAAAACCAAAAAAGCTTTTGCTTGCCTGCATCTTAACAATCCTTTAAACACACTCGGGACATTCATTATGAGTCCAAATTGGCCAAGCAAATAACAAACAAATAAAACAACATCTTCAAACATAATAAAGGAAAAGCACTTTCATTTAGAAAAAAGCCTTCGCAAATACGTACTTGTAAACGAGTTAAGAAACGAGGCAGCAAAGAAATAATAAAGTTTTTTTAAATCGTAAAATATTTTTCTATTTGTTTTATATTTTGTTTGTTTGTTGTTGGCTAACGAGCCAACTAAAAGAGGAAACATAATGAAAATGTGATTTAGTGGATTTCCTGTATTTTCTGCAACAAAATGTGAATAACAAATGGTTTTAGAATATTAAAAACACACCAAACATCTACGTCGTACCAAAAATTTATGAGCTTTTTATTGAGGGCATATAAATTAAATAGACCGGAAATTTAAGTTGAATTAAAAATGGTCAATTAATATTTTGATATTAGTTAAGTTAATAAAATTTGAGTATGTAATATGTGTTTATGGCGAAAACTTATTAATACATTTTAAAAAGTGTGATTTTCTTTTCGAAATTTCTTTTTAGATTAAAATTAGACAAATTTTAAACAGTCTTCTTAATAGTTTGCAATTATATTTAAAACACAAGAAATACGTTAAATTTTGGTCTGTCTATTTGATATAATAAATACAGTAAATCGTTATTTGTGTTTTAAAATGCAGTGAGTCTTCGATTATTCATAATGGATGGGACCGGGACCATTCTGAGTAATTAATTTTTCAATTAATTGAGTAACAATTTTAGGTAGTTTTTTTTTGGTCTTTTTTTTATTCAATTATAAGCGGATATTGTTCTATGTTTATAACTACATATCGTTTGTTTGCTGTTACATCGTCGTAGCTCAAATACATTTAGCAATTGATTTTGAAATTTGTTTTTGATTTGCTAGCACACTTAGAAAAAAGACACATTCTCTTCAAAAGGGAAAAGTAAAAAAAAAAAAAAAATTAAGATGATTTTTATACATAAATATAAACAAAAACATAGCGAACAATTGTGCTTTACTATAATTTATATTTATTTATTTACCTAATTCGCCAATGAAACTAATATTTCTTACTAGCTAATATGCTTAAACTAAATAAACCTAGATACTTTATAGTACATAACATAAAAGGAAAAATGTTGCATTAAATTTATCTTAAGACATTTGAGAGGGTATTTTTGACGCCAATATGATCCGTAAAATCAATATACGTATAAAAATTGTTAAATTTGGAGCTCATTCAAAAAGGATAGGATCAAAGTTTGTATAATTAGATCAAAAGTATTGATGTCTATGGAGTATATAATTTTTGAAAGGACGAATAGGAATTGAAAACTCAACCTAACGAAGTAGCAATTCTGAGAGAATTTCACCGTTTAACAAATTCAGCACAAAAATTATGTTCATATATGTCCTCCGATTTTTAAGGTTGGAAGATTAATTAATTTTAAACGGTTTTCATACGGACGTAAATTGATATTTCGATTCAAATGCAGTTTTCGAAGACAAAATAAACGAAATTGCTTCTGTACGGATCCAGTTTTTTAGTATGTACCTCATACTGGGGGTTCCAGACGACCGATGCGTACTCTAGAATAGGTCTCACTAATAAAATATTCAATCGTCAAACTCCTTCCCCCAACGCTTAATAATCCAAGGACACCTTTGGCCTTGTTTAAAATTTATATCATTAAATTTATATCACGTCATAGTTAAGTATTTTTTAACAAATCTTATATTATTCATTCCTATTATGAAAGTCGACGTCGAAATGAGTCGACGGCACCGGAACAGCTATTATATTTCCTGAATCATTATTGACAATAATCGATTACTATTGACAGTCATTTGATATTTATTAAGTCAACGTCGAGTAGAATTGTCTCTGTTTTAGTCGACAGGAAATTTGTTTGGATTTTTGGACAAAATATTTTCAGAAAAAAATTTCCAAACTTTACTTCTATGTGCATAAACCATAAGTTCCGGCAATATTTTTAACCAATAAAGTACAACATATAAAAGTTGTTGTAACTTTGGGATAAATTCTGTAAAAACGGCTTATAACTTTTTAAATTTCTAAAAAAATTATAAAAACTAGTGATGCAGTTTTAAATGTCGATAGATTCTAAACAATTTACTCATGGTCAAATAAACAGGTCGATGAAAATCACCACAAATAAACATTTTCGTCACGCTTCAGCAAATGTTTAAAATTAAACATTTTCTCCAATACCCAAATTTATACCAAATTCATAATATTAATCAAACAAGTTGTTGATTTGGCACCTTTTACCAAAATGATTATATTGATTACTAAAAATTGTAAAATTGTGAATATTGTTTTTCAATAAATAATATTTTTAATTTTAATTACAGAAATATTCAAAAAACTTTGCCGGTTCAAACAATGCGTTAATTTATTTAATTAAATATTGACAATTCCCAATAATAATTATACAAGTTAAAATTATTTTATTTTGAACGAAAAAAAAACAATTAATATTTTTTGATATTTAATTAATATTTTAATTAACATTTTTTATTTTTCGAATTTATTCTATGAGTTAAATTTCAGTTATGTATTTTATAAAGCTTTTTGTAATAGCTCTATTCCTTAAATTGTTTTTAGGAATGACTTTATACACTACCAGACTATTATATTGTATTTTCTTGTTACATTAAAAAAAAATTCAAGAAATAGAGCTATTACAAAAAGCTTTATAAAATACATAACTGAAATTTAACTCATAATTTAAATTCGAAAAATAAAAAATGTTGAATATAATAAAGTTGCTTATGAAAAGAAATAATTCCCAATATCTATTAATATTGTATGTACGTGTACTTATGGATGTAAGTATACATACGTACATAGATTTGTGCAGGGGATTGCTGGGTCAGGTGACACTATAAAAGTGTCGGAGGGATTTTCCCGGGTTATAGAGGACCCGGATCCGGCTCGAAGGACCAAAATGTAAGGGTACACGGGGGTAAGTTATATAGGGGGTGATAAAAAACCAAGGATTGGTACTTACCGGTGCTGGTAGTCGATGGGATCAAACCTTGGAGGCCAATGGGGTGGCACAGTCGAGTGGCTGAAGCGAAGTTGAAGGACGTCACGTTACTAGTGGGGCTGTTCCAGTCTTTCACATGGATGTGTTTCCCTTGGAGTTGTTGTTGATGCGGCAGCGGGTGGCGGGGCCGATACCTAACGTCTTCCTAAATTTTCGTGGTCCAAGAAAAACTCTGGGTTTAAAGCCTGTAACACTCACGTAATCACACTTTCGCACGATTAGAATATGAGGAACTCTGTCCCCTTGGTGTTCTTAAAACCCGGCACAAGACACCTTCGGAAGAACAAAACACAATTTAATTTTATTTGCTCCCGGTCGGAGATACCACCAAAAAGAAAAACACTTTTGATTTGGGTATTACGGTACAATTCAAAAAATTTCAATTTTTATTGATTAGGGTTGAGTTATAAATAGAAAAATACGTTTGCAATTATGTAGTTAATATTGTTTCTACTCAAAAGGCACTGTTTTCTGTTTTATTTTATTGAAAAATCACTGACTCAAAAGGCAACTTTTTTTTTGTTTATTTATTTAAAAACACTGAACTTCGCACACCAGAATACATTACTTGAATAAGAATTAAAAATCATCCAACTGCCGGTTGATGCTAGGAAAAAACGACGAGTAAAATGTATTCGCTACTGCGAACCATGTAGGGTTTTCATGCCCTGCGAACATGTAGGGTTCTCGTGCCTAAACAAATATTTTAATTAAAAATTTATTTTAAAACAACTAAAATGTTAATTAAATCAAAATTATATTTCTAACTTTCTTACAACTAAAAAAATTAATTGATTCAATTATCACATTAATTAAATTGAAATACTTTTTCAACCATTTTTTTATTGATAAAAAACTTTTTTCTGTGTGGACAAGTCCAATTTATCAGACTGTAAAAACTACAAAATTGTTGAAAACATTATTCTGGAGCCAATACGCGAAGTTTTGAGCAATTTTATTAAAGGCTTGAAGCTTGAAGACATGCAACCAAGAGAAGACTATAAAGAATTGCTTCATCGGAGCCTAGAACTAAGCCTTATGTAACAGTAGCTCCAGGAGCTATTAATCGGGCTCGATGGATGATGAAAATTATATTTTCTTTAAAAATATGCATGTTTCGAAACCAGCTGTAATCTTACATAGACAATTCAAAAATGTATGCCTTGCGTAAATTTAGTTAATTTTTTTTCAGAATAAATATTTTAAATAGGTGCCCCTGCTCATGTTCCCGATATGCTCCTCTCAATGATCATAGTCTATTAAAGCGGTTAGATAGCTACAAAATTATTAATGTAGCACGTGCCACGTTAAACACTCTTCTAGATCAACAGTGATACTTACCCCAAAATTTAATGGTAAAAAATCTACATACGCTAAGTAACAAGTATAATTTTTAATTTAGTGCAGAGAGAGTAAGAATTAAAAAAGGAATTAAGCACAATAAGAAAAATCTTTTAATGAAAAAAAATTTTGTATTCCCAAAAACCGATAACAAAATTTAGAAAATGCACGTGCATAAAAAACTGAACTGGCAAATTGTTTTTATTTTGATTTCTTGGGAAAACAATAAAAGCAATTTGTTTTTGTTAATTAATTCATTTATTAATGATGTGCTAATAATCCCAATTTTTGAATGAAAATACTGAAATTTATTGTTGTGGGAAAGCTAGTTTCTATGCGCATTTCGCTGGTTGCTTAGGCCAGCTCGTCAGGAAACTTTTTCCAAATACTTTAGAAAAGCTTTGTTTTGTGTTTTTAATTTGTTTTTTCTTTACCCACTTACAACTACAATTAATGTTGGGAGAATTCCAACTAATTGTAGTGGGGAATGAGTGTAGGTAATTCTCATTCCCTCTGTAGTCTTGTTTGCTGATAGCTTTGGCTTTTCTAAAACTATTTAGGAGAACGTTTCCTAATGATCTGGCCTAAGCAACCAGTGAAATGCGCAAAGGAACAGCTTATCCTCCAACAATAAATTTCATTATTCTTATCAATTATTAAATAAGGGAATTAAGCAAAAAAAAAAAAAAAATCTTTTAATAACAAGATTATTCAAGTATTTTTTATCCATACATACATACATTTGTACGTATGTATGTACACGTTTAGATTATATGAGGAGCAAAGTAATTATGACGGATAACAGTAATACAATACATTCTTTCATTACATTGAAAGGGAATTTCTCTTCTGCGTTTTATTACTTTTTATTTGATTGTGCAAAAGTAAACGGGTAGTGCTGGATAATAGATAAAAACAAAAAAAAAAAAAAAATTTAAATCCAAACCAAAAAATAATTTTTTGTTTCCCGGATAATTGATGTTGTCAGTTAATCGAGATCCAACTGTAACATGCCTAAACTCATAATGCTGTAACTATTGAGGGGACACAATATGTCTAATGTAGAACCCGCTTGTGGACACCTACAAGACACCTTAAGAGCATGATCCTACATTATAGCTCCTTCTGTTGCAGTGAAGCCAAATCTTCACTACTAAAACAAGCAAAAAAAATTTTTTAAAGAATGGCTGGAAAAAGTCTAAATAAGATTTAATTACAAAAATCGCATCAAGATTGATAGAAAACTTATTATTATTTATTTGCTTGTATTACATAATACTTTTTCTGTAATAATAAAATAAAGGTAAGAAAAATCTTTGTTTGAATAAGGAAAAGCGATACAATTGATTTCTTTTTATTGTAAAAATTATTTCAGCATTTTTTGGTCTAAAAATTTTAAAAACTTGAAAAATTTGGCTTAATAAAAATGTCTTAAGGCTAATGGAGATGAAAAATGGCAAAATCTAAGCACTAAATGGCTTAATTGGCTACACTGTTCTGTTGTGAACAAACAGGAGCTTAGGATCTGATAGCAAGAACTTTGATTTAGGTTAAGGGTAAAAATAAGTCCCCCACTATGTACATACCTGAAATTTTAAAAATTTTCCTCTCCATAATTTGAGTTTAAGCTATACAGAAAAAAGTTTTTTATCAATTAAAAAAATGGTTTAAAAAGTATTTAAATTCAATTACTGTGATAATTCAATCAATTATTTTTTAGTTGAATGAAAATTAAAAATTTAATTTGGATTTAATTAACATTTTAGTTGTTTTGAAATAAATTTTTAATTAAAATATTAAATAACAACAAATCTTAATTGCCTTTTTTCGTTTAAAATAAAATAATTTTAACTTGTAGAATTGTTGTTGGGAATTGTCAATATTTAATTAAATAAATTAACACATTGCTTGAAATGTCAAAGTTTTTTGATCATTTTTTTAATTAAAATTAAAAATATCATTTATTGAAAAAAAAATCACATTTTTACAATTTTTAGTAATCAATATAATCATTTTGGTAATAGGTGCAAAATCAACAACTTGTTTGCTTGATATTATGAATTTGGTATAAATTTGGTGATTAGAGACAATTTTTAATTTTTTCTGTGTACAGGGGGGAAAAAGTTTCAGAATGCTGAAAAAGTTATTAAAATGATTAATTTAGCTGCTGGGAACTTGATACTCTTTGGTTTTTACGTATAATTGGAACTGTGTGCTTTAAAAATAAAGTTGGGTCTCTTCTCCGACTTAATGAGACATAAGTGACTTGGAAATTACTGCAAGAGAAGAAGAATATAGCCATGTCGTTTGATAAAAATACATATCCTGATCACTGATCAATTATATCAATAACACATTTTTATTTTAAATAACTCTGCAAAGAGTTTGTGCCAAGTCTCTTCGTTTTTCTATTTGTTCTGTTTCAGGAATGTTGAATTGAAATTAGCAAAATTATTTTTAATTTCTTTACATTTACTTCATGACTTTAATGGTTTTAAGTAACTTTTAGCATTTAATAAAATTAACTTTTTCTACTTCATAAATTTATTATATTTATTTAAACTTTACCCTGTTGCTTTTATAGTTTTGCAAAAATAAGAAAAAGAGTGTTTAATTCTACAACATTTTCTAAAATTTATTTATGCCATGATAAATCTGTTCGTTTAAATAAATTTAAAGAAATTTATGATATGATATCTATGTATAAAGTTTCTAAGGAGATAAACTATCTAAACTTTATATGAGAGCACATAAGTACACATGAAGACTTACACACACATATACATTCACGTACTCATGCATTGCACACTGGGCCCGAATAAAATGTTTTGGAAAACAAAACTGCCAGTTCTAAACGGCTTGACCGATTGACATAAAAGTTATTGTATGAATAGCAGAGCAGTATTTGCGCTTACGTTTTGATGGTGGATCCCACAATCTCGGACATAAAAAGTTTTTTTTTTAAATGCTCGCCATTTTTCTACTATCAACTGAATTTTGTGTGTGCAATTGCTGGAGTAAGAAAAAGAAACTGATTTGTGAAACCCTTTTATGCTGCATGTTTTTGTTATCAATGTGAAAATAAATAACAAAAGTTAAATGTAAGGCTATCGTATTAAGTGTGTCGCCCAGTGGAAGATTCAAAAAGGAGTTGTTAAAAACAAAAATAAAAGTAAAAAAAGCAAGTATTTGCTTAGCACTTCTGCCGCTTTTTGCCGAACATTAAAATTAAAACGAATTTTGAGAAATATAACAAATCAATTGTGAGTTGAATTAATTCTGCAAAAACTTAAAAAAATCTGCTTAATCGAAAAATAAGGAAAATATGCTAAGAATAAAACATACAATTTTAAATATGTTAAATTTGCTAAAATATAAGCTAAATTCTTAAAAAAATATGCAAAAATTCTCTTGAATTTTTAAAAAAATTATGCTAAAAGTCTACTAAATAAAAAGGAATTTTAATTTATGTTTCATTAAATTTTTTAATTGGTAAAAATATATGTTAAAAAAAATCTGCTGTTCTAAAAAGTAAAAATTTCACAAAAAAATAAACAAAAATCTGTTTTTGGACAGGGAAATATGCTAAAAAGCAGTTAGCATATTTTTTTGTAAATTCCCAAAAATATGCTAAAATGGAAGCACTGCTAATTATTATACATTTTGAATATATTTTAGTTTTTGAGATGTCGTAGTACTCTTAACTAGCATTCATATGTTGGCTTTAGTGTTAATCGATCGAGCCGTCCAGAAATGACAGATTTACTTTCCGAACATTTTGATACTGCCCCAATGTGCATACTAAACATTAGAGTTTAAAGATAGCAATATAGAATTGAGATAAATAGATACTGATTAATGTCCCAATAGAATTTATTATACTTACATATTTCTGCTTTCATAACAAAGATTCTAATGTTTATAATATATTTTATTTGTCATATTTTATTTTCTTGTACGAACGATTGCATTATTTTCTTTATTTAAACTTTGTATCTAACAGTGAGACAAGAACAAAAAAGATTATTGACTTAAGTCGAATTTGATGTGCAAGTGAGTGTTTTTGTATGTTTTTGTAAGGAACAGTAGAACTTATGGGAAATGGACTGAACTGGAACTATAACATACTGCTACTACTACTTTATAGGAAAAGGATTCTGTAGAAGGCAACAACAAAATTACAAAATATTTATGACATTGTTTGTGCTTTCAATGCAATTCTTTGTCGTTGCGTTGCGTTTTATATGATTAGGGCCTTAGTTTTGGGTATTGCTATTATTTTAGATTTTTTCCAATTTGAGGGAAAGTGACTGGTGGTAATTATAGTGTTAAATATATGTGTGACAAAGGGCCGAATTATTGGGAGAATTATTTCAAAAATCTTGCGTGGATTTCGTCCACGCCACCTGCATTTGACTTAATTGACATACAGCTTCGAATGACGGCAAACTGGTCTACGCAATATTATAATGGGTTTAACGATTGTCATGATTATGATTGTAAAAAGTAATGTCTCCTTCTACCATAGGAATATTTAAAAATTTTTCATTAATAACATTTGGGTCAATAATAACAGGGTCATTATTTCTAGATTTACCGATACAGAATTCTCTAGCATTCTTCCATGTATTTTTTTGAGCCCAGAGCCGAGGAGAACTTAGATTTTTCTTGTTTTGTAATTTTGTGTACTGTTTTTCTTGCCAAACAATATTCAACATGTAAATCGTTGGTTTTAAACAGACATACATATAAACTTCAATGCCGACACCATTCAAAAATAATTCGTACTCTCGCAATATTATTACAGTAACGGACTGTAGGTCGTTCAGGAAGTATTCCGTTCAGTAATTTTTAATTGAATAAACATTTAAAATTCCAAGCAAATTTATTTTTAACTGATTCTAACATTTATTCACTAAGTGCACATTAATACTGATTTTCGGTTGCATTTAATATTGTCAGTTGATTAAGAAAAAGTATTCTGTATGTAAAATTAAATGAAAATGAAATTTAAAACAACTGTAAATTTGCTTAAAAACCGATCTACTTATTTTGCATTTAATTTTAACGAACAGGTAATTTAATTTTTGCTGTCAAAAATCCAACCGCGAATTCCATAAAAAATAACCGACAAATTCCGTAAAAACAAATGAATTTTCAGTTATTTTATATAGTTTAACTACCAAAAAATAAATTTTCAGTTATCTAAAAAAACGATTTGCTTGTTTTGTGTATAAAATTCCCATATTCTATTTGTTAACATTATTTAGTTAAATATCAAATTTGTTAAGTAAAATAATTGCGAATACCATATCGGGCATGCTGCTGGTGTCTTATAATTGAAAGTTGTTCTGTAAACAAAGTGGTCAGTACAACAAAAGTTAAACAAACATGTATAACGGGCAGTGTGACCAGATCTATAAAAATTTCACAGCTAAATCTGGCATTAGATATGGCCAAAAAATGCCAAAAATTATTCAAATAAAAAAATTCTATAAATAATGCCAACATTTCTTATAATTTTTTTTTTTAATTTATTACCAGCATGAAATTTTATTCGAAACTAAATACATTTTTGGACTTATTGTACACTCCACCACCACTAGTGGTAAATGAGGGTATACTAAGTTTGTAATTCCGTGTGAAACTTTTTTATTATACATCCAAGACCCCAAAAAGTATATATATTCTGGCTCCTGGAGTAATTCCAAGTCGATTTAGTCATGTCCGTCTGTCTGTCCGTTTGTTGGAAACAAGCTCACTTTCGAAAAACACAAAAGAAAAATAAATGATTTGTAGTTATCCTAAGCAGTTTGAGATTAAAATCCAGCAACATCGGTTCAGTCGGATCAGAACTATGAATCAAAATGTGGAACCACCACACTAAAAAATTGATAATTTTGATACAAAAACTAACATAAATGGTGGAATAATGCATGTAATGATATATAATTTTGCACGAATTCGACTTATACGACTACAAATCATACTGGTAAATTTCGTGAAAATCGGTCCATAATTGACCATAGGCCCCATATAAGCCCTACTCGCGGAAAAGAGTTTAGTACGCCTAAAACCGTAATAAATAACGCTATCATCCTAAAATTTCGTACGTCACAGTTTTATAGGACCTGGAATCACACTATAACATTTTTTGAAGATGGGTCCATAATTTACATTAGGCCCAATATAAACCCTACTCCCGAAAAACAGCTTAATACGACTAAAACCGTAATAAATAACGCTATTATAATGAAATTCGGTACGTCACAGTTTTATAGGAAATTTTTTTTCGTGCAGATCGGTCCATAATTTACACTAGGCCCCATATAAACCCTATTCCCGGAACAGAGTTTAGTACGCCTTAAACCGTAATTAATAATGCTAACAAAATAAAAAAATTCGCCTAAAACCATAACACATATTCATGATTTATTGAAATTCGATTCTTATTAATTCTAAAAATAAATTTTTTATTCAGTTCTTTAGCACATCCAATGGTTTTGGGTGAGGACAATTTGACCATGATTTCAATTTAAAGAATCCGGGCGATAGGCTCGATACATATTCATTTCATTGGGAAATGTTTTAAACAATTCCAAAAGCATATTGGCCTTAAATTTGCGATAAGCATCAATTTTACCCTTTACTTCTTCATTTTTGGCCAAGGCTTTTTCAACACAATCCTTGGTGTTGAGTTGGGGGTTTTTATCTTGATCAATATAATCGAAAACTTCAAAAGGTACATAAATGTCTTGAACTTGGTTTTTTTATTTGTTGATTTCCTGCAAGCCAGTAACAAGACCTTGGATTTTTTGATTTAAAACATTTTGCCCCTGTGGCTGAAAGTCACTCACAATAATGCGTATTTGCCGCACATTTTCAATGAACATTTCCAGTTGGGTTTCTAGATTTTCCAAAGGTGCCGACATATTCTTTTTTAGATAAAATTTCTTCCAACTTATATTCATATGGCCAGAAAAATTATCATGCAATTTTGTGAAATTCACTGTTAACGCTAAAACTAATTACACTGCTGTAGTGAAGTTTATTCTTATTTATTTTTTGTAATACCAGAAACCAGTCTTCAGAATTTTGGGATGATTGGTCTATAATTTACTATAGGTCCAATACAAATTACCCTCCAAAAAATCATTTAAGTTCGGCTAAAACTGTTACGAATCATGATATTTTACTCAAGCCAGTTCAAAGTTCTAACAAGAAACGCATAAAACTTTCTGATTGTCGGTCAATAATTTAATTAAAATAATTTAATTAAAATAATTTAATTAAAATAATTTAATATAGGTCTAATCCGCAACCAATTTTAATGCTGACCTTCGTTGTTATGAAGCTTAGTTAATAATAAATATGTATTTATCATATAAAACCCACTCCTGTCGGTGGAAGGTATCAAAGATTCGGCACAGCCGAATATAGCACCCTATCTTGTTTATTAACGTAATTGAAATAAATGGTTACATTTAAACAAGTGGGTAGATTAAGATAAAGCATCTGATATATATAAATATGTAGCACAGGAAGTTGAGAGTTAATTTAGGGGCCAGCAAACCCCTGATACATGCAAAATTTAAACGATTTATTTCAATGATAAACAATTTTTTTAAATTATTCTATTTTTTATAGTTTAACAAAAGTTAAAGCTTTAGAATTATTATTTTTTCAGCCGTTAAGAGCAACCAATTTTTTCAAACATTTACACTATTGGATTTTAATCTAAATACAAAGTGAAATTTCCTTCTACTTTTATATCGTAATATCAAAGGCAAATAATATTTTCAAACAACATGATAAGGGCATTTCTAATATTCCCTGAATATTCTATTTTTTTTTTTTTATCAAGACAGGTAAGATGTTTCTTAACATAAGAATTCTCCTTTTTCATTCCAAATTTCATTTTGGATACAACTATTTTTAGTCAAAATTTATTATATTTTATGAAAAAATTTGAGTAAATCAATAAAACTATTCGGCCAAATTTTTAAAATAAATAAAAAAATAAAAATGCTAAAAACTTCTAAATAAAATGCCAACTGCTAAATGAAAATTTTGCAGCTAAATAACCATTTTTAATGCTTAATTTAGCTGCAAAAATGCCAAAATGGCCACACTGATAACGGGGCAAGTAAATAAAAATAAATATTCTCTCTCTCTCATTAGAAAAATAAGCGGACAGGTGGCTGGTATATTTTAGAAATTCGAGTAAAGGCCGTGTCAGATACAACTTTGTCGCTTTGCGTGACGTTTCTACCTTTGGCAGAAAAACGCAAAGCAAAAGGTGTATGACACAATGAAAACTTTGACAACACTCAAGCATTGCTTTTTTTCTTATAAAAGCGGTTGGCAATTTGTACATTTAATTATTTGTTATGAAAATAAAAGTTAAAAATTTAAATGGACAGTTTTTTGGAATTGAATTTGGCAAAAAAATTAAAAAACCGAAGAAAATTATACCAGCCAATTGTCAAAGCGCGCAAAAAGATGATAGTTGGCTAACTTTTTGCTTCGCTCCGCTTTGAAAGTACTTTATGTGACATGTTTCGTATAAGTATGTATATTTTATCTTAGATGTCAAAGCGAATCGGTAACGCAACGCGAAGCAAAAGTTTTATCTGACATGGCCTTAAAACTTTTATTAAATAAAATAACTGAATAATATAGATTAACTAAAAATTCATTTTTGTTTACGAAATTCGCAGAGTTGAATTTCTGACAGTAAAAAATTAAATGAGCTTTTCGTTAAAAATAAATGAAAAATAAGTAGACCGGTTCTTATTTATTTATTTAACAATTTCAGTTAATTTTACGTACAGAATAGTGTGAGTGTATCATTTCAAGCTTTGATGCCTGTATAAAACTTCAATCACTTGATTTTATGTATTAATTAGAAAAAAAAATTTTATTTTATTTACAACAGTATCCTTTTAATAAACATTTACCTGTATTAAAACTAATCTACTATGAAAATATAAATTTGTACGTATTTAGACAAACACACATCAAGTACTTAGTTACTTTGATAACTCTATATAGAGATATTTGGATGGCTGCATTTGCCTCATCCTTTATTCTAAGTCTTTTGTAGTTACTCATGTTTTTTGGCAACGTCCTTTCAGTAATTCAAGCGAAAACATATTTATGAGGTCAAGTCAATTCTCATCTATTTTACAACTAAATAGAATAGAAAACCAGAAAAACACCAAGCGGAAAAACACATACACATACACCCATAACCATACATGTCAATAAATACACACCCAACAAACATAAAATTCACTTAATAAAAGAAACGTTTCTTTCCTTCGATATCAATGCTTGAGATATGAAGATATGAGAATGATATTGAGATATGAAGAAAAACATTTTCTTTTTTGTTTATAAAGCTATTATTTCCCAAAAAATTTTAAGCCATTTCATATCGTTGGGAGTTTGAAGAATGCTTAGATTATAAATCAAAGTTGGTTTTTAATTAAACTTATTTGTTTGCTGGGAACACATAAAGAAACTTTTTAGAAGAAGACAAAGTACGAAAAGCGGCCGCGTTTAAATTTTAATTTTATGCTAGGAACACAACTGGGACGAACGACGAATTTTTGGCCGCGAATATTCGTCGCCAAAAATAGAACATATTGGTGTATATGAAAATACACACAATAATTCGTCATATATTTATTTCTATTTCATACGCCGGCGAACGACGAACAAATCAGTACCAGGTGACCATGTTTGGTTTTAGTTTAGAAGTATTATAGTAAATAAAGCTACTTTTTACTATAGTTTTTAGTTGTGTTTTTGATTATTTTTTAATTTTTAAGCATTATTTTTTAAATATGGTCACACTATTTCTCTCTCTTTGCACAAACAGCAATCAACTTTATCATTTTTGAAAGCTGCTTGTTATTCGTCGTTATTGTGCTTCATACGACGAATTTACTCAGCGAATTTTTACGGAAAATTTGTCGTGTTGGGCGAAAGTCGTCGTTCGTTCCAGTTGTGTTCCTAGCATTACTGCCATTGTTTGTTAGATCAAGTGTTGCCAGAATGTAAAAAAACTTCCCTAGCTGTAGGGTTTTGAAAATTGGATAGATTTCGTAAGTTCTTTAGGTTTTTCTTAAATATGCGTGTTAATGATATTCTAAATTGCTTTAAAATAGACGTTTTTGTCATTTTTAGAGAAAAAAATTCTTAATGTACCAGTTTTGGAAAATTTTCTTGATTTAACACACACCCCAAAATTATTTTCATGAATGAATGAATTTTACAACATAAAATTAATTAAAATTTATTGATTATTTTGCATTATTGACTACCGTGGGGCTCGAACCCACGTTCGCGGACAGGTTGATTTGACGCGTTTCGCTCGATTAATTAACCGAGGTTTTGATTTAATCGGTTAATAATCGGTTAATTTTGTTATTGATCGGTTAACCGATTAATAAAGTTTTTTTTTTCAATAATTAAATAAAAGTGCATACATTTTTTATTTATTGGAGTTGCTTAGTAAAAAAAACAATAGCAATTCTGGAGCTAAAACGATTAATTAATAATAAAAAAATAATTCATAAATATCTTACTTAATCAACAAGAGGGTATTAACTCAAAATTTTTATTTTTGCACTTTTTCGAATATATCTACCCGCTGTAAAAATATCGTGTTATTTTCCCTACATTTTGGCAATGAAACGGCTGGTTGTAGAATTGTTTTTCATATGCCTTTTCTTTCCTCTACTGAAAATTTTTAAAGTTGACATATTTTTTAATTAATACGTATTGTGTATTATGTATTAATTAAAAAAATATACTGTGGGATCATTAGGATATCTAATAAAATAATCTTTTAGACAAATAAGTGATTACTTTCATTAGTTTTAATAAAACTTGACTTGGGAAAAATTCTTTCATTAATAGTTGATGTTCGAGAAATCGAAAGCAACCCAAAATACAGAATATCATAAATCACAGTCCTTTAGCTGGATTTTTCTAAACATATAAAATCTTCCGTTATGCCATAAGAGTCCAGTTTTATTTTTTAATACTTCTAATTGTTTCTGTTTAAAGATTGATATGAGAAGAAATAAATAACTAAACACACGCATATAAAAAGTACGTGAAACAAAAAGTTGTTGACAGTAAACACGTATTTAAAATGAAGATCACTGAAAACCTTCTTTATTTGTATGAAAAAAACATATACTTTTGTATATGATACGAAACAAATTATAAAAGACATAAAAATATGTTATAATATTACAAAAAATTAAAAAATTTGTTACATCGGTTAATCGACTGCATTTAACCGGTTTAATCGTTAATCGAAAACAGCCAATTTTAAATTAACCGATCAGTTAATCGGGTAGTAATTAATCGTTTAACCAATTAACGGTTAACCGAATGAATACGGTAAACTGACAACATGCATAAGTAAAAATAATTTTTTTTTTGCTAGATTTTATCTTTGTGTTGTTTAACGGCCAAAAATTGATTCAAAGGTCTTCAAGTAGCTGTTGATGGGATATAATGAGATAGTGATGACAAAGAAGAATTGTCAATAATTCCAAGCACACTGACTGATGAAGAAGGAGGTTTTGAGGAAGATATGACGTTATCAAGCCTACCATAAGACATACCTGGTACTATTGAAGTTTTCGTAAATCTGGAAATCATTGAAAACGAAGTCAGTGACGATAGTGATAGCGAACCGTTGGCTTCAAAGAAAACTCGGCAATGCGTCGGAAAGCAAATAAATCCTATTTGACGCAAATGCTTTCCATCGCAGAGATCAACCCCTCAGCTAAGCTCTACAGTTGGTGAATGATTAAATAATCCCGCTAAGCAATTCAGTCGGGGAAAGCCAGGGGTCTAATCACCGCATACGATATCGAGCAAAATTGACCGAAATTTTTTATTTTGGTATCAAGACATACGATATCGAATGAAATGTATCGTAATTTAAGATGATAGCATTTGCTATCGAGTAACCAAAGACATTACATCTCTCCAGTTCTCATTCGATACCTCAGTGTCTATCGTATGCAGAAAAATACAATAGTTTACTCGGTACGATAGCTTACTCGATATCGAATGCACTTTGCATTAAAAAACAATTATTACATAATAAAATTTCTCTATGACGTGCTAAATTCCCAATTTTTGTTTTTGATAAATACACTGAAATTTATTGTTAAGCAAAAGCTGGTTTCTATGCGCATTTCACTGGAGAGAATTTAGAAGAGCTAAACATATTATACAAATAAAATTGTTTAGCGAATAAGAATTTTGAACACTCAGGTTTTACTTGTAACAATATCAAAGCTTAAACAAAAAAAAAAAAAAAAAAAAACAATAAACAGTGAGCTTATCTTTTCTTACATTCCCCTACAATTGGCTGGATTTTTTCCGACTCGAATTATGTAAAAAGTGGGTAAAAAGAAAAAACAAATTGCTGAATGTATTTGTATTTTTGGGAATACAAAATTTATTAATAACATATTTATTAATAATAAATAAATAATAAAATTATTAATAATAAATTTTGTATTCCCAAAAATAGATTTTGATAATAAATTTGCATGTGTCCGTACATAAAAACTGGACTGATAAGTTACGTTCTTCAGCAATTTGTTTTTTCTTTTTACCCACTTACAACTACAATTCGAGTCGAAAAAACCAGCAAATTTTTGGGGAATATAATAAAAGATAAACTCATTGTTTACTGTTGTTGTTTTGTTGAAGCTTTGATATTGTTACAAGTAAGACCTGAGTGTTTAAAATTCTTATTCGCTTTATAGTGTTATTTGTATGATATTTTTAGATTTTCTTAAGTCTTTGGAAAAAGGTTTCCTGACGATCTGGCCTAAGCAACCCGTAAAATGCGCATAGAAACCAGCTTTCCTTCAACAATAAATTTCAGTGTATTTATCAAAAATAAAAATTGGGAATTAAGCACGTCATAGAAAATTTTTATTAATAATAAATTTTGTACTCCCAAAAATAACTTTTGTTAAAAAACAACGTTTTGAAAATTTGCATACATAAGAGGTCAGTGTACTTATTTAAGTACACCCCAAAAATTCAGTTGATTTTTTTTAAATATATTTCAATACTTATTTTTCATTCATACTCAGCTTTCATTTGACCCCTAATGGAGAAAACTACGTTTACATGGTAGCAACAATTTCGCTTTTTGCTTGCCGAAGTATTTCTTATCTTTTATTTTCCTTTCATTTTTCGAACAAAAATGACTCTAAATGTTTTTAAAAAAATTGAGTCTACTTCTACTGCAGCAACAATTTGAATGAAATTTATAATGACTTTTAAATTAAT
Source organism: Pollenia amentaria (assembly GCA_943735925.1). Taxonomy (NCBI): domain Eukaryota; kingdom Metazoa; phylum Arthropoda; class Insecta; order Diptera; family Polleniidae; genus Pollenia; species Pollenia amentaria. Next base: position 191,450,951 of record OX031008.1, on the reverse strand, counting down.
TTAATTTAGTTTTGAATGAAAATGTTAACAAAATGTTTTAACAAATAATAAAAAATACGTTATAGGTATTGTTCTAGAAAAAATTTGCAAGTTATCTTAATTATAAACGTGTGTGGTTATGAAAAAAATTATTGCTTTATTGTGAACACCAAGTGAAAATGTTAATGCCATTATGAACGATGCTTAATTAAGGAAATATTTGTTTTCAGTACACAGAACAAATTTAAAAAAAAAAAAAAAAATCTGGCAACACTGAGTAACATACAAGAATTAATGTAAATGTGTTTGTACAGTTATATAAAACGAAAAGCCATATGGATAAAAGAATAGTTTAATGTAGACCGACATAAATTTGTGCATAAACATATATATTTATGTAGAGAGCAGAAATAAATATATCACATGTAAACAGCCATATATGAACATATGAATATGTAAGTGTGCCCGTATCCTGTTTAGAGGTTGGCTGTGTTTGTGTGCAAATGGCAATATACCAAGTCTAACAATGAAAATCTAAAGAAACTGGTTAAAAAAGAAAACACAATAACAATATTTTTAATTCAGGTAGTTCTTTTTTACTTTTATGATCATCATGCCGCACAGTGATGGCAGATAATAAAGGTTTTAAAAGGAGCAATTTAGATAAATTTATTTTATTAAAACTTATGGGTTTGTTTTTCACAAAATTATGTTAAATCTTAGAGCATTTTTATGATTTACGCTTTAATTTTTTTTTTGCTTTAATTTTTTTTCTTACTTAAGTAATTCAATAATTAATTAATTTGTTAGCGACCATTCGAAAATTTTTTGACTTTTTTGCATTTTATACAATTTAAGTAAAAAATGGTGATTTTTTTTATATCCAAATAGTTTTTTTCTTGTCGAAAGAAAAGTAAGGTCGAAGACTACCTCACTTCGACGTTAATTTGGTATTTTCTAAGAATGTTGTGTAGATGATGGCTATTCATCGAAAACCTGACAAAAAAAACAAAAATCCCATATCTAATTATTTTTTTCTTCTGACGTTTACAGACCAACCTAAATCAGCGCATCTAGCGTTTTCTATCTTTTAAAAATGCTGCTGCAAAATGTATGAAGCCAACCCATATAGCGCGCCGTCAACGCTTTGTTATTAGAAAATCGATCGACAGCGCGCTAAATAGTGAAGTTGGCTTTAATTGTTAAAAAGTAATGCCAATTTAGCTATTTTTAGGGGGATTTAGCGGGTTTATCTCGATTTTAATTTATATTTTGTGGGTTTTATCAAGCAAGATCAGCTAACGTTACTGTTCAAGACAATGCGTTTATTTGAGTATGCAATTTCAGCGTTAAAGCTAGACGCTTGAAAATGTTACGCTTGACGCTCTGATTTAGGTTGGCCTTTTATTGTTTGTTCTTAAATAAATTTTTATTAAAATAAATTTAATTAATAAATGTGTCTTGGAAAACGGAAAGTATTAATCCTGCAGCTTTTAGTTATTTAAGTTCTACTCCATTTGCCCGAAGTATTAATTTTATTTCATGTATTTAAAATACATTTGGTAAAATATTTGGCAAACTCTTGGTGGGATAATTTAAACATTAAATTTTTCACAATTAATAATAAAATTTGTGTCCATGAGTATATTTAAATCATGAGTTCCTCATGAGTTCCTCAAAGTAATAACTCGGTTCCAGTACTATTCCTACAATTTATTAATGGTTTAACATCTTGTATTAAATAGTTATTCTAAAATGTTCATGTATGCAGATGATGTAAAGACCTTCCTTTGCTGCAAAAACTCAATTACAAATGTATTCCTTACTCCAACATGATGTAGATAGTTATGACCTATGGTGTAATATACATTTGGTGGATTCAAACTCGAGAAAATGTAAACATATGTTATTCCACAGAATAAGTCCACTCTGTAGCTATGCACTTAATAGACATCAACTTGAATGAGCGTAGACTTTTCTCGATCTGTGTTTAAATGCACATATATGTATCTATAATATATATCAAAGACTGTGAACTAAGTCATTGGTGTCCAAGGGTTTATACAATGGGAAAGGGGTTTGATGACAATTATATATATCGTCTGGGATCCCCAGAATGAGGTACATTCTAAAAAATTTGAATCCGCACAGAAGAAATTCCTTTCATTCTGTCCCCGACCACTACATTGGAATAAAACATGCACTAGGTTAAGTACCAGGCGGGATCCATTAAATACCAGCCAGTTATGAAAACACTTTTTTAACAGTTTTGTATTCCTGGAAATCGAGTGAAATTGAAATCGATGGAGATTCTTAGTTATTTTTTTTTTTGAATCGTCGTAGTTTTTCCTAATTTTATGAGAACGTCTTGTAAAGATAAGAACTCAAAGTAGTAGTTAAAATTTTTTTTATAAACTTTTAAAACAAGATCGTTTTTAGAATTTGTTTGATTCCGATTTCACTTGTACGTATTAGGTTTCCAAAATATGGCTTATAACTTATACATATATATTTTTGTTATCCTCTTTTAATTTCATTTCTTTCAAATCTCTTCTTTATAGATTTGGTTAATTTGTTTTTTTTTACGTATTTTTATTTCGCGCCAAAAATCCGACACTTCGTTTTTAAACAAGGACACTAAGGTTTTTAATACCGATCTAAAGATATCTCAAATATCAAAATCCAGCCGATATGAAGATACTAGGTAATACAGAAATTGACCGTCGGGTAAAAGTAGGTAACCCATAATCGGACAGTGCATGTTTTACACATTTATAACTGCTGATGAATTTTTTTTTTTAACATAAACTTCAAAACGAATATTTTTTACATGTGGTATTTGACGTTTGTAGTAATTTGTCACACACACACACACAAAATATGTTCAAAGTTGATTAGATGTCAACGAAACATTTTTAACAACTCATTCGATGCAAGTTTTTTGCAGTGCATATTTGTAATTCTGTGGCAAAAAACGAAAAAGTACTTAAGTCGATTTAACCTTAATATGAGTTAATGGCACCTTAACGTTCAAAATAACACACGAGTAAAGTTTCAATAATTTTGTACGTTTTTTTAAGAAAGTTATAGCAAAATGACTTTTGGCATATCTTTTTTCAATGTAAGCAAGACTGCCAGCCAGGGTTGTTAGATGTTCTCGCCAAATGTGGCGACTTTTTAAACCTGCTTGTAATTGTTTTTTTTCGTAACGAAACATTTTAAAAATAATAATGGGTTTATTTTGTAAAACACTTAATATTTTTATGCAAAATTTAATTGAAAACATTTTTAACGCAAGGTGAAGGAATTGACATAATAAATAACCTTCTAAATTTCTTGATTTAAGGTGAATATATTGCAGTCGAAGGTAAAAAAACTGACAGCCCTGCTGTCATATAAATCTAAAGTGAATATGGTAGTATTTTATAGCTGTTAAACGCGTTTTGTAAAGGCAGTGTTAAAACTTTTTCATTGGTTACCACCTTCATTCTCTACCCTGTCCAGAAGTGGCACATAAGAAACATTTCGGTACTATCGATAGTATCGATAGTTTTTTGTTAAATGCTTTACAACTGACGTTTCGGAACTCACCCACAGGGGACCTATATTTAAACCTCAACAAGGGCTGTTTCATTTTTTTAAATATTAAAATATATTTTTGTAAGCAAAAATCATTTGTTAACTCTCAATTAAATAATACGGACGTGGAGACGTTAGTACGACGCAAGACGTGCAAGTATAACCTTGTCTGTAGTAGTCTAAGTTCGAATTTATGCTCAGCCAAATTACTTTTCACTTACGTTGATGTTTTATACGGATTATTTGTTAACTCTTCATATGTAGGCAGATACGTACTATTTGCTTTATTTTACTAAGCAGATTTCTTAAGGGGACCCACGAAATTTTAAGCATCTCAAAAAAAAAGTAATAAACTTTTCACCCAAAAAGTCAGTATTGAACCGTTTTTTGCAATGTTATTTGCTGACAAGGTAACTAGAAATTTTTCTGGCATTATCGATAAATATTTATAGTTTTGCATTTATTTCTTCACATACATTTTAACCAATTCCACATTCGCTGAAGTGTTTCAAATCTAACAAAGACTAAACTAACAAAACACAAAAATCAAATAACTTTAAATTAGAACAAATCCTTCTTATTTTCCCACAATATTTCCATTCATCTTACTGCAACATGTCTTCAAATTATCTCAAAAATCTTCTTGTATTTCGACTAAAATAAATACACAAATTAAACATACATGTGTATTTTATCTTTCAACTTGAATGTCTTTAGTAAACTTTATTTCTAATCATTCTCTAATTACACAGCCACAACTGTATTTTCTTCAAAGATTTCCATCACAATCTTGAACATGGACCAAAATACATAATGTCATGCTCACGCACACGTACGCACACACACTTCATTACACCTTTTCCCAGTCTGTCATTTAGAATGAGCTTCAATGTTTCTTAGAAGGTTCATTTTATGTCCATGTATTGTCGTTTGTTGTTGTTGTTGCTGTTGTTACTGTAAAGATGAAGGACCTATTGTATACAATTGCAAGAATATGAGAGAGTGTGGTTAAGTGTTTGTGTGTATATGTTAAATGTTTACAATGTTATAGTCAGGACTTTTCACAACTACGACTACTCCTTCTCTTTATGACTGCAAATTTCTAAGAAGTTTAGTTGAACGTATGTATGCGTGTGTGAGTATGTATGTGTATTTTATGGTGCAAGTGTAACAGTAGTCAAACCTCAACTAAAATAATTTATTTGTTGTTGTTAAGTTTAGTTGTTTACATGCACTACATAAAGTAGACTTTTGGCTTAAGTGGTGAGAACATGTCAAGAAAATTGTTATACGTGCTATACTGCCTAAACATTATACGAGGGCGATCTTAAAAGTTGTTCGAACAGAAAAAGGAAGTGTATTGTTGTGATCTAAATTATAGGTTTTTTTAAACTTCTTATTTTAAGTTTGTTTAAATATTAACCATCTGACATCGGTCATTGATCGTGTACAACAATTATTTCTGAACCATATTAAAATGAAGAATTTTAAAAGCATTTAAGGAATATATTTAAGGAATATATCGCATACTAAATCATAAACAGGCACAGCTCAAAATTGATTAGAATCGATCTACCAAAGTGAAATACCATTTGGTTTAAGGATTGATGTTTGACTATTGACGTCATCCGGCTTCAATAGCCGAGTGAGTAAAAACTGCAAACCCCACAGACGAGATTGTGTGGTTACAATCGAAACTAGTATGGGCAACCTGTCCGTGAACGCCTGGGTTCAAATCTCAGCGCAGTCAAGAATGAAAAATTATCAATACAAATTTTAATTAATTTCATGTTGTAAAATTCCTGTCTTCATAAAAATAATTTAATGAAAATTAAATTCAATGAACTTAAGCCTAATTAAAAATATCTAAATTTGGATTTAAAATCGTTTTGATTTTCATAATTATAAAGCAAATTTAAAGCGACCACTAAATTTTTTTGCGTCACTGAATTCTTTAACTTTTCTTCCCGAACATTTGTAAAACTCAATTTGTTTCAAAAATTGCAACCATGTTTTTAAAGCCAGTTTTCTGCCTCTCCTCAATATTTTTGAACTACGAGTAGTGCCTCTTGATGATTTAGTGTGCGATGTGTATAGTTGTAACCAATAAAAATGGTGCCATTAACTTGGCTCTCCAAAATTTTCTTTTTGTTGTTTTGTTCAAATGTAAAATTAATTAATTATAAACGTTAATACTAAAAAGTTAATAAAAAAACGATTAATTCGTTACAATTTTTTGAATAATTTCTGCAATTAAAATGTTGCTAAAGAATTTTTTAAACACTTATCGGATAGCCCTTGTTAATATAATTTATGAGTTTATATATGAGTGCTAACAATGAGAAACGCAAAAAACTGACAGCAGCAGCAACAACAAAAACAGCACACGTACTCACACACCGACAAGAATATGCAAACACCCAGCAAACACAAATTAAATGTTTGAAATATTACATCTGTTTTCATTGATATCAAAACCTCTCTCTTTGAATACTATTGTGAAAAAGTCCCTTTTTTATTCAAAAGAGGCTTATCAAAACATATTCTAACGTTCAAGACTACACAGAAAATAATAAATATTTATTTCAATTAAATAATTTGTGGTATTAATAAAAAAATTAATTAAATTTGCACCAGTAAACAAATTAATAGTATTAATCAGTTTTCGAAAATAAATTTAAAGTATCGTTCCTTAGTGCTCGGTTCGGTGGGTGGATTTGTGGAAAACACAAACGGCGATAGTGCTTGTGTAGTAAATCATTAACAAAATAACGTTTCCCTGCTTGTAATCTTGTAACACAAAAATAATACTGTACTTATCCAACTCAACAAAAAGATGAGAACATTTAATTGCGTTCTGTTTTTTTTAAACCACAAATTTTGTTGTATTCGGTTCAGCACATTAATGTTCGTTCGTTTCGGTTTTGCTTAGCTCCCTTTCTTACAAAAATAAAATACATATACGAAAAAAAACAAAAAGCCAGCGAAAAAAATTTACACAAACAAGCCAGCGAAAACAATTTACACACGAGACACACGCAAGCTATTCGTCTGGAGTCGTTGCTAAAATTTTTGTTTTCTCACTTCTTAAATAAAGTAAAAAAGAAACACTATTGAACATTAAAATATAATGTACGGTACCACTACAATTGTTTTATTTTATAACGAAGTACAGAACACTACATAACGTTCGTTACTTTCTTGAAAGAATTTACGAATGGTATTAAGGATTTTGTTCGTCTACACAAACACTAAAAAAATAGATATCGTTTCTAGGTGTGTGAGCCGAACACTAAATAATGTTCTGCTTATTTTCGAACACTGGTATTAATTAAATATTTTTTGATATTTACAAAATTTTCTGCAGTAGTGTTGTAAACGTGTAATTCGCTTGATTAAGTTATTAATTAAATTGATTTTTATTTTGATTAATGGTTTAGTTGAAAAAAAAAAACAATTGGCGAGAATTTTTTCGGTATAGGGTTAATTTCAAATTATTTCTTTATGGATATCAAGCTCCTGTATTGGCTGGGTACACATCCATGCAACCATACAGTTCCTTGTTCTGATCCAAAACATTTATAACCTGGTTATTTCCGTTAAGCATTTGTTATAAAATAATATACATTTTCATACGTACATCCATACATATAAGTGTAGGTAAAAGTTTCCTTTGTCTGTATGTGTGTGTGTCAAAAGTACATACTTACATACATATTTGTTTTATGTGCTTATGTATGTGTGCATGTATATTTGGGAGTGTGAAAGTGCTAAATTTTGTACGTAAGCAAGTCGCCAAGATTTTAATTTGAGATTGTATGACACATATAAAATAATAACAACAATAACTAAACAGCAGCAGTACCTTCACCATCAGCACAGGCAACGCCAACAGTTTAAAAGCAACACAAATACCAACATTTACAATACTGGGCGTAAAAGCAAAAGAACCATCATTATGGCCTCACGCAAAAGCACACATACACAAACGCATCTACACTTGGAAAAAAAATTAAAAAGAAAATTGGTGTCCCATCCTTTTGTCTTGATTTGCTTAAAGGCTTTTTGGATCCTTATTTTGTCTCTCCCACCCACATTCGCTTTAATTTACATCTTTACGGTATTTAATTCTTAAGCTGTTTCTTTCTTTTTCTTAACTTTTTACTTTAACAACTCACACACACACACAGGCAGTTATACATTGCAGGCTTACATATTAATACACATACACGCAAAACGAACTGTTTGCTAGTAGAGAATAGAAAAAATTTCTTTATGAAAAATAAAATTTTATAGCAAATTGGGTTTAACTTTAACAACTATGAATTTTGTCAAAGTATTAATTTTACAGGGTCATTTTGCCGTAATAAGAGCACTTTTTATTCAGTTCTAGGGAAAATTCATTACAACTTTTATGACTTCATGATAAAAAAAAAAAATTACATGATATTTTTGCAGATAAAATCAAAAGAAAAAGGCAAGGATATAAATGTTGTTGTGATATGCAGATGTGTGTCCTTTTTTTAAATAGACTTTATTTTATTTTTGATGTTTTGATTTTAAGCTTCAAATATTATATTTTTAATCCAAATTTTTACTATTTAATTAGGCTTAAGTTCATTAAATTTAATTTTCATTAAATTATTTTTATGAAGAAAGGAATTTTTACAACATGGAAGATTAATTAAAATTGTTATTGATAATTTTCATTCTTGACTGACCTGGGATTCGAAGCCAGGCTGGCTGGCGTGTGATTCGAACCCAGGCGGCTGGTTACCCTGACATGTTTCGACCTCAACCACTAGGTCTTCTCAAAGGGATTTGCCGTCTTACACTCGCAGCCATCGATGACTGCTGACGTCAGTAGTCTAACATCAATCCTTAAACCAAATTGTATTTTAACCTTTGGTAGATCGAAATTTGCTTATTGAATGATTATCCATTTTTAATTGATCTCACATGTTTTTCCTTTACTTCTGTTTTTTCCGTACTTTTGTCAAGAATTCTTCTTGAAGTCCAAAGTACATTTTTTGTTTATCATGTTTTTTGTCTTTCTTTTTTCTTGTTGACATTTTTCAGCACAACTTGAAGGACAAATGAACACATAGAGCTTGTGCCTTAGTTTTTAACAATAATTAGTATTGTGGTTATTTTGTTGAACTATTCATGGTTTTTAATCCAAATTTTTACTATTTAATTAGGCTTAAGTTCATTAAATTTAATTTTCATTAAATTATTTTTATGAAGAAAGGAATTTTTACAACATGGAAGATTAATTAAAATTGTTATTGATAATTTTCATTCTTGACTGACCTGGGATTCGAAGCCAGGCTGGCTGGCGTGTGATTCGAACCCAGGCGGCTGGTTACCCTGACATGTTTCGACCTCAACCACTAGGTCTTCTCAAAGGGATTTGCCGTCTTACACTCGCAGCCATCGATGACTGCTGACGTCAGTAGTCAAACATCAATCCTTAAACCAAATTGTATTTTAACCTTTGGTAGATCGAAATTTGCTTATTGAATGATTATCCATTTTTAATTGATCTCACATGTTTTTCCTTTACTTCTGTTTTTTCCGTACTTTGGTCAAGAATTCTTCTTGAAGTCCAAAGTACATTTTTTGTTTATCATGTTTTTTGTCTTTCTTTTTTCTTGTTGACATTTTTCAGCACAACTTGAAGGGCAAATGAACACATAGAGCTTGTGCCTTAGTTTTTAACAATAATTAGTATTGTGGTTATTTTGTTGAACTATTCATGGTTTTTAATCCAAATTTTTACTATTTAATTAGGCTTAAGTTCATTAAATTTAATTTTCATTAAATTATTTTTATGAAGAAAGGAATTTTTACAACATGGAAGATTAATTAAAATTGTTATTGATAATTTTCATTCTTGACTGACCTGGGATTCGAAGCCAGGCTGGCTGGCGTGTGATTCGAACCCAGGCGGCTGGTTACCCTGACATGTTTCGACCTCAACCACTAGGTCTTCTCAAAGGGATTTGCCGTCTTACACTCGCAGCCATCGATGACTGCTGACGTCAGTAGTCAAACATCAATCCTTAAACCAAATTGTATTTTAACCTTTGGTAGATCGAAATTTGCTTATTGAATGATTATCCATTTTTAATTGATCTCACATGTTTTTCCTTTACTTCTGTTTTTTCCGTACTTTTGTCAAGAATTCTTCTTGAAGTCCAAAGTACATTTCTTGTTTATCATGTTTTTTGTCTTTCTTTTTTCTTGTTGACATTTTTCAGCACAACTTGAAGGACAAATGAACACATAGAGCTTGTGCCTTAGTTTTTAACAATAATTAGTATTGTGGTTATTTTGTTGAACTATTCATGGTTTTTAATCCAAATTTTTACTATTTAATTAGGCTTAAGTTCATTAAATTTAATTTTCATTAAATTATTTTTATGAAGAAAGGAATTTTTACAACATGGAAGATTAATTAAAATTGTTATTGATAATTTTCATTCTTGACTGACCTGGGATTCGAAGCCAGGCTGGCTGGCGTGTGATTCGAACCCAGGCGGCTGGTTACCCTGACATGTTTCGACCTCAACCACTAGGTCTTCTCAAAGGGATTTGCCGTCTTACACTCGCAGCCATCGATGACTGCTGACGTCAGTAGTCAAACATCAATCCTTAAACCAAATTGTATTTTAACCTTTGGTAGATCGAAATTTGCTTATTGAATGATTATCCATTTTTAATTGATCTCACATGTTTTTCCTTTACTTCTGTTTTTTCCGTACTTTTGTCAAGAATTCTTCTTGAAGTCCAAAGTACATTTTTTGTTTATCATGTTTTTTGTCTTTGTTTTTTCTTGTTGACATTTTTCAGCACAACTTGAAGGACATATGAACACATAGAGCTTGTGCCTTAGTTTTTAACAATAATTAGTATTGTGGTTATTTTGTTGAACTATTCATGGTTTTTAATCCAAATTTTTACTATTTAATTAGGCTTAAGTTCATTAAATTTAATTTTCATTAAATTATTTTTATGAAGAAAGGAATTTTTACAACATGGAAGATTAATTAAAATTGTTATTGATAATTTTCATTCTTGACTGACCCTAATTAAATAGTAAAAATTTGGATTAAAAACCATGAATAGTTCAACAAAATAACCACAATACTAATTCAAATATTATAACATAAAAGTGTATCTAACATTTGCTAGTTAGATACACTTTTTTAATACATTTTTTTTCAAGAACTTAGAAAATCTTTGGCACTACGGAAAAAAGTTTAGAGCAATTCCATATGAAAACGATCAAAATTGGCAATTTTTTGGACGACCCCTCTCCGATTTTAAAATAAATAGTCTCAATCGATTGCCCAGCAAAAAATAATGTACCCACATATTTTTTTTTTTTTATAGTGACTGGTTTAGTGGTGGTGTACACCACTGTCATGTGACAAAATTGAAGAATTCTTCATAAGGGACCTCATTGAAAGTTGTTTTAAAAAAAAAACTACTAAAGCGATCGCAACGAGTGATAGCTCGTTGGAAAGGTATTGAATCAGGCTTTAATTGAAAAATAAAATTTTCCTAATTTTTCTTAGAAATTTACCTTTAAATTTTCCCAAGAAAATTAAATTTTCTGATTTTCCACAGAAGCTCCTAAATTTTCCGGCTAATTTTTTTAAGAATCAGCAATAAAAAAATGGGCCCCGACTCCTTGTTTGGACAGGAGAAGAGCATTTAAGAGACCACCTTGTTAAAAATACATTTCAAAAATTATTTTACAGTTAAAAATACATTTATGAAGAAAAAATCAATTTTTTTTTAAGAGCCCCAAGTTGAGTGTGTAGTGAATATGGTCTGCCTGCCTTCACAAAATCGGCCATAAATCCATGGATAATAGCAGCAGTGGCATGTAATAGCACACCAAACCCGACTGAGGCTACAGGTCATAAAATGTTTTGTAAATTTTTTAAATTACCAGGTAATAAATATTTCGCCTAAAATTACACGTGCAGAAACAAGTCATAAAACACGGATTTTCCATAAATAGGGCGAAATATTTATTACCTGGTAATTTAAAAAATTTGCAAAACATTTTATGACCTGTGGTCGGCTTATTGGCGGTAACCAATTAAGTCCCTTTTAAAAAACATTTTATGACCAGTAGTTCACGCAAATTTTCCTATTAAAGAAAAGCAAATATCGCTTATTTTTTACTAAAAAATAAATATAAATACGTCACACACTCTGAGTCAAATTTCAGTTGAATACTAAACGTGAAAGTGTTAAAGTGTTTTTTTTTTTGTAAAGTAAAGAGTGAAGCTGTAAAGACAATTTAAAGTAAAATGAATAAATTTTGCTGCAATCCGTTTAACAAGAGTGGACATCGTTCGAAAAAGATAAAAGTATTAAAATTAACTGGTGTTTCGAAGCGATACATGAATGAATTAAATATACAATACGGTGAAGAAGCAGAATTCATTTGCCCCAAGTGTAAAATCGATTTGTCTCAACAAGCAAAGGCATTGAAACAAATGCAGCCACAATCCGTGAGTGAAATGACAAGTGAACAAAATGTTTCATCTGATAGTGAGGCAGATATTCCGATGGTCAATATGTCTTTGAGTCCTTTGAATGAGGCTATTACCACTTTAGGTGAAACGCCTATTAGAAAAAGAAAGTTGCGAAGTGAAACATACAGGAAAGAGAAAAGGCAAGGTTATGAGTGCAATCGCGACAATATTTGATGAAGGCTCTGATAACGAATGCAGTCAAGCAGATGACGTTGATGACGGCAAACAAATGATTGAGCAGTTGAAAAGAAAATTCAATTTAGCGACCACTTTTCCGGAGAAATATCTCATTTTATCTGTGCTGCCTCAATCATGGTCTATACGCAAGATTTCTGAACAGTTTCAAACATCTTTTTACATCGCGAGAAGAAGCAAAGAATTAGTTCGACAGAAGGGCATATTGGCGACTCCCACCAAGAAATTTGGCTCAAGGACCCTCAGCGAAGCAACGGTGAAATTGATTCAAGATTTTTACTGCAATGATGACAACAGCCGCGCCTGCCCAGGTACACGTGACTATGTTATCACACGTGAAGATGGAGAAAAAGTACACAAGCAGCGCAGATTATTATTATGTAATCTATCCGAAGCATACCATCAGTTCAATGAGAAATACCCAGCAGAAAAAGTGGGATTTTTTAAGTTTGCCATCCTACGACCAAAAGAATGCGTGCTGGCATTAGACAGGCACGGAACGCATTCAGTCTGCGTTTGCATGTTTCATCAAAACATCAAATTAATTTTCTTTCCATGCAAGAAATTGAAAGTATTTCACGGTGAAATTGAAACATATAGGGAGCTCCTGTCGAAGTCGTTGTGCGCATACCCCACGGAAAATTGTCATCTGTCCAAATGCGACAATTGTCCGAAGATTGACGAGCTAGAGCAATATTTGGCGGAAAAGTTTGAACAGCTGTTAATTCAGGAGGTGCATTTCAAACAGTGGATAATTAGCAGCGGCAGATGTTCCCTTGAGACCGTGGTAAAGCAGATTCCGGAATTCATCGAGGAATTCGGATTCAAGTTGAATGAACTGAAGGCGCACCATTTCATATCCGAGATGCAATCGAAATTTCTCAAGGACAGTAAGGAGAAATTAGCCCAAAATGAATTCATTGTGATAAGCGACTTTGCCGAGAATTACACTTTTCTCGTTCAGGATGAAATTCAGGCTTATCACTGGGCAAACGACCAGTGCACGGTGCATCCTTTTTGCATTTATTTCAAAAACGAAGATAACGAGCTACAGACCGTAAGCCTTGTTGTTGTCGCGGAGAGTTTAGCTCATAATTATGTGTCCGTTTATTTATTTCAAATGAAACTGTTTGAATTCTTAAGATCAAAATTCGATGCAATCGACAAAGTAACGTGCTTCTCAGTACAAGAATAAAAAAAATTTTTACAATCTTTGCATAATTGAAGAAGAACAAAACTGCAAGGTCGAGTGGCACTTTTACGCGACGTCCCACGGTAAGGGCCCATGCGATGCGTTAGGGGGAACCCTAAAACGCATGGCGACTAAGGCAAGTTTGCAAAGGCCATATACTGACCAGATCTTAAATGTACAACATTTGTTTTCGTGGATTCAAAGCAAGAAAATTGCCATTAACACAGTTTTATGCACTCAAAAAGAACACGATGCCATGGAGCGACGAATTCAAAACAGATATAATAATGTCAAAACTATAACTGGAACGCAAAAGTTTCATTGCTTCATACCAAATATTTCTGATATGTCAATTAATGTAAAGCGGTACTCTTCGTCTGCTGACGTGCTAAATTTAAAGTTACTTTAATTTTATAATGATGCCAAGACAATTGAAATTTTTAATATATATTGTAATTAAGTATAAGCAACAAAAAAGGAAAGATTTTTTCTTCATAAATGTATTTTTAAGTGTAAAATAATTATTAAAATGTATTTTTAACAAGGTGGTCTCTTAAATGCTCTTCTCCTGTCCAAACAAGGAGTCGGGGCCCATTTTTTTATTGCTGATTCTTAAAGCAAAAATTATGAGGAATCCAAAAAAAAAAAAAATTAGCCGGAAAATTTAGGAGCTTCTGTGGAAAATCGGAAAATTTAATTTTCTTGGGAAAATTTAAAGGTAAATTTCTAAGAAAAATTAGGAAAATTTTATTTTTCAATTAAAGCCTGATTCAATACCTTTCCAACGAGCTATCACTCGTTGCGATCGCTTTAGTAGTTTTTTTTTAAAACAACTTTCAATGAGGTCCCTTATGAAGAATTCTTCAATTTTGTCACATGACAGTGGTGTACACCACCACTAAACCAGTCACTATAAAAAAAAAAAAATATGTAGGTACATTATTTTTTGCTGGGCAATCGATTGAGACTATTTATTTTAAAATCGGAGAGGGGTCGTCCAAAAGGTGATCGCTTTCATATGGAATTGCTCTTTATTAACAAAACTATTTATGAAGATTTAAAAAAGATGGTTATAACGCAGCAAAAACTTGGTAATGACTTGCAATTACTGAACAACTTACTTTTCACATGACTACTTCCTACCATCTGCATTACATAGCAATAGCTTAGTAATGTCTGACATAAAATCTGATACATAAGCACTTGCTTATGAGTTTATTAACGCAACTTATAAATAATTCATAATTAAATGCATTTAAGGATTTATTACTCAAATCTAATACAGATTGATATTAAATACATATTTGTTAATACAATTTGTTTTTTATTTGCTTAAATGAAAAGCAATTGGCAATAGATTTAAATATGAAAAATTTAAATACTTAAGTGATTTTGATATGTATTTTAAAATTAAAAACTTGAATAAAAACTACACTACCCAATCAACCAAACGATATTATAACGATCGTCGATATCATCTAGGTGAAATAAATTATAATAAACGATATCGATCTTGTATCATAAACGCTAATATTTAAATAGTGCCATTCCTTATAATATCGCTTTTCCGTGAAAATATCATATCGTTTTTGCAATCATATCGTTCTCTGGTTTATTGGGTGTGAATATATCCTTAATGCAGGGTAGTAAAATTTCGCATTAGAAAGTAAATTAAATCAAAAACAAAAATTGTTTGACAATTTAAGTTTTGTCGATACCAATGTGAAGTAAATATTTGTAATAGAACCTGGTTATGACTTATTTAACTCTCTATTTGTAAGCGAAGGTGGTAAGTACTTGCAACCATTGACATCATTTCCTTCCAATGTTAGTTGTTGCTGGGAAGTCTTAATTCTTGATTAAATTCTCGACACGTCTGTATATCAAAAAAAAAAAATGATTTTGGGAAATTGAATCTTTACAATATAAAACTTCTGTAGGGGAAGATGAACTTAAAAGATTAACTTAAAAAAAAGCCTGGAGGGTTTTCTATAAGGGAAATGGACCTGGGGAAAGGGACCGCAGATCGAAGAATATGTTAAATTTACCTCAGAAAACAGACTTATCTAATTTTTTGATATTATGATATACGTGAAGATAACTTTGGTACAACGATTTACCTAAAAACATGTTCCAGAAAGCCCATTGGCCTACTAGTATTATGTATTTGTGCTAATGTGTGCAACATCTTAAAATATTGGTGCTAGTCCATCATTTAGTATACCGATTGACTCCGAGTTACTTTTTGAATCGATATAACGAGATCCGTCCATCCGGCTGGCTGGCAAAATACTTTCTGCGCAAAATACAGATCGTAATTTTGGAGATAATTTGATGATATTTGGTACATCAATTCTGATTGTCACAAAGACCAATAGTTTTGAAAATAGTGTAAATCAGTCCATAATTTCCAACAGCGCCTATAAAAGCTTCTTTTCAGGAGAGAGTCTTTATGGCCATATTATGTTGGTATTTGGATTAAATTAGGTCCAAACTTATTCTATTGCAATTTAAATTATCTAACCAAATTTTATTGTAATCGGCCCGGTCCATATTTGACCATAGCTTCCATACACATGCTACTCCCGAAAAAAATTTTAATGCCAAAACTTTCTTATAAACGTTGGTATTGAAATAAAATTTGGTGAAATTAACTACGGGCCTTTGTTCCAAATTGGAATCATAGGAATCAATATAATATACATATATAAATAAGGGAACAATTTTTTTGAAGTTGATTTTTAAGTATCTTATCGTCCATCGATTTTAATGTAACATACAAATATCGTTTTAAAGGTATTTGTGTGTAGATATGCACAATATTAATTTATTTTCTAAATTGTTCGAATTAAAGTGTTTAAAAGAGTTTTAAGTTATTTTGTAAACACACGTACACACATGTATTATTGGTGGCTGAGAAATCGAATGCTTTTTGTTGTTCCTTTAAGAAATTTTGGTTTTTTTTTTATAATTGCAAACACACACACAAGCAGTGTTGCCAGAAGATTTTTAAAAGTACCAGCGCATACTAAAAAATATCCGATTTTTTCCTACACGTAGAAACAATATTCCCTACAAAAAGCAAACACTATAGTTATAAAAAACTTATTTTATTCGCATATAATATAATAAAGCTTTAAGGACAAAAATAAGTCATAACACTAAAAATTTTATTAAAATAAAAAAAAGTAAAGGAGTTACAGGATATATATATATTTTTAAATTTTGAGTGGGCGTGGCACCTCCCATACAAAGAAAATATAAATTTCTGTAGATCTAGAGAGCGGAAACGCCTAAAGTTTCCGTATTTGGTACAAGCACAACATCTGACAAAATTTGGGCGGGATTGGATAAGCGGGCATGGCACAAAATGGCTTTATTTATATCCAAATTTGGCACACATAGCTGGGTAATCAAGACAAAATATCTCTGACAAAATTGGTGGGATTGGAATAGGGGGCGTGGCATCCCCCATACAAAGACACTAAAAGTTTATATATATCTGGAGAACGACAGGAGCCAAAGTTTCCCAATAAAGTACAGGCATTTTGGTTATCAACACACAATATCCGACAAAATATGAGCGTGATTGGAGAAGTGGGCGTGGTACAAAATATATTTATTTATATCTAGAGAAGAGGTTATAGATTTCTTGGCAAAAGCCAGAGTTTCCAAATTAGGTACAGGCATCTTGGTTAGTAATAAATAACGTCTGACAAAATCTTTGCGGGATTGGAGAGGTGGGCGTGGCTTTATTATTAAAATAGATATAAATAAAATACATTTATTTATTCTAGAAAACGACCAGATGAAAATTGACCAAATTTGGTACACATAGCTGGGTAATCGACACGGAACTAGTGTCAAAAAAAGAATTCCGTATATTTGAAGAACGATAAACTTAAAATTGTCTAAATTTGGTACAATTAGAATGGCTATCAATCTACAGACAGCATCTTTAAGTAATGTGTGGGATTGGAGAAGTGGGTGTAGATCAAACTAGATTAACCCCCCCCCAAATATAAGCCGGAGTCACCTATTTTCCAGGGCATTATCAACACTGTCGATTTATACGGGGCGTAAAGTGCAATGCCTCATGCACTTAGAAAGGGTGAATTTTTAAAATAAAATATGCTACCCTTTTGGAGAGCAAAACATTTTTAAGAAACGAACACCAAATGGCATTTTTAAATAATATGTCACATTTTTTTTGTGGAAAAGAAAACACAATTAATTATTCAATAAATAAGAAATATATTTAAAAAATAGCAAATATCCATGTACATATATGCGTTATGTTTGCTACAGAGAAAAAATCAAAAATTGTCTTTAATCACCAAATTCGTATTAAATTTATAGAATCAAGCAAAGAATTTCTTGATTTTGCACCAATTACCAAAATGATTATATTGATTACTAAAAATTGTAAAATTTAAAATTGTGAATAATTTTTTTTCAATAAATGATATTTTTAATTTTAAATAAAAAATGATCAATAAAATTTGCCGTATCAAACAATATGCTACTTGATTTAATTAAATATAGCTCAGGTTATGACAAATCCCAACAGCAATTCTACAAATCAAAATAATTAAAAATTAATTAAATGAATTAAAAATTAATTGATTCAATTATCACATTAATTAAATTGAAATACTTTTTAAACAATTTTTTTAAGTGATAAAAAAATTACTGATAATTTTTCTCTGTATTAGGGAAATTGTTCTTTAATTTGTATTTTTCTGTCGAAAATCTAATTTAGAAGTCTTCAAAAATGTTTTAAAACAAACTTTTTGCGAAAACTAACTACTTTTTAGAAATGTTCGTTCTACATTTTGTTATTAAATATTCACTTGAAGTCCATTCCTCCATCTCCGCGTTGAACAAATTAAGAGAGGGAAGCATGGAATTGTAAGTTTCTACTTGGAGTCTATTCCGAAGTTTATTTTTAAGCAATGCTGATTTCGAAAACACTTGGTTAGCTGAAGCACTACTGTTCAAAAGTGTCGACAAGAAACAAAGTCAAAAAGTGGCAAAAATAATTAAAAAGGACACAAAAGGGTGAATACAATCAAAAGTTGTGCACCGATTGCAATGAAATAAAGCTCATTTCATTCGAAATATGTTGAACTAAATGCTTTTAGACCTAAACTCTGATTTTTGTTGCACATTTATTTTTTATGAATTTTTAAAGAACAAAAAAATTTTTTTTTTCTTAAATTTTTATTTGTTTTTTTAAAAACTTCAACAATATCTCTGAAATTACTGGCCAAATTTAAAACAATGTTAGTACGTCTTAAAGATAATATTGTTAGCGAATTTCGGTTTTTTTTCTTAAGGGAATATGATGCACCATTTTCATGTTATTTCAATATATGTGCTGAAAGTGCCTTAATTTTGGACATAACGGTATATCTCTAAAACTGGAGCTGATAGAGAAAAATGAAGGTTAGATTTGGAATCAGCGACCTCAAATTAGTAAAAAAAATTACACAAAGTTCCAGGCCGCAAAATGGCTGTTCCGCAGTGTTATCACATTTTTTAAATTGAAATACTTTTAAAGCAATTTTTTTAATTGATAAAAAACTGCTGATGAGTTTTTCTATGCATGTACATTTGGATATGTAATACTAAAAAAAATTTAAATATTCTTTTCTTAAACCATAAATTTTTGTAAAAGAAAAATAAAATGTAATATTGTGCTTAACATTTACCCGCACCCACGTAACCAAAAATAATATGAGCATAATGCATCCATGTTATGATATTTGAGTATGGACTAGTTCATATTATGAATTAAGTTAACAATTCCAATAAAAAAATCAATAAGTACAAAGAGTTCTAAATGCATTTATGTCTGACTGGCTGCATATTTGTTTGATTATTTTTTTGAATGAATTTATAAAGTCACTCACTTACAGACTAGACAAATGGAAGAAAAACTAAACAATGTATGGGAGAAAATATGAATATCTAACAAGATAAAGTTAACAACAATATGGCCAACATCGTTTCTATTATTGTCGTCATCAGTATAATCATCATTTTGCATATTATTTGTTTGTTTTTTTTGTTCTTTTTAGATTCTTATTTTGCTATTCAAAACCAAACCAAACTCAATCCATTTCTATCACATCTCGTCAGATTCAATACAATATCAAGCCACTTGTTTGCCGGAAGCATTATCAACAAGAATTGCATAAATGTGAGTGAGTGACTGACTGACTGTTTGGCTGACTTAGTGAATGAATAAAACTGCGTTGGTTTTTTTTTTAATTTTTCAGTTATTGAGTTAAGAAGATAAGAAAAGTAGAGTTGAACATAAAAAAATTTTCCTACGAGAAAAAATGCTGTCATTCGCAGTAGGGAAAAATAAAAACAAAAGAAAGGAAAGTGTAATTGGTTTGTTATAACTTTTGCAACTTTGAAAAGTTGAGATAAATTTAAAGGAGATAAACAACGTTTTATTGACTTAGGCTGGGGTTTTGAGATCTCAGTTAAACTAGGTTTAGTAATTCTGAAAACAGATTTGTGGCGCCGTTACCAAGTTTGTATATAAAATTTTGACGGAACTGCTTAGTTTTGCTTAAAATATTGGTCTTTATTGAAATAACATAAAAAAATAAGATTTTGCCGGACAAATCCGAGTTTCAGAGTACGTTAAACTAAGTTTAAGCTTAATCCACATCTCAAAATCCGGCCTTAGTGCGACCTATTTATACAAATAAATTTCAAGCTTAAAAGATTTACTTTCAAAAATTATTTTCTGGAATACAAAATTTATTATTAGTAGATTTCTCTAAGACGTGCTAAATTCCCAATTTTTATTTTTGATAAAAACACTGAAATTTATTTTTGAGGAAAAGCTGATTTCTATGCGCATTTCGCTGGCTGCTTTGGCCAGCTAACCAAAAACTTTTTCCAAAGACTTTAGAAAAGCTAAAAATATTATACAAATATGACTATAAAGTATATAAGAATTTAAAACACTCAGGTCTTACTTGTAACAATATCAAAGCTTCAGCAATAAACAGTGAGTTTATGTTTTCATACATTCCAATACTATTAGTTGTAATAGGGTACAAAGAAAAAACAAAATAAGTGAAACAAATTTCTTAATAAAGCACATGCAAATTTATTATCAGAAATTATTTTCGGGAATACAAAATTTATCATTAACTAGCTTAACCCGGTGCGCTTTACCGCCATCGAAATAAAATTGGTAAGATTTTTTTTAAAAGCAAAGCATCTTGGATTAAATTTGAATGATTTTGCAGTAACCGTTCAACAGATATACAGAAATTTCAAGTGTCTTCGCATGGGAGGTGCCATGCCTACTTTTCCCATTGAACATAAATTTTGAAATATGTTGTAGGTTATTATCTAAGCTATTTGTACAAAATTGGAATACTTTCACAATTACAGTACTCCAAATACGTACTAATCTTTATTGCCATTTAATGGGAGGTGCCACGCCCGCTTGTCTAGTCCAGCCGACTTTTTGGCAGATGTCGTGTATTGAAGGTTTTTATTTCATATTAGAAAACTTTTACTGTAACCGTCCTGCAGATATAAGGTTATTTATATTTTTATTGTATGGTTGATGCCACGCCTACTTGAAAATTAAAATATATTAATAGCCTATGTTAAGCGCCGGGTAATCAGAAAATTACTGTGAAACTTTCAGGAAAATCGGCTCTGTTAGCTTAGGAGTCTGTAGAGAACAAACAAACATACGCTTTATCATTTATATATTGTATTTTTATTTTTAAAGGTGTAGTTTACCATATGAGTGGGTCCTACAAAGCTTGTAGACTTTTGTCTTCAGATATGAAGTATTTAATATTTTCTTCCTATAGAGGATATTGTATTGCTCCTCCTTCGTCTACCCCGCCCATTTTTATTTTGGAATTTATAGTTTACTATAATAGTGGCCCTAACCACATTTCGCTGTGATATTTCTTCAGTTACGCGATGATATTAAATATATGCTTTCTATGGGTGGTATTACTCCCCCTGCGTTTACCCCCCTTATTTATATTTTTAAAGGTGTAGTTTTTCATGAGAGTGATTTCACCAAGTTTGAACATTCTCACTATAATAGTTCTTAAGGTATGATATATTAAACACTAGCGTCCTATGGGGGAGTACCAATTTCCCTGCAGCTATCTTACTTCAATATCGATACTCAGAAGATCCAACTACAAAAAATTCAAGAAAATGGGTGCAGCGGAAATGTCAAACTTTGTTGACATTTCTGTTCAGTAAGGTTTGGCAAGTCATCATCGGAGACAATCCCCATTTCATTTAGCGTTACCGCTGTGATACTAAAGTATCAATTCGACCATTTTCGACGCTCTGTAAACCTTCTGTGATCCTTTCCTTAAATTACCCTTTTTTATAATTTTTGACCTTCGTGGCACGTTTTTTTAGAAATAGCACTTACATTCTGTTTTTTGGTACTGCTCTAACAACTTTAGTAACTAGTAAACACGTTCGTGTCGCAAGCAGCCGTTGTGCCCTTAATTTCCCAAAAAAATTTTCTTTGAGGAGCCCAACTTGCCATAGAGCACGCTCATTGCAAAATCAATTTGGTGGCAACTTTTTTTCCAGAAGTGGTCCTGTTCACTGGACCCCACGTTCGTGCGATGTAAAGCCTCAGGACTACTTTTTATGGTGCTTTGATAAGTCATTGGTTTATGCCGACAAGCCAGCATCTCTTGAAGCATTAGACGCCAATTGTCAAGCCACCATTAAAGCCATACGGCTAGATTTATTGGAAGAAGTAGTAAAAAATTGGACTGATAGAATAGGCCATGTAACTCGTAGCAGCGGCCGACATATGCCGCAAATCATATTGAAAAACTGAATGCCGTGAAATTATCGAACAGACGGTAATAAAAAATTTATTCCAACAATATTTCTTTATTGTATTATCATTATAAGTTCTCATAGATAAACTGACAATGCGGTACAACGTTTTGCCGTAAAATATCTTTTGCTGCTCTTAATATTTAAAATTAATTAATGTAATATAAATTTGGTTTTTTCACTGTAAGTTTGTTAAATTCATATTAAGTGTATTACTAAATGTCGATGTTTTGTTTTTATAATAATAGACAAATCCCCTGAAGAAGTGAACATAAAATTTACGGCACGTCAGGAAAAAATTAAATAAAAAACTTGAATTTTATTTACATTTACGGAGTTAGGCCTCACCAGCTAAATATATAGAAGAATATATACAAATATAAAGAAAAGAAAGTGGCCAATAATAAAGAAAAACTAGCAAAATTTAACATTTCATTGGGTTGGAGTCATATGCTCGAACCTTAAATTTCCGAATTTTAAAATCTTGAAATTTATTATACCGAATAACTGTATAGTGTTGGTTTTAAAAATCGTGCGATAGATATCATTGTTGGGCCTTCGCCCGGGTTCAAGGATTTTTTGCCTCTATGATATAAAAAACAGCGACTTCTAATCCAAATTTCGATATTATAATCAGACTTAAGTTCATTGAATTTAATTTTCATTAAATTATTTTTAGGAAGAAAAGAATTTTACAACCTAAAAGGAATTAAAATTTATTGATAATTTTACATTCTTGACTGAGCTGGAAATTGGACTTCGTTAACTAAACCTTCTCTGGATAGCCGGACTTTGGCCGGGCGCAAGAAGTTTTTCTTTTATGGCATTAAAATTTTTTGATATTAGGTATTTTTATATTATTCTCATATCTTCACTTCGAAATGGTATCTCTACCGACTTCTACATTCTCTTTATTTAGTAAAATGAACCGATGCGCTATCTCTTTCTTTCTGCATTACTAAATACATACATACGTCACTAAATGATATAATGTAATGCAGAACAGTGAAGTGTATGCGCGAGGGCAGCTGTTGTGTTTGGACTAAAGAATGCTAAATACATAATAACAGAAAAATTATCATATATACATATTTCCCTTTTATTCGTAGGGAATTTTCTACTTTACCTCTACCTATAATCATATCTTGTATGTATTTCCCTCTTTGATTTTCATCTAACAACATTAAACAGAAATTTTCAATCAAATATTTGCATAAATTTTCTTCAATAATCAATTGGAAATGTTGATGTGTTTGAAAACTATTTTGCATATAGATGTAAAACTTTTTTCTTGCTATTTTCTATTTATGGTTTTTTTGTAGGTATGTATTTTAAGCTATGGTCACACTTATGAAATATTTTACCAAATAAGCGTAACCACTACTTTTGTAAATATTTAGTGTGATTGAACATGGTCCTAATATCACAAAATAAAACTAATTTTACTGCTAGACATAGCAAAAAAAACTTTTTAGGTTGTTTCTTTTATAAGATATATATAGTTTACCTGTTGGTCACGTTTTTTCGCCAAATATTTGCCATGTGTGACCGTAGCTTTAGGAACGTACTTTTTTTGGTTTATAATTTTATGTGTTATGGGAGTATAAGAAACTTTTTTAAGTACTTTGAGTTTTGCTAATAAGGACACAATTTCCAATTGGGGTTTGCTTAAAAAAAATTTCCATTAAAATATACGAGATAAAAGAAGAGCAGAAAAGAAAATTAACAACACAGAAGCCACAACAAAAATGCAGTCATTGATAACGAGAAGTCAACACTTTTAGTCGAAATTTATTTGGTAATAACGGCACGCCCCGAAGATGTGAAGTGAGTCATTAAGGGTTTTCACGATGGGAATTGCAAACTGTGAAAATGTGTGCAAAAATACTTTGTTTTTCAGGCAACAGCAAAATGTATGTATGTAATTGCAATTTGCCTATTTTTTCTTCATGTGCACTAAACAGACCTTGAGCAAAATGAAGTATGAAAAATTAATCAGTTACAAACTAATGTGAACAATAACATTTGACATATTTAGCGTCATATTGTTGTTTGTTTGGCATATGTAAAATCCATAAGTAATTTCACATGTCCGTCAAAATTTATAAATTCAACACTTTTGCTTTCAAACATTCGTTTTTGGTTTCATCTGATATAATCTGAAATCTTTCATAACAGCAAATTATATACTGATTTATATTTCTATTCACTTTTAATTGTATTTTTGTTAATCAAAATTGTTGTTTTTTAAATAACATGTTTAAATAAGTAGATGTTAATGCATATTTACCTTAACAAACAAATGATTTGCAAAACAGCTGATGTCAGATAGTTTGTCACTTTAAAATAAAAATCGCTCTAATGGAAAATTTTTACACTGCGAATTCGAGCTGACATTTACAGAAGTAAAAATGTTTGCATGCATTTTGCAGTTAGAAATTTGACAAGCAAACTGCTAAAAACATGTCGTGTGAAACCAGCTTAAGGAAACATATATTTTTTTTAATATGCTTGTGTATAAATAAAGCAAAGCCGTGAATAACGATGTAAGTGACAAAATAATTATTTTTTTTGAGAACAAAATAACATTTTTAAAATAATATTTTTAGTAATTTTTTTTCAATTAAAAAAATTGTTTGAAAAGTATTTTAATTTAATTAATATGATAATTGAATCAATTATTTTTTTTGTTGAAAAAAAAAAAAAAATTTTAATTTAATTTTGATTTAATTAACATTTAAGTTGTTTTGAAATAAAGTTTTAATAAAGATTTTAATAAAACAACAAAATATCTAAATTGATTTTTTCGCTTAAAATAAAATAATTTAAACTTGTAGAATTGTTGTTAAGAATTTTCAAAGTTGAGTTATATTTAATTAAATAAATTAACACATTGTTTGAAATTGCAAAGTTTTCTGATAATTTTTTTAATTAAAATTAAAAATATTATTTATTGAAAATAAGTTCACAATTTTCTTAAAAGATTTTGTTTGTTGGGCTTAATTCCCTTTTTTAATAATTGATAACAAATACTGAAATTTATTGTTGGAGGATAAGCTGTTCCTATGAGCATTTCACTGGTTGCTTAGGCCAGATCATCAGGAAACGTTCTCCTAAATAATTTTAGAAAAGCCAAAGCTATCAGCAAACAAAACTACAGAGGGAATGAGAATTACCTACAAACACTCAGAAAGTCTTGTTTGCAACGATATCAAAGCTTAAACAAAATACCAAACAATAAATCAGTGATGAGTTTATCTTTTCTTACATTTCCCGCTACAATTATTTGGAATTCTCCCAACAGTAATTGTAATTTTTAGTAATCAGTATAATCATTTTGGTAATAGGTGCAAGATCAACAAATTGTTTGCTTGATTCTATGAATTTGGTGATTAGAAACAATTTTTAATTTTATTTTATTTATTTATTTATGACTTTCCTACGCAACAATATTAGATCTTATTATTACAGCATAGAAATTTTATTTAAAATAAAGATGTTGATGATAAATTAATCTAAGGGCATATAAATACTTATAAATTTATTATTTGAAAGATTATTATTCAAAAGTGAAATGAAATTCAAGAATTTAAGTGCAGAATCTTTGTCTAAATAGATGAAAAATATGACAAATAACAAAGTAAAGTTGTAGAATACAATTTTAAAATTTATTTTTTAAACTTGAAATGAATTAATTAATAAAAAATTTCATTCCCAAAAATAATTTTTGAATGCGTTTCTATTTTGTTGAATTTTGTGAGGTATTGAGTTCCAAAGTCTGATAGTTCCGGTGAAAAAATGCCAGGAAGAGACAAGAGTTCGGTATTTCAAAGGAATTATCATAATTTCCCTATTTGATCT
The DNA here is from genome assembly GCA_943735925.1 of Pollenia amentaria. Lineage (NCBI taxonomy): Eukaryota > Metazoa > Arthropoda > Insecta > Diptera > Polleniidae > Pollenia > Pollenia amentaria. The sequence continues at coordinate 191,424,716 of OX031008.1, read as the reverse complement.
TGTGAATGATATTCGTTCATAAAGGTTGTCGGGTACTTAATCATATATAATTTTATGGATACGAGTACAAATGTGGCTTCTAATTTTAAGAAAATTTTTTTTGTTAGTTTTTATTTTTTGAGATTATCAGAAATAATGATAATAAGAACTTTAATGCAAAAATATCAAGAAATTTAAACCTTAAATTACATGTAAATTTTCTGCTTAGAATTTTTTTTAGTGGAAAAAAGTTTCGTATTCAAAATAGCGATGTCACCTAAAACGTTTTTCCATTACGCTTAGTAATATTGAGTGACTTTTAAACTATTAGCCTATATTTCAGTTCCAATTTTGTTTGTATCATTTTATAAGTGACCTACAACGTTCTTCCACTGCTTCCCCTCTTTGTAAATGCATTTTGATGGCGATAAGATTCAAAATTCTGGGTGATTTGATATTTGAGCAATGTAAGAGAGTTATGTTAACTGTTATTTAAAAAAACCAAGTTTTTTCAATTGTGAACAAATGCCGATTTTTGACAACTTCTGCTAGTGCTGCCAGAAGTTTTTTAATGCTGCCAGAATACATTTTTAGAAAAATAGCACATTTGCACAAAAAAAACCGGTAGGCAAACTTGTGCAATTACCATCGTGAAACCCCCTATTCTAACCAAATGCCAAAGTGCGAATCGGAGTAGAATTCATTTAAAATTTGGTACACAAATGCCCTAAACAATAAACATAAACGTGATAGTCAGGAATATTTCAAGCTTCTATTTATGCGAACATTTTTTATAACTTTAAATTTTACAACACAAAAAAAAAACTGTTTTATTTTAAGCAAAAGGTTTAAAAAAAAAAATTTAATTGAAAGTTAATATTAAAATCATATTAAATAAAATACATTAAATAACCATAACTACTCTGCTTTGCTATATAATATTTATTAAAAAGGATTTCAAGCAATTTGTGCTTATTTACAACCAAGAAAATATTCTTTCCCTTGAATCCATATTGAGAAAGGTTGCCAAAGGCTTTTTATTATTATTTTATAATATTGTGAAACCATATTGGTAGCAACCAATAACTATGGCAATATATAATAATAACAATAGATAGTTTAATATCTATAAATGTGGTTTCATTTAATGAAAAGTAAAAAATATTAAAGAAAATCCAATTTATTTATTATAAAAGAAATTTTTGTGCTAAAGAAAATATTGAGTGAAAAAGATAAAGTGGATTGAAAACTATTGAATGTCGTTAATATTATTAATAGATTTAAGGACCAAACCATAATATGCATAAGCTAGCTTTAGGTCATGTCAAGAATTAAAGAAAAGTCTATCCAAAGCATAAGCAAATTAAAAAAGTATTTTAGGCCATAAACTTCAGATCCATGTTGCATATTTATGCAAAAAGGACCTAAAATTACAGTCCTGTAATTTTTTATTTTATCTTTTATTAAATTTGCAAATAACGTTTAACAAAAAATAAGTGATTGTTGTACATTCTTACTAATAAAAAATGGATACAAAATTAAAATATTTAAATTCCTCTTCTTCTTTATTCTTATTTTTTATTATCCATTTCAATTTATTTTATTTTTTTAGCAATGCACAAACCGTTGATTCCGTACGGAAAGTGCGTTTGGCACTTTTCTTAAGTAAATGACAATTAACGAAACTTAACGAAAAGTTTCATCCAGTACATTATAGTTGGCCACTATATTTTATATGTATTTGCACAGTTTGTTAAGTTGACTTAAGCGACCACATACATATTAAGGTTAGGCCTTTATGCATAATTTTAAATAATGTTATTGGTTCTTTTCTGTGCGTTATATCGTGTCAATGCAGGAGAAAACCTGTTTAAGGGCCAGGTGAAATAATGGTTCTTTTGGAGCCATTCTCCTTTACGTGTCTTTTGCTTTAGATTTAGATCATGAAATGATCGAATGGTCAGAAAAGACCAACGGCTTTTTTAAAAGTAATTTCTTGACAGTTCCATACGTATTATCAACACAAATGTAAAAAAAAATCAGTCATGTCACAGAGTCCAATTCGGAGTCCGTTCGGAAACGGAATTCATTCCGTATTTTGGTGCTTCAGAAAATTACGAAAAAACTTTGCGGAATGAAACCACTTTTGTTGTCATGAACAGAATGGGAGTTTACTGTATCTTAAAGGCCAAATAACTATCAAATTATACTTTCTATCAATAAACAAATATGTTTTCTTCGGTTCCGAACGGAATCGTACTCTGTGACATGGCTGAATAATAGAATTTCATGCAAATTTTATGAAAGTTTACAAGAAAATGCAATTTCATTTTCAAAATGTTGTCAAGGAAAAAACTTATTTCAATAATTGTTCTTCTTCTTTTGTTTATGTTATGTTTTAGAGTTGCCAAGACAATTACTCACATTGATCTTTAGGGCTTCATTAAAACCATATTTAGTTTTATTTATTTCCATGATATTTATCCATGATAATTAGAATAATTGTGTTCTTAATATTTAGTTGCAAATAATTCTTTATAAAGGGTGGTTAAATTTTAAGGGCCGATGTTGAATGTGAACCACACCTAAACATCAAGTTTTTTCTGCAGACTAACTCAATTTGAACCATGGAAAAATACACAGTTGAGCAACGCTTTAAAGTTATTCAGGATTATTATGAAAATGGGCGTTCAAATCAAAATGCATATCGTGAAAATCATCTTCAGTAATGAGGCACATTCTCACCTCAATGGATTCGTCAATAAGCAGAAGGGCCGCACTTGGGCGAATGATAATCCAATAGTGATTGTGCGGGTTATCATAGGGCCGTATTTTTCCAAAATGAGGTCAGTCAGGCAGTTACTGAGCTAACTAAATAAGATCGGCAAGCGTTTTTTTGTATGTCAAAACTTTTCATTTGCATAAAGTTTATACGAAAAAACCCTTAAGAACGCGAATTCGAAACCACCCGGCTTGTCGCCCTTGTTTAGGTAGATCAGTTACTGTGAATGGTGTTCGCTATCGTGAGATGATAATGAACTTTTTATGGCTCGAATTAGAAGATATGGATGTGGACGATATGTGGTTTCAACAGGACGGTGCCACTTGCCACACAGCTAACGAAACAATGGCTCTTTTGCGCGACAAATTCAATGGCCGTGTTGTCTCGCGTCGTGGCGATGTTAATTGGCCGCCAAGATCATGCGATTTGACACCCTTGGACTTCTTTCCTTGGGGTTATTTAGAAGAAAAGTTATACGTCGATAAGCGAGCAACAATTCAAGAGCTAAAGGATGAGATAATTCGGCATATTAACGGCATAAAAATTATGCCTCAGCGTCATCGAAAATTTGGACCATCGGATGGAGGGGTGCCGCCGAGGTCGCGGCGGCCATTTGGCCGCTATTTTGTTCCATACATAATTGAACCATACCAATATTATTATAATAAAAAGAAATGACAATAATTTCCTAAACAATTTGTGTTTTATTCAAAATCAACATCGGCCCTTAAAATTTAACCACCCTTTATATACGCCTAAAACAGGTTGCTTTTGTAACTGCTATTTAACACAATCCTGGAATTTCAAGTGGGAATTTGCATATGACAACACTGCTAGCTGAATGTTGGACTGAAAGTAAACAAATTAAAGTCACGTTTCCACGACTAACCCAAACCTTAAGGTACGATTTTATTGTCCTTATAAAAAATGTTCAATTATTACAACTTTACTTCAATCTACCAGGTAGGATTAAGTAGACTTTAACTTGTCGCTCACTTTAGGTTTAATTAAAGTTGTAATAATGGAACACTTTTTATACGGACGATAAAATCTTACCTTTAGCTATCGGTAAGTTTGAAAACGGGCCTGTTAGTAAAGCAGTGTGCGTGCATTGCGACTTTATAGAAATTACATTCATGTGTAAATGCTAGGTAGAGGCGTACACAACGAATTGTCTATGTCAATTTTAATTAATAAACGATTGTTAGATTTAGTAATCGTTTTTAAAGAGGGGTTAAGTTTTTATCCCTGTTTAAAGATTGTATTTCTATGTTTCTAATCAGTTTTCTTTATCGTACAAACAAACAAAAAAAAAGATCATATTGAATATAAAAAAATTCCAACAATTTTACACCAAACTTCAAAATTGCTTTTTCCTGCTGAAAACACCTTAAAACTTCTACTCGAAGGGCATTACAAATTTATTTGACAGCTAAATGAAAAACTAAAAAAAAGTAAAACAACAATGTCATATAATTTTTATTCTAAAAAATACAAGTACAATCATTAATTTTCTCAACATTGCGCGCGTAAAATGTTAAAAATGCGAAATAAAACAGGAAAAAGTTAAAAAAAGTCAAAAAAGACTCGTGTAGAAAAAGAACAACTGGCCATGTCGTCGTAATACAACACTTTTAATTTGACACTTGCTAGTTAAACAATAACGAGTCTTGGAGTATGAAAAAAAGGAATGCGTTCGCCAAAAAAAACAAAAAAAAAAAAAAAAAAAAGACAGAGAAACTTCTCCTGCACAAAACAATCACCGTTTGCTGTTAGACCAAGTCTTGTTTTCAGTGTGAAATTCAGAGTGAAGATAAGCCACGTAAAAGATACTTTTTTCATTTCTACACCACTTCTATTTGCTGTACTAGAAATCAACATTAGAATTCATGACATTTGTTCATGTCCTCGAAAGTGTTAGAAGACGTGTTTTGCACCTTTAAACTGCAATAGCCATGAGATACGTACGAACATTTATTCACTTGTATTTATTTGAACTTGTCTTTTAGGAAAAAGTATGGAAAACGTTAGTTCAGGCAACAGTCAAAGTAATAGACTGATAAATTAAATTTATAAAAAAATATCAGCCTTATCACAGGTTGCATATTGGCTAAATAGGCAAAAAAAGTGTAAAAAAATGTTTGCCCTCAATATTAATGGTTGTGCTATTTAACTCTCAGTTTCAGCTTTTTATTTAAATGATAAGTTAAAAAAAGTAATTGTAAAACAATCTTTGCTAATTAAATAAGAATGATTTATAATTATAAATTAATGGCTTAATTAAGAAATAGCGTACCTTGTTTTTTTTCAACCTCGCAATTCTAGTAATCCACTTACAAAAACAGCCACAAGAAAAGCGCTAACTCATTTCCATATGCTTTTTTTTAGATAACATTTATTTTTTAGGGTGTTGCGTAGCAAACAAATTTGGTAAACAAACGGCTGTGCAAAATCTTATATGCCCTTCACTGTAGTATTGAAAAGCCAGTTATTCCCCAGCTCATATGGTATGGGCGCTATCGTGTCAAACTCCTTAATCCGAAAACATATTTGTATGGGTGCTAGATGAAGAAATAGGTCGATTTCCCTGATTTTTAAAACCAAACAGATGTCATATGTATGTAGAGGTAATTTTCCCTCAATGTTATCAACCAAGCGTATTTCGTATGGACCTTGTACGGGGGCCAGGTGAAGGGGAAACAGATTTAAAGGAGTACCAGCCAAATGGCGTAATCTCATGGTGTATTCTTACCACTGGGTGGCAATGAATGTTATTACAAACCGTCCTCGTGCGTGCTCGGCTAAAACCCACACATACACCAGGGCTGTGGAGTCGGAGTTGAGGTTTTTGTACCGGAGTTAAAGTCGAAGTTCCATCAAAAGCTCGCGAAACCGACTCCAAAATTTTGCTGCATAAAAAATATTCCAATATTTTACAAAATAAAAATTCGTCGGAACTGGCAATGTAATATTTTACAGAATCGTTTTCTTGCTATATTTAACCATTTAAATAGTATAGCATTAAAAAAAATAGTTTAAAGTCAAATGAGGACCAGTCTCATACATATTTAGCATCAAAGTTGAAGTCGGAGTTGGTGTCAGAGTTCGCGTCGGAGTTGTAGTCGCACATAAAAAATTTTAGCGGTTGGAGTCGGAGTTAGAACTATTTGTTTACTACCCCTTATCCCTGACATGCACACACACACATACACAGGTATCAATTTGAGTGTATAATCCGACAAAAATGATACATTCGCCCCTTGCTTACTAGCCGGATCTATCTTACCACCGCTGCCTTAGGAATAGCCAGCAGTATTTGTCGAATAGCAGCAGCAACTAGGAAAAATTTGTCCTCGCTTGTATCCTTTATAATCGGTAGCTCTCCTGACGATTTATGACGCCACTTTATGCGATTTTGGCTATAAACCAGAGCAACTAGGTGAACCACGAAATTATATCTTAGTCAAAAAAGCTGCCTGTCATTAAACACATTTACGCCGACCGGTGATTAAAATTACATGCACTCTTACTCTTTACAGGAATGTGGCGAAAAAGGGGTTAATGAAAAGCAACCTTCTATCGCAAATGTAAAGCTTTCTGCAAAGAGAATCCGCCTGAAAGACAGGAAGCATTTCCCGCAAGAAGCATACTTACAGAGCTAAAAAAGGGTTCAACACCGGACTTAAGAAATCTGTCGTGCTCTGTCCTGCACCTGATTTGCCTGGGCGTGCGTAACCCAAAAGGTAGAACATCCTTGATATTTACTTATTTGTTCAAAATTACTAATGTGCTGTTTTCAGGTAACAGGCAACTGATTGTGTAGTAAAATTTTATATTAAAAACACTCAAAAAACTATTATGCTGCTTCCAGGCGACAAGCAATTGCTTGTGTACTGAACATTTTTTTATAATTTTTTTGACATCATTTTTTTCTTTTGTTAATATTATTAAAGCCAGCAGACTAGCATTTTGTGATATGAAAAAAAATTTTTGAAATCTTAAATTATTTAAATATTTTCCGATATTGCAGAATAAAAATCAAACAAACATTGTTTTTTAAAGTTTATAAATGCAGGCAACATTAAATAAATTGAAAAATTTTTTTTTGCCATATTCTATACGATTTTGTGCAACTATGTTTAGTGGGATTAGTGTTCGAAAATAAACATTAAATATCGTTCCTTAGTACTCGGTTCGGTAGGTTTGTCGAAAACACAAACGCTTATTGTCAAAAATTATTTTTGGGAATACAAAATTTATTATTAATAAGATTTCTATATGACGTGCTAATTTCCCAATTTTTATTTTTCATAAAAACACTGAAATTTATTGTTGTGGGAAAGCTGGTTTCTATGCGCATTTCGCTGGTTGCTTAGGCCAGCTTGTCAGGCAACTTTTTATAAAGACTGTAGAAAAGCTAAAAATATTATACAAATACACTAAAAGAAAAGGCGTCATAACGCTGATGTATTTTGACATCAGTACTATGACAAGCGTCTTCGTTTTTGACCCCATGACACTTTACATCTCTGTGATGTCAGCCTTGACATCACTAGGTCAAATTGTCATTAGGGTCAAAAATTTAAATTATGTCATCAATGGGATGACACATTGGCATCACAGAAATGACGAATCGAAGTCGGTTTTATACAGCATGTCATCAGTGCGATGACAAACTGTCATCAAATTGAGTCATTGTAATTGACCTTAAGTCTAATTAAGAGAATATCATTATTTACTTACCCGTTACACATGTTTATTAACAGAAGAACTTATAAGACACCAGCAGCTTGCCCGATATGGTTTTCGAAATAATTCTACTTGAAGAATTTTATGTATTTAAATAAATAATTTAAAAAAATAGAATATGGGAATTTTTGCTTCTAATTTTATTTTTTAAACATGAAAATAATTTTAATAATATATTATGGTATTATATATTATGTCATTGCACTGATGACAGTTTGTCTTTGCACTGATGACAGTTTGTCATCACACTGATGAGATGATATAATATGCCATCGCTTTGATGACAGTTTGTCATTGCACTGATAACTGTTTTTCATTGCACTGATGACAGTTTGTCATCACACTGATGACATAATATATTATGTCATCGCACAGATGACAGTTTGTCATTGCACTGATGACAGTTTTTTATTGTACTGATGACAGTTTGTCATTGCACTGATGACAGTTTGTCATCACACTGATGGCATGGTTAGAGTTATGCACTGTTAGAGTTATGACGCCTTTTCTATCAGTGAACACAAAATGTGGCGTCGAATTGATGTCACTATAGTCATAGCATAGATGACGCATAAAATACGACAATATTTTACGATGACGTTCGTCACTGGATTGATGTCACTTTTTGCCTCATTGATGCCATTTGTAATAACATTGATGTCACAATTCTGATGTTAGAGCATCATCAATATGAAGACTTAAATTTTTTGTTTGTTCATTTCTTTATCAATTTAAAAAAAAAGAAACACTATAGAACATTCAAATATATTGTTTGTCTACAGAACCATCCCAATTGTTCTGTTTTATAACGAAGAACATAACACTATATAATGTTTGGCTCTTTCTTGAAAATAGTTAAAAACGGTTTTAAGGGTTGTGTTCGTCTACAAATAAACTAAAAGAATAGATATCGTTTCTGGGTGTATGAGACGAATACCAAATAATGTTCTGTTTATTTACGAACACTGGTTGGGAAGCAGTATACGTATTTAGTGCTTCCAAATCTTAAATTTTTTTTTGCCGGGTAGCGTATGTCAGAAGCCGTCTTGACGGTTTTAGCAAAGGTTCTTATCTCAATATATTAAGAGAGACTGAAAAAAACTATTTTTGTTTAATTTGAAGCATCACATTGCGGACACCAAATTTAGCATGCTTAGGGCCTTGGCATGTGACTCGCTAGGCTTCACTTATTTCAAAATCAATACAGAGTTAATCGCTTGTGCGCGTTTTATAACTTGCACGTCTTTTGGTGCTTTTAAACAGCAAATGCACCTAAAAGAACTTACGTTTATGCACGTAGAGTGCTTAAAGAAAATCTGACTTAAAATAATCCACGTGGAATGTATTTTTTATATTTAATTACGAAAAAGGATGCATTTAATCGTATTTGTAGAAATATGAGAGAATGTTAAATATTTATAATCACACTTAAGCAGTTTCATACTATAAAACAAGCCTTTAGTATTATGCGAAAAATACAACCGTGACATGAAAATTGGCAAATATTTTTTTTTTGAATATTTTCAAACAATAATAAGATCAGGCAAGCATTTTCATCAAAATACTTAAGACTTGTATTATAGTGTGAAACGACCTGTATCCCTTATTAGACATAATTGAACTTTTTTTTAATTTAATCTCATTGTCAAAACGACGGCGGCATGAAATAACCCCCCAAAATATAACGCCCCAAAAAAAATATGAAATAACCCCCCAAAGTGTGGGGCGTTATTTCATATGCAATAAAACTCCAATTTCAAAAATGAAATAAACCCCCAATGAAATGAAATAACTCCCAAAATCAAAATGAAATAAGTCCCCAATATTTAGGGACTTATTTCATATGAAATAGTTCCCCAATTCCAGAAATGAAATAAGACCCCAATATAATACATATTGTTCAGTTTTGGTTGGGCGCAAAGACTTTTTCCTCTATGGTATAACAAACACCGGCTTCGCTAACTAAAGCTTTTCTGCATAGCCGGCCTTCGGCCGGGCGCAAGGATTTTCTCCTCTATAGTATTCCAAACACCGGCTTCGCTAACTAAAGCTTTAATGCATAGCCGGCCTTCGGCCGGGCGCAAGGATTTTCTCCTCTATAGTATTCCAAACACCGGCTTCGCTTACTAAAGCTTTTCTGCATAGCCGGCCTTCGGCCGGTCGCAAAGATTTTCTCCTCTATAGTATTCCAAACACCGGCTTCGCTAAATAAAGCTTTTCTGCATAGCCGGCCTTCGGCCGGGCGCAAGGATTTTTCCCCTATATTGTATTCCAAACACCGGCTTCGCTAACTAAAGCTTTTCTGCTAACCCGGTCTTCGGTCGGGCACAAGGCATTAGTTAGCGAAGCCGGTGTTTGGAATACTATAGAGGAGAAAATCCTTGCGCCCGGCCGAAGGCCGGCTATGCAGAAAAGCTTTAGTTAGCGAAGCCGGTGTTTGAAATACCATAGAGGATAAAATCATTGCGCCCGGCCGAAGGCCGGCTATGCAGAAAAGCTTAAATTAGCGATTCGGGATTTTCGAATTCGAAATTATAAAGTTCGGGACTTAGAGATTCCGATTTCTGAAATTCAGGACTTAAAAATAATCCCAATTTTTTTAGGATTCTGAAATTATAGTTTTTGATACTTAGTCCCTTTTTTATGTTTGGTAAACGTATGCAGTGAATATAACAAAACACAATTTGTCATCATTATGACTTTTAAAATATGTAATTTAAAAATTAAATAAGTCCCCAAAATATTTTTAGGGACTTATTTCATTTCAGATTTTTGGGGAGTTATTTCATATGAAATAATCCCCCAATTGAAAAAATGAAATAACACCCCAAAAAAAAGAAAAAACCCCCCAAAAATCGTTTTTGTTGTTCTCTGTACAAATTTTTGGGGGGTTATTTCATATTTTTTTTGGGGCGTTATATTTTGGGGGGTTATTTCATGCCGCCCAAAACGACACTGGCATCTGTGAGTTTAGTAAATGAAATAAACCAGAAAGAATTATAATTTTGTTTGGCAAGTGCGTATGGGAATGTTGAATTGTACACGCAGGGAAAAAACATGATTAATGAACGGTCACTACGACCATTTTTATTCATATTTGCCTAATATGTTTACCCTAATAAACTTATTATAATCCTTATTTAACCTAAAAAAATATATTTTCTCCTTTACATTTTTTAATTCACTATAATAATATTATATGGTGTTTTACACCTAAAAAGTTACCATGATCTAGCTAAACATACTAAATTATGTGAAATATTTGATACTACAATTAAAATCATAATATTAGCTGTACACGAAAGGTATGATTGATACCATCATTTTTGTTCGCTTTAAAACACATTCTCTAAATGAGCAAATATTTATTGCCAAAACAAACAGTGTGTGTTTATAAAGAACATAAAATCTTCTTCCACGTCATTTTCCGTCTGCGAGAGTCAGTTAATCGGGAAATATGAATGATTACAAAATAATTAAAAGTTTTTCGGGAGAAAAAGGCCATGAACGATTGCAAAATTAAAGAAAAAAATATTATACGTTTATTAAAACAGGTAACTTATATATATATATATAAATGTATGTATTTAATTTTAAATATATGCTAAGCTGTATATGATGTATGTCGCAAAGTATATGTACGTATTTTTAATAAAACATGAAATTTTTTAAATAATTTTTTTATTGGTTTTGTTGTTCAAATAGACATTTTGCATGGCATTGAAAAAAATAGAAACATGGTTAGGAAGATCATTTGTGTTTTTCTTATAAACATAATAATATTTTTGAGACAATAATAAGCTATAAACATGTCTGAACATATATTCTTACTTAAGACGTGTTTGTCACAATCATAACCACAAACATTAATGATAGTTTGCGATTGTGATTGTATCAACCATGTTTTTTCTTTGCGTGTAGTGTATAACAGGTTGGACCCATTCTACTCTAAATAGCGAAAATTATTTTAATTTAATAAGTAAAACAAAGACAAATTCGGCTGTTATTCTTATAAGCCGAGAGAGAGCATGGCTTTTATAAAATAAGCAAAGTATGTTTATAAAGTCTTAATATTTATGAAATAACACGGACGAGTATTGATTTTTTTATTTTTCTCGATACTTAAATTAAGTAAATTATGTAAGTGGGAAAATTTGTCCATAGGGCACGTTGTATGCGAAATTAATTCAATTATGGAGCAAAAATAATTGAATTTACATAAGAACTGCTTGTTTTTCTATCAATACTAAATCATAACAAATTTATATGGGTTTTTGAGTATGAAAAAAACTGACTGCCTGATGAAAGTTTCAGTAAAAAATCTAACGGCTTTGCTTAAGGGTTGGTTCTTATAGGGAAAACTCGCAAAAACTCTTACCAGCCTAATGAAATATGTTAATTAATTTTACTGAATTATGTATGTACATAAAAGTTTTGTAACATTAAAAAATTGGACTTCCCTAATGTTCATGTCAGTATGTATACTTTTATGCATTGAAATATTTCACCTGAATACCACTCATATTCCAACAAATATGCTGTACTATTCTTATTTTATGGGTTTATTTAAGTCGTATTTAATGAATGTATATTGCAGAAACATATCCAAATGCGTATTTTTATAACAGTTTTGCTTGTTTCTTTTCGTTTTTTTTTTGTTTTAAACCAAACAGAAAATTTTATAGTCTTTTTTTATGGAAATGTTTTTGTGTGCGAATGTGTATTTTTTCAATAAAAATGTGTGTTGCCAGATACCGAAATTGGTTTTAAATTGGATTTATCAGCAACCAATTTCGGGAGAACTACTCTTTGGTAGAAGTTTAGGAATAAATGCAAAACACCTAATTCTGTTTTTACGCGAATTTGATTTAACACGATCCCAAAAAATTTAATTTTGTTTTTACGCTTTTTAAGTTGCGTGCTAGGAAAAACTCACCACAATCAAAACAGGGGAACCGAAAACATCAGTCCAAAAAGATAGGAAAAAAAATTAATTAAAATTTTCTAACAGTTCAGGTTAGATGACATGTTTTCTGCAAAGAGACACACTTAATAATATTAAAAATTAAGGGTGAAATTGCATCTGCGGTTTCATCCGCATACCACACTTTTCTGGAAAAAATATCAAGTCGAACGTATGTAACTAAAATCAAGAAAACCGCTAGTGGGCTTAGAGTTGCCAACGATCGTGTAACCTTTTTATTCTAGCCTAAATATAGATTAATTACCCCTTTAATGGTTTCATAAATAAATACTAAAGTCAGGAAAACCGCTAGTGGGCTTAAAGTAGCCAAAGAACGTTAACCTTTTTATTTTAGCGTAAATATTAGGGTATTCATTTAATCGGGCTTTTGCTTTAATCGGTTAATCGCTCGATAAATTAACCGAGGTTTTTGTTTAATCGGTTAATAATCGTTTAATTTTGTAATTGATCGGTTAACCGATTAATAAAGTCTTTTTTTATAAATTAAGTAATTTCAATAAATAAAAATGCATAAATTATTTATTATTTAGAAAAAAAAAAAAATAACATAACAAACATAACAATTCTTGAACTTAAACGACCAACCCAAAAATAATTCGTATATGGGCATTTCCTCTGAATGGTCAACCAGGATGGAAAAATAAAATGTTGATAATCATCGTGTTTTATTGTTTATAATTATACAAAAAGTCTATGGTTTTATAAAAGAATGGTATATATGATATTCTATGATATCTCAGCGGTTTTACTTGAGGAAATTGGGCTGGAGACTGGAAAATTAAATATTTTCTTTTTAAGCTACTTCTAAAGACATTTTTATATTTAATTATTTTACATGCAAAAAAATTTGTTATGTTTGCAATCTTTCTTTAAAATCTATTACAATCCACAATCCATTACGAAGAAAAAAGTGTAAGGAGAACAAAAAAGTTCGATTAACGGTTAATTTACGGTTACAACATATGGAAAAATCGTACGTTCGTGACCCGTACGTTCGCGACCGGTACTTAAGCCAATTAAACAAAAACCAATAGAGATATTTTGTTGTGTAAATACTGGATAGAGACCTACATTAATACAGTCTTAAAATAAATTAATCACGTTTGAATATTCCGTTCCATTTCGCAGATTTTTACATTTCACTACTGTCAGCCAAAGTTGACTTTTATTTTGCGTACGTTCGTGAACACATAATTCCAACCATCATTATGAAAACTTGAACTCGATGAAATCCAATTTTTGCACTAAACATAGAGCTACCAAAATGCTATCGAATCGCAAGAAAAATGCTAGGAAAAGTTTTGTTTTCTATATTATTTGCACATCAAAAGCCCATATATGTAAACATATTTTTTATTTAATACATAAATATTACGTAGTAATTAAAGAATAAACTACAAGATAATTTTGTTAGTTATTTCAATAGTTTAAAGAGACTTTAAAATATAATCTTTTAGAAAATGTGCAGGATTTAAGCGATTCTTTTCTTTAGTTTCGATAAAACTTCACTTTGAAAAATTTCTTTCATTTATCGTAGATGTTGGAGAAATCGAAAGCAACGCATAATACAGAATATCTGATTTCTCACTCCTTTTCCTGTATTTCTGTATGCCATTAGAGTCCTGTTTGAATTTTTTGAAATGTTTAGCACTTCTAATTGTTTCGGTAAATTATGTCAAAAGATTGATATTATATGAGAAGAAACACATAACTAAGCACATACATATAAAAAGTACGTGAAAGAAAACGCTGTTGACAGCAAACACTTTGCAGCAAGCATTTTGTATCATAATCAAATTTTTAGGAATCAGCTTCAAGAGCAAAATAACCGTATATGAGCTCATTTTTCGTTCATAAATGATACTCTCGTTCTGAGAAAATGGTACCCTACCGATGAATCACCTCGAAGAATTATTTGTGATACAATTTGCTGATTCCTTTTTGGTCATATGAATGAACCATATGTGAATCCTTTTTCAATCGCTCTATCACATAATCGGTTTAATCGAAACAAAACATTAAAAACTAAAAAAATATACTATAATACTACAAATTCGCTACATCGGTTATTCGACTGCAATTAACCGGTTTAATCGTTAACCGAAAAGAGGCAATTTCAAATTTACTGATCAGTTAATCGGGTAGTAATTAACCGAATGAATACCCTAGTATATATAGACTTATTACCCCTTTAATGGTTTCATAAATAAATACTAAAATCAGGAAAACCGCTAGTGGGCTTAAAGTAGCCAAAGATCGTTAACCTTTTTATTTAAGCGTAAATAATGGTTTCATAATGGTTTCATAAATAAATATTTTGTACCGGCAGTTCGGCACCAAATGAGCGCCTTGATTTAGTATAATTTAATCCACATTTAGGTCATCCACATTTATGTCATCCAAATATCCAATTTGGTTTTTCGTCTTCAAATACAATATTCAGCCACTGGATCAAGGAATTATTTCAACTTTTTAGATTTACTATGAAAAGCAAATTTTCAGGTGCATTTAAGATAATTTCATGAATGATACAAATTAAAAACGCACAGACGATTGGATTTCTATTCTGAACTGTATTAAACATGATGCTTTTTTCTTTTGTTTTTTTGTTAAAATTAAATTTTTTTAAAAGCAACATTAAATTGAACTACATATATATATTTAGTGAATTCACAAGGTATCCTAACATGTCATATTGTCAAAATGTCCTAATATTTCACAATGGTTTAAAAATATTGTTGTTGGTTTGTTAACAAAAAGTGTCTTAAATAAATAGAACGTTGCTTGCTGTGTTTTTTGTGCTGTCGTAATTAATCAGAAAAGTCCAGCGCTGAGCGGCTGAGCCGTACAACAATATTGTGAAATATTAGGACATTTTGACAATATGACATGTTAGGATACCTTGTGAATTGACTAATTATTTTACCTGATTTAATTTTTTACGTGAAACCAATCCCTTCATTTTATATGGCTACTCTATCTTTTTTTACACGATATTTTTACGCGAGTTTTCGAGGAACGTAACTATCGCGTAAAAACATAATTAAGTGTAAATGGTGATATTTTTTTAAAAAATTTAAAATTTCTTTAATGTTTTCATTTTTAAAACAACCCAGAAAAAAAACGAAGTAGATAGCATTAAAAATGTAAAAGTTTTACAATTATAAACGATCGGTGAGTTCCAAAACGTTAGTTTCAAGGCAACTCGCTTTTTTAAATGAATTCTACAATGCAATCGTTTTTTACAATATTTTTTTTCTCCATTACCCCTCTTGGAAGCATTTGGCTTACACAAATTATCTCCATCTTACACGATTTGCTGCAATCGTTTTCGAAGTTGCGAAAATATTTAACATTGTACTGTCCTATTTCATGGAGTATCATGAGTGAGAATTTCCGAATGTACAAAATTTTTGGAAATCCCATCAAGTTTTTTTTTTGTTTTTTATAGAATCTCTAATCAAATTTTCATTAAGTATCCAAGTATTTATCATAATAGTTATTTATTATATATTTCCAATGAAACATATAGTTTACTGTATTTAAATACATATTATTCTACATTCAATCCCAGCAAGTGCCATATATTTCCGAAAAATAAACGTTTGGGTTGAATATGCGAGCGGTTGAATTATTAATAAGCCTTAGTATATGCAATATTTGTATTTGTGTTATGATAATTATTTATTATATAAATTTAAATATAACCGTTTTTCGTATCATATTTTCATCATAGTAGGATTTGAATTGAAATTTTATATGCATTGCCATTCAACCTTCACATATATACATATGAATATATGTATTGGTCTAGTAAAAGTTCATCAAAGAAGAATTATATAACTGTCAAATTTCAAGTGCATTAAAAAGAAAAGTTCTTTGATATACAAAAATTACATAAAAATGAGTGAAACAATGGAGAGTCCGTAATTTTTTTTTTTTAATATAATGTTCCAGAGAAAAACTATGTTTAAATATGGTCACCTCCAACAAAACTATTTTTAAAGAAAATTGTAAACATATTATGGTTAAATTTAACCATATTATTATCACCGACAACCATATTATGGTTAAATGTGTCCTCCATCAAGAGAGCACAACCAAATTATGGTTGTCTCCGAACATGTTATGGTCAATAATAACTAAAATATGTTTAACATTTATAATAGCATGGTTGGTTTTCAACCATAGCATGTTGCTCTTGGAGAAGAGGAAAATACTATTGTTAATTTAAAAACAAATTATTGTCATATTTAACCATAACATGTTTAGAGGCAACCATAATATGGTTGTGGCTTCATGATGGAGACACTTTTAACCATAATATGGTTGTCGATGACAATTATATGGTTAAATTTAAACATAATATGTTTAAAATTTTATGTAAAAATAGTTTTGTTGGAGGTGACCATATTTAAACATATTTTTTCTCTACGTGTGTATATCATTACCTTCAGTCGAAAAGGATGTAGTCCAATGTATAAATTTTATAGGAGAAGAGAAAAAATTTTCTAAGGTCTTTAGTTCTGAATATATTTGAAGTCTGTAAATCCAGTTTTGCTTCATTGATGACTCTTTATTGGCTTGCAAACCAACTAAAAATAATACATTAATGTTTTACATAGCTTTTTGTGACTTATCACCTTTTCTATTATATATTTTATACTTTTAATGTACATTTTAGTATGTCAATTTGCAAAAATTAAATATACAATAAAATTATTTTATTTATTTCAATGTTGACTATTAACAAATATTAATAATTTTTTTTTTAAATTTCAAAATTTTTTTTTGAAAATTTCTTCAGCATTTTTGGACTTAGAACTTTTACATATCGTTGCAAAACAAGAACTAGAAAAAATGTAAAAAAGAAAAAATTGACGGTTTATTGTTGTGACTTTGTTGAAGCTTTGATATTGTTACATTTAAGACCTGAGTGTTTTAAAATTCTTATTCACTTTATGGTCTTACTTGTATAATATTTTTAGCTTTTCTAAAGTATTTGGAAAAAGTTTCCTGACGAGCTGGCCTAAGCAACCAGCGAAATGCGCATAGAAACTAGCTTTCCCACAACAATAAATTTCAGTATTTTCATTCAAAAATTGGGATTATTAGCACATCATTAGCACATTTACGGCTTAAGGTACATATGTACGTATGTATGTGCAGCCAAAATTATTTTTGTCTTTCCATTGTTATAAGCTTTAAAATTCCTTTCTAAATAAAAATAATTTAAATAAAATAATTAGCTGTAATCAACTTAAACCAGAATAATTATATATGTATCTTTAGATTAAAACCCAAACAGTTCGACTTAAACTCATTACTTAATTTTAAAATTAGTGAAGCATATTCCTTCTTCCAAAATTTTGTTAACAATTGCATATGTTTTTTTTTTGGTCGAAAAATTGGTCAAACAATTTAGTATGATGAAGTCAAATAAATTGTTTCAAATACAAAAAAAAACATTAAATATAAATAAAATTATTTTTATAGCCAAAACGTTATTTAAAAAGATTAATTCATTTTAATTTATATTGAACTGATCTTATATTCTATTTTACCTTATTGTTGAGTTTTTTTTTTAATATAATATAAACATATCGTTTTTAATTAACTTTTAAAAACAAATTTTTTACTTGTTTTGTACCATAAAAAATTTCCGCCCCCTAAGGCTCAAGCTGGATCCGCGCCTGCCGACCACGGATTCTTGACAGTTAGGATTCTTTCTGATAGTTTGGTCGATCCACCTCCATTTCCTACGTTTTATTTGTGTGTGAATGGGTTTCTCGTTGGTAAGAATCAGAGATCCGCGTAGCTGATGTTGTTAGATCAGAATATTCTGCATATGATTCTGAGGCACTTGTTAATGAAAACCTGTAGCTTTTGCGTGATGGTGTAAGATACTAACCAGGTTTTACTTCCGTACAACAGAATCGACTTTGCTCATGCGTTGAATATTCTAGGCTTGTATCGTCTGGATATTTGTGAGCTTGTGCATACTGTTTGTAGCAGTGTGGCCATTTGGCATTTTGCGCCTAAATTTAGCATTACAATTTTTTATTTAGCTGCAAGACTTGTGGAAAAGTTGAGATTAGCACTTAATAGTTACGCTTTAATACTGCAATTAATTTTAAAAAATGCTTAAGTTATGAGCCTTATATAAAAATTTCTTTATGTTAATACGTGTTTGGGTTAATAAGACCTTGATTTTTTTAAATTAGAGAAACGTTGGACAAAGTGTATAGAGCTCACAGGAGGCTACTTTGAAAAATAAAATACGGTTACGGACTAGTTGACCCGCCCTCGTATTATTTAAAAGTCAATTTATAACATAAAATAAATCGGTGAACATTTTCTTAACGCTTTTCTTACTCAAAAAAGTTTTATTTCTTTTATAAAATAGATTTTCTGTATATAAAGCTGGAGACTAAAATTTTTATATAAGAATTTGGTTTGGCTTATCGAATCCTTAAATTGGGGTACATGAGCCAAACATTTTCTGGCAACTCCGATAAAAAAACCCATACTTATACGTAAATGTGCACACAATGTAGTTTTAAAACAAACATTTAAATAAATAAGCAAACATTTTTATTTATGATAACGAAATGAAGGAGGTTGGTTCGTTGGTTATACGAATATGTTCATTTGCATTAATGTATTTTTTTTTTATTAACTTGTGTTTTTAAAATAAAAACGTAAAACTTTTACCATTTAGACCATAGAAACCAAACAGAAAAACTAAAATTAAGTATAACTATTATACTTTTCATGAATATTATTTGGGATTTAAGTCAATTTATAAATACAGTCATGAAAATAATTATGTTAAATAAGATAATCATATAAAAAGTTCAAAAATATTTATTCATTCAAATTTGAATAATTATTTTTATTTTAAATTAAAAATAAATATTACAATATAAAATAAAAAATATTACCCAACTGCAAATGCAGAAGAGTTTTGCTAGTTTTTTTTTAGCTGTATTAGAAAATAAAGCTTATAAAAAATTCAAGTGAATGTGAATGCTTGTATATTTAATAAAGTGTTACTGCACAAAGTAGATAGGTAATGGGGATCTTGGCAGTATCCGGTTCCGGTAATAAGGTTGGTAATGTGGATGGTAATGCGGTTGCGGTTATGTGGATGATAATGCGGTTGCGGTTATGTGGATGTTATCCAATTCACGAACCATTTTCTATGCGGTTATATGGATGTTATCCAATTTCCGAACTATTTTTCTAGTTCCCAAACCCTGTGATAGGAATGATATATTTAGATAGAGCATAATTTTTCTAGTTTCGAAACCAGTTGAAAATTTTTGGTTTTGAAAAACAAGTTTGTAGATTTTTAAATACAGTTTTTATTGGGTGGCAATGCTATATCGAATTAGATAGAGCATAATTTTTCTAGTTTCCAAACCAGTTGAAAATTTTCGTTTTTGAATTTTAAAATACAGTTTTTAGAATTAATGCAACAGTCAAAATATTTGAATTTAGTTCTTTTTTGTATTAAGAAATATTGTATTTCCCTTCAGTTTTAGTGGATGGCAATGCTATATCGAATTAGATGGAGCATATTGTGGATTTTTAAATACAGTTTTTAGAATTAATGCAACAGTCAAAATATTTGAATTTAGTTTTTTTTTGTATTAAGAAATATTGTATTTCCCTTTATGATGACATTATGTTATTCTTATTTGCAGTTTGTTTTCTTTCCCAATACAATGTCTCCTAATAAGATTAGAATTAGAATTAGAATTTGTATTTTGTAATAAAATGCTGACGATTTGTCTGCTTGTTTATTTTAACATTAATCTGATGAAGAGACCTTTTTGTTATATTTAAGAAGCATAAACATGAGTGAGCATGTAAGAATGTATAATTTGTTTAGAATGTATAATTTGTTTAGAATGTATAATTTGTTTATAAAACAAAACATTAATTGCAGTTTGTTTTCTTTCGCAATACAATGTGTCCCAATAATATTTAATAAGAATTTGTATATTGTTTATTTTAACATTAATCTGATTATTGTAGCAAAATAGCGAATAATTGATTTTTCGTTATAAATAAAATTTTGGGATGCATTATATTTTTGTGTATAGCTAGAAAAGTTTTTATCATTAGTTAGTATACCGCAACATTCCTCAAAGTGAAGACATATTTTCCGCCATCGACACATTGATTTTTGCGTAAATAGATTTTAAAACATAAAACAAAAGAAAAGAAAAAAGTTCCATCAACCTAATAAAATAAAAAAAGAATTTTGAAAATCAATTGTAAACCTTTTTTGAAAGTTGAATACAAAAGAAAAAAGAAAAAAAAAAATCAGTTATAAACATTTTTGAAAGTTCAAAAGAAAAGAAAAAATAAGTTCTTGTTGTTAAAGAAAGTACAAAATAAAATGGCTCCTGTATATTGCTCAATTTGTTCTTCAAAGCTCAGCTGTCCAAAAATGCTTAAGGTGCATATGGAATTGCATAGGAATACTTCTAATTGTTTTGAAGCTAACGACTATGAAGTATGTCCCATATGTAATACGCATATTTCCAGAAAAATGCTTAAGGTTCATCTAAATCTGCATTGCGGTGTATGCAAAAAGTTATTTATGGCCCAACAAAAGCTGAAAGAGCATATGGAATTGCATAAAAATACTTCAAATAGTTTTGATGGTAATCACTATGAAGTATGTCCGATATGCAAGATGTCTATATCAAACAAAATGCTTAAGGTGCACATTAACCTCCACTGTCCCATCTGCAAGAAACTTTTCATTAGTTCAAGAAAACTCATTGAACATAAAGAAAGTCACAATACTACCATCCAATCACCTCTTCTTCAAAGTGCTAATGAAAAGCATTGTAATGAATGCAATGAATTAATACCGACAACATCATTTAATGCGCATATGAGAACAAATCGCCATATTGAAAATTGTCAAACAATTAATATTAATAAAAAATTAACTGTGAGACAAAGTAATTTTAAAGGAAGAATTGAAACCTATAGATATGTGAATGAGAAGGAAGAAATTCTGTTTCCGGAGGAGTTCTTTAGAGATGCGAAGGCAATTGTAATTGAAGAATTAAAAAGATGCGGCATCAAACACACTACATTTAAATTTAACATGGAGTTGTTATGTGAGTATATGAAATTGGTGGACGATGAAATTAAATTAGCATCAATTGTGCACATTTCCAAAATGATGTTAATAACGCTTGCTGAGGATATCTGTGAGTCATATGACAAACATGCAGACGAAATATCCACTAAAATGAGTGAATTTCAGGAAAGGGACAGTGGATGGACACTCACTAAAATAAATTTTGTAGAAGTAAATGTAAACAAGGCTAGCATTATAAGAGGATCCCAATTTATACCCTTGCCCAAGAGCATAAGCAATATTAAAGGAGCATGCATAAATGTGGAAAATAAAGATGTTTTCTGCTTTAAATGGTGTTTAATTGCAGCACTCTGTAGTGACTTAAGCAACAAAGAAAAAAGAAAGTGCAATTCATATAATATTAATATTTATAATAATAAAATTGCTGTGGATGACTTGGAGTTGAATTTTGAGGGATTAGAATTTCCTCTGCCTTTAAAATCAATTAAAAGGTTTGAAAAACAAAATGATGTAAGCGTTAATGTATTTGGATATAATGGTGAGTCAATCGTTGGACCATATTATATAACGATTGAGGAAAAAACTATCCATATAAATTTACTGCTTTTGCATTCCGGTGAACAGTTTCACTATATTCTCATTAATGATATTTCCAAGTAAGTTTTTCTTTACATTTATAAATATACATATATGTATATACTTATTTCTTTTTAATTATAATTAAAACTATTTTTATTTATTTAAGACTAATTCGATCTAGTATAACCTCACATAAGGGCAAAATTTATGTATGTAATATGTGTCTTTACCATACACATGATGAATCAATTTCAAAAAATCATAAAAATGTGTGTGGAAAAAAGATAACAAAGATGCCCAATCCCGAAGATGCGTTCATATCTTTTGTTAACCACCAGAAGCAAGTTGATGTTCCGTTCGTGATCTATGCTGATTTTGAATCAGTTTTGGAGAAAATAAATGAAAGTGTAAGTAGTAAGACAAAAAATATTCAAAAGCACATTCCATGTGCTTTTAGTTATTATGTTAAATGTAGTTTTAAGGATACATATAAAAACCATGTTTATTATTTTGGAGAAGAAGCATCAAAAGTTTTTGTTGACAAAATTGTTAAAGATGCAACAGATATTTATAATCAGTACCTAACTAAAGTAGAAAAAATAAAAATGACAATAGATGATATTCAGATTTTTAATAAATCAACAAATTGTCACATATGTAACAAAATTTTATATAATGATAAAGTTAGAGACCACTGCCAGCTCACTGGTAATTTTCGAGGAGCTGCTCATAATGAATGTAATTTGAAATACAAAAATCCCAATTTTATACCAGTGATCTTCCATAATCTTTCTGCTTATGACATGCATCTTTTCTTTAAAGAGCTGTCAACAATAAAAAATGCAACAATAAAAGTTATTCCTTTAAATAAAGAGCGTTATATTTCACTTTCTGTTTACATTAAAATAGATAAAAACCGTGGATTTGAAATCAGGTTTTTAGATTCAATTAGGTTTATGTCCTCGAGTTTAGATTCTTTAGCTAAAAATCTTGATATTAATGATTTTCTAACAGTCCGAGAACGTTTTTCTAATGAAAATCAATTTAATCTTATCAGGAGGAAGGGTGTATTTCCGTATTCTTACATGGATTCAATGGAAAGGTTTAATGAAAATCAGCTACCAAGTAGAGAGAATTTTTTCAATATTTTAAGTAATGAGGAATGCAATGTAGTCGATTACGAACATGCTCAAAAAGTATGGAGTGAATTCAAGTGCAAGAACCTTCTTGACTATACAGAACTCTACCTAATATCTGATGTTCTTCTCTTAACAGACATATTTGAAAACTTTAGAAAAATATGTAAGAGTATTTATAATTTAGATCCTTGTCAGTACTACACTGCACCTGGTCTCTCTTGGGATGCAATGCTTAAGATAACAGAAGTTACATTAGAGCTATTTACTGATAGTGAAAAATACCTCTTTATGCAAAATGGAATACGAGGTGGATTAGTTCAATGCTCCAAAAGATATTCCAAGGCAAACCACAAGTATATGGAAAATTTTGATGACAAAAAAGCATCAGAGTATTTGATGTATTTAGATGCTAACAATTTATATGGGTGGGCAATGTCTGAATATCTACCTTATGAGGGATTTGAATGGATGAATAATGAAGATATGGAAAATTTTAAAGTTGAAAATATCTCAGATAACTCAGAATATGGTTATATTTTAGAGGTTGATCTTGAATATCCTGACTCTCTTCATGACATTCATAATGATCTACCATTTTGTCCACAAAATAAAACTCCAGGGCAGTCTAAATTTAAAAAATTAATAGCAGATTTGACGCCTAAAGAAAATTACACTATACATTATAGAGTTTTAAAACAATGTATTACCAATGGACTTGTTTTGAAAAAAGTTCACAGAATTTTAAAATTCAAACAGTCTCCATGGCTAAAAAAATATATTGATTTAAATACGCTGCATAGAACTAATGCAAAAAATAATTTTGAAAAAGATTTTTTTAAACTGCTTAATAATGCAGTTTATGGAAAAACGATGGAAAGTGTTGATAAAAGAAAAGATATACGTATTGCTACCGGATGGGAAAATAGTAATAAAAACCATTTAGGGTTACGATCATTAATCTCTAAACCAAATTTTCTTAGTTTGACAAAGTTTAATGATGATTTGTATGCAGTCGAGCTGAAGAAAATGGAACCATACTACGACAAACCCATATATATTGGATTTTCGGTATTAGAATTATCCAAATGGAAGATGTATGATTTCCATTATACATATATGATTCCGAAGTTTGGAGAAAATTTGTCCTTAAATTATATGGATACCGATTCATTTATTTATTCAATTAAAACAAATGACTTCTATGATGACATTCGTAGCGATGTCAGTTTAAATTTCGATACGTCTGAATATACCCAAAACAATGTTTTTAATTTACCCCTCCTTAACAAAAAAGTATTGGGAATGATGAAAGATGAAAATAAGGGGGAAATAATGATTGAATTTGTAGGTTTAAGATCAAAGATGTATTCCTTGTCAACTGTCACTTCAGAAGACATTAAAAAGTCTAAAGGCGTCAAAAAATGTGTAATTAAAAAACTAACATTAAATGACTATAAGGAGTGTTTATTTGAGCAGAAAATAGTATCTGATGAAATGGTTGTATTTAGAACTAAAGCTCATCAGTTGTATACACAAAAGTTGCATAAAGTAGTACTTAATCATACAGATGATAAAAGAAATATTATGGAAGATAAAGTAAATACTAGAGCTTGGGGTCACTTTAGAGATAGAAATAACACTTATATGGAAATTTATTAAGAATAATGTTGTTTGTTTATTACTATTGAGATGGCAGTGATTAATAATAATATAAAAATAAAAGGCTTTGTATTTATACATATTAAAATAAATTTTATTATTATATATATATTAGATTACATCTAAATACATTTGTTTTAATACAATAAAAGTTAAAATATATTCATTTATTCATAAGTTTCTTAAAAATAATGTTTATCTGTATTTAGATCAATAATAATAATTAAATTTAAAGAAAGAAAAAAAAAATATATCAATAAAGTTAAAATGTAAGATATAAAAATTAAAAAATAAAAATAGTTGTTCTTATTTCAAATTAGATTTTCTCTTTCAAGTAAAACAGCATTTTTTAAAGCGCAAACTCCATAGTTGTGATAACTGCAATATGAGTTTTCTGGATACTTTTTATTAAGTTCCTTTAAATTTATACATCCAAAATCCTCTATATTAAAAACTTTTAGCTGCAACATTTGCTCCAACCATTTGATTTTTTCTGTTCCTTTTACATAAATTTTTGAATTTTTTAAATTATCTCTTAAAAAATTACAAACACTCTTAAATGATACTACTCCTGTATTCCAGTCAAGACAATGAAAATTTTTTATTAACCAATATGCTTCTTTTTGCTCCTTTTGTGATAAACAATTGAAATCAAAAGGTGGTTTTATAATGAAATTGATATATTGCTTAGAGTTGAAAACAATTGCAACTTCTTTAAAAATAAATTTATTTGATTCTATTTTGAATCCTTGTAAATCAATGAAAACACGTTCGCAATACATATTTTTTTTTTCTTATTTGTGATTTACAATTTATAAAATTTTCCGAACTTGTCCCTTTAATGGTACATATTCAATAATACGATCGTGAATGAGAATACAATAAGCTGATGTGTTTGCTGGAACATTAGTAGCTGTTTCAAATTCAATTTTAATATCAATTGGTCCGCTGACAATAGATTCATTTTGATAACTAACATCTACTACTATTATTGGAGCATTATTTTTAAACTCTTGAGATGTGAGAAGCGGCTGGGAGTCCCTCATATAGTAGTTTTCTTGAAACCTTAGATACATATCATATAGAATTGCATAACGTTCATTCTTAAACTTTATGTTAAGGTCATCATATGGATAAGACTCTGAATTTAAATGTACTTTTAAATTAGTCAAATCGCAGTGGATAAATTTCTTTTCATGTTGGAATGCAATCAAAACAAAACGAGGGCGTTCTCTATTCGCTGCCAGCTTAACATTCCACACATGATTTGTTGCCATATTTAGTTGTGGATTTATATGACAATCCCAACTTCTAAATGCAATCGGTATTGAAGTACCACTGTTTATTATTTTTATCATATTTAATTTACTAAAATCAGATAGTTGTACATGAGGAATTCTCCACGATATACTTGAAATTGTTAATTTAGCCTTTTCGGTAGAAACAGTTGAATATACAAGATTCTCATCATTTTTATTACGTAATAGAATCAATTCATGTTTTGCGTTCAATAATATTTTGTTATAGTCTTCAGCGAATCCCAAAAACAATTTAAGTGGTACATAAAAATTAAAATAGCCATTTACGAGATCAATATCATCAATTTTATTCCATCCAGCATTTTGCATTCCATTACTATCTATTGGTGATAATGAAACCAAATTTTTAATAGTACTTGATGTTCCTAAATGTCTCGTTTGATCAATTTCAACACCATTTACTTCGTAACGGATTTCATCAAATATATGTGCTACAAAATTATTTTTTAATTTAAAGTTGGCTGCAGAAGATACTAATTTTGTATTGCTATCATCTTTAACAAATCCTTCTACATATATAAAACTTTCCGACGGCAAAACATACAAGTCCTGATTTTGTATTGTAATACGAATTTCATCGTTATTATTGTAAGATTGTAAATATGGGGTATACGTATGGTAGGCCTTTTTAATTATATTTTCATCGGACAAAGGTTTATCCAGAACATCTATTATTGAACTCATGGTTTCTTCAATTTTAAATTTAATGATTTTAGAAATTCTTTATTTGATTGCGTTAAGTTTATATTTTTTAATGAATTCTTTGAATTTAATTTATTTTTCAATATTTTGTTAGCAGAAGAAGAAGAAGAATGTAATACTTTGTTTTTAAGTATATTCTTCTTGTAAATTATCATTATTTTATTGGCCTTAAATGTAATCGAATTGTAATTTCCTCTCCTCGGAAATTAAGTAAATCACCGTTTTGATCAACCACTCGCAGAGTAAGGGAGCTTATCTCTCGACAGTTGACTGGCAAATAGATGAGATTTCTAGGAATCTCATCTATTTTATACCCAGGTGGAACATTAATGCCAAACTCATGCAAAGTATGTGCTTGGGAGTTATTCATGTATGTGTTGACAGCTATATTACTCTCAATTCGTAAAAGATTTACCTTAAAAATATTAACTGGAAGATCTGAGTAATAGTCTTTATGAGGTAATAAAATATTTTCTTTAAATCCTAAAAGCTTGCCAATTGTATTTTCCTTATTAAAGTATATTGGATCATTAGAGTTTTTTATTCTAACTTGCATCGTATTATTATTAGCCTCAATATTAATTTTATTTTCAGGACTATATCGTTGATATTGTTCTTTAATATAATCAACTATGTCGTTTAGTTCATAAGATCCAATCGGAATTTCAATTGCTTGTTCACCAATATGAAACATATTATTATATACATCTACATTTGGAATACTATTATATGAATGAAAATCTGTAAGTGCACACTCATATTTTCCATCTAACTCAATTGGAGGAAAATAGTTAGCTGTCAACTCTGTTGAGTTAGAGCTTAACGTTAGAGTTATTGACATTTCGACTGTTGAATTGTAAATAAAGTTAAAAACGTAATATTCTTTATTTAAAAATAATTTATTTAATATTTTTTTTTTTTCTTATTTAATAATTATACATTAACTCTTAGGTACTATTATTATTCGTATTGTATCTACTCTTTCTTACAAACTACAATATATCAATTCTATTTATCCAAGAATTATGTTGATTTGAAAATCCCAACCATTTTACATATGCCATTTCTCCTTTAGTTTTAAGAATTTTTTCAACAAGGTAGGTATCAGGAAATCGAGTTTTTGAAAGTTCATCATCATAGAAACCACCCTTTATTGGATTTCCAAGATAGTCTTCCAATATGAATGTTGCGGGATAAGTATTTTTTACGGTTTTAATTTTAAAAATTTCGGTCGTCCAATTGGGAGTGTAACCTTTTTCAAAAATGTGTTTATATTTGCTTATGCGTACAAAATCTCCAACATTAAATTTAGATTTTTTAAATATTTTTAAATGATTGTATACGGTTTTCAATAATTTCATTTCGTTGTTAGAATTAACGTCAATTGGTGCCATTTTAATGGTGCGATGAACTTTGCTATTATATTTATTAATTAGATCTTTGTAAATATGAAGCCAATAATATGAACCATTTAAACTAAATTCTTTCCACATCATTCCTTTTAGAGTTCGATTAAATCGTTCTATTATCGAGGCTTTCATTATACTATATGTTGAGTAGTGATTGATATTATGGTTGTGCATGAGGGTGTTAAATTGTTTATTGAAAAATTCTTTACCATCATCAGTCTGTAAGTTTTTGGGTACTCGACCTAATTTTAAAATACTTTTCATTGCTTGAAATACTTCAGTTGCTGTTTTTGTTTTAAGTGCAACACCCCATGCAAACTTTGAGAAAGTATCAATGATAGTTAACAAATATCGATATTTTTTATTATATGTAGAATAGTTTCCCATTTCAACTAAATCAGCTTGCCAGAGATCATCTATTCCTTTCATTACAACTCTTCGACGTATGAAATTTTTTCGGGCTGGCTTATGAAGTTCATTTACTAAATCTCTTCTTCTTGAATCCATTATTATTAATAAGTCTACTTTACTTAAGGAAATATTGTTATCTGCTGTTCTTTATTTTTAATATCAAGTCTGTTATATACTTTCTGATTTAAGATTTTGATTCTTCTTTCAAAATCATTTTTAATTTTCTCTATTATTTGATAAATTTCATTTATATTCTTGCTTAATTGATCCATTATCTCCTTCTGTGTTTTTTCAATTTGAGATTGCAAAAACATTTTATTGACACCATCATTTTCTTCCAAAGCATTTGACATATGTTTGATTCTTTTGTTTTGAATGTCAATGTTGTTATCTGTATCCATAAAGAACCCAAGCAATTTAGGTGCATTTTTCATAGAAATTACGCCACTTGTATTGTTAATATAGTGACCAAATTTATCAACAGACATTACTTGATGTTAATTTAATATTTATTCAATAATGTTAGCTTCGTATAATTCTTCAATAATAGATACAATTTCGTTATTATGATTGCTGTGACCTGCAGCTTGTGATGCGAGCAGGAGTCTTAGTCGATCTATTAACTCATTTGGATCATCCCAGTATATATAGTTTGGTTTATTTGGATTTAAATTCATTAACCCACTTCCCATATAATTTTCTTTTGTTGTTTTTATTGTATCAGATGAACTGGGTGATTGCGGTGTTGTGGTAGATGAATTTTTAGGTTTAATCAATTTGCTAATAATATTCTGATATTTATATGCTCTTGTACCCCTTATATTACCATCTGAGACATAACCTCTTTTATACGCATGAGTATTAATTAATATTTTTTTATAAATATCTAACTCGGATTTATCATAATTTTTTGGTATTTTTTGAAACATTAATGAAAATAAACCTGGAGTGAGTGCCCATATTTGGTTTCCAACTTGAATCTTATCTTCATTAAATTTAATGTTACTATCTCCAAATTTCCATTCATTATTTGAATCTTTATGTAATCCATATAGTGTGTCTAACTCATGTCTTTTTTCTAAATATAACAAATCATTAAAATTTATATGATTATTTAGATTTTCTGCTTCTGGTTGAGAATAAAAATCATCATCATCATCATCATCATCATCATCATCTTCTTCAGAGTTAATTGCAGCAGTAGATAACATATATTTTTCTGGTTTTATTATTGGAATATTTAAATCTGTTTTAAATTGTTGTTGTTGTTTTGATTCATTTTTAATTTTATTCTTTTCAATTTTAAAATTTACTTTGGTATTTTTCGAACTATTAATAAAATTTTTCAAGGGTTCTGTTATGGGCTTAAATGTATCTTGAAGTTGTTCACGAGTATCAGCTTCACCAATTTTTATACTGCGAAATTTCTTCTTTAAAACATTTCTTGTCTTTATCAGGTCTTTTAAAACTTTTTCATTCATTTTTTTATCGACCATCAGATCAGATATTCGTTAGTTGTCAATGATTTTGTTGTTTTTGTTGTAATATCTTTAAAGGTTGATGACATACTAATACTTGTATGTAATATATTCTATAATTTATAATGTTATAAAATAATCAAACTGCTTTCTATATCTCCCATCATTTAATTCATCATCTGTACTTATAACCAAAAATCCATATTTATCCTTCCAACATTCTCTACAAATTTCATGAAACTTTTCGTAACTCATATCGCTACCAACATGATCAGCATATATATGTTTTATATTCATTTCATCTTGCTTAAACATAATAATCATATTAGCATTATCTCTTATTAAATGTTTAGGAATTCTTGTATATGTTTGACATAAGTAGAATGAATCTATATTTCTGTGTCTACCCATACAAAAATATGCACGTATATTGTTTTGTTTTTCACATGCAACATCATCGAATATCATAACTGAATTGTTTTGTGCTTCATCAGGAGGTAATACAGAATCATTATTTGAAAACGTGTAATAACCCATTCCTTTAATTGGGGATAATAATTTTCTTAAATATTCATACTTTGGCTGAAATAGTGATTTTGAGTATAAATAGATGTTTTCAAATTTCAGTCCATTAGGACTTTCTAGTAAGCTTATCATAACGTTAGTCTTTCCACAATTTGAAGGACCCACAATAAGCGCACGAATAGAATTCGGTAATATAGAACTATGTCTAGTTTTTAATTTTATATTCGTTGAAGAATCCGTATTACGAACAAAAATATTTTTATGTTGTTTTATTAAGCGCATCTTTATAACTGAATGAAATAATTAAATATTATGTTTTTCTTATAGAATAAAATAAAATAAAATAAAATGGTGATACTCTTTAACTACAAGCTTAATAACAATAAAACTGTCAGAGGAAGAGGTTTAGTCAATAAATTGATAAATTCACTTCCTTTTGAGCTACATCTTCCTGGTTATCAATATTGCGGTCCTGGAACGAAATTACAAAAACGTTTAGAACGAGGTGATAAAGGAATAAATCTATTGGACGCTGCATGTAAAGAACACGATATTGCTTATTCCAAAAGTAAAGAAATAAATATTAGACATCAAGCTGATAAAATTCTTGAGAACAGAGCTTGGGAACGAGTACTTTCAACCAATAGCAGTCTGCCAGAAAAATCATTTGCATATTTGCTTACAAACACAATGAAATCAAAAACTAAACTCGGTATGGGTATGACTAAGCAAAACAAAAGTAATAGACAATCAAAATCGAATAAAGTTATTGGAAGAAAACTGTTCAATTCAACGTTAAAAGCGACAGCAAAAATGTTAAAAAAAGAAAAACCAACAGATCTTAACGCTGCTATCAAGATTGCACGTAAAACCATTAACAAATCCTTAAAGGGAAGGAAATCTGAAATTGTAATACCACGCGTAATACGTGTTCCAAAAGTTGGTGGTGTTTTACCATTAATACCAATATTAACAGCTTTAGGTGTAATTGGTACCCTATCGAGTGGAGGTGCTAACATAGCAAAAGCAGTTAATGCAGCAAAGAATGCTAAACTCCAACTTGATGAAGCGAGTAGACACAATAAAAGCATGGAAGCCATAGCAATGGGTAAAGGACTTTACCTTAAACCATATAAGAAAGGATATGGATTAACTTATGAAGAAAAATCAAAAAACTTCTAAACAAGCTACCCAAGAGGCCATTGACTGATATTGATTTACGAAAATTCTCAAAAAATATTCCTCACTTTAGAGGAATTTTCATGTTAGACTCAATACCAAAACATCCCAAAAATATTGAATGTGGAATAATAAATTTGGATTTTACAATAGGTAGTGGTACACATTGGGTAGCTTACTATAAAAACAATAAACAAATAGAATATTATGATAGTTTTGGAAATTTACAACCACCATTGGAACTAGTTGAATACCTAGGTGGAAATATAAAATATAACTACAATCAACATCAAAACTATGATTCAGTTAATTGTGGACATTTATGTCTTGAATTTTTGTTTAAAATAACTAAAAAGAAATAAATAAATAAAGAAAACAATAAAAATTATTCAAAAAAAAGAAAACCACTAATTTTGTTATTTAATTATTTTTATTTTTAACTTTATTATTATTATATTGGTGTAGACACATATTGCTATTTTTATCATTAAAATAAAACTTAAAAACTGTTAAAGTTGGCGTATATGGGGTATTTAGAATTGGCTACAAAGATATCATCCTCCTCGAATGGTTTCAATTGCAAGTTTTTCTCCCCTTCCCTGGATATAAGATACGTTCCAGATGATAAATTCTTCAAATCTTCGTCAGTTAGCGTATTGTAGCGATATGGCAAAAACAATACATTATCCTCCAGCTCAATTTTTATTGAGCTCCCATACTTTGTTTTCACTCTACTTGCACTTAAAATAATGTGTTTAGATGACATCACAAGATCCTTAATGTGAATTAAGGATTTGCTATAGCTCAGAGTGTTAAATTTATTTATTAAGTTTTTCGAGGGTTCCATTTTCCACAACCGATCACGTTAGTTTCTTTTTTTCAACTGAGATTAAATCAATTTTTAAATCGATCTTAGTATATTTTATTAATTAAGAAAATAGTAATATATATATATATAATGATGTTAAAGAAAGAGATGAACATATACATTTCTTCCCTTTGCTCTAAACAAAGAAGTTGGTATATATAAATATTGAATAAAGCTCCAACTTTAATATGAATATGCTTGATTAAGCTTAACACTTCCACATAAATAAGAATCATACAGAACAAATTACCGAATGGCATTGAGTAAATAAATATAGTTTTCTCTTTCACTCCAGTTATTAAGTGAAATGTTGTGAAATAATAATAAAAAATTCTTCTGACATTTCACACTTGTATCTAGAAATTTAACAACGAGAAACATTTACAAAAAGGCAAGCAAACAAAGAGCATCAAAAAAAAAAAATGTGTGCCTTAAAGGAATTTACAATAAATTTTTTAAACGCATTTGAGGATGTTTTGATGTTCGAGCACAGGGAGTGCATTCAACATTTTTTGAGTATGATGGACGAAAATGAGGAGTTTGGTGTTGAAGATACTAATGATGCAGACCCACATTTTGAATGCTGCCCGTGGTACACTCCCACTTGTGAGGAGGGTCCTAGTCCGTGCAGGTGCACAGTTTATCATTTAAGGAAAGCAACTGTAGTAAATCTAATTAATTCGTACACATTAATTTATAATAAAAAATAATTATAAAAACAAAAATTTATATATACATGTTTTTTATTTTCCTTTTATTTTATTTTATATTTATTTTCTAATTTCAGTAAATAAAATGTATTCCAATACAAATAAAATTAATAACAATAAATTGTAAATAAGAAAAAAAAAATATATGTATTTAGCTATATTTATTATGAAGGATGAAATTTCAGCGTTTTGCGTCATTGTTTTTGAAGATTCGACAAATGAAATTGGGATTTCAATAACTTGAACCCCATAATTTGAAATGTGATTTCTTCTAGAGATATCATAGTTTTTCACTTCCATATTATATTGAGGAACGTTAGAAATGTTATCATCTCGTATTTCACATTCTTCAGTTAGACCACAGGTTTCATAGCTGGGTGGTGGTAGTAGTTGATTTAATGCATTCCAATTAATCGGTACATTATTGGTACAACACCTTCTTAGTAAAGTACAATTTGAAGACCATCGCAAATGCTCTGTTATAGGTTGATCAGTAGGCTCCCAATTCCAAATTTCAACTTCGCAAAAATAACACTTTGTTTTGTCATAATCTCCACTATAAAACATGCCACTCATAGCTAATTCCCTTTTATCTAACCATTTTAATGGCCAGCATACAAAGGTTTTTAATCGTTCATCTTCTCTATTAAAGTTATCGTTCATGCTATAGCGTGGCGTAAACGGAGATTGTTTAAAATGCTGATCTTCATTGCAATCAAATTTTAAATCTTTAACCATTTTAATTTTTTTTTATTCTATTTAATATTAAGCGCAATTGTAAAAAAATACTATTTTAAATCCACGATATATCACAATATACTTGTTATTGAAATAAATTGTATACTCTATTTATACATGGATATGTTCAACCATTAAAATTAGTTTCGAAATGTGATCCAATATCAGAAATAATAATTTTACTTTTAATAGAGTTTTTTTTTATTATTTAATAATTTCTTATAAGTATTTGAAAAAACAAAAAAGAAAAAAAATCACTACATCTATAAACTTAAATCTACTTCCATAATAAAACGATCTCCTTCTTCATCCAAATAAAAGCCGTCATTTGCCTTCAAAATTATCGCATCTCCCTCTTCATCATCTAGGAAATCGTCAATTTCCCAAAAAAAATCATAATACGCCAGCTGGTTGTTGGGGATTTTCATTCCTGGGTTTTTATTTAATAGGATGTTATCTATAGATGCGTCGATTATCCCATTAATACGCGTCTGCGTATTCTCCTCTACTTTCTCCATAGAATTTTCATCGACAAATACAATTTCGTATTGACTCGAATCCATTGTTTAAGCCTTCAATGTTTAAATGCAAATAAACCTAGTTTTCAGAAATATACTCCACTAAGCCTTTTATGAAGGCAAAATAAACAATATACAAATTCTTATTAAATATTATTGGGACACATTGTATTGCGAAAGAAAACAAACTGCAATTAATGTTTTGTTTTATAAACAAATTATACATTCTAAACAAATTATACATTCTAAACAAATTATACATTCTTACATGCTCACTCATGTTTATGCTTCTTAAATATAACAAAAAGGTCTCTTCATCAGATTAATGTTAAAATAAACAAGCAGACAAATCGTCAGCATTTTATTACAAAATACAAATTCTAATTCTAATTCTAATCTTATTAGGAGACATTGTATTGGGAAAGAAAACAAACTGCAAATAAGAATAACATAATGTCATCATAAAGGGAAATACAATATTTCTTAATACAAAAAAAAAAAAACTAAATTCAAATATTTTGACTGTTGCATTAATTCTAAAAACTGTATTTAAAAATCCACAATATGCTCCATCTAATTCGATATAGCATTGCCATCCACTAAAACTGAAGGGAAATACAATATTTCTTAATACAAAAAAGAACTAAATTCAAATATTTTGACTGTTGCATTAATTCTAAAAACTGTATTTTAAAATTCAAAACCGAAAATTTTCAACTGGTTCAGAAACTAGAAAAATTATGCTCTATCTAATTCGATATAGCATTGCCACCCAATAAAAACTGTTTTTAAAAATCTACAAACTTGTTTTTCAAAACCAAAAATTTTCAACTGGTTTCGAAACTAGAAAAATTATGCTCTATCTAAATATATCATTCCTATCACAGGGTTTGGGAACTAGAAAAATAGTTCGGAAATTGGATAACATCCATATAACCGCATAGAAAATGGTTCGTGAATTGGATAACATCCACATAACCGCAACCGCATTACCATCCACATAACCGCAACCGTATTACCATCCACATTACCAACCTTATTACCGGAACCGGATACTGCCAAGATCCCCATTACCTATCTACTGCACAAAAATACTAACTTAGAATTTATTATATATTTTCGTTTTTAGCTTTCCTCAGAAGTTGTTGAAAAATAAGTTCATTGAAACCCTTTTGAGTATCACAGCTCTTATTGTAAACATGACTGTTCCCAACTAGTTAGTGAGGCACATGAGTGCCTTAACAAGTTATAGTTTGCTTAAGGGGTTAAAAGCATACTCCACCCAGAAAAATTTACATTTTTTCTATGAACTTTGTTTTTCTTTTGGTTTCAACAGAAAAATAAAGAAAGTTAAAATAATTTACACGAAATGTTACCTTTTTCAAAACTTGTTATTATTTGTTTTACACTTTTTCAAAAGTTATGAGAGAGGCGTTACACAAAGTACTGGTACAAAATATGTTTTAGAAATATGAAACTGTTTTGAATTTTTTCTGGAAAAAAGTCTCATACAATAAAAAACAAAAATAAAAAAAAAAAAAAACCAAAAAAAATATAAAATGTTTTAAAATATACTTTATTGTTAATAAACACACAGAAATGTATGAATTTTATGTGTTACGACAAGTGCTTTAAATTGCTCTTAGAGATAATCTAATGAGGAAAAGTTTGTTTTTTTATAATAATTTATTACTAACATTAATGTCACTTAAAAGTGAACGAAGAAGATATTAAATGTTTTATTAAATAGGCTTAAAGGCGCAAAAACAAACACTTGAGGCCGTATACTTGATAATAATCATGATTGTTATTAATCATACGCCATAATGTACTTTGCGTGTAATCCAATATGTCGGTAAAGTATGTAAATGTGTGTGTCTCAAATACTATTTAAATGTTAATTCTTATGGAAATTATTTGCCGAATCAAAAGCTTTAAATGCCATTAATAAATAAAGAAAGATACGAATTTAAAAAAATTGTCTGGTTTGTTTTTTTGATTAGTTTCACGAATTAAGACAACCTTTAAAAATCTTCACAAATTTAAATAATTCTATAATTTGGACTCGGGAAGGATTTGTTTTGCAAAAGTGTGTACATATTTCATAAACTTTTTTATTCTTTGGGTCATAACACTTCCGTTTATAGACGGATTTTTCCAAGTAGAGCTCTAAAAATTACGATTTTATAAAAATTTTATGTTTTTATTTGATATTTTTTTAGTATTTTCAACGGATTCTACCGATTTACCTGGCTTATACAATTTGGACTCGGGAAAATCTGGCTTAAATGATTTGGACTCGGGAAGATCTCAGTTTCCTAAAAGAGAAACTGTATTAGAAAATAAAGCTTATAAAAAATTCAAGTGAATGTGAATGCTTGTATATTTAATAAAGTGTTACTGCACAAAAATACTAACTTAGAATTTATTATATATTTTCGTTTTTAGCTTTCCTCAGAAGTTGTTGAAAAATAAGTTCATTGAAACCCTTTTGAGTATCACAGCTCTTATTGTAAACATGACTGTTCCCAACTAGTTAGTGAGGCACATGAGTGCCTTAACAAGTTATAGTTTGCTTAAGGGGTTAAAAGCATACTCCACCCAGAAAAATTTACATTTTTTCTATGAACTTTGTTTTTCTTTTGGTTTCAACAGAAAAATAAAGAAAGTTAAAATAATTTACACGAAATGTTACCTTTTTCAAAACTTGATATTATTTGTTTTACACTTTTTCAAAAGTTATGAGAGAGGCGTTACACAAAGTACTGGTACAAAATATGTTTTAGAAATATGAAACTGTTTTGAATTTTTTCTGGAAAAAAGTCTCATACAAGACAAAACAAAAATAAAAAAAAAAAAAACCAAAAAAAATATAAAATGTTTTAAAATATACTTTATTGTTAATAAACACACAGAAATGTATGAATTTTATGTGTTACGACAAGTGCTTTAAATTGCTCTTAGAGATAATCTAATGAGGAAAAGTTTGTTTTTTTATAATAATTTATTACTAACATTAATGTCACTTAAAAGTGAACGAAGAAGATATTAAATGTTTTATTAAATAGGCTTAAAGGCGCAAAAACAAACACTTGAGGCCGTATACTTGATAATAATCATGATTGTTATTAATCATACGCCATAATGTACTTTGCGTGTAATCCAATATGTCGGTAAAGTATGTAAATGTGTGTGTCTCAAATACTATTTAAATGTTAATTCTTATGGAAATTATTTGCCGAATCAAAAGCTTTAAATGCCATTAATAAATAAAGAAAGATACGAATTTAAAAAAATTGTCTGGTTTGTTTTTTTGATTAGTTTCACGAATTAAGACAACCTTTAAAAATCTTCACAAATTTAAATAATTCTATAATTTGGACTCGGGAAGGATTTGTTTTGCAAAAGTGTGTACATATTTCATAAACTTTTTTATTCTTTGGGTCATAACACTTCCGTTTATAGACGGATTTTTCCAAGTAGAGCTCTAAAAATTACGATTTTATAAAAATTTTATGTTTTTATTTGATATTTTTTTAGTATTTTCAACGGATTCTACCGATTTACCTGGCTTATACAATTTGGACTCGGGAAAATCTGGCTTAAATGATTTGGACTCGGGAAGATCTCAGTTTCCTAAAAGAGATATTTTAAATTTTTTTTTTATCTTTTGGTCATTACTAGGGAGTTCGATTATTCGACTTTTTTTCAAATACCGGTTTACGAATATTACGAATAGTTGCTATTTTAAAAAACCCCGTTTTCAGTTAAGCATTTTTGAAATAACCGGTTAACCGGTTTTAATTCGAATACATAAAAACACAAAAATCAAATATGTTTTTGTAATAAAACGTTAATTTGAATAAAAACAAAACAATTTGCAAAGACTTAGATCAGACCTAACAAATATTTGACGATAAAATCCAAGAAAAGTGGGACCGGTAATTTGATCAAACTTAAGCTTAATTTTCAACAGTTTTTTATTGATTAACTAAACTTTATTTGTAAGAAGATATTTGTTTAATGTAATTTAGAAACTATTGAATGATATTTGATCTAGACAAACGTTTTACAAAAGCAAATAAATTATAGGAATTTAATAAAGTTATTATTTGAAATATTCTCCCAAATTTATTTTGAATGAGTTTTAATTTGTTGGTGGTTAAGCATGTCTATATAAATCAAGGATATTTTTGAAAAGTTGCAAACAAAACCTCTTAGCCAGGATTACCTATTTCAAATTATTTTGTTTCAGCATTATAGAAACGAATAGTAAAATGAACATGCTTTTTATGTGAAATATTTGTCAATTCGTCGACTACAATTTAAGACCTTCCATGACATTAATTGATTTCTTCAATTTTGTTTTTTAGTTCTTGGTATTTTAATAAATAAAACTGGTGGAAATTTTTCCAATATCGTTGATTCCGCCGGAATGTTGTAGTTGTCAGCATGAAAAGATGTTAGAACTACTTAAGAGTTTTAAGTGCCTTAAAAGGAATTTCGACCTCGGCCACACAATGGGCTAATATTTTACCAATAATTCAGTTTAGGCAGCGTATATTAGTAAAGTATTATTTGTCGTCTATTTGGAACTACTTCGAACGGAGTTAAGTTATATTTGGAGCACATTAATGTCAAGCCTGTAGACTAATTAATGGTGATTAATAAGTCGTGATATGAAAGAACCTTTGTAACTTAACATTTAAGGGCACTTCAAGCACCTAACTTTGTGTTTTTAATCGAGTTCGAAAAATCTCTAAAGATAACCTCTATATAAAAATATATTTAATATTTAGAATACTCTCGCACAAATTTTTACTTTTTAGCTGCACAGGTTTTTGTAGTATTTTGAATAGTTTTTGGTTTTTTTTTACAAGAACACACGCTTTTATTAGCGATTTGTATTTACAGTGTTCGTAATGTTTTTTGACCTTTGTTACATTTTGTTTTGACATTCTTCATTAAAAGTTTAAGTTTGACCAATATTCAATTAGAAAATGCTTAAATTACGGGTACATCTATAACGAGAGTAAGGAAAATGTATATAAAAATAACCGGTTTATTATACCAAAATAACCGGTTTATTCGATATTCGAAAAATGGGCACTTTAAAATAACCGACTTGGGCAAAGCTAAAATAACCGGTTAAAACCGGTCGAATCATAACCGTTCAATCTCCCTAGTCATAACTCTTCTGTTGACTTAGTGATTTTTATGACTATTTGTAGGAAATATATTCAACTAAAATTCGATATTAAATAAGATTTCTCTACACGCAAAGAAAAAAAGGGTGAAGTATGGTTAATATAAACATATTATGGTCTCCGCAATGTCAAAAAACAAACTATTGCTAATATTTTGTTTCTATTTAACAATAAAGTGTTTATCTCGCTTGAAACTTCAAGTATGGTTAAATTTAACAATATAATGTTACACTTAAATACACTTAAACAAACTACACTTAAATAAATTATGGTAACATTAAGCATATTATTGTCACCTTTGCCATGTGATGGCTAAACTTATCCATCCAAAAGCCATTACCATATTATTGTTGTCTCCAAACATGTTATGGTTAATAATAATAACAATTATTTGTTTTAAATAATAATATTTTATAGCATTGAATGTTTAATTTTATATTTAAAATAATATTTGTAAAGGAATTACTCTCTACAATAGTTGAATGCTTTTCCAATTCCTACTTGCTTGAGTTGTTTAAAATTCCAATCACTTTATTTTAATTACTGATTAAAATATCTTAATTTACCAGGAAATCAGAATGAATACTAATGAAGAACGTCACTTGCTGGAACATGAATTACAAGGGGATTGCTAATAAAAGTGGAACATAACACGTAACAGGACTACAAAAAAAAAAAAAAAATGTAAATTGACATTTAATAACCAAATTGTTAAAACGGCTAAAAAGAAGCATAACATTGACCATATTATTGTTGATTCTTACCATAGTATGGTAACTTTTGTCCCAATACTACGAAATCTTGAACATATTATGGTTAATTTTGAATATAACATGGTTAATTTAAAACATAATATGGTTAATTTTGAAAATTATATGGTTAATTTTGAGCAATATATGGTTGATTTTGATCATTACTATGGCTAACATTGACCAAGTTATGGTTAATTTTGAACAAATTATGGTTAATTTTAATAATATTATGCTTGATTTCGGGAAAATTATTGGTAATTTTAACCATATTGTGGTAATATTTTACCATAATATGGTAACCTGAAACATAAACATTGTTAAAATCCAACCATAGTTGTTGTTGCTCTTAGCATATGGTTACCTCCAACCATAGTTTTTTTCTGCGTGTATGACGAGCTAAATTGCAAATTTTTATTTTTGATATATACACTGAAAATTATTTGTCATACTAGAGCCTTCCAAATTTTAATGAATATCTGTGTTGTTGTAAATATATTGATATATCTTAAAAACTTACTTCAACATACTAAAATAAACAACATCAGATTCAAAAAAGTTTCACTTTGATTCGTCGCTCCAGAAAAACCTATTGAAGTACCGTGGATCTTTTCTAAGCATTTCCTTAGAAAACCGAAGCCGCTTCTTAGTATTTTGAAGCGTGGGGTTTTTTATATTATGCACCCACGAAGAACCGGGTGTGTAGAGATCATCTGAAGGATATTTCACCTTTTGGTGTTACATCATCCGGGGTAAATTACGACCCGAAAGGTGATAATTTGACCGTAAAAGAATAGCTGGCAAAATGACGTACACATTAAGAAGCCGTCGAGAGATATCGGAAGATTTATCTTTTCTGCTTTATAGCCGTAATTCAATGGAATTTTTTCAGGACAGAGTTATTGTAGTAGGCTAGAAGAGCATGACAGTATATTGTTGTGTCGATATTTTTTTCTCGGACATTGAAAATCTCGGCTTGTGCTATCAGGAGTATGCATACCTAGGATTCGAAAACTTCCGAAATAAAAGGGATTTTAGGGGTATAATGATTTCAAGGTAGACCGACGTGCTACCTCAGAACTTAACTGGGGTGCTGTGGAAGTCAGTAGCCCTCGGGAATTAACACACCGTTCTATTGGTTGAAGTCTCTGCGAGAAATACTTTCTGAATCTCGAGGACTCGAAAGATTGCCTTGTCCTTCTTTGAAGGAATACTTTCGGGGAGGACTTAGTGGCTGTAGTTAAGCCCCAATCGCGGGCTATACAGGGTGTCATTATTCGTATGGAAGCCCATGTAGAGTTGGCACCTGCGACGATGCTTAACCGATTTTTCGCCGCACTAAGTAAACTGACAATATAATAACGAAATAAGATTTTAAGTAACTGACAGAAAAAAAATCATTGCACCAAAAACAAAAAGAGTATGAGTGCTGGTGATTATAATCACCGGTCGGCGAAAAATGGGCTAAACCATTCTAAGAGTCTGGTACTAACAGTATGGAAACTGCTTTTGAATCGATTGGCAGTGCAGATTTGATAGCTCTAGGTCTAAACAAGGGGAAGTGTATAATTATTTTTGATTATACTATCAAATCGCAACCTGTGGACGAAAAATTATTCTTGCATACAGGTACCATGGGATTACGCCATAGTGCAAGTGCTCATGTAAATCAAAACAATATCTGTCTGGGTCGATATTTCTGCATTTTTTCTCTCTCCAATTTTACCTTTTATGTCATGCGAATATAAAAAGGGATATCTTCTGCTTGCCATACAAATAACTCTATCTTCCGTAATAGTGGTATTTCGTATCCTAGGCTTTCTGCTTGTGGTTTCAAACTACTTTGGCTTCATATACAAGTGAATTGCACAAAACACAATTGTTTTGAAAAAGAAAACTTTTGTGCTATAGCCGACATTGATAGTCTTTGATTCTGATAAAACCGCACAATAATTAACTCTTTCATTTGTGAAAACACGACTAGTTTTGACTCATTTTATAAACTAAAATGCATTAAAATTACTGCAAGGAGCTTTATTGTATTTTAAATTACACTCACTTTGTTAATTACAAAATGATAAATTAGGAAATTAAAACGAATTGCGTGGCCATCCAAAAACAACTACTTGAAAAATAATTTTGCATTAAAAACAATATAATTTGTCTGATCGTTGAATAATGATTTTTTCAGTTACAGAATTTTTTTTTTTAAAGAAACTTTAAAGGTCTTCATAGAAGTTACACTGCGATGGTTTCTTCTTAAAACCTCGTTTCTAATTATGTGGCTAACACTGTGTATTAAGTGTATCATCACTTCCTTTTATGGCCTGTATGGAAAATGTTCCATAGACTTGATAAATAAAAATAGAAATAAAAAATAAATAAAATGAAATCTTAATATCCTTTAAAAATTATAAAAAATATATATTTCCTTAACATGATACCATTACCAACTATTTCTATAAACTAAACCATACATGTCTTATATGTAATTTGAACATGTTAAACTAAAATACTGTAAATGTAATGACTTTTAGTTGTATTATAAAGACCCCCCAAAAACATGCAGTGAGATGATGACAATAATAATGATGATGACGCAATTCAATGCGACTACACACATAAACATACATAGAAAACTTATGAATATATATTTATTTACTAAATTAAATTAACTACATATACTTTAATGCAATTAAAGATTCAAATTAAAGCAAATATTCACCCAACAATTTACAATAAATACGAAAATTTAAAGTCACAATTACTCTCATTGAAAAGCTGACGTTGCACAGTGGCGCCATTTGAGTTTTTTCGTTGCAAAAATCATATCTTTTGAACCGAATAAGATAATTGAACAGTTTAAACAGCATATGATAGATAACTGTTCAGCCTATGAAATGAGCGTTTGGAAAGGGTGCTACGCTTTGTAGGGGCCTACTTATGGTTTATCAAAGTTAAAATTAGTAGAAAAATCAATTTTATGGTAACTAAAAAAAATTATTTTTACATTTTTAGA
This sequence comes from Pollenia amentaria, assembly GCA_943735925.1. Classification (NCBI taxonomy): domain Eukaryota; kingdom Metazoa; phylum Arthropoda; class Insecta; order Diptera; family Polleniidae; genus Pollenia; species Pollenia amentaria. Next base: position 191,380,883 of record OX031008.1, on the reverse strand, counting down.
TTGTTTTTATTTTTTTTCTTAAGGGTTTTATGTTTTAAATTATTACCCAACAAATTAAAAAAAAAATAATTTTTTTTTTAAATTTATTTTTTCAATTTTCTGTAAAATATTCATCACAATTCGTAAGAGAAGGTATATCTAAAAGACTAACCATTTCTAAACTATAATTATTTTGTAACTCTATTCGTGACTTCACATGCCGCAGGGAAGAAATAAGTGGATCGGAAGATGCTGCCAACAGGTTGAAGAGGTCCTCATTTTACCTTACCCTTGATGCTTTGAATGTGTTCTGCAATCTATATTTTTTATAAAATTTGTTAAGAGACTCCTGTGCTTCTTCAGAAAGCTCTCCAATTGGCAAAGACTGGTAATCAATTATATCTTTGCCATGCGCCAATATTTTATGGACGGTCGGGGTCAACTTCTTCTGTGGATACATTTCTGCTAGAAGAGATGCAGTTTTCGACGCATATTCTCCATATTTTGTAGAATTGACATTTTCTTTGCAGTTTATAACATCCAAGATCGTTCCCAATCTTTTCACGATTTGATTGTCAATTCCAATGATTCTAGTTACTGCCTCATCATTTTCAAAAAATCTCCTAGAAGTGTTTCCATCGTTTGAGTTACCGTATCCGTGCTTGGGACAGTCTACTTTTAGTCCAACTTGTTTAAAAAAAGCATCCTGTATTTGCTTCTTTCTGATCTTTTCCTTATCCTTTATTGATGTATTTTCATCGAAGTTTTCCTCCTCTTGTGGTAGGGTATACGCCAGTTTTAGCAAGAATTCCATAAACCTTATCCTTGCGTGCAATGGGGACATTCCATATTCGAAATTCTCCTCATTTGTAGAATCGTTTAAATTACCAAAGTTCTTCTGACAAATAATAATATAAAATCGATAAAAAAAAATATAAAAATAAAACGAAAAAAGGGGTTAAAATAGGTTTTTGCTAAATATTTACCTCCAATATAATTCTGTCTATATATATGTATATGATAACTAATTGAAATATGTTATAATTAAGCAGAAAAAGATTCTAATCTTAAACTCTTTACAACTAATTATATAAAATTGAGATGTAACATATTATATATGAAATAAATTGAATTGAATTGAAAAAAGTTCTTCTGACTCCTTTTGCAAATCGGGCATGACATTGTTGAGGTTGTTCCTGTCAGTTCGTTTACGACTTTTCCGTCAACCATGGTCAGGTGGAACTCGTAATTGCATTCAATATATTTTCCTTCTCCAATTTGCAGCTTTGTAGGCTTAATCTTGCTTATTTGTTCTTCAATGTCCTTCACTGTAGTCCTTATGAGTTCTGCCGATTCCCTTGCAAACTGAAACATTATTGGTCGGCAATAATGCACTGATGATGGACGTGGATTTTTCCAGTGTAGGGAATCATCCGATTTTAGCCGCAAAGGAACAACAGATGCCATAAACATATTTCCGTCCGATATTGTAGCGTCATCGGAAGATATCCTTTGCTTATAAACGCTTTGTCCGGATGATCCATCGCAGCCCCATTTGCTGATCAATGTCAACTTCTCAGGAAGAATTTTCACTTCCGTGAAAAACTTTGGTGTTGTTGACTTTCTAAACAGTTCAAATAATTTTAAATTTTTCAACGCCATGTTTTCAGTACTTAAATTGTTTAATGGTTTCAGTAATTGTTGCGCCAACTTTCAGGCGTAGACTAATCCAGGCATTATGCTTATTTTGCAATATAAAGGCTTATGCTACCATGCCTAAAAATTAACCTGTTCCCTGCATACATATGGATTTAGGCTGAATAATGCAATTTTGATATTATGCACGTGTCCAAATAAGATTTGTGCCTACCTGTAGGGACCATAAGTCAATATTGTTCCTGACCATTTGTACGCCAAAGTATTGTTTATGTGAGGTACGTACCTGCTAATTTCAATGAGTAGTTTTTTTCAAACTATTAGATCAAACTACTGTCAGTCAAAACATATAAGGGATGGACGCCATACAATTTCTGCAACCATGTCTTTTTAAACTTTTTTACCTCTAGAAGCCAAACGGGCACGTACGGGCAGATAAAACCTTTTGAATTATGTAAAGAAATAATCAAAGAACAGGTTTTGCAAATATGGCAAATATAGAAAAATATATTTTTTTTTTATTTTCCGTCAAAGTTGAAAAATAGTGAAAAAACGGATAGTTTTTAAATAGTGATTTACCAGGAGAAACACAAAGCAAACAGTTAATTTTTTTTTATCATTATACATTTAATAAATACATCAATCAATATAAACAAAAAATAAGGCGATTCGTTACCTATTTTTCGTGATATTACACCTGAAATCGCAAGAAATTGACTAAAAATTGTGTGTTTTTTTGGAAACCGAAAGTCGGTCAACTTTGAACGGTTATATCTTCTAAACTAAAAATGTGATATTATTAAGAGTGGCATATTTGAAATCGTCCTATAACATGGGTTTATTCAAAACTTCGTCGGCACTCATGAAAATTTTGATTTTTGCAACCTCGCTTGCTCTACGGGCGCCACTGTGCGTTGATAGCAAACTGTCAGTTGTAAACGAAATGCCATTTTGTTGCTATTATTGTTGTTGGTGGTGCTGATCTAAATAAATAAATATAAAACTGCAGACATATAAATAGAGAAATAAACAGCATCTGCATGCGGTGGCTTGTCTTTTGTTCTATCCTTAACAAGACTTCCTACAAACGGCCGAGCAAAGTACAGAGACCTAATAACGATTTGTCTCAATGTTAAGCTTTTAGATTAAACGTTTTTCTACTCGTCTGCCTGATCGCCTGAATGCCTGACGGACTGTCTGTCTATCTCTTATTGTTTTTACTTAATATCTGTAGCTATTGCAAATGTTGTCTTGTTCTACTGTAGGCGTTTTCCATTGTCGACTTAGTGACTGAATGAATGTGAGTGAATGCCATTAGTTTAATTTAATTTAAAGATGTTGTTTTACTAGTTTCTGTGCTCAACTTTGTTTTTGTTACTTTGCTTTTTTGTATACATTGGGACCAGAGTTTAGTTGACTTGTTAGTTTCTTTTTTTTTTTTTTTGAAAATTCATCAAATTGTTTAGATCTTATTATAACCACAATAATGCACCCAAAGAAAAAATATGTTTAAAAATGGTCTCCTCCAACAAAACTATTTTAAAAGAAAAATTTTAAACAAATTAGGTTTAATTTAACCATATTATTGTCACCGACAACCATATTATGGTTAAATGGGTCCTCCATCAAGAAAGCACAACCATATTGTGGTTGTCTCCGAACATGTTTTGGTTAATAATAACAAAAATATGTTTGCCACTTATAATAGCATGGTTGGTTTTCAACCATAGCATGTTGCTCTTGGAAAAGAGGAACATACTATTGTTAATTTAAAAACAAATTATTGTCATATTTAACCAAAACATGTTTAAAGACAACCATAATATGGTTGTGGCTTCTTGATGGAGGACCAATTTAACAAAAATATGGTTGTCGGTGACAATAATATGGTTAAATTAAACATAATTTGTTTAAAATTTTTCTTTTAAAATAGTTTTGTTGGAGGTGACCATTTTTAAACATATTTTTTTTCTGCGTGTGGAGAGGGTATTATGCGCATAGATGTTTATAACACCTTTAAATATTAGTCTTAGATCATCCAACTTGTAGTATACCGAGCAAATATCTACAATGAATCGCTTTTGCACTACTCATAGTCACTCAAGAAATTTAAAATCTGAGTGAGAAAATTCAACTTCAATGATTCACTTATACTCACAATAACGTTGACCTGTAAGGATGAGTTGCAATAAATATAAATCCCACGTCAATAGGAGGACTACGCCCCGATAGTCCAGATGGTAGTAAGCTAGTCTATCAGTTGCGGGTTCGATTCCCGGAAGGGACTCTGGTCTTCTGCATACAGGCGTAAAGCTTCGCGGGATTAGCATAGGAAAAAAAAATAGAAATATCATTCTGATACTTCAGCTTGATGTATAATATCAGAAAAAAACTTATAATACTTACAATTAATTTTATTCACTTAGCTCACCCATCCTCCGTTTGAACGCAACAGAGCAAACACACTACCTCATAATCGGGGCTGGAAAATAAAATTCAGCTATTTAACATGACAGACAATTATTATCGGCAGTTTATCACTTTGCTATTTAGGGAACAAGTCTGGCAGCCGTGTTGGTAATGAGATCGTGTGCGAATGATTTGCATTTTGCATCGTGTATACACATTGAGTTGAATCTAAATCAACCACGTCATAAATGTTGTTAAGTATATGATGGGTGATAACATTACAATAAATATGAATTCATATAAGTAGAAAAAATTGGGAATTTTGATTCAACTTTACTCACTTTTCAATACTCAGTATTTGTAGTTTTTTTTTTAATTGAATTATTGAGAAGGTTTTTTTTGTTGGATTCACAGAAAAACAGTGGCTTAAAAAGTATTAAAATTTAATTAATGTGATAATTGAATCAATTATTTTTTAAGTTGAAAGAAAATTAAAAATTTAATTTTGATTTAATTAACATTTTAGTTGTTTTGAAATAAATTTTCAATTAAAATTTTAAGTATATAACAAAAAATCTTAATTGACTTTTTTCGTTTAAAATAAAATAATTAAAACATGTAGAATTGTTGTTGGGAATTGTCAATATTTATTTAAATAAATTAACACATTGTTTGAAGTGGCAAAGTTTTTTGATCACTTTTTTTATTTTAAATTAAAAATATCTTTTATTGAAAATATTTTTTCAAAATTTTAATATTTTTAGTAATCAATATAATCATTTTGGTAATAGGTGCAAAATCAACAACTTGTTTGCTTGATATTATGAATTTGGAATAAATTTGGTGATTGGAGAAATTTAATAATTTTTTCTGTGAGTATCACATGTAAACGAAAAAAAATTACTTGGATTTGTCAAAAATCACTGTTTATATTACGTAGTGAAAGGGTTAAACTGTAGCAAATATATATATTATGATAAAATTTCGTCAAATTTATTTTTATATGGAAATAACACCATGCGATTATGTGATAATTAGTTCATAATTTATCATTTAATTATTAATTAAATTATTTGTAAATATTTTAATGAATATTGATAAAAACGAATATTTTTCTTTGAATCAAGCCAAAGGAAAATAATTTGAATTTTTTTAAGTTAATTTTTTTATAAAAAATTTTGTGAAGTTTTATATTAAATAAAAAAATTTCTTATATCTTAATCTTAGTCGAATAATATTAAAATAATTTTTATTAATAATAATTTTATTCAAATTCATGGAAGTGAAATAAGATTAAACTTGGCCAACAAGCAAATTAACCAAATTTTTAAATATTTAATTTCATTTTACCAAAATTGGATTTCAGTTATGTTATTACCAAGGGCCGGATTTTTATGCAAATTCATATTTGTGGTCGTCAGTCTGAGATCATCATAAACTAAAATCTTTGCGAATCATGAAATTAGGAATAAAATGGCTTCAATTTATTAGTGCATATTTTTGCATATTTTGCTATAAATGCACATTTTTGCATATATTGCTAACATTGCATATTTTTGTTGCATATTTTGAAAACAAAACTTGTTCTGTTTGTTTTATTCTGCGATGCATCATGTTGCAGAAGAGAAGAGGCAACTGCGATGATATTGATTTATTATGGGGAAAAATATTTTGCAAAACACCCCGCAATTTGCCGGATATTAAGAGAAGTATCTCGATTTATTTCCTCCTCTACAGCCTATAAAAGCCAGGTGGTGTATAATGCTGAAAATTTTACCAATTCAAGGATGTGGTGGAAGGATTAAGGATGGTGATGCAGTTTTATTAAAAAAGCAAATTTATCAAATATAAAAGCTCAGATAATGTTTGTGTCTTCAAATTATGGATTTAGCTCGGAGACTATTGTGAAATAAGAGAAATATAATCCATTGAGAAAGAAAATTTAAATAATTGATAATGCCATAAATAAAATGTATGCAGTTGTGGGTAACTTTAGTAAACAAATTCGTATCAAGCTTGATAAAGTTTTTAGAAAAATTAAGGATTCAAAACAATAAAACGGACTACTGGCATATTTAATTAAAATTGTTATGAAAACTTAATATTACACAAAGGAACTATTAGCATTTAAATATGTACTTCCGTCGCGTTGAACGGTAATTTTCTACGTTTAAAAGCTTTTTGCGGCGTAGCTGTCTTTACATTTGAAAATATAAAAAAAAAATTATATATTTATAAAAACAAATTTTTTCTTATTGTTCTTAATTTATTTTATATCTAGGTTCAAATATCTATCTAATAAGTGACTTAATTTACATCATAATTTTCCTTGTGAGTTTTCTATAGCGAAATTCAGTGTTTGGTGCAAATAGTCTTTCGAAAGAGCAAATGCAAATTCCGTAGCTTTTTTATGAAATCTAACGGTAACTCTGTTTATTTTGTTGTTGGATTTTGCAAAAGAGCTATGATATTTTGCATTTGCTCTTTCGCAAGACCATTTACACTTAATACTGAACTCAGTTTATATATTTTTGTGCTTCACTGTATTTTAACTTCTACTTTTCTGTTTATTGTACCTTATTTTCGTAAATGACACTGAATTTTTACGTTTTTATGTTATTTTTCTTCTTGTTATATTAATATTTTTTCTTATCATTAATAAATGTTTAAAAAAAATTAAGTGCATATTCTTCCAATTTTTAGCGCATATTTTTCTTTTTTAGTGCCTATTTTATGCGCATAAAACGCGATTTTAACTGCATAAAAATCCGGGCTCTGATTATTACCAATATCAAATAATTTTAGTTCATTTTTATTCTTCATATTTTGATCCAATAACAGTTTAATTTAATTTTAACAAATATTTGTAGTAAAAATTTTCATAGTAAGCAGCTATGATGTGTTTACTGTAATATTCAGGAAGCTTTTAAAAGAAGTTTTAAAAAAAGTAATTTCCAACTTGTTGCTACTCTGTTAGTTTGCCCTGCCCTATTGTGCACCATGTCTGTTTCTAATTTACTTGATTTTCTTTTGCCAGTCAATTCCTATTTCAAGAAAATGTACAAGAAAAAAAAGACTTAAATATTCACCACAGAATTTGTGTATAAAGAGAATACATTTATTTTTCAGCAACAGTTTTTTCTGACTTGTTTAACAAATAATTTAAAATGCAAAATTATCTTTTACCACATTCATATTCTGAGATCTCTTCTTTTTTCTTTTTTGACTTTTTCAGTTGTTTTTTTCTTACAACACTGGGTTGTTGTATGAAATATAGATGTAGTTGTTTCAGTAGTTGTAGTTTTTAGCTGCTTGTAGTGGTTGTATTATCCGTCTTTATTGTTATTATTGCTGTTGTATATAAAGTAGTGCTAGTAGTTGTAAGTAGTCGTAGCTTTAGCAGCAAGTTTCCAGTTGATGGATTGTTATATTTGTGTTAGACGGATACATTTATTTTGTATGTATGTATGTCAGTAATGAAAATTTCTTCCTTTTTTTTGATGTTGATTATTTTTTCTATTTTACAATTTTGTCTATTTTTTTAATATTTTTTTTGGAGCTGCAGTTGCATTTTGTACATCAAATTGCAATTGTTTGTTTTTGTGTATTTGTTGTTGTTGTTGCTGTCTAAGCATGCTTGAGTGGATAATTTTAAGCAATTAAATACAGATTTAACTTTATGCTTTTATTTGCTATTCATGGTATTCAAACTTGCTTGTGTGTGTGTGTATTTTTGTCTGCGTGTATGAGGATTAACTAACCCAGCAAAAAAATTGGTGGGTTAGAAAGAAATAAAACTGCTTAACGAGTAGCAGTGTATGAACTAAAAATGTAAGCCTACTTAATCCAATAAATTGTTGTTCTATGAAAGAAGAAGAAAGTGACAGACACAAGGGGGTTATTTTGTAAAGCCCTTTACCTAACGTTAAAAAACTTTTCATATACAATTTTTTTAATTTTTTAAATTTGTGTGAGAATATTTTAAAAGTGAGACGAAGTATTTAATAAATAAGGCTGTTAAGAATTTTCAAACAGAACAGCATATATCAAGACGACTAAACAAATATATTGTCACTTAAGGCAACTGTAAGTTCTTATAACTGAACAAATTTAATAAGCTTATTATGAAATGCGTTTTGCAATATAAACGTAAGTGCTTTCGTGTTTTTAAAAATAGTAAATAATTTGACAGCAAGCAAACCCTTGTAACACTATCAAGCTTACAATTATTCTTTTACTTTGCGTATTGCATATCCATACTGTTGTTACAATTAGTGCTAACTTAAACATTTTTAGGCAGTAATTTTAAGATTTTATATTCCAATTTTCCAATTCCAATTTTCCAATTTCTTACAAGTTGAATAGGCAACACAAGTAAAAGACTGCACGATATAATTTTTGAATACTAAATACTGTATTAAAATATTTTAAAAGAAACAAGTACTGTCTGGAGTATATTTCTTTGAATGCTTGTACTCTCAGGACACTATTTAAATTGTGCGACCAACAGTTGAATTTGGTTGTATACACATAACATTTTTATTGTGTGTTTGATTTTCACTATGAAATAGCTTAAAGGCAAATTAAGGATTTTTATAACCAAATCGTGGAAAGACCATGACAAATTAGAAGGGGCTAGAAGAGCTTAACTACAAGCTTTCGTAAATCGCTGCCTCTGAAGACCAATGAACAACTTAAGGCCTGAAGCAGTGTTGTCACTTTATGGGTAATTACCGGAATCGGATGTAATTTTTACTTACGTGGGTAGAGCGTGGATAATTTCTTAAAGGTGTAGATCAGCTGTAATTGGAAATTCTTTCGTTTTTAAGCAAATTATGTAAAGATTTTATTTTAGAAAAAAAAAATTTTACTATTTAAAATATTGTTGATCCAAAAAATATGTACACAGTCTTATCAACCAAAGTTATGGTTTCTTTTTCAGCAAAGATTTCTATCGCTTAATAAAGATTTAAAGAAGCTTGATAATTAATGGCCCCAGATGGACTCTTAGCACTGTTGCCAATTTAGAATTTTTAATGCTTGATCTAGCATTTTTTAAACTATAGCACTTTTTTTTTAGCATTTTCCCAAAATTATTTAAAACTTTTTTTTTAGCATTTTTAGCTTAAGTGATAATTTTTTATTTTTTCCATTAACTTGGAGTTTTTTACTAGATGTGCCATGTTTGCACATAAATATTAATACTGTTTTTTTGTCTGATATTAAATTTTATTATTATTTTTAATATTTTAAAGTTGATTTTGGAAATACAATTATTTAATTAAAGATTTTATTTGTTGTGCTTAATTCCATATTTTTATTCTTGATAAAACAACTGAAAATTTATTGTTGGAGGATAAGCTGTTTCTATGCGTATTTCACTGGTTGCTTAGGCCAGATCATCGGGAAACGTTTTTCCCAAAATATTTTAGAAAATCCAAAAATATCAGCAAAAAAGACTACAGAGGGAATGAGATTTACAAACACTCAAAAAGTCTTATTTGCAACGATATCAAAGCTTAAACAAAATTCCAACAATAAAACACCGTGTTTATCTTGTCTTACAAGTAAGAATAAAATCTTTAATTATTTTAAAAATAAATTTTGAATGTAATGGAATTTAATTGTTTTAACCAAGTTAACTTTTAAAAGTGATTCAATAAAATTTTTAAAGCTGTGTTATTTTTTATTAATTAAAGAAAAATTTTTGCGTCTTTTTTTGGGGAAATTTGTTTTATATGACTGGAAATCTAAAATTTTATGAAGATGTTTCCATGATTTACCGTAGGCCCCATGTAAAGCGTTTTTTTTTTCTAAAAACGTTTTAAAAATCATTTAATTCCAATAAAATTTTATCACTGTATTGAGATTTTGTTTAATTTAAGTTTTTTTGATATTTTTGATGAGCGATCTATAATTAACGATCGGCTCAACATAAAATCTATACCTGAAAATCGCCTTAATGCGCCTTATAACATTTCTGAAACAAATCAGGATTTATGTTATACGAATTATGCTATTGTGAGGTCAGGTTTTATAAAAATTGGCTTAAAATTTATAGATCCCATATAAAGCCCACTACTGAATTATTCGATTTCTCGGTGAAAGGTATTAAAGACATAATATAGCGCTCTTTTTTCTTTTACTTTTTATATTTTACCAAGTTCAGTTATAATTTACTATCAGTTATAACTGACGAAAGCATATCGTTAACTGGAAGTTAAAGTAATAGTTAGTTTTAACTGAACTTGGTAAAATTGGCCGTAATTCAAATTAAATGGTTTTTCTATTTATTTACATATAATATATTTTTAGCATTTTTTTTTGGCATTTTTTTTTAGCATTTTTCCTTCAGTAAGTTTTGGTAACACTGACTCTGAGATTTCGATAAATATGAGCTTCATAGTGATTTAGAACTCAAAGTTTATTGGAAAAAGGTATTCAAACTAAAATATATGCTTCAAATATTTCAAAAATTAATAACAACCAGGTGGAGAGGTTAAGTAAATAAATAATAATATTTCCTCCCCCTCTCTCTCTCCCATTGGTTCTTGGGAGTAAGTGCTAGAATCAATCCACTTACGGATAATTTCCAGTAATTCAGGATTAAACCAAGCCTACTTAGAAGTTCTTGAATCAAGTAGAGTTTGAGATTAATTTTTATCTCACTTTTACTTTAGTCACTCCCGTTCTCGGATTTTTATAAATGCGGGGCACTTGAAACAAGCACTCTGAACTTGATTTAAGGAAATCTGTATTTGCAATTGACACCGCTTCGGCTTGATTTAAGTACGGATCGGTTGATTTTTCTTTTCAATGTAGGTGTCAGTATTATAAGTTTTAGCTGCAACTTTGTGCCTCCCTACTAATCTGAACATTTTTAGTTACTTTATCTAGCTTTGATGATAATAATTTAAAAAACTAAAAAATATTTATCGATGTGAATGTCATATGTATTTATATATACCTTTAACAAGCATTTGCTTATTTTTAAAAATTTTTGTCGATATATTTTGGACGTTAATGCTTATACTTATTATGAATATATGTCCAGCATTTTACTGAGGGATCAAATATGTCATTCTTAATTGAAAACCCAAAATGTTAGCTCGTAATTTAACAAATTTCAGAATAATGATTTTGTGGCCGGAATTGATCAGTATGCATTAGGGCGGAGCGTCGGTGTATGACGGGGAAAAAGCCATCCAATTTATTTCAAATACTTCCAGAGTGTTGCATCTACCTAAATTATACACAAAACAATTTTTTTTTAAATTTTCCGACTTATCCCTTAGCCCACTATCAGGGCTAAAAAGCAAATTAAAATAAAATTGTTGGAAATTCCTCAAAAATTTGTATTTTAGTTTGCTAAATTTAAATGGAATATATTTTCATTATTTGTTTTAAGCGTACAATAAAGAAACTTAATTTCAAGGAGATCTGACTACAAATAAGTAAGTTATACACACTAAAGAGAAAAAGCTGATATTAAACCTTTTATTCAAATATCTTATCAGTCAAATTTTAATTTATAAAGCTTTCTTACAATAGTCCTTTTCCCTTAATAATTCACATACTTCTTGCTTAAGCCAACCTTTGGATTAAAGCTATGGATATCGAGCCCTTTCCGCAAAAAAGCTTTAGCGACATAAACACAATTTTACAGGAGAAGTTTTTTTAAAATTATATTTTATAAAAATTTTGTATGAAGGTTGGCGCTCAAACTAAACTTGTTTTTGCTATAAAATCGTTTCTGAACCTTATGTAACCATGACATTTTGATAGATGAGGCAAGTGTTGTCAATAAATTATTTTGTTAAAAAAAACGAAAATTGCAAATGATTTCGCTTAAGCTATTTTTGCGGTAAGGGCTCGATTTGTACATATACTAAGGGGAAAAAATGTTTAGTATAATAAAAATAATTTATGAAGAAAAAATAATTTCCACAATCTATTTGAAAAAGCCGATTTTATTTCCCCGACAAAATTTGCTTTAATCAAAAAAAAAAAAAAAAAAATTTTATATCTTAAACTTAATTTGTGAAAAATAAATTCGGCCTTTTCTACTTTATGGCTTATGACTTTCTTAATTTTTATCTAATGTGCTGCTTCCAGGTGATAAGCAATTGATTGTGTTGTAATTTATATGAAAATCACTCAGTTTTTTGAGTGCTTTTCATATAAATTTTACTGCACAATCAATTGCCTGTCACCTGGAAACAGCACATAAGTTTATAAATTTTTTATAATTACGAGGTTGGAACAATAAGTCCGTGACTTTTTGAATAAAACACAGGTTTTTTGCAAAAAAAAAAACCATTTTCCAACATAATCTCCTTTAGCTCAATACACTTAGTCTAACGTTTCTCCAATTTTTGTATCCCTTCCAAAAAATAGGATTGTACGAGGTCCATAAAATAGGCATTTGTTTGATCAATAATTTTATCGTTGGAGCTAATTCTCTTTCCACCGAGCCATTTCTTTAGGCTTGGGAAAAGGAAATAGTCACGAGGGGCTAAATCTGGAGAATATAGCGGATGAAGTATCAATTCGTAGCAAAATTTCTGGAATTTTGCCATTGAGACTGCACACGTGTGCACCCGTGCATTATCTTAATGAATAAGAACTTTTTTCTTTGCCATATGAGACATCACGGACCTATTGATCCACCCTCGTTTCTTTGACTGCGTATATTTTTTCATATTATTGGAGCAATTTAAAATGAATTTTTTTTTTCAAAACGTCTAAAAGTACACTATTTTAAATTTTAAGGTCTGTAACTCAATACACTTATAAAACTTATTGCATTTAGATGAACCGTTCTTGAAATTTTTGCCAATAAACAAAAACACAAAAGAAAGTAATTAATTCATTTATTAATGATGTGCTAATAATCCCAATTTTTGAATTTTTGAAGCCGGTGCTTCAAAGTCTATTTTGGAGAGGTGTGCAGGAGAGGGCGAAGGTTCTCATTGGCGACAGTAGGGTATCCAATTCTATTGACTCCCTTGAGCACCGTCGCAATGTGGGTTGTACTTGCCTATTTTATCGTTACTACAACGGGATGTGTTCTGATGAAATTAGGGATTTGGTTCCCGAAACCCATAGCTTTGTTCGTAATACACGTTTTTCCTCCAGAGCCCATCCTTTTGTGGTCGATTGGCCGGTGAATCGTACAACGCATTACAGGGAAAATTCGTTTTTTGGCCGGACTGTTCGTATGTGGAATAATCTTCCTGCTGAAGTCTTCCCTCTCACTTTCAACATGAATAAGTTCAAGTCGAATGTTCACAAGCACTACTCCCTCTTCCCTCCTTCCCATAACCTATTTTCCTAGTTCCAACACAATGCATTGCATTAGTAGGGGTCATCCCCTGAGTGCTGGTCCTAACAACAAAAAAAAAAAAAAAAGAAAAACACAAAAGAAAGTAAATGAATTTCATATTCGCGTTCAGCAACCTAATATTAGCTTGGAAAATACTGTTTTATTTTAGATATGACAAAAAAAACTTAGCAATTTAAAAAAGAGCCTCGTAATCTTATCTGAAATCTGACCTTTAATGTTAAAGATAGCGGATGTTTTGACTGTAATGAGTTACAACAACTATAAAAAATTTTTAATGTTTTATCAAATGATGTTTCACAAATTGGTCGATTTGATCTGTGTCCATGGTCTGTAACTAGATTTCTTCAAGAAAATTTATTTTTGCCTTGTCTTAATAACATTTTGCTGGGTTCTACTCTCGTAATTATTTTGTCTGTCTTTTTGTGTTATAAATGTTTAAAAAAAAACTATCTCGTCTACTTTAAAAGAGATGACCGAGAAAAACAAACTAAATGGACAAAGTTTTAACAGGTTTGTATTTTTGTTTTTTAGTAACATTAAATGAAATTACATAAGAGAAGGTCTAATATTTAAGGCAGGTTTTTCCCATATTTCATAAAAAAGCCCTTAAAAAAGGATAAAAGATAAAACATTAAAATCAAAATGACATTTTTAAAATGTTTAAAAATACCTTTTTCAAAGCCTTCAGTTGTTTTTCTTATTTCTCCTTGAAAATATTCTTTGAAAATATTAAAAAGGTCTAAAAAGAAAATTAATTTTTTTTAATAAATTCTAATAAAATTGTTTTTAGCTCGTATAAAAAACACAAGTTTTCAGCAGGATAATAACGAATCCAAGGATACAAAGGAAACATTTAGGGAAAAAATAAGTTTAATGGGAAATTTGTAACCTGGTCATTGTAACCCAATCATTCATTTAATAGCCGCATCTATACTATTGTTGAATTTGACATCTGTATGGTCGTCACATCCAATAATACCAGTACATAATTTTAGCTGCATATAAGTTTTATGTGTGTGTATAAAACATCTTACGGTTGAAAAGACATTTTGTTTATTCAACCACTTATGACACTGGTAAAATCTAGTGCCATAACATATAGAGCTTGTGCCATAGCTATTGTATCACAATTGTGATTTTAAGTTAACAGTTGGTTTTTAATTAAAGTTTTTGATATTTTAATTAGCCTTAAGTTTATCAAATTCAGTTTTCGTTAATTTATTTTTATTGAAGGAAGAAATTTACAATTAAAAATGAATTAAATTTTTTGTTAATAATTCTTGACTGAACACAGGATTGAACTCGGATCGAATTTACATGTTTCGAGAATAACCGCAACCGCAGATTCATGATTGACTATAGACTGGCAGGCGCCGCAGTGGCTCAAACCGTAAAACGCATAGAATTCTGATGATGGGAATGTGGTTATTCTCGAAATATGTAAATTCGAGCCGAGTTCAATCCCGTGGTCAGTCAAGAATTATCAAAAAAACATTTAATTGTTGTAAATTCCTTCCTTCAATAAAAATAATTTAATGAAAATTTAATTTGATGATCTTAAGCCTACTTAAAAAATCAAAAACTTCAAGTAAAAACCAACAGTTCAATTAAAATCATCAATTGTTAAAAAGTTAAACATATTTATTGAAAAAAAAAAAAAAACATAAAATAACCACAAAACTAATTATTGTTAACAGCTAAGGCACGAGCTATATGTCCTTCGAGTTGTGCTGAAAAATTTCAACAAGAAAAATGAAAGGCAAAAACATGAAAAACAAAAAAAAAATGTACTTTGGATTTCAAGAAGAATTCTTGACAAAAAGTAAAATACCATTTGCTTTAAAGATTGAGGTTTGACTAATGACGTCATCCGTCGTCAATGGCGGTGAGAGCTAAACGTCAAACCCCACTGAAGATATTGTGTGGTTACAATAGGAACTAGTCTGGGCAACCTGTCCGTGAAAACCTGGGTTCAATTCCTAGCTCAGTCAAGAATGAAAAATTTCAATAAATTTTAATTCATTTCATGTTGTAAAATTCCTGTCTTCATAAAAATAATTAAATGAAAATTAAATTCAATGAACTTAAGCCTGATTAAAAAATCAAAAATTAGATTAAAAACCATTAACAGTTCAATAAAATAACCACAATACTAATTAAAAAAAATATTTTCAATCTTAAATTTTTACAATTTTTAGTAATCAATAAAACCATTTTGGTTATTTGTGCAAAATCAACAAATTGTTTGCTTGATTCTATGAATTTGGTGATTAGCGAAAATTTTTAATTTTTTCTGTGCATAATTTTGTGATGATTGATTCATAATTTGACATGGGTCCCCTCCTGAAAGTAATTTTAGTACGGCTAAAGCTCTTACAAAGCATGATTTTTTATTCCAATTAGGTCAAATTAAGTTTTATAAGACTAGAAACATAAGCATACAACTTTCTGATGGTCAGCCCTTAATTAAACATAGGTCTAAACCGCATCCAATTATAATACCGATGGAAGTTTTAATAGAGATCGGTAAATAATTTATAGATCCCATATAGGAGCAACTCCTGAAATAATCTAATAGTCGGTGGACGGTATACAAGACTCGGTATAGCCGAATATAGCAATCTAACTTGTTTAACACTCATACATATAATATAAATCCATTGAATTTAATTTTCATTAAATTATTTTTATGAAGACAAATTTAAATTTAAATTTATTGATAATTTTTCATTCTTGACTGCGCTGAGATTTGAACCCAGGCGTTCACGGACAGGTTGCCCAGACTAGTTTCGATTGTAACCACACAATCTCTTCAGTTTGGTTTGCCGTCTTACTCACTCGGCTACTGCAGCCGGATGACGTCAATAGTCAAACATCAATTTTTAAACCAAATGGTATTTCACCTTGGTAGATCGAAATTTGCTTTTGAATGAATGATTATCTATTTTAATTGATTTACATGTTCTTCCTAATTTCTGTTTTTTCTTACTTTTTGTCAAGAATTCTTCTTGAAATCCAAAGTATATTTTTGTTTTTCATGTTTTTGTCTTTCTTTTTCTTGTTGACCTTTTTCAGCACAACTTGAAGGACAAATGTAAACATAGCTCGTGCCTTAGCTGTTAACAATAATAAGTATTGTGGTTATTTTATTGAACTGTTAATGGTTTTAAACCAAATTTAGATATTTTTAATTAGGCTTAAGTTCATTGAATTTAATTTTCATTAAATTATTTTTATGAAGACAGGAATTTTACAACATGAAATTAATTAAAATTTTTCTTGATAATTTTTCATTCTTGACTGCGCTGAGATTTGAACCCAGAAAGACCAATTTTAATTAATTTCATGTTGTAAAATTCCTGTCTTCATAAAAATAATTCAATGAAAATTAAATTCAATGAACTTAAGCCTAATTAAAAATATCTAAATTTGGATTAAAACCATTAACAGTTCAATAAAATAACCACAATACTAATTATCATATAATATAAATTTTATTTATCGCAATTATTCAACAATACTTAATAGCTCAAAATTTAAAAACTTTCAGTAGAAGCAAAACAATTTTAAATTTTACATTAAAGACATTTGAAAAAAAAAAATTCTAAACCAACCGTTTTATTACCAAAAAGTAGACAAAACAGCACGATACTTTTACAGCGGTTAGATATGAATAAAAAAGTGAAAATTTAAAATTTCGAGTTAATTCTCTATCGTTGAAAAAGTGCGATATGTATGTATGGGACTCCATATTTAAAAGGGAAAATTATTTGTATTATTTTGTTCGATTTAATAAATATTTTTGTTGCCACTTTACAAAGTGGTATTTTATGTAAATTAATCTAATACGTATTATCTGTAAACACCAAGTAATAAATAAATTACATACATTAATTTATTTGTAAACCAATTTTAACGAAAATTCCGTTATTTTTCATATTCAATTAAAAATATGACAATTGAAATGTATGAATATAAATTGCGAACTAAAGTGAGAAGAAAACACTATTTGTAAAATTTGTATTAAGCCGTAAAATACATTATCATCTATGTAATTTCATATTTATGTATGTATGTATATTTATGTTATAACAATTTATTTATTAATAGTTTTAAACACACAGTAATTGTATTTCTCGGTTGTAACAAATGTAAGTTATGTGAAATTGCAAACAAAAGATAATTAACGACATGATATTAATTAAATATTTATGATAAATAAATATAAATAAATTAGGTAACAATTTTATGAAGTAAAACAAATTAAATGTGTGGTTTGCTTGAATAATGGCGTATGTCTATCATTGAGGATTTTTAGCTAATTATGTCAGATTGTATTATAGACATTTTTTTTATTTAATATGAATTAAAATCATTAAAATGGACATATGTGGTTATTCGTGAAACCACAGAAATATATTAATGTGAAAACTTTAAATTTTTATTTTCACTGTAAACCAAAAAAAAAAAAAAAATTGGAAAAAACTATTATATTAATATGAAATGCATATTTAAACAAATATTAAATATCATTTGAGGTTTTAATTTTAATAAAACAACTAATTGCTTTTTTTATAATACTAATAAAAATGTCATACAGTAGAATTGTAAAAATATATAAAACAGCTAAAGCAATAACAATTGGACATTTTTAAATAAATAAAAAAAAAAAAAAATAATTCTGGTTAACTTTTGGTTGGTGGAAGAATCTAAAAGGTTGTGACATTTTACTGTTTGCATGTTGTGGCAAATTAACCCATTTGAAAACATAAAAATATTACAAGAATACAAGCAGTGATGCCAACTCTTGGGACACTAAACGCATGAAGACATTGAAAAAAGGGCTTAATATAAAAAAATTACCACTTTTGTATATGTGACCTTCTCCGAGAAAAGGTCCCTGTGTGAAAATAAAGTTTTAAGTAAAACGCATTTAAAGTTTCACTGTAAATACACCTTTAGTTGGGAGATGCGATTTGGTATAAAATAAATTTTTATCAGAAATTTAACTTATTTCATCTTATTCTATACCCTTTTAGGTACCAGAATCCACTCTTAAGTCCAACCCCGTTGTTTGACACACTAGGTCCCTTTTCTCGGAGAAGGTCACATATTATGCTTAAAATTTTCCTTAAGAAAAACGCAGAATAAGAAACAGCACGTAAAATTCTTTGACAATAAGGAAGAAGTGCTTAAGTTTATTTTTCTAGTTTTTTAATAGAGCCATTTTAAACTTTAAAGGTGTTTTTAGAAAATTTATCCCTATTCTAATATAATCATAACTTCTCTGCGGTTAAAGTTTTTTCAAGTTCTTATTCCTACATATTCCTGATGGCACATATCGAAAGTGACCTTAATTTTTTATTCCAAATGTTTTTGAACATTGAAAAAGGAGAAATCGTACAAAATAATTGAAAATTTGCCCATGTGAGCTTTTGGACATGAAGATCTTAAAGGTGCCATTAACTCAAATTTTGCTTAACTTGAAGTAAGAACTTTTTACTTTTTCACAGAATTTTAAAAGATTTATCAAAAAGTATTAATGATAATATTTTACATTCAATTAGATTCAGGTGTAGCTTTAAACAATAGTTTACACT
This sequence comes from Pollenia amentaria, assembly GCA_943735925.1. NCBI lineage: Eukaryota > Metazoa > Arthropoda > Insecta > Diptera > Polleniidae > Pollenia > Pollenia amentaria. Next base: position 191,361,893 of record OX031008.1, on the reverse strand, counting down.
ATTATACTTCAATATATCTCAAAAACTTAAGTAATATGTAAAAGTGTGAATGCAATATGTTATGAAAATAACAAGAATTATCATTCGACTTCATCGTTTTTTGAAATTTTTCTTAAAAATAATATTTTTCCTCTTACAAATTATTATGAAATTCGTAAGACATGTGGGATAGTGTAAAATAGCCTTAAGTAGCATTTTCATCCTTGGTCATCCTCGTCTTCATTTCATAAATTACTGACTATTCCATTTAATTAATGTTATAATAGAGTCAATTTTTTTTAGTTGAAAGAAAATTAAAAATATAATTTTGATTAAGTTAATTGTTTTGGAATAAATTTTTAATTAAACTATTTATTAAATAACAAAAAATCTTAATTGATTTTTTCGTTTAAAATAAAATAATTTTAACTTGTATAATTGTTATTGGGAATTGTCTAAACCTGACCTATATTTAATTTAAACACTTAACACATTGTTTGAAATGGCAAAGTTTTTTAATAATTTTTTTATCTAAAATTAAAAATATCATTCATTAAAAAAAATATTAAATTTTTAAAAAATTTAAGTAATATGAATTTGATGATTAAATACAATTTTAAAATTTTTCTGTGTACGTTTCGAAAGAGTTTATTTAAATACATAATTTAATTATCTTGTCTTATACATTGACCATTTCACAAGCTCGTAGTATCGTCGCATTCGTTGTACAAACGTCTAATAATACAATATTATAAATTTGATGTTGAAAATTTTTATACAAGTGTTGTCTTATAATACGATTGATTTTTATGTGTCTTGAAAAATGTTGTATTTATTCCAGGCCTGAAAGTGTTGGATTTGTTTACACAATTTTTCAAAATCTTTTTAGAATGTGATAACGACTACCAGAAATTTAATTGTTCTAAATGATTAATATATGTGTGATTCATTCGGATTTATTTTTCAAATTATTTCAATTCAAATTGCTAATCAATTAATATGTATTATTATTATTATATTAAAACTCCCATACCTGGTTAAATGTCATGGTATCGAACAATGTGAATGTAAAATTTTTTTTAAAGAAGAAATTAATAATAACCAATACTAAAGTAAACAATTATGACTAAAATGAGTTAATTTGCTTTTTTAGTTTTATTTTGCATATTATTTTTGTTATTTGGTAAAAAAAAATTTGTTAATTTTCTTTTATAGTTAACTCAATTGAATTGCCTCTGTATTACATTGAAATGATATTTTCTTTTTTTTGGCATTAAGCAATACGAGAAAGTACCATGCGGGAAATTTGTGTCAAGTGTTCCAACAGACTAGTCCTGGGATTTGTGAAAATAAACCAGGTACAAAAAGAATGAACTCATGACTAGTGAAAGGAGCACCAATCATTTAACTGGTATGTATATGAAGATCCAAAATGTTGAAAAAGTAATGAATAACAATACAATATTCACCGGTGGTGTGATAGATTTTTTTGGGGCTTTCTAAAATTTGGTTCTTAAATTTTGTTCTAGGACTTGTTTTATTGAAACACTACTCCATTGTAGTAACTAACACTAAACATGTTCATTGAAAATAGATGTGTGACTTGTCAAATGGTGGCTGTTAGGTATCAATTGAGCCCCTTCAATGACAACCCCATGTAAAAGTGATAGGTCCCATTCAAATAAAGTGTTAGAACTAGAACCGGCCTCTACCACCAAAGACATATCACGGGACTACTTTGGTGCCAGTTCGCTTCCCTCTAGGGTAACGATACAAAAAAATTTGTGTATTCTAAAGTACATAAACAAAACTCGTATTTTTTTTTTAACAATAAGCCAATTTGACAAATATTTAATATAAAATTAATGTCTTCAACAACATTTTATTTTTAAGCAAATTCATGGCACTTAACTTCAGCGTTTAAGTACGGATATCAACACAGAAAAAAGTGTTTTATCAATTAACAAAATGGTTTAAAAAGTATTAAAATTTCATTATTGTGATAATTGAATCAATTATTTTTTTAGTTGAAAGAAAATTAAAAATTTAATTTTCATTTAATTAACATTTTAGTTGTTTTGAAATAAATTTTCAATTAAAATTTTAATTAAATAACAAAAAATATTAATTTAAACATGTAGAATTGTTGTTGGGAATTGTCAATATTTATTTAAATAAATTAACACATTGTGTGAAATGGCAATTTTTTTTGATCACTTTTGTAATTAAAATTAACAATATCATTTATTGAAAATATTTTTTCAAAATTTTAATATTTTTAGTAATCAATATAATCATTTTGGTAATAGGTGCAAAATTAACAACTTGTTTGCTTGATATTATGAATTAAGAACAAATTTGGTGATTTTAGAAATTTAATAATTTTTTCTGTGAATATATTTCAAGCAAAATTAGAAAGTGTAATAAATGAATTGTTACCAGTGCATTTTTCCACTCACACGTTTTTGAATGTTTAAGACAGTTTTCACAATATGTGACAGCGCATAGAGAAAGGGACCAGTAAGGTAAAGGGAACTGTAAAAACCAACTACACAAAACAAGAGGTAGGGACGACCTACGCGCGTTTTCAAGGTTGATAAACACGTTCCTGACGTCATGAGATGTGTCGCTTTCAAATCAGACCAATAACAACACGCTCAGTGATGGTACACTAAAGATAAACGTATTTAAATCTTTAAAATGGCTCTCCTGAACAAAACCCTTAGGTTCCTTTCTATTTTGCGCGTCACATATGATATTTGGAAAAAAAAAAAAAATTTGACATCTGATATCTAAATTTAACATAGCCTTTTGATGTCTCCTGTCGTCCATCCTTGCACACATGTCATGCCAGCTAAGCCGTTGTGCCTTTATAAATTTCACTAAACTTACCTTCACAAAGTCCAAGCACTTTTTCGTTGCTTCTTCAGACAAACTTACCATTTAAGTCTTGCCTTAGGCCAAATATTTTACGGAGTATTTTTCTTCCAAATATTCGCTAGCGCTGCTTTTTATTAGAAGTCAAAGACCAGGTTTATAGTTTTATATATATTAAAAGTATTATATATATTTATATTGCATGTTTTCGAGATAAGTTTGGTTGTGAAGAATTTCTGATGTGTAAAATAAAGATGCTCTATTTTACGCAGCTTTTAAACCTTACTTATGCTGTCTTGCATACTGCTAAAATTTCTTAGAACGGTTCCCAAGTTTGTAAAACTGGAAACTCCCTCAAAGTGTAAGTCTCCGATTTTAATTTTTGAACAGTTCATCTGTTTTTAATCGCAGACATTTTCAAACATTTGTTGTCTTGTCTTTATTTATATTAAGACCAACAGCCTTTTCTCTCTATTTGTGAATAAATCCTCACTTTGGCGGTTGTTTCTTGTTTAAATTAAGATATTATCTGCATATGCAATAGTGAGAGCAGATCTGCTGACTACGTTGCCGGCTCTTACATGGCCTTTAACTGTATAGCGTAGCACAAAATTGGAAGCGAGTGGCCTTGTTTTATTTCGCTTTTTATATGAAAGGTGTCAATTTATTTCTGTTGAATGACAACCTTGGCCGTAGACCAAGAGCATTGTACAAACTAGAAAGCACTACCTACGGGGAAATTTGTTATCATATTTTTACCTGAAGTTGTAGATACCAGATGCATTAATTTTTATTGCGTTTAATGCAGGGCTGTAGAGTCGTCCAAAAAAGTACTAACTCCGACTCCGACTCCAAACGCTGAAATTTTTTAAGTGCGACTCCGACTCCGACTCACGACTCCGACTCCTACTCTAACCGTGATGCGAATTGAATGAGACGTAAAATTATTTCTCTTTTGTGTAGAAACATCTTTATTAAACGAATTATGGGAATCTCCGCGTAATGTGCATAAGAAAAACATGATTGTTATGCACAGAAAAAATTTTTGCCAAAAATTTTTTAATTAAATAATTAATTGGTGAACATTAATTTCTTCAATTATTTTTTTTGTTTGCTGCAATTAATTTTTTTAATCAAAACACAAAAATGTAATTATTTTTGTATAAGTTGTGTATTTTTTTAATTGATGCAATTAATTTTTTAATTGATTAAATTTGTGTGGCATGACTCGAAAATACAAATCCGTTAATTGATATGATCAATTCTTTTGCAGGGGCAAAATTAGTAAAAAATTTAATTGTCTGAACGAATTGTTTAATTAAAGTCTATTTTCTATTTTTTCTGTGTGGTTGGAATTAAAGGCAGGCCGATAAAGATGTTTCTACACAAAAGAGAAATAATTTTACGTCACAATTTTACTAATACATACTAGTATTTATGCGCTATAGCAACACTTATTCTGTACAATGTTGAAAATATTTCAGCGTTGATGGTTAAAAAATTCTGATGTTAAAATTATTGGCAATTCCTGTCATTAACATTTTTTAGCATGAGTAAATTATTTAAAAAATCACACATCTTTTTCAACTAGATCAATAACTGAGTATAAGTTTTGCTAATGTAATTTAGACTTTTTCCCGCACGTATAAAAAATATACCTAAATATACTTAAATAGTAAAGTACTTGAATCAACTATTTCTCATAAAATAAATTAAAATCTACTTATTCATATTGATCTGCAAAATATTGCATCGCCAATTTCGAAGAATTTTTATATTGGAAAATATTAGAAATTTTTTAAATTTTTTATGCCGAAAAATTTTGGAGTCGGAGTCGCGCGTTTTTTTGGGTACTGCGACTCCGACTCCGGTACAAAAACCTCAACTCCGACTCCACAGCCCTGGCTTAATGGCAATTTCTGTTTCTTAGCCATTTAATATGACGGTAGAATGTTGCCCTAATTGTTAACAAATTTGTGTACAATTGAATCGCTAAGTGCAGAAAGGGAACTTCTTCAAAATATACTTTTTGAGATAATCAATAAAAAGTGTGTAGTAATATTACACTTTTAACACTAGTTTCTTACCAATACTCAAATAAGGTACATGAAGTAAACTGCTTTCAGCACTTAATAGCAATAAAATTCAAAGAACACGTCATATAAATACAAGATCCTTTTATTACAATAGCGAAATTGTATTTTTGTTATTCATAACCATTTTAATAATTATAACAACCATACGATATTGTGTTTTTGATTAGAATTGGCTTAAATAGATATTTTAATTAGGCTTAAGTTCATTGAATTTAATTTGCATTAAATTATTTTTATGAAGAAAGGAATTTTTACAACATGGAAGATTAATTAAAATTGTTATTGATAATTTTCATTCTTGACTGACCTGGGATTCGAAGCCAGGCTGTCTGGCGTGTGATTCGAACCCAGGCGGCTGGTTACCCTGACATGTTTCGACCTCAACCACTAGGTCTTCTCAAAGGGATTTGCCGTCTTACACTCGCAGCCATCGATGACTGCTGACGTCAGTAGTCAAACATCAATCCTTAAACCAAATTGTATTTTAACCTTTGGTAGATCGAAATTTGCTTTTTTGAATGATTATCCATTTTTAATTGATCTCACATGTTTTTCCTTACTTCTATTTTTTCGTACTCTTGTCAAGAATTCTTCTTGAAGTCCAAAGTACATTTTTTTGTTTTTCCTGTTTTTGTCTTTCTTTTTTCTAGTTGACCTTTTTCAGCACAACTTGAAGGACAAATGTAAACATAGCTCGTGCCTTAGCTGTTAACAATAATTAGTATTGTGGTTATTTTATTGAACTGTTAATGGTTTTTAATCCAAATTTAGATATTTTAATTAGGCTTAAGTTCATTGAATTTAATTTGCATTAAATTATTTTTATGAAGAAAGGAATTTTTACAACATGGAAGATTAATTAAAATTGTTATTGATAATTTTCATTCTTGACTGACCTGGGATTCGAAGCCAGGCTGTCTGGCGTGTGATTCGAACCCAGGCGGCTGGTTACCCTGACATGTTTCGACCTCAACCACTAGGTCTTCTCAAAGGGATTTGCCGTCTTACACTCGCAGCCATCGATGACTGCTTTTCGAAAAAACAGAAGTAAGGAAAAACATGTGAGATCAATTAAAAATGGATAATCATTCAAAAAAGCAAATTTCGATCTACCAAAGGTTAAAATACAATTTGGTTTAAGGATTGATGTTTGACTACTGACGTCAGCAGTCATCGATGGCTGCGAGTGTAAGACGGCAAATCCCTTTGAGAAGACCTAGTGGTTGAGGTCGAAACATGTCAGGGTAACCAGCCGCCTGGGTTCGAATCACACGCCAGACAGCCTGGCTTCGAATCCCAGGTCAGTCAAGAATGAAAATTATCAATAACAATTTTAATTAATCTTCCATGTTGTAAAAATTCCTTTCTTCATAAAAATAATTTAATGCAAATTAAATTCAATGAACTTAAGCCTAATTAAAATATCTAAATTTGGATTAAAAACCATTAACAGTTCAATAAAATAACCACAATACTAATTATTGGCTTAAATATTTAACTATTCATAAGAATCATCCCCTTCTGCTTCTGTCATAGGTCATTCTAGCAGTTCCTTATGAAACGTATTCATCGGTATTATATTGTTTAACTTTATTCACATTTTTATATTATTTTCGTTAACAGCTATTTTATTTGCATAAATAACAATTGCAACTCAAATTTTGTTTATTAATAACGAAAACTGTGTGGATACCCGGGTATGATGGTTGTCGATAAGAACGTGTAAAATCCGGTTATCGACATAACGGTTTACGCATATTACTTTGAATAATAATATTAAGAAATTATATAAAATCTGTTCAACGATATAAGGAAACTGAATAGTATATAAGTAGTCCAGTTGCAAACACCGCCATTTTTTTTTGTTTTTTAAAGCTCTTCCCTTAGCCATTATCAATCTAATTAACCCATTTTTCGCCGACCGGTGATTATAATCACCAGCACTCTTACTGTTTTTTTCTGCAAAGTGTTTTTTATGTCAGCTATTTAAAATATTATTTCTTTATTATTTGGCAGTTTACTTGGTACGGTGAAAAATGGGTTAACAACTTGGTCGATTACGCGCAATTTGTGGTTACATATTCAATATTCCTGCAAAACTCCCTATATGTCTTGACATTTCAATTTTAAAAAAATTTTTAAAACGACTTTCTCAGAATTTAGTTTCTTTAACTAAGTGGTGTTTGCAGGTGGGATACTCATATAAAATCCAAAATATTATCGATTAAGTGCTGAAAGGGGTCTACTGCTGAAGATGTAATATTTTAACAAATAATTTTCGAATTATTTTCTTAGTGCATTTATTATATAGAGTGTATTCGAATCTATATGAATACGTACTTAATTCATTTCGATCAAAAATGTCAGTAGTTCCCTATCTGCTCTTAGCGATTCTACGAGTATTACATTTTTGTGAAAATTAATAATACAAAAAAATGGAAGGTGTTTTGATTTTTTTTATCATGATAAAAACCTCGATTGACTAATAAGCTGAGTTTCTTGGTTTTTAATTGTCCATTTACTTTCTAAGCCCCGAAATATGTATGGGAACTACTAAAGCTTAGAAAGTTAATACGAGCAAAACATTTTGAAATTTTTTTTTATTTTTTTTTTTACCATTATATTGAAAAGTACCACAATAATTTGATACTCCTAAAGAAATTTACTGCTTTTTTCCGTTTGTTTAAGCAAAATACTCCTCTTGGAAAATATTTGCATGAAGCGAGAATACATCAGAAAACATTTATATGAGTTTAACTACCACAAGGTTAAACAATAAACTATTTAATCTTTTCGGATACCATAAATGTTGTTGTTTTCCATCCCTGATTTAACTGATTTTAATGAAACGAATTTTTGTTATACGAAAAATACGGCGAATTTTTAGCTTTAAAGGGTTAATACTATAACTTTTTTCATCCCCTTTTGGTTACCTGTCAAAACAATATTTCTAAAAAAAACCACGATATTTTAAAGTTGCTTTTTTCATATTTTTATGTGGGTAATTGTTCTGTTTTGATTGTTGATTAATTACACTGTTTGTAGAAAAACAGCAAAACCAGCATTTTTTTTATGAATTATTGAAAAATAAAACAAATATGTATGTACACTCTGCCAGATAATTGTGGCAAAAGAATATGAATCAGCCAGGGACCGAAAATAACAGTTATCCAGGAAATTTTAATCCGGCAATTCCAGCAAAAATACAACAAAACTGATTTGGCTTTCAAATGATATAAGTATAAAATCAAAATAAAAAAAAATATTGCTAATTCCGATTTTTTAGGTGACACTGGACATAGCTATACCTCTCCATCGCGATGCATCGGTTATCTTCCAACCACAAGAGGGTACAGTATGATGTCGCCAGGGTAATCCTCAGCCTCTAGTATTTTCATTATCTCTATTGCTAATCTTCGTCACCTATAGGTGACACTGGGAACTGCCAGGTTAACTAAAATGTTTTCCATATTAGAGTTAACGGATACCCATAATATCGTATACCAATAGATTCGTATTGAAGTGCTCCCAGAGTTAAGACTTATTTTTCAGCGAAAAGTTTTATCATTTCCGTTATAAAATAAAACTCTTTTGAGGAGTTTTAAATTTTCTGCCTAAAATAAAACTCACTTCTCCGTCACATTCGTCTAAAATAAAATTAATTTTTTATATTTACTTCTTTTTTTAATGTCAATTTATTTAATTTCATTGCAATCTGATAAGATTACACTGCTTTACAAATTGTAATGATTTGATCAGCGGAAAGCTTTTGGTGTTAATTTATATAAAATGAGTTTTATTTAATGACGGGAAAAATTAAACTCCGCAAATGAGTTTTATTTTTTGACGCCTAAATAAAACTCTTTTTATTCAAGATTTTTATTTGTTTAATTATGCACTGTTTTCACATCACAAGTGGCTGAATGTGTTTATATGAAAACAGTAAAAATCTTGAGTGCTTTTTTTTATAAATTTATATGAAAAAAGCTCCATAAACTGAGTATTTTCCATATAAATGTTACTACACGTTCAAACACTTTTATTGTGAAAACAGCATATAAGAGTTGTTCGACCTTTTATTCTTCAGCTGAGTTTTATTTAATGACATAAAAAATAAAATTCTTTAAGTGAGTTTTTTTTGACGGCAAAATAAAATTTTATTTTAATGAGTTTAATTCGATCTTTTATTTTAACGTTGAAAAATAATTGTTTTAGATGGATTTTTTTGTTTTTGGTTCACAAAATAACTGTTATAAAATAACTTTTTGGATACCACTTATAACTATTACGGTCCCTGGAATAAATAGTTTGTGTTAAACTCTACGGGTTGGAAAAGAGATTATAGCAAAACAAAATGTTATACCGCAGTTTTCAACAATAAGAACAGTTTATTTGGGTGTCAATAAATACTCAAATGGCATAGAGAGATATATAAATGTTTTTCCGGAATTTATTTCGCTTTCCAACCAATGATTCTAATGAAGGCTACCTGAAAAATGGACCAATTTGAACTATATTTCTCTTAATGGCAAGTGCCACTTTTCAATTGGTCGGCTGGTTCCGAAAAATATTAGAGTTGGTCAAGTTTTTAGCGAACTCAAAAAAAAAAAATAATGTTTTTGTTATACACGTACTGCACGGTATACGTATTAAAAACAAATTTATTGGGCGTACAATATTATTCATCAATATAAATTAATTATAATTAAACAAAATTTAAAAAACCCTTATAATTAACAATATAATTAGTAATTTTTTTAAATAGCCTATTTTAATTTGGCGCAAATAATCAGTGTAAGAATAACTGTGCTTAAATGAATTTCACTTATCTCAGTCCTTTTGTTGCAATTCTATAACGTATAAGTAATATCAAATTGCCAACATAAAATAATCATTAATCATACCACCCGCAGCTCAATAACAACAAATAAAATATTCAATTGTAGAAATCATGAAAATGTATTTTATCTGCTAATAAACAATTTATTTAACATTTATAATGATATTTAAAGTATAAAAACAATACAATAGAAAGCACAAAACACACAATTTTTATTAGCAAACTTTAAATTGATTTAAAATAAATTAATGGCAAACCAGTTTAAATATGCTTAAACATGCACGTAGATGCATTATAAATGATTCCAACAATTTCCAACAAAACTTTACACTTTTTCTCTATCTTTTTTTTTGTTTTTTTTTTGCAAAAACCAAAATAAAAAATCCATTTAAATTCCTAAAATTGTACTATTGGAAAATTCAAAAAATGTGTGTTCTATACAAAACGAAAAGTAAAAACAAAAAGTTAAATATAAAATAAAGTGACATTTTATAACAGATGGGAAATCCAAGTTTAAATATTTAAAATGTTTTGATATTTGTTGTGTCAACATCTGGCTGATGTTCGTACCCAATCTCAAGCACATTGACATTATCATATTAAATGCAAAAATGTCACACACACATACAGCAACCTCCCTTCCACTCATGTTAGCAACTCAGCTTTTAGTTTTGAAACTCTTTCACTTACGGATCCATATGTGTGACTGCAGTTGTGTTAGTCATCTACGCTATTCTGTACATAAAACATATTTATTTTCCTATTGTATTTTAAAATTAATCAATCTTTTTCGGTATTTTACACATTTAATTTGAAAATTCGTATTATGCTCACACATACTCTCCCATTCACTCACAAAATTATAATTTCATTTTGCCTGAAACATAATAAATTGACAGCCATGATGTGAGATATAAAAGGAAACTAATGTTTAACTTGTTTTATCATTTCATATTCATCTAACTTGATAAAATTAATGGTTATTTTGAGAATATTTTCAGCAAATATGTTGTAGTTGGTTGTTGTGTGCTGTTCACAAAACAATAGAATTAGTGCGATTACATTTGGGTGCGGAAGTACATTAAATTTCAGCCACAAATAATGTAACACGTATAACTAAATTTATATACAACTTATACATGCATGTGTGTGTGCGCTATTTGGAGCAATGTCTGTTACCATGAACGGAAATACAATACAGGACTTTCATTCATTTTGTTGTTATTAATTAAGTTCTGTATGGTACTATAATTATTAAGATCTGACTTGGAAGTATTAATTAGAAAGAAAGTCATATATCTATATATCGATGGATTAATATTAAAAAGGCGTAACTCGATATGTATAATTTTTTTTATTTAATTATTGAGTCTTTATGTATTTAAATATAGCCTAATAATAATACTGCGTTAGTCGCAAATTTTAACAGGCTGGGCACTAGAGATGAGCGATCCCGTGATTTTTAAGAAAAGATAAGCTCATCACTGATTTATTGTTTGGTATTTTGTTTAAGCTTTGCTATCATTGCAAAAAAGACTTTTTGAGTGTTTGTAGGTAATTCTCATTCCCTCTGTAGTCTTGTTTGCTGATAGCTTTGGCTTTTCTAAAATTATTTAGGAGAACGTTTCCTGATGATCTGGCCTAAGCAACCAGTGAAATGCGCATAGGAACAGCTTATCCTCCAACAATAAATTTCAGTATTTTTTTTATCAATTATTAAATAAGGGAATTAAGCACAACAAACAAAATCTTTTAATTTTATTTAATTATATATTTCTAAACACGGAAGAACAAGGAGAAAATTAACTTTTCCTTTGCGAATAATTTAATTGACCGTGACCATATGGAAACTTATTTTTTCTCTAAGTGTATTTAAAAAGAATTAAAAAAAATAATATTAATTTTTATTAAAAAATTTAATCAAGTAATTTTACTTATTTCAACAATATTACTACAGAAAATGTTGTTAATATGAAAAAATAAAAAAAAAAAATTTCGGATTTTTTAAAATAAAAGAAAGAAATTGGGGAGAAAAAATTATTAATTTTCTCCAATCACCAAATTTATACCAAATTCATAATATCAAACACCTATTACCAAAATGATTATATTGATAACTAAAAATTTTAAAATTGTCAATATTTTTTTTCAATAAATGATATTTTTAATTTTAATTAAGAAAATGATGAATCAATTTTGGCATTTCAAACAATGTGTTAATTTATTTAACAAAATATTGACAATTCCCAACAACAATTCTACATGTTTAAATTATTTTATTTTAAACGAAAAAAATCAATTAAGAGTTTTTGTTATTTAATTAAAATTTTAATTGAAAATTTATTTCAAAATAACTAAAATGTTAATTAAATTAAAATTAAATTTTTAATTTTCTTTCAACAAAAAAAAAAATAATTGATTCAATTATCATATTAATTAAATTTAAATTCTTTTTAAACAATTTTTTTATTGATAAAACACTTTTTGCTGTGTAAAAGTGCTAAAATGTACTGCATTTGCTTTAGCATGCTACACTTTTTACTCAAAGCTGCAAAGCTGCAAAACAAAAAAAAAAAAAAACAAAAAAAAAAAAAAAATTCAAACAGGTTTTAACGTAAAAATGAATTTTAATAATACATCAATATCAATATTTAATTGTTAATATTTATATTTAATAAAAATTTATTTTAATAAATAATAGTTAAAACATTCAATTGATACTATTAATTTGTTTACTGGTGTAAATCTAGTTAATTTAGTTTACAATTTTTTTAATAAATTTTTAGTTTTTCTGTGTACACTCTCTATTTTTATATGTCTCTCATTCACGCCCACTAGATTTTAATAGAAAGTTTTCTATTTATTGGAAATTGCGTGCAAATTTGCTATTTATTGGAATTTTGGCAAAAGTTTGCTATTAAGTCAAAATTTAGCGGAAATTTGCTATGCATAGAAATTTTATTTTTATTTATAGAAAATTTTGCTGTTAATAGCAGCGTTACAATCACAAAAATTCAAAATTACACTTGAGATGAAGAAAAATTACCCGATTTAACTAAAATTACACCTGATATAAAATTAACGTTTTATTTTATAAAAATTTATTATCAAAATTAACTTTAAATATCCGTCATCTATTCGCACAACTAAAAGGCATCCTTATGATTTTTATAGTGGACATAATCGTCTATCTGATTAGGTTCGTTATGAACAAAACTGCCGCATATGAAATGAGACCAATCTACAACAGACTTACCTTTTGGTGCAGTTTAGACGCAGGTGTCATCGGCTGTGGGAAAAATCGCCCAAAGAAAAATGGCCCAAAAAAAGAATTGAAAAATCGCCCAAATGAAGAATCGCCCAACAGAACATGAAAAATGACCCAAAAAGTTATATATGAAATTTTGCCCAAAAGAAACGAAAAAGGGCCCAAAAAAAAATGAAAAATGACCCAAAAAGCAAAAACGAATTTTTTCCCGGTGGCATGTTATAACGTCCAGTGTCATAGTGTCCATGGACGTTATGACACTCCAAAAAGTGTCATAGTGTCCATGGACACTGCGCTAACTAAAGCTTCTCTGCACAACCGGCCTTCGGCCGGGCGCAAGGATTTTCTCCTCTATGGTATAACAAACACCGGCTTCGCTAACTAAAGCTTCTCTGCATAGTCGGCTTTCATTTGGAAACAAGGCAGATTTTAGAAGCTTTACTTAGCGAAGCCGGTGTTTGTTATACCATAGAGGAGAAAATCCTTGCGCCCGGCCAAAGGCCGGCTGTGCAGAGAAGCTTTAGTTAGCGAAGCCGGTATTTGTTATACCATAGAGGAGAAAATCCTTGCGCCCGGCCGAAGGCCGGCTGTGCAGAGAAGCTTTAGTAAGCGAAGCCGGTGTTTGTTATACCATAGAGAAAATCAAAAAAATGGGCCATTTTTCATACAACATTTTTGGGTGAAATTTAAAAAACGAAAAATCACCCAACAATAACGAAAAATAGCCCAAAAATTTTAGGTCACTTTTCATATGAATTTAGGCCCAATTTTACATGGAATTTTTTTGGGCGATTTTTCATTTCTTTTTTTGGGCCATTTTTCTTTGGGCGATTTTTCCCACAGCCGGTGTCATCATCGGTCCTTATTTTTTTTAAATGAGGCCAAAAGGTTGATTTTGCGAAAAAGACCTGCCAATTAGCCTCCAAGCTTGTGCGATTTGACACCTCTCGATTATGACGTGAGGTCACTGGTTTATGCTGATTAACCAGCAACAATTGAAGGAACATTGTTCGTGACGTACCGCTAGAAATACTTGAAAAAGTGGCCCATAATTGGACGGCCATAGGGTTGAATACATTTTCAAATGTTAATGTCGTGGAATTGTCTTTTGAATACAATTTATTTTTTGTACTTATTTTTACAATTTCAAGTTTTATGGGCTGTAAGAAATATCCTTTATGGTTTTAGACGATAGTCTGTTTCTTCTGTGTTACAACTGTTAAAGGCGCTAAATATGCCAAAGAAAGCATTTGGTAGTGGCAAAATAATATGAAATTTATTCCTTTTTAAAATATTGGGAACACATATTTTAGTTTGAATACCTTTTTCCAATAAGCTTCGGTTTTAGAACCGATTGAAACATTTTGGTAATAAGAAACAATATTTTAAATGGTATACATTTTTTTCTGATATTAAAGATTTATATTTTTGTTTTAAAACGAAAGAGTTTTAAATTACAGCTGATCTACACCTGCAACCAATTACCCACGACAGTAAAAATTACACCAAATTCGGGTGATTACCCGCAAAGTGGCAACACTGGTTAATAGTTAATTTGCTATATAAGAAAAAGTATTAAGATTTATTATGCCGCGCCTTGGCATATTTTTAAATTTTTGTCTTTTGTAATAATTCTTAACTACTATTGACATTTAGCTTAACCAAAAAAAAAAAAAAAAAAAGGTTAACTCACTATTAGTTCAACAAAATATCGAATGTCTTCTTCATCTTTTTTGAAGGAAGTTAGTGAATCAACACATCCTGTTCAGATTAAGAATTCATTTTGGAAAATGTTGTTTTTGTTGCTTAGTCAGGTAAGTACTTGTTAAAGCAAACAAACATTAAGAACTAAATGCAAACGATATTAAATAATTGGGGGCAAAGTTGTATACATATGTGAGCAAGTCAGTTGTTGCTTCCCAGCGGGAAAACTCTGAAGACCTTCTTACTTCAGGCCTTATTAAAGGGCAGCTTAGACATTTTTTTGATTCAATTACTATTCTGATTTAACTGCTAAACAATGCCTCGTAGAAGGCTGCGGCTCATCCGTATTAAAGATGAGATATACATTCCCTTTTATGAAAAGGGAGAAGAGGAAGAGTAGGATACAGATAGAGAATTCCGATTACGTTTTAAAATCGAAACTACATATAAAAATACCAAATACAGAACGAATTAATGAAAAAGAAGTAATAAAAGGCTATTTGACAACCATTCTCTGGAAAGCCTTCTAAGAACCATTCAATTTATTGTCTTTCAGAATCTCTGGCGAAAGAAGCGAAAGCGGAAGACCTAGCCTGCAATGACAACATGTGTAAAAAATATATGAGTTTGCAATGGAGCGAGGAGACCTTTTGCATCCAAAAGAAGGAGTACAGAGGCCCTCTAGAAGGCATCCGTACTCTTTCTTTTTTCCACTGGGTTGTAACTAGACAAGTGTAGTGTGTAGCATGTGTCACTGGAGCATAGAAAGCCATTCAACAATTGTGGCCGAGCTGTAAAGGCTACAGCTACTTTAGCTACTGCTTTTATATCTTCTAAAGAATACGTAGGGGTTGCATTGTTGGTAAGTACCTCAATATTCAACTTGTAACAATTTCTCTAGTGCCTCTCTTAAATGCCACACAGTAACAAAATACCCACAACCCCAACTTACTAACAATTATAAAGGTCTCATCCAGTCAGCATTCACTACCAGGCTATTTCTTTAACACACACAATTGTAGAATGGTTGCAATATAAAGAACAAGTGGTTAGTTGTTTTGATGGGTTTTGCTGTTTTAATTTTTTTTCTTCCCACATTTCTCTAATTTTCTAACAAAACTCTGTAATGTGAGGTATGATGTATGTGAAACTGAAGTAGTTTTTCTTTCTTTTTTATTTGCGAAGGCAGCAAAGGACTGATGAGATTGCATTAAGGGATTTCCACTTGAGCTTTTAGAATGCTGTTGTGGCAAAGTTGTATTTAAAAATACTTCTTCGGGAACACTTTTATTGGTAAGATAATCTTCAGAAGCAGATTGACTCGATAGATATTATTGCAATAATTGCCACTAATTTTACAGTTCAATTAATACTAAAAATTTATTTCCACATTTTTTAACTTGATTTTAATAACTATCTAGTTTCTGTAAGTGAAGATTTGTCTTTGTGAATATCATTTGCTTCTTTGGTAGCTGCTGGTACAACAATTTTGTGGCAAAATCAATTAAAAACTGATTGAAATAATAATTTGAAAAGTTTAATGAGAGTAAGTACAGTTTTTTTGAACACCATATCATTAAAAAAATTAATTATTTAAGCATTTTTACATTGTCGAATAAAAACTTTCTTAAATAAAGTAAATTAGACTAAAGTTTATCAAATTGAATTTTCATTAAATTATTTTTAGTGAAGAAAGGCATTTACAACATGAAATGATATTAATTTTTTTACCCTCAACCACAACTAGTGGTGAATGAGGGTATCCTAAGTTTGTCATTCCGTGTGAAACTTTTTAATTATACATCCAAGATCCCATAAAGTATATATATTCTGGCTCCTTGAGTAATTCTAAGTCGATTTAGCCATGTCCGTCTGTCTGTCTGTCTATCTGTCTGTCCGTCTTGCCTTCTGTTGAAAACACGATCACTTTCGAAAAACGCAAACGAAAAGAACAAAGTTGGTCTCAAAGTGCTCGTAGTTATTTTAAGTAGTTTGGGATTGAAATCTAGCAACATCGGTTCAGTAGGACCTGAACTATGAATCAAAATTTGGAACCGCCACCCTAAAAAAATTGATAATTTTGATACAAAAACTAACATATATGGTGGAATAATGCACGGAATGATATAAAATTTTGCACGAATTCACTATATATGCAAATCATACTGTAAAATTTCGTGAAGATCGGTCCATAATTGACCATAGGCCCCATATAAACCGTACTCCCGGATAACATTTTAGTACGCCTAACACCGTAATAAATAACGCTATCATACTAAAATTTGGTACGTTACAGTTTTATAGGACCTGCAACCACTGTAACATTTTTTGAAGATCGGTCCATAATTAACCCTAGACCCCATATAAACCCTACTCCCGGAAAACAGTTTAGTACGCCTAAAACCGTAATTAATAATGCTATCATAATAAAATTTGGTATATCACAGTTTTAGAAGACTAGAAATCCCAGTGTCGAATTTCGTGAAGATGGGTCCATAATTTACCCTAGGCCCCATATAAACCCTACTCTCGGAAAACAGTTTATTGCGCCTAAAACCAAATAAAGCCACTTTGGGAAAATAACTACATATTTACAAAATTAAAAAAATGGTTTTTGTTTTAAATGTAATTTTCTATGCGAACGTTAACGCTCGATATCGAACGTGACAAGCGGGGCACCTTTCGTTTTAACTGCCTATGAGTCACCCCTAGGGGCTTAAATGTATGACTGACCTCCATTAGTTTTTGTCCTTTACATTGTCTCAAAACTTGCCCCTATTCATCCATTTCAGTTTTACTGAACTGTCACTTAAATATTTGTTTTCAAAGGTTTTCTTGGGAGTCAAATTTCTTGCGGAATTTTTTAATTTATTCGATAAACTAAACCGTTTTTGAGTTACGCGAATATATGTTGTGCAACTTCCACCATTTTTAAAATAACGGTATATCTCGAAAACAAGAGCTAATCTTTAAGAAACGGTAAGCACCACTGAATTAAGCGAATCCGAATTAGTTTAAAATGACAGGTGCCGCGCTTGTCACAAAAAAAGTGTCAAATTCCAGCACAGTTTAATTGTTTTGCTTTTAACTAACAATAGACTTTTCCTCTTTTCCAAGAGCAACATGATATAGTTGAAAATTTACCATTATATTATTAGTGTTAAACATAGTTGTGTTATTATTAAACATTAACATGTTCAGAGGCAACCTTAATATGGTTGTGATTTCTTGCTGGAGGACTTATTTAACCATAATATAATTGCCGCTAACAATAATAGTTACAACTAGTTTTGTTGGAGGTGATTATATCGAAAATTGTGTTTTCTTAGCAAGTACACCCAGAGAAAAAACATGTTTAAATATGGTCACCACCAATAAAACTATTTTTAAATAAAATTGTAAACATACAATGGTTATTCTAACCATATTATTGTCATCGACAACCATATTATGGTTAAATTAGTCCTCCATCAATAAGGCCCAACCATATTATGGTTACCTCCGAAGATGTTTTAGTTAATAATAACTAAAATATGTTTAACACTTATAATAGCATCAACCATAGAATGTTGCTCTTGGAAAAGAGGAAAATACTATTGTTTAATTAAAAACAAATTATTGTCATATTTAACCATAACATATTTAGAGGCAACCATAATATGGTTGTGGCTTCTTGATCGCGGACTAATTTAACAATAATATGGTTGTCGGTGACAATAATATGGCTAAATTAAGCATAATATGTTTAACATTTTCTTTAAAAATAGTTTAGTTGGAGGTGACCATATTTTAACATATTTTTTCTCTGCGTGTACGATGTTTATTCGATGCAACCGAATACAGCAATTTTACTTTTTTTGTATACAAATATATTTGTTTACCTCGATACCTCCTTTAGTTGGTTTGTTGCAGCTGGAGCTGGTGGTGAAACCCAGGTAGACTACGGAACACTCCTCCGTAGTCTACCTGGGCGGCAAACTCTCTTAAAGTTGTTTGCTGGTGTGCATTGTGCACTTAGTTGTCTACAGCACGGTGTTTGGCGAAACACTTCCTATGCAGGATGACCACGAAAATGTCCACATGTGGTTGTTCGAACCGCTATCTCCCACAAATAAGACACAAGGGTATCTTCGGGTTGTATAGTCACACTATGTTCATGTTTTTTGCTGCTTAGTTATACGCCTTTGTAGGTTTCCTTTACGGTTTTTTTTAATTATCCTAAATTTCAGCTCTCACTCGCTCAGAATTCAAAATGGCAGTAATCAAACTACCAAAAAAATCATATAAAAAAAACCTACTGTCAGAATCTCTCCCATACGGAGTAGCCATTCAATAATCGGTAGAGATGGACACGTGGTATTAAGTTATGTAAAAGGTTGACCAATTGTACGCGGCGCGTACAATATTTATTGCTCAATATTTTCAAGTAATAAATTACGTAATGCATCAAAAAAGAACTGCAAACAGTTTTACATTTACGTGAAATAGATTTTTCTTTATTTTTACACAAACATTTCCCCGGGAATCCTGCATTAAGTTCCAGGGAAAGCATAAATTAAAAACAACTGTTAGAAACGTTATTTACAGCACAAAACTGCTAAATACGTACATATTAAAAAACAACCTAAATAGTAAAATATTTTGTAAGGCACTAAAAATATTATACGACTACAAATGTAGTATATTCCAGTAGAAAGTAATTCATGCTTTCGTTCCATAAATGCTGCTGAATGCTGAACATGATTGTACTAAATACATTTCAATTGACTTTTTGTGTAAATATTTATGTAAATTTAAATGTAAATGTATGTGTACAAACATATGTAAATCTGTATTGTATTTTTATATTCTCCATTTTTTTTATTAAAATTTTTATTTTCATATTTACAAATATCTTATTTGTATTTGAGCAGACTTTGTTAAAATACAAATGGAATAAAAGTATTCAATGCAAAGTTGGAAGGAAAAAAAAAACATTACAAATTGGTTTACATCTGACTCATGTATGTAACGGAAAATATAACTTTTTAATGCAGAATTTGGAAAAACAAAAAAAAAAAAATTTAAAAACATAATGGATTTATTGTGTCAAATTTTGACTTGAAAAGTTTTTTTTTGCAACATTATCTTTTAGTTCTAAAAGGAATTTGTTTGCCAGCTGTTATAAAAAAAGTCTTCTTCTTAAGGAATTTTTTCTTTTAAAATTTATGTATATTGACTTGCTAATGTCTAAGTTTATAGAATTTCGTTGTAGTGTATTATTTATTGTAAACATGATTTATTAAAAAGTATTATTTTACAAACAAACATAAACTTGCTTGTAAGTCTAGTATTAAAAAAAATATGATTTATGAGAGGCGTGTTATTTGCAAATAAAATTGTTGATAAAGGATGAAATCCTTATTAAATAAAACATGAGTTGTTTAAAAAAAGTATATCACAAAGGATGCCTACAATTGAAAGTTTGAACACAAAGTGAAAAAAATTAAATTATTTTGACACTTATACATATGCATACATGACTCCATGAAATAGGTCCCTACGAAAAAAGTCCAAAGCATATATGAAAAAAGTCCCCAAAGGAATGTACAGAAAGCAACAACAACATTTTATGGGACTTTTTTTTGGTACTTATTTTATTTTGGTATTGGGGACCTTTTACGTATGAAATTACACTCCAATAACTAATAATGAAATAAGACCATAAAACATATTTAGGGCCCTATTTAATTTTTTAATTTATACAAAAATTGTAAACAATGCAAATTATATGCCGTTATATTTACTGCATACGTTAACCATGGCGCTGTGCAATATGATCCCAGGAATTCTGGCAAAAAAAAAAAATGAAGAATGGCCGCAAAACTTTACATAAAACACAACAAGATGCAATTTCGGGGCAATTTTTTGGTTTTTTTTTAAATTTTTTCCTTGGGGTGTTTTTGCATTTTAAGTGAAATAAAAATGGCCCGAATATCAAGGAATCACAATTTTTACTTTGGGACTTATTTCATTTACTAATAAATCTGTGCCAAAAGGGAAAATTATTAGAATAGAAATATTTTTCCATAATAGCCCTCGAAGTTTTAAAGGGCTTTCCTAAAAAGCGTAAGAAAAATACTTAAGCACTTTTTCCTTATTGCCACAGATATAATGGAAATTTTAAGAAATGAAGAATTACTACAAAAATTTAATGTAAAAATTTGGAGGTTTTTTTCGTTTTAACAAATATGTAATATTTAATCAAAATACAGAGATAATTATTCTGTCCTCTTAAAAATCAATTAAAATATAAAGTATAACTATTTTGATTTTCTTATTATTAAAATGTTAACTTCTTTTTGAAAACAAGACTAATGTTTTTCTAATTTTGTAAAACACTTCACGTCACCTTGAACAACAATTCAAATATTTTAATTAGGCTTAATGTCATCAAATTTAATTTTCATAAAATTATTTTTATTGAAGGAAAGAATTTACAACATGAAATGAATTAAATTTTTTTGATAATTTTATTCTTGACTCGGGTCGAATTTATATGTTTCGGGAATAGCCACATTCTTATCATCATAATTTTTTGCCGTTCTACCGTTTGCGCCACTCTGTCCCATAGGCAAAACTAACGATTAATAAAGTTCTTAGAATATTTAAGTCATTTATATTTTTGAAAAGCTAACAAAGTATCTTAAAGATTTGTGACTAGAATTCACAATTTTCACTTATCGTTTACAGTGGAGGGCACCAAAGTCAAACAATTTTTGAGCTAAACTGTTAAGTAGAAAACCGAATTTTACTTGTTTTACTAAAAAAATTACCAAAAATTCATTTCTTAATATATTCTTCTAAAACTTAGTAGTTTCGTTTACCAATAAACGCACAAAAAATGGAAATTACTGTTGTTGAAAAATATTGCTGAGAACAATTTTTGTGTAAGCTTTGAGATTTTTTTATTAGAACTCCCCGAAATTGCTAAAGTTTGATAGAGTATAATTAACTATTTTTTCAGAATACCTAAATTTTTATTTAAGATTTTAATACTTTTTGGAGTACTTTAACAGAATCTGCAAAGAAGTCCTAGAATTTTTTGCCGGAAATATACAAATTGCGTTCATTTCTTGAATCATATTTTATAAGTTACAAAAAAAATTACAAAGAATTAACTTTTTGGTACAACCAAAATTGGAATATATTAAGCTATCAATCTTCTCTTTTTTCGTTACTATAAAAAATAAGCTCAATTTTAATGTACTTACTATAGTTTTATAAAAACAAGGAAAAAAATGTAGAAAATTTTAAGTAATCAATATTTTTTTTTGGGTCAAACCTAATATTTTAAACAGTTTGACGATACTGAAAGGATATATAAATAAAAAATAGTGATTCGATATTTTGATTTAGATACAACGTTAGGAGGTGTATCTACCGTTAAGAAAAAAATTCAAGATTTTCTGCCGGAAACTGGAAATGTTGAATTTTTTTTACCCGCAGAAAACAGATTAATTACACAGGCATGCGATGTAAATGTTTTTTATATGATATCTTATAAAATATGTAGATGTTAGTCAATATGTTGAAAATATACACTTCGTTTAAATACACATCATCACATAACGGTACATTTGTGTTTTTTTGATTTATACTTCTCTTTCAGCCGCCAGCCAGAGTCATATGCTGGTTCAATTAAAATAAATTATATCTTGCTTTAAAGGATGCTAAATTACGCATCGAATAGTGGCTAATTGGATAAAAATACCTGAGTTATAGTGGATCGATGCTAAGATTTTATGAACATTTTATTATTTATCACCAATTATTGTCACTCCGGAAGATTTTTTGCACTACAGTAAATAACAACATCCGTAGCTTTACAATTATAGTATATAGCCCATTTGATTACAAAAACTTTAAGCCATATTGGACTGAAATCGGATACAAGCCAAAAATTTTATAAAAAGAAAACTATAACATAAACTATTTACTTGGTACCACCATCATATTTTCGCAAGTGTATGCACCGAATGAAACCAAATTTACAACAGATCTTGTTGACGTGAATAGCCAAAAGTTCACGTATATTGTGCAAAAAAGCGGCTCCAAATGAGCCCGACAAATTGTTTGAATTTTGATTCTAAAAAATTATGTAATTGATTTGTAATGTATTTTACTTTTATTACAAACCAATTAAGCTTCCTCTATTATGTCTCACTAAGTAAAAAGACAAAACCATGCTTTGCTTTAGAGCGACAAAAGAATATTAAAAAACTTATTTATTTAAAAATTATATTTTTAAGTTCACAATGCAAAAAATAATCAAAAAAGTTAAGTACCGCTACGCAAGAAGAATTAAAGAAAAAACCAAAAGAAAAAATACAATTCTTTACAAAATTCTTTTGGACAACAACAAATAATGAATACATATGAGGAGCCGCAGAACAAAACGTACTTTTTCACACATTTAAAATTTTTGGGAAATTGAGGATTATTTATTTCGACCCCTAAAAAACTGCATGAATCTGGAAATGGAAACAATTTTTTGCTTACCAAAAGATGAATCAAACTGCCGTAAGTCAACACATTAAATGTCAAGGATATTTAATATCAAACCAATTTTATATCGAAAAAAGTACTTTTTGTTAAAAAAAAATGAAAAAAGTACGTTTTGTTCAAAAATATAGAAAAAGGAACGTTTTGGTGTGCGTTTTTATAGACGATAATATGTTGACTGAAAGTTTTTAAACCTGAACCATTAAAGTAAAAAATAAATAAAAAATAAGTAAAATGAATACTTTATTATTTTATTTCAAATTTAATAGAAAACTAAACAATTCTTTTTTATAATTTTATACAGATTTTAAAGTTATTAAGTATAATACTTTTTAAATAGTTAAACTTTTTTCTCAACGTCGTTTTCAAAATGTTTAAATTTTTGCTTTTTACGTATTCCCATATTTAAATTTTCTACAGATTCTTGTAATTCTTCCATGTTTTAATTATACTATTGTATTAATTATTTTTTTCATAACACTCATTCACCAAACAATAGTTAAATTATTGCAATTATTGGTGGATATTCTTGAAAACGCGTCGAAGAAATAAAAATTTACATTAAAACAAAAGCAAAGTTTAAAAAATAGTTTTTGTTTGTCAAACATTTCTAAATTAAATATACATACATGGGAATTTTGACGCGTTTCTCTCTCTTTAAAAAACGGTAAATTGTATAATAAACACAAAAAAATTTCTTAAACTTTGTTTTTGTTTTAAAGAAAATTTTCACTTTTTCGACGCGTTTTCAAGAATTTATTATTTAACAGTTAATTTTAACGAAAATTAAATGACATAAATAAACGTCAAAAAAATTAAGAATATTAAGAAATTTTATGTTATTAAAACAACTACTCGAAGATATGACAAAAAACAATGAAAAAAGCTCGTTTTGAAAAATAAAAATAAAAAATTGTTATGCATCAATTTTTTTAGAACCCCTTTTCTTGGTAAAAAAAAAATAAAATATGCTAACTCAACCCAAATATTATAAAAATATCAAAAAACCAATTTGTCAAAAAATGCGAAAAAGTACGTTTTGTTCTACGGCTCCTCATATGTATGTTTGCATATTCATGAACTATAAAGCTACAAAATTATTAAATTCAATTATAATTAGGCCGATATCAAAAATTAGAAGTAAACATTTTTTAATTACTTAGGAGTTTAAGTATGGTATATGGTATATGGTATAAGTAATAACAATATTGTATTAAAATAAATAATAAGTAAGCTCTGATCTGAACAGATCTATAACGCATTATTTAAGAATCACTTATTAATTTTAAGTGCATTCTAATCATATGGCGATTTCTTTTCTGAGAAAAATGTTGCATAAATGGTACATGCTCTACACAAAAGAGATAGAGCATGTACCATTTATGCAACATATTTCTCAGAAAAGAAATCGCCAATAAATATAGCTAAAACATAGTTTAAATAAAACCATATATGGGAGGTTGGCTTGTCCTTTAACCGAATGCAACAAAATTTGCAACAACGCTAAAATGGGAAGTTTTACAGACAGATACTAGCAATATTTTTATATAGATTGTGGCTAGAAATCATATCTTGTAATTCAGGATGTATGTCAGCGCTCATACGGCTCATGTTTTATTGACATGATTGCTACTTTATAGGTGAGAGAGACGAGGGGAAAAGAAACGAGTACACACATGCATGTACTGTCAGTTCGCTTTGCTTTCTCATTCGCCTATTTTCTTCTTTCTTATTCGCATTTAAAAACTACACAAAAAAAAACATGTCGTCAACATGACATGAATCATTTGTACACCAATTCATGTTCAAAGAAGAAAAAGGAAGAATCATGTCAATAAGACATGAGCCGTATGAACGCAGACTATGGGAGGTAGGCATATCCTTGCGGCGATTTTTCAAATTGTTCTTAGCTTAGACATTAAGTATCAGCATACTTAATTTTGTCGTTCATCGATAAGAACTCTAGTTTTGCCGATTCACTATATGTGGACAGAGCACTGTACTGCGGCGCAAAAAATTACAATTCTAAAAAAAGAAAATCGGAAAACAGCAACATGCTACGGAATAGTAAATAGATTTCAAAATCGATTTTTTGATCTACATTTTTTATATCGATTTTTTAAATTGATTAATCGCTCCTAAAAATCGATTCTAAAATCAATTTCAAAATCCGTTAAGATTAATTTGCAAAGTTATAGCTTATATCACAAAGGGGGATATAATTAGATTTTTTTTTTTTTTTCAAAATACTAAAGAAGTTAATTTCAGATTTTCACAGTGGATAGAAATGCCCACTGTTTATCATTTCCTGCAAAAAGTGAAAATGTGTAAATTTAAAATTGACTCCCTACAGAGGAAGCAGTGCGATATGAATATACATTTGACATACTAAAATTGCGTTCTTAATTAAAACTATAAAAAAAAAAAATTCCAAATTTTAGCAATATTTTTTATAATTTAATTTATTTTAAAAAACTTTATTATTAAATACGAGTACATTTGAAAATATTGCAAATTACTCAGTGTATGTATAGTAGTTTAAACGATTATGACAATAGTTCTTGTTCGGTGGCGACTGTTTCTCTACTAAGTAACTCTTTAATTAGGTTTAGAAAAAAGCGTTTGCATGCCATTGATGTCGGAAAGACGCGGAGATATTACATAGCAATTTCGTTATTGTTAGGATAAATTACTTTCTGTTTTTCCACTCTGCTAATAAATAGATTTTAATAAAGTTCACACGCTGGTATTTTTACATATTAGCGTAATTCCACAGAAATGACATGGTTTGATTCACCTGTGGTGTTTTTATAGTGTCATGCGGATTTTCACAAATCTCGTTTTCAGTATTTGGTTCGGTACGGTTTTATTCACTTTCCATTGATGACTTGTATTTCTGAAAAACAAGAGTACCTACATTAAAAATGGAAATCAATTAAAAAAATTGTTTAAAAAGTATTTCAATTGAATTTATGTGATAATTGAATCAATTTTGTTTTTAGTTGAAAGAAAATAAAAAATATAATTTTAATTAAATGAAACTTTTTAGTTGTTTTGAAAAAAATGTTTAATTAAAATATTAATTAAATAGCGAAAAATCATAATTGATTTTATCGTCTAAAATAAAATAACTTAATATCAAAAATTATTTTTGGGAATGAAATATTTATTATTAATTAATTCATTTATTAATGATGTGCTAATAATCTGAATTTATGATTAGAAACACTGAAATTTATTGTTGTGGGAAAGCTAACTTAAACTTGTAGAACTGTCAAAACCTGACCTATATTTAATTTAATCAATTAACACATTGTTTGAAACGGTACAGTTTTTTTGTAATCTTTTTTTATTTAAAATTCAAAATATTTTTTATTGAAAAAAAAAAAAAATAAACAATTTTAAATTTTTAGAATTTTTACTAATCAATATAATCATTTTGGTAAAAGATGCAAAATCAACAAATTGTTTGCTTGATTCTATGAGTTTGGTATGAATTTGATGATTAGAGACAAATACTTTTTTCTGTGCAGGGGTACTAATAAATCAATACGCCAAACTACAACTGTTTTTTTTTTTTACTTTAAACTTGGAAAACTGCATAAATATATCTGCACACATATGAATATTCAAATAAAAAAAATTCAAGTTTTATTGTGCATGCCCACATTTTATTGGTTTAATAGAGATTCAAATTAAGAATGGCCAACATTTTGATAAAAATAAAAAAATGTTCGATTTTGAAAGTCCATTTACTGATTTCAGTATAAAATCACACATGTTAATTAGATTGCGAAAAATGTATTTTTTTGAACATAAAATTTCTATTGGAATCAAAATCGATTTACCATTCTCTACTACAAAGTAATAAAACGCCAAAATCAAAAAATTTCAATAGTTAAAACAATATAAAGAATGAATTGTAAAAATACATAATTTAAAAACTGGTGCCTCTGAACGTTACGACACGTACCTCGAGGGCTTAAATTAGAAACCTGGGCCTGTATCAGGCCGGTCACAGAAATAAATTCCGATCCAAAATGGACGTAATTCCGTTTGCTTCTTCAAAAATTTTAAGATATAATTTTAAGAACCTAAAACATATTCGATCGAAATCGCAACTACGAAATTAAAAGCATTTGAAACGGAATGTGCCAATGACCTGTTTATTACTATAGGATTAAAAAAAAAAAAAACATTTTATCAAGAAAAGAACATTAAAATTTTGTTATTTCTGAAAAAAGGTCTGCAGAAATAGTTGTGTTGCATAAATATCAAAATTACTGCAGTTTTTTTTACCAGTGGCAAATATTCTATTGAATTTAATAACCATTATTTTTAAATAATTTTCCACATCTGTGCAAGAAGCATCTAAAACTTTTGCCTCAAATTTCAAATACTCTTGTGCACAGTGCAGACTACACACTAACGAATACTTTTACGTATGAGTGATATGATTGCACATTTATTTAAATATCACTCATACGTTCGCATTTAGTGAAATTTCTACAGAATTTTAAATTAAATTTTCATTTATCAAAAACGTTCATCAGCAGCACATTGAATTGAATATCAAATATAGAAATGTGTCCTTAAAGAATGAAAGAAACAATTTTGGTAATTGAATTTTAATTTAATAAATATTTTTAAACCGATTTTTAAAAATATGTATTTTGCTTTATTAAACATGTCTTGAAGCAACATTATTCAAACTTAGAATAACTTATTTTGTATTTTAATTAAAATTGTTCACAAAAAAAAAACTTTTTTCTTTAATTTAATTGTTAGTTAGGCTTGAACTTAAATATGTTTGTACTTTAAAAATACACATTCAAGCATTTAGATATTTAAATTTATTTAAATGTATTTCTACAAAGATGTTCGGTCGGTTGGTCGGTCTTCTTTGTTCGCATGGTTGAAAGAACAATTGCAGATGTCTTTTATTTTGGTCGTAAATGAACATATGTGAACACATTTGTATTTAAAATTGTTTATATCTAGATATACATATGAATGTGTTTGGTTTTAGGCATGAATAGACATACATATGAACATGCATGCATATGCCAGAGTTATTAAGTGTGTTCAATTAGATGTTGCACATATACATGCAAAATATTATTGTAATTGGTCCAAACATTTATATACACAAGTATTTAATTAAAAAATGTTTTTAGTTTTCCATTAGCTGTGCTTTATTTTGTGAGACTGGTAAATGTTTGGAAGTTTTGCTTTAAAGCCAGTGGCAATTGCAAGACATTGGTTTTTTTAAAAAAATACACAAATTGTGGCTTTTAAATTTTTTGCACTTGCAGATATTTAGTTTTTCTTTTTAGTTTTAATTAAACAAAAGTTTCATTTAAAGAATAATTAATTTTGGACAAAAATAAGTTGTTTTTGTCTTATATTACTTTCCAATAGTTAAATGGAGTATAACTTATTAGAAAGATTTAATATATTAATGGTCTTTGCATATTGTTTTTCTTATGGTTCTATTAATTAAAAGGGAAAACAAGATACTTTAACTATGGCTGTATTCCTGAGCCCATGTTCGCTTGCAGTGCAACAATGGCACGTATTCCCAAGTACAACCGTTTAAATTCTGACAAAGTATAACATTTCTAAATTCATCCGTTTCGCAGCTGATATGCAACCAAACTCAACTAGCGACTTATTTAAAATGAAACTGTGGGAGTTAAGTGTTTGGAGCAAATGGTCCGGTGAAAGAACAAATGCCAAATATCATATCGTCTTTATGAAATCTAACGAAAACTCTAGATATTTTGTTGTTGGATTTAACAAAAGCGCTACGATATTTGGCATTTGCCCTTTAGCAACCCCATATGCACCAAATACTAAACTCCGCTTATGCAATTGATTTGCAGTATTGTAAATTGATTTAAACGCTGATACAATGTCACATGCAGACGTTAAGAAAGCAGTAATTAGAATAATATTTGTGGTAATATGGTTTTTTGGAAAAGAGGATAGCATCATGGTGCGAAGGTCAGGCAGCCGCCAGCCTTGGGAAAAAGGTAGGAATCAAAGATTAGAAATGTTCCCCACTACTGCACCAAAATTGACGGAGGGCGTTGTCTCTAGGCAACGAGAGATGGCAGCCCCATTATCCTAGGACCTGCTAAAGCAGACCAATCATCTACTTAGCTAGAAAAACAACCATTTAACGAAACCGATAGAAGGAAAAATAACAATCCTGGGGCTAAATTACGGCATTCGATTTTTAAGGGCTGCAACAAGATAACCATACAAAAATATGCCCATGTTCTCAAAAGACAACACAAGTACTTGCTTACTCAAAGCTTAAATAATACCATCTTTTATATTCTTGCTAAAAAAAAAATATTTATTATCTCTAATTTTTAACAAATGATAATCTCGGGAACTATTGATGAGCTCATTTTACCAGAAACCTCATTTTGTCTTGTAGGATTTTGAGCATTCTGATGATCTAAAAACCGAATAATTTACTCACTGTCTCAAGATAAACGAAAATAAACCGTTTTTTTTATGTAAGTCAGTGTGTGCATAAAAAAAAGTTCTGACTCTCGCACATGCATACATAAAGAAATTACCAATATTTACCCAAGTCAAACGAGATTTCCATCGATCGCGCTTTTATCATTTTGTGAGTAAATTTTCTCAACTGTTTCGGTATTGACAATTACTCACATTTTGAGAACAAGAAAGACAAGCATAAAACATTTTGTGAGATTACAAAGACAGTTTTTTCTATGCCCATGCAGATGTTTATTCGATATCAATCGAAATTCCCACTGAAATTTTATTGTAATTTCAATCAATATGGAATGCCGTAATTTGGTCCCTGAATGGATCGATACTCTAAGAACAAGGATAGTAAAGTGATATCTTACATGGGGACGCGAAAACAACTGCAAGATTATATCTTTTTGAAAACCAAATGCTCCTAAAGAGTATTATGGAAAAAATGCTTTTTGAAGGAAATTTTGCATTAATTTGCTTTTTATGAGCATGAATTTTCTTTTTGTTGGAAATATTGCAACAATTTGCTTTTTATAGGATATTTTACTTAAATTTTGAATGTATAGGAAATTTTACTAAAATTTGCTATTGATAGAATATTTTACAAAAATTTGCTACTTATAGGATATTATACTAAATTTTGCTATTTATAGGATATTGAACTACCGCCTCTGTTGGAAGGAATCTCCTCACTCTCTCAAAAAAATTTGTTATTTATAGGATATGTTACTAAAATTTGATATTAATAGTAAATTTTACTATAATTTGCACTTTATAGGCAATTTTAGAAAAATTGGTTATTTATAGAATATTTTACTAAAATTTGCTATTTAAAGGATATTTTACTAGAGTTTTCTATTAATTAGATATTTTACTAAAATATGCTTTTTATTAGAAATTTTACTAAAGTTGGGCTTATATATGATATTTTACTTAAATTTGCTATTTAAAAGATATTTAACTAGAGTTTGCTGTTTAAGGAAGTTTTAGAAATATTGGCTATTTATAGAATATTTTAATAAAATTTGCTATTTAAAGGATATTTCACTAGTATTTGCTATTAATAACATATTTTACTAAAATTTGTTATTTATAGGATATGTTACTAAAATTTGATATTAATAGTAAATTTTACTATAATTTGCACTTTATAGGCAATTTTAGAAAAATTGGTTATTTATAGAAAATTTTACTAAAATTTGCTATTTAAAGGATATTTTACTAGAGTTTTCTTTTAATTAGATATTTTACTAAAATATGCTTTTTATTAGAAATTTTACTAAAGTTGGGCTTTTATATGATATTTTACTTAAATTTGCTATTTAAAAGATATTTAACTAGAGTTTGCTGTTTAAGGAAGTTTTAGAAATATTGGCTATTTATAGATTATTTTACTAAAATTTGCTATTTAAAGGATATTTAACTAAAATTTGCAATTTAAAGGAAATTTTAGAAAAATTGGCTTTTTATAGAATATTTTACTAAAATTTGCTATTCTAAGGATATTTTACTAGAGTTTGCTTTTTATAGGAAATTTTACTAAAATGGTCTTTTTATGGGATATATTACTACAATTTGCTATTTAAAGGATGTTTTACTAAAATATGCTTTTCATAGGAAATTTTACTAAAATTGGGGTTTTATAGGATATTTTACTTAAATTTGCTATTTTTAGAAAATGTTACTAAAATTTGTTAGGTATAGCTGTTGTTGTTTGCAGGAATTTTGGCATAATTTTACAAAATTTTGCTATTTATAGGATATTTTATTAAACGTTGCTATTGTTAATTTTACTAAATATTGCTATATTTAGGATATTTAACTAAAACTTGCTACTTGTAGAGTATTTTAAAATTTTTTGTAGATAACTTTCCGGAAATTTGCTATTTGTAGAGAATTTGATGATGGAAATATGCTGTTCGTAGAGAATTTTCCGGAAATTTGCTATTTGTAGAGAATTTGATAAACATTTGCTATTCGCAGAGAATTTTCCTGAATTTTGCTATTTTTTGTTAGAGATTTTCCCGAAAATTCGCTATTTGTAGAAAGTATTCCGAAAACTTGCTTAGTAAAGCTGTTGTTGTTTGCAGGAATTTTGCCATAAGATTGCTATTTAAAGTTGCCATTATGTTGTAAGCTAACCAAAAATAAAACTTGTACTAGATACCATTTTAAAAATAAGACTCTGGTAGCAATATTTTAAAACGACCATCCTTATAAATTAAAAGAGTGCATTGTATCAACAGCATGTGGCATAACACATACATGTGGTATCATACAGATATTTCTGTGGCAAAAGGGTTTAAGTGCTTAAGTTGACTAAATCTGAATTGGAGTTAATGGCACCTTTGAGAACTTCATATTCAAAAGTCCACATGGGCAAACTTTAATGGGCATATTTTAATTATTTTGAACGATGTTTTTTTCTTATTTCAATGTTCAATAACACTTGCAATAAAAACTAAAATTTACTTCCGATCTGTGACATTAGGAATAGATAAGTGATGATTATTTTAGAATAGGAGTAAGTTTTAAAAATCACCTTTAATGTTTAAATTTTTTTTCCTACAATACTAAAAAATAGACTTAAATACTTTTTTCTTATTGCCACAGATTTAACTTTACTGACTATCAGACTCACATTTACACGCTTATTGTTATCCTTTAACTGTCTATGAATTTATAACTGTTTCTTGTTTTTATTGGAATTTTTAATCAATTGCTAAATATTCTATAGATAAAACTAAAATAATGCTGGAGAAAATTGTTGCAGTTGAGTTTAAAATAAATGACCAGAAACTAAATTGACCAAAAAAAAGGAAACAAATATTCAATTGAATTTGGCTAAAGGGTCCATTTCAGGGTTTCTAATTTCTCTTTCTTTTTCCAATCTCGGGAGAGCTTAAATTTTTTCTTTCATTCTCCGGGATCATCGAAGAATTTTTTGTAAAGAATAAGAAAATGAAATAGTATAAAAAAATTTTATCAATTATTAACATTCCATGTAATTTAAAAATCCGATTTTGACAGCCCGTTTAATAGTGAAGCCGCTATTGTTAATAAATTTATAGCCATACCTCCATATTCATAATAAAAATTTTAGGTTTAGAGCAGGTTTGTGAAACGAATTTTCTATGAAAATTTGTGTAATAAACCTTTTATTAATCAAAAATATTTTTATGGATATGGGGATTAGTAATATGGTCAATCTAGCTGTTTCATTTTAATTTTTTTTTTCTTTTATTTTTATGGGTTTTATTAAACAAGAAGGATGACACTACTATTCGTAACCCAACGTTGCCACTCTTGTTTCGATACGGCACATCAGCGTTAAAGTTAAGCGGAAGAAAATGTTTGGCTTTCCGCTCTTGTTTAGGTACAGCTGTAATCGTAAATTTATGCGCTACGCAATAAAACATACTTACATATACGCAGTGATGTAATAGGGAGAATATTTAAGAATATTAAGGGAGAATATTTAAGAATAATGACCAATTTCAGACATTTATTTATATATCAATTTGTGTTTAAAGTTCGTTTTTCATGTCAAATAAAAAACAAAATTATATGAAAAACTATATTTAAATATGAATTGATATTTAAATACAATTGGTGAAATTGGCCATAAGTGTAACTACAAAAAGTTCAGGGTATAATGCTGATCGTTACTCTAAAGCGCTTATTATGTCAAAAATGTATTGTTTCAAAGTGGGAACTTCCCATAAAAAATTAATTACTTCCGTTTGCGAAATGGTAAACGAAAACTTTAGATTTCTTCCTTAAACATTTGCTACGCTTAAAACTCCATTTTTCTTTGGGTAAAGTCCAACAAAAGAATTTCAACTTAGTTTTTCTTCCCAAAGCCCTGGTTGTCATCGCTGTCAAAAATCTTCGATGTCAGAAAACAAATCGTAATCAAAACAAGGCGATGTGCATTATAAGAAACAATCAAGCTGATTCCTTACAACTTTTGTTTTAAATCAGAAAATCTTACATTTCGCTCATTTTCTGCAAGGTCGTCATAACTCAGAAAATGAAGTTTTGAATTAAGTGATGCAGAATTGTTCGCTATTTTTCTTTATATTGTGTATAAAATTTATTTTTATATCTTTTATACTTTCCCCATTTCAAGAGAATGTGTCGTGTCGGGGCGAGCAAATTAAATGCTTTAAAAATGTTTCTTTCGAAACGATTATTTTTGGAGTTTTAACGACGTTGCAGTAAAAAAGCGACTTTTGTTACTTTCTGTTTAACATTTTATAAAAATTTTGCCGTACATCATTTTCTCTCAGGAAAGTCCTTGTTTTGAGATTTTTTTCAAATTAGAAGATTCCTAAAGATTTTTTATTCACTTAATACAAATATCAGCTCCTCAAATTGCGCTTCTATGCGTATTTATTTGCTCTTATTAAAAAATTGGGATTTTTTCATTACATTCGACATGCATAACAGGCAGTTATTACCACTTTATTTATACAGGGCGAAAACTTTGAAAATAAATTCCCAAAATTTTTCGACTCAAATATTTTTCCCGGAATTCTCGTGGAGTTTTTCCCAAATAAAAACCCTAATTCAACTGCACTTAAATACAAATTTTAGTTACAAATTTTTCTATTTATCTCTCATGTTAAGGGGGAAAATGTACATTTAAATTTGAAATGGTGGAGCAAATGGGTAAGTAACAGTGACATTATTCCCACTGCTTTAGACATTTCTAAACAACAACAATCATTTGCGGAAATTGTTACCTAAATAACAATAGCAAATAGTTTTGGAAACACAATTGTAAGCCCACTTAAATAGTGGTTGGCAATATTTTTTTTATGACTACGAGTGTGTAATTAAAGCGATTAAGTGCTTCGGGCATTACACTATTATTACACATGTGTATGCATTTTGTTCTACATTTGCCCGAGAGGTTTGTTTGGGGGTTTTAGTCATTTTATTAGTAACATTTTGCGCTTCATGTGGTGCAGAATGTGCGATTGGATGGGGACCATTACTTAGGCTTAGAGCATTTTTTTGTATGGCTTATATCGCTTGATTTTAGCTGCAAAAAGTTTTTAACCAAAAACTCTGTACAAAGTTTTTGTTAAACTTTACTAAATTAAAGGCTCTACCAAATTCCTCATAACCGAATTTTGCCTTCAATGTTTTTACTTTCCTAAATATTTTTCTGCGCCTGCATGTCTGCTCGAATGCCCAACTTAATGTGAATTTCAATAAACATGTAAAGTAGTTTTGAACAACAGATCTGTCAACAAAATAGTTGTTTGTACTTTTTGTTTTTAATGTCATTGTTGTTTGTTTTCCCGCTGATGCCAACATTTAGTGTTTGTGTTCAACTTTATTTGTGTTTGTCAAAAAAATAAAGCGAATTATTTTTAACATCTTAATAAAATTTCAAAATAATAAATTGCAAACAATTTAAAATTACGTATAAAATACAGATTTGTGCGGGTTTAAAAATGATGTACTTTCGTGTGTAGGTGACAAATTTGATTATGTTGTTTGTGTGGAGAATATGTCAGGATATTTTTTTTAAACAGCGAAATGTTGAAGGCCATCAGTGATACCATTATCTGCAAATGAGAGCAAGATTTTTTTATGCAGTAGATAGAAAATTTCAAGGCTGATTCTAAGAACTTTTTACACCTTTTATATTGCTGATCTTGCAATTTTATATAACCTAGTTAACAGTAAATCTGCTGGCGAGTTGTATTGCTAGATGCCGAAATGTTCGGTGAAATAGAAGTTATATTTGCATTGGAAAGAAATGAGTGGTTTTAAGAATTAAATCTTTACAGACTCCTCTAAGGCTAAGTTTTTGAGATGTGGTTTAAGTTTAAACTTAGTTTAACCTACTCTGAAACTCGGATTTTTTTCCGGCAAAATGTGATTTTTTTTATTATTTAATTAAAGACCAACATTTTAAGCTAAACTCAGCTGTTCCGTCAAAATTTTGTGTACAAACTTGGTAATGGTGGCACAAATCTGTTTCAGAATAACTAATCCTAGTTTAATTGAGATCTCAAAAACTCAGCCTAAGAGAAGCAATATGAGTGCTGGAGGTTTTTTTTATTAAATAAATTGTTGGTAAAAATTGCCGTCCACCTGCTCAATAATGGTAACGATATGGTAAAGGATGATTTCTTTCAAATCTTGGCTTTTCAGCTGGAATTTCCATTACATCGCAAACAGCTGTTGCCGTTTGGAAAAGTTTCATTCTCTTTGTCTTCAAGGCATTTCCTCAGAATTTTTTAAAATATTTGTTTCTTTTTGAAGGCTTAAGCCTTTGTTTTTTTTTTTGCAAAATAATGCTTAATTGCGTAATGGTAAGTACATCACACCAAATATGAACGTGGCACTTAATTGGTGCGGCATGATCGTATTCTTTAATCAACATTAGAGAATATGGCCAGAAAGCCGCCATTGAACATTTATCGAATATTTACTTAAGGCAAACATTCGACTGCAACACAAATGTTGATTATATGCGAGTCGTGAAGACTATTAAAGCAAGTCGTAGAAGGCAAACGTTATCTTAGATTATTTGAAACACTCTAATGTCAGTAATATCGGTGATTAGCAGCCAATGGGCACTAGGGATAATTGCCATAAGAATAAACCTAATGGGTCGATTACGGATAAAAAAAATTAAAATTATATTTCAACATCAAAGGCGTTGTCTGATTTCACTGCTGGCAATACAACTTCAGTTCAGTTGCCGTTCGTAATCGACCTATAAGTCTTAATAATTCCTTTCTGAATTATCAGATAAATGAGAAGAAGAAAACTGTGTTTTTTCTTCTAAGCTAATGAATACATTTTAGAAATAGCTGGGAAAGATTGCGAAAATGCCAACAATGCTTAAAGTTTTTTGTGATATAAAACGAATTACACTTCTTTTTCTTTTTTATGGGGGAAACATAAATATTTAAATATGCAGTGGCACACGAGGTGTAATTGATAAAATTCACTGACCCCGGATAATACAACGGCACCAACAATATTAGTGAGCTACCCACAGGCAACCAATGAAGCCGGAACATGACGCACTTAATCAGTGGTCAAATTACGGCAATCGATATCGATCGAAACTACAATACGGTTTAAATGGAAAATTCGATCGGTATCGAATGCCGTAATTTGCTCCCAGTATTCTAATTTTTTAAAGATAACTAAAAAAAGTGAAACTGAAAAACAAACTTTATGACCAAGGCGAAGGAGCGGAAAACTCAGCGATCCACTTGAAGTTACAAATTTAATAAAACTATTTTGGCTGAGTTCAATCTAAGGCAACAATGATTTTTATTCGCATCTTAGAAATTTCTTAAAGAAAGTTAGAAGCAGAATTTAAAAACATATTGCTTGATATTCGAGTATTAAACATAAACTTATGCATTCACCCTCCAAAATGAACTTAAACCTTGTGACAAATTTTTATACATGTCATTTATGTGCATCATCAACGTTGTCAAAATACGAGGACAATAATTGTATAATGGAAAAATATTTATACATTCATACACTTGTACCCACATAAAGCACAAGGAATACCAACAAAACAAAAAGTGAAATCAAAACAACACAATACGACCACCAACCAGGAATACAACCTACACACACATTCATATTTAAATGATGTAAAAACACAGCAAGCATAACTTTTTTTTAGTTTTGTTATCGCGTTTTAAAATGTATGTGTGTGCCCATGAGTGTACATAACATGTATGACTCAGTGCCATACATCAACTTGTTGTTGCATTTGATTTGTTTGAAAAAGAGAAGGCAAAAGAAAGAATCGAAGGAAATGTTATATGCAGTGTGACCATTTTGGCATTTTTGCAGCATTAATTTAGCTGCAAAGTTTTCTTAAGGGCACAACACAACTGTTACACTGTTAAATTGCATGATATCAAGGAGAATTCACTCGCGTTTACTCAGCGCCAATGCCAATTCATTCTGCAAAGCAGGTTATCAACAGATGTCAGTGCTGATTTCAACCAATTCGATATCCTAATATCCTAGCAGACAAACGCTGGTTTGCCAAGGTATCTCTACCTTATGAACAAAATTCCATGACATTGACAGAGAAAATTAAACATAGTTTCGTCTTCCTTCTCTTCATGGCAACCCAATAAAAATTTTTCTTATTTTGCGAAGCACTAATCCCAGTAAAAAAATTTGTATTTTTTGAAGCACTTAAGAGAAAAAGCGCATAATCGAGCGCTTCAATAAGAGAGCTCTTATACAGAAGTAAATGATAACGCATAAGATATTCAAAAAAGGTGCTATTTTAGTGCTGACAACGTAGAAGGTGTTAAAGCGAAGAAAAAAATTAAAATATATTATGGTTTACGAATATGCCTGAAAAAGACATTTAAACCAGTAAAATCAAAAGAATATTGAATATATGTATATATGTTAATATTAACATATGTTATTATAGTTAGCCCTTAAAAAGAACTTAAGGAATGCTTTATTTGCATGTTTTATTATGTTAAAAGAAGCGCTTATTGTCAGCAGAAAATAGTCCCCCAAACCGGGAACACCCCATACAAAAATCAGGCATCCCATCAGCAGGTTTGAAACGATTTGAGGTATGAATTCATAAATGGAACCTGCTTCTTTTGGAGTACATTTTTGTGTCAATTGTTCCATCAGACTGGTCCTGGGGCTTGTGAAAATAGTACAAGTTCAAAAAGAAAGACCAAGGAAAGTAGCACCAGTCATTTAACTGGTTTATGAAGAACCAAAAGGTAGAAAAAATGATAAATTACAGTACAGCATTCCCCGGTGGTGTAACATATTTGTTTGGGACTTTCTACAATTAGGTTCTAAAATTAAGTTCTAGGACTTGTTTTATTGAAATAATACTCCATTGTAGTTACTAACCCTATACACGTTCATTGAGAATAGATGTGTGTCTTGTCAAATTTTGGCTGTTAGTCGTCAATTGACCCCCTCCAATGACAACCCCATGTAAAAGTGATTGGTCACATTCATATAAAGTGAACCGGTCTCTTCCACCAGAGACCTATCGCGGGACTACTTTGGTGTCAGTTCGCTTCCCTCTAGGGTATCACTAAATATGGATATATAATTATTATCACCTATTTTTTTTCAAAATAAGTCACTAAGGTCGGGTTTGTGAGATGTGGATTAAGTTTAACGTACTATTTAATTCGGATTTTTGTGGCGAAATGTGATTTTTTTTTATTACTTCATTAAAGACCAACATTTTAATCAAAGCTAAGCTGTTTCGTCAAAATGTTGTATTCAAACTTGGTAATGGCGGCATAAATCTATTTTCAGATTAACTAGGCCTTGTTTAACTCATCTCAAAAACCCAGCCTAAGCGTTATTTAATTTTAAATTAAGTTTCATATTCTAATTAAATTTTAACAAAAATTTTAGAACATACTCGTATTAGCCGTTCTTAAATGCCAAATTCGGCTAAAAAAATTTAAGGTCTGGTCACACTTATCATATGCCCTACATATAAGAATGTATAGAATAAAATGAAATAAAGAAACAACGCAAAAAAAATAGCAGAAAAGTCACAAGGACATAAATATACTTCTTTATGCATAACATTACGTTTGTTTGTAGTCATACAATTGTCATCATCAGCAACAGTAACCGGCACCAGCATTATACTTTAACTTTTATACAAGCAACAAACTCAACACAACTACATCTACCACTACTACAAACAAATAGTTGAAAACTCAACCACAACTCCTTCAGCTACAATGAGTAGTGTTTTTAATTCAGAATCTGATTCTGATGTTGTATTTGTGTTTAAACTGAATCTCACAAACATGCAAACGCACTCCAAGACACTCATGTTACCATAAGTGTGGTTGTATTTGTTAGTTAGACCACTAGAGAGAGGATTTTTAATGTATTTTTTTTTTTTTTTGGTATTGTTTCTTCATACATGTTCAGAGAAATACAGAAATACATAAATAATTATGTAGATATACATTATACGTTCATATAATCTATGAATAGATAGTTGTTGCTTTTACTTTTAAGCTGTTGTTGTATTTTTATTTACAATATTGTTGTTGTTGTTTAATGTTGTTATATGTTCGTATACGGACATTATTATTTGGTTGTTTTTTATGTAATGATTTCATTTCAATGAATTACTGGTAGCAAAATGACAGCGAAACAGGGAAAATTGTAAATCCTTTTTTTTAAATAATTTTTTTTATGAAAAAGAAAAAAAAAATACAAACAGAGTCACGTATACAGTGCGCCAGCAAACACAACTTACGCGAATGAAATGATTACTATGGTGGTTTGTTGTTTATGACAGAGAAAAAAAAATATAATTAAATTGAGTTCAAATTAAATTTTGTTTAAATTAAAAATGGACGAATTCCGTGGTTTTGAAAACAAGAAATAAACTTTGATCTTACTCTAACAAAATTTTGATAAAAACTTTCAAGTAGAAGAGTATATGTCTAGACCAACAAATATCAGATGGTGCTCTCTGCGGCGTAATAGCTAAAAATTATTTATACAGCCCAGAGCTGTAAAAAACTGCAAGCAATTGTGATTGCAATCAAAATGATTTCATTCCTTGATTTCAAAACGATTTCAGATTTGGAAAGATTGCAATAATTTATCATTGCAATCATTTTAAAATCATTATTCTTAGAAATCATTGAATGCAATCAATTTAATTGCAATCAAATTGCAATTGAAATCACGTGATTGCATGCGATTTCCGCTGCACTAACCACTATAGTGGAAGTCCAACGAAGTAATAAAAATTTTAATATAGGGATATAAGATTAAAAGATAAGATACATGATAAATATATAATATACGGTTAAGCGGAATATAGCCCTCTTACATGTTTTCATTATCATCATAAATATCTGACATTCTGATCACAATTTCTTTTTTTTTAACTTATTTTTTACTTATTTTTTACTTTTAAGATGAATAACTTTTTTATCATCAATTAGAGACCAAACGTTAAATAATATACGAATTACGTATTTTTTGAATAGATCAAGAGCACAAATGATGATTTAAAGAATATGAAAATGTGCCTGTACAATTCAGTAAACTTCGATGGATTGCCGAAAAAAAACCAACAACAAGTTTATTTATAATAAGTAAGGATATTTCAGAGAGTGGGTGTAATATCAAATCAATAGATATGAACCAATCTTTATAAAAACTGGCCCCATAGTATTATAATTCGTTGCGGTTTTAGACATATTAAAGTTATTCCAAATTGAAGGAATAGAACTATTACAAAAAGCTTTATAAAATACATAATTAAAATTTTACTCATAGAATAAATTCGAAAAAATAAAAATGTTTAATATAATAAAGTAACTTGAAAGAGAAATAATTCCCAGTTTCTAATAGTTATTCCAAAAATGTATAAAACTTAATTTTATCTGATTCTAATATAAAATCATTATTTTACTGGATTGGATAGCAATTAAAGTATTGCAATCAAATAAGATTGCAATCAATTAATGTGTTAATTGATTTAAAAAAATTAATTGCATTCAAAGTTACAAAAAATTCATGGTATGATTTCTAATGAAAAAAAGGACCATAAATTTTCTGATTTTTAATGGAATCAAAAATTACCAATCATTAACGAGAAATCATGTGATTCCAATTAAATTAATTGCAATCTTTTGCAGCTCTGCTACAGCCAATTTTCAAATTAATCAGACGTAACGTTACC
Organism: Pollenia amentaria; assembly: GCA_943735925.1. NCBI lineage: Eukaryota > Metazoa > Arthropoda > Insecta > Diptera > Polleniidae > Pollenia > Pollenia amentaria. The sequence continues at coordinate 191,320,332 of OX031008.1, read as the reverse complement.
TTTCAGCATACAATTTTTATTGATTTTTAATTTTTAAGTTATTGAAAAAGCACTCAAAAATCATACACATACACATACACATACAATCATTCTCTGTTAAAAATTATCAGAGCTAAGTTTGTTTCAGTAAAAAGGAAAAGGAAAGTTATACTCGCTGAACAAATTGTTAAGTTCTTTAAAGAAACTGAAAAAAATTGTATGACGCAAACTTGCTCATCACCTAGAAGCATATCGCACACTAAATCATAAAGAGTCACAACTCAAAATTCAAAAATGTTGAGAGGAGACAAAAAATTGGCTTCAATAATATGATGCAATTTTCGAATCAAATTGAATTTTTAAATTCTTTCAACTTATTTAATAGTATTAATTTTCTGACTCTTCTGTATAAGCCATTAAAAAAATGCTAAAATTCTAAACCAAAGATTATTGGTCAAATCAAAAAAAGCAAAACAAAAAAAAAAAAAAAAAACACACACACACACACAATTTTATACAGGTAAAACGAGAAAAAATAGTACATATTTGAAATATTTCGTTGTGTTATAACTTAAAAAAAAAAATATTGGTATCAACAAAATATTATACGTTCCATGTAAAACAATCTACGGTTTTAACGATTTACTTGTCAATAAAAATAAATGACAAATGGAGGTGCAAGCAAAAAGTTGCCATGACAACAAACTACCACCCACCTTTTAAAAACAACAAAGAATCCAATTCAAGCTGTGTAGCAATTATAATACGCTGACAGAGAGAGAGAGAGAGGAAGTTAAGGAGGGAATGAACGAGGAAAAGCACAATTTGCAGTCTATAATTGATAGCTGTCAAAATCCTGAAAACGTGATCAATGTAAGACAAACATTTACACAGACATATCGATATTTATGTACATGTATGAATGTACTAAATGTATACCAAAGTATAACGTTTATAACCTCCACCACGAGCTATAATTGATGGTATACTAGATTTATCGTTACGTGTGCAACACCAGTAAATAATGCAATTATTACAACATTATGAAAAAGTCTGTGATAGTTAACGTGAACAATAGCTATCGTCAACGATAAAGTGCCCATTAAGTTTTCTCCAATATTACGACAGTCCGATAAAATGAAAAATGTAATTAATATACCATGGCAACATTGCAGTAGATACCGATTACTTTTCGTTGTTAAAAATACGTAGTGGCAACGAACTCATTTCGTTTATCTGTTTAATTAAAAACAGAAGTCAATTTTTTTGCTGTATTTTGATTTTTAATGGTACATAAATTGTTTTGTTTTTTGTGTTAAATTGTGTTGTTTTAAAAGTTTGAATAATTCTACTTGAAATAAAACTGTTATCGATGTTGCCATATATATTCTTTAAATTCTTAAAGTTCACTTGTAGAGTTGCAATATCAGTCACTTTTTAGGTTAATGTTATCCTGTAATTACCAAAAAACCACTTATCTGTCAGATAACGTCCTAAAAATAACTATATGTAAGTTGTAATACATCGCTGTTTAAACTAACCGACCTAACTAACATTTAATAAATTTTACAGGAGAGCACTTTAAATTTTTTTGTCTTAAATGTAGTCATTTCCTAGACATATACGAATGAAATTGGGTTTATGCATTATTTGTTATTTAGTACAACATCTTTTGTTATGTGTTAAATTAAGAAAAAGACAAATATTTTTATTGTTTGTACTTAACTCAATTTTCAAAAAAAAATTCAGTTAGGTCAGTAAGTAAAAACAGCGACGAATAATGACCCTAAGTTATTTTAAGTCGAAGGATTTTTGGAAGGAAAATTGGCTTCAACAACATGGTTGCAATTTTTGGATTACATTGAGTTCCACAAACGTGAAGAAAAGAAAAAGAAGTTAAAGAAGACAGTAACGCAAACGAAATTTTCGTGCTCGTTAAAACTTTAATTAAATCTTTAATTAGTGATTTGGCTTATAACAAAATAAACGATTTTGAAAAATTTCTAGTTGTGACTGTTTATGAATTAGCATTCGATATGTGCAGAATCATCCGCGTGGATATTGGAGAACGATGTACATAAAAACCTTTAGTAAGGCGAAGACTAAACAACTCCGTCACTTCCGATCAAGTCAACAGAAAAATTATTTTTGTATCAAATTTCTTCTAGTTATCCTAAACGGTTTAGAAAAAAATTAGAGGTATGTACCCAAAATGTGGACTAAAATCCATTCCAAAATTTATTTTTCTATTCTATTTACCAGGACTGTAGACTGAGACGTCAGAAAAAAGTAATAACCATTTAATGTCCATTATTATGATCACTCTGGGAAATCATTCAAATACTCCTAAAACCGTAGCAGATATAGATATTGTGGTAAAATTTGGTTCAATTTTGGTTCATATGGCCAGAAATAATATCATGCAATTTTCTAATTATCGGTCCATATTTACCTTAGATCCCATATTTTTTTTTTCAGTATTTATTTATTGAAACTTCATATATTAAATATGAACTAACAATAATTAATCAAATCTTATCCTAACATTTGCTTTATGTTCTGCCAGTGCCAGACAAAAAAGATTTCGTCATCATGGTTTCTGTTCACATATGTAGGTGTTTACCGCTCGTCTGATTGGTGAGTGCTGCAGTGTCTCTTCTCCTTTACGAGTGTGCCGCCATAATTTAAAATATTTCGAGCTAATGGATTTGGGTGCAGTTCCAGCCTTTTTTAAATATTTTACTGCATATTTCGTTATCATAGTTTTTACTAATAGCACATTGAGATCCTTATGGATATTTGAGTTTTTGACGTACCAGAGGGCTGTGATTATTCGAAGAAGTTTATTTTGGCGCCTTTGAATTTTTTCGATGTTAGAAGCCGAGGCAGTGCCCCATAATTGGCTTTAAGATAGAGTTGTAAAGTAGAAGTATGCAATCGAGACTAAGAACAGAATTTCTTCCAATAAGCCAATTGCTTTTAGTTTCATTTGAGTTAATTAAGCTTCTATATGCCATTTCCACGTTAAACGCCGATCTAGATGTACACCGAGGTATTTTACATGCGAGTGTTGGGGTATTATTTGATAATGTATTTTATATGTGCGCATTTTTGCTCATTGATCTTTATCCTCCATTTTTTTGACCACCTCGTTCAAATATATAATATAATTATAACCACCCGTGAGCCAGGTCATCTTTTTAATCGTTTAAAATTCAGTCGACTCAGAAGAAATAGAAATTTAATTCAAATCAGACATCACACATTAATATCTGAATGGCAATTTTTCATATTTGCAATACGTCTTTGGAATAATATTACTACTCCAACAATAAAAGAAATCAGCAATGCGTTACAATTTAAGAAAGAAATATTTAAATATTACTCGTAGTCAACAAGTTTGTTTATAGTTCGGTATAGTTCAATATTTTTCAATATTTTTTGATTTTTTATAAATGTATTTATGTTATTTTGATATGTAGTTTTTCGTTATTTATTTGTTTGGTTTAATTTCAATAATTTTATTTATATCAATTTTGTAATAACCATACCTAGACTTAAGTTTATTATTTTCCATGTTTCCAAAATAACACCATAAGATTTCTACTGTTTAAGACTGATGTTTTGTTGTAGAAGTTACAATTTTTTTTTTTTTTTTTTAAATAAATAAATAAATATGATCCTGCAAGTAACGAGATGCTTCTTGACAGTTTGCGTGTACGCTTAGAAAAGCTGACTCGTCCGCAAATGTTGAGGTATGGGTGTATATTAAGCAGCCTTCTGAAAAGCATTTAAAAGCTAAAAAAATTGCACTACTGTATTGAAATTTGCTCCATTTAGATTTTTAAAAACAGAAATCACTCTACAGGATTTCGTGATAAGTCTATAATTTAACATGGGTCTAAGGAGAATTTATATCCTCCTGAAAATCATTTAAGTTTGGCATAAGCTCTTACGAATCATAATATTTTATTTAAGTTAGTTAAAATTGCTAGAAATAAAAGCATAACACTGTCTGATTGTCGTCCAATTGTTTAAGCCGGAACCAATTTTTGTAATGACGTCCGTTTTTATGAAAATTAATTAATAATTTATAGCTGCCATATATTCTAACTGTGGGAGGAGGATATGAAAGATTCGGAACAGCCGAATATAGCACTTTTACTTGTTTTAAATGCAGAACCTTTTAAATGGTTAAATATATCAAGAAAATTATACTGTAAAAATTTCAAATCGACATTTGAAATATGGCATCGCCAATTTCGAACACAGAAAAAATTAAAAAATTTCTCTAATCACCAAATTTATACCAAATTCATAATATCAATCAAACAATTTGTTGATTATGCACCTATTACCAAAATGATTATATTGATTACTAAAAATTGTAAAATTTTGAATTTTTTTTTTTAATAAATGGTATTTTTTATTTTAATTAAAAAGATGATCAAAAAAACTTTGCCATTTTAAACAACGTGTTAATTTATATAATTAAATATTGACATTTCCCAACAACAATTCTACAAGTTAAAATTATTTTACCAATATTACTTATTAATCGACCTTTTTCTAGAATTTGTTATTATTTTCATAGAATTTATCTAAACAGGCTTTCAAGGTCATTTGTATTTAAATAAAAGATTATTTATTTATATATTCATCCTACGTTTCGTTGGTATTTTCCAACTTCATCTGGGATTTTTCAGTTTATTAAATCTGGCAACGACACAAAACATAAATAAAATAATATTTAGGAACAACTAAAATAAAGTTCCACATTACAATAACCAAACTTACATTCAATCTTTGTTAAATTTACATTTTATAATACAAACACACAAGTTTTACAACATAAAACACGAAGTTTTTAAATAAAAATATAAATAAAAAGTGATTAAATATTCTAGTTTATTACTGCTAATGTATCACAGTTGAACTAAAACTAAATTATTGCGATTGTGTAATTTGCATTTGTGCCGTCTTTATCCTCTTTTCTATTTATTGCGTTGTTTGATTTTTCCTGTATTCGAATTTAAACGAAAAAAGTCAATTAAGATTTTTTGTTATTTAATTAATATTTCAATTAAAAATTTATTCGAAAACAACTAAAATGTAAATTAAATCAAAATTAAATTTTCAATTTTCTTTCTATGAAAAAAATAATTGATTAAATTATCACATTAAATAAACTTAAATACTTTTTAAACCATTTTTTTAATTGTTAAAAAAAAAAGAAATTTTTTTTTAATTTTTTATGCCGAAAAATTTTGGAGTCGCTAGTTTTTGTGGGTACTACGAGTCCGGTACAAAAACCTCAACTCCGACTCTGATTTCATAGCCCTGCTATTTACACAGCAAATTTTTATTATTAAAAACTAACATTACTAACTTTTTTTGTATATTGTAATTTCAATAGAAAAAAAATTTGGCCCGCCAAATGATTAAGCGGACGCTTAATCACAAAAACCTTAATTTCATGCGATAAAGCGACAAAAATCGGATCAAATAGGAGGATGAGTGAACCTATTTTTACAAAATTCGGCAAAATTCGTTCCATACGGCTTTTAGTTCTACAGGACAATCCATTTAGTGGTTTCAAACCCGCCGGTCTGACAAGGCTGTCAGCTTTTAAATATCTGTCATCTGAAGTGACATTTATAAAGTGAAATGTTTGCCATTTACGAATGTGGTTCAAACGTGTCACACATTTCAAGCATTACGGTGTGATTATGGTCGTCATAATCGACCTATTGTGCAAGGAATTGGTAAGATTGGAAAAAAGTTTAAACAGTCTGAGAGCGTTACAGATGGTGGTCAGAGCTATACATCATAAAAATGTGCGTACTGCCTAAAATATCGCTTTTGTGTGGCCGGTAATCCGACTCAAAGCACTATGGTGGAATGATTATCGACTTTTTGCCCTGCAATTGAAGATAATGAAATCCACTGAGTTATTAGCCACACAATACGACCGATTTTGGCTTTATTGCGATTTTACATGCGATTTGACGCAGTTAAACCTTTTTGTGGGGTTACGTCAAACACCGTATCTATGCATATAATCCCCTAACGATGGAGAAATTGAAACCCAAAATTCGTCAAGTTATTGCCGAGATACCACCCGAAATATTGGAAAAGGTGTTGAAAAACGTCCAATTCAACTGCTACAACCAATCTTAAGTAACATTGTATATCGTACGTTATGGTAATTCCATGCATTATAATGAAATAAAACTTAAATCAAAGTCATAGCTTTATGTGTGTTTTATGGAACTTTCCTTTTGAAACCGAAAAATGTATTACCCTATATAAGAAACTTTCATGATCATCGGCTTGTAAATAACCATAGATCTCTTAAAAAGCTGCCTTTCTAAAATTCCCCTAATACGCTTTAAATGCTTCATAATAATTAAATTGTAATGATATTTGTTTCAATTTAGTTTTACAAGCCCAGAAGTCGCACAACCAAATATTGATATTAGCGACCTTTGGTTACAGTCTCGGCAAACACTTTAAGACGTCTTAACTAGAAACAAAATAGGACATTGTGGTGAAATTTGTCAAGATATAGTTCTAATTCTCAGTGAATCGAAATTCTCACGAATCTAAAATTCGGCAAAGCCGAATATTGCATCCTTACATGATGTACCACCAGCATCATGGGTAAAGGGAGTCCATGCAGCTAAATTCATAACTAGCAACGTTTTGGAACAGTTAATTACTAGTTGTTTTAAGACTTAGTTAAAAACAAAATATTATTTATGTAAGCGTCAGAAATTTGGTTGTAAATACGGTAGTGTAGGGTGTCACAGTCGGGCTTTACAGACTTTACTTACTTACTTTTTAAATATAAATTTGTATGGGAATTTGGTATGTTTGAGTGAACTTGTGTGTTTTACAAAAAAAAAAAAAAAAAAATTATATTTAAAACTTTCATAGTAAACCAATTTAAAACTCATTGTTAGAAAATTACTCCAAACAAAAGCAAAAGAAAGATTGGAACTTAAAAATTGTTTCTAACTTGAATAAAAAAAACCCAAAATTTTTAGTCTACGATAAAAACAAAATAAGACGAATCTGTTGAAAATTTTTTTTGTAAATATTTATTTTGTTCATGTAACTGAAAAGTGTATGTATCTTACTGGAATTCAAGTGTCTAACAGAATAGTGTTGCTAACATATATACGTATTTTTAAATATGAACTCAAAAACGCATATCTAGGAAAGCTCTACAAACGACATAAAAAATTAATTTTTACCCCTTCGGCTGTAATCCAAATCCAATCTAAAAGGCCCGCTTTTGACAAAAAAGATAATTTTTCATATTTCGGTAATCTTAATATCCATTTAGCTTTAATTCATTCACGAAGTAGCAAAAAAAAAAACACAAATGTAAAATGTGAAAATGATTAGCATGAGCACCTGCCATACGGCCAAATCGCATGTTGGATCCTAACCACTGTAGAAAAACAAAGCGCTAACCAACCGTCCATTTGTGTGAGTGTAACCAATTAACACAGGTAGCAATTTCGAGTGTATAATCAGGCAACAATTTTAAAATCGTCCCTGGTTTAGGAGCTAGAGCTATCTAAGCTGTTATGTTAAAAGCAACAGCACATAGGGTAGCACTCTCTCAGGCCGAACTCTCCCATAAGTGTGAAAAATCAGCCCTTTAGAGAACTTTGTAGTACTATTCCATCCCGCGATCTTGGGTTTATACCACAACCACCCCGTGATTCCCGAAATTATCTTTTCTTTTAAAAAGCAGACATTCGTTAAACAATTTTCTGGTTTCATGCTTTGAAAAAAAGCACTCACCCATTGGACCTGATAAAAAGCAACATTCTATCAGAAAAATAAAGCTTTCGCAAAAGACAATCATCTAAAGAGACATCAAGTATTTTGCGCAAGAAACATACTAACGTTGGCTCAACCAATAGTCATACCGGTGCCTTGAATACAGCCGGGCTACTGACTCCTATAGCATCAGAATCAAAAGGTACTCTGGTGAAACATCGGAAAATAAGAAGATTTTAAGAACATTGCCATTTTGGATCTTATTCCAGGTATGCCTAGAATGGATTTCACCGAGAGGATGTAATACCAATGGATGTAATGGAATGGTCTTGAGATCATCCTTACATCCTTAAAATGTAAAATACAATTTCTAACAAAAAAACAAAAATGTTAATTTTGTAGAAAATTATATGATAATTCAAAGTGTAAAAATAATTTTGAAAAAATCTAAAACTTTAGAATTTTTAAATATTAATCGATTGAAAATTTGTTATATTTTGGGTATGTGTGAAACGGTAGCAAAGTTCCAATGGAAATAAAATTCTGACACCGTTGAGGCGAATAAAATTTCACTAGCCATAAGGGCTAGTATAAATTTTAATATTAGGGTAGAAATTTTAGATAATTTTAATTCACCATAGAACTTTGCTACCGTTTCACACACACCCTTTATTAAAAAAGTGAAGAAGTAAAAGATTTAATCAAGTTGGTACAATTTTCAATTATATTTATGCATCACTGATATCTGACTTTAAGGATAATTGTAAAGTTTAAACAATTTTCTCTATTACTGTCGTTTCTTCCCCTAAATATTTTCCTCGCTTTCTATTCCCTTGGCAAATATTTGTACATAATTTCATGCATTCATTCATATATTACTAGTTTGTATTATGTGAAGTGTAAAGGGTGGTTCAGCAATTATTATTTTTATGCCGCCTCTTCTATACGTGAATGTCTCAAATGAAAATTATTATTAGGAATTAGGTAAATATGTGAGATTTCACTATTGATTGAAAATCTTCAAGCAGTTAAACCTACAATAGACTTTTATTTTCGGCAGAGTAGTGAATGGTTTCAAAACGGGACTAATCGGTCCTGGAGGAATATATGTATTTTTGAGTGTCACGGACATTATGGACGGTGCTTAGGAAGACCGACTCTAATTCACTATAAGGAAGCAGCCAGGTATTACAGGCCACTGCTTGGGAGGACACAGGGCAGATAGACTGACATGGCTGGGTAGTAGGATTATAGGCGAATTTTGAGGTATCTCGGCCTGTGGGCTCAAAAAGGTCACGGAGTTAGTAGTGGGCATGATCTGGCTGTACAGCAGGCTGTTTTCTGGTCCAATATTATCTTTCACTATTGCTTACACTTTCACTTCTTATTTTCTTCAAAGTCTTCTTTTATTACTTAAGGCGTCAGAATGGACTTTACTGTTCTCTGGGCAAGGGCGCGAAGATTGACTTGGCACCAGCCTAACAAATTTATGTATTTATAAGAAATTTTCTAAAATATTTGCTTTTCTAAAAGATAGAAAAAAAAAAAAAATTATTTGCATTTAAAACATTAAAAAAAAATTTATAACCACCGGAAATTTTTGAAAAACAAGTTTTGCTGCTATTAAAATAAAAGTTGTATAAAAAAAATTTTTATAATTTACTGCCGATTTCACGATGTCGAAAGAACGCTTTCTTTCGCACAACTACATGTAAAACAAAAGCAAATTCTCAGAAATTAGTTTTTGTTTCAATTGTATTTGTGCGAAAGAACGCTAATGTCTATAAAATTTTGCTAAAATTGGATATTTTCAAATTTTAAAAATATGTATAATAACAAATTGTATTTTTACTAAATAGACCGAGCAGTAGTATCGAAGAACTTTAGCCCGTTGTAGTAAAACAAAATAGACTGTTTGGCGAGAATAAAACTTACAACCATCGCACTGGTAGACTAGCTCACCACCAACTGGCATACTGGGGTAACTGGGTTATATTGTAAATATTTGCTGTTTAAATGAATTTTCCAGATTGTTTGTATAAGTAGAAATTTTGGAAAATTTTTTCAATTTTTTATTAAAAATTTTCTAAAAAATGGGTTTTTAAAGGATTTTTATGGAACAATTTGCTATTGAGACATAATTTACGAAAATGTCATGCATTGTTATATAAAAATGTACCTCTATTTGCATCACCCTGTAACAATGCATGTGTATTCGTTTATTTAAATATTTATAAGTTTGACTTGCTGCTTTTCCAGATATTCAAAAGATGCGTATGTATGTGTGGGTGAAATAGTTTGAGCAAATTTATTTTAAAACTCAACTTCCTGCCAAGGTGTTGTTGATGCAGCAGAGCCAACACTAGTCTGTGGAAAAAGAGATGGAAAAACTAAAATTAAAAAGTTATGTCAATAATACTTAGAGAAAAATAGTTCACCCAACTGCAGACATACTCAAACTGGTTGTTCTAAAATAGTTTTCGAAATCTATAAAATATTTTTTAGAAATTCGGTTCTATTGGTGGTTTTATTTGGTTTAGAATTTTATGCAGTTCTAGAAATGAAGTGAAATTTTTCGAAATAGAAAGTTGTTATAAAACAAAAACAAGAATCGATGTAATGTTGGTTAAAAAACTTAAAGTGGTGAAGTCGTTTTTAAACACAAAATATTTATGGTGCTCAACTTTAAACAAGACCTACTGGTGCTAAATTCTTCTAACCCTCTTATATACCAGTGATCCCAAGCCACATAAGATATACGACATAATTTCATATTCTTTTCACATGTAAAACACCAAATTTACTAATTAAGTTCATGAAGTTTAACCACATTCCGTAATACTGCATACAATAAAACAAATTTTATGCCAGTTACTATTCGAAGACAAGGCGATAAGAAACATCTTTATGCATATATTTATGAATACTGACTATTTTAACATGTTGAATTATAGCAAAATACCTTTTGGTCAGTTGAGTTTATAAAATTTCCCATGCAATTGTGTAAATTTCAACTCACCAATACAATCACAAAAGTTTACACATAAATGCATTTGTTTGGATGGGTACATGAGTAACTACATGATGTAAATTACTAAAAATTTCTACCATTCCATTTTTGCCCACAGACACTCTTCATCATGAAAATGTAGACGTACTGGCACATTGGATTGGAATGGAGGGAAATAAAAACGAGGTTTAAAATGAATATACTAAATTTGGGAAATTTTGCTACTTAGAGGAAATTTTACAAAAAGTTGCTTTTTTTTAAGAAATTTTGCAAAAATTTAGAAAGTTTTGCGAAAATTTGCTGTGCACAGGAATTTTGTAGGAAAATTAATTAATTAATTTACTAATTATAGGAAAATATTTAACGACAATTTGCTAATAGTTAATTTTGCAAAATTTTCTATTAAAGGGAATTTTCAAAAATTTGCTATCAATATCAATTTTGCCAACTTTATAGGACATTTTGCGAAATCTTGCTATTTATAAGAAATTTTGCGAAATGTTGCTATTCATGGGAAGTTTTGTGAAATCATATGCAGTTTAAGGAAATTTTGCAAGAATGTGCTATTTATAGGAACTTTTTGCAAAAATTTTGCGATATCTTTCTATTTTTAGGAATCGTTGCAAAATCTTGCTTTTCATAGGAAGTTTTGCGAAAATTTGCTATTTAAAGGAAATTTTGCTAATAAAATAGGTAATTTTGCAAAGTTTTCTATTAAAGGGAATTTTCGAAAATTTCCTATCAATAGGAAAATTTGCCAAAATGATGTTTAAAGAACATTTTGCGAAAATTTGCTATTTATTGGATATTTTCTGAAAGTTTGCTATATCTAGGAAATTTTCCCAAAACTTTCTATTTATAGGACATTTTGCAAATTCTGGCTATTAATGGGAAGTTTTGTAATATCATATGCTATCGTATGAATGTGCTTTTTACAGGAAGTTTTTGCGAAAATTTGCTATTATGAAATTTTGTGAAATCTTGCTATTTTTAGGAAGCTTTGCAAAATCTTTACTATTTAGAGGAAACTTTGCAAAAAATTTGCTATTTTAAAGAAATTTTGCTATTTAGAAGATATTTTCTAAAAATGTTCTTCTTATAGGAAATTATGCGAAAATTTGCCTTTTATAGGAAATTTTGCCAAATTTTCTATTTAAAACAAATAAATAAAAATTTGCTATTTACAGAAAATTTTGCCAATATTTGCTATTTATAAGAAATTATGCTTAAATTTTAAATTGAGTGAAAATTTGCTGTTTTTAGAAAATTTTCGAGAAACTTGCTATTTCTATGAAATTTTGCAAAATCTTTTATATTATAGTTTTACTGAAGTTTTGCAAGAATGTGTTATTTATAGAAAAAATTGCGAAAACTTGTGAAATTTTGCTATTTTGTCGTACTTTTCCTACAATTGAAACTTCATTGAAAAACTGAGACAAATGGTCTGCAATCAACTCCTTTTTTTTCATAACTAAAGGATCAAGACCGACGTTTGCTATTTTTAGAAAGTATTGTGAAAATTTGATATACGAGTATATAGGAAATTTCGCAAATTCTTGTTATGAAATGAAAGTTTTACGAAACGTTTCTTATTAATAAGAAATCTAACGATAATTTGCTATTTATAGGAAGTTTTGCGAATTCTTGCTATTTAAAGGAAGTTACCATAATTTGCCATTTATAGGAAATTTTTACGGAAATTAATTATCAAGACGAAATCTTACGAAAACTTAAAATAAACACAAACGTTTACAGAAATGCTTTATTTACATGAAATTGGAATAATTTTTTCGCAAACGTTGCTTCACCACTGTGCTACTGCAACCAACATGGTTTGTGTACATACAGGTATGCATGTGTGCTTTAAAATTTTCAAGTATGTTATGGGGGCAGGACATGTAGTTAACATTTTTGCGGAAGTAGTTGTTGTTAATCATATTATATGTAAACGTATGCAAATGCAATTTTTAAGTGTCAGTGTTTGTATAGAAGGTGGATTTTTGTAAATATAACTGTTAATGTTTGGGTGATGCATGTTTTCCCTACAAGCATTTGCTATTGCGGATGGGCGGAAAAACAGTCGCCCAAAAATTTCTAACATGAGGCGGCGTTTGTAGTTTGTTTCTGTGTTTAAAACTGTTGCATTTTCAAAATCTGGTGCATGATTTAAATTGGAACAATGTGATGACAATGCAGTTTTTTGAGAAGCTGCATTTTTGAATTTTTTTTTTATCAGATCTATGCCCTGCTAATCTAGTTTTTAATTTATTTTTTGCGATACCCTTATATTCTTTACTACATATTTAATAATCCTTGCCATTTTAAGGTAGCCTGTAAACAATATTAGATCTATCTAATTTCTCTGTACTATATTTCATTTTACTAAATAATCTATCTAATGTATTATATGTTAAATGAGTCATCCTATAATTATTGATATCAGACATATACGGATATTCCAATTGTTCAGAAATCTTTGGCACATAAGCTAAACATTTGTAAATCTAAGGTTCAGTAGCCGTATTCACACTTCCTTTCCTATGTCCTTTGTATCCAATCAATCAAAAAATCAATTCTCCTGGTAAACTATTATCTCTTAAAATATTTTTGATTCTCATTTAAACTTTTTTATGAAAAACTATATCACTAATATTTAGAACAATTCTCGGATGTTTTGAATAATAATAAATAATTCTCCCTGAAGAAATTGGATTTTGGTGCCAATCTACTAATATGTTATTCTCCTATCGTATTATTAATGTGATCATATTAATGATCATATTCCTTTTTAATTGTGACTTTAATATCCTGGTGAAATGAGTTTGAAATGTTTAAAATATTTTCTATTTCACGTTCTGAAATAATACAAAATAAAAAATCATCTATATATTTTGTTATAATTTTCAGTTAAATAGATAATCTTCTAATATATTTATCAAGTGGCTGCTCCATAACTATATCTACCCATACGTAAACCTTTTCCTAAACCGTTGAGAATATATTTTGTTATTATTTTAAAAATATCAACTAACATCTGTGCAAAATTTGAGAATTCTTAAAAAAAATTATTTTTCAATGGTGGTATGCTCTCTAATTATAAAAATTACGAAAAAAATTTGCGGAATAAAACCATTTTTGTTTTCATAAACAGAATGGGAAGGCCAAAAAACTATCAAAATATACATACTTTCTATCAATAAGCAAATATGTTTTCTTCGGTTGCGAACGGAATCATTCCGAACGGAATTGTACTCTGTGACATGGCTTTATATTCCATTTTTCCTCTGTAATTCCTAAGGCTGCATCTATAGCAGATATAAATATGGAGGAAATTAAATAAGTTTATAAAAATTTATAGAATACTTTTTGTTTCCTGTGTATAATTTTTTAATTGTTCATAATTGACAATTTTATTGTTTCATAAAAATTTAGTTTTTAAAAAATTTGTTTAAAATCATATTAACATGGCTCATTTGTGACAGTATCTGCGACATGCATTATTTTAACCAAAATTGGATGTGTCCATTAAGGTTATTTCAGTGACCTGTTACAAAGTGTCAAAAAGGTGCCAATTAGCCCCTCGTAGGACATCGCCATGTTAAAGTGACTTGTCACGTGACAAGTTTAGTGTTAGTTCCCTTTCCCCTAGGGAAATTATTTGATGCACAATTATTAAATAATGATAACAAAAAACCAAGAGCGTGAAAACTTATTGTTATATTGTACATAGTTTCATGAAAAGGAAAACATAGAACATGTTCATATTGAAAACTTAATTTTCTTATCCTTAAATAAAATAGTTATTGCCTTAAGCTTTTGTTCTTTGTTCAGTATGTCATGCGAAATGTTGTCAAACTCAATATAAAAACAAATTTCTGTGAAATATAAACGAAAAAATGTTGATAAAGTTGTACTCTATTTATATTACGAAAAACATTCGAAATTGTTCTAGCAACATTTTTACTTCCCGCACGCGGAGAAAAAACATTTTTAAAAATGGTCACCTCCAACAAAACTATTTTTAAGGAAAATTTTTAAACATATGTTTAATTTAACCATATTATTGTCACCGACAACCATATTATTGCTAAATTGGTCCTCCATCAAGAGGCCTCAACCATATTATGGTTGTCTCTAAACATGTTTTGGTTAAATATGACAATAATTTGTTTTTAAATTAACAATAGTATTTTCATCTTTTCCAAGAGCAACATTCTATTGTTGAAAACCAACCATGCTATTAAAAGTGTTAATCATATTTTAGTTATTATTAACCAAAACATGTTTGAAGGCAACCATAATATAGTTGTGGCTTCTTGATGGAGGACAAATTTAAAAATCGGTGACAAAAGTATGATTAATTTAAACATAATATGTTTAAAATTTTTCTTTTAAAATAGTTTTGTTGGAGGTGACCATATATAAACATGTTTTTTCTCTGGGTGCGTGCGAAACAAGTGCAGCTCATATTATTTCGAACGGAATTTGAAGCAACAGGTTTTTATAAAAAGCGTTTCACAAAGAAAAATGTAGAAAAAGGTTTAAAATATTAAAATAAATTTTTTTTTGTTTTTTTAATTGGGAAATTATAATAAAGTAGGTGTGTTCCACAAGATTTCGGGCAAGTTGTCGTATATACATATAACGAGTGGTCATTAATAAGAGGAGTCTTTGTAAAGACTTGAAATTTGGCACATATTTTAAGGTTGATAAAACATAATCAAATTTTAAATTGCAACACATTCGGAGCAACTATTCGTGTCCTTCCCATTTATCCTGAAATAAGAAAATGTCATAAAAGTTAGAAAAAAACTCGAATTTCATGAAATTTTGTGTAGTAATTGGATGTGGTATCTTTTATGACTCTAACAAATTTTATCCAAATCAGGTGAAGAACACGCCAAAAATGGTTTTTTTCAAAATTTTTTTTTTTGATTTGGGATATTATAAAAATAAAAAGATTTCGAGCAAGTTCGGACCAATGAGAGTAAAATGAAAATTACTCTCTAAGTTTTTCAAAACTAGCCAAAATTGCTGGAACGCACAAAACCATTTTTGCACTTCTTTAAATACTACTGCAGTTTACTCTTCAAATTAAGATCTATTTAAGTGATTTTAGACGCTTAAAAGTCATAACATTATAAAACTAAAACATTTGCATCATTGTCAGTTTTTATATTTTGTTTTTGTTTTTTTTTTTTTATATTAAAGATTAAGAGAAATATGTATGCAATAATGTATTTACCACTTTTACTTTTGCATTAAAATTTTACATTTTGCTTCTTAATATATTTGTTTCCTGACTAATTTTTCAGTTTTATATGTAAACAAAAACAGCTGATTGTTTATTCTTGTCCGAACTTACCAAAAAGAAAAAGTTCGTGCAGTTTTTTAGTGGAAATGAAAAAATACTCTCTCAATTACTCTCTTAATTGCACAAAAATTTTTTTTTTTTTTTTTTTTTAAGTTTATTTAATCCACTTATTTATGCTTATAAGCTCTAACAGCCGTATTCAAAACGAAAATTTGGCATGAAGTTAGCACAAAGTTTATTCATAATACACTTACCAAACTCTGGCTAACGATTTGCTGCACTCTTGTTAACCAGCTGCCAAACGTTTGCCAACTTGTGATAAACAGCCGTTTTATGTTGAATAATTTTGTTTGTTTTTTTTTTTTATTACACTGTTTTTTTAGTTTAGAGTCCTTTTTTTAATATATTTTAATTTAAAAACATGTAAAATTTTTATATAAAGAGGGAAAATAAAAAAAAAAATGAAATGAAACGACAAAACCAGCGATGATTAATGCAAAACGTGTTGCATTTTTGAGTATTATAATGTGGCATCATTAATATTCAGAGTTGATTTATTAAAAGTTAGCAGACGGATAAAACTTGTTATTAATAAACTCTAAGCTAACAAGCTGCTAAGCTTAATCGGCATTCTAGTTAGCAGCTCGTTGTACGTAGTGTACAAACTGTGGCTAACTTTTTGTTATGAATACGGCTGTAAATAAACAAAATAGTCTAAATGATGCTTATTATTATACATAGTCCCATATTCGGGCACTCGAGTACAATGTATATATGAATTTATAACATATTTTCTAATTGGGTATTGTTTTTGATATGTAAAATATTTTTATATAATTTATGTAAAGAAAAATTAGTTTTTGACAAAAAAAACCTTACTTTTATATAAAACTAAGACTATAAGTGTTATAAAGGTCAAAAGATAAAAAGATGCAAAATGGTATTAGTTAAGCCACCAGTATTTTTTTTTATTTATGTTTGTGATTATATTTTCATCCCCTGAATATATGTTTTTATCAAATCTACTGTTGTCGTTCGAAAGTTCGTTACACTGTATTGTTTTGTTAGTGGCCCTTCTATGTATATGGTAGAATATAGGAATGCCGTTTGCGTTTTGAATAAATCCTTTACTGTCGAGGTATAGAAAAGCCTCAGGTGGTACATATCCACTTTGCAGTGTTTGGCGTATATATTCTTCATTGGCATAGTATGGAGCTAGAATTAAATTGTTTTCCCTGCACTGCGAACTTTTAATAACATGATTTCTTATAAGATGAATAATGAAGTTGTCGATCCTGCTTATTTTAGCTTCGTTGTATAACCTTTTGTTGGAGATATATTTTGTGTATCCACTTTCCGATGGTTTATAGTGACGTGCATGCTCTCAAACATTTTCTCTCAAAATTTCGGAGTTTTTCCATATATGATGGTGAAATGTTGAACCATAGTTGGCAACCATATGTTAAGATTGGCCGAATAAGCGATTTATATAAAATTATTTTTACCCTTGACTTAATGTATCGTGAGCAAAAAAGTTTTTTGTACATAAAAAAAGCATTCCTCGCCTTACTTAGCTGTGTATTCATATGAGTATTAAAATATAAAAAGTTGTCCAGGTAAATACCCAGATATTTAACGACTTTTTTATTTGGAATACAAATATTTGAACCCGATTTTATAGTAAAGTCTTTCCACTTAGTTCGGATATTATAATTACATTTGGATACTGGAGGACGAAAGAGTATTGTTTCACATTTGTTTTCATTGATTTTCATATTCCAGTCTTTAGCATATTTTTCTACTATATTGAAATATGTTTGCAGCTTATCATTAATTTTTCAATCTTATTGTCAGCATGGAAAACAATTATATCATCAGCAAAACCAATGCTATTACCCATTTTTTCTATAAGTTCATATATGAATATATTGAAAAGGATTGGGGAATTCACCGTCCCTTGTTGAAGACCATTGACAATAATATACTTATTTCGTTTCTATTGCAAATATGAAAATATTTATTGTTTAACATATTATGTATAAGAAAAATGAAATGAACAGGAAATTTATATCTCAGTAGTTTGTATACTAACCATGGAATCAATCAAGCAAGCTCCCGTACATAGGGATTTATTCTTATTCCAAGTAATATTTGAAACAAGGAAGTGAATTGCATGGATAGTTGAATGTTTATGTTTAAAACCAAATTGTCTTTCATTTATCAGTTTATTTTGTTCACATAGTTTCGTAATATTTCTGTTAATACAGATTTCGAAAACCTTACTTATGTTCGGCAATAAACTTATTGCACGAACATTTTTGATATTAGAGATGTCTTTTTCTTTTTTGGGTAGAATAACAACTTTTGCAGTTTTCCACGCTCTAGGAAAGTAGGAATTGTTTAGCATATTATTGAAAAGAGTACAGTATTCTGCTATAATATCATCAGGCATTTGTTTTAGTATAATATTGGGAATATTTATGCCGGAAGAGAGTATACTCCTTAGGTTTTTAAATATGTATCTTAGATATTCTTTTGTAACAAAATAATCCTCAGCTAGAGAATCATTAATCTCATTGGCCTTTCTACTTGCGCTAAATATTGAAAAGGTTGATTGGCTATTTTCATACTCATTTTTTGTTTCCAAAAATCTGGAGAAATTATAATCAACTTCAATATGCAAACTATTCTCATGATCAATCTCTTTGAAAGAATGAACTGATTCTAGGGAAGCACCAATTGTATTCAGAATCTGATTTTGATCTCTTACTATAAATTTATTACTATTTTCTTCTCTTTCTAATTCATTAGGATCAATTCCAGCATTTCTAATTAGCATTTCCTTATTTTGAGGTATTTTAATGATATTAATATCTAGAGGTTGAGTTGTTCTAAATTGTTTTTTGACTTCACTAAACATATTCGATGGATTCCTTTGATTAATACTTGTAAGTTTTTTCTGAAAATAATTATTAGCAGATATAGTAAAGTTGTCTCTAATAAGCTTTTTAATTAGCTTTAGCTTTGTTTTAAGGAGATTAAGTTCCATACTTGTGAGAAAAAGTTCTAGTCTGTTATGTTTCTTAATAGAACTTAATATTTTACATTTTTCTGATTGTAATTTTTTAATAGTAGGATTAACGAATTTTTTAATTGGATCATGCTTTGTGCATTTTGGAGCAGTTTTCTCTATTGAATGTTTAATACATTCATTTAATCGAAGTAAATGAAAGTCAATCTCTGAATTTGTGAGGTTTCTATCATTAGGAATTTTTCCGTTATTATTTAGCTCTTTGTTAATATTTTTTTTGAATTTTTTTCAATTAGTTTTTTTTATATACGAACTGTGGTATATGTAATTCTTTTAGCAACGTAAGTGGGTGATCATCATCATCGTTAAGAATGGTAATTTGCATTGCCTGATGATCACTATCGTAATCAAGGTTTTTAAGGCAGTTGATTGTATTATTTTCCTTATGAATAGTTAAACGCGAGTCAGGAATACAAAGATCTAAATATGAGCCACAACGAGGATATGATGGTGAAACACTGGCGAAGAGACTACATCTAAATTTTATTTCATTGGCCGATAACCATTCTCTTAGTAAATTACCTTTTTGATTATTTAAATAATTTCCCCAATCAAGGTGTTTGCAGTTTAGATCATCTGCCAGTATGTAAAAATTATTCGGATTTTCTAAATGTAAGGATTCGAAAAGGTGAAGTAGATCATCCTTTAGATGAGTATGATTGTTGCCCGAAGGGTAATAAGCAGAAATAACAAATAAAGTTTTATTAGCCAGTAATGGAATTTTTAAAATACAAGTTTCCAAGTTCTTTAAAGAATCAATAGTGTTGTTGGTGAATTGTTTATGTTTTATACAATTTTTTATTAAAATTGCAGTTCCTCCACCCCTTTTTGCATCTTTTCTATCTCTACGTATAAATTGATACTCTTTGAAGTAAATTTTGTGTGTGGAATTTAATTTTGTCTCGTTAAGAAGAACTATGTCAGGGTTATGCATATTTAAAAATATATTAAGATCATATCTTAATTTTATAAGAGAATTAACATTAATTTCAATTATATTTAAATTTTTTACTATTGTTTCAGCCATTGCGTTAACCTAAGCTTCTAACATTGTAAAAATGCTATCTATTCTAGATGCCTGTATTTGTAATTGTTTTTGTAAATTAGCTATTTGGTAAGTTAAATTCTGCATCGAATTTTTAAACTCTGTTAAGGCAAGCGTTATTGGATCATTAATCAAATTATTGTTTTTAATGACGTTAGCAAAGCTAATGTTAGGATTATAATTTATTGTATTTGGCGTGTTTCTATTTTGAGCTAAACTATGTTTTTTAGCACGAAGCTTCTGCTGAAGTTCCTTATATTTTTCGCATCCTTTATAAGATGCTGGATGTCCGTAGTTATTGCATAAAACGCAAAATAGTTTTTCTTTCTCGGTTTTATCCCCGTCTTTTAATGAACATTGGCCGATTTCATGATTATCTTTGCATTTCACACATCTTGTTGGTAAGAAGCAATTTGGCGCACTATGGAAAAAACTCTGACAGTTTCTACATTGTGGAATTTCCGGTTTTCTAAGGGGTTCCCAACGTATGCAACGATAAAGGAGACCATTTATTTTTTCAGCTCGTTTACTTTACTTTCGCCACTCAGTTGAACGATATACATGGGTAGATCATAGCCATTATTTATTGATTTTTTAGTATAAAATTTGGCTACTTTAACAAATTTTAAATTTTCGTTTTGAAATTTGCATAATTCCTCGTAAATAGCATTAGGATCAGTATTAGCACTGAGACCTTTTAATAAGTAAGTCTTTGTTTTCATAATTTTCGGAGTGAATGTGTAAAATTTTGTTTTTGTTTTTTGTAGATAGGTTTTCACTCGAATGTAATCATTTATTGTTGTCATAAACAAAGATATTTTTCTGTTGTTCAATTCTTTTATTTTAAATTCGTTTATTTTAAGTCCCTTTTTTATGAAATCAATGAGTTCATTAGGTTCTATATCAATTATATTTATTGGTGGAATTTTTTTGTTTTTGTTCTCTTTATTGTTTGTTATGTTCTCATTTATTAAACTGTCTCTTTTTGCAGGCTGTTTAAATGCACCCACACTAGAAGTACTTGGCATTTCATGCTCTTTTACATGTTTCTCGAATTTATTTAAATATTCTTGGTTGCATTCTTTATCATTATTAAGAATAGCAAAGTAGTTGTTTTTTAACTGCTTAGACATTGTTTCTGTATTCATATTGCTTTTTCTTTTAAGGTCTTTTTTATTATTATTATGTATTGATAACACATTTGAACTATTTAAACTATTTTTGTCATTATTTATTTTTGAGCTTGGAGCAAATTGCTCGCTCATATCAAAGACTATAAAGATATTGCACTGTCATACAAAGTTCATACACTTTTCTGTCTATATTAATTTTTCTGGTGGATTTAGCCGCTAAATCCACTTGTGAGAGTAAATTATAGTCTTTGTTTTTACTCTCAGAGAACTTTTTATTCTCATCTATCAGCGCATATGTGCGTGCATGCGTGTGTGTATGTACTCGTATGTACATGTATGGCAATGAAAAAAATATAAAAAAAATAAAAGAAGTCTTGTTTTTCTCGTTGAAAACACATTTAAGTAATAAAAGAAGTTTTGTTTGCATGCCATTGCAAAAAACCTATGTAAACGCAAATGTGACCGATTTTTAATTGTAGGACAATAATATGTGTTTTATTGTTGTACAGATGAAAGTATATCGATTTGCACCGAAGTTCAAATGCTGTTATTGTCTAAATTTAAACAATTGTAGGAATATAAGAAATAATTTTTCTAAAACAAATTAACTGCTTTGTTTATAAAAGATATTTTATGTTTACTAAAGCGACATGGCGGCATAATCAAAATGCTTTTGATTTTCATAAAAATTTGCATCCAGTTTGATGTGTGTGCACGTAATTTCTTGGAATTTTATTTATTTTTTGTTTAAAAATGTATGAAAACTTGATTTTCAATACATTTTATTAAAATTGTATTATTTGACATATTGTTAAATTGTTTCCGATGAAAAATCCAATTTTGTTTATTATTACAACAAATAATTATTACAAATTATGAAAAATAGTCAGGCTTTGGAAGTCTACCATTAAGAAGTTTGTAAAATTCTTATAAAGGTCTGCAAAAATATTTTTACAAAATAAAGCAATTAAATGAATTAAAATGAAAAATTTATTAATTTATTTATTGTTTTTGGTTTGCGGAGAATAACGTATGTAATAAAGACAGGATGGAGATGTTAAATTTACTAGTCCTTCCTTGACGGAAGCAATACACATGGGAAACATTTAAATACCTTCAAATCATCGATTACATACTGAAAAAGTTAAACTTTGTAACCATTAAACTTGTAAAGAGCCTATTAGTAAAATTATTACCTAAATACTCGTGGTAAATAGTTAGAACGTGTGTGAAACGGTAGCAAAGTACTGTGGTAACAAAGTATTTCCATGTGGGGAAAAAATTCATGTTTCTGCTGTGTGAAATGATATATTTTAACGAAATAAAGAATGCGTTTTCATCGTATACTAAGCTATTTCCCATTTTAATTATACTAATACATAGCAATGTATGTATTGCAGTACTTACAATTTATTTATCAAAATTCCTAAAAAAACACCTTAGATTTTATGATTGTAAATATACTAGTGCTCGAACACGGGACAGTGTATGTTATATTTACTTCTATTTGTTTGGTTATGGTCTACATTATAAGAACTTTTTTGATAAATATCGCTGGAAAACATTATATCTTTTTTGACGATATAAACTTTTGACGTTGTGTAAAAATATTTAAAAAAATACTATGTTCAGTACTTTTTGCTTATAGTCACAAATCGTGGACTATATCGCTAGAATGACTATACGCCTAGTTCACATGTGTATATGTGTGCCACATACATATGTAAATTTTTGGCAAAATTTAAAAAAGTTAGCGATTTATGAAAAGCAATTTACCTTTCTTTCTTAATTATTTAAATAAAATTATGAGCAATGAATGAGAATGTTTTAGATGAAAAATTGATAATATTGCCAGATAATTACATTAAACACATTTAAAAATGGTTGCATTAGAAACTTGGAATAAAGCTTAAGCTTTATTTGATTTTCAGACATTTTCCTTGCCAAAAGTTATTAAACTTCGGATCTCTACAAGAAAACAAGTAAATTTTAAATTTATTAATATATAAATTCTAAAAATTTAATCGCGTTTGATTGTATATTAAATGGAATTTTAAAAATTTCTTAACATTAATATTTTTGCAAAATTCAATTCACTGATCTCTCAAGTTCTAAGTTTTAAGATATTCAGCCTTGTTAAGATATTCGCACGATTTAAAAAAGCAAAACACCAGATTTATTTTACAGTGTTCGGAAACTCGTGCGTTATGCTTGCGATCTGCCATAGTTTCTTACAAAAATTCTAGTTTCCTTCAGCATACTTTTGTAATTTTCATTCGCCAAACTTCGTGCTATTGCGATTTACAGAACACATATTATACGATTTCAAGTAAGGATGTTAAGCGTTTTACGATTATCAGAGCATGTCCGATTTATTTTAAATCGTTCAAAAAACTATAATAAAAACACACTATTGGAATAATGTTAAATATTGAAAATTTTTTGCAGATTTTTGGCGAATTTAATATGAATTTATGCAATAAAAAATCATATTAACAACACTGACAGCGGGATTATAGCTTTGCAACAGAGTTGCAAACTGTTTTAAAAAAGTTAAAACAATATTAAGATATTTCATCACTGTTACCAAACACAAAAACTAATTTTTTTCGATTGGAGAGTTGATAAGAAAAAGTAAACGATTAATTTCTTGATTCTTTGATATGGTTTGTAACTTTGGAAACAAACAAAAAACTTAGGCTTATGTGACTAAAACGTTAATAATTTGCTTTACTTTTGTAAATGTGCTTATATCGCTAAATGGACTATAACGTAAATACTTTCTATTAATCTTTTGTATAGCGGCAGAAATAAAGATTAAATGGACTATATCGCTAATGTGACTAACAATGGAAATGACTATAAACGAAAAGTACTGTATAAAATAATGAACAAATTAGGAAAATACAATTTTTTGCAGGTGGCTATATTTTTGTTATATTTTTGTTTTGAATTCACAAAATTTTTTAAACGTTTTTATTTGACTTTTTCAATTACAATTTGCGATTTGCTGCTTGTCAGAAATTTTGTTGGTTGTTTTAAACCGGTTTTAACGAAAAAAAAACATACGCACACACACGTTGGTTGACAAAAACAAAAAACATGTGTATGCATGTATTAATGCATGTGGTTTTTTGCTCTCTTCAGTTTTCTGAATGTGAGCACGAAGTTTTTGCTTTCCTTGTTACTTCCCCCCCTCATCGTTAAGAAGCACAACATTTTTGTCAATTCCAAATGTACTAAGTGCAACATCTTTATAAATCTATAGTCTTTGCTCATATTTTTTGTAAATTTATTTAGAGTCTCTGTCTCTTTATTATTTATCTGGTTTTTGATGAAGATTATTTATGTTAAAAAAAAAGAAATGCAATAAACTTTTGCATTTACTAGTAATAAGCACACTTCGATAGTACGAAACAATTTTTTTGATCTCCACTACACGTCTGTATATCATGACAGTCACGATCAAACTCTCTGCACAAAAATTGTTTGGACTGTTTCGTTATGCATGTGGAACAGAGCTAATATTGTTTTACTTTTTTTTAATGACAATACAAAAAAAAATTATTTTTTGTTTACCTTCGCAAAACAATATTCTATATTTGCAGGCTTAAAGCCTAGTACTCTGTTCGAACTTGCGAAACATGTTGAGCAGCATTGATTATTTCACCCGAAAATGTTGACATGTATCAATATTATCTATCTCGCGATTTTTCAAAACTTAATGTTTTTATTAGTTGCAATTATACAACATTGTTTTGCGATGGTAAACAAAAATCATGTTTTTTTCAGTGTTTAAATTGCTTGCTTTAAAATAGCAACAGTCGCACATTTTTGCTTTGTTTACATTTTTTGCAGCAAATTAAAAAACTGTGTGTCTAAGTGTTTACTTAACTCTTTGATAACGAGTCAGCAAAAGCAAAAAAGCAAAAGCAAAACAAAGAGAGTAAATAATTTGTTTAAACTCGCTATGTGCATGTACTCTGCTAAATCTGTCAGCAAAGAAGCCACTTAAGAAAACAAATTTTCTGTTGCTGTAAGTATTAAGTTTTTGATTGTTTTCTTTTTTGCTTTTGATGCGCTTAAAGTCAGCAAGTTAACTTCTTTGCTGTTGCTGGAACTTAATATATTATGAACGAATTTGTTTCGAATTTTTTTGGTATTTTGCATTTTTTTTTTTAATAAATAGGAACATACATACATAAATGAAACTACACGTTTTTTTAAACTTCATAATTTGTTTATTTTGTGTTATGTAATTATGTATATATTGCCTGCAACAGCAAGCAACAGCAATGAAGTCAAAAACAGCAAAGAAGTTAATACTCGCTGAATTTAAGCACATCAATTTACAGTTAAGCCAAAGCAAAAAAAAAAATAAACAAAAACTTATTACTTACAGCAACAGCAATTTTTTTTTTCAAGTGGTTGCTTGGCTGGCTTTTTAAGCTGAGAACATAAACATGGTGAGAATAAATAAATTATTTACTCTCACTTTTTCTGCGTTTGCTTTTGCTTTTTGCTTTTACTGTGTTCTTTTTCTTAAGTTAAGTTAAGCAATTACAAAAACATTAAAAATAGTCAAGCATTTTTAAACACTGGTTTTTTTATCAAGTATCATTAAAAACAGTAAAACAATATTATTTTAATAATTTCCCAAATCAAAATAGAAAAAAATTTAATTTTATTATTAATTTGAGCACTTTTCTACAATTTTAGATCTACCTGACAGCGAATTTTGGTCCAACCCATAATCACTACGCTCTTCCCAAGGGTCCTGAATAGTCATATGGGACTGAATTAATCAGATGCGAAAAATACAATGTTTTTGTTTTTGTAATAGTTGTAAAATCTTCTCAACTCTCTATATGTATGAAAGAAGTGACACCCGGTCACTTATTAACTTTTAAGAATCTATTAAATGCTTGCAGGGTTAAAGCGTTTGTATGGTGGTCTGCTCGTTTGTATGTCAATGTTATAAAACCCCTTCATCAGAATGGCAATCAGTTACGCAATGTTTTATTATGTTGAAACACACTTGCACTGTGGATTTGTAAATGTTTGCAAATAAATTAACATTTCTGAAAAATCTTTATTCTTGCAACTATGAATTTCTCACTTGCCACTTTAATGTTGTTTGTTGTTGTTGTTGGCTTAATCGTTTACGTTTATTGTGAGGCATGTTCTTTCATAATACCGAAAAAATTTAATTGAAATTTTCCTTTCAGTGAAATAAACTATTAAGAATTGTTTGCATAAGGAAGATTTTAAGAAACAAGAAGACTGAAATAGAATACAAAAGTTTCGAGCTAAATTCAAAATATTGCAGTTGTACATTCTATAATGAGAAATCAGGCATCTGCTTAATTGAATAGTATTTTCGAGTAGATATTATGAAATGAAATTCTTTTGAAATTATGACAAAATGTTGATTAAAGGCGCATCGGCAATATATTTTTGGAATGTTTTGTGATTTAAAAATTTAGCTTGTACGTTCCGGTAAAGCCAGAGTTATTGAACATTTTAAAGTTTATTTTCATTTAATTTGAAAAGTTCAAGACCTTGTTTAAATTTGCGATACACTATTTAAATTCTTTTTAATACAGTGTAACAAGTTTTATTTTTCTGCCGTCATTCAAGTATCACTACACCAACACTTTGCGGTAGTATTCAGAATATAACCAAAGGTAACTTAATTTTCTCTGCAACATGTACAGTTGCAACAACTATTTTTTACACTGAAAAGCAATAGACTAAATGTGTGGTAAATGCACGAGTAAATGCATGTCTATGTGAGCAAATGGAAATATCCCAACAAACACAAATCAAATCACAACAGCAAAAATTTAAAATATGATGTAATACTCCATAAAATATCCTATTTAACAAACATGAGTTTAATGTAAATTTAGGAAAAATTCCATTAAAGTGGTTTTAATCTGAATCTGAAAGTAGGATTTCATTAACAAAAAATGTATGTGGGAAATGTCCAGTTTAAATAAAAATTAATGAAAAAAAATTTAAGAAACTATAATAATAAACGCAATGATTTAATAAGTGAATAAATTTTTTGTACACGTTTTTTTTATGAATTTACTTTGAAAAACTTAGGAAATGCATAATAGCATTCGATTATTCAGACACAAAAATCATATCAAATAATGAGCGATGAGGCCCCGCAATGGTCCCTCAATAAAAAAATATGGGGCACCAAAAATCTAAGAAAAATTGTTGAACATCACACTTTAGAAAATATCATTAGGCCATATTTTTTCGAAAACGGCAAACAAGTTACAGTTAGTGTAAATGGCTTTCAATATCGGGGAGTTATTGAAAAATTTTAAGCCCCGAGGTACTGAACAATCCAGAATTGTGGGGCCAATAAGATGGCTGTCAGCCTAAACGTCTGAAACTTAAGTTGAAATTTGAACCGGAAGTTGGGAAAATCGAATGTTTAGGGGGTAAAAAGGGTAAAAACGTGTAAATTTGCTAACCTTAACTAAAAGAGTTACAAACAATATTTAATACTTATCGTTAATTATTAAAAAAAAAGAAGCGGACAGGTCTCAGGCACATATTTAAAATTCGACCTTTTGGAAGAGTAAACGGATAAAACCTGTCATTTGGCAGTTTTTTTTGTCACCCCATCTATCTTTTAAACCAATAAACCGAGCAATAAAAATTATTTCACATTCGTAACTTATCTAAATAATACAAATACGAATCTAGTACTTTTTCGAAATTCGAACGTTTAAAGGCAGAAAATCGTACCTTTTTTTGGTACTTTTTACGAAACATTTTTCTTCATTCATTGACATAAATATGTTTAATTATGGTCTCCCATTACAATATTGAAATTTTTAATAAGGGGAAATATGGAATATTAAATTTCTTTCTTTTACTTTTCCGTTCTACATGTGGTACTTTTTGAGTTTTCTGTAATATAAAACTAAAAATCATTAAATTATAAGTGCAGGGCTATAATATGAAAAATGTTGGTACTTTTTTGTTAAAACGTAGAAACATAAGCATTGACATATAAATATGTCCATGGAAGAAAGGGAGACGCTAACGAAGTAGCTGGTTAAATGCTAGTTTTCTGATATTCTTATAAAGTACATATGTCTGCGCCAATATGGAAAAGAAGCTTCTGTCGAATATTGTGTTTTCGAAATATCCTTAGTTTTGTTGCAGATATATTCTTTTTTTTTGCTTTATGGCTGTATGTTATTTTAATAGTAACAACTTCGATAAAGAATATAAGTAAATTTTTAAAACAAATTATTAAATATAAAAGATTTTACACTTTTTCTATTTGTCCATTTTATCCTACATCGACTTAAGCTACTCTTCCACATGGCCACACAGGCATATTAAATGATTTATAATAATTTCCAGGCATTCGTGACAAGAAAATGTGCGTATTTGAATTAAAATCGTATTCAATTCTAGATAACAAGTAAAGAAAGGGTGATTCATCGTGACGTTTGATTTTCAATATAATGTTTTTACATTTTTTTTTACATACAGTTATTATGGAAAGACTCACATCACAACAGCGTATCCAAATGGGCTCTGGAAAAACTCAATGAAAATCCGGTGCTTTATCGTGAAATTTTGTTCTGTGATGATGCGCATTTCTGACTCAATGGATACGTTACTAAGCAAAATCCATTAAAAGCAACGGTATGGTGTGGTTTATGCGCTGGTGGAATTATTGGTCCATATTTCTGCAAATGTGCTTTCTGAAATTCAAGCGCATGGTTTTGGTGAGCTCTGGTTTCAACAAGACGACGCTACGAGACATACTGCGCGTAATATAATGACCTTGTTTAGAAATAATTTTTGTGAGCACATAAATTCATGTTTTGCTACGTTAAATTGGTCATCTAGATCATGCGATATCACACCTTTGGACTGTTTTCTCTGGGGATATGTAAAGTCTGAGGTCTTCAAGAAAAATTCAGCTACGATTGACCCTATACCAGTCGCTATGCTCGAACCAGCCGCCAAAAATGGGACCTTCTTAATGGACCACATTAGACGTAGTCATGGCCAACATTTACATAATATCATTTTCAAACAGTAAATGACATACATTGCAATTTTAACCGATAATAAAAATGTTAAGTTCAATTTCAAATTTATGTGTTTTATTTAACATTATACGATGAATCGCACGATCGATATAAGTTTAACATTTGATTTTCTAAAGTTTTTTAATTTTAATGTCTGATGCAATTCTTAAGTTCTTTTCAAGTGGTAAAAAGTTTCAAAACTTAATAGGAAATTAAGTTGTTTTCTTATCCATAACAAGTTTTTATTATAAAGCAACTGCCTAATGTCTCCAAGAAAGATTCAATTTAAAATGTTGCAAACGTTTGAACATTGAAAAGAAAACATTTGCTTTTAGATCATTAATCATTCTAGACTAAATCATTGTGTTTACTGGGATTCTGTTAAGGTTTAAATGTAAAATATTTTAAAAATTCATTACGCAATGCGGAATCAAGTTCTTTTTCTTATTTGCTGGTAATAGTTCATTTCAACCAATAAATTAGATTACTTTACTGAAAAGTCTTTGAAGAAATTGTAGACTACTCGACACATTTTTTTTCATACATAATTTAATTAATGATGAAAGAAAAGTATTTTTTAGAATAATTGTATTTTAAGAACGTAAAGACTTAAAACATTGAAAGCAATAATTAAAAATTTTAAGAGAAAATAAATTATATTTTGTGAAACTTGTCAATAGGAAGCTGAATGCATAGATGAGCAACTAGAGGAGAAGTCTCTCGAAAACACATATATATCGTTTCTATAAGTTATACAACTTGTTTAAGTTTAAGATATAAAATTTGATAAAAACGAATATGAAAAAATTATGAATAGTTTTAGAACCTGAGAAAATGTAGGAAATGCCATACATTTCTTTTAGTTTTAAAACTATGCATAAGCTTCTTTACAAATTATTTTTTATCAAGTTTTATCTCTCAAACTTTAATAAATTGTATATGTTAGATACGCCTTTTCTAAATTAAATTAACGATATATAACAGAAAACGTAATTCAGTTAAGACAGACTTGATTCTATGGTAGTGTTAGTAAAATATTGCTAACATTTTTTGTGATAACTGCGAAATGTGGCCCTAGGCCCCAAAAAGCAAATCAGAACCCAAAAATTTAAAGCTATTTTAAATTATGCAATGTAACCCACTTTTTTTTAATGATATGTAACATCAAGATATTAAAATGTAGCCTAAAATACCCGATCTCCAAAATTACAAAATTTGAAAATCCTGAGCTTTAATAAAGCGAGTAATTGTACAGTTTTAGCTTCAAAAATCTAGCAGGAGATAGCATGTTTGAGCCTTCGTCCGGATGCAAGGATTTCCTCATCTTTAGTATATAACCGGCTTCGTTAACTGATAGTTGTCAGCATAGGATTTTCTCCGCTACGGTATAACAAACACCGGATGCGCTAACTAAAGCTTCTCTGCGCACCGGACACAAGGATTTTATCCTCAATAGTAAAAGAAATACCAGCCACGCTTTCAATATTATTAAATGAAAAACAGTCCCAAAGTTAAAATTGCGATTTAATTTGGGGTAACTTTTCATTCATTGCTATTGGGGTCACATTTTATTTTAAATTGTAAAAATACCTTAAAGAAAGAATACAAAAAACCCAAAAAAAAAATGAAAACAAAAAATACCCTAAAAGTGCATGTTGTAGAGCTTCATATGAAGTTTTGCGGCCATTCCTTTTTACATACTTTGGGTTCATATCTCCTGGGGTCACATTTCGCAGAACCAATAAGACATGTTTATGAAATCTTCGCCCCTGGTTATTTTCTATGGCAGAATTTTTAATGGTTCCTTATTATTAGGAGAAAACTATTTTGGTAATGAATTTAAGTTTGCAGGAAACTAGAAAAGATAATTTGCTGAAAAAAAACATACAACAAAGTTAACATAGACTCTTAGGTATTTATCAGTAAGTCATATCCTGATGATATTAGTTTTAGGGAAACATATTTTTGTAACATATGTGTGTGTGTATATTCTACACTATTAGTCTTATTGAAAACAATTTAAGGACACAAGTAAAAAAAAAAAATTTTTTTTATATAAAGGTTGTGTTATATGCTAGCAATATTAAGATGTTTTAAATAACTCTCACAAATTTGACGAATATCAATCGATTTTGCACATACATACACGCAAAGAAAAACCTTGGTTGTGGTAAACATATTCTAAGAGCAACATATTGTGATAAGATTCATGATTTTAGTCAACATATTACAATTATTATTGAATCATATTATGACCAAATATATTTGGAATGTATCATCATAATATTTTTCCCTTAATCCTAATTAGTTTTTATTTCATCATATTCTAATTTAATGTAATCATATTATTATCATGTCAATAATAATAAGTTAAGAAGTAATCATATTATTATCATGTTAATCATAATAATATGTAGATTAAATCTAAAACCAAAAAGTATTTTTAATATATATTTATGCTAATTTACTTACTGGCAACCTTAACGTAAAACAGTTACAGATATTTCACACCATAATATGATGCAACTTTTAACATAATATTTTTAACCTATTTTTGTCGTATGTCGCAATTATTTATAAATTATTTTATGGCATTTTCAATCTTTTTCTCTAAAATAACACGAAACAATGGTCAATATTTTTGCACCATTTTCAAGCAAAATAAAATTTTTTTAGCATTGATATTTTATGTTGTGACACTTTACAATTTTTTTTTAATGTACCTACAATTTCTTTATTTTTTAGTTTCTTTAAACTTGGTTTTTTAGGAATAACAAATAATTCGATAGGCACAACATACAAGTAAAACAAACGACACAACTGATGCAAAATTATTTTACAAATGGCGATAACAAAATATTATTAGAGTAAAGATGTTTTGTTTGCATCTTAAACATATTATGACTACACGTATAGAAAATGATCATGTTATGGCTATTTAATATCAATATATGATTGTGAGAAATATATAATTGGGGTATTCACAAGGTGTGCTTTCATGGTTTATTGTCATAATGTTCTAACATTTTACAATGGTTTAAAAATATTGTTGTTGGTTTGTAAACAAAAAGTGTCTTAAATAAATAGAACGTTGCTTGCTATGATTATTGTGCTGTCGTAATTAATAGCACATTAAATTATGAGGGGTTGCTCACAATAGTCGTATTTTTTCATGTTTTTATTTTAAGACATATGACTTTATGACACCTTGTGAATCCCCCAAATATGCTTTCAAAGTTATCATTATTTACTTGTTATAAAAATAATTAATTTTAAGTGAACCGTACTTAAATTTATAATTGCGATAAACATTAATATGTTAACATTAACTATAATATTGTTGAAATTAAAAAAAAAATAACAATATTTTGTGTACGGCAACAATATATTGTTACAATAAACATAGTGTAGTGGCCGTAATCATGCCCAACCATATTTTTTCTCTGCGTGTAACGTGCACCCAGAGAAAAAACATGTTTAAATATGATCACCTCCAACAAAATTTAAGAAAATTTTAAACATATTATGTTTAGATATTGGGAATTATTTCTTTTCATAAGCAACTTTATTATATTCAACATTTTTATTTTTCGAATTTATTCTATGAGTTAAATTTTCGTTATGTATTTTATAAAGCTTTTTGAATTAGTTCCATTCCTTAAATTTTTTAGGAATGACTTTATGCACTACCAGTCTATTATCTTGTTTTATAAAATACATAACTGAAATTTAACTCATAGAATAAATTCGAAAAATAAAATTTTTTTTCATATTATGTTTAATTTGACCATGTTATTGTCACCGACAACCATATTATGGTTCTACTAGAACTGCATCAAGAAGCTACAACCATATTATTGTTGCCTCTGACAAGTTATGGTTAATAATAAATAAAATATGCTTAACACTTAAAGCAGCATGGTAGGTTTTCAACCACAGCATATCGGCTCTTGGAAATGAGTAAAATACTATTGTTAATTTAAAAACCAATTATATTATTTTTTTTTCTTTTTTTTTTAGATTTTATTGACAAAATATTTAATTTACAGTAGTTTGTCTCAGCGCCTTAAAGGCATTGTTGAGCCGAGTTGGCAAAAATTACATTTTACTTAAAATTTATGTTAAATAAAAAAAATTAAAAATTAAATTTATAATACAGAAAACTAATTCAATTAAATTACATTTTGATATCGGCTTATTAAAAAGTTCATTACAATAAAAGTTCATTTATATCCCAGGAAAAACTTTTTGAATTTTGGTAATAGGTCGTAGTTATTTCATACGTTACCTGGTAAGTAGTTGTCATTACAATTGTCATTATTCTGAAAACCTCAATAAGTACTTGCTAGTAATGACCTCAGTAGGTACTTTTCACTACTATTATTTTCAGTTATGAATATTTGCTTACTAATAATCAGCTAAATAACTACTAATTAGTTGTCTTGTTTTCAATACTGAATATTTACTTACTGGTAACTAGCTCCATAACTACTTATTAGGTCTCTTAACTAGCGCCAATTAAATAAAAACTAGTTATTTTTTGGCTTCTAGTAAGTAAATTGTAAGTACTTACAATTCAACTTACTGGTAGTTAAATAATAACTAGATAATTTGTGACTTCTAGTAAGTGTAAGTTGTAACTACTGAATTCTGTGGACAACTCGAACAAAAATAAGTAGTTATTCAGCTGAAAAATAAGTAGTGTTCATATGTCTCCAATATTACTTGCTAACTTACCAGGTAAGTAAAGTTTTTGCTGGGATGTTGCAGAATGTTTTGTTTAAAAAGTCTTTTAAAAACGGAGATTCTATTCTCATTTTTCAAGATTTGAGGCAAGTTATTATATTCACGACTTCCCATAAATTCTACTCGCTGCTTAGTTGTTTGCAACCTGCACCAGGCGATTCTTAAGTTTTCATTATTCCTTGTATTTATCTTACGAAATGTATAGTGTGATGTCCAATATTGTGCAAACACTTATAGACATATAATAGAAGTTGCATTTCGTGAATACCATGTATGGGTAAAACTGTTTGACATTTATCAATATATAGCGAAACAGTTGGGTATGTTATTGATAGATTGTAAACAGCTTTTTGCATACGTTAAATCGATTTTAAATCCTTGCTCTTCTTATAACCATAACAAATAGCTAAATAATTTAAATAGCTCTGAATTAAAGCATTATAAACTGAAAGTTTAGTATCTTTATCAAACTTGTTTTTGAATTTATATAAAATGCCAACAGCTTGAGTAGTTTTTGTTCTTAAAAATTGTAGGTGTTCATTCCAGACGAGATTGTTTTGTAATGTTATGCCCAAGTATTTTATTGAGCTGGTTTCAAAAACTTCTCTACCATCAACAAATATTGAAAAGGTGTTATTATGATGTCTAGGCTTAAATCTTAGTAACTGCGTTTTATTTGCATTTAAAACAAGTTTGTTTACTCGAGCAAATTCAGATATCAATCCTGCATCGCGTTCCATATAAACTTTTACCACCGTTTATTTATTATGGATAAAATAAGCAAATATTATCCGCATTCATAAATTTTTTACCAGTAAGATCAAGGTTGTGTAAATCATTGAGAAAAATTGTAAAGAACAAAACAATGGCCCAAGCACACTACCCTGAGATACTCCACATAAAACTGCACGTAATTAGCTTTTAGCACCACCAATCTGTACAAACTGTTGCCGGTTGGTTAAATAACTTTCCAATATGAGCAAGTCCTCTCCGCAACACCGTAATATTTTAGTTTTCGAAGCAAGATACCGTGATCAATAAGGTCAAAAGCTTTACTAAAATCATAAAAAATGCCTGCCACGCCGCTTTGTCCTTCATCCAAACTTTTACTTATGAAATTAACAACGTTAACGACTGCTTCTTCAGTCCCACATCCTTTTCTGAATCCATATTAAAAGCTGTTAAGTAATTTATTACTATACATCTCAACTAGTGTTGCATAACACAGTACAACATTTTTCAGGTGATTGATTCGGGACTCAATTCTGATAATTGTTTATGAAAGTAGACCAAAAAAGAAGAACTTCTGCATCATTAGTTTGGTAAAAGTACATCAAATAATAATTTAAAAATTAATTTGAAGTTAGTAAGTATCATATAGAGGATTTTGTCACGTTTAAGGCTTTTTTTTTGTCATAACTCGAGAACCACTAGTCCGAATAAGCTGAATCAAATTTAAAAGAATTAAGAATTACAATTCCTTTGCATTTTAGGTGACAATATGGTGGTGGTTAACGTGGTAGGACGCACAGAACTCGTCAAGAATTGGAACCCCCAATCAAACTTGACCCAGGGGCAATACTGAGGTAGCTAGAGCCAGCCCGTTGCGTTTAAATATTTCAGCAAGTTGCTGATATATCGCGATAAATTGGAGAGTCCTTGTATAAGGTAATTCCTAAATAATCCATGTCGTATTGAATTAAACGCTGGGCAATCTCATAGAAGATGAAATACTGTCCCTCAGTTTCGGGTTCCCTGCAGCTGCGGCAGCATTCATTAAAAGGGAGTTCGAGTCTCATAGCATGCTTACCGATCGTCCAGTGACTAGTAAGTACGTATATAAGTCTCGACACGTCTTTCCGACTGAAGTTGAGAAGTCACTCAGAGCCACTTATGTCATATGTGGGACACGTTGCTTTGGTAGCCCTGCAGCCACCAGTTCCCTCCATTTATCGTCAGCCATATCCATATAGTGTCTGAAGATTTCGCTCCTGATAGTTCCCAGGGGTGTTGCGACTGGCACACCCAGTGAAATATCAAGAGCGGCTCCAGTCTTAGCCAGCCCATCCGCCTGTTCATTACCGTAATGGGCCCTATGCGCATGGACCCAAATTAAGGTAATGTCAGATAGGCTGCCAAGTCTGAATAGTTCCTCCTTACACTGGTTGACGAAAATGGACGTTGTTTTATGTGACCTTAGTGACAGCAGAGCCGCCTGGCTATCGACGAAAATGCCAATTTTGCCGCTGATGTTCCTGATGTACAGAGTTCTACATGCCTCTCTTATCGCCAATATTTCAGCCTGAAATACGCTGGCCAAATCTGGCAGGCGGAAAGAGATACATGCTAGTAAATTTAAATCCTATTGTTTTCGCTTATTTTATTGTGTGATTTTTAGGTTTTATTTATATACTTTTGCCTCCAGTTGCCAAATTTGTTACCTGATATTCATAAGCAAAATCTTTCTTCTGGTGGGCTTATAAAAGTATCTTATTACCTGCTTTATCAGTTGTTTTAAAACGCCCACGAAAGATGACGCTTATCCAGTATATGCTCAAAAGCTTTACCAATTTGCCATTATTTTAAATTTTTCGAGGTTGATATGTTTACAAAAAATAAATAAACAACAGATTTAAACTTAATTTTAGATCATTGTTAAGTCATATTTTGTGTTTTGGAGGTGTAATTGGCGATTTCCTTAAACAACAGAGAAATAATGGTAAATTTTCAGAGAGGCTAAATATGAAAAAGTAGTTGAACAACTATTTTTTTCAAGGCCCCAAGGAACCATTTTCAAGAAAAAAAAATTCTTTATGCCGAAAATTCGATTTTGATATATTGCTATATACAACATTTGAACATTATTATAATTAACTAACTGCCAAATTCCCGATGTCAAAAGAATGCTTTCTTCCACACAAGTACATGTGAAACAAAGGCAAACTTCTTAGAATTTGTTTTTATTTTAAATATTGTTGTGCGAAAGAAATAGTTCTTTAGCATTAAGTGAAATAGGCAGTAAATTTGCAATACTCGTTTTTCCCCTTTTTCCTGCTTTTTATGATTTATTGTAGCTATAAATTCTTTCAAGAAAGTCATGTAAGTACTTTTACAATATTTTAAACACTCCCCCATTTCAAAATATCAACCCGGTTAATTTAAAACCTAAAACATATTCTTATTGGAAATTTTTTTTCTTTTGCCAACCTAAACAATTTTTACTTTTTTGTTTCAATTTTTTACATTTCGTTAGAAAAGTTTTGCATATTTTCTCATTTTTATTACTTTTTCTGAATGAATGACTTAAAATAGAACTCATTCACATACAACAGGAGCAAAAAGATAAAAATATTTTTGTTGAATTTCTCTTTTGTTAGGAAAACAAAAAAAAAACTTATTTCTTTATCATGTTTCAACAGTGGCCAATTTAATATTTTCTTTCTTGTTTATCTTTGGGGCAAATGTCCAGACCGGTTCCAAAAATCAACAATCAAAGTGTCTATATACTAAATGGCAATTTAAGACTTGTTTAAAGTCCTTTTACCACAATCAATGAAAACTACAATGAACAAGAACGTATGAACAAGGAAAGAAGTAAAACGATTTTTGTATTTTTTTTCCTTTTAATTCTTAATTTAATTTTTTTTATAACGAACACATTTAAAATCCCTTAAATTCAAGCAAAAGGTAAATAAATAAGAGTTGAGAATGGGTTTGCATGTGCAAAATAAGTATGTGTTTGTATGTATGTGCACTGGGTTTGTCATGACGGATATGTGTGTTACCAACCATATTTGTAGGCAGTCAGACGTAAAATTTTTTATATTCTTCTATATACAGTGCAACCTCGGTTAACGCACCCAATAGCAATTTAGTTAAAAATGTCTATCCTTTTTTTTCTAATAAAAATGTATTTTTAAAGAAAACATATTTGCTTTAAAAATTAATGCATTTATTTTGATTAAAAAAAAGAAAAGCATATTAAACACAACAAAATGAATATAATTAAATAAAAAATACATGTTCTTATCATAGAAAAATGTTTCACCACTTAAAGCATTAATCAAAAATGAAATCAGTTTTAATTAAGAATTTAATCAATTGAATTAAATTTTTAATCAAGTGAATTAAATGTCTAATTGATACTATTAATTTGTTTTTTTTTTTTTTTTTTTTATAATAATGTTTATTTTGAAAATAGTATAAATACATATTAAGTAGGCACCTCAGCACCAAATTTGGCATTAAAGAGGCATTAGAAGGCAACTAGTTATATTTACAATGTGTTTACATTACATACATATTTACATATTGAAAATTATTTACAAATGCAAAAGAAAAAAGAAAAAAAAGAGAATTTGGCTTTTTATTTATAAAAACTTTTAATTTTGCGTAAGAAGTGTTTCTAGATTGTTTAATAAAAATAGCTTAAGCTCTTTCTTAAACGTTGAAAAAAGTAAAATATTTTTTAAAGGAACGGGCAAATTATTAAATTCATTGGAACCGGCAAAGCGTATCCGTTGTTTCGTTAGTTCAAGACGACATCTTGTTACAGAGAGGTTTTGACCTTGTCTTGTATTTCTATTTGTGACCAGGGCATTTTGTAAGAACTGAATTGAATAATTTCCAAGACCTTCTATAGATTTAAATACGAATTTTAATAACTGCATTTTGTACAGTCCATTTATGGGTAGAATATTGTTAGCATAACGTCTAAACAGGTCCAGTGTATGAAATCTTATTGGTAGGTTGAAAACAAGTTTTAAAGCTTTGTTTTGTGCAGATTGAATACCTCTTAAAGAAGTACTTTTTCTACTTCCATATATTATTGGAAGGTAAGACAAATGGCTGTGAATCAAACTTTCATAAATTAGCATTTTGGTTTTAGTATTAAATTTTCGCTTGAATTTGTATAGGATGCCAACAGCAGAAACTATCTTGTTTACTAGTGCAAATTAATATTATCAATTAATCGTTTCATTCACTTAATTAAACGTTTAATTTACTTGATTAATCGTTTATTACACTTGACAAAATTTTTAATTAAAACTGATCTATTTTTGATTAATGCTTTAATTGGTGAACAATTTTTTCCTGTGATGAATGTAAACTTTTAAAGACAGTTTGAATCAAGTTGTGAAATTTTCGATTGCTTATTTTACATGAAATTTTATTTTGATCTGCATTTTCTCAAGGCTTTTTCAAGACCAACAAAATTGTCCAAAGATCTGTTATTCTCATCCACCCATTGCAGCATTCTGACAGAATTTTTTTTAAGGTATTGGAGTTAAAACAACATTTTACTGCATGTAAAAATAAATCTAGACACAAAATTCTTTGTATTGTGGAAATATCGAAGCCACCTTGGGAGGCAAATACGCCATGTGAAAGTTTTTTTTTTTTTTTTTTTTTTTTTTTTTTTCTTTTCGTTATTTATTTATTGAATCTTCATATATTTAATATGAACTAACAATAATTTATCAAATCTTAACCTAATACTTTATTTATGTCCTGCCAGTGCCAGACAAAAATTTTCTTCATCACGGGTTCTGTTCACTTATATAGGTGTTTATCTCTCATCTAGTTGGGTAAGTGCTGCAGTGTCTCTTCTCCTTAAGCGAGTGTGGCCGCCATGATTTAAAATATTTCGAGCTAAAGGATTTGGGTGTTGTTCAAGTCTTTTTAAATATTTTACTGCATATTTTGTAATCATAGTTTTTACTAATGGCACGTTGAGATCCTTATGAATGTTTGAGTTTTTAACATACCAGGGGGCGGCTGTGATTATACGAAGAAGTTTATTTTGGCGCCTTTGAATTTTTTCGATATTAGAGGCCGAGGCAGTGCCCCATAGTTGAATACCGTAGCACCAGATAGGCTTTAAGATAGAGTTGTAAAGTAGAAGCTTGCAATCGAGTCTAAGAACAGAATTTCTTCCAATAAGCCAATGAATTTGGATGGCTTTTAGTTTCATTTGAGTTAATTTTGCCTCTATATGGCATTTCCACGTTAATCGCCGATCCAGATGTATACCGAGATATTTTACATGCGAATGTTGAGGAATAATTTGATTATTGATTGTAATAGGGGGGCAAGATTCCCGGCGCAGGGTGAATGTTATATGTACGCATTTTTGCTCATTGACCATTATCCTCCATTGTCTTAGCCATATTTCTAGTTGAAATATATGATGCTGTAGGTAACGAGATGCTTCATAACGGTTTTCGTGGACGCTTAGAAAAGCTGTGTCGTCTGCAAATGTTGAAGTTTGGGTGTAGTTGTTTGTTGGCATGTCCGAAGTATAAATTAAGTATAATAGAGGGCCCAGGATGCTGCCCTGTGGGACTCCAGCGCCAATCGGCTGAGGTGAACTTAAGAAATTTCCTTCTTTAATAATAAATTGACGACCGACTAAGTAGCTTTCTAACAGTTTGTGTGTGTTTGCTGGTAAATTTTGCTTCAATTTGTGTAATAAGCCTTCATGCCAGACTTTGTCAAAAGCTTGCGAAACATCGATGAAGAGTGCTGAGCAATATTTTTTTTCTTCAAATGTTTTTCTTATGACATTTACTATTCGATGAGTTTGTTCAATTGTGCTGTGTTTTCTTCTAAATCCGAATTGATGGTTTGGAATACATCTATTTTCACTTAAAATCGGTGTTAATTTTGAAACTAATAATTTCTCAAATAGCTTTGACATATTTGACAATAAGCTAATAGGCCTATAAGACTCAACTTTCGTATGATCTTTACCTGGCTTTGGTATCATGGTAACTAAGGAAACCTTCCATTTTTGAGGAAAGTATTCAAGGCGTAAAATAGCATTAAAAATAAAAAGAATAATTTTCTTTGCTACGCGAGGTAGCTCTAATAGCATTTTATTGCTGATCTTATCAATGCCAGGTGCCTTCTTAGTGTTTAAGTCACATATAACCTTTTCGATTTCTCTCATCTCAAATCTTAGGGGAATAGCTGCTCTAGCAGCAACAGGTGGTAAATCGACCGCAATATTGTGAGATATATTAGGTGTAAATACGTTTTTCAAGTGACTTACAAACAGATTTCCTTTTTCAACATCATTTCTTGCCCAACTTCCATTCAAGTTTCTTAATGGTGGTTTAGAGACAACTGGCCTTTTGAGGTTTCTAGCTGCACGCCATAATGAGTAGTCCGATTGTGGAGTTGCATCAAGTTCCTTAAGATATTTTTCCAGAGAAGCCGTTTTCTGAGTCTGCAATAACTTTCTTAATCTTTTTGTACACTCTTTTAGCAAGTTCTTAAGTTGAGGAGATCTGTGCAATTGCCACTCTCTTCGTGCCCTCCTTTTTTCAGACAAGAGACGCTCGACATCTGTGGAATATATTTTAATAGTTTTTGTTTTTTTGGGGGCAATATTGGAATGTTGAACAGCTAGTTTCAGAAAACTGTCAAAATTATCAATAGAGCGATCTACATACTCCGGTGTACTGAGCGGAATATTTTCTGTGCAATGGGCACTGAGATATTTTTTATATTTTAACCAATTTATTTGTGTGGCTGACGTCGCTAGGTAACCAGTCGGAGATACAATTCTATTGGGGTTCATTATAGTAACAATTGTAGGTGTGTGGTCGGAAGATAATTCTAGGGAAGCTTCAACGTGAATCGTTTCTGTGGGGATGTTTTTAACCACGCCAAAATCGATGACATCTGGAATTTTTTGCGGGTCAGCAGGCCAATATGTTGGTTGGCCGCTCGCGACAACATTTAAATTCATTTTAGAGATTGTATTAAACAAAACACGACCCTTTGGTGTTATTAGTCGTGACCCCCAGAAGGTATGTTTAGCGTTATAATCGCCAGCGGCCAGGAAACAGGGTCCTAGTGATTTATAATATTCACAATATTGGCTTTCTGATATTGAAAATCTAGGTGGAGAGTATAAAGATGAGATTACAATGCTACGATTCAGCTCTTCAACACAAATGTTCGTTGCTTGGAGATAATCCTCACGATGATCACACATTAGGTAGTGTTTGACTCGATTTTTTATCAAAATGGCAGAACCACCGCAAGCTCTATCTCGAGGGTCCTTGGTATCATATAGTATATAACCATTGATGTTAAACGTATTTCTTGAGGTCAAATGAGTTTCAGAAACCATCATGACATCAATTTGTTTATTTTTAAGAAAGTATTCTAATTCATTTTTATGTTGGCGGATGCCGTTCGCGTTCCAAAAACCGATTTTTAAACAGTTCATGGCCTGTTAAGTACAGATTGCAATAACATCGATTGCATTCTAAGAATTTCCTGCATCATATTACCCATTGTGTTCGTAAAATTAGTTACTGTTTGCACTAATGTTTCCATGGTTTTTTCCAGACGACTTAAATTTGAAACTGGAGTTTCATCATTACTTGGCGCAGCACCTTGCGTTGGCGCATGGTTTGATTTTACGACGTTAGCATAAGAGGTTCTGTTATAACTAGGCTGCGGGGCCTGAATGTCACCAGTGCTTACTTGATTTGTTACCTGCATTTGAGGGGGATTAGTTTTCGGTTCAACTGACTGCTTGACGATGGTATATACAGGGCATCCTCTATAATTGGCAGTGTGATTACCGCCACAGTTGCTACATTTTTTTACGTTGGGGTCGGTTTTAGACTTATCGCAAAGATCTGTAATGTAATTCACCACATACTACGCAAACAGGGGGTAAATAGCAATATGCCTTAGTATGACCATATTCTTGACAGTTTAAACACTGAACGGGACCATTTCTTTTGTGTGGCTCTTCTATAGTTACTCTTCTATAGAGAATATATTTCAAATTGTAAATAGGGTGCGTTTCATTTTTTTTAAGCTTTACGTCGCCGGGTTCAAACTCCACTCGAAAAAGTGGTTGGGGGTTTTTTTCTCTATTTTTTATATTTACCACATGTTTTATTTTGAAGCCTTTTTCTTCGAGGAATGTTTTTACCTCTTCTGGGTCCACACATGAGTCAATTCCCTTAATCACTACCTGGAGACCTTTACTGCTTTTCAGTTGGTATGTATAAAAGTTTTTTTTAAGTACTTCAAATTTGTTTATAATTTTGCGAAAATCATTCTCATTATTGACTTGTATTTTTGTCTCGTTTATACTACCACGCTTGATAGCAGCTACGTAAAACGAATTTTCACCTATCACCGATATCAAACTCTTTATGAGCTCATTTGAGTTTTGCTCCCTAAGATATATCGGGGGAGGCTTGGACGATTTTATGACGTTTGGTGCTTCAGAGGATTCATCCTCCAGAATTGCAAATCGATTTTGAGAATTTATTTTATCAAAAGATGGTACTTTTGAGGCCGAAGCAACTGCTGCAGAGGTAGGGCTGCGACCCCGTTTAAGCACTGTTATGTACCTGTCCATACCAACTTGTACTTGAGGCTTTTGACCACTTTTTACTTGTGGAGCTGAGTTTTCCATCATGCCTGATTTGAGGGTAATATTTTCATCACTTATTAAAATCGTTTTTGCCGCTGAGGCACCGCTTGCAGGTTTTATATTTTTTATTGTATTAATATCAACCGTATTATTAGACACCGAAGGTGATACTGAGTTTTCTATTATGCCTGATTGGGGGTTAATATTTACATCACTTATTAAAATTGTTTTTGCTGTTGAGGCAACGCTAGCAGGTTTTGTATTTGTTATTGTATCAACCGTGTTATTAAATACAGACGGCGAGAGGGATCGCGTACGAGTAATAGGTTTAGCCGTTAGGTATTTGCTATCATCGATTCTTTTTTTTATTTCTGTATTTTTTTCGCTAACACTCACTGTTATATATGCATTTCTACTGTTTGCACTCATAAGAGTTTTTTTTTTTTCTTTTACTGTTTACAGTTGTGCTCTTCTTATTTGTTATTGTTTATCAACACCGATAATGAAAAAATGTGTGTTTATGTATGTATGTACATACATGTAATTTTTTTTTTTTCTTTTTCTTGTGAAAAAGAAAGTACGTTTGTAAAAAACCTTCAGTAAAAACATACCGAAATAAAAAAAAACATTGTTTGTCAAGTAGCGTTAATTGAGTTTTTTATTAAAGTTTTGTTAA
Organism: Pollenia amentaria; assembly: GCA_943735925.1. Classification (NCBI taxonomy): domain Eukaryota; kingdom Metazoa; phylum Arthropoda; class Insecta; order Diptera; family Polleniidae; genus Pollenia; species Pollenia amentaria. The sequence continues at coordinate 191,276,051 of OX031008.1, read as the reverse complement.
CAGAGTCACCAATGTTAAGAATTTAGCTGTTGCTATTAGCGAGGAGCTGCGTTTATTGGGGGTAGCGGTAACCGAGGTTACACTGTATTTTTTGTTTTGGAAAATTTGGCAAAAATTTCTTTGAAAGTGTGTGTGTTCTTGTGTTTGTTGTATATGTGTGTATGTCGATGCGTGCAATTGTGTCTGTGTTTTTCAACAACATAAAGGCTTAACAAACATAATGAGTAAAAAACAAGTGAATAGATAATCTACAATCTTTTTGATCAAATTATATAGGAAAATAAAAAAAAGAGAATAACGAGCAACCCAAAAACTGTGCAAAAAATGTTTTTCCTACTGCACAAAGATGGTGACAGTGTGGTGGCTGTATAAGGGATACACTCAAAAGAAAAATCAATCCTTCCGTACTCAAATCAATCCGAAGCGGTATCAATAGTACGGTGAGTACGGATTTTCTTGAATCAAGTACAGAAAGATTGATTCAACTACGGATTATTCAATCGCAAAATATTCAACATATCCATATTCAATCTCGAACTCGTACTTGAAATAATCCGAATATGAGATTGATTTTAGTAAAACTGTGATTGAATCAATCTCAAAATGCGCTTGATTCAAGAATTATAAAGTTGATTTAGTCGCGAATTCGTACTTAAAATAAACCAAAAGTGAAATTAGAAGGAGAAAATTATTTTGATTAATTTACTTACCCATTTCACACCTTACAGAATTTCAATTACAAAACACCAGCATAATGTACGATATGGTTGTAACTTTAAAAACTTATTGTACATGAGATTAAAACGCTCACTTTGTAACATTACTCTCAGAGTGGCACAACAAACGAAAAGTTTTATCTTCTTTTTACTTGGTTTACGAATTTTAACCTTATTTTAAGAAATTCCAGGATTGATTTTTGAAAGTTATCCCATTTAGGATTGCTTTGAGTACATGTTAGTGCGCTTCGTACTTGAATTTTTGAGTACGACTCGTACTTAAAGTAAGTATAAAAAGCTCAATTTATCCCTAGTGTTTTTCTTTCTGTGGACACAGAAAACAATTCTCCCAAATTTTTTCAATCAAACCATTAATCAGCAATAAAAGTGCTCTAAATTAAAAATTTAATCAAGCGAATTAAACGTTTGCTTATAGCAAAAACATTACTGCAGAAATGTTGCTAATATTACAAAATATTTATTTGATACTTTTCATTTGCTTACTGGTGCAAATTTAATTAATTTTTTAATTAACATAACAAATTTTTTAATTTTATATTTTTTTCTGTGAATAAGAAAAGTAATTGCTTTAAATGGAACACCTGTGTTTTGTTTATAGAAAGATGCACTTGTGTTTCAAAAATCACGCTACACACAAAAAATCTATTAGCCATTTTGTTTCTTATACTACCTTTAACCCGTTGTGTCTTTAAGTTTCTCCAACAAAAATCAACTTATATCGCACTTTTTCAGCAATACTGTATAAACTCACAATTTGAAAATTTTCAGTCGAAGCAAAGCAATTTTAGATTTTACATTAAAGGCATATGGAAAATAATGTTAAAACCAACTGTTTCATTACCAAAATGTAGATAAAATAGTACGATATTTTTACAGCGGGTAGATATGAATATGACATATCGATTTTTTTTTTCCAAAAAGTGAAGAAATTAAAATTTTGATTACATTATTGTAGAACAGGTCCGATATAAAAATCATATATGAAATTAAGATTCTCAAAAATAACTTTAGAAATTTTCTCAAGCCATTTTTATTTTGTATCGGAAGATAAAGACAAATTTCGTACTTTAAAATCCCAAAAAGCAAATAGGGTCAAAATTGTAGCGCGTATTGTATAAAGGTTAGCTCGAATGACTTGTTTAATTATACACATAAAATTGTATAGCAAGAGGGCTCCTGGCTGTATACAGCTGGAGTTGGAAAACCTTAAATTTTGAACAAAAGTGGATCACGGTGATTCGAAGATGTTGCAAAACAATCAAACTGTGTTCGACACGTTTTCACCTTTTCTTAAAATGAGAAAACTGTTTTCAATTAATTTTGTTTTTGGGATTTTTATGAATACATATTTACAATTTGGGGCTATAATTAAGACACTTTATATAAAGCCTGTGTAAAGCTATTATAAGCTACTGAAATTGGACAGAATAATTGACTCGTTTTAACCAAACATTGGCCAAAAACGCGCGAATAAGTCAAAGCCGATATATTCCATAATGGAAACGGTCGGCCAAAAATTGCAAACTCTCTTAAAAAATGTATACAAAAAAGTGGGTAGAAAGTATTGTCTCATCCGTCTTTAATTCTAGACTTTGTCCCGTTCGCATACTTATTGTTTAATTTGGTACAGAACGCTCTCACCAAAATACACTTTACTTTAAAGCGGGGTATCGGAAATTGGCAAAAATCCTGATGATCTGGCCTAATCAAACCGTTTTACTCAACAATAAATTTCAGTGTATTTATTAAAAATAAAAATTGGGAATTTAACGACCCTATTAAGAGTTACATTTGATAAACGATTTTCGCTGGCTATCGAACATCGACTATAGAATGTTAATTTGGTATTATGAGTTGGCAGCACTGTCGAAAATTTCGTTGTGCATCGAATTTTCCAACGAAAACAAATTTGCTTTCGACGGTGTAGATACTTTAAAAAACAATTGTTGAAAATGTAAGTTTTTGTTAATTTATTAGTTTTGGTGTGGAAATTCTACATCGTTAATTATTTTCGGTTATTTTATGCAGGTCTAAAGTCGGCAGTAGTAAGCAGCAGTTCGAAAACCTTGTTCCCTTATGGAACAAAATCCTTTGTTGGCATAAGGAATTTTTACAAAAGTTCAGACTACAGGTACAGGCCAGTTCCAGTAAGCGTTCATCTTCATCAGATGAATCATCGTACCATAATTCCGTCGTAGTCATGATTTATATTAGTTTTATTTTTTAAATTTGTTAACAAAATTATTTTAATTAAAGTGACAGCTGATAGAAAATGTACTACTGTGAATAAACTAATTCACAATATAAAAAAAAAAATATGTACATAAATTAAAATGTTTGTTCTTCAGAATATAAAAAAAATATACATAAACAAAAATTTGTTAATAGATTAATATTAAATAATTAAATAAATGGACAAAATGAATGACGAAATTCCAATTTCTTTAGTTTGTTTTTTTATAAAATATTGCCACATTGCTGATTTATTATATTTATATATATTATTTTTTTTCCTAACTTCGTCTGGCAACCGAAGCCATCTTTTTACAGGGCATTATCAACACTGTCGATTTATACGGGGCGTAAAGTGCAATGCCTTATGCCATTAGTAAGGGTGCATTTTTTAGAATAAAACAAGCCACCCTTTTAGAGAGCGAAGCATTTTTAAGAAACGAACACCAAATTGTATTTTTTTAAATAAAATGTCACATTTTTTGTAGAAAAGAAAACACCATAAGACTTACATTTTGCTAAGGATCTCCCGTTTTCTAGTTTCTCTGTGTTCAGACGGCTCATGTCTTATTGACCTGATTACTACTTTGTTGGCGAGAGAGCCGAAGGGAAACGAAACGAGTACACAGTAACATGAACTGTCAGTACGATTTGGTTTCTCATTCCTTATTTGTTTCCTTCCTATTCGTATTTTAAGACTATACAAAAAAAATGTCAATGAAAGTTCAAAGAAGAAAAAGTAAGAATCATGTCAATAAAACATGAGCCGTTTGAACACAGACTTATTCATCAAACAAATATTCAAATTAAGAAAATCTTCCGCAAATTTCTCTGTTTTTCCAATGTTTGATCAATAAGAAAATAATACATTGTGCGACCCTGGTTTAAAGTTTTGAGTATGATTGTAAACGTGTGTATATGCGAGAACATAAAGAATGTGAATTTATAAAAATGTATAAGTGTTCATTGTTAGGCTAAATTGTATATGTGTAATTGAGTCAGTGTGTGTAAGGAATTTTATACTGCCAAAAGAATACCAAATGAAAAAACTGTTGTATGTGAATACAAAGCAGGAGTTACTTGTTAGGAATTTGGGTTTTTTTCCGGTTTTTAGTCAAGTAAGTTAAAGTAAAGTACTAGACTTGGTAAGTATGTTTTTTGTATAGGTACTTATATTTCTTATATAGCATGTAAACGAAGAAAGAAGTATGAGAAGACAAAGTTTAAATCAAAGTGGACTAGTAACAGTATCGGGTCCTTTAGTAGTGACAACGTATTCAATTTTTGCCAAAATGAAATTGAGGTCGGCTTTGCAATTCTATCTTTGTATGAAACGACAGAATTTGCTAAAGCTTACGTGTTACAGCATCTACGTTCCGTGTGCTTACGTTGATTTTGGCATAAAGCTAATATCTGGCACTTTGGTTTGGACAACGTAAAAAACTGTCGTATTTGGACAAGTGATGGTCGATGTACAATTTTATCTGCCTGTCTGACAATTTTAAGAGTTTTCGTTTGCATAGAACTTTATATGGAAAATATTTAGAAACTGAACGTTCGAAACTATGAAAGGGGCAGTAGTCGTTTGATGTGGGCTTAGTGCTGTCAGCTTCACCGGCATTTCTTTTTTTCTTTATGAAAACTGCGCTCGCAATAGGGCCGTGATATTGGAGTTTTTTTTTACATCTCGACTCTACGATCTTGGGCGATTTGTGCCTCCAATAGGACTGCGCAATTTACCATAAAGCGTACGACACAATCGCATTATTAACCCTAGAAAGGCAATCAGTATTCTATCTAAGAATTTACTTTCGAAATATTGCTAATTACATGCTAATTAGCATGAATTCATTGCTGGGCACTTCAGAAACCTCAGTCGTTACGTGTACCTTTTGTGAAGCACGCACGTCGCTGTTGCCAATTTCGAAATATAACGAGTCTGTGGGTCAAAATGACGCATGATAAGTTGATTACTAAAGATGTCGATTACTGAAGAAGTTGTGTACTTTTTCATAATAAATATATATAAGCATATTAAACATTCCGGAATTTTTATTTAATTTATAATTAAAAATACAATCCACATTAGTTTGTTATTAATAAATCAAAATATAGAACAATATAGCAGGTTAAAATCATGCGTCAGTTTAACGCATGATTATCTTTAGCATATGTCAAAATATGATTGTCTTTCTACACAGAAAAAAATTAAAAATTGATATCAATGAAAAAATTTGTGAAATTAATTAAATTTGCACCAGTAAACAAATTAATAGTAGCAATTAAACAATTTTTTGATATTAACAACATTTACTGCAGTTATGTTGTTGATATAAGTAAACGTTTAATTCACTTGATTACATTTTTAAAACAGAATTTTTTGATTATTTTTTTAATTGGTAAAAAATTGGCTAGAATTTTTCCTGTGTAGGATTAAAAAGTTATTTTTTTTTTTTTTTTTTTTTTTTTTATTATTCCTACACTAAATCCCGCGAAGATTTTTGCTTGTCTGTAGGAGACCAGAGTCTCTGGCGGGAATCGAGCCCGCAACCCCGGTACTGATAGACTAGCGCACTACCAGCTAGCCTACCGGGTTGCGAGTTATCACACGCAACGGTTCTCGTATACATTTCTCTTTGGCTTTTAATAAAAAGAAAATTGATTCTAGCGTGCCAGCGTTTTCGTCGCGGACAGTCGAACGTTGTCGTATTTCGTAAACAGGGACATCGGGTTTACTTTCGTTTAATATAAAAATAATTTCCATAACTAATCCACAATCAGTGTTGCCACTTTGTGGGTAATTACCCGAATTTGGTGTAATCTTTACTGTCGTGGCGGGTGGAGCATGGGTAATTTTTTTGAGGTGCAATTCAATCAGGTGCAATTTAAAATCTTTTCGGTTTAAAATAAAATATAATGATTTGATTTGAGTGATGAAATGTATAAATTTCCCTGTTTTTCCAATATTTGATCAATAAGAAAATAATACATTGTGCGACCCTGGTTTAAAGTTTTGAGTATGATTGTAAACGTGTGTATATGCGAGAACATAAAGAATGTGAATTTATAAAAATGTATAAGTGTTCATTGTTAGGCTAAATTGTATATGTGTAATTGAGTCAGTGTGTGTAAGGAATTTTATACTGCCAAAAGAATACCAAATGAAAAAACTGTATTATGTGAATATAACGCAGGAGTTACTTGTTAGGAATTTGGGTTTTTTCCGGTTTTTAGTCATGTAAGATATTGCTGATCCTAAAAACTTATAGCAATCATTGTTTCTTTACAAAACTAAAAGCAAAATAATAATTGGCGGCAGATAAACTATTCGAATTCGATAAATATGAGCTTTATAGTGATAAGGAACGCAAAGTTTATTTAAAAAGTTATTCATACTAAAAAGTTAAAATAATAATAAGAAATATGTTTCTATTATTATGAAAATTAATAATTTTGTATTTTTAAACGCTTTAGTTGCTAGAATATATAGCGTTCTTAACATTTGTAAAAGTGATTTAAGAAATAGATTGTCGTCTGAAACCATTACGGGAATTTTATTTACTAAATACAATGGAACGGAAATTAACATTTTAAACCTTCCCTAGATATATGCAACCAACTGTGGAAGTGCAACTCTTTACTTTGAGCTTTTGATTTTTTTTATTAATTAAATGTTTTTAAAGTTATCGAATCATTTTAAAGTTATTTTTGTTAATTGATTTCAAATAGATATATGAATCTGAATAGTTTGACTTATCGAAAAATATAAGTTATTTAATATTTTAATGAAGTTTATGTGTTTTTATGCTCATACCACCATAGTGAACTTATATGTGTTACATATAAAAATATTGGTTCTGGCGCGCAAAATAAAGGTCGCAATTTTAAAGATAATTTTACAAAGCCCCCAATAAACACTTCTTTTCGTAAAATACTTTGTACCCATTATTATTATGTTATTATTTAGAGAAAATTTGGCCCAAAAATATTTTATTTAAACCTAAATCATCATACTAAATAAACTTTGGACTCGGTCCATATTCGATTCCTGGGTCCCACACAGCTCCCGAAAATATCTTTTATTGCCATAACTTCCCTATAAAGTTGGAGCATATTAATATAAAATTTGGTAACGATAACTTTTATAAATGCTTGATAGGTACTTGGTAGGTAATATATCCGATATAGGCCCACTACCTAAAATCACTTAAAGATGAAAAATGTCATATAGAAGTAGACGTCTAGATAATATTTGGCGTAAATAATTCTTATATTAATCTTAACCATATAACATAACTTTTTTGTCGGGTCCATAATAAGTACCAACTAGGGAAGAATCTTGAAAATTTTTCTGTAAATACTGTGGTGTTACTGCTTCTTTTTTTAGAAAATGAAATGTTAATTTGATATCAGGTGTAATTTCATATCAATCGGGTAATTTTGCTTCATCTCAAGTGTAATTTTAGATTAAGCTGGTGGTAAAACTGCCCACAATTCTTTAAATTGCAAAAAAAAAAAAAAATTCGTCGCTCTTAATAAAAACCCCTTTATATATTGTAGTATACAGTCAATACGAAATGTTAGAAAGAAAAAAAAAAAATAGGTTAAACATTGTTGTATGTTCATGACTTAGTGCAGCTGTTATTTTTGTAGTTTTATATCCTGTCTCTAGACCACAAATCGCATTTTGTTACAAAATTTTATACAAAAATAAAACTTTTTTTATTTCGGATTTTTAAGGTTAAATTCAATATAACTTTTTGTACACCCCACTAGTTTTGGTATGTCTATTATAAGTAGGGCTTATTTGATTTAAGACTTTAACTAAACTAAACCTATTGATACGTGCCTTTGGATGGATGATATGCTACTTTTTGTTGATTCTTTTCCTTTTCTTCTTATAAGTATTTTAAAAATCAATGGAAAATTGTTCGTGCTGTGGCACAGAGTAAACATGAACAATAGAATATTTTCCAAACATTATAAGGATTTTTTTATGTTGTTTGTTTTTTTTTTTTTTTTTTGTTCTTTTTAAGAAATACTAGTAATTTTTCGGAGCAATCATGATGACATGCAAAACATGTTTTTTATGTTCGATTAAGGCAAAATAACAAATTTTTTTTTAGTAAATTTAAGAGGTTTTTACTTAAATGGAGGTAAGTAAAAGAGGGTTCTTTGCAAAATTTTATATATAGTTTTGCTTTATAGTTGTGTAATAAAAGAAGAAAATTGTTTTCGAAACTACAATTTTTTATAGCGCAATAGGTTTGTTTTAATGTTTAGGTTTGAAACAAGTTAGTTGTAAATGTTTGTTAAATGTATTTACGAAAAATCATTTAATAACACAATGCTACAGAAAAAAAAATATATAGAGATATTCCCATACAGTAATTTTGGTTTTTAAGGGTTTACATACTACGAATTATATATAAATATAATAAATACATAGTACTTTCATAAGCCTGAAGGAAATCCGGCTGCTCCAATCCAACCACTGGACAATTTCCCTATGGATGTAGTGCGTAGTTCGATAGATAATGGCCTTTCTGAATAATATTTTTTTTATACATTCATTTATATGTTGCAAGGGAAATAGAGACACAAAAGACGCTTAAGTTCAAAAGTACCCACTTTTTTCAGCAAATCTTTATAGTTGTTAAACTCCAATTTAATCGGTAAACAATAAAAAATATTTTTTTCACTAATTTCCCTTTCTAAAACTACTAAATAGATAACAATCGGCGTAAACCTTATTAAAGTAAAATTATTACCATGGACAAGGACTTCATGCACTCAAAAAGATACTTTAGGCACCTAAAAAAAAAACGCGAAATATGCAACAAAAACAATAACATATGCACTTATTTTAAAATTTTTTTTACAAAAACATAACATTTTAATAAAGGATCATTAGAAAATTATAAAGTGAAGGTACAAAAAGTTAAAATACAATATAGTCGTATGTATGTACCCAGCAAAAACTTGGTGATAACTTGCAATTAATGAACAACTTACTTTTCAATGACTACTTTATACCATCTGCATTACATAGAAGTAGCTTAGTAATGGCAGACATATAATCTGATACATCACTTGTTTATTAGTCGATTAACGAAATATATAATTACTTTATAATAAAATGCATTTAAGGTTTTGTTTGCACAAATCTAATACAAATTGATTTTAAATACATATTTGTTCTCACAATTTGTTTTTTTTTTTATTTGTTCTAAATTAAGAAAAAATTGTAATAGATTTGAATATCAAAAATTTAAATACTTAATTGATTTTGATATTTTAAAATTAAAAATTTGAATAAAAACTACACTACCCAATCAACCAAACGTTATTATAACGATGTCCTCTAGGTGATATAAATTATAATGTATGATATCGATCTTGTATCATAACCGATAGTATTTTAATTGTACCTTTCCTTATAATATTTTTAGGTATGAATATTTCCCTAATGAAGGGTAGTCAAATTTTGCATTTGAAAGTATATTAAATTAAAAACACAATTTGTTTGACAAATTCAGTTTTGTAGAATACCAATGTGAAGCACCTATTTGTAACCGAACGTGATAATGACTTAGTTAACTCCCTATTTGTAAGCGAGGGTGGTAAGTATTGTACTTACCTCCAATGACATCACCGTGTTAAAATAATGAGTAAAAATGCCAATGTATAAGTAGTGAAGAGTAGTTTTATTAGCTTTTAAACTCATTACTGTGCAATGTAAGTTTTTGATGGGTATGTTTGTCAATATAAATTTAAGATTCTTTGACGTTAGGCAAAAAGGTGTTAAGACAAACAAATGCATTTTGAGTTTTTGACTAGGTGGAACTTAACAAAATATAATGATTTGATTTGATTTGATTGATAAAATGTATAAATTGTAAGATATGGCTGATCCAAAAAACTTATAGCAATCATTGTTTCTTTACAAAACTAAAAGCAAAATAATAATTGGAAATAGAAGGAAAATAGGTGTTAAGATAAAAAAATGCATTTTGAGTTTTTGATTAGGTGAAACTTAGTTTTTTTACTCTTTTTTTATTTATTCCTATTTATTCACATGTAAAAGTAACATTTGATTTATACATACACATGTATATTAAAATGTTAAGCTCAATCTATTTGGTCTAAGAAAGCTCCCTCCAAGCAATTGGTAGAGTGTTTTTCGATTGTCTGCGAATTTTAACTACTTCGTCACATTTGGTAGTTAAGCAGTAGATTTTTCGGAATTTAACAACAACAAAATACGGTAGAGTCGCATTATGAGTTCTTAAATTATACTTTTTCGTCACTTTTATGAGTTGTTCAGATCATTGTAACAGTTATACAACTGCAACAATGGCACAATTGAATATTTCACATATTATATTGACTTCTTCGCAACAATTTGCTGTTAAATACTGAATATTACAAAAGCAAAATGCGTAAAAGAGCACAGTTTGTATTTAAGTTGCCATGTGATCGGTGGTACGTGCGTGTAAAATATATAAAATCATGTAAAATAGAGTGAAATTTTTAATATTTGAAAAATGAAATAGTTATAGTATTGTACTTAAAATTAGGACTCCGCGGAATCCAAATGTTATGGTTAGATTGGTTTAAGTTTTAATAATTTCTCATGCTTATTTTTTTTAGAGCAAATGAAAATGAAATTAAAAATAATAATTTGATATCTTTTTTTAAAGGATATTAGTGATTTTTTTAAACTGTCTGTTTATTTATTGACTTTAAAAATTTTAGTGTGAAAATTAGTGTTATTGTTAAATTTTTCTAGTGAAGATCAACAATAACGTTGAGTGAAGAAAATTTGTAAAATAAGTTTTGTGAAGCAATAAAAAGATATGCTAGTTATAATATGATGAAAGTTTACAAAGTTTGTGTTTGAACAAATTTGTGATTTTGTGTAATTTTCTTTAACAAAATTTGTCCACATAAGGTTTTTAACTTTAAAACATTAACAGCTATATTGATTTAATGTAACGTAGATTTTTTAATATTTGTTCAACTTTAAGATCATTTATTTTACATTTTACTTAGATTTCCCTTACAAAATCAAACAAAGATAAACAGTAAAATGACCTACTTTTTATTATAAAGAACAATAAGAAAAAATGTAACTTCAAAAGAATGCTTTTTGGAGCCAACAGCGATACTACTAAATTGAATATATATTAAACTTCCAAAGCGCTCTAATTCGTCATATAATATAGACACTAAGTAGATTCTTAAAGTAAATATTACCATAGTGGGACACCTCTTCCCGAACGATGTAACTTCATCAATAAGAATTGAATAGCAAAAGCGATAGATTTTTGCTAAATGGGGAAACTATATAGATTTTTTTTCGATCGAAATTGTTTTCAGGGCTTAGGTACATTGCAACAGACCTTTCAACACATACAGATGTAATTGCCGCATATTTAAATGATTCGATTTATTTAATGGAATATATTTCTTGAACAGAATCATCATAAGGTATTGAAGCAATTACAGCAGCTAGCTTCATACATATTTGTTTAATTTTTGTAAATCCGATTTTCCAATCCAATCCAATTTTTTTTTATAACGATATCTAATCTACTCCAAATTTATTCACTAATTTTGTCTTCCACCGCATTAATTTTATTTATAGTTTCGTCAATTATTTTGATTTATTTGTGCAACAAATTTTTGAAGCTAATCAATTGAACAGAGTTATCCATTTAGTGGTTTCAAAACCGCCGGTCTGGCAAGGCTGCAGCTATTAAATATCTGACTTGTCAATTATTTAGTGAAAAGTTTGCCATTTACGAATGCGGATTGTTTGACAACCGAAGAATGAGTAAAAAAAATAAAACTTACCACAAAAAAGTGATGGTCTAACAAAAGCTTTTTAGCATAGCCGGCCTTCGACCGGGTGTAAAGATTTTCTCCTCTGTGGCATAACAAACACCTGCTTGGCTTCCTAAAGCTTCTAAATTTAGTCTTGCTCCCGGCCACGAGCCGGCTACGCAGAGAAGCTTCAGTTAGCAAAGCAGTGTTTATAATATCAAAGAGGAAAACATTTTTTCTCCCAGCCGAAGGCCCACTATGCAGAAAAGCTTTAGCTAGCGATTCGTGATTTAAAAATTTGCGATTTTTAAATAACGTAAGCGAAGCAGAGAATCTTTAGTTAGCGATTCGGGACTTGGAATAGTAATATATTAGTTATTAGAATTTGAAGAATTGAAGAATTTGTTAATATAAGAAACCGAAAAATCGCACAGAAATGGTTCTAAACTATGCTAAAAGTAAATTACTACCAAACAATTACCAATAATTGCCAAAAGAATGGTTTACATTTCTTATGCAAAATCACTCAAATTTTTATGATAAATTGCTTTGGACAATTTTCCCTCCAGCATATCGCAGCCCCAAAATTTTGTAAATAAATTGACTTGGAAGAAAATAAAATAACGACCAAAAATTTTTTAAAAGATTTACCCCAATTAATTCTGTTGTTAAAAAAAAAAAATATTTTCGGTGTTATTTCATAATAAAAAGACCCAATTTAAAAATGAAACAAAACCCAAAAAAAATTCAATTTCGCCCAATTTTAAAATTAAGCATTTTGGTTGGGTACAGTCTGGTACGGCTGTTATCTCTTTAAAAATGTTGTTGATAAAAAAATTACCGTATTTGCAACGGCAGCCGAGAAAAAATCATTTTTAAAGAAATCTTACGAAATATGCAAAAAAAAAGTTTGATCGGACTTAAAAAAATACTAACATTTTTAAACTGTTTAAAGTTAGGACTTATGTTAAGTACTCTCAAAAGCCAATCACTTCCTTAACAACTGTTATAAAACAAAAAAAAAACAGGGCTTATATTATTTTTATTTTTCATAATGGTTTTTATAATTTAATATTTTTTATAATATTCTAATTTAATATTTTTTATAATAAAAGAAAAAAGACCTCAAGCTTTAATAAAAGGATTGATAAAAATATTTCCTTTAATTTTCCAATTTTTTTTCTTGTCTAACATAAAATTTAAAAATGATGATGATGATGCAAAATGCCAATTCACTCCAGTTTTCTGTTTTTAATTTTTTATTTTCATTTAAATATTTTTATGCAATTACTTGTGTGCATAAGATCAGAAACGGAACTCCAGGTAGAATTGTACTTTCTTTGGTACCGTTGTACACAAGAAAATCTGTTTTGTACAATACGGTTAAAAGCGGAAACGTTTTTTAATTTGAGGATGCTGATATTCCATTTCCAATGTAGTCAATCCTCTGACACTGACTACTTTCTGTTTCATCTAAAATTAATTTTTGCTAATAATTTTGCCAAACTGTGTTAAGGAGCGCCTCAGTCGACTTTTAGTATGGAATGCGTTTTTTTTATTTAAGTTATTTTTGTATTAATATACAATAATCAAATATATATATATATATACACATATATATAAAAAATTATGGTGTCACGGTGTTTGTAATTGAATTCCGCCGAAACTGCTCGACCGATTTTTATGAACATTAGTATGTGTATTTGCTAGGTGTGAACATAGGTCGTAACGTTTATTTCATATTGCAAGAGGGCAAAATGGATTAAAGTTCCCCCTCCCTTTATCTTCTTAACTAATGAACTAGATAGCGCAAAATAGGGAAAAATTAACTTCTTAACTAGAGGGCGTAAAATAGGGCAAATTGGTTAAAATTTGATGCAGACACTGTAACATCTGAACGGAACTTAAAGATATTAATTTTTTGTGCAAAATAGGGCAAAACGGGTAAAAGCTTCCCCTATCGATGTCTTCTTAATTAATTATACAATAACAGTTTCAGTTCCTGAAGGAACTAAAGGATACACATCTTGATATAAAATGTGGACGTCGACGACTTAAAGATGCAGCATTCGTTGCCAGGCGACTTAGTATCATACAAATCGATCGATACAGTAAGCGTTGTTAACGACGCTCTAAATTATCCAACAGAGTTTTTGAACTCTCCGGATTTTCCAGGCATGCCACCACACCTTCTAAGACTGAAAGTTGGGTCTCCGGCAATTCCACTTCGGAATTTGAACCCACGACAACTGAGCAATGGTACACGATTGGTCATTTAAAAAATTGATGAAACACGTTATCGAGACGAAAATTTTTTCCTGCCACAAACTCCGATGATTCCCATAGACGTCCCAATTGAATTCAAAAGTGTTCTATTTCCTATTGCAATTTGCAATGACAATCAATAAGCCGCAAGGCCAAGCGATGTATGTTTGATTTGGGCACATACAATTTTATAGACGGATTATACGTAGCATGTTCTCGCGTCGGCAACCCTTCGAGCTTATTTGTATTGTCTATAAAATATCGTAAACATAATTCCTCTTCGTGTTGATTATTTTTGTTTGATTGTCATACTTCAGGATAAATAATACATCACTATTTTATGTTTAACTCTTGAATATGTAACGAACAGAAATAAAAAATAAATGGCCATTGTTTTTTTTATCGCCGATGATGGTATAAAGCACTTTTTTCTTCTTTCTGATATAGATCCCGTCTACACACACTAACAATACATTCGTTATTGAAGCGTATAGTAAAAAACGTAATCTGTTGGTGATTCTGAGAAATTTTGCTCAAGAGTCGGATTTGGAGCCCCCCAAAATTTCAAAATAGGAATTTTTCCATATATACATAGAACAATTTAATTAAATTTTTTTTTATTTTTAGTAGAGATATTAGGAATTTTTTGTCGAAAAATAGCCTTAAATGAATTTAAACTAATAAATTCTGAATTTTCTTCGAGATTTTATTTTCTTTTGCAGATTATGAAAGTTCAGATAATTTCCAACAACTTTTATTACGATCAATTTTATTGTTTTCACTTGGTTACGTATGAGTATTTTTTAACTCCAATTTATTAACATGCATACGCCATGTGGTACAACTAATAATTCAAACTTTTAAAAAAGCACTCAAAAATTCTTAAAAAATATTGGTATCAATACAGATTCTGAAAGGTGATAAAAATACCTTTCAAATAAGCCCAGATACTATAATTCTATCCGATTTTATGACGAATTTAATTAAATTGTTCTATGTATATGTATATGGAAAAATTTCTATTTTGAAATTTTGGGGGGCTCCAAATACGACTTAGAGCTATGGTCCTTGGGCAGAATTTCTCAGAATCACCTCTAGATTACGCTTCATCAAAAAAAAAAAAAAAAAATAACCCGCCTTAATATATTTATAAGACTAATGGAATCTACTTACAATGAAAAGGAATGCAGCTCTTTAAAAAAAAGTTAAAGAAACATATCTAATTGCGAAGACGTGCCAGCTAAATATGTGGCAGAAAATTTTATAGATCCCGAAGAAAATACATATTTTTTTGATCTCAACAAACATGGATTTTTTTTATATATTACTAAAGAATATTAAACACAAAAAATGCCTTTTATTTTGAACTTCACTGTTAAGCAGTTTAGGATCAGTTAAAAGTATTTTATGCGATTGCTTCTAAACTCTTATAACTATTATATTTTAGACTATTATAAGGAGGTCTTAAAGAGTATTACATGATTCTTTTAGTAGCATCATAGACGGCTCATATCGAAGAGTTGCCGTCAGGATACAGTTTCTCATGTTGTACTGAACTTGGGCGATCGCAGTACGATATCGCGGACGATTTATTTAATCGCCTGCTCCGTCGCGTAAAATTCTTCTATGATTGAAAATGCTAGCTCGGTATAAAGTTTGTTAACTTGTACAAGTTCGTGTATTTAGTTTCAATGGCAGTTAGAAGAACTCAATGGTTTACGAAACTCGTTTTAAAACGTAACAATATTTTGAAGGAATCTATTTACTCCACATTCGTTTGCAAGCGTGTTCACAGCGCTTTTTCAAAATCCTACAAAAAAAAAAAAAAAAAAAAAAACATTCAAGCATACAAAAATTAATATTGATTAAAAAAATAAAAAAGGGTACTGCCATTTTCTAAAAATTTCATTTTGTAGAAAATGTTGGTACAAACTTAGAAAAACAACTTTCCACCCCTGTATAAGATACATTAGAACACCTGTTATAAGAGAGTAATTTTTTTTTTGCTTCGCAAAATAAGATAAGCTCTAAAGTTGGTAAGTAATCTTGTAAAAGTTAAATATAATTTTATGTGTTGTATCATGCATAAAAAATAATTTTCGTTACATTTTTCTTTGGGGGGGGGGAGGTATTTTGTCTTTTGCTTTTCTAACAAATTTAAGTCTTTTTCTTATAAATTGAATCATTGTTGTAATTTTTGAAGTCTTGATATTGTTACATTTTTTTATATTTAGGTGTTTGTGTGTGAATAACTTTTTAAAACGATTTACGTATTAAGTTTCTTTAATAAAATTACCAATACTTATAAATATTTTACATTTAAGAGGATAAAAAGGGAAATAAAAATAAATATAAAATATGACACGCACACACACACACACAAAAGCACCAATATTCAAATTTTTACAAGCTTTAGTACTTAGTTGTGGGTGTTTAGAATGTAAAGAGGGTTCATTGTTAAGGTTTGAATAAAATCTAAAAAAAAGTTGTCTTAACAGTTGTAAATATTTAGTAGTAGGCAATAATGTTTTGTGTTTATTCCATATTTTTTTTTTAAATAAAAGTTCTACAGATAATTGTAAAGTAAAAAAATATTTTACAAGGGTTTGATGTAATAAAACTCTTTTGTTAACTGAACACAGAAACGCTAATTTTTCTCTAATTAAAGCATTTATCAAATATAAAATCAGTTTTAATTACAAATTTAATCAAGTGAAATAAACGTTTAATCAAGTGACTTAAACGTTTAATTAATACTATTAATTTCTTACTGGCTCAAATTTAATTAATTTTTTTTATCAATATCACAAAGTTTTTAATTGAAATCAAAATAAAACTCTTTTATTAACTGAAGCCAGAAACGTTAATTTTTCACTAATTAAAACATTTATCATATATAAAATCAGTTTTAATTACAAATTTAATCAAGTTAATTAAACGTTTAATCAATTAAATTAAACGTTTAATTGATACTATTAATTTGTTTACTGGTTCAAATTTAATTATTTTTTTTATCAATGTCACACATTTTTTTATTTTTTTTTTTTTTTTTTTTTTTTTTTTTTTGGTGAAAATCTTTCCTTAGACTTTTGAGGGAGTAAACTTTGAAAAAATCTACTTTAATTTGGATTTAAGATGTCTGCAAAAAGTTAGATGTGTTTCATTTTCTTGTTATAAAATCATAAAAAGTCAAATCTCATTTTATTTGGCATTATGAGTTCAGTATTATTTTCCCCTGATTTTTTTACTTCCCCGAAAAGGGAGAAACAAATTACAATTACCCGGTATTCTCGCTTTAAAGAAAACTTTATGCTAGAAGTAATCGATAAGCTAAAGGGAAGTCAATCTTACCTATAACTTTTAACGCAAGACATTTAGAGTTGCAATATTAACACAAAAAAATAACATCTTTTACACACATCAATTTTTCTTGAAGCAAGCCTCTTCAGTTCTTATTTAAAACTGCCCGCTTGTTTAAACACAGACAGTCTGAGTTCAATGTATTAATGAAAATTATATAAAAAATGGGAATTTAAGTAAAATTTGGGTACAAGAAAGTATGTATCCCTCCGCTATTTCCTTTCCACTCTTTACAATAAACTCCGACTTGCTTTTAGAAAAATTGATGTGTGTAAAAGCAGACTAAACGAATGTCAAAAGTATTCGGCGAAAGTATTGCCTCATTTTTCACAGTTTTATATTCATCTTACGGAAAAGTTAAAATAACGAAACATATTTAAAGGCCCTTAATTCCTTACCTTTTACAAGCATGATGGGCCTTGATGTTTTAAATATTTACTCGTTTAAAGTTAAAAAATTTAAAGGAATCCAGTTATTCTTTATTTTGATTCAGTAGGTCATTACCAAGTCGTTCTAAATTTGAATACGTTTTTTTTTTATTATATTCATGAAAATAAAAAAAAAATTATACAAGTCTTAATCTACACTTACCTCATTTTTGTGGGTTTTATGTTAATATTTATTTTTTAAGTCCTTTTGTTGTTGCTGATGTTGACAATTTGCTTTTGTAGTTGTAGTCCTTGTTGTAAAATCAGCATAATGTTAAATATTTTATGACATTATTTGAAAGTAATTTTCATGTTTGTGTGTCAAATATAGAATAATATGTATAAAGTGATAAAAACTGAATTTGAAATATCATTTTCTTACAGTCATCAAATAAAAAACTGATGATGACATTCTTTAGTTATTAAATTTAATAAAAGATTTTGCATTTTAGAATTTCTATAAAGCTATAAAAAAATATTGAGCAATATATATGAAATATGTTTTAAGTTTTTCAATTGGCTTGAACTCTACTAGATAAACTACTATTTAAAAAAAGCTTATAAAACAAAAACAATTTAAAACAATAGCTTAACTTTAAACATTACAATTACTAAAACACAAACAATTTTCTATCTTCTTTTTGCCAGAAGCTAATAAACGACTCAATGAAACAGACATACACGCCTACAAATTGTCAGATGTTTAGAAAATGTAATCAAGATACTTTATCTTCTTTAAGATACAAGAGATACTCGTAGTATTAAAGTACTTAAAATGTCAATTTGAGTTATAGTTCTTGTTTTGTTTATTTTAGTTAAGTTTTGTTATCGTATTTTTTTTGTATTTATTTGTATTTTTTTGTATTAATGCAATCTGTTTTCGCTTAAAAGCTGTTATTTTTTTTATTATTTAATGACTATTCATAATAAGATAGAGTTGGCTTAAAATTTTTTTAAACCATTTCAAGCACAAATTGCATTTAAAAGTATATTCAAAAAAGTTGATGGATAATGAAATATTGAAATATTTTTAATTCAAAAAACTTCTCTAAACAGTTTAAATAAAACAAAAGCCGATGTTTCAGAATCACTTTTAGTGAAAATTTATAAAGCACTTGCATTTTAAGGCCGAGTCACATAGAATTCTTTGTACTTTATACGTCGCTTTTTTCAACTGACAACTAAGTTGATAAGCAGGTTTGCTTATGATCTTTGTCCCAAATTTGGACAAGTTTTCTTTCACCGTTCTGTAGATATAAATATAAATATCTTGTGCCATGCCCACCTTTGAACTCTCGTCCACATTTTGTCGGATGTTGTCTATTAATAACCCAGATACTTGTGCCTAGTTCGGAAACTTTTGCTCTTGCCGTTCTCCAGATATACAGAAACTTAAAATTTTTTTGAATGGAAGTGTCACGCCCACTACACCAATCCCGACAACATTTTGTCGAGTGTTGCTTGTATCTACTTTGGAAATCTACTTTGTCATTTTTGTTCAGTTTCGTTTTGCAAGTAATTGTTCATGGAAAGACTCACACCACATTAGCATCTCCAAATCACGTATGGAAATTATGGTACAATTGTACTTTTTTTGGTACATTTTGGACCTCTTTGGTGCCGTGGTACTACCATGGCTTACTTGGTCAATTTAAAAATCTCAAGATTTCGTTATATGACAACATTAATTTTTCTTTTTTGCTTTTATTTTTTGTCCGTTTTGTTCTTCTGTTTTAAGGCTCAGCTTTTGAATTTTTGTTTCAACGTGGTTGTAGTAGGTATTTTATTAACTTTATATGCTTCTAATGTTCGTTGATTGCAATATCTGTTATGATCTTATGTTGTGTAAACGACTTAAATTAATCAGGGTTGTTGCAGAATCCAAGTCAGAATTGTAATTTATCAGAATTGAAAATCGATTCTGATTTAAATTGGTGTCATGAAATCGTCTTGATTTTGCATTGATTCGAAAATAAACAAAACCCATGTTTGAACCAGCTGTTCTGTTGTGTTAATATTTAATAAAAATTTTTTGGAGGCATCTTAAATTAAAATGGTTAAGGCGGTTGCTTTGTTTTTGCTTATGGAGGAAACAAATAGTGAAAAAGTGAAACGAAAAATATTAAAGGATTACACCAATCCATTAGAGCTGCCGGAGGCAGCGTAAGTAGACATTGTAATGAAAGTCTCAAAATGCGCTTGATTCAAGAATTATAAAATTGATTTAATCCCGAATTCGTACTAACAATAATCTGAAAACGAGATTGATTTAAGTAAAACTGAGATTGAATCAATTTCAAAATGTACTTAAGTCAAGTCTTATAAAGTTAATTTAATCCTGAATTCTTACTTTAAATAAATCAAAACTGAAATTAGAAGAAGAATATTATTATAATTGATTTACTTACCTGTTTCACACCTTTTTTACTTCAAAAACTTAATGTACATAGTTAGCTAAGAATATAAACTAAATAAGAAGTAAGAAATTTAAGGCAAGATTTAGATTTAAACATCCAAATAATGTGTTTTCTTCTTGCTCTGTTGTTTTTGTTGTTTCTTCACACAACAAGCAAATCGATTTTTAACTACTTGTGTGCATAGCTGCCAGATAAAATTGGTCGAAAATCGTCAACTTTTGATGAACAAATCGTCAAAAACGTCAAATTGACTACGCTAAATCGTTACAAATATCGTCATTGTAAAAAACCACTAACTTTTAATAAGTTATGAAAATTAATTGTTAGTTTTAGTTTCTGTGTAATGAAATTTTAACACATTCTCCATGTTTTTGAAATTAAATAAAAATGTTCATTTAAAAATTTATTATTGAAGTAACACAACCAATTTTATCAAAAGTATTGGCATTCATTAGAAAAGTAAGATTATAAACTAAAGTCAAGAAATATTAAATACATATTTTTAACAATGAAAATCCTGCTTAAGAACTTAAGTCTGGTAAACACCAATAGAATCAGACTTTCTGGAAAAAAAGTTTCATAATATGAACGCAATCTAAAGAGATTGGGTTTAAAATGCCTGTAAAAAAGCTGTGCTAACTGAACAAATAGAACTCTTAAAAATATGCATCGTGCGAAAAAAGTCGTATTTTATAAGATGAACAGCTAAAACATTAAAATGACTGCCAATCAAATAATGCAAAAAACTCAAATTAGCTCAGAATCTTAAATAAAATGTGAAATTATATTTAAACCGTTTGTAAATTTGAACAAAATTTGTCATTTGAAAAATCGTCAAATTTAGGGTATAAATCGTCCTATCGTCAATAGACCATTTTTATACTCAAAAATCGTCAAAATGACGATAAATCGTCAGATCTGGCAGCTATGCTTGTGTGGTGTTGTTGTAGTGGCTACAATAAATTTGAATAAGTTATATGAGATTAAAACGCTCAATTTGTAATTTTACTCTCAGAGTGACAGTACCAACGAAAAGTTCAATCTTTTGTGTACTTGGTTTAAGAATTTTATACTTACTTTAAGAAATTCCGGTATTGATTTTCTAAAGTTATCCCATTTAGGATTGTTGTGAGTACGTTTTAGTGTTATTCGTACTTGAATTTTTGAGTAAGACTTGTACTCAAAGTATAAAAGTCTTAATTTATCCCGAGTGTTTTTCTTTCTGTGTATGCTCGAACGAGTCGCCCAAGATTGGACCTATCGAATGGATTACCTTGGACGTAGTCATGGTCAACATTTACATGATATAATTTTCAAATAGTAAATGCCATTAATTGTTCTTTTAACTGATAATAACAATTTTAAGTTCACTTTCAAAATTATGAGTTTTGTTTTACATTATAAATCAAACCTCACGATGAATCATCCGATATTAGCAAAATGTAAGCAACTTTTGACATCGTTAAAGAATAACCCAAATAAACATCTGGAGACTTGTGCAGACCTATGGAATAAACCTTGATAGAATCTTGAAAGTAAATTGCTTAAAGATGGCGTGCAGCCTACGTCACTGCTTTGAATTTTTGAAAATTTTGACAACAGCAGTTTAATGAGCATAGCCTGGTTAAGGATGAGGAGGGTACGCAAGGTACTTGTTTAATTTTCTTGTTGTTCTTGTTTAATTTTAAATATTTCGTTTCTTGAAACTTTTTTATTCTTTGCTATACGGTTATTATTGGAATAATGAAATTTTATTCGTAAGAACAGGAAGAGAAAGAAAAACATATATCAGCTTTCAAAAAACTAAAATTTATAAAGGGTCCGCCATATAACGTTTTTTTTCAACTAGAGCTTATTTCGTGAATGGTAACACTGTCTGATGTCTGATTTGACAGATAATTAGTTTTATCCTTCCGCTGAACGAATATGGTTGTGTATACGCTTGAACAACGCTGGGAAATATTGCGACATTACTTTGAAAATCATGGTAATGTTGCAGAATGTGTGCGAAAATTGCGTACGGATTTTGGAAGAAGAGAAGCACCGTCAGCTCCGTATGTTCGTTATCTTGTGAAAAAAGTGAAAGAAACTGGCATCCTCATCGATAAACCAAAGCGTGAAAGGCCAAAAACAGTGCGTACAACCGAGAATATTGCTGAAGTGGCAGAAAGTGTGCGTGAAGCGCCATCAACATCAATTCACCGTTGTTTTCAACAATTGAACATTTCGGAGACATCATTGAGACGAATTTTGCATAAAGACCTTGGTATGACGCAATACAAAATCCAATTGGTTCAGAGGTCTAATTCTGGCAGTCGTGATCGAGTACTTTCTCGATTCGAAAGCAATTTTATTTCTAATTCTTTCAGGCGATACTGAACGAATCGAAATTATTTTTTCAGTATTGTGAAACTCAAATTAATGCTTTACAATACTGAAAAAATAATTCCGATTCGTTCAGTATAGACTGAAATAATTAGATATTAAATTCCTTTCGAATCGAGAGAGTACTCGATCACGACTGCCAGAATCAGGCCCCAGGAGTTGAAGCCAACTGACCATCCAATGCGTTTTCGCTTCGCTAAGTGTGCCTGCGATCGACTTACAGAAGATGCCGATTTTGCCAAAAAAAATCATCTTTTCAGATGAAGCTCATTTTGATCTTGGCGGGTATGTAAACAAGCAAAATTTTGGCATTTGGGGCACAGAAAACCCGCTCGCATACATTGAAAAGCCGATACACCCAAAACGAGTCACTGTTTGGTGCGGATTTTGGTCCAGAGGCATAATTGGACCATTTTTCTTCGAAAATGAGCAAGGAGTGGCTGTTACAGTCAATGGCGATCGTTATCGGGCCATGTTGAACGAATTTTTGTTCACAAACATTTAAAAGGAGGATATAGGCAACATTTGGTTTCAACAGGACGGCACTACGTGCCACACAGCCGAAGCTACACTCGATGTTTTGCGCCCTGTTTTTGAAGATCGCATTATCAGCCGCAGAGCTGATGTCGTTTGGCCACCTCGGAGCTGCGATTTGACACCGTTGGACTATTATTTGTGGGCTGCCGTCAAAGATAAGTGTTACGCCGACAATCCAGAGACACTTGACGCTTTAAAGGACAATATTCGTGAAGCCATTGGTGAAATACAGCTGCACACAATCGATACTGCATGGCCAGCCGAGGCAGCCATTTGAATGAAATTATTTTCCATTATTAACCGGAAGGATTTTACTTTCAAATAAAAAAAGAAATTTGAGAAAATATTCAGTAGTTTCTTTTATGGCATTTTCAAAAAAAAAAAAAAGTTATTTGGCGGACCCTTTAGTTGTGCTAGTAAGAAATGTTTTCCCAGTGGGAAAACTCAGAAGACTTTCTTACTTCAGGCCTGCTTCAAAATTTTTTTTATTCAATTACCATTCTAATCTAACTGCTAAAGAATGCCTTATAGAAGGCCTCGGCTCTTTCGTATAAAAGATAAGATACACATTCCACACTCGCTTCTATGAGAAGGGAGAAAAAGCGTAGAATTTTTTTTTTTTTTGCCAAAGCAAAAGTCAAAGAATCACGATTCGTTACTATCCCCAAAAAAAGAGTCATATTTGGACGAGCTGTGTAACCTATACCTCCATTTTGTTGGAACCACCATTTTGGATTGATCTCTACCTCGGGTCTTGGAAAATGTTCAATCATTGCCCTGTATTACATGCCATTCACATTAACCGCAACTTGTTAGTCATTTATGAAAAAAATATAGTCCAATGATCTTTTCTGAAGTTATTCCACACCATACTGTACATCAAAGTGGGAGCATTTCATGTTCAACCAAGAATAATTGTTGAATATCCTATTGGGTGGCCCATATTTTTTTACTGAGGTGACCGACCGACCATTGATGTGAAAATGGGCCTCGTCGCTCATTAGTCGATATGACCTTTCTTTCTGAATAATCGAATGCTAATCTTCAAAATAAAATTGAACAATTTTGTTTCTTTGTTTTGTGCTTAATCTTTCCATCATAAATTTCATTTATTTAATCTCGGCACCCTGTAGTATCAACATTAAGCAAAAACTTTTCTCTTAATAACACGCTTATGAAAATATCAAAAGTTGCTTTTTTATCTGCTAATGCCAGAAATAACTTATGCATTTTATTTATAACAAAATAATGTCATTAAAGCGTAGAAAGTTATTTAATTAATAATTTGTGGTAAATAAAATGATGAGTTTGTGTTATCAAGAAATTATTAAAAGCCATAATTTTAATTAAATAAAATTGTTTTGTAACTTAATTTTTTTTTGTCATTTCTTTATTAAAAAATTTTCTTATTGAATAATAAATAATTTGTTATAATTTTTTCTTCTTCTTTTTTGTTTGCAATTTACACAAATGTTAAGCATATTTTACATTTTCATATATATTTTTAGCTTGTTTTTTTTTAACTTTTTATTTAATTATTTAATAATTTCTATTTAGTTAAAATTTCTGTCAATTAATTCAAGAGTTTTTGTTTCTGTTTTTTTTTCTGTGATTCAGTTTAACGATTACCATTTTGTTGTTGTTTCTGTTAGTTTTAAAATTAACTCATTTTGTTGTTATTTTAATTAATTTAAAACAAAATAGCTGCCAGCATTATTAAAGATTTTTATATCAAACATAAATTTTTTTATAGCTTTTTCTTTTAATAATTTTTTTATTATGCATATCTATATATAAAAGAAAGTGGCGTTAGTTACTACGTTTATAACTAAAGAACGGCTGGACCGATTTCGATGATTCGTACCAATTCGGAATGGTCTCTGACCAAGTAAGAAGAATATAAAAATATAAAATAGGTGGCGCCATTGAAAACTACTCAGTATGAATTAAATCGTTAACTCTGCATTTGCATTTGCTCTTTAGCAAAGTTCTTGCGGATGAGCCGGCGAAGGTTTATAAGTTGATATGACCAATTTCAGACAGGTGGCGCCACTGAAAATGACTCGAAATGAGTTAAATCATAAACTGTGCATTTGATCATGCTTTGATCTTTAGCACAGCTGTTGAGCATAAGCATACAAAGGTTTCTAGGTTGGTATGACCAATTTCCGATAGGCGGCACCATTGAAAGTTACTTAAAATAAATTATATCATTTGATCATGCTATGGTCTTTAGTAAAGTTGTTGCGCATGAGCCGGCAAAGGTTTCTATGTTGGTATGAACAATTTTAATTTTCAAGTAGGCGTGGCACCAAAACAATAAAAACATGAAATATCTGAAGGACGGTAACAGTAAGAGTCTTCCAATATGAAACAAATAACTTCGTTATCAATACACGACATCTTCCAAAAAGTCGGCTGGATTAGACAAGCGGGAGTGGCACCTCCCATATAATGGCAATAAATATTTCTACTTATTTGGACTGCTGTAATAGTGAAAGTATTCCAATTTTGTACAAGTAGCTTAGATAATAGCCTACAACATATTTTAAAAGGTAGGTTCAATGGGACAAGTAGGCACGACACCCCCATACGAAGACACTTATAATTTCTGTATATCTGTTGAACGGTTACTGTATTTTATTTCGATGGGGGTAGCAAAGCGCACCGGGTTAAGCTAGTTTTATATATATCGCAATTGATCAACAAGAGGGTATTAACTCAAGTTTTTATTTTTATCACTTTTTGGAAAAAAAATCGACACGTAATATTCATATCTACAAGTTGTAAAAATATCGTGTTATTTTCTTTATTTTTTTGGTAATGAAACGGTAGTTTTAAAAATTTTCTTTTGTTATGCCTTAAATGTAAAACTAAAAATCGTTTTGTTTCTACTGAAAATTTTGAAATTTGGATTTAATACCCTCTTGTTGGTTAAGTGCGATATGCATTTAAGTTGTTTTTTATAAAACAAATATTTAGTTTTTTTAATCAGCGTTAACATATTTAGATAAGATATTTTTGCTTTTTAACAGGGCAATCAGAAAGGTTTAAGATAGATGTAAACGTAGAGTCATAAAATAGTAAAATATGCTAAATTGTTTTTAAAGCATTTTTATTTTTGGCAACATATTTTTGCATATATTACTATATGGCTGCTTTTACAGAATATTATTTCAGTTTGCAAATGTATATTCTTTCAACTTACAAAATTTTTCAAGTTTTATTTCTTTGCCACGTAACCCAGCGTTGCTAGAAGTAGAGAAACACATCTACACACAGAAAAAATAAAAAATTGTCCCTAATCACCAAATTCATACCAAATTCAAAGAATCAAGCAAACAATTTGTTGATTTTGCACCTATTACCAAAATGATTATACATCAATAAAGTATATTTTTAATTTTAATTAAAAAAATTATCAACAAACTTTACCGTTTCAAACAATGTGTTAATTGCTTTAATTAAATATACCTCAGGTTTTGACGATTCTAAACATAAATTCTACAAGTTTAAATTATTTTATTTTAACCAAAACATCAGTTACGATTTTTTGTTATTGAATTAATATTTTAATTAAATAAATTTTTTTTTTATATGTTAATTAAATCAAAATTATATTTTTAATTTTCTTTTAACTAAAATCATAATTGATTGAAATAATTTTTAAACAATTTTTTTAATTGATAAAAAAACTACTGATAATTTTTTCTGTGCATGTATGTTCTTACTTGACTAAAAAAGTAGAAAACTGCGTTTGTTCTTCTCCAATGTCCGATCTTTCTTGTAGAAAGGTTGCGAAACGTAGACCTCAGCTAAAGGTCTAAAGGATACGCAGGTAAAATGCCCATTCAACATATGCTATGATTGGAATGGCGTGTATTTTAAAGGGCGGTAACCAAAGGCAAATATTTCTCAAATTGCTTTCAACTAAACTTTAATCTGGTTTAATTTTTTTTCGAACTACCCTAATTAGCATACCAAAGATTGATATGGAAAGATTTCGTTGTAGCCCGTTGTTCTACCAAGGTGCTCTTTAAAAAGCATTCTTTTTTACATAAAAAATTTTATAGGCACAATAAAAGTTTTTGTTATTTTTCTAAGAATTAAAACTCTTAACTGTATGTCTTTGCCTAAAATTGTCTTGTAAAATCCCAATATTTACATAATTATAAGAGTTCAAACAGAACTGCGTCGAGACAAATCTTCGAAAGCCGTTGTGAAATAAAATTTTTTTTTAAATTTATTTTGCGAACATTTTTTCTTATATGCAGACAGGTATCTCTTAACAATGCTAATATACTTTTAATAAATTTCATACATTTTGTAAACAAAGAAAAATAAGAACAAAAGAAAACGAAAGCAATGGGAGAAAATATTAAGTTACTTCCGAAAATTTAATTACGGGCTTTAGGATTTTTGCCTAAAGTTGAAGACTTAATTCCGTTTGAACACTAAATCTTTTTCATTAAAATTGGTATTTTAAGTAAAATTAATGAAATGAAATATGTACACGTAGAGAAAAAATATGTTTAAATATGGTCACCTCCAACAAAACTATTTTTACATAAAATTTTAAACATATTATGTTTAAATTTAACCATATTATTATCACCGACAACCATATTATGGTTAAATGTGTCTCCATCATGAAGCCACAATCATATTATGGTTGCATCTAAACATGTTATGGTTAAATATGACAATAATTTGTTTTTAAATTAACAATAGTATTTTCCTCTTCTCCAAGAGCAACATGCTATGGTTGAAAACCAACCATGCTATTATAAAAGTTAAACATATTTTAGTTATTATTGACCAAAACATGTTCGGAGACAACCATAATTTGGTTGTGCTCTCTTGATGGAGGACACATTTAACCATAATATGGTTGTCGGTGATAATAATATGGTTAAATTTAACCATAATATGTTTACAATTTTCTTTAAAAATAGTTTTGTTGGAGGTGACCATATTTAAACATAGTTTTTCTCTGGGTGTAGGGATATATGTAAGAAAAAACTTTAAGGAAAAATTGGACTTTTCATAAGCTAAAGCGTTGTTATTGTTTGTGCGAAGGTACTTACAAAAACGCTTCTTAGCATATTTTTAATTGCCCTGTTAATGTTTTACGGATAAATTTTTAAAAATATTTTAAAATCTATTCATATGTACCTCAGGTACTTTTTGTTAGTTTTTTACAAAAGTGTTAATAATCAGTAGTTGTCGTTTTTAATTCGTTGATTAACATGTTTAGCTAAGAAATCTGCTTAAAAATAATTTAAAATCGTCAGAGACAAATTAGGCACATCACTAAAAAAAAGCTCTTAAGTGCAAAAAGTTTTAGTTTTGCAATGTGATCCATATTTCATTATTGATTTCTTTAAATAAATTTAAAGCTGAACTGGAACAACGTTAACATACTTACACTTAGTGCCGCCACTAATGAAATAACAATTTACTCAGTTGTTAGCTTAAAGTCTTTCAAAACCAAAGGGGGAAAGTGAAGCGCAAGCAAATTTTTTAATTTGTCCACACACACTTTTCTTTCTTAATGTCAATCTATCTCACTGTCTAAAAGACTGACGACAAAGGATGCAAATTTAGCCATTTTCCGCCAAGATCTTGCGATTTTTTTTATTTTAGTCATTTTTTTATTTTCATGTTTGTAATATTTTTTATGACAATTTTCGTCATTTATTTTTATATTAAATGTGCTTACTTTGATATTTCTTTACATTTAATACTTTTAAATGCAACAATGTCATTTACCTTAAATGACAGTTTTAGCAACCTTGATATATTAACCGTACTTATTTCGAAGGAGTTGTATATTTTTGATGTTTTTGTTTACTGTACTATAACAGAGTTGTTTACCATAATACGAGAACTGCAAAATTTCAACTGAAAGGTAATTACAAGTCGTTAGCTTATTAATGGATTGACCTACCGACCATTTCTAAGAAAAATTAGTTAGGTATGGGTATATATAGTTTACAGTTTTTTAAGTATGATTTTACTCTACACGCCACAGTTCGGCGAATGCTGCAAATTCCACATACAGAAACGTACAACATAAATTTCACTCTTGCTTTACTTCATTGCCGTAGGGAAAACAAGTAGTAAAAGCAAAATCAAATGTCAACAACTCAATACCCGGCAGTAAGTATACTTATGGTAGAAACACAACTGGGACAAACGACGAATTTTTGGCCGCGAAGATTCGTCACCAAAAATCAAACATTGATGTATATGAAAATACACACAGTCAACGCGGCGACTTTGCAATATATTTATTTATATTTCATACGCCGGTGAACGCCGAACAAATTAGTACCAGGTGACCATGTTTGTTTTTAGTTTAGAAGTATTTTAGTAAATAAACCTTTTTTTTTAGTTTAATACTTGTTTTTTTTAGTGTATAAGACTTAAAATAAATAAACAAAGTATTTTGCTATAAAAATAGTTTTCAGTTGTGTTTTTGATTCTGTTTTAATTTTTAAGCATTATTTTTTTGAATATGGTCACACTATATCTCTCTCTTTGCACAAACAGCAATCAACTTTCTCAATTATAAAAGCTGCTATTTATTCGCCGTTATTGTGCTTATTACGACGAATTTACTCCGCGAATTTTACTGAAAAATTCGTCGTGTTAGGCGAAATTCGTCGTTCGTGCCAGTTGTTTTTCTAGCATTATGTAGCACAAATAGCTACTTTTTAAAAATAGACTTAGAAAAATGTCGAATGCGGCACAAAACAATAATTTTCATGTTTGGAAGGACATCGTGAAAAGACAATAGGTTTTTGGAAGCATGTTCAAAAGAGAATGAATAAAACCTCCTTACTTTATTGATGAAACTTCAAAAAAAATTTAGCTGCATTGTCGTTTTTCTCCATAACGATTTTTTGGCTTATGCGCCAAGCAAATAATGAGCTGACGAAATATCAATCACAATTTACAGCCGGAAAGTTATATAGAATAATTCAATTATTTGGCTTTTTCAACAACTACGAAGCCAAATCTTTGATTATTTGTCGTATAAATTGAAATTTTTCTCGGGTCTTTGAAAAGCGAAACTCTTTAAAATCAAAAACATTATTTTTGATTATTTATTCCGCATCGTTCATATACAATGTCTGGTATATAAAATTTTCTACAAAATAAAAATTAACAACAATAAAACCGTACAAAGTTATTAAGCTATGGATTTTTTAGGAGCTTTTAGAGGCTGAAGAGCCGTACCACAGGGTAGTAAAAAGGCTTACAAGTAAGTACTATATAAGTACTATACTAGTTTCACAACCAAGTTAGGCTAAAATAAATAATATCTACCTTTTTGGCAATCCCTTCTATTACTAATTTAAAACTTTCCAGTGTGAGAAAAGTACATAAAAATAAAAAAAAAATTTTATATATTATGGTGATTTCTTTTCTGAGAAATATGTTGCATAAATGTTACATGTTCTACATTTTTGTGTAAGTTTGTAAAAAACAAAATACAACTGTGGGAAAAATTTTCAAGTTCATTTGTGAATATGTTGACAAAAAACATGTTGCATATTTTACCCTCACTTTTACTTAAGGTGTTCATACTGCCCTGTTTTACAACTTTGGTACTTACTACTTTGTTTCTACAACCATAATTCATACCACCGCTCATAATTTTGTGAAAAGATTGTTTTTACATATTCAAATTCAAAATTCTATGTATATTATTATTGTAATATTTTCCACGTCATTAGTGATGTCAATATGTATTTGTTTCCAAGCCGTATAGCACACAGACACCGCTCAAATAGCTTTAAAAATCGCTAATGAAGAACATTTATGATAAAAGTGTAATAGTTGTAAATAAAAGCAGCTCATTTTGTTTTTTTGAAGTTGCACAACATGTTACACTTCGAGTGATTATAGGTAACATTAGAAAGTGTTACATGTATATACTGTGATATATTTTTCTCAGAAAAGAAATCGCCATTAATTGAAATCATCGAGCAAGTAATATTAAAATTATAGGATTTTGGCCAAAATCTCACACTGTGGATATTCGTGAAATATACTATTATTGCTTAATCTTGTATATCGTTGGTCTCAAGTAGAAAGGCCCTAACTCAAATAATTGTAACTGTATAGGAGAAGGTAAAAACATAACAGAAACTGTATGTATCATAATGTAAACTTGCTCATACAACTGCTTGTAAAGCCGTTATTCTTTACAACAATGTAATGAATTTTTGTGACGAGGTGTATTTGTGTAAAATTTATTGGAATAACTGGAAAACTCACTTTCGTAAAAAATGCGAGTTAGGGCCTTTCTACTTGAGACCATCGATATATTTGTTTTACTCTTATACATACTTTGTCACCAAAAATGTTGAGATAATGAATACCATGACTTAAATGAAATTTATCTAACGAGCCTGAGCTCGCTGAAAATAGTCCTTCCCTTTCATCTTTTCGTAAAAAAATATCTGATGAAATCGAAATATGATTGTTTCTTTGTTGCAAAACTATGTTTAAAGCATTTTCTCTAATTTTGGATTTTCTGCTAATTTCATAACTTAAAAATTTCCAAAAAATTGTATATTATGAAAATGGTTTAATACATTTATTTGGTGCAAATGTCACCGGAAGGTTGTGGAGTCAGAGTCGAAGTTGAAGAGTCGGAGTTGAGATTTTTGTATCGGAGTCGGAGTCAGAAAAAATTTATTATATTTTCCAAAATAAAATTTCTTCGGAATTGGCGATGCAATATTTTAAATTTTTACAGAATCATTTCCTCGCTATATTAAACCATTGAAAAGTTACTGCATTAAAAACAAGTACTCTCCACCGACAGTTAGAATATATGAGAGCTATAAATTATAAATTAATCTTTACAAAAACGGACTTCAGTATAAAAATTGGTTCTGGTTTAAACAAATTGGACGAAAATCAGACAGTGTTATGCTTTTATTTCTAGCACTTTGAGCCAACTTGAATAAAATATCATAATTTCTTACAGTTTATGCCGAACTAAAATTATTTTCAGGAGGGGAATTTATATTAGACCCATGGTTAAATATGGACTAATCATCACGAAATCCTGTAGAGTGATTTCTTTCATTAAAAATCTAAATAGAACAAATTTCAATACCGATCTTCACAAAATTTAAAGTATAATTTAAAGCCTTATAAAACTGCGACGTACCAAATTTTATTATGATAGCATTATTTATTACGTTTTTGGGCGTACTTAACTAATTTCCGGGACTAGGCAATTCATGGGGCCAATGCAAATTATGGACCGATCTTTACGAAATTTGACAGTGTAATTTCTAGTCCTATAAAACTATGACGTAGCACATTTTAATATGATAGCCATATTTAGTACGGTTTTCGACGTACAGTATGATTTCTAGTCTTATAGAACGATTTTGTGCAAAACCTTATATCATGCCGTGCAATATGCCACCTTTTATGTTAGTTTTTGTAACAAAATTTAAAATTTTTTAGAATGGTGGTTCTACATTTTGATTCGTAACTCTGATTCTATCGGATTTAGCTTAATTTTACTCCCAAATTTCTAAGGATCACTAGAAGCAATTTGACACCAACCTTTTTCTTATCTTTTGAGTTTTTCGAAAGTGAACGTGTTTCCAACGGACGGACAGACATACGGAAATGGCTAAATCGACTTATAATTACTCAAGAAACCAGGGGACTTAGGTGCATAATAAAAAAGTTTCACACGGAATGACAAATTTAGTATTCCCTCATTCATCACTAGTGGTGTACGCTTTAAAAGGAGTTTAAAGTTAAATAAGGACGAGTCTCATATACATTTAGCATCAAGGTTAGAGTAGGAGTTGGAGTCGTGAGTCGGAGTCGCACTTAAACAATTTGAACGTTTGGGGTCGGAGTTAGTACTTTTTTCTGACGATTCCACAGCCCTGGTTACCGGGTCCATTAAAGATATTCGAAATAAATTGTTTTATATTCTCCTTATTTTTTTTTAAATGACGCAAATCGTTGATTTAGAAACATAGAACTTTTCGGCAACCTGCCTAATAGTTATCCCTCTTCAAGACTTTGTAAAATATCATACTTTTCCTTTAAAGTTAGTGGTAGATTGAATTTGAAATTTTTCGCCTAATTCAATGTCAAAAATCGCCAAATCCTTTATTTTTTAGCTTTTGACAATAAAATATATATTTTCTAAATTATTAAAAATATCGATATTTTAATCAGGCTTAAGTTCGTTAAATTTAATTTTCATTTAATTATTTTTATGAAGAAAAACATAAAATTAATTAAAATTTATTGATAATTTTTCATTCTTGACTGAGCTGGGACAAATTATCAATAAATGAAAATTTATCTAAACATTTTTATCAATAAAATTCATTTCATGTTGTAAAATTCTTTTCTTTCTAAAAATAATTTAGGAGTTTATTTTCTAAAACACTTCACCTCACTTGAAAAATATTTTCATATAATTTTTTAAAAATTAAAAAAAATTTATATGAAAAATTTCTCAACGCAAGGTGAAGTGATTTAAAAAATAAGCCCCTTAATGAAAATTAAATACAATGAACTTAATTACACCTGATTTAAATATCGAAATTTGGATTAAAACCCATTAACAGTTCAATAAAATAACAACAATAATTGTAACCACACAATACAATTCCCAGCTCAGTCAAGATTGAAAAATTACACTATGCTAGTTGAAAAACAGACAACCGGGCACCTGGCGTTTTAACATAATTCGGGTACGCTGAATCCAGTGGTGCCCGCGGTTTTTTAAGATTGGCTCTGGTTTTCGAGATATACCGTTATTTCAAAAATGGAGGAGGTTGCACAACAAATGTTCGCGTAACTCAAAAACGCTTTAGCTTATTGAAAAAACTTAAAAAACCGAAATTCCGCAAAAAGAAAAGTAAAACTTCTTTCTAATATCCGCAGTCGTTTTAGAAATATAACTTTTTTTTTGGAAAAAAAAATAATTTTTTTAACAAAATTTCGAAATTTTTGTTTTTTAAAAATTCATAAAATATTGGAAAATGTAGCTATCAGGTATGTCACAGAATAAAATCGAAATCGATTTCATTCCGTATTACCAAATCGATCAAGTTCGTTTTAGCTGCTTCAGAAAATGTTCTTTTTCATTAAATCGAAAAAAAATGAAAAAGTTATTTTTGTGCATTAAATATGGCAACGATACGAAAAATACACACAGCTGATTGTTGTAAACAAAAAGAAAATAAAGAGAAATTTGAAAAATATTTTTGTGTTGGATAATTAAAAAATATAAAAATGCCCGGCATATCCATTGTTGCAGCAATAGAGGAACTGCATCAACATTCCATTGAAAAATTGCGTCGACAACAATTGAGGGATGCATCAGATCCTTTGTCATACCCAAATGAAATGTAAGTTACATACTTACTATGTATGTATGCACATTTGCTTGCAAACAAAAATGATTTAAGTACATATGTAAGTCTTATCTCTTTTAGCTTCATTAGTTATTATCGGCTCAACAAAGATGCTTTTGTGATGGTTTTGGAAAAACTTTCCCCACACCTTCCGTCTCAACCATTCCGTCTATTTTACAATTGGCAACCACACTACGGTTTCTAGGTACTGGTTCTTTTCAAGGCGTTATAGGTAAGAATTTGTTATTAACTTAACTTGCATTCGTTAGGGCAGTTTTACCAAAATAATTTATAGCTAAGGATGTGGATATAAGTCTTGGTAGAAGCACTGTCTCTACTATATTGTGGAGAATAATTAATGCGATGGAAGATATTATTTGTCCACAGTGGATAAAATTGCAAATGTCAGCTGAAGAAAAGCGGAGGTGTAAGGCTCATTTTTTTTGCAAAATATCAAATACCAGGCATAATAGGATGCATTGATGGTACTCATGTTAAATTATGTAAGCCTTCTGAAGATGAGTCGCTGTTTTTAAACAGAAAGGGAACGTTTAGCCTTAACGCAATGATTGTAAGTAACATTTTATACACTTATTTATAAGTGTCAGCTCGAAACATTGTAGAACGCATAATCGGTGTGTTAAAAAGCCGGTTTAGATGTATGCAAGGCACATTAGCTTACTCCCCAGAAAAAGTTATAAAAATAATAAATGTTTGTTGTGCTCTTCATAACATATGTAGGGAATACAATGTAGATTTGACTGAAGACGCATCGTTTAATGAAAATGGTGATGAAAGTGACGAAAATAATGACGAAATGGATGGGAATTTTGAGACAAATCTCTACACTGTAGCGAAGCGTTTAAGGGATAATATTGCATTGCAAATAAATTAACATAAAACTAATTTATATTTCAATTTTATTTATTTAAAAAATTTAATTCAAATACATTAACTAAAATAAAAGTAATTCATACAAAAAGGAACTTAAAATTTGAGTTAAAAAAATGGTTTTTTTAGATCGAAGTTGACTTCAATAAAAGCAACTCATAAAAAAGGAACCTGAGATCTGATTAATTTTAAAACTATCATATCACGCGCTTAATTAAATTTTTCTTAGATTTTTCTTGTTCTAAAGCAAGTTTTAGGCTCTCAATTTCAAGTAACTTGATTTTCAATTCGTTTTTTTCTTGTAATTTTTTATGCATTACTATGTCGTTCAGCTCTCTGGTCTTAAAACGCTTTTCAAAAATTTCGCAGAGCTTGGCTAGTTTTCGATTTTGAGATTTCATTTCATCACGTTGTTCTTTCATTAATCGAGCAATCTTATCCAACTTTACATCTACACGTTGCTCTTCCATTAGCTTAACAATGCTTTTTAGATGCTCGTTTTCTTCAGCTAAAAGGTTATTTAAATCAGATTTTGATTGAGAGGATGGTCTGGATATTTTTAAAGGTGTGTTTGAACAAAAAGTTTTGGATCCTTTTGGAGGTGATGGATTTATTTTAGGATCAGGTGATGGCGTAGTTTTGGATCTTTGTGGAGCATACAGAGGTGCATTTATTTTTGGGCCCAGTGGTGGAGTACACGATCTTGTTCTTTTTTGTGCAGATGGTGGTGTTTGAGCAAGATTTCTCTTTGATGTTGATGAGGTAGAATCAAGCTTTTTTTTTTTTTAATATTATTTGATGTAGAAGGGGCAACATCAAGCTCTTCATTTTCTTTCTCAGATTCGGAGATGTATAAGCTGGTATCAAATTCAGCAAAACTTTTGCCACTTAAGCCATCAACGCTTTTGTGAAAGCCGCAAATTCTTCCTATGGACTCCTCAATATCAGACAAGATGTATTGGTTGTACCTACCTCCTCCAGTTTTTTGGGTTTCTTTTTTATTGTGACTCATCTTTTTTCTAACATGACATTTCCAATCTGCCCACGATTTCTTCCAACCATTACTATCTTTCAATGGTGGCCCAGAACAATACAATTGTTCTGTCAAGTCTGTCCAATGGGATTCTACAATAACCCGATCTCCTTTCACGTACCCCCTAGCTAAATCTTGATGGCACTCCATAAATTCAACAAAAATCCGTTCTTGTTCTGAACTTCGATGTTTCCCCCTTTAAAAATAAAAAATTAAAACAAATTTTAAATATTTATTTTCTAACACTTACATGTTTTATCAATCGTTTTTTTTAAGTTTGTTTTGCCTCGTTTTTTGGTGTCAGTGTTGTATTCTGTTGGAAAAAAACTATTATTTTGTACTAATTAAAAAGTGGTTTGTACGAAATAAAAAGGTGGTAATAATAAGCTAACAAAGTTTTGTTTATTTTGTGAATTAAAAATGGGTTTCTCTTAAATTAGTAAAAAAAAATTATTTTAAAGATTGAAATGTGTATATTTTCCAAAAATTAATAAGCCAATAGTATTTTTTATTCTTTTAAAGCTGTTCGGGATAGTTTTTTGGTATATATGCTACTTTAAATATCAATTCCACTTAGAAAATTGAAAGTGGTTTCAAACCGATTAAATTTTTCGGTTTGCGTTTTCTGAAGAAGCCAAATACGTTTTCAATTCCACTTTTGATCGGAATTTGTTTCTGTGACATGCCTGTATGTTTCTAATTTTTTGCAGACGTATAAAAAACGAAATTCCAAACAAAACAAGCCATAAATGAATAAAATCTGTTTGTAACTTTTGATTTTATTTACAAAAGTCGACAAATTTTATTTAAAAAACGCTTTTTGTCTCTTTGTTCGAAAGCTGCCTCGCAACTGATTTGGGCCTTTTTCACACGTCGACTTTTGTGAAGTCAGAAGAAAGACGTGGTGGTGCCCTCAGCAACATTGATAAAATTCGACTATATTTAAGATTTTGATCAGATCCTGGATTCCAAAATGGTATAGCCACAGATATTGTGTCCACCAATCAACTGTGTCGCGAACTATTGCGGAAGTTGCGAAACTTATATCTGCCAAAGCAAGCGAGTGGATAAAATTCCCGAAAAATGCAGATGAAATAAAAGATGCCCACATGAAATGGCAAGCAAATTATTGCTTTCCATTTGCAATTGGAGTGATTGATTGTACTCATACAAAAATTAAAAAACCCACAAATCAAAGCGATGAGTATATTTGTAGTATGTATGAGTATATTTGCTTGGTAATTGACCCTTTTCTAGTATATATTTATTTTGTTTTATTTTTTCTACTAAAAATTTAGAAATGTCGTCAGTTTCTATTTTATTATTATTATTTTATCTACTCCACTTTCACTTGACGACATGTTTGCAATTTAATAACAATTAGACGTTTGATCTCCCTTTGCTCAAGTAATTGCAATTGGTTTGAACTCATTTTTATGAAGATGAACCGCAAGTCGAAAAATATGATGATAACATCACAAAAAATCATTCTGTGCAACCAAAAAAGACAATGTTAAGGTGTTTAAATTCCAAAATGTTCTAAAAACACACTTGTCTTTTATCTCGACTCCATAGGGGGCTTCCATACAAATATGGCGTTTTATGACATTCTTAAACGTAATTAAAATATTTCATCTTTTGTGAATAAAATCAAAAGTTGCAAACAGATTTTAATCATTTATGGCTTGTTTTGTTTGGAACTTCGTTTTCTATACGTGAAACATACAAAGCTGCATTTCTCCAATTTTTTATGCCGTTAAAAAATTTCGAAATTTTGCTAATAAATTATTTAATTTTTGCCAAAAAAAAATTATCTTTCTAAAACAACTGTGCAGATTAGAAAAAAGTTTAGCCTTGCTCAAAAGTAAGTTTTAATCGGAATTTTTTTTTTAAATCGTTTTTGAGTTATGCGAATATATGGTGTGCAACCTCGTCCATTTTCGAAATAACGGTATATATCGAAAACAAGAGCTTACCTAAAAAAAAACGGTTAGCACCACTGGATTCAGCATACGCGCCAGGTACCCGTTTGACAGAAAAAAGTGTAAAATTCTAGCACAGTGTAATTGTTACTGGAACCAACATGGAGTATATTCTTGAGATTCCTAAACTAAATAATACATCTGGGGAAAAGGAAGAGACCTGATTTACCTCCCTTGTCGCCATTATATTTAGTAATTAGTTTTGAAAGCAGTGTTTGAGAATAAGTTGCCCCATCTAACAACGAGTCCAGATGTGCCGTTTTTTAAGCAATATATTGCTTAAAAATATTTTTGTTACGTCAAAAATATTCCATTCTTGCAGATCAAGAGAATGTACTAGCAGACGTTTGCATTTTTTATCATGCTAAGGCATGGTTAAATTGCCCCAATGCCTCCGAAGCTTGCGTCAATGATCTATACTTTTTACAAACACTTATTGTAGGATGACAACAAAAAGGGGAAATGGGAGAAGGGAAAAACTTCCGGGGAATTTTTATTTATAATTGGGCTGATTATATATATGATCTAAAACACTAAACCGTCAAAACTCGCTTTTTGTCTTTTTTTTTGGACTAAATTGTAAGGGAATTTAATTTATTCAACGAAGGTACAAAATAAGTGCAACATGTACTATTTACAGAAGGTCGTATTGAATTATACTTCGAAGGCGAGTTTTAGTGGAGTTCATTACTGAAAACTCTCTTTCAACACAGGGATTACTGGTTGGAATTACCAGCATATAAAGAACAGCCAAAGTAAGTTCTTTAAAATGTTACGTACCTGCCTTATCCTTATAAAATAAAAAATTATGGCCTAAACTGATTAAAATTAGATGAAATGTCATCATTAAAATACTCCTTTCAATTAACAAACTGTATTTTTTCCATTGTGTTTAATACACATCCAAAAGTACGTTAGAATTATTAAAAATCTTTCAAACGCCTTTAATAACAACGAATTTAGTTTGTGATAATAAATTGCCACATTTTAAATTGTAAAAATATTCGTAATCTTTAAATATATTCATGTTTTAAGGAATGCTATTTATTAATTCTTTCAGGAGCATCATATTTAAAGAAAAACCAATTTCTCGAACGGTTTCAATATTTCCTCAGCCAATGTGACCTAACATTATTTAGTTTCAAGTACTGACCATACATATTAATGCCTTATATTGCATGCATAAAAATACTAGATTAAGAATAATATTATTTTTTCGTTTGAATTTAACGAATTTCAAAACAAATTCAGGGCTCAATTCAAATAGCCAACATAATCGCCAACTATTTTATAAATCGCCAAAAAAATTGCCATGTCGCCAAAATTACGTCGCCAAACAAGTTTGAAAATCGTCACGTTTGACATCTGAAAACCCTGAACATGGAAGGAAAGAACAGAAGCTGAAACTGCAAAATATGAATTAACGTGTGAATAACAAAAAGTGCGAGGTAAATTATTGTTGTTCCATAAAAAAAATTTGTCCGGATTGGAGAGGTAAAAATTAAAATTGTCTAAAATGTAGAAGCGTCAGAATTATTGTAGTGACCGGACTGGCGCATGTTCGGACTATCGAAGTTGTACTGTACTTTATACTTTTAAAAACATTTTAATAATAAAAATTTAAAATTTTTTGTATAAAGTAATTATATATATATTGTTAATTTTACCATGATTACAATTTCAATTCGGGTTTTTTAATCCTATTAATTTCAATTTAAAATATTAACTCTTAAGTAGACACCTAATTTGTGTGGCACAAACTGCAACCTGGGCCTGGCTGGGACCCCTTGTATTTTGTATGGAGTTTTTTGTGGCTATCAAAAAAACTCACACTAACGAACCCCTGGGCCTGGCTGGGACAACTTTTGTATGTATGGAGCTTTATGGCTGTAGCAAGAACATTTTGTTGTCAACTAGAATTATTCATCGAAATTAAAGTACGGAAAGAATTGTTATGTGTTGCGTATGATTTTTGATACGTTTCGTTTTGATTTGATTTACTACAGTTCATATTTAATAGGGCAGGGCCTGGCCTATTGCACAAAATTTTAATTGGGCAAATTGCCACGTCCCCGGTGTTTAAATTTACACTTTTTTTTCTCGTTTTCGTAATAATATATTTAACAATTATATGAAAAAAGTCAACAAAATGCCTGGCCAGGCCCAGTTATACACTTATGCGCGTAATTTCTACAAAGTGATATTTGGTCGTGTTCGTACCTAACAGTTACATTTGCCTATCCGGTAAAACTATTATGGTAATTTCAACGTTGATTTTGCCCACGTGTTTTTTCCTTTAAGTTTTCGTTTAAAATATGGCAATATTTGTATTTTTATTCATTTCTTGAATTAACTGTCAAAAATCGATGGTATAAAATACACTACAGTTCAACCAGTAGGCAAGACATACGTGTTAAAATTATGAAAAAATCGTTACACCATAGATATCTTTACACAGCTAGATATCTATTTGTAGAAATTACGGGCATTAAAGGTTAACATCTTACGCTGCATAATAAAAAAAAACGACTTACTTGAGTTTTGTTAATTTTTATTTGAACCCAAATTCAATATGCGTATCGGTATCGACAATATTCTTACATCGGCAGAGTTATCGTTACGTTCCTAATTTTAATTACGAATAAATGGTCCGATTATTCACCATGACGATAATAGCCAACTTGAAAATCCCAAAATATTCAATAATTTTTGTAATTTTAATAATTTTTTATTTACCTGGTATTGTTGGTGTACTAAGTTTAATATAATAACAAAAAAACAAAAAAAAAAAAATAATAATAAATATGTATATTTACAGCCAGGGCCACGATCTCGATCGACAATAAGTCACTCATTATCGTTCTCTTAAGCGGTCCACTTACTATTGCGAATTGTCGGTCGACAGGTTTTACGTGTTAAATGTAATTCATTTATTTATTGTCAAATTTAAAAAGCTAGTTTGGAATTAAAAATCGACAAAACATATAAATTAAGCCAAAAAATAGAACTATGGCTACCAACAAATCAGAATAGAAAACTACGGAGTAAACGAAAAACAAACAAGGCAGTAAACAAGAAAAATAGAATAGAATTTTATAAAAAATATTGAAGGAATAAGACTTAAAGTATAAGAGCTTTTCAAATTGTAATTTGACTCAACATGAGAACTAAAATTCCCAGATTCCATTTTAAAAACCGATCTAATTTTATAAGTGGCGGAGTTTTAAAAAAATATAATAATAAAATATACGTTATCGGTCGCTTGCATTGTCGATCGACTTGTCGTGCCGGAAATTTTTTGTGGGCCGCAAATTCGCTGTTTGACGCTGGAAATGCAAGCGAACGATAGCGGTCGACATCGGGGCCAGGCTGTTATATCGTTATTCGTTAGCATTTGTCGTCAAAGTCTTACCCTTAAAAATTAAACCTTAATCAATAGTTGTGTAGTTGAAAATGCCATCAAATTAAAAAAGCTTAAGGTAGTTCATAAAAAAAATTGTGTTCTTATTTTCTTTTCGATAGTTTAATTTATACAATTTATTCTTAGATTTTCTTAATGTTTGTGTTACTCTGATCATGTTTTATTGTCAGCGGTTTTTATACAATTTCATTCCTTATTAATTTAAGTTTTCATTTTATACAAAATTCGTTTCAAATAATTGTTTTGCTTAAGCAAAATAAATTTAAATAAAATAAATTAAATTAAGAGAGAAAAAAAACTTAACAAAAGAATTTGTAATACAAGAATCAAATATAAATGAAAATCCAGTTAAATATTGTAATAATCAGAAATATAAAGCACATAAAAACGATGTAAAATTTATGCGCTCAGACATTAAATTCGAAAGAAAATTTTAGTTAAATGTTGTTTGTCTTTCTTGGCGGAGAAAATATAAAAAAATGCTTTTATTTTTTTAGATTTCCTTTTCATCTGTGTTGATTGAT
This sequence comes from Pollenia amentaria, assembly GCA_943735925.1. Taxonomy (NCBI): domain Eukaryota; kingdom Metazoa; phylum Arthropoda; class Insecta; order Diptera; family Polleniidae; genus Pollenia; species Pollenia amentaria. The sequence goes on along the minus strand of OX031008.1, from coordinate 191,233,587 downwards.
AAATTGTTTCTTTTTCATTTGGGATTCTTATTTTGTTAAACAAATATTTATTTGTATTTATCAATATTATAAAACTTGTTAAAAGTAGCTTTGAAATTTATTTTATAGTTTCTTATTTATTTATATTCATACACAATCAGTCACATAAGTTTTTTTTATATTGATTAACTTGTATTTTAAATAAACACTTAAATTTATGTTTTTATTTCTTGTTAATTATCTTTTCGGTATAAATGTATTTTTTTTTAGTTCCTATCTATTTTTATTTATTTATTTATAATATACAACATTAATTAATTTTTTTTTTGTTTTTAAGTTTTCTTTGTAATTAAATAAATACATAATTTTAATAAAAATTTATATTGTTCTTAAACAAATGTTTTAATATGATTAAAAGCTCTTTTATTTACTTGATCTGTAATAAATTTATTCTTACAACTACGTTTTCATTTTTGCTTTGCAAATATTTATTCATATTTTTTTTAGTTACTAAAACATAAATTTTATTTCGGAACATTTTTAAAATTAAGACTAAAAAATGGATATTTTTAATGTTATATACAATTAAGTAATTTGTTAACTATACATCAAAGAATTATTGTTTTTGAATGCTTTTGAGCTTTTAAGCTTTTTGTAAAAATAATAAAGCTTTAAAGCTATCTACATTTTGTTTAACATCTTTATAAAGTTAAATAAATAACTATGTTATCAAAGTTGTTCTTGGGAGTACATAATTTTTCATTAATTGGATTTTGTTTGTTGTGCCTAATTCCCAATTTTTTATCTTGATAAATACAATGAAATTTACTGTTGGAGGCTAAGCTTGTTTCTATGCGCATTTTACAATAAAAATATGGAATCAAGCACAACAAACAAAAATCTTATAAATAATTAAGATCAAATGCTTTAAAATGATCTAAAGACATAATTAGTAAATTGTTAAAGCCGCAAGATAGAAAAAATAGTTAGTAAAGCTTAAAAGCCTTTTAACTGGCCGCAAGATGTAGTAAAATAATATATAATGCTTTTTTAACCCTTGAACGGGGAGATTCTTTTAGTGTTAATCATAAGTATTCGTAAATTTTGAGACTTTTCTTGAACTAAGCCAAAAACTAAGTTTTTTAATAATTGATTTTAAAATGTTGGCATCTTAACCCATTAGCGCTTAATTTTTCTTATCTATTTTCGAAAAATTTAATTTCATTTATTCAATTATTTGTGCATGTTTCCAAATGGGTTAATTGTCCGTTAGACCTTACGGAACTAAAGTTATTAATATTATATTTCCATTGTTGCCTATATGCATATTACACACTTGCTATTATAACTTCCGAAAATCTTATTTTATTTTAGGCCTGCACAAATCAACTTAAAAATCAAGTTACACTTTCCTTTTCAAGTGGTTGCACATAACATACATACACAAAAAGATTTATACGACGTCCGTTGTAATGTGCTTTGCACAATTCAAATCATTTGCATTCATTGCATGATAAAACACTGGTAACATTCCCAACACGATTTGTTTAGACTTGCATAACTATGAAAATTACCAAGTGGTCTTGAAAGTTATCAATTCGTTTTATAAATTTTAATTCATTTATGTTATAAATGGCTATCGTAGCGTGTGTACCAAAAAAAAAAAAAAAAAAAGTTGTGCTAAGCTGAAACGAACGAACATTAATGTGTTGAACCGAACACAAGGAAGTTAGTTGTTTCAAAAAAAAAAAAAAAAAAAAAAAAAAAAAAAAAAAAAACAACAAAAAAACAGAAAGCAATTAAATGTGCTCATCGTCTTGTTGAGTTGGATATGTACCGTATTATTTTTGTGTTCAAAGATCACAAACATGGAAACGTTATTTTTTTTAATGATTTACTACACTTACTCAGCGTTTGTGTCTTTCACGAACCGAACACTAAGGTCCTTAATCATATAAAACGCAACGCCAAAGAATTACATTGAATGCACAAACAATGTTATAAATTTTTTACAATTTTGTTGTTGCTTTCTACAGAAATTAACATTGCGTTTTAAAATTTCAAACGCTGCATAACTTGTGGCGTTGAAAAATTAAAAACGGTACATGAATTTTGTGTTTTAAATGTTATTCTTTGGCGTTGCGTTACATGATTAGGACCTTATTTTCGATCACTGGCACAAACACGCATAAACACAATTTTCTGCGCTCTCTCACATGAATACATATGTGTTGAAAGAACTATACGACGCTTGTATGTCCAACACTTGTGATTTCAAACGCACAGCAGAAAATGAATTGAATAAAACTCAATGAATTGTTATGATTTGTAAGTGGTCTGGTTGCAGGCCCCCAGTAACAACGCATCTTGGCAATATGTACGTAGAATTCAATACAATCGGCTTTGATTTTTGTATTCATATTTAAGCATATACAAACACAGAAAACATTCTCTAAACGTGTTCACCACTTAAAGCATTAATTAAGGATAAAAACTGTTCTGATTAAAAATTTAATCAAGTGAATTAACCGTTTAATCAAATGAAATAATCGATTAATCAAAATGTTTAATTGATGCTATTAATTAGTTTACTGGTGCAATTTTAATTAATTTTTTAATTAATATCACAAATTTTTTGAAATTAATTTTTTTTCTGTGACTTAACTTTCTTGAAAAACTATTTTATGGGCCGCACAAAAAAAAAATTCGGGGCTGAAAGGGTCAATGTTTGATTTAAAATTATTTGGGTTTATCGCACCGGTCAAAGCAACGTTTTTGTATTTCGCACAAAAACCTGGGGGCTTATTCTGACAGTCGTGAGAGAATACTTTTTCGATAGGAAAACAAGTTAATTTTTTTCAATCGATTCGTTCAGTAATCGATTTATTTCTTCAATGTTGTGAAAACTCAAATAAATGCTTTGCAACACTTAAAAAATAATTCAGATTCGTTCAGTGTCGACTGAAAGAATTAGAAAAAAATAATTTACATTCGTTCAGTATCGACTGAAAGAATTAGAAATAAAATTGCTTCCGAATCGAAAAAGTGTTCGATCACGACTGCCAGAATTAGTTTTAAAACGTTGCATTGAGCGGTGCGATAAATGCAAATAATTTTAAATCTGTTGCAAGGCTTGCAAAATAGCGTTGCCATTTTTTTTAAGAAAAATTGCCGTCGGCGCTCTATGAAGTTTTCTTCCTTAACTTAAGGTAGTTTAAGGCTCACAATATCATTCACACTACACCACAAGTTTTTACTTCAAAATATGAAGATATACTGACTTTCAATACCATTTTGTTCGTTAAATTTATGAGTGCTTATGATTCTAGGGTTAAACTGACCATTGAATTAAAATTGAATAAAAACATGCATTTGCATATCATTTCACCCCCCGCTAAAAATAAAATTATTCGCGTATTTCCATTCAAATGAGCATCGTTAAACACGGAGACTAATTAAAACTTTCAAAGAAACATGAACACCCAGAAAAAGGAAATACTTTTTTAAATTTATGTTTTAAATTCTAGAGCTGTCGCGCACAATTCCACTTAGTGCCTTCGAAAACAGTAATTTATTAAATAAGTTTTGTATTTAAGAAATTAAAACTGATGACACATGAAATGATTATAAAAAAACACCACAATCACGTACCATTAACAATATGGTAAATTAAATGTAAGTTACAAGATGCCAACCCAAATGCCAGCGACAAAAAAGGTACCATTAATGTCATTTTAAAATTTAATAACATTCTCAAATGTCAAAGATGTGATACGATAAAAATTTACAACGACTGTTTGATTCTAATAAAATCACAATTAAGATCTGGTTGTCAACAGAAAAGAATTATCAACGAATAAATGTGAAGATTGAATTAATAAAAAATAGCTAAAAGTAAATTTTTTAAAATGTAATACTCATATTAAAAATGAATTTTCTATATTAAATGTCCCAGGATAACAAAAACCTTTTTGCCGGATTTTTGTTAAGGTTAAAAGAACTTATTTAAATTTAAATATATATTTAAATATAAATCAATATTTGAAAACATTAAAGTAATTTGAAAACTATTTTTAAATAAAAATCAGGTTTTTTATTTGTCATTTTTTGATTTTAGTTTAATTTTGCATTATCGATTTGATAAAGAAAAACATATACATTTACATTCAGAGTCTTAATATGTTTTGTAAAAATTGTAGATATATTGAACATTTAAAAAGGGTCTTCCACTAGTGCTGCCTATATTTCTGGTATAAAAATCGGGCAGAATTGGACCAATGGCATGGTAATGTTGGACTTAAGGTCCACTGTGGCGTATTTGCATAATCCTGCGCCTTAGGAAACCCCAAGTGAAAATGGTGAACGAGCTCAAATCGTACGATCGCGATGGTTATTTGACATCACCTCCATGTGAATTGAGCTGTATGACACGTAGCGCAGTTCTATTGAAACCACTTATCTTTGGAGTTAACGTCATCCAATTTTGATCGAAATAGTCCTTAATCTTCGATCTAAATTATTCGCCATTAACGGTCATAGCATGACAACGACGTTCTTAAAGAAATATGAAGCGTAAACATCGCCAGACCAAAAACCAAATCAAATAGTAACTATGATGTATTTGACGCTCTATGTTCATATGAATTGATAATTCGACAATTTAAGTCTTCTTCTGATTATTCTATAGAAAAATAGCGGTAGTAACTATTTGCAGACCCTTCACATTTAAAACAAAATCTATGCACACAATTTCGAACAAATACAATCTCATACAATGGCAGAGTTGTTATCCCTTTTTATGTATTTTATATACACGGCATAATAGAAATGTTCATTGTAAAAAATGGCATTGAATAGCATAGATATTCAATTTGTTTTATATGAATTTTTTTTGCTTTTTAGAGCTTTTTATGTATGTATGTTAGTGCATCACATATAGAACATCCGTTTCCACATTGCACTTCCGGCGTCATATTACTTAGCTTTGCAACTAAAAGCAACAACAATTTTATGTAACAAAAGAATGAATTTATTTTTTGTTTGGGTTACAAAAAAAAAAAAAAAAAAAAAAAAAAAACTGCAAAACATGCATTTATGCATGAATATCATCATAATAATGACGTCACAGAATGTATTCATGTGTCAATTTTTACCATTTCCTGTTCTTAGAAAGTGGAAGTATTTGAGGTTTATTGAAATTTTTGTAACTTTTAAGGGAGAAGAAAATTCTTGTTATATAGAAATATGCGTAAACTTCTATATATTAAAAGAAAAGTTAAAAGGTTAGCGATATCTTCTCAAAAATAAATTAGATCTTTTTAAAATCTTTTTTTAAAAAAATTTATATTTTTCTACTTAAAACAAATTGTGAGTTTTTTTTAGGATTAATAGAAATTTCTTAAGCAAAAAAAAGCTTTATAAGCCGAAGAAAACTTTAAATGTTTAGAAGACTAAATTTACAAATGAGGCCAATTTACAAATAACTATAATTACTATAACTTTCAATAAATATATTTGGGGAGTTCACAAGGTATGCTATTAACTCATATTGTCATAATATCGTAATATTCCATAATTGTTCTAAAAAATTGTTGATGCATTTCAAATAAAAAACTGCTAAAATGATAAGACTTTTTATGTTGTGTTTATTGTTTTGTCATAACTACACAGAAGAAATCTAAAATATATGAGGGGTAGCTTACATCTGTGAAATTTTTTCGTATTATTATCTTAAGACTTATGACTTCATGACTATTTTGTGAATCCCCTAACTGTTAGCTGGGAGTTAAAGTAATAGTTATTTATAACTTTACTTGGTCAAATTGGCCGTAAGAAAGCTTAAAATGTGTAAGAAATTTTTAGTAAATGTTGGTAACTTTTAACGTTTGTTGGTAACGAAGGTTACGCGTAAAGCTTAAGTCTGTAATGAAAAGTTTGAATTGAATATCTTGAAAAGCTTAAGCATTTAAAAAATTGCATGAAAAACAAAAAGCTTTAAAACTTTTATATAAAGCTAAGAAAACTTAAACGTTTCTTGAAGACTGCAAAAAGCTCTAAAATGCAATTAAAAAACAAATTAAGTAACTTTGTTTGAAAATCTAAAAATTACTTTATAGTAAAAGTCAGAAATTAGATAAAAAAAGTGGATTAAAAATTTTTTTTGCCCATTTAATAAAAATCTTCAAGCTAAACAAAAAAGGTTTTCAATTGCTTAAAGCTTTTTTTTTTTTTTGGTTTTAAAGCTTTTTAATGTGTAATTATTAATTCATTAATAACTGTTACAAATATAATAACAAATTCTAACTTAAATTACCAGTAGTAACGTTAACCTTCAGCACAGATTACAAACAGATATGTAAAAATAGACGTGTGAAAAAGGCCCAAATCAGTTGCGAGGGCAGCTTTCGAAGAAAGAGACAAAAAGCGTTTTTTTTGGTAGTGAAGTGGCAATGTGTAAAAACAATATGCAATCACCACAAATTGCGTGATCAAAACAAAAATAACAAAACACAAACCACGTTTAACAAAAGCATTAGTTCAACAAATGTTTTATTTATTTGGTAATATTATTTTATTTTATAATGTTATTTATACAACAGATTTGTGTTTATTGTATTTCGGCATAAAAGATGGTGCAAAAAGAAATGCAAAAAGCGCAGCTTTCTAAGGAGACAAAAAAAAAACGCAAAATGTTTCGTCTAGTGACATATCTGTGTAGTAACCTGTGCCTTTAGCCCGTTGTAGTGAATCAGATCAGCGGCTGTAGCAGGAATGGAATCCACAAGCCTCTCATTGATAGACTAGCTCAATATCCATTAAATTTATAAAAATAAATATTTAAGCCAAACTTAGATATTTTTAAGAAAATATGTTCAAGAATCTTCTTTAAAGCTGTAAAAGCTTTGGTTTTGTAAACTAAAATTATTTTAGAACTTTTTGACAACAATTTTAAAAGCTGTAGAAGTTTAAAACTCTTTTTCTTATGTGGGGTTTCCAGGTGACAAACAGTTGATTGTATAGTAAAATTTATATGAAAATCACTCAGTTTTTTGAGTGCTTTTCATATAAATTTTATTACACAATCAATTGCCTGTCACCTGGAAACAGCACATTAAAGGTTTTTTGTAAAATTCACAGAAATGTTCAATCATTTTGACTACAAGTTTAACAAATTTATATATACAGGGTGTCCGCCGCCATTTTGGTAAACATTAGCCTTGACAGTTCATATTTGGCAGTCGTGCAGTAGACACGTGGCAAATTTATTATGGAAAAATCTTCGATAAACCAACGTGTTTTAATCGTTAAAACATTTTATCAAAATCAATTATCGATTACTGTGACGATGTGAGAGTTACGTGAATTTTTTGGGAGCAACAACGTGCCAACAAAACGCACTATTTATCGTGTAGTGAATGACTTCGAAGAAAGAGGGTCTGTAGGTGATAGGACCAAGCATAAACCACAACGTCAGCGATACTGCAAGATCGGCTAAAAACATTACTGCTGCTCAAGAAAGTGTTCAAAGCAATCCATCAACCTCAATTCGACACGCCGTGCTCAGGAGCTTGGTCTTCAAAGAACAACTTTGGCCACAATTTTGCACAAGGACTTGCATTTGTTTCCATTTAAGATTCAGTTGACACAAGAGCTTCTTTCACAAGACCATTTACGCCGCCAACAAATAAAGTAGTATACCTTCCCGGCGGACACCCTGTATATGTATATACTGCTACGTGAAAACAGTTAGGGAAACCTTGTAAATTTTAAATTAATATATACATTTATGTATACAAATTAAAAACAAATTTGTTTTCTGAACATAAAATAAATTTTATACTTTGTTTTAAATATGTGCATTGAAATACAAAAGTTTCCTTGCAAAATAAATTAAGCCTGGATTAGTTTCCACCAAAAGTGTAAATTGAGGCGTTCATATAATTAAGGACACGGTCAGTTTTATTTTATAAACTATCAAACACCTTTGTGGTAATAACTGCTCTGCATTTTCAAGGAATTGAGGATACTAATTACTCACGTGCCGTACTTGGGAAGCCTTTTTTAACCCTTTTCGGTTCCTAAATACCCGTCGTATAAGCTGCTTATCTTAAATGCGCTTATTTTGGTTTTTTCGCTTTGCTACAGACTCCCAATTACGTTAAGATGATGGCTGTATGATGTCCAATGCAATTCAGTTAAAACTACTGCTTAACTTGTGCAGCAGTAGGTTTTGGATCATTATCCTGTTGAAATATTTATGTTACCGTCCATATTTGACTCAGTATATGGGCAAGTTTGGTGCAAACGTGCCAAAGCCCATCCGTTTATACTATTAAGCGACGTCCGAGAGCAGCTGGACTGTTTCGGAGAATTCATCGGAATATGTCCTTACTCTATGAACGCAATCGCAAGAAAACGTTAGAGTTTAAACAGAGCATACAGTTACTGAACCTCCTAAGAATGAAATAGCTTTTTTTGACGGAGTAAAATATGTTTGCTGTCCAAAGGTTAAAGAACATGATGCTACAAGAGCCAGCCCGAAGCATGATGCTACCACCATCCCAAATTGTTTTCACGTAGCTGTATATAGTTATGTATATATATTTGTGGTCACAAGCGATAACCGCCTAAGTCGACTTAAGAAACTGAATGACTTTTATTCTAGTGCAATCAATTTTTTCAGAAACGCAATCATAAATATAAAAAAGTTATATATACACTCAGATATATATACACTCACAATATTCTGTACGTAAAATTAACTGAAATTGTAATATAAAATAAATGAATATTCAGTTAAAAACCGGTCTTCTTATTTTTCATTTATTTTTAACGAAAATTTCATTTGATTTTAACTGTCAAAAATTTAACTGCGAATTCCGTAAAAACAAAATTATTTTCAGTTAATTTATATAATTCAACAATCAAAAAATATCCGACGAATTCCGTAAAAGTAAATAAATTTTCAGTTATTTTATATAAAAAAATTAGACTGCGAATTCCGTAAAAACAAATTAATTTTCAGTTATTTTATATAAATTAACTATCAAAAAAATAACATACGAATTCCGTAAAAGCAAATGAATTTTCAGTTATTTGATGTAATATCAGTAATTTTATATAATACAGGTTTTACTCGAATTTATAAAAAAATTTCAAGACACCTGTCCGCGTATTTTTCTAATGAGAGAGAATATTTATTTTTATTCACTTACCCCGTTATACATGTTTGTTTTACTTTTGTTGTTCTGTCCACTTTGTTTATAGAAGATTTTTCAATTATAAGCCACCATCAGCATGCCCGATATGGTATTCGATATTATTTTAATTTAAAAATGTTATGTATTTAGCTAAAAAAAATTTAACAAATAGAATATGGGAATTTTCTACACAAAACAAGCCAATCGTTTTTTACTCTTACTTTTTGCCACAGATCTATAAATAGATAAATAAAAACTTATTTTTTGGTGGTTAAATTATATAAAATAACTGAAAATTCATTTGTTTTTACCGAATTTGTGGTTAATTGTTTTTGGAATTCGCGTTTAATTTTTTGACAGTAAAAATTAAATGAATTTTTCGTTAAAATTAAATGCAAAATAAGTAGATCAGTTTTTAAGAAAATCTGCAGTTGTTTTAAATTTCATTTTCATTTTATTTTACACACAGAATTCTTTTACTTAATTAACTGACAATATTAAATGCAACCGAAAATCCGTATTAATGTGCACTTAGTTTTTTTTAATAAATGTTAGAATCAGTTAAAAATGAATTAGATTGGAATTTTAAATGGTTATTTATTTAAAAATGACAGTCAGGTACAGTAATAATATTGTGAGTGTATATATATAAATATATATAGCTTCAATATTAACGAAAGCTTGGCTTAAGCTAAAAGTATCTGAAATATACAGGGAATCAGACTATTGTAAGAAAGCTTTATAAATTGAAATTTGACTCATCGAAGCACAATCGAAAAAATGTTTCATATAATAAATATCTACTTTTGAAATTGATTTACACTATAAAAATATTTGCCGTATTCACAAGACCCCTTGTATCGTTGTATCGATAACAATAGTGAACGATAGTTGTATTAAAAAAACAATAGTGAACTACGTATTTTAACACGAAATACAATCGATAGAACGACACAAGGGGTCTTGTGAATACGGTAATTGAGAAAGAAAACACAAGAGCTTTCAAGATTTACGTATGTATAATAGTTTTAAACATTTAAGCTAAATAAAATTTTTTTTAAGCTTTTAGCGCTTTTATAAACATAAAATTAATCTCGTAATTTTAAGGAAATGTCCCAAAAATTTGTGTTATTTTTTAGATAACAATCTATATTATAAGAATTAATACTATGTGTTTTTTACAAATAAAATTTTTAAATAAAACTGTACATTTAAAGCCGCCTTTACAGTATATGCTAAAGGTAGTGTGTTAAAAAAACTTACTATACTCCTTATTGTGTTGTTTAAAATTGAATACATTTGAATAAAATCTGTTTGGTGAAAGGTCCCTGTTTGGGGATATTAACGGTGTTAGGCTCGTAGTTTCATTGTTTTCGTATTTCGAACAAAAGACCTTGGAGCTGAAGAGGGAGGCAGCGGGGGTTTCTTCCTAAATATTTAAAGTTGTTATTATATACTTTCTTTCAGGGATTGTGTATTCAATTGTCTTATTGTTATTATGTCCTTTGGTTTTTTATAATCGTCCTCATCTTTAAAGTGTTGACGCTGGCTTTGATAGTGTTGTTGCTGCAACATATTGATGTCGTTGATGTCTTCATATTGCATATTACTTCGATCAATTTCTTCCTGTTGTTGTTGCTGCTGTTGGTGTTGCTACATAATGGCCTCTGCTTTACTATGATGGCTATATAGATTAATATCGTCGTTGTTATTGTTGTTGTTGTTGCTATTGTCGCTATTTTTATGATTGTTATTGTTGTTGTTGTTGCTGTTTATATTTCCTGGAGCGAATGTTTCATTGATGGTGTTATCATCATCCTCGTCTGTATTGGAATTCTTAAGTTGTTGGGGTGACATTTTCAACACTTCGTTCACTTTATTTTCCCATAATCTTCGATTGGCTCTTAGCTGTATGAAATCAACCATAAATGATGCAGAGAATATTGATTTTTTTTTTATTCGTAAGTATTATTTTCATTATAATCACATCGAGTTTTTTAATGCATGCACATTAAGTGCAAAAAATATTTAAGAAAAAATAAATGGAGAGAAACATTTTTAAGATGAGTAAAATAGCGAAAGAACATTAAAAATTACTTAAAAAATACTACTAGTTTTTATGATAAAAAGCTAAAGATGAGAGAAGAGTAGTGATAATATGAAAGAAATTGTGCACTCATGCCAAAAGTATAAAAAAATTAACGTGCAGGTAAATAAATAATAAACAGCGTTAATATAAAGAATAAAATATCACGCAAGCAAATGAAACGGAAATAAATTTAAAAATAAAAATTCATACATAAAATAAAAATACATAAATAAAGAAAATCAAGTGGTGTGCAGCTTATATATTTCAAAACAAAAAAAAGAAAATTTAAATTCTGTCTGTTTTAAAATTTTCCCAATAAGAATGAATTAAATGATTTGTTTATATTTATATTTAACACGTTTTTTAATGTTGATTGTATTGGATGTTGTATAACGGCATGTGTTTCTTTATGAGCAAATGCCTGAGTTTTGTAAAGATAATTTTTTTCTTTACTATTTACAACACTTCTATGACTTTTGTAAACAGACTTACTTACATCTTTTACATTGAAAGGGAAACGGATGTAAAGTTTGAATATATTTTTAAATTTGTATGAGTATCTGAGTGTGTATGTAGAGAAGTCAGTTAAAATGTCAAACATTCAAAAAAAACTTTAAACAGTAAGCATAACTTGAATAGGGACAGATAAATACAAAATTATAAACATTTAATACAGCGTAAAAGAAAGAACAATAATAATTTACTTCTATAAACATCTTTTTAGACAGTAAAAAGTTTTGTTCTAAGGACTGTTTCCAAATTTTTTATTTTTGTTTAAAAAATAATTTGTCTAAAGTGAATACAGATCCTTAAAGTGTATACTTTTATAAGTCATTACAATCCATCCAATTATAAATTAAAATTTCCCTGGAGTTCATTCACTTTTCTAATTTTTACATTTAAACTTCACAAAATAGGAAAAATGGAAGTATTGAAAACTCCAGGAGAGAGAAAATGGGAGAAGGGAAAAACTTCTGGAGAGTTTTTTTTATAATTAGGTTGAAAGTGTTTATCCACAGACAGCGAAAAATACATTCGTTACAAATAAACTACAATTTATATTTAACTATTTAGTTTAACCATATCCAAATTGTCTGGGGATATGCATTAAAAAGTAATTTTATAATATTTGCTTTTAATAAAGAAGTAAACCAGTTTAGTCAGCCAAACCTACGCAAGCAACACTTTCGAGTGTTTCATCTTTGGGGCTCATGGGCAGAAATGAACTGACCAGAATAAAATAATGTTACGAGGTAATTCATATTGGAGTTATTTGTGCTTTTAAAAAAATTAACAAGTACCAAAAAAATTCTATAGCAACTAATAACTTTGCATGTGCCCGCGCAAAATAACTGAACTGGCAAGTTGCTTTATTTTGGTTTTCTTAGGAAAAGAATGAATTGAAGCAATTTGTTTTTTATTTTTACCCTCTAACAACTTTAACTCGAGTCGGAATAATCCAGCCAATTTAAGAGGAATGTAAGAAAAGATAAACTCTCTGTTTACTGTTGTTGTTTTGTTTAAGCTTTGATATTGTTGCAAGTAAAACTTGAGTGTTTAGAATTCTCATTCGCTTTACAGTTTTTTTTTTGTGTAATATTTTTATCTTTTCTAAGGTCTTTGGTTTCCTGATGATCTGGCCTAAGCAAGCAGTGAAAGGAGCATAGAAACCAACTTTCCCTTAACACAAAATCTCAGAGTATATATCAATAATAAACGTTGGATTTTTAACACCTCAAAGAGATATATTATGGAAAAATGCTTTTTTAATATATGCAAAAAAAGGCACCGCGAAATAAGCCCCAGGTACAAAAAATCCCACAATAAGTTAAATAAGTCCCAAACTGGAAAAAAGATTTACATTCAAAAAAAAATCAGGTAATTCCCAAATTAAACATGAAACAAATCCCAACTTTTGGGCGATATTTCATAATGAAATAACTGCCAAAGAAATTAATGAAATAATTTCCACAAACTGTTCATCTAAAAGGAATGAAATAAGAGCTCCCAGACAAAATGGATATTATATCCAAAAATGGTGAAAAAAGGACCCGAAAAAGACTGAAAAATTTAAAAATGTTTATTAAATAAATCTGCAAAGTACAGACATACATGTCTGTATTTATTTGGGCTGGGATCATATACACGAACTCGAAAATCCCGAATTTCAAAATCTCGAATTTTACAATCCAGAAATAACTTCTCTGCATAGGCAGGTCTTCGGCCGGGCACAGAGATTTTTTTCCTCTATGGTATAACAAACACCGGCTCCGCTAATTAAAGCTTCTAAATCTGACCTAGAGCACGGCCGAAGGCCGTCTTTGCAATGAAGCTTAAGTTAGCGAAGCCGGTGTTTTTATACCATAGAGGAGAAAATCCTTGGGCTCGGCCATAGGCCGGCTATGCAGATGAATTTTAGTACCGAGATTCTGGAGTCTTACAAATTTAGAAATTCGGAATTTTTGAATTTTGATTTTAAGTTTCGGGTATATGACCCCAACCCAAATAAGTAAGTATGTATATATATTTAAAGCAGTGATGTCCAAATTGTAAACTGTGGTTGTATTGCATATTATTATTAGTGAATAGAGACAATAATTCTTAATTATAAATATAAAAAATATGTAAGCATCCGACGCATTTTCACTCGTCGCTTGATAATTGACGACTGAATTGTGAACCCTCGTGGACTAAATGAAAGAGCGTACGAATGCGTGTAAAGAATGTGTGTGAATTAATTTCGTCAATTGTGGTATGGGCTGAAAATCAATGGTTTAAAACTTCTTATAACTCTGTACTTTATATTTACATATCAGGTAATTTACCAAAAAAAACTAACAAGTACAAATGGAAAGTGGTAAAAAATTTAAAGAAATTGCAAATAATTGAAAATTTAGTAACTTCTACAAATAATTTAATAACTCCCACAGCAAATGAAACAACACCTTAAAATAAAATAAAATAACTCCCATGTTAAATTCATTACGAAATAACTTCCAGATAAAAAAATTAAAGAACTTCAAAAAAAAAATAAATAAACCCAAGAGGGCTGGGACCTACTTTATAATAAATTTACTTCTGCATTTGTATGGAAAATGTTTGGTCCTAATCAAATTTTTTTTCTTGAGAATTGTTGCACCTGGTTCTAAAATAAATGCGGCCAATGCAAGTTTAATATGCATAATCGCGGTCTCCCTATTTATTAGTGAATTATTAATTTACATATGCGGTATACTATATAAATGAAAGGTTGCCCTAATCATAATGTGGTTGCGGTGACCAAATACAAAACTGATTCAATTGCTGACTGAAAATACTCGTAATATAAAATCATTCAAAAGTGCACACAATAAAGTTATGAAGCTTTGCCATGATTTCATCAAAAGATTTGGTTTAAAATGGTTAATAAAAAAACACAATCAGTGTGGGTTTAAAAAATTCAAAAATCTATTTTTTGTTAGAGGTGGCCATATTAAAAAATATTTTTCTCTATGTGTAGGAACTCAGTTAGCTTTATAAAAACTAGTTCAAAAGATTTTGCTATTAAAATTCAGCAATATTGGTCTACAAATGGCTGAGATATAATCAGAAATTTTTGTGGATATTATTGTTGCACTTTATTAAAAATTTATAAATGACCCAGTTTTAGACAAATAACTCCCTTGTTTGTCATGACATAAAGAAGTTGGCGCAATTTCGTCAACACCATGTAAGACAAAATAAAAAGATGTCTATGAAGCATAACCAGTACTTACAAACGTACAAAACCGGTTCACAGAATCCCCATTCAAAAACCTTTTCGAAATTTCGATTTTGGCACAAAAGAAACACTCCAGGATATAAAAATTCGGCTTAAATATTCTTTATATGTAACCCTGCGTTTACGCATGCAAGTAATTCTTTGCAAGTAGAGTACATATTAACATTGAAAATTTCGAAAAAAAAATTGTCTTATGTCATACAAGTTGCATGAATTTTCACACAGTCAATTGCAAGTTCGTTATAACTCAGAGTAGCCAAGTGTAATAGAGCTTCTAAAGACCGCTGACCTTAATAATTGAACTGTGCTAGAATTTGGCACTTTATTTTGAGACAAGCCGGGCACCTGGCGTTTTAATATAATTCGGGTACGCTGAATCCAATGGTGCTACCATTATTTCGTAAATGGAGGAGGTTGCACAACATATCTTCGCGTAACTCAGAAAGGGTTTAGCTTATTGAAATTACTAAATAAAAACCGAAATTCCGCAATAAAATGACCTTTAAGCAAACCTTAAATTTTTTCTAATATTCGCAGTCGTTTTAGAAACATAATTTTCTTTTGCCAAAAAATAATTTTTAAGCAACATTTTGAAATTTTTGTTTTTTGAAAAATTCATCAAAAATTGGAAAACGCAGCTGTTTTTTCCAGACATATAAAAAACGAAAATCTTTAATAAAGAATTTCATACAATGCAGTCTTTGTATGGGAGCCCCCTAAGAAGGGGAGATAAAGGGCAACTATGTCTCGCGAAAATGTTAAGGACAAAACACAAATTAAGGTTGGTCGTACATTATATCCCACTAGGGGCGACCCCAGGGCATTTATGGGACTTTTTCTTCAATATATTTCTAGTTTGTATTAAACATTTTGTATGGGAGCGCCCTTAAGGAATGGAGATAAATTATTGAGATGAAAAATAAAGTGGGGTTGGTGTTGGTCATACATTTGGCCCATCTAGGAGCATCCTAAGCGCTGCAGGGCCAAATTTAAGAATTTCAACCATACCAATATGGCGGTTTAATAAAATTTTTAAATTTGGGCCCTTCAGCGCGTAGAATGCTCCTAGATGGGTCAAATGTATGACTAACCCCATTTTTTTAGTTTGTTCAATCAACTAAGCCATTTTTGAGTAACAAGAATATATGATGCGCAACCTCCTCTATCTTCGAAATAACGGTATATCTCGAAAACAAGAGCTAACCTAAAAATAAAGTGGGTTAGAACCACTGGATTCAGCGTGCCCGACTTGTCTGTTTTTTCAGCTAGCACAGTGTTGTTATTACCTTTTTATTATAAAAAAATCAATTGTCTAAATTATGTATATTGTGGAAAAATCTTATAGGTACCTAAATAAAGTTAAAGCTACAAATTTTTTTTCCCACAATAAAGTGAGTCGGTATCACTGTTTTTCTTATTGACATTAGTTTGCTGCTTGTGAAAAGATCACTGTCTACTAATATCTTTTGCAACATGAGCTGCAAGGACGAAAAATGTGATGGTGTTGGTGAAAAAGTGTGAAAGTATTGAGTTTTTCGAACTTGAATTTGCATGTCTAGAGGCCAGGTTAACTTTGTTTGACAGTGAAAATATGTCAAATAGTTTAATTATTTGCTTAATCATCCTAATACAAATTGAAATTGAATATATATTCTTACCTTACGTAGCTGCCATACAAATGTAAAATCTGACATATTGATTTTTTTACATAAATATTATTTCAAGTATTTAAAGCACTTAAAGCTTTTCTAAGGAAAATATAACCGTGATAAGATCAATTATTATTTTTTTTAAGTTTCAAACCATAATTAGATAATTGATGAATTTTCGTCAAAATTCATTTGACTTGTGTGATCGTCTAAAGTAAACTTCACTGATATATTTTGTAGACAGATAAATACAAAGCTTTACTACAAAAATTTAAAAAAATCTAGTAAAAATGTTATCAGGAAAACATCGAAATTTTAGCAAAACAAAAATTTAAAAGAATTATAAAAATCTAATGTTTGAGGCTTAAATAAACCTTTTTGCCTTTAGTTGTATGTTCTGATAAAAAAGGAACTTAAAGGTTAAAATACATATAGAGATATTGTAGCTTCAAAATAGTCAAGAAACTTTAAACTTTTAATTAAACTTTTTAAAATTTGGAAAAGCCTAAAATATCACTTGTTTTAAACAACTTGTCTGAGCAACGTTATAAATATTTTAAGAATTTTTAATTAAATATAATTTGTTACTTTAGTTAAAAGTTTATAATAACAAAATTTCTTATCCAAATAATGCGCACTAAATGTTCATGTTGCATATAACACAAGTGCAAAAACACTCATACGCACTGTTGCACATGTACTGGGAAAACTTAACTGCTCTTAAGAGTAAAGGAAAAACACTGTACTTACTACAAAGTTTACTTTACGTGTGTATGTATAAATACAGTATTTTTAAGAATTTACAAAAAACACACACAAACACGAATACTGTGTGTGTGTGTGTAAATCAACACTACATTAAGCACAAGTTTAACAACTGTGTTGTAAATAAAAAATCTGTTAAGCAAAATCCTTTGTCTTATGTTTTCCCTTTTTCCCCCTTTTACAAACAATAACAACAAATATGGGAAAAATTAAAGAAAAAACCCTGACATAAGCAATTCAAATTGAAAAATATTTGTGACTTCTTCTTGCTTCTTTACACTACGCTTCAGTTCAGTTGTAAAACAAAGTGTTTTATACTTCCGTTAAATATTTTACATGTCTCTGAGACGAAAACGTAGCCAATTTTAATTGAAGAATGATGATAAAGAAGAGGTATTCGACTGTACAGGCAGCAACACAACCAAAAAAAAAAATAAAATAAATACATACATGCAAATGTGTTTCAAATGATCCTTTTTTACACACATTCGTCAGTAATTAAAGCGTCAAGTCGTTTTAATAAAAAAGAAAAACAAAATTGTGGTTTGTGTGTATAGAATTTTGTTTTTTGGGAACTGAGGTTGCCTTGTTAATTTAAATTAATTGCGGTCTTTTTACATTTTTTTTTTTTGTATTCTGCCAATATAAGACAATGTTGTTAGGCATCCTGTCAGATTTTTTTTTAAGGAAAAAAGCTTAAATTTTTAAGTAATTTTCGTTTTTCTTCTGCCAACCTGCACTAGAATTGGCATGAGCAAGCATCGTTGGGTCAATAGATGTAGGACCATAAATTACATAACTTCTTCTACATTTCTGAGGCTACACATCTGTCATTTATTGCCACCAAACCATTGAACAAAATACTACACATAAGAAAGTTTTTTTTTTTTTTTTTTTTTTTTTTTTTTTCAAAAGTATAGAATTTTTTCCAATAGAAGAGGAAATGAGGAAAGTTTTCCTTGCTTCTTCACTGTGACAAAGCTGAAGCACACCGATTGCTTAACAAAGCTTATCCGTTTAATTAACGTGCAAGAGATGGTTTAATATCAAAGAAAAAGAACGCCCAGGATAGCCAAAAGAAAAAGAGGATGATGACTCTCAGTCATTATTCCATTAAGATTGTTGTTAGGCAAAATCAAAACTCGCAAAAGCATTGGGAGCCACACAAGCAGGAATTTTAAAACGGTGGCAAACAGCAGGATTCGTTCAAAAGCAAGTCGAAGGCAAGATAAATTTAAAAACCATTTTGCATGTCCGAAATGCTACTAAAGGTGCTTTTCACTGTTATACTTTGTATTTAAACACGTTCAAAACTCAAGTAATATGAAAAAATGTGATAGTGTGAATGCGAAAAACAAATTCACACCCCATACGACTTCAACGTTGTTTTTTTAATTTTTCTTAACAATAACACGTTTTATTTGGTCGGGGTTGTATTTTAAGAAAAGCAGGTAGAATTATTTTTTAATTTGTACTAGTGTGAATACAAACTGCTATGTTGAATTAGATTTTATCGCAACAAGACTCATTAAATTTCTAACTTACAAAGTACTTGTTTGATAGGGTAGTCTCCTTTTAAAGACCATAATCATTACTAGCGATGACAACTAAATCCATTACGCAATAAATCGTATATGCAGCCCGGACAACAAGCAGAACAACGTCGAAGACGAACATACCTGACCAGCAGTGCGATTTTGTAACATATTTAAACAATAGTTGTCATTGTTAAAAAAAATTTTACAAGTAAATTAACGAGTTTGCCATTCTGTAATATTTTAAAGAACACTTGTTGTCGAAAAGTCAGCTGTTTGTGTTAAGTAACGACAACAACAAAAAAAAAATTTGTTTAAAGAAAAAATATAACTTGCAAATGGCCATTGAATATTTTGCATTTAATTTTACAGTTAAAATGTTTTATTTCGCTTCTTTAAAAAAAAAATAAATAAAATCTGTTTAGTAACAATAAAATTATTAAAACTAAACTTTAGTGATTGTTTTTTTTTTGTATTCCTCTTTGTGTCACTTGACGTTAACTTTTATCTATGTTGTTAAGAACAATTTACATAATCCCATAATCGTAAGTGCAAACAACACAATAGATTGAGACAACAGTTGGTATAGTTAAAAGTTACAGAATCCCCCTACAGAACGCAGAATAAATGCTCAAAAGTTATTTACCAATTAAAGCATTGATCAAAAATAAAATCAGTTTTAATTAAAAATTTAATCAAGTGAATTAAACGATTAATCAAGAGAATTAAACGTATAATCAGGCGAATAATTTTTTGAATACTATGAATTTGTTTACTAGTGCAAATTAATATCACAATTTTAGTGATTGACATCAATTTTTATTTTTTTCTGTGAAGCGTCGATTCGAAGAAAGAATGATGACGCATCATGACAATGCTTGGCCACATGTTGCATAACCAGTTAAAAAAGTAGAGACTACCAATTGTTTTAATCGTGCATCTCACTGGTATACGTTTCAATTGAATACATGGCATCCGAAATTAGCTGGATTCGTTTTTGGGCTGCTAAGATGAGCAGAATCTGTATGATCTAGAGTCTCCAATTACGACATACAAACGGACATCGCTAAACCAACTTTGCGAATTTTACATCTTTAAACATCTCTACAGTAGGGTGTTCATTAATCGGTTAATCGGGTAGTTATTAGTCGGTTAACCGATTAACGGTCAGTTAATTTAAAATTGTCTATTTCTGATTAACAATTAAATTTAAGTCGATTAACCGATTTAACAAAATTTTTATTTTTTGTAGTATTATAATATGTTTTTTGTTTTTAATTATTTGTTTCGTCTCACATACAAAATGTATGTGCTTAGAAAATATTTGTTCATACAAACAAAGAAGGTATTCAGTGATCTTCATTTTAAATAAGTGTTTGTTGTCAACAGCTTTTTGTTTCACGTATTTTTTATATGCATGTGTTTAGTTATTTGCTTCTTCTTAGAAATAATTGAAACAATAAGACGTGTTAAAAACTTAAAAAAGGACTCTAATGAAATAATGAAAAATTTTATATGTTTAGAGAAATCCATGAAACGGACTGAGAGATTAGATATTCCGTATTTTGGGTTGCATTCGATTTTTCAAACCGCTACGATAAGTAAAAGCATTTTTTCCACGTCAAGTTTAATCAAAACTAAAAAAAAGAATCGCATAAGTCCTAAGCATTTAAACCAAATTACATTTCTAAAAGGATTTTTTTTAAGATCTCCGTAAACTTTTCAAATAACTAGTAAAACTATCTCACAGTTTATGTATTAATTAATACATAATATTTATGTGTTAATGGAAAAATATGTATTACATACCCAACAAACACGAAGTCAGTCAAACCTTTGATATGAAATGACTTTATCATTTGAGATCAAACACAACTTTCAAACCTTTTTCAACTGTTTGATTGTAACATTTGAATTCAAATTGATAATTATTTGAATTTTAACATTTGACATACAATCTTTTAATAATTTGATATCAAATGGCAATCAAATGTTATTCTCAAACCAAAAAAAGAAAAACTTGAAAAAACTGAAGCGAAAAATAAATGTGAACATTCAAAAATGCGATTAAAGTTAAATTAATGTGTTTCACAATTATAGAATAGTTACATATTACGTGAAGTGAATTCGCCTTTAAAAAACCTTAATTTGTTGCTAAAAAATATAAAATATATTTGTGAGTAAAAACTTAATTACAAAGTGCAAGAATGTAAATAAAAATAAAACGGAAAAGTGAAGAAATTAGTAATTGACAATCCTCAAAACAAAAAGGAGCCAAATATTTCGTCTTTGCAAGAAGTAGAGGAAGGATATAACACTTTTTCATCCTTAAGCTACTGTGCCGATTGTAAAGCTTACTGTTTATTTAAATAAACAATAAATTTAAATAAAAAAAAAAAATATTTTCATTTATGATCCACATTGTATTAAAAACCACATTTGAAAAACATTTGAGAAAAACGTTTGAAAGCAATTTGAAAATAAATGCATTTCTCAATAATTTCCCCTTTTTGAAAATAATTTCCCCTTTTTGTTGAGAATGCTATGATTTCAAATCTTTATCAAACGTCTGTCGTTTGAGAAAAGGTTTGATTTTAAATCATTTTCATTTTGTTATCAAGCCTCCGTGTATGTGGGGTATTAAAGAATTAGTTTTTAGTTTGCTCGTTTTAGTTCCAGAACTGTTATGTTTGTAATGCTATGGTTTTTTACTAATAAACTTAAAATAATAAATAATTTATGCATTTTTAGTTATTAAAATTAATTAATTTATAAAAATGAACTTTATTAATCGGTTAAGCGATCAATAACAAAATTAACCGATTTAACCAAAACCCCGATAATGAATATACACTAGGGATGCTAATCCCAATCCTGAATCTCAGGATTTTCGGGATTTAATCAATCTTAACTTAATTGTTTTGTTTTACTTTTTTTATATAAAAAAAATGCATACCTTGAGAGGACAGGGCACACAATATTGATATTTTATATTTATTTGATTAAACCCGTTAATACTGTCATTGAAAACAAAAGAAGAACGTTAAACTTTGTTATTCTTTTAAATCGTGACCAACAATTATAAAGAAATTTTAATGTGAAAAGTGCTGAAAATAATTAAAGAAGAAAATGAATCAAACTGGTCAATGTCTTTTGAAATGCACAAAACAAAAAGATAAACCAAAAGCTCCGTGTGTTATTTATCATATTTTCAATTAAAAAGCTCATTAATTTAGAAAAAAAATCACAACTTTCCATTTTTACAAGTTTTAGTAATCAATATAATCATTAAACAACTTTGTAATATTAAATGAATTATAAAACTCTAGTTTGTAAACATCTTTTAAAGACTTTTTTTTAATATTAAATTATAAAAAGCATTTATCTTTTGACTGATATCCCGAAAAATCCCGGAATCGCGCGATCTGATTTTTTGAAACCCCGAATCCCAGTCCCAATTGGCATCCCTAATATACACCATATATTTAAATAAAATTAATCGCAACGATAGTCCAAACAAAAAAAAAATTAACATTTTTGTATTACAAAAATCAATAACTTGTTTTTTTTGCTACAACCTTGTATGGGCGACATAATAAGGCCATAAAAACCTTAATATCCCAATTTATGTAGCAACCACATGACACACTTTTATTATTGTGCAAAAATGTGTGTGTTCTTTTTATGACACATTTGTTTTCCTAAATATTAACGAGCATAATTCTACTACACATAGATCGTTTGAGCTTTAAATTAAATAATTGTTTTACATTCAGAAGTCGCAGACAGATGTGATTTTTTTTTCCAGTTCCGTGCCTGCACGCAGACAGTAAAAATCAATTGAATCCTTTTAAGCCTGTCAGTGTGTGCGTTAATTTCATTTTGTTGCGGGGGAAATAGGACTAATTGGCTTAATGATAGTAAACGCATTTATTTTTTTTAAATTCTTGTTTGCTTTAGTTTCCCTTGGGAGTGATTTAAAATATTGCATTAAGATAATTAATTTTCGTTTAATTTTTTCTCTTTTGAATTAATTTAAATTTATGATAATTGTTTAAATTGCAACCATTGGCTTTAGCAAAAGTTTTAAATTTTCCATCGAGCGTGTATATGAATATTTGCGCATTATTTAAAAGTACTACAGTATTAACAACTTTTTTGTTTACTCGTATCCGGTGATAATTTTATATAAAAGTTGGAATAATTAAGAGTTAAAAGAAACTGCAGCTCTGAAATAAATATTAATTTATATTTATTTTCGTAATAAATTCGCATATATAACACATAATAATGGTTAATGTATTTAAGCTGGTTTGAAATGCCTTCAGAGATTTTTTTTTGCAAAAATATTTAATTTATATGGATAAACGAATGAGATAAAAACATATTTATTTACATTAACACATACTGTTGCAAAAATTGACGACTAATGACGACTGAGACTCTAGTTGAAAAAGTTAAAAAAAAATTTTTTTTTAAATTTAAAAACTTCTAAAGGTCCATAAAATAATTAACATGAAATATGAAACAAGAACATTTTTTTCTAAAGAATAATACTCTCTATTGCAAAACTGGTGCAACGGTACTTAGCTATGGGCACTGCTTTGGGCTCTAATATCGAGAAAATTCAAAGGCGCCAAAATAAACTTCTCCGAATAATCACAGCTGCCCCCTGGCATGTTAAAAACTCAAATATTCACAAGGATCTCAATGTGCCATTAGTAAAAACTATGATAACGAAATATGCAGTAAAATATATAAAAAGGCTTGAATTGCATTCGAATCCATTAGCTCGAAATATTTTAAATGATGGAGACTTGCGTAAGGAGAAGAGATACTGCAGAATAATCATCCGATTAGAAGAGCGCTAAATACCTAAATATCATAACAGAAAAGGGAAACATTTTCGTCAAGAATGAAAAATTACCAATAAAATTTTAATTAATTTCATGTTATAAAAATTCCTGTCTTCATAAAAATAATTTAATGAAAATTAAATTCAATGAACTTAAGCCTAATTAAACAATATCTAAATTTGGATTAAAAACCATTAACAGTTCAATAAAATAACCACAATACTAATTATTGTTAACAGCTAAGGCACGAGCTATGTTTACATTTGTCCTTCAAGTTGTGCTGAAAAAGGTCAACAAGAGAAAAGAAAGTGAAAAACAAAAAAAATGTACTTTGGATTTCAAGAAGAATTCTTAACAAAAAAGTACGAAACAACAGAAGTTAGGAAGAACATGTAAATCAATTAAAATAGATAATCATTCATTCAAAAAGCAAATTTCGATCTACCAAAGTGAAATACCATTTGGTTTAAGGATTGATGTTTGACTATTGACGTCATCCGGCTTCAATAGCCGAGTGAGTATAACGGCAAACCCCACTGACGAGATTGTGTGGTTACAATCGAAACTAGTATGGGCAACCTGACCGTGAAAGCCTGGGTTCAAATCTCAGCGCAATCAAGAATGAAAAATTATCAATAAAATTTTAATTAATTTCATGTTGTAAAAATTCCTGTCTTCATAAAAATAATTTAATGAAAATTAAATTCAATGAACTTAAGCCTAATTAAAAATATCTCAATAATTAGTTTTAACTAAAACGAGCAAACTAAAACGATCAAACAAAAAAAGAATTCATAAATAGGTATGTAATATATATTTTTTAATAATTACGTAAATATTATGTATTAATTAAAAAATAAACTGTGGGATAATTTTATTAGTTATTTCAATAGCTAAAGGAGATCTTAAAATATAATTTGGTAAAAAAAAATTATTTGGCTTAAATGTTAAGAATTTGAGCGATTATTTTCTTTAGTTTTGATAAAAATTATTTTAACGAAAGCAACCCATAATACAAAATATCTAATTTATCAGTTCTTTTTCTGGATTTCTCTAAACGTATAAAATCTTCCATTATGACATTAGAGTCCCGTTTTAATTTGTAACGCTTCTAATTGTTTCAGTTAATTCTGTTAAAAGATAAGATATGAGAATAATGATAAGATATGAGAATAAACAAACAACTAAAGATATATATATATGCATATATAAGAATTAAGTGAAACAAAAAGGTGTTGATAGCAAACACTTATTTAAAATGAAGATCACTGAATATCTTCTTTGTTTGTATGAAAAAATATTTTCTAAACAAATACATTTTGTATATGAGACGAAACAAATAATTAAAAACACAAAAATATGTTATAATACTGCAAAAATATAAAAAATTTTATTACATCGGTTAATCGGTTAATCGAAAGAAATTTACCGGTTTAATCGTTAATCGAAAATAGCCAATTAAAAATTAACCGATCAGTTAATCGGGTAGTATATAATCGGTTAACCGATTAACGGTTAACCGAATGAATACCCTAGTATCCATAGATTGTCTTTAAGAATTGAGACTCTCTCCGATTGTAATTAATTTTTCAAAATAATAACAGCGACTTTTTTATCTAATTTCTAAAGGAGGTTTTAAACCCGTTTATTTCATACTTCCAGATCAGAATATTTAGATAAACTTTCAATAATTAAATTTGCTTCAATATATATTTTTAGGAATTATAGTTTTTTTATTCCCGCACTTTTTGGATTCCCGGGAAAGCGGGAAATAAAAATCAAATTCCCGGGATCCCGGGATTCCCGGCCAACATTTTGTATTTATTTATTTACTTATTTCCCCAATGAAACTAATATTTTTATTGGTTATTATGCTTAAAAGAATTAAACTTAGTATCTTTTATATAACAAAAACCTAAAAAATGTAAGATTAAAATTATTTTAAGACACTTAAGAAGTTATATTGATGCCAATAGAATAATAGAAATCAATATACGTATATACATTGTCAAATTCAGAGCTCATTTGCGTAATTAGAATGAAAGAATTAGTCTTACGTTATACAAAAACTCAACATTACGAAGTAAGAGTTCTAGCAGTGGTGTATGAAGGTGTTTGTCATTCCACGTGAATCTTTTTTTAATATTATTGTGAATCCTTCATTAATTCTGAGCCGATTTAGTCTTATGGGTGCAAATTGTTTCTTAATCTTCTAGACTGTTTGGGAGTGAATTCCAGCAGAATCGCTTCAGTAGGGGACGAGTTATGCAACCAAATCGTCGGCTGATAATGTAATTGTCGTATGTGGATTCCGATAGTTTCGAGTAAATTGAGTTTGAACACATCTAATTTGAAAAGACTCAACACTCCATATCTCGAAAAGCGTATGAGGTATCGAAAAACTGATTACGTCAAATGAAAGATCAGGTCGGAAACCCTAAGGAATCGATCATAACTCAAAACCGCAAAAAATCCACATACGACATTTAAATTATCAACCGACGAAATGTGGAACTACCTCCCTAAAAACTCCAAAAAAACTAACAAATTTGACATTAAATTTCCACAAATTCGTTTTATAAGCCACCAAATTTCGTGAATGTAGGTCCATAATTTACCTACGGCTTCATGTTTAGACCAATCATGTAAATCATTTTGTTGTGCAATTTAGCCTATTCTACTTTCATAAGACTCAAAATTACTTGAAATGCTGCATATAAAGCATAATCTAGGAAAACACTTAACTACGCCCTAAGCCGCAAGACCATATAATATTATTGTAAAATTAACACTTCAGTGTGCTAAGACAAGAAATAAAATTTCGTGAAGATAGGCCTTTAATTATCATAGGCCCGATACAAAGCCCATTCTTAAAAATGAGATTAATACGCCTTAAACTGCAGTAGATTTTAATATTGTGGCAAAATTAAGTTGGATTATATATAGATTTACTAAAGTATTAAAAAAAGATGTTCTTCAAAATTTCCCTGGAATCCCGCAACTAATTCCCGGGAAAGCGGGAATTGAAAACAATTGAAAACAAACTCTATTTGTAACTGACCAAATATGCACTACTGTTTATGCTCAAGGGTTTTTAGTGCAAACGAATTAAAAGTGTTTTCTTTTTTACAAAAGGTACATGTGTACAATGTCTTGCCGACCCTGTAATAATGCAATTTTTGTTTGACGAGAACAAAACACAAAATTGGACCACCCTGTTTTTAACAGCTGACAAAAAGTTTGTTCTTTAAAATATAAAAAAAATATACATAAACCAAAATTTGTTAAAAGATTGATATTACATAAATTAATACATGAACAAAATTAATGACGAAATTCCAATTTCTTTAGTTTGATTTTTATAAAATATGTAAACAAGAAAATACCTTTGCCAGATTGCTCATTTATTAAAACCAAGTTTTTCAGATTTCTTGATTTGACGTTTTTTTTTTCAAAAACAATTTTATAACATCGAATCCAATTAAATTTTCTATCACTGGCAAACTATCATTAACAATGTAAAGCTTTCTTATGTTTTTACTATTAAATAATAGAAAATAACTATTAAAATTTAAAATTTTTACTGTCCTTATAAGAGGCGATTTTTCCCCAACTTCGTCCGGTAACGATATAAATAAACAGAAGCCATCTTTTTACAGGGCACTATCAACAATTTATATTTACATTTTTTGTTTTGAAACGAAAGAATTTCAAATTACACCTAATCTACACCTGCAGTAAAAATTACACTAAATACGGGTAATTACCCGCAAAGTGGCAACACAGCAACAAACAGACAAACATATTTGATTTTTATATACGAGTATATAGATAAAATCAAACCTGGGAGCTAATTTTATTTCTAATTTTATTTCTAACTAGTGTTCTCCCAATAGTAAAATTTTTTCCAAAATTCCCCATTTTGATACTCTTTTTCCACCCCATTGAGGTACGGTTGACCAATAAAGAAGGAAAGTGTTCTTAACTGGTTATCCTTCGCCGATCTATAAAGTCGACATATTCGAAAACCGATCTCTGTAAAACGTCGAATAAACGATCACCCTATTTTTTTTATTTTTTATTTTTATTATTGATAGAAAAAACTTTGTGTAATTAAAAACAAAACAAATTTTTTATTTATGTGTTTTGCATATGGGCATTTCCTGGGGTCACGAACGTACGCTTTTGATGTACAAATAATATGGAAAACAAAACTTTTCGATAGCATTTTAGTAGCTCTATGTTTAGTGCAAAAGATGGATTTCATCGAGTTTAATTTTTCATAATGATAGTTATAAACATGTGGTCACGAATGTACGCAAAATAGAAGTCAACTTTGGCTGACAGTAGTGAAATTTAAAAATCTGCGAAATGGAGCGGAATTAAATAATTAAATAATAAAAATGTCTTTAGAAGTAGCTTAAAACGAAAATATTAAATTTTCCAGATTCCAGCCCAATTTCCTCAAGTAAAACAGCTAAGATATCATAGAATATCATATATAGCATTCTATTATAAAAACATAGACTTTTTTTATAATTTTAAACAATAAAACACGATGATAATAATTATTTTATTTTTTTATCCTGGTTGACCATTCGGAGGAAATGCCCTGAAATTCAATTTTAACGCTAAAACTACCCAGGCAGAAATTACGTCTCTTCTAAATATTAAGTTCCGCCGTGACCTTGTAAATACAAAATGTTGACAATTCCAAAAATATTGTACCATCACAACACTGAACATACAATATTACAATCTTAGGGCCTAAGTTACAAAAAATAAAGCATGTCAATAAAGGGTTCATAAACCGCTCCTAAGCTGTATAAACAAAATATAGTCTAAATTTACTAAAATTTAAACAAAAAACTATTTAAGGTAAGAAAAAATATACAAATTTACTGCAAAATTTTGTTTGTTGATTAAACGAACTTATGTAGTTACATCCATATGCACACTACATGTAATTATTTATGTAAAAAAGTAATATATATTATTTCATCATTAAATTAATATTTACATTTTATGTTTATTGATCCAATGTTGTAAATTTAAATTTAGGGTTTATGTGGTGTTATCATTTAAATGTTATGACTACGTTGTAAATTCGTGAATCCAATATTGTAAATTTAAGTTTAGAGTATTGTGGCAACACTAAAAACAAGAGTCGGAAGACGCACATTTGGCGTTATCATTTTAATATTATCATTACACTGCTGTATTGAAATTTATTCTTATTTATTTTTTGTAATACCAGAAATCAGTTTTCAGAATTTTGGGATGATTGGCCCATGATTTACTATGGGTCCAATAGAAATTACCCTCCTGATAATCATTTGAGTAAGGCTGAAACTCTTACGAGTCATGATATTTGATTCTCAAGCCAATTCAAAGTTCTAACAAGAAACGTAAAAACTTTCTGATTGTCGGTTAATAAATTAATATGGGTTTAAACCGCAACCAATTTTAATGCTGACGTTCGTTTTTGTGAAGATTGGTTAATAATAGATATGTAGATAGCATATAGAGCCCACTTCTGTCGGTGCTATATACATAGCATTCTAACTTGTTTTGGAAATAAATTAATGCGGAATTTTTAAAATATCTTAAGATATTATGGTTTTTATAACAGCTGTTTCCCTTACTTCACCGAAGTTACCCAAGAATTGTTAATTAATATTTTTTATTTATTTTAGTATTTAAACAATAAAATTCTTGTTTATAGCTTAAGGTAATATATTTTTTTAAACTTAATGCGGAATTGATGAAAATATCTTAAGATATTAGGTTTTTATAACAGCTGTGTACCCGTACTTCACCGAGGTTACCCAAGAATTGTTAATAAATATTTCTCATTTATTTAAGTATTTAAACAACAAAATTCTTGTTTTAACCCTTTGGCGACCATAGGCTAGTTTGCTTGCCCGAGGGTTTTTAGTTTATATGTATATTGGTCCAGGTAACAGAACAGATAGAGCAAATATGTCAAAGACTGTTTTAAAGAAGACGATTGGCGCAACAATTTTGTAGTTTAGTGGAAGTGCCTATCTGTTCCCACTTGTTGCCTACAAGACTCCGAATTTGGTCACACAATGGGCTTTATGCCGAGGGCGGCTACCGGGTGAAAAAGGGCACAAGGGGCAGATAGTCAATCATGTTTTGGATTTAATCTTTATCTATCAGAAAATCAAAAGGAGAAGTTTGCATAAACTCCAAGCTGCCTACCCCTTATCAAATTATGTTTGCCTATGGGTTGAAGCGAAAATTAACATTCCTAAAAAC
Source organism: Pollenia amentaria (assembly GCA_943735925.1). NCBI lineage: Eukaryota > Metazoa > Arthropoda > Insecta > Diptera > Polleniidae > Pollenia > Pollenia amentaria. Next base: position 191,203,472 of record OX031008.1, on the reverse strand, counting down.
CTCTGCAACTAGAATCTCTAATTTAATATAAAATTCTAGCTCTTGAGGGGTTATTTTTAAAGAAATGTGTAACACTGAAAAACATACCTATGTTTAGCATTTTGCATTCACATATTGAAACGAAAATGGGGAATCACCCTATTGCGTTCATATATATAAGTGCATATGAACTAGGTTGCCAGTCGAGCTTGTTTTGGCTGGATTGTCCAGCTTTTTAATAGCCTGTCCAGTTTCAAGCTAAAAAGAAATTTGTCCAGCTAAAAAAATAAATTTTTTTATTAATTTGCTATAACTTCTTTACTTCAAAGTACAAAAATGTCTGGTAGCTTTTTTTATTTTGTTTGCGTCTTTTTGGTATGATTTTTTGTTTTCGTTATTTAATTTTAATTCTTAAATACATATCGCTCATTTGCTGGAAAAAGTCATAATTGAAGTTTTCAATTTGCAAAGAAGTAAGTCAATGGGAAAATTATATTTCTCTCAAGAGCTGAATATGCAAGATTTTTACATTAATTTTTTACTTAAGATAAATATAGGAGCGATAATTAATTCTACAATAAAATAAGAAACTAATTTTTTGAGTTATGACGTTGTTCCAGCAAATGAATGAACTGAAAAAATTTAAGTTTAGTTATATTTTGTTATGTTAGTATTGTAGTAAAGTATTATAAAACAAACAATAAAATTGTTTAATAAAATTGTTTGTATAATAAACAAGTAACTTTTCGTGAAAATTTTATTTCAAAATGTCCAGCTTTTTTTTAATATCCAGCTTTTTTAATTCACATGTCCAGCTTTTTGATAATCTGGATCTGGCAAGCCTAATATGAACACATGTAAGTATTTTGACAGTGTTTATATAAAATTTGAAACGCATGCACTATTTGCATCAGTCTGTATAGAAAAGTGAAAGAAAACAGTATATATAGTTTAAAATAAATGGATCAGCCAGAGATCGTTTCTTAATCCTTCGACCAGGGCAAATCGAACACATTTTACTTTGCGGCTCCAGTGATGATGATGAAGAAGCTTTTACAAACCTGGATAAAGAAGATGTCTTATTTCTTGAAAATGAGGTTTTATAAATGCAAATGATGAGCCCGTAGAAGTTATCAATGGGGGTACTAAGCGCGTCGAATTATTTGGTAGAAAAGGACGTATTGCCCATAAACCATTTGGAACAGTAGATAACCAATAACATGGAATTTAAATCTTGCTTACAATAATTTTTACCGGATATGAAGCGGATAGCGCATTCAAACATTCCCAAATTTTAAAGCCCGTTATGCATACGCATGAAGAAATCCCATTAGCATACGAAGTATTCAACAGTGTTTGTGATTTCAAAGGTAAATCCCAAATTTTTTGATATTTTGTGTTAGTGCTGACTCGCTGTTTTTATACATATGTATATCTTAGACATGTGCTTCCTGATAGTGGATCAGTCCAACCTATATGCTTTATGTTTACTCTGACCCTGGCTGAGTTAAAGGCTTATGTACATGGATATTATCATACGAATGAGCTTAGTGAAGCTCCTATCAGCTCGTCTGTATTGGTAAACTGATCCAACTTTTCTTCAAGCTCAGGTAGCAAGTGTCATGCCACGGCTCAGATTTGAAGAAATAACAGCTTATCTTCAATTCTGCGACAACAATCATGTTAGTGACCGTGGCTATTAAATCCGGTCATATTAACAAGGCTCTGCCAGACCCAGATGAACATATGGTAAAGTTTAAAGGAAACAATGCCATGAAACAGTACATGTAGGACAAACGTATTTCCTGGAGATTCACACTTTCGTGTTTATGTGAGTCTGAAACTGGGTACTTGTATAATATTGATACTTACACCGGAAAAAAACCATTCGTTGACCACGGTCTTGGTGATGCTGTTGTCTTGCAGTTATGCGAGTAAAAGTATTTTATTTACAAGTTTCCATGTTACAATTTAGGTGCCTCAGCGTCATTATGACATTGTTGCAAAAAAAGAGGTTGAAGTTTACTTCGACAATTTTTTTACGAGCCTGAAGTTAATGCCAAAATGACATAATGGCGTGCGGAACAATTCGATGTAATAGAAAGCACATGCCAAAGAATTTTCCGGCGGATAAGGATATGAAAAGTGGGGGGATTAGTTACTTCATCTCGGATAGCATTTAAAATGGATGGCTAATCGTGGGGTCTAACTCGCATCAAATTTTATTGACCCAACAGCGCAATTTAAGGTCAAGCGACGTGTAACTGGATAATCTGAGTTGATCTAATAATCTCAACCCATACACGCAGAGAAAAAACATGATTAATGAATGGTCACTGCGACCATTTTTATTTATATTTGCCTAATATGTTTACCGTAATAAACTTATTATAATCCTTATTTAACTTGAAAAAATATTTTTTCTCCATAACATTTTTTAATTCACTATAATAATATTATATGGTGTTGTACACCTAAAAAGTTACCATGATCTAGCTAAACATATTGAATTAGGTGAAATATTTGCTACTATAATGTATATATTTTCAATTATACAATTAAAATCATAATATTAGCTGTACACAAAAGATATGTTTGATACCATCATTTTTGTTCGCTTTAAAACTTATTCTCTAAATGAGCAAACATTTATTGTCAAAACAAACCGTGTGTGTTTATAATGCAAATAAAATCTTCTTCCACATCATTTTCAGTCTGCGAGAGTCAGGTAATCGGGAAACATGAATGACTACAAAATAATTAAAAGTTTTTCGCGAGAAAAAGGGGTTGCATGATTTCAAAATTAATTATCATACGTTTATTGAAACAGGTAAAGCTATTAGTATATATATATACATAAATGTATGTATTGAATTTTATTTATTAATATATGCTTAGCTGTATATGTATGTATGTTGTATTTTTACTAAAACATGAAATTTTTGAAATCGATTTTTATTGGTTTTATTGTTCAAATAGACATTTTGCAAGGTATTGGGAAAAATAGAAACATGGTTAGGAAGATCATTTGTGATTTTCTTCTAAACATAATAATATTTTTGAGACAATAATAAGCAATAAACATGTGTGACCATATATTGTTACTGAAGACGTGTTTGACACAATCATAGCCACAAACATAAATGATAGTTTGCGATTGTGATTGTATCAACCATGTTTTTTCTTTGCGTGTAGGCAACGATGTTTGCCAAACGAAATTGGGGACTTATAGGCTATCCAAAAGGGACTATAAGGCCATAGATTGCGAAAATAAAACAAACAAATTAGAGTGCTATATTCGGCTGTGTCAAATCTTTGATACCCTCCACCACAGAAGTAGGCTCTATATGATAAATAGATATATATTATTAACTAAGCTTCACAAAAACGAACGTCAGCTTTAAAATTGATTGCGGTTTAGACCTGAATAAAATTATTGACCGACAATAAGAAAGTTTTATGCGTTTCTTGTTAGAACTTTGAACTGGCTTGAGTAATATTCTTTATCCGTAACAGTTTTAGCCGAACTAAAATGATTTTTAGGATGGTAATTTGTATTGGACCTATGGTAAATTATGGACTAATCATCCCAAAATTCTGAAGACTTATTTCTGGTATTACAAAAAATAAATAAGAATAAATTTCAAGAGAGCAGTGTTATTAGTTTTAGCGTTAACAGTGAATTTCACAAAATTGCATGATATTTTTTCTGGCCATATGAATCTAAGTTGGAAGAAATTTTACCGCAATATCAATATCTGTTGTGGCTTTAGGCGAATTTAATTATTTTGCCAAAGTGGGCTTTATATGGTTTTAGGCACAATAAACTGGGATTAGGGTAAATTATGGTCCAATCTTCACGAAATTTTGCAGTCTGATTTCTAGTCACTGCGACGTACCAAATTTCAATATGATAGAATTATTTGTTACGGTTTTAGGCGTACTAAACTGTTTTCCGAGAGTAGGGTTTATATGGGGTCTAGTGTAAATTATGGACCGATCTTCTAAACGTTATACAGTGTGATTTTTGGTCGTATGAAACTGTGACGTACCAAACTTTAGTATGATAGCGTTATTAATTACGGTTTTAGGCGTCCTAAACTGTCTTCCGGGAGTGGGGTTTATATGGGGCCTAGTGTAAATTATGGACCGATCTTCATGAAATTTAGCAGTGTGATTTCTAGGCCTACAACTGTACCGTACCGAATTTAATTATGATAGCATTGTTTATTACGGTTTTAGGCATACTAAACTCTTTACCGGGAGTAGGGTTTATATGGGGTCTAGGGTTATTTATAGACCGATCTTCAGCAAATTTTACAGTGTGATTTCTACTGTGACGTACCAAATTTATATAAGACAGCGTTATTTATTACGGTTTTAGGTGTACTAAGGTGTTTTCCGCGAGTAGGGTTTATATGGGTCCTATGGTCAATTATGAACCGATCTGCACGAAATTTGCCAGTATAATTTGCAGTTATATAAGGCAAATTCGTGCAAATGTTTATATAATTTCATGCATTATTTCACCTTTTATGTCAGTTTTTGTATCAAACTTTTCAAGCAATTTGAGACCAAGTTTCTTTTTTTCTTTTGCGTTTTTCGAAAGTGAGCGTGTTTTCAACAGACGGGCAGACAGACGGACATAGCTTAATCGACTTAGAATTACTCAAAGAGCCCGAATATATATATTTTATGGGGTCTTAGATGAATAATAAAGAAGTTTCACACGGAATGACAAACTAAGTATACCCTCATTTACCACTAGTGGTGGTGGAGGGTATAAAAACTTATTCGGTTCAGCCGAAAATGTATGGGCGTCAAAGGGTTAACTTGAGTAATATTTTTTTTTTTGACACTTAATGCGGAATTAATGAAAATATCTTAAAGCCATATTATCGTTTTTATGACAGCTGTTTCCGTATTTCACCGAGGCTACCCAAGAATTGTTAATTAATATTTCGTATTTATTTAAGTATTTAAACAACAACATTCTTGTTTTTAGGTTAGAGTAATATTTTTTTTTAAACTGAATGCGGAATTAATGAAAATATCTTAAGATATAGTTTTTATAACAGTTGTTTTCCCGTACTTTACCGAGGTTACCCAAGACTTGTTCATACATATTTTGTATTTATTTAACTAATTATTTAAGTACTTAAACAGCAACGTTTTTGGAGTTTAATTTAAAGTAATGTTTTAGAAAATATCATATTATCAACAAATAAGCCAAACCAATTCCCAGTAAGCATTTGTAAATATCTTCTCAGATTGATTTAATAATTTGATTGTAAAAAATTTTAAATTGATGTTTCACTGGGGCGATTAAACAAATGATTCACATATGATTTATTTATATGTTCAACTAATGCTAGGAACACATTTGCGTCGTAAGAACGTAAGACATTTGCGCGTAAAACCGTAGTTAATAACGCTATCATAGTAAAATTTTTACGTCACAGTTTAATAGGACCATAAATCACACTGTGAAATTTAGTAAAGATCGGCCCATAACTTACCCTAGGCCCCATATAAACCCTACTTCCGTAAAACAGTTTATTACGACTTAAACCGTAATAAATAATGCTATCATTATAAAATTTGTTTCGTCACAGTTTTAAAGAAATTGAAATCACACTATCAAATTTCGTGAAGAACGGTCCATAATTAACTCTAAGCCCCATATAAACCCTCCCGGAAAACAGTTAAGTACACGCAGAAAAAAATATGTTTAAAAATGGTCACCTCCAACAAAACTATTTTAAAAGAAAAATTTTAAACAATTTATTAATTTAACCATATTATTGTCACCGACAACCATATTTTTGTTAAATTGGTCCTCCATCAAGAAGCCACAACCATATTATGGTTGTCTTTAAACATGTTTTGGTTAAATATGACAGTAATTTATTTTTAAATTAACAATAGTATTTTCCTCTTTTCCGAGAGCAACAAGCTATGGTTGAATAACTACCATTCTATTATAAGTGTTAAACATGTTTTAGTTATTATTAACCAAAACGTGTTTGGAGGCAACCATAATATGGTTCCGACTTCTTGATGGAGGACCCATTTAACCATCATATGGTTGTCGGTGACAATAATATGGTTAAATAAAACATAATTTGTTTAAAATTTTTCTTTTAAAATAGTTTTGTTGGAGGTGACCATTTTTAAACATATTTTTTCTTTGGGTGTACGCATAAAACCGTAATAAATAATATTATCATAATAGAATTTTGTACGTCACTGTTTCATAGGACTAGAAATCACACTGGTAAATTTCGTGAAACACTTGGCCCCATATAAGCCCTTCTCTCGGAAAAATAAATTCGATCACGACTGCCAGAATTGCCCCCTGGTTTATTGAAAATGAAAAAAATTATTTTATACAAATTTAATTTAGTTTACTCACTGTGCAATAAACAACATTTTTACACAAATGCATAGCACATAAATAAAATTTCCGCGTAAAAAATGTTTATGTGGTAGTTCTGTTTGCACTTGTCGGGTATGAGTATGCGTAAATTATAGTGGTATTGTGGATTAACATTTTTTTTATATATGTACATATGTATGTATGTATGACTTTATTATCAGTCTTATTAAAAACAACTTAATAACGTTTCAGTTTTTTTGCTCCCGTTACCTCGAAATTATGGCAAATTAAATTGTATCAATAATTATAATTCCACATAGATTTTTTTTAATTAAAATCGTCTAGATATATGCGTGTATGTGTGGGTTTTTTTAGCTTATAATCACAATAATTTTTAATAAAACCAAAATGTTTTTATGAAAAACTATGATGGTTGAAATTAGGAAAATGGTTGCTGGAAAAATATCACATTGATTAAATAAAATTAGGGCTTTATAACGGCAGCAGATGTTTTACAGTTGGAACATGTGTAATTTTGCTGTGTTTTGTGGCGAAAATGTGAGGTTTAGCAACTAATTAGTTACAAATATAGGAAAAAAATTTAGATTTAAATAGAATTGTTTTATAAAAATTTTATTTATTTACAAAAAGTTGTTGGTTTTAAAATAGTTACAGAACAAATTTTGCAAAATGTTGTTAAAAAGAAAAACTTTTGAAGAGTTTCCAATAAATAGCAAATTTTTATAAAACTTTCTTTAAAACGCAACTTATCGCAAAACTTCCAATAAATAGCTAATTTTAATATAATTTTCACTAAATACCGCAAAACTTTCTATAAAAGCATTTAAGGATAATTTTCTAACAAATTTTCGAAAAGTAACTAAAAACAGCAAACTTTCATAAGATATAAATAGCACTTTAATGGAAAATGTTCTTAATACTTAATATAAGATTTATTTTATTACTCGTGCAGCGGACATACCAAATAAAAAAATGATTACCCAAATTTCTTCAAATTTGGCATATATTTAGAATATATTTAGAATTATTAGAATTATTTGCCGTTCTACCGTTTGCGCCTCTGCGCAAAAAATGTTTTCAAGTTTAGATGCACTTTTCAAAATTTTTTTGTGAAAATTTTAAAGGCCGATGTTGAATGTGAACCACACCTAAACGTCAAGTTGCATATCCTGCACTTCGTGATTTTTTCGGTCAATTTAGTCGTCCAAATGTGCGTACAATCGGAAAACTCGTGCAAAAATTTGAGCAATCCGGGTCTGTATTGCTGCTGTTCGCGATAGTGTGGCTGAAGAGCCGTCCACCTCAACTCGTCGTCGTGCCCAACAATTGCACCTCTCACGCTCGTCGTTGATGAACATTATGCATAAAGACTTGCAATTACAAGGTGCAATTGACTCAAGAACTAAAGCCTCTTGACCATTCCAAACGTCGTCAATGGTCAGAATGGTGGCAAGAAATGGCAACAGTGGATGATTAATTTTCGAAGAAAATTATCTTTAGTGATGAGGCACATTTTCACCTAAGTGCATTCGTCAATATGCAGAATTTCCTCATTTGGGCGAATGATAATCCAAGAGTGATTGTCAAAAACCAATGCACCTACAAAGAGTGACTGTTTGGTGCGGTTTATGGGCTGGCGGCAACATCAGGCCGTATTTTTTTTCCAAAATGAGGCCGGTTAGGCAGTTACTGTGAATGGTGTTCGCTATCGTGAGATGATAACGAACTTTTTATGACCCGAATTGGAAGATATGGATGTGGGCGATATGTGGATTCAACACGACGGTGCCACTTGTCACACAGCTAACGAAACAATGGCTCTTCTGCGCGACAAATTCAATGGCCGTGTTGTCTCACGTCGTGGCGATGTTAATTGGCCGCCAAGTTCATTCGATTTGACACCGTTGGACTTCTTTCTTTGGGGTTATTTGAAAGAAAAGGTGGATAAGCCAGCAACACTTCAAGAGCTAAAGGATGAGATAATTCGGCACACTAACGGCATAGAACCTCAATTATACATTAGCGTCATCGAAAATTTGGACCATCGGATGGAGGTGTGTCGCCCAGGTCGCGGCGGCCATTTGACCGATATTTTGTGTAATACATAATGGAACCATAACCATATTATCATAATAAAAAAAAATTACAATAATTTCCTAAATAATTTGCGTTTTATTCAAAATCAACATCGGCCCTTAAAATTTAACCACCCTTTATAGGGATGGGCAATAAATATCGATACACAAAATATCGATATTTAAAAAAAAGATTGGTATATATCGCCGATATTTGAAATACCCATATATCGATTCATCGATATTTATCTACGACTATCGAATTCTATTTTTTTAAGATCGCTTTATAATAGTCTGGTAGTGTATAAAGTCATTTCTAAAAATGTAAGGAATAGAACTATTACAAAAAGCTTTATATAATACATAACAGAAATTAACCTCATAGAATAAATTCGAAAAATTAAAGATGTTGAATATATTAAAATAGCTTATGAAAAGAAATAATTCCCAGATTCTATTTGTGAAAACCCTTAATGTAAAAGAGGCTTCTGAAAGTTAAAATAATGCAACTTACTGTTTTGTTCTAAATTTTTTTTCTGTTAGGCTTTTTATTAATAAAAAAATGTTAATAATAGATGTGCAACTTTTATTTTATCAAACGACCTTTTTGTGCGACTTTATTTTTATGAAACGAACTTTTGTTCGATAACCCTGAATGTCATTAAAAATATTTAAATCTGAATGTATGCAACATATTTTATCAGAAATCTGCACTGCGATATTCGTGATGCTCTTCAGATAGTTAGAAGTAGAAGTTTGTGCTGCGATCTTTGAAAGTCGGTTGATTTTGTTTTTAATTCAAAGAATGCACTCTATTCTTTATATGGTTCCGGTAAGAAGACGGATGTAGCCGGATGTTATTTACTATTTTGTTCCAAGGAAAACTTCAAACGCTGACTTCGTAAGGCCATTTTAATTTGCTCAGTTCTACTAAACTACATATCGCACGGTGAAAACTTCGCGTACAAAAAAATGTGTCATTAAGCATTTCATGGCAAAAAACCTACGAATTGCTCAATAATCAGAACTATTCTCCGGATTTAGGCCCGAGTGACTTTTTCTTGTTTACAGGCCTGAAGAAATGGATCGGCGAAAGGCGAATTGGCGTCATCGATGAAATCATGTCATAAACAAATACCTATTTTGATGACCTGACAAATCTTATTTTTTTGAGCGAATAATGAATTCTGGCAAAAGTTTTATTGACATATTTTCTTAAAACTAAGTATAAACAGCAAACGAAAACCATATTTTCTATGTTATTGAAGATATCTATCGAATTGCTTTTAAGCTGGAGGTCAACACTACGCGTTTTCGCCTCCATGCATTGCATATTTTTCATGCCTTACTTGCGTTCTACCGTTCAAGTTATATGCGACGCTTTTTATGCTGCCTTACCACAAGTAAAAATAAAATTTTATTTGTCAAAATCAGTTGATTAGTTCCAACGGTGCTCGTGATGCTTGCAAAAGTAGAGAATAACCCTACTTTTCGCATTTAACGCCTAAAGGCTTCCTACGCTTTTGTGCGTGTTACATGCTATGTAAAAAATTCTACTTTTAGCTTTAGAGATGTCTTACGAATAACGAAAAACGAATACGTAATTAAAATGCTATCGTCAAGAAAATGGTTCATAAATATTTTTCAAGTCGATTAAAATCTAAAGACCATTTGGGCAAATTTAAAAAAATTTTTTATATAGCCAACAAAGATTCTTTAAAGAAAAGAAATGGTTTATTTTATTCCTGAAAAAAACAAAGTATTTTCTTCCATTTTCTTTAATTTTAGTATTTCAAAACTCATTAGTGTTAGAAAGCAAGCTGGAAGTAGTCGGTAGCGTAAATGAATATAATTGAGTATGATTCCAGTGAAATCACAAACACCCACACAAACAAGGACCTAACGATGATAACAGCCAGAACTGAGACACATAAAGTGGGTGGGTACGGAGTAGGGGGGCATGTGGGTGAGGAAAATAAATTTCATTAAATCTAATGTCCGTAAGAAGATCATAAACTAGGGAGTTTGTAGTTGTCAGCCAACATTTGTTGCGAACAAGTGTTTCTCTTTATTTTCTTGCTTTCTTTTTGTTTCATATTCATTTAATGAATAAGTCTTTGTGGCAACAAAACAAAAAAAAAAAAAAAAGCAACACAACAGAAGTAACAAAATCAAAAGTTTAAATTAAATGAAACATAATGAAAATAAGTATAACGCCAACTACTACTACAACTAGAAAAGTAAATAACAAATGACACATTTTCACACACGAACAAAAGTCTATAATGATGTTAAAACTCATACAATCACATATAACAATAAAATAAACAGTAGGATAAAAGGGAAGTTTTAAACAAAAACGCAAAACAACAAAAAATTCAAATATAACAGAGCAGTACAACAATAACGAAACGAACACGACAACAGACAGAAATTGTTACGAATTTTTATAAGCTGCACATACCTTAGATGTATTATCTTCTACCCAGGCATCTGGCTTACCATAATCCGGTGGATTTGCAAAGGGATCATAGCCCAGTACTGACAACATGGGTGCTATGTCAGCCATATCTCTCACCACATCTTCGGGTATATTTCCCACCCATTTCGACAGCGCCTCTAAATTAACTGGCTTAATTACCTGGTCTGATGAACGTTCAACTCTGCAACAAGAAAAAAAGAATATAAATTAATGTACAAGAGAAAATTTTTTAATAAGAAAAGCTAAATTGCTTTGTCAGACTCATGTTTTGTTAGGGCTTGCAGTTCAATGCAAAAATTTCATTACCACGATTACGATGAAAAAGATGTCGATTCATCGTGACTATCGATTAATCGCTCTTTCAATGATTAAGCATTTTTATGCAAAATTACAATAACAAGCATTGTATGCAAACTTTAATTCTTAATAATAGAATTACCCAAAAACAGGAACACTTATTTAAGCAAAGAAATTAAATTTGCTTGTTCGATTGAATGTAATTTTTACACATGGAAGTGCATTCCTGCTTAATTTAAAAAGATAAACTACAGAATAATCTCAAAAGCGGTGCTTTGGGATCGAACGATGGGACACGTAAAAATTTAAATATTTTGTCTTCAAATTTAAGTTTTGTGCAATTGCGATTCAGAATAATATGTGCGATTAATAGGGATTACGTTTAAGATTATAATTGACTTGCAAACTCTATGTTTTATGATACTTTTTACTTTTTTTTAGTTTACAAAGAAAGACACTCTTAACAAAAAAATGAAACATAAAAATTTTTTAACTTAAACTCTTTGGTAATGTTTAAAGACAATAGGGGGAATGTACAGCCAAATGTAAATACATTTATACTAGATCATACACATGCATTTTTATTCATTGATTGCAAAAGCAGAGCCTTAAAAGATGGTTTTATTTTAAGAAGCAATATGTGTCAAAGCACTCAGAGCAAACATATTTTTCAATATAATATTTTTATCAAACAAATTTTAAACATATTATGGTTTTTTTCTCCATTACCCCTCTTGGGAGCATATGGCTTCCACAAGCATCTTCATCTTACACGGCGTGTTGCAGTTGCCTTCGCGTCTTCCCATTTAAGAGTGCTCTAGTTCTTGGATTGTTATTTTGCCTTGTATCAGTTTCAGTAATCGGTTGTTGTTCGAGCTAAGTAGATGATTAGTCTGCTATATCAGGTCCTAGGATAATGGGGATGCCATCTGTCGTTGGCTCGAAAGATCGCCCTCTGTGTATTTGGTGTAGTGGTGGGGATCCTTGCTAACATTTGATTCCATAAAAAGTTCGGAGGCACCCATAACATGGTTGTGGCTTCATAATGGATGACTAATTTAACCATAATGTGGTTGTCGGTGACAATAGCATGGTTAAAGTAACGATAATTTGTTTAATATTTTGTCGTTAGCAATAGTTTTGTTCGAGGTGAACATATCGAAAAATGTGTTTTGTCTGCGGAGAGACATTTAAAATTGACTTATCAAAGACTTTAATGTGGTAACTTGGCAAAGTGATCATGATCATATCAGATATCCTTTTAAAAGGACTTTAATAAAGTTGGAAATAATATTTAATTTTTCAAAAATTTTGAAAAAGTCTTTTAGGTTAATAGGCTGTTTGGTCCCGGCGCTGCTCGGGATTTTCTAAATAAAAATAAAAAATTAAATACTAGATTATTTTGTTATTAACTTGACCCCAGCACTATCTACCGCATCTAAATTTTATCAGGTAACTTATTTTTGTTCAATAAATATATTTTGTGAATTTCAGTCAAATCGTACCATTAATAAAAAAAAAATTAATATCACGACAACAGAATTCCTGTCCAGCGGTTCCTGAGTTTTAGGAGCACATGAACGGCACAAACGTTTATATATATACTCGTATATATATATATAGATGAATATTAAAAATTAATAAGGATGCCAAAAATTCAATAAAGATTTATGATTTAAAATCTGTGGACAATAATAAAAAGTTCTTGTAAAGGCTAAAATATATCCTAAAGAAAAATTTATAATTAAACATTCCAGAAATTAAACAAACTCAGAATTGTTTAATTTATTTTATAATTTGTTTTAAAATAAAAAATTTAATTTTTAAAACAAAGAATTTAAGTCAAATGATTCGATTTTTGCTTTCATTTGTTATCCATTTTTTTTCTTCTTTTAAAAACAATTTTTAAATTATGATTTAGAGCAAATTTTCAATAATCCTCAAGTTTTCCAAAATTTAAAATAAACAGCATTTTTTTTTGTAATAAAATGAATAATTATTTGTTTATACAATTTTACAAATTTTAGGAGTTCGAATTAATAAAAACTTAAGTAGCAAACAATAGTAAGAAAGTACAGACTGGCAAAATCACCAGCCTAAGTATTGCGTTTATGTCCGTGTTTCCGCCATACAATTCATTCTGATGTCAAACAATAGGAAATATATTAAGTTTAAGCTATTAAGAAAAAAAACCCCAAAGTTGAAATCTTTTCGTGGTTCTATGCCGTTTGTGTAGAAAAAAACGCTTCAATTTTTCTTGGAATACTGACTTTCCACGTAGCCGGTCATGATATCAATAGCCCAATTCAAGATCGATACAATTAATATTTCCTATCAATTGTGAATAACCTCTTTAGTTTAGTTTACAATTCAAAACTGATTGATTAATATACATAATTATTTCTACTGAAGTTTTGGCCTAAAAAATTTAAATGTATGTCTAAGAAAATTTTAAGAGAACAATTATCTTCTGTCCACTTTTTATTAGGGTTCATTCGGGGATTCATTCATTTTTTATTTCTTTGATTTTCCATGTTGCTATTTTTCTCCTTTTACTCTTTCTTTTTATTCCCTTTACCGAAGGTAAAAGGGTATATTTAACTTTGTCATTCCGTTTGTAATTTCTGCAATATTGATCTTAGACCCTATAAAGTATATACATTCTGGCTTCTTATGAGAAGGGAAGTTCAAATCCGGTTGTCCGTCTGTCCGCCCGTTGAAATGGGTTTTCCGAAGACCCCAGATATGATGAAGGCTAGGTTGTTATACATTTATGTCACATATAGTCCGGAATTATTTGCTATTGAAATTCAGGAAGATCGGTCCATAAATGGCTGAGATATGAGCAAAATACCACGACTACCTATGATTTTTCCCATAAATCCCATGTTGTTGTTGTATTTTAAATTCCTTTTTCTGTATATCTTGAGAACGGCAAGAACTAGGTCTTTCAAATTAGGTACATCTTGGTTGCCAATACACCAACTCTCTAAAAAAATGGGTGGGATTGAAGAAATGTGTGTGTGGCACTTCCCATACAAAGACGTTATACATTTCTGAATATCTGGAGAACGAAACGAGCTAAAGTTCCCAAATTAGGTACAAACATATCGGTTATCAAAATATCAGATATTTTTAGCATAATATATTTCTCGAAAACCCAGAAAGTTTTTTCCGAGAAATGGAAGAGTAATGCCCAAAAAATATACTTTTTTTTTAAACACACCCATTTTCGGGAGCAATAGATCTTCCCGAGTCCAAGTTTTATAATATAAGTTAGGGAGATCGATTATTCGACTTTTTTCAATAACCGGTTTTCGAATATTAGAATAGTTGCTAATTTAAAAAAACCGGTTATCGGTTAAACATTTCTAAGCTAACCGGTTAACCGGTTTTAATTCGAATACATAAAATTACCTACAAAATACATAGATATGACTTAAGGTATGGTCAAACCTAACAAATATTTGACGTTAAAATCCAAAAAAACGAGACCAGTAAAATTATCAAACTTTAACCTAATTTTTAACAATTTCTATTTATATACTAATCTGTTTTTGTAAGACGATAATTGTATAATATAATTTAAAAACTATTAAATGATGTTTGATCTAGCCAAACGTTTTGCAAGAGCAAATAAAATATTATAGCAATTTAATAAATTTATTATTTGAGATATTTTCCTAAATTTATTTTAAATGAGTTTTAATTTGTTGGTGATGGCTTACTCTATATGAATCAGTAGACTTCAACCATATTTTTGAAAAGTTGCAAACAAAACCTCTTAGTCTGGATTATATATATCAAACGATTTTGTTTCAGCATTATATAAACGATTAGTAATTTGAAAATGCTTTTTGTATGAAATATTTGTCAATTCGTCGACCACAATTTGAAACCTTCCAAGACATTGTTTTTTTCTCAATTTTGTTTTTTAGTTCTTGGTGTTTTAATAAATAAAACTGATGAATTATTTCCATATCGTTGATTCCGCCGGAATGTTGTAGTTTTAAGCATAAAGAAATGCTGGAACTATTTAACAGTTTTTAGTACCTTATGATTCATTTTTGGCAGCGTATTTTAGTAAAGTATAATTGGTCGGTCGACTCTTTAGACCTAGTTCGAACGGGGTTAAGTTTTATTTGGAGCACATTAATTTCAACCATATGGACTAATTAAAGGTGATTAATAAATCGTGACGTGGAAAACCCTTGGCTTTTTATCACTTTAGGACACTTCAAGAGCCTAACTTTGTCTGTTTAATCCCGTTCGAAATATCTCTAGAGATAAAATTTATATAAAAATATTTTTAATATTTAGAAAACGGTCGCACAAATAAAATACTATTTTCTTTTTAACTGCACACGTTTTTGTAGTATTTTGTAAAGTTTTTGGTTTTTTACAAGAACACACGCATTCATAAGTGGTTTTTATTTACAGTGTTCAAATGTTTTTTTTTACTTTAATTACATTTTGTTTTGACATTGTTGATAAAAAGTTTAAATTTGCCTAATATAGAATTAGAAAAATACTTAAATTACGGATACATCTACAACAAGAGTAAGAAAAATGTATACAAATTACACATTATTAAAATAACCGGTTTATTATACCAAAATAACCGGTTTATTCGATATTCGAAAAATGGAAATTTTAAAATAACCGACTTGAGCAAAGCTAAAATAACCGGTTAAAACCGGTCGAATAATAACCGTTCGATCTCCCTAATATAAGTAAATGGTAAATTTCTTCCTAAAAACGTGGGTATAGAAGAAATTTCGACTTAAGCCATTATTATTTAATGCCACAGATATATTATATATGTATATTTATATAAATATCTTTTTGTTCTTATCGCACCATGGTGAAGAGTATAAAAGATTCGGCATAGCCGAATATAGCACCCTTTCTTGTTAATGTTTGCTTTGTTATTGTCATCATCGGTGGCGGCGACAGAACAAACGGCTTTTTAAGCCGCCTTAGCTTTTGAGAAAAATAAAATCAGCGGTGGCAGGTATGGGTGAAAATTAAGCGACGGCGTTTAACCACCGATTGCATGTCGATCGGCTTGGTTCACTGAGTGTTAGCTGTCGGTTTGCAATTAAGTGTTCCATATGTCGAGTCAGTATACACTATTGGTTTTAAGTATTAGCCAAAAGAGTAGTAAGTGCATTGCTGTTTATTTTCTTGGTGTAGGGTAAAAATATACTACACCATTTTGCAAATCCTGTAATACAAGACCATTTGCACAAGATTGCGATTTGGCTAATGTATAGTATCGACGATAATAATTACAAACGGAGGTGCACAGACTGCTGAGCTTACAACATATTCTTACCTTCCAATAGTGGTTCCGAAAATAATGAAGAAAACCTTCAAAACTCCAAGTACCACTCCGAGGAAAATGGTACACATACACTAGCTCTCTTCTTCTCCAGCTCTATATATATTTTTTCCTGTCGTTTTAAATTGAATCATTCCATTGAGATCTTTTAAGGCCATTAGTTATTTTTCTTTTCAGGACATACTTTTTGTTCCTACTCCATGACAGTCTTCTCTCCGCGTGGGCGGGTACTCATTTTCTTCTGGTACCCCGGGATTTCCACTAAATAGCTGGCCTTGCTAGATTATCATATAATTTACAGCCCCAAAATATCCCAATTTAAAAAAAATATCTTGCTATATATTGGTCTGGTCTAACAGACATGATGTATGCTTATTTCCTGCGGGAAATTTGTGTCAATTGCTCTTAAAGCACTTATCCCGTGACCAGTGAACAAAATTTTATAATTAAAAGGAACGAATTGTGATAGGTGAAAACAAGACCTATCACTTAACTGGTGATATTGTGTCTAGAGTGTAGATAGTCCAGAGAAAAAGTAATTGACACAAAACTAGTCATGTGACTGGATTTTGTGCGGCTAGTGGCTGATTCTCTCTAGTTCTATTAGTTATTATTTTAACCGAAATTGAAAGGTTATTTCAGTGACCTGTTTCAAAGTGTCAAAAAGGTGCCAATTAACCCCCTCGTTGGATATCGCCATGTTAAAGTGACTTGTCACGTGACAAGTTTAGTGTTAGTTCCCTTTCCCTTTGGGTTTCTAGTATCCGACCGTACGTTCGGGTTCGGTTACGAAGTTTGGCAAGCAATTATGTTTGAAAGTGCGTATTTATTACCATGTGTGTGCCTGAAAATAATAAAAAGGCAACATATGTAGAAGTGCAAGAAGAACCGGACGAAAATATTATTGAATGAGAAATCTAAATGTATTTGACTGAACTTTTAAGTTCTAGAAATTCAGATATATCTCAATAATGAAACTATCTGCGACAGGCATTATTTTAACCGAAATTGGAAGGTTATTTCAGTGACCTGTTACAAAGTGTCCAAAAGGTGCCAATTAACCCCCTCGTTGGACATCGCCATGTTAAAGTGCCTTGTCACGAGACAAGTTTAGTGTTAGTTCCCTTTCCCTTAGGGTTTCTAGTATCCGACGGTACGTTCGGGTTCGGTTACGAAGTTTGGCAAGCAATTATGTTCGAAAGTGCGTATTTATTACCATGTGTGTGCCTGAAAATAATAAAAAGTCAACATATGTAGAAGTGCAAGAAGAACAGGACGAAAATATTATTGAATGAGAAGTCTAAATGTATTTGACTGAACTTTTAAGTTCTAGAAATACAGATATATCTCAATAATGAAACTATCTGCGACAGGCATTATTTTAACCGAAATTGGAAGGTTATTTCAGTGACCTGTTACAAAGTGTCCAAAAGGTGCCAATTAACCCCCTCGTTGGACATCGCCATGTTAAAGTGCCTTGTCACGAGACAAGTTTAGTGTTAGTTCCCTTTCCCTTAGGGTTTCTAGTATCCGACGGTACGTTCGGGTTCGGTTACGAAGTTTGGCAAGCAATTATGTTCGAAAGTGCGTATTTATTACCATGTGTGTGCCTGAAAATAATAAAAAGGCAACATATGTAGAAGTGCAAGAAGAACAGGACGAAAATATTATTGAATGAGAAGTCTAAATGTATTTGACTGAACTTTTAAGTTCTAGCAATACAGATATATCTCAATAATGAAACTCCAGTCCATCTATAAATCTTAAGGCTGTGATCAGAAAGACGCCTTTAGCACCACAAACCAGCGTTGCTAACAGCTCACTCTTATTTATTATTTAGTAGTTCTGGACAACTTTATTCAGATCGAAGAAATAATCTAGATGGCATGAATACAGAAAAATTGCTTGTTAGAGATAATAATCTAAAAAAATTACAATATTTTATTGGTTGTGCTTAATTCCCTATTTTTGTTCTTGATAAAACAACTAAAAATTTATTGTTGGGGGATAAATATGCATTTCACTGGTTGCTTAGGCCAGATCAGCAGGAAACGTTTTTCCCAAAAAATTTTAGTAAAGCCAAAAATATCAGCAAATAAGACTACAGACGGAATGAGAATTACAAGCACCCAAAAAAACGTTCTAGCCTAAGCAACCAGTGAAATGCGCATAGAAACAGCTTATCTCCAACAATAAATTTTCAGTTGTTTTATCAAGAATAAAATCTTGTCATAAATAATTGTAGTCCAAAAAACCACTGTGATAATAAATTTTTGCAAGTGCACGTGCATAAAAACTGAACTGGCAAATTGTTATTATTTTGATTTCTTGCGAAAACCATAAAAGAAATTTGTTTTTGATTTTAATTTGTTTTTCCTTAACCCACTTACAGCTACAATTAATGTTGGGAGCATTCCAACAAATTTATTAATCTTAAAAAAATATTAAATTTTGAGTAGTAATATGTATTCTATATTGAAGTCCTGCATTAAAGTACTACGTTGTTTTTCTGCGTGTACATTGATTTTTTTTTATATTTTTTATTGTTTTTGATTTTTAACTAGAACTACTTTAAAGTGCAATTCATCCTTTTATTTTGCATCTTTATGAAAGTGTAAATGTTATGAATTCCCTAAATTTTGTTTTAAATAAATTTAAAAAAGGTACAATTTTTCAAATTTAATGATAAAAAATTTCGGTTTCGGCCGAACTTTGCAAAATTTACGGAAGTTCGGTTTCGGTCTGAAAAAGTGCGTTCGGTAGGACACTACTTAAAACGCATTTCATTCTTTAATCTTCACTCTGACAGGATACCTGTACGGAGGATATACAAAATTATCAAAAAAAAATTTTCTATGCTAATACCGCGAAGTTCAACGCTTGTCTATAGGAGACCAGAATCTCTGGCGCGAATCGAACCCGCAACACCGGCGCTGGTAGAATAGCTCAGTACCAACTAGCCTACCTGAGACAATAATAAGAAGTATAATTTGAACTCTGCTAATACCAAATCGAGTTTGTGAAGAGGGCGCCAAGTTTGGTAAGGATCTGAAATATAGTTCTAGAATCTTAATGAATTGCACAATTAGCCGACTTTCCCTTCTTTAGAACCACCTCAGCTTAATTTTAAGAACACGTTTGCTAAATATGTTTTGCAATTTCGTTGAAAAAATAAAACAAATAATAAATCAGTCTTTTTAAACTCTTGCTAGACCAAACAACTGGACATAGATTTTATGTTAACCATTTTCGTTTTCTTTTTAAAAATAAATGTGTATTGTTTTAGTTCTAGTGCTCTTTATAATTTTCCAGTTGCTGCTGCGGCTCCAGCTCCTGCTGTCGTTTTGAGTTCTATTTTTTTATATTTCTTTTCGCATTATACACACACCCACACATAATTGTAAGTTATGGCGGAAATTAGTTTTTGTTAGCACCACTAAAGCTTCAATAATTAGTTTTACTTTTAGCTTTGTGTAATTTTTTAAGACCATTCTGGAAGCAGAAGTAGAACATCAACCAACATCATCATCACCATCATCATCATAAAAATAAGTAGTGTTAAAACCAACAGGGATTATTTGCAAAAAAATAAAAATATATATATATAAATACAATACTAAACAAACAAATAATAGAAAGGGAAATTGTGGAATTAAAAGAAATGTTGTTTTAATTTTTTCATAATCCAACTATTTTTTTTTTGCTGGTGGAAACAAAGAATTATTAACCTCCTTTTGATTTCATCATAGAGAAACTAAAAAAGAGATACAACAGAAGGCGTTTTAAAAACTTTATTGAATGTCATAATAAAAGGTCCTTTTCACTTTAATAAATATTATCTATTAAATGTAGGAATATTTTTTCCATTTTTTGTTCTAACCAATTAAAAAAGTTGTATGGCACTTTTGACACAGTTCACTGGTGTGCGTAATTGCTTTAAGGACTTTAGGTTGAGAGCACTGAAGTTGGATATATCAAATTCGCACCATTATACTAAAAGAAAAATATGCAATTTCTGTTTTCAGAGATAAATAATTAATAAGAAATTAATTCCTAAGTTTACAGCAGTTACAGATAATGATTTATGAAGAATATATTATACTTTTTACTGTAATGCTTATTTTATTTTCGTTTGCTGTTTTAGAACTGACTAAACCATAAATCTTAAAGACTGCTTAATTTAAAGCCATATGGTGTTTTATGCTTCAAATGTCTTAATATGTCTTTTTCAATTACGTTAAGTATCTATGAGCTTCCGTTCGGTAAAACAATGTTCTCCTATTGCTAGTATATCATTTTCATCTAAAAGATTTATTTATAATTTGATAAGGTAACGCTACTTTTAAAAATCTAATGGGTGTTTTTAGCCATACAGAGACTGCCTTAAAGTGTCAACACAAATCAACATCTGCTAAATTAACAAGATGTTGACAAACAAAGTAATTTTCTCAACAAACGAACTCAGATACACTTACACTAAGGAAAACACCCAGCAAACACAGAAGTTTGATATTAAACTTGTTGCTTTACACTACGCTGTTACAACAATAATTTTAACTTATGATGAATTTCATGTAAAAATCGAGATGCATTGAACCCGACCCCCTCAGATATCGATGAAATTTTGTTCATAGCTAAATTTGATCAATACAAACAAACTCTCATTTTTAGAAATGACTGTTTTGCGATTTTTTGGGCGTGACACAGTGGGAACGTTTTCGAAAAAACGCGAAAATGGTCGAAAAGAGCTCCATTTAAACTACAATAACTCAGAATCGGCTAAACCGATTTCCATGATATTGGTATCATTAAAAAGATATTTTAACAGGCTTTATGACACGTTTAAAAAAAAAAAAAAGAAATACACTGTAAAAAAATTTATAACAAAAAAAAATTTTAACTGACGAAAAAACCAAAAAGATCAAGGGTTTTTTTACAGTGTATTAATTTTTTAGAAAGGTTTATCCTTCATCTATACCATATCAAAAAATAAAAATGGGTTCTTTTTTAGTTTTTTTTATATAATTTTTTAAGTAGTGTCACTTCTAGTAATTGCCCTTATATTTTATAACAAAAAAAAATTTTAGGTAACGAAAAACCAAAAAAGATCAAGGATTTTTTACAGTGTATTACTTTTTTAGAACGGTATTTCCTTCACCTATAACATATCCAAAAAGTAAAATGGGTTCTTTTTTATTTTTTTTTATATAATTTTTTAAGTAGTGTCACTTTTAGTAATTCCGCAAAATTCTGAATAAAAAAATCAATGTATTCTTCATAATAATTTTCTATTTTGTCATAAACATTTATTACTTTACCCATAATAAAGAGAAATATATATAGAACAAAAAAATGGTTGCCCTTTTCATTCCAAAGATTTTTTCAGGTCTATTTTTTCTTCCTCAGGTAGACACCATGTGCCAGAACTAAGGGCTCAAAATATGTACCTGACGAAGGGTTAACAGGTAAAATAAATAAACATTGTCCCAGGAAAATTATGCATATGTTTTAACCGCAAAAAGTTCTTGCTTGCCTTAAAAAATGCTATATAATTGCACCTGATGAATGTACCAAAATTCATAATTATAAACAGTTTCGAGAAGCCAAGATATCCCATTAACGATAAATTAACTCATAAAAGCTTCGCCATAATATCTGATTGCAATACCCATGATAGTATAGCAGTTCATATATATATTTCAAAAATGATACAGTTCGTGAAGGCCAATATAACCAACAATATTAATAAAACCATTAACGTATCAGATGGTGCAGGAGCACAATATAAAAATAAATATAACTTCATTAATTTATGCCATCACAAATCTGATTTTGGGATTGACGCTGAATGGCACTTTTATGCTACCAGTCACGAAAAATCTGCATGTGATGGAATCGGAGGAACATTGAAGAGAGGTGCTCGAAATTATAGTATTGCAAATAAAAATGAAATCCAGACAACGAGGCAACTCTATCACTGGGCATCAGAAACATATAAGACCACCATACAAGTTGCTTACGCAGATGTTGACGAATACAACAACGTTAAAGAAAAGCTATTTTCAAGATATAAAGAAGCTAAAACTATAACAGGAACTCGAGGCTTTCATTCATTCATTCCGATAAATGAAACTTTTGTACATGTGCGCAGATATTCTGACTGTGCCAAATTTGAGCAGCGCAAAATTTCTTACAAATAATTAACTTAAAAAAAATTTAAATAAAATAAAACACAAATTAATAAAAACATGGCAAATAATATAAACAATTGTTGATGGTTTTTTATTTGTAAACATTTAAAAAATGTTAGAATTGTTGAAGTATTTTGTGAATGTGACCAGATATTTTCGCTGTTATTCGAATTATTTCGAAAACTTTCGGTACGTATTACTAGAAGTGACACTACTTAAAAAATTATATAAAAAAAATAAAAAAGAACCCATTTTGCTTTTTGGATATGTTATAGGTGAAGGAAATACCGTTCTAAAAAAGTAATACACTGTAAAAAATCCTTGATCTTTTTTGGTTTTTCGTTACCTAAAATTTTTTTTTGTTATAAAATATAAGGGCAATTACTAGAAGTGACACTACTTAAAAAATTATATAAAAAAAACTAAAAAAGAACCCATTTTTATTTTTTGATATGGTATAGATGAAGGATAAACCTTTCTAAAAAATTAATACACTGTAAAAAAACCCTTGATCTTTTTGGTTTTTTCGTCAGTTAAAATTTGTTTTTTGTTATAAATTTTTTTACAGTGTATTTCTTTTTTTTTTTTAAACGTGTCATAAAGCCTGTTAAAATATCTTTTTAATGATACCAATATCATGGAAATCGGTTCAGCCGATTCTGAGTTATTATAGTTTAAATGGAGCTCTTTTCGACCATTTTCGCGTTTTTTCGAAAACGTTCCCACTGTGTCACGCCCAAAAAATCGCAAAACAGTAATTTCTAAAAATGAGAGTTTGTTTGTATTGATCAAATTTAGCTATGAACAAAATTTCATCGATATCTGAGTTGGTCGGGTTCAAAATTTCAGTTTTATCTCGATTTTTAAATGAAATTCATCTTATTTGCCTTGTCAGAAAGAATAACAACAAAGTAACAACTGAACAGAAGACAATTTTCTACCCACCAGTAAATTTTAAAACGGCAACCAAGCCAGTTAACAAATGTCGGACAGTTGAGGATGATTTGTAAAGAAAAGGTTTTTGAAGAAAGTGAAGATTTTGTTTTTAATTAATTTAGGGAGGTGTATTTATTTTAACTTTAAGTTGAAATTACTTTTTTAGTAGAAATTTTCTTTACATTTGGAAAACTTAATATAGTTTTTAACAGTGTTTAAAGAACTAGACTAAAAGTCGCAGAAACAACAAAATTTTATTTAAAAGTTTTGTTAAAAAACGTTAAGAACTAGGAGCAATATTTTTACTACGACTTATGCTACTTTTCTTTAGCTTCTTGGCAATAGTAGTAGTCGTAGAAAAAAAATAAAATTTTAAGATCAGCACAGTTTTTAAATATAATTTGCTATGATAACAACTAAGAAGCAGTAGTTATAGTACTAGCATAAATTTAAGGTAGTTATAGAAACATCAGTTAAGATAGCACAATATAGAGCAACAAAGTGACAAGTGATGTAGCAAATGGAAGATAAAATAAAGTAGAGTAAATGCGGGTTATGTAGTATAGGCTGATAATGTGTAACAGTGCCTTTTTTAAGCTAACAACTCAAGAATATCGGAACCAGTCTAAATGGTTTGCCGCTCTCGAAAATTAAGACATTTGATCTGTTTCATTTTTTCAAGTCAATCTTAAGGCCCAACAATAATTATGGTTTTAGTACGAGATTGACTTGTAATTTTATTACTATTTACGAGGGCGGATCAATAAGTCCGTGACTTTTCGAACTTCCCTCGTAGTGGTTTCGATTTTAAATGATCAGCTGGGGTTAAGAAAGCTGTCTGCAAGATGGGTGCCGCGATCTCAATTGATCATAAACGTGCCTATTTTATGGACCTCGAAAAATCCTATTTTTTGGAAGGGATACACAAATTGGAGAAACGTTGGACTAAGTGTATTGAGCTAAAAGGAGATTATGTTGAAAAATAAATTTTTTTTTTGTAAAAAAAACTGTGTTCCATTCAATTTTTGATCCACCCTCGTATATATTATAATGTGCATTAATTAGCTTTAAGTACTGTCAAAAATAAAAGAAAAGTCTTTCAAATACATAGCAAATTAAAAAAACTTTAAGGTGGCCATAATGTACCTAAATCCACTTAAGATTCATTTTGCATTATTGTGCAATATTTTGTT
Source organism: Pollenia amentaria (assembly GCA_943735925.1). Classification (NCBI taxonomy): domain Eukaryota; kingdom Metazoa; phylum Arthropoda; class Insecta; order Diptera; family Polleniidae; genus Pollenia; species Pollenia amentaria. The sequence continues at coordinate 191,178,575 of OX031008.1, read as the reverse complement.
TTCTTGCAAGTACTTCAAACTAAAATGTAACAATAATTACAGCCCTGTATTTGTTTACTTTATGTTTTATTTAATTTGCAAGCAACGTTTTAAAAAGAAAAAAATTGGTAATTGTTGTAAATACTTATTAATAAAAAAAAAAAATGGATACAAAATTAAAATATGTAAAATTTCTCTTTTTTCATTCTTATTTTTCTTTATCCATTTAAATTTTTAATTATTTTAATTATAATTATTATTGTTTTAATAATGAACAAACAGCTGGTTCCGTACGGAATGTGCGTTCAGTTTGGCACTTTGCTTAAGCAAATGACATTTGACGAAACTTAACGAAAAGTTTCAAGAAGTACATTATAGTTGGCCACATATGTTTTATATGTATGCGCACAGTGGCTTAAGTTGACTTAAGCGATCTCATGCATATTATGGTTGGGACTTTAGTGTTATTTGCAAAAAATTCTAGTAGCTGCGAACCCGAGTTTTTTTTTTTGGTGCTGTTAAAAAATAAGTTTTGGTTTTAAATGAAAGCAAGATTATTAAATAAATAAAATAAAAAAAAAAATTGGTAAGTACCAAATTAATGAATAATATATTCAATTGCTCTACAGCTGTAGTTAATATTTTAAAATAAATAAATATCCGCATTAAGTCCAAGTGCACCTATTGGGGTAAGCTTTAAGTCAGCTAATTTGTTAAAGTGTATGACATTACCATCCAAATAAAATATTAATAAAATTGTGTATTTTTTTGCATGAATTGTTCTTGTTATATTGTATTATATTGTATTACAATAAAATAAAATGTTTCATAATACACAACTACTTTTAGAGATAAAACTATGAGTTGGTAAAGTAGTTCACTATTCCGCATTACCAGCATTTCGTCGGCTGATAATTTAATTGTCGTATGTGGATTCCGATAGTTTCGAGTAAATTGAATTTGAACACAATAATTTGAAATTGCTTCAGCAAATACCACATACGACAAACTCAACACTCCATATCTCGAAAACCGTATGAGGTATCGAAAAACTGATTACGCCAAATGAAAGATCAGGACGGAAAACCTAAGGAATCTAACTTAACTCAAAACCGCAAAAAATCCACATACGACATTTAAATTATCAACCGACGATTTGGTGAACCACATTACTTGCACATTTTCATGTTTAATGGGAAAGGTTGCAACTTTTCTTGAAAATTTCTGAAAATGTGGGTTTAATATCTTTGCAAATGGTTTCGTGAAGTCTTAACATATGTAGCATATAGATGGTGGCTAAATCCGATTTGAGTCGGACAAAAACTTAAAAATTGTCAATCTAAAAACAAATAACTATACCACATTACCAACACTTACTCTAAAATTTTATGTAGCAATAAAGTAGAATATGACGTATCAAAAAAGTATCATGTGCTACAAATCAAAACCGCATACCAATTATTTTCAACCCAATCGTATAAAAAGACTAGATTATTTTACGAACGCCAGATACAGAAAACAACAACATCTTTTTACGTTGAACTAACCCAGTGTTGCCCGAAGTTTTTTTGAAGATATCTACGCATACTAAAAAACGGATTTTTCCCTACGCGTTTAAGTCATTAAAATCTAAGAAAAAAAAATAGTTATACGATACGAATTTAATGCGAATATGTTTAGTAAAGCGTTTATAACAAAAAAAAAGTAATAAAACTTAAAAGAATTGTATGTACTTTTGGTTAAATTCATTGCAAAGACAAGAGGATTTTTTAAAAATAAATATGTATAGTTCTTTTAAACTTACCCCCGTATTCATTAACGATTATTATATTTAACAAACACTTATAAAACAAAATTTTCATAGAAAACTTGTGTTATATTGAAAAAAAAAATTATGGTTACGGTAGTTAATCTTTAAATGATAAATTTAATTAAATTCAGGTACAAAAGTAACAGGTTTTTTTTAAAAAATATATGTATATGTATTTTTTTTAAACTGAATTTTATAAAGTGACTAGTAGTGCATTCGAGTAGTGGTTGCTTAGGCCACAAACAACTTTGATAATAAATTTTAGCAAGTGCACGTGCATAAAAAACTGAACTGGCAAATTGTTTTTATTTTGATTTCTTGCGAAAACAATAAAAGCACTTTGTTTTTGTTTTTAATATGTTTTTTCTTTACCCACTTACAACTACAATTAATGTTGGGAGAATTCCAACAATTGTAGCGGGAGATGTAAAAAAGATAAAAACTCATCACTGATTTATTGTTTGGTATTTTGTTTAAGCTTTGATATCGTTGCAAACAAGACTTTTTGAGTGTTTGTAGGTAATTCTCATTCCCTCTGTAGTTTTGTTTGCTGATAGCTTTGGCTTTTCTAAAATTATTTAGGAGAACGTTTCCTGATGATCTGGCCTAAGCAACCAGTGAAATGCGCATAGGAACAGCTTATCCTCCAACAATAAATTTCAGTACTTTTTATCAATTATTTAAAAAGGGAATTAAGCACAACAAACAAAATCTTTTAATAAATAATAGTATTCCCACAAACAACTTTGATAAAACATATTAATTTCACAATTTCGGAAAAATAAATTGTATGCGATTGTTCTCCACTCATACATGAGATAAATGAGGTTCTAGTTAAATTGTTAAGACAAGACCTCAAATTTGTTCCAAATATTGTTTTGTCCAAGAACATTTTCTGGAGTTAAGAATTCCACTTCTTTAAATATTAAATCATTATTAAAAATACATTTTTAAGTATTTAATATTTTCAATATGAGAAAAATACCTACATTTTGTCGAATATAAAAAATCGGTCCGATTTTCCCTACGCTCCTATTTTAGTATCAAAAAACCCTAGATGTACGGATTTCCCCCTACTTTTGACAACACTGAACTTATCCTAATGACTATTTAGTTTTTCGGCTACTTTATTGCTACACCAAGAACTACATTAATTGTTTTCTGTACAACTACTTAAAAATTAAATCGTTGAAGAAGGAATAAAACAAAAATAAACATTTACATTTAGTCTATATTGAAATTGTTAATAAAACGATATTTTACAGATTTAACTTCAACAAAACTGAGAGGTTCTCGAAACCTCAATATTCGACATAAGTTACTTGTCCACACACATATATGTATATATATGTATAAATATATATCGAGTCCTTACCGCAAAAATAGTTTAAACGACATCATTAAAAATTTTTGGTTTTTTTTTAATACATGAATTTATTGGCAACACTTACATCACCTCCTAAAAAATCATGGTCACATAAGCTACCGCTATGCAAAAATAGTTTTAGCTTAAGCGGCAACAAAATATTTGTGAAATTTTAATAAAAAAAACCTTCTCTGTAAAATTGTGTTTTGTCGCTTCAGCTTTTTTGCGGTAAGAGCTCGATATATGTACTATCAGCCATGTCACAGAGTACAATTCCGTTCGGAATGATTCCGTTCGGAATTGAAGAAAACATATTTGTTTATTGATAGAAAGTATATTTTGATAGTTTTTTGGTCTTTGAGATACAGAAAACTCCCATACCGTTCAGGAAAACAAAAATGGTTTCATTCCGCAAAGTTTTTTCGTAATTTTCTGAAGCACCAAAATACGGAATGAATTCCGTTTCCGAACGGAATTGTACTCTGTGACATGGCTGTATATATTTTACAAAACGTTTTCGAACGGAATGACTTAATGACAAAAAAAAACCTCAAACATTTGATAAGGTTTAAAAAGATTTTTATATCAAAATCAATTAGGTTTTACAATTCTGTAAACATATGCCAATGTGTTTGCTGGGATAACACACTGACAAATTTCCAGATTTACCAATGTGTAAGCGTGAGTCTATGCCTGTGTGTGTGTGATTTAGCCAACATTAATAATAAACTTAAAATTAACAAGAACGACAATGGAACTTAAATGATGACTACAAGATTTTAATAGACTTACTTGGAAAGAGGAACACCACCCGGTTTATTAATAAATTCTTCATGATGTAATACTGAATTATTCCACGGCACATCAAGGAAACCCAATATTTTACGCATCCACTCTTCAGGATGCAACACCAATTGTTCGTAATAAACCTAAAAAAAGATATAGAAATTCAGGAAATAAAAATTAACACATGTCAGAAAATTTTAAAATATAAAAAAATTATTTATGTATGTGTATGTGTGTAGGCAATAAAATGAACTAACTCAAATAAAAATTATTAATAGGCAAAAAGAAGATACTAAAAAAATACTGAGGATAAATTTTTTAGCGTATAATACGATTTATGGATGTTAATGTCCTGAATAAATGAAGAAATAATAATAAAAATTGAGGAAAATTTAAAAAAAAACATTCAATTTAATAAAACGTTTTTTAAAATTTAATATTTTTTTACGGAATTCAATTAAATGGAAAAACAATTTTAACATCCTGAAAATACAAGAAACAGGTAAAAAAATTATCTATATCCGTTTATGAGTAAAATATAAAACATGATTACAGTGGGAGGCCGAAATGTTTAATAACAGTTGAAAAAAGCGACGAATAAAGTACAAAGGATTCTATGTGACTTGGTTATAAGTCAAATTTTTTTGAAAATTATAAATTTTAATATTAAATGACTGATAAAATATCAAAAAAGTTTTGAATCCATATTTCGATATTTTTATCAGGCTTAAATCCTCGTACACAATAGGCAGCAACATTTTCACTGGTGTTCATAATAGAGCAACAATTTTTTTCACAACCACACACATTTTCCATTAAGAAACCGATTGCAAATTTGCCCACAACAATATTACGTATTTATTATTATTTTTTAAAACATTTTGTTGAAATTTTCATTCAAAACTATATAAAATTATTATAAACGTCACATACAAATTGTTGCTGAAGTAGACTCAATTTTTTAAAAAAAATTTTAGTTACATTTTTTGTATATATATATGAAATACTTCGGGAAGAAATATGATAGAAGAAAAAACGAAATTGTTACAAGCATTGGGTATGAGGCTTAAGTTCATTGAATTTAATTTTCATTAAATTGTTTTTATGAAGAAAAAAATTTTTCCAGCATGAAATGAATTAAAATTAATTCATAATTTTTCATTCTTGACTGAGCTGGGAATCGAACACAAGTTTTCACGGACAGGTTGCCCTGACTAGTTACTTTTTCTTCATAAAAATAATTTAATGAAAATTAAATTCAATAAACTTAAGCCTGATTAAAATATCGAAATTTGAATTAAAAACCATTAACAGTTCAATAAAATAACCACAATATTTATTATTGTTAACAACTAAAGGGCATAATAAACCACACAAATTGCTTGGCAAACATGTCACGATTTTACGTTTGTACAAATATTTTGTGTTGTTAATTGGGGTGTTTGCTGTTTGGACAAACATTTGAAGCAATGTTTGCAGAAATATTAATAGTTTTTAATATTTGGAAGACATGTTGTATATTTGTCAAACTTTTTGTTGTGTCTAGTGCTAAAAGTAATCATTTTAGCGAAAACTTTGTAGGGTAAAGACGTAGAAGAAGAAGCAATGCAATAATTTTTAGCCGTAAATTCTAATTTTTTTAGCAGCATTGTTTGCCCCAAAACAGCTTTTTACTTAGAGCACTCTTTACTACAAATTATTTTTCTTTATTTTATATTTCTCCTGCGTTTTAAACAAATAGCGAGCAAAATTGCCGCAGCGCAATTGTCGTCTACATTCATTGAAAACGAAACAAAAATGAAAAATTGATGTTTGTACGAAATATGATTGCGGTGTTTATTGGCAAACAGAAGCAAAAACAAAGTGCATGTTTGCCAAGCAATTTGTGTGGTTTATTATGCCCTTAAGGCACGAGCTATATGTTTACATTTGTCCTTTAGGTTGTGCTGAAAAAGGTCAACAAGAAAAAGAAAAGCAAAAACAAACAAAAAATGTACTTTGGATTTCAAGAAGAATTCTTGACAACAAGTTCCAAAAACAGAAATAAGGAAGAACATGTAAATCAATTAAAATAGGTAATCATTCATTCAAAGCAAATTTCGATCTACCAAGGTAAAATACCATTTGGTTTAAAGATTGATGTTTGAATATTGACGTCATCCGTCGTCAACGGTGGTGAGTGTTAAACGGCAAAACCCTCTGAAGTGATTGTGTGGTTACAATCGAAACTAGTCAGTGCAACATGTCTGTGAAAACCTGGGTTCAATTCCCAGCTCAGTCAAGAATGAAAAATTATCAAAAAATTGTAATTCATTTCATGTTGTTAAACTTCCTTTCATAAAAATAATTTAATGAAAATTAAATTCAATGAACTTAACCCTGATTAAAATATCGAAATTTGGATTAAAAACCATTAGCAGTTCAATAAAATAACCACAACACTAATTAAAGTCAAATTTTTGTATATACTCGTATTTTTTTTTTTTTTTTTATTTATTTTTTTTTATACGCGGCCTACAAAACATGATTAAGGTGCCTATTATGAACTTAATTCGATTTTCGACAGCAGTCGAATGAGCTGATGGAACGAATTTTCATTTGGTATTATGGCACACATTCGATAAAAAAAAGTACTATTGTGATTTAGTTTATTCACAGTCGTACATTTTTTATCAGCTCTCACTTTAAATAAAAGTTTTTTGTTAACAAATTTAAAAAATAAAACTAATATAAATCATGACTATGAGGGGATTATGGTACGGGTGGTCCCAAGCAATTTAGATCCTGTGAGATTTCATCCTACTTTTTTGTAGCCTGAACTTTTGTAAAAATTCCTTTTGCCAACAAAGGATTTTGTTCCATAAGGGAAACAAGCTTTTCCAACTACTGCTTACTACTAACGACTTTAGACCTGCATAAAATAACCAAAAATAATTAAGAATGTAGAATTTCCACACCAAAACTATTAAATTGACAAAAACTTGCATTTACAACAATTTTTTTTTTAAGTATTTACACCGTCGAAAGCAAATTTGTTTTCGTTTAAAAATTCGATGCACAACGAAATTTTCGACAGTACTGCCACATCATAATACCAAATTAATATTCGATAGTCGATGTTTGATAGCCAGCGAAAATCGTTTATCGAATGTTACTTACAATAGGGGCCTAAGTCTTATAACTTACAGTACAGGCACTGATTCCAAGACAAATATAACAAGCTACATTTATACTTAAAACTAAATTTTTGGTATGTGGTAATTGGTTCCAGAGACGAATCGCATTAATGAAAAAATTATGCTCTGAAGCAGTGAGACAATGTATCGGAGTTATAAATCGTCTTCCTCTTCCAGGTCTACCAAACAGAATTTTATCAAGAAGATAGCCAAGGCTACCAGTTTTGATTATTTTGTTAAAAAACACAGAGTTCTTATAGTCATAAAATTTTCGAGCGTAACACCTAAAATATTTCTTGAGAAATTTGGTACATGGCTGCACTGTGTTGTTACTGTGTTGTTGTTGTATGCCACATTAAGCCGGCGTGTGCAGTTCTCGTCACATTTAACAACAAGTGCACATACATATATATAGCTGGAAAAATATAAGTCCGGGTCAAAAGCAATCTTATCCTCAGTAGTGTAAATGACTGAGTAGACCACAAAGAGTGAACGACAATATTTTTAACATGTCAAGTTGTTGTTAAATGTTATTTCCAGACCTTAAGCTTATGAAACGACTCTTTATAATATATTAGTTTATCTTATGAGATATTTAAAAAAAAATTTAACTAGTCGTATTTAGCTTCGCACACATTTATCTTTTATCCATTCTATTATTATAATTTCAGTACATATATGACTTAACCTAAGGGTTTTAACCTTTTATAAATATAAAAAATTACATGGCGAAGCAGTGAAGGCCTTAAATAAATATTAAGAAACACGCCATCGTTAAAAAAAAAGTTCCCGCACCGAACGAGATGAAATTTTGGATTATTTATTTTATAATTTTTTTAAAAAAAATTAATATTTTGATTAAAATTGCATTGGTGTTATTAACTATCATCAACCAAACATGTTTCCCGCAGTTTTAAAGCAGTGAAGGGATTTGATAATTTTCGCTTTGTGCAAAAGTTTTAACGAAAACGGGTAAAATTTACGGAAAAGAGACCAAATCCTTTTATTTTATAAATTAAATTTTAAAATTAAGTTTACATTTTCATTTTTGATGGATATTTATTGTAGTTTAAAACATATTTCCGCTATACAAAACTACACGTATTTACATTAAACTTGAAAGAATGCAATTTGGTGTCAGTTTCTTAAAAATGCGTTGCTCTGTAAAAGAGAAGCATAATGGCATAAAGCATTGCACTTTTCGCCTTGAATAAATCGACAGGGTTGATAGTGCCCTGTAAAATTGGTAACTTCGGTTTTATATGGGGGTTTTTTTTATACCGCCGACATTTGCCTCAAAAAGCAACAAAGCTACGCGAAAATTGCTAAAATTCGGAAAAGTTTGCAAAAATAGCGACAATTTTTAAAATTTCAAACTAGCCATTAAATTTATTAAAAGTTCCAAGAACTATAAGGAATGGCAAAAATTTGGTACAAATTGCTAAGTTTGCGGAAATTCGCAAGAAGATACCAAAGTCTATTATTTATTAAAAAAACGTTAAAGCAGTAAAGAATTAGAAAACTTGCAGGCAAAAATCGCATCTATCGCGAACACGGCTAAAATTCGAGAAAAATTACAAAATTGGAAACAACACCTAAAATTTATTTTAAATCGCTAAATCGGTAAAAAAAAAACAAAATCTCGAAATTAAAATAAAAGGCGTTAACCAATTTGATAAATGATGAAAAATAATTTTTTGTCAGTTGTTTTTAGAAGGTGATATTTTTTGAGTAGAAAAGAGAACAACAAAGTGATCTATTGTGTTAAATTGGTTGTATTTGCTACAATTTTGTAAACGTCACATTTATAAATTTATAGCAAATATGACACAATAGAACACTTTGTGAATTGCCCAATTGTATTGTGCTATTTAAGAATATATATATAATATATATATATATATACATATATATATTTATATATATAAAGGCTGGTTAAATTTTAAGGGTAGATGTTAAATGTGAACCACACCTAAACGTCAAGTTTTTTTCTGCATTTCATTTGACATTTCTCAATTTCAGACTAACTCAATTTGAACCATGGAAAGATACACAATCAAGCAATGCGTAAAAGGTATTCAGGCTTATTATTAAAATGGACGTTCAAACCAAAATGCATATCGTGAAAATCATCTTCACTGATGAGTCACATTTTCACCTCAGTAGGTTGGTCAATAAGCAGAATTGGCGCATTTGGGCGAATGATAATCGAAGAGTGATTGTCGAAAAACCAATGCACCCACAAAGAGTGACTGTTTGGTGCGGTTTATGGGCTGGCGGCATCATCGGGCCGTATTTTTTCCAAAATGAGGCCGGTCAGGCAGTTACTGCGAATGGTGTTCGCTATCGTGAGAACTTTTTATGGCCCGAATTGGAAGATATGGATGTGGACGATATGTGGATTCAACAGGACGGTGCCACTTGCTACACAGCTAACGAAACAATGGCTCTTTTGCGCGACAAATTCAATGGCCGTGTTGTCTCACGTAGTGGAGATGTTAATTGGCCGCCAAGATCATGTGATTTGACACCGTTGGACTTCTTTCTTTGGGGTTATTTGAAGGAAAAGGTGAATAAGCCAGCAACACTTCAAGAGCTAAAGGATGAGATAATTCGGCACACTTACGGCATAGAACCTCAATTATACCTTAGCGTCATCGAAAATTTGGACCATCGGATGGAGTTGTGCCGCCGATATTTTGTTCCATACATAATTAAGCCATACCAATATTATCATAATAAAAAGAAATGCCGATAATTTCCTAAATAATTTGTGTTTTATTCAAAATCAACATCGGCCCTTAAAGTTAACCACTTGACTTTAAAAACGATTTGTATTATCAGTACAATATGTTGAATATTGTGGTGCGCTGCAATTGTTTAAGTAAAAAACAGTCATGGCCCTACATTTTTTATAAAATTTTTTTAATTTATTAATTTAAAAATTAATAGCAAATTCCTTTAAACAAAATTACGCAAAACGTCATTTTATCTACACTGTGTTATTTTTAATCTGTACTTTTGGGATAAATAATTTTATTAACACATTTTTTATTTTAATTTATCATTTTCAGTTTCTCTGTAGAAAGCAAAACCTCCCATGCCAGCCTTTCTTCCGGATGACAAAATAAAATTCCTGCTTCATAATTAATGTCACTTTGTTGGCAACTTTTTATATAAAACAAGTTAATCGTTTCAAAGTATGCTGCATTTAATTTCCAATCAAACTATTACACAGTTATCGATTCAGTCTACAAAAAAAAAAAAAAATGGAGAAAGAGAGAGGGTGCAAGAGAGATGGAAAACGGATATTTACAAAAATAAATTAAAATGAAGTATGATGTATAAAACCTTAAATGTTGCAAAAAAAAAATGGCATGGGTTCAAAGGATATATGGGTTTGCTAGTGAAAGGAAAATCAACGTTTCAAAAATATATTAAAATTACAGCATCAGTATAAAATAATTTTTCTTTTTTTTTTGCATTCACAGACGGACAGACCGAGAAATAATCTAGATGAATAAAATGGCAGACAGACCACATAATAAAGGCAGTAAAGTCACGCTTACGTAAAGGTAAAGGCATTGACGATAAAGGTAAAGGGAAGAAAGAGAGGGAGATAGAGAAAAAGCAATTGAAATATTGTGTGCAAGAATGCTGCTGACATTTTCAAGAGTGTATTTAATTTCATGTAATTCCTTTACGTTATTAACCTCAAAATGTGCGGTTATAAACGCGATATGTATCACTTGCATGGCTGAATGAATGGTGAATGTCAATTGCATAGATAAAATATTTAAAATTAATTTTATATAAAACAACAAGTTTAATAAGAACGATCATCAAGTGGTGGCTGCTTAAATAACTTCTGCTTTAGTTGTCGCAAGTGTTTTAAGCTTAAATTCATTGTATTGAAGTAGAGGTTAACAGCTTGTGTAATATTCGTAAATTGTAATGCTGTGTGTAGTTCAAATGAAGTGTTTGCACTAAAACATAAAGAGTTATATGCACGATTAAAATGTTTCACTATCATGTTTATAGTTTAAGCAAAAAATTTATTAGTATGCCCGACAGCGACAATGCTGGATTAAAAAACAATTTAGATATTACGTCAAGCATGTGTATACGAGCTTGGCAGAAAGCTTTTTGATCGTCTGTAGACCTCTTTAAGGGGGTACACACTATCGAATATGAATGACAGTTTTGCTCAAATTTTTGCTTGTTCGATAGTGTGGCCGCTCATTTTCGTCAGTCAGCAGTCAACCGCAAATTATTTGTTTGTTGGCTATTGAACGACGAAATTTTTTCCTGTCACTCAAGTTCGATAGTGAGTACAAACTTGAAGCGCTTAATGTGTGTTTAAGTGGTAGTGCTTCTTCGGCAACACGTCAGCGAGAACAGCTTTAATTTATAAATATTAAACAAAAAATTTAATTTTTATTTGACGAGCAGTTATTCATTTGATGGTCTCGCCAGACAAACTAAAATACCATCTGCTTTATGTTTGCCGTCATGAAGAAGTGCTCGGGATTTCAGACGAACCCAACAAACACATATAAACTGATTAGTGAGTTTAGTTGTACGTCTCCGAAAAAGCGACAAATAAACGACCCTAATAAATACGCAAGCGCTTGATGGTTTATTTGATGGTATCCAGGCAACTTTAGGCAGAATAAACGTATGACTACTAAACACTGTCAATATTTGACAGTATTTTCATATAATTTCTTGTATTATATCAGGACTCAATTTTACTCAAAAGAATAAAAGATTGATTATTAACAAAACATAACGCCTGGTCTATCTGAACATCAAACTTTTCGGGGTCCAACAAATTGTTTTTGTCTATCAAAAATAAATGAAAAAGCGCATTCATTTAAAAATCTAAGAAAACCTTACAAAACTTACAAAAACAACCACTTGTTTTTGTTTGAATATTATTCTGTTGTTATTGTTGTAGCAACGAGGCCTATAGAAAAGGCGTTGTTCTGTTGTTATTGCACCATAGCAAATACCATTTGTGTTGTCTACTACAGATCTAAATTAATAACCACTTTGCTATCAAGTTGCGAGTCAATCTTTACAGCGTTTAGGTGGTTTGTGCAAAACTAACACAAACATTGTGAACTAGGTTTCTTCTAACACGATTTTGGTCGTGTTTTCACTTTTTGTTTGCTGACCTAAAATAAAGCTCTAACTTCAGACTGAAGTAAAAACCTATCAGACTAGAATTAAGATGCGAAATACAAAAAATTTTGCGCTTATCTCTACGATTTTATTTAAGCAACCGCTACATTGGTTCATAACAAGAAGTTGTTGAACTTAAAACAAATCCTATTTTCTTTTTTATAAGACCTTCCGTTCAAATAATTTTTACTTTATGGCAATAAAAGATATATTTCCCACAGGATAAATACTTTGGCTTGAATTTCTATCGTAAAATAAACTTGACACTGTTTACATTTTTAAAAATTCAGTTCTAAATTGCATATTTATAACTGCCGAAGGACTGAAGGACAGTAATGAATATTATGTAAGATGCAGAGATAGACTAATAAAGTGTTTTTTTTTATTTTTTTAATTGAAGCAGTTCTGATAAAAATGATCTTGTGGGATCTATTTTAAAGACCCTTTCAAATTTTTCAGTTTATTCGTTTAATTAAATGACAATGATAAGGCTTCGTTATTTCATCTCAAGTTTCAAAAACAAAGTAAAAGAATTCTATTAAAGTCGAAAATAGAACCCTCCTTCTCTTTGAATCACATAAATTTAAGCAAAATAAAAAAAATCGGGTTTGGACTTTTCACAAAGTTTTAGTAGTTAAACGCAAAACGCAAGAATTTGGAAGTTCTTTTAAATACACTTTTAATCTATTTTTTTTTTAATTTTTGTTATAAAATTCTGTTTAATAGAGAAATGTTTGTATAATATTAAAAAACTACTTTTAAAATTCTTACGTTATACGTTTTCGATTTCCAGCACAGCCCTGATAGAGATGGTATTATGCGCTTGTGATGATGTGTGTAAAATAATAATAAAATAATGGTTCTAGAACAGAGTCCGCCAAACACATACATTCACATTTTATGCTTCTCTCAGTTCTTTATTTTTGAGCGTAATTGTGTTGCTCTTGTTCCACTGAAAAAATTTTTAGAACGTTTTTTACCATTAGTCTTACAGGTTATTTAAAAGAGTTGTCGCAGTTCAGTAATTCAAAATTAAAATTGACTTATTAATATCGCAATTAAAAAATTATAAAATGACGAACTTCAAAAACTTTCAATAACAAAGTTTCGAATTACACTACATTAGTTGTTTTTAATATACATATGTATGAAGAACATGTAGTTTTTAATATTTTAAGATAATATAACTGCATATAAATTGGTCATAGTTTCTTGTTTTCTGCTATTGAAAATTAATACAAGTTACGTTAAAGATGATACAAAAAATAATTCATTTTAAGCCTTACTACTTTTGTTACGTTTAACAAAATAAAGTAATTTCGATATAGAACTGCCTGTTTTTGTAATAAAAATAAAAATTTTCGTTAGGGAATTTATACTGAAAACAAAAAAAAATATGGGTTTTTCATTGTTGTTTTAATGTTAATTCTCAAACGAAAATTTTTATTTTTATTACAACATCTGTCAGTAAAAGAGCATTCTCCCATTCTATATAGAACATTTTGTTAAGTGTTGTCTAGTAATAAGAGAAATAAAATTACAAATTATCTTCTTATGCTCTTTTCATTAGTGTGAGAGCATTCGCACATATGCGGTGTTTTGGCGGTCTCTGTTCTAGAACCATCTTTTTGTATATACTCGGCTCAAATCACTCTTTTTAGACCGTACCTCAAAACTCCCTTTTCACCTTCTAATATAAAGTATTTTTGCAAGGTGGTTTCGAAAAAGGCGGAGGAAAAGGATGGAGTCGTTTTGACCATAAAAAATTATATTATGTGGGTATTTAAATTAAATTTGGTCCAAAAATATCTTGTTGCTACATATGTAACTAGTCTAAGCAAATTTTTTTAATATTGGTCCATATTTGACCATACAAATATCACACTGTCAACTTCCTTAAAAATGTTGGTATTAATATAGCCGCTGCTTTTATAATAACTAGAATGTCATAGCCAAATTTTGTAGCGGTAGGTCCAGAATTTACTATAATTGACCAAATTAAACGCTTCTTCAAAATCTTTTTAAGACGAAAAAATCTCATATAGCTGTTAATATTTAGATCATATTCGGCCCAAAAACCTCTTATATGAATCTTTACGTCATACAATATTTTCCCCCGGGTGCACTATTAGCCACGGGCCCCAAATAGGGTACACTCGCGAAATTTGTTCTTTTATACTGTACTGAGGGTATCAAATGGTCGGGCTTGACCGAACTCAAAATCCTTGTTGTAATTCAAATTCAATTCTGTAAAATTATTAAAGTAACTGAAGTAAGAAAAATAAATTTTTTATGCTATTACTTTCATATTCTCATTTTTAAATATTTCATTTACAACCGCAAAATAACAGCAATCGTGTTATAGGTCACACACAAACACCAACAAAAAGTAATCAACATGTCAAAAAAGTTACTTTCTTTCTTTAATAATTCTGTAAAATTTATATTTAAATCATTTATCAAAACTCACCATCATACAACGTTCTTTGCCAATTTCTTTGCATTGGTCGTGCATGACTTCGATGGCATGATTCCATTTTTGCATACACTGGCGATAGCTGGTCAAATCAAAGCCTGTAATGGTTACTTTGCGTGATATAATTGAGTGAACAGTGGCACGACCATCACGGACCATAAATAAGAATTTCGCCTGGTAAGAACACAAACATAATGAATATCAATGATTATTTACATTAATTTACAT
The DNA here is from genome assembly GCA_943735925.1 of Pollenia amentaria. Lineage (NCBI taxonomy): Eukaryota > Metazoa > Arthropoda > Insecta > Diptera > Polleniidae > Pollenia > Pollenia amentaria. Next base: position 191,163,567 of record OX031008.1, on the reverse strand, counting down.
TTACTTTTTTATATAAAAAAAAAACAAATTACTTACATTAGGAAACAATTCTATCACATAAGTGCCCGTTTTAAGGGTTAAAGGATCCTTGTTACACAGTCTAGGCGCTGGATCACCATGTTTAGCAATGATTTCCAAGCAAAATTGAGCAATAGCACTGTTCATTACTTCTTTTGTAATGCCTGCCTCTACCAGGCGCAAAGATTCCTTTTCCGATTTCAGCCAGTGGGAACGCAATTGCAATATTCTTGGTATTACTCTCGTTTCCTGGCCACATCTGAAAATATAAAAGAACATACAAAAATTAAATTTTAATCTTCAACAGCTTGAAAAGATAAAAAACACTTTAAACGATTTAACAAGACGAATGATTTGGCATAAACAAAATCTAAGATGAATCTAATTATAACACACACACGCCCAATTTAAATGCAATCTATTACTTCAGACATTTTTAAAAGTAAAAGCTAAAGTTTTATTTTTCTTTTTATTATTATTATTATTATTATTATTTGTTTTAAGCATTTTTTATCTTTCATTTCTTTAGAAACAGAACTTTTAAAAAGTTTTCACTTTGAAGAACTTTGTGATTGTATTTACAATGTTTTCTTATTTTTTTCGCACAAATAAGAGAAAAAAAGCAAGGTGACATCCTAGAAATTTTGCTGCGAAAGTAAAAATTAAAAACTTTAGTGTTTAACTGCAAGAAAAGCCAGCAAGCAACAAAAATAGTTTAACTTTGCTGCTAATTTTTAAAACTATACAACTTGACAATTAATGTTACGTAGAGAGAGAAAATGGAAAAATCAAAAACTTAAGCAATAGTTATACAACGAATAGTTTTAGCCAGAACACAATATTAAAAAAACATCTATGTAATAGAGGAAAAAAACAACTTTTGGAAAACTAAAATCAAGAGAAGAGCATAGGAAATATAGAAACATAAAAAGGGTGAGACAAAAACAGGTTCATTTGTTGATAAAATAAGAAGATATTTTCACTTCGAATATGTTTTAGCTAAATTCGCATTAAAAACGTGTCAACTAAGGCTTCTAATCGGGAAATCTCGATCCCGGAAATCCCGGGATTTTCGGGATTAGACAAATCCCGAATCTCGATGCATTTGTTAGCAAAAAAAAGTTTTTGATACACCCTGTTGTTAAAAAAATAAACAAAATACCTATACCAAAACAAAAATAATTACAATACAATTTGTAAATGACAGAAAGTGTACAAAAATATCCATTAAATAAGTTTAAACGATTTTTATATAATTAAAATATGAATTTTGTAAAACACAAATCAAATAAATCCGATAAAAGATTCGTCAGATACAATATTGGATGCTTTAATATTCTTCAGAAGAATCTTGAAATAATGAGATGTATTCTTCTTAAATTGGTATTAAATACACGACTACATTATTGTCCAATTGTATTTTAAAACTTTCCAAATGTATTTTCCAAATATATTTAAAAAAATTTAAAATTTATATAAAAATCGCCATTGTCCAATTCTATTTGAAAATTGTCCAAATGTTTTCTTGTACACAATTTTTTTAAAATACATTTGGAAAATTTTAAAATACAATTGGTCAATAAAAAAATATATTTAAAAAATTTTGAAATACATTTTGAAAATTTGTAAATACAATTTAACAGTTGTAAAACACATTTGGACAATGGCGATTTTTATATAAATTGTAATTTTTTTTAAATATTTTTAGAAAATACATTTGGAAAGTTTTAAAATACAATTGGAAATTATGTAGTCGTGTATTTAATAATTTGATAAATTTGTAAATACAATTTAACAGTTGTAAAATACATTTGAACAATTGTAAATACATTTGGATGGTTTTAAAATACATATAGACAATTTTAAATAATTTTTGGACAATTTTAAAATATATTGGGACAATATATAATAAATATATAAATTTTTCCAAGTGAATTTTAAAATTCTCCAAATATACATATTTTTAAGTTCAAATTGTCCAAATTTCAAAATACATCTAGAAAACTTAAAAATATGTATATTTGGACAATTTAAAAATTCACTTGGAAAAATTTAAAACACATTTGGGAAAATTTGAATATACAATTGGAAATGGTGTAATTTTTTATATCAATAATCAGATATGTATTGAAATAAGATTTTTAATTTTTTTTTGTTAGGTTTTTTATTACATGATCTTTATGAAATGTGATCAATTAAAATTTAAGTTTGTTCTTATTATACATATATATTTTACAAAAAAAAAAAAACAAGTTAGAGTGCTATATTCGGCTGTGCCGAATCTTTGATACCCTCCACCGACAGGAGTAGGCTCTATATGATAAATACATATTATATTAGTTAATATATATTATTAACTAAGCTTCACAAAAACGAACGTCAGCATTAAAATTGGTTGCGGTTTAGACCTGAATTAAATTATTGACCGACAATAAGAAAATGTTATTCGTTTCTTGTAAGAACTTTGAACTGGCTTGAGTAAAATATCATTATTCGTAACAGTTTTAGCCGGACTAAAATGATTTTTAGGAGCGTTATTTGTATTGGACCTATGGTAAATTATGGACCAATCATCCCAAAATTCTGAAGACTGATTTCTGGTATTACAAAAAATAAATTAGAATAAATTTCAATACAGCAGTGTAATTAGTTTTAGCGTTAACAGTAAATTTCACAAATTTGCATGATCGTTTTTCTTGCCATATGAATTTAAGTTAAAAATTTTACCGCAATATCTATAAATCCCAAAGTGGGATTTATTTGGTTTAAGGCGCAATAAACTGTTTTCCGAGAGTAGGGTTTATATGGGGCCTATGGTAAATTATGGACAAATCTTCACGAAATTTGGCAGTGTGATTTCTCGTCCTATAAAACTGTGAAGTACCGAATTTCAATTTGATAGCATTATCTATTACGGTTTTAGGCGTACTAAACGGTTTTCCGGGAGTAGGGCTTATATGGGGCCTAGGGTAAATTATGGACCACTCTTCAAAAAATTTTACAGTGTGATTTGCGGTATTATAAAACTGTGACGTACCAAATTTAAGTATGCTAGCGTTATTTATTCCGGTTTTAGGCGTACTAAACTGTTTTCCGGGAGTAGGGTTTATATGGGGCCTATTGTAAATTGTGGACCGATCTACAAAAAATTTTACAGTGTGATTTCTGGTCCTATAAAACTGTGACGTACCAAATTTTAATATGATAGCGTTATTTATTACGGTTTTAGGCGTACTAAGCGGTTTTCCGGGAGTAGGGTTTATATGGGGCCTAGGGTAAATTATGGACCACTCTTCAAAAAATTTTACAGTGTGATTTCTGGTCCTATAAAACTGTGACGTACCAAGTTTTAATATGATAGCGTTATTTATTACGGTTTTAGGCGTACTAAACCATCGTGAGGTTTGATTATCAATATGCATTTTTACAGATCACGCGTGACTCACACTTATCCCTACAGACAATAATTAAATGTTGTTAAATCGCACGACGTAGAAGGCTAATTTGCACATGATCACCGCGGCGATTCTTGACGAACCGCATTCTCGACTTTTTGGATCATTGCTGACCGTATTTCACGAATACAACAAACAATGTTGGCCTCAAACGAGTCGATTGTTGCTGGTTTATTAGCACTAACCAGTGCCATCACGTAGCCCCACAGGAAAAAATCGAGAGGTGTCAAATCGCACGGACGAAGCGCATTCTGGACTTTTTCGAGGATCGCTGACGGTATTTTTCACGAATACAATAAAACAATGTTGCCCTGAAAGGCGTCACTGGCAATAATCGATAGGTGTTAAGCCCGCGTCCATACCTCGCGTTTTCGCCTCCATGCATTGCATGTATTTCATAACTTCCTTGCTTTCTACGTTTCAAGTTACACGCAACGATTTTTATCAGGCATCACCACAAGTAAAAATTAAATTTTATTTGCCAAAATCAGCTGATTTATTCGAACCCTGCTTGTGACGTTTACAAAAGTAAAAACTAAGCCAATTTTTCGCATTCAACGCCTCAAGACATCCTACGCTATTGTGCATGTAAATTGCCACGTAAAACAACACAGATCCTACTTTTTTGATAGCTGCGTATGTAGCAAGAAAGCGTTGAATGCATGGTGTGGACCTCTAGCTTTAGATCGTACGACCTTGGAGGCTATCAACTAATCGCCAATTTTTTTTTCACTTAGGTGATGATTGCACTCGCCGTATGGCCCGTAGCGCCATCCTGTTGAAACCACATCTCGCTTCGATCAATTTAATTGTCAAAAAGAAAATCGCCAACGGCCGCAACGTGACTCGAGGTCCGGCTTCATTTTTTGAAGATATAAAGTCCGATGATGCCACCAGCGTGTAAATGGAAATGGGGTCTGTAGGATCTGTTGTTAATTGGTATTATCCCAAATGCGGCAATTCTGTTTATAAATAAAACCTTGAAGACTAAAATGAGCATCGTCGCTGAACACAGTTTTACGATAAAACATCGATGAATTAAGTAAATATGGATAGTTTGCTAACGATGTTCAAGCTCGAATCTTATGTTAATGAATTGCCAGAGCACACTGAATATAAAACTATCAAATCATAATGAATGTCAAAAAGTGGGAGTAGCATGCAGTTTCGCTGGAGAAGACCGTTAAAATTCAAATAACATTAAATTGCAAGATATACCTGTACATAAACTCAACATTTAAATAAATTTATTGTGCCACAAACGACAATACACAGTATCGGAAGCAGCAACAAGAGTTTGAACAACAAAAAGAAATTCTTGTTGTTGCATCTGAAGTAGAAGAATTTTAAATGAAGCACTGTGGTTTCATGTGTTGATGCAGCGAATTCAAACGATTTAATTGAAGTTTTTGCCCTCAAGTCTTTCAAATTGAAATTAAAAGTTTGTTAAAAAAATTGTTGTACGACATCGATTTAAAGCTCATTAAACACGATTTCAAATTAAACTTCGAGACTAAAAGTTCACTTCTAAAATAAAATTCATATTTGACTGTATATTAAAAATAAATCGAGTAAAAAATGCTAAAAAAATTGTTTAATCTCTGACTACAGATGAACTCAACACTTGATACGTAGGCAGTTCCATAGTAGCGATGAATACTCTGTGAAATTTTACCTTTAACTATAATCCTTTGAAATCACTTATCAAAAGGTGATAAAGAGCAGTTAAAATTATTCTGCCTCACAGTGCAAACTGTCTATACTTGGTTGCCTACCTAAATAAATTGTAAGTAGTAGTTGTTGCAGTAGAAAACTTTGTTGTTATTCTTCTTTTTTTATGCAATTTCTAAAGAAGAAAAAAACAACAGCAAAAAATAAAAGAGAAATATGCTGTCGTGGGAACAATAGAACCATAATCAAGCATCCAGAGGAGAATTTAAGAAACAGACGTTTCTACAACAACGCCAACATCATGATAGAAAATACAACATATAAACAACAGCAACAACAAACCTAAAGCCTTTAAAAACGGAATACCAACCAACCATTTCTATAAAAAATGAGAAAAAGTAAAGCATGTTAAAAGGCGCGCGAAAGACAAGCAGAGTAAACACGAAAACGAAACAAGGCTCAAAAACTGAAAGAAGGCATTTCCTCTGCTGCTTTTACAATATGTTTTGTTGATTTTCCTTGAATTTTAAATCTTTTTTGCAGCCATACAATCATGTGGCAGCAACAATATATACATATATTTTTTTTTAATAGCCAGATGTCTGTTTACAAACAGAAGGAAAATTTTAAATACAACGACAGGAGCAGGAGTATTCATATTGATAGAGAAACAGCAAGAATGAATAAATGGTTGCCTGGGACTGTTCAAAGAAACAAAAGTGCAAAAAAATAGAAAATGGAAATTCTAAAAAAATTAAATACAAACAAGATGGCAAATATAGGAAAATGGAACTAAAAATAAATCCTTTTTCAATTCAAAAGCACAGTTGGGCATAGAATACTTTTGTTTGTTGCTGTTGAGAGAATAATCATGATATTTGTTGTTTTCATAGTTGGACAGTGGGTGTAAATAATAGTTTTTTTCTTTTTTTTTTTTTTTTTTTTTTTTTGGTTAAAAATTAAGAGAATTATTTAAATCTTTCACAAGCCCCCAACAGAATGGAATTAACTAAAATAATTGGCAAGGAAAAAGTATCATGAACTAAGTGCTGTAAGTTTAAGAGAAATCTTATTAATAATAAATTTTCTATTCCCAAAAATAACTTTTGATAATAAATTTGCATGTGCCCGTGCAAAAATAAAAACTGAACTAGCAAGTTGCTTTATATTGATTGTCTTACACAAACAATAAAATTAAGCAATTTGTTTTTTAATTTTACCCACTTACAATTCGAGTCGAAAAAACCAGTCAATTGTAGGGGAATGTAATATAAGATAAACAAACTCTTTATTGTTGTTGTTTTGTTTAAGCTTTGATATTGTTACAACTAAAACTTGTGTGTTTATAATTCTCATTCGCTTTACTGTTTTATTTGTATCATATTTTTAGCTTTTCTAAAGTCTTTGGGAACAGTTTCGTGACCTAAGCGAAATGCGCATGTAAACCAGCTTTACAGTAAATTTATCAAAAAAAAAAAAAAAAAAAAATAAAAAAAAAAAAAAAAAATTGGAAATTTAGCACGTCATACAGAAATCTTATTAAAAAAAAAAATATAATTTTGTAGGATTTCAATAAAAGCTTAATTTTATATATTTGGAGAAATTTACTGTTAAACCCAAAATAAGCAATACAGAGTAAAATTTTGCTTAATTTCTTATAAGAAATTAAATTTAAAAAAAAAAAAAAATTAATTTTGAAGTATTTTATATCAAATGCGAGATTATCAAAATTTCTTATAAAATATCAATTTCGCACTTTTTAGGATATCGAAAATTTTCTATAAGCAGCAGAGTCTCGATACCTGATTTGCTGTAAGATCATCGATAGATAGGAACTGGAGACTCAGGCTGTCAGGAGTTGGATGGCTGAACACATCGGTGTTTATATCCACAGACCACACAGAAATGAAACAAGTGACGTAACAAAATTGCCCAAATTTGCGAGGACAGCTTTCGAAGAAAGAGAAAGAAAGCGTTTTTGTAATAGTTAAGCGGCAATGTGTAAAAACAGCGGCCTGTTTTGGCCATTGAACACAAATTTCATGATCAAACCAAAAATAACAAACCACGATAAACAAAAGTATTATTTTAACAACCGTTTTGTCTTGTGAAAAAAAATTCTTTAATAATATTATTTTGTTTTGTTATGTTATTATATTATTTATGTTATATTATTTACTCGTGTTGTGTTAAACCTAAAAGTTGGTTATTACAACAGTTTTGCAAATAAATCCAATGAAATAAATTTATGTTCATTGTAATGCGGCATAAAGAAGGTGCAAAGAGAAAAAGGGTAGCTTTCAAAAAAAACTCAATATCTTCGGTCTCGTGACGCCTCTGTGTGATCTGTGGTTATACCCATTCTAATGTCTAAATACTGTGTTTGGTGGGAGGCATTGAGGTTGGCAAGTCGGAGGAACCTTCTGTCTAAGGCTCAGAGGTGTGCTTCGATCGGCATGACAGGAGCCATTAGAAGTACTCCTCTGGATGTTATTCTACATCTTCTGCCTATTGTGCAGTATGTGATGGGAACGACATCCAGGAGTCCTTAGACTGAGAGGGTTGGGACTGTTAGGAAATTTCACGCAAGGTCACTCACGGATCTTGGGTGAGATTGGGTTGGGCTCGCCTGGTTCAACGGATGACGTGGGCACTAGGGTGGATTTTGGGCATTTGCCAGAGATGGCATAAGCAATATTAAAATAACTTCAGAAATTAATATTTTAATTTTATGGTGAGTTTATAGCATAAATGTCGCCCACTATTAAATGTCGAATTAAGCAGTCGGCAGAAGCAATAATAAAGTAACAGCCAATCTATAAACAACAATATGCAATACGGAATTTAAACGGCAGTATATAAAAAAAAACGAAAAGTGATGTATTTTGCAGGGTGGCCAAAATACTTGTTTACAGTTCTAGAGACTTCATTGATATAAAATTTCTTTTTTCTTTTGTATGTTAATGGACTTGGTTTAATGTAAAACGTGTGTGTAAAAAAATGGGGGCATACTAAGTTTTAGAAGGGATCTCTTGCCAAGTTCAAAAATTGGACATTAGGGAGAAGGAAATGAGATGCCATAAAATGCGCATAGAATTGGATTTTGGATTTAAAAGTTATAAAGACAAAAATTAAGCCATAGTGAAGCCCTATACAATGATGTGCGACACGATGAAATCGGACTTAAGACAGCGGCACTAGATATCAAAAACAAAAGTACAATGTAGTATACATATACATATATAAAGAAGAAATGGTCCTAATTGTGGGGCGTGGCATAAAAGTGAGCTTATTTAAATAAAGACATACATGTTTTTAGAACGGCTTTCTTGCCACGTTAAGTGATAAGTGACGACCATAATTTGATGCCAGATTGAAATGTCGCCAAGAACGAAAATTAAGCCATAGACATGCCATAAATAAGATGTTATGATCGGCCTACAAATTACGACGCAGTGAACAAAAAACTAAAAGGGCGGTATCCAGATGCGTGGCAAGAAATAAAAAAAAAAATCTGGAATTTTTTTCAACTAATCTTTGATCATAGGGGGCGACTGGCTCACCTTATTTTATTTTGAAAAAGAAAACTAAAAAGTAAAAATCGATTATTGCCGTTAAACTTACTCAGTGTAAAAGAGCTATTTTTTTAAAAGAGAAGTTGTTGTTATAATTAAAATAAATTAGTAAATAGCAATAAATGATAAGCATGGGCTTGAAACTGACACGGATGTATCTGAATATCTCTTATTTTTAAATTACCGTTTTCAAACGATTATATATTATTATTCTAAGTTATCTTTTTGTTAAATTAATGAATTTGTTGTATTTTTGTTATCACTGGCATATGAAATAAAAATATTTATTTTATGTAAATCACATAAATTTACTATTTATTCAAGGAATATTTCAAAATGTAACTTTTGACGAAAAACGTTACTTTTTTGAAAGAGCAGCGTAACTTTTTTGATTCTTCCCCTGGCAACACAGATGTAAATACTGTGGTTTATGGTCGGGATTGATCGACTATTCCACCTGTTAATAGATTACTGTCAAGTTCCGTCATTTACTTTGCGTTTAACAGCTGTTCAAAACATACAACCTCGTGGGTTTTTTTAAAAGCGGAAAAAAGTGAATTTCGAGTGCACATTAATCATTATTTTTTGCGAAAAAAAAACCCGTCAATCAAACCCAGGAAAATCTTGATAAATACTATGGAGACTCTGCACCATCGATTTCAATGGTAAAAAAGCGGTTTACGTTCTGGACGCCGAACGTTCTGGACGGATTGAAGTCAATACACCCGAAAATGTGGAAAAAAATTCACGATAGAAGTAGTAAAAGTGTGTTGTTGATGCCATAGGCATTTCATATGGCAGTGTGGTTTCGATTTTAAATGATAAGCTGGGTTAAAGAAAGCTCTCTGCCAGATGGGTGCCGCGTTTGCTCTCAATTGACCATAAACGTTATCGTGGGACAACTTCAAAGGATTGTTTGGAGTTGTTTAACCGCAATTCGAATGAGTTCTTGCGGCGTTTTGTAACTGTGGATGAAACATGGATCTATTACAACACTCCGGTGACCCAGCAGCAGTCTTAACAATTGGTTTCTCCGGGTGAATAGGCTCCAAAGAAGGCCAAGGTAAGTTTGTCGGCCAATAAGGTGATGGCAACAGGATTAAAAAAAAAACGACCCCATATGGCCAAGAAAAAGCAAGATAATGCACGGGTGCACACGCGTGCAGTCTCAATGGCAAAATTGCATGAATTGGGCTACGAATTAGTACCTCATCCTCCATATTCTCCGCATTTAGCCCCCAGTGAATATTTCCTATTTCCGAACCTAAAGAAATGACTCGGTGGAAAGAGATTTAGCTCCAACGATGAAATTATTGGTCAAACAAATGTCTATTTTATAGACCTCGAAAAATCCTATTTTTTGGAAGGGATAAACAAATTGCAGAAACGTTGGACTAAGTGTATTGAGCTAAAAGGATATTATGTTGAAAAATAATTTTTTTTTTTCATATAACTACGAGGGAAGTGCGAAAAGTCACGGACTTATTGATCCACCCTCGTAATTATAAATAAATATGAATAAAAATGAATATAAAAACAAAAATTTTAAGACTGGATCTGTTGCAAATTGTTTTTAGGTACTAATTAAAGAGCTTTTCGTAGGTCGATAAATCTTCCTCTCGATTTAAAACGTTTTAGTACATACAAGATTAGTTCCAAGCTTATGACTATTCTTTTATTTGGACACATTATTTTTTCTTAAGTTATTTTGTTGACTCATACACTAAATTCTTACTGCCAACACTCAACTATTCTAAACGCCATCCACTTGCATAACCGAAACAAATGTGAATTCTTGTTTTTACACGCAAATTAAAACATGCTTTACAATCATTTATGGCTCAGTGTTGCAAAAGTATTAAAACATAAAAAAAACCTGTACAGCTTGCATTAAAAATAATAAACTGGCAAGCCTGCTTTGGATGCAGTAAAAAAAATCGAATCGTTTGTAGCAACAAAAATCCGAACCAAAATAACGATAAACTAATTAACGCAAATCGAACTCAAAACGATCGAAACCAAATCGTCGCCAACTGAAATCGCAGCGATGCTAATCGAATTGAAAGAATTTTTAAAAAGTGAAGCAAATCGATGATTCTACTCAAAACGGAGCACTAGTACGAAAAAAATAACAACAGTTATTAAGTTGAAAACTTTTTTTATATTTTTAACAATTTTCTTAATTAACATGTATGTAAATTGTCATATTAACAATTTGTTTCAGTTGAAGAAACATTTTGTGTCAAATAATTTCAAATGGAATATGAAAAAATTCAATATATAAAAATATATTATGGCTTACGAAAATGCTTGAAAAAAGGCATTCAAACCAGTAAAAGCAAAAAATTTATGAATATGTTAATATAGTAAGCCCTTAAAAAAGCATTTGAGGAGTGCTTTATTTGCATGTTTTATCATGTTAAAAGAAGCGCTTATTGTCAGCAGAAAACCGGGAACACCCCGTACAAAAATCCCATCAGCAGGTTTAAAGAGATTTGAGGTATGAATTCATACATAAAACCTGCTCCTTTTGGAGCACATTTTATACTGGGAAAAAATATATATATGTATATTTATATAAGAGAACCGCTGGACCGATTGACACCAAGCCACAGAGTACTACACTCATAGAAAAATGTATTGTCATATTAATGCTAACCTAACATCAGAATTGTGACAATAATGCAAAAAGGGATATCAATCGAACGTCATCATAAAATATTGTCATATTTTATGGGTCGTCTACGCTATGACTACAGGGACATCAATTCGAGGCCACGTTTTGAGTATTATTAACATTATTTCCATGTTTAAATAGTTAAATAAGAAGCAAAAATTCCCATACCCTATTTGTTTAAATGATTTAGTTATATACATAAAATTTTCAAAGGAGAATGAGAAAACCATATCGGGCATGCTGCTGGTGTCTTCTAATTGAGAATTCTTCTGTTAACAAAGAGCGGAATACAACAAAAGTAAAACAAACATAAGTCACGGGTAAGTAAATAATAAATTTCTCTCACTTTGACCTAAGCCATTCCCAATGACAAACTGTCAGTAAATTGAGCCTAATGAGTCGTTTCTTCGATGTTACTGAGTCCACTGATGCCACGTTTTATTTAACTGACTCCGATTCGTCATTTCTGTGATGCCGATGTATCATGTCAACCCATTAATGACGTTATTTAAATTTTTGAACCTGATGACAATTTGGGCAAGTGATGTTAAGGCTCAAAAAAATAATTCATAAATATGTAATTCATATTTTTTAATTAATAAACACAAAAAATATTTTCAGTAGTTTTTGATCAATTAAAAAATTTTTTTGGAAGTATGTATTTCAATCTAATTAATGTGATAATTGAATCAATTATTTTTTAGATGAAAAAAGTTAATAATATAATTTTGATTTAATTAACATTTAAGTTGTTTTGAAATAAATTTTTAATTAAAATATTAATTAAATAACAAAAAATCTTAATTGATCTTTTTCGATTAAAATAAAATAATTTAAGCTTGTAGAATTGTTGTTGGGAATTGTGAAAATGTGAGTTATATTTAATTAAATCAATTAACACGTTCCTTGAAATGACAAAGTTTTTTGATTGTATTGAAAAAAACTTCCTAATTTTAAATTTTATAAGTTTATACAATCAATATAATCATTTTGGTAATAGGTGCAAAATCAATAAATTGTTTGCTTGGTTCTATGAATTTAGTGATTAGAGAAAATTTTTAATTTTTTCGGTGTATAAATATTATGTATTAATTAAAAAATTAAAGAATAACTTGGCAAACATTTTAAGGATTTAAACGATTCTTTTTTTTAGTTTTGATAAAACTTGACTTGGAAATAATTCTTTCACTTATCGCAGATGTTACAGAAATCGAAAGCAACCTAAATACAGAATGTCTTATTTCTCAGTTCATTTCCTGGATTTCTCTAAGCATAGAAAATCTTCCATTAGGCCGGTTTCCTTTTCCTGTTTTTTTTTTAAATTTTTTAGACTTTAATTGTTTCGGTTGATTCTGTTATAAGATTGATATGAAAAGAAACAAATAACAAAACACACACATATAAAAAGTACATGAAATAAAAAGCTGTTGACAGCAAACACTTAACTATTTAAAATGAAGATCACTGAACACCTTCATTGTTTGTATGAAAAAAATATTTTCTAAACCCATACGTGCTGTGAGACGCAACAAATAATTCAAAACACAAAAAAATCTTATAATTACTACAAAAAATTAAAAATGTTGTTATATTTGTTAATCGGTTAATCGACATAAATTAACCGGTTTAATCGTTAATCGAAAATAGCTCATTTTTAATAAACCGATCAGTTAATCGGTTAATAAATAATCGGTTAACCGGTTTACGGTATTTTTTAATTTATGGTACGTTTTGGCTGAAATTCACAAAATATATTAATTAAACAAATATAGGACAATTGCAAGAACGTTTGTATTGCCAGGCAACGCGAGACGGGTTTAGCTAGTATGTAAATAAAGGGTGATTAAATACTTTTTTCAATAGATATTTTTTTCAATAGCCTTTTTTTATAGATCACGTGTGAGTCGTGTCATGCTGTCATGTTATTTTTGTTTAGTATTGTTTGGCATTTCACAATCGGAAGACGCCTGAACAACGTTTACAAATCGTTCAACTTTATTAAGAAAATTCACGTTCTGTGAGGAATGTGTTTCGTGCACTTCGCTCAACTTATGGTCAACATAATCGGCCTACTGAGCGTACTATTCGCAACACCAGCACACATTTTGAGACCCAGCATTTATAATTGGATAATATTCGACCGAATAGACTACGTCTAGCACGCTGTGAATAAAATATAGCGGCCGTAGCTGAGAATGTACACGAAGACCGTGGAGAGTCGATTCGGCGACGTTCGCAGCAACTCGGACCGTTATCATGCCATGATAACCGACTTTTTGATGCTTGAAATTGAAGCTCGTGATCTCGGCGACATTGGTTTTAGCAAGACGGCGCAACTTCTTTCACATCGCATCAATCAACGGATTTATTGAGAGAACACTTCGGTGAGCACATAATTTCACCTTTTGGGCCGGTCGATTGGCCACCAAGAACGTGTGATATCACACCGTTAGACTTTTTTCTGTGGAGATATGTAAAGTCTAAAGTTTATGCGGAGAAACCCGCTTCGATTCAGGCCTTGGAGGAAAACATCACGCGTGTCATTCGCCAGTTACCAGTCGAAATGCTCGAACGAGTCATCGAAAATTGGGCTCAACGGATGAACCAACTGCGACGGAGCAACGGCCAACATTTGATAGACATATGTAATCTTCAAAAATAAATGCCAAAGAACGTTCTTTCAAATGATAATAAACAACATTCACCATTAAATTTGAATTTTCTGTGTTTTTTTTTCCTTTAAAAAAGTAGGGAACTTCGAAATGGACCACCACGCTTTATATGAAAATATAAAAAATTGCCTTTGATTTCCAAAAAATATTCATTAAAAACATTTTTTTTAATTTATATTAATTTATAAATATTGACATTAAAATATATTGAAATTTTTGCCAAATAGAAAATTTTTTTTTTTGAAATTTGCTATAGCTGCAAAATTTTCGCAAATTTTCCTACAAGTGTTACTACTGTACCTCTACATTCTATTTTTCTTAAAGACAATCATTTTTAACTACGCACACATTCACACACACACACACACCAAATCTACACCATCATTCGAAATAAACAAATAAAAAGGAATGACAGTTTTATTTGATTTTGTTTATCTGTCAATTATTTACATACCCATGAACACCCATACCAACACATACACTAACGCACTCAGAGAAAAATGCTTAAAGCTTAACAGTTAAAGTAAATATTGTCCTCGTATTTATACACTTAGGAAAAAGCTTTTATCATTTTATTTTCCTTAGAAATTAATTAGATTTTATTTCTTATTTAAGCACGTGAGTATTTTTAGTAGTGCTTTTTGTTTTATTTATACATATATTTTTATTTTATATCTTGGAGTCATCATTAAAATTATATATTTTGAATGGTTTGAAATAAAGTTTTATCACACATGAGTCATAAATAAACATCCTTTTGTACATTCATGCATAACCATGACGATTCATAAACTTTCCACACACACATACACACACTTGAAAAATTAAGGATAAACATTTTTATGTTTGTATGCAATTCGTGTGTATGGATAAATATAGTGAGACAATATAAAAATAATTTTGTATTCGCTTTTGCAAGTTTGACTTTGGCTGTGTGAATATTTAAATAAATATTTGTTTTAGTTGAGTGTGAGTGGGAGTTTCTGTAAATTTTATTATTTTCTTTGGATTTACGGCTCTGTTTAACTTTTTCTTATTGTTTTAAAATTACATATATGACTTTTTGTGTATGCATATGATAAGCAGAGGGGAATATCTTTTAAATTTTCTCAAATATTATTTAAGGCAAAAAGCTTTAAGGGAATATTGGCTTAAATGGGATAAATTCGACTATACTTAATGGGTATATTTGGAATGGGTATATACTGGAAAGAGCCAAAGGGACCAGAATTAGATTTGAAATTATAAGTTTACATAAACAAATTATTTAAATAAAAAAAAAATAGATTTTCTAAATCGTTTTTTAGCAACGGTCCATGCTAACAGTCTTAATACAATCACATACGAAGTGAAGTATAGTCAAGTCAAAATATCTATCTTAAATGTTTCAGTTGTAGGATCGTAAAGCCGCATTATTATTGGTTCATTTAAATGGAAATCACATTGAATACAAAATTAATTTATCAATCATCAAATTTCCATGTACATAAGGGAAAAATGATTACGTTGGAAATATTAATATTCAGACTATTGTTTTAGGAAACCAGGCCAAATTTTAAGAAAGTATTTCGAAAGCACTGTGCCTTTTTCATATGCATCAATATAAGACCTATTATATATAAGAAAACTTTTTGTTAAGAAAAAAAATGATACAAGAAATATTTTGCCATTTACAAATAATAAAAATACGTACAAAAAAACCTTATAAAAAAACATGTTCCGATTTTTTTTTTATTTTTTAAATCTATTGTATCTCGCAAGAGCTATGGAATAAAGTGAACGAAAACGAATTTGTGCATAATCTAAGAAGAATCGATGCATGTTATGTTAGTTTTTGTAACATTGTAAAAATACCAATTATAAGAGAGGTTATTCAACATCTGGGTTCATAACTCCTTTTGTACTGAAACGATTGCGATTTCAATCCCAAACTGTCTAGGATAACTGGAAACAATTTGACACCAATATTGTTCTCTTCTGTTCAGTATTTGAAAGTATTCGTGTTTTCAACACTAGGACGGACATACAGACATGGTTAAATCGACTTAGAATTACTTATGGACACAGATGTCCTTTATGTGGTCTTAAATGAATATAAATAAAGTTTCACACGGAATGACAAACTTGGTATACCCTTATTTATCACTAGTGGAGGAGGGTAAAAAGAAAAAGGAAATGTGCTCCAATATGTCTAACCAAATTTAAAACCGCTATTTTTTAGTAAATTGTTAAATTATATAAAAAAATTTCGAATCTTTAAATTTAAAACTTAAGTCGTCATACAGATCAAGAGAATTTAAAAAAAAAAAATTTATTTTTCAAGCAAAATCCTTCAAAAATTTTGCTGATTTTGTAATTTTTTTATTAATTGTCTATGGATTTTTCCTTACAGAAATTTTACAAATTTAAATGTACACTTTAATAAAATAGACTATGAACTAACATTTGATTAGATTACATTTATTTTACTGCATATCAATTTAGAAAATCAATTATTAATCTACTTATTGACTTTGGTCCCAATGAAAAATCTATAAATCTCTATAATTGATTGAAGGTGTTACACATTCTTCTAAGAGGGTCAGCATCGCCATAATTCGCTCTGAAAAATTTGACAGATAACGGGATGAAATTTCGAGATGAACGTTGAGGAATATTAAATGAAATCTCATTAATTTAAAAACCAGCGCAGATATCACCATTAATAATGTTTGAAATTAACGTCACATTCAGCATTGTTCTACGACTTGTTAAAGTAGGGAGTTTTATCAGAGCCAATCGAGATGAGTATGAAGGCATGGTTAGTAATTTAAAATGTAATCTACGAAGACAGAAGAGCAGGAATTGTTTCTGTACCGATTCGATTGAATTAGAATACGTTTGGTTAATGGGGTCCCATATAATTGATCCATACTCAAGAATAGGCCTAACAAATGACATATATAAGGTTTTTGTAACATACGGGTCATCGAACTCTTTTGCCCAGCGTTTTATATAGCCACGTGTGCTTCTAGCTTTATTTATCATAAACGTTATATGCGATTTAAAGCTCAGTTTAGGGTCAAGTAGTATTCCAAGATCAAGGAAGTTATCCACTGTATCAATTTTAATACTGTAGCTGGATTATTTCTTGAAAAACGCATTAGTTAACACTTCCTTAAATTTAGCTCCATTAGGTTTGCTTCACACCATCCATAAAAACAATCTAGATCATTGTGAAGACGTTGATGATCTAACACATGGTTGTATTTATAAAAATCAGGAACAATAGAGGCCCAAGGAGGCTTTTTTCTAGAAAATGTTTTATTGAAAAGGGCCGTATGGACCCTATTCGATAAGTAATAGTAAATCCACTTAAAGGTAAGATCTGTAAATCATATTAATTGAAGTTTCTTTAGCAAAAGAAAATGATTTACTTTATAAAAAGCTTTGCTGAAATCAGTATGGATAACATATGTTGGATTCCTCATGAAAAATTTACGATTGATTGCCATTGTTAGTTGAAGAAGGTTTGTTGTGGTAGAGCAGCCTTTTTTAAATCCGTGTTGATATGGAGATATAATGTTTGAGACTGGATAATATAAATTTGATGTTATTAATTTTTCAAAAAGTTAAGGTATAATACTGAGTTTGGCAATACCACGATCATTTTCAATATCAGATTTAGTGCCAGACTTAAACTATTTAACAATAAACGATTCCTTTCAAATTTTCGGAAAATACCCAAATTTATTTGATGTATTAAACAACACTGTTAAAGAAATAGATAAGGCTTCTGCACATGTTATCAAAATACTACTTGGAATTTTATCAGGACCATATTTGTAAGAGAATTTGAGCTTTTTTGCGACAGTTTGGTTATCAAAAAACGGTTTTGATATAGCCTGATTTTCTGCTAACGAAAACGGATAACTACAAGTTTTATCATATGCATCATTTGAATAAGTGGTAGAAAAAAAATCAGCGAACATATTACTTATACAAGTTACATATTACTTTACAAGTTAATAAGAAAAAACATACAACCTTAAAAATAACACTGTTGAAAACATCTCTATAACCATAAAACTCGGTGATAAGATTTCAAAATTGTTTACATCCCCATACAGAGGGAAAAATCCGAAGGGAAAAATAGCAAAATTGCCAACATCCGTTGTCAAAATAGAGCCAAGTACGTTTATGTTCATTTAGAAAACGAATGGTGTAATAATTTTTGAACCACCTCGTTGTCATTTTGTCACCATTTGGTCTTATTCTGATAACGAAATATTAATAACACCCTAATGGTGTCATTGTGATAACATGTTATTTTAATTTCTGACAACACAACGTTGGTATATTTACAACAGTCCGTTGTCATTTCAACAACACATTGTTATCAGTCTAGTAAAGAATCACCAATTCTAGGTCCAAGCAATAAAAATTCATAGGTTTTTATTTAAATTTATTTCTTTAAATTAAATATTATTCCTTCGACCTTTTTTTATTCAAAAATAAAAAGTTTTTTCGAGCTCGAGGCCAATTGTTTGTAAAACATATTTATTATTTATTCACCAATCTTCTCCAATATTTCGATATCCATCAGATGATATTGCAATATTGAATGTGGAGAACGTCATACGTCTCTTACGTATATATTTGTAAGTCATTCCTTGATAATGATATCCGATGGATATCGAAATATTGGAGAAGATTAGTGAATAAATAATAAATATTTTTTACAAACAATTGGCCTCGAGCTCGAAAAACTTTTTTTTTTTTATTTCTTTATTTAAATTTTTAAACAACAAAACAAAAATTGCAAATACTTTTTTTTAATAACACAAAATTGTAGTTCACAATTTTGTTTCTTCCCGTAAAACTAGGTTTTGTCTAAATTCAGCGCGAAGACCTAAACGTTGTACAGCATCTTCTGTATTTACATCTTCTGTATATATATATATGCCGCACGCTTCTATATGCCATACTAGCAGCTAAAACAAAAGAATTGTAAAATTACCCACAATTTCTATTTTTTGTATATTTTACTTACCCTTTAAATAACCATAAATACCTTCAATTTTCATATATACAAAGAATTTTTCGTCGACGTCGATAAGGAATTGATTTATTTTTACGTCAAAATTTATATTTTATTCAAAAAGAAACTCTTATACGCAACAACAAAATATGGTCGTCCCAGTTTATTATATTTTTTTTACAGTCCATGTTTTATTTTTATTTTTTGTATTTTTCTCTAATTCAAATTCATTAAAAATTACATTTTCTTTGAAAATTACAACAGGGCGTTATCTCTTTGATAATATGGTGTTATCTATTTGACAACACAATGTTGTCAATTTGACCACAGGGGTATTTTGAACATATTTGAATCCAATTTAACAACAACTTATTAAAAACTTGACAACAGATGTTGTCGAAGTAATGACAACACTTCACAGAAAAAATTATTAAATTACTCCAATCACCAAATTTATACCAAATTCATAATATCAAGCAAGCAATTTGTTGATTTTGCATCTATTACCAAAATGATTATATTGATTACTAAAAATTTTAAAATTGTGAATATTTTTTTTTCAATAAATGATATTTTTAATTTTAATTAAAAAAATGATCAAAAAACTTTGCCATTTTAATCAATGTGTTAATTTATTTAAATAAATATTGACAATTCCCAACAACAATTCTTACATGTTTAAATTATTTTATTTTAAACGAAAAAAGTCAATTAAGATGTTTTGTTATTTAATTAAAATTTTAATTGAAAATTTATTTCAAAACAACTAAAATGTTAATTAAATCAAAATTAAATTTTTAATTTTTTTCAACTAAAGAAATAATTGATTCAATTATCACATTTATTAAATTAAAATACTTTTTAAACCATTTTTTTAATTGATAAAACACTTTTTTCTGTGTTTATCATTTAAGTACCATTATTTGATAATTATTTAACGTCTTTTTTCGCTCTGTGCACACTTTCAAAAACATTTTTACATTAACGCTAGCATATTCTAATATCTGAAACTTTCTGCTTTTTTAATTTTTATATTTTTCAAATAAAACTAACATGCCATAAGATTTTCAAACAAAGCATCAAGATACATGTGTAGCTAAAAAAAATTCTGTTTTAGAGAACTTTCAGTTGCATCAAAACTTGTTGTTAAATGCTGAAGTAATTTATGGTTTTTCAAATTAAAATTTTCCATTAAAAAATTAAATTTTTAACGCCACTTATTAATGCTGTCGAAAAAGGCGAAGCCTTGGCGGGTTAATGTTAAAGTTCAAACAGCAAACAAAAAATTTGTTTAAAAAAAATCTCTATTGTTTAAATTTGCATACAAAGTATATCACAACATAAACTTTCCAGCCAACTAATGCATACATTCAGAGGTTTAAAGGAAGAAAATGTTATTAACAAAATGAAAGTAGAAAAATAAAACGGTCCTCATACGGAATTAAGTTGATGATTGGATTCCAATGTTGTGATCGGAGAGAAAATAAAAGAAATTATATTTGTACGAATTCCAATTTGTGCACTTTATACTGGGGATCCTCCCAGGCGATATAGAACGAAGTAGTGAAAGCAATAACAATTATGTTTTAATTCAAAAATTGGAATTTTCTGCTAACAAAGTACATTTCCGAGAAGTTTTGTTTAACTCTTTAGTTTAAAAAAAGTGCACATCGATATATATTTGTTCCTTTTGACTCCTACAAGAAGCATAGGGGCGTAATAAATCGATATCTAACCTTAGCTTATTCTAAAATGGTTCCGTTGGTTTCGACGTAAGAGGGATGGTTTCAGCGTTTTGGAAGTGATCAAGTGATCATCACCAGATTAACAAAAAAAAAAAAATCGAAGATGATAATTTAGAGGCATTACTACATGAGTATGGATATTTTTCGTTTGGTCGCATGGTAGGCCAAACCTAATTTTGGTCGGTTTGAGAAAATGTACTTCAAATTTTAACAAATTTAGGACACTGGTCACAAAGAAGACTAGTGTAAATCTAATACATTTTTCAAAAACGAAAATTGTTTTTGATTGTTGATGAAACTATGGATGTGGCAATGAAATGTATTACGTCAGTAGCAAGTTAATTTGATGGCCATCTTATTTGAGCTTACCAGCATACTATGCATTGTTAAACACTTCATTACATTTCTTACATTGTCTGCAAATTATAAGGATGTTTTGGAGCTTAGCCTATGTCTTTTATAATTAAGTTTGTACAATATTTTGGAAATAGAAAAAATGTACAAACTTAAAATTTTGTGATAAATTTTTTATTATGGTGTTTTTATATGTATTATTGCATATGTTTAATGAATAAATCTAATTTATAAGCGTTGTCAATGAATTGTTATATGCCTTTGGGTTTTGTTACTTTTTTGTTTTCATTCTGAGTTGCTTTTATTACAAAAATATAGAAAAATTATACTTTATACCAAAATCACATATACATTTTATATGCTAAAGGGGTATCATAATTTAAAAAAAATTTCGGAAGAGTAAAAAAACTTAATAAAAAGGTTGCCGTTGAAAAATTTGTCTGCACAACCTACCATAATCCTTTGAAACCGACCAAATTTTTAAAAAAAGGGTCTATCATAATTTTTATAGTTATTGTTATTATAACAACGCTTTTTCTGGTTAATATCGTTAACAAACGATGAATTAATGATATTATCATAAAAAAACTGTTTTTGTAGTCATAACAGTTTGCTTTTAATTAAGTTTCTTATCACTCCTGATTTTTTTTTTAAATTATGATAAACGCTTTTGCATTTTATGCGACGATATATTTGTTTTTAAATATTTTAAAAATTTGGTCGGTTTCAAAGGATTATGGTAGGTTGTGCAGACAATTTTGGTCGGATAAAATTTCTTTCAACGGACCCTTGGTTGCAAGTTTATTTTTCAAATGTTCTCGAAGCGAAGACATCTTATGAAAAAGCTTCATTATCATTATCAACATTATCATGTTAATTTTATCACGAAATTTATTTTATAATATTAAATATAAATTATTTAGTTGTTTCTTTATTTAATTTTTGGTCCATCATGATGAAAAACTTATTTTTTTTTTTAAATAGTGAATCCAGTATTGCCTTAGTTACCGATATCATAAGATTTCTGAGAAAATATTTTGATTAACAATTTTTTTTAAATGCTTGCAATTTATGTTTTAAAATACCATGAAGATGTGTTGCTTTGTTTTTGTTTTGTTTTTTATTTTTATAAATACACAGAAAATCAGCTATAAACAAAACTTTTATATTACTAAGTACTATTTAATTAATACCAAAGGCATCCACGATAACACTCTTTCTTTATTGGCCATTTTACTTGCTGCAAGTGTCAAAATTTACTTGCAAACAAATTCTCTTGCAAGTGGTGCTGCAAGTACGAAAATTGTGATGGTGTTAGTAAAAATATGTGAGTGTATTAAGTTTTTCGAACTTGCACTTGAATGTGTAAACCCCGGGTTAAAATTCCATTCGAATAACTTTGAAAAAAAAAATTTAAGACGCCATATATGTTAAATTTTTTTTATCAACAATTAGGAAACAATCCACTAAAAATTTTGCTATTTTGTTTTAAATGAAACTGAGCTACGCATGTTTTTTTTAAACATGAAAATTTTATTGCCAATACATTTTCAATAAAGCAGACCGACCTAGCGATCTGTCAAATAAGATTTTCCAACCGGGTAGTGTTGAAATCGCGGTCTAAAGGTTTGTTTCTTATAAACTGTATGAAAATGAGAAAGAAGCTCTGACATGAAAAAAAAGCTTGATGCTCTTATTAAGGTAGCTCAGTAAATTAAACGAACGAATTTATCGCTCGTCATCTAAAAACAGGCAGTAGGCTTGTTTGTTTTTTCTTTGATTTTTCCAAATAATTTTTGATGTTATTTTTTATGTTTTTACTATTATTACCGTTATTGAAAGACTTCTTTCAAATTGTTTTTCATTCCAATTCGAAAAGTTTTGTTCTATTGAATAAAAATTAAAAAAGTTGTTAGAATATTTAAATAAATTTTATTCGAATAACAACGCTAGGACAGATTTAATACCGAGAAACGTTGAGAGTCAATTTGCATGCGCTTGAACACCCAGAAAACAAGCGATGAAAACTGAATCAAAAAAATCATATCCAAGGCCCGGGTAACCAGCTGAATCGACGCCAAAGCCAGAAATCCATGGTGGGACCAGAATAGTACTATATATTATGAGTTTCTCAAATAAGACTTCACAATTACATGGGACCTGTACCGAACACGATTGACTTGACCAGACGTGAAGCTGTTATATTCCATCAAACAAGTTGCAAGACCTTTTTAGAAAATTGTGGTTGTCAAATTTTGTCTCATATAGTCCAGATATTGCCCCACCAGACTACAATTTGTTCCGATGCAGTGTCCCGCTAGGCTAGCTGGTAGTGAGCTAGTCTATCAGTGCCGAGGTTGCGGGTTCGATTCCCGCTAGAGACTCTGGTCCCCTGCAGACAAGCGTAGAGCTTCACGGTATTAGTACAGGAAAAAAACTACAATTTGTTTCGATGAAAATAGTTCATTCGGCGCGAAAACATTTGAGAAGGTTATATCTAACAATGGCTAATCCTTTTAGTAAATTCTTATTGTACCGATGCCCAACCTCCCCCCGTTATATGCAGATAGACACCATGTTACATCCTCCATAGATATGAGGATGTAACACCTTTTGGTGTTACATCCTCCTGGGAAATCATATGCATCAAAATGAAATGGTGGTTGTGGTTTTAAACCGAGGCCAAGGGAAGGGAGATCTTAAAAAGTCAGCTTCACGGGCTGACGTTGGACGATCAAGGAAAGATTGACTGCTGGCGGATATTCTGGATGCTATTGCGACAGATTCCTCTTGCTTATTTTTTTTTTTTTTTGTTAGGACCAGCACTCAGGGGATGACCCATACTAATGCGTTGCATTGTGTTGGAACTAGGAAAATAGGTTATGGGAAGGAGGAAAGAGGAAGTAGTGCTTGTGAACATTCGACTTGAATTTATTCATGTTGAAAGTGAGAGGGAAGACTTCAGCAGGAAGGTTATTCCACATACGAACAGTCCGGCCAAAAAACGAATTTTCCCTGGAATGCGTTGTACGATTCACCGGCCAATCGACCACAAAAGGATGGGCTCTTAAGGAAAAAGGTGTATTACGAACAAAGGTATGGGTTCCTGGCTGCATACCACCGTGCGGTTGGCCACCAGGGATGTACTTACGTTAATGTTTCGCATCTTTGTACCGATGTCCAACCGGGATGTGTTGAGAAAATCTTGGAGATATTTTAATTCTTGGTGTTACATTCTTGAGGGTTGTATTACTTATCGTTCTGGTTTAACTTAAGGCCCAACCATAATATGCATACGTTAGCTTAAGGTTCTGTCAAAAAATAACGAGAAGCCTGTTAAATGCATTAAAAAAAAATCAAAAAACATCTTTTTCCGTATGGAATGTTAGAATTTGAAATTATTAGAAAACACTCTGAAATATTTTATTCCTTTTAAACTCTGCTCTCAGACATATGAGTTTATGCCTTAATGCTGACTGTATGCAGGGTTGTCAGTGGTTTTTCAAAATTTATCCCCAAATCGTTAATTTGTATCACCAAAAATTATTTGTTTCATCCCCAAAACTCCCCACTAAATACCTTTATATTTTGTCATAAAATATTTCATTTGTATTGCATTTCATTTGCACACTTTGTTTTATTTGACATTTAAATTATACATCAACTCTATTATTATTAATTTTATTAACAAAATCAAAAAGCTCATAATCACAATCATCCAGCTCAATTTGCTGGTAGATATTTTTGGAACAAAACAGCTTTATAATATCTGAGGATACTTCCAACGTGTCGCAACAAGTTGAATAACTTTTAAAAAGAGCATTTATTCGTCATTATGATTCTATAAATTCGTTTTGCATTTTATTTCTTATTTTTGTTTTCGTAAGGTTTACTGCCGGAAAAACGGGTTTAATAAAAGCATTAGTTAATGGTACACAAAGCAGTGTTAATAACAACTTGGCTAAATCTTCGAATGGCCGTGATCAAGCGGCACCTTGATATTAATAAACTTCTGTCCACAATGAGCTCAAAGTATTAAATTTGTGTACGAAAAATCAATTTTTCAATTAAACAACCAGCAGTTTTCTTCAATCTGATTCTTAAATGTCTGTTAAAACATTGATATTCATAGCCGATTAAATTATTTTTATAATTAAGCTGAAATTGGGCTGTTCTAATTAGCTACAGCATGTTTTTGGAGCAAAATGTTTGTTAGTCTTAAAAAATTAGGATTTGGTGGGAAACGCTTTAACACTTGTTCCAAATCACTAATTAGATATAAAAAACAAATCTTCTTTAAATTTATTGAAAATACTAACTCTTTCGCTTTTAGTTCTTCTTCAAAATCATAGCCTAACTCCATTGAATCTAATGCTAAGTAGGATGACTCTGTTTCTATGGCCTCAATTATTTTTTTTTTGTTACTTAAAATACTCAACATGAAAAATGTCATTACTTTGTGAAAGGCTTGCCAGTCATACATTTTTATTTCAAAGATTGTTTTGTTTCACCCATCTAGACCCAAATATAAACTAGAGGAAATATTATTAAATTAGCTTTATTACTGTAACTTTAAGAAGCTAATTAAACATGTTTAAGAAAAAAATTTAGAAAAAATCTTCGGTTCAAAAAATGGCTGTCCTGTTTGGGTCCAATGCGCTTATAATTAAAATTTTTCCAAACATCCATTTTTGAGGCAGATTGATTTGATGCATTTCTTATATTGCCAACGGGTTTTACTGTAGCAAACGGCACATCGTAGTTGGCTTGCAAGTTTTGAGGAGATGTGTCCAATATATTCGGCGAAACTTGAGCTGATCCATATTATCTTCGGCAGTATCCGGCATATTATTTCCGCCAAGCATTAACGCCTATTTGGAAATGTATCGCTGCGCTGCATCTTATGAACACCGAGTTCGTAAAAGCATAACTGCAAATCTCAGCTGTTTGAAAATACATAACAAAATCAGATGGTGCGCAAACAAATCTAAAGCACACATCACAAAAATGCATATCGTGTCCAAAAGTTAACCAAATTGCGCAACAAACAATCATTGGCATCAGCTACAGAGAAAAAATTCTCCAAAGTTGTTCACCAATTAAAGTATTAATCAAAAATAAAATCAATTTTAATTAAAAATTTAATCAAGTGAATTAACCGTTTAATCAAGTGAATTAAATATTTAATAAAGTGAATTAGACGTTTATTTGTTTATTGGTGCAAATTTTTTTAATTTTTTAATTAACATCAAAAAATTTTTTGATGGAAATCAATTTTTGTTTTACTGTGTGTAATTTGCATGAGCATGGCAAACTTATCGCATCAGATGCAGCGTAGTGATGCATTTCCGAACAAGCCCTTAGCCACATACAATTTCACCAGATAGGTAGCCATTTCTACGTCGCACAGCTTATACAGGGTGGTTCAATATTTAGGGCCGATGTTGATTTTGAATAAAACACAAATTATTTAGGAAATTCTTGTCATTTCTTCCTATTATGATAATATTGGTATGGTTCAACTATGTAAGGAACAAAATATCGGCCAAATGACCGCTGCGACTTCGGCAGCACACCTCCATCCAATGGTCCAAATTTTCGATGACGCTGAGGCATAATTGAGGCTCTTTGCCGTTTATGTGCCAATTTATCTCATACTTTAGCTCTTGAATTGTTACTGGCTTATCGACGTACGACTTTCCTTTCAACTAACCCCAAAGAAAGAAGTCCAACGGTGTCAAATAACATGATCTTGGCGGCCAATTGACATCACCACGACGTAAGACAACACGGCCATTGAATTTGTCGCGCAAAAGAGCCATTGTTTCGTTAGCTGTGTGGCAAAGGGCACCGTCCTGTTGAAACCACATATTGTCCAGATCCATATCTTCCAATTCGGGCCATAAAAAGTGCGTTATCATCTCACAATAGCGAATACCATTCACAGTAACTGCATGACCGGCCTCATTTTGGAAAAAATACGGCCCGATGATGCCGCTAGCCCATAAGCCGCACTAAACAGTCACTCTTTGTGAGTGCAATGGTTTTTCGACAATCACTATTGGATTATCATTCGCCCAAATGCGGCAATTCTGTTTATTGACGAATCCACTGAGGTGAAAATGTGCCTCATCACTGAAGATGATTTTCTTCGAAAATTTATCATCCACTGTTGCCATTTCCTGCCAACATTCTGACCATTGACGACGTTTGGAATGGTCAAGAGACTTTAGTTCTTGAGTCGATTGCACCTTGTAATCGTGTAATTGCAAGTCTTTATGCATAATGTTCATCAACGACGAGCGTGAGAGGTACATTTGTTGGGCACGACGACGAGTTGAGCTGGACGTCTTTTAGCCACACTATCGCGAACAGCAGCAATATTTTCTGCAGTACGAGCATGCACTGGTGTTTTTACTTCTCCTACAGACCCGGTTTGCTGAAATTTTTGCACGATTTTTCCGATTGTACGAACATTTGGACGATTAAATTGACCGAAAAAATCACGAAGTGCACAATATGCAGTTTGATTTGAACGACCATTTTCATAACAAGCCTGAATACTTTTACGCGTTGCTCGATTGTGTATCTTTCCATGGTTGAAATTGAATTAGTCTGAAATTCAGAAATGTCAAATTAAATGCAGAAAAAACTTGACGTTTCGGTGTGGTTCACATTCAACATCGGCCCTTCAAATTTAACCACCCTTTTTATATGCTGCTACAGTTTGGTCAGCTTTATTGACGCCTCCAATGTCTTCGTTGTAGTTCTGGAAGACAAAAGGCAGCTCCATTTTTCACCTTTTACGAAGTGAATAAACCAAATCGTTGTTTATATTGTTTAGCTCGCAGCAATGCTTGGCTAGAGAACAAGTTGTCTAATAAAGTATAGGGTCTGCTCATGTGGTCCAGATTTACTTTAATCAACAAGTTCCTGACCACTTTCGATCCTAATTTCTCATTTCTCGGTTCTCCTCCCGAATTCCCTCAGCAAGCGTTGAAAAGAAAACAAATGCCATCGGCACTTGCAATCACTACTGGCTGGATGACTTCTGAAATATTTTATCGTTGATTTGTCTATTAAGAGATCTTCGTGAAATGCTGGTGCGACTTGTTGATTAGCAAATCAGCGAGAGATTGTAATCTAAACATCTTATTAAGGCATCCGGAATCAACCGATTGTCATAGAAATAAAAAAAAAAATCATTTCCAAAAATCTGTTTCTAGGCATTGCTTTTGAAATCAGAAACACATGGCTGACACTAGCCAAAAGTAAACAAAAAAAAAAAAATATTAGATTTCTGTCCATTGTACACATTACGGGACACCATATTAATATGTGCGCCCTTTCGTTCAAATATTGTTATATATTTTATATAAAACGACTGTATTTAAATACGTAAAAGCATCCAAGCATTTATAAAAAATAATGGCGTAGCTTTGGCCCATAACCAAGTTTTTCAAAGATATGAATTGAACCTCCAATTTCAATCAATTTAAGTATGTAATTACAAAAGTACCTACATATTTTATTTTAAGTTCACACCCTTTTTTTAATGCAAATTTGTTTATTAAATATGAATGGCCAATTTCACTAATTCTATTTCAATAGCAATTCGTATTTAAAAATAGTTTTTCATATAATTTTATTTTTAGTTGACATGAACAACGAATTTTAAACATAAATTGATATTAAAATATTATTGGTGAAATTGGCCATAACTATCGGAGCTAAATATTGTGGCGGCAAGAAATAAGTCCCCAGGAAAAATTCCCCAAAAACAAAATTAAACAATTTATAGGTACTAATTTCATATGAAATAAAACCCGAATTTTAAAAAGAAATAAGACCCCAATATAATACGTACTGTTCAGTTTTGGTTTAAAAATTGCGCGATAGATAGCATAGTTAAAATTTCGGCCGGGCGCAAGGATTTTTTCCTCTATGATATAACAAACACCGATTTCGCTAACTAAAGCTTTTCTGAATAGCCGGTCTTCGGTCGGGCACAAGACCTAATTTAGTAGCATTATTTAGCGAAGCCGGAGTTTGTTATACTGTAGATGGGAAAATCCTTGCGCCCGACCGAAGGCCGGCAATTCAGACAAGCTTTAGTTAGCGAAGCCGGTGTTTGGAATACCATAAAGGGGAAAATCCCTGCGCCCGGCCGAAAACCAGTTATGCAGAAAAACTTTAGTTAGCGAAGCCGGTGCTTGTTATACCATAGAGGAAAAAATCATTGCGCCCGGCCAAAGGCCGGCTTTGCAGAAAAGCTTTAAATAGCGATTCTGGATTCTTATATTCGGAATTTTCAAATTCGAAATTACAAAGTGCGGGACTTAGAGATTCCGATATCTGAAATTCGGGACTTAAAAATAATCCAAAATTGTTTAGGATTCTGAAATTAGAGTTTTTGATACTATTGCATTTATTTTATGTATGGTTAACGCATGCAGTGAATATAACAAAACACAATTTGTCATCATTATGACTTTTAAAATATGTAATTTAAAAATTAAATAGGTCCCCAAATATTTTTTTGTGGATTTATTTCATTACATACTTTCGAGGACTTATTTCTAACGAAATAAGTATCCAAAACAAAAAACGAAAAAGTCCCCACAAACAAGAAATAACTCCCCAAAAAACGTTGTTTTTGCTTTCTGTACTTTTTTTGGGGACTTATTTCATTTTGTTTTTGGGGACTTATTCCCTGGGGACTTATTTCATGGCGCCAAATATTGTAACGATATGAAAAACCGTTTTCATATAAGTAGCCCGGGCGAAAATGGTTTAATTAAGAAATAAAATAAAAATAAGAAATAATCCCGAAATTAAAAAAATATCCCCAACAAAATCCCCAAATCTGAGTTTGTTTTTCCATTTTCAAAATAAAATCCTCAATTTAGGGATAAGTCCCCTAATCCGACATCACTGAGTGTATGTTTAAAGTTTTTCACATTATTTTTTGCTCTGGTACTCATATTCTTATATTGTCTCTTCTTGTTTATCCTCTCTAATACCACCAGATTCTTGTTTCTCTAGGACTGTTGTGTTTTTGTTTTTTTTTTTCTTTCTAGGATACACTTCTGTGCTTAAGATAATATGAATTCGTTTGAGCCTGCCATTGCAGAGTAAAATATTGTTTTATGAATGGCTGACATGTGCTTTGTGGTACCATCCAAGTGCTCCTTTTGAATATTGTTGTTGTTTTTCCCATTTTGTATTTCTGTTTTAGCTTTTTTCATGTTATTATTATTGTTGTTGTGTAGATGTAAGATACGTATGCTAGAACAGTATTCACATAGTCATTCGTATTTGTAGTACATATTTGGAGTAAGTAGTAAAATGAGATTATAGAAATGAAAGTTATTTACAGAACAACAATTTCAAAAGGTTTAATGCTAAAGGCTTTTAGGGATATTAAGAAAGGGAACCGACTTTTGGTATCATACAATTTACTAAAATTTGTTGTCAGCTTTTGGGTTAGAGGAAAGTTCTGTTCATATAATAGAAATAACAATAATAGAAAAAAGAGCTCAATATGCAGTAGCAAACCCAGAAAATTGTTCCTTACCAAGTACATAATGTATGTTTGAATGAGAAATTTCTTTAAACACAACATCTTTTATTTACGTAGCATAACTAATTATTTTCCCGAGTTGGACGTATTTTGGAGGTATAAACATTAACTTAAAAAAAAATATTTAGTTGGACAGAGGTTTGAACGCAGGATACAAACAAGAGGTTCAGTTGTTAGCCCTACATCTTACTACGTTGTCCACGTCCATTTTTTTTTAACATAGTGTTAACCGCCATTCCCGCAATTCGAACTTGAATCTTTTTTTGTTTTGTGGCTTTATGTGCCTTGCGCTCTAGCTAACCCAGCAATGTAAAATGTGATTCATTGTGAGCTTTAATTTTCAATATCCTTTTTTCAGATAAAGCGTGACTCATATCAAACTGCTTTGTCATTTGTTCAGCATCGTTTGGCAAGTTATCATAAAAAGACTCACACCACAACAGCGTCTCCAAGATGTTTAGCTGTTTTACGAAAATCAGCGTGAAATTTTGTTCAGTGATGAGCACATTTCTGATTAAATGGATTCGTTAATAAATTGCCGTATTTGGGCTGATGAGCAACCCAAAGAGCACAAAGAGCTACCGTTACATTCATTAAAAACAACGGTTTGGTGTGCTTTATTGGCTGGTGGAATCATTGGTCCATATTTCTTCAAAAATTAGGAAAATCAGAATGTTACCGTCAATGGTAACCGTTATCGCACCATGTTTACGGACTTTGTGCTCCCGGATATTCAAGCGCATGGTCTCTGTGAGCTCTGGTTTTAACAAAACCTTGTTGAGAAATCATTTTGGTAAGCACTTAATTTCACATTTGGCTACGGTAAATTGGCCACATAGATCGTGCGATATCACACCTTTGGACTTTTTTCTCTGAATAAACCAGCCACGATTAACACTTTGGAAGCCAGCATTACTCGTGTTAATCGCGAGATACCAGTCGCTATGCTCGACCGAGTCACCCAAAATTGGACCTTCCGAACGGAGCACCTCAGCCGTAGTCATGGCCAACATTTACATGATATAATTTTCAGGCAGTAAATTCCCAAAATGGATCTTTTAACCGATAATAACAATTTAAAATTTACGGCGTTTTATTTTACACTAGGCCCGCCAGGTGGCCTAAGTTTGACCACTTGACAACATTTACAGTTAAAATAAATCCTTTTATGCACGTATCGAATATGCAATTCTTATTCAAAAGGGCCACCTAAATTTAAGAGAATAACAAATGTCTTTTCATATTTCCTTTTTTCCGTTATTTTTAAAGAATTTATTTACTATTTTACTATTTTTACAATGTATATGTAATAAAGCTTCGAGTGTAAAAGGTAATATACAGTTTAAATTGCCTGTTCTTAGAAATAAAATAAAAAACAAAATGTATATTGAAAAAACAATAAAAAAAATATGTATATATTTCTGAACCAAAATTTTTTTTCACAAACAAAAAATTTTTGTATGTGTGTTTGCAAGAAAATTTAGAAAACTTTTTAAACACTTTATTCATAAAAATTAATATATTTATATAGTGCATATCTACACAGAAATACATTTAAAACGATATATATTTCATTAAAATCGGTGGACGATAAGATAGTTAGTTAAAAATCAATTACAAAAAAAAAAAAAAAAATTCCCGTATTTATATATAAGATTATAAATCAAACCTCACGATGAATCACTCACCCGCTCTTAATTAGTAGCGATTACATTTAAATGGTAGTTGTTGTCAAAATGTCTATACAGTTTTTGTTGCGATGTCAGCATACAAATATGAAATTTTGTAATGGATCAACTCTATAACTTATTTTTGGTATAAAGGAAATAAGCCGATTGTTCAATAAGAATTCTTTCCGCGAAGGATTGCCTGGTAGAGAAAAAAATTATTAAGTTCAATGTCGTATAATTTACATATTAAAAAGACTGTTTAACCCTTTGACGACGTATTGGACACATATGTCGCATTTGGTTTCTTCATTATATCAGCCACATTTTCCAATGGATTTTGGTTAAATCGATGTTGTTCGATAAAAAAAAACAAACGTGTTCTTCACTATTGATGTCAAAATTTAATTTTAGCTGTTTAAAATCGGCTTATGGGCGTCTCGAAGTAAATTTTTTTTACTTTTAGTTCCTTATACATCATAATTTAAATATTACTGTTGGACTAGATTTTAGGGTTAAATGAACCAATGCCTTTGTAAACTTATGTATCGAGGCATTTAAAAAAATTGCTATGCTTTTCTCAGCAGGGCTTAAAATATGATGGGACTTATGCCACATTCGCCGGCAAACGTAAAAAATAATGATAAATTTGCATTTCTATTTAATTTTTTTAAATTGAAAGCAAAGAAAATCTAAACAATTCTGAAAAAACATAAAAAGTATTAAAAAAAAATTATTTCAAATTTAGAAATCATATTAATCATTCATATAAAGGAAATCAAAGACGAACTGAGTGGAAACAATTTGAAAAAGACCATTTTTGCAGCGCCCCTCTAATATGTTCGACAGGGACACCGAAAAAAGGCTCATGGACGGCGAGCAGCCCTATTTGCCACGCAGTCAGCCCTTTCATTGCCTGCATGGCCGGCACCCAACACAACTTCTAGTCATTGTATTTCCCTAACTCGTTCAGAGATGTAAAACAGTCCATGACTAGTTTGGACTTCACCTCCAAAGAAGATAGTGCTCTAAGAGCGGCTTGGCTATCCGACATAATAAACCATCTCAAGCCCTTTGCCTTCCTCCTCAGACATTCCCCAGCATATATGAGATGGCGTAACTCTCCGCCTAAAAGATTATAGGTTGTTTGTCCATTGTCAAGCCCATTCGTCTGTTTCGAACCGTCGGTGAACCAGACCTGTAGTGCAATTCACTAACTTTTAACACTTTAAAAAGTGTTAACTTTAACCACACATTTTGGTGTTTGCACTAACCACTATGTGATTCACTAACATATTTTTAACCATGGTAAACAGTTTTATATTCCTCTGCTTTCAAATTGATATTATGTGGCAACTCTGCCAAACGAAATGTCAAAATAGGAGAAAAGAACAAAGAAGAATTAAAAAAAACAAACAAAATACCTTTTGTTTGTAAAAGTTCTCTTCAAAGTAAGTAAAACATAACAAATTTTAATTATTTTATTAATATTATAAACGCTTTTAGTTATTAAAATAGAATGGCTAGTTCTACTACCAAAAGAAGCCGTGCGTCTGCCGAGCATCTAAGTCAGATGGTAGACTTTATGGTAAATAACCCGGGACTTGCTGGTGGCAAATTTAAGAAGCTCCACGGGAAATTAGAATGCGACAAGAAGTGGAGCGAGTTGTCCGAAACCCTTAATTGTCTTGGCGGGGCGGTTAAATCGGTCAACCAGTGGCAGGCGGTAAGTAAATATAGTGTAATAAATATAAAACCATTTAAAATTGTTCTTTCTCACAAAGGTGTGGAAAGAATTAAAAAGCCGAACCAGTACCAAAGTACGCGACCGGAAAAGGCAACAAGCGCTTACTGGGAATAAGCCGCTGACTCAAGAGGCGTTAAGTGATCTTGAAAGGCGGGTAGTTGCTATTATCGGGAACGACTACATTGAGGGCCATGGATCCGTTGCCGAAAATGTACCTATGGAAGAGGTAAGTTAAAGTGAAGTTAATATGTGTGTGTGATTAGCTCTAGTAAATTCCTTTTTCCTTTAGAATCTGCAACTTATTCTTGAAGATGGCGGCGAGATTGTATTGCCATCGCCATCAAATATAGAAGAACGATTTGATATGCAATATGATACACCAAGCACTTCCAATAGAACACCTCGAAGAGGGCTTAAAAGAAAACGAGCAGAGGACGATAGCGAAACTAAAAAACAATTTTTAGAGATCGCAAGCAAACAGGCTGATGCTTTAAAGGTATTTATTAACGTGATTTAAATTATCATTAAGAATGAATCTTTATTTGATTTTGCCTTGTTTTTTTCAAGATGCTAGCGGAATGCAGCTCTTCCAACGAAGCTATTAATAAAATAATGGCCGATGCCATAAAAAAGATGGGGGAAGGCCTGAAAGAAACTGCCACTGCGGTTACCAATTTAGGCAATGTCATAAGTAAAATGTAAGTAGCCCTTAAATTTAAAATTTTTTTATCTTAGCTTTTTAAAAAACTTTTTAAAAACTATTACGATTAGGGCTTACTTTTTTTAATTACAATAACAAGAAAAACGTTAATGTAATAAGGACATTATCGATTGGCATACATATGTATATGTATGTACTATGAGTCCTATTCATAATAGTTTATCAGAGGTTTAATAACGATCCTTAATTTTTTGTTTCAGACTTAAAGAGTAAATAATAATTTTTCTGACATAAATATATATTTTTTAATTTTTGTTATTTATTTTTAATTGCTTTTTATTCTTTTTAATTTCTTGTCTCTTGAATTGTTTGCCTAACACTGCAGCCACACGATCAAGTTGTTCTTGATAGTCTTTTACATATACAGTTTGTCAAAATTTCCAAAAATTGGAAGCTGTGACGTAGGCTGCACGCAATTTTGAAGCAATTTACTTTCAAGATGTCATCAAGAGAACAATTTATAAAGACAAACGATAAATTTTCTCACCAAACTTGTAATCAGCTGTTTTCTTGAACGTAAATTGATACACTCACTTGTAAGAGAATTTTAAAGGCAAGTTCGCTTCAATTTTTAAAAGTATGAGTGTATTGGTAAAAAAGTGTGAGTGTATTAAAAGTTGATAGACAAAACTTGATCGTGTAACCCTCAAGTAATATATTTTTTTTAATTTTTTTTTTATCAAATGTTTCTTTAATTTCTTTGAATGATGTTTAGTTTATCTTTTTATTTATTTTTTATTTCACATTTTATTTAACAGTACCCACTGCCTATGCGCCAATAGCACAATTGTTTTATTATTTTCTTTTTTATAGTTTTTTTGTTTATTTATTAAATAATGTACTTGAATTGTTTGTTATGTTCTTTACTATTTTTATTTTTTTTATTTCATTGAATGTTTATTTTATCTTTTTATTTATTTATTAACAGTACCCACTGCCTATGCGCCAATAATACAATTTTTTTTATATTTTCTTTTTTATATATTATTTATTTATTAATTAATGTACTTGAATTGTTTGTTATGTTCTTTATTATTTTTATTTTTTTTATTTCATTTAATGTTTAATTTATCTTTTTATTTATTTATTAGCAGTACCCACTGCCTTTGCGCCAGTAGTACAATTTTTTGTTTTGAACAAAGAGCGCTTCCTTGTACATAATAAATATGTATATAAATATATGAATAAAGTCGTTTACTTTAAAATGTTTTAAAAAAAAGAGTTTTATTTAATAAAATAGGCAAACATATACACAAATATACAAAAATAATACATATATATGAATACATAACCACCCTTATAATAAAGGTGAATATGTACGTTTGCATATGTATTATTATGATTGCTAAACTTACAATCTATAACAAGAGTTGGACAACGCTTTCTACAGCAGTTGTTAAATACTTTTTGACCATTTCTACTAAACACATTTTACTTGAAATTTACATAGGCAATTAATATGCAGTTCTTAGAAAGAAAGTAAAAGGTGTTACTTTCTTCCTATTAATTATTACCTATGTAAAATAATTTGCAATTAAGCGGTCTTGGACACGTTTCGCTATTGAAGATGGTAGGTTTGGATTTACTAAATCGCTACTTGTATTATTCGCTGAAGTCTCAAACTCTGCTTCATAGCGTTGGTCGTGTAAATTTATATTGTGCAACGTTGCGCATGCGTTTACACCTTTTCCGGCAAAGCCAGGATCATATAAAAGGACTCTTTGCTTAGATAAGCATCGCCAAGTTCCTTTTAGGACGCCAAACAGTCGTTCAACCGGATTACGAGCCTTACACAAGGCCTCATTGTAACGAAATTTAGAACTTCCTTCTAATTGGTTTGGTAGAGGAGTCATTTACCATGGCTCCAAAGGGTATCCAGAATCTCCTGTAGATTTTTATGTGTTATTTTATAAATTGATAGGTTTAGTTTTTTATGTAAAAGTCTTAAATTTACATACCAATTAAAAACATATTGTGGTTTCCGTTTTCGAAACTTCGCTGCATGACTCTTCGAACTGCAGAGGAGCTCCATACGTAAGAATCATGTCGTGCTCCTGGGTATTTAGCATTTACATTTAAAATTTTCAAATTGGGATCACATATCTGCACGTATATAAAAAAAAAATTTTATTGTTGTTGTTGTTGTTTTTTTTAAAGCTGTTCTTACCATTTGGACATTAATTGAGTGGTAGCCATGGTGATTGACGTAAGCTTCTTCATGACTTTTTGGAGCTAATATTGCAACATGTGTGCAATCGATTGCCCCGATTGTACCCGCAACAAAGGGTGAAGAAGCTGATGCAAAAATTGCTTTTGCAGTTTGACGTTCTTCCTGAGTCATTGGGAACTTTATATTGGCACAAAACATCGTACTGTTAATTGCATCAGTTACTCTATGTATGCAACGGCTTACTGATGATTGGCTCATGGATATACCCCATTGCTCTCCTACAGGCCGTTGGAAACATCCAGTTGCATAGAAACGTAAAGTCGCTAGCACCTGAAAAAAAATATATATTTTCTATAATAATGTTTGACACTGTATATATACATACCTGTTTTTCAGACGATATTCCAGTAATCCTAGAACCTTTTAAAAGACCATCAAGTTGTGACACAATTTCTTCAGCCAATTCCGGACTTAAACGGTAGAGTTTTTTAAATTCTGTTGATGCCAACTCAAAAGGCTCATCTGTATCACGAAGTTCACGCCGGTTAACTAAAGGAGCATTATCAAATGACTCATTATCCAATAAATTGTAGACTAAATACTCCAAAGCCATTGTATTCAACGATTGTTATGTACACAGTTAACAAACACTTTTCTAAACGGATTTAACCACACAAAAAATGCTGCTGTTAATAAACCACAATTTGTTTTGCTAAAAATAACAGCTGACTGAAACAGCTGGCTTTAAACACCAGCAGATATCGTTTAAAATGTTAGTGAATAGCAAAATGGTTAATTTTGTGGTTAACATTTTTAAACGGAACATTTGTGGTTTAAAAAGCATAGTGAATCGCACTACTGGTATATTAGTCTTATGGTTCTGATGATATTGCCAGAAACAAATTTCTGGCAATATCATTCACAGGTATAATTATCCCAAAGAAAGCTCTCAAATTTTCTATACATTTAAAAAATAGTTTACCATACTGCTTACAATAAAGTTTTGCTAAGTATGTTATGTCCTCTTTAAGTCGAACTCACATACTGTATTGAAGGCTGTTCAAACGGATGGGACCCCCTCATTAGCGCTTTCCTTTTGGGGTTAAAACTTGTCAGTATATATAATCAGGGTGAAATAAGCTCGCGAAACGTAATTGGCTTTGTTTAACTAAAATTAAACTAAAGTTGTTTGGTTGCTTCAGATTTAAAAACACCTTTTGCCATTGACGCATCAGTTTTATAACTTTAGCTAGTGGAAGGGTTTTCGGTCTGAAAATGTTTTTGATCTCGGCTTCGACCGCTTAATCCGTTAATTTGTCGAAAGCATCTCTATATTCGATGCCAAATCACATGTTTTTCATCTTCAGTGTTCGATTCGTTCAAAAGGTGTATAATTTCATTATCAGTTTAAGAAAACTACAAAATGTTTTTAATTGTTCAATGCATTCGGTCCCAAATTTTACCTTTTTTTTGTTGTTAAATATTAAACGAATAAAAAAATGGGGAAAAATTTAGATGTAGTTTTTGTAACATGACATAATTCTTCATAGAAGATAAAGGTTCTCACTTATATGCCCCATCTGCTACAGACGAGAAAAATTTTGTTTTAATCTGACCTTCAAGATTCAAAAACAACAGCGTCAAAAGTGGTCTTACTCAAATAGTTACATAACATTTTGTGTAACTGTTTTATATTCTGATCGTATTGTGATCCTACTTAAATAGAAAACCCAGTTTTAACTTCATTAATAGAGTAACTTTTCCTCTAAATTCGAAGACATAGAATGTCCTATGGATTAATACAAATTAGGAAACATATTTAATCTGGAATTGCAGGCATATAGGGTGATTCAAGAACGTCAGTTACAAAGTAACTCGCCTTTCAAATTCATTCGACAACGCAACCGTGTTTACAGTATCATCTGCCCCAAAGTGCAGCAAAAATAAGGAAACTGTGCTTCCTTAAACTTGATAATACATTTCTGACTTTGAGTGCAAAGTGGCTGTTAGCTGTTTTACGAATATGGATCTTTTAACAACCAGACCTGTAGTGCGATTCACTAACTTTTAACTCTTTAGCAGGTGTTAACTTTAACCACACATTTAGATTTTTGCACTAACCACTATGTGATTCACTAACTTATTTTTAATCATGGTAAACAGTTTTATATTTCTTTGTATTCAAATTGATATATCGTGGCAACTCTGCCAAGCGAAACATCAAAATAGGATAAAATAACAAAGAATAATAAAAAAAACCTTTTGATTTATAGATTTTAAATAGTTTTGTGCAAAATGCGTAAAACATAACTAATTTTTATTATTTAATTAATTATTTTATTTTATTATTTTATCAATTAAGTAAACGCTTGTAGATATTTTAATAGAATGGCTAGTACTGCTGCCAAAAAAAAAAAAGCCGCGCGTCTGCCGAGCAGCTGAGGCAAATGGTTGGATTTATGATACATAAGTAGGAAGCTCCACGAAACATTGGTGTGCGACAAAAGGTGGATAAATTGTAGCCTAAATACCTCAAAGTCAAAATATCGACAATAAATAAACACTTTTCTAAACGGATTAAGCCCCACCAAAAATGCTGGTGTTAATAAACCACAATTTGTTTTGTTAAAAATAACAGCTGACTGAAACAGCTGGCGTTAAAAACTATTAGATATCGTTTAAAATGTCAGTGAATAGCAAAATGATTAATTTTGTGGTTAACATTTTTAAACGAAACATTTGTAGTTTAAAAAACATAGTAAATCGCACTACTGGAACGCGTACAATCGACCTACTGTGCAGGGAATTGCCAAGATTATAAAGAAATTTGAAGAGACTGGAAGCGTGACAGATATGGTCAGACTTTGCATCATCCGTTACCGTGAATTCAGAGCGCTTTGGCGGTAAGATAACCGAATTTTTTCGCCCGCAGTTGAGGGTTATGAACTGGACGATATGTGGTTTTAACAAGAGCGGCTAATTTCCCGTTTTTGTGACATCAATTGGCCACCAAGATCATGTGATTTGACGCCGTTGGACTTTTTGTGGGGCTATGTCAAAGACGGTGTCTACGCGGAACATCCCCTAACGTTGGAGCATTTGAAAACCACCATTCATAAAGTTTTTGCTGAGATACCGAACGTAATGTGCGAAACAGTAGTCGAAAACTACCTCAAAAGGATCGGCTGCTGCGATTAACCCAAAGGCGGCCATTTCAATGTCATTGTACCTCGCACATAATGATCCTGACATTATTATGAATTAAAAGTTAAATCGAAGATATACTTGTAACTAAATTTTATTTAGCTTTACTTGTGAAACCGAAAAATGGATAACCCGTTATAATGATGTTTTGAAACTCAGCCATAACTTCAGGATCGTCATGAAAGAGATAATTGGCTCCAAGTACAGCTTTGGAATAATAAGCACCCCTTCACCCAGGTTAAGTGAGGTGTTTCTTTAACGAAAATTTGTAAGCATATGATGGTTAATTTAACCATATTAATGTTACCGAGAACCACATTATGGTTGAATTAGCACTCCATCATGAAGCCACAACCATAATATGTTTGCCTCCGAAGATGTTATGGTTAATAATAACTAAAATATGTTCAACACTTATCTTATAATAGTATTGTTCTTCTTCAACCATAGCACGTGTCTGTTAGAAAAGAGTAAAATACTATTGTTAAAAACAAATTATTGTCATATTTAACCATAACATTTTTAAAGGTAGCCATAATATGGTTGTCACTTCGTAATGGACGACTAATTTAACTATAATATGGTTGCCGTTGAGAATAATATGGTTAAATTAACCATCATATGTTTAAAAACTTGCTAACAAAAAAGTTTTGTTGGAGGTTACATATTGCAAAATGTTTTTTCTCTGTGTATATTTACAGTGAGAAAGGGGAGAGAAAGACTGACTAAGCAAATTACTGCGGGATCAAAAAATCCATTAGGTCCTTATGTTTAATTGATTATTTATAAAATTTTCATTATATTTGTATAGATAAATTAAATAAAACGTTTTATTGGAACAAAGGGCGCCAACGAACACTTTCCATCTACGACGATTATTAGGTAATGATTTAACTTGGTTCCATGTCATTCCATGACCTTCGTATTCGCTTTTTACATTTATAATCCAGGTAAGACGTGGTCGATGGGGTCCTCGTTGGTCTTGGGGATGCCACTCCTTTGCTGTTCGTGATATATCCATTTCCATTTTCGCATTTTTATTACGCTTTCAAAACAAATAGTTTGCACAAAACAGCCCCAAAAAATTTCCTTAAATGTTGTTGCAGAAACCCAATGCACCAATTTGGCATGTAACACTACATTCCAACCCTTTTAATCAAAATTCAGTTTTATTGGCATCTCTATTAAACCTACAGCAGCTACCCTTATGTACAAAGTTTTCATATAAAACTTTCAAAAAACTTCCCTTAAAAGCCCTCTGGGCAACACTTAAAAAAAAAATATTTCGCTAGAATTTCATATTGCAATCATTCGAATGTTGCCTAAGTATTACCTGGTAGACCATGTTAGTCAAGCACCAATTTGGATTAATGAAAGCCAATCGAATAAAAAGTGCGTACAAGTAACATGAATATTCATGTTTAACACACCGCTTTCAAATACTCCAAGCTTGCCACCAAAGCACCCACGACCCACAACGATCCGTTTTGTTTTAGTTGGCAAATATGCAAGAAAAATCCCATTCATTTTAACGATGATAACTGAGCCTTCAGATACACAACACACAGCAACGGCAGCACGTAAAAAAGAAGATGAAAAGAAAAAAAAGAGTTCATATGAAAAACGAACAAAATTTATAATATCGAACTTGTTCAACAATACTGTATTAACTCAAAATTTAAAAATTTTCAGTAGAAGCAAAACAATTTTTTATTTAACATTAAATTCATATGAAAAACCATTTTTAAACTAAACGTTTCATTACCAAAAAGTAGATATTAATATAACGTGTAGATTTTTCTCGAAAAGTGAAAATATAAAAATGTTGAGTTAATACACTATTGTTGAACAAGTGGGATATGCAAGTTAGATTGGAATTTTTTATGCTCATATTTTCTTTTTACGAGCTTTTATGTGGCCCATTGACCAGTTTTATTTGGTTGGTTTCACTTCTTTCTTTTTTGTCTCTCCGCTGCTGCTGCAACTGCTTCATTGTGTCTCTCTATGGCTTTGAAAATATTATCATGTACAACTTTCAATGTAAAGCAGAGATGGCAAATTGAGTATTTTACAAACCAATAAATCGTGATGTTTCTGTAGACAATAGTGAGAAAAAGCATAATAATATCTTTAAAGTCTAACCCGCTTATTCGTAAACGATTGTTTAATTTAACAAGAGTTTATTAAGGAAAATTTTCATTTTTTGTTAACCTTTATTAAATTTTAATTATTTGTTACGAACAGGAATATAAAAGTTTACCAACTGAGCA
Organism: Pollenia amentaria; assembly: GCA_943735925.1. Lineage (NCBI taxonomy): Eukaryota > Metazoa > Arthropoda > Insecta > Diptera > Polleniidae > Pollenia > Pollenia amentaria. The sequence continues at coordinate 191,121,018 of OX031008.1, read as the reverse complement.
CAAAAAAGTTGTTATCAACATTTCCTGTATATAAATTTAATATTTGATAAAATTTCTTTAATGGAAAAACAATCGATTACACAGAACTGTAAAATTTGCAAAAGGTCGAAACCCTGGGACCAACTTATACTTTTCTAAAGGCTTTAGTTGCGCTTAATCCAAATCTGTACTCATCACATCAGGTTTTCCCGATATCTTCGTTTAAAGTTAAAAAACTCAGTTTTTCGTCATATGCGAGACGTTATAACTGCTCAAATTTTTATTTATTTACATCGGGTGATCCATCGTGAAGTTTGATTTATTATGTAAAATAAAGCACATAAATTTTAAAATGAGCTTAAAATTTTTATTATCGGTTAAGAGAACAATTTATGAAATTTACTGTTTGAATTTTTTTTTTTTTTATTAGTTATTTAATCTTCATATATTTAATATGAAAAAATAATAATTGAACCAAAGCCGCGAATAAAAAAGTTGTAAAAGCCACTTTTTTCCAAAGCTGTTTTTTTGTGGATTACCATTAACATTACTCTCTTACACTGTTTGAACATCAAATCACCCAAAATTATGCACTTTAAAACCTTCAAAATGCGGTACAAAGAGTCAGCCGGTGGAAGAACGTTGTAAGTTACTAACAAAATGATACAAACGAAATGATTTTGCAACGTGGAATAACGTTTTAAAAGCCGCTTGCGTAGTGGAAAAACGTTTTAAATGACATCGCAATTGTGGATATGAAACGTTTTTTCCACTAAAAAAAAAATTATAAACTGTAATTTAGCATGTAATTTTAAATTCGATTTTCTTAATATTTTGCATAAGATTTTTTATTGTCATTATTTTTGATAATCTAAAAAGAAAAGTTAAAAAATTGTAATCCTGCCTGTTAAAAACGTTTTTTTGCTCTCCTGAAAAAATTTATTTTGTAACTTACAACGTTATTCGCGGCTGTGCTTCAATTAATCAATCTTATCCTCACTTCACATGAATAAGTTCAAGTCGAATGTTCACAAACACCACTCCCGCTATCCTCCTTCCCCTAACCTTTTTCCATAGTTCCAACACAATGCATTGCATTTGTAGGGGAAATCCCCTGAGTGCTGGTCCTAACCAAAAAAATAAATTAATAAATATTGTATTTTATGTTCTGCCAGCACAGAAAAACTAAAAAATTGTCTCTACACAGAAAAAATTTTTGCCAAAAATTTTTTAATTATATAATTAATTGGTGAACATTAATTTCTTCAATTATTTTTTTTTGTTTGCTGCAATTAATTTTTTTAATCAAAACACAAAAATGTAAATATTTTTGTATAAGTTGTGTATTTTTTTAATTGATGCAATTAATTTTTTAATTGATTAAATTTGTGTGGCATGACTCGAAAATACAAATCCGTTAATTGATATGATCAATTCTTTTGCAGGGGCAAAATTAGTAAAAAATTTAATTGTCTGAACGAATTGTTTAATTAAAGTCGATTTTCTATTTTTTCTGTGTAATCACCAAATTTATAGCAAATTAATACGAATAATATCAAGCCAACAATTTGTTAATTTTGTACCTATTACCAAAATGATAATATTAATTACTGAAAATTGTAAAATTGTGAATATGTTTTTTCAATAAATGATATTTTTAATTTTAATTAAAAAATCATTTATTTATGTTGTCCGTCAATTTAATGGGCCTAGTGGAAACATGAACAACTTAAGCCCCTTAATGTTTAGGATATTTTCTTATAGCTGCATGAGAACTATCGCTATATATAACTATGGCTTGACAGCTGTGAATATCAAACTGTGTTGACATTTTTGTTCAGTTAGGTTTAGCAGGTCATCATGAATCTTTTAACGCTAGAACAACACTTCCAAATTGTGGAAATTTAATTTGAAATATCGATCGATTATTCTACAAACATTTTGCGATTTACGATAAAAAGTTTTCTATTTGCAAGTCAATCGATTATTTGCTATCTTCGATAATCTGGTAAGCATTTTCTGTCCATTCAATAGAGATTCTTTTGGAAAAAAAATTATCTTTTCTTCACAAACAGAAAACAAATCTTTAGACAAATGTATAAATTTTTCGTCAAAATGTTATTGATAAAGTTATAAAGTTTTCATGATATCGCTTAAAAATATCGCAATCTGTGAAAACTGGGCATTTTTACGCCCTCGCAAGTGAAGTGTCAACAATCGTAGGAGAATTCATTTACACAAACTTCGTAAATTTGCCCAACAATTTCGACTCGTAAACTTGGGCAGTTAGTTCAATTGTGCATTCATACAGATTTTTTTGAATGCTAACCGTCGTTTTCAACAAAAATTCAAAAAGTTTCGTCAATAATTTGAGCAAATTAGTCTTTTTGCTTGCTTTATTTATAGATTTTAAAAAACAAATTTCACATTTTAATCACAAATTTCAACTTTTTTTCTATTCTATTCGTTTATAACAAACTGCCATTAACATCCAGGCCCCCGATATCGAACGACAGCTTAATAGAGCGACAACAAGTCACTCATTGTCATTCTCTTAAGCATCTCACTAACTATCGACTTGTCAGTTGACAGGTTTTACGTCGCAAACGTAATTCATTTATTTATTGTCAAATTAGTGTATTGCCACATCATCAATTCCATAAATTAAACGCTAGTTTGTCATTAAAAATCTACAAAACATATAAATTAAGCCAAAAATTAGAACTCTGGCTACAACCAAATCAGAAAAGAAAGAAGTAAACAAAAAACAATCAAAGCAGTAAAAAAAAATAAAGAACAGAATTTTATAAAAAATATAACAACCTATATAATTTTATAAGTGGTGGTGTTTTAAAAAATTTAATAAAAAAAAAAATATCTAGTGTTTGTGTGTAAAGAAAATGTTGTTAAATATTTTAACAGAATGCCTATGTCGACAATTACGACACAAGTGACTGATTATGACATTTGTGGTCGGATAATATTTCTTAGTGGGCCGCAAATGTGTATGAAAACTGTTACGTTATCAGTCGCTTGCATTGTCGATCGACTTGTCGTGCTGAAAATTGTTAGTGGGCCAAAAATCAGCTGTTTGATGTTGAAAATGCAAACGAACGATAGCGGTCGGCCAGGTTGTAATTGTTTAAAGTTGTTTGTTTTTGTATACACAAAAACTAAAATGAGTCTTCATGAAACGAGTTTTGCCTGTTTTCCCATTTGCAAAAATGAAAATTTTAAGCGATATGATGAAACCCCTTGTAAATGATTCTTTTAAAATTATTTTTAATCATTCGAAACGAAAGTAAAAAAAAAAATTTTTTTCAATGATACACAGAAAAACTTACCAGTAGTATTTTATTATTTAAAAAGTATTTCAATTTAATTAATGTGTTAATTTAATTAATAAGTTTTTTAGTAAAAAGAAAATTAAAAATAACATTTTGATTCATTTAAGATTTTAGTTTATTTGAAATAAATTTTTGATTACAAAAAATCTTAATGGATATTTTCGTTTGAAATAAAATAATTTAAACTTCTTGAAATGTTGTTGCGAATTTTCAAAATATAGAAAAATGTTTATATTTATCGAAAGAAACCATTATGAGTATGCTTGTAGAAGTAATTTTTAGTCAATTTGACGTTCAGTGTTTAAACTGCCAAGAATTTGGTCATACTAGGGCATACTGCTATTTACCCCCTGTTTGTGTCGTATGTAGAGAACTACATGGTACCGTTCAGTGTGATAAGTCAAAAAATGACCCTAATGTAAAAAAATGTAGCAACTGTGGTGGTAATCACACTGCCAACTATAGAGGATGTCCGGTATATTCTATTGTCAAGCGTTCTGTTGGACAGAAACTTAATCCCCCTCAAACGCAGGCAACTTATCAAGAAAACACTAACGGCGTTCAAATACCGCAGCCAAATAATAACAGAACCTCGTACGCTAATGTCTTAAAATCTAATCATATGCCATTGCAAGGTGATTTACCAAATAATGACGAAATTCCCACTTCTAATTTAACTCGGCTAGAAAAAACCATGGAAACATTAGTGCAAACCGTTAACAATTTTACCAACACAATGGGTAACATGATGCAAGAAATGTTAAGAATGCAATCGATGTTATTGCAAGCTGTACTAAATAAGCCATGAACTGTCTAAAAATTTGTTTTTGGAACGCAAACGGCATCCGCCAACATAAAAATGAACTAGAATACTTCCTTAAAAATAAACAAATCGATGTTATGATGGTTTCTGAAACTCATCTGACCTCGAGAAATACGTTTAAAATCAATGGTTATATATTATATGATACCAAGGACCCTCGAGGTAGAGCTTGTGGAGGTTCTGCCATTTTGATAAAAAACCGAGTAAAACACTACTTAATGTGTGATCATCGTGAAGATTATCTCCAAGCAACGACCATTTGCGTTGAGGAATTAAATCGAAACCTAGTTATTTCATCAATATATTCACCACCTAGATTTTCAATATCAGAAAGCCAATATAATAAATACTTCAAAGCATTAGGACCCTGCTTCCTGGCTGCTGGCGATTATAACGCTAAACATACTTTCTGGGGGTCACGACTTATTACGCCTAAGGGTCGTGTTTTGTTTAACACAATTCGTAAAATGGATCTAAATGTGGTCGCGAGCGGTGAACCAACATATTGGCCTACTGATCAGCAAAAAGTTCCAGATGTCATAGATTTTGGAGTGGTTAAAAACATCCCCGCAGAAACGATTTATGTTGAGGCTTCCTTAGAATTATCTTCCGACCACACGCCTACAATTGTTACTATAATGATTCCAAATAGAATCGTATCGCCGTCTGGGTACTTATCCAAATCACCCTCACAAATAAATTGGTTAAAATATAAAAAATATCTTAGTGCCCATTGCACAGAAAATATTCCGCTTAGCACACCGGAGAGTGTGGATCTCGCTATTGTTAATTTTGACAGTTATCTTAAACTAGCTGTTCAACATTCCAGCATAACACTCAAAAAAACCAAAAACAAAATCATATATTCTACAGATGTCGAGCGTCTATTGACTGAAAAAAGGAGAGTTCGAAGAGAGTGGCAATTGCACAGATCCCCCCAACTTAAGACTTTATTAAAAGAGTGCACAAAAAGGCTAAGAAAGTTACTGCAGTCCCAAAAAACTGCATCCTTTGAAAAATATCTTAAGGAACTTGATGCAACTCCACAATCAGACTACTCATTATGGCGTGCAGCTAGAAATCTTAAAAGACCAGTTATCACTAAACCACCATTAAGAAACTTAAACGGAAGTTGGGCAAGAAATGATATAGAAAAAGGAAATCTTTTTGTTAATCATTTGAAAACCGTATTTACCGCTCACACATCTCTCGATATGGCGGTCGAGTTACCACCTGTTGCTGTTAGAGCAGCTGTTCCACTAAGATTTGAGATAAGAGAAATCGAAAAGGCTATTCATGATTTAAACCCGAAGAAAGCCCCTGGTTTTGATAAGATCAGTAACAAAATGCTTTTGGAGCTACCCAGCATAGCAAAGAAAATTATTCTCTTTATTTTTAATGCTATTTTACGCCTTGAATACTACCCTCAGGAATGGAAAGTATCATTAGTTACCATGATACCTAAATCAGGAAAGGATCCTACAAAAGTTGAGTCATATAGACCTATAAGCTTATTGTATATATCAAAGCTGTTTGAGAAGCTGTTAGTGTCAAAATTAACCCCAATTTTAAATGTAAATAGATGTATTCCTAACCATCAATTCGGCTTTAGAAGAGAACATAGCACAATCGAACAAACCCATCGTATAGTTAACGCCATAAGAAAAGCCTTTGAAGAAAAAAAATATTGTTCCGCCTTCTTCATCGATGTTTCCCAAGCTTTTGATAAAGTCTGGCATGAAGGGTTATTACATAAATTGAAGCTAAACTTACCAGTAAACACACACAAGCTGTTAGAAAGCTACTTAGTCGGTCGAAAGATTATTATTTAAGAAGGTGCTTTTATAAGTTCTCCTCAGCCAATTGACGCTGGAGTCCCTCAGGGAAGCATCATGGGCCCACTGTTATACCTAATATATACCTCAGACATGCCAACAAACAACCACACCCTAACTTCAACATTTGCTGATGATACAGCTTTTTTAAGCGTGCACGAAAACTGTCATGAAGCTTCTCGCTACTTGCAGGATCATATATTTGAACTGGAAAAGTGGTTAAAACAATGGAGGATAAAGGTTAATGAGCAAAAATGCGTACATATAACATTCAACTTGCGTCGGGAGTCATGTTCCCCTATTAAAATCAATAATCAATTAGTGCCCCAACAATCGCATGTAAAATATCTCGGAATTCATCTAGATCGGCGTTTAACATGGAAATGCCATATAGAAGCAAAACTAACACAAATGAAACTAAAAGCAATTCAACTTAATTGGCTTATTGGAAGAAACTCTGTTCTTAGTCTCGATTGTAAACTTCTACTTTACAACTCTATCTTAAAACCAATTTGGTGCTACGGTATTCAGTTATGGGGCACTGCCTCGGCTTCTAATATCGAAAAAATTCAAAGGCGACAAAATAAACTTCTTCGAATAATCACAGCCGCTCCCTGGTATGTTAAAAACTCAAATATTCACAAGGATCTCAATGTGCCGTTAGTAAAAACTATTATTACGAACTATGCAGTAAAATATTTAAAAAGACTTGAGTCGCACCCAAATCCACTAGCTCGAAATATTTTAAATTACAGCGGCCACTCTAGATTAAGGAGAAGAGATACAGCAGGACTCATCAGACAAGAAGAGCGCTAAACATCTACATATGTGAACAGAAACCGTGAAGAGAAAAATTTTCGTCTAGCATTGGAAGGACAAAAATAAAGTATTAGTATAAGATTTGATTAATTATTGTTAGTTCATATTTAATATATGAAGATTCAATAAATAAATAATGAAAAAAAAAAAAAAAAAAAAAAAATTTGACATTTGTTGCTGCCACATATCCTACACATATTTTCAAAGCTATTTTGTAAACAATAAACATTAATGTCGCAATATACAGTATTCGGTATAGCCAACGATATGTTTGATCGGGTTCGGTGCAAAACAACTTCCGGAAAACTCTTTAAACTCGTTATTTCCAAAACGGAGGAGGTGGCACAACATATATTCGCGTAACTCAAAAATGATTTAGTTTATTGAAATTCCGCAATAAAATTACCTTTAGGAAAGGCTAAACTTTTTTCTAATCTTCGCTGTCGTTTTGGAAACATAATTTTTTTTTGCAAATAAAATAAAATTTATAAAATCATAAATGCTTTTAATTTTTCTAGACGTATAAAAAAACTAAGTTGCAAAGTTTATTCAATAAACTTAACTGTTTTTGTGTTGCGCTAATATATGTTGTGCAACCTACTCCATTTTCGAAATAGCGGTATATCTCGAAAACAAAAGCTAACCTAAAAAATCGGTAAACACCATTGGATTCAGAGTACCCGAATTAGGTTAAAGCGCCAGGTGCCCGCTTGTCAACTAGCACAGTGTTATTATTAACACAAAGTTTATGATAATGATTAAAGTGTTCAATTTTGGATGTGGCTCACTGTATAAATTATATTTTTTAGTTTTAAAAAATCTTAATAATAGTTTGCTTTTTACTTTGCTTCAGAGACTACACGATGAAGGTTATCAGGGATTCGCCACAGCCGAATACAGATTTATTGGTTGTTATACCCACAGCACAATATTGAATAGGGTATTGTTCGTTTACTCTCATGTGTGTTACTCATAAAAATAAAGGTTCTTTTCAGTATATCGATCGACTCCGAAATACATTCTTAGTTGATCTTACAACCAGGGACGTGGAGTCGTCAGAAAAAAGTATTTAATCCGACTCCGAAGGCTGAAATTTTTTAAGTTCGACTCCGACTCACGACTCCGACTCCAACTACTCTAACTTTGTTGCTCAATGTATATGGGACTTGTCCTTTTTTGACTTTAAATTCTTTTTATACCCTTCCCACTAGTGGTGAATGAGGGTATACTAAGTTTGTCATTCCGTGTGAAACTTTTTTATTATATAACTAAGACCCCATGCAGTATATACATTCCGGCTCCTTGAGTAATTCTAAGGCTATTTAGCCATGTCCGTCTGTTTGTCCGTCTGTTTAAAACACGCTCACTTTCGAAAAACGCAAAAGAAAATAACAAACTTGGTCTCAAATTGCTTGTAGATAACCTAAGCAGTTTGGGATTGATATCCAGCAACATCGGTTCAATATGATCAAAACTATGGAATAAAATGTTTGATACAAAATCTAACATAAATGGTGGAATAATACACGGAATGATATTAAATTTTGCACAAATTCGTTTAATACGACTGCAAATCTTACCATTAAATTTCGTTAAGATTGGTCCATAATTGGCCATAGGACTCATATAAACCCTGCTCCCGGAAAACATCTTAGTACGCCCATAATTTACATTAGATCGTACACAGAAAAAAGGGTTTTCTCAATTAAAAAAATGGTTCAAAAAGTATTTAAATTTTATTAATGTGATAATTGAATCAATTATTTTTTCAGTTAAAAGAAAATTAAAATAAATTTTCAATTAAAACTTTAATTAAATAACAAAACATCTTAATTGACTTTTTTCGTTTAAAATAAAATAATTTAAGCATGTAAGAATTGTTGCTAGGAATTTTAATCTTTATTTAAAGAAATTAACACATTGTTTGATATGGCAAAGTTTTTTGATCACTTTTTTAATTAAAATTAAAAATATCATTTATTGAAAATATTTTTTTAAAATTTTAAAATTTTTAGTAATCAATATAATCATTTTGGTAATAGGTGCAAAATCAACAAATTGTTTGCTTGATATTATGAATTTAGAACAAATTCGGTGATTGGAGAAATTTAATAATTTTTTCTGTGTATATTGAGCAGCCTTCTGAAATTCACTGTTAACGGTAAAACTTATTACACTGCTGTATTGAAATTTATTCTAATTTATTTTTTGTAATGCCAGAAATCTGTCTTCAGAATTTTGGGATGATTGGTCCGTTATTTACCATAGATCCAATACAAATAACGCTCCTAAAAATTATTTTAGTTTGGCTAACATTTTTACGAATCATGATATTGAACTCAAGCCAGTTCAAAGTTCTAACAAGAAACGCATAAAATTTTCTTATTGTCGGTCAATAATTTAATTCAGGTCTAAGCCGCAACTAATTTTAATGATGACGTTCGTATTTGTGAAGCTTAGTTAATAATATATACGTATTTATCATATAGAGCCCACTCCTGTCGGTGGAGGCTATCAAAGATTAGGCAGAGCCGAATATAGCACTCTAACTTGTTTTAATTGAAATTAAAAATATCATTTATTGAAAAAATTCACAGTTTTAAATTTTAAAAGTTTTAGTAATTAATATAATAATGTTGGTAATAGGTGCAAAATCAATCAATTGTTTGCTTGATTCTATGAATTTGGTATGTCTTTACTAAAGAGATCGATTATTCGACTTTTTTCAAATACCGGTTTTCGAATAGTACGAAAAGTTACTATTTTTAAAAACCAGGTTTTCGATTAAACATATTTTAAATAACCGGTTAACCGGTTTTAATTCGAATACTGTACAACACTAAAATCAAATAAGTTTTTGTAATAGAACGTTTATTTGAATAACAACAAAACCATTCACAAAGATAAGGATCCAACAAAATTCATATATATATGACTTAAGGTTTGTTTAGACCTAACAAATATTTGACGATAAAATCCAAGTAAATGTGACCAGTAAATTGATCAAACTTTAGTTTTATTTTTAACAATTTTTATTTATTTACTAAACTTTATTTGTAAGAAGATAATTTAACAATGTAATTTAGAAATTTAATAAATTTATTATTTGAGATATTCACCCATATTTATTTTAAATGAGTTTTAATTTGTAAGTGGTTAAACATTTCTATATAAATCAGACGACTTCAACCATATTTTTGAAAAGTTGCAAACAGCATCTCTTATCCAGGATTATATATTTCAAATTATTTTGTTTGAGCATCATAGAAACGAATAGTTATATGAACATGCGTTTTGTATAAAATATTTGTCAATTCGTCGACCACAATTTAAAACCTCACATGACATTGTTTGATTACTTCAGTATTGTTTTTTAGTTATTGGTGTTTTAATAAATAAAACTGATGCATTTTTTTCATATCGTTGGTTCCCCCGAATTATTGTAGTTTTAATAGTGAAGAAATGCTAGAACTTCTTAAGAGCTCTTAGTGCCTTAAAGTCCTCGGCAAAACAACGGGTTAATATTTCACCCAATGATTAATTTTAGGCAGCGTGTTTTAGTAAAGTATTATTTGTCGACTCTTTAGAACTATTTCGAACGGAGTTAAGTTTTCTTTAGAGCACATTAATGTCAAACATGTGGACTAATTAAAGATGATTAATAAATCGTGATGTAGAAAACACTTTGCAACTTATTATTTAAGGGCACTTCAAGCACCTAACTTTGTCTTTTTAGTCCCATTCGAAATATCTCTAGAAATAACATCTTTCAATTTTTTTTTTTTTTTTTTATTTAAATTTTTCTTTATAAATATTATGGATCTTATATCTAGTCCCGCGAAGCAATTTGGCTTATCTGCAGGATATAAAAATATATTTAATATTTAGAATACTCTCGCACAAACTATTATTTAGTATTTTGAACAGTTTTTGGTTTTTTTACAAGGATACATTGACATAATGTTTTTTTTTTAGTTTTGTTACATTTTGTTTCGACAGTATTCATAAAAAGTTTAAGTTTGCCCAATATTCAATTAGAAAAATACTTAAATTACGGGTACATCTACAAGAGCAAGGAAAATGTATATAAGTTACACATTAAATTAACTGGTTTATTATACCAAAATAACCGGTTTATTCGATATTCGAAAAATGAACATTTTAAAATAACCGACTTGGGCATGGCTAAAATAACCGGCTAAAACCGGTCGAATAATAACCGTTCGATCTCCCTAGTCTTTAGTGATTATAGACAATTTTTAATTATTGTATGTATGTGTATGTAAGATATCCCATCGTTGGATATACAATATTTTGAACTTTATGCGGCTGTGGGTGTCTATTGCCTTAGTTAGATAAGACAGGCAAATATTCAAATATTTTTATTTTTACTCCAAAGAGCCAAAACATATACATACATACAAAACAGTTTATGAATACCAGAACAATACAAATACATAGATATGTACGAGTACATGCATACTCTGATGAACATTTGGCCAACATTGTGATCTATAATTTTTGCTTCCTATTAAAATGTCATCGTTAAACTTACAGAGCAGTAGCAGTAGCAGCTACAAGTTTTTCCTTTTTTTTTATGTGCAGTTATTTATGTGTTGCAAGTACATTGCCTCAGCAACTTCTGTTGCTGATGATGCCTACAATAATGCTTTGTTCAATTTTCGTCTTTTGTATGCACTCATTGTTGAGGCAGTCAGTCAGTCGGTGGATGTCTGTGATTGTTAAACAAAAAATTTAGTTTTTTTTTTCGCTTTTGCTTCGCCCTCGCTCTCTATGGCTTAGCAATCAATTTAAACAAAGCCAAAAACTACAAAGTGCAAAGAGAAAAAAAATCTCTTAGTTGCAGGCTGCTTTAACTTATTCATTCAGTGTTCTTGTTTTATTGCAGTTTTCTTTTTTTTATTTCGAGTCCCTTGTCGGGGTTGTCCGTCCATCTAGTGGCGCAGGCTTTCAAGGGGTTTGGGAATTTGGTTGAATTCTTTTTCGTATGTGCGTGTTTTTCTTTTGCCGGATGCTATATCAAATAAATGCAATTGACGGAAAACTACTACGATGACTATGGCCACTATACAAACACAAGTGTTTGTTTGTACACTCATTCACTCATACACTTGCAAAATGTTTACAACAAATAAATGGAAATGTGTTTTGAAATAAACTTTAGGCCAGATAATATTTGGGAAAGGAAAAAAATAGAGCAAGAAAAAGAGAGAAAAAATTATATCTATTAGCGTTTGGAATACTGAGTTTTTGGGTGTGTGTTTGTAAGTTTGAATGTTTTTTGATCTGTGAATGGTCTTAAATTGTATAGAGATGTTATGATAATCGTTTTTAGATGTCCTTTTTAAGAGAATTTATTATGCATTGTTATTTTTGTTGGAAGTTTATTGAATTTCCTGTTTTTTTGGGTTGTGTCTGTTCGTTTAACTTGCCATTAATGTTTATTTAAAAGGACACATAAAGTTTATATTGGCGTCAGAAGGAAAATAAGAAAAAAAAAATGGTTTGATAAAGTTTATATTCAGTCGTAGTTGAAAAAATATGTATTTATATCAAATTCGAATAATTTTAATAAACGCTTAAAAATAAGAATAACAACAATAGTTTCAGTTCTTTGAGACTACAATTATTTCAAAATTACTCGAGAAGACTGCGGCCTTCCTGGCAAAGTTAAAACGGGGTTTGAAACTTGATGTGAATGGACTCTTCTATTTTATACTTTTTGGGGGAATCGTAATGCTTAGTCTTTGAAAAAAAAAATTTTTTTTTGTATTTAAAGTTTTTCTCAATCCAGCTCTTAAAATCAATCTCATTACTATATAGACTGTAAAATAGCTATAAAACTTTTAATTAATTTAATTCTAATTTTCCCAGCCCCATTTGCTTTTATTACTTTCTTTAAGTGCTAAAAATAAAACTTTTCTTAATGATTGAATTTACAACGTTTTACATGTTGCATGATTTTCAAAACTGCTACACGTAATTTGCACAGACAACTATTGAAAAGTTCTTTTACAAACTTTACATCTTTAATAGCGTAATTTGGTTATTGAATAGATACCAGAGTGAGTAGCAGCAAACTCGCTGAAGTCTATAGCTCTGCGTGAGTTAAATTCCAAAACATACGGTTCAGTACAAACCAATATCGAATTTCAATAATAAAACCTACATACGATGAAGTGATGTGTACGTGAATATGTGTGTACGAGTATTTAAACTTCCTCTACTTGCCACATCATCCAACGATGACTTTTTTATTATTTCCGCAAGGTAAGCGAAAAAAAAATGTTTTTCTTTATTTTTTTTCTGCAGGCTTGACGTACATTTAATATAATCACAGGCAGGTGTATTGAGGTTCAGTGAGCTTTATTCACCGAAAGGCCTCCAACGGTGGCACCACATACAAAAACACCTCGTTGCAACATAGAAAGCAATTTTATTACATTTCTCTGCTTTTTTTTGTTTTTTTTTTCTTGTTATATCCTTTGGTAATTGGGTCATATCGAAAATTGAGGGAAATACTTTTTCAAGAAGACTTTTTTCACGTTTGACTATGGCTCGTTAGTACCGTTTGATTACGTCATGGATTTTATTTTTCAGCACAAGTGTGTTGTAAGTGCAAGTTCATTGAACATTAATATTTGCTTCAGCAAATGGCATATATTTGAATTATTGGTATATTTTCTTTTCACTTGGTAGTGATTTATTGAGAATGGTAAAATAGTATTTTTAATAAAAAAAAAAATGTGTAGAGGTAAGGACAGCCATAAATATAGGCCGATTTATATGATAAGTCATACGTAAAGGTGGCCTAATTTTAAGCCACAGTTATTCTTAGAAAGAAAAAAATTTTGCCCCAATTAAAGCATTAATCAAAAATAAAAGCAGTTTTTATTAAAAATTTAATCAAGTGATTAAAACGTTTAATCAGGTGAATTTAACGTAGCGATATGTTTATGTCAGTTTTTAATGCTTTTCAATTCGATTTCAATGAAAATTTAAATAACTTAACCAAATTTTATCCGATTTTCATTTCCAATACGTCGCACACTGGGGCCTTTTTCGAGGATTAATGCATAGCTCCTCAGCTACAATAGTGAGGGGTAACTCTTAGATCAAAATTCATGTTGTAACAAAATATTGGGTGTATAAGAGGGGGGTTACGGGTACCCCCCATACAAAAAAATTTGTTTTTTTCTTATATCTGAAGAATTCCAATAGTGAAGCATACTAAATTTGATGTGCGTAACTCTTAAAACAAACTTCATGTTCCAACAAAACTTTGAAGGTATAAAAGGGAGGAGACGGGTACCTCCCATGCAAAAAAAATTATTAATAAAAAAATAAACATGATTTTTTATTAACGCACACTCCTACTAAATTGTCTGAAATAAATGAGTCGCTAGAATCACTAAAAGAAATTTCTTTTCGACCATGCTTTGGGGACTTAGCACACGGAAATGCAATTGATGATTGCAGCCAATTCTTATTCGTTTCACTGAAAAATCGGTCTTCGTTTCTGTGAGCTTTATTCTATTTAGTCTTATACTCAAAAACGAAACTGTTAAACGTATTATTGAAAACTTGAGAGTTGCCCTCCGAATAACCAGTGCGTTTCTTTAGTTCTCCTTTTAAAAAAGTAATTTTTTCATCTATTGTTTCACAATTAAAATTTTTCAAAATATCGTACAAGCTTTGGCGGCTAAAAACGAGCTTGTTTCTGCAAAATGTAAACATATTGCATTGAAATATACAAAACAACATTTAAAATATATAAATTATAATATATAATATATTAATTTAATCACGGTCACGCGTGACCAATGTGTGACTCACGCGTAAGAAATTACGAAACTTGCACATCTCTAATAAAAATTATAGCAGAAGTCGTGAAGCGCTTTTTGTTGGTTACACAACGCGTGTTGCTACTAATTCATACATAACTTCTAAGGGGCACCGATGCGCACCCTAATTTTTACTAAAACAAGGCTGATTTATTCATCATTGAAAATAAAGTTAAAATCCCTACTTAATTAAGCCTAATTAATAACTTTATGTCCACTTAAATTGAGAAAATTAATTTTTTTCTGCATTTCCCATATAAACTTAAAAAATAGAAGCACTTTCACAGATAATTTTTTTACAAATTTAAGCTACACATTTGAATAAATACCTGAGCTTGATGGTTGCATGGTTATATTAATTACTTTTTGAATTCACTTTCGGTAATTCGGATTTATTTACGAAAAAGAATTTAGCTTTGATACCAATTTTTTTTTTGGAATATTTTGTTACAATGTTTAATTTTAACGAGTCAGTACAAAAGCACCGTAACATATTTGACATTTATTTTTTTGCCTACTGATGCAGAATTGTGTGCAGTTTAACCGAGAGCTTTTAGTTTTCACGGTACTTTCACTTTTTTTTTTTTTTTTAATTAATCCGTGAAATCACTGCCTTTGGCCGCTGTGTGCGTCGTTAGAAAGCTGTTGACCACCGCTGGGAATTTAAGTCAATAATTAACCCTTAACTGCAGTCTTACTTTTTTATAACATTCACTTATACTTTATTGTTTAAATTTTTCAGAACGCGTAAGTTCACGTTTAGTGACGTCAATGGGCCGCCCAGATCATACGATTTAACGCCGTTAGACTTTTTTGTCTGCGGCTGCGTCAAAGGCCGTGTCTCCGCTCATAATCCCATAACGTTGGGGCATTTAAAAAACAACAAGCGTCAATTTATTGAAGAGATATACCTATTGAAATGTGCGCAACAGTGGTCGATGACTACCTTAAAACGATCGACTGCTGCAACAAATGTAAAGGCGATCATTTAATGACATTATATTTCGTACGTAATGCATAATAATGAAATAAAGTTTAATCGAAATCAAATCTTTCTGTGCGTTTTATAGCCAATTTACACTACAACGAAATCTAATACTTTCGAGATTTCGTTCCAAATCTAGTTGTTTTTGGATAGATTTCCCGTACAAAACAAAATCTACTCCGTAACTAGATTTTGACGAAATCTATTCGAAATCTAGTAGTACTTATTGATGCAACTATGTGTTTCCCCATATAGCACTAAAAACTACTTCCCTGCACAGGAAAATAAAGACATTTTAACAAAAAACAAAACAAAAACAATAATAGCTGCTTGTTAAAATTGTTAAAAAAAATTCAAAAATTTTGTAAAATAGTAAAAAAAAATGCAAATGACAAATAATATTGATAAAACAAATGAAGTTGATTATAAAGAAAATGTAATGCAAATTTTTAAATGCCTATTTCTTTATATGTAAGTATGTGTTACACAAAAAACTTTAAGTCGGCGGTTTTTCTTGTGAAAACCAAATCTCGCTAATGTCAAACAAGTATAATGTAAACGATCTAGATTTGGAGGAAGATTTCAAATGAAATCTACTAGATTTCGATGTAATGTAAATGCCCTATTACTTAGCTTTACTTTTGGAACCGAAAAATAGATAGCCCGTTATAAAAATTACATAGCAAAATTAAACATATGGATTGCTTTTTTTAAAGTTTCGAACAGTGGTTCATTCGCAGTGTTCCTTATGGGTCGACTACGGATGGCAAAACAAGTGAAGTTCTGTTGCCAGTTGACAAATTTATATTACGTATGGCAACTGTCAAATAACAGTTGTTATTTCAGTTGTCATATTGTTAACATATTGGCAACCACAAACTTGTATTTTTTTTTTTTTTTTTTTTTTTCAAAGTGAAGAAGGCGGAAAAACTAATAAGAAAGTATATTTTTTATAAAATGCTTGTGTTTTTAAATTGTTGTTTATATTTCTTTAATGTGAGATTTTAAAATGGTAAAGATAACAACTAGAAAACAGTGTGGACTTTTAATCCATGAAATGGAAAGTAATAATAAAATTGCTCGTGGTGTTCGGTCTTTTAGGAAAACAAAATCGAGAACTGAATCTACATGGAAGTGTATCGCAGAAAAATTTAAAGGTTTTTGCAAAGAGTGAGGGTACATTTAAAGGCAAAATTAAGGAAAAAAATTTCGCACAATGAAAAAAGTTATACACTACCGGCGGAAAACCGGCAGAGGAAAACGGTTTGGCCCCAATTCAAAGGGCTCCAGCAGAGCCTTTACAGATTAAACTGGCAATAAATCCTTCAAAACCTGTCTTTAGGAAAAACTTAGCTGAAGTTTTGAACAAGAGACTGAGTTCCAAAATACTAACAAGCGCCGTAACCTACCGCTTTGATAAATCTTATATAGCGTATAAAAGATGCCACGTTTTTTAATTTTATTTTATTAAACTTTTTATTAAATTTGAATCACTTTCTTGTTCGTTTTTTTTTTTTTATTTGTTATATTTATTTTTAGTTGTTACACTTTCGAAATAGCATTATCGATAATTTTTTTGCCGTAAGGTTGCCGTACCTAATACCAATTTAAATGTCAGTTGGGTTGCTTTTTGTCAACGCAACTGAAGTTATATTGCCATCCGTAATTGACCCATTAGATTGAAATTTTTTCCAAATACTGCCGAGCATTTAAATCGGGTCTCAGCCGCTATGTTTATCTGTTGAGAAGTGTGTGTTCACGCCATTCTTTACGTTAGGCGTGTTCGTCAACAAAATTTGTTAAAATATTAAATCTTTTTAATGAATCTTTTTGATTGATTGTTTGGGCACGATCGGATCACTATTTTAATAATTTTAAAATTATTTTTGTAATTTTTTTTGTTTCTTGGATTTTTTTTTTTTAATTATATATAATCTTTAATAGTTTATCGAGCTTAAGGTCATTTCGGTCTTTTTATAAATTAAATATAAGTTTATTATCAAAATTTCGATTTTTTCGGAAATCTTCTTCAGGATTCCCTTTCTTGTTTCTTAACACAAAATTGTTAAATTTGAAATTAAAAATGTTTTGGACAATTGATAGCGTTTGCTTGAAATATTTTCTCGAAAAAAAACGCAAATAAAATAACGCTGTGTTAACAAGTGAGTGTGCAATAATTTTATTATTGTCAAAAGCACAACCAACACACAGTAGGCAACGTTCACACTATGAGCGTAAACAGGCAGAAAATAAAGGAAAAGAACAAAATTTAAAATATTTAAAGACGTACAACATACATTTACATTTTTAGTTTCCCTTTCCGTCAACATATTTATTTTTATTTTTTCAATAAAGATCGATAAATCTGTTTTTTCCAATTTATTCTCTTCTCAAATGGAACAAATAATGTTCCAAATAAATGTTCTGTTACATTTCTCATACATATCTACGTTTCTTATTACCTTCCGTGTTCAAAATAACTAGATGTGTCCCTGAAATCCGGATAATTATTCGAATTACTACAATGGGTTGATAATGTTGTTCCCTGTGCTGAATTATTATTCCTATATTTTTGGTTATGCTTATGTCCTGCTTTTCTAGTCATCAATTTAATCCCTGTTATTGTAATAAACTTATATTTAATTTATATAAAAATCAAAGTGACCTTAAGTTTGATAAATTATTTAGGAAGAAATAAAGAAATATTTTTGCTAAGGTTAAATTTGAGCATTTTTTTATTAAAACTTCAATAGAAAATGACTGACATTTTTTTTTCAATATATACATATAATTCGGAACTTGTTTTAAATGTTAAAGCGACGTTTGACCTAAGACTCCTAAGACATTCTAGATAATATTTTTCTGTATGTTAAATGATATTGAGTTTTAAAATTTAAAACTGCCTTCAGAGACGAGTAGAAGAGCACTTATTATCTTTATTAATGAATAAAGTACTTATTAAAAATATTACTTCCTGTACCAAAGTGACGAAAATGTATTCAAATATTACAAAATTATACATATTACGTCGAACCTTCAAAAGTTACGAAAAATGTAACAGCCGTAAGAAAACGGCATCACTGGCATCACAGACGTAAGCAATAGGCAACAAGCATATATGCTCAGAGATGACACTAATAAGTTCTCTGAGAATATTACGCTCACTTTGTTATTTTATTCTCAGCGTGGCACGAAGTTTTTACCAAGAATGATAGCAATAAGGCCTAGAACAGAATAAAGTAGTTGTAGTAGTAGCCCTGCGGGAAATTTGTGTCAATTGTTCCAGCAGACTGGTCCTTGGATTTGTGAAAATAGAACAAGTTCAAAATGGAAGAACTCATGACCAGTGAAAGGAGAACCAATCATTTAACTGGTATATGGAGAGCCAAAATGTCGAAAAAGTAATGAATTACATACGGTACAGTATTCACCGGTGGTGTAACATTTTTTGGGACTTTTTAAAATTTCGTTCTTAAATTTAGTTCTAGGACTTGTTTTATTGAAATAATGTTACATTGTATTGAAATAATACTCCATTGTAGTAACTAACACTAAACACGTTCATTGAGAATAGATGTGTGACTTGTCATATGGTGGCTGTTAGGTTTCAATTGACCCCCTCCAATGACAACCACATGTAAAAGTGATAGGTCACATTCATATAAAGTTAACCGGTCTCTACCACCAAAGACCTATCACGGGACTACTTTGGTGTCAGTTCGCTTCCCTCTAGGGAGCTGAAAGCTCTATAGCGCAACAAAGTTCAAAATTTCGAGCTTTGCTCTTCAACTTCAATTGCAACGTCTACCACAACCACGTATTCTGTTGACACTTCTTTTAAACTGACGTTTATAACTTTTCACAGCTTGCAGCGATTTCCCCACTTAAAGATTACGCTATCGCGAAAACAAAATTTAAATCTTCGGCGCATTTTCACAAATAACGTCACACGAACTGCATTTCTTTTGGCTAACAATTTGATGCTGGTAAACTCAAGATAGGTCTTGTCTATGTGCGCGGTTGCCAGCAGTTATAAAGTGCATAAATATCTTATAAGAAATTTAAAAATCTCAGGGACTTTTAAACTTCGCAACCCTTGCCGTTCACAAGCGGCGTCATCTATCGGGAAATAATGCGCATGTCGTAATCGTTATTTCTTTCATTCTTGATTTGTACCTGCTTCAAGCTTTTTTTTAATTTAAAAATTTCATACTTATTTTAAGAAATTCCAGAATCGTTTTCCAAAAGAAATCCCATTTTGGATTATTTAAAGTACTTTTTAGTGTTTAGCATACTTAAATTTTTAAGTACAACTCGTAATAAAAGTAAGTGGAAAAACTTTGGTAAGAGTTTTTCTTTCTGTGTAGGTCACTCGTTCACTACTACTGGAGAAGTGTATGAAAAACACAAATTCGAAATATCTATTTCCAAATACCGGCACAGTATTGCAAACCCTATTGCAGACCAATGTTATTAATATCTCTATAATTTAATCGATTGTTTGCAATTTTGTATGTTTATAGCGAATCTTTTTCGTAAAGTGTAATAAAAAAAAGGAAAATAAGCGTATTAAGCAACATTTAAGAAAATTAACTGCTTATTCAGCAATAAATTTGTGTTGAACCCAAAATAAATTTATTATTATTTTTTCATGCCAAAAGCAAATACCTAATATCATTAAATAAATCCCTACACAAAAATGCCAAACCTCTCCCCCTTGACCACTTATCCCACACTTCCAAGGACACTTGTGTGTATTAAACTCAATAGTTTTGTGATTTTAGTTTATAACAAACAAATTATCAATATAAACTTTTATTTTAGTATTTATTTGCTTATAACTATTAAAATGTTTATAAATAACTTTTAAGCTTTTTTGTTGGAATTATTTGTTTGTATTTGCTGAGTAAATAAAATAATAAACAAACACACATGCATTACAACACACACTTACATATGAGCATAATGACAACCGCATTAATTTTTGGTTTGTATATTTGTTTATGACATTATTTTAGTTTTCATCCATCCATTTATCGATCGGTCCAACCCAACCATTTAAACAGACCTAAACGTAAACGAAGTGAAATGAAACGATAATTATAGTAACAATTACAATAATACAGACGACAACTTTCTTTCTCCCATTTGAAACATATTTAAGCGTCTGTTTGTGTATGTCATGTTGTCTGTCACGGTATCCGTTTAATCTCTTTTGGGTTTGTGTATGTGTCAGTTCAACCAACATGAATAGAGACAGTACAAATAATTTGAACAGAGATTGCTAGAAGTTTTTAAAGTAGTTTTTTAATTGATTAAAGGGTTTAACATAGTAACGATTTAAAATTCTTTCAGCTGTTTTAATTTTTTTAGTAAATTGTTCGAGAAAGAATAAATTTTAATTATTTCTAAGATCAGCTAATAAGTTTCAAGAATAATTTAGCGGAAAAACAAGTAAGAGTATTATATCTCGATGTATACACTTAACCATGGTGCGATAAGATTAGAAATTTAGATAAATATATATATACATTTATAAATATATATACTATTTAACTATTCAATTAGAAAAATACTTAAATTATGGGTACTCTTATATTTACAACAAGAGTAAGGAAAACGCGTATAAATGATTAAAATACACGGTTTATTATACCAAAATAACCGGTTTATTCGATATTCGAAAAATGGAAATTTTAAAATAACCGGCTTGGGCAAAACTAAAATAGCCGGTTAAAACCGGTCGATGATGTGCTTTTTGTGTCCAATTGTAAGTTTTTTTTTTTTTTTTTTTTTTTTTTTTTTTTTTTTTTTTTTTTTTTGTTGACATAATATGTAACGTTCCACTTTTATAGGATACTTTAATTGAAAGTAAAGTACATAAATTACATATCCATTTTCCAGCACTGGAAAACCTTCATCAGCATTTCTTCTGCTTTCCTGGCTTGTTCTACATCGTAAATTTCATGTATTTAAATTGAAATTTAAATGGATTGAAAAGCATTCAATTACTTTAGAGTTCAAAACACTCATAATTGTGTTACTTTCAAACATATTATGTTAAAAATTAAACATACAATGTTTAAAAATATTTTATTATTGTCCTATTTTATCAAACAAATGTCTGTAGTTTAATTTTGTTTAATCATTGTACTGTTAATTCCAACCATATTTGAAGTTTCAAGGCAGGTAACCATTTTATGGTTACATGCAAACTAAGTTTTTTTAAACGTGACAATATTTATGTTAAAAACAACAATAACTTGTTTGTAGCCGTTGCGGTGCCCATAGTTAAACATTAAAAAAAAAAACCATAAGTCAATCATATGTTTTTCCTTCGCCACCATAGTCAAAATTTAAGTCCCTATTCAAATACCTCGCAGTGTGTGTACTCTCTGGCACATATTTGTTGGATAAATAATAATTTAAGGTCATTTATTGTTATGTTGAACTATCATGAGGATGTGTTTGTTGTCTGTTTGGTTAGTACTTTTGAACGTTTTTACAAAAATAACAAAAGCAGACGAAAAACTTAAAACAAGCACACACAACACTAAATTTTATCATACAGATAAAAATTAAACGGACAAAGTTTTAATACGACAAGAATGTTTATATCTTTGTTTGTTTGCATTTTGTTCGAATAGTGGAAAGCAGGAACGGACAAACAAACCGAAAATAATGATAATTACGATTACAATAAAAAGCAGATAAAAACAGTGTGCTGAAGTCCATAGACATGTATAGCTGATAAAGGATGTGTTTATCCTTAAGTCTGGGTTTACACTATGAAAGTTTTTTTCAGCAAGTTTTAGTTAATTGGCGACAGGGGAAGAGAACATGCTATTCTTCTCTACCCTCTCACCAATAAGTTCAGGCTTTCTGAAAGAAAACTGACTAACACAGACTAACACAAAGATTTTATAATTTATTCAGGGAAGCTTTTTCTAATCGGTTTGTTGAAATATTATTTCGTAAACTTCTTTACCATAGCATAGTTTTAGGTGCGAATTTTTGTGTAAAAACATAAAAATTTATGCTGTTTTATATGCACTCTTACATTGTTTGTTTTATTTAAGTTCAAAGTCCCACTGTGATTCATTAGCATGTTTAGTAATATCGTATTGTGTTGTGTACATATTTATATTTGGACAAGTGCCCACAAGTCATTTAATCCACACTTGAAACAACAAATATGCTTAAGTACATAAGAATAACAGCAACAACGCCAACAGCTACAGCAATAGTAGAGAACCCCATGGAAACTTTTACATACTAGTGATGTTACGAATGTTAATTTACGAATACGAATATCGAATCAGAACTTTAGCGCCACTTGATATTTCAAATTTAATTTTAAAAAAGTCTCCCGTTTGCGTTGATTTAAATAAATTGTATACAAAAATTATTAACTTCGCCCCTGAATGTCGCCACTACTAAACTTTTTTTTAATTTTTGCACTTACATTAATATTATGAAGTCAAAGGTAAATTTTAAGAAAGAAGCACACATTTATTGGCTACGCAGTACGACATACGAAGTTCCAGAAGAGAGAGTGGACGAATTCTTTACAAATTTTATACAAATAAAAACATTCAAAGGAGTTACGGCATTCCCTTGCTACAAAGCGGGTCTGTAAGTGAAAATATTAAAGAATAATTTCAGCAGCAAAAAATTAAGCGGATCGCTGCACCCACCACTTCATAAGCCTTCACTTCATACACGGAATGTGAAAAGCCTCATGAACGTTTCTTTCTTACGTTACTCTGACGTCATTACAAATCCACATTGCGGTCATTGCGGGTTTTGTGATGACTTCAAAATTATGTCAGAACAACATGTGTATGTGGCTTTTCCCATTTTGTGCCAAAAATTTATTGCTTCAAAGTACGAACTCGCTATATAAAAATCCTGCCTTCCGTAAGCGAGATGGTAATCAAAACTTTTACCTTTCTCCCTTACAAACCTGCTACGTTTGAAGCTCAATTTTTTATTGGGCAATTGGTATACACGCACTATAGGAAAAAGTACTTAATTTTTTTCTTGGAGTTTTTGATTTCTTTTTTCACTATGTACTTAAAAACATACTAAAAAAAGCATCCCCGAAGAATAAAGCATCAATGATGCTTTACCGTTATTTTATAAATGCAAAAACATGAGGTTTGGTTATTAAACAAAACGAGGAAGTTACTATAGCGGAGTTCAGTGTTAAGTGTAAATGGTCTTGCGAAAGAGCAAAAGCAAAATATCATAGCTCTTTTGCAAAATCCAACAACAAAATACACAGAGTTTCCGTTAGATTTCATAAAAAAGCTACGAAATTTTGTATTTGCTCTTTAGCAAGACCATTTGCATTTAACACTGAACTCCGCTTATATTAAATTAGACGTGTATTTAAATTTAAAGTTTTTATTCAAAAAATTCATGTAAAAAAAGTGAAAAATGAACAATAATGCTAAAAGTGAGTACTTTTATAGTAGTTAAAAAGATATTCAACTTTTTTTTTAATTTGGTTAAATCGAAGGAAAGAAAAAGACCTTGATGTTATATACTGTAGTAATAAATTGCAACTTCACTAAGCTCCGAAAAAAAATGATTAAAAGTGATAGATATAACACTTACGCATTTCGATAGAGCCATAAGTTGTCATCCATTCGCACTTTATTTCAGCTGCATATACTTGCATAAGTCTTAAAAAAAGCGTATTTTTCCAGGTAACTTCAGCGTACCAAATGCAGACTTACGCGTGACAAACTTTTTTCCCCGTGACGGTGCGTGACTAAAAATTTATTAGCTTAAGAAGGAACACTTCCAAAAAGCGAATCTAAAAAATCATTTAGGAGGAACGCTTCCAAAAAGCGAATCTTAAAAATCATTTAGTTTGGCCCACTCGTTTGGCTAACAATTAGTTTTGGCCAAAAAAAGGGAAAATTTCCTATAGTGACACGGTAAGATATGGAATACTTCTCCTGAATTCAAAGAACTTCACTCTGCTTGCATTCCTTTAAATTTCGTTTTTCTCACTCTTGCGCTTTTACTTCATATTTCATTTAGGATTTTTTATTTCTTTATTTCTCTTCTTAACTGTGTTTAAAAATTGATATTAAGTTGTTTAATTAATTAATTGCAAAATTTTTGAAGTCATCGAAGGCAAACTCCTTCTTGAGTGGAATTTCTCAAAGAATTTGTTAAGCCTAACAAAATCACATGATACTGATAAATAATTTTTTTTTTTTTTTTTTTGCCTTTCCATACATTTTTCATACATTCCACGAAATTTTGATGTAAAATGTGAAAAAAGCATTTTCTAGCATTAAAATGTTCTAAAGTATTTCGAACTCACTATTTTATAAGGAATTTTTCTATAGATTACTTTGCTGAATTTTGCACAGTTTGGCAGCTATGGGCCAAAAGTGGCGAAGAAAGATAGAAAAAATTATAATTTTTCGACATTTTAGCTATTTTGAGGCACTAGATACCGTTTTTTCGTGTTAGTTTGTTTTACACGTTTTTCTCCTAGTCTACAGTTACAATTGCACCGAAGACAGAAGAACAAAATTCCAATTGGTTGTCGTGTTCTTGAAAAATGCATGTTCTACAGAAAAATCCAGATTTATCCAAAATATACACGAGAGCATAAGATCCGAACAGCAACTTAACTAGCAAGCCCATAATGATGTTTTGTTAGATTCGATAAGTACTTCAAAAAAATTCCACACGAATGTGTTATGAATGTCATAAAATAGCCGAATACTCGGCATTTCAAATGCGAATATTCGTAATATTACAAGTACATACATGAACAATGTAAAATAAACGAGAGCAGTTTCTTTTTTTGGCATCTCAAAGAGTGTTTAATTATTTTCGTTGTACTCATATTAATACGAGTATTAGAGGGTTAACTAAAGCTGCCGTATATGCTGCAACTTATGCTTCCCATCAGCGTTGCCAGAATAATGATTTCATTAGGGGGCTAATTCTGGCAGTCGTGATCGAACACTTTTTTTTTAATTCTTTCAGTCAATACTTAACAAATCTAAATTTATTTTTCTAATTCTTTCAATCGATACTGAACGAATCTAAATTCTTTTTTCAATGTTGTCAAGCATTTATTTGAGTTTTCACAACACTGAAACAATTATTTCGATTCGTTCAGTATAGACTGAAAGAATTAGAAATAAACTCGAAAAACTATTCGATCAAGACTGCCAGAATAAGCCCCCAGATCTTTGAGGATTTTTTAACCAAAATGTAATTTTATGTTTTTTTGTTCTCAAATGAAGATTTTTTATTTTTAGAAATTATGATTTTTAACTTTAAGCTTGTTTGTACAAAATACGTAATTTTTTACGAAAATATGTGAAACAAAATATTCCATCGTTTCTCAAAAAGTGAGAAAAAAGTGTGTCTGTAACTCATGTCGAAAACTATCAAAAGAGATTACGTCGTTACGTTATAAATGTCATAATATTCCCCTCGAAGCCGATTAGAAATTACAGATGTTGTGAACGCTAGTCAAACATATCGTTGACGGAGACCAAATTTTATTAAAATTGAAGAATTTTCACCGACGGCGGCGAGAAAACAACCGTCGGCTATACAAAAAATGTAAAGTGCGACTTAAATGTTTGTTGATGAACAAATTGCTTTGAAAGCATTCATATATATTTTTAAAAAATGTTAAAAGCAAAATAATTAAGCAATTAAAAAATTCTGCCAAGAACATAATACTTATCTCTTCCGTATTAATATTCATTGCATTTTGCATTTTTAATTAATTTTTAAGTGTTCAAAATTTTTATCACCCCGTTTTTACGAGTGAGTTTATTTGACAGATTAAGCGGGAAATTTCTCACAAAAATTTTATAGACACACTTTTTCAGTATATTGGCGAGAAATTTCCTTACGTGACAGTTATTAATCGTCAACAATGTTACAGACGCAGTTAAGTGAGAAAAACAGCTGTTTGTTTCAATTTATGGCATTTTTGTTTCATTTCTTACATTTCAATCGAAAAGTTTCTCGACGCGAGAGTTACAGTACATGGGCACAGTTCAGATTTTTTTTTTGATTGAAAAAATGAAAGGATGGCAAAATGCAAATTTTTTTTCAAACAAACACAAGGACTTTTACACTAAAAGTTGCAATTTAAACAACCTTTAACCAAGTGTATATAAAATCAGATTGGCGTTGGCAATTCGTAATCGACCAATTGAATGTGGTTGCCACTCTAATCAAAATGTTCTTATTTTTCCCAACAAGCACATCTCTTTAAATCTTTGATTCTTTTAACTCCATTTTAATTGCATCAAATTGAAATTTGTCTTTAACGTCGTTTTTTTTTTTTTTTCAAAAAACGAAATTAAAAATGAATTCAATAAAAAAAAAATATATATATATGGGGGATTTCAAAAGTTGGGTCACTTGACATGAAATCTCCCATATATATTAAAAAACGAACGTAAAAACAAAAAAGAAACGGGTGAAAAAATTGACACATGCAGAAGTTGATAAAGTGCTTGGATTTTTGTCAGATAATAGAAATTTTGAGGTAAGTTTGAAAAATAAAATTTCACGGAAAATTAATAATCTTATATCAGGTTTATGAAACGAATTTTCTATGAAAATTTGTTTATTAAACCTTTTATTAATCAAAAATATTTTTTTATTAATATTGGGGTTATTCTAGAAACCCACTATACCATTAGAAACATATGTAGGCCAATCCATTTTTTTTCAATGAGTTTTTTAATTCAATTTTCGCAAAATGCCTTCGATATAACAAAGATATCAAAAATAGTTTACACAGAAAAAAGTTTTTTAGCAATTAAAAAAACGGTTTAAAAAGTAATTTTATTAATGTGAAATTGAATCAATTCTTTTTTTAGTTGAAAGAAAATCTAAAATATAATTTTGATTTAATTAACATTTTAGTTATTTTGAAATAAATTTTTAATTTAAATATTAATTAAATACTAAAAAAATATAAATTGATATTTTCGTTTAAAATAAAATAATTTAACTAAATATGTTTTATTTCCTGATGATGCTTACCGATGTATTGAAATATTGAATAAAATAAATAAATAAAATATTTTAAACACAGACCTCGAGCCTGATTATTTACATAACTTATTTAAAATAATTTCAACTTGTAGAATGGTTGTTGGGAATTGTCAATATTTAATTAAATAAATTAACACATTGCTTGATAGGGCAAAGTCTTTTGATCATTTTTTTAATTAAAATTAAATTTATTCTTATATTAAAAAATATTCATAATTTTACAAAATTTCGTATAAATTTGGTGATTAGAGACAATTTTTTAATTTTTTCTGTGCTGGCAGAACATAAAAATACGAGTACAATATTTATTTATTTTTTTTTTTTGGTTAGGATCAGCACTCAGGGGATGACCCCTACAAATGCAATGCATTGTGTGGGAACTAGGGAAAAAGGTTATGGGAAGGAGGATAGAGGGAGTAGTGTTTGTGAAAATTCGACTTGAACTTATTCATGTGAAGTGAGGAAAAGATTTGATTAATTATTGTTTTTTTCACATTTAATATATGAAGATTTGGTATAAATTTGGTGATTAGGGACAATTTTTAATTTTTTCTGTGTAATATTTAATTAAGAACCCTAATGATTTCATATGATGTATGCATGTATTTCAATTGAAATAGTTTACATAATAAGAGATATGTTTTTTATAAAAAATTAATCATTTTTAAAGTTTTGCTCTTCTTATAAAAAAAATTATTATTTTTCTCTTCAAAATATGATTTTTTCTTCATATTATGATTTTCTTCCCCAGCTTCTGGCAACGCCGCTTAACAAACTTCTATTTCATACAAAGTTTAGGTATATGGTTGGATTATTGTTAAAGTATTGTATGTGCAAGTGTTTGTACATATGGATGTGAGTTTTTGCTTGTTTTTATGTTTTAGCGGTTATTGTAATTTTTTTTCTCCTTTCAGTTTCATATAACAAAAAAAAATTTTTTTTTTTAATTTTGTATTGTTAATCTTCTCTCCGTATATCCCAGCAAACACGAAGTCAAAACTTTGATATAAAACTACTTTATATAAAAGATATCAAGCATAACTCGCAAGCCTCTTTCAGTGGTTTGATTTTAACATTTAAATTCAAATTGATAATAAAATTTAAACTTTTTAACATGACGATTAAAGTCCAAAACGTCTTTTATTAAAAGTTTTCTAGTAAAGAAAATATAAAATAATTTGTGAGTTAAAAATTAATTACTATGAGTAACAATGCCAATAAGGAAAAGATAAATAAAAAACTATAATAAAGATGGAGAATTTCGTCTTTCCAACAGTTAAGGACTAAGATCCTTCACACACTAGACTATTTTTTAAGCCGTACAATTTTTGTTCTTTCCGTCACACACGGGATTATTTCATCTGGCATAAAATGTATACGTGTACACAGCTTTGTATGTATTAGTGTTTTTTGCATTTATTTGTTTACGAAAATGTGCATGTATTGGTTTTATGCTGCTTGTGCGGGGTTGTAGCCGGTTAAAACTTTACGCCAACGAAAAACTATTCTCTTCACCTCGCTTGCCCACGAGCAGTCATTTTGTGCTGGCATAATTGTTCTAGTGTGTGAAGGGCCTAAGAGAACACTTTTTCTTCTTTCAGCAGCAGCGATGGCGAATGTTTAGCCGACAGTTGCTTTTAGTAAATAATGAATTTAAATTAAAAACGAATTAAAGGAAATATGTATTTGCAAAACCAAAAATTTTGTTTCGTTGGTATTACAGTCCAGTTACATTTGAAATACATTTGAGAATAACCAGTTGAAAATAAATACATTTCTCAACTTAAAAATTATTTCCCCTTCTTCTCTAGAATGTCATATAGAATGTATATGTTAAAACTATTTTCAAACGTTTTAAGAAAGAGTTTGTTTTCAAATAATTTTTAATTTGCAATCAAACCTCCCGTGTTTGTTGGGATTACAAGTTACTATTTTCAACTAACCAGCAAACGAGCGTCTTAATTAAAAGGGAGGAAAACATAATGAAGTCATCGCATGCATTTAAAAAAGCGGTTTTGCGACGCCGAAAACACACATGCATATCAACTACCCAAAGAAAATCTTGAAAAAAACACAAGCACTCATAAAATTAAAAAACACTAGTAGTAGTAGTGTAGCAGTAGCCGACACTCAAAAGAAAATTATATCGAAAACACAATGTAGTGTATAGTTTACAGCTGTGCGTGCGAGAGTTGTCTTCGTCACCCGATCACGCAGGCTGACAAGGGAAAGATTTCCAGTCACACACGTTTACGCACGCTGACATATTCACGCACGAAATTTTTAAAAATTCTCAAGATTTCAAATGCTGGACAATTTTATATAGAAACTTTTCAAAAATCTCAGAAGCGAGGTGCTCGAGAGAGATACCGGGAGAAAAGAAGAGAGGAGAAACGCCTATTTCGAAAGAAGAAAAAGGAAATGGAAAGGCTCAAGTGCGAAGAAATCGAGATGTGTAGGACGCGTAATGAAGCCCGAAAGTTTTATCAGAAAGTTAAACACCAGACAGAGGGCTTTGGTACTTGCATTACCTCCAGCAAAGATCAACATGGAAACCTGGTGCTGGATAGGGCGAGTGTGCTAAAAATATGGAGAGAACATTTCTCCCAGTTGCTGGTATCTGAGGAAAGCGGCAGCGAAGATACGCCCGATCCAATCTGCGATGACGGTGTCGAATGTACGCCGCCCAGCCAAAGTGAGTTGAAACTAGCTATACACCGCATGAAGAACAACAAGGCTGCGGGCGCCGATGGTTTGCCTGCAGAGCTATTTAAGGCCGGAGGCGATGAGTTGATTAGGTGCATGCATCAACTTATTGGTACTATTTGGCTAAAGGAATGCATGCCCGATGAGTGGAGTCTTAGTGTGCTGTGTCCCGTTCATAAAAAGGGAGATAAATCTGATAAATTATAGGCGGATAAGTCTTCTTCCCATCGCTTATAAGATCCTGTCAATAATATTGTGTGAACGACTAAAACCAAAAGTCAACGAAATAATTGGCCCTTACCAATGCGGTTTTAGACCTGGTAAATTTACCTCAGACCAGATATTTACATTACGCCAAATCCTGGAAAAAAACCCACGAAAAGCAAATCGACACCTACCATCTGTTTGTCGATTACAAGGATGCTTTTGACAGCCCGATTCGAGCAAAGGTATATCAGGCCATGTCTGAATTTAGCATTCCGGCAAAGTTGATAAGGCTAAGCCAGATGACTCTAACTGATACGAAATCATCAGTAAAAATTGGAAATGATCTTTCCGAACCGTTTACCACTACACGGGGATTCAGAGGCATGGGTACTTGCGCAGACAGATGAAGCTGTACTTGGTGTTTTCGAGAGAAAAATTCTTCGTAAAATATATGGACCGGTGTGTGTTAGCAGAGATTATCGGCATCGTATGAACCATGAGCTGTATGCCGACATTGATATAGTGAAGCGCATAAAGATACAAAGACTGCGCTGGCTAGGACATGTTGTGCGAATGGAAGCAGATGCTCCGGCTAAGATGATTTTTGAATACGATCCCGAAGGTATGCGCAAGAGGGGACGGCCGAAGCTCCGCTGGAAAGATCAGGTTTAACAACAACTTTCTGATCTGAATATACGAAATTGGAGAAAAAGCGCAGAAGATCGAAGCGCATGGCGATCAATTTTTAACTCGGCTAAAGACCTACCCAGGTTGTGAATAGCCACTTATGTATGTATGTATATTATTTCGCAGTTGTAAAAAAATGTTGCCAGAAACATTTCGCAACTTTTTCACAAATTAAACAGAGTACAAATAGGGAGAAGTGCTTGTGTACATTCGACTTTAATTTATTCATGTTGAAAGTGAGAGGAAAGACTTCCACATGAAGTTTATTCCACATACGAACAGTCCGGCCAAAAACGAATTTTCCCTGTAATGGGTTGTACGATTCCCCGGCCAATGGACAACACAAGGATGAGCTCTTGCGGAAAAACGTGTATCACGAACAAACGTAAGAGTTCCGGGAACCAGATCCCTAATTTCATCAGAACACATTCCATTGTATTAACGATAAAACAGGCAAATACAATCCACATTGCGGCGGTGCTCAAGGAGTCAATAGAATTGGATACCCTAATGTCACCTTCGCCCTCTGCTCCACGCGGTCGAGAAGCTCCAAAATAGAATTTGAAGCACCGGCCAACACATGAGAGTTGTATTCCATTCGTGGTCGGATTTAGTTGATATAAATAGTAAGGAGATCAGATGGAGTGAAGTATATCTTACACAATTTTAAAACACCGAGGCACTTGAATGCTTCTTTTGACACCTTAAATATATGTTTTGTCCATCGGCCATCACATCGTCGTGTCCATAACATCAAAAGTTTCTGATTGTTCAATAATTATACCACCCATATATACAGATGAGGCAACCTGATCCGTCGCGCATTTATGCGTTAGCATGCAACACTGGGTATTTCGGGCATTAAACTCGACCCTATTCGCACGATTCCATTCCGATATTATGTCTAGGTCACGGCCAAGCGTATCATTCATGTTCTGCCTCATAGCACCAACATCGAATACGCTTGGTCTATAATCAAATGAATACGAATGGCAAAGGTGCTGTCATCTGCAAAAGAGTCGATAGGGTTTGAGATCATATAGAGAAATAAGAAATAGAGTAGGAGAAAGAACGGAGCCTCACGGTACCCCTGAATGAATCTTTAACTCGTGTGACGAAACCCCATCTATAACAAGTCGTATAGTGAGATCTCTGAGAAAGCTCGGTATAAATCGAGAGAAATTATCACCGACACCAAATACAACAAATTTTGACAAGAGTGCACTTTACCAGACTCTGTCAAAAGCCTTGGAATTATCTAAAGCAATTGCTTTAAGCCTCTAGTACACGGAATGTAAAAAGCCACATGCGCATGTGGTTCTCACGTAATTTTGACGACAATGCAAAGCCACAATAAGCATTGCGTGTTGTGTGATGACTTCAAAATTACGTCAGAACCACATGCGCATGTGGCTTTTTACATGCCGTGTACTAGAAGCTTTACTTTCGCCAAAGCGGTGAATGGAGCGGCACCACTTTTCTGATAACAGAGCCAGTATGTCTCCAGTAGAGCGACCTCCACGAAAGCCATACTGGCGGTCGCTTAGTTGGTGGTTCAACTCTAAAAATTTGACAAGACTTTTGAAAGGGCCGAGCAAATTGCAATTGGCCGCTAATTTGAAGGGTTATTAGCCACACCTTTTTTTAGAAATTGGCGTTACATTAGCACCTTTCCAGCAGACGCGAAATTCCTCGGCATGGTATAAATTGTTAAAAAGATTTGCTAAAAGAAGAGCTAGCGTCGAAAAGCACTGCTTCAGGACCAGTGCAGGTATACCATCCGGCCCAGGAGACTTGTTCATGTCGAAAACCGCAATAACTTTTTAACAGCTCGAGCCCGAAAAAAATTGTTCATTGAAATCAACGATTTAAAATAAAAACAAATATGGGAATTTTCAAGCAAACCAAGCAAGTGATTGAAAAGTATTTTACAACTACAAAGAACAAAACTGTTAAATAACAATTAAAATAACAATTGTTAAAATAACAATTGTTACTTTCAAACATAGTATATTAAAATTTTACATATCATGTTTAAGAATACCATATTATGAAAAAAGTATGTATGTATTTCAAACAGTGACACAAGGAATGCTAAAATCATCTAAGTTTTTAGTAGTCATAGAGCATATCGTTACCTAAAACGCAAAAGGACCTATCTAACATTTTGAAAATTTTACAGGAGAAGCAAAAAACTATTTAAAAAGGTAAATTGATAAATTGCCTTAAACTGTTTATAATTAATTTTCTTCTATTTTTCTTGTTAAACCTATCAGTGGTTTTGACAAATAGCAATGTTGCATATAATGCAAGCTGTTAGTTATATCTATTTGCGTTTATCGTATACTATTTTGTAGATAGGGCTTTTTGTTTTTTTTTTTTAATAAAATCGCTTATTTTCTTCGAAAGATTCCAAAATTTGTTATGGAGATTTGTTTTGATGCAATACATCAGAATCAATTAAAAAGTCGATTTTTATTTTTTCGTTAGTTAGGGCCTTTTGCGTTTTAGGTAACGATATAATGTTTATAAGTATTAAATTATAGTTGTATAAATATAATTATACCTCTGGTTGTAGCAAATATTTTGACAAGAAATATATTGCATAAAATGACCATAATTCCACCAAATTTTTTTATCTGTGTGTGTGTAATTAAGAGAATAAGATAAAACGAAAAAAATTAAATAAGCAGCTTATTGAAGACATTGAAGAAAAATTTGAATTGATTTAAGGAAAATAAAACCATTTAAAGATAAGAATATATTTACACATAAATCTGGAATTTTCGCGTATTTACAAAAAGAAAATTTTTTACAAACAAAAAAACTTTAAACACGGTACATAAGCCAAAGCTTTATTAAAAGGTAGTAACATAACAATGTTTCCGCTTTGTTAATGTCCGAAAATAAAATGGAGTCAACCCACTGTCTATTCGCAACATCTGTTTAAAGATAGGGCTCATCTTTAACACAATCGACCTGTTACTTAAGACGACTTGCACAGAAAATTCATAATATCAAGCAAACAAGTTGTTGATTATTAAAAATTAATATATTTTAATATTTAATT
Source organism: Pollenia amentaria (assembly GCA_943735925.1). NCBI lineage: Eukaryota > Metazoa > Arthropoda > Insecta > Diptera > Polleniidae > Pollenia > Pollenia amentaria. The sequence continues at coordinate 191,086,629 of OX031008.1, read as the reverse complement.
AATATTTTTATTAAAAATCTATTTCAAAACAACTTAAATATTAATTAAATCAAAATTATATATTTAATTTTCTTTCAATTAAAAAAATAATTGATTCAATTATCACATTAATTAAATTTAAATACTTTTTAAACCATTTTTTTAATTGATAAAAAACTTTTTTCTGTGTGAAAAATTATATAATACGGACAATTGCTAAAACATAATAATTGCTGTTAACCAAATAAATGAAAGCACCCAATTAGTTCAATAAATACGCAAAATGATGGTAAAAACCTGTGTAAATATGTATTTACTAAAGAATTTGACATTAAAAAATCATAAAATTGTTACTCAACATTTTTTATTTTTCGAATTAATTCTATGAGCTAAATTTCAGTTATGTATTTTATAAAGCTTTTTTTTTGTAAATTTAAGGAATAGAACTATTACAAAAAGCTTTATAAAATACATAACTGAAATAATTTAACTCATAGAATTAATTCGAAAAATAAAAAAATGTTGAATATAATAAAGTTGCTTATAAGAAAGAAATAATTCCCAATATCTATTTGCAAAATTGTTACCCAAAAATCGCCACAAAGACAATAATTTGTCTTATCTTGCGACCGTGTGTGCATGGAAAGGAAAGTTGGTATTGTTTTCTCACCATTGCACTATGGCCGAAACTCCTTAGTTCCGCCAAAAAATACTTGCCGACAAGCTAGCCTTAACCAAATTTGGTATGCAGCCTTCTATTGTCAAAATTTTCGATTTAAGTAAAAAATGGGCGGTCCACGCCTCCTATTTTTTTTTGGGACCTTCCATAAGGGATTTCGAAAGAAATTAATGCTCACAAAACTATATTTACTAGCACTCTCCCTTTATAAGTCTCTAGAGACATTTCTATAAACCTTAGAATTATTTTAGATTTCAGCTTTTCGTAGGGTTCCCATATGAGTAATTCAATGTCAAATCGACCAAGAGTGGCACCCGACCCCTTTCGATTTGAATGAAATATGGTGAGAAGGTTCCTCTCATCCTATAAGGAACAGTACTGTAAATACTAAGATGATTTGTATGTCATTTTAAAGAGAATACTTGGGACTACGAAAAATATATTTAAAAAAAAATTTTTTTTTTTTTAAATGTAATATCTACAAAATATTAAGTTTAAAAAATGGACTAAGTCAACAACCTAATTTAATTTTTGGCTGATTTTTTTTATGTAACTCCTCAAACTTTTCGTTAAAAATCCTGAAACTTTGAAGGAGGCCTTTATTTTTTTTCTTTTTTAAGATACTCGTATAAAACACAAAAATGGCCACCACGATGCCCTCTTTTAATGGGCCCCTTTTAAAAACACCCGGTTAAAAAAAATATGTATTGAGACTATTAAATTCATTTTTTTAAATGAATAAATCTGGCAAAAAAAAATAATAATAAAAAATACATATAAATCGCAAAAGATATAGGACTTAAATTACCATTGTCGGTTTCATTGTTTTTATCCGCCTCTAATTCCATCGAATAATTATCTAATGAATTTATGCTGAAGTCAGAATTATCATAATCATAATTGATACTGATGGATTGTTGAGATGTAAAAGGTACTTGAAGTTGTGTTGGTAATTCAGGTACTTTCAAGAAACCAATGACTTCTCGGGGAAATGGAAGTATTATTGAATTAGTTGTACGCTCATAGAAAAATACATCTTCATATTGATGATGCTCTTATATCAGAATTGTGTCATCAATGTTATTACAAATGGAATCAATGAGGCAAAAAGTGACATCAATCCAATGACAAAAGTCATCATAAAATTTTTTCATGTTGTATGCGTCATCTATGCTATGACTACAGCGACATCAATTTAAATGCCACATTTTGCGTGTTATTAACACAACTTTCAGGTTTAAAAAGTTAAAAAAGAAGCAAAAACTCCCTTGATCCATTTGTTTAAATTATTTAGTTAAATACATCAAATTTTCAAAAGAGAATGATAATGAAAACCATATCGGGCATGCTGCTGGTGCCTTATAATTGCAAGTTCTTATGTAAGCAAGGGGCGGAATTAGGGCATTCATTCGGTTATTTACTACCCGATTAACTGATCGGTTAATCTAAAAGTGGCTTTTTTCGATTACCGATTTAACCGGTTAATTTCAGGCAATTAACCGATTAAGCGATTTAACAAAATTTTTAACTTTTTGTAGTATTATAACATATTTTTTGTGTTTTTTATTAATTGTTTTGTCTCATATACAAAAGGTTGTGTTTAAAAAATATTTTTTCATACAAACAAAGAAGGTGTTCAGTGATCTTCATTTTAAATACAAAAGTGTTTGCTGTCAACAGCTTTCCCAACAGACCAAAACAGAACAAAATGTAAATGAGTTATAGAATAGGCTTATCATAAGAGATTTCCTACAACATGACAACATATATAATTGCAAATGACTTATTTTCGCTAAAGTTTTGTAAGTGTTTTTGAGAATGATGTCCTTTATTTGACGCGTGCCTAAATTTTGTATTATTTTTTAAAGTTTTCAGTCTTTGTGTTTTGTTCGAAGAGTGAAGTTTTTTTTAAGTGTTTTAAGCAGTGCACAACTTAAAAAAAAGTAATAAAACATTACATAAGTAAAAAACTTTTTGTAAATATGCCATATCAATTTAAACAGAGTATTCGTAAAGAATGTAATCTTATTATAGATTAGAAAAGTATTTTTCTGTAAGCATATTCTATAAATAGACTCCTTAGCTTACATTATATTACAGACAAGTATAATTATCGGAAGGGATCAGTTTTCATTATTAAACGATTTTTAATAAGCCTTTTATAATAGTAATCACAATAGTTTTCTAAGCTTAAGGCTTATATTAGTTAGTTTACTACAAGTGTTTTCGAATTCGATTTGGTTTGTTGGGGTTTGTTTCTCGTACTTTTTATACGTATTTGTTTTGTTATTTGTTTTTTCACATACATATCTTCTCATATCAATCTTTTAACAGAATTAACCGAAACAATTAGCAGTTAAAAATTTAAACAGGACTCTAATGGCACAATGAAAGATTTTATACATTTAAAGATTTCCAGGAAACGAACTGAGAAATTATATATTCTGTACTATGGGTTGCTTTCGATTTCTCCAACATCTGCGATAAGTGAAAGAATTTTTTCCAATTCAATTTTATCAAAACAAATAAAAAGAATCGCTTAAATCCTAAACATTTAAACCAAATTATTTTTCTAAGATTATTTTATAAGATCTTAAACTATTGAAATAACTTATAAAATTTTCCTACATTTTATTGCTTTTTTATTTATTGAAATTACTTAGTTTATAAAAAAAACTTCATTAATCGGTTAACCGATCAATTACATATTTAACCGATTATTAAACCAAACCCCTGATGAGTGGTTAAAGCAAAAGCCCGATTAAATGAATACCCTAGGCGGAATACAACAGAAGTGAAACAAACATGTGGAATGGGTAAGTAAATAATAACATTCCCTCACTTTGCCTTAAATCAATCCTAATGGATCAATCTAATGGCAGCTTGTTAAGTTAAGTGGAGCCTAATGAGTCCTTTCTCCGATGTTACTAAGTCATCGCACTGATGATATTTTTTATTAAATTGACTCCGATTCGTTATTTCTGTGATGCCGATGTGTCATTGATGACATAATTTCACAAATAGGTTAAATGATGTTAAGACTGACATCATAATGATGAAAATTGTCAAGGGGTCAGAATCCAAGACACTTGTCATAGTACTGATGTAAAAATACATCAGCGCTATGACGAGTTTTCTATCAGTGCACGTTTTAGCAAACATACAATTAAAATATATGGGTCAGAACTATTTTTTTTTTTTTTTTTTTTTTTGGATTACACATACATTTTAAGGTTTACTTAAGGGCATAATAAACCACACAAATAGCTTGGCAAACATGTCAAAATTTTACGCTTGTACAAATATTTTGTGTTGATAATTAGGGTGTTTGCTGTTTGGACAAACATTTGAATCAATGTTTGCAGAAATATTAAAAATTTTTAACATTTGGCAGACATGTTGGATATTTGTCAAACTTTTTGTGCTGTTTAGTGCTAATAGTTATCATTTCAGCGAAAACTTTGCAGAGTAAAGACGTAGAAGAAGAAGAAAATAAATAATTTTCAGCCGTAAATTACAATTTGTTTTTGCAGAATAATTTCCCTCAAAACAGCTCGTTGTTTAGAGCACTCTTTGCTCTAAATCCTTTTCTTTCTTTTATATTTTTTCTCCGTTTTAAACAAATAGCGAGCAAAATTGCCGCAGCACAATCGTCGTCTACATTCATTGAAAACAAAACAAAAATGAAAAATTAATGTTTGTACAAAATATGATTGTGTTGTCTATTGGAAAACAGAATTAAAATTAAACTGCATGTTTGCCAAGCAATTTGTGTGGTTAATTATGCCCTTTAGTTACAAGATTTATAAGCGATTCATAATGATTCATTTGACGATTGTGCTAATTTTTTATGTGGTCAAAAATTTGTTGTGGAAACAAACAAATTGTTCAGGGTACTGGCCAAGAGTGGTGTAACCCACTTGTTATGGAAGAACTCAGTACCACAACCAAAATTATATTTTTAACTACCATGCAAGTTTATAGCGTAGATTACTAATAAATTACTAATAATATAAATAAAATTTACATACGTGCCTCATAATTTCAGTGGGAAAAAATCCAAATAAGCAAAAGCTCCAAAAAATGTTCGAGAAAAGGTGAAAAACAAAAACAATGATTAATTTTTGTTTGTGGAATTTCATCTAAAAATATCTATCTTATTAACTTATTAAATTATTTCATTTAAATTTTTAAAATTTCATACAATTTTATTTTGCTTGATTGAACCGACAAAGGCAAAAGAATACAAGTATTCATTCATTCATTCTCATTATAAAGTTTGTAATAAAAGCTTAATATTAATTTCCGTTAACAAAGAGCTAAAAATTAAAACCAATTTCCATTCAAATTGTACAAAAAGGCAAAAAGAAAACACAAAGCAAAAAAAAAACACGTAAAGCCAATAAAATAAACACGAAATTGAAAATGAATATTGATGATAAAAAGGTTGGAAATTGAAATTAATATTGAAATACTGATAAAAAAAAAAAAAAATAAAAACATGTGTAAAATGTGGTACAAATGTAAAAACTATTCATGTATGAATGTAAGTATTCACACAAATAGATTTTAAGTTTGCATTTTAAACGTAAAAAAGGATAGTGGTTGTGTTAGGTTGTGAAAGAATGGGTCAAATAAAATCATTTAAAAGGATATTTAAAACAGTGATGGACATTTAAATTATAAACGCGATTATAGGGTATTTTTGCAACGTCAACTTTAGATTCAAGGCGCAATTAGTCGACTATTTCTATGGATTTCTATAAAGAGGAAATTAAATTGTTATAGTTTTAAAAGCGAAAGACTTTTAATATTCATTTGTGTGCAACTGCTTACAAACAGTGATGCTTGCCAACTCTTACGACATTAAACGCATATACAAATTATTTTACTTAAAAATTTGTATATTGAGGCCCATTTTAAACAAAATAATTTATTAAAGAATATTATTGACCATGAATGAGTATTGTTCCAGTAGAAAATTTGAGTTTTTTGAAGCACTTAAGAAAATAAGCCAGTGTTGCCACTTTGTAGTTAATTACCCGAATTTGGTGTAATTTTTACTCTCGTGGGTAGAGCGTGGGTAATTTCTTTGAGGTGTAGATCAGGTGTAGTATGAAATTCTTTCATTTTAAAACAAATAATATAAGGATTTGATTTTAGTTATAAAATTTATACCATTTAAGATATTTTCAATCTAAAAAATTTACAATATATTCAACCAAAGACAGACACTGTTTATTAAAAAAAAAACAAATTACGTAGTTTACGAAGCAAAATGTTAATAGTGATTGCCGCCAGTTGGACAATTATATTTCAATAAATATGATAAATATATATATTTATTTATTAATAGATATAAATATGTTGTATGTACATATTCAGTTAATTTACAGAAACAATTATTTATCTATATGTGGCATAACATAATTGTTGTGTGCCAGATTAGCCTTTTACAGGTACTCTTAATTTAAGTTAATGTATCTCATTTTGTACAAACTACCTTTGTACATTTAAAATCAACGTTAAATTTACTATATGATTATTATGAATGAGAGCTTGAAGTACTTTAACTATCTAGTTTCGTTAAAATTTATATTTTCATGAATTATATTCACCTCGAATAATATCGTAAATTTGACGTAAGTTGGCCGCACTGCAATTTTAATACTCGTCGCAATTTTTCCAATTGTCAATTGTAGCGAACTTTCGTTAACTTTACGCTGGCGCAACTTGCCTTCGGGTTTGTAACCAATAATTTTGCTATTCCTTTTTTTGCATCAGAGCGAATAACATCAACCACAACCCAGCAGTGCGGATAACTTACGTCAACCTTGCGATTCTGTGGAAATTACATTTTTTTGTACCCAACCGTATGTACATAAGTTAAGTGAAGATTGAATTTTGATAAACCCTTTATTTGGAAAAAATTACTAAAACTTCTTTATTCACTTTCTACCCTTAAATCCATCTACTATAATTACTCCGCTGGAGCAATTAAAGTAATAATCTTCTTTTACACAGTCCACCGTTTAAGTCTCAGCGGCCCCCTTTTTTTGCTCTATCTGGACGAAGATTATTTAGCACTGGTGTCAACCCACACGCCAGTACACATTTTTTAATTATATTCAAAAGTTTATAAGTTAAACAAACGAATTAAAGTTAAAAAAAAACGAATTATATATCAAATTCCTTCATTAATATCTTTCTATGCTTTAAACTTATATCAAGATATTTACACACGTATAACTTCATTTTCCTCAAGACGAGTTTTACCAAAATATTGCAACCTGTACGTATTATAAATTGGACACACACCGATAAAATGGAATGTATTTTCAGGTTCGTCTAAATTACATATTGTGCATATTCCAATTGTGTTTTTACGAAATGCTCTTGCATTTATGTCTAGCAAGCCACATCTAGCTTTTATTACCAAACTAGTACACCGAGACGAAAAATCTCTTGTCAACATTGGTGTTTTAAGTTATCCCATTCTGCAGCCCAATAGAGCTTGTTAGTAACGATATAATTTTCCAAAATTCGAGGTAATCTGTTTGGATTTATACTCAGAATGCTACCAGTTAAATATATTTTCATGGATTTATAAAAACAGTTATGTAGTCTAAAATAGTGGAGATAAGATACAATTATAAAAAATATTACAATTTATATGTAATTTTTTATTTAGTAGATTCTAAAATAATTTATATAATTATTAGAGACTTATGGCAACACTGCGTACATTGATATCTCTTCTTACAAATACAACTACATTTTTTCAATGTATGTGTTTGGCAGGGTCAGGTTTAAAGACAGTTTTCACAATAGGACAAGATAATTACTAGTTGTTAGGCGTTGAAAAATGAGAAAGATTATGAAGTTTCGGCTCCGCAGCTTTATACGTGACGCCGCTTGATTAAAATAATGTTCACCACTGTTATTATTTTAAAATTATTTTATATCATTATTATTATAGAAATTAGTTTATCAAACTTTTGAAATTCGATATTTCATTAAAAGTATTATTAAATTATTTATATCTTGAAATATTTTTTCTGTTACTAACGTGCAAGCCCATTTAGTTCATAAATTTTAATTTAATAATTTAAACTATACATATATTTAAAGCAAACTCAATTTGTGTTAAATATTTTTTACCATAGAAAAAAAAAATACTTCAACACAAACTATATGAATTACATTTTTCCATTAGGAATCTAAATAATAAAAGCAAATTTTTTTCCTATTATTTTAAACAACTTTTATAATTTGCTTAATTGACACAATAAATTTAACGTTGCATAGTTAAAGGCTGACAATAAAATGATTTTTAATGGTATTTTTGAAAAATCCATTCGTAGTCATTTTAGAGTAGAAATTGCTACTGAAATTTGGTAAATTTTGTAAAAGTTTTGTAGAATTGTTTTTGCTTTAGGCAGAATTGTAGAAAATTGCAATTAAGTTTAGCGTAACAAAGGCAAAATTAGTTAATGACCAGTTGTATTAGATAATTTTTTATGACTTTTTGCAGAATTTGCAGGGGCTTTTCGGTTCAACTTGGTAAACATTATCTATTGCTTTCTTAGTCAACTCACAAGCCTTCGAGTGGTATCCCCTGACCGAAGTTCTAGACTATCGTCAAGCTTCGGCGTGTTGTGAAACGCGGTTGCAACGTCTGTTCTCCTTGTTGGTGTAGCATGTAAAACGGATCGCAACAAAAATGTAATACAGAATAGGAAGCAGTTAACTAATCTGAAAGTAAATGTAATCAAAATACCTTATACTGATGATGCGTTATACTACTAATATGATCGAGGGAAACTGTAAAAAATCCAAAAAAAAACGACATTTTGAAGGCTGTTAAAAGGCTAATTAATACTTATTTTCTATAGGAGACCAGTGTATCTGGCGGGAATCGAACACGCAACCCCCGCACTGATAGACTAGCTCACTACCAACTAGCCTACCGGGGCACCGCAAGCTACTAAATATTTAGGAATCTTGTTTTTATTAGAACTCACAGCAAATGGCGTTTCTTGTCACATGGTTTGGTTTTGCTTTTAAAGTTTAAAATGTTGAGTCAACAAAACATCAGCTCAGGGAAGATTTGCTTTCCTTCTTTAATTTAAAAAAGTAAAGCTGAAGCAAATAGATTGCTCACCAAAATGGTTCGAAGATAATTAATAAAATATATTAACTAATTTGAAAGCAGCCGAAATATTCCAAAAAAGCAAGGAAATTTGGTACCACCTGAGTTGAAGACTTTTTGAAAAGGCTGTAAGAACGCCATAAAAGTTGCTTGTTTCTAAAAATTTTAGGAATAGAACTATTACAAAAATCTTAAAAAAAACTGAAATTTAACTCATAGAATAAATTTGAAAAATAAAAAATGTTGAGTATAATAAATGTGCTTTTAAAAAGAAATAATTCCAAATATCTATTTGTCAAAAACAATTTTGTAATTTTATATTATTTAAAAAAAGATTTCCTGCAGAAAATTTCCAATGGAAATCGAAAATATTGAAAAATAAAACAAAATATTTTAATTAATTTTTTAAAACAAATGATCTTAAGCTTGAAAAAATATATGAAAATATAATATTTAATAGAAAAAGGTCGAAGTAATAAGAATATAATTACAGTTTTAATTTTATAAAAATCGATGTGTTAATTTATTAGAATTTTTTACTTAAATATATTTTTTTTGTTTGAAAACATTTCTTACTTTTTTTTGGATAGGCCATGTGGGTGAAACAAATGTCAAATTGACTAATAATTGCTTCTACAAACATACTCATAACGTTTCCTTTCGAAAAATACATATAAGCATTTTTATATATTTCTGGAGAAAATATTTTTTAATCAGCGAAAAAACATGGCCATCTTTTGGTGAAATAGTAAAAATGAGTATTCACATGTATGTATTACCTTTATGCACTTATACATTCGCCTCTAATATACCACTACACTTATAGAAAAATGCATAAGCATTGAATAATACAACATATCATTTATTTAAGTCTGCTTTCCTACCAAAATAAAAAAATGTTTAAGCCACTATAACATTTTGATATTAAACATAATCCAACCGATTAAAAAACTCGAAAATTCTTTAAAAAATCAACCCAAAAAATCCTTTATTTTTAAACATTAAAGGAAATTTTTTGTAAGTCAGATTATGTCTTATTTTTTTTTGCCATCCAGAAACACAAATATTTTTGAATATCCGAGGTTACCCATTTTAGAGGTTCACAAGTCACTCTCCCGACCCTCTGTGGACCCGTATTCTTTCAAATCAACTCAAAACCTACCCGTCTATGGCAGTTTAAAATTTAATTCAAATATGTTTAGCCGTTCATAAGAAGCAAAATTATTTCAGTCATATGAGCAGCTTAAGGCCCCTATTACGGTTCAAAACTCAACTCAGTTGAGTTGTAATTAACACAACTGGTTGTGAGGAGTTGTATTTTTTGATGTTTTTGTTCACCGCAATATACCGAAGTTGTAAACCATAATACAAAAACTAAATAATTACAACTCAACTTGAGTTGTGAACCGTAATGGGGGTCTAAATAAAAAGAACAAAAATAATGTTGCGAGTAATTTCATTAAAATGAAAAAAGTGTTCAACAGACAGTTCCAAACAGTTGAACAAGTATATATGGGATTAAAGATTTGACCCTAACAAGTTCTTCTCCTCTGAAACTCGGATTTAACTTAAATATAGAACCTGGGGAAACATATAATAACAGATCAGGTATAAATGATACAGTGATGTAATGCACCATTTCTTAAGAACTACTATCTCACTAATATAACAAAAAAAAAATTCGACCCATTACGCTGTGCTAGTTGAGAAAACAGACAAGCCGGGGACCTGGAAATTTAACATAATTCGGGTACGCTGAATCCAGTGGGACTAACCGTTTTTTTTTAGGTTAGCTCTGGTTTTCGAGATATACCGTTATTTCGAAAATGGCGGCGCACAGTGGGAAATTTTACGAGAAGGCGGTCAAAATTCCATAACTTTTGACTGGATCGGTATTTTTTTATGCGATTTTTTTTTTGCTCGATAGGTGCGATATAAGGCTTCAATTTGCGCTATATAACGTAAAATTCGACTGATAGGAGCAAAAGTTATGGAGAGTTCAAAATGCATTTTCATTTTTTGTTGAGTTTCGGTGTAAAAGTTGAATATTTCAAATATGAATTTATTTATAATTGATCATTATTTCTCTCAACTGATACTTATTTTTTATTGTCGAACTTAGATCCTGTCAGAAAATGCCAATATTTGGCCCCTGTAAATTTTTTAGTCCCAATATTCACAGGGGCCAAAGGTTGGCTTTTTTGGGACGAGACGAGTTGTTATTAGGATAAAACTGAAAAAGAATATTTTGAAAAATGCCCAAATAGCATTCTTGGCTATCGATAACATTTTAGGTAATTCAACAAGCGAGTACAATCATGACGATGGTAGTAAACACTACATTACATAGACAATAAGAAAAGGAAAAACATTTTTGTGATTTTTATTAATAATTTAATTAACCCTGATGATGATATTCAAGGAATATCGAAATATTGGTTTAATTTAAATAAATAAAAGTTATTTAAAAAAACTTATGACCTCGAGCTTGAGTATTTATTTCTTTGAGTTTCTATAAAGAAAAGGTCGAATAAAACAAAACTAACGTTTATTAATTCAACTTTTATTTTTGGTTTGAGATGTATGTGTATTTTATTTTTATATATTAATACAAATATATACTTAAATCAAAAAGAAATTATAATCTATAAACAATTTATTATATCATACTATGAGAAATTTCTTCATTGATATTTGCAAGCTTGCGTCTTCGTGATCTTTCACTGCAATTGTCAATTGGTTTTGCGGGCCGACCCACTTTTCCAGTTTCCTTAGCGGTTATTGACAGCTTCTTAAAAATCAGAGCATTTGTTAGCCATTTTTCGTTGCGTAAGTAAAACGTTTTCTTGTTTCTAGAACATTTAAGGTACCGTTTTCTTAATGTAAATGAAAAATTTTTAATTTTTATCTTATGAATTTTGATTTCTTGTTCGTTGCATAATTTAAAGAATGGATTATTCATTATGTGTAACACAAAATCTTTTTCATCTTTCTGTTGAAAATATATATCTGCGAGAACTTTATAACTGAACTTAGCCATTGTTTAAACAATAATGAAGGTAAAATTATGAATGCATGCATTTTTATACTCTTGATAGAAGTTTTTTTAAATGATCTTTTGTTAACACTTCTTGGAAACATAAAAACCCTTTTTTAAATACAAATTTAATCTTTTATTACCATTTCTTTGAAACATAAAAAACCCCTGTTTTCACACTTTTTAAAAGGATAACATACCAGCAATAAATTAACAGGTAACATGTAGGTAATTTTCACGTAAAATATAACTGCTCTTCCATTTTTTTAAATTAAGTTGCAATTAAACTATGTAGTTTATGTTGCGGCTATTTACTAATGTTTAACCTTTTAACTTACTCAGAAATCTAACGTGTTACTCTATTTATGTCGCCTATTCGTTTTGCAACATCCGTTCACCCACAATAAGTTCATAACAATGGCAATACCTTTACCTTCTCCAAATTAATTGATAACCTGACGTGCTAGATAATTTATGTGGCCTGAACTGCTTTATTTGTCGAAAATTCTTTAAGGTTCACCTTCTTTAATTTCAGTAATGTTTCCTTGCAGGACTTATTTTTTGAACCGAATATCTTACCTTGGGTCACAGAAATTACTGTAGTTCGCAAGACCGTATCCAGATGTGTGTACAATGGGGTATAGAAATGTAGGTTAGATTCTGGACTACAAGAGAGTATAGATTTTTTTGACGCGTTTTGACGGGCAGGACTTATGTTCTATAAAATAGGAAATTTCCGGGAAATTTTGATTTAAAAAAAAAAAAAAAATTAAATAGTTCTACAGCTCGCAGAGTTTAATGCTTTAAACCACGTATAGCTAATAAGATAAACTAATACACAAAACTTATTCTGTCAAAAAATCTTGAAAAACAAAAAAGTTATGAGCATTTCAACTTCAAAAGTTTACTAAGAAATTCAAAACTATAACCAAATACTGAGAAAGTCCATTTGGGACCACCCTGTTCTCAATGAAATAGTTGAAATAGGGTTGAAATTTTTTGGCTCCCGAGGTTCACTAGTATTTACTTTCACATGAATAAAAAAATTTCAAAATCGGAGAACATAGCGCCGCACACTGGTTCATATTTTGAGAAGGCGGCCAAAACTATTTTTTTTATGTTCTCCGATTTTGAAATTTTTTTATTCATGTGAAGGTAAATACTAGTGAACCTCGGGAGCCAAAAAATTTCAACCCTATTTCAACTATTTCATTGAGAACAGGGTGGTCCCAAATGGACTTTCTCAGTATTTGGTTATAGTTTTGAATTTCTTAGTAAACTTTTGAAGTTGAAATGCTCATAACTTTTTTGTTTTTCAAGATTTTTTGACAGAATAAGTTTTGTGTATTAGTTTATCTTATTAGCTATACGTGGTTTAAAGCATTAAACTCTGCGAGCTGTAGAACTATTTAATTTTTTTTTTTTTTTTAAATCAAAATTTCCCGGAAATTTCCTATTTTATAGAACATAAGTCCTGCCCGTCAAAACGCGTCAAAAAAATCTATACTCTCTTGTAGTCCAGAATAACCTACATTTCTATACCCCATTGTACACACATCTGGATACGGTCTTGCGAACTACAGTAATTTCTGTGACCCAAGGTAAGATATTCGGTTCAAAAAATAAGTCCTGCAAGGAAACATTACTGAAATTAAAGAAGGTGAACCTTAAAGAATTTTCGACAAATAAAGCAGTTCAGGCCACATAAATTATCTAGCACGTCAGGTTATCAATTAATTTGGAGAAGGTAAAGGTATTGCCATTGTTATGAACTTATTGTGGGTGAACGGATGTTGCAAAACGAATAGGCGACATAAATAGAGTAACACGTTAGATTTCTGAGTAAGTTAAAAGGTTAAACATTAGTAAATAGCCGCAACATAAACTACATAGTTTAATTGCAACTTAATTTAAAAAAATGGAAGAGCAGTTATATTTTACGTGAAAATTACCTACATGTTACCTGTTAATTTATTGCTGGTATGTTATCCTTTTAAAAAGTGTGAAAACAGGGGTTTTTTATGTTTCAAAGAAATGGTAATAAAAGATTAAATTTGTATTTCAAAAAGGGTTTTTATGTTTCCAAGAAGTGTTAACAAAAGATCATTTAAAAAAACTTCTATCAAGAGTATAAAAATGCATGCATTCATAATTTTACCTTCATTATTGTTTAAACAATGGCTAAGTTCAGTTATAAAGTTCTCGCAGATATATATTTTCAACAGAAAGATGAAAAAGATTTTGTGTTACACATAATGAATAATCCATTCTTTAAATTATGCAACAAACAAGAAATCAAAATTCATAAGATAAAAATTAAAAATTTTTCATTTATATTAAGAAAACGGTACCTTAAATGTTCTAGAAACAAGAAAACGTTTTACTTACGCAACGAAAAATGGCTAACAAATGCTCTGATTTTTAAGAAGCTGTCAATTACCGCTAAGGAAACTGAAAAAGTTGGTCGGCCCGCAAAACAAATTGACAATTGCAGTGAAAGATCACGAAGACGCAAGCTTGCAAATATCAATGAAGAAATTTCTCATAGTATGATAAAGGATTCATTTCTGCATCAAATTCAACCAACGCAAAATAAGAAAACAAAAATTGCAATAATTGAAAAAATAGTGGAAGCGAGCCCTAAACGCACAAAGAGGATTTTAAAAAGTATGCCTACACCAACTGAAGAAATGAAATTTACTCCAGAAGAAGCATTTGCACTATTTTTGGATTTAAAACTGACAAAAAATCAGTATACAGAACTGCGAAAGCGAACCAATGAAAAAAATTGTGGAATCTTTCCAGCATATCGAGATTTAGTTTCTGTCAAAAAAGAGTGCTTACCTTCACAAACGGCTATTAGTGTAACTTCAAGTTCAGCAGAAGTAAAATTGCAGGCTCTTCTCGAACACACTGCAGAACGATTATTAAATACACTTCATGCTGACTGTTAAAAAAAACATAAAAATTGCAGCATCACTTTATTTTCTAAATGGGGTTGTGATGGAAGCTCTGGTCAGAAACAATACAAGCAATGTAACTTATTCATGGTATCTTTCGTTCCATTACGTTTAAGAAAAACTTATATTGGCTTAGAGCCGTCAACCAGTAGAGTTACAGCAATGGATGTATGGAAAAATGAAATTCCCTCTTCAACAAAGTATTGCAGACCAATAAAGTTTGTTTACAAAAAGGAAACTAAAGATGTCATAACTGAAGAAGTTCGAAAAATAAAAGATCAAATTAAAGAATTAAATTTGATGACCAATGCATTGAAATTAATTTTCAAATGTTCCTTACAATGATCGATGGAAAAGTTGCACAAGCATTAACCGAAACAAAGTCTTCGTCAAGCTGTACCATATGTCAAAAGACATCAAGTCAATTAAGCCAACCCCCATCACAACACAATAGTTTCAATGAAGCATACGAATTTGGAATGTCCCCTCTTCATACTAGAATTCGTTTCAAGGAGCATATTCTTAAATTGGGTTATGATTTGGAATTTGGCCCGTTAGGCGAAACAGTGAGAAAAAACAATGAAAATGTGGAAAAAAGGAAGCAAAGAAAAAAACAAATTCAAGAAAAATTCCTTCACCTAGGCCTTATAATTGATCAGCCAAAACAAGGAGAAGGAAATTCAAATGATGGAAACACTGCAAGGAGATTCTTTTCCGATCCAGAAACTGCAGCATCTATCACAGGAGTACATTTTGAATTAATAAGACGATTCCAGATCATTTTACAAGTTATATCATGTAGCAGAAAGATAAATGCAAAAAAATTTGGCCAGTATGCAAATGAAACAGCAATTCTTTATAACAAAAAATACTCTTGGAGACATATGCCAACCACAGTTCATAAAATTTTATACCATGGGGAACAAATAGTTCAACACAATATCCTACCAATTGGAGATCTATCTGAAGAAGCGCAAGAAAAAAGGAACAAAGACTACAGATTCTTCCGCGAGCATAATACAAGAAAAATGTCCAGATGTTGTACTAATGAAGATCTTATTACTATTTTGTTGTGCACATCAGATCCATATATGTCCAGTATTCGACAAAAATGGAAATCAACCTCAATCGAATTAGAGGAAGAAGCTAAACAACTTCTGGAAAATGAAACCCAAAGCTATTTAGAAGAAATTTTTACTAATATTGTTTAATTTAAAATTGTTTATAGATTATAATTTGTTTTTGATTTAAGTATATATTTGTATTAATATATAAAAACAAAATACACATACATCTCAAACCAAAAATAAAAGTTGAATTACCTAAAATGTTATCGATAGCCAAGAATGCTATTTGGGCATTTTTCAAAATATTCCTTTTCAGTTTTATCCTTATAACAACTCGTCTCGTCCCAAAAAAGCCAACCTTTGGCCCCTGGGAATATTGGGACTAAAAAATTTACAGGGGCCAAATATTGGCATTTTCTGACAGGATCTAAGTTCGACAATAAAAAATAAGTATCAGTTGTAAAATACAAGAGAAATAATGATAAATTATAAAAAAAACTCATATTTGAAATATTGAACTTTTACACCGAAAATCAACAAAAAAATGAAAATGCATTTTGAACTCCCCATAACTTTTGCTCCTATCAGTCGAATTTTACGTTTTATAGCGCAAATTAAAGCCTAATATCGCACCTATCGAGCATAAAAAAATACCGATCCAGTCAAAAGTTATGGAATTTTGACCGCCTTCTCGTAAAATTTCCCACTGTGCGGCGGTTGCAAAACATATGTTCGCGTTAATCAAAAACGTTTTATTAATTAGTTCATTTATTAATGATGTGCTAATAATCCCAATTTTTGAGTGAAAACACTGAAATTTATTGTTGTGGGAAAGCTAGTTTCTATGCGCATTTCGCTGGTTGCTTAGGCCAGCTCGTCAGGAAACTTTTTCCAAATACTTTAGAAAAGCTAAAAATATTATACAAGTAAGACCATAAAGTGAATAAGAATTTTAAAACACTCAGGTCTTGCATGTAACAATATCAAAGCTTCAACAAAGACACAACAATAAACCGTCAATTTTTCTTTCTTACATTCCCCTACAATTGGCTGGGTTTTTTCCAACACGAATGGTAGTTGTAAGAGGATAGAAAGAAAAAAACAAAATTAAAAAAACAAGTTGCTTAAATAAAGCAGCTTGCCATTTAAGTTTTTTATTTGCCGGGCACATGCAAATTTATTATCAAAAAATTATTTCGGTTTAGTTTATTGAACAAACTCAAAAACCTAAATTCCACAATAATATTTTCTTTAAGAAAGATTAAACTTTTTTCTCATACGCGCATTCGTGTTAGAAACAAAATTTTTTTTTTTTTTGGCAAAAAAAATTATTTGTTAGCAACTTTTTGAAATTTTTGATTTTAAAAAATTCATTAAAAATGAGAAATTGCAGTTATGTTTCTAATTTTTTCCAGACATATAAAAAACGCAGTTGCAAACAAAACAAGCCATAAACGATACGAAATCTGTTAACAACTTTTGGTTTTAATGATGAAACAGAATTGATTCTTCAACTTCAGGCAAAAATTCTTAAGCCCATAATTAAAACGTCGACCGTAACTGCAATTTTCTCTCATTTCTTTCGTTTTCTTTTGTTCTTGTTTTTCTTTGTTTACAAAATGTATGAAATTAAACGAAAGTATGGTAGCATTGTTGGGAGAATAATTGTCTCTATGTGAGAGCATGAGAAAAAACGTCTTCAAAATAAAATTGATTTTATTTCTCGACCGCATTCTCTGGCATAATTTTATGTCAAACTGTATGGAAAACAGCGTTCAGCCCCAGTTCTGTTTCATCATTTATTCACAAAAGACTAAAAATTTTAATTAATTTAAGCATTTCATAAAACGCAATATTTGTATGGGAGCCTCCCTAAGAAGTGGAGATAAAGGACAAGTATGTCCCGAGAAAATATTTAGGACAAAAAACTAATTGAGGTCGGTCATACATTATATTCCACTAGGGGCGACTCCTGGGCATTTATGGCATTTTTTTTTCAATATATTTCTAGTTTGTATTAAACATTATGTATGGGAGCACCCTTCATAAATGGGTTGGTATGTTAGAAATAAGTGATTGGGATGAAAAACAAAGTGGTGTTGGTCATACACTTGACCCATCTAGGGGCATCCTAGGCACTGCAGGGGTCAAATTTTGTGGAATTTCGGTTTTTTGAGTTACGCAAACGTATGTTGTGCAACCTCTTCCATTTTCGAAATAACGGTATATCTCAAAAACCAGAGCTAACCTAAAAAACGGTTAGAAATACTGGATTCAGCGTACCCGAATTATGTTAAAATCCCAGGTGCCCAGCTTGTCTCAAAAAAAGTGTCAATTTCTAGCACAGTGTTATTGATAACAGTTTGCGTGAAATCATAATTTAGTTCTGATCAAATTTACAAAAAATTTTTCTAAAACAACATAAAATATTTGTTTCCAGCTGCATGCCACACCGACAACTACCAATATTTGAATCCAGTTTTTTGCATATCTTAGTTCTTAATAAAAATTTTGGAAATCGGCGTTGACAAAATATTTGACTTTTTGCCGATGAAATTAAATTTTCAGCGACAGGGCGACGAACCTTGCCGCACAGCATTTGTCATTGTGGTTGTACAGAAACAATTTGTACAAACATTGGATTTTTGTTTTATGTTTGTTTGTCAAATACATTTATGTAGGCCTTAAATGCGCATTAAAAGATGTTTTCACCAATAGGTTTATGAGGCAAAAACGGTCCATGATTAATCGAATTAATAGACACATTTTTGTTCGATTTGAATTAAGATTTTCAAAATTAGTTTATTCAAAGTACAGTCGTTTCTCTGTTCATGATAAAATAGCAAACCATCCTGAAATCATATGTTAATAATATGCCCAGATCTTACAACCCAAATACAGTTTATTCCCAGTCTTAGAAGAAAGGCATTCTTTACTTGGAATTAACTTTGTGACCTTTTTTTAAGCAATTCGCTCAAAGTATTTACTGAAGACATAAGTAAAAAAAGATGCCATTTAACAAATTTAAATTAAAACAGTTCACATAAAAATCAAATCTCTGGAGATTCTTAAAATCTGTTTGAGTTAATTCGAAAAAAAATTAAAGTACTAAAATATTCAAATCGCATCACATTGAAAGTCCTTTTTTATACGTCTTTTTTATTTGGTTATGACTAATATTATATTTTCATTAGGTAAATTACAAAATCTGATTCCTCCCTAGAGAGTTTTTAACTCGTTATACAAAAATTTGTTTGAATTCTTAAAAAAACAGCAACAACAAACATAAACCGGAATAAAGAAACACATTTGGGACTATTAAATAGAAATGGAAAAGAATTCAATATTTTTGGGGAGAAAAATCGAAAAAACAAATGTTTGTTGTTGTGGTAAAAATGTGCTTGTTTTAAAAAAGCTACCAAAATAAATATCAACAGAAATAGAAAAGAAAAACAGATAAAAGCATAAAATAAAATAAAACATTCCAAATGACTGGAAATTTTTAAAATTAAAACAAAAATACATTTTTGTGACAGCTCTTGCAGCAAAATACAAATCTATATGCGAATAAGTATGTTTAAATGTAGATCTCTACTACCCAGATAAACATATAGGAATATGTATTTTTAACATTTATTTAAATGGAGATATTTTTGGTAAAAATAGAGCCAAAAATAAATTTAAAAAAAAGAACCAAATACAAAATCCCTAGATAATTCCCCACCCAAAAACACAAAGCTTATACTCTGGTTAAATCGAATTGTAATCAAAACGAAAAAAAAAAAGAAAAATTAAACCCTCTACGATATAAAAAACATGTTTCCTGGCTTGTCCGTTAAGGGGATTTTCGTTAAAAAAAATATATAAACAAAAAAATTTAACCGCCTAAAGATACGTATAGATTTTTATCTGTTGGTGAAGTGTGTGAAGTTGGCTGCATGTATGAAGTACGTGTTGTATGTTGTAGAAATGTGAATATACATATATTTCGCATTTATATCATGTGACACTTACCAACAAAACCAACAATAACAAGATAGCATTCACATTTATTTGCATACAAACATACAGGAGGTACACAACTCAGAATGGTTAAGGCAAGTAGTAGAGAAGGTTTGAATCATACAGATTTATTTTATGATTGTGGCATTCATATCCCCTCCAGAGGATTGTGGGAATCATCTAAAGGATATTTAACGTTTTCCTTAGGGGAAACCCGGTGCAGTTAATACCTTGGATTCGGCATAAGCCCAAAATTTGCTGATCTCAACAGATCAAACAGATCGCGGCTGACCAGAGATCCTAAATGTTACCAAGGGAGGGAGTAGACCCCGATAAGTTGGCACCGGACTGAATATTCTTTCTGTCTTTCAGGAAGATCGTTTTGTTTTTGAAAAGTTTCGCTTTTCCCTTGAAAGAGCCCTGTTTGTTCGGAAATGCATTACAACTCTGAATCTAATGCGGATCTCTGATTAGTTTGCAATGCTAATGCAAATCCGCTTGTCTGCTGCGCAGTTTGGTTAAATCGGGTGATTCACCGTGATGTTTCATTTTTAATGTTAAAAAAAAAACACATAAATTGTTAAGTGAACTGTAAATTTTTATTATCGGTTAAAAGAAAAATCATTGATTAAAAATTATATGATGTAAATTTTGGCCATGACTACGTCTGAGGTGGTCCATTCGGAAGGCACAATTTTGGGCGTTCGAGCATAGCGACTGTTATCTTGCGAATAGCACGAGTAATGTTGGCTTCCAAAGCTGGCGTCTTTGGAAAATAGTCCAAAGGTGTGATATCGCACGATCTAGATGGCCAATTTACCGTAGCAAAACATGAAATTAAGTGCTCACCAAAATGACTTCTCAACAAGGTCATTGCCTCGGCGGCATGAAATAACCCCCCAAAATATAACGCCCCAAAAAAAATATGAAATAAATCCCCAATTTTTAGGGACTTATTTCATATGAAATAAATCCCCAATTCTTAAAATGAAATAAATCCCTAATGAAATGAAATAACTCCCAAAATCAAAATGAAATAAGTCCCCAATATTTAGGGACTTATTTCATATGAAATAGTTCCCCAATTCCAGAAATGAAATAAGACCCCAATATAATACATATTGTTCAGTTTTGGTTGGGCGCAAAGACTTTTTCCTCTATGGTATAACAAACACCGGCTTCGCTAACTAAAGCTTTTCTGCATAGCCGGCCTTCGGCCGGGCGCAAGGATTTTCTCCTCTATAGTATTCCAAACACCGGCTTCGCTAACTAAAGCTTTTATGCATAGCCGGCCTTCGGCCGGGCGTAAGGATTTTCTCCTCTATAGTATTCCAAACACCGGCTTCGCTTACTAAAGCTTTTCTGCATAGCCGGCCTTCGGCCGGTCGCAAGGATTTTCTCCTCTATAGTATTCCAAACACCGGCTTCGCTAACTAAAGCTTTTCTGCATAGCCGGCCTTCGGCCGGGCGCAAGGATTTTTCCCCTATATTGTATTCCAAACACCGGCTTCGCTAACTAAAGCTTTTCTGCTAACCCGGTCTTCGGTCGGGCACAAGGCATTAGTTAGCGAAGCCGGTGTTTGTATACTATAGAGGAAAAAGTTCTTGCGCCCGGCCAAAGGCCGACTAAACAGAAAAGCTTTAGTAAGCGAAGCCGATGTTTGAAATACCATAGAGGATAAAATCATTGCGCCCGGCCGAAGGCCGGCTATGCAGAAAAGCTTAAATTAGCGATTCGGGATTTTCGAATTCGAAATTATAAAGTTCGGGACTTAGAGATTCTGATTTCTGAAATTATAATGATGACAAATTGTGTTTTGTTATATTCACTGCATACGTTTACCAAACATAAAAAAGGGACTAAGTATCAAAAACTATAATTTCAGAATCCTAAAAAAATTGGGATTATTTTTAAGTCCTGAATTTCAGAAATCGGAATCTCTAAGTCCCGAACTTTATAATTTCGAATTCGAAAATCCCGAATCGCTAATTTTAGCTTTTCTGCATAGCCGGCCTTCGGCCGGGCGCAATGATTTTATCCTCTATGGTATTTCAAACATCGGCTTCGCTTACTAAAGCTTTTCTAATTAGTCGGCCTTTGGCCGGGCGCAAGAACTTTTTCCTCTATAGTATACAAACACCGGCATCGCTAACTAATGCCTTGTGCCCGACCGAAGACCGGGTTAGCAGAAAAGCTTTAGTTAGCGAAGCCGGTGTTTGGAATACAATATAGGGGAAAAATCCTTGCGCCCGGCCGAAGGCCGGCTATGCAGAAAAGCTTTAGTTAGCGAAGCCGGTGTTTGGAATACTATAGAGGAGAAAATCCTTGCGACCGGCCGAAGGCCGGCTATGCATAAAAGCTTTAGTTAGCGAAGCCGGTGTTTGGAATACTATAGAGGAGAAAATCCTTGCGCCCGGCCGAAGGCCGGCTATGCAGAAAAGCTTTAGTTAGCGAAGCCGGTGTTTGTTATACCATAGAGGAAAAAGTCTTTGCGCCCAACCAAAACTGAACAATTAGTCAATTCACAAGGTATCCTAACATGTCATATTGTCAAAATGTCCTTATATTTCACAATGGTTTAAAAATATTGTTGTACGGCTCAGCCGCTGAGCGCTGGACTTTTCTGATTAATTACGACAGCACAATAAACACAGCAAGCAACGTTCTATTTATTTAAGACACTTTTTGTTAACAAACCAACAACAATATTTTTAAACCATTGTGAAATATTAGGACATTTTGACAATATGACATGTTAGGATACCTTGTGAATTGACTAAATATGTATTATATTGGGGTCTTATTTCATTTCTGGAATTGGGGAACTATTTCATATGAAATAAGTCCCTAAATATTGGGGACTTATTTCATTTTGATTTTGGGAGTTATTTCATTTCATTAGGGATTTATTTCATTTTAAGAATTGGGGATTTATTTCATATGAAATAAGTCCCTAAAAATTGGGGATTTATTTCATATTTTTTTTGGGGCGTTATATTTTGGGGGGTTATTTCATGCCGCCCTTTTAAAATATGTAATTTAAAAATTAAATAAGTCCCCAAAATATTTTTAGGGACTTATTTCATTTCAGATTTTTGGGGAGTTATTTCATATGAAATAATCCCCCAATTGAAAAAATGAAATAACACCCCAAAAAAAAGAAAAAACCCCCCAAAAATCGTTTTTGTTGTTCTCTGTACAGATTTTTGGGGTGTTATTTCATATTTTTTTTGGGGCGTTATATTTTGGGGGGTTATTTCATGCCGCCATTGCCTCGCGCGCTATATGCCTCGTAGCGTTGCCTTGTTGAAACCAGAGCTCACCGAGTTAGAGACCCTTACTTAAAATCATAGTATACAACTAGTATGCCGACTCTTTGACAGGTACCTTACTCAAATGTCAGTGGTACTTAACTCATGTTTGGATTAGTAAGATTTTTTTTAAATGTATTGGTGTTTAAAACTATTATTCCCCCCCCTAAACATAGTTGCATAAAATCGTATAGAATGTGGCAAAAAAAATTTGTAAAATTTAATTTTCTTAATTCGAAAAATTTTCAATTTATTTAATGCTGTCTGCATTTATAAACTTTAAAAAACAATGTTTGTGAAATTTTTATAATTTAAGATATCAAATATGTTTTCATACCACAAAATACTACTCTGCTGGCTTAATATTAACAAAAGTCAAAAAAAAATAAGTGTCAAAAAAATTTATATTAAAATTTTTACTTTGTGAAAAATAACAACCTTTTGCAAAAGCAAATAAGCAAAAAGTGTTGGAAAAAATTATTAATTATGTGTTTTTGTCATAAAATTAAACAAAACTTTTCATATTTTTTAAATAGAAAAATTTCAAATTTTGTTTTTGGTGTTTTTATGTGTGTTGAATTCACTAAGAACGTATATGTGTGAGGGGTGAACTTAAAAATGGAGAACGCTCTTTCCAGTTGGCATACTAGTTGTATACTATGCTTAAAATGCACCAAGCTGTCGAATACGACAATCCAAGCTGCTAAGAACGACGACGAATCGATTCGTCACAGTGTTCGCGTACACTTTCAGCTACAGCTACTTTATTCACTTCACTACAGTGATGCATTTTGAGTTATTTTTGTTTTGGACCAAATTGACGATTTAAAAGGGCCAATAGACCTTTGATAGGACCAAATATTTTTATTTTATTTTTGTTGTCTTTTTTGATAACTTTAACACTACCCACTTTATGTTTCACAAATACCATTACTCAAAAGTAAACGAAATTTTATTTTTTAAAATAAAATTTAATTTATGTATATTTCAAACTTTTTCAACATTCGACAGTCAACTATGATTTTTTTTGCGATATTTACTTAAAACAAGACAGATTTGCAAATAAAAGTAAGAAGTGCTTACTTTAAACGGTCAACAAACTAAACAAGCGGTTTGATAACAACAACAGCTGGAAGGTTTTGTATATACCTAAAATTTTTGATTTTCGCACAAACATACTTTATATGATTTTTACACCATAAATCAAACCGCTTGCGTGGTTTATTTGGCCCTGAACAAGCAAAACAATTTCGTTAATTCAAGAAGTGTCGAAACAGTGAGAAAATAACATTGAAAAATGTATTTAACGATTTAAACTAGAAAGTTGGTATTTTGACCTAAAAAGGCCGAAATAGATTTCCACAGGGCAATCAAACATTCAAAGGTGCCACAAATGGCACAATTGTGCCACACTTTGCATCACTGCTTCACTACGTGCTGGATGTGGTCTAACCGGTAGAGTATCAGCCACTTGTGTAAACTAGGAATCAAATTTGGGAATGTTGTTGGCAATAGGTTTCACTAGGTCGATTATTCGCACCGTAAGTTCCTCGAATCGCACGAAAACCGTTTCTCACAGAGGACTGATTTTTGTTATACATCTGAACATTTTGGAGACGATGTTGTGCTGTGAGGCTTTCATGGTGACTTTCCAAACGATACTGAACAATAATGACAAAGCAGTTTGATATGATTCACGTGATCTATTAAAAAAACATATTGCAAATAAAATCTCACGATGAATAACCCTTTATTTTTGAACATAATTAGTCATTTTTTGATGTGTGTTTTAGATTTGTTTGCTCGTCATCTGCCTTCGTTAAGTATTTTCGAACATTTTACATTTGCAGTGATGCAGCGAAGTGATGCATTTCTGAACAGGCCATAGATAATTTCGGAGATCACGTGTTGGTTGTGGTCTACTATACAAAGTCGTGGGAAGGGAGAACCGGAATATCCCCCTTAAGGGCTGATTTTTCATCAGTTGTGGGAGAGTTCGGCCTGGTGGCGGATCATCCCTAGATGCAGCGGAGGTACGATAGCTCCAGCTCTTTACAAGGGGCGAGTCTATAATCTTTCAGGATTATGCACTTAAATTGCTATCTGTGTATGCTAGTTGTTCACCCAATGGTAGAGATCCACCATCTGTAGCATTCAACATCTGTAACATTAATGTTAGTCTGTGGCATAATTGGCGACCAGAATTTGATGACGGATTAAGAAGTCACCAACAATTTTTAGTTCTCAGTGAATGTAAAAAAGAAGAACTATTAAAAACAATAAAATCCAAAAAAAAAATTTTTTTATATTTAAAAAGAAAATAAAGAAAAGTTAAAAAAAAAACAAACAAAATAAAATATATTGTACTGTAGTGATAGTTTGAGTGCAACATTAAATTATTGCACTTTAATGCAGTAAAATAATTTCTAAAATTCTGCCACCATGTCTTGAAAAAGCTTCATAACTCCTCAGGCAATAGACCCGTTTTTTTTTCATTTTGTTGAACAATATACATATAAGTTTGTGTCTTTTTTTACGGATCCTTGACCTTAAAATTAATTTTGTAAACTTTAATATTCAAATTATGAGAAGAATTACTTACATAAATGTTTTGTTTCCCAGCAAAAATAAAGTGAGAAATTCAAAGGGAAAAGTGAACAAATTACGAGGAAAAAAATTTTTCACGATAAGGGAATTTTTTGCCGCGAACATTTTTTTCATGTTATTAATCTCCTATGAATTAATTTTTTTCATGGGAGTTTTTCACGATCGCAGGCAAACACGAGAAAAGGGAAAAAATTACAAAGGAAAAATTATTCACGATAGGGGTGATTAAGCCTTAGACAAGCCATGAATAACGATATGCATTATGTGATAATCGAACTACAAATTGCAACGAATTGTACAGAAAGCTAAAAGTGCGGTATCCACAGGCGTGGCAAGAAATAAAAAAAAATTCTGATGTTTTTTTCAACCAATCTTCAATTCTAAGGGGTGACTGCCCCTTTTTTCGAATCACCTTAATGCGCATACTTTTATCACTTCTACATTCTCAGTGGCGATCAATGAAGCAATCGATCAAAATTATATTTCAGATTAGACGAATAGAGTTCTATATACTATATAGAATTTAAATTATTCCATTTCAAGATAATGATCCCCATTCGAACTCAAACAATTACCTTCAATTGTCTCGAATGTGGGGTTATTTAATTTTTCAGTGATTTTTTCCGTATTTTTGTTTTCTGAACTGAACCAACATAGTGATCGGTTTGAAAGCCTTGAAGCCTTGAACTTCAACTACTTCGATCGACCATTTTTTTTTTATTTTTTTTTTTTTTGCTACACCCTGTACCAATAGCACTTGTAAACTGATGATACCTTTAAAATGTATGCGTTCTGTATATGATTTTGTTCTTTCTGTATTTAGTTGATGTCTACGATGACTATTCACAAAACAACACCCTCAAATTCAACATTTTATTTTATAAATGAATATTTGAATATAAAAATACACAAAAAAGAGATGTTTTACTCGGTTTTTACCAACTAGTAGCCATATTTATAAATTCTCTTTTTAAGTTTCTTTTTTTATAGAGATTCTTGTTTTCTATTTTTGGTTTTTGAAATTAAGAGTTTAATTGATATTAGTTGTCTGTTTAAATGACACTTGGAGATTTAAGTTTGTTTTTATCAAACAACTATATTTGTTTTAATTGAAGCAATTTTATCTTGAGATGAAAAGATTTTTTTTTTTTTTTTTTTGAGTTTTCATTAAGTTTGAAATTAAGAAACAGAAAGAAATAAATTAAATAAAATATACTTAAGTAAAAAAAAGAATTAGAGAATTCGAACAAAACGTAGTCCAGTTCAACCATGTCCAATAAAAATTGCTTTTCTTATCTGAAGTCTAATCTAAAACTGTACACAAAAATTTAATTTTAAGAGATGGTGCTTGTATTACAAATAATTCAATAATCAAACTCAACTTTACCACAACTTATACTTTCTACATGTTGGAAGTGCTAATAGGTTTTTTTTTGTCATGTGAATTGGTTATTCTGTGAGTAAAGGTATGTTCAGACCTAACAAATATTTGACGAAATAATCCAAAAAAAAGCGTGAGTAGTAAATGAATCAAACTTGAGTTTTTTTTTAACAATTCCTATTGGCTTACTTAACTTTATTTGTAAGAAAATTATTGTACAATGTAATTTAGAAACTGTTTAATGATGTTTGATTTAGCTAAACGATTTGCCAAAGCAAATAATTTTTTAATTAAGCTAGGGGTTACATGTAGGACGTTAAATATTTAAGAGGTGTGAACACAGCTTAAGTATGGAAATGATATTATCGTTCTAATTGCCTAGAATAACATATTCTCGACACCGATCTGCAAATTGATGGTTGCTTAGTCGATAGTTCCATTTATTATATTTAATAACTTTAATTTAAGTCGAACACATTCCCTCGAACTGTTTTCCCTTTCCCTAAATTTGCAATCGTGAAAAAATTCCCTGTCAATAATTTCATGATAAAATAAAATTCCCCTTATAGTGAATATTTTTCCCCGCGAGATTTTTGACTTTTCCCTTAAATTTATTCACTTTATTTTTGCTGGGGAACAGAACAGAAGATGTATGTATGTAATTTTCTTATAATATGAATATTAAAAGTTACAAAATTTATTTTAAAGGCAAAATTCGGTAAAAAGTGAACGAAATATTGTACTACCTTAAAGTTAAAAAGTGCAATTAATATGTATACGTGTATATTTTTGAACCAAAATTTCTTTGACTTTAAATTTTTTTAATCTTCCTTCTTTTTTTACTAAATAAAACTCATATGAAAAAAAAATATTTGAACTTAATTTTTTTATATTCGTTTGTGCACTTTTAATGGTCCGATTTGGCTCATTTTTTTTAAATTAATTCTCTGTATTTAAATATCTACGCCACAATGTGCCAAAGGAGGAACAAATTATTTATTTGTCTATAACTCGGTAGTTTATAAACCAATTTTTTCAACTTTCACTATTAGTATTCTACTTTTTAATTAAGGTAAAAGTGCAAAATAAAGGTCATATCACATATCAGTCATTTGTGGACCGATCTGGCTGAATTTTAATAACAATCTATTCCGGACTATATGCAACATAAATATATAAAACAACGTAGTCCCGATCATATATAGGGTCCTCGGAAAGCCTATTTCAAGAAACACACAGACGGACGGAGGTAGTTCAATTTCCCTACTTATAAGCAGGGCTGTGGAGTCGGAGTACCCACAAGAACTCGCGACTATGACTCCAAAATTTTTTGGCATAACAAATTTAAAAATTTTTTTTAATATTTTCCAAAATAAAAATTCTTTGAAATTAGCGATGCAATATTTCAAATATCGATTTGAAATTTTTACAGAATCATTCTCTTGCTATATTTAAAAGATACTGCATTAAGTTAGAGTGCCGAATCTTTGATACCCTCCACCGACAGTGACAATATATGAGAGCTATAAATTATTAATTAATCTTTATAAAAACGGACGCCAGTATAGAAATTGGTTCCGGTTTAAATCAATTGGACGACTATCAGACAGTGTTATGCTTTTATTTCTAGCAATTTTAACTATTTTGAATAAAATATCATGAATTGTAACAGTTTAAGCCGAACTAAAATGATTTTCACGAGGGGAATTTATATTAGACTCATGGTAAATTATGGACTAATCATTACGAAATCCTGTAGAGTCATTTCTGTTATTTAAAATCTAAATGCAACAAATTTCGATACAGTAGTGAAAGTTGTTTTAGCGTTTAAAATGCTTTTCAGAAGGCTGCTTAATATGGGATCTAAGGTAAATATGGACCGATAATCAGAAAATTGCATGATATTATTACCGGCCATATGAACCAAAATTGGACCAAACTTTACCACAATATCTATATCTGCTACGGTTTTAGTCGTATTTAAATAATTTCCCAGAGTGCGCATAACATTAAACATTATATGGAAAATTACGGACCGAGTTTTACGAAATTTTAAAGTTTGATTTTTAGTCCTTTAAATCTTTGACGTACCATATTGTATTACAATAGCATTATTTATTACGTTTTTTAACAACCTTAACAGTTTTCCGAGAATAGGTTTTATATGCGGCCTAGGGTAAATTATGGACCGATCTTCGTGGTAAACTGTTTTGTAGGCTTTAAATGGGGCATATGGTAAATTATAGACCAATATTCACGAAATTTTTCATTATGATATTTAGTCCTATAAAACTCTCACGTACCAAAGTTTGTTATTAAAGCATTATTTGTTAAGGTTTTAGCCGTACTAAACCGTTTTCCGAGTGAAGGGTTTATATGGGGCCTATTGTAAGTTATGGACCGATCATTATGAAATTTGACAGTGTGATTTCCAGTCCTATAAAACTATGACGTAGCACATTTTAATATGATAGCAATATTTATTAAGGTGTTAGACGTACAGTATGATTTCTAGTTATATAGAACGAGTTGGTGCAAAATCTTATATCATGCCGTGCATTATGCCACCTTTTTATATTAATTATTGTAACAAAATTGTAAATTTTTTAGGGTGGTGGTTCTACATTTTGATTCATAACTCTGATCCTTCTGTTCGGATTTTGCTGGATTTAAATCCCAAACTGTTTAGGATAACTAGAAGCAATTTGACACCAACATTGTTCTTATCGTTTGAGGTTCTCGAAAGTGAGCGTGTTTTTTTAACAGACGGACATGGCTAAATCGACTTAGAATTACTCAAGGAGCCAGAATATATATATTTTAGATGTAGAATAAAAAAGTTTCACACGGAATGACAATCTTAGTATACCCTCATTCACCACTAGTGGTGGAGAGTATAAAACGAGTTTAAAGTCACATAAGGACCCGTCTCATATACATTTAGCATCAAGGTTAGAGTAGGAGTCGGAGTCGTGAGTCGAAGTCTCACTTAAAAAATTTCCGCGTTTGCAGTCGGAGTTTGAACTTTTTTCTGACGACTCCACAGCCTTGCTTCTAAGGACCCTGAATATATATATATACTTTTTAAGGTCTACGATCAATATTCTATAAATCACAAAGGGAATAACAAACTTAAATATACCCTTCAAAACTGTGGTGAAGGGTACAAGTTTTCGTAAAATGTTCAGTCTTCAAATTCCACGGAATTTCAAATATATTTTTCGTAATAGGATACCTATTTTAGTTGTTTGCTTAAGCTAGACCCATGTGCAATCGTGAACCAGCCAGAACAAAATTATGTTCTGAGATTAAGATGCATGTAAAAGTTCCTTGTGCCTTGTGTTTTTAAGGGATTTTAGGGAGGGGATTTAAACATGACAAATTTTTAATTCTGGACCTACCGAAGTCAAAACTACTGCCCCCAAATTTTGTTTGTAACGGATTATCCATTTTCGGGTTTCAAAAATAAAGTTTAATAAAACACTTATAAAGCTATGATTTCGATGAAACTTTTATTTTATTATAATGCATTACGTGGGAAACACAAAGTCATTTAAATCACCGTCTTTAGATTGGTTGCAGCAGTCGATCCTCGCGGCATAGAGAACTTTGCGTTGAGGCACAGGCTTGACCACATCATTCGGAAGTAGTGTATATATGGTCCAAATTTAATCAAAATAGAAAAAATAAAGTGGTTTATTGGCACATACTCTTTTTTCAAAAAGAAGTTATTGTTGGACCTACAGCCACTTCTTTCTATTTTTAAAAGGCTTCGTTCTTATGGCAATAACAACTTATGTACCAAATTTTTTTAAATTATCATCCAAATTTGCGACCTGTACTTTGCCCACAAGGCTTCAGTTGAGCGCCAGCCGGACGGACGGACGGGCATAGTTAGATCAATGCAAAAAGTGAATCTGAGTCGATTGGTTTACTTAAACATAGGTCTAGAACCAATATATTTTGGTCTTAAGGATATTAGCACATACCCATAATACCCTCTCCACTATTGCGGTGAGGGTATAAATATAAAGGATATCTCAGATGGGTATTGCCTTCGTGCGACTCCACAGATTATGGAACTACTTAAATGGGCTTGAGTTTCAATAAATTTTCAGTTTCTTTATTTTCTACTTTGATCGTTAAACAGTAGACTTAATTTAACTTACTTCGATGAAAAAGATACATTAGAACACGAAAATATAAAAATCGATTATGAAAGAAACGAGTTATTATTGAGTTTGTTTCAACCGGAAACAGAATACAGCCATCCCACATACCATCATTTAACATGCCAAAAAAAAAAAAAAAAAAAAAACAACGCACGAAATTTTTTTTAAAGCATTACAAAAACCGCATACATGTTACAAAAATATTGTTCAATTATTTTATTACATTAAAGAAAGTATGTTTGTTTAAATTTAACGAACAGTATGCCTCAACTTTTATTTTTACGAAAAATTTTTTAAAATAACAAATTTATGATTTTTTTATTTAAAACTTGAAAGTAGCCATTATTTCCTTAAAAATCCATATTCCTTGGACTATAAAAAAAAAAAACAGAATTGCTGTATGAAAACTCCTGCATATTTCTTGTGTAGCACAGTGTTCGTAGACACAAACTGATAATATGATTCTTGTTCTCTTCATTTATTTCTTTTTAACTTTTTTTATGTTTTTTTTTTTTAATATTTTCGAAAACAAAATTTCTTTCTTAACTTAATTTCGCCACTTACCTCACATCTGGATGTGCATCTAACATGGCTCTCATTAATGTTGTCCCTGATCTCGGAACACCACCAATAAATATTAATGGCATCTCTCTGTTATATGAATAAACTTTTTGATTGTCTCCTTCAACGTATTTCTGTAAATTAAAAAAAAAAAATTTATATTATCAAGTAAATGTTTATAATAAATATAAAGTAAATTGAGCTAATAGAATGGATATTTAAGAAAGAATAAAACTAAAATACAACAAAAAAAACCAAATAATAAGATAAATTTGTGAACAGCGCCAAGCAAATGATATACAGCACAGGAGTATTAAGTGTCATCAGCTGCAAAATGAAGTGCTTTTTAAAGAAGTTTCATTGTTGTTACCCACTCACTCTTAAAGTGTAATAAATATACTTTCAATTGGGAATTCGAAAAAAAAAATAAAACTCATAAAAAACCCAAGACTGACACATTTCTTCTTATTAGTTTTTATAGCATTCTCTGGACACACACAATGAACATAATTCAAATAGAAAAGTAGTTGATGGCTGTTTGCTTAAGAAAAAAAATAAAGGAAAAATGGAAACAAAATAGGGAATTTATATTTTAAAAGTGTTGGTGTCATTTTAACGTATAACAAAAGGTGCAAACACAACAATAGCAACAAAAACCTTAACACCAACAACTACACAAATAATTCCCAATTTAAGCAAGATAACTCCAGAATAAACAAACTGATTTACCTGGAGAGTTAAAATAAAACAACTACTTGGGTAACGTATTACTTCAAAACTTTCCCCTCGCCCACATTTAACTCCTCAGCAAAAGTATCACTAAGAACTGAGCTGCATACTAAATGGAAATAACACACTCAAGTTGAACAATATAAAAAAAAGAGAAAATTGAATTAATGTTTGCTAAAGAGTTATTTTTATCTCAACTCTTTTATTTTTTATACCAACTTTATTCATCCTTTTATCCTTTTTTCCTGCAAGTTAAATTATTAAGAAAAAAAAACCCGACTGTGGACCTTTATTTTTAAAAATGTTGAAAAAAGAAAACTAGAATCCAACAAACACTCAATCACACACCTAAAAAAACCTACACACACACACACACATACTTCCACCGGAACTTAAACTCTTGAAAGCAGGGATCGTAACAGTTATTCGTTTTTTTCATAAAAGTCAGAAGATAACAGTTATTTTTTGATTTTTATTTTTTTGAACAAAAATAACAGTTATTTTTGGTTTTTCATTTTTTGTTTTGAACAAAAATAAAAGTTATTCTTTAAAGAAATATACGTGTTTTAATTATTTAGTTGACTTAAAATATTTATTTTATACGCCTAAGGAATCCTAATGATGATCACACATTTAAATAAATATTTAAAGTCAACTTAATAATGATAACATTTCATTAGAGAATAACTTTATTTTTGATCGAAAATTAAAAATCAAAAAATAACTGTTATTTTTATTCAAAAAAATAAAAATCATAAAATAACTGGTATTTTTGATCGAAAATTAAAAATCAAAAGATACCTGTTATTTTTATTCAAAAAAATAAAAATCAAAAATAACTTACTTTTGTCCAAAAAAAATATAAATCAAAAAATAACTTTAATTTTTGATCAAAAAAATAAAAATAAAATCAAAACTTTAAAAATCATAATATTTTATCATAGAAAAGTTCATAAATATCAATATGGCATACTTGAATCAGTTTGCCAGCATTTACTTCCAAATGCTTTTTTTGTTTTAAAATTAAAAAAGAACTATTATTTTCGGTCCCTGGTTGAAAGTTTTAAAAGGGGCATAAAATAAAACTAACAGAGAAGTATATTAAAAAAAAAAATGGGAATATAAGACAAATACTATTGTAAAAAAGAAATAAAGAAGTAAAAAAGCAGCTCAAAACTTGGGAAAAAAATCTTCTCAAGTGTGCTGTTGTGTGCAACAAATTGAATCTCAGTGCTGCCATCAAAACATTACAGGACTCTTTTTTTCTGTTATTATACTTTTGGTTTTAACTCTTTTAACCGTGTAAGTAAGAGATTTAAATAAATGTCGCTTTTGCAAACTACCAGTGTGGCCTTTTTGCCATTTTTGCAGCTAAATTTAGCATTAAAAATTTCCATTTAGCTACAAAATGTTTATTTAGCAGTTGGCATTTTATTTATTATTTTTGGAAAATGTTTTTAGCTTTTTAGCATTATTTATTTTAAAAATTTGGAAATAGTTGTACCAAAAATGAAATTTCGTATGAAAATGGATAATTCTTACGTTAAGAAACATCTTACCTGTCTTGTTAAAAAAAATACAATATTCAGGGAATATTAGAAATGCCCTTATCATGTCAATTGTAAATATTATTTTTCCTTTGATATTACGATATAAAAGTACGAGGAAATTTCACTTTGTATTTAGGTAAAAATTCAATGGTCTAAATGTTTGAAAAAATGGTTTTCTCTAAACTGCTGAAAAAATAATTATTTTAAAGATTCAACTTTTCTTAAACTATAAAAAATAAAATGACCTAAAAAGTTTTATATATCATGGAAATAAACCGTTTTAATTTTGCATATATCAGAGGTTTGCAGCCCCACTAAATTTAAAATTTAATCTCAACTACCTGTGCTACATATTAATATGTAGGTATCAGATGCTTTACCAAAATGTAGACACATGCTTAAATATTACCATTTATTTCGATTTCGTTACAAAATTAGTCACTAAAATGCATTATGTTTTGAATAAAATTTCATACTGGTAATATATTTTTAACAAAAATCTTTAAAAAAAATTTAGCATTATTTTATCAATCAAATAATAAGAGTGTTGAATCTAAGTGACTTGGAATTCTATAAAAATAATATAAGAAAAATTAGACACATCCTTCTTGACAACAATTTTCCTACAAAACTCACGAATAAACTTATTCCCCTACGTTCGGCAAAAAAAAAAAAAAATTCGAAACCTCCTTGCAAAAATACTTTATATTAGAGGTGGTACGGGGAAACTATTTTTTGAGGTACGGCCTAGTGTACAGTGTTGTCAACTTTGTAAAAATATATATCAACAAAGCATCAGCTAAATTATTGATGCACAATTAGCTTATTGTTTGCGCATCGATAATTTTTGTTGTACATTGTTTAGGAATGCATGACTTTGTTCAGTTGCATTGCAAATGACGTTTTGGCATTCAGCCATAATAACTAGCGATATAACGATACGCCTTTTTGCGGATGCGATTCCAAAAAGAAATATCGGCTATAGCGATTCCGGTAACGATTTGCATATTGAATCTTAGTTCAAGTTAAAATTATCAACATTATTTAAAAAAAAAAAAAACAAACTATTCTTAACTTTTGCGGAGATCTTAAGTATTTCAGCGCCATTTGTGTACAACACATAATTGATCTAGTAAGGAAACGGATCTGCGCCTCTATTAGGGGATCTAAGGTAGCTTGCAATTCTTTTTTAATGAAATTAATTAAATCCAATAAGAACCATACAAAACAAGCTAGGTTGATGAAATTGTCCTCAAATATTCCCTATATATATGATCTGATCCATATAAACCCAGCAAAAACTTTGCTTACCTGGCAAGCTAGCAAGTAATATTGGAGACATAGGAACACTACTTATTTTTCGGCTGAATAACTACTTATTTTTGTTCGAGTTGTCCACAGAATTCAGAACTTACAACACACTTACTAGAAGCCAAAAAATATCTAGTTATTATTTAACTACAAGTAAGTCTATTTGTAAGTACTTACAATATACTTACTTGAAGCCAAAAAATCACTAGTTTTTATTTAATTGGCGCTAGTTTAAAGACCTTATAAGTAGTTATTGAGCTCGTTACCAGTAAGCTAATAAGTAGGTATTTAGCTAATTATTAGTAAGCAAATATTTAGTACTAACAATAATAGAAGTAAAAAGTAGCTACTGATGTGATTACTAGTAAGTACCTATTGAAGTTTTCAGAATAATGGCAATTGTAATGATAAGTACTTACCAGGTAACTTATTAAATAACTACTCCTATTACCAAAATTCAAAAAGTTTTTCCTGGGAATATGCTGCCGCAATAAGAATTTCAGCGCGCCAGTGCTCATACCAAAAAAGTAAGGAAACGATTAGATTTTCAATACTATGGTAAAGGATATAAACGAAAGATTCGGCATAGCAGAATAAAGCACTTCTACTTTTTTTAATTTATTTTGCTTTTCCATAAAGGTTGTGGAAAATCGGGTACTGCTGTAAATTTTTACTTTTTCCTCCGAAAAATTTGGTAAAGCTGTCTAAGTATTTTTCCATTGTAAAACTACAAAATCAATTAACGAGTGAATACTTTGAAAAACTGTTATGAATGTTTATTGTAAAAACCCTTTAGATATATTTATTCTTGTCATATTTTTGTTTGTTTTTTCGAATACGTATAACAATACATTTTAACGCTCTTTTTCTATATGAGTTTTTTCTACCGTTTATGGGTTTGTACTTGACTTTATTTGGGCCAAATAAAGCGGGTGAATTTTTTTCTAAAAGAGTGGGTTACACTACACATTCACATGTACCTAAAAGTGTCTTAAAATTGCTCTAGATTTTATTTTTTATTGTCTTCTATACTCGTGCACCTTTAGTAGGAAAACTTTTAAAAAAAATTTTTTTACTTTTTTTATTTTTGCATTTTACTGTGCAAAAAAACTTTAATATATAGAACAAGTTTGCTTAAAAGGACTCAACACCAACAACAAAGCAAGTACACACACTCATACAGACATAGAAAAACATGTAAAAAACTGTTAAAATAGAACATCACCTATTATTACAACGACACAAAGTAAAAGTAATACACACACATACAAACATACATAAAATGACAAAAATCAAAGAGCACATTGAGGTCACATACGAAACGAAGAAGTCATGAAAGGTAACCTTTGTTGATCTTCTAGCTTGACGTCTATTAAACGCATACTCTTCTTAAACGGATTCTTTTCTTACTTAAAATTTCAATTTATTTTATATTTTATATAAAATTTTTGTTAGTCAAATTGAGGGTATAACGACGACATCAACAACAATTATAATAAAAAAAATGGAAAACAAAAAGAAAATGGTATGGCAGATAGTTTGGAAAGAAGTGGCTGGCACATGTTGTAAAACATGTTGCATTGGAGTTCTATGTGCATTTGATTCCAGCTGAAAGCCAAGCAATAAATTTGTTAATCAGAATAATTGCAAATAAAAATATTAGTATTTCGAAAAGAAATAAATGTTAAGAACAATGTATTTGTGTAAATAAAAGTTAAAAAAAACAAAAGGCAGACAATTTACTTTATGTATGTTCTTAAGGCTTTTGTCTTTAAAACTTTGTTTCATTTAAGAGAAGTCAGTACATTATTTCAATATGACCGGCTCACAGTGTTCGATTTTAAAATTTAGGTGGCCAAAATTAGTTAGGGAAAAACCAAAGGCGCAAAAAAGGAATTTTTGACGAAGTGATTTCTTACATATCGATGACTTACTTTCTCAACCTCGTATCTTTAAAAAATACGGCTTTGACTTTTTCATATAAAACGATTGATATTTTTGTGTTCTATTACTGCAACAACTTATTATTTCAATACTTTGTCTCAATTCTGTAAATACTAATAAATTATTGAAATAATAAGTTGTTTCATTAATAGAACACAAAAATATCCATCGTTTTATATGAAAAAGTCAAAACCATATTTTTTTAAGATACGAGGTTGAGAAAGTAAGGCATCGATATTAAATAAGACAAATGTTACAACAACAATGAACAAGATCCATAAGAAAAAACCAAATATATAATTCGATTAGCGGTATATTTTTAATCTGTTTTGGATGCTATTCTAATATCACGTACATGGTGCAGAAACATCATTTGTCTATTTCATTTGTATTTGATCAGTCGCAGGTATTTTAAAATAAAGGTTTAAAGCAAGATTTTTGTTGCAAATTTTACACGCTTTTAAATGTCATCACGTACATTATTGTACATACTACAAATGCAACTAAATGTATACTCTTCTAATATTCGTATTTGGTTTAAATTTGGTCCAAACTTATTTTATTGCAATCTTAATCATCTAACCAAATAATACACAAATACTAGTCCCAAAAATTGCTTTAAATACAATAACTGCCTTATAAATATTGGTATTGACATACAATATTGGCGACAATAACTTTAAGGACTATGTCATGACAAAATTGTATGCTGGTAGGTCCAAAATTAACTATAGGACCCATGTAAATCCCCTTTCGTGAATCGGTTAGAGGCAAACAAATCTCATATAGGTGAAGATATCTAAATATTATTCGGCACAAACAACTTTTGTATAATTCTTAACCACATAGCATAATTCTGTTCTGGAAATTATGATTGACCAAATATTTATTTTTAAAATATTATGGTGTAGGGTATCATATGGTCGGTCTTGACCGACTATACTTTCTAGCTTGTTTGTTTTAAGTTTTTGTATGCATAAAGATATTTACAAAACATATATATTCCATACCTTGTAAATGCTATAAGAGAAAAGTCTGTGAGGTACGGTATCTAAAGGATACTACATTTTATTCATTATAAAACCACAAAAAGAACAATTTTTTCCCCAATTACGGATTGTAAAGGAAAAATATGACGTTTAATGTAAAAAAATAAACAAAAGAAAAATATTTCCCACAATTCGTAGATTTTCGCAATTTTTCAGTCACCTCACAATCACTTCCGTTTTATTTCACGTACGATATGCACCTATTTTGCTCGATATTTTGGACAAAAAGGTTCCGAATGTGATTATTTACGAAATAAACATTACCCTCTTAATGAAACAATGATAAGCATTTTTTCCAGATACTACTTTTTTTAGAAAAATCTCCATCTTCCTGAAGGCGTACAAATGTCACGTACGATAACATGGAAATACCCATATGAAACATACATAAGATTTTGTATTGTGTATTCGAATCACTTTCATTTTCACTACCAGACTCATGTTCATTGTAATCAGTACTTTCTAGTAGTTTAAGCAAATCTGGCACTAAACTTCGTTTTTTAAGAGGTGGAGATTTTCTTAAACCGAAAATATAAGGATCGGAAGATACGAGTATTAATAGCCTTCGTATAAATTCTCTATTTGTCTCAAACCTTAAAGGTTTTCGCGTGAACTGCAGCCTATGACGTCTATTGTACCCACTCAGTCATTCGATTATTTTACTTTTCTTCTTTTGCTTCTTTGGCTGCAATCTTTAAAATCCCTTTTGGCCTATCCACCTTATAATCTTGGCTTACTGTATTTATTGTAAAATATGAATAATCTATTACAAATGATAACCAATCGTTATTATCATACAAGAATCGGGGTTTTGTTCTATTAGCCCTTGTTCATATTCTCTGCACATATTTGAACTGAAGTTTTCAGTGGATGAAATTGTTTTTGTTGTTGTTGAACTTTTAATGAAATTGGATGAAATAATGTAGACTTAACGATTAATACGTCAATTTTTGGCAGTAGATAGCCATCCGTCAAAAAGTTGATTCCGAGAAATAAAAGCTGGAGTCAATACAATTTAAAAAATTTATCAGTGGGCACACTAAAAAGTTTCGGTTTACAGTTTTCAGTTGAAAACTTAATGGGTTTTTATTTTGGAATAAAGTTTTTTAAATAACAATTACCAAAAATGTCTACTATGAAAGCTGTTTTGGGAAAAAGTTTCTTTTATTACTATGCAAACTATCAATTCAACTCGTTATGATTTGAAGTTTATTTTAGTTGACACAAAACAACAAGTGAGAAACAAATTTCCATAAACTAGCGGTTAATTATTTATAATTTTTTTATTTATTAAAGAAATTGCATCGTAAGTAATTTTTCTACGACCACAAAAAATTAGTAGCTTTTTTGCACGACCTAAATTTTGTTACTAAAATTAAAAATAACTTAAAAATTTTTTTTGTTTAGCTTTGTTCCAACTGAAAGTTGGGGTTCTATCAACATTTGAAAAAAATATTTCAGTGGAGACAGTTTCAGGCTAAATTTTTTTTTTTAGTTTCTTTTAAACAAAGATCCCAAGCTCACATTATTATCAAAAGTTGGACCGCAACTGATAGCAGAAAAAAGTTTCGTCTAGGCATTTTTTCTTTTGATTTAAATATTTTATTAAAAGCTTATCTAATATACTATCAATAGCTTTAATTTCCTTCTTTCAAAAATATACAAAATACACACAGAAAAAATTTTCTGTAGTTTTTTATCAATTAAAAATTTTTTTTTAAAATTATTACAATTTAATTAGTGTAATAATTGAATCAATTATTTTTTATAGTTAAAAAAAAAATTAAAAATATAATTTTGATTTAATTAATATTTCAGTTGTTTTGAAATAAATTTTTAATTAAAATATTAATTAAATAATACAAAATCTTAATTGATTTTTTCGTTTAAAATAAAATAATTTAAACTTGTAGAATTTTTATTGGGAATTGTCAAAACCTGAGCTATATTTCGTTAAATTAATTAAAACATTGTTTGAAATGGCAAAGATTTTTGAGCATTTTTTGAATTAAAATTATCATTTATTGAAAAAAAAATATTCACATTTTACAATTTTTAGAAATCATTTTGGCAAAAGGTGCAGAATCAACAAATTGTGCTTGATTCTACGAATTTGGTTATTAGAGACAATTTTTAATTTGTTCTGTATTCGTGTTTGCTTATTCTACCACAGGAACATTATTTTGATTGTGCATTTTCGAGTCCCACTGGTGTACACCAAACCAATACTTAATACTTTTCGTACAATAAGAGAGCAATCGATCATTCCAAATCTCGAAAAATACTAAGATACGTATTTTCTAGGGAGATCGTATATTAGACATTTCTCAAAAACCCGTATTTGAATACTCCGAATAGTTGTTATTTTAAAAAACCGGGTTTCGGTTAAGCATTTGTAAAATATCCGGATAACAGGTTTTAATTCGAATACATAAAAACACAAAAATCAAATAAGTTTTTGTAATAAAACGTAAATTTTAATAACAACAAAACAATTCACAAAGGTAAGGAACCAACAAAATACATAGATATGATATAAGGCTTGTTCATACCGAACAAATATTTGACGATAAAATCCAAGAAAAGTGTGACCAGTAAGGTGATCAAACCTAAGCTTTATTTTTTACGATTTCTATTTATTAACTAATTTTTATTTGTAGGTAGATAATTGTATAATGTAATTTAGAAACTCTTAAACAATGTTTAAGCTAGACTGAATCAGTAAGACTTCAACCATATTTTTGAAAAGTCGCAAACAAAACCTCTTAGCCAGGATAATATATTTCAAAATATTTTGTTTTAGCATTATAGAAAGGAATAGTATTATGAACATGTTTTTTATATGAAATATTTGTCAATTCGTCGCCCAAAATTTAAAACCTTTCATGACATTGGTTGATTTCTTCAATTCCATCCTCGGCAACACAACCGGCTAATATTTCACCCAATGATTAAGTTTTGGCTGCGCATTTTAGTGAAATATTATTTGTCGGCTCTTTAGAACTACTTCGGACGGATTTGGATCACATTAATGTCAAGCATGTGGTTTAATTAAAGGTGATTAACAGGGCCCAGATTTTAATGCAAATGCATATTTGTGGTCGTCAGTCTGAGATAAACATAAACTAAATATCTTTGCGCATCATGAAATTTGGAGTAAGATGGCATCGATTTGTTAGTGCATATTTTTGCATATTTTGCTATAAGTGCATATTTTTGCATATATTGCTGACATTGCATATTTTTGTTGCACATTTTGAAAAACAAAACTTGTTTTGCTTGTTTTATTTTGCGATGCACCGTGTTGCAGAAGAGATAAGAGGCAACTGCGTTGATATTGATTTACATATTTATGTCTTATGAGAAAAAATATTTTGTAAAGCACCCCCAATTTTCCGGATATTAAGAAAAGCATCCCGGTTTATTTCTTCCTCCACAGCCTATAACAACCATATGGGTGGTGATGCAGTTTTATTAAAAAAAAGCAAATTTATCAAATATAGAAGCTCAGATAACTACTATCTAAAAAAAGACTGAATTTGCATGATTATTTTGCTTGTGGGTTTTCTTTTTATTTTCAGACTTTCATTTATTTTAACTTCTACATTTGTGTTTATTGTACCTTATTTTCGTGAATGAGACTGAATTTTTACGTTTTATGTTATTCTTGTTATAAAAATGTTTTTTAAGCCTTAAAAAATGTGTTAAATAAAATTTTAAGTTCAAAATTTTTAAATTTTTAGCGCATATTTTTCTTTTTTAGTGTACCT
The DNA here is from genome assembly GCA_943735925.1 of Pollenia amentaria. Taxonomy (NCBI): domain Eukaryota; kingdom Metazoa; phylum Arthropoda; class Insecta; order Diptera; family Polleniidae; genus Pollenia; species Pollenia amentaria. The sequence continues at coordinate 191,044,367 of OX031008.1, read as the reverse complement.
TTTATGCGCATAAAACGCGATTTTAACTGCATAAAAATCCGGGCCCTGGTGATTAATAAGCCTTGATGTGGAAAAACCTTAGCAACTTATCATTTTAGGGCCCTTCAGGATCCTAATTTTGTCTTTTTAATACTGTTCGGTATATCTCCAGAGATAAAATCTGTATAAAAATATATTTAATATTTAGAATACTCTCGCACAAATTACTATTTACTTTTTAACTGAACACTTTTTTGTAGTATTTTGAATTGTTTTTGGTTTTTTTTAAAAGAACACACGTTTTTATTAGCAATTTATATTTACATTGTTCATAATGTTTTTTTTTGACTTTTGTTGCATTCTGTTTTGACATTCTTCATAAAAAGTTTAAGTTTGTCTAATTTTTAATTAAAAAAACATTTTTAAATTACGGGTACATTTACAACAAGGGTAAGGAAAACGTATAAAAGTTATTAAAATAACCGGATTATTACATCGAAATAACCGGTTTATTTGATATTCCAAAAATGGGCATTTTAAAATAACCGGCTTGGACAAAACTTAAATAACCGGTTAAAACCGGTCTTATAATAACCGTTCGATCTGCCTAGTATTTTCAATGCTTGTGTGATATCCACATTGCTATATGGAAGCGAGACATATAGATAATCATTCATTCAAAAGCAAATTTCGATCTACCAAGGTGAAATACCATTTGATTTAAAGATTGATGTGTGACTATTGACGTCATCCGGCTGCAATAGCCGAGTGAGTCAGACGGCAAACCCCACTGAAGAGATGTGTGGTTACAATCGAAACTAGTCTGGGCAACCTGTCCGTGAACGCCTGGGTTCAAATCTCAGCGCAGTCAAGAATGAAAAATTATCAATAACAATTTTAATTAATTTCATGTTGTAAAATTCCTGACTTCAAAAAAATTATTTAATGAAAATTAAATTCAATGAACTTAAGCCTAATTAAAAATATCTAAATTTGGATTAAAATTTTATATTATGATAGAATAATGCTAGGAACACAACTGGGACGAACGACGAATTTCGCCCAACACGACGAATTTTTCCGTAAAAATTCGCTGAGTAAATTCGTCGTATGAAGCATAATAACGACGAATAGCTGGCAGCTTTTATAACTGAGAAAGTTGATCACTGTTTTTGCAAAGAGAGAGAAATAGTGTGACCATATTCAAAAAAATAATGCTTAAAAATAAAAACATAATCAAAAGCACAACTAAAAACTATTTTTATAGCAAAATACTTTGTATACTTATTTTATGTGTTATACAATAAAAAAAACTATTATTTAAGTAAAAAGTAACTTTATATACTTAACTACTTCTTAACTAAAAGCAAACATGGTCACCTAGTACTGATTTGTTCGTCGTTCGCCGGCGTATGAATAGAATTTAAAGTTCGCCGCTTCTGGCGAATTTTCGCCGGCGCCCTGATTGTGTGCATTTTCATAAACACAAACGTCTTTTATTTTTGGCGACGAATATTCGCGGCCAAAAATTCGTCGTTCGCCCCAGTTGAGTTCCTAGCATAAGTTGGAATTTTCCTGAAAGGGGAAAAATCTTTACACAAATTAAATTTTATTTAAAGTTTACCTGACGACTTAAAGTTGAATAATGAATCTCACTTTACTTAAATCTAAGTAAAAACAAATAACATTTAATATGTTGACATTTCACACTTACCTCATCTCTCATCATCACAGCTGATTGGCCAGCGGCTGAGGCTGCAGGCGATGATTCGTCCCTGAAGAAACACATTGGACGTAACTCCGTAAATTTAAATAAAAACATTGTGACAACAATAGCAAGCATGACCCAAAGGGTGGTCTTTTTAGGTCGATAAGGCAGACGCATGATGATTTTTATTTTTTTTTTATTTTATGTTGAATTTTTATATTATTTTTAGAATAGTTTTTTTTTTGTTTTTTTGCAATAGTTATTAGTTAGTTTGTATTTGCGTTGGTATTGTGAAAATTTAATTAAAATTAGAAAACAAAAATTATACACACACTCACGCAAACTGAGTTTGTGGGTAAAAACAAGAGGGAACGAACAAATTAAATGTATGAAAATATGTAGTTCTAGCTTTAACTAAAAGCTCTTGCTACAGCTGATATTCCTAATTGATAAAAATACATATGAAAGTGTGTATAAATGTTTAGTACTATTTATGTTGTATGTTATTACTCTAAATCTTACGCCAAATGTATATATTTTTTTTGCCTCTTCCTAATATTGGAGGATGATGTTGAAAATAGACTTTGTCTTCATTAATTTTTTTTTTTTTTTTCTTTTTTATTGGTGTTTTGGAGATTTTGATGCTTTTTTTTTGTAATAAAGGTTTTCTTTTCCTTAGTCTTTTTATAGTCTTGTTATTATTTTTTGTGCTTAATCAGTAACTTTTCGCCAGAATTGAAGAAAACAACGACTTTTCTACAGTCATATAATTTCACATGTGTTTTTTACATTCGTTTTTGTACTGTCTCTCCAGTGACTATGACGACAATGTTAATGATGGTGATGATGACGAGGATTTTATTATTAGTGCCATAATGATTTTATCATACTTTCCGTTGAACAATACATTATTTTTTGGGGAAAAGGCTACATCAAATGAATGAAAAAGACTTATTGCTACTTGTTTTGCTCTCTTGGTTTTTGGATGTTTCTGTTTTGGTTTTTTGTTTGTAATTTGTAATGGGATCCTTAAAGGGAAAATTATAAAAGACCAAAAAATGAGGTGATTTTTTCTGCTGTTTCTACTTTGGCTACTGCTTATAGCTACTGCTGCTGCTGTTGCTAGCGTTGTTCTGTTTTTTTTTTGCTAATAACAATAATAATGATGAAGGCCGATGACTTTGTTGTCGTATTAAATTTTCCTTTACCAAAAAGTTTCGGTTGGTTTTTTGTCATTTATTTTTTTTTTTTTTTTTTTTTTGCTTTTTAGCCCAGCTATCAAATTTTTGTGTTTTATATGACAGCAACGAAAACAACAACTAAAAGGGTTTGTTAGTTAAAAAAAAAAGGTAATTTTTTTTTGTGTGCCACTCATAAATTTTAGTTGTTGTTGTCCTGCAAGTAGTAGCGTTAGTAAGTCCTTGAGCAATGCTTTTGCTATTTGTTATGCGGTGGTGAAAACTGAAAAAATAGAGAAAAAAAAACTATTAACAAAACTGTTTTTAAATTTTTTAAAAATAAAATTTTAACCGTTTTGGGATAGTTTTATATAATATAGAAGGGTCGAATAATATAAATATTAAAACACTAAAAAAATATGTATAGAGTCAAAGCAATATACTAAGAAAGTTTATTTAACGCGGCTTTCTTAAATAGCATGTGGCTATGGCTCTATATAAAAAAAAGAGAGCACTATTTTTTACAGGAAAAACTGTTGGAAGAACAGTATGGCTACCGCATCATTTTCCAAAGGAAAAAGATTGCCACTATTGCTGTTTTTTTGATTTGGAATAAACATAGCTACGGCTGCATTCTTTTTTTATAGAAAAAAGTTTGTGGCTACACTTTTTTTATATGGAAAAAGTGCTGTACTGCACTATTTTCAATGGTGAAGAAGACAACTGCCGCCACTTATTTGTAGGAAAAAGAGGGCGAATACCAAACTATGCAGGTACCGCACTTTGCTTTATACGAAAAGGCGTGCGGCTACCAAGCTATTTTTGACAGGTAAGAGAGTGCGGGCGCATACTATTTTTATAGAAAAAATATGTGCGACTACCGGACTAAATTCTATGGTAAACCAAGGCGAATTCCGCCACTTATTTGATGGGAACAGCTTGCGACTACCGCCATATGTTTTATAGGAAAAAATATGCGGTTACCACAGCATTCTTCATACGAAAATCAGTGAGTCTATCAAGCCATTTTTGACATGAAAAAATAAGTGCGGGTGCATACTATTTTTGTAGAAAAAAAGAGTGTGGCTACCAAACTATTTTTGTATGCGAAAAAAATGCTGCTACTGCACTGCTGCCACTTATTTGTAGGAAAAAAAGTGCTACTACCACATTATTCTTAATACGAAAATACGTGCGGCTACCAAGCTATTTTTGACATGTAAAATATACAATTTCTAAATAAAAAAGAGCTCGGCTACCGAACTATTTTCTATGGTAAAAGAAGGCGACTTCCGGCACTTATTTTTAAGGAAAAAGTGCGACTACCGCACTATTTTTATAGGAAAATATATGCGGCACCACCAGTATTTTTTATACGAAAATGAGTGGAGCTATCGAACTGTTTTTGACACGAGAAAAATAGTGCGGGTGCATTCTATTTTTATAGAAAAAAAAAGAGTGTAAAATATGTATGAAAAAAGAGTGTGGCTGACTTCACAAACTCAGTATTGCAATGCAACACTAAAAGGAATAGCTTCAGAGACTGCACATTTCTTTAGACAATGCCTTGACTTCATTATTGCATGATAACCGTATTCACGGCACAACGGTTGCGAAATTTGTGCATTGTTTTTATTTGTGATGCCTTGCCAACGCATTTGTTTTACACAGGGACCGTAACAATTATTCATTTTTTCATAAAAGTCACATGATAACAGTTATTTTTTGATTTTTATTTTTTTAACAAGAATAACAGTTATTTTTTGATTTTTATTTTTTCGATCAAAAATAACAGTTATTTTTTGATTTTTATTTTTTTGAACAAAAATAACAGTTATTTTTTGATTTTTATTTTATCGATCAAAAATAACAGTTATTGTATGTTTTTCATTTTTTCGAGCAAAAATAAAACTTATTCTTTAAAGAAATGTACGTGTTATAATTATGTAGTTGACTTTAAATAGTTATTATAATGTGTATAAGATATTCCAATGATTATCACCCATTAAAATAAATATTTAAAGACAACTCAAAAATTATAACACGTACATTTCTTTAAAAAATAACTTTTATTTTTGTTCGAAAAAATAAAAATCAAAATAAATATGTTATTTTTCTTCAAAAAAATAAAAATCATAAAATTACTGTTATTTTTGGCCGAAAAAATAAAAATCCAAAATTAACTGTTATTTTTGTTCAAAAAAATAAAAATCTAATAATAACTGTTACTGTTGTCTAAAAAAAATATAAAAATAAATGTAATTTTTTATCGAAAAAATAAAAATCAAAACTTTAAAACTCATAATATTTTATCATAGGAAAGTTCATAAGGATCAATATGGTGTACTTGAATCAGTTTGCCAGTATTAACGTCTATATGCTTTTTTTGTTTTAAAATTTCAAAACAACTGTTATTTTGTTTTACATGATGCTTTGCAATACTGCGTTTATGAAATCAGCCTGTGGCTACCGAACCTGGGTAACCCTTCGAAATTTTCGAAATGGGTCACAAAAAGGGGATTTTCCAAAAAAAGGTGTCAAAAAAATGGGTATTTCAATTAAAAAAGGTTCAAGTTTTTTATAAGCAGTATTTCCCATTTTAAGGACTACAATAAGACCAAGTTTTTTTTTAAACAAACAAAAACTATTTATTTCAGTTAGGAAGTGCTTAAGAAACTCAACTTTTGTATGGAATGCTCTTTCCTGTTATTAACACCTAAAAAATTTTTTGTTTTTTAACGCTTTTTATGCTATTTTCCCACATTTTGTTTTTAACCTATTAAGTGATTTAAAATAAATTTTTGGGGTTTGTCTCCAATTTAACAACTCCCTGTATGTTTTCTGATTCATAAAAGCTTTTAAGATTTTTAATTAATATTAACCTTTGCTATCATACCGCTGTTAGCATGTTTTTAAAAATTTCCGCTAATTTAGCAATTTTAGCCGAATTTTTGCCATTCATTTAGTTTTAGGCACTTTTAATCAATTTTATGGCTTGTTTAAAATATAAAAAAAATTTTCTGAATTTTTTAATTATGGCGTAGCTTTGTTGCTCTTTGAGGCAATCGTCGCCATTTTAAAAATAGCCCCATAAATAAACTGAAGTCACCTATTTTACAGGGCACTATAAAATCTGTCGATTTATATGAAGCCATTATTATAAAATAAAACCTTTTTGGAGAGCAAAACATTTTTAAGCAACGAACACCAAGTTGCAATTTTTAAATAAAATGTTACGATTTTTTTTTTTTTTTTTGTAGAAAAGAAAACACGATAAATTATTCAATAAAGTAACAATAAATATAAAAAATAACAAATATGTATGTATATGAGTTATGTTTGGCATTAGGGAAATTGTAATTTAATTTGTACTTTAGTACCGAAAACCTTATTAAGAACACAGAAAAAATTATTAATTTTCTCTTATCACCAAATTTATACCAAATTCATAATATCAAGCAAATAATTTGTTGATTTTGCAAATATTACCAAAATGATTATTTTAATTACTAAAAATTGTAAAATTTTGAATATTTTTTTTCAATAAATTATATTTTTAATTTTAATTAACAAAATGATCAAAAAACTTTGCCTTTTCAAACAATGTGTTAATTTATTTAAATAAATATTGACAATTCCCAACAACAATTCTACACGTTTAAATTATTTCATTTTAAACGAAAAAAGTCAATTAAAATTTTAATTGAAAATTTATTTCAAAACAACTAAAATATTAATTAAATCAAAATTAAATTTTTAATTTTCTTTTAACTAAAAATATAATTGATTCAATTATCACATTGATTAAATTTAAATACTTTTAAACCATTTTTTTAATTGACAAAACACTTTTTTTCTGTGAAGTCGTAAAAATATTTTCACACAAATTAATCCGAAAACTAACTACTTTTTAGGAATGTGCGTTCTGTATTTTGTTAAAAAATCTTCACTTGAAGTTCATTCCACCAGCTTCGAAAAAATTAAGAGGGGATAGCAAGGAATTGTAAGTTTCTACTTTGAGATTATTCCAAAGTATATTTTTTAAGCAACACTTCTTTCAAAAACTCTTGTTTAGCTGATGGACGACTGTTCAACAGTGTTGGCAAAAAACTAAATGAAACTAAAATGTGAGTGCTAGTTTCAATAAGGGTCATAAAGTGGCACAAAATAGTTAAAAATACAAAAGGGTAATTTAAAAAAAGGGCCATAAATGGCATCAAGACCGTCAAAAAAGGGTCAACTTGATACTTTAGTATCACAGCGGTAGCCCTGTACCGAACTATTTTTTTATATGAAAAAAGTGCCGCTACTGCACTATTTTCTATGATAATAGAAGACGACTGCAGCCACTTATTTTTAGGGAAAAGACTGCGACTAGCACACTATATTCTATAGGAAAAAATATGCGGCTACCACACTATTCTTTATACGAAAATAAGTGCGGCTACCAAACTAATTTTGACAGGAAAGAAAGAGTGCGAGTGAAAAAAAGAGTAGCATACTATTTTTATAGAAGAAAATATATGTGGCTCCCAAACCATTTTTAATATAAAAAAGTGCTGCTACTGCACTATTTTCTATGATAATAGAAGACGACTGCAGCCCCTTATTTTTAGGGAAAATACTGCGACTAGCACACTATATTCTATAGGAAAAAATATGCGGCTACCACACTATTCTTTATACGAAAATAAGTGCGGCTGCAAAAAAGAGTAGCATACTATTTATATAGAAGAAAATATATGTGGCTATCAAACTATTTTTTATATGAAAAAAGTGCTGCTACCGCTCTATTTTCTATGGGCAGCTACCGCCACTTTTTTAATAGAAAAAAGTACGACTATCGATCTATTTTCAATACGTAAAAATATTTTATATACTTCACTATTTTTCATAGAACAAAGAGTTGAGTTGCAATTTCAGCACTGTTTTCTATAGGAAAATAATTGCAACTACCGCGCAATTTCTACAAAACATCTGCTAATATTTGTTGAAATTAAGTGCGGCTACCGCTATTTTTTGTATAAAAAATAGGTCTTGGCATCTTCCATTAAAAGTTTTGGGGTACATAAATGTATTCATTATTCAACCGTGAGTTTATTTTTTAAAAGAAAATAAAATATATTTAAGCAATTTTTATTATCCCAAGAAATTGTATTTATTGAGTTATCTCAAAAGCAATATATTTCTTTTTTATGCCAATGATTTAAGAAGAGATATATGTTTTTTTCAAAATCAAATTATTATTAAAGTTCGTTGAAACGAATTTAACAGTGGCAGTAAACAACGCTATTGATTTCACATTAGTTGCCATGGATAATACGACTACATACTCGTACATTAGTATTTGCGGTAATACGACTACAAATACAACTACACATGTGCTTCAGGAGAATTTAGATGTAAAATTCAAGCAAACGTCCATTTATTTACAAACAATTTGAACCTTCTAACCAAATAATTCACAACATTAACGCATGTATGTATGTTTAAATGAATGTAAATGGCTGCGAAATACTTTGCTAATATATACACACATACAGATGTGTGCATGTAAGTTTTGGTAATTTATGTATGAATACAAATAGCCAACTTTTGCTTTAATACAAAGTAAATATGTACATACAAAACAAAACAAAATGGCAAATAAAAATGTTATGGCTAAAATATCGTTTAAGCTTTACCAAGTTAACACATACTTAATCTTTTTCCCAACACGTTTGAATACAAAAAAAAAATGCCAATATAATGATATGAAATTATTTAAATCAGCCCATTATTCGGTTCAATCGAAACTTGTTTATTGAATTACTTTTAGGAAATTGAAAAATCAATGGCAATGAATTGATAAGAGGAATTCTATCGAGGCAGTTAATCTCTTTAATTGAAGAAATTGATTGATTGAAAGGAATAAGTTTAATGAGTCTTTGACTGTTTTTTTTTTGGAGAAAACTGGCCCAGTTGACACTGTTTCTTTATGTGGCTCTGAAAATCTTATATAAAAAAAAATATGTTTTATTATCTTGTATCGTCACCTAAAATGCAAAGGGGCGTAACAACACCTTTTTATTTATTTACAGGAGAAGCAAAAAACTACAAAATCAATAACACCAGGGAATACTTGGCGTTTGAATTTATTTAATAAAGTCGACATTTTTGGCCTTCTTTGGGAAAAAGTTATTCCATCATCAATATGTTCTTGTATAGAAAAATGATTATTTCTTAGCGTTTTCTTCAGAAAAGTTTTAATCTTTTACTTTTTCTATATAAAAAGGTTCGACTTTCCACTTTTTCTAGAGCTTTCTAGAGCACAATTTTTGGCTCTTTCTTTGTTGCATTGAAAAAATGTTACGAGTATGTTCTAACATTTTTTTAATTTTCTTTTTTTCCATATTTATTTATTAAATCTTAATCTAATTCTTAAGTTAACGTCCAGCCAATGCCGGACGAAAATTTTCCTAATCACGGTTCCCGTTCGCATAGGCCTTTAGCGCTCTTCTGATCGTATAAGTGCTGGAGTATCTCTTCTCCTTTTTAATTGAAACATGTTCTTCTTTTTCTATAAAATTATTTGACTCTTCTTTTTTTTTTGTCCCACTTTAAGTTGAATCTTAGTAGGGGTATAAAACTCTCATCGAACACGCAGAGAAAAAAATGTTTAAATATGGTCACCTCCAACAAAACTATATTTAAATAAAATTTTAAACATATTATGTTTTATTAACCAAATTATTGTCACCGACAACAATATTATGGTTAAATTAGTCCTCCATCAAAAAGCCACAATCATATTATGGTAGCCTCTAAACATGTTATGGCTTAATATGACAATAATTTGTTTTTAAATTAACAATAGGTTGAAAACAAACCATGTTATTATAAGTGTTAAACATATTTTAGTTAATATTGACCACAACATGATCGGAGGCAACCACAATATGGTAGTGCCTTCCTGATGGAGGACTAATTTAACCACAGTATGTTTGTCGGTGACAACAATATGGTTAAATTAAACATAATATGTTTAAAATTTTCTTTAAATATAGTTTTAAGGTATCCATTTAGTTAAGTGGTCTTACCGATTTGTTAACAAAATTGTCTAAGGTTTTCTGATATGTCAAAGATTTCTCTTAAGCGGCGTTGTAAACAGAAGTTAAAATGTCTGAGCTACGATTAAAGCTTGCACAACATTTCTAAAATAAGGTTTTGGTGTATTTTATTTAAAATTTTAAATTTTTTTTTTTTATTAATTTTATTAACAAATATCTATGCTGAGTGATTTGATTCAGCATATTTTTTTGTTATGTCTGTATTATTATTTAACAGTTATAATTCCATTTTAAGTAATATCAATATGTTTCAACTAGATTATTAAAATTTTTGCAAAATTGATTATTTTCAACGAAATAATGTAATAAAAAAATACACAGTTTTGCTTTGTAATCAATGCAAACTATTATATAGTGCTCATTTTGCAAATAAAATTGAAGTCATGTATTTGTATCATGGCCTTAAGTTGAATTTGTTTTAAATATTTATATGCATTTTTTCAATATTCTTTGCAATAATTTGTAAAACATATTATCAATATCAACAATATTATCGACATTAATTTGGTATAATTTGTTTTGGTTGACCAAACATGTATTATGAATGAAATTTTGCTTATATGTATATTTAAAATGTAAATAATGCCCCAATTGGAATGTGGCCAAGTGGACAAAAAGAGAAATTAAAAGTGAAGTACCAACACAAGTAGAGAATAATTTGGTAAATATTTATCCCAAATTAATCAATTCCCACAAGGAATTTAAAACGTTTATTTTAATAAATATTTATTGTATCTATATATAACTACCTTTCTAACTTAATATTAATGTAGTAAAATATTTCATAAATCCCAGAAATCCTTTCACGTTACTAAAATGAAAAATGTATATTCTACAATCCTACACACATACATGCGTACACCTCGAAATCAAATGCTATCAGGCATATTAATGTAGGGAGATGTATTTGTAGTGGAGTATAAACACACTTATACTTGTGTGTGTGTGTGTATGTATCTGTGTGTTGAGTTTAACTTTGTGTTTGTTTGTTTTAAAGAATGATTGGTAAAATGGGTAAATATTTGTACGGAGATTTAAACATTGGGGTCAAAGATCCCATACGTGGTTTTTAACTTTATGCTTCACTTGTCATATTTGGCGAATAACCAAACCAAAAGATAGATAACAATAATATTAACAACAACACCAACAACAACAACTCATAAAAACACACAATAATATATCCGAACATTTTTTTTTATTGTCAAGAATACTTTGCCATTTAGAATCCCACATCTGGATGAATGGAGTTGGAATAGATTCTATATTTAATTTGCGAGGGTTATATGAAAATTCTCTAATAACAAAAATGGGGCTTAGTATACCCAACAGAATAATACACGCTTTTACTGTTTAACTAAGTGGAGGAGAAAGTTCGACTTTTATTATTTTCTAAAAAAAAAAAAAGGTAAACTGTGCTGCAGCTCTCCCTTTTTTTACAGAATAAAAAACAGTTCCCACAGATTCCTATTAAAAAAAATTGTTTGACTATTAAATTTATGTATTGAAAAAATTATCCAACTTTTTTATCTGTAAAACTGAAAGATACTTCTGTGGCAACTTTTGTTTTCTACATAGAAAAGTTTTTTTTTAATGTTTTCGATAGGAACAAGTGTTTTTTTTTTTTTTTTTTTTTTTTTTTTTTTTTTTTATTATTATTCCTACACTAAATCCCGCGAAGCTTTTTGCTTGTCTGCAGGAGACCAGAGTCTCTGGCGGGAATCGAACCCGCAACTCCGGTACTGATAGACTAGCTCACTACCAACTAGCCTACCGTTGCTCCCATATTGTCTATAATTAATAGAAAATTTCTGCAGACGGGACTGAGGTTCGTTTTTTATTGAAAGAAGTGTAATTCTGATTTTTTTTTTTTTTCCCCCTATAGAAAAGGTGTCGCTCCCACTTTTATATTGAAAAAGTGCAACTCCCAAATATTCCTATAGAAAAGTTGGTGCCTTCTACTCCATATAGAAGAGTGAGGCTTCCAATTTTTTTCTAAAGAAAGTAGTGTAACTCCTATTTTTTCTATCGAAAAAGTGTCGCTTACACTTTTTCTAGTGAAAAAAGTATCTAAAAGTTTGTTGGCTCCCTCTTCTTTTTGGACGGGTATGTATGTGGCTTCCACTTTTTCAAGGAGAAAAGGAGTGAAACCAACTTTTTCTATAGAAAAGAGAGAAGCTTCCCCATTTGTTTTTTTTTTTTATAAAGAAAGTGTGCCTAATTTTTTATAAAGATCGCGAATTTTTGACCTTCGGAAAACTAACTTCCAAATTTATTCTTTAATACATTTTACGTTGGCCTTTATATATATATATTTTTTTTTAATATCTTTTCCATTTCTAAAAATGTAGGTTGGCTTGGATGGATGGTTGAATTTTAAGCGGCATTAAACTGTCGAGGAAATAGGAATACCACCAACAACAATAAGAAAAATACATCAAAAAAGCATAAAAAACAAGATATAATACAAAGAATGAAGAAATGAAAGATAATATTAAATAAAAAAAAGCAATAGTTAGTTTAGAGTGGTAGAAAATGAAATAACAAAATCAATGAACGGTAACGATATCTACGTAAACAGTTTCGTTACGTTTGCTCTTTTTAATATTTAAAAATATTGAACGTACATATAAAAATATTTCCATTTTCAAATAAAGTTTTAGAATTGTTGAAACTTAAGTGTCTTTTCTTAATAAACCCTTAGTCTGTCTATCAATTTTAAGTAACTTATTTTAAGACGTTCTCAATTAACACATAAATTATACGCATATGTATATTTTTCAAAAATACCACATTAATTTTCTACCGAGACATTTCGGATTTATCTTAAAATACTCGCCGCCATCACAACTATGAGAAAATTTTTTTTATGAAATGTTAATGGCATCGAAAAGAAGCGAAAATATTAAGTGAAAGTAATAAATTCTCAAAACGAAATAAATCATAATAAATAACAGACAACAAATTCTAATCTCGAGGTTTGCAGATTGTAGCACGTTGCCATTGACATCAGTTATGGTTTAAGAAAAATTGAGTAAAAGTAAACAAAAATTATTTCAAAGAATACTTTAAAGATGTTCAATTTTATTTGGATTTAATATGGGATTATGTGGAATTCAACTATGATTAAAAATATAAGTGATTCCAGAGTTGGGTACAGTGTTCGCTCTTAGTTGATAATTACGCGAATTTGGTGTAATTTTTACTCTCGTGGGAAGAGCTCGGGTAATTTCTTTGAGATGTAGATCAGGTGTTATTTGAAATTCTTTCATTTTAAAACAAATAATAAAAGGATTTGATTTTGGTGATAAAAGTTTATACCATTTAAGGTATTGTTGATCTAAAGAATTTACAGTATATTCTAATTAGCGCCAGTTGGACAATTAGATTTCCATAAAAATGAGTTCATAGTGATTTAGAACCCAAAGTTTATTGGAAAAAGAAGATATTTATTCAAAAACAATAATAAAGTATAGTCGGTCAAGCCTGACCGAAATATTGGCAAATGTACCCTATTTGGGACCCATGGGCAGCCATGACCCCCGCCAGAACAAAATTATGTAATTGAGGTTAAGATTCATATAAAAGTACTTTGTGCCGAATATTATTTAGATATCTTCATCAATATAAATTTTTTTTGCCTTTAAGTGATTTTCGGAAGGGAGATAATATGGTAACCGTTGGACCCACAAGCACAACATTTTCCCATGAGTCATGACCGATTTTAATAAAATTCCGTAAGATGATTTTCATTGCAATAAAATGAGTTTGGACCAAATTAAATTTAAATTCCAACATAATAAGATGGTTAACGGGCACGAATACCGTATTCCGGAAAGAAGCTTTTATGGGGACAATGTGAAATTATGGAACGATTTGCTCCATTATCCAAAGGCTTGGTCCTTGTGCTAGTTAGAGCATATGTATCAAATAAGACCCATATTTAAGTATACCGATCGACATAGAATCACTTGCTGAGTCGATCTATCGATGTCCGTCCTGCTTGCTGGTAGTCTGTCCATGTAGACCTTCTGCGCAAAGTACAAGTCGCGATTTTTAAGATAATTTTATGAAATTTGGTTCATATTTTTGCAGTCGGTCCATAATTTCACATATCCTCATACGAACTTCTTCCCGAATAGAGCCTTTGTGCTCATAAACCATAATAATTTGTATCATAAGCATGGAATGTTTAATAAGTTTCACCTTTAGGAACTAAATACATGAACTTTTTTGTTCTTCAATACTTTAGAAAAACACGTTTTTTCTTTTCACAAATAATTTTTTTTTTTATCAATATTCTCAAAATGGACAACCGCTAATCAAGATGCTTTTTTAATATTTTGTTTGCCTAGAAGTAATGGTAGATTTTTATGTATTCTAGACACTGGGCACAAAAAAGCAAAATCAATAAACAAGAAGCTGATACAAAACCACATCGTTTTAAAAATTTACTGTTAAAAACTGAACAAAAATTTTGTACAAATTTAAAGGTAAAAATCTTAATTTCTAGAAATAAAAAATCTTCATATGAGAAAAAAAAATCTTCAAATTTTATTTTGGTCAAAAAATCTTCAAAAATATGATAAAATCTTCATTCTGACAACGCTGCGCATAAATTTCAAGCCCGCAATTCTCTTCACTGTCAAAAGAACTAAATCCAATTGTAACTCGATTAGTAGCAGAAATAAAATTACAACTTTGTTAAAAAAAGCCAATTAAAACTTCCTGAAATAAATAACCATAACATGGTTTATAAAACCTAACTATAGTTAATTTCGAGCATATTATGGGTTCTTTTTTCCAAAGTGTAGTTAATTTTAACCGTATTTTGGTTAGTTATTACCAAATTATGGTTACTTTTTCATAAATTATAGTAAATGTTCACCAAATAATGGTAAATTTTAACCTTTTATAGTCCTATTTAACTTTAATGTGGTTGCCTACAAACATAAGAAATGTAAAAATCCAACCAGTACTTAAGAGATGTTGAGCGAAATCTTATTCATTTCTACTAGATTTCCCATAAAAAAAAAAACAAAATCTAGTTCGTCACGAGATTTAAGCAAAATCTCACGAAATCTTGCAATACTCATCGATACAACTATGAATTTCATACTAATGTCCTAAAAAAATACAGCTCTGACTAAGAAAGATCTGATAGTTTGACAAAATAATAAGTTAGAGTGCTATATTCGGCTGTGCCGAATCTTTCATACCCTCCACCGACAGGAGTGAGCTCTATATGATAAATACATATATATTATAAACTAAGCTTCACAAAAACGCATTAAAATTGGTTGCGGTTTAGACCTGAATTACAGACAATAATAAAGTTTTATGAGTTTCTTCTTAGAACTTTGAATTGGCTTGAGTAAAATATCATGATTCGTAACAGTTTTAACCGAACTAAAATGACTTTAAGGAGGGTAATTTTTGTTCGACCTATTGTAAATTAAGGACCAATCATCCCAAAATTCTGAAGACTGATTTCTGGTATTACAAAAAATAAATTAGAATAAATTTCAATACAGCAGTGTAATTAGTTTTAGCGTTAACAGAAAATTTCACAAATTTGCATGATATTTTTTCTGGTCATATGAATTTTAGTAAGACATTTTACCGCAATAAATATATCTGTGATGGTTCAAGGCGAATTTTATTATTTTCCCAAAGTAGGTTTTATTTGGTTTTAGGTGCAATACACTGTTTTCCGAGAGTAGGGTTTATATGGGGCCTAGGGTAAATTATGGACCAACCTTCACGAAATTTGGCAATGTGATTTCTCGTCCTATAAAACTGTGACGTACCGAATTTAAGTATGCTAGCGTTATTTATTGCGGTTTTAGGCGTACTAAACTGTTTTCCGGAAGTAGGGTTTATATGGGAACTAGTGTCAATTATGGACCGATCTTCAAAAAATTTTACAGTGTGATTTTTATTGCGGTTTTAGGCGTACTAAACTGTTTTCCTCGAGATGGGTTTATATGGGGCCTATGGTAAATTATGGACCGATCGTCACGAAATTTACCAGTATGAAGTCATACAAACCAAATTCGAGCAAAATTTTATGTCATTCCGTGCATTAATAAACCATTTATGTTAGTTTTTGTAACAAAATTATCAATTTTTTCAGGGTGGTGGTTCCACATTTTGATTCATAGTTCTGATCCTACTGAACCGATGTTGCTGGATTTCAATCCCAAACTGCTTAGGATAACTACAAGCAATTTGAGACCAAGTTTGTTCTTTTCTTTTGCGTTTTTCAAAAGTGAGCGTGTTTTCAACAGGCGGACTGACGGACATGGCTAAATCGACTTAGAATTACTCAAGGAGCCAGAATATATATACTTTATGGGGTCTTAGATGTATAATAAAAAAGTTTCACACGGAATGACAAACTTAGTATACCCTCATTCACCACAGTGGTGTTGGAGGGTATAAAAAAAATATATATAAAAAGAGCAGGGAAAAATTAATTTGTGGCAAATTAATAATAAACAAAAATAAGAATTTATGAAAATGGATAAAGCAATAATAAATAAAGGGTTTGTAAATTATATTAATATAAACTGTGTATCATTACAGTGACCTTAATTTACAGAAAACGTACCTACAAAAAGTAAAAGCAGTGGAATTCTACCGAAGAGGCGCTTTTAATACTTATAATATTGTTTTTTAAGTTTTTATTTGTTTGTTTTCCAAAAAAATTTTACATTTAAAAATTTTTTATTTTAACTTTTATTTGTTCACCTTTTGGGTTATAGTCGTAAGTAAACTCCTCGCCACTTGGGTGCTATTTTTCCATATCAATCGTTTTTTCCAAGGTATCATTTATTGCGGGTAGTACATGAAACCTTATATTTAACAAATGCTGTTTTTTTACGCGACAATGTTAATTTCGATTGTATTTTTTAGATCTGGATGTAAAATATAATAAAATTTGTTTTTGGCTTTCCATTTTTGATAATAAATAATAGCTTACAATACAATTTCTTTCCTTTTTCAATCAGCTGTTTTTATTATGAAAACCAAATCCGACAATATGTCAAAAAGCATTGGTGTAAACGCCAAAAAATTTCTTTAAGATTTTAACTAAAATCTACTAGATTTTTTGTAGGTGTAAATGTAGTATTAGAATATAGTTACCTCGAACAATATATTTTTTTTTTTAGGTGTACAGTTCACTGTATAGCCTAAAGAGTTTAATTATTTCTGATTTAAACCTTTTAGTTTGGAATTAGAAAAAAAAACTTTAATACCTAAATAAATTTAACATTTAGTATCTGATTAAGTGTTACTTCTTACATTCTTAAATAGATTTTACTTAAATATTTTAATGTATTTATTTGATTTTTAGCAATGAAATCTTAAATAAGATAACGGATAATAAATAATACCATTGAATCTGCACAAAATGTTAATAAATAATTAAAAGATATTATAAAACACCAAATAAAATTTAATTTTACACAAATAGATAAACCATTTTAAGAATAATCCGTAAATTTTTTAAATATTTCCCTTAACAACATTTGTGTTGCATAAATTTTTAAAAAATATTTTAAATGAAAAAAAAATACATTAAACGAATAAAAAAAATGGTAAAATATTTTTCAGTTTCAAAAAAAAAAACATACTCGTAGTAACAAAACATAAAATGTAATAAAATAAAAGTAAAACAAAAATATGCTGTTAAAAATGTAATAAAATTGTATGAGTTTTAAAAGAACTGAATCTGTAAATATTAAAAAGCTTGAATGTTTAACAGTGCGTGAAAATAACTATTTATGACCTTCTTTGTGGAAAAACAAAAACAGTTAAGAAAAAAAAAAAAATAAACATCGTTTAAGGAACATAAAACAAATAGTAAACAAAACATATTTTTTTTTTTTTTTTTTTTTTTTCAAAAATATTAAAAATAGTTCAACTTACCTTTTTTTGTAACTTTGAATGTTTTGCTTTAGTTCCCTTTTGAGCTTTTAAACAATTTTGCCAGCACACATGAGAAGCTGAGAAGATGGTGGTTGTTGTTTTTCTTTTAGTACTTAATGCTGTTGGCTAATTGTTCACAAATAGTTCCCAACCGAAAAACTTTAAAAGTTTGAACAGCATATAAACAGGTATGAGCATTAAGCTAACTAAAATATAATACAACCAACTTTCGGTGATAGAGTCCGTCATAACTGTAATCAGAATGAAAAAGGTACAAAATGGAAGTTATTTATTAGTTAATAGTTTGTAAAGGGGATTTGTATGGGAAACAAAAGAAGCAGAATTTATAAGTTACTGGTACTGTATATTTGCACCAGTAACTTTTTGTGTGAATGAGCTACTAAGATGTTACTACACAAAAGTAATTTAAAACAAGTAACAAAGTATAGTCAGTCAAGCCCGACCATATGATACCCTACACTACAGTATAAAAGAACAAATTTTTTCCAGTGTACCTATTTGGGAGCTAGTATTGAAAAAAGCATAGCTAATGTGGCTTTAATTAATTAAATTTCATTAAAATCGGTTTGAGAGTTTTCGAGAGGCAGAAATTACCCCCTTTGTCCCTTCGTGGTCCTTTAAAAAAAATGCATATCTCAGGGATGTTAAAGGTGGTACAATTGTACTTTTTTTGGTACATTTTGACCTTCTAAAGTACCGTGGTACTACCATGACTCATTTGGTACCATTTAAAAATTTGTCAAAGTTCCCCCTTTTTGAATTTTTAGTATAGCAAACAAATTATTGAGTCTTTTTCATTGCATTTTTGTTGTACAAAAATCGTTAATGTCATGGGCGCTTAAATATGCGACTAGAATGTTGATGTATAGACCGCTTAGTCCCCTTTTACAATGTGGCAAGTGAAAAGCAGACAGACGAAGTTTTTTTCGGATAAAGAATTACAACTTAACTTACACGATTAAGATTTTCTTGATAGTCTTTTTACATACACTGTTGTCAACATTTTTATAAATTGAAAGCTGTGACGTAGGCTATACGCAATTTTTAAGCAATTTACTTTTAAGATGTCATCAAGAAAACAATTTATACAAACAATACAAAATGCTCCCTAAACATTGAAAGCAAAAACAAATTTTTACACTTTGTTTTTGTTTTCAATGTAGTTATGCGAACGAAAGAATTCTTTCGCACATCGGAAATAGGCTATAAAATTGAGAGCAATCTCGTGGTAAATTTAAAAAGTGTTAGTAAAAAAATGAGAGTGAGAGCAAATTGAAAGGAATCCACTAGTGTGATATTGATTAACGTGAGCACCTGCACTATGGCCTAATCTCATGGTGGATCTCAACCACACTGGTGATTTATATATGCATTTGCTAATGGTGTTTTCTTTTCTTGCAAAAAAGTTGACATCTTATTAAAAAAAATCCAATTTCGTGTTTGTTTCTTAAAAATATGTTGCTCTCTTAAAGGGTGGCATGTTTTATTCTAAAAAATCACCCTTAATAATGGCATAAGGCATTGCCCTTTAGAGAGTTGATAATGTCCTGTAAAACAAGTCACTTCTGTTAATATATAGGACTACCAGCAGAAGTTGGGAAAAAATCGCTTCGAATCAGGAAAATAAAACAAAGGCATAATAAAGCATTACATTGTAAATGGTAGGTTGCCAGTAAAATAAAATCTGAGTGGATTCGGCGTTATAAAATTGTTCTCATATAAAGTCTTTAAATTAAAAAAAAAATTTAAAACTTGGTGTCGATAAATCGGCAATTTGGCAACGGTATTTTCATGTTCACATATTTTATGAAAAAAAAACTAAAGAAAAGTTTTCAGTATTTTAAACATTTATAATGGAAAAAGTTTCATTATTTGTGACGAAAATAATGAAAAATATATCGTGAATATTTGTTCGCTCGAAATATTTCGCTTTTCCCTAATGTCGCAATCGTGAATAATTAGCACGTGCAAAAAACTCGTATGTTCCAAAAAAACTTGGCATCGCCGATTTTTATTCCCGTCTGTTTTTTCCCAAAAATTAAGTGACTTTTTTACAAACATTTTGATTGGGAATAAAAAAGAAAGCACAATGTAAATAGATTTATTGTTATTATTAATTGTTAAATTGGATTTTTAAAAGTAGTGGAAATGCAAGCCAGCTACAGTGGGCTATATTCAGGGCTGTGGAATCGTCAAAAAATAGTTCTAAATCCGACTCCGACTCCTACCCAACCTTGATGCTAAATGTATATGAGACTGGTCCTTATTTGACTTTAAATTCTTTGTTTAATGCAGTACCTTTAAAATGGTTAAATATAGTAAGAAAATGATTCTGTAAAAATTTCAAATCGATTTTTTAATTCTACCACGTGTCGCATTGTGCTTAAGTTTACATAGTTATTTATTTATGTAAATTAGAAAATTTTTGGATTTGGAGTTAAAGAGTTTTTGTGCGTACTTCGACTCCGATCTACTTCCTTGGCTACATTGCTGAAAAATTATCTGGCAATAGATTTTTTTCTATATTCAGTCAACAAATCCACCTCCGACAAAGTTTGTTTTAAAAAATGTGTTAAACTTCTGCCAGCACCTCACTACATCTTTTTGATAACTTCCTTCTGCAGAAAAGCGGAGACATGCTGTGAGCTTCACAGCTGACCGTATCGCTGAAGAATTTCTATCTGGTAAGCAGTTCTGGACCAGTGTATTTAAAAGCTGCTTTGACAACTCTAAAAAGTGGTTGGAACTTTCAAATAACTTATTAATATACATACTGCCAACAATTATTCACGTTTTCACTTACATTACTTCCGATAAACACAGTGGAGTTGATGCATCTCTCAAATTTCGTCTTTTTATTTTTTCCATTAATTTTTTTTTTCTTCTAATAACATAAATCGTAGCGAAATACTATGCTTTTTATTGAATAATGACAAGTTGTTAAGAAAATTACAAAAATACACATAACAAATTAAATAACATCAATTCACAATAGAACGCTAGACTTGCCAACGATGTTTGTCCCTAATGATTGGCGATACCAATTTATTGTTCATGGGAACAAAAAAATTATTCTCTAGAATTTATTCCCTTAAGATTCGCGATAAGGGTGATTATTGGGTTCATCCTTAACATCTGATGAGGATGAAATGTTAATTATATTTAAATTTTCACCTAAGCGTCCACTAGTTTTGCCAGCGTTATTTTAAATATAATTTTTATATTCATTGAACTGTTTTCGAACAAACTGGAATTTCGTCATTTAGTTTGTTGTTGATGCAAAAAACAAATTATAAATTATTTTTTTTTTTAATTTTGAAGAACAAGCTTTTTGTCGGCTGTTAAAAACAGGGCATTACACTTTTTATTGCATGGTTGCAGGCCATTTTATACATGGTCCTTTTAACTATGTAGGGAGTTTTTGTAGAAAAGAAAACCCCATCATGTTGCATGCACAGGTTGCAATTTGAGAGTACAAGGGCCAACTCACAGGTACTCACTCCACATGCGCTCCCCTACGAATAATGACACCCCGTTTTTACCATCGATATGCGTATAACCACAGCCACATCGTCCAAAAGTATTCCATCAAATAACGACAAACCCACCTTCCGAGTCCTCGGTACACAGGAAGCCTTTCTTGACAAGCACACTAACGGAGACCTCAGTAATAGTCAGACCGGTTTTCTATGCCGCGGACTACTCCCGCGGCACCATCAGTTAAGTACTTACGTAAAACTTCGGAGTCCTTGAAATCATTAGACCCCAAAGAGCCCTGTCATTTCGGATGTTGGCGCATTTTAGGTAGGCATACACCTTATCATTCCAGCATAGATTTTCAATGTCCGAGGAAAGAATATCGACACAACTGTAAACAGTCATGTTCCTCTCGCCCGCTACGATATCTCCGTTCCGAAAAAATCATGGAAGTACGACAATAAAGGAGAAAAGATAAATCTCCCGATACCTCTTGACGGCTTCTCGATGTGCGCGACAACTGTTGTCAGTTATTGTTCATTGATTGGTCAAATTTGAATCCTTGCGGACCCCAATATTGACGCCAACATGATTTTCCTAGGAGGATGTAACACCAAAGGTTATATATCGTGCAGATGATCCCTACAACCCCTAGGGGCTATAGAGTGAACTGGGAGGTCCCATATCTCCCAAACGCTTGTCCAATTAAACTTGATTGGATAGCCACACATTTTATTCTTTAACATTCGTAGGCCGCTCAAATAAGACATTGCGTTGATCTGGTAAAAAGTTCAATGATCGTTTAATAGACAAATCTAGATGACCTAGACTAAACTACATATTAGCCAATGATCTAGACTACAGTATAGTCAACGATCTACTCCCTTATGCAAACAAAAGTTGAAGTTCACATAAGTTAACCAACACATTAGGCCCATCAAAACTAAATGGGTTTTTATGTGATGGTTAACTAATGTGAACTTTAAAGGTTTTTGCATAAGGGGGCTAGACAGTGTTTGTATTCAAGCAAAGAACTGTGGAAATGCTTTACATCTTTCTCCAAAACGTCAGATTGGTACACTGCTGAAGACTTTTTCACTCTTTTTTTCTCAATATTGGAGTTTTATAACCCAGTTATATGCGACTCCTTACGATAACATCACTGAAGCGGGATAGTGTTCCCTTTGATCTCTTGAAACGACATCTGATGCTCCTCAAGATTATAAGGCATAGACTCGTTTACATTGTTCAATCCAAATTTTGGAACTCTAAGGCGTGCCCTTATCCGAACAGTAGATAATATTACTACGAATGATGTGCGTACTGTCAGAGTCGAATGGCCTGTTAGATTTCGGTCATCCTGGAAGGCATTTTGAATAATAATTTTTAATACATTCCTAATGATCTAATCGCATTAAAACCGAGTACCAGAACTTATAAACGTACAAGGTAAAGTCTGGCATCTTTTCTAGAATTTAATCAAGTCTACATTTTATCTTGAAGTCTATAGTCTATAAAGCATAGTTGTACATCTTGTCCAGACTATAAGTCTAGCAGGATATAATATATTATCTGATGTAGCCTTTATTTTAGTCTTTGGTCTACTCTAAAGTCGAGTCTATACCATGGACTCTATGGTATAGAATATTCTAAAATGTAATCTACGATCTCCTCCTTATAATCAATGTTCACAGTCTTGTTTTTAGTATTGTCAAACGTTTTGATTACTGCTTTTCCATCGTCTTGTCCACAGTAAAGACCTTAGTTCAGGAGTTCACGGCTATCCCTTACCATTTTTAAAGGTATACTTATATATATAATCCTCAAATATTTTCATGTTCTTCCCAATTAGCCTACTTTTTATTCTCATAATAATATTGGCTAAATAAGGATTAAATAATATTTAAGTTTTTAAGCCTTTACAATTTTAATCTCTCAATAAACAGTAATAAAATAGCAACTAAAAATTTATTTAACCTATTGTTACTTAACATTCATAAATTAAGTTGAAATAGTTTTACATCGTTTTTAATATTCATCATACAAGTATTGGGGCTTTTTCTATACATTAAGGCAAAAAAATGTAAATCTCATTTGTAAATGAACAAAACTTTTGGGGTGTCATTTTGCGCAAAGGTGTGTGTGTGTGTTAAATTGCCTAAATGAAGAAGCAATTAGTGAAAACCTTTTTATACCAATTGCTCCATTCCCAAAGGCCCCATCTGGGCTGCTGCCTGCGACTCTACACATGTAAGTAAGTGAACACTAATGAAAATGTGGAAGGACTCCATAAATACCATTCTTACACAGTTGTGTTCCCTATCCAAACCAAGTCATACGCTATCCATACGTAAACGCAGAAACGTATTTAAAAACTAAAAACAAAAAAAAAGCAAAGAGGAAAGAAATCATGTTGTTTTCATCTGCATTGGAATGTATGGGAATGTTTTGCAAATGCCTATGATTGTATAGGAATGTATGTTTTTCTTTACACATGGGTGTAAAGGGTCAGTGCAAAAAGTTATTTCAACAAGCAAAAGTTATATTTTCGTATGTGCCGAATCTTTAATACCCTCCTCCGAGAGTTCAAAGTTCACGAGTAGGCTTTTTAAGGAACCTATAAATTATAAGGTGATCCTTGTAAAACCTGACCCCACGGTATTATAACTCGTTGCCTAATTTAAATAAAATATCATGATTTGTTTAAGAAATATTATTAGGCTTATTAAAGGATTTTATATTGGACCTATCGTAAGTTTGGGATCTTTCATCACAAAATTCAGTAGAGTGATTTTTAGTATTAAAAACCCTTATTAGGCCAAATTTCCGTACAGTAGTTAACATTTTTTAGAAATTAATGCTCCTTAAATTTCTTTTTGGAAGGGTGCATGATATGGGATCTATGGTAAATTATATACCGATTATCACAAAATTACATCTTGTTATTTCTAGCAAAAAAAAGAAGGATATCATATAGACTGTTCGAACTACAGAACATTAGCACTTATACCCTATGGGAGTAAAATTATGCTACACATCATATACAGCCGCATCAAACGAGTCGTGAAATAGCAGAAGAACAGTATGGCTTTGTTCCAGAAAAAGGTACAAGAGAACAAATATTGACTGTTCACCAAATCAATGAAAAAATTAGAGAATTTAATGTATAAAGCAGTTTTACCAGTGAAATTTCGAGAAAGATACATTTTAGTTTCCAAAAAGATACAGTTTGAAAAAAATTTGAAAATCAATTTTTAACGTTTTACATTTATTGACATAACATTCTTATTTCATATTTAATGACTATTGTAAAGAAAATTATATAATATAAATTCATTTTTATATACTAGTATATTAGGTATGTAGTTTTTAAAAATACAGTAAGCAAACTTTAAAATTAATTACATGTAACTATCTTTGGATGTTATCAAAACAAATTCATTTTTGTAAATATTAATATACGAGTTAAGGCACTTATACTAAGGCGATTATATCAAAAAGTTCATATAAATTTTTCTTCTAAAATTTCAATTTAACACACATACACAAGAAAAAGCAGACGACAGAAGAACTTAGAAAACCTAACAACAACCCTGTCGGATTTTTATTAGCTAGCTCAACATTTAGATGACTTTTAGCTTACTTATTTACAACTGACTAGTAAACTAACTCATAATTGGTGGAGATTTGAGTCAGTTGTGTTTTGTGCGACTGACTTCTTCTTGATAAGTATTGAACTAGCGTTTGGCTAACTCAAAGCTGATGCAGTGGACTTTGGTAAAGAACAAAGACTCTATTAGGAAAAAAAAACTCGTATGTGGGCTATGTTAAATTATGGACCGGAAATTATCTTAAAAATTGCGACCTATACTTTGAGCGAAGGGTCTAGGTGGTCATGTTCTTCATCTATAAGCACAAACTTATAATACCCTATTCACTTAAATAAGATCAATATAAGTCATGCTATTAGGATTCAGTTAATAATTCAAAATAATTTAACAAAAATACATTAAAAATATCAAAAAGTTAATAAAAAATTAAATAAAAATTTAAAATAATAACTTCTACTTCCAAATATCTAGGGAAGATTCAAAATGTTCATTGCCGTTCCTTTGTATACTGTAATGGTTTCAGATGACAGTCTGTTTCTCAAAACAGTTAAACAACTGTTAAGGGCGAACAATATATCTCAAATTAAGCATTTTAAATGTTAAAGCATACACAAAATTCATTACTTGTTGTAATATTGCGAACATATCTTCCCCCAGGGGTTTTTAGTAGAAATACCTTCTTTTTTCAATAAACTTCGGGTTCTAAATAACTATGAAGTTCATATTTAGCGGAATCTAACTGTCCATCTGGCGCAAATCACTATCAATCTTTTGCTTCATAAAATATGGAAATTTTTTTTTTAAATAAGCAGTGGCTTTGGTTGAATATAAAAATTTTTTAGATCAACAATATCTTTAATGGTATAAATTTTATTACTAAAATTAAATCCTTGTATTATTTGTTTTAAAATGAAAGAATTTCAAATTACACCTGTGGGGCGATTCACTAACTTTTACCGATCTGACAATCGTAATTTTAGTCGACATATATATTCGCTTGCAATATCGATAGTGTGCTTCTGTAATTTATTTTTAACGATTGAAAACAGCTGTAGTTTTTGTAACATCTCTGTCTACAAAATGTTAAAAGAAACGAAAAGCACAAAAGAGAATAAAGAAAAAACAAATGAAATTGTGCTTAATTTATTGTTTTTATATTTTATTTTGTGAATATTACATTAAAAATTTTATTTTTGGTCATAATTTGTACATTTGAATTTTGTTTTTGTACATATGTATTTATGTATGTAGTATGTATGTAAGAAGTCAGGCCTCAGCCTAAAAAAAACACTTTATCGATTAAATAAACACATCGTAAATTTTTGTCGTTAAAATAACGAAAAAAAACTGCTTAAAGTAACAGCCGACTTTAATCGACAGCGAATATTGTTAAAAATGTTACTGAATAGCAAATTCGATAAATTTTTGTTATATTTATTTTAACGATACGATTATCATAAAAAAAGTTAGTGAATCGCACTACTGATCTACACCTCAAAGAAAGTACCCACGCTCTACTAACGAGATTAAACATTACAAAATTACATTCGGGTAATTACCCACAAAGTGGCAACACTGATTTGTAATTCAATATATTTTTGTTGTTATGTATTAATGTCGCTATGTTTTGTCAAGTGCTATGGAATAAAGAGAGAGTGCTTAATTGGGCCTACCATTACCACAGTATTTATATTAATAACGTTTTTAGGCGGACTTAAGTGTTTTCCGAGAGTGGGCTCTATATGGAACCTTTGGTAAGTGATGGAACGATCTTAACGAAATTTTGCAGAATGCTATCTCATTTTATGAAACTATGGCAGACCATATATTACCAAAATAGCATTATTCAAATTTTAGGCGTACTACAGTATTTTTCGATAGTGGGCTTTATATGGGGCCTATGGTAAACTATGGAGCGATCTTCACAAACATTTTTGTAGAAAGATTTTCAGTCATATAAAACAAATTTGTGCAAAATTTAATGAGAATGGGTGCATTCTGTCACTAATTTATGTTAATTTGGGTTCAAATGATTTTCATACTAAAACGATTGGGCTAGATTTCATTCACAAGCTGCTTATGAGAACTAAAAAAAAATTTGACACCAATATTGTTCTTTTCTGTTAAATCTTTCGAAAGTGCTATCAACAGACGGACATGACTAAATCGACTTCGAATTACTTAAGCAACCAGAATATATACCCTTTATGAAGTCTTCAATGAATATAGGCTTCTATTACGGTTCACAACTCAACTCAGTTGAGTTGTAATTTCTTAATTTTTGTATTATGGTTTACAACTTTGCTATATTGCGGTGAACAAAAACATCAAAAAATTACAACTCATCACAACCAGTTGTTTAAATTACAACTCAACTGAGTTGAGTTGTGAACCGTAATAGGGCCATAATATATAGTTCATTCGACCTTTATTATTTATTGTATAATTAAATTATCGAGCTTAAGTACTTTTTATATAAAAAACTTTAAATGATTATTATATCCAATATTTCAGCACTTCGTTGAGTGCCTTCTTCATGTTTTTTTTTCTTTCTTTTACAAATTTTACAAATATTTAACAAATTTTTAACAATATAACAATTAAAATGACAAAATTAAAAATTTGTTGTAATTGAATACAAAAAAAATATTTTTCAATACAAACTTGATCTATTACAAAATCTGGATAACGGTTTAGATTAGCACAATTACTTAGTTGATAAAGCTGTTTTTTGTAATAAAATATTTCTATATTTTTGGTCTGACTTATGTCCGTCCTGCTATCCTAGTTTTTAGCTTATTTTTTGTTGTACCTACATAAACTTATAAATAAACCCTTACAAGGTATTTTATGAACAATATTTGACATTTCCACCCTATTAACTTTGTCTTTCATTTTAGTAAATAGTTTACCTACTGTGTTAAAAGATTTATGAGCTATTTTTTATATTTTGCTATTATATATATTTGATTTTGTCAATCTTTCTGAACATTTTGGTATATATGTTACCGATTTATAAATTCTCTGTTCTGTAATATTATTTCGGTTATTTACTCCACAATTATCATATTGTATTAATAAATCCGCTATTATCAGTTAATATTTTTGAAATCCTCCTTTTGTTGTCTCTATGAAATTCTGAATCACTTATTTTTAGAACTATTTCTATAAAATGTTTAGCTGTATTAATAATTATTTCCCTCGGATATTTCAAGAAATAATTAATAATCCTACCAGAAGATGTTGGTTTTTGATACCAATCTATTGTTGCCCTATTACCTTTTCTAATTGCCAAGGTGTCTAAATATGACAGTTTTGAATTAGACTCCTTTTCAATTGTAAATTTATTGTCCGAATGAAATGAGTTAAACTTATCTAACATTTATTCCATTCCAGATTCAAAAATTATACAAAATGTTCAAAAAGTTTCACACGGAATGACATACTTAATATAATCTCTTTCACCGTTAGTGGTGCTGGAGGGTATAAAAACCTGAAGGTCATATAAGGAAATAGAGCGTATTAAAGTAGTAATGGATTAAAACAAAAGAACTTTATCGCCAGCCGTCGTTTGCTACATAATCTCAATTTGTATGAAAGTGTTTTTGCCTACAAATGAATTAAGGTACAACTTTAGTACTTTTGTATTTAGCAATTCTATGTATGTCTGTGTGTAGGTGGTGTCCTGTTTTAGTAGATGTATTAGAAGTTTTACAAATTGTCCATGTGGGTTGTCGTACATTCTGTTGTTTCGTTTGCTCGCTCAACTTTTACAAGCCTGTAATCATCATCAGCGCCTATTAAGTTTGCTACAGCTGCATGTTTGTAGTTGAAAAAGAGTAGAGTGAATGAATGAATAAGTAAATGAGTCAGTCTATGCGGCATTTTACTACAACTACTGTCAAATGTACAAACATTTCAATGTGTTTGTCAGCTTCCTCAGTTAACAAACACAAGCACAAACACTTCTACAAAAAAACATTGCTCAAGTAAGGCGAGCATGTAATAAAGTTCACAGTAAAATTATAACGGCAGGAAAAAGTAAGTGTTGTTGATAAAAAAAAACAAGAAAAACAATGAATTTTCCACTTAGTCAGTCGGAAGAAATTCTTAATTAGGACTCACAAATAATTGCAGTGATAACCGCATCTGTGGCCTTAACAATTTACCATTTCATTTTAACGAATTGTACGTATCTGCCTTCTCAGTATCTTTGCCAGGCACACACTACTTGCAGCAGTTGTTCACTATCTGGCAAACATATTTTTATATAACTAGTTTAATTTAATTACCTTTAAAAAAAATATAATAAAAACTTTTGAAACTAAAAGTTCTTCAGTTTATTATTCAATACAAAAAGAAAATTTATACGTCGTGTCGCTATTGATTAAACGATGTGGGAAATAAAAGTTGTTTCCTGTTTGTTTCAGTCAGAGTTTAAACTTTTGTGCAAAATATTTATGTATATGAAACTTTAATTTTAAAGTTATAAAAAAACTCCAAGCAGATAAAAATTTTAAATATTTAGTTGAAAGTAGAACAAAAGAATTTAAAACGAACTCATTTACTTCAGTAAGGTCATACCTTAAAAAGCACGATTTTTAGCTAAGTATGCAGAAATGTGCGCAATGATATTGATATTGTTAATAAAAAAAACACTATTTCTGAATCGTTGGAATTTACCGTGCGGGACAAAAATTTGTTATTTTTCTACTTGTTATTACGCGTTTTTATACCCACACAACAATAGTGGAGACTATTCCGAATAGTTTCTTTTTTAAACAAGTTATTCGGCTGTGCCGAATCTTTAGTACCCTCCACCGACATTTCGAATATTTCAGGAGTGCTAACCGGCAATCGGAGTTTTTTGCTTTTCTTGTTATAAATTTGAACTGGCTTGAGTACAATATCATGATTCGTAACAGTTTTAGCCGAACTAAAATGATTTTATAGTGAATTTCAGAAGTCTGCCTAATATGCGATCTAAGGTAAAGTATGGACAAATAGAATCTGGGAATTATTTCTTTTTCATAAGGTAATTTATTATATTAATTTTTTTCGAATTTATTCTATGAGCTAAATTTCAGTTATGTATTTTATAAATATTTTTGTAATATGTAGTTCTATTCTTTAAATTTTTTGGAATGACTTTATTCACAAACATTTTACCTAATTTGGATAGCAAGGAAGTAAATAAATATGTACAGAAAAATTTACAATTATTAGACACCAGCAGAATGTAATGCATTTTCTAGCCCGCTACGGCCTTCGTCAACATTCTTTGTGTCACAAATAGAATCTGGGAATTATTTCTTTTTTATAAGTTACTTTATTATATTCATTTTTTTCATAGAATAAATTCGAACAAAAAATTAATATAATAAAGTAAAGTATGGACCGTATACCACAAAATTGCATGACTTTTTTATTATGGAGCTGTTGGAACAAATTTTACCGCAATATCTATATCTGCTACGGTTTTAGGTGTATTTAGTTAATTGTCTAGAGTGAGCTTAATATGAGGCCTGGGGTAAATTATGGATCGATCTTCACGAAATTTATTAGAGTGATTTCAAGTCCTATAAGACTGTGACGTACTAAATTGTATTATGATAGCGTTATTTATTACGGTTTTAGGCGCACTTAACTGTTTTCCAAGAGTACACTCAAAATATTATGTAGGTAAATACCACTGAAAACTCATTTTAAACAACTAAAAATTTATTTAAAAAACTGATCATTTACATTTCATTTAAAACAAATGAATTTTATATAAATTTTTTAATTTTTTTATTTAACAGTATATTCCGTAAAATTTAACAGCTGTTGCTTTAAAAAATATAATTTAACTGACAAAAAATCATACTACATAACAATATTAGTACGGAAAACAGTATTTTTTTGTAATTTGTTTCTTGAATAACAAACATAAATGTTAAAAAATAAATTGATTCGTAATATAACTATATTTTAATTAAATTTTAACTGTACGGAAAACGAAATTAATAACCTACAACCAGTTACTGTAATAATTTTATGAGCGTAGGCTTTATATGGGGCCTATAGTAAATTATGGACTGATCTTCACGAAATTGGACAGTGTGATTTCCAGTCCTATAAAACTGTAACATACCAAAATTTATTATGATGGTATTATTTATATCGATTTTAGGCATACAAAACTGTTTCCGGGAGCAGGGTTTATATGAAGCCCAGGGTAAATTATGGACCGATCTTCATAAAATTTAACACTATGATTGCCAGGCATATAAATTGATTTTGTGCAAAATTTTATATCATTCCGTGCATTATTCGAACATTAATGTTAGTTTTTGTAAGAAAATGATAAATTTTTTTAGGGTTGTGGTTCCACATTTTGATTCATAGCTCTGATCCTACTGAACCGGGCATGGCTAAATCGACTTAGAATTACTCAAGAAACCGGAATAAATATACTTTATGGGGTCTTAGATGCATAAAAAAAAGTTTCACGCGGAATGACAAACTTAGTATACCCTCATTAACCACTAGTGGGGTTGAAGGGTATAAAATCCGGTTAACCACTTTTATTCAAATAAATAATAACACAAAAATCAAATCACTTATTGAAATAAAAAGTTTATTTAAAAAAAAGAACCCATTCACAAAGGCAAGGAACCAAAAAAAATACATATCGCTCTTGATCATTAACAGGGTAATAACACAAAATTTCCAAATGTTCAGTAGAAGCACAACAATTTTTAATTTAATATTAAAAGCATATGGGAATTTCCATGCCATCGTACTTGACATTTGTACGCCTTCACAGAGGTAGAGATTTTGCAAAAATAATAGAAACTGGAAAACAATTTTTTCATTAAGTTTCATTTTGAGGGTACTATATTTGAAAAAAAAATGTCTCATTCGGAACCGTGTTGTCCAAAATATCGAGCAAAATAGGTGCATATCGTACGAAACATAAAACGGAATTGATTTTGAGATGAATGTAAAAATATTCGAAAATCAGTGATAGAGGGAGGGTTGTTTTATTTTTAAATTTCTTATGATAAGCCAAATATTTTTTCTTTATACTCCGTAATTAAAAAAAAATTATAAAAAACAAAATTGTGTATAGTTCGTGACATACTGTAGCCGATAGAATTTTCTCGTGTAGTATTTATAAAAAAAAACGATCAATATTTGTTTTCTTTTGAAACGCGTTTGACTGATCAAATAAAAAGAAGTTAAAACAATTAAAATGTCAATATTTCAAAAACATCTGTTGTCAAATTTTTAACAAAATGTAGTCGAAAAAAATACCGTTATAGTCAAAATGATAATGCCCTGTTGTCATAACTATTCCCAGTTTAAAAAAGTGCAAATAATTCGTATTGTGGTTATTTTTAAAAGTAAATAAAAGTTGATGGAATATATAAAAAAATAACACATGAACAATTAAAAAAAAAATGTGATAAGATGTGACGACTACACTTTGCTGTTACGAATGAGATTATCTCTTTAAAGAAAATATAAATTTCGACGTAAAAACTAATAAGATTCCTTTTCGATGACTACGATAAGGAATTAAAAAAAAATGTCTGCAATCTATGAATGGAATTTTCATACATATATATGATTATTTAAAAGGTAAGTTAAAATATACATTATTGTTTATGGAATTTATAGATTAATTTACAAATCTTTTATTTGGGATGCTAATGTGACATATAAGGCGTATTCCCGACAAGCTGCTCGAAATCAGTTGAAACAAATAATAGGCGTCCTTGGGACAGTCTTATAGCAGCTGAAGTAAAACTTTTCATTTACCGTTTTGCAAATAGTTCATGACTAGTAAGTTTTAATCTTTCCAGAACTTATTGCTTTAAATTTTGCATTTTAATAGTTTATATAGATAGATTATAAACTATTATTAATAGATTATTCGACTTTTTTCAAAACCCGGTTTTCAAATATTTCAAATAGTTGCTATTTTAAAAAACCGATTTTGATTAAGCATTTTTAAAATAACCGGTTAACCGGTTTTAATTCGAATACATAAAAACACAGAAATAAAATTGAATTTTTAAATTTCAAACATCTTGTGGCGTTGAAAATTTTAAAATGCAATATAATTTTGCAAAACAATATAATAAAATATTTTTGACTCTGTTTTCAACTTACATGGGGGTAGTGGACTCGTTTTGAAGTTTCAACTCACAGTTAGTGATAGTGCAAAATTATTGCAATCATTTTGTTGATGTTGAGTGATGAATTTAAAATTAGCAGCCTCACTAAACAATAGTGATAGTGATGCTAAAAAATTTTGCACTCAAAAAAAATAGTTTGATTTAAGAAAAAGCAATCATCAGTTTATTACAACTTTTTGCTCTTCACTCATTTGAGTGCAACTTAAAATTTTGCACTAAATTTACAAACAAAAAACTTGTTTTTTCATGATTACAGCCATGAGATATTCCGTTAATGAAAAATTATTGACATGGTTTTTAATTTCCTTTCTTAAGCATATCATAACATGAATCAAAAACTATGCGCATTAGAGCGACTCAAAAAAAAAGTGATTTTGTTACCCCTCTGAAAATAAAGGTTGATATGTTTTATGATGATTCCCAAAATATTTTGGTTCTAGCGTTGACCATCCGTGAGCTGGACCATTTTTAAAAAAGGTCTTTTTTTTAGTTTTTCGAATTTTTTTGTACTTTGCTCCAATACGACATAAATAAAATTTCGTATCATCGAAGCAGCATCCAATGGTATATAAAACTTGACCACTTCCGATCTACTTATTGAGATATTTAACTAAATACATATTTTCGTTTCGGGTTTTCATACAAATTCTACGTATGTGGAAGTAATAATCTGCTTTTCAAATTGAATCTGTTTTTAAATAATGTTAATTTGTTTTTTTTTTTTTTTTTTGTAATTATTCACATAAAACGCGAAAATCGCGATATATTTTATCTTTTTTTCATAAATTTGCAATATGGGTATAAAATTTTTTCATTTTTCAATTTATCAAAATGTGGAAAATACAATAAAAAAATATAAAATTAAAAAAAAATACGTAGAATTTGTATGAAATCCCGAAACGAAAATATGTATTTAGTTAAATATCTCAATAAGTAGACCGGAAGTGGTCAAGTTTTATATACCATTGGATGCTGCTTCAAAAATCCTTTTCAATGATAACAAATTTTATTTATGTCGTCTTGGAGCAAAGTACAAAAAAATTCGAAAAACTGAAAAAAAGACCTTTTTTAAAAATATTCCAGCTCACGGATGGTCAACGCTAGAACCAAAATATTATGGGAATCATCATAAAACATATCAACCTTTATTTTCAGAGGGGTAACTAAAACACTTTTTTCGGCTCCATACAACTTGAGTCGGTCTAATGCGCATACAAAAGTACATTTTTAAAATTTTAGTGAGAGTCTGTTATATGCAGCTTTTTTGATTGCAAGTACAAGTTTTACAATATTTGAATTGAGTGCAGATTTTTGCATTCAATCATCTTTTAGTGATAGTGAAAAATTTTGCAATATCACTAATTTTTTTAGTGGTAGTTAAAAAAAGCAATTATTACTAAAGCTGGTGAAAAAATAGTGCAAACTAATTGTTTTGCAGTTTTATTTAGTGAGAGTGCACTGCTAATTTAAATAAATCTTTAGTGCACTACCCCCAACAATGGTTTTCAATGTAATTTTTGGCGTTACGTTGCGTTTTACGCAATTAGGGCCTTATAAAAATTAAAAACTATGAAGTCATATGCGCAGTAAAATTTTTTTATCGTAATACTTGTCATTTTCATACTCAATTTCAATTATTTAAATTTCAATATTCAATTAAAAAAAATATTTAAATTACGGGAACATTTACAACAAGCGTAAGGAAAACGTATATATATTACACATTATTTAAATAACCGGTTTATTCGAAATTAGAAAAATTGACATTTTAACCTGCTTGGGCAAAACTAAAATAACCGGTTAAAACCGATCGAATAATAACCGTTAGATCTCCCTAATATCTACTAAAAAAAACTTTTAGTGTTTGATATTTATTAGTTTTTAAATACATATTAATTTATATTGACCTTTTTAAGAATGAACTAAAATATTATATTTCACAGAATTCATTTTAAATATTTGTTAAAATCTGAAAGGAAGTGTAAGTGTTTACAGATTTTTAATCTCTCGTTAAATTTACATTAAAATTTAATTTTTTTTTCCAAAAATGCAAAGAAATGAATGCAAATAATGTACACATTTTAACAATAACAACAAAAAACAAAACAACAGCAGAACCAAAAATTAACATTAAATACATGCACAAATGGACAAATGCATCGTTAAATGTATGAAATTTGACCACTAGAAAGCCATAAAATAAAATATTTTACAAAATAACCAAAATCACAAAAACAGTGTGATTGGAAAGGCCTGCTACTAAACTTTCAATTGAGGGACTAAAAAGCACAGGACTGCAAGTGCCAAACAAAATTTCTGAGTAATTTTGCTTTAAGGTTTTTTTTATATTTATATGAATACGAGTACTTAATATAAAGTTCCATTTTAGGGCAATTTGGCATAGTTATAGTGTAAAGCAGAGCTGTGGAGTCGGAGTTGAGGTTTTTGCATCCGGAGTCGGACTCGGAGTCGTAGTACCCACAAAAACTCGAGACTCCGACTATAAAATTTTTCGGCGTAAAAAATTTTTAAAAAATGTTCTAATATTTTCCAAAATAAAAATTCTTCGAAATTAGCGATGCAATATTTCAAATATCGATTTAAATTTTTACAGAATATTTTTCTTGTCATATCTAACCATTTAAAAGTTTCTGCATTAAAAACAAGTTAGAGTGCGATATCCGGCTGTAACGAATATTTGATACCCTCCACCGACAGTTAGAATATACGAGAGCTATAAATGTTTTATTAATCTCTATAAAAACGGACGTCAGTACAAAAATTGGTTCCGGTTTAAATTAATTGGACGACTGTCAGACAATGTTATGCTTTTATTTCCAGCAATTTGAACTAAATTGAATAAAATATCATGATTCATAACAGTTTATGCCGAACTAAAATGATTTTCAGGAGAGGAATTTGTATTAAACCCTTGGTAAATTACCCAATAAAAAATGTTTAATTTAAAAAAGTAAGCACACATTCATGAGCTACGCAATAAGACATAAAGAGATGCAGTAAGGTAAGTGAACGAATTCTTAATAAATTAAAAAAAAAAAAATAAACTAAAATTTGTAGAGCCACAACATTCCCTTACTAGAAAGCAGGTTTGTAAGGGAGCATATTAAAGAATAACGGTAACAAAAAATTCAGTGTGCAAAGCTGATCGTTGCATTTACTAATTTTTATATGCGCTGAATAATGCGCGTTCTGTGTCAAAAATGTATTGCTTCAAAGTGGGAACTCGCCATATAAAATTTATGCCTTCCATTAGCGGTAAATTAAGCGAAACTTTTACGTTTCTCCCTTACAAACCTGCTTCGTTGGAAGCTCTATTTTTTATTGGGTATGGACTAATCATCACGAAATCCTGTAGAGTGATTTTTGTTATTAAAAATCTAAATGGAGCGCTTAAAGTGTTTTTCAGAAGGCTGCTTAATATGGGATCTAAGGTAAATATGGACCGATAATCAGAAAATTGCATGATATTATTTCTGGTCATATGAACCAAAATTGGACTAAATTTTACCATAATACCTGCTATGGGTTTAGGCGTATTTAAATAATTTCCCAGAGTGAGCATAATATTGGACATTGTATGGTAAATTTTGGGCCGAGCTTCAGGAAATTTTATAGTGTGATTTTTAGTCCTATAAATCTTTAACGTTATTTGTTACGGTTTTTGGCATACTAAAATATTTTCCGGGAGTGGGCTTTATATGGGGCCTATGGTAAATTATGGACCGATCTTTACGAAATTTGACAGTGTGATTTCTCGCCCTTTAAAACTATAATGTAACACGTATTAACATGATGCCACCTTTTATGTAAGTGTTTATAACAAAATTGTAAATTTTTTAGGATGGTGGTTCTTCATTTCGATTCATAGCTCTGATCCTACTGATCGGATTTTGCTGGACTTTAATCCCAAACTGCTTAGGAATACAAGAAGCAATTTGACACCAGCATTGTTCTTATCTTTTGAGTTTTTCGAAAGTGAACGTGTTTTCAGCAGACGGACAGACAGACGGACATTGCTAAATCGACTTGGAATTACTCAAGGGGTCTTAGATGCATCATAAAAAGTTTTACACGGAGTGACAAACTTAATATACCCTAATTCACCACTCGTGGTGGAGGACCAGTCTCATTTACATTTAGCATCAAGGTTAGAGTAGGAATTGAAGTTGGAGTCGCACTAAAAAAATTTCAGCGTTTGAGCCCCACAATTGAAGCAAAGCCGCGAATAACGTTGTAAAAGTCACTTTTTGCAAAAACTGTTTTTTTTTTGCAGATTACCGTTAACATTACTCTCTTACACTGTTTAAACATCATATCCTCTAAAATGTTGCACCTTAATAACTTCAAAATGAGTTACAAAGAGTCAGCCAGTGGAAGAACGTTGTAAGTTACTAACAAAATTATAGGTGAAGTTAGTTTAAGAAGGGTTATGCGCCCAAGGGCGCACCTCCACGGAGACCAATGTTGTCCATTGTGAATCCCTTCAGTAAGGAGATAGAGAAAATAAAGATTTGAAGAAGAAAAGAAATCCACAGATAGATAGAGAAAAAAAATATAAGTAAGCACTACTTAGGAAAGTAACTCCCTCAACAGAAACAGTCGTCTTATTTCCCTGACAAGACCCAGTAAATCGACTGGATTACATCCAGCGATGCAGCCCAGTTCGTCGTGAAATCTATTCCCCAGCCATTTCTGCCTGAGACCCTGTATTCTAGGACAGTGGCACAGTATATGCTAGGGTATTCATTTAATCGGGCTTTTGCTTTAATCGGTTAATCGTTCGAGTAATTAACCGAGGTTTTGGTTTAATCGGTTAATAATCGGTTAATATTGTTTTTGATCGGTTAACCGATTAATACATTTTTTTATAAATCACGTAATGTGAATACATAAAAATGCATAAATGATTTATTATTTGGAGTTTATTAGTAAAAAAAAACCAATAACATAACAAAAATAACAATTCTTGAACTAAAACGAACAAACGAAAGAATAACTCATAAATATGTAATACATATTTTTTTTAATTAATACAAATTATGTATTAATTAAAAAATTAACTGTGAGAATATTTTATTAGTGATTTCAATAATTTAAGAAGATCTTATAAAATAATCTTTTATGCAAATAATTTTGTTCAAATGTTTAGGATTTAAGTGTTTATTTCCTTTTAGGGTTCCTTGAGTTTGGATAAAACTTGACTTTGAAAACACTTCCATTTATTGTAGATGGTGATACAATATTACAGAATATCTAATTTCTGTGTCCTTTTCCTGTATATTTCTAAACATATAAAATCTGCCATTATTTCATTTGAGTCCTGTTTTAACTTTTCGAAATTTTTAACAATTATAATTGTTTTGGTTAATTCTGTTAAAAGATTGATATGAGAAGATATGAAAAGAAACAAATAACATTAAGGCATACATATAAATAGTACGTGAAACAAAAAGCTGTTGACAGCAAACACTTATTTAAAATGTAGTTCACTGAATAACTTCTACGTTTGTATGAAAATATGTTTTCTAAGCACAACCTTTTGTATATGAGACGAAACAAATAATTAAAAAGCACAAAAAAATATGTTATAATACTACAAAAATTTAAAAATTTCGTTACATCGGTTAATCGACTTAAATTAACCGGGTTAATCGTTAATCGAAAAAAGGCAATTTTAAATTAACCGATCAGTTAATCGGGTAGTAATTAATCGGTTACCCGATTAACGGCTAACCGAATGAATACCCTAGTATATGCTCAACAGTCTCTAGCACCTCAGAATCATCGCATAATCTGCAGAAGTCCGGTATGGCATTGTCCCAATTGCTTGTAAAATCCCTAACAGAAAAATGACCCGTCAAGAACCCTATAAGAGTCCTGAGACCACTCCTATCTAATCCCATCAGAACCTTGGTTGCCGCCGCGTCCAATCCAGGCCATAGTGCCCTACATACCCTGCAATCCGTTCTGTCATTCCAGGATCGGTTAACTTCGTCACGGAATCTTTTCCGTATCACCTCATAGTAGTGACATAGGGGGGGCTTTACCCCCCGTCTCTTACCATTAAGTCCAGACTCGAACCCTCTTTCGCGAGTTCATCCGCCAACTCATTGCCATCCACCTTGCAGTGTCCAGGTACCCAACAGAGCCTTAATGTGAATACCACCATGAGTTCCCTCACAGCATCGCTACACCGAGCCGCCAGGCACGATCGCACCGTATAATTTGTCAATTCCCTAAGCGCTGCCTGACTATTGACGTAAATTGTCACTTCAGATCCACCGCCTATGTGATTCAGTATCACCTCCGTCGCCCTCCAGATCGCTAGGATCTCAGCTTGAAAAACACTGCACTCATCCGGGCGTCTGAATGACCTTTTTACGTCCGTGTCCGCTACATAAAACCCGGCACCTGTGCCGGCTTCCAGTTTGGATCCACCCCACCACTCAAACAGTCCAATGGATCCACGCCAGACTTCCCTATCCGGGAACTCGACTGGTGGTTACAAAATTATACAACGGAACTGGTTTAGCAGCGTGGAATAACGTTTTAAAGGCCATCGCGATTGTGGATATTAAACGTTTTTCCACTAAACACTTCTTAAAAACCCTTTTTTTTTTCTCTCCTGAAAAATAATAATTTTGTAACTTACAACGTTATTCGCGGCTGTGCTTCAATTGCAAAATGTTAAATAATTATTTCGTAATTCTCTTGTCCAAATACTCTCGACACACACTGTCTGCACTTTTATTTACACATTAATTGTTGCTGTTTGTATAAATAAAAGCAAATAATTGTTCCAGCTATTGTAATTTTGTGTATTCAACAAAATTCTAATTCAAATTTGAATACGAATATGAAATTGAAATAAATAAATAGATTTATGTAATTAGCTACAAGTAAACTGCAAAATTTAAAGCATTTAGAAAATTTTTAGTGATTTTATCGTAATAATTTAGTGAATGAAGTACGATGAGCTGTGTGAAGAGGGTTTTTGTTGACATAATTAAAAAATGTGGTAGCCAGATATTTAAACAAAAAACTACGATTTTTTTACAATTAATTATCGAAACAAAAACAATGCAAAATTTTTTAAACCTGTTAAGGCTTTTGAAAATACACCAATATCTTTATTTGGAAAAAAAAATCTTATTTAAATTGCAAATTATTTAAAAGTTCGAAAAATGTCAACAGCCATAAATTTGTTAAATAAAAAAACAGATTTATAGAAATGTTTAAATATGTTCGTGTAGAAATGCATTTAAAATTTAGTTTTTTTTTAATTTAAATTCCTTTGACAATTCCTAATGACAATTGCAAATAATTAATTTTGGTGATAACAGCGTTAATTAAGTTTTGAAGTAAATAAAAATAGTAGTTTATTGAAAATCCTCAAGAGTTTTTTTATAATTTACGCTAAATTCGTTAAACCGAAAACTAATAAAAACTAAGAACGACCTTGATTTTAAAATCGAACCCGCAACTTTAACTCTATGGAAATGGTACGACGACAGGTCAATAAGTCCGTAACTTTTGAAATGAAACACAGGTTTTTGGATAAAAAAAAGCCATTTTATTTTTACACGTAGTCTCCTTCTAGCTTTATGTACTTTGTTCACCATTTCCCTAATTTTTTATCCTTTACAAAAAAAAAAAATAAAAAAGAATTCGTCGAGGATATCAAAAAAGGCTTTTGTGTGTGAG
The DNA here is from genome assembly GCA_943735925.1 of Pollenia amentaria. Classification (NCBI taxonomy): domain Eukaryota; kingdom Metazoa; phylum Arthropoda; class Insecta; order Diptera; family Polleniidae; genus Pollenia; species Pollenia amentaria. The sequence continues at coordinate 191,003,438 of OX031008.1, read as the reverse complement.
ATGGTTTCACTGCTGTAGTCAAATCTCTTAAGGTGTTTGAAAATAAGAGAAACCTAATAAAAATGTTTCCTCTTTTGCAAAGCACGAGTGAACGAATTCTTACCACATTTAAAAAAAAAGTAACATTTAAGGTGCTATGGTCTTCCCTAACTACAATGCAGGTTTGTAAGGGAGAATATTATAGAATAACTTCAAGAACAATAAACCGACAGTCGATTGTTGCACTAAACAGTTTCTTTCTATATGCGTTAAATAATACCTTTTTGCTGTCGTATTGGTATTGCTTCAAAGCGGAAGCTCGCCATATAAAATGCATTGCTCCCTGAAGCGAAACGGTAAGCGAAACTTTTACATTTCCCCCATTCAAAATTACTAAGTTTAAAGCTGAATATTTACTCACCTTATCGGGAGAATAGGACCTTATAGACCTTATCGGGAGAATAGGACCTTATAGACCTTATCGGGAGAATAGGCCGCATGAGGGTGCAACTCGTAGACTAACGTATGGTTTCTTGCCTTAGAATGCCTAATGAGTACACAAGATTCAATTTGATGTACTTCCTTCTTAAATCGCGCGGTAGTTTTCTATTAATGGCTTTCAAACAAAAACATTTTGGTAGGAATCAACCGTTGACAGAAGCCATGTTGCCTTTTCAGTTAACCCTGCCTTTACACATGCAAGTAATTACATGCAAGTAGTGTGTTAAACGTATACACGACTTGAAACGAAAATGTCGCATTAATAGTTGAAAGTCTTGCAAGTAGCTTAAGGCCCCAATCATGTTAAACGCAACGCAACGCCAAAGAATAGCATCGAAAGCACAAACGATGTCATAAATATTTTGTAATTTTGATGCTGCTTTCTACAGAAATTCACACTGCGTTTTAAAATTTCAAACGCTGCATGGCGTGTTGCGTTGAAAATTTAAAAACGGCTAATGAATTTCTGTAGAAAGCAACAACAAAATTACAAAATATTTATGACATTAATCTTGCTTTCAATGTAATTCTTTGGCGTTGCGTTGCGTTTTACATGATTAGGGCCTAAGTGTTTACACTAGTGATACCAACTCCTAAAAAAAGCAACATTTTATATAAAAAATGAATAAAAAACATCGCTAAATAGTGGCTTAAAAAGGCTTAACAAGATTTTATTACACAAAACACATCAATGTTAATTAATAAAAGAAATTACAAAATTTATTTACTACACTGAAAGCACATAAGACATAAGCGGAATTCACCCTTGATACTAAAGTCCCTTGTAGACCTTGTTAATCTTATAATTTTAGTAAAAATACTAACATTTACAACACTGCAACAACAAAATGTATTAGACTAAAATATACTACGCTGTGGTTGAAAAATCCCACAAAAAGCAGTAGTAAACAAAGTGTGTGAATTTACCAGAATAAAACAGTTGAAGAAACTTTATCTGTCTCTTTCTCCCACTCAGCAAATTCATTAATTTACAATGCATACGAAAAAGACACTCACGCTTTGAAGTATAAAATCGTATTAATTATAACAACTGTACACTTAATGCAAAGGGTGAATACAGCTATTACTTTGTTTGTATTTATAAATTTTTAGTAAAAATAAACTAAACACAAGAAAACTTTTTGAATAACGAAAAGCTCAAATTCCTGATAAAATGTATTTATTTTATTGTAAGTCATTTCCGTTAATTTAGAAAAGTTCAACGTTACAACCAGGGCTGTGGAGTCGTTCGAAAAAAGTACTAACTCCGACTCCTACTCCAAACGCTGAAATTTTTTAAGTGCGACTCCGACTCCGACTCCTACTCTAACCGTGATGCGAAATGAATGAGACGTAAAATTATTTCTCTTTTGTGTAGAAACATCTTTATTAAACGAATTATGGGAATCCCCGCGTAATGTGCATAAGAAAAACATTAGTGTTATGGTAGGAATTAAAGGCAGGCCGGTAAAGATGTTTCTACACAAAAGAGAAATAATTTTACGTCACAATTTTTCTAATACATACCAGTATTTATGCGCTATAGCAACACTTATTCTGGACAATGTTGAAAATATTTCAGCGTTGATGGTTAAAAAATTCTAATATTAAAATTATTGGCAATTCCTGTCATTAACATTTTTTGGCATGAGTAAATTATTTAAAAAATCACACATCTTTTTAAACTAGATCAATAACTGAGTATAAGTTTTACTAATGTAATTTAGACTTTTTCCCGCACGTATAAAAAATATTCCTAAATATACTTAAATAGTAAAGTACTTGAATCAACTATTTCTCATAAAATAAATTAAAATCTACTTATTCATATTGATCTGCAAAATATTGCATCGCCAATTTCGAAGAATTTTTATATTGGAAAATATTAGAAATTTTTTTAAATTTTTTATGTTGTAAAAATTTTGGAGTCGGAGTCGCGCGTTTTTTTGGGTACTGCGACTCCGACTCCGGTACAAAAACCTCAACTCCGACTCTTCAACTCCGACTCCGACTCCACAGCCCTGGTTACAACACAATTAACAACACAACATTACATTTTATTTTCTAAAACTGTTAAATACCTGAAAGAAATTTGGCTTAACAAATTGATTCGTTCATGGCTAAACAAGGTGAAATATTGCTAAATTTAGCTACTGAATCGCTCAATTGACAACACTGGTTTACACAGTCAGTTGTAGGGATGCCAAACGGGAAATACCGAATTCCGAAATACCGGGATTTTTCGGGATTGATAAATCCCGAATTTCGGGATTTATTTTTATGAGTCCCGGGATTTTTAACATATCAACTTTTATGTACAAAAATGTTGGTTTGTTTTTTTAATTTTTATACTCTATACAAAAATATTTTTTAAAAATTATATTTAAGTTTATTTTTTATTGCAAATAATTCTTATTTTTGAGTTTAATTTTTATTTTTGGAACACAGCGAGTATTTAAAATTTTAATTTTTTGCTTGTTATATAACGACTATTTCTGGATTTTTGTATTTTGCTTAAAAAAACCATTTTTTTAACATAGTGTTACAGTTTTTAACTTAGTTATCGATCTCGATGAGGGACTACACTTTGCCGTGTATAAATGTCGTCACAACTTAATTCACATTAAAAATGTAATTGCTGTCAAAAAACCGAAATGGATTGATCTAGAAAAACTAAGAGATACGTATGTATATTTTTTTAAGCCTTTTCCAGAATCTGATCAGTTTGATCATGTGTGAGGAAAGTGTTATAAACATATGTATAAACTAATTTGTTTTGTTGTTTTCTTTTTTTTTTAAATTTATGTTATGTATATAAAATCTTTTGAATATTCAAAAAGTGTTGTTTATTTAAAAAAAAAATAGTATCTTAAAGAAACACATTGATCCCGAATCCCGAAAATCCCGGGATTTCGGGATCGGGATTTTCAAAAATCAGTCGCGATTGGCATCCCTAGTCTTTTAAAAAACATCATCACGTGAACGATATAACGATATTCTTTATTTAATTTTTGCTCCATCTAGATGAAAAAATTATGTTTATTTTGAAAAAATATGTGAATCTTGTTTTGCTGTGTTTATGATATTAAATTAATTAAAATAGCATTTTGATTGAAAAATTTTTTTAAATGCATGAAATTCATGTTTAAAAATACCATTTAGATGCGTTATTGTATACATAGTTGTGATCTTTTTCATTTTTTACTGGCTGACCCGGTCCGCGTTGCTGGCCCTAAGCAAACATTAGTGTTGTATTACCAGACGATTTAAATTGATCTTTAAACGAAATTTACGGCCTTTAAATAAAAATCCATGAAACCGCATTCTCTGGCAAAATTTCATGTCAAACTGCATGTAAAACATCGTTCATCCCCCGTTCTGTTTCATCATTATAATATTATAAATTAAAATGTTGTTCATATACATATGTTTGATTAACATTTGATTTGAAAATACGTATGGTTGTATGTATGTATATATATGCTGTGAATCTCACGAAAAAAGTGAGCGTAAAAGTGGGCGGGGCAACATTTTCTTTCCGCAAAACCTAAGTTAGACCATGGCGATCATTTTAATGAAAAAATCGTCCAAATCGGTCAAGCCGTTCTCCAGTTATGCGCTTAATAGAAAAAGTGGGCGTAGAAGTAGGCATGGTAAATTTTTCTTTCGATGAAAACTTAAAGTTGATTAATACGAACATTTGAAAAAAAAATTAGTCAACTCGATGGAGCCGTTTTCTGATTTTAGGTAAATCGAAAAAAGTGGGCGGGGCAAAATTTTCTTTCCGTAAAAACCGTCCAACATGGCGATAATTTTAAAGAAAAAATCGTTCAAATCGGTCAAGCCGTTCTCAAGTTAAGGATTTTGCCACGCCCCTCCGCAAATCAGAAATCAGACTTCACAGTGTCACCCGCCTGAATATTCTGAAGATTCCCTGAAAATTTCATCAATATCGGCCCAGCCGTTTTGGAGTCCATACGTTACATACATACATACACACATCCTATTTTATATATATAGATAGATAGAAGATAGATAGAAGAATAATAAAATATTAATTTTATTTTACTAAGTACTAGTGAATTGATAGAAAACTCATACACGGTAACAATGTCTCTTCATTTGTCACTTTACTTGCTGCTAGTGTCACAAATTTACTTAAAAGCAAATTCTTTTACAAGTTGAGCTGCAAGTATAAAAAATGTGATGGCTTTAGTGAAAAAGTGTGAGTGTACTGAGTGTTTCGAACTTGCATGTGTAGATGACAATAAGAGGCGGGATATTCAAAAAGTTACGGACTTATTGGTCTACCCTCGTATTTTGCGTTCATCTGAGATAAAAAAAAATAATCACGTAGAGCTATTTACTAATTGTGTAGGAAAGTAAATTTCAATTTTATTTTCTTTTCAATGATTTAATTAACTTAAATAAACAAAAATATTCTCAGATTCTGTCATTGTTCCATTATAATATAATTGCAGTCAGATTTTAACAACTGTTGACTAATACTGGTAGGGTTAGGTTCTATTGGCAGCCGCGATCGAGCACAGCTCATGTGGTTCCAGCAATTATTTCTCGTTGTGTTACCATGATTCACCGTCTCCCAAGGGTCCTATGTTTGTCGGCTGCAAACAGTCTCAATCAGTCATCCGGCTGATTCAATGATGGAGTGGATCCTATTCAAATCAATGACAGTGAGACTAGTTTTGTCCCTAATGGTTCTTCGAGCAAACAGTTTGAGTCTTAGTTCTGCATATACCGGGCAATGATAGAAAGTACTACTGGTAAATTATAAGATTTTTGCCTAAAAGCCATTTTTCTATATTACAATTTTATCATTTAAAATGAAGCAAAATGATAGCAACCTCTGTATGAAACATTTAAGCCAAAGCTGGCATCTTTTTTCATAAGTTGCTGACAAATTTTTTTGAAAAATGGTGCTATGGTATACAGGGAACTAGTCGATCAGTGAATGAGGGTTGCGAGTTCGATTCCCGCCAGAGACTCTGATCAGTTTTACTTCAACGAGCTGAAGGTCTACGTTACTTTTTCTAGGTTAATTAAGTTAAAATATTTGCAAAACATTAAAAAAAAAAAAAAATTTAAAAGATATAGACGTCCAATAGTACGTCGTACTTTCGTTTTCACAAATTTCCACTAGTACGAAAGGAAACTTTTGACGTTGACTTCTCTATTATAAAAAATTTTTGCTTTTCAATAGAACGAATAAAAGTTTCAACATTAGGTACAAGCATCTTAGTTATAGATACGTAACTTTCGACAAAATGGGCATCGTCATCTTATTACAGGGAAAATTCGTTTTTTGGCCGGACTGCTCGTATGTAGAACATCATTCCTGCTGAAGTCTTCCCTCTCACTTTCAACATGAATATCACAAACACTTTTTCCTCTATCCTCCATCCAATAACCTATTTTCCTAGTTCCAACACAATACAATGCATAAGTAAGGGCCATCCTCTGCTGGTTCTAACAAAAAAAAAAAAAAAAAAATCAAGGCCCTAGTGTAAAATAAAATAACGATTTTAATGCACAGTTGTTGGTTCATTTAAAGTATGCCATAAGATTTATATTAGACATGTACTTTGCTTTGAGCGAAAAACTAATTATAAGTGTCCAACCGAAGTTATTTGTTTGGCCGATGCCGAAGTAAGGCCAAATTGGCTAAATTCGGCCGAAATGAAGCCGAAGCCGAACTTTACTTATCGAAATTCGCAAGAAAAAACTTTGACATTTTTGAGATCAATTAATTTATTAAGCAGAAAAAACTAGAGTTTGCTAAAAACCGTTAAAATTTTAAACCGCGGTTTTGAGTTTAACATTGTTTAAACCGGTCGGTTTCGGTTCGATTTTCGTTTTAACTTACAAATCTTGCATATTGTTGCGTTTGACTGGTGCTCTGATAATTTGAAATATTTCCAAACTCTAGATTTTTGTTCAGACATTTCTGAAATAAAATTAGTGTAATAAAATAAGTAAAAAAAAGTTAATTATGCTGTCAAATTTTATTGGTAATTATTATGGCTGCAATTTCCATGCAAATGCATGTTTTTTTCGGTAGTCTAAGAACGTTGTCGACCAATTAATTATCTTTCCGAATCATTAAATTTGCCTTAAAATGGCATCGATTTGTTTTTGCGTATTATTTCTTATTTTGATGAAAATGCATATTTTTGTTTAATTTGGTTTTCAATGCATATTTTTTTTCATATTTTGACATTTTTGAGTGATTTTTTTTATTTCAATATTATAAAAAAAGTTCTTCAAAAATTTTTAATACGCAAGAAAAATCTTCCAAAAATAATTAAATCTATAAATAAATTGTTTTGGAGCTTTGCTTAATATACAAGATATTTCAAGATTTTGACAAAAGATCCTTCTATTTTTAACCGATGCAGAACCTTCTCCATTACTACTTTTTTTTAATTCAAGAGTTTTTTCAACACATTGCCATTGTTGCCGAGTGTAATGTATCAACTTTTTTTATGAGAAGTATGAGTGTTATGTATAACTTGCAATTTCTTTAAGCATAAATATACTTTTTTTAAGAAATAGCTGAAAACCGACGTTTTTGTCGGTTTCGGTTTTTATGCATTAAAAGCCGCGGTTTGGATTTCGGTTAAAACCGAACAGCAATCACTAGAAAAGACCATTTATTTATACAAATTTTTGGTAACAAAGAAAAACAAAAAAAAAATTTGTCAACAAGTTGTTATATCCAGGGTTGTGATGTCGTCAAAATATAGTTCTAACCCCGGCTTCGACTCCAACTGCTGAAATTTTTTAAGTCCGACTCTGACTCCAAGTCCGACTCCAACACCGACTCCTACTCTTACATTGATGCTAAATGTATATAAGACTGGTCCTTTTAACTTCAAACTCTTTTTTTTTTAATGCAGTACCTTTTAAATGGTTAAATATATCAAGATTATTATTCTGTAAAAATTTCGAATCGATATTTAAAACATTGCATCGCCAATTTCGAAGAATTTTGATTTTGGAAAATTTAAAAATTTTTCTTTATTTTTTATGCCGAAAATTTTGGAGTCGGAGTGGTGAGTTTTAATGGGTACTTCGACTCCGACTCCGGTACAAAAACCTTAACTCCGGCTCCACAGCCCAGGTTACATCAGTGTACATACCGCTCCTTTATTGCAACGAAGTCATATCTCACAAAATCAAAAATTTTAAGTTACTTAACCCATTTTTCGCCGCACCAAGTAAACTGACACAACTGGGACGAACGACGAATTTCGCCCAGCACGACGAATTTTTCAGTAAAAATTCGCTGAGTAAATTCGTCGTATGAAGCACAATAACGACGAATAGCTGGCAGCTTTTATAATTGAGAAAGTTGATTACTGTTTGTGCAAAGAGAGAGAAATAGTGTGACCATATTCAAAAAAAATTATGCTTAAAAATAAAAACATAATCAAAAACACAACTTAAAACTATTTTTATAGCAAAATACTTTGTATACTCATTTTATGTGTTATACAATAAAAAAAAACAATTATTAAAGTAAAAAGCAACTTTATTTACTAAACTACTTCTTAACTAAAACCAAACATGGTCACCTAGTACTGATTTGTTCGTCGTTCGCCGGCGTATGAAATATAATTAAATCTATTTGAAGTTCGCCGCGTCTGGCGAATTTTCGCCGGCGCCCTGATTGTGTGCATTTTCATATACATAAACGTCTTTTATTTTTGGCGACGAATATTCGCGGCCAAAAATTCGTCGTTCGCCCCAGTTGTGTTCCTAGCATAAAGTAACTGACAGAAAAACAAGCCTTGCACCAAAGACTATGAGTATGAGTGCTGGTAATTATAATCACCGATCGGCGAAAAATGGGCTAAGAAAAGTGGCCATTCAGATCTTCTCTATATGTAAATAAATTTTATTAAATCAGTACATTAAGACAAATTTTGAAAACTTTAACATTTTGAAATTTTGCAAAGTTTGATTTTTTTTTTTTTTTTTTTGAGATATGAAGGAGCGAAAAGTTTTATGTTTTGATGACAGAACAGTAATTTTAATGAATTGATGCCAATAAGGTTACTTCTACGATTGGAATAAAACTGCTTAGCTGCATTAAACAGTTGCTCGCTGGCAGCACTAGTTGGTGGTGCTGACAGATATTTTATTGCTAATGCCTTTTAATTGTTAAATGAACTTGCGTTTCAATACTCAAATATATTAATACTAGGGGGATCGAGCGGTTATTATTCGACCGGTTTAAACCGGGTATTTTAGCTTTGCACAAGTCGATTAATTTAAAATGTCCATTTTTCGAAAATCGAATAAACGGGTTATCTTGGTATAATAAACCGGTTATTTTAATAATGTGTAATTTATATACATTTTCCTTACTCTTGTTTTAGATGTGCCCGTAATTTAAGTATTTTTCTAATTAAATATTGGACGAACTTAAACTTTTTATGAAGAATGCCAAATCAAAATGAAACAAAAGTCAAAAAAACATTATGAAGAATGTAAATTCAAATGGCTTAAAAAAGCGAGTGTTCTTGAAAAAAACCAAAAACAATTCAAAATACAAACTACAAAAACGTGTGCAGTTAAAAAGTAAATAGTAATTTGTGCGAGAGTATTCTAAATATTATTATAGATTTTATCTCTAGAGATATTTCGAGCGGGATTAAAAAGACAAAGTTAGGTGCTTGCAGTGCCTTAAAATGACAAGTTGCAAAGTGGTTTCCACGTCACGATTTATTATTCACCTTTAATAAGTCCATATGCTTGACATTAATGTGCTCCAAATAAAACTAAGCTCCAATCGAAGTAGTCCTTAAGAGACGACAAATAATAATTTACTAAATTACGCTGCCAAAAATTAATCATATGGGGTGAAATATTAACCCGCTTTGGCCGAGGACGGAATGTCCATTAACGCACTAAAAACTCTTAAGTAGTACTAGCATTCATGCTTAAAACTGCAACATTCCAGCGGAATCAATGGTATTGAAAAAATTAATCAGTTTTTGTTTTGTTTAAACAATAAGAACTAAAAAACAAAATTGAAGAAATTAAACAATGTCATGGAAGGTTTCAAAGTGGGTTCGAAGAATTGACAAATATTTCATACAAAAAACCATGTTCTTATTACTATTCGTATCTATAATAAATAAAATAATTTAAAATATATAACCCTGGCTAAGAAGTTTTGTTTGCAACTTTTCAAAAATATGGTTAAAGTCTACTGATTTATATAGACATGCTTAACCATCAACAAATTAAAACTCATTCAAAATAAATTTGGGAAAATATCTCAAGTAATAAATTTATTAAATTCCTCTAATTTTTTATTTTCTTTTGCAAAACATTTGTCTAGATCAAACATCATTTAAAAGTTTCTTAATTACATTATACAATTATTATCTTCTTACAAATAAAGATTAAGGTATGTTCAGATCTAACAAATATTTGACGAAAAAATACAAAGAAGCATGACCAGAAAATGTATCTAACTTTAGCTTCATTTTTAGAAATTGTTAGCGACTTTCTTATCTTTATTTGTAAGAAGATAATTGTATAATTCAATTAAGATATTGTTAAATGATGTTTGTTAAAAAGTTTTTTAATAAAACTACTGGTTTTGTGTATGATCGCAAATACTTAAAAGGTGTGAACATAACTTTACTAAATAAATAGAAATTGTTAAAAAAAAAGCTAATATTTGATCAATTTACTGGTCACACTTTTCTTGGATTTTATCGTCAAACATTTGTTATGTTTGTAAGGGTGAACATAATTTTGTTGGTTCCTTACCTTTGTGAATTATTTTGTTTTTATTTAAATTAACGTTTTATTTTAAAAACTTATTTGATTTTTGTGTTTTTAAGTATTCGAATTAAAACCGGTTAACCGGTTATTTAAAAATTGCTTATCCGAAACCCGGTTTCTTAAAAATAGCAACTATTCGTAATATTCGAAAACCGGTTATTGAAAAAAGTCGAATAATCGATCTCCCTATTCCTTACCTTTGTGAATTATTTTGTTTTATTTAAATTAACGTTTTATTACAAAAACATATTTGAGTTTTGTGTTTTTATGTATTCGACCTAAAACTGGTTAATCGGTTATTTTAAAAATGCTTAAGCGAAAACCGGTTTTTTTAAAACAGCAACTATTCGGAATATTCGAAAACCGGTTATTAAAAAAAAGTCGAATAATCGATCTCCCTAATTCATACTCATGGACTTATTTACATAAATACATATGTAGTTCCTGTTCAAGAATCTTTCCATTATTTTCTTCCACTTCAAAGTGAGGAATTAAGTCCTGCTTTTCCCTAATAGAAGCTTTAATTGTTTTCCTCTTTTTTTTTCCTATTTTTCTTACCACAACCGAATTTTGGAAAAAAGTTTAAGTTGATTATTTTTGCATGGTTTTGTAACATTTGCATATACATAATGGTATAAAAAAAATAAAAACGGCAAAAATCGGCCAAATTAATGCCGAACACCGATTATTGGCCGATTATCAATACCGAAGCCGAAGCCGGTTAATCGGTCGGACACTACTAATTATGTAAATATCATTTTAAGCTTTGGCAATAGGTTAAACAAAATGTACTAAATTAAAAAAAAACCCTTTTATATTAATTAAATTTTAACAAATTTACTTTTCTTATTGGCCAATTAAAATAAGAGCATTAAGCGTTGCGGTTTTTTTTATTTCTGCCTTTTAGCTTATCGTGCCATTAAAAGCAGTGTTAACTTTTTACTAATATATTCCAAAAAATATTTTTATTTTAAAATGAAATGAAACCAAAAACAATACATTTACAAATTTACCAAACTTAGACTTTTTCTTAACTCAATGACTTATTTTCCGGAAACATTCAATTCAAAATAACTTTTTGATTTAAAAACAAGTCAGTTATAAGTTGATTTCAGTTGCTGTTGTTTTATTCATTTTTAAGTTTTTCGCTTCATTAACTACCAAATAAAAATTTTCAATTGAATTCACATCCGAAGTTGTCGAAGCTATAGTATCTTTTAGATATTGTTTACTTTGTATTCACAAATGTCTTTGATATTTGTCGTTCTGTCGTTTTCATTGTTATTCACACTCCATTTAAATTTAGGGATTTAAAGATAAACATAAGACAGTATAAAAAAAATAGACTTCTTTTTTCAAAAGATAATTAAGATATTAAATAAAAAAAAATAACTAGATTCAATCTTCTTCCTTAATGGAATGAACATCCTTAGAATAATAGACTTTATTTTGCATTTGATAATAAATATTCCCTTTCACAGTTGCTTGGACCAAATTTAAACTTGAAGTTATTAATTTAATATCTTATCAATAATTTGTTTAGAATGCATATTTATTAGGAACACAATTTCCATATACAATTAAACTTTATGGAAAGCAAATATGTAAATTAAATTTAACAAAATGTAAACAAAGTTGTAAATTTGATTAGGCAAATGATATTTCTTTATTGTATTTTTATGACCTTAATAATTGACTTAAATGTGTAACACATTATTATTTAACTTTTAAACTCAAACAAAATTACAAAAGCAAATATACATAAATTTAGGAAAGAAAAATTTTAAGCTAGAAAGTTCAAATGTTGGGGTCATGACAGAAAATAATCAAATTTAAATTTAATAACCCAAAAAAAAATAAAAATTATAATATAGGGTTATCCATTTAGTGGTTTTTAATTGCGCCAGTCTGGCAAGGCTGTCAGCTGTTAAATATCTGTTATCTGAAGTGTCATTTATTTAGTGAATGGTTTGCCATTATGGACTATATGGTCTTCAAAATGCGTAAGAATAGTTAAAACCTACTAAAATGCCGGTTTATGCGTTGAAACTTTTCGAGCATTACGAGGTGATAACCACCCCGTACACGTCGTCATAATCGACCTAATGTGCAAGGAATTGGCAAGATTATAAAGAAATTAGAAGAGACTGGAAGCGTCGCAATGTGCGCACGACGAAAATATAGCTTCTATTGTAGAAATTTTGGCGGATAATCCGAATTTGTCGATTATCGCTATGACCGTATGATAACCGACTTTTTTGCCCTTCAATAAGATTATGAACTGGACGATATGTGGTTTCAACAAAAGGGTGCCACGAGGCACACAATACGACCGATTTTGGCTTTATTATATGGGAAGTTTCCAGAAGGCGTCATTTTTTGTTTTGGCGACGTCATTGCGATTTGACGCCTTCAGGCTTTTTTCGGGCTACGTCAAAGACCGTGTCTACGTGGATAATCCCCTAACGTTAAAGCAATTGACAACCAACATTCATTAAGGCCCTAATCATGTACACCGCAGCGCAACGCCAAAGAATAACATTGAAAGCACAAACAATGTCATAAATATTTTGGAATTTTGTTGTTGCTTTCTACAGAAATTCACATTGCGTCTTAAAATTTCAAACGCTCCATTGCTTGTCTCGTTGAAAATTTTAAAACGGTACATGAATTTCTGTTGAAAGCAACAACAAAATTACACAATATTTATGACATTGTTTGTGCTTTCAATGTTATTGTTTGGCGTTGCGCTGCGTTGTACATGATAAAGGCCTAAGTTATTGCCGAAATAGCGCCCTAAATGTGCAAAAAGTGGTCGAAAACTACCGCAAAAAGATCGACTGCTGTAACCAATCTAGCGGCGCGTCGCCGGGGCCATTTAAATGACATTGTATTTTGTTCGTTACGGCATAGTCCGCACATTAAATGAATGTTTCACCGAAATTATAGTTTTATGTGTGTTTTATTTAACTTTACTTTTGAAACCGGAAAACGAGTAACCCGCTAAATACAAGAAACAAAATATTAAATGTTAATGGTTGAATTTTCTCGTTGTTATTGTAAAAAATCTGAAGCCGAAAAATTCTGCCTTCAAGTACTCCGGAAAACTTGCATATATACATACTAGGGAGATCGATTATTCGACTTTTTTCAAAAACCGGTTTTCGAATATTTCGAATAGTTGCTATTTTTAAAAACCCGGTTTTCGGTTAAGCATTTTTTAAATAACCGGTTAACCGGTTTTAATTCGAATACATAAAAACACAAAAATCAAATAAGTCTCTGTAATAAAACTTTAATTTAAATAACAACAAAACAATTCTTACACAGAAAAAATTAAAAATATTCTCTAATCACCAAATTTATACCAAATTCATAATATCAATCAAACAAGTTGTTGATTTTGCACCTATTACCAAAATGATTATATTGATTACTAAGAATTTTAAAATTTTGAAAATTTTTTTTTTAATAAATGATATTCTTAATTTTAATTACAAAAATTATCAAAAAACTTTGCCATTTCAAACAATGTGTTAATTTATTTATTTAAATATTGACAATACCCAACAACAATTCTACAAGTTTAAATTATTTTATTTTAAACGAAAAAAAATCAATTAATATTTTTTGATATTTAAATAATATTTTAATTAAAAATTTATTTCAAAACAACTAAAATGTTAATTAAATCAAAATTATATTTTTAATTTTCTTTCAACTAAAAAAATAATTGATTCAATTATCACAATAATTAAATTTAAATACTTTTTAAGCCATTTTTTTAATAGATAAAACACTTTTTTTTGTGTAAAGATAAGGATCCAACAAAATACATATGCCTTAAGTTTTGTTCAGACCTAACAATTATTTGGCGATAAAATCCAAGAAAAGTGTGACAAGTAAATTGATCAAACTTTAGCTTTATTTTTTACAATTTGTATTTATTAACTAAACTTTATTTGTAAGTGGATAATTGTATAATGCAACTTAGAAACTGTTAACTGATATTTGATTTAGACAAATGTTTTGCAAAAGCAAATACAAAATTAGAGGAATTTAATAAATTTATTACTTGAGATATTCTCCCAAATTTATTATAAATGAGTTTTAATTTGTTGATGGTTAAGCGTGTCTATATGAATCAGTAGACTGCAACCATTTTTTGAAAATTTGCAAACAAAACCTCTTAGCCAGGATTATATATTTCGAATTATTTTGCTTCAGCATTATAGAAACGAATTGTATTATGAACATGTTTTTTGTATGAAATATCTGTCCATTCGTCGGCCACAATTTAAAATCTTCCATTACATTGTTAGATTTCTTTAATTTTGTTTTTTAGTTCTGGGTGTTTTAATAAATAAAACTCATGAATTTTTTCCATATTGTTGATACCGCCGGAATGTTTTAGTTTTAAGCATGAAAATATGCTAGAACTTCTTAAGAGTTTTTAGAGCCTTATCGGGCATTCCGTCGTCGGCAACACAACGGTCTAATATTTCACCCAATGATTCATTTTTGGCTGCGTATTTTAGTAAAGTATTTTTTATCGTCTCTTTAGAACTACTTCGAACGAAGTTAAGTTTTATTTGGATTTCATACTAAATATACTAAATATAAATTATTTACAACATTTTTTATTTTTTCGAATTTATTCTATGAGTTAAATTTCAGTTATGTATTTTATAAAGCTTTTTGTAAAGCTATTACAAAAAGCTTTATAAAATACATAACTGAAATTTAACTCATAGAATAAATTCGAAAAAATAAAAATTGTTGAATATAATAAAGTTGCTTATGAAAAAGAAATAATTCCCAATATCTATTTTATAAATTATTTATTTATTTACATAACATAACATTGATATATATTTACAAAGTAATAATACAAATTTTAAGAGTTCAGGCGATAATTAGCCTATTGTACTTAGAAAATTAATTACAAAAGATATAATAATATTATATTTTACAATATTTTTTTATATTTAGGAAAAAAAGTAACAAAAACCTATTTAAATAATATAAAAAAAAAAAAAAAAAAAAAAAAAGTTTTTAATGTTAAGATAAAACTTAAAACTACGTACTAACTGACAATTCGTTAATGTGTAAATATTCAGAAAATTGACATCTGATATCATAATTGTGAGTGAGCTTCAAAATTCTATCATTGACCATTTCGATACCGTTTATGTAGTGCAATCGCGGAAACGTTGAAATGTCAAGCATGTGGACTAATTAAAGGTGATTATTAAGTCGTGACGTAGAAGAACCTTTGCAACTTATCATTTTAGGTCACTTCAGGCACCCAACTTTGTCTTTTTAATCCCGTTTATAATATCTCCAGAGATACCATCTATATAAAAATATATTCAATATTTAGAATACTCTCGCATAAATTAATATTTACTTTTTAACTGAATTCCTTTTTGTAGTATTTTGAATTGTTTTTGGTTTTTTTTTACCAGAACACGCTCTTTTATAAGCGATTTGTATTTACATTGTTCATAATGTTTATTCACTTCTGTTAAATTTTGCCAAATATTCAATTAGAAAAATACTTAAATTACGGGTACATTTACAAAAGGAGTAAGGAAAACGTATATAAATTACACATCATTGAAATAACCGGTTATTATACCAAAATAACCGGTTTATTTGAAATTCGAAAAATGGCAAAGCTAAAATGACTGGTCGAATAATTACCGTTCGATCTCCCTAATACATACGAATTTTTCATCTATTGACTTCATCGATGGTTGTCGTACGAAAATATCGAAGATAAATTAATAAATATCGTGTGTTGGGTTCCTATTTGGGAACATTTCCCGGGACTTCTTGCAAAAAAATAATTTTGAAATTGCCAGGACTGTTTAAACGCGAAATTCGGGAAGTTTTTGGGAGAAGTTGTTACATTATGATCATCGATAAAGACAGAGTAATTAAAAAAAGAAACATTTGACAACCAATACGAGCGTAATTTTTGGAGAAGGAATCATATAAAGGGGGTATTTTTTTAAGCCCGATAATTTACGAAAGGTTTAGCTGTCCAACGAACTGTCATATTACGCTCACATTTTTATTTAGTATAATCTGGCAAATCATCATGAATAGATTCACGCTTTAACAACGATTCTTAATTATCCAAATTAACTTTGAAAATCCGTAATTGATGTTTTATCGCATTTACGCAATAATGAGCGATAGGACTAATTTTTGGATAACGGTTTTATTAATAAACAAAATTGCCACATATGGGGTGAGGCAAATCCACAAGAGAACCTTCCGGAAATTTCACAGTTTTATGCGATTTACAGACTGGTCGTATCACCGGACCTTTTCTTTAAAAATGAGGCGGCAGCTCGTGTTACCTGGAGTGGTGATTATTACCGCACCACGATCAATTAGATTTTGTTTAAAAAAATGGATGACGTTGATTCGGGCGATATGGGGTAACAGCAGAATGGCGCTATGTTACATACGACGTCCTCAACCATTGACTTATTTAAATTAAAATTTGCTGATAAGTTGATTTCGGAAAATTTGCCTGTCTATGCATTCTAGGTCATGCGATTTAACACCTCTCAAATATTTCCTGCGGAGTTACGTGAAGTCACTGGTTTATGCAGATATACTAGCGAAAATTGACGCCTTAAAGGCCAATATTGTTCGTTTTATTCGCGACATACGGCCAGCAATAATCGTCGAAAAGTTGGCCTAAAATTGGATGTGTAGAACGTGCTACCTCAAAAACTGCCCATTTAAACAATTTATCGTAAATATGTGCATTATTATGCCGGAAAGGCCCTAAATTTGACAAATGTTTTAAATTAATTTTAATATTTAACTTGATGTTAAAAGTATTACGAGTGTTGTTTATGTAGCACCACACAGAAAAAATTATAAATACTGACAATTCCCAACAACAATTCTAAATACATTTTAAAATTATTTTATTTTAAACGAAAAAAGTCAATTAAGATTTTTTGTTATTTAATTAAAATTTTAATTGAACATTTATTTCAAAACAACTAAGATGTTAATTAAATCAAAATTAAATTTTTAATTTTCTTTCAACTAAAAAAATAATTGATTCAATAATCACATTAATTAAATTTAAATACTTTTTAAACCATTTTTTTAATTGATAAAACACTTTTTTCTGTGCATATGTCTTTACTTTTGAATGGATTCTAATGCCTTTCAATCAAGTGAATTATTACGTGATGTTAGCGCAGGATTCTTTGTGATCCCACAGATTTTTCTCAAATAATGGCACTTATGCTTTATGTCCTTTTAGAAAGTTCTTAATATGGATTCGTTTTACTTATAAATTCGTTTTTAGAAGTAAAAGCACTACTAGTTTTTTCAGAAAGAACATGTTCACTATAAGCTTGTATAGGAATATGTTACGATCAAATTTCAATTCAATAAAAACTGTTGTTGTTTTAAGAAGAGAACGATTAGCTGCGTTGGCGGATGGAATGTGGGAGTTGCTATTGACCAACAGTCACTGCACACATTCGACTCCTAGTACATTTTCTGGTCTAAATCAATTTGTATAAATAATTTATAAGACAGTCTATCTGCTGGCAATTTCCGTAATCAATCAAATTTTATATGCTAATATAAAAGTTTATGTTCAGTTGAATATTGAAAACATTAATTAAGAAATATAAATTTTGTCACAAAAGCGTGCACAATTATTGACACAACAAATATTTGAGTCATATATTTATTAATGCTTACAAGACCACAGATTACTTTTAATAATTACTTTATCATGAATGATCCATCACACACGAGACTATTTTTTAGGCCCCACAATTGTTCTTTCCGTTACACAAGGGATTATTTCGTCTGGCATAAAATGTATACGTGTACACAGCTTTGTATTTATTAGTTTTTTTGCATTCATTTGATTACGAAAATGTGCATGTATTGGTGTCATGCTGCTAATGCGGGGTTGAAGCTGGTTGAAAAATTATGCCAGCAAAAACAAAACCATTCTCCTCGCCTCTCTTGCCTACAAGCGGTCATTTCGTATCAGCGAAATTATGCCCGTGTGTGATTTGCCAATGATCTATATCAATTGTTATAATCTTCGATTAAGAGCTAGGGTTTCTAATTTTCAGAACTTTTTCAATTCCCGGGAACTAATATAAAATTTGTTCATACCGGGGAAATTCCTTAATTTTATTTTAAAAGAATGTTATAATTTTATCTATTGTAAGGTAATGTTAAGGCAACATACCAGCGGTAAAACCAACCAAAAAAAAAACATCTACATTTCAATGATAAAAATAACCCAGACCTCATTATGGTCAATCGACTGGGTATGTCATTTTTTTCTTCACTGCTACTGCGAAAATAGTACTGTCCAAAAACTCATTTCTAGTTTATTACTTTTCTATTCAGAAACAAGAAAAAGTAAAAGCGCCATGTCCTCGTGTAGCTGCAGCTCTGACATCATGAAACAAACCAAAATAGATAGTGAATTAAAATTAAAAAAAAAAATAATTTTTAAGGCCGCTTTAGCCGACCGTAAATGTAATGGAATGCAATGTAACGTAACGTAACGTACTGTAAGCTGGTTTGTGCACTTATAGAACATGTAAGAACGTGCCATTTGTTTTTCAAAAACATAAACAAAGAAGCATTAGTATGCATAAAACAACACACCCAGTGATGGGAATTTAAAATGTTCAAATGGTGACCGCTTTGCAGGAAAAGTACCAAGTGATTTAAATGGTATTAAAAATGTATTTCTTGTATGTATAAATACATAAATTATTTAATATTTGTTATTTATATTATAGATTTACAATAAACAAATATGTATTATACCATATACGTTTACTTGTATTATTTTGAAAATGTGCTTACACAAAACTAGGTTTTGATACCATTAAAAACCACAGTTTTTATTGTTTGTGTATACGTATGCATTTTTTTATTTTATGCATATAAACATATATTTGTATAAATGATAATAAAAACATATATTTGTATAATATAATTGAAAGTTATTTTGGCAAAAGTCCACAGATATTATTACAAAAAAAAATTACAAAAGAAAAAAGAGTTAATTTACCCACATTACATTTAATATACAAGCAGCCCATCACTGTCTACAACTGTCACGTAACCTCGTAATGAAATTCTATTTTCTACAGGTTGGCACGTTACGGTTAAGTGACATTACAGTCAGTTAAGCATTTGTATTGCTTTCCATATAACAGAAACGATCAGCTGTTTACACTACATTTACATTTCTACATTTAAGGCTGAAGGCTGAGTTAGGCGAACGTTGATGTACCCGTAACTTACTGTAACGGACTACTTGCACGTTGGTGCACTTATAGAACATCTAAAAACGTGTCATATGTTTTTCACATACATAAACAAAAAAGCAGTAGTATACATAAAGCAACACACACAGTGATGGGAAATCAAAAGGTTTAAATGATGACCTCTGTGCAGAAAAAGTACCAAGTGATTAAAATGGTATTAAAACAGTATTTAGTGTATGTAAAAAAAACATTAATGATTTAATATCTGATATTAATATTATAGATTTACAATAAACAAATATGTATTTTAGCATAAACATACACATTTACATGTATGATTTTGTAAATGTGCATAGACAAAACAATATTTTGTAACCATTTAAAGCCTTTTTATCGAAAGTCCATATATATACTGAAAAAAAGTACAAAAAAAAGAGCGAAAACACCCGCAATCAATTTAACAAAGAAGCAACCCATCACTGTTTTACAAATGTCACGTAACAACGGTATGAAATCCTATTTTATACAAAATGAAACGTTACAACTACGGTACATTACATTTCGGTAAGCTTTTGCATTGCTTTTCATATACCAAAAAGCGAACAGCTGATTGATACAGTACAGAAACGGTACAGAAACGTTCGCCTTACTGAGCCTTTACGGTCGGCTAACGCGGTCTTTATGCGCATCATAGTACATAGTAAATGAGCACAAACATAATCACAAAAACACATGTATGTTGTAGGCTGAACGTTTGTTTACATTTAAATCTTTTACTACAGTGACGTAAATTACGTCATTATGAAAGTAAAAAGTTAAGGGAAAGTTGGGGCAGTAGGAATGATAATGAATTTTGTAGTCAAAGTTTCAAAAACGGCCTTGACTTTGTCTTGTCTCTTTCCCCAAGCAAAAAAAAATTATAGTAAAAATTAACTGCCTGTTTTTAAAGGACGAACACAAAACTCGTTCGTGTAACTCACATTTCAAGCAAAAATAAAATTTCAAAATTTCTTGTAAATGTTAGTTAAACGTACGAAATTTACATTGATCTTCTAAAAACAGAAAGTACGTATAATTGATTTTTATTGCTTGTATGCTTTGGGACCTACTTAATTCACTCATTAGTAAAGTTTTTCTCATGTTTTTGTTTCATAATCCCAAAAAACCACCACCAAACATAAAAATGATTTTTGAATTTTCGCTGTTATTTCCCGAGAATTTTTCTCGTGTAGACACTCTGCTAAGCACTCTTGGGACAACCAAAAAGATTCCCCAGCATACGAAAATTAAAATTACAGCCCGGCTATTAAAATAAAAAACATACAAGAATTTCTAAAAATAACCTGAAATAA
Organism: Pollenia amentaria; assembly: GCA_943735925.1. Taxonomy (NCBI): domain Eukaryota; kingdom Metazoa; phylum Arthropoda; class Insecta; order Diptera; family Polleniidae; genus Pollenia; species Pollenia amentaria. Next base: position 190,982,491 of record OX031008.1, on the reverse strand, counting down.
ATGAAAAATAATAAAAATTCTAAGACAAAATTTAAGTTAATAAAAGTTCAGATTTAACCGTCATTGAGAAAGAAGAAGGTGTAGAAAATAGAAACAAAATAGCAAGATATTAAGGAAAATCAACAACAATAACATAATAAATACATAAAGAAACAAAACCATATAAGAATAAACCAGCGTTGCCACTGTCAGAATAATTATTCAATATATTCTTTAAATAATTTTAGGCCCAAATTGTGTAAAACGCAAAAACCAAGTAAAAATATTTTATAATTTTGTTGTTGCTTTCTACAGAAATTCATATTGCGTTTTAAAATGTTCAACGCCACAATATATTTAAAAATTTAAAAAAGCAATATGAATTTCTGTAGAAAGCAACAACAAAATTATAAAATATTTTTACTTTGTTTTTGCTTTCAATGTAATTTTTGGCGTTGCGTTGCGTTTTACACAATTAGGGCCTTAAAGGCCTTATAACACTGCATTTGTAATGCTTTGTTCAAGTTTTTGTGAACAGTGCAAATACAGAGTGGCTGATGAAAGCCGCTACCAAAAGAAAACTTGATCTGAACGGTAACGTAAATAAACAAAATCGTCGCATATGGAGTGGTTCCAACCAAGAAATACTGCGTCACAGTGTGATGTGCAGTTTCTTCACGCTGTATTGCCGGGCCATTCTTTTTGAACAAAACGGACATAGCGTTACGGTCACTGGAGACCATTACGTGAGAATTTTTCTATCCGGAACTACGCCGAAAGAGAATTCCTTTCAGCTCTGTGTGGTTTCAACAAGATGGTGCAACTGCACATATAGCTCAGCCGGTTATGGCCGAATTAGGCAAAAAAAATTCCTAACAGGCTCATTTCAAGAAACTCAACCTTCCTTTGGCCCCCGAGTTCGCCTGACCTAAGGGCGGACATTAAAATTCAATTACCATTAAGACTAACTATTTTTAATAAAATTCAATGAGCTTTCAAATGAAAAAAGATTGAATAAATTCCATGCATTACAAAAAAAGAATTTCCAGTTTTTTAATGTAGCAAAAGTCTTGCAAAATTCATCAGCCACCCTGTATAATGTAATGGAAAAATTTACCAAGAGCTAAGAGTTCAGCTGTATTAAGAAAAATAGCAAATTATCAAAAAGTTTACTGAAGCTATCGATAAACAATTAAGGCCCTAATCAGGTAAAACGCCACGCAACGCCAAAGAATAACATTGAAAACACAAAAAATGTCATAAATATTTTGTAATTTTGTTGTTGCTTTCTACAGAAATTCACATTGCGTTTAAAATTTCAAACGCCACAAGCAATTCAGGGTTTGAAATTTTTAAACGGTACATGAATTTCTGTAGAAAGCAACAATAAAATTACAAAATATTTATGACATTGTTTGTGTTTCCAATGTTATTTTTTGGCGTTGCGTTGCGCTTTACATGATTAGGGCCTAAGTTATGTCAAGAAAAATTTTTAATTGTTCAACTTAAAATTCACATTTCAAGCTTGAAATATTAAAAGTGTTGCTAAATCAGCGGTTTATGGGAAAATTCACCGCTTTTTGTTTGTCTTGTTTTTATATTTCCCATAAACAAAAAGTTGACAACATTTAATAAAATAAAATAAAAAATAAAAAACTTGGCTTAGATTTCTTTATAGTTTGCTCTTTCTTACATTTACTGTTTCTTTTTATCAATTCTATATCAATTCTATGTATAAAAAATGTAGTGTCATAAGGGCTTATTATCGTTGGTTTTTTTTTTTGTAACTTTTTTGAAATATTATACAGAAATTTAAATAATTCTCTTTAAAGGAAATTTTTGTTTAAAATATTCACAATTTTTTCTTTTACAAAATTAGACAATATCGCTGTTAATAAATGGATTTAGTCAGCGAATGTGGTTATTAGTGCAATTGCGTTTGACAAATATGTTCACATCGCAAACACTCTTTGTAGAATGTTTCGTTTTGTATTCTTTGGACTTTTTTATATTTATCAATTTATTTTGCTGGGCGAAATTTGTTTGAGGAAACGCGAAATCTTTAACCGATGCTTTCCACTTTAAGAATTTGTCATAATCGTCTCTATTACGATAGTCGTTGTCGAGGTCGAAGTCGTAGTATTTTCAAGTTTACGAGAATGACATGGCAAAACACATATAAAGCTTGTCGTACAGAGAAAAATGATCGCTAATTTGTTTTTCAAGCAAACTATTATTCAAAATTAAAATCAGTTTTAATGAAAAATTTATTCAAGTTAATTAAATGTTTACTTATATCAACAACATAACTGCAGAAAATGTTGTTAATATCAAAAACTATTGATACTATTAATTTGTTTACTGGTGCAAATTTAATTAATTTTTTTAAAAAATATCACAAATTTTTCAATTGAAATTAATTCTTAGTTTTTTCTGGGTATTTGTGTCGTTTACGGCAATCAGAATATAAATTATTTGAAACGACTGGTTTTCGACTACGACAACGACACTCATAATAAGGCCGATTATTTTAAAAATAAGCGTTTAAAAATATTTTTATTTAAAATCGCTTGTTATACATAAAAGTAGTGTAAGACCATTATTTTGAAATTCAGAATTAATAAATTTTCACCATTATTTTTTTTTTTGGAAATTCATTGTGTTTTTGAACAAATTAAAGTGAAAAGCTGTGCAACTTTAAAGTTCAGTTGTGGTAACACTTAACAAAACCCAACATTTATTTTCAATAACAATAAAAAAAAAACTAAGCTTGAATAAATAATTAAACAAATACTATACCAAAGAAAATCAAAGAAACAAACAACAAACCCAGAAAAAGGTAAGATGATGATTATGTAGAAATACCAGGCAGAAAAAAGAAAAGAGAAATATTAACTACAGTTCTTCTTTAATATTTTTCCAATTCACACAATTTTAAGTTGCAGTCAATGAACTTTATTCAAACAACTACAATAACAAAACAAATAAACAAACTTATGGACGAACAACAATGGTAACAGCAACAATAACAATAAATATGTAAATATGTTTATAAAAAGTATGCCAAACAACGTGACGTATTTCATTATCAGAAGATTTTAAAAGTGAACTACGCAGTGCGAAACGTTTTTGTTAAGAAAACATTTTTAAGTGAATTAAACTTTATTGTGGGGGAAAATATCTAAAGCAAACAAAACAAAAAAAAAAATATAATTAAATTGTAATATGAATTTTTTAAAACTAATTTGCATTAACAAAAAAAAAAACAATAAACATTTAAGATATAATCATAAAAAATATTTAAAAAAAAGTATCTTTGTTGAACAGAGTGACCCAAAATAAATCGGACAGAAAAACAATTATTTTCTACATTTTCTTAAACGATTACACAGGCCAACAAATGCTTATTCCATGGACGAGAGTATAGTTTTCTAAGGGCTTGCGAAATAAGAAAAATACCATGAATATAGTGAAAAGCCGGACTTCTCAACTTTATATTAACATAACTTATAGGTGGAACAAGATATTGCATACAAAGGTTAAACATTTATGTATTTCAAAGGTAATTAGTACGACTTTCACTGAAATAATATTTTATTATTTGGTATTTTTATCAAGATTAAAAATCTTTTAGGCCCTAATCACGTAAAGCGCAACACAACCCTAAAGAATTACATTGAAAGCAAAAATAGTGTCATGAATATTTTATAATTTTCTTATTGCTTACTGCAGAAATTCATATTGCGTTTTAAAATTTCAAACGATGCATAACTTGTGGCTTTGAAAATTTTAAAACAGTACATGAATTTCTGTAGAAAGCAACAACAATATTACAAAATATTTTGGCGTTCCGTTTTACATGATTAGGGCCTTAATACAAAATTATGTATTCCCAAAAACAACTTTGATAATAAATTTGCAAGTGCAGGTGCATAAAAAACTGAACTGACAAATTGCTTTATTTTGATTTTCTTGCAATTTAGTTTTGTTCTTAATTTTGGTTTTTCTTAACCCACTTTCAACTACAATTAATGTTGGGAGAATTCCAACTAATTGAAGTGGGGAATGTTAGAAAAGGTAAACACACTGTTTTATTGTTGGAATTTTGTTTAAGCTTTGATATCGTTGCAAATAAGACTTTTTGAGTGTTTGTAATTCTCATATATATAACTGTCTGCTTTGCTGATAGCTCTGGCTTTTCTAAAATTATTTAGGAGAACCTTTCCTGATGATCTGGCATAAGCAACCAGTGGAATGCGCATAGGAACAGCTTATCCTATAACAATAAATTTCAGTTATCAACAATAAAAATAAGGAATTAAGCACAACAAACAAAATCTTTTATAAATATATCATAAAGAATTGAAAACACTATTAGGTCCTATAAGAACTAATGGATCTTTCTTAATTTTTATTTTGTATTTTTCAGTAGACATATCAGGCAGGCTTGCCAGAAATTTAAGGCGCAAAATCAGCAAAATTGGATGATTTTTTTATGAAAAATCTTCAGAAAATCGTCAAAACACCTTTTAATTCTTTTCTTGTTTTTCATTGAAAAATATTAGCAAATACGAGTACAAACAATAGAATCAAAACGAAGACATATTCAAGACAAATTAATTCAGTTATATTATTTTTATTTGATTATCCAAAAAGTTTTATTGATCAAATTTGCCTAAGTTTTACAGAATATAAAAGAAGTACTATTATTAGTTTTTTAATAAGAATAAATTACATATTTATATATAAAATATATGACAACATTTTCATCACTTCAAGAGACCGGGGGTCAAAAATGTGTTGACCTACAAATATAAATAAACAGGCACAACTTAAAATTCAAAAATGTTTGGGAGAGGCAGAAAACTGGATCCAAAAACATGGTTGCAACTAAGTTCACAAATGTTGGAAAAGAAAAGTTAGAGAAGAAGACAGTGACGCAAACGAAATTTTCATGGTCGTTATAGATTTGATTTGTGAACTGGTTTATGAAAAAAAAACGATTTTGATAAAAAGTTGAAATCGATTTAAGCAAATCTGGAGATATTGAAAGTGTCAAAACAGTGTAACTTTTTAAGTTTTAAGTAATCTTTTGTGAGCAATATTTCGACTATGGATTCATTTTCCAAACGATTTGGACTTTTGTTTTATTTGGTTTCACCTGAGTAAATACTCTTTCTACGTTTGCCGATGAATGTGGCAAAATCAGTATATTCTGAGCAAATTAAGTTAGAGTAGGAAAAACATAGGTGGAACTAGAACGTTTAATTTCAGATTTTTTCCAAAAATATCGAGCCATAACCGCCAAAAAAAAAGCTTAAGCGACAACATTTTCAATTTTCGTTTTCTTTTTAATAAATTAATTTATTGGCAAGACTTGCATCATCTTCTTAAACCTCATGGTCACAGAAGGTACCGTACAATTTTATAGCAAAAATAATTTTAGTTTAAGTGCCAATTTTCATACAAAAGTTATATGAAATATTATTAAAAAATAGATATTGGGAATTATTTCTTTTTCATAAGCAACTTTATTATATTCAAGATTTTCATTGCTATCCAACGGAAAGCTAAGGTAAAATGTAACAAGAAAATACAATATAATACTCTGGTAGTGTATAAAGTCATTTCTAAAAAAAAAAAAAATTTAAGGAATAGAGCTATTACAAAAAAGCTTTATAAAATACATAACTGAAATTTAACTCATAGAATAAATTCGAAAAATTAAAAATCTTGAATATAATAAAGTTGCTTATGAAAAAGAAATAATTCCCAATATCTATTTGTTAAAATAGTTGAGTTAAATACATTCAAAATATAAAGTATCACTATCCAGTGTGACACAAAGAATGCTGACGAAGGCCGTAGCGGGCCAGAAAATGCATTACATTCTGCTGGTGTCTAATAATTGTAAATTTTTCTGTACATAAATATACTTCATTGCTATCCAACGGAAAGCTAAGGTAAAATGTAACAAGAAAATACAATATAATAGTCTGGTAGTGTATAAAGTCATTTCTAAAAAAAAAAATTTAAGGAATAGAGCTATTACAAAAAAGCTTTATAAAATACATAACTGAAATTTAACTCATAGAATAAATTCGAAAAATTAAAAATCTTGAATATAATAAAGTTGCTTATGAAAAAGAAATAATTCCCAATATCTATTTGTTAAAATAGTTGAGTTAAATACATTCAAAATATAAAGTATCACTATCCAGTGTGACACAAAGAATGCTGACGAAGGCCGTAGCGGGCCAGAAAATGCATTACATTCTGCTGGTGTCTAATAATTGTAAATTTTTCTGTACATAAATATACTTCATTGCTATCCAACGGAAAGCTAAGGTAAAATGTAACAAGAAAATACAATATAATAGTCTGGTAGTGTATAAAGTCATTTCTAAAAAAAATTTAAGGAATAGAGCTATTACAAAAAGCTTTATAAAATACATAACTGAAATTTAACTCATAGAATAAATTCGAAAAATTAAAAATCTTGATTATTAAAAAATAATACCTTCTCCTGTAAAATTTTGTTTTTGTCGCTTGAGCTTTTTTTGCGGTTATGGCTCGATAAATTTAAGTTAATTCTTCCTTATTTAAGATATTGGTTAAGTTGAACCGTTTTCGTTATCAAAACACAGAGGCAGATCGTGTTTTTTTATTTTTTAAATTTGGAAAATATTTCGCAATATTGATTTTGGGTATATACAGAGATTGCTGATCTCAGTCGCTTTGAAACATTCTATTTATATTATTTATTATAACCAGAATGCACTTGAAAAAAGATTTATTTGTTAAAATAATTTTAAAAAAATCTGCATTTTTCGGTCAAAAATCTTCAAATCTTTATATTTTTGCGACACAAAAACTGCAAAATGCAGATAAATCTGCACTTCTGGCAACAGTGATATCAAGTTTTATAAATAAAGATTAATTCGGGCAGTTATAACCTCTCGAATATGGTGAAAAGCAAATTTTTTTTTTTAATTTTAAGCTAAGTATAATGATGTGATCAAGAAATTCTGAGTACATATTCAGATTCAGCCCAACTCACGCCCTTAGAAAAGTGTTTTCCCAATCCCAGGGTTGCGACTTTTTCCAAATTTTGGAGTTTTGTGTCATTATGTAATTAGAATACATAATATATAAAACATAAAATGGGATATAACAACATATAGTGCTATATTCGGCTGTGGCGAATCCTTGATAGCCTCCACCGACAGTTCGAATATATCAGGAGTGGGCTCTATATGATATCTATATATTATTAATAAATTTTTATAAAAACGTCAGCATTAAAATTTGTTACGGCTTAGACCTATATTAAATTATGGACCGACAATCAGAAAGTTTTATGCTTTTCTTTTTAGAAATTTTAACTAGCTTGAGTAAAATATAATGAACTAAACATATTTTCATGAGGGGAATATATATTGGACCCATGGTAAATTATGAACCGCTCATCCCAAAATTCTGTTGAGTGATTTCTGGTATTAATAATTACAAATTGGAATAATTTCAATACAGCAAAGAATTTAGGTTTAGCGTTTACAGTGAATTTCAGAAGGCTGCTTAATATGGGATCTAAGTTAAATTATGAACCGTATATCACAAAATTGCATGAAATTTTTGATGGCCATATGAAGCTAATTTGGAACAAATTTTACCGCAATATCTATATCTGCTACGGATTTACACGTATTTAATTAATTTCCCAGAGTGGGCTTTATATGGGGCCTATGGTAAACTATGGACCGATCATCACGAAATTTATTTGTGTGATTTCAAGCCCTATAAAACTGTGAAGTATTTAAATGTATTACGATAGCATTATTTATTATATTTTTAGGCTAATATACTTCTTAATGAGACTACACTTATAAAATTATTACAGTAACTGATTGTGGGTTATTAAATTCGTTTTTGGTATTGTTAAAATTAAATAAAAATATAGTTATTTTACGAATATCTTTATTTTTTTAAAAAAAAATTATGTTTGTTAAGGTGCGTAGTCTGAACCAGAGAATGACAAAAGTATAATTTTAAGTACTCTTTTAGTATTAGTGAGAACACATGTATTGGCATGTATGGGTAAAGATCAAAATCATACACATACATACCATTACCCATAAAAAGTTGAAGTTAAATATGTATAGGTATACGTCTTTACTTCTTAATTTAGAATAACAGAACAACAACCGAAACTAAAAACTAATGATTCTTTAACTCATACGTAAATGTTGTGGAAACCTAAACGTTGCGGTCGAATTCAATGGTTGGTAGTTACTAAAAATACGTAAATTTTAGCTTTTGTTATTTCTGCGTATTGTATAAAAATATATTGTATAAATATAAAAACGACGTGCAAATCGATTAAATGTTCGCTTTATCAACAAACATTAAATTCTCTAACAAGTGATACGTAAAAATTTTAATTTTATAAGGTTCATCCGAAAGGTAACTTCATGTTTACGTAAGAATAAGCTTGAAAAAGAAAACGGAACAGCTGATTCACAACGTATACGTTTACATAAAAGTAACGAGGCCTTCACGACACGACGTTTTGCAAAAGCCAAATTACGTCCACTTCGATATACATATTTAAACACGATCTTAAGAATAATTGCCGTTGATTTCTAACACTTGCCGTTGTGGTTCTGCACTCGCCGCAATAGTTTCTAATCGATCAGTAAACTTCAGGGATGAACATGGTTGTTTTTTTTAACACTTTGCCAAGCATCATCTGCTCTAACATATACTCAGACCAATTTTCTTAATCGGGTATAGCCTGTTACTTTGTTCGAACTTGCGAAAAATGTTGAGCAACATTGATTATACATATCACACGAAAATATTGAAAGGTATCAAGATGATCTGTCTCGCGATTTTTCAAAACTTAATGTTTTTATTAGTTGCAAGTATACAACATTATTTTGCGAAGGTTAGCAAAATCCATGTTTTTTTAAGTGTCATTAAAAAAGTAAAACAATATTATTTTTATAATTTCCCAAGTCAAAAAAACCAAAAAAAAATTTTATTTTATTATTAATTTTAGCACTTTTCTAAATTTATCTTTGTGAAACGCTTGTTATAAAAACCACTTTACTTTGAATTTGACAACATTTTGCACAGAATACTGAACAGAGTACCAGGCTTTACTTGTTATAGCGATAAGACATCGATGAATGCATAACTAACATAAAAAACCAAAATAAAAAATGTCCATAAATTTTGCTCGATATCGTATGTGGTCATTAGACCCCACACCCAGACAAAAAACATGTTTAAATATGGTCAACTCCTATAAAACTATGTTTAAAGAAAATGTTATACATATTATGTTTAATTTAACCATAATATTGTCACCGACAACCATATTATGGTTAAATTAGACATCCAACAAGAAGTCACAACCATATTATGGTTGCCTTCGAACATGCTATCATTAATAATAACTAAACTATGTTTAACACTTATAATAGCATGGTAGTTATTCAACCATAGCTTGTTGCTCTTGGATAAGATGAAAATACTATTGTTAATTTAAAAACAAATTATTTTCATATTTAACCACATGTGTTTAGAGGCAACCATAATATAGTAGTGGCTTCTTGATGGAGGTCTTATTTAATATGGTTATCGGTGACAATATTATGCTTACATTAAACACAATTTGTTTAAAAATTTCTTTTAAAATAGTTCTATTGGAGGTGACCATATTGAGCTACCCTTATTGAGCAATCCATTAAAATAAGTACATACATGATAGTTTGAAAATAACTTTGTATCTCCGTATCTACATCAAATACCTTTATATCGGTAAGTTAGGGCTAACGAATCTGAAATTAAATACTGATGAAGTTTTTGGGGTTATAATAACAGGCTGGCCGGAATATAAATGCTTGTGTTATTCGAAACATGCGATTTCGGCATTTACAAGTAGATAGTCCTTCAATTCTGTTTAAGCATGAGACATCAAAGAATAGTTTGCGCATAAAAGATCGTAAACGAATACCCTTTTTGGTAGCAACAACTTTCTGACATAATAAATATTTGTTTTTTTTTTAATATTAACCTTGTATCCATTATAGCTTTTCACTCTGTAAATTTAATTACAGCGTCCAGATAAAATGTAAAATACAATTTAGCAAAATATTTTCCCTCTCTTTCTCGTTTTTCGCTTCTGTTTTTTTTTTTTTTCTTTTTTTTTAAGATACATTTTTATGTAAACAAGTACTCGCCCAATGTTTATAAATGTGTTACAGCACAATTGCTGTTGCATTGAAGCCCTGCTCTTGATTTTATTTTTTTTTTTATATTGTAATTTATGGCAAAAATAGAGATTATTAATGTAAATTTGCCATGTGGGAATAGTGATGTTTATTAAATTATTTTTCGCCATTATGAAGAACAACTGAAAGTAATTTAAACAGGGACCGTAACAGTTATTTTTGATTTTTATTTTTTTATTTTTCTGAACCAAAATAACAGTTATTTTTCGATTTTTATTTTTTCGATCAAAAATAAAAGTTATTCTTTAAAGAATTGTACGTGTTATAATTACTTAGTTGACTTTAAATATCCCAAAGATGATCACACATTTAAATAAATATTTACTGCCCGTTCGCCGATATCGAACGTTAACGTTCGCATATTAAATACCATTTAAAACAAAATTTCAAAAATTGTAAAAATCAAAAAATTACTTTTTCTTTTGTCCAAAAAAATATAAATCAAAAAATAACTGTAATTTTTGATCGAAAAAATAAAAATCAAAACTTTAAAAATCATAATATTTTATCATAGAAAAGTTCATAAGGATCAATATGGCATACTTGAATCAGTTTGCCAGCATTTACTTCTATATGCTTTTTTTGTTTTAAAATTCCAAAATAACTGTTATTTTCGGTCCCTGAATTTAAATGCAGGTCTCATTAATTTGATACAACAAAGTTTAAAAAAAAAAAGTTCTATGGTTTAAGTGTTAAGTATATTTATTTTTTATATTACAAAAAAAATTATAATTTTACGCCTCTTGAACATGTTTATCGTTTAATTGTTATCGCTTCTTATTTGAGAACAGCTTTTAGCTACAGTAAAATTTGCTTAAGATTAAAAAAATTATGAAGGTTTATTAATTTTAAGTATGCGTTTAATATATTTGTCATAATTTTGAAAAGATTTTTCTAGGGCTAAAAAAAAATATGTGTCAAGGTCAGTGTGACCATTTTGGCATTTGTGCAGCTAAATTTAGCATTAAAAAATTTTATTTACCTGAAAAATTTTCATTTAGCACTTGGTAAAATGTTTTAGGTTTCGAATAATATTTTATGCTGGTAATAAATTTTTAGCAAAACCTTTTTTGCATTATTTTTAGCATGTAGAAAAATCATTTTTAGCATTTTATGGCCTTGTCTTATGCCAGATTTAGCTGTAAAAATTTTTAAGATCTGGTCACACTGGTCAAGTTTAATGTAAGTAAATGAAGGCCCTAATCATGTAAAAAGCAGCGCAACGCCAAAGAATAACATTGAAAGCACAAACAATGTCATAAATATTTTGTAATTTTGTTGGTGATTTCTACAAAAATTCATGTACCGCTTTAAAATTTTCAATGCCACAAGCAATGCAGCGTTTGAAATTTTAAAACGCAATGTTAATTTCTGTAGAAAGCAACCACAAAATATTTATGACATTGTTTGTGGTTTCAATGTTATTCTGTGGCGTTGCGTTGCGTTTTACATGATTAGGGCCTAAATCGCAAAAATTGTCATATAATTCTCTATTTTCACAATTGTTTTAACCCTGAAAGGTTACTTTTCCTTTTAGTGAATTAAGGTTACTCTTCGTCGAATCGAAATATTTAAAAAAAAAAAAAATAGCGAAACTATTTTTAAATTAAAAACTGAACAAAAATTATTTTAATTAAGCATTTTATTAAAAAATTAAATTAAATAAAGCCTAAAAAATGAAAGTTTTTTCTTCTCTCTCGAAATTTGAACCGAGCCTGAACTCTTTTTTTTGTGTTTTAAAATTAATTATTTTTTTTAAAGCTTTCGTCATCATCTAACGATGTTGAAAAAGAGGGTAATTTGAAAACACTTAAAAAAGTTATACGATAAAGAATAAATGAGCTCCGTCTATTCGACGAACAGAAGTCATCCAGGGTTAAACATTAGGTGCAGTTCATTTCATTGAAATTTTTTAAATTTGTTCATTTTCGCTTTTAAAGTCATGTTATTTTCATATTCTCTTTTTCAACTTGTTGAAGTAGGCACTTTTCTAGTTTTTTGTCTGAATTTAATTTTTTTTTTCATGTTTATTGAAATGAAATTGCTGTTATCAGCTGCATTTTATTTCATTCAATATTCTTTAATTTTGTTTTCTCCGCTTTCAGAAATAAAAAAATAAATAGGAACAAGCAAATACATCGTCATGATTTTAATAATAAACTGTTTTATTTTATAGATCATGTGTGTAGTTATTTTTAAATACAGAGAAGTACTAAAGTCTACATACAACCTAATGTTTTACGACTTTTAGGAATTGGTAGCGATAATGAAAAAGCTTATCTAAATATAAAAATCTAACTAATTGAGGCTCTATTAAATAAAATTATTCAAAAAAAAAAAACAAATAATATAAAATTAACATGGAAATAAAAGCATTAAACAAAGTTATAAGTAGGACTAAATTCTACTTCTAGGAAAACTTGAAAAATACAAAACAAAACTACGGGAATCCCATTCGTTTACCTGATTTGGTATTTCTCCTTTCATAACAAGTATTTAAATTAGTAACATTATATTTAAATATTGAGTTTTGAAAAATTATTGCTCTTTGAACTGGAGAATCTTCAAGAAATATCTACTTCACTGATAAATTTGAAAGTAAATTTCCGTAAAGAGAAAAATGTAGAAATGGCAAAAACGGAAAAGTGAAGCCGTTCTACAGTATAAGCCATTATTTACAGCTATAATCAAAATAGAAATACTGAAAATTATCCTAGATCTGAACGGGCAAAAAAGCTGTCACGAATCGATGTTAGAAGTATTTTTAAAGAAGTAAATGCAAATCCGAAAAGAAGTCCCCCAAAATTAGCGGAACATATTGAAAATTGTTTCAAAAAGTGTGTCCACCCCAAAACTATACATCGAGCTTTGCATGAGAACGGCTTTAAAAGCAGAGTTGAACGTAAAAGACCCCTTATATCTGCCAAAAAAAAACCACAAACTCCATATTGAATTTGCTAAAACCCAATAATAAAAACGATTCTTATTTACTGAAGAGAGTAAAAACATTATTCAAGGAGGCGATGGCCATTCCAAAGTTTAGATAAAAGCCAACACAGTCTTAGATACAAAGAATACTATATCTACAGTCAAACATGGAGGTGGCAGTGTTATGATTTTGGGAGCCATGGCATCATCTGTGCCCATGTTCTGTAACTTCCGCGTCGAGAAACTTCTCGATTGAAATGTGAGAAAGGACATAAATTGAAACTTACAGCAGTTTTTCTCACTTAACTGCGTCTGTAACATTTTTGGCGAGTAATAGCTGTCACGTTAGGAAATTACTCGCCAATATACTGAAAAAGTGTGTCTGTAAAATGTTTGTGAGAAAGTTCCTGCTTTAAACTGTCAAATAAACTCACGCATGAAAACGGGATGAGAAAAATGTTAACATTAAAAAATATATAAAAAAATGCAAAATGCAATCAGTATTAACACCGAAGAGATAAGTATTTTGTTCTTGGCAGATTTTTTCATTGTTTTATTAGTTTGCTTTTAACATTTTTGAAAAATGTACGAATGTTTTCAATGCAATTTTTTAATCAACAAACATTAAGGTCGCACTTTTCATTTTTTGGTATAGCCGACGGTTGTATTTTCGCCGCCATCGTTGAAAATTTTTCAATTTTGGTCGCCGTCAAAGAAATGTTTGACTGGCGTTCTCATCTTCTGCAATTTCATATCGGCTTCGAGTGGAATATTAAGATATTTATAACGTAACGACGTAATCTCTTTTGATAATTTTCGACATGAGTTACAGACACACTTTTTTCTCACTTTTCGAGAAACGATGGAATATTTTGTTTCACATGTTTTCGATGCGAGAAGTTCTCACCAAAGTTACAGAACATGGGTACTGGGTGTGGTTATTTAGTATTTAATGAAGGCACAACCGACTGATATCGTTATAAGAACATTTTAGGTCATAATTTAAACCATCGGTTAAGGGCTTGGGTATTGGAAATGATTTGATTTTCCAGCAAGACAATGATCGCAAGCATACGGCGTACATTGCTTGCGGTTGGCTTCTATATTATGTTTCGAAACAACTCAATTCCCTGCAACAACTCAATCACCGCACTTATCTTTAAGAACATATCTGGTATGTTTTAGAGGAAAAAGTATGGCATTAGCTGCAATGAAAAGCGAAAAATGGCGTTGGGCAGGAACCACTCAGGAATTCACAGAAAATTTAGTAAATTCAATGCCTCGAAATTTACAAGCTGTGATCGATGCGCAGAGTGCATTAAATATTAAGTGCATATTAATAAATTTTCAATTTTTTAATGCAATTTTCAAATTTGTCTTTTCCTTTCTTGAATGTATGTAAACTTTTGACCTTTGAAGTTTTTATGTTTTCGTTATTATTGCTTTTGTTAATGTTTATGAATTATATTCAACATTTTTCATTTTTCGAATTTATTCTATGAGTTAAATTTCAGTTATGTATTTTATAAAGCTTTTTGTAATAGCTCTATTCCTTAAATTTTTTTTAGAAATGACTTTATACACTACCAGACTATTATATTGTATTTTCTTGTTACATTTTACCTTAGCTTTCTGTTGGATAGCAATGAAGTATATTTATGTACAGAAAAATTTACAATTATTAGACACCAGCAGATTGTAATGCATTTTCTGGCCCGCTACGGCCTTCGTCAGCATTCTTTGTGTCACACTGGAAAGCTAAGGTAAAATGTAACAAGAAAACACAATATAATAGTCTGGTAGTGTATAAAGTCATTTCTAAAAAAAATTTAAGGAATAGAGCTATTACAAAAAGCTTTATAAAATACATAACTGAAATTTAACTCATAGAATAAATTCGAAAAATGAAAAATGTTGAATATAATAAAGTTGCTTATGAAAAAGAAATAATTCCCAATATCTGTTTATGAATTATATTTTTTGTTATAAACAATTTTTATTAATACCTTAAATTTTGGCATACAAGTTTTTTCCACCAAAATTACCAATTCCCAAAAATCATAAAATAGTAGGTTGCATGAAAACTTTAGTCATTCAGTGTATAAATTAAATGACTTCAGTTTATTTGATTTTCAATAAAATGTTAATATTTGAACACTTGTTTTTTTACATTTCCATGGAGTCACTTTATTGATTACTTAAGAGAGGGTGAGAAATAGAAGTGCTTTAACTAAAAAAAAACGTCGTAAATGGTTAAAAGTAAATAATAAAATGAAAAAAAAAAAATATTTTATATACAACTGCAATAAGTGCATCCATCAACATCGTAATGAAAAGAAGAAAAGAAAAAAAAACTAATGAACTATTTTTAGGAAGCGTGATAAAAACATGTGTTGGCATGTTGCAGACAATTTATTGTGACCAGTTAAATATCTAGAATATATTTACAGAGATTTAAAAAACACACAGAGATTAAAAACAATGTTAATTTTATAAACAAGTCGACCTTAGCCATCTCATATTAGACTTTATTTAGTTCAGAATGTATTGAAATTTTGATATTAAACAGGATTTTGCCAATTTCTTATGAACAGGGCCAGTTTAAATGTGCACACAAATGTTTTATATATTAATTTAAATATTTCCAACAAAAAAAATAAAAATGAAAAATAGGAACCAAAAACATAACTAGTAATTTATAATTATTTGAACGAATATTTATTACAAAGTACATACAATTATTTGTTTTTTTTTATTTCAAGTTTAAAATTTAAGTGATCTTCGATTGTCACATAAACCCGTATAATATATTAAAAAAATTTAAAATATATGTAAATATAAGATCAACATAACGATTAAAAACTTTGTCAAGTTTTTCAATAAATATTTTGTTCTTTTTTGAACTTTTTCTTTAACGTCTTCTGTTTTTACATGAAAGCACACACAACAGAACAATCCACTCTTAAAACTCCTGGCTTAAATCGCAAAATACGAGCATTAAAGGCATTTTTAATTTCGTTTGACATTTTTAACCCTAGAATATCAAACTTATTTTTATGACGAAAACATCATACTTCGGCGACGGTTATACTCAGAAGAGAAAAAAGGATAAAACTACGTTCAAAATATATTTAAAATTTGGCATGTTGGCTCAAAATCACCATCTTTTAAAGAAGTTCCTATCTCATGTTATTCCATTCTTCATCTTTCGATTATTTTAGTGTCATCACTAGAAAAGTGCAAACAAATTATATTACTATGGCATCACTATTACTTATTGTTTGTTAAATTTTATTTCTGTATTACTTTTTTGTGTATATTGTATCATTTAAGGTGCCCGTACTCGACATGTTTTTTACATCTGACTTGTCAAATTTCCCACTGCTAAATACATACATGTTGTGTGCTACCTTTAAACCATTGCATCTGGTAAAGTCAGACGGAAATCATATGACAAAATTTCAATTAGAGCGTGCTCTTTTTTCTTCTGACAAACCCTCAGCTGCGTCAGGAATCTATACCGGCAAGAAACCGGCAGCGACGGTGCACGATTGACGGAATCATTAGCCGGCTGAAGTTAATATTTTACAATACAGGTATATGTATGATCATTTCAACATTGAATAGAAATTATGCTCATACACACTTATATAAAAAACGTCTCATTATATCTAATATCCTAAATTGGTTACTTTCAATTTAAAAAAAAAAATTTAAGATGGCTGAATTCTTTTACGGCGCAAATAAACATTGTTGTGGCGGCAGCACGCTATTTTGAAACCGAGAACTACTTTGGTTTCTGCAATAACCATGCGAAAAAAAACAGGGACAACGTCAGAAGCAAATTACATAATAATATAAACCTTATGTAAAATAGCAATTGTGACAGACATGCACAATTGCATGTGACTTAAATAGTTGACAAGTCAGATTTTCAAAAACATGTCCTGTACATGCACCTTTACAGTTTTGATTGATGGTAGAGGATAGATGTGAACAACGTAAACGGTGTTTCATATTTTGTACATCTTCCAAAGGTTTTACCTAAATGTCGTGTGTAAAAAGCGTAAAACAGTTTATTTTAGAAAAACTTAAGCCGAAGGAGTTTCTGTTAGTTCTTGTAAAAAATTTAGATTTAGGAATATGTATATGAAAGAACAGGACCGGAATATTTTAATTTTGTTTATGAAACAGATTAACGGATTCAAAAGCAATTCTTTTGTTAAAATACGACTGCCAAGCTGCGTAATATGCAAATTAATGCAAAATATCTCCAAAAATTATTTTTTTGCGAAAAACTTTAGAAAAATACAAAAGCTTAATATCCATGCAAATAGCATGAAAAACTTGCCCTGCTTTACAAAATGATAATGTGCATATAAATGATAAGAGAATTTTTGTTACGTTCTTCAAAACAAATCGTGCATCATCGAGATTAAATTGTATAATAGTTTTTTTTATTTAATGACTGATAGATTCATTTTGGAAATGATGTTTATTTAAAAGTTTTGGCACAAGTGATTATGGTGATCCAAATTTTCTATGACTTAAGAACACAAATCGGACTCAAAGGCCTGAAAACTAGCTTTTTGCTAGCCTGCAGCTTCTTTAACGACGTAGGCAGAGGCCAATTTTATTTTGACCCCTTTAAAAAAGGGTAAAATTATAAAAACAAGGTCAGGTTTACATCTGTGCGTAACGTGCATATGACTAACTCCCTCGTCGAACTTGGCCTTTAATAATGTCTGCCTATTTTATAGCATCGAGCTTGTCCAAAAAAACAATTACAATATAATGGCTCATTAGCGATCGCCGTTAAAAATAAATTCGAACGACGCCGCCGACAGCAAACCACAATAAAGATATTTCCTCCTATTACAGAAATGTTAATAACAACATACGTCGTACATTCTTTAAAGCCGAATATTACCAAAAAAAAAACATCTCTCGCTTTCACAAAAAAACATTTCGTGAAACAAAAATCAAAACATATTCGCCTATATGCTAGGAATCGCAAATCGCAAGAAAGTTGTGATTACGATTTGAAATCGCAAAGGTGTGCTGGAGTTCGTAATCGCCTTAAATTTTGCGATTTTAAATCACAAGCCTACAGTAATGTGATCCACATGTGAACTTGTAAATTTCCTTTAAAATGTATTTTCAACATCAATAAATAGCATATAAAAAGGAAATTTAATGTTTTTCTTTTCCATTTATTTTAAAAACTCATAATCTTTTGAGAAAATTTTCATAGAAAATATAAAATTAAAAAACAACATTGTTTTAATACTGATTGTTGTTTAACAATTTCTTTTAAATTTGCGTTTTGATTGTGAGCAGCTGTTTCTATTTAACTTCGAAAAAAATATGTAAGAAATTATAACCATTTATCAACAACATGTACTTATGGTACTTACCATTGTTCAGGAATATCTCTTGGGTTGTAATAATCCCTTAGCAGACGTTTTCTGATACGTTCTTTTTTAAAATACAGTATTTTTAATGAAATAACACGTAATATAAAAGCTGCCGGCATTTTTCATGCAAATAATTATTTTTTTTTGTTCAAATTGGACAGCTAAAACATATGTTTTATTTTTCGACCACTACTTCGAAAAAAAAAACAAAACGCGTGAGCTCTAGCACATGCTTAAATAAAATTGGCGATTTTCAGATCGCATGTGATTTGCAAATCATGCGATTTTCAGCACATGGCCGATTATAACCACCAGCATTTTTTATCCTCCTTTAAGCTTTATACACATTGTCGAGGACATCCAAAAAGGTATGTATTTGTTTGCGAGATGATTTCATGTGTGTGAAGTTAGCTTCGAAAGTTAGCTTCGTTTTTAACATTAGCTTTACTATGTTACTATGTTAAACAACTTATCTCTCACTCAATGACTGCTATGTTAACAGAATTTTACTATTTTCAACCCGGGATGTTAAAGTTGGTACAATTGTACTTTTTTTTGGTACTACCGTGACTCATTTGGTACAATTTAAAAATTTGTCATAGTATCCCCTTTTTGAATTTTTAGTATCGCAAACAAACTATTGAGTCTTTTTCATTGCATTTATGTTGTACAACAAATTGTTAATGTAATGGGCGCTTAAATATGCGACTAGAATTGTGGTGTATAGAGTGCTTAGTCCCCTTTTACAATGTGGCAAGTGAAAGACAGACAGACGAAGTTTGTACTTGCCACATTGTAAAAGGGGACTTATCGTACCCACAGACGAGACAACATTAGTCAATTCCTATGTTACTACTTTTGTTTCCTTTTTACCACAGAAAGAAATTTTTCATATCCTGCTTTTTTTCTTACTCGTAAAACTGCTCTGAGTGGGGAAGCAGCTCGCGCTCGTTGTCATTATTTTTTTTAAGGACAATCAGGTCGTTCTTGTTTGTCTAATTTTCCTGCGTTTTTCGGTGTCACCTCGCATTGGTTAATGGCTTGGCGTCGTATAACTGTACCGAGTTACAGTTTTTGCGGTTGTCAGCATTGACTTGATACAATCGTTTTTAACCTTAAATTTTTTAACGTGTTTGTCTGGTGGAGAACCATTTATAACTCGATGTGACTGGTGGAGTACCATATAAAACTCAGACGTTAACATCGTCCCATAATTCGGTAAAATTTTAAATCCTTTTATAAAACTTCTCCATTTTTCATTGTTTTCAATGTTCATCATTTTTCTTTTTTTGTTTTTGTGCACAATTGAATTTTTATGAACTTTTGTTGTTGTATTTATATATTTAAAAAATGAAACCGTGAAGGTCCAAAAAGTACATTTTTTTTTGGAAGTTGGTACAAAATTTAAAACCCCATTTAACATCCCTGTTTTCAACTAAATTAACATATTACAATTGTAAAAAATGTAAAATTGTAGAAAAATGGGAGAAATTGAAATTATGGGCGGATTAGCCCTAATAGATTGAAAATCCAAGGCCATAAGCATTTCAGAACTGTAAATGCCATATTCAGATTTAATTTCAGACCAGAGTTATATAGTTTCAAAAATTGAAAATTTTAAAAGTTTAGTGGGAACATATTGAAAATTGGTGAAAAATGAAAGAAATTGAAATTATGCGCGGATATGGCCATAAGCATTTCAGAAATGTAAATGCCATAACCATATTTAATTTCAGATCAGAGTTATATAGTTTCAAAAATTGAAAATTTTAAAATTTTAGTAGGAACATATTGAAAATTGGTGAAAAATAGGAGAAATTGAAGTTATGAGCTGTTAAGCACTAATAGGGCGAAAAGCCAAGGCCATAAGCATTTCAGAACTGTAAATGTTATATCCATATTCAATTTCAGGACAGAATTATATAGTTTTAAATATTTTAAATTTTAGTAAGTACATATGGAAAATTGCTGAAATATGGAAAAATTTAAAATATGGGCGGATTAGCCCTAATAGGGTGAAAAGCCAAGGCCATAAGCATTTCAGAACTGTAATTGCTATATCCAGAATTAATTTCAGGTCAGAGTTATATAGTTTTAAATATTGAAAATTTTAAAAGTTTAGTGGGAACATATTGAAAATTGGTGAAAAATGGAAGAAATTGAAATTATGGGCGGATTAGCCCTAATAGGGCGAAAAGCGAAGGCCATAAGCATTTCAGAACTGTAAATGCTATATCCAGATTTAATTTCAGATCAGAGTTATATAGTTTTAATAATTTAAAATTTTAGTAGGAACATATTGAAAATTGGTGAAAAATGGAAGAAATTCAAATTATGCGCGAATAAGCCCTAATAGGGTGAAAAGCCAAGGCCTTAAACATTTCAGAAATGTAAATGCCATAACCATATCTAATTTCAGATCAGAGTTATATAGTTTCAAAAATTGAAAATTTTAAAATTTTAGTAGGAACATATTGAAAATTGGTGAAAAATAGGAGAAATTGAAGTTATGAGCTGTTAAGCCCTAATAGGGCGAAAAGCCAAGGCCATAAGCATTTCAGAACTGTAAATGTTATATCCAGATTTAATTTCAGATCAGAGTTATATAGTTTTAAAAATTGAAAATTTTAAAAGTTTAGTGGGAACATATTGAAAATTGGTGAAATATGGGCGAAATTGAAATTATGAGCGGATAAGCCCTAATAGGGCGAAAAGCCAAGGCCATAAGCATTTCAGAACTGTAAATGTTATATCCATATTCAATTTCAGATCAGAGTTATATAGTTTTAAAAATTTTAAATTTTAGTAAGTACATATGGAATATTGGTGAAATATGCAAAAATTTAAAATATGGGCGGATTAGCCCTAATAGGATGAAAAGCCAAGGCCATAAGCATTTCAGAACTGTAAATGTTATATCCAGATTTAATTTCAGATCAGAGTTATATAGTTTTAAAAATTGAAAATTTTAAAAGTTTAGTGGGAACATATTGAAAATTGGTGAAATATGGGCGAAATTGAAATTATGAGCGGATAAGCCCTAATAGGGCGAAAAGCCAAGGCCATAAGCATTTCAGAACTGTAAATGTTATATCCATATTCAATTTCAGATCAGAGTTATATAGTTTTAAAAATTTTAAATTTTAGTAAGTACATATGGAATATTGGTGAAATATGCAAAAATTTAAAATATGGGCGGATTACCCCTAATAGGATGAAAAGCCAAGGCCATAAGCATTTCAGAACTGTAATTGCTATATCCAGAATTAATTTCAGATCAGAGTTATATAGTTTTAAATATTGAAAATTTTAAAAGTTTAGTGGGAACATATTGAAAATTGGTGAAAAATGGAAGAAATTGAAATTATGGGCGGATTAGCCCTAATAGGGCGAAAAGCGAAGGCCATAAGCATTTCAGAACTGTAAATGCTATATCCAGATTTAATTTCAGATCAGAGTTATATAGTTTTAAAAATTTTAAATTTTAGTAAGTACATATGGAAAATTGGTGAAATATGCAAAAATTTAAAATATGGGCGGATTGTGAAAAGCCAAGGCCATAAGCATTTCAGAACTGTAATTGCTATATCCAGAATTAATTTCAGATCAGAGTTATATAGTTTTAAATATTGAAAATTTTAAAAGTTTAGTGGGAACATATTGAAAATTGGTGAAAAATGGAAGAAATTGAAATTATGGGCGGATTAGCCCTAATAGTGCGAAAAGCGAAGGCCATAAGCATTTCAGAACTGTAAGTGCTATATCCAGATTTAATTTCAGATCAGAGTTATATAGTTTTAAAATTTTAAAATTTTAGTAAGTACATATGGAAAATTGGTGAAATATGGAAAAATTTAAAATATGGGCGGATTAGCCCTAATAGGGTGAAAAGTCAAGGCCATAAGCATTTCAGAACTGTAATTGCTATATCCAGAATTAATTTCAGATCAGAGTTATATAGTTTTAAATATTGAAAATTTTAAAAGTTTAGTGGGAACATATTGAAAATTGGTGAAAAATGGAAGAAATTGAAATTATGGGCGGATTAGCCCTAATAGTGCGAAAAGCGAAGGCCATAAGCATTTCAGAACTGTAAGTGCTATATCCAGATTTAATTTCAGATCAGAGTTATATAGTTTTAAAATTTTAAAATTTTAGTAAGTACATATGGAAAATTGGTGAAATATGCAAAAATTTAAAATATAGGCGGATTAGCCCTAATAGGGCGAAAAGCGAAGGCCATAAGCATTTCAGAACTGTAAATGCTATATCCAGATTTAATTTCAGATCAGAGTTATATAGTTTTAATAGTTTTAAAATTTTAGTAGGAACATATTGAAAATTGGTGAAAAATGGAAGAAATTCAAATTATGCGCGGATAAGCCCTAAGGGTCAAAAGCCAAGGCCTTAAGCATTTCAGAAATGTAAATGCCATAAGCATATTTAATTTGAGATCAGAGTTATATAGTTTCAAAAATTGAAAATTTTAAAATTTTAGTAGGAACATATTGAAAATTGGTGAAAAATAGGAGAAATTGAAGTTATGAGCTGTTAAGCACTAATAGGGCGAAAAGCCAAGGCCATAAGCATTTCAGAACTGTAAATGTTATATCCAGATTTAATTTCAGATCAGAGTTATATAGTTTTAATAGTTTTAAAATTTTAGTAGGAACATATTGAAAATTGGTGAAAAATGGAAGAAATTCAAATTATGCGCGGATAAGCCCTAAGGGTCAAAAGCCAAGTCCTTAAGCATTTCAGAAATGTAAATGCCATAAGCATATTTAATTTGAGATCAGAGTTATATAGTTTCAAAAATTGAAAATTTTAAAATTTTAGTAGGAACATATTGAAAATTGGTGAAAAATAGGAGAAATTGAAGTTATGAGCTGTTAAGCACTAATAGGGCGAAAAGCCAAGGCCATAAGCATTTCAGAACTGTAAATGTTATATCCAGATTTAATTTCAGATCAGAGTTATATAGTTTTAATAGTTTTAAAATTTTAGTAGGAACATATTGAAAATTGGTGAAAAATGGAAGAAATTCAAATTATGCGCGGATAAGCCCTAAGGGTCAAAAGCCAAGGCCTTAAGCATTTCAGAAATGTAAATGCCATAAGCATATTTAATTTGAGATCAGAGTTATATAGTTTCAAAAATTGAAAATTTTAAAATTTTAGTAGGAACATATTGAAAATTGGTGAAAAATAGGAGAAATTGAAGTTATGAGCTGTTAAGCACTAATAGGGCGAAAAGCCAAGGCCATAAGCATTTCAGAACTGTAAATGTTATATCCATATTCAATTTCAGATCAGAGTTATATAGTTTTAAAAATTTTAAAATTTTAGTAGGAACATATTGAAAATTGGTGAAAAATGGAAGAAATTCAAATTATGCGCGGATAAGCCCTAAGGGTCAAAAGCCAAGGCCTTAAGCATTTCAGAAATGTAAATGCCATAAGCATATTTAATTTGAGATCAGAGTTATATAGTTTCAAAAATTGAAAATTTTAAAATTTTAGTAGGAACATATTGAAAATTGGTGAAAAATAGGAGAAATTGAAGTTATGAGCTGTTAAGCACTAATAGGGCGAAAAGCCAAGGCCATAAGCATTTCAGAACTGTAAATGTTATATCCATATTCAATTTCAGATCAGAGTTATATAGTTTTAAAAATTTTAAATTTTAGTAAGTACATATGGAATATTGGTGAAATATGGAAAAATTTAAAATATGGGCGGATTAGCCCTAATAGGGTGAAAAGCCAAGACCATAAGCATTTCAAAACTGTTAATGCTATATCCAGATTTAATTTCAGATCAGAGCAAGGATTCTCTCCTCATTAGTTTAACATAAGCATTAAGAAGATTTAACTTTTATTTTAATTAAAATTCTTAACGTCTTGCAACTTTATTAAGTTGTTAAAGCTTGTACCAAGTTATACCAAGATATTTAATTTGATACTTAAATGGAATTTCAATACCTACCTTCAAGAAAAAAAAAAAAAAAAGAGTTAAATTTTTACTCTCAGGAACCACAAATCTTCGACATTTTCCGGGAGCATTTCTTATGCATATTTCTTCTTATATATTTTAAGGTATTTAGCTTAATTCCCCCAATAATCATAATAGTTTCAAACTAAAGTCAAATGATTTGAAACGCGACTTAATTTAGTTTGTGGTGATTCATTGTGAGCTGTGTGGCCAGGTCAAAAAAAATTTTACAGCTACATCAGGTATAAGACAAGGCCAAAAAATACTAAAAATGATTTTTAATAATGCTGAAAATAATGCTAAAAATTTTTAAAGATTTTTGTTAAAAATTTATTAATAGTATGACATTTTATTCGAAACTATATAGTGATTGAATTAGTGACTAATTTTTGAACGAAATTGAAATAAATGGTTATATTTAAGCAAATAGCTAGACTTGGGTAAAGCATGCATAGGAGGTAAAGATTAAATGATAAATTTACTAGGCCTTCAAACCTGTGATATATGAAAAAATTTACACGATTTATTTCTATGATATACAAAATTTTTAGATCTTTTATTATTTATAGTTTAAGAAAAGTTGAAGCTTTAAAACAATATTTATTTTTTCAGCAGTTTAGAGCAAACAATTTTTTAACTATTGTATTTTTATCTACATACAAAGTGATATGTCCTTGTATTTTTATATCGTAATATTTATTAATAAATAATATTTACAATCAACATGATAAGGGCATTTCTAAGAATTATTTCGTGAATATTCTATTTTTTTTAACAAGACAGGTAAGATGTTTCTTAACATACGAAATTTCATTTTGGGTACAACTTTTTTTAGTCAAAATTTATTATAATTTATAAAAAAATCAATGAAACTATTCGTCCAAATTTTTAAAATAAATAATGCTAAAAAAAAGCTAAAAACATTTTCCAAAAATGCTATATAATATGCCAAGTGCTAAATGAAAATTTTGCAGCTAAATAAAAATGTTTAGTGCCAAATTTAGCTACAAAAATGCCAAAATTGCCACACTGCCTGTGAGAGTAAATCAATGAGAACCAAATGAAGTCCTACAAGTAAAACAATTTAAACTCTTTTAAGGTTCGAGAATCCAGAAACTTTTCCCAAATCGGAGAACTTTAATAACAAAACAAAATAAATTTAACTTTTTTCACCATTCTGAAAGTGATAAACAAATGCCCAAAATTTGTGCAAGTTGGTTGCTTGCAAAACCTTTGCAAACAACAACAACAGCTACCGTAACAACATCAACAAATTTCAGACCAGCCTCCGCAAAATCAGGCCAAACAACACCAAACTATGTAGATTAATAAAAGTTTTGGTATTTTACCTTGCAAAAGTGTTCAGAAATCCTTTTTGTGAAACAAATTTTCATTGAATCCACAATAAAACAATCAGCTGTTTTGTGTTTTATTTTCAATTTTCTTTTGTATTTTTTTGCTATTTTCTTTTGTAGCACATACTTTTTATTATTTTCGTATGACACCAGATTAAAAAATATTTTATTCACACATGTTGCATCTGGGCAATTTAAGTTTTTTCTTAAATAAATCTCATAGACCTCCAGAAATAAATGCGTTATATCACTCACTATTTTGTTAGAAAACTTATGGATACACTTTTTATTTTGTTTTATTAAGATTTTCCGCGAATTTTCAGACTTTTCAATGAAGTTTCATGAAAATAGTACGTCGGCAAAAAAAAGTGTGCAGACAGAGATACCGACGAACACCACAACCGTTTAATTCCGCGTTTGACAAACAACTGAGAAAAATATTTTGTTTTGCTTCTTTTCTTTTGTATATTTATAGAGTTGTATCTTTTTGGACTAAAGTAACACGTGAATAGGGAGTAATTATAAAAGAAAACGGTTGGCATCGCCTTACTTCGGTTGTGGTCTTTACTTTGTGTGGTTGTTAATTAATGGGAGAGCCATCTATGTCTGATGTACTAAACGAATTTGATTGGTTTGCACTTGATGGTTGTTGAGTTTAATTAAGCTTTCGCATTCTTGATAAAGTTGCCAGACGAGATTAAAAGACTTTTACAACTTAATAACCACCAGTGATGCAAAATGTGGCTCAATTGTGCCATTTCTTGGCACTTTTGAATGTTTGATGGCCCTGTGGAAATCTATTTTGGTTCTTTAAGGTCTAAATTCAACAACTACTTAAAATTGTTCAATACTTTTTTCTATGATTTTTTCTCGTTTTTCAGGACCAAGTGTTTGTTCAGGACCAAATAAGCCGCACAAACGGTTTGATCTATGGTAGGATGAAAAAAAACGAAAATCAAAAATATGAAATATTCACAAAAACATCCTGTTGTCGTTGTCAAACCGCTATTAGAAAAATAGTTTGGACCTATCAAAAGCCCTTTTAAATCGTCAATTTGGCCCAAAATAAAAAAAACTGTAAGTGCATCACTGATAACCACAAATATTTTTCACTGCATGTGTCAACAACACTGAAAAAAATTGGAGATTTTTTTTTATTAATTTTCCTCATTAAAACAAACAAGATTTTTGGAAAATATACTTTTATAAAGATATTGTTGTCTGAAAAATGTTTGTTCTCTGTTATCGTAATAGATAATAAACATTTGTTATACGACTTTTGACTATAGAAATTTTCAGTAAATGCAGAAATTATGGAAAATGTTTGTGTCGATTTAAAAAATTAAACTCAAAGTTGTTGTTATGAAACTGCTTGTGTCATTGAGTTGGTCTTTTAAGGCTTTGAAAAAAATTAATAGACTTTTTGGACTGAAACAAAAGTTGGTGCAGGAAATATATTCGATAAGAAATGTTGTTTGGAGGACAAATTGGTCTGATGAATAATAAACCGTAAGCAAAATGTTGTGAAATAATTTTAACGATAACAAAGTTTTTTGGTTAAAATTTACATGATAGCAACCTCTTCAAGAAATTTGTACCTGTATTAAAATTTCATATAAATATATTTTAATTACGGAAGTAACGAAAACCGATATTTCGGCGATAGTTCAGATTTTCCGATATATCTGTACCGGTGATATTTTGCTGTCGACACGACGATACTTATTATATCTTTTGGAGTATTTTTGAACAAAGAATTTAATTTTCTATGCTTATTTTTAGCATAGCAACTAATAGTGCATTTACACCTACACCATAAACACGTTATAAGTTGTGTATGATGATAAACTAGTTTAAGAAACTTGTTTATCCATACAAATTATAAACACGTTTGTAACTAGCTTTTGAGATAAACTAGTTGCAAACAACCAGTTTTTGTTAATGCAACTCTGTTCTTTTCAAATTTTGCTATGGCAACGCTAGTGATATTTGACCTTTCAAAAAAAAAAATTAAGTTAAAAAAGTTTGCGTTAAAAAAAGGAACACATCAGGAAAAAGTTTAAAAAAATTAATTGAAAATTGTTTTATATAATATGGATAACGAAAATAAAAGGTATGTTTATCGTATGTATAAATGTACGTGCACCAACGTTTTTAAGTTTTTTTTTACTGAAGTCAGCTGTTTTGTGACACGGCTGTTAAACTGTTAACTGTCAAAACTGCTGATGTAAACGATATAGTTTATGAAAGTAGTTTACGATCATAAACTAGTTTGAAAATTACAAGTGTAAGTGCACTATAAGACAAATACCACATTAAAAAGCAGAGCATAATATCAAATTAATGAATTAACAAAGATGGAGAATAGTCCCAAAATGTAGCGGCCGACTTAGTATTTGCTACAAATTAAAGAGCTGTTGCGTTAGAAAATAATGAAACCTATGAATTTAATAATATTTCAAAGACAATCGACTTCAATGATATCGAAAATAAACGTCTTATTGAGCTACTTAATATTCCTGCATTCCGAAAGTGTTAAAAACGCGGTCACCCCTACAGGCGGCTCTGATAAGTCTTGAAAACTGGCCTTTGGAAATTTGTGAAAAAATTAGAGAATCCGCGGAGGCTTAGCCTCTTTTCATTCTATGCTGTGATTATGCTAAAGACATGCGCAACAATTCTTAAGTTTGCAAATTAGTTTTATCGCATCTGAGAGACTATATGCCACTACTGGTTCAACCGGACTAGCGAAATCGTCTATCTCCGTAAAAGTTAAGAATACTTTGGGTTTATTATATTCAACATTTTTCATTTTTCGAATTTATTCTATGAGTTAAATTTCAGTTATGTATTTTATAAAGTCATTTCTAAAAAAATTTAAGGAATAGAGCTATTACAAAAAGCTTTATAAAATACATAACTGAAATTTAACTCATAGAATAAATTCGAAAAATGAAAAATGTTGAATACTTTGGATTTTTTAAAAATCTTATTAATGTTAATTTCAAATAATTATAATTAATTTCTTAAGCTGTTATTTCTGTAAAAAAATGTTGTTTTCTGTTAATTTTATCATGAATTAAAATTTAATTCTTTGTTTTTTAAATCTTAGTAAATTTTAAATTTTCATAATATCTGTAAATTTGTATAATAAAACAATTACTCTACTTGAGTTTTGTTAATTTTGACTTGAACTGAAATTCAACACTCCTATCGATATCGGCGATCTTTGTTTTTAGTATCGGTAACGTAGCGGCAAAAAGGCGTATCGTTACGTCCCTAATTTTAATCGATAATAAATATACATATCGTCCCCTTAATAAAACAATAGTGTATACGCATGTACACGATTATTTTTATTGCATAATTAGAATCTACATAACTGATTCTAAATGTGGTAAAAATTTGGTGAAATTCTACTTCCACAAAGTGGATCAAAAGATTAATTGAAATATTATTGTATAATTGCGTGTTTGAAATTTTTCATTAAAAATTGTGTAAGTGCAGGTATGGTGTTTTAATTAGTTGTTACTCTGAATATCATTTCAAAGAAAAATAGGGTATAAAAAGCATACACTATTTTTATTATTCACTATTTTTATTATTTCATAACAAAACAATTTTGTAATAATATATTTGGTGTAAAATATTCAAATAAAATAGTGTATAGGTACCATACAAAATAAAATAGTGTATTATGATTTTCAATACATATTATAAAACAAATAAAATAGCCTAAGTGACATCATGGTACTTTGAATCCAATTTATTTGCAATTAAAGCACTTGTAAATTAATGAAATATCATCTACTAGTAGCCTGATTATTTCATCACATATTTAAATGACCACAACTCAAAAACATCGATTATTTTCTGAGATATTAGTGTTTTCCCATTTGTCTAATAACTCAAAAATTTTAAACTCTATTATCTCGAAATGGCAAAAAAATTATACACTATTGTTTTATTAAGGGGACGATATAAAAGTGTTGGCAACAAGTAAGATTATAAAACATATTAAAAGAAGCTTTGAAATTTATCTTATAGTTTCTTATTTATTTATATTCATACACAAACAGTCACATAAGTTTTTTTTTTATATTGATTAACTTGTATTTTTAATAAACAATGTTTTTAGTTCTTGTTAATTATCTTTTCAGTATAAATGTATTTTGTTTTTAATTCCTATCTATTTTTATTTATTTATTTATAATATACAACATAAATTAATTTCTTTTTTTAAGTTTTCTTTGCAATTAAATAAATACATAATTTTAATTAAAATTTAAATTGTTCTTAAACAAATGTTTAAATATGATTAAAAGCTCTTTTATTTACTTGATCTGTAATAAATTTATTCTTACAACAACGTTTTCATTTTTGATTTGCAAATATTTATTCAGATTTTTTTTAGTTACTAAAACATAAAATTTATTTCGGAACATTTTTAAAATTAAGACTAAAAAATGGATATTTCTAATGTTATATACAATTTAGAAATTTTTAACTATACATCAGAGAATTATTGTGTTTGAAAGCTTTTGAGCTTTTAAGCTTTTTGTAAAAATAATAAAGCTTTGAAGCTATCTTCATTTTGTTAAACATTTTTTTAAAGTTAAATAAATAAGTATGTTATCAAAGTTGTTCTTGGGAGTACATAATTTTTCATTAAGTGGATTTTGTTTGTTTTGCCTAATTCCCAATTTTTATTCTTGATAAATACACTGAAATTTACTGTTGGAGGCTAAGCTTGTTTCTATGCGCATTTTACAATAAAAATAGCACAACAAACAAAAATATTATATATAATTAAGCTGAACAGTTTTAAGGTGATCTAAAGACATAATTAGTAAATTGTTAAAGCCACAAGATAGAAAATGATTTACTCTCTTATTCATAAAAAATATTAAATAGTAAAGCTTAAAAGCCTTTCAACTGGCCGCAGGATGTAGTAAAATAATATATAATATTTTTTTAACCCTAGAACGGTGAGCTTCTTTTAGTGTGATGTTAATCATAAGTATTCGTAAATTTTGCTACTTTTTTTGAACTAAGCCAAAAACTAAGTTTTTTATTAATGGGTTGTAAAATGCTTGCATCTTAACCCATTAGCGCTCCATTTTTGTTTTAAAGGTTGTTATCTATTTTCGAAAAATTTAATTTCATTTATTCAATTTATTTATTCAATTATGTGTACATTTTCTCAAAAGGGATCATTGGGCGCTGATGGGTAAATTGTTTGTAAATCTTACGGAACTAAAGGTATAAATCTTTTTAGTTCCATTGATCCTTCACACACTAGACTATTTTTTAAGCCGCACAATTTTTGTTATTTCCGTCACACACGGGATTATTTCATCTGGCATAAAATGTATACGTGTACACAGATTTGTATGTATTAGTGTTTTTTGCATTTATTTGTTTACGAAAATGTGCATGTATTGGTTTTATGCTGCTTGTGCGGGGTTGAAGTCGGTTGAAACTTTACGCCAACGAAAAACTATTCTCTTCACCTCGCTTGCCCACAAGCAGTCATTTTGTGCTGGCATAATTGTTCTAGTGTGTGAAGGGCCATTGTTGCCTATATGCATATTACACAATTGCTATTACAACTGCCGTAAATCTTGTTTTAATTAATAACGGCTTTTGTTGCCTCGTAACTATTAGAGGCCTGCACAAATCAATTTCAAAATCAAGTTACACTTTCTTTTTAAGTGGTTGCACACAACAAACATACACAAAAAGATTTATACGACGTGCATTTGTTTGAAAAAAAAAACAAAATTATAATAATAATAAAAACATATCACTTTCTTAATTATTTGATTATTTACATAATTTATTTCCTTTTTTAAGGTTTCTTACAATAGTCCTATTCCCGCAATATTTTTTATACTTTCTGCTTAAGAAAACCTTTGGTTTACATTGAAACTTTGGATATACACATATACTTAGAAATTATTTCACTACCAGAATACCTTGTATCTTTAGCTTCAATATTAACCAAAGGTTGGCTTTAGCAAAAATTATGTGAACTATTAAGGGAATAAGACTATTGTAAGAAAGCTTTATAAATTGAAATTTGACTCATAGAAGCACATTCGAAAAAATGTTAAATATGTATAATAAAAATATTACTTTTAAAATTGATTTACACTATAAAAAGATTTGCCGTATTCAGAAAACCCCTTGTATCGATTACAGTAGTGATCAATAGTTGTATAAAGAAAATAGTGAACTATATATTTTAATGCAACATACAATCGATGCAACGATACAAGGGGTTTTGTGAATACGGCAATTGAGAAAAAACAACAGCTTTCAAGACTTACGTATAATAAAGGGTTATCCATTTTGCGGTTTCAAAAGTAAACGTAAATAAAACAAATATAAAATAGTTTTTTTTTTCATGATATTTCTTTTTTATTATAAAGTTTGAACGTTGACATTATGTGTCAAACACTATATCATTTAAATGACCACTTCTTTTACACATATTGGGCGGTATCTCAGCCATAACTTGACGAATGTTGGTTCTTAAGTGCTCAAGAGTTAAAGGTTTATCTGCATAAACACGGTCTTTTGCGTAGCCCCACAACAAAAAGTCTAATGTTGTCAAATCGCATGATCTTGGTGGCCAGTTGATGTCGCCACGATGAGAAATTACACGGCCAGGAAATGTTTCTTGCAATAAAGCCATATTCGCTCGAGTTGTGTGGCATGTGGCACCGTCTTGTTGAAACCACTTATTCTCCAAGTCGTTTTCTTCAATAGCAGGCAAAAAAAGTCGGTTATCATACGACCATAGCGCTCCGAATTGACGGTGACTGTCGTTCCATCGTCGTTTTCGAAGAAGTAAGGTCCAATCACACCTTCGGACCAAAGAGCACACCAAACAGTGAATTTTTGTGGATGCAATGGCCTCTCTTCAATTACTTGAGGATTCTCAGAACCCCAAATACGACAATTTTGTTTATTAACATACCCACCGAGTGAGGAATGTAATTTAATAATCTCCTCTTAAAGCACGATATGTGGCTGTGCCAGAATCACCATTTTTGTAGTAGGCTTTAATAATTTTTACGCGTTGTGTGATAGTTAAGCGATCCATTTTCGTCAATGTCAGACTTCCAGCTGAAAAGAAAAAAAAATTGGTTTAACAACTTAGTTTGACAGATGTCGAATTCCAGCCCTATACTTTTGAAACCACGAAATGGATAACCCGGTAGTTTTTAACATTTAAGCTAAATAAAAGTTTTTTAAGCTTTTAGCGCTTTTATAAACATAAAATTAGTCTTGCAAAGAAATTTGAAGGAACAGGATTAAAATTTGTTTTATTTTTTAAATATGAATCTATTTTAAGAAGATTAATACTATTTTTTTACAAATAAAATTTTTAAATAAAACTGTATATTTAAAGCCGCCTTTACAATATTTGCTAAAAGTAGTGTTTTAAAAACCTTACTATACTCCTAGATTTTTTTATTGGTTTCTTTCGCATTCATTTATTGTACGAAAAACGATCTTTTGATTGGTTTAAAATAAAATACATTTAAATAAAATCTGTTTGGTCAAAGGTCCTTGTATGTTTGGGGTATTAACGGTGTTAGGATCATATTTTCATTGCTATTGTATTTCGAACAAACGGCTTTGGAGCTGAAGTGGGAGGCAGGGGGTTCTTCTTAAATGTTTAAAGTTTTTATTATATACTTTCTTTCAGCTATTGTGTATTTAATTTTCTTATTGTTACAATGTCCTTTGGTTTTTTATAATCTTCCTCATCTTTAAAGTGTTGACGCTGGCTTTGATAGTGTTGTTGCTGCAACATATTGATGTCGTTAATGTCTTCATATTGCATATTATTTTGATCCATTTCTTCGTGTTGTTGTTGCTGCTGTTGGTGTTACTGCATAATGGCTTCTGATTTACTATGATGGCTATATAGATTAATATCGTCGTTGTTATTGTTGTTGCTATTGTCGCTATTTTTATGATTGTTATTGTTGTCGTTGTTGCCGTTGATATTTATGTTTCCTGGAGCGAATATTTCATTAATGATATTATCATAATCCTCGTATATATTGGAATTCTTAAATTGATGGGGTGACATTTTCAACACTTCCTTCGCTTTGTCATCCCAAAATTTTCGATTGGCTCTTAGCTGTATGAAATTAACCATAAATGATGCAGAGAATATTGATTTTTTTATTCGTAAGTATTATTTTCATTATAATCACATCGAGTTTTTTAATGCATGCACATTAAGTGCAAAAATTATTTAAGAAAAAATAAGTGGAGAGAAACATTTTTAAGATGAGTAAAATAGCGAAAGAACATTAACAATTACTTAAAAAATACTATTAGTTTTTATGATAAAAAGCTAAAGATTAGTGAAGAGTAGTGATAATATGAAAGCATTTGTGCACTCATGTCAGAAGTATAAAAAAAGTAACGTGCAGGTAAATAAATAATAAACAGCGTTAATTTAAAGAATAAAATATCACGTTAGCAAATGAAATGGAAATATATATAAAAATAAAAATTCGTACATGAAATAAAAATACATAAATTAAGAAAATCAAGAGGTGTGCAGCTTATATATTTCAAAATAAAAAAAAAATTTTTTTAATTCTGCCAAAGTTTTGTTCCAAGGACTGTTTCCAAATTTGCTACTTTTGTCAAAAAAATAATTTGTCTTAAGTGTAAACAGATACTAAAGGTGTTTACTTTTATAAGTCATTACAATCCACCCAATTATAAATAAAAATTTCCCTGGATTTTTTCACTTTTCTCATTTTTACATAAAATAGGAATAACTCCCGGAGAGAGAAAATGGGAGTAGGGAAAAACTCCCGGAGTGAAAAATACATTCGTTGCAAAAAAACTACAAGTTAAATTTAACTTTTTAGTTTAAGCATATCCTTATTGTCAGGGGATATGCATTAAAAAGTAATTTTATAATATTTGCATATAATAAAGAAGTAAACCAGTATAGTCAGCCTAACCTACGGAAGAAAACGTTTTCGAGTGTTTCATCTTTGGAGCCCATGGGCAGAAATGAACGTATCAGAATAAAATAATGTTACGAGGTTATTCAAAAAAAAAAAAAAAAAAAAATTAACAAGTATTAAACAAATTCTTTAACAACTAATAAATTTGCATGTACCTGTGCAAAAAAACTGAACTGGCAAGTTGCGAAAAGAATAAAATGAAGCAGTTTGGTTTTTAATTTTGTTTTTTCTTTTTACCCACTTTCAACTACAATTCGAGTCGCAAAAAACCAGCCAATTTTAGTGTAATGTAAGAGAAGATAAACTCTGTTTATTGTTGTTGTTTTGTTTAAAACTTGAGTGTTTATAACTCTCACTCGCCTTACAGTTTTATTGGTATAATATTTTAAGCTTTTCTAAAGTCTTTGGAAAAATGTTTCCGGATGATCTGGCCTAAAAAACCAGTGAAATGCGCATAGAAGCTACTCGTTGCTTTCCCTCAACAATAAATTAGCACATCATTACTAAATGAATTAATTAATAATAAATTTCAGTGTTTTTATCAAAAATTAAAATTGGAAATTTAGCACGTTATAGAGAAATATTATAAAAAATGCTCTTTTGTCTAATACATATATGCAAAAAAAAGGCACTACAAAATAAGCCCCAGGTGCAATATTCCCTATTCAATAGGCCGCAAAATAAATCAAATTAGTCCCAAACTCGAAAAAGAGATATATAAAAAAAATAAAGTAATTCCCATATCAAGTATGAAAAAACCCCAACTTTTGGGTTAATGAAATAACTGCCAAAGAAATTAATGAGTCCATCTAAATGGAATGAAATAAGGCCAAAAACCTGAAAGAGCTCCCAGACAAAATGGATATTATATCCAAAAATGGTGAAAAAAGGCCCGAAAAGAATGTATAATTTAAAAATTGTTATTTAATAATTCTCAATTCTAAGAAATGGCACACAGTAGTATTAGGCATACAGACATACTTATTTGGACTGGGGACATATACCCGAATTCGAAGATCCTGAATTTCAAAATCTCAATTTTTAAAATACAGAAATAACTATTCTGCATAACAGGCCTTCGGTCGGGCGCAAGGATTTTTTCCTCTATGGTATAACAAACACCGGCTCTCCTAATTAAAGCTTCCAAATCTGGCCTTGAACACGGCCGAAGGTCGTCTTTGCACAGGAGCTTTAGTTAGCGAAGCCGGCGCTTTTATACCACAAAGGATAAAATCCTTGGGCTCGGCCGTAGGCCGGCTATGCAGAGGAATTTTAGTTAGCGATTCTGGACTTTTCAATTTGGGATTTTGAAATACGGGATTTTTGAATTCGAGAATTTAAGTTTCGGCTATATAACCCAAACCCAAATAAGTATTTATATATGTTTAAGACTATTTTGTGCTTTATACTCTGTACTTTATGTCAACCAGAGCTGTAAATGAATCAGTCTTTTTTGATTTTAATTCGTTACGAATTGGATAAATTTTGAATTAATTCTTTCCACAACAAAAAAGTATTGAATGCAATTTGAATCAATTCAAACGAATTAGAAAAAAATAATTTCAATTCGCTTGCAATTCAACTGAGTTTGTAAAATGAGTTGCAATTCCTTTTTAATTCAAATGAATCTGTAAAATGAATTGCAATTCGTTTTCAATTCAAATGAATTTGTTAAATCAATTAGAACAATGAATTGCATTCAAATGAATGAAATCAAAAATGAGTTCCAATCAATCAAATTCAAGAGCAGATCTAGGGGGAATGAAAAATGGAAGTTTATTCTGCCATAATGAAAATATTCAGTACAAAAATTAAAAATCCTTGTCCTGGATCTGCGTCTGATCAACATGGTGTTTGGAGTTTGTTTTTTCAAGAAGAACTGATTTTTTTTTTGAAATACAGTTAAATACAAAACACATTCAATATTCAAGAAGCAATTTATCATTTTTGAAATTTTGTGACCCACTTTTTGGTAATATGTATTTATGTTATATTTATTTAAAAAAAATAAGACTATCTTTTACAAAAAACAAAAATCAGGAAAAATTACAATGTATGTAGTTCAAAACACAATCATAACTATACATACTACACTACATCTATATATATAAAAGTGAAGGTATGTTTGTATATATATTTTTGCCTTATAGGAGGCCAAACTACTTGACCGATCATCTTGAAATGTTCACAGAATATAACTGCTGAGATTGGATAAAGGGGCGATGCCACGCCCACACAACCCAAAATTTAAAATCGTTATATCTTAGGCATTTTTTGGCATAGGATGATGATATTTAGTACATATGGTGTTAGTATGAATATAAAGGGGGGGGGGGGGGGTGCTTTAAAACCATGTGAGATAAGGCCATTATGACTTTATTGCTCAATTGAATGGGAGATAAAGCCATAATGGCCTTATTGCCCAATCATTGAGAGGTAAGGTCATACTTAAAATTTTGCGAAATGAGAGATATAGCCATACTTTTTTTTTCGCAAATGAGAGATAAAGCCATATTTTAAACTTTAGTATGCGAAGCCAAATTCCAATACTTTACTTTAGTGTTTCCGGAAAAAGAAACACTAAAGTTGTGACGCACGCAGAAAAACTTTAGTATGCGAAGCCAGATTTCGTAAAAGGGAAAATCTATTATTAATCAATGTAAAATGCAAAAGTTCTTCAAAACTGAAAAGAGAGATAAAGCCTTTTTCTAATATTGCTAATGTGAGCTAAGGCCATGATGGCTTTATCTCCCATTCAAATGCAAAAAGGCCTTATCTCCCTATTGAATGAGTGATAAATCCATCATGGCCATCAAATTTCCACAGTAGGCGACTGCCTTGAGTTACTGAACTTTAAGCTATATAAAGATGTGGTTGAAAAAAGGGGCGGTGCCACGCCCATACAACCCAAAACATAAAATATCTTAGCCACTATTTGGCGTATGATGATATTTAGTACATATGGTATTGTTATGAATAGAAATACGTTGCATGAAAAAAGTGGGAGGGGCCACGCCCCTTTATGTCGATTATATCTAATAAACTACTGAACCGATCGTCATCAAATTCTCACAGTAGGCTGTAGTTATGAATTAATGAGCCCTAGGCTATGTAAAGTTGTGGTAAGACAAAGGGGCGGTGGCACGCCTAATCAACTCAAAATTTATAATCCTCTTATCTTCGATACTGTTTCACGTATGTAGGTGTTGGGATGAATTTAAAAGGGAATTTTTTAACATATTTACCCATGCTTGATACACATGTTAATTAAATTAGTGGGGTAACCCTATTATCATTCTCCCACGCCCACAACTGACTGTAATAAAAAACAAGTTGGAGTGCTATATTCGGCTGTGCCGAATCTTTAATACCCTCCACCGACAGGAGTGGGCTCTATATGATAAATACATATATATTATTAACCAAGCTTCACAAAAACGAACGTCAGCATTAAAATTGGTTGCGGTTTAGACCTTTATTAAATTGTTGACCGACAATAAAAAAGTTTTAATCGTTTCTTGTAAGAACTTTGAACTGGCTTGAGTAAAATATCATTATTCGTAACAGTTTTAGCCGGACTAAAATGATTTTTAGGAGCGTTATTTGTATTGGACCTATGGTAAATTATGGACAAATCATCCCAAAATTCTGAAGACTGATTTCTTGTATTACAAAAAATAAATTAGAATAAATTTCAATACAGCAGTGTAATTAGTTTTAGCGTTAACAGTAAATTTCACAAATTTGCATGATAGTTTTTCTTGCCATATGAATTTAAGTAAAAAATTTCACCGCAATATCTATAAATCCCAAAGTGGGCTTTATTTGGTTTTAGGCGCAATAAACTATTTTCCGAGAGTAGGGTTTATATGGGGCCTATGGTAAATTATGGACAAATCTTCACGAAATTTGGCAGTGTGATTTCTCGTCCTATAAAACTGTGACGCACCGAACTTCAATTTGATAGTATTATTTATTACGGTTTTAGGCGTACTAAACGGTTTTCCGGGATTAGGGTTTATATGGGGCCTTACAGTGTGATTTCTGGTCCTATGAAACTGTGACGTACCAAATTTAAGTATGCTAGCGTTATTTATTGCGGTTTTAGGCGTACTAAACTGTTTTCCGCGATAAGGGTTAATATGGGGCCTAGTGTAAATTATGGACCGATCTTTAAAAAATTCTACAGTGTGATTTCTGGTTCTATAAAACTGTGACGTACCAAATTTTAGTATGCTAGCGTTATTTATTACGGTTTTAGGCGCAATAAACTGTTTCCGGGGGTAGGGTTTATATGGGGCCTAGTGTAAATTATGGACCGATCTTCAAAAAATTTTACAGCGTGATTTCTGGTCGTATAAAGTTGTGACGTACCAAATTTAAGTATGGTAGCATTTTTTATTGCGGTTTTAGGCGTACTAAACTGTTTTCTAGGAGTAGGGTTTATATGGGGCCTATTGTAAATTGTCGACCGATCTTCAAAAAATTTTACAGTGGGATTTCTGGTCCTATAAAACTGTGACGCACCAAATTTTAATATGATAGCGTTATTTTTTACGGTTTTAGGCGTACTAAACTGTTTTCCGGTAGTAGGGTTTATATGGGACCTAGTGTAAATTATGGACCGATTTTCAAAAAATTTTACAGTGTGATTTGACGTATTATAAAACTGTGACGTACCAAATTTAAGTATGCTAGCGCTAATTATTGCGGTTTTAGGCGTACTAAGCTGTTTTCCGCGAGAAGGGTTTATATGGGGCCTATGGTAAATTATGGACCGATCTTCACGAAATTTGACAGTATGATTTGCAGTCGTATAAAGCGAATTCGTGCAAAATTTTATGTCATTCCGTGCTTTATTCCACCATTTATGTTAGTTTTTGTATCAAAATTATCAATTTTTTTTGGGTAGTGGTTCCACATTTTGATTCATAGTTCTGATCCTACTAGACCGATGTTGCTGGATTTCAATCCCAAACTGCTTAGGATAACTACAAGCAATTTGAGACCAAGTTTGTTCTTTTCTTTTGCGTTTTTCGAAAGTGAGCGTGTTTTCAACAGACGGACAGACGGACATACAGACGGACATGGCTAAATCGACTTAGAATTACTCAAGGACCCAGAATATATATACTTTATGGGGTCTTAGATGTATAATAAAAAAGTTTCACACGGAATGACAAACTTAGTATACCCTCATTCACCACAGTGGTGGTGTGGTGGAGGGTATAAAAATGTGTTTATATATAAATACTTTTTGTTTCATTTTATAACGATTGGGGTAGCGCAGCACACCGGGTTAAGCTAGTACTATATATACTAGAGTAATGCAATTCAAATTTCCATCAATTCAATTCAAATGAGTTGGAAATGAATTGCTTATTCTTTTTCTAATTCATTTAAATTAATTAAAAATCAATTCAATTCAAATGAATTTGTAGATTGAATTGCAATTCACTTTAACAAATTCATTTGAATTGAAAACGAATTGCAATTCATTTTACAGATTCATTTGAAGCGAATCGCAACTCATTTTACAAATTCATTTGAATTGGAAACGAATTGAAATTATTTCTGCCTAATTCATTTGAATTGATTCAAATTGCATTCAATTCATTTTTTTGTGTGAAAAGAATTAATTCAAAATTTGCTAATTCAGTGCATGAATGATTCGTGAATTAATTCAAAAATGAATGATTCATTTACAGCTCTGATATCAACATATCAGGTAATTTTCCAAAAAACTAACAAATACACAAAATTTTTAAGAAATGCCAAAATTTAAAAACTAAGTAACTTCCCCAAATAATTGAATAATCCCAAAAGCAAATAAAACAACACCAAAAAAACGAAATAAAATGAAATAACTTTCATGCTAAATTTTTTTGGGACTTATTTCATTTAAAAATTTTATTAGGAAAACATCGAAATCTTAGCAAAACATAATATCTAAAAGAATTATAAAAATCTAATGTTTGAGCCTTTAATATCAATTATAGAAACTTTTTGCCTTAAGTTGTATGTTCTGATAAAAAAGGAACTTAAAGGTTAAAATACATATAGAGATATAGTAGCTTCAAAAAAGTCAGGAAACTTTATGTGTTGTTTCCATGTGACAGGCAATTGATTGTGTAGTAAAATATATATGAAAAGTACTCAAAAAACTGAGTTATTTTCATACAAATTTTACTACACAATTAATTGCCTGTCACCTGGAACAGCACATTAAACTTTTAATTAAACTTTTTAAAATTTGGAAAAGCCTAAAATATCATTTGTTTTAAACAACTTGTCTGAGCAACGTTATAAATATTTTAAGAATTTTTAATTAAATATAATTTGTTACTTTAGTTATAAGTTTATAATAACAAAATTTCTTATCCAAATAATGCGCACTAAATGTTCATGTTGCATATAACACAAGTGCAAAAATACTCATACGCACTAATGCACATGTACTGGGAAAACTTAACTGCTCTTAAGAGTAAAGGAAAAGCACTGTACTTACTATAAACTTTACTTTACGTGTGTATGTACAAATGCAGTATGTGTAAGAATTTACAATTTTACACACATACAGGAATAATGTGTGTGTGTGTGTGTGTTACTCAACACTACATTAAGCACAAGTTTAACAACTGTGTTGTAAATAAAAAAAAATCTGTTAAGCAAAATCCTTTGTCTTATGTTTTCCCTTTTTTCCCCCTTTTACAAACAATAACAACATATATGGGAAAAATTAAAGAAAAAAACCCTGACATAAACAATTCAAATTGAAAAATATTTGTGACTTTTTCTTGCTTCTTTACACTACGCTTCAGTTCAGTTGTAAAACAAAGTGTTTTATACTTCCGTTAAATATTTTACATGTCTCTGAGACGAAAACGAAGCCAATTTTAATTGAAGAATGATGATAAAGAAGAGGGTTTAGACTGTACAGACAGCAACACACAGCCAAAAAAAAAAAATACATACATAAAAATGTGCTTTAAATGATCCTTTTTTACACACATTCGTGAGTAATTAAAGCGTCAAGTCGTTTTTAAAAGAAAAACAAAATTGTAGTTTGTGTGTATAGAATTTTGTTTTTTTTTTTTTGGTAACTGAGGTTGCATTATTAATTTAAATCACTTGCGATCGTTTTCCATTTTTTTATATTCTGTAAATATAAGGCAGTGTTATAAGGCATTCTGTCAGATTTTTTTTTTACCCAAATAGCTTCAATTTTCAAGTAATTTTCGTTTTTCTTCTGCCAAACTGCACTAGAATTGGCACGCCAGCATGACCAAGCATCATTGGATCAAGAGATGTAGAAATTAATAACTTCTTTTACATTTCTGAGGCTACACACAATTGATCAAAATATTACACATAAGAAGTTTTTTTTTTATGTATTTAGAATTTTTTCCAACAGATGAGGAAAAACAGCTGAAGCACACCGATTGCTTAGCAAAGCTTATCCGTTCAATCAACGTGCAAGAGATGGCTTAATATCAGAGACAAAAAACGCCCAGGATAGCCAAAAGAGATAGAGGATGATGAATTTTATTCATTACTCTATTAAGATTGTTATTACGCAAAGGAAAAACTTGCAAAAGCATTGAGGGCCACACAAACAGGAATTTTAAAATGCTGGCAAACAGCAGGATTCGTTCAAAAGCAAGTTGAAGGCAAGATAAGTTGAAAACCCATTTTGCATGTCCGAAATGATACTAAAGGTGCTACCCACTATTATACTTTGTATTTAAACATGTTCAAAACTCAAGTAATATGGAAAAGTGTGATAGTGTGAGTGCAATTTGTTACGAAAAACAAATTCACACCCCTAACGACTTCATCGTTTTTTTTTTTCTTTTTAATTTTTCTTAACAAAAACACGTTTTATTTGATCGGGGTTGTATTATAAGAAAAGCAGGTAAAATTTTTATTTCATTTGTACTAGTGTGAATACAAACTGCTATCTTGAATTAGATTTTTTGACAGTCAAAGTATTATGCAAAAAGCAATACTTGTTTGATAGGTAGTCTCCTTTAAAGACCATAATCATTACTAACGATGCAAACTTAATCCGTTACGTAATAAATCGTATATGCAGCCCGGCCAACAAGCAGAATCAACGTCGAAGCCGAACATACCAGACCAGTAGAGCGATTCTGTTAAAAATTTTAAAATAGTTGTCATTGTTAAAAAATTTAACAAGCCCATTAACGATTTTGCCATTCTGTAACATTTTAACCAACACTTGTTATCGTAAAGTCAGCTGTTTGTGTTAAGTAAACGACAACTTTTTTAATGATGTTTATTTATTGTGTAATATCAAAAACAAATATTTATTTAAAGAAAAAATAATGCGTGATCCATTTCGAGGTTCCCTACTTTTTTAAAGAAAAAAAAAAAAAAACACAGAAAATTCAAATTTAATGGGAATTGTTTATTACCATTTGAAAGAACATTCTTTGGCATTTATTTTTTGAAGATTATGTCTATCAAATGTTGGCCGTTGCTACGTCGCAGATGGTCCGTCCGTTGAGTCGAATTTTCGATGACTCGTTCGAGCATTTCGACTGGTAACTGGCGAATGACACGCGTGATGTTTTTCTCCAAAGCCTGAGTCGAAGCGGGTTTGTCCGCATAAACTTTAGACTTTACATATCCCCACAGGAAAAAGTCTAACGGTGTGATATGACACGATCTTGGCGGCCAATCGACCGGCCCAAAACGTGGAATTATGTGCTCACCGAAGTGTTCTCTTAATAAATGCATTGATTGATGCGATGTTTGCGAAGTGGCGCCGTCTTGCTGAAACCAAATGTCGCCAAGATCACGAGCTTCAATTTCAGGTATCAAATAGTCTGTTATCATGGCACGACAACGGTCGCCATTGACGGTTACGTTCGCACCGGCATCATTTTTAAAGAAATATGGACCGATGATTCCACCGGCCGACAAACCACACCAAACCATTGTTTTTTCTGGATGAAGTGGCAGTTCTTAAATCTCTTCAGGTTGCTCTTCGTACCAAATGCGGCAATTTTGTTTGTTTACATACCCATTGAGCCAGAAATGGGCCTCATCGCTGAACAAAATTTAACTCGAAAACGTCGGATCTTCTTGGAACTTTTCAAGAGCCCATAGTGCGAAGCGATGTCGCTTGGTAAGGTTCAGCGGCTTCAGTTGTTGCACAAGCTGTATTTTGTACGCTTTCAATTTAAGATCTCGACGTAAAATGCGCCAAGTCGTCCCATACGTCAGTCCGAGTTGCTGCGAACGGCGCCGAATCGACTCTCCACGGTCTTCGTGTACACTCTCAGCTACGGCCGCTATATTTTCTTCACATCGTGCTGGAAGTGGTCTATTCGGTCGAATATTATCCAGTAATGAATGCTGGGTCTCAAAATGGGTGATGGTGTTGCGAATAGTACGCTCAGTATGCCGATTATGTTGACCATAAGTTGAGCGAAGTGCACGAAACACATTCCTCACAGAACGTGAATTTTCGTAATAAAGTTGAACGATTTTTAAACGTTGTTCATGCGTAAGTCTTT
Source organism: Pollenia amentaria (assembly GCA_943735925.1). NCBI lineage: Eukaryota > Metazoa > Arthropoda > Insecta > Diptera > Polleniidae > Pollenia > Pollenia amentaria. The sequence goes on along the minus strand of OX031008.1, from coordinate 190,937,966 downwards.
CCATTATGAAATGCCAAACAATACTAAACAAAAATAACATGACAGCATGACACGACTCTCACGTGATCTGTCAAAAAAGCCTATTGAAAAAAGTATCTCTACTTGAATCACCCATTATAACTTGCAAAAGACCATTGAATATTATGCATTTAATCTTACAGTTAAAATGCTTTACTTCCCTTCTTTAACAAAAAAAAAAAAAAATAATAAATACTGTTTAGAACAATCCAATTATTAAAACTAAACTTTAGTATTGTTTTTTTTATTCCTCTTTGTGCTTTCGTTATTTTGTTATTTTTTTTACAGTGATGTCATTTGACGTTAATTTTTATCTATGTTGTTAAGAACAATTTACATAATCCCATAATCCTAAGTGCAAAAACACAATAGGTTGACAATTATAACAACAGTTGGTATTATTAAAAATTACAAAATCCGCCTACAGAACACAGAAAAAATGCTCGAAAGTTATTTACCAATGAAAGCATTGATCAAAAATAAGATCCGTTTTAATTAACAATCAACTTAATTAAACGTTTAATCAAGGGAATTAAACGTTTAATCATGGATACTACGAATTTGTTTACTAGAGCAAATTAATATCACCATTTTTTTGATTGAAATCAATTTTTATTTTTTTTTGTGAAGAGTCCCATTTATTATGAACTGCCAAAGGCAAACAATCATAGGAAGCCTGTAAAGAACACAATCGATTCGAAGAGAGAATGATGGCGCATCATGGCAATGCTTGGCCACATGTTGCATAACCAGTTTAAAAAAAGTCGAGACTACCAATTGTTTTACTCGTGCATCTCACTAGTATTCGTTTCAATTGAATACATGGAATCGTATCCGAAATTAGCTGGGAAGTATCATAGCCCAGGAAAAAATTAAAGGGTTTCCGGAAGCAAGAAAGATACATGTTCACTGAAATTTGCGCTGGATATTATGTACTATTAAGAAGCTGCGAAGAAACGAAAACCATTGAAGTGAATAAGTCAAATAATTTTTTTTAAAGAACAAAGTTCTAATAACATAGTAAAAATTCTTCAAAATTTTTCACCAAATAAAGCATTAATCAAAAACAAAATCAGTTTTAATTAAAAATTTAATCAAGTATAATAAACGTTTAATCAAGTGTATTAACCTTTTAATCATTTGAATTAAACGTTTAATTGATACTATCAATTTGTTTACTGGTGCAAATCTAATTGCTTTTTCTGTGTGTTGTTGTAATTGATAACTGCAATATAATCAGGGTTAACGTTTGGTTTGCCCGACTAAAGTCGCAATTTGACCCTTTTTAGCGCTCTGCGACTTTTTGTGAGACTTTTTTCTCACCAACTTTTGCGACTTTTTAATTTTCTTGCGACATTTTACCCTTATTTGTAAAATTTCCCAGGCAGAAAAAGACAATCAGCACGACTCTGTGCCGATGTTGATGGGAGTACTATCAACATCAATACAACGTACTGTTTACCAAATTTACAATGTACTCACAATATTAAAATGATAACGTCAAATGTGCGTCTTCCGACTCTTGTTTTAAGTGTTGCCACAATACTCTAAATTTAAATTTACAATATTGGATTACGAATTTACAACGTAGTCACAACATTTAAATGAAAACGCCAAATAACCGCCTTCCGACTATTGTTTTCAATATTGTCACAAAACCCTAAATTTAAATTTATAACATTGGATCAATAAACATAAAATGTAAATATTAGTTTATATAATAGATATTACTCTTTTACATAAATAATTACATGTAATGTGCATATGGATGTAACTACAAAAATTCGTTTAATGAACAAATAAAATTTGGCAGTAAATTTGTATATTTTTTCTTACTCATTAAATTATTTTTATGAAGACAGGAATTTTACAACATGAAATCAATTAAAATTTTTATTGATAATTTTTCATTCTTGACTGCGCTGAGATCTGAACCCAGGCTTTCACGGACAGGTTGCCCACACTAGTTTCGATTGTAACCACACAATCTCGTCAGTGGGGTTTGCCGTTTTACTCACTCGGCTATTGAGGCCGGGCGACGTCAATAGTCAAACATCAATCCTTAAACCAAATGGTATTTCACCTTGGTAGATCGAAATTTGCTTTTGTTTTGAATGAATGATTATCTATTTTAATTGATTTACATGTTCTTCCTAACTTCTGTTTTTTCGTACCTTTTGTCAAGAATTCTTCTTGAAATCCAAAGTAAATTTTTTTTTGTTTTTCATGTTTTTTGCCTTTCTTTTTTCTTGTTGACCTTTTTTCAGCACAACGTAGCTCGTGCCTTGGCTGTTAACAATAAATGAAAATTAAATTCAATGAACTTAAGCCTTATTAAAAATGTCTAAATTTGGATTAAAAACCATTAACAGTTCAACAAAATAACCACAATACTAGTTTTATTTTTTCTTACCTTAAATAGTTTTTTGTTTAAATTTTAATACGACACTACATAGTAAATTTAGAATAAATTTTGTTTATACAGCTTAGGAGCGGTATAGAATTATTGTAAACTCGGTATTAGGAAATTAATGCCCCTATTGCGGTTCTCCACTTTTGTAACAGTTTGGTTGTCTTTGGTAAATTTGCATTGCCATTCTCAACTCGACTGGCAGTTGGCTTTTCAGTTGTGTATCTGTTTTTTTCGTGGTATTGCCGTTTTCAACTTTGTAAAAGTTTGGTCGACAGAAACGTTATAAATACACAACTGTTTATTAGTAGTTGAGTTGTTTTCAGTTTCAGTTGACTTTCATTTTTAAAAGCAAAAAAAATAACAATGGAAAAACCGTAAGTAGAAAGATTTGTTATACTGTATATTAGAATTTCACAGCATTTAATACATTCGTAGATCTTTGAAAATTACAACTAAAGCACAATTTGAGAGGCTTGTTAATCTAATGGAAAAAACCCAAATTTGGTATGACAAAAAATCAGTGTAAAGATATATGATACTTTAACACATAACTTTAATATAGGAGGAATAGCCACTACGCGAACAGGTGTTTTTTTAATCCAGCAAATAATAAAACGCTTCCTTATTTAGTCGGAAATAACTTTTAAATCTACAAATTTAAAATTATTATTTAGTTACGTTACTAATTATAAGTTCTTACTTGGCATTAGGTAGTTCAAGAGAGTTGGAATCATCAGGAATTTTTCTTCTTATAAGTAGCACATCTGTACAAGAGTTTTCATTTTCATCATCATAAAATAAATCGACCCTAATATCCATTGTAAATACTTTTTATTCAACACAACAATTAAAAATACTTTTAGTTTAAAAAATTATTTAATTTTATAAAATTTTCACTTGTCAAACGTTATATTTAAAGTTGGCAAATCGATATTTTAAGTTGGCAACTTTATAGCAAACTCAACTAAAAACCGTTGGGTATCACAATACCTAAAATGAGTTTGGTTGTGCATAAGTTGGGTTGACTCTCACACGACCAAACTGAGTTGAGTGGAGAACCGCAATAGGGGCATAAGGTTAAGTTCTTGTATATACAGTATTGTAGCGGTATAGTTTTATTGTAAATACGACATTACAAAACTAAAGTCGTATATTTGTATTAAGTGTGTTGTACCGGTGTAGTATTTTTGTAAAAACAGTATTAAAAAACTGAGGTTGTAATTTTGTATTTTCAGTGTTGAGATGGTACAATATATTTGGAAGAGTCAACATTTTGTATTTACAGGGTCGCGGCGGTACATAATATTTAGAAGAGTCGAAATTTCTGCCTGGGTTCTCACAAGAAACATGGAATTTACAGGTAGTTATAAATTTTCTAATTTTTCTTTTATCAAAAAAAATCGTCAAAATTTAAAAGTAGTTCACAGATTATTGTTCATTTGGCTACACTTTTATCATTTTTTTGCAACCTTGTCATGTCTACAATGTATTTAAGAAATATTTCGCAAATTTTCAGTGAAAGTTTCAAAGAAACGTTTTAGCAAAATAGGATTTTAAAAGAAACAAAATTGCAGGGCTTATTCTACCAAATTATTTTTAGCCGCCGAGTCAATGAAAGAAGTTGTCGTAAAACATGGGCAGTTGTCGTACCATGAAAATATTGTGCTTTAACTTAAAAAAAAAATATTTTATTCTTTAAAATAAGATTTCTTTTTAAAACAAAAAGAAAATCTGAAAACGAAACAGGAACTTGAACCAGAAATACGTGTTCAGGGGCAGATGAAACCATGGAGTCTGAGACGGACAACGTTAACATCGCTGCAGGTACTTTCAAATAACATCAAAAAAAGGAGTCAAAGCGGCATTTTTGCAGTGTTTGTAAACAGCTTTTCGTGAACCAAAACAATCATTTTCAGCGACATAAACAAAAAAAAAAAAAAGAAACACACAGTTATAAAGAAATCGCTTAAAATTGCTATTTGTGCAAACTTATGAGACTCGTTTCATGAAGCGCCTTTTTAACTTCTGTGTTATTTTTAACAATTAATGTAAATTTTCAAGAAACTACAATAAAAAAAATAAATTAAAAAATAAATAAAAAACATGCAACAAAAAAATTTGTGTCTAAAAAGTGAAGTGTGTGCTTAAAAATATCTAAAGAAAGCCAAAAGACTTATTTGCTCAGATAATTCAAGAAATTTTTGTTTTCATTGTTGAATTTTTCGTTGAAAACGACGGAAGCATATAAAAAACTCTGTTTGTATAAATGCACAGTTGAACATCGCAATTATTGGTTTATGTAAATGAGTTCTCATAAAAATTTTAACAGTTCATTTGCACATGCACAGTTTGCACAGATTGCTAGACTTTTAAGCGCTATCATGAAAACCCTTAATGTAAAAGAGGCTTCTGAAAGTTAGCTTTAGAGATGTCCCACGAATAACGGAAAACGTATACGTAATTAAAATGTTATCATCAAGAAAATGTTTCATAAATATTTTTCAAGTCGATTACAATCGAAAGACCATTTGGGCAAATTTTAAAATAAATCATTTCTTATATAGCCAACAAAGATTCTTTAAAGAAAAGAAATGGTTTATTTATTCCTGAAAAAAAAACAAAGCATTTTCTTCCATTTTCTTTAATTTTAGTATTTCAAAACTCATTAGTGTTAGAAAGCAAACTGGAAGTAGTCGGTAGCGTAAATGAATATAATTGAGTATCATTCCAGTGAAAGCACAAACACCCACACAAACAAGGACCTAACGATGATAACAGCAAGAACTGGGACACATAAAGTGGGTGGGTACGGAGTAGGGGGGCATGTGGGTGAGGGAAATAAATTTCATTAAATCTAATGTCCGTGAGAAGATCATAAACAAGGGAGTTTGTAGTTGTCAGCCAACATTTGTTGCGAACAAGCGTTTCTCTTTATTTTCTTGCTTCCATTTTGTTTCATATTCATTTAATGAATAAGTCTTTGTGGCAACAAAACAAAAAAAAAAAAAGCAACACAACAGAAGTAACAAAATCAAAAGTTTAAATTAAATGAAACATAATGAAAATAAGTATAACGCCAACTACTACTACAACTAGAAAAGTAAATAGCAAATGACACATTTTCACACACGAACAAAAGTCTATAATGATGTTAATACTCATACAAACACATATAACAATAAAATAAACAGTAGGATAAAAGGGAAGTTTTAAACAAAAACGTAAAACAACAAAAAAATTCAAATATAACAGAGCAGTACAACAATAACGAAACGAACACGACAACAGACAGAAATTGTTAGGAAACGATATAAGCTGCACATACCTTAGATGTATTATCTTCTACCCAGGCATCTGGCTTACCATAATCCGGTGGATTTGCAAAGGGATCATAGCCCAGTACTGACAACATGGGTGCTATGTCAGCCATATCTCTCACCACATCTTCTGGTATATTTCCCACCCATTTCGACAGCGCCTCTAAATTAACTGGCTTAATTACCTGGTCTGATGAACCTTCAACTCTGCAACAAGACAAAAATAAAATAAATTAATGTACAAGAGAAAATTTTTTAATAAGAAAAGCTAAATTGCTTTGTTAGGTTCATGTTTTGTTAATGCTTGCAGTTCAATGCAAATATTTCACAATCACGATTAAGATTAAAAATATGCCTATTCATCGTCACTATCGATAAATCGCTCTTTCAATGATTAAGCATTTTTATGCAAAATTACAATAACAAACATTTTATGCAAACTTTAATTCTTAATAATAGAATTACCCAAAAACAGGAACATTTATTCATCATTGAGGCAAAGAAATTAAATTTGCTTGTTCGATTGAATGTAATTTTAACACAAGGAAGTCCATTCCTGCTTAAATTAAAAATATAAACTACAGAATAATCTCAAAAGCAAGATCCATCTTTCGGTCACGTAAAGTTTAAAATATTTTGCCCTAAAATTTAAGTTTTGTGCAATTGCGATTTAGAATAAAATGTGCAATTAATAGGGATTACGATTAAGATTATTATTGACTTGCAAACTCAATGTTTTATACTATTTTTTATTTTTATTTTTGTTTATTTTTCTTTTTTTTTTTAATTTACGAAGAAAGACACTCTTAACAAAAACATGAAGCATAAAATTTTTTTAACTTTAACTTTTTGGTAATGTTTAAAGACAATAGGGAAACTGTGTACAGACAAAAATATAAAAACATTTATACTAACTAGAACATACACATGCAGTTTTGTTCATTGATTGAAAAAGCAGACTCTTAAAAGATGGTCTTATTTTAAGAAGTAAAATGTGTCAAAGAACTCAGAAAAAAACACATTTTTCAATATGATCACCGCCAACAAAACTATTTTTATAAAACAAATTTTAAACATATTATAGTTTTTTCCATTACCCCTCTTGGGAGCATATGGCTTCCACAAACCACCACCATCTTGCAAGGTTGCTCTGTCCCAGTTCTTGGATTGCTATTTTGCATTGTATCAGTTTCGGTAATCGGTTGTTGTTCCAGCTAAGTAGATGGTTGGGCTGTTGTATCAGGTCCTAGGATAATGGGGCTGCCATCTGTCATTGCCTAGAAACATCGCCCTCTGAGTATTTGGTGTAGTGGTGGGGATCCTTGCTAACATTTGATTCCATAAAAAGTTCGGAGGCACCCATAATATGGTTGTGGCTTCATAATGGATGACTAATTTAATCATAATGTGGTTGTCGGTGACAATAACATGTTTCAAGTAACCATAATATGTTTAAAATTTTTTCGTTAGCAAGTTTTGTTCCAGGTGAACAATCGAAAAATGTGCTTTGTCTGCGCAGAGCCATTTTTAATTGACTTAGCCAAGACTTTAATATGGTAACTAGGCAAAGTGATAATGATCATATCAGATATCCTTTTCCAAAAATTTTGAAAAAAAAGGCTTTTATATTAATGCTCGGGATTTTCTAAATAAAAATAAAAAATTAAATAGTGGAGAATTTTGTTAATAACTTGACCCCAGCACTATGTACCGCGTCAAAATTTCACCATGAAACTTATAAATAAATTTTGTGAATTTCAGCCAAATAGAACTATAAAAAAACCTATCGCGATTAAACTTAAGAGAACCCTAGCACCCGACTAAGATAATTGTTGGTCCAAGTTTTGTGTCAATCGATCAGGAGGTTATTGAGTTTTAGTAGCACATTCACGTCCCAAGCATTTATATATATATATATATATACATATATATATATATATATATATATAGATGTAGATGAATATCAAAAATAAATAAGGATGACCAAAATTCAATAAAGATTTATGCTTTAAAATGTCTGGACAAAAATAAAAAGTTCCTTCAAAGGCTAAAACATTCCGAACACAAATTGATTTGCTAATAGTATAAAAACTCAGACTTGTTTAATTTATTTATAATTTTTTTCAAATATCTACCCAAAGAATTTAAGTCAAACGATTCGATTTTTACCTTTCATTTGTTATCCACTGATATCAAAAAAAAATCTGATCAACATAAACGGATAACGCTGTTATATTAATTTAATGGACATAAATCCACGTTTAAAAAACTGTGTTGCAACTTGTGTCTTCTTTTTAGGTGTTCGAATTAATAAAAACCTAAGCGGCAAACAATCAGATCTACACGTCAAGTCCAATGGAACTAATAGGCAGTACAAAGTCTGGCAAAAGCACCAGCCTAAGTTTTGCGTTTATGGCCCTGTTTCCGACCCACAATTCGTTCTGATGTCAAACAATATGAAATATATTAAGTTTAAGCTATTTAGAAAAAAAACCCCAAAGCCGAAATCTTTTCGTGATTCTATGCCGTTTGTGAAGAAAAACACGGCTTTAATTTTGCTTGTAATACTGACTTTCCACGTTGCCGGTCATTATATCCATAGACCAATTCAAGATCTATGCCATTGTAAATATTTTCTATCAATTGTGAATGACTTCTGTAGTTTAGATTACAATCAAAAGCTGATTGATAAATATAAATAATTATTTTCTACTGCACAAAAAATAAAATCTTGTAATAAATAATTTTATTCCCAAAAATAACTTTGATAATAAATCTTAAAAAATATTTAATTTTGAGTACTAATATGTATTCTATATTGAAGTCCTGTACTAAAGTACTATGTTGTTTTTCTGCGGGTATATTGAACCTTTTTTATATTTTTTATTGTTTCTGATTTTTTAACCAGAACTACTTTAAACTGCAATTCATGTTTTCATTTTGCATCTGTATGAAAATGTAAATGTTATGAATTCCCTAAATTTCATTTTGCTTTAAATAAATTTAAAAAAAGTACATTGTTCAGATTTTATGATAAAAATGCGGTCTAGGTACGGTTTCGGCAGAACTTTGCAAAATTTCCGGAAGTTCGGTGTCGGTTCGAAAAAGTGCGTTCGGTAGGACACTACTTAAAACGCATTTCATACTTTAATCTTCGCTCTGACAGGATACCTGTACGGAGGATATACAAAACAATCAATAAATTTTTTTCCTATGCTAATACCGCGAAGCTCAACGCTTATCTGCAGGAGACCAGAATCTCTGGCGGGAATCGATCCCACAATCCAGGCACTGTTAGAATAGCTCAGTAACAACTAGCCTACCTGAGACAATAATAAAAAGTATAATTTGAACTCTGCTAATACCAAATCGAGTTTGTGAAGAGGGCGTCAAGTTTGGTAAGGATCTGAAATAAAGTTCTAGAATCCTAATTGCACAATTAGCCGACTTTCCCTTCTTTAGAACCACCTCAGCTTAATTTTAAGAACACGTTTGCTAAATATGTTTTGCAATTTCATTGAAATTGGACTTTAGAAAAATTACCCCACCATAAAACAAATAATAAATCAGTCTTTTTTAACTCTTGCTAGACCAAACAACTGGACATAGATTTTATGTTAACCATTTTCGTTTTCTTTTTAAAAATAAATGTGTATTGTTTTGGTTCTAGTGCTCTTTATAATTTTCGTTGTTTTGAGTTCTATTGTTTATATTTCTTTTTGCATTATACACATACCCACACATAATTGTAAGTTATGGCGGAAATTAGTTTTTGTTAGCACCACTAAAGCTTCAATAATTAGTTTCACTTTTAGCTTTGTGTAATTTTTTAAGACCATTCTGGAAGCAGAAGTAGAACATCAACCAACATCACCATCATCATCATAAAAATAAGTAGTGTTAAAACCAACAGGGATTATTTGCAAAAAAATAAAAATATATATGGGGGATTTCATGTCAAGTGACCCAACTTTTGAAATCGATGTCTTCCGATTTGGATGAAATTTGCACCAAGGTTAAGCCTATAGTACACGGCATGTAAAAAAAGACACATGCGCATGTGGTTCTGACGTAATTTTGACGTAATCAAACAACACGCAATGTTTATTGTGGCTTTGCATTGACGTCAAAATTACGTCAGAACTACATGCGCATGTGTCTTTTTACATGCCGTGTACTATAGGCTTTAGTCTTATTGGATAGTAGTTTAGACACAAATTTTCAACAAGATCGGTCAAAAAGTTTCTGAGTTAGAGGGGGTAAAAATTTGACATTTTGGCCAAACCGGTGTTCTTTTTCGTCCATGTAACTTATTATCTATTGGTTTTAGCAAAATTTGTCCCAAACAAATTAGATAGCTATTTCTTCAAGCTATCGAAAAAAATTTTTTTTGTATATTTTTAAATTTTAAAATTTTTTTTTGTTTTTTAAATTTAAAACTTATTTTGTATTTTTTTTGGAAACGGTATTTTTTTTTTTTTTTTTTTTTGCTCAAAAGAAAGCTTATGCATTTTTTCTTTAGGTAGTTTTGGTCGCTTAGTGGGATGAGAGTGGGATATGTATAAAAAAAAATAATTTCTAACTCAAGACGAGGGTTTTTCAATTTTTAGCATATGAATTTTTTCCTTTTTATGTGTAATTATTTCTAAAATCTAAAAAATAAAACTTATGCTTATATTTCATCCAAATCGGAAGACATCGATTTCAAAAGTTGGGTCACTTGACATGAAATTCCCCATATATAAATACAATACTAAACAAACAAACAATAGAAAGGGAAATTGTGGAATTAAAAAAAAAAGTTTCTTTAATTTTTTTATAAGGAGGATTTCATCATAGAGAAACTAAAAAAGAGATACAACAACAACAAGCGTTTTAAAAACTTTATTGAATTGCATAATAAAAGGTCCTTTTTACTTTAATAAATATTTTCTATTAAATGTAGGAATATTTTTTCCATTTTTTGTTCTAACCAAGGTGAATTCAACTACAGGTGGTGTCGATACTGCAACAAGTAACAACACCAAAAACACAACAATGTATTTTTTTTTTTGTTGCTTTCGTTGATCGATATGTCAAAAATACAAGTAACTTTTGACATTTCTCTCTCTAAGTAAGAAAAAAAAGTAGCACAGCTGTGCTTTCAACGCCACCTGAAAAATGAATTCGCCTTGGTTCTAACCAATTAAAAAAGTTTTATGTCACTTTTGACACAGTTCACTGGTGTGCGTAATTGCTTTAAGGACTTTAGGTTGAGAGCACTGAAGTTGGATATCTAAAATTTACAGCAGTTACAGATAATGATTTATGAAAAATAAATTGTAATTTTTACTGTATTACTTATTTTATTCGCGTTTGCTGTTTTAAAACTGACTAAACAATAAATCTTAAAGACTGCTTGATTGGGCAAAATTTTTCATTTATGTGAATCTTTCATTCTCTTTCAGAAAGGTTAAATGAATTAACTCATTCTTTTCTTTCACCTTTCTCAAAGACACACAGCTTTCAGAATGAAGTGCCCATCTCTTTAATGAATGTTTAAATAGTTATTTTAAACACAAAAAACGATTTTTTATTATAAAATTACCTAGATTTTTTTTTAATTTAAAGAGTTGTTTAAGAAATATAAATTATGCATGCATTTACAATGTACATATCGTTACCTTGAACGCAGAAGACCCTAACTTACAAAAAATAAAAATCTACTTCTTCATTGATTCTGATATATTGCATCAACACAAATTTCTGCTACAACAAATTATGAAATCTTTTGACCAAGATTAGCGATTTTATTAACAAAAAGCAAACGGCCCATCTACAAAAAAAAAAAAAATATTATAAATGGTAAAGACTTAACTAACAGCATAATATGCAACATTGTCAAAACAACTGGCAGGGAGACGCATGAACGTATTTGACATAAAACTGAGAATGAAAGAAATATGAAAGAAAAAAAGATGAATCCGAATGATGAAAGAAATTGAAAGAAAATACAGAAATATTTCATTCTTTCACTTAAGTGAATCATTCAGTTGAAGTAATTCATTCATGAACGATACAACCCTAATATGCTTCAAATGCCTTTATATGTATTTTTTAATAACGTTAAGTATCTATGAGCTTCCGTTCGGTAAAACAATGCTCTCCTATTGCTAGGATATAATTTTCATCTAATAGATTTATTTATAATTTGATAAGGTAACTATACTTTTAAAAATCTTATGGGTGTTTTTAGCCATACAGAGAATGCCTTAAAGTTTCAACACAAATCAACATCTGCTAAATTAACAAGATGTTGACAAACAAAGTAATTTTCGAAACTTATATACACTTACACTAAGGAAAACACCCAGCAAACACAGAAGTTTAATATCAAACTTGTTGCTTTACACTAAAGCCTCTAGTACACGGAATGTAAAAAGCCACATGCGCATGTGGTTCTGACGTAATTTTGACGTCAATGTAAAGCCCCAATAAGCATTGCGTGCTGTGTGATGACGTCAAAATTACGTCAGAACCACATGCGCATGTAGCTTTTTACATGCCGTGTACTAGAGGCTTAAGCTGTTACAACAATCATTTTACCTTATTTGCCTTGTCAAAAAGAATAACAACAAAGTAACAACTGAACAGAATACAATTTTCTACCCACCAGTAAATTTTATATTTGAGGATGATTTGTAAAGAAAAGGTTTTTGAACCAAGTGAAGATTGTGTTTTAAATTAATTTAAGGAGGTGTATTTATTTTAACTATAAGTTTTATTTACCTTTTTAGCATGAAACAAAGAAAACAAGATAGTGCACTAAAATTTAAAAAAACATTCTTTTTCTGCGCATGTACGTCATAGTAGCAAATGAGCACAAACATGATCACGCAAACACGTGTATGTGCTATGCTGAATGTTTGTTTACATTTAATTCTCTTTACTACAGTTGCGTAAAAATGACGTCAAAACGAGAGTTAAAAGTTAACGGACCTGCGCAATGCACTATATTGTTTTCTTTGTTTCATGCTTTTTAGTAGAAATTATCTTTACTGGGCATTTACACATGAAAGTAGTTTCTTGAAAGCCGCAATACACTCACACTTTTTCACTAACACATTTAAATTTTTCTACTTTCAGTCCAACTTTCAGCTAGCTTTCAATGAAAATTTCAAGAAAGCGATTTCATGAAAGTAAATGACAATAACTAAGCAGTGTTACCAATTGAAAATTTTTTTTTTCGTATATATAAAGAATTTTAATATATTTTTTCAACTAAATATTAAGAACACAATGATTCTAATTAAAATTTATAAATATAATGAAAACTAATAAAAATAAATATTATTTTGAACGAATGCCTGAAGTTCGGCGTGAATAATTGGCTCGACAACTCTTAAGCTTGAAATAAGCAAAACAATAAGAGAAGAAGAAGATAAATTTTTGGTAGAAGTTTGCCCTTTGACGACATTTTCAAAATAAAATTTCACTTTCTTGAAAATTTTCATGAAATTTTATTATTTTTTTTTAGAAATTTTTGGTGATAATACGTATACAGAAATTTCATGAAAGTACTTTCATGTGTAAATGCAGCGTTACGTTTGGAAAACTAAATATAGTTTTTAACAGTGTTTAAAGAACTAGACTAAAAGTCGCAGAAACAACAAAATTTTATTTAAAAGTTTTATTAAAAAACGTTGAGAGCTACGAGCAATATTTTTACTACCACTAATGCTACATTTCTTTAGCTTCTTGGCAATAGTAGTAGTCGTAGCACAAAAATTAAATTTTTATATCAGCAGAGTTTTCAGATATCATTTGCTTAATTAAATTAAATTATTATTAAATTATTACCAGTATGACATTTTATTCGAAACTAAATACATTTTAGTGACAAATTTTGGAACGAAATTGAAATAAATATCTAATTATATTTAAGCAAATGGCTAGATTTTGATAAATCATGTGTTCATATAAGTATGTAGCACAGGGGGTTGAGATTATATGATAAATTTATTGGGCTTTCAAATCTCTGATATATTAAAAATTTAAACGATTTATTTTTATGATATAAAAAATTTTCAGTTCATTTTATTTATTTTTTTTTTTGTTTAAGAAAAGTTGAAGCTTTAAAATAATTATTTCTTCAGCAGTATAGGAGCAAACAATTTTTAACACTATTGAATTTTTATCTAAATACAAAGTGACACTTCCTTGTACTTTTAACTCGTAATAATATTTATTAATTAATAATATTTACAATCAACATGTTAAGAGCATTCCTAATATGTTTTCCCTGAATATTCTATTTTTTTTGACAAGACAGGTGAGATGTTTCTTAGCATAAGAATTATCCATTTTCATACGAAATTTCATTTTGGGTACAACTAATTTTAGTCAAACTTTATTATAATTCATAAAAAAAAATTTAAGCAAAATCAATAGAACTATTCGTCCAAAGTTTTGAAATAAATAATGCTAAAAAAGTTAAAAACAATTTTCTAAAAATGCTAAATAAAATGCCAAATGCTAAATGAAAATTTTGTAGCTAAATAGAAATTTTTAATGCTAAATTTAGCTGCAAAAATGCCAAAATGGCCACACTGATTATAATACGAACAAGTTAGCTTTAGGTACTGTCAAAATTAAAGAAAAGCCTTTCAAATATATAGCATATTAAAAAATACTTTAAGGTGGCCATAATGTACCCTACAAGAAATGCATAACCAAAACCAAAAAAAAAAAAACAATTTACTAATACACTTGCAACAATTTTACATTCGTTGCTCCACTCTAACACATATGTTAGAGTGGAACAAATAACACAACCTAAATAATGCCAATTTTTAAATATAATTTTTTCACACGCGTGGCCTGTCGACTCTTGTAAAAAAATGTAATTGCTTAAATGTTAGTTCTGTGGTTTAAATAAAATATTACAAAAGTTATTTGCCATGTTAAATTTAAAAATAAATTTGCTTATCTTCTTTGCAACAACGTTGCTTATTAAAGTAAAGGAGGGCATACTGATGGCGGCTCCAGAAAACGTGGTGGTAAATTTTCTGGAAATAACAGGTCATGTACGAAACAGTCGTGTTAAAAGAAGTGGTCTTCAAACAGGTAGCGGTCGTTCGGGTGGTTGCTTTGGCCGGGATACTCGTTAAAGATTTGGTGGTGATAATTAAGGACCAAATTATACCAAATATTTAAAATCCTTTTGACTTTTCAAGTATGTATGCATGTATTTATTCGTCTTTTTAGTCACAAATTGTTAACAAAATAAAATTTCTTTATATGATCTACGAGAAATTTATTGGTAATGTTGATTTCAATTACTTTAATGCTGAAAATAAGGTGTCACCTATTAAAATTATAGGAGGACGTAGTGTTGTACGTTTGTCGGCGAAGAAGAAATCAAATTCAACGAGTAAATCAAGGGATCTAAATGATCTAAACGCCAATTTCTGGCCAGCATCACCTTTGGGTGAACAAAATATTAAAGTAACACCCCGATCACGAGTGTCAGTAGCTAAAAGAAACCTTAATTTGAGCTTGGACAACAGCGAAGCTGATAATTCCACGGATTTAGATTGTCTCAATTATTTAATTTTTAAAGGAACGCCGGATTGATATGAAAATTAAACTTAGATTATCCGAAAAGTAACAATAAGAAAAGGAACATTTGATTTTATAGGTACATATTGCTTAATATGATTGCTTAATATCCTTAATTATAAGGCGTCGGTCATCACGGTTAGCTTCACTGGATGAAGATCCTCTAGCGATACAGCAGCAAGAACAAAATATTTCACACAAAAACATAGTTCATAGCCCATCAGTTTATCAAACTCCAACAAAAAAACTGAAAGAATCATCCGAAGGTTCCCCAATACAATATAATGGGTATTTATAATTAAAAAAAAGCGGCTGAAGGCACTCGCAAAAGAAGCATTCAGTTATCAAGTGCTGTGGAAAAACGCATATTTAAAGATGATGACATCATAAGCACACCTTAACGTTCTCAGGTAGCGGTCATTCGGGTGGTTGCTTTGGCCGGGATACTCGTTAAAGATTTGGTGGTGATAATAAAGGACCAAATATTTAAAATCCTGATGACTTTTCAAGTATGTATGCATGTATGTATTCGGCTTTTTAGTCACAAACTGTTAACAAAATAATATTTCGTTACAGACCCATGTAAGAAAGGAACTTTAAAGAGCAGCCACAGAAGTGACGTTACGTGGTCCCACACCCACAACTATTATAAACTTTAATGAAGCCTGCTTGATTATATTTTTTTAATAAGAACTTTTTTAAAACTAAAATAAAAAAAAAACATTATTTTATAAAGGTTAGTACTAACCAATTTTTACGCTATGAATAACTAGTTAGTGCTAACCTCTATTTAAGTTATGACTAACTAGTTAGTGTTAACCATTATTTCCGCGATTACTAACTAATATAAAGCATAGTAGTAAGCAGTACAGATATATGTTCCGTAGTCGAGTGGAATTAATTAGTTAGAAAGAGAGGCAAAATCACATGTACACAAGAGTTTCGGTTAGTTTTTTCATTTTACTCTTAATAAACTAATAGAAACTTTATCCAATATAGTGGTCAAAACTACCGGTCATT
Source organism: Pollenia amentaria (assembly GCA_943735925.1). Taxonomy (NCBI): domain Eukaryota; kingdom Metazoa; phylum Arthropoda; class Insecta; order Diptera; family Polleniidae; genus Pollenia; species Pollenia amentaria. Next base: position 190,921,598 of record OX031008.1, on the reverse strand, counting down.
TTACTAGTAAAATGGCCGGTAGTCTTCTTGCAGGGTACTTAAATAAAGTTTAGATCCATGTTGCATAATTGTGCAATATTTTGTTTTCTTGCGAGTACATCAAATTAAATTGTAACACAAATTACAGCCCTGTCCTTGTTTACTTTATGTCTTATTTAATTTGCAAGCAACGTATTAAAAATTGGTAATTGTTGGAAATACTTATTAATAAAAAAAATTGATACAAAATTAAAATATGTAAAATTTCTCTTTTTTCATTCTTATTTTTCTTTATCCATTTAAATTTTTAATTATTTCAATTATAATTATTATTGTTTTAACAGCGCACAAACAGCTGATTCCGTACGGAATGTGCGTTCAGTTTGGCAATTTGCTTAAGCAAATGACATTTGACGAAACTTAACGAAAAGTTTCATTAACTACATTACAGCTGGCCACATATGTTTTATATGTATGCGCACAGTTGCTTAAGTTGACTTAAGCGATCTTATGCATATTATGGTTGGGCCTTTAGTGTTATTTGCAAAAAATTCCAGTAGCTGGGTAGCCGAATTTTTTTTTTGGGTGCTGTTAAAAAATAAGTTTTTGTTTTAAATTAAAGCAATTGGTAAGTACCAAATTAATGAATAATATATTCAATTGCTCTACATCTGTAGTTAATATTTTAAAATAAATAAATATCCGCATTAAGCCCAAGTGCACCTATTGGGGTAAGTTTTAAGTCAGCTAATTTGTTAAAGTGTATCCCATTACCATCGAAATAATATATTAATAAAATTGTGTCTTTTTTTTGCATGAATTGTTCTTGTTATATTGTATTTTTAAATTACAATAAAATAAAATGTTTCATGAAACACAACTACTTTTAGAGAAAAGACTATGAGTTGGTAAAGTAGTTCACTATACCGCATTACCAGCATTTGGTGAACCACATTACCTGCACATTGTTTAAAGTCATGTTTAATGGGACTTGCAACATTTTCTTAAAACTCTCTGAAAATGTGGGTTTAATATTTTTCGCAAATGGTTTCGTGAAGTCTTAACATATGTAGCATATAGATGGTGGCTAAGGCCGATTTGAATCGGACAAAAACTTAAAAATTGTCAATCTAAAAACAAATAACTATACCACATTACCAACACTTACTCTAAATTTTTATGTAGCAATAAAGTAGAATATGAAATATCAAAAAAGTATCATGTGCTATAAATCAAAAGCGCATACCAATTATTTTCAACCCAATCGTATAAGAAGACTAGATTATTTTACGAACGCCTGATACAGAAAACAACAACAACAATCTTTTTACGTTGAACTAACCCAGTGTTGCCCGAAGATTTTTTGAAGATATCTACGCATACTAAAAAACGGATTTTCCCTACACGTTTAAGTCATTAAACTCTAAGAAAAAAAAAAAATAGTTATACAAAACGAATTTTATGCGAAAATGTTTAGTAAAGCGTTTATAGCAAAAAAAAGTAATAAAACTTAAAAAAATAGTATGTACTTTTGGTTTAATTCAATGCAAAAACAAGAGGTTTTTTTTAAAAATAAATATGTATAGTTCTTTTAAACTTACCCCCGTATTCATTAACGATTATTATATTTAACAAACACTTATAAAACAGAATTTTCATAGAAAACTTGTGTTATATTGAAAAAAAATTATGGTTACGGTAGTTAATCTTTAAATGATAAATTTAATTAAATTCAGGTACAAAAGTAACAGGTTATTTAAAAAAAAAATATGTATTTTTTTAAACTGAATTTTAAAAAGTGAATAGTAGTGCATTCGTAATTAATGCAGCCTCTTCTACTGTTTTGCGGAAATTATCTTATAATACAAATTAAGCTTTAAGTTCAATTTGTTCCGCTTTTAAGTAGTGGTCTCTCTGCATCGGCATTTACATTGGGTAAAAAAACAAAATCCGTACCAGTTCCCATAAGTTTCGAAATACCACCTCGTCATTATAGTTCTTAATTTTTACTACTTTAAACCAAAACTGTTCCAAGTCCGTGTTTCAAAACATATTAATTTCACAATTTCGGAAAAATAAATTGTATGCGATTGTTCTCCACTCATACATGAGATAAATGAGGTTCTAGTTAACTTGTTAAGACAACAGTTAAAATTTGTTCCAAATTTTTTTTTTGTCCAAGAACATTTTCTGGAGTTAAGAATTCCATTTCTTTAAATATTAAATCATTATTAAAAATACATTTTTAAGTATTTAATATATTCAATATAAGAAAAATACCTACACAGAAAAAAGTGTTTTATCAATTAAAAAAATGGTTTAAAAAGTATTTAAATTTAATTAATGTGATAATTGAATAAATTATTTTTTTAGTTGAAAGAAAATTAAAAATTTAATTTTGATTGAATTAACATTTTAGTTGTTTTGAAATAAATTTTCAATTAAAATTGTAATTAAATAACAAAAAATCTTAATTGACTTTTTTTTCGTTAAATAAAAATAATTTAAACATGTAGAATTGTTGTTGGGAATTGTCAATATTTATTTAAATAAATTAACACATTGTTTGAAATGGCAAAGTTTTTTGATCACTTTTTTAATTAAAATTAAAAATATCGTTATTGAAAATATTTTTTCAAAATTATAAAATTTTTAATAATCAATATAATCATTTTGGTAATAGGTGCAAAATCAACAACTTGTTTGCTTGATATTATGAATTTAGAACAAATTTGGTGATAGGAGAAATTTAATAATTTTTTCTGTGTACATTTTGTCGAATATAAAAAATCGGTCCGATTTTCCCTACGCCCTCAATAAACGATATTTTTAATTTTAATTAAAAAAGTAATCAAAAAACTTTGAAATTTTAAACAATGTGTTAATTTATTTAAATAAATATTGACAATTCCCAACAACAATTCTACATGTTTAAATTATTTTATTTTAAACGAAAAAAGTCAATTAAGATTTTTTGTTATTTAATTAAAATTTTAATTGAAAATTTATTTCAAAACAACTAAAATGTTAATTCAATCAAAATTAAATTTTTAATTTTTTTCAGCTAAAAAAATTATTGATTCAATTATCACATTAATTAAATTAAAATACTTTTTAAACCATTTTTTTAATTGATAAAACACTTTTTTCTGTGTATTAGTATCAAAAAACCCTACATGTACGGATTCCCCCCCTACTTTTGACAACACTGAACTTATCCTAATGACAATTTAGTTTTTCGGCTACTTTATTGCTAGACCAAGAACCACATTAATTGTTTTCTGTACAACTTCTTAAAAATTAAATCGTGGAAGAAGGAATGAAACAAAAATAAACATTTATTGAAATTGTTAATAAAGCGATATTTTACAGATTTAACTTCAACAAAACTGAGAGTATCTCCAAACTTCAATATTCGACATAAGTTACTTGTCCACACACACATACAAACATATATGCATATATATACCGCAAATATAGCTTAAGCGACATCATTTTAAATTTTCGATTTTTTTTAATAAATGAATTTATTGGTAACACTTGCATCATCTTCTAAAATGTCATGGTCACATACGGTACTGTTACGATTTTATATCAAAAATAATTTTAGCTTAGGCGCCATCCTTCATACAAAATCGTTGTGAAATATAAATAAAAAAACCTTCTTCTGTAAAATTGTGTTTTGTCCCTTAAGCTTTTTTGCAGTAAGGGCTCGATATATGTATATATTTAATATTCAAACGGAATGGCTAAATGACAAAAACAAACATATAATAAGCTTTAATAAATAATAAGCCTTAAAAAGATTTTGCTATCAAAATCAATAAGGTTTAAAAAATTTTGGAACATTTGCCTATGTGTTTGCTGGGATGCCACACTGACAAATTTCCACATTTACCAATGTGTAAGCGTGAATCTGTATCTGTGTGTTTGTGAGTTAGCCAACATTAATATTAAACCTCAAATTAACAACAACGACAATGAAACTTAAATGATGACTACAAGATCTTAATAGACTTACTTGGAAAGAGGAACACCACCCGGTTTATTGATAAATTCTTCATGATGTAACACAGAATTATTCCAAGGCACATCAAGGAAACCCAATATTTTACGCATCCATTCTTCAGGATGCAACACCAATTGTTCGTAATAAACCTAAAAAAAATATAGGAATTCATGAAATAAAAATTAAACATAAGTATATCAGAAAATTTTCATATATAACAAAAATATTTATGTATGTGTATCCAAGAATGATAGAAATAAAGATTACGCCTTGCGCATGAGATGACGTAGTAGTTCCCTTATAAAGGTTACCAAGGCTTTTTTATTTGTGAAATTCATCATTTCTTGGAAAAAATGTATGTATTCTCCGAAACATCTTTCATACTTAGAAAAATATTAAATATTTAATTTCTCCCCTTAAATTAGCTTATGCTTAAAAAACCGAGAGGTGAATAGTAAGCAATATATTAAAACTTAAATTTTCCGAGTTTAGCCAAAATTTGTCTTTCTTTACATTTCCAGATCAGCGAAATCACTCCAGTTGTTCTTACATGCCGCGATTAGATGGGCCGTTTAATGTATATATATATATATATGTACATATACATATGTATAGATTTTAGCGAAGTCGTTTTTTCTTTGTTTCTTTTCCTGCCGTTGATGTCTGGTTGCTTTTACTTAAAATTATATGAACATTGAAGCATAATTCAATATGAATCCAATATTTGCATATAAAACGTTATTTTGTACCTATTTTTAACGCCTACTTCGTTCAGAAACTTGTCTATATGAGTATTTTTTAATTTAACATCCTTTCCTTCGCTTGAAAAAGATGAAGCTTTTATTTTAATATATTCATTCGAAATAGGAATGGCTGTATGACACAATCGGTAGGAGTAGAGCCAAAAAAAATCGACTTCGCTTATATAATGTATAAAACTCATTTAATTTCTTGGAGACGTAACGTGACAAAAAATGTACTTTTCTTTGAAAGTGCCCACATTGAGCTCCAACAAAAAATGCAACAAATAAACATAAAAAACTGTTTCAATGTCGTTACTTTTTTTAACACCTAAAATCACACAAATCAGATTTAAAAAATACTTATTTCTCAAAATTACAATATTAAAATTTTATTTTAGTATTATATTTTATAGGTTGCAGAAGAAAAAATTTCATATATTAAAAAAAAAAAAACACCTCCCTCAAAATTTCAGGAGTTTTAAAGAACAGTTTGAGGAATTACATAAAAAAAAATCAGCCAAAAAAAATTAGGTTTTTGACTTAGTCCATTTTTAAAATTTAATATTTTGTAGATATTACCTTTTTTTTATATATTGTTTGTAGCCCCAAGTATTCTCTTTAAAATTACATACAAATCATCTTCGTATGTGCAGTAGTTTTTAAAATATTGAAAAAATAAACTCAACACATTCGGCTAATTCGGCGAAATTATCTATGACATATCGAATATGGCGTATCTTTTGCAAAAAAAAATTTAAAATTTTTTTTCTTAAATATATGTTCCTTATATAATAAAAGGAACCTTCACACCAAATTTCATTCAAATCGAAGGGGGTCAGGTCCCAATCTTGGTCGATTTGACATGGAATTACACAAATATGAATAAAGGCATGTAGAACTTAAGAAGTTATTTAAGTTTAGATAAAGCAAATAAAAAACGACATCACTTTAAAAAACAAGCTTCTGGATAAGTGAAGAAAAAATAATAAGTGAAACAAATCAAGAAATAAGTAAATCCCAGGAAAAACTTTTTGAATTTTGGTAATAGGTCGTAGTTATTTCATACGTTACCTGGTAAGTAGTTGTCATTACAATTATCATTATTCTGAAAACCTCAATAAGTACTTGCTAGTAATGACCTCAGTAAGTACTTTTCACTACTATTATTTTCAGTAATGAATATTTGCTTACTAATAATCAGCTAAATAACTACTTATTTGTTGTCTGGTTTTCAGTACTGAATATTTACTTACTGGTAACTAGCTCTATAACTAATTATTAGGTCTATTAACTAGCGCAAATTAAATAAAAACTAGTTATTTTTTGGCTTCTAGTAAGTATTTTGTAAGTACTTACAATTCAACTTACTGGTAGTTAAATAATAACTAGATATTTTGTGACTTCTAGTAAGTGTATTGTAACTACTGAATTCTGTGGACAACTCGAACAAAAATAAGTAGTTATTCAGCCGAAAAATAAGTAGTGTTCATATGTCTCCAATGTTACTTGCTAACTTACCATGTAAGTAAACTTTTTGCTGGGATAAAAATAACAAACGTAAGAATTGAAAAAAATGTGTGAGAATGGAGTGTTTTATATGTGAAAAAAAGTTTTGTTTAATCGACTGTGCAGTTGAAGATTTGCCATTTGCTTTTCTCAAGTAGCGCCTATGTAGTTATTAAATATTTGTACATATAGTTCCTTCGGAAGACAATATTGATAACGACATCGAAGCAATTCTAATGGCCAACTGCAAGGCGAATTCATTTATCAGGTGGCGTTGAAAGCACAGCTGTGCTACTTTTTTTTCTTACTTAGAGAGAGAAATGTCAAAAGTTGCTTGTGTTTTTGACATATCGATCAACGAAAGCAACAAAAAAATACATTGATTTGTTTTTGGTGTTGTATACATGAATTCGCCTTGGCCAACTGCTTGTGGGCGACCAAAAACAATCGGATCATAAGTAAATGGGTTTCAAGCTGGTACGTTTAGGTTTTGACTTATACTTTTTTAAACTTATATGTATATTTTTGTAGATTGACATAGATTTCAAACATTTGTACCCAAAAGCAGAGAACCTGCATATACATTTTCAGAATTTTTGTTAAAAAATCGACTACTTTTTTGAAGATCGTATTAAAGACCCATCGAGCAACGTTTTATTTCAAACTATGTCGAAAATGAAATGCTTAAGCGAAAGTAGGTTTTATCTAATTTCTTATACATTATTTATTTCAATATTGTATTATCTCAATATTTTAATCATTTCAGATGGTGGTTGCGTTGGCATATTTTAACTTCTAAACAGTATTTTGGTATCAATAAAAGTCTTTAATGTTGACAACGGGAAAAAATGATATATACGCTTTTCTATACGAGATTCACAAAGAAGTTATTAAAAAAATATGAAAGTAAAATTCAGCCTTAAATATTAATATCGGGTGCAATTTTAGAACCATAAGAAACTGTAATTTATTATGAAGGCATAAAATATATCATGAATTCTGCGTTAAGTAGATATTTGTCTTTAATATAGATACTATAGATATTTGCTTTAAAATTTTTTTCATATTTAACTTAGAGTCTCCAAAAGAATCTATTTTAGTTTAATTATTTAAAATAAGTTTTTAGGGCAATTGTAGGCAATGTAGATGTGAGTTTGGTGGGGAAGCTGTTGTTTTTTAAAATGTTTGTTATAATGTGTTTTTATTATGAAATTGTGTATCACTTATGTTGTATACCCTAGAAATAAAATTTTTTGATGTATTTATAATTTGATTTTTGGGTTGTGTCGCGTGGTAATTCATTAACCTTCCTGAAGATGTTTCTTTAGTGTACCAATCAAACAGAATCATATTATTTTTGCGTATAATCTTTGAGTCTAAATACGCAATTTCTCCGTTTTTCTCAATCTCAGTAGTAAATTGTACCTTAGGGTGTTGTTTGTTAAAAGTTGACAGAATTGTGTCCTTGTCATCTCTGCGAGTTATCGCCAAAATGTCGTCTACATATTTGGCGATATATTTAATGTAAATATTTATATTTCCTAGTTCTGTAATTGCATCGTCAAGTAGGTTGTCAAGTATGATATCCGCTATTGTGGGTGATAGTGGGTTCCCCATTGGCATACCAAAGATTTGGGTGTAAATATTTTCACCAAACACAAAATAATTGTTGTCATTTAGAAAAAATTGAGTATTCTTAAAAATTGCGAGCTGGACATCTTTGTATGATTTTTAATAATATTCCATTTTTTCATAATTGTGTTTATTGCCGTCTGAATTGGGATGTTCGTGAATAGTGAAATCACGTCAAACGATATCAATATATCATTATTGTTAATTTTCACGCCGCTCAGTTGCTCCTTTACCCGTAGGGAATTTTTAACATTGTATTTGTCAGAAATTATGACTTTAAGAATGTTACCAACGTATTTTGATAACTGGTAACATGGTACCTGAACTGACGACACAATAGGTCGTAAGGGTGTCCCCTCCTTATGTATTTTGGGTAAGCCGTATATTCTAGGTGCAGTAGCCGCGGAACAAAGAAGTTTACGTTTTTCCCCTATATTAATAATATTATTTTTGTTATATTTGTTCATTATACATATGTATACATTTTTATGAAATTGCCTTTTTTACTATTATTTGGTAAAAAATTATCGTTTATTTACTGAAAACCCGTAAATTGATTATTTTGTGAAATAATTAATTTTAGGTTTTTTGTACGAAATATATAAAATTAAAAAATTCAATTATTTAGTTATTTAAAATATAAATTATGATAAATCAATTAATCAAGATTTTTAATTAGCAAAATAAGAATTAGTTTATTTATATGGAATTTAAATAAAAAATTCATTGTTTTATTAAACAATTGATCATGCATTGCATATGTATTGTATTTGGTATATAAACTGTTGTACATATACTATACATGAACATTAACCCCCATATTCATAAAAAATATTTTTGATTAACAAAAGGTTTATTAAACAAATTTTCATAGACAATTCGTTTCATGAACCTGCTATAAACCTAAAATATTTGTTATGAATATGGGGGTATATGTTTAACTATTTTTTCAATAAAAAAAAATTTTGTTGGTGTTTCAACGAAATTTGGTGACGTTTTTTATTCCTGGTTATTATATATAAGTATGAATATTATCGTTCACGTTATTATATTGTTAATTGTTTAAGTACACAGATTTTTAAGGCAATATAAATATGTAAATGTACACAAAGTAATATTTTTTAATCAAATATAGAATTATTGAATGTATTTATTACAAAAATTTGTGTAAAATGCCTACAAAGAATAATAAAAGTAATTCCTACTGGGGTTTGCTATTAGAGTAAAATGAAGTAGTTAAATTAAAGAATAATTATTCAATATAAATAATAGTATTATTCAAATTAACTCAACTCAGGACTTACATTTAATAAGATTTCTTCAATATTAATACAACAAATTTCATAAAATCGACTAAATTAACTAGTTAAGTTAAATAATAATCTTCAATATGAATCAGAAATTACTAGAATAATGAGTAAATTTGACTAATTTCTTTATTAAAATTTACTTAAATTTCTTCATATTTACATCCCGTTAAATAACGAAACACAATAATCAATTTCAATGACGAACGTCAGCATTAAAATTGGTTGCGGTTTAGACCTTTATTAAATTATTGAACGACAATAAGAAAGTTTTATGCGTTTCTTGTTAGAACTTTGAACTGGCTTGAGTAAAATATCATGATTCGTTACTGTTTAGGCACGAGAACCCTACATATTTTGCAGGGCATGAGAACCCTACATGAGTCGCAATAGCGAGTATATTTACTCGTCGTTTTTTTCCTTTTAACATCGGCAGGCAGTTGAATACTTCTTTTTTATTGGTAAAACAGTCAGTCCAGTATTAGAAGCAAACAGATCAATTTGTAAAACAGTCGGTGGAATTCTCTCAAAGTGTACTAAACCTTTCTTTTCCTCAAACTTAGTAAATAAATCGGTCAAAAAGTGAATAAATATTGTTTTCAATTAGAACCTTTAGCTAGGTGTGTGGATTTCTTAACAAAAAAAAAGGTGTTATCACCAGTTAACTGAAGAAGACATAATAAGCCACAGCAAACCAACTTGCCAGTGGTGGACTTGTTTCGTCGAGTGTCACAAAAAAAAAAAAAAAATAACATTTCTGAAACCAATTAAAGTACATGTTTATTTAGAAGAATTAAGTTGATTTTTACTTGTTGCACTCAGTATTTGAAAACGCAAACATTTTACAAGGAAACACCAAACAAAGTGAAGGGCGTCTGTGTTGCTTTCTAAGACGCTTTGTTAGATAAGCTCTTTGGAGATTTCAAAGGTCGGAACCAGAGGCCCTCAAACAGAGCTTGCCAACCGCAAAGGATAATCCAACGTAGGAAGTTTCACAAAGGAAAAGGCAGCAGAACAAAATCCCTAATTGGTCGAGCAAGACAGTAACCTCCCAGGGAAATATCCGCCAAATAGTAGGAAAGCGCAGCTCATATCACCGCCGTGGAATTACCCGCAGCTTGACACCAACCCCCACTCATCTAGATACCAGCTCCACCGTAAGTACTATCCAATCATTTTCATACTTATAATTTTACCCCCGTGTACCCATACAGTTACAGTTTTAGCCGAACTAAAATGATTTTTAGGAGGGTAATTTGTATTAGACCTATGGTAAATTATGGACCAATCATCCCAAAACTCTGAAGACTGATTTCTGGTATTACAAAAAATAAATTAGAATAAATTTCAATACAGCAGTGTAATTAGTTTTAGCGTTATTTCACTATTTTATTTTCAGTAAATTTCACAAATTTGCATGATATTTTTTGTGGCCATATGAATTTAAGCGTGAAATTTTACCGCAATATCTATATCTGTGATGGCTTAAAGCAAATTTAATTATTTTCCCAAAGTGGACTTTATTTGGTTTTAGGCGCAATAAACTGTATTCCGAGAGTAGGGTTTATATGGGGCCTAGGCTAAATTATGGAAATTACGAAATTTGGCCGTGTGATTTCTATAAAACTGTGACGTCCCGATAGCATTATTAATTACGGTTTTAGGCGTACTAAACGGTTTTCCGGGTGTAGGGTTTATGTGCGATCTAGTGTAAATTATGGACGTACCAAATTTAAGTATGCTAGCGTTATTTATTGCGGTTTTAGGCGTACTTAACTGTTTTCCGCGAGAAGGGTTTAATGGGGCCTATGGTCAATTATGGACCGATCTTCACGAAATTTTACAGTATGATTTGCAGTCGTATAAAGCGAATTCGTGCATTTTTCCACCATTGGTGTTAGTTTTTGTATCAAAATTATCAATTTTTTTAGGGTGGTGGTTCCACATTTTGATTCATAGTTCTGATCCTACTGAAACTGCTTAGGATAACTACAAGCAATTTGAGACCAAGTTTGTTCTCTTCTTTTGCGTTTTTCGAAAGTGATGGTGTTTTCAAAAGACGGACAGACGGATAGACAGACGGACATAGCTAAATCGACTTAGAATTACTCAAGGAGCCATAATATATATACTTTATAGGGTCTTAGATGTAAAAAAAGACAAAAAAAAAAAAAAAAGAGATATAGTGATAGAGAGAGGTCGCAAGAGAGATGGATATTTACAAAAAATTTAATATTTTTTTTGCATTCACACATACACAGACGGACAGACCGAGAAATAATCTAGATGAATAAAATGGCAGACAGACCACATAATAAAGGCAGTAAAGTCACACTTACGTAAAGATAAAGGTATTGACGAGAAAGGTAAAGGGAAGAAAGAGTGGGAGGTAGATAAATAGCTACTGAGATATTGTGCGCAAGAATGCAGCTGACATTTTCAAGAGTATATTTAATTTCATGTTATTCCTTTACGTTATTAACCTCAAAATGTGCGGTTCTAAACGCGATATGTATCACTTGCATGGCTGAATGAATGGTGGATGTCAGTTGCATACATAAAATATTTAAAATTAATTTTATATAAAACAACAAGCTTAATAAGAGCGATTATAAAGTGTTGGAGGCTTAAGTAACTTCTGCTTTAGTTGTCGTAAGTGTTTTAAGCTTAAATTTATTGTATTGAAGAAGAGGTTAACAGCTTGTGTAATATTCGTAAGTTGTTATGCTGTGTGTAGTTCAACTGAAGTGTTTGCCCTAAAATATAAAGAGTTCTATGCACGATTAAAATGTTTAACTATCAAGTTTATAGTTTGAGTAAAAAATTTATTATTAAAAAAAAACAATTTAGATATTACGTCAAGCACGTATACACGAGCATGGTAGAAAGCTTTTTGATCTTCTATAGACCTCTTTAAAGGGGTACACACCACAGATTACACACAGATATGTCACGAGACGAATAATTTTTTTTTCTCTTTCTTAGAAAGCTGCCCTTTAGTCATTTCTCTTTGAAACATCTTTTACACAGAGTCTCCACCTAAGAAAAGATATAAGATTTTTATATCAGCAAATGTCAAATTCAATCGCAGAGAATATTATCTTACGTAAGGGCTCTGAAATAGTGTTAGTATTAATATTATAATAAATGTTATGAGACAGTTGTTATGAGAAATCTTAAAACAACTATATTATAAGATGAGCTGTCAAAAATACACATACATATAAAACAATAATAAGGCGCTATCAATAAAATGTTTAATTATTTTTAGTAAAAATAGTGGAAATCTTGTGAAAAGTGCTTAAAACAATATTAAACACTAAAAACAAGGAAAAGACTAAAAAAGGGATACAACCCGACACAAGTTTACTGTACGAAAATCAGAAAATTATAAAATCTTATAAGATACATGTTCCCCTTGTTTAAGATAAAGATTAACATGAAGAAATTTGCTGTCTCTATCTGCCGACGTTCTCTCACATATTATATCAGATATTATCTGAAGACCCCATGTTATGCCGCAATACAATGAACACAAATTTATTTAGTTTAGATTTATTTGCAAAACTATTGTAAAAATTACCTTTGGAGGTGGCACTTGTAAATAATATTTAAGTAAGTAAATAACATTATATAACAAAACAATATTCCTAAATATGTACATTTTTTGCACAAAATAAAACGTTTGTTGAACTAATGCTTTTGTTAAACGTAGTTTGTGTTTTGTTATTTTTGTTTTGATCACGCAATTTGTGTTGATTGCATCGGCCTATTTTTACATATTGCTACTTCACTACCAAAAGACGCTTTTTGTCTCTTTCTTCGAAAGCTGTCCTCGCAACTGATTTGGGCCTTTTTCACATGTCACTTTTTACATATATGTATCTGTGTATAATCGGTGGTACACAATATCGAATATGAATGACAGTTTTGCTCAAATTTTTGCTTGTCCGATAGTGTGGCCGCTTATTTTCGTCAGTCAACAGCCAACCGAGACTTATACGTACAGTAATCCCCTAATTTACGTCGCCTCGATTAACGTTGTTTCGGTTTGCGTTGCCAAATTTTGTGTGACTTCTAAATTTAATTTGCGTCGCCATTCGATTTACGTCGCCATATTTGCTTATGTTTTATAAGCAGAAATCGGGAAATCACAGTTTTTAGTTAAATGTTCTTTTAGGGCTTTCATGCGTGTGTAGCTATTCCTATCTATTCATATGGATTCAATTTTGTTTTTCTTGTCAAACACAACGAACAGAAATATGAGATCAACAAAACACAATCACCCCAGTTATGAAAATTTATGAAATATATTAATTTATGAAACATTTTTCCCTTTGCCCATTTTTACAATAGAATTTAAATAGAAAAATGGGAGAAAGGACAAACTCCCGAATATGTAGTGGAAAGGGTATTATGCGTTTGTGCTAATGTCTGTAACACCTTAAAATATTGGTCTAAGACCCTACTTTTAGTATACCGATCGACTAAGAATCACTTTTTGAATCGATCTAATGATATCCGTTCGTTCGGCTGGCTTTCAGTTCGTAATTTTGGAGATAATTTAATTAAATTTGACATACATGCCAATTGAAAATAATGAGTATCGGTTCATAATTTCACATATCCCCCACACAATGTTTTTTCGGAATTGAGTATTTGTACCCATAAACCCACTTATTATGTTGGCATTTAGCTTAAATTTGGTCCAAACTTATCTCATTGCAATTTAAATCATCTTAAAAAATTATATTGGAATTGGTCCATCCATATTTGACCAAAGTTCCCATTCAAATACTATCCCGAAAATATCTCTTTTACAAATGTTGGTATTGACACAAAATTCAGCGCACTTTAACGATAGATTCTGTGTCATAGCAAAACGTGTTATTTGTAGATCCAAAATGAACTATACTAATCTCTTATATATGAAAATATCTAAATAATATTCGGCATAAAGAACTTTTACATGAATCTTAACCTCATAACATTATTTTTTCTTGCGGGTCCATGATTGCCGATGGGGCCCAAATAGGGTACACTTTTGAAAATTTGTTTTTAAATATACTTTCTTACTTGTTTAATTCTGTAAATGTTTTGTAATTTGTTACATTTGTTGTCTTTATGTTTTTAATAAAGGTACATTTTATAGAACACATATAAACATGTTTAAATTCGATTTACGTTGTTTCGATGTACGTCGTCATTTTCCGGAACCAATTGCGACGTAAATCGAGGGACTACTGTATTGTATATATTTCACTGGTCTTATTGCTGATATTTTTGGCTTTTCTAAAATTTTTGGGAAAAACGTTTCCTGATTATCTGGCTTAAGCAACCACTGAAATGCGCATAGAAACAGCTTATCCTCCAACAATACATTTTCAGTTGTTTCATCAAGAATAAAAATAGGGAAATAAAATCTTTTAATACATAGCTTAAATTTTTAAAAATTCAATTCTAAATTGCATATTTATAACTGCCGAAGGCCTGAAGGACAGTAATGAATATTCTGTAAAATGCAGAGAGAGACTAATAAGGTTTTTTTTTAATTGAGTCAGTTCTGATAAAACTGATCTTGTGGGATCTATTTCAAAGACCCTTTCAAATTTTTCAGTTTATTCGTTTAATTAAATGACAAAATAAGGCTTTGTTATTTCATCTCAAGTTTCAAAAACAAAGTAAAAGAATTCTATGAAAGTCAAAATTAGAAAACTCCTTTTCTTTGACTCACATAAATTTAAGCAAAATAAAAATGTCGGTTTTGGACTTTCACAAACTTTTTATAGATAAACGCAAAACGCAAGAAATTGGAAGTTCTTTTAAAAACACCTTAAATCTATTTTTTATAATTTTTATTATAAAATTCTGTTTAATAGAGAATTGAATAATTTTTATTACCGAAATCTTATTAAAACACAACTTTTAAAATTCTTACGTTATACGTTTTCGATTTCCAGCACACCCCTGATAGAGATGGTATTATGCACTTGTGATGATGTGTGTAAAATAATAATTAAATATTGCTTCTAGAACAATCTTTTTGTACTCGTATATACTCGGCTCAGAATTAATCCCTTTAGGTACGGTCTAAAAAAAAAAATTTAAATTAAATTTGGTCCAAAAATATTTTGTTGCTACATAAATTGTCTAAGCAAATTTTTTTTAATATCGGTCAATATTTGACCATACAAATTTCACACCGTCAACTTCCTTAAAAATGTTGGTATAAATATAGCCGCTGCTTTTATAGTAACTACTATGTTTTAGCAAAATTTTGTAGCGGTAGCTCCAGAATTGACTATAATTAACTAAATAAACCGCTTCTTCAAAATCTTTTTAAGACGAACAAATCTCATATAGCTGTTAATATTTAGATCATATTCGGCCCAAAAACCTCTTATATAAATCTTTACTTCATACAATATTTTTCCCCGGGTGGATTATTGGTCACGGGCCCCAAATATGGTACACTCTCGAAATTTGTTCTTTTATACTGTACTCAGGGTATCAAATGGTCGGGCTTGACCGAACTTAAAATCCTTGTTGTAATTTAAATTCAATTCAGTAAAATTATTAAAGTAACTGAAGTAAAAAAAATAAATTTTTTTATACTATTACTTTCATATTCTCATTTTTTAATATTTCATTTACAACCGCAAAATAACAGCAATCGTGTTATAGGTCACACACAAACACCAACAAAAAGTAATCAACATGTCAAAAAAGTTACTTTCTTTCTTTAATAATTCTGTAAAATTTATATTTAAAACATTTATCAAAACTCACCATCATACAACGTTCTTTGCCAATTTCTTTGCATTGGTCGTGCATGACTTCGATGATATGATTCCATTTTTGCATACACTGGCGATAGCTGGTCAAATCAAAGCCTGTAATGCTTACATTGCGTGATATAATTGAGTGAACTGTGGCACGACCATCACGGACCATAAATAAGAATTTGCCCTGGTAAGAATACAAAAATAATGAATATTAATTTACATTTACTTTTTTATAAAAAAAGACAGATTGCTAACATTAGGAAACAATTCTATCACATGAGTGCCCCATTTAAGGGTAAAAGGATCCTTGTTACACAGTCTGGGCGCTGGATCACCATGTTTTGCAATTATTTCCAAACAAAATTGTGCAACAGCACTGTTCATCACATCTTTTGTAATGCCTGCCTCTGCCATGAACAAAGAATAATTTTCCAATTTCAGCCAATAGGAACGCCATTTTAACATATATGTTATCATTCTCGTTTCCTGGCCACATCTGAAAATATTAGAGAACATAAAAAAATTAAATCTTAATCTTCAACAACTTGAAAAATTAAAAAAAACTTAAACGATTTAACAAGACGAATGAATCATTTGGCATAAACAAAATCTAAGATAATTATAACACACCTACGCCCAATTTAAATGCAATCTTTTATTGCAGACGTTTTTAAAAGTAAAAGCTTAAGTTTTATTTTTCCTTTTTTTATTATTATTATTATTATTTGTTTTAAGCATTTTTATCAATCATTTCTTTAGAAACAGAACTTTTGAAAAATTTTCACTTTGAAGAACTTTGTGATTGTATTTACAATGTTTTCTTAATTTTGCGCTTAATAAGAGAAAAAACACCAAAAAAAAAAAAAAAAACACGGTGGCATCCTAGAAATTTTGTTGCGAAAGTAAAAATTAAAAACTTTAGTGTTTAACTGCAAGAAAAGCCAGCAAGCAACGAAAATAGTTAAACTTTGCTGCTAATTTTTAAAACTTGACAATTAATGTTACGTAGAGAGAGAAAATGGAAAAATCAAAAACTTAAGCAATAATTATACAACGAATAGTTTCAGCCAGAACACAATATTAAAAAAACATCTTTGAAATAGAGGAAAAAAACAACTTTTGGAAAACTAAAATCAAAAGAAGAGCATAGAAATTATAGAAACATAAAAAGGGTAAGACAAAAACAGGTTTATTTGTTTATAAAAAAAAGATATTTTCACTTAATTTTCACTTCGAATATGTCTCAGCTAAATTCGCATTAAAAAACGTGTCAGCCAGGGCTTCCAATCGGAAAATAAACACAATACCTATACCAAAACAAAAGTAATTAAAATATGAATTTTGTAAAACACAACTCAAAAAAAACCGATAAATTTCAACTTGTATTTTAAAACTTTCCAAATGTATTTTGCAAATATATTTAAAAAATTTTGAAATTTATATAAAAATCGCCATTTGTTTTTGAAAATTGTCCAAATGTTTTCTTGTACACAATTTTTTTAAATACATTTGGAAAATTTTAAAATACAATTGGACAATAAAAAAATATATTTAAAAAATTAAAAGATTTTATTTGTTGTGCTTAATTTCCGTTTTTTATTCTTGATACAACAACCGAAAATTTATTGTTGGATGATAAGCTGTTTCTATGCGCATTTCACTGGTTGCTTAGACCAGATCATCAGGAAACGTTTTTCCCAAAAAATTTTAGAAAAGCAAAAAATATCAGCAAATAAGACTAAAGAGGGAATGAGAATTACAAGCACTCAAAAAGTCTTATTTCCAACGATATCAAAGCTTACGCAATAATACAGTGTGCTTACCTTTTCTTTAATTCCTCACTATCCTGATGACCTGGCCTAAGCTACCACTGAAATGCGCATAGAAACAGCTTATCCTCCAACAATAAATTTTCAGTTGTTTTATCAAGAATAAAAATAGGGAATTTAGCACAACAAATAACATCTTTTAATAAATAATTGTTTACCCAAAAACAACTTTGATTTGAAAAATTTTGAAATATATTTGGAAAATTTGTAAATAAAATTTAACAGTTGTAAAATACTTATGGAAAATTGCAAAAACATTTGGATTATTTTAAAATACAGTTCAAAATTTTTAAAATACAGGGAACATTTTAAATTATTTTTGAACAATTTTAAAATATATTTGGACAATATTTAATATATATGTATATAATATAATATATTTGGACAAATGTCAGATGTTTGGACAATTTCAAAATACATCTTGAAAACTTAAAAATATATTTGAATAATTTTAAAATTCACTTGATAAAATTTTAAATACATTTGAAAAATTTTAATATACAATTGGAAATGGTGTAATTTTTTATATCAATAATCAAATATGGATTAAAATAAGACTTTTATGTTTTTTTGTTAGGTTTTTTATTACATGATCTTTATCAATTGTGATCAATTAGAAGTTAAGTTTGTTCTTATAATATATTTTACCAAAAGAATAATATGTAAAGCGTGATCCATTTCAAGGTTCCCTACTTTTTCAAAGAAAAAAACACAGAAAATTCAAATTTAATGAGGAATGTTTATTATCATTTGAAGGAACATTCTTTGGCATTTATTTTTTGAATATTATGTCAATCAAATGTTGGCCGTTGCTACGTCGCAGATGGTCCATCCGTTGAGTCCAATTTTCGATGACTCGTTCGAGCATTTCGACTGGTAACTGGCGAATGACACGCGTGATGTTTTTCTCCAAGGGCTGAATCGAAGCGGGTTTGTCCGCATAAACTTTAGACTTTACATATCCCCACAGGAAAAAGTCTAACGGTGTGATATCACACGATCTTGGTGGCCAATCGACCGGCCCAAAACGTGGAATTATGTGCTCACCGAAGTGTTCTCTTAATAAATGCATTGATTGATGCGATGTTTGCGAAGTGGCGCCGTCTTGCTGAAACCAAATGTCGCCAAGATCACGAGCTTCAATTTCAGGTATCAAATAGTCTGTTATCATGGCACGACAACGGTCGCCATTGACGGTTACGTTCGCACCGGCATCATTTTTAAAGAAATATGGACCGATGATTCCACCGGCCGACAAGCCACACCAAACCATTTTCTGGATGAAGTGGCAGTTCTTGAATCTCTTCAGGTTACTTCTCGTCCCAAATGCGGCAATTTTGTTTGTTTACATACCCATTGAGCCAGAAATGGGCCTCATCGCTGAACAAAATTTGCCTCGAAAAGGTCGGATCTTCTTGGAACTTTTCAAGAGCCCATATAGCGAAGAGATGTCGCTTGGGAAGGTCGAGCGGCTTCAGTTATGAAATGCCAAACAAAACTGTACCAAAATAACATGACAGCATGACACGACTCACACAGGATCTGTCAAAAATAGGCTATGTAAAAAGTATCTCGAAATGGATCGCCCTATATATGTGCATGAAATATGTATTTTAACTGGAAAATTAAGTTGTTTTTAATACAGTTTTTATATGTTGGGCATAAATCAAAAAAAAAAAAAAACAAAAAAAAAAAAATTTAAAAAAATTCCGAAAAATTCCGAAAAATTTTTAATAATCCCAAAAATGCCGGTATTCAAAATATCCCGGGATCCCGAAATAGTTTGTTCAATTCCGAATCCCGGGATTCGGAAAAACCAGTACCGATTGGAAGCCCTAGTGTCAACCCTTCTTTTCAAGGCATTGAAGTTTACGTCATTATTTCGTGAAACGCTCAAATTCGCCCAAACCCAATGACTTTTTTTTATTGATTTAACATTGTATTTACAGTAGAGCCCGACAAACAGTTACATCAAATATTTTAAAAGTAAAGGGTGATTGATCGTGAGGTTTGATTATCAATATGCATTTTTACAGATCACGCGTGACTCATATCAATTTGCTTTGCCATTTTTTCAGTATCGCTTGGCAAGTCATTATGAACTCACACCACAACAGCGTCTAACACTCTTCAGCTGTAGTACGAAAATCAGTGTTGTGTGAGAAATGTTTTCCGTGAGATTCAAGTTCAGTGATGAAGCACATTTCTGGCCCAATATATACCTAAATAAACAAAATTTCCGTATTTTGGCTGATGCACAAATCGAAGAGCACCAAGAGCTACCATTACAACCATTACAAACAACGGTATGGTGTGGTTTATGGGCTGGTGGAATCAGTCCATATTTCTTTAAAAATGAGGAAAATTAGAATGTTACCGTCAATGGTAACCGTTATCACACCATGTTTACGAACTCTGTGCTTCGAGGTGAGGTCTGGTTTCGACAAGACGGCGCTACGAGCCATACAAAGCGTGAAACAATGACTTTATTCAGAAATCATTTTGGTGAGCACTTAATTTCAGGTTTTGCTACAAAAAATTGGCCACCTATATCGTGCGATATCACACCTTTGGACTATTTTCTCTGGGGATATATAAAATCCAGAATAAGTCAGATTCGATTGACGCTTTGGAAGCCAACATTACTCGTTTTATTCTAGAGATACCAGTCGCTATGCTCGAATGAGTCGCCCAAAATTGGACCTTGCGAATTACCCACCTCAGAAGTAGTCATGGCCAACATTTATATGTTATCATTTTAAAACTGTAAATCCCATAAATGTTTTTTTACCGATAATAAGAATTTTAAGTTCACTTTTAAATGTATGTGTTTTATTTTACATTATAAATCAAATCTCATGATGAATCACCCAATAAAATGGGTCGATTATGGATGGCAACTAAACGGAAGTTGTTTTGCCAGCAGAGAAATTAGGCAACGCCGCTGATGTTAAAATATAAAAAGTTGTTTTCAAGCTTTACCTGATCTCGCTGCTGGCAACACTATTGAAGTTTAATTGCCATCCGTAATTTTTTTTTAAGACAAGGTTTTTGGTCAACTATTGCAGTCTTGTCCCCAGGGATTTTACTCAGTTTTTGGAGCCTCATCCACAAGTCCCCCGTCGACCTTAACCTTCCTATAGGAAGCCGAGGGCTTCCAAAATCCGCTCCAGAGTATTATGGACTCCACCGGTAAAACGTCATAGTTTTTATGGTCCTCAAACCAGGAACGTTGGGCTTTTTTACTTTGGTTCTCAATCAGATAAACACGTTAAAAATTTTAGGTTACAAACGATTGCATATGGTCAATGCTGAAGACGCCAAGCCATTGGCCAATGCGAGGTGGAACGTTAGACGTACGATAAGCAAACAAGCAAACACGGCGTTTTTGTCTTTAAAATATAACGACAAAGATGCGCAAGGTGCTTCCCCACGCAGAGGTGTTTTACGAGTGGTTGTGTAAATAAAAATAGAGATCAATGCAAGCAGTGTTCCCAAAAATCTTTTGTGCTTAAAAACACAAAAGGTAAATAATTGCAACATTAAGCAAAAATCAAGTGCTAATTCTAATGAATTCTTATCAATATTGTAACTTCGTTTGGAGAAGAGCGTGCTAATTATTATACGAGTCGCTTAAGTGTCTACATTTTCGTAACGAATAAGATAATTTTGGCAGTTAAGAACTTGAAAATAACACAAAAATTTTTATTTTAATCAATAAAGAAAATTGTTTTTCGAAAGATCGTACATCGACTAAACATTCTAAAATGATTTCGGGTAAGGGCGCCCAGAATTCAGGACGTTAAATTTTGGAATACTTTACCGCGTATTTCCGGAAGTATGTCCCGAACAATACGAAGGCATTAGTAGTTGGTGGTTTATCAGCATTGACAATAACTTCACGTAGCCCTACAGAAAATAATTAAACGTTGCCCTAAAAGGCGTCACTGGCAATAATCGATAGGTGTTAAGCTCGCGTCCAAACCCCGCGTATTCGCATCCATGCATTGCATGTATTTCATACCTTACTCGCTTTCTACGCAACGATGTTTATCCGGCATCACCACAAGTAAAAATTAAATTTTATTTGCCAAAATCAGCTGATTTGTTCGAACCCTGCTTGTGACGTTTACAAAAGTAGAAACGAAGCCGACTTTTCGCATTCAATGCCTCAAGACATCCTACACTGTTGTGCATTTAAATTGACACGTAAAACAACACAGATTTTTCTTTCTTGGCAGCTGCGTAGGCAGCAAGAAGGCATTGAATGCATGGCGTGAATCGCCCAAATGCGGCAATTCTGTTTTTAAATAAAACCTTGCAGACTAAAATGAGCCTCGTCGCTGAACACAGTTTTGCGATAAAACATCGATGAATTAAATAAATAAATGGTAGCGATGTTCAAGCTCGAACCTTATGTTGATGAATTGCCAGAGCACACTGAATATAATACTCTTAAATCATACTGAATGTCAAAAAGTGGGAGTAGCATGCAGTTTCGCTGGAGAAGACCGCTAAAATTCAAATAACATTAAATTGCAAGAGATACTTGCACATAAGCTCAACCTTTAAATAAATTTATTGTGTCACAAACTACAATACACAGCATCGGAAGCAGCAACAACAATTTGAACAGCAAAAATAAATTCTTGTTGTTGCATCTGAAGTAAAAGAATTTTAAATGAAGCACTGTGGTTTAATATGTTGATGCAGCGAATTCAAACGATTTAATGGAAGTTTTTGCCCTCAAGTCTTTGAAATTGAAATTAAAAGTTTGTTAAATAAATATTGTTGCATGACATTGATTTAAAGCTCATTAAACACGATTTTAAATTGAAATTTGAGATTGAAAGTTAACTTCTGTACTGAAATTAATATAAGATTGAATATTTAAAATAAATCGAGTAAAAAATGCTATAAAATTTTTCAAGCATTGACTACTAGGGATGCCAATCGGGACTGATTTTTGAAAATACCGGGATTCGTGATTTTGAAAATCCCGATCCCGAAATCTTTTGAATATTCAAAAGATTTTATATACATAACATAAATTTTAAAAAAAGAAAACAACAAAACAAATTAGTTTATACATATGTTTATAACACTGGCCTCACACATGATCAAACTGATCAGATTCTGAAAAAATCTTAAAAAAATATACGTATCTCTTAGTTTTTCTAGATCAATCCATTTCGGTTTTTTGACAGCAATTAAATTTTTAATGTGAATTAAGTTGTGACGACATTTATACACGGAAAAGTGTAGTCCCTCATCGAGATCGATAGCTGAGTTAAAAACTGTAACACTATGTCGACTGCAGTGCAGTACACCTCCAGGGTGAGGGCGAGATTCATAATTTAAGTACGTTTGAAATTTATTTTAAAACAAAATGTTTATACAAATGTTTCTTAAAACAGATTTCGAGCTTAAATAATTTTTTTATGAATACGTCAGATAATGTTTATTTATAAAAAAAAATATTTTATTTGCCGCTTTGTTGCTTTATACAGAAATTCATATTGCGTTTTCAACGGCACAAGATATGCAACGTTTGAAATTTAAAAATGCAATAAGAATATCTGTAGAAAGCCACAAAAAATTATAAATAATTGTTGACTTTGTTTTTGCTTTCAATATAATTTTTGGCGTTGCGTTGAGTTTTAGAAAATTAGGGCCTTACATTTTTAATTTGTCTAAAGTCTTTGGAAAAAGTTTCCTGACGAGGTGGTCTAGCAATCCGTGAAATGCGCAAAGAAACTAGCTTTCCCTCAACAATAAATTTCAGTGAATTTATCAAAAATAAAAATTGGGAATTAAGCACGTCATAGAGAAAAAAACTAGTCTGGGCAAACTGTCCGTGAAAGCCTGGGTTCAAATCTCAGCGCAGTCAAGACTGAAAAATTATCAATAAAATTTTAATTAATTTCATGTTGTAAGATTCCTGTCTTCATAAAAATAATTTAATGAACTAAATTATTAAAAATACTTAAATTTGGATTAAAAACTATTAACAGCTCAATAAAATAACCACAATACTTATTATTGTGAACAGCTAAGGCACGAGCTATGTTTACGTTTTTCCTGCTTCCTTCAAGTTATGCCGAAAAAGGTCAACAAGAAAAAAGAAAGACAAAAACAGGAAAAACAAAAATGTGCTTTGGATTTCCAGAAGAATTCTTGACAAAAAGTACGAAAAAACAGAAGTTAGGAAGAACAAGTAAATCAATTAAAATAGATAATCATTCATTCAAAAGCAAATTTCGATCTACCAAGGTGAAATACCATTTGGTTTAAAGATTGATGTTTGACCATTGACGTCATCCGGCTTCAATAGCCGACTGAGTAAAGACGTCAAACCCCACTGAAGAGATTGTGTGGTTACAACCGAAACTAGTCTGGGCAACCTGTCCGTGAAAGAATGGGTTCAAATCTCAGCGCAGTCAAGAATGAAAAATTATCAATAAAAATTTAAATTAATTTCATGTTGTAAAAATTACTGTCTTCATAAAAATAAATTAATGAAAATATGAAAATTAAATTCAATAAACTTCAGCCTAATTAAAATATCTAAATTTGGATTAAAAACCATTAACAGTTCAATAAAATAACCACAATACTAATTATTATGAACAGCTAAGGCACGAGCTATGTTTACATTTTTCCTTCTTCCTTCAAGTTATGCCGAAAAAGGTCAACAAGAAAAAAGAAAGACAAGAACATGAAAAACAAAAAAAATGTACTTTGGATTTCAAGAAGAATTCTTGACAAAAAGTACGAAAAAACAGAAGTTAGGAAGAACATGTAAATCAATTAAAATAGATAATCATTTATTCAAAAAGCAAATTTCGATCTACCAAAGTGAAATACCATTTGGTTTAAAGATTGATGTTTGACTATTGACGTCATCCGGCTTCAATAGCCGACTGAGTTAAGACGTCAAACCCCACTGAAGGGATTGTGTGGTTACAATCGAAACTAGTCTGGGCAACCTGTCCGTGAAAGCCTGGGTTCAAATCTCAGCGCAGTCAAGAATGAAAAATTATCAATAAAATTTTAATTAATTTCATGTTGTAAAATTCCTGTCTTCATAAAAATAATTTAATGAACTAAAGCCTTATTAAAAATACTTAAATTTGGATTAAAAACCATTAACAGCTCAATAAAATAACCACAATACTTATTATTGTGAACAGCTAAGGCACGAGCTATGTTTACGTTTTTCCTGCTTCCTTCAAGTTATGCCGAAAAAGGTCAACAAGAAAAAAGAAAGACAAAAACAGGAAAAACAAAAATGTGCTTTGGATTTCCAGAAGAATTCTTGACAAAAAGTACGAAAAAACAGAAGTTAGGAAGAACAAGTAAATCAATTAAAATAGATAATCATTCATTCAAAAGCAAATTTCGATCTACCAAGGTGAAATACCATTTGGTTTAAAGATTGATGTTTGACCATTGACGTCATCCGGCTTCAATAGCCGACTGAGTAAAGACGTCAAACCCCACTGAAGAGATTGTGTGGTTACAACCGAAACTAGTCTGGGCAACCTGTCCGTGAAAGAATGGGTTCAAATCTCAGCGCAGTCAAGAATGAAAAATTATCAATAAAAATTTAAATTAATTTCATGTTGTAAAAAATACTGTCTTCATAAAAATAAATTAATGAAAATATGAAAATTAAATTCAATAAACTTCAGCCTAATTAAAATATCTAAATTTGGATTAAAAACCATTAACAGTTCAATAAAATAACCACAATACTAATTATTATGAACAGCTAAGGCACGAGCTATGTTTACATTTTTCCTTCTTCCTTCAAGTTATGCCGAAAAAGGTCAACAAGAAAAAAGAAAGACAAGAACATGAAAAACAAAAAAAATGTACTTTGGATTTCAAGAAGAAATCTTGACAAAAAGTACGAAAAAACAGAAGTTAGGAAGAACATGTAAATCAATTAAAATAGATAATCATTTATTCAAAAAGCAAATTTCGATCTACCAAAGTGAAATACCATTTGGTTTAAAGATTGATGTTTGACTATTGACGTCATCCGGCTTCAATAGCCGACTGAGTTAAGACGTCAAACCCCACTGAAGGGATTGTGTGGTTACAATCGAAACTAGTCTGGGCAACCTGTCCGTGAAAGCCTGGGTTCAAATCTCAGCGCAGTCAAGAATGAAATATTATCAATAAAATTTTAATTAATTTCATGTTGTAAAATTCCTGTCTTCATAAAAATAATTTAATGAACTAAAGCCTTATTAAAAATACTTAAATTTGGATTAAAAACCATTAACAGCTCAATAAAATAACCACAATACTTATTATTGTGAACAGCTAAGGCACGAGCTATGTTTACATTTTTCCTTCTTCCTTCAAGTTATGCCGAAAAAGGTCAACAAGAAAAAAGAAAGACAAAAACATCAAAAAACAAAAATGTACTTTGGACTTCAAGAAGAATTCTTGACAAAAAGTACGAAAAAACAGAAGTTAGGAAGAACATGTAAATCAATTAAAATAGATAATCATTCATTCAAAAGCAAATTTCGATCTACCAAAGTGAAATACCATTTGGTTTAAAGATTGATGTTTGACTATTGACGTCATCCGGCTTCAATAGCCGACTGAGTTAAGACGTCAAACCCCACTGAAGGGATTGTGTGGTTACAATCGAAAATAGTCTGGGCAACCTGTCCGTGAAAGACTTTTTTTTTTGATTTCATGTTGTAAAATTCCTGTCTACATAAAAAAAAACAAAATGAAAATTGAATTCAATGAACTCCAGCCTAATTAAAAATATCTAAATTTGGATTAAAAATTTATGATTTTTTTATTTAAAACTTGAAAGTAACCATTATTTCATTGAAAAAAAAAAGACTAAACAAAGTTATTAAAAAATAAATCTATAATCTTTGGACTTTAAAAAGAAACACAATTGCTGTATGAAAATTCCTGCATATTTCTTGAGTAGCACAGTGGTGGTAGACACAAAATGATAATTTGATTTTTGTTCGCATTATTTAATTCTTTTTAACTTAGTTTTATGTTTTTTTTTTAATATTTTCGAAATATCTTAAACCAAATTTCTCCATTTACCTCACATCTGGATGTGCATCTAACATGGCTCTCATTAATGTTGTCCCTGATCTCGGAACACCACCAATAAATATTAATGGCATCTCTCTGTTATATGAATAAACTTTTTGATTGTCTCCTTTAACGTATTTCTGTCAATAAAAAAAAATAAATTTATATTATCAAGAAAATGTTTATAATAAATATAAAGTAAATTGAGGTAATAGAATGGATATTTAAGAAAGAATAAAACTAAAATACAAAATAAAACGACATAATAAGATACATTTTTGAACAGCGCCAAGCAAATGATATACAGCACAGGAGTATTAAGTGTCATCAGCTGCAAAATGAAGTGCTTTTTAAAGAAGTTTCATTGTTGTTACCCACTCGCTCTTAAAGTGTAATAAATATACTTTCAATTGGGAATTCGAAAACAAAATAAAACTCATAAAAAACCCAAGACTGACACTTTTCTTCTTGTTAGTTTTTATAGTAATCTCTGGACACACACAAATAGAAAAGTAGTTGATGGCTGTTTGCTTAAGAAAAAAATAATATTAAGAAAAAATGGTAACAAAATAGGGAAATTATATTTTAAAAGTGTTGGTGTCATTTTAACGTACAACAAAAGGTGCAAACACAACAATTGGAACAAAAACCTTACCACCAACAACTACACAAATAATTCCCAATTTAAGCAAGATAACTCCAGAATAAACAAACTGATTTACCAGGAGCGTTTAAATAAAACAACTACTTGCGTAACGTATTACTTCAAATACTTTCCCCTCGCCCACATTTAACTCCACAGCAAAAGTATCACTAAGAGCTGAGCTGCATACTAAATAGAAATAACACACTCCAGTTAAATAATACAAAAAAAAAGGGAAAGTTGAATTAATGTTTGCTAAAGATTTATTTTTATCTCAACACTTTTCTTTTTTATACCAAATTTATTCATCCTTTTATCCTTTTTTTCAGCAAGTTAAATTAATAAGAAAAAACCCTACTGTGGACCTTTATTTTAAAAAATGTGGAAAAAAGAAAAATAGAATCCAACAAACACTCAATCACACATCTAAAAACCTTACACACACACACACACACATACTTCCACCGGAACTTAAACTCTTGAAAGTATTAAAGGTGCATAAAATAAAACTAACAGAGAACAGGGAATTTAAGACAAATACTATTGTAAAAAAGAAATAAAGGAAGTAAAAAGCAGCTCTTAACTTGGAAAAAAAATCTTCTCAAGTGTGCTGTTGTGTGCAACAAATTGAATCTCAGTGCTGCCATCAAAACATTACAGGACTCTTTTTTTCTGTTATTATACTTTTGGTTTTCACTCTTTTAACAGTGTAATTAAGAGATTTAAATGAATGTCGCTTTTGTAAAATACTGATATGATTTTGTGTGTTGTAGGATAATGGGCAGCCAATAGAGAATATTATTTTTATTTTTTTTGGAGAAACTTTAACAATTTTCTTAAACTTATAAAAACTTTATAACACAAATTTTAATTAAAGCCATAATGCAATATTAAAACCACAAATTTAAAAAAAAATTATTTGTATACCCATTACCACAGGAGGAAGAGGAATAAGTCGTATAGGATTAACGTACGTGGATAACGTGTATACCAGTGTTGCCAATGCATAATTCGGAAATTACATATAACTGTGTACCAAATTGCACATTTGTAGCAAAACTACACACAAATCAAAAAAGTTGCTTTACTAGAATTAGTTCGCCTTGCAAAACGTTATTGATATTCCTTATTTGCTTAAATGTTTGGTTTATAAAAAAAGCAAAGCTTACCAATTGCTGTAGTAAATGAGAACTGAATGAACATAAGGAGTAATGTCGGCGGAAGAACAGCGCAAAAATATTTTTGTACAAGCCTAAGCCACATTAATTTTAACAATTCACTGTGAAAGGTTCTGTCTGATTCAAACAAACTTATTGACTTTAGATACTTATCGATTCGGCAATATTATTGAGTACTTTACAGCTATAATTATTGTCGATTTGCTCCACACTATTCAATAAGTTGCGTAGTATAAAAAAAAAATTTAATGGCGCAATTTTTGGTTAAAACTTTAATTTTTTTTTAACAAAACATTAGGAACTTACTTGTTAAATCAAACTTGTTAAACAACAAAATTAAAGAAATTAAAATCAAATTTGACAGTTTCTGAAAGAAAACTTTCGTAGTGTAAACACAGACTTGGACAGTAGAGTATTGCTCGTGGAGATGGATAGTGAAAAAAGTCAGGGTGTAAAAAACAATTTCGAATGTAACGGAAACTGAAACATATTACAAAAACGTAATAATCGAAGAGAAAATCTTGACTGTCAAAAATTAATGGAAAAATACAGCTGAGAGTAAAATTACACAAAGATAACACATGGAACTAATTACAGCTGGGCTACACATGCAAGTAAAAATTACACACAATATGTGTAATTACACACGGATTGGCAACACTGGTGTAAATCTAACCCTACGGTGCGTTTCGCACTTGGTAAGAATAGAGCGACCACCACAGCCGTTTTATGTGAGAGCAGCCAAAACATACCACGTTCTTCAGAGTTATGCACTCGCCCCTTGTTTTGGAGCTGAAGCTGTAGAACCTTCGCGGTTGAGAAGAAAGCAGCATCTGGGAGCAACATCACCCAGTTCCACCAGCTGCCGGGCTTCCACTCAAGGTGAAAAATCAGCCATTAAAACCCCCTTTTATGATTGCCCTTCCCGTAATTTTGGGTTTAAACCACCACCACGTGATCACCAAAGGGCCCTCAATCAATAGTCCGAGTGAAACCAACGTTCCTGAGACTACTGAGTTCCAAAATATCAAAACACATTGCATTGAAGCGGTTTTGCTCCTTTTTTAATACAAAGTAACGTAAACAGTGTTGTCAACTTTGTAAAAATAAATGTCAACAAAGCATCAACGAAATTATTCATGCACAGTAAGCTTATTGTTTGCGCATCGAAAATTTTTGTTATAAAGGTTGGGCCGATGTTGATTTTGAATAAAACACAAATTATTTAGGAAATAATTGTCATTTCTTTTTATTATGATAATATTGGTATGGTTCAATTATATGTGGAACAAAATATCGGCAAAATGGCCGCCTCGACCTCAGCGGCACACCTCCATCCTATGGTCCAAATTTTCGATGACGCTAATGCATAATTGAGGTTCTATGCCGTTAATGAGCCGAATAATCTCATTCTTTAGCTCTTGAATTGCTTCTGGCTTATCGACGTACAACTTTTCTTTCAAATAAGACCAAAGAAAGAAATCCAACGGTGTCAAATCACATGATCTTGGCGGCCAATTGACATCGCCATCACGTGGATAACACGGCCATTGAATTTGTCGCGCAAAAGAGCCATTATTTCGATAGCTGTGTGGCAAGTGGCACCGTCCTGTTGAAGCCACATATCGTCCACATCCATATGTTCTAATTCGGGCCATAAAAAGTTATCAACTCACGATAGCGAACACCATTCACAGTAACTGCCTGACCGGCCTCATTTTGGAAAAAATAAGTCCCGATGATGCCGCCAGCCCATAAGCCGCACCAAACAGTCATTCTTTGTGGATGCATTGGTTTTTCGACAATCACTCTTGGATTATCATTCGCCCAGATGCGACAATTCTGCTTATTGACGAATCCACTGAGGTGAAAATGTGACTCAGCACTGAAGGTGATTTTCACGATTTAACGCGTTGCTCGATTGTGCATCTTTCGATGGTTCAAATTGAGTTAGTCTGAAATTGAGAAATGTCAAATGAAATGCAGAAAAAAACTTGATGTTTAGGTGTGGTTCACATTCAACATCGGCCCTTAAAATTTAACCACCCGTTACATTTAGGGACTTACGAAATTGTCAATGTTTAAATGGTTGCGCTTACGAATACACGACTTTGTTCAGTTGCATTGCATATGACGTTTTGGCATTCAGCCATAATAACTAGCCATGTAACGATACGCCTTTTTGCGGATACGATACCAAAAACAAATATCGGCAATACCGATTCCGGTACCGATATGCATATTGAGTTTGAGTTTAAGTTCATCAAATTATCAACACCCAAGATATTCTTTGATGAAATTAATGAAAATTAGACAAAAAAAAAGTGTTTTGGTCCAATTAGAACCATACAAAACAAGCTAGGTTGATAAAATTGTCCTCAAATATTCGCTATATATATGATTTGTTCGATTTTAAAAATAATCGAAGTCGACATATTCTTTTACCTAGCGTCCATATAAAAATGCTCCCGGAATAAGAATTTCAGCGCGCTAGCGCACATACCAAAAAAGTAAGGGAACGATTGGCTTTTCAATACTATGGTAAAGGATATATACATAAGATTCTGCATAGCAGAGTAAAGCACTTTTACTTTTTTTTTTTTTGCTTTTCCCCAAAGGTTGTTGATAGTCGGTTACTGCTGTAAAGTTTTACTTGTCCTTCCGAAAAATATGGTAAAGCTGTCTAAGTATTTTTCCATTGTAAAACTTCAAAATCAATTAACGAGTGAATACTTTGAAAAACTGTTAAGAATGTTTATAGTAAAAACCATTTAGATATATTTATTCTTGTCATATTTTTGTTTATTTTTTCGAATACATATAACAAGTTATTTTAACGCTTTTTTTCTAGATAAGTTTTTTCTACCGTTTATGGGTTTGTACTTGACTTTATTTGGCCCAAATAAAGCGGGTGAATTTTTTTCTAAAAGAGTGGGTTACACTACACATTCATATGTACCTAAAAGTGTCTTAAAATTGCTCTAGTTTTTATTTTTTATTGTCTTCTATACTCGTGCACCTTTAGTAGGAAAACTTTTTAAAAAAAAATTTTTTTTGTATCTTACATTTAACCGTGCAGAAAAACTTTAATATATAGCACAATTTTGCTTAAAAGGACTCAACACTAACAACAAAGCAAGTACACGCACTCATACAGACATAGAAAAACATGTAAAAAACTGTTAAAATAGAACATCACCTATTATTACAACGACACAAAGTAAAAGTAATACACACACATACAAACATACATAAAATGACAAAAATCAAAGAGCACATTGAGGTCACATACGAAACGAAGAAGTCATGAAAGGTAACCTTTGTTGATCTTCTAGCTTGACGTCTATTAAACGCATACTCTGCTTAAACGGATTCTTTTCTTTCTTAAAATTTCAATTTATTTTATATTTTATATAAAATTTTTGTTAGTCAAATGGAGGGTATAACGACGACATCTACAACAATTATAATAAAAAAAATGGAAAACAAAAAGAAAATGGTATGGCAGATAGTTTGGAAAGAAGTGGCTGGCACATGTTGTAAAACATGTTGCATTGGAGTTCTATGTGCATTTTATTCCAGCTGAAAGCCAAGCAATAAATTTGTTAATCAGAATAATTGCAGATAAAAATATTAGTATTTCGAAAAGAAATAAATGTTAAGAAAAATGTATTTGTGTAAATAAAAGTTAAAAAAAAGAGATAAAACTTAATAGTATGCAAATAAAACCAGCATCAAAAGGCAGAAAATTAACTTTGTGTATGTCCTTAAGGCCTTTTGTCTTCAATACTTAGTCAACTTAAGAGAAATTAATACATTATTACAATATGACCGGGGCACAGTGTTCGATTTTGAAATTTAGGTGGCCAAAATTAGTTAGGGAAAAACCAAAAGCGCAAAAAAAGGAATTTTTGACGAAGTGATTTCTTACATATTAAAGAAGACAAATGTTACAACAACAATGAACAAGATCCATAAGAAAAAATCAAATATATAATTCGATTAGCGGTATCTTTTTGATATGTTATGGATGCTATTCTTATGTCAGGTACATGGTGCAGAACAATCATTTGTCTAAGTCATTTGTATTTCATCAGTCGCAGGTGTTTAAAACTAAAAGTTTGAAGCAATATATTTTTGGCAAATTTAACAAGCTTTTAAAGTTCGTCACGTACGATATTGTACATACTACAATTGCAACTAATACATCATCTTATAATGTTGGTATTGAGTTAAAGTTTGGTCCAAACTTATTTTATTGCAATATAAATCATCTTACAAATATTACATAAATACTACTCCCAAAAATGCAATTACTTCATTACAAATATTTCGGTTAGAGGCAGACAAATCTCATATAGATGAAGATATCTAAATATTATTCGTCACAAACAACTTTTATCTAATTCTTAACCACATAGCATAATTCTGTTCTTGAAATTATGATTGACCAAATATTTGTTTTTAAAATATTATGGTGTAGGGTATCATATGGTCGGGCTTGACCGACTATACTTTCTTAATTGTTTGTTTAAAGTGTTTGTATGCATAAACATATTTACAAAAAAAAAAAAAATTTTATACCTTTCATAAGAAAAAGTCTTTCACGAGAAAAGTCTTTCATTATAAAACCACCGAAAAAATTTTTTTTCCAATTACGGATTGTATAGGAAAAATATGACTTTTAATGTAAAAAATTAAACAAAGGAAAAATATTTCCCACAATTCGTAGATTTTCGCATTTTTTTTCATTCACCTCACAATTACTTCCGTTTTATGTCACGTACGATATGCACCTATTTTGCTCGATATTCTGGACAACAAGGTTCCGAATGTGATTATTTATATACAGTGCCCTCTAAATGAAACATAATGATAATCATTTTTTCCAGTTACTACTTTTTTTTTGCAAAATCTCTATCTCTCTGAAGGCGTAGAAGTGTCACGTACGATAACATAGAAATGCACATATGAAACATACGTAAGATTTTGTATTGTGTATTCAAATCACTTTCATTTTCACTACCAGACTCATGTACATTGTTATCAGTGCTTTCTAGTAGTTTAAACAAATCTGGCACTAAATTTCGTTTCTTAAGTGGTGGTGATTTTCTTAAACCGAAAATATAAGGATCTGAAGATATTAATAGCCTTCGTATTATTTTTGTATTTGTCTCAAACCTTGAAGTTTTTCCCGTGAACTGCAGCCTATAACGTCTATTGTACCCACTAAATCATTCGATTATTTTACTTTTCTTCTCTTGCTTCTTTGGCTGCAATCTTTAAAATCCCTTTTGGCCTATCCACCTTATAATCTATTACAAATGATAACCAATCGTTATTATCATGCAACAGTCGGGGTTTTGTTCTATCAGCCTTTGTTCTTTTTCTCTGCACATATTCAAACAGAAAGTTTTCAGTTGATCAAATTCTTTTTGAGCTTCCAATGAAATTGTATGAAATAAATTATACTTAACGATTAATACGTCAATTTTAGGCAGTAGAAAGTAGGGTATTCATTTAATCGGGATTTTGCTTCAATCGGTTAATCGCTCGATTAATTAGCCGAGGTTTTGGCTTAATCGGTTAATAATCAGTTAATTTTGTTATTGATCGGTTAACCGATTTAATCAAGTAATTCCAATGATTACAAATACATATTTTATTTATTTTTTTGGGTTTGTTAGTAAAAAACAATGAAATAGCAAACAAAACAATTCTTGAACTAAAACGAGCAAACAAAAAAATTATTTATAAATATGTAATATATAATATTAGTATTGTGGTTATTTTATTGAACTGTTAATGGCGATGTATGGGCAACCTGTCCGTGAAAGCCTGGGTTCGAATCTCTGCGCAGTCAAGAATGAAAAATTATCAATAAAATTTTAATTAATTTCATGTTGTAAAAATTCCTGTCTTCATAAAAATAATTTAATGAAAATTAAATTGAATGAACTTAAGCCTAATTAAAAATATCTAAATATGTAATATATATTTTTTTATTAAATCATAAATTTTATGTATTACTTAAAAACAAAACTGTGATATCATTTCAATAGTTTAAGGAGATCTTATAAAATTATCTTTTAGAAAAATAATTTGGTTTAAATGTTTAGAATTTATGCGATATTTTTCTTTAGTTTTAATAAAACATCACTTGGAAAAAATTCTTTCATTTATCGGAGATAATGAATATCTAAAATCTCAGTGCTTTTCCTGGATTTCTCTAAACATAAAAAATCTTCCATGATGGCATTAGAGCAGTGTTTTAAATTTGTTTAATTTTAGCACTTCCAATTGTTTCGGCTAATGTTGTTAAAAAATTGATATGAGGTGAAAAAAAATAACTAAGCACATACATAGAAATAGAACGTGAAACAAAAAGCTGTTGACAGCAAACACTTATTTAAAGGGAAGATCACTGAACATGTTTTTTTTTTTTTTTTGTATGAAAAAATATTTTCTTAGCACATACTTTTTGTATGTGAGACGAAACAAATAATTAAAAACACAAAAAAAACATGTTATAATACTACAAAACATTTAAAATTTTGTTACATCGGTTAATCGAAAATTGCCTTTTTTAAATTGACCGATCAGTTAATCGGGTTGTAACTAATCGGTTAACCGATTTACAGTTTACCGATTGAATACCCTAGTAGATAACCATCCGTCAAAAATTTCGATCCGGGAAATAGAAGCTGGAGTCATTACAATTTAAAAATTTTATCAGTGGACATACAAAAATGTTTCGGTTTACAGTTTTCAGTTGAAAACTTAATGGGTTTTTATTTTGGAATGAAGTTTTTTAAATAACAATTACCAAAAATGTCTTTTTTTTAATTTCTTTTATTTTCTGTTGTTTATTACTATGCAAACTATCAATTCAACTTGTAGGATTTAAAATTTATTCTATTTGACACAAAACAACAAGTGAGAAACAAATATCCATAAACTAGCGATTAATTATTTAATTAAGCAATTAAGTAAGTATTTTTTTCCCACGACCACATAAAATTAGTAGCTTTTTTGCCCAACCTAAATTTTGTTACTTAATAACTTAAACATTTTTTTGTTTAGCTTTGTCCGAACTCAAAGTTGGGATTCTATCAACATTTTGAAAAAAATTTCAGCGGAGGCAGTTTCGGTCTAATTTTTTTTTTAGTTTCTTCTAAGCTCACATAATTATCAAAAGTTGGACCACAACTGATAGCAGAAAAGAGTTTCGTCTAGACATTTTTCTTTTTATTTAAAAATTTTTTTAAGAGCTTCTCTAATATACTATCAATTGCTTAAATTTCCTTCTTTAAAAAATATACAAAATACACACAGAAAAAATGTTCAATAGTTTTTTATCAATTAAAAAAATTGCTTGAAAAGTATTTCAATTTACTTAATGTAATAATAATTGAATCAATTATTTTTTTTGTTGAAAAAAAATTAAAATATAATTTTGATTAAATTAATATTTTAGCTGTTTTGAAATACTTTTTTAATTAAAATATTAATTAAACAATAAAAAATCTTTATTGATTTTTTCGTTTAAAATAAAATAATTTGAGCCTGTAGAATTGTTTTTGGGAATTGTCAACACCTGAGCTATATTTATTTAAATTAATTAAGACATTGTTTGAAATGGCAAAGATTTTTGATCCTTTTTTAATTAAAATTAAAAATATAATTTATTGAAAAAAAAATATATTCACAATTTTCCATTTTTACAATTTTTAGAAATCATTATAATCATTTTGGCAAAAGGTGCAGAATCAACAAATTGTGTGCTTGATTCTATGAATTTGGTGATTAGAGACAATTTTTAATTTTTTCTGTATTCGTGTTGGCTTATTCTACCACAGGAACAATATTTTGATTGTGTATTTTCAAGCACCACTTGTGTACACTAGGCCAATACTTTTCGTACAATAAGAGAGCAATCGATCGAATGGCTCACATCACGTGGAGATCGTTCCAAATCTCGAAAAATACAAAAATACGTATTTTCTAGGGAGATCGAATATTCGATATTTTTCAAAAACCGGTTTTCGAATATTCCGAATAGTTATTTAAAAAACCCGGTTTTCGGTTAAGCATTTTTAAAATATCCATATAACCGGATTTAATTCGAATACATAACAACACAAAAATTAAATACGTTTTTGTAATTAAACGTTAATTTTAATAAAAACTAAACAATTCACGAAGGTAAGGAACCAACAAAATACATAGATATGATATATGGCTTTTTCAGACCTAACAAATATTTGACGATAAAATCCAAGAAAAGTGTGACCAGTAAATTTTTCAAACTTAAGCTTTATTTTTTACAATTTTTATTTATTTACTAATTTTTTTTGTAAGCAGATAATGGTATAATGTAATTTGAAACTTGCTAAACGACGTTTGAGCTAGACAATAATAATAAGGAATTTAATAAATTTATTATTTAAGATATTCAACCACATTTATTTTAAATGAGTTTTAATTTGTTGGTGGTTAAGCATGTCTATATGAATCAGTAGACTTCAAACATATTTTTGTTGCAAAGTCGTAAACAAATCTTCTTATAGCCAATTTACACTACAACGAAATCTAGCACTTTCGAGATTTCGAGCCAAATCTAGTTGTTTTTGTCTAGATTTCCCGTACAAAACAAAATCTACTCCGTAACTAGATTTTGACGAAATCTATTCGAAATCTAGTAGTACTTATTGATGCAACTATGTTTTTCCCCATATAGCACTAAAAACTACTTCCCTGCACAAGAAAATAAAGACATTTTAACAAAAAACAAAACAAAAACAATAATAGCTGCTTGTTAAAATTGTTAAAAAAAATTAAAAAATTTTGTAAAATAGTAAAATAAATGCAAATGACAAATAATATTGATAAAATATTGCAAAGGCAGAAACTTTTGATTTAATTTCGTTTGAGTGGTTTTCAATGGGTTCGGTTGTAGGTTCCTTTAAAATATTATTAAAAATTTAGGAAATTATATAGGTAACTTAATTATTAAGCTTAAAGTCTTTTTTTATTTTTATATAAAACTTTAAACGTTTATTTAACCAATATTTCGGCACTCCATTGAGTGCCTTCTTCAAGGTTTTTTCTTCCTTATTTTATAAGTTTTCAACAATTTTTAACAAACTTAACAATAACTGACAAATTAAAAAAATTTTTAATTAGAAATATTGGTTAAATAAACGTTTAAAGTTTTATATAAAAATAAAAAAAGACATCAAGCTTGATAATTTAGTTATACCTAATATAATAATAAAGGTCGACTAAATTAAAACATACATTTAGGAAATAATTCAAAAAAATCAATTTTGCTTACATTTAAGGCATCCATTTCTGTTATAAGCTAAGATCACTTTAAATTTTTTAAATTCCTAATTACGTGCACTCGATGCTTTTACTATAATTTACCGTTTCATTGTCTGTTTTTGTGTTGATATTCTGTTTGTTTTGATAATACAATCACTGACAAAGCAGAAGAGAAAAACTTTTCAAGTTATGCTTGTTTTGTTTTGGTGAGAGTAATGTGTTGTTATGTTTGTTTTGCTATGTATGTTTACAGTGAAATAATATGATTGATAGTTGTGTGAAGTAGAACACAGAACATTAAGAATATTTTGCGCAGCCCTTTAGTATTTACATTGTTCATAAAGTGTTCTGACTTTTGTTACATTTTGTTTTGACATTCTTTATAAAGAGTGATAAAAAGTGTTTTATCAATTAAAAAAATGGTTTAAAAAGTATTTAAGTTTAATTAATGTGATAATTGAATCAATTATTTTTTTAGTTGAAAGAAAATTAAAAATTTTATTTTGATTTAATTAACATTTTAGTTGTTTTGAAATAAAATTTCAGTTAAAATTTTAATTAAATAACAAAAAATCTTAATTGACTTTTTTCGTTTAAAATAAAATAATTTTAAAAGGGCTATTAGACACGCATACTTGTCTTAGGACATGTACGATGGCATACCAAAACTCACTGTGTAATGCTTTAAACACATTCGAGACAGCAGACTACCGACTTCAATATGTCAACAATAGAATACATGTGTGTATATGGAAATGATTATTTTAACGACGCCACGGCTAAATGGCTGCAGGTTGTTGTCTATGCTAATTTTGTCGTTGTAGTCAAATTAAACTAATTTCTATTTTTGTACGCTACAAAAAAGAAAAAGTGCTGCTAATATAATCAAAAATTAGAAGAATTAGTGCTTATAATATATAATAATAATTTTTTGGTTAAACAGCAAAGAACCGGATTGAAACAAGAATATAAGCGCGGCTCACCACCAAATCTATATTATTATTACTTTTTTGTATCCTTAAAATAAATTATATAGGAAGATGTTTGTCACGCCAATGCTCTTAGTTTTAGCAGTATGGGTATCATTGAAAAATTGAAAATGCTTTTCACATGGTGTTTAAAGCGCACCGATTTATTAACCCAATAAGAGCCCATTTCAAATGCTCATACTTCTTGACTGACTTTTTTTTACTAAATTTGCTTTATCTTTAAATTATGTCGATATAATAATAATTATTTAACAATAATATACACATCTTACCAAAGTTATTAGGACTTTGATTAATAAAGTATTTCTGTATTGCGGGTTTTCAGCCTTCCGAAACACTTTTAAAATATTTACATATTACTATATTTCAATATGTAACAAGTTCATAAACTATTACCACTATATATTTTAACTCAAACTTATAAATAAATTGTGAAGTTTTCCAAAATAAAATTTTTTAACCCTAATAACTTTAAAATTTTATATGATGGAGTTTCTAAAAATATAGCATATAAAAACTTGGGGTGTTCTCTATAACATATTATATTTGAGGAAATATTATTATACATATCGACAAAATTTTAAGATAAATCCTCTTAAGGGGTTAATAAATCGGTATATATAATACATCATATGAAATGTGTTTCGAAAGACTTTATTATGATACCAATACTTTAAAGATTCAGATTATATTTTTCTTCCTATACTATTGATAAAGTGCTCTGAAACCTTTACGACCTATAATTCATTAACTTAGTGCGTGGAACCAAAAAATTACAGTCGCGATACAGTAATCTTGCGGTCAAGTTAAGCAAATTTTAGCGCTTCTGTGCCGCTCTAAACGTTAACTCTAAGTTAACTTTTCAGATCGTATTAGTAAAAGTACTGATTTACAAACGATAACAAATTAGATTAAATTTTAAGCTGAAAGTTGAGAGTTTAAACAAAATTGAGAAATACATTAAAGAAAAACTATCGGCGTTATATTATTGTATATCTAAAGCAGCCATCTCAAAAATAAAAACGAAACGTCACAAAATTCTCGAGGCTTTGACAAATACATAGGAAAAAGCATACAGGAAAACATTACATAGACCAAAATATGCCGATCTTAAAGCAAGTTTTTACAAATGTTTTCTTGAAGAATCGAAAACGTAATTGCGCAATCACTGTTCTAATTTCAATATCAAAGGCTAAGCGCAAGTTCGTGTAACTGCAACCTGAAATGACAATAATCTCAGTAATGGATGGCTGGCAAATGTTTAGAAAATACCCAGAATTCGCTATCTGAAAATTGTTGAAGAACTAATTTTCTGACAAACGTCATATGTAGCACCTAACACAAAATACATGACTGATTGTATAATTATTAATTATAAATTGCAGCCGGTACAAATTAGATCTAAGTTTCTTTTTTGTACAGATGAAAACTAAGTCATTGAAAAAAATATAGGTACATATGTTTATTATTGCATTTTTTACAATTTAGAAAAGTTAATAAATAAGACGAAAAAGTTAACAACCCTAAGGACATTTCAGTTTACTTTTTCACTATTATACTGTATATTATGATTTTTTTATTCAACCTGCCATGAAGATGATATTCTTCATGAGTTCCAAAAACAATAAAATTAAAATATTTTAAATGTTTTTTAATAAATTCATTTGTTTTTACGTTCAAAAATTTATCATAAATAAGTATTTATATTTTTGTAGGCTTAAATTAAGTTTGTGTACGAGTCTGCAATTATGCTTGTTGTTAAATTTATAAAAATTAAAAATGATAGTGGCACCACTGAAATGTAAATACATAATAAAAAAACACAGCTGTTTATATTTTTTCAATTGTAGCTGTCGTCTTCAAAATAATTCAGTAGCTGATTACGCGACTACAATTGCAACCTGCAGCATTTGTTGTCGTGCCTTCGTGTTGCCTGCTGTCTCGAATGTGTTTAAAGCCTAATAGCATATATGTCGAGTATGTCAGACATGTATGTTGGTTTTCAAAAATTTTTGAATATCTGATGTCTGTCGCATACCAACATACTCATCTAATAGCGTGTCGGTCATACTTCATACAAAAATGTCTTTTTCTAATATTATTTTCTGGGAAGAGTTTATTGAGAAATATAAAAGCTTCCCACAATTGTGGCAAATAAAATCATAAATACGGTTATACATTCTTAAGAAATTTCGGTAGTCTTCAGGAGCGGTTGCTTCTAATTCCCTTAATAAATTGGTATGGGAAAATTTGTTTCTTTTTCCCAACCATTTCTTTACCCATATTTTCCTTTTTCTTTTATTTTCCTTTTCCTCCTCTTGTAATAATATTTCGTTGATAACCATAGCCGCTACAACTTTCCGCTTAATTGCCATGTTTTCGCTTCAAAAATTTCTGTGTATGCCGTCAGCGTTCGACAGTGTAATAGCTAAACCCAAAGTGTGCCATCATACATGTCTTAAGACAAGTATGCGAATTAATGTTGGGAATTGTCAATATTTATTTAAATAAATCAACATATTGTTTGAAATGGCAAAGTTTTTTGATAATTTTTTTAATTAAAATTAAAAATATAAAAATATAAATTCGCAGTTAACGCTCAAGAAATCGATGATGTTACCAGTTTTGAATATCTTGGCAGCATAATTTGCACAGATGGAGGGACGTTGCTAGATGTACAAAACAGATTAAAAAAAGCCAAGGGCAGTTTTGCAATGTTAAGCAAGGTATGGAGATCCAACACAATCACCAATTCAACGAAAATTCGTATATTTGACTCATGTGTTAAATCTACACTGTTGTTCGGTTGCAAACCTGGTTCCTAACCGAAGCACTCAGCAGGAAGTTGCAAACGTTCATCAATAGATGTTTACGCAATATCCTAAGAATTTGGTGGCCGCAAACTGTGTCAAACGAGGATTTACTTAATAAAACCAGACAGCTACCAATTAAAAACGAAATACAGAACCGTAAATATGGTTGGCTGGGGCACACTCTCAGAAAAGGAATTGATGAAATAACACATTCTGCCTTGGAATGGAACCCACAAGGACGGCGCGATGTTGGTAGACCTAAAACGACCTGGAGGAGAACAGTTGCAGCTGAAACTAGAAAATCATTTAACCAGTTGCGGTACATAGCTAGGAATAGAACGGAATGGAGAAGTTTTGTAAAAAATATTTGTTTGTGATTAGACTAAGTTCGAATTTCATGAATTGTAAATAAGAACATGTCATAATAAAATTAAAAATATAAATTATTGAAAAAAAATATTCAAAATTTTAAAATTTTTAGTAATCAATATAATCATTTTGGTAATAGGTGCACAATCAACTAATTGTTTGCTTGATATTATGAATTTGGTATAAATTTGGTGATTGGGGAAGTTTGCCCAATTTTCAATTAGAAAAATTTTTAAACGTATGTAAATTACATATTATGAAAATAACCGGATTATTATATTGAAATACCCGGTTTATTCGATATTCGAAAAATGGGCATTTTAAAATAACCCGGTCGAATTATAACCGTTTGATCTCCCTAGTATTTTCAAGGCTTGTGTGAAATCCACATTGCTGTTTGGAAAAGAGACATGGCTTATGACTAGGGCAACCAAAACAAGCTCATAAAATTAAAAAAAATTAATTTAAATTTATTGTTTATTTTCCACTTTATTTGATTAATACGTTGTTACAGTAAAATATAAATTTTCGAAAAGATAACTCTGTCTATTTCTTGTACATAGAAAAAGTTCTTTCTACGTCTACAGATATGAAGAGAGCATATTTAAAATTGAGTGTTTGCTCTGAAGTATATTTCAAATAATAAAATACGTTGATAAAAAGACATATCACAAAACGTTACAGTACCGCTAAGAAGGAGTAACATAAAAATCAAGTAAGAAAATATGGTCGGTCAAGCCCAACACCACTGTATATAAAAACAAATTTTCGAGTGTGTATGGCTATATGAATAGGGATCTATCTATGTTTTAAATTTCATTAAAATCGGTTTGATAGTTTCTGATAGGCAGATTTTGCCCCCTATCCCCCCTCGTGGTCCTATTTTTTAAAAAAATTAATACCTTATGCGTCCATATAAATATTGATCTATCTACATATGATTTAGATTTCATTAAAATTGGTTTGATAGTGGTCACAAGGACACTTTTCCGGAAAGCAGCTTGTATGGGGGCTATATGAAATTATGGGCCGATTCGCCTTGTGCCAATTAGAACCTAATGTGGGGTTACATTTTAAGGGCAGATGTTTTTTCTGCATTTCATTGGACATTTCTCAATTTCCGACTAACTCAATTTGAGCCATGGAAAGATACACGATCAAGCAACGCGTTAAAGTTATTCAAGCTTATTATGAAAATAGTCGTTCAAATAAAAATGCATATCGTGAAAATCATCTTCAGTGATGAGACACATTTTCACCTCAGTGGATTCGTCAATGAGCAGAATTGCCGCATTTGGGCGAATGATAATCCAAGAGTGATTGTCGAAAAATCAATGCACCCACAAAGAGTGACTGTTTAGTGCGGCTTATGGGCTGGCGGCATCATTTATATTTTTCCAAAATGAGGCCGGTCAGGCAGTTACTGTGGATAGTGTTCGCTATCGTGAGATGATAA
The DNA here is from genome assembly GCA_943735925.1 of Pollenia amentaria. Taxonomy (NCBI): domain Eukaryota; kingdom Metazoa; phylum Arthropoda; class Insecta; order Diptera; family Polleniidae; genus Pollenia; species Pollenia amentaria. The sequence goes on along the minus strand of OX031008.1, from coordinate 190,877,949 downwards.
CGAACTTTGTATATCCCGAAGTGGAAGATATAGATGTGGACGATATGTGGTTTCAACAGGATTCAATGGCTCTTTTGCGCGACAAATTCAATGGTCGTGTTATCTCACGTGGTGGCGATGTGAATTGGTCGCCAAGATCATGTGATTTAACACTGTTGGACTTCTTTCTTTGGGGTTATTTGAAAGAATAGGTGTACGTCGATAAGCCATCAACAATTCAAGAGCATAAGGATGAGATAATTCGACACATTAACGGCATAGAACATCAATTATGCCTCAGCGTCATCGAAAATTTGGACCATCCGAAGGAGGTGTGCCGCCGAAGTCGCGCCGGCCATTTGGCCGATATTTTGTTCCATACACAATTGAACCATACAAATATTACCATAATAAAAAGAAATGACAATAATTTCCTAAATAGATTTATTCAAAATCAACATCAGCCCTTAAAATTTAACCACCTTTATGTACCAAATTTTATTAAATTATCTTCAAAATTGCGACCTTTTCTTTGCACACAAGCTTACATGGACAGCGAGCCAGCCAGCCGGACGGACATCGTTAAGTAGACCTAGAAAGTGATTCTGAGTCGATCGGTATACTTTAGGACCAATATTTAAAGGTGTTACACACATCAGCACAAATACATAATACCCTCTCCACTCTTGTGGTGTGGGTATAATATCATACAGAGATAATATGGGTTGTTGGGATGACATTGTACAAGGGAAATACAAAATATTACCATAACATTGACCGATTTTTTTTTAACCAGAGTTGTTACAGCACAAAAAGGGTTGATTTTTTAGTATTTATAAAAAAAAGTCGCACATCAAAAAAAATAAAACCGATTTTTGCAAAAATTTATAAAATATTTTTTTTTTTCGTATGAAAAAATGAATAATGCTCTTAAAATGGCCCAATAAGTAAAAAAAACTGATATTGCAAAAAAAAACTAAAAAAAGCAGATATTGCCAAATAAGCAACAAAAACCCCTAACAAATATAGCCAATTTTTTTTGTTTTTTTTTATGATCGGTATTGTTTTTCAATCAAAAACATTCTATCTTGTAAACCAAAAAAGAAGCATTTGCTTTTTTTGGTTGGCCTACTTATGACAAAAGATGGAATCACACGATTGCCGCAAATGCACCAATATGACACAATTTCATTGACGCACAATAATGAAATTGCCCCAATAAAATATTCTGAAATCACACGATTGCCCTGTTTTATACAAATTTAATTGCCGCTAGTTGGTACAAAGCAAAATGGATACAATAATTGCCGCAGCACAGTCATACGATCAGTGTGGCTGGTCTAAAAAAATTTTACATTTTTGGCATTAGCCTTGCCAAAAAAATGCTAAAAATTATTTTAAAAAATGCTAAAAAATTTTAAAGAGTTTTGTTAAAAACGTATTACCATTATGAAATTTTATTCAAAACTAAATACATTTCAGTGACTAATTTTGTAACAAAATGGAAATAAATGGTTATATTTAAGCAAGTGGCTAGATTTTGGTAAAGCATCTGATATACGTGTATATAAATGTGTAGCACAGGTAGTGGAGATTAAATTTTAAATTTAGGGGGCCTGCGAACCTCTGATATATGCAAAATTTAAATGATTTATTTCTATGATATACAACAATTTTTAGATCAATTTATTTTTTATAGTTTAAGAAAAATTGAAGCTTTAAATAATTATTTTTTCAGCACCTTTGAATTTGTATCTAAATACTTTTATATCGTAATATGAAAGGGCAAAAAATATTTACAATCGACATGATAAGGACATTTCTAATATTCCCTGAATATTCTATTTTTTTCTAACGAGATTGCTAAGATGTTTCTTAACTTAAGAATTATTAATTTTCATACGAAATTTCATTTTGGGTACAACTATTTTTAGTCAAAATTTAATCTAATTTATAAAAAATTTTTAAATTCAAGATTTTTTATTTTTTGAATGTATTCTATGAGCTAAATTTCAGTTATGTATTTTATAAAAATGTTGAAGATAATAAAGTCTCTTGAAAAAGAAATAATTCCCAGTTAAAAAATTTTTACTAAAATCAATAAAACTATTCGTCCAAATTTTTAAAATAAATAATGCTTAAAAAAGCCAAAAACTTTTCCAAAAATGCTAAATAAAATGCGAAGTGCTAAGTGAAAAATTTGCAACTAAATAGAAATTTTTAATGCTAAATTTAGCTGCAAATATGCCAAAATGGCCACACTGCACACTGTTCTTGTCAACTGTGAAAACAGCTGTTGTGGTAGCTTTTTTATTTGTTTTTGATAGATCTAGTTGGCTTGTTCATTAAAAAAAGAAAATTGTATCATATATTCAAACAAAGTTTTGTTGAATAGTTTTATTTGAAATATTTTAAGTAAAATATATGAAACTAGTTTGACCCGGTGGGCTTTGCTACCCCCATCGAAATAAAATTGGTAAGATTTTTTAAAAAGTAAAGCATCTTGGACTAAATTTGAATGATTTTACAGTAACCTTTCAACAGATGATATACAGAAATTTCAAGTGTCTTCGTATGGGAGGTGCCATGAATACTTTTCCTGTTAAATCTACCTTTTGAAATATGTTGTTGATTATTATCTAAGCTATTTGTACAAAATTTAAATACTTTCACTATTACAGTACTTCAAATACGTAGAAATCTTTATTGCAATTGTGTGGGAGGTGCCACGCCCGCTTGTCTAATGCAGCCGACTTTTTGGCAGATGTCGTGTATTGATAACGAAGTTATTTGTTGCATATTGGAAAACTCTTATTGTAACCGTCCTCCAGATATAAGGTTATTCATATTTTTATTGTATGGTTGTTGCCACGCCTACTTGATTTAAATATATTAATAGCCTATGTTAAGCGCCGAGTAATCAGGCAATTACTGTGAAACTTTCAGGAAAATCGGCTCAGTAGCTTAGGAGTCTGTATAGAATAAACAAAGTAGAATTTGTATGAAAACCCGAAACGAAAATAATTGAGAAATTTAGTTAAATATATCAATTAGTAGCTCGCAAGTGGTCAAGTTTTATATACCATTGGATGCTGCTTCAAAAACTCTTTTTGATGATACCAAATTTTATTTATGTCGTCTTGGAGCAAAGTACAAAAAAATTCGAAAAACTGAAAAAGACCTTTTTTAAAACTGGTCCAGCTAGAACCAAAATATTTTGGGAATCATCATAAAACATATCAAGCCTTATTTTCAGAGGGGTAAAAAAATCACTTTTTTTTTTGAGTCGCTCTAATGTATATAGATTCCAAAAGTTAAACAAAGTAAAATTATATTTTAAATATATAAAGAAATAGAAAATATTTATATTCAAAAATAAATTCGCTTTAAAGAATTTCAATACATATTGCTCCGTTTTCCTTTGTATTCTTTTATATTTTCCTGAACAGCTATTGCACTAATTAAAAAAAAATTATGTATCAAAATTTATTTTCGGGAATACAAAATTTATTGTTAATTTGCTAAATTCGTAATTTTTATTTTTGATAAATTTAATTTTTATTTTTAATTTATTCCTACTAAAAGAAACACACAAAAGTAAATTTATTTAAAAAATGTAAGTATTGGCGTGTTGTTTAATAAGAACCCAATAAATATTGGAACATTTTTGTAATTTTTATTGAAGCGCAGTTGCATATCAAGTAGTCACACGATTGCCGCACCTGGGTTACATTTTATTGGTAAAAGTTAGCACAATATTGCCCACAATTGGTACATGAGGCATTTGATTGTGCAGTCACACGATTGGGGTATTAAAAAGGTTGAAAATTGGTGCATTGCGGCAATCGTGTGATCCTAGCTAAACACTATAGCATGGAGACCACAAGTATTTATAAACAAAAGACTACAAAAATAATGCCGCATCTCTTGGCGAATCCTAATTACCAATAAAAAACTCTGACGTTTAACAAACGAAGAGCCTTCGCCAAATAGCAAGACGAAAGTGGAAATGGATTCGCCACAAGCTGCAAAAATCAATTGATTGCATAACAAGGACTGCATTGGAATGGAACTGCCAAGGTAGCCAACGCTCAGGTCGTCCAAAGAACACCTGGCGCAGACCAGTTTTGCAAAGAGCTAAATAGACAAAATAAATTAAAATGTTATGGAATTAATAAAGGGGGGAAAACTTAACACACATAACATTTTATTTAAAGTTTACCTGACGACTTAAAGTTGCATAATGAGTCTCGCTTTACTTAAATCTAAATAAAAGCAAATAACATTAAATATGTTGACATTTCACCCTTACCTCATCTGCCATCATCACAGCTGATTGGCCAGCGGCTGAGGCTGCAGGCGATGATTCGTCCCCGCAGAAACATGGAGGTAATTCCGTAAATTTTAATAAAAAAATTCCGACAACAATAGCAAACATGACCCAAAGGGTGATATTTTTATTGCGATAAGGCAGACGCATCATGATTTTTATTTTTTTGATTTTATGTTGAATTTTTATATTATTTTTAGAATATTTTTTTTCTTGGTTTTTTTTTGCAATAGTTGTAAGTTAGTTTATATTTGCGTTGGTATTGTGAAAACTTAATTAAAATTAGAAAACAAAAATTCTACACACACTCACGCAAATTGAGTTTGTGTGTAAAAACAAGAGGGAACGAACAACTTAAATGTATGAAAATATGTAGTTTTAACTTAAAAATACATATGAAAGTGTGTATAAATGTTTAGTATTATTAAATGTACCGCCAAATATATATATATTTTTTTTGACTGTTCCTAATATTAGAGGATGATGTTAAAAATAGACTTTGTCTTCATTAATTTTTTTTCTTTCTTTTTTTATTGGTGTTTTCGAGATTTTTATGTTTTTTTTTTGTAATAAAGGGTTTCTTTTCCTTAGTCTTATTATAGTCTTGTTATTTTTATTTGTGCTTAATCAGTAATCAAATCGCCAGAATTGAAGAAAACAAGGACTTTTCTACGGTCATATAATTGCACATGTGTTTTTTTACTTTCGTTTTTGTACTGTCTCTCGAGTGACTATGATTTTATCATACTTTCCGTTGAAGGAAATATATTAACAAAAACAATACATTATGTTTTGGGGAAAAGGCTACATCAAATGAATGAAAAAGACTTATTGCTACTTGTCTTGCTCTCTTGGTTTTTGGGTGTTGCTGTTTTGGTTTTTTGTTTGTAATTTATAATGGGATCCTTAAAGGGAAAAATTATTTGATTTTTTCTGCTGTTTCTACTTTGGCTACTGCTGCTGCTGTTGCTAGTGTTGTTCGTTTTTTTGCTAATAACAATAATAATGATGAAGGCCGAGACTTTGTTGCCATATTACATTTTCCTTTACCAAAAAGTTTCGGTGAGTTTTTATGTCATTAATTTTTATACCCTCCACCACCTATGTGGTGAATGAGGGTATACTAAGTTTGTCATTCCGTGTGAAACTTTTTTATGATACATCTAAGACCCCATAAAGTATATATATTCTGGGTCCTTGAGTAATTCTAAGTCGATTAAGCCATGTCCGTCTGTCTATCCGTCTGTCCGTCTGTTGAAAACACGCTTACTTTCGAAAAACGCAAAAGAAAAGAACAAACTTGGTCTCAAATTGCTTGTAGTTACCCTAAGCAGTTTGGGATTGAAATCCAGCAACATCGGTTTAGTACGATCAGAACTATGAATCAAAATGTGGAACCACTACCCAAAAAAAATTGATAATTTTGATACAAAAACTAACATAAATGGTGGAATAATGCACGCAATGACATAAAACTGCAAATCACACTGTAAAATTTTTTGAAGATCGGTCCATAATTTACACTAGGTCCCATATAAACCCTACTCCCGGAAAACAGTTTAGTACGCCTAAAACCGCAATAAATAACGCTAGCTACTTAAATTTGGTACGTCACAGTTTTATAATACGTCAAATCACAATGTAATTTTTTGAAGATCGGTCCATAATTTACACTAGGTCCCATATAAACCCTACTCCCGGAAAACAGTTTAGTACGCCTGAAACCGTAAAAAATAACGGTATCATATTAAAATTTGGTACGTCACAGTTTTATAGGACCAGAAATCACACTGTAAAATTTTTTGAAGATCGGTCCACAATTTACAATAGGCCCCATATAAACCCTACTCCCAGAAAACAGTTTAGTACGCCTAAAACCGCAATAAATAATGCTAACATACTACAATTTGGTACGTCACAGTTTTATACAACCAGAAATCACGCTGTTAAATTTTTTGAAGATCGGTCCATAATTTACACTAGGCCCCATATAAACCTTACCCCAGGAAAACAGTTTATTGCGCCTAAAACCGTAATAAATAACGCTATCATACTAAAGTTTGGTACGTCAAAGTTTTATATGACGACAAATCACACTGCCAAATTTCGTGAAGATTTGTCCATAATTTACCCTAGGCCCCATATAAACCCTCGGAAAACAGTGTATTGCGCCTAAAACCAAATAAAACCCACTTTGGGAAAAGAATAAAATTCGCCTTAAACCATCAGAGATATAGATATTGCGGTAAAATGTCTTACTTAAATTCATATGACCAGAAAAAATATCATGGAAATTTGTGAAATTTACTGTTAACGCTAAAACTAATTACACTGCTGTATTGAAATTTATTCTAATTTAGTTTTTGTAATACCAGAAATCAGTCTTCAGAATTTTGGGATGATTTGTCCATAATTTACCATAGGTCCAATACAAATAACGCTCCTAAAAATCATTTTAGTCCGGCTAAAACTGTTACGAATAATGATATTTTACTCAAGCCAGCTCAAAGTTCTTACAAGAAACGAATAACATTTTCTTATTGTCGGTCAATAATTTAATTCAGGTCTAAACCGCAACCAATTTTAATGCTGACGTTCGTTTTTGTGAAGCTTAGTTAATAATATATATGTTTTTATCATATAGAGCCCACTCCTGTCGGTGGAGAGTATCAAAGATTCGGCACAGCCGAATATAGCACTCTAACTTGTTTTTTTTTTTTTGCTTTTTAGCCCATCTATCAAATTTTTGTGTTTTATATGAGAGCAACGAAAGCAACAACTAAAAGGGTTTGTTAGTTAAAAAAAGGTTCTTTTTTTTGTATGCCACTCATAAATTTTAGTTGTTGTTGTCCTGCAAGTAGTAGCGTTAGTAAGTCATTGAGCAATGCTTTTGCTATTTGTTATGCGGTGGTAAAAACTGAAAAAAATACAGAAAAAAAACTATTAACAAAAATGTTTTTAAATTTAAAAAAAAATAGATATTGGGAATTATTTCTTTTTATAAGCAACTTTATTATATTCAACATATTTTATTTTTTGAATTTATTCTTTGAGTTAAATTTCAGTTATGTATTTTATAAAGCTTTTTGTAATAGCTCTATTCCTTAAATTTTTTTTAGGAATGACTTTATACACTACCAGACTATTATCTTGTATCTTCTTGTTACATTTTACCTTAGCTTTCCGTTGGATAGCAATGAAGTATATTGTATGTACAGAAAAATTTACAATTATCAGACACCAGCAGAATGTAATGCATTTTCTGGCCCGCTACGGCCTTCGTCATCATTCTTTGTGTCACACTGGATAGTGATACTTTATAAATTGAATGTATTTAACTCAACTATTTTAACAAATAGATATTGGGCCAGAAAATGCATTACATTCTGCTGGTGTCTAATAATTGTAAATTTTTTTATAAAATACATAACTGAAATTTAACTCAGAATAAATTCGAAAAATAAAAAATGTTAAAAAAAAATTTTACCCTCTTTGGGATTTTTTTGGCAGATAGTTTTATATAATATAGAAGGGTCGAATAATATAAATATTAAAACACTAAAAAAATATAGAGTCAAAGCAATTTACTAAGAAAGTTTATTAAACGGCGGCTTTCTTAAATAGCGTGTGGAAAAATATAGCTATGCCTGCATTCTTTTTTTTATAGAAAAAAAGTTTGTGTCTTCCCTTTTTTTATATCGAAAAAGTGCTGTACTGCACTATTTTCAACGGTAAAAGAAGACAACTGCCGCCACTATTTGTAGGAAAAAGAGTGCGACTACCACACTATTTTCTATAGGAAAAAATAAGCGAATACCATAGTATTCTTTATACGAAAATACCAAGCTATTTTTGACAGGTAAAAGAGTGTGGTTGTATACAGTTTTGTAATAAAAAATATCTCGGCTACAGAATTATTTTCTATGATAAAAGAAGGCGAATTTCACCACTTATTTGTAGGAAAAAGATTGCGACTACCGCAATATCTTTTATAGAATAAAATATTTTTGTAGAAAAAAATAGTGTGATTACCAAACAATTTTTGTATGCGAAAAAAGTTCTGCTACTGCACTATTTTCTATGGTAAAAGTAGGCGACTGCAGCCACTTATTTGTGGAAAAAAGTGTGCTATTACCACACTATTTTCTATATGAAAAAATATGCGGATACCACAGTATTCTTTATACGAAAATACGGGCAGCTACCAAGTTATTTCTGGCAGGTATAATATACAATTTTTATATAAAAAAAGAGCTCGGCTACCGAACTATTTTCTATGGTAAAAGAAGGCGACTTCCGCCACTTATTTTTAGGGAATAAGGGAACATATATGCGGCTACCATATTATTTTTTATACGAAAATGAGTGCGGCGCGGCCATCAATCTATTTTTGACACGAGAAAAATAGTGTGGGTGCAAACAATTTTTATAGCAAAAAGTGTGTGAAATATGTGTGAAAAAAGAGTGTGGCTGACTTCACAAACTCATTATTGCAATGCAACCCTAAAGGCAATAGCTTCATAGACTGCACAACATTTCTTTAGACAATGCCTTGACTTCATTATTGCATGATAACCGTATTCACGGCACAATGGTTGCGAAATTTGTGCATTGTTTTTATTTGTGATGCCTTGCCAACGCATTTGTTTTACATGATGCTTTGCATTACTGCGTTAATGAAAACAGCCTGTGGCTACCGAACTATTTTTTATAAGAAAAAATTGCTGCTACTGCACTATTTATTTGCAGCCACTTATTTGTTGGGAAAAGACGGCGACTAGCACGAAAAAAGGTGGCTACCACACTATTCTTTTTACGAAAATAAGTGCGGCTAGCAAACTAATTTTGACAGGAAAGAAAGAGTGCGAGTGCAAAAAAGAGTAGAATACTATTTTTATAGAGGAAAATATATGTGGCTACCAAACCATTTTTTTATATGAGAAAGTGCTGCTACCGCTCTATTGTCTATGGGCAGAAGGGCTATAACTTTTTCACACATTTTGCGAGTATCAAAAACGGCATAGTATAGTCGTGTAGAACATTAAAAGTTATTAATCAAAAATATGATAATTTTTTCAGATCGTTAAAAAAGTTCACGCAGGGATCGGGTTGAAGTTTGAAAACAACCATTTTTATCTCACGGAAATTTTAAAAAATTAACACCTGATATTTCAATATATTCCTATACGTATAACTTAAATGCTATTTTGGAATTTATCCTTTGCTTTAGATTTAAAAATGTTTCTCCGGTTTACAATTCATCGCGGTTCAAAATTCGTTATATGTAAAAACTTAAGCAGAATACCTTATGCTTAAAGCGATATAAAAATATAAGCAATGATCTGATTGTTATTTTTTAAAGAAGTTGTACAAGATATTTATCCACTGTGTAAATCATCGCGAACATTAAACTTAAAGTTTATTTCATCCAATAGTATATAAATTTAAAACTACTATGTAAACATAGAATAAATCAATACATGAATATTGTATAAATACAAAAAAAAAAATAAATAATAAAAAATTTTTCTAAAAAAAGTTTCTGTGAAGGTTTTAGAAATTTGCTTCCCTGCGTGAGGTTGTTTTCGCTTAACGACGGGAGACAGGTGTTTTCATTACTAAAACATTATTGGTCACTCCGTGGTACTATGCCAAAAATATGGTTATTGCCCTAATGGGCAGCTATCGACACTTTTTTATAGAAAAAAGTACGACTACCGCACTATTTTCGATAGGTAAAAATATTTTAGATACCTCACTTTTTTTCATAGAACAAAGAGTTGATATTAAAAGTCAGAGTGCAACTTCAACACTTTTATCTATAGGAAAATAATTGCAACTACCGCGCGCTATCTCTACAAAACGTCTGCTAATATTTATTGGCATCTTCCATTAAAAGTTTTGGGGTACATAAATGTATTCATTATTCAACCGTGTGTTTATTTTTTAAAAGAAAATAGAATAAATTTAAGCAATTCTTATTATTCCAAGAAATTGTATTGAATTATCTCAAAAGCAATACATATATTTCTTTTTTATGCCAATGATTTAAAAAAAGATATGTATGTTTTTTTTTTTTTTGCAAAATGAAATTATTGTAAAATTTCGTTGAAATGAATTTAACAGTGGTAGTAAACAAAGCTATTGATTTCACATTAGTTGCCATGGATAATACGACTACAATCATTAGCATTTGTGGTCATACGACTACAAGTACAACTACACATGTGCTTCAAGAGCATTTAGACGTAAAATTCAAGCAAACGTCCATTTATTAAAAAACAATTTGAATCTTCTAACCAAATAATTCACAACATTAACGTATTTATGTATGTTTGAATGAATGTAAATCTGTGCGAAAAACTTTGCTAATATGTACATATACATATATGTGTGCATGTAAGTTTTGGTAACCCTGTCGGATTGTTATTAGCTAGCTCAACATTTAGTTGACGTTTAGCTAACTTATTTACAACTGACTAGTAAACTAACTCATAATTGGTGCAGATTTGAGTCAGTTGTGTTTTGTGCGACTGAATTCTTCTCGATAAGTATTGAACTACCGTTTGGCTAACTCAAAGCTGATGCAGTGGACTTTGGTAAAAAATCGTTTTGCTTGTTTTGTGTACTTTTTCAAAGTTAAATAATAAGCAAAAGTTCCAATATTCTATTTGTTAATATTATTTAGTTAAATACCTACATCTCATTTTCAAAGTAGAATTATTATGAAAACCATATCAAGCATGCTGCTGGTGTCTTATAATTAAGAGTTTTTCTGTGGACAAAGGGGCAATACAACAAAAAATAAGAAAACATATGTGTAATATTCATTGTCTCTCGTTAAAAAATAAATAAAGCAAAAATACATAAATTTTTTTTTATTCTTTTATTAAAGTCAACATATTGTATGCACCACAAGCTAACTCATAATGAGCTAACTTATGGTTATCTTAAAGTTATGCAGTGTGTGTGAGTACTGCCTCGTACTGCGGACATTGCGTGTAAAAACTGAATAGCTTTAACCATGATGAAATAAACAGGTGGCATTACTACGCCAGATGACGATTTTTTGCTCTTGTATTGTTTGTCTAGTCTTATGTCAAAGTATTGTTTATGTTTACAAAAAGTCCACGTTTTTTGCTGTAATTATTGTATTGTATTAAAGTTTTTGATTATTTAAATTAAAATTAAATAAGATAGTTACCATAGTGAAATAAAAATTGGCTAAAAATTAATTTATTTCAATGCGTTCAGAAGCAAAATTTTATTTTAGTTTAGTATAATTTTTGACGTAAACGGAGACTTATTTTTCATTTTTGTTGTAACGTTGTATTTGTTGCCGTAGCGCTGCCACCTACTTATTCCACCATGGCTTTAACCATGTAAATGAGTTAGCTTGTGAGTCACCTGTGACTTACTTCTGATTAACCATGAGTTAATTTTAAGCTCACTCATTTTCCGACAGGGTATGATTCTTTTAAGCATTTTTTTTATTTTAAGCATTTTTAAAACACCTTGCCATTGTTGCCGGCTGTAATGTATAAACTTTTTTTATGAGAAGTACGAATGTTATGTACAATTTGCAATTTCTTTAAGCATAAATATATTTTTGAAGTAAAAGCTGAAACCGAGGTTTTTTTTATCAGTTTTGGGTTTCGGTTTTTAGACATAAAAAACCGCGGCTTAGATTTCTGTTAAGGCAATCCCTAAATTTTACCATATTATTGTCACCGACAACCATATTATGGTTAAATTAGTCCTCGATCAAGAAGCCACAACCATATTATGGTAGCCTCTAAACATGTTATGGCTTAATATGACAATAAATTCTTTTTTAATTAACAATAGTATTTCCTCCTATCCAAGAGCAACATGCTATGGTTGAAAACCAACCATGTTATTATAAGAGTTAAACATATTTTAGTTATTATTAACCAAAACATGTTCGGAGGCAACCATAATATGGATGTGCGTTCTTGATGGAGGACTAATTTAAACATAATAAGGTTCTCTGTGACAACAATTTGGTTAAATTAAGCATGATATGCTTACAATTTTTTTAAAAAAATAAATTTGTTGGAGATGGCCATATTTTAACATGTTTTTCTGTGGGTGAAGGTAAAACGGTATATAAGAGGAGTTGCAGAACAGAACGTGCTTTTTTGATTATTTTAAAATGTTTGGAAGCCCAAATTTGTTTTTCACCCGATTATTATATAGCATGAACCCAAAAAAATATATCAAATTCCTTCCTTATTGTAAAATGCATCAGACGACAATATTTCGCAGCAACAAATGCTGAGGATGTATGAAATTAAAGATCTTTTAATTTGAATAAAGCACGTTTTGTTAAAATAAAAATAAAAAAGTACATTTTGTTAAAAAAAAAAATTAAAAAGAACGTTTTAGTATGAATACCAAAACGTTCTTTTTTGCATTATATCTACCCCACAATAATGGAAGGGATATTATGCGTTTGTGCTAATGCTTATAACAGCTTAAAATATTGGTCCTTGACTCGCCTTTAAGTTACCGATTGACACAGGATAATTTTCTAAGTATATTTAACGGTGTCCGTCCGTCCGGTCAATATTTGTTGGTCCACAAAAAGTTCTGTTATAATCAGAGATGTGCGCGTGAGTGTTTTTTTGACTCACGATCACGCAAGTTACATCCTTCCCACAAAAACTATCACTACCGTCCATAAAATGTAGGGTGACAACAAAATATTAAATTACATTTCCATTCCCACATTTTATGGAGTGCAACGTAAGCAGTTTTGCGAACGTTGCATAGCTTAAAAATATTTTAAAATAAAGTTTAAGGGAGTCTTAAGATTGTTTTTAAATAAATAAAGTTATCCCTCCGAAGAGCGGACAACTAGAAAAAACTAAATTGTTTTAATACATTTCTCTCACGCTCATGCGACAATCACGCGCGTTAAGAAAAAATCATGACATTTTCCAAATACACGATTAATAAGTAAAATAAATTGTTCTGAAAAACATACGTTTTGCTAAAATAAAAGGAAAAAAGGGTGCATTTTGTTCTGCATAAAATTTTTAAGATCAAATTTTCTGTGAGAAGAGGAGACAAATTATGCAAATAAGATTGTTTTCAATAGAACTTAACGTTATTAATGCAAAGACATCAAAAAAGATTTTCTAAAAAAATACAAAAAGGCACGTCTGCGTCTCCTCCTCCTGTAAGGTATATATATTCTGGGTCTTTATGTGGAGCAAAGTTGATTTAACGAAGTTGTCTATCTGTCTGTTGAAATATATTGTCCGATGACCCCAGATATGATGGGGACTTAGTTGGTATATGTTTATGTCACATATTCCCCATTAAATTTTGCTATAGAGCCTGATCGGTCAACAAATGGCTGAGACATTAGCAAAACAACACGAATGCCTGTAATTTTACTCATAAGCCCCTTGTTGTAGTTTTCTTTCTTTTCAAAAGTTTCCAAATTAGGTACGCATAGACATATGACTATTTATATCGACAAATTAGCTATAAATTTAAAAAAAAAATAGGACCACGATTTGGGGGAATGTATTAGCACACGCCGGGTATCAGCTTGCTTTTCATAATTAAATTAAAAATATTCTTACTTAATAAACTGTAGACCGACTCACCTTATATGGACAAAAAAAGAAGTTAAAGTTGTACCCCCCTGAAAATTAACTTTGACATGTTTTATGAAGATTCCCAAAATATTTTGGCTCTAGCGATTATCTCCCGTGAGCGAAACCCCGTCAAAAAAGGGTCCAAAAATGGTATTTTTTATGAATAAACAATTCGGTAAATTTTTTTTGTCCAATGAATGACCAAATATAATAGATATTTAGGGATTCTTTGGTTCTGCACTAAAACATTTTAAAAATCCAACCACAGACTCGAGATAGAGAGATTTTTATGACAGTTTTTGATACTTTTCAATTCGATTTTTATGAAAATTTAAATAGCTTAACCATTTTTTGGCCGATTTTCATTTCCCAAACGTCGCTAGAAAGGTGTTGACCACCGACCGCTTGACATTTTAGTCAAAAATTAACCCTTTACTGCACTATATTACTTTTTTATAACATTCATTTAGACATCATTAAAATCCAATTTTATAACCACAAAATGCATATTTTTGTGCAGAAAACACGTTTTATTAATAAATTTAGCTAAATTAAAGCCTTCATGAAAAACGTTTTTAAGAGGGCATTTAAAAAATTGGGGAGGAAATTGAAGTGCTGTTGTATACTTAAAAAATAATATATAATTGATACCACTAAAAACCATTTGATTATCTCCAAAAGGAATATCCCGTTTTGGAAATACTTTCATTTGATATCAAATAAAATTTAACGCTTTTATGACCAAAATTTTTTTGAGGATTTTTTTTTAACAATATTTTTTGGTAAGCATTGAATAATTACTCTTCTGTGCCACTAACTGAAATATTATTTACCAAGAATTGACAAAATGATGTTGTTAAATTTTAATACTTTGATAATATTTTTTAATCATGCTTACTTGTTCTTACCTTAAAAATTGTATATAAAAAACCAGAATAGCGTTAAAAAATGTTTGTTGTGATTGTAGGGTAAGTAATTATTCAACACCAATTGGAAATTATCTATAAAATAAGGTATGTAGCATCCTTGTGGGTCTTCCAGTTAGTTCACAACGGCTTGAAATCCCTCAGAGAATCATTGCAATACCTTACAACATGAAAAATCATTTAAAAACAGACAATTCGTCAGTTTTATTATATCAAACTTATAGAACACCAAATTGGACAAAAATATTGCTAAAAAATATGATCAAAAAAATTTTTAGGCGCAATAAACTGTTTTCCGAGAGTAGGGTTTATATGGGGCCTAGGGTAAATTATGGACCGATCATCACGAAATATGGCAGTGTGATTTCTCGTCCTCTAGAACTGTGACGTACCGAATTTAAATTTGATAACATTATTTATTACGGTTTTAGGCGTACTAAGCTGTTTTCCGGGAGTTGGGTTTATATGGGGCCAAGTGTAAATTATGGACCGATCTTCAAAAAATTTTACAGTGTGATTTATTGTCCTATAAAACTGTGACGTACCAAATTTAAGTATGGTAGCGTTATTTGTTGCGGCTTTAGGCGTACTAAGCTGTTTTCCGCGAGAGGGGTTTATATGGGGCCTATGGTCAATTATGGACCGATCTTCACGAAATTTAACAGTATGATTTGCAGTCATTCCGTGCATTATTCCACCATTTATGTTAGTTTTTGTATCAAAATAATAAATTTTTTTAGGGTGGTGGTTTCAAATTTTGATTCATAGTTCTAGTTCTACTGAACCGATGTTACTGGATTTCAATCCCAAACTGCTTAGGATAACTACAAGCTATTTGAGACCAAGAGACAGATGGACATGGCTAAATCGACTTAGGAATTACTCAAGGATTGATCATTTTAATGTTAAAATGATAACCGTCTTCTCCTCGACAAAGCAACAATGGGTACTGTAATCCATCATAGCAGCGATGAGTTTCAGATACTCATTGCAGTTGCATATTTGTAGGGCGCAGCACAATGTCATTGGAATTGAATTCATCGCCTACGATTACAATACCGACATCATGCATTGTGGGCGCATTAAATCGCCTGACATGTTGCCCAGGATTCGTTTTATCAGCTCGAATCACAATGATGAATATGCATCAGATGGCATTTGATCGAGAGCAGTTTGGAAAAGTCGCACTAATTCAATTTTAGCATGCAACATATTCGGCAAGCGCTCGATAATATCCCTCCGCAAATTTGACAAAATATTACAAGGACAATCGGTTTCCTAATTTGAGTTACCCACAAAGCATATTTGCAAAAATTTATAGCTTTGATCAGGAAAGGGTAAAAAAGAACCAAGTAGATGCTAAACTTGGCCTTGAATCTATTGAAGATTGAAATTTTCACAATAGTACGTTTCGCGATTATCTAAATAAACAAAAATAACTGGCATAAAATTGTCCCGAATAATATTTTTCGCTCCGAATGAAGTCATTGGAAATCCGGAGTTATACGCTTGTTTCTTTGCCAGAAAATGCTTTGAAATTGGTGTGTCACCAGTTATCAAATTATGCAAGGGATCCGGCACAATCCAGATACCTCATGTTTAAACTTAAATGCCTTGCAATGACTGCAAACAGTAGTCATTGGTCCAATTGAAACCTTGCCATGAGAAACGTAATCAAAGTTTGCATCATAATTGAATGCAGCACGCTCCAAAGTACGTCGCACATACGGACGTGGAGCTGGATTTCGCAGAGCCCTCCCAGTTGCTATGCCATTTCGAGCAGCCAAAGTATTATTTGCAAGCTGTTCGTCACTTTGAGATGCTCTAGATGCTGCAACATTTCTAGCATTACGTGATTGACGCCCCAAATTACTGCGCGTACGTACCATTTTGTATTAAAATTTGTGGCTACACCTGAAGATGAAAGATGAAGTAATTAAAATTTTATTTATTCGCGAAATTCAAAAATTGAGACACATATGTTGAATCATGATGAAATAAACAGGTGGCATTACTACGCAAGACGATTTTTTGCTCTTGTATTGTTTGTCTAGTCTTGTGTCAAAGTTTGGTTTATATTCACGAAAAGTCCACGTTTTGTGCTGTGATTATTGTATTGTATTCAAGTTTTTGATTATTTAAATTAAAATTAAATAAGATAGTAACCAAAGTGAAATAAAAATTGGCTAAAAATTAATTTATTTCATTGCGTTTCCGGCAAAATTTGATTTTAGTTTAATATAATTTTTGACGTATACGGAGACTTATTTCTAATTTTTGTTGTAATGTTGTATTTGTTGCCTTAGTGCTGCCACCTACTTATTCCACCATGAGTTGAATAATGCCAAGGCGAATTCAACTACAGGTGGTGTCGAAACGCCATCTGATTTTGACAGTTCGAGCTTCTTTGTTTTTATTTGTTAGTGTTTTGTTAGGAATGGTTGACATTTTGGACAGTAAACACTAACAATGCAATGCAAAAAACCCTGTGTTGTTTCTGTTGTCTTTGGATTGTTGTAGTATCGACACCACCTGTAGTTGAATTCGCTTTGAATAATGCAATTATTAAGAATATAAATAGATCAGCTGATCATGAAATGTCAGTCATAGCATGCACTCTAAATCTAGCGACCTTGGAGAAAAAGTCCATTACAGCATTACATGTATACATTAGCTGTTTGATTTAATGTTTGAAATATCCGTTAAGTTAACATATGAGAGAGCTCATTGCTGTGCATAATGTTTTTAAATATTTAAGTTTTTAGTGATGTGTTTATATGTAATTTATTTCATAGATCCCCGAAATTGTGATTTACAATAGCTAAGTATATAAATTAAATAAATGGTTTGACTGAAATTGAATTGTAATGAATTTAAAAACGAATTGTATTTCAGTTTTTCAAAATATTAACTCAAATATTTTCAAATATTTCGAAATGAATGCAGTGTTCACTAAAATGATCATAATCATGAAACAATTCACATACATAGACCGTTTATATGTACATAATTGTTGACGTCACCTTTCATATAAACTTTGCAGAAATAAAATCGGTTCACGCATTCCAGAGAACATCAATTACTAACACAATGCAACTTATTTTTATATATACATATATAGATTTAAATATTTCAAAAAAAAAAAAAAAATTAAAAGTGTTTATTACAAAGTGCATACAATTATTTGGTTTTTTTTTTTGAAGTTTTCAAGTAGAAATAATCTTCGATTGTCACATAAGCCTGGTGAATATATTAAAAAAATCTAAAATAAATGTAAATATAAGATCAACATAACGAATTAAAACTTTTAAAATTTTTCAATAAATAGGTATTTAGTTCTTTTTTGACCTTTTTCTTTTACGTCTTCTATTTTTACATGAAAGCACACACAACAGAACAATCCACTCTTTAAACTTCTGGCTTACCTCGCACAATACGAGCATTAAAGACATTTTTAGCTTCTTTTTTAACTCTAGATTATCATATTTATTTTTTATGACGAAAAAATCATACTTCGTCGAATCTACGACGGTTATACTCAGAAGATATAAAAGGATAAAACTACGTTCAAAATATATTTAAAATTTGGCATGTTCAATAACTTATGAACCAAATGAAAAAAATATTCACATCTCAACATTGAGAAAAAAAATTACCAATTTTGGTTAGAAATAACCAAAAATGGCATCAGTGAATATAATATATAAACAGTGTTGCCAGAATGATGAGTTTATCATATTTTTGTCAAAAATATGATTTAAAGATTTTTTTTTCAAATGATATTTTTTTATTTTTAGAAATTATGACTTTTACTTTAACGTTTGCTTGTTCAAAATACACAGTTTTTTAAACAGTCAATTTTCAAAACAATGAAGTGTTGTATCAGCTTGTTGTTTATTGGTGTTGCACACTTTTGTACCCAGTGTCTAGAATGCACAAAATTGCATTATTATTTAGTCTCAATTTACACGTTTCATCTTTTAATGCTCAACTTATTTTCAATTCCCTTTTGAAGATGCCATTATGTTGACACGCAGCAACCGGTTTTTTACTTTTTTTGCTTCAAAACAACAACACTTTTATTCAAAGCGAACCAAAGAGAAATAGAAAAAAATGTGCATGCAGCCATTGTTGTGCATATACCTAGGAATGAGAACACAAAGCGTACTGCCCGAGTACGGGCATCTCCGTACCAACCCCTTTTCTTCTTGCTTCCCTCTCCTTAAAACACAAGACTTGAGCATCAAAAGATGAAACGTGTGAATGTAGACTTATGATCATACAAAATATTAAAAAAAACATCTTATATTAGCTGTTGTTAATTTTGGGAATATTGATGAAAAAAAAATTATTTGGGAAAAGAAAAAACGTATTTATATTTTCATGTATTTTAATTTAAATAGTTTACATATTAAGAAGTATGTTTTTATAAAAAATTTATATATCTTACTTTTTTGCCATTGTTATAAAAATTTTAATTGAAAAAAAAATTAAAAATTTTCCTCTTCAAAATATGATTTTTTTTCCAAAGATTCTGGCAACGCTGTACATAAATATAAAGTTGCAGCCAACTACAGGTAAAAACTACGAATGAAAAACAAAAGGACTTTGCGAGTACAAGAGAGCATGTACTCTCCCGCTATTCTCTTTCCCCTCCCTTCTATATACTCAAGACTTTGCAAAGTAAAATTTGCCTGTCTAAAAGGGGTCGAAGTTTAAAAGAAAATCAACAACTTCTTTTTTTGATACCCTTCACCTTTCACTAAGATTACATTTGATAGACGTGGAAATATTTCATTTGGATCCAAATTGTTCGACTTGTTGTCGAATAACAACATATTTTTTTACATTCGGTTAGTTTTATTACGATGGCTATATAAAATTTATTATGATCGGGCATTTTCTAGAAACCGAAATCACGTGAAATTGAAATCGAACAAATTTTGAAAACTCCCCTGTGTTCAAAGTTCATAAAAATATTTCCTTGTGCATACCTACATAATACTTTGAGGACAACTTTTCTCTATCTAAAATTCTTTTGTAATCAGGAAAAGCAACGTTAATTTTTACAAAAATTCAATTGAAAATCTTCATTGAATTCAATTTCACGTGATTTCGATTTCCAGAACATGGCCGGTAGAGTAGAAAAATAAACAAAAACTTTAAAAATGGACCTCCACGTCTTATAATGGATCTCCACAAATGTTGTCTATAGCAAAATGTTAACTTTTAACTTGGGAATTAAATTTTTTGGACACCCCCTTTAAAAATTTTAATAAAAAAATATTTTTTACAATTATTTAAAAAAAAAATACTACTACATTACTAATTAAAAAAATACAAATTATATCTTTTTTTAATTCAGTTAAAAAAACAGGCACTACTAATGATTATTTTTTTTTTAATTTACAATTTTTTACTAATAATAAAACGGACAAGTGGTCAAAATAATTCCAAGAAAATATAACGGTAAATATGACGTGTAGTTAATTTGTTTATATTGGATACTTACATCAACGTTGACGTGGTTGTAAAATATTTTCCAACAAAAAATTTCGTATACCTTAACGTATCTACGCACTTCCTATGCCGATCTCAACCATAATACAACTGAATACTAACGATTACAAAATGAAAGGGTACTAAGAGAATTAAATCGGTAGCCCAAAACAGAAGAGATTAAGTCAAAAAAATTAACGAAGGGGTAAAATTACCCATCACCTCCACAGTTAAATGTTAAACAAAGTTATGCAATGTACCTATGCCATAAAATGAATGTTATCACTCAGTGTAGGTTTGTGTTTAAGATAAAATAAACAAATAAAAAAAGTATAGTCATATAGACCACAGTATTTAAAAACAAATTTTCAAGTGTATTCCCATTTTGGGACCCGTGGGCGAATAGTGGATCCGCCTGAATAAAATTATGTTATGAGGATACGATTCATGCAAAATTTATTTGTGCTGAGTATATTCTTGAATATCTTCATTTCATTGGATAAATTCCTTTAAGTGATTTATGGAAGGGGGTTTATATTTGTACCTAGGTTTAGTTTGGACCTATCAGCACACCAGTCATGACATACTAGATGTCGTTACAGTTTTATATCGATATCGAATTTTATATTTATACCAACATTTAGAGAAAAGCAATGACATTAGGAGCCATTTTCGGTAGTAGTATTTGTATCGGAGCTATGGCCAAATATGGACCGATTCGTATAAAATTTGATAAGATGATTTAGATTGCAATAAAATAACTTTGGACTAAATTTAATCTAAATACCAACATAGGATAGATGATGGGCACAAAGACTCTATGGCGAAAAGAAGCTTATAAGTGGGCTATATGAAATTATAGACCGATTTTTACTACTTTTAATAGGCATAGTCCATGTGACAATTAGAGCTTATGTTACAAATTTTATCAACTTATCTCCGAACTTGTGATCTGTACTTTGGGCACAAGGTTAACATGGACAGTAAGCGGAACGGACGGACGGACATCGTTAAATCGATTCAAAAAGTGATTCTAAGTCGGTCCGTATACTTAAAGTTGGGTAAAAGTCCAATATTTTAAGATGTTACAAACACCAGCACAAACGCATAATACCCTCTCCACTATTGTGGTGTAAGTATGATAATACTTCAGATAAAATTCAGCTGCCAAGACATAAAAATACCAGAGACTCATGAAGTTAAAATTATCTTTATTGAGCCTTTCGCAACGTTATAAAAAGTACAAAGTAAATTAACAAAACGAAAACTTAGCCCCCACATTCATAACAAATATTTTAGGTTTATAGCATAGAAAATTTGTTTCATAAACTTTTAATTAATCAAAAATTTTTGTTATGAAAATGGGTAAGAGTAATTTTCGTATATAAAATACAAAAATATTGTTTTTTCCGCCATTGCTCCCTAAGCTTCCATAATTTGAGAGAAAATCTCCTAAACTAAAATTATAAACTTAATAATAACTTAAAAATAAACTTAAAATAACAACAAACAAACACAAAAAATTAACACTTATGTGTTCCTAAAGAACTTTTAGAGTAAAAAGGTTGTATAATTGAATGTGATTCATTTATAAGCCAATGGGTTTATATATGACCAGTGCCCATGTTTTGTAACTCCCGCGGCGAGAAACTTTTCGATTGAAATATGAAAAATGAAACAAAAATGCCATAAATTGAAACAAACAGCTGTTTTTCTCACTTAACTGCGTCGGTATCATTTTTGGTGAGTAATAACTGTCACGTAAGGAAATTTCTCGCCAATATACTGAAAAACTGTGTCTGTAAAAATTTTGTGAGAAAGTTCCCGCTTTGAATTGTCAAATAAACTCACGAATAAAAACGGGATGAGAAAAATTTTAACACTAAAAAATAAATTAAAACTGCAAAATTCAATGAATATTAACTCGGAAGAGATAAGTATTTTGTTCTTGGCCGATTTTTTTATTGTTTAATTATTTTACTTTTAACATTTTTGAAAAATATACGAATGTTTCCAAAGGAATTTTGTAATCAACAAACATTAAAGTCGCACTTTAAATTTTTTGCAATAGCAGACGGTTGAATTTTCGCCGCCGTCGTTGAAAATTTTCCAATTGTAGTCAAATTTGGTCGCCGTCAGCGATATGTTTGACTGGCGTTCTCAATATTTGCAATTTTATATCGGCTTCGAGTGGAATATTATGACATTTATAACGTAACGACGTAATCTATTTTGAATGGGGGAGGTTGCACAGCGTATATTCAAGTAGCTCAAAAACGGCTTAGTTTATTGAGCAAACATCTGCACCATGTATTTCTAACATACCTACCCGCTATTTCCATTCCTTAAGGGGGCCTCAACACAAAACTTTCAATACAGACTATAAATATATAAATTGCGTTTTAGGAAACTCTTAAATTTAATTAAAAGGTCTTTTGTGAATAAATTCAAAAGTTGTAAATATATTTTAATCATTTATGGCTTGTTTTGTTTACAATAAAGGGCTGCATGAACAACTTCATTCATGAACCTACTAAAATGTTTATTCAATGAAGTTCGTGTTCAAATAAAATTCAGTCTACTGAACAAACTGTTGTTTTATTCATGCTACTAGCAAAGACATTTCGTTTCATATGGCAACCACAAAAACTTTGTTCAATGAAACGACATTTGTTTTACAGTTTTCACTCTCTCTCATTTTTTTATATAAATACTCGATAGCAATGGTGCCACTTAGTATATTTATGTAATTTTTTCTTTTTTGTTACCTTCACAATAATATACTATGTAATTTGTAAAGCATTTTTTAAATTAAATTTAAATTTTTTTCCTAACAACTTTTTATGTACTTCCAAGCAAAATGTTTTTGAAAATAAAATAAAATTTTTTTGAAGTTTAAAAATTTACATTAAAAACAATTTATTTACATTGAAAACAAAGTCAAATTTGTATTATTTTTATTATTTTAATATTAATGTACTTCATTATCTTGTTGCTTTTACTCATGGTTATTTTTGTTTTTTTTTTTTATCTTTCCTAATATTTTTCATTTCTTTCAACTGGCAATACTGACTTTTAAATAAATGTGTTTTTCCATGAACTTGTTTTGTTTTAGAGTTGTTAGTATTCATATTCTCTTGTTTAAGTAAACAAATTAACTTCATTAACTTCGTCTCTTAAATATCGAGTGTTTGTTCCTGTCGTTTCATAGTTGTTCATTTTGTTGAATACAAACGAAGCAAATACAAAATAATGATGAAAGTTTCATGAACATCATTATTAAGTTTCATGCAGATGTTACGTTTACAACTTCTATTTTTAAATGATTTAATTAGAAAGCATTTTCCAATTTTTTATGATTTAAAATAAAACAAAAGTTTCGAAATTTTGCTAAAAAAGTGTTTTATTTTTCCAAAATAAATTATGTTATTAAAACGACTGCGCATATTAGAAAATGTTTATTGCGAAATTTCGGTTTTTTAGTTTGTTCAATAAACTAACCTGTTTTTGAGTTACGCGAATTATGTTGTGCAACATACTCCATTTTCGAAATAGAGGTAGTACCTATATCTCGAAAACAAGAGCTAAGCTAAAAAAAAAAAACGGTTAGCCCCACTGGATTCAGCGTACCAGAATAAGGTTAAAACGCCAGGTGCCCTTCTTGTCTCAAAAAAAAGGCGCAAATTCTAGCAGTGTTATTATTATAGGAGAAATGTTAAACCAAATGGGAACCATATTAAAAGACAGGGGTAATACAAGTTTTATATAATAAAAGATTGGAATTTTTTCTATAAATTTCTATTATTAAGGATTTTACTAAAAAAAAAATATTATTTTATCGCACGTCTTGCAAGTTTATTTAATTGTAAAAGCTTATACCAAGTTATACCAAGATATTTCATTTGATCCTGAAATGGAATTTTAATACCATCAAGAAAAATATTAAAATTTTTACCCTCAGGAACCACAAATCTTCAACATTTTCCGGAAGCATTTATTATGCATATTTCTTCTTATTTTAAGGTATTAAGCTCAATACCCCAATAATCATAAAAGTTTCTAACTAAAGTCAAATGATTTGAAAGCTGACTTAATGTAGTTTGTGGTGATTCACTGTGAGAGTAAATCAATGAGAACCAAATGAAGTCCTTCACGTAAAACAATTTAAAAATGTTTAAGGTGCGAAAATCAAGAAACTTTTCCCAAATCAGAGAACTTTAATAACAAAACCAAACAAAATAAACAAAAATTATTTAACTTTCTTTACCATTCTCAAAGTGATAAAAAAATGTCCAAAATTTGTGCAAGTTGGTTGCCTGCAAAACCTTTGCAAACAACAACAACAGCTACCGTAACAACATCAACAAATTTCACACCAGTCTCCGCAAAAAACTGACCAAACAACAACAAACTATGTGGATTAATTCAAGTTTTGGTATTTTACCTTGTAAAAGTGTTCAGAAATAAATTTGTCAAACAAATTTTCATTACATCCGCCAAGATAGCAACGAAAGTAAGCAACAGCGGAAATCAAAAATTAGAGGCAACACCGGAATTTAAAATGAAGGTATTTTTTGGATATAATGATTTTACAAATTTAGTGGAAAAGGATTAAAAAAAATCAACCTTCCAACCTTCTGTTCCAGAGGTTGGAACAAATTGGTTTGTAAAAATCATTGCTGATTTATGACAGCCAAACTAGTGTCAGGGCATAAACCCAACGTAAAATAGTAAAATACCAACTAAAGATTAAACGACATCAATTTTGGAAAAATCTCCGGAGCCGTTCCAGAGAATATCCAAAATGATGAGTAAAAATGGTGTGTAAAAATCGTCAGTAAAAAAGCGCTAAATTTGTAGTACTTATTTACAGAGTACCGAAACGTTCGCTAATTTTTCAGTCATTTAGCGAGCGTGAAAATTTCAAAATTTTTCTGCTGATTCATCCTCATGAGGGTGAGGAAAAAAATATTTTTAATTTCCTCACTCATGAGGAGTGAGCAAAAAAAAATTCACATGAGAATTTTTTAGATATGAAAAATTTTTTATAGAAGGCCTTTTTGCAGATATAAGAGCTCCCAGCCCCATTGCAACTTTATTACTAATTAACAAGGTGTTTCATTGGAGACCAACGCCTTGCGCTCTTGCATCTACTTTAAAGGCTTCTGGAAGAGGTAAGAATAAAGCTTTATCCCAGTTTAATTGTTGTTGCTAATAATGCAAAGTGAGTAAATTAATAACTAAACTTGCTACACCTTCCAACATAACTAGTAAAAAAACGATTTCGACAGGCCTTATCTTAGAATAGAAAATTTTAATATAATTTACTAAAAACCTTTCTAAAAGATATTTTCAAAGAAGGCAGAGTGGAAAAGTAAAAGTTTATTAAAAATTCAATTGTAAACCTTCTTAAAGGCTTACAAAGTTAAAGCGCTTGCCATTTTTCCCGCTGAATAGCACGATTAGCCTGTGTGTGTTTTATTTTTGTAAAATGATTTCTTGGCTGGTGAACCAAAATGTACATCTGTTTTTTTTTTTATTTTTTTTTTTTTTTCTGAAAGAAAATATTACGGACAAGAAAAAAAAATAAATAAAAGAACTGCACATATCGTCCTCTTAAATGCGGAATAATATAACATCACAGGGAATAATATTATTTTTATTGTTATTTATTTAGATATGTGTGTTACGTTGTTTTAATTTGTAATTCTCTGAAACAAAACGAAGCATCATCAACGAAAGTATGTTAGTATTAAGTAAAACAAACATTTAAAATATTAAATAATTAAATGAGGGTGGTTAAATTTTAAGGGCCGATGTTGAATGCGAACCACACCTGAACGTCAAGTTTTTTTCTGCATTTCATTTGACATTTCTCAATTTCAGACTAACTCAAATTGAACCATGGAAAGATACACAATCGAGCAACGCGTTAAAGTTATTCAGGCTTTTATGAAAATGGGCGTTCAAATCAAAATGCATATCGTGAAAATCCTCTTCAGTGATGAGGCACATTTTCACCTCAGTGGATTCGTCAATAAGCAGAATTGCCGCATTTGGGCGAATGATGATGCAAGAGTGATTGTCGAAAAACCAATGCACACACAAAGAGTGACTGTTTGGTGCGGTTTTTGGGCTGGTGGCATCATCAGGCCGTATTTTGTCCAAAATGTGGCGATGTCAATTGGCCGCCAAGATCATGTGATTTGACACCGTTGGACTTCTTTCTTTGGGGTTATTTGAAAGAAAATGTGTATATCGATAAGCCAGCAACAATTCAAGAGCTAAAGTATGAGATAATTTGGCACATTAACGGCATAGAACCTCAATTATGCCTCAGCGTCATCGAAAATTTGGACCATCGGACGGAGTTGTGCCGCTGATATTTTGTTCCATACATAATTGAACCATACCAATATTATCATAATAAAAAGAAATTACATTAATTTCCTAAATAATTAGTGTTTTATTCAAAATCAACATCGGTCCTTAGAATTTAACCACCCCTTATTTTGTTAAATTACACGTATAATAGAATATTAAGATAAGGTACATGGTTATAAATGCAATACTGCTATCAAACAGTAGGTAAATTTAAGTGTGGTTAAATGTACCTTTATATATGATAATCACACAATTTATATTATTATATAAAGGTTTGCGTTGACATGGTGAAACAAGTTTGCTTTTTTGATGCAGCGCAGGCAGTACTGCATTTGAGAACGTAGGGAAATTATATTATTATCATACTAATTTACATGTATTTTGAAGCAGGTGATTACTGAAAAATTAAAATAAGAAGAAGGTAAGAAAAGTCCAATTAAGAGTAGTATTTATAGCAGCCCCAGCATTCAATAAACAAAAATGTTGAAGAAAGTAGTAGAAGGGAATTTATATTGAAACGATGATAAAAAAAACTCAAATTTGTTTTTGTTTTTAATGAATTTCTAACCGAAAGTTTTTATTTTAGTTTGAAACTGATCATGAAATCGCCCGAAATTTATAACTTGTGATGTAAATCGATCGATTTACATCAAATACCTGATTAAAAAAGTTTTACACGGAATGAAAAACTTAGTATACCTTTAATCAGAGGGTTTACGTTGTTAATGGATTCGATAAAAACATTTGTTAATTTTAAATTTTATAGTGTAGATTTCCACACAACCCTTGAGGTACTACACAATGTGCGTTGCCAATTATTTTACATGGCTGACATCCCCTGTAGGCATAAACCATGGTAACACCTTATGCGTAAATGTGTGTTGTGCACAATATATATATTTGGAATCCATTTCTGAAAAGATAATAAGGGTATATTTATTTATATAGGAACTTATTTTAGTTTTCGCAAAGTTTGCAAATGAAACGATTTATGTCGAGTATTAAATTTTGGTTACTGTTATAGTTTTTTTTGCATTGTGCACAATGCAAACATATGTATATTGGTCAACACATCAACATGCCTTTTAAGCATATTCATAATAGTAAGTCTTCGCGTATTTTGATCTATAAGATTTGTGTAATTCGCAGATTGTATAAAACGTTCAGCAAATTGTAAAGCGTGATCCATTTCGAGGTATCCTACTTTTTTAAAGAAAAAACACAGAAAGTTCAAACTTAATGGTAAATGTTTATTATCGTTTGAAAGAACGTTCTTTGGCATTTATTTTTTGAAGATTATGTCCATCAAATGTTGGCCGTTGCAACGTCGCAGATGGTCCATCCGTGGAGTCCAATTTTCGATGACTCGTTCGAGCATTTCAAATGGTAACTGGCGAATGACACGTGTGATGTTTTCCTCCAAGGCCTGAATGGAAGCGGATATGCCCGCATAAACTTTAGACTTTACATATTCCCACAGGAAAAAGTCTAACGGTGTGATATCACACGATCTTGGTGGCCAATCGACCGGCCCAAAAGGTGAAATTATGTGCTCACCGAAGTGTTCTCTCAATAAATCCATTGATTGATGCGTTGTGTGGGAAGTGCGCCGTCTTGCTGAAACCATATGTCGCCGAGATCACGAGCTTCAATTTCAGGCATCAAATAGTCGGTTATCATGGCACGATAACGGTCGCCATTGACGGTTACGTTCGCACCGGCATCATTTTTAAAGAAATATGTACCGATGATTCCACCGGCCCACAAACCACACCACACCGTTGTTCTTTCTGGATGAAGTGACAGTTCTTGAATCTCTTCAGGTTGCTCTTCGTCCCAAATGCGGCAATTTTGTTTGTTTACATACACACTGAGCCAGAAATGGGCCTCATCGCTGACCAAAATTTGCCTTGAAAACTGGACTCAATGGATGGACCATCTGCGATTCCAACTATCATGTTGTGTATCCTGTTCAGTATTTTTTGAAAAATGCTTTTTTAAAAAGCTTAAATAAAAGTTTTTAAATTAAAAAATATTATCTGTAATTCCTTTCGGATCCATACATAGTAAATAACCTTCATCAAAGTCGATGAAAACAATATGAAGGTGTTGATGAAGGCAGTGCGGCACAATAACTTTTCTTAGATTCCGAGAAAAATAGTCTATTAATAGTTGCTCATTTTTAAAGCAGTAACTGCATTACATTATCATTTAAAGTATCTAAATCTTTCAAAGTTATATATGAAGTTACAGCAAAATGTTCTCCGTGAGTTTTTTGAAAAACATTCTCCAATTTAAGGACATAAAATTCGATTTCGGAGCTGGCAAAACGTTTAAGGTTTTTGTATTTTATTTGAATACACTTTTTAGGTTTAATTTTATTTCAAAGTTGTTTAAAAGAAATATTAAAATCAGTGCTAGCATAGTTCTCATTCTCACGTTGATCAGATATTTCCAAATTATTTAAATCATTAATATATATAATTTTAATTTTGTTTCCATCACAGAAATTTGATCCTGATTAAATGTTATTACATAAATTTGAATCCAAATTAATGTTGTTACTATTACAATTATTAAAAATTTATACAATTATATACAACTATGTCAGTAGCGCTATGGCTTTCATAAGAATTACAATTTTTTTGAAATTCCTCTATGGGTTTATTCGAAGTTGTTGTTAAATAAACTGTGAGGAAGTCTCTTAAGTTTTTATGCCACGATTCGCAAATTTTTTAAAGCTTTTTTTGGAATCAATTTCTAAAATCTTGGTTTTAATTTTTTTTTTGTCTTTTATGAGTTTTACTCTTTGAAGGAGTTATAAGAGTTCCAGAAGAAACAGCTTTACCAAAAATATTCATGTATTCAATTAAAATTCTTTTCTTTTGCATTTTGTAAAGTTTTCCATGGTTCTCACAAACCTTCCTAGTTTAATTTTTCTTCCCTTTAATTCATTATGTTTTATGTCTTTAAAATATGTTTCAATAATACCATTACTTACACGTTTTAAACTAAAATCTATAATTGATCCGATAACATTAGACCAGATTGGAAGAAATGGTATGTATTTTTCCAATAATAAATTTATTACTTCTGGGCAAAAGAATATGTTTCCTTCCGCATCCATTTCATCGCAAGTATTAATATCTGATTCATAGATTTCGAATAGAATTCGAAAAGGACTATGACGGGATATATTACCCATGTTTTTATCCTCTTACATAAAAAATTAGTTTTTTCATAATTTTTCAATCTTGTATCAATGTCAACTTTATTACGGTTTAATCCTCTGCGACTGACCTGACTTTATAATAACAATTCACTGACGTGGTGGTATGCTAGACACCATTTTGATGGCTTACATATATTTTCCAAGTTCTGTTTTGTAAACCTTCTGAACTATTTTTTATTTTAGATTAATGTTATAGCTTGTTATTTGCTGTAATTTATTTTTGCGAACAAAACGACAATTAATTTTAAACAATATTTAATGGCATGGCACAAAATGGCCCTAAAGAACTTACATCTATACAAAAGAAAAAAAAAAATTAAAAATCTCCTATTTGTTTTTAGAAGTTTTACATTACACTAGGTTTAGTTCACATCTGAGCTAACCAGTATAGAAAAAATAATCTAATGCATTGGACTAGACATTCTAACGTGGATATGTCAAATTATTTGCTCCAAAGCTCAGAATCTGCTCTTCACTGCTTTTAAAAGTTCCAGATAATGCTCTCTAGAACAATGAAGAATATGTTTTGTACTAGACCGGCCCATCAAAATAAAAATAATAAGAGATATAAAATATTGATACCATTTAACTGACGTGTTGTTAAGGAGACACTACAAAAATATAACAACAATATTGATGTGGTTGTTTCTCAGACACCTACCTTAATATTGACGTGATTGTCTGGTAGACACTTTTCTGTTCAGTGCGACGCGTGCGCTATATTTTATCGGATTCGTCACGCCAACGTACACATAAAAACGTATTAAGAAGGTACTGAATGCGTGATATCTGATGTTTGAAAAATAACGGAAAAAATCCCTTTTTTCTTTCATTGGTGTCTGTTAGATAACACGCCAGTCGCAGAGGGATAATATGCCTTTTCGGTAAATGAAACTTAGTCAGCATTTTTTATTGTGCATTTCTTTGTGCAGAGCACAATACAAAGTTGCTCAAACCATTTAACAGATTCAACAAGATTATTTAAATTGAACACTATACCGAATGCTTCACGTAAACATTTTCCAAGTTTTACGTTCGTTAAAGGAACGATGTTGTCAATATCCTTGCAAATTATTTTAGAATAATGACTGACGCAAAATTGAATGCATACAAATGACAATTTTTGTTTTTCTGCATTCTGTTTAATTGCTATTTCATAGCATTTGTTTAAATATTCTAAAAGACTAGGTACTTATGTTATTAATGTTTTTATTTATAGCACCAATAATAGCCAACCTAACATCGGTAACAATTCTTTTACAAATTGGCCACTTAATTTAGTTTTAATGCAAAAATGTTCTATACCTTTAAAAAATCGGCCAGTATAATAACTAGAATGATTAGATAATTCCGCATTTGCAACAGAAAAAAAACAATATTTTTCTCTTTAATATGCCCAATAAGAGAATATAAAAATATTCTTTTAGTTTGGAAAAGCATTTCATCAACTACATGTCCTGTTGCATCGACATAGAGAGTGTAGTTAATTTTTCTCAATATAAACTTTATATTATAAAGTAATTTTTCTGTCTTAAAATCTCCAATTGTTTTTTGGACCAAAGAAAAAGTTCCAACTTTGTTGAAAGATGCTGAATATAATGTTACGTATATTAGAAAGTGATTTAACCATTTGAGTTTTTCCAAAAACCCAAGGCTCATCCGACTGTTGATTAACTTGTTTTTTTTTAAATGTTAAGGCACTGTCAGTGGAAAGTTCAGCTTTATGTAAAAACCTTTGAACTCTATGAAATTGGAATTGTTTTGTTTTATTGAAAAATGTATTATTTCTTCCTGCGATCTGAACACAGAAATGTCTCCATTTTTTATTACCATTAAAAACTTATGCATTGGATTCTAAATCAGTGCAATACCCGTAGGCAACAAAAGAGTTCTGATAAATTCTAAAATTTTTTAAATTGACTTCGCAAGCATTATATTTTGGCGTATAAGCAATTCTTATAACATCTTCTGAAACCTTTGTTAAGGGATATTGTGTTCGATTTTTAGACCTCACCGATTTCAGGTATTTGCATTTTTGTACTATCTTGTATTGAACACTTGAAATTAAAATGGCTAACCTTTTTTCCGCCTTCTACAACTTGCCCTTTTCTTTTTAAGTGAGTGCATACTTCTGGTGTAAGGTACTTATATCGGATATATTTCAATAAAGTTACAGCAAAACTGTTTTAGGCAAAATCCCTTTTATCGGCACGACTCATTTATAAAATTATCAACAGTTTTCCCATTATCATTTTGTGAACTTTCATTTAGATTCACAGCAAATTTTTCATTAAAATTATTATTGCCTAAGTCAATTTCATTTGCATTTAAATTATTTATAATATTACCACTTTTTTCTTCTTCATATTTGACTTCTTCAGCGGATTGTGGATCCCTGCCCTCTTCAATCAAGTTTACATTTTCCTAAAAGTATATTTAATATAAAAATGAAGAACCTGCTAATATAAACCACAGGGCTTTATTCGCTTCCAGAAGTTCGGAAAAGCTGTTGTCCAGGCATAATGTGTTAGTATGCACCTAGAAAAAGTTTTAAGAATACTTTAAATATTTTTAAAATTTAAAAATACTTGTACAAACCATTGGCACGATATCTTTCTCGAATGCTGAATAGCTACGAGGAAAGTTTTCAGATGTATTAATAATTTCAAAAACAGTCTGCGACATTTTTCCAAAGATATCTTACAACAAACGTATTAATTTATATTAATAGATTTACAAATGATCAACCGACGTGTACTTACGAATTCATTTTGTTCTTTCTGGTTCTTATTAGGGGCCTTAAGACGAGTTCGTCTGATAGTACTTCGTCAACTAAAAAAAAAAAAAAACAATATATAGATCGTTACCTAAAACGCAAAAGGCCCTATCTAACCTAAGATTTGGTAAGAAATACAGCGAAAGGCGCTGTCGGCTGAGTTTAGATAAGTTAGAATTCAAATAAATATGTGAACGTGCCTACCCCAACATCACCGAACCAGCCCATACCAGGTAACCCGTCTAGCAAGTAAACATGTGGGAAGACACTGCTTGACCTTAACCTTTTCGTACAGCCAATAAACGTAAAGTTAATTTTAATTCTATTTTATTTAATTTTGGGCAAACATTTTTTGAAGTTAAGCAAAAAGGTCTTAAGTAAGAAACTGTAATTTCTTTGTAATGTTAAATTGAAGATTTTTTTTATTGATTTATACATTAACAGGATCTCACAAAAGATATCTTTCGAATGATATATCATTTATTAAAATACAATATATAGTTTAGGCGTATATGGGATCCAAAGAAATTCACTTGCCTATTAACATATATATGATGATATCTGAAATGCAGTACTAATTTATAACTATAAAACGAAACCCTGACCGAATAGGTATTTACAGTGTTTAAAAAACTTAAGTCAAAAGTCGAAAAGTCGCAAAATTTTAACTTTTCAATGCTTTTATTTTTGTCTGCTTTTTAAAATCAAACATTGATTCTGTTAAAACTTATGAAAACAATCGGCAGTCGTGTGCTAAGTTTTCTTCTGCTTTTGATAAGTTAACAAAATCAAAATTACAAGCAGTGTCTTTGCTTTTGAAAGTTGTCAGAAGTCGCAGTCCTAAAAGCAGGCAGTCTTTTAGTTTTGTACATTTTTAACAGAAAAATATTCTCTTTTCTCTTCTGTTTTTTTTTTTTACATTTATACTTACTCACACACAGGGGTGCCAGATGGTGTTGGTAAAAAATCGGCATATTCTCAAAAAAAAAAAAAAAAAAAAAAAATCGGCAAATTAAAAATGTCTATTTTAAACACAAAAAAACATATTTTTAATAACAAAATCGAAAAATTCAGCATTAGTAATAAAAAGTAAACGTTTTACAACGGCTTATGTAAATTTATATATTGTAAAGTTCAGCCCTATTTAATTACATTCAAAGAAAAATTCAATGAAGCGGATTTTAGCGATACGGAACAAATTTTTTTTTGGGATTTATAAAAAAATATTTTTAATTATTCTAAACATACAAATATTTTTGTCAAAAACTAAAAAAAAAATGCTATGGCGATTGGCGATTTTTGACATTGAATTTGGTGAAAAAGTTCAAAATCAATCTGACAACCCTGATTGGGACTTATAATTTTCAAATACAAAGAACTTTTTGCTTCTGCGACTGTTTGCGACTTACAAAAGCAAAGATATTGATTTTACTTTTACTTGCGAAACTGTTTAAAAGAAAAGAAAATCAAAATCACAATTTGTAAAACAACTGCTGGCAAAAGTTTCGTTCAACTGCTTGTTTTTCGTTTTGTGATTTTGCTTTGACTGAAACTGTTGTTGATTTCAGAAGCACAAGCAGAAGTCAAATCAAAAGAAATGAAAGTTATTGCAGTTTTTTAAACACTGGGTATGTATATGTTAATATCAAACCATTGTAAAGCCGAATATAGCACTCTTGTTAAATTTATTAACTATTTTAACCTTTTCTTACAGTTTAATTTTAAAAGCCTTTTTGTTAAAATCGGTTCAGTATTTTACGAGTTATAGGTACGCGTTAGAAAGTGGTACTAACACATTGAAACAATTCACATACGTATGAGCAAAAACCATGTAAACACATAACAGAAGCAGTATGCTTTGTTTTTTTTTTCACATAGTAAAAAGAACAACAACATGCAGAGTTGTCTGCTATGCATTAAATTGTAGAACAGTAGAGAATAAGAAATAAAAAAAATGAAAGGCAATTTTTAATATTTTGGTTCCATTTTGGAAGAGGTGCTGTTTTTAAATGTTACCGGTGATTGACTGTTTTCCAAAAATTATCTTATAACACAAATTGAACTTAAAGTTGTTTGGTTCAATTTGTTTCGCTTTTTGGTGCGATCGTCGGTTATTATTAAAAAAATTCTCTCTGCATCGGCATTTGCGTGAGGTAAAGCAAACAAAATCCGTCTAGTTTTGACAAATTTGGAAATGCAACCTCGTCATTATAGTTTTTAACTTTTATTATTTTTATTCAAAACTGTTAAAAAAACATTAATTTCATAATTTCAGGAATTGTATTGTGTTTTTCTCCACTCATACAGGAGAGCATTATTATTATTATTGTTATTATTCTTTTGTATTAAGTTTTTAGTTATTCGACCTTTTTTATTATAATTTATAAATTAAATAATTTTTTCAAGCTCGAGGTCTGTTTTATTCTTTAAATTATTTATTTATCAATATTTCGACATCCTTTGGATGTCATCTTCAGAAATAACGAGTCACAAAAATACTAAACAATTATCTTGTAGGTCTATTAGTGCAATAATAGACCTACAAGATAATTATTATATAAATGAAAGGCAAATTCATGTAAACTACAAAAAGTACAATTTTAGTTTCATTGTGTGTAATAAAAATTAATACATTTTTCAACTTATGTTGCATCGGCATGTCCTATCTTAAAAAAATTCACTAAATATTTTGTTAAAATCACGTTTAAACTTTTGGGAATACAGTAACACAAAAAATATTTCTAACATATTTTTCAATTATGTTCTAAGATATGCACGTGTTCGCCATTTCAAGATACATTACACATTTACAACCTACAACAGTTAATCTACCGGCGTTATTATATTTGTTAAGAAATCTAAAATTACCCGTGCGGTCGGGTGCATGCAAATATTTTTTTTCACCCAAATTATTTATTAAAAACGACGCCATTTTGAATGAACCCACTTTTCTCTGGAACGGCTCCCGAGATTTTTCCAAAATGAATATCATTTAATCTTTAGGTGGTATTCTATCATATTCCGTTGAGTTTATGCCCTGACACTTCCTAGTTTGGCTGGCATAAATCTGCAACTATTTTTACTGACCATTTTGGATAAACCCACTTTTCTCTGGAACGGCTCCCGAGATTTTTCCAAAATTAATATCATTTAATCTTTAGGTGGTAATCTACCATATTCCGTTGAGTTTATGCCCTGCCACTTTCTAGTTTGGCTGACAAAACTTCCGTTCCACTTTTCTCTGGAACGGAAGTTTTGAAGGTTGATGTTTTTTAATCCTTTTCCACTAAATTTCTAAAATCATTATATACCAAAAATATCGTCATTTTCAATTCCGGTGTTGCCACTTAATCCCTTAATTTTTTAGTCCCGCCGTTGCTAACTTTCGTTGCTATCTTAGCGGACGTTTTTCTATTTTCATTTGTACCACGTACTTTTAATATTTTTTGTGACAGCCGATTAAAAAATATGTTATTCACACATGTTGCATTTGGGCAATTGAAGTTTTTTCTTAAACAAATCTCATAGACCTCCACAAATAAATTTCACTCACTATTTTGTTAGAAAACTTTTGGATACACTTTTTTTGTTTTATTAAGATTTTTCCGCGAATTTTCAGACTTTCTTAATGAAGTTTCATGAAAATAGTAAGTCGGCAAAAAGTGTGCAGACAGAGGTACCGACGAACACTACAGCCGTTTAATTTCGAGTTTGACAAACAACCACAGAGTACCAGAGTAGTAATCTGTGCAAACAACTGAGAAAAACATTTTGTCTTACTTCTTTTCTTTTGTATATTTATAGAGTTGTATCTTTTTGGACTAAAGAAGCACGTGAATAGGGATTAATGTTAGAAGAAAACGGGTGGCAGCGCCGGTACTTCGGTGGTGGTCTTTGCTTAATAGGAGTGCCATCTATGTCTGATATACGAAACGAATTTAATTGGTTTTCGCTGGATGGGTGTTGAGTTTAATTAAGCTTTTGTATTATGTTCCTGATAAAGTTTTACAACTTTATAACCACAAATATTTTTCACTGCAGCTGTCAACAACACTAAAAAAAATTGGAGATTTTTTTTATTAATTTTCCTCATTAAAATTATATTGAAAAATATAGTTTTTTTTTAAAGATATTGTTGTTTAAAAAGATATCTGAAAAATGTTTGTTCTTTGTTATCGCTATCTTTTAACTATTATCGTAAAAAAGTAATAAACATTTGTTATAAGACTTTTGACTATAGACATTTCAGTAAATGCAGAACTTATGGCAAATGTTTGTGTCGATTTAAAAAATTAAACACAAAATTGTTGTTATGAAACTGCTAATGTCATTGAGTTGGTCTTTTAAGGTTTTGAAAAAAATTGAATAGTCATTTCGGACTGAAACAAAAGTTGGTGCAGGAAATATATTCGATAAGAAATTTTGTTTAGAGAAAAAATTGGTCTGATGGATAATAAACCGTAAGCAAAATGTTGTGAAAAAATTTTAACGATAACAAAGTTATTTGGTTCAAATTTATATGCAGCAACCTCTTGAAGAAATTTTTACCTTTATGAAAATTTCATATAAATATATTTTAATTAGGGAAGTAGCGAATACCGATATTTCGGCGATACTTCAGATATTCCGATATATGGGTATCGGTGATATTTTGCTGTCGACACGACGATACTTATTATATCTTTTGGAGTATTTTTGAACAAACAATTTAACTTTCTATGCTTATTTGTAGCAAAACAACTAAGACAAATAACACATTAAAAAGCAGAGCATAATATCAAATTAATGATATAACGAAGATGGAGAATAGTCCCAAAATTTAGCGGCTGACTTAGTATTTGCTACAAATAAAAGATTTGTTCCGTTAGAAAATAATGAAACCTATTAATTTTCTACAATTCTTGACCCTCGATACAATGCTCGAATATTTTAAAGACAATCGACTACAATGATATCGAAAAAAACGTCTTATTAAGCTTCTTAATATTCCTGCATTCCGAAGGTGGTTCTGATAAGTCTTAAAATTAAAATGGCCTTTGAAAATTTGTGAAAAAATTATTAGAGAATCCGCGGAGTATTAGCCTCTTTTCATTCTATGCTGTGATTCTGCTAAAGAAAAAGTCGAAAGATAAATTAGATCCTCCATTATTTCTAGAGAGGCAGATCCGCTTATTGACGGCCGCAATGACATGCGCAAAAATTCTTAAGTTTTCAAATTAGTTCAATCGCATCTGAGAGACTAATTTCCACTACTGGTTCAACCGGACTAGCGAAATCGTCTTTCTACGTAAAATTTAAGAATACCTTGGTTTTATTTTTTATTTGTTAGCAATTACAATAAGTTAAAATTGTTATTGTATTAGTTATGCATATTTCTAATGTAATCACTTTCTAGTACAAATGTAATGTTAAAATTGTTAAAACTAATTGTACTTCAACCCCACTGTATTTTTCGATATTGATAAATTTTAAGCCTTAAAGTATAATTTAGTTTATTGATGTATAATAGCTCAATTATAATTCAGCCATAGTGTTAATGCATAATGATATTAGCTGAGCATGTCTAGATAATTAGACGCTAGAGAGCATTGCGGACACAATTCGAATAATCTAGAGCCATCTAGACTTTTTGGTTGGAGTATAAATACTACTCTCAGATGGCACTAAAAATCAGTATAAGTTCAAACCCTGTCGGAAAATGAGTTAGCTTAAAGTTAACTCATGGTTAACCAGAAGTTAGTCAGAGGTGACTCACAAGCTAACTCATTTACATGGTTAAAGCTATTCAGTTTTTACACGCAATGTCCGCAGTACGAGTCAGTACTCACTCACACTGCATAACTTTAAGATAACCATAAGTTAGCCCATTATGAGTTAGCTTGTGGTGTATACAATATGTTGACTTTAATAAAAGAATAAAAAAAATTACGTATTTTGTTTTATTTATTTTTTAAAGAGAGACAGAGACTATTACACATATGTTTTGTTTCACTTTTGTTGTATTTCCCCTTTGTCTACAGAAAAACTCTCAGTTATAAGACACCAGCAGCATGCCCGATATGGCAAACCCCGGTTTTCATAATAATTCTACTTTGAAAATGAGATGTATTTAACTAAATGATTAACAAAGAGAATATGGGAACTTTTGCTTATTATTTAACTTTGAAAAATTACACAAAACAAGCAAAACGTTTTTTTTTACCAAAGTCCACTGCATCAGCTTTGAGTTAGCCAAACGCTAGTTCAATTGTTATCGAGCATAAGTCAGTCGCACAAAACACAACTCACTAATCTCTGCATAACTTTTGAGTTAGTCAAAAGCTAGTTCAATAGTTATCGAGAAGAAGTCAGTCGCACAAAACACAACTGACTCAAATCTGCACCAATTACGAGTTAGTTTACAAGTCAGTTGTAAATAAGTTAGCTAAAAGTCAACTAAATGCTGAGCTAGCTAATAAAAATCCGACTGGGAACATTTAAGTGTGTAGATCGCAAATACAAGTTGTAAAAGTGTCTAAGTTCTAAATAAAGTTGTGTAAATAGTTTATAGTACCAGCTATAAAGAATAGTGTTTTAGGTGCTGTGTTTTATTTATTTTATTAAAGTTGCAATAAAAAAACTCAAGAGGTTTATTATAAAGGAAATAAACGAAAAACGTTATTGAAAAGGCAGTAACGAAACAATATATTTTTACTACTGAAAACTAAATTTACTGTCATCGAGAAAATCTAAAAAAAAAACAAAAAATTAAAACGTTAATGCATCGGTCTTTAGCTACTTCACCCACGTACTAAGTTTTGCTGCATTCAGTGTTGTCATATGTTTCTTCAAAAAACTTTTTTTTTCAAATCGTTAAAAAGAATCACTTACACTGCATGTGTTTTAATTATATTTATTAAAAAAAAAAACATAATATAAAAATATACATACTAATATATGAACTTAGAAATGTATATAGTATTTTTAGTTTAAATACAGCCTTTTTCAAATTAAGCGAAACCTTTTTCAAAATAAACGAATCTTTAATCAAAATAACCAAAACATTTTTTAAAATAAACGAAACTTTATTCAAATACAGTTAAAAATTTTTTAAAATAAATTATATGATTTTTGAAATTTTGAAAGGAATTTCTTTTTGTATTGATTAACATTTCTTATTAATGACGAGCTTGCTCACTCGCCACTTTAGGCGATACTAACTATGCTACGATCAGTGGTAAAAAAAAACTCAATAACGATTGGGCATGAAATTTTAACTTTGAAAATG
The DNA here is from genome assembly GCA_943735925.1 of Pollenia amentaria. Classification (NCBI taxonomy): domain Eukaryota; kingdom Metazoa; phylum Arthropoda; class Insecta; order Diptera; family Polleniidae; genus Pollenia; species Pollenia amentaria. The sequence goes on along the minus strand of OX031008.1, from coordinate 190,837,924 downwards.
TCTTCTCTATCGGGTTAAGCCTAGCAGAATAATGTGGTACAATTTTAATATACATTCACTTTTGTCCACCATATGTCATATTACTTGGGATTTATGGATTCAGGCATTCACAGAGAAAACAGAAACAACTTTATGGTAAACAACGCCAGTATTATCTGTCGTAGCAATTAGAGTCATGTTTCTTCTCCTTGCGGTTGGCAAAACAACATGAGCTCTTTCACCTTATTAAGCAAAAAAAAAAAAGTCGCTACAAGATTTTAAAAGTGCTTTTATTTAATTTGAAAATGATTTAACAGTATTTGAGTAAAGTTTCGTGTTATTTGAATAAAGTTTCGTTTATTCTGAAAAAGATTTCGTTTAATTTCAAAAACGTTTCGTTTTATTTCAAAAAGGGTTTATTTAAACTGAAAATGCTATATTACATATTTAAATAAAAATTTTATTCATCCATTTGTTTTACTAAGCTGACTGGAGATTATTTTTTTACAAATTACAACTAAATTTTTGTAAACTTCTTAAATTTCCAACTCTTTTTTTTTTTTTTTTTTTTTTTTTTTTTTTTTTTTTTTTTTTTTGAATAAAACTTAAAAACTTTTTTGAGTCACAAAAAAACAGGCAAAAAGATAAATCTTACGATATGACAACCTGGCTGCATTACAAAGTTATTGGGATTTGGTCGAAATCCCCCATAGTGCATTTGTACGTTTTAAGATTTTTCTGCTTGTTTTTATTTAAGAAGAATTGAGAGTTACCATAGATCTGCTAATATATATAAATGCGCAGATCCGCTTATTTAAAATTGGCGCAGAAATGCCCTTTTCCAATGCAGGACTGGTTCCAGTGGATTTGTGAAATTTTCTATCCCCGCAAAAAATGAGAATACATAGTTTATTTTAGCAAAAATCTTATTAATATAAATTTTTAATATAAATAATATCTAGCGCTACTTTTTTTTACAAACAATTTTTTTTTGTCAATTTTATCACGAATTCAGATTTTAACGGCCTAAGTTATAAAAATTAAAACAGGTTAATAAAGGGTTTGTGAATGGGATTTAAATACAAAATCCGTTTCATAAACCCTTTATTAACCTGTTTTATTTTTTATAACTAAGGCCATAAATCTATATACATACATATATAAAAATTTTATATGTTTGTCTGTTTGTTGGCTTAAAATTAACAAAAGGACTAAACCGATTTTCCTGAAATTTTTACAGTAACATCAAATGAGCCCCGAAAATAAAATAGGCAACTTATTTTTTTGATAGGCGCAGGTGAAGTAGTACCCCCATAGGAAACCAATATTAATAGCCAATCCCACGATGTCATATGTTAACGTTCGAATAGAAAATAACATATAAAACAAAAACAAATTTTAAAATTTTGTTGCTGTTTTAAATTAATTTTCTATGCGAACGTTAACGTGTGACACCGTGGGATTGGCTATAAGTATCGGATATCTTAAGAACGGCTGCACTCATTTTCTTGAATTTTGTGTAGTAGGATCTTCTGAGCACCGAAATTGAAGTAAGATAGCTGCAGGGGGAGTTGTACCCCCATAGGACGCCAATGTTTAATATCGCATATCTTAAAAATGTTTATAGTGAGAATGTTCAACCTTGATAGGAGTCACTCTTATGGAAAACTACACATTTATAAATGTAAATAAATTGGGTAAGAGCAGGGGGAGCAATACCTCCATAGGAAGCATATATTTAATACCACGTAACTAAAGAACTATTACAGCGAGAGCCTTCAAATGTGGTTAAAGCCACTATTATCGTAAACTATAAATTGCAAAATAAAAATGGGCAGGTAAGCCGAATGAGGAGCAATACCCCCATAAAACGAAAATATTAAATACTTCATATCTGAAGACAAAAGTCTTTAAGCTTTGTAGGACCCACTCTTACAAAATAAAAATATAATATATGAATGAAAAAGCGTATGTTTGTTCTCTACAGACTCCTCAGCAACTGATAAGGTGCACCGTTTTCAAGTTATCGTAATTTATGTAGTGGAAGTGTCTTAATTTTGGAAATAACGGCATACATATCTTGAAAATTTGCTGATAGAAAAAAAACTGAGTGTAGATTTTATATCAGTGGTCCAAATAACCTTAAAAACAACATTCAGTTCTTAATCAGCAAGAACCTTGTTCCCTTGTTTAATATTATTATGTATTACAAAACTGTTCATGGAGGTAAAAATTTCAGTTTGAAAAAGGCAATTGTTGCAAAACAAAAAAAAAAAAAACTGTAATAATGGCAACGTTATGTTAGTTGGTTCTGAGCTAAGCTAACAATGGTTTTTGTGTAGAGTAAAGTATGTTCAAGAACCGCACTAGTTAAAAGATTTGTAGAAATAATTATAAAATTTAAAGTGTGTTTATTTTTATTAGCGAATAAAAAAATCTTTCGATTTAAATGAAAAAAACCTATTAATTAAAAAAAAAAGCTTACACGTAGTAATATTTAAGCTTGAAAGAAGGCTTAAATCCATAATATTAATTAGTTTTATTTGCAATTTATTAGCATACATATTTTGTTTGAAAAGGACATTGACACCGCAGCGCTGCACTCTCACCCACGCACTCATTGTTTATTACTTTTACAATGAAAAAATAAAAACAGACAACGAGGTATAAAATCAATTAACATACTTTACTTTTACATTACAACAATGGAAAATCTAATGCGGCAGTGCCGTGCAACATGATTAAAAAGTTCAACATGGACTTTAAAAGGTCGTTGTTGCAAGTTAACAAAAACAATAACTGCAACAAACAACCACCACCAAACAAACAAGAGGCAATAGGATAACTTTAACTCCACGACGCCCCGCACAAATGTTAAATGTTCACGAACTAAATGAACCATATTGTGGTTGTGGGTGGATGGATGTTCCTGCATATACTTCCTGTCAATTGTCTGGTAGAAGTTGGGAGAAAAATGAAAGGAATAAAATAAATGTACAAACAAAGTCTCGTTTAAATAGGTGCAATATTCAAATTTACATCGCATTACATTGCAGCGCATAATAGTTGTATAAAACAATGAATGCAGTAGGACTATGATAACTAAAACGTTGGACATTGAATTCGAAAATATAATCGCATCTAATACATTTAAATGCGTCAGTCGGTTGTATCAGTTGCAATGTCAATGAATTTAAATGAAGTGAACATTCTAAACTGTAAACTACTACTGCTACTATGCGCAAATATTACAACCTAAAGTATTTGTCGGAGTTCAATATCTTTGCCTGGGATCTGTTTCATGTTGTTTTGAATACAAGACAGAAATGGAAATTGTTAATTCGTAAAAGACGGTACTGAATATTTAGAAAATGATCTCTGTATGAGATACCGGGCAACAATTTTTAAAAGATTGCAGCGATTTAATTTAATTCTTAGTCAAGACAAAAGTTAAAACTTTAAATTCGCAATGATAAATTTTTTTAGTGAAATTGTAAAAAAAAAATCTTTAAAGTTTAAATCTATTTTGAGAAAAGAAAAAAAAATGAAATTTTGTATGTAATTAATTAATAACATTTGGTTACAAATTTAACTTCTGTTTGGTTTTAGTTGTAAGTTTTTGTGTTGTATAAATTGGCTGTAAGCTAAAATGTTTAAAGATATAAAGATATAAGATGGAAGTAGATTCCAGAACCTTCCGGTTACTTCTATACGATTGCAGTAATCCCTTGATTTACGTCGCCTCGATTAACGTTGTTTCGATTTGAGTCGCTTAATTTTGTGTGACTTCTAAGTTTGATTTGCGTCTTCAGATTTTTTGTGCCATATTAACTCGATTTGCGTCGTCATTCGATTAACGTCGCCTCATTTGCTTTTGTTTTATAATCAAAAAGCGGAGAATCACAGTTTTTAGTTGAAATAATTGTTTGGGTTTTTCATGCGTGTGTAGCTATTCCTATCTATACATGGATACATTTTTGTTTTTTTTTTTTTGTCAAACACAACGGACAGATATATGAGATTAAAAAAACACAATCACCCCAGTTATGAATAAAAATTCCCCGGAAATTTATTCCCTTTGCCCATTTTTACAAATGAATTTAAATAGGAAAAATGGGAGAAAGGCAAAAACTCCCCGGGAATTTTTTATTTATAATTGGGCTGAATATGTAGTGGAAAGGGTATTATGCGTTTGTGCTAATGTTTGTAACACCTTATAATATTGGTCCTAGACCCTACTTGTAGTATTCCGATCGACTAAGAATCACTTTTTGAATCGATCTAATTATATACGTTCGTTCGGATGGCTTGCAGGCTGTGATAGGAAACATTGTACGCAAATTACAGTTCGTAATTTTGGAGATAATTTCATTAAATTTGGCATATATGCCATTTGAAAATGGTGAGCATCGGTTCATAATTTTACATAGCCCCCACACAAGGTTTTCTTCGGAATTGAGAATTTGTAGCCATGAACGCACTTATTGTGTTGGTATTTAGCTTAAATTTGGTTCAAACTTATCTCATTGCAATTTAAATCATCTTTAAAATTATATTGGAATTGGTCCATATTTGACCAAAGTTCCCACACAAATACTATCCCGAATATATATTTTTTATAAATGTTGGTACTGACACAAAATTTAGCGAAAAAACACTTAAACGATAGATTCTATGTAATAGCAAAACGTAGTACATATTTGAAGATTTAAACTAATCTCATATAGATGAAAATAATATCTAAATAATATTCGTCATAAAGAACTTTTACATGAATCTTAACCTCATAACAAAATTTCTTCTTGCGGGTCCATGATTGCCCATGTGTACACTTTTGAAAATTTGTTTTTAAATATACTTTCTTACTTGTTTAATTCTGTAATTGTTTTGTAATTTGTTTATAAATTAGTCTTTCTTTATGTTTTTTATAAAGGTACAATTTATAGAACACATATGAACATATTTAAATTCGATTTACGTTGTTTCGATGTACGTCGTCATTTTCCGGAACCAATTGCGATGTAAATCGAGGGACTACTATATATATATGGAGACGATAATTTTTGAAGCAAAACACAGAACATATTGTTACCTTACTAGCTTTAAATAACGGTTTGGTTTATGCCATTTAAAATAAGCTTTTGAGTTCTTTTCAGGTACATGCACACGACATGTTTTTTACTAGGAAGGTAACGATGCGCCTTTTTGCCGATTCGTACCGATACTGATACGAATATGAAATTTAAATTCAACGTTAAATTAACAAAACTCAAGTAGAGTAATTTTTGTATTACACAAAATTACTATGTAAGAGATTAATACTAAAAATTGATATTAATAAGATTTTAAAAACAAAAAATTTAATTTGAATTCATGGTAAATTAACAAAAGTTAAATTATTTTTTAAACAAAAAAAGGGTAAGAGATTATAAATATTTAAAATTATTGTTAATAAGATTTTTGTTAGAAAAGCAAAGTGTTTTAAATAGAGGATTTTGCAACTCCGTTTGATGCAGACCTGCATTGGAAAATAGTCTCGCAGATGCGAAAGAACTAATTTGAAAACTTAAGTTTTTCTGCGCCATGTTCTTAAATTTCGGGTATAACATTTCATTCCGTCAGTTAAAAAGCGGATGTAAAAAATAGCAAGATCGCATGTATCTCTTGACTTCTTCTTTAGCTGAACCACAGCGTAGGATGGACGGAGGATAATCCTTCTCAAAATTTTCTTATAATATTTTCAAAAACACTCCAATAGAAAACAAAGGAGTAAACAAACAACAAACCCACCAGTAAACAATAAATATAGAATATAATTTTATAAAAATATTTTAAAACCCTATATAATTTTATAAGTGGTGGTGTTAAAAAATATATTAATAAAAAAAAAATATTTAGTGTTTGTAAAGTGTTAAATTTTTTACCAAAATTATTTTGTCGACAACTACAACACAAGTGATTGATTATGACATTTGTGGTCGCATAATATTTCTTAGTGGGCTGCAAATTTGTATGAAAAATGTTACGTTCGTTTGCGTTGTCGATCGACTTGTCGTGCTGAAAATTGTTAGTGGGCCGCAAAACAGCTGTTTGTCTTTGAAAATGCAAGCGAACGATAGCGATCGACATCCCTTTTCATACGAAATTATTTTAGGTACAACTACTTTAGTCAGCATTTATTATATTTTATAAAAAAATCTTAAAATTTTTTAAAATAAATAATGCTAAAAAAAGCTTAAAACATTTTCGAAAAATGCTAAATAAAATGCCAAGTGCTAATTGAAAATTTTTAATGCTAAATTAAGCTGTAAAAATGCCAAAATGGCCACACTGAGAATAACCAAAAAAAAAAAAAAAAAACACAAAACAGAACTACAGAGTACATTCAACTGAGTAAGCCCTCCCCAATCTCCAACCTATCCAGTGTGGCCAGGTCAAAAAAAATTTTACAGCTTAATCTGGCATTAAACATGGCCAAAAAATGCTAAAAATGATTTTAAAAAATACTAAAAATAATGTTAAATTTTTTTTTAAAGATTTTTGTTAAAAATTTATTACCAGTATGACATTTTATTTGAAACTAAATACATTTTAGTGACAAATTTTTGAACGAAATTAAAATAAATGGTTATATATAAGCAAATGGCTAGATTTTGGTAAAGCATGTGATACATATAAATATGTAGAACAGGGGGTTAAGATTAAATGTTAAATTTTTTGGGCCTTCAAACCTCTGATATATGAAGAATTTAAAAGATTTAATGCTATGATATACAAAATTTCTAGATCATTTAATTTTTTATAGTTTAAGAAAATTTTAAGCTTTAAAATAATTATTTCTTCAGCCGTTTACAGCAAACAATTTTTTTACACTATTGAATTTTTATCTACATACAAAGTGACATTTACTTGTACTTTTATATCGTTATAATATTTATTAATACATAATATTTACAATCAACATGATAAGGGCATTTCGAATAATTATTCCCTGAATATTCTATTTTTTTTAACAAGACAGGCAAGATGTTTCTTAACATAAGAACTATCCATTTTCATACGAAATTTCGTTTTGGGTACAACTATTTTTAGTCAAAATGTATTACAATTTATAAATTTTTTTAGTAAAATCAATAAAACTCTATTCGTTAAAATTTTTAAAATAAATAATGCTAAAAAAAGATAAAAACATTTTCCAAAAATGCTTAATAAAATGACAAGTGCTAAATGAACATTTTGCAGCTAAAAAAAATTTTTAATGCTTAATTTTGCTGCAAAAATGCCAAAATGGCCACACTGAACCTATCACAACCATAACTCAATAATTGCTGCAACAAAACTTGCAAGTCTGGACTATTCCTTAACACAATGAAAATACATTTATTCACTTTTACAACCTTTTTTTTTGTAAGCTTTATAATTTACAGTTATTCACTTTCACAACCTTTATTTATAGCTTTTATAAAAAAATTTTTTGTGTTTCTTTTGTGATCTACACTCAGTGTTGCCAAATGTGCAAATTCATCTGTTTTTTTTAATTCAGTATCCCTGCAGTTTTTAAATTTTATTCGAATGCTACAGAGAATCATATAAAATCAATATGACGAGCAATTTTGTCTTATGCAACAATGTTATATCTTGTACTCCCTATTAAAAGTAACACAGGTACATTTATTCTAAGGCAACAAAAAATATACCAAATTATTTACAAATGTGACCTTCTCCGAGAAAATGGACCGCATGCTTTTCTCATTTTTATCAATTATCCCAAGTTCGTTTTGTACGTTTTTATGGGGTAAATAAATTTTTATCAGAAATCTAACTCTTTTCATCTTATTCTATACCCTTTAAGGTACCAGAATCCACTCTTAAGTCCAAACCCGTTTTTTGACTAGGTCCCTTTTCTCGGAGCGGGTCTGGGTGGGCTCCCTCCTATATACACAAATCTTTGCAACTAATCAATTCCCCTTTTAATAAATTAAAAAAAACAACAACTTTAAACGGTAAAATGTACTTAACTTTCCATCTCTGATGTAAAAGTTCTTTAAATTTGCTTTAAAACAGCATAAGAAAAAGTAGAGGTAACAAAAATTTGAACTTGTGAGGGCTTGCATTTCTCCAATAGTTGATTTAAATACTTACGTTTCTGCCTATTACTAGACTCTGTATACGATATTAAGCTTTTTATTGAAAAGTTATGTATAAAAATTATTATGAATAAGTTTTAGTTTTTGAAAAATGACATTTTAACTTATGCAATTTACACAAGTTTTAAGCTGATTTTTTTTGCCGAACTGAGATTATTTAACAGAAAACTTTATCAGAAAAAGTAGTTATTAAAAAAACTTTAGAAAAAAATTTGTCGAAACCTTTAAAAAAACGTTTAACTGAAAAATTAATTAAACATACATTTTTTATAAATAATTTTAAAAAATAACTCTTCACAAAAAGCTTTTTTTTTTTGCAAAAAATAGCTTGATATTCCCTTTAACTTTTTTCATGATTCATTTTATAATGAGGCTTCTTTTGGCAAAGGATTTATTTAGAATCTTTAATGTATTTTTTTTTAAAAAAAAAGCTATTAATAATTATTTTTCAAGTTGTTTAAATACAAAAATACTTTACTTCATTGTATTCTTCAGCGAATAGATAAACGGTATCCTACGAAGACAAAAACTCATATAAAAGTAAATGCGGGTATATTTTAAGTAAAAATTAGGGCTTATTTCTTAAAATATCTTAATTTTGTTCCTACATTTCTTGTTCAAGTGGCCTGAAACTTGAAAAAATGTTTAACCAAATTTTGTCATTTAAATTTCATTATAACGATTACGTACACATTTTGATTGTTTTACATTTAGCTGCAAATGTAATTATTTAATGGCAAAATTTTTACAAAAACTGAACAAGTTTAGTTTTTCGCCTTTAACCGTAACATTTCAGCGTCGTTGCGGCACCAGTTAACGTTATCCTTTTATCCTAATATTTTACACAATGTATATATACAATACATAGAAAAATGGTAGACTGCCCTGTGCCTAGAAATTTTTTTCGTCCATAAAATCTTGGATCACTCTTATGTACAAACGTTTGTCATTTCGTTTGTAATTTCTACAATAGTGATCTTAGACCCTATAAAGTGTATATATTCTGTGTCCTTATGAGGAGCAAGGTTGATTTAATGATGTTCGCTTGTCCGTTGAAATGAGTTTCCGAAGACCCCAGATATGAGGGGTAGTTATATATTTATGTCACGGCAAGAGCCAAAGTTTGGTTATCAGTACACAACATCTGACAAAAATGTTGTACGTGATTGGAAAAGTGGGCATTTAAAACAAAAACAAATTCTAAAATTACATTTAAAACTTAAACATATATGCAGTTGTGCTGATGTGTGTAACACCTTAAAATATTGGTCGTATACTCAACTTAAAGTATACCGATCGACTCAGAATCACTTTTTGAATCGATCGAACGATGTCCGTCCGGCTGGCAGGCTGGCTGTCCATGTAACCTTGTGCGCAAAGTGCAACTAAGAAGATAATTGGATAAAATTTGGTAAATAGGTTCACTGACACAAGGACCAAGCCTATTGAAAATGGGGCGAATCGGTCAATAATTTCATGTGGCCCCATACAAGCTCCTTTCCGCAATAGGGTCTTTGCGACCCCAATATCAAACCAATTTTAATCAAATTTAAAACATAGATAGATCCATATTTAGATGGGAACATAAGCTATGAATTTTTTAAAAATTAGGACCACGAGGGGAGATAGGGGGCAATTTCTGCATCTCCGAAACTATCTAACAGATTTTAATGAAATTTAAAACATAGATAGATCGCTATTTATATAGCCACATCAGCTATGCATTTTTCAAAACTGGGTCGCAAATAGGTACACTTGCAAGACTTTGTTCTTATAGACTGTGGTGTAGGGTATCATATGGTCAGGCTTGACCAACTACGGTCTCTTACATGTTTTAAAATAAATTTTTTTCTAAAAAGCTTGTAAAAAAAGTTTTCTACCTAACTATTTTATTAAAACGTATCTTTTCACAAGGAATTAAAAAAAAGCTTCGTTGTAAGCTTTCTTGAAAAAAACTCATAGTTTAAGATTTTATGGAGAGATTGTTATGTGTTTTTGTTATTATTTAAAAAATAATATTTTTTAAAAAGCTTATTGGCATAAAAACTTTTTTTCAAAAAACTTTTGTTTTAATACTATTTTCAAAGAGTGCTTTAAAAAATATAAAAATTTAATAAGCGTTTTTAATAGTACAATAAAAGCTTTTTATGGCGAAATATTTACGAATTATCATATTATAAAACTATAAATAATTTATTTTCAAAATTTTACTTTATGAAAAACCTTGTTAAAAGAAGTTGTAAGAGTAAAAATTCTTACAACATTTAAAAATTTCTCAGGCACGGTTCACACTATGAGCGGTTTCTTTCTGAAAGCCTGAGTTTATTGGTGAGAGGGGAGGAAGGAATAACATTGGGTATATAATTTCCTGTACTTCGAAATTCTCTGCTCGATAATTGATAATTTTGATTAAGAAACTTCAAAACAACTCAGTTTATTGTTATGCAGATTCATGCTGTTTTATATTTTTGAGCATATTTCTCTGTTTCTTTGAGAAGAAAAATGTTCGAGCAAAGTTATTTATCTATTAAAAACTTACTTTTTTAAAAACATCGATAAGACATTAAGTATAAAAAACAAACCAAAAGTCATTAGATAGTTAAATTTTTTTAAATAAAAATTGGTTTTAATTAAAAAATTAATGATATTTATTAAAAAATTTGCACCAGTAAACAAATTAATAGTATCAATCAAATATTTTTTGATATAAACAACATTATCTGCAGTAATGTTGTTGATAAATCAAACCTTTTAATTCACTTGATTGAATTTTTAATTAAAATTGGTTTTAATCTTCAGTTTCCTTTTCTTAATAATTATAAAGCTTTTAGCTTAAGCTACTAACCCCCAATGATGTTAATGTACTCGTAAATAAAAAAACAATTTTACTACATGTCACCCGCCGTTTCGTTACTTTTTTGGTGACTTTTTCAATGGTCGTAAAAATTATATATTATTTTTGTACATTAAAACGTCGACAGATTTTTAATAAAATAAAACAGTAAAACACTACTGACTACTATCATCGCAGATTTAAATAATGGCTTAATTGAAAAAAAAAATTGACGAGAATTTTGTTTGCGTGCAAACTCTTTAAACCGCAGGGCAATAATGTATTCGACTTAATTATGAATATATAACTACATTAGATTACTAAGGGACTAATGTAGACATTTTGAATTTATTAAAGCATTTTACTAGTTTTTGTGGTTATTACTCTTGCAGTTTCGTATTTTTGCCTCTAACTGTGGCACAACTTAAATGCAGCGCTCAATGAAAATAAAAATACAATTTAACACAAGCATGTGTGAGGCGAATAAAACAAACAGTTGCAAAAACGACTACAACAAATATCCTGCCATTTACACACGAAAATATATATATCGCTATTATGCAACCAACTTATACATATAAAGTAGCAACTAGACAATCATGCAACCAAATAAACCGGGAGACAATAAAGCAGTCAGACAAATAAATAAATAAATTTAAAAAATGCCAAACTCTATATGACTGGTGACTGCAGTCATTTACAGGATATTGGAGGCTAAGTTTGCCCACAGAACAACATCATCGGTCTAGAATAGTAACAGCCTTTTGCATTGGTTTTTTTTTTGCCATTTAAACCAGCAAATTAAAAAAACAAAAATAGGAAAACTACACAACATCACAGCGTTTGTTTTGCCTCAAAGCTAAAACTCTGATTGTGTGTGTACAAGAGCGAAATGAGCGAAAAATAACTCTTGAAGCAAAGTTAAAAGCAACAAATACAAACTCATTTGGCTGAACGAGCACTTGTGCTTAAGGGGATTTAATTGCAAAAAGCTGAAGAGCACCAGTAGCAACGCAAAAACGGAAATATGTAGTTTTGAATCCGTTTGGACATTATCATTTCATTTTCTGTTTGCTAGTAAGTTTGGTTATTTTTTTGTCTTTTCTTTAGCTGCACTTTGAACCAAAAGTGATTTACGAGTATTATATAGACAAAATATAGAGATTCATTTAACTAAAAAACTAAAAATGGAAAATAAAAATCAAAATGTGAAAAATATTAAAATGAGCACAGAGTCGGGGTGGAGTGAAAGATAAATGTTAATAAATTTGTTTTACTGCTAAATGATAAATGAGCTTTATAGTTTTCCAAATAATGTCTTTAATTTACTCAACTCACCTATAGATACTTATTTTAGTTAGTAAGACTTGTTTAGCTTCAGTTTTACTCCTTTTAAGGGGTTTTGTTTTTATGTAGATTTCCTGATATCTTAGACTTCTTATGCAATTTTTTTTCAACTATTTTCAGCGCTTTTAATTAAAATGTGTAAAAATATTTATTTTTTTTACTGTTCATTGTTAATTCTGTGAAATTAAGGCCCTAATCATGTAAAACGCAACGCAACGCCAAAAATTTTATTGAAAGCAAAAACAAAGTCATAAATATTTTGTAATTTTGTTGTTGCTTTCTACAGAAATTCACATTGCGTTTGAAAATTTCATACGCTGCATAGCTTGTGGCGTTGAAAAGTTTAAAACGGTACAGGAATTTCTGTAGAATGCAACAACAAAATTACAAAATATTTATGATTTTGTTTTTGAAATTGGGGTTTTTTTTTGCAAATAGGTTAAACGTTCTCATTACAATGACTAACAATTTCATAGACTTTGAGTTTGAACGTTGTGTAGCTTAAGAAAAAAAAAAATAATAAAAACCCTTCTCCTGTAAAATTTGCTTTTTGTCGCTTACGATATAATCACGAATATGGCTCGATAAAACTAAGAAATGTGGCATTTAGAACAAATCGTGTATCTTTGATACATATCAGTATTTGATTTCAAAAAGCCCTAAGTTACAAAAAAATACAAAATCGACTATATGATCGATTATGAAGCACCGCACAGTGGGTTCGATGGTACCCAAAGTGGCGATTAATTCATAGAAGCCGCAGTTTTAAAATATTATATTTTTTTATTAGTGACTTATTATAAGAACATAAAAATACAGCATTTAAAAAAAAAAAAGAAAAAAAAAATTTTTTTTTCAGAAAAACATGATCCTCAATTTTCTCTGTAACTTTTAAATCAAAATAAATTTAAAAAAATTAGTTAATAATATATATTCCTTTAAGTATAAATTTGTATCCAGTTTTTGCTTTCACCAACTTCATTCAGTAAATTTAAAAATTAATCTGAAAAAATAATAAATTTAAAACTTTTTGGAAAATCTTTGTTTTCGAGAGTTTTTACACAAAAATTAAAATAAAAAAGGGCCGAGTATTGCCTGCATTTTTTTTTTATATATATTTAAGCTGATATCCTATACTTCTCTAAAATCCATAAAACTAATTCCAACTCTTAATAACTTAATACTTGTGGCCCATTAAATGCGGAAATTATCCCAATTTTTGAAATTTTTTTTAAAAAAATTATTAAAAATATTTACACATAATTTTTACAAAAAAGTTTTCGAACCCAGGCGGCTGGTTACCCTGACATGTTTCAACCTCAACCACTAGGTCTCCTCAGAGGGATTTGCCGTCTTACACTCGCAGCCATCGATGACTGCTGACGTCAGTAGTCAAACATCAATCCTTAAACCAAATTGTATTTAACCTTTGGTAGATCGAAATTTTCTTTTTGAATGATTATCCATTTTTAATTGATCTCACATGTTTTTCCTTACTTCTGTTTTTTCGTACTTTTGTCAAGAATTCTTCTTGAAGTCCAAAGTACATTTTTTGTTTATCATGTTTTTGTCTTTCTTTTTTCTTGTTGACATTTTTCAGCACAACTTGAAGGACAAATGAAAAAACAGAAGTAAGGAAAAACATGTGAGATCAATTAAAAATGGATAATCATTCAAAAAGCAAATTTCGATCTACCAAAGGTTAAATACAATTTGGTTTAAGGATTGATGTTTGACTACTGACGTCAGCAGTCATCGATGGCTGCGAGTGTAAGACGGCAAATCCCTCTGAGGAGACCTAGTGGTTGAGGTTGAAACATGTCAGGGTAACCAGCCGCCTGGGTTCGAATCACACGCCAGCCAGCCTGGCTTCGAATCCCAGGTCAGTCAAGAATGAAAATTATCAATAACAATTTTAATTAATTCTCCATGTTGTAAAATTCCTTTCTTCATAAAAATAATTTAATGAAAATTAAATTTAATGAACTTAAGCCTAATTAAAATAGTAAAAATTTGGATTAAAAACCATGAATAGTTCAACAAAATAACCACAATACTAATTATTGTTAAAGCTAAGGCACAAGCTCTATGTGTTCATTTGTCCTTCAAGTTGTGCTGAAAAATGTCAACAAGAAAAAAGAAAGACAAAAACATGATAAACAAAAAATGTACTTTGGACTACAAGAAGAATTCTTGACAAAAGTACGAAAAAACAGAAGTAAGGAAAAACATGTGAGATCAATTAAAAATGGATAATCATTCAAAAAGCAAATTTCGATCTACCAAAGGTTAAATACAATTTGGTTTAAGGATTGATGTTTGACTACTGACGTCAGCAGTCATCGATGGCTGCGAGTGTAAGACGGCAAATCCCTCTGAGGAGACCTAGTGGTTGAGGTTGAAACATGTCAGGGTAACCAGCCGCCTGGGTTCGAATCACACGCCAGCCAGCCTGGCTTCGAATCCCAGGTCAGTCAAGAATGAAAATTATCAATAACAATTTTAATTAATTCTCCATGTTGTAAAATTCCTTTCTTCATAAAAATAATTTAATGAAAATTAATATTTATTTATTACATATTTATGAATAATTTTTCTGTTTGCTCGTTTTAGTTCAAGAATTGTTATGTTTGTTATGTTTTTTTTTTACTAAAAACTCCACATAAAAAATAATTTATGCATTTTGATTTATTGAAATTACTTAATTTATAAAAAAACTTTATTAATCGGTTAACCGATCAATATCAAAATTAACCGATTATTAACCGATTACTGAAATTTTTAATCAGCCGATTAACCGATTAGAGCAAAAGCCCGATTAAATGAATTGTTGAAGGTTCCATTATAAAATAATAACTTTTAATAGATTCAACACTAACAATAATTACTTGAATTGTAAAAATTTCCAATATTTTCACTCATTTTTTAGCAATAATTTGCTCACTTTGACCGCTCACTGTAAAGAAAGAAAACAACTAAGTCGATTGATTTTTACACCTTGTGATGCAGAGTTGTATCTACTTTTATCCTATACCAAAATTTATTATGAAAAGTTAATTTCTAAATTTCAATTAATTGCCACTTTGGTACCATTTGAACCCAATGTGAACCATATCAAACCACTTGTTTCTTGAAAATTATACTTTCCTACAATTTAAAATAGCGTTTTTATTAACAAAATTCGAAAAGGCTATAGTGCAAACGCCCTTCGATAAATAACAGTGCAACAACAAAAATCGGAATGGGATGAAACCAAAAGTGAATAAAAATTTCCGTTTTCCATACCAAAACCCTCAAAGATTTTTTTGCTCAATGTTAGAGTTTTTATGCGCATTTGAAGTTGGTAATATCCTAACGCTGTCTGACAAAAAAAAAACATTAAAAATTTGATAAAATAATGTTTATTTATTTTTATTATCCACTTGCTGACGACGTTATAAGCAGACTCCAAAATGCACTAATAAGTTAAGACGAATATTTCAAAAAATTGAATATCCCTCAAATTAATACTTAACATTTTTTGAATAAAACACAAATTATTTATAAACTATTGTCATTTCTTTTTATTATGATAATATTGGTATGGCTCAATTATGCATGGAACAAAATATCGGCCAAATGAACGCTGCGAACTCAGCGACACACCTCCATCCGATGGTCCAAATTTTCGATGATGCTGAGGCATAATTGAGGTTCTATGAATTTAATGTGCCGAATTATCTCAGCCTTTAGCTCTTGAATTGTTGCTGACTTATCGACGTACACCTTTTATTTCAAATAACCCCAAAGAAAGAAGTCCAACGGTGTCAAATCACATGATCTTGGCGGCCAATTGTCATCGCTACCACGTGAGATAACACGGCCATTGCATTTGTCGCGCAAAAGAGCCATTGTTTCGTTAGCTGTGTGGCAAGTGACATCGTCCACATCCATATCTTCCAATTCGGGCCATAAAAAGTTCGTTATCATCTCACGATAGCGAACACCATTCACAATAACTGCCTCATTTTGGAAAAAATGCGGCCCGATGATGCCGTCAGCCCATAAACCGCACCGAAAAGTCGCTCTTTGTGGGTGCATTGGTTTTTCGACAATCACTCCTGCATCATCATTCGCCCAAATGCGGCAATTCTGCTTATTAACGAATCCACTGAGGTGAAAATGTGCCTCATCACTGAAGATGATTTTCACGATATGCATTTTGATTTGAACGGCCATTTTCATAATAAGCCTGCATAACTTTAACGCGTTGCTCGATTGTGTATCTTCAAATTAAGTTAGCCTGAAATTGAGAAATGTCAAACGAAATGCAGAAAAAAGCTTGACGTTTAGGTGTGGTTCACATTCAACATCGGCCCTTATTTTATTTTAACCACCCATTGTATACAAATTTTTAAATGTGTTATTAAAAATTATTGTTATCATCTTCAATAAAAATAATATCATCCAAATCAGTTGGATCATCATAAGTTGAGTTTGAATTGGGCCATTAAACAGTTTTAAGTAATATTTTGATTTTTTGAATGTTTCATTCGAAAATATATCACTGCAGACACACTATGTGGTAGAGTGTAATCATTACAGCATGAATTATGTCAACGAAGTTCTTTTTTATTGTGAGGAATTAAAAGAATAGAGTTCAAGACTAGCCCTTTTCTAATTTTGGATTAACTGTAGTTCATCGAACTAAATATTTTTTAAACTTCCGCGTTAGAGTATGGCAAACTTAAAATTCTTAATACAAAATTGGACAAATCTAAAAATGTCCTATTGAATCTTTAAAATCGTTGACTTCTATCCAAAAAGGCCTGTTCGTTGTTTTTTTTCAAGCTTTCTTTAATAAAATGTGTAGCGAAAACAATTATATAGTTTTTATTACGACTAACAATTGGTGTGAGATTTACAAAACAAAGCAGGATTGTATACATGAAACTGAGTACCCCTCCCCAATCTTCTCACCTATCTTACCAATAAACTCAAGGACTGCTGCAACAAAAATTATAAGTCTGGGCGATGCCTTTATATTGAGCTTACTAAATAAACAGTTGCCATACTTAAATAATGTTTTTACACTTAACAAAATTGTTACTGCATAATAAATTAAAAAATTGTAGAATATATAAAAATTGTACAAAGCACTAAAGGCACTAACGAAAAATTGAAACAGCACCAAGTTAGAGCGTTTTCTTAGATTGGCACTAAATATAAATTTTGGCGTTTCAAGGCATCAAAAAGCACCATAATAGTGCCAACATCAATAAGTTGGCATCACTGCCTACACTGGTATGTTTCTAATCAACGGCTGCATTCTATGAATTGTATATACGGTTGAACAAAGAATTTCCATACTTACACGCTTTATCTTTATATACAAATTCTTTTTCTCGCTTCAACAACAACAAAATTAAAAAATATTTATGATTTTGTTTGTGCTTTCAATGTAATTCTTTAGCATTGCGTTGCGATTTACATGATGAGGGCCTAAGGGCTAATAAATGAGAGCAAGTTAAGCTCTCTTTTTGATTTAAAATGTGTTTAAGCCAACAAATCTATAAATCAGAAAACATATAAACCATCTTTAAACGCATAAAATTGGGCGTTTAAACTACCAATACAAACCATATGAATTTGTCAACATTTATCGTAGTGCTGCCACATGTTACTTTTTAAACTACATATAATACATGGGACATTGATATACAACTGTTGAGTTTAAACTACATATAAATTTAAGTTTAGTTCAACTACACAAGCGTTTAAGCACTCACTGATTTATTAGCCATAAGTGTTAAATGCAAGCGAAACGTAAACGAAAGAAATATATATAATAAAAAAAGGGCTGCCAGATTTGACGATTTATCGTCATTTTAATGATTTTTTATTCCGAAATTAGCAAAGTTCCGATTTGCTGATTTTTTTTCTAGTGACGATATTTTCAGTCTTTAAAATAAAACAATTTTAAATATTTTTACAGAACAAAGATATCATTAGAAAAAAGCAGCTTAAATTTTCACTTTTGTGAACATTGTCCTCGAAATTACTTGTCTGTTCCCTAAAAGAGTATCGGCAAAGTCAACATTTCGAGGGAAAACTGTTTAATTTTTATTTCCTTGGATTATTTAATACATTTTTTTTATGTGATCAAAACATAAGACTATCACTCCATTTTTCAGTCAATGCACTATAGGAAATTTTTGCCTTTTTTTTTGGCCAAAAGTGTTATGTTTAGTTCAATATGATATTCTATCACACCTTTGTGTGACTTCTTCAGGGAAAAATAACACTCTGAAATTTAAAATTTTTATCGGTTAAAGAAAATATAAAATAAATAATTTTATAAAAATAGGAACTTTAACTGTTTTTTTTTTTTTTTTTTTTTTTTTTTTTTTAATATGTTTTAAAAAATCGAAAAAAATTTGTCAAACTTTATTTTAAGTTGTCCGATATTTTAAAACAAAAAAGACGTTTTCTTATAATTTTTGTAAGGAAATTAACGATTTTTTCACAAATTTATCTGGCAGCTCTGCATAAAACGAAAACAATAAAAGGCTAAACAAAATTAAAATAAAAAAATATAAAAATTGTGTTTTATTTATTTTCATCATTTAAATTCTTTCTTTTCAAATAAAAACAAGTTAGAATGCTATATTCGGCTATGCCGAATGTTTGATACCCTCCACCGACAGGAGTGGGCTCTATATGATAAATAAATATATATTATTAACTAATCTTCACAAAAAACGAACGTCAGCAATAAAATTGGTTGCGGTTTAGACCTTTATTAAATTGTTGACCGACAATAAAAAAGTTTTAAGCATTTCTTATTAATTAATTCATTTATTAATGATGTGCTAACAATCCCAATTTTTTTAAATGAAAACACTGAAATTTATTGTTGTGGGAAAGCTAGTTCCTATGCGCATTTCTTGTTAGAACTTTGAACTGGCTTGAGTAAAATATCATGATTCGTTACAGTTTTAGCCGATCTAAAATAATTTTTAAGAGGGTAATTTGTATTGGACCTATGTTAAATTATGAACCAATCATCCCAAAATTCTGAAGACTGATTTCTGGTTGTCGAAAAATAAATTAGAATAAATTTTAATACAGCAGTGTAATTAGTTTCAGCGGTAACAGTGATTTTCACAAAATTGCATGATATTTTTTCTGCCCATATGAATCTAAGTTGGAAGAAATTTTACCGCATTATCTATATCTGTTATAGTTTAAGGCGAATTTATTTATTTTCCCAAAGTGGGTTCTATTTGGTTTTAGGCGCAATAAACTGTTTTCCGAGAGTAGGGTTCATATGGGGCCTAGGGTAAATTATGGACCGATGTTCACGAAATTTGGCAGTGTGATTTCTAGTCCTGCAAAACTGTACCGTACAGTATTAATTTATGATAGCATTATTGATTACGGTTTTAAGCGCACTAAACTGTTTTCCGGGAGTAGGGTTTATATGGGGCCTATTGTAAATTATGGACCGATCTTCAAAACAATTTGCAGTGTGATTTCTGGTTCTATAAAACTATACCGTACTGAATTTAATTATGATAGCATTATTTATTACGGTTTTAGGCGTAGTAAACTGTTTTCCGTGAGTAGGGTTTATTTGGGGCCTAGTGTAAATTATGGACCGATGTTCAAAAAATTTTACAGTGTCATTTCTGGTTCTACAAAACTGTGTTGTACCAAATTTTAGTATGATAGCGTTATTTATTACGGTTTTAGGCGTACTAAACTGTTTTCCGGGAGCAGGGTTTATATGGGGCCTATGGTCATTTATGGACCGACCTTCACGAAATTTTACAATATGATTTGTAGTCGTATAAAGCAAATTCGTGCAAAATTTCCGGGCATAATTATCATTCCGTGCATTATTCTACCATTTATGTTAGTTACTGTATCAAAATTATAAATTTTTTTAGGGTGGGGGTGCCACATTTTGATTCATAGTTCTGATCCTACTGAACCGATGTTGCTGGATTTCAATCCCAAACTGCTTAGGATAACTACAAGCAATTTGAGACCAAGTTTGTTCTTTTCTTTCGTTTTTCGAAAGTGAGCGTGTTTTCAACAGACGGACAGACGGGCATGGTTTAATGGACTAAGAATTACTCAAGGAGCCAGAATATATTTACTTTAGATGCATAATAAAAAAGTTTCACACGGAATGACAAACTCAGTGCACCCTCATTCACCACTAGTGGTGGTAGAGGATATAAAAAATACACATTCTTGTATACATACACGTGTTTATGTATATACATAATTATTTTTTCAGATAATTTCGGCTACATTTTTTGAAATTTTATTTTTCTCGCATCAGTGAGAAACTTTTCGGAAAATAGTTTTACAGAAACACTTTTTCTCACTTCTTTCCAATAATTGCTGGAAAATTATGTAAATGACAGATAATTCTCTCAAAGTAAAGATACAGAAACACTTATGTGAGAAAACCCATATTTTGTTTCATATTGCACTATTTTTGTCATAATTTACTTGTTTCATGCGAAAAATTTTACGATGCGAGAAATACAGAAACGGTCTACTGTTTTACAAGGAATTATCAAAACTATTGATTTATAGAAGGCGTAAAGTACATTCAATGCCTTATGCCATTATTAAGGGTGATTTTTTTAGAATAAAACATGCCACTCTTTAAGAGAACAAAACATTTTTAAGAAACTGACACCAAATTGCATCTTTTAAATAAAATTTCACCTTTTTTGTAGAAAAGAAAACAGCCTTAATGTTTTTTTGGGGTCGAGGAATCCATTTTCGGTATTTATTTTTACCTAAAACTTATGCCCTTCATACAAATTTAGCTATCTTGTAGAACGCCATAGAAAAACACTGTTTCTACTTTTTTCGAGGCAATAAAATAAATTTTTGTTGTTAGCTTCATTGTAAAACATATTTCTAATGATACATTGTATTACTATGTACTAGGCTCTATGTACTAACCCTCCCAGTGGTTTGTAGCGATCATCTTAAGGATATACAATTTTTACAGCCTCCTGGGGGATCAGGGGCAGTCAATACCTGAGATTTGGCAAAAATCCAAAATTTTTAGAGATCTTCTCTGCTGACAAGGGAGTAGCCCCCAGCCCCGGCACCAGACTGACTATTGGTTGAGGCTCCCGAAAGTAGACTTATTAAGGGAATGCAGGAAGATTGTCTTTGAGAGGAGTTTTACTTGTTCGTTAAAAAGTCACTTTCAAGAATCACGTGGTCGTTGTGGTTTAAGCCAAAAGTTGCTGGGTTGATTTTCACCACTTGTGGGAGAGTTTGCGATTGGCGATCGCGTTATTTGCCACCCAGAGGTTAAGATCCACTATGAGATGAGGCCATATGGCAAGTGTTCATGTAAATCTTTTGCACATCATTATACCAACGTTTTACAAGACAAAATGGTCAAAGTTTGCTAAAAAAAAAGAATCCCGGATTTTTAACTTATACACCTTGTAAAAGACTTACGTACTTGGAAAATAATTCACAGTTTAAATGATTCTTTAAACTGATAGATATTAAAACAAAATGATAGATAGGAGAATAGGGTTTTGTCCGCTTGTACTGGTGTTTGTAAAACCTTGAAAAAGCGTTAAAATTTGCGATTAATTTTTAAGGAACTTTGATCCAATTTGGGTATAAGCCTTTGGGATCCAGAACGTTATCTTTTCTTGATTTATTCACTTTAAAACTTGCGCCAATATTTCTAACATATTTTCTGTCTGTGCACAATTGTTTAAAAGCACTGTTTTTTATCTGAACAAATGTTCTAATAACATTTATATGGTTTTTTCTGTCTCGATATAGAACGTAGTCCTTTCTTTTTTGTATAGCATTTTTTATTTTAATTTTGCCAGACTTTTAGAATTGCTTAGAGGTTGCCGCCCCAAGTATTGTCCAATACATTTTAAGGCTTAAAATATATACTCACATTTTGTTTTTTCCCCAACATTGTTTTGCTTTAAACTTTTCTTTTTGATTTTAATTAAAATGTTAATGGGTCTAAGTTTTTTGATATCTGTGACTAAGAAGAAAAAGTATCTAATAACATGGAAATTACATTAAATATTAAACTTTAATAACGAATGGCTTGAAAAAAAACTTTTTATTTTTTTCATGCCTGGTGTTGAAGACAAGTGGAGAAAAAAAAGTTTTATTTACCAGCAACAATGACAATCCACTTGCAAATTATGTTTAAACTCTTCTTTAGTGTGTTTAAACTTCTTTGCAATTTATGTAGTTTAGAGCAAAATTCTATTTTATTTAATTACACTTGTGTATTTTTATTACTCACGTAAAATTTTTTCTTTTTGCATTTTTAGATTCCATTCTAGAATCTCAGTCTTTTGATTAATTAGTCAGAGTAGTTGGTTGTAAGACAAGTAATAAATCTAAGTGTGGTAATTTTGTTTTTAGAGCAAGTAGATAATAAAATTGAAGTTCTGTTGGAAAGTTGTTAATATGTGTGTGTGTGTGTGTGTGTATGTATATAAGTGAAGGAAGTAGGACATTTAAAAGTGAAGGTAAGTATGGAGGTATCATTCAATCATATGAATTTTAAAGCAGTTGAAAAATAATTGGAAAGTTGTTAGTTTTAATGTTTAACAAACAAATTTTTTAAAAAACTTGTCCTTAATATTTACTTGAAACTAACTTGATTGTTGAAAATAACACAAATAATATTAGAATTGTGGTTATTTTATTAAACTGTTAATGGTTTTTAATCCAAACTTAGATATTTTTTAATTAGGCTTAAGTTCATTTAATTTTCATTAGATTATTTTTATGAAGACAGGAATTTTAGAACATGAAATTATTTAAAATTTATTGATAATTTTTCATTCTTGACTACGCTGAGATTTGAACCCAGGCTTTCACGGACAGGTTGCCCATACTAGTTTCGATTGTAACCACACAATCTCGTCAGTGGGGTTTGCCGTTTTACTCACTCGGCTATTGAAGCCGGATGACGTCAATAGTCAAACATCAATCTCTTAACCAAAATGGTATTTCACTTTGGTAGATCGAAATTTACTTTTGAATGAATGATTATCTATTTGAATTAATTTACATGTTCTTCCTAACTTCTGTTTTTTTTGTACCTTTTGTCAAGAATTCTTCTTGAAATCCAAAGTAAATTTTTTTTTTGTTTTTCCTGTAATGCATTTTAGGGTTGATTGATCTAAATTTTTATTTGAATATAGTGCTACTTTTCAAATATTGAAAATCCTTTTTACATTTTGTAGTACAAATATTAAGTCACGTCACAAAGGAAATGCCCATATGCGGCTTTTCTTATGACGGCGATGATTGCCTCAAAGAGCAACACAGTTCCACGGATTTTGCAAAAATTCGAATAAGCAAAAGCAAAAATAGCGAAAAATCGCGAAATTTTACTTAAATTCCCTAAAACATTAAGGAATGACAAAAAGTCGGTAAAAATCGCTAATGTTACGGAAATTCGCAAAAATTTGCTAACAGCGCATGATAGAAAAGTCTAATATTTATTAGAAATCCTTAAAGCTGTAAAGAATCAGAAGACTTACTGGAAAAAATCGCTTATGTCGCCAACATGGCTAAAATTCGGGGAAAATTATAAAATTAAAAATAAACCCTAAAAATTTTTTCAAATAGCTAAATCGGTTAAAAAGAAACAATATGTCGGAAAATAGCATAAAAAGCGGTAGGCAATGAGCTATAATGATGAAGAATGATCTTTCTTCCAAGTGTTAAAAACAGGGCATTCCAATTTTTCTTAACGTGTGTTTTGTTTAAGTCAAATAACATATAGCATTATTACAGGGTTGGCCATACATTTTTCAGAACGTGAAATTTTTTGTGTGGAAAAGAAAACACCATAAGAGGTCCGAAACCCCTGGTAATAATCTTCAGCTAACGTAATTCAGCGTCTTAGACCACTCAACGACTAACACACATTATAAAACAGAATAAAAAAAAAACAAAAAATTAAATGTGTTTTTTTAACTCATTTTTCGCCGACCGGTGATTATAATCACCAGCACTCTTACGATATTTTTTCGTTGCAATGTTTTTTTTTCTGTCAGTTACTTAAAACCTTATTTCGTTATTATATTTTCAGGTTACTTGGTGTGGCGAAAAATGGGTTAAAACTACACTCCAAATATTCTGTACGTAAAATTAACTGAAATTGTAATATAAAATAAATGAATATTCAGTTAAAAACCGGTCTACTTATTTTTCATTTATTTTTAACGAAAAGTTCATTTTATTTTTACTGTCAAAACTTCAACTGCGAATACCGTAAAAACAAATGAATTCTCAGTTATTTTATTAAAATTAACTATCACAAAATAACCGACGAATTCCGTAAAAACAAATGAATTTTCAGTTATTTTATGTAATTCAGTAATTTTATATAATACAGGTTTTACTCGAATTTCTAAAAAATACCTCGCTCCTGCCGGCTTGTTATTCTAATGAGAGAGAGAGAAAGAGAATATATATTTTTATTTAGTAAATAAGGTAGGTAAATAAATATTATTTACCTACCTTGTTATACATGTTTATTTACTTTTGTTGTACTGACCACTTTGTTTACAAAAGAACTTAAACTTATAAGACACCAGCAGCATGCCCGATATGGTATTCGCAATTATTTACCTTAAAAACTTGATGTATTTAACTAAATTATTTTAACAAATAGAATATGGGAATTTTCTACACAAAACAAGCAAATCGTTTTTTACTTTTAGTTTTTGCCACAGATCTATAAATAGATAACTGAAAATTAATTTTTTTTGTAGTTAAATTATATAAAATAACTGAAAATGCATTTGTTTTTACGGAATTTGTGGTTAATTTTTTATAGAATTCGCGGTTGAATTTTTGACAGTAAAAATTAAATTAACTTTTCGTTAAAATAAAATGCAAAATAAGTAGATCGTTTTTGAAGTAAATTTACAGTTGTTTTAAATTGCATTTTCATTTAATTTTACATACAGAATACTTTTACTTAATCAACGGACAATATTAAATGCAAACGAAAATGCGTATTAATGTGCACTTAGTTTTTTTAATAAATGTTAGAATCAGTTAAAAAAAAATTTGCTTGGAATTTTAAATATTTATTTATTTAAATATGACTGAACGGAATACTTCTTGAATAACCTACAGTCCATAACTGTAATAATATTGTTAGTGTAATGATGTAACGATACGCCTTTTTGCCGATACGATACCGATACCGATAATCAAGGATAAATTTCGCCGATACCGATACGAATATAAAATTTAAATTCAAGGTAAACTTAACAAAACTCAAGTAGAGTAATTTCTTTATTATACAAAACTACAGTGTAAGAGACTATTAATATTTAAGATATAAATGCCCGTAATTTCTACAAAAAAATCTAGCTGTGTATAGAAATCTATGGTGTAAGAGCTGTCATATTTTAAAAGAAAACTTAAGATAAAAATACGTATGTGAAATAAACGTTCAAATAGGTAAAGATAGCTTTTGGGTACGAACACGATCAGTTTTATTTTTGTAGAAATTACGGGCATGAAATCAACGAATGAATTCAAATTCATTGTTAATTTAAAAAAAAAAAAAAAAAAAAAAAAAAAAAAACAGTGAAAACGATTAGCAGTATGGAAGTATCATTCAATCATATGAATTTTAAAGTGTGTTGTGTATTGTGTTTAATATTTACTTTTGAAATGAATTTTAAAATCCCTATAGTAAATGGTGTTTTTTTTAGGCACAAAACAACTTGAAACTAACTTGATTGTTGAAAATAACACAAATAATATTAGAATGTGATTATTTTATTGAACTGTTAATGGTTTTTAATCCAAACTTAGATATTTTTTAATTAGGCTTAAGTTCATTTAATTTTCATTAGATTATTTTTATGAAGACAGGAATTTTAGAACATGAAATTAATTAAAATTTATTGATAATTTTTCATTCTTGACTGCGCTGAGATTTGAACCCAGGCTTTCACGGACAGGTTGCCCATACTAGTTTCGATTGTAACCACACAATCTCGCCAGTGGGGTTTGCCGTTTTACTCACTCGGCTATTGAAGCCGGATGACGTCAATAGTCAAACATGAATTCAAATTCATTGTTAATTTTTAAACAAAAAAAAAAAAAAAAAAAAAAAACAGTGAAAACGATTAGCAGTATTCGAAATTAATATTAATAAGATTTTTGTCTTTAAAAGAAAGTATTCTCAACTTTTGCGGAGATATTTTCGCAACTCCATTTGAAGCAGACCTGCAGTAAAAAATCGTCTCTCAGATGTACTGAACTCAGTTTACAACTTAACAAGAGAGGAAGGCGGAACGTTTCCTTCCGCGTATCTTTTACGCTGATACAGACGGTAGTGTTAACTTTCGTATTTACTAAAACCCTCATATAAGAAATAAGAAATGGAATTAAAACCGGTAGTTTGACCTAAAAATAGCTAATTTGCCATTATTTATTATTAAGCGATAAAAACAGGGTTGTCAAAACAACAAATATATCGCAACCCTACTTATTTTAATGCGGTGTCAAAGTCGGATTTTCGAATTGTAAAGCGCTTCCGCTGTGTTGCCGCCGCGGTGTTTCGGTATGCTACATACAAATTGTACAGGCATTAGGATTTTTGACAGGTAGAAAATGCATTCCGCTCTTGTTTAGCTATGGCTGTAAGTATTTCTGTGCCATGGACTTGAATTTTTAGTAAAGCATTTAATTGCGCCAGTTAAGAAGCGGCCCTGCGTCTCTGCGTCTCTAAGAAAATACGAAAATCTAAGGTATATTCAGACTTCTTCTTTGGCTTAGTCACAGCGTAGGATCGACAGAGGATTATCATTATCCAAATTTTCTTTTAGGATTTGCACAAGGTGTAGGGATGACCGTGCCTTCAACACTTTCGGAATGTAGTGTAATGTTGAGTAGCATAATAAGACGTTTTTTCGATCTATATCTTTGAAATTTTTGAGCTTTGTATCGAAAGTAAAGAATTGTCGATGAACAATTCAATATTCTATAAACACTCAAATCTTTCATTCAGAGCTAATGCTACGTAAATCGCCAATTTTTGGGACTCTAAATTATTCCGCATCTCAGTTTATTAATTTATCGTATTTTCTATTAATGTTCGAAGACTGTTAATTAGCGGAGTAGCGTTAGACAATGTAGCAGTGACTTTGCTTATGGATTTTGTGGTCTCTTTGAAGTAACCCAAAGGTTGTAGCGAAGTGATGTTTATTTTCAGAAAAACTCATTGAAAATTAGCAGAAATTTCTGCTGCAGGTCCAAACCAAGCGTTCAATGCGTCTAAAAAGTCGTAGTGTAAAATTGTATTGACATGTTGAATAAACTAAAACTGAAAAATATTAAGCTCTTTTTTAGAACGTTTTTTTTTTACAAAACATTCTCTCAAGGTGGTAGAAACTTTTTAAACATTTTTTTTGTTGTTTTAAGTTGTCGCTTACGTTAATATATTTTTAATTTTATTAATTTTCTTAAAAAATTAACACAGGTACCCTAATTTCTCTATCACCAAGATTATGGCTCTTAGCTTAAAAAAAATTATGTTTGAGGCATCGATCGCACCGTGATAATGCTCGCTTTTAAATAATTTATAAAAAAAACTTTTCATGCATTTTATGGTTTGTATGTGAGCTACTATTAGGAGCAGAAATTTGAATCCATTAAAAGAAATGTTGGCTTTGTAAAAATAGATCGGTTGGTCGGTTGTAGAAATTTATCACCTTTGGATACGCGTTAAGCTCTTAGGGTCCGAAAACGAAGTTTAACGGAGCCATTTTATTTATATTGAGATAGAGCGATATATAAATATGGGGACTCGAGGAACATTTGAGCTGTATAGGATAAATATTTTTTGAGTTCAAAGTGTTGTTTTTACCGAAAATGCTCCGACTGGCCTGAAACTTTCACATGTTTTTCTCCAAATCCAATAAGTTGGTGGTTGAGACTTTAATATTTTCAACTTTAAATATAATAACCATTTTATTTTGCATGCAAATGGCATTTTGTATGACGCTTACGAGGATTTCGAAATGGTTTTAATTTTTTTTATTCATATAAAGTTGTCAATATAGCGCTTAAGTGGTTAAGGGGGAAAACGTGGCGATATATCCTTGAAAGTAGTACTTACCTTTATTTTAGTACCTGCCATACCTTTTGCAAGAAACTAGCATTTGAAATTTTAAAGGGGTCCGTAGAACAAAAATTGGTGGGAATCCCTGACTTAGACAAAAATATAAAATTTTACTATGCGTTCTTTCTGCAGATTAAATGTCGCACAGTACTTTGGTATAACATATCATTTTTTCTTGTGATGTTTTTATACAATCCTTTAGATTTTTTTTAAAGCTTTTATAATATTTAATCCACAAAAATCGAAATCTTTTCCCATTGTATTTTACATTCGAAATTTAAATAATTCCTGTCTAATAAAAAAATGTATATCTGTATCTTACTTAAGCTATAAAACACATATCAATTACCTTACAAATCCATGTACAGACTCTATATCGC
Source organism: Pollenia amentaria (assembly GCA_943735925.1). Taxonomy (NCBI): domain Eukaryota; kingdom Metazoa; phylum Arthropoda; class Insecta; order Diptera; family Polleniidae; genus Pollenia; species Pollenia amentaria. Next base: position 190,809,064 of record OX031008.1, on the reverse strand, counting down.
AGTCTTTATCTTCCTCTTAGAACATTTTCCATTACCACTACGCCACAAATAAAAGTTTTCCTCGTTTTTTATGTATTAAATTTAAACCTACAAAAGACGTTAAATAAAAATACATCAACTAAGTTCAACGAGCTGAAGTATTAAAGCTTCTTGTTTGTTGTATGCCCCAAAATACAAATCACACATTTAGAGAAAATCTTAAAATAACTATTCTACAATGAAAATTTGGCGAAAATCCTTTATTGAACGATAAAGAGGGAAAAATACTAGACAAAGTTTTGCATCGCATTAACATGCATTGAAAGAAAAAAAAACGCTTAAAAGTATTGAGAATTTGAAGGAATAAATTCGTTGAAGGATATTTTATACTCCAAATAATAAATGAAAATACTCAGAAAAGACGTTTATGAAAAGTTAGTAAATTTTAAACATATAAAAATATGAAGTTGCAACGGTTTCTCAAGCATTTTTAAATTCTTTTAAACTACTGCCAATCGACTCAATAATACAGCTCAACACCCATCAAGCGTTTGTTAGATAAAGTTTTTAACCCTTTTTTTGTTATTGTTGTATGTTCTTTTTGTAGTCAAATTCAAATTGAAAGCTTCTCTTTATGTTCAGTTTACTTACAAACCATGGAAAGGAAATAGTTAAGCAACTAAATGTGAGCGGGAGTACGTGAGCAAATAAGTAGGTATGTGTGGAAGCGGATGTGAGTTAGTGTTAGTGTGGTTGTGATTTGTGGAGAATATTGTTTGTATGTGTATCAATATCTGTGACTTGGGGGAAATGCAAAAATTTTACAAGAGAATGAATTGTAACCACGCTACGACACCACAAATAAAAAAAAACGTACAAATCGTGCTAATGCACTTACTCTTGATCCTACACCACGCATACACATGGTACTAGTTCAATATTTAATTGAAATTTATGAAAGGGCCTTAAAAATTCGGCCAGTTTAAGAGTAATGTAATTTTTTCCAAGTCAAGTTATTTTTTTTAAAAGGACTTTAAAAAGTTCTGAAAAATGCATATCTATAAATTTTTATTATAGAAAAAAAAACCTCGACAAAAAAATCTTTTTTTTATGTAATTTTGTAAAGATGTTTCTTTATTAAAGAAGCTTCCTTAAACTTTTTTATCAGAAAGCTTTTTCGTAGAAACATTTCTCACAAAATTTTTAAACTAAAGACTTTTTGTAATACCATGTTTAATTAAAAAAAGCTGTTTATTAAACTCTTGTAATATAAAAACTCATAAACTCTCTTATTAAAGGGCAGTTCATTAAAGCTCTTTTGTTGAAAAACTTATAAAGGCTGATTTGCGAAAAGCTTTTTAAAATTTGTTTTAGAAAATCATTTAAAAACCCTTTAATCTATAAAAGTTAATAAAAGCTTTCTCCTTAAAAGACTTTGTAGCAAAAACTACCTTACCTTAAAAATACTCGTTAGAAAAATACAACTTTGTAAAAATGTAGCAATGATTTTAATAAGTTTTTTTTTTTGTAAAAAAAATAAAAATGCTTAAATTATTATATTAATAAGCTTAAACTGAATTACATAACTTTTTATAATTGGTGACCCCGACGTGATAATTATATAGTTATATAGTTTCTACAACTTTATTTAAGTTTTTTTTTTATTTAGAAAAGCTTTTTTTATATTTTTTTAAAAGTTTATTTAAACTTTTTTTGTACAAAAGCTTATTAAACCTTTTGACCTATACAAGCTTACTAAAGCTTTTTCTAAAAAAGCTTGTTAGAGCTTTTATTTAAAAGCTTATTAAAGCTTTATCTTCAAAAGCTTATTGCAGTTTTTTCTACAAAAGCTTACGAAAGCTTTACCTACAAAATCTTATTAGAGCTTTTTCTAAAAAAATTATAAAAGTCTGTTTTCCAAAAAAAAATCTGTCTATTAGTGTTTTATAAAGCTTTTTTTGAAAAAGTTATTAAAACAATATTAGTATTGTGGTTATTTTATTGAACTGTTAATGGTTCTTAATCCAAATTTAGATATTTTTAAGAAAAAGGTCAACAAGAAAAAAGCAAGACAAAAACATAAAAAAAACAAAAATGTACTTTGGATTTCAAGAAGAATTCTTGACAAAAAGTGCGAAAAAACAGAAGTTAGGAAGAACATGAAAATCAATTAAAATGGATAATCATTCATTCAAAAGCAAATTTTCGATCTACCAAAGTGAAATACCATTTGGTTTAAGGATTGATGTTTGACTATTGACGTCATCCGGCTTCAATAGCCGAGTGAGTAAAACGGCAAGCCCCACTGACGAGATTGTATGGTTACAATCGAAACTAGTATGGGCAACCTGTCCACGAAAGCCAGGGTTCAAATCTCAGCGCAGTCAAGAATGAAAAATTATCATTAAAAATTTTAATTAATTTCATGTTGTAAAAATTCCTGTCTTCATAAAAATAATTTAATGAAAATTAAATTCAATGAACTTAAGCCTAATAAAAAATATCTAAATTTGGATTAAAAGCTTTTTAAAACTTTTTCTAAAATAACTTACAGGAACACAAAATTTACACGTGCTTTGTAAATACATAAAGAAGCTTTAAATACAATACTTTACTTACTGCCAGGCCCACAATGTCGACAAGAACATTTCTTTCGTATAAATATATTGAAAACAAAAACAAATCTTAGTTTTTTATTATTGTTTTCAATATAAAAATGCGAAAGAAATGTTCTTGTCGATATTGTGGGCCTGGCAGTTAATTTCTTTAAAGGTTTTATACAAATTTTCTTTTATAAGCTTCTTTGGAAAGATTATTTTAAATATTTTCTTAAGATATAAAAAAACACTATTTGTTTAATTTTTGTTCAATTAAAATCTTTATTTAATTGAAATGAATTGAAACAACATTTATAAGTTTTAAAATTTTTATTTAAGTTGTTTTAGATTTTCAAAAGGCTTTTATTTGTGTTAGTTAATATATTAACTATTATGTTTTTAATAAAAGCCTTTTTCTTAAAAATAAAACGATTTTTATTATAAAATCTCAACTAAAAGCTTTAAAGACAACTTTAGTAAAAAAAGAGCGTGAACTAACTTAAAAGAAAACACAAGATTAAATAATTGCAAGATCTTACAGTCAAGCATTTTTTAAAGTTTGTTTTTTATATTGTATAAAAAAGCTTAAAATATCGTTCAACTTTTAAAGAAATTAAATCTGATTTAATAGATGGCCTTGTATCCCAAACTAGGGATTAAGTTAAGGCCTCTGCATATCCTCATTCTCCTTAAAAACACGGTCACTTACAAACTCTCACAGTCTCTATAGGAAACATGCAAAGTAAACATTATTTTGAACGCGTTGTACTTACAAATTTTGGCGGTTTTATCGTTGTTTGTCAAACTTTAAGTGCCAGTTGGAACAATAAAGACAATGAATGAAAGGATGGATGGATGTGCAGATGATGGTTGGTTATTTGGCTGTTAGTGCGTTTGTTTGTTAAATAGAGACATGCGTTAAACTAAGTATAATCGTTTTCGTTAGTCTGCTATAAACTTTTACACACAACCATTAAAATATTTTCATCAAACTCTTATTTTCTTAAAAAGAAAGTTTTTGCTTGTGGACACAAATCTTTAGAGACAACAACTTTAAAAGCAATTTTAAGGGCAGGCACACAGACAAAGTTGTTTTAATTAAATAGTCCGACACTTGTTTTTAAGAAAACATATTTCAACAACAACATGAACAAAAATATACTGGTACTTGTATGGTCAATCTTAAAAACAATGTCTCTAAAAGGATTTAAATAGAAATTTCTAAATTAAACTTTCATTTTGGCAAGGAGCAAAAGTATTTTCGTTGTTTTTTATAATAATTAGAATTTAAAATAAATTAAGTAAAACCAGTTTAAAACTTAAACTTTTTCAAATTTGTGTAAATAAGAATGTAGTAACTCGATTTAAGTTTTTTTTTTCTATAGATTTTAAAAGTTGATATACCTTAAGAGCTTTTGTAAATTAATATTAAAAGCTTGCTTTGTTGAAAAACTTTAAAAATGTTGAAAAGCTTTTAAGAGTGTTATCACGTATAACATTTTATTAAAGTTTTCTGCTTAGAAAGTTTTATTCAAGATTTTATTTGGAAGAGCTTTTTAATTTTTTAGACAAGTTTATTAAGATTTTTTTATAAGGGGTGTATAAGCTTTTTTTTATAAAAACTTATTAAAGTTTTTTTCTAAAAGTTTTTAATAAAGCTTTTTTGTAAAAAGCTTATCAAAGCCTTTTTCTTTAAAAGCTTCAAAAAACTTTTTTCTTTAGAACCTTATAGAATTTTTTTTATAGAAATTCTTAAAAAATAAATTTTCTAGGATGCAATATGTATTTTTGTATAAAAGCTCGAAAAAAATTTTCTAAAAGTTTTTTAGTAAGCAAATGTATTGAAAGGCTTTTGGTGGGGAGTTTTCTTAAAACTCTTTTTTTGTATAAATGCTGTTTCTTTTTAAATGATTTCAGTGATTTTTGCAAAGAAAAGCTTTTTCATACTTTTTTGCAAAAAGCCTTTTAAAGGATTTTTTTAGGATATATTTAAGCTTTTAGAACTTGAACATAGAAATACTTATACTTGTATGATCACTCTTAAACATGCAATGTAAAATATCTTACAGGATTTAGATAAAAATTTCTAAATTGAATTTAAATTTTAGTAAAGAGGAAAGGAAGTTTCGTTGCTTTTTGTAATAAGAAAAAGCTTAACACACAGGAAAAATATAAAATTTATTTCAATCAAAAAATTTGTGATACAAATTAAAAAATTATTTAAATTTTTGACCATTAAACAAAATAATAGTATAAATTTAATATTACTATTACTTTTATTAATAAAAATAAATATTATCAATTAAATATTTAGTTGATGTATTTTTATAATTTTGCATTCTTATTTATGTTAAAACCGGTTTATTTTTGTTTTGTTTTGCAGTTTTGAGTTTACACACAGTGCTGCTGCCACAACTAATGAAATTTTTACAACCATAATTTTTCAAAAAGTTACCATATGTAAAAAAATATAACCAAATGCGAAATGTTGTTTTTTAATTATGAGAACCATTAAAATTTATTTTAGGTTGCATTGTAAAACAAAGGTTATTTGCACTTAATACGAAAATATTATTTACAAATTACGAAAACAAAGCAAGAAATGCAATTTTTGTTCATATTAAAAAAATAACAAGATCTTAAATTCAAAGTTTTTATTTATTTGAGATTTTTTCATAAAAAATATTTTTAGCTTATAAGAATTAAACCCATCAAATTTCCATACTAAATTCAGTTAATTGAAAGAAAATAAATTGATTGTTTTTAAATATGTCCTTTACAATAAAAGCAATTTACACTTCAAAGTTAAAACCCAGGAAAAACTTTTTGAATATTGGTAATAGGTAGTAGTTATGTCATTTGTTACCTGTTAAGTAGTTGACATTACAGTTGTCATTATTCTGAAAACCTTAATAAGTACTTAATAGTTATGACCTCAGTAAGTACTTTTCACTTCTATTATTTTCACTTCTGAATATTTGCTTAGTAATAATCACCTCAATAACTACTAATTAGTTGTGTTGTTTTCAGTACTGAATATTTACTTACTAGTAACTAGTTCCATAACTACTTATAAGGTCTATTAACTAGCGCCAATTAAACAAGAACTAGTTATTTTTGGCTTCTAGTAAGTATATTGTAAGTACTTACAATTAAATTTACTGGTAGTAAAATAATAACTAGATATTTTGTGACTTCTAGTAATTGTATTGTCAGTACTGAATTCTGTGGACAGCTCGAACAAATAGAAGTAGTTATTCAGCCGAAAAATAAGTAGTGTTTATATTTCTCCAACATTACTTGCTAACTTAACAGGTAAGTAAAGATTTTGCTGGGAATAATAAAAATGGAAAAATTAAATTGTTTTCCGCTATTTTCTTACAGTAAATTCAATGAATTCCTTTTTAAAAATATTTAAAATTCTTATGAGTATTTCAATATATTAAAATATAATATTAAAATATAATTTTAGAACAATTTACTTCAATTGAAGTTTTTATAAACAATAAAACTACTTGTGTGTACGTTGACAGCCATGTTCTGAAATCGATTACGACTTATCACTTATCTTTACTACTATGAAAATCAGGAAAAAAAAATTCGCTGATTAAAAAAAATTAATTGAAAATCTCCATCGATTAAAACTTAATTTTATTTCAATTTCAGAACATGACCTTTTCTAATATAAAAATCACATTTGGCAATTTTTTCATAGAAAAAATAACTGGTAGCTGTTTTGAAAGGGATAAAGTATAAAAAATCCGTTTATTTGAAACAAATAATGAGAAAATTCTAGTGCAAAGTACACATTATTCAAAGTCGTAAATAATTTCCTTCGAATCAAATCAAAAAAACGCGATAACCCCCCCATGTAAATAAAAACTTTCAAATTTTAAAAACGTTAATTGCAAGTGTATCAAGAAACACATATTCATACGTATTTTATATTTTAGAAAAAAGTAGCCAAAATGAAAAAAATATTTACATGTCCACATTGAGAAAAAAAATTAACAATTTTGGTTAGAAATTACCAAAAACGGCAGCTCTGTTTACACAGCTTAAAAAAGTGTTGCATGCTATTGCAAATACAGGACATATTAGCGCGTTTGCGTAAAAAAGCCGCCAATTTCTTTGCTTTATTCTAAAACCCTGCCGTTTTTTTAAATTTTTTGATATTAACATCATTTTTTGTAATAATGTTGTTGATATAAGTCAACTTTTAATATACTTTATAATTGTTTTTAATTAAAACTAATTTTATTTTTTATAAATGGTTTAATTGAAAAAAAAAAAATTAATTGGCGAGAATTTTCTATGTATAGTTTTAGGTATATTTTTTTAAGTATTAAAAAATTTTAAGACTAATAACACCTTTTAAGAAATTACTTTTCTCTAAAGCTTTTACAAGTACTTATGCCTCACGGAGGATTCTCCTAAGAAACTTTTACAAATACATGCATATATTAAGTTGTATACTTTGTTAACAGCCTTAACATTGGATGCAGGTTATACGTATTTTTACATTTTTATTAAAAATTTAAAAAGAATTACTTTAAATAGATATTTAAAGAAAGTTTAGGCGTAATAAACATTTATATGAAATTGCTTTATAAATGCAACGAACATAAGCGGATTGGCAGAATGACAAACAAATAATATATTTAATTTATTTTCCAATTAAATTATCAAGACACATTTTTCAATATAATGGATATAAAATAAAACCATAATTGATTACTATAAGCTTTATACGAGTTTAATTTCTAATTTTGGGTATAACAATTTATCTACTTTTGCGGTTTAAGTTTGTTTTACCCAACAGGTTGTCTGCCAGCCATATAAAATTTGGTTAAATTTTGTTAAGCCACATTTTATTTAAAATGTGGAAAAATCCTGTTCCAAATTAGTAATTCAATATTTTTAAATACGTATTTTATATAACACAGTGGGCTTATGGCAACAAATTTTATAGGTAATTTAAAACCCCCGTTTAGTTGTCAAAATTCTTATATACATATGAGAATGAATTAGTAGACGAGTAGACGAGGGATTAAAAATCAATAAACAAGGTTGGCCATGAAAAAATGTGCCCAAGCTAAAGATAACATGTTCACAGGTCGCATTTTTGGTAAGTAAAAAACTTAAATGGCAAGAATCGGTCCATTATTTAACTGAATGGATCAAAAAAAGTTCCGTCTAACATTGTCATTAAAACAACAACGACACCCTGTCATATTAATAACGTCTTATATTCAAATCAATAGCAATACGTTGTCACCCCACTGATTCGATTTCTGGTTTAATCATTCAATTATATGTGAATTAATTAATACATCTTTAAATAACTTAAAAATTGGACGAAAGCTAGGTAGCTAAAATAAATTTTATGTATTTTTTAATTTAAGTTTTTCAAAATTTATTTATAAAAATTATTCAGTATATTGCATTTTAAATTATTTATCGGCTGGTAATTCGTTTTTCAGCTGGTATGTTGTAATTTCAAATGGGTTTAATGTTTTATATAAATCGTGTACTAAAACTAAAAGTCTAATTAACTTGGACTAAAACTACATTCAATGGGAATATATTGAACTAAATTGTGAGGAAGGGTTGTGTTTATATATTGATGAAAAACAATCCTTTTTTCTCAAAAAAAAACTAACATAAATTTGTGGCGAAATGGACTTATTGCCATTAAATTTTAACAAGTTCGTTTTATAAGGCACTAACATTCGTGAATTTCGGTCCATAATTTAACTACGGCTCCATGTTTAGACCAATCTCGTAAATCATGTAAGTATGGCTTAAAGCGTAACGAATAATGCTCTTGTGGTGTAATTTAACATAATCTTCTTTTATAAGACTCAAAATTACTTGAAATGCCGCATATAAAGCACAATCTAGGAAAACACTTTATCCAACTACTACACTTTTCGTAGTTGAATTAATACTACTAAGGACACTAGCAGGCATAGATTTACTAAAGTCTAGAGAAAAGATTTTCTTCAAAATTTCCCGGGAATCCCGCAATTAATTCCCGGGAAAGCGGGAATTGAAAACAATTGAAAATCCCGGGAATTCCCTTGACGGGAAATTGCTAGAAATAAGAACATAGCACTGTCTGATTTCCGTCCAATTGTTTTAAAACGGAACCAATTTGTATACTGACGTCCTTTTTTATAAAGATTAATTGATAATTTATAGCTCTAATAAATTCTAAATGTCGGTAGAGGATATCAAAGATTCGGCACAGCCAATTATAGCACTCAAACTTGTTTTTAATGCAGTACCTCTTCCTCGCTCAAATTAAACTGTTTAAACGTTTGTTCGGCATTGTTGTATGGATGCGGTACCTGAAATGATGCATAATCAAACATGCATGCCATGCAAGTCTTCATAAACACCTCTCTAAGAAAATTACTTCGGGCTTAATGGCCACAAAGAATTAAGAATGAGAGCATATGATCTGAAACGCAGCAATCCCCTATAATAATTAAAGTATGCAGACGAAAGGGGAATTAAATAGGTCAAATTCTACGAAAGCGCCATCCGGACATTGCTCAAACTGCCATAGAGGGAAATCCACAAGGCAGTCGGAGAAGGGGTCGTCTACCTCACGCTTAGAGATGGTAATCCATAGCTGAAGCAAAAATTTTAAACACCAATTGGAGCGAAGTAAAGAACATTGCGATGGACAGAAGATGGAACGATTTTTCCACTCACAATATTATTGCAGTAACGGAATGTAGTTTATTTAAGAAGTATTCTGTGCAGTCATTTTTAAATAAATAAAAATTTAAAATTCCAAGCAATTTATTTTTAACTGAAACTAAGATGACATTAATACGGATTTTCGGTTGCATTTAATATTGTCCGTTGATTACGTTAAAGTTTTCTGTACGTAAAATTAACTGAAATTGTAATATAAAATAAATAAAAATTCCTTTAAAAACGATTTGCTTCATGTTTAAAAAGTAAAATAAAAAGCAAAACTCCCATTTTATTTGTTTAATTATTTAATCACAATTAATCAAATTTTTAAAGTTTGAGAGTTCTTTTCTAAACCAAGGGGTGAGAATAACAAAAGTAAAACAAACATGTGTAACGGAGTAAGTAGATCACTGTTGCGAAAAAAATTGTGTTTTAGCTATTAGCGGGAAATCTAGCGATTTTTTATTATGGGTTTGTTCGTTTTGTATACATTTTTTGACCCTTTAGTTAAAAAGTTGCTTTGATATAAACAAAAGCACCAAATAAACCACACAAACTGTTGCACAAACATATAAAAAAGCGTGAATCGTGCTTGTGTGAATATTACAAATTTGTTATTTTGTTATCAAATTCTTATATCTAGTTCCTATTTCTAAAAAAATATATTGACTTTAAAGCCTCGTTCACAATGGAAGCAGCCATTTCGTTTTCCATATGTCTCCAATCTTTCCAAGATGATTCATATAAATTCTTTTAATTTTAAGTACAAAAATGTAACTGACGTTTTGTTAAGGAAATGAAAAACTTTTTTTAACTACTTTCTTCTACTACAACAACAATTTATATGAAGTTCTAAATGACGATTATGATAATTTTCACATTTTAAATAAAATTTAGCAAAACTTCGTCAACGAAATCCTAGAAAATATTTTTTTATTGATTAATTTAGACTTAGAGGGTGTATTTGAAATTTTTATTAAAATTTTATCCCAGCAAGGCCTATAGCTAAGCTATTATTTATTTTAGTTTTTTATTTACCTATGTATGTATGTATGTATGTATATATGATTGTATGCTCTACATGCTTCCTGAAATTTGTTCTTACAAATAGCATTTCATTCATAATTTTATAAAATTTAACATAAGTTACGGATTTTATTTGCAAAAAGGCGATCTGTCGCTAAATTTTTAAATATTTCAAAAAGTTTTACTATCAAAGTTGTTTTTGCGAATACAATTATTTATTAAAAGATTTTGTTTGTTGTGCTTACTTCTCTTTTTTTTAATAACACTGTGCAAGAAATTGACACTTTTTTTTCGTGACAAGCTGGGCACCTGGCGTTTTAACATAATTCGGGTACGCTGAATCCAGTGGTGCCCGCGGTTTTTTAAGATTGGCTCTGGTTTTCGAGATATACCGTTATTTCAAAAATGGAGGAGGTTGCACAACATATGTTCGCGTAACTCAAAAACGCTTTAGCTTATTGAAAAAATCAAAAGTTGCAAACAGATTTTAATCATTTATGGCTTGTTTTGTTTGGAATTTCGTTTAGAGGCATAGCTACATTTTCCAATATTTTATGAATTATTGAAAAACAAAAATTTCGAAATTTTGTTAAAAAAATTATTTTTTTTTTCCAAAAAAAAAGGTATATTTCTAAAACGACTGCGGATATTAGAAATAAATTTTACTTTTCTTAAAGGAAATTTTATTGCGGAACATATGTTGTGCAACCTCCTACATTCGTCTGCAAATGTGGAAAAAGTTGTTTTCTTTTCAAAATATAATAAAAACTAGGGAAAGAAACAGACTACATGTGCCAAAATTATCAAGTCTCATACAAACAAAGAATGGCTAAGATCGACAAATTCGTGCTGCTATGATGTAAAAATTCCTAATAGTTTATTAACTACGAGTAAACAAATAAGTGCCTGATTTTGAAGACTTTTATGTACCTTATTTTATTCATACATATAAAGTATGTTAATGTTAAGTTTTTTATTTGTGTTCAATTGAATTTTTATGGATTTTTTTTTTGTTTTAATAAATTAAAAAAATGGTACCGTAAAGGTCCAAAAAGTACATTTTTTTTGGAAGTTGGTACAAAATTTAAAACCCCATTTAACATCCCTGCTCTAGTATTTTTTTTAGAAATTCGGCTCTTTTGGGGAGTAAACGAGTAAGACATGTGTTATATGAAACAACTGAATCACATAAATTAACTGAAAATTCATTGCCTTACGGAATTCGGGATTAATTTTTTCGTAGTTAAATTATATAAAATAACTAAAAATTCATTTGTTTTTACAGAATTCGCAGTTGAATTTTAGACAGTAAAAGTTAAATGAACTTTTCGTTAAAATTAAGTGAAAAATAAGTAGACCGGGTTTTAACTGACCTTTAATTAATGCATTTAATATTACAATTTCAGTTAATTTTACGAACAACATATTCTTAATAGGAACAAGATATTCCTTATAGGAACTTCGGGACATATCAATATATTTATATATACATATCGATGGTCTCAAGTAGAAAGGCCCTAGCTCGCATTTTTTACGAAATTTAGTTTTCCAGTGATTCCAATAAATTTTACATAAATACACCTCGTCACAAAAATTCATTGCATTGTTGTAAATAATAACGGCTTTACAAGCAGTTGTATGATCAAGTTTACATTATGATACATACAGTTATTATGTTTTTACCTTCTCTTATACAGTTACAATTATTTGAGTTAAGGCCTTTATACTTGAGACCAACGATATGTAATTTGTTCGTTTCTTTAAAGTTATACAGAAAAGTTTATACCCAACTTTTTGGGTAAATGCCACGCTATTTACCCATTTCTTCGGGTATTTACTAGGATATTCATTCAGTTAACCGATAAACCTCTACCCGATTAACTGATCGGTTAATTTAAAGTTGGATATTTTTGATTACCGACTAAAAGAGGTAAAAAAAATTTGAGTTTTTTGTAGTAATATAACATATTTGTTTGTGTTTTTAATTATTTGTTTCGTCTCATATACAAAAGATAAGTGTTTAGAAAATATTTTTTCATACAAACAACGAAGGTTTTCAATGATCTTTATTTTAAATAACCCAGATAGCATTTGGATAATAATTTTTTGTAAAAATCACCTAAATGAGACTTTACAGATTACTTTTGAGATTAAATAGTTATGTGGTGTGCCCTAATACATTTTACCAAATGCATGTGGGGCACCCTAATAAGTGTGCATGAATACGAATTTGACACCCGACTTAAAAATAAAAACAATAATATTAAGGCACATGCATTTAGTAGAGAACATTGATCCATCAAAAATGCAAGATAAACAGTTTGGTAAATTGAGTGACGATTTTGTCGTTTAACTCAATTTACCTAACTAATTTTGATTGGTCAATAATTTTTGAGGGGAATTAGAATAAGAATTTAGGTATAAGAAAATTTTGTATAAAAAGGGGCTCACTGCCCAAAATAAATCAGATTAAAACAAAGAACTTCAAATCGGCATTAACTGCCTTGAATTTAATTTGGTTAAAAATCTCCTTTTGCCCTCATTAAGTTGAGATCGGCAAAAGCATTAGGGCATATCAAACTGCCCCTTTCAACTTAGCACCAGTGGCGTTGATTAGCGCCGGTGAATCTACAACAATACTAAACAGACACACCCCGTAACCTTACAGTTATTTATCACTTGAGCGATTAAAAATGGATTCATTCATATGTTCAAATAATGATTTCTAAATTTAAAACTGATTTGTCACTAGAGCAATTGAATAAGGATTCACATATGATTAAAAAGGAATCAGCAAATTGTATCCCACATGATTCTTTGATGTGATTCATCGGTAGGGTACCATTTTCTTACAACGAGAGTATTATTTATGATCGAAAAATTTAGCTCATATGTGGTTATTTTGCTCTGGAAGCAGATTCCTAAACGATTCGATTATGATAGAAATTTCTAGGTTCTGTTTTATGGGTTGCTTTCGATTTCTCCAACATGTACGATAAATTAAAGAAATCTTTCCAAGTTAAGGTTCTTAAAACTAAAATAAGAATCGCTTAAATCCTTACTGCCGTATTCATAAAAAACTAAATTGGATTTCATATCTATTTTAAAAAAAATTTGTATGGAAATTTAGTTTTAAAATACGTTTGAAATCTATTTTATTTTTTATGAATACGGCAGTTAGCATTTAAACCAAGTTATTTGTCTAAAAGATTATTTTATAAGATCTCCTTAAACTATTGTAATAACTAAAAAAATTATCTCACAATAACTAATAAAATTAACTCACATATTAAGTATTAATTAAAAAAATATGTATTACATATTTATAAATTATTTTTTTGTTTGCTCCTTTTATTTCAAGATATGTAATTTTATTGTTTTTTTTTTACTAATAAACTAAATAATAAATAATTTATGCATTTTTATTTATTGAAATTACTTAATTTATAAAAAAAACTTTATTAATCGGTTAAACGATCAAGACCAAAATTAACCGATTAAGCCAAAACCTCGGTTAATTAATCGAGCGATTAACCGATTAAAGCAAAAGTCCGATTAAATGAATACCCAAGTATTTTCCCTTTTCTAGTCTATAGGTATTTAAATTTATTTGAATTAAATTCTCAAGAAATTATTCAATTTTTTTTTAATTTTATTTGAAAGCCTCTATCTATCTCTATCAAAAGTATTTGTCATGTAAAAATGTCTCGAAAAAAAAATTATTTAATAGATTTCCCACAAAATATTCTTTTCACATGCCACACACTCAAATCTGTGTTTAACTAAGTACAAGACTTTTTCAAAGTGACAAAAACTAAAATCAAATTTGACACCTCATCCTAAAAGGTAGTGGCTCTAATCATGTGCTAAAGTTCTACATCCATATTTAAGAGGAAATTGTTAAAATGTTTTTGTACATTTAAGGAACAAGAATGTATCTACTAGAATCACATCATCGGCTAATTTGTGTGGACGTAGACATACTTAATGTGAGTGGAGAAAAACTTTTGTGTACTTTCGTTTAGTAGGGGCTTGTAGCAAACCATTTCTCTAATACTCAACCGGACAAACGAATCTGCACATTTTAAACTCTTCTTGTCATTTATGTTGTTTTTTTTTACTAGAATTGAATCAGAAGAGAAGGTTCTCGTTTAAGTAAATAACAACTGTTTAGGTAAAACGAATACGTTTTGTTGATGAATGTAATTAAAAAAGGGGCACTACTCTAAATATTTTCTACGCTTTATACTTTAGTGCAGGGGTGTCAGCGTCATGCACAATTGTGTCAGCAAAACTCACATGTACGCTTACGCTCTTTTATTTTGCGAGCGTAAAATATAATTTTTTACTGCAAAACACTCTCATTCAGCGGGAAATATCGAAATATCGCACGGCCTGTTTTGAGGCCTCTAAACAGAAATAATATATTTATTATTTATTATCTTTGTTTATGTTTTGTTTTATTTCTGTTTTTGACATTGTACAATGATTGACAAATAATATCTACATTGTTTTGCATTTAAGCTAACGATATGTGTTTTGTTTGTGAAAAAAATTCTTTGTTGCCTTTTAAAGGGTCCCTTTTTCTTTCGTTAAAAAGACGTACCTAAATGCAGAAATTATTAAGAAAAAAATAGCCACAAGAATTTGTTGGTATTTTGTGCTTGTAAAAATATTTTTCTTTCTGTAAGAATCGCGTCAATGGGTTTTTTTTCCTTTGAAAACACTTTTCTCAAGTAAGTAAAAATATTTAAAAAAGTCTTGTTTTCCTACAATTTATGTGTAAACCTATACACATAAAAGCAAATGTGACAGCAGGTAAAATTTTCGGGTAAGAAGATGTGTATTATTAATGTATTAATGAAACTTTATTGTTTAACGTCCACAAACCTAAAAAATGTTTTGTTGTTTCGAAACTGCAATTTAAATTTAGAAGATATTATTGGTAAATAAAAGTATATTTTTATAGGCTAGTAAAATCTTCTCTTTTTATAATGGTGGTTAATAATTATAGAATATTTTTAAACTTAATGGGGTTATTATTTGCATTAGTATGTGCAAATGAATTTTCATTGTTGGCATTCGCAAAGATATGTTGAGCACCAAATTAAAAATTTTGGAAAGAATTGTATAAGGTTGTAAAAAGATTTCAAATATTGTCAAATGCTCAATTTTTCCAAAAAATAAGCAAAGTTTCTGCGAAATGCAGGTTCCAAATTAAATTTATTTAAATAATAACTGAGTGTGTCTGTCCATAACTCAACATTTTTCGATAATTGTATTATTATTAATTGCTCTAAAGTCTTCATAGCAAAATATGTATGTTAATTAGGCCTCTTAATAGGCCTCGCAACCGCAGATTCCTCCCACTGAGAATGAAAGAGACAAGAGTATTCGCACCAATACAATCATAATTGACACCACTGCTTTAGTGCAACAATCCCTCTACAGATGTTTATTCAAACATCTATATTTATCTTTGCATGTTGGATGTACTTCACACTCTATGTCTTTCATTCTTCCCCCTCTTTTTAATGCTTCAGTACAGAGTTTTTACAATTTTTGTTTGATTTTGTTCGTAAATAAAATGTTTTTTGTTTCTTTATTTTTTCTATACTTTCTTGCCACTCTTCCTGTTTGTTCTGCAGAGAAAGTGTAACACTCAAGCAACGTGTTGACAAAGCTTGACAACTGCAACAGCAACTCTGGCAAAGAGTGTGTATAAGTGTGTTTCCATTTGAATAGGACACACATGTCAACACGTTGGAGTGGAAGTAAAAGACAACTACGTTTGACCATGGAGTTGTGTAATAAAATGTTATTTAACACTTGTTGGTTGAATTTAAAAGGATCCCAGTGGGATGATATAAAACTTTTCCTTTTTGCAAAAGCTCCTATTTAAATTTGTAAACTTCTTTGTTTTTGTCTTTTTGTTATAACACAGTAATAGTGCTGACGTTCTAACACGATTTGCAAATTGATGTCTTTCTTGTTCCAACATTGATTGTATGTACGATATATAAAGGAGTTTTTGATTAATCTGAAAACATGGTTTTTGCATACAAAATTTGTTTCCTTACCAAGAAAAATTTAAAAAAGTTTTGAGATAAAACCTGATAGAATTTATTTTGCTAATTAATGTAGAAAACATTTTTTGAGGGAATTAATAACCTAAAAAAATGCATCAACCGCTACTTCTGTTGGATACTAAAAATTTTCACTATTTATCGGCCGAGTCAGGACAAACTTCTATTGAGTATGAAATCGGTATCTTTATGGATTAGGGATGACCTGCAAAAACCAAGCGATAAATTCGACATACTATAAGAAGTCCAGCAAGGAAGCTTGCTATCACCATTACTCTTTGTGGTGGCACTAGATACACACCCTTTTTTCATTTAGCGTCGTCGTCGTCGTCATCGTCATCAATTTAATATCAACATCAATTTGTATCAACATCGTCATCAATTCGATACAAAATTTGTATTCTCCCTGCGGGAAATTTGTGTCAATTGCTCTTAAAGCACTTATCCCGTGACCAGTGAACAAAATTTTATAATTTAAAGGAACAAATTGTGATATGTGAAAACAAGATTTATCACTTAACTGGTGATAATGTGTTTAGAGTGTAGTTGGTCCAGAGGAAAGGAAATTGGCACAAAACTATTCATGTGACTGGATTTTTTGCGGGTAGTGGCTGATTCTCTCTAGTTCTATTACTTTATATGAAGGGGATTTATCAAATTGATCTATCATGGTTCATTTGTGACAATATCTGCGACAGGCATTATTTTAACCGAAATTGGATGTGTCCATTAAGGATATTTCAGTGACCTGTTACGAAGTGTCAAAAAGGTGCCAATTAACCCCTCGTAGGACATCACAATGTTAAAGTGACTTGTCACGTGAGAAGTTTAGTGTTAGTTCCCTTTCCCCTAGGGCTATAACAGCAATGTAACGGTGTCGATTGTTTATCGTTTTTTTTAAAGCACATCTCTAATAATTTGGACAGTTGGTCTGTTTTATTTTCAGTTTTTAATAAAAAAATGAATTTGGCGTTCGTTTCTTAAAAATGTTGTGCTCTCAAAAAGGGTAGCTTGAGTTATTCCGAAAAATTCCCTTACTAGTGACATAAGGCATTGCACTTTTCGCCCCGTATAAATCGACAGTGTTAATAGTTTTCTTTTGTATCTTTATAACGGCAACGATTGCTGAAAAGAGCAACAAAGCTACGCGAAAATTGCAAAAATTTGCAGAAATAGCATAATATAGCGAAAATTTTTAATATTTCAAACAAGCCAAAAAATTTATTTTAAGTTTCTACAAACATAAGTAATGGCAAAAATTCTATGAAAATGGCTAAATTATAGGAAATTCTCAAAAATTTGGTAATTGTGGCTTAAAAGAAAAGACACAACTATATAACGATTGAACAGTTTTGCATAACATTGGAAGATTTAGGTGTACATTTGAAAGGAAGCTGCCATCATCTGCAAGGCAAAATGGATGCCAAAGGTTGCTATAAATTTTATCGAAAATATCAGTGATTGGCATTATGAAGGGCAAGGTTCCGTGTTCTGTTCCTTGAGGCACACCGCTGTGAAATGATGAGGCATGCTAGAGGCCTGATTAACACTAACAACATATTGACTTTTATCAAAAAGATATGAAGATGTTAACTTGCCGGCTGAACTGGAAATGTTATAGTTTCCATGCGGCTTTTGACCAATAGATGGTGATCTGCTCTGTCGGTGGTTTGGTAGTGTCCAGCGACAATGAAACACAAACACCCTCGTTGGTGAATTGCTATAAATGTTGCCTGTTGGGCCAGCCAGTGATGGGGTAGTGTTACTATTTGTTCTAAAACTAAAATGACAGTCGTGTAGAAAATTATCATTAGCAATATTTTTTTTAATGTTGAGTCTTCATAAGGTGGTCCACAATTTTGGATAGAACAGGCCGTAAATTGTTGAGTTATTTTGAACTTGTGGGAATTTTCTTTGCAATCTTCCAAAATAACAGAAAGTTTGACGTATTGTGTATTGACGGATGTGGTATATGATTCACAGTGATTGGCATCTGAATCCTGATGGGCTTGAGTCTGAAACCATCGAATCTAATAGCATTTGATTTGATAAGGTTGATGGACGAAAACAATTTGGACAATTCAACTGGATGAAGTGAAAAGCCACTTTGATTATAAGCAGATCTATTGACTGTTCTATTCTTGTTATAAGTTTGATTGGACGAAGAGGCAAAATATAGATAGTCGTGATCGCTGTGATCTAAATTGTCATCATTATCACCCTATCCCATGCCTATTAAAGACTGGCAATGTCCTTTCTTTTTTATTTTCAAAGATCAGCTGTGCACTCTCTCTCTTTATTTTTCTTATAACTGATTTAACATGAATTCTATAGCATCATAAAACTTCCAAATTCTCATGGGTCTGTCAGATAGATGTGACCTGTAAGCAAGGTCCCTAAGAGAAACTTAGTAGGCGCTTATGTCGGATAATTTATTAAATCTCTTTATGTATTTCAGATATTTTGGAATTGCTAGGTTTTTTTTTTAATTTTTGAATAATTTAATTGACCTTTTAATTAAAATACTATTTACATTATTTCAATTTTTCAATTATTTTTTTTGTTTGTTTTTAAGTACTATGTCCTCATTTATTTTTTTTAAATTTTTTAATTTCTTTTAAATTTTTTTAGTAACTGGTGGTTAAATTTAAAGGGCCGATGTTGAATGTGAACCACACCTAAACGTCAAGTTTTTTCTGCATTTAATTTGACATTTCTCAATTTCAGACTAACTCAATTTGAACCATGGAAAGATACACAATCGAGCAACGCGTTAAAGTTATTCAGGCTAATTATGAAAATGGGCGTTCAAATCAAAATGCATATCGTGAAAATCATCTTCAGTGATGAGGCACATTTTAACCTCAGTGGATTCGTCAATAAGCAGAATTGCCGCATTTGGGCGAATGATAATCCAAGAGTGATTGTCAAAAAACCAACGCACCCACAAAGATTGACTGTTTGGTGCGGTTAATGGGGTGGCGGCATCATCAGGCCGTATTTTTTTTTCAAAATGAGGCCGGTCAGGCATATGATAACGAACTTTTTATGGCCCGAATTGGAAGATATGGATGTGGACGATATGTTGTTTCAACAGGACGATGCCACTTGCCACACATCTAACGAAACAATGGCTCTTTTGCGCGACAAATTCAATGGTCGTGTTATCTCATGTGGTGGCGATGTCAATTGGCCGCCAAGATCATGTGATTTAATACTGTTGGACTTCTTTCTTTGGGGATATTTGAAAAAAAGGTGTACGTCGATAAGCCAGCAACAATTCAAGAGCTAAAGTATGAGATAATTTGGCACATTAACGGCATAGAACCTCAATTATGCCTCAGCGTCATCGGAAATTTGGACCAACGGATGGAGGTCTGCCGCCGAGGTCATTTGGCCGATATTTTGTTACATACATAATTGAACCATACCAATATTATCATAATAAAAAGAAACGACAATAATTTCCTAAATAATTTGTGTTTTATTCAAAATCAACATCGGCCATTAAAATTTAACTATAGGCTAGGTTACTGAAATTTAATAAATAAATAAATAACAATTGTTAAAGATGTAAAGAATCGAAAAAATTACGGGAAAAATTAGTTTTATCGCGAACATGGCTAAAATTCGTCCATTTTCGCTAATTTAGCTATTTTGATGGAATTTTTGCCATTCCCTATAGTTTTAACCAATTTTATGGCTTTTTTGAGCTATTTAAAATGTTCGCGAATTTTTCCTACTTTTGAAATTTTGCGTAGCTTTGTTGCTCTTTTTTCATTGTTTTTAATTCAACATTATTATTATTGAAAAATTAAAAAGGAATAAATCTGTTCCGACATCAATTAGACTGCCAACAAAATCAGAGTCAAGTTATATCGATGCAGTCGTTAACGTTGCGTACGGCATACCAAAAATACATCGATGCTTTTCGACAAAAGTTGATATTGACAATGGTCATACCGATTTAGAACAATCGATACGATATCGTTTAAGTTATATTAATTAAATAAACTTGCGTCAATGTCAACAAACATAAGCCTTAAGATCAACACGCAGGGACCAGGATGAATAAAAAACTATAAGAGGAGACCTTTCTTTTTAATTTGTTAGAACCTAAACACAGAAAAAAATACCAGTGTTAAATTAACATTGCGCAATGTTGATGGAAAATCATAGTAAATTTCTGCAAAATTATGCATGTAAAGAAAAAACATGGTTATGGTAAACAAATTCTAAGAGCAACATATTATGATAAGATTCATGATTGCAGTCAACATATTACGATTAATATTGAATCATATTATGACTGAATATATTCGTAATATTACATCATAATATTTTTCTCTTAATCCTAATTTGTTATTATTGCATCATATTATAATTTAATGTAATCATATAATTATAATGTTATTCATAATAAGTTAAGAAATAATCATTTTATTATCATGTTAATTATAATAAGTTAAGAAGTAATAATCTTTTTATCATATTAGTCATAATAATATGTAGATGAAATCTAAAACCGAAAAATATTTTTAATATACATATATTTATGCTTATTTACTTACTGGCAACCTTAACGTAAAACTATTACAGATATTTCGCATCATAATATGATGCAACTTTAAATATAATATTTTTAACCTATTTTTGTCGTAGATCGCAATTAGTTATAAATTATTTTATAGAATTTTCAATCTTCTTCACTAAAATAACACGAGTAGTAGGGAAATGGGGAGGCAGCAAAAATTCTGCCTCCCCATTCTATATCCCACGGAGGGAGCATTTTGCTTTTTATTTAAAGCAGCAAAATTCTACCTCCCCATTCCATATACCACAGAGGGAGCATTTTGCTTTTTATTTAAAGCAGCAAAAATTCTGCCTACCTATTTCATATACCACAGAGGGAGCATTTTGCTTTTTATTTAAAGCAGCAAAAATTCTGCCTACCCATTCCATATACCACAGAGGGAGCATTTTGCTTTTTATTTAAAGCCGCAAAAATTCTGCCTACCCATTAGTTTTTTTCCCATATACCACAGAGGGAGCATTTTTTTTTTGCTTTTTATTTAAAGCAGCAAAAATTCTGCCTACCCATTAGTTTTTTTTCCCAATGTATTTTTCCATAAGGAGGAGTTTTGAATATAAATAAAATAAAGAATTTTTTGAGTAGTTTTAAATATAAAAAAGAGTAATATTAAGTTGATCATATTTATATTTTCTTCAATGAAGAGAAATTCTGTAATATGTTTAAATGTATTGTTAAATTTAAAAAATTATGTAATATGTATAAATGTATTGTTTATTTAATTTTAATCAAAGCATATTTTGGAAAAATGATCTATGGTTATTGAACTTTTTAGAACCTTCCGTTCAATAGGGTAAAAAATGCAATCGTATGCATTTTTAAAGTTTAAAAATTAACCTTGAACATTTAAAAAATTCTGCAATATGTTTAAATGTATTGTTAAATTTAAAAAATTATGTAATATGTATAAATGTATTGTTTATTTAATTTTAATCAAAGCATATTTTGGAAAAATGATCTATGGTTATTGAACTTTTTAGAACCTTCCGTTCAATAGGGTAAAAAATGCAATCGTATGCATTTTTAAAGTTTAAAAATTAACCTTGAACATTTGTTAAATATATTTATTTTATTAGTCTATAGACTACTTTCAAAGCGTGTAAACATTTATTAAAAAAAATTAAGCTTATATACTATATCATGGCATCGTTCAACTGCAAATTCTGTAAATCGAATGGTCAGTATTTTTGCACCATTTTCAAACCATATTAAAATTTTTTTAAGCTTTTATATTTTATTTTGTGACACTTTACAATTTTTTTTTTAATTTACCTACAATTTCTTTATTTTTTAATATCTTTCAACTTGGTTTTTTTAATGGGTATTTTTTCAAATTGTTTAACCACTGAATAACAAATAATTCGACAGGCATATGTAAAACAAACCACAGAACTGATGGAAAATTATTTTACAAATCGTCAGCTCAGAATTGGTTTGGCGCATATGCCAAAAAGTCGGAGTGGAGAAAAACGACAAAGAAGATTTGCATGAAGATTTCTCAAAATGTACCCGATAGAATTTTTTTATATTTTTACCACTGCTTCCGGTATATGTTATGAAGAAAAAGGTAAATTTTTGCTCACTTTCATGAATAAAGTTAGAATTTAAAAGTATTTTTTTGAAAATGAAAAATATTGTTTTGTGCCGCATACGCCACTTTTCTAAAAAAAAATTAAAAAAATGGCTTTTTGTGCTGCATACGTATACTTATTGCTGTGTATTGAGTAACTTATTGTTGAGATGAATGTTTCTATATTTACAATCTAATAAAAAGTCAACATTAATGAAATTTTTTTTTTATTTGGTTTTATTTTACAAAAACAGAAAAAACAGTTCTACTGTTATGAAAAGGTACATAAAAAGCCACAAAGTAAACAATTTAAATAATACAAAAGTAAAATAGAATCAAGAAAAAACACTTAAAATTTAAAACTAAATATTGAGTAAATTTTTATAATAACTTTTATCAACATGTGGAAGAAATATAAGCAAGTCTTTTATGTCTCTCTTTTTATCGCTGGAAATTGATGGTTTCGATATTTTCAAAACGTGCGTCAACAAATTCTCAGGAGTTTTCAAACAATTTTTTGATGCAGACTTAACCAAAATTGCATTTTTATATTTTTCCTCTCGTCGAAGTTTTATAATGTATACATAAATCATTATTTTTACTGTATAGAAGTACTTTAATTTTAGCAAAAGGGACTTGTCGAAAGTCCATTTTATTTGCTACCAACGAGTATGTGCGAAAATCTTCCGGAAGTATTTCCATAACTTTTAATTTTGTTTTATTATTTGGCATTGTTTTAAGCATATTTAGTAAATGAAGAGGACTATGAATTTCAATATTCTTTAAGTACCGGTCAATAACACCATGAACACAGTCCACTTCTTGAATTAAAGAATGTCCTGGTTCTGAAAACTTTTGTATTACGGTATCAATATTATTTTGTTTAATAAACATTTTGATTGCGGTTGAGTTAATTCGATTTTTATTTTGAGGAGTTTTTGCTGGAGATTCTTTCTTATTTATAGAAACGTAAGCTTGTCCAGATTCTCGAAGCCGTTTTCTTACGTTACGTTCCCACAGTTCAGGGTTTGTTTGCCTTTTCTTTGATGACGAAGGAAGGATTCTGAATAACATATGAATGTATATAAGTAATGAACTTTTATTTTCAAATAAAACAAAATAATATTCAAGTATGTACCTGTTATTGTTTTCCATTTGTGGAGGGTTTGACGCACATTTAAACGGTAGCTTTTGAGTTAAAGATGTGTCATATAGGTAAGAATCGGTCCAATTTTCATCATCCTCAAAGTATTCATAAATCATTCTAAAAGCATTAAAAATTTAAACAAATATCTTAATATGGTAAAAATTTAAATAATACTTACTTAATTTCATCTGGAAGTGTAGGAGCTGGTGAAGAAGATTCCATTTTTATATTTTTTTTTTTTATAAATTTTTACTATTTATTAACACGAGGTGTTATTATTTTATAAAATTATTTTTCCCAAATTTATTTTCTTGTTGTCATTTTATTTTGCTTTTGCTTATGTTCTTATTATTATATTTTGTGCTTGTAGGTCTATGCAGCAAAGCAACAGTAAAATATATCTTGTACGTTTTTGTATGAAGAATTTGCTGCAATCGCCAAACAATGGCTTGTAGAGCAAAACAGTACTTAAAAGATTTTGAAACAGTTGATATGCAGCAAAATGAATGCTTTATATCTCAGAAACCATAAAAATTTTCGCGAAACAGGTTTTTGATTTAGAAAGAGGGTATTCAAAAAATATATTCCTCATACCTAACTCATTTTTTTTAAAAATGGTCGGTAGGTCAAACCAGTAATGAGCTGACGAAATGGCGATAACAAAATATTATTAGATTAAAGATATTTTGTTTGCATCTTGAACATATTATGAGTACACGTATAAAAAGTTATCATGTTATGGTTATTAAATATCATTTAGTGTTATTGAGGAATATAATATGTTTTCGAAGTTATCATTATTTAGTTGTTATAAAAATGATTATATTTCAGTGAACCATACCTAAATTTTAAATTGCGATAAACATTGACATGTTTACAGTAACTATAATATTGTTGATATTAAATAAAAATAACAATAATTTGTGCACGACAACAATATATTGTTACAATAAACATAGTGTAGTTGCCGTAACCATGCCCAGCCATATTTTTTTCTGCGTGTGGACTTTATTTAAAATGATAATTTTTTCATATTAATTTTTAATGAAAACTGTATAAGATTGTTCAATATTGAATCCATATAATCCTATTTTAATTGTTTTGTGTAGTCACACCAACAACACTACAAGAAGAAAAACATTAAAAAATTGGGATTATTAGCACATCATTAATAAATGAATTAATTAATAATAAAAATAATTTTTGATAATAAATTTTTTATTTTCATATTCAAAAAATTTATGAAACAAGAAAAATTCCCGTATTCTTTTTGCTGAAACTATTTGATTAAATACATAAAATTTTCAACGTTGAATAACGACGAAAACTATATCGGGCTATTCTGCTGGTGTCTTTTAATTGTAAGTGCTTCTGTAAACAAAGGGGAATATAACTAAAGTGAAAAGTGTGTTAAAGGAAAATAAATAAATATATAATTTTTCTCTCTCTGGCCCGGGGGTAAGTGTTTAGAATTATTCTAAAGTAGATGCATATGTTGTCTCTGAATCTTCTTCTTACTATTATTTTACACTCAAATAAAATTGATTCTACATGCAATTCACGTTGTTTCAAGTTTAAAAAACTTTCATTCAACGTGAATCGTAATGGTTTTTCAATATTAATGACATTTGGCTCTAACTTTATTGGATTGTTAAATTAACATGAATTACAGTTATTTTAAAAGAAAAACAATTTTGTTCGCAAGTTATTGTAAAATCATGTTAAATTAACATGAAGTAACTGTGAAGCAAAATCACTTCCGAAAGATGTAAAATCAAACTTGTTTTCAACAATTTTAGATTGATGATTTATCTGTGTGTAGAAACAGAAACCTTTGCATATAAATATGTCCAAGAAAGAAACGGATATACTAACGAAGAACTAGATTAAGTTCTGTTTTATACATCGGCGAACGAGGACCAATAGTACCACGCGACCATGTTTTTACTTTAATAATAAGTTTTTTTTATTGTATAACATTTAAAATAAATATAAAAAGTTTTTTGCTATAAAAATAGTTTATAGTTGTGTTTTTTATTATGTTTTAATTTTTAAGCATTATTTTTTTTAATATGGTCACACTATTTCTCTCTCTTTGCACAAACAGCAATCAACTTTCTTAATTATAAAAGCTGCTAGTTATTCGCCATTATTGTGCTTTATACAACGAATTTACTAAGCGAATTTTTACTGAAAAATTCGTCGTGTTGGGCGAAATTCGTCGTTCGTCCCAGTTGTGTTCCTAGCATATGATATCAAAATAATTATTAAATATACTATTTAATCTTTCCTTGCAGCTAAGTTCTATTACAATTTTTCTTTAATAACTCATAAAAAATAGCAAATCCACTTTAAAAATTTCGTTTTCTATATACAAAAATACATACAATTTTTAAAGGTAAATATTGTAAAGGGGCTTAAGTGCTTTTTTTTTATTGAGATTAAATATGGAATTAGAAGGTGAAATTCAGAGCACAAGAGGTGGATGTGGAATTCTCATCCGGTAGCGAGATATGGTGACCAATTCTAGCAATTGTCATTAACATACCTGTTTCGTTAGGAGAACCAGGGTATATGAGCACTCTATCTCAATTTTTATATAAAGGCACTTAAACCCTTTGTGATTTAAGCCCCTCATATGGGATCAATAGTCAAAAAATTCCGATTAAAACAATGAACCACCAAGATAAAATACATATAGATATATAATATAATCTGAACCACCTGTATTTACCGTTTTAAAACAATAATACGTTTAATTAATAATAATACATATGGGCATTTCCAGCGAAAAGTCTACTTTTTTGTAACGTAACGCCAGCAAGTAATTAAAATTATTTCTCAAAAAATGTTATATGTCTAATTTACTTTTTTATATTTTGGTGTAAAGCGCAACAAGCTCTACATTTAGTAACAAAAGGGATAACATGTGAACAACATGGGCCTAAAATACAAGCGTATTTGCTTGCTGGCGTTACGTTACACGAAATAGACTTTTTGCTGGAAATGCCCATATACACTTTTTCGTAAAACTGGTACTTTTAATTAAATGTTCCTTTTATTTATTTAGTTGTATTTTATTTTAGATCCAATTATGATTCACTGTGTTTAAAATTTATAACTTTTTTGCTTCATTTTAATACAAATGTTATATTTAAATAATTTTAATTTTCAACAACAAAATTTAAAACAAATTGCAGTGCAATTTTTTTTTCCAAAACAGTAGAAAAAATGTCTAAACATCTGTCGGACAAACCACTATTTAACAATTTATTTGGCATTAACAGTGCATAAACATTTTATAAAACAAAATTTTAATTTTAAGCAAATTCCAATCATTTCAAAATGCTGGAAAAACTCAATGGCCCCCAAAACGATAATTAGGATTTTTTGAGCTTAAAAATCTATTTTTGTTGCATTTTAAAACACTTTTAACAATCAAATTCGTATTGCCACTTTAAAATGTTTCAAAAGCTATTATTATCATGATGATGCATGCACGAGCATGCCATCATACGAAGCTCATCATTTTCATCGTCAGTGATGGTTATTATGCAAAATACTTGTATTGAATTGGACATTTAGAGTTAATGGCTTTCAAAAAAATTTTACTATATTCAGATTTTTTCATTGTTTGATTAGTGATTTTTTTGTTTTGAACTGGTGGGCAGTTTGGTTGGATAAATATTAAATATTTTGAAGGGGTGACGGAAGACTTTTTTATTAAATAATTCTTCTAAATGATTTTCTCTATAACTTAATGATTTATTTTTTTGGGGAAAAAACTAAAAGAATACTTATTGTTACAAAATAACAAAATAGCGATTTAAAAAAATACAAATTTTATTTGGATCCTACATTAGAAACACATACAAGATTTAACTTATTTTCTTACAAGAATTTCATATGATTCAACTTTAACCTCCCCACCACCATAAGGCAAATACAAACAGCCGTGTGAAGGATGAACTTTTCCAACGCACATGCTGCCCTCATAATCAGCACGTCCAACATATAAGGTTTCCCCATCACTGGTATTACCAGCGGGTACAGCACCTGGCACACTATTACCATTTTCACAATGGACCCACATGAAACCAGCACCAGATAAAACTTGGAAATTGTCCACTTTATGTTCTGCGCTGTCAAAGGCCACGTAAGCGCCTCCCTTGTTAGGGATAACTTTAGCAGGCAATAGATCTCCGTCCTTAAAAATACGACCAACATAAATAGGATCACCATCAGCATCACGGCCACCTACTAAAGCATCCTCGGGCATAGAAGCGGCAGTTGCAGCAATCCACTGATCAGGTTGTGTTAAGACCTCATATTCCCTTAATTTTATTTCTTCCTCACCATAAGGAATATACAAGCAACCATGAGAGGGGTGAACTTTGCCCACAGTCAAACTACCTTCATGGTGACCACGGCCAGCATACAAAACATCACCATCGGCAGAACGACCGACTTCTACAGCTGCTGGAGGTACATCGCCATTAGCAGCAGGAATCCACTGGTAACGTAAACCATTTAACACGTCATAATTTTGAACTTCAATTTCTTGGCCACCGAATGACACGTAAGCTTTACCTTTGTTCGGTACAACTTTGGCGGGTAAAAGATCGCCAGAGTACTCGGCGCGTCCAATATAAATGGCATCACCATCAGAATCATGACCAGCAACAACTGCCAGGGAGGTTATAGCTCCATTTGCACAAGCTACCCAATTGTGTTCTATACAAATTTAACGCAAGATGTATATAAAAATAAATTTAAATAAACTTGCAAACCATTCTTACCCATATTTGCTTAAAAAATTAATTATTCTAGAATAATTAGCGTTAATGTCTTTACTTATGCAATGCTTTTGACAGACTAAATACTTTGAGTCACTGGTCTATCAACGTACAGATATGGTCTAGAAAACGAAAGCAGTGGGAAAATACTAAAAAAAAAACAAAATTGTTATCATGTGGAATTTATTTTCGTAAATGCACGAATTTGTTTTTAGTCATTCTAAAGATAACTAACAACCGATAACAGTTTATGAGAGTAAATAAAATTCTTTGATAAATAGTATTTCTGAGAAAATAAATATGTACTTACCTGTATAAAGGTGTTTTTGAATTATCAAGTACAATATTTGAATTTAGTTAGACAAATAATACTACATATATTAGAGATCAAATGCGATAATATGAATGTTGTTTAATATGTATTGAGTAGTACTAAATATCAGCGAAAGTGAAAGTTCTTTGAAACGGGAGTGAAAAGAAATCAATGAAAATGATTAACCCATTGGTGGCATTTTATTTTAATGGTAGAAATCTAAAAGCCTAGGAAATTCTGTTATATCTTAGCTCATTATAATATTTAATGATCTTATTATACAGGATGATCCAAATAAGACCTACCGATGTCGTTGTTGGTGGTATTGCGGTAGCAGTGTTTGTACAATTTGAATTTTGTTTCTGCAATGTTTTACTGGGAATGCACAACTGGCCGGAACGATGTTTGAGACATACTCTACCGGGTCACAGTGGCACCCGTAGAGCAAACGAGGTTGCAAAAATCAAAATTTTCATGAGCGCCGACGAAGTTTTGAATAAACCCATGTTATAGGAAACTTTTCAACGATTTCAAATATGCCACTCTTAATAATACCACATTTTTAGTTTAGAAGATATAACCGTTCAAAGTTGACCGACTTTCGGTTTTCAAAAAAACACACAATTTTTAGTCAATTTGTTGCGATTTCAGGTGTAATATCACGAAAAATAGGTAACGAATCGCCTTATTTTTTATTTGTATTGATTGATGTATTTATTAAATGTATAATGATAAAAAAAAAATTAACTGTTTGCTTTGTGTTTCTCCTGGTAAATCACTATTTAAAAACTATCCGTTTTTTCACTATTTTTCAACTTAAACGGAAAATAAAAAAAATCTATATTTTTCTATATTTGCCATATTTGCAAAACCTGTTCTTTGATTATTTCTTTACATAATTCAAAAGGTCTTATCTGCCCGTACGTGCCCGTTTGGCTTCTAGAGGTAAAAAAGGTTAAAAGGACATGGTTGCAGAAATTGTATGGCGTCCATGTTTTGACTGACAGTAGTTTGATCTAATAGTTCGAAAAAAACTACTCATTGAAATTAGCAGGTACGTACCTCACTTAAACAATACTTTGGCGTACAAATGGTCAAGAACAATATTGACTTATGGTCCCTACAGGTAGGCACAAATCTTATTTGGACACGTGCATAATATCAAAATTGCATTATTCAGCCTAAATCCATATGTTTTCCTCCTACCACAAGAGGAGGAAAACTTCGATGAAAATACATCAATAAAGGATAAGGAAAATATCAGAAAGAAGCAAATACAGGATGCTTTTTTTAAACAAGTTGGACTAAAAGTAGACTGTCCCAAGCACGGATACGGTAACTCAAACGATGGAAACACTTCTAGGAGATTTTTTGAAAATGATGAGGCAGTAACTAGAATCACTGGAATTGACAATCAAATCGTGAAAAGATTGGGAACGATCTTGGATGTTTTAAACTGCAAAGAAAATGTCAATTCTACAAAATATGGAGAATATGCTTTGAAAACTGCATCTCTTTTAGCAGAAATGTATCCACAGAAGAAGTTGACCCCGACCGTCCATAAAATATTGGCGCATGGCAAAGATATAATTGAGTACCAGTCTTTGCCAATTGGAGAGCTTTCTGAAGAAGCACAGGAGTCTATTAACAAATTTTATAAAAAATATAGATTGCAGAACACATTCAAAGCATCAAGGGTAAGGCAAAATGAGGACCTCTTCAACATGTTGGCAGCATCTTCCGATCCACTCATTTCTTCCCTGCGGCATGTGAAGTCACGAATAGAGTTACAAAATAATTATAGGTTAGAAATGGTTAGTCTTTTAGATATACCTTCTCTTACGAATTGTGATGATTATTTTACAGAAAATTGAAAAAATAAATTTAAAAAAAAAAATTATTTTTTTTTTAATTTGTTGGGTAATAATTTAAAACATAAAACCCTAAAGAAAAAAATAAAAGCAATCTAAAAATAATTTTTTTTAGTGACCATAAAATTGATTTTTCTACAAATTTTAATTTTGATAACCCATAAGTAGGCCCCTACAAAGCGTAGCACCCTTTCCAAACGCTCATTTCATAGGCTGAACAGTTATCTACCATATGCTGTTTAAACTGTTCAATTATCTTATTCGGCTCAAAAGATATGATTTTTGCAACGAAAAAACTCAAATGGCGCCACTGTGCGGGTGGAGTATTGAAAATAGGCGGTAGACTCTACCGCACAGCTTCCACGTTGCCTTTATAGCGAAGATTTCGATGAGCACCTCTTCCAGGACGGTCGATCTTTTTGAACTCCGTTCCTCAAAACGGCCGACTTAATTTCTAACCATGAATGCTGTGGGAACTTATCTTGAATTCAAATATTAACGATGCTTTCGCTGCATCATAACAATTGAATGGTGACACGAATAGAAAAATTGATAATTTTAACGCGTTATTGTCTACTGTATGCATTAACTTAAATGTCCAAAAATTCAGTTCTAAACTGCAAAAAGAAGAAGAAAAAAATGGTATTACAAAATAAAAAAGTTAAACGTGTTATTTGGGTCACCCTGTACTATAACCTTAGCAAATTTTCTGTCCCCACGCTCATAGAAACATGCATCTTCATATGGATGATGATCAGAATTGTGAAATCAATGTTATTAAAAATGACATCAATGAGGCAAAAAGTAACATCACTCCAACAACATCAATCATCATAAAAATTTGTCATATTTTATGCGTCATCTATGCTATGACTACAGTGACATCAAGTCGATGCAACATTCTGTATATTACTAACATTATTTTCATGTTTAAAAAGTAAAATAAGAAGCGAAAATTCCTCTATTCTTTTTTATTTTAAGTTATTTAGTTAAGTACATAAAATTTTCAAGGTAGAATGATTATAATAACCATATCGGTCATGCTACTGGTGTCTTATAACTAATAGAGAGTTCTTCTGTAAACAGGGGGCGGAATACAATAAAAAATAAACAAACATGTGCAACGGGTTAGTAAATAAAAATATTCGCTTAATTTTAGTCAAGTCAATTTCAATGACTTCATTTAATGACAGCTCGTCATTAATTTGAGCCGAATGAGTTTTCCTCCGATGTTACAGAGTCATCGCACTAATGGCGCGTTTTATTAAACCGACTCCGATTTGTCATTTCTGTGATGGCAATGTGTGATCCCATTGATGACATAATTTAAATTTTTGACCCTGATGAAAATTTGGCCAAGTGATGTTAAGGCTAACATCACATTGATGAGAAGTGTAATGGGGTCAAAACCTTAGACACTTGTCATCGTACTGATGTTAAAATACATCAGCGTTATGACGCCTTTTTTATAAGTGCATATAGAGGGTTTTGTGAATGCTCCATTCCTACTGGGTTGTTTTTTAATTTTTCATATCTACGTATCATTTTTATAACAAAAAATATTCTCTAAGTGGTAAAAAGACTAGGGTTTTCCCGCACTTTTTTTACTCCCGTAAAATCTGTCAAAAAGTTATTAAATTATCTCTTATTTGCCTTTAAAGGGGGAATTAATTGGATCTCGGAAAATCCAAAGCTTTTTTCCGCTTTCTTAGAAGTCAAATACCCTAAAAATTTAACTCATATTTTTCAGGCCTACCAATAGGTCTCACCCTAATAACCACTTTTGATCAAATTTAAATTTCTTGTGTCAACTTAAATTGGTACTCACATTCCGTCATAAATAAGACTTTACTCTTCTAATTAAATTATCTTATTTCACAAAACTCTTGCACTTATTTCATTCTCAATGGACCCAATTAAACTTTGTGCTCCTTTTTAACTTCACTACATTTAAAGTAAAAGTTTAAAGATTCTCGTAAAGGTAAAATGCCTGACTGCATGTGGTAAAAAGTTTTTTTTTTAGAAATATTTTAAAACCAATTTTTTTTAAGTACTTGCAAATTTCCAGAAAATTATGTTAAATGTGTGTGGACATTATGAAAACTTTTTATATTGTCAAGCACACAAATTATTTTGTTAAACTTTTAATTTCAAGTACAAAACTTTGAAGAATTTGGAAACATTTGAAAAGGGTTTGGGTAAATAAAGAAAAGGTATCAAATTAATTTAATTATTAAACAGAAAAAGTTAGACAATTTGTTACTGTTTAAAAAATGAAATTTTTAAGAATATTTGAAAAAAGTGCTTTTTTTTATTTTTACATGAAATTATTTTCAATTAAAACTGTTTGTTATAAATCAATATTAATTAACTCTATTCAATTAAATAAGGCTGCCTTCCTAAGCATCAGTGTTCAAATCAAATGGATTGTGATTTCAAACTTTGAAAAATCCTTGTCAATTTAAATAATGCGGTAGTTGCGTTGCTTTGCATATAAGATGCTGTGCACAGAAAGAAAAAACTCGTACTTAATTTAAGTTTTTTCTACTTAATTTAGTACGAGTCTTTCATAACAACAACAACAATACTACAAGAAGAAAAATGCTAATTATTTTCATGTTTAAAAATTAAAATAAGAAGTAATAATTCCCATATTCTATTTGTTAAAATTATTTAGTTAAATACATCAAATTTTCAAAGTAGAATTATTATGAAGACCATATTGGGCATGCTGCAGGTGTCTTGTAGATGAGAGTTCTTCTGTAAACAAAAGGGCGAAACAAAAGTGGAACAATCGTGTATAACGGATAAGTAAATTATAATATTCTCCCTATATCTGGTTCTCTGGGATAAGTGTTTAGGTAGATTAAGAACTAATCTCACTTTCGAAATATTTCAAGTACAAATCGGTATTAATCCAATTTTTATCTCACTTTTAATTAAGTCAATCCCGTTTTCGGATTATTTTATGTACGGATCAGGGGTAAAATATGGCCAAGTTAAGTAATTGGCACTTAACTAATCCGTAATTGAATTAAGCATTCTGTACTTGGTTTAAGGAAATCCTGAAATCTTGATTTAAGTACTGATGGATTTTTTTGTCTTTTCAATGTATAATCTAAAAACTCGTGATTTCACAAGGTTTGTGTCTTCAACAATTTTATTGAGACTTTGTTGTGTAAAACTTTATATTTTATTCTCACTTAGTCATTTTGTATCAAGAAAGCATTATTTGCGAACTGTTTTCCTTTTTTTTTATTTGGAAAAAGTGCAGTTGAAACGCATCGACAATCCGAAGGCCAAGAAATCGTATTTGAGTCCTTCCATCCAACCCAATTAAAGGCAAACCCTTAATCCATCTCCCCAGGGTAATGCTCAATATTTGATAAAACCACACGAACAGACAAAACATGATTGAATTATGGCTAAGAAACACAAACAGACTATTGATGGTTTTAAGATTTTTGTTTTATCGATTTAAGAAATTTTGCAACTTTTAATATGGATGTCAGTATGACTACAGTGATATCAATTCGATGCCACATTTTGTTTATTATCAACACTATTTTCATATTTAAAAAAAAATAAGAAGCGAAATTTCCCATATTCTGTTTTTCAAAATTATTTAGTTAAATACAATTGCAAATTTTCAAAGTAGAATAATTACGAAAACCATCGGGCATGCTGTTGGGGTCTTAAGGCCCAACCATAATATGCATTAGGTCGCTTAAGTCAACATAAACAACTGTGCGAATACATATAAAACATATGTGGCCAACTATAATGTACTTAATGAAACTTTTCGTTAACTTTTGTCAAATGTCATTTGCTTAAGCAAAGTGCCAAACGGAATCAGCTGTTTGTGCGTTGTTACAAAAAATTAAATAAATTGAAAATAAAGAAAAACAAGAATATAGAAAAAGAAGAATTTTACAAATTTTAATTTTATATCCATTTAAATTTTCTTTTAATAAATATGTACAACAATCACCAATTTTTTCTTTTTAAATCGTTGCTTGCAAATTAAATAAAACATAAAATAAACAAATACAGGGCTGTGATTTTTGGTACTTCTTTATTTGAAGTACTCGCATGAAAGCAAAATATTGCAGAAATATGCAACATGGATCTTAAGTATATGTAGGTACAGTATGGCCACCTTTAAGTCTCTTTTAATTTTCTTATGAATATGACAGACTTTTCGTTAATATTTGACAGAACTTTAAGCTAACTTATGCATATTATGGTTGGGTTTTTATAATTGGGAGTTTTCTGCAAACAAAGGGCGGAATACAAGAGAAGTGAAACAAACATCTGTAAAGGGTAAATAAATAAAAAAATTCTCTCAATTTGCCTTTAGTCAATTCCAATGACTCAATTGAATGACAGTTTGTTTACGAAAGTAAATTACAACTTGACTTAATAAGATAATTTAAGAATGGCAGAAATAAATAACCATAATATGGTTAACATTGATCAAGTTTATAAATTATGGAAAATTATATGGTTAATATTGACAAAAATATGCTGCATTTTGACCATATAATGGTTAATTTTGACTATAATATGTTTAATTTTGACAAAACTTTGGTTAGCTTTGACCATAATTGATTATGGATAAATTATTGTTAATTTTAACCATATTATGGTCCACAATCATAATATGGATACCTGGAAATGTAAACACGGTTAAAATCCAACCATAGTATGTTGCTCTTAGAATATGGTTGCCTCCAACCATATTTTATTTTCTGCGTGCAGAAAGGGGTTATCTATTATGAGTTGCTTAAATCGATCTAGAATATCAGGGACTACCTGTATCGATTACAATTGATTTCTTTGAAGCGAACATTGGCCAAATTTGCGATCAGACTTAAAACCCGAATATACCGTAATGAAAACGATCGGCCACATGTTACTGGGTAGGCTAAACACTATTTAGAAAGTTGCCTCAACCTGGAACCATTTGTTTCAACCGATGCAGAACGCTCAAAATGGAATGCTCTTCACTTTGGAACAGGGTATCCAAAATTTGCTTGACTAAATTTTGGCCTTATTTTGTAATATTTTGGCGGAATATAAATGTTGCCAGATAGATAGGCAAAGATCATATTTATTGATAGTTAGTAAATTGAATAGATTTGTATTTTACAGATGTCTCTCAATTAACCCCTTAAATTTCCATTATTCTAGGATTTTTTTAATTATACCTCCAATAATTACCACTTTATTTATGTTCAAACTTATATTATTTTAAAAACAAGTAAGAAAGTATAGTCGGCCAAGCCCGATCATATGATACTCTACACCAAAGTATATAAGAACACATTTTTGAAAGTATACCTATTTGGGACGTAGTTTTGAAAAATGCATAGCTAATGTAGCCAAATGAATAGGCATCTATCCATGTTTCAAATTTCATTAAAATCGGCGTGATAGTTTTTGAGAGGCAGCAATTGCCCTCTCTATCCCCTCGTGGTCCGATTTTTTAAAAAATGCATAGCTTATGTGTCTTTATAATATGGACTTATCTATGTTTTAAATTTCATTAAAATTGGTTTGATACTGAGCACAAAACCCCTATTCTGGAAAGCAGATTGTATGGGGCTATAAGAAATTATGGACCGATTCATCCCATTTTCAAAAGGCTTGTGCTTATTGATGAAATTACCCGTAGTTACATATTTCATCAAATTATCATCAAAATTGCGACCGGTACTTTGCCAGCCTGCCAGCCGGACGGACATCGTAAGATCGACTTAAAGGTGGGTCTAGGACCAATATTTTAAAATCTTACACCTACCAGCACAAATGCATAATACCTTCTTCACTATTGTGGTGGGGGTATAATGACTACTTGACTTATTTATCGTATTTGCTTTTGCTCTTTTTATATATATTTTTTTTAATAAAAGCGAAATGGATTAAAAATCTAAATAGTTTGTAAATAAAATATGTTTTCTTTAATACTTTTTTACACTCATATGTAAATCTTTAATAAACATTGTGTTTGTGCTAAATATTCATTTGTGGAAATAGATTTGTCTGTGCAAATTCAACATAACCATGATGATGAAGGAGGACAAGGCCAAACACCAAAAGAAAGAGAGAATAAAAAACCTAACCAGAGCATATGATTATCCTTATACACAACTCTACAGACAACGAAATTATCCTCAAACGACCAAATAAAAAAATACAAATTGCTATAAAATAAAATACAAAAAATAAAACCAAATTAAGAAAGGAAAACATAAATGTTGGAAGGAAACGTTACACACACTCACACACACCTAAACCCATACAACAAGACGTACTCGTAGAACAATGGACATTATTCACCAACAGCTGCTGTGACTGTGAACAATCAGCAGTTGGACTCGCAATGCAAAGCGAACCAAACCCAACCAACAATTACCACACATGACAAACAACAAATATAGTGGACAGATGGAGAAATCTTCATTATACACTGTGTGGAGAAAGAGTGGCCAGCGGGACTCATACCAACAAGCAAACCACTGTGTACATTCGACAGAATTTACAAACAAATAAATGGCGACAGGACATCATGGCGTACAAAACCACAATGTGTGAAAATACTCGTTGTTGCTTTTTTTTGTTTTTATTTGACGTCTGTGTGTTGATGTGAATATGAGAACAAGTTCCTATTGAATACGGTGTTCTCCTTTTTGTCTGTTGCTGTTTGCTGGTTCTGGATTTCTTGTTTTGATGGCTCCTTTATGTGTGTTTATGTGTGGGAGTTTTTGCAGATGTATATCAAGTCAGATTTGCTTGGTCACCGTTTGTTGTGTATGCGGATGAAATCGTGTGTCTATTTTTGCTTTTTTTATGTATAGGAGGCTTTTTCGAAAAGTGCATTAAATATTCGTTCTCAAATTTTTATCTATTTCAGCTTTTAAATTATGGATGCTTTTTGTTAAATAAGTATTTGTATCCCTTTCATGCACCCCAAATGGCTTTGGAGATTTTTTCGAAAGATTAATATGATACACAGAAGCATTAACTTATGTTGAAAGCAAAGCAAAGCAAAGCTAAAGTAACCATAAAATATTTCCACAATAAAAAATTATTTATTTTATTTCTGAGCTTAATTTTTTTTTTTTTTTTAAACCAAATTTTTGTAAAGTTTATCAAAAACCGTTGTAATAAAGCTTAATAGATAGTACTAGGTTTGTTCCCGCACTTTAAACAAGAATCCCTAGGGGTCTTAATGTTATAGAAAAGCGTTTCTGTACTCGAAAATTTTGTAAGGGAGGGCAGTTTTGAGAGACCAAATTTTCGTGTAGATTTGGTAATATGTCAAAAAATCAGCTGTCGTTAAAACAGACAGTAATAACATTTTCAGATATGCACCTTTTTTTGCGCAATAAATGCCATTATTGAGCTTAATTATCCATATACAATTTCAATCTAAATATTGTTTAATTTATACGAAATTGTTATAATATTGAGTAAAATTAAAATGCAACACTGTAACAAGTGTGTTAAGTGAGCAAAACACAACTCACTAAACAAACTGTCTTGACATTTTGTCGGCTGATAATTTAATTGTCGTATGTGGATTCCGATAGTTTCGAGTAAATTGAGTTTGAACACATTTAATTTGAAAATTGCTTCAGCAAATACCACATACGACAAACTCAACACCCCATATCTCGAAAACCGTATGAGGTATCGAAAAACTGATGACGCGAAATGAAAGATCTGGTCGGAAAACCTAAGGAATCGATCTGAACTCAAAACCGCAAAAAATCCACATACGACATTTAAATTATCAACCGACGATTTGGCAACTGAAATGCCAACAAAACAAAGGTCCATCCCTTAAGGGTTAGTGCGCGCGCGCTATGAAGAGTTCTGTCAAAAAAAGTTACACAGGGTCTCCACCTAAGATAAGATATAAGATTTTTATATCAGCTAACGTCAAATTCAATCGCAGAGAGTATTATCTTACGTGTGGACTCTCAAATAGTGTTAGTATTAATATTGTAATAAATGTTATGATACAGTTGTTATGAGAAATCTAATAACAATTATCTTATAAGATGAGCTGTCAAAAATACACATGCATACACACATATAAAACAATAATAAGCCACCATTATTAAAATCTGTAATTTATTAATGCAAATAGTGCCAATCTTGTAAAAAGTGCTTAAAAAATCAATATTTTAAGCTAAAAAATCAAATAACAACATAAAAAGAATAAAAAATAATAAAAACGATAGAAGTTTTCTGTACGAGAATCAGTCGATTATGAAATCTTATAAGATACGTGTTCCCCTTGTTTAATATTAAGATTAACATGAAGAAATGTGCTCTCTCATTCTGCCGACGTTTTCTCACATATTATATCAGATATTATCTCAGGTGGAGACCCTGTGTTAAACTGGTGTATTTTCATAGACCAAGTTACACAAAAAACTTTTTGACGCGTACGCGGCAGAAAGCTGGTTACATTTGTACTTTTTTACGCGTTGTGTATTTTTGACAAGCAATCAGCTGACAACAAAGAATTATTTAACAAATTTGTGAATCGTGGAGGAAAAACTTATTGAAAAGCTTATAAAAGCTTGGAGTTCTTTAAAAAAAAGTTTACAACAAATAAAAAACAGCTGAAAGAAAAGGCTTTTAAAACGCGCGTTCTATAACTTGTAATTTTTCACGTTCTAAAGTTTTTAATCGCATGATACTCGTCGACGAATTAGCGCGTGTTATGTACTTTTACATTTAGGTCTGCGCAAGAAGCCTAAAAATGTCAAAAGTTGCTTACATTTTGCTTATACATGTACAATTTTGTTTGGGGTTTTGGTCTTTTTGCCACACGTACATGCATACACAACATGTTTTTTCTTTTCCACATTGTCAAACGCTAATTGAGTTAGCTAAATTGTGTTTGTGTGAACAGGAAGATAGTTTTGTCAATAAACCGAATATTAACTCAATAAAAAATGTATATCTGAACACCATATAATGAAAGAAAGATTTGTTAACCTTTTGAAATATAAAAGGTGTGTATTTACTAGGGTATTCATTTAATCGGGCTTTTACTTTAA
Organism: Pollenia amentaria; assembly: GCA_943735925.1. Lineage (NCBI taxonomy): Eukaryota > Metazoa > Arthropoda > Insecta > Diptera > Polleniidae > Pollenia > Pollenia amentaria. The sequence goes on along the minus strand of OX031008.1, from coordinate 190,769,297 downwards.
TCGGCTAATCGTTCGATTAATTAACCGCGGTTTTGGTTTAATCGGTTAATCCGTTAGCGGTTAGCCGATTAATAATTTTTTTTATAAATTAAGCAATTTCAATAAATAAAAATTCGTAATTTATTTTGAGCTTATTAGTAAACAACACAACATAAGCACAATTCTTGACTAAAACGAGCAAACAAAAAAATAATTTATATATATAAAATATTTATTTTTTTTTAAATTATACATTAATGTATTACATAATTAAAAAATAAACTGTGAGATCATTTCATTAGTTATTTCAATAGAAAAAAAATTTGGTTAAATGTTTAGGATTTAAGCGATTCCTTCAGTATTGATACAACTTGACTTGGAAAAAATTCTTTCACTAAACGTTGATGTTGAAGAAATCGAAAGCAACCCGTAATACAGAATAAGTAATTTTCCACGATTTTTCTAAACGTATAAAATAAGCCATTATGCCATTAGAGTTCTGTTTTAATTTTTTAAAATTTTTAACTCTTCTAATTATTTCAGTTTATTCTGTTAAAAGATTGATAAGAGAAGAAACAAATAACTAAACACATACATATAAAAAGTACGTAAAACAAAAAGTTGTTGGCAGCAAGCACTTAATTAATATGATGACCACCTTCTTGGTTTGTACAAATGGTTGACTTAGAGAATCCATGCTTGCTATAAATTTCATATAAAGATTTTCCACTTTAACTGTTTTCTATTATTTTTAACTCATTTTCTAAACAAAGTTCGTACTACAGAACTGCCAACGCAAAAAATTTTACTTTCGTACAATTGGAAATCCGTAGAAACGAAAGTACGTCCACCGTATTGGAAAATTACGAAAAAAAATTTTTTCTCTTGTAATTTATAGGGAAAAACAGAAAGTCGCTGATCGTCGCTTAGAATCAAACAATGGAGCTGATATTATGGGAGAGATTTTTTTGAGATGATAGCAAAAAAAAAACTTTTTTTTGAAGACCTTATTGTAAAAGGAATAAAAAAACTAAATAAACAATTTCAATCAAAAACCACATTGAACAAATGTCTGAAATCAACAATCATAATTTGTAAATTACTTATCATAGTATGGTTAATATTAACCAGGACATTATTATTTTTAACCAAACATAAGTTTTAAACAAGTGTTTGTATTAAGCTCATTCTCTAAAACGCCTTCAAAACCTGGGGCTATATAAAAACTATTTACGACGACTAGAACCGTATAATTTGATGACTGAGACGTATAATTCGATGTTTTTGGCTAAATACCACTAGCAATAATGAGCTCCTACGAATTACGAGCTAATGACCAATTCAGCATGACATCCTCAATAGGACAAACATTAAAATCCAATAACAAGATTGCACAGTATGCACTGCATTAGAAACCACAAGGATCCCGCCATCGTGGACTTCAAAACTCATCCTGATGCATTGCAGCAATACAAGAACTGACTCTCGCACGGATTTTATAAAACGAACAGAGTAAGACGGAATGCGCTTTGCTTCCGAGTAGGAGAATCGTGGAACATCAAAAACTTAACTTACCTGTCTCAAAACAATTTTTCAACTGCCCTCGTGTAGTCATTGCTGGTGGTATTCTTGGTTTTCTTGTATTTGTTAATCTTGGCATTACAACTACATTATTTTTCGACTTTGGTCATTTTACTGTTGGTGGTAGTGGCGGTGACAATGATGTTGTATATTGTTGCACAGTAGAGTGAAATAGTACAAAAAGTAAAAGAAATAAATAGAATAATGAAAACAGAAATAACACAAAACACCATGAAAAATGACAAAAAAAAAAAACAAAAAAACAAAAGGATTCTGTATAATTATATTTATGTTAAATGTTGTTTGTGGTGGCGACGATGGTGTTGGTGGTTGTGGTGGTCATAATGCCAGGGGTACATTTAGTAAGTAACGTGGTTAATAGGGCGGTAATAAGTCCTTATATAAAAACCGAAAGTCAGAGCATTTACAAATTTATAACATATTGGGGACTAAGTTAAGCTTCGTTCACAGCAAATGCCACAATTTTGTTTTTTCCATTTAATTTTTCCCAAAGTATGTTCGTATAATGTTTTGTTAACAAAAATTTAACTAAATCTTTTAAAAAAAATTGGGTCTACTTCTTCTTCAGAAACAGTTTGTATGACTTTTATAAAAAAATTTTTTTAGTTTTCATTGAAAATTTTAAAAATATGTTTTAAAATTTGTTGAAATATGTGTGGGGCAAAATTTGCAAACGTTTTGTTTATTAAAAGTGTGTGCTTGTGAAAAAATTTTTTGCTATATTGTGAAGACCAAGTGAACATATTGCTGCCATTGTAAATCTGGTGAATCTGGTAATTAAACTTTTGAATGGTATTAAAAAAAGTTAAGAAAATAATATTATTTTTTAAATATAGAAATGGTTCCCTAATAACTATATATACATATACACATACATACTCGCATATGTACATACTTAATTTTAATTATAATCACTACGTTTTTCGAACTCAACTTTTATATTTGGTTATATTCCTATTATTCATGTGCAATTTTGTCCTGATGAAAATAATGGAATTGAATTTTATTATTCTAAATTTTATTCTTAATAATGAAGATCTTTTCTGACAGATTATATTTTTTTAATTTTTGTTGTCTTATTTCTGACTTTAGCAGATATACACAACTTATCATTATGCAAAAAAAAAAAAAAAAAAGAAAAAATTATTAATACAAATTAAATTCGCAATTTTTGAAAAGAAGAAAATTTAGTAGTAAAAATATGTATTATTAAATAAGTACCAAGGGAAATTGTATCTTTCTGAAATTTAATATATTGTTTAAAATAGCGTCACAAAAAAAGAAGGAATGATCTAATGGACTTAATACTAAGTCCTCTTTTCAAAACTTACCGATAGCTAAAGGTGGGATCTTAACGGCCCACGGTGACCCCAATAGAAAATTTAGCGTGAAAATAGCATAACTCTTTTGTATAAAAACCTTTAAGCATAAAAATTCGTACGAACAAATAACTTGGTGTGGCACGAACCACTGGTAACAAATTGGCGGAATCGATTGAGTGGGTGTGGCACTTTCCGTATAAAATTAGCTGACATAAAATCTGTAAAATCATTTATTTTATAACCACTGATATTCCTATACTTTGATTAATTATTTTTTGTATAATTGAAATATTTCAGCATTAAGTGTCTTATATGTAAGAAAACTTTCGTTCGTTAAGTTCTGGCGTACAATGAACGAAATGCTTTAGTATAGTGCAAAATAATTTATTTATAATAGAGATTTGCAGAAAAAAACTGTACAGGGTCAATTAACTTTCCTAAATTTAAATTTTGTTCATCAAATATGTTGTACATTTACTTGCAGCAGCAAATGTTAACTCGTGTTGGAAGCAAGTTTTCACAAGAGGCTTAATTTTCGACTGTTTGGATAATTGGCCTCCTTCTAAAATCGATTTGGAAGGTCGTCCGTGTTGCGATGGTGACGGTACGTCATCCGAATCTTATTCCAAAAATATCGACGAGGCTCGAAAGTAGACTCGAAAACATTATTTGTTCGATGTGCTTGCATCCTCTCCTTCGACAGTTTGATGTTGTTTTTTTGATCTCTTACAACGTACCAAACATTTAACAAATTCCTTCTGGTGATAGACCCTGCAACTTAAAAAATCTATATAAAGTTTTAAAGTTTTAACAATTCACATGTTATAAATGATAACGACACAAAAATAGAAGCGAACGCTGGTGAAAGCCACATTTAAAGGACAAAAAAAAAACAGAAATAGCTTGGCAAACATTCAAAATTTTACGTTTGTACAAATATTTTGTGTTGTTTATTGGGGTGTTTGCTGTTTGGACAAAGATTTGAAGCAATGTTTGTAGAAATATTAAAAATTTTTAATATTTGGCAGACATGTTGTATATTTGTCAAAATTTTTGTGGTGTCTAATGCTAAAAGTTATAATTTCAGCGATAACCTTGCAGACTATAGACGTAGAAGAAGAAGCAATAAAATCTTTTTTAGCCGTGAATTCTAATTTTTTAGCAGCATTGCTTGCCCCTAAACAGCTTTTTGTATAGAGCACTCTTTACTGCAAATTATTATTTTTAATTTTATATTTCTTCTGCCCTTTAAACAAATAGCGAGCAAAATTGCCGCAGCATAATCTTCGTCAGCTGTGAGTGAAAGCAAAACAAAAATGATAAATTAATGTTTGTACGAAATATGATTGTGCTGTTTATTGGAAAACAGAAGCAAAAAGTGCATGTCTGCTAACCAAATTGTGGGGTTTATTATTCCCTTAAAAGTCTAGCACAAGTTATAATTAGGAACGTAACAAATACCGATACCGATATATCGGCCATACTTCAGATTTTTCGATTTATAGGTATCAGCGATATCTTGCTGTCGATATGATGATACTTTTTATATTATTTGTGGAGTATTTTTGAACAAATTATTTAATTTTCTATGGTTATTTTTTGCATAGCAACGTAGAGAAGTAACACATTAAAAAGCAGAGCATACAATTAAAACAGAATAATGAAATTATTTCATATAATAAACTTTAAAGAATCAGGAAACCTGCAGGTTAAAATCGCTTCTATCGCGAACATGTCTAAAATTGCAAAATTAAATTTATTTGAAATCGCTAAATAACATAAAAAGCTTTAAAAAATTAGCTATGATGATGAAGAACAATCTTTTTGTCAGGTGCTGAAACAAGGAAAGGGCATTCCATAAAAAATTTGTTGAGCACTTCCTACATGTAATAAATATTTTTTGTTTGTTTATAAAAAACTTGGTCTTATTATTTTCTTTAAAATGGGAAATATAGTATATTCAAAGCTTAACCCTTTTTAATTGAAATACCCATTTTGACCCCTTTTTCTGAAAATGACCCTTTTTGTGACCCATTTTGAAAATTTCCAACGGTAACTCTGTCGGTAGGTTGTGAAAACGGGCCTTCAAGTGTCAAGCAAATTTTTAAAAGTCGTATCAAAATTTATTTAAGAACTTAAATGATTTTCTTAAGGGCTTTTTTAAAAATTTTTTAAGCCTCCTTGTAATAATTACATATTATTATTATTTTGTTTTTTTTTTTTTAATATGTGTTTCTTATTTTTGCCATCTACTGTAAAATGTAGATTTATTATTATAGTTAATGATAATGAATTTAAGGTTCGTCCATGTCATTGTTAAACAAAACTCAATCATATACAAAAACACAATTTTTTTGGTATTAGGTAAGAGCAAAAGTTTCCATTAATTTACGTAAATCTCTATTTTTTAATAATCTATTTGGTTTGAAAAAGGTCAACCAAAATATTGCTTAACAACAAAATTCTATTATTTTTATAGTAGAAAGCATTACAATACCTGAACTCAAATCCTTGATGTTAGGTTAAAAGCTAGCTCAACTTTCGTTTAGTAAAAACAACTTAGGTCTAGGACAACTGCTTCCAATCGTAATAACTTGCTCTTTAGATAATAAGTGAATCAGTTAAGGCATTTTAGTTAAGTTTAATTTAAGATTACGAAAATACTTCAGTATCTGACTTAAGAAATTTTTGCCTAACTTTAAAGAAATATTGTGTTAAAATCTCCGAGTACAAACAGACCTACATTACACATATACTATACATAAGATATGCTTAATTTCAGACCAGCCTTGAATTTTATGCAGCATTATTTATTAGAAGCTGTGTGGTAGAGTGCTGGAATTTATCCATTTGTCTCAACTCGTCGCACAGTGCGAAATTTCTTGAGGTTAGCGGAACTTGATTATTTGTTAGATTTTAAAAAGTTTTAATAATAATTAAAGTTTTTGAGTATACATATTTGTCTTTTAATTTTAGAAAAATTAAAAAAAAAATACATTTTGTAACAACATTTATAACATCTTTTCAAAACTAGACTCATTGCAATCGTCTGAAGACTCATAATCATTACATGTGTCTATCTACTCTTAAGCTTCTGGCGTAAGACTAGCGATGTACGGAGGAAGCTTCAATGTTAACCAAAGGTTGGCTTAAGCAAAAAAGTATGTGAAATATTGAACGAATAAGACTATTCAAAAATGCTTTATAAATTGAAATGTGATTCATAGAAGCCCATATGTAATTAAAAAAAATAATTTATGAAAAATAAATAATTCCCACATTGTAAAGCGTGATCCAATTCGAGGTTCCCTACTTTTTTAAAGAAAAAAACACAGAAAATTAAAATTTAATGAGGCATGTTTATTAGCATTTGAAAGAACATTCTTTGGCATTTATTTTTTGAAGATTATGTCTATCAAAACTGGGCCGTTGATACGTCGTTGAGTCCAATTTTCGATGACTCGTTCGAGCATTTCGACTGGTAACTGGCGAATGACACGCGTGATGTTTTCCTCCAAGGTCTAATTCGAAGCACATTTGTCCGCATAAGCTTAAGGCTTTACATATCCCAACAGGAAAAAGTCTAACAGTGTGATATCACACGATCTTGGTGGCCAATCGACCGGCCCAAAACGTGAAATTATGTGTTCACCGAAGTGTTCTCTCAATAAATCCATTGATTGATGCGATGTGTGTGAAGTGGCGCCGTCTTGTTGAAACCAAATGTCGCCGGGATCACGAGCTTCAATTTCAGGCATCAAATAGTCGGTTATCATGGCACGATAACGGTCGCATTGACGGTTACGTTCGCACCGGCCTCATTGTTAAAGAAATATGGACCGATGATTCCACCGGCCCACAAACCACACCAAACCGTTGTTTTTTCTGAACGAAGTGGCAGTTCTTGAATCTCTTCAGTTTGCTCTTCGTCCCAAATGCGACAATTTTGTTTGTTTACATACCCATTGAGCCAGAAATGGGCCTCATCGCTGAACAAAACTTGCCTCGAAAACGTCGGATCTTCTTGGGACTTTTTAAAAGCCCTTAAAGCGAAGCGATGTCGCTTGGGAAGATCGAGTGGCTTCAGTTGTTGCACAAGCTGTATTTTGTACGCTTTCAATTTAAGATCTCGACGTAAAATGCGCCAAGTCGTTCCATACGTCAGTCCGAGTTGCTGCGAACGGCGCCGAATCGACTCTCCACGGTCTCCACGTGTACACTCCCAGCTACGGGCGCTATATTTTCTTCACAGCGTGCTGGATGTGGTCTATTCGGTCGAATATTATTCAATAATGAATGCTGGGTCTCAAAATAGGTGATGGTGTTGCGAATAGTACGCCCAGAAGGCCGATTGTGTTGACCATAAGTTGAGCGAAGTGCACGAAACACATTCCTCACAGAACGTGAATTTTCGTAATAAAGTTGAATGATTTTTAAACGTTGTTCAGGCGTAAGTCTTTCCATTATGAAATGCCAAACAATACTAAACAAAAATAACATGACAGCATGACACGACTCACACGTGATCTGTCAAAAAAGGCTATTGAAAAAAGAATCTCTACTTGAATCACCCATTATTTATTCTTACTATTTTAAAAAAGTTAAAAATAGGAAAATATGAAAGATAAATTAAATACCATAAAACACATAAAAGCGACATAAAAGCTTAAAAAATAATATTTTGTAGACATTCGCCAAAAAAAAAAAAAAAAAAAAAAAAAACAGGGTCGTTCGGGGATGGGACTTGGGGGATGCCATTAATTTTTATGTTGTTAAGGCGTAAGAATTCTATTTATATTAATATTTACATTATTAAAAGAAATATAATTCGTGAATACGATTTCCCGTGTCCAATTTTAAGTTTTTGAACTGTCGCCAACATTTCAAGTTGCATTTGCTAAGCAAAAGTATGGAAAAACTTAAAAAAATTTTTCGGAGGTTTAGTTTTTCTAAGTGGAACATTGTCCTCCTTGGTCCGATTTTATTTATTTTTAAGCTTCACCAGCCTATGACCATAACACATATTTCTGGCAAGTTTCGTCGATCTAGGGGCACTTAAAAACTTTTAAGAAGCAATACAAACCTTTTAAATCCTCCAATAAAGTAAAAATTTAAATTTCTCTTCTTATAAATCTGTTTTTTCACGAACAAATCACACACGAGTTAATGGAATAATAAACCACACAAATAGCTTGGCAAACATGTCACAATTTTACGTTTGTACAAATATTTTGTGCTGTTAATTGGGGTGTTTGCTGTTTGGACAAACATTTGAAGCATTGTTTGTAGAAAGATTAAAATTTTTTAATATATGGCAGACATGTTGGACATTTGTCAAACTTTTTGTTGTGTCTAGTGCTAAAATTAATCATTCCAGCGTAAACCTTGCAAAGTAAAGACGAAGAAGCAATAAAATCATTTTCAGTGTAAATTCTAATTTTTTAACAGCATTGTTTGCCCTAAAACAGCTCGTTGTTAGAGTACTATTTACTCCAAAAATATTTTTCTTTCTTTTATATTTCTTCTCCATTTTAAACAAACAGCGAGTAAAATTGCCGCATTACAATCGTCATCTGCATTCATTGAAAACGAAACAAAAATGAAAAATTGATAATTGTATGAAACATGATTGTGTTGTTTATTGGCAAACAGAAGCAAAAACAAGGTACATGTTTGCCAAGAAATTTGTGTGGTTTATTATGCCCTTTAGAAAAGATTTTGCAATTATTTAAATGTCAAAAAATGGGCAATTTTCTTATAAAGTAAATAAGAAAAATCATGGTCTACCAGCTTGCCGTATTTTTGTACCACTCTATTTACTTAAACAAATCGACAACCTTTTTGTAGATAAAAAGTATGATTGAATAAGTAATGCAACGTTCAGGTCAATTTTGCAGTTGCTTCGCCGGTATAATCCCCAAACTGAGTATGAGGTTTTTGAGGTGAGATATTAAGCTACCGCAAAAATGAATAATCTTATGCATTTTATGTATTTCAAAAATTGATTAAAGTTCGACTTAACTTCCTAAGTTTCGCACTGTGCGTCGTCGTTCCGGACAATTGGGCATTTCCATAGAGATAATTTTATAATTGGATCTTGAGATGCATGGCAAGATCATCAACAACACAAAAAAAATCAAAAATTGTTTCTAATCACCAAATTCGTAGAATCAAGCAAAAAATTTGTTGATTTTGCACCTATTACCAAAATGATTATATTGATTAACAAAAATTGTAAAAATTTAAAATTGTTTTTCAGTAAATGATATGTTTGATTTTAATTAAAAAAAAATATCAAAATACTTTGCCATTGCAAACAATATGTTAATTTATTTAATAAACAACAATTCTAAAATTATTTTATTTAAAGCGAACAAATCAAGAACGATTTTTTGTTATTTAAATAATATTTTAATTAAAAATTTATTTCAAAACAACTTAAAAGTTATTTAAATCAATATTATGTTTCGATTTTTTTTTAACTAAAAAAATAATTCATTAATGTATCCAAGGTAATTAAATTGAAGTACATTTCAAACAATTTTTTAATTGATAAAAACTACTGAAAAGTTTTTCAGTGAACGACATCGGTTGGTGTTATTTGGGCCACCCTGAACATATGGGTGCTTAAATCAGTTGTAGGCAATTCCTACCCATTTTGGAAATATGATTTCATGCCAAAAAATTTCGTGTAAATCGGTCCATAATTTTCTTAGGCCCCATATAAAACCCACTCTCCAAACACATGTTAGTATGCCTATAACCGTAATGAACAATAGCTGTTATTAACGGCATCACGCAATCTTTCCCGTATCACCCCATATTAGTGACATAAGGGGGTTCTTACCCCTCTGTCCCTTACCTCTTAGTGTAGATTCGAACCCCCTCTCGCGAGTTCGTCTGCGACCTCGTTGCCCTCCACCTTGCAATGTCGTGGTACCCAACACAGCCTTATTGTGAATGCCAACATGAGCTCTCTCAGAACATTCCTACACCGTGCAACCAGACACGATCGCACTGTATAATTTGACAATGCTCTTAACGCAGATCCCCTTACGATGTGACCCAGTATCACTTCCGTCGCCCTCCAGATCGCTAGGATCTCAGCCTGGAAGACACTGCAATCATCCGGGAGTCTGAATGACCTTTTCACGTCAGTGTCAGCAATAAAAACACCAGCCCCAGTGCCAGTGTCCATCTTGGACCCGTCCGTATATACTGCCCACCCCTGAAACAGTCCGTTGGATTCACACCAAACTTCATTATCCGGGAACTCCACCGGTGGAGTTAAACCGAAGTCCAAGGTCATGCTCCTATGATCCGAGATTCCCCCCGGAAAACTTTCCTGATCAAGCAGACCCACTTCGTATAGATCAAATATTTGCAATAAAACGGTTTAATATTAGCAATAAAATCGATGCTGTAAATAAAAACATCAGCTTCACTTTTTAAATGTTAGACGAAAAAAAATTTTTTTAATGTAAGCCCGGCCCTTACTAATGATTTATTCAATTTCAGAAAACTTTTTTTACCCCCACCCAATATTCCAAAGTTTGTAACTTTTTCTGAGTGTGTATGTGCACTGTCTGAGCTGTAATCGTATATAATACCAAAAGGATAATTAAAATAACAACGCAACGCTCACGAAAGATTAATTAAAACCAAAGTTTAATACAACAAAAAAAAAAAAAAAAATATTATTTATATTAATGATACGATAATAAGTGTGTATTTACTTATTAAAAAAGAAATCTTAAAAAAATAAATTTAAGAACTTTTACTAAATATTTACGTTTATTTTCATTTTGCTCTAAGCGAACAGTCGTAAAACTTAAATGCAGTTATTTAACAAAGTCAACGACCATTTAATGACCACCATTAGAAATGGGGGCTTAAACAAAAACTCATACAATTTCTGCTGGTGACCAAGAGAAAGTTTATGCAAACATTTTTGATAATAAATTGCTATGGAGACGGCGTTCTCATATAAAATTGCTAAATTAAGTTGATTAGTTTAATTGCAATAAAGGTAAATCGTATACGAGTAATGGAGAGTAGCGAAAAAGAAAACTAAATGGTAAAATTTTTTAATAATTTCGTGAATGTATTCAGTTTAAATTCATAGCTATTATACTCTCCACCATCACGAGTACACGCAGAGAAAAATATTCTTTAATATGGAGGTGAACTTCAACAAAACAATTTTCAGCCCAGTTTTTTAACATATTATGGCTAATTTAACCATATTATTATCACCGGCAGCTATATTATGGTAAAATTAATTCTCCATCAAGAAGCCATAGCCTTATTATGGTTGAATATGACAATTATTTGTCAGCCACTAATAATAGTTTGGTTTTAAATTAACAATAGTATTTTCCTCTATTTTTTAAGAGTGGTTGAAAGTTTCAATAACATTGAACTTAGAAACATAAAATTATAGGCACAGGGTCCTGAGCGAATGATAACCTTTAAGATTAAAAATGTTGGTACTTTTTAATGTTAGTTGTATTGGACCTAGAGAATCCACTCAATTCATCGTTGTTCGATTAATCGAAGAACTTTTTCGCCATTATTTGAGCGAATAATAAAAAAAGCCAATTTAAAGAACCTTCCGATAAGGTGTTCATAGTATATAATTCTACTTCGAAAACTTTATGTATTTTACTAAATAATTTTAACAATTAGAATTCGGAAATTTTTTCTTTTTATTTTATTTTTTAAACACGACGTATGTTTTTCTTCTTGTAGTGATGTTGTTGTTTTTACACAAAACAAGCAAATCGTTTTTGTTATCTACTTTTCTAGTGGTGTTTTTGTTTCTGCAACAAATTTTTACCAACACACGCGTATGCACCATATAGAATGCAATCGTTTTCGAAAGTAGTCCTATTTGGGATTGTTTTAAGTACCTTTTGGTGTTATTCGTACTAAAATTTATAAGTACGACTCGTACTAAAATTAACCCATTTTTCGCACCAAGTAAATTGATAATATAATAACGAAATAATATTTTAAGTAACTGATAGGAAAAAAACATTGCAACAAAAAAAGTGTATGAGTGCTGGTGATTATAATCACCGGTCGGCGATAAATGGTTTAAGTGGAAAAAACTTAAATTTAGTAAGAGTTTTTTCTTTCTGTGTAGAAACATAAAATTAAACATGAGTGGTCCTGAGTGAATAAGAACTTGTTAGCGTTAGCTCTTTGGTACTTTTTTGTTGTACAACTGGTATTTTTTTCATTTTTTATTAATATTGGACGTAGAAACTGAATGGATGAGAGGAAACCTTTTGCCACTTTTTTGTTCTTCAACTGGTACCTTTTCAATTTTCGTTAGTATTGGACCTTAAAACATAAAATTAAACATGCAACGTCCTGAGTGAAGAGGGATCTCTTTCCTACTTTTTTAGGCCTTGAACTGGCACTTTTTTAATTTTCATCAATACAGAGCCTAGAAACATAAAATTCACATGTTGAGTCAAGAGTGATTGAGAAACTATTAGAGTAGACTTTTTGGTACATTTTGATTTTAAATTGTTACTTTCTGATTTTTTTTATAATACTGAACTTACAAAATTAAATTAAGCAGTCACAGACTTGAGTGAAAGATAACATATGGACCGGTAAACCATGTAAATTCAGTTATACTTACATAAATATTTTGTTCATATTTACATAAATGAATATGCTCGAATTTTGACCACTGGACAAACACTGTTTACTTTAAAGAACCAACATAAATTACTCTTTTTAATGTATGCTAGCGATATAGTCGTTATTTCAGCCATATAAGATTTTGATCCGCCCACTTAGATATGGGCTACAACACAAAAATCCTAATTTCATGTTGTAGTGTACCTCATAAGTCGCCACCGCATACCCTTAAACTACTCTAAAACCAACACTTACCAACTTATAAAGAGTAGGGTATTTTAAATATCAAATAACGGTATAAACAAATGACGACAATCGGAATGTAAGTGAATGACATTTCATTGAGTGAGAATTGAGTGCATTCCAACTTGCAACATTCTGATTGGCGAGAGAGTTTGTTATTGTTACGATTTATTGATATCTCCATATGACTGACAAAGACAAACATAAAGATGTAAATAATTAAACTAAGTTAGAACGGTTAAGTTAAAATCTCATGTATAGTATATAAGCACCAGTAAATTGAAAATAAATCAGACTTAAAATTAATAACTTAATTCGGCAATAACTTGCCTGGTTTTAATTTAAAGACTCATCCAAATTCGGCAGTTCCTTTGAACGCCTTACAAATTAGCTGGTACCCTAACAGCTATTTAAACAAAATAAGGGCTATAGGGACCAATACACATTAGGGAACAACACTTCACATCCTACACTATCCTGCCACTTCTAACACTACATGGCGATCCTGCCATTACACATCTAACCCTACATAGCGTTCCTGCCAGGCCACATCAACTTCTAACCCTACATGGCGATCCTGCCACCCCTCACTCACTACATGGCGATCCTGCACTCGGACCATAACAAACTAACCGTTCCTGCAATCGGACCATAAACTAACGATCCAGTCCAACCCCTCTAAATTTTTAGATCCTTCCAGGCTGAAAAAAATAAACTATCCTGCACTCGGACCACTAGGACCATAACAAATTAATTTTCCTGACAAAAAAAAAATAAATAATAATTAAGATTCGGTAGAAATTCCTACCAAACTAAAAAAAAAAAAAATGTTTAAGAAAAATTTTAAAAGATTTTTAAATTTTTTTAAATAATTAAGAAATGCCTTTATAATTAAGAAATTAATGCCACTACATTTCACCCAGCACAGAAGATCCTTCACTTCATTCCATACCTATTCGGATCAACAAAGATGGAATTCTGCGCTTCCTATCAATCTGAAGAAGATCCTGCTGTCTCAAAGTTTTTAAGATGGGAAAAAATTTTTCGTTAAATTTTCGTATAGAGGAAAACTGAAAAATATATTAAAACAATAGAAGATATGAAACAACATTTTTTTATTCTAACGTTTTGATAGATGAAAATAGAACTAAGATTGAATAATTTAAAAAAATGGTTAAAATAAATGAAATGGCTTTAATAATAAAAAAGAAGAGAAAAAGGAAACCTTTTAATGAACATAAATTAAAAAGAAAAAAAATAGTAAAACAAAGAAAAAATTTTTAAATATTATAAAAACAAAAGGAAAAATATTGTATTTATTTTAATTTGTTAAAAATATATAGAAACAGTAATGTTAAATAATTATTTTATTAAAATTATCAAAACATTTATTAATATTTTTGTATTTTTTATTATCAATTATTATAAAAAACTATTATAAACACATAAATATTTACTTAGTTTTTAAGAATATTTTACTATTTTTCAAAAAAAATTTAAATAAAACTTAGCACTTTCAATGTAAACAAAACCATTTAACACAAAAAAAATTGTATACTACCCGAAAACAGAAATTATGCAATTATTGAAATTAAACCTTACTGATTATTACGTCATATTAAATAATAATGAATTAAAAGACGAAAATTTTTTTAGTATTCAATAGCACAAAAAAAATCAGAATGACAAATATTAAATTTTTAAAACAAATAAATAAGACGGAAATTTTGCAGGGCATTAAACTGCACACTGACCCACTGAAAAACAATGACATATTGAGTTACACAAATGTAAATAATGACGAACGTTTTAACAAAAATTTTAAAGAGTTACACTTAGACCAAATTGAATAGATATACACTCAGCCATTCTTAAACAAATGATACCGTTGGAAAATGATGAAAAAGAAAAGAAAATACTAGTAACTACAAGGGCAATGAAAAAGAGAAATGAAGAGGCAAATAAAGTTACAGATAACGAGGCAAATGAAATTAATAATAATGAAACACGTGTAAATAGGAATAACATGGAAACATGCAGATCTCAGGAGTCTGATCAACTTCTAATATGGGAATGCACATCCATAAATGACATTAAAAGGATGAAGAAATTGCAATTTGATAATATTGAGAATATAGATATATATGTAAAGGATAACATTGTGCACATAGGGCGTGTTGATAATTCATCGAAACAAGATTCGATTATGAAGAAATCACGTTCCCAAGATAATAATTATATGAATAAAGGATGTAACGATAATTCATCGAAACAAGATTCGATTATGAAGAAGTTACATGCCAAAAACGTACAAAATGATAATAATATGCATACAAGATTCAGCGATAACTCAGCGAAACTAGATTCGATTCTGAGGAAACTGATATCTGTAATGAATAAAGAGAATATAGAAGAATTAGCGCTAGCAAAGAATGAAAAATATTTAATATATATAGAATGGAAGATTTTAAAAAGCATATGCAAAGATAAGAATGAACAACAGAAGTCCTCAACTAAAAATATTAATATATAATGCCCCAATAAGAAGAACAATAATTAAGTTGAAACGGTACATTTGGAAAAATATGAATGAGATGATAAAACAATTCGTAAAATACTGTGACAAGTGTAACATAAACAAACAAACCAAACATATTAAGGAACCACTTACACTAACGGAGAACAATAATTAAATGTACATACAATATAAAAACTTTATATAAATAGACATTAAGAATTACTTTATAAAATTATAAAAATCTCAAAAACACATAAAATATATAAATAGAAATTAAGAATTATTTTATGAACATTGTCGGTCCTATGAATATATCAAGAAAAATATATCCCCTGATTTTTCTCTTAGCGGTGAGGGTGTAGTGTACCTCATAAGTCGCCACCGCATACCCTTAAACTACTCTAAAACCAACACTTACCAACTTATAAAGAGTAGGGTATTTTAAATATCAAATAACGGTATAAACAAATGACGACAATCGGAATGTAAGTGAATGACATTTCATTGAGTGAGAATTGAGTGCATTCCAACTTGCAACATTCTGATTGGCGAGAGAGTTTGTTATTGTTACGATTTATTGATATCTCCATATGACTGACAAAGACAAACATAAAGATGTAAATAATTAAACTAAGTTAGAACGGTTAAGTTAAAATCTCATGTATAGTATATAAGCACCAGTAAATTGAAAATAAATCAGACTTAAAATTAATAACTTAATTCGGCAATAACTTGCCTGGTTTTAATTTAAAGACTCATCCAAATTCGGCAGTTCCTTTGAACGCCTTACAAATTAGCTGGTACCCTAACAGCTATTTAAACAAAATAAGGGCTATAGGGACCAATACACATTAGGGAACAACACTTCACATCCTACACTATCCTGCCACTTCTAACACTACATGGCGATCCTGCCATTACACATCTAACCCTACATAGCGTTCCTGCCAGGCCACATCAACTTCTAACCCTACATGGCGATCCTGCCACCCCTCACTCACTACAATGTATTGTCGCGACCAAATACCAAAAATAAGAATAAAACCGGTAACAGATGTGCGTACACAGAAAAATGTGGTTTATCAATTAAAAAAATGGTTTAAATAGTATTTAAATTTAATTAATTTGATAATTGAATCAAATATTTTTTTTGTGGAAAGAAAATTAAAAATTTGATTTTGATTTAATTAAAATTTTAGTTGTTTTCAAATAAATTTTTAATTAAAATATTCATTAAATAACAAAAAATCTTAATGGACTTTTTCGTTTAAAATAAAATAATTTTAACTTGTTTGAAATGGCAAAGTTTTTTGATAATTTTTTGAATTAAAATAAAAAATATAATTTATTGAAAAAAAATATTTAAAATTTTACAATTTTTAGTAATCAATATAATTATTTTCGTAATAGGTGCAAAGTCAACAAATTGTTTACTTGATATTATGAATTTAGTATTAATTTAGTGATTAGAGAAATTTTTTTATTTTTTCTGTGTATTGTCATGCAATTTGGCCCATACTCGATCTTAACTCATGATCATGGGTCTATAAATTACAAAAGGTCTCATAGAAAAGGCTTTTATTCCCCTAAAACTGTAAAGAATAGAAAATATTGTCATGAACTTTGGCACAAATAACTTTCGTATATCTAGAAATTTCGATGGCAGATTTTATTAAAATGGGTCCATCTTTAAGCATCGATCCCATATAATATCCACTCCCGGAAAATACTTTTTGATTGTTGGTGGAGGGTATCGAAAATTTGACACAACCGTATGAAGTATTCGTACTCGTGCTTCTTTTGATAGTGTAAATTGGATAAATATGCACCCCTATTGTGTAAAAATTTCCCCCGAAAGTTGTTTAATTTTCCATAAAAAATATATGGGAAAAGCAAAATTTCGGTGGACAAAACTTTTAATTTTTTATTCACGATAGGCGTGATTAACTTATTTGGTCCTTAAAGCAAAATATAATTTGTACCTTTCTTTTACCAAACAAGCCACTTTTTTTTGTTTGCTTATTGTAACTTTAGTTCGTTAAACAAACTCCAGAAACATTTTGGTTTAACATTAATGCATCATACTTTGACCGCATATGCCTTCCTCAACAATTTCTTCCCCTAATTTTTTGCTCTTTTCGTGGTGTCTGTTGATGCGGGTTTTTATGCAAAAATCTTTAAACCCAAAAAAGGGGAAGAACGAATATGAAAAGGATTAATATATGAAAAACTAAGTTACTAAGTCAACAACCGTATTTTCTTTTTGCTGTCTATATTTAACATAAAAGCCACATGTAAATATGGAATAGAATAGTTAGAAAATATTCGTGTGTAAAAAAACGAAACTTAAACTTGCAACTGAATGTTGGCATAAACTTTTTCATCTCTTTATCATACAAGTAAGCAGGGAATACATTGAAGTGTAACTAACTGTTTCATATATTCATACACTTATACACCCGCATCTTAGGAGGATATAAACCCAACAAACACGAAGTCAAGCCTTTGATATGAAATGACTTAATTATTTGACAACAAACATAATTCTCAAACGTTTTTCAATTGTTTTAATTTGACAATTGAATGCAAATTGATAATGATTTCAATATAAACATTTGTCATACAATGTTTTATCAAAAATGTTATTTTCAAATCAATAACGAACTTGGCAAGTCTGAAGCAGAAAATAAATGTGAACATTAAGAAATAACGATTAAAGTTAAATTTGTTTTACATTTAAAGAAAAATTACATATTACGTGAAGTGAATTCGCCTTTACAAGACCTTAATTTCTTGTGAAGAAATGCATATAAATTATTTGTGAGTAAAGAATTAATTCCACAGTAAAGTAAACGAAAAGTAAAATAAAACTGAAAAGCAATGAAAAAATAAATTTGTTGTACGATCGCGGTGTTACGCCATGACAATCCTCAAAACAAAAAGGAGCCAAGTATTTCATCTTTCTATGAATTATATTTCATCTTTAAGCTATGGTTAGCCGAATGTTTAGCTGATAGTTTGTTTAAATAAATAATGAATTTAAGTTAAGAAAAAAAAATATTGGTCATTTATGTTCCACATTGTATTAAAGTTCATATTTGAGAATAACGTTTGAAAGCTAGTTGAAAATAAATGCGTTTCTCAATTTTTAAATAATTTCCCCTTTTGTTTTGAGAATGCTATGATTTACAAATCAATATCAAACGTTTGTCGTTTGAGAAAAGGTTTGATGTAAAATAATTTTTATTTTAAAACAAACCTCCGTGATTGTTGGGAAAGTTATATTTATTTCATACACCCAACAAACACGAAGTCAAACCTTTGCTATTAAAGTGTTTGGTTTAACATTTGATTTCAAATTGATAAAGATTTGAATATAAACATTTGATATAAAATGTTTTATCAATTTGAAATCAAATTGTTATCAAATGTTATTCTCAAATCAAAAATAAATAATAAAGCGAAACATAAATGTTAACATTAAAAAATGGCGATTTAATTTAAATGTGTTTTACAATTAAGAAAAATTACATGTCAATTCGAAAAATAAAAAATGTTGAATAAAGCTTATGAAAACAAATAATTCCCAGATTCTATTTGTTAAAACAGTTGAGTTAAATACATTCAATTTATAAAGTATCACTATCCAGTGTGACACAAAGAATGCTAGCGAGCCAAAAATTGCATTACATTCTGCTGGTGTCTAATAATTGTAAATTTCATTCACTTCATTGCTGTCCGAAGGATAGCTAAGGTAAAATGTAACAGGAAGATACAAGATACAAGATAATATGTAGTGTATAAAGTCGTTCCTAAAAATTTAAGCAATGGAACTATTACAAAAAGCTTTATAAAATTTAGCTCATAGAATAAATTCGAAATATAAAAAATGTTGTATATAATAAAGAAGCCTATGCAAAGAAATGATTGCCAGATTCTAATAATTTTAAAGTTAAAAAAAATATTTTTCATATATGTTCCACATTGTATTAAAATCCACACTTGAAAAACATTTAAAAACGTTTGAAAGAAAGTTGAAAATAAATGCGTTTCTCAATATGAAAATATTTTCCCTTTTTTGTTGAGAATGTTATGATTGTTAAATTATTATCAAACGTTTGTCGTTTGAGAAAAGGTTCGATGTCAAATAATTTTCAATTTCAAATCAAACCACCGTGTTTGTTGGGAAAGTTAAATTTATTTCATACACATTCACTCACACACACCCTGTCTCATATTTGTGTGCATGAACACACACATATACAATTGCGTGCATTCTGTGTACTTTTCTCATACAACAAATAAATATCTTTGACTAGTATTTTTTTATTCCATGCCACTAAAGCCACTTAACGCAAATTAAATGCACATTTATACGATACGCGAAACTAAATAATAAAACAGGAAAAAACAAGCATAAACCAAACAGTGGCAGTAAGAAAACGCGTTTTAAAAATAACACCATTTTTATTAAGAAAAAATTCTAAATAAAATCATTTTAGAATTTGAGAATTAATCCTTTTCATAAGTCACTTATAAAATACATAACTGAAATTTAGCTCATAGAATAAATTCGAAAAATAAAAAATGTTGAATAAAATTATTTTATTAATTATACAAAGCAAAGTCACCGAAAATTAATTTTCTATTTAGCTCGTTTTTAAGAGTATTTCACGACTAAAGGCCTCGTTTCTCTTACGTCAATGTATGTATACGTTGATCAGCTGTTTCGTTTTCCTTACCACGCTTATGTATAAATCGGTAGTCTTACGTAAACGTGACGTTGCGTTGCGGAGAAACATGATAAAATAATTTTTTTTTCCGTTTTTATGTATCAGCTGTTAAATAATTTTATGTTTGTTTATGGATGAAGCGATCAAAGCATTCACGCACATTTTTTTTAAAGTTTTGCAATTTTTCTGTTTTCTTTTTAGCAAATTTTAACACGTTTGTGTATGTTTGGTGTCATTGAAATATAACAGAACGTTTACGTGGCCGTAACATTAGCGTATGAGTTACGAGGCCTTAAGTGTGTGTTTCTCCGAACTGAGGTCTTACTACGCTGGAGACAAAAAAGGTAATATTAATAGGGCTGGATTACGTAGGTCCAATACGTAATATTGCACCATTCTAGTCTGTTTATTACATAATGGCTGTCAAGTTTTTCTTTAGAAAGTTTTGTGGTTTTTCTTTATGGTGGTGGCCTTTTCACACTTGTCAACATCGACCATCAATTTACGAAGATGTTAACATTTTCCCATAATGATATTAGGGCTCTTTCAACATCTTTAAAAGATGTTTCTAAATCATTGTATTCCATTCTACATCATTGGAAAAACGGCAGTAAATTCTATTATTTATGTGACATCACTGACAAAAT
The DNA here is from genome assembly GCA_943735925.1 of Pollenia amentaria. Lineage (NCBI taxonomy): Eukaryota > Metazoa > Arthropoda > Insecta > Diptera > Polleniidae > Pollenia > Pollenia amentaria. The sequence continues at coordinate 190,748,596 of OX031008.1, read as the reverse complement.
GACATTTGTATGGGAAACAGCGTTACCATTTGTCAACTTTTTTCTTTTATGCAAGTTTTTATATGTTAAAATATTTTTTAAGGTTTTAAGCAAAATGAATTGCAAATAAATTTTTAGTTGCTTTCTATGTAGATATTTGGAATTTTTGTAGAAAAAAAGTTTTAAAAATTTTTTTTCTCATAAATGGTGACATTTTTGATTGAAAGTAGATGTTGGATGTTGCAACATCTTCCATGCGTTCCTTCGAAATGTATTCAAGTGTGAAAAGGCTATAACTCAATCAAAAAATCAAAAAAGGGAGAAACGTTAAAGTTTCGCTTACCATCTCGTTTACGGAAGACATGAATTTTATATGGCAAAATCCCAACTTGAAATACTTCATTTTTGACAAAGAATGCGCTTTATACAGCGCATATAAAAATTGGTTAATGTAACGATCAGCTTTACCCACTGAATTTTTTGTTGTTACTTTTTTTCTTTAAAACACTCCCTTACAAGCTGCTTCGTAGTAGGGGAATGTCGTAACTCTTCATATGTTATATTTTTTTGAAATTTGCTAACAATTCGTTCACTTTTCTTACTGCATCTCTGTAAGTCTTATTGCGTAGCACTTACTTTTTAAAATTTACTATTAGTGCTTTGCAAAAGAAGAAAATTTTTTATTTGGAAGGGGGTCTCACTAACAGTGTTATTTTGTGTGTTTGTTATTATTTATTATAAATTATTTTATACTAAATATTGTCTCAAAATCAATTTTTTACAATTTGTATTTCTATTTCAAAAATAAAAATATGTTAAATTTATGTTATACTCCTTTAAATATAGTTTTAATTAGTTCCGACTCATTTACAATAATGTTTTTTTAATTTTATCTCTTCTCTGGCAAGTCAAAAACACTATTTTTTCAATTTATTTTAATTAAATTATTAATAATATAAAAATAAAATAAATTGGAACGTATACAGAAAAAATTTAAGTAGTTTTTTTCCATTAAAAAAATTGTTTGAAAAGTATTTCCATTTAATTAATGTGGAAACTGAATCAACTATTTTTTTAGCTGATAAAAACTAAAAATATAATTTTGATTCAATTAACATTTTAGTTGTTTTAATATAAATTTTTCATTTAAATATTAATTAAATTACAAAAAATCTTAATTGGTTTTTTCGCTTAAAATAAAAAAAATTTAGCTCGTAGAATTGTTGCTGGGAATAGTCAAAACCTGAGCTATATTTAATTGAATCAATTAACACGTTGTTTGAAGTGGCAAAGTTTATTGATCAGTTTTTTTTAATTAAAATTACTAGTGTTTGCCTAATGGTCGAAATTCGACCATAATTTGTTATCTAAATATAAAGAAAACATTTTACATCTAAGTATATACATATTAAATAATATGTTTCGATTTATTTTTTCCTTCTTAGTTTGGCGAAAGACCAACCTTAAGTCCATAAGCTAGCCTCCACGTAAGTCCGAAAATGTTTAATATTATTTTGTAAGTTCAATATAAAAAATATCAGAAGATACCAACTGAAAAATAAAAAAGTTTTAAAAAGTCTCCTTTTATAGATTCTCATCCACTCAGCACATTGCATGTTTAATTTTATGTTTCTATGCCTAAAATTTTCGAAAATTTATCAAAGCTCCCCTTACATGTTCTTATTCAATCAGGACCATGAATGTTTAATTTTATCTTTATAGGTTAAGAACAAAGAAGTACCATCATTTTCATCTTAAAGGTTCTCATTTACTCTTAGTTCAATATAATAAAAAATTCAAAAATTACCACATACAGCACAGAAAAGTAAAAGAAAGAAATTGCATTTTCCCCTTTTTGATCCTTTTTTCTCCCCATTGAGGTCCGGTTGACAAACAAAGGAGAAAAGTGTTCTTAACTGGTTTGCCTTTGCCGATTTATAGCCGGTTTCTGAACAATATCGAATAACCGATCACCCTATCTTTTTTTATTAATTTTTTGATAGAAAAAATTTGTGTAATTGGAAAAAACCAATTCATTATTTATGTGTTTTACATATATGTTAGTAACAAATGTAAACGCTTATAACTCCGAAAATATTGAACAGTTTTGAATAAAATATATATTGTGCACTTGTCTAAGTAGATTTTGTCTTTGCCGGTTTATATATAAGATAAATATAATTTTCAGAAGAAAAATTCACAATTTAAAATTTTTACAATTTTTAGTAATAAATATAATTAATAATTTTGATATTATCTAGGTGCATTATGAACATATTGCTTGCTGATTCTAAAAATTTGGTGGTTGGAGACAATTCTTAATTTTTTCTGTGTACACAAATATTTTCAAATTTTTTTTATAAAAAATTGAACTTAAAACCCAACTAGAATTTGGGTAATACGAGGGCGGATCAATAAGTCCGTCACTTTTTGAATGAAATACAGTTTTTGTTACAAAAAAAAAATTATTTTTCAACATAATCTCCTTTTTTTTTCGCAAAAAATAATGTTTAATGAGCTCTCGAAATTCACTTTTCTCCATTTTTAAAAAAAATCCACGAGGTCGTATGTTTTGAACAGTTGTTAAACGTAAAGTAAATGACGGAACTTGCTCAAAACTTGACAGTAGTCTACTAACAGGTGGTACTTGATCGGAGCAGTGTTGCATTTCATATAACTACGAGGGAAGTTCGAAAAGTCATGGACTTATTGATTTGCCCTCGTAAAAATCACCTTAATGAGTCCACGGGAATTATTTTGGGTAACTAAAAACGGATGTATCACTTGAGCGATTGGAACAGGATCATATAAGATTCATTCATATGTTTAAATAATAATTTTTAAATGTTTTAAATATAAAACTGATTAATCACTAGAGCGATTAAAAAAGGATTCACATATGATTCATTCATATGCTCAAAAAGAAATCAGGAAATTGTAGCACAAATGATTCTTTGAGTTGATTCATCGGTAGGATACCATTTTCTCACAACGAGAGTATCATTTATAATCGAAAAATTACCTCGCATACGGTAATTTTGCTCGTGAAGCTGATTCCTAAAAGATTTGATTACGATACAAAATGTTAGCTGGAAAGATATCAATAAAATATAGTTGTTAAAAACTCCTTGAATAAAATAATTTTACATTTTGTATTGAATTAATTAAGAAGTTAAAAAAATGCCGAAATATTTTTCTTTAATAAATTTTTTTTTGAGTGCATATAGTTTTGGTTCTTTAAATTGGTGCATTAAAATGTACACAAGGATAAAATACTGCAACTGTAAAATGATAGCCGGAAATTAGTTATTTCTCTTTCGGGTTTTCCCAGCCTTACAACCTTTTTTGGTTGTTATGCTAATTGATGCAATAAGATGTTTAGAGTATGTGGATGTTCTTTATATGTCTACATTTACACAATTGCCCAGAAGAAGAACTATATATGAAAAGTTGTTTGTGCATAGAGAGCGTCAAATTGGCTAAGACCGGTACCAAAGCGAATTCATTTTCCAGGTGGCGTTGAAAGCACAGCTTTTTTTTCTTACTTAGAGAGAGAAATGTCAATAGTTGTTTGTGTTTTTGACATATCGATCAACGAAAGTAACAAAAAAATACATTGTAGTCTTGCGAAAGAGTAAATACAAAATATCATAGCTCTTTTGTGAAATCCAACAACAAAATACACAGAGTTTCCGGTAGGCTAGCTGGTAGTGAGCTAGTCTATCAGTACCGGGGTTGCGGGTTCGATTCCCGCCAGAGACTCTGGTCTCCTGCACACAAGCTTCGCGGGACTTAGTGTAGGAATATGAAAAAAAAAAAAAAAAAAAAAAGAGTTCATAAAAGAGCTACGAAATTTTCATTTGCTCTTTCGCAAGACCATTTGCATCAAACACTGAACTACGTTAATGTGTATGTGATAAGGTTTCGAGTATAAAGGGTAAAATAAAGTTAAAATTACCTGTTCTTAAAAAAAAAATTATATGTTTAGTGAAACAACTATAAAAAAATAAAAATTTCTTAACGAAAATTTTTATTTTATTTTCAAAAACAAAAAATTTTTGTATGTGTATTTGCAAGCAAATTTAAAACACAAAAATACCTTTTTAAATGAAATATTTTTCATTGAAATCGGTAAACGAGAAGATACTTAAAAATCAACTATACTTCCCGTATTTTGAATGAAAATTTTAAAAAAATTTTAAGTTTTTGATTTTTAATTAGGTTCATCATATTTAATTTTCATCCAATTAAATTAAATTGATTAAATTATTTTTATTGAAGGAAGGAATTTACAACATGAAATGATTTTTAAAATTTGTTTGATAATTCTTGACTGAACACGGGATTGAACTCGGGTCGAATTTATGTACATGTTTATAATAAATTTTATTTAAACATAAAATATATCAGAATTTTATTCAATTCTATAAAACTTACTAACATAAACCTTTTCATGAAAAATCAACAATTTAACTTATTTTTATTTCTAGTTTTAAATGAAAATTTGAATTTAATTAAAATTGGTTTAATCTTGTTTTTAATCAGCATCTTATACCCATGTTTGTAAAACACTTTATAAATTAACGCATACAATCAAATGAACATTGGCTGTTTAATGGACGCCACCTAATACATATATAAGTCATGTTCCAAGGTGGATTTAGACATGGTCCAGACTTGCAATTTTTGTTGCAGCAATTCTTGATAAGATTGGTGCGATGAGTAGCTCTCCCAAATTTTCTCACCTCCCTCACTAATAAAGTATCTTTACTATTGCTGCAATAGAAATTGCAAGTCTGGACCATGTCTAAATACATCTTGGGTTATCTTTAGCAAATCTAACGGGTCCCTCCTTAAGATTTCTTAAGAAAATATGGTGGCAAACTTTCAAGTTTTTCTAGTGAAAAAATCTTGTTGCTTCGTCTTAAGCAGTTCATATACAAAAAAATATAATAATTTACACATGGGTTCTGTTAATAGAACCTTTTCTCAACCATTTTTTTTTTTAGCACTGAAACAGAATTTCTGATGAGTAAAATCGATGTTCGATATCTCTCATGATTTTGATACTATTTTATGAATTATTAAAGATCTTATTTGAGTTACGTCTCTAATTCTGCATTCGTATACATTTGTAGCAATTTCGGATAAATGACATTCTACACAATACAATACAAGTAAAGTCATCTGTTGACAAGCTTTTTTTTATTTCAAATAAAACAAACGAAAAATAATTAAAAATTTACAAAAAATAACAAAAATTAGTGTTATTGTACAATGACGATTTTTGTGACGATTTAAGTAAGTCCATTTGACGATTTGTTTTGCAAAATTTGCAAGGTGATCTGCTAAAAACTTTTGTGACTCCTCTGAATGTTTTCTAGAGAAAATCTTGTGATTCTGGTCTTAAGAAATTCCCCCTTTTTGGAAAGGGGTGCCGAGAAAAAATCTTGCGATAACCTCTCATTGTGTTATACTGAAAATCTTGCGGTCCTATTTAAAGGGGTTTTTAGAAAAACTTTTGTCTCTTTCTGTCTAAGTATTTATTCAGACAATTTTTCAAATCTCTCTTAAGATTCCCAAGATTTTCGAAATAAAATATTATGTCTCTGTGTCAAGGTTTTCTATGGTAAAAGATGTGGCTCTATCTTAAAAGTTTCTAGAAAAAAACCTAATGTGGCGCCCTCTTATAGTTTTTTTTAAAATACTCTGTTTAAAAACTTTTTTGATTTCCTATGAGAAATTTAAGCACAGGAGGCAATCCATTTTAAGGTCTTCCATAGAAAAACATTTTGCTCTCTCTTAACAGTTACTAGAAAAAAACCTAATGGGCCCCCTCTAATAGTTTTCTTTCAAGTTCTTCTGTAGTAGAACATGTGGCTCTATCCAATACGGCTTGCTATTGCAAAACTTGAAAGTCTTAGTGCGGGTTCACACTCTTCAAGTTTGAGCCGTCAAGTCGTGAGTTTTAAGGAGAGAGAAAGAGAGAGAGAGAAATTGCGTTCTTTTTTCCCTTAGGGATTTTTTTTTGGTTTCTTATTTGAACACAGAAGACAGCTCTTCACGTAACTGCTTGTGTTGGGTATCTACTCAGCCCCTTACAAAAGCAGTAAAATATGTAAGCAACGAAATAAAACCCGGAAGTAGGCCAAAATTCGTCTTCCTTTCAACGATCTGCACCAATTATACCAGTGCCAGACGTATTAAGTTTTGGTGGCTCCTGATTTGTTTGGTACCAAATCTGGCACTCCTTAAGCGCGGCCTATTTTGGGGCTGTGACTTTTAAAATCTTAGAAAGCTAGTTTGCGAGTAGCTTTTTCATGGAAATCTCTTAAGAAACAGTGTATTTCCCCGTATTTTTAAATACAGTGTAAAATTTATAACTTTCGTCTGCGTAAAGATTCATGAAACATACTTTCACATACTCGTACAATTCGAAGGGGGAACATAATTTTGTGGCTTAACTCCAAGGAAGAGAGCTAGAGAAGCTTCAGAGGCATCATATGAATAGTAAAGTTTACGTCACGAACAAAGTTGTTGTTCTTACAAACTTACTTATTGCGAATACGTAGAAGAGTTCACTGAGCCTTTTCAGTTTTTGTTCTTTTTGAATTGGAAACAAAACAAAATAATAGGTTTATGTGCTGCTGCTGGTTGGTGGCTCTATGCGCCCTGGTAGGTTGGATGTGTGCATCATCATATTTTTTGGTTGTTGTTTATTTTTAAAACTTGAACAGAGAGTTTACTCGTTTATGGGGTTTAAAACTTTTTTTTTTAACATGGAACTATTTTAGTTTTAGTATTTGCATATTTTGACAATGATAATGCTAGTGATGTGAGCTACATGTAATTTATTTAAATAATAACTAAATTTTAAAAAGAGCAATACTGATATCAACATTCCATCAAGCTGACTTAAATTTTTTTAAACTGATATAAAAAAAAAATTTAATTATATTATAATTATAATTTAAATCTCCAAAACTTTTATTGCATTTCTCAAAAGCTCTGAACAATCAAAAATGCCGCCAAGCACTAAAGTATTTGTAAATTAAAAGTAGAAAACTCTATCGACATTTTTTTTGCACGTGAAATTATTTGTCTGAAGTAAAACTTTGGTTTTTGTTTACAAACAACTGCTACAACTATTAAAACTACATAAAATACTTGTACAAAAACTATAAAGTCAAAGGTTTTTAACTAGATGAAAATATGAACAACCAAATGGAAAACACATTAACATTGGGAGGGGTGGAAAGAAACCACATATACAGACGTGTACACCAATCCAAATATTAGTGCAGACACATAAAGAACCATGAAAAACTAAAAAAACAATTATTAAGGCTTTTGAAATCAGGTAATTTTTACGGGTGATTTTTAAGGCAATGTTGGGAATTAAGGGATTCCTATACCCCACATTGCTCTTAAGTTGACCTTAAAGTATATCGATCGGCTCAGAATTACTTTAAGAGTCGATTGTCGATTTAGAGCCATATCCTTCTCTAAATCTTTGTAAATATCGTGCACAATGTACAAATCATAAATTTAAGATAACTCAATAAATTTTGACAAATAACACTTTGCTAGTTGAAGAAACAGACAAGCCGGGCACCTGTCGTTTTAACCTGATTCGGGTACGCTGAATCCATTAGCTCTAACCGGTTTTTAGGTTAGCTTTTGTTTTCGAGATATACCGTTATTTCGAAAATGGAGGAGGTTGCACAACATATATTCGCGTAACTCAAAAACGCTTAAGTTTATTGACTAAAAACCGAAACTATATAAAACATGATTTTTTTTAGCAAAATTTCGATATTTTCTTTTGTTAAAAAGTTATTAAAAATTGGAAAATTTAGCTATGGGGCATGTTCTAGAAATCGAAATGAAGTGGATTCAATATCGAGCGAATTTTAAAAACGGCCATGTAGTCAGGGACCGAAAATAACAGTTATTTTAAAATTTCAAAACAAAAGAAGCAGATAGAAGTAAATGCCGGCAAACTGATTCAAGTATACCATATCAATATGAACTAATCTATGATAAAATGTTATGATTTTTATTTTTACGATCAAAAATTACATTTATTTTTTGATTTATATTTTTTGGGCAACAGTAACACTTATTTTTTGATTTTTATTTTTTTGAACAATAATAACATTTATATTTTTATTTTTTCGATCAAAAATAGCAGTTATTTTATGATTTTTATTTTTTTGAACAAAAATAGCAATTATTTTTTGTTAAAAGTTAAAGTTATTCTTTAAAGAAATGTACGTGATATAATTATGGGGTTGTCATTAAATATTTATTTAAATGTGTGATCACCATTGGGATTTCTTATGCGCATAAAAAAATAAATATTTAAAGTTAACTAAATAATTATATCACGCACATTTCTTTAAAGAATAACTTTTATTTATGCTCGAAAAAATAAAAATCAAAAAATAACTGTTCTTGAGCAAAAAAATAAAAATAAAAAAATAAATGTTATTATTGTTCAAAAAAATTCAAATTATCAAATAACTGTTATTTTTGATCGAAAAAATATAAATCAAAAAATAACTTATTTTTGTTCAAAAAAAAAAATCATAAAATAACTATTATTTTTGTTAAAATTAAAAATAAAAATAAAAATCAAAAAATAACAGTTATTTTCGGCTGTGCCGAATCTTTGATACCCTCCATCGAAAGGAGTGGGCTCTATATGATAAATACTTATATTTTATTAACTAAGCTTCACAAAAACGAACGTCAGCATTAAAATTGGTTGCGGTTTAGACCTTTATTAAATTATTGACCGACCATAAGAAAGTTTTTTCCTTTTGTTGTTAGAACTTTGAACTGGATTGAGTAAAATATCATGATTTGTAACACTTTTAGCCGAACTAAAATGATTTTTAGGAAGGTAATTTGTATTGGACCTATGGTAAATTATGGACGAACCATCTCAAAATTCTGTAGACTGATTTCTGGTATTACAAAAAATAAACTACAATAAATTTCAATTTAGCGGTGTAATTAGTTTTAGTGTTAACAGTAAATTTCACAAAATTCCATGATATTTTTCTGGACATATGAATCTAAGTTGGAAGAAATTTTACCAAACTGGGCCTTATTTGGTTTTAGGCGCAATAAACTGTTTTCCGGGAGTAGGGTTTATATGGGACTTAAATTATGGACCGCTCTTCAAGAAATTGTAGTGTGATTTCTGGTCCTATAAAACTGTGACATACCAAATTTTAGTATGGTAGCGTTATTCATTACGGTTTTAGGCGTACTTAACGGTTTTCCGCGACTAGGGTTCATATGGGGTCTATAGTCAATTATGGACCGATATTCACGAAATTTAACAGTATTATTTGCAGTCGTTTAAAGCGAATTCGAAAATTTTATATCATTTCGTGCATTATTCCACCATTGTATCAAAATTAGGGTGGTGGTTCCACATTATAATTCATAGTTCTGATCCTACCGAGCCGATGTTGCTAGATTTCAATCCCAAACTGCTTAGCAATTTGAGATCAAGTTTGTTTTTTTCTTTTGCGTTTTTTGAAAGTAAGCGTGCTTTCAACAGACTGACGGACATGACTAAATCGACTTAGAACTACTCAAGGATCCAGAATATATAAACTTTATGAGGTCTTAGATGTATAATAAAAAAGTGTCACACGGAATGACAAACTTAGTATACCGTCATTCACCACTAGTGGTGGTGGAGTGTATAAAAAACGATCAATATTTGCTTGCGACAATTATCTTGCTTTGTACTTTTATTTTAAATCATTTTCGACTGATCGAATATAAATGACGTACACAAATGTTGTTTTTGCACCACGTACGGGACATTAGAAAAGCATCCGAAACAAATCAAAAAATATACCGCTAATTTAACACATATATGTATATAACCCACAAGTATTTTATAAAGAACTATTTTTATAAAAATTAAATAAAAAACAAAGTAAATATTAATGAACAACTGTTGCCGACTGTGTTATTTAAAAATGTTCCTTTTTTCATTTTATATATTTTTCCATTTGCTTAAAATTTCACTCGAAGAAAGTACAGATAATATTATTTCGCAGTTGTAAAACATGTTGCCAGAAATATTCCGTAACTTTTTCACAAAATGAACAGAGTACAACTCTATTAATATTAGTTCTGTTCCACATGCATAACGAATCAGTCCGAAATTGCACAAATTTACCCAAAAGCGTTCCACATAACAATATTTGTGCAATTAACAGAGTAATTGAGAGAGTCATTTTTTATTTCCTGTACAAATTTGCCCGAGCTTTTTCTTTGGGTAAGTTTGGACAAGAATAAATAGTCAGCTGTTTTTGTTTACATATGAAACTGATAAATTAATCAGAAAACTAACCAACAAAAGATTTAATGAAAAAATTAGAGTGGTAAATAAATTATTGCATACATACGAGTATTAATCTGTAATATAAAAAAAAAAAACAAAATATAAAAAATGACAAGATGCAAATGTTTTGGTTTCATAATGTTATGAATGTTAAACGCCTAAAATCACTAAAATAGATCTTAATTTGAAAAGTAAGCACCATCAATATTTGAAGAAGTGCAAAAATGGCAATTTTGGGTATCTTTGGCAAATTAAGAGAGTGATTTTCATTTTACTCTCATTCGTCTGAACTTGCCCGAGATCTTGTGGAATACACCTATTATTTTATAGAAATTCCGGACAAGTTTTTTTCATATGAGTTTTGTCAGAATTTCACGTGAAATGTTTAACTGAGCCCCAGCCTCAATTTTAAATTATGATGTTTTATTAATTTTCTTTCTATTGATGTAAGCATTTAGTCTATCATTAATTTTATCGTTAAAGCCTTTTTTTGAAGTACAGTATTGCCTGCATCTAAAGGCATTCGGTTACGAATTTAGGACATAAACAAATTTACTGCACTTAGAACCTGCTTTTCTTGCAAATTTGAATAGGAAAGTGATAACACTTTAAACGCAATATTTGCTAATTCCTTAAAAGGAAATACATTAACTGAATGCTTATAACATTTCACTTCAGCCCAAAAATTAAATGGAAAATCGGCTGCATAATATTAAGGCCCTAATCATGTAAATCGCAGCACAACGCCAAAGAATAACATTGAAAGCACAAACAAAGTCATAAATAGTTTGTAATTTTGTTGTTGCTTTCAACAACAGTTCTTTGATAACTCACTTTTTGTTTTACCGCCAATGTTCTTCAGCTCACAAGTTTTTTTTTTCAAATCTGTAAGAAAGATATTCAGATGAGTCATCAGTTAACAAAATCGAACTCATTTGCAGTTAACCTTTTTTTTAAATTAATATTTTAAATTAGTACGGTGTGCATATTTAGATTCAAATATCAGTTCAACACGCTGCATATACCCATGTATTTAAGAATATTGGATAAATATTTCAAGACAGAAAAAATTATCAGTTGTATTTTATCAATTAAAAAATTTCTTAAAAAGTACTTCAATTTAATTGATGTGATGATTGAATTAATTATTGTTTTAGTTGAAAGAAAATTAAAAATATAACTTTGATTAAGTTAACATTTTAGTTGTTTTGAAATAAATTTTTAATTAAAATATTAATTGAATATGAAACTATCTTAATTGATTTTTTAATGTTAACGATAAAATAATTTCAAGTTGTAGAATTGTTGTTGGGAACTGTCAAAACTTGTGCTATATTTAATTAAATCAATTTACACAGTGTTCTCCAGCAATATAATTAGCAATTATTGCGTCATCGTTTTGCCAACGTTTGTGCTTGTGCTTTGCAAAAAAATTGCTACGTGGAGACGCAGCGTAAAGGGTGTTCACATTATCACGGTTTCTTTTAATTGTCTAAAATTACCACGATTTCGGGGCCGATTGTCGTAAATTAAAAATTACATGCGTTCACATTATAGGCACATGAAAGGCAACGAAAATTTGTACATTGCGCCTATAGTGTGATCTCAGCTTAAGATAACACGATAGTTGCTGAACAAAATCTTCGTGTTTGAGCATGTCAGAGACTTCAAAAAAAAAGATGTCATCAATTAGCAAAATCGAACTCATTTGCAGTTAAACTTTTTTTTAATTAATATTTTTAATTAGTACGGTCTGCATATTTAGATTCGAATATCAGTTCAACATGCTGCATATACCCATGTATTTAAGAATATTGGATAAATATATCAAATAGATATACAACACAGAAAAAGTTATCAGTAATTTTTATCAATTAAAAAATAGCTTTAATAGTACTTAAATTTAAATGATGTGATGACTGAATCAATTATTGTTTTAGTTGAAAACAAATTAAAAAAATAATTTTATTTTAATGAATATTTTAGTTGTTTTGAAATAAATTTTTAATTAAAATATTAATTGAATATTAAAAAATTTTAATTGATTTTTTCGTTTACAATAAAATAATTTCAAGTTGTAGAATTGTTGTTGGCAACTGTCAAAACTTGAGCTATATTTAATTAAATCAATTTACACATTGTTTGAAATGGCAAAGTTTTTGGATCAGTTTTTTAATTAAAATTAAAAGTATCATTTATTGAAAAAAAAAAATATTTACAATTTTAAAATTTTTAAAATTTTTAGTAATCAATATAATCATTTTGGTAATAGGTGCAATATCAACAAATTGTTTGCTTGATTCTATGAATTTGGTATTAATTTGTTGATTAGATATCATTTTAAATTTTTTCTGCGTATATTATTGTTATGCATTTTTTTTAAATTTGCTTCGATAACAATTATTTTTGAGATACTAGAAATGTATTAAATAACGTTTTTAATTCTATAATTTTGAGCAAAAACAATTCAAGAAATTTTAATATATAAAAAGATTTAGTACCTCCGAAAGTTAAAAAAAAGAATTTAAAATTAATCAAAATCAGCTACGAGCACTGACTAAAGAATTTTTCACGTTATAAATTTTTAAGAGCTCTGAAAACGGTGCGAAAAGCACTGAGGTGACAACGCTGTACATATCGTATTAATGTAAAATTTTAAGAGAAATTAAAGCTTAAAGCTAAAATAACACTATCGGCGCAAAAAGCACAGTATAAGAAGATTTTGATATTTTGTTTTAAATGTAAGTTAAACGAGTCACTATATCAAATAGAAAAACTCCTAAATGTTTTTAAAAGTTAGTTATTTATAAGAATAATTGCCTAAAAGTTTTCCCCTTAAAAAAACCTTTTTATTTAATTTTTTTTCTTTTATGACATGCCAAACCCTACAAAAGTGCATTTAAAGTTTGTCAAAAATGGGGAAAAAATAATATTTATTAGACAAAACAGCGACAAGGACAAATAAAAAGATTTAAAAGCAGGAAAACAAACCGTTAAGGAAGGCTGTTGACAGCATAGACGACTTGAGTCATATGTTCAAATAAATTAAAGATATATTAATAAAATTACACAGAAAAAAAAATGATGGTACAATTCTTTAAACAATCCTTTAATAGCATTTAAAACGTAGCTTATAAATATATTTATTGGTCTTTATAATGATTATTAGTCGTATTCATAAAAACTTACTTTTAATTCATTAACCGTTTTTAAGCAAAAATTGCTAAAGTTGTATTCATAAAGGCGTAATAGTCTAATAAACCTCTAATAAACCATTTATAAAGTATGAAAATTTATTGTTGGATTTACCCTTCGTTAAACAAAAAATAAAATGAAATTTTAATAAATGTTTGCATTTTGTTATAATAATATTTTTGTGAAATATGCTTAAAAATAATGGAAACAATATTTTATTTATTAATATGGATATGTTAAAGACATTTTACTAAATTTTATTAATTAAGACAATTTAAAGTTATATTGTTAATTATTTAAAATTTTTTTTATATGATATAAATGAATATATTCAGTTGCAAATGCAGATATTCTCTTTAATTATATATTCAGTTATTGCAATTGGTTTTTTGTATTTTAAACAACGAATTGTAATTAAAAAATATTAAAAAAACAAGTTAGAGTGCTATATGCGGCTGTGCCGAATCTTTGATACCCTCCACCGACAGGAGTGGGCTCTATACGATAAATACATATATATTATTAACTAATCTTCATAAAAACAAACGTCAGCATTAAAATTGGTTGCGGCTTAGACCTGAATTAAATTATTGACCGACAATAGGAAAGTTTTATGCCTTTCTTGTTAGAACTTTGAACTGGCTTGAGTAATAGTACCGATCATGATTCGTAACAGTTTCAGCCGAACTTAAATGATTTTTAGAAGCGTAAATTGTATTGGACCTATCTGGCCAATCATCCCCAAATTCTGAAGACTGATTTCTGGTATTACAAGGTTTTAGGCGAATTTAATTATTTTCCAAAAATGGGGTTTATTTGGTTTTAGGCGCAATAAACTGTTTTCCAAGAGTAGGGCTTACATGGGGCCTAGGCTAAATTATGGACCGATCTTCACGAAATTTGACACTGCGATTTCCCGTCTTATACAACTGTGATATATCAAATTTCATTATGATACCATTATTTATTATTTTTTAGGCGTACTAAACGGTTTTCCGGGAGTAGGGTTTATATGGGGCCTAGTGTTAATAATGGACCGATCTTCAAAAAAGTTAACAGTGTGATTTCAGGTCCTTTACAATTGTGACGTACCAAATTTTAGTATGATTGCGATATTGATTACGGTTTTAGGCGTACTAAAAAGATTTCCGGCAGTAGGGTTTATATGGGGCCTATGGTCAATTATGAACCGATCTGCACGAAATTTTACATTAAGATTTGCAGTTGTATAAAGCGATTTCGTGCAAAATGTTATATCATTCCGTGCATTATTCCCCCCATTTATATTAGTTTTTGTATCAAAATTTTCAATTTTTTTTAGGGTGGTGGTTCCACATTTTGATTCATAGTTCTGATCCTACTAAACCGATGTTGCTGGATTTCAATCCCAAAATACTTAGGATAACTACAAGCAATTTGAGACCAAGTTTGTTCTTTTCTTTTGAGTTTTTCGAAAGTGAGCGTGTTTTTAACAGACAGACAGACGGGCATGGCTAAATCGACATATATTTACTCAATGAGCCAGAATATAGATACTTGATGGGGTGTTAGACGTATAATAACAAAGTTTCATACGGAAGGTCAAACTTAGTATACCCTCATTCACCACTACTGGTGGTGGAGGGTATAACAAAATTTAAAATTCGAGTTTGACCTTTATGAATTTAGAGTTAATGATCAGGGCTGTCAGATGTGGAGATTTTGGAAAATAAATTCTAAAAACTGAATAGTTTTCGATTGAATTTGAAATTTAATCTTACAAATTTTAACAATAATAGTAAATCGAAGGTGAATCACTTTTTAAAAATTTCAATTGATATTAGGTTCTGTAAGATGGCATCAAGCGTATTTTTCAATAAGTCGCAGTTTTGTATAATTTTTGCTCTCGATTTTAAACGAAATAAAATCAAATTTCTTTTTAAATATATACTTACGTCCAAAGTTATAAAAAATAAATCAGGCTTATCAGGCCTGTCAGAGAAATCAATTCCGATCGAAAGTGGAAGTTATTTCATATCTTGCTCCTCCGAAAAGGCTTATCAAACAAGTTTTCATAGAAAATCCATTTCATAAACCTTTTATAACGCTGTTTTATATTTGATAACTTAGGCAGTTAGAATATTAAAAAAAATTAATTATTCACATTTTGAAAACCCTGATATTATATAGAATGGCAAAAGAATCTGGTTTAGAAGTTACTTGTTAAAAAATTTTCATGTAATGAAAACTGTGTTGACTTCAAATATTGGATAATGGGTAGTTACTGTTATTGGATAGTTGGGTCTAATTAATTGTCGACTATGTTTCGGTCGTAAATTTTTTCACCATATTCTGAATTATTTTCACATAGAAAATCATGATTTTAAAAACTGATTTCCTTGGGATCAACATTCAATTTAATAATTCCACAAACCTTTAGATTTAAGGTATTATTGTTAAAACGTAAAAAATTCTACAACATAAACACACTACTAGAATTAGGCTAAATATTAGGGAGATCGAACGGTTATTATTCGACCGGTTTTAACCGGTTATTTTAGCTTTGCCCAAGTCGGATATTTTAAAATGTCCATTTTTCGAATATCGAATAAACCGGTTATTTTGGTATAATAAACCGGTTATTTGAGTAATGTGTAATTTACATACATTTTCCTTACTCTTGTTGTAGATGTACCCGCAATTTAAGTATTTTCTAACTGAATATTGGCCAAACTTAAACTTTTTATGAAAAATGTCAAAACAAAATGTAACAAAGGTCAAAAAACATTATGAACACTGTAAATACAAATCGCTTATAAAAGCGTGTGTTCTTGTAGAAAAAAAAACCAAAAACTATTCAAAATACTAAAAAAACGTGTGCAGTTAAAAAGTAAATAGTAATTTGTACAAGAGTATTCTAAATATTAAATATATTTTTATATAAAGGTTATCTCTAGATCTTTTTCGAACGCGAAAAAAAAGACAAAGTTGAATTGCCCTAAAATGATGAGTTACAAAGGTTCTTCCATGTCACGACTTGTAAATCACCTTTAATTATTATACATGGTTGACATTAATGTGATCCAAATGAAACTTAACTCGAAGTAGTTCTAAGGAGACGACAAATAATACTTTGCCAAAATACGCTGCCAAACATGAATCATTGGGTGAAATATTAGCCCGTTGTGTTGCCGAGGACGAAATGCCCGTTAAGGCACTAAAAACTCTTAATGCTGAAAACTACAACATTACGGCGGAATCAACCATATGGGAAAAATTTCTACCAGTTTTATTTATTAAAATGCCAAGAACTAAAAAACAAAAATGAAGAAATCGAGCAATGTCATGGAATGTTTTAAATTGTAGTCGACGAATTGACAAATATTTTACACAAAAAGAATGTTCACTTCACTATTCGTTTCTATAGAAATATATATATAATGCTGAAAAAAAATAATTTAAAATAGATAATCCTGGCTAAGAGGTTTTATTTGCAACTTTTGAAAAATATGGTTGATTTATATAGACATGCTTAACCACCAACAAAGTAAAACTCATTCAAAATAAATTTGAGAGAATATTTCAAATAATAACTTTATAAAATTCCTATAATTTATTTGCTGTTGCAAAACGTTTGTCTAGATCAAATATCATTCAACAGTTTCTAAATAACATTATACAAATATCTTTTTACAAATAAAGTTTAGTAAATCAATAAAAAATTGTTGAAAACTTACTGAAGTTTGATCCATTTACTGGTCCCACTTTTGTTGGATTTTATCGTAAAATATTGGTTAGGTCTGATCTAAGTCATATCTATGTATTTTGTTGGCTCCTTACCTTTGCAAATTGTTTTGTTTTTATTCAAATTAACGTTTTATTTTAAAAACTTATTTGATTTTTGTGTTTTTAAGTATTCGAATTAAAACCGGTTAACCGGTTATTTAAAAATTGCTTAACCGAAAACCGGGTTTTTTAAAATAGCACCTATTCGTAATATTCGAAAACCGGTTATTCAAAAAAGTCGAATAATCGATCTCCCTACTAAATATAGAAAACTTTAATAAAGGTAAAATTACTCGTGTTGACTTTTTTTTATATAAAAGTTCCATTTGACGCTTTTTTCACCAGTAATCTAATAAAATAATATTTTGGCGATTTTCTATACACTATTTGGCGGTGAAGGTGAAAAAAATTTGACAACCCTGTTAATGATTTCTGATTTTATAAAAACCTTCAGAGTATATTTAAAATTATCTGGACTAAGTATTAATTAAAATTCATAATAGTAATGAAATTGGGCCGATGTGTCAAAATATGGTCAAGAAATGTGTTTTTCCCGAAAATAGCAAAATTTAGATCGCAGGTACTGAAAAGCTATGGGAAGTATAGACATAATTTTGATTATCCAAGCCATTCTGAAATTTGTTTATCGACATTTTTAAAAATTTCAAAATCGGATTTTGAAAGTGCAGTCAAAAAAATTTTTTTTTGTGCTCTTACCTGTGAATACATTAACGCTTTCACCCCGGAGTTTTTTCTCGAAATCTGTTGTGTTTTTTTTTCAATTCTAATTGCAAATTTATTTATTAGGCAATATTAATTATAAGATATTGGGGATACATGAGATGTCGGCGATCCTACCGTTACCCTGGGATATATAATCCCAATAAGTTCTTACAGTGGGATATGTTGTCCCAGCAAAGCTATCTGCATACACAAAAACAACAAAACTTGTATTTTTAATTTATATTGGGATAATGAATCCCACTCGATAATAAATCCCAATATTTTTGGGACAATATGTCCCATTGCAAAGCAAAATTTTCTAACTTTATACTCTATTGGGATTAGGGAGATCGAACGTTTATTATTCGACCGGTTTTAACCGGTTATTTTTGCTTTGCCCAAGTCGGTTATTTTAAAATGCCCATTTTTCGAATATCGAATAAACCGGTTATTTTGGTATAATAAACCGGGTATTTTAATAATGTGTAATTAATATACATTTTCATTACTCTGGTTATAGATGTACCCGTAATTTAAGTATTTTCTAATTGAATATTGGTCAAACTTAAACTTTTAATGAAGAATGTCAAAACAAAATGTAACAAAGGTCAAAAAACATTGTGAACACTGTAAATACAAATCTCTTATAAAAGCGTGTGTTCTTGTAAAAAAAAACCAAGAACTATTCAAAATATTACAAAAACGTATGCAGTTAAAAAGTAAGAATTTGTGCGAGAGTATTCTAAATATTAAATATATTTTTATATAAAGGTTATCCCTAGAGATTTTTCGAACGCGATTTAAAAGTCAAAGTTAGGTGCTTCAAGTGCCCTAAAATGATAAGATACAAAGGTTCTTCCATGTCACGACTTATTAATCACCTTTAATTAGTCTACATGCTTGACATTAATGTGATCCACATAAAACTTAAGTCAGTTCGAAGAAGTTCTAAAGAGACGACAAATAATAATTTACTAAAATACGCTGACAAAAATGAATCATTGGTGAAATATTAGCCCATTGTGTTGCCGAGGACGAAATGCACTAAAAACTCTTAAGTAGTTCTAGCATCTCTTCATGCTGAAAACTACAACATTCCGGCGGAATCAACGATATGGGAAAAATTTCTACCAGTTTTATTTATTAAAACACCAAGAACTAAAAAACAAAATTGAAGAAGTCAAACAATGTCATGGAAGGTCTTAAATTGTAGTCGACCAATTGACAAATATTTCACACAAAAAGCATGTTCATTTTACTATTCGTTTCTATAATGCTGAAACAAAATAATTTGATATAGATAATCCTGGCTAAGAGGTTTTGTTTGCAACTTTTGAAAAATATGGTTGATTTATATAGACATGCTTAACCACCAACAAATTAAAACTCATTCAAAATAAATTTGGGAGAATATTTTAAATAATAACTTTATTAAATTCCTATAATTTATTCGCTTTTGTAAAACGTTTGTCTAGATCAAATATCATTCAACAGTTTCTTAATTACATTAAACAAATATCTTTTTACAAATAAAGTTTAGTAAATCAATAAAAAATTGTTGAAAACTAAGTTAAAGTTTGATCAATTCCCACTTTTCTTGGATTTTATAGTCAAATATTTGTTAGGTCTGACCGAAAACCGGGTTTTTTAAAATAGCAACTATTCGTAATATTCGAAAACCGGTTATTGAAAAAAGTCGAATAATCGATATCCCTAATTGGGATACATCAAATATTACAATATAAAAGGTAAAACAAAAATTAGGACATAAGTAATATTGCTTGGCTCATATACAAATAAAAACGGATATATTTTAAGTAACAATTAGTTTCCATTTAAATATTTCTGAAAATATGTTAATTTTTTTTTGCTATATTGCTTGTTTAAATAGCCTGAGACACGTTATTGGCATGGCAAATTTTAATAACTTTAAAAGTTTTTAAGCAAATTTTCTTTTTTATATCTCATTAGAACGATAATTACGTACACATTTCGATTCCTTTATATTTAATTGCAAATGTTGTTATTTAATGCCAACATTTTTACAAAAACTAAAAAAATTATTTCCCCCCTTGTAAATGCACATTGAAATATCAGCGTCGTTGTACTCTATTATCATAATATTATACACAACGTGTATCTACAATACACTGAACGATTCTGGGTGGACGGTCAAACATTTTTGAAGTACTCTAATGCAAAAACATACATACATACATACATATGGCTCAAACTCATTAACTTAGTAAATATAGCATTTAACTCTCAGTAAATCTAAAGTAGAAAAACAAAATTACAACAAATAAAGTATATTTATAAACAAAAATTTACTAATTTAGATTAAAACTTAGTTGAAGGAGATTAACTTTATTTCAGCATTAAATTTTAGTCATTCTTTAGTTTGATAATTGTACAAGTATCTTTTCATTTTGTTAATAACTTTCTGTTGGCTCAATAAATGCTGCAAAAGCAAAAACTTTACATCTTTCCGTTTTTCACTTGACTCCAGTAATTTGTTTTTAACTTGAATGCTGCTGTCGATTCATCTAAATCGTTTTGGGGTGGTTGTGCTGTAATATCAGCTAATGAAAAAATTAAAGGAATATTAAAGACTCTGAGAACGAGATGATAAATAACAATAAGATAAAGAAAATGAAGAGTAATCTTTAGTTAATTAGTCGAATGACTAGAGTTGTTTAAGCAAAACTAAAAGCTGTATTCACAACGTGGTACTCAACGTACTTAGAAGTAGTTAAATAAAGTATTTTTTTTTTAGCTACTTACCTTTGACTGTGTAATCCAAGTCATTGAGGGTATAATAAATGGTTAAGTACTTGTTCTCCTTAATCTTGAGAGTATAAAAACCCTCAATAACTTTAGATTTTTGATTGTTGGCAAGTTTTTCAATGCCAGAACGTTGGTAGAGTAAAAGGCCATTACTAAGGCGGGCACTGAAATAAAGAAGAAGAAGAGGAAGTTGGAAGTGGTCATTAGAAATTGTTTATAATAGATTAAGTTTGAGTAGTAGTTATTTTGTTAAATTGGAGTTATTTATATACTTTTGCTAATACTTGAAATAAAATATAAGGTTGTTGAATATATTGTGGCACCCCAAAAACAGCCCCATTAATTTTTAAGGTTTCACAGGTGGAAGGAGTAGATAATTTTACATATTTAGACGGTGTATATACATGTTCTGACAATAGCGCGATTTTAAAGCGCAAAAGGCCAGATTAATTTTATGGAGTTCTGAGCTCGTCCGCCTTTCTTGCGAACTGCTTTATTATTTTTTAAATTTTTTAATTCTCTTGCAAACTTTTGCAATTTGAAGACGCCAAACTTCTTACGATTGCGATTTACAGCACACTTATTATGCGATTTCAATTCAGAATCGCAAATGTTAAGCGTTTTGAGATTGTCAGAACATACCCGATAACAAGCAAGGTCGGCGGTGCAGATGAGGATGTTGCATACGGAATAAATCGCTCGCGAAGCGCAACTACAGGCAAAGTGTGGAAGTCTTCGTAAAAGTGCAAGGTCCGTTTTCTTAACTTACCGACAGCTAAAGGTAGGATTTTCATGACCTCATAAAAGTTGTTCCATAATTACAATTTTACTGTAGCCTTCCAGATAGGTTGAACATTTCTTTAACTTATCTCTTTACTTCAGGTAAAATTGAAGTTGTTACAATGGAACACTTTTTATATTGCCGATAAAATCCTATATTTCGCTATTGGTTTGTTGTGAAATGGGACTAAGAGGAATAAAAGTAATATTTTTAACTCCAGCGTGAAATCAGTTATCTTTTATGGCTGCGAAACTGGAAAGTTAATCAATTAATATCGTCCAAGCTTAAAGAGTTTGTAAATAAAAAAAAAAATATTTAGACCAACCACATCACAAAGGCCGCGCTGTTTTCAGGCAGCAACCAAACTGATGATGCGCCGCCAAAATGAACATGGCTAGGTAAAAAGCTTCAAAAAGACACCTCAGTCAAAGGCAAAGGCCAGTCTGCAATGGTAACCTTAAGAAATAGAACAAAATGAAGAATCGGTATCGGTAAAAGCATAGGGCGGACAACGAGGGCACACATGGCAACAAATACATTTTATGGCGCAAGACAGAACTAAATGAAAAGCCTTAGTGAACACCGTATAAACGTATTAAATTCTTCTAGGTTAATCTAACGAAAATTCATTCATGCCACATTACTCAATATTAGTTTCTACAAATGTATTGCTAGAAGCTCCTTCTCTGAAGCCCCACTTCCAAGTCCTGTGATAACTAAAAAAGTTTTTCTTGTATCAACAAGGTTAATGTGTTCTTCTTTGCGATGGGAATCGGATTGGATTTTATACAATCCCCGAATTCGGGACTTTCCAATTCTCGAAAAATAAAACTAAAATTGAAACATAAAAATTTCTATACTCGGCTGTCGAATTTTATGTACCCTTTACCACTGTACAATACATATTTGAGAGCTTTTGACATGTTTTTATTGGTGTTGTACAACATAACTTATGAATTGTAAAACGCACTAGAATAGAGTTATGTTGAAGTATGCTGGCTTCAAGGCGAATTCAACTACAGGTTTTGTCGGAATTACAACATTCCAAAAACAACAGAAACAACACAGGATTTTTTGCAATGCATTGTTAGTGTTTACGGTCCAAAACGTTAACCATTCCCAACAAAACACTAACAAATCAAAACAAATTAGCTCGAACTGTCAAAATCAGATGGCGTTTCGACACCACCTGTAGTTGAATTCGACTTGGCTGGCATAAATATGTTCTATGCAGAATTCAATCGCATCGATGCTTTTAAACAATTAATTCTTAATTTATTTAATTAAACTTTTAAGTCGTCTTACCTTAGTTCCTTGTCTCCATTTGAATTAACTTTTATATTTCGTTGTGTAATCTCTAAGCCATCCGATGCTCTAGGAGGGACTGGTGCGACAGGCAGTGGCAACAAATTTTCACAGCGGCAGTTTAAGGTTTGAGTTATAGGGCAATTGGGGATTCCACCCGGCAAAAGTCCACCCAGATTTCCTAAACCAGGCAAATTACCCAAACCAGGTAAATTTCCCAAGCCAGGCAAATTGCCCAAACCTCCCAAATTCGTTAAACCACCCAAGTTGCCTAATCCTCCTAAGCCTCCCAAATTTCCCAATCCACCCAAGTTACCTAAGCCTCCTAAGTTTCCCAAACCTCCAAGATTACCCAAAGGAACTAAAGTGGTTAAGGTCGAGCTAATACCATTCAAACCAGGTACATTGCTAACTAAAGCTCCCAATATTGGCAGACCCTGTTGTTGCTGACCAGGTGGTCTAGTTACGCCTGTAGAATGTGGTGGAGGCACATTTCCCTGATAAGGCATGGTGTCAAAATAGATGGGTGAAGAAAATATGGATTCTCTCTTCGAGCGGTCTTCATTTTGTTTTTCATTTTTATTTTCCGGCTTCTTTACTGTGGTACTCTCTGCTACTACTAGAAAGATTATTCCAACGGCGAATAAAGTTTTTAAATTAACTAACATTTTTCCAACGAGTTTAAGGCGTGACTAAATTTTTATTTTGCTTAACGTTGCCATTTTATATGCACTCCTGTCGAGATTTTTCTTAACTTAAATTAAAAATAAAGACAATGATGATAAAAACCAAATGTGGAGCACACAAGATTTTTACGATGTAATTTTAGCAACATTTTTATGTTCTCTTCTTGTTCAGTTGTGTTCTGTTCTGTTTCGTTACTTTTATTTCGATTATTTTCTTTTTTTATTTTCTTTGCTTTAGTGCCAGTTTTATGATTTGAAATCCATATTTAATTACATTTTAGTATTGGAATGCAATGCATTGATCTGATAATGAACAACAAGTAATAAAATGATCCAGTTTATTTTGGATTTCTTCAGGAAATGAAATGCATCACATACTCACTGATAAACTTAAAGAATACTGCACATCCACAGATAAATTTTTAGTGTTATTAATATCTTCAGGGGTATCAAAATGAATACAATTGTTAATTAAGGCCTTAAACTGGATTTTAATGTGTTTCCTCGAGAGTTTTCTTTGTTTCGTTAGAAAGTTAAGAAGTGAATTGGTGAAGTTGTATTTAAATGAGAAATTTGGTGGAGCAAACGATTCGTTAAAAAGGGCGCCGTTAAATAAGTTCCCACTTATAGCCCCAAAAGCAAAATGAAATAAGTTCCCCATTTGTTGGGTTCTATTTCATTTGAAATAAATCCCCAATTTTGAAAATGAAATAGAACCCTAACCGAATGAAATAAGGCCCCAAACAGAAAAAAATTATTTACATTACATTGAAATAAGACCCCAATTTCCAAATATAATAAATTCAACTGTACATTTTTTCGGTGCGCAAAATGACTCCAGGAAATATAGCTCCAAAAAGAAAATGATGAATGGCACCAACAGTTTACATAAGACACAACAACACGCAATTTTGGGGATTTTTTTTTTGGGATTTTTTTAAGTTTTTCGTTGGGTGTATTTGCATCTTAAATTGAATGAAATATTACCCTAATATCTTAGAATAAAAAATGGCCACAAATAATGTTAACATTTTTTACTTTGAGGCTATTTATTCTAATATAAAATGAAACTTTTAAGAAATGAAAAAGTACACCAAAAAATATATAAAAAGTGTTATAAAATTTTATAAAAAATTCTATGGATAGTATCAAAATACCGAACTCTTACACCATAGAGTAGAGTGTTCGTTTTACCATAGAGGAAAAAATCCTTGCGCCCGGCCGAGGGCTCAGCCATGCTATCTATAGCGCAAATTTTAAAACCAAATTATTGGGGATATAAAAGTTCAGGATTTTGATATCTGGATTTTTAAATTTGGGATTTTGAAATTCGGGACTTTAACTTTGCGATTTTTAGTTTCGGGCATATGAACTTAACTTTTGCTTATAATATAACTTCCTCTGTTTTTTTTTTTAATTTTAATTTTTTTTTTGGGGTTAAAATTCATTAAAAATTTTGAGGTGATTTTTCATAATGAAGAATTACCCCAAATTTTGGGACATATTTCATTTAATTTTTAGAGCTACTTCAATTTTTTTGGGGTAATTTTTCATTAAAAAAATGGGGTCATATTGCCCCAAATTTGGGGTAAATTTTCATCTTTTTTGGGGGCCATATTTCGCAGTGCCGTACAGTTTTGGTTCTAAAAGCGAAGACAGTGTTTGTTATACCATAGAGGACAAAACCACTGCGATGGCCGAAGGGCGGCTATGCAAAAAAATTTAAGTTAGAGGAAGCGTCGTTTTTTGGCGCGACCGTTATCGTGCCATGATAACCGACTATTTGATTCCTGAAATTGAAGCTCGTGATCTCGGCGACATTTGGTTTCAGCAAGACGGCGCCACTTCCCACACATCGCATCAATCAATGGATTTATTAAGAGAACACTTCGGTGAACACATAATTTCACGTTTTGGGCCGGTCGATTGGCCACCAAGATCGTGTGATATCACACCGTTGAGACTTTTTCCTGTGGTGACATGTAAAGTATAAAGTTTATGCGGACAAACCCGCTTCGACTCAGGCTTTGGAGGAAAACATCACGCGTGTCATTCGCCAGTTACCAGTCGAAATGCTCAAACGAGTCATCGAAAATTGGACTCAACGGATGGACCATCTGCGACGTAGCAACGGCCAACATTTGATAGACATAATCTTCGAAAAATAAATGCCTAAGAATGTTCTTTCAAATGATAATAAACATTCCCCATTAAATTTTAATTTTCTGTGTTTTTTTCTTTAAAAAAGTAGAGAACCTCGAAATGGATCACGCTTTATAAATATATTTCAAAACTGGTGCGAAATTCTCGGCAAAGTTTAACTCTATTCAGTTCTTATACGGACTAAATTAAAAGTATTTCATTCTTAAACTAACGGTAATGAGCCCAAGAAAATGGCTTCAGAGATTAGTGACCGTTCACTTACTCATACTCAAAATATTTACGTATTTTCTTTTTTGATTTGGCTGAACCCTCCTTACGTATTTATGTTTATTAAGGTGGGCCGGTTTGTAAGGACAAACATTTGTCGATATTGTGGCATCGATTTTTCGATAGCTTTGGGTATGAGGAAAAAAAGTTTCACTACGACATATAAAAAAAATATTTTTCGAGGCGCCCAAATTTAAATTTTTTGACTTTTTTTCAACTTTTATTTTTAAGGTTTTTTGTAGGTAATAAACAAATCGGGTGATTGATTTTTTTTAAATATTCAGCCATGTCACAGAGTACAATTCCGTTCGGAAACGGAATTCATTCCGTATTTTGGTGCTTCAGAAAATTACAAAAAAACTTTGCGGAATGAAACCATTTTTGTTTTCATGAACGGAATGGAAGTTTTCTGTATCTTAAAGGCCAAAAAATTATTAAAATAAACTTTCCATCAATACACAAATGTGTTGTTTTCAATTCCGAACGGAATCATAACCTTTCCAAGGTGAATTTGTAATTGTAAACTTTTAAGGCTCCAACCAATTTTTATGTATTTTCTCGCATTCGAGAAAATGGTGATATTGTTTAAAAAAAAAAAAAAAATAATTTTGAATTAATTTGAACGAGTGCGACAAATGTATTGCTTTAGATAAAAAAATAAATAAAAAAATGATATCGCCATCGTTTTAAGCGTACAATTTTATCTTGGATATATTTAAAAAATTTGAAATCGGCGATTTTATTTTAACATACCTACAAAAAAAACCTTAAAAAATTACCTATTAAAAACCTAAAAATAAAAGTTGAGAAAAAGTCAACAAATTTAAATTTGGGCGCCTCGAAAATTATTTTTTGGTATATTTCATAGTGGACTTTTTTTTCCTCATGCCAAAAACTATCGAAACATCGATGGCACAATATCGATTTCTAAATCGACCCACCCTAATGTATATAAATAGTTAGCAAATAAGTAAAATATTTTCTAAATTTACTATTTTAAGTTAAACTGCTCTTTAGGCTGGTATAACAAGGAATACATATTTATTGTCCTTTTGGCTTAAGTAGATATTTATTCAATAAAATATATTCAATAAAACATTTTTACAGTTGCATTATGGTAATAAATTTCTTATAGGGGTTTGCAAAATAAGCAAAATTTTTATTAAGTTTGCAATAAAAAAATTCTTTGAAAAAATCACCATCAGATGGCAATAATAATAACAATATTGTAAGATAAAACAGAAAAAATGAATGTAAAAATAAAGCATAATAGCAATAAAACTAAAAAAGTATAACCGAAAAAAAAACAACTGCAGTCGGATTAGTAACAAAAAAAAAAAAAAAAAAGGATAAGGAACATGTTTTTAAACTTTAAGTGGGTCATCAAACTAAGAAAATATCAGACAAAAACCAAAACAAGAGTTGTTCTTAAATAATTTAAAAAAATCTGCCTACAAAATGAATGGCAGGCAAATGCAAAGAAAAAAATAAGCTTTTAAGAATTGTAAAGCAAAAAAAAAAAAAAAAAAAAAAAATTTTACAAGAAAACAAATTATAGTACTATATTCGTCTGTGGCGAATCTTTGATACCCTCCACCCATAGTAAAAATATTTCAGCAGTGGCTATATGGGGATGTGTTTTCCGAAAGAGGGCTTTAGAGGGGCGCTTTGGAAAATTGTGGAACGATCTTCAAGAAATTTGACACTGTAATTTCTAATCTTATGAAACTATCACAGATAAAATTTCTCTTCAATATCATTATTCCTTATGTGTAAAGGTGTACGTACTTAAGTGTTTTCCGGGAGTGAGAGCAATAAGTGAAAATAAGAGAATAGGAATTTTGAAACTGCAGAAAGTGCTTTAGCATGTCAAAATTTTCTCTGTTCAAAAAAAAAAATAAAGAGAATGGACTTGTGTAAAAATTTAACTTTTTTATAATTCTGTGGTTTTCATGGGTAACCGCGTGTCTTAAAATCAAATGGGCTAGGTATTGAACTTTTTGAAATTGGTCATTACGTAAAAAAATCGTAATTGGTATATATTTTTTTATAAATTTTAAGAACCATATAAAGAGCTTTTTAAATAGAGCAATATCTATTCCAATCCCAACCAAGAAAGAAGCGGAACAACCTTAAACACCAGAAATTCTGAACATTGGTCCCAGACCGTTCAAGAAGCCAAGATTGAAAGTGGTTGAACCATTTGTTCCAGTAATATCTATTCCACCAATTAAAAGGTGTATTCATAAGCTGCATGAAGAAAATGCTAAAGTGAATTAAGTCGCACAGAGTGCTCGATAATAAAAGCAAAAATTGAAGAGCAAAAAACAAAACATAAAATGAAATAAGGAATTTTAAGAAAGAGAAGAGGCATGGGAAATATTGCAGCAACGACTAAAGGTACGGTCAGATATGGCAAACATTTGCCGAAAAACGTCAAATATTTGTTTGCCGTAATGTGACCACAAAATATTTATTTGCGACAAACAGGAAAACAGCTAATTTTGGGCTAATAAATTTGTTTGGTGTCAAACAAAAATGCTTTTAATGTGACCACTCAAAAACAAATATTTGCCTGTATTTTAAGCAAACAAATATTTGTTCTTACAATTATTTTGTAAGAGCAAACAGTAGCAAATAACTGCTGTTGGGAACAACTTAAAAAAAAAATAAAAAAACACAAAGTATTGTAATAATATATTTGTAAAATTTAACATTTATCTAATTTATTTATTAAAAAAAACACATGATTTTGGAATTACATTAAATTCGTTTTTGATTTTCAGTATTTTTTGTTGTTGTAGCCAAATCGTCGTGCGGCTAGCTCTCCCCAAATCGATCACAAAGACGGGATTTTTGGAATTCGAATGTTTAGGGGGTAAAAACGGGTAAATTCGGTAACCTTATATCCCTAAAACTAAAATTTCATACTTATCGTTGTTCTTTAGAAAAATAAGCGGACAGGTGTCTGGTACTTTTTGGAAATTAAGCCCTTTAACGGAGTAAACGGGTAAAATCTGTATTTTGGACTTTTTTGTCACCCCATCTATCTTTTAAACCTATAAACATAGAAATAAGGGTTATATCACATTTGAAACTTATCTAAAAAATCCAAATACAAATTTCGTACTTTTTCGAAATTCGGACGTTTAAGGGGTAAAAAGCGTAACTATTTTTGGTACTTTTTTACAAAACATTGTTTTTATTTATTGACATAGACGTATTAAATTATGGGCTCCCACTACAATATTTAAATTTTTTTATGCTTCAATGGGGAGAAAAAAGTAAAAAAAAGGGAAAATAGGGAGTAAACGGGTAAAATCTGTATTTTGGACTTTTTTGTCACCCCATCTATCTTTTAAACCTATAAACATAGAAATAAGGGTTATATCACATTTGAAACTTATATAAAAAATCCAAATACGAATTTGGTACTTATTCGAAATTCGGACATTTAAGGGGTAAAAACCGTAACTATTTTTGGTACTTTTTTACAAAACATTTTTTTTTAGTCAAAAATTTAGTACTTATTGTTGTTCAATAAAAAAAAAATAAGCGGACAGGTGCTTGGTACTTTTTTGAAATTCGGCCTTTTTGGGGAGTAAACGGGTAAAACTTGTATTTTTAAACTTTTTTGATATGCCAATAAACATTAAAATAAAAACAACAAATAAAAATTTGGTACATTTTCGAAATTCGAACGTTTAAGAGGTGAAAAGCGTACCTATTACAAAGTAGCTGGTTAAAACCTAGAAACATAAACTTTGGCGTAATATGTCCACGAAAGAAAAGGAGATGCTAACGAAGTAGCGGGTTAAATGCTAGTTATTGTATAAAACCATTTTTGGAGTAATTACCATTTTAAGATTTCAAAAATGGATTACGAAATATAAAAAGAACACTGAAATCATATATGTATAATCGATTTTAAACTCAACCTTTCAAAAATGTTTAAGCAATTTTACACGATATTTATTTTGCGGTGGGTTTGTCAGATGTAAAGTCCATATGTAATTTCACATGTCTGTCAAAATTGACAATTACAGAAGATTAATCATTTTTGCTTTAACACGTTCCTTTTTGGTTTCATCTGACATAACATAAAAACATTCATATTAGCAAACTATTTACTGATTTATATTTATATTCACTTTTTATTGTATTTTAGTTAATTAAAAATTTTGTTTTTTTTAAGAATATGTGTAAGTAAATAGATTTTAATATATATTTGCCTCCACAAACAGACGACTTGCAAAACAGCTGATGTCAGATCAAAATAGAACACGCTCTAATTGAAAGAAATTCCTCTATATTTTCCATCACAATTTGTATAATAGTGTTTTGGCAAATAAATTTATATATTTTGACAGTTTGGTCAAATATTTTGCTTCGGCAAATATTTTTTTAAGTGTGACCATATGGAAAACATGTTTGCTAATATGTGTGTTTGCCGCTATTTGACATCTGTTCGAGCAAACACATATGAGCAAATAAATGTGCGCAGTGTGACCACAAAATGAAACCTACATTGTTTTAAAAAAAAAATTTGCCAAATAAAGGCAAACATATTTGGGGCTAATATTTGCCATATGTGACCGTACCTTAACGCTCCAACGGCTTTTAGCATACGTTTTGATTTAAATTATGGACCGATCTTCTCAAAATTTGGAAGTATGATTTCTAGTCATATAAAACGAATTTGTGCAAAGTCTTATATCGATCCGTGCGTTAAAGTTTGATAACTTTGTATCCAAGTTATCAAAAAAAAAAAAAAAAATGGGTGCCCCTGTAGGCTCGATGGCTAAATTGACTTAGAATTACTGAAGGGCTCAGAATATATTTATATGTAATTTATTTTATGGGGTCTTTGATGCATATTATATAAGTGTCACACGGAATGACAAACTTAGTATTCGCTCATTCACCACTAGTGGTGGGGGGTATAAATATGAAAAAAAAGAAAACAAGCAATATAATGTTAAGAGAAACAACGAATACAATTATGAAAGTGTAGTTCGTCAAGTCTGACCATTTGATACCCTACACCATAGCATATATAGGCAAATTTTCCAGAGTGTAC
Organism: Pollenia amentaria; assembly: GCA_943735925.1. Classification (NCBI taxonomy): domain Eukaryota; kingdom Metazoa; phylum Arthropoda; class Insecta; order Diptera; family Polleniidae; genus Pollenia; species Pollenia amentaria. The sequence continues at coordinate 190,717,490 of OX031008.1, read as the reverse complement.
CCTATCTGGCAAAATTATGTTATGCGATTGAGATTAATATAACACTTCTTTGTGGCAAATTTTATCTAGACATCAACATCTACATATATAAGATTGATTCGACTCAATGCTATTTGAGAGAGGGAGTGATATGGGGCAAATGGTCAGTTCTGATCCGTTACAAATCTTTGCCATGACATTATAACTATTATAAAAGTTATTGTCGCTGCTAAATCTTATATCTTTACAAAAATTCGAAAAGATAATTTGGATTGCAATAAGATATTTTTCGACCAAATTTAATCTATATACCAATATAATAAAATGGTTAAAGGAAAAACGTTTCTTTGGGGGCTATGCGAAATTATGGACTGGCTTAGTCCATAGTTACACCTGTTTGCAAGTGCTATCCTTCGTTTTATTTCAAAGCTGATGATACGGGGGCAGATCAATAAGTCCGTGACTTTTCGAACTTCCCTCGTAGTTATATGAAATGCAACACTGCTCCCATCAAGTACCACCTGTTAATATACTACTGTCAAGTTTTGAGAAAGTTCCGTCATTTATTTGCGTTTAACAGCTGTTTGAAACATACAACCTCGTGGATTTTTTTAAAAATGGAAAAAAGTGAAATTCGAGTGCTCATTAAACATTATTTTTTGCGAAAAAAAAACCGTCAATCAAACCAAGGAAAAGCTTGATAAATACTAATGGGAAAAAATGGTTTACTGACTTTGGTTGTGGTGGCATAAGTACAAACGACGCTGAACGTTCTGGATGGCCAATGAAGTCAATACACCCGAAAATGTAAAAAAAAAGTTATCGATATGTTGTTGGCCGATCGAAGAGTAAAAGTGCGTGAGATTGTTGATGCAATAGGCATTTCATAGGCAGTAAGGTTTCGATTTTAAATGATCAGAAATGGCTCGGTGGAAAGAGACTTAGCTCCAACGATGAAATTATTGATACAAAAAAATCCCTATTTTATGGACCTCGAAAAATCCTATTTTTTGGAAGGGATACACAAATTGTAGAAACGTTGGACTAAGTGTATTGAGCTAAAAGGAGATAATGTTGAAAAATAATTTTTTTTTTTGTAAAAAAACTGTGCTTCATTCAAAAAGTCACGGACTTATTGATCCTTCCTCGTATTCTCATTATTTTCAGCTGATCCAAGGTGCACAGAAAAAATTTTCACCAACATTTTATCAATTAAATCAGGTAATGCTGTTTCAAACTATTTTTTAACTTGTTCCAATTAATTTTCCTTAATTGAAAATAAAAATTATTATGTTTCTGTGTATATGAAAACATATACAAAAACTTTAAAATATTTTATGTTGTATTAAAGTTTCAAGCAATTTTTAAGTTGTGTCAATTAATAAATTTATTTAAACAGTTAACTGTGTTGATTGAAAAAAATATTTTGATTTGTGTTTACGTTTTATATAGCCTCGTTTGCTGGTGGCAACTTTTCAATTAAACCTTTTAATTGAAACTCAACAGTAAGAAAAAAAATTGATATAATCAATTTCTTTGCAGGTAGGAAATCAGTTTGGAATTTAATTAATAGTACAAATTTCTAACTAATATGTTTATTGAAGTTGGTTTTTCATTTTTTTCTGTGTAGGTTAATTCTTCCACTACCCCAAAATTCATTTTACCAGACTAATTTTAGCTTAATTTTCTCATAGACATCTCGCATTTTCCTTCCGATTGTACTGAAACTAAAACAGTTTCTGTCGACTCTTTCGGAAGTGATCGTCTTTTTTAAAAGCAGACAGAAAGACAGATTTATACTTCGTGGATATTTAAAATAAGACTTCTTAGTGTTACACACGAAATGCCAAACTTAATGTAGCGTCCGTCCGTGGTGGTGGTGGCTATAAAAAAAATATTTGCTTTGGCAAACCAGAACATCATAAACTAACAGAATAACACAGTAAAAGGTAAAATGGAAAAAAGGTATGAAAATCACTATAGTCATAAAATAAAAAGCCAACGAAAGCTGGCAGCAGCAACAATGACAGCATTTAGCCAATATTTGTGGTTTTCGAAAGGGAATATAAATACCTGCACAACCATAAACTGTGGACTTTCTGAAAAACGTTTTCAACATTCGCATACATCACATCAAACAACGAACAAATCAACACACAACTGTATTAAAAGACAAAATCCAGAATCGAAAATAACACAAGTATAAAACAACATACGGGGTAATATTTCCTTTTTATTCCATCTCCTCCCACTTTTGAATATTAAGCATACGCACACAAATACGCGGCAACAAATTATAAATTCAGCCTCATAACCAGCAGTAACTGACAGCCAATAGCAGCAGCAGAAGCAGCAGCAACAGCATGAAGAGTTTAGTTATCAAATCTCTAATGCTGATAATGGTTTTACAAGATGTTACATCAGTTTTAGCTAAGCCAACGTCAAAAGTAGCAACAAAGGTATGATTGAATCTGAATAAAGAACTCTGTAAGTGACTGCATGAATGAGTAAATGAATGAGTGAACGTTAAAATTCTGAACAGTTTTTGGCTAAGAGACAAGTGTGTATTTAATAACAATATTGTTGATGTTAAGTGAAAACAAATTTTGACTTGATTAAAATAGATTTTATTGGATGGGGAAAAAGTATATTTCGTTGAAAAGTGAAGTGACTTGATAAAAATAATTTTATAAAAAAATAAATTTAAATGCATAAGATTATAAAAATATTTTAATTAAAACAATTCAATATTAAGAGAAAAATGTGGCTTTGGGGTCATATTGATGTTTAAGATAGATTTGCTGTTAAGTAAAATTAGCCTGGAATTTTTTTTAAGTTTTCGGCTGGAGACGAGTGTGTATTTAAAAAAATTATCGTTTAAGTTTTCATTCGAAACTTGAAGATATAGCAATAAACAGGACTTTGTTTGCCTGCTTTATGGATTTTATTGAATGGGGAAAAGTGAAATTCTTTTACAAAAAAAGTGAATTAATAAAAAAGATTTTGTTAAATATTTATAAAAAATAAAAAATAATAATTTTATAAACATGCAAATACGAGGGCAAATCAATAAGTCCGTTACTTTTTGAATGAAACAACATAATCTCCTTTAAGCTCAATACACTTAGTCCAACGTTTCTCCAATTTGTGTATCCTTTCCATAAAATAGGATTTTCGAGGTCCATAAAATGGGGATTTTGTTTGACCAATAATTTCATCGTTGGAGCTTAATCTCTTTCCACCGAGCCATTTCTTTAGGTTTGGAAATAGGAAATAGTCACTCGGGGCTAAATCCGGCGAATTTGGCGGATGAGGTACCAATTCGTATCCCAATTCATGTAATTTTGCCATTGAGACTGCACACGTGTGCATTATCTTGATGAAAAAAAACTTTTTTCTTGGCCATATGGGGTCGTTATTTTTTTAAATCCTCGTTAAATCGGTCCAATAAGTTTGCATAATATTCGCCGCTTATTGTTTTTCCCTTTTGAAGGTAATCGGCCGACAAACTTACCTTCGCCTTCTTCGGAGCCGGTACACCCGGAGAAACCCATTGTTTAGACTGCTGCTTGGTCTCCGGAGTATTGAAATGGGTCCATGTTTCATCTACAGTTACAAAACGCCTCAAAACCTATTTCGAACTGCGGTTAAACAACTCCAAACAATCCTTTGAAGTTGTCACACGATTACGTTTATGGTCAATTGAGATGAAACCCGGCAACCATCTGTCAGACAGCTTTCTTAAACCCAGCTGATCATTTAAAATCGCAACCACACTGCCAAATGAAATGCCTATGGAATCAACAATCTCACGCACTCCCAACAACATATCGTGAATTATTTTTTGACATTTTCGGGTGTATTGACTTCAATTGGCCGTCCAGAACGTTCAGCGTCATTTGTACTTATGCGACCACAACGAAAGTCAGAAAACCATTTTTTACCATTGAAATCGATGGTGCAGAGTCCCCATAGTCTTTATCAAGCTTTTCCTAGGTTTAATTAGCACTCGAAATTCCCTTTTTCCATTTTTAAAAAATCCACGAGGTTGTATGTTTTGAACAGCTGTTAAGCGCAAAGTAAATGACTGAGCTTGCTCAAAACTTGACAGTAGTCTAGTGGGGGCAGTGTTGCATTTCATGTAACTACGAGGGAAGTTCGAAAAGTTACGGACTTATTGATCCGCCCTCGTACATAATTGAAAAAGTTTGATTATGAAAGAAATAATTCTGGATAAAGTCAAAAAGTGCGGCTTTTCGAACATTTTGATTACGGTTTCTATTACGGCAAAGAATTCCCGTAGATTATTTACTACAAAAATAAAGTTTTGGAATTTTTCCATTTCAACCGTTTATTTAAGTTGGAAACTATGGGGGCCCTTAAAAACTACTAATTATTCAAGGTATCCGTTTTTCAGAACTTTATTTATTTAAGTCATAATATTATTCATATTAGAACAGGGACGACTCCAAAAACCCTTTGAGGTTCCCTACAACACTTTTTGGCTGTTTTACTGGTCATATAAGGAAAGTATATGAAAAGCCAATTCATAAAAATTGAGAGAGACAATGAGTCTCTAGTATATTTTTTCTGTCTCATTAAAGGCATACAAAAATCAACATCATGAAATCGAATGGCTTGTCGATCTTGCTCTACAGTTGGAAAATATCGCTGGCTCTAGTAGGGAATGGCGGCATGAAATAACCCCCCAAAAATTAACTCAAAAAAAAAAATATGAAATAACCCCCCAAAAATTTATACAGAAAGCAACAGCAACGATTTCGGGGGGGTTATTTCATTTAGTTTGGATGTTATTTTATTTTTTAATTGGGGGATTATTTCATATGAAATTACCCCCAAAAATCGTTATGAAATAAAGCCGTAATACATTTTTTGGTGGATTACTTCATTTTAAAATTAATAGAGAAAACTTTTTTTGAAGCCAGGATTTTCTCCTCTGGCTTCGCTAACTAAATCTTCTCTGCATAGCCAGCATTTGGCCGGGTGCAAGGGTTTTCTCCTCTATGGTATATCAAACATCGGCGTCGCTAATTGAAGCTCCTCAAGTTGGCTTTATCCCCGACCGATGGCCGGCTACGCAGAGAAGCTTTAGTTAGCGAAGCCGGTATTTGTTATACCATAACAGAGAAAATTGTTGCGCCCAGCCGAATTCACAACTATGATATATATAGCGTGATTCCTAAAACCAAACCTACAAACGGGTCTTATTTCATTTCAGAAATTTGGGTATTAATTAATTTTTGTTTGGGGTGTTATTTCATTTCATTACGGGCTTATTTCATTTCCAAAACTGGGGTTGTATTTCATATGAAATAAGGCCCCACGCTTTGGGGGGTTATTTAATTTTGTTTTTTGGGAGTAAATTCTTTTGGGGTATTTCATGCCGCCGTAGGGAATAGCTTAGAACTCCAGAAATAAGTGGGGATACATGTTTTATCATGCAAAATTAGTACTATATCAAAAATGTATAAAAAAAATAGGACAAAAGTTTTACATTTGTAGGATTTATCAGAAGGTCAGGTATAGTACGAATAAAATAAGGCAGATATCATGAAAATCTTTTGACAGATGCTAATTTGTTCGTTATTTAGTGAATGAAGGCGGTTATGCTAATAGATTTTATTATGACTTATGATTGATATATCCAATTTGGATAAAATTACCAGAAAACGATTTGGAATAAAGTCATCTTGAAGCCATTTTTTCGCCGACCAGTGATTATAATTACCAGCACTCTTACCCCCGCTTTCACAACTTCCCGATAGATCAAGGTTAAATTTTATCGACCGTATAAAAAGTGTACCCTTAGTACAACTTTACTTTGACCATCTATGTATGATGAACACTCCTTTAACTTATCGCTTACTCTAGGTTAAAGTAAAGTTGTAATAATGGAACACTTTTATACGGCCGATAAAATCCAACCTCTAGCGGTAAGTTGTGATTTTTTGGTATTTTTTGCAATGTTTTTTTTCTGTCAGTTACTTCGAATCTTTTTTGGTGCGGCAAAAAATGGGTTTAGTTATCTGAATTACGGTTTTTTATATTTGCTTTTTAACAATTTCGGAGATATTCCGAACTTAGTGAAGGTAAATTTTTTTATGAAAAATTAATGCTTTTTTTGTTTAAACACAAAAAAATTATCAGAAAGCCAGTTATATTGCGAATGAAACAAGCCATTAATCATGAAAATCGGTTGACAAATGATTTTATTTACAATTAACTAGACATGATAGAAGCAATCTGTGAACAGATTTGGATTCACTACGATAAAATCAATTAAATTCGCTCATTAAATTGTTTTTAAAGCAAAAAAAAAAACAGAAGTAAAGGAACACAAAACAATTGCAAATAGTTAATCATTCACAACAACAAACTTCATGTTTGATTTTTGACTATTGACTGCAGGCCGTCGTCAATGTCAGAGAGTGTTAAACGGTAAAGATCTCTGAAGTGATAGTGTGGTTACTATCGAAACAGGTCAAGTCAACCTGTCCGTGGGTTCAATCCCAGCTTCAGTCAATAATGAAAAATTATCAATCAATTTAAATTCATTTCATGTTGTAAATTCCTTTCTTCATTAAAAATAATTTAATGAAAATTCAATTTGATGAACTTAAGCCTGATTGTGATTGTGATTTAAAAATGTATTTTAATAAGCGTTTACGAAGGACATAAAGCTTCCGATCAATAAATTCTTCTTAACACGAAATTATTACAGAAACGTTTACAAATTTGTAAACCCAATAAAAACTTTTTTTTTTTAATTTCTTACAATCTTTTCATTCTTCTCAGCTTTTGTTTTTCTAATAGCCAAAGTAAACAAATAGTTGATAAGACATCACCCTTAACCCTTATTAAACACCCACCCTCGTATTAATAAAATTCTCTATTTATAGGCACCCATTGCTATTGACAGCACACAACCTGTCTATGAATTACAATTGGCCGTATGGCCAACAGATGTTGATGATATTATTGAAGCTGTAATGCCACCCAACAATGAATTGCCCCTGCACACACTCACAGAACACCCAGTCGTTGCTATGCCTGACCTGGACCATGCACAAGATGATGAAATCGGTAATAATTTTGCTGCTGACGATGATAACTATGATGTTGTCTATGATCCAAGCATTGATTTGTGGCCAATAATTATAGGTCAGCCAGAGCCCACACATCCAGAACCAATAATTGTATTGGAAAATTATCATCATAAATACAATAATGGCAGTGAGGAATACAAGTAAGCACAAAGAAAGTGTTCGCAATACGTCAATTTAACGAATTAATTTCCGTTTTCAGATTGGTGTTGAGTAATGGCATGGTCAATTATCAACGTATCGAGCTGGTCTTGGTAAATGGTGTTTTGAAACCAGTACAACAGGGTTATTATACGGTGCCATCGCAGGGTGCAAGGAAACTGTATCAAACTACTTATTACCATGCAGATGCAAATGGTTATAAAGTCTATAAAAGTAGGAAAAATATTTCTTAGGAGAAGTTTATTTAATACAACATGTTTTCTCTTTCGTTTGTTTTTTATAGCTGAACAAAGTCCACGTAATCCGGCTTATGATGTATATTTGCAATATACAAAGGATCAGGATGTCAAGCTGCAATGAAATGTATTTTTTTAAATTATAATTAGAAAAAATAAATTAAAAATTAAAAACGGAATCATACCAAATTATTAGTTTTACTTGATTCGTTACATAGAAAAAAGTGTTTTATCAATTAATAAAATGGTTTAAAAAGTATTTAAAAATTTAATTATTGTGATAATTGAATCAATAATTTTTTTAGTTGAAAGAAAATTAAAAATTAAATTTTGGATTAATTAACATTTTAGTTGTTTTGAAATAAATTTTCAATTAAAATATTAATTAAATAACAAAAAATTTTAATTAACTTTTTTCGTTTAAAATAAAATAATTTAAACATGTAGAATTGTTGTTGGGAATTGTCAATATTTATTTAAATAAATTAAAACATTGTTTGAAATGGCAAAGTTTTTTTATCACTTTTTTAATTAAAATTAAAAATATCATTTATTGACAATATTTTTTCAAAATATTAAAATTTTTAGTAATCAATATAATCATTTTGGAAATATGTGCAAAATCAACAACTTGTTTGCTTGATATAAGGAATTTGGAATAAATTTGGTGATTGGAGAAATTTAATAATTTTTTCTGTGTAAAAAAGAAAATTAAAAGATTGCAAGGATATTTCCATATTTGGATGTAAAATCGCCGTTAAATTATTTCCGGTTTAATTGTAGCACAAATTAGGGATACCAACCCCGAAATCTCGACCCGAAAAATCACGGGATTTTCGGGATTCAGAGAATCTGAATTTTTTTAATCACGGGATTTTCGGGATTTCTTCAATCCTGAAATCGTTAACTTAATTTCGTTTTTACCTTTTTTTATAAAAAGGAATTCATCATTCTCGCTTGAGAGGAAAGGGAACACAATATTAATCTTTTTTATTTATTTGATTAACTCTGTTAATACTGTCATTGAAAACGAAAGAAAAAAGTTAACTTTGTTATTCTTTTTAAGCGTGGCCAAAAAACATAAAGAAATTTTTATGTGAGAAGTGCTGAAAATAATTAATCCTTTACTTAATTAAAGAAATAAATGTCGTCTGAAATGCACAAAACAAAAAGAAAAACTAAAAGTTTCATGTTAGAGTATAGAGTATAGTAGAGTAAAAAAAATGTGTTTTTCTTAAAATAAGATTTCATGGTTACCTAAAAAAATGATTTTGTTAATTAATTTCGAATTCAGATTTCAATTATTCATCATAATTCATTTAATAAAAATTTTTTTTAGAATCTTACAAATAATTATAAGAATTAATTATGTATTATTTTTTTATTAAAATTATTTTTTAATTGTTTAAGCTTGAGGTCTTCTTATTTATAAAGTATTAAATTGATTTATTTTTATCGATATTTTTATCGATATTTTCCTGACGATGCTAACCACAAAAAATTCACAAAATTTTATATGAATAACAAAAAAAAACAATTAAAAAATTTTTAATTTGAAACCTCAAGCTTAAACAATAAAAAATAATTATAAAAAAAGAAAGGTCAAATAAGAATAAATAACATTTTTTTATTAGGTTTTAAAAAACTCAGACAATTAAGTAAAATATTTTTGTTAATTATTTTTTAATTGAATTAATTAGCACATTGTTGGAAATCGTACGTTCTTTTTTTTTATCATATTCTTAATTAAATTAATCATTAATTAAGAAACAAATCACAATTTTCAATTTCATTGAACAACTTTGTAATATTAAATGAATTATAAAACTTTTCTTTGTAAGCTTCTTTTAAAGACTTTTTTTATCTATAAAGAGCATTTATCTTTTGACTTTCAAAAATCCCAAGTCCCGAAAAATCCCGATATCCCGAAAAATCCCGGGATCCCAAGATTTGATTTTTTGAAATTCCGAATTCCGGGATTTGCCAAAACAAGTCCCGATTGGCATCCCAGTACAAATACGATAATAAATTATATTCCAATCTAAGTCAAGGGTAGTTTACAATATTATACTTTCTGTAACACTCAAGTAATAAGTAAAAGTGTGATAGTGTGAATGAAAAGTATTAACAGCTCATATGACTTCATGGTTTTTTTAAATTCATTTTAACAATAATAATTTTCAATAATTAATATTGTGGTTATTTAATTGAACTGACTGTTAATGGTCTTTAATCCAAATGTCGATATTTTAATCAGGCTTAACTTCATTGAATTTAATTTTCATAAAATTATTTTTATGAAGAAAGGAATTTTACAACATGAAATTAATTAAAATTTATTGATAATTTTTCATTCTTGACTGAGCTGGGAATTGAACCCAGATTTTCATGGATAGGTTGCCCTGACTAGTTTCGATTGTAACCACACAATCTCTTCAGAGGGGTTTGCCGTTTAGCACTCACCGCCATTGAGTGCATTGTAACAGAAGGAAATTAAATTATTTGTTCATTTGTAGTAGTGTGAATTAGAGATGAGCGATCCCGTGATTAGTGAATGTGATTTAAAAATCACTGTTCTTTAAAACTGTGATTGTGATCACGGTTTGTTAGTTTTCAGTTCGTGTATAGTTATCATAAAATAAAACAAGTATACTATATTTTCTAGAATATGTTTAATTTTTTGTTGCACGAATCAAGTGAATAGATTCAGAACCTAAAAAAACAACAATATATGCAGCAAAACATGAATTTTTACAAATAAAGTTTTTTGAACAAGGTATTTTAATCATGTACAAAAACATTGTTGTTTTCTTACTGTCGATAAAAAATAGCAACTTCATTCGTTACTGCATGCAAAAAACACTATTACCCACACAAACAGTGAAATATCATAAATTTGTGTATGTACTAAAATGAGAAAATAGCGACATAGCTAGCAGCTGTTACTTGACAAATTTGGTCAAAACTGTGATTCGTGATTTTGCAGTAACAGTGATTAAATCACAGTTTCAGAAATATCGCTCATCTCTAGTGTGAATCGAAACTATCATGCTAAATTTGATTTTTTGACTGTCGCAACAAAACTCATTAGATTTATATTTTATAAAGTAAAATGAATTACGTAAAACTTGTGTGATAGTGTTAAGTACCCTTAACTGAGCAATAGCATAGTAGACATATACCCATATTTTATATGTTGGTAAGGAAACAAATTCTTAAATTAACAAAACATGCAAAAATAGGCCCTTTTTCAAAATGGTCCAGCCTACGAGAGGTCAAAGCTGGAGCCGAAAAATTTCAAATGTCATCTTAAAAAAGTCCAATGTTTATTTTGAGGAGGGTACACCTTGCACGAATTTCGCTTCCATAAAACTTGAGTCGCTCAAATGTACATGTATTCGCACAATTGTTTAAAGGTACTTTACACTACCACACAAGTCTTGACGAATATGCTTCCCTGATCTAATAATTGTATGAAAATTAAAAAAAAAATATCAACTTATAATGACAATGTTGTATTTTCCTCAAAATACACAGGACTTGTGTGGGAGTGTAAAGTACGCCTTAAGCCAGCTCACGCACGCTATAGTTGGGCCTCAAGAAACTTTTGGAAATTCTAAGCAAACTGAAAAGGTTACAGAATGCAACATAAATTTTTAATCTATTTCATTTTTAATTTTCATTTAAACGCTTATTTACTGAAAAATTAAATTTAAAGTTTATAAACATTTTAAATGAAAAATCGACATCGAAACACACATACATTTGAGTAATCACAGATTTAGCATGTTTGAACGAAGTTTTTTGATTTTTTTTTATATGACAAATCGATTTTTTTCAATTTAAACGATTATTTATTGAAATGTTATCGATTTTTTTGAAATGACTACATGATAACTCGATTTTTGGTAAATGTATGAGTGACCATATGTTGCGCTTGTTTTTTCATTTAAACGCTTGTTTACTAAATTATTGTCGTTTTAGGATTTTTTTGGAATTTTTATCTGAAAAATTGTTTTTTGGTGTAAAATATGAGGGAAAATAGATTTCAGTTGTTTTTTATTATTGAAATGTAAACGATTTCGGATTTTTTTAAATTTTAAATGAAAAATTTTTTTTTGATAAAAAAAAAATATGAGTGATAACAGATTTCGGTTGTTTTTCCATTGCAACGCTTTATTATTGTAATATTAACGTTAAAAGGTTTTCTACATGAAAAATCGATTTTTGGTGAAAATATGAGAGATCACAGATTTCGATTGTTTTTCCATTGAAACGCTTTTTAATTGAAATGTTAACCATTAACGTTTTTTCTTGAATTTTTGCCTAAAATATATGAGTGATCACAAGTTTCGCTTGTTTTTGCATTTAAGCGCTTGTCTTCTAAATTATTATCGCTTTATGATTTCTTGTAGTTTTTATCTGAAAAATTGATTTATGGTGAAAATATGAGGGATTTAAGTTGTTTTTATCATTTAAACGACTATTTAATTAAATAAACGCGCTTTCAGATTTTTTTTGAATTTTTTAATGAAAAATCTGTTTTTGATAAACAAAAATATGAGTAATCACAGATTTCGGTTTTTTTTCCATTTAAACGCTTTTTTACTGAAATAGTTACCTTAAAAGTTTTTATGAATTTTTTCATAAAATATATGTGTTATCACAGATTTGTCTTTTTGTCGATATAAACGCTTATTTACAGAAATATGTTTTATATCGGTAATATTTCAGTAAATAAGCGTTTATATGAAAAAAAAACCATCGAAATCTGTTATAATTGATTTTTAATTAAATTTAATTATAAACATTTGCTAAAATTACACTAAACTGCATTTTTAACAAGATCATATTACCTTTAACAAATTACAAATAAATTAATATTATGCCAACATTTAGTGATCATTTTGTATTTATTAGTTTTCATTCATTTGTAAACTCTAAGGACGCAGCAACATTTTTTATTTAGATTATGATTAGTTTGTTTTAGGTCGTAAATACGAATCACTCCCTAGAATATTGTTACAATATTAAAATAATAAAAACAACGAAAAAAATAAAGACAAAATCAATGTGAACACAAAAGCTTTGCGGCAATCAAAAAGCGTAAAAATAAAGACAATAACCGAAAAATATGAAGTGCTAATATCATGTGAATGAACATTTATGAACAGAACCGAAAGTAAAACAAATAAAAGAAAAATAAAAATATCTTCCAAATGAATTCATTTACATAGAAAGTCTTTATTGTTACTTGATGTTATTCTTTATTTAATGGTTTTATTTTTGCTCTTATTTTCCTGAAAAGATATGAAATATAATGTTTATGCGTACGTTTGATTGAATTAAGATAAAAAAGAACACACAAAAGAAAAAAAACAAAGAAGTTTTTTAATAGGTTTAATTTTTATAAATAATTCATAGAGTATTGCTTTCAAAAAATACACGTTTATTTTTTCAGCGATTTAAAAGAATGGGTTCTTAAGTTTTTTTTTAAAAATTTATATCGATGAAATTTCATACAAACATGTTCCGTCCCACTGTACAATGCTTCGAATTAACATTATTTCCTAATAAATTTTTAAGGTTTTATCGAAGAAGTGAATCTACTTCTTTATATAATTAATGGTGTTTTCTGGGCTTTATTCTGCCTGTTGCCCTTCTTTATGGTTTTTTCAAAGAAGATGTAGTTTTGCAGGCGCATAAAGCGTTAATTTCTAATAATGTTGCCCAGCAAAACCAAAAATATTCCAGTAAAAACATCGCCTACAAAATAATATGTTGAGTAATCAGAAAAAGCAAAAAAAAACTACTTACAATTCTAATTAAAGAACCAATGAATTTTAAAAGGGATTTCCAAAAACGAACGCATTCACATTAAACTAAATGATACTTGAAAAGTAGGACATTATTCTTATACCTTCCACTACCACTAGTGGCGAACGTATACCTATGTTTCGTCTTTCGTGAAACTTTTCAATATTCATCTAAAACAATATTCATCTAAAAGACAGAAACAATATATTGACTCGTTTAAGAGCTTTTTATGAATTTTGGCATCGATTTGTTAGTACATATTTTTGCATATTTTACACTTTACAGCGTTTTTTTTTTGCATAATTAAGTTAATATAGCATCTTTGCAGCATTTACGACATTTATAGCGCAAATTTTGTCTTTTTGAGGCATATTTTGATACATGTTGGTTTTATTTTAGATGCTTGCAAGAGCTTCCACAGCCAATAAAAAAATTTTTTTCCCCAAAATTCTGGTTCTTCTGTTTTAAATAACTTTTTGTATACCCAACGTGTGGCTTCAGTTTCTCTAAAATTGTAAGCCAAACCAGGTTGTCATTAAGGATTAATGTTATTTTAAACAATAATTAGTATTGTGGTTATTTTATTGAACTTGTAATGGTTTTTAATCCAAATTTAGATATTTTTGAATTAGGCTTAAGTTTATTGAATTTAATTTTGATTAAATTATTTTTATGAAGACAGGAATTTTACACCATGAAATTAATTTGAACCCAGGCTTTCACGGACAGGTGCCCAGACTAGTTTCGATTGTAACCACATAATCTCTTCAGTGGGGTTTGCCGTCTTTACTCACTCGGCTTTTAAAGCTGGATGACGTCAATAGTCAAACATCAATCTTTAAACCAAATGGTATTTCACCTTATTTTGAACTTTCAAATTTTATATACTTATCTAAGCACAAATTAAGGAAAAAGAAATTATATACGTTTTTTGTGATGTAACACAAAGAAATCTGTACCAATCTTTTAGTATCTTACCGACTTAAGTGCATCCTTCCGTCTGGCTGGTGTCTGTCCATGGTAACTTTGTGCGCAAAGTACAATTTGCAATTTTGTAAATAATTTTATCAATTTTGTAAATATATTTAATTTGTACTAGGGGCGAACGAAGTCTATATAAATGCTGAGAATCGTTCTATAATTTTATATATTAACCAAAAAAACTTCCTTCCAAATTAGACTTTTTGTGTCCGTAAATCACCTCATTATGTTGGTATTTAGATTAAATTGGCCGCAAATATATTTTACTGCATATTAAGTTCTTTTCGAATCGGACCACATTTGTCCAAAGCTCCCATATATAAATAGCTTTAACTTTCTTTTATATGTTAACATTAATAAACAATTTAGCGACCGTCCCAGAAATCCTTTTAGCACAAAAGATCTGATATGGATGTTAATATTTATATTATATTCGCCACATAAAACTCTTATTTGAATTTTACCCTCATAATATATTTTTGTTTTTGTGAGCCTATGACTGTCCATCGTTTCCAAATATGGTAAAATTCTCTTGTGCAAATACTATGGTGTTAGGGCTTGACTGATTATAATATTTTTACAATTGTGTTTTTTTAAATGCAAATTATTTAAATTGTTGAATATTTTGTTTTCAAATGCGCAATTTTGTTTCTTTTTGAGGCATAGTTTTCCCAATTTTCAGGGCATATTTTCGAGTTTTTACTGCATATTTAATGCGCATAAAACGCGTTCTTAGAGCATATTTATGGTTTCCCTGATTATGAGTGAAAGAAGCTTTTAATTTTGAAAATGTTAGCGAAGTTCTTGCTTGTTACAGTCTCATTCCCAATTTTATCACAGGGTTAGAATGCTGCGTTCTAAAAACAGCTGTTTTTGTTATTATTTATGAAAAACAGGTTTTCTTCAATTTGGTTGTTGTCTTTGTATTTTTCTTTATTCAAATGACCAATATTGTAAAGCGATTTCGGGCACATGGGTTTCGCGGCTTTTATTGACTGAGTGCATTCTCGTCGTTCATTAAGCTTTTTAAAAAAAGGTCCGATGATGCCAACAGAATGTTAATTGGATCAAAAGAAGCATTTTTCCGAATTCTATAGAGTCTGTGGGGTCTGTTGTGTATTGGTCCCACTCCATATGCGGAAATTTTGTTTAACGAATATAATCTGGGAATTGTAGTTCTCATGTTGAGTATAGTTTTTATTATTAAGTTTCATATTAATTCGAATGTGTATTCTAAGTAAAATTACAATCTATATAAAGCATTCATACTTTAATAGTCTTATTCCTTCAATATTTTTCTAGGAACATGTTCTATGCACTATCAGACTTTTTGTTTGTATATTTCTGTTACGAGGCTTACTTTAGCTTTCCTTCAGCTAGCAATAAAGTTAATTGTATAGAAAATTGATTTATTAAAATTTTGTATTGGATACCAGCATAATGTAATGCATTTTCTAGCCCGCTACTGCCTTTGTCAGCGTTCTTTGTATCTTATAACTGTATAGTGCTTATTGCAAATTTTATTTATTTAACTTAATTAAATTAACAAATAGAATCTGGGAATTTAAGTTCTCATGTTGAGCATCATTTTTAATATATAATTTTCATATATTTCAGGGAAACAAAATAGTTAGGGAACTCAGAAATCCATGTATATAACGTAATTTGTAAGTCGTACACCTTTAAAACAGTATTCTATATCCAGATTTATACAAAACATTTAGATTTATTAAAAATAAAAATTCGCTAAATTATATATTAAGCAGGTTTGAAGTTCGCTTTGACGGGAAGTGTTCAAAAAAAAGTTGGCAACATTCCTCATAGCTGAATACAATTTTAGTCATGAATATCTCACCGGGCTCCTTACTGCCCATAAAGGTCTTCTTATGATGTTGGCAAAGACTGTTTTTAAAGTCGCCTAATCTAAGTCGCATGTCAACCGAACCAAACGGTTTAGTTCTCAGGGTGTATATTGGTCTTAGTATTAAAACACTAAAAAATAAGCCATGCGTCATACAAATTTAGAAGTGTAGCGAAGTGTGAAGATATTTACTTAAACTGTTTGAAACCACTGGTTTCACAAAGTATCGAAAACGATTCAGTTTTAGGAGTTCATGTAGCAAGTTAAGTAAAAAAATGTTAAATAATAATGTATTTTTATTCGACCTATTTTTAAGCCTGAGGTCTTAATTTTATACATAATTTATATATAACCAATACTTCGGCACTCCTTTGTGTGCCTTCTTCAGGGTTTTTCTTAATTATTTTTACCAACATCATAAGAACCCCTTTATAGGCGGTAAGGAGTCCGGTGAGATATTCATGACTAAAATTGTATTCAGCTATGAGGTCTGTTGCCAACTTTTTTTTTGAAAATTTTACACAATTTGTGTAACATATTTAACAATATACAATATTAAAATGTCAAATTAATAAAATTATTAATTATATACAAAAATATTTTTCAAATCAAACTTGATCTATTACAATATAAATAAATTTTTAAAAAATGTTAAATTATGCTATCTTCATGTTGAGGTCCGCAAATTA
This sequence comes from Pollenia amentaria, assembly GCA_943735925.1. NCBI lineage: Eukaryota > Metazoa > Arthropoda > Insecta > Diptera > Polleniidae > Pollenia > Pollenia amentaria. The sequence continues at coordinate 190,700,641 of OX031008.1, read as the reverse complement.
TATGGAGACTTGGAAAAAAGTTTGGTTGGTAAAAATTAAAGGCAGTCGTTATATTTCTTTCATATCTCCTTATTTTATAAACCGATCTTTTTACACTAGAATCATATATATCCTAATTCCCAGCTTTTCTGGGGTCATCGGAAACCCCATTTCAACAGCCATATGAATAGATGTACATTGTTTATCTAACTTTTCTACTTATTAGGGATCCGAAATATAAAACGTTGTACATGAGACATTCCACGCCAAATAGGTTTAAACATTTCTTTTTTTTATTTGCTTATATTCAAAAATCGAATAAAATAGTAGTTATGGAAGGCCCACTAACGGACCAAGCTTAAAAGTTTAAAATAACACATTTAAAAAAAATCGAATAATACACTCCTTTTCAAAACTTTAAATTTAAAATTCCAAAACCAAAAAATCTTAATCAACAAGTTAGAGTGCTATATTCGGTTGTGCCGATTCTTTGATACGCTCTACCGGCAGAAGTGGTCTCTATATTGTAAATACATAAATATTATTAAATAAACTTCACAAAAACGAACGTCAGCATTAAAATTGGTTGCGGTTTAGACTTTTATTAAATTATTGACCGAAAATCAGAGAGATTTATGCGTTTCTTTTAAGAACTTTGAACTGGCTTGAGTATAATATCATGATTCGTAACAGTTTCAGCTGAGCTAATTGATTTTTAGGAGGATAATTTGTATTGGACCTATGGTAAATTATGGTATAGTATTACAAAAAATAAATCAGAATGTATTTCTATACATTAAACGATTTTGGATGATTAGCTGTTCCTATGCGCATATCACTGGTTGCTTCGACCAGATCATCAGGAAACGTTCTCCTAAATATATTTAGAGATGCCAAAGCTATCTGCATACAAGACTACAGAGGGAAAGAGAATTACATACACTCAAAAAGTCTTATTTGCAACGATATCAAAGCTTAACCCAAATACCAACAATAAAACCGTAAGTCTATCTTTTCTTACATTCCCCAATTTCTAGTGTAATAAGTTTTAGCGTTAACAGTGAATTTCAGAAGACTGCTTAATATGGGGTCTAAGGTAAATTATGGGCCGCATATCACAAAACTGCATGATATTTTTTCCGGCCAATCTAAGTTGCAAGAAATTTTACCGCAATATCTATATCTATTACGGTTTTTTGCGAATCTAATTAATTTCCCAAAGTGGGCTTTATATGTTTTTAGGCGTAACAAACTTTTTTTCGTCAGTAGGGTTTATATGGGGCCTAGGGTAAATTATGGACCGATCTTCACGAAATTAGGCAGTGTGATGTCTCGTCCTATAAGACTATGACGTACCGAATTTAATTATGATAGCATTTTTAAATACGGTTTTAGTTGTACTAAACTGTTTTCCGGGAGTAGAGTTTGTATGGGGCAGAGTGTAAATAATGGACCGATCTTCAAAAGTTTTACAGTGTGATTCCAGATCCTGAACACTCTGACGTACCAAATTATAGTATGATAGCATTATTTATTACGACTTTAGACGTACTAAAGTGTTTTCCGGGAGTAGGGTTTAGGGTGGGGTCTAGGGTTAATTATGGACAGATCTTCACGAAATTTAACAGCATGATTTGTAGTTGTATAAAACGAGTTTGTGAAAATTTAATATCATTCCGTGCATTATTCCACCATTTCTGTTAGTTTTTGTATCAAAATTATCAATTTTTTGAGGGAGGTTGTTCCACATTTTGATTCATAGTTCTGATCGTACTGAACCGACGTTACTGCATTAGGAGAACTACAAGCAATTTGAGACCAAGTTTGTTCTTTTCTTTTGCGTTTTTCGAAAGTGAGCGTGTTTTCTACAGACGGACAGGAGGTCAGGCAGACAAACGGAAATCGCTAAATCAACTTACAGTTACTCACGGAGCCAGAATATATCGCTCATTTCGTGCAAGACCGTCACAACTCAAAATTTTAAACTTTACAGGAGAGCCTTTTTAAGATTCTAAAAAAATACAGTTATAAGATCAAATGTTTCTTTTTTTGCTACAAAGAAAACCACATGTACAAGAGGAATGCCAAACACAAACTGAAATGTGACCTTGTTGATGTTAATTGCTCAAGTTTGTTACGAGAGGTCATAGCGTCACAAGCATCTGTATTACCGTTATTTTTTCGATAATTCTCTCCGTTCTTAGATCAATTTGTAGAGATTTAAGAGAAGAACATTTCTGCATTACTAACTCGAAAATGCCAAATTTTGAGTTGTGACGGTCTTGCACGAAATGAGCGATATATACTATATGGGGTCTTAAGTATATAATAAAAAAGTTTCACATGGAATGACAAACTTAGTATACCCTTATTTACCACTAGTGGTGGTGGAGGGTATAAAAAAAAATGGAATATTTTTTATCAACTTTTTTTCTGTAAAAAACATCTGAAAACGAGTATTACAATAAAAATTTTTTATTTTTATTTATTTATTTTATTTTTATTATAACTATAAAATAATATAATTGTTATATAGTTGATGAGTTAGAGCACTAGCGTCTTAAGGCCATCAGCTCAAATTTTATGATTTTTTTTTTTAAATATAGGTAATAACGTGTATGCTTAAATATATGCTAAGTATAAAGTTATATATACATAATATACATATATACATAATTATATTATAATTTCTGAGAAAAAATTTTAAATTAAACAATTAGTAAAAAACTACTGAACAAAAAACTAAAAAATTATTCCTCTGAAGGTGTAAGCAAACAAATGTCAAAAAAACCAGGAGGCCCTTTTGACTTAGAAAACATCATAAAATTGGGGAAATACAAAAAAGCGAATTTTTTTAACCATACGACTTGGCTTTGAATACACCATGTTCATATAAACTAAATTGGCCTTCAGATGATTATTGTAGATATTAAAGCAGAAACAGCCAAAAAGCCAATACTTTGGGGTAATTATGCGAAAAAAGTATTTAAACAAATTCCTTAATCAGCTATCTTGCTGAAGATAGATTACTTATGAATTAATTGTTTCATAGTCTGTATTGAATAAATAAAAAAAATGTGAGCAGACAAACAGTCAGACATACTTTTGTATAAAACAGAATTTAGTTATTAAATATTAATATTTTTTTCCACATTAACACAAAATGTAGGTAAGCATTTATGAATGCATATGTGTGTGTAATTGAGTGAGTGTTGGTGTATTTGTTAATAGTTCAGTAGTTTTAAACTTAAGAGTCTGAAGTGTTAAGAGCACTGAAAATGACTCTTAAATTTGCAACAGTTGTTGCAAAATAAACAAGTTTTTTTGTTTATATTTTATAAATATTTTTTCCAATTTAATTTTTTTTGTTAACTTTTCTCAAATGAGGAGTAGGAGTTGTTTAAGGCGTGATAGTACTTTAAGGAAAGAGATATTTCAATAGATGATTTAAATTTCATATTCTTTTTTGTCATATTCTGTCAAGCTTTTTAAAAGGCATATTTTAATGTTGACATACATGTAAGTACTTATAGAAGTACTGACATATACACATATGCATGTATATATTTTGTATGTGATGGCAAGTTCATGTAATGAAATAAATTGGAGTATGAGTCGATAAATTACTGTTAAAATGTGTGTTAATAATTTTCTTTTTTTTTTTTATTAAATTATTACAATAAATATAGGTATTAACTTTTATGGTACAGTATTAAAGGTACTAAAAATTTTATGGAAATTTATTATATGGGTTAAGTGCCGTATTGGGCAAAAGAAGAATATTTTGTTGACATTTAAAAAAAATCTTAAACATAAAAACTGATACAGAAAATTGTTCATACCAAAAGAGTATAAAAAAGTTTTTTGTTAATGGAGCCCTTATTTTGAGGGCTGAGGATAAATATCGCAAAGGCAAAAACTTTCCGCATTATGGCGACGTACCAGAAATTAAGGATGTGCGTCAGTTCAGCTATCTAGGGAGCATTATATCTGACAACGGTTTTTCGGGCGAGGATATTGATAATCGTGTATAGCACACTCAACAAACATTATCTTAATGTATGAAAATTTCGTTAGTCAATGCGAATATAAAATCTACCCTTTTGTATGCTTGCGACACATGGAATGATGCCACTGCGACAAGCAATAAACGCAAATCTTCTTGAACAGTTACCTTCGTAGGATCCTTGCATTTTTTTACTAAGAACTTTGTGAAATAACACCTGATGCCAAAGAACAGGTCAACAGCCCTTATCGATTGAAACAAAGAGGCGCAGGTGGCAGTGGATTGGCCAAAACCTTATAAGGCGAAACAAACGTTATAAGGCAAAAAAAAAAAAAAAAAAATACCTTTAATAATAACATCATCCAAACTGGCATATAAAGTAATCCGCTGGGGAACAAAATAAGAGAACGCCCAGCCCATACATGGAAAAGACAGATTGAGGGTATGGTAAACAGCAGCAGCAAAATGAAAATACATATGGGCATTTCCAGCGAATAGTCCACTTTTCGTAACGTAACGCCAGCAAGCAAATAAGCCTATATTAAAGGCCAATGTTGTTCAAATGTTATCCCTTTTGTTACTTAATGTAGAGCTGGTTGCGCTTTACACCAAAATATTGAAAAGTAAATTATATATATAAAATATTTTTGAGAAACAATTTTAATTACTGTTTGGCGGGACGTTGCAAAAAGTAGACTTTTCGCTTCAAATGCCAATATGTATGTTTGTTTAAAAAATTAATCATGGCCCAATACTCTTCATATAAGTATATTACACTCATACACTCATTGAAATAAAATTATTAATGTTTTTAATGATCTCGTTAGATAACGAAGTTATTTGTATCATATTTGGCAATTTTTAATGTAACCGTTTTAAGAGATATACAGCCCAATTATGAATACAAATTCCCCGGGAGTTCTCTCCCCTTTCCCATTTTAGCAATTGAATTTAAATAGGAAAAATTGGAGAAGGGAAAAACTCCCGGGGAATTTTTATTCATAATTGGGCTGATAGAAATTTATATTGTCTTGTCTTTGTATGGAAACCTAAGTTGTTAACGTTCTCTAAATATTAAAGGGCTTCATAAATTACTTCATTCATGAACATACTGAAATGTTTATTCAATGAAGTTCGTATTCAAACAAACTTCAGACCACTGAACAAACTGTTGTTTTATTCATTCCACTAGCAAACACATTTAGTTTCATATGGCAAACACAAAGACTTTGTTTAATGAAACGACTTTTGTTTTACAGTTTTTACTCTCTCTCATTTTTTTTTATATAAATACTCAAAAGCAATGCACTTAGTAAATTTATGTAATTTTTTCTCTTTTGTTACCTTTACAATAATATATGTAATTTGTAAAGCATTTTTTAAATTAAATTTAAATTTTTTTCCTAACAACTTTTTTATTTACTTCCAAGCAAAACACATTGCTGAAAAATGTTTTTGAAAATAAAATGAAATTTTTTTGAAGTTGAAAAATTTACATTAGAAACAATTAATTTACATTGAAAACAAAGTCAAATTTGTATTATTTTTATTATTTTAATATTAATGTACTTCCTTATTTTGTAGCTTTTATTCTTCATTATAATTTTTGTCTTTTTTTTATTTTTCCTGATGTTTTTCATTTCTTTCAACTGGCAATACTTACTTTAAAACAAATGTATTTTTCCATGAACTTAATCGACATTTATTCAGTGGTTGGTTTGTTTCAGAGTTGTTGGTATTCATATTCACTTGCTTAAGTAAACAAAAATACTGCATCTTATTCGTCTCTTAAATTTCGTGTCTTTGTTGCTTTCATTTCGTAGTTATTCATTATTCTGAATACAAACGAAGCAAATACAAAATTATAATGAAAGTTTCATGAACATCATTATTAAGTTTATTGCAGATGTTTACTAGATATGCACCTTTCTAATATGTCCTTATATAAGTGGGAGGAAGGTGCCCACTTTTTGAGAAATATTGTGTATTGATAACTCTGTTCTTTGTAACAAATTTGGAAACTTAAGCTAATGCCGTTCTCCAGATATACAGAATTATATTTTGTGCCACGCCCCCTTACCCAATTCCGTCCACTTATTGCAAGTTGTTGTGCATTGATAATCAAGCTGTTTGCACCAAATTCGAAAGCTTTACCTGTTGCCATTCTCCAGTACCCATGTTCTGTAACTTTGGTGAGCACTTCTCGTATCGAAAAGATGCGAAACAAAATATTCCATCGTTTCTCGAAATAAAGAATAAAGTGTGTCCTTAGCTCATGTCAAAAACTATCAAAGAGATTACGTCGTTACGTTATACATGTCCTTATATTCCAACCTAAGCCGATATGATGTAGATGTCGAGAACGCCAGTCAAGCATTTCGTTGACTGCGACCAAAATTTAATAAAACTGAGCATTTTTCAAAGATAGTGGCGAAAATACAACCGTCGGTTATACAAAATAATGTAAAGTGCGACTTTAATGATTGCTGTGTAAAAAATAGCTTTCGAAATATTCATATATTTTTTAAAAATGTTAAAGGAAAAATAAATTAGCAATGAAAAAATCTGACACGACAAAAATACTTGCCTCTTCCGTGCTATTATTCATGGCATTTTGAATTTCTAATATTTTTCTCGACGCATTTTTGGTGGCATGTCATAACGTCCAGTGTCATAGTGTCCATGGACGTTATGACACCCCAAAAAGTGTCATAGTGTCCATGGACATTATGACACTTTCAAAAGTGTCATAACGTCCGCGGACACTATGACACTTTGGAAATGGACATTATGACACTTTCAAAAGTGTCATTAGGTCCATTATTACTAAATAAGTTAAATACAAAAAAATTATCTGCATACACGCAGAGAGAAACATGTTTCATTATGGTCCCAACCAACAAAACTATTTTTAAAGAAACTAGTTTAACCATAATATGGTTGTCGGTGACAATGATTTTTTTAGATGAAACATAATATGGTAAAAAAATTTTTAAAAATGGTTTTCCTGCACTTTTGGGCGCAAGGATTTCCTCCTCTATAGTATAACAAATACCGGCTTCGCTAACTAAAGATTTTCTGCACAGCCGGCCTTCGGCCGGGCGCAAGGATTTTTTCCTCTATGGTATAACAAATACCGGCTTCGCTAACTAAAACTTCTCTGCATAGTCGGCTTTCGTTCGGAAACAAGGCAGATTTTAGAAGCTTTACTTAGCGAAGCCGGTGTTTGTTATACCATAGAGGAGAAAATCCTTGCGCCCGGCCGAAGGCCGGCTGTGCAGAGAAGCTTTAGTTAGCGAAGCCGGTATTTGTTATACCATAGAGAAGAAAATCCTTGCGCCCGGCCGAAGGCCGGCTATGATCCCAAATTTGTTTACATTCTTGCTTGTTGTGGACATTATGACACCTTGCAAAGTGTCATAACGTCCGCGGACGCTATGACATTTCTTCGATGGACGTTATGACACTGGACGTTATGGCATGCCACCGCATTTTTTGCTTAAGTTTAGTTGATAGTTCAAAGCGAAAACTTTCTCCAAAAAAATTTTACAGACACTCGCCAAAAATGTTAAAGACGCAGTTTTGTGAGTTAAACAGTTGTTTGCGCCAATTTATGGCATTTTTGTTTAATTTCACACATTTAAATCGAAAAGTTTCTTGACGCGGGAGTTGCAGAACATGAGCACGGATATACGTAAACCATATTGCCTTTGTATGGTAGATTTCTTACCTATCAATAACACCCACATTTTGACGGCTGTTGTGTATTAACAACCCAGCTATGTGTGCTGAATTTGGCTAAATTTTTCTCGCACCGTTCTGTAGATGTAAAGCAATCTATTTTGAGTGTTTATATGGTTTTGATATACAGAAATTTATTCTGTATTTTTTAAGAAGGGGCAACACCCACTTTTCGAATCCCGCCAACATTTTGTCGGATGTTGTGCATTGATGACTAAGATGCTTGTACCTAATTTGGAAACTTTGGCTCATGCCGTTCTTCAGATATAGAGAAATCTATAATATCTTTGTATGGGAGGTGCCACGCCCACTTATCCAATTAAGTTATTTTGAGAGGTTGTGTATTGATAACCCGGCTATGTATACCAAATTTGGGCAATTTTTCTCTTACCGTTCTATATATATAGATAATTCTATGTTGTGCCATGCACACTTCTAGAATACCGCCTATATTTTTCCAGATGTTGTGTATTGATAACCATGATATTTTAACCTTTGAACTTGTAAACTTTAGCTCTTGCCGTTCTCCCGATATACAGAAATCTGTATTGAATTTTTATATGAGGTGCCACGTTCTCTTTTTCAATCCCGCCCATTTTGCCGGATGTTGTGTATTGAAAGCCAAGATATTTATACAAAATTTGGAAACTTCAGCTGTTGCCATTCCTTAGATATACAGAAATCTATATTGACTTTGTATGGGAGATGCCACTCCCATTTAAAATGCCAAAAAAGATATAGTCTTTAACCTTTCCGGAGGTGCATAAAATAAGTGAACCAAATTGTATGGCGATAGGGTAACCAGTTTAACCGCGTATTACATACGAACATACAAATAAAAATTTTTATTTATTAGATTTTTTGCAGTTATTGATCAATTATAAAAACTTGTTAGAAAGGCGAATCGGGAAATCGGTACATCAAATTTGAAATATTGCAAATACCAAAATTTCGGTATCATGCAACGAAATATTTGTTGTTTCATTGCAAACATTTTTTATGTTTATCTGAACAGAACACTTTTAATTTTGTTGTGCGATTATTAAGTTAGACTTTTCGTTCATTTTTATTGCAAGACGGGGAATTTTTTTTAAGTTTTTTGTTAAAATAAATTTTCCATATTTCGCGGAGAAAATTTTTTTACTAGCATTGAATATATTTTTTTGCAATTGAAAAATAAATTTCGAAACAAAAGTATAACTTGTGTTTTATTACCGACTTTATTATTTAAAATTTCTTGTGCCTACAAAAAACTTGTGCCTATAGAAAACAGTAAAAGTGGGAGTAGGCATTTATAAATCAATTGACCCCATATCTTTAGCGAGTCATAAAAAAGTTTTTGTGGTTTTGCAAATTCTCAAACCTTAATTTACTTTAATTAAAGAATTTTAATTTATTGGCTTTTAAATAAAAAAACACGAATTTCATTATTTTCTTTTATAATTTCTTTTTTTAGAGGCTTTAATTTTAGCTTAAATCCAATTAAATCGAATACCTGAGGTATGTATTTCGATACAAAGATACAAAAAAATTTTTTTTCAAATTAAAAGTTGTTTTTTTTTATTTATTCTTATTTATCATTCAACACCCTTCATTAAGAACCCGTTCAAAGACCATTTAACAAAATTCTTGGTCACCACCAAGTTTTAAAAATTCTAAATACTGGAACAAACAAACGTTAATACGAGTGAGTATTAAAAATCTCAATAAATAAATAAAAAATATCTTTTTATACAAATTCTTTTTGTTTTCAAATGACCCAATTTGCAGGAAATAATTTGTACTGCACAAATATTTGTGAAGAGCAAACACAACAAACTCTCTTAATAACAAATACATTCATGTGGATTAGTGTACATATGGATGTGTGATTATTTATACAGACATGAATAATTAAAATAACCATCACTAACAATTGAGATAATCACCAACCATCTTATTCACAGCCAACAACACAACGGCAGCAACGAAATTAAATAACAACAATACGATACAAAAAAAGTTTATTAATTTTAACGGTTTATCTTCAACAAAAAATACGATTATTTTTGCCATCGGTGATTAATTGTAATTAAATTCATTAATAAGTTGTAAATGTGCAGGGTTCCTTATTTCCCGAAGTTTTTCTATTCCCCGAAGCGCAAAAAGTTAACCTTTCTTAATTGTCAATCCTTAAAACAATTTTTGGGAATAATAAAAGTATTGGGCGTATAACTTAAAAATGCGTGTTTAATAACTTATTTGGAGTGTAAATATCCACCGTTGGCCAAAGAACGCTCGAAATAAGTGGCAGGACTTTTATATTCTTCATGCAATTTTGTGAGATAATTTCGAAAAGTGTGAAAAAGTAGCATGAATTGATTTTAAGTTATAATAGAGGAAACATTAAAAAAGCGGCATATAAAGTAGCAAAGATTCATAAAAAAAAATAAAATTGTCACTTTTGGATCAGGGCAACGCTGTTCACAATTATATTTATATATCGTCTCTATCTACACTAGTCGGCATAAGTATTTTGACGAAATAGAAATCGTGCATTTTTACGTTTGATTTTTAAACGGCTTTTTTAAAACTTATATTGTAAGTTATAAATAAAATTAAAAAATAAACAAGAATTTTTAACAAAGCCGTTTAAAAATCAAACTAAAAATGCAGGATTTTTATTTCGGCAAAATACTTATGCCGACTAATGTATATAAAATATACATTTTTTTTGTAACCAGGGATGTTAAAGTGGGTACAATTGTACTTTTTTTGGTACATTTTGACCTTCTAAAGTACCGTGGTACTACCGTGACTCATTTGGTACAAATTAAAAATTTGTCATAGTTTCCCCTTTTTGAATTTTTAGTATAGCAAACAAATTATTGAGTGCTTTTCATTGCATTTATTTTTTTAATTATTATTTCTATCATCAGGATTGATAGCAAAATCATTATTGTTGCCAAACATTTTGTATGGGTTAGAGATTTAATCTAGTGAAAGTTCTGGAAATTTTGAGAAAATAAGGATTTGTTTTCATCGTATAATAAGGTTTGTTTACGGTTTAAATTTGAGAACTCCCATTACTTCATTTGTAGTTACTTTCTTAGGCATGAACTTTGACAGCTTTGTTAAATTGGGATTACTCTTGTTCTTCTTGAAAATAATTAAATATGGTGAGCCTGAATACCTTATGAGACTTTTCGCGTTTTCCCATTTTTCCAGAACAGCAAATTTAATAAGTCCAAGAATAAATACACTCTTTATGCACAGATCATTTGTTGCCAGAATTTTTAGGTTGTGGAACACCTCTTAGTAAGTTTAACAAAACTAAAGAATATTATTTTGAAAAATATTTAAAATAATGCGCTATAATTGTTACTGACTATTTGCTGATATTATTTAGAATAAACTTTAAGAAGTGCAGTTAATGTAAAGGTAAAATGTAATATGTATAAGAACTAAATAATCTAATTAAAGGTTTATTTTTCTTACTCGAGATTTTAATATGTAATCGTTTTTGGCCTATGTAGGTTTTTTGATTATTAATGAATAAATAAAAAGAAAATAAAAAGCCTTCTATTAAATTGCTTTTTTGTTCCGCCAAATAGCACTTAATTTTATGAAAAAAATGTTTTGGATGAATGGAACAAAAGTGGATTTATATATTTATAAAAAAAATAACCACAATACTAATTATCTCTACAAATAATATCAATATTTATATTGTTTAAGAAATTAAAGAAAATGCAAAACAATTTTTTATAACATTTTGCGAAGCTTTGAAAACAAAGGTCAACTTTAATAACGACGTTTTAATGTGGATCCATAAATTTACTCCTGAAAATTTTATGACAGGTATATCAAGTAGTATTGTACCTCTTCTACTTAAAATGTTCCCTAATAAAATTGCAAATTTTGATTCAATCAATAACCAATTAAGAGCTTTAGCTGATATCGAGCAACTGCAGTCGTTACAAACTAAAAACATTTGTAGTTCTTGGTTGGTAGTAGCTAATTTACAAAATGAGCTGAATGTCCATATGTTTCCTGATATTTCTTAAGTCGTTGCTGGAATTTTATCCATTCCACATTCGTCTGCAAATGTGGAAAAAGTTTTTTCTTTTTAAAATATAGTCACAACTAAGGAAATAAACAGACTACATGTGCCAACATTATCAAGTCTCATACAAACAAAGGATTGGTTAAGATCGACGAATTCATGCTGCTGTGATGTAAAAAATCCAAATAGTTTATTAACTAAACAAATATGTGCCTGATTTTGATCTCATATGTTTATAAGACTTGTATGTACCTTATTTTATTCATGCATGTTATGTATGTTAATGTTAAGTTTTGTTTTTTTTTTGTGCACAATTGAATTCTTATGTACTTTTTTGTTGTTTTAATGAATTAAATAAAATGGTACTGTGAAGGTCCAAAAAGTAAATTTTTTTAAAGTTGGTACAAAATTTAAAACCCCATTTAACATCCCTGTTTGTAACCAATAAACTTGAAACTACTGCACAGATTTTTACAAAACTGTATACATATATTCCATGACCGTAAAGGCTTCGTTAGCCGACCGTAAATGTAAAAATGTAAATGTAATGTAAACAGCTGATCGTTTCTGTTATATTGAAAGCAATACAAATGCTTAACTGACTGTAATGTCACTTAACCGTAACGTGCCAACCTGTAGAAAATAGAATTTCATTACGAGGTTACGTGACAGCTGTAGATAGTGATGTGCTGCATATATATTAATGGGAATGCGGGTAAATTCACTATTTTTCTTTGGTACTTTTTTCAGTAATAATATCTGTGGGCTTTTGACGAAATAACTTACAATACATACATATTATCTTTAATACAAATATATGTTTAGATGTATAAAATAAAAAAATGCATAAATGTACACAAACAAAAAAAAACTGTGGTTTTAATGGTATAAAAACCTAGTTTTGGGTATGCAAATTTTCAAAATAATATAAGTAAACGTGTATGTATATGCAATAATACATATTTGTTTACTGTAAATCTATAATAGAAATAATAAATATTAAATTATTTTTGTATTTATACATACAAGAAATACAGTCTTATTACCATTTAAATTAGTTGGTACTTTTCCTGGAAGGCGGTCACCATTTGAACCTTTAAATTCCCATCACTGTGTGTGTTGTTTTATGTATACTAATGTTTTTTGCTTATATTTTGAAAAACAGATGACACGTTCTTACATGCTCTATAAGTGCACAAACGAGCTTACAGTACGTTACGGTACGTTACATTACATTTACGGTCGGCTAAAGCGGTCTTAAGGAGTGCTTTTGTTTAGTTTTGCTGTTTTCCGACAGATGGCGCGAGTCTTAAAAAACTATTTATTGGTCTTAACAGGTGTTTTTGTATATATGGATGTGTTTTGAAAAATCACTTTATTTCTTCCACTGCCATGAAGGATTTAGGTAGAAAACTTAAGAGGGGTAATAAAAAATACCCAATATCAGAAAAACTCCAATAGAGAAAGGCTTCAGATTGGGTGTACGCTTTTTTAAAAATTATTTGCGTTGTTTAGCCTGGCGAATAGCAGGCGGAAAGAAGGGTATTCCATTACAAGAAAATTCACTTTTAAAAATTGTATGCCAAATCAAACCTAATTAGGGATCAGCAGTGTGTTCAAAAAATAAACATTTGCATATCAATATTTATTAAAATTCAGTATTTCAAATACATTATTTTAACAGAAATATTTTATCAAAATAAGTTCCACAATCACATCGACATATTGTTCGCCATTCATTTGAAACAAATCGAGTAAGAATATTACGCTCACAACAATTTCAAGAGGAACCCTCAGCAGTTAACGATTACATTAGATTGCGACTATCACCTATGCGAAATGCGATATGAAAAAAAGCATCTAAAAACAAGGCAAGCAAGAACATCTATACATACACTTACCGAACAGTATTTACATTTCGGCATTTAACTACGACCTAACAATTGATTACGACATTTGTTTTCGATAAAACTTTTCCAATTTATTGCTTGTACTTCCCGAAGGTACAAAACTGGAAGGATGGGATGGAGTACCACCTATGCAATTTTTTTAAATGCTTCTTTTAATTCGTTCCGATGAGGTAGCGAAACCCACCGAGATAAGCTTATGGTTTATAAATTGCACAAACTCTAAAGATTTGGGATTGATGTTAAAAACTAAATCCCATCGAATACAACGCTCAGCTCCTCAAATTGCCTTAAAATGCTTAAACATATATTTCGAACAAAAAATTATCTCTCATTTTATTCGACATTGAAAAGTTAATTACATTTAATGTGAGGATAACTTTAATTAAAGTTGAAAAGAGGTTCTCGAAGTTTTCCTTCTAAAAGTTCCCAAGAATTATAAAAATATTTTTCCCGGAAATTTTTTTCCGAATAGGAACCCTAGTTGCTAGTAAAATCAAATATTGAAGCTTTCATTTGATTTTATCTTTTAATAAAATACACAACAAATTAAATTATTATTTAGTGATTTACAAAATATTTGATTTATTTGATAGATATTTGACATGTTTGTTTATAACTTAAAGGTTTGATTCATAAATTATTGCAAGTGGTAGATTTGGAGGGCGCAGAGCTAAACCGCACCATGCCATAAAATATAATATATGCGAAATTCTCCGCAAAGTTTAACGTTATTCAGCTTTATAACTCTATAAATCAAAAAGTGTCTCGTTCCTAAAGTAACAATAATAATGACAAGTCATTGGCCCCAGAAATTAAATGCAGTTCCTCAACCTAAAAATATTTTCGAATTTTCTTTGTTGACTTGGTTCGCTTCTGAGCCCTCCGTTTCACGGGTTTTAGTTTTAATTTTGTTGGTTTATTTTAACCTGATTTTAAAATATATCACGTTTAATGAAATAATGGAATCCTCGTATGCAATGTTTCGTTTCAGAACTATTTACAGACAAAGTTTCGAAAATGTTTATAGGCTAGGTAAGGTTAAGAAGGGTTATGCGCCCAAGGGCGCATCTCCACTCGGAGACCAATGAGGTCAATTGTGAATCCCTTCAGTATAGGAAAAGAGAAAAATGAGAGCTAAAGAAGAAAATAGACCTAAGGTTTGATAGAGATAGATAGATACTGCGTAGGACAAGTCCCCCTACGGTCCCCCAAACAGAAACAGCCGTCCTATTTCCCTGACAAAGCCCAGTAGATCGGTTGAATTACATCCAGCGATACACGCCAGTTCGTCGCGAAATCTAGCCCCTAGCCATTTCTGCCTGGGACCCTGCATCCTAGGCACAGTACATGCTCAGCCGTCTCTAGCTACTCGGCATCCCCGCACAGCCTGCAGAAGTCCGGTATGGTATTTTCCCATTTACCCATAAACGCCCTAACAGAACAATGCCCCGTCAGGAACCCTATAAGGGTCCTGAGACTACTCCTATCCAATCCTTATAGAACCCTGGTTGCCCCTGCATCCACCCCATAAGGCCCTCGATACCCTGCAATACGTTCTATCCCTCTAGGACCGGTTAGCGGCATCACGGAATCTTTCCCATATCACCCCATAGTAGTGACATAAGGGAGGTTCCACCCCTCTGTCCCTTACCTCTAAGTCTAGAATAGAACCCCTCTCGCGAGTTCGTCCGCAACCACGTTGCCATCCACCTTGCAGTGTCCTGGTACCCAACACAGCCTTATAGTGAATGCCAACATGAGCTCTCTTTGAGCATTCCCACACCGTGCGACCAGGCACGATCGCACCGTATGATTTAACAATGCTCTTAGCGCAGCCTGACTATCGACGTAGATTATCACCACAGATCTCCCTACGATGTGACTCAGTATCACTTCCGTCGCCTTCCAGATCGGTAGGATCTCAGCCTGGAAGACACCGCACTCATCCGGGAGTCTGAATGAACTTTTCACGTCAGTGTCAGCAATAAAAACACCAGCTCCAGTGCCAGTGTCCATCTTGGACCCGTCCGTATGTACTGCCTACCCCTGAAACAGTCCGTTGGATCCACGCCAGACTTCCCTATCCGGGAACTCCACTGATGGTGAAAATGTTTATACTTTTGCTGCAATTTTGAAAAAAAATTCAAGAATTTTTTATGTGATACTTGCCCAACAAACTATTAATTATAAAAAAATTAAGTTTTTGAAAATTTAATCAGGCTTAATTCTTCAAATTTAATTTTCATTAGATTACACTGTCACACACACAAAAAAATAGCAATGTTTTGCCAACTGATTCTTGTAGAGGGGATGTAGACCCCTCTACATGAATTTAAATTTAATTTTGTTTGACAGGTTTATTTTTAGTGAAGGAAGGAATTTACAACATGAAACGAATTAAATTTTTTTGATAATTTTATTCTTGACTGAGCACGGAATTGAAGAAATTAAAAAACAGTTAAATATTATGGCTTAGTTTCGTACACTACATAATTTGGAAAACACTGTGGACATCAAAATTGTTTTTTACAAAAAAGTAATGCACTTTTTATGCGAATGAGAATCATAATCGTATATTGGAAAAAACAGAAAACTTAATAATTAAATATTAAAAATATACATAAATAAAATTAAAATATAAATGAAGATAAAAATTTTGTTTTAGTCAACTGTTTAAAGTTTTGTATTTCAGTGGTTGAAAAAAGGCGGGAGCAAAAACTTTGTTATGTGATTTTCATTAACTTAAGGAGCCTGTACACGGTGAATATGCTTCTCGTGTACGTATGCTGGACGTAATATTCGCCGCCTTATCTAAATTTTTTGATTTTCCGTCCAGCATCTTCGGTGTCACACATCCAAACACATTTTCACTAATCACAATACAAAATGGAGAGAAATACAGAAACGAGCTACATCTTCGTTTCTGTAGCTGTAGCTCGTTTCTGGATTTCTCTCATCGTAAAATTTCTCACATGAAGTGTGAAACGAAAATTTCCATCGTTTCTGGATTTGTGAGAAAAAAGTGTTTCTGTATTTATATGCAAGAACAAACAACACAGATTGTGTTTTAACTGGAATACATCCAGTAATTAAGTGTCAAATTTAAGCGAAACGTCAGATTTGACGATTTTTTGTTCCGAAATTGGCAAAGTGCCGATTTGCTGATTTTTTCTAGTGACGATGTTATTCAGTCTTCGAAATGAAACATTTTTAAATATTTTTATATGTTTGTCTATTAGGCACCACAGAAAAAAGATATCTTTAGAAACAAGGCAGCATTAATTTTTATATAAGTTGATCCATTTCGAGGTTCCCTACTTTTAAAAAAAAAAAAAAAAAACAGAAAATTCAAATTAAATGGGGACTGTTTATTATTATTTGAAAGAACATTCTTTGCCATTTATTTTTTGAAGATTATGTCTATCAAATGTTGGTTTTCCTCCAAGGCCTGAATCGAAGCGGGTTTGTCCGTATAAACTTCAGACTTTACATATCCCCACAGGAAAAAGTCTAAAGGTGTGATATCACACGATCTTGGTGGCCAATCGATCGGCACAAAACGTGAAATTATGTGCTCACCAAAGCGTTCTCTCAATAAATCCATTGATTGATGCGATGTGTGGGAAGTCCGTCTTGCTGAAACCAAATGTCGCCAAGATCACGAGCTTCAATTTCAGGCATCAAATAGTCAGTTATCATGGCACGATAACGGTCGCCATTGACGGTTACGTTCCCACTGTCATCATTATTAAAGAAATATGGACCGATGATTCCACCGGCCCACAAACCACACCAAACCGTTGTTTTTTCTGGATGAAGCGGCAGTTCTTAAATCTCTTTAGGTTGACCTTCGTCCCAAATTTGGCAATTTTGTTTGTTTACATACCCATTGAGCCAGAAATAGGCCTCATCGCTGAACTAAATTTGCCTCGAAAACGTCGGATCTTCTTGGAACTTTTCAAGAGCCCATAGAGCGAAGCGATGTCGCTTGGGAAGGCGTAAGTCTTTCCATTATGAAATGCCAAACAATACTAAACAAAAATAACATGACAGCATTAAACGACTCACACGTGATTTGTCCAAAAAAGGCTATTGAAAAAAGTATCTCTACTTGAATCACCCTATATTTATCACTATTGTGAAAATTGCTTATCTGTTCCCTAAAAATGTAGCAAAACCAATATTTCGAGGTAAAACTGTTTAATTTTTATTTCCTTAGATTATTTAATACATTTGTTTATGTGATCAAAACATTGAACTATTACCCCACTTCCTCAGGGAAAAAACACAATCTGAAATCTTAAATTGTTATCGATTAAAAGAAAAAATAAAAATAGACCTCAAGCTTAAATATGTATTTACAAAATACCCATGAACTTAAGCTATGTTTTGTTTTGATTATATTTTAATAAAAATCGAACAAAATTTGTCAGAATTAATTTTAAATTTTCCGATTTTTTAAAACAAAAAGAGACGATTTTTTTATTTTTTCTTAGGAAATTAAGTATTTTTTCACAAATTTATCTGGCAGCCCTGCACCAAACAAAAACAATGAAAGGCAAAAAAAAATTGTTTTTATCATTAAATTTCTTTCTTTTCAAATTAAAAAATAATAATAAACATTCTTGTGTACATACATGTGTATATGTAATACATATATGCATATTATGTATATATGTACATACATAATTATTTTTCAGATAATTTCGGCTACATTTTTTAAAATTTTATTTTTCTCGCATCAATTGCAAATGTGACTGATTTTGACCGTTCTTGTGAGAAACTTTTTGCAAAATATACACGCAGAGAAAAACCATTTTTCAATATGATCACCTCCAACAAGACTATGATTACCGAAACATATTATGGTTAATATAACCATATTATATTCACCGGCAACCATATTATGGTTAAATTAGTCATCCATCACGAAGCCACAACCATATTATGTTTGCCTGCAGACATGTAATGGTTAATTATAATAAAAGTATGTTTAACGCTTATAATAGCATGGTTGTTTTTCAACCATAGTATGTTGCTCTTAGAAAAGAGGAAAATACAATTGTTTATTTAAAAACAAATTATTGTCATATTTAACCATAACATGTTTAGAGGCAACCATAATATGGTTGTGGTTTCGTGATGGATGACTAATTTAACCATAATATGGTTGCCGGTGAATATAATATGGTTAAATTAACCATAATATGTTTAAAAATTTTCGGTAATCATAGTCTTGTTGGAGGTGATCATATTGAAAAATGGGTTTTCTCTGCGTGTAGTTACAGAAACACTTTCTCACATCCTTCCAATAATTGCTGGAAAAATTTTTAAATGACACTAATTTTTTCTGTTGTTAATATTATTAAAGCCAGCAGAGTAGCATTTTGTGCTATGAAAATAATATTTGAAATTATAAATTATTTAAAAATTTTTCGATATTGCAGAATAAAAATTTTACAAACATTTTTTTTTAAAAGTTTATAAATGCAGACAGCATTAAATAAATTGAAAATTTATTGAACTTAGAAAATTGTACTTTAGAAAAACAATTGTTGCCACATTCTATACGATTTAATGCAACTGTTTAGTGGTGGAAATAGTTTTATACTCCAATACATTTGAAAAAAATCGTACTAGTACAAACATGAGTTAGGCACCACTGACATTTGAGTTATGAACCTGTCAAAGAGTCGTTATACTAGTTGTAAACTATGCACTTATGTGAGAAAAACCATTTTTTGTTTCATATTGCACGGGTTTTGTTCCGAATCACTTGTTTCATGCGGGAAATTTTACGATGCGAGAAATACAGAAACCGTCTACAGGTTTGTAAGGGAAAAACGTAAACATTTCGTTTACCATATCGCTTACGGAAGACATAAATTTTATATGCCGTGTTCCCACTTTGAAGCAATACATTTTTGACATTTAAAGCGCTTTATTCAGCACATTTAAAAATTGGCAAAGGTAACGATCAACTTTGCACACCGAATTTTTTGTTACCGTTATTCTTTTATATGCTCCCTCACAAGCCTGATTCGTAGTAAGGGAATGTGATCATCGAATTTTTTATTTATTTTTTATAATTTATAAAGCATTCGTTCACTTACTTACCTTACTGCATCTCTGTATGTCTTATTGCGTAGCGCATAAATGTGTGCTTTCTTTTAAAAAATAACATCAGTGCTTCGCAAACTAGTAAATTTGTTTTTATTGGGATACTACGCAGTGATGCCAACTTAGTGCTTTTGCCACTATTTATGGTGCTTTTTGATGCCTCGAAGCGCCAAAATGTTATATTTAAAGCCAAAAAAAGAAAAAGCACTAACTTAGTGTTTTTTCAAGTTTTCGCTAGTGCCTTTTTACAATTTTTATTTTTTTCTACAATTTTTTTAATTAATTATGCACAAGAATTTTGTTAAATGTAATACAATCTTTTGGTATGGCAACTGTTTATTAAGTAAGCTCACTTCAAAGGAATCGCCCAGACTGGCAATTATTGTTGCGGCAATTCTTGAGTTTATTGGTGAGAGAGGTTAGAACATTGGCCAACGAACAGATCTTTTTGGATAGAAGAAGTCAACGATTTTAAAATTTCAATATTTTAAAGGTTCAATAAAACAAATACAGTTTTAGATTTGTCAAATTTTGTATTAAAAATTCTAACGCCAAAGTTGAAAGAAAATTTAGTTCGATGAACTACAGTATGTCCAAAATAAGAAACGGTTTATCCTTGAACTCTATTAATTCAATTCCTTACATTAAATATGAACTTCGTCGACACCATTCATGCTGTAATGATTTCACTCTACCACCTAGTGTCTGCAGTGATATATTTTCGAATGAAACATATAAAAAATCACAATATTACTTAAAAACTGTTTTATGACCCAATTCAAACTCAACTTGTGATGATCCGTATGATTTGGATGATGTTATTTTTATTGAAGATAATAATAATTTTTAATAACACATTTAAAAATTTTTATATACAACTCTAAATATATTTATTATTTACTTTTAAATCATATACCATGTTCTTATAAAAACTTTTTTCTACCTGTTTAAATTTTTAGTTCTGAAATAAAATAACAATATTATCAAAGTTGTTTGTGGGAATACTATTATTTATTAAAAGATTTTGTTTGTTGTGCTTAATTCCCTTTTTAAATAATTGATAAAAAATACTGAAATTTATTGTTGGAGGATAAGCTGTTCCTATGCGCATTTCACTGGTTGCTTAGGCCAGATCATCAGGAAACGTTCTCCTAAATAATTTTAGAAAAGCCAAAGCTATCAGCAAACAAAACTACAGAGGGAATGAGTATTACCTACAAACACTCAGAAAGTCTTGTTTGCAACGATATCAAGGCTTAAACAAAATACCATACAATAAATCAGTGATGAGTTTTATCTTTTCTTACATTTCCCGCTACCGGCAAATTGTTTTTATTTTGATTTCTTGCGAAAACAATAAAAGCACTTTGTTTTTGTTTTTAATATGTTTTTTCTTTACCCACTTACAACTACAATTAATGTTGGGAGAATTCCAAATAATTGTAGCGGGAAATGTAAGAAAAGATAAAACTCATCACTGATTTATTGTATGGTATTTTGTTTAAGCTTAGATATCGTTGCAAACAAGACTTTCTGAGTGTTTGTAGGTAATTCTCATTCCCTCTGTAGTTTTGTTTGCTGATAGCTTTGGCTTTTCGCATAGGAACAGCTTATCCTCCAACAATAAATTTCAGTATTTTTTATCAATTATTTAAAAAGGGAATTAAGCACAACAAACAAAATCTTTTAATAAAATAACTATTTTATTTTATAGTTTTAAAAACCTTATAAATTGTGTTAATTAAAGTTATGTAAGAAAATGGTCCCCTAACAACAACCTCGACATTTTTTTAAAAAAATTTGGTAACTTGTTTTGTGTTCAATTATCGATTAAATTGAAAAAATGGCTTAGTGCTTTTTTACGCCTTTTTTGCTTGAAATAGTGCTGTTAAGTGCATTTTTAAAATTGTAAAGCGCTTTTTGCTCTAAAAAAGTTGGCATCACCGATACTATTATAGCTCTTGATGAGAAATGCTTGACCGTGTACATATCCCTTAAGAGTGCTGAACTCAGATCTGCTAACAGATTAATTCTACCACGTCTAGTTTTTTATGCGCTATACAAATATTTCGCCCGAAATTAGGCGGTACCTTATTAGTACTATTTTTTGTTTTTAAAAATTCATAAGCATTTTTGAAAGACAAAGTTATGATGAAGTGTATTGGCATAGCCGCCTTATTTCGGGAGAAATATTTGTCAAGCGCATAAAAAAAAACTAGACGGGATAGAATCAATTTGTTAATAGATCTGAGTTCTGTACGCTTGAGTCAATGAAAATCACAAAACAAAGTTCTTGCTCCCGCCTATTTTCGCAGACCAGAGTAATTTGGAAACTGAATAAATAAAAAAATTTTAAATGAATAAATAAAAAAAAAGAATGTGAGAAATAATTATTTTTATTAGTTACTTTTTTTTACATTTTTTTTTTTTTTTAATAAATTTCATAAGGTGAATTTTTGGTTAATAGTGAATTAAAATTGAAGCTATAGATACATTTGTACATATCTATAGCTTAAGCAAAAATAGTATGTGAAATATTGAAGGAATAGAACTATTACAAAAAAGCTTTATAAAATTAAAGTTTACCTCATGGAATTCATTTGAAATATAAAAAATTTCTGAAATAAAATTTTAGGGACCAGGTTTTAACAAAGATATGGATACCCATTAACACTAAGGGCGTTATGTTGTAAATCACTTCACCTTGTATTGAAAAATTTTCATATAACAATTTTTTGAATTTGAAAAAATTTTTATCAATATATTTTTAATTGAGGTGAAGGGTTTTACAAAATAAGGGCGTAAATCATTAATCCTTTAAGATAATTTAAATCTATTAGTTTTGTGTTGATCATCCCAGTGCAACTTTTGGTCTTAAGTACCTTAGTTTTAATGTAAAATCTACAGATATTTTCTAGTTTCTGATAATTTTATAATATCTTCATTTCTTATATAAAAAAGTGTATCATCAGATTTGTTGTTGTTGTAATTTTGTTGACATTTGCAAATGACAATTTAATAATTAAAGTAATGACAAACTGCATTTAATCAAATAAATATGCGTGCAAATCAATGCATGCACACATACACATTCTCACACATATTCATATATACCGGGTGTTTCATTAAGTGCTTTATATTGACACTAGCTGAACCCGGCAAACGTTGTCTTACCCTCAAATGTTTTTTATACCCACTCCATAATAGTAGAGAGGGTATTGTGCTTTTAATACACCGATAGACTTACAATCACTTTCTGACCAAAGTTTCTTCCTCTACATCGGGTTTAAAAATTTATTTTTTTTCATGGAAACTTAAATTTTTTACGTAAGCCGCAGCCGATAACTAACCATGTCTAAAAAAGTATACTGTTCTGGTGGTTCTGGGAAATCTTTCATAAGTTTCAGTTAGAATAATAAAGTTTAAAACGTTTTAAATTTATAACATTTCAAAGCACACAATTTAAAATTAAAATCCAAATAAACTGTTTGTTTGAATTGTTTACTACAGTGTTCTATGATAACACAACGTTAAAGTATTTTACAGTGTTCCGTCCGTTTTTAAAATAAGACCACCTTGTATGTATTCGCCTTGTGATGTAAGAAAATGCTTAATATTTTGACAATTTGTTTTTTTCAAACATCTAGAAAACAAATTTTCATGAGGAAAAATGCATGTGAAAATTCTAAGTTTATGTAAAATGTCTCCGCAAATATGAATATCTAAATAACATTATATTAGCGCTGCATATCGGGTTCATTCATACATTCACAAAAGAAATAAATACCTTATAAGTTCCGGCAAATTAGACTTACTGCCTACCTCCGATGTGCGAATGAATTCTTTCTTTCGTACAAATACATTTACAACAAAAACAAAGTTTTTAGAATTTGTTTTTGTTTTAAATGTATTTGTTCAAAAGAAACAAAACTTTCGCACATTGGAAAAATGCTTTTAAATGAAGAATTTTGTTATTAACTTGATCCCAGCGCTATCTACCGGGTCAAAATTTTATCAGGAAACTTATTTTGGTTTAATAAATATATTTTGTGAATTTACGCCAAATCGTACCATATTTAAAAAAAAAATTTAAATATCACAACAGCGCCATCTATCGGGATTAAACTTAAGAGAAACATAGTTCCAGACTGAACTAATTTATTGTCCAAGTTTGGTGTCAATCGGTCCAGAGGTTCTTGAGTTCTACGAACACGTACCCGTCACAAAAGTTTTTATATATAATATACTTACATATATGAAAACTATATATTATCAGCCATTCCACAGAGTACAATTCCGTTCGGAAACGGAATTCATTCCGTATTTTGGTGCTTCAGAAAATTACGAAAAAACTTTGTGGAATGAAACCATTTTTGTTTTCATAAACGGAATGGGTGTTTTCTGTATCTTAAAGGCCAAAACACTATCAAAATATACTTTCTACCAATAAACAAATATGTTTTCTTCGGTTCCGAACGGAACCATTTCGAACGGAATTGTACTCTGTGACATGGCTGTATATATAGATTAAGCAAACTACATATCGCATGATTATAAAGATTAATTCATAATTTGAAAATGTTCATTAGAAGCAAAACTATTTTTAGTTTAATGTTAAATGCATATAAAGAAGACTTTTTAAACCAACCGTTTCACTACCAAAAAGCTTGTCTACTTTTTGGCACGTTATTTTTACAGCGGGTAGATATGAATATTAAGTGTCGCTTTTTTCCAAATAGTGAAAATAAAATACTTTAAGTGAATACCATAGCTGCTTATTATGAATATTTTTACTACAAATATTTGTTAAAGCTAAATTAAACTATAATTTTATCAGAATATGAAGAATACAAAATAACAAAAATCATTTGATATCGGTAATAACATGAACTGAAATCTAATTTTGGTAATTTTAAATTAAATACTTAAAGATTTGGTTTATTTGCTTGTTGGCCAAGTTTAATCACATTTCACTTCCATGAATTTGAATAAAGTTATTGTCAATATAAATTATTTTAATATAATTTTACTAAGATAAAGATATAAGAATTTTTTTTTTTATATACATTCACAAAAGTTTTTGTAAAATAATCAACTTAAAAAAATTCAAATTATTTTCCTTTGGGCACTGCTACACGTTCAATAAATATCGTGATATTTCTAGTATCACGATATTTATTGAACGTGTAGCATGCAATATTGATGGATCGCGATCCATATCGCATAATAGCCTAATTTGATGTGATCCATCAATATGGATCGCGATCCAAATATCACAATATATATTGAACGTGTACCAGTGCCCTTTGGTTTGATTCAAAGAAAAATTTTCGTTTTTATCGATATATTATATTATCGACAAATAATATAATCCAACAAAAACCCTTCCAAATAATTTAATTTAAAAAAAAAACTGAAGTTTTTGATATTTTAATTAGGCTTAATGCCCCTAATTTCTACTAACAGATATCTGGTCGTGTTCGTACCTAACAGTTATCTTTACTTATCCAGTAACACTTTTTTGTCAATTTCAACGTTAAATTGGCCCACGTGAATTAACTATCGAAAATCGATGGTTTAAAATACACTACACTTTACCCCGTAGGTAGACAAAGGTTTTAAAATACGTCACACAATAGATATCTATACACAGCTAGATATCTATTTGTAGAAATTACGGGCATAAGTTCATCAAAGTTAATTTTCATAAAATTATTTTTATTGAAGGAAGGAATTTACAACATGAAATTAATAATTTTTTTTTTTAAATTCTTGAATGAACATGGGAGTGAACTCGGGTCGAATTTACATGTTTCGAGAATAACCACGTTCCCATGATCAGAATTTTTTGCGTTCAAAAGTTTGCTCCAATGCGGCGACTACCAGTCTATAGTCAAACATCAATATTTAACCAATGGTATTGGTAGATCGAAATTTGCTGTAATTGATTATCAATTTTCAATTTTTATTTACATTTTTTTTCCTAACCTTTTGTTTTTTCATACTTCTTGTCAAGACTTTGTGTTGAAAACTTAAGTACATTTGTTTCTTATGTTCTTTTCCTTTTTATCTTTTTCCAGTTGACGTTTCTTTGTACAACTTGAAGGACAAATGTAAACATATAGATCTTGTGCCATAGCTATTGTCTAACAATTATGATTTTAATTGAACTGTTGGGTTTTAATTGAAGTTTTTGATATTTTAATTAGGCTTAAGTTCATCAAATTTAATTTTCATTAAATTATTTTTATTGGAGGAAGGAATTTGCAACATGATTTGAATTAAATTTTTTTTTTTTTTGATAATTCTTGACTGAACACAGGATTATACTCGGGTCGAATTTAATTTTTTCACTAAATTATTTTTATTGAAGGAAGGAATTTACAACATAAAATGAATTAATTTACTTAAAAACCAACAGTTCCATTAAAGATCACAATTGGTAAAAAAAAAACTATAAAAACTTTCATTCAACAAAAAACCTTCCAAATAATCTTATTTAGAAAAAAAACTATAAGTATTTTAATTTATTTTAAAGAAAAAGAATATTGTAAATTTGTTCAATATTTTAAATAAAAATAACTATAAATTTTCTGACGCGTTTCGATAGTAACCACACTATCTCTTACATGTTTTTTTTTTAAGGACATGTATTAAAACAACCAGTATATTTCTTCTCATAAAGAGCTCAACGAAACTATTGGGGGATTCACAAGGTGTCATAAAGTCATATGTCTTAAAATAATAACATGAAAAAATACTACTGTTGTGAGCAACCCCTCATAATTTAATGTGCTATTAATTACGACAGCACAATAAACATAGCAAGCAACGTTCTATTTATTTAAGACACTTTTTGTTTACAAACCAACAACAATATTTTTAAACCATTGTAAAATGTTAGAACATTATGACAATAAACCATGATAGCACACCTTGTGAATACCCCATATATGTAAGTTACAGCGTGAAAAAAACAAATGTTTTATGCAATTAAAATTTCACAACTAACGTTCGAAGATTACGAAAGAAGGGTTTTATGTCTTGGGACTTAACCCCTTCCGTTTGCGAATCTTTTTTGATAGCAAAAAATCTCACCCAGATGTGTAAGAAAAATTTCCGGGAGTTTTCTTCATTCTTCTTTTTTAAATTGTCTTTTCTTTGTTTCTGGATGCAAATGAAAAGGCTGTATTACCATCTGAAAATGAACTATTATCATAGCTCAGTGATATTGATATACCTTTAAAAACTTAAAGAAATATACTAGAATCTATGAATTTTTTTTTTTAATGCACCAATTGAAGCACAGCCGCGAATAACGTTTTAAGTTACAA
This sequence comes from Pollenia amentaria, assembly GCA_943735925.1. Classification (NCBI taxonomy): domain Eukaryota; kingdom Metazoa; phylum Arthropoda; class Insecta; order Diptera; family Polleniidae; genus Pollenia; species Pollenia amentaria. The sequence goes on along the minus strand of OX031008.1, from coordinate 190,673,506 downwards.
AATAAATATTTTTCAGGAGAGCAAAAAAACGTTTTTAGAAGGCAGTATTATTTATTTTTTAATTTTTTTTTTAGATTATCAAAAATAATGACAATAAAAACTTTTATGCAAAATATCAAGTAAATCGAATCTAAAATAACATGCTTAATTACAGTTTATATTCTTTTTTTTTAGTAGAAAAACGTTTCATATCCACAATCGCGATGTCATTTAAAACGTTTTTCCACTACGCAAGCGGCTTTTAGAACGTTATTCCACCTTGAAAAACCAGTTCGTTTGTATCACTTTGTTAGTAGCTTACAACGTTCTTCCACTGGCTGACTCTTTGTATCGCATTTTGATGGCGTAAAGTTGCATAATTTTGGGTGAATTGACGTTAAAACAGTGTAAGAGAGTAATGTTAACGCTAATCTGCAAAAAAACTGTTTTTGCAAAAAGTGGCTTTTACAACGTTATTCGCGGCTTTGCTTCAATTATAACTTCAGCACCAGTCGAGAGACTTTTTCATTAGCAGGATTATTGAATAGCCATGAAGAAATTCTTTAACTGATGATCATTTTGAACAACTATTAATTTTTAAAACACTTTTTAAAATAAATTTCTGTATTGTTCTGCAAGGCTAGACATTGTTTTAATTTTAATAAAATAGTAATAGTAAAATTAAATTACTTGTTAAATGTTTTTAAGCATATAAAAAATTTTTTTTTTTTTTTTTTTTTTAAATTTAATCTATTTGATAATTTATAGTTTGAATATTCTTAATTTGTTTATAGTTTGTTTGAATACATTTTTTTAGTTTGAATAAGATTTGTTTGCATTTTAATAAAATAAAAATAAATATTATTCAGGTTTTTTATATTCAAATATATTCAATTTTATTATGTTTCAACGAATATTAATAAATTGTATATTGAACGTAAAAAGAGAACTCAATTTACAATTATGGTTTTTCCATCGAAAATAAATTGATTCAAGAAAAAATAATTTATAAAAAATTTATAAAAAAAAATATAGAATTTTGATTGATTATATTTACAGCTTAAAATATTAACTAAAAACTAAATTTTTTATTGAATTCACATCTTTTAGCTATGGTTAATAGACTCTTAAGGACCAAGTGCGATATGTGTGTACGTATTAGATAACATCGAACATGAGATAATATCGAAATTATGTATTTGCTTACAATATACTAGAATCTATGAATTTTTTTTTTTAATGCACCAATTGAAGCACAGCCGCGAATAACGTTTTAAGTTACAAAATAAATATTTTTCAGGAGAGCAAAAAAACGTTTTTAGAAGGCAGGATTATTAATTTTTTAATTTTTTTTTTAGATTATCAAAAATAATGACAATAAAAACTTTTATGCAAAATATCAAGTAAATCGAATTTAAAATAACATGCTTAATTACCGTTTATATTCTTTTTTTTTAGTAGAAAAACGTTTCATATCCACAATCGCGATGTCATTTAAAACGTTTTTCCACTACGCAAGCGGCTTTTAGAACGTTATTCCACCTTGAAAAACCAGTTCGTTTGTATCACTTTGTTAGTAACTTACAACGTTCTTCCACTGGCTGACTCTTTGTATCGCATTTTGATGGCGTAAAGTTGCATAATTTTGGGTGAATTGACGTTAAAACAGTGTAAGAGAGTAATGTTAACGCTAATCTGCAAAAAAACTGTTTTTGCAAAAAGTGGCTTTTACAACGTTATTCGCGGCTTTGCTTCAATTATATCTTCAGCACCAGTCGAGAGACTTTTTCATTAGCAGGATTATTGAATAGCCATGAAGAAATTCTTTAACTGATGATCATTTTGAACAACTATTAATTTTTAAAACACTTTTTAAAATAAATTTCTGTATTGTTCTGCAAGGCTAGACATTGTTTTAATTTTAATAAAATAGTAATAGTAAAATTAAATTACTTGTTAAATGTTTTTAAGCATATAAAAAATTTTTTTTTTTTTTTTTTTTTTAAATTTAATCTATTTGATAATTTATAGTTTGAATATTCTTAATTTGTTTATAGTTTGTTTGAAAACATTTTTTTAGTTTGAATAAGATTTGTTTGCATTTTAATAAAATAAAAATAAATATTATTCAGGTTTTTTATATTCAAATATATTCAATTTTATTATGTTTCAACGAATATTAATAAATTGTATATTGAACGTAAAAAGAGAACTCAATTTACAATTATGGTTTTTCCATCGAAAATAAATTGATTCAAGAAAAAATAATTTATAAAAAATTTATAAAAAAAAATATAGAATTTTGATTGATTATATTTACAGCTTAAAATATTAACTAAAAACTAAATTTTTTATTGAATTCACATCTTTTAGCTATGGTTAATAGACTCTTAAGGACCAAGTGCGATATGTGTGTACGTATTAGATAACATCGAACATGAGATAATATCGAAATTATGTATTTGCTTACAATTCCTATGGCTGGTGGCATTTTGTATCATAATCGAATGTTTTAGGAACCAGATTCAACAGCAAAATAACCGCATATGAGCTCATTTTTCGATGATATATGAGACTCTCGTTGTAAGATTTAATGGTACCCTACCATTAAATCACCTCAAAGAATAGTTTGTGGTACAATTTGTTGATTGTTTTGAGTATATCAATGAATCATATGTGAATCCTTTTTTATCGCGCTAGTGATACATTTAAATTCATAGCATTTAGAAATTAATAGCTTAAAATATTAATGAATCATATATGAATCCTTTTTTAATCGCTCAAGTGATTGATCAGTTTTTAACCATCAAAAGTGATCTGAAAAGACTCATTTAGGTGATTTTTACAAAAAATTATCACCCAAATGCTAGCTGGGATATGTCGTAATGTTCAAAATGAAACATGGTGCAAATGTCCACCGCGGTAAATTTCAAAAAATGGAGCACAAATTATGTATGTATGTACACAAGAATGTGTATTATTTTTTTTTTATTTGAAGAGAAAGAATTTAAATGATGAAAATAAGTAAAACACAATTGTTATATTTTCTTATTTTAAGTTTTTTAAGCCCTTTATTGTTAAATTTGTGAAAAAACCCCTAATTTTTAAAAAAAAAAAAAATTTTGTTTTAAAAAATCGAACAATTTAAAATTAATTTTGACAAATTTTGTTCGATTTCTACTAAACATAATAAAAAAAATATTTAAAGTTCATGGGTAAAATACATGTTTTATACATACATACATACTTAAGCCTATAGTACACGGCATGTAAAAAGACACATGCGCATGTGGTTCTGACGTAATTTTGACGTCAATGCAAAGCCACAATAAACATTGCGTGTTGTGTGATGACGTCAAAATTACGTCAGAACCACATGCGCATGTGTCTTTTTACATGCCGTGTACTATAGGCTTTAAACTTGAGGTCTATTTAAATACAAATATTTATTTTATTTTTTCTTTAATCCGATAACAATTTAAAATTTCAGATTGTTTTTTTTCCTGAAAAAATTACGCAAAGTCGTGATTAAATATCATATTGGAATAAAACTAACACTTTTGGCCAAAAAAAAGGCAAAAATTTCCTATAGTGCATTGACTGAAAAATGGAGTAATAGTTTAATGTTTTTATCACATAAACAATTGTATTAAATAATTTAAGGAAATAAAAATTAAACAGTTTTCCTTCAAAATTTTAATTTTGCCGATAAATTTTTTAAGCTGCCTTTTTTAAAGATATAGTTTTTCCGTGGTGCCTAATACACAAACATATAAAACTATTTAAAAATTTTTTATTTCGAAGACTGAATAATATCGTCACTAAAAAAAATCAGCATATTGCCACTTTGCCAATTTTGGAACAAAAAATCTTCAAGACGACGATGAATCGTCAAATCTGGCAGCCTTATTTTTATTATATGTGACAGCGCATAGAGAAAGGGACCAGTAAGGTAAAGGGAACAGTAAAAACCAACTACACAAAACAAGAGATAGGGACGACCTACGCGCGTTTTCAAGGTTGACCAACACGTTCCTGACGTCATGAGATGTGTCGCTTTCAAATGAGATCAATACCAACACGCTCAGTGATGGTACACCAAAGATACACGTATTTAAATCTTTAAAATGGCTCTCCTGAACAAAACCCTTAGGTCCCTTTCTATTTTGCGCGTCACATATCTATTTGTTTCGTTGACGTTTCGCTTGCATTTTACACTTAATTACTGGAAGTATTCCAGTTAAAACAGAATCTGTGTTTACTGTTCTCGCATTCAAATACAGAAACACTTTTTTCTCACAAATCGAGAAACGATGATTTTTTTGTTTCACACTTAATGTGAGAAATTTTGCGATGTGTGAAATACAGAAACGAGCTACTGGCTTCAACTTAAAAGACGCTGAAAGTTAAAAATCTATATCAAACAGTGACTTTTTTTTGGCATTCATTGGAAACTCCTGGATCTCAGTTTTATTTATTGAAATTCCTTCAGAAATGGGTCTCGCAGCTGACAATGATTTTTCAATGCCAGTTTTCCACTGCTCCAGAGCGAATTCAGTGAACATATGCCATTGTCTTTGCTCGTCTTTGGTGATTTGTCAAGACAGACTGAATTAATGGTACAAACAATTCGACAAATGTAGCTTTACCAAAATGGTCGCTATCCACTGACAAAAATCGGAAGTCCTAATTAGAAGACCCTTTATACGTATTAACAAGTTGAACAAAAATTATTTTAATTAAATTAACAATAAAATTGCGGTAATCGAAATCTTTAATGTGTCACACGTGTTTGTACATGCATTTTGTGGACAAGTGTTTTTTTGTGTTGTTGCAGTTTTTTTTTCTCTCATCTTGTATAAAAATAAATTCAAGCAAATAAAAAACAAACAAAAATTTTGGGTCAAACTGAAAAGTACTTTTGAAATACAGGATATTTTAAGTTTTGTACTAACAATTCAACTTATTTAATTACAATTTGTAATTGAAAATTTTTGGTGTAAGAATTTGGAATTGAAATATTTCAATTTAAATAACATTCAAGTAGAAAACAGTTTAGCGTTTAATTACAATTACATTACTTGTAATGATATCTTAAACTCCCTTGATTGGAGACTTTGGCTATTGTTAAAATTATGGCTTATCTTAATGACTTTAATAGTGCCGTTAAATTCGTAAGAAGTCTAGTCGAAAACAGATGCAGATAATAAATATATCTGCATCTGTCTGTTCGTGTATTTATGACAATTAAATATTATTTACATATACATTTCCAGTGATAAACCCTGTTTATACTGTCACTGAGCTGTGTGCACAAAATATTTATTTTTTTTTTGTTATCAATTATCGGCTGTTCTGTGTTTATGCGTTAAAAATGTATTTCGAGTTTTTCTTTTAACACAGCTTTTGTTTTCATCAGGATGAATTTAATTTATGACTCGCATTTTTATAGATTCAATATATACAAGCTGGAACAATAATTTAAACAAGTGAGAAAGTATGATCGGCTTAGCCCAACCATATGATACCCTTCATCAATAGTTGGCCGAGCTCAACCACAGGATAGCATTCATCACTAAATATTCTTTATTTGCGGCAAATGGTCAATAAAAGTGAGATTTACACATATTTGTTTAAAAAAATAACCAAATTTTTTTTACAAAATTGATAATTTTCGGGTGAAAATTTCTACGGAAAATTTTTTTATATCTAATTCTTCAATCACAAAATTTTTCCTTGATATACTTATAACTGTACGAGTTCTTTTTCTACTAATTGTGCTCTCAAGCCCAAAATGTAAAAGGCATTTATGGCAGTTGATGTAATTTTCAGAAGTCGTACTTGTTTGGGAGCTTTGCTCAAATATAAACCGATTTTCCGTTGAAAAGCATCAGCGCCTAGGGATAGTGCTTCATGGAGCCGAGCAGTGATGTTATAGAATTTTTTGAAAAGTACCTAAGCATATGATGGGCAAATTGAAGAAATATATCGATATATATCGTATCGATATTTTTTAAGAGTATCGATATTTATTAATTAAAAATATCGATATATCGATGTATCGAACGTCTTAAGCTGAAATTATTACCAAACTTCAATACATATTTACATAGGTACAAACATATTACATGTAATTCCATTCTAACTTTTTATTGTTTCTTTTAATTTCAAATTTACTGCCTGTCCCTTTATTTCTAACGAAACTTTCATTCGCTTAACTTTTATTTAAAACAAAAACCAATTTTAAAATTTAATGTTTAAGGTAAGTTATGCGAACGGAGTTTTCGTTTGAAATCGAGGGACCGGCAGTTAATTCTACAACAAAAATAAAAAAAAAAAAAATTATGAATACAAAAAATTTTTTTATTTATTCGCCATATTAAATCTCAAAAAAAAAAAAAAAAATTAATTGGGATTATATAATGCCGGATTACATACTATACAAGTTAACTGTGCAATATTTTATTTTTAATATATAAGAACATGCTCAAATAAAAAATAAAAAATATTTTTTGTTATTATTAACATTCCCAACTTTCATGATTCTATTGCTGCTAATACGCCATAATTAAGGCGATTCTTTGCATAATTCTCGGAACTTTTTTTGTTGTTATCTTTTAAAAAACGAGACAAAACTGAACTGTGTAATCTATGAAAATGTACAATGGAATAGCGTCGTTATTTTCTTAATATTAGTTAAGAAACATATGATGCAATTCTTAAAAAACAACAGTATTATAAGCAGTTGGGTAACGGTTAAAATGTGGAATTTTATTATAAAGAGATCTTAAAAATATGGAATTCGATATTCGTAGATAAATATCGATGTATCGATATATGGGTATTTGTAATATCGGCGATATATATCGATTAAATTTTTTTTTAATATCAATATTTTGATATATCGGTATTTATTGCTCATCCCTACCTAGGCATCCCGAAAAATTCTCTATTTTTCCCTACGCGCTCAAAAAATTGTCCCTACAAAAATCCATACAACTAATATATCGATGCAAATTAAACCGTTGGTGATTTCCTAACAATCGTTCAGGTGTTTTAAATGATTTTCGGTGCACTGGAAGGTCCATTTGTTTTTTTTTTTAAAAGAACGGACAATGAGAATTGAATATACAATTTTATGACTAAAGATATGTTCAGATCCAACAAATATTTGCCGATAAAATCCAAAAAATAAAAGCGTGACCAGCAAATTGATCAAATCTAAGCTTTATTTTAAACAATTTCTATTGAATTACTTTATTTGACTTTATTTTTATGATCGTTATCAATATTATCATGTGGCAGTGATAAATCAAAGATAGCTTATTTCGACTAAGGGGGGAAAATTTAATGTTTATTAAAATTTTCCATTTTGTTGACTTTACTCCAAAAGCTTTTGATGCTAATATTAAGCAAGTTATCTATTATTGCTCTATAAAATTCTTGTAAAAGAGAGTTTTACAAAATTGACCTTTAAATTGAAGTTGAAATGGGGGCAAGCATTCACCCAAAGAAATTTAACAATTTGCAATGTTGCCGTATCAACAATTTTATAAGGATTTTGTCACAAATCGAAAAAGATTGCCAAAGATATACAGTTTTGCCACATTTTTGAAAAGTCCATGCGTTTTAATGATTTAAAATATCTGTACTGTCACTTTTTTAGAAGAAAATCCTTACGAATAGGGATTTTTCCCTATGTATAACATCACTGGGCTGAGCTCTCCCACAAGTAGTGAAAATTAGATCATTAATGAAATTTGGTGGAATATCCCTTTCAGCGCCTTTGAGCTTTAACCACAGCCACAACGTCATCCCCGAAAGTATCCTGTCAGCGGCCAGGCGAAACTTTCGCAAAAACAATCTCTCTGGAAAAATAAGAAGCATTTCCCGATGTTACATCCCGGAGGATGTAACACCAAAAGTTGAAATATTCTTAAGATGATCCCTACAACCCCCAGAGAGATCGTTATTTAGACAGATACGGTTTGTTTAATGTGAGCACCTGCCTTTTGGCCTTATCTCACAGTGTTATCCAAGCCACTGGGTGAGTTCATATTAGGCACTTACAAAATGCCCCTATGTGAGAAAGAATTCATTTACACAGGTGGGAACTTTGAGTGTATAAGCCGCTAAATTATATACACTCGTTCCTTGTTTGAGGACTGGAGCTATTTAACCTCGGCTGCCTTAACTTGAATTCTGGCATCATCTGTCGAATAGAAACAGCACACAGGCACCCCTCACAGCCCGAACTTCGCCGAAGGTCAAGGACGTGAAGTAGTATCTTCCCGCATCTTGGGGTTTAAGCTAGAGCCACCACGTGCCCTCCTGAAAAGTATCCCCAAACCTGGAGGCAGCGACTTCCGAAAAGACAATTATCCTGGAAGACAGAATGCCTTCCTCGCAAGAAGCATACTTAACGGAGACTTACAACTATAGTCAGCCCGGTTTGCAAGGGGGGCTGCTGATTCCCTTGGAGCGGATAGTTTAAAGTCCATAGGTAAGGACTTCGAGTCAATTTGGTCCATGGGTACCAAAAGAACTCGGTCTTTCGATAGCATTCGCTTTTATTTACTTGTCGTTATGAGTTACAGAGCAAAAATGTTTAATTGTATAATCCTAGTATATCAAGCTCTAAATATCGTCGTGATCCTTCCTTGGAAGAGCGCCATGATTATTATGTATTACTAGCCCTGACCTTTAGCCATCTAGATAATTCTAGATATTACCAGCAAGTACCTCGTGGAGGTTAACAATATGCTCTTGTTGCCGAGTTGAAGGCAAACCCGAAGACTTCCTCCTGAACTCGACAACTTGCATGCCCGTCCTTTAGATAATAGAAACGAATAAACTAAATTCTTATATCGAATTATCTTCTAAAGTCCGAACTGTTTGCCTAAAAAGTTTACGTGTGAAGGAAAACAACAGCCATCCAGGCAAACGAAGATCAAGAGATAATAAAAGGTAGCACCAAAATCTCCATGTATTATAATCATCAGCTCAACCGCATAATATCTTTGGTAGTGTAGGGTATCAAAATACGTATAACGAAAGCATGAGACAACAAGAGGACAAAAGTAAAACAAGCGTAAAAAATGAATTTGCCGGATATAAAAATATTATTCATGTCACAAGGTGCAAAAATATTAAAATATGTTTGCTTTTTCCGTAGGTAAGTTTAAAAACCACCGTGAATCCATAATAAACGAAAGGGTAGTTTTGTTTATTCAATATTATTAAATATTTTGAATCAATTTGGTTTTGTTTACAACTATTAATTACTTTATCAATTTTCATTTAATCAAATACAATAAAGGAATTCACAAAGTGTTCTTTTGTGTCCTATTGGTTGTATATGCTGTAATTTTATGAATTTTGCAATAATAAAAATATAGCAAATACAACCAATATTAAACAATAGAACACTTTGTGAATTGCCTGAATATGTAATACTTTAATTTTAACGCCCTGTTTAGATTTGTTAAAAACTGCTGGATTTGGCTTTTTCTACTAAATAAATATTTCTTGAAACACTTTAACTACTAAGTTACCGTTATTCAGGGGCGTATCCAGCCTTTATTTAAGAATTGTTGGGGGGGCAGCAGAAAGTATAAATTTAGTCTGGACGGCCTTCAAACCCAATTAATGTCTTTGAAATACTAGTGCTCGACTTAACCAGAGGGGCTATGACCCCCATGATCCTCCTTTTATCTGCGCTTGCCGTTACTACACTATTTATGCCATACTGCTTGATAAGAGTTTTTGATGGTACTTTTTCAATTACAATAAACTTTCAATGGATTTATGACTTTACTAGAATACTGTATTTGGCACTTTTTGCATGGCGCTGGCGAGAAAAAACCGCATGTACAATGTCGAATGTCAAGCATCTGCTGCAGAAGTTGTTGGTATTTAACTAGTACAACATGAATTGTTGTCAACAATATTTTCTTTTTTTTCATGCCTTTCAATAGAAGTTATTCTTCATCGCTTCCTTTTTTTTTTGCTACAGTTTATTTGTTTGCAATGTTTATTTAGCAGACTGATAGTTTATTTGGAAGTGTGCCATATTTGACAACAAATTTCCGTTTTCCTTCTATTAATTCTCGTTATGGGCAAGTACTCATAAGAGGCTGCTTAAGCACTAAAAAAAAAGAATCCAAAAATAAATAATGAAGTTCAGTAAATGGTCTAAAATAAAATGTTTATCTTGTGTGACTTGAATTTGTGGGGAAATATATTGGTAACTGATATACATACATCATTCTAAAAAAAAATGAAAAGGAAAACAATAAAATTGAAATACTAAGCAATCTTTTGTTAAATAAGTAGTTTTTTATAAAAGGGTAATAAAATACTTTTAAAAGTTCATAAGGTTAAGACATTTAGCAAAAAAGTGCGAAAAATGTATTTGTTGAATATTTGTCAATAATATTTATTTTTATTTTTTTATTTATGCAATCAAAACTTTATTGATTAATATTTTTCAATACAATTTTACAAATAAATAATTTTATTAATGCACAATACAAACTAACGAAAATTTCTTTTAATATTTCAAAAGAAATCCCATAATTCCCAAAAACTTATAGCAATACCAAAAAAACGGGGTTTTCTAGTTTCTTGGATATATTTTCCCTTCCAAGGACAGGACTCATTAATCCTATTACACAATTATTATAGAGTTTGCAGAAAATCGTAAAAATGTGAAACTGCGCTTTCGGTTTTAAAATGATTAAAACCGGTCGGTTTTGGTTCGGTTTTCGGGTTTTCTTGCAAATCTTTTATATTGTTGTCCCAGTAAAAAAAGTGCTCCAAAAGCAGCAGGTTTTAAGTATGAATCCACACCTCAAATTGCTTCAAACCTGCTGATGGGATGCCTGATTTTTGTATGGGGTGTTCCTGGTTTTGAGAAATATTTTCTCAAAAGGGCTTGCTTTATTAACATATTCATTAATGTTTTGATTTTACTGGTTTAAATGCCTTTTTTCAAGCATTTTCGTAAACCATAATATATTTCTTTGAGATACCGAACTCTAGTCTCTTCCTGGCATTTTTTCACCGGAACTATCAGACTTTGGAACTCATTACCTCACAACATTCAGCAAAATAGTAACGCATTCAAGTTAAAAAAAGGAATTTTTTCAATAGCCTTTTTTTGACAGATCATGTGTGAGTCGTGTCATGCTGTCAAGTTATTTTTGTTAAGTATTGTTTGGTATTTCATAATGGAAAGATTTACGCCTGAACAAAGTTTACAAATCGTTCAGCTGTAAACGAAAACTCACGTTCTGTGAGGAATGTGTTTCGTGCACTTCGCTCAACTTATTGTCAACATAATCGTCCTACTGAGCGTACTATTCGCAACACCATCTCCCATGTAGAGACCCAGCATTCATTATTGGATAATATTCGACCGAATGGACCACGTCCAGCGCGCTGTGAAGCAAATATAGCGGCCGTAGCTGAGAGTGTAAACGAAGACCGTGGAGAGTCGATTCAGCGCCGTTCGCAGCAACTCGGACCGTTATCGTGCCATGATAACCGACTATTTGATGCCTGAAATTATAGCTCGTGATCTAATCATCAATCAATGGATTTATTGAGAGAACACTTCGGTGAGCACTTAATTTCACGTTTTGGACCGGTCGATTGGCCACCAAGATCGTGTGATATCACACCGTTACGCTTTTTCCTGTGGGGATATGTAAAGTCTAAAGTTTATGCGGACAAACCCTCTTCGATTCAGGCCTTGGAGGAAAACATCATGCGTGCCATTCGCCAGTTACCAGTCGAAATGCTCTAACGAGTCATCGAAAATTGGACTCAATGGATGGACCATCTGCGATTTAGCAGCGGCCAACATTTGATTGACATAATCTTCAAAAAATAAATGCCAAAGATTGTTCTTTCAAATGATAATAAGCATTTTCCATTAAATTTGAATTTTCTGTGTTTTTTTTTTAAAAAGTAGCGAACCTCGAAATGGATCCCGAAACGGATAAACTCTTTAGATTAAAATATCATCAACATGTTTATTTTAAATAAAATTTCTATGCCGTAATACTAAGATCTTATCTTGTTGCATAGAAAAGCCATAAATAAATAAATAAATAAAAATAAAATAAAATAAAAATAAATACTTTATGGTCTTACTTGTATAATATTTTTAGCTTTTCTAAAGTATTTGGAAAAAGTTTCCTGACGAGCTGGCCTAAGCAACCAGCGAAATGCGCATAGAAACTAGCTTTCCCACAACAAAAAATTTCAGTGTTTTTTATCATAAATTGGGATTATTAGCACATCATTAATAAATGAATTAATTAAAAAATATTTTTATTTATTAAAAATGTATTAAATAAAAATAAAATAAAAATATTAAATATTTATTTTCGCTTTAAAACCTTCTTCGTTGTAAGCACTAACATAGCAGCTTTTTTGTAAATTTAATTAATTATCATTTACTGCTTTATAAGAGCTCGCTTATTAAATCGCTCGATTATGCGCTTTTTCTCTTAAGTGCTTAAAAAACACTAATTTTTTTTACTGGGGTGTTTAACTAGTGCTCTCATAATTGTACCTGTTTCCAAACTCCAGATTTTTCCAGACATTTCAACAATAAAAATAGTATAATAAAATAAATTAAGTAAAAAAATTCTCCAAATTGCATTTTTTTGTCGATAGGCTAAGAACGATGACGACCAATTATCTCTCTGAATCATTATGTTTGCTTTAAATTGGCATCGATTGCAAAGCAATTGTTGCATATTTTGGTGAAAATGCAAATTTGGATTTCAATGCATATTGAAAAAATGGGACATAAATTGGAAAGTTTTAAAAAATTTGTCTACTTCGGAAGAGCCTTAAGGCCATGTCAGATAAAACTTTTGCTTCGCGTTGCGTTACTGATTCGCTTTGACATCTAAGATAAAATACACATAATTATACGAAACATCTCACATAAAGTACTTTCAAAGCGGAGCGAAGCAAAAAGTTAGCCAACTCTCATCTTTTTGCGCGCTTTGACATTTGGCTTGTATAATTTTCTTTTTTTTTTAAATTTTTTTTTTGCCAAATTCAATTCTAAAAAACCGTCCAATTAAATTTTTAACTTTAATTTTTATAACAAAAAATTAAATGTAAAAATTTCCAACCGCTTTTATAAGTAAACAAACAATTCGTGAGTGTTGTCAAAGTTTTCATTGTGTCATATACCTTTTGCTTTGCGTTTTTCTGCCAAAGGTAGAAACGTTACGCAAAGCGACAAAGTTGTATCTGACACGGCCTTTAAGCCCGTAGTACATAGTTGAAATTTTTGAACATTGTTTACATAGCCATATAACACATGAAGTAATGCTAGGAACACAACTGGGGCGAACGACGAATTTTTGGCCGCGAATATTCGTCGCCAAAAATAAAAGACGTGTGTGTAAAATACACACAATCAGGGCGCCGCACAGTGGCGCCATTTGAGTTTTTTCGTTGCAAAAATCATATCTTTTGAACCGAATAAGATAATTGAACAGTTTAAACAGCATATGATAGATAGCTGTTCAGCCTATGAAATGAGCGTTTGGAAAGGGTGCTACGCTTTGTAGGGGCCTACTTATGGGTTATCAAAGTTAAAATTAGTAGAAAAATCAATTTTATGGTAACTAAAAATAATTATTTTTACATTTTTAGATTGTTTTTATTTTTTTTCTTAAGGGTTTTATGTTTTAAATTATTACCCAACAAATTAAAAAAAAAATTATTTTTTTTCTTAAATTTATTTTTTCAATTTTCTGTAAAATATTCATCACAATTCGTAAGGGCACTGGTACACGCTCAATATATATTGTGATATTTGGATCGCGATCCATATTGATGGATCACATCAAATTAGGCTATTATGCGATATGGATCGCGATCCATCAATATTGCATGCTACACGTTCAATAAATATCGTGATACTAGAAATATCACGATATTTATTGAACGTGTAGCAGTGCCCTAAGAGAAGGTATATCTAAAAGACTAACCATTTCTAAACTATAATTATTTTGTAACTCTATTCGTGACTTCACATGCCGCAGGGAAGAAATAAGTGGATCGGAAGATGCTGCCAACATGTTGAAGAGGTCCTCATTTTGCCTTACCCTTGATGCTTTGAATGTGTTCTGCAATCTATATTTTTTATAAAATTTGTTAAGAAACTCCTGTGCTTCTTCAGAAAGCTCTCCAATTGGCAAAGACTGGTACTCAATTATATCTTTGCCATGCGCCAATATTTTATGGATGGTCGGGGTCAACTTCTGTGGATACATTTCTGCTAAAAGAGATGCAGTTTTCGACGCATATTCTCCATATTTTGTAGAATTGACATTTTCTTTGCAGTTTAAAACATCCAAGATCGTTCCCAATCTTTTCATGATTTGATTGTCAATTCCAATGATTCTAGTTACTGCCTCATCATTTTCAAAAAGTCTCCTAGAAGTGTTTCCATCGTTTGAGTTACCGTATCCGTGCTTGGGACAGTCTACTTTTAGTCCAACTTGTTTAAAAAAAGCATCCTGTATTTGCTTCTTTCTGATCTTTTCCTTATACTTTATTGATGTATTTTCATCGAAGTTTTCTCCTCTTGTGGTAGGGTATATGCCAGTTTTAGTAAGAATTCCATACACCTTATCCTTGCGTGCAATGGTGACATTCCATATTCGTAATTCTCCTCATTTGTAGAATCGTTTAAATTACCAAAGTTCTTCTGACTCTTTTTGCAAATCGGGCATGACATTGTTGAGGTTGTTCCTGTCAGTTCGTTTACGACTTTTCCATCAACCATGGTTAGGTGGAACTCGTAATTTCATTCAATATATTTTCCTTCTCCAATTTGCAGCTTTGTAGGCTTAATCTTGCTTATTTGTTCTTCAATGTCCTTCACCGTAGTCCTTATGATTTCTGCCGATTCCCTTGCAAACTGAAACATTATTGGTCGGCAATAATGCACTGATGACGGACGTGGATTTTTCCAGTGTAGGGAATCATCCGATTTTAGCCGCAAAGGAACAACAGATGCCATAAACATATTTCCGTCCGATATTGTAGCGTCATCGGAAGATATCCTTTGCTTATAAACGCTTTGTCCGGACGATCCATCGCAGCCCCATTTGCTGATCAATGTCAACTTCTCAGGAAGAATTTTCACTTCCGTGAAAAACTTTGGTGTGGTTGACTTTCTAAACAGTTCAAATAATTTTAAATTGTTCAACGCCATGTTTTCAGTACTTAAATTGTTTAATGGTTTCAGTAATTGTTGCGCCAACTTTCAGGCGTAGACTAATCCAGGCATTATGCTTATTTTGCAATATATAGGCTTATGCTACCATGCCTAAAAATTTACCTGTTCCCTGCATACATATGGATTTAGGCTGAATAATGCAATTTTGATATTATGCACGTGTCCAAATAAGATTTGTGCCTATCTGTAGGGACCATAAGTCAATATTGTTCCTGACCATTTGTACGCCAAAGTATTGTTTATGTGAGGTACGTACCTGCTAATTTCAATTAGTAGTTTTTTTCAAACTATTAGATCAAACTACTGTCAGTCAAAACATATAAGGGATGGACGCCATACAATTTCTGCAACCATGTCTTTTTAAACTTTTTTACCTCTAGAAGCCAAACGGGCACGTACGGGCAGATAAAACCTTTTGAATTATGTAAAGAAATAATCAAAGAACAGGTTTTGCAAATATGGCAAATATAGAAAAATATAGTTTTTTTTTATTTTCCGTCAAAGTTGAAAAATAGTGAAAAAACGGATAGTTTTTAAATAGTGATTTACCAGGAGAAACATAAAGCAAACAGTTAATTTTTTTTTATCATTATACATTTAATAAATACATCAATCAATACAAACAAAAAATAAGGCGATTCGTTACCTATTTTTCGTGATATTACACCTGAAATCGCAACAAATTGACTAAAAATTGTGTGTTTTTTTGAAAACCGAAAGTCGGTCAACTTTGAACGGTTATATCTTCTAAACTAAAAATGTGATATTATTAAGAGTGGCATATTTGAAATCGTTGAAAAGTTTCCTATAACATGGGTTTATTCAAAACTTCGTCGGCACTCATGAAAATTTTGATTTTTGCAACCTCGTTTGCTCTACGGGCGCCACTGTGCGCCGGCAAAAATTCGCCAGACGCGGCGAACTTTAAATAGATTTAATTATATTTCATACACCGGCGAACGACGAACAAATCAGTACTAGGTGACCATGTTTGGTTTAAGTTAAGAAGTAGCTTAGTAAATAAAGTTACTTTTTACTTTAATAATTGTTTTTTTTTATTGTATAACACATAAAATAAGTATACAAAGTATTTTGCTATAAAAATAGTTTTTAGTTGTGTTTTTGATTATGTTTCTATTTTTAAGCATTATTTTTTTGAATATGGTCACACTATTTCTCTCTCTTTGCACAAACAGTAATCAACTTTTTCAATTATAAAAGCTGCCAGCTATTCGTCGTTATTGTGCTTCATACGACGAATTTACTCAGCGAATTTTTACGGAAAAATTCGTCGTGTTGGGCGAAATTCGTCGTTCGTCCCAGTTGTGTTCCTAGCATAACCTTTAAAATAAAGTACAAATAATATTTTATGTTACAAAACAAATTTTTCTTAAAAATAAAAAAAAAACACGAATCCCGTTATGCAAAAAAAAGTAAAACTTCCCATTAGATAACCAACACATTAAGCCCATACACTTTTGCTGGGCTTAGGCTAGGTTTTTAAGACTTCATTTAAACTAAGTTTAGTTAAACTATAAACAAATTTGTGTCGCCATTATCAAGTTTGTATACAAAATGTTGAGGGAACAGCTTAGTTTTGCTTAAAAGGTTTGTCTCTAATGAAATAATAAAAAAAACACATTTCACCGGAAAAATCCGAGTTTCTGACTACGTTAAATTAAGTTTAGTGCCTGGCCCACAAGGTCGATAAGAACATTTCTTTCATATATTTGTATTGCAAACAATAATAAAAAACTAAAATCGGTTTTTGTTGTCAGTCAAACCAAACACTTTCGAGCATGTCGACTGCCGAAGTACTTTGTTTTGCATAACTTTACGTTGTTTATTCAAAATCAAAAGTAAAAGCATCAGCCCAGGCAGAAATTACGACTCTTCTAAATATTATGTACCGCCGCAACCCTGTAAATACAAAATGTTGACTCTTCCAAAAATATTGTACCATCTCAACACTGAAGACACAAAATTACAATCTTAGCTTTTTAACTGTTTTTACAAAAATTCTACACCGGTACAACACACTTAATACAAATATACGACTTTAGTTTTGTAATGTCGTATTTACAATAAAACTATACTGCTACAATACTGTATATACAAGAACTTAACCTAAATTTCCTAATACCGAGTTTACAATAATTCTATACCGCTACTAAGCTGTATAAACAAAATACAGTCTTCATTTACTACGAAGTGTCGTATTAAAATTTAAACAAAAAACTATTAAGGGTAAGAAAAAATATACAAATTTACTGCAAAATTTTGTTTGTTTATTAAACAATTTATGTAGTTACATCCATATGCACATTACATGTAATTATTTATGTAAAAGAGTAATATCTATTATTTCATCATTAAATTAATATTTAAATTTTATTTTTATTGATCCAATGTTGTAAATTTAAATTTAGGGTGTTGTGACAATATTGAAAACAATAGTCGGAAGGCGGTTATTTGCCGTTATCATTTAAATGTTGTGACTACGTTGTAAATTCGTGAATCCAATATTGTAAATTTAAATTTAGAGTACTGTGGCAACACTAAAAACAAGAGTCGGAAGACGCACATTTGACGTTATCATTTTAATATTGTGAGTACATTGTAAATTTAGTAAACAGTAAGTTGTATTGATGTTGATAGTCTTTTTCTGCCTGGAAGTTTGTGTTTGTCCAATGAAAAATTAAGAAGTCGAAGAAATAGCAATTTTTCTTCTTTGACTGAAGTTTTTTTATACACTGAAATTAAATTTACACTTGAAAAAATCATACATATTAAATAACATTTGACTACATAATATTAAATTTGCTATCAATTAAGAAAAGCAATCATTAATCTATTTATTAGTTTTAAATAATGTTTAACATAAACGACACATTCAGCATTGTTCTATGACTTTTTAAAGAAGGGAGCTTTATCAGAACCCCGGTCGAGCTGTACATGAACGCAAGGTTAGTGGGTGGAAATCTAATCCGCTAAGACAAACGAGCAAGATTGATTTCTATACAGGATTGATAAGGTAATATACCGGTCATCGAACTCCTTTGTCCTGCGTTTTATAACTCCAATGATCGCCTCCAGGTTTATTTATCATAAGCGTAATATGCGAAATAAAGTTTAGGGTCAAGTAGTATTCCAAGATCAAGGAAGTTTTCAACTATATCAACTCCAGGCAAATCATTATTAAAAAGTGTAAACAATAGCGGTCAACGGTTGTTGCCCTGTGGTTTTCCTGATGGCACCTGATTGCCCTGATGTCACATTTATAGAAAATCTTTTATTGGAACTAATGGCACATTTTAAAAAGTAAACACACACTTATGCGCTACGCAATAAGACATACAGAGATGCAGTAAGATCAGTGACCGAATTCTTAATTAACTAAGAAAGTTTATACATATATATCAAATATGAATAGCCATGATACACAGTGCTTGTTCCATAGGCAAAACTAAAGATTAATATATTTATAATATATATATTTTTGTAAAGCAAACAAAGTACCTTAAATAGATTTGTAACTAGAATTCATAATTTTCACTTTTTATTTACAGTGGAGGGCACCAAACTCAAAAAATTTTTGAGCTAAACTGTTAAATAAATAAAGACTTTTACTTGTTTTACTCAAACAATTGCCAAAAGTTAATTTCTTAATATATTTTTTTCAAACTTAGTAGTTTTCAAAAATTATTTTCGGGAACGCAATATTTATTATTAATTAATTCATTTATTAATGATGTGCTAATAATCCCAATTTATGATTAAAAACACTAAAATTTATTGTTGTGGGAAAGCTAGTTTCTATGCTAATTTTTGATAATAAATTTGCATGTGCCCGACAAATAAAAAACTGAAATGGCAAGCTGCTTTATTAAGCAACTTGTTTTTTTTAATTTTGTTTTTTTTTTCTTTCTATTCTCTTACAACAGCATGAAACAAAGAAAACAAGATAATGCATTTAAATTTAAAAAACGTAATTTTTCTGCGCATGTACGTCATAGTAGTAAATGAGCACAAACACTATCACACAAACACGTGTATATGGTATGCTGAAAATTTGTTTACATATAAATTTTAATGTATAAATTGATTTTTTTTTTATTTATTTTTTAAATAAATAAATAAACAATTTGGCATTGTTTTTTGTTTATTGTAAAGGGATTAACTTTATAGAATGCAATATAGTTAACTTTATATTTACTGCCAACTTTAAAAATATTTGTCAAATAAAAATTATGACAGTGTGAAAAAAAATTTCCGTTTTAAACCCAATTTTTTGATAGTTTTCTAAATTTTAGAAATTGTTTTTGTTTTAAATGTAATTTTCTATGCGAACGTTAACGTGTGACATCGTGGGCCTGGCTGTAAATTAAACACAAATTCGATTATACATACATACATATGTATGTACATAAGTAAGTGCATTTATTTAATAAAATAAATGTAAACATTTTCTTAACAGAAAGAAAATATACTAGATTTTAATTCAAAGTTTTGTTCCATTTCCTCTTTCGTTTTGTTATACTTTCAATAATTTCTCGATTTAAACTTCTAATTTTGAAGTACATTCTGGCACGAAAGAATAATTTTTTAATTTTTTCACTGCAGTTTATGTTTTCTGATTGATGGAGATGAATTTTTAAAAAATCTTTTGTTATGAGTAAGTTTTCTTCATTATTAGTTGTAAAAATTGCGTCTAAGGCTTTCATATAGGTCATCATTGCCTGCGTTGGCTTAGATAGTCCGCCTTCGCTAAGATGGTCCACCCATGTATAAGAAGTGGGCTCTGTTTTCCAAGCAATATCTGGAACCACATCTTTTAATTTATGGCATATATAGCCAGCAAAGTTTTCCAAACCATCGTAAGGCAAGTCTTCAATTTCTTCTTCGTTTGATTGTGCCATGTCATCATTGACTTTAATGTTGGTAAATATAACGCCTGCAAGAAGTTCAAAGGATATAAATATAAATTTTTTTTTTTGTATTTTAAATTACCAGTAAGAGGTTTTCCTGGTGTTTCAAGGTCAGGGGTGTCGTCGACCTCGACATTTGCTGCATTGGATAATACGCCATCATTGCGCCCAAGTAAATACGATCTTAAGCGGTACTTAAACTCCTGCTGATCAGGATGGTCATGTAGACTACCTTTAGCGCGAATAATTCCGAAAAAATTTTCTAATACGTCTTGATTAAGACGATATGTAAGAACGTATTTGAGATTATATCGCGCGTTTAAATCAGTAAATAGACCTTTCAAGGCATTATTGGATTGCAAGATAGCTGTAAATATAAACGTTTTATGATATTAGTAGCTTAAACTGGTATTCTAAAAACCTTACCTTTTTGAAACGGCAACAAACTTTTTCTTCCAACTGCTCTCATGCCCCTTATTAATATAGACATTTCATCCAGAATTATATCTTGCTCTTCTAGGCTTAGGCCATAACCATGACGTCTAGTTCTTGCATCCTCTTTAGGAACTCTCACGTTCATGACATCGAACCAATCGTTAGTCTGTAATAATTTGAGGCATTAAGTTTAAAAGTGGTATATAAATTTTCGTCTTTTAACTTAACTATTTTAAAAAGTTTGTGGCATTCCATCCAATGTTTTCCGTCTAAACGACCAAGACTCGCTGCTCGCGTGATAGCTTGCGCTACTGTGTGGGAGAAAAGCTTAGTAGCAAGTTTTACTTTCTGTCGCTTTGCTCCGGTGAGAGTAAGATAAGCGTTTGAAATTTTGTGTGTTATACTTAGATCACCTGATGTTTCTTCCAACAATTTTAAAATAATATCCTTTTGCACATTCTTTCCATCAATAGTGAAGCCTTCATCGATAAAATGATTTCTCAAAAGCTTTATTAAGTGAGGAACGTCCGCAAAAGAAAAAATTTTTTTGTTGTTGAATAAAAACCTAAACAAAAATTAATATACATAAATATGTTTTTTCGTCATGATATTTTGTATAATACCATGGCTTTTCTTCCGTAATATTTAATTCTTTCATCAGAGATCTATTTGCGCCTCCTAAGTCAGAAACCATTGCGACAACGGTGTACCCAGAATTCTCCACCTCGTGTAGTATACTGTGTATAATTTCGTTTGTCATCGGACGATCAAAATCGTAGTATATAGGTTGCTTCCATTTACTAATAAGTCCTAAAAGCGAATTTTAAATAATTAATTGAAATATTACACTTAGCAAACATAAAAATCATACCCCTTAACATGCAAACTTGAACGTAGCTTACAGGTGCTAATGTTGTGTCTGTCTCCCTATCATAGCAGTACGAAGCCTTAATTTTCATTTCATCAAAGCTAAGCACACAAAGCTTTTCAATTTCGGTTGTATGGTGCGATGCTTGCAAAATTTTAAACACTGGTTTTATAAGCCCTCTATTAAGCTGCAACTTTTGGGCCCAGCTTTGAAGTGTACGAACAGCTGGAAGCGGAAATTTGTTTCTGTATAAAAGTCTATACATCTTAGGGCTTACGGCGTATAAGGTAATGGAGTGAGCTATATCATTTTCTGACCAGGTTTGACGTTTAATACCATTTTTTAGTTTTCGTATTTGGCCTTTTGTAAAAATAACTTGAAGCTTTTTTTCAACACATTCAAGTTCGAACTTAGCTTTAGTTAGACACTTTTCTATTTCTTCCTTTTCATATTTGCGAATTTTATCATTCTTTTCCATTTTATATTTCATCATTTTTAATGCTCCGTCTTTTTTTTCATTTTCTTTCCTCAGAACAAGAATTTCCTTTTCTAAGGTTTCCCTGCGAATAAAAAACGTTTTTATTAATTATTCATGGACTATAGCAAATAACGCTTACACTTTCAGATTTAGAGTTTTCTCGCTTTGCTTTTCTGGCTGATGCATTTCAATTTCATCAATATTTTCTTTTGCAATATCAATATTTTCAGGTGCAGTATTAATATTTTCAATTGCCTGCAAAACATCGTTTTCTTGAGAACGCATTGAACCAGAATTTAGATTTTTTATGAGCAAATTAACAATTTTTTTATTTTCCCGTCGTTTGACTCTTCGTGCACGCTGTTCATGCAACTGGTAGTTTTTGATGCAGACAATTTTAATAGTTGGAACTACGCCGTCCTTAAGTAATCTTCTTTTTGCGAATCCTGTATATGTATGTATATTGCAGTTATAAAATATACATATAATATCTGTGCTAAAAGAATTATTTACCCATTTCATACTGCATGTTATTGTCGAAATCTTCTGATTTAAAATGATGCATGCACACAAAAGAAGTATTTGGATTAAATTTCTTCCGACCACAGAAACTAATCCATTTCTTTTGAAGTGTACCATCGGCCGGAAATCGAAAGAAACTGCATGTAGAAGCTTTTCCTTCGTTGCTATTATTGCAGTTCACTACACAGCACTTCATTTTTAATAAATTTATATTTTTTCAATATTTAAACTTTTACTAACTTTAAATGTTTTTAATTTCCAAACCACAAGCCACAATATATTTTTTCAAACAATAAAATTATTTACTACGATGACGACACGCACAATCAGCTGATTTTTATACAAAGCTAACGGACCTGCGCAATGCATTATCTTGTTTTCTTTGTTTCATGTTACAACAGGGGTTTCAGCGTCATGCACAATTGTGTCAGCAAAACTCACATGTACGCTTACGCTCTTTTATTTTGCGAGCGTAAAATATAATTTTTTACTGCAAAACACTCTCATTCAGCGGGAAATATCGAAATATCACACGGCCTGTTTTGAGGCCTCTAAACAGAAATAATATATTTATTATCTTTGTTTATGTTTTGTTTTATTTCTGTTTTTGACATTGTACAATGATTGACAAATAATATCCACATTGTTTTGCATTTAAGCTAACGATATGTGTTTTGTTTGTGAAAAAAATTCTTTGTTGCCTTTTAAAGGGTCCCTTTTTCTTTCGTTAAAAAGACGTACCTAAATACAGAAATTATTAAGAAAAAAATAGCCACAAGAATTTGTTGGTATTTTGTGCTTGTAAAAATATTTTTCTTTCTGTACCAATCGCGTCAATGGGTTTTTTTTTCCTTTGAAAACACTTTTCTCAAGTAAGTAAAAATATTTAAAAAAGTCTTGTTTTCCTACAATTTATGTGTAAACCTATACACATAAAAGCAAATGTGACAGCAGGTAAAATTTTTGGGTAAGAAGATGTGTATTATTAATGTATTAATGAAACTTTATTGTTTAACGTCCACAAACCTAAAAAATGTTTTGTTGTTTCGAAACTGCAATTTAAATTTAGAAGATATTATTGGTAAATAAAAGTATATTTTTATAGGCTAGTAAAATCTTCTCTTTTTATAATGGTGGTTAATAATTATAGAATATTTTTAAACTTAATGGAGTTATTATTTGCATTAGCATGTGCAAATGAATTTTCATTGTTGGCATTTGCAAAGGTATGTTGAGCACCAAATTAAAAATATTAGAAAGAATTTAATAAGGTAGTAAAATGACTTCAAATATTGTCAAATGCTCAATTTTTCCAAAAAATAAGCAAAGTTTCTGCGAAATGCAGGTTCCAAATTAAATTTATTTAAATAATAACTGAGTGTGTCTGTCCATAACTCAACATTTTTCGATAATTGTATTATTATTAATTGCTCTAAAGTCTTCATAGCAAAATATGTATGTTAATTAGGCCTCGTAATAGGCCTCGCAACCGCAGATTCCTCCCGCTGAGAATGAAAGAGACAAGAGTATTCGCACCAATACAATCATAATTGACACCACTGTCTTACAACTACAATTCGTGTTGGGAAAATACCAGCCAATTGTAGGGGAATGTAAGAAAGAAAAAATTCACTGTTTATTGTTGTGTCTTTGTTGAAGCTTTGATATTGTTACAAGTAAGACCTGAGTGTTTAAAATTCTTATTCACTTTATGGTCTTACTTGTATAATATTTTTAGATTTTCTAAAGTATTTGGAAAAAGTTTCCTGGCGAGCTGGCCTAAGCAAAGCGAAATGCGCATAGAAACTAGCTTTCCCACAACAATAAATTTCAGTATTCTTAGTGGTTTTGTTAACAACTAAACGCACAAAAAAGGGAAATTATTGTTGGTAAACAATATTGATGAGAAAAATTTTTGTATTATCGTAAACTTTGATATTTTTTTATTGGAACTTCCCGAAATTGCTTAAGTTTGGTAGAGTATGATTAACAATTTTTTCAGAGTACCTTAATTTTTATTTAAGATTTTAGTACTGTTTTGAGTGCTTTAACAGAATCTGCAAGGAGATCCTAGTATTTTCTGCCGCAAATTTAAAAATTACGTTAATTTCTTGAGTCGTATTTCCTAAGTTACAAAAAAAAAAAAATTACAAAGAGGTAAGTTTATGGTCGATTCTGAAGAGATATATAAAAAAAAATTAGTGATTTTTTATTTTTGATTTAGATACAACGTTAAAAGATCTATCGACCGTTTAGAAAAAAATTTAAGATTTTCTGCCGGAAACTGGAAATGTTGTATTTTTACACGCTCAGAAAACAGATTAATTACAGAGGACTGCGATGTTAAAGTTTTTTACATAATTTTTATAAAATATGTAGATGTTGGTCAATACGTTGCAAATAAAAACTTCGTTTAAAAATCACAGAAAAATTATTTAATTTCTCCAATCACCAAATTTATTCCAAATTCATAATATCAAGCAAACAAATTGTTGACTCTGCACCTATTACCAAAATGATTATATTGATTACCAAAAATTGTAAAATTTTGAATATTTTTTCTTCAGTATATTATATTTTTAATTTTAATTAAAAAAATGACCAAAAAACTTTGCCATTTCAAACAATGTGTTAATTTATTTAAATAAATATTGACAATTCCCAACAACAACTCTACATGTTTAAATTATTTTATATTAAACGAAAAAAGTCAATTAAGATTTTTTGCTATTTAATTAAAATTTTAATCGAAAATTTATTTCAAAACACCTAAAATATTATTAAATCAAAATTAAATTTTTTATTTTCTTTCAACAAAAAAAAAATTGATTCAATTATTATTAATTAAATTTAAATACTTTTTAAACCATTTTTTAAATTGATAAAACACTTTTTTCTTTGATACCACTTCACATATATCACATAACGGTACATATGTGTTTTTCGATTTTTACTTCTCTTTTAGCCGCCACACAGAGTCAAATGTTGGTTCAATTAAAATAAATTATATCTTGTTATAAAGGATGCTAAATAAATGACGCGCCGAATAATGGCTAAAAAATTGGTTAAAAAAATACCTGAGTTATAGAGGATCAAAGCGAAGATTTTATGAAAATTTTATTGTATATCACAAATTATTGTCACTTTGGAAGATGTTTTGTACCGCAGCAAATAACAAAATCCATAGTTTTATAAAATTATATATAATTTCACTGTATAGTCCATTTGATTACAACAATTTTAAGCCATATTGTAGTGAAATCGGATTAAAGCTAAATATTCTATAACAAGAAAACTTAAGCAATAGCGTTTAACTTGTTTTCGCATTTTAAAACGTAGTTTTTAAGAAAAGGATATATGGGAGGTAGGCATGTCCTTGCAACCAATGACACAAAGTTTGCAACAACGCTAGAATGTGAAGAAATATAAATGACAGATACCAGTTTTGCTACATTCTGATATAAATTGTGACTAAAAATCAAATTTTTCTTAACTTAGACATTAGGTATCAGTGTACTTAATTTTGTCATTCTGGGAAAGGAACTCTAGTTTTTCTGATGCAATTTATGGGGACAGAGCACTGTGTGATGGCTGCATGGCCTTTTAAATGATTTAATCCTCTTTTTCAGGGGATGGAGCGGTCAGGGTGCTTCTAGGATGGTTTGTTTGGAGAGGGGCTTAACCCTTCATGTTATAGTGCTTACCTACAAACCTAAAAATCTCCGTTTTGATCCCTGGCAGAAGACGAAAAATGTTCGTCATGGTATTTAAGTTTAAAAAAATACCTTATCAAAAAGATTATATTTTTAAAAACTGGGTTTCTTAAAAAAATATATACTTCTATAACTAATAGAAAAAAATTTAAATAGGGCTTAAAATTTCATTTATATGTATATATTTTGTATTCCAAAAATAAATTTTACATCCTCTAAGAATCCTTTAAAATATCCTTAAATCCAACCAGCAAAATTGAAAATTTTTTAATTTAAACACGTGAACTGTTAAAAAAAACAAAAGATAAAATATGTGACCTGACTTAAATTTAAATAAAATTTTAAAATTCCTACAATCATTGGCAAACAATTGAGAGATTTTCAAAATTATCTATCCTAAATTTCAAAAACAAACCAAATAAAATTATTTGTTTTTATTATACATGCTTGAGTTTTTGTGCCTGCTAAAGTTTAAGCGCGTATTTATATGGCTTTAGGCATTTGGCCCCTTTTTTGGTATTTCTAAATAAAACGTTTTACATATGAGTAAGTAACAGCGAAGAAAAAGTTGAAATATTTGCCATAAATTTTAAATGTACAAATTGTCTTCATGGCATTGAAAGTTCGCCATGAAATTTTTTCAAAGTCACAAGTTTTGATTTAGTACAAATTAATTTTTAGTTTAAGTTTAGAAACAAAAACCACTTTCAATCATTATACTTTTAGCCATTTTTCCTAAAGAAAAGAAGAAAATCCTTAAGGAAATGAAAAAAATCACAAACTGCACTCACGTTTTTTAGGCGCCATGGTTTTACAATTTGTTCGTCAAGTTGAACCAATTAACACATAATTGTATATTTAACCAGGAGCTTTAAGTTGGCCTGTAAAACAGTTTGTTATCGTAGTGATAGTCGTATTTAGGTTTTAGAAACCGTTAAATTAATGCTTTCGTACCCCGGGAGGTGACCCGGTAGGCTAGCTGGTAGTTAGCTAGCCTATCAGTACCGGGGTTGCGGGTTCGATTCCCGCCAGAGACTCTGGTCTCCTGCGGAAAAGCAAAGAGCTTCGCGGGACTAGCGTAGGAATAAAAAAAAATTGTAAAATATTAATTCAGTTTTTCCTAGCATCTTTTCACTTTTACATACTACGAAAATTTTTGTGGATATTCACAGTAAAAATTTTTAAGGATAAAAAAGCGTTTTAAATGTGCTTGCGAACACATGTACACATATAAATTAACGGCTATTGAAACTACCCAGCGGGAAAAAGAAGGAGTACGGATGCCTTCTATAAGGCCTCTGATCCCCTTCTTTTGGGTGTTCAAGGCCTGCTCGCTCCAATCCATACTCATATCTTTTGTACACACGTTATCATTGCGGGGTAGGCCTTCCGCTCTCGCTTCTTTCTTAGTTACATAAGTTACTGGATGAAAAATAATAATTATTTTGCTTTTGCTTTGGCAAAAACACAAAACAAAATATTTTACTCCTTCTCATTATCCCTTCTCATTGAAGGGAATGTTTATTTTATAGGGAATTCATTTAATCGGACTTTTGCTTTAATCCGTTAATCGCTCGATTAATTAACCGAGGTTTTGGTTTAATCGGTTAATAATCGGTTAATTTTGTAATTGATCGGTTAACCGATTAATAAAGTTTTTTTTATAAATTAGGTAATTTCAATATATAAAAATGCATTAATTATTTGGAGTTATTTTTTAAAAAAAGCAATAACATAACTATTCTTGAACGAAAACGAGAAACTCAAAAGTAATTCATAAATATTTTTTTTTTTTTTTTTTCAGTATTTGTTTATTGAATCTTCATATATTAAATATGAACTAACAATAATTAATCAAATCTAATCCTAATATTTGCTTTATGTCCTGCCAGTGCCAAACAAAAAAGATTTCGTCATCACGGTATCTGTTCACATGTGTAGGTGTTTATCGCTCATCTGATTGGGTGAGTGCTGCAGTGTCTCTTCTTCTTAAGCGAGTGTGGCAGCCATAATTTAAAATATTTCTAGCTAATGGATTTGGGCGCAGTTCCAGCGTTTTTAAATATTTTAATGCATATTTCGTTATAATAGTTTTTACTAATGGCACATTGAGATCCTTGTGGATATTTGAGTTTTTGACGTACCAGGGGGCGGCTGTGATTATTCGAAGAAGTTTATTTTGGCGCCTTTGAATTTTTTCGATGTTAGAAGCCGAGGCAGTGCCCCATAACTGAATACCGTAGCACCAAATTGGCTTTAAGATAGAGTTGTAAAGTAGAAGTTTGCAATCGAGACTAAGAACAGAATTTCTTCCAATAAGCCAATTAATTTGAATTGCTTTTAGTTTCATTTGAGTTAATTTAGCTTCTATATGCCATTTTATTTTAATAGGGGGGCATGTTTCCCGACGCAATGTGAATGTTATATGTGCGCATTTTTGCTCATTGATCTTTATCCTCCATTTTTTTAACCACCTTTCTAGTTCAAATATATGATCCTGTAGGTAACGAGATGCTTCTTGACAGTTTGCGTGTACACTTAGAAAAGCTGTGTCGTCCGCAAATGTTGAGGTATGGGTGTAGCGGTTTGTTGGCAAGTCCGAAGTATAAATTAAGTATAATAGAGGGCCCAGGATGCTTCCTTGTGGGACTCCAGCGTTAATTGGCTGAGGAGAACTTAAAAAATCGCCTTCTTTAATAATAAATTGACGACCGACTAAGTAGCTTTCTAACAGCTTGTGTATGTTTGCTGGTAAGTTTTGCTGCAATTTCAGTAGTAAACCTTCATGCCAGACTTTATTAAAAGCTTGAGGCACATCGATGAAGAGTGCTGAGCAATATTTTTTTTTTCAAAGGCTTTTCTTATGACATTTACTATTCGATGAGTTTGTTCAATTGTGCTGTGTTTTCTTCTAAAACCGAATTGATGATTGGGAATACATCTGTTTTCATTTAAAATCGTCGTTATTTTTGACACTAGTAGTTTCTCAAATAGCTTTGATATATTAGACAATAAGCTTATAGGTCTATATGACTCAATTTTTTGTGGGATCCTTTCCTGGCTTAGGTATCATGGTAACTAAGGCTACTTTCCACTCTTGTGGGTAGAATTCAAGGCGTAAAATAGCATTAACAATTAGTAGACATTTTTGGCCAACAGGAAAATGTTTTATTTTAGAATAACTTAAGCGTGATGCACTTATCCGTGAAGTACTGTATTTTCTCTGTGCTATAGGCCGCACTTTTTTTAGCTTTACCCTTTTAGTACTGAGTGGCCAAACTTTGGCCAACCAATGTGAAATACGTGAAACTTTTTTATATTGTAATATAATTTCCTTTTCTCTGTTTGCAGGACTGACTCCTTGAAAATGTATAATGAATGCATACAGTGCACAATAACGCGTACAAATGATCGAATTTTTTTATTCTTGTCAGCAATTAATGATCTGCCTGGAAATTATCTGTCTGTTTAGGCTTGTCGCCGTTCCGGCCAATTGGGCATTTCCAAAACAATACTGTAAAATATTTTAAAGCCCAATCTTAAGCGGCATCCATACAAATTTCAAATTGTGCAAGCTGTGCTACCTAAAGACCACCAGCAACGATACTGGTATTTCTTCTTTAGGCCATACTTTATATCAATAAAAGTATCATCCTTTTGTTAACAACGTTTGTGCTAATTTTCTGACAATATGTACAGTGTCTTCATATAATTTAAGCAAAACAAAAAATTAATGATGCCAAGAAGGAGACATAAGCCCCATTTAAAAACATAAAAGGCAAAAGTTTTGGTTTAGGCAAACGGTAATAAGTATTGAGCTAAAACAATCTAATCCAGTTTTAACAGAAACTTTGAAAATGTATGTCTTAACCTTTTTTTACTCTTCCCACTCTTGAGCTCGAACAGCTGTGGCCGCTGTAAGATTTATTGTGAAGTTTATCAACACTTTCTAAAACAAGCACAACAGCCCCACAGAGACACAAAGTAAATGATTTTAAATTAAGGTCATGCTAACAAATTCTATATCATTCTACAAGGTATTTATTATTTCGAGTCCTTTGTTTTTTCACACATACACACAGAAACACACACGCATACATTCAAACACTCAACAAATTTATACTTTGGGGTCTTTACTAATTTTATTAGTGTGGCAGGTTAGTTTGGCCTGTTTGGAAAAAAATCTGGGAAAGCAGACAAAAACCAAGAAAAATGCAAATAACAAAGAAAAAGGAAAAGGTTAATTAAAGTGATTTAGAAAAGACAAGCTCAATTTAAACGAAAACATGTGCAGAGTGGGGAAAATAAAATAAAATTTTCTAACAAAGCAGGCAGCAACAGTACAAGATAAATAGAGAATATTTTGGAATTTTTGCTCAGCAAGTAAAAATTTATCAAAACTCAGCATTAATTCGTTCCAATTTTTTTTTGCATACCTAAATTATATTTACAAATTTTAATATTTCAACGAAAGCTTCAGTTTAAGTAAAAAAAAAAAAATAAATATTTAATGGACTCTTGTTGTGCAAAATTAATATGATAAATTGAAATGAGTGCTGTAATGAATTTTAATTTGAAAATATTAAAATTCTTTTTTTTTTCATTTACATACATATTAAACCATTTTTAGAGCGTTTGCATTAAAATGTATAAAAATATAAAAGTAATAAAAAATGTGAGCAAAAATTATCAAGTTGTTGTATAATTTCCTGTACATCCCCAAAGGTCAAAAACTAATTTCCGTCACAACAAACGTTGTTAAAATGACTTTTTGCCAAGGCAACACAAGTTGTTTCAAATCTACAAAAAATAAAGTTTACAACCATACAAATTTAATACGTACTATAAACACGGCCATTTGTACAACGTTCTAAAAAAAGGAAATCCCAGCAAATTGTTGGCGAATGTGGTAGAAGGTTTCTCTATAAATTTACAACAGTAATTTAAACTTAAGAGGCTTTTCTACTCCTATGGGACTATACATGAACATATTTGACGGTTTATTTTAGAACAATTTTGTTAAAATTTGATTATAGAATTTTAGAATTGACTTGAATATAATTGAATTGAATTAAGACAAGAAGAGAAATTTTGATGGATATTTACTTTATTGATTACACAGAAATTGTTTTATTACTTTTATGTATATAGAATATGGTTTGCATTTAATCGCAATTTTTATACCCACAGTGTAAGATTTTGCTAATCTAGCTGGACAAAAGTCGTTTTTTTGAGTTTACATTTGAGTAAAAATATCGAATATGAAAGAGCACTTGTTATTAAAAAAAAAATGCAAAAACATGAAATTGCTCATTTTTAAAAGCGTGTAACTTTTTATTGGAATGGAATTTTTTAACGATTCTTTTTTTGTTTTGAAGCTCAACTTATTCGCTGTTAATATCACGAGAATTTATTTTTAGAACCGGAAAATACTTTTAGTGCTATTTCATTTAAACAATTACTCTTTTCGTTAAGTTAAGAAAAAAAAACTAAATTCTATAATCGATAAATTCTTTTCTTCATAACGCTTCAACACCAAATTAGTTTTAAACGAACGTATAAAACTAATTTGGTGTTGATTTGCCGTTAGAAAAAAGAAACAAATAAAAAGAAAAGCGTTACAAGTTTTTTGAGTACGTCAACACTTACTAGTAGCAATTATTGAAAAAAAGCAATAATTTTCTGTAAATGAACACACCTATTATATCTTGTTGTATTATTAATTCGAAATTTAATAAATAAAATACAAAAAGGCTTTACTATTTATTGTGCTTATGTTATTTCAGCTGGATAGAGCCATATTCCACACAACGCGTTATAAAATTCGGCAGAGTGATTTCTAGTGAAGGATGGTCCAAACTTTATCCACGGAGTTAATTGTGAAACACACCTTAATGTCAAATTGTATGCCCAACTTAATTAGACATTTCGATGTTTCAGCACGCAGAGAAAAACATTTTTAAATATGGTCAAAATGTTTTATTTAACCATATTATTGTCATCGACAACCATATGATTGTTAAATTCGTCCTCCATCAAGAAGCCACAACCATATTATGGTTGCCTCTAAACATGTTATGGATAAATATGACAATAATTTGTTTTAAAATTAACAATAGTATTTTTCTCTTTTCCAAGAGCAACATTCTATGGTTGAAAATCAACCATGCTTTTATAAGTGTTAACATATTTTAGCCATTATTAACCAACACATGTTCGGAGGCAACCATAATATGGTTGTGCCTTCTTGATGGAGGACTAATTTAACAATCATATGGTGATCGGTGACAATAATATGGTTAAAATAACCATAGTATGTTTTAAATTGTATTTAAAAATAGTTTTGTTGGAGGTGACCAAATTTAAACGTGTTTTTCTCTGGGGGAGTGTACTTGTTCACGTACTCGAAAAACTTGCAACGCTATCCCGCTATCGCTTTCGCGAGATGATAGCGAACTTATTGTGGCCAGAAATTAAGAATATGGACCTGGACGATATGTTGTTCCTACAGAAGACATGTGCGAGCATTTGGGCGATATATTGTTTCTCACATAATTGTCATAGATCCTTCTATCATAATAAAAAATATTAAGATAATTCTCTAAAAACCTTTTGTTTTATTTACAATTAAAAACGAATTTTTTTGTTGAGCCCAGGAAAAACTTTTTGAATTTTGGTAATAGGTCGTAGTTATTTCATACGTTACCTTGCAAGTAGTTGTCATTCCAATTGTCATTATTCTGAAAACCTCAATAAGTACTTGCTAGTAATGGCCTCAGTAAGTATTTTTCACTACTATTATTTTCAGTTATGAATATTTGCTTACTAATAATCAGCTAAATAAGTTGTCTTGTTTTCAGTACTGAATATTTACTTACTGGTAACTAGCTCCATTACTACTTATTAGGTCTATTAACTAGCGCCAATTAAATAAAAACAAGTTATTTTATGGCTTCTAGTAAGTACTTACAATTCAACTTACTGGTATTTAAATAATAACTAGATATTTTGTGACTTCAAGAAAAGTATTGTAACCACTGAATTCTGTGGACAACTCGAACAAAAATAAGTAGTTATTCAGCCGAAAAATAGGTAGTGCTTATATTTCTCCAACATTACTTGCTAACTTACCAGGTAAGTAAAGTTTTTGTTGGGAAGATATACTAGTCGGCAGCTGTAAATAGTACAAACACGGTAATCAGTTGAAACGAAAAAAGAAAAAAAATTTATTCGACCGCGAAAAATTTCGCTCAGTAGAGCCATAGTTGAACGAGCTGTGTGAGTTGTGGAAACCAATATTTGGAATTGCTCTCTATTTTAAAATATTTTCGTTTTCTTTGTCTGAAATATTTTGCCATTTAAATTAACCGCAACTTGTTCGTCGCTTTCAAAAACAAAACAAAAGTATGCTTAATGAATATTCTTAAGGTATTCCACATTATGTTGAGCAAATTATAAAATTATACGATTATACTATAATGCCTGTACGCTTTTGGGCAGAAAGTTAGTACTTTCTTATTAACCCTTATTCAAGAAAAACATTTGATGGGTTAGTTATCTGCAACAATTCCTTGCAGAAATAAAGTTTTTCGAAATGAAATGAAATAGATTGTATTAAAAATCTGTTGTAAATCGTGTCAAAGACAACATTGCCCAAAGCGTTTTAAGCGACATTGGGGTGAGAATATTATATTTAATATTTGAACAAAAAAATATAATTTTTTTGTAAGAATAAGTACGTAAGTATGTGTTTGCAAGATGAAATGAAAAATTGAGAGCTAATATTACAATCAAAAACATAGTTTATACAAGGTGGCGTAAAAGTCTTCGCACTATCGGAACATGATAAAATTTTTGCTTGATATA
This sequence comes from Pollenia amentaria, assembly GCA_943735925.1. Classification (NCBI taxonomy): domain Eukaryota; kingdom Metazoa; phylum Arthropoda; class Insecta; order Diptera; family Polleniidae; genus Pollenia; species Pollenia amentaria. Next base: position 190,639,437 of record OX031008.1, on the reverse strand, counting down.
ATTTTTAAAATTGTGAGCATAAGTGCGCTGTACTCCTTAAGAACGCGGAATAATTTTTTCCCCAGCCCCGCGAAGCACTGCGCTTGCTTACAGGAGACCAGAATTTTTTCTAAGCCGTCCACTGTGAACGGGTTGAACTGCAGAACCATGCTCAACCACATTCTCCTACCTCAACTGGATCAATTGGGGTCAGGGAACATGTGGTTCGAACAGAATGGAGCAATGGCGCATACTGCACAACCTTCAAACAAAATTCTGAGGTGTGCATTTCCGCTTCGCTTAATCTGTTTTGGTGATTTTCAATGGCCGGCAAGATCGCGCGATTTAACCGTTCTAGAATTTTTTTGGCTTCTTGAAGTTACGAGTCTATGTCGTAAAGCCTTAGGCTCTTGATAGTCCTAAAGAGAATATCTGTTAGGAATACGAGAACATATCGCCAGAAGTCCTGGCAAGAGTGATGACAAATCCATTCTGCCAGAGGTCCCTTGGGCAATATAAATTTTTTTTCATAATAGAAAATAAATCTAGACATCAAATAGATACAATTCAAAAGCAAAATTGAAGTTTTTCAATTATCAAAAAAATTACTATCAAAGTTGTTTGTGGGAATACTATTATTTATTAAAAGATTTTGTTTGTTGTGCTTAATTCCCTTTTTAAATAATTGATAAAAAATACTGAAATTTATTGTTGGAGGATAAGCTGTTCCTATGCGCTGTTCCTATGGTTGCTTAGGCCAGATCATCAGGAAACGTTCTCCTAAATAATTTTAGAAAAGCCAAAGCTATCAGCAAACAAAACTACAGAGGGAATGAGAATTACTTACAAACACTCAAAAAGTCTTGTTTGCAACGATATCAAAGCTTAAACAAAATACCAAACAATAAATTTCAGTATTTTTTATCAATTATTTAAAAAGGGAATTAAGCACAACTAACAAAATCTTTTAATAAATAATAGTATTCCCACAAACAACTTTGATAATAAATTTTAGCAAGCACAACAAACAAAATCTTTTAAAAAATTACAGTCAAAATACATCGGGCGACAAATTTTGTGCCACCTTGTATAACTATAATTTTAGTACTTTTGTTTTTATACGGAAAATGTATTAAGAAATATTAAAACCCAGCGGTAAATATTGGCAGGACCTCAAATGGCAGGGCTTTTTGAAGGCCTCTGTACTCCTTTTAAACGATTTATTTCTTATGATATCCTGCCTTCAGATATACGCCTTCTGGAGGTATTCATTTCTTTTAAAAAGACATTTCAAAATATAAACTACACATTTGCTACTGCCTTCTTTAACACGGGAGAAACAAAATTGTTCGGTTTTAGTTTTTTGTTCTTTATTCGTTGGGAAGGAGGAAGAAGTTGTTCTACTTTTAAATTCTTTTTGTTCTAGTGATTCTTACGTAAATTAATACGTTTCGGAGAGTAACAAATAGTTACTCTTATGCGTTGCGGATGAACCTGATAATATTAAAATTTATCTCAGTTTTTACCTACCAGCTGTAAAATAATTTTATGTTTATTGATAAATGCCAGAAAGACCCAATGTTGCATGACGACGCGCGACGGATCAAGGTGCCTCATCTGCAAATATGGGTGGTGTAATATTTAAGGAATCAGAATCTCTTAATGTTCTGGGCTTGAAAACACAATGTGGTGTCCGATAGACAAAACATGTATTCAAGGTGTTGATAGAAGCATTCAAGTGACTCTGGTTTTTGAAACGGTGTAAGAGATACTTCCTTCTATCTGATCTCCTTACTATTTATAAGGGGTATATTCGGCCGCGAATGGAATACAACTTTCATGTGTGGGCCGGTGCTTCAAAGGCTATTTTAGGAGCTTATCGTCCGCGTGCATGAGAGGGCGAAGGTTCTCATTGTGACAGTAGGGTATCCAATTCTACTGACTCTCTTGCGCACCGTCGCAATGTGGGTTGTATTTGCCTGTTTTATTGTTACTACAATGGGATGTGATGAAATTAGGGAACTGGTTCCCGAGACTCGTACGTTTGTCCGTAATACACGTTTTTCCTTAAGAGCCCATTCTTTTGTGGTCTATTGGCCAGTGCATCGTACAACGCATTACAGGTAAAATTTGTTTTTTTGCTGGATAGTTCGTATGTGGAATAATCTTCCTGCTAACGTCTTCCCTCTCACTTTCAACATAAAGAACTTCAAGTCGAATGTCCACAAGGAATATCACTCTATCCTCCTTCAAATTACCTATTTACCTCGTTCCACCACAATGCTATGCATTAGTAGGGGTCATTCCCTGATATCTGCGTAAAAAATAAATAAGTAAGGAGTGTAGCGAGGAGTGCTTGTTTGTGCTAAATAAGGCCTTAAATTAGGCATATTAACTTATTTTTTTTTACCGCTTGGTAGTCCTTTAAACTTGGAAGAAACTTTCTTCAAAAGTAACGTTTTTGTTAATTTATCATAATACGAAATAACATTTGAAAACTATATTATTATTATAGTTTTGATTATAATAATAATACGGTTTTCAAATGTTATTTCTCTAAGTGTTATCTAAATCAAAACAGAAAAGAAGTATTTTCAGTTTTATTTTCTAGCACTTTTTTGAAAATTCATCTGGTGCTGGCATACACACAGTATTTGCTCTTTTTTGTTCTATTTTTTGAGAAAGTTTTTTTAACAGGGTTTCCTCTATTGTTGTAATGGCGTTTTATGACTGATTTTTTTAATAGTTGAAAAAAGTGTTGATGATGACTCTTGCACAATTTTCTTTATTCAATATAAAAAACTTCATACAATTTCCCTTAAAAATAAAAACCTTTTATTCCTAGTCAAGAACAAAAAATCTTTAAAACATATAAAAACTTTTTTTTTTTTTAAATAGAACTTGACTAATTTAAATGTCTATTTATTCATACAGTCATGATTAAGTCTTTTATTTTCTTTTAGTTAACTCGGTCAATTCATAGAATTTATGTAAATTTTTTTGTTGTTGTCATTTTGTTGACTCTTTCTCTTTATCTGCCTTTTTATATGATTTTCTCGTGGATTTGTTGGAAAATATTCAAGTTTTTTGCTGGAGAGTCAAAAGTGACAGACAGTATTTGGCGGTTAAATGTCATGAAGGGTCAACTTTATTTAAGTCTGTTTGATGGAGTTGACAATAGCCAACTATAGTGAGGATGCTACTGATGGTGATGATGTTGACGACTACGTAGCCAATAAAGGCGTTTATGATGAAAAGTTTTCGAACTTTTTCTATTTAACATGGTGATGGAGCTGTTGTAGTTTGTGAAAGTTCAAAGCTGAAACGAAGGTATATAGAATTGTAATAATATTTAATGGTTTTTTTGTCTGTCTGTATGTCTATGTCTCTCTCACTCTCTCTCTATCTTAGTGTCCACATTTGCTATTATGACTTTAGGCTTAAAGCAATAAAAAAGGGACATAATTTTTAACAAAATTTTTCACAGAATGAAGAATATTATTTCAAGAATTTCTTATAAAGAAATAATTAAAATATCACAAGCTTTTCAAGGCTTTTATTATATGAATAAAAATTTTTTTTTTTTTTTAATAATATGATGACATTGTTTTAAATTTAAATATTATACAGTGAGATAGATAACTTTACCTAGTCGCACAAGGTCTTTTACGGATCAGGTTATAAAAAAAATCAATTAGACAGATTTCAAAGCAATAAATTCGGATTATGGCCATTTTTTCCTTTCTAAACCGATCTAATAATGTTCGTCCGACTGGCGTTTATGTGAATCTTGGGTTTCATTTGTCATAAGGACAAAGCTCTTTGGAATTGGTGAGAATCGGGTCATCATTTCACATAATGCCTATAAAAATTTCGTTTTGAGAATAGAGTCTTTGGGGCGATAAACCATATTATTCAGCCATGTCACAGAGCTTAATTCCGTTCGGAAGTGGAATTGATTCCGTATTTTGCTTCTATGGAAAATGTAAAACGAAATTTTTTTTCGGAATGATACCACTTTCATTTTTCAAAGTGGAATTCATATTTTAAGCATTTTTCAGGTGTACAAACTATTCAAAATACATTGTTATCAGTAAAGCACGCTGTCTTTTTGCTTCCTTATCTAAAATAAATATAATTTTATGTGAATTAAATAAAGAAATTTTAATTTTTCTAAACGCTTTCCAAAAAAAAGAAAAATAAACGGAATTAGTCACAAATCGCAAATTTTTTACTTTGATAGAAAAACTTAAATTTGGCTGGTTTTCAGGATCAGCTATTTTCTTGTTTGTCTTGTTTTCTACATTCGTTGCAGTGTTGCCATATTTAATACACAAAAAGCGGTTTCATATTTTTTTGAGGTTTAATGAATCCGAACAGAATCTATCATTTCCATTCCGAACGGAATTCATGACATGCCTGATTATATAAGTATACAATTTGGTCCAAAAATATTTTATTGCAACCTTAATTATCGCACGCAATTTCATTGGAATTGGTCCATATTTCACCATAGTTCCTATACAAAGGCCTATCGAGCTTTTAATGTAATAATTTCCTTAGAAATGTTGGTATTAATAAAAGATTTGGCGACGATGACCTCTCTAACAGCTACTTTATTATGTGCTGGGAGGTCTAGAATTGACCATAGGTAAAGTTTCTTTTAGACGAAAAGATTGCATTAGGATGAAGATTCTTAATAACATTTGACGGGTCCATCTTAACCCGTGATCCTCAAATTGGCTATTTAAAAAATTCTATGTAAACACTGTGGTGCACGGTATACACTTGTCGAGCTTGACCATTTTCATTTAGAACAGTTAACGAAGTAATTTTTACACCCTTTGCCACAGGTGGAAATTGATTAAAATATTGATTAAAAAACCCACTACTTCCTCTAAGTTTTATCCACACCATCTCTTGTTGTTGTTTTTTTATTTTTTTTTTTTTTTTTTTTTTTAATTTTAATGTGTTTAATTTTTCTTGCATATGTTTATTACAAATTTAAGCACATTCATGATTTTCCGCTTAAATAGAGAATTGTGTACCACTGTTGGGATCTAAAACTTCTTAAATTGTACCGTCTCAATGGCAAAATTGTACCAAATTGATATACATAAATTGTAACAAATTTTGGCTACAAAATAAAAAAGCATACATGAGCTAGCGTACTAGATATGTACGTGCATATTCGCTAGCTCTTATAGAACTAACGCTAGTAACACCACAATATACTTCGCATGCTTTTGAGTGGCGAATTTAGCATGGCGATGTCATTGGTGGTGACAGTTGGCACCTCTCTGCATAACCTTTAGCTACCAAAGTGTACTAGCAAAAAGCAAGGAATGGTCATAACATATTGTGGTTGTTTTAGTAACGGCATCTATTAAGCACATACATTTTGTTGTCTTGTCATTAAATAAAATCGTTTTCTGCGTTACTTTGAGCTATGGAATTAGCTAGCATAACACGGGTACATATTTTAACTGTTTACACCAGATACTGGTGTCTGGAGAAGGACATAGGTATGATAAGAATGCCACATCAGTAGTCACTAGTACAAATTGAGTAAAAGTGCTAAAGGCTAGTTTACACTATTACACTTTGTATAAATACATGTCAAAAACTCAAGTTATAATTAAAATTGTGATAGTGTGAATGCAATGTGTCATGAAAAGGACAAGTATTACGAAAAAAAATTTGACATCCCATACGACTTCATCGTTTTTTGAAATGTTTTAAACAATAATACTTTTTATTTGATCAGGGTTGCATTTTAACAAAAACGTGTTTATGTGTGATACTGTGACTAGAAACTATAATGTAACATTAGATTTTTTGACAGAACTCATTAGATTTCTATCTTACAAAGTATTATGGAATACGTAAGACTTGTGTGATAGCCTTAACTATTTCGCCTGTCATTGGTGGTGATTGCACTTTTTTATCCCACTGCGATACACTCACAAATATATATATATATATATACCTGGCGGGAAAAAGAAGGAGCAAGGATGCCTTCTAGAAGGCCTCTATACACCTTATTTTGCATGTACAAGGCATGCACCGCCATTTCATACTCCTATATTTTTTACACACATTGTCATTGCGGTGTAGGCCTTCCGCTCTCGCTTTTTTCGCCAGAGCTTCTTTCCAGAGAGTGGTAATTATTTTTACCGGGATCTGAGTTCATTGGCTTTTGTTTTGAAAGAGCCCATGCCTTCTATGAGGCATTCTTTAGCAATTAGATCCGAATTGTAATTGAGTCAAAGTAATTTTTAAGCAGGCCTTTAATAAGGCCTGAAGTTAGAAAGTCTTCTCTTAGAAAACTTAAGCTGATTTTATTTCGCAGTGTTTTAGTTTCACAACACAATAAAAATTCACTTATTCCGTGCACAACTTTTATTTAAAGCTTTTATAAAACAAGTCACTTTTCAAAGTCGGAACTTATACTCGGCCATGTTCTGAATATCGAAATCACGTGAAATAGAAATCATTGGATATTTTCCATAGATTTTTTTTGAAATTTAACGCATTTTTTCCTGAATTGAAAAGAGGTAGTGCTAAAGGTTAGTGGACCTCAAAATATGAGGCATATACGAATAAATATTTTTAAAAACTTTAAACACAGGGTTAATTTAAAATTTTGTTCGATTTCAATTTCACGTGATTTCGATTTCCAGAACATGGTCGACTGACTCTCAATGCCATCTTTTGCAGTATATTTATTCTCTATCCCTATGTTTCTAGATATTTCCTGAAATTTCGAGCATTTATAATGTTATTTAACATTATGCATTTACACTGTGGCATAACTTATTAGAGATGACCGATCCCTGATTTTTAAAGAACATCATGATTAGTGAAGGTTATTTTAAATGCACTGTTTCTCAAAACTGTGATTGTGAAATAGCAACATTATTTGTAATTGCATGCAAAAACGCTTTTACGCACACAAACAGTGAAATGTCATAAATTTGTGTTTGTAATATAAAATAAAAGAACGACTTAGCACTTACTTGTCAAATTTGGTTACAACTGTGATTCGCGATTTTTAGGTAATATTGATTAAATCACAGGTACAGAAATGTCGCTCATCTCTATTACTTATGTAAATTTAAGCTGTAAATCATCGTACAGACATGCAATTTTTGTTGCAGCAATTATTGAACTTATGGTTGAGTGTGGTGAGAAGATTGGGGAGAAGTATGTACTCTGCAATTCTGTTTTGTTATGTTATTCTCACACTTTTCAACTGGAAGTTGGCTGTAGGTGTTTTTATATTTATATATAAAATATAAAAACGGCAAGATAGTAATAAAAATCTGCAACCTTAGAATTTCATAATCTGAACACTAGTGCAATTTTAAAACAGAATTTTAAAAGTTGCAACAACAAAAATTGCAAGTCAGCATTACATTTCTACTAGAATATTCTGTTCGAATATTTTAACATTAAATTTTTGTACTAAAAGAGTATGAACACTGATTTTAATACTTGAATTACGCATAACTAATAAAAAAATAACAATTTAACCCTAACCATTTAACCCTAACCATTCTGACAAAAATTCATCAAATATTTCTTTTGTAGCCATCACTTTATTAAATTTGCGATGTGGTCCACCTATGTAAATACACAATAAAATATATTATAACATATGGTGTTCATAGAATAAAACCAACCTTTTTTGCGCATAATATTTTGGGATGGAGTCTTAGCATTTGGTATCTCTTAGGAATACCATTCAGTCTGATCACTTGCTATATATTTTGAAGCAGTATCTGAAACTTCGCCACGCAATTCTAATTCCTCGTTGTCTTGTCTGGAAGAAGACAATATGTACATATGTTACTATTATCTATGCATATAAAAAAAAAAAATTGTACTGTTAAGAAATTTGCCAACTTGCCTCAAAAATGCCCTTATGGCGCTGGGGCCCAGATTTTAAAATGTATAAATTTTGTAAATTTTTTAATTATAATTTTAATAAAGAGAAAAAAAAGACAACTACACCTTCCATTTCTATATCCGAGTCTTCATCTGCATCAGGAAACCATTCATGTTCGGTGGGAATCGTCATGCCTTCGTCCTCTACTTCCATTTCACAAATGCGTAAAATAAATGAATGTAGTTAAAAATAAAAATATATAAAGAAAACTTACGCGGAGATGTTAAGATATCCATTTCGCCATGGTAAATGATCTAAAGACTTCGATGATGATATATTTGCCCTTATTTTGGGGGCTTGCCCAGCAGCACTTGGTGTAACATTAGATGATGATCCCGCATCAGAAGATATTGGTTCAGACACATTCATTTTCATAACAAGTGCATTACGTTTACGCGACATCGAAAAAATTTATAAAACAAAAAAAGCAAAGACACACAACCATACGCATCAACACCAAATAAAACTGAGAATGCAAAAATATAATCGAAACGATGCATACCCACAGTACAATTGTATATAACATATAAATACAAACAGGGGATTCCCCGTTTTAAAATGCATAGCATAAATAATAACGGACAAATAAACACACACTGGTACCCGGGTACCTTTGTCAGGAGTCTACGTGTGTAAATGTTGTCAGTACGGTTAGGGTTAACTTAATAAGATAACTAATAAATACAAGATAACTAAAATTTTAAACTAATTCTTAACTTAATTTACTTTTGTAACAATAATATTGTTACATATCCAGCCTTATTGCGGTTGTCGTATACGTATGTGTCGATTAAGGTAACACACAACCTGTGTTCTTCAATCTACTTCAAAACACGACACAGTCGTTTACGACAACCGCAATAAGGCTGATTATGTTGGCTTCGGAGAAATGTCTACGCTTTAAAATTTATTTTGGATTTAAACTAAATTTAATTTAATTATTATGGGAAAATGTTTTAAGATAACATTCTTAAAAAATCAATCCAAATTATATAAATTCTTGTTGGTTATTCAATTTCTCTTTTTCCTTTCTATTAACTCAAAAATTATGTTTTTATAAAATAAATTGGTTTGTAATGAACAATATATCGGAATATATTACACATTTTTTTTTTTTGTTCCATTATTTATTTTTATACCCTCTACCACTAGTGGTGAATGAGGGTATACAGAATTTGTCATTCCGTGTGAAACTTTTTTAATATTCATGTAAGACCCCATAAAGTATATAAAGTAAATATAAGTACATATTCTGAGTCCTTGAGAAATTCTAAGTCGATTTAGGCACGATCATTTGTCTGTCCTTCTCTTCAAAATATGCTCACTTAAGAAAAACTCAAAAGTAAAGGACAATATTGGTGTCGAATTGCTTCTAGTTATCTTAAATAATTTGGAATTTAAATCCGGCAATATTGGTTTATTATGATAAGAGCTATGAAAACAAATGTGGAACCACCACTTTAAAACATTTATAATTTCGTTAGAAGAAGAATACTACATACAGAGTACAATTTAATACTAGGAACACAACTGGGACGAACGACGAATTTTTGGCCGCGAATATTTGTCGTCAAAAATAGAACATATTGGTGTGAATGAAAATAGACACAATAATTGCGTCCGGCGAAATTCGTCATACGCGGCGACTTTGCAACAGATTTATTTCTATTTCATACGAACGACGACCAAATTAGTACCAGGTGACCATGTTTGGTTTAATTTAGATGTATTTTAGTAAATAAAGTTACTTTCTACTTAAATAATAGTTTTTTTATTGAATAACATTTAAAATAAATATACAAAGTATTTTGCTATAAAAAATAGTTTGTAGTTATGTTTCTTATTATGTTTTAATTTTTAAGCATTATTTTTTTTAATACGGTAGCACTATTTCTCTCTCTTTGCACAAAAAGCATTCAACTTTCTCAATTATAAAGGCTGCCAGTTATTCGCCATTATTGTACTTTATACGACGAATTTACATAGCGAAGTTTTACTGAAAAATCCGTCGTGCTGGGCGAAATTCGTCGTTCGTCCCCGTTGTGTTCCTACTAATTATACAGGTAGGCATACAGTAAAGACATAAAAACTTATTTCATTCTAGAGCATGATATTGTATTTTTAACTCCATCGTAGATGGCCGGCAAAACTAAAAAAAGAAGCAAAATAAAGTTTTTTTAAAAGGATGTTTTTAAATTGCCAATATTTTTTAGTTTTGGTATTTATTATTAATCCAATCCTGGTGATAAATTGATGAACATTAGATAAATAGACGAAAATAAAAAAAATACAAAAAAGAACTTCCTCAGACTAAGTTTAGTTAAGTTAAAAGAGGGTATTGGATGGTTGATTGATTGATTTGTCAAAGTTTTATGTAACAATCAACCCACATAAAAACTTCTTGAATACAGATATTTAATATTTAATATGCTGTGAGTTTCTGGTATTTTATTTATAAAAAGTTATTAGATTTTTGCCTGTATTTTTTCTTGCTATTTTTTTTAGAGCAGCACGTAGAACAAAGTTGTAGGCTCTTAATATTTTGCTTGTAGCAATTTTATGAGGTTAAAGTTGATTGAAAGGAATTTAGGATAAAGACATGTGTTAGTAGACCGAAATTATTGATATCGACAAAATTACTCTGCTTTAATATTATCAAAATTACTGGAATTGCAATTTTACTTAAGAGTTTAATGGGTTATAGCTGGGTTTATCAGCAACAGACAAATATGTGCATGTACATTATTTCAAAACACAGTTGTAACTAAATTTGGTCTTATAAGCAATGGATCAGTCTTGTATATTCCCTTTATAATTTAAATACTTTATTAACTTTACACTTTTTTTAATATATTTTAAAGAAATTGTTCTAACAGACTTGTAAATATGTAATAAAGAGAATTTTTAAATGCTTTTTGTTTCATATACCCAAAAGTATATTATAACAACTTCTGGAATCTTAACTATTGAATAAGGACCCTGCAGTTCGCCAAAGTGTGTTTGAAGCAGAAATGTCCCAAAAAAAAAGTTACACTCAAAAAAAATTTACTAAATTTAAGTAAATTTAACTTAACTTAAAGAAATTCGGGAATGAGTTGGCTGTATGGAAAATGTAACTTAAATTAAGTATGCAGTTTTTATAAACTAAAAAAGAATAAACCTTTACTAGAAAACAGTTATATTAGACTTTTGAATGATCAGTTATTCTTACACATAAGTGAACTCGCTACTTCAATTAAGTATTTTTTCCTTAAACTTAAGAAATTGTTCTTCATATGAAATTTGTGGACGTATTCCTATTATTAAGTTATTTTTTCATAGTTTCGAGTATGTCTTGGACTAATTCTTAAGAATAAAACTCAGAAATTGGATTGTTTTCCAAAAAGGTTTTACTTGTTTCTAGTAAATGTTTATTCATTTGCAGTAAAAATTAATGACCCTTATAAAAATTTTGTTTAATTTTAGTATACGATTTAACCCTTCCTGATTTAATTCTTACTGAATTTGAGATTCTATGTATTTCATACGAGAAAAATGCTTTAAATTTGGGTACATATCGCATTCCTCTGAAGAGAGTCAACTCAAAATTTTTAAATTTTCACTTTCATATCTACCCACTGTAAAAATCTTACATCATTTTCTCTAATATTTTGTAAAAAAAAAAAACTTAGAGGGCTATATTCGGCTGTGCCGAATCTTTGATACCCTCCACCGACAGTAGTGGGCTCTATATGATAAAAACATATATATTATTAACTAAGCTTCACAAAAACGAACGTCAGCATTAAAATTGGTTGCGGTTTAGACCTGAATTAAATTATTGACCGACAACAAAAAAGTTTTATGCGTTTCTTGTTAGAACTTTGAACTGGCTTTAGTAAAATATCATGATTCGTAACAGTTTTAGCCGAACTAAAATGATTTTAAGACGGATAATTTGTATTGGACTTATGATTAATTATGGACCAATCATTCCAAAATTCTGAAGACTGATTTCTGCTATTACAAGAAATAAATTAGAATAAATTTCAATACAGCAGTGTAATTAGTCTTAGCGTTAACAGTAAATTTCACAAAATTCCATGATGTCTCTTTTTAGCCATATGAATCTCAGGTGGAAGAAATTTTACCGCAACATCTATATCTGTTATGGTTTTAGGCGAATTTAATTATTTTCCCAAAGTGGGCGTTATTTGGTTTTAGACGCAATAAACTGTTTTCCAAGAGCATGGTTTATATGGAGCCTAGGGTGAATTATGGCGTACCAAATTTAAGTATGATAGCGTTATAGATTACGGTTTTAGGCGTACTTAACTGTTTTCCGGAATAAGGGTTTATATGGGATCTAGGGTTATTTAGGGACCGATCTTAAAAAAATTTTACAGTGTGATTTCTCGTCCTATAAAACTATGACGTACCAAATTTTAGTATGATACCGTAATTTATTATGGTTTTATGCGTACTAAATCGTTTTCCGGGAGTATGGTTTATATGGGGCCTAGTGTAAATTATGGACCGATCTTCAAAAAATTTTACAGTGTGATTTCAGGTCTTATAAAACTGTGACGTACCAAATTTTAGTAATGCTATTTATCTATAACGGTTTTATGCGCACTAAACTGCTTCCGGTAGTAGGGTTTATATGGAGCGTAGAGTAAATCATGGACCGAACTTCAAAAAATTTTACAGTGTGATTTTTGGTATTATAAAACTGTGACGTACCAAATTTTAGTATGATAACATTATTTATTACGGTCTTAGGCGTACTAAACTCTTTGCCGGGGGTAGGGTTTATATGGGCCCTATGGTCGATTATGGACCGATCTTCACGAAATTTAGCAGTATGATTTGCAGTCATATAAAGCGAATTTGTGCAAAAATTTTTATCATTCCGTGCATTTCACCATTTATGTTAGTTTTTTTATTAAAGTTTTTTTTAGGGTGGTGGTTCCACATTTTGATTCATACTTCTGATCCTACTGAACCGATGTTGCTGCATTTCAATCCCAAACTGCTTAGGATAACTTCAAGCAATTTGAGACCAAGTTTGTTCTTTTCTTTTGCGTTTTTCGAGAATGAGCGTGTTTACAACAGACAGACAGACGGACAAAAGGACAGCCGGAAATTGTAAAATCGACTTAGAATTATTCAAGGAGCCAGAATATATATTATATATATATATATATATTATTATATATATATCTTACCAAAAAGACCTCTTTTGATCTTTTGAGTAAAAATTTTTTGTTTCAACATATCATTATATAAAATGAAAATTTTAAATTATACCAAATAAGTCGTGGTAGTACCACGGCACCACCGAGGTCTGAAGTATAACAAAAAATTAAAAAATACAATCAATCTCAAGCCTGGAAGGAACAGAACATTTTGTTCAGTCGAAAGTCAGCTTTTTATAGAGTGGATCTGTAGCGCTCAAAATAAATCATAAACTGAGAAGTTCTAAGTTTTTCTTAAAAATATTTGCATATCGCATTTTATATTTATGTAATACGTCGGACCCCGACAGGCAAAACAAATTTTTATTTTCATTTAAATACAAAAATTTAATAAAACGAATGAGGCTTTAAGTCTCATTTGTTGTCAAAGAATTAATGCATGCATGTATTTCGGTTAATGCATTACCGATATTTATAAAAGTAAAGAACTCAGTTTTTTTCTCTAACTGCATTTACACCTACAAAAATGTACATTCTCTTTTCTTGATGGGGAATAATTTGAAGTCAGTGACGATTAGAGTTACCAATTTAGCGACTTTAGGGCTAAATTTAGAAACCTTTTTATTAGTTACACTGCACTAACACGTTAAAGTTTTTCTTGATAGTTTTTTAATTTACAAACATTTCATTTACATTTTTTTTTTTTAATTTACAAAAATTGAAAATTGAGATTTAGGCTGGTCGTAATTTTTAAGAAACTAACTTTCAAGATTTCATCGAGAAAAGAACTTATAAAGATAAAAAATGTTCTCATTAAAATTGTAATCATCTATTTTCTTAACTGTAAAGTGAAACACACAATTTGGAAGAGAATTTGAAAGCAAGTTCGCATCAAATCTTAAAAATATGAATGAATTAATGAAAAAGCTTAAATGTATTGAAACTTGAAACAAAATTTGAAGCAAAACTTGATCGTGTAACTCCCAAGTTAACCACATCAGTTAAGATTAATTAGTCTCAATTTACACGTTTCATCTTTTGATGCTCAACTTCTTTTCAATACCCTTTTGAAGATGCCATTATGTTCACACGTAGCAACCGGTTTCAACTTTTTTTCATAACGAACCAAAGAGAAAAAAAAAGAGAAAAAATTACATGCAGCCATTGTTGTGCATATACCTACGAATGAGAACACAAAGCGTACTGCCCTAGTACAGGCATCTCCGTACCAACCCCTTTTCTTCTTGCTTCCCTCACCTTAAAACACAAGAGTTGAGAATCAAAAGATGAAACGTGTGAATGTAGACTTAACGACTAAATTAAACCTAGGATTACCGCTTTTGTCTGGCCAGACCAAATTTGAGTTTTACTTGCAATATTTTTGGAATATATCAAAAAATTAATAAAACAGGGACGTATAAGTTCTATAAATGATATGTGTTGAATCGAATGAAAGGAACTTTGATTCGATTGGACCAAATTAGTGTGGTTAAATTACAGTTTTATGTAAAAACCTATGAAATTACACTCTTGATTTGGCATGACCATTTTTTTTTTTTTTTTGGATTGCATATATTTTAAATAGGACATATATGATATGTTCTGAAACGAAAGAATCAAGTTTCAATCACATCAGAAAGCTACGGCCCATAATGCGCTTAGTTTGATTTAACTGCAAGAACCAAACGCAAAACTCGTTTCATCTCTGGGAGATGCGAAAAGGCAATATGCGAATTTAAAGACAATATTCTCGATGATGAAATAATGAAATTATATAATAAATTCGTATAACCTAAAATGATAAGCATACACCCAGAGAAAAAATATGTTTAAATTTGGTCACCTCCAACAAAACTATTTTTAAAGAGAATTGCAAACATATTATGTTTAAATTTAACCATACTATTGTCACCGACAAGCATATTATTGTTAAATTAGTCCTTCATCAAGAAGGCACAACCATATTATGGTTGCCTCCGAACATCTTTTGGTTAGTAATAACTAAAATCTGTTTAACATTTATAATAGCATGGTTGATTTTCAACCAAAGCATGTTGCTCTTAGAAAAGAGGAAAACACTATTGTTAATTTAAAAACAAATTATTGTCATATTTAACCATAACATGTTTAGAGGCAACCACAATATGGTTGTGGCTTCTTGATGGAGCACTAATTTAACCATAATATGGTTGTCGGTGAAAATAATATGGTTAAATTTAAACATAATATGTTTAAAATTTTATGTAAAAATAGTTTTGTTGGAGGTGACCATATCTAACATATTTTTTCTCTGCGTATACGTTCAATAAAAAAATATGTTTATTTACTTTTTATTTAATTGGGCTTTTATTTTAGCTTTTCTAATTGTTTTCTGGTCATACCAAGAGGAGAACTAAGTGGTTAAGAGTAACCGAGAATCCAAGCGTTAAAAATCCATTGGTCCATAATCATAGTCAAAAAAAAAAGTCGACTTTTTCTAAAGTATACTTTAGAATAATGCTCTTCACATGCATTTAAAGCCGATTTTAGTTTAAAGTTTACATTATTTTGACTATGAATATTGGCCATTATGTATATTTAATTGTTGTAAGGTAAAATTTTGTTAATGCAGTGTTAAGCCAATTTTTTGTTTGCAAATTCTAACACATTGATGACAAATTTAAGAATCACTTTTAAATTAACACTATCAACATTTATCTCATAATTTTCCAACGACAAGCAATGCAAAGCCCTTTAGATGTCAGATGTTTAAGCATTTATCGTAACAAAAATGATTTAGTTTTATTTAAATATTAAACACTTTCTTTTATTTTCGTTTCTATTTTATTATTTATTTTAATAATTTTAATTTTTTGGAATAAAATTGTTAAAACAAACATTTAAATTTCTTTTTTTAATTTCAAATAATAAACGATAAATATGCCTGTAACAACTTTTTCAAATTTTAATTTATATTTTGTTAAATATTGATTTGTTACTTTGTTATTTCTTTCATTTATTGAATAAATTATTTCTTATAATTATTTAATTATTTAAATGGAACTATGTATGTGTTTATTAACAATATTTTCCCAATGCTGTGCCCATATTTTGTAACTCTCGCTTCGAGAAACTTTTCGATTGAAATGTGAGAAATGAAGCAAAAATGCCATAAATTGAAACAAACCACTGTTTTTCTCACTTAACTGAGTCTGTAACATTTGTAGCGAGTAATAGCTGTCACGGAAGGAAATCACTCGCCAATTTACAGAAAAAGTGTGTCTGTGAAATTTTCGTGAGAAAGTTCCCACTTTGAACTGTGAAATAAACTCACGCATAAAAACATAGTGAGAAAAAAATATTACCACTAAAAAATATATTAAATATGCAAAATGCAATGAATAATAACATGGAAGAGATAAATATTTTGAATTTGACTGATTTTTTCATTGTTTAATTATTTTGCTTTTTACATTTTTGAAAAATATACGAACGTTTTCAAAGCTATTTTTTAAACAACAAAAATTAAAGTCGCACTCTACATTATTTGCTATAGCCGACGGTTGTATTTTCGCCGCCGTCATTGAAAATTTTTCAATTTTAATAATTTTGCCCGCCGTTAACGATATGTGTTACTGGCCTTCTCGACGTCTGCAAATGCACATCGGCTTCGATTGGAATATAAGGACATTTATAACGTAACGACGTCATCTCTTTTGATAGTTTTCGACATGAGTTACAAACACACTTTTTTCTCACTTTTCGAGAAACGATGGAATAATAATTTGTTTTTAAATTAACAATAGTATTTTCCTCTTCTCCAAGAGCAACATGCTTTGGTTGAAAACTAACTAAGCTATTATAAGTGTTAACCATATTTTAGTTATTATTGACCAAAACATGTTCGGAGACAACCATAATTTGGTTGTGCTCTCTTGATGGAGGACACATTTAACCATAATATGGATGTCGGGTGATAATAATATGGTTAAATTTAACCATAATATGTTTACAATTTTCTTTAAAAATAGTTTTGTTGGAGGTGACCATATTTAAACATAGTTTTTCTCTGGGTGTGGGTACTGTTTAAGAGAATTGGTCTTGCCGTGCAAGATAAATAAATAAATAAAAAAAATATTTTTTATGATATTCTATTAAAATAGAATATTCTTCGTAATATTGAAAAGTGCAGTGTAATTTTGAAAAGTGCATTAAATGCGCATTGGAAAAGTATTCTCTTTTTTTTTTAGTTTGTGCTCTTTTTATTAACCAAATGTGCTTTTTTCACTTCTTTAACATCTAGCTTCCCTAGGTTTAAGTCTTTTTGGACATCAAAAGTTCGTAACGTTGACTAAAGCTACGGTCACACTTATTAAATATTTGACCGAATAAGCATTACCACTAATTCTGTTAATAGTTAGTGAGATTTAACATGTTCTTAATATAACAATATAAAATTATATTTTAGTTTATCTTTTTCGTCAAATATTTACCACGTGTGACCGCAGCTTAAGAACCGGTGAAAAGTACTTATTACCTTTCGATCTGCAGGGTGCATAAAATTTGCAATTTTGTTTGAATGTTACATGTTCATATGCTTTTGAGTTTAATAGTTAAGGCATCACTTGATGGCTTTTTCCCAATGGAATACTTCAATAATTAAAGCAATAAGCTAGTGAAATAAAACAAAATTTCATTTGTTTAACAAACACTTCAAAAAGACAGCATAAAAAATGCAACTAGAGATAATAGCAAAAAATAAATTTTTTGGGTATCTTAAAAGCAGTAGAGAAAATAAAAAAATTGAATAAAATTGAACTGAATGCAATAAATGCAGTCAGCCGTGGTTAGAAACATTTAATAGTTCAAGATTATTCGCTACGGTTGTCTAACGATTAGCCCGTTATCAAGGCCAACATGTTAAGAAAGGTTTTGGGGGAAAATACATAAAAACCACCTCAGGCAATACAACTCAATCTGGTTTCCACTCACACTCATCCTTATTTCTGGGGAGTACGTACTCCACTCATTCAAGTACTTTTAATACTCTAGTACTCATAGACATATCGGAGTAAATGTAGGTGGGTGTTGCTGTTTTATAAGAGTGTGTATAGTGTGTTTTATTTCTAGTTTTACTGCATTGTTGTTGTTATTTTTGTTAATGGGGGAGTGAGCAAATTGTGTTGTCAATTGGTTTAGCAACATGTTGATCATCTCGTAAAACTTGTGATTTTTTATGTATTTTTTGTTGTTTGCTGCTGTCATTTTGTGGTTTGGGAGTACAAATCTATTTGGTATTTATTTTCTCTGTATATTTTTTCGGATTTGTGCCAGTGGTAAACAAGAAATATTTAAATCTTAGAAAAAACAGAGATAAGAAAATATTAAAATTACAATAAAATTGAACTTGAAACTATTTTCCACTTGCCTGTCATAAAATGAAATAATTCTTTAACATTTTGTTGGAAAAAGTTTAAGAAAAGCGAAAATTTATGGAATATTTAGAATGCTGAAGTTCATATGTATATTTCTCTTTAGATTTAAAAGCATAATAGGAAGAATTATTGCTTGAGCTCTGGCTTTACATGCCTAAGCCTTTGACTCCTTAAAGGTTTTTTTTAAAGGAATTTTATATAGGATTTGGCAACATTATTGAATTCCTTCTTTACACTTCTCTTTGCAATTTTAAAGCATAAAAGGTAGAATTATTGACATATGAATATTTTGACTTGGCTCGGTAAAGCATTTTACTTTTTCTAGGCTTTTTTGAAAGGAATTTTAAGAAAGATTTGCTAAAATATTTAAATTCCTTCTTCAAATTTCTTGTTAACCCTCATCACTACAATACTCAACTAAAATCCATTCGGGTGGAGGCAGTGTGTCAAACTGACTTTGAAGTAGGGAGTTTTGATTCAGATGCCCATCATATGTTCATATCCAGCAAATCAACAAAATCAGGGGTGTTCTGGAAATCGAAAACGCAAAACGCAAGAATTTTGAAGTTTTTTTTAATACACTCTTAATCCAATTTTTTTTAATTTTCTTATAGAATTCTGTTTAATTGAGAAATATTTGTATTGTATTGTATTTGTATTTCTTTTAATACAAAAATCTTATTAAAAAAACGACTTTTAAATTCTTGCGTCTTGCGTTTTCGATTTCCAGAACACCCCTGAATATTTGAGTTATAAAAACGAAACTTTTTTTAAATTCCCATAAAAATTTCAAAAAAAAAATTTCAACTTATTCTACAATATTAACCAAAGATACTTAAAATATATACAGGGTGGCTAATGAGTGACGTTTACATTTATTTAATAAATAACTTTTTCATTCTGATTATATTTAATGTTGGCATTTACTTAATTTAGATTAAAGTTTAAAAACATGTTTAAATTCTTATTTGAAAATAATACCTTTCAAATGGTATTCATTGTTTGCTTTGACGCGACGTGCTCTTTCCAGAGCATTTCCAATAACTTTTCTTGAAATTTCAGGGTCAGAGCCATTTTTTCTTCGCGGATATTCACCTTAAGCTGTTGTATGGTTCATGGCTTATTGGCATTCACCTTGCCCGTTAG
The DNA here is from genome assembly GCA_943735925.1 of Pollenia amentaria. Lineage (NCBI taxonomy): Eukaryota > Metazoa > Arthropoda > Insecta > Diptera > Polleniidae > Pollenia > Pollenia amentaria. The sequence goes on along the minus strand of OX031008.1, from coordinate 190,619,770 downwards.
GTAACCCCAAAGACAAAAGTCGCATGCAGTTAAATCGGGCGAATGCCTTGGCCAGTAAAAATCAGAAAACACGATATTAATCGATCGCCAAAAAATAGAGCCATAGGTGAACGAGCTGTGTGGGCTTTGGATCCATCTTGTTGCAATCACAATTCTGAATTTTTTCTCTACCTCGGGCCTTAAAACATTTTCAATCATTGCGCAGTATTGAATGCCATTCACATTAACCGCAACTTGTTCGTCGTTTTCGATAAATTATGGTCTAATGTTCTTTTTTAAAGTTATTCCACAGTAAACTTTTCATCAACAATAACTCTTTGATTCTATTTTTGCATATTCTCTAATTTGCTTATACAGGTAACAATTGAGGCGCAAATGGGTCTCATCGATATGACTTTTTTGTCTTAATAACCGGATGCTCACTTTTAAAATAAAATTGAACAACTTTGGGTCTTTGTTCTGTGCTAAGTCTTTCCATCATAAATATTTCAAAGTTAATTCTAAAAAACCAAAAAAAGGAAACAGCAAATTAAGTCGTAACGTTAATTATTAGCCACCCTGTATTATTTACTAGATCACCAGAGAATGTGGCTTGAATTTTGCACGATTCTCTTCCAAGCCAACAATTTCTTATAAGATATATAAGTGTTTAAGCAAAAAGTTATTACTGCAAGCAAACAAAAATTCAGTCGAATATGTACAACAAAAAAATAAATTCAATTTAATTCTATAGTTACTAAAATCAAGTTTTCGGTGCTATATATTTTACAAAATAGCCAGAAAAGCCTGCTTAATTCAAACCATCTTATTCACGAATCAAAACATTTAATTTTTACTTGCAGGAATCTTTTCTTGAATTGAATAGAGTTTTAATGTTAATGCCTTTAATTTTCAATCAAAAGTTTCTGATAATACACACATTATTTTTATGATCAAAGGAATTTTACAACATAAAATTAATTACAATTTATTAATAATTTTTAATTCTTGACTGAGCTGGGAATCGAACCCAGGCTTTCACGGACAGGTTGTCCTGACAGGTTTCGATTGTAACCACACAAACTCTTCAGAGGGGTTTGCCGTTTAACACTCACCGCCATTGACGACACACATAGGGGTTTTTTTTGCCAATCTAGACGGACATTAGGCAAAAATTAAATTTAAGAAATGTAAAAATTTAAGTACGCAGCTCGACAGACAACGAAATTCTGCATCGTATAGTGAATTTCAAGTCTTTAGCATGAGATTTGTATATATTTTTTTTTGTTGGTAAACGAATAAAGATTTTACATTGATTTTTTTTTCTTTGAAAGACTTTATTAACAGCTACTTATAACAATTTTTAGAAAAAATTTATTTGAAATTTTTATGATAAGAAAATTCGATCACTATTGAAAAATCGATTTTCTTGTTCACTTAAAAAAAATTAAAAGGTTTTTGAAAGTGCAGCTAGCTGCGATTTAAAAAATGTTTTACATCACGATAAAATCTGAAAACTTCTTCTTTTGAATAAAAAAAAAAAAACGTTGTACGTTTTAGCGCCATTTTTTTTTTGGTGATTTTTTTTTTAAATTTTACTTTTTCTTTAAGTTTTTGTTCATATTGCATAGGTACATATCGCACTTGTTCCTCTAAGCATCGTCAACTCAAAATTTTTCAATTTTCACTTTTTGCAAGAAAACGATAAACAGTGGCCATATCTGTAAAAATCTTAGATCTATTTCTCTAGTATTTTGCCTAAAAAATGCAGTTTTATTCTAATTTGTAATATCTATAAGAATACACATAAAAAAAAAGTTTTTTGTCTCTACTGAACATTTATAAATTTTGAGTTGACTCTGTTTCGGGGAACAAGTGCGATATGCTAGAAACCCTTTCGTCAGTCATAAAATGTTTTGATTGTACGTAGATGTTTTTTATTTAAATTATTACATCTGAGACTAATATTACCTCTGTAAATAAGGAATGTGCGAAACAGTAGGTAACGGTTTTTAACCACCTGTGCAGAAGCTAAATGACGTTATTTCATGGAGAAAAAATAAAAGAAACCCTTTCGTCAGCTATAAAAGGTTTTTGTTGTACTACATGCTTTTCATTTTAAATATTACATCCAAGTTTGAGGCACGAGATAAACATTTTCGGCTTTACATGCAGAATTTTGGTAGAAAGTTTTCGAGGGTTCAGTGTAACAAAGATATTATAAATAGACTTTTGCTCAGTTCTGACGCACTCACTTGCATAAGACCAACTCAAAAAAAAAAAAAAGTCATTTCCCTTTACGAAAGAAGCAATTCCTTTTATGCTTCCACCTGTACTTGGCTCTGAAGAGAATTCAGATTCGGAAGAGGACTTTGAAGAAATAGACGAAGAAGAACCATGACACTCATCATCATCTTAGTGCAAAAGAGAAGTTGTTTAAAATAAAATACTTTTTACGTTTCTAAATTTTCGAATTTATTGTATGATCTAAATTTCAATTATGTATTTTAAAACGCTTTTTGTAGTAGTTCTATTCCTTAAATTTTTTTACGAATGGCTTTATACACCACCAGACTATAATTTTGTTTCTTCCTGTTACATTTTACCTTAGCTATGCTTTGGAATGAAGTCTATTGTATGTACAGAAAAATTTACAATTATTAGACACCAGCAGAATGTTATGCATTTTCTGGCCCGCTACGGACTTCGAATAGAATAGAACTATTACAAAGAGCTTTATAAAATACATAACTGAAATTTAGCTCATAGAATTAATTCGAAAAATAAAAAATGTTGAATATAATAAAGTTGCTTGTGAAAAAGAAATAATTCCCAGACTCTATTTGTTTAAATGGTTAAGTTAAATACATTCAATTTATAAAGTATCACTATCCAGTGTGACACAAAGAATGCTGACGAAGGACGATTATTTTTGAGCTTTACCTGCCTATGACCGTAACACATATTTCTGCCATCTTTCATAGATCTAGGGGCAAATAACTACAACTTAAACAAGTAAGTACGCATAGTCGGTCAAACCTGACCATATGATAGCCTACACTACAGTATTTAAAAACAAATTTTATAGTGTGTATATGAATAGAGATCTATCTACGTTTTAAATTTCATTAAAATCTATAAGATAGTTTCGGAGATAGTTCGACTTAGAAAGTGATCCTTAAGGTGTTGCACAAATGCATTATACCCTCTCCACTATTGTGGTGTAGTTATAAAAAGATTCCCCAGAATTTAAAAAATATTTTTCCGGAGTTTGCTGGAAATTTTTTCCCCGAATAGAAACCTTTTGTTTCTTATTGATATTTTTTATGGCGTTTTCTTTTCTGAGTAGTATTCTGCATTTGTTCTGACTTTTACATTTCTTTATGTTCTTTTCTGCAAAATATGTGTTATTTTAAAAGTGTAACGCGTTCTTTTCTCATGATGTTTCCCTTAATAATAAAAAAATGCTACGCGCTCAACACTCATTTTAGTTAAAGGGGCATGAGTACAGCACTAGAGTAACAGCTGGTTTTCTTATTCTTTCTGAATTAATTAGTAATTTTTTAACTTAGAAATTAACGGTATAAAAAAGCTTAAAATTTTAAACGCTAATTGTACTTTATTGTTTTATGGCGAAACTTGTGTTCTTTTGTAAACGTGAAATATGTAGCACTTCCTAAAAATCAGGTTAGCATTTATAAATGTTGCCAATAGTATTAAGTATGTACAATATTTTCACGAAAATTTATACCGATTCTTTATCGCGCTCTCTTCTAAATACATGATAATTTTCAATAGATTTGGCTTCAGATTATTTTTTAAACAATTCAGGCATTAAAATCATTCAATCTGATCAGTGCCCTATTGCAATAATATGCTTTCCTTTTGCAATAAAAATCCAAAGTATTTAACATGGATATTTTTGAAAAGATTCCAAACAGAATTCAAATGTTCTGTAAACCTTTGAGACGAATTGGAAGCTACAAAAGTTCAATGATTAAGGCAACCGACTTAAAGTAAAGTCAATACATATGAAATAGAAATACAGTTCCTTATAGATCCTTGTAGTTCTGATAATTGTAAGATGTATTAATATACTTATATATCAAGCGAAATTATTTGAATGAGTTTAATTCCAAGTAATCATTAAGTCCATTGTTATCTTAGCTTAAAGAAGTATGTAATTCACGGTGTATTGAATAGATTAAAGCTCTGTGCGACGCCACACGCTTATACTTTGAGTCAAACAATCGATTTGGGAAATAACAATAGATTTTGCAAACGCGCTGTATAGCAAAATCGACTAGAATTTGTTTTTTTTTTTCAATAATCGTGGGACTTGAAGCAACCACTGGTCCGTCCGTGAATTTCCACATTTCGGCAATGACATGTTGTCGGTTATATGACTCCATTTTGTGCCTAGTCTGATAATAATATAGGGTATTGCATAAGTAGCGTTTATTTATTTAATGAATGACTCTTAACTTTTTGACCTTTTTAAAGTTGGCATTTAATAAAATTTAGATTATGTATAAGAATATGGAAAAATATCCCTCCTTTCTTCTTCTTAAATATTGGTTATAAGCTGTTGAATAGCTCTTGGCTAATTGGCCTCGAAGAAAAAAAAATTTTGAGTAGGAGAGCCAAATTCTGGAAGTTGAAAATGTTCGTTCGTTATTTTCAAAAAAAATATGTTCCAATGATGCCTACATAGAAAACATTCTTCAAAATTAATAAAAGCATTAAATAAAATCAGTTTTAGATAAAAATTAAATCCAGTGAATTAAACGTTAAATCAAGTGAATCAAATATTTAATTGATACTATAAATTTGTTGACTGGTGCTAATTAATTTAATTTTTTATTTAATATTAATTAATTTTTATTTTTTTCTGTGTACTGAAGTTATTCCAAACCAAACAGGGCATATACCTACTTAGATTTATTTATTCTCTAAAGAAATGTACATCTTATAATAATTTAGTTGACTTTAAATATTTATTTTAATGTGCATGAGAAATCCCAATGATGGCCACACATTTAAATAAATCTAAACTGTCAACAAAATTATTATAACACGTACATTAGGTTGTCCCGAATATTTTTTTTTAAGATTTCCCTAACGCAAGACCTCCTAAAATTTGCGTAATTGATCGTAGATTACCAAAATGATTTTAAAAATTAAATGAAACTATATCTTTAGGATTCTACCGATCTTCAAAGTATTGAAAAGTAGTTATTTTCATGATTATATTTCGCTATTCTTAATTTCGACACCTAAAGTAAATATGCCACGACTAAAAATTTGCCAGACACAGTGGAGTTTGTTTATAAAGCAGACCATACACGATTCAATTCAATTGTCAACTGAGTCGGTTGTTGTCCAAATCAAAGCGTGTATAGCCTTGTCAGTTGATTAGTTTGAAGGTTGTCGAGTTGGTTGAAAAAAAATCAAAAGATTTTGATTTTTTCAAGTTGACTACTAAGTCTTTCAATTCGATTGTACTGTGTGTGCTCAAGTCTCTTGATCAGCTGTCAAAATTTATGTAAAAAAAAAATCTAAATTTGACAGTTGAATTAAAATCTTTCAATTCAGTTGAAGAAATGTGTGGCCAAGTATCAATTCAGTTGAAAGACTCAGTTGACAACTGAATTGAACCGTGTATGGGGCGCATAACGTACACTGGTTATAGCGAATTTATTATGAAAAAAAAATTTTGGAAAAAATATTTCTTGGACTCAAACCATTACCTTTTAGATTATATACCAATTATTACGGTTAATAATAGTAATAATAATAAGACATAGAAACCCTTGCACATGAAACAAAATAAATAAAAATCTGGCAACACTCCAAAATCACCTGCTAAATTTATTAATACCAAAATACGTAAATTGGGTGTTCCCCAATAAAGAAAACTAAAAAAACAAAAACTAAACTAATTTATAATACATAAATCAGTTGCGATAGTTTCAGTATTAGGAGCAGTGCTTGTGATTTAAAAAAATGAGTTCGAGGCGTAGTGCGGCAACTTGTGCTATATTGGGACCATATAAAGAACTTCATGATCGGCAGCTACCAACTATAAGAGACGTCCTTAAATATATTTTATTTATCAAGTATAACATAAAATTAAAGTATGATGGAAAAGATCCTTCCAATTCAGATATATATGCGATTGTTTTTCAAGAGGTTGACAATATTTGGACCAAAGCTTCGATTCCAATCGTAAAAAAGGAATTAGTTATTCAGTTACTCAAATCCTATTTCAAAAAGTACCTCCATTTAAAAAGTTGGTTTCGAAAAAAAAACTAAAGCGTTTTTGAGTCGTCTGAGAAGCTTTTAGAAGTTGTTGCTTGCAAATGCACTTCATTTGAATTTTGTTCTTGCTTAAAACCAAAAAAGTTCCAATCAATGAAAGAATTTATTTGTTGGTTCAAAGAAATGACAGACAAATGGTTATATATGGAGTTGATAAAAAAAGAAACAGCTCGATTAATAAAACGAAAGCAGAAACAAACTGAACATTCCATAAGGGAGCGTTCTACTCAAGAAACCGATTCTATCCCAGATAATTGTGATGAAGTCCCACAAACACACTTTCGACAGATACACCTTCGACTTCAACGACGAATCGAAATACATTGCCGTTGCCAACAGTTGCTAAGGTCTATGATATATACGGTTTATCGACTCATTTTGTTGCTTCTGAGATTTTGACTGACTTCGACTTTATGTCTAAAGTCCGGAAAGAAAATTCAAAAGACAGTGGAGGTATTGTTATTAAAAGCATTTATTTCTATGGAAAAAACGACAAGACTCTGATAAGTGAAAAAATAGGGGATCGTTACCATCGCAAAGTAATTTTAGGAGAACACATCTCAATTTTAGCAGAACCTGAATCAATTTATTTGGGTCACATAACGCCAAGTCGTGGCACTGCAAAAGACATTCTAACTTCGATCACAATTTGCATTGGATGTGACATTGCATTGGAAATCAATAATCAAACAATACCCCAACACTCGCATGTAAAATACCTCGGTATACATCTAGATCGGCGTTTAACGTTTAAATGGCAAATAGAAGCTAAATTAACTCAAATGAAACTAAAAGCAATTCAAATCAATTGGCTTATTGAAAGAAATTCTGTTCTTAGTCTCGATTGCAAACTTCTACTCTATCTGAAAGACAATTTGGTGCTACGGCATTCAGTTATGGGGCACTGCCTCGGCTTCTAATATCGAAAAAATTCAAAGGCGCCAAAACAAACTTCTTTGAATAATCACTGCCGCTCCCTGGTACGTCAAAAACTCAAATATCCACAAGGATCTCAATGTGCCATTAGAAAAAACTATAATAACGAAATATGCAGTTAAATATTTAAAAAGGCTGGAACTGCACCCAAATCCATTAGCTCGAAATATTTTAAATTATGGTGGCCACACTCGCTTAAGAAGAAGAGACACTGCAGCACTCACCCAATCAGATGAGCGATAAACACCTACACATGTGAACAGATACCGTGATGACGAAATCTTTTTTGTCTAGCACTGGCAGGACTTAAAGCAATTATTAGGATAAGATTTGATTAATTATTGTTAGTTCATATTTAATATATGAAGATTCAATAAATAAATACTAAAACCGGAAGGGTGACTTTATTCCATATTTGGCGAAGTATTTGAAGAGACTGCTACAATGGTGTGTTTGTATGCCCCATACCAATGAGTGACCCCTTCGTCTTTTATTCTTGACTTTAGATGATTGCACTTCGGGACCTAGAGAATAATGTGGACTTATTTGAAAATAATTAGCTACTTGTGATAATGAAACAACAGTGTCATTTTGTGCGATGGCTGGTAATTTACCTGACTTGCCGAAAAATGTGGTCGATCAATTAAGTACGGATCAAAAATATCTTTAGGAGATATATGTATAAAGCTGTACAAACTGGTTATTGTAGTCCTGAGCTGGCAAACCTGGAAAAGTTGCGCACTCGAGATGGCTTACCTCTGCTAGTCGTCTACTCAGAGTTTATGTAAGTACCCTTAATCCATCAGAAAATTTACAACTGCTTGTCAATTACGTTGTTAAAGTATACGCTCCAAATCGGTTCCTAATCAAACAAAAAAACGTCTTTTAAAGGAGGAGCCAAAATTTTTTTGCATCTGATTATGTACTCTTTTACCCGAAAATATGAGATCAGTTGTGGATTTTGTTATCAAAAGAAATGCGTTTTTTGGTCACCCGGAAAATCTTCTTTTCAATAGGCTGTTTGATGATAGAGACCACATTCGGGAGCTGGCATTGCAAAGAATAATCAAAGCTAGAGAAGGTGAAAGTAGCACTAGGCACAGAATATTTAGACCCCCAAAAATTTACTTCTCTGCTGGAGATTACACCGAAATTATTATATGGCACGAGTGTAGGGTTACAGCCCCGCCTGTTCTTCGGCATATTTCTCAGGAGCTCCTTCAAATCATGTCAAAAGATAACAGCATGGAAATTGTTGACTTTCCTTGTCACACGCAAGCTGTGGAAAGAATTGTCAAACTGGTAACAGAGGCCTCACAAAGTGTAACTAACGCTTCTTCTAGAGATGTCCTTATTCTAGGTTCTAGGTTGAACTCACGACCAGAAATGCCAAATTTTAGTTAAAAGAATATGTTTAAATTTTAAGTTTTAGTCATTTATTATAAGTTTTATTTTCTTGTACATTAATCGCAAGTATAAAATATATTGATAAAAGAAATTTATATCTCGTTTTTTTATTATCTTAAGCATATGGCTTAGGTTTGTAAAAACGTTTTCAAAAGTAGAGCCCTTACTGTAATCTGTTTAAAATGACGAATTTTGATACCTCTTGCGAAAGTGTAGCTCGAAAAAACATTTTTTCTCATTTAAGGACGGGACAGCCTAACGTACATTTCTTAAATAAAAAATTTTTTTTTGCTCATAAAATAAAAATCCAAAAAATAACTATTATTTTTGTTAAAAAAAAGAATTAAAATAAAAAAAATAGCTATTACTTTTGATCGAAAAATATAAAAAAATAAATTTCAGTCCAATTGTGAATACAGATTCCACGGGAGTTTTCTCCATTTTCCCATTTTTACAATAGATCATAAAGATATGCTAAACTTACTTAAGAGTAAATGTATTATTTCCCGTCTCTTAAAAACTACCTGAAACTGGGCCAAGTTTTGTATGGCCAAGCTTGTGGACTAATCAAAGGTGATTACTAAGTCGTGACGTCCAAGATCCCTTGCAACTTTTCATTGTAGCGCACCTGAGACACCTAACTTTGTCTTTTAAATCCCACACGAAATATCTCCAGAGATAAAATCTGTAAACAAATATATTAAATAATAAAAGTTGTTTATATTTAATTTATTAAGCCTAGTACTCTGTTCAACATTTCATGTGAAATGCTGTCAAAACCCATATGAAAAAAACTTGTGCGGAATTTCTATGAAAAAATGTTGATACAGTTGTACTCTGTTTAATTTGTGAAAAAGTTGCGAAATGTTTCAGGCAACATTTTTTTACAACTGCGAAATAATATAAGCTGCACTTATTTCACGTGAAATTTTAAGCAAATAAAAAAAATGTAAACTAAATATTAAAATGAGAACTGCAAAACATATATAACACAACCGGTAATAGTTTTTCATCAATATTTACTTTTATTTTTACCTAATTACTTAATTTTTACGTGAACGCCTGGGTTCAAATCTCAGCGCAGTCAAGAATGAAAAATTATCAATAAAAATTTTAATTAATTTCATGTTGTAAAATTCCTGTCTTCATAAAAATAATTTAATGAAAATTAAATTCAATGAACTTAAGCCTAATTAAAAATATCTAAATTTGGATTTAAAACCATTAACAGTTCAATAAAATAACCACAATATTAATTATTGTTAACAGCTAAGGCACGAGCTATGTTTACATTTGTCCTTCAAGTTCTGCTGAAAAAGGTCAACAAGAAAAAAAAGACAAAAACATGAAAAACAAAAATATACTTTGGATTTCAAGAAGAATTCTTGACAAAAAGTATGAAAAAACAGAAGTTAGGAAGAACTTGTAAATGAATTAAAATAGGTAATCATTCATTCAGCAAATTTCGATCTACCAAGGTGAAATTCTATTTGGTTTAAAGATTGATGTTTGACTATTGACGTCATCCGGCTGCAATAGCCGAGTGAGTAAGACGGCAAACCCCACTGAAGAGATTGTGTGGTTACAATCGAAACTAGTCTGGGCAACCTGTCCGTGAACGCCTGGGTTCAAATCTCAGCGCAGTCAAGAATGAAAAATTATCAATAACAATTTTATTTAATTTCATGTTGTAAAATTCCTGTCTTCATAAAAATAACTTAATGAAAATTAAATTCAATGAACTTAAGCCTAATTAAAAATATCTAAATTTAAAATTAAAAACCATTAACAGTTCAATAATATAACCACAATACTAATTATTAATTTTTTATTTAAAAAAATACTTTTTAGTAAAATACATGTGGGTTTAAAAACGTCAAATTGTGCAAACTCTCGAGATAGGTAACATTGATACATGTCAAATTTTTCGCATGAAATAATAGATGTTGCTGAACATTTTTCACAAATTGGAACAGAGATCTAGGCTTTAAATATTAAGAATACTCTAATATAAATTGCTATTTACTTTTTCAACTGAACAGTTTTGTTTGTAGTATATACATATTTTGAATTGTTTTTAGTTTTTTTTACAAGAACACACGCTTTTGCGTTTAGATGTTGTGTATTCATAACTCCTAATTGGGAAACTTTGGCTCCACGCGGACATGGCAGCTCCTGTAGAAAGACATTTTAGATTTCTGTATATCTAGAGAACGGTTACAGCGAAGGTTTCCAAATTAGGTAAAAACGGCTAAAGCCAAATTTTCGAAATTAGGTACAAGCATAGTAATACACAACTTCTGACAAAATCTTTGCGGGATTGCAGAAGTGGGCGTGGCATAAAATAAATTAATTTATATTTAGAGAACGGTAAGATAATAGTTGTCCAAATTTGGTACACATAGATGGGTTATCGACACGCAACAGCTGTCAACAAAAAGGTGGCAGTGTAAAAGTAAGCGTGGTTACTTACATACAAATTCAAAAGAGATTTCTGTACGGCTAGAGAGTGGTCATATCTAAAGTTTCAAAAGATGGTACAAAGGTGCTCAATACGCAACACCAGTCAAAAAGTGTGTGCGATTACATAAGTAAGCGTGGCACAATATAAAATACCGTATATTTTAAGAAAGGTTAATGTAAAATTGTCTAAATTTGATACAATTAGAATCGCTAGCAATATACAGACAGAATCTGTATGTAATGTATGGGATTGGAAAAGTGGGCGTGGGTCGAATTAGATTTCTGTATATCTAGAGAACGCCCACAGCTACAATTCAGAAATTTGGATCAAATAGCTTGATTATAAATGAAAAATATCTATAAAAGTTCCATTGTCATATTGTAGACATAGACGGGATAACTTCAATACAAATACGATATAGATTCCTGTTCAACTGGTTAATCGTAACAGTAAAAGTATTCAAACTTGGTACAAATAACTTCATAAGCAATGCACGAGATCTGTGTTGAAAAAATTATATGTTTTAATTTAATGAGGGTAGCGAATCACACTGGGTTAAGCTAGTAATTTTATTTTCGGTAATGGGTATAAAAAAACAACAAAAACATGGGATTTTATGAAAAAATTTAGTGGCAGCCACTTAGTCATCGTCCAGACTTGCAGATTTTGTTGCTGTGATTTTGAAAAAATCTGATTTGAAATTGCATATGTCTCCAGATTATGAAATTATGGTTTTGAAATTTTTATATTTAATATATAAATACAAATATACCTACAGCCAACTTCAAGTTAAGAAGTGTGGGAATAACAAAACAAAACGGAATTGCAGAATACATGAAACTGAGTACCCCTTCCACCTCTCACCAATAAACCCAAGAATTGCTGCAACAAAAATTGCAAGTCTGAACAATGACTTTTGGACCGATCTGGCTGAAATTTAATAGCAAACAATTCCGGACTTTATGTGACATAAATATATAACCAGCAGGTTCCCATCATATCAAGGGTCTTCGAAAACCCATTTCAACACACGAACAGGCGGACCTTTTAACATCAACTTCAGTACTCATAAGGACACAGAATATACCCAGTAAAAAAACTATGTGTTTTTTGAAGCACTTAAGAGAAAAAGCGCATAATCGAGCGCCTTAATAAGAGAGCTCTTATACAGCAGTAAATGATAACGAATAAAATATACAAAAAAAAAGCTGATATTTTAGTGCAGACAACGAAGAAAGCTAAAAAAATAAAAATAAATTATGGTTTACGAATATTATGGTTTACGAATATGCATTTAAACCAGTCAAAGCATAACATTTATTAATATGTTAATATAGATAGCCCTTAAAAGAGCACTTTAGGAGTGCTTTATTTGCATGTTTTATTATATTAAAAGAAGCGCTTATTGTCAGAAGAAAATAGTCCTCAAAATCAGGAACACCCCATACAAAAATCAGGCATCCCATCAGCAGGTTTGAAGCGATTTGAGGTATGAATTCATATATAAAACCTGCTTCTTTTGGTGCACACTTTTCACTGGGTATATATACTTTATAGAATCTAAGATCAATATTGTATAAATTACAAACTTATATATACCCTTTTACTTACGGTGAAGGGTATAAATATCACTAGTTCATGGATGGGCACCAGAATCGTTGGGCTATCACATTTATTCTCTATTGCTAACACACGCCTTTGTGTGTATGTAGATGTATTAAGTGTATGCACTTTAGGGGCACTTTGAGGGATTAAATTATAAAACTGCAATGATTGAATATTAGATAGAAAACTATAAAGGGGTTGGTTCTTCTTGCAAATCATCTTCTAAGAGTGTGTAAAAGTGTCTGAGTTTAGCAAACATTTTTGTTCAGTTGCTGGTTGCAACATATGCACTGGTGTGCAGCTTTCCCCTTTGTCTAGAGTTTAAAATGTCAACTTTTTTTTAAATTATATCTTCCTTTGGTACACCCTTTCTTTCAGTACCATTCTTTATATTTCTATGGAATAAGTAGCATGCTACAATCACACATTTATACACACACAAATATTCATATATTCCATACAATCCATGCAAATTGACTACAATTGCATGTAATTCTTTTTTATTTTTTTGGAACCAACAACCATAAGTTGAAATTTATTGAAATGTAAATATAAATTAATGTGGGTGTGTAAAGTTTTATATATTTATATTTCTGTTTTATTTTTATTTCTTGTAAAAGAAATGTACCCAACAATTTAAGAAGACATTTTTCAAATCAAATTTAAATTTATATTTTATTTGTTCCAGTAGACCGACCAGCAACATATTTTTATGGTTTTATGGTGTTTGTAAAACAAATAAAAATGTATAATTTACTGATAGAGATGCATATAAAATAATTTGAGTAAGCAAAACATCAGAGTCTGGTTTAACGAAAAAATGAGAAATATTAAAAGTTAACACGATCTCTGTGGCCTTTTGAGACGTAACCCATGGAAAAGGGAACTTTCACCAAACTTGTCGCGTGCCAGCTCTAAAGTAGAAGGGACCGGAAAGGGTACTTGTCACTTTAACATGGTGATGCCGTAGGTGAGGGTTAATTGGCAACTTCTTGACACTTCGTAACAATAAAAATTTTTTATTTTATTTATTCGTTCAATAGTTTTTAAGCCCTTAGGGCCAAATAAAACCAGTAAAATTCATATGGCATAACAATTTTAAGTCTTAATTCTATAAATTTTATATGTTTAATAATGTTAATCCTAAATAAAAATATTTATGTATAATAATAAAACCCCCCGCATGCAAAAATATTGAGAGCACCAACAAAACAAAAATGCATCAGATAAAATGGAGTGATGACATCCCCCAGCATAAACAAAATATGTACGTACCTAAATATTTTTCCTAACAACTTTTTTAAACTTGTTAATAGAATGTGAGAACTTTCTATCCTTGTAAGGAACTACAAAGTTCCAAAGTCCAACACTCCGAACAACAAAAGATCTTTTCATAGCTAGCGTCATGAATCTCGGCGGAATTAAAATATGCGTTCTAGTAGAACTACCAAATTGAAATTTTTCACTCAAATATGGAGGATCGTACTTAATTATTTTGTACATTAAAAGAAGCAGTCTTGTATTAATACAATTTTGAAAATCCCATCCAATAACTTTCATTACATGAGAGGTCATACGTGTTCTATAATTAAGACCATATACATACCTAAAAATTCAATAACAATAAATTTTTTGGCTAAAATAATGCCTGTCGCAGATATTGTCCCGAGTGAACGATGTTAATATGTTAGATCACATAAGGTAATAAAGCGTGATCCATTTCGAGGTTCCCTAGTTTGTTGAAGAAAAAAACACAGAAAATTCAAATTTAATGAGCAACATTCTTTGGCATTTAGTTTTTGATGATTATGTCTATCAAATGTTGGCCGTTGCTACGTCGCAGATGGTCCATCCGTTGAGTCGAATTTTGGATGACTCGTTCGAGCATTTCGACTAGTAACTGGTGAATATCGCGCGTGGTGTTTTCCTCCAAGGCCTGAATCGAAGCGGGTTTGTCCGCATATACTTTAGACTTTACATTTCCCAACAGGAAAAAGTCTAACGGTGTGACATCACACGATCTTGGTGGCCAATCGACCGGCCCAAAACGTTAAATTATGTGCTCACCGATGTCTTCTGTCAATAAATCTATTGATTGATGCGATGTGTGGGAAGTGGCGCCGTCTTGCTGAAACCGAATGTCGCCGAGATCACGAGCTTCAATTTCAGTCATCAAATAGTCGGTTATCATGGCACGATAGCGGTCGCCATTGACGATTACGTTCGCACCGGCATCATTTTTAAAGAAATATGGACCGATGATTCCACCGGCCCACAAACCCCACCAAACCGTTGTTTTTTCTGGATGAAGTGGCAGTTCTTAAATCTCTTCAGGTTGCTCTTCGTCCCAAATGCGGCAATTTTGTTTGTTTACATACCCATTGAGCCAGAAATGGGGCCCACCGCTGAACAAAATTTGCCTCGAAAACGTCGGATCTCCTTGGAACTTTTCAAGAGCCCATTGAGCGAAGCGATGTCACTTGGGAAGGTCGAGCGGCTTCAGTTGTTGCACAAGCTGTATGTTGTACGCTTTCAATTAAAGACCTCGAAGCAAAATGCGCCAAGCCGTTCCATACGTCAGTCCGAGTTGCTGCGAACGGCGCCGAATCGACTCTCCACGGTTTTCGTCTACACTCTCAGCTACGGCCGCTATATTTTCTTCACAGCGCGCTGGACGTGGTCTACTTGGTCGAATATTATCCAATAATTAATGCTGGGTCTCAAAATGGGTGATGGTGTTGCGAATAGTACGCCCAGTAGGCCGATTATCTTAACGATAAGTTGAGGGAAGTGCACGAAACACATTCCTCACAGAACGTGAATTTTCGTAATAAAGTTGTACGATTTGTAAACGTTATTCAGGCGCAAGTCTTTCCATTATGAAATGCCAAAAAACAAAAATAACATGACAGCATGACACGACCCACACGTTATCTGTCAAAAAAAGGCTATTGAAAAAAGTATCTCTTTTTGAATCACCCAGATAGAAGCAGATTGAATCAGCCACTTCAAACTAAATCCAGTCACATGATTAGTTTTGTGTCATTAGCTTTCTTCTGGATTTTCTACACTTTAAGCACCTTCTCCTGTTTTCACCTATCACAATTCATTCCTTTTAATTATAATATTTTGTTCACTGGTCACGCGGTAAGTACTTTAAGGATAATTGACAAACTTTTTCTTCAATTAATTAATGCACAATATGTAACTCAATTATTTTAAAGGCTGTGTAAAATATATTTTCATTAAACTTGTCAATGAACTAATGTCCAAAATAATTGCTAATAATGCCTTTAAACGACATGCAGTTTAAGATAACGATCTTTGAAAGAGAACGATTGTTTGATTTGCCAAAAAAGCGCATGTGTTGGGCAGAACTAAAACTTTTAGATAATATGACTGCCCTGTCCCAGGAGAGCATAGGCGATATAATTGGCTGACGTTATTTGATGTGCAGCTTATTGCTTGCAGTACCTCCTCTATCAACTTTCCCTACGTTCGAACAGGTGCACCAATACGAAGACCCTTCCCTGCGTGTTCCACTGAAGTGCTTTTCCAGCAATACTGTCATTTGGCCTTTGAAGTGAGTGTCCCATTTTCAAAGAAGCAGATATTTGGTTCTTTTCCAGGTTTCACAACCTTAAAACAGGATAGACTTGACGTTTGAATTGTTTATGCTTAGCTAAGTTATTGTTGATATTTGCGGAGATCTCCAAATCGATCGGAGAATGCCGAATTTTTTGCGTTATTTATACGCGATGTAATGTCTTCATCAGCACCACCCGTTGTAGTCGCCCTACGGCCAAGATACCTACACATTAAACTACTTCGCTATCTACACTTACGCTTGATGAAGAATTTGCGCCAAAGCCAGCAGGCACTAGGATAATCTTGGAAATAGTAATTTTCAGCCCAACTGAATGAGAGTCAAAACCAATGGCGTCAATATTTTCCTATAGACGTCTTGGAACTTGGCTCAGAAGACATATGTACGTGGTCGGCATATACTAAGTACTCGAGATGTTTGAAGGGTATCCTGCTATTCCAAGCGCACGATGTCGATGACGAAAATGAAAAGTGTCAGCGACAAGATACATAATTGTCTCAGACCAGTGAAATCCTCAAATGCATAAGACAATTTACCGTTGTGTACGATTCGACATTTGAAATCTGCGTTCATGGCACGGATTATATTAAGAATTTTTGGTGGCAATCTACTCCTCTCTAATATCCTCCACAGACAACGTCTGTTGATACTGTCGATAAATGCCAAGTAAAGGCATGGAACTCAAATCATTGCTCCAAAATTATTTATTTTCGCTGTGAGATGAGACCAACACAGAAGCGATTCTTCTTGAAACCAAATTGATTCTCTCGAAGGATCACAATAACAGAGTCGAATATGTGGGTCAATATTATGCGACTTAGTATCTTGCTTGGTATTGGAAGTAGTGTTATTCCACGGTAGTTTTTGCAGTCTTTATGGGCACCCTTTTTCGGTATTTTTACCAGTAAACGCTCATTCCAAGAGGCTGGCCGAGCTATCTCTTGCCATATTCTACGTAAAAAAATGGGTGCCACAATGTCGCCGATCCTTCCACATCGCATAGAAGTACATCTGCAGAAGGGGCCTTGTTGCGCTTAAGAGTTTTAATGGCGTTGTTTAAATCCTATATTGTTGGTGTGTTGTTCAGGATTCCAGCGAGTGTGAAGTCGTTGTTTGTGACACAGAAAAAATTATCAGTAGTTTTTTTATCAATTAAAAAAATTGCATCAATTATTTTTTTAATTTAAAAGAAAATTAAAAATATAATATTGATTTAATTAACATTTTAGTTGTTTTGAAATAAATTTTTAATTAAAATATTAATTAAATAACAAAAAATCTTAATTGATTTTTTTGTTTAAAATAAAAAAATTGTAAATTGTAGAACTGTTGTTGGGAATTGTCAAAACCTGATTGAAACGCGAAAATTGTTTGATCATTTCTTTAGTTAAAATTAAAACTATCATTTATTGAAAAAAATTATATTCACAATTTTTAAGGTTTTACAATTTTTCGTAATCTATATAAACATTTTGCTAAGAGGTGCAACATCAACATATTGTTTGCTTGATTCTATGAATTCACAATGGACCTCATTGGTCTCCGAGTGGATGTGCGCCCTTGGGCGCATAATCCTTCCTAACCTTCTATGAATTAGGAATAAATTTGGTGATTAGAGCCAATTTTAAATTTTTTCTGGGTACCGTGTGCAATTCCATCGGTCCGAAGGTTCTGTTTGGAGTTGACTTGAAGTGCGCCGTTCAGCGTTAAAGTTGTTCATCCGGATTTACAGAAGAGTTCTATTACTGGTCAAGATGGGGCTATTGGTGTGAGTGAATTTCCCACACAAGGTTTTTTAAAGGTTTTATTTAATTTAATAATCTTAAAAAAAATTTCCTTCTAATTAACTTGTTGTTAAATTAGTTAACTCAGATTGAAGTCTAATGGCGTAATTTAACAACAGTGTGTATAATATATCTTGCACACATAGCAACTTGTTGCCATTAGTTTATAAATTGTCAGTTAAACTATTTAAAATATTTGTGGTTTCTTTAATAACTTAAGTAGTTTAGGTGGTCTCAGTTGCAGTTTTGAAACAAAATTTGTTTAGTATTTAGCAGACAAAGTTTTAAATCGTTTAAGCAGGCTTTGGCATGCAATTGCAGGCACAGTGTTAAAGAAAACAAAAACTGTTTTCATTATAAAATAAATTAAGATTCTAGTTTTAAAATGCTCTTAGAATTAGGAATGAAATTTTGTTAAAAAAAAGTTTTCTATAGGAATATAAGCAGTAAAAGAGGTAGTAAATTTTCTTCAGGTGATTTTTTTCAATTTATTTTTGTCCCAAAAACAGTCGCATATCTGTGGCTTTACAAGCTACTGTAAATTTTTAAATTACAACAAAATTGTTGTTATTGTTTACTGTACTTGAAAGTCAATTACAATAAATAACAAAATAACACAATGTAAAGCTAAAGATTTAAATAAAATAAAGGGTGGCGCAATGGGAACGTTTATATCTTTGATAACTTTTTTGTATCTGAGTTTATTTGGCATTTATTAAAATGTAGATTATGAGAAATTAGGAAATCTCTTCACAATATGTTTTAAATATATCTTTTAAATGGGTCCATGGGTCGTTTCAATATGACGTGCTCTTTCTAGAAGAGTTCCTATTACTTTTTTCCTCTTCCTTATTTTTCCCCTTATTATTGTCTAAAGCTTGGCTTATTGGTATACACTTAACTCTCTAAAGTGTATACCAATAGTAGCCGTTAAATTTGGTCATTTAAAATAAAAATAAAAAAAAACGCGATCTTATTCAAACGCTTAAAATGTTGCGCTTTTGTTCTTTATTACTGCACTATGGTCCCAAGTCGTTTTTTTTTTTGTAGCATAAGTAAAAACAGTCATGTCAGAGCTTTTAAATTCTGCACATTTAATGGCCGTCATATAAAGAAATAAATTTTTAAATTTGGCCCCTACAGCGCATAGGATGCTCCTAGATGGGTCAAATGTATGGCCAACCCCACTTTATTTTTACATTTTTCTATCACCATTCCTTAAGGGGGGGTCCCCTAACATAATGTTTAATACAGACTAGAAATATATTGAAGATAAATGCCCAGGAGTTGTCCTTAACATTTTCTCGAGACATAATTGCCTTTTATCACCACTTCTTAGCCCCCATACAAATATAGCGTTTTATGAAATGCTTAAATTAATTAAATTTTTTTTGTGGACAAAATCAAAAGTTGTTAACAGATTTGAACCATTTATGGTATATTTTGTTTGCAACTTTGTATTTTAAATGTCCTGAAAAAATTAGCTGCACTTTACCATTTTTGATGAATTTTTAAAAAACAAAAATTTCAAAATGTTGCTAAAAGATATTTTTTCTTGCGAAAAAAATTGTTTCTAACACGACTGCGCATATGAGCTTTTCTTAAAGAAAATTTTATTGTGGTTTTTTGAGTTTGTTCAATAAAGTAAACAGTTTGTGAGTTACGCGAACATATATTGTGCAACCTCCTCCATTTTCGAAATAACGGTTTATCTCGAAAACTAGAGCTTACTTAAAAACCGGATAGCACCACTGGATTCTGCGTACCCGAATTAGGTTTAAACGCCTGGTGCCCAGCTTGTCTCAGAAAAGTGTCAATTTCTAGCACAGTGCAATCAGATTTTTATTGATATTTTGAAGAACCCACTCTATTAGTACATCATCTCTGCACCCATTTCCTTTCCAAATCGAAAGCATTTCGGTACGGTTGAAAATTGACACTTTGACGAACACTACCACACTTAAACTTCCATGCATGTTCATGCCCAAACACACTTTTTGGTCCACGGAACTTGTAGGTTATGTTGAGACTACAAAACTTCACAATCCTAATATCAAGAATTAGGACAATGACTACACAAAAAAAAAAATTAAAAAAAAACCTAAAACAACTTACCTTGGTCTACATTTTCCATTTTTGAAATACTTTATAACTTTATTTTTTAAGTTTGCTCGTTATAAAATTGTACACTGTTTTTATTTGCTCAAATATATTTTTAAATTGCTTGGAATGTCATTATCAAAAATTATTTTTGGGAATGAAATATTTTATTAATTAATTCATTTATTAATGATGTGCTAATAATTCCAATTTTTTTTTTTTTTTTTTTTTTTTTTTTTATTTTTTTTTTTAAATGAAAACACTGAAATTTATTGTTGTGGGAAAGCTAGTTCCTATGCGCATTTCGCTGGTTGCTTAGACCAGCTCGTCAGGAAACTTTTTCCAAATACTTTAGAAAAGCTAAAAATATTATACAAGTAAGACCATAAAGTGAACAAGAATTTTAAAACACTCTGGTCTTAAATGTAACAATATCAAAGCTTCAACAAAGTCACAACAATAAACCGTCAATTTCTTCTTTCTTACATTCCCCTACAATTGGCTGGGTTTTTTCCAACACAAATTGTAGTTGTAAGAGGATAGAAAGAAAAAAACAAAATTAAAAAAAATTTTCGGTATTTTTACCAGTAAACGCTCATTCCAAGAGGCTGGCCGAGCTATCTCTTGCCATATTCTACGTAAAAAAATGGGTGCCACAATGTCGCCGATCCTTCCACATCGCATAGAAGTACATCTGCAGAAGGGGCCTTGTTGCGCTTAAGAGTTTTAATGGCGTTGTTTAAATCCTATATTGTTGGTGTGTTGTTCAGGATTCCAGCGAGTGTGAAGTCGTTGTTTGTGACACAGAAAAAATTATCAGTAGTTTTTTTATCAATTAAAAAAATTGCATCAATTATTTTTTTAATTTAAAAGAAAATTAAAAATATAATATTGATTTAATTAACATTTTAGTTGTTTTGAAATAAATTTTTAATTAAAATATTAATTAAATAACAAAAAATCTTAATTGATTTTTTTGTTTAAAATAAAAAAATTGTAAATTGTAGAACTGTTGTTGGGAATTGTCAAAACCTGATTGAAACGCGAAAATTGTTTGATCATTTCTTTAGTTAAAATTAAAACTATCATTTATTGAAAAAAATTATATTCACAATTTTTAAGGTTTTACAATTTTTCGTAATCTATATAAACATTTTGCTAAGAGGTGCAACATCAACATATTGTTTGCTTGATTCTATGAATTCACAATGGACCTCATTGGTCTCCGAGTGGATGTGCGCCCTTGGGCGCATAATCCTTCCTAACCTTCTATGAATTAGGAATAAATTTGGTGATTAGAGCCAATTTTAAATTTTTTCTGGGTACCGTGTGCAATTCCATCGGTCCGAAGGTTCTGTTTGGAGTTGACTTGAAGTGCGCCGTTCAGCGTTAAAGTTGTTCATCCGGATTTACAGAAGAGTTCTATTACTGGTCAAGATGGGGCTATTGGTGTGAGTGAATTTCCCACACAAGGTTTTTTAAAGGTTTTATTTAATTTAATAATCTTAAAAAAAATTTCCTTCTAATTAACTTGTTGTTAAATTAGTTAACTCAGATTGAAGTCTAATGGCGTAATTTAACAACAGTGTGTATAATATATCTTGCACACATAGCAACTTGTTGCCATTAGTTTATAAATTGTCAGTTAAACTATTTAAAATATTTGTGGTTTCTTTAATAACTTAAGTAGTTTAGGTGGTCTCAGTTGCAGTTTTGAAACAAAATTTGTTTAGTATTTAGCAGACAAAGTTTTAAATCGTTTAAGCAGGCTTTGGCATGCAATTGCAGGCACAGTGTTAAAGAAAACAAAAACTGTTTTCATTATAAAATAAATTAAGATTCTAGTTTTAAAATGCTCTTAGAATTAGGAATGAAATTTTGTTAAAAAAAAGTTTTCTATAGGAATATAAGCAGTAAAAGAGGTAGTAAATTTTCTTCAGGTGATTTTTTTCAATTTATTTTTGTCCCAAAAACAGTCGCATATCTGTGGCTTTACAAGCTACTGTAAATTTTTAAATTACAACAAAATTGTTGTTATTGTTTACTGTACTTGAAAGTCAATTACAATAAATAACAAAATAACACAATGTAAAGCTAAAGATTTAAATAAAATAAAGGGTGGCGCAATGGGAACGTTTATATCTTTGATAACTTTTTTGTATCTGAGTTTATTTGGCATTTATTAAAATGTAGATTATGAGAAATTAGGAAATCTCTTCACAATATGTTTTAAATATATCTTTTAAATGGGTCCATGGGTCGTTTCAATATGACGTGCTCTTTCTAGAAGAGTTCCTATTACTTTTTTCCTCTTCCTTATTTTTCCCCTTATTATTGTCTAAAGCTTGGCTTATTGGTATACACTTAACTCTCTAAAGTGTATACCAATAGTAGCCGTTAAATTTGGTCATTTAAAATAAAAATAAAAAAAAACGCGATCTTATTCAAACGCTTAAAATGTTGCGCTTTTGTTCTTTATTACTGCACTATGGTCCCAAGTCGTTTTTTTTTTTGTAGCATAAGTAAAAACAGTCATGTCAGAGCTTTTAAATTCTGCACATTTAATGGCCGTCATATAAAGAAATAAATTTTTAAATTTGGCCCCTACAGCGCATAGGATGCTCCTAGATGGGTCAAATGTATGGCCAACCCCACTTTATTTTTACATTTTTCTATCACCATTCCTTAAGGGGGGGTCCCCTAACATAATGTTTAATACAGACTAGAAATATATTGAAGATAAATGCCCAGGAGTTGTCCTTAACATTTTCTCGAGACATAATTGCCTTTTATCACCACTTCTTAGCCCCCATACAAATATAGCGTTTTATGAAATGCTTAAATTAATTAAATTTTTTTTGTGGACAAAATCAAAAGTTGTTAACAGATTTGAACCATTTATGGTATATTTTGTTTGCAACTTTGTATTTTAAATGTCCTGAAAAAATTAGCTGCACTTTACCATTTTTGATGAATTTTTAAAAAACAAAAATTTCAAAATGTTGCTAAAAGATATTTTTTCTTGCGAAAAAAATTGTTTCTAACACGACTGCGCATATGAGCTTTTCTTAAAGAAAATTTTATTGTGGTTTTTTGAGTTTGTTCAATAAAGTAAACAGTTTGTGAGTTACGCGAACATATATTGTGCAACCTCCTCCATTTTCGAAATAACGGTTTATCTCGAAAACTAGAGCTTACTTAAAAACCGGATAGCACCACTGGATTCTGCGTACCCGAATTAGGTTTAAACGCCTGGTGCCCAGCTTGTCTCAGAAAAGTGTCAATTTCTAGCACAGTGCAATCAGATTTTTATTGATATTTTGAAGAACCCACTCTATTAGTACATCATCTCTGCACCCATTTCCTTTCCAAATCGAAAGCATTTCGGTACGGTTGAAAATTGACACTTTGACGAACACTACCACACTTAAACTTCCATGCATGTTCATGCCCAAACACACTTTTTGGTCCACGGAACTTGTAGGTTATGTTGAGACTACAAAACTTCACAATCCTAATATCAAGAATTAGGACAATGACTACACAAAAAAAAAATTAAAAAAAAATCAAAAAAAAAAAACCTAAAACAACTTACCTTGGTCTACATTTTCCATTTTTGAAATACTTTATAACTTTATTTTTTAAGTTTGCTCGTTATAAAATTGTACACTGTTTTTATTTGCTCAAATATATTTTTAAATTGCTTGGAATGTCATTATCAAAAATTATTTTTGGGAATGAAATATTTTATTAATTAATTCATTTATTAATGATGTGCTAATAATTCCAATTTTTTTTTTTTTTTTTTTTTTTTTTTTATTTTTTTTTTTAAATGAAAACACTGAAATTTATTGTTGTGGGAAAGCTAGTTCCTATGCGCATTTCGCTGGTTGCTTAGACCAGCTCGTCAGGAAACTTTTTCCAAATACTTTAGAAAAGCTAAAAATATTATACAAGTAAGACCATAAAGTGAACAAGAATTTTAAAACACTCTGGTCTTAAATGTAACAATATCAAAGCTTCAACAAAGTCACAACAATAAACCGTCAATTTCTTCTTTCTTACATTCCCCTACAATTGGCTGGGTTTTTTCCAACACAAATTGTAGTTGTAAGAGGATAGAAAGAAAAAAACAAAATTAAAAAAACAAAATGCTTAAATAAAGCAGCTTGCCATTTCAGTTTTTCATTTGCCGGGCACATGCAAATTTATTATCAAAAATTATTTTTGGGAATGAAATATTTTATTAATTAATTCATTTATTAATGATGTGCTAATAATCCCAATTTTTTTCTTTTTTTTTAAATGAAAACACTGAAATTTATTGTTGTGGGAAAGCTAGTTCCTATGCGCATTTCGCTGGTTGCTTAGGCCAGCTCGTCAGGAAACTTTTTCCAAATACTTTAGAAAAGCTAAAAATATTATACAAGTAAGACCATAAAGTGAATAAGAATTTTAAAACACTCTGGTCTTAAATGTAACAATATCAAAGCTTCAACAAAGTCACAACAATAAACCGTCAATTTCTTCTTTCTTACATTCCCCTACAATTGGCTGGGTTTTTTCCAACACAAATTGTAGTTGTAAGAGGATAGAAAGAAAAAACCAAAATTAAAAAAACAAAATGCTTAAATAAAGCAGCTTGCCATTTCAGTTTTTCATTTGCCGGGCACATGCAAATTTATTATCAAAAATTATTTTTGGGAATGAAATATTTTATTAATTAATTCATTTATTAATGATGTGCTAATAATCCCAATTTTTTTCTTTTTTTTAAATGAAAACACTGAAATTTATTGTTGTGGGAAAGCTAGTTCCTATGCGCATTTCGCTGGTTGCTTAGGCCAGCTCGTCAGGAAACTTTTTCCAAATACTTTAGAAAAGCTAAAAATATTATACAAGTAAGACCATAAAGTGAATAAGAATTTTAAAACACTCTGGTCTTAAATGTAACAATATCAAAGCTTCAACAAAGTCACAACAATAAACCGTCAATTTCTTCTTTCTTACATTCCCCTACAATTGGCTGGGTTTTTTCCAACACAAATTGTAGTTGTAAGAGGATAGAAAGAAAAAAACAAAATTAAAAAAACAAAATGCTTAAATAAAGCAGCTTGCCATTTCAGTTTTTCATTTGCCGGGCACATGCAAATTTATTATCAAAAATTATTTTTGGGAATGAAATATTTTATTAATTAATTCATTTATTAATGATGTGCTAATAATCCCAATTTTTTTTTTTTAAATGAAAACACTGAAATTTATTGTTGTGGGAAAGCTAGTTCCTATGCGCATTTCGCTGGTTGCTTAGGCCAGCTCGTCAGGAAACTTTTTCCAAATACTTTAGAAAAGCTAAAAATATTATACAAGTAAGACCATAAAGTGAATAAGAATTTTAAAACACTCTGGTCTTAAATGTAACAATATCAAAGCTTCAACAAAGTCACAACAATAAACCGTCAATTTCTTCTTTCTTACATTCCCCTACAATTGGCTGGGTTTTTTCCAACACAAATTGTAGTTGTAAGAGGATAGAAAAAAAAAACAAAATTAAAAAAACAAAATGCTTAAATAAAGCAGCTTGCCATTTCAGTTTTTCATTTGCCGGGCACATGCAAATTTATTATCCAAAATTATTTTTGGGAATGAAATATTTTATTAATTAATTCATTTATTAATGATGTGCTAATAATCCCAATTTTTTTTTTTTAAATGAAAACACTGAAATTTATTGTTGTGGGAAAGCTAGTTCCTATGCGCATTTCGCTGGTTGCTTAGGCCAGCTCGTCAGGAAACTTTTTCCAAATACTTTAGAAAAGCTAAAAATATTATACAAGTAAGACCATAAAGTGAATAAGAATTTTAAAACACTCTGGTCTTAAATGTAACAATATCAAAGCTTCAACAAAGTCACAACAATAAACCGTCAATTTCTTCTTTCTTACATTCCCCTACAATTGGCTGGGTTTTTTCCAACACAAATTGTAGTTGTAAGAGGATAGAAAGATAAAAACAAAATTAAAAAAACAAAATGCTTAAATAAAGCAGCTTGCCATTTCAGTTTTTTATTTGCCGGGCACATGCAAATTTATTATCAAAAATTATTTTTGGGAATGAAATATTTTATTAATTAATTCATTTATTAATGATGTGCTAATAATCCCAATTTTTTTTTTAAATGAAAACACTGAAATTTATTGTTGTGGGAAAGCTAGTTCCTATGCGCATTTCGCTGGTTGCTTAGGCCAGCTCGTCAGGAAACTTTTTCCAAATACTTTAGAAAAGCTAAAAATATTATACAAGTAAGACCATAAAGTGAATAAGAATTTTAAAACACTCTGGTCTTAAATGTAACAATATCAAAGCTTCAACAAAGTCACAACAATAAACCGTCAATTTCTTCTTTCTTACATTCCCCTACAATTGGCTGGGTTTTTTCCAACACAAATTGTAGTTGTAAGAGGATAGAAAGAAAAAAACAAAATTAAAAAAACAAAATGCTTAAATAAAGCAGCTTGCCATTTCAGTTTTTTATTTGCCGGGCACATGCAACTTTATTATCAAAAATTATTTTTGGGAATGAAATATTTTATTAATTAATTCATTTATTAATGATGTGCTAATAATCCCAATTTTTTTTTTTAAATGAAAACACTGAAATTTATTGTTGTGGGAAAGCTAGTTCCTATGCGCATTTCGCTGGTTGCTTAGGCCAGCTCGTCAGGAAACTTTTTCCAAATACTTTAGAAAAGCTAAAAATATTATACAAGTAAGACCATAAAGTGAATAAGAATTTTAAAACACTCTGGTCTTAAATGTAACAATATCAAAGCTTCAACAAAGTCACAATGTCGCCATTAAGAAAATAAATTAGCGTTGAGCAATTTTTAAACTTTTTTTTTAATTTTTGCAAAAAAAAAACGATTTGGGACCAGTGTGCATTGGTCATAAAAAAATCTCCTATCATTGCTTGATATACATTGCGGTTTATATTAACTTGCTTTCGCGAAAATATACCAATCAATGATTCTTTCTGAAGATATTAAACATCATACTGAAAATGCATTTCAAGTGCTCAAGAGTTATTATTGGATTTTAGGTGCCCCATATTCTGAAATGTTGTTGATTTACCTAATCAATAAGCTAAAAATGGAACTCAACACTCGTTATGAATTTCTTAGTACTCTAATGAAAATTGCAGAAATTTGATTATAACATCTTGAAAAGAAAATAAAGCACTGTTGTTCTTTCTTCACTGCTGGGTCTCTCGTTTTAAATTTTTGAAGTTTGAAAAAAGCGAAAAAAGTATGTAAACAACTTCTTTATTTACTAATCATATCATGACGTTACTTTTGCCACACCCTGTATATGAACGTGTTTTGTAAACTAGTAAGAAATAAAACCTAGACATTTTTGAAAATATATTTTCTAATGCCAGCTCTAGTCCTGTTTACAAATACAAGTGTTTTAAAGAAAAATACATACTGCCAATTCTGTTGAACTTTTTTTTGTTTATTTTTAACAAATCAAATAATAATCATGTTGTTATAGTTTTAATTAAAATCTATTTAATATAATTTTTTGGAAAAATCTCCATTTTTTTTTATTGCAATATTATGTAAAGTAAGTTAAAATACTAAATACTTCAGTTTAAATGCTTTTTATACCCTTTGCCACTTGTGGTGAATAAGGGAATATTAAGTTTGACATTACGACTGAAAGATTTTTAATATATTCAAAATATTTTATTTTTCGAATTTATTCTATGAGCTAAATTTCAGTTATATATATTTTATAACGCTTTTTTTTGTAATAGTTCTATTCCTTAAATTTTTAATATAAATATGTGAGAGTAATTCTAAGTCGATGTAACGATGTATGTCTGTTAAAAACACGCTCACTCCCGAAAGATTTAACAGAAAAGAAAAATTATTTCTGGTTATCATAAGCAGTTTGAGTTTGAAATCAAACACAATCGGTTTAGTCCGAAAATAATTATAGACCCTCCTTTTGTTTTATATAATTTCATTCAAATGGAAATAGTGTTCTACAGACAGGTATAAAAATATATTTCGGGTTAAAAAGATCATTTTCACCTCTCCGCTATTACTTTAGTTTTTCTGATGCTATTTGATTCTGAAAATTTCTATTCCTCTGAAATTAAAATTTGAACATATAATACCTTGGAAACATTAAATAACACACCAGGTATAAGTGGTACACTGATCCAGCATACCATTTCTAAAAGGCTTCTATCCTACCATTATAACAAACAAATCGCTGTCTATTATCTTGAATAGTTTGCAAGAAAGAATTTGAAAACTTTGTTTACTTGCATATCGTTACCTTAATATAAAAAGGCCCCAACTCATCAAAAACACTTTTTACAGGAGAAGGAAAAAACTTAATAAAAGCTGAAATAATATAGCTACACAACCATTGTCAAAAAACATCTTTATTAAAATTAAACGAGGAATTCAGATTGAAATACATAATATGTATTTCTTTCGAAAAATTGTGTGTATGAGTTAGGCCTTTTTTTCTTTAGAAAAATTGTGTGTATGAGTTAGGGCTTTTTGTATTCTGCTTATAACTTCTTTATTTTTAATCTAATTTGCTTGAAATTTTAATAGAATGTGTATTAGCAACCATTCTACAATAATCAATAAAAAAACGGATTTCCAAAAATAATGAGTTGGGGCCTTTTTATATTAAGGTAACGATATCTAACAAAACTTTTAGCTCAGTATAACTGAAATTTTTTTTTTTTTTTTTTTTTTTATTTTTTTCATTATTTATTTATTGAATCTTCATATATTAAATATGAACTAACAATAATTAATCAAATCTTATACTAATACTTTATTTTTGTCCTGCCAATGCTAGACGAAAATTTTTCTCTTCACGGTTTCTATTCACATATGTAGATTTTTAGCGGTCTTCTCTTCGGATGAGTCCTGCAGTATCTCTTCTCCTTAATCTAGAGTGGCCGCTGTCATTTAAAATATTTCGAGCTAGTGGATTTGGGTGCGACTCAAGCCTTTTTGAATATTTTGCTGCGTACTTCGTAATAATAGTTTTTACTAATGGCACATTGAGATCCTTGTGAATATTAGAGTTTTTAACATACCAGGGAGCGACTGTGATTATTCGAAGGAGTTTATTTTGGCGCCTTTGAATTTTTTCGATATTTGAGGCCGAGGCAGTGCCCCATAGCTGAATACCGTAGCACCAGATTGGCTTTAATATAGAGTTGTAGAGTAGGAGTTTGCAATCGAGGCTAAGAACAGAATTTCTTCCAATAAGCCAATTAATTTGAATTGCTTTTAGTTTCATTTGTGTTAGTTTTGCTTCTATATGGCATTTCCATGTTAAGCGCCGATCTAGATGAATACCAAGATATTTTACATGCGATTGTTGGGGCACTAATTGATTATTGATTTTAATAGGGGGACATGACTCCCGACGCAAGGTGAACGTTATATGTACGCATTTTTGCTCATTGACCTTTATCCTCCATTGTTTTAACCACTTTTCCAATTCAAATATATGATTCTGCAAGTTGCGAGATGCTTCATGACAGTTTTCGTGTACGCTTAAAAAAGCTGTATCATCAGCAAATGTTGAAGTTAGGGTGTGGTTATTTGTTGGCATGTCTGAGGTATATATTAAGTATAACAGTGGGCCCATGATGCTTCCCTGAGGGACTCCAGCGTCAATTGGCTGAGGAGAACTTATAAAATCACCTTCTTTAATTATAAACCTTCGACCGATTAAGTAGTTTTCTAACAGCTTGTGTGTGTTTACTGGTAAGTTTAACTTCAATTTATGTAATAACCCTTCATGCCAGACTTTATCAAAAGCTTGAGAAACATCGATAAAGAGGGCGGAACAATATTTTTTTTCTTCAAAGGCTTTTCTTATGGCGTTTACTATACGATTTGTTCAATTGTGCTATGTTCTCTTCTAAAGCCGAATTGATGGTTAGGAATACATCTATTTACATTTAAAATTGGGGCTAATTTTGACACTAACAGCTTTTCAAACAGCTTTGATATATTAGACAATAAACTTATAGGTCTATATGACTCAACTTTTGTAGGATCCTTCCCTGGCTTAGGTATCATTGTAACTAAGGATACTTTCCATTCTTGTGGGTAGTATTCAAGGCGTAAAATAGCATTAAAAATCAAGAGAATAATTTTCTTTGCTATGCTGGGTAGCTCTAAAAGCATTTTGTTGCTGATCTTATCAAACCCAGGGGCTTTCTTGGGGTTTAAATCATGAATAGCCTTTTCGATTTCTTTTATCTCAAATCTAAGTGGAACAGCAGCTCTAACAGCAACAGGTGGCAACTCGACTGCAATATCGGGAGATGTATGCGGGGTAAATACGTTTTTCAAATGATTAACAAAAAGATTTCCTTTTTCTTCATCATTTCGTGCCCAACTTCCATTTAAGTTTCTTAATGGTGGTTTAGTGATAACTGGTCTATTAAGATTTCTAGCTGCACGCCATAAAGAGTAGTCTGATTGAGAAGTTGCATCAAGTTCCTTAAGATATTTTTCCAGGGAAGCCGTTTTCTGAGACTGCAGTAACTTTCTTAGCCTTTTTGTGCACTCTTTTAGTAAATTCTTAAGTTGAGGGGATCTATGCAATTGCCATTCTCTTCGAGCTCTCCTTTTTTCAGTCAAGAGACGCTCGACATCTGCAGAATATATTTTACTATTTTTGGTTTTTTTGAGGGTTATACTAGAATGTCGAACAGCTAGTTTCAGATAACTGTCAAAATTTACAATAGAAATATCCACATTCTCCGGTGTACTAAGCGGAATATTTTCAGTGCAGTGGGTACTGAGATATTTTTTATATTTTAACCAATTAATTTGAGTGGCTGACGTCACTAAGTTATCAGACGGAGATACAATTCTATTAGGATTTAATATAGTAAGAATTGTAGGTGTGTGATCAGAAGATAATTCTAAGGAAGCTTCAACATAAATCGTTTCTGCGGGGATGTTTTTAACCACTCCAAAATCGATGACATCTGGAACTTTTTGCTGATCAGTAGGCCATTTTAAAAATTGTGTTAAACAAAACACGACCCTTAGGTGTAATAAGTCGTGACCCCCAGAAAGTGTGTTTAGCGTTATAATCGCCAGCAGCCAGGAAGCAGGGTCCTAATGATTTGAAATATTTATTATATTGGCTTTCTGATATAGAAAATCTAGGTGGGGAGTATAATGATGATATTACTATGTTTCGATTTAATTCCTCAACGCAAATGTTTGTTGCTTGGAGATAATCTTCACGATGATCACTCTTTAAGTAGTGTTTTACTCGGTTCTTTATCAAAATGGCAGAACCTCCACAAGCTCTGTCTCGAGGGTCCTTTGTATCATACAATATATAACCATTGATTTTAAACGTATTTCTTGAGGTCAGATGAGTTTCAGAAACCATCATAACATCAATTTGCGTTTTGCGTTCCAAAAGCAAATTTTTAAACAGTTCATGGCTTGTTTAGTACAGCTTGCAATAACATCGATTGCATTCTTAACATTTCTTGCATCATGTTACCCATTGTGTTAGTGAAATTGTTAACTGTTTGCACTAATGTTTCCATGGTTTTTTCTAGCCGGGTTAAATTAGAAATGGGAATTTCGTCATTATTTGGTACATCACCTTGCAGTGGCATAGGATTAGATTTTAAGACATTAGCGTACGAGGTTCTGTTAGTATTTGGCTGTGGTATCTGGACACCGTACGTGTTTCCTTGATTAGTTGCCTGCGTTTGAGGGGGGTTAAGTTTCTGTCCAACAGAACGCTTGGCATAAAGCAAAATTTACTTGAAAACTTAACGCGGTACCTCCAACTCTTAATGCGAACAAATTTTTCTTTCGCTATTACATATTGAAATACGTTTTATTAAAATGTTTCCAATATGAAATTTTTTATTCAAATAATATTGAAAGGAATTTTATTCAAAATTTTTCTACTCAACCATTTAAAATTCTTATTTTGTTTTTGAAAAAAAAAAAATTACTTAATAAAATGTGAACAACACTTATATAATATTTTGTTTGTTGTGCTTAATTCCCTATTTTGAATTTTTGATAAATACACTGAAATTTATTGCTAGACGATAAGCTGTTTCTATGCGTTTATCACAGGTCACTTAGGACAGATCATCAGGAAACATTTTCCCAAAAAATTTTAGAAAAGTTAAAGATATTAGTAAATAAAACTACATAATTGTAGTGGGGAATGTAAGAAAAGATAAACTCAATTTTTATTGGTGGTATTTTGTTTAAGCTTTGATATTGTTGCAAATAAGACTTTTTGAGTGTTTGTAATTCTCATCCAATCTGAAGTTTTATTTACTAATATCCTTGGCTGTAAAATGCGCATAGAAAAAGCTTATCCTCCAACAACGAATTGCAGTTTATTTATCAAGAATAAAAATAGGTAGTTAAACACAACTAACAAAATCTTATTAAGGAAAAATTATATATTTCCAAGAATAACTTTGATAATAGAACTAACTGCCAGGCCCACAATGTCGACAAGAACATTTCCTTTGCATATTTATATTGAAAACAATAATAAAAAACTAAAACATGTTTTTGTCTTCAATATAAATATTCAACAGAAATGTTCTTTTCGACATTGTGGGCCACGCAGTAAAATTGTAAAATATTTTTTTTAAAGAAACAAAACTAATGAATTGAATTGTCTTAACATTTCAATAGACAAATAAATTTTTATTTGTTTTTATTTTTGTTCAAAATATAACAATTTGAAATAAAAACAAAGTATTTTTATTTTTAATTCTATTTATATTAAAGCTTTAGTGGTTTTTGATTTTTGTGATGATATGAATGAGTAAAATAAATAAAACAATATGAATTCATGAAAAAAAAATTCAGTTTTTTGTTTTTAAATTGTTGTTTTGATTTTTCAATTTATTAACACCAACAAAATGATTGCAATAATTTTGCACTATCACTAAGTGTGAGTTGAAACAGCAGAATTTTTGCACTTCCACCATCCATGGCACAAAGTCAACAAATACAACATTACAACAAAAATGAAAATTTGTCTCCGAATATATCAAAAATTACTTTAAACAAAACTCAAAATGTGCCGTTGAACGCGAAGAAATACAGAATTAAAGCGTGAGCCATTTCGAGGTTCCCTAATTTTTTAAAGAAAAAAAAAAACACAGAAAATTCAAATTTAATGGGGAATGCTTATTATCATTTGAAAGAACATTTTTTGGCATTTATTTTTGAAGATTATGTCTACCAAATGTTGGCCGTTGCTACGTCGCAGATGGTCCATCCGTTGATTACAATTTTCGATGACTCGTTCGAGCATTTCGACTGGTAACTGGCGAATGACACGTGTGCTGTTTTCCTCCAAGGCCTGAATCGAAGCGGGTTTGTCAGCACAAACTTTAGACTTTACATATCCCCACAGGAAAAAGTCTAACGGTGTGATATCACACGATCTTGGTGGCCAATCGACCGGCCCAAAACGTGAAATTATGTGCTCACCAAAGCGTTCTCTCAATAAATCCATTGATTGATGCGATGTGTGGGAAGTCCGCCTTGCTGAAACCAAATGTCGCCGAGATCACGGTCTTCAATTTCAGGCATCACATAGTCGGTTATCATGGCACGATAACGGTCGCCATTGACGGCTACGTTTGCATTGGCATCATTTTTAAAGAAATATGGAACGATGATTCCACCGGCCCACAAACCACACCACACCGTTGTTTTTTCTGGATGAAGTGGCAGTTTTTGAATCTCTTCAGGTTGCTCTTCGTCCCAAATGCGGCAATTTTGTTTGTTTACATACCCATAGAGCTAGAAATGGGCCTCATCGCTGAACAAAATTTGCCTCGAAAACGTCGGATCTTCTTGGAACTTTTCAAGAGCCCATAGAGCGAAGCGATGTCGCTTGGGAAGGTCGAGCGGCTTCAGTTGTTGCACAAGCTGTATTTTGTACGCTTTCAATTTAAGATCTCGACGTAAAATGCGCCAAGTAATTCCATACGTCAGTCCGAGTTGCTGCGAACGGCGCCGAATCGACTCTCCACGGTCTGCGTGTACACTCTCAGCTACGGCCGCTATATTTTCTTCACAGCGTGCTGGACGTGGTCTATTCGGTCGAATATTATCCAATAATGAATGCTGGGTCTCAAAATAGGCGATGGTGTTTCGAATTGTACGCTCAGTAGGCCGATTATGTTGACCATAAGTTGAGCGAAGTGCACGAAACACATTCCTCACAGAACGTGAAATTTCGTAATAAAGTTGAACGATTTGTCTGAAAAAAGGCTATTAAAAAAGTATCTCTACTTGAATCACCCATTACTTTAAAAAAAAAAAACTAATAAAATACACTAATCACAAAACAAAACGTGGAGATTTTGTAAACATTTCCCAAACTTTATCAGAAGACTAGACAAACAACACTAGAGTATAAAATCGTCATCTGGCGTAGTAATGCCACCTGTTTATTTCATTATGCTGTCTGTTTCTACTAAAATGAGAAACAAAAGAGATAATTGTATTAAATAGTTTCTCTTTAATAATATAAGGCAAAGTGTAAGCAAACAAAATGCCAAATGTTTTAAATTTGTTTACTTGTTGATTGTCTTTTTAAACGAGCATTAGCAGATTTGTTAAATACAGCGGGTACTTTTTATTTAAAATGCAACTGCATTGATACAATTTGTTAACAAGAACAACAACAATCACCTGTATATTGCAAAATCCAAACAATTAAAAAAAAGTTTTTTTTTACAAAATTCCGGATGCTGATACAAAATAAAACAAATTTTCTTTTATTGAAGGAAGAGAAAGGCGAAATTGAATAATAAATAAAAGTTATTTTAGAAACAAAAGTCATATTAAGCAAAATATTTAAATTATTGACTAAATCTAAAAGTGGTATTTGAAAAATGTGCCAATTATAATTAAGAATTAATTATGATTAATTAATTTTAATACCTATAATTATTCATACGTACAAGACCTTGAAAAAAATATTGTTTAAATCAATTGGTTGTACCTTTTAAACTGCAAATGAAATGGATTACATAAATATCATATCTTGGAGTGTGTGATTAAAACGTTTGCGTTAGAGTTTACTAGCCAGTTTGTCTGGCATTGTGTATATTGGAATTTACCAATTAATTTAAGCTTTTTTTTAACATTTATGTATTATTTAAATCGTAATGTTTAAAAAACAAAAGCTTCTGATGACTTTTAAGGAATGCTAAATACCTATTTCAATTCACTTTCGGATCGGCGAGTTTAAGTACACAAAATTGCCTATATTTAGTGAAAATGCAAAAATGGTAAGTATTAATATATTAAAAAAAAGTTTGAATTGCAATTGTGTGCAGTGTTGCCATAACTGTTTGATGAAAATATGCCAAAACTTCAAAAAAAAAAATCTGCTAGATTGTAAAATGAAGAGAATATGCTAAAAATCTGATAAAAATTAATTTAAAAATGTTTTAAAATATGCTAAATTTTTACAAAAAAAAAAAAAAAAAAACAAAAAAATATGCTAAAAATCTGCAGAATTTTTGTAAAAAAATTATGCTAAAAATCTGCTTAATAAAAAGCAATTTTAATATATATATATATTTAATAAATAATTTTTATTTTTTTTTTCAAAAAATATGCTAAAAAAATCTGTTTTTTTAAATAACTAAAAGTATGCTAAAAAAATCTGCCTTTGAACAAGGAAATATGCTAAAAGGCAGGTAGCATCCCTAGGGGAAAGGGAACTAACACTAAAATTGTCACGTGACAAATCACTTTGACATGGCGGTGTCCTACGAGGGGTTAATTGGCACCTTTTGACACTTTGTAACAGGTCACTGAAATAACCTTAATGGACACATCCAATTTCGGTTAAAATAATGCCTGTCGCAGATATTGTCACAAATGTACCACGTCAATATGATAGATCCCCTTCATATAAAGTAATAGAACTAGAGAGAATCAGCCACTACCCGCACAAAATCGAGTCACATGAATAGTTTTGTGCCAATTTCCTCTCCTCTGGACCAACTACACTCTAAACACATTATCACCAGTTAAGTGATAGGTCTTGTTTTCACCTGTCACAATTTGTTCCTTTTTACTTATAAAATTTTATTCACTGGTCACGGGATTATTGCTTTAAGAGCAATTGACACAAATTTCCCACAGGGATATTAAAAAAAAAATTCGATTCCCCAACACAATCTGCTAAATCTAGCAGAAAATTACCATAATGGTAGCGCTGATTGTGTAGGCTTTTTGCTAAATGGGTGATTGTCATTCCAAATGCTTTTTTTGTGTCCGTTGAAAGTATGGTAAAATATTTCAGAAAATAAATACACAATTTTGATAATGAAATCTGCTTAAGCGTGATTTGAAATCAGAGATGGAAAATGGCTTTTATGGATTTGTACCAACTTTTAAATCAAAATGTACTATTTAGACCATGACGGTACCATTTTTTATTAT
The DNA here is from genome assembly GCA_943735925.1 of Pollenia amentaria. Classification (NCBI taxonomy): domain Eukaryota; kingdom Metazoa; phylum Arthropoda; class Insecta; order Diptera; family Polleniidae; genus Pollenia; species Pollenia amentaria. The sequence goes on along the minus strand of OX031008.1, from coordinate 190,583,029 downwards.
TTATTAAGAACAAAATTCAACAAATATCTATGTGTATAAAAATTGCCAAGCTCAAGAAATATGACATAGGTACATAAATTTACATACATTAGTCATTGCAGTTCTAGTGTTCAGTTGCATATAAAGGGTGGTTACATTTTTAGGAATTTATTGTCATTTCTTTTTATTATGATAATATTGGTATGGTTCAATTATGTATGTAACAAAATATCGGCCAAATGTTCGGCGGCACTACTCCATCCGATGGTCCAAATTTTGGATGACGCTGAGGCGTAATTGAAGTTTTATGCCGTTAATGTGCCGAATTACCTCATCCTTTAGCTCTTGAATTGTTGCTGGCTTATCGACGTACACCTTTTCTTTCAAATCACTCCAAAGAAAGAAGTCCAACGGGGGTAAATCACATGATCCCGGCGGCCAATTTACATCGCCACCACGTGAGATAGCACGGCCTTTGAATATGTCGCGCAAAAGAGCCATTGGTTCGTAAACTTTGTGGAAATTGGCATCGTCCTATTGAGACCAAATATCGTCCACTTCCATATATTCCAATTCGGGCCATAAAAAGATCGTTATCATATCACGATAGCGAACACCATTCACAGTAACTGCCTCAGCGGCCTCATTTTGCAAAAAATACGGCCGGATGATGCTGCCAGCTCATAGACCGCACCAAACAGTCACTCTTTGTGGTTGCATTGATTTTTCGACAGCCACTCTTGGATTATTATTCGCCGAAATACGGCAATTCTGCTTGTTAACGAATCCACTGAGGTCGATTATGCTGATTAAAAAAATCACGAAGGTGCACAAAATGCAGTTTGATTTGTACGCCCATTTTCATAATTAGCCTGAATAACTTTAACGCGTTGTCCGATTGTGTATCTTTCCATGGTTCAAATTGAGTTAGTCTGAAATTGAGGAATGTGAAATGAAATGTGGAAAAAACATGACGTTTAGGTGTGGTTCACATTCAACATCGTCCCTTAAAATTTAACCACCCGTTATAAAAAAAAAATTATTTATAAAATAGTTTTAGATAATAAATTTTCTGCTATTTTAAAATTAAAGCAATACTTACACGCAAAGAAAAAACATGGTTGATACAATCACAATCGCAAACTATCATTAATGTTTGTGATTATAATTGTGTCAAACACGGTTTCAGTAACAATATACGTTCAGACATGCTTATAGCTTATTATTGTCTCAAAAATATTATTATGTTTAGAAGAAAAACACAAATTATCTTCCTAACCATGTTTCTATTTTTCCCAACACCATGCAAAATGTCTATTTGAACATGTTACTTACATAGAAACCAATAAAAAAATTTATTTCAAAAATTTTATGTTTTATTAAAAATACATACATATACTTCGCAACACACATGCATATAAAGCTTAGCATATATTAATAAAAAAATTAAATACATAAATTTATATATAGGTATATATAACTTACCTATTTAAATAAACGTATAATAATTTATTTCCTTAATTTTGCAATTATGCATGGCCTTTTACTCCCGAAAAACTTTTATTTATTTTGTAGTCATTCATGTTTCCCGATTAATGCCCGTAATTTCTACAAATAGATATCTAGCTGTGTATAGATATCTATGGTGTAACGAATTTTTCATAATTTTAACATGTATGGCTTACCTACTGCCTAAACTGTAGTGTATTTTACACCATCGATTTTTGACAGTTAATTCAAAAAATTAATAAAAAAAACAAATGTTGCCATATTTTAAAAGAAAATTTAAAGGAAAAAACACATAGGCAAAAAAATTTTTGTTGAACAAAAATAAACAAAATGGTTTTACCGGATAGGTTAAGATAACTGTAAGGTACGAACACGACCAGATATCTCTTTGTAGAAATTACGGGCATAACTGACTCTCGCATACGGAAAACGATGTGGAAGAAGATTTTATTTGCTTTATACACACACACTGTTTATTTTGACAATAAATATTTGCTCATTTAGAGAATGTGTTTTAAAGCGAACAAAAATGATGGTATCAAACATACCTTTTGTGTACAGCTAATCTTATGATTTTATTTGTATAGTTGAAATTATATACATTAAAGTAGGAAATATTTCACATAATTTAATATGTTTAGCTAGATCATGGTAACTTTTTAGGTGTAAAACACCATATAATATTGTTATAGTGGATTAAAAAATGTTAAGGAGAAAAAATATTTTTTCAAGTTAAATAAGGATTATAATAAGTTTATTAGGGTAAATATATTATGCAAATATTAACAAAAATGGTCGTAGTGACCATTCATTAATCATGTTGTTTCTCTGACTGTAATTGTTGACTTCAATTAATCTTTTGTTTGTATCAAATTGGAAACAGACGTGGTTTTGATTTATGTGAGTAACTGCTATTAGGTTCTGTCTCACAGTGGATCTTAACCACATAGTACTGTGCATGCTCAGTACAAAAGATCCTGCGTATGAGTGTAGACTACACATACAACAGGTTGCAGTTTGTTTAAGAGTTGAAGGTATCTAACCTCCAATATTGGTTTCTACCAATCGGCTTCTTTGGGATAACCACAATGATCCTACGATCAAGCGTCCCAATTAAGGAGCACTAACAGAGTCCGCAGAGTCATACCAGTGTTGTTATCTGGGGGCTGTATGATTTCCCGTTGTGTCAAAAGACTTTTGTAGGGGGCTTTGGTAAGCTCCCAGGACTCAGGAAAGCTAAATCCTTCAAGAGCACTGTCATTTTAGATGTTTTCGCATCTTTGTGGTATGCATCAACCAAGTGCTATCATAGCTTTTCAATGTCTATCATAGATTTTCAATGTCCATGGAAAGAATATCAACACAAACAGAGAAGTACTGTCATGCTCACTCTAGCCACGATTTTCCTTTGTTCCGAAGAACTCCATGGGAGTAACTCTACATACGGAAGGGAATTTACAACTCCCCTGATATCTCTCAACGGCTTCTCTATGATTAGCAAGCTGTTGCCAGCTTAGTGGAATTTTGGTTCTCTTTTTAATCCTTACATATCCCAGGCGTAACCTCTCCTGATAATCGACCATGCACCACTTGACTAAAATAAATATTGACTCTTTATGTATGTCCGAAATCTCTAGATTAAGCATGTTCTTTAGCCAACTGGAAATATCCAGCTGTTTCTAGGAGTCTCCACATGGAGGTATAACATAGGCACTTGATGCCGATTTGGTGGTTTACCAGACACATCAAATCGACATCTTAGACTCCCTCAAATTGAAAACAGCAGAATCCTGTAGTCCATTTCGTTTGATATTAGCCGATTTATGTAGAATAGACAGAATTCCTGTTACAACTCTTTAACCCTTTCGCGGACACTGACGTCTATAGACGTCAAAACAAAGTTTTCTCCAGGACCACAATTTGTGTACACGTCATAAAATACAGTGAATACATCCAATAATAACCTTGTTTATATTATGTGTAAATCTATTGCTCATCATATCATATGTGCGAAATAGTGTCTAAGACAAAAAACACTACTAAAATGTACAACCAATAAAAGTCGTAAAAAACAGTTTAATTTTTTAATTCGGGGTTTCCCACAGACGCATGACGTGTATATCCGACGTACTTATATGAGAATTGCTTCATCAGGTAAAAGTGTGTGTCTGTGGAAAGTCGCATAAAAATTAAGCGAACAAATTTTAAAACGTTCAAATAAGTTTTTTTTATCACAAAAATCATTAAATTTTGTTAGCTCATTTTATCATTCCAATATAGAATTTATAATTTCTAAAATATTGTATATCCTTTTAATGTTCAAATCTTTTGAAAATGGTATTCGAAAAAAGAAGAGACGCTTTAGAGAAGTTGTTTGCTGAAATAGATTCTGATGAAAGCAGCTACTCCGGAACAGGTTCCGATTCTTGAGATCTATTTGCTAATGATGGGGACTGCTCGGGAAGACCCCAAAAGAGATAACGAAGATAAAATTGGAATTCAGATACTGAAAGTATTCTGGCCTAGAAGCTTTCGCTTCATGGATAACTTTTATAACAGGGTCGATTTAAGCCAGGATCAAGCATAAGACACATTCCACTAGAACATTAAGGTCTAATAGAAGAGGAAATCCTTCTACTGTTACTTAAAAATTAAAAAGGAGGCTATACGTGGAAAAGCAATAAAAAATTTATGTAAGTAAATATAAAGACACTAGAGATGTGCTATGCATAACAACAGCTTACAAGTCAGAGCTTAAGGAATGTTCGAATCTATATGAAAGACCAAAGTGAAACCTGTAGAAATGGATGCGTATAACTTAAATATGCCAGTTGCTGATAAGAGTGCCCAAAGGATAAGTAATTATTCCTGTCCTCGCAAAACAATACGTTGGTATAAAAAGATCATATTTTACCTCCTAGATATTTGAAAGATCATATTTTACCTCCTAGATATTTGTTTTTATAGTTCGTCTTATATTTATAAAAAGCATACTAAACTAACAATGAGATGAAATTATTTATTCTCTGTTACGCTTAAGCAGATCGAAGGCAACAAAAGTGCAAGCACAACCGAATCGACTATGTGAATATCAGCATTTTCAAGAAAAGATTCCCCCTAACAAAGAAAGTAAAAGAGGGTCCAATTTTTTAAGAAGCAGATGGCGTTACAAAAAAAAAGCTACGACGTGAAACTGCGTTCCGCTGCAAAACTTTTTAGCTTTTCAAATACAAAACTTCATGAATTAAACTATTTTTACTCAAATATGGTGTCTGATATTCTAAAAACTAAAAATTTACCATGACGCGTAAGAACTTCAGGTGCGCTATTACATACTCTTTGGGGCTGACCTTTGCCTAGACGTGTTTATCCGCCTAGGAACGTCAAGCTCTTTTTGTATCACATTTAAGACATAAGTAAACGCATGACGATCAAAACTGTCAGAAAGAAAATTTTTTTTTGTCATCATATAGTTTTCATAAAAAAATGTATTTTGATATGAGCGAGATCACACGTTATTGATATTTTGCAATGAGTACACCATTTGCTTTGACCTCCCTTTTTTTCCATGTAAATTTAGTGATCCTCTCAACCCTAAGTGGTATTACATAAGGCTTTACTTGCGTACTTGTCATAAAATAGTCATATTTTAAAATAATATAAACTTCGTTCTGCATTAGAGATTAGTTTTTAATAACTTGTATCTTAATTTCAAGAACACATACTTTGTATATTTTAGAATTTTTTATTTTAAGGTCTGTTTTCACCACTTACCGATAGCTAAAGGTAGGATTTTATCGACCGTATAAAAAGGAAAGGTTCATCCTAACTTTCCAGATAGTATGAACCTTTCTTTAACTTATCCCTTCCCTTAGGTTAAAGTGAAGTTGTAATAATGGAACACTTTATATGGCCGATCAAATCCTATCTTTAGCTTTGGGTTAGTTGTGAAAACGGGCCTAAGTCTTTTACACCACATAAAATCATAACAGACGTGAAACACGTTGCAAATAAAACATAAAAGCTGAGCATTAAAAAGAAGAAAAAACGAACACAAAAATAAAGGACACATAGTTAATGTTGCCATATATCGATTCAGTCGGTCGTGCTCGATGAGAAAAGACGTGTTTCTTTTAACTCCGCATACGGTTCTTTTTTTTAACATAAATTAGTTAATTTAACAAGCGAATTTGGACGCTCAATATAAAAGTGAACAATAAAAAAATAAAAAAATAAAAAAAAATTAAGAAAAAAAATACAAGTAAAAAAATATACCTACATATGTATGTATGTACGCACATACATACTTGCAAATAATCTGTGCAAAAAAAATATTTATTCTTTTTTCTTTTATTATCTCGGTGTAACAACATTATACATAATAAAAAGAGCACAGTTAACAAAAATTAAAAATAAAAAAACGGTGAAAAAAACAAAAACAACTCTATATGAGTAATAACAATGAAACAACAACAAAAATAAATGATACTCATGCTAGTGTAAGCAATGTGGAAATAAATACAACAACAGAAAATAATACAAGCGTTACCATTGACAACATAAACTCGAACAAAGACGTAATGGAAAACAAACAAGAAAAAATTTGTCAAAAACCACAAGTGCAAGTTGGTATGGACAGGTATGTAACAGTGCTTAAACGTGGTCGCAGCCCTGCCTCTTCAGCTGTAGCCTCTGCCTCGAAAGTTCCATCTTTTGATAGAATAAACTCGCAAAATCGTTTTGCAATTCTGGAGGATGAATCTTCTGAAGCACCTAACGTCATAAAAACGTCAAAGCCACCCCCGATATACCTTAGAGAGCAAAACTCAAGTGAGCTTATAAAAAGTTTAATCTCGGTGATAGGTGAAAATTCGTTTTACGTAGCTGCAATCAAGCGTGGTAATATAAACGAAACAAAAATACAGGTTAATCACGAGAATGATTTTCGCAAAATAATTAATAAGTTTGAAGCACTTAAAAAAAGCTTCTATACATACCAACTGAAAAGCAGCAAAGGTCTTCAAGTTGTGATAAAGGGCATTGACTCATGCGTGGACCCAGACGAAATAAAAACATTTTTAGAAGAAAAGGGCTTCAAAATAAAAAATGTTACAAATATTAAAAATAGGGAAAAAAATCCCCAACCACTATTTCGAGTGGAGTTAGAGCCCGGCGATGTTAAGCTAAAAAAAAATGAAACGCATCCCATTTACAGTTTAAAATACATTCTGTACAGAAAAATCACGATAGAGGAGCCGCACAAAAGAAATGGGCCCGTTCAGTGTTTAAACTGCCAAGAATTTGGTCATACTAGGGCATACTGCCATTTACCCCCTGTTTGCGTCGTATGTGGAGAATTACATGGTACCGTCCGGTGCGATAAGTCCAAAAATGACCCTAACGTAAAAAAATGTAGCAACTGTGGTGGTAACCACACTGCCAACTATAGAGGATGCCCGGTTTATTCGATTGTCAAGCGTTCTGTTGGACAGAAACTTAATCCCCCTCAAACGCAGGCAACTAATCAAGGAAACACGTACGGCGTCCAGATGCCTCAGCCAAATAATAACAGAACCTCGTACGCTAATGTATTAAAATCTAATCCTATGCAACTTCAAGGTGATGTACCAACTAACGACGAAATTCCCATTTCTAATTTAACTCGGCTAGAAAAAACTATGGAAACATTAGTGCAAACAGTTAACAATTTTACCAACACAATGGGTAACATGATGCAAGAAATGTTAAGAATGCAATCGATGTTATTGCAAGCTGTACTAAACAAGCCATGAACTGTTTAAAAATTTGCTTTTGGAACGCAAACGGCATCCGCCAACATAAAAATGAACTAGAATACTTCCTTAAAAATAAACAAATTGATGTTATGATGGTCTCTGAAACTCATCTGACCTCAAGAAATACGTTTAAAATCAATGGTTATATATTATATGATACCAAGGACCCTCGAGACAGAGCTTGTGGCGGTTCTGCCATTTTGATAAAGAACCGAGTAAAACACTACTTAATGAGTGATCATCGTGAAGACTATCTCCAAGCAACGAACATTTGCGTTGAGGAATTAAATCGAGACATAGTAATTTCATCTTTATACTCCCCACCTAGATTTTCTATATCAGAAAGCCAATATAATAAATATTTCAAATCATTAGGACCTTGCTTCCTGGCTGCTGGCGATTATAACGCTAAACACACTTTCTGGGGTTCACGACTTATTACACCTAAGGGTCGTGTTTTGTTTAACACAATTTGTAAAATGGATCTAAATGTGGTCGCGAGCGGACAACCAACATATTGGCCTTCTGATCAGCAAAAAGTTCCAGATGTTATCGATTTTGGAGTGGTTAAAAACATCCCCGTAGAAACGATTTATGTTGAAGCTTCCTTAGAACTATCTTCTGATCACACACCTACAATTCTTACAATAACAAATCCTAATAGAATTGTATCTCCGTCTGATAACTTAGTGACGTCAGCCACTCAAATAAATTGGTTAAAATATAAAAAATATCTCAGTACCCACTGCACTGAAAATATTCCGCTTAGTACACCGGAGAATGTGGATATTTCTATTGTAAATTTTGACAGTTATCTGAAACTAGCTGTTCAACATTCTAGTATAACCCTCAAAAAAACCAAAAATAGTAAAATATATTCTGCAGATGTTGAGCGTCTCTTGACTGAAAAAAGGAGAGCTCGAAGAGAATGGCAATTGCATAGATCCCCTCAACTTAAGAATTTACTAAAAGAGTGCACAAAAAGGCTAAGAAAGTTACTGCAGTCTCAGAAAACGGCTTCCCTGGAAAAATATCTTAAGGAACTTGATGCAACTTCTCAATCAGACTACTCATTATGGCGTGCAGCTAGAAATCTTAATAGACCAGTTATCACTAAACCACCATTAAGAAACTTAAATGGAAGTTGGGCACGAAATGATGAAGAAAAAGGAAATCTTTTTGTTAATCATTTGAAAAACGTATTTACCCCGCATACATCTCCCGATATTGTAGTCGAGTTGCCACCAGTTGCTGTTAGAGCTGCTGTTCCCCTTAGATTTGAGATAAAAGAAATCGAAAAGGCTATTCATAATTTAAACCCCAAGAAAGCCCCTGGTTTTGATAAGATCAGCAACAAAATGCTTTTAGAGCTACCCCGCATAGCAAAGAAAATTATTCTTTTAATTTTTAATGCTATTATACGCCTTGAATACTACCCACAAGAATGGAAAGTATCCTTAGTTACAATGATACCTAAGCCAGGAAAGGATCCTACAAAAGTTGAGTCATATAGACCTATAAGCTTATTGTCTAATATATCAAAGCTGTTTGAGAAGCTGTTAGTGTCAAAATTAGCCCCAATTATAAATGTAAATAGATGTATTCCTAACCATCAATTCGGCTTTAGAAGAGAACATAGCACAATCGAACAAACCCATCGTATAGTAAACGCCATAAGAAAAGCCTTTGAAGAAAAAAAATATTGTTCCGCCCTCTTTATCGATGTTTCTCAAGCTTTTGATAAAGTCTGGCATGAAGGGTTATTACATAAATTGAAGTTAAACTTACCAGTAAACACACACAAGCTGTTAGAAAACTACTTAATCGGTCGAAGGTTTATAATTAAAGAAGGTGATTTTATAAGTTCTCCTCAGCCAATTGACGCTGGAGTCCCTCAGGGAAGCATCATGGGCCCACTCTTATACCTTATATATACCTCAGACATGCCAACAAACAACATCACCCTTACTTCAACATTTGCTGATGATACAGCTTTTCTAAGCGTACACGAAAACTGTCATGAAGCATCCCGTTACTTGCAGGATCATATATTTGAACTGGAAAAGTGGTTAAAACAATGGAGGATAAAGGTCAATGAGCAAAAATGCGTACATATAACATTCACCTTGCGTCGGGAGTCATGTCCCCCTATTAAAATCAATAATCAATTAGTGCCCCAGCAATCGCATGTAAAATATCTCGGTATTCATCTAGATCGGCGTTTGACATGGAAATGCCATATAGAAGCAAAACTAACACAAATGAAACTAAAAGCAATTCAAATATATTGGCTTATTGGAAGAAATTCTGTTCTTAGCCTCGACTGCAAACTTCTACTTTATAACTCTATATTGAAGCCAATCTGGTGCTACGGTATTCAGCTATGGGGCACTGCCTCGGCCTCAAATATCGAAAAAATTCAAAGGCGCCAAAATAAACTTCTTCGAATAATCACAGTCGCTCCCTGGTATGTTAAAAACTCAAATATTCACAAGGATCTCAATGTGCCATTAGTAAAAACTATTATTACAAAGTACGCAGCAAAATATTTAAAAAGGCTTGAGTCGCACCCAAATCCACTTGCTCGAAATATTTTAAATGACAGTGGACACTCTAGATTAAGGAGAAGAGATACCGCAGGACTCATCCGAAGGGAAAACCGCTGAACATCTACATATGTGAACAGAAACCGTGAGGAGAAAAATTTTCGTCTAGCATTGGCAGGACAAAAATAAAGTATTAGTATAAGATTTGATTAATTATTGTTAGTTCATATTTAATATATGAAGATTCAATAAATAAATAATGAGAAAAAAAAATATAGCGATACGTTTGGATTTTAAAATTGTACCAAATAGGCCGCGGTAGTATTACGGTACCAACAAGTTCTAAAATGTATCAAACAAGTTAATTGTACCATGATTTTCATCCGAGTTTGAAATTTTATAAATAAATGAACATAAGTTTTTTCAGTGCAAGACTGTCCATTATTATTTGCTGACAACAAAGAACGGAAATATCTGTTTTACTCTCTTCATACAAAATGATTTTTCTGTTTTGCTTGCTGTCGCTGTTCCACTATAAGAAACATTGAATTTCACAAAGTAAGAGAATAAACTTATAATTGGTCTTAAACTTAATATAATTTGATTTAATGACCGTTTTTGTAACAGGTTCAGTATTCACCGGTGGTGTGATACATTTCTTTGGGACTTTTTAGAATGTGGTTGAAGAATATCAATGACTAGCATTTTAGTAACTTACACTAAGCATATTTATTGAGAACTGGTTAAATATTGGCTGTTAGGTGTCAATTAACCTCCTCCAATGATAACCCCATTTAAAAGTGATAGGTCCCATCCATATTAAGTATCAGAACTAGGACCGGTCTCTGCCGCCAACGAACATATCGCGGGACTACATAAGTGTCAGCTCGCTTCCCTCTAGAGATCCCCTAATCCCCTAATATGATTAAAAAATTTATTTGTAGAATTTGTATATGCACTCAGTTCATTCAAATAAACAAAATTGTATTACAATTTTTATATGAACAATACAATTATTAATAGTTGGTATGACTTTGCTCCAACACAAATTTTAATATCACAGTACGTCTTTGATTGAATTTCTTGATTTGTCATAAATTATGTCACATAATGAACATGTATTATAAAGCACTAAGTTTTTATTTGTTCTATATGGCATTAAACAATTTTTTAAAAGGTAATCCCCAAACGAAAAAAATTACGATCTAAAATTTTTACCATTTAAAGAATGTATGACCATACTAGACCATATAAACAATCCACATAGCACCAAAAATAAACCCACAAATGTATGAAAAGAAATGCAGTAGTTGTATAAAATTAAATATTTTGGCTAAGCTAATGAAATAAAACAAACAATAATAAAGTAAAAGAAAACAAGTAAAAAAGTAAAGTCGGGAAAGTCCGACCATATAATACCCTATAGCACAGTATTTTAAAAACAAATTTTCGAGAGTGTACCCAACTTGGGACCGCCTGAAAAAATCTTGTTTTGATGTTAAGATTTATGTAAAAGTTTTTTGTGCAGAATATTATTTAGATATCTTCATCCAAATTTTTTTTTTTCAATTAAACCATTGATAAAAAATTAAATCAATTTTGATTACAAAATTTAATCAGGTTAATAAAACGTTTACTTATATCAAAAACATTACTAGAGAAAATAATGTTGATACCAAAAAATTAAAAAAAGGCAATTTTTTTTTTCTAACTAAAACAAAGTAATTAGCGAATCTTTTTTTATTAAAAATCGCTAATAAGTACTGTATTTATATGCTGTGAATACTCCAAAAAACCAGTTGTAATATAAATAAATATGAATGCAAAATTACAATAATACATCAATTAAATATTTAATTGTTTATATTATTATTTAACTAAAATTTATTTTAATTAAGAAAAGTATAAATATTATTGATTCTATTAATTTGTTTACTGATATGAACATACATTAATTTGTTAACTGTTGCAAATTGAGTTAATTTTTAAATTAATACTACAAACTTTTTTTAAATGAAATCAATTTTTATTTTTTTCTGGGTATATGAGATTTGTTTGCCTTTAAGTGATTTTAGGGAGGGATTTATATAGTACATATGGGTAACTTTGGACCTACCAGCACAGCATTTATTGTCGCCAATTTTTACGACAATAATATTGACAATTGAGTTATGACATTAAAATTTATTTTCGGGTGTAGTATTTGTAAATTACGACCTGTTCTTTGCGCACAAGGTTTACATTAACAGAGCAAACGGAGATTGTAAGATTGACTCAAAAAGTTATTCTAAATCGATCGGTATAATAAAAGGTTGATCGTTGATGCGCAGCCCATGGAACAATTGTTGAAATTAATTCACACCATTCTTATGCTCTTTCATTTTCTCGTCAATAAATCCGTCGACGAGTGCACATGCGTCGGATGCTTGTATATTTCTTATATTTCTATCAGGAATACTTCTCCAGGAAAGACACGGGCTTCTTTTTATCTTCAGAGAAATATTAGAATGATGATATTTGAAATGTGCTTGGCAATATCTGTTCAATGCCTATTATGTTATAAAACATATAAAAATAAGAGGGAAGATATTTTTATAACTTTCATTAAATAAATTGCTTAGCAAAAAATTAATGTTGGAAAAAAACAAATTGTAATTTTTACGCTCCCTAATTTAAATTATTTAAAATTTAGATATTTTTTTTTTTTTTAATTAGGCTTAAGTTCATTGAATTTAATTTTCATTAAATTATTTTTATGAAGACAGGAATTTTACAACATGAAATCAATTAAAATTTTTTATTAATAATTTTTCATACTAGTTTCGATTGTAACCACACAATCTCGTCAGTGGGGTTTGCCGTTTTACTCACTCGGCTATTGAGGCCGGGCGACGTCAATAGTCAAACATCAATCCTTAAACCAAATGGTATTTCACCTTGGTAGATCGAAATTTGCTTTTTTTTTTTTTTTTTTTTTTTTTTGAATGAATGATTATCTATTTTAATTGATGTTTGAACACTGACGAGATTGTGTGGTTACAATCGAAACTAGTATGGGAAACCTGTCCGTGAAAGCCTGGGTTCAAATCTCAGCGTAGTCAAGAATGAAAAATTATCAATAAAAAATTTTAATTGATTTCATGTTGTAAAATTCCTGTCTTCATAAAAATAATTAAATGAAAATTAAATTCAATGAACTTAAGCCTAATTAAAAAAATATCTAAATTTGGATTAAAAACCATTAACAGTTCAACAAAATAACCACAATACTAGTATAATTATTTAAAATTTCATTTTTCCTTAAAAGCTTACGGTCTTATTCAAATAAAGTAAAATATTCATAGAAAACTCGTTTTATAAACCTTTTATAAACATGTTTTATTTATTATGAATAATGGGTTAAAAATATTACCTAAGCGCATCAATGGTCTAGGACCAATATTTAAACGCGTTACAAGCATCAACACAAATGCATAATACCGTTTCACTATTGCGGTGTGGGCATAATGAATGTACTTTCTATATACAGAAGCAAAGTATTTTTGTTTAGTGAGATTAAATTAGACTGAGAGAAAATTATTGTCTTTGCAAAAAATAAAATCGATTACCTGATCTAACATAAATGCAAATCTTCAATTTTGCTATGGGTTTTCCGGAAAGTGTTGGATTAAAAGTGTTGGAATTGTTTGGATCAGCAGAAAGCATCTTTCGTTTTATGAATTTTGATTTTCTCGATATAATACTTGTATCATTTGAGTAAGGGAGTTGCAAAACTCGTTCGTTACAAAATTAAAAAACGAAATGACAATTGAGTCTTACGGTTCCGTTGGGCGCTTTATGAGGAGACATCCGATGGACATTGAAAAGATCGTGGGAGATGCTACTGGTGTTGTTTTTCAGAGTCGAGAGGAAAACGTCGAAGATGGGTCTGATGGACAACAACAAACTTATGCTTATAACTACTAGGAAAACGTCGCGGCAATTGAAGGGTGACATTGCGAATGCCGGCAATTGCAGCGTCGAGGTAGTAGAAGAGTTTTTATACCTCGGACTTACCATCAATAGTAATATTGATGTCAGCATACAAATAAGGCGAAGGATCGTGTTGCAAAATAGATGTCACTTTGGGCTAAGCGAATAGTTGAAGAACAGAGCCCTCTCAACGCAAGCAGATGAAGCAGTGTTACTTGTTTTTAAGATAAAAATCCTGCGCAAAATCTATGGCCCGATAAGTGTTAACGAGGAGTATGGACGTCGCTTTATGAGCTATATTTCGATATGAATGGAGCTAGGAGCACCAAAAAAGCAGCGATTAGGTAGACTGGGCCGTATCGTTCGAATGAATACTAACGATCCAACCAAAAAGTCATTGGACGCTAACACCATGCAGACATCTTCCCCGTGTCGAGACTCCTATAGTGGAACGAAGTGGAAGATGATATGTAAATCCGAGCACAAGTTCTTGCAAATTATTTATTAAGTAGGCCAAGACCAGCAACAGTTTTTAGAGTCAGCTTATGTAAGTAAGTACACAGAAAAAATTATCAAATTTCTCCAATCACCAAATTTATTCCAAATTTATAATATCAAGCAAACAAGTTGGTAATTTTGCACCAATTACCAAAATGATTATACTGATTACTAAAAATTGTGAAATTGTAAATATTTTTTTTATCAATAAATGATATTTTTAATTTTAATTTAAAAAAATGATCGAAAAACTTTGCCATTTCAAGCAATGTGTTAATTTATTTAATTAAATATTGACAATTCCCAACAACAATTCTACATGTTTAAATTAATTTATTTTAAACGAAAAAAGTCAATTAAGATTTTTTGTTATTCAATTAAAATTTTAATTGAAAATATATTTCAAAACAACTAAACTTCAAAATTAAATTTTTAATTTTCTTTCAACTAAAAAAATAATTGATTGAATTATCACATTAATTAAATTTTAATACTTTTTAAACCATTTTTTTAATTGATAAAACACTTTTTTCTGTGTATACATATATGTATCTCTTTGAAAGCAATGTACATATCTTTAGAAGATTACAAAAAATTTGTGTGTAGAATATTTTATAAACTTATGTAGAACACTACTTTCTGTTTAAATGTAGAATAAATTTACAACATACTCGTACTTATATTTAACATTTAAGAAATATTTTAATTATTTGTAGACAGATAGCAAGGTTTTGACGCTTAAAACGTCACCCACACTTTTTGCAAAATTTTTTTATTAATTCAAATAATTTACATTGCCTGAAATATTCGTTGTAACTATTGAAGATATTAATGGGTTTTCGCCAAATACGCATTACATAGAGGGTGGACAGTTTTAATAGTTGAAATTTTCATATAATTTTTTAGCCAAATATGGCAGAAACCTGTTTGGTAATTTGTACACTTTTTAAAAAAAAACTAGTACAATGCCAAAATAATAACAGACGTTTATTTGTATTCTAAAAAGTGTTTTGTAAAAAATAAATACACTTAGTGGGAAAAAAATTTGAAATGGCTAATACAGGGCTATAAACTCAAGCAATTTATAATATTTTCAAGATAAATTGCAATTTATAGCATAATTCTAACAAATTGTCTTACATCATTGCAAAATGTGATTTAATAGCTAACAAATAAAGTAATACTCTAACACCCCCATCCAAGGTAGTGGCATAAGCAAGTAAATCAAAATTGTAAAATCCATACATATAATTTAATTTGTTTGTAATTAGTAGCGAATTTGTACTCAATCGCACTTTAGTGCAGTAAAAAATACTTTGCTACTGAGTATGGGACACCCACATTTATTTATTATTAAGGCAATAAAATTATAACATGTTTTTTTTCGTCAATGAAAGCGAAACAATAAAGGAAGCAATTTTTTTTTAAAATTTAATATGTTACAATCTTATATCTATCAAAATCAAATTCGAACACTTATGTCGCGTAGTGAAAGATTTTGGAAAAAAACGGAAATAGTGTTGGATTTTGTAAGCGGTTAGGACGATTGGAATATAATTTCAGTTGCCTAAGGACTTGTATTTCCGTCTAGGTTTTGGATTGAATATGTAAAGACTTCTCAGGAGGGTCGCCATAAGTTTCTAAAGTACGGCATTGCGGGCATTAAAAAATATACTGAAGTCATAATATTAGCCCCTTTTTATCAATGGATTGATATAAATATCATCATATATATACTAAGAATGAAACAAAAAATGTACTAGTGGAGATATACAAAAAAGTTAGCAACATGCATTGTTTACAAAATATTCGACTTTGAAAATTTAAATTTGCTGTTTTTGACCTACCTTGGGGTAGTATTGTCCAAATATTAGATTCAAATTCGTATGGATTTTTAAACCCACACCACAGTAGTGGAGAGGATCCCTGCAGCTTAAATCGTTACTAGTAAAGTTTTTGACTAGTTTGTAACTAGTTGTTTGGCGTCGAAAAATCAGAAAGATAATAAGATTTCGGCTGCGCAGCTTTATACGTGACGACGTTTTTTGTACTAACAACAACAACACTAAAAAGTTGTTAAAAAACGATTAATTACTTGTTCGTAGCAAAAAAAAATATTTATAGTTCGATTACGGATGGAAACGGAACTTCAGTTGTGTTGCCTGCAGCGCAATCAGGCAACGCCGCTGATGTTACAATATAAAAAGAATTTTTTTTTTTTTTAACATCAAAGGTTCTTGCAAAATTTTACTGGTCAAATTTTTACTTGCAGGAATTTTTTAAACAGCTGTTTCATGTTATTGTTTACAAAACAAACTTTTCCAAAAGAAGTTTGAAATGAGGATATTTTGCAAAATTTATAGGATAATGTTGGTTTTTAAAATTATTAAAAATATTTATGCGATAAGACATCACACTTTTGTTTTAACTTAGGATAGATATTTCAATATTTTTATTGCTAAATAAAATAACGAACATGTTAAAAAATCCCTAATGTATATTGTTTTCTTTTAACCGAGCAGGTGTTGTTATTAGTACTGTCAGTATAATGGTTACCTAGATTCCGGATACTTTACACTTTTGCAGTATAATACATTTATAATAAATTTGTTTACAAATTAAATTATTTACAAAGTTAAAGATTCTTATTAATTAAAAAATAATTTGAGATATTCTCATTGTTTACTTTATGACCGTCTTGTTTATTATGAAACAAACACCAAAGAAATGAATTTGGACCAAATAAAACGGCCATAAAGTAGATAATGATAATATCTCAAATTATCTTATAATTAACAATAATTTAACCCGCTACCTCGTTACTTTTCTATCGTGGTCATATTTTAATGCCAAAGTTTACGTCTCTAAGTTTAAAAAAAAATTACCAACGTTATAGGTTCAGCTCATTCGCTCAGGACCCTGCACCTATAATTTTATGTTTCTAATATCTATTATAGCAAATTAAAAAGGTAGCACTTGTAGAACGGAAAAGTAAAACAAAGACACTTTATGGTATTACTTGTATAATATTTTTAGCTTTTCTAAAGTATTTGGAAAAAGTTTCCTGACGAGCTGGCCTAAGCAACCAGCGATATGCGCATAAAAATTAGCTTTCCCACAACAATAAATTTCAGTGTTTTCATTAAAAAATTGGGATTATTTGCAAATCATTAATAAATAAATTAATTAATAACAAAGACATTTAATTTCCCGCATTTCACCATTTTTTTAAATTTTTTCTCCCCATTGAAATATAAAAAAATTCATTATTGTAAAGGAGGCCCATTATTGTGAACGTATATTGCAAAGACTGGAGAAAAATGTTTTGTTAAAAAAGTACAAAAAAAAAAAAGTAAAATTTTCAGCCCTTCAACAAGTTTTTTTTTTTTGGATAAGTTCCGAATGTAAAACCGTTTTTATTTCTATGTTAATTGAAAAATCAATGGTTTAATTTTAATTCTTGTTCAGAACAAAATTAACTGCGATGCCACTTTGTTTCTATTTGTACGTAAAAGTTGAATTAAATTACAAAAATAAATATAATTAAAAATAATAAAATCACTTTCATTTTTCCGTCCATTTTCTTGAAACACTTTTAGAAAACAATTCAATATTAGTAGTTTGCTAGTTGTGCTGCCAGTTTGCATAAGTGCTTACATCTGTAAACCATATGGCAGCTTTGTTTTCCGGGCAAATTTTCCGAAATAGGTG
This sequence comes from Pollenia amentaria, assembly GCA_943735925.1. Taxonomy (NCBI): domain Eukaryota; kingdom Metazoa; phylum Arthropoda; class Insecta; order Diptera; family Polleniidae; genus Pollenia; species Pollenia amentaria. The sequence continues at coordinate 190,565,019 of OX031008.1, read as the reverse complement.
AAACGTTCTAAGGAACATTCTCAGTAAAAAAATTATTCTTCGGACAAAAATATTGTTCGGAACGCATGGTTGAATCCACGGTTAGTTTAGGAGTTATGAGGTTAGCGAATTAACTCGTTTTTATGCTATTTATCCCCTAAACTTTCGAATTTCCAAAAATTCCATCTTACCTAGCATGTACACATGAAAGTAGTTTCGTGCGAGTCGCAATGCACTTAATTTGTTCAGTAACACACACACACACACGCACACTATTTTCGAACAATTAGGCAATTTCTCCGGCTCAAATTTCAACCTTATAACTCAAGGCGTTAAGGCTATGCGATGATGAATCTGTCAGTCAGTCCGTAACGTTGAAATTTTATATACCTATATACATAGATTGTTAAATTTAATGTTTTTGTTTTGCCTTATAAATACTTTTATTGTTACCAAAGGGGGGTTTTTTTTTGTCTTTTATTATTGATGAAAACCCGAATTCTTCTTTCACCTCTTAAATAAAAAAATCCAATTCATTATTCATTTTATTCAACATAAGCAAATATAAATAAATAAAATCACATTATTTTTACCGTAATGTATAAAATGTTCTCAAGTCTTTGAATAAGTAGTGGGTACTCAAATATTCCTGTATATTCGTCTCTACTTTAACTTGCAAATTTTGGCTGACAAAGTGTTCATTTACTTTTTAGTATTTTTTTTTTTTTTTTTTTTTTTTTTTTCATTATTTATTTATTGAATCTTCATATATTAAATATGAACTAACAATAATTAATCAAATCTTATACTAATACTTTATTTTTGTCCTGCCAATGCTAGACGAAAATTTTTCTCTTCACGGTTTCTGTTCACATATGTAGATGTTTAGCGCTCTTCTTGTCTGATGAGTCCTGCTGTATCTCTTCTCCTTAATCTAGAGTGGCCGCTGTAATTTAAAATATTTCGAGCTAGTGGATTTGGGTGCGACTCAAGTCTTTTTAAATATTTTACTGCATAGTTCGTAATAATAGTTTTTACTAACGGCACATTGAGATCCTTGTGAATATTTGAGTTTTTAACATACCAGGGAGCGGCTGTGATTATTCGAAGAAGTTTATTTTGGCGCCTTTGAATTTTTTCGATATTTGAGGCCGAGGCAGTGCCCCATAGCTGAATACCGTAGCACCAGATTGGCTTCAATATAGAGTTATAAAGTAGAAGTTTGCAGTCGAGGCTAAGAACAGAATTTCTTCCAATAAGCCAATATATTTGAATTGCTTTTAGTTTCATTTGTGTTAGTTTTGCTTCTATATGGCATTTCCATGTTAAACGCCGATCTAGATGAATTCCGAGATATTTTACATGCGATTGTTGGGGCACTAATTGATTATTGATTTTAATAGGGGAACATGACTCCCGACGCAAGGTGAATGTTATATGTACGCATTTTTGCTCATTAACCTTTATTCTCCATTGTTTTAACCACTTTTCCAGTTCAAATATATGATCCTGCAAGTAGCGAGAAGCTTCATGACAGTTTTCGTGCACGCTTAAAAAAGCTGTATCATCAGCAAATGTTGAAGTTAGGGTGTGGTTGTTTGTTGGCATGTCTGAGGTATATATTAGGTATAACAGTGGGCCCATGATGCTTCCCTGAGGGACTCCAGCGTCAATTGGCTGAGGAGAACTTATAAAAGCACCTTCTTTAATAATAAACTTTCGACCGACTAAGTAGCTTTCTAACAGCTTGTGTGTGTTTACTGGTAAATTTAGCTTCAATTTATGTAATAAGCCTTCATGCCAGACTTTATCAAAAGCTTGAGAAACATCGATGAAGAGGGCGGAACAATATTTTTTTTCTTCAAAGGTTTTTCTTATGGCGTTTACTATACGATGGGTTTGTTCAATTGTGCTATGTTCTCTTCTAAAGCCGAATTGATGGTTTGGAATACATCTATTTACATTTAAAATTGGGGTTAATTTTGACACTAACAGCTTCTCAAACAGCTTTGATATATTAGACAATAAGCTTATAGGTCTATATGACTCAACTTTTGTAGGATCCTTTCCTGATTTAGGTATCATGGTAACTAATGATACTTTCCATTCCTGAGGGTAGTATTCAAGGCGTAAAATAGCATTAAAAATAAAGAGAATAATTTTCTTTGCTATGCTGGGTAGCTCCAAAAGCATTTTGTTACTGATCTTATCAAAACCAGGGGCTTTCTTCGGGTTTAAATCATGAATAGCCTTTTCGATTTCTCTTATCTCAAATCTTAGTGGAACAGCTGCTCTAACAGCAACAGGTGGTAACTCGACCGCCATATCGAGAGATGTGTGAGCGGTAAATACGGTTTTCAAATGATTAACAAAAAGATTTCCTTTTTCTATATCATTTCTTGCCCAACTTCCGTTTAAGTTTCTTAATGGTGGTTTAGTGATAACTGGTCTTTTAAGATTTCTAGCTGCACGCCATAATGAGTAGTCTGATTGTGGAGTTGCATCAAGTTCCTTAAGATATTTTTCAAAGGATGCAGTTTTTTGGGACTGCAGTAACTTTCTTAGCCTTTTTGTGCAGTCTTTTAATAAAGTCTTAAGTTGGGGGGATCTGTGCAATTGCCACTCTCTTCGAACTCTCCTTTTTTCAGTCAATAGACGCTCGACATCTACAGAATATATGATATTGTTTTTGGTTTTTTTGAGGGTTGTGCTGGAATGTTGAACAGCTAGTTTGAGATAACTGTCAAAATTAACAATAGCGAGATCCACGCTCTCCGGTGTGCTAAGCGGAATATTTTCTGTGCAATGGGCACTAAGATATTTTTTATATTTTAACCAATTTATTTGTGAGGGTGATTTGGATAAGTACCCAGACGGCGATACGATTCTATTTGGAATCATTATAGTAACAATTGTAGGTGTGTGGTCGGAAGATAATTCTAAGGAAGCCTCAACATAAATCGTTTCTGCGGGGATGTTTTTAACCACTCCAAAATCTATGACATCTGGAACTTTTTGCTGATCAGTAGGCCAATATGTTGGTTCACCGCTCGCGATCACATTTAGATCCATTTTACGAATTGTGTTAAACAAAACACGACCCTTAGGCGTAATAAGTCGTGACCCCCAGAAAGTATGTTTAGCGTTATAATCGCCAGCAGCCAGGAAGCAGGGTCCTAATGCTTTGAAGTATTTATTATATTGGCTTTCTGATATTGAAAATCTAGGTGGTGAATATATTGATGAAATAACTAGGTTTCGATTTAATTCCTCGACGCAAATGGTCGTTGCTTGGAGATAATCTTCACGATGATCACACATTAAGTAGTGTTTTACTCGGTTTTTTATCAAAATGGCAGAACCTCCACAAGCTCTACCTCGAGGGTCCTTGGTATCATATAATATATAACCATTGATTTTAAACGTATTTCTCGAGGTCAGATGAGTTTCAGAAACCATCATAACATCGATTTGTTTATTTTTAAGGAAGTATTCTAGTTCATTTTTATGTTGGCGGATGCCGTTTGCGTTCCAAAAGCAAATTTTTAGACAGTTCATGGCTTATTTAGTACAGCTTGCAATAACATCGATTGCATTCTTAACATTTCTTGCATCATGTTACCCATTGTGTTGGTAAAATTGTTAACGGTTTGCACTAATGTTTCCATGGTTTTTTCTAGCCGAGTTAAATTAGAAGTGGGAATTTCGTCATTATTTGGTAAATCACCTTGCAATGGCATATGATTAGATTTTAAGACATTAGCGTACGAGGTTCTGTTATTATTTGGCTGCGGTATTTGAACGCCGTTAGTGTTTTCTTGATAAGTTGCCTGCGTTTGAGGGGGATTAAGTTTCTGTCCAACAGAACGCTTGACAATAGAATATACCGGACATCCTCTATAGTTGGCAGTGTGATTACCACCACAGTTGCTACATTTTTTTACATTAGGGTCATTTTTTGACTTATCACACTGAACGGTACCATGTAGTTCTCCACATACGACACAAACAGGGGGTAAATAGCAGTATGCCCTAGTATGACCAAATTCTTGGCAGTTTAAACACTGAACAGGCCCATTTCTTTTGTGCGGCTCTTCTATCGTTATTTTCCTGTACAGGATGTATTTTAAGCTGTAAATGGGATGCGTTTCATTTTTTTTTAGCTTAACGTCGCCGGGCTCTAACTCCACTCGAAATAGTGGTTGGGGATTTTTTTCCCTATTTTTAATATTTGTAACATTTTTAATTTTGAAACCCTTTTCTTCTAAAAATGTTTTTATTTCGTCTGGGTCCACGCATGAGTCAATGCCCTTTATCACAACCTGCAGACCTTTGCTGCTTTTCAGCTGGTAAGTATAGAAGCTTTTTTTAAGTGCTTCAAACTTATTAATTAATTTACGAAAATCATTCTCATTATTAATCTGTATTTTTGTTTCGTTAATATTACCACGCTTGATTGCAGCTACGTAAAACGAATTTTCACCTATCACCGATATTAAACTTTTTATTAGCTCACTTGAGTTTTGCTCTCTGAGATATATCGGGGGTGGCTTCGACGATTTTATGACGTTGGGTGTTTCAGAAGATTCATCCTCCAGAATTGCAAAACGATTTTGCGAGTTTATTCTATCAAAAGATGGAACTTTCGAGGCAGAGGCAACAGCTGAAGAGGCAGGGCTGCGACCACGTTTAAGCACTGTTATATATCTATCCATACCAACTTGCACTTGTGGTTTTTGACAACTTTTTTCTTGTTTGTTTAACATTGCGTCTATGTTTGGGATTATGGTAACAGTGGTAACGCTTGTATTGTTTTCTGTTGTTGTGTTTATTTCCACATTGCTTTCACTAGCATGAATATCATTTACTTTTGTTGTTGTTTCATTGTTATTACTCATATAGAGTTGTTTTTGTTTTTTTCACCGTTTTTTTTTATTTTTTTTATTTTTTTGTTTTTATTTTTTTTGTTGACTGTGCTCTTTTTATTATGTATAATGTTGTTACACCGAGATAATAAAAGAAAAAAAGAATAAATATTTTTTTGCACAGATTATTTGCAAGTATGTATGTGCGTACGTACATACATACATATGTAAGTATATTTTTTTTTACTTGTATTTTTTTTTCTTAATTTTTTTATAATTATTCTTTTGTTCACTTTTATATTGAGCGTCCAAATTCGCTTGTTACACTGATATTATTAATTAATTTATGTTAAAAAAAAGAACCGTATGCGGAGTTAAAAGAAACACGTCTTTTCTCATCGAGCACGACCGACTGAATTTAGTATTTTTGAGAGCAATTTCTTCAAAATTCCTACTTACTCTCTCTTTGCAAGTTTCTGCAAGTAAAGTAAATGAACACAGCTATTGCCTAATTTCGCTGCTAGCAACACAACTTCAGTTTAGTTTCCATCTGTAATCAGCCCTTTTGTCCTAGAAACGTTTTAGAAACAAATACAATTATACAAAAAGAAAAATTTTTGGTTGGTTTTAGAGTTGACAAATTATTTTCATGTTTAAAAAATAAATAAAGTGAAGAAAATTTCCTGTACTCTTTTTTTTTTTTAATTATTTTGTTAAATACATAAAATTTTCAATGTAGAATGATGACGAAAACGATATCGGTTCATTCTGCTAGTTTCTTGAATTTCTGTTAACAAAAACGGGAAATTCAACAAAAGTGAAACATGGTGTTTAAAGAAAAATAAATTATAATATTCTTCTCTCTCTCTTTCTCTCTCTGGTTCCAGGGATAAGTGTTTAGAATTATTAAAAAATAATTATCTATGTACACTTTAAAACAATAATTACGTATACAAAAATATTGATGGGAATTGTCAAATTTGGTTTTGCTTTTACTTATTCAATTCATTTTTTTTTATAGTTTGTTTAATTTAATTACGAGTATTTAGTACTTATGCTGTAAATAAATGAACTAGTTTTAAACTATTATAAAAATGCATAAAAATTAGTTAGTTGGACTCCTATGACTACCCAACTTTTAATACGATAGTTTGATAAAAAAATAATCAAAAGTGCAACTAGAGTTAAGTAAAAACCAACCAGTATATAAATACTAGTTACGTTGTCTGCAAAGATTTTATGCGTTTGTGCTGTTGTGTGTAAAGCTATGGTCACATTAAAAAATATTTGACGCCTTACGCATAAGACATTTGCTTTAATTTTCATAATTTTTGCTAGATAAAGCAGCACTTAACATTTTACTACTAACATTATACCTTGTTTTTTCCGGTAATACTAGATCAACAACAATATTAGATCAACAAAAATTATAAAAACGAAAGTTAAAAGTAGAGCAGTTTAGTGCTCAGGCATTTTTTGGATTTTTTTTTTCAAATATTTGTTAAATGTGACCATACATACATACCTTAATACATATAAATATATTAATCCTAGTTCCACCGGATCGACTCAGAGTCACTTTCTGATTTCGGCAAAAAAAAAAAAAAAAAAAATTCAGAATTATTTCCATTTGTTTACAAGATCTCCGACTGTGCTTCAGCCTAAATTTAAGTGTTGCTATTCAAAAATGGGACTATAATTATTACATTATTAAAAAGAATTAACTATTTTTAATCTCTGATATCTCTTTTTTAACGAAGAACTACAACCTTGCATCTGTAATTATTAGTAAATAAAAGTAATTGTTCAAATTGTTAATAATACAAATAATTTATTGTGTGCTAGACTTGTGGGCGAAATTTATTTTACAGCAGACGTGGTTTAAATGAAAAAATTAAATACGTACATATGAACATTTCCATAAGAAAGTCAACCACGACTCAAAATAAAAAAACCCTTAAATTGTTTTTTTTTTTTTTTAATATGGAAGAGAGGAAAATACACTCACGGCCATATTCATAAAAAGTTCTTATTTTAAGTTTAAAGTATGTAATGACTATCAAACGATTTTTGTCTTTTAAGCCTTTTATAAAAATTGGTATTTATAAACGTACTTTAACAGCTTCTTAGCTATTATCTGTTTGTAGCGATTCTGTGTTTAAGCATGGCAACTTTATTTACGTTTTGTTGGCTTTTTATTGTTAGTGATGCACGAAATTTCTATTTGGTTCACATGATATTCTATAATTAAGATATTTTTTTATAATTAAAGACCTTAAAAATTATTCTTATAAAATAAAAATACATATTAAGTAAAGTATTCGAATAAAAGGTTTGTTTACTTTTTATTTACATTATTATAATTTGCTTATATAATTTTTTCTTATTTTTTTTGAACAAAAATTCATTGTTTAAAACCTAAAAAAAAAATAATTGCAATAATTTAATAAATAATAAAAAAGAATATCTTCATTTGCCCCTGAACATATTCATTTAAATCACATTAAATTTGTTTTTAAAATTTATCAATATAACTTTAAATTGGGTGTCTAAATTAAAATAAATTTAGTAAAATGCATTTAACATGTCCAAAATAATAAATAAGACATTTTTCCATTATTTTAAAAGATATTGCCCAAAAATTATATGATTAAATGAAAACATTTATCAAAATAACGTATTATTTTTGGTTTAAAGAAGGGTAAATACAACAATAAATTTTCATACTTTATGAATGGCTTATTAAAGGTTTAATAGACTATTTTTGCTTTTGCAGTTTTTGTTTATAAACGGTTAATATTTCATAAATAAATTTTTATGAATACGGCTGTCAAACTTTAGAGCTGCTTTTAACTTATTACAATTTTTAAAGAGCAAAAAATAAACATTTAAATTGACTATCTGTCAGAACTGTAAATGAATCATTCATTTTTGAATTAATTCGCGAATCCTTCATGCACTAAATTAGCACATTTTTAATTAATTCTTTGCACACAAAAACATGAATTAATTGAAATTTAAGTCAATTCAAATGAATGTGGTAAAAATGAATTGCAATTTATTTCCAAATCAAATGAAGTTGTCAAATTAATTGCAATTCGTTTCCAATTCAAATGAATTTGTCAAAGTGAATTGCAATTCATCTTCAATTAATTTCAATTTGTCCAAGAGAATAACAATTCATTTACAATTCATTTGAATTGAATTAATTTTGAAATAATTTCTCGCGTTTTGCATATCACCTAGTATAGTCCAAAGACAATAGAATATTTAGATCTGAAATTCCCATGATATACTGGAAATGTCAGGTAGCGGCAGAATAGGAATTGAATTATGAGGTATCGGCGAAAATCCTATCAAATTGGGAAAATTTTGCTTATTTGCTAAAAGAAACTTAAAATTTTATTTTTTTAGCAAATAGTGTGAAAATATTATTAAATGTGTCTTTAACAATCATTTTTTATTTTAATAATCTCATATCTGTATGGAACATTTTTTTTTTAAAGTTTTTCAATCGAATTTTAAAAATTTTAGCAACTTTTTATCTCAACATATCATTTTTCTGTCAAATTACCCAGTGAAAAAATCGTGCTTTTTGAAGCCCTTAAGAGAAAAAGCGCATAATTGAGCGCTTCATTAAGAGAGCTATTATACAGCAGTAAATGATAACGAATAAAGTATACAAAAAAAGCTGCGAAAAATAAAAATATAGTATGATTTACGAAAATGCTTGAAAAAAGGCATTTAAACCAGTAAAATCATAATGAATATGTTAATATAGATAGCCCTTAAAAAAGCACTTTAGGAGTGCTTTATTTGCATGTTTTATTATGTTAAAAGAAGCGCTTATTGTCAGCAGAAAATAGTCCTCCAAACCAGGAACACCCCATACAAAAATCAGGCATCCCATCAGCAGGTTTGAAGCGATTTGAGGCATGAATTCATATTTAAAACCTGCTCTTTTTGGAGCACATTTTTTACTGGGCAGTGTTCGTTTACCAGAAATTCTAACTACTTTTACTACAATTGGAAAAATGTGTTTACTTTTTGTGTTGAAAACTTCCAGCTGTAATAAAATTAGTTAATTGTAGCAAGTAAAAGAACAGGCATATAATGTCTTTGAGTCGTCAAAGAGGAATATGCAATAAGATCCAAGACAAGGCTTTTCAATTTTTGTACTGAATATTTTTATATAGTAGGAGAAATTTTCATTTTTCATTCCCCCCCCCCCCCTAGATCAGCTCTTGAATTTGATTGATTGCAACTCATTTTTGGTTTCATTCATTTGAATTGCAATTCATTGTTCTAATTCATTCGAATGAATTCAAAATCAATTGAAAACGAATTGAAATTAATTTCTGCCTGATTCGTTTGAATTGATTCAAATTTCATTCAATTCTTTTTTGTTGTCAAAAGAATTAATTCAAAATTTGTCTAATTCGTAACGAACCAAAAAAAGAATGATTAATTTACACATCTGCTACACAGAAAAATTATTAAATTTTTCCAATCACCAAATGTATTCCAAATTCATAATATCAAGCAAACAAGTTGTTGATTTTACACCAAAATGATTATATTGATTTCTAAAAATTTTAAAATTTTGGAAATATATTTTCAATAAATTATATATTAATTTTAATTACAAAAGTGATCAAAAAACTTTGCCATTTCAAGCAATGTGTTAATTTATTTAAATAAATATAGAAAATTCCCAACAAAAACTCTACATGCTTAAATTAATTTACATATTTTAAACGAAAAAAGTCAATTAAGATTTTTTGTTATTTAATTAAAATTTTAATTGAAACTTTAATTCACAACCACTAAAATATTAATTAAATCAATATTACATTTTTAATTTTCTCTCAACTAAGAAAATAATTGATTCAATTATCACATTTATTAAATTTAAATACTTTTTAAACCATTTATTTAATTGATAAGACACTTTTTTCTGTGTACCTGTTTCATTCATTTTAAGAAATTGCAATCAACTATTTTCACTTTTCTGACGATTAAATTCAGATATTGGTAACATTGCAATTATTTTTTAAAATTAATGTTACAACAACAATGAACAAGATTCATGAAGAAAACCGAAGTAGATGTATAATTCGATTAGCGTTATATTCTTTTGTTTATTTTGGATGATATTCTTATGTCACGCACGTGCTGCAAAAACATCATTTGTATTTGATCATTCGCAAGCGTTCGAAAATAATAGTTCAAAGCAAGATGTTCGTCGCAAGCAAATACTGATCTTAAATTTTTTTTTTTAATTGGTATAATACATTTTTTTTTAGCATTTAGAGGTTGTCACGTACGATATAGTTAGTACTAGAATTACAACTAAATCTATAATCTTATTATTTTGGTATTTAACCCTTAAACACCTGCAATTGAAATATGTAATATGCAGCTTATTTTTCCTTTCGCACCAAAGTTCTGACTAGAATGATTTTTTTCTTCTACTCTATTTAAATCATCTCAATTCAATTGGTACTGTTATACTGCGAATTTTATACTCATTAAAAATTTTTGCATCGCAACAGCGTGAAATAATTAGGTTATATTCAATATTCTTTTTTTTTTGATGATATTATGTCATGACAAAATACTGTGCTGGTAGGTCCAAAATTGACGATATAAACCCCCTTGCTTAAACAACTTAAAGGCAAACAAATCTCATTTTGGTGAAGATTTCTTAATAATATGCGGCACAAATGACATTTACATAAATCTTAGCCTCATAGCATAATTATTTTCTGACGGGTCCATGACTGCCCATGAGTTCCACATAGGATACACTCTTGAAAATTTTATTTAAGATTCTGTGGTGTAAGGTATCATATGGTCGGGCTTGACTTTCTAACTTGTTTGTTTCATATATTTGCAAAACATATTTCTTATAAATAATACAAGCAGTGTGGCCATTTTGGCATTTTTGCAGCTAAATTATAAATTATAATACATTTTTTAAATTTTGCATGTATTAAGTGAGGCCCTCCTTAATTAAAAATTCAATCTCAACTAACTGTGCTTAATATTTATATGTATTAGATGCTTTACCAAAATGTACCCTCTTGTTGAGATATTTATTATATTTATCTTTAAAATATAAATCACTCAAATGTATTTAGTTTCGAATAAAGTTTCATACTGGAAATTAATTTTTAACAAAAATCCAAAAAAAAATTTAGCATTATTTTTAGCATTTTTTAAAATCATTTTTTGACCCTGTCTAATGTCAGATTTAGCAGTAAACATTTTTACGATCTGGACACACTGAATACAAGAGAAAAATCTGTCACGTACGGTATGTCATATTAAATGTTATTCATTATAAAATCATCCAAAAAATTTTTCTTTTCAAATTACAGGCTATAAAAAAAAATATTTCGCTTAGTGTAAGAAATTAAAAAAGAACACCTCCTTTAAATTTATGCGTAGATTTTTGCATTCACCTCAAAATCATGATATGTACGATATGCACCTATTTTGCTCGATATTTGCACAACAAGGTTTCGAATGTGAATTTTTTTTTTAAATAAAATACCCTCTAATTGAAACATAATGATATAATTATTTTCTCTCTGAAGGTGTTCAAATGACACGTACGATGACGTGGAAATGCCCATACGTATATTGCATTAATGGATATACTACATTTATGATAACAAAAATGGAATTTCTGTTAAAAATGGTAAATATTACTTAAAAATCGTAACATTGCTAAAAAAATAATTGCTGATAAAAAGAATTCTAAAGAAGCATTTTTAAAGAATTTACAAATTAACATATTGTTTGAGTGATTAATTACCAATAAATATAAAATATGTTTGTAAATAATACCCTAATATTTATTTTTCATACTTCATCCCCTAATGCTTTTTTTTTAGCTTACAGTACCCTCTGGCCTTATACAGCAACGTATTTAAAAAAACTAAGTAGACTAACGACCTTATTCCTAAAAAAATAAAACAGGTTAATAAAAGGTTTATGAAACGAATTTTTTCTGAAATCACATATACTCCGTTTAAGTTGCTTATTGAAGTTCAGCCATATCAGTCCATAAATGACTGAGCTATAACCCTGCGGGAAATTTGTGTTAATTGTTCCAGCAGACTGGTCCTGGGATTTGTAAAAATAGAACAAGTACAAAAAGAAAGAACTCATGACCAGTGAATATATTGCCATATATTTTAGTAATTGCTTTGATTTCTCTTTCCTTTTGGTGGGTCAAGAAGAGGGATAAATCTTTATTAGCAATTAAAGTATGATTACTCCACGAATAATTATAATTAAGGGGTTGGTTGAAAAGAAAAAAAAATAAGAGTGAGAAATGTTTCCTTATTGGGTCACAGCGTTCGAGATCAATTATGCTCACCTTTTTTTAGGGTATCCGAGGAATAAATAAACAAGTATGACGTTCAATGGGTTCAGATACTTTATTGTACACTTGTGAAGTGTTTCCAAATATTGGTTTACAAATGGTAAATATGTTAAAGGTTTTAACTCAGCCTTTATGGTAATAAGGTAAGTAAGGTAAGTAGTTAGGCGCGAATTCACAAGTACACTAACTGGCAAGTTCAAGCGACGATAGGTAATTAAAAAACACATTGAGTTTCTAAACTAAGGCAACCTCGGATTTTGGTAAAACCGAAGGTTGGATAAATCTGACAATTCATAATTTCAGCGAGTACTAAAAATACACTGAAAGAAATTCAATTCAATAAATTATAATGATTAAAGACTTAAGTACTACCAAATGCAAGAAATTCAATAATAGCTGATGTTAATTTTCATTAATATCAAAATTAGTAAATAGTAAATATAAAAAATGTTTAATAATTTATGTGTACAAACGTAGTTTGGACATGGCGCCGCCTCACTTTAGACAACCGCTGGAGTCTCATCACTAGAACATAGCACTTGAGCTAGTGATTTGATGGCTTCTAGCAATATTTTGGTACCGGATGCTGCTGAAGTTGTAGGCTGGTTATCCTCACGTTGAGTTGCTTGTGGATTTGTTGCTGGATTTTCTGCCCGTCGAGGGGGCTGATGAGTAATTGGTCTTTGTGTTGTACGTGCCTGTCTTCCAGGTCTTTGTGGTCGTGGATGCAAAAGGGTATGGTGAAATCGGTCACATCTTTTGCATGTGTCTAACGAAGTACAGGATCTCAAATCGTGGCTTCGTGCCAAACAATTAACACAATAACGATGTCTCTCAATTAGCTCTTCCTTCCTTCTGGGAGACATTCTTAAAAATTTGCGACAAAACCTCAACGCGTGGAAACTCCTACAGAGTACGCACTTGTAAACATCCAGATCCTGGCGTTGTCCCCTGGCTTGGTTACTTCGAGTACTGCTTGGGCGATTGTGACCAGGGCGACTATGGCTTCGGTGACTGTGACTTTGGCGAATGTTGGTTAACCTTCTGTTGTTTCTAGAACTGTATAAAAAAAGAAAGGAGTTATAACAGAACCGAATTATTAGCGACGGCTAAAATTGGGAAGAGATCAAGGAGTGTGTAAAAAAAAAATTTTTTTTTCTTTTTTGCAATTAAAATTAGAGAAATTAGTGTTATGAATACAAGTATGAGTAATTAAATGCTTATGTTAGCTAAAACTTTCATTATTTAAAACTGGGAGCAAGCATAATTTCACAATGGGTCTTGTGATGACTCCCATGGCAGTCCGAACGTTAGCGGCACGGATATGGTTGTCCGATCCCGGGAAAGTTTTTTCAATCCTTCCTAACCGCCATTCATGGGGGGGCAATAAATCATCAATCACCACCACGAGATCGCCAGTCTGAAGATTTGGAGCAGTGTTCCTCCATTTATAGCGCTTGTGTAGAGATTTCAGGTAGTCTTCTTTCCATCGCACGGAAAATTTATGGTGAATGGCTTTTACCTTTTCCCAGCGGTTTACGAGAGACATATCTTGAAAGTTTGGTTCTGGAAATGCCATTAAGGGAGCGCCTCTTAAGAAATGGCCTGGAGTCAATGCCGTCATATCTGTGGGATCTTCGGATAGCGCTGAGATTGGGCGAGAGTTTAGTACGCCCTCAATTCTGGCTAACACCGTAGCAAATTCTTCGAAGGTAAACTTATGTGCCCCTGCAACTCGCTTAAAGTGAAATTTAAAACTTTTCACGGCGGCTTCCCATAAGCCGCCCATGTGAGGAGCGTGCGGTGGTATGAATTTCCACTCAAATCCGTGAGTAAGATATTTCTGAGCTATGTCCTGGGCTGCATTCTCAAGAAAAGCTAAAAATTCGAGTTCCAGCGCTCTACTACACCCGAGAAAATTCCTACCATTATCTGTTACTACCCTTTGTGGTAGGCCTCGCCTCCCAACGAAACGACTAAAAGCGGCTTGAAATGCCGCAGAGGAGAGATCTGAGCAGGGTTCTAAATGTATAGCTTTCGTGCTGAAACACACGAAAACACTGACGTAACCTTTAGTATAGGGCGACTTTCTTAATGACGATGTCTTCAATTCAAACGGGCCCGCAAAATCAATACCCGTTATTTGAAAAGGAAGCGACAGATTACATCTCTCAGGAGGTAAAGGAGCCATTATCTGTGCGCACGGCTGCTGTTTGTAAATTACACAAGATTTGCAGTGACGTATTATCTTCTTAATGCGCGGTTTAAGTCTGAATATAAAAAATTCAGTTTGTACTACCCTAAACATTTGAGTGCATTCAGCGTGACACAGAAATTGGTGCAGATGATTCAAATACAATTGGCAAAATCGAGAGTTACCTGGTAAAATTATAGGATAACGCTCTGAATAAGGCAGAGATGATTGAGATAATCTCCCGTTTACCCTCATAATTAAATTTGTATCGAGAAATGGGTTTAAACTTTTAAGAGCACTTTTGTTTGTAATCGTTTTAGAATTTTGAAGATAATTATATTCCTCTGGATAAAACCTTTTTTGAGCTAAAATAATTAGTCTAGTCTTTACAAAATTCATTTCTTGTTGAGTCAAATGATGATGAGCTTTTCCATCACCATTTGGTTTTCGTTTTTTTTTAGAGTTGTTAACGAATCTGAACATGTAGCAAATAACGCGTAAAGCTCTGGAGTATGAGGAATATTTATCCAAAATATCATTTATCTCCACTTCACTGTGTAGGGCCTGAGTTTCTGAACTTTTCGGTACAGACTGAAGGGGATTTCGTTTAGGCCATGCAGACGGGGGATTAGTTAACCAAGAGGGTCCTTGCCACCAAAGTGCATTTTGGGCCAGGTCTTGCGGTCTGCAGCCACGTGTACCCAGATCAGCTGGATTGTCGTGAGTTGAAACATACTGCCATACTGCCTTTGGAGCTAAGAGATGAATCTGCGCAGCTCGGTTGGCCACATATGTCTCCCATGTAGACGGGGGCTTAGAAAGCCATCCTAGAACTATGGATGAATCAGTCCACAAATATATTTGCTTAGCATTTAAATTCAACGTAGAGTTAACGTATTTGAGGAGTTTCGCCAAAAGTAGGGCTCCGTTAAGTTCAAGTCTTGGGAGACACACTGTCTGAATTGGAGCCACTTTACATTTCGCTACTAACAAATTCACAAAGGTTGTATAGGTATTGGTTTGACACCTTATATAAAGCGTTGCACAATATGCTGTTTTGGATGCATCTGAAAACCCATGAATTTGAACAGTGTCGGCCGGGGTATATTGCAACCAACGGGGTACTGCGATAGTTTCAACCTTTTTTAGATCTTGTACTAGATTGTTCCAATTTTGAAGGCAATTATAAGAAACTTCGTCGTCCCACTGTAGTTTTTCCAACCACAATTGCTGCATCAAAATTTTTGCTCTAATGACTACTGGAGCTAGCCATCCCGCAGGGTCAAATAATTTTGCAATTGCAGAAAGCATTTGCCGCTTTGTTATCTTTGTTGTTTGATTGATTTCCGCAAAATTATAAGAGAAAGTGTCATTGAGCGCATTCCATTTAATGCCCAGAGTTTTAGTAGCACTCGCCTCGTGGAATCTAAGGAAATCTAGATCATAGAGATCTTCTTCTGGGATATTTTCTAGGAGTTTGGTATCATTTGCGGTAATCTTCTTTAATGGGAAGCCCGCTTGATTTAATGATTTCTTTAGCTGAGTTTGGGCAGTTAGAGTTTCTTCTATCGTGTACCCACCAGACAGAATATCGTCTACGTAGGTTTCTGTGCGCAAAATAGCTGACGCTTTGGGGTATCGAGATTCTACATCTGCAGCGAGCTGTAAAAGGGTGCGAATTGCCAAAAAAGGTGCACAGTTTACTCCAAAAGTAACAGTGCTTAACTCAAAATCTTTAATGGGGCTGTCCGGCTGATTTTGGAATAAAATCCTTTGATAAGGCCTATCATCTGGGTGTATGAGTATTTGGCGATACATTTTTTGTATGTCACCACTAAATACAAAACGATATTTCCGCCAATTGAGTATTATCGTGATCAAATCCCTTTGAAGGATAGGACCTGTATATAAAACGTCATTAAGGGAGAGTTGTGATTTCGTTTTCCTGGAAGCGTTAAAAACAACTCTAACTTTGGTAGTCTTGTGCTCTGGTCGCACAACCGCGTGATGGGGTAAGTAATATGAATAATATTTTCCCTGAGATACTATTTCTTGGGAATGAGATTCTTCCATGTGACGAAGAGCTAAGTACTCCTCTAACACAGCATTATATTGGGCGTGTAAGGCAGGATCTTTCGCCAAGGTCTTTTCCATTCTGGAATATTGCGCCAGGGCCACAAATCGAGACGATCCTAGGAAGATTTCTCTGGGAAATTCTGTCCGGAATGGCAATCTCACCATATATCTACCATCTTCCTGACGAGTGGTTGTCTGGACATAGAAATTTTCACAAAACTCATCATCATTTGACTTTTGGTGAACTGAGGGAATTTCTTCATCTTCCCAAAACCTTTTTAAAAGGGTATCGAGTTCATTTTCACACGAGCTTACTTCGGTTGTAAACCCTTGAATGGGTTCAGTACTCATGGGACCACTAAGTACCCATCCGAAAATGGTCTTATATGCCGATGTTTTCCCGCAAATATTCTTTTTTATGCCGTGAAGATTAATAGAGTGCTCGTAATCGTTTCCCAGAATTAAATCTATTTGGGACGATTTATTAAAAGTGGGATCGGCTAAATCTAGTGCCTTAAGTTCTTCCGTGTAAGGGATTTCGAACGAGCAAGCTGGAAGTTGCTTGGTCACCTTTGGCAACACTATTGCTTTTATAGGGATTTTCGTATTAGACCTTTTAGCATACAGTATGAGTTCACACTCTTTAGTTGCCCTTTGTTTCTGACCACCGATCCCCACGATTTCGAAGCAAGACTTTTGGACAGGGAGCTGAAGCCGATTTCGAATTCTTTCAGCTAAGAAAGTTCGCTGAGAACCAGGGTCTATCAAAGCTCTAATAGTGAATAGCTCGCCTCTGCACTCTATTTGCATTATTGCAGTCCGCAATAGAATGTTTTCATTGCTCGTAGAACAATTTGCTTGAATATGCTTTGAAGTACTAGGCAGCTCATCTTGAGTGTCAATTCTATTACTATTTGGGGAAGAGTTTTGGGAACTAGTGGCTTTATTCGAACTATTCTGAGACATTTCTTTGCCTTTAGTGCTATGCTGAGGACCCTTGGCCATGTGCAAAAGAGTATGATGTGCTTTTTTGCAATAGAGACATGTACGTTTACTTTTGCAATTTGCCTTTATATGGCTGTGTCCTAAACAATTATTGCAATATCTATTTTTAAATACAAAATCAACTCTTTCTTGGGCTGTGAATGAGCGAAATTTTTGGCATGTTCTGAGGGTATGTTCCTCATTACACAACCTGCAGGCCACGTTTAAATTTTCTTGGGACACAAACGTTTGTATATTTGACGAGTGAGTAAGAGACAGGCTGTCTTTAGAGTTTCTGATGCTTGTAAGGCGTTCTACAGCTTCGTATCTATCAACCAGAAACTGTGACATTTGTGACCATTTTGGCAGTTCACGGGGAGATGTGAGTGATTGTTCCCATAAAGATAGAGTTAAATATGGTAGTTTTGTGGATATTAGACGAATGAGAATTGGATCCCAACTATCCACCGCAACTCCAAGTGTGCTGAGTGTTGCCAAAGAGTCATTAACCGAGGATTGAATTCTTCTAATGGACTCGCTGTCTTCATTAGTGGCGGGAGGAATGTCGAAGAGAATTTTTATCTGATTATCTACGAGAACACGCTTATTCTCGTAGCGGGATTTCAATGCATTCCACGCCAGTTCAAAATTATTATGAGATAGGGGATATCTTTTTACTATGTCACCTGCCTCACCTCTTGTCTTGTTTCGAAGGTGGTACAACTTTGTGACGGGTGTGAGTTTCTAGTGATTGAGGTACACTGCCGTGAACATATCACGAAACGAGGGCCACTGTTCGTAACTACCACGGAATATTTCAGTGTCACAGGGAGGGAGCTTTATACAATCACTTGTGTTATCAATCATTATGTTTTGCCTTATAGCCTGATTTGGAACAGAATACCTGTATGTGGACTGAAATCCAGACATATTTGTGGCTTCTAATCGAGAAACTTTTAACAAATCCATAATTTGTGAAGAACAGTGGTAATATGCGCTCGTGCAAGCTTCATATTCGCTTTTTGCCTGGCTTTTGATTTCAGAGTCAACTGAGTAACTTCGCGACAACATTACATTTTCGTAGGAAGTGTCCAATTTTGCCTTTCTGGTATCTAAGTCTTTGAGCTTGACTTCAAGAACCGATTCATTCTGATCTTCTACTTCAGTTTTATTAATTATGCCGCAAAATTGGAGTAGCTGCTCGCAATCGAATAAAAACCGATCATTAGGAGAGGGCTCATTTGAAGTATTGGAGGGAGAAGATGCGTTAGATGTAGAAGGCATTTTTCAAAACGAAATGGGATTATATTTAAACTAAATCAATTTTTTAATAAGTTTTTATAAGAAGGGTAGTGCAAATTATACTACTAAATGCAAAATTGAACCAAAAGTGGCAATTTTCAGGTAAGGGTTTAAACTGTAGTACTATCGCGTGAGAAGTGTTATAGAATACTCCGTTTGTGGTCAAGGAGATGCAAATTCTAAGGGTACTAGATTCGCTTATCTAGTTCCACACTAAGTATTTAAATTGAGAACTACACTTTCCGTAATAATTCAGCGGGCTACGGTGACTAGATATATATAATCTAGTTTAAAGAGACCAACAGTTCTACGAAATGTGAATGAGGGTTAAATATGGCATTTATTTTGCAAACGTGCAATTTGAAAACCCTTTACAACTTTCTCATTTTAAAGCTGGTTTAGAATATATACATTTTATCTACAATCGGTTCGCTTCATAGTGGGTTAATTGAAAAAAACCAAGAATAGGGTTTCCGGTTTTTATTTTTTATTTTTTAATTTAGCGTTAAATCTTCTTTATAACTGTAATTCTACCGAATTTATTTTAATGCATTCGAATTTCCTCCTAATGACTAAATAACGATCAACTGGAACTTACGTTGACGAACCCAGTTTGGGATTAATTATCACCAGGCAACTCTTCTTGCTAGAGTCGTGTTATTAAGATAGTTATTATTAAATTAAAATTTCCCAACAACAAAAAAAATATTTAGAAATACGAGGTAATCTAAACCTGTAATATTAAATTTATTTAATTTGGAAAAGTTGTTTTGGGACTAACTTTATGATTTTACTAAAATATTTAGCTTTTAGAAACTTTGATTTAATGCAACCAGTCTTCTTAGTTTAAATTTTATAAAAATTTTTTTTTTTTTTACAAATTTGCAACTTTATTTAATAATTTTAATTAATCAAATAAATAACTTATTTAATTTATAATTTTAATTTGATAAAAAATATTTTTTATTGGGTTCCAAAGGGCTTAGTAAGAAATAGGGGATACATTTATTTCCTTCAAACACTTTATTTCCATTTTTTTTTTTTTTTTTAAATTTACGACTCCTATTTCTATTAAATTTCTTCAATAATTAAAGTTTTTCAATAATATATTTTTTTTTTTTCCAAAGAGCTTATTCTTTTCGTAGCGGACTGTATCGTTTTATTTTTCAATGTTATTGAGTTCTCTTTTTTTTTTTTTTTTTTTTTTTGTACCTTAATGAGCAAGGCAGATTAAACAAATTAAGAGTATTTACCTACTCTAATTTGACTCAAGAGAACGCCATCGACTTTGTTATTTGTTATAATGTGTAGTGTGTTTTACTACTCTTTGCAAAAGTAAAAAAGGAGAAGATAAGTTTGTGTATAAGTAGATGAATGAGAATGTGATTGAACAAATAAAAGAGTAAGTGATCAGCTATATTAGTTTAGAACCGAAATTTACTAAAAAAACTTAAGAGAGCAAACAATAACTCATTATTGAGTAAATTATTGTAACCACGTTCCACTGTTGCACTTATGTTTACTTTATACTTCTTTTAATATTTATTTTTGTTATTGAAATAAATTCTAAATACCTTTTGTTTTATTCAAACGACTTCTATATATTTGCGTTCTGCTCTTCCCACACTTGCTGATAATCGAGGGGTAAACGATGGTTATCACCTTTTTTCTTTCTTGTCTAACTGTTTGCTATTTACACTGTTTACTTTCAAACTTGGTAAATATGTATATAATGAAGATATATGAATAATTGTATATATTTACATAAGTATAAAGGGGCAAACTTAACGGATTTCTTTTTGAATAGTTATCTTTTTTCGTTTTTTTTCTCTATACTTCAACTCACTTTGTGTGGGTTATCGCCATTTTTTTTTTTTTAAATTTTAATGCTGGCGTTGTGTACTATTTTCCCACTTTAATTATGTTGAGGTTATAATTTTTTTTGTATACCTATGTAAAATTTTTTTTTTTAGGGGTCACTTTCACTCATTAGCTTTTATACCATTTTATTTTTAGCAAAACTCGATTATTTTCCTTTTCCTTAGCACGTTTTTTTTCTTCACTTTCTAACCTTAACTTTGAAGTATCTTTGGGGTTTTTTTTTTTTTTTTTTTTTTTACATTTTCTGTTACAACGAAATAATTTTGCTTTACACTTTTTTGCACTTTCTAACCTTAATTTCTTGATACCTTTATCTCTGTTGTTTTAATTTCCCTTTTTTATTTTTTTCCCTCAAAGAATTAATTTTGCCTTTCTATGTCACTCACATTTGCTATTGTAATAGTTTTCTGTATGTTTACTTCTTAATTTTTTCTTTTGCGGTGTTTTAGAACTTATGTACTTACTTCGCGTTTGCTTTTCTTTGAACTGATGAGCTTTGACTTTTTGAATAAGATTTACCTCATGTTCCGTCTTCGTTGTTCTTTGTTGAGTGATTTAGTTCAGAGAGATTTTTGTTGCTGGTTCTGGGCTGACCACACACAATTATTTTGTTGTTATTTTCCTTTAGGATCGAAAGGACCATGAATATATTGCCATATATTTTAGTAATTGCTTTGATTTCTCTTTCCTTTTGGTGGGTCAAGAAGAGGGATAAATCTTTATTAGCAATTAAAGTATGATTACTCCACGAATAATTATAATTAAGGGGTTGGTTGAAAAGAAAAAAAAATAAGAGTGAGAAATGTTTCCTTATTGGGTCACAGCGTTCGAGATCAATTATGCTCACCTTTTTTTAGGGTATCCGAGGAATAAATAAACAAGTATGACGTTCAATGGGTTCAGATACTTTATTGTACACTTGTGAAGTGTTTCCAAATATTGGTTTACAAATGGTAAATATGTTAAAGGTTGTAACTCAGCCTTTATGGTAATAAGGTAAGTAAGGTAAGTAGTTAGGCGCGAATTCACAAGTACACTAACTGGCAAGTTCAAGCGACGATAGGTAATTAAAAAACACATTGAGTTTCTAAACTAAGGCAACCTCGGATTTTGGTAAAACCGAAGGTTGGATAAATCTGACAATTCATAATTTCAGCGAGTACTAAAAATACACTGAAAGAAATTCAATTCAATAAATTATAATGATTAAAGACTTAAGTACTACCAAATGCAAGAAATTCAATAATAGCTGATGTTAATTTTCATTAATATCAAAATTAGTAAATAGTAAATATAAAAAATGTTTAATAATTTATGTGTACAAACGTAGTTTGGACAACCAGTGAAAGGAGAACCACTCCTTAAACTGGTTTATGAAGAACCAAAAGGTAAAAAAGTAATGAATTACAGCACAGTATTCACCGGTGGTGTAATACATTTCTTTGTGACTTTCTAAAATTTGGTTCCTAAATTTAGTTCTAGGACTTGTTTTATTGATATTATACTACATTGTATTGATTTGTAGTAACTAACACTAATAGACGTGCGACTTGTCATATGGTGGCTGTTAGGTGTCAATCGACCGCCTCCAATGACAAACCCATGTAAAAGTGATAGGTCACATTAATATAAAGTGAACCGGTCCCTACCACCAACAACCTATCACGGGACAACTTTGGTGTCAGTTCGCTTCCCTCTAGGGAAGCTAAATATCCCGACTGCCTTTTTTTTTTTTTGCCAATAAACCTCAAATTTTTAACAATAAACCTTAACTTTTCGAAGTCCTCTTACATATTATGAAATTAATTTTTTTTTATTTTTATCTTACTGGAAGTGAAATTTGAAATCGGTGGAGAGGGTATTATGCATTTGTGCTTAGCTGTGCAATACTGGCTGGCTGATTATCTATTTATGTAACATTGTGTGCAATCTACAGGTCGCAATTTCCAAGACAATTTGATGAAATTTATTACATACGTTTCGATTGTCACTAGGACGAAGCCTGGAGAGATTCAGGCTTTGTGCAAAAATATTTTTTTGGTCCAAATACCGCTCCCGAAAATAGCTTCAAGTGCCATAACTTTATTGCAATTGTTTGTATTAATATCAGTCCAAAATAGCTTTTATACCAGCTTCAATATCATGGCAAAATTTTGAACTGGTAGGTCCAAAATTTACCATATAAACGCTCTCTGTAAAGTCGTTTTAAGACGAACAAATCTCATATAAAAATATGCTGATATTTAAATAATATTCAGCACAAAGAACTTTTATATGAATCTTAACCTCAGAGCACAGTTTTATTTTACTGGGTTGGTCATGGGCAGCGTTGTCAGATTTTTCACCTTCATCGCCAAATAGTATACCGAAAATCGTCAAAAATTGAATTTTTTGGGATCTATTAATTAACTTTTGCAAAAATATTCATTTGATGAAGTATGCGAAATTAATAGAGTTTGTTGCAAAGAAAAATCAGTTTATATAAGCGTGATTTCCTATGTGAAAATAGTTCTGAATATGTTAAAATTGTGTATTCGACTTTCATTGAAACATATTGTTACTTGTTACTTCGACAAGAAATGAAGCAAAGGATAAATGCCTTAAAAGTTGTATTCAAACTGAATATTTGGAATTGGATTAGAATACTTAAACTCAACCCAGTATTCCCAACAATTTCATTACATGAATTTTTTTTTAAGAGGTCTGACTTTATATTATATCAAACTTATTAAAAGGTCGAAGAAAATAAAACTAAATAATTTATAAATTGGAGAGCACGCCAAAAAGAAAAATAGATATATAAGAAGGAACTAAAATAAATTTTAGAGAAAATTTTTAAAATATGAATTACAATATTCTTAAAAGGAATGAAGAGATGAGGAGAATAATAAACAGGTACAAGATATTGAGAGACAAAAACATTAAGTTAAAGGCAACTATTACTTTTTTAATTCGTTGCCGCAATTCAGGTATAATACCTAAATTTATTAAGAATTCCATTAAAAACTGTTTTAATCTTTTTGAGGAAAATGGACCAAAATTATTACAACAAGCAATTTCAAGAAATATATGGATTATGCAGAACAAGATTCTTAATTTAAGTATTAAACAAAAACACTATACATTAGATAATAACAGTGTTTAAAAAACTGCAATAACTTTCATTTCTTTTGATTTTACTTCTGCTTGTGCTTCTGAAATCAACAACAGTTTCAGTCAAAGCAAAATCACAAAACGAAAAACAAACAGTTGAACGAAACTTTTGCCAGCAGTTGTTTTACAAATTGTGATTTTGATTTTCTTTTCTTTTAAACAGTTTCGCAAGTAAAAATAAAATCAATCTCTTTGCTTTTGTAAGTCGCAAACAGTCGCAGAAGCAAAAAGTTTTTGTATTTGCAAATTATAAGTCCCAATCAGGGTTGTCAGATTGATTTTGAACTTTTTCGCCAAATTCAAAGTCAAAAATCGCCAAAATCGCCATAGCAATTATTTTTTAGTTTTTGAGAAAAATATTTGTATGTTTAGAATAATTAAAAATATTTTTTTATAAATCCACAAAAAAAAAATTTGTTCCGTAATCCGCTTCATTGAATTTTTCTTTGAATGTAATTAAATAGGGCTAAACTTTACAATATATAAATTTACATAAGCCGTTGTAAAACGTTTACTTTTTTACTTTTTATATGTAATGCTGAATTTTTCGATTTTGTTATTAGATAAAAACATGTTTTTTTGTGTTTAAAATAGACATTTTTAATTTGCCGATTTTTTTTTTTTTTTTTTTTTTTTTTTTTTTAAAAAATGCCGATTTTTTACCAACACCATCTGGCACCCCTGTGTGTGAGTAAGAATAAATGTAAAAAAAAACAAGAGAATATTTTTCTCTTAAAAATGTACAAAACTAAAAGATTGCCTGCTTTAGGACTGCGACTTCTGACAACTTTCAAAAGCAAAGACACTGCTTGTGATTTTGATTTTTTAACTTATCAAAAGCAGAAGAAAACTTAGCACATGACTGCCGATTGTTTTCATAAGTTTTAACAGAATCAATGTTTGATTTTAAAAAGCAGAGAAAAGTAAAAGCATTGAAAAGTTAAAATTTTGCGACTTTTCGACTTTTGACTTAAGTTTTTTAAACACTGGATAATAATAGAAAACAATTAGAACGAATAGAACACAATTTAAGACAATATTTTACAGAAGATATCATTGATAATTTTTAAGACATGAAGATAGATTAGCTTTAAAACTAAATGGAAAGGTTAAGGATATACACAGGAAAAAGTTCAATCATTTAGTTGAATTACAGAAAAAAGAATTAGGTATTAAATTTAATAAAAAGTGGTTTATAAACAAATCGGATATAGACATTCCAATAGAAACACAATGGACTCTTTCATTAGGAAATAAACATGCATTACCCATCACAAAAAAACACTTTCCAGTTCTTAAGATGATAGCAGATGGAGAAGATTTTGTTCAGACTATTAGGGGAAAAGAAGAACAGGAAATAGCAAGGACTAGACTAACTACTATAATTGATGACCATATGAATAAAATTAGATTATCTAATAGAGACAAGTTTATTCTTAACAATGTTAAGAAAACTGAAAATTTTTTGAAAAGTAATCCTAATATTTTAATTCTTAATGCAGAGATAAAGGTAATATTACGGTTGCGATGAATAGACTTGACTATAGTTCAAGAATGGATAATATTCTTAGTGATGACTCCACATATAAAATATTGACAAAAGATCCAACGACTAAACTACAACAGACAAATAATGATATAGTAGAAAAACTTTTCAGATTAGAGATAATAACACCTTTTGAGAAGAAAAAATTAAAGATAACAACTGCTACGGCACCCAAATTATATGGAGTTCCGAAAGTCCATAAGGAAACATTTCCATTAAGACCAATTTGCTCGGGCATTAATGGTCCATCTCATGAACTAAGTAGATATATAACAGGAATTCTTAGAAAGATAACGGAAAATTCCGTGTATAATGTAAAAAACTCATTACAATTTAAAAATAGGATTAAAAATATAAAGATACAAAATGAGGATAGGATAATTTCGTTAGATGTAGTATCCTTATTTGCTAGTATACCTATAGATGTAGCCTTAAATATTATAGAAAGGAAATGGGATATAATTAGAGAGCATACTACTATTGAAAAGGAATTATTTTTAAGAATTCTAAAATTTTGTATAGACGATAGTGATATTTTCAATATAGTAGCAGAATATATTCTCAGCAAAAAGGATTACCTATGGGTTCTCCAGCTTCTCCAGTTGTAGCAGATATAGTTATGGAGGAGCTACTAGATACATGTATTGGAAGATTATCTAATAAACCAAAAATTATAACAAAATATGTAGATGATTTATTTTGTATTATTTCAGAATGTGAAATAGACAATATGTTAAACATATTAAACTCCTTCCACCGGGATATTAGATATACAATTGAAACGGAATGTGATCATAAACATATAACATATAAATTAATTGGGTTACTATGAAAAAAAGGAAACAACTTTGAATATCATTTGTAATATATATTTGGCCATTGAAGGCTACTTTATTACACAATTTAATAAAAAAAAAAAAAAAAAAAAAAAAAAAAAAAAAAAAAAAAAAAAAAAAAAACATCCATATTTAGACACATTAATAATAAGAAAAGGGAACAATTTATTAGTAGATTGGTACCGAAAACCAATTTCGTCAGGGAGAATAATTAATTATTATTCAAAACATCCAAGAAGAGTTATTATAAATACAGCCAAAAATCTTATAGAGAAAGTTCTAAATATTAGTGATATAGTTTTTCATGGAACTAATAAAATAAAGATCAATAATATATTGGAGAATAATAGTTTCCCAAGGGAATTGATTTATAAATTGATTGGACAGTACAAAGGACATAGGGAAAGTAATGTGAATATGGTAACTGAACCTAAGATTTACAAGTCCTTAACTTATGTACCAATAGTTTCTGAAAGATTAGAAAATTCTAATATTTATGATATTAATAATTATAGGATGGCTCATAAAACATATGGTACATTAGATAGATTATTTAGTAAAATGGAAGATAGGAGGGATAAATTAGATAGATCTAATGTTATTTACAAGATACCTTGCAAGGGTATGGATAATGAAATATGTAGTAAAGTATAAATAGGTACAACGAAGAACAAATTGAAAACTAGATTAGCAGGACATAGGTCTGATCAAAAATGCAAAAATACGTCTTCTCAAAAAACTGCATTGTCATCACATTGTGCCAATTACAATCATACACCAGATTTTGAAAATACAACAGTTTTAAATACAGAAACAAACTACAAACGACGTTTCATGTTAGAAATGTTACCAATTATCAATACACCAATAGAACAAAGAATAAATTTTAAAACAGATACAGACAATGTAGCTCAAAACTATAGACATTTAATTTATAAGAATAAGATAGGAAATTAAATAAGTTTATGAAAATGTAATAGAATTATTTTTGTTTTCCGTGTATAATTTTTATTGTTTTTCATAATTGACAATTTTGTTGTTTTAAGAATTTGTTTAAAAATTTTATAAAAAGAAAAAAGAGAAAACCAAATATTTGAATCCCTGAAGAAGCTATCCATTGAGAAAGCGAAATATTGGATAAAAAATAAATAAATTTTTTATATAATTGACCTTGCGCTTGAATATTTATTATATCAAACTTATTAAAAGGTCGAAGAAAATAAAACTAAATAATTTCTAATTATGTAGGTAACAATTTGCAGTAGTTAGAATTTTAATTTTAATATTAGAATTTCAATATAGAATTTTAATATAGAATATTATCGAATAGTGTTGGAGGAATATTAAAAGAGTTTTTAAATAGATTTGAATAAATATCTTAAATCAAGTAGCCTGCTTTGAAATGAGAATATGCATATATTTTTGTATTTATATTTTATATAAAACCAAATAAGTTTAACTTGATTCCAAATATTTCCTTTCTTGTTTATTCTTTAGAATAATGATTTTTTTTTGACAAAGAGAATTTATAAAAATTTTAAAAACAAATAAAGAAGTTAAGCACTACATTCAATTCAAAAAAATTCGTGAGCTTATTTGCTTTTGATTTATTTACAAACATATGATATAACGATTTCAACTATTTAAGTTAAAAGTAATATTTTATTAAAATGTCTCCAATATTATAAAAAACAAAATACAAAAAAAAAAAAAAAAACAAATTGCAATTACGTGGTAGATTGTGTAGCTTTATATTGATATTTTCAAAAGAAAACAAATTTACAAGGTGAGAAAATATTCTAAAACATTTGAGGCAGCATGAGGCAAAAGAATCAAGTACGAAAGCTTAGTCGGTCAAGACCGACCATTTGATACCATACACTACAGTATATCAACACAGTGTATCCTATTTGGGACCATTGGCCAATCATGGATCAAACAAAATTATAAGGCTAAGAATTTCGTTAGAGTTCTTTGTGCCGCATATTATTTAAATATATTCCTTTATCTAATACAAAAATGCATCATCATATTGCTGATATTCTAACATCAGAATTGTGACATCAATGTTATTACCCATGGCATTAATGAAGCAAAAACTGACATCGATCCAATGACGAACGTCATCATTAAATTTTGTCATATTTTATGAGTCATCTATGCTATGATTACAGTTACATCAATTCGATGCCACATTTTGTGTATTATAAACATTATTTTCATGTTCAAAAAGTACAATAAGAGGCAAAAATTCCCATACTCTATTAAATTTTCAAAGTCGAATGATAACGTAAACCATATCGGGTATGCTGCTGGAGTCTTATTATTGCGAGTTCTCCTGTAAATAAAGGGCGGAGTACATCAAAAGTGAAACTAACATGTGAAGCGGGTTAGTAAATAATTATATTCTCTCAATTTGACTTGAGGCAATTCCAATGACTCAATTTAAGGACAACCTAATGTGTTCGATTTTACTGAGTCATCGCACTGATGACATGTCTTATTAAACCGACTCCGATTCGTCATTTCTGTGATGCCAATGTGTCATCCCATTGATGACATTATTTCAAATTTTGACTCTGATGACAATTTGGGCAATTGATGTTAAGGCTGACATCACAATGATGAAGCGCGTCATGGGGTCAAAAACGAAGACAGTTTTCATAGTACTGATGTCAAAATACATCAGCGTTATGACGCCTTTTCTGTCAGTATATAAGCGCCCCAACCATTATACAATATAATTGTATATGATATACGCCATATTATTCGCAATAAGTAGTCCAATGTTTTCAATTAAAATATGGTGCAACTGTGATTAAAAAAAAATCTTAACCTTTAAGAAAAACAACATTGTACAATGTTGCCAACACATTTTACAGTATATTGCAATTCTTTTCGTTGTGCAATAAAAATCAATACTTTTTTTTGTTGCCAATATATTGTGCCACCTTCGAATATAACATACACAGTGGCTATATAATTGTACAATACGAAAAATTCAAGAATTCTGTTGCAAGGCGGCCCTTTAACTATTTTAGGAAGGGGGTTAATATGGCCCCATGGCTAATTTTGATTTGAGTAGTATCGTAAAAGTTATTGTCGCCAAATTTTATATTAATACCAACATTTAAAAGAAAGGTATGGGGTATTAGTATGGGAGCTATAGTCAAATATGGGCCGATTATAAAGAAATTTTGTAAGACGCCTAATGTGGAAAACCATATGTTTAGCCAAATTTAATCTTAATAGCAACGAAATAAGTTTGTAAGTGTATTTTCAATTGGCTTGTGAGAATTAATACACGCAGAGAAAAAATATGTTTTAATATGGTCACCTCCAACAAAACTATTTTTAAATAAAATTGTAAACATACATATTTTGTCTCTGGGTGTACGTTCGTACCAAATTATATCAAACTATCTTCAAATGGCAACCGGCTGCGTATAAGAACAGACATTGCTAGATCGACTCAGAAAATGGTACTTAGTCGATCTGTACACTAAAAGGGCGTTATAGGACCAATATTTGTTAGTGTTGCACACATATGAATAAACACATAATAGCCTCTCCACTATTGTAGTGTGGGTATAAAAATTCTTAAGTTAGTTCTTTATTTATAAATATTTTTCTTATATTCGTATTTAAATGGAAGAAAATTTACAAAAATTGGCAAACTGAAACAGAAATTTTATTATAAAAATTTTTATGTATTTTTTTTTATATTTTTAAAAAATTTTTAATGCTAGAAAAAACAAGTATTTCTTTAAATTCTTTTTTTGCCCTATATAGAAAATTTTAATAAAATGATTCTCTACTTACTTTAATTTGTGTTTGGTTTCTTTTTTAAAGTAATATTTATTTCTTTTTCTATTAAAGATATCTAAAAACATTTAAGAGAAACAAAATTCGCTCTTAATATAAAAATTATTTCTTAAGTTTTCTTTATGTGTATGTGGGATACTCTAAGATTTCTGTACAAATTCAAACAAGTGGCTAAATGTAAATTGTGTTTTATTAGAATATTTTATTTTAGTCAAAGTTGTTGTTTGATGTTGTTTTTTTCTGCTATTGAAATTTTAAGCAAATATACATACAAACATATGGTATGTATATGCTAAAAATAGATCTATCTCTATGAACAGATTTTGTTGCAATAAAAATATTTTAGTTTTGAAAATAGTATTCGAATTTAAGAGTGTGTACTATTTTAGGAACTTCCGCAAACATGAACTTTTCGCTTTTAAACCAAAATACGAAACATTTGATGTTCTCTCATTTTAAAGAAAGCATCAGTCTATATTTTCAATTTAGAAACTTTAAATTTAAATATAATTACATACATATATACATATGTATGTATTAGTAGCAATTTTACTTATCGCACAACCTACACACTTTAAACATTTTTTTGGTATGCCAAATATGTATTACGTTAAAAAGAAAATGCACGAGTTTTATATACTTCGGAAAAAAATTTAAGAATCGTTTCAATGCTTTTAAGTTAAAAATAATCGAATTTTGTGTGTAGGCATAACAATAACAACAACCCATCTTTTAAAAATAGCCTTTAATAACTAAATATTTAGCACAGAACGCGTATTGAGTAAATTTGTGTATTAAAATGGAAGCAAGGACTAACAATTAAGAGTGTTTTGTTCGGCTGAGCCGAATCTTTAATACCCTCTAACGAGAGTTAGAATATTTTTGTAAAGTGGGCCCTAATTTTGATAAATTTAAATCCGCTGCGGTTTCAGGTATATTATGATGTATTCCAAATCTTCAAACAATATTTAATGTGTCCTCATTTAAAAAATATCTTAACTTGTTTCAAAAATATAATCAGGCATATTAAAGTGATTTTCAGGAGGGATTTTTTATTGGACTTATTGTTAGTTATGGATCGTTCATCACAAAATTCAGTAGAGTCATTTCTAGTATTAAAAAACCTTAAATTCGACCAATTTTTTTGTTTTATTGCTTAGTTCGTATATTTTATTTTCCTAGATCTACAAGGAACCCGACACTAATTTATCCAAGAATTTTTAAGTCTACGTTGGAAAGACCATTTCTTATAAGAGCGAGTATACTGTGGAGCACAGTGCCTGTACATTTTAGAAGATTTAATTTTTCGAAATACACTTTTAAACAATTATTAATGAGCTATTTTCTTCACTAATGAGCTTATTGCTAGTTATTTACATTGATTCCCTAATAAGGTTAATAGAATATACGTTAATTTAATATACACCTTATCATATACCATTACAAAGTTGTAAATACTCTGCCGGAAATTGAACTAGTACCTAACTAGGACCAACCTAGTACAAAAATATCCTGTTCTAGTTCTAAACTGTAAACTTTTATATACCATCTTAATGCTCTAATTCGCATTGAGTGTGCTTTGGAAATCTATAGTACTATTGGTTATGGACTTGTACTAGTACACTACGACCACATTGGGTGCTAAGAACCAGTTTGTTCTTATTTATAGAAAAAATTAGCATTATGAATTTTAACATTTTTTTTATAATAAAAATGGCATAAATAAATGATTTGAAATCAAATTTAATAAACAGTATAAAATTACAAATATG
Source organism: Pollenia amentaria (assembly GCA_943735925.1). Taxonomy (NCBI): domain Eukaryota; kingdom Metazoa; phylum Arthropoda; class Insecta; order Diptera; family Polleniidae; genus Pollenia; species Pollenia amentaria. The sequence goes on along the minus strand of OX031008.1, from coordinate 190,533,210 downwards.
TACTCGAATTTTAGTTTTGTTATAAAAAATTCTTTCAGTGTACAAGTGGTGCCCTTGTACTACATCAAGTACTGGTAGGCATAAGCACTAGTATTTTTTATAAAAAAAACCCTAACCCCGTTAGCACTTGTACTTCTTGTTTTAGTAATTGTACTAGTGGCATTTTGACAATTAACTCTTAATCTCCTGCAGGGTAACAATATTAATTGTAGATGGCATTAGGGCGCGATTAATTAATAAAAGATATAAATAGACAAATAAAATAAAAATTTTCAATACCGATATATAAAGCCTTTTAAATTGCTTTTCGGTGGGCTTTATATCTTACTTATGGAAAATTATGGACTAATCTTCATGAATTCTGGGCCATGTAATTTTTAGTCTTATAAAACTAGAACACACCAAATTTTACTGCAATAGCGTTACTCGTTCCAATCTTAGACGCACCAAAGAGTTTGCCGAAATTGGGTTTCTTATCACGAAACTTGTTAGCATTATTTGCAGTCATATAATTTAATAATAATCGTTCATGTCGCTACCAATTAATGTTAGATTTTCTAACAGAAATATTAATTACTGGTGTTTGGTCCACATTTAAATTCATAACTCTTTTTCTACTAAACCGATTTTGGCGGATTTCAAAGCAAAGGCTTCCAATGGGTTTAAAGTATTTTATTCCAAAATGTTAAAACTAACTTGCTCGCCACATGAGTTATACTGCGTTAAAAAGGAAATTAGAGGCCAATTCGATAATATTGCAATTTTTAATGAAATGCATCCCTTGGTTCCCCTTCCACCGCAGCCAGTAGTAACAATAATTTGGCTAGATGCTTCAGAATTCTATTCAAACAACTTTGAGCAACGTAATAAATTTTAAAGACCTTGTGGATACCGATGATTATGCAATTAAAAAATAAAAGATATATAAAATTTAAATAACAGCAGAAGTCAACTAGCGTTTGTATTTTCCAAGGGAGGGATTTAGTTCACTTTACCCTTGCAGGGTCAAAAATAATTTGTGGCGAGATAAAAATCTAAAAATTTCTACTTAAGGTAATGTGATGGCGTTGAAGCCAGGAAAAATAATAGTTTTCGCCTCATGCAGTTCCCCTGGTTTTGAGGGGATTGCCGAATATATTCAGAATTGACCTTCAAAGGTCCACAAAAGAACCTACAATTAATTTTTGCAATATTTTTTTTCACGAAAATACTTATTTACGCATGTATCAATACTTAATTTTTTTTTTTTATATTGCCTGATTCCCGAAATTATTATGTTTTTTTCGTCCTTAATATAACCATTTTACAAATTTCCTGACTTGGGTACGACAATGCACTCAATAATAAGAACATAAAGTCAATGTCTACTATAATAACAATTTAAAATATCAAAAGTGTCCCTCTTTCAGATAAAACAAAAAAAAAAAAAAAATATATAATTTACTGTACATTTTTATACAGTAAAAGTGCGTAGAAAGAGAGAACAATGCAATGTCGAATATATTCGACAAAACCACTGAAAGGGTTAATGCTCAAGTCAAATTAATTGATATTGCAGAAAGTTAAATTAACAATGTGGAAAGAAGAATAGCCTGACAAATTAAGAAAACAAATCCAAAATGTTTTGCAAAAAAAATTATGGATTTAAAAAAATAAATTTAATTTCAATTATCTTTGATCTGATCTGGAATCAAGGTTGGATCTGAAAATGAATTGTTTCCATATGCATTGGCATCCTTCAATTATGGTCCTATAACTTCGGTTGACGTTGAGGGATCATATTCAAAGTGCAAAAGTTTTTTTTGCGTCTGAGCAGACAAAGTTTTACTTTTGATAAAACAGGGACTAATCACCGCATACTCGAAACTTTGTATTTTGATATTATGACACTCGATATCGAAGAAAATGTATCCTAATTTGAGATGATTGCATTTGATATCGAATAACCAAAGACTTTTCATCTCTTGAGTTTACTCGATAACGAATGCGGTGATTAGACCCCAGTAGTTTTTTGTTTTAACAACTAAAAATTTTAATTAGCTGTTTAAGTTGCTTAAAGATATTTTAATAACAATAGAGTGTATTTTTTTTATTTTTGTGTTTAATCAAATTAAAAACGATTTTTTATGTTGAACCTTTTAGTGCATCTTATGCTGTGCATATTTCGGATATTTTAAACGCATATTTTTGATTTTTTTAGTCCATAATGATCTCAGCCCTACTGACCAGTAAGATGTTCTCTGTAAATTGCGCTAGTTCAATCCACAAAATTTAATATTCAACTTTTTTGATATTTTCCACGGTTTTTAGCAAAATGATCAACTGTGCGACGTTGCAGCAATTGAGCGACACATTAAACTGTAATTTAAAATTTAATACTTTTGGAAAGCACAAAATTATTTAGTGTTATAAAATTTTTAAGTTTTTGCAAAAGCAATTTCTAGCATAAATAATGCAATTTATATTTTGATAAAATGCAATGAGGTTTATTAAAAACTTATACCAAAACTCCAGAAATATTATGACTAAAACATAAACAAACTTGTATAATAACACTGCTCGGCAAAAAATCGTTTTAAATAAAACTATATAGAACATAGAAATTTTAAGACGATAAATTCTAATATTCTAATAATTGACCCGAAATAAGGTCAACCTGAGAACGATTTGTCCGATTTTGATCAAAACACTTAAACATGATTGGGAATAAAAATTTACTTTGAGACATGCAAGTAATATTTTTTTTTTATATTTTCAACTGTTTCGGAGTTGTTTAGAAATTAGTGGCGATAAGAGTTTTTTCCCGGACTTTTTCGTTTCCCGCGAAAGTGGGATTTAGTTTTAATTTTCCCGGGAATTCGCGCTGAATATAACAGTGCAAAATATAATTAATTTAATGCATTTGAAAAAAAAACAAATAACAATTCAGAAGATCTATTAAATAAGTTCAATGCATTAAACGTTAGTACAACAGCATTGACATAAAACCAAAATATTTTGTTAAATTATTTAAACAAAATATTACAAAATATTTCCTTGAAAATAGGATTTTAATACAGAATAAGCATTTACAGAATCCTTTGACACCCTCTTTTTAAATTTAATCCAGGAGAGTCTTGTCAATGAAAAAACACGTTCTCTTTTTTAGGATGTGTGCCTTCATAGTCAAAAGAACATTATATAATCTCCGGACACTTTAAGTTGTCTTACCACTGCCTTCAATAACTTGTTATTCATTATTAAAAAAGACTTATTCTCTTCGAATTGAATTAGAATTTTCCTTAAGTAGCTGCATCCAAAATTCCTTAAATGTTAATTAATCCTTTTGGTGATCATCTTATACAGAAGCCGGTGTTTGTTATACTATGGAGGTGAAAATCCTTGGGAAGTTTTAGTTAGCGATTCTGCATTTTTAAATTCGAGATTTTAAGTTTTGTGTGTGAAAACTTTTGTTGATTGCCGTGAGAAATTACAATATTATGCTAGGAACACAACTGGGACGAACGAAGAATTTTTGGCCGCGAATACTCGTCACCAAAAATAAAACATATTGGTGTATATGAAAATACACACAATAACAGCGTCCGGCGAAATTCGTTATACAATAGATTTATTTATATTTAATACGCCGGAGAACGACGAACAAATCAGTACTAGGTGACCATATTTGGGTTTAGCTTAGAAGTATTTTAGTAAATAAAGTAACTATTTACTTTAATAGTGGTTTTTATAGGTATATAGTGTATCGTATATATCTTTTACCTATAACTATACTCATCACACATTACTCGATATGATCTTTGTGTCTGAATAATTGAATGTTGCTTTTAAAAATAAAATTTACGAACTTTGGCTTTTTGTCCTGTGCTGAGTCTTTCCATTATTAATTTCCCAAGTTTTTCAGAGTTAATTCTAAAAACAAACCAAAACAAACGTAAACAAAAAATGCATTCAGTTATTAAATCATAGCGACCATTATGCGCCAACCTCTATAAATATTTTATATACAAATACAAATATACATATGGGGGATTTCATGTCAAGAGACCAAACTTTTAAAATCGATGTCTTCCGATTTGGATGAAATTTGCACCAAGGTTAGTCTTATTGGATAGTAGCTTAGACACAAATTTTCAACAAGATCGGTCAAAAAGTTTCTGAGTTAGAAAGGGTCAATATTTGACATTTTGGCCAGACCGGTGTTCTTTCTCATTCATGTAACTTATTATCTATTGGTGTTACCAAATTTGTCCCAAACAAATTAGATAGCTATTTCTTCAAGCTACCAAATAATTTTTTTTTTGTATTTTTTAAAGAATTTTTTTTTTAATTTAAAACTTATTTTTTATTTATTTTTGGAACCGGTTTTTTTTTTTTTTTTTTTTTTTTTGCTCAATAGAAAGCTTATGTATTTTCCTTTAAGGTAGTTTTGGTCGCTTAGTGGGATGCGAGTGGGTTATGTAAAAAAAAAAATAATTTCTAACTCAAGACGAGGATTTTTATTTTTTTTAGCATTTGACATCTTGACTTACAAATGATTTTTTTTTATACATATCCCACTCGCATCCCACTAAGCGACCAAAACTACCTTAAAGGAAAAGACGTAAGCTTTCTTTTGACCAAAAAAAAAAAATAAAAACAAATACCCTTTCAAAAAAAAAAAAATACAAAAATAGTTTTAAATTTAAGAAAAAAAAAAAATTTTAAAAAATTTAAGAAAAAACAAAAAAAAATTTATTAAAGGACTTATGTGATTGAGATTAAATTTTTCAGATTTTTTATCTTTTTGTTTTTATTATTATTATTTTATGTTAATTTAATTATTATTACAAATAAATAAAAAGATTTAATTTGTCAACAAATTTGTCTATAGAAAAAGTGATTTTATTCCTGGGATGAACATATTGTGGGTATTACAGTTTCGAGGGAATGAAATGCTAGTTCGGTATGTTATATGCCGTCGGAAAGGTTAATTTGTCTAGTTTCTCAGCATAAGTTTTATTTTTAAGATTTTAGAAACACTTACACATAAGAACGAAAAAATTCAAAATAGTGCATATGCTAAAAATTGAAAAACCCTCGTCTTGAGTTAGAAATTATTTTTTTTTATACATATCCCACTCGCATCCCACTAAGCGACCAAAACTACCTAAAAGGAAAATACATAAGCTTTCTATTGAGCAAAAAAAAAAAAAAAAAAAAAATACCGTTTCCAAAAAAAAATAAAAAATAAGTTTTAAGTTAAAAAAAAAAAATTTAAGAAAATTAAAAAAATACAAAATAAAATTTTTTCGACAGGTTGAAGAAATAGCTATCTAATTTGTTTGGGACAAATTTTGCTAACACCAATAGATAACAAGTTACATGGAGGAGAAAGAACACCGGTTTGGCCAAAATTTCGAATTTTGACCCCCTCTAACTAAGAAACTTTTTGACCGATCTTGTTGAAAATTTGTGTCTAAACAACTATCCAATAAGACTAACCTTGGTGCAAATTTCATTCAAATCGGAAGACATCGATTATATATATATGGGGGATTTCATGTCAAGTGACCCAACTTTTGAAATCGATGTCTTCCGCACCAAGGTTAGTCCTATTGGATAGTAGTTTAGACACAAATTTTCAATAAGATCAAAATGATTCCTAGTTAGAGGGGGTCAAAATTTTACATTTTGGCCAAGCAGGTACTCTTTCTCATTCATGTTACTTATTATCTATTGGTGTTAGCAACATTTGTCCAAAACAAATTAGATAGCTATTTCTTCAATCTTTCGACAAAAAATTTTTTGTTTGTTTTTTTTTTTTTTTTTTGCTCAAAAGAAAGCTTAGGTCTTTTCCTTTAAGGTAATTCTGGTCGCTTTTTGGGCCGCGAGTGGGTTATGTATAAAACAAATAATTTCTAAGTCAAGACGAGGATTTTTCAAGGTTTAGCATATGCACTATTTTGAATTTTTTCCTATTGTGTGCTGAGAAACTAGACAAATTACCCTTTCCGACGGTATATAACATACATAACTAGCATTTCATACCCTCGATACTGTAATATCCAGGAATAAAATCACTTTTTTTCTATATAGATGTTAACTAATTAAACTTTTTTATTTATTTGTAATAATAATTAAATTAATATAAAATAATAATAATAAAAACAGAAAAATAAATAAACTTAAAAAACTTTAATTTTAAGATCCTTTTATAAATTTTTTTTTGATTTTTTTAAAATTTTTTTAAATTTCTTTTTTTTTATTTTAAATTTAAAACTATTTTTTGACTTTTTTTTTAAGAGGTACTTTTTTGCTGTTGCAAATTTCTTCCAAATCGGAAGACATCGATTTCAAAAGTCGGGTCACTTGGCATGAAATCCCCCATATATGGGCATTTCCTGGGGTCACGAACGTACGTTCGTACGCTTTTGATGTACAAATAATATGGAAAACAAAATTTTTTCCTAGCGTTTTTTTGCAATTCGATAGCATTTTGGTAGCTCTATGTTAAGTGCATAAGTTGGATTTCAGCGAGTTTAAGTTTTCATAATGATAGTTATAAACATGTGGTCACGAACGTACTCAAAATAGAAGTCAACTTTGGCTGACAGTAGTGAAATGTAAAAATCTGCGAAATGGAACGGAATATTCAAACGTGATTAATTTATTTTAAAAGTGTATTAATGTAGGTCTCTATCCAGTATTTACACAATAAAATATCTTTATTGGTTTTTGTTTAATTGATTTAAGTACCGGTCGCGAACGTACGATTTTTCCATATGTTTTTACCGTTAATTAACCGTTAATCGAACTTTTTATCTTCTCCTTATACTTTTCTCTTCATAATTGATTGAAATAGAGAGATTTTAAAGAAAGTGTGCAAACTTAACAAATTTTTTTGCATGTAAATTAATAAAAATATAAAAATGTCTTGAGAAGAATATATTAAATTTTCCAGTTTACAGCCCAATTTTTTCAAGTAAAACAGCTAAGATATCATAGAATATCATATATAGCATTCTTTTATAAATACATAGACTTTTTTTTTATAATTATAAACAATAAAACACGATGATTATCAACATTTTATTTATCCCTCCTGGTTTACCATTCGGAAGAAATGCCCATATATATTTTCTTTTTGGATGCATATTTTTGTTGGAAAATTATTAGTAAATGTTTTTTGCTGTTTCGAGTAAATGATTCTTTTTTTTTTAATTATTTATAAGAGTTTAATACAAGAAAAGGCAAAACTGAAATTGGGTATTTATTTATTTTTTAGTGTTAAATGAAATCTTGCTTTTAAATACATTTAATGTCGAAATAAACAGCATACACGACGAATCTTAAATCGTTCAATTCGAGGCGATAATAAATAAACAGAAATAGATATTTAAAAGGCACAAAAACTTATTTACAAATGTTCTAAACAACGTGAATATGTCGGCATTAGATGAGTATAATGGCGTTGCCTTCTTATGGTCCGTTGTTTCGCTCATATTGTTGGATCATGATCATAGTGAAAAGCGGGACAATGAATGAGAGTGAAAAGCGAATAAACCAACAACGTCCATCTAAGGTGGATATTTAGATTATTCGACAATAAAGATATTTCCCAACTTTTCATTTTTAGTTGCGTTTTGGATGTCAACGCGTGTTGTTACCAAAATTTTTAATAAAGAACCAAATTGTATTTTAAGTCAAAGTGGAATATAAAAGAAACAAACAAAAAAAAAAAAAAAAAAATAAAAATAAAAAAACGAAAAAAAATTATATATGTATATGTACTTTAAAGTTAAAATAGATTTTCTCATGTGCTTAAAAATTCGTGCGAAGAAATTGTGGAAATAAAAGTAATAAAAATACGAACAAGTTCCGTAAATAAGTACATATTAAGAACACATTTGACATACATAGAAAAATTAAATATACATACGTTTAATATAAAAATTATTAAAATTTTGGATCTACATATGTGTGTGAATTTATTAACCATATTTGGCAGAATTCTACATATGTATGTATGTATAATAGATGGCATCAAATTTCAAGAGCTCTAACGAAACAAAAATAAATGAAAATATATATAAGTTCATGTGTTGATTTCCTCTGCTTGTGATTAAGAGATCCATTTCTGTCAGTGTTCAAAATAAAAAGAGAAAATGTATTGCAATACGCAACTTGATTTTTTTTTTATATTAAATTAATGCATCTCATTTAACCAAATATGAGAGCACCGGTAAATGAAATAAAATGTTGTTGTGATTGTACTATATCTGCATGGTTCTGTGCATGGTACAATAATAGAGGGTAGCCTCGAAGAGCCAGCTGATTATGTTTTTATGTGCTTGTATCATGATATGATCTGTCAAAAGTTGTTTATGTTTTACCAACGCACACACAATATTTAATAAATAGTGTTTTTTTATTGTTTGTTTGTAATTTTTCTTTCTACAGATTTGGCTGCTGCTTGACATTTCTCATCCCAAAAAACCATAAAATTGTTTTTTTTTTATTGTACACTTGTTGGAATCTCGCGGCTATATTTTATTGTGTTACCATGGTTCTGTGTTTTCATTAAATTATAGTATTTAGTGTTGGTCCGAGAACTATTTTTTCCCTTAATACACTTTATTTCATGTTAATGAAATGGATAATTGAAAAATGTTGCCAGAACATTTATTTGCCGGTAATTACAAAAATCTTAATTCTGACAAGTTATTTAAATATTCACAACGTAATTCAGCAGCGATTTAATTCGAAAATCGAACCTAAATTTTTAACATAGCAACAATTATTTAGCTAACGGAGGTATTCTTAAAAAACTATTCGAATTAAAACTATAAAATGTCGAGGCATTTTTCGGGAATCGGATAACCCAAAAACACATCTTTCCGAAATTCGTCATAAATTTGCTTCTAGTTGATATTACTTGGTGGTCAAATATTTATTTGTATGATGTTTATTTGTCGAGTTAAGGCAAACATAGTTTGTACCAGTGTTACCACCAGCCAAATTCTATTATACTTGAGATGAAGTAAAATGATCCGATTAATATGAAATAACACCTGATATCAAGTTAACGTTTTATTTTAAAAGAAACTTTTGGAAAGAAGAATATAAAAACAAATTAATTTAAAGGAGATCCATATTAGTCATACTACAGCATAAACTGTTAGAGATGGGCATTTTTTGCGTCGTATATGGGCATTGCCAGCGAAAAGTCTACTTTTTGAAATGTAACTCCAGGAAGCAAATAAGCTTGCATTTTAGGCCGATGTTGTTCAAATGTTATCCCTTTTGTTACTAAATGTAGAGCTTGTTGCGCTTTACACCAAACTATAGAAAAGTAAATTATACATATAAATTTTTTTTGAGAACAATTTTATTTACTTGCTGGCGTTACGTTACAAAAAGTAGACTTTTCTCTCTTTCCACAACTTTTCGCCAAATTCTGGGTGTAATGATCATAATTTCCTTTTCAATGTGGGTTTTTAGTTGGGGGATGGTTCCTAGCTTGTTAACATACACTCTTTCTTTGATTTATGCTCAAAGAAAACTGTCAGGAGCTGGTAAATCCGGTGAACGTGGAAGCCAGTTAAAAATACTATACGTGGAATAATGCGTACGTCGAATATTTGCCTTACTAAAGCCAATGAGGCACCAATTGTACCTGCTGTGGCTCTCTTTTGTTGAAACCATAATGTTGGATGATTTTCCACAGCTGGCACAACAAAACTTACCAAAACTTACCAACATTGTCAGATAGAAACGAAGACTCCGTTCGCTTAACTTACATTTAAAACAAAAAAAAATTATATAACATATTGTATTTGTTTTACATGTAAGTTAAGCAAACGAAGTCTTCGTTCGAAATCGAGGAACAGGCCATAAGACATTAATAACATAAAAAATATGTGCCAGTTATCTGATCACACGATATACCACACCAAAAAGTTCACTTAGGGGGGTTGAAATTGTTGCTAATGAACTTCTATTGGATTCTCCGTAGCCCAAATTCTGCAGTTTTGCTTGCCATATATTAGGAAATGGGCATTGTCGCCCATTATCCAATCGTAAATAAAGTCTGAATTTTTTAAAAATGAAACTCAATTGCTTTATAATCAAAAAAGTTATAAAGTATTCCAACTTTATATTTGGCTCCATCTGCGCAACCCTGTGTCTTGGGAATATTCAAAATGTTCAGCGCCTTCTTATATAGATAAAATTCCTGTAGTGGCTGTAGAAAACAGGCTGCTTCTCAAATGAAAAATGTGTCTAATATGCTCTCCAGTAAAGCATTTGAAAATGGCTAAAAAAAAACAAAATGAATTACTTTTTGTAATGTTCTTCACTCCGCTTCAGCTGGCGTTAAAAGTTGTTGCTTCAGCTTTGGTTTGTGAGCTGGACGTCCCCTTTTCCGATTGCCTCGTGGATTCCGCAATATGGCAGGCTAAGGGAAGGAAATAAGAGTATGTATTTTCAACTTTCGTCTGCAAAATTCATTTCTTATAGGAGATTTTGGAGTTAAAGACCATATTCTCTCATTCGTAATTATTTGTGGCAAATAAGCCTGAAATAATTTTCTTAGACAGCGGCTTATGAAGACTTACATGGCATGCATGTCTGATGCTGCAGCATTCCAGGTTTCGCATCCAAACAACAATGTTGAGCGATCGTTAAAACGGTTTAATTTTGACACCAAGAGAGTGTGAGGCAATTTCCATATTAAGTTGGCCACCCAGAGGTAATACTGGCTTATACGTTCTGTTCCGTTGTGAATCAGCTGTTTTGTAAGTATACCCTCATTCACCCCTAGGGGTGGTGCATTATGGTATAATAAGTTTTTCATTCCGTGTGAAACTTTTTTATTAAAATCTAAGACCCCATAAAGTATATCTACTCTGGCTCCTTGAATAATTCTAAGTCGATTTAGCCATGCCCGTCTGTTGAAAATACAATTGCTTGTAGTTATCCTAAGCAGTTTGGGATTGAAATCAAGCAACATCGGTTCAGTTGGATCAGAACTATGAATCAAAATGTGGAACCACCTCCCTAAAAAATTGATAACAATAATAAATGGTGGAATAATGCACGGAATGATATTAAACGACTTCAAATCACACTGTTAAATTTCGTGAAAATCGGTCCTTAATTGACCATATGCCAATATAAGCGCTAATCGCGAAAACAAAAGTCTAGTACGCCTTAAACCTTGATAAATAACGCAATCATACTAAAATTTGGTACATTAAAGTTTTATAGGACCAGAAATCACACTGTAATTTACCCTACTCCCGGAAAAAAGCTTAGAATGCCTTAAATCGTAATAAACAATGCAATCATAATAAAATGTGGTATATCACAGTTTTATAAGACTAAAAATCACACTGCTAAATTTCATGACGGTCGGTCTATAATTTAAGCTAGGCCCCATATAAGCCCTACTCCTGGCAAACAGTTTATTACACCTAAAACCATATAAGGTGTTCAAGGTGATAACGAATGGTGTCAACATTTTTTAACCACCTCGTTGTCATTTTGCCACCATTTGGTCTCATTCTGACAACAAAATGTTAATATATTTTCACCATTGTTTCTAACCAATTAAAACAAAAAATTAGGTAAATCAATTGTTATTTACTATAACAATTGCCTAATATTAAAAAAAAAATTCCATTTATCTAATAACATTTTTTTTTACCAAAATTGAAATAGGGTTGACTTATTTCGGCTTCAAAAAAAAAAAAAGTAAAACATATTTGGCCTAAGTAAGAAAAATTTTATTGAAATTATCGCTTCTGGTTGCCAGGGCGACAAGCTTTTTTGAACTAATGTGTATCCAACTTCAACATGTTAACATCATTATGAGTATACTCCAGACTAATTTGGATATTTAAAAAAAAATAAGAAATATAGGGGCTTAGTTAGAAAAGTTGGAATGTGAAATGATCACTTCCGGTTTTGATGTGCCTTACGCCTTTAAAGAAATTTTCATAACTCCTTAACATATTTTTTTTTTTTTTGAAAAGATAAAACGATTTTCAATAAGAACTAGCTACTTTTTTTGCACGTTTATAAGACATAGCTGTTGAGCTCAACTGATATTAAACTTTTTAGCCCACTATTTACGCCTTAGAAACGACACGATGAATATAAATAAATGTAAACAGTTGAAAATAAATAAAAGCGTGAAAATCAAACAATAAAAATTAAATCTTTGATCAGCTGTTGAGCTTCTGCAAGACATGTTGACTTTAGATATCTAAAAAATATTCTGATGAAAATAATGACAACTGTTGGGTTGAGCGGAATTGCTTAACTATGTGTTTCTAAGACAAGCACTCACTCACAAGCACTCACTTACTTGAACGTACCAGATTGAGCTTTTGTTTTTTTTTTTTGTTTTATTTGTTTAATAGCTTAACCCAGTGCGCTTCGCCACCCTCATTAAAATAAAATATGTAATTTTTTTCAATACAGATATCGTACATTGCTTATGAAGTTATTTGTACCAAGTTTGAAAACTGGTACTGTTACCATTCACCAGTTGCACAGAAATCTATATGAAATTTATATTGAAGTTGTCCTGCTTATATCTGCAATAAGACAGTGGACCTTTTATAGATATTGTTCATTTATAACAAAGCTATTTGTTCCAATTTTGTAAATTGCGGCTGTGGCTTTTCTTTAAGTATACAGAAATTTAGTTTGATTCACATCCACTTCTCCCATCCCCCATATTTCTTACAGATGCTGTCTGTATATTGACAAACACATACACTAACCAATCTTCAAATATAAGGGATTCTGTTGTGTGTCACGCCCACTTATCTAATCGCGCTCACTTTTTGACTTATGTTGCGTATTGTACGAACTTTGGAAACTTTAGCTTTTACCGTTCTCTAGATAAAAATAAATGTCTTTTGCCTTTGTATGTGAGGTACAGTGTTGCCAAAACTATATGAATAAAAAATGCTAGATTTTTATTGCTAAAATATATAATATAAAAATAAAAATAAAAACGACATTAATTTGAAAATAATTAGCATGGTAGAAAATTACATGAATTACGGCCAACTTTACCAAGTTTAGTTAAAACCAACTATTACTTTAACGTTCAGTTAACGATATGTTTTCGACAGTTATAACTGATGGTAAAGTATAATAAATATTTTATAGCTGGGATCGTAACAGTTGTTCCTTTTTAATAAAAGTCAGATGATAACAGTTATTTTTTGATTTTTTTTTTTTTGAACGAAAATAAAAGTTATTCTTTAAATAAATGTACGTCTTTAAATTATTTAGTTGACTTTAAATATTTATTTTATACGCATAAGAAATCCCAGTGATGATCACACATATAAATAAATATTTAAAGTCAACTGAATAATGATATACCGTACATTTCGTTAGAGAATAACTTTTATTTTTGCTCGAAAAAATAAAAATCAAAAAATACTTGTTACTTTTGCTCAAAAAAATAAATATCATAAAATAGCCGAACAAATAAAAAATCAAAAAATTACTGTTACTTTTCTCCATAAAAATATAAATCAAAAAATAACTGAAATTTTTGATTTGATTTTATCATATAAAACTCCATAAGGATCAATATGGTATACTTGAATCAGTTTGTCAGTTTTAAAATTTCAAAATAACTGTTATTTTCGGTCCCTGTTTTATAGTATTTAACAATTAAATTAGGAAATAAAATGTTAAAGAAGTAAGAGTGCTATATTCGGCTATGCCGAATCTTTACTCCCCTTTCCTTCACCGAGAGTTTATATGGGATCTATAAATTATAGGCCAATCTTTATAAACCCTGACCTTACAATAGTATAATTCGTTGCCTAATTGAAATAAAATATTCTGATTTGCTTCAGAAATATTATTAAACGCATTAAAGTAATTTTTAGGAGCAATTTTATGAGAATTTAGTGTTTTTTAAATGATTTTATTAAGAACGCTTTACATAGGGCCTATGGTGAATTATGGACCCATCTTCATAAAATTTTAGTGCAATTTACAGTCATATAAAACGAATTTGTCCATAATTTAATGAGAATCGGTACATTCTGTCAACACTTTTTATTCTTGTTCATTTAAAAAAATAAAAAAAAAATTTAATTTTTTAGGAAGGTTAATCCACATTTGGGTTCATAACTCTTTTTCTACTAAGCCGATTTCAGATAGATTTCAATCCCAAACTGATTAGGGTAACAAGAATGAGCTTAACATCGATATTGTTCTTTTCTATTGAGTATTTCGAAAGTAAGCGTGTTTCAAACATACGGACATTCAGGCGGACATGACTAAATCGACTTAGAATTACATAAGGATCAAGGGTCTTAGATGAATATTAACAAAGTTTCACACGGAATGACAAACTAAGTACATCCTCATCCACCACTAGTGTTAGAGGGTATAAAAATCACATCTTTTTTAACATTAAAAATAAATTAAAATAAATGCAAAAATTGGTCTTTTGTTAGTAAAAAGAAACGTAACTTAAAAAAATTTATATTGAATCCCCCGCCCAAATCTTGTCGGATGTTGTGTTTTTCCTACCAAGATGCTTGAACCTAATTTGGGAACTTTGGCTCTTACCGTTCTCCAGATTTGGAGAGGTTGTGCTTAGAGCGAATGTGTATTGATAAACCAGCTATGTGTACCAAATTTGTACAACTACCGTTCTCTAGATATAAATAAAATTATTTTATGCCATGCCCACTTCTCCAATCCCGTCCAGATTTGGTCAGACGGTGTGTATTACTAACCAAGATGCTTGTAGCTAATTTGGAAACTTTGGCTTTTGCCATTCTTCAGACATACAGAAATCAATAACGTCTTTGTATGTCAGGTGCCACGCCCACTTCACCAATCCTGCACATTTTTTGTAGAGGTTGTGTATTGAAAATCCAACTATGTATACCAATTTTGGACACATTTTCTTCGGGTGCTCTCCAGTTCTCCAATCCCTTCCACATTTTGTCAGATGTTGTGTATTGATAACCAAGATGCTTGTACCTATTGAATTTCATGCCAAATATTTTTGCAGAATATTTCAACTACATACATATGTACATCACAGTTTTAAGGGCGATTTTTGCTCTTTTCAAAAAAATTTAAAAAAAGACCCATTTCCATAAGAGTTAGAGGGTTAATGTATACCAACGAAACGATCTGAATAAATCTTCTGAATACAATATATACCAAAAAACTAAGTATTATACGATTTTCTAAGTTTTTTTACTGCCCAGCGGTCTAAATTAAAAAGGCCGTAAAATGAGTTTCAGATGTAAACTTTTAAAACGCCGATTCACGTATATATTTTTTTAGTTCCCTCTATTAGAATCAGTTGGCAAAAAATTGTTAATTTTTTTGTGCGTTGGACAGTGTTATTAAAAAAAATCATTTTTTTTAAACGGCAACAATTTAGCAACCCATAGGTCGACTAATAAAAATTTCGGTAAAATATTTTTTTTTCTGGTTTATCCGCTTGACGCGTAATGCTTCCTCTACTCTTTAATTTCTCTTTTTTATTGAAGACTAAGGAAGTAGTAGACACAAGTAGAAAAAAAATTTATAGTTTTTGTGTTTAATTAAATTATAATCGAATATGTGGATTAAGAAAAATATTGGTTAACCGAATTTTTATTATAGCCTCTACCACTAATGCTAGAATTTTTAATAGTCACCTTAGACCCCATAAATCTTATATATAAGGAGTCCTTAAATGATTCTAGGTCCGTTTCTCCGTCCGTCTGTCGAAAACATGCTCACTATCAACACAGAAAAAACTAAAAATTGATTTCAATTAAAAAATTTGTGATTTTCACCATTGTTGTTGATATAAGTAAACGTTTATTTTACTTGCTTAAATTTTTAATTAAAACTGATTTTATTTTTGATTATTGGTTTAATTCAAAAAAATTTAAGAGACATTTTTCTGTGAAAACACTGTATAGGAAAGAACAATTCTAGTGGCGAAATGTTTCTTGTTCTCCTAAGTGGAATGGGATTTCACTTTGACAGATGTGTGATCAAAATGAAAAAATTATGTGGTGCTAGAGGCAATATTTCTAGTTTTTTACTAATGATTTAAAAGGCTGTAGCAAACTGGAATTTACAGCATGAGCTTTTCTTATAATAGTATTAATTGGCATGTTTACATAAAACGTAAATCATATTGTAATAACTTTACATATGTTCTATTTTTACAGTACCTATTTTATCATAACATAAATCTTATCAATGTTCTGTTTTATTTGTATTCTTTTAGTTGGTCATAGCATGCAAGACATTTCTCGTGACGATTTTTCATTATTAAATGGTGGTGATGCTGTTGCCCATTCTACAGAAAAGGATATGTGTCCAACACTAATTTTCAGAATTCAAAATACATCCCCGTTAAATTCCACTACCATAAACTTGCCAAAACATCAAAATAATGAGGATAATGAAGTACCGTCCTTTGTACCTGTTAAACTGGAGGATATCAACACAATTGATTTATTTCCCTCTAACTCTTCCAATTGGCAACAACTCCCGACTAATACAAATAATGATTTAGGTGAACATCGGTCGTTTTTAAATTCTCGAAACTCGTATGATCACAATTGTACAAAGTTGTTGTTACAAGGATCCGATGACCCTTTAATTAGTCATGGAGCAAATAGCGTGTTATCTCACGATGACGAACATCCGGCGGATTTTGCAAACAGTCTTATTACCCAAGTCAACAACCATCTTCAACACAGTCTTACCAAGAAAAATAATCAAGAGGAAATAACACAATTGTCTAATCAACAAACAGTTCCCCCACAACGTCTTGTCAAAAGTGGCTGCAGTAATTTAACAAAACAACAACTCAAAGTAAAAGCTAATCTTATGAGTGCTCGAAACCAACAACAACAACAAAATCAAAATACTACCTCATCGCTAAACACAACCACAATAACCTCCGCTTCTAATCCGAAGCATCAAAGTGCTCAAAAGACGAAAAATAAAAAAGGAACGGCAGTAAAATTAAGATTTCATCACCAGGCATTACCTCCTGAATACCTTAGCCATTACCAAGCAACTGAAGGTCAGCAACAAATATCTAAAAATCAACTAAAACTCAATACATCAAATCAGCGAAGTGTATGCAAATCTATAAATAACTCTCAAAAACAGTCGCAACCAAGAAATTCGCATGAAAATGTACGCAGCTGGCTTCAAAAAATTGCCGAAATCCAAAGGACTGCAAACGCATCAAAAGAAAGTGCTACTAGTGAGATACAAAAACCAAAAGAGAAGCAAAGCAACAAACAAAATGCAAGCAACACCTGTCAATCGCAAAGATCTACGAATCGAGAATTAGCAGATGCCATCAACAATAACTGTCAATCACAAAAAGCAGACGAAACGCAAAATTTGCGCAACGTCTCACATTCAGCTGACATACACGGCGATCAATTTTTGGTGGGAGTTAATAATCGCTCGAACTTTAAGCGATCATTTTATTCTGATCTTCCTTATATGGGAGAAATAACACTTGATAATTGCAAGCCACGCAGAGGTCGTAAACCGAAAAAAGCCGATATCTGCCACTTAATTTATAAGAATTATGGAACAATACTGCCTAAAAGAACTAAATCGCAAAATCAATCCAATCACACTACGGGTATATTTAACACGGAAAGTAATAATGGTTTAATTGCTGAAACATATGAACAACCATTGAATTTGTGTTTACGTGACCAAATGAATGATTTCTACTCAATATCAAGTGGAGATGAAGTGTCTGAAACAAATTCTAGCTGCCCTACTCCTATTAGCACCCCGCTTGATTATGTACGTGATTCAATGTTGGCTAACAATTTACAGAAATCATTAAACAACATAAATGATCAAAACGACGATGAGAAGACTGTAAACAGATCTAAGAAATCTTCCATGCCAGGCAGTGAGGAAAAAGTAATACCTCCAATTACAATGTGCTACCAAAAATTGTTAGAAAGTGGCGTGCTTCTGCATAATACAAGCGGCCGTTATCAGACTATAACAAAAGACAACCAATTAGCATTAAAAATTCCTGTACCAAGCGGTCTTTTTCCACTTCAAAATTTAAAAAAATCCATATCTAGTCCTGTTGGCTTAAATTTGGAATATCCGGAACCATTGAGTACTCCTTCTTCTTTAAGATCTGAGAATTCTTTAGTATCCGCTTTAAGTTCGGCGCCAAATCAGCAACAAATAGTACCTCAGAAACGTAAACGTTCAGCTATTTTTATACCACCTATGAATGTGGAAAACTTAAATAATCCTGCCACTGAAGTTAGTATATGTAAATTTAAATTCACTGGTGGTTCGAAGCCTTCACTGCAAGAGAAGAAAATGATTTCTGTTGATGCCGGTGGTAATTACCGCTATTTCAGTGGAACTGGAGATAAGGCAAGTCGAGGATATGAATATTTTCCCAGAGAAAGCCTTCAGCATACATCTGGTCTGTTGCCTGGTGTTAACTGCACCGGTCAAAAATTAACTATGGATATACCACCACCCTCAGCTGGCTTAAGTAATGATTTATTGCATATGCCAGAGTCTTCCTCATCATCAGTGCTGCTTCCTCCGGGTAGATCTATAAATATCGTGACGGACTCAATTCCAACAACGTCATCTTACGAAGTGAGTAAAAATAAAACATGTTCATATTCCATTAAGGAAAACTCATCCTATTCATCTTCTAGTCCAACAACAACATTAGTAACCAATCGTTGTATGGTACAACGTAAAAAAAATGTCATCCCACATCAGTTAAGAAAACCAAGCCAAAGAGAAAAACTGGAAAAAAAGTTCAAAGAACAAGGATTTCTTATACAGACACAACAATTGGAATCGGCAGAAGGCGCTACATACTGCAAATTTAGACAGCTGAAAAAATTAACACGGTATTTATTTCGTAATTGGAAAGATTATCTACCAAACGGCATAGAAGAGAACTCAAATACAGACCCTGTAGATTCTTTATCGCGTACAAGTGAAAATTTGGAGGCTAAAGCAACAGAAAAAAGGCAGAGATAGGTAACGTTCCGGAGAATAAAGTTAATATTAGCTTAAACTATGTATTTAAACAAATTTGTAAACATTTTGAATATAATTAAAACCTTTAAAATAAGATTTAAATAAGCAAAACATGTACATATTTATGTATGTCAATGACATACGAAAAAAACCATGCTGCCAAAGATAAGAATAAATTAATACTTTTAAGAAAAATCTATTTTGTTAATTGCAATAAATTTAATACTTGGACTTTAATACATATATATTCATACAATCATTTCTTTTTTTTAACACTTTGTAGAAATATTATAACAAAAAAAGCCCAGTGGTGCGATTCTAACGTTTAACGAACCGACAATCGTAATTCTTGTCAACATATATGTATGTTCGCTTGCAGTAATTATAGTGTGATTCTTTAATTTCTGTCTAAAAAATGCTAAAATAAACGAAAGGCAAAAAAGAGAATAAAAAACAAATGAAATTGTGCTTAATTAACTGTTTTAAAAATTTTTTTTTTGTGAATTTACATTTAGAATTTAGTTTTTGTTCATAATTTGCTTTTTTTGTACATTTTGACCTTAGAATTTTGTTTTTGTTCATACATATACATACATATGGGGGATTTCATGTCAAGTGACACAACTTTTGAAATCGATGTCTTCCGATTTGGATATTTTTAAATTTAAAACTTTTTTTTAGTGTAGTGGCCGAAGTAGGAGTAATTTCAGTTTGAAAAGGCAAAAAGGTCCCTAGGGACCTTCTCACTCATCGGAGGGTTAAGGTAGTTCTGGTCGCTTTTTGGGCTGCAAGTGGGTTTCTATTTTCCCTTCTTGTATGTGTGTAATTTAAATAGCATTTTGAATTTTTTTGCTAACTACTTCTTTTTGTACTTCCAAGCAAAACACATTGCTGAAAATGTTTTTGAAGTTAGTGAATGTTTAAAAAAAATAAATAATTAATTTTTTTTTGAAATCTTAAAATTTACATTGAAATTTTTTTTAAAAATATTTTAAAAACTATATAATTTTATAAGTTGTGGTGTTTCAAAAAAAATATAATAATAAAAAAAAGTATTTATTTATTTATTTCGATATTTATTATAATTAAAATTACAATAAATCTTAAAGCTAAAGCACTAGCAAAAATAAAAAATAAATATTTAGTGGTTGGGTGTAAAAAAAATTTTGTAAAATTATTTAACAAAATGCCTATGCCGACAACTACAACACAAGTGACATTTCGCATAATATTTCTTAAGGCTAGTTTACACGGTAATACAATGTGTTACGACATGTCAAAAAATGATGTAGAATGAGAAAAATCTTAAAATATGACAATCGGTCGGTAAATGTTAATTTTCTAAACCATTTTAGAAACTTATGTATTCTCATCACACCAGAGTCGCATTTTAACAGAGTATATTGAAGGTGGTAACATTTTTATAAAATTACAAATATAAGCAGAATAAACTCAGGAAATGTTCATGTTGTTTTTGTAAATATTGTAAAACTGCAACCATCTGCTTTTTTGTTATTAAATCACTTTGCTTTTATTTTATTTAAACCATCCGTGTAAACATGAAAAATACTTACCAACAGATTTTTATTTTTTTATTTTAAACACGGAGAGAATTTCATAATATTTTGATTTAACAAAGTCGTAATACATTGTATTACCATGTAAACTAGCAAATTTTATGAAAACTGTTACGTTATCGGTCGTTTGCATTGTCGATCGACTTGTCGTGTGGAAAATTGTTAGTGGGCCACAAATCAGCTGTTTGTCGTTGAAAATGCAAGCAACGATGGCGGTCGACATCGGGGTCCAGGCTGTGAATTTCCAGTGAAAAAATCAAATTAGTTTTTTTTTTTGTATTTTAATATTATCGTACTTCCTAATCTTGTTGCTTTTACTCTTCATTGTTATTTTTGCGTTTTTATCTTTCCTAAATGTTTTTCTTTTTCTTCAACTGGCAATACTGACGTTTGAATCAATGTGTTTTTCATGAACTTCTTCGACATTTATTCAATGGTTGTTCTGTTTCAGAGTTATTAATGTACATATTCTCTTGTATAAATGAACAAACTAACTTCATGTTACTCGTCTCTTAAATGTCGTGTGTTGGTTGCTTTCATGTCATAGTTATTCGTGCAACTGAATACCAATGAAGCGAACACAAAATTCTAATGAATGTTTGATGAACATCATTATTAAGTTTCATGCAGATGTTTAATATTGACCTTAGAAACGTTAAATTATTGGTGCAGGGTCCTGGGGGAATGAGAACCTATAAGATGAAAACTATTGGTACTTTTTTTGTTCTTCAACTGGTACTTTTTGAATTTTCGTTAATATTGGACTTAGAGACATAAACGTATATGTTCTGAGTGGATGAGCTCTATAAGAGGGAATTTTTTTGTTACTTTTTTGTTTTTCATCTGGTACCTTTTGAATTTCTGTTATTATTGAACCTAGAAACATACAATTAAATATGCCAGGTCCGGAGTGAATGCGAATCAGAAAACGGGATTTTTTTGTACTTTTTCGTTTTTTTACTGGTGCTTATTGAATTTTTAGTTGTACTGAACCTAGAAACATAAAATTCAGTATGCAGATCCCAGAGTTATTGCGAAATTATAAGGGGGTACTTTTTATACCTACACCACAAAATGCACTTGTGCTGATATTTGTAACACATCAGAATATTGGACCCACCTTTAAGTATACCAGAGTCACTTTCTCAGTCGAGTTAACGATCTCCGATCGGCTAGCTGTCCTTGAAAATCTGTTATGTGTTGCACATGTCGGTTTCACTTTTGTTGTTTTACGTAAACAACCATTAATTTTTGAAAAAAGTCAAAAAAACGATTAGTGCTTGTAACTTAAAAATTCGAGCTGATTCGGAGATTAGATCTGAAATCAGCGAACTTGAATTAGTAAAAATTGCATCAAACTTCCTATAAACACAAGCAAGTTCAATTTTGTTCCCTATTGAATAAAATAAGGCATGGCACATCCTGGTGGATCTTCTAGCTTAGCCACAATGGCCAGAAATCCGAATCACAGTTTAATTTTTTCATACGTTGTTGGTTTCACTTATGTTGCATTTTCTGTATGTGCAATCAATATAAATAAATATTTTTCTTAACAAAAAAAAAAAAAAAAAAAATTCCTGGAAATGAAATTAATAATTTTGTACTCCCGGCAACCCTACTCGTAAATTGTTGTCCATTTATGATGATCAGATACTTGAAATTTATGCATAAGTAGTTAGTATCTTATTAAAAGCTTATTATTTCTACTTAGATGCTCTTGTGATTATAAATAGTATTTTTATATTTATCTACCCCATATTCATGCACAGCCAATGTTGCCGGTTCATATGACCAAAAGTTTCTAAATTTAAAGGTGAAAATGGCTTATGAAAATTTTATCAACAAAAAGAAAGAGGAGACTTGACTTCCTCTTTTTTATCACATAAATCGTTTCCGTAAATTTGCTTAGAAAAATATCTGCTTTACATCTTTATCATAGTTGCGTTTTTAACTTTGTTGTCCAAAATTTTCTTAAACTTAAATTAATATAGCAAACAGCTTAGTTTACTTAGCAAGCTAAACTGGCAACACTCTGCATAACCTCCCAATGAAATACATACTTAAATTTGCGAACACTCGCCTCAATAAAATAATTGTTTACTCCCACTTGAGCCATATTTTTGTTATGTTTTCGTTTCTTTAAATTATGTAACTCTCTGAATTCGATTTAAGTTCAGTGCAAATACGAGAAAGTTAAACCGAAAATATCAATACAAGTTATAGACGATGATAATAATGATGATGTAGTGCATAAATACAATAAATCTTCATTTAAAAATCATCATTCAAAATCAAGTTCATTTTATTTTCTTTACTTGGTGCATGTAATTGTGTGCAGCAGCATTTTGTTGCAAGTGTGTGTCTAAAGAAAGTTAATAGATTCGCAACCCACAACCCAACCATGATTATTATTCATGCAATTGAATTTATGTTCTCGTAGTTCTGCTGCAAAATTGAAAACTTTTAATGATTTCAATCTTTTGTAGCCATCGTATGTAAATTCCTGCTACTGAAGGAGAAACTGTTATCGTTGTGGCAGCCTGGTATTCGAAACCAACACCGCCGTATTAAATATTTATAATACTTGGAATAAATTGTAAGGCTAGTCAGTCAGTCGAAGTTGTAAGTGAACAATTTCATATAATGCTATTAGTTCACAAATACATGAAACATTTGTTCTTTGTCTGTGTGCGTGTGTCCTTAAATCCGTATCGAGTAAATTCAATATATAATACCAATGACACCATGTCAGTGCTTGGCAATCAGTTTTTATAAATTGATTTATAGACTTTTTATTGTTGCGGATTTAGAACTTAAACCAAATCCCTTTGTACATTGAATCTCAGATATGAAATTCATAAGCAAAAATGTGTTCATAATAATTTATGCAATTTTGCTGGATAAGAGTATTTCAGGAGAAATTATTTCCTTCTGGTCTCCATATCTAAAGAATTCTTATTAATATTGTACTTGCTAAAACTTAGATGTATGAGAATTTTATGGCTTAAACTTATCTGGATTAACCTTTGGAATAATGAATATGCAACCAATCAATTTCCAAGAACGGTCTGCTAATAATGTTGGATAAAATGAACAAACCATAATAAGAAAGAATTATAATGACTTAAAATATAATTGAAGAAGTATTTAAATATCAATATAAAAGCACAAACGTAAAAACATAAACTCGCAAATAAGAGTTTCAACAAAAAAGAAAGACAAAATCAAGTTGTTTAGTGATTAGTTTTAAGGTTATTTAATGTTCACTTGTGAAAGGGTTAGCGGTCAAACGAACTGTCATACTGCGTTTGCTTTCAGAGAATTTGTGTTTAGTATGGTCTTGCAAACCATCATGAATAGATTAAGGCTTAAGTGGGAAACAGAATAGTCGCTGTAGTACAACGTTACGAATAGCGCTGAAAGCTGTGAAAAGTTAAAAACGGCAGTTGGAAAGTAATGTCAACAGAACACTTTGTTGTAGTAGTCGTTGCAGTTCAAGTTGAAGCGCAAAGTTCGAATATTTGAACATTGTTGCGCTACAGAACATTTGCAAGCTTCAGCTACTACTACAACCACTTTATTATATTCCAGGCCTTAAGCAACGCTGCCAAAACTTAAATAATTTTCTTAAATTTGCGTTTAATGGGTTCTAAAGAAAATACTTATTTTTTGTACAACTGAAAACTAGAATGAGGTACTCGGGTACCCTAACTCTGAATTTTGCGTGATATTCTATGGTTAAGGATATATAATTATTTTTTACTTATTAATTTAACTGCAAATTGGTTTTAATCAAAAAATCTAATCAAAACGATTATCTTTATTTGTGATCACTTATAAATTTCGTTACTAATTCATGATATCTTAACAAATTCATTTCTTCCCACACTGCAATGGTGAAGAGAGTATTTTGCGTTTGTGCTGATTTTTGTAACACCATAAAATATTGGTCCTTAGCCCACCATTTAGAATACAAATTGACTCAGAATCAATTTTCGCATCAATGTCCTTCCGGTTGGCTAGCTTGTGAACTAAGTACAAGTCGCAATTTTGGAGAAAATTTGATGAAACAGAGTCTTCAAATTGTACAGCTGTATTACGAAAATCAGCGTTCTGTGAGAAATATTTTTCATGCGATTCGAGGAACTTACGGTGCGCATAATTGACCTACTGGAACCCCTATTGCCAACACCATTTGCAAATTTGAGTCCCTGTTTAAATTAGTGGATGGTACTCTAGCGGTTAGACCACATCCAGCACGTAGTGAAGTGAATAAGCAGCTGTAGCTTAGATTGTACGCGAAGACCGAGACGATTCGATTCTTCGTCGTTTTTAGCAGCTTGGTTTAGCGTATTCGACATCTTAAATACAAGCGCATGGTCTCGGTAAGCTCTGGTTTCAGGAAGACGACGCTACGACCCATACGGTAAATTGACCACCTAAATCGTGCGATATCACGCCTTTGGACTATCTTCTCTGGGGATATGTTTGTTTTGCTTGATTTTTTTGTGGATGAAATATTCTTAGTATATATATGATGATATTTATATCAAAATATATTTTGCCACAATTATGGAGCGTGGCGAACCATTTCAACTGAGAGTAGACGGACCAGGGGAATAAGCCAGCTACAATTGACGCTTTGGATGCAAATATTACCTGTCCCTATGCTCAAACGAGATACCTGTCCCTTTGCTCGAACGAGTCGCCCAAAATTGGGCCTTACGAATGGGCCACCTAAGACATAGTCATAGCCAACATTTTCATGATATTCGTATAATTTTTAGATGCCCTTAATTGTTCTTTTAACCAATAATATAAATTTTAAGTTCCCTTTTAAATGTATGTGTTTTATTTTGCATTTTAAGCTAAACATCACGATGAATCGCCCGATAGATGTTGATATTTAGGTAATATTTGGCACAAAGAAATCTTATATGAAACTTAACCTCATAATATAATGTTGTGCTGGTTGGTCCCAAATAGGCTACCCTCTCGAAAATTTGTTTTTAAATACTGTGGGGTAGGGTATCATTAGGTCGGGCTTGACCGACTATACTTCTTTATATGTTTTTATTTAATATCTGCAAAGTGTTTTTTTTTTTTTTTTGTTTTAAGTGTTTTCAGAATTGTTGTTGATCTCATTAATAAAATCTCTTGATTTTTTACGAACATTAAAATATTCACAAAATTCTGAAAATTTCTTTTTTGTTTTTTTTTTTTTTTTTTTTTTTGGGGTTCTAATTAAGTTAGTCACACATGTTAATAACTCTATAATTAATGTCTGGTTAAACTGTTAACTAAAGATTTTAATATGAGTAAATAAATTTGTGAATTTAATGGCATAAAACATGCATATTAAAAACTTAGTGACTAACATATTTGGCAAACTTGTATCTGATCACAAAAACCAAAACTTTTAAGCCTTTGTCTCTTTAATAAATAAAACAAAATCTTAAACTTTTAGAGACATTTAAACTCAGGTGATTAAAGTTGTGTTCATGTACACGAGATTGTTGAAAAAGAGATCAACAAGTTGTTTAAAGTTGTTGACTCACGCGACTACATAAAAGTGCCATTGGCTTAAAAAATGTACAATATTAAATAAAAAAAGAAACAAAAAATTAAAAAAATAATATGCTAGTCAACCAAAAAAAATTTTAAATCTTCAATTTTGTTTTTGCGTTGCATTTTTTTATAAAACAATAATGAGGGCTAAAGGAAATCCGACAATAATAAACATATCAAAACTTATAATTTATTTTATTATTAAAACTGTTGTTATTGTTGTTGTTGCTGCTGTTTAATGCTGTTATTAGCATAACAAAAATAAAAACACTGTGCTTTTTCAAATTATGTAAATTAGAAGGTTTAAACGAAAAGTGTTTGATTTTAAATTAAAAGAGCAGAAAGTTTTAATTTAAAAGAGCAGAAAAGTTTAAACAACAATTTTAAATCAAATTGGTTTTATAGCGTGGTATTGTTAATTAAAAAGATTAAATTTGGGGTTAATGGATTGACAAATAAGAGTTCACAAAAGTTTGTATTATGTACATTTTAGGTATTATTGCTGTTGTATTTAGCTTAACTGAAATATCTGTACATTTTTGCTTAGAATTTAAATAATTAAAATGTAATTCTTATGTTTTCTTATTTTGGCATTAAATTTTTAATTTAATGTCTATTTTATTTTATTCATGCAGTTTAAATTTTATAATCTACAATTTGTTTTAGAATCAACAACCTGCAAAGTTGTATTTCCATTAAAAACAATAACAAAATTACCCAGCAAATGCTTGCACTTGGTATTTAAAGAATCAAATAGACATATCTCGTAAATAATTTGAAAAATTAACAACAGCATAGAGGAAGCTTGTATCACATTATGACAATAGTTAACAGACTTCAAGTATGTTCACACTAAGAAACATTTTACAAAAAAAAAAAAAAAAAAAAAATTTATGAATTTAATTTTCATTAAATTATTTTTATGAATACAGGAATTTTACAGCATGAAATTAACTAAAATTTTATTGATAATTTTTCATTCTTGACTGAGCTGAGACTTAAACCCAGGCTTTCACGGACAGGTTGCCCAGACTTCGATTGTAACCACACAATCTCGTCAGTGGGGTTTGCCGTTTTACTCACTCGGCTATTGAAGCCGGATGACGCCAATAGCCAAACATCAATCTTTAAACCAAATGGTATTTCACCTTGGTAAATCGAAATTGGCTTTTGAATGAATGATTATCTATTTTAATTGATTTACATGTTCTTCCTAACTTCTGTATTTTCGTACTTTTTGTCAAGAATTCTTCTTTAAATTTTATTTTTTTCATGTTTTTGACTTTGTTTTATTCTTGTTGACCTTTTTCAGCACAACTTAAAGGACAAATGTAAACATAGCTCGTGCCTAAGCTGTTAACATTAATTAGTATTGTGGTTATTTTATTGAACTGTTAGAGGTTTTTAATCCAAATTTAGATATTTTTAAATTTGGATTAAAAACCACTAACTGTTCAGTAAAATAACCTACTAATTATTAAAAAAAAAAATAATAAAGAAAAAATCCGTCAAGCCCGAATATTTGATACCCTACACCACAGTATATACAATTTTTTTTTTGAGAGTGTACTCTATTTGGGACCCTTGGGGCAATCATGGACCCGCCACAACAAAATTATGAAATATGTGAAATATTACACAGTACAACATTTTTCAGTTAATTGATTGCCAACTCAATTCTGTGAACTGTATGTGAAATTAGACCCAAAAAGAAGAATTTTTGCATCATTCGTTTTGTCTTCTTACCTGCGATTTGAAGTTAGTATCGATTTGAAGTTAGTACTATCGTATAGGGGAATTTATCACGTTTTAGGCCCTGTTGTTTGACATAGCTCGACAACCACTAGCCCAATTTAGTTGAAATAAATTTTAAAAAATTAAGAATTACAATTCCCTTAATCTGTTCATATATTGTTTTCCTATACAAGTAACACTTTCGAAGTTAAAAATGAATGTATGAAGGGAAAAAATTATTTTTTGCCTAAAAATTAAAATTTTTTTTTTTAAAAATACATAAAAAATGCAAAATGGAAAAAAGTTTCAAGTCTAGTTATTTTTTCGCAAAGTCACATAACCTATGAGCAAAATGAGACAAAGATCATAAAAATCGATGCACGCGTTTCGCTTTTATTCGCAATTGAGTAAATGTATGAATTTAAAAAATTTGCTCGAGATATGCACAACATTATTTGGAGAAAACATTGACACCTTTTTCATGATTCTGAGAATTAAAAAAAAAGGAATAAACAGAAGGTTATTTGATTTTTATGATTGCGGTAATAAATGAACGTGGACAATTAAACGGAAAGTGGACCTTTTTATTATTTGGGTTTTTCCGGTGGCTACCTATATGATTTTTTTACAGAAATTGCACCCACATTTAAGGGTGGTCATTATTTGGAAAGTTTTGCACAGTTTGAAACGTACAAGTGCTGAATCAGGTATATAGCCAGCCGCCCTTAAAATATGCGCCCATTTATAAGTACCTGGCAGTAAAATATTCAAAAATACGTAGTATTTATAGGTGTGCATTGATCGATTTTTGGCATTCAGCCAGTGCCGACGAACGCGAACAGTAAAAGTGATTTTTCTCCAGTTTTTTAAAAGTGAATAACAACAAAACATAAAATATATCAATATGGAAAACAACAAGTGCCCATATTTGGATGAATATTGTTACGTTTGTGGTCATAACGTCCGAAAAATACAGAAAAAAGATCGAAAAAATTTGTTTACTGAGCAATTCAAAACCGCGTATTGTAATTATTTCGATGAAGCAGATTTAAGTGGTGCAAATTTTACGCCGAACACAGTGTGCAACAGTTGTTATACTACCCTTCTAAAATGGATTCACGGTAAAAGTAGAAAGTTATCTTTTATGAAGCCAGTAATTTGGGTGGAAGACACAACTGGACATGATGAATCCAGGTGCTATGCATGCATAAATTTTCGTCCTGGATTAAACAGACAACAATTGAAAACAAAAGTATACACTGCTGCATTTACTGCCACACTTCCAGTGCAACGCCCTGCTGATACCGATGCACCTAAACCTCCGAGTGCGGATACTGTGTCCCTGCTAGCCGAAACCGTTTTCACCAATCCGACCGATTTGGATGATGCTAATTGGATACCCGATATTGAAAATAGTGCACCACAACCGCTACCGTAAATCGAAATGGATTACATTGTGGCCAAGCTGGGACTATCACAACACGACTCCGAATGGCTGACATCATTTTTGAAGAGAAGAAAACTCACACAGCAAAATATCAGCGCAACATCATACCGACAACGCCAAGCTGACTCAGACCATGAATATGAACAACCTACGAAGAAAACAAGATCATCAGAACCACAAGCGTCAACTTCTACAAGGATGGATATTGCCAATAATTGAAAACATGTTCTAAATTTTGTTTTTATGCATATTATAATTGCGTATTAATTGCATATTATTTTATTTTCATTAAGTTTTTATAAATAAAGTTTTTTTTTGCATGATAATTTTTTAATTTATATTTTTATTTTAAGGGTGGTGGCTATAACTGATTTTTGAAATTCATACCTTTACTCAATTGCGAATAAAAGCGAAACGCGTGCATCGATTTTTATGATCTTTGTCTCATTTTGCTCAAAGGTTATGTGACTTTGCGAAAAAATAACTAGACTTGAAACTTTTTCCATTTTGGATTTTTTATGTATTTTTAATAAAAAAAATTTAAATTTTTAGGCAAAAAATAATTTTTTCCCTTCATACATTCATTTTTAACTTCGAAAGTGTTACTTGTATAGGAAAACAATATATGAACAGATTAAGGGAATTGTAATTCTTAATTTTTTAAAATTTATTTCAACTAAATTGGGCTAGTGGTTGTCGAGCTATGTCAAACAACAGGGCCTAAAACGTGATAAATTCCCCTATACGATAGTACTAACTTCAAATCGATACTAACTTCAAATCGCAGGTAAGAAGACAAAACGAATGATGCAGAAATTCTTCTTTTTGGGTCTAATTTCACATACAGTTCACAGAATTGAGTTGGCAAATCATGTGTTGTACTAAATTAAATAATTATTTAAATATCAATATCTCCATATAAATATGAGATGGGATCGTCTTTAAGAAATTTTGGTAAACCACATTTTCTTATGGCAAAGTGGCTATCGTAAAAGTTACTGTCGCCAGTTTTTATGTCAATACCAGCATTAATAAAGAAGTTATAGTTAAATTTACTTTCAGGAGTAGTATTAGAATGGCATCCATTGTTAACTATGCACCGATTCTAATAAGATTTGGTAAGATGCCATAGATTGCCATAGAATAAGTTTGGACCACATTTAATGTAAATACCAACATAATAATATGGTTTATGGGCACAAAGATTCTATTCTGCAAAAAGCTTATGTAGCCAGTGTCGCCAAAACTTTTAGAGGCAAAATCAGCAAAATTGGGTGATTTTTTAAACAAAAATCTTCAAAATCTGCGTTCGATTTTAAAAAATCGTCCAAACGTTTTTTAATTAAGTTTTTTTTCTTGTATTTCATTAAAAAAATATAAAGGTACATATACAAATAAGTCCCAACAAAAATTCACATTTTTACGTTAAAGATATTTCTCATACAAACAAAACGAAGACATATTCAAAACAAATGAAATAAAATTTTAGCAACTTTAAGAGATCGGGGTCTAAAAACATTTTGATGAACAAAATATAATATATTATGTATATATATTATATTATGTATGTATATATTTTTAAATGAATATTTAATTAAATCGATTTCTGCAAATCTGGAGATATTGAGGTATCAAAACAGTTTAAGTTTTAAATAGTCTTACTTTCTTTTTAAGTTTTAAATAGTCTTTCGTGAGCAATATTCAGACAAGGGATTTATTTTATAAACTATTTCGGACTTCCGTTTAATTTAGATTCATCTGACCAAGTATTCTCTCGACCTTTGCCGATAAATGTGACAAAACCATTTGAGTGTTAACAAATTTAGTTCGAGTAGGAAAGCACAATCGGATCTACTACGTTTGAATTCAATTCTTTTTTTTCAAAAACATAAAATTTGTTTCTTCCTTGTTAACGATACTGTTAAAGTTGAACTGTTTTAATTCTCTAAACTCAGAATCAGAGTTTTTTATGTTCTATAAACAAATTTGGAAAATATTTCGCATTATTGAAATTTGTATTAGAGTGACCACTTATTATTTAATTTGGACTAAAAGTATTTGGAAACTTCTTTTCAAAGCTTGATCCAACAACACAATATAAAATTGGATACAATAATTAATTATTTTTTGTACATTAACTGGAGACAAAATTGTTTTTAAATGTGTTTTAGCTGAATAAACGGTTTTCCGGGAGTAGGGTTTATATGGGACCTATGGTCAATTATGCACCGATTTTGAAGAAATTTATTTAAGAAATTTGCAGTCGTATAAAGCGAATTCGTGGAAATTTTTATATCATTTTTGTATCAAAATTATCAATTTTTTAGGATGGTAGTTCCACATTTTGATTCATAGTTCTGATCCTACTGAACCGATGTTGCTGGATTTCAATCCTAATTTGCTCAGGATAACTATAAGCAATTTGAGACCAAGTTTGTTCTTTTCTTTTGCGTTTTTCGAAAGTGAAGCGGACAGACAAACGGACATGGCTAAATCGACTTAGAATTACTCAAGGAGCCAGAATATATATACTTTATGGGATCTTAGATGTATAGTAAAAAAGTGTCACACGGAATGACAAACTCATTCACCACTAGTGGTGTGGAGGGTATAAAAATGCCGAATCTTTTTTACCCTTCACTTGAAAGACTTGAAAAATATTTTCTATATTTTTTTTGCAAACAATTAAAATAAATAAAAAGTTTGTTATTGAGATTTGTGGTATGCAAGTTTATGATTTTTATAAGAAAAATCAATATATTTTATATAAAATCAATTCGAAAGGGATTTGAAAATAAAATAAATAAAAAAATACATATTATAGTTTTTTTGTTTCATTTCGGAACTTTAATTTTAATTGAAAATTCGCGTTGTGGTTAAGGCTTCAAATAGATTTGAAAATAATATTCAATATCGATTTCATCTCCAATATTTAATTTATTGTCTGTTGGGTAGACTTGGAATAGAGTACGTACGTTGCGGTAGTAAAATTGCATCAATGAATTTAATAACTTTTTGTTTTGTGTTTAAGTTAAGCCAGCCTATAAATGTACAAAACACCTAAAACTCTTTGTACGGCCACTTTCAAATACATACAGCATTTTTTTTATAGTTTTATTGCTAAAAAAGAAAGGAAGTAAAGTAAATTGCGACCATATTAAAATGACCGACAATGGTTCTCACACAAGAACTCTTAAGACCGTAACAGCATTCCTGAGGCTGTAAAAATGTGAACATTTTACCATATTTTTATTTAAGGTCCTCTGTAGTGCCAACATAGGAGAGGTGTATTAAAGATTGAAGATTGAGATACAGTATTTCTTAGTCCTTATTTTCGAGGTCTCGATGTACATTTATATTGAAACAGTCCCCATTTATGTTTAAATATATTCCAGATATTGTTCTCATACCCTCCACCAACACCAATGTTGAACGTAGGTATATTAAGTTTTGTCATTTCCTATGTAACACTAAGAAATATTTATTAAGGATCCCATAATGTTTATATATATGAGGCATTCCACGCCAAGTCTGATGGCTTAAAACATTTTTTTTGTTTGATTTCCCAATTGTGTTATACTTTTTGTACTCTTTGAAAAGGTCTTCCTGGTAAAATATGACATTTTTATGATTCCTTCGAAGACCTCTTTTTTATTTTTTTGTTTATAACTTTCTAAAATAAAAAAAAAATAGTAAATATGGAAGGCCCACTACAGGACCGAACTTAAAAGTTGTTGGGTGGATAGAGGTTTTAAATTACACATTTCCCGAAAAAATTAAATCGAAGGAAACACACATTTTCAAAAACACGATTTAAAGGGCGATACATCTTCTCTCAGTTGAAATGGTTGGCCACGCTCCATAATTGTGGCAAAATATACTTTGATATATATACCATCATATTTATATATACTAGCCCCCATATTCATAACAAATATTTTAGGTTTATAGCAGGTTTATGAAACGAATTTCCTATGAAATGAAATTAATCACATAAATTTTTATGATTATGGGGGTAACAATATTTCTTCCACAAAAAAAAAAAACCAATAATCTAAATAAACTTGATTTTTTTTCATTTTGGCCCCTTATAAGAAAGTTATGAACAAAAAACTTAAAAAGAGTTCTATGAAGGAGTAATTGAAAAATATGTAAAAATTTACCAGGAAGGCCTTTTGAAGTGTACTAAAAAATATTCCAAAATTGGGAAAATAAAAATAAAAAATTAAAAGATTTTGTTTGTTGTGCTTAATTCCCTTTTTCAATAATTGATAAAAAGTACTGAAATTTATTGTTGGAGGATAAGCTGTTCCTATGCGCATTTCACTGGTTGCTTAGGCCAGATCATCAGGAAACGTTCTCCTAAATAATATTAGAAAAGCAAAAGCTATCAGCAAACAAGAATAAAGGTGTACATTTAAGTGTACCAATCTAGGGTGTAATTAGTTATAGCCTTAATTTATTTGAAACTTTTATATTAAAATTATGTTTTCTTTGCTTGTAGGCCCAAAACTGTATCAATTAACGATATAGTTGCGAAATTTGTTTCAATTTAGTTTTATTTGACCAAAAGGTATGATGGCAGATTTTACCAAAAAAAAAACTTTTATCAAAACTTAGATCTCATAAAAGTCAACTTCCGAAAAGAATTAAATTCTTGGTGGAGGGTATTAGAGAGTCGGCTTTGCCTTCTTGCTTACTGTTGTTCAGTTAAACATCATTATTGTTTGTCGGGAATAGTATTTTAGTAGTTGTAGTTGTACATAATTAATTTTGTATTTTTTGTTGTTACTTTGCTGTTGTTGTATATGATGTCTAAAAACAAGTGCAGTTAACATGTGTCATTCACACTTGAACAAATGCAGACATGCGGGTTATTAGTTTTTGTTGGAGAATAAATATTTTTCAAACACATTCGGTCCAACATTAGCGAGTCTAGGAACAAAATCCACAGAAATAAAACAAGAACAAAAAAATAACATATTATTGTTGTTGTTTATAAACATTTGTAGTTTTTTCACATTAAATTTCAATTTTAGTTTACCTTTTTTGCCTTGTTTTCAGTCATTTTAACAAATAATTATTAGTTAGTTTTTTTTTAAATCAAAATTTTAATCACTATGTTTAACAATATAATTTGTTTAAAAAATAATAAAAATTTGTGAAGATTATAAATATGTTATTTAATGTTTATTACACCTAATTTTATCATATTTAATTAGTTGCGGTCACGTCTTTTTTTATGCTCAATTAATACCCAAAAATATGTCTAACAATTACCACAAAATATTTTATAAATTCTGTTATTTCTTATGCACGATTGCACTTAATTGGATAAAAGTGCAAAGTTGTGTCATTTAATTAGACAAATATTTAAGTTGATTTATACTTGCCACAAAAACCCATGTGTTTTTATTGTTATTTTAGAATAAATTTATTGTTTAATTTAGTGTAAAAATTATTAATGGAATTTGATTTAATCACTAAAATAATATTTTATATTTTTTGAACTTCTTTTTCAAACCCGTTAATATAAAATTTTTATCTAGAGTAAAGATTCCCATTGTTCTGGTTTTATAGAAAATGTTGCCAAATTTAAGTTTTTTGTAATTTTGTTGTTGCTTTCTATAGAAATTCACATTACGTTTTAAAATTTTAAACGCTGAATAGCTTGCGGCGTTGAAAATTTCAAAACGGTACATGAATTTGTGTAGAAACCAACAACAAGATAACAAAATCTTTATGACATTGTTTTTGCTTTCAATGTTTTTTTTTTGGGCGTTGAGTTGCGTTTTACATGATTAGGGCCTAAATGTAATTGCAATTGGAAATATCTTAATTTCACATTGTATGTAATGGTAACATTGTGCTAGTTTAAAAAACTGTCAAGCGTGGCACTCGGCGGCTTAACCTTATTCGAGTAGGCTGAATCCAATGGTGTTTACCGTTTTTTTTTTTATGTTAGCTCTTGTTTTCGAGATATTCCGTTATTTTGAAAATGGAGGAGGTCGTACAACATATATATGTATGTGTAACTCAAAAACGGTTAAGTCTATTGAATAAACTAAAATGACCGGAATCCCACAATAAAATTATCTTAAAGAAAGACTTAACTTTTTGCTAATCTGCGCAGTCGTTTGAGAAACATATGTACTAAACATTGACAAAAAAATTATTATTCAGCAAATTTTCGAAATTTTTGTTTTTAAAATTTCATATAAAATAGGAAAATGCAGCCATGCTTCTAATTTTTTCTATACATATCAAACATAGTTACACAAAAAAAAAAAAAAAAAAATAAGCCATAAATGATTAAAATCTGTTTACAAATTGAAATTTTATTCATAAAGGATGAACAATTTGAATTAAACTTAAGAATTTCATAAAACGCTAAATTTGTATGGAAGCCCCCTTAAGAGGTGGAGATAAAGGACAAGTATGTTTTTAAAAAAGGTAAGGACGAAAAACTAATGGAGCTTGGTCATACATTGGCGACTCCTAGGCAGTTATGGGACTTTATCTTCAATATATAAGAAGAATATAATTCATATTCGTTTGTTTGTTGGTGCTTTCCACGAGGGTTAAGTAAATGCGCAATTAAAAGCACTTACCTCTTTAGAGTATGAGTGTACCCAATATCTTTATCTTTTCTTGGGCTTAGAATTGGCCAAACTTCAAAACCTTATGGCCAACCTATGTTATATTGGGTGCCACGGAATGCAATAGCCTATAAAACGTTACAGGTCCTGAGCTGGTTGTTGGTAACGCTTCGTCAACAATTACGTTGTACCTGTGATTTAAATCTAAGTGACAGGTGATCTGCAGGCAGAGGTTTTTCTATGCTGTTTTTATTCAAGAAAAGCTGTTTTTTTCTAGTGGTATTTTTAAAGCCCCTCCTTCTAAGCCACGGCTAAGTGCACGGTCCAGAAAACCCTGTAGTAAAATTACTACCTCAGTTACGTATGTACTCAAGTGGTTGATACGGTAATGGCAGGTACACATTTGTGTTTATAGTTTTCACACAAAATGGGAAATGGCAGACGCATTGTTTACACTTTGTCGTAATGAATTGTACATGAGTGAGTTAGCATATTTTTTGGGGCATTTTTCTCTCGCAGGTAAAGGAGCGTGGTATACCTTAAGCTATTCTGTGTTTTAAAACTAGAAGATCGCTGGTTTCTAAGGGTAAAACTCAAATAATAGGGAGCGACTTTGGTTTTAGGACTGATTTATATTCCAGGCTCAGTGACAAAATTTAATATGCAGTTCAGATTTAAAATTTTTGCTTCCGTTATTAAAATGGTATCCACATTTATCTTGCTTAAATATTTTTGTGTTCTGGAATTTTATATTCATCTCATGTTCGGTCTATTTGCGCTATATCATTAAAAATATTAATAAAACAAACTGACTTGCCCTCAATTAACCTCAAATTTAACACTTAAGAGCAAAACACAACCAACTCCTTAAAATAAATTTGCGGAAAATAATTTCTAAGTCTCTAAATAAATACTTAGATTTTTTTATTTATATTTTTCTTGCTTATTTGTATCGTGTTCCAGCTGTGTGTGTGTGTGTTTTGTACAAATTATCTTCAATGAATTGAAATCAAATTAATTAATTTTAATTTATCATTAATAAACATTTTATTTGCAATAAACATGTTTTTATTGGATAAACAATATACATTTTTTCTGTGCATTATTTTGACTTATTTGGTTTTGTTGTTGTATTTTTCTTTTCTTTTGTTGTTGCAAAATCACAGTGGGTGTTACTGATTGAATTTTT
Source organism: Pollenia amentaria (assembly GCA_943735925.1). Lineage (NCBI taxonomy): Eukaryota > Metazoa > Arthropoda > Insecta > Diptera > Polleniidae > Pollenia > Pollenia amentaria. The sequence continues at coordinate 190,496,040 of OX031008.1, read as the reverse complement.
GTGTCTTTTTTTTATTTATTTCAATCCGTGTAAAATCAATTGTATTTTGGTTTTTATTACTTGCTAATTCATTTAATTGACTGGTTTTAAGTGATTTAAGGGACTATAACGTAAATGAGATGAAATTTATGGGTTTATTAAATTTAAATTTTTAATAAATTTTATTATTAAACTGATAAGATTATTTTATAATTATCTAAACGACACGTAATTTTTGAATAATGCATCAAATAAATGCGATTGTAAGGAACAGTGCTATACTGCAAAGCGATTATCCCTGGATATATAAATTATAATTAAGGTAAATTCATAAAATTATTTCTTTTGTTTAATTTTGCCAAGTTTGTTTAACGATTACCAATGAAAAATTTAAAAAAATATTATTTGTTTTTGTTTTCTTAAACGATGGGCTGTGTCTCAGCAGGGAATTGGATTTGAGAAAACATGTCGATAGTGATTGTTGAAAGCCCACTCAATCCTTTTTTAAGTTTTATGTCTGGATCAAAAAGAACATGTCGACGATATAAATATTAATCGGCAAAATCTTTATTATAAGAAGTTTAAGGTTGGAAAGTCACTATAACATTTGATAAAATTGTGGAATTTCATGTTTGGACTCTCCTAATAGAAATGAAAGAAGTTAATATAAAATTTCAACATTTTTGTTCTAGCATAGCAAATTAAAGTTATGAAATTTTTTTCTTTCTTATCCATCCGCTTCAAGTTTCTAGGTTTGAAATGTTAGAATTAGTTGCACGCGTCCAAAGTTTTAATAGAAAATAAGTTTCAATGCAAAAAAAAATTGTTAGGAAAATTACATAATTAAATAAATAAAAATGTCACATATTCTTAGGGGCCTAAGATCGCTGCAACTTGGGAGTTGGTTTTTTAGTGATGCTACGAATATTCGAATACGAAAGTCCGGGTATTCGGTTAATTAATGACATACGTATTCGCCAAATTTAAGTGAATATTTTGCGAATATGTATTGCGCGAATAAGTTAAAAAAAATAAACAAAAGTTAAACAATATACATAAAACGAAACAAACAATATTGACTTTAAATAATGTTTATTTAAAAAAGCCTTTGTTCTTATCGCAAAAAAAATCTTCTTTTAGTAAAGCAAAACACAAACAAATATTATCAGAAATGTGAAACTTACTCAAGTTGATGTTAAGCATTCCTAGAAAAACTATCATTTAAACTTTAAATTTTAAAGCATTTGCCTATTTGGAGGCTTCAGAGTTGACACGAACCAAGTCAAAACAGAAAATCCGAATATTTAAGATTGAGTAAGTGAACCGCCATTTACACTTTTTAAATAAGTATCATGTGATTTAGTTAGTTTCGACATATACTTGGAGATATTCTACTCGAGAAGGAGTTTGCCCTCGATGGCTTAAATAATGTTGCAGAGTGTTTTTATACAACAAGTTTGGGCGGAAAGCAATAAAATTTGAGATACATTATAAAGCACTTTTCCACAGTGCAAAAAACAAAGTTACAAAAAATAAATAAGAAAAAACCTAAATTAAATATGTGAAAAATTACCGATAAAGGTGGCTGCGAAAATATTTTCTCCCAAGCAACACTGAATTACTAAGTAAAAGCGCAAGAAGAATGAGAACTCCACATGCGCATTTGGCTTTTCACATTCCGTGTATTACCAGGCTTAAGTACGAGTATGCAAAACATACTTAATTAGAAAGTAAAATTGCAAAAACAGTGATGAAAATGAGAACGTAAAAACTATGCAATCATAATGAAGTTCCTTGGAGTTATCATAATGACGTCAGGTGAAGTGTACATTCTCTTGCCGTGTAGATTAGTTGGCTTAATTTGTAGCCTTAATCTACTTCAGTGAACACTTGGGCTTCACAAAAGATCATTTACCTTTTAATATTGTAAGTGCGAAAATATAAAAATGTTCAGTAGTGGCATTCAGGAGCGCAGTTGCTAATTTCAAATTACGCCATCGGAATCACAAATTAATGTTAAATATAAATTAGGGACACAAAGCGGTACTCGGTTCCGGGATTTTTCGGGATTCGGGAGTTTTGACAGATATTTTTATAGATATTTACTAAAAGAAACGCATTTAAAAGAGGTTTACAAACAAAAGTTTTATAATTCATTTAATATTACAAAGTTAAATGTAATGATTATATTGATTACTAAAATTTGTACAAATGAAAATTTTGATTTTTTTCTTAATTAATTATTAATTAAAAAAAAAATATGACAAAAAAAGAACGTACGATTTCTAACAATTGAAACATAATTAATATAAAATCTAAATTTTATTCAATTACCTCAGTGGATTCAAACTAATTAAAAAAGTTAATACAATAATTGAGTAGAGCAAACTAGTAATTAATTTATTTGCAAAATTATATTGAAGTTTGTATTAAATGAATTAAGATGAATAATTGAAATATGATATTAACAAAAACGCATTTTTATACCCATCACCACTAGTGGTAGAAATTATGTAGTGTATAAGCTGCACTAATTAATTTCTTGAAATCGCTCCATAAATTACCGTAGGTCCCATGCCCACCCTGGGAAAACACTTTAATAAGCCTTAACCTGTAAAGAGTAAAGTTAAAATTTTTGCATTTGGTGCACCATTTAACCCTAGATAGATAAGGTACGTCTGCGAGACGTACGCTTTTTCAATTTTGTGCTCCTGCTTTCACATTTGTTAACATACAACTTTCTCGCGCTCAATTATCTCAGTCGTTAGCATCAGCTTGTTGGTGGTAGCTTTTTTTGTGCGTTAAGTTATGTTTTCTTTGAGAAATAAGCACAAATAAACACAACATACGTCTGAGAGACGTATCGTTATCTTTAGTGTTACTTTTGTCGCAAAAATAACTTTTTGTTTTAATTGAATTTTAAGGTATTTGTTATTTAAATTAGCTGTAAAAATATCTTGCAAGCGCGGCTTGGACGACGCAGAAGTTGCTCTTGAAAAGCGTGTTGGACGACTCAGATTCACTGGAAAATGTTAGCAAATCGGAAGATGAATAATTGGAGGATAATGTTCAAAGTGATGTATAAGACAAGCTTGTTGACATCCTTGATGCTGATGAGAATATACCACCGACTAAGGAAAATCCTCAAGAACCTGATAATTTTACTTCTACTGCCGATAGCCAATTATTACGGTATATTATCCCACTATAAGACGCAAAAGTAAGCACTGCTGAACTACATCAAAGGTTCAAAGCGCTGGCCGAATTTCTTCAATGAATATTGTTCGAACGGCAAGAGGACTAATTTGGGAATGTAAATAACTGTACAACCCAATTTCATGCTTCGGCATTTTTGTTACTACCGAAATAATTTCAGAAATTGTCCAATGCACCAAACAAAAGAATAAAAATTCCTAATTTATCGAAAACTTTTCACGGTAACATTAAAAAAGATTTAACAGATGATGTAAACAATAATTGCAGTAGCAGTGGAGAACAGCCTGAATAACAAAAGGAGAAAATACTGTGGTTTCTGTTCATCAAAAATTCGACGTACGTCCAAAATGGTATGTTTAAAATGCAATGCACCAATATGTGGCGACCACAAATATTTAGTTTGGCAGTCTTGCATATAATGCTATTTGAATTTATTATTTTTTTTTTGGTACAGATATTATTATCTAAGCAAAGTACAACAAAAGGATCTATTTTAGTTTTTAGAGCCGAACTGAAGTCCTTTATAAATAACTCTTTAAGTTGTGATATTTTTTTCATTTTTATTATTCTTTTCTGTTAAAAAAATACTTTATTTTAAAAGAAAATTTAATAAATTAATGATTTTAACAAAAAAATTTATCAATATTATTTTCGGTGATGCCCTTTAAAGGATATAAACTAGCACACGTCTTTCAGGCGTAACGTTATCTCTTCAGTACAAAAAAATAACGTTATCTTACTAGGGTTAATAAGAAAATAAAACTACACGGAACTTTTGATTTTTCTTTTTGTTTTGTGCAGTACAAAATACATTTCTTTAATACATTTTTAATTATCTTTGTAGTTCTGTGTTTGGGAGACACGCAGAACTTTAAACAAAACCCCAGTTTGGGCTGCAGAATTGCAGGGCACTATAAGAATTACGATGATCGTTTACTGAGGAGTTATAATTATAATCGCTCATATGAGTGATTATAATTGTAGGGTTAGAGAAAAGAAATAATTGAGAATTAATTTCTTTTTAAAATTATGCAAATAAAATTTCGTTTGCTAACTGAGCTAAAATATTTACCTTTTGTTTGGGTGGATTACGGATATGCTCCGTGTGCGATTCCCACTCTATTGCCAGAAAGCTTTAAGGCGATTTAAGCTGAGGTAGGTATTTTGATTAGGGGTTGGAATAAGTAGATTTAAGTAGGTGTAAGTTCACTATTTTCAGGTTTAATATTTATTATTTTCCTTTATGGAGTTAAATCTAACAATTTTGTGGGTAAGTATTTGTTTAGCTTATGACAATTTAGAAATTTAAGTATTATTAATTCACGAAATAATATCAACTTATTTTAGCTGTTGCTAAGGCGCAAGTGAAGCATACATATTTTTAATTTAAAATATTTACCTGTCTTCGGTTCGCAGATAGCCGAAGAGGTTTGGAATAACCCCGTAAGTACCAAAGTCCCAACCATAATATGCATTAGGCCGCTTATGTCAACTTAAGCAACTGCGCGAATCCATATAAAACTTAAGTGGCCAACTATAATGTACTGAATGAAACTTTTCGTTAAGTTTCGTCAAATGTCATTTGCTTAAGCAATGTGCCAAACTGGACGCTCATTCCGTACGGAGTCAGCTTTTGTGCTTTGTTACAAGGGTTGACTAAATCCTTAAAATGCCGGGATTTTTCGGTATCGCCATTTCGGGACTGGCTTCCCTAATTTAAATACACTTTTTAATGTTAAAATTTTTTTTTCAATTTACTGTTATCAACGCAAACGAGATATTTTTTCAATTAAACTCTCAATATCTAGTGGCGCTAAAGTTTAGATTGAATATTCATATTTGGCGAATGTTGCCGCAGTCGTCCGTGAATATTTAAAATTGATGTTCGTAGCATCACACAGTACAACACTTTTTCCTACAACCACAATAAATAATGTTATGCGTTAATGTTCGTCGGACAATTTTGTGTTGTAAGGATATAAGAACTCAGAGAGTACTTGTTTTTTACAAAACCTTTCAATACAGTTACAAGTCAATTGTTCTAGAATTTGAAAATTATCTCGTTCAGTCTGCGAGGTTTACTTGTGTGCCGTATGCATAAAAGGAATTATTTTTGCAAAGAATTTTTGTTGCAATATTATCAAGGAATTTAACACGCAAAATATTTCGTACATACACACATATCCCAAACTCGCATTAAAAATATAAAAAAAATGCGAGTATTCATCCCATTCTCATTGTTGCTCGTATTTTTCAACCTCTTGTTAATTTTTGAGAATATTTTTTATATCCGTACTTTCACTATAGCGAAGCATTTGCCTTTTGATTCTACACGTTCACAAGCTTATGTCCTTACACTTATTTTCAGTATTTGTTTGTGACAGCGACAAAACAGTATATCATCGTCCTTGCTTGCAATTTTTGTTGCAGCAATTCTTGAATTAATTGTTGAGAGGGGTGAGAAGATTGGAGACGGGTAGTTAATTTCATGTACTCTGCAATTCTGTTTTGTTTGTTAATCGAACACTTCTTACCTTTTAGTCAGCTGTAGGTGTATTTGAATTTATATATAAAATATAAAGGGGAAAAGAGGAAAGACAAGATAAAAATACAAAAGTGCAAAACTATAATTTTATAATCTGGATACTAATGCAATTTCAAAGCAGAATTTTTAAAAATTGCAGCAGAAAAAATTCCAAGTCTGGACGATGAATGTGTGCTCAAATGGAATTAATGATACCTTTAATATAATTGACTTGCAACTACGCACAGATGATATCGCCTGAAGCACTAAATTTGTAACTATATCTAGACAAAGGTTAGATCATAGCCCAGCATCTTTAAGATCTATTTCGATGCGGTTGGGATTCAGTCACAACCTCAACGAAATCAATGGCTTTCCCAACAAGTGGTCCGAGATTTATTGCGGTTACAGGTTTCTGTAGTTCCAGATGGTGCTCTGTTCGAGTCCCAGCTTTAAGTGATCCACAAATCTTAAGCCCCAAACAAGATTGGTGGTATTGAACATTTGCCATAGTGCAACGCAGGAGAAAGGAAGAGACAATTAGACATTATAAAAAAAAATTATTTTCTTATATAAAAATTATTTAATTATATTTTTAAAAATAGTTAATGATCTCAAGTTGTTATAAAACAAATATCCACACTTAAATGCACTAATTTTCATTGCGAGAACAAATTTGTCCTTAAAAATAAAAACAAAACAAATAAAAATCAACATAAACGACGAAATGTCATAAAGAAATCATGATTATTGACCATCCAAGAAATTTTTATTACAGTTGTTGATTATGGGTTTTATTTAATTTCTCGCTACCATCATGCAATACACAGTTTAGTCCTAAAAATATTCTTTCCCCACCATCTTAAATTTTTTACAGTCGTATTTATTATGGTATTTATATTTGAACATAAATTGTTTACAAGCATTTGATTGCCAAATATGGCCAAAGTGGCTTCTTGCCAATAAAATACTCGTACTATAAAACTCGTTATACCAAATCAGAACTTTTATAACTTTGGCCATTTGCAAGGCGTTAACGAAAATCAATCTGAATATGAAACTAAACAATAGAAAAACATCTAAAAGACAGTTGTGGTAATTGAATATTTATTATATATATAACAACTGCAAATACAACAACAATTTTACAAATTTACTCGTTTGTATATTATTTATTTATTGAATATGTATTTTGTTGGCAAAAGCCAAAACATTAAATAGAAAAGAAATGTAGGAAAAAATAAATAGAAATAGAAAATATATTAAAAAAAAATATGAAAAAAATTAAAATGATATCAACAATATTGTGGTGCATTAGAATAAAAGTAAATAAATTATTGATAATATTTTTATAAAATTCTTTAAAGTGGGATTTCATGTTTGTAGACGAATATTAAAAGTAACTAAGTACTTATTTGCCCTTCAATATTGAGAACGAAATTCAAAACAAGAGAAACATGACCTTGTAAGTAAGAAATTAAATAAAATTTAAGGCAATCAATTGATGGATTCATCGCCGCAAGCCAAGCGATAGTTTCTAAGCGAACTATATCTAGCAATTCAAGACCTACGCTAATCAGGTACGTACACAAGACGTTGAATCCTTGTGACCGAATTTTCCATCCACGATTATAAATGCCAGCGAGAAAGCTCTGGGACCAACCCAGATGAAACTTACGTAATAACATGGCATCTTATCGAACAACGCAAGAGACAAAATATATCCGAGATTCAACTACCGAAAGTAGCAGAAAGAAACAGACTTCCAAGTATTACGACGACCTTGTTAACAAAGTGAAAGTTTGGTATAAAAAAGACAAGTCCAATTGGTTGGATGAACGCAGAGAATGTGGAAGCTGCGGCGGAAATTCGAGACATGCCATGATTTTTATACGGCATCACTAAAAAAATATGCGGGAAAAAGTCACTTTAATTACGACCTATATGGGAAAAGGATGGAAACCTCTTAACATTAAATATGGAAACCTCTTAGCATCCATTTTTTATGGCGAGTTCCACCTTTGCAGCAATAGCTTTTTAACACAAAAAACGTTCTATTCCATGCATATCAACACTGATGAGTGTAACGATCAGATTTACTGGTCTTTAATATTTATCGAAGTAAGAAAATGCCGTGGTCCCTTAAATATTATTTTTATACCCTCCACCACCACTGTGGTGAATGAGGGTATACTAAGTTTGTCATTCCGTGTGAAACTTTTTTGTAATACATCGAAGACCCCATAAAGTATATATATTCTGGCTCCTTGAGTAATTCTAAGTCGATTTTGCCATGTCCGTCTCTCTGTCCGTCTGTTGAAAACACGCTCACTTTCGAAAAACGCAAAAGAAAAGAACAAACTTGGTCTCAAATTGCTTGTAGTTATCCTAAGCAGTTTGTAATTGAAATCCAGCAACATCGGCTTAGTAGGATCAGAACTATGAATCAAAATGTGGAACTACCACCCAAAAAAAATTGATAATTTTGATACAAAAACTAACATAAATGGTGGAATAATGCATGGAATGAAATTTTGCACGAATTCGCTTTATACGACTGCAAATCATACTGTAAAATTTCGTGAAGATCGGTCCATAATTGACCATAGGCCCCATATGAATCCTTCTCGCGGAAAACAGTTTAGTACGCCTAAAACCGCAATGACGCTAGCATACTTAAAATTGGTAGTCACAGTTTTATAATACCGAAAATCTCACTGTAAAATTTTTTGAAGATCGGTCCATAATTTACACTAGGTTCCATATAAACCATACTCCCGGAAAACCGCTTAGTACGCTTAAAACCGTAATAAATAATGCTATCAAATTGAAGTTCGGTACGTCACAGTTTTATAGGACGAGAAATCACACTGCCAAATTTCGTGAAGAGTGGTCCATAATTTACAATAGGCCCCATATAACCCATACTATCGGAAAACAGTTTATTGCGCCTAAAACCAAATAAATCCCACCTTGGGAACATAATTAAATTCAACTAAAACCATCACAGATATAGATATTGCGGTGAAATTGTTTACTTAAATTCATATGGCCAGAAAAAATATCATACAAATTTGTGAAATTTACTGGTAACGCTAAAACTAATTACACTGCTGTATTGAAATTTATTCTAATTTATTTTTTGTAATACCAGAACTCAGTCTTCCGAATTTTTGGATGATTGGTCCATAATTTACCATAGGTCCAATACAAATAACGCTCCTAAAAATTATTTTAGTTCGGCTAAAACTTTTACGAATGATGATTTTTTACTCAAGCCAGTTCAAAGTTCTAACAAGAAACGCATAAAACTTTCTTATTGTCGGTCAATAATTTAATTCAGGTCTAAACCGCAACCTATTTTAATGCTGTCGTTCGTTTTTGTAAAGCTTAGTTAATAATATATATGTATTTATCATATAGAGCCCACTTCTGTCGGTGGAGGGTATCAAAGATTTGGCACAGCCGAATATAGCACTTTAACTTGTTTATTTTATTTATTAAGAATTCTTTCAGTTAGCTTTGAGCATCTCCGTATGTCTTATTGTGTAGCGCATAAATGTGCGCTTACCTTTTGAAACTTTCCTTTAGTGCTTCGTGAAATAAGAAAATTTTTTATTGGTCCATTCATTATGTACTCCATAAAAATTAATTTCAGCTAAGTTTTGGATCGATATAGCTGAAATTTGGAATTTAAGAGTTCTTTATGGGCACGCCGGGGTTTTTGATTTTTGGAGTAGTTGAATTTTGTTGTTGCCCCATACGAAGAAAAGTGAAAAAAATTTAATATCTCGAAAACTACCGGCTACATTAACGATACATTTTCACAAAAAGCTTGTACCTTTTGCTTTAACACAGCCAAATCTGGTTTTGAAAAATTATTTAAATCAACTTCACTGATAATAAAATTGTAAACATCATCAGTTTTTTTATTTTTCTTTTTTACACTAATCCAAACATTAGAAAGTTCGTTATATTTTAAGCTGGGGCTGCCTGAAAGAATATGATATAATTCAGAAACCGAAAAATCAAAACGTAAAATAACAAAAAATTAACTGAGAATTATTTTGTTAACACTTTTCATCAATGAAAAATACGGCAGTCCACGGCCAACATTATCAAAAGCTTGTGTGAAGTTTTGTTAACAAAAGCACCAAAATATTTTGATTTTTTTATTACTTAATATCCCCTCTTCTCTATATTATGCACGATTTCCTCCTTTTTGTTTAATAACTGATAAAAAAACGTGCTAATTTATATCAAAATTGCACTTTTTATGCTGCACTGTGAACGTTGCTTGCAAATGTCAATTTCGACTGCCCATAAATCAGCTGATATTTGTTTTTTGCAAAAACCTAATATGCAGTTATTTGCTTTGATATTCTTACGCCGTTACGACGTTAATAAAAACATTATTATTGTCAGTGCAAAAAATAATTTTTGGCCAAGATTTCGGATCAAATTACCTACTGTGCATTGGAACAAATTCAAGCAGCTTGACCCATAAAAAAAAAACTGGCTGCAGCACGAACTGAGTTGAATATATTTTAGCTGAATAAGGTCGAAAGGCCTAACTTGCTAATAAAGTAAATGAACACACCTACTATCTACGTTGTTCATAGTTTTGCTCTTAATTAATTAGTAATAAAAAAAACTCAGTTCTCGCAAAAGACATTTTAACCCATATTCGGCCAAGAAAATTCAAACGTGATATTTTTAAAAATGTATACTCTTTTTATAGTAATTTGGGTCTTCTGAATCCAAATCCGTTGTCGGTTTAACGCTGTTTTTGTTCATTTATAAAAATGTTAAAAGTAAGATAATAACAACTGAGCAATGTTTCAAAATATGTTTATTAGGGTAATAAAATAACAATGTCTTATTTTATATGAAATTTTTCAAAGCATTTTGGATGCAAATGCACGTTGCATTTATGGCACATCCATTTGATTGGTTTACCTGATCCTTTAAATTGGCACCTGCGAGGTTTCCTTTGTGGCTGAACTACTGGCATATGCTCCCCTACAATATTTGGCAATTGATAACGAACGCTTTTGTCGGATCTTTCCTGAGCGGATTCAGCATCTGTTTGAGAGCTAAGTAGCAAAGCTTTGCTTACGCTTACTCTGAATTGTTTTTGAGATAACATATTTTTCTTGTATTCTTGTTTCAAGAAGGAGTTTTTCCAAGCATTAGTGAGTGAGGAGCTTAGCTCAGAAATAAATAAAGGCCAATACCAATTCTTTGCCAAGTGTTACTCCTTCAGTCCCTGCGAAGGTGACAATGCCTAAAAGGCAACGTTCGGAGGAGGACGAAACGTCCAAAAATTGCATCGAAATCGATGAATAATTCCTTCAGCGAGGTGGCAAAAGGTCACCTTGTGCGGGCTATCATCGACAGAAGTGTTGATAATGGTGCCATCTCTCATACCAAGTGGGACCTGGTGAAACAAAAATTAATGGGAGTGTTCTGGACGATCCTCAAGGAGAATCCAGAGCCACCAATGCGATGATGCTGGAGGACCCAAGTGAGCTGCCTCTCGATGGCTGCCCATGGAACCTAACCTAACCTATATTTATTCTGTAATTTGAGACGGCATTGTCGTAAAGGTCTACGCCCCCCTCTCATTATTGTAGAAGTTCAGAAGCAATGGTTGTGGTACATTCTCGTATTTTTTTACATCCTTTTTCATCGCTTTACGCTGTGCATCGGTTCAATTTGTTCGAAGTTGGTGAGAACCGTTTTCTCTGCCCAACGACAAACCAACATAGAATTTGTTCTATCATATTAATAGTCACTTTCTCCCCGCTTCAGCTTTTTTCCTATGCGTAGTGGGGCTTTTGCAATTCGATTGGGTCGAACGGTTCGAGTGGCGCAAAACCTTTTTTCACTTAAAAGGCACATCAAATAATATGATTTGAAAAACTTTTCAAAATAAATTTGATAGATAATGGGATCTTTTGCAAATCCCAATAGTCTTAAAACTACCTCTGCACCCAAGCCAATTTGACGATCGTAGTTGTCACTCGAACCAGAATATGGTATACAACTAAGCAAATATCCCCCACTCGAACACAAAGACCAAATCTTGTACCCAAAACTAATTGGTTTTTTCCGGATATATAATTGTGGCTAGTTGCGTGACAGGGGATTCTATTTTTCTTTATGATCAGCACAGCTTTAAAACAATATTGTATCAAAGAAGCGTATTCGCCAAATAGCAGCCAATGTTCGCGCTTGCGAACAGTGAAACAAACAGCTATAATTTAGTAGAAATATTATTTTTTATTTAGGTTTTTTATTTATGTTTGGTAATTTTAATTATTTAGACAAATTCTCTTTATTTAGTTTGAGCATTTTTTTTAGCAATTTATGTTTTTTGCAGTTACATAAAAATCTTCCTAAAAAGCGTCCCCAAAAATACCTCTGCAGGCAAAACATAAAACACATTTTTTAATTTTTTTATAACGGCTAATTAAAATTAAGACTTTATATCAAATAATGGAAACATTAAATTGTAACAAATAAATGTACAAAACTTTGTAACTTGTCAATCAATAAATTTACTGTTCGCAAGTACGAACAGTGGCCGAAAATGGGTTAAGACCGTATTAAATACTTACTATTGAAGTTGTGGGTGAGGAATACAAAAAAATCAAAAGGAAAACAGTGCAGCTAAGAGAAAAGCACATGGATCCCATTTAGTAAAGGCCAATAAGGGATTGAATACAAGTAGTCTCCAATTACCACTATTACAAATTAGGGATTGGAATAGAGTAATCTACAGTTACCACCTGGTCAAATATATCGGTTGTTAGATGATAGAGTCATAGCTTCATGGATTTTTATTGCTAATTCAGTTTGTCATTGCATCCCAGCAAAAACTTTACTTACCTGGTAAGTAGGCAAGTAATGTTGGAGAAATATAAACACTACTTATTTTTTGGCTGAATAACTACTTATTTTTGTTCGAGTTGTCCACAGAATTCAGTAGTTACAATACACTTAGTAGAAGTCACAAAATATCTATTTATTATTTAACTACCAGTAAGTTGAATTGTAAGTACTTACAATATACTTACTAGAAGCCAGAAAATAACTAGTTTTTATTTAATTGGCGCTATTAAATAGACCTAATAAGTAGTTATGGGGCTAAATACCAGTAAGTAAATATTCAGTACTAAAACAAGACAACTAATAAGTAGTTATTTAGCTGATTATTAGTAAGAAAATATTCATAACTGAAAATAATAGTAGTGAAAAGTACTTACTGAGGTCATTACTAGCAAGTACTTATTGAGGTTTTCACAATAATGACAATTGTAATGACAACTACTTACCAGGTAACGTATGAAATAACTACGACCTATTACCCAAATTCAAAAAGTTTTTCCTGGGATACATTAGTAAATATCATTTAAATTAATTTCTAACTTAATTTCTTATCAAATGCTTAGCCCAAAGAATAACAAGAAGGAGAAGCTCGAATTATAATTTTCATATCTGCGGTATAATTTCTAAATGTTTTGTAACATAATTTCCCCTTTTGAATAATTTCTAACTTAATTTTTCTTCAGACATTTGTATAGTGTCGTGGTCATTATAAATTATAAATTTGGAATACTTAGAAATCATACAGAGTCGAATTCCGTTAAACATTTCCAACAAGAATAATCGATTTATTTGAGTAATTATATTGTCTGATGCAGAATATAAATACATAAAATATTTATATCAGACTAAATGCTGTGCTGATATCTGGTGATGTGCAAAGCATTGGCCCACTGGAGCAGTACCTTTAGTTAACTAAGTTTAGTAGAACTTCACAGTTTTCACTTTTGTTATTAACAAACGAATTAATATTTAACTTTGATATTGTGACTAAATAACTTTTAATAATTCTCTACTTGAAGTAAAATCCCACAATATAAGAACAAATATAAGTGTATTTTCCCTAGTAGTAGTGGGTATCACCTGGGCTCGCCCTGGCGTTTGCCAGAGGTGATATTGCCTTCTAGGGAGCGCTGGTCAGGCCAGAGCAGATTGTATAGGGGATTTGCTATTTTCACTGATGGCTCGAAGATGAAGGGCACGGGTGCGGGGGTCTACATTGAGAATCTGGACATCAGAAGGTCATATAGATTTCCGGGCGACTGCAGTGTATTTCAGGCGGAGGTTCTTAGGGCCGTGGAATTGGTAGGGGCTAACATTGCCAAGGGCTCTGAGGTCACTATATATGTGGACAGGCTCTTAGGGCCTTGATGAGATGGTTTGTGAACTCCAGGCTAGTGGATGATTGTAGGAGGGCTCTAGGAGGAATCTTAGGGAATTATGTTGTGAGGCTCTGCTGGGTACCGGGTCAATTCAACATCTCCGGCAACGAAATAACTGATGAGAATGGGCTCGGAAATGGAGGATCCTGCCAGTTTGCACGTGGTCAGGCCTCCAATGGGCTTCTACTTTGGGAGAATTAGGGAATGGATTCTGAGCGCGACTAATCAGGCCTGGCGGGCCGAAGGGACTGCCGAGTATCGGCTTATCGGATATTGAAGGCTGTGTGAGGACCCAGAGGAGTTGGAGACAGTTGAGCACTTTCTGTGCCACTGTCCCAGGCAAACTGACGGTATTCGTAATGGGAATGACCTGGCTGCGCGGCAGGAGGCTGGGGACTGGAATCATGTAGGGCAGTTTTCCTGTTTGGTAGGCTTTTTTTGCTTGTTTTGTCTTTTCTTATCTTCCACTAACTTCCCTTCCTGTGCTTTCACCATTTACTTCTCCTACTCTTTCACACGAGATTTCTTTCACTTCTTTCCTTCTTTCTTTCACTAATTAATGCGTCACAATAGACCATATTGGTCTCTGGGGGAGGGTGTGAAGTTTGCTTCACACCAGCCTTTCCAACCTAACTTAACATAACCTAACCTTTTCCCTACAGAAAAAAAAACTAATCATTTTGTCAACTGCTAATATGTATTATGATTTTTAAAGAATTTTTAAGGAGATCATTTAAAGTTTAAAGTAATAAGTAAAAATCATATGATTTTTATTTATTACACCCTTCACCACCAGGTTGAAAGGGCATAAACATATTAGGGATGCCAACCCCGCAATCTCGATCCCGTAAATCCCGGGATTTTCGGGATTTTAATTTTCGGGATCTAGACAATCCCGAAATTATTTTCTAAATATTTTTGTTTTACCTTTTCTATAAAAAAAATCCATAGTGGGATTCCCCCTTGAGAAGATAGGCACACAATATTGATCTTTTAGTTGATGAAATCTGGTGATACCGTCATCGGAAAAGAAATAAATACAACTGTGTTAGTCATCGTTCAGACTTGCAGTTTTTGTTGCAGTAATTCTTAAGTTTATTGGTGAAAAAAATTCGAAGATTACGGAGGGATACTCACTTTCATGTACTCTACAATTCTGTCTTGTTTTACTATGAAAGGCAATATAAAAATACAAAAATTGCAGGACTAGAATTTCATAATCTGGACACTACTGCATATTTCAAAGCAGAATTTTAAAAGATTGCAGCAATACAAAATGCAAGTCTGGACGTTAACGTATGCTTTTTAACCGCGTCCAACAATTATAAAGAAATTTAAATGCAATGAGTGCTGAAAATGAATTAAAGAAGAAAATTTCTTTTGAAATACATACAAACTAATATATTAATAACTTATTTGCTCAATTCAATTACTATATTAATTGCGTTTTTTATTTATTTTGAATCAATTGAGTTACTTGAATAAAATATATATTTAATGTCAATTATTTTTAATTATATAATTGACGATTAATTCAATTGAGAAAAAATGCAAATTTTCTATTTTTACAAATATTAAAAATCTATATAATCATTTTTGTGAATTGTGCAAGATCAACAAATTTTTTGCTTGATTCCACGACTTTGGTGATTAAAATAAATATTGAATTTTAAAGGTCGAATAAAAATATAACTTAAAAGAAAAAAAATATAAATATTTAATTTTTTCTGTATTTAATATTTTTTGCTATATTACATTCGTTTATGTCTAAAATATCGAAGTTAATATTATTGATTTTTTAAGGTTATATTAAATGAATTACAAAAGTTTTGTTTGTTACTCTCTTTTATCTTTTAATTTAAAAAAATCTCAAATCCCTTAAAATCCCAGGATCAAGTAATTGTTATTATTTTTGAATTAGTTGTTAACGTAACTTATCAGTAATTAAACATTTTATTTCACATTAATTATTTTTAGAAATGATTTACTAAACGCAATTTTAAAGCTGTTAAGTAATAAATTACATAAAGTATTTTAAGGAAATTTTCGTCTTAATATATTTATTAAGTGAAAAAAGTAACTTTTCTCTTATTTATTAAGTTGTACTTAAAAAAAATTCCGTTATTCCCGCACTAAATTTCCGGAAAAGCAAAAAGGAAAAACAATTCAGTTTCCCGGCAAATTCCGTGTTAGAAAAAATTGCAATTACCTTGTATATTCTAATTAAACATCCATAATACAAGTTGTCTGTATTCGTATAACAGTTTCTTGCCATAAACATGGATTTATTACTGTTTAATGTCCACAGGTTGTTAAATGGTTTTGCTGTTGTAAAACGTGTTGTAAATACTTGTGTGTGGTGCCGTGTTCTTTTAAGTGTTTTCATACAATAAATGTTGGTTGTTTGTTTTTATTTTTTATTTTTGTTTATTTGTTTTTGTTTATTTTGTTGATGCAGTAACAAAATTATTTTGTACTCGTATGTTAAACGGGTCATAAATTTTCTTTGTTTTTTTCTTTTGCTCTTTCTTCGTTTTGTTACTTTTTTTTAACTTTCTCCAGTTACCCCCTACTCCTCCAAAACGTAATAATGGATATAAACAGTTTGTTTTTTTTCTACCAATTGAAAATAAATGAGCTTACATTAGGAAGATGAGATAATGTCAGAGAGTTTGGATTTTTGAGTAAGTATCTTTATGTACGTGTTTACAATAGAAGGTCTGAGTATAACCGAGTGCCAGTAAACCAA
Organism: Pollenia amentaria; assembly: GCA_943735925.1. Lineage (NCBI taxonomy): Eukaryota > Metazoa > Arthropoda > Insecta > Diptera > Polleniidae > Pollenia > Pollenia amentaria. The sequence continues at coordinate 190,479,299 of OX031008.1, read as the reverse complement.
TACGACCGAAATGGTCATTAACCTTTACAATGAGTTGTAACGAAAATATAAAAACAAAAGAGGAAGTAGGTGGTGAGAAAAAACTAAAGTTTTAAAGAAAAGGGAAGGTTAGCGAACCATTAAGAGTAGAAAAGTTCAAACAAAAGCTACACCTCCTTTTGAAGTCTTCGTTTGCAGTGCAATTAAGTTCGCAATTTAACAGTTTTTGCATTTCATTATCTCTTACTTGGCATACTTTCCCAAATACCTTTTTTCGGATAATTTCACTTGTATGTAATGCTTAACGTAAAACACATGTATTTTGTTTGTATTCTCATTTTTGGCAGCGATTATATTTAACTTTTGGATGTCATTATCAAAACAATTTACCCAAAAGTTCATACGCTTGATTATATTTGATTGTATCAAAGTACTCTAAAATTTACGTGTACATGAAGAAAATGATAAATGAACGTCTGGAAGAGGTCTGATGTGTTTAAAGAATAAGCAGTATTAGAAGGCGTGTGCGAAGTTGGTTTTATTTTAACTGGAGAAGAAAATAAATACAGTAGCAGGATGAATTAAGTGTACAGAGTCTTAAAGTAATGGGTTCTTAAGCTTAAATACCCTGTTAAATATTTAAGTCCACACGAGGATTAGGATACACATATGTACTTTCCCATAACTACGATCGCAAAATGGGATCACTGATTCGAGGGGGACCTATTAAGATCCTAAATCTGTTACCCTAGTCCTTATACCAGGATATAGGTGTGGCCAGTATGTATCTCCTAGTAATGTACCTCCTAAGCTGCTTTAGGGTTTTTGCTGAAACTCCAGATCTAGGAAGATGGTACAAATCTGCAACGATTGACAACTCAACTACTGTCCTAGGTCAAGGCATTGAGGAGCTATGTGCCTCTTCAATAATAATTATTATAATATGTAATATGTAGTCAATTCATAAATTTGCATTAAAATTGCCAAAAGTACACCTGTACTTGGGTAAACGTTCTCGGGGGGTCTCAACTTTGGAGGATGAGATAATAATAACATTAATATTATAATTATTATTTATTATAACTTAACTTATCTTAAATCTGTCCCCCTTATTGCAAGTTTCGCACACACACGAATTTCTTGAATGCTGCAATTCAAGAAATTCGAGAGAAAATAAATAAGAAAATAAAAATGAGAAAATAAAGTTTTGACGTTATCCCGATCATATAGTATTCTTTTGACCACTTAAAATATTCGAAAATATATTCAGCTACAAAATTGCATAAAAACAAATTGTTTTTGTTTTTTTTTTTCGAAAATATAGAGAAAAACGGAAAAAGTTTATACTGGCCACGCCTGTACTTGGGTATACGTTCTCGTAGTAAAAGTTGGGTATAAGTACTAGGATTAATAACAGCAAGAAAATTGCGTCTTAACAACTGACCAGCAAAGATATTTTAGTTTAATCTTTGAGTTTCTTCCCAATTGTCAATTGTTTTAAATTTTCGCTTATCTGGGAGTTTAATGCAGAATTATTCCAGAATATGTCAGTTCAAATAAAACACACATTTAATATTCAAAATCATTGATAGCCCGTCTTTAAGAGCCATGAATTGATGTTAGAAAATTATATTATAAAAGTCTGATAACTTAGCCCCCGTCTAACAGCCGTACCTAAACAAGATCGGAAGACGGAACGTTTTCTTCCGCGAAGCTTTTACGCAGATATGTCATACCTAAACAAGAGCGTCAGCGTTGTGTCACAAACAGTTGTGTTAACTTTCGTGTTTACTAAAACCCTCATAATATAAATAAGAAATGGAATTAAAGCCACAAGTTTGACCAAAAAATAGCTAATTTGCCATTATTTATTTTCAAACAATGAAAACAGGGTTGTCAAAACAGCAAATATAGCAACCCTGCTTATTCTAACGCGCTGTCAAAATCGGATTTTCCAATTGCAAAGCGCTTCCGCTGCGTTGTTTCGGTATGCTACATACAAATTGTCTGTGCATGAGGATTTTTGACAGCTAGAAAACGCGTCCGCTCTTGCTTAGGTATGTCTGTAAGGCGAACTTATACGGCTGACCGCAGAGAGTGCTATGCAGAGAGAGTTATGGTTAGGTTAGGTTCCATGGGCAGCCATCGAAAGACAGCTCAATTGGGTCCTTCAGCGGTCCCTTTGTGATACCCAGCGTCACTGCAGAGTTGAGCCAATTCATCTTCCTAATGAAGAGAAGAAGCAATCTTAGTTCCATTTTAGATAGATCCTCCAAGCAGAAAAACTCCGACTCTTCCAGGTATTTTTCCCTGATGCCCAGTAGCCCAGGGCATTGACAGAGAAATTGAAGCACAGTCTACTCTTCCTCCTCATCATGATAACTTCTGCAGTAGTCATTGAATTCCAGACCCATTCTTCTAGCATGAGTCCCAACAGGCCAGTGTCCATTCATGACCCACACCACAGTCCTGATTTGGTCCCAATTGAACCTAAGTAGAGATTTGGTTCTCCGTTCATCATAGCCAGACCATAGTGCCCTGGATATGAAGCATGTGGACTCACAGGTCCAGCCAAGAGAGAGTTATGCTGGCCATAAATGTTTTGTTGGACATTTACCCCCTTATTCATTAAAAGTTGGCGTTCACATTAGTCAACAATACATTTATGCCCGTTTTTAGAACTTACCTATAGATAAGGAAAGGATTTTATCATCCTTATAAAAAATGTTCCATTATTACCAATTTACTTTAAACTACAGGGCCAAAATTGCCACCAACTCATCATGATTATTAGGAAGATCCAAAATATTGGTATAAGAGAAATTTCGTGTGAGACTGGTAATTTTTTTATGTTTAATATCTGGATACCTTTAAATACTAGCAACTAGAGATGAGCGATCCCGTGATTTTTAAAGATCATCGTGATTTGTGAATGTGATTTAAAAATCACTGCTCCTTTAAACTGTGATTGTGATCACGGTTTATCAGTTTTCTGTTCTTTTAAAGCAATTGCGGCCAAGCTATATGTACAATGCGCGAGCTTTTGCAAGAGCTTTTGTAAGCACTTTACAAAGAAACAACAACAAATTGTAAGAGCTTTTAAATCTGTTTACTACTTTCATATACATACATACTTGATCAAATAAATTTTGGCATAAAAAAATTCTAATAAGATAGAAGAGAGAATGAAAGGAACAGCAATATCAGTCGACATTTCATTCAAAAAAAGCTATTATCCACACAAACAGTGAAATATCATAAATTTGTATATGTAACAAAATACAAAAAGAACGACTTAGAAAGTACCTGTTACTTGACAAATTTGGTCACAACTGTGATTCGTGATTTTTCAGTAACAGTGATTAAATCACAGGTACAGAAATATCGTTCTTTTATAACGAGTTTCGCAGAAATACATTATTGAACTTGTGCGGGTAGTGGCTGATTCAATCTGGTTCGTTTACTTTATATCAAGGGGGTATGTCATGTTACTTATGGTTGACTCGGGACAATATCTGCCTTAGGCAATATTTTAACCAAAATTGAATGTGTTCGTTTAGGTTATTTCAGGATTCTGTTACAAAGAGTCAAAAATGTACTAATAAACCCTCTTTTTGGACATCGCCATGTTTAAGTGACAAGTCTACTTCATATAAAGTGCTAGAACTAGGCCGGTCCGTACCACTTTAGAACGGTTACTTGACAATCTAAGTGCTCATTCCCTTTCCATTCCCAAGGGTGTACATTATGGGGACATATCAAATTAACTTGATTCAGTCGGAACAATTTCTTTTAACCGAAATTGAAAGTATCCAAAAAGTGCAAATAAGCCCCTGATAGGACATCACCATGTTAAAGTGACAAGTCCACTTCATATAGAGTGCTAGGACTGTAACCTGTTGTTTTTAAGAACCCAAATTTTCACTAAGAACGCAATATTATGTCAGCTACGAGTTGGTCTGTTATACTAAAAAATAATATTAAAAGGATTTAAAATTCGCCCCATTAATTAACTCCTTCAATAAACTGTCTAAAATATTTGGAAATCCCACAAGATTTTTAACGTACGCATTAAATTAAAATTACAAACACAATTTTCCATAAAATATATTCTTAAATCTATATTCACGTCTGAAATAAATGACTAAAACCATATCAATTCAGAGATGAAGAAAAAACCACAAAACAAAAAAGAAATGAGTTTGTACCCAAAAAAAACCCCTCAGATTCTCGAAGAAAAGAACAAAAACAGGATTCTATATTTGTTTATATTAATTTTTTGAAAAGTATAAAAGCTTAAACACAAACTGAGATAAATATCAATTACCAATTCTCCAGCCACGAACAAACGTGCAAATCAAAATCCATTCCTGGAAAAGAAAATTTTATACGAAAAAAATATAAACAGGAGCAGAGTTATTTGTTTTGCCTACAAACGAAACTTAACAAGAAAAAGAAAAACATTTAAGTTAAATAACTTTTTTGTGAAATTTACAAGTTTAATTTTTTTTTCTAAGTGCTCATAAAATGTTACGTGCCTGGATATTGGCGGCATTAATTTGTGTCTACTGTGGCATGCCTTCCGCGGTGGCAGCCCAGACACTTTCAGTTAATAGACGTCCTCCAACAGTAACAAAAAACAGTGATACCATATCCCCCACTAACACTAAAGTAACACCATCTGTCGCGGCAGCAACGGATGATGAAGTAATTGATTCAGAACGTTATTATCACCCGGCTGAAGATAAAAAACCAAAAGTTTTAGAAGAATTTAATCGCCAGTTTGTTGATGGAAGTTATGAATACAAGTAAGTGGAATTTATAGAGATATTTGGTAACAAGTTTTTGGAAGAAGAAACAGAGAAAGTATTTGAAAGACCTAACTACGTTTTAATTGTGACATACTCTGTTGCACTCAATGACGTTTTTATTGTGACATACTCTGTAGCAGACATTGAATAAATTATAATGTCTAATGGCAATTATACACTTCGAGTATAATGATGGATCTTTTGAGACATGGACTTACGTAGTAAACTAAAATCCTAACTTTCATTCCACAATGAAAACTTTTTCAGTAGCCACTTAAAGGTGGATGAAACAGTCCCTTCTTAATATACTTATAGAGGTCCCAAAAAATGTTAATGGAGCTTTGTAACTAAAAAAGGGTTAAAGCGGGATTAAAACGGAGTGTATGACCTTAAAAGACCATTAGACAAGTATTTTACGGAATATTGTCAGCACGTTCTTCGCGCTAGTATGAGCGTCTACTTTGTTAAATCCATACCATTGGAGCAGAGGCTCTCTACTATTCTACTGTGCATGACTCTGTTATTAGCTTTTCGGATGAGGTTACTGCAATTATAATTTGCTAAATCAATCTCATCATCAATGGTTATCTTCCAGGTCTAAACGGGAGCACCAGGTCGCCGACTACCTCGTCGGTTCCCACTTCTTACTTGTTCTGATAAGGACATCGAAGTAAATGACCTATCCAACGCCATTTAATATTTATCCAATCCATAACGTACTCAAAAGAAATATTTTAACGACTCGTCTTTTTCGAGTAAGCTTTATAACAGCCGTACTTAAGCAAAAGCGACATGCATTTGCTAACATCCCTAAAGACCGTGGCGTCAACGGTTGGCAATTGGAAAATCCGATTTTTGGCAGGGCGCTTAATAGTAAAGTTGGCCGATTTTGTTAATAAATAATGGCAATTTAGCTATTTTGGTCAAACTAGCTGTTTTATCTACATTTTTTAATTCAATTATGTGGGTTTTATTAAAGTTCATACTACTGTTCATGACATAACGTAGAGCCTCTTGTTTAGGTGCGGCTATAAGTTGAGGTATCTTAAATCTCTTTCTCTGGCAATGATAGAGACCTCCAAAGATATCATAGAGAATTTATTGACTTCTGGAGTTCTCAAGTATTTCAAAGCAACTGAGAAATCGAATATAGCAACACAATGAGTCGTGAACAGTGTGTGTACGTTTGATATCACAGAGTCTAGATATTATTATGAAGACGTAAATCCTCTACATCTTTAAATTACAAAACATTCAATAGGTTTTAAAGTTACATCGAGTTTTGACTAATATAATATGTAGAACTGACAAACCCGTACCAGAAAAAACATAAACTTAAATTAAAACTTTGTAATTTTTTGTTTCAAACTCTATTTCTATACCACAGATTGTTTTTAATAACAAATATCGTAGAATCAAGCAAACCATTTGTTGATTTTGCACCTATTACCAAAATTATTATATTGACTTCTAAAGATTTTAAAGCTTCACAGAAAAAATGATCAGTAGTTGTTAATCAATTAAATTATGTGATAATTGAATCAATTATTTTTTTAATTGAATGAAAAATAAAAATTTAATTTTGAATTAATTTTCATTTTTATTGTTTTGAAATAAATTTTTAATTAAAATGTTAATTAAATAACAAAAATTGGTTTTTTCGTTCAAAATAAAATTATTAAAACTTGTAGAATTGTTGTTGGGAATTGCCAAAACCTGTGCTATATTTAATAAAATCAATTTTTTGAATCAATTGTTTGAAACGGCAAAGTTTTTTGCTAATTAAAAATATCATTTATTAAAATTTTTACAATTTTTAGTAATCAATATAATCATTTTTGTTAATTAATTAATTTATTAAATTCCCAACTTTTATTTTTTAAAAAACACTGAAATTTATTGTTGTGGAAAAGTTGGTTTCTATGCGCATTTCGCTGGTTGCTTAGGCCAGTTCGTCAGGAAACTTTTTCCAAAGACTTTAGAAAAGCTAAAAATATTATACATATAAGGACCATTAAGTGAATAAGAATTTTAAACACTCTGATCTTACTTGTAATAATATCAAAGCTTCAACAAAGCCACAATAATAAACATTGAATTTATCTTTCTTACATTCCCCTACAATTGGCTGGGTTTTCCCAACACGAATTGTAGTTGTAAGCGGATAAAAAAAATTAAATTGCTTAATAAAGCAACTTGCCATTTCAGTTTTTTATTTGCCGGGCACATGCAAATTTGATTCTATGAATTTGGTGATTAGGGAAAATTTTTAATTTTTTCTGTGTTTAAAATTTTGATTTTTTTTTTCAATATTTGGAATTTCAATTTTATTAAAAAAAATTATCAAAAAACTGTGCGATTTTAAACAATTTGTTAATAGATTCAATTGAAAAAAGTAATAGAAAAAAATTTATATTTTTTTTTAAATTTCCTCAGATAATTTTAAATAATTAAACAAATAATAAAAACAGTAATTGAGTTGAGCAAACTAGTAATCAAATTATTTTGTAGATTCAATTAAAATTATTATTAAAATGCATTTGAATTAAAAAAAATAATTAATTCAGATTTTATGGGCTAGAAATAACGCTGATAATCGATCCAGATTTAAATATTGGTTCCATATAAAACCCACTCTTAAGAAACACATCTGAAACTGTGACAAATATTAATCTTGTAGTGAAGATAAGTCCAATTTAGTTTCGTGAGACTAGAAATAACAGCAAAAGACTTTTGTGATCATCGGTCGAGAATTTAACATATGTCACATATAAAACCGACTTCTAACTGGTTATATAGTTTTTAAAACAAGAAATCACTACCAAATTCTTATGATGATAATTTACCAAAGGTCGAATATAAAACTCCCTTCCGAAAATAATACGCCTAAAACAGAAATGAATCATAATATCATGCATACATCCATAGAGGCAGGCGAACTGACACTAAAGAAGTCTAGTGGTCGGTTCTTTGGTGGCTTAGACCGGTATAAGTTCACTTTAGATGAATGCGACCTATCACTTTTACATGGGGTTGTCATTGGAGGGGGTTAATTGACACCTAACAGCCACCATTTTCCTAGTCACACATTTGTTCTCAATAAACGTGTTTAGTGTTAGTTTCTACAATGCTAGTCCTTGGTATTCTTCCAATAAAAAGTGATAGAATTAATTTTAAGAACAAATTTTTAAATAGTCCCAAAGAAATGTATTACACAACTGGTGAATACGGAGCCTGTTACAAAAACGTTCCTAATAAATAAATAAAAAATCATTTATATAAACAAATAATTAAAACAAATTTAATACAAAATTAAAAAATCTACCCTTTTGTTCTTACTTAATATACCAGTTAAGTGATTAGTTCTCCTTGTACATGTGAAAAGTTATTTCTTTTTATTTTTATTCTATTTTCTAAAATCCCAGGACCAGTTCTGTAGGAACAATTGACACAAATTTATATAATAAAATAATGTTATTACCATTTTTATTAAGGAGGATATTTTGTAAATTCCTTCTCGAAGCTTTGGGAGCAATTTCTAAGATATAAATGAGGACATATGTTAATTATCGATTAAATATAAATGATTGAATTTAAAATTATTAGGCTTCGACAGTTCCAAACATAAATTTAACAAGTCTTACGGTCAATTTCACCAAGTTCAGTTACAAATAACTATCAGTTATAACTGGTAAAAACATATTGTTAACTGAAAGTTAAAGTAATAGTTAGTTTTAACTGAACTTGGTGAAATTTGTCGTCAACTATTTTATTTTAAACCAAAAAATCAATTAAAATTTGTTGTTATTTAATGAATATTTTAATTATTTATTAATTTTATAGCAATCAAAATGTTTATTAAATCAAAAATATTTTTTAGTTTTTGATCAATTAAAAATATGATTGATTCAATTAAAACATTATTTAAATTATTATACTTTTTAAGCAATTTATTTAATTGATAAAAACCTAGTGAAAATTTTTTCTATGTGGGCGATATAAAATTTCTTCTTATATTTTGTGTTCTTTCAATATCATTTTGAAAAATTTTTTTTTTGTCTTAATTGCAGATTCGTTTTAAGCAATGGTGTGACACGTTATGAAAAATCGTTTTGGAAACCATTGGGAAAAGGTAAAAAACTATTGGTTCGCAAAGGTTTCTATTCCCACCCTCTCACAAATCATAAATATTTGACGGTATTCTATACGGCTGATGAACATGGCTATTCTCAGGATACTGGTAAGTGTACAACAACTACAAATTGGTAATGGAATGGAAAGACAAAAAAATAAAATATTAAAAATTCATGGTCAACAAACTTTAAGTATGTGTAAAAGTAGGATCTAGAAAAATAATACTTGCAAAAAATTATCCATTATAACATAATGCTCTTATATCTGCAATCCTTAGCCAAATTTTCGAATGTAGTTCCAACGCTGCCAAAACATTTGGATGTACCTCAGCTGGAGTTCCCCCTTGAGACAAGCAAACCAGTAACAACAACGACAACATTTACAACTACGACACGCAGACCGAAAACTACTAGAAAAACAACGACACGTAAGCCCACAACTACAACTACGACACGACGACCGGTAGTAAAACCTTCTGAATTCAATTGGATTTACTAATACAAAAACTATGGAATAATGACATACAACGTTGCTATTTTGTTGTTTTTGCTACAACATCAGCAACAAAAATACTTATATATAACACAATCAGGAATTCTTTATGCTTTACAAAACAAAAAAACTTAAACTCTCTCGCAAGCCAACAATATAGAATAAAGGAAATCGGATACGGAAAAAATTAATAGGAAGCAAAATAAACAAAAACAAACAGTGTTGCCAAAAACAAGAAACCATCCAAGTATTCTACAAACTACCAACCAACCAACCATCCAGCTTTGTATGTAAAGAAATTTCCGTACCATTTAGATTAAGAGCCAAAAACAACATTTGACGTTCTACATCAACATCCCAACCCAGCTTCAAATTAAAACTAGAACAAATTCCCCCACCCATTTTTTAACAAAACAAAGCAGTCAAACACATCTGATAACTAACCACATCCAACTTTAGCAGCTTCTCCAGCTGCTGCTATTGGTGATGATGATGACAGCGAGGAAGCTGACTATAATGATGTAAAATCGTACAACTGCCAGAAAATAGAACTGAAATTCTTGATTTAACAATGTCCTGCAAATAACAAGACAAAGCAATGCAAGACCGTGCATGCCAGTCAGCCATCTAACCAGCAATCTCAGCAGAAGTTTGAAATTACATTGTGAGGAATATAAATTAAACCTACTAACAATTGTGCTTTAATTTCATACTTTATTTAAAGTGAATTTGTAAAACTTTTTGTGTTTTTTTTCTTCGTTTTATTCCAATTGTCTAATTTTAGTTTTCTTTAATCTTGTCGAGCGAGTCGGTTGTTCCTTCTGATTCAATTAATAAATAACCAGAATTTGCCAGTTTAAAGTGAGTTGTATTTTATTGCGAGAGAATGGAGGTTGTTGAAAATGAGTGGAAGGAATGACTTTAAACTTAAATGTTTATTTTGACCCGATGTTGTCGTTGTTGCCTTTGTCATTATGACGAAAACATTTGATGTAAAACAAGGTTAAACTGGACACACGGATGGCTGCTTAAGAAAAATTTTTTAAATTATTTGAATTATTCTTTGCCGGCGGCAGAATTTAAAGTGAATTCGTATCACGTAGTATTGTGTGTATTTCGAGCTCATGCCAGTTTAAAGTCAATTTCTTTTAAATCTTTTTTTATTTGACTTTTTTCGTTTTGGTTAAATTAAACCTTAATACTCAGAATTGATTCACTTGTTATTCTGTCAAGAAAAATAATTACAAACTTAAAGGCAGTGAGGTCAGTGTTGCAGTACGTTCGAAGAATCATTAAGAAGTTTTTGTACAAAACTTTATTTTAGCATTTAAGTTGTTGAAATACTTTGTTAATTTTTTTTTTGTTTGGTCAATTATCTTAAATGCCACTTAAAGTAATCTGGTCAACAGATTAAATTATTAAGTGTAAGCAATTTTTTGTTTTTATACAAAATTAATTTTTAAACTATAAATTTTGGCTTGTATGTTGAAAGCAACAATACGAAAAAAATATATGTATACCGTCAAATAAAATGCAAAAGGGCGTAAAAACAAAAATATTCAAAATAGAGGTTTTGATTGATTTTTGTTCGTTTTGCACATGTTCACATTAGATCCTTTCGATCAAAAATGGCGAAATTAAAACGCCAAGTACAACTTGTTGTTATTGATTTTGTAAAGTTTGTTGCTTCTCCTGTAAGGTGACGATATATTTAGGAATACATTATTTTAATCAATAAATCTATAAAAATGAGCGTCTAGCAAACCTGCTATATCAGCTCTAGTGGATGTATAAACAACGAGTGGATGGTAAACATATAATGGGTTGCTATTACTTAATATAACATGTTTAAATGCAATCATAACATGGTTGCGGCTACTTCAAGGAGGGCATATTTTACCATAATATGGTTGCTAGTGAAAATAATAATAATAAAGTAACCATAATATGCTTAAAACATTTTCGTTAGAAATAGAAATATGATGTGTGAAGAAATGACGGGGTACCAAGATTCTTTAAGGACCACATTAGTACGACGACATCACTAATTAAACGTTACGTGCAAAACAGGACTCCTGTTATGAGATTAGGCCTAGAATACAAAGACTACTGCCGGAGTTGTCATAATTAAAAGGAGGGGAAAACTACAGTCCATTTAATTTTACAAATCTCTGATAACCGACTAAGACATTTTGAAAAATAAGAATTGCTTGGTTTTTTTATCTGACTTACATATATCCCATGCAGTGCTGCCACAACTAATACAATTTTTACAACCAAAAGTTTTGAAAAAGTTACCAAATGTGAAAAAATATAACCAAATTAAAAAGCCTTTTGTTAATTGAGAAAAACATACAAATTTATTTTAAGTTGCATTGTAAGACAAAGATTATTTGCACTTAATATGAAAATATTAATTACAGATTAAGAAAACAAAACAAGAAATGTAATTCTTATAAATACATATAAAAAAAATGAGGAGAAACTTAAATTAAAAGGTTTTAATTATTCGACACCTTTTTCATGAAAAATATTTTTATTTTGCAAGAGTTTTGTTCTGTTTTCACAACACAAGTGATTGAACGTGTAGTAAAATTTATATGAATAGCACTCAGTTTTTTTTTTGATTATTTTTCATATAAATTGAATTACTTGTGTTGTGGAAACAGCTCATTAAACCCGTGAAATTTGCATACAAAATTCAGTATATTGGAAGTTAATAAATAAAATTTTTTTTAATATGTCCTTAACAATAAACGAAATTTGTACTTCGCAATTATAAATAACAAAAAATGAAAAAACTAAATTATCTTCCGCATTTTAACTGTCAGTGGCTGGGCTGTGAAATGTGGCGATTTTTAAATTCTTTTGGCGATGAACATTTACGTTTGGCAATATGGCGAAATTGCCGATATGCGAAATGCATTTTTTGTGAATTTAGAAATATCTAAAATATTATTAAAATGGGTATGTCCTATTTATCTTGTTTGTAAATTAAATTTCAAAATTAGTCTATTTGAAGTATTTTGTGAATCATTGTATAATATTATAACGAATATAAACAAATTCGATATCAGTTCGTTAATTCAATGGGGAAAATGTATATGACTGACAGTCAAAGGCTTTTTTTTATAAATTAAAATTATTGCCAAATTATTATATAGTTTCTTAACGTAAATTTCATAAGTTTTCCAATTATAGATTTTATATCAATTTATTTTTGAAAAATCTTTTAAATACCTGTGTGTATAGCAATATATTAAAATATATTAATGGAAATAGTGCAAATTTAGAACATTTTCCTTATATTCAAGGTTTTAGAAACACCAAATCTACTTTTGTGTACTTTTTCAGTAATTTTGCGCCTGATATATTCACTTTCTACTTTAAGTTCTACTTATTTTTAAAACCCTTAAAATCAGAAAAACTACGCTCATTTAAAAAAAAATTAATTGAAAATCTCCATCGTTAAAGCTTCATTCATTTGATTTCAATTTCAGAACATGGCAGTTTTTAATATAAAAATCACATTTGACAATTATTCTTAGCAAAAATCCTAAAAAAATATCTGGAAACTGTTTTGAAAGGGATTTTTTGTTTTCGATAAAGTATAAAGAACTTTCGTTCATTTGAATCAAATAATGAGAAAATCGTAGTGCAAAGTACACATTGTTCGAAGTGGTTAATAATTTCCTTCGAATCGATATACGCAATAACTCCCCATGTAAATAAAAAAGTTAAAACTTTAAAAAACCTTAATTGCAAGTTTATCAAGAAATACATATTCATACGTATTTTATATTTTAGAAAAAAGTAACCAAAATGAAAAAAATATTCACATCTCCACATTGAGAAAAAAATAACCAAAAACGGCAGCTCTGATCACATGTTTTGTTAGAGAATCGAAATCAATGGAATCTGGCGAATTTAGAGTAAATGCGTTTAAGTACGGGTCATTGGCTCTGGCTATCACAAAGTTAATGATTAAGGACCCAAGTGAGCAGCTCTTCTGGGCTGACGGCTGCCGGTAAGTCCTATAGCATTTAAAGTTATCATTTAGGATGATTTCTTGCCACTTAATTATTAAAAAAAGCCTAAATTCTCCGTAAACTTTGAAACCAATATTTTAATTGGATTTGGCCAATTAAGCCTAAACCCGAATGTCGATGGTAAGGACTTCAGTAGCTCCTAAGGAAAAATGGTTGGGTTGCGATATCTCATAATCAAAAAAATGTGAGCACGGGTATATATATAAACTAGCTATCCAAAAACTATTGTTTTTGAGCTACAGGCATTGACGTATATATATTAGACCGACTCACCTTGTATGGAACTGAAAAAAATGTTTTTGTTACCCCTCTAAAAATTAGAAATTAGAATAAAGAAATTGTCGGGACTTCTTACTACAAATCAGAAAATACTAATTATTTCTGCCAATAATATATCAATATATAATAAAAATTTCTGCAAAATAAAAAATTTTTATGGCAAAAAAAATCAGAAAATAATAATTATAGCTATTGTGATTTTTGTTGCTAAGGTCTCATTGGAGTTGAAAACTATAACACAATCCAAATCAAATAAAACGGTCACCGTTTCTAAAACAACCAGATAAAAATGTTTCAGATGATCAAAAAGAAAAAAAAAAAAAAAAAAAAAAAAAAAAAAAAAAAAAGAAGAATGGAAAGTAAGTTTTAATTCTTTCAGAATTTTAATGTCAAATAAACCAACAAAGAAACTTTTTCGACCAAAAATAAAAGCAGAACAATATCTCCGTTACAACTAGTGTTGTTAGATACGGTGAATTTTAAAAAAAAGTTAATGAAATTTTAAATTTGGCAATTGGTGGTAGTTGCATAACCGGGTACAGTATTTATCCACCACAGTAAAGGTGGATTCACCCATGTGTTCCGAATAGGGAGATCGATTATTCGACTTTTTTCAAAAACTGGTTTTCGAATATTCCGAATAGTTGCTATTTTAAACAACCCGGTTTTCGGGTAAGCATTTTTAAAATAACCGGTTAACCGGTTTTAATTCGAATACTTAAAAATACAAAAATTAAAAATAAGTTTTTGTAATAAAATGTAAATTTAAACAATTCACAAAGTTCAACAAAATACAGAGTAATGACAAACATTTGACGATAAAATCCAAAAATAGCGTGACCAGTTAATTGATAAAATTTTAGCTTTATTTTTAACGATTTCTATTTATATACAAAACATTATTTGGAAGAAGATATGTAATTATATAATGTGATTTAAGAACTCTTAAATGTTGTTTTATATAGCCAAACGTTTTGCAAAATCAAGTAAAAAATTATAGGAATTTAATAAATTTATTATTTGAGATATACTCCCAAATTTATTTTAAATGAATTTTAATCTGTTGGTGGTTATGCATGTCTATATGAATCAATAGACTTCAACAACCATTTTTTTTTTTTTGAAAAGTTTCAAACAAAACCTCTTAATTAGGATTATACGTTTCAAATTATTTTTTGTGATGCTGCTGGCACTCCAGAATATATTAAGCATGCCGAATGCCTGCTTAGCTTTGCATAATCTGTTTTGGATGTCCTCTCTGCTGCCTCCGCTTTTAGATATAAAGCTACCCAGATAGCAGAAGCATTCGACATCTTCAACAAATTGACCCGTCAGCTGCAAACTTTCAGCAACTGACGTGTTGATGCGCATCGACTTAGTCTTGCTAATGTTGACTTGCAAGCCAGCCTTAGCCGCGCGTTCAACAAATGATTCAATCTTGGCTTGCATTTCCAAAAATCGATGGGATAGAAGGCAGACATTGTCGCATAGTCAAAGTCGTCAAGGTTGCCAGATAGACCCCAAGTTATGCCATGGATCCCTGTTATAGAACTTTTCATCGCCACGTCAAGTACTATGTTAAATAGCAATGGAGATAAGACGCATACAAAATATTACTTGTCGTTATCTAAATTTCTTCATGCGACTTAAGGCTCTCTTTATTTTGTTTTAGCTAATGGTCGAATCTTTTAGCAATCGTTCATGCTGCTATTAACTCCTGTTGTGTGGGTACTTGCCTACATCGTTTTTCATTTGGCGGTTTACAGTTTGTAAATTCCAGAAGCTCTGTGTTTCATAATGTTTTTTCCCACATGTTTCTTCCTTAAGTATAAAAATTATTGTCGCTGCCTTTTGGGTTCCCTAAATTAAGAAATTTTTGCCATTGTCATCCAAAAGGTATTTTCAAAAGCCGTATTTTGCTACTGCTTTTAAAAAGTGTATTTTAATTATGGTAGTTGTTAGACTTTTGGTTTTAATTTTTATTTAAGCTATATTTTACTGTTTTTGCCAATATGGCGAAAGCATTTTTATTCTTAAAAGAATTGTACCATCAAACCAAAATTATTTATAAAAAAAAAGAAAAAACAAAACCCTCAAAAAAAGAATTAAATGACATTTTAATGGATTTCTAAAAGCAGATTTAGGTAAATAAAAAACACACTAAAAAACACACAAGCACATTTAAAATAGTGTTACCAGGTGTGTTTTATACAATACAATTTAAAAAAGAAAATAAAAATAACCTTTGCTCCATTTAAATATACATGTCATATGAATTAAAATAAAATTATAATTTTAATTCAATAGGATTATAGAAATGGTTTAATATTCTTTTTAAAATATATGGATTTACAAGAGTAAGCAAAATAAGATACAGGCTATACAATATTTGTTTTTATAGTTTCAGAAGCAACAACTCTATATACTTCATAAATGCATCCTGGTATTTGTGAAACAAATTGTATACCGTAATGCGAACAATATAATGATGTGCTTTACAAAATAAAAAAGAAAAACATAAAAAAAGGTAAATTTGTGCTATAATTTATTTTACAAAAACAACTGAAAAGGGTTTTGTGGTTATGATTTACACAGAAAGTCTTTTAATAGGATTTTGTGGTATGTGGATGGGTGAGTGAGATACTTCATTGCATTTATCTTTAATGTAGCGTGGTCGAAGTAATTCAAAAACTCTGACAATTTTATTGAGTAAAGGGTTGCCATAGCATACAATTTTAATACCCACAAGACAAAATTACATTTACATATTCTTTATAAACATTATGGATCTTATATCTAATCCCGCTAGGCCATTTGGCTTATCTGGAGATATTCTACACACTACTATTTTAAGATATTTATATATTTTAATTGGATATCTCAAATCGAATTCTTGCTGTTTATACAATTTTTGTTTACATGTTTTACTGCAAAGTTAAGAGTTGCCATTGCATGCAAAGAAAGCCAGAAGTTCTGCAATATTAAATCGCTTTTAATATACTTCTAAGTAAATCATAACACAAGGGAACAACATTTAGGAAATTTTTTTGTGAGGCCTGGAACTTTATTGCAAATTTTAGGTCGCTGATTTCAAATCAAAATCAAAAGTTTTTTTTTTTCATATATTAAATATGAACTATTAATAATTAATCAAATCTTATCCTAATATTTGCTTTATGTCCTGCCAGTGCCAGACAAAAAAGATTTTGTCATCACGGTTTCTGTTCACATATGTAGGTGTTTATCGCTCATCTGATTGGGCGAGTGCTGCAGTGTCTCTTCTTCCTAAGCGAGTGTGGCCACCATAATTTAAAATATTTCGAGCTAGTGGATTTGGGTGCAGTTCTAGTCTTTTTAAATATTTTACTGCATATTTCGTTATCATAGTTTTTACTAATGGCACATTGAGATCCTTGTGGATATTTGAGTTTTTATGAGAGTACCAGGGAGCGGCTGTGATTATTCGAAGAAGTTTTTTTCGGCGCCTTTGAATTTTTTCGATGTTAGAAGCCGAGGCAGTGCCCCACAACTGAATACCGTAGTACCAAATTGGCTTTAAGATAGAGTTGTAAATCAGAAGTTTGCAATCGAGGCAATCGATATTGAAGGCAAATTTAAAAACATTGTAAGCACGGCGTAAAGATAATATTGTTGCTGTTTTCGGATTTTTTTGACTGAATATGTAGTGAAAGTGTCTTAATTTTGGACAGAACGGTATAAAGCGAAAAATCGAGTTGAAATGGAAATTAGATTTGAATTCAGCGAGCTCAAATTAGTAAAAATTTGTAATAAAGTTCAAGGCCGCAAAATGACTGTTCCCCAGTGTAATTAGAGTTTTTTTTTCCGGAATTCCGGTCCCGAGAACTATTTTTTTTTTAATTTCACTTTCCCTGTAATTTAATGCGGGATTTCCGGGAAATTTCTTTAATAAAAAAATTAAGAATATCATGAAAAAAATTTAACCTCACTTGCAGATTTATGCAAAACTTGACATTTAAATAGCATTTGCAATTTCTAAACAGCAGTCCAAAGAGAGTATAGAGTTTAAATTAAAATCAGACGAACGATAAAATGCTATTGCGTATTTTGAAATTATTGCGGAGTCGTAGCTTAATAGTTGGGGGTTACGTAAGGCTCGCAAAGTTGATACAAATTAGACACTCACAAATGATCAGTTTACAGTTTTAGGCAGAATTTTTAATTTTTCGCTTTTTTTTTGTTTCGGGGAACGCGAAAATTACTTGTACTTTTAAAATTTTATTGCAGAAATTGAAGTTCAAAAGAAGTCGTTAACTTTCGCATCACAAAAGATTGCAGATAACAAATCGAGGTAAAAATTGCTGAAACTTATTTTGAGAAACATTCGGTCTGATAACTTGCAACATTTGCTTAAGAGCAGAACATTTACCATTTTTGTTTTATAATGTTAAATATTTCATTAAGATTCTGTCGGACAATAAGTCAAACATTATGACCTCGCCCTAAAGTCGTTAAAATGCAGGGTGGCTCAAAATGAGCTATATGGTTTATAACTTTTTTATTTATACGATTATTATCACTTTATTTTGTTTATATGCAGTATATTATTGAGGAATTTTTTTCAATTAGCTTTGAAAAAAGATATTTGTTAGTGATGTCCATTTTCTGCTAAACACATTCGTGATCTTCTTAACATATTTTCCACAACTTCTTGCTAAATTTAGGTTGTTATTACTTTTGTTTGATTGTATTGTTAAGTCTTCTAAATAAAATGCTGAAAGAAAAACAAATAAAAAATATTAATAAAAAAAGTTGTAAGGAATTCAAACCATATATCTCATTCTGTGCCGTCCTGTAGTTTTTCGATTTCTTTTCTTTAAATTTCTTATTTATAATACTGATTTTACTGATTAAGCTTGAAATTTTTTTGGAATAATGTTTACTCTACTCTACTCTTAACAAATGAATACAAATTTCAGGTTCTTGAATTGCGGTATCATTTTGTCTGAAAAAGTTGCTTTTCCAAAAATGAGAATTTGGGTTATTTTATTGAACTGTTTATGCTTTTTAACCCAAAATTTTAATTTTTTAATCAGGCTAAAGTTCATTAAATTAAATTTCTATTAAAATATTTTTATTAAGAAAGGAATTTTACAACATGAAATGAATTAAAATATTATTGAAAATTTTTCATTCCTTACTGACCACGGGATTGAACCCACGTTCACGAACAGGTTGATTTGACATGTTTTTATAGTAACCACACTATCTCGTCAGAAATCTTCGCCAGCCGTCGTCAATGGCGGGGAGTGTTAAATGGCTAAGATTTCTGAGGAGATTGTTTGGCTGCTATCGATAATGGCTAAAATTGCATTTTGTTTATTAAATGGCACTTATTAATGTCGCAAAAACTTCAGCTTAAGTCAAGAACTTTGAGAGCAAATCCCCGACAATTTCCGTCTAAACAATTCCAAGAATTTCTTTCCGAATAGAAACCCTAAAAAATACGAGAGTATATTTCAAGCAGTGTTAGAAAATAAACATGAAAATCAGTTCTTTAGTGTTCGGTTCGGTAGATATGTGGAAAACACAAACGCTAATAGTGTTATGTAGTTTCTTAGTTTCAAGATTCATTTCAAATCATTGAATCAGTAAATCATTAAAAAAAACGTTTCTCTATTTGTGATCTTCGAACAAAAAAATAATACTGTACTTATCCAACTCAACAAAAAAAATT
Organism: Pollenia amentaria; assembly: GCA_943735925.1. NCBI lineage: Eukaryota > Metazoa > Arthropoda > Insecta > Diptera > Polleniidae > Pollenia > Pollenia amentaria. The sequence continues at coordinate 190,459,839 of OX031008.1, read as the reverse complement.
AGAGCATGTTATTGGGTTTCGGTTTTTTTTAAAACACTAACTTCGTTGTCTTTGGCTTAGCAAATTAATGTAAGTTCGTTTCAATTGTCATAAGCGCAATTTTGGCTGGTAAAGAAATTCAGAATTTTTTTACGAAAAGAAAATTCATATACGACAAAATAAAAGCCAGAAAAAAATTTTACACAAACAAAACATGTACACGAAATGCATAGCAGCTACTCGTGCTGTGGTTGATGTTAAAATTTTTGGTTTTCTCATTCCCTCATGAATGTAAAACAAAGCACTATAGAACATTAAACATCGTATTTGCTTACAGAACCACGAAAATGAAGAGAACCCCATATAATGTGCGTTAAAAACACTAAAAAATAGATATCTTGTCTGAGCGTGTGTGAACCGTACGCTAAATATTGTTCGGTTTATTTTCGAACACTGATTTTAAGTGCTCGAGAAAAAGTTAATAAATGGAAAAAATTAACAATATTCCGACTTACTTTTTAACCGCACACCATACACATACATCAATTTCGAAAATGTGATTTAACGAAAAAAAAAACACAAAAATGTAAGTCTTGAGATTAAAATTTTCCAAATTACTAAATATGTATTTCAAAAATCTTTGGAATATTTTTCATATTTGTAAAAATACTTTGTTACACAGAAAAAATTATCAGTAGTTTTCAATCAATTAAAAAAATTGTTAAAAAAGTATTACCATTTAATTAATGTGATAATTGAATCAATTATTTTTTTAGTTGAAAGAAAATTAAAAATATTATTTTGATTTCATTAACATTTTAGTTGCTTTGAAATAAATTTTTAATTAAAATATTAATTAAATAACAAAAACTTTAACCTGAATTTTTCGTTTAAAATAAAATATCTTTCCCAGAACAATAAATTTCAGTGTTTTTATCAAAAATAAAAATTGGAAATTTAGCACGTCATTAATAAATGAATTAAAATAATTTCAACTTGTAGAATTGTTGTTGGGAATTGTCAAGACCTGAGCTATAAAATTAATTAACACATTGTTTGAAACGGCAAAGTCTTTTAATAATTTAGTTTAATTAAAATTTGAAATATCATTTATTGAAAAAAATATTCACAATTTTCAGTTTTTACAATTTTTAGTAATCTATATAATTATTTTGGTAAAAGGGGCAAACTCAACAAATTGTTTGCTTAATTCTATGAATTTGGTGATTAGAGACTATTTCTAATTTTTTCTGTGTATATACACATTTCTGTTAGATATTGTTTTGCACTTATTCGGGCAGTGTAAAAGCTGATGATAAAAACCCCCATGTTTAAAAACCGGTGATTGATATCCTTGCCGCTAGCATTTTTCCAATTTCATAATTGCTTGTCAACTCTATTTATAATTATGAAAGAGGATAAGGAAGGTAAAATATTTTTACATTTGCATGTTCAAAGAAAAATGTGTGGTTTAAACAATTTAAAGTCTCTTTAGTTTAACCTAAAGAACAAGATTAATCATGGGGTTTAAAAAAACACTTGCATGTAAATACACATATTTAAACAGTGGAAATAAAAACAGGCGAAAATATACATAATAAAAAAGAAAACTTGAAGCCGTATGTATTCCATAATTTTGGCGGTTTTTAAGAGCCACTCTTGTTGTGGATAGAAACCATAATTTGACAACCTTGTTAGGCATTAAAGTTCGTATTTCCGTTCTTCCAGGTCTTCTGGTTTGTTTGAGTGAGTCATTTGAAGAAATAATTCATTTGCATAACATATTTTTAAAGAAGTCGATTATTTATTTATTTATTTTTATTGATATATATAAATATTTACAATTGTGATGTTTTCACCGAGCTGTTGGATTTTAATTGAAGTTTTTAAAATTTTAATTAGGCTTAAGTTCATCGAATTTAATTTTCATTAAATTATTTTTAGTGAAGGAAGGATTTTACAACATGAAACGAATTAAAATAATAATAATAAAAATAACAAATTAAATTCTAAGTAAATATACTGAGCAATAGTAACGTTTTTAGGTAGGGATGTAACGAATAGCGGAACCGATATATTGGCGATGTTTAGTGTCTGCCGATACATCGATATCAACGGTATTTACTGTCGATACGACAATACTGCTTAATTATTTTTTTTTTGAGTTTTTTGAACAAAAAATTTAATTGTTTACTGTTTGCACAACAACTAACTGAGCTACATAAACAAGAGCGGCGTATTTTAAACAATGGATTTTTTTTTCAACAGAACAAACTGATCGCTATCAGTCAAATAAGATTTTCCTGCCGGCTGGTGTTAAATTCCCGTTTTAAAGGTTTGTTTCATATAAGCTGTAAGAAAATGATATGCTTGGAGATAAAAATACACTTGTCGCTCATTCTTAGGCAGCTATGTAGTTAGAGAAATAAAATGTTAAAAAGCAAATCATAAAATCTAAACAGAATTTTGAAATTCATTCTGTAGTATTTTTTTTTACCATAGCACAGAGGCATATTTCGGCCAAACCCCCTATTTTTTTATTTAAAAGAAAATATTGATGTAATATTAGAGCTAAAACTTCAAAACATGTAATTAAAAATTCCGCTCACAATAGCCCACTTTGACCGTAGGAATGCCAAAAAGTTTGCATATTTCGTTATTAGTTTTTAGCAACGAAATTGGGGTAGTTTAATTTTTGATATTTTTCCTACGATCTTCGAAAATTGAAGAATTGCATGACAAATATTTTCGCAGAATATTTCAATTACATTTACCCCTGTTATAAATGTGATTTTTGCTTATTTTCAAAAAAATTGCAAAAAGGCCCATTTCCAGAAGAGTTAGAGGGTTAATGTATACCAACAAAATGTTGCTCCTAATGTTCTGAATAAATCTTCTAAATACACTTTATAACAAAGACCTAAGTATCACACGACTTGCTACGTCTTTTAACTACACAAGAGTGCAACTTTGAAGGCCGTAGAATGAGTTTCAGATATAAACTTTTAAAACGCCGAAACACGTATATCTGTTTTTAGTCCCCTCATTGTTATTTATTTGTGTGTTGGACAGTGTACTTTATTTCGAAAACAAAAACAAATTTGAGTTTTTAATTGTTGTTTTAATGTAAATTTCCTAACTAAAATTTTTATTTGAAAAACAGTCAGTAATTCTTGCAATGTAAATTTGTATAATAAAGTAATTACTCTACTTCAGTCTTGTTAATTTAATCGGGATCGCCTATATTTCCTTTCGAGTATCGGTATCGGATTCCTCAAAAAGCGGTATCGTTACATCCCCAGTTTAAGGTATTTTTTTAACCTATCTCTACAAAGTTTGATGATGTGATTCTTGTCTTATGAGAATAAATTTTCCTCGAATTTCACTACAGAAACATTATTTGTATTAAGTGTTTTCCGAGAGTGAGATTTTTGTGGTGCCTATTGTAAATTACAGTTTGCTGGTATGATTTATAATCTTATGAAACTACTGTAGTCCAAATTTGGCCACTAAAGCATTATACGTTATTGCTTTAGGCGCATTAAAGTGTTTTCGAGAATGCGCTTTTTATGGGACCTACTGTGATATCGATTTACATGAGCACTATGGCCTAATCTCATAGCAGATCTTAACCACATGGTGCGTTAATATTAAGCACTTACCAACGGCCCATGTGTGAGTGAAGGATCATTTGCATACGCAGGTAGCAAATCTAGTGTATAATCCACCAAAAATTATACATCAACTACTTGCTTAGGAGCTGGACCTTTACTGCTATTCATTAATCCAAGCATTTTTTGTTGATAAGCAACAGCACTTAGTTCCGAACACAGGCCGAACTTTCCCTCAAGGGTGAAAAATCAGCCTTCCATATCAACGTGGATTAAAACCACAGCCACTACGTGCTCCCGGATAGTTTTTTTTCGTCAAAGAAGCTGACCTTCGTCGAACCCGTGTGTGAGTTCTTCATGCCTTGAAAAACTCCCCCATCGGACAGTGGACGACTTACTGAAAACTAACCTTCTATCAAGGCTTCTACAAATACATCATCCTGAAAGACAGGACGCTTTTCTCGCAAGAAGCATACGGGGACTCAGTTAAGCACTGAAGTAAAACTTTGAACCCAATGAATCATATCAGATTTTATTAGCCTGTTTTTAAAGTGTATGAGATTCCGAAGAATGCCAGTACATTTTAGCGCCAAGGGTAACTTAATAACCAAGGCGGAACTAATTTAACCCAGAGGATGTAACACCAAAAGGAAGGAATACTCAAAGTTCTTTAACTACGCAACCTAAGAGGCACATCACATACCCCGGGAGATTATCGGGCCTGCTGTAAATTATTAAAAGGTATTTAAGAAATTTATAAGTAGGATTTATAGCATTTGGGTCTACAATGCTTCTTCTATTGAACCGATTGTACTGGATTTTAATATCCAACTGCTGAGGAGAACTAGAAACAATTGGAGAACAAAATATTTTTCTTTTGAGACGTGCGAAAGTGACTAGATCAACTTAGGATTACTCAAGGAGCTAGAATTTATTCTTTATGGGATCTTAAATGAAAATGAAAAAAAAGTTTTACACGGAATGACAAAGCACAAGTAGTGCAGGGTAACAAAAAGCAATATTTCAGTTGAACTTTAAATACTTGATAATCTTCCAGTTATTGTAAGTATTTTATCAACAAATTATCTGGACCACTCCAAAAAATAATGCGTTCGTTAAATACATCTTTAAACAACAAATTCTCCAACGTGCTCCATGGCGTGTGACACTTGTTTATATGGTTGAAGGTAAAATTTTCTATCATAACGAATCCTTAAAAATATTATTCATAAAAAAGTACAAATATTGGTTAAGTTTATATCTTAATTACTAATCAAATTTCATAAAACATATCCAACACTTTTCATAGACACTGTTTGTCATCAATATTGGTAACCGTTCTTTGGTACCATGTTTTACATTCATTTTACAAATTTGTGGGTGTTATTTACATTTGAATTGTTTGCTTTCGTCTCGATATAAAATCGTGTTCAAAATAAAACGAGAAGAGTGGCATGTAGAGAAAATAAATGTTTCTGGCAAAAAGGGCAATAAAAAACAACTTTAAGCATAATCGTATGCATATGTGTAGATATAAATATCTGTAGATATATTTTGTGAGCATTTGTTTCTGTTGTTTTTTTTCATTGCTGTTGACCACATTTGGTTTGGAATTGTGGACTAAACCCTGTCTTGTAAACGAGGTGTCTGTACTAAGTACATACAGAGTACAAGTATCCACAAATCTACATTGTTAAACTTAATATTTCAAACAATGAAACAGCAAAATAAAAAAAATACTGAATCACAATTGTACTACTACCAAACTCTTTGTATGTAATCCTGTGGTATGGCAGTAAGAAACCTGAAAACCTCTTAATCCCATACAAAAGATACATAATCCACAAGAACAATTTAGAAAGAAAAAGTTTTATGAAGATAAAATATATTTTCAATGTCCATATGGGTTTTGTTTGCATGTGGTCAGATTGTATTAGGAAAGACCGATCTAACGATTTGTGGATAGACAATTTGTAAACAAACAAATAAAACCAAAGAAATGCTATTAGCAAAAAAACACAGGGACTTTGTTTTATGTGCATTAAATAAAGAGTCTCCTTAAATGTCGATTAAGTAAGTATGTCTAGTTTAAACATACAAAGACATCAAATAACAATGCAAATATTACAAATGATTGTTTATTTAGCAACAAAAAAAAAATTAGAGAAATACTTAAATATTTAATTTGTAGATTTAATTTCAAACTTGTACTAAAAAATGTTCCAGAATTTATTAACTTAAAGTTCAAATTATCGCGGAAGAGTTTTTAAATCATTTGTTTTATTGACACAAATATTTGATATGCACAAAATTTTTATTGTCAATCAGAAATCGCGAAATCGAAAGCCTTGAAAATTTTTCAATTTTGGCAAATATTGTAATTTTATTTCTTTTAGGGATCGGCAATAAATATCGATATATCAAAATATCGATATTTTAAAAAAATTAAAATCTATATAAATCGCCGATATTAAAAATACCCATATATCGATACATCGATATTTATCTTCGACTATCGAATTCGATATTTTTAAGATCTCTTTAAAATAAAATTCAACATTTTAACATTTTTTTAATTTGCTCAACTACTTACAATACTGTTGTTTTTTAAGAATTATATCAAATGTTTTTTAACTAATATCTAGAAAATAACGGCGCTTTTCCATTGTACATTTTCATAGATTACACAGTTCAGTTTTCTCTCGGTTTTTTAAGAGATGACAACAAAAAAATAAGCGCGGCAAAAATATTCGGAAAGGGTTCCTAGAATTATGCAAAGAACCGCCTTAATTATGGCGTATTAGCAGAAATAGACTCATGAAAACATTTCATAAGGCGAATAAATAGAAATTTTTTTGTGTTCTTTACTTTTTTTTAAGTTTTCTCATTGTAGAATTAACTGCCGGACCCTTTTAAAACTAAATTTTAAAATTGATTTTTATTTTAAATAAAAGTTAAGCGAATGAATGTTTCGTTCGAAATAGAGGGACAGGCAGTAAATTTGAAATTAAAAGAAACAATAAAAAGTAAGAATAGAATTACATGTAATATGTTTGTACCTTTGTAAATATCTATTGAAATTTGGTAATAATTTCAGCTTAAGACATTCGATACATCGATATATCGATATTTTTAAATAATAAATATCGATACTCTTACAAAATATCTATACGATATATATCGATATATATATTCAATTTGCCCATCCCTAATTGCTATAACTCCTATATTGAAAAAAAAAAATACTGACCGAAATTACTCGCTTAATGCCGATGCTGAAGGTTCGTTCTAAAATATTGTCTTGCTGCATAGGGAAACCCTTTTTATGCGGGTACATACCGATAGTAATGCAGGGCAAAATAAATTTGTTTTATTGTCCCTGTGAGGTGTCAATTGTATTACTTTAATAGTTTCATAATTAAAAATATACTATAAAGTTTTTGACCAAAATTATAAAAAATAAAAAAAAATAACACATATCGTTCAAACATATTATTAGGAAAAATTTACGAACTTAACCTTATGGCGACCCTTGCAAAGCTCAGATGTGTTATTGTTATAATTAAACATGTAAAAGTGCTATATTTGATCAGATGTTTTATTATTAGTTTTTGACCCATGGACAATAGAGGAACCGCCAAAACAAAATTATGTTATGAGGTTAAGATTCATATAAAAATTCTTGCTGCCAATTGTTATTTAGATATCTTCATCTGAGATTTGTTTGCCTTCAAGTGACCAACCAGCATAACATTTTGTCATATCATAGTAGATATTGTAAAAGTTATTGTCGCTAATTTTATGCCAAACAAACACTTATAAGCGCACAAAGTTTACATGAACAGCCAGCCGCCGGCAGATGAACGTATATCGTAAGATTCAACCAAAAATAATCGATCGGTATACTTAAAGGTGGGTCTAGGACCAATATTTTAAGGTGTTATATTCATCAGCACAAACGCATAATGCCCTCTCCCCTGTTGTGGTGTGGGTATAATTATTTGATTCTCAGCTAATAAACAACAGTGTGACCGAGGTTAAAACAACCCTCGATAAACATCACTACTCAATAATCGCAACACCAAAATTCTTAACATTAATGACTTGTTCCCCGTTTATTCGCATTTCTTATTTGCAAATAAAACTATTTGCAAAAATTTAACTCGCTGTTTATACGAAGATATCAATAAGAAATGTTATTATATTTTCGTGATGCCATATAGTAAAAATATTTTAACACTTATGGTTAAAGAGAGATGCATTGGTGTTTCAATTTACTATTGTAGAACACACACGTGTAGCAGATATAAAATATAAATAAAAAAACGTGGCAGCATCACGTTTTTTTATTTATTCACTTTAATTTGTATACAAATAATAAATATATAATAATAAATATATAAAATGCGTATAAACGGGATATCTGTTAAGGCCGTTTTACACTATCACACAAGCCTTACGTATTTTGACGGATTCTAATTATTGCTTGAAAATTTTCAAAAAACTTCATGTATAAAATGCGATCAACATAACTTTTTCGTTATGAACATGAATATTGAACTGGATTGAAACTGTCATTACAAATTTACATACATTAGAACAAGTATTTTTTATTTAATGTTAATACTTTTTTTATATTTTTTACCTCTTACTTGGTCTGACATAAGCTCTTTAATCGAAAAATTTTAATCGCAACAGCCTCAATTTTTACTGGTTGTGCTAACCGAGGCTGTACTGTATTTCGTGGCAAACAAAACCGGACTAGCATTAAGACCATAAAAAGCGCACTGGTATATTTCTGGGCCATTTTGGATTAAACTAGATTAACTCTTAATTTTGAAAAGTATTCAAGTTTTTGAAAATTTTAATTTATTAAGCCATTTTGGATTAAACTAGATTAACTCTTAATTTTGAAAAGTATTCAAGTTTTTGAAAATTTTAATTTATTAAGTCTGTAAAGTATTTCATTAATATTTTTGATGTATCTTTTTTATCGTTATTAAATCATTAATACCCAGCAAAAACTTGGTAATCACTTGCAATTACTGAACAACTTACTTTTCAATGACAACTTCATACCATCTGCATTACATAGAAGTAGTTAAGTAATGGCTGACTTATAATCTGATACATAAGCACTTGTTTATGAGTTGATTAACGAAATTTATAATTAATTCATAATAAAATGCATTTGAGGTTTTATTTATTCAAATCTAATACAAATTGATTTACAGCCTGTTTTTGTAAAACACAAGTGTTCTCACTTGAAGTTTTCGTATTAAAACGAAATCGTTTTAAAATTGGTTTTTAAAAAATATTTAAAAGCTTTCGTCTATTCATGTTTGACATAAATAGAGCTTTTTTCTATCGTTAAATAACGTTATTGCCAATGCGTTTATTTTCGTACCTTTTTATGCTTTTTACATATAAGGATTTTGTGTTCAAGGTTAACCCTGGCTTTTGTTTACAAAAATAAATTATAAATTTAAAAAACAAAAACTTCTATAAAAAAATGTTAGTAAATGTTAAAACTAAAAATGTTGAATTAAAATGTTTACAAAAATTGCAATAAATAAACGCAATATATGAAGACGATTTTTTGCTACACATCAACATATAGAAATGGTGAAGGTATTTGCGTGAAAGCACTAATTTTTTAAAACATACGGAAGAACTTACATACACACATACATACTTACTTATGTACATACTTGTTTCTAGAATTTTTTGAACCTGTAAATACATAATAATGTTATTAGTAGCATTTAATCCGCTACTTCATTAACGTCTCATTTTCTTTCGTAAGCATATTTTTATGCGAAAGTTTATTTTTCTAGGTTTTAACTTGTTTAAATACTAGCATTTAACCCGCTACTTTGTCCGGTCCTTTTTTATGATCATATTTGTGTGCCTAAGGTTATAGTTCTGCTACTAACATTTTTTATCTTATGGTATGATAATCACTCAGGACCAAAATACCAAAAAAGAAATTACCAATTTCGCCCCTTAAACGTTTGAATTTAGAAAAAAGCCAAATTTGGCTTTGCATTTTTTAGATAAGTTTCGAATGTGATATAACTTTTATTTCTATGTTTATTGGCTTTAAAGATAGGGGGATGACAAAAAAAGTACCAAAATACTCCCTGAAAGAGCAAAATTTCAAAAAAGTACCAGACACTCGTCCACTTATTACCTCCTAACATTCGACTTTACAAAAATCCCGTTTAGTGGATCTATTTGGGAAGAGTCCAGCCACCGGTACAAATTTCAAGTTTTTAGCTTCAGGCGTTTAGGCTGTGCGATCATAAATCAATCAGTCAATATTGTAACAATTCTATATAAATATACATATATATATGTAGGTACACAAACCTTTAATAATATTGTAAATAATATAGGGTTCTTTCAGTAAAATATCCTTTTTATTTTCTATTTATTTTATTTATTTTTTTAAACGAATGCCTTTTACTTATCGTTTAATTTTGGCATTTGTGTTCATTTATTACGAAGATGTTCATTTTATAAGAACCAAACGTGTGTGGAAAAAATGAAAGCTTTTTCAGTCACTCACCTAAAATGTGTTTTAATTTTATAAAAACCTAAATAAGTTTTCGTTCGTTTTTTTTACGAACGAACAAATATTTTCATTTTCTAAAAACAGGCTGTTAAAATACATATTTGTTCTTACAGTTTTTTTTTATTTCTTATAAATGAAAAACTATTTGTGATAGATTTGAATTCATTCCAAATTCATGGAATTAAGCAAACAATTTGTTGATTTTGTACCTATTTCCAAAATGATTATATCGATAACTAAAAATTGTAAAAATGGATAATTGTGAATATATTTTTCAATAAATGATATTTTTAATTTTAATTTAAGTTTAAATTATATAATTTTTAACGAAATAGTCAATTAATATTTTTTGATATTTAATTAAAAATTTACTTTAAAATAACTTAAATATTAATTAAATCAAAAGTATATTATTAATTTTCTCTCAACTAAAAAAAAAAATTGATTCATATATCATATTAATTAAATTTTAATACTTTTTGAACCATTTTTTAAGTGGTAACAACTTTTTTCTGTGTATAAAAAATTTAAATACTTAATTGATGCCCTTTATGCACGGTAGTAAAATTTTGCATTAGAAAGTAAATTTAATTAAAAACACAATTTGTGTGACAAATTCAGTTTTGTTGATACCAATGTTAAGAACCTATTTGTATGCGTACCTGGTAATGACTTATTAAACTCCATATTTGTAAGCGAATGTGGTAATGACTTATTTAGCTCCCAATTTGTAAGCGAGGGTGGTAAGTACTTGCCTCCAATGACATCACCGTGTTAAAATAATGAGTTAAAATGCCAATGTATAAGTAGTGAAGAGTAGTATAAGAGTAGTTTAATAGCTTTTTAACTCATTACTTTTCAATGTAAGTTTTTGCTGGGTACGTTTTTATATCCATTAATTAAATAATTATTTTTCTATAGATTTGTATAAAACTTTTCCCTTTCTTCGTTATTGAACCCGGTTATCCAGTTAATTTAACTTCATTGTACGGATATTCAGGTAATAAATTGAATAAATATTTAACTTACAAACAAAACGAAAAATTTAATTATTTGACTTAACACGATTTCAATAAATTATATTTCAAAGTTTATTGTTTTTTATTCGAGCTTACCAAGACAAGACCTTAGTAAAAAAATAGTTTACTATATTGAAGTTGTAACTTTTATTTGCTCTGATTAAACATATTTTTTGATAATTTAACAAGATTTAAAATTTCCTTTTAAATTAAATAGGAAAGTTTAACAACTTAATGATATCTGTTGATTTTTTTTATGATAAAATTTAAAACGCCTGTGGTGGTTGCAAGAAAACGACTATTTTCATATATTTGCATATTTTTAAATATATTTGCACAGACTTCTTTTTGTATTTTTTATTTTTTTAGTCCGCCTATGTAAAAATATTGACATGCTGTGTAAATATTGATTTATTGGCAATACACATGTTCGTCGACAGATTACAGAAAGAAAAACATTCTCAAAACCAACAAGAAGATAACATTTTATTGAGGCATATAAATGGTATAATATTTTTTTATATTTTATTCCCAATGAACTAAATTCAACTTTTTTAACACATGTGTACACCCACCCACATGTACATAAATATTTGCAAAGAAGACCAGTGTTTCCATCGTATCAAGACAAAAATGGCAAAAAAAACATAACAATAGAATCTGGGAATTTTTAGTTTATGCTGTGTTTATTGTTTTCTCATAACTACACAGTAGAAATATAAGTTATGAGGGATTGCTCCCAGCAGTCATATTTTGTGTTGTCATAATTTTAAGACAAAGGACTTTATAACTACGTTGTAAATCCCCTAAATATGTTCATACTTTTACATCAGTTTCTAATTCCTTGTCAGTAAAAAGACGCGTTCCGCAAGGGTCCACTTCTCTTCACACTCTACGCAAATGATTAACCTGATCAGCTCAAATTTTCTAATGTTAGAATGTAGGCAGATGACGTCCTGATCTATATCAATAAATGAGTGTTTCGTAAAACTTATTGACGATTAGCAGCGTATATTTCTATGGGTATCTGCCAATGGATTAAGTATTAACCCAAATATATTAAAATGTATTACCACCAAAAAAAGATCAATTTCACTTGGACCTCTACATCCGACTATTTTAAATAATTAACAAATCTAAGTTGTCGTTGAATTGGTAAGATCATATTATTGCGTTCGTACCTTGTCCAGGTCAGGACTATTGAAAATCAAAACATTGCACAAACTTAAGTTTCATCAAAAGCCTACATTATTATACGGATGTAATATCTGCTTGTTGTGACACATATAGCGAATCTAATGTTACAGTTATATTCAATGCATTAGCACGATATGTTTTTAACTTTTGAGGGCGCCGAAATGTATCCCCGTTTTCGCAACAAATCTATGGAATAACGCTTCAAAAGCTACTTAAAACAAAAGTTGCAACATAAGATAATCTTCAACCAGCAACCTGATTATATTTATAAGCGGCTACAGTATTCACGAGGGGCAAAACACCCTGACATCCGAATGGCATTTCTTTATTTACGCTATCCGTCTTTGGAACTATTTACCTTATGGCGTACTAACTACTCGAAATTTTATAACAAGGGGAATGATATTCATGTAAATATTTGCTTTTTGTCGTTGCTCGCTCTTTACTCACAATATTATTACAGTAACGGATTGTAGGTTATTCAAGAAGTATTCCGTTCAGTCATTTTTAAATAAATAATCATTTAAAATTCCAAGCAAACTTATTTTAAACTGATTCTAACATTTATTCAAACAACTGCACATTAATACGGAGTTTCGGATGCATTTAATATTGTCAGTTGCTTAAGTAAAAGTATTCTGTATATAAAATTAAATGAAAATGAAATTTGAAACAACTGTAAATTTACTTAAAAACAGATCTACTTATTTTTCATTTAATTTTAACGAAAAGTTCATTCATTTAATTTTTACTGTTAAAAATTCAACCGGGAACTCCATAAAAAATTAACCACAAATTCCGTAAAAACAAATGAAATTTCAGTTATTTTTTATAATTTAACTACCTAAAAATAAATTTTTAGTTATCTATTTATAGATCTGTGGCAAAAAGTGAAAGTTAAAAACAATTTGCTTGTTTTGTGTAGAAAATTCCCATATTCTATTTGTTAAAATTATTTAATTAAATACATCTAATTTTTAAAGTTAAGGCCGTTTTACACTATCACACAAGCCTTACGTATTTTGACGGATTCTAATTATTGCTTGAAAATTTTCAAAAAACTTCATGTATAAAATGCGATCAACATAACTTTTTCGTTATGAACATGAATATTGAACTGGATTGAAACTGTCATTACAAATTTACATACATTAGAACAAGTATTTTTTATTTAATGTTAATACTTTTTTTATATTTTTTACCTCTTACTTGGTCTGACATAAGCTCTTTAATCGAAAAATTTTAATCGCAACAGCCTCAATTTTTACTGGTTGTGCTAACCGAGGCTGTACTGTATTTCGTGGCAAACAAAACCGGACTAGCATTAAGACCATAAAAAGCGCACTGGTATATTTCTGGGCCATTTTGGATTAAACTAGATTAACTCTTAATTTTGAAAAGTATTCAAGTTTTTGAAAATTTTAATTTATTAAGCCATTTTGGATTAAACTAGATTAACTCTTAATTTTGAAAAGTATTCAAGTTTTTGAAAATTTTAATTTATTAAGTCTGTAAAGTATTTCATTAATATTTTTGATGTATCTTTTTTATCGTTATTAAATCATTAATACCCAGCAAAAACTTGGTAATCACTTGCAATTACTGAACAACTTACTTTTCAATGACAACTTCATACCATCTGCATTACATAGAAGTAGTTAAGTAATGGCTGACTTATAATCTGATACATAAGCACTTGTTTATGAGTTGATTAACGAAATTTATAATTAATTCATAATAAAATGCATTTGAGGTTTTATTTATTCAAATCTAATACAAATTGATTTACAGCCTGTTTTTGTAAAACACAAGTGTTCTCACTTGAAGTTTTCGTATTAAAACGAAATCGTTTTAAAATTGGTTTTTAAAAAATATTTAAAAGCTTTCGTCTATTCATGTTTGACATAAATAGAGCTTTTTTCTATCGTTAAATAACGTTATTGCCAATGCGTTTATTTTCGTACCTTTTTATGCTTTTTACATATAAGGATTTTGTGTTCAAGGTTAACCCTGGCTTTTGTTTACAAAAATAAATTATAAATTTAAAAAACAAAAACTTCTATAAAAAAATGTTAGTAAATGTTAAAACTAAAAATGTTGAATTAAAATGTTTACAAAAATTGCAATAAATAAACGCAATATATGAAGACGATTTTTTGCTACACATCAACATATAGAAATGGTGAAGGTATTTGCGTGAAAGCACTAATTTTTTAAAACATACGGAAGAACTTACATACACACATACATACTTACTTATGTACATACTTGTTTCTAGAATTTTTTGAACCTGTAAATACATAATAATGTTATTAGTAGCATTTAATCCGCTACTTCATTAACGTCTCATTTTCTTTCGTAAGCATATTTTTATGCGAAAGTTTATTTTTCTAGGTTTTAACTTGTTTAAATACTAGCATTTAACCCGCTACTTTGTCCGGTCCTTTTTTATGATCATATTTGTGTGCCTAAGGTTATAGTTCTGCTACTAACATTTTTTATCTTATGGTATGATAATCACTCAGGACCAAAATACCAAAAAAGAAATTACCAATTTCGCCCCTTAAACGTTTGAATTTAGAAAAAAGCCAAATTTGGCTTTGCATTTTTTAGATAAGTTTCGAATGTGATATAACTTTTATTTCTATGTTTATTGGCTTTAAAGATAGGGGGATGACAAAAAAAGTACCAAAATACTCCCTGAAAGAGCAAAATTTCAAAAAAGTACCAGACACTCGTCCACTTATTACCTCCTAACATTCGACTTTACAAAAATCCCGTTTAGTGGATCTATTTGGGAAGAGTCCAGCCACCGGTACAAATTTCAAGTTTTTAGCTTCAGGCGTTTAGGCTGTGCGATCATAAATCAATCAGTCAATATTGTAACAATTCTATATAAATATACATATATATATGTAGGTACACAAACCTTTAATAATATTGTAAATAATATAGGGTTCTTTCAGTAAAATATCCTTTTTATTTTCTATTTATTTTATTTATTTTTTTAAACGAATGCCTTTTACTTATCGTTTAATTTTGGCATTTGTGTTCATTTATTACGAAGATGTTCATTTTATAAGAACCAAACGTGTGTGGAAAAAATGAAAGCTTTTTCAGTCACTCACCTAAAATGTGTTTTAATTTTATAAAAACCTAAATAAGTTTTCGTTCGTTTTTTTTACGAACGAACAAATATTTTCATTTTCTAAAAACAGGCTGTTAAAATACATATTTGTTCTTACAGTTTTTTTTTATTTCTTATAAATGAAAAACTATTTGTGATAGATTTGAATTCATTCCAAATTCATGGAATTAAGCAAACAATTTGTTGATTTTGTACCTATTTCCAAAATGATTATATCGATAACTAAAAATTGTAAAAATGGATAATTGTGAATATATTTTTCAATAAATGATATTTTTAATTTTAATTTAAGTTTAAATTATATAATTTTTAACGAAATAGTCAATTAATATTTTTTGATATTTAATTAAAAATTTACTTTAAAATAACTTAAATATTAATTAAATCAAAAGTATATTATTAATTTTCTCTCAACTAAAAAAAAAAATTGATTCATATATCATATTAATTAAATTTTAATACTTTTTGAACCATTTTTTAAGTGGTAACAACTTTTTTCTGTGTATAAAAAATTTAAATACTTAATTGATGCCCTTTATGCACGGTAGTAAAATTTTGCATTAGAAAGTAAATTTAATTAAAAACACAATTTGTGTGACAAATTCAGTTTTGTTGATACCAATGTTAAGAACCTATTTGTATGCGTACCTGGTAATGACTTATTAAACTCCATATTTGTAAGCGAATGTGGTAATGACTTATTTAGCTCCCAATTTGTAAGCGAGGGTGGTAAGTACTTGCCTCCAATGACATCACCGTGTTAAAATAATGAGTTAAAATGCCAATGTATAAGTAGTGAAGAGTAGTATAAGAGTAGTTTAATAGCTTTTTAACTCATTACTTTTCAATGTAAGTTTTTGCTGGGTACGTTTTTATATCCATTAATTAAATAATTATTTTTCTATAGATTTGTATAAAACTTTTCCCTTTCTTCGTTATTGAACCCGGTTATCCAGTTAATTTAACTTCATTGTACGGATATTCAGGTAATAAATTGAATAAATATTTAACTTACAAACAAAACGAAAAATTTAATTATTTGACTTAACACGATTTCAATAAATTATATTTCAAAGTTTATTGTTTTTTATTCGAGCTTACCAAGACAAGACCTTAGTAAAAAAATAGTTTACTATATTGAAGTTGTAACTTTTATTTGCTCTGATTAAACATATTTTTTGATAATTTAACAAGATTTAAAATTTCCTTTTAAATTAAATAGGAAAGTTTAACAACTTAATGATATCTGTTGATTTTTTTTATGATAAAATTTAAAACGCCTGTGGTGGTTGCAAGAAAACGACTATTTTCATATATTTGCATATTTTTAAATATATTTGCACAGACTTCTTTTTGTATTTTTTATTTTTTTAGTCCGCCTATGTAAAAATATTGACATGCTGTGTAAATATTGATTTATTGGCAATACACATGTTCGTCGACAGATTACAGAAAGAAAAACATTCTCAAAACCAACAAGAAGATAACATTTTATTGAGGCATATAAATGGTATAATATTTTTTTATATTTTATTCCCAATGAACTAAATTCAACTTTTTTAACACATGTGTACACCCACCCACATGTACATAAATATTTGCAAAGAAGACCAGTGTTTCCATCGTATCAAGACAAAAATGGCAAAAAAAACATAACAATAGAATCTGGGAATTTTTAGTTTATGCTGTGTTTATTGTTTTCTCATAACTACACAGTAGAAATATAAGTTATGAGGGATTGCTCCCAGCAGTCATATTTTGTGTTGTCATAATTTTAAGACAAAGGACTTTATAACTACGTTGTAAATCCCCTAAATATGTTCATACTTTTACATCAGTTTCTAATTCCTTGTCAGTAAAAAGACGCGTTCCGCAAGGGTCCACTTCTCTTCACACTCTACGCAAATGATTAACCTGATCAGCTCAAATTTTCTAATGTTAGAATGTAGGCAGATGACGTCCTGATCTATATCAATAAATGAGTGTTTCGTAAAACTTATTGACGATTAGCAGCGTATATTTCTATGGGTATCTGCCAATGGATTAAGTATTAACCCAAATATATTAAAATGTATTACCACCAAAAAAAGATCAATTTCACTTGGACCTCTACATCCGACTATTTTAAATAATTAACAAATCTAAGTTGTCGTTGAATTGGTAAGATCATATTATTGCGTTCGTACCTTGTCCAGGTCAGGACTATTGAAAATCAAAACATTGCACAAACTTAAGTTTCATCAAAAGCCTACATTATTATACGGATGTAATATCTGCTTGTTGTGACACATATAGCGAATCTAATGTTACAGTTATATTCAATGCATTAGCACGATATGTTTTTAACTTTTGAGGGCGCCGAAATGTATCCCCGTTTTCGCAACAAATCTATGGAATAACGCTTCAAAAGCTACTTAAAACAAAAGTTGCAACATAAGATAATCTTCAACCAGCAACCTGATTATATTTATAAGCGGCTACAGTATTCACGAGGGGCAAAACACCCTGACATCCGAATGGCATTTCTTTATTTACGCTATCCGTCTTTGGAACTATTTACCTTATGGCGTACTAACTACTCGAAATTTTATAACAAGGGGAATGATATTCATGTAAATATTTGCTTTTTGTCGTTGCTCGCTCTTTACTCACAATATTATTACAGTAACGGATTGTAGGTTATTCAAGAAGTATTCCGTTCAGTCATTTTTAAATAAATAATCATTTAAAATTCCAAGCAAACTTATTTTAAACTGATTCTAACATTTATTCAAACAACTGCACATTAATACGGAGTTTCGGATGCATTTAATATTGTCAGTTGCTTAAGTAAAAGTATTCTGTATATAAAATTAAATGAAAATGAAATTTGAAACAACTGTAAATTTACTTAAAAACAGATCTACTTATTTTTCATTTAATTTTAACGAAAAGTTCATTCATTTAATTTTTACTGTTAAAAATTCAACCGGGAACTCCATAAAAAATTAACCACAAATTCCGTAAAAACAAATGAAATTTCAGTTATTTTTTATAATTTAACTACCTAAAAATAAATTTTTAGTTATCTATTTATAGATCTGTGGCAAAAAGTGAAAGTTAAAAACAATTTGCTTGTTTTGTGTAGAAAATTCCCATATTCTATTTGTTAAAATTATTTAATTAAATACATCTAATTTTTAAAGTTAAATAATTGCGAATACCAATTCGGCACTGAATTACATAAAATAACTGAAAATTCATTTGTTTTTACGGAATTCGTCGGCTATTTTTTTAATAGTTGAATTATTAAAAATAACTGAAAATTAATTTGTGTTTACGGAATTCGCAGTTGAATTTTTGACAGTAAATATTAAATGAAATTTTCGTTAAAAATAAATGAAAAATTAGTAGACCGGGTTTTAACTGAATATTCATTTATTTTATATTACAATTTCAGTTAATTTTACGTAAAGAATATTGTGAGTGAATAAACTCTTGTCGAACTACAAGTTTAAGCCACTTCTGTAGAAAATCAAAATAATTTTTGCTCTAAGAATATGTTTTTTTTATATGTTGTTTGACAACAAAAGAACATTCCTAAACAACAGAATAACAAACATGATTCAATGCAAAGGTAGATACATACCAGTGATGCCATTAGGATACGAAAGATACATTTTTCGTGTCTTTTGATGACTTCAGGTACGAGTATCATGTATTATCCTGACATTTTTCGTATCTTTTGAATCTGTACGCAAAATGTACAGAAATAAAATATTAAACTTCCCGTATTTGACAGAGTTTTTTAAAGTTATCATTTCGCCATGAATGCTTAAAAAAAACAGTGACAACTAAATAAGCTTCGTACAGACGCTGGTCAGATCTTACAAAATTGGTAAACAGCATTGCTAAAATTGACTAAAAATGTGTTGCTACTGTGTTAACATGGAAAGCTCATTTGTATTTGGCAGGCGTGTAAAATTAATGCATCTGACAATGGCACCATTGCCAGAAAAATATTTTTATTGGCAGCGCCTGCTTACAAAATTGTATGATCTGACCACCGTCTGTACGAAGCTATACAGAAACAATATGTATTTTGATGTTAGGTCTTCTAAGTTCTTCTGTCGTCTGCTTGTGTATTCTTGTGTATGTGTGTTAAGATGAAATTTTAGAAGAAATATTTAAGTGAACTTTTTTATATAATCGCCTTAGTATTAACGCCTTAACTCGTATATTAATTTTTACAAAAATGAATTTGTTTTGATAATAGTCAAAGATAGTTACGTATAATTAAGTTTAAAGTTTGCTTCTGAATTTTTAAAAATTACATAAAATTTTTATGACAAATAAATATAAAAATGAATTTATATGATATCATTTTCTTTGCAATATTCATTAAATATGAAATACAACGTTATAGCTTTGACAATTTAAATAAACACCTATTCATTTACATAAATAAAAGTTTCGGCAATGAAGCTGTGTTTTTTTAAGTTTTTAATGTTATTTTATGTTAATGTTAAAAAATAAATATATGTATATTTTATGAATTGTAAATACATAAATATATTTTTATTGTTAATGTATATTTTATGTACATAAAACCCGGTTTTAAATGCATGAAAATTATAGGCATAGTAATAACTTTTAAAATAATCTAATAATGCCATATAATTATATATTTTTATTTCTTGTGACCAGTCAATTTGGCAATACCAAAAATAATTTTATCTAGTCAAAAACTACCTTTTAAAACTCCGGCTCCCATACTACGAGTAATATGCGATTTTTTTTCGCAATTTTTAAAAATTGTGAAGTTTTTTTTCTAAATTTTTGTAACGAATCTAAATGGAAAATAAAACATTTGAGAATAAATATTAAGGTGTAAGTATTCCTACCGTTTGCTAGCAAAACTTCGTTTTCCACATTTTTCTATGCAAACAAAACAGTATTTCGTTTAATGATTTCAGGGCGAAATAAACGACAGGATGTTTGTGCAAACATTAGAAACTTTTTTCAGATTAACACAAACATTCTTTATACTTTTTTTTTAGTGAGAATAAATAACAGATGTTTTACCTCCAGAAGGCCTTATTAAAGAGACAAACCATATGAATCTCGCACTAACATTAAAAATTTGTTTCAACCTTTTCCATGCTACAAATTTTTCTATGGTGTCCTGCCGCTTCTTCGGCAATTTTCGGATAGAGCGGAAAATAAATGGCATTTTCTCCCCTACGTCTCTCCTAAAAGCTCCAGACTTATCGGCTAAAACCTGAAGCGTGTGCCTCAGCACTAATATTGCTTTGCTTTTTTATAACAATTAAGGTCTTTTTTATTAAAAGTTATTTCCGGGAATACAAAATTTATTAATTATTAATTCTTTTATTAATGACATGACTGAAATTTATTGTTGTGGGAAAGTCGGTTTCTATGCGCATTTCGCTGGTTGTTTAGGCCAGCTCGTCAGGAAACTTTTTCCAAAGTCTTTAGAAAAGCTAAAAAAATTATACAAGTAGGACCATAAAGAGAATAAGTATTTTAAACACTCAGGTCTTACTTGTAACAATATCAAAGCTTCAACAAATCCACAACAATAAACAGTGAATTTATCTTTCTTACTTTTCTTTTTTGCTGTCCAATCAGATTGCGAAATTTATAAGATTAAACAAACTTAGTAAATATGTTATGCACTTAACTGTTCTAAAACTTACAAAGTGTCCTAACACGGCATTTATATACAGTACCCACCGGGGAAAAGAAGGAGTACGGATGCCTCTGTGCTCCTTCTTTTCGATTTACAAATACTGCTCGCTACATTCCATGCTCATTAGGGACGCCAATAGGGACTGGTTTTCGCAAATCTCGGGATTCGGGATTTAAAAAATCAGATTTTTCGGGATCCTGATTTTTTCAGAAATTAATTTAACGATTTCGGGATTGACTAAATTCTGAAACTCCCAGCATTGTCGGGATTAGCATCCCAAATGCTCATATCTTTTTTATACATTGTCATTGCGGGGAAGGCCTTCTGCACTCCCTTCTTTGGCAGTTACATAACAATCGCAACTGGATAAGAAATAATAATTATTTTGCTTTGGCAAGAAAACAAATCAAAAAAATAACTCTTTCTCTTTTTCATTCTCATACAAGGGAATGTGTATCTAATCTCTTTTATACAAAAGAGCGGATGCCTTCTATGAGGCATTCTTTAGCAGTTAGATACGAATGGTAATTGAATCAAAAAAGTTTTAAAGCATGCCTTTAATAAGGCCTGAATTAAGAAGATCTTCTGAGTTTTCCCGCTGGGAACTGGTAACACAATTGCAATACGCGCAAACTTTTGCACTAATATATGCACACTTTTTCAAATGTCTTGTCGACTGTCTTGCAAATTCCGAAGGCATTAAATTGGACATTTGCTGAAAGTAATTTAAAGTTATACCCGCAAAAGAAAAGAAAATCAGAAGGGGAGCAAATAAATATTGATTTTTTTATGTTTTATTATATATGAATAAATTATTAACATTAAAATCTTTTTTTTAAATTACATACAGGTGCATACATGTGTGTACAAATATAAAATAATAAAAATAAATACCCAATGTAGTTGCTTTATGCTACTTTTATTCTTTTTCTGTTACCTTTTTTAATTTGTATAGTTCATATAAAACACGTCCACGTTCGACATTTTCTAAAATAAACTGTCTTAATTACTGTCTGGAGGCCTACGTCACGAAGATAGTTAACAGTGTTTTTGACAATTATTACGTATTTTTTATTGTCTTGCTATTATATGTAAACGCTGTGTAAAAATTAGTAGATTTACTTATTTGTGAGTAGATTTGTTTATTTGTTCGAGCGTTGTTCGTATAAATAATTCCCTTTAAAATCCTTTATATCGTCAACTAATATGCAAAGAGGCGCAACAACAAAAAAAAATTCGAAATAGAGTTTTTGATTGATCTTGTTGCGTTTTATTTAACAGCATGTTGACAAAAAACTTTAGATCACTGCGATCAAAAATTGCGACTTTATTAAAGAAATTCAAACGCCAGGTACACCTTGTTGTTATTGATTTTGTAAATTTTTATTGCTTCTCCTGTAACAAAATAAGAAGTGTTTTGAATTTGGTGGGGTGCAATAACCTCACTGGCAATAACTTCACAGTGAGTTTATTTCCATCATATTTGGAAATAAGCTCACATGATGTTATTTCCATTTAAAAATGAAATGAAATCACATTTTAAAAATTTCAGATTGGTAATAACATCACATCATATTATTGTGATTGAGTAATAATCTCATATTTTTTTTTTGACCTTGCAATGCCTAAACTCATAATTATTATATTAAAAATCACATGGTATTACATACATATGTGCAAAAATTGATTGATGGTTCACGTGCTGTGAAATTTGTGTTTAAATTAAAATGAATATGGAAGAAATTTGTGAATATAAACTACTCAGATCATGTAAGTATAAATTGGCTAAATAGAGAAGGAAATATTTCATAAAAGGAAAAATTTTTAGTTTTTATTTTTCCAATGATAACTAAGGATTTTCCCTTTTACGGAATGTTTATACCTTCAAGAATGTACATAGAGAAGGAAATATTTCGTAAAAGGGAAAAAATCTTAGCTTTTATTTTTCCAATGATAACTAAGGATTTCCTTTTTATTTTCAGCCTATATATATAATATATAAATGGAAATAAACTCACTTTTTTTTTTGTATAAAATTACTAAAATGGAAATAAACTCACTGTGAATTTATTTCATTTGCGTTTGGAAATAACATCACGTGACTTTATTGCCATTTGAAGTGGAAATAAACTCACTGTGACTTTATTTCATGTGAGGTTATTGCACCCCACCTTTGAATTTTAGGTGACGATTTGAAAAACGCTCAAATCGAATAAAAAAATAGCTATTTATGGGCTTTATAGGCAGCGTCAAACATTTTAAATGTTGTAGGTTTTCCGAAAGCATCGAATTAAAAGTTAAAGTTATAAGCAGCTTAGACCAGTTAACCATTTAAGCAAAATTGTTTAGTGGCCTCTGTGAAAGATCCTTTTTGACACATTTTATTTATTAAACTTATAAAGAAAAGAAAATATTTATTTACTTTTAATTTTAGTCCGCAGTTAACATCCTGAATGCCTTAAACCATGGCCCAATTAGTAGGTCTGCTCGAAACGCCTGCTGATTTTTTGTAGAGTTGTGTTTTTAATCATAATACGTAGGCATAAATAGGCAAAATGTCAAAAGCTTGTTTACATTTTTGATTATATTTTTTTTAATATTGTTTTTGATTTCAAGAAATCGTTGTTCTTATTGTTAAAATAAAAAATAAAATATAATAGTTGTGAATAAAAATGTTAACAGTGTCGACAAGAACATTTTTTTTCGAATATGTATATTAAAAACAAAAATAAAAAACTAAAAATTGTTTTTGTTTTCAATATAAATATACGAAAGAAATGTTCTTGTCGACATTGTGGGCCAGGTAGTAAATCACACACATAAAAAAAGTGTAGTAACATTAAAATGCGTTATTGTGCAGTGTGTAAAAAACATTTTAAAAGTGGATGCGTGCAAAATGTGGTGAAATATGTGGCAGGAATTTGGCCTTATCACATGAAATTTGCGCAGAAATTTCCGGTTGAAAATTTTCATTAAACAAAATAAATACATGATAAAAACAAAACACATTTTTCTTAACAGATGACAAGTTTATGACATTTTTACCATTTGTATACACAAAATAAACGCGTGTTGTTTTTTCTATTGTTGCATTGTTGTAGTTGTGCGCAGGCCTACTAATTGGGCCATGCCTAACACCTAAAACCTTATTATTTTATTTCTCTCCAAAGTGTATCAAACTTGTACGGGAAAATATATTTAAAAGAAACAATAAACCAGTATAAAAGTACCATCCATCAAACCCACCATATGATACCCTACATTGCAGTATTTAGAGACAAAAAACTATATTATGAGCCAAATATGGTCTAAAGACCTACATCGTTATACGATTTTTTCGTCTTTAACCCTTGTAAAGCGCTATAATTTTATTATACAATTTTATGCATAAATTTATAATTGCTGCAACTTTATTTTATTGTACATAAAATCTATACCCATTTGGACACTTTGAATTTCATTGTAGAAATTAATGGCCTTTTCACACTAACATCAACATCTAACAACTACCATCAATTTGCGAAGATGTTGACATTTTCCCATAAGAAACACATAGAACTTAAAGTCACCGTCTTTACAAGATGTTCCTATCGCATTATATTCCATTCTACATCTTCCGATTATATTAGTGTCATCACTAGAAAAGTGGCAAAAAATTGTATTATTAATGTGGCATCACTGACAAAATGTCAATTGTTTTGAAGGCAGCGTTACTATTTGGCAAGTTCTTTTTGCTAATTTTTTTTTTTATATTATTAAACAAAACGAATTCTAAATACATTTTGGCATGTTCTTCAAAGTTCTGGCACTTTTGCAGAAAAAAGTATTTTAAAAAAATAAAAGTTTTTTTTTTCAGAAATGGTTAATTTTTTTTATTGATAGTAGATGTTAGATGTTTCAAGTGTGGACACATGTTTCACATTTTCAACATCTTCCATGCGTTTCTCCGAAATGTATGCAAGTGTACAACAGGTATAAACGTTATTATTACCCAATTAGCAGAGCATTTATATGCTGATTGACCAGAAATAAAAACGTAATACTTAGGCTAAACTTGCACCAACAAAAGACAAAAGAGTTTTTTTTTGTCTAAAACTTCAACAGAACAACCAACACCAAGCAAAACAACCGATAAACTTTCTTTTTGACTTTCTGCGACAAAACAGACTGAAATGAGCCTCGTTGCTTATAATTGCGTTCTTTCTGTAGCCCGTTTCTGTACTTCTCGCATCATAAAATTTCCCGCATGAAACAAGTGAATTATGACAAAAACAGTGCAATATGAAACAAAAAATGGTTTATCTCACATAAGTGTGTCTGTATTTTTACTTTGCGAGAATTATCTGTCATTTAAATAATTTTCCAGCAATTATTGGAAGGATGTGAGAAAAAGTGTTTCTGTAACAATATCTTGCAAAAAGTTTCTCACAAGAACTGTCAAAATAAGTCATATTTGAAATTGATGCGAGAAAAAAAAATTTTAAAAAATGGAGCCCAAATTATGTATGTATGTACACAAGAATGTGTATTATTTTTTTTATTTGAAAAGCAAGAATTTAAATGATAAAAATAAGTATATAAAACACAACTGTTATATTTTGTTATTTTAATTTTTTTAGCCTTTCATTGTGTTTGTTTTATGTAGGGCTACCAGATAAATTTGTGAAAAAAACGTTAATATCCTAAGAAAAATAAAAAAATCGTCTATTTTGTTGGGACAATTTAAAATTAATTTTGTTCGATTTTTATCACATAATCACAAATTTTTATCATGTAAACCCATAATCATTAAGTTCATGGGTAAAATACATATTTTATACATACATAAGCTTGAGGTCTATTTAAATAAAATTCTTTATTTTATTTTTCCTTAATCCGATAACAGTTTAAAATTTCAGATTGTTATTTTTCCCTGCAGAAATCACACAAAGGAGTGACAAAATATCATATTGAAATAAAATAAACACTTTTGGACAAAATAAAAGGCAAACATTTCTTAAAGTGCATTGACCGAAAAATGGGGTAATAGTTTAATCTTTTGATCACACAAACAAATGTATTAAATAATCCAAGCAAATAAAAATTAAACAGTTTTCGTTCGAAATTTTGCTTTTGCCCATACATTTTTTAATCTGCCATGTTTTTAAAGATATCGGTTTTCTGTGGTGCCTAATACACAAACATATAAAACTATTTAAAATTGTTTTATTTCGAAGACTGAATCGTCACTAGAAAAAATCAGCAAATTGTCACTTTGCCAATTTTGGAACAAAAAAAATCGTCAAAATGTCGATAAATCCTTAAATCTGGCAGCCTAATTTTTATTATATATATTTCTTTCGTTGACGTTTCGCTGGCATTGGACACTTAATTACTGGAAGTATTCCAGTAAAAGCTGAATCTGTGTTGTCTGTTCTCGCATTTAAATACAGAAACACTTTTTTCTCACAAATCGAGAAACGATGGAATTTTTTGTTTCACATTTAATGTGAGAAATTTTGCGATGCGAGAAATACAGAAACGAGCTACTGATGATGTAACCTACACCAAAAGACAAGACAAAAAAAAAAACGACAAAACACGTTGTTGCATTGGTGCCTGAGTACCGGTTGTCTTTTGAGACAACAACTTGATAAGTTTTTTTTTTTATGTGGGTCCGCATAAGGCAAGTGTCATTAATTTAAAAGACAAAAACGTTTAGGCCCGTTTTCACAACTTACCGCTAGCTAAAGGTAGAGTAGCACCGGCCTTATACAAATTGTTATTACAACTTTACTTTAACCTTCCAGATAGGATGAATCTTGTAGTAGTGGAACCAGAAGATGGGCCAAAAGCACCATATGACAGTCGTTGAGCCTCGGCCGTCGTTTGAAGGTATTATATTTGCCAACGTAAACAACGAGTATATCGTAAAACCAAAAAGTCTTGTTTGGTCTGTACTAATCCCGTCTGTGATGAACACTCAGTAAAATAAACAACATGTGTTTCATGCAAAGAATCTCAGTAAACATATTCTGTATTACTTATGTTAATTTTTGCGTATAGTTTACTACTTTTTAAATATAAAAGTTTCATTATTAAATCGTTTTATTTTGTTTTCTTGCTTCTTTTCACATAAAATATCCGAAGGTACAATTAAACCCATAAAGCCTCTTAAGGGTTATAAATTAACCAGACATAATAAATAGGGGAAAGCCACAGAATATTTTGTAAAATTTCAAGAAATGTACTGTGTATTATAAGTGTGGAGATGTCACATAATTTTAGGCATAAGATAATTATAATTATAATTAAGGAAAAAAAGTTATGTCGCCGTTTTTTCATTAGCGGATTATCTTTTTTCCCAACGAAAAACTGCACATTAAAGAAATTTGATTTTTTCAATGTCTAATTTGCTTCTATTCTGTAGCAAAGCTAATCGGCACTCATCTGCCAATTATTTATTTACCGTACAGTTAAATTCAATCAGCTGACTCAAAACTTTTTATATGTATTTTGAGAGGTGTTGCCAACTGAAATCAATGTTTTTTCTTATTATCAGCCATGTCACAGAGTAAGATTCCGTTCGGAAACGGAATTCATTCCGTATTTTGGTGCTTCAGAAAATTACGAAAAAAACTTTGCGGAACGAAACCATTTTCGTTTTCATGAACGGAATGTGAATTTTCTGCATCTTAAAGGCCAAAAAACTATCAAAATATACTTTCTATCAATAAACAAATATGTTTTCTTCGGTTTGAACGGAATCATTCCGAACGAAATTGTACTCTGTGACATGGCTGTATATTGAGAAAAACAAAAAAGTTAACGATCAGTTTATCGGTCTAATAAATTTATGTCGACATTAAGTAACAGGCATTGATAAAATGGCCAATAGCATATCAAAAATGAAAAAAATTAAGTACTTTCAAGGAAGGGCTTATATAGGAGCTATGTTGAATTTTGCACCTACCAACCCAATATTTTTTTATGACAGAGTAGCTATAGGTAAAGTTACTGTCGCTAAATTTTATACCAAATCAATACCCACAATACAATTTATTAGGATGGTTTATGGGAACGAAGACTCTATTCCGGAAAGTAGCTTGTAGCTTGAAATAATGGACCGATTCTCACTATTTGTCAGAGGCTAGGTCGCTCTGACAACTTATCTATTAAATTTCATCAATTTATCTCCAATATTTCTAACCGTAAATTCGGCTAGAACATAGCACAATGGAACAAGCCCCTCGTATAGTAAACCCCATAAGAAAAGCCTTTGAAGAAAAAAATATTGTTCCGCCCTATTCTTCGATGTTTCTCAAGCTTTTGATAAAGTCTGGCATGAAGGCTTATTACATAAATTGAAGCAAAACTTTCCAGAAAATACACACAAGCTGTTAGAAAGCTATTTAGTCGGTCGTCAATTTATTATTAAAGAAGGCGAGTTTGTAATTTCTCCACAGCCAATTAACGCTGGAGTCCCACAAGGCAGTATCTTGGGCCCTCTATTATACTTAATTTATGCTTCGGACTTGCCTACAAACAGCTACACCCATACCTCAACATTTGCGGACGATACAGCTTTTCTATGTGTACACGAAAATTGTCATGAAGCATCTCGTTACTTACAGGAGCTTATATTTGATCTGGAAAAATGGTTAAAACAATGGAGGGTAAAGATCAATGAGCAAAAATGCGCACATAAAACATTCGCATTGCGTCGGGAATCATGCCCCCTATTAAAATCAATAATCAATTAATACCCCCGAACTCTCATGTAAAATACCACGGTATACATCTAGATCGGCGTTAAACGTGGAAATGGCATATAAAAGCAAAATTAACTCAAGTGAAACTAAAAGCAATTTAAATTTATTGGCTTATTGGAAGAAATTCTGTTCTTAGCCTCGATTGCAAACTTCTACTTTACAACTCTATATTAAAGCCAATCTGGTGCTACGGTATTCAGCTATGGGGCACTGCCTCGGCCTCAAATATCGAAAAAATTCAAAGGCGCCAAAATAAACTTCTTCGAATAATCACAGTCGCTCCCTGGTATGTTAAAAACTCAAATATTCACAAGGATCTCAATGTTCCATAATTAAAAACTATTATTAAGAAGTATGCAGTAATATATTTAAAAAAGCCTGAGTCACACCCAAATCCACTAGCTCGAAATATTTTAAATGACAGCGGCCACTCTAGATTAAGGAGAAGAGATACTGCTGGCAGTGCTGCCACGACTAGTGCAATTATTACAACCAAAATTTTCGAAGAAGTTACCAAATGTGAAAAAAATATATCCAAATTAGAAATGCCTTTTGTTAATTGAGGAAAACAAAAGCATATATTTTAAGTTGCTTTTTAAGACAAAGGTTATTTGCACTTAATATGAATATATTAATTACAAATTAAGAAAACAAAACAAGAAATGTAATTCTTGTACATGTTAAAAAATAAGGAGCAACTTAAATTAAAAGGTTTGAGACCTTTTTCATAAAAAATATTTTTATTTTGTTAGAGTTTTGTTTTGTTTTCACAACACAAGTGATTGAACGTGTAGTAAAATTTATTATAAAAGCACTCAGTTTTTTTTTATTATTTTTCATATAAATTTTACTACACGTTCAATTAATGACCTATGGATACGTGTAATTATCAAACGATTTTTAGTAGAACATATTTGCTGAAAAACTCGGAAAAATCGGTTCAGATACAAAAAAGTTATTACCAAAATATATTTTTTTTTTTATATTTAGAAATAAACAACTTTACTCATTTCAACTAAAACTGCAGTTTTTCTTAACAGAATGCAACTGTTATTTACACCAAAATCTTTATTATAAAATTTCTTACTATACTGAATTTACAGAATATAAAAGTTTTGCCTAGTTCAATTTTTATATATGAAAAGGTAAGCAAAAATTAAAAAAAAGTGTTAAGTTTGTATTTGAAAATCTGAATTTGTAGTGCTATGAATAAAAAACCATCGAACAAAATGGCAATGTTGCTTTAAGAAACATTTAGGAAATTTAATAAGCTTTCTAATGCATATAATGATGTTCAAATCCATTTAGAACTGCTTGAGTTTGAGGCGAATTACTAAATCAAGATTTTTTAATTTTTTGGAAAAAAGGCATTTTGCCTAAAAAAATTAAAAAACGATCTGAGAGAACACTTCCCGTTCATCAATATTTAAGTGTTATACACCAAAATTCTTGGTTTTTATAGTAGATAAAGAAAATCGATGTTCATGAAGGAATTTCGAAAAATGTATAAAAACTGAGACGGTCTAATATCCATATATTAAAATATACTACTGGAAATAGTGCAAATTTAAAACATTTTCCTTATATTCAAGGTTTTAGAAACACCAAATCTAATTCTGTGTACTCTTTCAGTCATTTTCTGAAATCGATTCCGCATGATATATGCACTTTCTACTTTAAGTACCACTTATCTTTACTACTCTTAAACTCAGAAAATCTACGCTTATTTAAAAAAAAATTAATTGAAAATCTCCATCGATAAAACTTCATTTGATTTCAATTTCAGAACATGGCAGTTTCTAATATAAAAATCACATTTGGCAATTTTTTTCTTAGCAGAAATCCTAAAAAAAAAATATCTGGAAGCTGTTTTGAAAGTAATTTTTTGGCTGCGGTAAAGTATAAAGAACTTCCGTTCCTTTTAATCAAATAATTTGAAAATCGTAGTGCAAGGTACAAATTATTCGAATCGTAAATAATTTCCTTCGAATCCATATACGCAATAAAAAAGTTAAAAATTTAAAAAACCTAAATTGCAAGTGTATCAAGAAAATCATATTCATACGTATTTTATATTTTAGAAAAAAGTAACCAAAATGAAAAAAATATTCACATCTCCACATTGAGAAAAAAATAAACAATTTTGGTTAGAAATAACCAAAAACGGCAGCTCTGACTGCTGGACTCATCCGACGAGAAGACCGTTAAACATCTACGAGTACATATGTGAACAGAAACCGTGAGGAGAAAAATTTTCGTCTGGCATTGGCCGGACAAAAATACAGTATTAGTATAAGATTTGATTTATTATTGTTAGTTCGTATTATATATATGAAATTTCAATAAATAAATAATGAAAAAAAAAATCTTAAATATTGCGACATGTACTTTGCGCACAAAGTTAATATGGACAGCCGAACGGATGGACATCGTTACATCAAGTCAGAAAGTGATATCCTGAGTTTATCGGTATACTAAATAATGGGTCTAGGACCAGGTGTTACCGACATCAGCACAAACGCATAATGCCATTTCTAATATGTGGTGTGGGTATAATAATTTCTTAAAACAACACAAAAAACTTTTTTCTTAGAGTTTAAAAGTGAACAAAAAAAAAAACAAAATGAAGACAAGAAAATTACATGATAAAATCTACGTCAAACACGTGACCAACAGCAAAATCGTCGTCATAACGTTGACATATTCTCGAGTTGGTTAAATCGCCATCAACATTCATCAGACGCAGCTACACAGGCAACAATAACAGCGACAACTAAAACAATGTTATAGCAACAGCAGCAGAACTACCAGCAACAGCAAAATCAAAAAAAAAAAAAAAAAATCACATATTTTCGGCTTTTGTACCGAAAACTTGAGATTTAGTCAGTCATGTGGGTACGAGTCAGCGTTTTTACAGCAAGCGCTGTTAGAAAAGGGCAGCAAACAAACAGTCACCGATGGATGACGCGTTTGTCGTTGTAGCCTTCATCATCAACATCTCTGGCACGTATTTTACTTTGATGTAGATTTCTGGTTGATAGCTTTGCACAGCAATATTTTTTTGCTGTTGATGTATCTGGATCCTTTTTGTTTTAGTTTAAAGATGAATTTGTAAGCAGGTTGTACTTCTGATTTTTACTTCTTATTTCGTTTGTTTTCTTTTACATCTGTCGTTTTAGATAAAAGCATTTTTTTGCTGTTGTTTTGATTTGTTGCGGTTAGTAATTTGTTTCTTAATACAGGGTCTTGTTGAGGGACATGGTTTATCAATTGCTAAGGTTAAACAGGATGTCGGTGCCAGAAAAAAATGGGTATAAAAAGCTCATTATAAAAGTTAAATTGCTTATAACCCAGTTAACATGAGATGATTTTTGGGAAAGTTTTAAAGGTTGCTAAATGAAATTGAAAGTGTGACCTATTAATGAAAGATAAAAAGAAAAGAACCAAATAAAAAGGTTTCCTTGAGAAAACGCTGACAAAATATAGTAATTATAATAAGGAATATAAATACTTTGTGTCTTAAGTGGGGAGCAGAATATTAGCTGTAGTACAACGTTACGGATAGCGCTGCAAGCTGTGAAAAGTAAAAAATGGCAGTTTGAAAGTAGTGTCAACAGAATAAGTAGTTGTAGTTGAAGTTGAAGCGCAATGTTCGAAATTTTGAACTTTGTTGTGCTGCAGATCTTTCGTCAGCTTCAGCCACTACTACAACTACGTTATTCTATTCCAGACCTTATCGAGAAATAGTCGCCTTGACTAAGTAAGACGCACCAATTATGGCATTTGTTTAAGTGATATTTGTATGATAATTAAGGTATTACTTGCAAGTTTAAGGCCGATATTAAAAATAAAATAAAATTTAAGGGATAATATAATTTACAATATTTGAATCTCTTTTTCGGAAATAGTTACACATTTGTGAATTTAAGAGCCGATGTGGGTTATCTGCAAAAGCAAAAAAAAAATGTTTGTTTAGAGTATATTTGTACCAAATTTGAGCTCGATCAGTTAAAAATTGGCGTGTCACACGAGGGTTTCAGTTCACGAGAACTAAAATTTGGGGAAAATGGATATAAAAAATCTCGTAACTACACAGGAGTCACCTCTAGGTTGGTCGAATGCATGAGCAACCCCCATTATTTTTGTTTGCCCAACATTTCTCCAGAACAAACATACACTCTGTCTCGAATTCTTCAGGGGAGTGCAATACAAAAAAAACCTGATTTTTTACGAACATTTACCAAAATATCAAAAATGGAATTACGTCAAGTATCAAAACTTTCAATGTGAATCGGATGGTAAAACCAAACTATTTTTTACCCTTCAGATGTTGTAGGAATTAAATTCATTGCATAAATAACTGTTTGAATAATTATTGTTAGTTCATATTTAATATATGAAAATTCAATAAATAAATAATGGAAAAAAAATTAATAAATAACTGTGTTCCTTTTTTTTTTCTTTTCAAAGTCGATGGATGATCCATTATATTACATAATCCATTTTTCCTCCAATTTCGTTCTCAAGAATTTTAACACTCGTCCGGCGCGGCAATTTTTAACCGATCAAGCTCAAATTTTTGTAAATTTTATTTTAATCTTACCCTACACAAAAGTGCCCTTGGTTCTTGGAAAATCGAAAATACCAAAATAAGGAACACCTTCGTCTACACTAGGCATAGGCTAACTATAAGTTGACTCCATCTCTGTCGAGGTGCGGCTATATCTTTGGCCTCACCGATGTTACTGAGGGTTCTTTCAATACTCTGAGGTATGGAATTTACTTCTATTAGTGTGGAACACCGCCAGGTGTTTTTTGCCGTCCTGGTTTTCTACTTCCATATGGGCTATAAATAAGGGCGTGTTCTACGAAGAGTATGTGGTTTGCGAATGATATGGCCGATCCAACCAAATTTTCTTACGCCCTTAGGGGTTAATATCTCTAATATCTGTTTGGACCAAAGTGCATCATTACTTATTGCACGATGACAATATAATTTAAAAGTTCTTCAGATGAACCGATTAACAAAAGCTCGTAGTTTATTTTATATAACTTCTGTAATAAGCCACGTCTCGCACCCGTAAATAAGCACAGAATGAAAACAGGGTTTCTAAATGTTAATTTTTGTTCTAACGCTGTAGGTAGTCGAGTTTTATATATTTTTCAGCTACGTATACGTACCAAATACATTTCTAATTCGGCTTTCAGCATGTTTTACAGTTCCATCGTTCTCTGTAATAAGGCTGCCCAAAAAAAAAAAAAAAGTATAAAAGTATAAGTATTATCTAAAACAATTCATTAAACAGTACCATGGTATAATCATCTACCAGGTACGATCGAAGCTACAACAAATGTACAATAAAAAGAGACGACAGGGCTTTTTATTGTTGTTTTATAAAAGGAACTGTCAATTTTGTTTGTGTTATTATAAGTGTGTGTGTAAACAACATTTAACAGTTCCTATTACAAAACAACAATAAAAGCACTAAAAAGGGCAAGGAAAAATTTAAAAAGCTGGTACCTTGTAGATGATTATATCGAAGACAGTACAAAAAACCTTAATGAAACGTTTTCAAAGCTGCATTATATCCAGAAGAAACTTGGAATTGGTTTGATTCTTTTTTTTGGCAGATTAACTCATCTAATATGATCAAAAAATTGCAAATGGTGCCCCGTATAAGAACTCAACATTAATTACTCTCTTTGTTCTTTTAACAAAAAAATTAGAACTGGATCTTGGTAAGCGAACGCAATGTGACCATGTTCGAAGAAAAAAGGACTGATAGAAATTAGGAGCATTAAACCTCTGCATAATAAAATTTATTGATGAGGGCCTTAGCAAACTATTTTCATCATTTTTTATACGCAAAGTTGAGTTTGCAAGATATTGAGTTTGTAGGAGAGATGAAAAAGAAGAATGTTGGTGAGTACATACTCTGCTGAACTCGTAAAATTGCTGCTGCAACGTCATGATAAGTCAAAAAATTAAATCTTGTTGTAAGTGACGCCGAATTCTTCGCTATGTTTTTCTTTATATTGTGTATAAAATTCATCTTTATATCTTTTATACTTTCCCAGTTTGTTATTTTTCGTTTTTTCCTAATATAGCATTTACTCATGAAAGCAATTTCTTGAAAGTTTAGTAGTCGCAATCCACTCAAACTTCTTCACTAAGACATTTATATCTTTTTACTTTCAGTCCAACATTCAGCTAGGTGCTAGTTCACTCTGTTCAAGTCTTAAGTTTTTAGCAGTGAGAGAAAAAGAAATGACATTCTCGTTTCCTTTCTCCCCTTAAAACCTCAAAAACTGTACCCATGTTCTGTAACTTTGGTGATAACTTCTCGCATCGAAAACATGTGAAACAAAATAATCCATCGAAAAGTGAAAAAAAAGTGTGTCTGTAACTCATGTCGAAAACTATCAAAAGAGATTACGTCGTTACGTTATAAATGTCATAATATTCCAATCGAAGCCGATTAGAAATTGCAGTCAAACATATCGTTGACGGCGACCAAATTTGACTAAAATTGAAAAATTTTCAACGACGGCGGCAAAAAACAACCGTCGGCTATATCAAAAAATTTAAGGAGCGACCTAAATGTTTGTTGATGAACAAATTGCTTTGAAAACATTCGTATATTTTTAAAAAATGTTAAAAGCAAAATAATTAAACAGTGAAAAATATTCATTGTATTTTGTATTTTTAATTTATTTTTTTGCGTTAAAAATTTTTCTCACCCCGTTTTTACGAGTGAGTTTATTTGACAGTTCAAAGCGGGAACTTTCTCACAAAAATTTTATAGACACACTTTTTCAAAATATTGGCGAGAAATTTCCTTACGTGACAGTTATTTCTCGCCAACAATGTTACAGGCGCAGTTAAGTGAGAAAAACAGCTGTTTGTTTCAATTTATGGCATTTTTGTTTCATTTCTCATATATCAATAGAAAAGTTTCTCGCCGCGGGAGTTACAGAACATGGTCACTGATTGTTAAAATTTGAGCAGTGTGCACCGGCACTAGCTTTTAATAAAAATTTCAAGAAAGCAAATTACAATAACTAAGCAGTGTGCCAATTGAAATTTTTTTTTGCTTATATATAAATAATTTTAGTACATTTATTCAACGAAATATTAATAACACAATGATTTTAATTAAAATGTATAAATATCATCAAAATTAATAAAAATAAATATTAATTTTAAAGCCTGAAGGTCGGCGGAAGTGTCTTGGCAAAACTATAAAAGAAGAAGAAGAGACATTTTTGATAGAAGTTTGTCCTTTGACGACATCTTGAAAATGAAATTCCACTTTGAGGTAAATTTTCAAGAAATACTATAAATTTTTTTATGAAATTTGTGGTGATAATACGTATGTATGTGCAACTTGTGTAAAGGCAGCGTAAGTGATGCAAGCAAATCAAAAACTGTAAACACGTTTAATTCGAAATGCAATTTTTCAGTTATGACGACGCTGCAACAAATGAACGATATCTGTGGAAATAAGGAAAAAGTGATTAAGTCTATTTTTTTACCTTTGTGGTAAAAAAAAATTTTAAACTATAAAGGTTATTTTTGAAAATATATCTTTATTTTAAATAAATCATCACTTCTGTTGGGCTATAGTTTTTTTTAAGTTTTTATTTTTATTTATTAATACTCCTAACGTCACAGATCGGAAATAAACTTAAGCTTTTATTCTAAATTTTATTCTACAAAATTAAGCCAAAAGTAAATTTGTCCACGGGTACTTTCAAACATGTTGATTATGAAATTGCCAAAAGTGCCACAGATAAATAGTGTATTTGGCTGGATGTTTAATATGACAAACAACAACAAATTATACAAAAGAACAAAAAAAAGCTTAAAAGAAAATTAAAAAGGCTTTCAAAGAAAATTCAAAGAAACTTTGCCTTTAAGAAAGCGGTCTTTTTAAATAAAATGTTTACTGGGCTACCACTGGGCTACTAAAGGTTAATTTTTTCCCACCAAGTTTTTCGTACTTGAGTTATGCCAGCAGCATTGGATATATGACACCCTTTTCGTGTTAACGAAATAAGATTTATTTTTTATTTTGCACTTACAAGAATTTTTCTTTTAACACTTTTTTTACATTTTTTAAATTTTTATGTTGACAAACATTTTCTTTAAGGTTAAAAGTAAAAATTTCAACAAAAACCAGCTGCCGGACGTTCAGTGTACAAGTGGAAATAAGTAAAACAACATCAGGGCAAATGTTTGTAAGTCATTTTATTCTTCTTTATCTTGAGTAATACAATAAATCATTTTACGTAATATGCATTTAAAATGAGTTCAACATAATTTTATGAACATGAACTACTAATTGAATAAATTCGATTTTATTGTTTCAGTTTAATATGAAAACTTCTTATATCTTCTGGAAGCCAAAAATGTGTGCAAATTTACCTGTGTTATTGAATTTTCCATTTTTGGCAACAAATTAATATTCTACTTTTTTGTTTTAAAAAATTAATTGACAGTATTTATGTGCTGAAATAAACAAGGTACATATTGATTTATATTTGGAGTAATTAAAATTTAAAGGTTTGCAATATTTTATAAATAATATTTAAACCTGAAAAATTAACATGGGATGGCGGTCTTAAATTAATAAGGATACAGATTATTAGTACAAAATTTCGATAAGTTGGATAATAAAAAATATGCTCTACCCAAATTGTGTATGTGTTCCTTTTAAGTTACTGAAATATCGATAGATGTCTTTTGTTTTTAAAACATCTGATTAACAATGTTTTTCAAATGCAGTATTTCGTTTGATATTTTAATCCATGGCAATATACCAATTTTATTTGGCTATATGTGGAGCGCATATTGCCTTTTTATTATAAAAATTTTTATTTTATTTTATTTATTTGTTTATTTATTTATTAATTTATTTATCTATTTTCGATGTTCCATACACATATTGCAGTATGGAACTGAGCATATGCAAATACAATCAATCAAAAAATTAATTCAAAATAATTAAATTGCATTAAATTTAATTAATAGAAGTGTTAAAGTTTCCAATAAAATTTAAAATTTAACAACAATTTATTATGTGAAGCTAGCAAGATTTAATAAAAATAAGGTAGAAAAAGGTGAAAAAGAAAAGAAAAATGGAAAATTTGAAAACCGAATAGTTTAAAACATACATTTTTATACTTTCAAATAATCAGAAATTATTCACAGAAATAATTATTAAATTTCTCCAATCACCAAATTTATTCCAAATTCATAATATCAAGCAAACAAGTTGTTGATTTTGCACCAATTACCAAAATGATTATATTGATTACTAAAAATTTTAATTTTTCATTTTCTACAAACAGGCAGAAAGTCCATTCTTTAATAAATTAATAACAACTTTAATAATTTTAAATTTCCTAGAACACATAAAACATATATGACAATGCGAATGTGTGAGATGTTTTGAACTCTCAAAAGTTTTTTAAACTTTTAAGTAATCAATTTCTTAGCCATAAAGTAGCCAATCAAGATTTAATGTATGTATCTTTTAAATTTGGAAAGTATTACCCTGCACCAGTGTAGTCAATGATCATCGAAAATTTTACATGACTGTGCTCAAAATTACACATTTGAAGCAAAATTACACACACAAAACAAGAAAGTAGTTTTGATAAAATGAACTCACTCTGTATGACCTTATTGATATTCCTTGTTGGTAATGAAATAAAAATTGTCTCTAATCACCAAATTTATATGAAATTCATAATATCAAGCAATCAAGTTGTTGATTCTGCACCTATTACCAAAATGATTATATTGATTACTTAAAATTGTAAACTTCCGTTTATTGAAATATATTTTTTTCAATAAACGATGTTTTTAATTAAATAAATGATCAAAAAACTTTGACATTTCAAGCAATATGTTGATTTATTAAATTAAATATTGGCAGTTCCCAACAACAGTTCTACAAGTTTAAATGACTTATATTAAACGAAAATAATCAATTAATATTTTTTGACACTCAATTAAAAAAATTATTTCAAAACAACTTAAATATTAATTAAATCAAAATTCGATTTTTAATTTTCTTTCAACTAAAAAAATAATTCATTCGATTAACACATAAACTAAATACTTTTTAAACCATTTTTTAATTGATAAAAACTTTTTTCTGTGTAAAAAATAAAAAAGCAAGGCTTACCGATTGCTGCCGATTCAACATGTTTTTAATACACTCTGAAATATGTTTGTGTCAATAGTTGACGGACCTAAATACATTACAGAATGAATTTAAAAATTTAGAAACTTACAATGAAAAGACCAGGCAGTAGTTCATAAGGTTAGGAAAACAGATTCTTCTTTCCCCATGCATGGCATATGACAGAGAGCATGTCCGCGAGTTTGAACTTAGACGAGTTCTGGAAACAAAATAAACTCCTGGAAAAATCAAACATTTTAGATGCTTTTTGGTTCCTAAA
The DNA here is from genome assembly GCA_943735925.1 of Pollenia amentaria. Taxonomy (NCBI): domain Eukaryota; kingdom Metazoa; phylum Arthropoda; class Insecta; order Diptera; family Polleniidae; genus Pollenia; species Pollenia amentaria. Next base: position 190,420,392 of record OX031008.1, on the reverse strand, counting down.
ATACATTTTGAAGGATATGCTAATTATTACTATTAAATTGGTCTGAAAGGAAATTTACCAGTTTTCCGATTTTAATAGGAGTACAACACTTAGTTTGCCACATATTCCTTAATATTGAAAACGTTCGACCGCATGCAAAATTTACGTGGTTAGACCAAGTGAGGGTGTTATTAAAGAAAATACCAAGATTTTTGGCAGAGTTTACTATTTCAATGGACTGTTTGTTTAAAGTTAAAAAAGGAGTGCTCCCAAGTTTTAAAAACCGCTTTTTAATAACCAAACACTTGGACTTGGTTGAATTAATTGCCAGACCATTAGCGTTGGCCCACTCGTAAACACGGCCGAACTCCTGGTTTAAGGTCCCACGCATTCATTCAAATAAAATTTAGAAAACGAATAATTTTGTTTTTAAATACAAACTGCCTCCGTTTTTAGAAATTTTCGTATTATATTGTTGTTTCAATATAATTTCTCACCCCCCACCACAAAAAAAAAATACATTCCGCAGACATTCCATACAACACTCAGGCTGCAGAACGCTGCACAGTGGGAGATTTTAAAACAAGAATGGGAAGAATTCTGGATTTTTTACCGGTTAGTCCGATTGGAATACAATTTAAGGTGGCAATTAAAGAATTATATTCGAATTGAAGTTTTGGAGTTCGGGTCTATAGACTTAATAGGAGAGGCGCCATAGATTAAAAAAAAAATAATCAATTTAGTCCGATTTTAAAAAGTTTTATCAGTGAAATGTCCCAGTCGAGTTCTAGAAAAATAGGCGACAGCCATAATTTTTCTCCTTTAGTGTGGGAAATATTCCCCTTGAAAGAAGCATGCTATTTTGGACAAACCTTGGTTTAGTATTTTACAAATTGGCTCAAATTTGATTTTTTTGAAATATTTTTTTGTGAAAAAATATCAATTAATAATCTATGAAAAAAAAACTGTGAACAAATCTTTTGTAATTAAAATGTTTTATGCATTTGGAGTTAAAATTCTGAAAATGTAATTTTTCCACCTCTTGCCAATCCCGACTATTTTTCTTCGACTGTGTTCTTCTATAATTAGTTGATTGGGAAAGGGAGTGGGTGGATCTTGCGGTTCAGCGTCACATGGTCTGAGTCGTCTTGAATAGGACGGGCCAAGAATTACACTGATTTATTTATCCTCTACACGCAAGAAAAAACATGGTTGTGGTAAACATATTCTAAGAGCAACATATTATGATAAGATTCATGATTGTAGTCAACATATTACGATTATTATTGAATCATATTATGACCAAATATATTCGTAGTATTACATCATAATATGTTTTTATTACATCCTATTATAATTAAATGTAATCGTATTATTATCATGTTAATAATAATAAGTTAAGAAGTAATCGTATTATTATCATGCTAATCATAATAATATGTAGATTAAATCTAAAACCGAAAAATATTTTAAATATATATTTAGGCTTATTTACTTCCTGGTAACTTTAACGTTAAACTGTTTCAAATATTTCACATCATAATATGATGCAACTTTAAACATAATATTTTTAACCTATTTTTGTCGTAGGTCGCAATTATTTTATAGAATTTTCCTTCTTTTTCTCTAAAGCAATACAAAACAATGGTCAATATTTTTAAACCACTTTCAAACAATATTAAAATTTTTTTTAGCATTGATATTTTATTTTGTGACACTTTACAATTTTTTTTAATGTACCTACAATTTCTTTATTTTGTAATTTCTTTAAACTTGGTTTTTTAATGGGTATTTTTCTTAAATTGTTTAACCGCTGATTAACAAATAATTCGCAGTTATATGTAAAACAAACGACACAACTGATGGAAAATTATTTTACAAATGGCGATAACAAAATATTATTAGATTAAAAATATTTTGTTTGCATCTTAACCTTTATGTCAACAGCTACATACCTGGGTATGTTTTGAATTTTAAAAACGCTGTATGTCTGAAAGTGACTTTTATATCGCTCTGAAATTTCATGATATCCTCACTTGCAGTGTTTTCTAACATATTCTGATGTTTGAATAAAATTGGACTAAGCAGACCATGGATGTGGTCATTTTTTAATTCCTATCCCTTACGCCAACAACTGCATACCCGGGTATGTTTTGAATATTAATAACGCTGTATCTCTGAAAGTGGCTTTCATATCGCTTTTAAATTTCATGATATACCCACTAGAAGTGTTTTCTAACTAATTCTAAGGTTTGAACAAAATTGGACAAACCAGACCATGTACATCGGCTTTTTTTCATCCCTACCATACCCGGGTATGTATATGAAAAAATTAAAATAAAGTAATATTGCAAGTTTATTTCATAATATATAGGGTTTTATAAGTCTGCTAAAACTACCGCTATTTTTAGCATTCCTGCACTAAAACAAATCAAAGTGGGAGAAACACAAAAAAAAAAATACAAATAAAACAAAAAACAACAAAACATGTGAATTCCCATATAAAATGTTCTTGCATACCCGGGTATGCTTCCTGTTGACGTAAGTATAATTATTCATCTGTTGACATAAAGGTTAAACATATTATGCACTCGTAAAACTGCTCTTAGTGGAGAAGCAGCTCGCGCTCGTTGTCATTATTTCTTAAGGGCAATCAGGTCGTTCTTGTTTGTCTGCTTTTCGTGCGTTTTGCGTTGTCACCTCGCATTGGTTAATGGCGTGGCGTCGCATAACTGTACCGAGTTACAGTTTTTGCGGTTGTCGGCATTGACTTTGTGCAATCGTTTGTAACCTCAAATTTTAACTTGTTTTCTGGTGGAGAACCAATAATAACTCAAAGTAACTGGTGGAGAACCATAAAAAACTCAGACGTTTACTGGTGGAGACCAATAATACTCTGGAGTGGATTCTGGGAGCTCTCGCCTTCCTATACGATGGTTTAGGTCGAACGAGGTCTTGTGGTTGAAGCTCCAAAAATTCGTGGGATACCCTGGCAATATGACTTTAATAGTCAGCCAAAAACTTTAGTTTTTAAGGAAAGCCAAAAAAAAAAAAAAACATATTATGAGTATACGTATAGAAAGTTATAATGTTATGGCTATTAAATATCATTAAATGGTTGTGAGGAATATAATATGTTTTAAAAGTTATCATTATTGAGTTGCTATAAAAATGATTATTTTTCAGTGAACCATACTCAAATTTATAATTGCGATAAACATTGACATGTTTACAGTAACTATAATATTGTTGATATTAAATAAAAAAACCAATATTTTGTGTACTACAACAATACATTGTTACAAAAAACATAGTGTAGATGACGTAACCATGCCCAACCATATTTTTTCTCTGCGTGTACAAGCCCTTTAAGACATTGTGAATCTCCCAGGCGTCTTATACAAAAATGCAGCTGGACAAGTCTTACTAGACGTACCAGTGATTACGGTTATTCATAAAAAAATACCTATCGCATCCCTATTCGGGAGGTCGTACGAGGATGTGTAGATATTTTGACATGTTTTTTAACACTTTACCACAAGATCGTATTGCGTACGATCAATAAGCTCGATCTAACATCATTCACGTCCTAAAGAATTTTTCGTATATCTGCTAAATTTCTGATCAAACTTGTAAATTTCGAATGCGATGCGCGATCGGAACGTATTCTGCGATTTGAAGAATTTGTATTCTTTGAATTTGTATTGATGTGTATCAACTTTCCCTACTATAACGATTCGGTTTGGGAAATTTTCTGTTTTCGTTTCGTTCTAATGTATGACGGCCGGTCTCCACGAGCAATATTTATTTCCGAACATAAGCAATAACCTCGGCAGAAAAATAATACCAAAATGTTTTTATACATACAATCTTAACCAGCATAAATTTTTAAAATTCACTGTAAATGATTCTGTTTGATGCAAACAAATTTATTGACTTTAACCTGTTTTGCCCACTCGTTAGTCTAAAATTAAACCGCACTAATATTTTTTTTTATTTTGTAATATAACATTAGGAACTAACCTCTCAAATTTAAGAATTTTAAAATTATTTAAAATTTTAAAAAATTTCCAAAAAACTCAATTCAATTTGAAACTTTGTGCTAAACATTATTTCTTTAAATAATTTTTGAAAAATTATTGTGCAAAAACATATGCACATAAATGTACGTAAATATGCACATAAATTTCTTTCTTTATGGTCTACACATGGAAATTTCGCGCAATTAAATTTGTTAGAAGATTACATAAATATTTTGTTGCTCGTGGGGGCCAAATGACATTTAAAAAAAAGTTAGAGTTTAAAAAGTAAGATTGATGGAAACTAAAAAATTACAAAAAATCAATGTCCGAAAATAAAACTTGACTCTAAAAAAAAATTAGAACTCAAAGTAAAATAACACATAGATTGCTCATGGAACTCCTTACACATGGGCTACACATGCAACAAGAAATTACATACAATATTTATGATTATACACAGATTGGCAACAGTGAATTGCATGTGCTTTGGAATTATGTCTCTCTTCTATTTCTTTTACAGTGCTGATTTACACACATCAAGATCACATCAAGATCAGTTTTTGCTTAGCTTTCATTTGAATACACGTTTTTGCTTATACAAGAAAAGAAAAAAGAAAATTAAAGAATACGACCAAGTCTGTGGCCATTTTCCATTCTTTTTTCCCATTCCAATAAATCTTCATGACCTAAGATATGAAACCTAATGCGTGTGAGTCAGGACTTACTAAAATTCTAAAAACATTTTTTCGCTTGTTTTCATTTTAACAAAGCAAATCTTCTGCCTTTTAACTTATACAAACGTAAATATCAGCCTCTACTGTTGTTAACACATACATATTATACCTTTTCAAAACTTATTGTTTGCAAACTAAGTCAATAATCATTAAAAACTTGAACAGTTTGTGTTAACAATTGTAGTGTAAAGCTTTTATATCCATTGTTGTTGTGCCATGACTTTCAAAATATCATTTAATTGGTACCCTTAACCCAAAAATTAAATTACAGGGAATAAAACAATATCCATTTTACGAGTACATTCAAATGGCTTAGTAAACACAATTTAAGAGGATGGAACTTGTTTCATTACAACAATTTCTTATCTGAAAATAATTAATAAACATAAAACAATTAAATTGTACAAATTGTTTATATTTTATATTATCATTAAATTATTAAAGATTAAAATAATTTTGTAAGTGGTCTGACATCAAAACGAGTAAATAATAAAAATTAAATCTCATCATAAATTTTTAACAACCCTACTGGCATATACCAGTTGAAACAAAAGAAAATTTGGCAATTCGAAACTTTAAGTAATAAAAAATATTTTAAATAAAACTCCATAATTTTAATACTTGAAATTTATCTCAATAAAATATTTGCTGCCAAATTCACATTTAAGAAGAGTTGGCAAAACCGTACCAGCAACCGCAAAAATTACAAACTACAGTTCTACCTGCTAACATTTTTTTTTTGCCATTTTATAAAGGCTCAAAAGGATAAGATCTAACGAGTTTTGTTTAGAATCAAAACTATATTTGTGGATTAAAAGTTATTTGCTCAAATTTTATTAATTAACTTTCCAATCAAAATGGGTGTATCGATTTGCGTAGTCAGTACTTTTTACCCAATAAAAAATTAAGCTTAAAACGAGGCAGATTTGTAAAGGAGCAACGTAAAAGTTTCGCTTACCATACCGCTTACGGAAGACATGAATTTTATATGGCGAGTTCCCACTTTGAAGCAAGACATTTTTGGCACAGAAAGCGCTTTATTCAGCGCATATAAAAATTAGAGAATGTAACGATCAGCTTTTCACACTGAATTTTTTGTTACCGTTATTATTTAATAGGCTCCCTTACAAACCTGCTTCGTAGTAAGGGAATGTCGTGGCTCTTCAAATTTTATATATATTTTTTTAAATTAATTAAGAATTCGTTCACTTACCTTACTGCATCTTTGTATGGCTTATTGCGTAGCGCATAAATGTGTGCTTACTTTTTAAAATGTACCATTAGTGCTTCGCAAAGTAGAACAATTTTTTATTGGGTAGTTACATCCTTTAGTTGCAGCCAAATCGTGGACTATAGCGCTAATGTGATTATATGCCTAATTCACATATAAGCCAATATGAGGCATATACACGAATTCGGATATTTATTAGATCATAAGCCTGCTGTCGAGTTTCGGGTTTACAACAGAGTTGCATAAAAAAAACAAATAATATATTTTATCCTTGATACCAACACAAAAACTAATAGTTTTTCGAGTGGAGAGTTGATGAAAGAAATTCATTCGAATTCACCCGTGTACGTGTGCTGGACGTAATATAAGCCGTCATATCTAAATTTTCTGATTTTCCAACCAGCATCGTCGGTGTCATACATACAAACACATTTTCACTTATACTACCATAGAGCTTGATGAGAAATGCTGGACCGTGTACAGACCGCTTAAGTATTAGTTTATTTGTACTGTTTGTGGCATCGAGAACTAAAAGAAATTTGCTTTACTTTTGCCTTAACTACCCGCTGATAGATGGACTATAATGCAAATATACTGATATTGCCTAATCAATTATAACGTAAATACTTTCTATTAAATTTATTTATATCGGCAGAAAATAGAGGCAAAATTGACCATATCTCTTATGTGTCTAAAAACGGTAGTGACTATGAACGAGTAAGTACTTTACATCGAATTATTTTCAGACATCAACTTCATTCACTGTCCAGAAAGGACTAACGAGCCTCTAGCGACGATCTAAACCTGCTTGGAGGAAATTCGGTTGGGAACCCCAAGTCCCAAGAATGGTCGGAGTATCAGTGAATCTTGAATGACGTGTCGCAGGAATTCGGAGGAACATGAGCACTGGCTTTAAAATCTACAGCACTTCTGAGAATGAAGTTTAGCAAAGCTACGTTACGCAGCAGCCCTATGCTCAAGTGTGAGTTAAAGAAATAAACATATACAGTATGTATCGTCACCTAAAATGAGCGTAACAACACTTACAAAATCATTAATAACAAGGTGTACTTGGCGTTTGAAATTCTTTAACAAAGTCGCCATTTTTGATCGCAGAAATCTAAAATTTATATTTAAATTCAATCTAAATAAACGAACAAAAGTTTTTTTTTTCAGTATTTGTTTATTGAATCTTCATATATTAAATATGAACTAACAATAATTAATCAAATCTTATCCTAATATTTACTTTATGTCCTGCCAGTGCCAGACAAAAAAGATTTAGTCATCACGGTTGCTGTTCACATGTGTAGGTGTTTATCGCTCATCTGATTGGGTGAGTGCTGCAGTGTCTCTTCTTCTCAAAAGTCAATCAGAAACTCTATATCGGTTTTTTATGATTAATAAAACATTTGATTTTGATTTTCAAAATGCTTTTTTTTACAGATCACGCGTGACTCGTATCAAGCTGCTTTGTCATTTTTGTTCACTATTGTTTGGAAATTCATCATGGAAAGACTCACACCACAACAGTGTCTCCAAATTGTTCAGGGGTATTACGAAAATCAGCGTTCTGTGAGAAATATTTTTCGTGCGATTCGAGGAACTTACGGTGCGCATAATATATCTACTGAAACCACTATTGCCAACACCATTCGCAAATTTGAGTCCCAGTTTACATATGAGGATGATAGATACTCCACCGGTTAGACCACATCCAGCAAGTAGTGAAGTGAATATAGCAACTGAAGCTGAAAGTTTACAAGAAGACCGTGACGAAGAATGTAACCGTCAATGGAAACCGTTATCGCACCATGTTGACAAGCTATGTGCTTCCTGAAATTCAAGCGCGTGGTCTCGATGGGCTCTGGTTTCTACAAGACTGCGCTACGAGCCATATAGCGCGTGAAACAATGTATATTTTGAGAGATCGTTTTGGTGAGCACTTAATTTTACGTTTTGCTACGGCAAATTGGCCACCTTTTTCTTGAGATATAACACCTTTGGACTATTTTCTCTGGCGATATTAAAAGTCTGAGAGCTTCAGGAATAATCCAGCTACGATTGACGCTTTGGAAGCCGACATCACTCGTGCTATTCCCGAGATACCAGCCGCTATTATCAATAGAGTCGCGCAAAATTGCACCTTCCGACTTGGACTACCTCAGACGTAGTAATGGCTAGCATTTACATGATATAATTTTCAAATAGAAAATGCCATACATTTTTCTTTTAACTGATAAAACTGATAAAAAAAATTTTAAGTTTATTTTCAAATTTATGTCTTTTATTTTGCATTAGAAATAAAACCTCAGGATGAATCACCCGATATATGCACATATTTGGATTTAATTAATTTTGCAAAAATGTAGTAAAAATGTTAAAAAGTGTAGACTAAAACTTATTGAATGTACCAGTAAATCTATTGTTCCAATGTCTCCATATGGTTCCACGAAAACTTCCTTGTCAAAATTTTTATGGCCAGTAGTGGGGTTTCAATGGCAAGCAAATGTCTATAACATAAGGCATTGTCGGGTCCTAGTGACAAAGTCAATAGAGAATTAATACAGTTTCATTATTGATATTTCCCACAGGGAATAAAGAGTTCTGTTTAAAATATATATATATAATATAATATACGTTCCATATAACTAAAATCAAAAACCAGTCATAACTACTGTTAGAAAAATTTTTTTTTTCTTTAAGACAATAAAATTATAAATATGCAGTATATAATAATATTTCCCATAAATTTAACAAAATTTGGTTATTTTTATTATACAAAGCGTCGTAATTGATTTTAATGAAACATTATTCAAAATTTTATTGAAAATTAATTCTATTCGCAAATTAAAAGAAGTCCCACAATTATTACCATCTATGTCAAGTTGATCGACAAATACTGGAACAATTATTTGATTTGTTTGTTTAACTTTGTTGATCTTGCATAAATTATAAAAATTATTTTTACTGTTCAAAGTTTCCTTAAAAGCGGAAGCAATAACATAAATTTAGCACTAATTTGTGCAACTTAAAACAACGTCAAAAATTATTAAAACGAAAAAAATAACACACAGTCATTCCATCGACAAATTATTGTCGTTTAAAGATTGTTTATTAAATCAATTGAGATCTGTTTGTGTTTGTTATATTTTTACTTGATATACATACATATATACATTTATTTTTTGGTGAATTAATTATAGAAACATCACGTTCAAATGTTTTGATGTCTTTTAACAAAAAAAAATAATAATGAAATCTTTAACATTAATAAAAACAATTTGTTAACATGATAAAACAAAATTTGAACAAATCAACACATCAAATTCAGATTCAAATAAGTACTCTTACAAGTAGATAGAATATGTATGTATATATAATACACTTTTTGTTTTCGAATTTGTTTTTTGTTAAAGTGAAGTTACTCAATCAACTTTCAACACTTAAAGTCATATTTTATTTAATTTGTTTTTTGTTCGTTTTGGGACTTTTGCTGAAATGCTTAAAAGCATGCATTTTTTTTATAAATTCCCTCATAATTTTATTTCATAATGATTTTTTTTTTTTGTTTTGTACGAAGAATTTGCTTGACATTTCCCACTACCAGTTATCACACCCTAATTACAGACTCGTATTCGGTTATTTATTGTGTGGGGGAAAGAAAAGAGAGACCGAGTATTTGATTCATATTCCTTTCATCACTCGCTTACTCATTAACGGGTATTCGATTCTAAATGTGTATTATGATGAGAATGTATAAATATTTATAAAAGTTTATGCCGCCAAATTAAAAATGTATCTTTTTTATTTGCCAAGATCGAATTTAATGGACACTTCGTGCCTTGAGGTATTAATAAATAATTAGAAACCATTATTTTTTGAATACACAGAAAAACCATATAATTTATTACAAATTGTTTTACACATGTACATTTATTTCGAAAATTCAGATGGCTAATTTTTACAATATGTTAATGATTAAAGTTGTGATATCTTTATCCCTTATTTGATTTCTCATGTTTTCTCTATTTGCTGTAAACTTTTAATAGATTCCATAAAAATATAAATTTTATTTAAAAAATTTTTGTTTTAGGTGTTCAAAGCGGTTGGCAAAGCGAATACAAACTGATAAAAAAATTTCTCATTAAATATGTGGCAGCAAGGAAAAAGTGCTTAAGTGGACTTAAGCAAAGTTTTTTAATTTTCATGGACAAAGTTTTAATTATTTTGTAATTTGCTAAATTCCTTTTTGCTTAATTGAAGCAAGGCAGCGAATAACGTTGTAAAAGCCAAAAAACTGTTTTTTGCAGATTACCGATAAGGTGCCCGTAGACGACATGTTTTTTACATTTGACTTGTAAAATTTCCCACTGCAAAATACATACATGTCGTATGTTACCTTTAAAACATTGCATCGGTAAAAGTAAGACGCAAAGTCATGTGACAAAATTTCAATTAGAGCGTGCTCTATTTTCATCTGACAAACCATCTGACATCAGCTGTGCCGGAAAGAAACCGGCAGCGGCGGTGCACTATTGATGGAAACATTAGCTGGCTGAAGTTAATATTTTACAATACCGATATATGTATTATCATTTCACCATTGAATAGAAATTATGTTCATATACATATAAAAAACGTTTCATTATAATATCCGAAATTGGTTTTTCGAATTAAAAGATAGAAATGTTAAGATGGCTGAACTCTTTTACGGCGCAAAAAAAATTTTTGAAACCGAGAACTACTTGGGTTTCTGCAATAACTATGCGAAAGAACCGAGACAATGTCAGAAAAAAATTATATGTACGTGTGTGACCAAATATTATAAGTCTTATGTAAATCAGCAATTTTGACAGACATGCACAATTACATGTGACTTGAAAAGTTAACAAGTCAGATGTAAAAAACATGCCGTGTACATGCACCTTTAGCATTACTCTAATACTGTTTAAACATCATATCCCCCAAAATTATGCATCTTTACGCCGTAAAAATGGTGTACAAAAAGCCAGCCAGTGCATGAACGTTGTAAGTTACTAACAAAATGATACAAACGCATGGTTTTAAAACGTGAAATAACGTTTAAAAAGCCGCTTGCGTAGTGGAAAAACATTTTAACTGACATCGCAACTGATACGAAACGCTTTTCCTCTAAAAAAAAAAATTATAAACTGTAATTTTGCATGTAAATTCAAATTTAAAAATAGTTATATTTTGCATACAAGTTTTTATTAACATTCACAGAAAAAAGTGTTTTATCAATTAAAAAATGGTTTAAAAAGTATTTAAATTTAATTAATGTGATAATGAAATCAATTATTTTTTTAGTTGAAAAAAATTAAAAATTTAATTTGATTTAATTAACATTTTAGTTGTTTTGAAATAGTTGTTCAATTAAAATTTTAATTAAATAACAAAAAATCTTAATTGACTTTTTTCGTTTAAAATAAAATAATTTAAACATGTAGAATTGTTGTTGGGGATTGTCCATATTTATTTAAATAATTAACACATTGTTTGAAAAGGCAAAGTTTTTTGATCATCTTTTTAATTAATATTACAAATATCATTTATTGAAAAAAAATATTCACAATTTTACAATTTTTAGTAATTAATATGATCATTTTGGTAATGGGTGCAAAATCAACAACTTGTTTGCTTAATATTATGAATTTGGTATAAATTTGTTGATTGGAGAAATTTAATAATTTTTTCTGTGTTGTTTTTGATAATCTAAAAAAAAGATAAGAAATAAATTTTTTTTTTTCAATGTAAAATAACATTTGAAATGCAAACTTTAGTTTACTCCCGATATGTGATGTTAGGAGTATTTAGTGATAAAATCTTAAAATAACTATAACCGAAGAGAAGTGATGATTTTTTTAGAATAAAAATATATTTTCAGAAAAAGCCTTTAAAGTTTAAAATGGCTTTCCTGAAAAACTAAAAAAATAGACTTAACCACTTTTTCCTTATTCCAACAGAAATATTAAAACGTCCTTGTCTTCTAATCTCTCTCTTGATGCTATAGCTCTTGTCAGACCACAGTTACACGGTGTTTACAGTTGTCAGTCCTGTCAAGACAGTTGAAATACCTGCAAAGTTTTTCTCTAATACATGTACACTTTTTCAATTGTCTTGTCTACTGTCTTGCAAATTTTGCAGACAGTAAAATTGGACAGTGATTTGACATTTGCTGACAGTAATTTGAAGTTTTTTTTCGCAAAACTAAAAAATATAAATAATTAAAAGAAAATTAATAAATTATGCTTTGGTTTTGTATGTTTTACTGAAGTGTTTTCTATGTTCACACGAAATTGTTGTTAAATGCTATTTTAAATTTGTAATCTTCTTATATAACATGTTTAGCTGGATCTTGCACTGCGACATTCTTGTTAGACATTTTTTAAAAAGTGAACCGTCCTAACTACTGTCTGGACACCTACGTCACTGAGACAGTAAGTAGTGTTTTTGGCAACTTATATGTACTTTCTTACTATTTTGCCAGTACTGTCAAATGTAAACGCTGTGTTAATATACAAACAAAAAAAAAATTGTAAATTTACTACAGGATGCTCCAACCAAAACGCACGATGTTAATTGCAAATAAAACAAAAAGTTTTCAGAGAATTATCTGAATATTTTTTACTACGATAGAAGGATCTATGACACGTGTGTATGAAACAAAATATCGGCAAAATGCCCGCCACGTCTTCGGTGGAAAACTTCTATCCAATGGTCCGTATTTTCAATAACTCTGAGACATAATTTGTGTTCAATGGCGTTAATGTGCCGAAGTATCTCAACCTTTAGCTCTTCAATAGATCTTGGCTTATTTACGTACACTTTTCGTATATTTATAGGGTTCTCCAAACTTTAATTGAATGTCATCAGCCAAGTGAAAAAGGAGTTTCCCCAGTTCAGTAAATTTTAAATGAAATACGTGCATTGTACTTTGTATTGCCATAATTTCTAATCAATAAGACAGTAATAAACGTGCAAAAATCTAGTTACGCCAAAAAAAATTTAAAAGGGTAAAAAGTAAAAGTTTAAAGCATAGAGTTTAAAAATCATACCACTGAACTGCGCTTATAGCAATGACAAATAACAACAAACTCAAGGACAGTCATATTTCTTATATATTGAAAAGTATCGAAAATTATGTGGACTTTGATGAGATACCATCAAATAGGGAATTACAAAGACATTCATGATTAGGAGAATACCCAGGATCTTTTTGATTATATCATTGCAGTAGATGAATGCATTGATGAAGAAAACAATTCAAAATGCAGTGGAGCTTATGATTAATATGAACAATTTGATGGCGACGAGGAAGTTTCATTATATATTTCCAAAGGCAGCTTTGTTGTATTCTCTTAACAAAAATGGAGTAAGAATTATTCAGTAGATGCAATAAATGTACTTACTCGCTGGAAGCAGGGACCTAAAGAATTTATTGAAAACATGTCCTCCCATGACAATTTTGGATTTTTCAACAAATTCTTACAGAAGAAATTATTGAAAATGTGTTTCAAACAAACTTGTATGCTCAACAAAAAGGTAAACGATAAACTCCAACAAATGTCACATAAGTGCATGCTTTTATTAGCCTGTCTGCAGGAGACCAGAGTCTCTGGCGAGAATCGAACCCTCAACCCCGGCGCTGATAAACTAGCTCACTACCAGGACAGTTATAGATACTACTGGTCATCTCGTTCAGCACTAAGCTACACTACGTAGTTGTGCACACTGTAGCACGACGGTTCCATTAGTTCCACTAATAAATCTTATTCTTATGTGCAAGGATAGCAAATTGTTCAATCATTATTTTTCAATAAATTACTTAAATAAACAAGGGCAAGCCCGTTAATTTTCACCGATTTGTCATAGCGTTCAGGAAAGAGTTAAATCTCCCTAAATGAAGAAGTCCAACGTTGTCAAATCAGATGATCGTGACAGCCAATTGGCATCGCCACGACGGGAGATAACATAGCCATTGAATTTCTCGCGCAAAAAAGCCATTCTTCGTTGGTTGTGGGGCATGTGGCACCTTCCTTTTGGAACCACATATCGACCAGGTGCTTATCCTCAATATCTAGCCACAGGAAGTCCGTTATCAATTCGAGATAGCGAACACCATTCACGGTTACTGCTTGGCCGATCTTATTTTAGAGCAACAGCAATGTTTTCCGCAGAATAGCCTGGAAGACCGTGCACAGGAGTTTTCACATTTTCTACAGATCCGTATTGCTGAAATTTGCACACAGTTCTCCCGGTTGAGGAGGCATTTGGTCGATTATGCTGACCAAAAAAAAAAACACGATGTGCACGAAAAGCATTTTGATTCGAACGCCCATTTTCGTAAAAGGCTTCAACAATCTTAACGCAGAAAAAAATAAATATTGATTTAAATAAAAAAATTTGTGATATTAATTTAAAAACTATTTAAATTTGCCCCAGTAAACAAATTAATAGTATCAATTAAACGTTTAATTCACTTGATTAAACATTTAATTGACTTGATTAAATTTTTTTATTAAAACTGATTTTATTTTTGATTAATGCTTTAATTGGTTAAAAATTTGCGAAAATTTTTTCTGTGTACCTTTCCATGGTAGAATTTGTCAGACACTGAAACAAAGAAATGTCAAATTAAGCTGCACAGAAAACTTGTCGTTGAGGTGTGACTCACAATTAACATCGTGCATTATGGTTGAACCACCCTTTACTAAATTGATACACGTGTATTATCTCCCCAAGCTCATTATCTTCAGTCTAGTGATAGGATTCGCTTAGAGATCCACCTATTAAAGTCTTGTTTATGTTGGTGGCCCCATCGTGTGGTTGATCTTGTCAGATTTACCAATTTTCGAGTAACATTTTGGAAATGTCAAACAACTGTTTCATTGCAATATTTTGTTAAGCCAATTATTTGCCATGATGCATATGCCAATAAATACAATTTAAGCGTTTTTAAGAGATCCAACCCGTTTCGTTTAAACACACACGGAATGAATGTTCGGTGCACAGATGCAATTTTACAGTCATTTGTCCTTCATTATTAAAAAGAGGTCTATAAAAACGTCAATGTGATGGATGAGGGATATGGAGGTATGGTTACCAATTATTTGGTACTCCATTTAAATCTAAATAATTTCTATTAGCACCTAGAACATTAAAATAAACTCCATATAGAATTGAAACCTTATGTATAGTTATTTTAAGCAAGGAATGTCTTTAATATAGAGTTAATAAATAAAAGATAAAAAATGTTTACTATGAGTTAATCTATAAATAAAATCTTTGGTCGCTAACCCCTAAATTACTTGCAAAATTAATATTCCCATACTGTCACGCACTTTATGATAAACTTAACATACTTCCCCTATCATTTGGCTGTAATCCCAACCAACAATTTATAATACACACGGTGTGTTATTTTACTTCTGAGAGCAAAAGGAAGAGATTTTGTGCATATGATTAAATAATGTTTTTTTTTATTTTAAATAATTTTATTTAAGTTCTGAAGTGAACTAAATGAAGATGAAGAAGAAGAAGCCTTTTTCGTTGCTGTTTTTTTTATTTGTTAAAAATCCCGTCTGTATTTTCGTAGTACTACAATAATAATAATAATGATGACGATGATAATTATGATGTTGTTGATGTGGATAATGATGAGGTAAATGTTGCTACAAGTTTACAAAAATATAAAATGTTTGCTTTATATTTATATATTTTTTTCGGTTTTTTACGATTTGTCGGTGTTTGTTGAGACGGGATTCGTTTTGATTTTTTTTAAAACTATAAAAGCAAAGGTATGAGCAAAATTTAAATTAAACAGTTGCCGAAAGATCACCCAGAAACAAACGCATTTATAAAACCACCCATTTCTTAGAATAAGGAGTACAACAGAATAAAAGCAATTAAAGGAATATTTAAGTGAATTTTTTGTTAAAAGCGTGAAAAAGTATTATCAGAAAATTATGACAGAAACAATTTATAAATGCATTGTTTTGCTAAACATATCAGTGTGTTTAGCACAAGCAGTTTTAATTAAAAATCAAGTGCCTCACCAGATCAATAGCAATTATCAACAAAATTCTCTGGAGGAGCCAAGATTTCCTCCGCGCTCTAATTCAGCTGTGAAGGAAAAATATTCTGTTAATTATGATCAAGTGAATGATTTGGGCAATCATGTTTTGGATAATTTCGATCATCGCTATCCTGACGGCAGTTATGAGTTCCGCTATGAATTGGCCGATGGTCAGGCTCGCTACGAAAGAGGATATTTTATAAAAGTGAATAAACAAAAGTCATTGGTAGTGGTGGGCTACTATTCGTATCGCATGCCTGATGGAAAGTTTATAACAGTATTCTATAATGCTGATCGTTATGGTTATAGACAAAATCAAGGTAAGAGAAAAGTGAAATAAAAACGTGAATATTGCCATTACTTTCCGCAAAAAGTAAAACTTTAGAGAAAGAAGCCTTTAAAGTTTAATACGATTTGCTTAGGCTGGAGGCCAGCACCTCTATTCTGAGCGTTTGAGACTTTCTTAAACTTTTTTTTGAGAGGCATGAAAAAGTAGAAAGTTATCCTACATCATGTTTCAATGCGTATATGCATTCTACGCGTGTGCTATGTAACTTGCCAATACAATTTTGCACTAGTTCCACTTTTTTTTCAGATGCATAAATGCATCAGCGCATTTAACGCGTATTGAGGACCTACAGCTTTATGCACACTACTCTTGATTTACATTTTCTAGAGATGTAGATGCTGCTAATGCCACAAACTCATCTGTGTTTGAAAATGTAGTGGACTATCGCAGCTAACCAGAGATTAGTCTGGTAAATTCAAATATGTTGAGTTAGGGTTAATTTAGGAATGGACGAAGGGATGAAGCATAGCCTGCTAATTGCTGTTGGAAGGTTTCTGTTGCTATCCAACAGCAATGCTGTTAGGCACAGATACCAATCAAAAAATGGTTTATTATGATCTAGACAGTTATATGTGTTCTGAAACTGCCACCTGACATAGTCTTATATATTTGCTATTTGACAAGGCAAATAACAAATAGTTACCGTTCAGACTTGTAATTTTTGTTGCAGCAATTCTTGAGTTTATGGGTGAGTGGTATGAGAAGATTAGGGAGGGGCATTCAGTTTCATGTACTCTTCCAATTCCGCTTTATTTTGTTATTTTGTTATTCTTACACTTCTAAGTTGAAGTTGGCTGTAGGTGCATTTGTATTTATATATAAAATATAAAAGGGAAAAGAGGAAAGACAGGATACAAATACCAAAATTTTAAAACTATAATTTCATAATCTGGAGACTATTGCAATTTCAAAGCAATATGTTTAGAAATTGCAGCAACAAAAATTGCAAATCTGGACGATGACTACTTCAAAAAAATTAAAATAACTGATTAAGAAATTTTGTTTAACATTTTAAACATTTTCCCAAAAATTTCATTTTATATTTATTATTTTCTAAATTTAAAACAAATATTAACAATAACTTTCTTTTACAGCCATTACTCGTGATACTCTTCCCGATTTGCCTCGCACCATTGAAGTTCCTGAAATCAGAGAAGTAGAATCAGAGGACATTGATATAACAACAAACAAATCCACCAATAATCAAATTTTCAATACCACCAAACGTAACCGTATCTAAGTGATCGGAAATTACGATATCGTTTTTCTTGTCACATTTACAGTCAGTATTTAAAGTTAAAATAAGAACATATTTATTTTTGGGACATATTTTGAATAAATTTAACGACAAAATGTATAAATTTAAAAATAAAGTTATTTCATTTTTAATAACAATAAACAAATCAAAAGTTTTATATACCAGTAAAATAAACAAGTTCGTCCTAAAAGTAATAAAAACGAGATAATTTTAAAATTTCGTTCATATAAATCAAGAGGAATACGAAAATATAAGTACAAAGATTTTGTATCTGGAAAACGTTAAATGGGCAATTAAGTAAATGTTGTAAGTCGGACATTTAACAAAATATATTACAGCTGAGGTTTTTTAGTGATATTATTTTAAGATATTTTTACAGCGCTAAAATGTACACTGCACACATTTAAAAATATAATGCAAACATTTAATTAAGTTTCAAGCCAGATTCATAATGAAAGAAACATTTTCAGTGGGTGTCCCAAATGGAGGCTACATTTTACAAATTTTGCCCAAACAATTGTACGTAGTAATTATTTTTTTCTTAAACATTTTGTTGAAAGTTTCTTTCAAAATTTAATAAAAACCAGAAAGAAAGAAAGTCGGTCAATGCTGATCATAAGATACCATTCACCACAGAACTTAGAGACAAGATGGTGTATGATCACAAAGACTCTATTTTAGCGCTTCGTCAACTCTTTTCAATTGGAAAATACGATTTTGACAGCAGGTTAATAGTGAAGTTGGAAGCTGTTGTTAATAAATAATGCCAATTTAGTTATTTTTTGGGCAACCTAGCGGTTGTATCTCCATTTTTTATTTCTGTTATGGTGGTTTTATTAAACAAGAAAGTTAAAACTACTGTTCGTGACAAAACGTTAATGCTCTTGTTTAGGTATGACATAGCAGCGTTAAAGCTAAGTGGAAGAAAACGTTCCACCTACCGCTCTTGTTTAGGTACGGCAGTTAGTTATATTTTTATTAAAAAAAAATTAAAGGAAATTATATGACAAACTTTGGGAAACAATGAGAAAGAAGAAAAAGCAAATTATTGCTGCCATGAAGAATGAAGCACAACTGAATGAAGTTTGCTCAGATTAATTCTACTTTAAATTGCTTATGAACAATAAAGTGTCAAACATTTAATTTTCAAAAAATTTATTAATGCAATCAATCTTCTAACTTAGATGTCAACAATAATAAAAACAACTTTTTTCATTAGCCATTATTAAACCCTAATCCTGTACTAATAAAATTAAGCGCATGTGGTATTTGTGTGTTAATTTTGTTCATTAAAGAAAGTTACATTTTTTTACATACATTTGTTAGTTCTGTTTATTTGTTTACATGCAATTCACTTAACGCAAATTTCGGAATGATTTTTAAAAAAATTTATTACATGCTGCACATTTGATTAAATATTTTGTATTGACTTAATAGTGTTCGTCAATCCCAAGACCCATGTTTACAAAATGCGTAACTTATTCGGTACAGACATTCCAAAAAAGCATTTAAACTAAATATTTAATATATACATGCATATCGCACTTAAGCGACAAGAGGTTATTAACTCAAAATTTAAAACTTTTCAGTAGAAGCAAAACTGTTTTTAAATTAACATTAAAGGCGTATGAAAAACTATTTTAAAACCAACTGTTTCATTAGCAAAAAGAAGACAAAATAGCACGATATCTTTACAGCGAATAGATATGAGTATAACGTGTCGAAAGAAATTCTAGTTAATAAATTTTAAATATAATGAGCTTTAAAATCTGTTTGGGCAATGTTTACCCCTGAATACAGGATAAGGGTTAAATACGTACTTTAGTCGAAAACCCTTAAAAATGCCAGCAGCCCTGGTTGTTATATCTGACTTTTCATTATCCTTTTTGCGCATTAGTTCACAACAACAGCAGCAGTAGCAATGGCACTTAAATGAGACATTAAGGAGTCGCAACTGCACTGATAATTCTTAATGTGAAGTTGATGTTATTTTTTTTTTCATTTCACTTCATAATGGGTGTTTAACATAGAAACTAAACTTAAGTTCACATGTGTGTGATTTTAGCTACAGGCGTTAACTTTGTTATTGCACTTAAAAATTATTATAGAAAGATTTAAAATTTCTTTCTAAATACTTTTCTTGTTTAATGTTTAAGATATTTTTATTTTATTTTCTCTACATCATTTAGCCAAGTCCACACTTGGCAATTAGAAACTAATTAAGTTGCAGCGTATGTTCTTAAATGATAGTTAAATTTGTTTGTTTTATGATGGTGGGAAGAGAATTAACGATGAAGTAAAAATATAGTTACTAATTATATGTAATTATGACGACATTAGGAAAGAAACCCATTATGTTTTTCACTCAATGGAACTTATAAAGGTTTCGTTAGATAAGGAAAAAAAAACAAAATTGAATCAAATTTTTCTTTATTTCATAACTCTAAATTTAAGCTTTCAGTGAAATTGTATTTTATATAAGCAGATATTTTTTACTAACTAATTCTATGATTTATGTTCCAAATAAACTACTCAAACGGCTTGGCAAGCACACATTTCCTGTTTTCGACACAAATGATAATATAAATATTTTTGGTTAATTACGCTGGACAACATAAAGGATTTTCTATATCCCCAAGGGGGGAAGATATCTAACACTAAGGCTAAAGACTTTAGGCCAATTAGTCTTTCTTCCTTTCTACTGAAAGCACTGGAGAGGATTGTGGATATTCATATAAGATAATTCCATGTCGGCGGCTCAGCACGCCTATACGAAGGGAAGGTCCACTGAAACTGCGCTTCAATCATTGGTGGGCCACATAGAGAGATACCTGCCCTACAAGGAATTTGCCTAAGTTGCATTCCTAGATATTGACGGAGCTTTCAGCAACGTTAAGACTTTTGGCGAACTGTATGGCGGACTATTTGTCGCATACAGGCACCACTTTGAATCAAAACGATTCAACACATGATATATGTAGGTGTTTTACTCCCAAAGAGTAAGCAACTTATTTCACACAAGTTTCATCTTTCTGCCGGTCAAAAATGGCTTGATAAAAACACCTGAGGGGAAGCCAGGAAAATTTGGCCCATCAGAGATGAAAAAAGGACTAGCCGGGCAATACAGCTGTTCAGACGTCACCTTAGAAACCTTATGTCGGTTATAACTGGCCACTGGCCCAAAGGCTAGAGCTACTTTACAATGACCTACATATATAGAATTGCGGTGACGAGGAGGAGTAAGAGTCCACGAAAAATCTTCTGTGCCATTGTCCGGCTTTCCGAGATCTAAGACCTAAGCTTTTTGGTCGAAGAACAACACTTTGTTAACGCACTAACTTACTCCTTTAATAATTAGGAACTTAAATATAATTTTTACCATTGTTCGAGTTTTTCGGTTTTGATATTCCTCGATTAATTAATGATTTGTTCTTAATTTATAAACAAATTGTAAAATTTTTATTTAGTTAGTTAAAGTTGTCCTTTAAATTCATATTAAAAGAAATGTTAAATTAATTGTAAAAGTTTTTCTCTTTAATTTGTTTAAAACATCATACGATTAATTGACAGATCATTGTTGTTGTTGATATTTAATTTTTTTTTAATTTATAATACTATTGTGTGAATGAGTATACTACAGTTAACCGATTAATTACTATCCGATTAACTGATCGATTAATTTAAAATTGGCTATTTTCGATTTACGATTAAACCCGTAAATTGCAGTCGATTAACCGATTAACCGATGTAGCGAAATTTAAAATTTTTTTAGTATTATAACACATTTTTTTGTGTTTTTATACCCTCCACCACCACTGTGGTGAATGAGGGTATAGTAAGTTTGTCATTCCGTGTAAAACTTTTTTATAATACATCTAAGACCCCATAAAGTATATATATTCTGGCTCCATGAGTAATTCTTATCTTATCTTATCGATTTAGCCATGCCCATCTGTCTGTCCGTCTGTCCACCTGTCCGTCTGTTGAAAACACGCTCACTTTCGAAAAACGCAAAAGAAAAGAACAAACTTGGTCTCAAATTGCTCGTAGTTATCCTAAGTATTTTGGGATTGAAATCCAGCAACATCGGTTTAGTAGGATCAGAACTATGAATCAAAATGTGGAACCACTACCCAAAAAAAATTGATAATTTTGATACAAAAACTAACATAACTAAAATGGAATAATGCACGGAATGACATAAAATTTTGCACGAATTCGCTCTATGCGACTAAAAATCATACTATTAAATTTCGTGAAGATCGGTCTATAATTGACACATATGCCCCATATAAACCCTACTCCCGGAAAACAGTTTAGTATGCCTAAAACCGCAATAAATAACGCTCGCATATTAAAATTTGTTACGTCACAGCTTTAAAGGACCAGAAATCACACTGTAAGATTTTTTGAAGATCGGTCCACAATTTACACTAGGCCCTATATAAACCCTACTCCCGGAAAACAGTTTAGTACGCCTAAAACCGCAATAAATAACGCTCGCATATTAAAATTTGGTACGTCACAGTTTTATAGGACCAGAAATCATACTGTAAATTTTTTTGAAGATCGGTCCACAATTTACACTAGGCCCCATATTAACCCTACTCCCGGAAAACCGTTTAGTACGCCTAAAACCAAATAAATCCCACTTTGGGAAAATAATTAAATTCACCTAAAACCATCACAGATATAGATATTGCGGTGAAATTGTTTACTTAAATTCATATGGCCAGAAAAAATATCATTCAAATTTGTGAAATTTACTGTTAACGCTAAAACTAATTACACTGCTGTATTAAAATTTATTCTAATTTATTTTTTGTAATACCAGAAATCAGTCTTCAGAATTTTTGGATGATTGGTCCATAATTTACCATAGGTCCAATACGAATAACGCTCCTAAAAATTATTTTAGTTCGGCTAAAACTTTTACGAATGATGATTTTTTACTCAAGCCAGTTCAAAGTTCTAACAATAAACGCATAAAATATTCTTATTGTCGGTCAATAATTTAATTCAGATCTAAAATGTATTTATCATATAGAGCCCACTCCTGTCGGTGGAGGGTATCAAAGATTCGGCACAGCCGAGTATAGCACTCTAACTTGTTAATTATTTGTTTCGTCTCATATACAAAAGGAATGTGTTTCGAAAATATTTTTTCATAAAAAAGGAGGTGTTTAGTGATCTTCATTCTAAATAGGTGTTTGCTGTCAATAGCTTTTGTTTCACGTACTTTTTATATGTATCAGGAATGTTCTTGAAATCGAAATCACGTTGAATTTATATCGAACCTATTTTGGAAACTCTACCGTGATCAAAGTTCATAAAAATATGTCCTGTTCTATATCTCATACTTTGAGGATCAACTTCTGATACCTTAACTACTTTTGAAATCAGGAATAGAATCTCGATAATAACACTGTGCAAGAAATTGACACTTTTTTCGTGACAAGCTGGGCGTTTTAACATAATTCGGGTACGCTGAATCCAGTGGTGCCCACGGTTTTTTAAGATTGGCTCTGGTTTTCGAGATATACCGTTATTTCGAAAATGGAGGAGGTTGCACAACATATGCTCGTGTAACTCAAAAACCCTTTAGCTAATTGAAAAAACTTAATTTTTTTAACAAAATTTCGAAATTTTTGTTTTTTAAAAATTCATAAAAATTCTAATTTTTTGCAGACGTATATAAAACGAAATTCCAAACAAAACAAGCCACAAATGATTAAAATCTGTTTGCAACTTTTGATTTTATTCACAAAAGTCGACAAATTTTAATTAATTTAAGAATTTCATAAAACGCAATATTTGCATGGGAGCCCCCCTATGGGATGGTGATAAAGGGAAAGTATAATTTGAGAAAATGTTAAGAATAAAAAACTAATGGAGGTCAGTCATACATTTTATCCCCCTAGGGGCAACTCCTGGGGATTTATGGGACTTTTTCTTCAATATATTTTTGGTCTGCATTGAACATTTTGTATGGAAGCCCCCTTAAGGAATGGAGATAGCGGGTAGGTCTGTTAGAAATAAATGATTGAGATGAAAAATAAGGTGGGGTTGGTAATACATTTGACCCATCTAGGGGCATCCTAGGCACTGCAGGGTCCAAATTTAAGAATTTCATTAAACGGCCATATTTGTATGGCAACTATGTTTTCAGAAAATGTTAAGAACAAAAAACATTGGAGGTCGGTCATTTTATCCCCCTAGGAGTGAATCCTAGGCCTTAGAAACATATGATGGGAATGAAAAATAAAGTTGCGCTGGTCATACATTTTGCCCGTCTAGGGGTATCTCAGGCGCTGCAAGAGCAAAATTTAAGGCTAGGGTTCTACGCGTATAAAAAACAAAGTTCCAAACAAAATAAGCTATTAGTGATTAGCTCTACAACTATTGATTTTTTCAGAAAAGATGAAATTTTTTTATTTTTTATAATAACCAAACTTAAAAATTTTAACATTTATTTTTGTTGTTAATTAGTTAAAGTTAAGGTTTTTATTTAGAAATTTATTCTTCTTCTTCCTGCAGATTCAAACAAATATCCCCTAATAGCGAATCAAGTTGTTTGCCGCTTTACCAGTGTTCGAGCCTGGCTGTTACTTGGTGAAATCTCTCGCCATGTTCATCAGACTCGGCTGGAGATTGTTCATTTAATTTTTCGGCATGGTAATGCAAAAAATTTATTTTCAATGACATTCTAACGTTTAAGTTCATAAATGCGGTTAGCATATTTTTGATTAAAATTGCCAGTTTAGGCCGATGATTTCCTAATACATTTTCTATTACTGATTTCATACAATTCCAGGCCAATAGCTCGATATCATTCAATGCAACCTCAAATTGATTGTCCTTCATAAGACGACGAATGTCCGGTCAATTAAGAATTCCTGTAAAATAAAAACATTATGATATGAAATATAAATCTAATTTAATAAAGTAGTTAGAGTTCATACCCTTCTTTTACTTTCATGCCGCTTAATCGTGGAAAAATTCGGAGCAATTCGGTAAAAGCAACACCATCTTGGGTCAATGGTTTTTAAAATTTTTTACAATGCCCAGTTTGATGTGGAGCATTTATGACTTTATTTCTTAATTCTAAGAATTTTTTAATCGGTAACTGTGGATTTTCCAAAATTCCTACCGCAAAGTGAAAGGGTGGTAATAATGCATGCATTTTTCTTTGGAATAGCATAAATTTAAATATTTTTATGCTTTTGTATTGTAAATGGCACAAAAACCGCATTTAAAAAATTTTACGTCAAAATGTCATTGAAAATAAATTTTCTGCATTTTCACATTCTCCATATCAGCCCTTTGCTGCAATAGAGTCATAACTCAAATTTGAATTTCTAGTATCTAAATATTTAATTCTTCTCTCTAGAGTTTAATATAGAAGATATTTGTAA
This sequence comes from Pollenia amentaria, assembly GCA_943735925.1. NCBI lineage: Eukaryota > Metazoa > Arthropoda > Insecta > Diptera > Polleniidae > Pollenia > Pollenia amentaria. The sequence continues at coordinate 190,395,305 of OX031008.1, read as the reverse complement.
ATTTTTACACAATATGAAGAAGCGATATGGTGATTAACTCCACATTATTAGCTTGTAGGCGGCCCTATGTTCCACTGTGAGCTAAAGGATTAAATACATTAGCTCAAAAATCAGCGTTTTTGAGTTATGACTCTATTGCAGCAAAGGCTCGATATATACATTATGTTGAATAAAGAATTTAATAATTAAAAAAAATTCTATGAAATGCTCCATATAAATTATATTCTTCATATATATTGAAGAAAAAGTCCCACAAATTCCCAGAAGTCGCCCCTAGTGGTATATAATGTATGACCGACCTCAATTAAGTTTTTGTCCTTAACATTTTCTCAAGACATACTTGCCCCTTATCACCACTTCTTAGGGGGGCTCCCATACAAATATTGCGTTTTATGAAATTCTTAAATTAATTAAAATTTGTCGACTTTTGTGAATAAAATCAAAAGTTGCTAACAGATTTTAATTATTTGTTTTGTTTGCAGCTTCGTTTTTGATATGTCCGCAAAAAATTAGAAGCCTAGCTGCATTTTTTAATTTTTTATGAATTTTTAATAAACAAAAATTTCGAAATTTTGATAAAAAAATTAATTTTTCTTTAAAAAAAAAAAAATTATGTTTCAATAACGACTACTCATATTAGAAAAAAGGTTTTATTTTTCTTAAAGGAAATTTTATTGCGGAATTTCGGTTTTTTTTAGTAATTTCAATAAACTAAACCGTTTTTGAGTTACGCGAATATATGTTGTGCAACCTCCTCCATTTTCGAAATAACGGTATATCTCGTAAACCAGAGCCAATCTTAAAAAACCGTGGGCGCCACTGGATTCAGCGTACCCGAATTATGTTAAAGCGCCATGTGCCCGGCTTGTCTGTTGTTTCAACTAGCATAGTGTAATTAACCGTGCTACCGCATCATTGGCGCTGTTACTGCGATCTGACTCCTTGGATTTATGTAGCTTGTGCAAGGATACAGAGAAGATAGATACAGTTGAGCACGTTCTGTGACTGTCCTAGATGGCTACGTAGCAGGTTCAAAGGCGAATTGAGAGCTATTTCGGGATGTTAGCTCGAGATTCCGATGGTGTCCATTTTAAGCATGACCTGGCTGTATAATAGGCGGCTGAAAACTAGGCTTATGTAAAACCATTGCGCTACACTAAAAGAATTTTTTTCACAGATCTAATGGATTTTGTAACGCTTCGTTAGATTAATGAGGAATGTATCTTTAGCCGCTAGCAAATAATATGTTTCATAAAATCGATAAAAATTTTGCATTAAATCAATGCAAGAAATTTAGTTAAGACTGTGACCATTTGTTTCCATATTAATGAAACCCTTCATTAACATATTGATGAAGAATTAAACGTTTAAAGAAATTTATTCATTATAGAAAAAAAAACGTTTTTGTATTTCAATTAAATTTTAAAAGTGTTCAATGATATAAATTTATTAAGTTAATAACTTAAATTCGTAATATTTATTAATTTATTGATAACTTATTTCAGCCATTTTCAATGTGCGTTTTGAGTTGTTGTGAATGTTATTTTGTTTTTTTTTTTTGTTACAAATCATCATGTTATATAAATTTTATTTCGTTTTTATTATCCTGTTACATCACACTATGTTCTACTTTCCTAAGTTATAAGCTTTTAATAAATGGAATTTAATTCATTTTCCAGCCCGCGAAGACCCTCATCAGTAGTCCTTCCATTTTATTGGTTTTGTGTATTTTATATCTAAATTATCAATTAAAGATAAAAAAATGTGACAATTTTTTACTCTCTCGTTGTTTGTTTCTTAACCTTTTACTAATATTTAGCTTAAATCACTTTTTGGTTATCGTAATGATTTTTTATAATTAATATTGTGATACGAGGGCGGATCAATAAGTCCGTGACTTTTCGAACTTATAGTTATATGAAATGCAACACTGCTCCCATCAGGTACCAGCTTTAATAGACTGCTGTTAAGTTTTGAGCAAGTTCCGTAATTTACTTTGCGCTTAACAGCTGTTCAAAACATACAACCTCGTGTATTTTTTTAAAAATGGAAAAAGTGCATTTCGAGAGCTCATTAAACATTATTTTTTGCGAAAAAAAAACCGTCAATCAAACTAAGGAAAAGCTTAATAAATACCATGGGGACTCTGCACGATTTCATTTGTAAAAAAGTGGTTTACTGACTTTCGTTGTGGTCGCACAAGTACAAATGACGCTGAACGTTCTGTACGGCCAATTGAAGTCACTAAACCAGAAAATGTCGCAAAAATTCACGATATGGTATTGGCCGATCGAAGAGTAAAAATGCATGAGATTGTTGATGCCATAGGCATTTTATGTGGTAGTGTGGTTTCGATTTTAAATGATTTAAGAAAGCTGTCTGCAAGATGGGTGCCGCGTTTTCTCTCAATTGACCATGAATGTAATCGTGTGACAACTTCAAAGGATTGTTTGGAGTTGTTTAACCGCAATTTCAGTGAGTTTCCGTTACAACACTCCGGACATCAATCAGCAGTCTAAACAATAAGTTTCTCCGGGTGAACCGGCTCCGAAGATGGCCAAGGTACAAGGAAGAAGGGTAATTAGGGTCATTTCTTATTGAAAGTTAAAAAAAAGTTTACTTTTTTATTAATTTAAAAATATTTGAATATTTTAATGGTTTATTTTGATTTTAAAAAATCTCTTGAAATAAATTTTGTATAACAATTAGTTAGATTTTTATATTTTGAGAGATATTAACAAATTTACGAAACTTAATTTCGAAGCGTTAATGAACTTGTGTCATTAACTTTGTAAAATGTGATTCCCGTAATGATTTAAGAAAACAATTAAATGGAATTGATTCATTAGATTTATGACGCATCATTCTTTCAGTGTAATAAGGGCTGCTTTTCCTTTACTTCCGATGGTAGTATCCACTATGTCTTGGGCTTTTTCTGTCCTTCTTTTAATTTCTGAACTTCTCGTACTTCTCGCGGCTTCACAATGGAGTGTCGGAGTGAGGGTATGCAGATTAACATCGCATCGGCCTTTCTACCCACCTTACTGCACTGCTTCATCGCCTTATGTCGGAGCTCTTTTACAAAGACTTAGGTGCCTATTATGAACTTAATTCGATTTTCGACAGCAGACAAATTAGTTGATCGAACGAATTTTCATTTGGTATTATGGCACACACTCGATAAAAATGTACTATTGTGATTTAGTTTATACAGTAGTACATTTTCTATCAGCTGTCACTTTAAATACAAAATTTTTGTTAACAAATTTAAAAATAAAACTAATATAAATCATGACTACGACGGATTTATGGTACGATGATTCATCTGATGAAGATGAACGCTTACTGGAACTGGGGTGTACCTGTAGCCTGAACTTTTGTAAAAATTCCTTTTGCCAACAAAGGATTTTGTTCCATAAGGGAACAAGCTTTTCCAACTGCTGCATACTACTGTCGACTTTAGACCTGCATGAAATAACCAAAAATAATTAAGAATGTTGAATTTGCACACCATAACTATTAAATTAACAAAAACTTACATTTTCAACAATTTTTTTTTTAAATTTTTTACACCGTCGAAAGCAAATTTGTTTTCGTTGAAAAATTCGATGCACAACGAAATTTTCGATAGTCGATGTTCGATAGCCAGCGAAAATCGTTCATCAAATGTAACTCAAAATAGGGGCAAAACAAAAATAATTTTCTGACGAGGTAAATTTTAGGCCGATCTTTTTTTCTTTTGTTAATTTTAATGTCCTCTATTATACCTCTGTTCAACAACCCAGGAAAAACTTTTTGAATTTTGGTAATAGGTCGTAGTTATTTCATACGTTACCTGGTAAGTAGTTGTCATTACAATTGTCATTATTCTGAAAACCTCAATAAGTACTTGCTAGTAATGACTTCAGTAAGTACTTTTCACTACTATTATTTTCAGTAATGAATATTTTCTTACTAATAATCAGCTATGTAACTACATTTTAGTTGTCTTGTTTTCAGTACTGAATATTTAAGTACTGGTAACTAGCTCCATAACTACTTATTAGGTCTATTTACTACCGCCAATTAAATAAAAACTAGTTATTTTTTGGTTTCTAGTAAGTATATTGTAAGTACTTACAATTCAACTTACTGGTAGTTAAATAATAACTAGATATTTTGTGACTTCTAGTAAGTGTATTGTAACTACTGAATTCTGTGGACAACTCGAACAAAAATAAGTAGTTATTCAGCCGAAAAATAAGTAGTGTTTATATTTCTCCAATGTTATTTGCTAACTTACCAGGTAAGTAAAGTTTTTGCTGGGAAGTACTCATTTGGTATATAAATTAAAACTTTTCAGATAAATATTGCTATTAATTAATTTAATTAATTAATTGATTTATGTTAGTTCTATATATGTGATTGTAGCAAAAATTGTACAAATACTTTCTTTATTCATCCGTTTGATCAGTCCGTGAGTTAAACGTAAATAAATTAATTTTTTTTAGTTTTTTAATGCATCAAAATATTAAAAAAAAACTTTTTAAAAAGGTTTTATTAGTAATTTAAATAAGGGCTACTTACTCGTTTACATACATATGTTTAATATAGTTATAAACTTACCACATATTTGCATGAATTATGTCGGGTATTTAATACATACATATTACAATATTCATGCACACAACCTCATTAAATTATAAAATTAATTAACAGTAAATAAATCAGTTGTACAATTTAAATTTATCCTTTTAATTAAAACATTAAAAACTGTTCAAATCAATGTATGCAATTTGGTTGAAATTATTAAATTTGCTTTAAAATTAATTTTAACCCAACACAAATAACCATTAAGCCTATTATTTGCATTTGCACAAAAACAAAATAGTTAATTATACACTTGGGCTTAAAGCAACCAAAAACGACCACAAATTGGCTTAACATAATTTTAAACAAAAGCTCTGGCGTTATTCTCTTTTTTTTTTTACTGATTTAAACTTTTCCAACAATAAAATTTCTAACAACCATTAATCACAGTTTTTTTATTTTACTAAATATAACCCTCATCTATTTTTATCTATTGTGTGGATTTAAAAAGTAACCACTTTATAGATTTGTTTAAAGTATTAGTTTGCTTTTTGACATTATTGTTAGTTTATTTTTTTTTTTTTTTTTTTTTTTTTTGACCAACGGAAGGCAATGAATTATTAGGAATTTAAAATCCAAAAACAAAACTTTTATTAAACGCAAGAATTTAAATTGAAGTCGTCGGGTTTTTTCTGAGCATTGAAAGAAAGAAATGTCTATATGTATGTCTGATTGACTAACTGAACAATAACTAAAAAAAACCTAAATATGTGCCGGAAATGGCCAAACTATTTTTAACAGGAGAATTTGCACAAAAAAGTCAAATAATTACAAATGCAAATACAGCTTCATTTTAATTGTAATTGCTGTACAAGCGAATGTGTTTGGAGATGCAAAACAAACAAAAAATCAAATCGAAATTAACCACAGATTGAACATGTATTTTGCAACATAAAAGCAAACCCATAAGGACATACTTGCATACATCGATACATACAAACATAAACATGAATTTTTAAATCTCCCAGTTGACCAAACTATAGATAAAAACAGTTATTTTATTTCATAAGAAAAACCGTAGGAAATCCTACCTGTTTGTCGATATCGCAAGAACATTTTCTTTCGTACATTAACAATTAAGACAAAAAAATTGGTTTTGGTAAACCGATGACAAAAGCTATTATTATCGAAGAATTCAAAGCTATATAATAAATATTCAGCCTTATAGCGGTTGTCGTATATGACTGTATCTCTTTTGGAATAGATTAAAGAGCACAGGTTGTGTGTTACGATAACCGTAATAAGGCGGAAAAACTTCTAAATTAACCATAAAAGGGATAATGTATTATGAATCATTAATTGTGATTCAGAAAAAAACACGTACAATCAGCCAAAAAAAAAAAATAGATGAGTAAGCGTCATTAGAAAAAAAGTTTGAAGAAAAAAATATTGTTTTGCACTCTTCATTGATGTTTCTCTAGCGTTTGATAAATTGGGGCATGAATACACAAACTGAAGCTAAACTTACACATATGTACTCTCAAGCTGTTGGAGAGCTTTTTAATTGGATGAAAATTCATTATTAAAGAAGGAACTTTTCTAAGTTCTCCTCAACCGGTTAATGCTCGAGTCCCACAGGGAAGAAATCTAGGACTTCTATTAAATATGATATATACTTTAGACATGCCAATCAGCAACTGCAACCAAACATAAACTTTTGCTGATGACACAGCTTCTCTAAGCATTCACGAATATAGCTAAGAAGCATCTCGATAACTACAAAACCATATATTTCAAATGGAAATATGGTTAAAATAATAAAATATAAAGGTCAACGAACAAAAAACGCATTTACTTTGCGTAAACAATCATGCCCTCGAATTAAAATCAATAGCACAGGCCAACAAATTTTTAACCCATACCCAGAAAATTCTTTGCTAAGGGTTTGAGTCAGAGTTGCCAGGTAGAGCTGCAAAACTATCGATAGTCGGCACAATCGATAGTTTCGATAGTTGGCTTAAAAAATATCGATACTATCGATAGTATCGAAATGTTTTTTATGTGCCACTTCCGTGGACGGGCTAGTGACTGAAGGTGGTAAACAATGCAAAAGTTTGCACACTTCACATACAGAATTCGTTTTAAAGGTATACAATACCAGCATTTTCACTGTAAATTTTAGTGTCATCTGTAGTTTATACAGATATAGAGACGGTTATATGGCAGCAGTGTTGTCAGTTTCTTTTACCTTCGATGGCAAAATATTCACCTTAAATCAAATTTAAAAACTTGGAAGTTTATTATGTAAATCAACCCTGCGTTAAAAATTTTTTCATATAAAATTTTGTGAATTTTCAAAAATTTTTATTCAAGGGGAGCTAAAGTAAGATTTTCGTTAAGAAAAAAATAAAACGACAAACAGGTTAAAAAAAGTCGCCGCATTTGACGAAAAGCCCCACATCTAACAACCTTGGTTGGCAGTCATTGCTTACATTGAAAAAAGATACGTCAAAAGTAATTTTGCTTTAACTTTCTAGAAAATCGTACAAAATAATTGAAACTTAATTCATGTTTAATTTTGAATGTGAAGGTGCCATTAACTCAAATTTAGATGAAGTCGACTTAAGTACTTTTTCGTTTTTTGCCACAGAATTAAAAAAGCGTAGGCACTGCAAAAAACTTGCGTCAAATGAGTTGTTAAAAATGTTTCGTTGATTACATCTAATCAACTTTTTAGTAACTTTAAAATTTTTTTTAAAAAATTATCGATAGTCAGCCAAAAAAAAAAAACTATCGATACTATCAATAGTACTATCAATTAATTTGCAGCTCTATTGCCTGGTTAGGGGGTTCCACCCGCCCAGATTTAGGAGTTTTTATTTCACTTAGGGGCAAATTTATGGGGTAATAATTTTTAGGGTGAAAATTTAGAGGGCATAAGTTTATATATAGAGTGTTTTTAGGGGGTTTTACTATTTATTTGTCTGTACAAAACACTAAATAACTATGTAGTACTATATGTTACAGCTTGTTTGGTATTGAGCAAAAATCGCTAGATTCCCGTTATACTCATCCGAAAATCGGTAGATTTCACGAGAAAGTACCTACAATCTTTGGATATAATAACTAAAAGAACCTCGTGATTGTCCTCGAGGCAGATAATTTAGTACTAACATTTTAAATTGTTTTCTACTAAATCAAGTGGCAGTTTTTCTTAGTTTCGTGGAGTTTAAAAAAAATAAAATTTACATAGTAAAACTTTTTGAAAAAACGTTAAAAGCAAAAGTTTTAATGGCGAAGAATTCCTTATATAATACGACACAAAACTTTAATACAACACCCGAAATGGTAAAACTTTAAAATTCCGGTAATTAATACAAAGTAAACGACAATGATTTGACAACACTCGATATTTTTAAAGCAACTTTATTCCAATAGTTATAAAAAACTAATTTCTTCTAGCTCTATTTTGATTAAATACATATTTTATTAATGTACTAATGGATGTGTCAGAAGCTAAAAGGACAAACTCCTCTTTTCGAAAATGTTTCAGTTTTGTTATATTACTATCTAATTATTTGCATCTTATTTTATTTTTTCAGAATCTACAAGCCAGACAATATGAAAACATACATAACAAAATTTGGCCTTTAAATATTGCTGTAATATGAACTACTACGCTTGGCGTGTTCGGCAACTTCAATCTTAGAAATAAATTTTTCCAGCATCGCTAATTTACTCTACTTTTTATTTTGTAGAGTAAGGCCTTTTAGCTTCAGACATATTCATATGTTACCGTATTTTTTTAAACTGTTTATAATTTGGTTTTTAGATATATTATTAAACAATATTTAAGAAACTTAAAAAAAAATATTTTTACGGAAATTTCAGTATAATTTTAAAAAATTTGTGGATTTTTGCTTTATTAAGGTGAAGATCTTAGTACGTAAACTTAAACTTTGTCAAGTTCAATTAATTAAAATTAAATTATTATCCAAGCTTTTACATTAAGGGGGATTTTTCCAAAATACGTTAAATTAGGGAGTTTTGAAATTTTTTTGCGGGGAAGAAAAATAATTACCTGGCAACACTGGATTGAGTCGCACTAAATCCCAGTTTGTACTCATAATCTCTCCATCACAGCAGGGCATAGATATCTGTGCTTAAAGTTAAAAAACCCTGTTTTTCGCCATATCCACTGATATATCGTGTAAAAGTCTTGCCAATAACCTTCCAAATAAATGTTTTACCATTGTAATAACCCTATGGGAAAGGGAACTAACACCAAACTTGTCACGTGACAGTTCTTAAGCGGTAGGGACCGGTTCTAGTTCTAACACTTTATATGAAGACGTCTTGTCACTTTAACATGGCGATGTCCTAGGAGGGGGTTAATTGGCACATTTTCGACACTTGTAACAGGTCACAGAAATAACCTAAATGGACACATTCAATTTCGGTTAATATAAGTATTCCTGTCGCAGAAAATATCACAACAATTTCATAATTTTTCAATGAATTTACAGCGAATTTTATAAAAATCACTTTAATTTTTGGTGACCATTTTTAAATTTATCCAAGACAGGACAGGTTCGGGTCCACTATGTGGAGCATCACAAAGAGCTAAAAATATATAATTTACCACCTCCTCGGCCAACACCATGACAATCCCCTTCATATAAAGCAAGAGAACCAGAACGCATGAGCCACTACAACACGCAGAGAAAAATATGTTTAAATATAGTCACCAACAAAACTATTTTTAAAGTAAATTTTAAACATATTATGTTTAATTTAACCATATTATTGTCACCGACAACCATATTATTGTTAAATTAGTCCTCCATCAAGAAGCCACAACCATATTATGGTTGCCTCTAAGCATGTTATGGTTAAATATGACAATAATTTGTTTTTAAATTAACAATATTATTTTCCTCTTTTCCAAGAGCAACATTCTATGGTTGAAAATCAAACATGCTATTATAAATGTTAAACATATTTTAGTAATTATTAACCAAAACATGTTCGGAGACAACCATAATATGGTTGGGCCTTCTTGATGGAGGACTAAATTAACCATTATATGGTTGTCTATGACAATAATATGGTTAAAATAACCATAGTATGTTTACAATTTTATTTAAAAATAGTTTTGTTTTAGGTAACAATATTTAAACATATTTTTTCTCTGGGTGCAGAAAGACAAACCATCCGGAATAAATAAAGCTTTTTATACTTACTTTAAGTACAATTCGTACTCAAAAATTCAAATACGAATAACACTAAAACTTACCCACAACAATCCTAAATGGGATAATTTTCCGAAATCAATCCCGGAATTTCTTAAAATAAGTATAAAATTCTTAAACCAAGTACAAAAAAAATTTAACATTTCGTTAGTAGTCCACTATGAGAGTAAAATTACAAAATGAGCGTTTTAATCTCATATATAAATTATTAAAATTTGTTGTAGAAACTTTTTAAACTTTAAAAACTAAAATGGAAAGCAAGAATTCGCATTTAGTTTATATTCTTTGTTATATATGTACATTAAGTTTTTAAAGTAAAAATCATATCGGGCATGATGCTGGCGCTTTATAATTGGAACTTTGTAAGGTGTGAAACGGGTAAGTAAATCCATCATAATAATATTCTACTTCTAATTTCAGTTTTGGTTTATTTAAAGTACGAATTCGGGATTAAATCAACTTTATAACACTTGAAGCAAGCGCATTTTGAGATTGATTTAATTTCAGTTTTACTTAAATCAATCTCATTTTCGGATTATTAAGAGTACGAATTCGGGATTGAATATGGATAAGTATTTCGCGATTGAATAATCCGTACTTGAATCAATCTTTCTGTACTTGATTCAAGAAAATCCGTACTGTTGATACCGCTTCGGATTGATTTGAGTACTGATGGATTGATTTTACTTTTGAGTGTACTCGCAAAGAATCTAGTCACATGAATAGTTTTGTGAATAGTCTGGACTAACTACACTTTAAACACATTATCACCAGTTAAGTGATATGTCTTGTTTTCACCCAACACGATTCGTTCCTTTCAATGATAATATTGTGTATACTGGTCACGGGATAAGTGCTTTAAGACCCCGCAGGGAAATTGTTGCTACTCTGAGTTATATCGGGTGATTTATTGTGAGGTTTGATTTAAAATGTAAAACAAAACACATAAATTTGAAAGTGAACTTAAAATTTTTAAAATCGTTTAAAAGAACAATTTATGGCATTTAGTGTGCGAAAATGATATCATGTAAATTCGGCAGGTCAAATTTTGGGCGACTCGTTCGAGCACAGCGGCTGGTATCGCGCGAATAACAAGAGTAATGTTGGCTTCCAAAGCGTGAATCGTAGTTGGCTTGTTCCTTAAGACCTCAGACGCAGAGAAAATAGTCCAAAGAAGTAAAATCGCACGATCTAGGTGGCCAATATACCGTAGAGAAAAATTAAATTAAGTGCTTACCAAAATAATTTCTCAACAAGATCATTGTTTTATGCGCTGTATGGCTCGTTTCGCTACAAGTTGAAGTTTGTACGCTTCAAGCCCGATATCCTTACGTAAAATACGCCAATTTGTCGAATACGACATGCCATGCCAAGTTGCTGAGAACGACGTTAAATCGATTCGTCAGGGTTTTCGCGTACACTCTCAGCTAAGGCTGCTATATTCACTTCACTACGTGATGGATGTGGTCTAACCGGTCAATTATCATCCACTTATGTAAACTTGGATTAAAATTTTCGAATAGTATTGGCAATACTGATTTTAGTAGGTCGATTATGCCAGTGCCTCGAATCACACGAAAATCATTTCTCATAGAATGATAGTTTTCGTAATACAGCTGAAGAATTTGGAGACGCTGTTGTGGTGTGAGTCTTTCCATCTAGACTTGCCAAACGATACTGAATAAAATGATAAAGCAGTTTGATATGAGTCACGCGTGGTCTGTATAAAAAGCATAGTGAATATCAAACCTCACGATGAATCATGCTTTATTAACCTGAATTTTAAAAAAATACGGGTTTTCGCTATTTTATCGGTATTTTCGCCATTTTTTTTTAATTTTTAATAATTTTTTTGTGCTTTTTTTGTTATTTTGACATAATGTTTTGTTTTTTTTATATTTTTTCTTAAACCTTATTTATATATAAAAATATAAAAAAAAAAACATTGAGAAGAAATATAAAAAATAGCAATATAACATATGCAAAAATGAAGTCAAAATTCTGAAGGTGGGAGGAAAACTACACACATTTTCACCACAAATGGTTCTAACCATAGATTACATACATAGATATGAAACTCCCATTCAATTGAAAAAAATATATATTTACCTCTTCACACATATCGCAATCTTAGGACAACAAGGTTCTATCGTACATGTAATTTAGGTTCAAATAGAACCTGGTTGTTCTAAAGTCGCGATATAGGAACTGTGTGAATTTAACACACTTGTAAAAGTTCACCTCAATTCTTTGACAAATGTTTTGTAAACAATTAAAAACCAATTATTGATAAAAAATTTGTTGATAATGTGTTTCTTTACAATTTTTTAAAAGAACTTTTTATTTTTAAATTGCATTTGAAATCGAACCCTCAAGTTTTATTTCGTACTTTCCTTGGCGCTGGTTCCTAATGATATTAAAAAGTAGAAAAATCAGAAGAAAAACAAGTCACATTATTATTTGTGTTTGCTGGGAAAGTGGGGAATAGTTATTTCATACTAACACAATGATCATATTTTTACTATCACATTCTCATCACTTAAGTTTTTTGGACAACAGACTTGGGCTTTTGACAACCGAGTTTCATATCTACGTAATCTATGCTTCTAACTCTGCATTAAAGATTTACCTTATGAAATCAAGTTGATTTAATTTCAAATCTTCGTCAAAATCTAACGCTAAACGCATTGTACTTTAATGACATTAGTGGAATTTTGTTGTCATAACAAAAACAGCTGACTAATAGTTATTTGTGTAACACATACTAACATATAAAGAAATAAATATTTAAAAATTTGCATCATTTGCATATTATTATCAACTTTATTTATTTTATCAATATTTGTATACCCTCCACCACCACTAGTGGTGAATAAGGGTATACTAAGTTTGTCATTCCGTGTGAAACTTTTTTAATATATTACATCTAAGACCCCATAAAGTACATATATATATTCTGGCTCCTTCAGTAATTCTAAGTCGATTTAGCCATGTCCGCCTGTCCGTGTGTTGAAAACAAGCTCACTTTCGAAAAACGCAAAAGAAAAGGACACACTTGGTCTGAAATTGCTTGTAGTTATCCTAAGCAGTTTGGGATCGAAACCCAGCAATATCGGTTCAGTAGGATCAGAACTATGAATCAAAATGTGGAACCACCAACCTGAAAATTTTGATACAAAAACTAACATAAAAGGTGAAATCATGCACGGAATGATATAATATATAACTGCAAATCAGACTGGTATATTTCGTGGAGACCGGTCCATAATTGACCATAGGCCCCATATATACCCTACTTCCGGAAAACAGTTTAGTACGCCCAAAACCGTTATTAATAATGTAATCATAATAAAATTTGTTGTATCAACTTAGATTCATATGGCCAAAAAAATATCATGCAGTTTTGTGAAATTCACTATTAACGCTAAAACTAATTACAGTGCTATATTTAAATTTATTTTTTTTAATACCAGAACTAAGTCTTCAGAATTTAGGGATGATCCATAGTTTACCATAGGTTCAATACAAATTACCCTCCTAAAAATCATTTTAGTTCGGCTAAAACTGTTACGAATCATGATAATTTACTCAAGCCAGTTCAAAGTTCTAACAAGAAACGCATAAAACTTTCTTATTGTAGGTCAATAATTTAATTCAGGTTTAAGCCGCAACTAATTTTAATGCTGACGTTCGTTTTTGTGGAGCTTAGTTAATTATATATATGTATTTATCATATAGAGCCCACTCCTGTCGGTGGAGGGTATCAAAGATTCGTCACAGCCGAATACAGCATTCTAACTTGTTTTTTTATATTTTTTTACTTTGTTCTCAATATTTTTAAATTTTTTTTTAACAGTTTTAACATGCCACCGTTATTGTTTTTTTTTTTATTTTTTTTATTAAAATTTAATCTTTTTCTTGTGCAGGAAAGTATTTTTTAGAGCTATGTATATTGAAAAAACCATATTTGCGTTCCTAAGTACTACTAGAGTTTGAGTGGATCTCGTCAAAATCTAGTCATGAATTATATTTTATTTTGAATGGGAAATCTAGTAAAAAACAACTAGATTTGGGTCGAAATCTCGTGAGTACTAGATTTCGTTGTAGTGTAAACTGGATATTACGTCATATAATATTACCGTTTCTTATTAAGATGGACTTGGTGTTCTTTTCCTCCGATGATGATCTTGTAACTGTTCAATTCCTTGAAACATGCAGCACCAAGTCCGAGAACAAAATTTCTGCTTTTTTTAAGAAATAATACCAGGTTTACACAATCTTTTTACCAAACTTTGCTCCTCCGAATACAGGGTTCGTAAATTCTATCATAACGTTACAAAAACAGCTTATGTGGCAGCCCCTATGTTAATATATACATATTTTGACACGTTAGCTTTTAAGGCTGGATTTTTGCGATCTCAGTTAAATTAGGCTTAGTTAATCTATAAAGAGATTTCTGCCGCCATTTCCAATTTTTTTTTTTACAAAATTTCGACGGAACTGCTAAGTTTTGCTTAAAATATTGATCTTTAATGAAATAATAAAATAAATTAAATATTTCGCCGGAATAATTCGAGTTTCATACTACGTTAAACTAAGCTTAAAATTAAACAACACTTCAAAACCCCGACCTAATTAGAAGAAAAAAACAACCGAGCTGTGCTGTCAACACCACCTGCATTAAATAATTTTGATAACTCAATTAAATTTGATGCAAATGATTTTTTTAGAGATACTGAAAGCAACAGAAAAAGTAACACATTTGATGCCAAAAATCACATTGCACCAATGGAAGCTTTGTATTGATTTGTATTGGACTTTGTGCCAAGGCTTAAACTACTAAAACTCTATCACTTAGGCCGAGTTTTTGAGATGTGGTTTAAGTTTAAACTTTTAGTTTAACGTACTCTGAAACTCGGATTTTTTCCCGGCGACATGTGATTTTTTTTATTATATCATTAATGACCAACATTTTAAGCAAAACTAAACTGTACCGTCAAAATTTTGTATACAAACTTGGTAATGACGGCACAAATATGTTTTCAGATATTAAACGTAGTTTAACTTAGATCTCAAAAACCCAGCCTTAAGTGACTTGCTTACACAGAGAAAAATTGTGAGTAAAATTGTCGAAAAGAAGGTCGATTTCACATTTTTAGGTAGCGATTTTACTTTATAGTTACTTTATGATCATTTAATATGATTTGCGAACAACACTTTTCTCTCTAATAATTTCTATTATTCATGTTAATTTAACATTCCACTAAAGTTAGAGCTAAATGATATTGATATTGAAATAACACTACGAATCACGTTGAGAAAGTGAACTCAAATTGAAACAACGTGAATTTTACGTAGAATCAATTCGATTTGAGTGTGGAATTACAGTGAGAAAAAGATTCAGAGACAACATATCGCGACTTTAGGACAACAAGGATCTATTAGCACCTTTAACTACATGTGCTAAGGTCGCAATACGTATTTATTTTAGAATAATTCTAAACACCTACCCCCGTACTAGATAGAGAGAGAAAGAATAGTATTAAGTAATTTCCTGTTACACATATTTCACTTTCTTGTATTCCCCTCCCAGTGGGAAAATGTAAACAATACATATCTTGTAAAGTATTTGATTCCAGAATTCATTATTCGTAGCACAGAACATGTTCTAAGATTGTAATAAATTATCTTAATGTATCCTGCGAATGAATCAAATAATACATCATTTACAACAAAAAGAGAAGCCGACATAAAGGCGGCAAACTATAACGGATAATTATAAAGAAAATATGCAAAAAAAAGTACGAATAATAGTCACGAACAGACTCAATACATTCCTTGTTCTGCAAATGTGTAATTATTGGGTCAGATAAAATAACCTTCTTGAATATAATGAATACATTATAATTCTTTCGAAAATAATACATTTGGGTTGTTCATGGAAGGCGGATTATCAGGTTGTATAGTTATGTAGTTATATTTTCGGCAACAAAATATATTTAAAAAATTTAAATATATGTATTTTGTTGTTGTGAATTTAACCAAATAACTATATAACCTGATAACCAGCCTTCCGTGAACAACCCAATTATTTTTTTATATGTTTACGTAATCAATTCCTCATTTTCCCGCTGGGCTTTGTTTACAGAAGTAGTCACAATTAAAACACACCAGCAGAATGTCCCGATATGGTTTTCATATTTAACAAAAAGAATACGGGAATTTTCCTTTTTCTTATAAATTATTTTAAACGGGAAAATTCAAAAAATTATGTTTTTCTTCTTGTAGTGTTGTTGTTGTTTCTGCGCAAAAGAAGTAAAGCTGAATTTAATGGAATCAATACTGAACAATTTATTCTTTTTTATTTAATATGAAACAATGATCAGTTCAAATAAAGTTTATACTTTTGCAGAAACTAACTATGATTTTAAATTTTATTTAAGATTGGTACTTGGTACACTTGGTGTTCTTTACCTCTCAACAAGCTGGACTTTATGTTGTTCTCAACTTATCTCTCTCGAAAACAACATAAGATAGGGCTTATTAGAATTTACCTATCTACAGAGGAAACCAATCCGATTCCAACAGAATAAAAAACAGTATTTTTTAAATAAGTGACTTGGTGCAGTTTTCTTCACACCTACAGAATTATAAAAATGTTCAAGTCCAAGATCAATTTTATAAAAATATATTAACTAACATTTTTTTATTTTCTCGAATTTATTCTATGAGTTAAATTCCAGTTATGTATTTTATAAAGCTTTTTGTAATAGCTCTATTCCTTAAATTTTATTTTAGAAATTACTTTATACACTACCAGACTATTATATTGTATTTTCTTGTTACATTTTACCTTAGCTTTCCGTTGGATAGCAATGAAGTATATTTATGTACAGAAAAATTTACAATTATTAGACACCAGCAGAATGTAATGCATTTTCTGGCCCGCTACGGCCTTCGTCAGCATTCGTTGTGTCACACTGGATAGTGATACTTTATAAATTTAATGTATTTAACTCAACTATTTTAACAAATAGATATTGGGAATTATTTCTTTTCATAAGCAACTTTATTATTATATAAATATAAAAAAATGTTGAATATAATAAAGTTGCTTATGAAAAGAAATAATTCCAAATATATTAATTATTATTACTAATTGTCAACTAGTTGACAAATTTGTTGTTTCATTCAATATTTTATTTTAAAAATATTTTTGAAATTTAAAAACCAAATATCCCTGAAAAAGCTAAAAAGACGGCAAAATTTTTGATTATTTGATATTTGAACAATGTAAGAGAGTTATGTTTACGGTAATCTTTACAAAACAGATTTTGCAAGATTTGTCTTTTACAACGTTACTTCAGTTTTATAACTAATAATTACACTGTGTTAGAACTTAAAACTTTTTTTATCAAGCGGGATACTTAGCGGGTTAACCTTATTCGGGTATGCTAAATCCAGTGATGCTAGCTAGCCGTTATTTTGAAAATGGAGGAGGTTACACAAAATATATTCGCGTAACTCAAAACGGTTTAGTTTTTTTTTTAATCTGCGTAATCGTTTTGGAAAATAATTTTTAGCAAATTTGGCTAGCAAAATATAACTTATTAACAAAATTTCGAAATTTTTGTTTTTTAAAACGGCATAAAAAATTGGAAAATGCAGCTATGTTTCCAGTTTTTTCTGAAAAACAAAGTTCCAAACAAAATAAGCCATAAATGATTAAAATCTGTCTACAACTTTTGATTTTTTGATTTTATTCACAATAGATGCAACATTTAAATTAAGCTAAGAACTTAATTAAACGCCATATTTGTATGAGAGCTCCCTTAAGACTGGAGATAAAGGTCAGGTATGTTTTGAGAAAATGTTCAGGATGAAAAACTAATGGAGGTCGGATATGCATTTTATCCCCCTAGGGACGACAGTTATGGGACCTTTTTCTCAAATATATTTCTAGCCTGAATCCTTAAGAACTGAAGATAGCGGGTAGGCATGTTAGAAGCAAATGATGGGGATGAAAAACAATATGTCCCTATAGGGACATCCTAATTTAGAAATTGCATTAAGTCGCCATATTTTTATGGGAGCACCGGGTGGAAATAAAGAGCAAGTATGTTTTGAAAAAATGTTAAGGTCAAAATCTAAAAGACTCCTAGGCAGTTATAGAACTTTTTCTTCAGTATATATGAATTATATTCTTATATACAAAAGTATGACTCATTTGGTAATTAAAATGGGCCCAAAAGGTATATTATTTTACCTAGTACCCATACAAATGTCATCCCGGAATAGAAGTTCCTTTATAATTCATTTTGTATTCTATGGAATGGAAAGTGTTTTCCTCTAAAAAATAAAAAATAAAACCGAAAAAAAATCAAAAGTATTTAAAACATTTATTGTTATCAAAATCAAATTTTTTAGTTTAATTATGTTTTACAGACCATTTTTGCCTAAAATTTTATAATCCGATTTTAGTAGAGCTAGAATAGTGAAGGATATATACGCTTTGGCAATGCCGACTTCAGGAATCTTAATTCTTCTTTGTTGACTTTATCTTTGTAAAGAAACCAATTACAAATGTATTATTAGGATGTTTATTTTGTAGTTTTCGTTTTCACGTGTTAGTTTTGGCATTTTGGATAAAAAATTTCACTACAGGTTTGGCTTCGTTTTAGGTTTTAGAACCATAGTAGTGTAAAAATAGTTTAAAGCTTTAGGACTAACTCCCTTATTTTGTAAAATATTCAGCTCACTTAAAAAATGTTTTCATACAAATATTTTAAAAATAGAAATATTTTATATGAAAAATTTTTAACCCAAGGTATTTACAAATAAAATGTTTGAATGATAAGATAAATAAAAATGTGTTTTTTAGCGCATAGTTTTGTAATAATTTGGCAACTTCGAAAGGTCCAACTATGTTAGTCGGGTTCCAGACTTGCAATTTATGTTGCAGCAATTCTTAAGTTAATGTTGAGAGAGGTGAGCAAATTTGGGACGGGGTACTCATCTCACCAATCAAATCAAGAATTGCTGCAACAAAAATTGCAAATCCGCACCACGACTTAATATTTTTATAATAGTGAATTATTCAAACGAGCTTATACCCCTTTCAGACTTGGCGAGTTACTTGCGCAAGTCTCTTGCTCATCTCTTGGTTTATAGACATTAGCGGTAAGGTGGCGCTAAGGAAAAAAAAATCAGTACAGACTTTGTTGTAATCGGAAAGAAACTTACGCAACTAACTTGCTGAGTCTGAAAGGGGTGGTCTTCGAAAATATGACTTTTGGCCAAACTCTAATTTTTAGGTAGGACACTAAGCCCCTCATAAAAATGTTTTGTATATACTTATAATATTTAAGCTTAGATTGCTCGATATTTTTAATTTTTCAACAGCTGTAGTAAACTTGGATATATTAAGCTTGTCTGCGCACAGCTGCGTTTTAAAATTTGTTGACCGCAACCCATCATGGACTAAACTAGCACAATGTAATATCCCTTACGACTTTAGAGTTGCGAACTGCTTGGTGGCATGTATGTGTTCTTCGGTGATATTGTGGTTGTATGCCGACCGAATTAATAAATGCCCGCGTAGGCTTTCACAATTTACATAAGATCTGGCATATAAACAAAATATCACAAAAGTTGAGAATATTTAACTGTAGTAAGAAATAAGTTTACCTGTATTGCTGTACTACATGACTGACCCTTAACAAATCTAGGCTTTTGTTAATCGTTGTCTGAGACAAATCATATGGTTCTTCTACTCAAATCGAATCTGAAATGTGGCACTGTGGCAACAAACTAACAGTCGTTAAACAGGAAATAAGAAGACATAAATGGACATGGATCGGCCAGCAACGGAAACCGCTAGAAATTAAAGCCCCTGCCCATAATAGAAGAGAATGGGGAGGCTTTGTTAGCGCACTATATTCTTCGCGAACTTTTTTTTAAGTATATTTAACATGTAGATACATAAAGAAAATGTATTATATTGTCATAATGTAAGAATTGTAGCATTCCAATTTGAAACATTTCGAACATCGCTTAGTCAATTGCTCTTTCATAGTTTTGGAGCTCGTTAAGTCTTTTATACTAAGCCCAACATTTTTAATTCCCTTTTATTACAAGCCTACACTGTATATAATGTAAAATTCAAGTACCAGTTTTTTCTTCTCCTACTTTGATTATATCCCTTAGCTCATTTATGACTAGTGGCAAATGGCGCCAGTTCATTTAACATTGGCATTTGTCCTGTGGTTAGAATCCTGCCATTGCTAAAAATTTCCTTTATTTTTTTTTGTCGTTTGTCCACATTTTGTTTTGTAATTCCATTATTATGTCTGGTTGACATTTTCATTTTTTACAACGTAATTTTTTGGTGTATTTGCTTGTTTGTATATTGTAGCGATTTTATGTGATTTTACATTGTGGTCTCAGCATATCGAGTGATAAATGAACTTGTCTAGTGGCAAACGAAAATTGAAATAACAACAATAATGCCGCACACATAGAGATTAGAGTTTGTTTCGGCAAATTAAATAGATTTTAATTTTCGTTTTCCCGGGAAATGAATGAGGGATTGCAGGAAACTTTTTTTTTAATAATAATTAAGAAACTGAGAAAAAGGTACTTAAGCTCACTTGTCAATGCAGACACAAGTTATATAATAGTCATTTTACAAACTTTGGCAATTATAGATATTAACATAAGGAGAGTTTTTGATAAGCCTAACCAACACCACAGCTTGATATTTTTCTAGTTGCTCCAGACGTCTAAAAACTTGAAGGCTGCACAGAAAGAAAACTGAATTTAATTATTTCTTCCACTTACTTTTATTACGAGTCGTACTTTTTAAATTTTACCACGAATAGCACTTAAGAGAACTTAAAACAATCCTAAGTGCCATTATTACAACTTGCCGTTAGTTAAACGTGGGATTTTGTCTGCCCGATAAATATTTAGCTTTGTATTATTTCAAATCCCATTTTTTTAACTCTTATTATTAATAATAATAATAACAATACCTAATGGAGAAAAAACAATAAATTAAGGTTTTACAATGCAAAGCCATTTATTGGTCCGACAAAATCCTGCCGTTAACTCACGGCAAGTTGTAATAATGACCCTAATAGCCTTTTTATACTGATCGACATCTAACATCTACCATCCAATTGCGAAGATGTTAACATCTTCCCATAAGAAATACATAGGGATAAAAATCAACCTCGTTCAACATCTTTATAAGATGAACCAATCTCATTTTATTCCATTCTACATCTTTCGATTATTTTAGTGTCATCACTAGAAAAGTGCCAAATATTCTATGACAAAATTAGAGAAAATGCTTTTTTTTGAATAAATTTATTTACTATGTTTTATTTTTATTTGTTAAATTTTATTTATTTATTACTTTTTTGTTTGTGCTTTTGTTTGCTAAATTTTATTTCTAGGTTACGTTTTTGTGTGTTCTTTGTACATCATATCATTTTCAGGTTTGATTGATGGTAGATGTTAGATGTGTACAATGTAAACGCTTGTTTCAAAATTTCTACATCTTCTATACGTTTCACCTAAATGTCGTCAGTGTTAAAAGCCTAAAAATATGATTACTTTTGCAAACCTTTAACTTTTCGTTTCAGGCAAACGCATGTGTTTGTAAAAGTACAACAAACAAATAAGAACACTACAAAAATAGGAAAAAATAAAACTGTTTGCTGGATTTGTGTAGCAATAAAAACAACATACAAGAAGAAAACCACATTACTTTCACGTTTAAAAAGTAAAATAAAAAGCAAAAATTCCCGGTTTCTATTTGTTAAAATGATCAAGCATTTGATGTTTTTGTCAAATTTTCCAAGAAGAATAATTACGAAAACTATATCGGGCATGCTGCTGGTGTCTTACCTTCAAACATATTTAGTGAAACAAAGTAGAGACTGATATAATAGCTCACTACCAATTAACCTAAAAGGGCTTTATATGGTACCTTTATATAGAACTTAGCTTAATTTTTATTTTTCTTAAATTCCTGGCAGAAGAAAAGTTTCAAAATTTAGAAATTAAATTTTGGTAAATCCTCCAACATAAAACAAAATTTAATTAATTTATATTTATAAATATTCCCCTATAATAAAATAAATAAAAATCAATTATTTAAAATAATATAATAATTTTATTAATAAACAATACATATATATTTATACATTACTAGCTTAACCCGGTGCGCTTCGCTACACTAGCAATTGTGTTCAGATATATGGTATTTAATATGTCTTCTATGAGGGGTACTGCTCCTAGTCTGTCTACCCCGCACATTTTTATATTGAAATTTATAGTTTACTATAATAGTAGCTTTAACCACGTTTGAAGACTCTCCCTTTAATAGTTCTTCAGTTGAGCGATATTTAATGCATGCATCCTATGGGAGGTATTTCCCCCCCTGCGCATACCCGCTTTATTTTTATTTTCAAAAGTGTAGTATACCATAAGAGTTACTTTTAGAAAGTTTGAACATTCTCACTATTACAGTTCTTAAGATATGCGATGTTAAACATTGGCGTCCTATGGGGTATTCCTTTACCCCCGCTCCTATTTTATTTCGATTCCGGGGCTCAGAAGATCCTACTACAAAAAGTTCAGCAAAATGCGTGCAGCGGCTCTTAAGATATGCGATAATTAATATTGGCATCCTATGGGGGGTACCAATTCCCCTGCCCCTATCGAAAAAATAAGTAGCCTATTTTATTTTTAGGGCTCACGTGATGTTACTGTAAAAATTTCAGGAAAATCGGTTCAGTATAATATTGGCATCCTATGGGGGGTACCAATTCCCCTGTCCCTATCGAAAAAATAAGTAGCCTATTTAATTTTTAGGGCTCACGTGATGTTACTGTAAAAATTTCAGGAAAATCGGTTCAGTATAATATTGGCATCCTATGGGGGGTACCAATTCCCCTGCCCCTATCGAAAAAATAAGTAGCCTATTTTATTTTTAGGGCTCACGTGATGTTACTGTAAAAATTTCAGGAAAATCGGTTCAGTAGTTTCGGAGTCTATAAAGCGACAATCAAACATACAAACATACAAACATACATAATTCATTTTTATATATATAGATAGATATAAAAATGTTTAAATTTCCAAATACTTTCGAAATCATACCTTTAAAGTAATTTTGAAAATTATTTTGTTATTTTTCTTTAAAAAGGGAATACCCTGAATCCCGGAAAATTAAAAATTATTTCCCGTGAAGTGAAAAAGTACAGGAATAAATTACTCTAATAGAGATACCTAAAATACCATAAGTATTGTATTATTAGTAGACATTACGCCAAATTGATTTAGACCACACATACATTGAAACAAATAAATAAAAACCTTACACACACGAAATCAATACAATTTTGCAGACAGGGTAATGAATACATTGAGGTACGGAAATTTTTGAGTTGGATTTTTGATTTATGTATTTGGAAAAGGTACTTAAGATTCTGGTCAAGAGGAAAACAAATAAGTAACATAATTTACTGGAAAAAAACAGAAACATTAATTAAAAAGTAAGAAAACGTTCTATTTTTGTCAGTATAGATAAAATAATGTGAAAGCGCCGCCTTTATATGATATCTAACGGCAATTATGGGCCGCAAATAAATAAGATTTATTTATAACGAATTATATGACGGTTCAATTACACTGTGCTAGAACTTTTTTTGTGATAAGCGGGTCACCTGTTAAAACCTAATTCGGGTACGCTGGAACTAGTTTTTTAGTTAAGCTCTCGTTTTCGAGAAATACCGGTATTTCGAAAATGGAGGAAGTTGATTTATATAAAACGATTTTTGGCAAAAAAATAATTTTTTAATAAAATTTCGAAATATTTGTTTATTAAAAATTCATAAAAAATTGGAAACTGCAGCGGCTATTCTTCTAATTTTTTCTACACCTTTAGAAAGCAAAGTTCCAAACAAAATCTCGTAACAACTTCTAATTTTAGTCACAAACATGAAAAATGCTAATCGGACTTAAGAATTTAACAAAACGCCGTATTTGAGCCCCCCTTAGGGGTGGTGATAAAGTGCAGGTATGTTTCGAAAAAAACTAATGGAGGTCGGTCATACATTTTATCTCCATAGGGGCTACTCCTAGACAGTTATAGGACGTTTTCTTCAGTATATCTGATTTGTTTTTTTTTTTAATATTATAGCTACTTTAATGCGACCTTAAGTTGCATGTACACGACATGTTTTTTACATCTGACTTGCCAACTCTTCAAGTCACATGTAACTGTGCAAGTCTGTCAAAATTGCTGTTTTACATAAGGTTTATAATATTTGTTCACAAACGTACATGTAATTTGTTTCTGACTGTTGAAGATTACACATTTATCATAATTCATATGGCAACACGATTGCATACTATACTGATTACTTTTTATAGTACAAAGTAATAAAAATTACAACTCTGTAAATCTATGTATGTACAAATTATGAACTTAGCTTTTAAGATTTTACTCTCTAATAAACGGTTGAATTAAAAAGGTTGTGTTTTATTTGTGTGCGGAGAAGTTATAGTGTGTTTATGAAAGTAAAAACCTAACACTGACATTGTCTCTGTTTTTTCGTATAGTTAATGCAGAAACTTATCGGTTTCAAAATAGCGTTTTGCCGCCAGAAAAATGCTTATTTGCACCATAAAAGAGTTTAGCTATCTCAACATTTTTTTTCCTTTAAATTCAAAGAAACCAATTAAGGATATTATAATGAAACGTTTTTATGTATACATACCTATATGAAAATAATTTATATTCAATGGTGAAATGATCATACACATATCGATATTGTGAAGTATTAACTTCCGACGGCTTATGATTCTGTCAAAAGTGCACCGCCGCTTTCTTCTCAGCATAGATTTCTGACACAGATGATGTCAGATGGTTTGTCAGAAGAAAATAGAGCACGCTCTTATTGAAAATTTGGCAGATGACTTTGCATCTGACTTTTACAGATGCAATATTTTAAAGGTAACACACCACATGTACAATGTATTTTGCATGTATTTTTAATTTGACAAGTCAGATGTAAAAAACATGTCGTGTACGGGCACCTTTAGTGTTTGTTGTTTACAAAAACGCATAAAAACACTCGCATATAATGTACCCACCCCCACCACTAGTGGTGAATGAGGTTTTTCCATTCCGTGTAAAATTTTTTTATATATATTCTGGCTCCTTGAGTAATTCTAAGTTAGCCATGTTCGTCTGACTGTTTTCCGCCTGCTGAAACCATTTTGCCCCATTTAAAGCATTAATCAAAAATAAAATCAGTTTTAATTAAAAATGTTATCATGTGAATTAAACGTTTAATCAAGTGAATTAAAAGTTTAATTGATACTATTAAATTGCGCCAGTTTAATAAAACGTTTAATTCACTTGATTAAATTTTTAGTTAAGACTGATTTTTGATTAATGCTTTAATTGGGGCAAAAATGTTTTCTGTGCATGCAATTTCACAGTTATCGGTCCATAATTTACCTTATGTGCCATAGCCGCTATAACAAATTTCGCTACTATGTCGAAATTTGTTCAAATTTAGGTTTTTTATACCAGTAAACACTCTACAGAATTTTGTGGTGATTTACTAAAATTTGCTCAAATATAGTTTTATATAACTAGAAATAAAAGCATAAAGGCTTTTGATTGTCGGTCAATAATATAACATATATATTTCTAAACCGTGACGAATTTTAGTACTTTTTTTTAGTAGTTTTAGTTGTTTTTATAATGATTAATTCATAATTTATAGACTATAGGGCCCACGCCTGAAATATTCTAGCTGTCGGTCGTGGTTTTCAAAGATTCGTTACAGCTGAATATACAAAGAGGAAAGGAAACTAATACTAAACTTGTCACGTGATAAGTCACTTTAACATGGTGATGTCCTACGAGGGGTTAATTGGTACCTGTTTGACAATTTGTAACAGGTCACTAAAATAAACTTAATATACACATCCAATTTCGGTTAAAATAATGCATGTCACAGATATTATCACAAATGAACCATGATAGATCAATATGATAGATCCCCTTTATATAAAGAAAAAGAACTACACGCAGAGAAAAAACTTGTTTTATGAATGGTCACTACGACCACTTTTATTCATATTTGCCTAATATGTTTACTTGAAAAAATATTTTTTCTCCTTAACATTTTTTAATTCTCTTTAATAATATTATATGGTGTTTTACACCTAAAAAGTTACCGTGATCTAGCTAAACATATTAAATTATGTGAAATATTTGCTACTATAATATATATATTTTCAACTATACAAATCATAATATCTAATCATAATATTAGCTGTACACAAAAGATATGTTTGATACCATCATTTTTGTTCGCTTCAAAACACAATCTCTAAATGAGCAAACATTTATTGTCAAAACAAACAGTGTGCGTTTATAAAGCAAATAAGATCTTCTTCCACGTCATTTTCCGTCTGCGAGAGTCAGTTAATCGGGAAACATGAATGACTACAAAATAATAAAAGTTTTTCGGGTGAAAAATTGCACGGCCTGATTGCAAAATTAAGGAAATAAATTATTATACGTTAATTGAAACAGGTTAGTTATATATGTATAAATGTATGTATTTAATTTTATTTTATTTTTATATATGATACCAAATATTTTTAATAAGACATGAAATTTTTTAAATAAATTTTTCTATTGGTTTTATTGTCTTTGCATGGTGTTGGGAAATATAGAAACATTAGGAAGATCATTTGGGTTTTTCTTCTAAACCCAATAATATTTTTGGGACGAAAATAAGCTATAAAATTGTCCAAACATGTATTGTTACTGAAGACGTGTTTGACACAATCATAACCACAAACATTAATGACAGTTTGCGACTGTGATTGTATCAACAATGTTTTTTCTTTGCGTGTAGAGAGAAGCAGCCACTACCCGCACAACATCCATTCACATGAATAGTTTTGTGCCGATGACCTTTCCTCTGGGCCAACTACACTCTAAACACATTATATATCAGTTAAGTGATAGTTCTTGTTTTCACTTATCACAATTCGTTCCATTTAATTATAAAATGTTGTTCACTGGTCACCGGATAAGTGCTTTAAGAGCAATTGACACTAATTTCCCGCATGGGTAGGACTCTTACTTGTTTTTCCATATAAATAACATGTAAGAATTATTCTTTAGTATTTTGCAAATAAAACTTAAAACAATTAATATAACAATTTTGATGGGCATTAATTATCTTGTAGAAAATAAGATTTTACACAAAAACAATTTAAATAATTTTTTCGTAAAAAGTTTTCAGACTTTGAAACTAAACACCTTATCATGCAAAAAATTTTACAATATTACTTACGTCTAGAGTCCACTTATTTATATGGACATCACCACTTCCGTAAAGAGCGATAACAACCACAGGCAGATTCCAGGTATAAATAATACTATGAACTATAATATAAAACATACCAGAATGAATCACCTCATACTTGTTTCTCTTAATAGCACTCACCCTGTAGGCTTAACGAAAGATAAAAAAAAAAAAAAATAATTTATTTTAGTGAAATAGAGTAGAGAATAGAATAAAAAACATTTATCATTTGTGAATTTCGATGTTTTTGTTAAATGAAAAGAATTTATTGGAATTTTTATAGGATTTTATTTTATGTTTTTTTATTTTTTTTTATTTAAAAAATATATAATTTAACTACAATTAGTGTTTTGTTAACAAAATATGATTAAATTAGTGTTTTGTGTATTGACTAGAAACAAAAACAAATAAATATATTTCTTGCTTAACACACTTAAATTTAGTTTTTAATATAAAACTTAAAACTCTTTCCGGATAATTTCTTGCTTTAGCATTTTTACTGAAATCTTATCAGTTTCCCTTCAAAAAACAAAAATCCTGGTGCTGTTTAAAAGCAAAGGGGACAAGTGCAAAAGTAAAATATCTGAGTAATTTTATTTTAAAATTTTTTCTTTTGTTATATTTAAATATATACTTAATATTAAAGTTAAGGTCAATATAGAGCAATTGATGTCTGATTTTTTGTCAAATAATGTTACATAAGTAGAAAGAGTTGATTGTTATATTTTACTCACTTTTTTAGGCTTGGCATTTGTACCCCTTTGCCTTTCAAACCCACAATTCTTTTTCGTTTTAATTTAAATTTAATCTAAATATTTAACAATAAATTTAAATTATTTTCTGTTTTCTTCACTAAAATTTAAATAAATGTAATTGATTTTTTGTGGCTTATTGATATATTCTTTTTTCTAAAATAGTTTTACTTACATTTAGTTGCTAAAAAATAGAACAATTTTTTTGTTTTTTTTTCGAGTATTTAGTCGATATTTTAGTTTTTTCCATATTTAAATTACAAATCATTTATTTGGTTCCAATTTTTTGCCAAAACATTTATCATGTTTTTATAAAGTTTTTTTTTCAAATTTTTTTAAATTAAGTTGCATATTGTATTATATTTTTGATATTTTCTCTAACACTTATGTAGTAGAAAATATTTTACAAATAAAAACCACAATTTTTTTTATAAAATGTTTTTAAAAGAAGAAAAAATTCGTACCCACTTTGGGTTGATGGACCTTATTTAAGATAATCTGGTGCAATGAAAACGTACCAAAATTCTAATGTGTCTTAAAGTCAAAATTAAGGCAAATAAAAGAAATTCATTTAATTTGTTAAACAAAAAACAATATGAGGTTTAAAAAAGTTCAGTAGTCGAATTTGCAAAAAGAACCGAATACGTGCCTCATATATTTTTTCGGAGTACAACATCGGCTACTTTGTATGTGTCTGCATAAGCTGAATACTCGTAGTTACATGGTGACTCATTATTTCTATTTATTATGCTTACTTGTTCAAGTTTCAAAAAATTCGCTTAAATAGACATTCAAAATTCGAAAAAGTTTGAAATAAAATGATGTACAATATTATAAAGTAAGATAAAGATGTGCTTTGCGGTATTAAATATCCCAATAAAAAATTTTCTTGTCTTGCGAAGCACTAATGGTAAATTTTAAAAAGTAAGCACACACCCAGCAAAAACTTTACTTACCTGGTAAGTTAGTAAGTAATGTTGGACACATATAAACACTACATATTTTTCGGCTGAATAACTGCTTATTTTTGTTCGAGTTGTCCACAGAATTCAGTACTAACAATAAACTTACTAGAAGTCACAAAATATCTAGTTTCACTACCAGTAAGTTAAATTGTAAATACTTAAAATATACTTACTGGAAACCAAAAAATAACTAGTTTTTATTTAATTGGCGCTAGTTAATAGACCTAATATGTAATTATGGAAGTAGTTACTAGTAAGTCCGTACTGAAAAAAGCACAACTAATTAGTAGTTATTGAGCTGATTGTTAGTAAGCAAATATTCAGAAGTGAAAATAATAGAAGCGGAAAGTACTTACTAGGGAGATCGAACGGTTATTATTCGACCGGTTTTAACCGGTTATTTTAGCTTTGTACAAGTCGGTTATTTTAAAATGCCAATTTTTCGAATATCGAATAAACCGGCTATTTTGATATATAAAACCGCCTTTTTAATAATGTGTAATTTATATACATTTTACTTACTGTTGTTGCGAATGTACCCGTAATTTAAGTATTTTTTTGATTGAATATTGGTCAACTCAAACTTTTTATGAAGAATGTCAGAACAAAATGTAACAGATGTCAAAAACATTGTGAACAATATAAATACAAATCCCTTATAAGCGTGAGTGTTTTTGTTAGTTAAAATGTAAATAGTAATTTGTGCGAGAGTATTCTAAATAAAAAATATATTTATATATAAATGTTATCTCTAGAGATAATTTTAACGGAATTAAAAAGACAAAGTTAATTGCTTGAAGTGCCCTAAAATTATATGTTGCAAAGGGTTTTCCACGTTACGTTTTATTAATCACCTTTAATTAGTCCGCATGCTTGACAATAATGTACTCCAAGTAAAACTTAACTCCTTTCGAAGTATTTAGTTCTAAAGAGACGACAAATAATGCTTAAGGTAGCATATCTTCATGCTTAAAACTACAACATTCCGGCGGAATCAACGATTTGGAAAAACTTCATCAGTTTTATTATATTATTGTTATATTAATTAAAACACCAAGAACTAATAAACTAAATTGAAGAACTCAAACAATGTCATGGAAGGTCTGAAATTGTGGTCGACGAATTGACAAATATTTCATGCAAAAAGCATTTTCATACTATTCGTTTTTCTAATACTGAAACAAAATAATTTGAAATATACGAGTACAATCCTGCTAAGAGGTTTTGTTTGCAACTTTTCAAAAATATGGTTGAAGCCTACTGATTCATATAAACATGCTTTACTCCCAACAAATTAAAGCTCATTTAAAATAAATTTGGTAGAAACTTGTAAGCCGATTATGGCCCATAGGCTAGGTTACAAAAATTTGATAAATAGATAAATAAATAAATATCTCAAATAATCACGCAGAGAAAAAACATGATTAATGAATGGTCACTACGACCATTTTTGTTCATATTTGCCTAATATGTTTACCCTCATAAATTAATTATAGTCTTAATATAACTTAAAAAATTGTTTTTGTCCTTAAGATTTTTAAATTCACTATAATAATATTATATGGTGGCTTACACCTATAAAGGTACTCTGGTCTAGCTAAACATATTAAATTATTTGATATGTTAGCTACTATAATATATATATTTTTAACTATACAGTTAAAATCATAATATTAGTTGAATACAAAAGGCATGTTTAATACCATCATTTTTGTTCGCTTTAAAACACAATCTCTAAATGAGCAAACATTTATTGTCAAAACAAACAGTGTGCGTTTATAAAGCAAATAAGATCTTCTTCCACGTCATTTTCCGTCTGCGAGAGTCAGTTAATCGGGAAACATGAATGACTACAAAATAATAAAAGTTTTTCGGGTGAAAAATTGCACGGCCTGATTGCAAAATTAAGGAAATAAATTATTATACGTTAATTGAAACAGGTTAGTTATATATGTATAAATGTATGTATTTAATTTTATTTTATTTTTATATATGATACCAAATATTTTTAATAAGACATGAAATTTTTTAAATAAATTTTTCTATTGGTTTTATTTTCAGACCCATATAACATGTTCAAATAGATATTTTGCATGGTGTTGGGGAAAATAGAAACATGGTTGGGAAGATCATTTGGGGTTATCTTCTAAACCCAATAATATTTTTGGGACGAAAATAAGCTATACAATTGTCCGAACATATATTGTTACTGAAGACGTGTTTGACACAATCATAACCACAAACATTAATGATAGTTTGCGATTGTGATTGTATCAACCATGTTTTTTCTTTGCGTGATAAACTTATTAAATTCATATAATTTTATATTTGCTTTTGCAAAACGTTTGTCTAGATCAAACATCATTTATAGTTTTTAAATTACATTATACAATTATCTTCTTACAAAAAAAGTTTAGTAAATAAATAGAAATTGTTAAAAAAAATGTTAAAGTTTGATCAATTTACTGGCCACACTTTTCTTGGATTTTATCGTCAAATATTTATTAGGTCTAAATATACCTTAAGTCATGTCTTTGAATTTTGTTGGTTCCTTACTTTTGTGAATGGTTTTGTTTTTATTCAAATTAACGTTTTATTACAAAAACTTATTTGATTGTAGTGTTTTTATGTATTCGAATTAAAACCGGGTAACCGGTTATTTTAAAAATGTTTAACCGAAAACCGGGTTTTTTAAAATAGCAACTATTCGTAATATTCGAAAACCGGTTATTGAAAAAAGTCGAATAATCGATATCCCTAGTACTTACTGAGGTCATTAGAATTAAGTACTTATTGAGGGTTTCAGAATAATGACAATTGTATTGACAACTACTTACCAGGTAACATATGAAATAACTACTACCTATTACCAAAATTTAAAAAGTTTTTCCTGGGCATTTATGCGCTACGCAATAATACATACAGAGATACAATTAGGTAAGTGAACGAAGTCTTTATAAATTTAAAAAATATATATAACATTTGAAGAGCCACGACATTCCTTTACTACGAAGGAGGTTTGTAAGGGAGTATATTAAAGAATAACGGTAACATTTAACAATTTGTATATACGCTGAATAAAGCTCTTTCTGTGTCAAAAATTTATTGCTTCAAAGTGGGAACTGGCCATATAAAATTCATGTCTTCCGTAAGCGATATGGTAAGCGAAACTTTTTGGTTCTCCTTTACAAAGCAGCTTCGTTGTAAGCTCTATTTTTTATTGGGATATTTCAGAATACAGGAAGTGTAAAAAGTTAGCGAATTTATCGTTGTTTATATATAATATAAAAAAAAGTACCAAACTTTTATATTACACTTATCCACAATCTATGCGGTGTTAAGAGTCCTAAGTAAGACAACCTTTTTTTGTTATTCTTCTGAGTGAGTGTTTTAAAAAAAGGAGGATTTAAAAAAAGAATCTACAACCGTTGACAACACATACAATTTTTGATTTATTAAAAGACAATTTTCAAGCAAATATGTATTCCCCCAAAAAAGTAAATATGAAAGACAATAGCTTTGTTTCTTTACTTTTTGGGTAAAGTTCGTGAAAATGAGAGCAAGCATAAATTTCTCTCACAATGATACAAAATTACCCAAAAGTACGGGAACAGAAAAAACCATTTTAAGCACAAAATAAAAACTCAAAAGTGTTTTGACAGTCTTAACAAACCAATAAAAAGTTCGCCACTTTTGAAAAATTGTATATTATCTGTCGAAATAAACTACTATTAACAAAAATAGAACAATACAAACACTTTTACAACAACTTACATTGTTTTTCTTGATATTTTAATATAAAACCTTTTTATTTAATAACACTATTTTATTCCACAACACTTTCCAAAATTTGTTCATTAGCATTTTTTCCATACCTTTTTTTGTTTTGTTTATGTTTTACAGCTGTTTAACAATTTACACGAAGAAAAAGTTTGGGCTGTTTCGTGCAAGAAGAAGAAGAATTTAATTCTCTCAAACTCGCTCTCTTTTACACAAATTTAAAGTACGGGAACGCTTTTCGTGCAAATTGGGATCCTGAGGGATCCCAAAGTAGAGTAAAGAAACAGAGCTAATATAATAAAGCTTGGGAAAAGGATTACTGGGCTATTGGTAAGTACGTATGATGCATCGAAGTATTTAACAAATGATGCATCAAAGCATTAGAAGACAACAGCATATTGTTCTGCTTGTAATTCCTCTCTGGAATCGCATAGGGCGAGTATTTTCAACAAATTACTTGGCTAAAACAAAGCTTCGTTATAAAATGCAGTACGAACTTTTCGAGGCACTACTAAGACAAACATCTACCTTAATATCAACAATATATGTTGCCAAAATTGTATTCCAACCAGTGTGGCCATTTCGGCATTTTTGCAGCTAAATTTAGCATTACAAATTTCTATTTTGCTGCAAATTTTTCATTTAGCAGTTGGCATTTTATTTCACATTTTTTGAAAATGTTTTATTGATATAGTTTTATTGATTTTACTTAAAAAAAATTATAAATTATAATAAATTTTGACTAAAAATAGCTGTATCCACTGTATGAAAGTGGATAATTCTTATGTTAAGAAACATCTTACCTGTTTTGTAAAAAAATACTATATTCAGAGAATATTAGAAATGCCCTTATCATATCGATTGTAAATATTATTTTCCCTTTGATATTACGATATAAAAGTACAATGAAATTTCACTTTGTATTAAGACAAAAATTCAATGGTGTAAATGTTTGAAAAAATTGTTTGAAAAAATTGTTTGATCTAAACTGCGGAAAAATAATAATTCTAAGGCTTCAACTTTTCTTAAACTATAAAAAATAAAATGATGTAACAAATTGTGTATATCGTGGAAATAAATCAACTACATGTGCTACATATTTATATGTATTAGATGCCTTACCAAAATCTAGCCACTTGTTTATATATAACCATTTATTTCCATTTCGTTACAAAATGAGTCAATGAAATGTATTAAGTTTCGAATAAAATTTCATACTAGTAATGCATTTTTAACAAATATCTTTAAAAAATTTAAGCATTATTTTAGCATTTTTTGGCCAAAACAATGTCGCAAACTTTGAAAGATTAAAAACGTCAAATTGTGCAAACTCTCAAGGTAGGTAATATTGATACACGTCAAATTTTTCGCGTGAAATAATAGATGTTGCTGTACATTATTCACAAATTGGAACAGGCTTTAAGGAGCAAATCAATCAGTAAACATTTGCGAAAAGTTTTTGCTCTAAATCTTTTAATTTCGCTCGCTCTATTCTAATTTCTAGCTGCGAACGTTTTGCGCTCAAAACCGCAACACAAAACTATATGGCAAAATCATTATTATTGCTTTAGATTTACTCACTGCAAGGTACAAACCAAGACAATTGAAAAAGTTACGTTTTGTTTATTTTCGTACTCTGGTTTACACAAGCACCAGATGAAATTACAATAAAGTACCAAACACATATCGGATCATTTTTTGTTGGAAAAAAGGTTGTAGTAAAACGTTTTTTAAAACATTTTTTAGATTAAAATAAATAAAAATTAATCAAGCTCGAGGCCAGTGTTTTTTTGTAAATAAATATTCCTTTTTATTTAATTCCGATATTTCGATCTTCGTTGAAGATCATCATCAGGGATTGTTTCCTTAAATTTAATTAAAAGAACAATAAAACATAAGTATAAGCATCATTATTATAAACATACAAATAACAACAACATATATAGACAACAATCACACAAATTTTGCTTTTTTAAACAGTTTTATACGTTCACAATATATTCACACACTCACAGTGAATTTTTATTAATACAAAAACTTAAAAATACATTGTGTACGTATCAACATCTAAAATAACACTAAACTTAAAAATTATTACTGCAGTTTGATCTTATTTACTAAGCCTCTGTAGTTATTAGCACACGAACACTCTACGTCACTCTTAAAGTTGACGCTCTTTTTTGTTGCTATGATGTGAAGCATCTCAAGCATGTATCGACGTTTGTAATTCGGCTCTGTTTGTAACACACCTACATTACTAAAATCAGGCGAGTGTTTGTTTTTGACACAGTGGTCCACAAGTGCTGTTTTAGGTGTTTCTCTACCGAGTTTTAATTTCTGATCAGATTTATGGCCTGCAATCCTAGTTTTTAGCTTGTTTTTTGTGGTTCCGATATAAACCTTGTCACAACTTTCGTTTAAATTTTCAATACAGGGTATATTATATATAACATTTGATTTTTCCATGTTCTGAATTTTATCTTTAGTTTTGCTGTATATTTTAGAGAGATTGTTGTCCGTTTTGTGTGCCATTCTAAAGTTTTCACCATTAAAAAGTTTGGATTTTTCAAATCTCTCTGATATTTCAGGTACATAGGTAAGGGATTTATAAATCATTGATATGTCAGTAACTTTCGAACGGTTTACAATTCTATTTTCATAGTCACGAATAAGTTTATTCGTAAGTTTTGTAGGAAAATTGTTGTCAAGAAGGATGTTTCTAATTTTAATTATATTATTTTTATGGAACTCCAAGTCACTAAGATTCAACACTCTTATTATTAAGTTTTTAGCCGTATTAATGATAACCCTTTTTGGATGTTTCGAAAAGTAGTTAATAATTCTACCGGAAGCTGTCTGTTTTTGGTACCAATCCATTTTTAAGTTATTCCCATCTCTGATTACAACGGTATCCAGATACGGTAATCTAAAATTGGACTCTTTTTCAGCTGTAAACTTAATACTATGGTGAAAACTATTTAAATTTGTCAGTATCTCCTCAATTGCACTTTCCCTTACTATACTAAAGATGTCATCCACATATTTCGTCAAAATCTTTGGTTTTTCCGCTAGCCTTTCAAACACCGTCTCCAACAATTTCTCCATTACAATATCTGCAACTATTGGCGATGCTGGTGATCCCATCGGTAGACCCTTCCTTTGAGTAAATATTTTACCATCATACTTAAAATACCGATTGTCCTTTATACAGAATTTCACAATACGTAGAAATAGTCCTTTTGTCATATTTGTAAACTTTTCAATTTCCTCCCATTTTTCTTCAATAATATTTAACGCTAAATCAACAGGGACACTGGGGAACAGAGAAACAACATCAAACGATATTAATCTTTCATCGTCCTGTATAGTCAAGTCTTTTATCTTATTCCTAAATTGCACCGAATCCTTAACGTTATATATCGAATTTTCCGTAATTCTTTTTAATATCACCGTGATATATTTGCAAAGTTCACTTGCTGGGGAATTTATAGAGGAACATATGGGTCTTAACGGGTAATTTTCCTTGTGTATTTTTGGGAGTCCATATATCCTTGGAGCTACCGACACTTCAGTTTTAAGTCTTCTCTTCTCTCTTTCAGAGATTATATTATGTTTAAACATTTCTTCCACTAAATCGTTATTAGTTTTTTGAAGTCCGCTTGTCAAATCCTTATTCAATCTCCGATGTGTCATCATGTCTCCTATAATATTCTTCATTCTCATATCATATTCCTCTTTCTCTAGAGCTACTGTAACATTACCCTTATCGGCGGTTAAAATTAAAACATGCCTATTCGCATTTAGAAACCTTCTTGCCTTTTCCACTATGTTTAGTGTGTATCGATCCCTGTTGCTCATTTTAAGTTTATTCAAGTGATTGTCAATTATAGATGTAAATCTCGTCCTAGCTGTTTCCTGGTCTTCTTTTTGTTGTATAGTTTGTATAAAATCCTCTCCATCTGTTATGAATTTTAGCATAGGAAATTCGCTTTTTGTTACTGGTAACGCATGTTTCCGTCCCAGCGAGAGAATCCACTGTATATCATCAGGTATGTCTGTTCTCGTCAAGTTCCTAAACCATTTCCTATTAAATTTAATGTCAAGTTCCTTTTTCTGTGCTTCTTTCAATTTGTCAAATTTTTCCTTATGTTTATGTTTAATCCTTTCATTCAAAGATTTTGTAAGAATGTTCTCGCTGTCCCACAGTGCGAGTGCTTCTTCTTCGGTTAGTTGTTTGTTTAACAATATTTTAATATTCTCCTGATGTTTCTCATTGTGTTTTAAAAGTTCATGTTTCTGTTTTAGTAGTAAATTTAGCAGTTTGCCATGGAAATTCTGTACATACTTAGATAGTGTTTGTCTAGTAGTAGATTTTGTATTTATTGTCGTTTCAAAAATGGATACCGTTGTAATCAGAGATGGGAATAACTTAAAAATGGATTGGTACCAAAAACAGACAGCTTCCGGTAGAATTATTAACTACTTTTCGAAACATCCAAAAAGGGTTATCATTAATACGGCTAAAAACTTAATAATAAGAGTGTTGAATCTTAGTGACTTGGAGTTCCATAAAAATAATATAATTAAAATTAGAAACATCCTTCTTGACAACAATTTTCCTACAAAACTTACGAATAAACTTATTCGTGACTATGAAAATAGAATTGTAAACCGTTCGAAAGTTACTGACATATCAATGATTTATAAATCCCTTACCTATGTACCTGAAATATCAGAGAGATTTGAAAAATCCAAACTTTTTAATGGTGAAAACTTTAGAATGGCACACAAAACGGACAACAATCTCTCTAAAATATACAGCAAAACTAAAGATAAAATTCAGAACATGGAAAAATCAAATGTTATATATAATATACCCTGTATTGGAAATTTAAACGAAAGTTGTGACAAGGTTTATATCGGAACCACAAAAAACAAGCTAAAAACTAGGATTGCAGGCCATAAATCTGATCAGAAATTTAAACTCGGTAGAGAAACCCCAAAAACAGCACTTGTGGACCACTGTGTCAAAAACAAACACTCGCCTGATTTTAGTAATGTAGGTGTGTTACAAACAGAGCCGAATTACAAACGTCGATACATGCTTGAGAAGCTTCACATCATAGCAACAAAAAAGAGCGTCAACTTTAAGAGCGACGTAGAGTGTTCGTGTGCTAATAACTACAGAGGCTTAGTAAATAAGATCAAACTGCAGTAATAATTTTTAAGTTTAGTGTTATTTTAGATGTTGATACGTACACAATGTATTTTTAAGTTTTTGTATTAATAAAAATTCACTGTGAGTGTGTGAATATATTGTGAACGTATAAAACTGTTTAAAAAAGCAAAATTTGTGTGATTGTTGTCTATATATGTTGTTGTTATTTGTATGTTTATAATAATGATGCTTATACTTATGTTTTATTGTTCTTTTAATTAAATTTAAGGAAACAATCCCTGATGATGATCTTCAACGAAGATCGAAATATCGGAATTAAATAAAAAGGAATATTTATTTACAAAAAAACACTGGCCTCGAGCTTGATTAATTTTTATTTATTTAAAATTGGAAAGGTCGAATAATAACATATTTTATTTCATTTTTTAGATTAAAATTAAAACTTTCTAGCTGGGATTTCCTCCCATTTACCCACGTTTCTTCTATAAAATGAAGAATTGTAAAAAGGTACAAAACACTAAACAGGTGGTTTTTATCATTGTTGCCAATCCATGTGTAATTAATAGGGTATTCATCCGGTTAACCGTTAATCGGTTAACTGAATAATTACTACCCGATTTACTGATCGGTTATTTTAAAATTTACCATTTTCGATTAACGATTAAACCGGTTAATTTCAGTCGACTAACCGATTAACGGATATAACACAATTATTAATTTTTTGTAGTATAATAACATATTTTTTTGAGTTTTTAATTATTTTTTTCGTCTCATATATAAAAAGTTTTTTCATCCAAACAAAGAA
Source organism: Pollenia amentaria (assembly GCA_943735925.1). Classification (NCBI taxonomy): domain Eukaryota; kingdom Metazoa; phylum Arthropoda; class Insecta; order Diptera; family Polleniidae; genus Pollenia; species Pollenia amentaria. The sequence continues at coordinate 190,356,592 of OX031008.1, read as the reverse complement.
CGTGTTCAGTGATCATTTAAATAATTGTTTGCTGTAAACAGTTTTTTGTTTCACGTACTTTTTTTATGTATGCGTTTAGTAATTTGTTTCTTCTCATATCTTCTCACATCAATCTTTTAACAGAATTAACCGAAACAATTAGAAGTTTTAAATATTTCTAAAAACTAAAACGGGAATGGCATAATGGAATTTTTATATATATATAGAAATCCGGGAAAAGGCATAATAAATAAGATATTCTGTTTTATGGGTTGCTTTCGATTTCTCCAAGATCTACGATAAATGAAAGAATTTGTTCCAAGTCGAGTTTTATCAAAACTAAAGAAAAGAATCGCATAAAGCCTAGACATTTAAACCAAATTGTTTTTCTTAAATATTTTTTTATAAGATCTCCTTAAACTATTGAAATAACTAATCAAATGGTCTCACAGTTTATTTTAATTAATACATAATATCTATGTATAAGTTAAAAATATGGATTACATATTTCTGAATTATTTTTTTGTTTGCTCTATTTAGTCCAAGAATTTTTATGTTTGTTATGTTATTGTTTTTTTACTAATAAACTCCAAATAACAAATAATTTAAGCATTGTTATTTATTAAAATGACTTAATTTATAAAAAAAAACTTAATTAATCGGTTAACCGATTAACTTAATACCCTAGTGATTACGCATATTCTGTGTAATTTGTACTTGTATGTGTAGCCCATGTGTAATTAGTTTCATGTGTAATCGGTTTGTAATTTTAATTAAGTTTTTTCATAAATTTTTTAACAGTGAAGATTTGCTTTTGGTACATTAATTTTTTTGGTAATTTTTTCAGTTCAACTCAGTAAATTTTCACAGTCAAACTTGTTTTTTAACCCTAACTTTTTTCATCTTCCAAAGCATATTCTCTTTCCCTCTCAACAATATACTTTAACAGTCTGCAAGAAAACTTCACAGCGTGAACCCAGACTAACACCATAATTCCATGTTTAGACCGCAAGATCATACACATATAGCATATACATTAGGGAGGTCGATTATTCGACTTTTTTCAATAACCGGTTTTCGAATATTACGAATAGTTGCTATTTTAAAAAACCCGGTTTTCGGTTAAACATTTTTAAAATAACCGGTTAACCGGTTTTAATTCGAATACATAAAAACACTAATATCAAATAAGTGTTTGTAATAAAACGTTAATTTGAATAAAAACAAAACATTTCAAAAAGGTGCGGAACCAACAAAATTCATAGATATGACTTTAGATATGTTCAGACCTAACAAATATTTGATGATTAAATCCAAGAAAAGTATTGCCAGTAAATTGATCAAACTTTAAACTTTATTTTAACAATTTCTATTTATTTACTAAACTTTTTTTGTAACAAGATAATTGTATAATGTAATTTAAAAACTATTAAATGTTGTTTGATATCGACAATCGTTTTCCAAAAGCAAATAGGAATTTAATAAATTTAAATAAAAATTTCAGTAACCTAACCTATGGGCCTTAAAACGGCCTACAAGTTTCTACCAAATTTATTTTTAATGAGTTTTAATTTGTTGGGAGTTAAGCATGTTTGTATGAATCAGTAGGCTTCAACCATATTTTGGAAAGTTGCAAAAAAAATCTCTTAGCCAGGATTATATATTTCAAATTATTTTGAAAGTATTAGAAAGACGAATATTAATATGAACATGCTTTTTGTATGAAATATTTGTCTATTCGTCAACCACAATTTCAGACCTTCCATGACATTGTTTGATTTCTTAAATTTAGTTTTTTAGCTCTTGGTGTTTTAATAAACAAAACTGATGAATTCGTTCAATATCGTTGAATCCGCTAGAATGTTGTAGTTTTAAGCATGAAGATATGCCAGACCTTATTAAGATTTCTTAGTGCCTTTACAGGCATTCCGTCCTCGGCAACACAACGGGCTAATATTTCACCCAATGATTAATTTTCGGCAGCGTCTTTAAGTAAAGTATTATTTGTTGTCTCTTTAGAACTACTTCGAAAGAAGTTAATTTTTATTTGGAGTACATTAATGTCAAGCATGCGGACTAATTAAAGGTGATTAATGAATCGTGACGTGGAAAACCCTTTACAACATAAATTTTAGTGTACTTCAGTCACTTAACTTTTTAATTCCGTTCAAAATATCTCTAAAGATAATACTACATACAAATATATTTAATATTTAGAATACTCTCGCACAAATTACTATTTACTTTTTAACTAACAAAAACATTCGCCTTTATAAGAGGTTTGTATTGACATTGTTCAGAATGTTTTTTACTTCTGTTATATTTTGTTTTGACATTCTTTTTAAAAAAGTTCAAGTTTGTCCAATACCTATTCTTTTAGAAAAATACTTAAATTACGGATACATTTGCAACAAGAGTAAGTAAAATGTATATAAATTACACATTATTAAAATAGCCGGTTTATTATACCAAATTAACCGATTTATTCGATATTCGAAAAATTGATATTTTAAAATAACCGACTTGGGCAAAGCTAAAATAACCGGTACAAACCGGTCGAATAATAACCGTCCGATCTCCCTAATATACATACATACATATATCGCGAAATAATTGCTCAAACATTTTTTGAAGAAATAATGTTTAACATAAACTGTCTAATTTGATTTTAATTTGACATTTGTGTTTTTACGCCATGTAATAAAAAAAAAGTGTGTAAATTCCAGTGAGCTTAGAATTTAAGAAACAAGTTCCTAATGTTCTATAAAATGACTAGCTGAGCCAGGCAAACGTTGTCTTACCCTCAAATGTTTTTTTATACCCATACCATAATAGTGGAGAGTGTAGTGTGCTTTCAGTATACCGATAGACTCACAATCACTTTCTGACAAATATTTCCTCCTCTAGATCGGGTCGGCATTATTATAAACGAAATTGAATTTGCCGAAAATAAAAATTGATTTGTTTTTTCATGGAAACTTAAATTCTTTAATAATTTGTTGTTCGAATGTCCATAAAACAAATTGCCATGAGAAAAATACAAACATTCTGAGTATAAATAAAATGTCTCCGCAAATACGAATTTATAAATAGTGTCCCCATAGCACTGTCCATATCGGGTCCATTCATACATAAACAAAAAATACATACTAAGTGCCGGCAAATTAGACTAAAATGAAGAATTTGGTTAGTAACTTGACCCCACCGCTATCTACCGGGTCAAGGTTTAACAGGAAACTTATTCTTTTTGTTTCATAAAAATATTTTGTGTATTTCGTTTTTGCCAATTCGTACCATAAATTATAAAAGTTTAAATATTACGACAACAACGCAACCTACCGGGATTAAACTTAAGATAAGCCTGGCTCCAGACCAAACTAATTTATTGTCCAAGGCAATCGCTCCAGCGGTTCTTAAGTTTTAGGAGCACATACACGGCAAAGTAGAAGGTATACTACTTTCTTTGTAAATGGAGTAAGTGGTCTTGTGGAAGAAGCTCTTGTGTCAACTGAATCTTAAATGGAAACAAATGCAAATCCTTGTTCAAAATTGTGACCAAAGTTGTTTTTTGACGACCAGGCTTCTGAGCACGGCGTCGAATTAAGGTTGATGGATTGTTTTGAACACTTTATTGAGCATCAGTAACGTTTTCAGCCGATCTTGCCGTACGTTGTGATCCATGCTTGGGCCTATCACCTACAGACCCTCTTTCTTCGAAATCATTCACTACACAATAAATAGTTCGTTTTGTTGTTTTTCCAAAAATGTCACGTCACTTTCTCATCGTTGCAGTAATCGATGATTGTTTTTGATCAAATGTTTCAACGATTAAAACACGTGGGTCTATCGAATATTTTTCCATTATTTCCATAATTTGCCACGCGTCTACTTCACGACCGCCAGATATGAACTGTCAAGACTAATGTTTGCCAAAATAGCGGCAAAACAAAGTAGTATACCTTTCCGGCGGATACCCTGTATATGTAGATATACAAATTAAAATGAAAAATTACGTCATATAATTTTTTTTTATATTGGGCAACTTATTGAATAGTGTGATGCAAAACGGCAATAAAAATAGCAATAAAGAACTCAATAATATCGTGTAGTAGATGGGCACCTTAAGTCAATAAGTTTTTTTGCATCAAAGATAAGCAATCGCAGGCTACAAAACATTTTTGTGCTGTTTATCTGCCTACGTTACCGCATTTGTTCGGAAAGGAGTACTTCGCTTGGACACGTGCTGTTATACATGTTCATCCAGTTTTTTCTTACTATAGCAATGGGTGAGATTTTTTTAAAAAATTGCAAATAAGAAATATCAATAAGATTTTGCATTTTAAATCATTTTATCAAAGCCCTCTTGTCGATTTGTGTGTGCAATTTTGCTTGTGTAATTTGGTACACAGTCATGTGTCATTTCCGAATCCTTCATTGGCAACACTGTTTTTTATAGAAAAGTGCTATTTTTAAAAGCTTATCAGAATACAACACAACCGGTTTCCTCCTTTAGGCCACCTATATTCTATCAAATTAAAGGCCCAATCATAATATGCTTAAGTAAGCTTAAGGGACTGTCAAAAATTAACGAAAAGTCTGTCAAATGCATAAGCAAATTAAAGAAGACTGTTAGGTGGCCAAAATGTACTTACATAAACTTAAGATCCATGTTGCATATTTGTGCAATATTTTGTTTTCTTGCGATTACTTCAAATTAAAAAATACCAAAAATTACAGCCCTGTATTTGCTTATTTTATGTTTTATTTAATTTGCATGCAACGTTTTAAAAAGAAAAAATTGGTGTTTGTTGTTAATAAAAATGGATAAAAAATTAAAATACGTAAACTTCCTCTTTTTCTTATTTTTCTTTATTCATTTCACTTTATTTTATTTTTCTTTAATAATGCACAAACAGCTGATTCCTTACGGAATGTGCGTTCAGTTTGGCACTTTGATTAAGCAAATGACATGTGACGCAACTTAACGAAAAGTTTCATTAAGTACATTATAGTTGGCCACATATGTCTTATATGTATTTGCACAGTTGCTTAAGATGACTTAAGCGACTTCATGCATATTATGGTTGGGCCTTAAGAGTTTTAATATGAACAGTAGGCAATTCGAAGTTATTTTCTAAAGTACCCTTTAATCGGTGGAAAAAATAATGGCTCTATTGCATACCGTTTACGCACACCCAGAGAAAAAATATGTTTAAATTTGGTCACCTCCAACAACATTTTTTTTAAAGACAATTGCAAACATATTATGTTTAAATTTAACCATACTATTGTCACCGACAAACATATTATTGTCAAATTCGTCCTCCATCAAGAAGGCACAACCATATTATGGTTGCCTCCGAACATGTTTTGGTTAATAATAACTAAAATATGCTTAACACTTATAATAGCATGGTTGATTTTCAACCAAAGCATGGTGCTCTTAGAAAAGAGGAAAATACTATTGTTAATTCAAAACAAATTATTGTCATATTTAACCATAACATGTTTAGAGGCAACCATAATATGGTTGTGGCTTCTTGATGGAGGACTAATTTAACAATTATATGTTTGTCGGTGACAATAATATGGTTAAATTTAAACATAATATGTTTAAAATTTTGTCTAAAAATAGTTTTGTTGGAGGTGACCATATCTAAACAAATTTTTTCTCTGCGTGCACAGGGGAAAATATTAGCACATACATAAAAACACAGTCACAGCCGAACTTTGCTACTTTTCATGTCCAAAGCAAAAATCTTAGGATCCACATACCTGCCTTCGAATTTTAAACTATTACTTAAAAGCTATTAAAAGTTAACTTCCAATTTTTTGGCTTTTGATCTTTATTAAGCTTTTTAGAGAGTCATTATTGTCCATTTCCGATATATTGTACAATGTACATAGCATATGCTGGTTCTATAAGGGCTAAGAAAAGTTGATTTTAACCGAGAGATGGCTACCGTAACAGCATTCTTAAAGGAAAACGAACATTTTCTTAAACCTTTAATAAACCTGCACACGCAGAGAAAAAACGTGTTTAATGAATGGTCACTACGATCATTTTTATTCATATTTGCCTAATATGTTTACCGTAATAAACTTATTATAGTCCTTATATAGCTTGAAAAAATATTTTTTCTCCTTAACATTTTTTAATTCTCTTTAATAATATTATATGGTGTTTTACACCTAAAAAGTTACCGTGATCTAGCTATACATATTAAATTATGTTAAATGTTTGCTACTATAATGAATATATTTTCAACTATACAAATCATAATATCTCATTATATCTAATCATAATATTAGCTGTACACAAAAGGTATGTTTGATACCATCATTTTTGTTCGCTTTAAAACACAGTCTCTAAATAGGCAAACATTTATTGTCAAAACAAATAGTGTGCGTTTATAAAGCAAATAAAATCTTCTTCCACGTCATTTTCCGTCTGCGAGAGTCAGTTAATCGGGAAACATGAATGACTACAAAATAATAAAAGTTTTTCGGGTGAAAAAGTGCATGTCCTAATTGCAAAATTAAGGAAATAAATTATTATACGTTAATTGAAACAGGTAAGTTATATATGTATAAATGTATGTATTTAATTTTATTTTATTTTTATATATGATACCAAATATTTTTAATAAAACATGAAATTTTTTAAATAAATTTTTCTATTGGTTTTATTGTCAGACCCATATAACATGTTCAAATAGATATTTTGCATGGTGTTGGGAAATATAGAAACATGGTTAGGAAGATCATTTGGGGTTTTCTTCTAAGCTTAATAATATTTTTGAGACAAAAATAAGCTATAAAATTGTCCGAACATATATTTTTACTGAAGACGTGTTTGACACAATCATAACCACAAACATTAATGACAGTTTGCGACTGTGATTGTATCAACCATGTTTTTTCTTTGCGTGCAACAAAAAAACAGTTTTCTAAACTGTATTAAAGAACTTGTACGGCTTTAAAAGAAATTTAACACCTTTTTATCACTATACCAGAATAATTGTGATTAGATGTGTGTTTTAAAACATTTCCCCATATAAAAAAAATTAAATAAATATTGCAGTATTTTTTTTATAATGCAGTAAACTGTTTTAATTGAATTACAGAAAGAAAAAATGTTAATCCTCGTGATATTTATTTAGTTTAACATCATAAATAATGTAATTCCAGTAGAAGTTTTTATCTTTAGTTTTCTGATTATTTACAATTTAATTTTCATTACTGCATTATAAAAAATATCTGTAACACATTCGTCCATAAATAATGATAAACTCACACGTTAATGTATGTATGTATGTGTTGAGTTTATAAAAGGATTAACTAGGATTTAAAAAGGCTGAGCATACAAAAATAATTTTTTGTATACAAATATAATCTTTTTTTTTGTAACGCGAAAATCAAACACCATTTCTAATTAAATTAATAAAAAAATATTTTCATAATTAACACAGAATTTTTTATGATGATATACGAGGGAAAAATTGTGTACCACCTTAAAGTTTATAAGGGTTTTCGTTAATTTGCTTAACATTGTGAAAATGAGCAAACTTGCGAGACTTTTTTTATAAAGCCAATTTTTAAATTTTGTGCAATTTTAAACTACTTATAGTTTATAAGAAACGTCAATACAATAATAAATTAAGAAAAATAAAGAACGAAAAGATAAAATTTGTGTCTAAGAAGTAAAATTTGTTTTGAAAAATGGCTGCAGAACGCTTACAAACTAAATTGCTCAGAAAACTCGTAGCAGTTGTTCATTGTGAGGTGGTAACATTGGAAATTTTTTGGGAAAACAAAAAAAAAAAAAAAACGACGGTAAGCACAAAAACATCTGTTTTATTAAATGCACAATTGAAAAGCGCAAACTTAAGCCTATAGTACACGGCATGTAAAAATACACATGCGCATGTGGTTCTGACGTAATTTTGACGTCAATGCAAAGCCACAATAAACATTGCGTGTTGTGTGATGACGCCAAAATTACGTCAGAACCACATGCACATGTGTCTTTTTACATGCCGTGTACTATAGGCTTTACGTATTTCGAGGTTTTTGAATTTTTCAACAGGGTTAAAAAATAAACCGAACATTATTTAGCGCACGTACACACACAGAAACCATATCTATTTGTTTAGTGTTTGTGTATTATTACACAACCCTTAATACGGTTGATAAATATTTTCTCGTAAGTAACAAATATTTTGTAGTGCTCTGTATTTCGTTAAAAAAGCATATGTATTTTGTTTTTGAAAAAAATAATTTTGTTGTATTTACCAGCAAAAATGACGCTGAGTACAGCTGAACGAGTACAACGAAGTTCGTGGATTTTTACCACAAACCGAACGTAATGAAGTGTACTCATCTTTATCTTGAGTTGGATTAGTACGTATTTCAATTGTGTACGAAAAACACCAAAAGGGAAACGTTTTTATTATTGTGTGTACTACACACACCCCTATAAGCGATTGTGTTTTCCATATTCATACAGTAAAGAACACTAAAGAACAGTATATAATGTTAATATTAGAACACTGTTTTTCAATAGAAAAGCGCTTACGCCGGGGTATTTGGTTTTGTTTGCTTTACACATTTTGTTAGAGCATGCACATTTTTAACCTTTAACGATTGGCTGTACGTTATTTTGAGAGAGAACTATTAATACAGTGGAAACACGATTTTGGGCGATTCGTTTAACCGGCAACTTTAATTTAGTTGTTTACCTCTGTTGTCCGGATTTATAAACAAATTATTTTATTACTTGTTCCTTTCAACAATCAAAAACAATATGAATAAAAGTCAAAAGGGGAATTTCATAATACCGGGAAATTCCAGCTCACTGCTTGCAACCAAATTAACTTTTTTTCCTTATAAAAATTTGTTATTTTACAAATGTGTATGTGTATGCAAACAACATACAACAATATTTGTTTATAAATTGATAAAAACATACTAAAAGAAACGACTAAAACTTGTTCGTCGTTTAATCGGGAAAATTGATTATCCAGAATGCTCTCGGCCCCGTCCATTACTGATAATCGGGGTCTAGCTGCAGTGTTATTGTTTATGGCAACCAAATTATGGCTGCCTTTATTAAGGTTTCATATTTATTCATATGCTTACCACGAATAACCATATGGTTCCTTAAACAAGAAGATATTGAAGAAGAGGAGTACAAATTTTTTTTAAAGACCCAAATTTATTTTATAAAAACAAAAGAAATTGTTCCCACTTGCCTAAAAAATTTGATGATTTTATATGCGGAGAAGAGCACATAAAAGATTTATTGGATAAGATTCTTGAAATGCAGTAAATACTATTTTTGCAAGAGATTGTAGCAAGACGGAAAAGTTACCATTTCAGGAACTTTTAAATGCAGCAATTACTAAAGAAAATGATTATTCAATTCAAAGAAAATAATTTTCTTTAAAAAAGGAATCGCAAGTTTTTGAAGGAATTTCTGTAAAAACTCAAGGTGGCCAGAGTTATATAGCCATGTCACAAAGCACAATTCCGGAGTGATTCCGTTCGGAACCGAAGGAAACATATTTGTTTATTGATAGAAAGTATATTTTGATAGTTATTTGGCCTTTAAGATACAGAAAACTCCCATTCCGTTTATGAAAATAAAAATGGTTTCATTCCGCAAAGTTTTTCCGTAATTTTCTGAAGGACCGAAGTACGGAATGAATTCCGTTTCCGAACGGAATTGTACTCTGTGATATGGCTGATAGTGTTCTTTTGACAATTAAGACAAACATCCGTATAACCGTAGAATGCCTAACCAAAAAAAAAAAAAAAAAAAAAATAAACGCAAACACATAACCACAAACATTCGTACCCCCTTTTAATTTTAATAATTTTGAGCCAATACTATTTGATTTAAAACCTGTTTAATTGTTTTTCTTATTATTATTGAAAGATTTAATATGTACCCAACAAAGAAGTCAGTTAAGTGAACTTTTGAGGAATTTTCTTGACAAAATGACATGAAATGCAAAGTATTTTAAAATAAATATTATATAATTTCAGTAAAAAAAAAAACATTTTAATTTAAAACTAACAAATTAATTAAATATGTTTTATATTTTATACAATTTTTAATTGTTTATAAATTTTAACAAAATTATGCCAAGCTATAAATCAATATACATACAGTAGGCAAACAACCAAAAAATACCACGCAAACATATAGCCGGGGTAAATTTGTGCCCCGTTTTAATTTGTACCTTTTTTAATTAGATTATTTTATATATTTGATTAAAAAGAACAGCCTCTTATTTGCTCATTGGGTACACAGGTACCTCGGCTATGGGTTTGCGCAGGTGTCATCTTTGAAAGGTTATAGTAGTGGAACCACTGAACCGAATTTTATAAATGGTCAATAAAACGACTCAAAAATACTTGAATTTCCTAGATCTGGAGTTTCTATACCCTATTTGTATTGGTTTTGCAGCTACAGAGGCAAACATCCTTATAAATGAATCGTGTTTTATCATTGACAGGACCCTTCTAGACTGATTAAAATTAGAAAAATGCGGTCAAACGATTCTATACTTAAATTCTAGTTTCAAATGAATATTTTGTTTAAGCGAATGCTGTTGGCTTTGCATATAAAGAGCTGAAATTTTTTATTTTTCTACTTACGTTTAATGTAAATCAATGTTGAATCGACCAAGAGTGAGACCCGACCCCTTTCGATTTTAATGAAATTCGGTGAGAAGGTCCCTTTCATCCCATAAGGAACATATATCAACGAAAAAAAATATTAAATATTTTTTTCAAAGGTTATGTAGTATTCAAAATGTAATAATTTCGCCGAATTAGCCGAATGCGTTGAGTTATTTTTTTCAATATCTCAAAATCTACTTTACACACGAAAATGATTTGTATGTCATTTGAAAGAGAATACTTGGGGCTACAAATTTAATATCTGCGAAATATTAAATTTTAAAAATGGACTAAGTCAACAACCTAATTTTTTTTTTGGCTGATTTTTTTTTTTTATATATAAGCCCAAACTGTTCTTTACAAATGATGACACTTTGAAGAAGGTGTTTTTTTTCTCTCTTTATTAAGATACATATGATTTTTTTTTTCTCTTAAAATAAAATTTACATATTGTAATTTTGAGCATTCGGCTAATTCGGCGAAATTGTAACATTTTTAATATGACATAACTTTTGAAAAAAAATTAATTTTTAATGTACATACCTGCATAATATGCATTGCATAACTACTTATACATATGTGGTTCCCATATTGTAAACTAAAGAAATGTTAAAGGGTTATACATTTTTTAATTTTTTGCAAATATCAGTTCTCCCAAGGTAAAATCGTGTAGGGCGTGGAAAAATATTAAGAATTGCATTTTTAGTTTTTTGCTATTGTTAAAAAAGTACACCTGCTAAGTTCCATGAAGTTTTAAATTAAAATGTTTTTTTTTTACTGAAATTATATAATATTTATTTTAAAATACTTTGCATTTCATGTCATTTTGTCAAGAAAATTCCTCAAAAGTTCACTTAACTGACTTCTTTGTTGGGTACATATTAAATCTTTCAATAATAATAAGAAAAACAATTAAAACATCGATGTATCGTGTTTGTACCGATGTTTTTTAACATCGATACTTATCGTGGAAACATCGATGTTTTTAAATATCGATGTTTTTCGGAACGATGTTGCATCCCTAATGATATCTGGATAATTCCATGTCAAATCGACCAACAGTGGGACCCGACCCCTTTCGATTGGAATGAAATTTGGAGGGAAGGTTTCTTTCATCCTAAAAGGAACATATCGAGCCATATCCACAAAAAAAGCACAAGCGACAAAAACTATATTTTGCAGGAGCAGGTTATTTTATTATATTTCATAAAAATTTTGTATGAAAATTGGCGCTTAAACTAAAATTATTTTTGCTATAAAAACGGTACCTTCTGTGACCATGAGATTTTAGGAGATGATGCAAGTGTTGCCAATAAATTCATTTATTAAAAAAACAAAAATTTAAAATTTTGTCGCTTAAGCTTTTTTGCTGTTATGGCTCGATATATCAACGAAAAAAATTAAAAATTAATTATTATGGTTGTGTTTCGTTGTGTATTGGTTGTCGATGACAATAATTTGGTTAAATAAACCATAATATGTTTACAATTTTATTTAAAAATAGTTTTGTTGAAGGTGACCATATATAAACATGTTTTTTCTCTAGGTGTACGGCTATACTTTTAAATACACTTTTTCATATTTTTAAATGAAGGGTTTAATTGAAAAAATGAATATTTAAAATGATAAAAATATTATGAAAAAAATTTAAATAAATGAAAATATTAAATAGACGATGTTTTTTAGTTTTGACGGCGATGTATCGCCGATGTATCGTCCATCAAAACATCGATGTTAACATCGGTGCTTATGACCAATAGATCGATGTTTTCTAAACATCGATGTATCGTTTGCATCCCTAGATATCATGAATTGTTATTTATTTTATGTTCAAATAAATTGAATAATATTTTGCACCTTTTTTTATTAAGCAGGAATTTACGGAAAATTTAAAAATAAATCCCGCTTCTCCGGGAAATGAAAACTGTTCGGGAAGAGAAAAACTCTACAAAAATAACATATTGTAATTGTGTGATTTTAAGCGGCGAAAATGTTCATGGGTAAGGGCGATAATATGTTATACCATTGTGGTGAAGATGTAACTAATTCAATCATTATCTGGTGTCATAAATTGCAATGAAAATTAAAAAAAAAAATAAATTTTTATTTCTTTTCTGCAAACATTCTGTATGCGTAGTCTGTGTTAAATTTAAACCACTGCTAAGTCCTGTTCAAAATTATGTGCCATTGTAGAATTGTGGTTCTATGCTTAAGAATAAATAAGATTAATACATATTATTTTATTATATTATTAGTTTATTCATAGACATTTTTTTTTAAAACATTTTATGTTTTTCCAATATAATTAATTTTATTTTTAAAAATTTACTATACAGTTTCTTTGAATTAAATTATTTATAATTAGTGGTAATATTTACACAAACATTTTTCATTTAATTAATTATTTAGTTAATTTCTTTTTAATATACAAAAAGTTTATACAATTAAAAAAAAAAGTTATACATATTATAGGGATTATTTAACACTCTAAATTAAACGGAAAGTTAAGCCACTGAAATTGAAATGATTTCTAGTTAAATAAATAAAAATATAAATTAAATGAATGACTTTGGTCTATAATTTTATTTAAAAAATGAAACCAAATAATATATATAAAATTTGTTTTTAAAGTAATGAAAAATATATGTTAATTAAAATTTAAAAATATAATGTCCCTAAATTTTTTGCAAAACTCGACTAGTACCTTTCACTGATAAACATTTTTGAAATTAAGAAATCAGGATCAATATTAATTTTTGTATTACCCGAGGTGCCCTTATTTGGAAAGCTATGAAGGCCTTTCTGATAAAGCAATGGACACCAAGTCTAAAACTTAAGCTCGAACGCAAGTTCTTAATTGCAATCTGAAATTTTATTTAAATCGTTTACAAATAGGGGAATGTAAGAAAGAAAAATTTACGGTTTATTTTTGTGTCTTTGTTGAATTTTGTTACATTTAATATTGTTACATGTAAGACCTGAATGTTTTAAAATTCTTATTCACTTTATGGTCTTACTTGTATAATATTTTTAGCTTTTCTAAAGTATTTGGAAAAAGTTTCCTGACGAGCTGGCCTAAGCAACCAGCGAAATGCGCATAGAAACTAGCTTTCCCACAACAATAAATTTCAGTGGTTTCATTCAAAAATTGGGATTATAAGCACATCATTAATAAATGAATTAGTCAATAAAATATTTCATTCCCGAAAATAATTTTTGATCCATTAATATTTTATTTTCTTTCTAAAATCTTCACAGAAAAAAATAAAAATTGTTTTGAATTAAAAAATTTGTGATATTAATTAAAAACCTAATTATATTTGCATCAGTAAACAAATTAATAGTATCAATTAAACGTTTAATTCACTTGATTAAATTTTTAATTGAAAACGGTTTTTGTTTTTGATTAATGCTTTATTTAGTTAAAAACTTTGGAGAATTTTTTCTGTGTTCCAGTGTGTAATGTCATTAAAATATATAAATGAGCTAAAGGGCAATCTTAAGTTTGGCTGTTTTTTGCTGCTTTTGCTAAATTTTGGGTTTTGGTGTTTTCTAACATATATAGTAAAATTGTATGGCCAATTTTTTTGTAGAAAATTGTATGCCCGCCCTCGCTCGTCTTAGGGGTATTTTTTTACGAATTTATAGAATTTAGCCAAAGTATACCGTTATAAAGGGGACTAAGAGTGTTAATATGTTCCACCAAAACATTTTCTATAATATTTACAAAAAAGGTGCTGATCATGCAGTTTCATATACCGGTTTTTCATTTCATATACGTCGCACGAACAGAACAAATGAGTGGAACTTTACCCGCTTATAAAATAAAATTCCGATGTGATCTCTAAAAACGCCGACACACGTAAATTTTTTTTGGGCTCCTCTACCAGAATCCATTCTAAGAACCCCGATATATTTTTCGTGTTGTACAGTGTAATTAGTATTTTGAATTTGCAAAAAAAAAAAAAAAAAAAAAATTTAATACTGATTAATTTTCTTGATTAAAATTGTTATTTTTTATATTTTCTAAAAGGGAAATTGTTTTAAATTATAAAGGAAAACACGTTTATGTCGTGTAGGGAAAAAATTAGATTTTTATTGCTTGCGTAAATATTAAAAAAAAAACCATTTCTGGTCACACTGACTTAAAACAGTATGTACTTCCTAAGACGAACATTTTTGTATTAGATTTGCAAATTGTACTTTTAATTAGACATTGTGCTATTTTCTTTATCCAGTGTTATATATCTTGAAAATCTAATATAATTCTTTTTCTGAAAATCTGATATAATTCTTCATGATTTAAAATTAACAAGCAACTGGTTAAAGTTTCTGTGGCACACTTGAATTTTTATCAGGGATGGCAAATGGAGTTATGACGTTATAAAAGCTTTGGGCACAGGGTAACAACTAGAGTAGAAACCAACGCGAATTCATTGCAATAAGTATTTTTTTTTCGTTGGTCGATATGTCAAAAACAGAGAAATCACACTTCTCTCTCTATGGGTGTGTGTGAAACGGTAGCAAAGTACTCAAGGAAGTATAATTTTGATACCGTTGAGGTGAATAATATTTTATTAGCGTAGACATTTTTGACAATTTTAATTCACCATAGAACTTTGCTACCATTTCACACGCACCATTAGTAAGAAAAAAAGTATTTCAACTGTCCCAGCAAAAACTTTACTTAACGCCTAAGTTAGCAAGTAATGTTGGAGACATTACTTCTTCTTTTCGGCTCAATAACTACTTATTTTTGTTCGAGTTGTCCACAGAATTCAGTACTTACATAACTCTCACTAGTTGTCAAAAAATATCTGGTTATTATTTAACTACCAGTAAGTTGAATTGCAAGTACTTACAATATATTTACTAGAAGCCCAAATATAACTAGTTTTTTTATAAAACGAAAATACAAACAAAAACAAGAATTTGTATATAATATCAATATGTATTATATACAAATTCTGTTTATATACCTTGAGCTGATAGTTAGTAAGCAAATATTCAGTAGTGAAATAATAGAAGTAAAAAGTATTAACTGAGGTCATTACTAGTAAGTACTTATTGAGGTTTTCAGAATAATGACAATTGTAATGATTACTTAACAGGTAGCCTGTGAAATAACTTCTACCTATTGCCAAAATTCCAAAAGTATTTCCTGGGGTGTTTTCAAAGCCACATGAAAAGTGAAGAATCACTCAAAAAAAAAAAAAAAATTTTTGTTTAAATTCTTTCTTAAAAATCCCTACGTGTGAAGTTAAAACAAAAAAGTAAACACATTTATTACTAACACATTTCTTTTCTAGTAGTTTTCTATGGCTTTGAAGTTTTTTTTTATAACAAAACAGATTTTTTATAAATTTTCCACACTAATGCAGGAGGTAAAAAGGACATTTAGTTGAAGCTATTTCGCAAAAGTTATAGTTTATTCACTGAACCTACAAAAATACAGTAAAGTCGGATCGCCATATATGTCTGCGTCTCATTCTCCTGTATGACTACGGTGACCATATTTTCAAAACAAAATACAGAACACAACAATTCATTATTACGCAAATAGATCGAGACACATTGGCTTTGCCATGATGGCTTAAGCCCGAATTTATTTTTCAAATTTACGCTGTTTTTTAACCAAAATTATTTCTAAAAACTTTTGAAAATTGCCATTTTATTTCTTTTTTTTAAAAATTGCGCATTTCAACAAAAAAAAAAAAAAAAATTATAAGCAAAAAAAAAAAATGTAAAATTAATGTTAGAAAAGTTTCAACAAAATTTAAAAATTCTGGGAAACTGAGGTGTAGTTATAGTAAAAATGAGTTTATATGTGTGCCACTGACGATGCTGGATGAAAATTAAAAAATTTAGATATGACGGCGAATATTACGTCTAGCCCACGTACACGAGTGAATTCAGCTGCATGACAAGCATTTTTACCGTGTGTATACCCCATACGAATATCTGTATTTTGATAATTTGTTTCATTTCGTTAGTGTCGTAAAGAGTGTTTTGAGCCTGAAGTCTCCCTTCGAAAAAAACCAGGCATTTAATAAGATTTTTTTTTCACTTTTTAAAATCATTAGTCCTTAAAATTTAAAAAAAAAGAAAAATTGTGCAAGTTTCTGGTAAAGAGAAGAGTGAGACAAATTGGCAATGTATCTCCTTTAGTTATTTTACTAAATACATTTTAAATGAAAAAAAATTTAATTAAATACAGAGCAGTTAAAGGCTTTTCACTAAAAAATAATTAACACAGAAGAAATATCTTAAACACAGAAAGGATGGTCACCGTACTTATGGGGTGCGTTCAACAACATCATCAGTGATGCGGTTTTGATACTTTTTCGATACAAAGTAAAGTGCTATTTTGTTTGCTTGGTAAAAAAAAATGTCAACAAGCCATCAACAACATAATTGATGCACAGTATGTCGTTTGTTTGCAGATCAATACTTGTAATTTTACATTTAGGGACGTATGACATTGTCAATGTTTAAATGGTTGGGTTTAGGAACGCATGCCTTTGTTTGGTTGCTTTGAAAATTACGTTTTGCCATTCACCCATGATGCTATAATAATCAGCCTTTCATATATGGGCATTTCCAGCGAAAAATCTACTTTTTGTATCGTAAGGCCAGCAAGCAACAAGTATTTTGTAGTTCTTATGTTATTCCTGTTATTACTTAATGTAGAGCTCGTTGCGCTTTACACCAAAATATAAAAAACTAAATTATACATATTAAATTGATTAAAAAACAATTTTAATTACTTGCTGGCGTTACGTTACAAAAAGTAGACTTTTCGCTGGAAATTCCCATATGTATATTTAATTAGCTTTTACCCGTTGTTTCCTGCACGTGAAAATAAGAGCAAGATGTAATGAAAAGGGGCTTATATTATAGAAAATTTACAAAAATTTTCTATCTAAAACTCAGTTTCGATTTTTTTTGTAACGCCCTTTTGCATTTCAGGTGATAAAAGCTTTGAGCACTCGATACTCTTGAGTTCAATGTTTAACTGTCCATATGAAAAACAAGGGGCCTCTAAATTTGTATTTTGTCCGCTGGACCATATGCAAGCTGTGTACAAAATTTATCAAAAAAAATACCAAAAGTCCAATTCTTTCCATTTTTACATCTTTAAAAGTTCCCTATATTTAAAACCGGCTCATATACAATCTCTAAACCAAATTTTTCGCAAAGAGAAAAGTACCAAAAGTGACAACTTTACTTTATTTTAGGCCCCCAGAAAGTATACTGTATGTTAATGTAGGCTATACTCTGTTGTTTATAAAATTTAGTGAAAAAAGAAAGAGTACCAATTTTATCCGATTTTAACACCTTAAAAAGTACCAATTTTATCCCTTTGAAAGAACCCTATATTTTAATCCTGACCATATGCAAGCTGCATACCAAATTGATCAAAAAGGAAAAAGGCAACAACGAACCAATTTTCCCCGATTTCGCTCTTAAAAGAGAGAAGAATCTGGGCTATATGCTATCCGTCTACCAAGTTTCATCCAAATACATTAACCGCTTTTCGCGCGATTGAGCCACAACTAACAAACATCTCAACATCCAAATCGAAATATCCAAACACACAAACTTCCACATTTATAATATTAGTAGGGTGACACAATTTTCAGTTTTCAAAAATTAAAAAATAAAGCAAAATATCCTTGTAAATATTCCGTCAAATTGGGGTTCGAAAATAATTGCTTATTATTTTCACGATTGGCATAAGCCAAACTCAGCAAAAAAGGTGCTGCCAGATCTTACATACGATCAACAATCTTATCCCTTCTTACCCCTTACAAAAAACGCCCATTAGTTTTAAATATATGGTAAGAGCCTTAAGTTTCATAATTATTTTTCACACTAGTAATGCGGATTTTATACAGCTTATAGCAATAATTTGCAATGCAATTGAACAACAGACAATTTTCTATTATTATTTTTTTTTTTTCATTTAAATATATTGATTTTTCCGTCAGTTATTTCCAGTAATTCAATTGTACACAACATGACCTTTTATTCACTGCTCCCTTAACGTTAATCCGATTCAAATTAAAAAATTATGTGTGCCTACTTGCATAAAAAGGTGTAAACACGTGTAAAATATTTATAAAATTTGTACATTTTATGCAAACGTAATCGAATTCAAATTTGGTTTATTTATTCGGCGCAATACATGTTGAAATTAATGCCATGAAATGCTTATTCAATCAATTGCTGCAAACTTCTAGAGGCTGAATTGTTGAACCATTTAATATGTGTATTTAAGCATATTTTTTCGGTTAAATTAATAGCAAATATTATTTGCTGCTTATTTGGTTACAGACTGTGGAGACAGTATATGGACAGAAATTTCTGTCGAACATAATAATAATATTTTTTAAAGCCTTAACATATACTATAGATTTTGTAATAAAGCGTTTATGTGTTGAAAAAAATACATACCTTAAGCTAAACTCAGGTGTATTTTTAAACAAATTTTTCATATAAAATATTTGAACCAACTTAAAGTTTTAATAAAATTATAAGGTAATCCTTTTAATAGTCATCGCTTGTTCAATTTCAAATATTTTTAGCTCTTAGCATAACCATATTAGCTATTTTATTTAAATTTGTGTAACAAAACTTACAACATAACACTTTTTTTTCCTAACCAGGCCAAGTTTTAAGAGGCACATAAAAACAAGAAATAAAGTATAGTCAGTCAAGGCCAAACATGTTATACCCTACACCACACCATATAAAAATCTTTTTTGCCAGTGGACCCTATCAATAAATAACATTAAGATTCATGTAAAACTTCTTTGTGCCGAATATTATTTAGAAATCTTCATCTATGTGAGATTTTACGATGGGAGTTTATATGGAACCAATGGCTAATTTTGGACATACCAGGACAACACTTTGTCATGACAGAAGCTATCTTAAAAGTTATTTTCGCCAATTTTTACATTAATACTAACATGTTTAAGGAAGTTATGGCAGTTATGGAAATTATGAGAGCTATAGCCAAAAATGGAACGATTCCCATAAATTTTTTTTGTTTTTTTTCTTTTTTTGTAGAAAAAATGATAAGATAAGGTAAGCTGATTTTGATTTCAATAAAATTAGTTTGGACCAAATTTAATCTAAACACCAATACAACAAGATGGTTTATGAGCACAGAGATCCTATTAAGGAAATAAGCTTGTATTGGGGCTATGTGAAATTATGGATCGATTCGCCCCATTTTTAAAAATCTTGGACCTTCTACCAATTAGAATCTTTCTACCAAATTTCATCAAATTATCTCCAATATTGCGGCCTGTACTTTGCGGACAAGGTTTTCAACGACAGCGAGCCGGCCGGTCTGCCTGCCAGACAGCTAGACAGCCGAACAGCACGCCAGCCAGCCGAATGGACTTCGTTTATTCAACTCAGTGATTCTTAGCCAATCGGTATACTTAAAGGTGGGTCTAGGACCAATATTTTATGGTGTTACAAATATCAACACAAATGCCTTATACCCTCTCCACTACTGTGGTGTGGGTATAAAAATTTAAATATCCAAGCAAAAAAACGCTAAAATAAAAGCAAATAAGTATGCAGCAAATATGGACAAAGATGCATGTTATGCCTACGAAAAACTGTAGTTAAAACTTGTAATTGTGATTAAATTAGTTAATTATTCCCACCTATTATCTAAGTGGTGCTAGATGATGATGTCACATCAATTCGACGTCAACAACACTTCGACGGTTATTTAGTATTTTCTAAGAATGTTGTGTCCATGTCGACTAGTTACCGAGAATCTGATGGAAAAAGTGCTTAGTGTTTGTTTTTTTAATAAATGTATATTAAGACTAGCTACACCCGGTGTGCTTCGCTACCCTTTCGTAATAATATAAAATAAACAACTTTGTATAGGTAAAAGTACTTGTATACATAATTAACAAAAATTGTGTCGGTATCCAGTCCTATTTCTCTATCTGACTATATATGTACTTCCGGAAGTGCAAGCAATAAGTAGGAACATTTGTATCGCAATCGGGTAAGACGTACGCCAACGTAACAATAAGATAAAAACAAACAATTATTTTTTTATGTATAACATACATATCGCACTTGATCAACAAGAGGGTATTAACTCAAAATTTAAAAATTTTCAGTAGAAACAAAATAATTTTTAATTTAATATTAATGGCATATGAAAAATAATTTTTAAAACAAACGTTTCATTACCAAAGAGTAGACAAAATAACCCGATATTTTTAGAGCGGGTAGAAATGAATATAACATGACGATTTTTTCTACAAAGTGAAAAAATAAAAATTTTGAGTTAATACCCTCTTGTTGATCAAGTGCGATATATACAATGAAACTAATTAGAAAGCGCGCATCGGGTGTTGACTTCTTCATAAGAATTTCCAAGAAAATATATTTATTGAAACGTATGTTGCTTATCACTAATTGACAATAATGAACCTGCACTGTGGCACTGGTACCTTAAATGTTTATGATAAAAGGATATACACTAAGGTGGGTCGAAATAGAAGTTGTTTTAGTCACCCCCTAGAATGAAATTTATTTCACTGAAGTTTCTAAAATGGGGGAAAAATGTTTAGCGACATCCCCAAAATACAGTACTGC
Source organism: Pollenia amentaria (assembly GCA_943735925.1). NCBI lineage: Eukaryota > Metazoa > Arthropoda > Insecta > Diptera > Polleniidae > Pollenia > Pollenia amentaria. The sequence continues at coordinate 190,335,283 of OX031008.1, read as the reverse complement.
CGGCATTTAAAGTCCGATCTCATCAATCGCATATTGTTTTTCATGGATTTATTTTTTTTCCTTTTGTGGCTTTTTCAGCCGACATCGAATTCTGGGCGACTTATATTTGTACTTTTATGAAGTTGAGGCGCTTGAACCCTTTTCCCTTTTTCACATATAAGTAACATTTTATCGACCTCCCAATGCAAAACAGTCAGGCCCTAGTATGAAATGTATCTCAAAGAAGTTTCATGAACTTTAAAAAAATTTTGCCACGTCCCAGAATACAGCACTTTTTGTGTTTCATATAGAGCGCTGCCATTTTAAGTCCGATTAAAAAAGCATCAACGGCAAAACTGAAGTAATTTTTTAGCCATTTACAATTATATACTATATATTGCGATTGGCGGCGCTATATATAAAAAGTAAATTCATGTTGTAAAATTCCTTTCTTCATAAAAATAGTTTAATGAAAATTAAACTCAATGAACTTAAGCCTGATTAAAATATCAGAATTTGGATTAAAAACCATTAAAAGTTCAATAAAATAACCACAATTCCTTTTTATTAAAAAGCACAATATTTTTTTAAAACATTGGCCGTGTTTTAAAATTTTAACTTTTTATATGCCCATACAAATACAGGTGTTCCGTTCACGAAAAAGTGGACTAATTTAAGCATTAAATGTCCTTAAGTTCTTCTTAATTTGCTTTTGTATTTTAAACGTTTTTAATTAACTTATTTACTTTCTACCTATAGGCTTGACGTCGACTTAAAGTGGCCGATAAAAGGAACCGATAGTTGACAATAACGACACAGCAAATACAATTATTTTTCCGCTGCCATCGACGTTGGCGTTCATAAACGTCGTCGTCGACTTTTGAAAAATAGTACTATATATTACTATTTTTGTACCGACCAATATATCGAAAATGTTTTCTTTTTCTTTTAAGTGAGGCTTAATCGCTAAAATCCCAATATAAGTGCTCCCAGTAAAAAAATTTCCTATTTTGCGAAGCACTAACGACATACAGAGATGCAGTAAAACATACAGAGACGCAGTAAGGTAAGTGAACGAATTCTTAATAAATTATAAATATATATATATATATATATATATATATATATATATATATATAAAATTTGAAGAGCCACGACATTCCCTTACTACGAAGAAGGTTTGTAGGGGAATATATCAAAGAATAACGGTAACAAAACATTCAGTCTGCAAAGCTGATCGTTAACTTACAAATTTTTATACACGCCGAATAAAGCACTTTCTGTATCAAAAATGTATTGCTTCAAAGTGGGACCTCGCCGTATAAAATTCATGTCTTCCGTTAGCGATATGGTAAGCGAAACTTTTACGTTTCTCTCTTACAAACATGCTTCGTTGGAAGCTCCATTTTTATTGGGTTCAAGCAGAATTGAGTCTTACACTTTAGGTAAAAATCCTAACGCCCATGATTAAATCGTCGGCAGAAACTTCAAACTCTATCTCATTTCTTTTGTTCTTATTTTTCTTTGCTTAAAAAAATAGATGAAATTTAATGAAAGTATGGTAGTATTGTCGGGTGCATAATTGTCTCTATGTGAGATCATTAGAGAAAACGTTCTCAAAACAAAATAGATTATATTTTACGGGGGCCTTCTAGTTAGATATATAACGATCCTTACAAAATATTGGAGTGTGATTTATAGTTATGTAAAATGAATTGGTTACAAATTAAATGACAAATGATTCCGCAATCATTTTTATGTTTTTGTTTTTGATTATCTTGTCGCGTTTACACATAAAACTGGTGTTTTTGTAGAACAGCGCCCGCCTTAGCTGGTTAGAAATGCTTTTATTTGAATAGCGATATATAGTAATAATACAGTAAAAAAACAATTACTGTTGGTTCCAAATAGTAATTACTTTTTAAAAAGAATATACATTTTAAGGGGCGATCTTCCATATTTATGCCTATAACTCTTTTCCTTATAAAACCTTTTACACTGTACTTCAACCCCAAACTGCTGAGGAGGCCAAAGCAGTTCGGGAGTGATTTTATCAGGCAGACATGTCAAAATCGATCTTAGATTAATAAATTCAAGATTCGCATAGAATGACAAGCTAATTATACCCTTATTCACCATTTACACTAAGGGGTACACAAACTTGAAGGCTGGGGGTTCTGAGATATCAGTTAAACAAGATTTAGTTAATCTTAAAACTGGGTTGTTTCGCTCTAACGAAGTTTGTATACAAAATTTTGACGGAGCAGTTTATATTTGCTTTAAATATTGGTCTTTAATGAAATAACACAAAAAAATCACATATCACCGGAAAATTCCTAATTTTTGGAGTACGCTAAACTAAGTTTAAACTAAATTCAGATCTTAAAAGCCCGACCTAAATGTTTTAAACTTAAGCATTTTATACCAATTGACACCACTAGCCAAACTTGTTTTAACTGGCTTTGTGTTGCAATGCCGTACAATTATCTATTTAACAATGTGTTTGTGGCAGTTTACATTTTAAGTATTAAATCGGCCTAAACATTATACGTAAATATTGATATCGATAATTGAAACGCTTGTGCTGTTTTCTTTGGTTTTTAATTTTATGTCATAATTATTGCATTTAGAAAAAAGGCATACAAAAATAATTCATCATTAGAACGTGAGTGTGGTTATGACTGAATTCAATACAACAATGATCTGTAAACTATGTATGTTTTTATTGGCGGTGTTTTCTATCTGTGACAACATGCACAATGTGCGATAATCGTGTTGATGAAATTAATGAATGACATTGAATGAAAAGAGCCTTATAAAAGTATGTACATATATATGTTTGTATGTACATAAGCATGAAACAATTTATGCCACATCAACGTTGACATCAGAAACAGCACCATGAAAGACAAGCAAACATATGCTGCATTTGATTGTTACACACGAAGGAGGTCCTAAAATAGGAAATAAGAAATTCGAGTTTGCAGTGCAAAATATAACGGAATAGTTTGCATTAGATTGACCACCACATATCGATAGAAGTGTGTTTATACCAGCAAATGTGTGCTTTACTTACGGTGTGTGTGAAATGGTAGCAAAGTTCTATGGTGAATTAAAATTGTCAAAAATGTATACTCTACTGTCATAATGTATACTAGCCCTCAGGGCTATCATAATTTTATTTACCTCAACCACGTCAAAATTTTACTTCCATGAGTACTTCGGTACCATCTCACACACATTCTTAGAGTTAATATTCGGGAAAACATCCCCGAGGAAATATTTTTAAATATCCTAGAAATTTGGGGCTTTTTTATTGCAAAGTTTTCGACTTAACTTTATAAGTTATAAAATGCTACTAACTGCAATTTTTTTATATCAAAAGAAATAAATCAATAACATTTTCGGACGGAGCAAATGTTAACGCATCTTAGCCCAATTTAAGGAGCTGAATTTTGTATCTGTTTGTCAATGCATGATCTATTTTTCCACATAATTAAGAAAATCATAAGAGTTTTAAGAGTTAATTATAATTTCTTAGTGAGAGTGAAAAAAGAAAATCGTCCAATATTGTGTCTTCGGATTTCGCGCGAATTCTTTAAAATATAAACTCGAAAGTTTGACCGAGTTGCTTTCTAAAATGTTTATGATACAAGGGGGAGTTTTGTCGGCGACGTCAAGCAGCTTCAAACAAAAGATGCTTAATCGCAAGCAACTTTAATATGGGTAGTTTTGACCCTTGTAAGCATGTCTACAGCCTAAATATGGTTATGCAGAATTATGTTATGGTTATGTGGGATTTTATTTGCTTCATCTTAGACCAAAGTATAATTGACGAAAACCTTATAATCTAACGACGTATCCATTGATAATTAAGTGGTCCAGATTCTCGGTAAATTAAAATGCTTCGACCAGCTTCAAACCCATGAAAGAAGAGCAAGCATCCCGACTTCAAGTTCATACATTTAGTCTTGTTTTGCCCCTTGGTAAAGGGTGGAGTCAATCTGACACTGCTACCGCTCAATGGGTTACGGCACTCGCTGGCAATGCGACGCTCCTGTTTGAGAACAGCCAATACACATAAATAGTCATTTGAGTATAGCATCAGGCAGAAGTTTACATTCGCCCCTTGCTTAGGAACTGGAAAAGTTTAACCTCCACTTCATTAAAATAGTCAGTAGCATCTTTTGAGTTATATCAGTAAGGGAGATCCGCCCGAAGACCGAACTTTCCCACAAGTACAGAAAATCATCGCTAAAAGCAGGTATTTTAAGATCTCTCTTCCCGTGACTTTGATTTCAAACCACAACCACCACATTATTCAGGGCTACTGACGCCCATGGTAGCGATGCAATCTTAAGTCATCCGCGATCTAAAAAGATCTGTAATATTTTGTATTCTGACGAATTTCTTGTATTGGCTGCAGAAGAATTCCCCAGAGGAGGTAGCAACAGAAGGTTGAATATTCTTTTAATATTTCCCAACATACCCCTGGGTACTCTTAAATTGTGGTCATATCGGAAACTTTTCTAAGACATCTCTATTGCGGTGATGGAAATGAAAACTACAGCCACCACGTGATACTTACAGGAGTCTCACCAATGAATAGTCTAGGCCATACCTCCCCGAGGGCAGTAAAGTAAGAACAGAATTATGAAATATCCACTTCAAAGTTTGATATTTCAAAGGTGCTAGAAAAGTTATTTTAAAAAATTCCCTATTCTCTGAAAAATCAATAATATTAAAGATTATTGAGGTAAAAGATGGTAATTGGAAAATGTACAACAAAAAAAAAAAAAAAAGTCCAGAAACCCTTAAATCCCTGTACTCATGTTTTTGCAATACTTTTACTGTTTATAATGTCAAATGTTTTTTATAGTTCATATTTTTTTATTGCAAACTCAGCATCAAATATCAGCTCCAGTAGTAAAAAGGATATGAATTTAACTCACGTCTCTATGCATTTGAGTTTATGTATGAGTTCATGTGAACAAGATACATATAATCTGAATGACAATGGCAACAAGGTGGTGTCCAGTCGCTGAAAATAGATGATGTACAGACTGGCCTGGGCAATGCCATTATCTTTATAGCATTTTTTTTTTTTTTTTAATTTAACAATAATAAAAAATGTAGAATGTTATGTTTCTTTTTGTCTTAAAGTATCTAAATAAAAAATGGAGTTATTGATTTAAGTGATAGCTCAATTAAAATATTTAGCAAAAAATCGCAAAAAAAACCTTTTCCTCACAAAAAAGGCAGTAAGCAAATAAAAAAGCGATATTTTTAAAGATTTTTGATATTTGATATTTGCAAAGGTACTCTGAAAATATATATGTAAATGGTTTTAAGATAAAGTATTAACAAAAATACTTCATATTTTTTTATTTTTTAAAAATCGATAGACTTGTAGGGAATATAGCAAAATTGGCAACAGTGCACAAGTCTTTATACCCACAGTAGCATAGTGGAGAGGGAATTATATTATATTTTTGGGCTGATATTTGTAACACATTAAAATATTGGTCCATACGACCTAACTGGCTGTCCACGTAAATCATGTGCGCAAAGAACAAGTCCTAATTTTGTAGCCAATTTGGTACAAAGGTTGTAATTGTCATAGGGAAAAGCCTATTAAAAAATGGTATCAAAGTCAATAATTTCATATAGCACCCATACAAGCTTCTTTCCGGAATAGAGTTTTTGTGAATCATCTTATTATGTTGGCATTTAGACTAAATTTGGTCCAAACTTAACTAATTGCAATCTAAATCATCTTATCGGACTTATTTCGAATTGGTCCATATTTTATAGCATGTTCGCATGGTTCTTTAGATTACTTCGCTCTCTGTGTTTATTACTTATTTGGATTACCGTGTTCGCACGGCACTTTGGTAATCGGTTTTGACAGTTCTTCTTCTTATTTTTGTTTATTGCTAAATTTAATTGTTTGTTTGATTTTAAATGTGTTAAGACTGGAAAGAAAAAGTAAGATAAAAATATTATTTCAAAGAAATATATAAAATAATTATTTTTTCAGTAAAAAGAAAAGCTGTAAGCAAATGGAGTCAATGCAGCGATCGGGCATTGTTGGAGATATGGCGTAAATAAATTGGCGAGCTACGTGGTTCTGGAAAAATAGCCATATAATACTTACAGCTCTTTTAAAAGCTTAAAATATGTTTCCTGTACATTCAACAGTTTGTCTATAACCATACTCATGTCCTCTGCCAATTTTGCGAATAACCTTCTTCTTATCAACATTTTTTTATAATTAATTTTTTTAATTTCATTCTTTTTTTTTGGTTCTACTAAAATTTTATAATTTAAATTTACTTCCTTTACTTTTTTGCTTGCTTACTTTTCTTTGTTTATGATATTATTTGTTTTTATTCTTTAGTGCTTTGACAGATGGTGATGGTAAAAAACCGATAAAAATTAGACCTCACATTGATTTTGAAGTAATCCACAGGGTAATAGAAATATAGTTACGTACAAATGAGATAATCCGCTCTCAAAATTTTGTATGACGAATTATGTAATTTGGACCAAAATTGGTCTGTGACTAACGAATAAGAGAGCGAATTACGAAAATACGCTGCCGTGCGAACATGCTATTACGATAGCTCCCATACAATTACTACTGCTGAAAAAAGCTTGTAATGCCATAACTCCATAGAAACCGACATATGTGGTTTCGCGTTAGTAACTTTGACAATAGCTACTATACCAACTACATAGGTGTAGTTGTATTTCCAGGATATCTAATAAATTTGGGCCATCAGCGAGAGTAATCGGTCGACCAAATTCTTTTGTATAGGAAAGGAAAAACTTCCATAATCCTTATCAGAGCATTAAGGCCTCTACCAGTAATCCGTCTGAGTTTTAAATTATACTCAACCAAGTCACGTCGAGTTAGATCTGGTTCTCCACCAGACAAATAGGATAAAAAAAGTACAGTTAAAACCGATTGTTAAGGCATACTAAATGTTAAAAATCGAAAAACTGTAACTCGGTACAGTTACGCGACGCCAAGCCATTAGCCATTGCATAGTGAAACCCACGAAAGACGGACAAGCACGCACGGCCTGATTGCCCTTAAAACATAATGACATGAAGCGCGATCTTCTACCCTTCCCCAAAAAGTTTTACGAATGATCTGATATTGTAAATGCTTCTAACGCTAACAACAATTTAAAGCAACATAACTAAATTTTTCACTTCAATTCACTGTTTGCCATATCCCTTTGCAACTAGAAAGTATTTGTATGCAACTGAAACTTGTCATCACAAATGCCAATCTTTACGCCATGAATGACAATTAAAACAAAAAAATTGATGAATTTTAAACAATTATTCTTCAAAAAGAGGCAAAAAAAGATATTGGAAAATATGTTAACGCAGTTACAAGTATTTGCCACCAAAACAACAAGGAATTCAACTCACATTTGCTGCAGCAAAAGGTACACATACAATGTGTGCAACAACAAATATGACACATGATGCAAATATTGTTTTTGTTTTTTCCTTCTATTGTTACTGTATTGTTGTTGTTTTTTGTACAATGTATCATGTGGTCTATGACATTTATGTATGTCGACATTTTGAACATGTTCCGTTTTCCGGTTGTTTTTTTTTTTTCAGAATCACCAGCAGGAAAACATGACCGAACAAATAAAACATAGACCCCAAAACATGGAGGCAAACAAATAGTGTTTAAATGAATGACAGAGTTGCAAATGAAAGGTGTTCGACAAAAGTGGCGGAATTGATAAGTTATTGGTATTTAAATAAGAAATGAAAAATTTTAGTACACACTTATCATAACGGCATTTAAAGGAAATTTGGAAAATAAAAATGGCTTAAAAAAGATAATGACCAGATTTTTTTGCACGGGCTACAAAAAAAATATATCTTAATCTAGCCAAAGGGTCTACTTTCATTTGAAACAACTTCTAAATTGGCACTGAATGTGATAGTGAGCGGAAACCCCACCTACTGGCCCAGTGATCAGCAGAAAATTCCAGATGTCATAAATTTTGGTATAGTTTTATTCTATTCCGATGGAAACAATTTGTGTAGAAGCCGCCTTGAATTGTATTTTCATCACACACCCACTATAGTTAATATAATAACCCCTAAAAAATGGCGTTCTATTAAAAAAAGAATAAAGATGGCAGCTTCATAGATCCTCCTAGCTTGAAAATCTACTTCAAGGATGCCAACAAAAAAACTTAGAAAGTTGCTGCAGTTCCAAATAGCAACATCCCTGCAAAAATGATGCAACTCTACAATCTGACTGCTCACTATGGTGCGCAACTAAAAATCTTAAAAGACCGATAATTTCTAAACCCTCCTTGCGAAACTCGAATGGTTGTTGGGAAAGAAATAATGTTAACCGGTTCGTTGACCATTTGAAAAATGTATTTACCCATAATATACCCAGGGATATATCAGTAGAGTTGCCAGCTGTCTTTTCCGGAACCGCCATGCCACTAATATATGAGACAAGGGATATTCTAAAGGTTAATGCTTATTCAAACCACAAAAAACACCTTCAGGATGGATAGCGTCTCTTGTTACCATGATACCTCAGACAAGGGGAAGATTACACAAAAGCTTAGCCATATAAGCCTTTTAGCTATTATTAATTATCAAACATTTCAAAGCTATATGAGAAAACATAAATATCGAAATCTACTCAATAAATGATGCCAATTGATGTATTCAAAATCATCAATTTGAATTCAGAAAAATACTTCACATCAAACGAACACATAGACTACTAACCGTCATAAGAAGAGTCTTTGAAGAAAAAAAACATTATTTTTCGCTCTTCATTGATGTTGAGAAGGCAACAGTCCTAGCTAGGGCTTCCAATGGATTTTGAATAATAAATACACCAGGTGTATAAATGCAATTCACAGATTTATTTACAGATGTATTTAAATATTAAAATTCCTAAATAAGTACAATATTATTGTCGAATTAAATAATTTTAACCACTAGATGTTTTAAGATTTTACATTAATTAAATCTTTTAACTATTCTTATTAGTATCGTACGTGAGGCAGACTTTAAATGAAATGGCCGAGGCCACAGGACGCTTCTTGACACTTTATAGCGACCCTTTTGTTAATTAATTATATTTATAATTTTGACAATTGTTTATATTCAGTACTAAAACTAATGATGCCAGATTTAATAGCTAGATCATGGGGATTTTTGAAGTGGCGTTAACAATTGATGTTTCTCAAGCTTTCGATAAAGTGTGATATGAAGGCTTACTAAACAAATAAGCTGATGCTTTACTTAAACACAAATACTCACAAGCTGTTGGAGATCTATTTGATTGGTCGAAAATTTATTATTAAGAAAGACAATTTTTGAAGTTCTACTCAACCAGTAAATGTTGTAGCCCCACAGGGAAACAGTCTGCAATTGCTCATATACATACATATATCTGATATATACCTCAGGCATTCAAATCAACAACTAAGCCCAATTATATACCGTTGCTGATGATCTAGTTTTACCGCTATAAAGCATCTAGATATCTACAGGACTATATATTTAAATTAGAAATATCGTTAAAAATAAAGGTGGAAAATAAAGACAAATGAACAAAAATGCATACATATAACATTTACTTTGCGTAGAGAATCGTACCCTCCCATTAAAATCAATAACCAAATAACCACATTATTTGGATGTAAAATATATCGGTATATATTTAGATCGAGAACTTGAAGGGCAAATGTAGGTATAGAGCTTGGGCCTTAGCTGTTTAACAATTAGTATTGTGGTTATTTTATTGAACTGTTAACGGGTTTAAGTCCAAATTTTTTAAATTTTATTCAGGCTAAATTTCATTAAATTTAATTTTCATTACATTATTTTTATGAAGAAGAGAATTTTTACAACATGAAATGAATTAAAATTTATTGATAATTTTTCATTCTTGACTGAGCTGGGATTTGTCTTTAAAGTTGTGCGGATCAAAAGGTCAACGAGATTAAGAAAGTCAAAACATGAAAAACAGAAAAATGTACTTTGGACTTAAAGAAGAATTCTGGACAAAAAGTATTAGAAGTAAATAGGAACATGTAAATCACTTAAGTAAATAATCATTCAAAAACAAATTTCGATCTAACAATTTGGTTTAAAGATTGATGTTTGGCTATTGACTGACAGCCGCCTTCGATGGCGGTGAGTGTTAAGACGACAAACCCTTTTGAGAAGATTGTGTGGTTACAATCGAAACATGTCAGGGCAACCTGTCCGCGAAAACCTGGGCTTATTTCACAGCTCAGTCAAGAATGAAAAATTATCAATAAATTTTAATTAATTTAATGCTGTAATAATTCCTTTCTTCATAAAAATAATTTAATGAAAATTAAATTTAATGAACTTCAGCCAGAATAAAATATTAAAAAGTTATAGTTTTACTTTGGTTTTACAAAAACTTATTTCAATCAATCTTACGAAAAAAAATAAGCAGCTCAGTTTTTAAGTTAGAAAAACAGTATTTTCAAAAGCTATTTTCTGGAATACAAAATTTATTATTAATAAAATTTCTCTGTGCCATGCTAAATTTCCAATTTCTATTTCCCGTTTCTATGCGCATTTCGCTGGTTGGTTAAGCTCAAATTAGACGTGACATAACCATAACCATACAAAACAGCTGTTTAAACCAACCTTATGGGCAACACGGTATTTGATTATAGGAGACTTAACATAACGGCATAACCATAACTATACAAATCAATTGAATTTTGGTTTCTATGGTCATCGTTACGGCAATGGCTTTATGTCTATGTCACGTCTAATTGGACCTTAAGGCCAGCTCGTCAGAAAACTTTTTCCAAAGACTTAAGAAAAACTAAAAATATTATACAAATAAGACTATAAAGCGAATAAGAATTTTAAACACTCAGGTCTTACTTGTTACAATATCAAAGCTTCAGCTAAGCAACAACAACAAACAGTGAGCTTAACATTTTTTACATTCCTTTATAATTGTCTGGGTATTTTCCGACTCGAATCAGGGATGTTAAAGTTGGTACAATTACACTTTTTTGGTACATTTCGACCTTCTAAAGTACCGTGATACTACCGTGACTCATTTGGACCAATTTAAAAATTTGTCATAGTTCCCCCTTTTTGAAATTTTGTATAGCAAACAAATTATTGAGTCCTTTTCATTGCATTTATGTAGTACAACAAATCGTTAATGTAATGGGCGCTTTAATATGCGACTAGTATTGTGGTGTATAGAGCGCTTAGTCCCCTTTTACAATGTGGCAAGTTAAATACAGACAGACGAAGTTTGTTGGTAAGGAGCCGACGCGGTATGTTTGACACACTTTACTTTTTTCTTCTCTCGCCTACAAACTTCATCTGCATGCCTTTCACTTGCCACATTGTAAAAGGGGACTTATGGTACCCACAGACGAGGCAAGATTATTGAAAACCTGAAATTTATTGCGCAACAGAAGTGGCTTTATATATTTTTTCAAATAATATCAATATTGATATTGTAAAAGAAATTAAAGACAATGAATAACAATTTAATATAAAATTTAGCGAAGTTTTGAGAACCAAAGTCAACTTTAATAACGAAGTTTAAATGTGGTTTCATAAATTTACTTCTGAAAAGGTTATTTCAGGTAAAACAAGTAGTATTGTTCCTCCTCTAATAAACCTGTTTCCAAATGAAATTGCAAATTTGAATTCAATCAATAAACAATTTAGAGTTTTAGCTGATGTCGAGCAACTGCAGTCGTTAAAAACTGAAAACATTTGTAGTTTTTGGTCGGTTGTAGCTAATTTACAAAATGAGCTGAATGTTCATATGTTTCCTGACATTTCTAGAGTCGTTGCTGGAATTTTAAAAGCGTTTTTTCTTTTCAAAATATAATAAAACTAGGGAAAGAAACAGACTACTTGTGCCAACATTATCAAGTCTCATACAAACAAAGGATTGGTTAAGATCGACAAATTCATCCTGCTATGATGTTAAAATTCCAAATAGTTTATTAACTAAACAAATAAGTGCCTGATTTTGAAATCATATACATTTATAAGACCTTTATGTACCTTATTTTATTCATACAAATAATGTTCTGTGTTGTATTTTGGTGTACAATTGAATTGTTATGTACTTTTTTTGCTGTTTTAATAAATAAAAAAAAAATGGTACCGTGATGGTCCAAAAAGTTCATTTTTATTGGAAGTTCGTAAAAAATTTAAAACCTTATTTAACATCCCTGACTCGAATTGTAGTTGTAAAAGGGTAAAAAGAATAAGCAAAATTAAAAAAACAAATTGCTTAATAAAGCAACTTGCCAGTTCAGATTGTTTGCCGGGCACATCCAGGTTTATTATCAAAAGTTATTTTTGGGAATACAAAATTTATCATTAATAAGATTTCTCTATGAGGTGCTAAATTCGCAATAAACTCACCCTAAAACATCAGCATGTTATAACAATGTAAAATATGTTGATGGAAGTTTTAAAAACTGAATGGCTGACAATATCGCGAGGGGACACCATGAAAGTGATCTTTTGGGAAAATAATTGCTTTAGTACTGGTTATTAGTTTACTGACAAATAGTTGTTTTTTTATTCACAATATTGGTAAATATTTCTATATATAAAATTTCTAATGCACATGTACCCAGTTTTTTTCCTTTTGATTTTTATTCCATAATTTTGTTTTTTTTCAATTAATTTATCAATAGTAGAAGTTTTTATTTAATATTAGAATTGTTTAAAAGGCTGTAAATATTTATAAATAAAAATTAATTTTGAGTTCAAAAAAATTCTCGTTTCGTAACTTTTTGCAATCTTTTCAGTGAATTTGTTTTGTACGCATACTTTTTCTGCTTAGTGTATGTGAACGGGAACCGAGATTATGAGAATTTAATAAATAAGTGAATGAAAAAACATAATAACGAATGGATCAAAGAACCAACCGAACGAAAGTTACGGATCCGTTGTTAAAGAAAAACTGTTTTTTTTAAGAACTTTTAAATCTACCCACCCCAACATATGACATGTGTGTGGCCATAATGTAAGCAAAGGTCATGTTGCTGATAATTGCTTTGTAAATTTCGGTCCGTAGGGATTTTAAAAAGCACCATGATGTTGTTGTTCCTGTTTCTGTTGTTGTTCAAGAATATTTATATGCAAGCAAATTGTTAACGACCTGCCCTAATAAGTTTAGTTAAATATTTACAAAGGCATTCAGCCAGTCATGCTGTTAGTCACTCACTTTGAAAGCCGTCTGTCTCCTGATAAGTCATTTGCCATGAAATCCCCATTTAAGATTGACACAGCATAGTCAGCATGAAATTATAACCGAAAATTTATAAATATTTGTTAAAGTAAAAGTGCTCCTAGCGATAGCAGGAAACAAACGAGTACATAAAGGAAAATTAAAACTTAAAAAAATAAAAAAACCAGAGAAAAAAAAACTGATAATTTTATTAAAAATTTCAAATTAAATTATGGCAAAATATTGTTTTTTCTTTTTTTGTTTTAATTTAAATAATATCAACTATAATTGTAATAAAATTAGATGAAGAAAAAGTCTAGACATATTAAAACTAAAAACAAACTTACTTGCTGGATTTAATGCAAATGACAAAATCAATGGTCGATAATGAGTGATAAAACAATGATAATGATAGTGATGAAATTGTGGATGGGATGACATAAAAATACACAACACTTTAACTGGCCGATGAGATATTTTATACATTTGAAATTTTGATTTTAATTTCCTTAATTGTCAATGGGATGTCATGATTATAACGTCGGGTGCTGAGTTTCTAATGTCAATAAACACTTTTGACTCATCAACTTTAGTTTGTTTATTTTTACCACCAGCATTGCTGGTGTTGGTGCCTTGTTGTTCCCTGTGACGTCCACTGGAGCCAGTTGAAATGGCCGTTACTACGGCTGTGCCCGATGGCGGTAATTGTGTTACATTGGGTGGTATGGTCGTAGCACTGGTGTGAAGATGATGCTGCTGGTGCTGTTGTATGTGCTGGTGGTGCTGTGGCTGCTGTGTATGATGACGTGGCAGTGTTTGTTGTTGTTGTTGTTGTTGCTGTTGTAAATGTTGCTGATGCTGGTGATGATGATGACAGATTTCCTGTGAGGGTCTATGATGTAAATGCTGATGCTGCTGTTGTTGCTGGTGATGTTGCTGTTGTTGTAGTTGTTGTTGCTGATGTGGCATCATCAGTATTGTGTGTTTTGTTTGTTGCGTTAGTTGTTCCATCTCCAGAGACTCTTGTGGCAGGTGCATATTACGCCTGGACAATGTCGATACGGTGGGTGGTGGCGGTGGTGCTATTTGTGCAGCATCATAGCCAAAAGTTGAGAAACGTGGTGGTGGTGGTACACCTTCTATAGTTCGATGACTGCCAACTATAGAGGGTGTTTTAGATTTTTGACGCAATAATGAAGCCGTAGCAAAAAGCGATTCTCTGTAAAGTTAGGAAATATGGAAAGAAAAAAAGGGAAAATGGTGTTAGATTGTTTAATAGAAGGTAAATATTATTGTATAAATATTTATTTTTCTTTTAATTTTAATGTAAACAATAATAGGGAAATAGTTGTGTATGTATTGTTAAACTAGCGTGAGTATTTAGCAAAAATTTAATAGTTTTTTCAGAACAAATTAATCGTAGGCAAAGTTAATGTAAATGAAAAGTTATTATATTTTTAGCTCGTAATGAAAATTCAATATATCTGATCTCTTAACAACCGCATTTAGCCTATTTTTGATGTATGCTCTATATGTCTCAAATGCCGTATGCTGAGAGTTAAAAGTTTTAAGGTTTCTATTAGAACCAGGGCTGTCCGATGTGGCGATTTCTCGCCAAACGTGGCGATTTTCAAACTTGTTTGGCGACCTAATTTCCGATTTGGCGGCATGACGATTTTTTTTTTTTGGCGATTTATAAAATAGTTGCCGATTTTGTTGGCTATTTTTGATGAGCCATGAATTTGTTTTGAAATTTGTTAAATTCAATACGAAGAACTAATATTTTTTTTATTCTAGTATTTCAATGTACGAAATTTGATGTATGACCAGAATTTTAAACTAAATTATGTTGAAATGGCTGATGAAGATAATGAAATATCTTAAATTTTTTTTTTTAGATTTAAATGTGCTCTTGAAAGAATTAATAAGTAGAACTCTTTAAAAAATGAATAAAATTAAAGCTTTTGAATACAGATACAATTCGTTGTTATTGAAGATATTTTAAAGATTTTTATGAATTCTAACGTACCTTTGGATGTTAATGAAACACAAACTAAAATTCGCCTTAGAAGTAGATGGCGATATGAAGTTTTCGACACGTTTTTACGAGTTAAAAGTTATATGAATGTAAATAGTATATATTGCATTTCTTTTGTGCCTTCACAATGTATTCCAAAAAAGATGACAAAAAGAGAGTCTTCTCGGTGAAGAATATATCGTTTTAGATATAAAATAGAACTGCAACTACATACACATGTATTGTATATCCAATATTTGTTTAATACTTACCGCAAAAATGTCTTGTTTTGTTGCTTTAAGTAGACTACTATAAAATATTTTAAGCGTTGCACCTTTTTTGTGTTCACTAATCATTTTTACTTTGTTCTAGATAAAAATTAAACAAAATATATCATGGCGACTTTTTTTTGAATTTTTGTGGATTTTACCGATACGGAACAAATTTTTGTTTGGGATTTATAAAAAAATATTATTAATTATTCTAAAAATAAATATATTTTCGTCAAAAACTAAAAAATAAATGCTTTGGCGATTTTGGCGATTTTTGACATTGAATTTGCCGAAAAAGTTCAAAATCAATCTGACAACCCTGATTAGAACCTTAAGATTACACGCTGAAAAAAATATGGTTGAAGTATGGCCAGAATCAAACTATTGTGGTGTTTATACCCTTCCCAAATGATCATGGGATGACATATTTTCAACAACCTATGTACGTCTTTGATTCCTGCCAGGAAGTAAGTACATTTATCTCATTGAATAGTTCTTTCTCCATTTTGGTAAAAAGAATACCACAAAGCTGCTTGTTAAAATGGATAATGAAATATCGTCTATCAAATTGTTCATATGAATCATTAGCTCCACTGAATTTCGGATTGTTATTTTCATCAATGCATTCATCGACCGCAATGATGTGATCAAAAAGATCCTTGATATTGTTTTGATCATCAATGTCTTCGATACCATTGATATTTAATTTACCATCAAAATAGGATTTTATCAAAATCCATTTCATTTTCGATAGTTTCTAATATACATCTTTGATATAATTGTTATTTTTCATTGCTTTAAGTGCAGTCTTATGTTTAGTGGTATGATTTTCATAGCATATACTTTAAACTTTCACTACTATATCCTTTTAAAATTTTTTATCGTGACTTATTTTGTACACGTTTGTAACTATCTGACTTATCAGAAATTATTGCAATATAAGTATAATGCACGTGTATTATTTTTAATTATCTGAATGGATAGACTCCTTTTTCACTTGGCTGATGGCATTCTGTTTAAGTTTAAAAAAACTTATAAAAATCTCTTTCAAGGACTTGGCATATTTGTTTTTAAAGAAAATATAAGCTTAAATTTACACACAAAGGTGTTATTTGGAATAAACCAGTGAACACAAAATGTGGGAAAAATTATTAGATATGTGGTATAGCTTTTATACCACTGCCCCGGAAAGATTTAATTTTATATTGCAGAGGCAAAACGAAAACTTGCATGGTTTGGTTGATGCATATAATCTGGTCCATTATGAGCGAAGACATGATTACAAGTGCTCTCCATTTCGATGACTTTATCAACAGAAGACAACGAAAAGTAGAGACAAGTTTGTTCCTATTCGTGAATTATGAGACAATTGGGTAGCTTGTCTTTCAAAGTTTTATAACTGTCATGAAAATGTCACTTTTGATGAGCTGATCAAACGATAAGCTACTACAGCAATAAAAGAAAAACAAATCAATGGTAAAATGTTGCCTTTTCAAATACAGTGGATATATCTTTATTTTATATACAGAAATTGATTCTTCGTGGGCTGCAGATGTGTCTATCATAAGAAGAATACATACATGTTGAAAAGGATAATCAAACCTAAGAACCCATTTGCAGCAGAGCTATTGACTCAGCAATAAGCTTCGTCATCAAAGTGTGTACCATCTACAAGCAGTAAAATAAAAATAGCTGCTAGGAAACGGGTAATTTGGAATTGCTGTAAATCCAAATGTGGTGCCAATTCAGTATATGTAATTGATTTGTATGCTAATTGATTCGGAAAACAATTTGTTCATCTTGCTTCGACAATAACAAAGAGCCATAATTATTTTTACTTACTTTTTTTTTTTTTTTTTATTATTCCTATACTAATCCCGCGAAGCTCTACGCTTGTCTGCAGGAAAGAAACCAGAGTCTCTGGTGGGAATCGAACCCGCAACCCCGGCGCTGATAGGCTAGCTCACTACCAACTAGCCTACCGGGGCACCCGGTACTCATGCACAAAATAAAAAAAAAACGCATCGACCAAAATGGTCCGTAACCTAAGATTTGTATTTTTTAATGCTTT
Source organism: Pollenia amentaria (assembly GCA_943735925.1). Lineage (NCBI taxonomy): Eukaryota > Metazoa > Arthropoda > Insecta > Diptera > Polleniidae > Pollenia > Pollenia amentaria. Next base: position 190,317,665 of record OX031008.1, on the reverse strand, counting down.
TTTGTTCGATAAAAACTTACTAAACAAATTAAAATATAAAAATAATACATAAGCTGGCATTTTACGTTGATATTCTAAATTTAAATAAAAAAGAAAAAAATAAATTTTTACCAAAATGGTCCAATACCATAATGGTCCAATTATTTGACTTTTGGTTTTGTTCGAGTAAGGAATAAATCGATTTTTCAATTTCAATTTTGCTCGATTAATCGAACAAGAGTTTTACTGTGTTCGAATAACTCGAATAATTCAAATAATTTTATCCAATGGAAAAAACAAACATGTCTATTTGATTTGATACTTTTATCAAATTAATAAACAGAGAAAAACAATAAAATAAAAATATATTGGGTCTGTTCTGAAAATCACCTGATTTCAAATCACGTGCTTTCAAAATCACATGTGTAATTTTGTGGTGTTCCGAAAGTCATACCGTTTTTGTGTTTCTCGGTGTGCCTTCGGCAATTGAAAATCTAACCGAAACACACAAAAACGGAATACCAAAATATCACACGTGTGATTTTAAAAGCCACATGTGATTTGAAATCAAGTGATTTGAGTAAAAGTTATTTTCAGAACAGGCCTGTATGTAGTTAAACAATAAAATAACAATTCATTTATACAACGTATACAGTTTTAAAACTTTTAAATAAAATAAATAATTAACCGTAGGAACACAATTGCACCGTATGAACGTATTTGCATATGACGTAGATACGTTGTCAAATAAAAACGTAAAAGCGTATCTACGTCGTACATAGATCTAATTCTATTTTATACGCCGCTAATGGCCGTATTGCCATATAAAATGAAAAATGAAAGACATACATACATAATATTTAATAATTTTTGTGTTTTCAAATTGAATATTTGAAAACAAATAAAAAGAAGGAAAAAGCAAATAAAAATTTTAATAAATTTGAAATTTTATAATATTATTTTCAAAGGAAAACAAAGTACGTCTACGATGGAATTGTGGGTAAAAAGAGTGTATATTTAGATTTACGGCGTTACGTCCTATGCTCTTACGACGTACGACCGAAATGTGTTCCTAGCATAAAACGTCAAAGACCTGCTGCAAAACATACAGTTTTAAATGCGCTAAAGAAACCGAAACAAGATTAAGGAAATAAAATAAGAATAAACTATAAACAAAGTAAACACTACTTCGGTTAAACAGACTGTAAAATTATCTGAAAAACAAAGTTTAATACATGCATTAAGGCCATGTCAGATAAAACTTTTGCTTCGCGTTGCGTTACCGATTCGCTTTGACATCTAAGATAAAATATACATACTTATACGAAACATGTCACATAAAGTACTTTCAAAGCGGAGCGAAGCAAAAAGTTAGCCAACTCTCATCTTTTTGCGCAATTTGACAATTGGCTAGTATAATTTTCTTTTGTTTTTTAATTTTTTTTGCCAAATTCAATTGAAAAAAACCGTCCAATTAAATTGTTAACTTTTATTTTTGTAACAAATAATTAAATGTACAAATTACCAACCCTTTTTATAAGTAATCAAACAATGCATGAGTGTTGTCAAAGTTTTTATTGTGTTATACACCTTTTGCTTTGCGTTTTTCTGCCAAAGGTAGAAACGTCACGCAAAGCTACAAAGTTTTATCTGACACGGCCTTTAGGATCAGCAGCAATAGGCTCCATTAATTTTATTTCAGTGTATAATTTGCAAACCATTAAATATATTTCAGTGTATAATTTGCAATTATGTCCCGCCTGCTAAACTTAATACGGGAATTCAACACAGGCTTCCATATAATATTTTTATAAATTATTTATTTTTGTCGCGGTTTTTTTATGAGAGTAATTAAAATTAGTTAACGTACTATTCCTGAAAATAAAGTAAAATTTAAATCAATTGAGATTCACCGTATTTTTCCTGATTTTAAGGGAAGTTATGGTTAAGATAAGAACTTAAAGAATGAGGAAACTTTTTAAACTCGACCGTTTTCAAAGTTTGTTCGATTTCAATTTCAGTCATATGTATTCGATTTACCGAACATGGCTGATAACTTTATTTTTCTTAATAGTAAAGCTCTACTCTATAGGTTTGGGTAATTTGTTTCTTTAACGTATTACTATTTTGCGCCAACAATCCGTGCTTTTGTTTTCAACTACCTATCTACGGATACTTCGGTCTTTAAAACGAATCTAAAAATACCTAATATGTCAAAATTCAACCAGCCGTTTGAATGGAAAGAGGTTATATAACTTCTTCACCGTATTGTATATTTAATTCATTCATGTATCGCTTCGAAACACCAGTTAATTTTAATACTTTTATCTTTTTCGAACGATGTCCACTCTTGTTAAACGGATTGCAGCAAAATTTATTCATTTTACTTTAAATTGTCTTTACAGCTTCACTCTTTACTTTACAAAAAAAAACACTTTAACACTTTCACGTTTAGTATTCAACTGAAATTTGACTCAGAGTGTGTGAAGTATTTATATTTATTTTTTGGTAAAAAATAGGTAAAAAAAAATAAGCGATATTTGCTTTTCTTTAATAGGAAAATTTGCGTGAACTACTGGTCATAAAATGTTTTTTAAAAGGGACTTAATTGGTTACTGCCAATAAGCCGACCACAGGTCATAAAATGTTTTGCAAATTTTTTAAATTACCAGGTAATAAATATTTCGCCATATTAATGGAAAATCCGTGTTTTATGACTTGTTTCTGCACGTGTCATTTTAGGCGAAATATTTATTACCTGGTAATTTAAAAAATTTAGAAAACATTTTATGACCTGTAGCCTCAGTCGGGTTTGGTGTGCCATTACATGCCACTGCTGCTATTATCCATGGATTTATGGCCGATCTTGTGAAGGCAGGCAGACCATATACACTACACACTCAACTTGGGGCTCTTAAAAAAAAATTGATTTTTTCTTCATAAATGTATTTTTAACTGTAAAATAATTTTTTAAATGTATTTTTAACAAGGTGGTCTCTTAAATGCTCTTCTCCTGTCCAAACAAGGAGTCGGGGCCCATTTTTTTATTGCTGATTCTTAAAGCAAAAATTATGAGGAATCCAAAAAAAAAAAAAAATTAGCCGGAAAATTTAGGAGCTTCTGTGGAAAATCGGAAAATTTAATTTTCTTGGGAAAATTTAAAGGTAAATTTCTAAGAAAAATTAGGAAAATTTAATTTTTCAATGAAAGCCTGATTCAATACCTTTGCGATCGCTTTAGTAGTTTTTATTTAAAACAACTTTCAATGAGGTCCCTTATGAAGAATTCTTCAATTTTGTCACCTGACAGTGGTGTACACCACCAATAAACCAGTCACTATAAAAAAAAAAAAAATATGTAGGTACATTATTTTTTGCTGGGCAATCGATTGAGACTATTTATTTTAAAATCGGAGAGGGGTCGTCCAAAAATTTGCCAATTTTGATCGTTTTCATATGGAATTGCTCTATAAATGAATTTTAGGTCACTCATAATTTGTGCATGGTTTACATATTTATAAATGCTTATGAATTTTTTACAATGAACATCAAACTCAGTATCAAAAAGTGATATTTTACTAAAATATGTTCAGAATAGATTCAGAATATAACAACATGTTATGTGTTTTCTTGGTAATAAATTTAAAAATATTTTTATATTAAAAAAGTAGAATTTTCTAAGAAATTAATTTTAATCGATTAATTGACATAAATTGTTGGAACTATTCGTTATTTGAAATTGGATATTTTAATTATTCGATCATATTATGGCGAAAATTTTCTTCGATTAATCGATCAAAGATTAATTATGGATACTCTAGTCCATACCTAACAGTAGGGTTAAGTTTATGATTCATATCTATATTTGACTTTTGTTTGCTTTGTTTGGATACGATAGCCCTTTCGCATCGCTGCAAAGTATTATAATGTTTTGAAACTCAGCCAAGCATAATACCGGAGGGGCTCTAGTTAGGACCATTTAAAAATTTCTGTCCGAATTTATATTTGTTTCTATTGACTTGTTTAAAAAGGGTTTGCATCATTGAATTTATTTAACATTTGAATTTATTTTAATCATGCGAATTGCAATTATATGATACTTATTACACTATTAGTTCCTCTATTTTTCTGTTTTTGTCTACTTTAACAACATTATTACTATTGTTTAACTATTAGAAACAAAGAAAAATCACAATCTCGAAAATCATTACAATCACGACTATAATTGTCTCCATTGACTGCATTCATATGAAAGTAGTTTAACATAAAATTTTATAACCGACTAAGCAAACATGTTGTAATAACATTTTCATTTTGTTGACTTACTAACTGACGAGTGACTTGACAATTACTGGAGGCAACATGTTTTAGAAGTTAAATTTAATAACAAATCCTTATACTCATGATCTCTATTACTCACCTCGTCTGACAGCCCATATCACAGGCACTGCTTGCAACACCTGCTGGCGGTATTTGTTGTTGCTGTTGTGGGTCCGTTATCGTTGTGGACGAATCGTCTGTGCTGCACAAACTAGTTTGGATAATCATGTCATGTCGCAAAATACTTGGATCCTTTTCCTTAAAATTGCTCTTTGTTTGTAGTTCCATTTCACGATAATAACGATTTGAAACATCATCCAGTATTTGCAATGATGTCTGCGAATGTTTTTGTCTGTAGTCAGAGATGGATAGATAAATACAAGTATAAAGATATAAAATGTTAAAGTAATAGATTTTAATTTGAGTTTAACTTGTATCATTTAAAAAGAGGATGAATGAAATGAAATGTTTGTTTAATGGAGATAATTGAAATACATTTTTTGGTAAAAGTTGTTAATGTTTGCATACATACCGGGGTGATACAATCGATAAGTTTTCACGAGAACGTGCTTTAGAATTACGACCCATTTCATCTAATTTCGATTCTTTAGATTGACGTATATGTTCCTGTAATAAGTGAAAATAAAAAAAAAAAAAAAATAAAATGTTTTAGAAGTTCAAAAGGGAGAAAAGAAAAACCTTAAGGATGTGTGGTTGGGAAAATAAAATTAAAGATTCGAATGTGACTGTGTTTAAATGATATAATGAAGGTTTAGTTTTTTTGATTCCTGATAAAATCTTAAATTATAATTTAAGCTGTGTTTTATATAGAACTAAGTACCTGCCCTTAGGCTCAACCTCAAGGTTCTATATCAAAAACAGGAAACAATTTTAGTATATGGTTGCATTTTCTGTTTAATAACAACAGTTCATATGGACATCCAGAAGTTCGAATTTCATCCTAGGGAAGATTCAATCCCAGATCTCCCTCGATTTTTCTTTAAGCAGCAGTCACCACGTGATCCCCGTAGTCGCCGTACTACACACTGCTTAATATTGGTTTCACGTGGCAACTGATCTTTTAGATTACAGATTGCTGTTCGGTTTAAGCCGAAATCGAAACCGCGGTTTTAATGCCTAAAAACCGAAACCGAAAACCGATAAAAATCCGTCAGTTTTCAACTTTTACTTAAAAAATATATTTATGCTTAAAGAAATTGCAAATCATACATAACACTCGTACTTATAATGAAAAAAATTTATACATTACAGCCGGCAAAAAATTAAAAAAAAAATAACTGAGAAGATGCTGCATTGGTTAAATATAGATGGATCTTTTGTCGAAATATTGAAAAATCTTGTTTTTCTATTTAAATTTTTTTTCAAATTTATATTGTGTAATTATTTATACACTTAAATTTATTTCGTGTATTTATTAGGGTATTCATTTAATCGGGCTTTTGCTTTAATCGGTTAATCGCTCGATTAATTAACCGAGGTTTTGGTTTAATCGGTTAATAATCAGTTAATTTTGTAATTGATCGGTTAACCGATAAATACAGTTTTTTTTATAAATTAAGTAATTTCAATAATAAAAATGCATAAATTATATATTATTTGGAGTTTATTAGTAAAAAAAAATAATTAAATAACAAACATAACGATTCTTGAACTAAAATAAGCAAACAAAATAATTCATAAATATGTTATACATATTTTTTAATTAATACATAAATATTATGTAGTAATTAAAAAATAAACTGTAAGATAATTTAATCAGTTATTTCAATAGTTTAAGGACCCCTTAAAAAATAATCTTTTCGAAAAATTTTTAGGATTTAAGCGATTCTTTTCTTTAGTTTTGATAAAACTTGACTTGAATAAATACTTTCACTTGTCGTTGATGTTGGAGAAGTTGAAAGCAACCCATAATACAGAATATCTAATTGCACTGTCCTTTTCCTGTATTTCTCTAAATGTATAAAATCTTCCATTTTGCCATTAGAGTCCTGTTTTAATTTTTTTTTTTTAATTTTTAACTCTTCTAACTAAACACATACGGCCATGTTCTGAAAATCGAAATCAAAGTATGAGATATAGAACAGGACATATTTTTATGAACTTTGACCACGGTTGAGTTTCCAAAATAGGTTCGATTTCAATTCCACTTGATTTCGATTTCTAGAACATTCCTGATACATATAAAAAGTACGTGAAACAAAAAGCTGTTGACAGCAATACATTTAAAATGAATATCACTAAGCACCTTCTTTTCAATGAAAAAATATTTTCTAAACACATACCTTTTGTATATGAGACGAAACAAATAATTAAAAACACAAAAAAAATGTGTTATAATACTAAAAAAAATAAAAAAACGCTACATCGGTTAATCGGTTAATCGACTGTAATAAACCGGTTTAATCGTTAATCGAAAATAGCCAATTTTAAATTAACCGATCAGCTTATTGGGTAGTAATTAACCGAATGAATATTAGCATTTATACATTTTTTAAAGAATTTTTTTTATAATGTGAAAATTAAAAAAAATTCACTCAATAATTTCAAAATATTAAAAAAAACCGATTCAATTTTAACGCAACCGTCGTTCTTAGACTATCGACAAAAAACATGCATTTGCATGGAAATCGCAGCATATTAATTACCAAAAAAAAATTAGCAAAAAATATACTAATTTTAAATTATTCCGAAATGTCTGAACTCAAATCTGAAGTTTGGAGACATTTCAAATTATCAGAGCACCAGTCAAACACAACAACTTGCGAGAATTGTAAGAAAAAGCGAAAACCGAACCGAAACCGACCGGCTTTAATTATTTTAAAACCTATACCACGGTTTTACATTTTCACGGTTTTAGCAGACTTCATTTTAGATATAAATACATATACCAATTTTAAGCCTCCAACAAGCTCGAGAACCACACCAAGAAATGAATGCTCCTCAGTTTGTTTGCACAAAGGCCCTGGTGGATTAAAACTTTTTATAGGTTATTTATTTACAAATTTTGAAACTGTTAAAAAAAGTGTTCACCAGCAGCCACAGTGTGGAGAAAATTTTTTTTAAAAAAAGCAAAAATTAATCAACAGTTCTTAAAGAAGACAATGTCTTCTCTTGAGAGGACATTTCCCTTGTACGGATACAATTTTTTAGTCCCTTTCCGTCATTTTAGATTCTACTGTGCATTTGAATCTAATAGTCAATATCTGCAAAAACCTTTTTCTTAAAAGAAATTCCATCTTACGGCTTAAAAGTTATTCGACCTTAAAAACAACATTTCTAAATTTGCTTTTAAGTTTTGAAAATTTTCTTATTAATAAAACAACATTTTTAAGATTTTGCTACTAAATAACTGAATGAATTCGTATAATTTTGAATGAACATCAAAATTTTTGGCAAGATAAAAGTAAATAGTAGTCGGTTTAATAAAAAAGGATCTTTTTATTTACTTTTTTATTACCTTTTTAAATTGATAATACCTAACATGGAAGGACGACAAATGACATTTTCAAATTGTTTTTAATTCAGTTAAAAATTTTACTTTCTTGACCTTAATTGTAGTTAAGCCCAAAAAATTATTTTACAAGTTTTATTATTAGAATAGCAACAAATTTAAGTTCATACATTAAAATTCCTTTGAATTTACATTTTTTTAAAATATATCTTTGGCAATACTGTCTAAGAAAGTAAATTTATTTTGGATTTCGTATTCCGATAAAGCCATCTTTACATGGTAATACAAAGTATTAAGACTTTCTAGAATCAAAATAGAAAGAAATTCTCTTTGTGTTTTGAGAATAGAGAACAAAAGTCTGCTGTAAGTATTTTTCATGTTTACACGGATGGTATAAATAGAATCAAAGCAAAGATATTAAGCAACTGAGTTCTAAAGGGTGGTCCAATCATAATGCACGATGTTAATTGTGAGTCATACCTTACCGTTTTTTGCCCAACTAAATTTCATATTTTTTAAATTAAATTCAACTATGAATAGATACGTCGTCGTTAATACGCCGAAGGGTTAGTTGAAAATCCAAGAGTGATTGTTGAAAAGCCGATGCATCCACTAGGAGTGGCTGTTTGGTGCGGTTTATGGGCTGGCAGCGTCACCGGGCCGTACTTCTTCGAAAATGCGTTCGACCAAGCAGTTACCGTGATTAATATTCGCTATCGCCAGCTGATAATGGACTTCTTGTGCCCATCAATCATTCTCAATGGACCTGGAAGATATGTGTTGCCAACAAAACGGTTCCACTTGCCACACAGCCAACGAAACAATGACTCCTTTGAGCTAGAAGTTCAATGGCCCTATTATCTAACGTCGTGGCGGTGTTAATTGGCCGTCACGATCATGTGATTGACACCGTTGGACTTCTTTCTTTGTGGATATTTAAAAAAAATGTGTACGGCAAAAATAACCATACAATAGCAAAAGGGATGATATAATTCGACGTATTAACAACATTGAACCTGAGGTATTTCTGAGAGTCATTGAAAATATCCACCATCGGATAGACATACGCCATGAACACATAATTGTCTTAGATCCGCGTTTTGTCATAGATCCACCCTTTGCAATTTTTACAAAAACAACATGAAAATTTCTTGAGTTGATTTTGGTCGTTTTTGTAATTATTTTATGCAACTGTTAACACCTTCAATATATACTTTTAAAACAAACAATGTTTACTTTAAAATATACCTCTGGTGTGAAGAGATAACATTAGTTTCTAAAATGATTTAGAATTTAGACATCTATAGGGCACTTTACACTATTACACAAGTGCTACGTATTCCATTATACTTTGTAAAATAGAAATCAAATTAGTTTCTCAAAAATATAATATAATATACGAATATGATTTGACATACAAATAATTTTCGTATGTGCAGTAGTTTTTGAGATATTGAACAAATAAACTCAACACTTTCGGCTAATTCGGCGAAATTGTGACATTTTGAATATGCCATAGAGGATGAAAGGAACCTTCTCACCAAATTTCATTTAAATCGAAAGGGGTCGGTTCCCACTCTTGGTCGATTTGACATGGAATTACCCATATATAATACTCTCAAAAATACCTAGCTTATTTTTCTAAATCATTTGTCAAAATCAATTTATAAAAAAAAATTTTGATAGAGTAGCAAGAAAAATTACACCATAATGCACGTGCTATTAATTCGCTTTGGTTACGACCATCGAAAAATCAAATTTCACAGTGTTCTCTCACACATTTTATTGGCCTTTTTTAAAATGTATAATGAAAAAGTTGGAGTCGTATGGGATGCAAATTTTTTTTCTTTGTAGTTCTTGTCATTTTCATAATATCATTGCATTCACACTATCACACTTTTTTTACATATTACTTGAGTTGTTGACATGTCTTAAAACAAAGTAGAATAGTGTAAAGTACCCTTCAATGGGGAATTGACAATACCTTAAAAAATTAAGATAACAGCTATAAATACATATAAAAGAATTAATTCCAAAACTTATAAAAATCAGGTATAGTAAATAAGATAAAATGATAATTTTTCAAGGATATAAAAGTTCGATTGATGTAGGAAATTATTTTTTTTTTTGGCAAATTCCCACATGATCTGTTTTGTCAATTTAAAACTAGTGCAATTAGCTTCATTACACTGTTTAATTTTTTAAAGTTAATCTTTGGGATGAATTAATTTTTTTTGCTTTGTTTTGATCATATTTTGGTATAAACAAATTCCGTTCCACATTCGCCGATAAATTTGTTATATACAATAAACGTTTGACTTTTCAACAGATATCTGGAGACGTTACCTTATTAATATTTATTTTTCATTTTTCTAACCCAAGATAAAAAAGTTTCAATGTTGAAGCATGTTGAAATTGTACTAAACATATCGACCCATAACCGGAAAAAAAGCTTAAGCGACAAAATTTAAAATTTTCGGTTTTTTTAATAAGTGCATTTATTGGCAACACTGGCATCATCTCCTAAGATCTCATGGTTACAGAAAGTACCGTAACGATTTTATAGGAAAAACAATTTTAGTTTAAGCGCCAATTTTCATACAAAATTTTTATGAAATATAATAAAAAAAAACCTTCTCCTGTAAAATTTTGTTTTTGTCGCTTGGGCTTTTCTTGCGGTTATGGCTCGATATCATTTGACTACTTTAGTACTTTTGCAATGCTAAAAGTACTGAAAAAGAACAATTGTACTGACTTTATTCCCGATTCCTTATAAAATCCCCCAAGAAATCCGAGAGAAAATGAATAAATTCAAATGTGCTTGTGTGCTTTTAAGAAAAATATAAATTTTTCTTTCTTTGAACTGTATTTATAAATATTTTTTCAAGAAAAGAGAAAAAAAAAAATAAACCACATCAATTTATCATTTACGTTTCACAAAATCTAAAGTCTAATTGAAATTGTCAAAATCTGAATGAATGACAGCAAAGAGTAGCAGAACAAACAGAAGAAAAATGTGTATTGCAAAAAAAAAACGAAAATTATAAAATAAAGAAGATCAAAAAACCATTAAATAAAATGATTTAATTCCAATTTCAAAATGTGTTTTTTCTCTTAAACCCGTCCCATTTTTTCTGCAATCAAACCAAGAGAAAAATGTATTTTAAATGTAGTCGGGCACAATGTCAAAATGTTAAAGCACAAGCCATACATGTGTAAACGAAATAAGACAGTTTTTCTCTTCTTTTTTTTTAAATTCCAGAGGAAAAACTTACAGGGATGAGAAACGAGGAAACATGACTACAATCTTACAATTTTCCCAATAATGATAGTGAAACAGGAAGAAATAAGAATTGTTACCAAAGTTTGTATTAAAAAAATAAAAGGAAATCGAAAAAAAATTAAGAAATAAGCACACAGAAACACTTACAAAGTTATTTTTTTATAGCAAACAATAGAAAGATTATATAAAGAGAATAAATGAACAAGTACATGAATGAAGGCATAAAAATAAAGGATACAAAAATTCAAAACGATACACCGGAAAGGACATCAACACAAATTGTTCAAGTAAAACAATTGATATGCAAAATAGAAATAAAGGAAGAAATATAATTATTTTTTCTCAATGAATCTTTAAAATAAATTTGATGCGGAAATGTAAACGAAATTTTAAAAAATAAAACAAAATCAATATAAAGATCACGTAAAAGGATGAAACTTAAAATAGAAGAAAGACTTGAGTTATTTTGCTTCTTTTCAAAGGAAGGTATTATTACAGTTTAAATATTTAAGACTTAAGAGTTTTAAGCAGGTAAGAGCCTAAAATAATTTAGAGTTTGTATCACTGCACAGTGGGGTTAAATAAGAAAGATAATAGATTTGTAATTATTAAACTGGTTTGCCTAATGGATATTGTAATCTGTAGATAAGGACTTAATGTCGTATTTTTTTGGGTGTCCTTATAAGCAATATACAATACATAGAAAAAATTATTAAATTTTTCCAATCACCAAATTTGTTCTAAATTCATAATATCAAGCAAAAAATTTGTTGATTTTGCACCTATTACCAAAATGATTATATTGATTACTAAAAATTTTAAAATTTAAAAAAATATTTTCAATAAATGATATTTTTAATTAAAAAAGTGATCGAAAAACTTTACCATTTCAAACAATGTGTTAATTTATTTAAATAAATATTGACAATTTCCAACAACAATTCTACATGTTTAAATTATTTTATTTTAAACGAAAAAAGTCAATTACGATTTATTGTTATATATTTAAAATTTTAATTGAAAATTTATTTCAAAACAACTAAAATGTTAATTAAATCAAAATGAAATTTTTAATTTTCTTTCAACTAAAAAAATAATTGATTCAATTACCACATTAATTAAATTTAAATACTTTTTAAACCATTTTTTTAATTGATAAAACACTTTTTTCTGTGTAAATAAAAATTTCAGAAAAATTAAAAAGTTTACATGAAAAAGTCTATGGTTTATAAAGATCTAGTCCAGGGATAACAGTCATTCTTCTAAAATGCCATACCTAAGCTAAAGCGTCAAAGTTATGTTACGAGTACAAACAGTAGTGTTAACTTTGATGTTTAACAAAACCTACACAATAAAAAAAGATCAAATCGCTTGATTGTCCTTAAAATAGCTAAATTGGCCTTATTTATTAACAATAGCGGCTACTTCACCATTAAACGCGATGTGAAAAACGGATGTTTCGTTGCCACCGCCCTTTGTCGGTATGCTTTATACAAATTTTATGGGCATGATAATTTTTGAAAGCTAGAAAACGCTTGCCACTCTTGTTTAGGAATTGCTTTTAGAGAAAAATTTATTTTTTATTTTTTTTTATTCACAAATGATTAAAATTCAGCACCATATAACTATAGTTTTAGCTCGATATCCAAATCTGAAAAAGATTTATGAAAGTGAAAGCAATTGCTTGAAGCTTTGAGCGAATAATTTCCAATAAAAGTTTGTACTATTGTATGTTTAGTATTTTTGTATATTTTGGACAAAAAAAAAAAAAAAAAAAAAATCATATCGAGCCTAGACACCATTTCAGCTGATTTTTTTTTTGTAAAATGATCTCCGGATTTTCCTCAACACCCACTATTTTCGGGGGAGCCCATCTTTTTTATTGATTTTTACTGCTTTCATAATATTAAAATTTTTTAGAACTACAATCTGGGAATTATTTGTTTTTCATAAAAAGTTTACATCCAATTTTCACGATGATTTTCTCCCCTATTTTTAAATCATGCCTTTTTTTCGTTTGGCAAGCGAGCGGAGTAGAGAAGAAAGCAGGGTAGAAGAAAGACATGAATCGTATTTGCTGTGTTTCGTTTTTGACATTCCTCTTGGCACTTATTTATGTTTTTTAATTTATGTTTTAATCTTATTTGAAATTGACAAGAGCTTATTAAAATATAGAAAAATAAAAAAATTTAATTTAAAAAACTTCAAAACCTATCAGAATTATATGGAATAACGAAATTTTAAATAAATTGATATTGGGAATTATTTCTTTTCATAAGCAACTTTATTGTAATCAACATTTTCATTTTTCAAATTTATTCTATGAGTTAAATTTCAGTTATGTATTTTATAAAGCTTTTTGTAATAGTTCTATTCCTTAAATTTAACACATAGAATAAATTCGAAAAATGAAAATGTTGAAATTTTAAATATTTTTATACGAACAATGAACTAAGGAAATCAGAAAAAACCACCCTGACTGCAAAAAAAAAAGAAACGTGGTGAAAATTAATCAAGTTTTTCGAAGTTTCTTTAGAATAAAAAAGTAATTTCTTTTAAATCATCTTTAAAATTGGGTGTTTCTTTATTTAATTCAACATTTTTATTATTCGAATTTATTCTATGTATTTTATAAGGCTTTTTGTAATAGTTCTATTCCTTAAATTTGTAAAAAATGTTGAATATAATAAATTAACTTATGAAGAAGAAATAATTCCCAGATTCTTTTTTATTAAAGTAGTTGAGTTAAATACATTAAATTTATGAAGTATCACAATCCAGTGTGACACAAAGAATGCTGACGACGGCCGTAGCGGGCCAGAAAATGCATTACATTCTGCTGGTGTCTAATAATTGTAAATTTTTCTGTACATTTTTCATTGCTATCCAAAGGATGGCTAAGGTAAAATGTAACAAGAAGATACAAGATTAAAGTCTGGTAGTGTAGAAAGTCATTCCTACAAATTTAACGAATAGAACTATTACAAAAAGCTTTAAAAAATACATAACTGAAATAAAGCTCATAGAATAAATTCGAAAAATAAAAAAAGTGTTGAATATTTTTTAGAACTATTTTTTATATCTTTCACAAATTCTTTATTTTTCAAATGCTTGGATACCAAAGGGTCCATTCATCTTCACCTTCATTTGGTGCTTGCTTCCCTCCTATACCATGAAGTTGAAGCTTTTTTTTATATTATAAAGCAGTAGTATTCTGCAATAATGCAAGCAATCCACTCTTATGAAAAGCCACATCAATGGTGGGTGATGACTGAAATCGGGGGTTCTCAGGGCTTATTTTTATGTAGACCAGTGATATTAGTCATACAGAATATTTTCATAATATACGAAAATGTATATAAAATTAAAGTGATTTTCAGTAGAGGTGCTTCAATAGGTGCTTCGAGTATTTTCAAAATTGTTTTAATGTTTTTTTTATTTAATTTTTAATTTTTTTAATAATTTAATGTTATATTAGAGCTAACACTTCAAAGCATGTAATAAGAAACTGCAGGAGTGCCGGAAAGTTAACATACTTCATTATTACTTTTTAATAAAATTATTTGGCTTTTTGAACAACCATATTGAGGCAGGCTAATTTTTGATATTTGCCATATAAATTAAATTTTTTTCTTCGGCCGTTGAAACTGACACTATTTAAAGTCAACCATATATTTTTGATACCTTCGACGGCATTGTTCATATCAATTCTAAAACAATACCACATCAATAAAAAAGCGTAAAGTTTGTTAAGCTGCGGATTTTTCTATGGGTTAGTAGAGATGGAAGGGCCTTACCACAGAGGAGTGAGTGCAGTGTCTTCTAGGCTGAGATCCAGCGATCTGGGGATCAACGGAGATGATACTGGATTACATCGTAGTGGGATCTGTGGGACAATTTACGTGAGCGGCAAGCTGCGCTTCGACAATTGACGAATTACACGGTGCGATCGAGCCTGGTCGCTGGGTGTAGGAATGCTCTGAGGGAGCTCATGGATGTATTCTCAGTCAGGCTTTGTTGGGTACCCGGACAGTGCGAGGTGGATGGTAATGAGGTGGTGGAGGAACTCGCAAATGAGGGTTCGTGTCTGGACTTAGTAGTGAGGGACGGGGGTTTAACCACCTTAATGCCATTTCTATGGGTTGATACGGGAAAAATCTCAGGCAGAAGTGGCTACGGAACAGATTTAACGACGAACTGGGGTGTATCGCAAGATGTAATCCAGTCGAATTATTGGGGGTCTTGAGGGAAATAGGACGGTTGTTTCTGATGAGGGGCTGTAGTGCAGGTTTTGGTTCGCTGTAGTATCAATCTATCTATTAACTATCTTACATCTGTCTGTCATATCCTTTCTCTCTCTTTACTTTCTTTCTTCCTCAATATTAACTTTCCAATGTGACAGTTATTATTGAGAACTTTGAGAAAGTTAAGAAAATATTAAACAAATATTGATTTTTTCTGTGTTAATATTTTTTTTTGTATGAAATAATAAACATTAAATAAACAGATACTTATTATTTGGTCGCATATGAAAAATTAATTTATTATACGAAAATCAAAAGTGATATGGCAGCAGAACTTAGAATCGCTGATCTGAGAAATAGAGCTGCCTTTAAACCATTTACAATGATATATATATATATATAAATATATATATATATATATTTGGCAAAATTTTTGAAACATCCGTACAACGGTCTTTAGCTGCTTCACCAATGTACTTACTTATTAATTTACGAAAAGAAATAACAAAATTATAGGGTTTTGGCAGAAATAGTTGACTGTGCGTTGATTTGAAAATAAAGCCTTCGTTAGTCGAACGTTGCTGTTACCTTTATCTATTGCACCGTACTAAATGAACCTTATTGTACCTATAGCACATTTAAAATCGTATCATATGTTTCTTACATATTAGTATGGGGTAAGTTCCAAAACGTCAGTTGCAAAGCAACTCACTTTTTTAAATACATTCTACAAATCTCCTTAACAACGGAATGAAATTCTATTTTTTACAATTTGAGACGTACGGTCAACGTAGCATTTCAATTCCGTAAGCATTTGCATTGTTTTCAAATAACAAAACGGATCAGATGTTTCTCTAGGGGTCTCTAGCTCAGCTAACTCTACCTTAAAATTTTACTATAGAGCAAACTTACTTCAATCTCTTTAACCCCAATCATACCGACATAAAGTAATAAAAATCCTACCAACATGTTCCTCTACGACAGGGCGCCCCGGTAGACTACCTGGTAGTGAGATAGTCTATTAGCGCCGGGGTTGTGGGTTCGAAACCCGCCAGAGACTTTGGTCTCCTGCAGACAAGCGTGAAGCTTTGCGGGATTAGCATAGGTAATAAAAAAAAAAAAAAAACGAACGCGAAAATGAGAAGAAAAAAGCTTTTATAGTTTTATTTAAATTTTAAGAAAATTTTTTATTAAACACCTTGTTTACATAGAAAAGTTTTTATAGCATGTTCATTAAAAACATAATTATAAAATTTTTGACAGCATTGTTTAACTAACCGCCTTTTTTAAGGATCACACATGTATCATCATTTGTGTTTATATGTTGCAAAATTAGTTACATTTGGCGAAGCTTCTGCCTGAAGAACTTCCTGCATGCAATGAAACCATAGGTTGTTATGTAGTTGGCATTTGGATGATTTGGGCAGCAATAGGTATTTTACTGTATATGAGGCACAACAAAATAGAATAATAAAGAATTTCTAATTTTTTTATACCCACACCAGAATAGTGGGGATGGTATTATACTTTTGTGCTGATGTGTGTAACACCTTGAAATATTGGTCCTTGAAGTATGCCGATTGACTCACAACGAGCTATGTATTTTTCAAAACTACGTCCCAAATATGTACACTTGCAAAAATTTGTTCTTATATACTGTGGTGTAGGGTAATATGGTCCAGCATAACCGACTATACTTTCTTACTGGTTCTTTTTTGTTAATATTTTAAAAATGTCCTCAACATAATGAAGAATTGAACCTCCTAAAGGACATAGGCTATTTAAGGTTCCACTAAAGTGCTTATGATAGGGTCCAGGGGGGCTTTACTTTCTATTCTATGCTCACTACTATCTTCAAAGCTAAAAGAGACAGAAAAAATGTATTATTATCGCTGTTCTGTAGAAAAATAAGCCGACAGATTTCTGGTACTTTTTTTGAAATTCGGCACTTTTAGGGAGTAAACGGCTAAAATCTGAATTTTGGTACTTTTTTGTCACCCGGTTTATCTTTTAAACCAATAATCGTAAAAACAAACAATATATCACGTTCGAAACTTATCTAAAAAATACAAATACGAATTTGGTACTTTTTAGAAATACGAACGCTTAAGTGGTGAAATTTGTAACTATTTTTGATACCAAATATAGTCTGGGAATTATTTCTTTTCATAAGTTACTTTATTATATTCAACATTTTTTATTTTGCGAATTTATTCTATGAGCTAAATTTTAGTTATGTATTTTATAAAGATTTTTGTAATGGTTCTTTTCCCTAATTTTTAAAATTTAGCAAATAGAATAAATTCGAAAAATAAAATATGTTGAATATTATTGATACCTTTTTTAAAAAGTATTTTTCTCCATTATTTGGTATAGACATACGTATTAAATACGATTCCGCTACATCATTGAAATTGTTGATACTTCAATGGGGAGAATAAAAGTACAAATAAGGGGAAATACGGAAAATTAAATTTCTTTTTTTAGCTTTTTGGTTGTACAGCTGGTACTTTTTTTAATTACCGTTAATATTGGACCTAGAAACATAAAATTCAACATGCAATATCCTGAGTGATAAGACTCTACGCGGGAACTTTTTGGAATTTTTTTGGTCTTTAACTGGTACTTTTTGAATTTCCGTTAGTATTGCACTTAAACCATAAAATAAAACATGCAAGGTCCCGAGTGAATGCGAATCTTTAAAGAATCTATTTGGTACTTTTTCGTTCTTTAACTGGTAGATTTTTTTTCGTTAATATTGGACATATGAACATAAAATTAAACATGCAAGGGGCTGAGTGAATGAGAATCTGTAAGATGGATTTTGTTGGTACTTTGTATTTCTAGCGCTTTCGCTGCCGCTAGACCTGCGTTATTCAGAAAATATTAATTATCGTTTTAGAAGAGATCTATTAAGCAACACTTGCCTTACTCAAATGAAAGCCATTTTAACATGAGCACGCGGTTCACCCTTAATTCCTCTTCCAGTCTGTCTCACCGCTCGACCGTCCCCTGAACGAATGCGGAAGCGACCAAGAGGACTCATACGAAGAATTGCTGCCACTCCGAAAATATCTAACCAATTTTGATAAAATTTGAATAGATCAGCTTAATTAAAACACACAGGGTTAATATGTTTTTCAAAGCTACGTATATGAAGGGGCAGATGGGAAATATCGATTTTGATGAAAGTTAATACTTATGTAAATCGATCTATACACAATAAAACACACAGGCTTTAAATTTCTTTATAGTAAGTCAAACGCTGCGGGAACGGCTAATGTAAAATAAAAGCCAATAAGTTCGGTTGCGATATGCCGAATATTTTCGTTACTACACTGAATTAAACATCAAAATATGCCTCACAGACACATGTAGGTACGTTAAGGGTTAAATAAAAAATAAATATTTTATATTAGCATATTTGTTACTAAAAAATTTAAACGACTTCTTTTGAGTTTATATTTATTTTTACTAAAATTATGTTATTTTTTATTTTAAATTTTTTTAAAGGAATTTTTGTTTACTTAAATTAATGTTTTCCTTTGTTTTAAAATAGTTTTATTATGTTAATAGTTTTTAAATCTTTTGCATTTTCTCTTCTAAATAGACAGAAACCATTTATTTAGTTTTATAGTGTTGTGTGTTTTCTTTTTGTTGTGGTTGCATCACCGCACAGTGGTTGAGTTCAATTACGCGAAAAACATTTCATCTATAGTCAAGAAAAATCGAATATATTTTACTATTTTTCGGTTTCATAAACTGGTCTGTTTAAGTCAAAGAGATTTTCCGTCAATATAGACTGTATTTTTTTTTTTTTTTTTTTTTTTTTTTTTGGATAAAAGGAATGTGTTTGAATAAAAAATGCAGAAAAATAAGCCAACATTTAATCAATTTGCATTATATCGTGGTGCGGCTTGAATTCTTCGTTTAAATGAAACCAATCAGTTAATATAAATTTTTGTTTAAAATTGTTTTTTAGGTTCCGATATTATGATTTTTGTTGTTGGTTTGTTTGTTGCGAGGAACACAAGCATGTCCTTGAATGCGGCCTTTTTATAAACTTCGCCTACACAGAAAATAATAAAAATGGATTTCAATTCAAAAATTTATGATATTAATTTAATTTACTTCCTAAAATTTTTAATTGAAAATGATTTAATTTTTGACGAAATTGGCTAGAATTTCTTCTCTGTAAAAACATCAAATTTATATCCTCTCCTTTAAGCAAAAAAGTCTTGTCTGTAATCATTTTCTTTCAGTGTTAGTAATCATAAAAAATAGGTGAATGTAGTTTAATTATCAGGAGTTATTTTTGGGAATACAGCATTTATTATTAATAAGATTTATCTATAACGTGCCAAATTCCCAATTTTTATTTTTTAAATAATTGAACAGTGGGACAGAAAATATTACGACATCACAAAATTTAATAAAAATGTTGCAAGATTTGTAATAATTTATTTGGTGTTTATAAATTTTCTCGAATACACTTTAATAATGATAATCACTCTTAACATGTTTGCTTATACAAGGCCTATTTTAATCAGGGTTACAGGCCGGTTATACGTTTTATTTTAAAAATTAATTTTTAACCATTAATTATTTTTTTTCGCTTAGAAAATAAAAGTTATTTTCTGACTTTTATTTGTTCCTTAGTAATAAAATTTATTTCTAGGGTTTTATTTGACTGCCTGTTTTTAGCAAATTAAATCAAAATTTCGAGTGAGAAATTATATAGAAAACAACAATAAAAAACGAACATTTGTTTTTGTTTTCAAGATAATTTCTCACACGAATATTTGTTCTCATTTTCTAAAAACAGTCAGTTATTCCTCAGAAAATAAATATTATTTTTTTGCTTACAAAAAAGTTATTTTCTGCGCTTAAATTAATAATAACCGATTTAAGGGCGAAATTTATGGCGAAAATTGAGTTTTTTTTATAAAACTTAAAAAAAATAATAAAAATTAATGCATCTAAATGTAGTACATGTAAAAAGGATTATATTGGTGTTTCCTCATACGTAGCACTTTCTCTTACTTAGTTTGATTCTTTTAGCTTAAATATGAAAAAGAATCGTTATTTGCAGTCCCTGATTTTAATACTATTGGCTATATAAACCTTTGAAATCGATTCATGTAGAGAACGTTTTTGTTGTATTGACATTATTGTAGGTACTCATTTTTAGGTGCTTTTGGAATCGCCAAGAATTCCAGCGACTTTTTTGTAGGAAAATGTCTCCATTTAAATTTGTACTACACGCCCAATAAAAAACTTTCTTATTTTCGAAGCACAGTATAAAAAATATGCGCTACGCAATACAACATACAAAGATGCAGTAAGCTGAGAATTGTTAAACCATTTCATGGAAAAATAATAAGATTTAAAGACCACGACATGTTCTTACTAAAATAAAAATTTTGCGTGGTAAGCTGGTCGTTACATCCACCAGTTTCTATACTCGATGAATAAAGCGCTTATTGTTTACTGGTTCAAAATAGGAAGTCTCCATAGAAAGTTCATGCTTCCCCTAGGCTAGATAGTAAGGAAAACTTTTTTATTTGTACCTTATACATCTGCTATCTTTGAACCTCCTTTTTTTTATTGAGCGAAATTAGCAGTCACATGATAATAAACTTGAAATCTTCCAACATTCGCCAAGGAATAAATTAACACTCGTTATCTATTAACTTATTAGTACCTCTAAAGTTTCTCCCTCAATCACTGTGCTGGATCATACATTTTTAAATATCTGTTAGTATATTTCCTATTAAATTTTTGTGCATCTTATTGTTTTAAACAACTACGCTGATATGACATACATACATACATATAAGATACATACATATATTTTACTTTAAATGTTATTTTATAAATTTTCTTTTCTTAGTGAAAAATATTCTTAAGCTTATAAAAGGGAAAAAAAGAAAAATAAAAAAAAAAAACAAAAATGTCTTGGCTGTTTAGCTTTTAATGTGCGCATTTTTGCATAAAACACTGAAAGTTCAGCATGTCATCTCGGTGGCAGGAAGTTGACAAAGTAGAGCTTGTGACGGTAGCTGTGGCAGCAAGATGGTTAGCGGAATTATAATTAGAGTCTCCCGAGGAATTAGTGGTATTGGCGGTGCTCGATGATGGTGCTGGTGAACTGTTGCAGGAATCCGAAGTAGTTGGTGTTGTTAGCAACTCATTATCCGGTTTGGGGAATATAATTAAGCCAGAGTGGAGATTACAATGTGATGTTATTAGTTTTGGTGGTAAATGTGGTACTATTATGAATTCATCATTATCAAAGACATGTTTAACATCTTCCTCATCTTGGTCTTCAGCATTGTTGTCATTATTTATGTGATAGTTGGCATTAAAAGATGAACAACAGTTTTTATGTAATTGTATTGAATTAATAGAATTTTTATTATCTGACTGTGATGTATAGTTTGAGTTTTCCTCAAAACTTGTATTTGAACTCATGTCTTCGTACATTTCAATGCTCATTATGTTATCATGGCCACTTGCTGGATAGTCATGCTCATATCCTGGCTTAAAGCTAAACTTGTAATCATCTTGTAAACCTACACAAATGGCGGTTTTTGGTGCATCCAAAATGAAAGAGTCAATATGATAAATGCCATCGCTAAGAACCGGAACTTCCTGCGAATAGAGTATAAAAAGACAACAAGAACAGAAGAAAACAAAAACACACAGAAGAAGAACCAAAACGTGTAGAGGTCTTTAAGGAGCCAATAGCAACACAAAAAGGAACAAGAAAACTAAAAGTTCTCTTACCGAGAAAATACAATAATCACACACACAAGTATGAATACACACACACACACACACACTCACTTAAATGTAGCGGAAAACCCAAAAGAAGGAAATATAAAAAATCAAATAATATTTATTTTAAACATGGCTGCGTTAAGGGGTTGTTGGTTAGTTGAAGATGGTAGGAGGTGGTTGGGCAACGAATAAAACACTCCAACGAACACTCATAGAAATGTTTAGTTTTAACAATGACATTAAATTAAATTTTCGAACATAAAAATAACTATTTTCTATGAGTGTTGTGGTTTACGGTGAGTGGCTCAAGGGGTTGGTTTACATTAAAGCTAAACAAAATGCATGATGGTGTCGGGTAAGGACTACTACTACTACTACTACACAAGATTTAGTAGGTGTCTTTGAATGTGTAAAATGTCTTTGCAACACAAACTTAAATAAATAAGATAAACTTAACTGCCATTGCATCTTGGCAGCATTTGCAATGTAATTTTGTTACTTAAAGAAAACTCAAAATAATAAAATGATCAAATTGTCGCATTTTTATTTTTCTTCAAGAGTTTTTTTTTTATTGTTGTAGAGCATTGTATTAGCTAGAGAATGTCGCAAAAAAAGAATTTACAAAACTATAAAATAGATTTGAAATATTTTTACTTAACTAACAATGAAAAATATTTATGGCGAGTAAATTTTTAAAATGATATTGTAAGAATCCAAATAAAAATGAAAAATGAACAAAAGAAATTCGTTTACAATAAATTGACTGCAATTAGCATTATGACTTTAAAAAAAAACTAAGAATTAAATTTAGTTTAGTTTGCCAATTTTCCCAGATTTAGACGGACATTCTTTCGCACGGAGCTGATTATCTCGGATAGCGCTAAATATCTGGGTGTAAATATCGATAGTAAACTACCTTGGGAACTCAATGTTCGTTCGAGGGTTGATAGGGCCATTGTGGTTATCCACACCAATCGGAGATCCATGGGCAGGAACTGGGGCCTTGGCACAGGGGCGTTGAATGGATTTTTGAGGCGGTGGCAAAACCTATAGGAGATCCGTGGGCAGGAACTTGGGCCTTGGCTTCAGGGTCGTGGAATGGATTTTTGAGGCGGTGGTAAAACCGATCCTCTTCTATGGGGTCATAATGTGGTGGCCAGCTATAGGTAGTGGATGGTACAAGGAGCGGTGGGCCTATAGTCTACGCAGGACTACGGTTATGCCAGGGTCGCGATGCGCGCATCATATAACTCGGCAGGACAAGACTATTGCACTCCAGAACCCTTGTTCGGTGCTT
Source organism: Pollenia amentaria (assembly GCA_943735925.1). NCBI lineage: Eukaryota > Metazoa > Arthropoda > Insecta > Diptera > Polleniidae > Pollenia > Pollenia amentaria. The sequence goes on along the minus strand of OX031008.1, from coordinate 190,294,288 downwards.
CGTTCACAGTTCATCTTGGCAATGGTAAAGAGCTGTTGAATAATACGCAACTTCTGGAACTGGCCCTAATGGTATATACAGATGGTAACAAGATGGGCAATATACTAGATGGAGCTTTCTTCATCGATGAATTGGGCACAAGGGTCTCTTTTAGACTGACAGTAGTGTACTGTAGGCGGAAATCTCTGCCATAAGACAGACGGCAAGCTGGCTGAGATACTAACGTAAATAGTGGGATATATATTTACGGACAGCAAGGCTGCCATTAAAGCTCTGGTGTTTTCACGACATTTATGATAACAGCGGAATGCCAGAGGTCTCTAAATGAGATCGCGGAACATTACAGGGTAACGCTGGTATTGGTACCAGGGCACAGTGGATACCCGGGAAAGCAAACTGCAGACGGTCTGGCCAAAGAAAGCTGTCTCTTGAACGACATGTTCGTCGACGTCCTGTTCGCCATTCCAAAGGCTCGCTGCAAGACTCTCATCAGCAGTAAGTCGTATAGAAGGGCTCAGGAGATATGGCAGGGGGAGCATACCTGCTTGATGGTCATGATTTTATGGCCTGGCTATGACGCAGTGAGAACGCGCGTGCTACTTGGTCTCGGTGTGGACCGGATAAGGACATTGATATCGGTCATTGCGTGTAGTTGGGTGATAGAGACTCATGCGCGGAGAATGGGTGTTGATTATAATGACTACAGTAGAAGCTGTCATGATGATGAGGAGGAGGATACGGTGTTTCACTTTATCTGCCAATGCCGCGGTCTCAAGGATATTAGGTTTATGCATTTCGGGAGACCGGAACTGCCATGTCCGGATGATATGTCCATTGTGGGACTGAAGTCGATCGCTCTTTTCTGCAGGGAGTCGGGGTGGTTCGAGGCTGCGGTGGGTTCTGGAGAAAAGTCTGGTGAATACTGGCTAATTCTTGTCGCTGGCTAAGGGTATTACAAAGGGACCGCTATAAGGACCCAAGTGAGCCGTGTTCGTGTCGGCTGCCTATTGAACCTAATCTAACCTATCCTAGATGGAAATTCAAAAATGGCGAAATTTTAAGGTGGATTCATCCATGCGTTGCGAAAAATATTTTTGTCGGGAGAATAATTTTTTTACTAAGAGTGTTCTCTAGAACGATTCTCCCACAGCAGAAAATTTGTCCAAAAAAATAAATATACCATATGGTTTACAGATGTTAACAATTATGAAAAGTGGCAGCACAACTAGCAAATTGTGTTCCAATAGTGTGTTTCAGAAAATGGAAGCTAAAAGGATAGATATTGTTTTACTTTCGATTATATTTATTTATCTTAATGTAATTATTCGGCAAAAAACAATTGTTGTAATATAAATGCAAAAACACCATATGATGTGTCATACTAATTCAACTTTTATGTACAAATTGAAAAAAGTGGTGTGTTTATATAGTTCTGAACAAAAATTAAAATTAAGCCAATTCAAGAAATAACTTGCCCAACAAAATAATTTATCTTTCTCTCAAAAGTAAAAGATGTCAAACTCAACATAAGAAAATTTTCTCCGGACAAAAATATTGTTGGGAACGCATGGGTGAATCGAGCTTTAATGTTCAAAAGGTTTAAAAGTTCTCTCAAAAAAATTCATTTTCTTACAGTTAAAACATCGATAACTGAGTTTTGCTTAAGCGCGAATCTATTCGTGATGATTTGCCAATGTATACTGTTCATAAATGCCAAAAAGGACACGCAGTTCTACCGGTCCTAAAATACATTCTTTAGAACCTCACCATATTACTCTTGAAATATAATTGTATAGATAAAAATAAAATAGACAAATTTGTTGTATCACTACTTTATCGTATTGCTAAATGTCAAAAATGGAATATATAAATTCAATGTACATTGTTAGATCACTTTGAGTAAACTTTTTAAGATGATTAATAAATTTCTTTATACCCAAAAATGACAAGATATGAAAAATAAATTTCAAATGGCAGATTATTAAATTTAAGTTTATATTTTTACTTCACTCTGCGGCTTTAATTTTTTTCTTCTTCTTTAATAAAATTTGACTTCACATTGGTACCATAAAATTATACCAGGTATGGGATTTTTAATTTGTGTTGAAATGGTAATAAACAACGCCCGGATTTTTATGCAAATGCATATTTGTTGTCGTTAGTCTGAGATCAACATAAACTAAATACCTTTGCGCATCATGATATTTGAAGCAAAATCGCATCGATTTGTTTGGGCATATTTTGCTTTAAATGCATAATTTTGCATATATTGCTGATACTGCATATTTTGAAAAACAAAACTTGTTTTATTTTGCGATGCACCGTTTTGCATAAATTAAATAAATTGATAAGGCCATAAATAAAATGTATGCAGTGGAGGGTAACTTTAGTAAACAAATTCGTATCAAGCTTGATAAAGTTCTTAGAAAAATGAAGAATTAAAAAAATAAAAGAAAGTGCTGGCATATGGGCATTTCTTCCGGATGTTCAATCAGGATGGAAAAATAAAATGTTGATAATCATCGTGTTTTATTGTTTATAATTATATAAACAATTTTTATAATTATAAAAAAGTCTATGCTTTCATAATAGAATGCCATATATGATATTCTATGATATCTTAGCTGTTTAACTTGAGTAAATTGGGCTGGAAACTGGAAAATTTAATATTTTCGTTTAAAGCTACTTCTAAAGACAATTTTATATTTAATTATTTTACAATGAAAAAAAATTTGTTATGTTTGCACTCTTTCTTTAAAATCTCTCTATTAAAATCAATTAATAAGAGGAAAGTGTAAGCAGAACAAAAAGTGTTCAATTAACGGTTAAAACATATGGAAAAATCGTACGTTCGCGACCGGTACTTAAGCCAATTAAACAAAAACCAATAGAGATATTTTATTGTGTAAATACTGGATAGAGACCTTCATTAATACTCTTTTAAAATAAATTAATCACGTTTGAATGTTCCGTTCCATTTCGCAGATTTTTACATTTCACTACTGTCAGCCAAAGTTGACTTCTATTTTGCGTACGGTCGTGACCACATGTTTATATTTATTTATTTTATTTATTTATTTGTACATCAAAAGCGTACGAACGTACGTTCGTGACCCCAGGGAATGCCCATATTTAATTTAAATTGTTTCGAAAACAGCGTAGTGGAAAATTAAAATACCACAAAGGAAATATCAGCATTTGATCATGAACTGGCCACTTTCGTAGCGTTGAATGGTTATTTTCCATGTTGCAAAGCTTTTTGAGGCCAAGCTGCCTTAACTTTACATAGGAAAATATTAAAAAAATGTTATGTATTTATATAAACAAATTTTTTTTCTTATTATTCTTAATTTATTTATGTAGGGTCACATATCTAACAAGTGACTTAATATACACAATTATTTTGCTTTTGGAGTTTCTTTATATTTTTGTGCTTCCCTTTATTTTAACTTTTACTTTTGTGTTGTTTGTACCTTATTTTCGTTTATAAGACTGAATTTTTACGTTTTTATGTTATATTTGTTTTTCTTCTGGTTATATTAAAGTTTTTTTTTATCATTAATAAATGTGTTAAAAAAATTTGAAGTTCATATTTTTCCAATTTTCATATTTTTCTTGATTTAGGGCAGGTTTTATCTCCATAACACGCGATTTTACCTGCATTAAAGTCCGGGCCCTGGTAGTAAATATAATATTGTTAAAAAAATAATTTGAAATTAACCAAGCATATATTAATCATTTAGAAGAATTAAATGATACAAATCAAACATTTCTATTTATTGCTATTTATTTGTTTACTGGTTTAAATTTAATTAATTATTAAATTAATATTTTAATTGAAATACATTTGTATTTTTTCTAAACGTACAGTATAAGGTTAACGGACAAGTTGGAATCGGGTTAATAAGACAAATAAAATTGACAGGTTATTAGGTGGGGCGTGCATGTTGATTTGATTTGGGGTAAGTCTGTGAATAGAGTTTGGCTGAACAAAAACGCTTTATGCATTTATTTTTCTATTTAGTCCGCTTAAATCTTTCCTCAAACCCTTTTAATAATTGTTTGTCTCCTTAATCTCCAAATTAAGAATTTTCCTGTAAAATTTATTTTTAACTTTACGTAATTCCTGTGATATTGTCGTAGATGTAAATAATTGTCTTGCGATTTTCGTTGTGTTAAGTTAATGTTTGGGGATAAGTATTTTTTTCCTACATGTCAGCAAAAAGTTCAATCTTTCATGCAGTTTTCCCAGTCTCTTCATGTTTCTCCTGTAACTCTTGAGTTCTAGGAAGGTACCAGAATTGTATTTTATCCTGATGTTTTCGAAAAAACTCATTATGTTGCTTCGTTTCGTATGTCAATTTCAATTCAGCGGGCCCTCCGATTTATAATTTTCCTTATTATTATTAATCGACCTTTTTATGATTATATTTTCAAAAAAATTTCTCCTATAGTTACCTATAGACAGGCTTTCAAGGCCTTTATTTTTATTCTTAATTAAATAAAAGACAATTTATCGCATTTTATCAATGTATTTCCTACGTTTCATTGGGATCTTCCAACTTCCTCAGGGATTGATTTTTGTTATTGGTCTGGCAACATTAAATAAATACAAAAGAAAAACATATTCTAGTTACATGAATACAACAAATCGGCAAAATAATCAAAACATATAAAAAACCAACTCACAAATTATCTCTTTTCTTTCCGTCTACATTGTTCTTAAATTTATATCACAGTTTTGTATATTTAAAGTTGGACAACGCAACACAAAACTTAAATAAATAAATTGAAACAATTGTAAACAAAAATGTTTGCTTTAGTTTTCATGTGATGCTTTAAGTATGCGGCAAAACTTCGAAAAGTACGCATACTCATCCAGAATGCCAACTTGTGCTAAACTTTGAGAACTATATTCAATATAATATCAAAGCTTTTACCGATGCTGGACTCTTAAACTTGGCTTTTTGAATGAGGAAGAGAAAGCAGGCAAAGATGAGCAACCACCAGTTTCAGTTCGTGGCTTAGCTAATTTCCTTCCGAACTATTTTCTGCTCTTGAGTTAATTTCTTAAGGTTGAACAAACATTTTAAATGATGCTCCACTGCTAGAACTATTTTTGACAAGCGAATCTAATATTTAAATTTGGAAATAATTTTAAAACTTCTTAAATAAAATATCATAAATAACTCAATAATTTTTGTAAATTGATGTCTTTTTCTAGTTAAAAACTATTTCTCTAAAACTTAATGATATGAAATGGGTGCAAATTTATTCGTCCTTCTGTCACTTAAAAAAAAATTAATTTTCTTCTCAAAAATTTGATTTTTTGTTTATAAAATTGGATTTGTCTTGTAGACTAGCAATCTTAAACCGGAAAAGACAAAAACGGTGATCAAGATTTTCTTTGAGATAATGAAAAAGTATAGAAGTATAGAAGATATGCCCTGGACATACAATTTATGATCACTTATTATTTGAGTCAAGAAAAGACAATGTCAATTGGGTTGTTCACGAAAGGCGGATTATCCGGTTATATGGTAATGTATGATATTTGCAGTTGATTATTTTTAAAAATATCGTAGTTTTCCCAATTTTTAGAATTTTTTTTTTTAAATAATTGTTACTCAAATTAAAAACTATGTGCTTAATTATTTTTATAAAATTTCAAAAGAGGATCGTTTTCAAAATTTTTTTGATTTCAATTTCTCTCGAATTCAGTTTCCATGGCTGTATGTAACAATAGGAAGGTTCAAAATTAAAAATCGGCTGGCCACAGCTCAAATTCATATTTTTGTTTTTGTGTTACATAGAAATAAAAAACTCCAACTAATGGATTGTTTTTGGTGCTACGGTATTCAGTTATGGGGCACTGTCTCGGTTTCTAATATCGAAAAAATTCATAGGCGCTAAAATAAACTTTTGCGAGTAATCAGTGCCGCTCCCTGGTATGTCAAGAACTCAAATATCCACAAGGATCTCAATGTGCCATTAGTAGAAATTTTGATAACGAAATATGCAGTAAAATATTTTCAAAGGCTGGAACTGCACCCAAATCCTTTAACTCGAAATATTTTAAATTATGGCGGCCACACTCACTTAAGCAGAAGAGACACTGTAGCACTCACCCAATCAGATGAGCGATAAACACCTACATATGTGAACAGCAACTGTGAGGACAAAATTTTTTTGTCTGGTACTGGCAGGACATAAAGAAAATATTAGAATAAGATTTGATTAATTTTGTTATTTCATATTAAATATATGAAGATTTAATAAATAAATACTGAAAAAAAATGGTTTGAATCCAGTTTGATGTGTGTGCATGTAATTACTTAAAATTTTCAACACAAAAAAAAAGTTAAAGTTTGATAATATGTGTGGCTGTGCTAAGAAAATTGAAATATTACCGTACATATACGTACTAAGGATGCCAAACGGGAAATACCGAATCCCGAAATCCCGAGATTTTTCGGGATTGATAAATCTTATAAAAATAAATCCCGGGATTTTTAAAATATCATTTTTTATGTACAAAACTATTCGTTTTTATTGAATTTTTATACTATATACAAAAAAATTATTAAAAATTATATTTGAGTTATATTTTTTATTGCAAATAATTCTTATTTTTGAGTTAAAAGTTTGTTTTTGGCACACAGCTTTGGCACACAGCGAGTATTTACAATTTTTAATTTTTGCTTGATATATGACGCCTATTTCTGGATTTTTGTATTTTGCTTAATAAAAACCATTATTTTAAGTAGAAACGATATTTGAAGATTCACATCTCAAGTCTTTTTACAATTACGTTTAGAAAGTTCAGCTATGGCTTAAGACATAATACCAAAATAAAAATGATGATTTTTATGCAAAATATAGAAATCAAGAAATAATTGTTATATATCATGCAAAAAATAAAAATTATTCACGATCCAATTATTCAGAAACTAAAGAATTAAGTTGTTATATTGATGAAGTAGCTCATATTCCTTCCGGTCCAATAATTATAAAAAATTTGCTTAAAAAACATACGGTAAATAAAATAATTTTATTATAAATAAACACTATCTGACGTATTCATAAAAAAATTATTTAAACTTGAAATTTTTTTAAGAAACATTTGTATAAACATTTTGTTTTAAAATAAATTTCAAACGTACTTCAATTATTGATTATGAATCTCGCCCTCACCCTGGAGATGCACTGCACTGCAGTCGACATAGTGTTACAGTTTTTAACTCATCTATCCAGATCGATGAGGGACTACACTTTGCAGTGTATTTATGTCGTCACAACTTAATTCACATTAAAAATTTAATTGCTGTTAAAAAACCGAAATGAATTAATCTAGAAAAACTAAGAGATACGTATATTTTTTTAAGCTTTTTTCAGAATCTGATCAGTTTGATCATGGGTGAGGCCAGTGTTATAAACATATGTATAAAATAAATTGTTTTGTTGTTTTCATTTTTAAAAATTTATGTTACGTATATAAAACCTTTTGAATATTCGAAAAATCCAGGGATCCCGAAAATCGGGATCGGGATTTCCAAGATCCCGAATCCCGGGATTTTATAAAATCAGTCCCGATTGGCATCCCTAATACGTACATACATACTAAACCCCTGCACGAATGCATTTGTTTCTTGTACACAGTTGTCAACACCAAATTATTGTTGTGTCCACTACTGTAATTTTTTTTTTAAATCAGCTCGAATGATCCATTGCGAAAAACCAAATCAATGTTAAAACAGTAGTTCGTTTCAAACAAATCAGTGTAAAGCAGTAGTTTGATTTAAATAAACCAACTCAATCCATAATTTGTTTTGAACGAAAAAACAACACACAACAATTGTGAGTATATAATACAGTTATTTACGGTAAACTTTTCAATTCACAGTGTGTGATCTTGATGTTTATTGCCAATTGTTTCTCAGATTTTAATCGTTGTATGTACTATTTTTATATTAATTTTGCAACTTATAGAATTGCCTTTTAATTTTTTTTTTTACTTTTAATTAAATATTTGATAATATGTTTTGGTAATAATAAAATAATTTAAAATAAAAACTTAAATATTCTATAAAAATATTTTTCATCTTTAATTGTTTTTTGCTTCATACAAATCTAGCTAGTCATACCTTATAATTGAAGAAAAAAAAACAAGATAATACATAATTATCACCTTTTTTGCTACAGTTCTTTCGTGTGATTCGTGTGATTTGGTTTAGTTAGTGTGATTTGTTTTGGTTTGTTGCTGTTTGGTGTAAATTCCGTACTCTTTACACTTCGTATTTGGTCGTATATAACACACTAATTACAATTAATTTGCAATTGTGTGTTTTTATTTATTTTTTGTTATATGTGTTTTTCACAACATAGCATTTGATTCGTTAGCAAAGAGTGAGCGACAATCAGTATTTAAAAAACAAACGAATGTCTTGAAACGGCTTTTAAATGCATTTGTGCAGAGGTTTAATACATTCGTAAATTTGTTGAAGCAGTTTGGTGTCTAACCATGGCGCTTAAATAAAATCTTGTTATAAATATTGACTTTCTATCTTGTTCTTATTAATTTACACTTTAGTTATTTAAATTTTTTTTTTGCTTTAGTCCCTTAAATTTCAAATAATCGAAAGTCGACTGATTTTTAGAAACTTTTGCTGTAACATTTTACACCATATTTTTTACACTTTCATTTATTGAGATTTTTAAATATAATCAAATTTTATTTATTTTTACAAATAACAATTCTTTCCAAACTTTTAATTAAAGTAATAACTTACACTTCCTAGCAAATATTGTTGATAAAATAAAGACTATTGAGTACGTTTCGAATTTCATAGATTTTTTTTATTTTTTTGTTACTTAAAATGTTGTATAATTCGTTAGTATAACAATTTGTCGTTCATTTGGGTTTAAGCATAAATTCAGCCGTGAACCATACAATACAAAGATTAAACTTTTTGAATTGCTTAAATACATTTTGATTACTTATATAAAATAAATATGTACTTCTATCTAAGTTTTCTCAATAAAGAAAAATTAATTAAAATAACAATACAATTTTAAACAAGTAACTAAATATATCTTTATTATCTCCCCCTCCTAACATTCACTAATTATCATGTTATAAATTAAAACCCTTTTCATTTTCTCCTTCGCCAGCATGACCTTACAAAAGTTTCCCAATACTAATTTTGAAAACATTTAAATTGGAATAAAATTGAAAACTCATTAGCGAAGGTCGTGAAACAATTTCTAAAATGTTTTAACGAACTTTATGCAAGAGAGGACGTGATATTTTCTGAATGAATTTGTACAAAATGACTAAAACTTTAATAAAATTTGTACGAAAAACGAATATAATTGAATTTTTAGTTGAAATTACAAAAAAAAAAAAAGTAAATAATAAGTACTCAAATAACTACAACAGCGAAAGCAAAAACAAAAACAAAGAAATCGAAACTTTATAAATAAATATGCACAATAGCAATTAAATAAATGAACAAATGAAATATTTTATTTGAAAATTACTACAGTTATTGTTTCGCACTTTTAGCTGCAATGAATGCAGAACGCGCCATTGTAACAGAAAACTATGACAACATCAACAGAAAAAAATTTTATTTCAATGATTTGTAGCATGCAGTAATTCAATGTAGATTCATTATCACACAAATACTCACACATAAACACCCACACACTCATATGCTTTTAAAGTTAAACAAAATGAAACAATTCGCTTGAATAGTCCAGGGAAATAACAAACAAATACAACAAATAAGTTTTTGTTAAACAAACTTTAACTATAAAACGCCCAAATTTTTTTACACCAACAAACAAGATATTTATATAAAATATTAAAAAACAAAAAAGGAAATATATACATTTAAATTTTTAAGTGAATAATTTATGACCATTTTTAAAAGCTTGGTCACAACAGATGTATTCAAGCGCTTCAAATACAAAACATGTGGTAGTCGGGCGAAAAAAAAATTCTAAATAAAATTCATGATAAAAATACTATTTTCACAGCCAAAATATAGTTTTCGCACAACCAAAAAAAAAAATCCATACCATAAAGTTAAATACAAAAATCATATTTAAATAAAAAATTAATATTACACTGGTGGTTCGAAAAATAGATACAGATTTGAATTTAAAGGTTCGACAGAGTTTCGGTTGGCAGCTGATTTTAAATATCTTTTATTTATTATATTCAACATTTTTTTATTTTTCGAATTTATTCTATGAGTTAAATTTCAGTTATGAATTTTATAAAGCTTTTTGTAATAGTTCTATTCCTTAAATTTTTTAGAAATGACTTTATACACTACCAGACTATTATCTTTTATCTTCTTGTCACATTTTAACTTAGCTATCCGTTGGATAGCAATGAAGTATTTTGTATGTATATAAAAATTTACAATTATTAGACACCAGCAAAATGTAATGCATTTTCTGGCCCGCTACGGCCTTCGACAGCATTCGTTGTGTCACACTGGATAGTGGTACTTATAAATTGAATAAATTTAACTCAACTCTTTTAACAATTAGATATTGGGATTTATTTCTTTTCATAAGCAACTTTATTATATTCAACATTTTTTTATTTTTCGAATTTATTCTATGAGTTAAATTTCAGTTATGAATTTTAAAATAAAAATAACTATTACAAAAAGCTTTATAAAATTCATAACTGAAATTTAACTCTTCGAATAAATTCGAAAAATAAAAAAATGTTGAATATAATAAAGTTGCTTATTAAAAGAAATAATTCCCAATATCTATCTCTTATTTATTAACTATACAGAAAGAAACACTCGTTCTAAATTTAAGTTTCTTCAACTAACTTTTGGTACGATTCTTACTTTAAAATTAAAGTACGAATAAGAGCGAAAAGTACTTAAAACAATCCAATATTGGAATACTTTCGAAAACCATTGCATTTTATATTCGTGCATACAGGTGTGTTAAAAAAAGTGTGTTGTAGAAACAACAACAACAACAACACTACAAAAAAGGTAAAACACGATTTGCTTGTTTTAGGTAGAAACAACAACAATACTATAAAAGGAAATACATACATTATTTCCATGTTTAGAAAGTAAAATAAGCAGCACAAATTCCCGAATTCTATTTGTCAAAATTATTTAGTTAAATACATCAAACTTCTACGAACTATTGCTGTTGAGCTGGGCGGTCTTTGCCTTCTGTGCCAAAATCACAATTAACCGCACAAGAAATCGAATCGAAACATATTCAGGATGAACTTTGGTGGTCAACAGAAGTTGCACTTTTTTCAAATTAAAAAAATTTAGAAGTAATTAATATCCAATTTACACTACAACGAAATCTAGTACTTTCGAGATTTCGAGCCAAATCTAGTTGTTTTTGGCTAGATTTCCCGTATAAAACAAAATCTACTCCGTAACTAGATTTTGACGAAATCTATTCGAAATCTAGTAGTACTTATTGATGCAACTATGTTTTTCCCCATAGAGCACTAAAAACTACTTCCCTGTTCAAGAAAAAATGACATTTTAACAAAAAACCAAACAAAAACAATAATAGCTGCTTGTTAAAATTGTTAAAAAAAATTCAAAAATTTTGTAAAATAGTATAAAAATGCATATAACAAATAATATTGATAAAATAAATGAAGTTGATTATAAAGAAAATGTAGTGCAAATTTTTAAATGCCTATTTCTTTATATGTAAGTATGTGTTACACAAAAAACTTTCAGTCGGCGGTTTTTGTTGTGAAAACCAAATCTTGCTAGTGTCAAACAAGTATAATGTAAACGAACTAGATTTTTAGGAAGATTTCAAATGAAATCTACTAGATTTCGATGTAATGTAAATGCCCTATAACCCAGTAATAACTTCACTCACTTTTTCAATATGAAAAGCTTCTTTCACTCATTATTTAGTAGCTTTTTTCTAAACCTACAGCTTTAACTACTTCTTTAACTACTTATTTTCCAGATGTATGTACAAACCATGTGAATTCCGCATTTTTAAGTTACACACCTGGCAAATTGCTTATTTTCCTGCAAACTTGAAAGTTTTTTCAAATGTCCTTCTAGTTTTGCAAAATTTGGCTTAAATTGTAAATTTAATTTTAAATTCCGAGTTTTGTAAAACTTTTGATAAATTTTAAATTTGTACAACAATATAAATAAATGCCAAATTTGCGCAAAACTTTGTAACAACTTTCTATAAATTAACTTTCTATAAATTATTGGAAATTTTTCTAAAGGAAGAACATCTAGAATCCTATATTTTTTTTTTTTGCAGCTCTTTAGTATTTCGTATTTGTCACCTATAACTTTCTCCCGTACTGTTAATATTTTTTTACAGTTCGCCGAGCGTATGAGTAATATTTTTTTAACACCATTATTATTAGCTTATGATTTCAGAATAAAATGAAATATTGGAAATTACCACACATAAAATGGGAATTTAAAAAAAATGGATTCAACCTTGTTGAAATAAACATTTATTTTATATTTTTGTGATGTTAAATACTTCATTGGTCAAATACTTAATATAATAGAGAATGAAAGAATATTCCAAAAAAGACAAGCAAGTTTACTGGCTTATAATTTAACACAATTTACATAAAAATACTTTTATAATGTATTATTAAGGGAATTTTGAATTTTACTCTTATTATATGTAATTAATTGTTTTACTGTATCAGACATAATGTTTCCGAAACCCATCACAATATTTAAAATAAATCTTCAAGCTAATTCTTATGCACGGACTTGAAGTTAATTGATTTAGAAGTATAAAAACGTTCCAGTAACAATTGTGTAACACGTTAATGCCTGTAAGAAACTAAAACCATACCAAAAACCCAACAAAATTGTAGAAAAAAAAACATCAGGTAGAGTCGAAACGACCAACGGACTATATGATACTCCGTACAGACTTTGATAAAAAATTCAAGGTCATAATTCCGTCAAGGCGGGAGGGTTTACACAGATGGGTCAAGGATGACTTGTGGTGTTGCCTCTGGAGTTTTCTCGGAGGAACCTTACGTGAGTCTCTCTTTCCGCCTGCCAGATTGGGCCAGCGTATTTTAGGCTGAAATATTGGCGATAAGAGGGGCATGTAGAACACTGTACAGCAGGAACATCAGCGGCAAAATTGGCATTTTTGTCGATAGCGAGGCGGCTCTGCTGTCACTAAGGTCACATAAAACAACGTTCTCGTCAACCAGTGTAAGGAGGAACTATCCACACTTGGCAGCTTTTTGACATTACCCTAATTTGGGTCCCTGCGCATAGGGACCATTGCGGCAATGAACAGGCGGATGGGCTGGCCAAGACTGGAGCCAATCTTGATATTTCACAGGGTGTGCCAGTCGCAACACCCCTGGAACTATAAGGAGCGAAATCTTCAGACACTATCTGGATATGGCTGACGATAAATAGAGGAAACTGGATGGCTGCAGGGCTACCAAAGCAACGTGGCCCACATATGTCATAGGCCGCTCTGAGTGACTTCTCAACTTCAGTCTGAAAGACGTGTCGAGACTTATATACGTACTTACTGGTCACTGGACGACCAGTAAGCATGCTATGAGACTCGGCCTCCCTTTTAATGAATGCTGCCGCAGCTGCAGGGACCCAGGAACTGAGGAGACAGTATTTTATATTCTATGTGATTGAGCAACGTTTAATTCAATACGACATGGATTATTTGGGAATTATCGTATGCAAGGACTCTCGGAGATATCGCGGGTGAAGCTCAAAAACTTGCTGAAATATCTCAACGCAACGGGCTGGCTCTAGCCACCTCAGTATTGCCCCTGGGTCAAGTTTGATTGGGGGTTCCAATTCTTGGCGAGTTGTGTGGTGTCAAAACGGAATCACTGTCGACTCTACTTGCAGCACGCATAGTTCTGTGCGTGCTACCACGTTAACCAACCAACCAACCATAGTAGAAAGGCCTTCGTTCAATAAGACCAGACCAATCGACATAGAAATTGGATAGGAATCTCTTTCTCCTGTCAGCCAGAGCATTCCATTCGCAGAGAAGGTGGAAAATCGTTTTCTCTTATTCCCTGCCATTGCAGATGCGACAGTTGTCGTTGAATAGAAGTCCGAGTCAACTTATACTTATTTAACCCTCTGCGAATGACGTGTAATAACAACTCCAGAGACATGGTAGTACGCTAGACTCCATTTCGATTGCTTATATTTTCCGAGTTCTGTTTTGTAAACCTTCTAAAATTATTTTTTTATTTAAATAAATATTAGCTTGTTATTTGCTGTAATTTATTTTTACGAAAATCGACAATTAATTTTAAACCATATTTAATGTCATGGAATAAAATGGCCCTAAAGAACTAACATCCATACAAAAAACAAAAAAAAATCCTATTTGTTTTCTACAAGTTTTACACTAGGTGTAGTTCACACCTGAGTTAACCAGTATAAAAAAAATGAGAAAATTTTAATAGTCAAATAAAAATATACAACTGATTTTATTTAGTGTATTGAAACAGACATTCTAGCATCGATATGTCAAATTGTTTACTCCAAAGCTCAGAATCTGCTCTTCACGAGTTTTAAAAGTTCCAGATGATGTTCCCTTAGAACAATGAAGGAGCGACCCATCAAAAAAAAAAAAAAAAAAAAAAAAAAATTAAAAAATTATAATGAGAGATATAAAATATTGAAAAATTTTTACTGGCGAGTTGTTTAGCAGGCAATACAATAATATCTCAAAAATATAACAATAATATTGAGATGGTTGTTTCTCAGAAACGTAACTTAATACTGACGTGGTTGTCTTGAAGACGCTTTTCTGCTCAGCGCAACGCGTACGATCTATTTGATCGCGTTCGTCACGAGAACGTACACATGAACACGTATTAAGAAAGTACTGAATGCGTGAGAGCCGATGTTTTTTCTGTTAGACAACCACGTCAGTCGCAAAGAGTTAAAGTATATTTTAAATATTATTTTAAAATTTAATTAAAATTATAAGGCATTTATTAATAATAATTAATTAAGCTAAAAACACTTTTACTTCTTCTCTTTCAGTAATAAATAACGCATTTAAATTTCAGAAAAATGAATGTAAGAAAGAAAAAATTACGGTTTATTGCTGTGTCTTTGTTGAAGCTTTAATATTGTTACATGTAAGACCTGAGTGTTTAAAATTCTTATTCACTTTATGGTCTTACTTGTATAATATTTTTAGCTTTTCTAAAGTATTTGGAAAAAGTTTCCTGACGAGCTGGCCTAAGCAACCAGCGAAATGCGCATAGAAACTAGCTTTCCCACAACAATAAATTTCAGTGTTTTCATTAAAAAATTGGGATTATTAGCACATCATTAATAATTAATTAATTAAAAAACTCAAGTTTTTGTTTAAATGATTTCATATAACTTATATCAATTATATATTAATAAAAATAAATATTATTAAATTTTAAATAAAAATAAATAGATTAAAGCAAATAATAATTAAAAAAAAATTATTTTTCTTTTACATCATAAAAACAAATCGAACGGCAAAAAAGTGCATTCAAACAATTTAATTTTTTTTACAAAATTTCTAGGAAATGTTTTTTAATCCGCTTGAACGAAATAAGAGTACCCTGTTGAAGGATTTTTTAATAAGAATGTAAAAATTTACTGAAAACTACTTTTGTGATTAGAGAGATCAAAAGGTTATTATTCGACCTGCTTAAATCGGGTTTTTATGTTTTGCTCAATTCCGTTATTTTTAAAAGTCTATTTTTTAATACCGAATTAACCGGGTTTTTTGGTATGATATTCCGGTTATCTTAAATATGTGTAGTTCATAAACGTTTTCCTTACTTTTGTTGTCAATAAACGCACAATTTAAGTATTTTTCTCTAATATTGGACAACCTCTTTTTTGTTGTTTTTAATTTTAAAAACTTTTTTTATTCGATTTACTAATTGGAAAACCTTCCACTTTAAACAATCAAAAATAATTTTTTTTAAATTTTGTTGCAAAACGGTTTTTGAGCATATGGCATAGAATGTATTAAAAGGAAAAAAGAAGAAAACTTAAATTAAATTGTTAATGAAATTTTATTTTACATATTATAAGCAGAAAAATGTGTACAAGATTTATTTTATCAAAAAACTACTCTCGCGAATGGGTAATCATCTCTTCGTGATGCAAAGAGTAAAGTACAAGGACGTAGTGCAGTCCGTTAGTTAAGACCGACAGGGCCTCCCATGCCAGAAGGGTTCAAACCGAGTACGAATCAAAAACTAGCCGCCTGTCTATATGCGTCTATTTTCCCTAGTCGAAGCGGCAAATGACAATGATTCCGCTGGCCGTCAACTGTTAGACCTTCTGAACGCGCCGCAATCAAATATACCAGCGTCTGTTCTCATATTGAGCGGCTGAGGGTCTGCGCCTGTCTCCAGAGGAGCGACAGTTATGCTTTCGCCTGGCAGTTAGGCATAAAACGCAACCGCCCTGCGTATCGGGTAAAGGGCTTCATACTCTCCGGATACCTAACTACTACAGAGCCGGTATTACGCTTTAGTATGCTGGCAGCTACTGAGTTCACGTCAAGACAAGTGGTGTTGCCAGGCTCTGCTAGACGGTCTGCTACTAGTGCGCATAAACTTATTTCGACTAAGCCTTGAGACGGTCGTAAACAAGCTTGGTATAGGGGTTTTTTAAGGCAGGTACCTCTAAGGCTTTCTAGGTCTGGACGGGAGAAAGCCCTGTCAAAACCTCTTTCTCGGGTGCTGGCTTAACAGTACAGGCTCAGTAAGCCGAAAAACAAATTTCCCACGTGCCTGTTTAAAGAGAGCATGCGAAGAAAGATTTGATGCTTTCTAATGTACCTTACTCAGCCTCTACCTCATCCATAAACAAAGCCCATAGGCACGTAAATCCACCCAAACGAACCTTCACTACTAGGCATTCCACCAACAAAATTAAAGGCCGACTTGGTAAAAAAAGGTTTCCAGTAACGTTCCCAGGACATCATTTTCTTCTTCTTCTTCTTCATCGTCAACGTCAGATAAGTCTGAGTTATCGAAATTTACTAAAATGTTGCCAATTTGATCGGCATTTAGTTTGCTAGGTATTTTTACGTTACGTTCACTTTGACTGTTATCAACTGAATGAAAAATCTCCTTACAATAAAATCTATGCCAAATAGTACGATTAAAAAAAATCGGACATCTTCTTTGAACAACACTTGGGATCTATCCTTTTCTCCACCTGTTAGGACAATAATAATCTGCTAAATAACTTATTTAAAGTTATAAATTAACATTATTTTCGTAATAATATTTACAAAATTACAAAGTGACCTTTTTTCGTAAATTACAAATCTCGAAAGGAATGTTTGCTTTCTGGCCTATCAAAATATTTTAATTTTCAATTTTGAACAAAAGCACTAAATAAAGATACAAAAGTATCAAAAAATTAATTTGGAATTATTTTGCCCCAAAACGGGCTTACAAAAAACACTATCCCATATGGAATAAAATAACCGAAAGGTTTAACTTTTTATGAAGAACGTCAAATCAAAATGTCACAAAAATTAAAAAACATAATGAATGGTGTAAATGCAAATCGATAATAAAAAAGTTCCTGTTTATAAAAATAATAAATAAATAAAAACGATTTAAGATATTACAAAAAAGTGTTCAGTTAAATAATAATTTGTGGGAGAGTATTCTAAATATGAAATAAATTTTATATAGATTTCCTTTCGGAAGTGTGGAGATATTTTGAACGGGATAAAGAAGATGAAGCAAGGCTCCTGCTGACCAAAATGCTAAGTTTAAAAGGCTCTTCAACTTCAGGACTTATCACCTTAAATTGGTCCATACGTTTGACATAAATGTGCGGCAAATAGGACTTGACTTATAAATGTAATATTCTACTAAAATACGCTGCCAAAAATGCGTCATTGCACGGTGATCAATTCCGGACAAAAGTCCATAACTTCTTCATTTCTTTAAGTAAATAGTTAAAATTTGCTATCCAACCTAAGAATAGCATATTTGACCCCTCGCTTAAATGTTGGACATGTCCATACAGGTGTTGGCAAAAAAGCATTGAAAAATATTAAACAAAATTAAAAAAGTGGTATTGGAAGTATAATAACCTATAATGCTTTGTAAAGATTATATAAATAGCTTGTGAAATATCTATGCAGGCTCCTCTCCCGACCCATTATTTAAGACCAACTGATTCAAGTAGAGATACTTTTTTCAATAGCCTTTTTTACAGATCACGTGTGAGTCGTGTCATGCTGTCATGCTAATTTTGTTGAGTATTGTTTGGCATTTCATAATGGAAAGACTTACGCCTGAACAACGTTTACAAATCGTTCAACTTTATTACGAAAATTCACGTTCTGTGAGGAATGTGTTTTGTGCACTTCGCTTAACTAATGGTCAACATAATCGGCCTACTGGGCGTACTATTCGCAAAACCATCACCCATTTTGAGACCCAGCATTCATTATTGGATAATATTCGACCGAATAGACTACGTCCAGCACGCTGTGAAGAAAATATAGCGGCCGTAGCTGAAAGTGTACCGTGGAGAGCCGATTCGGCGCCGTTCGCAGCAACCCGGACCGTTATTGTGCCATGATAACCGACTATTTGATGCCTGAAATCGAAGGCCGTGATCTCGGCGACATTTGGTTTCAGACGGCACCACTTCCCACACATCGCATCAATCAATGAATTTATTGAGAGAACACTTCGGTGAGCACATAATTTCACGTTTTGGGCCGGTCGATTGGTTACCAGGATTGTGTGATATCACACCGTTAGACTTTTTCCTGTGGGGATATGTAAAGTCTAAAGTTTATGCGGACAAAGCCGCTGAGATTCAAGCATTGGAGGAAAACATCACGCGTGTCATTCGCCAGTTACCAGTCGAAATGCTCGAACGAGTCATCGAAAATTGGACTCAACGGATGGACCATCTGCGACGTAGCAACGACCAGCATTTGATAGAAAAAAAAAATGACAAAGAATGTTCAAATGATAATAAACATTCCCCATTAAATTTGCATTTTCTGTTTTTTTTTTTTGTTTAAAAAAGTAGGGAACCTCGAAATGGATCACGCTAATATAATTTGTAAACATATAGGCATTTCCATAAGAATGTCAACCACGACTTAAAAAATAAAAACCCTTGAAACTTTTTTTTAAATATGGTAGAAAGCAAAAAAAAAAAAACACTCATACTTTACTTACTGTGCATAAGCTATAAAATTATTACAATTTTTAAAGAGCAAATTCATTTGAGCAATTTTTAGTAACTGCAATCAACAATTTTCACTTTTCTGCCGATTAAATATAGATACTGGTAATAATGGAATTATACTTCAAAATTAATGTTACAACGACAACGAAAGAGGAAAGACCAAATATATAGTTCGATTTTTTTGGATGCTATTCTAATCTCACGTTCGTGGTGCAAAAACATCATTTGTCTATGTCATTTATATTTGATCAGTCGCAGGTGTTTCAAAATAAACTTTCAACGCAAGATATTTGTTGTCAAAGCACATAGATCGGATTTTTCTTTTAAATTGTTGTAATAAAGATTTTATAAGCTTTTAAAGGTCGCCACGTACGAAACTGTAAGTAATATAAATGCAACTAAATGTATCATCCTATTACGTTGGTATTAAGTTAAAATTCATGTTCATATTAGACCATATCATATAACTTCCTTATAAATGTTGGTATTGACATAAAAATTGTTATGACAAAATGTTGTGCTGTTAGCTCCAAAATTTACCATATCGATGCCTTACTTTCTCAACCTCGTATCTTAAAAAAATACGGTTTGGACTTTTTCATATAAAACGATTGTTTTTTTTTTATGTTCTATTACTGCAACAACTTATTATTTCAAGACTTTGTCTAAATTCTGTAAATATTAATAAATTATTGAAATAATAAGTTTTTGCAGTAATAGAACACAGAAATAACAATCGTTTGACATGAAAAAGTCAAAACCGTATTTTTTTGAGATACGAGGTTGAGAAAGTAAGGCATCGTTATGTCCCATATAAACCCCCTTTCTTAAATCGGTAAGAGGCAAACAAATCTCATATAGATGAATGTATCTGGATAATATTCGGCACAAATAACTTTTATATGATTCGTTACCTCAGAGCATAATTCTGTTCTGGCGCCCATGATTGGCCATGGGCCGAAAATAGGGTTCAATCTCAAAAATATGTTTTTTAAATATTATGGAGTAGGTTATGATATGGTCGGGCTTGACCGACTATACTTTCTTACTTGTTTGTTTTAAGCTTTTGTATACAAATATTTTCGAAAAATAAATTTCATACATTGTAAGTATTACAAGAGAAAAATCTGTCACGTACGGTATGTTACGAACGATCTTACATTTTGTTCAGTAGAAAATAAATATAATAAAAATGTGTATAATATAGGGTCACATAAAATTTATATTTTATTAACTTTATTTTGAATTTTATTTTTGTATGCAATACATCAATTGATTTTTCAAAACTACAGTGTAGGGTATAAAAGACTCGGCACAGCTAAATATAGCACCTTTACTTGTTTTATTGTACATTTATTTAACTGTAAAATGAATTTCATGCTCAATTGTCAACATTTATTATAAAATATCAGAAAACCATGACAAAAAGCAGCAAAAAATACTTATAAATATATGTATAAACTACTGATATTGTATTTATATAAAGTTACGCAAATGAACAAACACTATTGAAGTAAAACAAAAAAAAAAAATAAAAAAAAAAATACCACAAAAACCATAAATTTATTGTTTCTTTTGTCACTTCATTTTTAACACATTTCTATTGTATTTTAACACCCAGATATTGAAGCCTTCCCTCTCTCCTACTTTAACGACCATTTCAATTTATTGCTGGTAACATTGTAAGAAGGACAAAAGGAACTAAAGGAATCTGTATTGTTACCATTATAATCATTAATTTAGCTTTACTCTGAGTGTATTCTCTTGGGGAGACAAGTCAACATCAAACCAAAAAAAAAAAAAAAAAATACCAAAGAACTCCTTAACCAAAAACGGAAGACCAAAGGAAGATGTGGCTAAAGAAAATTCCCTTTACTGGCACTTGGCAGAGGAAAGTGGTATGCTTTTCGCTAGATTTAAAACAACTATCTGTTAGTTCTTGAAACGAGGGAAGTACAACGAAACCCTTTTTGTTTGGTTTTTTTATTCATTTTTTATTCATCCCTCAGTTTGGGTATTGTTGAATAATGTTAAATGAGCTCATTAGCTGGAAATGCAACAGATAGAAAAAAAATTTATTTATGTATATAATAACAAAGTATGTATGAAATATTTAAGATAAAAAGTTTTTAATTTGTTTAATATTAATGTTTTCATGAATTTTCTTTAAAATATTTTTTTTTATATAAAAGTGATAAAAGTTATATGATTCCACTAATTCCCATCTAAGTGGTAGTGTGGCTTTATAGGCAAATGACA
Source organism: Pollenia amentaria (assembly GCA_943735925.1). NCBI lineage: Eukaryota > Metazoa > Arthropoda > Insecta > Diptera > Polleniidae > Pollenia > Pollenia amentaria. Next base: position 190,272,770 of record OX031008.1, on the reverse strand, counting down.
GGATAAATTGCTAAGTGGATTTGGTTTTACTGTTTATACCCACATTACAATAGTGGAAATAGGACTATGTGCTTGTGTTGAAGTGCTTAATACATAAAAATATTGGTTCTTGACTTTCTGAGTCTGGCTGACTGGTTGTCTGTCTATGTAAATTTGTGCGCAAAGTACAGTTGGTAATTTTGAAGATAATGTGATGAAAATTAGTACCTACTAAAGGGCTGCGCAAAATATTCTTAATGTTCTGTGTTCTACTTCACACAACTATCAATCATATTATTTCACTGTAAACATACATAGCAAAACAAACATAACAACACATTACTCTCACCAAAACAAAACAAGCATAACTTGAAAAGTTTTTCTCTTCTGCTTTGTTAGTGCTTGTATTATCAAAACAAACAGAATATCAACACAAAAACAGACAATGAAATAAAGAAACGGTAAATTATAGTAAAAGCATCGAGTGCACGTAATTAGGAATTTAAAAAATTTAAAGTGATCTTAGCTTATAACAGAAATGGATGCATTAAATGTAAGCAAAATTGATTTTTTTGAATTATTTCCTAAATGTATATTTTATTTTAGTCGACCTTTATTATTATATTAGGTATAACTAAATTATAAAACTTTAAACGTTTATTTAACCAATATTTCTAATTAAAAAATTTTTTAATTTGTCAGTTATTGTTAAAGTTGTTAAAAATTGTTGAAAATTTATAAAATAAGGAAGAAAAAACCCTGAAGAAGGCACTCAAAGGAGTGCCGAAATATTGGTTAAATAAACGTTTAAAGTTTTATATAAAAATAAAAAAAAAGACTTTAAGCTTAATAATTTCGTTACCTATATTATTTCCTAAATTTTTAATAATATTTTAAAGGAACCTACAACCGAACCCATTGAAAACCACTCAAACGAAATCAAAAGTTTCTGCCTTTGCAATTTTCTCTTTGGTTTATGTTTACAATCAAAACATTCAAACATGCTTGGGATGTTCTATTTCTGTTTTAATGTTCTACTTCATCATTGTTCTAATTCAGCTTTATTTTAGTTCAGCATTGTTCTTGTGCAGTTTTGTTCTATTCTTCTATATTTTGATCGTAAAGCAAAACAATTGTTTTTGGAAGTATGAGTTTTGTAATGAGAGAGTAATATACACATACTATCTACATTTAATGAAATTGCTTGTAAGCAATTTTTCTTGTGCTTGTGCAGCTCTTTAGTACCTACGTTAACATTGTCGCAAGGACGAATCCTAAAGAAAATGGCAAGATTTGGTCTACAATTTTTGATGTGTTTTTTTTTCGTAATATTTAGATTAAATTGGCTCTAAAAATATCCAATGGCAACATTAATCGTCTTAACAAACTTTTTCAAAATCGGCACATATTTGACCATAGCTTCCCATACAAAGACACTCACTAAAAAAGATTTAAATGCCATAACTTCCTTACATAGGCTCTCCACCTAACATAATATCTGAGAGAACGTCAACCGAATGAGAGAATACATTTCTTCATGTTAATCTTAATATTAAACAAGGGGAACACGTATCTTAGAAGATTTTAAAATCGACTGATTCTTGTACAGTAGACTTGTATCGTTTTTATTCGTTTTTTGATTTTTTAGTTTTAAGTATTGTTTTTTTAAACACTTTTCACCAGATTGGAACTATTTGCATTAATAAATTACACATTTTAATGATAGCGTCTTATTATTGTTTTATATGTATGTATGTCTGTGTATTTTTGACAGCTCATCTTATAAGATAGTTGTTATAAGATTTCTCATAACAACTGTCTTATAACATTTATTATAATATTAATACTAACACTATTTGAGAGTCCACACGTAAGATAATACTCTCTGCGATTGAAATTGACGTTGGCTGATATAAAAATCTTTTATCTTATCTCAGGTGGAGACCCTGTGTTATAAATTTTGCTCTGCTATGTCCAGTTTTGACTATAGGTCCAATCTAAACCCTTATCAAAAATCACTTTAGGGCAAAACAATTTCATACAGATGTTGATAAATATGTAGATAATATTTCAGCACAAAGAACTCCTTTATGAATCTTAGCCACATAACATAATATTGATCTGGCGGGTCAGTCCAACCACTAAGCAGATTTAAATACACTGGTAATGGTGTTTAAAAAAATATGAATACGAATTTTTAGTTTCGAGTTTTAATAAAATTTGTAAAGAAAACTTTACAATATTTACCCACATGCCCCAGCACAACCTGAAAGAATAACGTCTTGGATATAGGTGCGGCGTTACCGTTGGATACGACGGAGGTGATACTGAATCACATCTTGGGCGGATCTACGTCGATAGTCAGGCATCGCTTAGGGCATTGATAAATTATACGGTGCGATCGTGCCTGATCGCTCGGTGTAGGAATGCTCTGAGGGAACTCATGGAGGTATTCACATTAAGGCTGTGTTGGGTACCCGGACACTGCACAGTGTAAGATTTAACCATTCTAGGGAGACACAATTAAATATCTTGGAAAAAATTAAACTAGACTTATGAATTTTGGTACAAGGTGTTACTAGGCTACAAAAAAATGGGTGAAATTGGATCACTGCCACGCCCACCTTCCATATAACTGCAAAAATTTATATCTGATATTATTCGCGTTGGATAATCAAAAACTAAAAAAGCGGCGAGTATGCATGAGAATGTTTAAAATAAATAATTAAGAGGGAGAAGTTATAATAAGTGATTAATTTTTCGTCATTTATTTTAAAATAAGAATATATTTCATATGTACATACATATAAATTAAAGTAAGAATAAAATGTTAAAATTAATGGGTTTCTTCTGGCATTTCTGGAGATTGCAATATATGTACTACTTCAGTACTTCCGCAAATATGGTTTACAGAACGGTCAAGCCCTTCATTTTCGGGTGTTTTAAGCCATATATCACAAATTTTTTTTGCTATGTGGTATTATCACTTATTATCTGTTTCTTTTTTTTATCGGCTTTAACTTAACGAAAAGATTAATTGTTTAAATGAAATAGCACTAAAAGAATTTTCCAGTTCTAAAAATAAATTCTCATGATATTAACAGCGAATAAGTTGGGCTTCAAAACAAAAAAAGAATCGTTAAAAAATTCCATTCCAATAAAAAGCTACACGCTTGTAAAAATGAGCAATTTCATGTAAGTGTTTTTGTTGTTTTTAATTCACTCAAAAATATTCAAGTTTAAAGTAACGTTATATTGTTATTGTTGACAAATTAGGCAAAGTTTTCTTATTTTATAACAAGTGCTCTTTCATATTTGATAAATATTTTAACTCAAATTTAAACTCAAAAAAAACGACTTTTATCCAGCTAGATTAGCATAATCTTACACTTGCACTGTAAGGTGGATGGCAATGAGGTGGCGGACGAACTCGCGAGAAAGGGTTCGAGTCTGGACTTAATGGTAAGGGACGGAGGTAAATCCCCCTCAATGTCACTACTATGAGGTGATACGGGAAAGATTCCGTGATGATGTTAACCGATCCTAAAGAGACAGAAAGGATTGCAGGGTGTCTAGGGCACTATGGCCTGGATTGCACGCAGGGGCAACCAAGGTTCTGCTGGGATTGGATAGGAGTGCTCTCAAAATACATACAGAGTTCTTGACGGGTAAACGAGACAATGCCATACCTGACTTCTGCAGATTATGCGATGATTCTGAGGACCTAGAGACGGTTGAGCATGTACTGTGCCACTGTCCTAGGATGCAGGGCCTCAGACAGAAATGGTTGGGGATAGCTTTCACGATGAACTGGGGAACATCGCTGAATGTAATCCAGTCGATTTACTAACGCTTGTCAGGGAAATAGGACGGCTGTTTCTGTTGAGGGGACTGTAGAGGGAGTAACTTTCCTACGTAGTACCTACTAATATCTTTTACTCTATCTATCTGTTTATTTATTTCCTTCTCCAATTCTTTCTTTTCTCTACCTCCTTACTAAAGGGATTCACAACGGACCGCATTGGTCTCCGAGTGGAGGTGTACCCTTGGGCGCATAACCCTGCTTAACCTAACCTAACCTACCGTTGGATATTAAAAAAAAAAGGGGATATCTACAAAAAAAAAATGGCGCCAAAAAGGATACTTAAAAAAAGTACAATAACTTATGTTTTATCCACGTATTTTGCTAAATTTATTTAACATTTTAAATAACATTTTATACATGCTATAAAAACGTAACTGAACAATAATTTTGTGAAGAGATTTGAATTAACTTTAGCGCGCTAAATCCAAATCGGTTAACAGATTGGTTCTATCAGGTCTAGTTTTTTATATTGACGAGAATATTTCGCCAGAAATAAGGGGCATATGCTTAAACATTTTATCATAACTTGAGAACGATTTGTCCGATTATGATCAAAATACTTACGGATGATTATGAGTAAAATTTCCTTTGGGTGATACAAATAATATTTTTTTTAGATTTTCAACTCTATCGGTGCGATATTTTTTTTTGCAAAATAAGTACTATCATGAAAAACGTAGGACAAATGTTAATTTCATTGAAAGTACTTTCTTGTGTAAATGCTGTGTTATATGAAAATCAAATTTGGTGATTTTTGGCGAATTTTTCTTGACAAAAATCTTAAGAAAATTTAATTTGCTAATTTTGGCGACTTTCGATGTGTAATATGACGACGAAGAAAAAGATTTTGTATAAACTTACTTACCAATATGTTCAAACAGTATAACTTACATTAAAGCTGGGCGTTTTAATAAAACAGAAAGTGCAAAAAGTATCTCTTCATTTAGTAAAACGTATGAAGAAAGTGGCAAGAATGAAAAAAAAAATTATGACAATTGGGTGCATTTTGTAAAAGTAGCGAACTAGTATCCAAGCAGTTGAAAAAGTGGCAAATTTCTACTTCAGTAGCACCAACGGTATCGCTGTATTTGTGCTCATAAAGTCAGTTGTCGTCCCAAATGAAAAAGAAGGCATCGGTTTATTGTAGATAGAAGAAATATGAGTTTATTTTATGAAAAATTCCACGCAAATGTATTAAATAAAGACGATAGTAGGGCCCTAATTTAGCAAGAACTAAGGCCGGTTAGCATCAGTTAAACTTAAAATCCACTGAAAAGTGGGCCTTAGCTTATGGAGCATGCCACTTTTAATTGTTATTTGAAAAAAAAAACATTTCGAGACATTCTTAAGGCATCGCTGGGACTTCGAAGATAACATTGAATAAACCATTAAGGAAGCACCATCTGAACTGAACAAAAAAACTTAAGTGCGTAAATATATAATTGCCAGTCTGCCGCAGTTTCCACATGGCCGACAAAAGGCAAACATCAAAACAATTTGCGTAATAGAAATTTATTTTGCCACCATTATCCCAAAGTCAACAATCAAAGCTGTGACAAGCCACTACTTTTTCTCGAATAATGGAAGTTCTGATTTTATCTATCCCTCTCCCGCCAGGAAAAATACAAATGTGAGAAGATTCTTATGAGTATAATTTTAATATGATACTTGTAAACATTCAAATACTCGCATTTTAAACTAGGAAAATAAGAATTTTATATTAAATATTTGTATGGCTTGACATACATGCACACTTACATAAGTATTTATGTGTGAATATACGAACGCAAGAAAATGTTTTGCTTGTTGCACAACACACAACATTTATAACATTGTACGTTTGTATGAGCACATTTAAATACCCGTACACGCATTCACAAGTGCAAAGACATTCACATACACCCAAACAAACAGTAATGCTGTGTGTCAAGTATTTTTCTACACACACTATTAAACACATTTTCAAGCGTTAGCTTTTCTAGAGAGTGTTCATTCAGACGTAACATAAATAGTTTGGTTAAAAATGTCGAATTGTATCTTCAATGGTTGTAACAACTTTCTGGTTTGATGGGGGTAGACTATTTTAGAAAGTTGCTGGCTTGCTGGCTGACTGGGTTTTGCGTGCTGTCTTTGGCTTAACTTTTGTATCCTTGGAATTGAGTTTCTATCTAGAAAAGAGCTTTTGTGTTGTACGGCGAAGAAGCAGCAGCAGTTAACATTTTACTAAAGAAACCCCAAACAAGACATATTTTTGCATAGAAAGGGTGAGCGAGTTAAAGCGTTGGGGAAACACATTGAAAAAATGTTGACATTCTAAATATTCTTGCAGAAATGCGTTATGCAAATTCTATTAATCACCATGAGAACTGATATGGTGACATGACATTTAAACGCATTCAATTGTAAAATAGAAATTGAGTTTATAAAAACATTTTTTAATTTATACACTTATACGCAAACTTATAAACGCCATAACTTTTTTTATTGTTTAAATACATGTGATCATATATGCACATACTTACGTATGAAGTAATCATGTTTAGGTTTGTGTGTTCTTGGAAATAGATAAAATATTTTTGTGAGAATGTGGTTTCGGAAAAAGAGGTGATATTTATAGTATTTCTTTTAAAGGGCTTTTTCTTAACAGAATTTAAAAAGTACCCGAAGAAATCAAATAGTTTTTAAGAAAAAATTATAAGCTAAAAATTCAAACATGTCTATACGAAAAGAGTTGCCTTAAATTACAGTTTATAAATACAGTACTATCTCGATAATTCGGACACTTCTATAAATCGGACAGTATCACTTTTTCACTCTATAATCCGGAAAGTTAATTTTGTATATTTGTTCGTTTGTTCATATAATGAACAATTTCATATTTGAAAATTTGCTTTATTTAGTTTGGGTATATTTGGTACTATGTCACCAAAATATTTGCTACTTATCAAAGTTTAAAATATATATATATGAACATTAGAGCGACTCAAAAAAAAAGTGATTTTGTTACCCCTCTGAAAATAAAGGTTGATATGTTTTATGACGATTCCCAAAATATTTTGGTTCTAGCGTTGACCATCCGTGAGCTGGACCATTTTTAAAAAAGGTATTTTTTCTGTCTTTCGAATTTTTTTGTACTTTGCTCCAAGTATGAAAACCCGAAACAAAAATATGTATTTAGTTAAATATCTCAATAAGTAGGTCGCAAGTGGTAAAGTTTTATATACCATTGGATGCTTCTTCAAAAACCCTTTTCGATGATAACAAATTTTATTTAGGTCGTCTTAAAGCAAAGTACAAAAAAATTCGAAAGACAGAAAAAATACCTTTTTTAAAAATGTCCAGCTCACGGATGGTCAACGCTAGAACCAAAATATTTTGGGAATCATCATAAAACATATCAACCTTTATTTACAGAGGGGTAACTGTAACACTCTTTTCGGCTCCATACAACTTGAGTCGGTCTAATGAACATATTTAAACCCTTCTTAGTATTATTTAGACACTGCAGAACAATGGAAAGTACAAGCAAAAGATCACATAATAAATTATCATCGAAAATCCAGACACTCCAGTAATATGGGCGTGTTTAGATCTAAAAATGTCCGGATTATCGAGATAGTACTGTATTCAGCTTGTGAATCTTTATGGCAACTATTTTATCAATGTACTCAGCTGGATTAAGGCAAAGTAACGTTATTTTAGAACACATTTCATTAAATTTCTAGATCTGTCGAAAAGCTTAAACAGTTGTGTAGATTGTTCAATACTGAACAGAATGGGCCAAACTTTGAACCTTGTATACAACTTGAACATGCATTTATTTAAAAACAAACATGTGGCAGAATATTAAAAAATATTAAGATAACTTTAATCACACCTAGAAATGTCTCAATCAATCATATTACGTTTGCCCACGACAATGTAAAGGGTGTCCAACCATAATGCACGATGTTAATTGTGAGTCACACCTTAACGTTAAGTTGTTTGACCAACTTAATTTGACAATTTGTTTCAGTGTTTGATAAATTCTTCCTTGGAGAGGTACACAATTGAGCACGGCGCTAAGATTGTTGAAGCCTTTTACAAAAATTGTCATTCATGCACTTCGTGATTAAATTTGGCCAGCATAATCGACCAAATGTGTCCGCCATCGGGATTGTTGTGCGCAAATTTCAGTAAACCGGATTTTTAGGAAATGTGAAACATCTGTGCATGCACGTCCAAGTCGTTCTGAGGAAAACGCTGCTGTTGCGCGCCATAGGGCCGTACTTCTTCAAAAAAGAGGTCGGCCAAGCAGTTACCGTGAATGGTGTTCGCTATCGCGCGATGATAACGGACTTCTCGTAGCCAGAAATTGCAGATATATGGACCTGGACGATTTACGGTTTCAACAGAATGGTGCCACTTGCCACACAGCCAAACAAATAATGTCTATTTTGCGCGAGAAGTTTAATGGCTGTATTATCTAAAGTTGTGGCGATATTAATTGGCCGCCATGATCATGATATTTGACACCGTTGGACGTCTTTCTTTGGGGATATTTCAAGAACTTAAGGATGAGATATATCGGTACATTAACGACATTGAACCTCAATTATGTCTCAGAGTCATTGAATATATGTACCATCGGATAGAGGTATGCCACCGAAGCCGTGGCGGGCATTTTATCGATATTTTGTTTCACACATAATTGTCATAGATCCTTCTATTGAATAATGATATATCATATCAATATTAAGATTATTCTTTAAAAACTTTTTGTTTAAGTAAGAATTAACATTATAACATTTTGCCGTTAAAGAGTAACATGTTTAGGTTGTAAAAAGTGTTTTTTATGGTTAGCTGTCAAACGAACTTTCTTATTTAAATGATAATTGGATAGTTATATTTCAAGAGTAAGATGTAAAGAGTAACTGCACCCAAATCCATTAGCTCGAAATATTTTAAATAATGGCGGCCACACTCGATTAAGGAGAAGAGACACAGCAGCACTCACCCAATAAGATGAGCGAAAAACACCTACGAAAGTTTTTTGTCTGGCACTGGCAGGACATAAAGTAAATATTAGGATAAGGTTTGATTAATTATTGTTAGTTCATATTTAATATATGAAGATTCAAAAATTAAATACTGAAAAAAACATGTATAGGTTCTAAAGAGTGTATTTTAGGCCTGGTGGAATTGGGCTCCCATTCAACATACCCGGACAACTCATCACGAATAGATTCACGCTTAAAATCACTACCAAAATTTCCAAAGTAAAATCGCAATCGATTGGCTTAACGGGTTTGTTAATGAGCAAAATTGCGGCATACAACAAGAAAAAATGGACTCCATACGGCAAATAGAGTTTGTTAACGCACAATGATTTTTTGTGTGAAAATAAGGATTACATTGATCCGGGCGGGACTTGGTTAAGGTTGGCGCTGCGTATCATATGGAACACACGTTTTAAAGGTACTTTCGGGGATCACGTGGTGTAATGGTGTATTTCCCAATTTCGCAAGTTTTTTTCATATGAGTTTTGACAGCATTTCACGTGAAATGTTGAACAGAGTACCAGGCTTAATGGAGGATTATCACTAGGTATCGTTGCTTTTCATCCGACTATGCTAGTATTTTGACAAATGCAGCGGAGGTAAGATAGCTCCAACTCCTTAACAAGGCACGGGTGATTATGGAGTCGAGTTGCTGCCTGGGTATGTTGGTTGCTCTTACACTCAGGGGGCGGTTGGTAAAAGCTTGTCACCCTATGGTTGAGGTCCACCATGGAGTAGGCCCTAGGACAGGATTTTATATAAATCTTTTCCAAAGCTGGCATCCCAGGTTGTGTAATTTGACACCTCTTGATTATTTGAGTTGTTGGAATACTTGAATATACTCTTTTTACAATTGGCGCCTTAGAGGCCAACATTGTTCATATTATTCGTGAGCAATCTTCGAAAAAGTGACCTAAAAATGGTCGTCTAGAATGCGCTTCGACAAGAACAGGTACGATGCCCATTTGCCCAAAATCATTTTTGAAAGTTTATGCCATTTATTGCTCATTTAAACAAATAATTTTCGTATTAAAAATTTTATTTTTTATGTTATTTTTTTTACAATTTGTCGGGCTTCAAAAATACCCATTACAAGCAACTAAACAGTTATTCGTGGCAACCATAAACTTACCATTGGCAACCATTATAAGCTTATGACCGCAAAATAGACAATAGTTAAGGGTAGTTTACACTATCACACAAGTCTTACGTATTTTGAGAAAAATATAACCCTGTCAACAAGTTATCAGAGGTGTTCTGGAAATCGAAAAAGCAAAACGCAAGAATTTAAAAGTCGCTTTTTTAATAAGATTTTTGTATTAGAAGAAATAAAAATACAATACACATATTTCTCTATTAAACTAAATTCTATAAGAAAATTACAACAAATTGGATTAAGAATTGGAGAAAGAGCTTCAAAATGCTTGTGTTTTGCGTTTTCGATTTCCAGAACACCCCTGTATATTGTTTTTGAAAAATTTTTAAACAATAATTAGATCATGGAAATATTTTCGCCAAAATGCGTTAGACTTGTGGGAAAGTGAAAAGTAGTCTTAAGGATTATATTATGATCGCGGTAACAATAATGTGGTTTAATTATGAATACTGTTCAAACAGGGTGGCTCATACTTATCGTTATAACTGAAATAGTGAATTTATTGTATTTATTCGTTTTTTTAAACTACTTTTGAAAGTCAGCATTCGATTTTTTAGACATTTTTTAGAAATTACCTTATGTTTGCACTGAATTTATAGTTTCAACAATTGAAGCACAGCTGCGAATAACGTTGTAAGTTACAAAATAAATATTTTTCAGGAGAGCAAAAAAACGTTTTTAGAAGGCAGGATTATTAATATTTTAATTTTTTTTTAGATTATCAAAAATAATGACAATAAAAACTTTTATGCAAAATATCAATTAAATCGAATTTTAAATAACATGCTTAACTACAGTTTATATTAATTTTTTTAGTAGAAAAACCTTTCATATACACAATCTCGATGTCATTTAAAACGTTTTTCCACTACGCAAGCGGCTTTTAGAAAGTTATTCCACCTTGAAAAACCAGTTCGTTTGTATCATTTTGTTAGTTACTTACAACGTTCTTCCACTGGCAGACTCTTTGTATCGCATTTTGATGCATAAGGTGCATAATTTTGGGTGAATTGACGATTAAACAGTGTAAGAGAGTAATATTAACGCTAATCTGCAAAAAAAAACTGTTTTTGCAAAGAGTGGCTTTTACAACGTTATTCGCGGCTTTGCTTCAATTAACCAATTGGTTCTATATATTTGACAACTTTGAGATTATAGTGAATTAATCTCAGGTGGTTTTTTATTATTATTTTATAATTTAACATAATGCTTTAAAATTCCATTTTTGTAAAACTTTGAAAATTAATATCCCTTTTTTTATTTTAATAAAAACTTTAAGATATGATTTTTTTCGCTTAATCCTTAAGTAATTACAGAGCTCTTGCCAGGAGTTTTCCACTGCAAAAAATTTATTAAAATATTCCTTGCTTAAACTAACACCTTTTGCCATAAAGACCCTTTTATAAAACACCCAATCCTTTATATCTTCCAGTCAATTTGTATATTTATGCAAAACATGCATTTTGCCTTTAATACATATTCAGTTTTCCATTTTATATTTGAAATTTATACAAATAAACATCCTTGAAATATTTGTTGGCAATTTATATTTCTCTTATTTAACAGGAAACGAACAGATAAAAGGATGCGAATAATTTCTTGCAAACATATGTCAGTATGCGTGTTTTAACATACACATACACTTATTTGCACTAGTGTTAAATTGAATAGAGTAAAGTTTAAAAGTCACATTAAAGAAACATGTCAAGTTTTTAATTGCAATTAAAAACTAATTTCTTATTAACAAAAAAGCAAACAAACTTTAAATAACGTCTATTTAATAGAATATCCACACCCCGCTGTTACTGGCATCAACTTCAGACATACATAGATTGTTAAAGACTTATTTTAAATTAGTTTTCAAAAAATAATTATATTTTGCATTTAAATTTTGTAATTAAAATAAATTTAAAATTTATTGCATTGCATTTATCATGGGTTCATTTATTTAGTGGGAATATTTTATGTGGTACAATTAGTGTTCATTGAATTATTCTAATGACAATTGGAGTTTAAGTTAATTGATGTGGAATTGAAGTTAATGGAAAATGTGGGATAAAGTTGAAAAACAGTGATAATCAGGCATATTCTAGAAATCGAAATGAAGTAAACTTTAGATCGAACAAATTTTAAAAACGAGGCTGTAAGTAAAGCCTAAAAAAATATTCGTTTTTATAGACTCCATACTTTAAGTACCAATTATCTTTACAAGAACAACTCTTAAAACCAGGAAAAACTACGGTCATCTTGTAAACAATTGAACCTCAAATCCCGTTCGGTATCCATTCCATTTCATTTCGATTTCTAGAACATGCCCGAAAAATTTTCGCATTTCACAACTTCAATAATTGCTACCGAATAAATTCTGTTAAAACCCAGAATTTAAAACATTGCATTTTTACAGGAAAAATCAGAGTTATTGAGTAAAATGATTATTTTTTATTAAATATACAAATAAAAAATAAAATTTGTACGATTAAGGTATTCCATATGTCATAATTATTTATTGTTTTACTTAAAAATGCTGGATTTTTGGCAAATTTTGATTGTTTATTGGGAAAAACTGGTACAATAAACATTACAAGTATTGGCCATCGTTAGCGTTGAGCAATTGCCATCCATTTGGTAACATATGGATTCCGTTCTAAAAAAAATATTTATTTTCAAGCCGATTTCGAAAACCCTGTTCTGAAGAGTATTCAAGTAAAACTACTCGGTTTCAACCGAAAGATAAACTTTCCGACTATTTTTGTCTAAATGGTCTTAACCAGTATTCCCATATGTACATTAATGTCTTGTCACATATTTCGGGCTTCTCTCAGCCAATGCGCACTGTAAACGAATTAATTATATTTGGTATAGGTCCCCTGTAATCGTCTGAATTTAACACGTACATTGACATATTTTACATTTATATTTACTAGAGAGCCATTGCGTTATACAACAAAAACGTACACATATTAAGAAAACAACAAATTGCACTCTTTTCGCCCATTTACATATGTGCGTGTGTGTTTGCAAGTAAAATTAAAAACGAAAACATTTTAAAAGAACAACAAAAAGCATTTGATTTCTCAACCACCGTTAATGCATGTGTGTTCGTGTGTTTGCAAAATAATTTAAAATGCTTTCACATAAAAAAGTGTTTTATCAACTAAAAAAATGGTTTAAAAAGTATTTTAATTTAATTAATGTGATTATTGAATCAATTATTTTTTTAGTTGAAAGAAAATTAAAATTTTAATTTTGATTTAATTAACATTTTAGTTGTTTTGAAATAAATTTTCAATTAAAATTTTAATTAAATAACACACAGAAAAAATTATTAAATTTCTCCTATCACCAAATTTGTTCTAAATTCATAATATCAAGCAAACAAGTTGTTGACTTTGCACCTATTACCAAAATGATTAAATTAATTACTAAAACTTTTAAAATTTTGAAAAAATATTTTCAATAAATGATATTTTTAATTTTAATTAAAAACGTAATCAAAAAACTTTGAAATTTTAAGCAATGTGTAAATTTATTTAAATAAATGTTGACAATTCCCAACAACAATTCCACATGTTTAAATTATTTAATTTAAAACGAAAAAAATTTTAATTGAAAATTTAATTCAAAACAACTAAAATGTTAATTAAAACAAAATTAAATTTTTAAATTTTTTCAGCTAAAAAAATTATTGATTCAATTATCACATTAATTAAATTAAAATACTTTTTAAACCATTTTTTTAATTGATAAAACACTTTTTTCTGTGCAAAAAATTTTAATTGACTTTTTTCGTTTAAAATAAAATAATTTAAACATGTAGAATTGTTGTTGGGAATTGTCAATATTTATTTAAATAAATTAACACATTGTTTGAAATGGCAAAGTTTTTTGATAATTTTTTCAATTAAAATTAAAAATATCATTTATTGAAAAAAAAATATTCACAATTTTACAATTTTTAGTAATCAATATAACCATTTTGGTAATGGGTGCAAAATCAACAACTTGTTTGCTTGATATTATGAATTTGGAATAAATTTGGTGATTGGAGTAATTTAATAATTTATTCTGTGTTCAAACACTTTAATTCTAAAAATTTAGGAATTAAATTTATATTGTGCATATCTACACACAAATACCTTAAAGATGATATATGTTTCATTAAAATCGGTGGACGATAAGATGCTTAAAAATCAACTACAAAAAAAATTGTTCCCGTATTTATATATATAAGATTTGATATAGGCCCCCTGGGATTGTCTGAACTTAACACGTACATTGACATCGATAAAACATATCACACCGATTCCTCTAAAGTGGAGACGCCCAATTCTCATATACCTTAACCCCTTTCAGACTCGGCAAGTTACTTGCGCGAGTCTCTTGTGCAACTTTTGGTTTGTAGATGTCAGCGTTAAGGTCGGGTACAGACTTTATTGTACCTGGCAAGTAACTTGCGCAACTACTTTGCCGAGTATGAAAATGGTCCTATATTTTTGCGAGTATAGGGCAAACAATTCTGCTGTAGCGATGTTGACACACATGCATTGTAATATTATTTGTGTGAAGGCTCATGACGAACATTCGGCTGTTGTTTTGTTTACATTTCAACAAAAAAAAAATTAAATTAGCTGAAATGCAGATATCGTTGAAGTAAGATTTCGCTAAGTAACTGCTGTTACTACACTTGCGCTACCACTGAAATAATTTTTGTTACAGATCCAATGGAAAATTACATTAAAAGTAAACTTATGTAACGCTTTATTGGATTAATGATGAATGCTACATAATTCACCAGTTAGTGAAATGTTTCATAAAATCGATGAAAATGTTGCATTTACTAAATGCAAAGTATTTTATTAATACTCTGACTATTTGTCACCACATTAAACATCACATGTGTTTAACAAAAGGTTGAAGAGTGAGTCAAACGATTAAAGACATTTTTTTCTCTATTTTAATAAAAAGCTTGTGGTATTGTATTGAAATTTTTCATTTTTTCAATGACATAAATGAATTAAATTAATTACTACATTTCGTAATTTTAATGAGAGTCTTTTATTAGTTTGATTATTGTTGTTATTGATTTATGGTTATTTATCTCAGCCATTTTTTCGATGTGGATTTTGAGCTGTTGTTAATTTTATTTAATTTTTTTTTATTCCTTTACAAGTAATCAAGTTATATTAATTTTATTTCGTTTTTATATTCCTATTAATTCATGTTATGCACCAATTTCATAAGCTGAACTTAAAGTAAGCTGCATTTTATTGATTTTCTAGCCCGCGACGACCATCAGCACCAGTCTTTCCATTTTACTGGTTTGTACTACTACGTGAACTTTATGTATTTATTAGAGTATCCAATTTTTCGAATTTTAGTTTTGTTCAAGTAAGGAATTAATCGATTTGTGAATTTTAAAATTGCTCGATTAAACTAATAGAGGTTTTAATTTGTTCGAATAACTCGAATAATTCGATTTATTCAAATAATTTTGTCCAATGGGAAAACCATGCATCTCTATTTGAATTGATACATTTTCTATATAAATTACCAGAAAAAGAGAGGCGAGAGGTGACAGCCAGTTATCAAAAACTTTTTTAACAAATCTATTATTCCTGGAAATCAAGTGAAATTGAAATCGATAGAGATTCTCAGTTTAATTTTTAAAAGGACTAAAATATGTTCAAAAGTATGTGTAATGAAAATAAATGCAAACGTAATGTAATGTAATGAAATTTAGTTTTAAGTAGAGTTTGTTCCCGGGATTGCTCGTCCCGGGAATTCTCGGGGTTTTCAGTTGTTTTCAATTCCCGCTTTCCCGGGAATTTATTGCGGGATTCCCGGGAAATTTTGAAGAAAATCTTTAGTAAATTTATGTCAGAGTTGTGTCTTTAGTTGTTTTATCCAACTTAATTTCAATACAATTTTAAATTTTTCTACAGTTTAAGGCTTTTAAACTAATTTTTGAGAATGGGCTTTATATTGGGCCTATGATAAATTAAAGAATTTTCATCACGAAATTTTATTTCTTGTCCTAGCAAATTGAAGTGCAAATTTTACAACATTATTATAAAGGTTTGCGGTTAAGGGCGTAGTAAATTGTTTTCCTAGATTGTGTTTCATATGCGGCATTTCAGGTGATTTTGAGTCTTATAAAAGTAGAAAGTAGAAATTTGTGTGAATTTCGCCACAAATTTATGTTAGGTTTAGTTGAGTTTTGGGTGCATACCTATTTTCATACTGAAGCGATTCTGCTTAGAATTAATAAAGGACAAATAATAAAAATACTTTATGGGATCTTAGATGAATATTAAAAAAATATCACATGGAATGAAAAACTTAATATACCTTCATGCACCACTGCTGATTAAGGGTTATAAAATGTTAAAAAATATGTTATTAAATATATGTAGTAAATAAAATTTCTCCTTTCTGCCGAATTTGTTAAACGGTAAAATTGTTTCAGTATTCCTACTTCGTAATGCTAAGTTTTTAGTTCCTAATCACCCTTCCAGAATTTTTATTCGCGTAAGACTAATACTTTCATTCTAATTATGCAAATAAGCTCTGAATTTAACAATAAATATACGCATATTGATTTCTATTATCCTATTGGCATTTAAATTATTCGATCAAATAATGGCTGAAAATTTCTTCGATTAATCAAACAACGATTAATGGAGTGGATACTCTATTATTTATATTAGCAGTTAAAGGATAAAGAATGTGGGAATTATTGCTCTTGTGTTTTTCCTTCTGATTGTTTGATTTTGAACATATTACTAACATTAAGTGAAAATCACTATTTCATTATCGTAATGATTTTTTTCATTGATGTTATGAAACATTAAAATTTACTATTTTATCACAAGTTTACATGTCTTTTGCCACAAATTGAAATTAAAATAAATTTTTACAATAGTAATAGGAAGAATATATTTTCTACTTATTTGTAGTTTGTAGTTATAGAACTAAATTTTGTTTTCATTGACTAAGTGACAGTTTTTATTGAAAATTTAAGTAAGAAAAGTTTAATTTGTTTTCATTAGCTTAAAATTATTTTAATTAATAGTTTTAATTACTTAAAAAAAAATTCTATTGTAATAATGTATCGCAATTAGTTGGATTTTTCTTTTTTAAGAGATATTAAGTTGTCATTAATCCAATGAAACATTTTAACGAGATAACGAAACTTAATTTGGTAGTGCTAATGAAACTGCTTCATTCAATTGTTATAATTTCATTCACGTAAATAAATTTTTTATTAGATTCAAGAAAAAAATTTATTGAAATGAATTCATTAGATATATGAAGCAAAATTCTTTCAGTGTAATTATGATTGTGTGTTTTCGGGTACCACTGCCCTTAAGAGAGTCAAATCAAAATTTACATATTTTCATTAGAGGCTAAAAACTGTGTGAACAGCTAAAGCTCTGCTACTCATACGTTAATATTGTTAAAGGCCGTTATAGTTACACTATCTCACAAAATCTTACACGCAGAGAAAAATATGGTTGGGCATGGTTACGGCAACTAAACTATGTTCATTGTAACAATATATTGTTGTAGTACACAAAATATTGTTATTTTTATTTAATATCAACAATATTATAGTACCTGTAAACATGTCAATGTTTATCGCAATTAAGTGTGGTTCACTGAAAAATAATCATTTTTATAACAACTAAATAATGATAACTTTGAAAGCATATCATATTCCCCACAACCATTTAATGATATTTAATAGCCATAACATGATAGCTTTCTATGCGTGCACTCATAATATGTTTAAGATGCAAACAAAATATCTTTACTCTAACAATATTTTGTTATCGCCATTTATAAAATAATTTTTCATCAGTTGTGTCGTTTGCTTTACATAGGCCTATCGAATTATTTGTTATTCAGTGATTAAACAATTAAAAAAAATACCCATAAAAAACCAAGTTTAAAGAAATTAAGAAATACAGAAATTGTAGGTACATTAAAAAAAAAATTTTAAAGTGTCACAAAAGAAAAGATCAATGCTTAAAAATTTCAATTTTGTTTGAAAATGGTGCAAAAATATTGACAATGGTGTTGTGTTATTTTAGAGAAAAAGAATGAAAATTCTATAAAATAATTTATAAATAATTGCGACCTACGACAAAAATAGGTTAAAAATATTATGTTTAAAGTTGCATCATATTATGATGTGAAATATTTGTAACCGTTTTACTTTAAGGTTGACAGTAATGTATATTAAAAATATTTTTCGGATTTAGATTTAATCTACATATTATTATGATTAACATGATAATAATATGATTACTTCTTAACTTATTTTGTTTCACATGATAATAATATGATTACATGAAATTATAATTAGAATTAAGGGAAAAATATTATGATGTAATATTACGAATATACTTGGTCATAATATTATTCAATAAAAATCGTTATATGTTTACTACAATCATGAATCTTATCAGAATATGTTGCTTTTAGAATATGTTTACCACAACCATGTTTTTTCTTTGCGTGTAGGTATTTTTCGAAAATTCTTCCCTGATCTAATGACTGTTTAAAAATTTTCAAAAAACAATAACAACTTATGATGACAGGTTTGTATTTTTTCAAAATACGTAAGACTTGTGTGATAGTGTAAATCAGCTGTAACGTGTTACGTTGTTGTAGACTTCGATGGTTGGTAGTTACTTAAAATACGTATAAGAGTTATCAGGTCTTAAAAAGAAAACAGAAAATTTATTTAAAAAAACGGAAGACTATCGTCAGGTTAAGCAAATAGTACGAAAACCGTTATACACAGTACAAATTGTTCGAACTCGTAAATTATTTCCTTCGAATCGAAATACGTCACAGGGACTACTTTATTCTATTCTAAAGCTCCATTTAGCTAAAACTAGAATAATAAAAATAAGTTTTTGTTCGTGAAACCAAATGACACAAATACAAAATAACAACACTATATTAACCAACATTTATATGTGTGTTAGCAAAAGGATGTGCATCATTATAAATAGATAAACAAACGTAAATACCAACAGACATTTATACACTTGCTAGCAAATACTCTTCCACATTATGTGAAAAAACCCACTTAAAAAAAAATACCAACACAAATGCAAATAGAATGGCATATATACAATGACATTTATGCAGAGTTAGACGAACGGATCTGTTCAGTTTAAGACAAAAAAAAAAAGAAAGAACACAAACCGAAAAAAATAACAATGAAATGTTGATGCCCTAATTGTTATACAGGCTCTACATACAATTTAATATAAAGTTGCCTTAACATATTGTTCCTAAGGATACAAGTGTACGTAAATAATTGTATATGTATGTGGATATATTTCGTTTAAGAAAGCACACTCAACAGTCTCTACAAAACTTTTGGGTTCAACGTTAAACAGCAGAAGATTTGCTTTACAGAAATAACAACAACGCAGCAGCAGAACAATTAAAATTTGATGTTTATGTACCCTGCAAACAATATTGATCTAAAAATTGTCTAAATTGTTTCCCCATTTAGCAAAAATCTATCGCTTTTGCTATTCAATTCATATTGATGTAGTTACATCGTTCGGGAAGAAATGTCCCACTATGGAAATATTTTCATAAATAATCTACTTAGTGTCTATATTTTATGACGAATTAGAGTGCTTAGGTCGGTTAATATCAATTTAATTTAGCAGTATCGCTTTTGGCTCTAAAAAGTACTCTTTTGAAGTTTAATAAAAAGTGTGACGTTTAACTGTTTATCGTTGTTGGTTTTGTTTGGTTAGTATGAGTAAAATAAAAAAATAAAAGAGGTAAAAGTTTTGCAAATATTAAACAATTTACAGTACATTTAATTAAAATAGTTGTTAATGTTTTAAAGTTAAAAACCTAATGCAAATAATATTTTTAAAAGAAAGAAAGTCACAAATTTGTTCACACTGACTTCATAAAAGTTTTAACAAATTATAACTACCATATTTTTTTTAATGCTTTAAGCCTAGTACTCTGTTCGCACTTGCGAAAATGTTGAGCAACATTGATAATTTCACACGAAAATTTTGACATGTATCAATATTATCTATCTCGCGATTTTTCAAAACTTAACGTTTTTATTAGTTGCAAGTATGCAACATTGTCTTGCGAAAGTAAACAAAAATCATGTTCTTTTAATTGTCATTAAAATAAGTAAAACAATATTATTTTTATAATTTCCCAAATCAAAAATCCAAAAAATTTAATTTTATTATTAATTTAAGCACTTTTCTACAATTTTCTTTGTGAAACGCTCGTTATAAAAAAGACTTTACAAATACAAAATATAAGATCACAAAAAATTATAAGCTGTTGCTTAAATTCCGTGCGAAATATTATGAGCTGCACTTGTTTCGCACGGAAAATTTAAATGTTGCTAGAAACATTTCGAATGTTTTTTGTTATATAAATGGAGTACAACTCTGTCAACATTTTTTCGTTTGTATTTCACAGAAATTTTTTTATATTGAGTTTGACAAAATTGCGCACAAAATACTGAATAGAGTACCAGCCCAGCAAAAACTTTACTTACCTGGTAAGTTAGCAAGTAATATTGGAGAAATATAAGCACTACTTATTTTTCGACTGAATAACTACTTATTTTTGTTCGAGTTGTCCACAGAATTCAGTAGTTACAATACACTTACTAGAAGTCACAAAATATCTAGTTATTATTTAACTACCAGTAAGTTTAATTGTAAGTACTTACAATATACTTACTAGAAGGCAACAAATATTTAGTTTTTATTTAATTGGCACTAGTTAATAAACCTAATAACTAGTTATGGAGCTAGTTACCAGTAAGTAAATATTTAGTACTGAAAACAAGACAACTAATAAGTAGTTATTTAGCGGATTATTAGGAAGCAAATTTTCATAACTGCAAATAATAGCAATGAAAAGTACTTACTGAGGTCATAACTAGCAAGTACTTATTGAGGTTTTCAGAATAATGACAATTGTAATGACAACTACTTACCAGGTAACGTATGAAATAACTACGACCTATTACCCAAATTCAAAAAGTTTTTTCTGGGAGGCTTTACAAAGTCTATTTTACAAATTTGTTTCACTGATTTTCAAATTAAAGAAAAACATTAATTTTCCACAAAAATTTTTAAAGTCATTGAATTTAACAAACAGTTCAAAATATGACTAATATTCTTCAAAAAAGACAATTATAATTTTTTTGTTTTTTTTTATTTGGCTCTAACAAATAAAAAAATTTATAAAACATTATTAAAAGTTTACCCAATGTACTTGAAGAATAGCCTTTCGCTAACATTTGAATACAGCGGGATCCTAATTTTATGGATATTATAACTACTTCATTTTTCAAATATTAAAAATTTATTACTTTATTTTAAACAATTTTATAAATTTATATTATTTCACAAGCACGTACCACCAATCACATTGCAATTTAAATACAAACTGTCATGAATTACGCATTTTGCTTTTGTACTAGATATTCACTATTTAACAGCAAATCGTTGCGAAAAAGTCAATATTATTTGGGCAATGTTCAATCGTTCTCTTGTTGTAATTGTATAACTTTTACAATTATCTGAATAACTCTTTAAAGTAAAATTTTAGAACACATAATTCGATTCTAACGTATTCTGTTATTGGTAAATTCCGAAAAATCTACTTTTGAACTACCAAATGTGACTACGTAGTTAAAATTTCGTAGACAATCGAAAAACACTCTCCCAATTGCTTGGAGGGTAATTTCTGTGAGAAAACTAAAAAAAATTTATAAATTATAATACATTTTGACTAAAAATTGTTGCACCCCAAATTAAAATACGTATGAAAATGGAAAATTCTTATGTCAAGAAACAAACATCTTACCTGTCTTGTTAAAAAATATAGAATATTCAGGGAATATAATGGTATAACGATATAAAAGTATAAGGAAATTTCACTTTGTATTTATAGCCAATTTACACTACAACGAAATCTAGCACTTTCGAGATTTCGAGCCAAATCTAGTTGTTTTTGGCTAGATTTCCCGTACAAAACAAAATCTTCTCGGTAACTAGATTTTGACGAAATCTATTCGAAATCTAGTAGTACTTATTGATGCAACTATGTTTTTTCCCATATAGCACTAAGAACTACTTCCCTGCACAAGAAAAAAATGTCATTTTAACAAAAAAAACAAAACAAAAACAATAATAGCTGCTTGTTAAAATTGTTAAAATATTCAAAAATTTTGTAAAATAATAAAAAAATGCAAATGACAAATAATATTGATAAAATAAATGAAGTTGATTATAAAGAAAATGTAATGCAAATGCCTATTTCTTTATATGTAAGTATGTGTTGCACAAAAAACTTTCAGTCGGCGGTTCTTGTTGTGAAAACCAAATCTCGCTAATGTCAAACAAGTATAATGAAAACGAACTAGATTTGGAGGAAGATTTCAAATGAAATCTACTAGATTTCGATGTAATGTAAATGCCCTATTAGATAAAAATTCAATAATGTAAATTTTTGAAAAAATAGTTTGCTTTAAACTGCTGAAAAAATAATTATTTTAAAGCTTCAACTTTTCTTAAACTATTAAAAATAAAATGATATAAAAAATTTTGTATATGATGGAAATAAATCTTTCAAATTTTGCATACAGCAGAGGTTTGTTTAAAATTAAATCTCAACTACCTGTGCTACATAATTATATGTATCAGATGCTTTATTAAAATCTAGGCATTTGCTAATATATAACCATTTATTTAAATTTCGTTAAAAAATTTGTCACTTAAATGTATTTAGTTCCGAATTAAATTTCATACTGGTAATACATTTTTAACAAAAATCTATAAACAATTTTAGGATTATTTTAAGCATTTTTTAAAATAATTTTTAGCATTTTTTGGCCGTGTCTAATGCCAGATTTAGCTGTAAAACTTTTTTAGACCTGGCCACACTGCAGTTGATATATGTTGGTAAGGACCATTCGGAGAAAATGTTTTTTTTACCGCTTACAAGTAGTAATGGGCAATATACATGCTCAAAACTTATTATAAAAGTGAAGCAGAAGAAGATTTTCTTTGAAGAAATATTGACCGGAGAGAAAAACGATTTTAGAGCCCCTTACATACGTAAAGTTTAAAAGTCTTTTAAATTTTCTTTTAAAACTTTCTTGCAATTCTGCACTCTCGAAGTTTACTGTGATGCATTTTATGTTCTTTTGTTATTGTTTGTCAAATTGAACATATATTAACGACGAATGAAGAACAAACAAACTTTGTACTGTACACACTTCCATACTTTTTACTCTTCTTTCCCAAAAACTCAAGACTTTGCAAAGTATTTAGCAGATCAACTTGATTCAGCGTGTAAAGTGTTTCTTTCACTTCCAAAATGTCACAGGTCATCGCTTGCAATTGGAAGATACGATTTTGACAGCGAGTTAAGTAGTGAAGTTGGCTGCAAATTAAAACTGAGTTGCTTTCGTTATTGTTAAAAAGTAATGGAATGTTAGGCATTTTTAGGTCAATATAGCGGATTTAGGTTTTACACCCGTTTTTTATTTCAATATAACGTTTATGACCTTATTTAGATATGTCATTTTAGCGTTTAAACTAAACGCTAAATGACGCTAAGTTTGTCGCGTTGATTTAGGTTGATCAATAAACTTGCGTGTGTAAAACAGGTCTTATTTGCTTCCCGCAAGAGCTCAGCGAAAATTGCTTGTTCACTTTTTTCAAGTTTCAAGATCTCTTCTAAAGCTTCTTATCTCCAAATCTTATTTAATTTTCTGAACATATGCCACTTTAGTTCCAGGGTAGCCAGGGTAGCTTGCTTACTTGTTATAAATGTACTCCTGATTAAAAGCTATTGAGAAAAGCTTTTCCTCCTTTGGTTTTTTGGAATGGAGTTTTTTTTACATTTGTGTCAGCTTTTTGAGATCAATTAGATTCTTTATTAAAAAACATTAACACCAAGTATTAAAAGATATACTGAACAAACTGTGAAAATCTAAAATGCTTAAAAAGTCCTTTTCAGATTGCCATTGGTGGCAAACACTTGCATGTACACATGTACACATGTATGTATATTTATCAATCTGGAATTAAAGTTTTTGTCGCAGTTGTTTTTTATTACATGGAAATGTTAGGATTCTTATATATGCACAAATGTAAGTATGTTTGTATGTACATAAATATGCATGATGCCGTATATATTCATACATATGTACATATATTGGTCCATGTCTAAATGTGTAAATTTTAACATGTATAGAAAAACAAAAATATTCATAGACTATAACATCTACATAAATGACATTTAAAAGGATACCTCATGACAGCGAAAATGTTCAAATTGCATATGACAATTTGAGTCTATGGGAGGGTATGTGTTTGTGAAATTCAAGAAGATTTGTTTTTGCTCTTTTATTTAACAAGACAACACAACATATAAAAATAGAATACTGTGCAACAATCATACATGCATACAAACAAACATGAATATTGTAATTCAAGTACACAAACACGAATAAATTCAAACTTACACAAAAACAAAAGTATAGAATGTCTCCATAATAATAAAATTCAACTTGTATTTTATAATGCCGGAGAGCAAAAAAGTATTAAATGAAAAACTCTCGACATTAATACGAATTTAATATGCCCAATATTTGGAGCACAACGACTTGCGGTGGGTAGAGTTTAAGTAAAAAACAAAAACAATAAAGAGTGACCCAAAATCAACACATGATTTTGAATTCACTGCCATTTGTGTAGTTTAGAGTTGGGAAGCCTGATAATATAAATTAAAGTTAGTAAAAATTAAGAGATAGAACAAAGTGTTTTTAATTATTGAAAAATATCTTAAGCTATGATTTTTCGCTCTAAATAAACCGGGGTTGGCTGCCCACTGGGAAACCCAGAAAAACCCACCCGGGTTTTAATGGGTATTTTGTTTAAAAAAAACGCAACTGGGATTTTTCTTAATATTCATTTAAACAAAGATGGTATCATTTTTACGTTTTATTTACAGAAAAATTAAAGAAAATGATTTTAAAATTCATACATTATATTTATATTCCCATTTCCTCCGAATGGTCAATCAGTAGCCCGTTTCTGTATTTCTCGCATCGTAAAATTTCCCGCATGAAACAAGTGATTCGGGACAAAAATAGTGCAATATGAATCAAAAAAATAGTTTTTCACACAAAAGTGTTTCTGTATCTTTACTTTGCGAGAATTATCTGTCATTTAAATAATTTTCCAGCAATTATTGGAAGGATGTGAGAAAAAGTGTTTCTGTAACAATGTTTTGCGAAAATTTTCTCACAAGAACTGTCAAAATAAGTCACATTTGAAATTGATGCGAGAAAAATGAAATTTCAAAAAATGGAGCCCAAATTATCTGAAAAAATAATTATGTTAATATGTACATATACACATGTACATATGTACACAAGAAAGTTAATTATTATTTTTTTAAATTGAAAAGAGAGAATTTAAATGATTAAAATAAATTTGTTTTAGCATTTTATTGTTTTTGTTTTTTGCAGGGCTGCCAGATAAATTTGTGAAACACTCGTTAAATTCTTAAGAAAAAATAAAAAAATCGTCTTTGCTTGGTTTAAAAAGTCGGACAATTTAAAATTAATTTAAAATTTAGATTGTTATATTTCCTTGAGGAAGTCACACAAAGGAGTGACAAAATATCATATTGAGCTAAAAATAACACTTATGGCAAAAAAAGGCAAACATTTCATATAGGCCATTGACTAAAAAATGTTTTGATCACATAAACAAATGTATTAAATAATCTTAGGAAATAAAAATTAAACAGTTTTCCCTCGAAATTTTGCTTTTGTCGATATATTTTTTAGGGAACAGACAAACAATTTTCACAAAAGTGATAAATATAAAAATTAAAGCTGCCTTGTTTCTAAAGATATCTTTTTTCTGTGGTGCCTAATACACAAACATCTAAAAATATTTAAAAATTTTTCATTTCGAAGACTATAATATAATATCGTCACTAGAAAAAATTGGCACTTTGCCAATTTTGGAAAAAAAGCGTCAAAATGACGATCAATCGTCAAATCTGGCAACCCTATTTTTATTATATTTATTTCTTTCGTTGACGTTTCGCTAGCCTTTGCCACTTAATTACTGGAAGTATTCCAGTTAAAACAGAATCTGTGTTGTCTGTTCTCGCATTCAAATATAGAAACACTTTTTTCTCACAAATCGAGAAACGATGGAATTTTTTTTCACACTACATGTGAGAAATTTTACGATGCGAGAAATACAGAAACGAGCTACAGGATGGAAAATAAAATGTTGATAATCATCGTGTTTTTTTTGTTTATAATTATAAAAAAGTCTATGTTTTCATAATAGAATGCTATATATGATATTCTATGTTATCTCAGCTGTTTTACTTGAGGAAATTGGGCTGGAGACTGGAAAATTTAATATTTTATTTTTAAGCTACTTCCAAAGACATTTTTATATTTAATTATTTTACATGCAAAAAAATTTGTTATGTTTGCACTCTTTCTTTAAAGTCTCTCTATTAAAATCAATAAAGAAGAGGAAAGTGTAAGCAGAACAAAAAAAGTTTGATTAACGGTTAAAACATATAGAAAAAATCGTACGTTCACGACCCGTAAGTTCGCGACCGGTACTTAAACCAATTAAACAAAAAGCAATAGAGATTTTTTATTGTGTAAATACTGGATAGAGACCTGTAGTTATGCACTTAAAATAAATTAGTTTAAAAAGCGTTTTAAATTTGCTTGCAAACACACGTGTAAATAGTGATACACACATGTACGAGTTTTACCCAAAGATAAACAACCAATTGCTGCTTTAACAAAAAGCAGCAAGAACCGAGTTGTAATCTAAGCGCTTGGATTGTAATTGTTTACATTTGAAGCAATTATAAGATTTCAGTTAAGTTGTGTTTACATTTAAAGAAAGATTTAAATTTCAATAGAATTTATGCGAATCAAATGTAACCATTTGATTCAGAAAAATTGTCTTGTGTTTTGGTTACAATAAAATTGGATTTATTCTTTGTTTATAGTTATTGTAAAAAATTTAGTAATTGTTTACATTTAAAGAAAGATTTAAATTTCAATAGAATTTATGCGAATCAAATGTAACCATTTGATTCAGAAAAATTGTCTTGTGTTTTGTTTACAATAAAATTGGATTTATTCTTTGTTTAAAGTTATTGTGAAAAAATTATTAATTGTTTACATTTAAGAAAAATTGTAAAATTAGATATAAGAATATGATTATGGAAAAATAAAGTCAGTCTTAATAATAAAACTCAATAGTGAACATTAATTCACTTTAAATAAAATTGGCGCAGTCGGTGAAATAATCCTGCGAAAAAGGATTTAAGTTTTTTAATCCTGCGAAAAAGGATTTAAGTTTTTTAATCCTGCGAAAAAGGATTTAAGTTTTTTAATCCTGTGAAAAAGGAAAATTTTTTTTCTCGGGTTTTTAATCCTGTGCTTAAGGAAGAAAAAATAAAATAATAATATAAAATTAAGTTTTTAATTCTTAAATTTTAATTCAACAAAGCCTGACATACACCAGCCTAACAAGCGGGTCCCTGGACGGCTATATAATAAAAGATTAGTTATTATTCTTCAATGAAAATGAATAAATGTTAAAATATAACTTAAATTTTAAATAATTAACAACATTGAATAAAAGTAACCTAAAGGAAGAAAAAATTAAATAATAAATATTCTGCTTAATAAAATTCAGTCTTTAATCCTTAAATTGTTAATGAACAAAGCCTGACATACACCAGCCTAACAAGCGGGTCCCTGGACGGCTATATAACAAAATAATTAGTTATTATTCTTCAATAAAAATGAATAAATGTTAAAATACAACTTGAATTTTTAAGAAATACTTACTAATATTGAACAAAAAGTGACCAAAAATAATAATAAATTGTGTCACCAGGCAACGAATTTTGCTTGGGCAGCGGTACAGAAGAAAACAATTGTTCTCACCACTAAGTCACCGGGCAACGAATTTTTGCCTGGGCAGCCTTAACTCTGGACCTTGGGAAAAGGCATAGAAGGAACCTGTTTGACGAAAACCGGAGAATGCAACAGGAAGAAGTATTACAACAACAACAACAATATCAACAACAACAGCAAGTAGAAATGAATTATGCTAGAGATATAG
Organism: Pollenia amentaria; assembly: GCA_943735925.1. Lineage (NCBI taxonomy): Eukaryota > Metazoa > Arthropoda > Insecta > Diptera > Polleniidae > Pollenia > Pollenia amentaria. The sequence goes on along the minus strand of OX031008.1, from coordinate 190,244,510 downwards.
ATCCCCTTAAATTTTTAAGTTTAATGCCTAACTTTGATGGAAAAAGAGAAGAATTATATCCCTTTTTAGAAGGGATAGATAATGTAGTTTCGTGCATGTCGGATTATAATCCAACAGCACAAAGGATGTTTTTAACAATAATTAAAAACAAGGTTGTCGGAAGGGCCAGACTGGTTCTGGAGATTCATCCTCATCTTAATACATGGAATGAGGTTAAATCTCTTTTGGAGCTAAATTTTGGTGGTTTGGCCTCTGCCGAACAACTTTATGAAGAATTAAGGGGCGCCCAATATAGAGGGGATGTCCTCCAATTCTATAACTTCATACAAACCAAACTGTCATTTTTAAATCAAAGGCAGAGATTGGATGGCAACGTAGCTGAAATCGGTCATAATAATAACGTTGCTTTAAAAACTTTTATTAATAAACTCCCCATTAATTTAAAAACTATTCTTTGTGCACTAAAACCAGATTCTCTGGAAAAGGCACTTCATGAGTTAGGACAATGTAACTTAATTATAAATGAAAAACCAAAATCCCAAAATCCTAACAGAAACCCAGATTCAAACCCCTCTTACCATAGGGTTCCAACCACAAATAGGTATTCAAATTATAATAATACATCCCAAAACCCCAGATACCAAAATCCTAACGTAAACCCAAATACAAACCCATCTAACCATAGGGTTCCAACCACAAATAGGTATTCAAATTATAATAATACATCCCAAAACCCCAGATACCAAAATCCTAACGTTAACCCAAATAGATATCCACACCATAGTAATACATTCCAAAATCACAGATACCAAAATCCTAATAATAACACAAATTTTCCAAGTAGGATGAGGTTAGATGAGATAGAACCAATGGAGGTTAGCGGACAGACTCACAGACAAAACCATTATATAAATAACGAACAGAATTTACGTTTGCAAAATTTTCAATATACGGCCTCTCAAGCGGAGGATCCACCGAATTTAGACTCCCCTATATTTTATTCAGGGGAAGGACACGAACCACAAGAATCCTAATCGATTCTGGGTCAACAGAAAATATTTTAGAAAAAAGTCATTGTCAAACTAATTTTATAAAAACATTAAGAGAACCCCAGAGAATCAAAACCGCTTCAGGTTTTCTGGTAATAAACGAAGAAGCCAATATTTCTAAGAATTCTTTACAAGTTCGCCTGGAAAAAGACGAAATTTTTAAAATCCTTAGTTTTCATCCAATATTCAACGGAATATTTGGATCTAGATTATTAAAAAATAATAATGCGATCATTAATTATAAAACACAATCTATTATAATTAACGGTCAAGAATTACCTCTATACTTTGAGGGTCAGGATGAAAGCGAACATCCAATTAAACATCTAAAAGAAATAGAAGATTTGCCCGAACTGTATCATGTGGAAGAATTGGGAATAGTAGATCAGTTGAGAACAGGGCACCTCAACAATGAAGAAAAGCGATTACTCAAGAATATAATTGCGAGATTTTCAAAAGTGTTCTACAAAAAGGGGGACAGCTTAACGTTTACAAATGAGGTCAAACACACAATCCAAACAAATAACGAACAACCTGTCTATACAAGGTCTTACAGATACCCTGAGATACACAGGGATGAAGTTCAAAAACAAATGAATGAAATGTTAGAACAAGGTATCATTGTACCTAGTAATTCACCCTATAATTCTCCTATTTGGGTAGTCCCAAAAAAGGAAGATAAAGTAGGAAACAAAGAATGGCGTATTGTCATTGATTATAGGAAACTAAATGCGGTGACCAAAGAAGACAAATACCCAATACCAGTCATCGAAGACGTTCTGGATAAGCTAGGGAGGGCAAATTATTTCTCTTCACTGGACTTGACAAAGGGTTTTTACCAAATAGAGGTTGATGAAAACGATCAAGAAAAAACCGCCTTTTCAACCAGCGACGGTCATTACGAATTTAGACGTATGCCATTTGGGTTGAAAAACGCTCCAGCCACATTCCAAAGAATGCTCAATAATGTATTAAGGCAATACATAAATAAAATATGCGTAATTTATATGGACGATATATTGGTATTTGGAACTTCTTTACAAGAACATATGGATAATTTAGCCAAAATATTCTATACATTACAAAAAGCCAACTTAAAGGTTTCTTTAAACAAATGTGATTTCTTACAAAAAGAAACAAGTTTCCTTGGTCACATAGTGACTACTGATGGTATTAAACCAGATCCTACAAAAATAGAGTGTATTAAAAGTTTCCCAATACCAAAAACGGTTAAGGAATTGCAATCATTTTTAGGTATGAGTGGGTATTACAGAAAGTTTATACAAAATTATGCAAAAATTGCAAAACCTCTCACATTGAGGCTCAAAAAGGACAAAAAGATCAATGAAAATGACTCCGACTATAAGGAAGCTTTTAACAAAATGAGGAAAATATTATCATCCGATATGGTTTTAAGGTATCCAAATTTCAATAAAGAATTTGTACTGACCACGGATGCAAGCAATTTTGCGCTGGGTGCAGTTTTGTCTCAGGAAAATGGACCACTGGCCTTTTCCTCAAGAACCTTAAATCAACATGAAATAAATTACAGCACAATTGAAAAGGAATTGTTAGCCATAGTGTGGGCTTGCAAACAATATCGACATTATCTCTATGGTAGGAAGTTTCGATTACAAACTGATCATAGGCCATTAGTATGGTTGTCTTCACTGAAAGAACCTAATTCAAAATTGGTTCGTTGGAAAATTAAACTCAATGAATATGAGTTTGATATCCAACATGTACAAGGCAAAGAAAATAAGGTAGCTGATGCTCTTTCAAGAATAAATATAAAATCTGCAGAAATAAATTATTTCGAATGTAACGTGTGCCAGAAAGTTTATAAAAGAAAAGTTATTTTAGAACAACATATTCAGCAAAAACATGGGAAACAACTTCTTCAATGTAACTTGTGTAAAAGAAATTTTGAAAGCAGGGTAGGTGTAAAAAGACATTTTTTGCGCATTCATAAAGGTGAAAAATTAAATATTAAGGTAATAGAAAGAGAGGTTTGTGAAAACAAAGTAGAAAAAATTATAAATCGAAATAGAATTGGATCACCGATTCCAACCGTGCATAGCGCCCACGATGATGGAATTGATCATATCCCCGTAACAGAAAGCCCTCTTCAATTTGCGAACAAACAAATATTAATTGAGAAACAAGACAAAGACTCATATGAGGAAAAAACTCAATTCAATAAAAAAATATATAAATTTGCAGTAAGCTCAAATGATTTTAAGGAAGTTCTAGGAAAAATAATAGCTCTAATTAAGAAAGAAGAAAATTTGGTGATCTTCTGTAATATTGAGGATTTATACCTTATGATTCAAGAGGAAGTTAGGAAATTGAAAAATATTAAAAAATTTAAAGTATATAGAACATATACTCTGTTAGAGAATGTAGAGAAGCAAGATTTATTAGAAATAATTATGAGACATCACAAATATGAAAATAACCATCCGGGTATTGATAAGACGTTTTTAGAGCTTAAGCAAAAGTACTATTACCCCAATTTGAAAAAAGAAATATCTAAAGTTATAAATAACTGTGATATATGCAATTATAAAATTGAAAGAAGGCCCTTAAAATTACCATTCGAAAAAACAGAAACCCCATCATCGCCACATGAAATTTACCATACAGACATTTGGTACATGGACTCAAAAAATTCATATATTACACTAATTGATAAATTTTCCAAATATGCTCTAATTCAGAAAATTGAAGAACGAACACCGCTTAATTTAATTAAACATTTTACAATACTGTTTAATTTAATGAAGACCCCCAAAAAACTTATTTTGGACAATGAACCAGGATTTACTTCATCATTGTTCAAAGACTTTTTAGAAAGAAATAATATAGAGTTTCACTTTACAACTCCTTATAGACATACTGGAAATTCCGACATAGAAAGGTTTCATAGTAACTTAAATGAAAATATAAGAATATTAAGAAAGCGAGAGGAAACCTCAGATATTGTCTATAATGTAGATTTGCCTATTCAAGCTAATTTTATCTATAACAACACTTTCCATTTAACAATACGTAGAAAGCCTGTTGAAATTCATTTTAGTAATAATCCCTTAGAAAACCAAAAAATTAGACAAACAATTGAAGAAAGAAAGGAGAAAAATCTTGCATACCTAAACAAAAATCGCAAAGATCAAGAAGTTAATGAATATTTTAAAAAAGACTTTAGGGCCCATAAAATCGATACCAGACACGAAAAGGTGACATTAAAGAAAATAGACGATAAAAATTATCAAAATAAAAACCAAAGGGTTTATAAAGACCAATTAATACGTGCCAAAAATACTTTCAGATCCTTGGACGTTCTGGTTGATCCCACGGACAACTATATCGAAGATGGGATTTCAGAAAATCTTAACAATGGTGTTAACAATGCTCGTAATCCGTCTGACGCATTGTCAAGAAGTTGATTTTAGGGACCTAACTATAGGAAGTGGATTCAGCGTGATAAAATCGGGAGAGAAACATTTGGTCGAAAAATATTGCAGCATTGTACATTTATTTAATATTACAAAATATGAAAAATATGTTGAAGATCTAGCTAGCAACGTAACAGAATTAAACGATAAATTTCTTAGGCATAAAATACAGCATTTAAGAACATCATTAAAAAGTCTTACACCTCATCGACAAAAGAGAGGTCTTATAAATCTTTTCGGTACAGGAATGAAATACTTATACGGAACAATGGACGATGAAGACAGAAAGGATATAGAAAAAGCATTACAGAGAATAGAAACAAATACCCACAATCTTATCGAACAATCGAACAGTCAAATTGAAATAAATCAACATTTCGATGAACAACTAGCAAAACTTTCAAATTTATATAAATTACAAACGAAGAAAAATTATTTAGAATACATAAATGTTAATAATGAAAAAGTTGATGAAAGACATGAAAGCCAAAGGACACATTTAAATTTTCAAATTACGGAGCTCGAAAGAATAATTGACAAGGTAGAAGGAATTATACTAATATCAAGGCTAGGACTTTTGAGTCAAAATATACTGACCGATGAGGAAATGATTAAATATAATATTACCTTCGAAAAATTACAAAACATAAAAATGACAATAGCGACTAAGAACAGAAATATACTTTTAATAATTCAAATTCCTGAACTCACCCAAGAATCATATGACTCCTTATATATCCAACCAATCCCAAATAATAATAATTTAGAATTAAGACAAAATGAAAAAAGATACATTTCAAAAGATAATAAAATATATTTTGAAACTAATTTTAAGAACAACCTTACTGCTTTAAAAGATAATTGTATTGAAAATGTATTAAATAACAAGAAAATGTTTTGTGATTACCAAAAGAATCCAATGATAGCCATAATTGAGGTAGGCTCTGACCTGCTATTTGCTATTAATATGAAAAATGTGACCGTTAATCAATCTTGTAACAATATACCTATTATACTTACCGGGCATTTCTTAATAAAAATAGATTCATGTGAAATAAATATTTTTGATAAATGGTATGACCGAAAGGTTTATGAAAATAATGTAATAATTCCAAGTTTTTCCAAGCAAATAGAAATTAATTTCAAAGAAAGTCTATCTTTAGAGGATCTGACTTATAAACATATTAAAAATACCAAGTTCATAAAGGAAGTGAAAGAAAACCAAAATGATGTCAACATAACTTTTTATATTATAATTACTTTGATAATAATTGTTATTCTATCACATTTTATTATAAAAATGAAATCTAAGAGAACTGTAAATAAAACAGTTATTTCGTTTCCCAAAGTTCCTTCAGAATTGGGGAACGAATCTTCGTCCGGGGAAGTTTTACCCAAAGATAAACAACCAATTGCTGCTTTAACAAAAAGCAGCAAGAACCGAGTTGTAATCTAAGCGCTTGGATTGTAATTGTTTACATTTGAAGCAATTATAAGATTTCAGTTAAGTTGTGTTTACATTTAAAGAAAGATTTAAATTTCAATAGAATTTATGCGAATCAAATGTAACCATTTGATTCAGAAAAATTGTCTTGTGTTTTGGTTACAATAAAATTGGATTTATTCTTTGTTTATAGTTATTGTAAAAAATTTAGTAATTGTTTACATTTAAAGAAAGATTTAAATTTCAATAGAATTTATGCGAATCAAATGTAACCATTTGATTCAGAAAAATTGTCTTGTGTTTTGTTTACAATAAAATTGGATTTATTCTTTGTTTAAAGTTATTGTGAAAAAATTATTAATTGTTTACATTTAAGAAAAATTGTAAAATTAGATATAAGAATATGATTATGGAAAAATAAAGTCAGTCTTAATAATAAAACTCAATAGTGAACATTAATTCACTTTAAATAAAATTTACGCACATGTAAAAACGACGGTTGTAATTTATGTTGTTCTCCAAAATGTTTTTGTTTTCGCTTTGCACTTGCAAGAAAACATCTTTAAACGAATTATGACAGGGTAACCGTTATTATTTAAAAAAAGTCGCGCAAAACCGCCTTTTGAGAAAATAAAAGTTGGTATCTTATATATAAATACGATAACAATTTTTTTGTAGTTTATTTTTAGGCATCTTATCGTCCTCCGATTTTAATGAAATATATATATCGGTTTAAAGGTATTTAAGTGAAGATATGCACATATTCTAAATTTTTAGGATTAAAGTGTTTTAAATTTTCTTGCAAACACACACACATACAAATATTTTATGTTTTTGAAAATAAAATAAATATTTTCGTTCAGAAATTTATATTTTTTATTGTCGTTTAAATATAAATATTGTTTTTTTTTTATTTCATTTCTAAGAACAGGCAATTTAAATTTTATTTTACCTTTTATGCTCGAAACTTTATCACATATCACACAAATTGTAAAAATAGTAAAATAGTAAATAAATGCTTTAATAATGAATAAAAAGAAATATGAAAATACATTTATTATTTTCTAAAATTTAGGCAGCCCTTTTAACTAAGAATTGCAAATTCCATACGTGCATAAAATGATTTATTTTAACTTTTAATGTCAAGTGGTCCAATTTCGGGCACCTGGCGGTCCCAGTTTAAATGTTCTGATCTTATTTGTGCATAAAAGTTCAAAGTGCCATTGTACATCAGTTGGCAGCTTTTCTTTTAACCATCCATGCGTTTTGTGATGATGCTATAAAAAAATATTGAAAATTTTCAGGCTAAATCAGCACCGAAAAATGCTGAGTTGACAACATTGCCTTAACCAATTATAAGAAAACTACAGAAAAAACCATAAAACCCAAAAAACCATGAAAAAACTTGGTGGGTTAGGGTTTTTTTAAAAAAACCCGAGTTTTTGCCAGCCCTGAAATAAACTCACTTTATTGAGCATACTTTTACCTTAATAGCTTCGTTAATCGCCAAATTTCCGCATAGGTCAAGAAATTGTTAAGATGCAAATGTGTCAGTGGATGGTACAAATATTGAGCTTAAAGCATGCCTTTTTAAGTGCTGCTGGACAATCATTTACAATGACAAACACAAGTCTAAAGGTATGTTAACACAACAATTATTTGACAAAAAAAAAAAAAAAAAAAAATCTGAAAAAATCGTTATCTTTTAGTTATTATTTTTTTAACAATTGTTATTGAAGTTTTTGATATTTTAATTAGGCTTAAGTTCGTCATTTAATTTGACTGTTTAGGCAGCTCACTACTTCCGGTCCTAGACCAAGTTTTTCCCGGCAAATGGCTTTTCAGATTCCTCTGAAAAACTTGCCCGAGTGAGATGGCGCCCAGTCATGTGGCCTGAATGGTACATCTTAACATCTCAGGTAAGTGGGCAAATTTCATGAATATTTGCTAAAGCATGACTGCATCGTGGAATTAAAGACGAAGATAGCAGCCCTATCCCCAATATAAGAACGGATGGCCAGCAACCCACTTTCCTGAAATCCATTTTGTTAGCGCATCGCTTAAATAACAACCAATAAATGGCGCCCTATTCTCCAGTGGGAGAGGAAAATATATATATATATATATCAGCGTGTCCGTTAGTTGTATGGAAATTTTTTTTTTTTTGATTTCTTATATTCTCTCACCCCAAATCGGTTCAGTTTTATGTAAAATATATACAAAAAATTTTCATAGCGATAATTTGTTTTAGGGGGTGCGTCCGGCCCTTAGAGTTGGCCTTCAAGCCCATTTATTCAAATGTAATTTGTTTGCATATGACTATATTAAAAAAAAAAAAAAAACATTTAAACACGAATATGATATATGGCAATATTTTAGCCCTTCAAGTCATTAGTTTCAAAGAAAGTTTTTTTGCTTAAATTAATATTTTAGCAAATAATAAAGAAAATAACCAACAAAATACTAAAAATTATATATACAAAAATTATATTTGTATGAAAATTATTTATACTAAGCATGTCCTTATACAAAGTTGGCCAAAAGTCACGCCTGTATGTTAAAATTAATATTAATTTTAAATTTAAAAAAAAAAAAACAATAAAAATAATAATTAACATATAAAAAAAACACGAAGGCCCACCCTGTATCTATTAAATTATTTCTTACTATAGTACGTGTAGGCATCAAATTTAATTTCCATTAAATTATCTTTATTGAAGAAAGGAATTTACAGCATGAAATGAATTTAAATTGTTTTTATTCTTGACTGAACACGAGATTGAACTCAGGTCGAATTAACATGTTTCGAGAATAACCACGTTATCATCATCAGAATTCTTTGCCATTCTACCGTTTGCACCACTGCGGCGTCTGCCAGTCTATAATCAAACATCAATCTTTAATCAATGGTATTGGTGGATCGAAATTTGCTGTAACTGATTATCAAATTTAAAAGATTGCTTACATTTAGCAGTTATTTAAAATTATGTTTGATCCAGAAAACTGTATTTCAACTCAAGCAAATGTTGAATAAAAATAGTGGTTACGTGAGGTGCGTCAAATGTTTTTAAAGTGAGTAAAGATTTAGCCAATATAAGGCTTCAACAAAACGATTTTTGTAGTCAGAAGTGGCACTTCAGATTGAGTGTATTAAGATAATTGGCTTTCCACTCATCAGGACTTTAATTAACACTTATGTGCGTAGTAAAGGTCTGCTTTAAATAACTCACTTGTTTGCATTTACCCAAAGTGCACAACATTTTTTCAAATATTAAACTCTCAAAAAGATAAGAAGAGAGTAAACCATACACAAAAATAAGAATGAATGAATTGAATAAAAAACTTGTCTACTGTAAGTGTGCTTGCGATGCATTCATAAATAACAACACATTGCAATGACCCATTATAAAACGCATGTTTAGAATAATTCAATAATTCCAATAATTTTTTAATTATCGAATGTGTTTATATTTATTTGAGTACATTGACATAATATGTGTGTAAGCTTGTGGCTTCCTTAATTTATAACGGACTAAATTATAAAAAATAAAACAGGTTAATAAAGTGCGTATGTGGATATAGAAACAAATTTTGGGCTTTTTCTAACATTTTAATTATATTTCAAAAACTTTTACAATCAGGCTTAACTCCATAAAATGCTTTTATTTAATAGACACGATTGCGAATGTTGTGCTATTTACGAAAAAAACCAATTTTAGGACATTTTGGAATAAAACCTCACCTACAAAAACTATTTTGTAAAATCTCCCAAAAAAACAACATGAATTTTAAATTAAAGATTTTAAAAATGTAATTTATAACTTGAATAGTAAAATCTTAAATGTTGTTTTATTATTAAAAGACATAAACTTCAAATTTAACGAGCGCGCCGATTTTCATAATGGATAAATGTCCTGTACTACTTTAATACTACGTTCTGCGCATATGTTGCTTAGTTGTTGCATTGAGATCACAGAAAAAAGTGTTTTATCAATTAAAAAAATTGTTTAAAAAGTATTTTAATTTAATTTATGTGATAATTGAATCAATAATTTTTTTAGCTGAAAAAATTTAAAAATTTAACTTTGATTTAATTAACATTTTAGTTGTTTTGAAATAAATTTTCAATTAAAATTTTAATTAAATAAAAAAAATCTTAATTGACTTTTTTTCGTTTAAAATTAAATAATTAAAACATGTAGAATTGTTGTTGGGAATTGTCAACATTTATTTAAATAAATTTACACATTGTTTAAAATTTCAAAGTTTTTGATCACTTTTTTAATTAAAATTAAAAATATGATTTATTGAAAATATTTTTTGAAAATTTTAAAATTTTTAGTAATCAATATAATCATTTTGGTAATAGGTGCAAAATCAACAACTTTTTTGCTTGATATTATGAATTTAGAACAAATTTGGTGATAGGAGAAATTTAATAATTTTTTCTGTGATTATTGAAGCTTCTTTAACCCAGTGTTTTTTAAAACATACATGCACGTTCTTTAATCGTGTTAAAGACTGTTCGAAAGCTGCGAAAATTTTTAAGAATTAAAATATGTATATAAAAAAATTTAAATAATTAATAATCTTTGAATATTAAAACAATGACATTACATTACTTTTTAATTTTTTTTTTGTTTAATTAAAACTCTTACCGCAAATTTTAAAAGCAGATTCTAGTTAGAGTGATATATGCACATATTGATTAAAAAACTGTTTGCGTTTTTTGGATAAATAAATAAAAAAATAAAAAATCAGATTTCCAAATTTTACCGCGTTTTGTGGGTGAGCTTTTTTTTGACAACCGCGGAAAGTAATTTGTGTTGTGGTTATTTTACTGAACTGTTAATGGGGTTTAATCCAAATTTTGATATTTTAATCAGGCTTAAGTTCATTGAATTTAATTTTCATTTAATTATTTTTATGAAGAAAGGAATTTTACAACATGAAATGAATTAATTTTACCATTTTTTCAAATAATTTTCAGTGGTATTGATATTTGCAAAAAATTTAAAAAAGTTATCGCCCTAATGTACATATGTTGTTATTCTTTCTATTTTATGACAGCTTTAAACTTTCTTACAAAAGCAAAACGTTTTGTACAGCAAATATAAATGTATTTAGATAAAAAATATTATTTTAGTACTGCTGTTGTAGTTCTAGCAGCTTTTTCCGACTATTTAAACTTCTTTTAACCAAAATAATAACAAGTGTTTCATACATTCGTTTTATTTTGTCTCCCTTTTATAAAGCAAACAAAAAAGAAAGCATTACAGCAATTACAAAAAAAAAACTTTAACTATCTATCCATCTATCTATCTTTCTATCTATCTAAACAAACACATGCATCAGTGTCAAGTTTTTCTCCATTTTTGTTGAAGCAGTTGTGCTGCAATTGCTGCTGTTGCTGAAACAACAATAAGTTTGAGTGTCAGAGTCAGAGTTACAGGATTACAGCTGTTGTAAAAAATTGTACTTACTTTACAATATTTCTCTATTCATTTTTATGTTTTTTTTTTACAAATTGTATGTTTTTTGTGCTCAAATGAATCATGAGTATCACTTTTGAAAAAAAAAATGGAGATCGAAATAAAAAATGAACCTAAAGTATTAGAAAATAACAACAAAAATGTTAAACCAAATATAATATTAAAAGATTAATGATTATAACATGTTGTTGCTACAGGTAACATGAAATTTTAGAAAAACCATTTCAATTTTTGTTTGAAAAATTGCTGATTGAAAGAATAATCATATTGAATTGAATAGAAATTGTTTGGGATGCAATTTCGATTGCATTTACTGGAAAAAGTGAAAGATATATATTTTTACTCTTTGATGTTTTTACAACCCCATAGGAAGCGTTTTTGAAACTGCCAATATTTCCTTATATTTAGTTCTTTTGTAAAGAGAGTAATTTAAGTGAGGTTCGAAATATATTTTCAGAAATTATTGCTTATCCGTTGCCATTATGTTTTCAGTTCAAGAGCGATAAAAAAATTTAAATTTTAAAGTGACTGAGACAAAAAAATTATAAAAATTATTAAAGTTCTTAATAATCGGATGAGAATCGACTTTACACTTATAACGAGCTATTAAATCCTTTATAAAAATAATTTTCATGATGGCCAAATCGGCAACAGTAGCCCCGTAAATATTGGCATAACCCACGGCTGCGTCATTTCACTCTGCTTTTTTTACTATAACTTTGGATTCAGTTATAAGACGTACAACAACAGCAAGGAGAGGTGGCCTTTGTGGTCTGTAGGGAAGAATTTTGGCTTGCTCTCACAAAACTTTGCTGACATGGATGCAAATTGAGGCTGAGATACGAAAAAACATTGGGCTTTATAACAATTTTGCCAAAACAAAGGAATTGCCAATTAAAATTATCAATAAAACTTATTTTGAAATTAATGGAAACAAACTTGAAATCGTTGCCTCAGCAGCATAATTTCTACTTCCAGTGTTACAAACGATGACATCAAATGTCGTATAAATAAAGCGAAGCAAGCAGTCGGATACCTCATACCAGTGTAGAAATCTTCTCGGATATCTCAGAACTCTAAACTTAGGCCATATTCTACAAATGATTTGTTTACCCTGCTCTGCGGATGTGAGTCTTGGATTTTATCCAAAAATCAGGTTAACTTACTACAGGGTTTTGTAAACCAGTCTTTACGTGGCATCCAATATATTTTTTGGACGTGAACTATGTCTAGGAGCGAGCTGCAATTTATAACAAACAAGTACCCGTTAAAATCAAGATAACTAAAAGGAAATATAACTGGCTGGTGCATATCATATCTTAAGAAGGCCTCAAAATTACATGGCACGAATGGCAGTTGACTGGAACCCGCAAGAAAGTACACGGCAAGGCAGATGACTGAAATTTGAATAAAGTCATCAAACAGAAGCTGGCGTGACTTAAGAAAGAAAGCAGGAGTCAGATAAGATTGAAAAAACTTTGTTGTGGCCCTGTGTCCCACCATGGAATTCTAGGAAAATGTTAACTTATTAAAACCTCCAATATAAGGAATAAACAATTGAAAGTATACCCGTGTATTGACGTACAAACAGGTAAATTGTCAGTACTTATTAACATAAAAAGTTTTTCACAGCCAACTTCATCAGCTACTTAAATCTGATTTTCCAATTGAAAAGTGTTGACACTGCATTTTTTGGGTTCAGAGAAATAAATAAAAATGGATTTTAATTAAAAAATTTGTGATACCAATTAAAAAAATAATTAAATTTGCACCACTAAACAAATTAATAGTACACCCATAGAGAAATGCATCTTCATATTGAAGAAGCCCTAACAACAGAATTGTGACATCAATTTTATTACTAATGGCATCAAAGAGGCAAAAAGTGACATCAACCGAATGACGAACGTCATCCTACAATTTTGCATATTTTATGCGTCATCTGCGCTATGATTACAGTAACAACAATTCGATGCCACATTTTGTGTGCAATGATAAAAAAGGCGTCATAACGCTGTTGTATTTTGACATCAGTACAGACAAACTGTCATCAGTGCGATGACATAATATATCATATAATCAGTGCGATGACGTAATATATCATGTAATAATATATTATTAGCATTACTTTCATGTTAAGGAAGTCAAATTAGAAGCAAAAATTCCCATATTCCATTTGTTTTAATTATTTATTTAAATACATCAAATTTTTAAAGTAGAATAATAACGAAACCCATATCAGGCATGCTGCTGGTGTCTTATAATTGAGAGTTCTTCTGTCAGCAAAGGGCGGAATACAACAAAAGTGAAACAAATATGTGTAACTAATAAGTAAGTAAATAACGATATTCTCTTAATTTGACTTAAGGTCAATTATAATGACTCAATTTGTCAGTTTGTCATCGCACTGATGACATGCTTTATAAAACCAACTCCGGTTCTTCATTTCTGTAATGCCAATGTGTCATCCCATTGATGAAATAATTTAAATTTTTGACACTGATGACAATTTGGCCAAGTGATGTTAAGGATGACGTCACATCACAGTGATGTAATGTCTCATGGTGCAAAAAACGAAGACACTTGTCAAAGCACTGATGTCAAAATACATCAGCGTTATGAGACCTTTTCTATCGGTGTATCAGCTAAATAAATTTCGATGCAAACACAATTTCTACACTTATGTTGGTTAACTGTAACGTATAAATTACTTGATAAATTTTTTTAATACAACTAATTTTATTTTTGATTAATTATTTAATTGAAAAAAAATGGCGAGTATTTTTTGTGTTTGTTGCATTCATTTTTAATGAGCTTGAGGAACTAAATCAGCTTGATAAGCTGATTAAGCTAAGTCTGAGAATATTTTATTAATTATATATATAAAACACTTATTCATGAAGAGTGCATTAACTCACAAGTTTTAGTTTTTCCATATATAATGTTCATTTGTAGTTAGCCGCTGTAAAAATATCGTGCTGTTTTGTCTAGTGTTTGGTAATGAAACGGTTGGTTTTAAAATTATTTTTCATATGCATTTAATACTAAATTAAAAAGTGTTTTGCTTATACTGATAATTTTGAAGTCTTGAGTTATTACAGTATTGTTGAACAAGTACGATATATATTTGTATTATGCTAACGATAATCCAATTATCTTAGATTTCAGTCCTAAGATGTGCTTTATTTTAAAGTTTTGGTTTCTATAGTTGTTTATTTTCTTTAAATGAATCTTAAAAATATTTTAACAATTTGTTGCTGGCTTATTTGTAATTATAGTTAACGATGTCGGTGACAATGACACAAAAATTATTAGAGCATGTTGATAGAATCTATTTTGTAAAATTTTATTGTGTGAAATTTTCTTTGAAAATTGCAATCAATCTATAAATTTCTTTTTTTTTTTTTGTTTCAAAAATCAACACGATAAAGAAAATTATTTGTTCAAATTAAAAGACTAAAAACAAATCAAAAATCTCTTAAAAATAATTATAGGAAATATTTCCAATTTTACAGAAATAAATTATGTGAACGAACTGAAGTGAAAAATATTTGTAAAGCAAAAAAATAAAATAAAAGTGCTCAACACAAAAGATTCGTATGATTTCAATGATGATGATTATGATGATGTCTTGTTTAAGCAAAAGTGCTGTCTTATTGTTGTACAAGTACACAGATAAATACTACAGGAGATAAAATTTTTTTGTTTTATTTTATAAAAGGATTCGATGTGATGTGTATGTTTGAAACAGATACACACACATATGAAAATAATAATTGCAATTGCTATATTGATAATTGTACTTAAAAATTTACGGATTTATGTATATGTATCTAGATTTTTTTATTGTCTAAAGTATTAAGGTTTGTCTGGTCTTTGGAGTAGATGTTAATATTAGAAAACTTACCCGTATTATTTTCTGGTCGTGCATAATTTTCCGTATACAATTCACCAGGAATGTTACGACCATGCCACCCAATATTAAACCAAATACTGTAATAATAATAACCATATGTTCTGATTGGCCGTCTTCTTCTAGCTGTAAAATTAATCAAGAAAATAAAAAAATTAAATGAATAAGAAAATGTATAAAATTATAAAATCTAAATCTAAATTCCATTTTAACACATACATAGTAGTTAGAAATAAATTCATAATTGTGGACCAGAAAGAAGAAAACTAGATTGCGCACAATTTTCTACAACCTTGTGAATATCTGAATGTATTTGCAACAAATAATAGAATGAATAAGAGAATCTTTCGATGTTTGTTACTTACAATTGAGAAATTTGTTTTGAAAATTGCTGAAGCACGTAGTTAAAATACAATTGAAATAAATTGTTGTTAGTTAAAATTAAGCTACAAAATAAAAAAAGCTAAGAAAAATAAATACGAAGACTTAACAACAATTTCACAGTAACACACACATTTTTATATTTGAAATACTTAAACATGTAGATACAGTAAAATTTCCTTTAGCGGACACCCCCCTTGCTAGGGACACTTTCCCTGGCAATGGCAGAGTTTTAAAGGAAAGCCTTGAGTTATTTTTAAAGAACGAGCCCCTTGAAGGGACACATAATGATCGCTTTGGAATCCGGTCATGAGAGATTCCACTGTAAATATTTGCTGGACGTATCTGGATCGGGGCTTTTATTTAGAAAATAGACATTTATTTAGATTTGTTTATTTCTTGTTTAAAGATGTTATAATATACGAGTAAGAAGAAAAACAACAGTACCTAATAGAGATATTTTCCAACATGCAGTGTTTTGAGCCCATATTATTTTTTTAACAAATATTGATATATTATTAAAGAATAAAGAAATCTGTATTTATTCGATTCCACCCCGTGATTCGGGTAAAAAGCGAAAAGTTTTTAACATCCAATAATTGCGTTACTTTTCTAATTTGCTTAATTTTTTTTACAAAAGTCTTTATTGTAGCAGGTTTTTACAACTTAAGCGATTTTTGTTTTCTAATCCAAATTTTTATATTTTAATCAGGCTGAGGGTCATCAAATTTAATTTTCATTCATATATTTTAATAAAGAAAAGAATTTTTTAACATGAAATTATTTAAAATTTATTGATAATTTTTCATTCTTGACTTGACATATTTCATTAGTAACCACACAATTTTTTCAGAAATCTTTGCCGTTTAGCACTCATCGCTATTGACGACGGCTGGCAGTCCATTGCCAAACATCAGTCTGTAAACCAAATTGTATTTTACTTGGTGGAACGACATTTATTGTTGTGAATGATTATCTACTTTTTTTAAATGGTTAACATGTTTTTTCATTTCCCTTCTGTTTTTTAATACTTTTTGTAAGAATTTTTCTTGGAGTCCAAAAAATGAAAAATTATCGATAAATTTTTATTAATTTTATGTTGTAAGATTCCTTTCTTCATTAAAATAAATGAAAGAAAATTGAATTTAATGAACTTAACCCTGATTAAAATATACAATTTTGGATTAAAAGCCATAAGCAATTCAATAAAATAACCACGATTTTTGTTCTGTTGTTTTGAAAGTTCTCTCAAATACGGAATGGTTTGACCAATTTGACCATAATTTCAAATAAACTGCTTCAAATAAAAATACATGAAAATAATAAAATATTTCGCTCAATTATATTGAAATTCCAAAAAAAGTTAGGCGTTTAATAAATTATTTATTTATAAAAAAAAGTCAGATATTTTTTTATAAAACTTGACTTTGCTTTAGAGCTGGCTAATTCGCAAATAAATTTGAATGAATAAAAATATTTAAAAACATTACTCACATTACAGCCCTCTTCATCCCAAAGAAATTTACAATTATTACGTCCATTACACTTGAGGTCTCCAGCAATGCATGTCGCATCTTCACAATCGTATTCATCGTCAGCACAACCTAAAAAAATCGCAACAAAATCAAATAATTAAAATTTAAATAAAATAACAAAAGTAAGATAATGACGACGATAACAGCAAAACACTAGCTTATAAGGAAAAAACATTTATTGTACTGTCCCTGATGAAATTATTCAAAGAATAACGAAATATTGGAAAATAAAATATAGAATATTTTATATAAAAAAGGACCTCGAGCTTGACTATTTCTTTGTTATTTTATATTAATAAAAAGGTCGAAAAATAACAAAAAATAAAAAAATGCATGCAAACAAATATAGAAAACAATAATTTGGAGATTTATTAATCTTTCAATGGGATTTTTAAGCTTAACACTTCTTCATATACATACATACAGAAACTTTCTCACTTTTATATGACTTAAGTTGACTTTAGTCATTGAAATTTTTAGCAAAAAAAAAAAAAATAAAAAGATACTCAGCACAGCCCTACTCTAAACAAATAGAAATCTTAAATTAACAAGCAACAGAGCCAATATCAAAACCAAAGTAGCAGGTGTAAATTAGGGAAGTCACTGAAAGCGAAACCGATATATCGGTGAGACTTCTGATTTGCCGATATATCGCCAACGGCTATATTTTACTGTCCGATAAGACGATGACACTTCTTAAATGTTTTTAAGAGTTTTTTGAACAAACAATTTCCTTAATAACTAAAACAAAAGAGAATATTGAAATGTTTTCTTTTAATTCTTATAGTCCATTTACACTACAACGAAATCTAGTACTAACGAAATTTCGAGCAAAATCTTCTTTTTTACATTTTTGATTATATTTCCCGTACAAAACAAAATCTACTTCTTGACTAGATTTTGACGAAATCTACTCAAAATCTAGTAGTACTTATTGAGGCAACTATGGCTTATTTCCATAAAGCACTAAAACATACTTCCCTGCAAATGAAAAAAAATTTAAGTTTAATAAAGAGCAAAACCAAAAAAAAAATAGGTGTGTTCATTACCTTTACCAGCAGAAACTTGCATGCAGAGAGTAAATTTTAAATTTACAAAATTGTTCTCCCAATTATTCCAAAAATTAAATGAACGATTTAATAGCAAAAATTAGCAAGTTAGGAATATTGACACAATTCAGCTGTAAGATACGAGATTCTTTCTTAATAAATTCATTTGTTTTGAAATTTTTGCACAAGAATATTGTTCCCAAATTTTGAAAAAATAAATATTTACCCCCATATACATAAAACATATTTAAGGTTTATAGCAGGTTTATGAAACGAATTTTGTATGAAAATTTGTTTAATTAACCTTTTATTAATCAGAAATATTTTTTATGAATATGAGGGTTAATAAAAAAAAACTTTTAATTTAAAAATTTTGAAAAAAATTTTTTGTTTTGTAAACAAAACATGAAACAAGTGGTTGAATAATTCTTGCTAGTTGGCAAGACTCAATCCATAAGTGTAAGCACGTCAACAGGCAGTCCCTTGAGATGAACGGCTCCGTGCTTGAGGATATTAACAGCTTCTGCTATCGAGATTTGGATGATATAGTTCAGATATAAATCGTATCAACTCTATGGAAGGTTTCCCATATATCAAGAAAAACTATAATTTGGCCATTTAAGCGTAAAGTCAATCGTATTGCATTGGTGTCAGACTTGGAATGCGACTGCCCGCGATATAACTTAACTGCAAGTTTTTACCAACAAATGTCTGACGAGAATTTTGAAAATATTTTGGCCATGTTTCGACCTGTGGACAGTCACAAATCAAGTTTCTCTGCGCACCAAAATACTAAGTTGTAAGTGGAATTGGCTGTGTCACAAGCTACGTAAATCCATTGATTGAACTCCACAGGGTACTAGCAGAAGAGAAAAGCACGCCCACACGTAAAGAAGATGGCTAGGCTCTGAAGTAGCAACATCAAGAAAATCATAGAACGAGATAAAACTAATAGTTTATAACATATCCCAATGGAATACATTTGTAATGGCCCTATGCCCCAATTTGAAACGACGGGAATAAATATATAGTAGTAAAAGTTTCTTTAATTTTCAATCTTGTATGTACGTACTTAAGATTTTTTTCTGCTTATTTTCATTGATGTTTGTGAGGATAAAAACAATTTTGCTGAAAATTTTAGGTTTCTGCGAAGAAGCTATAAAATCCCTAAGCAAAGCCACTGCTACATTGTCTGAAACTATTCCGCTAATAAGCAGTTTTCGTACATTATTACAAAAATATAATAAAAGCATCGAGAATATTTTAGAGTTCCAAAAATGTGCGACTAACTTAGCACTAGCTATGAGTGAAATATGGAGGATAAGGAAACCTATTGCTTATCTACAGTTCTTGACCCTGCCTGGATATAAAGCTCGAATATTTCAAAGACAACAGATTTCCATCGTTTAAAAAACCCTTATTGAGCTAGGAATGCTTGTGGAATGCTTGTGACAAAGTTAAAAGAGAATCCGAGGAGGATGCTCTATCCAGCTTAAGCATTTGCGAAATCGTCTATCTCCACAAAAATTTAAAGTAATTTTTTTGTAAACCAAAATGTTATTAATATCAATTTGTAATGAATATAATGTAGGATTCATAGTATACAACTAGTATGCCAATTGGAGAGAGCGTTCTCAATTTTGAAATTCACCCCTCACACATATTCGTTCTGTGTGAATTCAACACACATAAAAACAACAAAAACAAAACAAAATTTGAAATTTTTCTATTTAAATTATTTCACAATATAACACTTTTTGTTTAATTTTATGACACAAACACATAATTTATAATTTTTTCCAATACATTTTGCTCATTTACTTTGCAAAATGTTTTTCTTTTTCAAAAACTAAAAATTTTTAAATAAATATTGTTGACACTAATTTTTTTCTGTTGCTAATATTATTAAAGCCAGCAAAATAATATTTGAAATCATATATTATTTAAATATTTTCCGATATTGCAGAATAAAATTTTTACAAATATTGCTTTTAAAAGTTTATAAATGCAGAGGGCAATATTTAAATTGAAAATTTTTTGAACTAAGAAAGCTTTATTTTATGTTTAGTGGTGGAAATAGTTTTATACACCAATACATTTGAAAAAAATCTTACTAATACAAACATGAGTTAGGTACCACTGACATTTGAGTTATGTACCTGTCAAAGAGTTGGCATACTAGTTGTATATTATGGTAGGAATTATTTATTTTTCATAAATTAATTTATTTTTCAAATGATGTTCTTTAAGTCAAATTTCAATTTACAAACATTTCTTGTAATTAGGGATGTAATAAATACCGATAACGATATTACGTAGCATTAGCTATATATGAAAGATTTGAGTGTTTAGAGCATTATGATTGCCTTTGTTTTTCTACAATTCTTTACCTTCGATAAAGAGCTAGAAAATTTCACAGACAATAAGTAGATTGAAAAACATCTTATTGAGCTACTCGATATGACTCTTCATTCCGAAAGTCTTGAAGACACGGTCGCCTTTAAACCTAGTAAAAGTTTTGAAAAGTCTACAATAACAAAAATTTTGAGCGTTTTTGCAAATCTTAAAAGAATATTTGGAGAAGGATGATCTGCTGTCGATCCTACGCTGTGGCTCAGCTAAAGTAGAAGTCTAAACTTTCTAGAGACGCAGATCGGCTTGTTAACTGGCGCAATTAAATGTCATACTCAGAATTTAAGACCATGGCGCAGAATTACTTACGTCTACATTCACATGGTTCATCTTTTGATGCTCAACTCTTGTATTTTAAGGAGAGGGAAGCAAGAAGAAAAGGGGTTGGTACGGAGATGCCTGTACTTGGGCAGTACGCTTTTTGTTCTCATTCGTAGGTATATGCACAACAATGGCTGCATGTAAATTTTTTTCTCTTTGGTTCGCTTTGAATAAAAGTGTTGTTATTTTGAAGCAAAAAAAGTTGAAACCGGTTTCTACGTGTGAACATAATGGCATCTTCAAAAGGGAATTTAAAAGAAGTTGAACATCAAAAGATGAAACGTGTAAATTAAGACTAAGTTGAGTTCAGTCACATCTGAGAGACGATTTTTACTCCAGGTCTGCTTCAAACGGAGTTGCGAAATAATCTCCGCAAAAGTTAAGAATTCTTTGTTTTTTAAACAAATATCTTATTAACATTAATTTTGAATATTAATAATCTCTTACGCTGTTTTTTGTTTAAAACATAAACTAATTTTACCTTGAATTAAAATTCAGTTCGTTGTTATTTATATTAATTTTAAATATGAATAATCTTGTACACTGTAATTTTGTATAATACATTTCTTTATTCTACTTGAGTTTTGTTAATTTTACCTTTGAGTATCGGTATCGTATCGGCAAAAAGGCGTATCTTTACATCCATATTTATAATGTTAAGAACTCTAATATTATACACACTTTTTCTTAAGTATATGTTCATGTCAGAAGCTTTAATTTTTACCAAAAGTTAGGCTTAAGCAAAAAGTATGCAAAATATTGCAGCAATAGGACTATTGCAGCAAAGCTTTATAAAACGAAATTTGACTTAAAGAGCAACATTCGAAAATATGCCTAAATAATAAAATCAATTTTAAATATTATAATTCTCTTACACAGTTATTTTGTACAGTAAAATAATTACTCTTCTTGAGTTTTGTTAATTTTAACTTGAACTCAATTCAATATGCGTATCGGTATCGCCGATATTTCTTTTGAGTATCAGTATCGTATCGTTAAAAATGCATATCGTTACCGCCCTAGTTGAAATACTTTGTTTTTTTTTATGCAGGTGATTAGAAGTCTTTTTCTATTCCCTATAACGAACTCTCACTTCAAATAAATTCTTAACCACTAAGCCTCAGCGACAGACAGGTTTGTGTGCAAAGGACAGTGCCATACGATATAGTTTTTTTTATGCCATGTCTGTATATGAGTGTGTATCAATTTGTATCTGAATCTTTGTTCGGTCTCAATACAACTCAATTACTTTTTAACATTCAACCACTCACAGACACATTAGCAACATGATTATTTTCATCTTGTATTGGATCAAATACTTGTACTTCGAAATAGAGCAGAACACGATGACGTACAATGGGTTAAGGTGGGACTAAATGTGAAAAAATAATAGTTAAATTGAAAATTTTAATTTTGTAATTGTCCACTATATCAGTATCTTTGAATTTATAATTTTTATTTTTTCTTAAATATCTTGTCTTAATTTACCTAATAGTGGAGAAGGTATTATGTGTTTGTGCTTATGTTTGTAACACCTTAAAATATTGGTCCAAGACCCACATTTAGGTGTACCAATCGAATCAGAATCACTTTCAGAGTCGTTCTAAAAGTGCAAAATTCCAATTGTCACAAGCTAATGGTTACAATCGGTCCATAATTTTACACAGCCCTCATACCATCTTCTTTCCAAAATAGAGTCTTTGTGTCTATAAACCATGTTACTACGTAATTATTTAGATTAAATTTGGTCCAAATTATTATTTAATTGCAATCAAAATTATCTTACTAAATATTTATTATTTGAAGCTCTGTTGCTATTGACATTCAAATTGGCGACAATAACTTTTACGACAAAATGTTGTATTGGTATATTAAACCCCATACTAAAATCCGTTAAAGGCAAACAAATCTTATATAGATGAAGAAATCTAAATAACAATCGGCACAAAGAACATTTACACAAGTCTTAATCTCATAACATGGTTTTCAAATAAGATACACTCTAGAAAATTTGTTTTTAAATACTGTGGTGTAGGGTATCATATGTACGGGCTTGACCGACTATATCCATACTGGTTTTTCTTTTGATTTTACCATTTAATATTTATATTGATTTTTATATATTTATGTTATCTGTTATCTTTTATTAAGCTTAAACCAAGGCGAATTCATACAGGTTATCGCATAAGAGAGAGAGAGAGAGAGAGAGGGGGGGAGTTATACAAGCTATGCCTTTTTGTGTGTGATGGTTATGTATTCTAAGTTTCAAACTCCATAAATTGATAGTCACCTGTCTCTGCATAGCTCTCTTTGCGGTCACCTGTATGAATTCGCCTTGGTTTAATTTGCACAATGATACTTTTGCCTCGTATTTTAGTGTTATGCGCGCACTAGAGTGGTCCAAAAAAATAAAAGTGAGCTCTTAAGTGAATGAATGGCCCAATTTGGTTGCTTTGCAGATAAAACCTTTTATATGAAGTTTGGTGCCGATTGGATAAAGAAAAGTCGAGGCGAAAAAGTCACTTTTTTAGTTTTTGTCAAATTTTTTAAATATCGTAAAGGTTTTATTTTTCATTCTTTCGTTTTCCATATCTAACAATTAAAAATTAGAAGTCTGAGCAGATTTCATATTAAAAACTTAATATTCCCACCATTAATTTCGCTAAGTTAAAAACTGCATATAATGTAATAATTATTTTTTCTTAATTTCTCTGCTTTTTCATGAATAAATATATTTAAATTTAAAGCCAATAGTTTTTCCTTTATTTTGATGACTTATATTTAATTCCCTTTTATTATTTTGATTATTGTGGGTGACATTAACCAGTTATTTCACAACTTTGCTTTTTTCGAAATTAAGCAATTCATCAATACAAGCGATTTTTAAACATTTGCAATTTCGCATTTTGAAGTATTTGAGTTTGGTTAATTTTTATCCCAAATTGTTTTAAGGAAATCAAAATTTGTTTTTGTTTTAAGTTAAACGAACGAGTTTAGCGCTCGTGTTCTGAAAACAGGTTGTAAATTACTTCATTTATTCTATATAATTTTGCAATTTTTTAAGATTTTTTGCAAAACATTTATGTTGGTAGTTGAACAACTTTTACGAATCTTTGGCGATTTTCTTTTTTAATAATTTATAATGTTATTTGCTGCATTCTGCTTTAAATCAGCAAAATTTTCCAGTTAGGGCGATGTCATTAAATTGTACAATTCATTTTCTAATTTATAGGAATTATATAAAATTTATATAGTGATGTTTTTAATTTATTTTAAATTTCTTTCTTTCTTTGATTTTTTTTTTTTTTTTGTCTTATAGCACATTTACACTACCACGAAATCTAGTACTTACGAGATTTCGAATAAATCTAGATGTTTTTGACTAGATCCTCCATATAATACCAAACATAATTCGTGACAAGATTTTGACGAAATCTACTTAAAATCTAGTAGTAATTAAAAAAAATATTTAAAATTTTTTAAAAAATAGTTAAAAACTAAAAAATGCGAATAATAACGACAACATAAATGAAGTTGATTATAAAAAAAGAGATAATGCAAATCTTAAAATGGCTGTTTCTTTATATTTCAGTTTGTGTTATAAAAAAAACTTTCAGTCAACTGAAAGTAAAAAGTACATTTCAAATCAAATCTGCTAGATTTCGTGCAAATGTAAACGACCTATTAAGAATTTTTTTCTGTAATACTACAATTTTTAAAAATTAAGCGATTTTTGAACTGTTGAACATTTTATTATAATTTTTTTCTAAAAAGTTTTTTTCTTAGATATTTTTTTAACAGTTTGTCCAATAGCTTTAGCGATTTGCACGAAATAAAAAAAAAATCTTTTGTTTTAAATTTAAAATAATTTTTTGTATATCTTTTTCAAATTCAGTTTGATGATATACTTCGACTTTAGCGATTAAAGTCGGGGATTATCCGGTTTTAACAATTTTTTTTAATCAACAGTTTTTAATTTTAGAATTTTTAAAATATTTTATGATTTAAACAAAGTTTTAATTCTAAGTCGACTTAGCCATGTTCGCCTGTCTGTCCGTCTGTTGAAAACACGCTCACTTTTGATAAACGCAAAATAAAAGTAAAAAGTTGATCTCAAATTGCTTGTAGTTATCCTAAGCAGTTTTGGATTGAAATACAGCGAAATCCGTTCAGTAGAATCAGAGCTATGAATCAAAATGTGGAACCACTACTGGTACATGAGTGGTGGAATAATGCACGCGAAGATATAAGATTTTGCACAAGTTTGTTTTATACGACTGCAAATTATACTGTTACATTTCGTGAAGATCGGTCCATAATTGACCACAGGCCCCATATAAATCCTACTCCCGGAAAACAGTTTAGTACACCTAACCCCTAAATAAATAATGCTATCAAAATAAAATTTGGCACGTCACTGTTTTATAGTACCAGAAACTACACTGCCAAAATTCGTAAAGATCGGTCAAAAATTTGCTCTAGGCCCCATATAAATCATACTGCCGGAAAACAGTTTAGTATGCCTAAGACCGTATTAGATAATCAAAATGAAAGTTGGCACATCACTGCCTTGTAGGGCTAGAATTCACACTGTAATTTACCATAGGCCCCATATAAAGGCCACTTTGCGAAAATATTTAAATTCCCTAAAACTGAAGCAGATATAGATATTGCGGGAAAATTTATTCCAACTTAGATTCAGAAAAATATCTTGCAATTTTGTGATATGCGGTCCACAATTTACCTTAGATCCCATATTAAGCAGCCTTCTGAAATTCACTGTAAACGCTAAAACGAATTTCATTGCTGTATTGAAATTTATCATATTTTTTTTTTTTAATACCAGAAACCAGTCTACAGAATTTTGGGATGATTGCTCCATAATTAAACATGGGTCCAGTACAAATTGCCCTCCTGAAAGTCATTCTAGTTCGGCTAAAACTGTTACGAGTCATGATATTTTTTTCATGTTAGTTCAAATTTCTAAAAAGAAAAGCATAAAACTTTCTGATTGTCGGTCAATAATTTAATATATGTCTAAACCGCAACTAATATTAATGCTGACGTTCGTTTTTATGAATATTAGTTAATAATATATAATTGTATTAGTTAAAAATATATATGTTGATGTCATATAGAGCCCACTCCTGACGGTGGAGGGTATCGAAGATTCGGCACGAATATAACACTCCAACTTGTTTTATTTAAACAAATATAATCTGGGAATTATTTCTTTTTCACAAGTTACTTTATTATATTTAACATTTTTTTATTTTTCGAATTTATTCTAGGAGCTAAATTTCAGTTATGTATTTTATTAAGCTTTTTGTAATAGTTCTATTCCTTAAATTTTTATGAATGACTTTATACACTACCAGAATATTATCTTGTATCTTCTTGCTACATTTTACCTTAGCTGTCCGTTGGATAGCAATAAAGTATATTGCATGTACAGAAAAATTTACAATTATTAGACACCAGCAGAATGTAATGCATTTTCTGGCCTGCTGCGGCCTTCGTCAGCTTTCTTTGTGTTACACTGGATAGTGATACTTTATAAATAGAATGTATATAACTCAACTATTTTAACAAATAGAATCTGGGAATTATTTCTTTTTCATAAGATACTTTATTATATTCAACTTTATAATATTCATTCCCAAAAGTTAAAGGAATAGAACTATTACAAAAAGCTTTATAAAATGCATAGCTGAAATTTAGCTCAGAGAATAAATTCGAAAAATAAAAAAATTTTGGTTTAATTTAACTTAAAATGTTCCTAAAAAAATTTGGTATTTTTTTAAACTTCAAAATTTTAAAAATAATTAATTCGGTAGCTCACCACCATTAATATAGATATGAATATATAAAATTTTTTTGGAATTGAGCGATTTATTTTTAATTTGTTAGCAATTTTTTTGTAGTATGTATTTTTAATTTTATTTGCATACTTAAACTTTTTTTTAATTTTTGCTAAATTTTAAATATTAGAGATTTTCATATTTTTTATAGAATTAACCGAAAAATACAATCCTTTTTTCCATTCAAGCGATTTTCTATGATTTGTCAATAAAATTATTAGCGATTTTTTGATACCTCAAAATTTAATTAGAATTTTGAAACTTTTTTATTCAAAATTTCTAGATTATGCAACTTTATTTTAGCGATTTCCTTTCTACTTTTTCAGGTTTTAGTTTTTTTTGCTTGATTAAAAATTACTTTGTGGATTTGTAGGCGAATTTAAAAAAAAGACATGCATGATAAATAATTTTTTTTACATGCTGCGTCTAGAAATTGAAATTCATTCCTTTTTCCTAAAGAAAAAAAACATAATAAATGATATACTTTGATCCGCTTGTTAGAGAGAAATTTATTTTAAATACACTTATAAGGATACCATTATATTCAATTCGTTTTAGGGACTTAGAAATGCTTACATGTCCTAGTCTCATTTAGTAGAAATTACACAATATTTGGTATAACAAATTATTTTCTTTCCTTTATCTGTTGATTGTAACCCTTTTCAACAACAATGCATATCTTATTTCCCACAGTGCATTAGTAATAAGAACAGAATACAATATAAACGACCGTCATCCTCCTTGTCAACATCGTTATCAGCAACATTTTACTTAACTAACAACAACAGCAACCTTAGAGAATAGCAACTTTTGTTTAACACTAATAAAAACAACAAAAGTGGCAGCAAAAAAATCAAAAGTAAATTTTCTAACCCATTGAATAAAATAAAAACACACACATACTCTTATAAACATTTGCATTAAAACATTCGTATTCATTTATTTTACAGAGATTTCGATATTTTTCTAGTTTTATTTTCTATTTTGTTTTTTTTCTGAATATTTTTTTAAGTTGTTGTTAATTTTTTATTATTACTGTTGTTGTTGTTGTTGTTATTTGTTGTAATACTTACCCGAACCACGTTCTCTAAAGGCTGTAAACAGAATGGAAAAAGTTGAATTGATGGCACTTTGTTCGGCGTAAAACCGCATATGCAATATATTTGAATCCGATGTGATGCCTTCACCAGCAGAGCCACAAAAGTTTTTAACTCTAAACAGGAGCAGCGAAAAAAGGATGAGAACAGAACAAGAAAAAATTAACTTTTTTTTTGTATCAGAAAATAAAATATAAGCAGTTGGAAGAATTGTTTTGCTAGAAAACGGTAAATATTCGTTAAAATGATACAAAAAAAAAAAAAAAAATAAAAAAAATAAAAAAAAGTTATTCATAGATGATACAACAACAAGATTTCATAGCTTTACAACGTTAAATTTTAGTTGTAGTGTGATTTTTAAATCTTTTGCCACAGTTGCAACGGAGGTGGGTTTCGTCTACGGAATTGTTAAAATAAAAAATAAAACTGCAATTACAAGTGGCTTAAAATTTTGCAAAACTTTGAAATAGTTTTAGTTGTAGTTTTTTTTATTTTTGTGTTTGTTTTTTTTTTTTTCTTTATATTTTTTCGTTTATTGCTGTTTCGTTTTGAGTACAATTTACATCAATCACTTTAGTTTGATACTTCAATAAACTATTCAAAGGAAGCAACAATTTTTGAGGAGATTGAAAAAGTACAAAAGTTGTTTTACAATCTGGCAAAAGAATAGATTATTTTTTTACTTGCATCCTTTTTTGAATCTTTTTCTTCTACTTTGGCAAACGATTTTGATTTAGGTATTTCCAGTGGAACTTCTTAATTGGAGTTATTAGTCAGCAATACTAAAAATTAAAAAAAACTTTTGTGCAAATCGTAGAAAGGCTCTTAGCATATCTTTAAAAATTTATGCTGATGTAAAACAAGGATTCGTCATATCCACCCTTTTTATAGTTGTTAATTCTATTCTAAAGAAAAGCACAAAAAAAATGCCTTGGTAGGGCACCTGTTATCTGTCTTTTAGCACATAAATTATTTATTCTTGTGTTAAATTTACGTAACATATTAGGAGTAACAGAGACGGTTGGTCTAAAAATAAGCGTTGTCAAAACGAAAACTGTACTTGTCAAAACATCCGTTTATGAGTTTTTTACAAGACGTTTGTAGCATCATATCTAAAACGCGGGTCGAGTGAGGACATTAATTATTGTACCCATAAGGCCCGGCAAAATTTTGGGCCGTCTAACAACGGCTTAGTGATCGTCGTATTTGTCAAAGCATGTAGCTCCCGGGGGTTTGTGGGAATGGTCTTAAGGATTTTTTATCCTCTGAAGTTACATCCTCCGGTGAAATCTAGTGCAGTCAATACCTGGCGCTTGGCAAAAATCCAAAATTTACTGCTCAGAGAGGAACTTCAAGATATCTTGCGATAGCAGCTGACCAGATATCCTATCTGGCACCACGGAAGTTAGTAGCCCCCGGTGGCAGGGTACAGGACTGAAAATTGTTTGCGGCCTCCGTTGGTTTACTTCTTGCGGGAAATGCAAGGCATGATTTTATTTTTGTGGAGAGTTATTAGGGAGATCGAACGGTTATTATTCGACCGGTTTTAACCGGTTGTTTTAGCTTTGCCCAAGTCGGTTATTTTAAAATGCCCATTTTTCGAATATCGAATAAACCGGTTATTTTATACATTTTCCTTACTCGTGTTGTAGATGTACCCGTAATTTAAGTATTTTCTAATTGAATATTGGCCAAACTTAAACTTTTTATGAAGAATGTCAAAACAAAATGTAACAAAGGTCAAATAACATTATGAACACTGTAAATACAAATCGATTATAAAAGCGTGGGTGCTTGACGAAAAATACAAAATATATTCAAAATACTACAAAAACGTGTGCAGTTAAAAAGTAAATACACAGAAAAAAGTGTTTTATCAATTAAAAAAATGGTTTAAAAAGTATTTAAATTTAATTAATGTGATAATTGAATCAATTATTTTTTTAGTTGAAAGAAAATTTAAAATTTAATTTTGATTTAATTAACATTTTAGTTGTTTTGAAATAAATTTTCGATTTAAATTTTAATTAAATAACAAAAAATCTTAATTGACTTTTTTCGTTTAAAATAAAATAATTTAAACATGTAGAATTGTTGTTGGGAATTGTCAATATTTTATTAAATAAATTAACACATTGTTTGAAATGGCAATGTTTTTTAATCACTTTTTTAATTAAAATTAAAAATATCGTTTATTGAAAATATTTTTTCAAAATTTTAAAATTTGTTGTAATCAATACAATCATTTTGGTAATAGGTTCAAAATCAACAACTTGTTTGCTTGATATTATGAATTTAGAACAAATTTGGCGATTGGAGAAATTTAATAATTTTTTCTGTGTAGTAATTTGTGCAAGAGTATTCTAAATATTAAATATATTTTTATATAGAGGTTATCTCTAGAGATTTTTCAAAAGCGATTCAAAAGACACAGTTAGGTGCTTGAAGTGCCCTAACATGATAAGTTACAAAGGTTCTTACATGTCACGACTTATTAATCACCTTTAATTAGTATACATGCTTGACATTAATGTGATCCAAATGAAACTTAACTCCGTTCGAAGTAGATCTAAGGAGACGACAAATAATACTTTACTAAAATACGCTGCAAAAAATTTATCATTGGGTGAAATATTAGCCCGTTGTGTTGCCGAGGACGAAATGCCCGTTAAGGCACTAAAAACTCTTAAGTAGTTCGAGCATCTATTCATGCTGAAAACTAGAACATTACGGCGGAATCAACGATATGGTAAAAATTTCTACCAGTTTTATTTATTTAAACACCAAGAACTAAAAAACAAAATTGAAGAAATCAAACAATGTCATGGAATGTTTTAAATTGTAGTCGACGAATTGACAAATATTTTACAAAAAGAGAATGTGCAGTTCACTATTCGTTTCTATAATGCTGAAACAAAATAATTTGAAATAGATAATCCTGGCGGTTGCAACTTTTAAAAAATATGGTTGATTTAAATACTCATAGATAGCTTAACCACCAACAAATTAAAAGCCATTCAAAATAAATTTAAACTTTATAAAATTCCTATAATTTATTTGCTTTTGCAAAACGTATGTCTAGATCAAATATCCTTCAACAGTCTCTAAATTACATTAAACAAATATCTTCTTACAAATAAAGTTTAGTAAATCAATACAAAATTGTTGAGAATTTAGCTAAAGTTTGATCAATTTGCTGGTCCCACTTTTCTTGGATTTTATCGTAAAATATTTGTTAGGTCTGATCTAAGTCATATCTACACGTACAGAAAAAATATGTTTAGATAGGTCACCTCCAACAAAACTATTTTAAGACAAAATGTTAAACATATTATGTTTAAATTTAACCATATTATTGTCACCGACAAACATATAATTGTTAAATAAGTCCTCCATCAAGAAGCCACAACCATGTTATGGTTGCCTCTAAACATGTTATGGTTAAATATGATAATAATTTGTTTTTAAATTAACAATAGTATTTTCCTCTTTTCTAAGAGCAACATGCTTTGGTTGAAAATCAACCATGCTATTATAAATGTTAAACATATTTTAGTTATTACTAACCAAAAGATGTTCGGAGGCAACCATAATATGGTTGTGCCTTCTTGATGGAGGACTAATTTAACAATAATATGTTTGTCGGTGACAATAATATGGTTAAATTTAAACATAATATGTTTGCAATTCTCTTTAAAAATAGATTTGTTGGAGGTGACCAAATTTAAACATATGTTTTCTCTAGGTGTATGTATTTTGTTGGTTCCTTACCTTTGCAAATTGTTTTGTTTTTATTTTAAAAACTTATTTGATTATTGTGTTTGTAAGTATTCGAATTAAAACCGGTTAACCGGTTATTTAAAAATTGCTTAACCGAAAACCGGGTTTTTTTAAAAAGCAACTATTCGTAATATTTGAAAACCGGTTATTGAAAAAAGTCGAATAATCGATCTCCCTAAGAGTTATCCTTTTCCGTTGAAAATATACTTTCAGGGATACAACCACGTGGTTGTATTTTACTACCCAAAGTCTCGGGTAGTAAACCCCTTTCAAGGGCAAATTTTTTACCAATTTGTGAGGGGGTTCGGCCTGAGGGAGAGTACTGTTGCTATTCAACAGATGCTGCTAGCGAGTGTAAAATCACATTCTGGGGCGATTAGTAAATAGTATGCCTGTCAGTGGTTAAGACCGCTAAGGGGCTTGGCCCTACCGACAGTAACCCATGCAAATATTTTCCACATGTGTCCAATAATGTAAAATCGTCGCTTGCGATGCCGCTCACGAGTATATCTAAAAGATTTGTGTGTTTGTAATTAAAAATTCTGGTCATATGTCATCTTAAACACCAGACTATGGCAACATTTCCATTAAAAGCTTATAGCTAATGAAATAAAACGCCGAAAATTTCGATATATTGGAAAAACTCTACGAAGCCCCGGCAATGACATCACAAAGAATGCCATGGAAGAGCTCATTCATTTAAAAGGCCGTTAGAATTGTAAATAAGAGCAGTGGGAAAAAGCAAAGGTGAAGTGAAGATTTTACCACAAAACAGAAATATGTTTAACCCTGGATATTCACTCTTTATCAAACACCTTGTTTAATGCTTTTTAATTTATATTTATTTGAAACACAAAAAAAAAGAGTTCAAATTCGATTGGAATTTTGCTTAACTTTATCTTATTTTTAATAAAGCGCTTAACTCTTAACCCTTATACGGTCTTCGTGTGAAATTTCACCCATTTTGTGTTTCAAAATTTATTATCTCTTCAATATTTTGCTGGATCTAAATGAGAGGTTTTTCTAAATTTTTATATTGAAATTTTGCATAAATAACAGTAATTTTTCTTTTTGTATATCTAAACGTTACATAACTATTTGAATAATTACGAAAAAGTCTCTCCAGTGATGTTTCCCACATTTAAAAAAACGTGTAAGTATTACCTGCATCCTATTAAATTTTATGGATGATTTTAGTTTGTTGTTTATTGTTTTCTTAATAAATATTATTTTGTTGAATACTGTTTAATCTATTTCTAAAAAAATAAAATAAAAATACCTTTTATAAATAAAAAAAAACCCTGTTTGTATTTATTACATAATCAGTATTTTTCACCCGAAGAACATTCCTGTAAGCTACTTTGATGAAAGTATAAGGGTGAAGACTCTTCAGCCACAGGTATCCTGTTAACTAAAGAGGATACCTGTGACTGACCAGACATTTTTGAACTTTCTCTTAATATTTTACACAGACATCGACAGAGCTCCCTAATTTTTTATGAATTCCTCAATTAAGCTGTCATATTAATTAAGTACCCACTTAAGAGCTAAGAATGTCAGAAATGATAAACTCACTGTTTATTGTTGTTGGTTTGTTTAAGCTTTGATATTGTAACAAGTAAAACTTGAAGTGTCTTCAATTCTTATTCGCTTTACAGTTTTATTGGACTGTTTAAGGGGTGGGTAGTATTTTCGGACGGGTCCAATATGGACACTGGCACTGGCATAAAAATCTGGAGGGCGACGTAGGGAGTCTGTGGTGACAATTTACGTCGATACTCAGGCTGCGCTAAGAGCATTGGCAAGTTATACGGAGCGATCGAGCATAGTCGCATGGTGCAGGAATACTCTGAAGCAGCTCATGGTGGCATTCACAATAAGGCTGTGTTGGGTGCCCGGACAGTGCAAGGTGGATGGCAATGAGGTGGCGCGCGAACTCGCGATAAGGGGTTCGAATCTGGACTTAGTGGTAAGGTACAGAGGGCTACAGCCCCCCTTATGTCACTACTATTAAATGATACGAAAGATTCCGAATAGAGCAGATTACAGGGTGTCGAGGGCCTTATGTCCCGGATTGGAAGCTGGAGCAACCAGGGTTCTTTTAGGATTGGATAGGAGTGGTCTCAGGATCCTTATAGGGTTCCTGACGAGGTATTGTTCTGTTAGGGCTTTTACGAGTAAACGGGATAATGCCATACTGGAATTTTTCAGACTGTGCGAAGATGCCGAGGAGCTAAATACGTTCCTAGGATGCAGGGTCTCAGGCAGAAATGGCTAGCGGCTTGATTTCACGACGAGCTGGGCTTTATCGTTGGATGTAATCCAGCCGATCCAATAGGGGTTTTCAAGGAAATAGTACGGCTTTTCTGATGCGGGGACTGTAGGGGGTTCTTGTCCTACATAGTATCTTTCTATCTGTCAACAATTTCCTTCTTTACTTCTCTCTTTCATCTTTTTCTATACTGAAGGGATTCACAATGGACCGCATTGGTCTCCGAGTGGAGATGCGCCCTTATGCGCATGACCCTTCTTCACCTAACCTAATCTACAGTTCTATTTGCATAATATTGTTAGCTTTTCTTAAGTCTTTGGAAAAAGGTTTCCTGATAATCTGTCCTAAGCAACCGGTGAAATGCCCATAGAAACTAGCTTATCCTCCAACAAAAAATGTCAGTAAATTTATCAAAACAAAAAATTAGCAAGTCATAGAGAAATTTTATTTATAATAATTTTTGTTAATTTTTTTTAGTTTAAAAATCGTTCCATTAGATTTTTTTTAAAAGTTCGTTAATTCGACGAAAAATCCCCTTAATGTACAAAAATTAAAAGTTACCTTCCAGGGTTAAACAATTTGTTGGGGCATTCTGCTTCTTATAGGATCGATGGTAAAATATCGCAGGCTTATTATTCATAGACAGTAACAACTCCCAATTTTTAAGTTTTCAGGAGAGGCAAAAAAAAAACTGCTCCTAAAAACATAATTTTGCTTAGTAAATGTTAAAGAAGACAGTGACGCAAACGAAATTCTACTGAACACTTTTAAATTTCAGGTTACTGCAGTATTGTTGAACAAGTGCGATGATATATTATTAAAAAAATACTACACGAAAAGACAAATTTACTTTTATTTGATTTGGTAAAAAATGTTCAACTTCATTATTAATCAATTTTCTTCGATTCGATTTACCTTAAAATTGAATTAGTTATCGAACACTTTTGATTTGATAAAATCAAAGGTTCTTTATTTAATAAACGGAATTTCATTTAGTAAATATTTAAAGACATCTTGAATTCGGATCTCAATTCTTTCCTCAGCTGTTAATTTAATTTAATGTTCCAAATAAATACACCATTTCAAATGATATTAAGCAGCCATCAATTACTACATATATTCACATAATTATAGTATTAAGAAAATTTAAATTATATTAAAAATTGAAGGGCAAAAAAAATGTATACTCGTAGAAGTTGTTATTTTTAAAAAAACAACTATACAATTATTAGTGGTAAGCATATTATTGTTATAATTAACCATAATATGCTCGCAGGCAATCATAATATGGTTGTGATTTTTTGATGTAGAGCCAATTTAAACAGAATGTGGTTGCTGGTTACAATTATATGATTGCAGTAACCGTCATGGTGGCTATACTTTTAAACGCGTCGAAAAGTGAACATTTACATGAAAATAAAAATAAAATTTACGAAAATAGTTGTTGTTATCCATACATTTCTCAAATCAAATTAACGCGAGTGTTATAACGCGTTTCTGTCCCTTTTCAAAACTGTAAATTCTGTATTAAAAACAAAAACAATTTTTGTAAATTTGTTTTTGTTTGCATGTAAACTTTCATTCACTCCTTTGACGCGTTTTCAAGAATAGCCAACAATATGTTTCTGAATTGTTTATTTGTTGGAGGTGACAATATCGGGAAATCTCTTTTCTTTACAGGGTGGTGCAGAATGAGCTATATAGTTTAAATGGTTAATAACTTTTTGATTTGTGCGATTCTTGTTACTTTTTTAAAACACTGTATATTATTGGGAAAATTCAATCAATTAGATTTGAAAAATAATACTTATTGAAAAATTATATCCATTTTCTGCGTCGCACAGATGTGAGTTTTTTATTAAATATTTTCCATAACTTTTCGCAAAATTTCGAGTGTAATTATTTTTGTTTGATTTTGTAATGTTCATAATTAATTCCCCAAATCTTCTTTACAAAATGCTGAAAAAATAAAGATACAATAAAAACTAAAAAAGTTATTAAGAATTCAAACCATATAGCTTTTTCTGCGTCACCCTGTAGAACTCTTATAATGCAAAATATTTTTAATATTTTTCAAAAGGTAATTTTGAATTATTTCCAAGACTCCTTTTGTGGTTCAAATTAAATATTCCTATTCACTGCCAAGTGCATTAAGGGAATTTCTTCAAAAAGTATTTAAACAATTTTTTCACTTTTAATCAACAGAAAAAAATAAAAATTGATTTCCATTCAAAAATTTTTGATATTCACCCATCATTCCGTATTTTGGTGCTTCAGAAAATTACGAAAAAATTTTGCGGAATGAAACCATTTTTGTTTTCATGAACTTAATGGGAGTTTTCCGTATCTTAAAGGCAAAATATGTATCAAAATTTACTTTCTATCAATAAACAAATATGTTTTCTTCGGTTCCGAACGGAATCTGTGACACGGCTAATTAATTAAATTTGCACCAGTAAATAAGCTTTTAATTCACATGATTAAATTTTTAATTATAACTGATTTTGATTTCATTACTGTCAAAAATTGTGGATAATTTTTTTTCTGTAGAGAACCAATGCCACGAGCATTTTTGAAACTCTTTACGATTGTGATAAAAGTTTCTAAAGGGACAACTAATTAGAGTAGAAAAAACCGCAATTGTAATATAAACTTATAGATCTTAATGTTAGTTACCACGTAAACATTAAGAATTCTCCCTATAGTTCGAACCACAACTGTACAATATACACGCATCAATCATCAATCCATTGTTAAGTGTAACGTCAAAGACGAACGCAAAAGTAATCGACTGAATGAATGAAATTGATTGTAAAAATGAACATGAATACAAAACCACCGACAGGAATATCGATTCCAGCTAAGAAAACGTTTATTGGCATGATGAAGAAAATGTGGCAGACGTGAAAATTAGAAAACGGCATTTAAACTTTGAAGAAGAAAAAAAAAAAGAAATCATGCACGTTAAACAAGAGGGCGTATTTGTGGCTTAAATTAACCGGTGGTTTGCACAAATTAAACCGAACTCTCAGTTTTAAAGCAAACGCAACAAAGAAAAAAAAATGTATTTTAAGGTAAAGAAAAAATTATTTGGTAATTTTAATTCATTTAAAAAAATTTATGTACATATATCTAACAAACTGAATTTCTAATTGCACACAAGTTAAAATGCAAATAGAGCACATATTGTACCTTTAAATAGAAAATTATATCAAATTTATACAAACACTTACCTTAAAGGCATAACGGTTTGTTCTGGAAAAATATCCAAAAAATTTGTTTCACAGTCATTTGGTTTTGCTAATTTAAATTCTACAAATTTCACTTGGATCTGAAAATGACAGCAGAGAAAGTAAAAATTATAGGACAAATTTTCTTTTTTTTTTCAAACATAAAAAATTAAGGTAATAAAAGGCAAACAAGTGCACAGGCAACAAAAATTAGCATATAAATCAATACACTCGCCCACACACACACACAATATGAAATAAATTTTTATTTTATTTTTGGTATTTTTCATAGTTAAATATATAATTTTCAGTTACTAGAGAACATGTAGTTGATTTGTAGATTTTAGGAATGTGTTTTAGAGTGGAAGAAAGGCAAAATAAAATGTAAGAAGAAACGAACTTACCTTCCATTTCTCCTGTACCTGAATACGCCACATACAATCCAGAGGTATTTTATTACGTATAACTGTTTCCTTTATCTCTGTTGGTACATCCGTAGCATTAATGAAACCCTCAGAGCCATCCTTTTCAATTGTGCAATTCAAGTCAGTACTGGGAGCTGGAATTTTATTTTTTTTTTAGGAAAAAATTTTTATAGGAAAATAAGAAAAGAAGAAATGCGATAAAATATATTAAAATATGGAAAAATGAGGATAAGTTTTTCATAAATATGAATGACCATAAAATTGGGTTAGCCAAATATATATATCTTCAAATATTCTTTTATTATTCTTATAAATGTGTAATAATTAGATTACTTCTATTTCAGTTGTCAGTTTAGTAGTTTAATGTTCAAGTAGCAACTGGCACCACTAAGTGAAATGTTCCCATTGACAGGGTAAGTCTAGTAGTGTAACAATATACAAGCCCCAAAGGGGAATAAATATTTTTGGAACAAAGATTTCTACCAAACCCGACCAAACTATATCCCAAACTAGAGGGTGACGAAGAATGAGCTTTATTCCTACGATGAGTGAGTTATCCGTTGCCCTTATACGAAGTACAAAGTCCACAGGGACCTATTTCTTATTTGTATGGATTTTTATATTAAAACGCCATTTTTTTTGTTTTGCTTTATCATTATTTACTAATTCTATATGAGGGTCTTAAAGCACGAGGGGCTTAAGTGCATTTTTTAAAATTGGGATTACATATGGAATTAAAAGGTGAAGTTCAGAACACAGAAGTTCAGAGGTGAATGTGGAATTGTCATCCCGTAGCGAGATATGACGACCAATTGCAGCAGTTGTCATCAAAATACCTGTTTTGCTGGGAGCACCTGGGGTATATGAGCAATTAATCTCAATATTTATGAAAGGCACTTAAACCCCTTGTGCCTTAATCCCCTCATATGTATAACGAATTTAAAAAAAAAAATTATTTAATAACATTATTAATTTTTTATGAGCTTTAAATTTAAAGAAACATTCAAAGTAAATGCAAAGAAGTCGTTTGAAATGTGTTCAAACATAAAGCAGGTAACAAAAATTCAAAGAGGGAAAGTTTTTTATGTTTTCAACATAGAAACAATTATTAAATTTCTCTAGTCACCAAATTTATACCAAAAATATCAAGAAAACAATTTGTTGATTTTGCACCTATTATCAAAATGATTATATTGATTACTAAAAATTGTAAAATTGTGAATATTTTTTTTCAATAAATGATATTTTTAATTTTAATTAAAAAAATTATCAAAAAACTTTGCCATTTCCAACAATGAGTTAATTTATTTAAATAAATATTGACAATTCCCAACAACAATTCTACATGTTTAAATTATTTTATTTTAAACGAAAAAATCAGTTAAGATTTTTTGTTATTTAATTAAAATTTTAATTGAAAATTTATTTCTAAGCAACTCAAATGTTAATTAAGTCAAAATTAAATTTTTAATTTTCTTTCAGCTAAAGAAATAATTGATTCAATCAGCACATCATTTAAATTTAAATACTTTTTAAACCATTTTTTTGATTGATAAAACACTTTTTTCTGTGTATGTTGTTTGATTTTTTGTCGGTTAAAATATATTTTTTTAAAAGAAACAACTATAAAATTTTACAGAAATTTAAAAATAAATGTAAAATTCATTTATTTTAAATGAAATGTGAATGAACCGTTTTTTAAATAAATTTTTAGTTGATAAAAATAATTTTTACATAATATTTTTGAGTGTAGCGATACGTTGCAATGTCTGAAACAGGTAATACCGTATATTATTGGGGAGTTTTTATTAGCTTTGAAAGGCAATATCCTGTATGATGTGAGTGCTTTACACACTAGTACAGTCACTATAGAAAAGAAAAGCCTATAATCGAAGTAAAATATTAACGTTCTTAGAATGAGATAAGTATTTAAAAATTAAGATCCATCAATTAATTTACATAATGTTCAATTGGTATAATTATTTGGAATTTCTATTAATACTTTCATGGAAAGCAAAAATCTTAGTTCAATTTTTTTTATAACTTAAAAATTAATTAAGCGCTTTCCTGATATCACTTAAAGGTCACGCAATCTGTGCAAACTGTGCTTTTTAAAGTCCTCGATAATAGACTGTAAAAAGTTGTGTAAGAATTCCTATACACAAATTTCGTTAATAATAATCTAAGCAAATTAGTATTTTAGCTTTAATTTAAAAAAAAAAAAATTTTATTTTTATCAGACAAATCTTATGTTCTTGTTTTTTTATTTTTTTTTATATTGACTTTTCTTACAAACTGGCATTAATTGTTTAAATTTTCTCAAAAGTTAAAAAGGCGCTTCATGAAACAACTATCGCAAGTTTGGTTATTTGTACAAATGTCATATTTTAAGCAGTTTTCGCAAATCCCTGGATATGATTTTTTGTAATCCCGAGTCCCGGGATTTGCGAAAAGCAGTCCCAATTGGCTTCCCAAGTTTTCATAAAACTGCTTTAAAAATATCGGGATTTTTCGGAATATCAGGATTTTTCGGGATTAGGGGTTTTTGAAAGTCAAAAGATAAATGCTTTTTAAAGATATTTATTAAAAAAAAACGTCTGTTAAAGAGGTTTGCAAACAAAAGTACGAAAAAACTTTGCGGAATGGAACCATTTTTGTTTTCATGAACGGAATGGGAGTTTTCTGTATCTTAAGGGCCAAAAACTATCAAAATATTCTTTATATCAATAAACAAACATGTTTTCTTCGGTTCCGAATGAAATTGCACTCGGTGACATGGCTGAATATATTGATTACTAAAACTTATCAAAATTGAATATTGTAATTTTTTATAATAAATGATTAATCTTTTTCTTTAAGTTATATTTTTATTCAACCTTTAAAATTCAATTTTAATTGAAAATACTCAAGCTCAAGGTCTGTTGTATGTAAAATGTTCTTTATTTGCTTCCAATATTTCGATATTCTTTGAATATCATCATCGGGGAATGGTTACTAAAATATAACAATACCAAAACAATACAAAAATACTCAATATAAAACAGATTAAAATATTATAAAAAATAGTAAAAATAAAATATACATAACACAATGTAATGTAGATCGACGAAAACATAGCACTCACATGAAAATTTACATAAACTACAAAAAATGGAGTAATAGCTCTTAACGTTTCAGCATTAAAAACTACACTGATTATGTTTAACAAATTATTGTTACGGTCTTCTCTTTGCTTTGTTTACTAAATGTCTGTAACTAAGAGCACAATTGAGAGTACCGACCATGATGGAATAAGGAGGTGGACTCAGAAAGCCAGTTGGTCACAGTGTTTTTTTGCCTCGGTGTGACGGTACCTGTCAATTTTTTTGTTTATTTAGATTTATTTTCGCCGTATAGCCAGCGTTACCGTTATGCGACTAAAGGCCAGTATTCACTATCCTACACAATCGTACAATTCATTCACACGAAAATTTAAAGCAATTCTACCCGACATTAAAAAATGTTTGCCAAATCTGCTGTCAATGCCACACAATGAAAAAAGAAAATCGCATAGAATGTATCATTTTATGAAAATTTTCATAAACATTTGCAAGTCCGTCAGACTTGTCAAAAAATCTGTCACTCAATTCATTTTGAAGCCACAGTAGCATTCTTTATTAGTCACAAGATTTTTTTTTTTTTTTTGCAAATCGTACGACTGAATAGGATAGTGTATCGCCGACTAAAAGTCTCATTTTGCCCTCTTGTGGCTGTCTTTATTCTTGTATCTTTGTAAGTAAAGTTATACTACTTTAAGCTTGTCCAATTAACAAATGATTAAATAAATATTATATGCAACAGTGGCGCAAAATAGATTTCTTTATATCTGATGAATGGCATTGGGTGAAGTTTCCAAATTTCGTACAAATTGGTACCAATACTTTTGCAACTACACCTGATCCAAAAACAACGGCAGCAGGCAACTTGCTTGCAAGTAGAATTTATTTGATATTTAAACTTGTTGTAGTCATTTGTTAAATTTTAAATTGTATCATCGACAATAAAAACACAACACACTATCTCAGCGTTGCCAAATGTGCCGATATGTCTTTTTTTTGCAGTTTTTTTACTTCATACCCCGTGTTTTTAATCAATTTTATTCGAATTATACAAAGAAGCATTTAATTACACAGGTCTACGAAATTATAGTTTTTGCAAGTTTTTTTCTTAAACTATTATTATTTGTAGTTATTGTCGTAAAAGTACCGGGAAACGACATTGATGTGATTCATTGCATGCACCGATCGGGTTAAATCTAAGATTTTCTGAAAATTTTTCGGTTTTTGACAATTTTTTTCCTTTAAAAAATATTTTTTTTCTCGCATGTAATTACAAAATCCATGGTCTTATAAATTAATTGTATATTCCTTTTGATTACAAAAATTTTAAGTCATAATGAACCGAGATCGGATAAAAGCTAAGAATCTTATAATGTACATCTTATAACTACATTTATTCTAATGCAACAATGTTATAACTTGTGCTCTCATTTAAAATGTACATCAGAACCATTTCCGAATTTTAAAAATAAATAATAGTTTATGCAAACCAAGTTTGTATCAACCACAGTTGTGGGGCACTATCACTAAATAAAACTGCAAAACAATTAGTTTGCACTCTTTTTTACCAGCTTTAGTGATGATTGCTATTTTTTTTAACTACCACAAAAAAAATTTTGTGATATTGCAAATTTTTTCACTATCACTAAACGAAGATTGAATGCAAAAATCTGCACTCAATTCAAATATAAAAATAGTGTGAATGAAATGTGTTATGAAAATTACAAGTATTACGAAAAAAAATTTGACATTCCATACTTCAGCGTTTTTGAAATTTTTCTAAACTTTTCATTGGATCAGGGTTGCATTTAAACAAAAGCATGAAAGTCACAACAAAACTCATTAGATTTCTATCTCACAAAGTATTATGGAATACGTAAGAAATGTGTGATAGTGTAAACAATCCTTCAGGTGCAGTTTTTCCCATAAAAACTGATTTTTTTTTTTTGTGGAAATTATCAGTTTTTTTTAAAACAAATTGGTAATAATGCACCACCATGCATTAAGCCATATTGAATTTTATGTCATTTTTTTAAGCGAATTTTCGTTTTGTTTACATTCAAATCAAGGTGAATTAGCTTATTTTGACATTTGCCGTCACAATTCTAGCAACAAAATGCCTGTTGTTTTTTCTTTTGTTGCATGTTGTAGCAGTGAGGCCACTTCATAAATACATTTTGGTACGGTCTTTAAAATTCATCCTCTTGTCTGTAGGTAAGTTAATAAATAATGTGGAGCATTTCGAGCATGTAACGGCGTTTATAATTGTTCTCAGTTTGTAATATATGTACATTATCAAAAACTGTAGCTCGTTTCTGTATTTCTCGCATTGCAAAATTTCTCACATTAAGTGTGAAACAAAAAATTCCATCGTTTCTCGATTTGTGAGAAAAAAGTGCTTCTGTATTTGATTGTGAGAACAGACAACACAGATTCTATTTTAACTGGAATACTTCCAGTAATTAAGTGTCAAATCCAAGCGAAACGTCAACGAAAGAAATAGATATAATAAAAATAGGGCTGCCAGATTTGTCGATCTATCGTCATTTTGACGATTTTTTGTTCCAAAATTGGCAAAGTGCCGATTTGCTGATTTTTTCTGATGAAGATATTATTCAGTCTTCGAAATAAAATAATTTTAATTAGTTTAGTATGATTATATATTCAGCACCACAGAAAAACGATATCTTTAAAAACATGGCAGCTTAAAAATTTATGGGCAAAATCAAAATTTCGAAGGAAAACTGTTAAATTTTTATTTCCTTAGATTATTTAATACATTTGTTTATGTGATCAATACATTAAACTATTGCACCATTTTTAATCAATGCACTATAGGAAATTTTGGCCTTTTTTTTTTGGCAAGTTCAATATGATATTTTGTTACGCCTTTAAGCGATATTTTCAGGAAAAAAACAGTCTGAAATTTTAAATTGTTATCGGATTAAAGAGAAAAATAAAATAAATAATTTTATTTAAATAGACCTCAAGTTTTAGTATGTATGTATATATGTATAAAATATGTATT
The DNA here is from genome assembly GCA_943735925.1 of Pollenia amentaria. Taxonomy (NCBI): domain Eukaryota; kingdom Metazoa; phylum Arthropoda; class Insecta; order Diptera; family Polleniidae; genus Pollenia; species Pollenia amentaria. Next base: position 190,200,668 of record OX031008.1, on the reverse strand, counting down.
TTACCCATGAACTTTACCAATTTTTTTGATTATGTTTTAATAAATATCGAACAAAATTTGTCAAAATTAATTTTAAATTGTCCGATTTTTTTAAACAAATTAGCCGTTTTTTTTTTATTCTTTCTTAGGAAATTAACGATTTTTTCAAAAATTTATCTGACAGCCCTGCATAAAACGAACTAATGAAGGGCTTAAAAAAATTAAAATAACAAAATTTAACAATTGTGTTTTATTTATTTTCATCATTAAAATTCTTTCCCTTCAAATAAAAAAAAAAAAAATAATACACATACTTGCGTACATAGTAAAGAGCTGCACAAGCACAAGAAAAATTGCTTACAAGCAATTTCATTAAATGTAGATAGTATGTGTATATTACTCTCTCATTACAAAACTCATACTTCCAAAAACAGTTGTTTTGCTTTACGATCAAAATATAGAAGAATAGAACAAAACTGCACAAGAACAATGCTGAACTAAAATAAAGCTGAATTAGAACAAAGATGAAGTAGAACATTAAAACAGAAATAGAACATTCCAAGCATGTTTGAATGTTTTGATTGTAAACATAAACCAAAGAGAAAATTGCAAAGGCAGAAACTTTTGATTTATTTTCGTTTGAGTGGTTTTCAATGGGTTCGGTTGTAGGTTCCTTTAAAATATTATTAAAAATTTAGGAAATAATATAGGTAACTAAATTATTAAGCTTAAAGTCTTTATTTTATTTTTATATAAAACTTTAAACGTTTATTTAACCAATATTTCGGCACTCCTTTGAGTGCCTTCTTCAGGGTTTTTTCTTCCTTATTTTATAAATTTTCAACAATTTTTAACAAATTTAACAATAACTGACAAATTAAAAAATTTTTTAATTAGAAATATTGGTTAAATAAACGTTTAAAGTTTTATAGGTATAAAAATAAAAAAAGACATCAAGCTTGATAATTTAGTTATACCTAATAAAATAATAAAGGTCGACTAAAATAAAATATACATTTAGGAAATAGTTCAAAAAAATCAATTTTGCTTACATTTAATGCATCCATTTCTGTTATAATCTAAGATCACTTTAAATTTTTTAAATTCCTAATTACGTGCACTCGATGCTTTTACTATAATTTACCGTTTCTTTATTTCATTGTCTGTTTTTGTGTTGATATTCTGTTTGTTTTGATAATACAAGCACTAACAAAGCAGAAGAGAAAAACTTTTCAAGTAATGACACATTCAAGGTAATGTGTTGTTATGTTTGTTTTGCTATGTATGTTTACAGTGAAATAATATGATTGATAGTTGTGTGAAGTAGAACACAGAACATTAAGAATATTTTGCGCAGCCCTTTAGTACATAGATACATAATTTGTGCACCATTTTTTTAAATTTTATTTTTCTCGCATCAATTTTAAATGTAACTTATTTTGACAGTTCTTGTGAGAAACTTTTAGCAAAATATTAATACAGAAACACCTTTTCTCACATCCTTCCAATAAATGCTGGAAAATTATTTAAATGACAGCTAATTCTCCCAAAGTAAAGATACAGAAACACTTATGTGAGAAAAACCATTTTTTGTTTCATATTGCACTGTTTTTGTTATAATTCACTTGTTTCATGCGGGAAATTTTACGATGCGAGAAATACAGAAACGGGCTACAGGATTGTGTTTATTTTGTGCACAGTCGCTTGGCAACGCAGTTTTTTGCTTAAAATTGTTTAGTTTTAATTTTTGGTCAGATTTATGTGCGGCAATTCTTGTTTTTAGTTTATTCTTCGTCGTTCCAACATACATTTTATCACAGTTTTCGTTATCTCCTCCAGTGCAAGGTAACATTGGACTTTTCCATTTTAGGTATTTTGTCTTTAATTTTACTATATATATTCGTCAGATTATTGCCAGTTTTGTGTGCAATTTTGGTATTTTTACCATTAAATAACTTTAAGTTTTCGCATCTCTCAGATATCCCAGGAACATACGTAAGAGTTTTGTAAATAAGAGGTGTCTCAGATATTCTAAAACATTTTTTGTTGTTTTGACAGTCACGGATAAGATTATTTGTAAGTTTGATTGGGAAACTGTTGTCAGATAATATGTTTCTTATGTTTCCTAAGTTATTTTTGTGAAATTCAATGATGATGAAATTCAAAGAATATCGAAATATTGGAAGCAAATAAAGAACATTTTACATACAACAGACCTCGAGCTTGAGTATTTTCATTTAATAATAAATGATTAATTTAATTAAAACTATGATAAAAAAAACAATGTACGTACGATTTCCAACAATGTGTTAATTGATTCAATTCAAAAATAATTAACATAAAATCTATATTTTATTTAATTACCTCATTTGATCCAAACTAAATAAAAAATAATTAATATAGTAATTGAATAGAGCAAGCCCGGTACACTCAAATATTATGTAGGTAAATCCCACAGCAAATTCATATTATACAACTAAAAATTTATTTAAGAAAAGGATCATTTACATTTAATTTTAAATATTTGACTTATATTTTTATTATTTAACAGTTTATTCCCTAAAATTTAACAGTTATTTCTTAAAAAAATATAATTTAACTGACAAAAAATCAAACTACATAATAATATTAGTACGGAAATAAAGAATTTTTTGGTAGTTTGTTTTTTGAAAAACAAACATAAATGTTGAAAAATAAATTCATTCGTAAAATAACTTTATTTTTATTAAATTTTAACAATACGGAAAACGAATTTAATAACCTACAATCAGTAACTGTAATAATTTTATGAGTGTACATTAATATGAATAGTTGAAAATTGAATTCGAAGATAATTAACAAAATCTATTTTTTTAGTTAACCATAAAAATCTTATTTTAACAAAAAATACATTTTTATACCCACCACAACTAATGTTAGGAATAACATAGTATATTAATTACGCTACTCAATTTCTTGAAATTAGGGAAACTAGAGTTCCCTAGCCACTCTTGGAAAACATTTTAACAAGCCTAAGCCCGTAAAGAGTAAAATTTAAATTTTACATTTGGTGCGCCAGAGGAATCATTTAGAAAATAAAACCACAGGGAACTTTTAGTTTTGTGCAATTCAAAAGACATTTCTTTCTTTAATTATTTTCAGCAATTCTTACTTTCTTTATAATTGTAAGACACTCTAAGAAAGAATAACAAAGCTTAATTTTTTTTCGTTTTCAATGACAGTATTAACAGAGTAAATTGAAGAAATATAAACGATTAATTTTGTGTTCCCTATAGTATCAAGGGAGAATGTTATGATGAATTTCCTTTTTTTTTAAAAAAGGTAACAAAATATTAAGTTAACGATCCCGGAATTATTCGGGATCGGGATTGCGGGATTGGCATCCCTTATGAAACCCTTATGGCATACCATATTTTGATTGACAATGTTGACAATCAAAACGATTGTGGCAAGATAAATGTTTATTTTCATACTAGTTGATTTCCAGGGAAACGACACAGATACCAACTAACAATCGTTTTGTTATTCTTTATTTGTTGAATTGTTTGCAAATGATTTGTTCAATATAATTTGTCGTTTGAATTATAAAATAAAATAGGATGTCCCATGAGAAATGCAAAAAAGGGTTAAAACAAAAATCTTATACTAACTATCTGAAAATAAACTTTCATTATGAAAAAGGTAGTAGTAACGACTTCAGCAGACCTAATATGGATCTAAAATTATTATTTTTTTCAAATACTTGTTCACTTAAACAATAAAATAATGGGACTCCTATTTATTTCATTGTTTCTTAAAATTGAATTTAGTTGCCTTGACACTATCCAATAAAATAGTTTTCATAACGTAGTTATGGTTTTTAAAGCGTATGTCATTTGCCAAATGTCAACAGTATGCATGATGATGTGGAAAATCATATATTCAGAAATAACTAAACTACATTTTATAAACACATTTGTATACAAATATATATAGTTGGGTAGAAAAGTTTTCTCACATTGCCAAAAAAAAAAAAAAAAATTAGTTTCAGTTTCTATATAAATTGAAAAATTGCTATAATTTTACAAATATGTGTTAAAACTATCTATCCTCTTATTATAAACATTTGTTACAAATCTTTTTTGCTTTTGTCAAAATATTTTTCGAACACACTGTTAACACACATAAACTAACTGTTATACAAACAGATTTATAAAACTTTTAATAATGTTAAATAGCATGGCAATTGATTATATTATGATGGGTTTTGTCGGAATAAGAAATATCTAGAAAGTTTACCATGTATTTTCAAAAAGCGCAGATTTGAGTTAAATGTTTGTATGCTCTTCACCACAGGCGAAAAGGGTAATTTTTACAGGGACCGTATAAAGTATATATTTATGTATATACTGTATCTTTATGATAAAAAAAATATTTTGTTTCACGATGGCCATCTCTCCGTCTGTTTTGTTCTATAATTCTCACTTTTAATCTTGAAGTTGGTTGTAGGTGTGTCCAATTAAACAGGAGATTAGACAGCAATATGTCCTAAGAAAAAAGTTTTGATTATTATTTAGGAATTTATGTCTGTAAATCGGCAGAAGAAGGCTTCATCATACAAGACAAAAATGCTAACCACGACAATGTTGAACTCATTTTATAATTTAAAACATCATTTTCCATCGTATGTTCATGCATACACCTAGAGAAAAAAAAAATGTTTAAATATGGTCACCTCCAACAAAATAATTTTTAAATAAAATTGTAAACAAACTATGTTCATTAAAAGATTTTGCTTGTTGTGCCTTATTCCCTTTTTAAATAATTGATAACAAAAATACTGAAATTTATTGTTGGAGGATAAGCTGTTCCTATGCGCATTTCACTGGTTGCTTAGGCCAGATCATCAGGAAACGTTCTCCTAAATAATTTTGGAAAAGCCAAAGCTATCAGCAAACAAGACTACAGAGGGAATGAGAATTACCTACAAACACTCAAAAAGTCTTCTTTGCAACGATATCAAAGCTTAAACAAAATACCAAACAATAAATCAGTGATGAGTTTATCTTTTTTTACATTTCCCGCTACAATTATTTGGAATTCCCCAACATTAATTGTAGTTGTAAGTGGGTAAAGAAAAAACATATTAAAAACAAAAACAAAGTGCTTTTATTGTTTTCGCAAGAAATCAAAATAAAAACAATTTGCCAGTTCAGTTTTTTATGCACGTGCACTTGCTAAAATTTTATTATCAAAGTTGTTTTTGATATCCTCCAACAATAAATTTCCGTATTTTTTTTATCAATTATTAAAAAAGGGAATTAAGCACAACAAACAAAATCTTTTAATAAATAATAGTATTCCCACAAACTATGTTTATTTTAACCATATTATTGTAATTGATAACCATATTGTGGTTAAATTAGGCCTCCATCAAGAAGGCACAGCCATATTATTGCCTCCGAACATGTTTTGGTTAATAATAGACTAAAATATTTTTAACACTTATAATAGCATGGTTGATTTTCAACCACAGAATGTTGCTCTTGGAAAAGAAGAAAATAATATTGTTAATTTAAAAACAAATTATTGTCATATTTAACTACAACATGTTTAGAGGCAACCATAATTTCGTTGTGGCTTTTTGATGGAGGACTAATTTAACAATAATATGATTGTCGGTGACAATAATATGGTTAAATTTAACATATGTTTAAAATTTTCTTTAAAAATAGTATTGTTGGAGGTGACCATATTTGAACATGTTTTTTCTCTGCGTGTAGAGGTAGAAAAGTACAATATAAATGTTGGTCTAGTCCAACCATATGGTACCCTACACCGACGACAAGAAGGTAGAAAAGCATTCCGGTCTTCAAATTTGGATAATCAGTTAAATGTTTTGATGAGACAATAGTATACTAGGGCATATTGTATATACAAATAAATTTAAATATTAATTTAAATATTATAAGTTTTATTATTATTGCATTGTAAAGATGTCTGGAGAACCCCTTAAACGATTTTAAAATATGGAAATTTTTAACTTGTTAATTTCTATCGATAGAAATTTGAAAACTTTGTTAAGAACTTTTTTTCATGAAAGCCATCAAAGCGTTAGAACCTAAAACGGTATTCAGGAACTGGAGTACTAAATAAAGTGGTAGGTAATACACATGCTATTATTTTTACTTGTTAGTGAAAAGCAGCGGCTAATTTAATTTGTAGAAATAACAACATCAAAAGAAAAGAAAGAAAGTAGAAGATTTTGTAATTTTCTTAAGAAACAAAACAAAAAAAAAAAAAAAAAAAAACGGACAGAGAATATTTTTGTGTACGTGTCTACATTTACAATGTCGCTCAAGCAGAACTTCATTACCTAAGCACTCGCGGCGAAAAATTAAGAAATACAATGACTGATTTGCATTTAAATTGAATTTATATGTAAAATGTCAAAACGACAAAAATTCTAATAAAATTTCAAAGTGAACAGCTTTTGCTTAGATTAAGTTGTGCCATGAATAAATACCACTTATTCTGACATCAAAGATCAGTTTTAGTTAAAGTATAACAAACCGGAAATTGATAATTATCATTATTGGTTAACATTTATTTTTCGTTTTGAAAATTAAATTTTATAAACTTAAGCCTAATAAAAATATCAAAACCTTCAATTAAAAACCAACAGTTCAATCAAAAATCACAATTGCTATAAAATAGCTATGGCACAAGCCCTACATGTTTACATTTGTCCTTTAAGTTGTACAAAGAAAGGTCAACTAGAAAAGACAAAAAGAAAAAACATAAAAAACAAATGTACTTAAGTTTTCAAGACAAAGCACCAAAAAACAAGAAGTAAGAAACAAACATGTAAATAAAATTTGATAATTGTTAATCAATTACAGCAAATTTTGATCTACCAATACCATTGGCTATATATAAATATTGATGTTTGGCTATAGGCTGGCGGGCGCCGCATGTCGCAAATGGTAGAATGCAAAGAATTCTGATGATGGGAATGTGGTTATTCTCGAAACATGTAAATTCGACCCGAGTTCAAGCCCGTGTTCAGTCAAGAATTATCAAAAATAAAATTTTAAAAATTATTTTATGTTGTAAATTGAAGAAAAAGTGCCATAAATGCCCAGGAGTCGACCCTAGTGGGATATAATGTAAGACCGACCTATATTAGTTTTTTATTCCTTAATATTTTCTCGAGACATACTTGCCCTTTATTACCACTTCTTAAAGGGGCTCCCATACAAATATTGCTTTTTATGAAATGCTTAAATTAATTAAAATTGTTTGTATTTTGTGAATAAAATCAAAAGTTGTTTAACAGATAGTAATCATTTTATTGTGGCATTTGGTTTTTTTGAGTTTGTTCAATAAACTAAACAGTTTTCGAGTTACGCGAACATATGTTGTGCAACCTCCTCCATTTTCGAAATAACGTTATATCTCAAAAACCAGAGCTTACCTAAAAAAACGGTTAGCACCACTGGATTCAGCGCACCCGAGTTATGTTAAATCGCCAGGGCCTGGCTTGTCTGCTTTTTCAACTAGCAAAGTGTTATGAGTAGCCAATGGCAGTTTTAAGCAAGAAAACGTGTTTATCCAGTAAAAACTGAATCGTTTTCATTCTTTGTCGTTCTTCTTGTCAAAATGTCAAGCATTTTGAAATAACAAAGAATTTCTTTACACAACATAACAAAGGATTTCTGTACCCAACTTATTAAAAAATTACCTCCATTTTTTTTTTTAAAGATACACTGAAGCAAGGCCTTTCCAATAGGTCTACTTACCGCTACAACAATACAACAGTACAACAAATAACGGGCATATTGTTTGTGTAAATTTCCTCGCGGTTGTCAAAATTTTACTACTACATAGGGAAAACAAGAGGAAAAACGTGTTTTTTTCTGAATGTATGTGTTACAAAAAACAAAAAATATAAACAAAAATATATTGGATTTTCCTTGCACTGGAGCTGATGATTTATTTTCCTCATAAAAATTCACAAGTATTTTTTATTTTTGGCGACGGATATTCGCGACCAAAAGTTTGTCGTTCGCTTGAGAACAGAATGAAATGCTTTCGTTTTTATGTCAAGTTGCTGCAGTACAGTATTCTTGCTGTGTAGAAAGATCACAAACAGAGAAACGTTATTTTTTAAGGTATTTACTATACAAACACTATTCGTGTTTGTATATATGTACACACATTGGTACATTTTCCAATACTGATTCCAATAAATAGGGCGATTGATAAAAACTCTACCATAAGTCAGGATTTTTTCAGGATTTCAGTTATGCGATGTTGCCTCGGCCTACAGTATAGAAAAAAATCCAAAGGCGCCAAAATAAAAAATTTTGAATCATCATATCCGATTTTCATATTTGCAATAAACTGCCTTTTTCTTAGCACGGCAGTATAGGTTGGGAGGGGGGGTATTAAACGTTGGTACTAATGTGTGTAATATATATTATACCAATCGACTGAGTATCAGTTTCTGAAGCGATCTAGATATGTCCATTGGTCTGATTGTCTGGCTGGCCGGCTTTCATTTTGGATAGTTGGTGGCTTCATGAATTTGTGTGCAACAACTTTAAGAAGTGATCTTTAATTATTGATAGTTGGCAACGAACATCAAATTTACTGAATTAAGAAAAAATTTATTCTCATCGAAATCGACCGCTTATGCAATCCAAATTTATTTTTTCGCATAAAAGTTTTTCTACTTAACCAGAACTTTTCAAGTTTGGTACGTACACTTTTTAAAATAAATAAAGTCGAGCTTCATCAAAATTAGCCACGCCAGCCAAACCCATTCAATATAGATAAGAATTTAGTTTTTATATATTGTTCTTCAATTCATCCCATCCGCTCCCTGGTATGTTAAAAACTCTAAAATGCAAACAGACTTTAATGTGCCATTAGTAACAACAATAATCACAAATTATTAGCTCAAAATATTTTAAAGGAAAAATTTGATTATTTGGAGTATACATTTTTCTGATATTAGAGTTTAGAAGAAATCTTCCTTCGGTCTTTATTTGCGGCCAAATTATTTGCGCTGGCTATAAAACACCAACATGAGCTGAGAGCAACATTTCGCTGTGCGTCAGATTTTCTAACAAAATAATTGTTTTGCTTTCATCGCTGTAAGTAAATTAAAAAAAAAAACTTGTTGAAAATTAGAGTATTTGTAAATCTTTTTGTTTAAGTAGACCCAATACCACTTTCTTTATTTTTTCTCCCAATAATTGAAATTGCACCTTTTCCGTATGAAATAAAATCCCGTATTGACAAAAAAAATTTGATTAAAAGTTCAGGGTGTAAAAAAGGAATGAAATTTCGCAAAAGCTTAATTACTTGCGGCTGTGGAATTGTATTTGATCCATCTTTAGCAAGTACAATTTTCCAAAACTTCTACCACCACTAGAGTATCATGGGCTGTGAGAAGCCAAGCCTATTTTAATTTCCAAGCCTATTTTAATTTCCCTGGTCACAAATTTTACTATGGTTCGGATTTACTTACGTAGTGGAATCCCTTCTGAATCCTGGCCTTGAACAGGCGAATTATCGTACTATAATTTGTTAACAAACACTTTTTTATAGTTGGCAGCTAATAGAAATCTAATATTCTGAATAAACCAAATCAGTATAATTCACAATAGAGAATTTTTTATTCCAATGTGCGCCATGATATGAAATGAAAATTCGTTTGATCAGTTATTTCGACGGCATTCGAATATAGAATTTAGTTCATTAAGGCACCCATATGCTGTTGATAAGCTGCTTAAGTTTTGATTAATTTTTAAATGGTCCAAAAATGGTCATTTTGTGTCACAACAACTCAAATTAATGTCGAAAAATTTAAAAGGAAATTCCAGCAATTTCCCGTCTAAAAACCCTTGAACATTTTAGAAATAGGGTAAGTTCCAACACGTCGTACAAAATTTAACAATGTTATCTGTGCCAAGGTGGCCCAAAGAAAATATTGATGCGTACACAATTAGCAAAGGGTGCAGCGTTAAATTTGATAATATATTTGTGACTTTGACTACAAAGTATTATGATGAATTCTCGGAATTTTTTTCGAATTGGAAGCTTATTCCCGTTTTATATTGTTAAAAATTTTATAAAGATTATGTCGACAATATGTCAAACATTAAGCCTTATTGCGGGCTTCGTTGTCGTATACGACTATGCCGTTTTCTTTAGTAGATTAAAGAACACAGATTGTATGTTACTTTAATCTTTTACAAACAAACGACACAGTCGTATACGACAACGATAATCGAAATAAGGCTGATTATGTGCTCGCATAAATTTCGTTGAAACTGCTTGTAGATTTCTTCAAAAACGTTCATCATCTCTATTTTGCTGATAATCTATGCTTAGACACGAGAAATTCTCCAAATGATGTTTAAAGCAACCCCCTGTATTTAGAAATGAGTACAAACTTCTTTTTCTCCAATTGCTGTAAAATTCTGGTCGAATAATCTGTTTTATTTTTTTTTTGCATTAAAAAACTAGCAGATAGTTTCATTCACAGAAAAAAGTTTTTTATCAATTAAAAAAAATGGTTTAAAAAGTATTTAAATTTTATTAATGTGATAATTGAATCAATTATTTTTTTAGTTAAAAGAAAAAATAAAAATTTAATTTTGATTTAATTAACATTTTAGTTGTTTTGAAATAAATTTTCAATTAAAATATTATTTAAATAACAAAAAATTTTAATTGAATTTTTTCGTTTAAAATAAAATAATTTTAACATGTAAAATTGTTGTTGGGAATTGTCAATATTTATTTAAATAAATTAACCCATTGTTTGAAATGGCAAAGTTTTTTGATCACTTTTTTAATTAAAATTTAAAATATCATTTATTGAAAATATTTTTTCAAAATTTTTAGTAATAAATATAACCATTTTGGTAATGGGTGCAAAATCAACAACTTCTTTGCTTGATATTATAAATTTGGAAAAAATTTGGTGATAGGAGAAATTTAATAATTTTTTCTGTGTTTAATGTCAGAATAATATAAATTCATACGAAAAACTTTAGAAGAAAAATCCCAAAATTGTCATTAATTAAATTCCGAGTAATTTCTGGAATTCCCAGAATTACTGAATTTTAAATCGCAGGTTATGACAGGTATATAATACACGTAAATCACACATAATTTTTATAATAAATTCTAGTAAAAAAAGCTTTTGTATAAACATACATAAAAACAAACATACATATGTACATAAGTTATTATTAATCTGTGATGTATGACCAAACATTTTGCTTTCGGAGAAATAAATAATTTTTCCTTTTCATATTTATCATAATCACTGATGTTAACAAAATATTCAATCATGCTCATATAATTTGTTGATTCATTCATTTATTTAAAGACATTTCTTTGTCAGGAATTGTTCACCTATTAAATATGTTATTAAACGTAAATAAAATGTAAAGCTTACCATCCCTATTCCGATCGATGAATTCATAGACTGCTGTGAAGCCTGAATATTCAATACTTTCATCCGAATGAAAATGTAACCAAAGATATCGTTCCTTTGAAGTAATTTCAGGTGGGAAATCCGTACCACAATATTTTCCTATTAAATTTGAAAAACCATATTGTCCATCACGTATCTGAGGGTTGAGGAATCAATCGTTTGCATTTGATGTTAATGGAAGAGCAGCAGTTTAGACAAAACAACAGCAAAACCACATGAAAATATGAAAAAATAGTAATTAATTAGTAAAAAAGTAAAGAGATGTTTGATGCTTTTATGGTATTAGACTGGTTATCAACTTTACTTTTCCTGTAAAGGAAAAAACAGGAAAATTTATTTTTACTTTTGAAAAAAGATATTGATATTTGAATTAAACTCCTTTAGAAAATATAACAAGTTTTTTTAATATGCAACAATTATGATTATAACTAAATGCATGTACTCATTAAACTATTTGAATTTAATAAACTCTTACAAAACTAATTTTCTATTAAAATTTTCCTTTATAAACGTTTGTTAAATTTAATAATCGTTAATGAATACGGGGGGAAATATTTAAACAATTTTTTTTTGGATTGCATAAGAGTTTTCTTAGTTGATTCTTAAGAAATTTTTCTTTATTTTTCACAATACAACTTTAATTATTCTTATTTTACCCACACCAACATACTGAAGTGCTTAGGAAAAAGGCAGTAAATTACACTTACTGCCTTTTTTTAATTATAATGACAATAAATTCCTCAAATAATTTTCTACTCGTTAATTTGAAAATAAATCATTTGTAAAATATTTGAAATTAATAACCAAATACAAAAATACAAAATTAAATTTCAGTTTTCTCGGATTTTAGTTTTTACAATAAACGGCCTTTTCCCTAAGTACAGCAGTATAGGTAGAGGGGTAGTAAATGTTTGTACTAATGCGTGTAACATTTAATATACCAATCGACTCGGAATAACTTTCTAAAGCCATCTAACGATTTCCTTCAGGCTGGCTGGCCGGCTCACAGTGGGATGGTTGATGGCTTTTTTTGGACCAAAAAGTATTGGTCTTATATCAATAAAAGTTGGCAACGAACATTAAGTTGACTGAACATGTTCATGCATTTAATATAATGTATCTCACCATGTCAGATACAGGCAACGTATACAGGCTATTACCCTGTCTGGTCATCAACCTCAAAATATCTGCATATCCTGTTACATACATTACCCATTAGCAACTGGTGGCAACTAAAACCACAGTAAGCCGTAAATGGACCAACAAGCAGTCTAAGTTCCATCTTCGTAAGCAGAAGTAGCTTACCTGCCCTGCCACGTAACAGTGTCACAAATCTCTTGGACTGTCTTTATCCAGAGGTGGACGTCCATGTCTGAAGGAATGCACGTTGAGACTATTTTTGTAATGTCCCCCTAATGTGAACGACAGTAACTCTGAAGAAATGCCCTGCGCCTATAAATGGCCAGTGTGCGCCTCCGTTTGCCAACCAGTCAGCCCTTTCGTTGCCTACATAGCACTTGGCCGGGCACCCAATATTAATTCTAGTCATTGTGATTTTCCAGATCGTGCAGAGACGTTAAACCGTCCGCTACCAACCTGGACTTCACCTTCAAAGAAGACAGTGCTCTAAGAGCTGCTTGGCTTTATGACATTATATATATTCACAAACCCTTTGTCCTCCTCCCCATAAATTCCTTAGCGTCTATAAGGATGGCTTCGATCTCCGCCTGATATATCGTTGGATGTATGCCCATTGGTAACACGGGCCCATGATGCCCGCATCAAAATTTTTTTTAATATAGTATTGTTTGTCATACGAACAAAAACTTTAGTTATTCTGTAGCTATCATTTCTTTGACTAGATGACTTTTTTAGCATCTTCAACTAAAAAATTTTTCATATATTTTGCATTTATGACAATTAATTATTTCTTTACACAGTTCATCATATGAAACCGAAAACGAGCTCATTTTTAAATTGGAATACATAAAAATTTTAAAAAATTTTAAACTTTAAAATTGCAAATTCTAACTACAAAATGATAAAATAATTACTTGTTTATTCTGAAAATAATTTTTTCCCCCAATTGTTTATAAATTGTGGTAAAATATACGATGTCGATTGAAAACTTAAACGAGCGACAACCAGTCACTCATTATCGTTATCATAAATGCCCTACTAACTCTCGACTAGTGGGCCGTCAGGTTATATGTTTCATCGTGAAATAAATATGATGACACATCAATTATTTTAAAAACTAAACGCTCGTTTGAAAATAAAAATCGGCAAAACATATATATTAAGTCATAAAAATAAAGGTCTGTGCTGCTTCATTTGCTGCAAATGACAACAAGGCAGTAACCAAAACAGAATCAGATTTCAATATTAGATTTTGTGGAAAATATTTTATAAAACCATAAATTATATTAGTGGTGCTGCTTTAAAAAAATATTCAGTGTTGTTGTTTCAAGTTATATTAAAGGAATAATTACAAAGAAATGCCTATTACGTTTTCAATCGCTTGCATTGCCAATCGACTTGTCTTACTAAAATTTTTAAGTGGGACAAAAATCAGCTGTTTGTCGTCGTAGATGCGAGCGATCGTTAATGGTCTATATCGTAGGCCAAGCTGTTTGATTTTATTATTATTTTTCTAATCGTAAGTAGACATTCCCACTTTTTATTATACTTTAATTTATTTTTAACATACCAGCTCAAAATTTTCAATTCAAGCTAGAAATATATTGACGTAAAAGCCCCATAACTTCATAGAAAATAGAGAACTGAAGGAGAAAAGAAATGTTCATAAAATTGTAAGCTTTTAATTGTGGAGGTCCCATTCCAAAACTTTTAAAATATAATTCGGACACCGTAGGCTATATTTTTTTTTTATAAAATCAAAGAAAAACAAGGTATCCAAGATAGAAAAATTTTAGCTGGTCGGCTCCGGCTTCCCATGCAACAGCTATTGATAGTAGTTTACGTATTTTTAAAACTAATGAACAGCACAGAAAAAATTATTTATTTTCTCCAATCACCAAATATATACCAAATTCATTATATCAAGCAAACAATTTGTTGATTTTGCACCTATTACCAAAATGATTATATTGATTACTTAAAATTGTCAAATTTTGAATATATTTTTTCAATAAATTATATTTTCAATTTTAATTAAAAAAATGATCAAAATCATTTTTGATTAACAATGCAATGACAAACAATGTGTTAATTTATTTAATTAACTATTGACAATTCCCAACAACAATTCTACATGTTTTAATTATTTTATTTTAAACGAAAAAAGTCAATTAAGATTTTTTGTTATTTAATTAAAATTTTAATAGAAAATTTTTTTCAAAACAACTAAAATATTAATTAAATCAAAATTAAATTTTTAAATTTCTTTCAACTGAAAAAATAATTGATTTAATTATCACATTAAATTTAAATACTTTTTTAAACCATTTTTTTAATTGATAAAATACTTTTTCCTATTGGTATTGTAAGTGTGATATCGACTAATTTCGAATTAACAAAAAAATTGGTCTAAGTTAAAAAATTGGAATTAAAAATTACCACTTCCAACTTAGAAGTATAGGGTGATCCATTTCGAGGTTCCCTACTTTTTTAAAGAAAAAACACAGAAAATAAAAATTTAATGGGGAATGTTTATTATCATTTGAAAGAACATTCTTTGGCATCTATTTTTTGAAGATTATGTCTATCAAATGTTGGCCGTTGCTACGTCGCAGATGGTCCATCCGTTGAGTCAAGTTTTCGATGACCGGTTCGAGCATTTCGACTGGTAACTGGCGAATGACACGCGTGATGTTTTTCTCCAAGGCCTGAATCGAAGCGGGTTTGTCCGCATAAGCTTTAGACTTTACATATCCCCACAGGAAAAAGTCTAACGGTGTGATATCACACGATCTTGGTGGCCAATCGACCGGTCCAAAACGTGAAATTATGTGCTCACCAAAGTGTTCTCTCAATAAATCCATTGATTGATGCGATGTGTGGGAAATGGCGCCGTCTTGCTGAAGCCAAATGTCGCCGAGATCACGAGCTTGAATTTCAGGCATCAAATAGTCGGTTATCATGGCATGTAAAACAATTAAAATAGGTAATCATCCATTCAAGTCAAATTTCGAACGGTAACACTTAAGCACCCCATATATCAAACATCATTAAAAAAAATAAATATTTGGCATATCTATCAGAACTAAGTTATGACAAATATGAAGATATTTGGGCAACATTTTTTTTTGGTATATCCGCTTTACGAATAAAACCTCATAGATTTTACTTAAATATTTAAAAATTAAAATATAAACATTTCTGGAAAAAATGCATCTTCGGGTTTTTGAAATTGGGTGGTCGACAAATGGGTCTCTGGTAACACTGTGCGACTGTCTGGCTATAGATATAAATCTTGTGTGCAAACTACAGGTCGCAGTCTTCAAGATAATTTGGACAAATTTAATATATTCTTTTAGGTAACCCATTGAAAATTAGAGAATCTGTCTATAGAAGAGTCCACCAACATAATCTAATTATTATTAATAAGATTTCTCTATGGCGTACTTAATTCCCAATTATTATTTTTGATAAAAACACTGAATTTTATTGTTGAGGGGAAGTTAGTTTCTATGAGCATTTCGGTGGTTGCTTAGTATTTGGTTGGTATTTAGATACGAGAGAATCTTACATAGGTGTAGATATCCAGATAATATTCAGCACAAAGATCGCTTATATTAACCTTAACCGTATAATATTATTTGGCTTAGACGGGTCAATGATTGCCCATGAGTCCCAGTTAGGGCACGTTCTCAAAAATTTTTCTGTAAATACTATGATGTAGGATGTCATATGATTAGGCGGGAATGCCTGCACTTTCTAACTTGTTTTTTTTTTTTGCTTTTTTAGGCAAAACTGTATATTAGCAATAATTTTGTCTTTTTTAACCCTGGATGGTAACTGTTCGTCGAATCGACGAAGCTCATTTGCACTTTATCATATAACTTTTTTATGTGTATTACGCTATTTTTTCAACGAAGAAAGCTTTAAAAAAATAATACATTGAAACGTACAAAAATTTGTTAAAATTCAAAAAATCAAATTTAAAATTCATATCAAATTTTTAATCCTTTATTTTATTTTGTTTTTAATAAAATGCTTATATAAAAAAAATTTTATTGATTTTTTCTTTAAATATCGTTCCGCTAAAAGTTTTTTTTTTAAAGTTCGTCGATTCGACGAAGAGTTACCTTAATGTAATAAAATGAAGAGTCACCTTTCAGGGTTAAATCTTTTTGTATAAGAATGAAAAAATGCAGTAATTGAACTAAAAGCAATTCATGTTAACTCAATTTTTTTTAAGAATAAATAAATTAATGTTATTATCTTTATCTGGTTGTATTGATGTTGGAAATGAATTGCAAACATATTCGTTTAAATAAATGAAAAACATCGCAATTGTTCATCGCTACTTATACTCATTATCGAATTAAATTAAATAAATATTAAGTATACGCCACACTAGAGAAACCTTTTACATACACACACATGTGTAAACAATTTTGTTATTTTAAATTAAATGTCTTTTTTAAAGACATTCATTTGTTATTGAAAACATATCGGAGAACATTTTCCTCTTTTTTGCAAATTGAAATCAGTAAAAATATAAAATAAAGAAAAATTTTTTGCAAGTCAACATAATTTAAAGTATGAAATCGCATGGTTGTTCAAAAGGGAGTAAACAACATCTGTGGCAGGATGTAATATTTTTTTATATTCTTCTTTTTAAGAACATATTTTTTTCCACTGTTTTCATCTGCTCTTGATATTTTATTATTGAAGTAACCGAAAAAAATAACAATTGAAAAAGATGTAGTCGCAGCAGCACAATAGTTTTACATCATCTTGATAAAAAAAGAAATGAAAATATTGTATTTTGCTGAATACTTAAACCGAATTTCAGTTTATACTTCTTCATAGTTTTATGATTGGATTTTATTTATTTCTTTTTCACTGATATGTTGAGGTACTTTTGCATATTTATTGGGTTTATAGTTAATGGAAGAAAATTTTAAATGACTTGTAATTCAGGGAAAAGGATATTTTTTGAAAAAAAAATGATAATATATGTTTTCTGCCGGATTTGTTTTATGTTAGACGTTAGAATTTATTAAGAATTATTGTAAATTACATTCCTAGAATTCATTGTTTTATGGTAGAGTGTTCCTAGATTTTACTTTTCCTGTTTACTTGGACACTTTTCTTTGACAATGGGTGATTTATTAGAAGGTAACGTTTGAAAAGTAAAATTCTTTTCTATATAGCAAAAAAACTTTAAAGCTTTATTATTCAGAAGATTTATTTTGGCACTTGTTAGCCTTTGATTTTCAGGTTTTTAGTGATAAGTGTTGAGTATTCCTCTATACATACAAATGTTGATACGGTATTCTGTGTCAAATTACCATTATTGAGTGTTGAATATAGGAAAAAAGTAGAAATATTTATTTGCTTTTAACACAGTGTTTCTTAACCCATTAAAAGCCAACAGCCTTTAAAATTAAAAATCATTAATTATGTTTAAAAAAAATAAAAATAAAGTGTATTTTGAAGGATTTTGAGGCTGTACCCAAGCAGGTACAATGGCTCAATTCATGTTTTCAAATATGCTAATTTGCTTGTACGAAAATTTTGAAAAGAACTTTTTTTCTACGCACATAGCTACGTAACATAGTTTACAAGTTCATCGTATTCGGTTGTATCACTGAAGATAGAGTAAATGTTTTTCAATAATTTTCGGAAAATGGTTTCCAGCATTAGGTGCTATACCGATCGTTTAGATATTGATTGTTTCGATGGTTTAGTAGAAATTGCCGGACGATGGCACGATAAAACTTCAGTTAGTCCATTTTTGAGTTGTTGGCTTCCTTTAACAACTTCAGTGAGTTGACGACTATTGAACTCATCATTGATGTGAAAAGCGGCCACCACCACTGTATTTTGCTGAATACTTAAATGTTGTCATGTAATTATTTAGTGTTTGATCATGAAGGTCTACGCCACCCATTTCTGAACTGTTATCTGCAATAGATTTGGCTGACTCTTATCTTGGCTTTTTCGCGCGAGCACCATCGAAATTAACGAAATTCATCGGTTGATCCGACGGTTACAGCGTTGTTATCAGTCCATTTCACAAAAATAAATAAGTGAATGAAACATTCTCCTTATGACCATTTGTGAGAAGTTTGACTTGATGTTGAGTGCTGGATTCTCCTACGCAGCCCTTGAAAAGCGTCTTCGCTATCCTCTATATTACCCGGAATATCTAGCGGCATGATGTTAGCAATAATATCCTCAGCATCACCATTTTCCTTGTCTGTATTGATACCTGGTGGAATATACGCTACATCAAAAAAATTATGATTTGAAGCCCCTTCCATAAAATCCAAAGCGCTGTCTTAATAATATAAAAAATCTAATCAAAATATATACGTTATCAGCCACTGAACCCAAGCGAGTACACTGTTTTTAAAACTTCCCTTTCGCCTTGGAAATCACTTTTTTATGAAAAAAAAAACTTTCAAATTATAATTAAACAAGCCTTTTTATTTACAAATTAAGTGCAAAGTTTTTAATTGTTATGCTATAAACTTTTGGCAGAGTCAAACAATCACTGACCTACCCGAAATGAGAAAATCTGATAAAGGCTAGACAAAATAAAGCAAAATTCGAAATACTTTTATTTGCTGCCGCTACATTTTCAATTTGTTTTTATTAAGCAGATTACACTAAACATAAAATCAAAACATTACCTGAAAAAGACGCGTTTCTTACTGGATTTCTGGCAATTCAAATATGAGAGTTTTTCTGCAACTGTGTGAGTGCAATGGCCAGTAATGGGTTAAGAGAAATTGCTAACAAATTTAAAAATTAAAACGTATATTTACTATTTTTAATTAGGCTTAAGTTCATTAAATTTAATTTTCATTAAATTATTTTTATGAAGAAAGGAATTTTTACAACATGGAAGATTAATTAAAATTGTTATTGATAATTTTCATTCTTGACTGACCTGGGATTCGAAGCCAGGCTGGCTGGCGTGTGATTCGAACCCAGGCGGCTGGTTACCCTGATATGTTTCGACCTCAACCACTAGGTCTTCTCAAAGGGATTTGCCGTCTTACACTCGCAGCCATCGATGACTGCTGACGTCAGTAGTCAAACATCAATCCTTAAACCAAATTGTATTTTAACCTTTGGTAGATCGAAATTTGCTTATTGAATGATTATCCATTTTTAATTGATCTCACATGTTTTCCTTACTTCTGTTTTTTCCGTACTTTTGTCAAGAATTCTTCTTGAAGTCCAAAGTACATTTTTTGTTTATCATGTTTTTTGTCTTTCTTTTTTCTTGTTGACATTTTTCAGCACAACTTGAAGGACAAATGAACACATAGAGCTTGTGCCTTAGCTTTAACAATAATTAGTATTGTGGTTATTTTGTTGAACTATTCATGGTTTTTAATCCAAATTTTTACTATTTTTAATTAGGCTTAAGTTCATTAAATTTAATTTAAATTTCGAATCCCAGGTCACTCAAGAATGAAAATTATCAATAACAATTTTAATTAATCTTCCATGTTGTAAATATTCCTTTCTTCATAAAAATAATTTAATGAAAATTAAATTTAATGAACTTAAGCCTAATTAAAAATAGTAAAAATTTGGATTAAAAACCATGAATAGTTCAACAAAATAACCACAATACTAATTATTAAAACGTATATTTTGGTTGGGCTTTACAATATCTTGACAAAACATACATTTTCTTGACTCTTGACAAGCAATGACAATTCGGGTAAATCAAGATCGTCTGGCAAGCCTAGTGTTTGTCCACAAAGGTTCTTTTCAGGGACCGAAAATAACAATTATTTTGAAATTTTAAAAAAAAAAAAGCATATAGAAGTAAATACTGGCAAACTGATTCAAGTTTAATATATTGATCCTAATGAACTTCTATGATAAAATATAATGATTTTTAAAGTTTGGATTTTTATTTTTTAAATCAACATTACAGTTATTTTATTATATATATTTTTTTGGGCAAAAGTAACAGTTATTTTTTGAACAATTATAGCAGTTATTTTTTGATTTTTATTTTTTCGATCAAAAATAACAGTTATTTTATGATTTTTATTTTTTGAACAAAAATAACAATTATTTTTTGAATTTTATCTTTTCGAGCAAAAATAAAAGTTATTCTTTAAATATTTATTTAAATATGTGATCATCATTGGGATATCTTATAAATATTTAAAATCAACTAAATAATTATAACACATACATTTCTAAATTACTTTTAATAACTTTTATTTTTGCTCGAAAAATAAAAATTATCAAATAACTGTTATTTTTGATTGAAAAAATATATATCAAAAATTAAATGTTGTTTTGTTCAAAAAAATTAAAATCAAAAACTAGCTGTTATCATCTGACTTTTATGAAAAAAAAAACGAATAACTGTTACGGTCCCTGGTTTGTTTTAATAAAGCTTTACCTTATGTGTCAGAAAATTACCCAAATGCAGAAGGATTCATTATAAAAAAAGTTTGAATTAATGTTTTCTGCAAATAAATACTGACCTGAATATTACAAAATAAAAGAAAAAAAATTTACTTTGACTTAACAAAACTCATAAAGTCAACTTTGCAATTACACTGCACAATAACCTTTCGAATTTTTAGTTTTCTTTTACACATGCTGGTGCAAAATTTTGTTCTCTTTTAACTCCCCATTTTTACCCATTATTGTGGAATAATGGGTAAAAATGGGTTTTAAATAATCTCACGAGCCAGGGCCGATTGGCGCCGTGTATTTAAATAGTTGTTTTAATCAAAATAAAAACTAAATCGTCATGAAAATAGAGTTTCATTACTTTTTAGTTTATTGGTAATAAAACAGGAATTTATGGATAGATTTTCATGAAGTAAAATTTATTTTATTTCTCAAAGATGCAGCTTTAGGATAAAGTACTTAAACTGGAAAGTATTTGTTGATTTAAATTTTTTATGAATCTTTTGAGTTCGAAAATTTTATAATTAATCAAAAAAATATATATATATATATTGTTTCCACTTGTGCTTCAATACCTCCAAAACTAATGGGAACATCAAAAAATTAGATAGGAAAGATATAAATCTGGCGTAATTTAAAATTTTTGACAGATTGTATAACAAAATCGAGTACGTCCTTCCAAACTTACGACAAGATGTATGGAGCAGCTTCTTCAAAAATCTCGATCTTTAGAAAACAATTTTTAAAAAAAGAACCTTATCGTATAATTTGAAATAATGATGATTTTTGCAGTTAGGTTACTAAAGCTGATCAAAAAAATGTAGTGTGTATTTAAGAAAAAACAAAATATCGCATTTGTTGTATAGTGTTGGATTTCATATAAATTTTATATGAAGATTGGCGGTAAAGCTAAAATTGTTTTTGCTATAAAATCGTGACGGTACCTTAAGTGACCATGCCATTTAAGGATATGATGCAAGTGTTTTCATATATTAAAACAAAAATAAAATTGAAAATGATGTCGCTTAAGCTATTTTTGCAGTAAGAGTTCGATATTATTGTTTAGTTAAATAAATAAGTAAATGTGGAATTGTGGAATTGTGGAATTAAAAAGTTTTTCTTTTCCAATGTGTAGTGGAGTTTCAAAATTTTCAGTAAAAGCAAAACTAATTTTAATTTTTTATTAAAGGTATATGAAAAAGAATTTTTAAACCAAACGTTTCATTACCAAAAAGGTAGCAAAAAAGCACGATATCTTTACAGAAAAAAATTATTTATTTTGAGTTAATCTATATGACGTAGTGCAATATGTTACTTGAATCGCTCAGTTTTATAATCCTTACACAAATATAAAAAAAAAAAAAAAATTTATTGTTTGTTCATTATTTAAAAAAAAAAGTTAGTTTTATTGTTTAATTTGTTTCGCTGATGATGATACACACTGCTGTATCGAAATATTGGAGTTATAAAATAAATGTAATAAAAATTTTTATATAAAAAAGAAAAAAAAAAATCTCAAGCTCAATAAATTATACAACAAAAAAAAAAAAAAAATTAATTGAGATCAATATGAGTCATACTATTAAGATTTATATCTGAAGTTACATAAAATAATTTACCAAAAAACATTAAGACTAAAAATAAAGTAATAAAACTTAAAATAATGAGTTCTAATTCCACATTAAGTTTTATGCATCTGGGAAAGAGGGCACCAAGGAACTCCTCGAACTGGTAGAATGAGAAGACATTATCCACCAGAAGGTGCTGCTTAAAAACAAGATCAGATGTTAAGACCAAGAATACGGCTAAGAACGAAGAAGACCTGCCACTTATAGGTATCCGTAATTGCCGTACTTGGAAGAAAGGCACTTAAGTGTAAAAATGAAAATCAAAGAACACTGAAACTTAAATTTTGTATTTTGTTGTTACAATTAAAATATTTGACAAACTTTAGAAATTGTTCTAACATTTTTAATGATTTATTTTATAATTACTGAGTAGAAAATTATTAAATAAATTTATTGGCATCAAAATTAAAAAAAAGCAGTAACTGAATTTTATCGCCTTATCCCATAGCACGGCAGTATCAAACATAAGCGATTATTTAAAGTACCTTAAAATGAATCACTTTTGTATAACTTTCTTTCTAGCAGTCAAAACCGATAACAAAAAATAAAATTAAATAATTTATATGCAAAATTTATGGTAAAAATTGAATTGTAAACGTATTTATGTGCAGACTTTATAAAAGAAATAAAAAAAAAACATCAATATAAAAATATGTTTCTATATACATAAATACATTAAATTAAAAAAAAAACACACTCAAAATGTGACCAGTTCAAGAACTTGAAGTCTCTTATTTATGCTCAAGGATTCTTTTTATATATTTGTGGTATAAGAACAGAAATTTTTTCTTTAAATATAAACAATTTAGAGAAGCAAACACTTCAAAAAATGTATATCACATCGGTCCCATTTTCCATTCCCTTCAATTTAAATAAAAAGAAAAATCTTGAACTTTTACTTGTGTTACTTTGTATGAGACACACGTTGGTATGCACCAGTAATTCGTATCCAAGACCCTCCTTCCGTTTTGTTTTTCGCTCCCATCATGTTTTCTTTCAAATTTATTTTAATGCTTTTTTTCGTTTTTATTTTGTTTATGTTGCCTTTAGCTAATTTATGTAATGTTTTGTTTTTTTTTTCTTCTTCTTTGCTTTATTTCTACTTTAAATAAGCTTTTTTTACAAAACAAAACTAAAAAAGGACAATACTCATGTACTGCACTCAACTGTAAAAGTAAGTATAAATATTTCAAAGGAAAATTCAAATCAGAAATATCTAGAGTAAAAAAAAATAAATAAAGCAAATACATGTGATACTTTTCACATGTATTTTTCAAACATTTTTAATCCTTTTCCATAGAGTTTTTTTTAAGTAAGAACGCTCTTAAAATTACACTCAGAGAATGTTGAAAATAATATTTTAATTTAAAATATTAAAAGGAGGATTAATTTTTAGAGTTTTTTTTTGGTTGAAAAATATGTACGTGCATGTATGTACTCGTATAATAATTTCTATACATTTCTTTATTGTTAAAATGGTTATTTTACTAAAAATGTGCTATATATATTAAAAAGGGGAAGCATTTTTAAGTCGCGCGAAAAACTTTTTCTCTAGTTTTTATAAAGTTATATAGTTATAACTATAAAATACATGAATAAGTAAAATGTTATTTTAATTACTTGCTGTAAGATGCAATTTGTGCATATAATTTATGATTTTAAACATCTTTTTTATTTCCGTACAATAATTAGAGCAAAATCTAAATTGTTTTAAAGTTTTTTAACAACTTGCATTAGGGCTTTGAATTTTCCAGAGTATTTCCATTCCCGAGAGCATTCAGAATTTTCACAAATTTTGTTTTAAAGAATAATATGAAAAATTAAATTGGATATAATCAATCATTGACAATGAATTGTAACTTTAAGCAACAAAATGTGGCTAAAGAGAGGACATTTAATCGCTTGTTCAATTTCGGTCAGCTTGCATTTAATTTTAAAATGCTTTACATCTTTTTTAAATCCCCTGATTAAATCGCAAAAAAGTTTAGAAAACAAATCGGCAATTTACTTATAGGAACTTTAGAGCCGATTTCTTTTAATATTTGCTGTAAATCAGAAGATTTGACATTCTTGTTTTATTGTGTTAAACATTTTATAAATAATTGTTCCGACAATAAGTCACCTATTATAAAAAGTAAGTTTGCGCCAAATCCACTACGAGATTAAGGAATAAATCCAATACGAAAATTCGAGATTGTTGTGTTTATTTCAATTAAATGAATGTAACTAAATTCGATATAATCGGATGGATATGAATAAAAATTGGATTTTTTTTACCCTCTACCACCACTAGTGCTAAATAAGGGTATACTAAGTTTGTCATCCGTCTGAAACTTTTTTATTATACATCTAAGACCCCTTTAAGTATATATATATTCTGGCACCTCGAGTAATTCTATGTCGATATAGCCATGTCTGTCTGTCCGTATGTCCATATGTTGAAAACACGCTCACTTTCGAAATACTCAAAAGAAGAGAACAAACTTGGTGTCAAATTGCTTGTATTTAGTTATCATAAGCAGCTTGCGATTGAAATCCAGCGAAATCGGTTAAGTAGGATCAGAGCTTTGAATAAAAATGTAGACCCACCACCTTTAAAAAATATTTATAATTTTATTACAAAAACTAACATAAATGGTGGAATAATGCACGGAATGATTTAAAATCGCACTGCCAAATTTCATAAACATCGATCCATAATTTACCCAAAGCCCCATATAAACTCTACTCTTGGGAAATAGTTTATTACGCCTTAACCCTAAGATTATCGGTAACTCTTTACCACTAAGTTCTCCTCTTGGTCTGGCCAGACCACAATTAGAATAGCTAAAAACTCCCAATTAAAACTAAATAAATATATTTTTTATTGAACGTATGCTTATTATATTAGATTATACGTATTTAATTTAATTTTCATTATTTTCCCAGGAAAAACTTTTTGAATTTTGGTAATAGGTCGTAGTTATTTCAAACGTTACCTAGTAAGTAGTTGTCATTACAATTGTCATTATTCTGAAAACCTCAATAAGAACTTGCTAGTAATGACCTCAGTAAGTACTTTTCACTACTTTTATTTTCAGTTATGAATATTTGCTTACTAATAATCCGCTAAATAACTACTTATTAGTTGACTTGTTTTCAGTACTGAATATTTACTTACTAGTAACTAGCTTCATAACTACTTATAAGCTCTATTACCTTGCGTCAATTAAATAAAAACTAGTTAGTTTTTGGATTCTAGTAAGTATATTGTAAGTACTTACAATTCAACTTACTGGTTTTTAAATAATAACTAGATATTTTGGGACTTCTAGTAAGAGTATTGTAACTACTAAAATCTGTGGACAACTCAAACAAAAATAAGTAGTTATTGAGCCGAAAAATAAGTAGTGTTTATATTTCTCCAACATTACTTGCTAACTAACCAGGTAAGTAAAGTTTTTGCTGGGTTATTTATTTTACATGCAAGTCATCGAAAATTTATTCTTTAATTTCTCAAGTTGCTTTTTCGAATCTACCACAGTTGAAACGAGTTTTTCGTTGGGTTTTTGTAGTTAAATTGAATTAAGCGCATAGTGGGCCGTAATTTTCTGATTTGATTCAAACTTGGTTCATTAGATTTAGAACATATCATTTATAGAATTCACGTTTTTGTATTTTTTTTTTTTTATATGTTGTCCTATTTGAAAGATATTGGAAGCAAAAACAAATTGGTCTAGCCAGACCAATAGGGTAATTTAAAAGACTTTTACATAAAAATAGAAGTTTCATTCGATTCGGCACATATCAGTTATAGAATTCACGTCCCTATTTTTTCGATTTTTTGTTATATTCGAAAAATATTGCAAGCAAAACACAAATTTGATCTGGCCAGACCAAGACGGTAATCCTAAGGTTAAACCGTAAAAAATAGTTATTTCATAAAAAAATTAAGTACGTTACAGTTTTATAGGACTATAAGTCACACTGGTAAATTTCGTGAAGATCGGTCCAGAATTTACCATAGGCCGCATACAAACCCTACACTCGGAAAAAGGTTAAGTACGAATAATACCGTAATAAATAATGCTATCATAATAACACGTAAAGCTTTCCAGTTTTACAGGATTAGAAATCACAGTGCCGAATTTCATGAAGATAGCTCCGCAACCTACCCTAGGCACAAGTATAACATTTTCTCTCGGTAAAGAGCTTAGTACGCCTAAGCCCTTAGTTAATAACGCTATCATAATAACATTTGGTACGTCGCCGATTTATAAGACTGGAAATCTCATTGCCAAACTTCATAAAGGTCGGCTCATAATTTACCATAGGCCCAAAATAAAACCCGCTCCCGGAAATCAGTTACGCACTGTTATAGAACTAGAAATGACACTGCCAAAAATATTGGTCCATAATTTAATATAGGTCCGATATAAAGCCCCCTCAAGCAGATATAGATATTGCGGTAAAATTTGTTCCTACTTAGCTTCATATGGCCATACAAAATGTCATGCACTTTTCTAATATATGGTCCATAATTTACCTTAGATCCCATATTAGGCAGACTTCTGAAATTCATTGTAAATGCTAAAACTAATTTCACTGCTGTATTGAAATTTATTCTAATTTATGTTTTTAATACTAGAAATCACTCTACAGAATTTTGGGATGATTGATGCATAATTTACCATGAGTCCAATAAAAATTCCTCTCCTGAAACCCATTTTAAATCGGATAAAACTGTTACGAATCATGATATTTTACTCAAGCTAGTTCAAATTTCTAAAAAGAAAAGCATAGAACTTTCCGATTATAGGTTAACAATTTAATATAGGTCTAAACCGCAAACGTCCGTTTTTATAAATATCAATTACTAATATATAGATACCATATAGAGATACCATATATTTTGCTGGATTTTTTTTCTTACTCATGTGCTGATTTACTTTACAAACACTATGCTTCACAATAGAAAAATAATAAAAACTAATAATGTTACTTCAAGCGAACATTAAGGATACATACTAATGATTTACCAACGTATTTATAAACGATTATTAAATTTAACAAACGTTTATTAAAAAAAATTTTCATACAAAATTTGTTTGTAAGCCATTATTAAATTTAAAATATTTTTATCAGCCATGTTATGGAAGTCGAACTCGAGCCAAAATGAAATCGAATAAATTTTCAGACCGATTTTGTTTCAAAGGTTCATAAAAATTTTCCGTTTTATATACATCATTCTTTACGCTCAACTTATATTTATTAGAATTACTCTAAAAATCATAAAAAACTTCGGTCCTTTAAAAAAAAAATTACATGAAAATTTCCTTCGATTCAAATTTTACTCGATTTCCATTTCTATACCATGGCCGAATGAATACAGTCATTGATATTTATGTTCAAATCTCATTCGATCGTAAAGATGGTAATAACTCAAAATTTCATAATTTTCTGTAGAAGCAAAACTATTTTGAATTTTATAATAAAGGCATATTAAAGAGAATTTTTAATACAACCGTTTCATTAACAAAAAGTTTTTAAACTAGCACCATATTTTTACAGAAAAAATAAAAATATTGAGTTAATCCCTTTATGATCAAGTGCGATATGTTATTTTCCTTACAAAAATATCCAAAAAGAAAAAATTTAAGTTTTAGTTTCCAATTTAAAAAAGAACTTGCAAAAAAAATTTGCATATTAGTACAAGTGTTACCACAAGGAAAATTTTAAATTACACTTAAAACGTGGCAAAATTACCCGATTTAAATTAGATTACACATGAATAAATTGGTGTTTTATTTTATAAAAAGGAACACATATATATATAAATTCATAGAATCAAGCAAACAATTTTTTTTTACTTTGCACCTATTTCCAAATCAATAAATATGTTTTTTAATTTTAGTTTAAAAATTATCAAAAAACTTTGCCATTTCAAACAATGTGTTAGTTGATTGAATTAAATATAGCCCAGGTTTTGACAATTCCTAACAACAATTCTACAAGTTTTAATTTAAATGAAAAAAAGTAGTATAGAATTGAGTGTAACACACTTTCTAAGTGCGCTAAGTACTTTAAGCAGACGTGCTGTTGCTTACTCTGTAATGTATAGTGTGGTGGTGCGCTATAAAGTGAAAACAGGAGAAAAACTTTATAAAATGTGTTCCTGTACTTATTTTGTTGTTAAAGAAATTGGTATTGTATGTTAAGGTTCTGGTATAACTAAAATTAGAATATTATACTAATTGTCATAAATAAAAGAATAAACAAAAAAATACGAAAAGGGAGATACTTCCTCGTATAATTTGTGGGTTGGTGGTGAGCAATAAAAAAGTGGTCATGTCTATAAAAAGGCAAAATAAAACCGTATATATACGGCCATGTTCTGACATTCGCACGATTTGAAATCGCAAAACGCCAGATTTATTTTACGGTATTCTGAAACTTGTGAGTTTTTCTTATGCTCTGCCATATAGTTCCCTTGAGAATACTCTTGCAATTTGAAGTCGACAAACTTCTTGCGATTGCGATGTACAGAACACCCATTAAGCGATTTCAAGTCAGAATCGCAAATGTTAAGCGGTTTGCGATTGTCAGAACATCTCCATTAGTTCCGAGTACTCCTTACTCACAAAGTATGCCAACGTATTTCAGTACGTGTAACGCACGTTCGTCAATGGCCTATTTTCGAAATTAATATTAACCGATTTAAGGGCGAATTTACCCCCCAAATATGTGCAAAAACTCTTATTTGTTAAGCTAAATGAATTTTGTTTTATTTTATTCAATTTAAAAATTACTGTTTCTTAGAAAAAAAATTTAAAAAGAAATCAGAAAAAATAACTATTGTTTCTGAGGGATAAATAAGAATCAAGAAATGTGTGCTGTTTTCACAACACAACACAGAAAAAATTATTAAATTTCACCAATCACCAAATTTATAACAAATTCATAATAAAAAAAAACAAGTTGTTGATTTTGCACCTATTACCAAAATGATTATATTGATTACTAAAAATTGTCAAATTTTGAATATTTTTTTTTCAATAAATTATATTTTTAATTTTAATTAAAAAAGTGATCAAAATACTTTCAAATTTTAAACAATGTGTTAATTTGTTTAAATAAATATTGACAATTCACAACCACAATTCTACATGTTTAAATTATTATATTTTAAACGAAAAAAAGTCAATTAAGATTTTTTGTTATTTAATTGAAAATTTATTTTAAAACAACTAAAAAGTTAATAAAATCAAAATGAAATTTTTAATTTTCTTTCAATTAAAAAATAATTGATTCAATTATCACATTAATTAAATTTAAATACTTTTAAAATTTTTAATTGATAAAGCAGCTTTTTCTGTGCAGTGATTGAACGTGTAGTAAAATTTATATGAAAAGCATTCAGTTTTTTTTAATTGCTTTTCATATAAATTTTACTAAACGTTCAATCACTTGTGTTGTGAAAACTGCACAATAACGTTTATTTTCTTAAAAATGAATAATAATTAAAAATAATTTTTATTAATAAAACGCATCAAATAATCGATAAATTTGATTCTTTTAATAAAACTGTAACAAGGATTATCAAAATGAAATAAATAAAGTTAAATTAAATAAACGAAACGGAGAACAAGCTTTTTGTTTCGATTTATTAGGTTTTTTGTCTTGTTTTTTTAACGATAAAAATACGCAGAAAGAAGTCCTTCAAACCGGGAAGTGCCCATACAAAAATCATGCATCCTATCAGCAGGTATGTAAGCGAACATTTTGCATTTTAATAGTAAGTACCTGCTCCATTTTACTGATTGTAAAACAGCCTTGTTAATAAAATTGTGTGATTACACACTTTTAAATAATTTATTTAGCATTTCGAGATATAATTTAGTTTTCCCCGAATTGTTAAAAAAAGTTGAAAACTAGATTTCGTTAAAATTCAATAGCAGTTTAAATATGTTTTTTTTTTTAATTTTAACTGAAAACAAGTAAGATTGCTATATTCGGCGGTGCCGAATCTTTGATTCCCTCCACCGACAGTCAAAATATTTCAGGGGTGGGCACTATATAGTTCTAAAAATTATTAATAAATCTTTATAAAAACGGACGTTAGTATTAACATTGCAAAAGTCCGTAACAACAAAATTCGATATCGATTTTTTTCATTGACTTTTGTTCTTTTTATTAAACTTCACGTTCACAAAAAAAAAAAAAAAAAAAAAAAAATGGCGACTTTACTATAGAAACTAAAAAGCCAAGTACACCTTGTTGTTATTGATTTTATAAAGTTTTTTGCTTCCCCTGTAAAAAACAAACTAAAAAGTGTTGTTATGCCCTTTTGCATTATAGGTCGCGATATGTTACATTAGTAACCGATAGTCAGAAAGCTTATGCTTTTTCTGCCAGTCATATAAAACTTAATTTGAATAAACTTGAGAAAAATATCATGATTCGTAACAGTTTTGGCCGAAATAGACCCATGGTAAATTATGGACGAATCATTACAAAATTCCGTAGAGCGATTTCTGGTATTAAAAACCCTTAACTAGAAAAATATTCTATTCAGAAGCGAAATTTGTTATAACGTTTTGTAGTTTTAAAGCGGTTTTCAGAAGGCTGCATAATATGTGACCTAAGGAAAATTATGGACCGATTACAACAAAATAAAATGGTATTATTTCTGGCTATTTGAAGGTAAATTGGACCACATTTTACCACAATACCTATATCTGCTACGGTCTTAGAAGAATTAAAATAATTTTCCAGAGTGGGCATTATATGGGGAATATGGTGAACTATGGACGGATCGTCATATTTTCTACTGTGATTTAAAGCCTCATGAAACTTCACGAAATTTAACAGCATGATTTCTTTTCATTTGTGCAAAATCGTATATCAATCCGCGCATTATGCTATAATTTCTCTTTATTTTTATAACAAAATTATCAATTTTCTAGGGTGGTGGTTCCACATTTGGATTCATAACTCTTGTCCTATTTAACCGATTTTGCTGGATTTAATTTCCAAACTGTTTAGCATAACTAGAAGCAATTTGACACCAACATTGGTCTTTTTGGGCTTTTTGAAAGCGATCGTGCTTTCAACAGACGGGCGGACACAGCTAAATCGACTTTAAATTGCTCAAGTAGCCAAATATATACACTTTAAGGGGCCTGAGATTATTAAAAAAGTTTCGCACGGATTGACAAACTTAGTATACCTTTATTTACCGCAACTGGTGGTGGAGAGTATAAAAAACTACTTGTTCCTATTATATCTTTCAAAAATAATCAACTGCCATTTTTCGAGTGTATCGTATTAGTGCGAATATGTTTGCAGGTGGTATCTATGCAGTAAAGTCAAATAAACATATGCTGACTATATGGAATTGCCCAAAGGAGTCCTTGACCCACTAAATAGTTGTGAGAAAAAAGTAATAGAAGTAGAAAAAAAAAGAAATATGTTCAACTTTTATTTCTTTTCACTTTTTCAGACTTTTGCTTGTATGAGTTCGGGGTAATAATTATCTACCTTCTGCTGCTTTCAACTTTGGCATGCTAGAAAAGTAGTGTGAATATAAACAAATTCCTTTTAAAATTTTCACAAAGTTTAAAAATTGCAGTTCTGTTTAAATTCCTAAAAAAAAATTTATATAATAAAATATAGAGGACATAAACGTGATTTTAGAAATAGTTTGAATTGGAGCAGGTTTAAAGGTAAAAATAATAAAAAAATTTAAAGAAATGTAACAAATCACAAATTACTATAACAACAATGACAACTTGAAACGTTTACGTTTGTACTTTTGCTAAAAATTTCGTCAATTACACAATTACTCCATAAAAACAATTGATACCATTTAAAGTGGATTTTTCTGCAGAGCAGTTACATTTTTTTTTTAAAGATTTTTGGCTTATTATAAAGCTCCAATAATATTGATATACTAAGACTAGTTGCATCCGCTTGCTGGAGAGAAAGAACGTATGGTAATCAGAGGTTGCTACTCCTTTTAACTTCATCCTAAGCAAGCCCACGGATCAAACAACATCCCAAATTAAGATCGATAACCCTTTAAGGTAATTTTCATTTTTAGATGGGAATGAAAATGGGGTTTTGACATTACAGTTTACGCAGACAAATATAAAATGGTCTCTGGAGTATTCTCAGACGAAGTCAATAGCATCAACTCATACCGTCTGATTAACAAGGCCAGTATATTCGAAGCAGGAATATTGGCTATAAGAAAAGCCAATATTTCTGTAATAAGAGAAACCAAATTTCACGTAAGAAGATTAGCCCTTTTGTTGACAGTCGAGCGGTACTCAGATTGAATTTTACTCCTCTATTCTATTGTGTGTAGGCAAAAACGCTTTATTCAATATCCGCTATCAAGTTGACAATAACACCCAGCGCCAATTGATTACTTGGTCAACGAACAAGCGGATATTTTGCCGTTTAACAAATTCAGCAGGAAGGAAAAATTGTATTTGCTACATATATTTACAAACATATTTTTTAGAATTTTATAACCCTTAATCAGCAGTGGTGTATGAAGTTATACTAAGTTTGCCATTCCATGTGAATCTTTTTTTAATATTCATCTAGGATCCCATAACGTATTTGTAATTGTGAGTCCTTCGTTTTCTAGATCTTCTAGGCTGTTTGTGGCTTAATTCCAGCAGAATCGCTTCAGAATGATAAAGAGTTATGCACCCAAATGTGGAACTACCTCAATAAAAACTCAACAAAAACTTACAAAGATTTGTGGCAAAATGCACCCATTGTCATTAAATTTCAACAAATTCGTTTTATAAGGCACCAAATTTCGTGAATATCGGTCCATAATTTACCTACGGCTCGATGTTTAGATTATTCTCGTAAATCGTGTAAGTTTGGCTAAAAGTGTAACGAATAATGCTTTTGTGGTGCAATTAAGCATAATACACATTCATAAGACTCAAAATTACTTGAAATGCCGCATAAAAAGCATAATCTAGGATAACACTTTACTACGCCCTTAACCGCAAGACCTTATAGTATTATTGTAATATTTACACTTCAGTTTGCTAAGACAAGAAATAAAATTTTGGAAGATAAGTCTATAATTTATCATAGGCCCTATATAAGGCCCATTCTCAAAAATGAGCTTAATAAGTCTTAAACTGTAGCAAATTTTAATATTGTGGTAAAATTAAGTTGGATTAAACTACTAACACAGTCTAGACAATAGTCCGACATAGATTTACTAAAGTTTGAAAAAAGATTTTCTTCAAAATTTCCCGGGAATCCCGCAATTAATTTTCGGGAAATCGGGAATTGAAAACAATTGAAAATCCTGAGAATCCCGAAAAAAAACTCTAATTAACAGTTAATACATTTTTTGCCATGGAAATTTATGATGCGAAGTTTCCATTGTATTTATCAAGCTTAGTCTTGGTTTAATTGATGTTTTTTTCCGCCAAAATGTTCCGCCTGAAAGTTTACGTAAACAATAGCTATCATGAACGACAAAGTGACCATTAAGTTTTCTCCATTATTGCAATTGTCTGATAAAATGAAAAAAATTAATTTATATACTGTAGCAACATTGCAGTAGATAACGATATTTTTCGGTTTTAAAATACGAAAGTAACTTTAGTTAAGAATTAGTTTTACTTTTATTTGTTAGTAATTTTATTAGTTCAAATTGTTACTGTATTAGTTATGCATATTTTTAATGTAAAAATCACTGTACATAATTTTCTAGTAAAAATGTAATGTTAAAATTGTTATACATAATTGTACCCACTGTAATTCTCAAATATTCGATAATAATCTTAAAATTATTGTTAATCCTTAACATATGCTTTAGTTTCTTGATTTATAATAGCTCAATTTAAACTCAGCCATTGTGTTCATGCATAATGATATTAGCTGTTAAGATAATAAAAGCTCAAATGGTCCAGACAGTTTGAAATTGTTCCAGACAGTTCGAAAACGTCGAATTATCTAGAGCTATCTAGACGTCAGCGCTCGAACAGAGTCTAAATACTCGTGAAGGTTGGCATCGTTACCTACAGAAATTCACATTGCGTTTTTAAATTTCAAACGATTCATTGATTGTGGCGTTGAAAATTTTAAAACGGTACATAAAGTTTGTGAACTGAAAAAGTTTCTTGTTGTGTTTTTTTTTATTTTATTAAAGTTGCAATAAAAGAACTCAAGAGGTGACAATGACTTACTTTTGTTTATTTCTTTAATTAAAAACTGAAATGAGTTTGTGTGCTTTATTTTGGTTTTTAATGAAAAATTGTTTTGTTTTTTGTGTTAAATTGTGTGTTTTTTTTTAAATTGCTTGAATAATTTAATTTGACATAAAATATTAAAGAGAAACAGATCAACAAAATAAATACACTGAAACAAAATCAGTTTAGGTTACATGGACTTGTTTTCAATGATAACTGGTTTAAAAATAAAACTGAATATAATATTCCAATAGAGTGCAAGTGGATTTTGTCACTGGGGAAAAAATGTTCACTTGCGGTGGACAAGTTGAGTTTTTCACCATTACATGTCATTGCAGATATAGAGCAATGTTACCAGGCAATGGACAGTAACATAGACAAAAAGAAACACATCGCTAGAACTAAAGTAGCAAACAAGGTAACAACTTTTAAAAGAAACATTAAAAACACAGAAAAGGACAAATTCATTGTTACAATTTTTGAAAAAACGAGAAAATTTTTACGTAAACACATCGACGTTATTGTTGTACAAGCCGATAAAGGGAACAAAACCGTGCTGATGTATAAAAACGAATACAAAAAGAAGATGGAAGTACTACTAGAAGACAAAAACACATATAAAACTATAAGAGTTGAACCTACATTGAAACTACAGACAGAAAACAACAACATTGTTTCAGATTTATTTAAAAACAACCATATAGACTCTTGGCAAAAACGCCAACTTTTTTGTTTCGCCGCTACGGCACCCAGAACTTACGGGTTACCAAAAATTCACAAACCTGATACCCCCTTCGACCTATTGTGTCATCAGTCCAGGTACCGTGCTACCACATGTCTAAATACATTGGAACAATTTTAAAACGTTTAATCTCTGAAACGTATAATATAAAAAACTCAATGGAAGTTAAAAAACAACTTACCAACATAAAACTTGATAGATCGGAAACAATTGTATCATTTGATGTCATCTCATTATTTACTAACATTCCAGTTAGAACGGCAATAAGAACAATAATGGGAAAATGGAACGTAATAAAAAATCACACAAAAATGTCAAGCTCTCAATTTCTTAAAATTCTCCAATTTTGTCTCAATGATAATAATTATTTTATATACAAAGATAAAATATATAACCAAATTTTTGGCATGCCCATGGGCAACCCACTATCCCCTATAATCGCAGACATAATACTTGACAACCTGCTTGACAGTGCGAGAGAAGAATTGAAAAATAAGAACATTTTTATCAAATACATAGTTAAATATGTAGATGATATTTAAGCGATCATCAAATCAGACGACCAAGAAGAAATTTTGTCCACATTTAACAAGTATCATCCTAAGATACAATTTACAATTGAAAGGGAAAAAATCAGGAAATAGCGTACCTGGACACCAAACTAATTCGAAAGAAAAATTCCATAATTTTTGACTGGTTCGCTAAGGAGACCTCATCAGGAAGGATAATGAATTTCTACGCAACCCAACCGAAAAATCAAATAATTAACACTGCTAAAAATTTCATTTCCAGGATTTTACACATAAGCGATGAACTTTTTCACACTAAAAACAAAAATATAATTTTCAATATCCTTAAAAGCAATAGTTTCCCAAATAAACGTATATCAACACTAATAGAAGACACAATTATGCAAATAAAAAACAAAAATGATAATAACCCCCCCCCCCCCCCTAATATAGAAAAAGAACAAAAATATTTTTACAGTGTAAAATACATCCCTGGCCTCACTGATAATTAAAACATATGAACGTCAATAGAAACAAATAATATAAGCTTTGCTTATAAACCCAATAAAACACTAAGCACTATATTCTCTGCAATAAAAGCTCCAATAGACAAACAACAACAAAACAACATTGTGTACGAATTACAATGTAAAGGGAATAACGAACAAAGTTGCGAACTCATATACATTGGAACAACAAAACGATCCCTTGAAACTAGAATGGGAGAACAAATGATGGATATACAAAGGAAAAAAAGAAACGACAGCATTATCAACACACATTTTAAATACACAACATAAAATTGATTTTGAGGGGGTGCGAATACTAGATAAAGTAAGGGGGGATAAGAAGAGATTTACAATTGAAAGTCTAAGGATACAAGAAAACATAAAGAAAACGATGAATGTCAAAGAAGACACTAACAATATAAGCGCAAATTATGGGGTTGCAATTACTAAATCGTTACAGTGATACTTGTTTTGATATCTGTTTAACTTTAAATTTATGTTTTATGTTTAATATTACATGTAAAAGGAGAAATTTAATTTAATGTGAAAAGCTCATATTGTAAGTTTAACTTTTTTAATGTAATTTATTTGTATTTATGTTAATTTATATATTTTTTTAAAATTTTAAATAGACGCTCCCTTGAAAAAGTCGACAAAAAATCGACGAAACGTCGGGAAAACTCTAATAAAAAATTGCTTTTTATTTACATTAATTAACCTTAGGCCCTATTAGCTTAAATAAAGAACAAATCAATTGTCATTGAAGTTACCATATCTTCAACAGAAATTATGGTAGCTTCAAATTCTTAAAGTTCACTTGTAAAGTTACCATTAGGACAAACCTGGTATTAGCTTATTAGTCACTTCTTGGGTTAATGTTAACTTGTAATATATATGTAACTGTCAGATAGCATCATCAAAATAACTATTTGTAAGTTGTAATAATGGCCATTAATGAGCACACGAAATTCACGTTTTTCCATTTTCTACTCAAATCCCGCGGTAATCTGCTATAAATAGTCAAACATAAACTTAATTACTCTCAGATGCCTGTTGAAAGGTTGAAAGGAAATGGAAAAAGTCCCAGAATTCTTGACCTGCCCTCGTATAATTATTAAATACGTTATTTAACTATGAATTGATGGTTGTTATAACTTTAAATACTTTAAAATACCATGGAAACATTTTTTTTATTTCTGTTTTTTTATTTGCATTTTCAACAAATTCCCAGTAATCAAGTCGCTTGGAATTTGTTAGCTTTTCAGGAAAATCAATATCATAGTAAACTTGGTTTTTGTATACATATAGTTTTTGCTTACTACTCGTATATAGGAACAAAGAATAAAAGAAAACTGAATATAAACTTACCTCTAAAAAGTCAAATTTACACTCTTCTTTTTCCTCTATATTAAATGAATTGCGAAAATCCAAACGTATAATTTGTCCCTTTGGTGCTGCAAATATAAAAAAAGAGAAACAAAAAGATAAAAACATTTATAATAAAAATCTTACATGAATGAAAAAAAAAAGATATAACTCAATTAGATAATTCAAACTAAAAAGAGTTTAGACAAGAAATAATGGTACGATTACAACGTTAAAAAGTATAAAAAGTAAAACTAAATCTGAAATTATGCTGGTGGTTAAAAGAATTGTAGAATTTTAGATTAATGTTTCCTGATTTTTTTTTTAACAACAACAGTAAACAAGTGCTTACACTGAAAGAAAATACTAGTAGCAGTAGATTTAAAAAAAGTTATTGTTTGTTTTTAGAGAAAGATACTTAATTATAATAAGACACGAGCACATTCAGTTGCTTTAGTCATACAGTACGAAATTCAACAAAACTAACAACTGAGAGCGGAAATAAAAAATTTCCCAGCGGAAAATGTAATCAATAGGAATTGAGAATGTAATACACAGTGCTGCCAATCCATGTGAAATTACACATGTAAATTCAACTAGCATGTGAAGCCCATGCGTAATTTGCTTCATGTGTAATCTATGTGTAATTTCTACTAGCATATGAAGCCCATGTGTAATATGTTTGTAATTTCAACTAGCATGTGAAGCCCATGTGTAATTTGTTTCATGTGTAATCTGTGTGTAATTTCTACTAACATGTGTAGCCCATGTGTAATCTGTGTGTAAATTCTACTTAAATGTGTAGCCTATGTGTAATCTGTGTGTAATTTTACTTTGAGTTCTATTTTTTGCATTAAGTTTTGGCAGCCAAGTTGTTTTTTTTTTTTTTTTTTTTTTTTTAATAATGTTTAACATAAACTGCCAAATGTGGTTGTCATTTCCTTGACATTTCTCATATGCGTGAGTTAATAAAAAAGGGTGTTCATTCTATAGATTAGAGAATTTAAAAGCTAAGTTTAAAATGTTTCATTAAAAAATAAATATATGTGCAATTTATTTTAAGACTATCGAGTCGGTAATGCAGGATACCCACAACGCAATAAATAATTTTTAATAAATTTACAGCGAATTTTTAAAATTAGCTTAAACATAAACATCTTTGTACTGCTCTCCTGCCTACATTATTGTTTATGTTCAAGACGTGCCTTTAAAAATGTGCATCCATTTATTTTTTGCTTCAGGAATCGGTATGCTTTTCCTTTTTAGCAAACATAACACTTAAATTGCACACAAGGAATAACAAAAAGTTAATGCAGGGAGAATTCATTCTATCAAAGCAAATTTTTCGTTTTGTGTGTGTAATTTTGCTTCAAATGTGTAATTTGTGACACAGTCATGTGTAATTTCCGAATTCTCCATTGGCAACACTGGTAATACACATCTTGTATAAAATTTGATTCCAGAATTCATTATTATTATTTACACAGAACATGTCCTAGGATTGTCATAAATTAATTTTACGTAGCCTGGGAATGAACTAAATAATTCATCATTAATAACAAAAATTAGTAGGCGACATAAAGGCAGCAAAACTAACGGACTATTAATAAGAAAATATGTAAAAGAAAAATACGAATAATTGTCACGAACATAAACAATACATGCTTTGTTCTGAAAATGTGGGAAAATACATGGTAATCATAGCTGACAGATGAAATTGGTCGAAAATCGTCAAATTTTAAAGAAAATATTGTCAAAATATTCAAATTGACTGGGCTAAATCGTTACAAAAATCGTCATTGTGAAAACCCACTAAATTTTAATAAGTTTTGAAAATTAAATGTTATTTTTAGTTTCCGTGCTAATGAAATTTTAATTTATTCTGCCTGTTTTTGTTTTGAAAGCAAACACTTTGGTTTAGAAACTTACTATTGAAGTAACATAACCAAAATTTTTTCAAAAGTATTGGCATTCATAGGAAAAGTAAGAAAATAAACTGAAACCAAGAAATATCAAACAGCTATTTTTCACGTCGAAAATCCTGCTTAAGGTGTTATGATACTTGCTATTTTTTGTATTTTTTCTATATTGGAGAACAGTGCAAATATATTTGAATAGGAAAACTGACTAAGTGTAAAGAGTTTGATTATACCATAAAAAATCTTGAAATGTCAAAAAAATATACGTGTGTTATCGATAAATAATCTTAGACTGTCAAAAAAAATATAAAAATTTGTAACTTAAAATTGACATTTCCAGATTAAATGTTAGCACTGCTGCTAACTTTTTTAGTTTCTGATCGAAAATAGCGGGTTTTAACTTTTTTTTTTGCGATTTATAGCTTTTTTGATGGTTTTTGTTGGAACAAAACGTGGGCAATATTGTTTGTTTTGTTTACATTTTATATTGTATTGTATTTCTTGTTCTTTCTCGCATTTGTTGTTTCATTCAGTCAATCCTAAAAAAATACAATACAAAAAATAGCAAGTATCATAACACCTTTAAGAACTTAAGTCTGGTAAACACCAATATAAACAGACTTTCTGAAAGAAAAATTTCATAATGTGAACAAAGACTAAAGAGGGTGGTTGAAAAATATCTGTAATAGAGCAGTACTAACTGATCAAATAGAACTCTTAAAAATATGCATCGTGCTAAAAAAAAAATCATATTTTATATGATGAACAGCTAAGACATGAACATTACTGTCAATCAAATAAATCAAATTAAGAAACTAAAATAAAATGTGAAATTATATTAAAACATTTATAAATTTGAACAAAATTTATCATTTGAAAAATCTACAAAATTAGGGAATAAATCGTCAATGGTCCATTTGTATACCTAAAATCGTCAAAATGACTATATGTGACAACGCATAGAGAAAGGGACCTATGGGTAAAAAAAAAAATCTATTTTCACTTATTTTTTTTTGATGTGGACAACATCTGAGCGTGTTTTCAAGGTTGACCAACACGTTCCTGACGTCATGAGATGTGTCGCTTTCAAATGAGACCAATATCAACACGCTCAGTGATGGTACACCAAAGATACACGTATTTAAATCTTTAAAATGGTTTTAAATGGTTTTTACCCTTAGGTCCCTTTCTATTATGCGCGTCCCATATGTCGTCGAAGGTGGCAGCTATGGTGGTAATCAATGCATAATTATTGTGTCAAATAATATTTATTACCTTCTCGATTCTAATGAATGATTATAATTCTAACATAAAAAAATACTTCATTTTTTTGTTTTTTGTTTAAACAATTTCTCATTTCCCCGATGGGTTATGGCAATTTCGTTTCTAAAAAAGTGTATCATAAGTGTTATATGTGGTTTGGCAACATTTTTTTAATGCGAACCTGATTTTTAAGAAGTAATGCAAATTTAACGTTTACAAAAGAACACTGGTTTCGCCATAAAGCAATTAATTAATAAGACAATACGAGAGACGAACAAAAAAAATGATTTTTTCAGAAATAATCATAAAACTAGCTGTTATTCTAGTTCTGTTATACTTATGCCCCTTTAATTAAAATGAGTGTTGAACATTTATCATTTTTTTTCTTATTAAGTGGAACATCGTGAGAAAAGAACGCGTTACACTTTTAAAATAACACATTTTTTCAGAAAAACATAAAGAAATATAAAAGGCATCACAAATGCAGAATATTACTCAGAAAATAAAACGCCATTATTTATTGAAATGGTACTCAGGGTTACCGTTAGCAACTTTAAAAAAGTGTCACAAAATAACAACATTTTATTTGAGTGTACGGAACATTCGAGTTGGAGTTAAATTTGCAAGGGAGTCCTGTACAATGTTTATATTTTAATTCAACTACACAAGAAATAATAAAAATAGTACAAAAGTTGAAGAGCGACAGTTAACACTTTACATCACTTGATCATATTGCATTTATACCAGAAAGTACTTTTTGTTTAATAAGAGTACTAAGCTCTTACTTGATAAATTAAAAAAATTTAACATACGTTTTTTAAGCCAAGTTTACCTTAATTAAAATGCAAGTGTTTAAGATATCGACTTAACAGTGACAAAGTGCAAACTCCCCCTTTTACCACTCGTCCTGAGCAGTGTTGCCATTTTGTGGCTAATAATCCGAGTGGGATGTGTAGGGCGTGGTAATTTATTTTAGGAAAAAATCTGGTTTTATTTGCAATTATTTCTTAATTTATTGTTATTTCGGCATGTGAGGACAATTAAGGGGGTTCTTTTGAAAAATTGTATAGTAATATTTTTGCATAATTTAAGAACATAATTTTTTATGAATGTGACTTTGAAATGGAATAATCTACTCTTTACGAAATCATGCCTTTTATTCTTTTTTTTCTGCTGTAATTAAAGAGTTTTGGCCCAATGTTATTTTATGTATATATATATATGTTCCCGAAGATCCTATAAGGCGCATAGGGCCCCATTATTTTCGCTGAGTTTTTACTTCCATGGAAATATTAATCATTTGCTAGAAGTATGCGAAGCGAGGAAGTCGAATTGATTATTTAAAGCTGTTTGTTTAATAACTATTTTTAAGTTTTTAACATTATGATTGATAAGTTACTATAAGAAGAAAAATAGAGTGACCAGCATTGATATAATTTTATTAAGTTTGTTATATTTGTCTCTTTTATGTAAAATTTCTTTTATAAAATAAAATACTAATTTATATAAATCAGGAGTCTAATTCTGGCACTCGTGATCGAAAACTTTTTCGATTCGAGAGCTATTTTATTTCTAATTTTTTTAGT
Organism: Pollenia amentaria; assembly: GCA_943735925.1. Lineage (NCBI taxonomy): Eukaryota > Metazoa > Arthropoda > Insecta > Diptera > Polleniidae > Pollenia > Pollenia amentaria. The sequence continues at coordinate 190,157,868 of OX031008.1, read as the reverse complement.
CGATACTGAATAAATCGAAATTATTTTTCAGTGCTTTAAAGCATTTAGTTGAGTTCTCGCAACACAGAAAAAATAATTTCAATTCGTTCAGTATCGTCTGAAAGAATTAGAAATAAAATTCGAACACGACTGCCAGAAATAGCCACCAAGTAGTTTTGTTTCATATCAAGTGTTATTTTGAATTAAACTGGAAACACTGGTTCTGAGGTAGATACATGTTTCCAGTATATTGAACTTCTGCAGTTTCTTCCTGCATGTACAACGGAAAGTCGTTTTTAGCTATGTTAATTAGTAATAAAAGGCCCAAAAACTCTTAAGCCATTTTCGGCTTTTATTGCCGTGGATGGTTTTATTCGTCAAGAGTCTAGACATCAAAAACTAAAGCTTATGGGTACTTTTCTGGAGTCTAATTGTTATAGTGTCTCCCACTATTCCCTTAACGTCATATACATATACACACGCTATTTTAACTTATTAAGCATTTTACCAATTATTTCTTTTTACTTTATTCCAAAGAATTTTAAAATGTATTTATTAATTATATTTTCCCAAGAATTGTTTGTCCAAATACATTTCCGCTAGCGAAAATGCAACAGTTAACAAAATGCAACATTAATCCCAAATAAGTTTAATAACCTTATTATTTGTATTGTCCAAGTACATTAATTCCAAAGAATTTTAATAACTTTATTGATTGTATTTTCAGGTGCATTTCCGCTAACGAAAATGCAATATTAACAACATTATACATTTTTTCCAAAGAATTGTTATACTTTGTTCAAGTGCAAAATACACCAGACAAATTTCTTAAGAATTTTTACGCAAACATTTATTTTTAATTTGTATTTCCAAAATGTAACAGAAAGCAAAATAATAGTATTTAAGAAAGTAGAAAATAAAGATTATGATGGATTATTGATAAAACCTTAAACCCAGTCGTTTTATTTTTTCGTTGTTCTTCACTTCGGTGAAAAAAGTGGCGCAGTCGGTAGGATACCGCGAGTGATTCTTTTAAAAGATTAAAAGAAAAGAACTTTTTATTTTAATAAATTAACGCGGTCTCTAACAAAATATACATCCTTTCGAAAGATCGAAGGACTAAGATTAATAGTGATTCTTTTAAAAGATTAAAAGAAAAGAACTTTTTATCTTAATAAATTAACGCGGTATCTAACAAAATATACATCCTTTCGAAAGATCGAAGGACTAAGATTAATAGTGATTCTTTTAAAAGATTAAAAGAAAAGAACTTTTTATCTTAATAAATTAACGCGGTATCTAACAAAATATACATCCTTTCGAAAGATCGAAGGACTAAGAGTAATAGTGATTCTTTTAAAAGATTAAAAGAAAAGAACTTTTTATTTAACGCGGACATACAAAATTTTGTGAACAACGAATCCTAAAAATTAAAAATCACAAATTTTTTTTTCCCGTGTGAAAGTGACATCCGAAATTTTTAACATAGAAAAAAAACACGAAGGAAAAATAAGGTGGAAAAGAGGATAAGAAGATTTACCCTCATCAATATACATCCAAAGTGACCCGATAGAAGCAAATATATAGAAACATCCTAATCATCTTTAAACCCTCAGCAGTGGAAACAAGAGCCAAGATACAACAACATCAGAAAGTAAGAATTAGATTAACTATATTATATTTATTTATTATTAAATGTATGTAACCGAAAAAATAAGCATAGAGTCAGAAATCGAAAGAAAATTACTGTATACGTCCGGAGAACTAGAAACCAAAAAGTTACAGGAATTCCTATATAGAATAACTTTAATAAAAATCAAAGCAAAGAAAAATTACTTAAAACATAAGAATAAAAGAGAAAAACGCATTCGTGTATAAGTGAGAATTTCTTTTTCCTTCAAACTAAAAATGGCGGTACAGGTCGAAAATCCAATGAACAGTTTAACTATAAACCCTTTGAAATACCTAAACAACTTACCTGAATTCTGTGGCGAGTCAGGAGACTTACAGACGTTCACTACACTTATTGACCGAATACATCCACACCTACAAACATACGACGAACTGTCCCAACTACTTTTTTCGGACGTAATAAAATCAAAACTCAAAGGAAGGGCAATACAGGCAATAGAAATAAACTGCCACGCGACTTCATGGACAGAGATTAAGAATATACTTCAGAATAATTTTGGGGATAGACGTTCCTGCGAAGAACTCTTTGACGAATTACGAAGCGTGACCTTTAAAACAAACACCTTAGATTTCTATAACGACATGAAAACCAGGTTACACAAATTAAATAGCAAATTAGTAGTTATTTTAGGAGAAACCGAAGCAACTAGACAAAGTGCGATGAACAATAAACGCACTGCCCTCAACATCTTCAAAAACAAGATCCCTGAACCGATGAAATCCATCCTATTCTGTAGGAACCCACAAGACTTAGAACAGGCTATGGACATACTGTTCCAATCCGGATATGCACATGTTGGGAACAATACCGGGAATGACCCAGAATTTAAGACTCATTCAAGTAATAGAAATAATAACTATAGAAACAATACACAGTACAATAAAAAATATATTAGGAATAGAACACAACACGGGAACCCCCAACCATACCAACAGCCATACCATCAACACCAACCATACCAACAACCATTCCAACAACACCGACCACACCAACAACCATTCCAACAACACCAACCATACCAACAACACCAACCATACCAACAACCATTCCAACAACACCGACCATACCAACAACCATTCCAACAACACCGATCACACCAACAACCATTCCAACAACACCGCACACACCAACAAACAAACTCACAAAACTCCAGTCCTCAAAATCAATCATCCCAGAGACCAAATATTAGAACCCAAGTAGAACCTATGGACATAGGGAAAATTGAAGTGGCTGAAAATTTTCAGGAATCAGCCTCAGGAATAAATTACCATTTATAATAATAACGACAAGGATAGGCTTTATAAAACTTATAATAGACACGGGCGCAACAAACTCTATTTTAAATCCGGGGATCTGCGACCCCAAAAGAATTCATACAACTAGCCCACTTTTAATTAAAACTCTCCAACATCAAATTTACGTTGACGAAAAAGCCATAGTACCTATGTTCAAAGAATTCGGCGACATTGAAACAAATAAAACACTAGAATTTTATATAATAAGATTTCATAATTTTTTTGACGGTCTAATAGGTAATGATATCTTGAGACCACTAAATGCCTGTATTGATTATAGAAAGAAGGAAATAACCATCGGTAACAAGACACTCCCCATGCACTTCGAAAACGAAAACTTAAATAAAAAAAAGATAATAGCACCAGAAGATTCTGACCTAGTATATTATAAGGAAGAAAACGACGGAAATATTGTAAAAGAAGGAATTTTAAATGTAGAAAATGGAGAAGTAGAGATAAACTTACTATCTGAAACTAACAGCGTGACTACGCAGAAGGTAGATCACGAAAATTTTAATATAATAGAGAATAAAGAATTTAAATCATTGAATGACCAAATTAGAATAGGACACTTAAACCCCGAAGAAAGATCACAACTATTACAAATTATAAACAGGTATCATAATATTTTTTACCAAGAAAGTGATAGACTCTCGTTTACTTCCGCAATAAAACATAGAATAAGAACGACAAACAATATACCCATATTTTCCAAATCGTACAGATACCCATACGTACATAAAAAGGAAGTTACGGATCAAATCCAAGAGATGTTGAAAAATAAGATAATTAGGAATAGTAATTCTTCCTATTCAGCCCCAATTTGGATCGTGCCAAAGAAGGCCGATGCCAGTGGGAAACCTAAGTGGAGACTTGTAATCGATTATCGTAAACTGAACAAAGTTACGATCGACGACAAGTTCCCCATCCCAAACATAGACGAGATTCTCGAAAAACTGGGAAGAAGCCAGTACTTCACTACACTCGATCTAGCGAAGGGTTTTCACCAAATAGAGATAGAGGAAGAAGACATCCACAAAACCGCATTTAGTGTCGAAGGAGGACACTATGAATTTCTGCGAATGCCTTTCGGACTTAAAACAGCCCCTGCAACATTCCAGAGATTGATGAATAATCTTCTCCAAGATTATATCAATAAAATCTGCCTGGTATACCTGGATGATATAATCATATTTTCAACATCCTTACAAGAACACATGAACTCTATCAGACTTATATTCGCAAGATTACAGGAGGCAAACCTAAAAATCCAATTGGATAAATCAGAATTTTTAAAAAAAGAAACAGAGTTCCTTGGGCACATAATAACAACGGAGGGAGTCAAGCCCAATCCTAAAAAGATAGAATGCGTTGTTAACTTCCCAATACCCAAAACGACAAAGCAGATCAAGCAATTCTTAGGGCTCACAGGCTACTACAGGAAGTTCATAAAAGACTACTCATCTATCGCTAAACCAATGACTAAATGCTTAAAGAAAGATTCAAAGATAACCATAAATGACCCAGAGTACGAAAAAAGTTTCAACACCCTCAAGACCCTATTAACACACGATCCAATATTAGCATACCCAGACTTTTCTAAAACATTTACATTAACAACAGACGCGAGTAATTACGCCTTGGGAGCAGTACTTTCGCAAGATAATCACCCATTATGTTATGCAAGTCGCACCCTTAACACACACGAAATAAATTATAGTACAATAGAGAAAGAATTATTGGCCATCATATGGGCTACGAAATACTTTAGGCCCTATCTTTTCGGTCGCAAATTTATAATAGAAACGGATCATAAACCATTAACATGGCTCTTTTCTATAAAGGAACCCAATTCCAAACTTGTTAGGTGGAGATTACGACTATCTGAATACGATTATGAAATCAAATACAAGAAAGGAACAAAGAACGGTAATGCCGACGCTTTGTCGAGAATTGAAACTGAACCCAACATTAATACACTAGAATGCGACAATGTAACGATAAAAAGTACTAATTCACCAATTAATATGTTTAAAAACCAAGTAGTTATGATAAAAACAACTTCTGGATCGTTAAGAATAAAAAATAAATCTGTTTTTAAAAATAAAAGAAAAATAATTTCTATGAAAGAAATGGACAGGGAAACAGCAATTACAATACTAAAGAATCATTTTAACCCAACACAACTGAATGTTATTTTTATCGAAGACGAATTTTATACAATGTTTAAAAATGTTTATGAAGAACTATTTTCAAATAACGCAAATTTTAGGGTACTTAGATCTACACTTATGATAGAAGACATAGAAGATGAAAACCGGTTAACTGAAATTATTAAAAATGAACACCTTAACAAAAATCATAGGGGAATCCAAGCCGTATATAAAGAATTAGTTACGCGAATTTACAATCCCAAATTGAAACAAAGGATAACTCAGTTCATAAATAACTGTGAAATCTGCAACCTAGAAAAGTATGATAGAAGACCTCCAAAAATCCCTTACAAAATTACAGAAACTCCACATAAACCTCTAGAAATATTACACATAGACGTATTTTATACCCTGGACAAGAAACTCTTTATGACAACAATCGATAAATTTTCAAAATTCGCCTTAGCGTTTCAAATAAACGGAAGAAGTTGGACGGAGTTCAAAACAAAACTATTACTAATAATCAATACCTACGGGAAAATGGATAAAATCATCGTAGACAATGAATTAGGATTTAAGGCCATACCGATGCAGGAATTTTTGAAAAAGGAAAACATAGAAATTCATTATACCTCAAATAGTAACCATACTTCCAATGCCGATATCGAGAGGTTACACAATACCATCAACGAACACATACGCTTACTAAGACACGATACGGAAAACAAAGACGAAAGTATGGAAGATAAAATGACAAGAATTATAGGTTTTTATAATAATACAATACACAGCACGACCGGCGTCAAACCGATCGATTTTGTAAACGGCAAAATACATGAAGATAAATATACAGAAATTCGTAATCTTATGAGCGCAAAAAAAGAAAAATATACCCGGAAATTAAACGAAAACCGGAAAGACTTTGAATTAGAAGGAGGACTAAATTATATTAGAGAGATAAGAGGTGGGAAAAACCACAGAAAATATAGGAAAGTTAGTACAGAAAAAATAGACGATGATCACATACAGACGATAGGAACTGGACATAAATATTACAAAACTCACGTTAGACCTACTAAGAAATACCAAGACAAAAATAACCCCAAAATCAGAGCAACAATTAAATAAATATTTTTTTTTAGATGATAAAATGGATCATAACGATGACAACAATTGTTCTAACCATCAGGGCCCAAACCATCGACGTACAAGACCTATCATACAATAACGGCTATATACCAATAAAAACAGGAGAGATCAAAATCGTCGGACACTACATCAAAATACTACACATAATAAACACAACAGAATACGAACAAACTTTAGAAATAATCAAGACCAACATGGGCATCCTCAAGACATCAAGCACCGAATCAAAAAGGTTAATTGATACGGTAAACAAGAATTTCATGCTATTGAGGGCAAAAATAGAAAATCTTAACCCACATTTTCGAAGAAAACGGGCTCTACTAAATATTATAGGTAAAGGATTAAAAATAATCGCAGGTACAATGGACAGCGAAGACGAAGAACAAATAAGTAAAACTCTTAAATTACTATACACAAATGACGAAAACTTAACAAACAAGATTAACAACTTAACTTATATTAATAATATCATGAACTCCCAGATTCAGAATATTACCAACCATATAAATTACCAGCAAAAAACAATTGGAAATTATTTAACAAAATTCAAAAAAATTATAGGAAATAAAATTTCAACTATCGAAGACGAGATAACATTCATAGAACACATATACCAGATTAACAATGATATCTCACTCTTACGCCAACATGTAGATGACATCGGACAAATTATTTTCTCCGGAAAACTTGGAATTATTCCCACAGATATTCTCACTCAAACCGAACTTAACCTAATCTCAGACTTTGACAGTTATACCAACATCAAAGTATCTATTGCACTTCATGACGGTAACATCATTATTATTCTCTCTATACCACAATTTTCACAAGACCCACTATCCATGGTGACATTCGTACCCATACCTGACAAGAATAATAAATCCATACAGCTTAATCATTCCAATGTTCTTATAGATTCAGAAAACAATATTTATAGCACATACATTAAGGAAAACTTAAAGAGAAATCTCATAAAAATCAACGACAATTGCTTAAGTAATATATTAAATTTTAAAGAAGCTAACTGCAAAATGCAAACATTTAATAAACAGGAAATAGTTGAAATAATTCCAGGCATATTAGTTCTCAAACGATTCAATAGTAACATATCGCACAATTGCAATAAAGCTAAATTAAAAATTTCTGGAAATTACTTAATAAAATTCGAAAATTGTGAAATAAACGCGTTAAACAAAACTTTTACAAATGTTAAAATAAAAATACAAGATAAGTTTATTTTACCTAATCTCATAACAAAAATTAAAGATAATAGTAATACAACACTTGCAGACATAAAAATTGAATCTTTATATCTAAAACAAATAGAATACGAAGAAACACTCAAACAAGTACTATATACAGATAAGAACACAAAAATACTTAGTTTTAGCATAGACATCTTAATTATTATATCAATATGTATCTTAATTATTTTTATATACTTCTTTAAGAATACAAAAACATATATTCCAAACGTACAATTAAAAAACGAAACTACTATAAATAACCCTGTAAAGATAATATAATTTCGTCGGAGCCTCAAACTAACGGTGGGGGTGTTATAGTGTCTCCCACTATTCCCTTAACGTCATATACATATACACACGCTATTTTAACTTATTAAGCATTTTACCAATTATTTCTTTTTACTTTATTCCAAAGAATTTTAAAATGTATTTATTAATTATATTTTCCCAAGAATTGTTTGTCCAAATACATTTCCGCTAGCGAAAATGCAACAGTTAACAAAATGCAACATTAATCCCAAATAAGTTTAATAACCTTATTATTTGTATTGTCCAAGTACATTAATTCCAAAGAATTTTAATAACTTTATTGATTGTATTTTCAGGTGCATTTCCGCTAACGAAAATGCAATATTAACAACATTATACATTTTTTCCAAAGAATTGTTATACTTTGTTCAAGTGCAAAATACACCAGACAAATTTCTTAAGAATTTTTATGCAAACATTTATTTTTAATTTGTATTTCCAAAATGTAACAGAAAGCAAAATAATAGTATTTAAGAAAGTAGAAAATAAAGATTATGATGGATTATTGATAAAACCTTAAACCCAGTCGTTTTATTTTTTCGTTGTTCTTCACTTCGGTGAAAAAAGTTCTAATCTTGCTAGCACCTGTCTAAACTAGAGAGTACCCTACTCTATTCTATTTTTTTTTTTCAAAGTACCTGTGTAACATTCCGTTGGCATTATTTACAACAAAAAGGCATTAGTTCGATGAAATGTATCAGAAATGGCAAAAAAGTGGAGAAATAATGTAAATCTTAGAGTCGCTAATTAGTTTTAAAACATTTTCTACAATTCCTTTTTATATCATTAAACTTGGACGGTTCTCTCTATTGCGATGCGAATGCAATTTTAATACGAAATCCAAGTGCCAAAAGACGCCTATTTAGTTATCTCTATTACTTTCGTAAAACCGTTCGCAAAATTTTTGGAAGCAAAGCCACACTGGCAATAAGAAATTAAGGTAGAGCAAATTGACAATAATGAAATGTCAATATATGTAAGAAAATAATAAATAAAAAAGAAACAAACAAACTGATATTTGGTCCTATTTAAAAGTTATAAAGCGTGAAGCGTTTCGAGGTTCCTTACTTTTTTTAAAGAAAAATCACAGAAAATTCAAATTTAATGGGGAAAGTTTATTATTATTTGAAAGAACATTCTTTGGTATTTATTTTTTGAAGATTATGTCTATCCAATGTTGGCTGTTGCTACGTCGCAGATGGTCCATCCGTTGAGTCCAATTATCGATGACTCGTTCGAGCATTCCGACTGGTAACTGGCAAATGACACGCGTGATGTTTTCCTCCAAGGCCTCAATCGAAGCGGGTTTGTCCGCATAAACTTAAGACTTTACATATCCCCACAGGAAAAAGCCTAACGGTGTGATATCACACGATCTTGGTGGCCATCCGACCGGCCCAAAACGTGAAATTATATGGTTACCGAAGTGTTCTCTCAATAAATCTATTGATGTGGCGCCGTTTGATTATGTTGACCATAAGTTGAGCGAAGTGCACGAAACACATTCCTCACAGAACGTGAATTTTCATAATAAAGTTGAACGATTTGTAAACGTTGTTCAGGCGTAAGTCTTTCCATTATGAAATGCCGAACAATACTAAACAAAAATAACATGACAGCATGACACGACTCACACGTGATCTGTCAAAAAAAGGCTATTGAAAAAAGTATGTCTACTTAAATCACCCACTATAATCCTAGGTTAAGAGGTGGCTACGATTTTTCTTTCGCAACGCAACAGAGACTGGCCCCCTAGTAAAAATTTTGCAAAGAGAAAAAAACACTTTTTCGTTGTAAAGGTACTGTTGCTGTAATTTTATATCTTAAAAAGTACAAAAAAAAGGTAGTAGTGAATTTTCCATACCTGACTTATAGTGCCAAGAAGCATTAATTGTGTTGCCAGTTGAGGGGATTGGTCCCCAATAGTAGCTTTAACAAATTTATGTGAAAGTGATTTCAGAATTCTTGCAATATGAAGGGCTATACAATTTTATTAAATTAAGTATATTATTTAAAAAAAATATTTTTTTGTAAAGTCTCAAATTTACTAGATACAAGGAAATTATAAAAAAATATTTTAGACTCATTTAATTTCTTGGAGACGTAACGTGGCAAAAAGTATACTTTTCTTTTAAAGTGCCGACATTGAGCTCCAAAAAAAAAATTCAACAAATAAACACAAGAAACTGTATCAATGTCGCTTTTGAGACACCTTAAATCAAACCAATCAAATTTAATAAATAATTATTGCTCAAAATTACAGTATGATGTGTTGTTTCCAGGTGACAGACAACTGATTGTGTAGGAAAATTTATATGAAAAGCACTAAAAAAACTGAGTGGTTTTCATATAAATTTTACTACACAATCCATTGCCTGTCACCTGGAAACAGCACATGAATATTTTATTTTGAGATTATTTTTTTAAAGGCTACGAAAGAAACAAATCATATCTTAAAAAATAAAAAAACACCTCCTTCAAAGTTTCAGGATTTTTAAAGAACAGTTTTTTTTAATATATGTGACAGCGCATAGAGAAAGGGTCAAGTAAGGTAAAGGGAACAGTAAAAAACAACTACACAAAACAAGAAGTAGGGACGACCTACGCGCGTTTTCAAGGTTGACCAACAAGTTCCTGACGTCATGAGATGTGTCGCTTTCAAATTAGACCAATACCAACACGCTCAGTGATGGTACACCAAAGATACACGTATTTAAATCTTTAAAATGGCTCTCCTGAACAAAACCCTTGGGTCCCTTTCTATTTTGCGCATCATATATTGTTTGTAGCGACAAGTATTCTCTTTAAAATGCCATAGAAATCAACTTCGTGTGTGAAGTAGCTTTTGATATATTTGAAAAATTAACTTAGCACATTCGGCTAATTCGGCGAAATTATGACATTTTGAATATGACATAACTTTTGAAAAAAAAAAAAAATGTTTAAATATTTTTTCGTTGATATATGTTTCTTATGGGATGAAAGTAACCTTCTCACCAAAGTTAATTCAAATTAAAAGGGGTCGGGTCCCACTCTTGGTCGACTTGACTTGGCATTACCCATTAATTATAAACGAGTAAATTTAGAAACATTTTTTCATTAAACACATTTAACTATACGAATTTAGGATCACACATTTAGAATATTTTGCATTTGTTTATTGCACAATTAGTTACATTTGGTGAAGCTTTTGCATGAACTCAACTATAGGCCGTTGTAATTTATTTCGTGACCTTTGACGTATTTGGGAAGCAATAAGTGCTTCAGTGTCTATAAGACACATGTCGGTAGTTAATGTTGTATTTTTTCTTTTGACTTATAAAAAAATATAATAAATAATCTATAAAGATTTTGTTTGTTAAACTATAAAAAACATACATATGTGTGTAAAATAAATTTACAAATATTTTCGTTACTACACCTAATTAAACATCAAAATGGGTCCCACAGACTTGGTAAGATTAGGGTTAAACGGTTTTCTTTTATGGCGAGAATATAAGATTTTTTTTTGATAATTGATGCTTGTTTTAAAGTTTAAAATATTTTACTTTTTTTTAGAAAACCTTTGGTACCCTTTCTGCAGTTGTTTGTTTAAAACACGAGAAAAAGTAAGAAATATCTATTTTCTACAGATTTAGATGTAACGGTTACGTTAAATTTTACTGCTAACTATAATCGTTCTACACCCAGAGAAAAAACTTGTTTAAATATGGTCACCTCCAACAAAGCTACTATTAAAGAAAATTGTAAAAATATTATGATTAAATTTAACCATATTATTGTCACTGACAACCATATTATTGTTAAACTAGTCCTCCATCAAGAAGCGACAACCATATTATGGTTGCCTCCGAACATGTTTTGGTTAATAATAACTAAAATATGTTTAACACTTATTATAGCATGGTTGGTTTTCAACAATAGCATGTTGCTCTTGGAAAAGAGGAAAATACTATTGTTAATTTCAAAACAAAATATTGTCATATTTAACCATAACATGTTTAGAGGCATCCATAATATGGTTGTCGCTTCTTGATGGAGGACTAATTCAACAATAATATGGTTGTCAGTGACAATAATATGGTTAAATTTAACCATAATATTTTTACAATTTTCTTTTAAAATAGTTTTGTTGGAGGTGACCATATTTAAACATGTGTTTTCTCTACGTGTACATACGATAAAATGAAGTAGCTGAATTGCAATGTTACTGTTACTGTCAGCTAAGTGGGACTTAAGGAAAGTTGTGAACCACATTTTACAATTATGTTTGGCCTTAAGCCTGGTACTCTGTCCAACAGTTCACGTGAAATGCTGTGAAAATACATATGAAAAAAACTTCATCGAAATTTCTATGAAATTATGTTGATAGAGTTGTACTCTGTTCAATTTGTGAAAAAATTACGAAATGTTTCTGGCAAGGTTTTTTTTAAACTGCGAAAATATATAAGCTGCACTTATTTCACGTGAAGTTTTAAGCAAATTAAAAAAAGGGTGTACACTTAATATTTAATGAGAACGAAAAAACACAAATAACACAAAGGGTAACAGCTTTTTACCCATATTTACTGTAAGTTTTATATAATTTTTTATTTATAAAACTACTTTTTAGTAAAATACATGTGGGTTTTGTTTTTATACGCAAAACAATGTCGCATACTCTGAAGGATTAAAAACGTCAAATTGTGAAAACTCGCTTAAAAGGTAACATTGATACATGTCAAATTTTTCGTATCAAATGATATATGTATGTTGCAAAACATTTTTCACATATTAGAACAGAGTACGAGGCTTTAGTCTCGAGAGTAACTTTCTAATTTTCGTAAAATATTTTAAATTGTAAATTTTTCGAATTTATTTAATGAAATACTTGAGATTTTTTTTTCTTAAAATTAAACAAAAATATAAATAAAATCAAATTTCAACGGTTTATTTAATTTGTTTAATAGAAATATTTCTTAGCAAAGTTCTTCTTAATTTGCATAACAAAAGTGCTTGCTAACTTTTAATTTTCACTGTTTTATTGCTCATAAATAAATATAATGAAGGTGGTTTTTGTGGTTTAAGTTTTTTTAATGCTTTATTTTGTATCTAAAGCACCAGAACCGAAAGAAACCAAAACCAGATTTTTACACCCAGAATTACGTGTTAAATTTTGTGTTTTGTTCATTTTTATCTTTTAAAAATAAACCACTCTGAGATTTAGATATATATTTGTTTTATCACTTTTTATTTATGTATGTTGATGTTTTTCAGTTGCGGCTAACAACTTTAAAGAAATACTTTAAAATAATTGGTTCAAATGCAAAAAAACTTTATTAAAGTATTTTAAAAAGAAAGACTGCCATATTCGGCTATGCTGAATCTTTTATGCACTCCAACGAAAATGACAATTTCTCCGGAGTGGATACAGAACTAATATGTGCCATATGTGTGTGTTATATAAAATCTATGGTTAATTATAAAATGATCCTCATAAAATATGGTGGTGTAATTCTTTGTCCTATGCAACTCAAGTTAATTTATTTATGACCCCCGTTATACCTCCTTTCTATTATTTTCAAAACAGCCTTTCATGTCTCATCAATAGAAATGCAATATGGTTATCTTAAATAAAGAAAGGAATGCCAAACAAATTTATTCATATTATCAAAGCTATACAGAAAAAATGTTCACCAAAATTGTTTTAATTTAATGGAGCAACCCTTACAAACAATTTTTTAATTGCTCCAATAAATTTGCCTTAATTGAAAAAAAAATTTTTGATGTTGTATTAAAGTTTCAAGCAATTTTTGAATTGTTTCATTGACTGTGTTGATTGAAATAAATATTTTGTTTTCGTGTTTACGTTTTCTATATCCACTTTTTCTGGTTTTCACATTTCAATTTAGCCTATTGCTCAGCAGCAAGAAAAGCTCAAACTTACAAATATGGTAATTGATATGATCAATTTGTTTGCAGGCGGAAAATCAGTACGGTACACAGAAAAAAATGCTCTGCAGTTTTTTTCCAATTAAACCATAATAAAAAAAAAAAAATCAGTTTTAATAAAAAATTTAATCAATTAATTTAAACGATTACCTACATCAACATTATTACTGAAGAAAATGTTGTTTATATCAACATATATTTAATTGATACAATTAATTTAATTTAATTTAATATTTTAATTAAAATCACAAATTTTTAATAAAATTCACAAATTTTTAATTAAACTCACATCACAGTATTATTCATAACTGCTTTAGGCGTATTAAACTATTTCCAAAGAGTGGACTTTATCTCGGCCTTGTGGTTGTTTATTACAAACTGATCTTAACAAAATTTTGTGGTCTGATTTCTACTCTTACAAAATCAAATTGTACCAAATTTGTTAGAATATTATATTTATTTATTTATCAAATGTTACAAAAGAAATTAAAAATTATATTCTCACTTAAATAACTGAGCAATAAGAACATATACCTTTAGCCCGCTGAAGGGAATTAATACAGTCTAGTGCGAATCAACTTTAAGATAGAATAGCTCAATACCAATTAATCAGCCGGGAAAGTCGAACAATATGATTTTGATTTGTTAACGTTTTTAATGTAAAAAATAATTTTCAGAAGGAGGTTTTATATGGGACCTAACATGTAAGTAAGTTGTATAATTTGAAGTCGTACAGAACGAACTTGTGTTTCATTTCATGACAAAGGGTTCATTCCGTCCCCAATATATTGGTAGTTTTAAGTATTTTGTCGCGGCTATGAATGAAATCTAGGTTTTCCGTGATGAAGTGCCCACCTAAGTGAGCGAGTCAAAAACTATTTTTTTAGAATAACAATACGTGTATCGTTACGATATATTGGATATATGTAAGTGGTAAATACTGTGTAAACAGAATAAACATTTGGATCTATAACTCAAAATTTATTAAAATGTTCACAAATACAATTTGGATATACATATCGCACTTAATCAACAAAAGGGTATTAACTAGGGTATTCATTCGGTTAACTGTTAACCGGTTAGCCGATTAATTACTACCCGATTAACTGATCGGTCAATTTAAAATTGTCGATTAACGATTAAGCCGTAAAATTTCAGTCGATTAACCGATTGAGGGAAATTTGTAATTTTTTTGTAATATTATAAGATATTTTTTTGTGTTTTAATTATTGGTTTCGTCTCATATACAAAAGGTATGTGTTTAGAAAATATTTTTTTATACAAACAAAAAAGTCGATCTTCATTTTAAATAACAACAGCTTTTTGTTTTTCGTGTATGTGTATGTTTCATATGTATGTGTTTAGTTATTTCCCAGTGGGAAAAAGAAGGAGTACGGAGCCCTTCCAGAAGGCCTCTGTACCCCTTCCTTTGGATGTACAAGGCCTGCTCGCTCCATTCCATACTTATATCTTTTTACACACGTTGTCATTACGGGGATTACCTTCCGCTTTCCTTTCTTTCGCCAGAGCTTTTGAAAGGTATTCGAGTAAATGGCCCTTAGAAGGCTTTCCAGAGAATGACTGTCAAAAGGCCTTAGAATAAAGGTTATCTTGAAGGGTTTTTAAGAAAGGCATGTGAAAAGGCCTTTCAATTAATGGCTCTTAAAAGGCTTTTCAGACCATCCAAAAATGCCATTGATTAAAGTTCATATTGTAGGGTTTTTAATAAATATAAAATATAATGTATGAATTAATTTCAAAAAAGTATAAAAGTTTAGTGTTTTATAAGTTTAGTTTAGTATGTATATGTATATATTTATTAAAAGAATTACACATACTATAATTACTATATAAACAAGAAATATAAAATTAAATAAAAAATAATAAATATATACATAATAAATACATACTACATAACATTTTCATTATTTAGCACAAGTACCTATCTTCTTTATTGAAGAAAACTCAACTAAAATGATTATTATTTTCATTTGGTATTTTAATATGTATGTATGTAACTTTGTTTTTGTAAAGGGATCTGAATTCTTTTTCTTTTGCTTGTGCAAAAAACAAAACTAAAAATGTTACTCCTTCTCTTCTCGCTTCTTTTAGAAGCGAGTGTGGAAGGTGTATCTTATGTTTTATACCAAAGATCCAAGGCCTTCTATGAGGCATTCTTTAGCAGTTAGATAATAATAGTAATTGAATCAAAAACATTTTTAAGAAGGTCTTTAAAAAGGCCTGAAGTAAGAAGGTCTTCTGAGTTTTAGCGCTGGGTTGTTTCTTCTCATATCTTATCATATCAATCTTTTAACAAACAATTAGAAGAGTTAAAATTTAAACAGGGTTATAATGGCACAATGGACGATTTTATTAGATATTATGTATTATGGGTGGCTTCTCTCCCAGATTTCCAAGATAAGTGAAAGAATTTTTTCAAGTCAAGTTTTATCAAAACTAAAAAAAAAGAATCGCTTAAATTCTAAACATTTGAACTTATTATTTTTCCAAATGATTATATCATAAGATCTCCTTTAACTATTGAAATAATACGCTGCTATAAATATCGTCATATAGGTATATACTAAAGCCTATAGTACACGGCATGTAAAAACCCACATGCGCATGCGACTCTGACGTCACGAGAATGTTAAGCACTTCGGTTACAGTTTTTGAATGATACGCAGTGATAACATGCAACGAAATTTTGATAGTACACGAAATGTAATTTTGTCCCAAAATTTAAATGTGTCGCATGTGGCCGAAGCTGGCACATTTGCAAAGATAGCACATGTACCCTCAAAGCAATTGGTAGAGTGTTTTTCGATTGTCTACGAATTTTAACTACTTCGTCACATTTGGTAGTTAAACAGTAGATTTTTCGGAATTAAACAATAACAAAATACGGTAGAATCGCATTATGAGTTCTTAAATTATACTTTTTCGTCACTTTAGTGAGTTGTTAAGATAATTGTAACAGTTATACAACTGCAACAATGGCACAATTGAATATTTCACATATTATATTGACTTCTTCGCAACGATTTGCTGTTTAATAGTGAATATTACAAAAGCAAAATACGTTAAAGAGCACAGTTTGTATTTAAGTTGCCATGTGATCGGTGCCACGTGCGTGTAAAATAATATTAATATATAAAATTATGTAAAATAGAGTGAAATTTTTAATATTTGAAAATAGAAATAGTTATAGTATTGTACTTAAAATTGGGACTCCGCGGAATCCAAATGTTACCGAAAAAAAATGTTCACATATAAATGAGTGCACAAAACTGCCCAAACTTATTCTTCGGTTAGATTGGTAAATGAAATTGAAAATAATAATTTGATAATTATCTTTTTTAAAGGATATTAATGATTTTTTTAAACTGTCTGTTTATTTAATGACTTTAAAAATTTTAGTGTTTTTGTTAAATTTTTCTAGTGAAGATCAACAATAACTTTGAGTGAAGAAAGTTTGTAAATAAAAATTTGCAATAAAAAGATATGCTAGTTATAATATGATGAAAGTTTACAAAGTTAGTGTTTGAACAAATTTGTGATTTTGTGTAGTTTTCTTTAACAAAATTTGTCCACATTAGGTTCTTAACTTTAAAACATTAACAGCTATTTTGATTATATGTAACGTAGATTTTTTAATATTTGTTTAACTTTAAGCTCATTTTTTTATATTTTACTTAGATTTCCCTTACAAAATCAAACAAAGATAAACAGTAAAATTACCCACTTTTTTATTATAAAGAACAATAAGAAAAAATTTAACTTCAAAAGAGTACTTTTTGGAGCCAAAAGCGATACTACTAAATTTAATTGATATTAAACTTCCAAAGCGCTCTAATTCGTCATATAATATAGACACTTAGTGGATTCTTAAAGTAAATATTACCATAGTGGGACACTTCTTCCCGAACGATGTAACTACATCAATAAGAATTGAATAGCAAAAGCGATAGGTTTTTGCTAAATGGGGAAATTATTTAGATTATTTTTCGATCGAAATTGTTTGCAGTTTATACACATGTAAATGGCTACATGAATGTTACTAGTATACGGCATGGAGCAAATGTACGCATTTTACATGCGTGTTAGACGAAATCTACATGTGTATGTGAATTTCTAGTACACGGCATGTTACCCGTAGTATTATTGACAGCGTTGTCAATTTTATTCTTTGAGAAATGTTTTAGCGCTTTTTAACAATTCTTTGCATTACAACTTGTGCAATTATAATTTGCTATTTAAAATAGCAGAAACTGTTTTGTGTATATATGGACATACCCACATTAATGCATTACAATACAATTTAAAAAAATAGTTTTCAATATATAAAACATTTTGAAGAGTATTTCACTGCCTATGTTTGCAATAAAAATTTTGGTTTGGGAATTTACATTGAAAAAAAAATTCTAATTTGTATTTTTTGTCAATATAAATTCCCTAGCGAATAATTTTAATTTTTATTTAAAAAACAGGCAGTTAATTTGTACTAATATTTGTTGGAAAATTTTTGTAAAATATTTGTTGGGAAAAATCTAGTTTACCAACGCAGCACCAAATAGAAAAGGTGCCCAGGGTGATAGAAAATTTAAAAGTAAGAAGAAAATATTAAGTGAAAAAAATGGCGCTAACGCATAGTTTTTGAGTTACGCACCTCTTAAATGTTCACTTAAATATGCGATTTTCCACTACATTTCTAAACGTATTGGGCCAACATTGGTATCATTTTGAAGCTTGAATAGCTCTTTTTGAAAATACAAAATTTACTGCAAAATTTTTAACCCTTTAACTTTCAATACAGTTTTAACAAAATTGTACATCAAAGGGCGCGTGTGAAACGGAAGCAAATTACTATTGGAAGTAAATTTTTGACACTTTTATAAATATTTTGTAATCAATTCACAAATGTCAATATTTTATATCGTCTACAAAGATATCATTTCCAACAGCGAAAAATGAAATATTTTTTCCAAAATAATTTGCTACCGTTTCACACGCGCCCAAAATGTTACGGAAGTGCAGTAGGTAAATACTTATGGAGTTTATTCCACGTAAAGTGTAAAAAAAAATATGTTCAACATTTTTCATTTTTCGAATTTATTCAAATAATACAAACTTAGACATTTCCTACTTCTCTGAATAGACGGTCTTCGCCCGTCATTTATAGTATAACAAACACCTTAAACTTTTTTCCATAGTAATTATTATGCTTACTAAAAACTCTTGCATTTTCGCTTCTTAATTGGTTAAGAATTAATTACACAAATATTAGCCATATACGTTGAGAAATGTAGTGGAAAATCACATATATGTATATATAAAAACTTATGTGGTCCATAGCTCGAAAACTATGCGTTTGCGCCACTTTTTTCACTTTGGAGCTGCGTCGGCAAACTAGATTTTGTTCCTACATATCGGACTTGATCAACACTATTTAGAAAAAATTGACACGTAATATTCACCCGCGGAAAAAATATCTTGGTATATGGTGAACATATTTGTAATGAAACTTTTGGTTTAAAAATTATTTTTTATGTGCCTTAAATATTAAATGAAAATGTGTTTTGCTCCTACTCCAAATTTCGAGTTAATACCCTCTTGTTGATCATGTGCGATCGATATCTTAACTTTTTTAAGTCTTTTTTGGGTGTTAATTTTTGTCAATTGTTGGATAATTTTAAATGTTTGGCTGTCATAAAAAATTTATAACATGATATATATTAAATATAATTATTTTAGGGCCATTATTACAACTTACAAATAGTAATTTTTAGGATGCTATCTGACAGATAAATAGTTTTTGGTTATTACAAGTTAACATTAACCTAAAAAGTGACTGATAAGCTAACATCAGGTTTGTCCTCATGGTAACTTTACAAGTGAACTTTAAGAACTTGAAGATGCCATATTTTCTGCTGAAGATATGGTAACTTCAATGACAGTTTTATGTCATTGAAGTCGTTGCCACTACGTATTTTAAACAACCAAAAGTAGTTGGTATATACTGCAATGTTGCCACAGTATATAAATTACATTTTTTATTTTATCGGACAGTTGTAATAATGGAAAAAACTTTTTGGTCACTTTATCGTTCAAGTTAGCTATTGTTCACGTTAACTATCAGCAACTTTATCATTAGGTTGTAATAATGGCCCTTAGAGTTTTAAATGGCGCGAAACAATTTCCTTAAACACAAAGTGTACACAAGTTTAACTTGGTGTTAAATGGCACAAAAAATATTCAGCTGGGCCCTCAATTCCACTTGATATAAATACGTCTTGCATTCAGAAGGTAAAACCTCAGAAGTATGAATATGGTTGTGATAAAATAGTTATGAGAATTCCAACTATTTTCTTCAAATGTGCATAAAGACTATAAATAAATACAAGTCATGCCATTTAACAACTTAAATATGTTTATAGAAGTTATAATATGTATAACTCTTTCCCTAGCAATAAGTTAATATGATCCGAGATGTATGATAAAAAAAACAAAATTTGAAAGCTGACAATACTGATTATGTGTTATTGTTTTGGAAATATATAAAAAAGATTTTTTTTTTTGTCAATGAGGCTTTTTTTTTTGCTAATAATCATCAATCATTTTTATATTTAAATAAATAAAACTTGCATTTAAAAAAACTAGAATAGCAAAATAACTTTTATCAAAACTGAAAAAAAAAAATTCAAATGCCAATAACCAAACTAAATACTAAATTCAGCAAGGTAGCAGTTCTAGCTGTCCCTTTTTTCATATGTAATTTGGACTTGACACATTGAATTCATGGGTTTGCCATAGAAGACATACAAAAGAAAGGGCCAGCTTCATAAGCTTCTCTAGTGCATAAACATTGTTAAATGTTAAATAGAGTTGCCAGTTTTATTTTCAAAAAAAGAAGGACAAATTTCTACATTAAAAAATCGCTGGAAAAATATATCTTATTTCCATTTTAAATTTAAAAAGTATTAAAAATTCTTAAAAAAAAAGAAAAGTGTTTATAATTACACTGACATTTTTCTTTTCTTTTTTATTATAAAAAAATGCGAAACAGCTGGCATCCCTAATGCATGTACATGCAGTCCGCAAATGTTGTGTCAAAAATTTTTGCTTCCACATATTTTGTGACGGCTTCATGCGCATGTAAAAATATAGAATGTGTCCGAATTTATATGTAACAGGATAGTACACGGCATGTAAAAATGTGACATGTATGCATGTACTTTGAAAGCTACATGGGAATCACATGCAAATGTGTGCTATAAGTGAGTGAACCAAAAAGTGGAAGTACACGGCATGTAGCCATTGTGGCTTTGTGATGACGTCAAAATTACGTCAGATCTATATGTACATGTAGCTTTTTACATTCCGTGTACTGTAGGCTTAAGAATATTTCTTCCACAAAAAAAAAATTTAAACAATTTTATTGAAATAACTTAATTTATAAAAACAAACTTTATTATCTGGTTCATATACTTTAATAATTGCTCATGGATTATGTTCTTCTGGATTATTTTGTTTAGCTAATATTGTTTATGAACGATTAGGTAGTCGTAGTTTACTAATTAATAAAGGTCTATTAAATTTTATACCTTCTATAGCTTTATGATGATTTTTATTAAGATCTTCTAAAAATTCTTCGCAAAATTTTCAGTTAATACGCTCACATACCATATTACGAAATCAGCTGGATTAAATCAAATATTGTTTTCATTAAACCTTTTTTGCAAATATTGCGCTTCTGCAATATTCTCATAAGCAACGGAAGTGAGCCAGACATCTATACGTTATTTTCTTGCAATTAAACAATAAACCTTTTATTTAAAACTACTAATAAGCAAATTTACCTGTTGGGAAATTCAATTGAAACTGTAATGAAAAAATTCTTTGGAAATAATTATTGTACCAATTTATAAAAGACAAAACATGTTATTAATAGAGATAGTGGTATTCGCAACCTTCAAAACAGACTAAAATTTGGCTCAATACCATTATTCGTTACAGTTTTAGACATACTAAAGTATTTTTCGAGAGTGGGCTTTATATGGCGCCTATGGTAGATTATGGCCCAATCTTCACATAATCTATTAGTGTTATATACATCATCTAAAAATAATGTTTGCAATATTAAATGAGATTTGGTGCATTCTATCTTTGATTTTCGCTATTTTTTGTAAAAAAAAAAATACCAATTTTTTAGGCAGGTTGTCCCACATTTGGGTTCATAAATATTTTCCTACTTAAATGATTGAACTTGGTTTTAATGCTTAGACAGCTAGAAAAAGTTTGACACCAATTTTGTTTTTTTCTTTTGAATCGTTCGAAAGTGAGCATGATTTCAACAGACGGACAGATGGACAGATAAAAATACAGACATACTGACATGACTTATTCGCCTCAATATTATTCAAGGATCCAGAATGACAATATTCACCACTAGTGGTGGGGGAGGGTATATAAAAAGAATGATAAAAATGATTGATATTTCAGAAAACTTTTAACATGTTAATGTAAATATTCGTATTTCTTTAAAATATTTTTTATCACATGAGATATATTTTGATATATTTTCTATCGCATGGGACATTTATAAAAAAATAAATTTAATTAGTTATATTTATTTACACACACATTTTTTTCTGCTAAAAAAACAAATTTTAATGCAAAAATGTACACAATTTTTAAAGTGCAAAAGTTCATCTCTATTCTGTAAATTATTTTTAGAAAACAAACTATAACTTTTAATCTACAAAAGCTCTTCATCATCTTCAGGGCATGTTTCTAATATTCATTAATTTTATTCAAAGAAATATCTTATTCCAGTTATAACCACAAAACCAAATAAAAACTTTAATTTTAATTTATATAAAACACTTTATTTTTAACGATCTTTGAGGTGATGACCCAAATGCTTTTACATTTTGCCCCCAACTTTAGTTTTAGCTCAGAAAGTGAACCACAAAAATAAGAAAGATAAACAAAAAGAAAACAATTAAGAATAAAGCACAAACAATCAAGAATAAAAACACTTTGTTGTGAATAAAATGATTTAGTATATATTTTTAAATAAACAAAGAAACACACACATAATGCAAAGGATTTGAAATATTTTAGTGTTGATTAAAATGTTCATATTCAGTCAAATGTAACACAATAATTTTAAAAGGATTGAATTGAGTAAAATTAAAACTCAAACACACCAACCAACATTCACTCATATTTATGAAACCATGCAATATATACACATACAACAATACTCTCATACATATTATATATTAATGCAACAAAGATATTCGACGCAGTTTTTTTTTCTTATTATTGTTGTTTTTTGCCCTGTAAGGATAATGCAAGTTGTATAAATGGTTGCATATTCTTTGTGTAAGTGGAGACACACTTTCATATAAAATAAACAACTTGGAATAAATTCCCAAAGAATTTTTGAAAATGAAACGAAAATGTTAACAATTTAAGGCTCTTAGAATATTTAGAGTTTTGTAAGACTTAGCAAAATGAATTAAGTAAAACAAGACTGCTGATCTTTTTAAAGCATTTTGGGTTACAATGTTTTTAAAAACTGAAGAAAATTTAAAAAGCAAAAGCATGTTATAGTTTTTTATATACGAGGTAAGAATACAAAAATGTTGTACGAACGAATATTTAGATTCATCTTACTTAGCATCTGTCTTGGAATTGTCTAAGAAACAGCCAGAAAACTGTCAGCTATTTAACACTTAAACAGTAGAAAATTTTGTTTTTCTTTAATGAAAAAGATACTGTTCGAAAATGCATTTTGCGAAGTTTGGGATGAAAAGTACAATCGGAGATGCGTCAGTTTGCTACATTGCAACTGCCACGTGTTTTGAAATGCATTACTAAAGTTTATGATGCAGACAAAAGCGCTTCATGCGGTAAGTAAATTCAAAATTTGATTTTTATTGGTTTTTTTAATATTTTTTCAAATGTGTATCGTTGAGTCAAAGTCCAAATTAAAAAGCTTTCTTGCAAAAGCCAGTTAACACCTAAGTAGGGGTGTTGTTTTTGAGAGGCGTAGACATTTTTTTGAAAATAAAACACAACATATTTAGTGGATTCACCCAAATTTTGTATTTATTAGCTCAAAAATGTTTAAAAATAATATCTGGCATATGGCTTCCGCGACTGCGCATTATGAACGTCATCCTGTCTGTCCAATTTTGCATCACTCTTCCCGGTCTTATTTCGTCAATTGTTTGTCGAACGTTGGCTTCTAAATGATCAAGCGTTCCTGGTTTATCAGCATATGCCAAAAATTTGGCGTAGTCCGAAACTGTCGTCAAATCACACGAAAGAGGTGGCCAATTGACAGGTACATTTCTTAAGATAATTCGTTCATCATACGTTTACCATAACAAAGTGATGGTTTCACGCGGTGTCTGGCATGTTGACACGTCTTGTGGAAACTATTTCTCCGCCAAATGATTTGCAATGACATGAGGAATTATTTGCCTCGTTCGCTTTTCACGGTAATGCTGGTACTGGCTTCGGACTTAAAGGCAAATAAACCGATGACGCCTCCGGCAAGTAAACTGCACCCAACATTGGTTTTCTTGGGATGTAGTGGTGTCTCAAGAGTTTCATGAGAATTGTGATTGATCCCAGAGCGACAATTCTGCTTGGTTACAAACTCGTTAAGCAAGAAATGAGCCTCATCGCTGAAGATGATTTGAAGCTAAGAATCTGGTTTAACTTCAAGTTGATTTTCAGCCCATTCACCGAATACACGACGCAATTGATGGCACGCTGGCTATAGTCTTGCACTAGTTGGATTTTGTGTGGACTTAGGCCAAGACTTCCCCAATATGTTCCTATTAGTGAAAGGATAGCGAACGAGCAGCGAGAACGGCGCCAAATCTATAAATTCGAATCCTCTTTCACATTCACGTCAACAGCGGTGATGGCTTCTTCTCTACGCACGGTAGAGACTCGATTTGGAAAAATATTATCGAAAAAGTAACTGCCTGTTTGTTGAACGCGAGCGCAAAAGTGACTCCACAGAAAAAAGTTTTTTATCAATTAAAAAATTTTTTTAAAAAGTATTTTTTATTATATTTATATTATAATGAGATATTGAATCAATTATTTTTATAATTGAAAGAAAATTAAAAATTTTATTTTGATTAAATTAACATTTTAGTTGTTTTCAAATAAATTTTTAATTAAAATATTAATTAAATAACAAAAAATCTTAATTGACCTTTTTCGTTTAAAATTAAATTATTTAAACTTGTAGAATTGTTGTTGGGAAATGTCAATATTTAATTATATAAATTAACACATTGTTTGAAATGGCAAAGTTTTTTGATAATTTTTTTAATTCAAATTAAATATTTCATTGATGGAAAAATAACTATTAAAATTTTACAATTTTTAGTAATTAATATAATTATTTTGGTAACAGGTGCAACAAATTGTTATGAAAAAAAATTATTATGAATTTGGTATAAATTTGGTGAGTAGAGCATTTATTTTAATTTTTTCTGTGTCGTTTAACTTACATTTAAAACAAAAACGAGCCACTTTTGCAATCGCGTTCTACAAAGAGGAAGTAAGTGTGGTCATAAATCGATCCATATTATTGTGTATTAGCTGTTTAGATGGACGATTATGCGCACCGTAAACTTAACAATGTTCTCTATAAGTTTGGCGAACAGAGTGCGAATTTTGGAAATAAATTTTCACGATTTGTAATTGTTGTTCTTGTGTAAGTCTTGGCATGGTGATTTGCCAGTGTATTCTGAAAAACAATCATTAGTATGGCAGCTAGTTTTACAGTTATTCCTATCGAAAGGGCTATATGTCTAAAAAAAAAGGGGTTTTATATATAAATCTATTCGGATTGGTTGAGTTATGCTTAATTTTGTACTTGCATGAAGCAGAATTTTAAGCTATACAAACACAAACTTCTACTGGGTTGTATTTGATGGCACCTAAAGGGTCCCACTGCAACAACCCGGAAAATGCCACCAGACATTTAGGTAAAAATTTAATCACAACAACTCTTAACAGTTGTTAGCTAGACGCTAGACGAGCTTGAAGCTATTTCGAATGCAAGGGTATGTTAAACTGCCTTTATGCTTTTATTCGATTCGATATTTTATATCCCAACAATCTGACCATCTTAAAAATATAGTCATAAAATCATTTTCTAACCTTTAACACTTATGTAACTGCATAACAGACTAATTATATAGACAGTATTGCACTTACAGCTCTAATGATATACAGAATTATCTTCCATTATTTTTACTGATATTTCGTATTGATATTCAAGCTATTTGTACCAAATTTGGTAACTTTAGTTATTCCAGATAAACTAACTTCTCTTTCGTGCCACGCCCACCTCTAAAATTCTGGTAATTTTTATAGAGTATTGAAAACTCATTGATTTCCACCAAATTAGCCCAATTTTTCTCCTACGTTTTCCATATATAAAGAAATCTTTTTGTGTCATGTCGGCGGATTTCCACCAAATTTGCCCAATTTTTTTCCTACGTCTTTCATATATAAAGAAATATTTTTGTGTCATGTCGGCTATTTTTCAAAAGATTTCCAAGACATTTTTTACTTTTTTCTTTAAATAGTTAGTTAGTTAGTTAATTGTTCTTTATTTAAAATTCATTTCTTTTTTTTTTTTTTTTTTTAACAGTGTTTAGATGTTTATACTATAAATAGAACATACGACTATGACCAATGTCGTCAGTCGGATATAGATAATAATTTAAATTATACCAATTGTGTTTAATGTTTGATTCAGATTAATAATTATAGCCATCAATAAGCTGTTTTCTATAACCTATTGCATCTATAACAAACAGATATATATTTTTAAAGTTTTCTTTTGCATTATTTAAAATATTTATTAAATCATTTTCAGTTATGATGGTTTTTTTTAAATATTGGTAGCGAATTTCACGTAAAATTGGACAGCTGGCAATAAAGTGCAGTATATTTTCTGTTTCGTTTGTATTACATAAAGAGCATAAGCGGGACCTCTGCGTCTGAAATCTTGTTCCATTTAGCTCAATCAGGTCGCACCTAGCTTTAAAGATGTAGCTTACTGCCGTCGTATTATTATTGATTTCAAAATATGTTTGTTGCTCCCTGTAGTTGAGTTTTGAATAAAACCGGTTTGTTCCAGTAGCCTGTTGTAAGTGGTTTTCCCTTTCTTTTCTTTTAAGCCCAGTTAGTATATCAAGTCTAAGGCGTTCCCAGTCCTCTCTTGAAACACATTCTGAAATTTGTGTCGAGCCTACATCATTAGCTAATTTTTCAATGTGTTTATACCAATACGATTTTCTCTCTATAGTGAGTTTGGTTAGCTTACATGGTAAACGGTTATCATTATATTCAAATAAAGTTTTTATAATGTATCTGAGATGCAAATCTAGTGTGTATATATAATTATTTTCTATACCAGTTTCCAACATTAATGCGTATGTTGGAGTAAATGAGGGCAGTTTAAGTATCTTTTTTAAAAAAAAGCTTTGAAGTTTATCCACTTCTTCAAATAGCGAATAACCCCATACTTGGGCACCATACGACTGGATTGCACGACACACTGATAGGAAAAGATTCCATTTTGCCTTTAAGCCGATTTCTTTTTTTGCTAAAAATTCTTTCCAAGTGGCGTTAATATTGTTTTTTGCAGATTTATTCCTTTTTTCTATGTGCTTTCTAAACGACATTTTAGGTGATATTGTTACTCCGAGATAAGTATATTCGTTTGTCACTCTAATAGGTTCCCCCTTAAATATCCATTGTTCACGGGCAGAAAGTCTGCCCCCATTTCTCAATACCATCATTTCAGATTTGTTCAAATTAAGTTCTTTAAATAATAATTAAAAGAAATTTGCAATCTGAAAGTCTAAATTCAAACTATGAAAATTTTCTTTCCGAAGTCTGGGTTTATTGATGAGCTGGAAGGGAAGAATACCTAGGACGGTCTTTAATTTACTTGGATATGCTCTTTTGTTTTTTGTTCATTGATATCAATCTGAAGTTGACAGTGAGTCTATACTTTTTTTTACTTTTTCATATATTTTTTTTTTTTTTTTTTTTTTTATTAGGCGTGTTAATTTACAGAAAATTATTGTTTATTTTCAATACTTTATACTAGTAAGTGTTCACGTACTAGAAAAACTTGCAACGAGACAGTGAAAAAAGAGCATAAAAATTTGTTGAAAATTTCTGATAGTAAAATATTTACTACCAAGAATTATTCAACCAGTTGTTTCATATTTTTGTTTACAAAACAAAAATAATTTTCATAATTTTTTAATTAAAAGTTTTTCAATAAAATAATATATTTATTTTTCTAAAATTTATGAACAATATTCTTGCGGAAAAAGTCCAAAGCAAATGAATTTATTAAGAAATAATCTTATATCTTACAGCTGAACGTGTCGATATTCCTTACTTGCTAGTTTTTGCTGGTAAAGCGTTCATTTACTTTTTTATTTTTTTTAAGTAGTTGGGAGAAAAATTTTGTAAATTTTAAATGTACTCTCTCGTTGCAAGTTCCTGCTAGAAAAGTACATTAACACACCTATTATATGTTTGACTGTCAAAGTAAATATGTAAAAAAATATAAACTTATTAAAAAAAAATTTCGTTGGGTAGACACAATTTAAAGTTTTAAACAGAATCTCAGAAAATTTCAAAAAAGAAAAAATTTATAATCTAAACTAATTTTAATATTATCGCTATTTCACTAAAAACGAAGTCTAAATGTCAAAGATGCCCAATATTCTTTATAAAGGGTGATTAAATTTTAAGGGCCGATGTTGAATGTGAATCACACCTAAACGTCAAGTTTTTTTGCTGCATTTCATTTAACATTTTTCAATTTCAGACTAACTCAATTTGAATCATGGAGAGATGCACAATCGAGCAACGCGTTAAAGTTATTCAGGCTTATTATGAAAATGGGCGCTCAAATCAAAATGCATATCGCGAAAATCTTCAGTGATGAGGCACATTTGCATCTCAGTGGATTCATCAATAAGCAGAATTGCCGCATTTGGGCGAATGATAATCCAAGAGTGATTGTCGAAAAATCAATGCACCCACAAAGAGTGTCTGTTTGGTGCGATTTATGGGCTTGCGGCATCATCGGGTCGTATTTTTTCCAAAATGAGGCCGCTCAGGCAGTTACTGTGAATGGTGTTCGCTATCGTGAGATGATAACGAACTTTTTATGGCCAGAATTGGAAGATATGGATGTGGACGATATGTGGTTTCAACACTTGTGCCGCTTGCCCAAACAGCTAACGAAGCAATGGCTCTTTTGCGCGACAAATTCAATGGCCGTGTTATCTCACGTGCTGGCGATGTCAATTGGCCGCCAAAATCATGTGATTTGACACCGTTGAACTTCCTTCTTTGGGGTTATTTCAAAGAAAAGGTGTACGTCGATAAACCAGCAACAATTGAAAAGCTAAAGGATAAGATAATTGGGCAGATTAACGGCATAGAACCTCAGTTATGGCTCAGCGTCATCGAAAATTTGGACCATCGGATGGAGGTGTGTCGTCGAGGTCGTGGCGACCGTTTTGCCGATATTTTCTTATAAACATGATTGAATATTATCATAATAAAAAGAAAAAATGCGGCCATTTGGCCGAAATTTTGTTCCATACATAATTGAATATAATCATAATAAAAATAAATGACAATAATTTCCTAAATAATTTATGTTTTATTCAAAATCAACATCGGCCCTTAAAATTTAACCACCTTAAAACCTTATGACTACTAATAGAAAATAGCCAAATTATTTCTTATAAGTTAGCAAGAAAAAAGAAATGAACCCTCGTATTTTAATAAGTTTTATTCTATGCCTGCATGTGTGATTTCCTTAAAAAAACGGAAACAAAAAATAATCTTATAAAATAAACTATCAACATTTGTACACACTCTTTGCCGGCAAACGCTGTTAACGTTCGTAAAGTGTTTCTTTTTTTTATTTTATGATGTGTGCAAAGTTTCAGTGACACATGTTCTTACAAGTAAGTGTATACACACCCACACGCATACAGTCAGTAACTAAAGTTTAAATACACACCTTAAATTTAAAGTTTTAGGATAACAAAAGCTCTTTCGTGTTATTTTTAGAATTTTTCTAATCAGGCTTTCAAGGTCATTAATTTTCTAAACGTAAATAAAAGACTTTTTAATTTAATTTTTTTCCGTATTCCTACGTTTCGTCGGTATTTTCCGACCTCATCAGGTATTCGTTTTTATTAAATAATAAGTCTTCTCGTCAAATTTACATCACTTTTAAAAAATTAACATCACAGGTTTTATACGACATTTAATGAACGACACAAAACAGATTTAATTAATAAAAAATAAATGCAAAAATAAATAACGAAAAATTAAAATATCACAGTTGAATTATTCTTATAGCTAGGATCACAGTTGGAGTAAATTTTTAGTTTACAGTTTTATTTCCCTTCATTGATAATAAAACACCAGCCGACCCGTCAAACTTTGTTCTGTCATACAAATTATTTCTAGTGAAAATTGCTCAAATAAAAATATCGAATGTATTTTCAGCGTCTGGTGATTGGATGAATGTACCGCTAAAAACGATGACTACCGATAAAAAAAGACAAACAAAAACAAAAAACACCAACTATGTATTTTTTTCCATTCATCAATGTAACATATGCATTATTTGATCTCTTAACCCTCTAACGTTAGCAGGAGAATTTTTTTTAAATGCATTTCCGATCTTTAATGTTATCAAAAATTAATTTAAAAACAAAAGTTTTAATAAATTCTCCATTTAACTCACATTAAAATAAAATTTAAAAAAAGTTAAGTATTCAAATACAAATCTAAGGGGGTTATTACACGAAATATTTTCAGGCATGAATAACAAATAAATTTGTTGGCAATCAGGTAAGAGAAGAAAGAGTTGCTGCCAAACAGACACGAAATGCGTTTTTATGTTTGTTAATATGATTTTTCATGTTTTTCAATATATATGAAAAGAAGATTAGACAATTATACATGAAAACAGACATGCTTGGAAGGACATCGTGTAAGTGTAAAAGGTGTTTGGAAGCATGTTCAACAGAAAATTAATAAAAACAGACATGTCTGAAAAGACATTGTATAAATGCCCCCTTAGTCTTTTCAAATTTTGGTTAAAAGAGTACAAAAAAAATAATAGCTGCCTTAAAGCAGCCAAAACAAAAAAAATATATATATTTGAGCGACTCAAAAAAAAAAAAGTGATTTTGTTACCCCTCTGAAAATAAAGGTTGATATGTTTTATGATGATTCCTACAATATTTTGTTTCTAGCGTTGACCATCCGTGAGATGGACCATTTTTAAAAAAGGTATTTTTTCAGTTTTTCGAATTTTTTTGTACTTTGCTCCAAGACGACATAAATAAAATTTGTTATCGTCGAAAAGGATTTTTGAAGCAGCATCCAATGGTATATAAAACTTTACCACTTGCGACCTACTTATTGAGATATTTAACTAAATACATATTTTCGTTTCGGGTTTTCATACAAATTCTACGTATTTTTTTTTTTATTAATTTTATATTTTTTTATTGTATTTTTCACATTTTGATAAATTTTAAAATGAAAAATTTTATACCCATATTGCCTTTATATGAAAAAAAGATAAAATATATCGCGATTTTCGCGGTTTATGTAAAAATTACAAAAAAAAAAAAATAAATTAATATTAGATATTTTAAAACAGACTCAATTTGAAAAGCAGAACATTACTTCCACATACGTAGAATTTGTATGAAAACCCGAAACGAAAATATGTATATATATATTATTTATATATATATTAAGCTCGTAAGTCCATCTTTAGCCAACACAAATAAGCTCGATGGTTTGCCCACACGAGAACATGCAACTTGTTAAAAATATGGTGGGTCTAAATCTAAGCCGCAAACAGACATTGTTTGACCTTGCGACTTATTGATTATCATTGCGAATGCCAATCTAATAGCAAATTTTACGCGTTGGATTCAATTAACACGTCTTTGGGAATCATTGGAATTTTTAGCAGCAAAACATTTACGAAAAATTACCATTCAAAATTGTGGCTTCGATAACGGTATTCATCAATTTTTAATGACCAATCGCGTACCATTGCACAGGGGTGGTGGGTTCTAATTCCGAAGGATCTCCGATTACCAGCTTTCAGTCGTAGAAGGTATGTTGACATGCTTGGCAAAACCATTAAGTTCAAAAACTCTCTTGAGTAATTTATTGCTGCTTTGGCATCACAAGCTGCATCGAGCGATTTGTATGATACGAAGCTGCCGGACAGAGCCTGCTGTATCTTAAAATTAAGATCCTTGACATTGACATTTTTTCGCTGCCAAAATGGTTATTTATGCCATCCACACATGATTTTTGTATTGAGTGCTTTCATCAAAAAATATGCGGTTAATGAGAGCATTTTGGAAATCAAAAATTGTGCAGAAATTAGTGGGCAATTTAATAAATGCCACAGTATTTCCATAGAAAATAACTTTTCAATCGCCGATTTCTAACAATTGGTGTATTTTATGATGCCAAATAAAAAACAAAATGCAAAAAAGTTTTGGTCAAAGAAATGGACGATTTCTATTTTTTGTATTTGGACATAAGGGTGTCCAATCAGTATGAAATATACTTTACGATATATTCCCAGACTCACTAAATAAATGTATATAATAAATTTCATAAAAATCGGTTAAGCCGTTTCGATCTGTTTGAAATTACACAGGAAAAATTATTAGTACTTTTTATTAATTAAAAGAATTGCTTAAAAAGTATTTCAATTTAATTAATGCCAAAATTGAACCAATTATGGTTTTAGTTGAAAGAAAATTAATAATATAATTTTTATTTAATTACCATTTTAGGTGTTTTGAAAAAATTTTAAATAAAAATATTAATTAATTTACACAAAATCTTAATTGATTTTTTCGTTTAAAACAAAATTATTTAAACTTGTCAAAACCCTAAGCTTAATTTAATTAAAGCAATTAACACATTGTATGAGATGACAAATTTTTTTGAACCTTTTTTTATTTAGAATTAAAAATATCATTTAATGAAAACTAAAAATATTCAATTTTTAATAATCTATATAATCAATTTGGTATTGAATCTATGAATTTGGTGATAAGAGAAAATTTCTAATTCTTTCTGAGTATTTTGATACTGCTCATACAAAATAACTAAAATTGCGATTAAAAATGGGTGCGTCAGGGTAGGAGAGTAAAATTAGGGGTTATAATTATTTTTTGATGCCAACAAAAAAATAAAATGCGAAAAAAAATGTTTGGCAAAAAAAAAGGAAATTTATATTGGGATATGGACACTCTAATGACCTTGCGGTATGAAATATAATTTAATATATATTCTCATACTTACCAAATATACATATCAAATTTTAAAAAATCGGTTGAGCCGTTTCTTAGGAGTTTAAGCACAAATATCGTTACACGAGATTTATATATATTTTGAAATTGGCTTCATTGTATACACAGAAAAAAGTGTTTTATCAATTAAAAAATTGTTTTAAAAAGTATTATTTTTTTAGTTGAAAGAAAATTAAAAATTTGATTTTGTTTTGAAATAAATTTTCAATTAAAATTTTAATTAAATAACAAAAAATTTTAATTGACTTTTTTCGTTTAAAAAAATTAATTTAAACATGTAGAATTGTTGTTGGGAATTGTCAATATTTATTTAAATAAATTATAAATATGATTTATTGAAAATAAGTTTTCAATATTTAAAAATTTTAAGGAATCAATAAAATCATTTTGGTAATAGGTGCAAAATCAACAACTTGTTTGCTTGATATTATGAATTTGGAATAAATTTGGCGATTGGAGAAATTTAATAATTTTTTCTGTGTACAAAATGGTTATAAAAATAAAACAATAAAATTACAAGGACAAAAGCTTAAATCCATATTGAATTATCCTCTAAAAATTTAATCTCTTGGATAAAAAAAAAAATAAAATGCAATACTTCGGCACTTAGCTAGACTACCCTGATTTGCTATGACAGCCTGCAATCGGTGTGGCTTTGACAGCGTCAAATTCTCTTTTTAAAAAGTCGTCATATCTGACCAGACCTCTTAAAGAGAACGGTTAAGCGATTCCTTGCTAGTAATTGCTTTGTTAATTCATTTTCATTTCATTAAATCTTAATCATGTTCTATGGGAATAGGGTAAGGGGACTGGGGAGGGTTATTAATCTGCCGTGGGGCCTTATATAGCATGCAATCCTTCAATGAAAGAGGATTATGTTCGAATCGTTATATTGCTGCAAGATCTAAAGAGGTCCAAGATCTAGTTTGTCTACCGAAGCTTGCAAATTGTTTTCCAAAATGCTCTTATATTAGTGTTGATCTATTATGCCTGAAACGAAACCTAAATTATCAATACCAGCTGCACCATTGGCTCCAAAACCATTACGTTTCCACTTCTATGCGTTACAGTTAGAACTAGATTTTTTTTATGGAGGGCAGTTTTAGGTTTCTGCCAGACTTTTGACCGCCCATCGCTTCCACACAAATTATATTTACATTCATCTGTAAAAATAAGAGATTGCCAAAAATTCTAGGCCTTCTTTTTATAAATATTATGAAACTGCAACCTAAGCCTTCCTCTTTTCCCACTTATAAGTGGATTTTCCGTGAAATAATGTTTTAATATCCGTTCTCCCATAAAGCTCTTTGAATTGTTTTTACATGGACATGTTTATTGAAGAATTTACGATATCATCAACTATTTTGGTTGTTCTGGGATTTTTCTTCACTTTTTGCAGGAAATGGCTAACATAACGAAAGTATTTTTGGTCGGTTGCTTATATTTTCTGAAACAGTTGAAATATATTTTCTAACGATGGTCTGGACATTGAAAATGGTAATTTCAACAATTTTTCTATTTCTCGATAAGATTTCACCTCTTGAAAATTTTTAATTATTAAAGATTTTACGCCGAATTAAATTTTTTCCTTGTCCCATAGCCTCCGTTGAAGTTTACAATAATGCAACCAAATAACTAATTGCTAGTAAAAAAAATTGTGTGTTTTCGAAGCACTTAAGGGAAAAAGCGCAGAATCGAGCGCTTTAATAAGAGAACTCTTATACAGCAGTTTATGATAAAGAATAAAAATACATATATATACAAGAAAGCTGATATTTTAGTGCTGACAGCGAAGAAGGTTTTAAAGCGAAAAAAAATAAAAATA
Organism: Pollenia amentaria; assembly: GCA_943735925.1. Taxonomy (NCBI): domain Eukaryota; kingdom Metazoa; phylum Arthropoda; class Insecta; order Diptera; family Polleniidae; genus Pollenia; species Pollenia amentaria. The sequence goes on along the minus strand of OX031008.1, from coordinate 190,122,824 downwards.
TATTATGGTTTACGAAAATGCTTGATAAAGTCATGTTAAGTAAAAGCAAAACATTAATGAATATATTGAAAAAGTTAGTCCTTAAAAGCACTTTAGGAGTGCTTTGTTTGCATGTTTTATTATGTTAAAAGCAGCGCTTATTGTCAGTAGAAAATAGTCGCCCAAACCGGGAACACCCCATACAAAAATCAGGCATCCCATCAGCAGGTTTGAAGGGATTTGAGGTATGAATTCATACATAAAACCTGCTTCTTTTGGAGCATGTTTTTTTATTTGGTTATAGCAATAGTTGGATGCTGAACAAGAAATTTGATAGAAAAATAAAACATAACAGGAATATAGAAGGAACAAATGGTAATAAAGTTTATAAGCTTCAATGCGTATATAAACTTTTGTCCCCGTTATTTTTGTGTGATTTTTTTATAATTCACCGTCATTTATTTAATGAAGTCAATATTTCTATTTATTATTTTTTTAATTATCAATGAAGGAAAATAAAGCTGCATACAAAAAGTTTTCGGAAGAACTGGTTTTCGAAAAATCAAAATTTTAGGTCTGTATTTATACTTTAGTCTCTGACTGTACAGTCAGAGTAGTAAAAATATTGTACGCGTGCATGCAACATGTTTTACTGGAGATCAAGAAGCATATTTCCACAACATAAACTTGGCACAATGGGATTTATTTAGGACATAAACAAATGATTAATACTTATTAAATAAAATATCTGTCACATGCTTGTGTAGCTAAGGACGGAAAAAAGGATATAGAGAAAGAACAGCTAAATTGAAAATGATTAATAAGAAATTTTATAGAGAATAGATAAACAAATTAATAAAAGAAGTTTGTAAGAAAAACTGTTTACACAGGTCGACATTTCCAAGTTTTTTCTGAACGTTTCAACTGATTATTATAATTTTTGGTTTTCTCCCAACACGTCACATTTATCAGATAACGGTACTTTTGTGTTTTTACATACTACATACTTCTGTTTCAGCCGCCTTCCAGAGTTAAGGGCTGGTTGAAATAAAACTCTTCCAAAATGATAATAATTGAAGCACAGCCGCACATAACGTTTTAAGTTACAAAATAATTATTCTTAAGGAGAGCAATAAAGCGAATTTAACAGGCATGATTATTTATTTTTTAATCTGTTTTTTTTTTTTGTTAGATTATTAAAAATAATGATAATAAAAACTTTTATGCAAAAGGCTTTTAAAACGATATTCCACATTGCAAAGCCATTTCGTTTGTTTAATTTTGTTAGTAACTTACAACCCAAACTGAGCTCATATTCGGATTAAGTATGGTAGAAAAAAAATAATAATCACTTGGTATGGTTTTAAATTTATAAAAAGTTTATATAAATAAATTTAGCTATACAACTTATAAGCCTTCAAAACTTTTTGACAAAATCTTAAAAGTTTTAATAAATAAAAACCACTATTGTACACATAAATTTTTGCGATGTTGCATGCTCTTCGGAAAAATTAAGTTTTAGCCGAAATGTTAATGAGGCCATAAAATCAGAATGGCAACTAAACTAGCAAACATTAAATACGGTTTTGTTGGTTTCAATAAGTTCTTCCGGAAATTTTTCACGAGAAAGAGTTTGCACTCGACGACTGCATTAATTCAAGCTATGGGCCACGTATGGGGAAAAAGTTACAGAATTAAAAAAATCCCAAAATTTTTGCAATTTTGCAATTTTACAATTTCTTTATCCCATTTAACTGATACAATTGTGGGGAAGACAAGAAACAAAATTCTTAGAAGTTTAAGAGATATAGAGATGACAAAAAGTCATGTTCTTCGGAGAAATAAAGTTTGAGCCAAAATTTTCATGAGCAAAACCCAAATAGGGTCCTGTTGGTTTCGATAAGTACTTCGAGTAATCCCCAGCACTCGCTGACTTGAAAATGTTGCACAGTGTTATTAATGTATGTTTTTTAAATATTCCTCAGTTACCAAATGACTCCAAAAAAGTTACAATCTATAGTAATATATCTACATTTTAAAATTTCTCCTTCTGTGGAGAATCATTTACAATTATGCTGCAAAGTTTCATTTTTATGTGAGATCACTTTAAAAAAAAAATTAAAGAAACTAATGCTAATTCTACATCAGCGGCAAAACTGGCATTTATGTCGATAGCAAGGCGGCTCTGATGTCACTAAAGTCGCAGAAAACAACGTCCATTCCCGTTAGCCAGTGTAAGGATGAACTATCCACGCCTTGGGACCATTATGACAATGATCAGGCAGATGGGCTGGCCAATACTGGAGCTGCTTTTTACAGAAAAAATTTAAAATTTTCTTAAATCACCAAATTTATACGAAATTCATACAATCAAGCAAACACGTTGTTGATTTTGCACCTTTTAGAAAATTATTATATTGATTACTTGAAATTGTAAAATTGTGAATATTTTTTTTTTCAATAAATGATATTTTTAATTTTAATTAAAAAAAAATTATCAAAAAACTTTGCCATTTCAAATAATGTGTTAATTTATTTAATTAAATATTGACAGTTCCCAACAACAATTCTTCTAGTTTAATGTGGTTTTTCCAGGTGGCAGGCAATTGATTGCGTAGTAAGCACTCAAAAAACTGAGTGATTTTCATATAAATTTTACTACACAATCAATTGCTTGTCACCCGGAAACAGTACATAAATTATTTTATTGTAAACGATAAAGTCAATTAATATTTTTTGATATTTAATTAATATATTTATTAAAAATTTATTTTAAAACAACTTAAATATTAATTAAACCAAAATTATATTTTTAATTTTCCTTCAACTAAAAAAAAATAATTGATTCAATTATCACATTAATTAAATTTAAATGCTTTTTAAACCATTTTTTTAATTGATAAAGCACTTTTTCTGTGTTTGTTATATCGCAGGGTGTGCCAGTCGCAATACCCCTGGAAAATAAATGGAGGAAACTAGATGGCTGCAGGCCCACATATGACATAGGTCGCTCTGAGCGACTTCTCAACTTCAGTCGCTGGGACATTTTGAGACTGATATATATGTATACTTGCTGGTCACTGGACGATCGGTAAGCACGCTATGAGACTTTTTATAAATGCTGCCGCAGCTGCAGAGAACCTGGAACTGTTAAGACAATATTTCATCTCCTATGTGATTGTCCAGTGTTTAATTCAACACGACATGTATTATTTGGGAATTACCTTCTTCACGAACTCTCTGAGATATCGAGAGTGAAACTCGGTAATGTGTTGAAATATCTCAACGCAACGGGCACGCCTAGTTTTGGGCGGGCTACTACATTAAACCACCAACCAGCTGCAAATTCTTGTTGCAGCATATTTTGTTATACTAATTGAAAGTCAATGGTTCATTGAATATTGTTTCTTAAATTCTACAGCTGGACCAAAAATATTCTACCATCAGATCACAAGCCCCTAATTTGGTGCGGATGCAGAAAATTGAAAACTTGTATGATCACTCGACTCGGCTGGTGGACTCTTTATATAGTTTCTGGATGAGCATAACAATTTTATTGGGAATACCTTTAGATAAAAGGGTATCCCACAATTGAAGCCATGAGACTGTGTCAAAAGCTCTTTCAAAGTCAACGAAGAGAATGTTATGGTGTGTGTTATATTCTTTGGACAATTCAATGATGATACGAAGAGAATTAATGTGGTCTGCACAGGATCTACCAGTACGGAATCCTGCTGGTTCATTGCGAACAGAAAATTAATATAAATAATTGAAACTTTCATTTACAAATAACTAAAAAAAAAAAATTTTTATAAATTATCTTAAAATTACTTGTTAAACAAGATAAAAACGTTTTATACCCTCGACCACGAGTACAAGACCCCAAAAAGTACATATGTATATTCCAATACAATAAGTAATTCTAGGTAAAAAATGCAAATAATGTTTGATCATTTTTTATAATCGATCCAGAAAGTCGCCATCCGAAAACAATTTTTTAAAACAAAAATAAATCAAGATATTTGAGTTAAGAAATTTGTCTATGATATACTATATAGATACTAGTGGTCTGAAACTATCGATTAGCACTAGAATATCGATAGTTTTTGACTATCATATCACCTTCGATAGTTTTCAGTACTATCGATAGTTTTAGATAGTTTTTTTTATAAGAAAATACATTTGTGTTAAAAAAAATTAATTTAAAAGATATGAATAAACTACAAATGCTCCACAATTCTTGAATTAAATATTTTGAGACTTTGCGAGAATGATTTTAAAAATTATTTTTTTTTTTTAAATGGGATAAGAAGTACTGAAAGTATGAATTATACAGAAGGAAATAATTTTACGAACATTTAAAACAGGATCATTTTCAAAACGTTGCCATTTAAATTTCACTCGAATTCGATTTCGATATCTAAAACATGGCTGCATGTTGCTATTTGGAAAACAACGGCAAGGAAGTTTTACGACACACTGTTTTGAGCTTAGACCCTGCCCCTCATAAATTTTTTTCGAACGATTCAACCTGAAAACAACCTCACTCAATTGCACTTTACTTCAGTTTAAGAAATCAAACATTGGTTTTAGTTTTTGGCCGGTTCTTATTCGCTCGAATTTATGCAATGACAAAGAACCTTGTGTTAGGCTACTTAGTATCTAGACCGTTACACAAAATATCGTAGAATTTTTTAATCTTTCGAATACCAAATCAACTAACTTGTAATATTTATTTTAAATTGCAGTGTTTTATTATAGATATGTATTTCCATTAGGGTCCGCCTTATATTAAGGGTATATTTTAAACTAGTTTCAAAAATCGGCACAAAAATATTTCGCTATATTTGCCTTATAAATTCCAAATATGTAAAATTTGACTTTTGACCTTCATGATTTTAGGGTTAATGTTTTCCGGTTTAGTAAAACCTTCAATGTATTTTTAAAATGATGTGGTCTATAATACTCTGAATAGGTTTTACTTTAAATTTATAACAGTAAGAGTTGGCCAAAATGTGGCCGAAACAAAATAGTTTTTCCCGAAAATCGTAAAATGTTAATCGCTGGTACGGAAAAACTTTGTGATATTTTTATTTCCTAATATATCCTCAATAAATCCCAATGTGATAATCGGAATTTGTTTAACAAAATTTTTAAAAACTTGAAAATAGAGTTTTGAAAATTCCGTTAAAAAATTAATTTTTGTTTGTCATACCTGCTAATACAACCTGCGAAGACAAAAACTCATTTACAAGTAAATATTTATCTAAAAAATTTTACCTCAATAACATTTTTCACCCGTTAGTGCTGTCGCAAATACTTTTGGCTGCTACTTATTAAGCCGGGATTCACTATCCTACACAGTCATACTATTCATTCACACGAAAATCTAACAGAGATCCGGCATAGAAAACAACTGTCTGCAAAATATGTTTTCAATACCACACTATAACAAAAAAATGTGCAAAATCAGATTTTATGACAATTTTCATAAACATTTGCAAGTCAAAAAAAATCTGTACCCGAATTAAATTATTTAGGTCACACTATTATACTTAATGAGCACACACGATAGTAAAACGCAGGCTTTACTCAGAATCGTGCATATGTTAAAATAATTGGATAATTCCACTACTTCAAAGATAGTTAGTTGATTCGCCAATGATTTATGATAAAGACGGTTTTTTCAGTTAGTTTTTTCTTTTACTCTATTTTGTAAGATTTTAGATTTTCTTAAGTTTTTTATTAAAAACTGGCGTGTCCTCAAGTAATTGCAACAGGCAAGAATTTTTCGAGTTCGAAAATCGAGCTCGCACTGTATTTATCAAAATATCTTAGTTTTATTCCTACAGTTCTTGTTCAAGTGGCCTGCGAAAATTTTATTTTTTTTTCAATTTTAAAAATTTTTAGCCAAATTTTGTTATTTAATTGCAACGATTTTTACAAAACTGAAAATAATTAATTTTTTTTTCCCTTGTAAAAGCACCTTCAAACTTGAGAGGTGCTGCGCCATGCCTTCCCGATATGTGATCAGCCGAATTTTTGTCGAAACATAGTTTTTTGCGCACCCTAATGTACATATGTTTATAAAAAAAATCGATAGAGCTTTGTGTATTTAAATGTTTTTCTGTGAATAATTTTATTTACTACAAATTTTGTTGAATAAATGTTCTAAAACTACAAATGAATTTTTTTTATTTGAATAACATTTAGCTTGCAATTTTTGTTGCAGCGATTGTCAAATATTTGACGAAAAAACGGCACCAACAAGCAAACTAAATTACCATTTTCTTTAATTCCAATATTTAATTGGTTTGTAATACCGCATCTAACATAAAACTGTTTTTTGCTTTGTCTAGCAGTATAATAAGTTTTATTTTGTGATATTAAGACCATGTTCAAGCTCACTAACTATTAGCAAAAGTAGTGGTTATCCTTATCTGGTCAAATATTAAATAAGTGTGACCGTAGTAGCTTAAGTCATCGTCCAGACTTGCAATTTTGGTCGTTGCAGTTATTTAAAATTCTGCTTTGAAATTGCATTAGTGTCGTGATTATGAAATTAAAGCTTTGCAATTTTTGTAATTTTATCTTGTGTTTCCTCTTCTGCTTACTATATTTAAATACAAATACATCAACAGCCAACTTTAAGTTAAAGAGTGTGAGAATTTACAACAAAACAGAATTACAGAGCACACGAAACTTAGTTTACTATTTGTTTAAAGTCTGTTACTGATTTATTTATAAATGTTTCTTAGTGTTTAGGAAATATTGTAAGTTTTAAAAACTATCGCAGACCACTAATTAATACATATGTATAATAAAATTCAATCAAATTATCGTTCTGATAATTCCTTTTTCTGTCTGGATAGCTTCAGCTTTACAACTTTAGCTCATATACTCTTATGTACAAGTCTTACCAAAAAAAAAAAAAAAATTGCAAATATTTATGTAAATAAAAATTATTTGTGATTAATTAGGGCTCCAGTAAAAAATGTGTTCCAAAAGGAGCAGGTTTTATGAATGAATTCATACCTCAAGTCGCTTCAAACTTGCTGACGGGATGCCTGATTTTTGTATGGGGTGTTACCGGTTTGAATGACTATTTTCTGCTCAAAAGAAGCGCTTCCTTTAACATAATAAAACATGGAAATTAAGCACTCCTAAAGTGCTTGTTTTAAGGGCTAACTATTTTAACATATTCAATAATGTTTTGGTTTTTCTGGTTTAAACGCCTTTTTTCAAACATTTTCGTAAACTATAAAATATTTTTATTTTTTTTTTTGGCCTTAAAACCTTCTTCGTTGTGATCACTAAAATAGCAGATATATTCGTATATTTTATTCGTTGTCATTAATGAATTACTGAGGCGCTCGATTATGCGTTTTTTTTAAGTGCTCCAAAAAACATAAATTTTTTTACTGGCGTAGATTTGACAATTCCCAAAATAGATAATACCGAATTGTGCAAGCTTAAGTTATTTTATTAAAAGCGAACAAAATCTATTTATATTTTGATTTGTTTCATTAATATTTAAATTACATATTATTTTTAAAACACTTAAAATATTAATTGAATTAAATACATATTTTCAGTTTTTGTTCTATGAAAAATATAATTGATTCAATTACCACATTAAATAAATTACAATACTTTTCAAACAATGTGTTTAATGAATAAACAAAAACCAATGAAAATTTTTCCTCTGTAATTTGATTTACTTTTAATGTACTTTTATAGTATTTTAGCCCATTGTTTCATACAAATTTTTATACTTTACGGAAGGGTTCTTCACCATACGTATGAGTAATGAAAGCGATGTAAAATAAAAGTATAAATAACATTTCTCATACGTCTGTACAAGTATGGCGAAATGAGTAAAGCGAAGTAACGTGAAATTTTATTACATCTTATGAAACAGGACATACCCTTATCCTTTATTTCATTACATCCAGTATGGGTGGTTTGGTTTGTAAATAATTTCATTACTTTGTTACTGTATGTAGTATTCCCTGGGATGCTTGCAAAAATCCTGACAAAACATGTTTTTTGCCTTATTTATAGTTTCTGGTTTTTCGTGTGGAAGTGGATTTTTATAAAGTAATTGTATTTTTCTATAAATATAGTTTAACAATTACCGCCAACAGAGAAGGACTAAAATAAAGAAATATTAACAATTGATTATGGCCAACAAAACAAGGAAAAACTATCAGTTTTACAAACTGCAGAGGTCTGTCGTCCAAAAAGAAAAAAATGTTACTGCTAACGTAATAGTTTTTACTTTTTTGGTAAAATATTTAACAAGAATACATTTTATATGAACGAATATATAGAAAATTAAGGAATATATCTCTGTATAAGGATAAAGTGATAAAAACACATTTACACTTACAATTTTACTCACAGCGATATATATTAGTTAAACATCTACAGTGTAATAAACAATTTTATATTCTCATTACTAAACATCTGTTGCCATTCTCCTTATACTTCCTTTTAAAGCAAAAGGGATACATTAATACATTAAAGTGATTTTATGTAAAAAGGATCACAAATAAATAAATAAAATGATATTATTTCTATTTTACACATATAAAAGTAATAATCATAAAGCCAGCATTACAACATTTTGTAGGTGTTGTAATCTTGTTCTACTTACAGCCGCCTGCTGTCATACACGAACTATATTTAACGGTTTGTGCTACATTTCCTGATTTTCTGACTTTTGGCAGAGCTCCTATTTGTAAGCATTAAAATGTGAATTACAGAAAGAATAAGGTCACCAGCTTTTTGTGTACTTTCCTTGTGGAAGGTGAAGTTAAAAATTATCACTATAAATTCTCTTTTACGATTTTTTTTTTTTTTTTGTCTGTTTGCTTACCGCAAACATGTGGCAAAGACTTGCCAAATGTCACAAAGTAAGATGACTGCCAAATAATTTCTATGGAAATATGGGCGTGCGTAAAAGAAAAAAAAAAACATAAATTTATTCTAAAGTTTGTGATAAACTTGGATTACAAAACTCTTTTGAGATTGATGTCAAAGCCCTGTTTTGGAAAAAATTCCTGGAATTTTCAAATTTTCGATAAGTTAATAAGATAAGACAAGTCCATAATTTATAGTTTTATGTTGTAACTTGCAAATTAAACAATTAAAAAAAAGTTGTGCAAGGGATTTTTAGCATACCATTAAGGGGCTAGATTACAAATTTGTATTACAACAATTAATATCGGCCCTAATTTTGGAAAATAATTTTCAAAATTTCTGTATTGAAAGAAAATTATTGACTATTGGACCAAGGAGCTTATTGCCCAGATAGGCTAGTTGTTAGTGAGCGTGTCTATCAGTGCGGGGGTTGCGGATTCGATTCCCTCCAGAGACTCTGGTCACCTGCAGACGAGCGTAGAGTGTAGAGTTTTGCGGGATAAGCAAAGGGGAGAAAAAAGTCAGGGCATATACTATCCAGCATATATCTTTTATATATAAATCGACAAAGAACACTTTCCTCCTCTGTTTGTCAACCGAGTCGAACAACAACTAAGCCATTTGAACGGATTTTTACTGATAGATATTTTATAAAAATCTGAGGGTGTAAAAACGGATACAATCGGTTACCTTATATCTCTAAAACTAAAAAAGATAAATACATAAATACAAATTAATATTAATCGTTGTTCAAAAGAAAAATAAGCATACATGGATCTGGTACTTTGTTGAAATAATGCCCTTTTGGAGAGTAAACGGCTATAACCTGTATTTGGGAACTATGTTGTCGCCCGAACTATTTTTTAACAAATAAACATAGAAATAAAGTATTATACCAAATTCGTAACTTATCTAAAAAATACTACCATAATTATGGTACCTTTTTGATATTCGAACGTTTAAGGAGTGAAAATCGTACCTAATTTTCGTACTTTAAAAAAAAAACATTTGCTCCATTCATTGAAATTAACGTATTAAATTAGGGGCTCCCACTAAAACATTGAAGTTTTTTAGACTTAAATGGGGAGAAAAAAGTATTTAAAAGGGAACATACGGAAAATAAAAGTTCTTTATTTAACTAATCCGTGCTGCATGTGGAGATATAAAATAAACAAAAAATTAAAAGTGCAGGGCCCTGAGTGAATGAGAGTATTGTAAGGAAAAGCTTTTTGGTACTTTTTCGTTCTACAACTGGTTAAGTTTTTAATCTTCGTTAATATTGGACTTAGAAATGTAAAATTAAACATGCAACGCCTGAGTGGATAAGAATCTATTACAGTGAACTTTTTCGTACTTTATCGTTCTTCAACTGGTACTTTTTGAATTAACATTTTTATGGGACCTAGAAACATATGATTAAACATTCAAGGTTCTGAGTGAATGAGAATCTGTAATAGGTATTTTTTGCTACTTTTTCGTTCTTTAATAGGTACTTTTTTTTTAAATTTCTATTAACACTGAACCTACAAATATAAAATTTAGCATGCAGAGCCCAGACTGTATAAAAAACTAAAAGAGAAGACTTTTTTTTTTGGTACTTTTTCGTTTTCTTGAAGAAAATACACCAAAAAAAAAAAAAAAAAAAAAAAAAAAAAACTGTACATGTGTAAAAAATTACATATTTGGGTACTTTTTATGCCTTTTTTAAATGTCTCTACTTTCCTCCTCTATTTCGGTCGGCATTATTATAAGCGAAATGAAATTTTCGGTAATATGAAATTGGTTTTTTTTTTCATGAAAACTTAAACTTTTTCACAATTTTTTGTAAGAAAATTTTTAATACTTAGACAATTTATTTTTTAAGAACGTTCATGTGTAGTGAGCTAGTCTATCAGTACCGAGGTTGCGGGTTCGATTCCCGCCAGAGACTCTGGTATCCTACAGACAAGCAAAAAGCTTCGCGGGATTTACTATAGGAATAATAATAAACAAAAAAAAAAAAAAACAAAAAAAAACAAATTGCCATGAGGAAAAATATATACAGCCTTAGTTTAAGTAAAATGCCTCCGCAAATATGAATATCTAAATAGCATCATGCATACACAAAAAAATACATACGTTCTGAAGTGCCAGCCAATTAGACTGACATGAAGAATTTCGTTAATAACTTGACCCCAGCGCTATCTACCGGGTCAAAGTTTTATCAGCAAACTTATTTTTGTTATTTTTGTTCACAAAATATGAATTTAAGCCAAAGTGTACCACAAAACAAAAATAATTTTAATATCACGACAACAGCGACACCTATCGGTATTAAACTTAAGAGAAACCCGGCTCAGGACTAAACTATTTATTGTCCAAGTTTGGTGGCAATCGGTTAAGGGGTTCTTGTGTTTTAGGAGTACATGCACGGCACAAACGTTTTTATATATACATATAGTTAAAACTTTTTAATTAGTTTTTTATTTAACGAAGTATGTTTTTATTGCTATTTGTCATTTAATGTTTGGTGTTTTTTCTAATTTTTTAAAAACAATAAATTTGCGTTTATATTTTTGATAAGATCCCGAGAAGATGAGCAGCGGAGGTGCCTCGAAACATTGGGTACAAAACATAAATAAAAATATTCAATTTAACATTTTTGATTATTCTTATTAATATTATGAGCTAAATTTCAGTATAAAGTAGTGTATAAAGTCATTCCTAAAAATTTAAGGAATAGAACTATTACAAAAAGCTTTATAAAATACATAACTGAAATTTAGTTCATAGAATAAATTCGAAAAATAAAATAAGTTTAATATAATAAAGCAGCTTATGAAAAGAAATAATTCCCAGAATCTAAAAATATTAAAAATTAATATTAAATTTTTTTTTAAATTTATATCAAATGACTTCGAATTTTTAAATAGCTCAAAATTAAAAAAAAAAATCTGAGTTTAATAACGTTTCCCGCGAAGACAAATTTCAACGACAAAATTTTCCAAAAGCTAAAAAATACTTATATTGTTTTTGTCAAATGAAGGCTCAACAGCGACAATAATAAAAACTGTTTTGTTATTGACAATTCATGTACAGAGAAATGGAGCGATTGAATTAAGCTGAAATATTTTTCCCCAGCGCTTTTGTTTCGTGATGAGAATGGGTCCAATCCAATCAGTATAATATTTCCCAACACATTCTGACTCTGAAGCAAAAATGTTGAAAATCTGTGGTCATAGAAGTTTTTTCCGAAAAGTTTGTTTCAAAAAAGATTTTGCTAGAACTACATATTACACACCAAAAACAATAACTCCTGCAGGCCCTTTAAAACCAATAACGGATGACTTCTTAGCCGGTCTCATTTATCCCACAAAATTACACTTAACTTCAAAAAGAAAAACTACATTTCATGTCAGCCTCCATGTAGTCACCTATTTTTTGGTTTCGTTTTGCATGAGCAACAATAAAAAAAGTGAAGGAAATATTGATTTATGGGTAGTCGGTCTACCGTTATGACACAACGCTAACGTAGAAATGGTATTTGTTTCAATTTCTTTTTTTTATTTCTTTTAATACCCTAAAGAGATATAAAATGAGAACTGTAAATGTGCGTTTGAGTGTAGAAATAACAGTCTATTATTGTTTGTATGTTCTGTGTCTATTCGCATGGCATGATTTTACAACAAAAAGTAAATTAAATCATTTTAGTTTAAAAAAGGAGTATATGGCAGGAAAAAATCTTAAAAACAGTTTAGATGTGTCAATGTGAATCATAAAGTCGATTTTTTGGTTTAAGATGGTTTTAAACTGTATCACTGAGACCTCTATTAAATATGTTTCTGTTTGTTACTTTTTAATAATGTAATAAAGTTGTTTGATATAAATTTTGTCTCAGCTTAAAAATAATGGAGTTGCCTCTCAACGGTACATAAAATACTAACTTAATTTTTGAAATACTGACTTAAGGCCATGTCAGATAAAACTTTTGCTTCGCGTTGCGTTACCGATTCGCTTTGACATCTAAGATAAAATATACGTACTTATACGAAACATGTCACATAAAGTACTTTCAAAGCGGAGCGAAGCAAAAAGTTAGCCAACTCTCATCTTTTTGCGCGCTTTGACAATTGGCTAGTATAATTTTCTTTTTTTTTTATTTTTTTTTGCCAAATTCAATTCCAAAAAACCATCCAATTAAATTTTTAACTTTTATTTTTGTAACAAATAATTAAATGTACAAATTACCAACCGCTTTTATAACACAGTACAACATTTTTCAGTTAATTGATTGCCAACTCAATTCTGTGAACTGTATGTGAAATTAGACCCAAAAAGAAGAATTTCTGCATCATTCGTTTTGTCTTCTTACTTGCGATTTGAAGTTAGTATCGATTTGAAGTTAGTACTATCGTATAGGGGAATTTATCACGTTTTAGGCCCTGTTGTTTGACATAGCTCGACAACCACTAGCCCAATTTAGTTGAAATAAATTTTAAAAAATTAAGAATTACAATTCCCTTAATCTGTTCATATATTGTTTTCCTATACAAGTAACACTTTCGAAGTTAGAAATGAATGTATGAAGGGAAAAAATTATTTTGTGCCTAAAAATTTAAATTTTTTTTTTTAAAAATACATAAAAAATCCAAAAAGGAAAAAAGTTTCAAGTCTAGTTATTTTTTCGCAAAGTCACATAACCTATGAGCAAAATGAGACAAAGATCATAAAAATCGATGCACGCGTTTCGCTTTTATTCGCAATTGAGTAAATCTATGAATTTCAAAAATTTGCTCGAGATATGCACAACATTATTTGGAGAAAACATTGACACCTTTTTCATGATTCTGAGAATTAAAAAAAAAGGAATAAACAAAAGGTTATTTGATTTTTATGATTGCGGTAATAAATGTACGTGGACAATTAAACGGAAAGTGGACTTTTTTATTATTTGGGTTTTTCCGGTGGCTACCTATATGATTTTTTTTACAGAAATTGCACCCACATTTAAGGGTGGTCATTATTTGGAAAGTTTTGCACAGTTTGAAACGTACAAGTGCTGAAACAGGTATATAGCCAGCCGCCCTTAAAATATGCGCCCATTTATAAGTACCTGGCAGTAAAATATTCAAAAATACGTAGTATTTATAGGTGTGCATTGATCGATTTTTGGCATTCAGCCAGTGCCGACGAACGCGAACAGTAAAAGTGATTTTTCTCCAGTTTTTTAAAAGTGAATAACAACAAAACATAAAATATATCAATATGGAAAACAAGTGCCCATATTTGGATGAATATTGTTACGTTTGTGGTCATATCTTCCGAAAAATACAGAAAAAAGATCGAAAAAATTTGTTTACTGAGCAATTCAAAACCGCGTATTGTAATTATTTCGATGAAGCAGATTTAAGTGGTGCAAATTTTACGCCGAACACAGTGTGCAACAGTTGTTATACTACCCTTCTAAAATGGATTCACGGAAAAAGTAGAAAGTTATCTTTTATGAAGCCAGTAATTTGGGTGGAAGACACAACTGGACATGATGAATCCAGGTGCTATGCATGCATAAATTTTCGTCCTGGATTAAACAGACAACAATTGAAAACAAAAGTATACACTGCTGCATTTACTGCCACACTTCCAGTGCAACGCCCTGCTGATACCGATGCACCTAAACCTCTGAGTGCGGATACTGTGTCCCTGCTAGCCGAAACCGTTTTCACCAATCCGACCGATTTGGATGATGCTGATTGCATACCCGATATTGAAAATAGTGCACCACAACTGCTACCACAAATCGAAATGGATTACATTGTGGCCAAGCTGGGACTATCACAACACGACTCCGAATGGCTGACATCATTTTTGAAGAGAAGAAAACTCACACAGCAAAATGTCAGCGCAACATCATACCGACAACGCCAAGCTGACTCAGACCATGAATATGAACAACCTACGAAGAAAACAAGATCATCAGAACCACAAGCGTCAACTTCTACAAGGATGGATATTGCCAATTATTGAAAAAATGTTCTAAATTTTGTTTTTATGCATATTATAATTGCGTATTAATTGCATATTATTTTATTTTCATTAAGTTTTTATAAATAAAGTTTTTTTTTGCATGATAATTTTTTAATTTATATTTTTATTTTAAGGGTGGTGGCTATAACTGATTTTTGAAATTCATACCTTTACTCAATTGCGAATAAAAGCGAAACGCGTGCATCGATTTTTATGATCTTTGTCTCATTTTGCTCATAGGTTATGTGACTTTGCGAAAAAATAACTAGACTTGAAACTTTTTTCCATTTTGGATTTTTTATGTATTTTTAAAAAAAAAAATTTATATTTTTAGGCAAAAAATAATTTTTTCCCTTCATACATTCATTTTTAACTTCGAAAGTGTTACTTGTATAGGAAAACAATATATGAACAGATTAAGGGAATTGTAATTCTTAATTTTTTAAAATTTATTTCAACTAAATTGGGCTAGGGGTTGTCGAGCTATGTCAAACAGCAGGGCCTAAAACGTGATAAATTCCCCTATACGATAGTACTAACTTCAAATCGATACTAACTTCAAATCGCAGGTAAGAAGACAAAACGAATGATGCAGAAATTCTTCTTTTTGGGTCTAATTTCACATACAGTTCACAGAATTGAGTTGGCAAATCATGTGTTGTACTGTGTAAGTTAACAAACAATGCGTGAGTGTTGTCAAAGTTTTCATTGTGGCATACACCTTTTGCTTTGCGCTTTTCTGCCGAAGGTAGAAACGTCACGCAAAGCGACAAAGTTGTATCTGACACGGCCTTTAAAGAGTGACAAGTAGAGTTTCTGTTTTCTTGCACTTTCTAGATTCACAGGAAAGCGTGAAATTAAAATCATGTTACCGGGATCGCTGGATTCCCCCCCAAAAAATTTTATATATTTATTTTTTTACTGCTGGTATGCTTAAAATAATTAAATCTAGTATCGTTTATATAACGAAAACGAAAAAACTGAAGATGAAAGTTATTTTAAGACACATAAGAGGGGTTTTTTCATGTCTAAAGGATCAAAGAAATCCATTTAGGTATGAACATGGTCAAACTAAGAGCTCATTTGCACAATTACAATGACAGAATTGAATTCTTAAAGGAATAAAATTTGTGGAAGGGTGAAAGCTCAACATTACGAAGTAGGAATTGTGAAACAATTTCACCGTTTAACAAATTGAATATGAAGAAGAAATTAAATTTGCCATATGAGCATTTCCTCTGAATGGTAAACCAGTAGCCCGTTTCTGCAAGTGAGTTATGAGGCAAGTGAGTTATGACAAAAACAGAGCAAATGAAACAAAAAATGGTTTTTCTCACATAAGTGTTTCTGTATCTTTACTTTGCGAGAATTATCTGTCATATAAATAATTTTCCAGCAATTATTGGAAAGATGTAAGAAAAAGTGTTTCTGTAACAATATTTTGCGAGAAGTTTCAAGAACCGTCAAAATAACTCACATTTGAAAATTATGCCATATGTATATGTACATATTATGTATATGTATATGTACATATCCACATGTATGAACACAATAATGTGTACTGTTATTTTTTTTTTTTTATTTAATTTGAAATGAAAAAGTTTAAATGATGAAAATAAATAAAACATAATTGTTATACATACATGGGCCTTTTTGTTATTTTATTTTCTTAGCCTTTCATTGCAAGGATAAATTTGTTAAAAAAATAATTGGATTTTTATTAAAACATAATCAAAAAAAAAAAAAAAAAAAAAAAAAAAAGTTAATGGGAATTTTATATATATTTTATACATACATAATTGAGGTATATTTTTATAAAAATTTTTATTTGATTTTTTCTTAGCTTCGATAACCATCTAAAATTTCAGATTATAATTTTTCGCTGAGCAAGTCACACAAAGGCGTGACAAAATATCATAATGAACTTAAAAAAAAAATTTTGGCCTAAAAAAGGCAAACATTTTCTATAGTGCACTGACTGAAAAATGGGCTAATAGTTTAATGCTTTGATCACAAAAACAAATGTATTTTTCTTTCGAAATTTTGCTTTCTGTTCCCAAAAAAATGTATCGGCATTTTTTTGGGAACAGACAAACAATTTTCCCAATGGGGATAAATATAAAAATTGAAGCTGCCTTGTTTCTAAAGATGTCTTTTTTTTGTGGTGCCCAATACACAAACATATAAAAATATTTTAAAATGTTTTATTGCGAAGACTGAATAATATCGTCATTAGAAAAAATCTACAAATCGGCACTTTGCCAATTTCAGAAAAATAAATCGTCAAAATGACGATAAATCGTCAAATCTGGCAGCCCTATTTTTATTATATATATTTCTTTCCTTGTCGTTTCGCTTGCATTTGACACTTAATTACTGGAAGTATTCCAGTTTAAAAAGAATATGTGTGGTCTGTTCTCGCATTCAAATACAGAAATGCTTTTTCTCAAATATCGAAAACGATGGAATTTTTTTGTTTCACACTTCATGTGAGAAATTTTACATGCGAGAAATACAGAAACGAGCTACTAGATGGAAAAATAAGATATAAAAAAAAAAAAATTGTATGTCTTTATAATAGAATGGCTTCATAGTATATCTCAGCTGTTTTACTTGAGGAATTTGGGGTGGAAACTGGAAAATTGAGTACATTCTTTTTAAGCTACTTCTAAACTTTAAGCTGGAGGTCCACACCACGCGTTACACGCCTTTTCGCAGTCTACGCAGCTGTCAAAAAAGTAGAATCTGTGTAGTTGTATGTAACAAGTTACATGCACAAAAGCGTAGGATGCATTGAGGCGTTGAACGCGAAAAGTAGGTTTACTTTCTACTTTTGCAAGCGTCACAAGCAGCGTTCGAATAAAGCAGCTGATTTTGACAAATGAAATTTTATTTTTACTTGTGGTGATGCCGCATCAGAAGCGTTGCATGTAACTTGAAACGTAGAACGCAAGTAAGGTATAAAACGCATGCAATGCGTGGAGGCTAAAACGCGTGGTGTGGACCTCCAGCCTTAGAATTCCAAAAAATTTTTTGGTTGTGTAGTAGTGAGTACCAGAGAGTAAACAAATTGAGAGAATGCATTCATTTACAGCCGAAATAAAATGTTAGTAATATATTTTATAAGTTGTATAACACAAAGGTACAAAACTAAAAATTTTTTGTGTTGATAAAAAATTTGTGGCAATTCTTTACCAATTCAATGTCGCTGATTTTAAAACTGCACTTTTTTTTTATTCGGAAGCTTTTTGACTCTAAGTCAGTTTCAAATATCTTATCAAACAATTGTAAAAAAAATTAAAGATTTTTATGTTTTTAAAATTCATAAAAAATAAATATTGCACGCAAATCACATCTGAGAGAAAAAAAAGTGCAGTTTTAAAATCAGCGACATTGAATTGGTAAAGAACTGCTACAAATTTTCTATCAACACAAAAAATGTTTAATTTTGTTCCCTTGTGTTATACAACTTATAAAATACAATCTTCTAAATTTATACTTTTATGGCAGTTTCGTAATAGTAGAATGCTTTTCAAATGGGATGAACTTAACTTATTACGTTGCTTGGAACAAATAAATTTTAAATCCGAAAAAATTTGTTCGCATAGGTAAGTAGTGCCGAATAAAAAGAGGCACTTAAATGAATTTTTTTTAGTTCAGGTTAGAACTCGCCATCCAAATCTTTCCAGAACTCTACAATATTATTTTCGTCTGGAGCATTTACTTCGCTTCGTAGTATGATTAGTTCTGATTGAATATCAAATTCGTAGTTGCTTACATCGCAACGAAAAGGGTTTTCGAAAAGATCTAATAGCGGTTGTAAAATTACAAAATCTTGAAACCTGTCTTGAAAATTATTGAAATGTGTTTCAAATATTTCGGCATATTCATATCTTTTGTCGATTTCGAGATTTCTATAAACAAGTGAAGTTTTTGGAAAATTGGAAAAATCACCAGTTTTAATTTGGGAAAAAATTCGAAAAAGTTTTGTTTTAAAATTGTGAATGATTTTTGACAAGTCGCATATATTGCGTTCCTTTCCTTGCAATTCAAAATTAGGTTCATTTAACATACTTGTCGTATCTGCCAAAAAAGCTAAGTCTAAAATAAAATTATTGTCTTTTAAACACTGTATTAAAACTTTTTTTATTTTCTCAGTTTCTAGCAACTGAAGAACTTCTTCTCTTAAATCATAAAGTCTATTCAGGCAATCACCGCGACTTAGCCACCGAACTTCTGTAAACATTTTCAGGTCACAGTTCACAGCATTTTTGTTTTTTAAAAAGGTTACAAATTTTCGGTGGGAAAGCGCTTTATGTCCGCCTCAAATTTTATTTATTATATCCTCTGCTGTCTTCATAGCTGGGGTATCATTTATGAACTTCGATGCAAGAGCGGTCTGATGAATTATGCAGTGAAAATTATGAATTGCAAATTCGTGTTTTTTTAATTGGCCTATAAGCCCATTATATTTGCCCAACATTACATTGGCTCCATCTGTGCAGACTCCAGCAAATTTGTTTATGTCTACAATGGAAAGAAGCTTTTCTGTGACAACATCATACAACAACGTACCAGTTACATTTCCATAAAATGTTTCTAAAGTAAACATGGACTCAAAAATAGTGTATTCGTTGTCTACGCATCGAATACAAATTACAAGTTCACACAGATCATTTATGTCAGTGCTTTCGTCTAAACAAATTGAAAAAAATTCGCAATTAATTACTTTTTCCTAATTGCAGATTCTACACATGTTCCTAATTGAACAGTACGACGGCCTACAGTTTGACTGGACAGGGGAAGAGACTCTATAAATTTAGTATTATAATTAAGCCTTCCCCAAATTTTTTTTAGCAATTGCTTGATAAAAACACCATCCCACAATGGTCTTCCTTTCTTAACAATTTCCAATATTGTTGTTGTTTATTTGTTTGGCTTAAACTCATAAAAATTATAAATAAAAAATTTTTTTCCAATTTTTATATTTTTAATTATGTATTTTATTTTTCATCCGATATTTCGACCATACATCGATGGTCATCTTCAGGGGATTTAAAACACTGTAAATATTAAAAATTACAAACAAGTTGATGAAAACATGTTAAGCTGTTAGGACGTATCAACTTGTTTGTAATTTTTAATATTTACAGTGTTTTAAATCCCCTGAAGATGACCATCGATGTATGGTCGAAATATCGGATGAAAAATAAAATACATAATTAAAAATATAAAAATTGGAAAAAAAAAATTTTTATTTATAATTTTTATGACCTTAAGCCAAACAAATAAACAACAACATAGATAATCGACACAGGTCAACAATAAATATTGAACAATTTCCAATATTACTAAACTTGAAATCTCCTTTTTCAATTTGGGAACTGATTTTGGTTCATAAATTTCCTCTTCTAATAACCATTTTTTCAATTTTTCTAAAAAAATTGTTTTATTTTTATAAAACAGGTCTTCTCTTTCCTTATCATTTAAATTACTTATATTATTATGAAAACGATCGCAATGCCGTTTAATAACATATTCCGTTCCTTCCTTAAATGTTGCATAGCATATAAGGCATTGGATGTTATCAAAAGCGTTTTTGACCGCACAATATTTTTTAAGTGCCATCATAAAGTTTTTTCTGTTAACCTGAAACAAAAATATGTATTAGTAGTGGTATACACAATTGTGCATAGAAATGTATTTCCCTGGTCTATTTATTCAAAAATAAAATAAACTACATGAGAATTATAACGTGAAAAAGTTATTTTAGTAAAAAGTTAGGGTATTCATAGTGGTAAGTAAAATAGAAAAGGTATTCACGTTGTTGGGTTACTCATACTTCAAACATCTGTGCATTCATTTTAATTCTTGCTAATGGTATATCATAACTTTTTACAAAATACCAAATGCGCACCTGAGTGCCTGCAAAAATGTAGAAAGTCATTATAACAGGTCAAAGTTATGTACGTTAAATAAATACCATAAATTAGTAAGTTTAACTCTTTGGACTCGGTCATATAATTGTAGCATAAAAAAGTAAGCAATAAAAATAGTGCCAAACAATAACGCTTCATTAATACATCAATAAAACACATCTTCTTACCCAAAAATTTTACCTGCTGTCACATTTGCTTTTATGTGTATAGGTTTACACATAAATTGTAGGAAAACAAGACTTTTTTAGCTTGTTTTTTAAATATTTTTACTTACTTAAGAAAAGTGTTTTCAAAGAAAAAAACCTACCGACGCGATTGGTACAGAAACAAAAATATTTTTACAAGCACAAAATACCAACAAATTCTTGTGGCTATTTTTTTTCTTAATAATTTATGCATTTAGGTACGTCTTTTTTACGAAAGAAAAACGGACCCTTTTACAGGCATCAAAGATTTTTTTTCACAAACAAAACACATATCGTTAGCTTAAATGCAAAACAATGTAGATATTATTTGAAAATTTTAAATTTTTGTTGGTTAGGATTCACGTTACATATGTATTTTTATATAATTTTAAGTTATTTACAAAATCAAAAATGACGTATCATCAAATAAATATATAATTTTTTAACAGCATAATGTATAATCACAATCAATAAAAAAATTAGCAGAGTTTTTAATTCTTTTTATAAGAACACATTAATAATTTTAAACAAAAAAACTGGGTAATCTGTTTTATAACTATTACCAAGGTGTTAGTGGAATTAGTGATCAGATAATAATTTATAATAATAACTTTTAGTATTGCATAAGAAAAAATAAAAAAGTGCTGTAAAATTATTAGAACCGAATCCATATACGTATGTAAAATAAAACCTATAATAAATGTGACTATCAGCTTCTTCCACATAGGACTGTTAGACATTTTGAAATTTTTTATCTGAAATATTAAAAATTGCTTTTAAATCTCAAATAATTACCATTTTACAAAGTTCTTTGCTTTGCATGTAAACTTATGAAATGTTACATTATTCTACATTTAAGTCTTAAAATTTAAACTCTAAATAAAAATTGCACGCAAGGCATTGAATGTTACCAAAAGCATTTTTGACCGCACAATATTTTTTGAGTGTAAGCTGAAACAAAATAATATAGCATCCGCCAGACATGCACACTTGTCGAAGTCACATCGACGACTGAATTGAAGAGTATAAAAATATGTGTTAGTAGTGGTGTGCACAATTGTGCAAAAAAATGGAAACCCCTGTTCTAAAGGCATTTTTACATTTATTTATTTTATGATGTTTGAACTCTTTCTTCAAAATCTCTCTATAACAATCAGTTAGGAAGAGACAAGTGTAAGAAGAAAAAAAAGTTAAATTAACTGTTAATTTACGGTTAGTTAACGGTTGAAACAGATGGAAAAATCGTACGTTTGCAACCCGTATGTTCGCGACCGGTACTTAAGCCAATTAAACAAAAACCAATAAAGATATTTTATTGTGTAACTACTGGATAGAGACCAACATTAATACACTTTTAAAATAAATTAATCACTTTTGAATACTCCGTTCCATTTCGCAGATTTTTACATTTCACTACTGTCAGCCAAAGTTGACTTCCATTTTGCGAACGTTCGTGACCACATGTTTATAACTATCATTATGAAAACTTAAACTCGATGAAATCCATATTTTGTACTAAACATACATAGAGCTACTAAAATGCTATCGAATCGAAAAAAAAAATGCTAGGAATAATTTTTTTTTCTATATTATTTCTACAACAAAAAAATACGAACGTATGTTCGTGACCGCAGGGAGTGCCCACATTTAATAACATATCGTCGGCTTATTATAAAAACCTTCTTAATCCACTTTTTAAAATTAAGATTTTGATGGCGCTTGCTAGAGAAAGATACGCGTCGTCGACCAGCATGACGTTTTTTTTAAATTTTAGTCTTGAAATGTGTAAAAAGGTTTGAAAAGAAAAACTGCCCGTCAAGCTGCAAATATGAAATATAAAAAGTTTTTTGTCTCTCCTGTAAAATGTGCTGAAAGGGAGATAGCAGGTTTGCATATTAAGCCGACGCTATAGTTTTTTTTATAGTCTGAAGGTCTTTCCATGTGAAACTATTTTCAATACTCATCTAAGTTCCCTTAAAGTTGATACACATTTTATGGGTCCTTGAGTAATTCTAAGTCGATTAAGCCATTTGGATGTCAAATTATTTCTAGTTCTTCTATTCTTCTAGGCTGTTTGGGATTGAATTCCAGCAGAATCGCTTTAGTAGTTTAAGAGTTATGCACCCAAATGTGGAAATACCTCCCTTAAAACTTGACAAAAACTAACATAAATTTGTGGCGGAATGCACCGATTGTCATTAAATTTCAACAAATTCTTTTAATATGTCACCAAATTTTGTAAAGATCGTTCCATAATTTACCTGCGGCCTCATGTTAAGAATACTCTCGGAAATCATGTCAGTATGGCTAAAAGCGTAACAAATTATGCTTTTGTGGCTCAATTTAGCATAATATACTTTCATACAAGTCCAAATCTCTCGAAATGCCCCATATAACACACAATCTTGAAGAACACTTTACTAATCCCTTAACCGCAAAACCTAATGTCGTCAAATTTTGCACACCATCGTTTGCTCAGACAAAAATAAAATGTCTATAATTTACCATAGGCCTTACATAATGCCCATTCTCAAAAACCAATAAGGCTTAAGCTGCGGCAAAATTTTATACCGTGCTGAAATTTGCGGGAATCCCGCAATTAATTCCCTGGAAAGCGGGAAATAAAACAATTAAAAATAAACAAACTCGAATCGAAGTCGCTTTAATAAGACATGTCATCAGTGCGATGACTCAGTAACATCGGAGAAAGGACTTATTTGTTTGTCATTAAATTGTGTCATTGTAATTGACTTGAGTCAAATTGGGAGAATATTTTTATTTTCTTACCTGTTACACTTATTTGTTTCATTTTTTTTTTGTATTTCGCCCTCTGTTTATAGAAATCTCAATTACAGGACACCAGCAGCATTCCCGATATGGTTTTCGTAATTATTCTACATTGAAAATTTAATGTATTTAACAATATAATATAACAAAATAGAATATGGGAAAGTTTTTCTTCTTATTTAACTTTTTAAACATGACAATAATGTTAGTAAAACGGAAAATGTGGCATCGTGTTGATGTCACTGTAGTCATAGCATAGATGACGCATAGATTATAACAATATTTTATGATAACGTTCGTCATTGGATTGATGCCTCTTTTTGCCTCATAGATGCCATTTTTACAACATTGATGTCACAATTCTGATGTTAGGGCATTATCAATATGAAGATGAATTTTTCTATTGGTGTAGAGTGATGCCGTCACATTGATGACATAATTTAAATTTTTGGCCCCTGATGACAATTTGGCCAATTGATGTTAGGGCTGGCATCATAATGATCAAAAATGTCATGGGGTCAAAAACGAAGAAGATTGTCATAGAGCTGATCTTAATATACATTAGCACTATGACGCTTTTTCTATCAGTGTAGTGACAAGATCATGTCTAGAACAGCAATGAAGGTAATAACCCATAAGAATGTTGTCAAAAAATTTTTGGCAGACGAATTGAAATTCCTAAATTTAATCAAATTATGGAAAACGTTTTGACTAATTGCATTAGTAAAATAACGTAGCATAGGCAAAGGGGCAAATTCTTCATTGGTTAAATTTTAAAATTTATGAATTACAATATCAAGTAACGTGCTTATTTTATTGAACTGTTTATGGTTGTTTAATGCAAATTTTTATATGTTGCTTATTTTATTGAACTGTTTATGGTTGTTTAATGCAAATTTTTATTTTTTTACATCAGGCTTAAGTTCATCAAATTTAATTTTCAAATAATTTTTTTAATGAAGAAAGGAATTTTACAACATGAAATGAATTAAAATTTATAGGTAATTTTTTATTCTTGACTGAATACGGAATTCATCCCACGGACAGGTTGATTTGACATGTTTTTATAATAACAACACAATCTCTTCAGAAATCTTTGCCATTTAATACTCACCGCCATTGACGAATGGACCAATTGGTATTTTACTTAGTGGATCGAAATTTGTTGCTTCAAATGATTGCCTATTTTTTTTATATGATAAACATGTTTTTTCCTTAACTTATGCTTTTTTTTTTTTGAACTACTATTAAAACTTAAAAGAATTAAGAATTTATTCCTAAATGTATCCCTGTCCACTTAAAGAGCTGTTTTTTGTTGTGTACTAACAGAACAGTGCTGTCAACTTTTAATGACATCGATCATAAATTTTAAGCCATAAACTGCTAAGCAAGATTTTATTACACAATCTCATGAATATTAAGAAAAAACATGATTAATTTTTGGCAGTAAAATTAAATAAGAGATGATTTCCTTCATACTATAAAAATTGTTAATAACAAAAAAATATATGTAGTATATGCATACAAACATGTGTATGTTTCTATGCATATATACCTTTATCCAATGGTTTATGTTTTCAATGACTCTGAGACAAAATTTAGGTTCAATGTCTTTAACATGTCGAACTATCTCATCGTTTAGCTCTTGAATTATTCTTATTGTCATAAACTTTTTCTTTAAAATATCCCAGAAGAAGTCCAACGGTGTCAAATCACATGTTCGTGGCGGGCAATTAACATGCCCATTGTATTTCTCGCGCAAAGGAGCCATTATTTCATTGGCTGTGTGGCAAGCGGCACCACGCAGTTGGAACCACATATCATCCAAGTCCATATCCTCAATTTCTGGGTACAAGAATTCTGTTTTCATCTAGCGGTAGCGAACACCATTCACGGCAAATGCTTGGCCGACCTCATTTTTGAAGAAGTACGGCCCGATGACGCCGCCAGCCCGTAAACCGCACCAAACAGTCACACTTTGTGGATGCATCGACTTTTTAACAATCACTCGTGGATTCTCATTTGGCCAAATGCGGCAATACTGCTTGTAACGGATACACTCAGGTGATAGTGTGTCTCGTCGCTGAAGATGATTTGCTTTGTAAAGTCACCATTCACCATTTTCGTAAAAGGCGTCAACAATCCTGTCGCGCTGCTCAATTGTGTACCTCTCCATGTTTGAAATTGTCAAACACTAAAACAAAAAAAATGTCAAATTAAGTTGGGCAAAAAACTTGACGTTAAGGCGTGACTCACATTTAACATCGTGCATTATAGCCGGACCACCCTTTAGCTTAATCTAGACAATAAATGGCTAAGGTGACAAACTGTTTGACATTTAAAAACTTTGTAAAATATTTAATTACGCTATTTCAAAACCTCAAAAAATTTAAAATTATTTTCGAAACAGCATTTTTCAATTGCTTCAGTTAATAATGCACTTAAAACACGTTCACTAAAAAGGCCACCTTCGTAATCATAAGTTTAGTATGAGAACTCAAAAGGTACCAGGTACTTGTTGTATTTTAGAAAGTATCTATTTTTATTTTCATTTGTTTTAAGTTGCCTTTACGAAATTTAAATGACTTTAAGAGTTTTGACCCAATTTGCAGTTGTTACTTTGTCCTGCATAACAATCGTTGTTTTGCACCTTCTTAAACATCTTAATTGTAATTGTTAAAAAGTTTCTTTGCTGCGGATATGCCAAAAGAATTAACTTGTAAATGAATTTAGATTTGTTCAAAAGCAAAGTTTTGTGATTAGTTTAAAAGGAGTTTTAAAGAGCATACAACTTTGAAATGAAAAATAGTTGGTTTAGTTTAAACTTTTTGCTTTCAGGAAATAAAGGTTTACGTTTGTAAAACAAACAAAAGACCAGTTATTTAACCAAATTGCTTTCTTTGGAGACTTTTTTCCACAAATAAAACTCAAAAGCAATCATCCATTGCTTTAACTCCCCATCATATCCTGCGAATTCTCGAAAATGTATCTTTTTTTTAAAGGATATTTTATTGCCTTTTTCCCGTCTCGTTTAACTTTTCCATTTATGTGACAACACAATGTATTTCAATAAACTCTGTCATCGTATCATGGGACGCATGACTGATATTTATTTTCTTTAATAAAAATTGATTTATGGTCTTTCTGTTCGGTATATCAACAATTTAAATGTTGGCTTTTAGTGGATACAAACGAATAATAAAAAAAATTCCCTTATAAGAAATTTTATAAATTTTTTTTAAACAATATGTTTAATTTTTAAAACGAATGTCTTTAACATGTGAAGAAGTTTTATTTTATTTTCTTTTTCAAAGCAATAATTTTATTTGGCGAAAACTTTTTCAATGTCCTGACTTTTTTTGTTATTTTTTTTTTCTTTTTTTGCAGAAGCAGTAACAACAGATGCTTGCATAGTTTTTTTTTAATTTCATTTTAGTTTTAATATCTGTCATAATTTCCTGAAAACTATGTTTACAGTATTTTGTGATATGATTTAATATTTAAATGAACGATTCCCACATTTTCAATTTTATC
Organism: Pollenia amentaria; assembly: GCA_943735925.1. Lineage (NCBI taxonomy): Eukaryota > Metazoa > Arthropoda > Insecta > Diptera > Polleniidae > Pollenia > Pollenia amentaria. Next base: position 190,095,472 of record OX031008.1, on the reverse strand, counting down.
TACAAGGAAAGAAATTTCCCGGGCATCTCGGATATTTTATTTAGTGATTTTTAAAAATTTTTATTTTACTAACTGCCGTATTCATAAAAAATAAAATAGATTTCAAACGTTTTTTAAAACTAAATTTTCATACAAATTTTTCCTAAAACAGATTTCATATCCATTTTAGTTTTTTATGAATACGGCAGTAAATGTTTAAAACAAAATTATTTCATTATTATATCCTTCACCATAACACACATATCAATTCCGGGCAAGAAATAAAAAACGTTTTTTTTTTATTATCAAAGTTGTTTTTGGGAATACTATTATTTATTAAAAGATTTTGTTTGTTGTGCTTAATTCCCTTTATTTATTAATTGATAAAAAAAATACTGAAATGTATTGTTGGAGGATAAGCTGTTTCTATGCGCATTTCACTGGTTGCTTAGGCCAGATCATCAGAAAACGTTTTCCTAAATAATTATAGAAAAGCCGAAGCTATCAGCAAACAAGACTTTATTAATGTTGGGAGAATTCCAAAAATTGTAGTGGGAAATGTAAGAAAAGATAAAAAACTCATCACTGATTTATTGTTTGGTATTTTGTTTAAGCTTTGATATCTTTGCAAAAAAGACTTTTTGAGTGTTTGTAGGTAATTCAGATTCCCTCTGTAGTCTTGTTTGCTGATAGCTTTGGCTTTTCTAAAATTATTTAGGAGAACGTTTCCTGATGCTCTGGCCTAAGCAACCAGTGAAATGCACATAGGAACAGCTTATCCTCCAACAATACATTTAAGTATTTTTTTTTATCAATTAATAACAAAAAGGGAATTAAGCACAACAAACAAAATCTTTTAATAAATAATAGTATTCCCAAAAACCACTTTGATAATAGAAAAAAAAACGTTTTTTATTTTTTGCCCGGAATTGATCTGTGTGTTATGGTGAAGGATATAATAATGAAATAATATTTTTTTAAACATTTAGTAAAATAAAAAATTTTTAAAAATCAGTATTTTTTTATCAATTAATAAAAAAAGGGAATTAAGTACAACAAACAAAATCTTTTAAACGTTTTTTTTTTTAATTTAATATAAGTTTTGATTAAACTATGGGGGCATTTACATGGTGTCTTTTCGGACATGTCCGTTTTGTTCATACTATTTTGAACATGCTTCCAAAAACCTATTGTCTTTTCACGATGTCTTTCCAAACATATCTGTTTTCATGTCTAATTGTCTAATATATACATAGAAAATAAAAAACACGAAAATTCATAAAAAAAAACATGAAAACTCGTTTCGTGTCTGTTTGACAACCCCTCTTTCTGCTCTTTCCCGATCTACAACAAACAAAACAAAAATGTTTGTTAGACATGTCTGAAAAGACACCGTCTCTATAGCTAACACCATAAAGTAATGGTATAATGATACGCCCTTATGCCGATATGATACCGATGGATATGCATATTGAATGTGAATTAAACTTTTAGCTGCCACTTTGTGCGTTCCTAGTAACCAGAGCATTATTAAGTACTTCTACTAGGAATATAAACAGCATTAAAAATTACTCAACAACCACGAAAACTTTTTTTCTTTTTATTTTTTTATTTAATTAAATATTATAGGACTATGGAACTTAAGAATAATATTACACAGAAAAAAGTGTTTTATCAATTAAAAAATCGATTAAAAAGTATTTAAATTGAATTAATGTGATAATTGAACCAATTATTTTTTTAGTTGAAAGAAAATTAAAAATTTAATTTTGATTTAATTTACATTTTAGTTGTCTTGAAATAAATTTTCAATTAATATTTTAATTAAATAACAAAAAATCTTAACTGACTTTTTTCGTTTAAAATAAAATAACTTAAACATGTAGAATTGTTGTTGGGAATTTACAATATTTATTTAAATAAATTAACACATTGTTTGAAATGGCAAAGTTTTTTGGTCATTTTTTTAATTAAAATTAAAAATATCATTAATTGAAAATATTTTTTCAAAATTTTTAGTAATCAATATAATGATTTTAGTAATAGGTGCAAAATCAACAACTTGTTTGCTTGATATTCTGAATTTAGAACAAATTTGGTGATTGGAGAAATTTGATAATTTTTTCTGTGTACGTTTAACAATGTTAACATCTAGAGAAAAATCCACAAATTCAAACATTTATTTAAGACACAAAAATGGGTCTGCCATAGTATATAGTTAGTTTGGAAGGTTTTTATAAATAAATGATTATAGTACCGTACCGTACGTCTTGGAATGTTAAATGATAAGCTATTTAATAAAAAATCAGAGCATACTTTCCCATTTATTAAGTTGAGTGTAAATGCGACATTTAGCATAACTGTGCGACTTTCCAGTGTCAGAAAACGTATTAAGAATAATCTTGTAGGATACGAGGGGATATTTTCGTATCCTCGATATGTATCTCTCAGACAAAAAAGCAAAAATAATTTTTGAATGGATTCAATATGATCGTTAAGCACCATATAATGTGAATCCCATACATAAAATTTATTTTATATATTTCTGATCTGATCAAAGAAGGATCTGAAAATTTATACTCTCCAAATGCATTAGCATCTTTCAAGTATTCTCCTTTAACTTCGGTTGACGTTGAGAGATAATTTTCTATGTACAAATGTTTTTTTGCGTACGCACAGACAAAGTTTAACTTTTGATAATATAAAACTTATTTAAAAAAAAAACAAAAATTTAAATTAGATTTTAAGTTATTCAAAGATATTTAAATAACAAGAGACTTGAATTTTTTTATTTTCTTTCTAATTAAATATAAAATAAAAAAAAAAAAATTGTTAAGAAACGCTTTTCTTTACCTTAATATATTGATTAGTTGTGAACATAAAATGAATATGAATACTAAAAAAATCGACTAAAAGTCAAAAAATAAGAACATTTCAAACAACATAAGCTTTTAAACCAAAGTGGAAAAAATCTCACACATCCCTTAAGGAAAAGCGTGGGGCGCGTTGTTATGAAACAAAATGCTCAATTATTGAAAATTCGTAGCTTTAAACATGATTGGTTGTATTTCTTTCGGTCTGAAATAATAAAATGTACTCACGGCAGTTATGTTTTTTTAAGTTCAGGTTGGTATGGCCGCCCCACGCTTTTCTTTAAGGTTACAAGGTTTGATTTTCCGAAGTGAAGCTAAAGAAAAATTGCCCCCCCCCCTAGATTTTATCCTGGCTACGCCCATGTATTCGTGTATTGTCATCGGGAATATGTATGCCTGCAAAGTTTCATCCATTTGCATTGAGTAAAAGGCGGTTAAATTAACGTTACAATATGTTTTTTCCCAAGTGAAGCTAAAGAAAAGCATTTAAAAATTAAAAAACGGGTTTTTATGGAAATTTTTTAAATTTTTAGTGCCTACTGTAGTGTATTTGTTTTGTCACTCTGTGAAATAGAATGACAAACTAAATACCGACCCACTTAATTTAAAAAATAAATAAACATTAATGTAATACAGCACTCTTAGTGTGACACACTTGAAAATATGGAGGTATGACACAGACTAGACCACACTTAACAAATAGGTGCAATGTGCAGTCGTAATTTAAAAGGGTAAAAGCACTTGAAATCGTGTACATATTGCATATATTTTAGACAGCACAAAAAATAACTCAATCCAAATTGTATTGAGTGAAATTTAAATGTAAATTTTTACCAACAGAATTACAATGAATGTTTCGGTTTTGTCATGCTATGTGTCAAAATTAGTATGTAAGCTAGGAATGGAAAATAATAAAGTCAGAATACTTTTGTAACTAAAGCAATCTTGGTCTCAATCCTTCTCACTGAGCACCTTAAAGAGTGAACAGAAGTAGTAAAACTGTTGTGGCAAGGTATAGAATTCAAAACAACGTTGAACATACATTTTATAAATCTCAAAATTTTTTCATACACTTAATACACTTAATAATACTTTCCCAAGATCGACGATCTCTACAAAAACTAACAATTCACGTGTTCTTATATGATTTAAATTAAATAAAATAATAAGATTCAGTTTTTTGCATAACACCAAAAGTCTATTATTTCTACATATTTAAAAGCTGTATGGCCTCTCTTTGCGTCGAAAACTTCTTTAAATATTATTCTTTTTAAACACTAATATATTATAATCGTTTCTTTTTTAAGAAACTGTCAAAAGATTTAAAAAAGGAAATATGCCTTCTTTAATTTTTTTCCAATAATCAAATTTTTATATTTTGGTAGTCTCAAAAGATGTTTTTATTTATACGCAAAAATATGCAAATCCTTCTTACAACGCGAAACAAAACACTTTATAAAAACCAAAAAGATTAATGTTTTTCTGACAAAAAAACACAATTTAAAATTCTTCTACTTTTTCAAATTAAGATATTTGTATTGTTTGTTATATACATAAGGCTCTATCACTTGCCGTTTTATTTCAGTTAACACAAAAATATTGTACCACTTACCAAAATTTTAGCCTGCAAGTATTTGCTCACATAAATTCTCTTGAGAAAAGGGGTCAGCATAATAACTAAGTCAATAGCTTGAACACTCATAGAAAAATGAATCTTCATATTGATGATGCCCTAACATCAGAATTGTGACATCAATGTTATTACAAATGGCAGCAACGATACAACAAGTGGCATCAAAATAATGACGAACGTCATCCTAAAATGTTGTCTTATTTTATGCGTCATATACGCTATGACTAAAGGGACATAAATTCGATGCCACATTTCGTGTACACTGATAGAAAAGGCGTCATAACGCTGATGTATTTTGATATCAGTACAGACCAACTGTCACCAGTGCGATGACAAACTCTGAACAGTGCGGTGACATAATATATCATATCATTATTGAGGTGACAAAATGTCATCAGTGCGCTGACATAACAAATCATGTGATAATATATTATTTACATTATTTTCATGTTTAAAAAGTAAAATTAGAAGCAAAAATTCTCATATTCTAGTTTTTTAATTATTTATTTAAATACATCAAAGTTTAAAAGTAGAATTATTACGAACACCATATCGGACATGCTGCTGGTGTCTTATAATTGAGAGTTCTTCTTATAGCAAATGGCGGAATACAACAAAAATGAAACAAACATGTGTAATGATATTCTCTCAATTTGACTTAAAGTCAATTACAATGACTCCGTTTGGTCACAGCTTGTCATCGCACTGATGACATGCTTTATACAATCTAAACCGATTCGTAATTTTTGTTATTCCAATTCCATTGATGACATAATATAATTTTTGGCCCTGATTATCTACAATTAGGCCAAGTGATGTTAAGGCTGATATCCCAGTAATGTAAAGTGCCATGAGGTCAAAAACGAAGACACTTGTCATAGTACTGATGTCAAAATACATCAGCGTTATGACGCCTTTTCTATCAGAAAACAAATAAGAATATAAAAAAAAATCTTTTTTCTATAAAAGTGACAAAATTTTAAAATAAAACACAAAAACGTATTTGCAGTTCCAGGTGACCAATTCGGTTTTATTTCTTTAATAACTTCTTAAATTTGCTTCAAGTAAGTAGACATTTTTACTCCCTGAACCAATTGTTTTCTTTAAAAAAACTGAAAGAAATTTTATGACGAAAACTTCTTTAACAAAAAACTGAAAAAAAAAAATTATGACGATAACTTGTTTCCATCGCTTATAAGCATGCAGTTCCACCCGGGTGGGTATTGGTAAACGACTAACATAAAAATCTTTGGTAAGGCCAAAGTTAAAAGTATAAAATATAACGTTGCTTTTTGTCAATGATTCCACATTAATAATAGAAATTATTGCCACTTTTCCAATCATGACTTTAAAATAATTGAAAGATGTATAATGTAGAATAAAAAAATGGGATAGCATCATCTTGTAAATATGTTGAAAGATGTTTTAACCCTATGTTTTTCTTATGGGAAGGTGTTTACATCTTCTTATGGGAATGTGTTTACAGCTTCGCAAATTGATGGTAGATATTAGATGTTGATCAGTGTAAAAAGCCTATTACTGAGCAGAAATGTTATTATAGTTTGACATTTTTAGCTGTCCAGCCATAGTTATCGATATCGGTAGTTCTCAGCTCAACTGCGCACAAATTTTGAATTCTCGAATTACTTTCGTTGGTATAGTGATATATAATTCTTATGATGATAATATGATTCTTAAAAAGTTTAAATATCAGTCATTCCACTGCAATGTTTAACCCAAGGATTGTCAGTAACTTTTTATCAATAAGTTCTTCTCTTGGACAGGCCAGACCAAGAGAATAATAGGCTAAAAACCTAATTTAATAAAAAGTAAATAAATATATTTTTTATTAAACGTATGCTTATTATTTTAAATTATACGGTTTTTAATATTATTTTATTATAAATGATTGTCATCAAAAATTTAGTCTTTCATTTCGCACGTTGCTTTTGCGCATCAACCACAGCTGAAACGAGTTTTGCGTTTTGTAGTTAAATTAAGCTTGCCGAATAATAGGCCTCAATTTTTTGATTCGATTAAAACTTGATTCATTCGGTTCAGAACACATCGCTTAGAGAATTCACGTTTCTGTTTTTCTGATTATTGTCCTATTTGAAAGATGTTGCAAGTTATTTTGTCTAGAGGGTTATTTCATAGACATTTAAATAAAAATGGAATTTTGACCCACCAATTTCCAAATCGAATCTAAATTAATTTCACTCGCTTTAGCACGTATCAATTATAGAATACACTCCCTAATTTTTAGTTTTTTTTTTTTTTTGATATACATATTCGAAAAATATAGCAATTAAAACACAAATTTGGTTCGACCAGACCAAGAGTGTAGTCCTGGGGTTAAAAAGAAAGTAGTCCTACCAAAAAATTTTTTAAATTACAATAGCAACTAAAATCTATTTTTATTTCATAAGAATTTTTAAAATTTAACTCACCTGTTATTACACGTGTACAATTGATATTCTTCGGATAATCATTCGGATATTCAGGACTATAAAGTTCATTCTTTTCAGGATCACCCTCAATAAACATACGACACCTTTCATTTTGTTCATCGTCCGCAGCAGCCTGTCTCGCATGGCGATGTAAAAATGCTGGCCTTTTCAATTGATTGTAATGATGTTGATGATGTGCATGTAAAGATGAATATATTGCAGGTGTTCTAATTTGCAGTGATGATGATAATGATGACGACGATGATGATGTGCTGCTGGTACTGCTTGTGACTGAAGTTGAAGTTGGTATTTGTACATGATGATAAGTTTCATTGGAGTATTTGTTGATTTCCTTGGGGCTTAAATTACTAACACTATCAGTACTGGTGCCAATGTTGTTGTATTTATAGTTGTTGCTGATGTTGTTTCTAAAATTATGACTGCTTCTGCTACTGCTTCTATTTTTACTTAAATCAGTTGTGCCTCTTGTTGGCAAGGAATTAATTTGTGCTGCATTTAATGCTGTTGTGGTTCCATTTTCTATAATTGTGCTCAAATGCTGTTTTTGTTTTTGTTGCTCATTTTCCGTTGCTATTGTAGTTGTATTTATTGTTCCATATCTGTTGCTATGATTAAGGCTAAATGTATTTGTTGTCTTTTGTTTACTGCTGCTGTTGCTGTAGTTCATGTTGTTGTTGATATTTGTGAAATCTTTATTACTACTTTTACTATTTTTCGAAATGCTGTTACTGCTTCTATTGTCATTGTGTTGTTGTCTTTGTTGGAGCTTCAAATCAATACTGGCATTCGAATACTTTGTATTTTTATCAATATTTTTTCTTTTGAAAATTTTGTTACTATAATCTTGTTTTTTTGTCTTCGACATTGTTACTAACCGAACAAAGGATTCTGGTGCTGGCCCAATTCTTAGAATTTTTGGTGGCACAATAGAACTACTATTATCAGCAACAAAATAAGTTGCCGTCGTTGTTGTAGTCTTTAATGTTGTTGCCTCATCTTCTAGTTCTATGCTGTTATCGAATGTGTAAAAAATACCTTCTTCTTCTGTGCTCTCTCTTTTCGCTGGTTCTACTGTTTTTGTTGCAATTATTGTAGGATATAGATTTGGTTGTTTAGTCATTTGTATTTGTTCAGGTGCAGGGGAAGTTGATGTTATTGTTTTTACTTGTATTGGTGATGCAACTATTGTTTTTCTTGTTGTTGCTGCAGTTGATTGTGTTGTGGTTATTGTTTCATATTCAAATGGTTGATAGCTGTTCACATTATTTTGTTTATAATGATTATCTGTTGTTGGTATTGTTATTTTAGATGTTGCTGGTGGTTGTGGTAGCGGTGGCGAAGGCGATGACAGCAACGGTGATATTGTTGATACTGTTGCTGTTGCTAATGTTCTACTACTTGTTCTATTTGCTATTTTTCTATTTAACTGTAAAAACTCAGTCATTTCACTTTGATAAGCGTAGTTGTTATTGTATAATTTTGTATATATTTTATTTGTAGTTGTTGTTGACATCTCAGGTGATACTGAAAGTAAAAGAATAAAAAGATAAAATGATTGCTCGGAATTTATTTACCACGTTTAAGTTGTTAATAATATAAAAAGTTAAGAACTCTGTTATTATTTCATCATATGTGTTTTTCTTAAAATTGGAAAATAATTATCACCCCTATCGTGAATAAATTTTCCTTCGAAATTTTTTCCCTATCCACGTATTTGCGTCATGAAAAACTTTCATGAAAAAATTAATTCAAAGGAGAACAATAACGTGAAAGCTTGTTCGCGGGAAAAGAAATTCCCCTTATCGTGAACAATTTTTTCGCTTGTAATTTGTTCACTTTTCCCCTTGCATTTCTCACTTTATGTTTGCTGGGGAACAAAACATTTATGTAAATAATTCTTCTCCTAATTCGAATATTAAAGTTTACAAAATTAATTTTAAGTTCAAGATCCGTGTAAAATCACAAACTTATTATTCAGCAAAATGCAAAACAACAATTCGATTGCCTGAGGATTTGTGAAGTTTTCCAAAGACGTGGCGGCAGAGTTTTAGAAATTATTTTACTACATAAAAGAGCAATAAGCTAATGTTGCGCTCAAACTATCACACCAATACAATATATTTTACTTTGTTTTTTTTTAGCTTTTCTTTAAAATATCCGTGTATGTTTTTTAACAAAAATTTCTTTTTTAATCTTTCTTCTTTTTAGCAGTCACTCAGATATATATTTGTGATATAAATATTTGTGAACGTTGCGATTTAGCGCGGTTTGAGAAGAGAAATAGCGCAACTTGTATATAAAAAGTTGATAACGCTGGTTATAACCATTTAATTTGATCACAAGTCCCACTAAATTTAAGATACAATAAATAAAGCATAAACTATGAAAAAAAAAACAAAGCCTACAGTATTCATGAAAAGACAATTCAAAATTTAAATTTTAGATTTTTCTTTGGCATGTGTGATGCTACGTCGTTTTTTTAAGAAAATCGAACTCTTGAGGATACGTTATTTTAAATTTTTGTTAGTTTTGTATTAGGAGTTTAAAATTTCATACACATTTCGCACTGATTCATCTAAAGAGAGTTAACTCAAAATTAACAAATTTTCAGTAGAGGCAAAAAAAATTTTTTTTTAAATAACAATGAAAGTTGAAAAAACTTTGGCATTGTAAAGAAATACGAGTAAGAAGTATAAAACGGTAGTTGTTTTAGTAATTTATTCAGGGGTTATCGAAAAATAACAAGTTTTTTTAGTTGTTCCCTTTTATGTGAAATTTGTTCATTTATATAGTGGTATCATTTCAAGTTGTGCCACTTTAACTGCAAATAGAATAATAATAAAGTAGGCCGTTGTGACATAACAACGAGCACAATTTAAAATTTTTTTCTTTAGTTAAAACAAATCTTATATGCGTTCAGCTTACATTTTGGGATAACTTGTATTTATCTTTAGTTAACTCTGGAGAAGCTACTTTTATATCAAGAAGAAGGATACAACTGTATTTTTGGCGAAAGAGTAGAGAAAATGATGTATGATTTTTACAGTACATCGATCTTTTGCAAGAAGTGAAAATTTAAAAATTTCGTGTTGACTCTCTTTAGAGGAACAAGTAGGATATGTTTTGTTATGTAGCGAACCGTATTCAATACAAAAAGTCAATTTTTAGTTTTTTGATGATACGTTGTTTTATCTTTTAGGTTACGATATACAGATAATTTTACGAGAGTGTACCCTATTTGGTACCCATGGCCAATCGCGAATCTTGCAATATAAGATTTCGTATGAGGTTAATATTCAAATAAGGGTTTCTTGTGATTTCAACAAGGGGATTTATGCGGGATCTATGGTCAATACTGGATTCACAAGAACAACATTTTTCCAAGACATATACGTCGCCAAATTTTATATCAATAACAATCATTATAAAGAAATTCTGACATTAAAATCAATTTTCGAGATTAGTATTTAAGTGGAAGCTTCAAATGGCAAATATTGAGCGATTTAAAAAAAACTCAGTAAGACATTAAACTCGCAATAAAATATTTTCGGAAAAATTTATTTAAAAATTTAAATACCACAAAAGGCTTAGATGGATCAACAAGAAGTAGCCAACCAGACGCCATATGAGCGCAAACGTATAATGCCCTCTCCACTATGGTGGTTTGGGAGTAACGAGCAATTTTAGTTATTATATGCGATTAATGAAATTATTAAGTGAAAAGATAAAAAAATATTTATGGTTTCTCCTCTTGTTTTGGATAATAATAGGTGTGTTCATTTACTTTACTAGCAGAAACTTGCAACGATAGAGTAAATTTAAAATTTACAAAATTTTTCTCCCATGGGAGAAAGATGTAAGAGTAATTGCATTTACTCAAAAACATAGAAAAGTAAATGAACACTTTACCAGCAAAAACTAGCAATTAAGGCATATTGACACTATTTCGCTGTAAGATACGATATTATTTCTTAATAAAATCACAATTTGCTCAAGAAATATTTTGTGTTATTAAAAAGCTTTAATTTAAAAATTATGATTTTTTTTTTGTTTTGTAAACAAAAACATGAAACAGGTCGTTGAATAATTCTTGCTAGTAAAAATTTTACTAACAGAAATTTAAAAAAAAATTTTTGTCTATCAAATTTTTATGCTTTTTATCACACTTACTGGTAACAATTATTAAAAATAAGCAATAATTTTCTGTAAATGAACACATCTTATGTATATTTTTACTTATACATATAATTATTTCTTAAATAATAAAATAGATATTCCCACAGATAATTAATTTCCAGTGATAATCATTCAAGTTGTATTTAATCCTTATTTTTTTGCCTTTCACAGATTAAAGTTGTTTGTTGTGGATATTTCTAGTAAATTTTTCCTTTATTTAATTTATACAAAAGAAGACAGCAGAGTATTTCCTTAATATATCTTTAATAATTTAAGCTTTGTTTATAAGATCTCAAAGTAAATTCCTTTACATTTCCTACAGCTTCTTTATCCTTTAAGTCATTGATTATTTTTGCACATATTTTTGCTTTGATTGAAGTGAGTGTTTAGAATTGTGCAAAGATATTTTCAGTTCTAAATATGTGAACTAAAGGTATGTTCACACTTAACAAATATTTGACAAAAAAAAAAAAAAAACCTTAACCACTTAAATAAACAACCTTTAACAATTCTGGTGTCTAAAAAATAATTGTAGAATATAATGAAAAAGTTGTTACAAGCTGTTTGATCTAGTAAACTTTATTTAAAATCAAACAAATGTTAAGGAAAAATTGAAGATACGTATGGGGCGCCAAATATTTGTTGTGTGTGTCCATAGCCTAAATCTTTTAATACTAGAACTATTAAGTAAAAATAAATTATTTAACTCCACACATTCATGCAGTGAATGAAACTTTTTTTATTAAAGAACAATGGACAAATGACCACTTTAAATAAAAAGAAATCAGCATGCAAAGCCAACAATCTACCAGGCAATCATCAACAGAATCTTCACAAATGAAAGAAACGAATAAAAATGATATACGAAATAATAAAAGATTATAGCCAAATTGGAATATATTTAGATTCATTGCACACAGACACGTCTCTAGAGCACTAACACATTGATGAAGATGCCAAGCAAGCATTTTCTTCCTAATAGTTAGTTAACCCATTTAGAAAGTCAGCTAGACTCCACATCAAAGTTTGATATCAAATTGAACTTAACTGTAATAAAAATCACTGTTCACTTTTTATTTAGGAAAGGCGTAAATATCTGTACGTTTTATTTGGGAACAGCGTGAATATGTGTACTTTTTATTAAGGAAAGGCGTGAATATCTGTACTGTAAAATAAAATTTCACAAGGGTTGAACGTTTTTTTTTTCATTTAGGAAAATAAAATGCACATTTCAGGATACTTAATAAATATATTTTTGTAAAAGTACATTTTTGTTTTGAAACTATATTATGCATAATTATTTACGGCCAATTTCACCAAGTTCAGTTTTAATTAACTATTACTATAACGGCCAGTTAACAATACGTTAAATTGCTGAAAGATGCTGAATTTTTCGTTAATCTTTTAGTTTTCAAATTATTAAATAGGATATAAGTTGGGTTCACAATTATCGCACAGTTAAAAATGGCGGTCTATGCCATTTTATTGTAGAGAAATAAAAACACCAAGAACGTTTATAGATTAATAAATTTTATCATCAAAATTTACATTCTATCGCAATTACGGTGCGATTTTCTTTTACACGAAAGTCGTTTCTTCGGCTGAAGCTCACTTCTGGTTCGGTTGTTCTGACAACAAGCTAAATTCATGTACTTGGACCTTGTGCAATGCCTGATGTGCACTAACACTTATTATGAGGTATTATCGGAGTTTTTTTTTGAGTTATCTTACCCAACAATAGTTGCCGCCCCATTTTTGTGATTTAACCAGCTTAGACATTTTTCCTTGGGATTGCAATAAATCGTTGTTAAAATATTTGCAGGTCAATAATGAATGCGAAATTTTTTATATTTTGGCCGATTTGTAAGACTGGGTCTATTGAAATTAGGTTCAGCGTATTCATTCGTGTCAGCGATTTCGCGCCGGATATTTGCACAAAGTCGTATTTCACAAAAATTGCCTTTTTTATGGAAAGTATTATATTATACTAGCGTAGTAATAAGTTATCTGCCTGTTAAAGCACCCCCAGCGGTATGGAGGTGAATGAAACACATATCAAAATTGATAGATCTCTTGAGATTGCGGCTGACAAGATTTCCTATATGGTGCCACGTGTGTCAGAAGCCCCTGGAATTTCTAACTTGGGGGGAAGTTCGGCTGCTAAAGATCCATCAAGGTGCTGTTTCTATTGAACAGATGCTGCTGGCTTTAAAACAGCAATGGAGGTAAGAAAGCTCTAGCTCCTTAACAAGGGGGGAGTCCATAATTCCGCCGCAATATACAGATGTGGAGGAGTCTTACATGAGCATTTGGGGGTGCATAATACGGAAAGATTATATACTCGACCCTTGTTTACGATCTGGAGCTATTTGACCTCAGCTACTTTTGGAAATATACCAGCAGATGCTCTCTTAGGCCGAACTTTTCCACAAGTAGTAAAAAATTATACCTTGAAATGGGGTTTCAGGATATTCCTTCCCACAGCTTTAGGTAGTAAACCATAAACACCACATAATGTCCGAAATTATTTTTTTAATCGAAAAAGTAAAACATCCCGCAAAGACAATCTTCCTGAAACACAGAAAGCATTTCCCGCAAGAAGAATATCTCATTCAAAAGTCTGCCCGATGCCAACTCGCCGGGTGCTTCTGATTTCCGTGGTTACATATAGTGTCTCAATTGAGCCGCGTGCGTTCTCTTGAGATCTTTATATTTTGGATTTTTGCCGAATCTAGGTATTCACTGCACCCTATTTACCCGGAGGATGTAATACCAGAAGGTGAAATATCCTTTAGATGACATATTCAACCCCGGGAGCTATATATAACTGATACTTTGATTTACATTAATACCTGTTTTGCGACTTAACTTCACGGTGCATTTCAACCACATGGTGTGTTAATATTAAGCACTTACCAAATGCCCCTGTGAGAAAGTGTACAATCAAATAAAAATTATACACCCACCCATTGCTAAGAAGCCGGAGCTTTCTAACTTCCGCTGCTGTTTATAATCCCAGCAGTTTTTCTTGATAAACAACATCACCTAGTTATCCCTCTCCGAACCGAACTCAACCAAGGGCAAAAATTAATACTCCACCTGGACGTCACCCTACCAGTGGCTTTGGGCTTAAACTACAACAACTACGTGCGCTCCGAGAGTGTATTTTCAAAGAAAAGCAAGGCTTTCGTAAAGGCCACCATCCTGAAAGACCGGAAGCATTTCTCGGAAGAAGCATATCAACGGAGACCTCGCCAACGGTCAGACCGTTGCCGTGTCACCAGGGGCTACTGACACCCGTAGCGCCTTAGTTAAGCATTGAGGTACAACTTCGAATACAACTAAGCCCCTTGGAGCTCTGACATTTGAATGACTGGTGAATTCCAGGTTGCATTCACTTGTTTTTAAAATGTATGAGTCTCCGTATGCCCAATCACTAAAATTAACACTCAGTCACTAAAGTTTACAAAATAAGGCAGAATGCATTTACCCCAGAAGATGTAATACCAAGAAGGAATCCTCTACTACGCCCCTAAGAGGAGCAGCACATCCCTCGGAGGTAGACGTAATATACACTCAAATTGATACCTTCTTGCGTTGGTGGGGGTCACGAATGGGGGCGTTTGGTAGCCGCGTTCTTTGTCATCCGGTATTAAGACCGCCATGAGGTTAGGTCAACACGGCATGGATACTAACGTGTATCTTTCGATGTACTTGTCTGTTATAATCTTTTATATTTCGATTTTTTAGTTGTTTATCGTTCTAAAATTCTTCATGACCTTCCGCGTAACTACCAAATGAAACGAAGTGGTGACACTTTGGAAGACAATCAAGATTCACTCTACCAATTTCTTGAAGGGAATTTAAGTATTAAATATAAAAGGATTCGAAATAAATATGAGTGTGTGTGTATGTGTAAGTAATGTATAGAAATGTGGTATTTCTGTAATTCGTATGTTTAAGGGATTTTAAAAACATTTAGTTAGATACGGATTCTATTTTTGCTATTTTCTTCTTTGCTCTTTCTTTTCTTTCTTTCCATCAACTATGGGGAATTATTACAGTTGTGATTGTGTTATTTTTTCCTCTCATTTTCATATTGTTATTTTTGCATTTTTTGTATTGTTGTTTTATTATTGCTCCCTATGAAATCTTCAAATTTATTTCTTGTTTTAATCTTTCTAAATGGTCACCCTTGGGATGCTTGTTGAATATCGTTTGTTTTGTATTGTTGTTGATTTTATTGCTCTTTTCTCCGCACCAACAATTTTCTAATACACATTCCGACATTCTAAGTTTCTAATAATTTCTTACATATTTAACTAGGATATATTTCCACATACATTCCAAATGTATATTAGAGCAAGTCTTTATAAAAATAAAGTCCTTTTTTGTATTATTTAGTTAAGGAAACTTTATCTCTTTGTAAATTTGTTTGGGTTTGAGGAAATTATATTTAGAGTTAATGGTTAAATGGTAAGAAATTAAAATTGTGAGAGTTTTTTTACTTGTATTGATTGAATTTGGTGTTTTTGTTAGACTTTTTTGATTATAATTTCTTTATTTTATTTTATACTGATTTTTGTGGTCTGGTAAAATATTTAAACACGTATTAACGGACAAATATTTACAGTTGTTCGTTTATTTTGTTTATTTAAAAACGTACAATCTCAAATTGTTTTTAATGCTTTGAAATTTTTTTTTATCAAAGACAAGAAAACATTTTTTAGTTGGTTATTACCAGGGCAAGTCTTTCCAGCTTTTGGCTTGAAAAATATGTTTTTGGATGAAAAATTTATTTATTTTTATATTAACATACATTCCCACATATTTTTCAATTAAACAATTTATTCCATAGCCAAAATTTAAATATGTACCTTTTTCGATATATCGAGCCTAACCCGCCTTTTTACCTTGCCAAGGTGTAATATTTGTTTTTATTAAATATGATTTCCTAACACAACAAAACATAATCTATATGTGACAGCGCATAGAGAAAGGGACCTAAGGAAAAAAAAAATCAATTTTAATTTTTTTTTTTTTTTTATTATGTGGACAACATCTGAGCGCGTTTTTAAGATGTGTCGCTTTCAAACGAGACCAATACCAACACGCTCAGTGATGGTACACCAAAGATAAACGTATTTAAATCTTTAAAATGGTTTTTAACCTTAGGTCCCTTTCTATTTTGCGCGTCACATATATATATATAAATTAAATATGTTTGCCTGTTTGTTGGCTTATAGACTCCGATTTTCACCTGAAAATTTTTTACAGTAACATCACATGAGCCCCGAAACTAAAATAGGCTACTTATTTTTTACCCCCATATGATACCAATATTAAGTATCGGATATCTTAAGAGCCGTTGCACCCATTTTTTGAATTTTTTGTAGTCGGATCTTCGAAAACCGAAATTGAAGTAAGATATCTGCAGGGGAAGTGCTACCCCCCATAGGACGCCAATGTTTAATATCGCATATCTTCAGAACTGTTATAGTGCCAATGTTCAAACTTGGAAGGAGTCACTCTTACTACACCTTTAAAAATATAAATAAAGGGGGTAGGCGCAGAGAGAGTAATATCCCCCATAGAAAGCATATATTTGATATCACGTAACTGAAGAACATTTACAGCAAGAGTCTTCAGATGTGGTTAAAGCCACTATTATGGTAAACTATAAATTCCAAAATTAAAATGGACGGGGTAGAGGAGCAATACCCTCCATAGGACGAAAATATCATGTACTTCATATCTGAAGACAAAAGTCTTCAAGTTTTGTAGGACCCACGCTTATGGTAAACTACACCTTTCAAATAAAAAATATAATATAGAAATGAAAAAGCGTATGTTTGTTTGTTCTGTACAGACTCCTAAGCTACTGAGCCGATTTTCCTGAAAGATTTACAGTAATTTCCAAATTACCCGCCGCTTAACATAGGATATTAATATATTTTAATTTTCAAGTAGGCGTGGCACCAACCATACAATAAAAATAAGAATAACCTTATATCTGGAGGACGGTTACAGTAAGAGTTTTCCAATATGAAACAAATAACTTCGTTTACAATACACGACATCTAGCATAAAGTCGGCTGGATTAGACAAGCGGGCTTGGCTCGTCCCATACAATGGCAATAATGATTGCTACGTATAAGGAGTACTGTGATAGTGAAAGTATTCCGATGAAAATAACTTAGATAAAAACCCACAACATATTTCAAAAAGTAGGTTCAAGACACTTGAAATTTCTGTATATCTGTTGAAGGGTTACTGTAAAATCATTAATATTTAGTCCAAGATGCTTTGCTTTTTAAAAAAATTTTACCATTTTCATTTCTATGGAGGTAGCAAAGCACACCGGGTTCAGCTAGTATCTTATAAGTTACAGTGGTAGAATCTAAATAATTAAAAGATGCATTGATTCAATTAAATTAAAATAATAATTGTTAAATAAATAAATTTCAAATAAATAAGACTAAATTAATTAATTTTGTATGACATTTATGAATAAAATAAAAAAAAGAAACAAAATTAAAAAATTACATAAATTTAAAATATTTTCATAAAATATTGCATTATTGATCAAATTTACAACAGATGAACCTTATTGCGTTGCTCCAGAGGCGGATGCTTAGATTAATACTTAATTAATACCGTATACTTTAACAAATCATCATGAATAGGTTCAAGCTTGAAGAACGCTTCCAAATTGCACAATTTTAGTTTGTAAATCATTCATCGATTCAAAGTTGTTATGGTTCACGGCTCATGTTTGGCTTCACAGGTTTACTTAAAATAAATTGCCGCATAAGAAGTGAGTCCAATCCATAGCAGACCTTACAGAATCTTGTTTATCCATAAAAATGCATCGTTTGGTGCGGTGCTCACGCTAGTGGATTAATCGGACCTTATTTCGTCCAAATGAAAAAAAAACATTAAAAAAGCGCTTCGTAGCAAACAGCTGCGGTGCCCATATTTTTTACAATTTTAAGATCTATCACCCTTTAGAATCAGACAAGCAGCCTTTTTTGGAGAACAAATTAATTGACAAATAATGAAAATGTTTGCTCTGAATCTAATTTAAAAATGTAGCAATTGGTTTCATTTCTATGGGAGTGATATGTTAGAAAAGCTAATTTATTTGGTTTATTAAAGGCTACCTGAAACTGGCGATCTTGATGTATATAATAATGTGCTTAAGAACGTACATCAAAAAAAGTTTCCCCGTACCACCTCTATTATAAAATAATTTTGCAAGGAGGTTTCGAATTTTTTTTTTTGACGAACGTAGGGGTTGCCTTTTTACATTTTTCGTTATATCTTAGACATTTATAGTCCGATCTTAAAGTATGATATATCAATGTTTTTGTCTCGAGAATACTAGTGTTAGAGGCAATTGACCTCAAGTATCTCGTTCTAGTATTTATCCACCAGATCCCTGTTTTATCATCGCATTCTCCGATATGAACGGCTCAAACCCTACGGTACAGATAAAGCTGGTCGCCTCTAATATTCCAGCCTTCTATTTTCGCTGGCATTTCTCCCATTGGAATGGGTTCGCAATTTTTGTTTACAAAAACATTGATATATCATACTTTAAGATCGGACTGTAAATGTCTAAGATATAACGAAAAATGTAAAAAGGCAACCCCTACACGCAGAGAAAAAATATGTTTAAATTTGGTCACCTCCAACAAAACTATTTTTAGACAAAGAACCATAATGGTGGTGCCTTCTTGATGGAGGACTAATTTAACAATAATATGTTTGTCGGTGACTGTTTAATGATGAACCATGTTAATCAAAACACCCGGTGTTTAATGATGACTCATTATGAACACAGCACCCTGTAAAATAGTAACGGTCCTTAAATTGTTATTTACTTTTTCACATTTGTCATTGCACTATTTTTCTATGTACTGAAACTTAGCTTGTAAGATCATTTTTAAAACATTAAAAACTGACTCTAGTTTCGATCGTTAAAGTGCAAACATCAAACAACAAAAAAGTAAGAAAAAATTGTGACCCAACAAAACAAACAAAAAACCTTGCAAATAAAAAAAAACAGTGTTATACAAAATTAAATAAACAAAATATACCTACCTAAATAAAAAATACAAAAACTAAAATTAACACAAAGAGTTTTATTTAAAATAAATTAAAAGTGAACCGTGTTTAACTTGAGGTGCAAAAAGAATTTTAAAGTTCATCCCTCAACATTTGGTCCAAACGAACCGGATAATATTTACAAAAAATAAAACGACAATTACCTACCGTGTGTGTAAATTTTATTTTACAAAAAATTGTGTTTGTGACTCTTAATTTTATTTTACAAAAACATTCAAAAAGTGTAGTGAACAATAATTTAAAAAACAAAACTAAAGTTTTTATTAAAAAAATTAAAAAATAAAAATTAATTAAATAAAAGTGTTTCAAAAAAACAATTTGCCAAAGTTTAATAGTGAACAAGCTAACGGGACCCAAATTCTTTGGCGCAGTAGCAGCAAGTTCAACAGCATTACGAGCAGAATCAGCAACAACAAGAACAACAGAAGAATTAATCAACAAGCAGTGACACAGAAAATAAAAAAAAAGACCCAACAACAACAAGTAAGTCAAAGTATACAAGACAACAAACAACAAGAAATAAATTCTCTTGCTTGTTGTGTTACTCTTAATATTTTTTACGCTGCATTTTTTAAGAACGAAGAGAACCAACAGGGTTACCACCCCCATCACATTTAAAACAAATACCGGGGAAACAAATCGCTTTGTGGGACTCTAATTATTTTTAAAAATATTATAATTTTTTCGATACTTGTTGTTGTTTAATCGCTAGCAGGTACTTTTTTGACCCAATTTAAAATAGTTTTTTCACGATTCTGGTTAAGTCAAAAAATTAATAATGGCACTCGATAAATTTGTTAATTGTACAAATGACCTTTTAGATTTTGAAAGCGAGTATTCAGAATCAAAGGCAGGTGAGGACATTCATAGTTTAGAAGTTCTTCGTGTAGAACTAGACTCACTTTGGCATCAAATCAAAAGGGCTTATGAAGAGTGTAGGGACAAGAAACCGGAATCGGGCGAACAACCGATAGACAGGCAGAAACTTCGCGATCGGTACAAAAAAGCCCTGGCTGCATACAAAACTTGTTTGGCATCACTTAACGCGGAAATTCTGGCGCTTTCTGCCCCAACTGATGACACGAATAAGCACGAGCGTTTTTCGTCTGCCGAAACCCCAATTTTTGGAAACAACGACGTTTCGTCTATTCGGCTGCCACCTTGCGACATAGATACGTTTTCAGGTGATTTTGTGACATGGCCAACCTTCCGCGACCTTTTTACTGCCCTATATTTAAATAATTCGCGACTTAGTAAAATTGAAAAATTATTTCATTTGCTTCAAAAAACTGGAGGAGACGCTAGGAACATAGTTTCAAATGCCCCATTAACCAACGAAGGCTTCGATATAGCCTGGAAAAATCTTGTTCTTCAATACGAGAACAATCGGATTCAGGTCAACGAACAGTTGAAAATTTTATTTGACCTTCCGAAAGTTACCGAAGATTCAGGCCAATCTATTCAGACACTACAACGAACCGTTAATGGCTGCCTTCAAGCTTTAAATGCTTTAAGGGTAGAGACTGGCACTTGGGACCCTTTTCTTGTATATCTTTGCTCGACCAAGCTCCCCCGAACACTTTTGAAGGAATTTGAAAACTCTCTTCAAGAAATAACCAAGGTTCCGTCGTGGGAACAATTTAACACTTTTTTGACTCACCACTCTAAGACTTTAGAGTCAATAGCGGCCATCACCAAACCCAAACCCTGTCAACAAAAAAAGGAATGTTCTAAGCCGTTCACTAAACAAAAACAGGTTCACAGTTTTCAAACAAACGCGACTCAAACCAATAACGAGTCGAAAACTCAGAAACGTTTTCCATCAAAGGGGGGACAAAAAGACTCTACACACAATTGCCAACATTGTAAAGAGCCCCACCCATTACGATCCTGCCCTAACTTTTTGGAAAAGAATGTGAATGACCGAATTCACATAGTAAAAGTCACAAATTCATGTTTTAATTGTTTGTCAATAAATCATGGTGTCAAGGACTGCTCAAGCAAATATAGTTGTAGGCTGTGCAAACAAAAACATAACACTTTGTTGCACAAGGCAACGGTGACCCAGCCTATAAGTTTACCACCAAATAACGCTGACGAGCAAGCTAGTACAAGTGCTGCAGCGCAAGCCCAATATATACAGTCCACTTCCAGATCAGGTATTCCTAACCTGACTTCCTTGACCCTGCGGGGAAGCAATCAGTCCTCGACACAACTGGTAGACAAAGAAACTTTGTTATTTACTGCAATAGTACAAATCGAAACTAGAGGCGCAAGATACCAGGCAAGAGCAATCATCGACCCTGGATCCCAATCCACGTTTATATCGGACAAGTTGAAAAACCGATTAAACTTACCCACAAAACGTAATATAGTACACGTTTCCGGCTTGAGTCAGACAGTTTCTGAAACTTCGACCAAAGCCTGTTTGTTTAACCTTTGCTCCAGGGTGGATACATCGTTTAAGTTAGAGGTATGGGCACCAGTTTTGAAGACCCTTCCATCCAATTTACCGCCCCAAACGTTAAACGCAGAACAATTCGCAGAGGCTGCAAAACTAGAACTTGCAGACCCACACTTTCATCAAAGTCGACCCATCGACCTACTAATAGGCCTCGACTTAGGCCCCTCAATATATAGTATGGAAACACCGATGCGGTCCATGGGATCCCTTTTGGCACAAAAAACAGTATTTGGCTGGATTGTGGGGGGACCAATTTGTACAAAAACTTCACCTAGAAAAACGATATCGTTACTAAACACATCGTCCCTGGACCGAATCCTCTCACGCTTTTGGGAGGTGGAGGAGACCCCAAAAAAGGTTTTGAGGTCAGAAGAGGACACGCACTGTGAAAATCACTACAAGTCTACAACCCGTAGAAGTGATTCGGGTAGATATATTGTTACCCTACCCTTTAAAAATGGCGAAGAAATAGGCGTATCTAGAAATATTGCCATGGCCCAATTTTTGAGAATGGAGCGCATGCTTAGCCAAAAACCAGAACTTAAGACACAATACGACCAAGTTATTGTAGAATACCTCGAGCTAGGGCATATGAGGAAAATATCTCCCCTGGAAATTAGTAAATACCCAAATTATTACCTGCCGCATCACGCAGTAATAAAACCCGAAAAGTTGACTTCGAAGATTAGAGTAGTTTTCAACGCATCGAGCCCGTCTTCAAATAAGAGAAGTTTGAATGACATTTTGTATCCAGGACCCATACTTCAACAAGACTTAGTGCTCATAATATTGAAGTGGAGATTCTTCCGTTTTGTGTACAACGCAGATGTCACAAAAATGTATCGCCAGATACTCATTGACCCTACGCAAACAAAATATCAAAGGATATTGTTTAGAAAATCCGAGACTGATCCTATTGAGGATTACGAACTCCTCACAGTGACGTTTGGAGTTAATTGCGCGCCCTTTCTTGCCATAAGAACCCTTCTTCAACTAGCCGAAGATATCGGGACAACTCACCCCCTGGCGTCAAACATCTTACAACACAACATGTACGTAGATGACGTCTTAGCTGGTGGCCACACATTAAACGATGCCATCAAATCACGAAAAGAACTTACAACTGTTCTAAAATCTGCCGGTTTCGATCTGATGAAATGGACCTCAAATGATCCACGAGTTATTCAAGATTTGCCAAATGAGACCCTACTACCGCTCGACTGGTTAAACTTATCCGAGAACGCCGGAACCAAGACACTCGGGATAAAATGGAACATTTCCTCAGACTCTTTTACATTCACTGCCCCAGGTGTTGAATTGAAAGAAAATTACACAAAAAGGGAAGTTCTATCTACAATTGCCAAATTCTTTGACCCTTGCGGATGGATAGCTCCAGTAATTGTTGATGCCAAATTAATCATGCAACAGATTTGGTTAGATAAAGTCGACTGGGATGACAACCTAAAACCCTTGACTTGCCTCAAGTGGCGGAAATTCGTCAAAAACTGCCCTGCAATAAATGCCCTGAAAATTCCTCGTTGGATCCAGTACAGCCCTAATCTAAATGTGGAAATACATGGCTTTAGCGACGCCTCAGAAAAGGCTTATTCTGCGACTCTTTTCGTCCGAATACAGTCTGAAAATTCTATATTTACATATTTACTGGCCTCTAAGACTCGTGTTGCTCCCATTAAACAAATATCGCTCCCACGTTTGGAGCTTTGTGGATCCGTTTTACTGGCAAATTTAGCCTCAGGAATTCTGCCAAATCTTCAAGCTACGCAAATCGACACATATTTTTGGACCGACTCAACAATAGTACTGGCCTGGTTAAAGAAGCCCCCCTGCACGTGGAACACTTTCGTTGGAAATCGTGTCTCAGAAATTGTAGATAAAGTCGGCAATAGCCATTGGCAACATGTCGAATCAAAAGAAAACCCCGCAGATATAGCCAGTCGGGGATGTACGCCCCAAGAATTAGAAACCCACAACTTGTGGTGGCTTGGACCTTCATGGCTAAAATTACCCAAAGATAAAAGGCCAAAATCCAGAAGTCCAGATGACACCAACTTAGAAGCAAAAACTGTAAGGACGTTAACTACTACGACTCAAGAGGATCCATTGAACCGTTTCTCCAATTTGTCACGCGCTTATAGAGTATTAGCTTATGTCCTACGATTCTGGAGGAATACTGGTGTAAACAGAAACAGCTTTCGGACATCTTCAAACGAAGTTACACCAGAAGAAATAGTAGATGTCAAAACACGACTCATTATTTTGACGCAAAAACAACACTTCCCTGAAGAATATAAGCAGTTAAAGCTCAAACAAAGGATATCGTCCTCCAGCAATATTTTAACTCTCAACCCGTTCATGGACCAACTAGGCGTCATCCGAGCCAACGGACGTCTGGTTCAATCACCAGCGCTCACATATAACGAACGACATCCAATTTTGTTGCCGTACAACTCTAAGCTCACCAGATTGCTGACCGAGTTCACTCATAAAATAACTATTCATGGTGGAAACCAACTTATGACCCGAGTACTTCGGACGGAATTTTGGATTTTTCGTTTAAGGCCCTTAGTAAAAATGGTGATTAATAATTGTAAAACTTGTGTTTTGTACAAAAAACACACACTGAGTCAAATCATGGCTTCCTTACCACCAGAGCGCACAACACTTTCTCGCCCTTTCACCACAACTGGAGTCGATTACGCTGGACCCTTTACAATTCGAAACTTTACTGGTCGAGCCTGCCTCATCACAAAAGGGTACGTCTGCATTTTTGTATGCTTTGCCACCAAGGCCGTACATTTAGAACCAGTTAGTGATTTATCGACTCAAGCATTTTTAGCCGCTTTCTCCCGCTTCATTGGAAGGCGTGGCTGTCCAGCAATCATATATTCGGACAACGGCACGAACTTTGTCGGAGCTGCAGAACTCATCAAAAAGGATCGTCTAGAATTTCTAAAAACTCTTCAAACCCAAGTTACTCACAACTATAGCCATCAAAATATCATTTGGAAATTTATACCCCCCGGTGCCCCACATATGGGCGGACTCTGGGAAGCCGGTGTAAAATCATTCAAAACCCACCTAAAGAAAATGATACCAGATATGAAATTCACGTTTGAAGAGCTGTCAACAATTCTCACCCGCATAGGATCGTGTTTAAACTCTAGACCCTTAAGTCCTGCTAGCGATGACCCAAATGACCTTAACCCGTTGACCCCTGGACACTTCCTTATTGGAACTCCATTATTGACCCCAGCCGAATCTGATGTAAGCAGCGAAAACCTGACCCTCATCAACCGCTGGAAACGCCTAAAGGTCATCTACCACTCATTTTGTAAAAGATGGAAATCCGAATACCTGGCCGAACTGCATCGCAGGTACAAGTGGAAGTCTCAGAGGGATAACGTTAAAGTCAACGATTTAGTCGTCATCAAAAACAACAACTTGCCGCCCAACGAATGGCAAATGGGTCGAATTACGAAGACGTATACTGGAACAGACCAGAACTGTAGAGTGGTTGACATCCAGACCAAAAATGGGATCATAACCAGACCCATTTCAAAAATTGTGGTTTTGTTTTGAAATATAGTATAAGTTTTTTACAATTTTCCACACTAATTTTATTCTGAATTCCTACTTACAGGTATGGCATCCCACGAAACATTTCGTAGCGTATCTTCAACAGATTGATTGCCGTCAACATATACAACCTCACACGACCCGCAACCCTGAATCGAATTGAGATCCTAGATGCCATATCTGTCAAATTCATCACAACACCGTGCTACACTGTTTCGTGTTTTTATGGACCTTTGGTAAACCTGCACCAAGTCATGGGGGCCGGAATGTTTAATGATGAACCATGTTAATCAAAACACCCGGTGTTTAATGATGACTCATTATGAACACAGCACCCTGTAAAATAGTAACGGTCCTTAAATTGTTATTTACTTTTTCACATTTGTCATTGCACTATTTTTCTATGTACTGAAACTTAGCTTGTAAGATCATTTTTAAAACATTAAAAACTGACTCTAGTTTCGATCGTTAAAGTGCAAACATCAAACAACAAAAAAGTAAGAAAAAATTGTGACCCAACAAAACAAACAAAAAACCTTGCAAATAAAAAAAAACAGTGTTATACAAAATTAAATAAACAAAATATACCTACCTAAATAAAAAATACAAAAACTAAAATTAACACAAAGAGTTTTATTTAAAATAAATTAAAAGTGAACCGTGTTTAACTTGAGGTGCAAAAAGAATTTTAAAGTTCATCCCTCAACAGTGACAATAGTATGGTTAAATTTAAACATAATATGTTTGCAATTCTCTTTAAATTAAATAGTTTTATTGGAAGTGACCAAATTTAAACATATTTTTTCTCTGGGTGTACGTTCGGCAAAATAAATAAATTAAAAAGTTTTTAAACCTCCTTGCAAAAATACATGATATTAGAGATGGTACGGCGCACTTTTTTTCCTACAACAGAAAATGTTTAAAGATGAAGAACAACTTTGTTTATTAAAAGTCAAACAAGCAATTATTACCAGGCATTTTAAAGCTGTTAAATGTAATTCAAGGCAAGAATATTGGAAGCCTCTAAAGCAAAGAATCGTTAAGGACGATAAAAATCGTGTGAAATTATATTTCAGCTTGACGTTGCCCTTGTGAAATGTCGAAAAAACTACAGACAACTTGCACCGAGTACAATTAATCCATTCGAGTATTAAACGAATAATTGCCTGAATGTATGACCAGACGTGCTTTCATAATATTCCATCATAAAAATTCTCAGATAAAAACTATTTAAATGGAGGATGGAAGGCTTTACCCTTCGCAGGGTCCAGATATTATTTTTACTTTCCACATAATTTCGAAACTAAAAAATGGCATGTAAACTTATTGTTAATTGCATAAAATTCTATTGTTCTAGAATTTAACTTAAAAAACAGGAATATATTCTTTCTTTTCGAAATACTTATAATTATTACATTTCTTAAATAACTAAGACTACATATTTGAATTCTTCAAAATTTAAAGAAAAAAAAATCCAATTTGTTCTTATTGCAGTCTTACACGAATTCCAAATATTTTTTTCATGTGAAAACACTTCCATATTTTCATCCTCAAGTTGATTTAATGTTAAACATAATATGAATTTATGACTAGATTTGTTTTATTTTTTTTTTTTTTTTTTGTTTTTTGTCTTTTTTCTTGTTGCTTCCCATTCCATTTACAAATTCTCTGTGCACTGAAATTGTGCTTCGGAAAATGTGTTAAGTCTCTAAAGTGTTTTAAGCTCAATTTGGTAAATTTGGTAACGTTATTGGCGTATATTATTTGGCAGAATGGTGAAGCACATGATTATTATTTTAATAATAGTGATAATCATGTTAATAATGATGTAAAACACTCAGTGGTATTTTAATATTTTCTAAAAAAAAAAAAAATCGAAGACATGTGGATTTGTTAAAGCAACAAATTTAGAAACCGAAAAGAATTCAAGCACGTCCTCAAAGTTAAGTAGAACAAAAGTAAAGACAAAGGTGGTCCTTATAGGATTTTCTATTTAAGAGTTTGAAATGTACATATGCAGACGTATGTATGTAGAAAGATTCATACCGAGTAGATTTCAAGTGTTGTTCAAAATCACTCATTAGATTTACTTAAACGAAAAATCTTAGGTAAAGATTTATAAATGTGATTAACGAAATAATTCAAGTAAATATAGCGATTGTATAGAAAAAGTTTTGGTAATCGAATTGAAGTTTACGTGAGCAAATATTCAATCATTAATTAAATTATGAGTTTAATAATTTAAAGGAAAAATTTGTGATATTAAGGAAATGCTGAGAACAAAAAATGGATTTTAATGACAACTAAGAGAAATATTTAGTATAATAGAATCAAAATATTTTCGATGTATCGGCATAGCTTTCAGAAACTATTAAGGAAGTCAGCAAAAACTCAAAGAACTTCCACAAAATACTAAGGCGAAAATGCTCTCTGTTTATATATACATATGCTCAGGCATGCCATATTTGGGGATTTATCAGCATTTTGCCGATTTTTTGCCTTAAAATTAGCAAAGTGCCGATTTGCCGATTTGCCGATTTTGCTCCAAAAATCCCGATTTTTTGATAAACACTTAAACCACGGTAAATTTGCTTGTTAACGTCTAATTTATTAATTTTGGGTAACTTTGGAGAACTTGTCATAACATAAATAACCAAATGGAGAGCCGTTTTAAAACTGTATTAACTAAATTTATAAAAAAACGATCAACAAATTAAATTTACTTAACGGAATTTATGAACACAAATTTTTTGAACTTTGATGAGGAATATTTAGGCTTATTGGCTAATGAGTTACTATCAAAATCAAAACTCAACAAAAGCGAAGTTAACTAAATTGTTAACAACTGTTTTAATTTTTATTTAGAACTTTCAAATCAAATATTAAAACGTTTTGATTTTGAACAAAAATCTTATGAATCTTTAACCCTAACAAAATTATGAAAGAGGAAAATACTTCTTTAACTCTTTGACTGTCCAATGTATCACATATGATACACAAGTGTCATGTGATACCCAATTTGTCTTATTTCCTTTAACAGAGTTTTGTATGAACTTATGAAAAGTAAAGTTATTTAACGCACTGGGCGTGTAGACAAAAATTTCATATGAGACTGAATATTTGTATGGGAGAACACTGCAAATTTCCAGGATAAAAATATATTTTTTTTGCAGAGAAAATAAACTTTATTCATGTGGAAAATCGTTAAAAATATAACAAAAAAAAATAATAATAAACATAAAACTCTACACGAGTATTTACTTCTGTGCTAAAACAATACCGAAAATCCAATAGATAGATAGTAAAGAATAAATATCGCATGAATCGTATGCGATGCACAGTAATAAATAGTTGAAATATTGGTCCGTGTCTTATATATTATGCATGTAATTTTTACTAGATTATGTACGTGGACGTGCGCTATAAAAAAATTTTGTTCGGGGACAGTCAAAGGGTTAATGGAAATTCTGAAAGAGCTTTATTTCTGAAAAAGAAAAACAAATTCAAGACCCCGAATTTAGAGAATTTAAAATTTTTAGACTTTTAAGAAGATTTAGCAGGAATTGAAGTTAATTTTCAAACTTTTTTGCAAAAAATTGCAGGCTTAAAAGGTGGGGATTCAACGGATGCATTTCCAGTGCTGTCAAAGTTTATACAACAAATAATGGTCCTTCCAAATTCTTCCGCAAATGTGGAAAGAATTTGTGGCCAAGTGAACCTTAATAAAACCAAATTTCGATGTTCCCTGGAAAATAAATCCTTGCAAGGAATTCTTGTTTCTAAAGATTACTCAAAATTTAATAATGCAAATTGTTTTGAAGTTGTTATTAAAATGGATTTGATTAAACTCAAATATGTATCTATAAAATATTTGTTAAAGAAAAATGTTGAAAAAAAATTTTCAACTATAAAAACAATTTTAACCTAATGTACAATTTTTTTTTTTTAAATTAACTACAGTTTATTTATAAAGATATTCTTTTTTATTAATTTTTATATTTTTACATGGGTAATATGTAAGTTAATGCTGAATTATTCTGATTTGTTATTTTTTGTGTTAATAAAAATATGTTGTATTGTTCGTAAAAGTGATATTTTTATTTTCCGATTTTCTTTAATTGCCGATAATGCCTTTATTTTTTTTTTTTTTTTGAAAATATGCAGATTTTTATTAAAATTATCCTGCACCCAGCATAGGCTGCTTTTAAGGCTATTTTTGGCGTTTTTGTTTTTTAATGGCATAAAGGGTACAAGAAGGAGACATTTAGTCTTACTTTTTCCAAACTAAAGGTATTTTCATACAAAAAAAAAAATCTATATATTCTTATTGATACTGTACAAAATCTAATTCCCTTCGTTTAATATGATTGAAATTCTATCAAATGCGAAAAAATTTTTAGAATTCGGACCACAATTCCAAGTGAAATTCTCAATATTTCAAGCAAACCAGTGAGAAAATCAAAATGTACATTTCACTAAGAAGTTACTTATATATCTGTGAAGACGGTAGTCTATTTTTAAATGTGCGCCACTAAAACCAATTCAGACTAGTCTTTCTACTTTAAACAAATTATCTGAAAGTCTGCACAGATGTATTTAAAAGTCAAACACATAACAACTCTGCAAACAATTTCGATCTAAAAATTGTCTAAATAGTTTACCCAATTAGCAAAAATCTATCGCTTTTGCTATTCAATTCTTATTGATGTAGTTAAATCGTACGGGAAGAAGTGTCCCACTATGGTAATATTGACATTAAGAATCCACTTAGTGTCTATATTTTATGACGAATTCGAGCGCTTTAGTAGTTTTATATCAATTAAATTGAGTAGTATCGCTTTTGACTCCAAAAAGTATTCTTTTGAAGCTTAACTTCTCCTTATTGTTCTTTGTTAGGTAAGTCTGAGTAAAATAAAGAATAAGAGACGTACAAGTTTTACAAATATCACAAAATCTACAGTACATTTAATCAAAATAATTGTTAATGTAGCAAAAAAGATATATTTGTGCTAAATGCGGAATCTATTTAGATTATTTTTCGATACATATTGTTTGCAGGGTATTGTTGCAATATTATCAAATAAATTAACACACAAAATATTTCGTACATACACAGAAAAAAATTAAAAATTGTCCCTAATCACCAAAATCATACCAAATTCATAGAATCAAGCAAACAATTTGTTGATTTTGCACTTATTACCAAAATAATTATATAGATTACTACAAACAGTTGTCATTTTTCATTGAACTGTTGGTTTTTAGTTGAAGTTTGTTTTTTGGATATTTTATTTAGGAAAAAACAAGAAGTAAGGAAAAGACAAGTAAAAAGGAATTGAAAATGGATTACCAATTACAGCAAATTTCGATCTAATAATACCATTGGTTTAAGATTGATGTTTGACTTTAGACTGGCAGGCGCTGCAGTGGCGCAAACGGTAGAACGCCAAGAATTCTGATGATGGGAATGTTGCTATTCTTGAAACATGTAAATTCGACCCGAGGTCAATACTGTGTTCAGTCAAGAATTAACAAACAAATTTTAATTCATTTCATGTTGTAAATTCCTTTCTTAAATAAAAATAATTTAATGAAAATTAAATTTGATAAACCTAAGCATAATTTTTTTTTTTTTTTTTTTTTTTTTTTTTTTTCGTTATTTATTTATTGAATCTTCATATATTTAATATGAACTAACAATAATTTATCAAATCTTAACCTAATACTTTATTTATGTCCTGCCAGTGCCAGACAAAAATTTTCTTCATCACGGGTTCTGTTCACTTATATAGGTGTTTATCTCTCATCTAGTTGGGTAAGTGCTGCAGTGTCTCTTCTCCTTAATCGAGTGTGGCCGCCATGATTTAAAATATTTCGAGCTAAAGGATTTGGGTGTTGTTCAAGTCTTTTTAAATATTTTACTGCATATTTTGTAATCATAGTTTTTACTAATGGCACGTTGAGATCCTTATGAATGTTTGAGTTTTTAACATACCAGGGGGCGGCTGTGATTATACGAAGAAGTTTATTTTGGCGCCTTTGAATTTTTTCGATATTAGAGGCCGAGGCAGTGCCCCATAGTTGAATACCGTAGCACCAGATAGGCTTTAAGATAGAGTTGTAAAGTAGAAGCTTGCAATCGAGTCTAAGAACAGAATTTCTTCCAATAAGCCAATGAATTTGGATGGCTTTTAGTTTCATTTGAGTTAATTTTGCCTCTATATGGCATTTCCACGTTAATCGCCGATCCAGATGTATACCGAGATATTTTACATGCGAATGTTGAGGAATAATTTGATTATTGATTGTAATAGGGGGGCAAGATTCCCGGCGCAGGGTGAATGTTATATGTACGCATTTTTGCTCATTGACCATTATCCTCCATTGTCTTAGCCATATTTCTAGTTGAAATATATGATGCTGTAGGTAACGAGATGCTTCATAACGGTTTTCGTGGACGCTTAGAAAAGCTGTGTCGTCTGCAAATGTTGAAGTTTGGGTGTAGTTGTTTGTTGGCATGTCCGAAGTATAAATTAAGTATAATAGAGGGCCCAGGATGCTGCCCTGTGGGACTCCAGCGCCAATCGGCTGAGGTGAACTAAAGAAATTTCCTTCTTTAATATTAAATTGACGACCGACTAAGTAGCTTTCTAACAGTTTGTGTGTGTTTGCTGGTAAATTTTGCTTCAATTTGTATAATAAGCCTTCATGCCAGACTTTGTCAAAAGCTTGCGAAACATCGATAAAGAGTGCTGAGCAATATTTTTTTTCTTCAAATGTTTTTCTTATGACATTTACTATTCGATGAGTTTGTTCAATTGTGCTGTGTTTTCTTCTAAATCCGAATTGATGGTTTGGAATACATCTATTTTCACTTAAAATCGGTGTTAATTTTGAAACTAATAATTTCTCAAATAGCTTTGACATATTTGATAATAAGCTAATAGGCCTATAAGACTCAACTTTCGTATGATCTTTACCTGGCTTTGGTATCATGGTAACTAAGGAAACCTTCCATTTTTGAGGAAAGTATTCAAGGCGTAAAATAGCATTAAAAATAAAAAGAATAATTTTCTTTGCTACGCGAGGTAGCTCTAATAGCATTTTATTGCTGATCTTATCAATGCCAGGTGCCTTCTTAGTGTTTAAGTCACATATAACCTTTTCGATTTCTCTCATCTCAAATCTTAGGGGAATAGCTGCTCTAGCAGCAACAGGTGGTAAATCGACCGCAATATTGTGAGATATATTAGGTGTAAATACGTTTTTCAAGTGACTTACAAACAGATTTCTTTTTTCAACATCATTTCTTGCCCAACTTCCATTCAAGTTTCTTAATGGTGGTTTAGAGACAACTGGCCTTTTGAGGTTTCTAGCTGCACGCCATAATGAGTAGTCCGATTGTGGAGTTGCATCAAGTTCCTTAAGATATTTTTCCAGAGAAGCCGTTTTCTGAGTCTGCAATAACTTTCTTAATCTTTTTGTACACTCTTTTAGCAAGTTCTTAAGTTGAGGAGATCTGTGCAATTGCCACTCTCTGCGTGCCCTCCTTTTTTCAGACAAGAGACGCTCGACATCTGTGGAATATATTTTAATAGTTTTTGTTTTTTTGGGGGCAATATTGGAATGTTGAACAGCTAGTTTCAGAAAACTGTCAAAATTATCAATAGAGCGATCTACATACTCCGGTGAACTGAGCGGAATATTTTCTGTGCAATGGGCACTGAGATATTTTTTATATTTTAACCAATTTATTTGTGTGGCTGACGTCGCTAGGTAACCAGTCGGAGATACAATTCTATTGGGGTTCATTATAGTAACAATTGTAGGTGTGTGGTCGGAAGATAATTCTAGGGAAGCTTCAACTTGAATCGTTTCTGTGGGGATGTTTTTAACCACGCCAAAATCGATGACATCTGGAATTTTTTGCGGGTCAGCAGGCCAATATGTTGGTTGGCCGCTCGCGACAACATTTAAATTCATTTTAGAGATTGTATTAAACAAAACACGACCCTTTGGTGTTATTAGTCGTGACCCCCAGAAGGTATGTTTAGCGTTATAATCGCCAGCGGCCAGGAAACAGGGTCCTAGTGATTTATAATATTCACAATATTGGCTTTCTGATATTGAAAATCTAGGTGGAGAGTATAAAGATGAGATTACAATGCTACGATTCAGCTCTTCAACACAAATGTTCGTTGCTTGGAGATAATCCTCACGATGATCACACATTAGGTAGTGTTTGACTCGATTTTTTATCAAAATGGCAGAACCACCACAAGCTCTATCTCGAGGGTCCTTGGTATCATATAGTATATAACCATTAATGTTAAACGTATTTCTTGAGGACAAATGAGTTTCAGAAACCATCATGACATCAATTTGTTTATTTTTAAGAAAGTATTCTAATTCATTTTTATGTTGGCGGATGCCGTTCGCGTTCCAAAAACAGATTTTTAAACAGTTCATGGCTTGTTAAGTACAGATTGCAATAACATCGATTGCATTCTAAGAATTTCCTGCATCATATTACCCATTGTGTTCGTAAAATTAGTTACTGTTTGCACTAATGTTTCCATGGTTTTTTCTAGACGACTTAAATTTGAAACTGGAGTTTCATCATTACTTGGCGCAGCACCTTGCGTTGGCGCATGGTTTGATTTTACGACGTTAGCATAAGAGGTTCTGTTATTACTAGGCTGCGGGGCCTGAATGTCACCAGTGCTTACTTGATTTGTTACCTGCATTTGAGGGGGATTAGTTTTCGGTCCAACTGACTGCTTGACGATGGTATATACAGGGCATCCTCTATAATTGGCAGTGTGATTACCGCCACAGTTGCTACATTTTTTTACGTTGGGGTCGGTTTTAGACTTATCGCAAAGATCTGTACCATGTAGTTCACCACATACTACGCAAACAGGGGGTAAATAGCAATATGCCTTAGTATGACCATATTCTTGACAGTTTAAACACTGAACGGGACCATTTCTTTTGTGTGGCTCTTCTATAGTTACTCTTCTATAGAGAATATATTTCAAATTGTAAATAGGGTGCGTTTCATTTTTTTTAAGCTTTACGTCGCCGGGTTCAAACTCCACTCGAAAAAGTGGTTGGGGGTTTTTTTCTCTATTTTTTATATTTACTACATGTTTTATTTTGTAGCCTTTTTCTTCGAGGAATGTTTTTACCTCTTCTGGGTCCACACATGAGTCAATTCCCTTAATCACTACCTGGAGACCTTTACTGCTTTTCAGTTGGTATGTATAAAAGTTTTTTTTAAGTACTTCAAATTTGTTTATAATTTTGCGAAAATCATTCTCATTATTGACTTGTATTTTTGTCTCGTTTATACTACCACGCTTGATAGCAGCTACGTAAAACGAATTTTCACCTATCACCGATATCAAACTCTTTATGAGCTCATTTGAGTTTTGCTCCCTAAGATATATCGGGGGAGGCTTGGACGATTTTATGACGTTTGGTGCTTCAGAGGATTCATCCTCCAGAATTGCAAATCGATTTTGAGAATTTATTTTATCAAAAGATGGTACTTTTGAGGCCGAAGCAACTGCTGCAGAGGTAGGGCTGCGACCCCGTTTAAGCACTGTTATGTACCTGTCCATACCAACTTGTACTTGAGGCTTTTGACCACTTTTTACTTGTGGAGCTGAGTTTTCCATCATGCCTGATTTGAGGGTAATATTTTCATCACTTATTAAAATCGTTTTTGCCGCTGAGGCACCGCTTGCAGGTTTTATATTTTTTATTGTATTAATATCAACCGTATTATTAGACACCGAAGGTGATACTGAGTTTTCTATTATGCCTGATTGGGGGTTAATATTTACATCACTTATTAAAATTGTTTTTGCTGTTGAGGCAACGCTAGCAGGTTTTGTATTTGTTATTGTATCAACCGTGTTATTAAATACAGACGGCGAGAGGGATCGCGTACGAGTAATAGGTTTAGCCGTTAGGTATTTGCTATCATCGATTCTTTTTTTTATTTCTGTATTTTTTTCGCTAACACTCACTGTGATATATGCATTTCTACTGTTTGCACTCATAAGAGTTTTTTTTTTTTCTTTTACTGTTTACAGTTGTGCTCTTCTTATTTGTTATTGTTTATCAACACCGAGAATGAGAAAATGTGTGTTTATGTATGTAAGTACATACATGTAATTTTTTTTTCTTTTTCTTGTATTTACTTTTTTTATACTTTATTTGTTCAAAAAAAAAAAAAATAAACCGTATGCCGAGTTTAGAAAACACGTCTATCTTCAACGACCGCGACCGAGGTCAATACTGTGTTCAGTCAAGAATTAACAAACAAATTTTAATTCATTTCATGTTGTAAATTCCTTTCTTAAATAAAAATAATTTAATGAAAATTAAATTTGATAAACCTAAGCATAATTAAAACATCAAAAAAAAAAAAAAAAATTCGATTACTAAAAATTATAAAAGTGGAAAATTTTGAATAGTGTTTTTTTAATAAAAAATATTTTTATTAAAAAATTATCAAAAAACGTTGGCGTTTCAAACAACGTGTTAATTGATTTAATTAAATATAGCAATTTGACAATTGCAGCAACAATTTTACAAGTTTAAATCATTTTATTTTAAACGAAAAAATCAATTAGGATTTTTTGTTATTTAATTAAAATTTTAATTAAAAATTTATTTCAAAACAACTAAAATGTTAATTAAATCAATATACTATTTTTAATTTTCTTTCAACTAAAAAAATATTTGATACAATTATCACATAAATTAAATTGAAATACTTTTTAAACAACACAATAAAAAAAATTCTTATTATTCGAAGCACTAAAATGGCACATTTTAAAAAGTAAGCACACATTTATGCGCTACGCAATAAGACATACAGAGATACAGTAAGGAAAGTGAAAAAAATGTTAATAAATTAAAAAGAAGTTTATGAAAGAGCCGCGACATTCCCTTACTACAAAGCAGGTTTGTAAGGGAGCATATTAAAGAATAACGGTAACAAAAAATTCAGTTACACTCGCCAATTTTCATATGCGCTGAATTAAGCGCTTTCTTTGTCCAAAATGTATTGCTTCAAAATGAGAGTTCGCCATATAAAATTCGTGTCTGCCGTAAGCGATACGGTAAGCGAAACTTTTTCGTTTCTCCCTTACAAACCTGTTTCGTTGGAAGCTACATTTTTTATTGGGAATTTTTTTAATTGCTAAAAAACTGCTGACATATTTTTCTGTGTACATATCCCAAAACTTATATTAAATTAATAAATAATGTATATGTTTAATTTCCTCATTAATTTTTAAGAGTATTTTGTTACCCTCATTGTCACTATAATAAAGCATTTAAGCTGAAGGTCCATACCAAGGGCGTTGTTCCTTTTAATGCATCTGTCAGAAAGTAGAATCAGTGTAATTGTATGTGAAAAGTTACACAGCAAAATGCATAGAATGCATACACATCTCAACGCATGAAAGTACGTTCACTTTCTACTTTTATATGCGTTGCATTTGTGGTGAAAAAATGTCAGCTGTTTTTGATGGCCATGGGTGATAAATTATATTTTATTTTTAATTCTATCGATATTAGTATTATGGTTATTTTATTGAACTGTTAATGGTTTTTAACAGTGTTTAAAAAAATACATTACCTAAACATTTTTTACTATTACTAAAACTATTACTCTACTATTATATTATATGTAGCGTCAGACAGAGCAGTTGTCTTGTTTTGTAGTATTACCTTTTTTAAAACTACTGCTACATGCAAAAAATAAAACCAGAAAATAAAATAGCAGCAGTAAAACAAAAATTAAGTAGCAGTTAAAAAACGAAATTGTTTTCTATTGGTTTGATTGAGGTTTTCGTTTTAAAACTACTACTACATTTGGAGTATTGTTTTTTATGACTACAAAATTTGGAGGTAGTAGATTATTAACATTGAGGTAGTAGTAGAATTACATAGAAGTAGTATGTTAATAACATTAAAGTAGTAATATAATAACATTGAAGTAGTCAGAAACGAAAATAATCAGTAAAACTAGAAACCAACAATAAGTACGTATGTGATGTTGTTTGAATTATTCATAAAGCGTGTTGTCAGGTCCTCGCTTTTACCATTGTTGTTAGTACTTTTTGAAATTTTCGGTGCAGAAAATTTTCGATTGTTAGAAGTTATATGTACTCATACTTATTAATATTTATTTTATGAGCATTCATTCCACAATGTAGGTAAAATATTTTGAATGGAATATTTTATATGTTTTTAATATGTTAAAAACGCTGCTATATTTAGTGAAAATTATCTTAAAACCAGTTCTATATATCATTTTACCATACTAAAAAACATCTATATATATAAAAATGAATTACACAGTACAACATTTTTCAGTTAATTGATTGCCAACTCAATTCTGTGAACTGTATGTGAAATTAGACCCAAAAAGAAGAATTTCTGCATCATTCGTTTTGTCTTCTTACCTGCGATTTGAAGTAAGTATCGATTTGAAGTTAGTACTATCGTATAGGGGAATTTATCACGTTTTAGGCCCTGTTGTTTGACATAGCTCGACAACCCCTAGCCCAATTTAGTTGAAATAAATTTTAAAAAATTAAGAACTACAATTCCCTTAATCTGTTCATATATTGTTTTCCTATACAAGTAACACTTTCGAAGTTAAAAATGAATGTATGAAGGGAAAAAATTATTTTTTGCCTAAAAATTTAAATTTTTTTTTTTAAAAATACATAAAAAATCCAAAATGGAAAAAAGTTTCAAGTCTAGTTATTTTTTCGCAAAGTCACATAACCTATGAGCAAAATGAGACAAAGATTATAAAAATCGATGCACGCGTTTCGCTTTTATTCGCAATTGAGTAAATGTATGAATTTCAAAAATTTGCTCGAGATATGCACAACATTATTTGGAGAAAACATTGACACCTTTTTCATGATTCTGAGAATTAAAAAAAAAGGAATAAACAAAAGGTTATTTGATTTTTATGATTGCGGTAATAAATGTACGTGGACAATTAAACGGAAAGTGGACCTTTTTATTATTTGGGTTTTTCCGGTGGCTACCTATATGACTTTTTTACAGAAATTGCACCCACATTTAAGGGTGGTCATTATTTGGAAAGTTTTGTTTGAAACGTACAAGTGCTGAATCAGGTATATAGCCAGCCGCCCTTAAAATATGCGCCCATTTATAAGTACCTGGCAGTAAAATATTCAAAAATACGTAGTATTTATAGGTGTGCATTGATCGATTTTTGGCATTCAGTAAAAGTGATTTTTCTCCAGTTTTTTAAAAGTGAATAACAACAAAACATAAAATATATCAATATGGAAAACAACAAGTGCCTATATTTGGATGAATATTGTTACGTTTGTGGTCATATCGTCCGAAAAATACAGAAAAAAGATCGAAAAAATTTGTTTACTGAGCAATTCAAAACCGCGTATTGTAATTATTTCGATGAAGCAGATTTAAGTGGTGCAAATTTTACGCCGAACACAGTGTGCAACAGTTGTTATACTACCCTTCTAAAATGGATTCACGGAAAAAGTAGAAAGTTATCTTTTATGAAGCCAGTAATTTGGGTGGAAGACACAACTGGACATGATGAATCCAGGTGCTATGCATGCATAAATTTTCGTCCTGGATTAAACAGACAACAATTGAAAACAAAAGTATACACTGCTGCATTTACTGCCACACTTCCAGTGCAACGCCCTGCTTATACCGATGCACCTAAACCTCCGAATGCGGATACTGTGTCCCTGCTAGCCGAAACCGTTTTCACCAATCCGACCGATTTGGATGATGCTGATTGGATACCCGATATTGAAAATAGTGCACCACAACCGCTACCACAAATCGAAATGGATTACATTGTGGCCAAGCTGGGACTATCACAACACGACTCCGAATGGCTGACATCATTTTTGAAGAGAAGAAAACTCACACAGCAAAATGTCAGCGCAACATCATACCGACAACGCCAAGACGATACAGACTCAGACCATGAATATGAACAACCTACGAAGAAAACAAGATCATCAGAACCACAAGCGTCAACTTCTACAAGGATGGATATTGCCAATAATTGAAAAAATGTTCTAAATTTTGTTTTTATGCATATTATAATTGCGTATTAATTGCATATTATTTTATTTTCATTAAGTTTTTATAAATAAAGTTTTTTTTTGCATGATAATTTTTTAATTTATATTTTTATTTTAAGGGTGGTGGCTATAACTGATTTTTGAAATTCATACCTTTACTCAATTGCGAATAAAAGCGAAACGCGTGCATCGATTTTTATGATCTTTGTCTCATTTTGCTCATAGGTTATGTGACTTTGCGAAAAAATAACTAGACTTGAAACTTTTTTCCATTTTGGATTTTTTATGTATTTTTAAAAAAAAAAATTTAAATTTTTAGGCAAAAAATAATTTTTTCCCTTCATACATTCATTTTTAACTTCGAAAGTGTTACTTTTATAGGAAAACAATATATGAACAGATTAAGGGAATTGTAATTCTTAATTTTTTAAAATTTATTTCAACTAAATTGGGCTAGTGGTTGTCGAGCTATGTCAAACAACAGGGCCTAAAACGTGATAAATTCCCCTATACGATAGTACTAACTTCAAATCGATACTTACTTCAAATCGCAGGTAAGAAGACAAAACGAATGATGCAGAAATTCTTCTTTTTGAGTCTAGTTTCACATACAGTTCACAGAATTGAGTTGGCAAATCATGTGTTGTACTGTGTTATGTATGTTTGTTTGTTTGTCGCTTTATAGACTCCGAAACTACTGAACCGATTTTCCTGAAATTTTTACAGTAACATCACGTGAGCCCTAAAAATAAAATAGGCTACTTATTTTTTCGATAGGTGCAGGGGAATTGGTACCCCGCATAGGATGCCAATATTAATTATCAAACCGATTTTCCTGAAATTTTTACAGTAACATCACGTGAGCCCTAAAAATAAAATAGGCTACTTATTTTTTCGATAGGGGCAGGGGAATTGGTACCCCCCATAGGATGCCAATATTAATTATCGAACCTATTTTCCTGAAATTTTTACAGTAACATCACGTGAGCCCTAAAAATAAAATAGGCTACTTATTTTTTCGATAGGGGCAGGGGAATTGGTACCCCCCATAGGATGCCAATATTAATTATCGAACCGATTTTCCTGAAATTTTTACAGTAACAGCACGTGAGCCCTAAAAATAAAATAGGCTACTTATTTTTTCGATAGGGGCAGGGGAATTGGTACCCCCCATAGGATACCAATATTAATTATCGCACATCTTAAGAGCCGCTGCACGCATTTTGCTGAACTTTTTGTAGTAGGATCTTCTGAGCCCCGGAATTGAAATAAAATAGCAGCGGGGGTATAGGAATACCCCATAGGACGCCAATGTTTAACATCGCATATCTTAAGAACTGTAATAGTGAGAATGTTCAAACTTTCTAAAAGTCACTCTTATGGTATACTACACTTTTGAAAATAAAAATAAAGCGGGTAGGCGCAGGGGGGGAAATACCTCCCATAGGATGCATACATTAAATATCGCTCAGCTGAAGAACTATTAAAGGGAGAGTCTTCAAACGTGGTTAAAGCTACTATTATAGTAAACTATAAATTTCAATATAAAAATGTGCGGGGTCAGTGTAGCGAAGCGCACCGGGTTAAGCTAGTATTTTATAAAAACATTTTAAAAATTATTAATTACACTATGCTAGTTGAAAAAACAGACAAGCCGGGCACATGGCGTTTTAACATAATTCGGGTACGCTAAATCCAGTGGTGCCCGCGGTTTTTTAAGATTGGCTCTGGTTTTCGAGATATACCGTTATTTCGAAAATAGAGGAGGTTGCACAACACATGTTCGCGTAACTCAAAAAGGCTTTAGTTTATTGAAAAAACTTAAAAAACCGAAAATCCGCAATTTCCTTTAAGAAAAGTTAAACCTCATTCTAATAACCACAGTCGTTTTAGAAACATAATTTTTTTTTCGGAAAAAAAAATAATTTTTTTAACAAAATTTCGAAATTTTTGTTTTTTAAAAATTCATAAAAAATTAAAAAATGTAGCTAGGCTTCTAATTTTTTGCAGACATATTGCGGAATTTCGGTTTTTTAAGTTTTTTCAACACGCTAAAGCGTTTTTGAGTTATGCGAACATATGTTGTGCAACCTCCTCCATTTTCGAAATAACGGTATATCTCGAAAACCAGAGCCAATCTTAAAAAACCGCGGGCACC
The DNA here is from genome assembly GCA_943735925.1 of Pollenia amentaria. Taxonomy (NCBI): domain Eukaryota; kingdom Metazoa; phylum Arthropoda; class Insecta; order Diptera; family Polleniidae; genus Pollenia; species Pollenia amentaria. Next base: position 190,053,856 of record OX031008.1, on the reverse strand, counting down.
ACTGGATTTAGCGTACCCGAATTATGTTAAAACGCCAGGTGCCCAGCTTGTCGCAAAAAAAAAAGTGTCAATTTCTTGCGCAGTGTTATTAGTATTGTGGTTAGTTTATTGAACAGTTTATGGTTTTTAATCCAAATTTTTTTAATATTTTATTCAGGCTAAAGTTCATTAAATCAAATTTCCATTAAATTATTTTTAAGAAGAAAGGAATTTTACAACATGAAATGAATTAAAATGTATTGATAATTTTTCATTCTTGACTGGGCTGGGAATTGAACCCAGGGTTTCACGGACACAATCTCCACAAAGGGGTTTGCCGTTTTAACACTCCCCGCCATCGAATGCAGCAGGCAGTCAATAGCCAAACACCAATCTTCAAACCAAATTGGTAGATCGAAATTTGTCTTTTGAATGATTATCTATTTTAATTGATTTACATGTTACTCCTTACTTCTGTTTTTCATACTTTTTGTCAAGAATTCTAATTGAAGTCCAAAGTTAATTTTTCACAATACTAATTGTTAAACAACTAAGGAACAATCTCTATGAATTTTTCCTTCAAGTTGTGCTTATAAAAAGGTTAACGAGAAAAAGAAAGACAAAAACATAAAACAGAAAAAATTCTTGGTAAAAAGCATTTAAAACAGAAGCAGGGAGGAATATGTAAATCAATTAAAATTAATAAAATTTAATTAAAGGGATTTTAAAGGGGCATGAGCCAAGAGACTTCTGGCAACACTAATTTTAACACACACGTGCTATTCATTTGTTTTTATTTTGCTGAAGATTTTATTAATTCTGCTGCTACCATAATGTTATTTTACTACTTCAATGTTATTCTAAAACTGCTTAATGTTATAAAACAACTACCTAAATGTTATTTTTTGTATAACTACTAAAGCAGATAGTAGTACAAATTTTTAAAATAAAACTTCTTTTACTGCTACCAAAATTTAAAGGTAGCGAGAGCAGTAAAAAAAAATTTACTACGCTGCTCAAAGTATTTTCTTTTTGCGCTACTACTAAAATTATTGCTATCAAAATGTGATGGTAGCGGTTGTAATAGTAAATGAACGGCTACAAGTTTTTAACATTTTTAAACTAGACTATTTTGTATTTGTTTATTATTACAGCTACTTGGAGTCTAGTTTTTTAAACACTGGTTTTAAATCCAAATTTAGATATTTTTAATTAGGCTTAAGTTCATTGAATTTAATTTTCTATCGATAAATATATTTGTGTGGTGGATTTCTTTTTAAATTTTTTTGTATTAAAAAAGGCTTCTAATAAAAGAAAAAACTTTAGTAATAAAGATTGCAAAAACTTGCAAGAATAAAATACATTCAAATTAATTTTTTGCACAATTTTTTCATGAACAAAATTTGTCATTCTAGTTATCGATTAATTTTATGTTCTGACTGCCATTCTTGTTGTGTTTATTATTATTTTTTGGACATATGCCATGAAGCAGAAGCTTTATGATACCTTGAAAAGTTATTAATCTTTGTATAATAAAAGCTTACATTTCTGAATTCTTTTAATAAATTCTGTTAACATACGAGAATTAATTACACTTTCCATTTTGGCCAAAATATTTTTATTTGATAAAAAAATATTAGCACAACAGCTGAAAAAAAACTATGTATTTGGCGCATAAAACGCAACTTGGACTTAGAAACGCATAAAATGCACAAAAAGTATCAGACGCATCTACACGTTAACGCATGGTGTGGACCTTCAGCTTTACTTGTTGCTTCTGCACACTGATACTTTTTCGTTTGTGACAGCGACACCACAGAACAGAGTTTGAAAATATTTCAATGGTTTGAATGTGCGCTCAAATGGAACCGTACACACCCCTAGTAAAGATTAATCTTTTGAAATTACCTATATTCGTTTCTGGCTAAAAAAGATTAGTTATTCTCTAGGATTTAAAATTCTGCGAGATAGGTGGAAAAAATGAACAGCTAGATATGGTCATTGGCTTGTATGAAATAATTTTTTATTGGGTTGATTTTTTGATATAACAAAACTATGTAAATATTGACAACATTGTCAGACAGCAAACATTATTTATAAAGCCTTGATATGGACTGTGGTGTCAAAATTAAAAAAAAATTTCTTTCTTCTATTCTTCGTAAATTACAAAATCTGCAAAAACTTAAAACAATATTCTGTTTTTTTTTTTATATATAGAGCTGCCATCTCATCACATCGCATAACGTTGTTAATGACTTAAAAATGGCTTCATTGTTGCTTTTGATGACTTTTTAATCCGATAGCAAATTCTGGGCGCCACTTATGCCATCTCGGATCCTTTTCTCAAATGTTCAAAGTATTGTACATGCTAAGAAAGTCCTTATAAAACTCAATATTTAAAGCTCTTAGTACACTAATTTTTATGACACTCCTTAAAATTAACCCGCTTTTTCTTTTTCATATACATGTTACATTAAACCAGGTAGATCCAAAACAAAATAATTAAAAAAAAAAATAGCACAGTTCATGTCTTAGAACGAAAGGTATATCAATGTAGTTTTTTAAACTTAAAAAAAATTTGGCACGCTCCAAAATACAGCGCCTTTTGTATTTTGTATTTTTATATATTATACTCAGTTTTGAGTGCGATTGTTGCATGAAACGAAAATTATTAATGCTAAAAATTTGCACACAAATTGTCGGTATTTCCTAGAAATTAAAGGTAAAGCTTTTCATGAAAATGAGAAATGTGCTGGAAAAACAGGGTCTATTTATTTAAAGTTCAGTGTATTTAAGAACAATTCATGATTTTTTTTTTTTATTACTTATTTATGTGCTGTAAAGCTGAATATTTTTTTGAGCGATATAAAATTTACTGTCAAGTTAATTCAATTTCCTTACTAGTTTTATTATATTATCAAGTTAGCCTATAATAAACTCTTAATCAACCCCAAAGTCATAGTTTAAATGCTGTCATAAAATATAAAAAAAAAATAATCCAGAGGACAACTCAATCCCTTTGAAATTCTACGAGACATACGAATTCGTTCCTATTTTAGTATTTCGTAAATATTAACCAACATTACACATGCGTAAGCCAAGTTAATCTAACGTAAATGTATATGTTGCTTATTAGCTGTTACGTATTTCTTACCCAGCTTACGTAAAAAATAGTATTCTTACAAAAACGTGAAGTTGCCTTGCGAATGAACCTGATAAAATTAAAAAATTTTCTCGCTTTTGACGTATCAGCTGTTTAAGAATTTTATGTCAGTTTGTATTAATTTTTTATAGAGTGAAAATTCCGACGACGAAATTCGAAGGCAAGGTTTTGTCCTGGTAATTCCAAAATTAAGCATAGGTCCCATATAAACCCCCCATGCAAAAATCTCTTATAGATGAAGATAACTAAATAATATTCGCCAGATGGAACTTTTAAATCAATCTTAACGTCATAACATAATTTTGTTCAGGCGGGTCCATGATTAACCGTGGGTCCCAAATAGGGTACACTCTAGAATTTTTTTTTTTTTAAATACTGTGCTGTATGTTATCATATGTTCGGGCTTAACCGATTATACTTTCTTACTTGCTATCTTTACAAGAGCATTTTTAGCATTTTTAACCCATTTTTCAATAAATGATGTTTCAGTATTTTTCACAATAATAATCCGAATCTACCCAAATTTGGCATAAATCTATATCTTACAAATATTAATTTATATACCAAATTGTATTACGACCGGATCTTGACAATTTTTGGAGGTGCTAAAGCGTTTTTAAGAAAAAGGGTATATGGCATGACCTTGAGTCCGATTTAAATAAAAAATTTACACACACGTTACTAGTTGTTTATGACTATTTTTTGTTATTTTATGGGCATTATTGAAGCTAAAAGTACATTATTCAATTTCAAGACATATGGGAAGGTGTGTCCTTGGACCGATTTCTCCAAAAATTCATATTTTTCTTAACTACCCAGCAAAAACTTACATTGCAAAGTAATGAGTTAAAAAGCTTATATAACTATTCTTCAACACTTATATATTGGAATTTTAACTCATTATTTTAACACGGTGATGTCATTGGAGGCAACAACTTACCCCGTTTGCTTTCAAATAGGGAGTTAAATAAGTCATTACCGCATTCGCTAACAAATAGGGGGTTAAATAAGTCATTGCCACTTTTGCTTACAAAAAACACTTCACATTGTTAACAACAAAACTGAACTTGCCAAACAAATTGTGCCTTTAATTTAATTTACTTTCTAATGCAAAATTTGACTACCCTGCATCAAGGATATATTCATAACCAATAAACCAGAGAACGATATAATTGCAAAAATTAAATCGTATACGATATTATAAGGAAAGGTACAATTTAAATACTATCCTTTATGATACAAGATCGATATCATAAATTATAATTTACATCACCTAGACGATATCGTTACAATATCGTTTGGTTGATTGATTAGTGTTGTGTTAATTCAAAATTTAAATTCTAAAATACATATCAAAATCAATTAAGTATTTAAATTTTTAATATTCAAATTCATATTCATTTATAAAAAATAAAAAAAAAAACAAATTGTAAGAACAAATATGTATTTAAAATCAATTTGTAATAGATTTAAATAAATACCACCTAAAATGTATTTTAATATGAATTATTTATAGATTTCGTTAACCAACTCATAAATAAGTAAAAAATACAACTTCTGCTATGTAATGCAGATGATATGAAGTAGTCATTGACAAGTAAGTTGTTCAGTAGCTTGAAGTCATTACCTAGTTCTTGATCGGTAGGCTATTTTATGATAGTGTACCAAATTTCAAACTCCTTCTATTTCTGAACCTTCGTTATATGAGGACAAAGCAGTGTTAAAAGCATTTGGCTAACAAACTTAGTTGACACACGATGTAGAATGAAAATGGGTATTTAAATACCCAACAGTCCATAATGAGTTTAAAATATGACAATTATATATAAGTCAATATCGCAAAAAATCTGTTTTGGCATAAATTAAAAGCGAATATTTTAATTTTGGCGTAAATTAAAGCAAGGTTTTTGTTCTAAAATTCATTTTAAGGAAATTAAAAGCTCTTGCTATTTTAGAGTCATGTGGGCCAAGCCATTGCGGTCATGCACATTAAGCATTCGTATTAGGTATTACCAACACCCTGTGGACAGCGATTACGTGTAGTTAGTTTTCCGATTTAATATATACTCTGCGATTTTTGTACAGCCAATACATATACCCTGACCTATATAGGAACGAAGGTATATGGATCTCGTAGAATCTGCATTAATGACATTACCTTATATCTGTGGTTTTCATGGGTAACCGCGCATGTCTTAAAATCATAAAAAAAAATTTCAGGAGAGCGAAAAAAATTCTAGATCGAACAATGGTCTAGGTATTAAACTTTTTGAAATTGGTCATCAAGTTAAAAAAATCGGAATTGGTCCATATTTTTTCAGAAATTTTAAGAACCATGTAAAGAGCGTTTAAAATTAAGTAATATGGCATCAACATCTCAAAATCAAAAAAATGGACATAAGCGGTTACCCATGAAAACCACAGATATAAGCTGCTGGTCTCTGACAGTGCCCAGTGACTAGGCCAGTCCCTTTGTTAAATTTTTGCATGCAGAACTTAATTGCAAGATTACCACGGAATAAAATAAAACGTTCTTAGTAATCAAAAAATAATCATTTACAGCCGAGTAAATTCTCGTGCGGACCATGATTTTATCGTCTTCCTAACGTAATCACAATTCTTAGTTTATCTTTTTAAATAAAGCGGTAGAATTTAAAGCTGAATTTATGTTTGTTCAACGCAAACCCCAGAATAATGACGCAGTTTGAAACCATATTTAGCTTGTTTTCAACGGTGCAATGCAAATCAACGAATATAAATACACATATTAATAATTAATATATTACACAGAAAAAATTATTAAATTTCTCCAATCAACAAATTTTTTCTAAATTCATAATATTAAGCAAAGAAGTTGTTGATTTTGCACCTATTACCAAAATGATTATATTGATTATTAAAAATTTTAAGATTTTGAAAAAATATTTTCAATAAATGATATTTTTAATTTTAATTAAAAAAGTGATCAAAAAACTTTGCAAACAATGTGTTAATTTATTTAAATAAATATTGACAATTCCCAACAACAATTCTACGTGTTTAAATTATTTTATTTTAAACGAAAAAAGTCAATTAAGGTTTTTTGTTATTTAATTAAAATTTTAATTGGAAATTTATTTCAAAACAACTAAAATGTTAATTAAATCAAAATTAAATTTTTAATTTTCTTTCAACTAAAAAAATAATTGATTTAATTATCACATTTCGCACTTAATCAACAAGAGGGTATTATCTCAAAATTTTTATTTTTCCAATTTTTTAAAGAAATCTACACGCTATATTCCTATCTGCCCGCTGTAAAAATATCTTGCTATTTTGTCTACTTTTTGGTAATGAAACAGTTGGTTTTAAAATTCATTTCCATATGCCTTCAATGTGAAATTAAAAATTGTTTTGCTTCTACTGAAAATGTTTAAATTTTGAGTTAATACCCTCTTGTTGATTAAGTGCGATTTATTAAATTGAAATACTTTTTATACCATTTTTTTAATTGATTAAAAAATTTTTTCTGTGTACCTAAAAAAACAAAATTGTTTATATATCAAAAAATATATCACACAAAAGCCTGATGGGAATTTAAATAACCATGTCCAGGAGTGGGAAAACGTAAAATTTTTTTGTTCACTCCAAGCAACTTCTACAGACCCCCAGGTTCATACTTTAAATTTTAGTTAAAATTGTACGAGCGGAACTATGGACAGGCATTAATAGGTTAAGATGTAAACACGGGGAAAAATAGTTCTTATTATACTTTTTCTCTTTTTGATAAATTTAGTATACAGATTGCATAAAGTAGAGATTATTATATAATGTACTTTATAAGATAATAAAATTAGGAAGAGCTGGCGCTATTGGTACTCTTTTCTCTTTGGTACTTGTTCTCTTTTTGATCAATTTTGTACAGAGATAGCATATGAGCCAGATTGGAATATACAGCCATGTCACAGAATACAATTCCGTTCGGAACCGTAGAAAATATATTTGTTTTTTGATAGAAAGTATACGTTGAAAGTTTTTTGGTCTTTATGATACAGAAAACTCCCGTTCCGTTCATGAAAATGGTTTCATTCCGCAAATTTTTTTCGTAATATTCTGAAGCACAAAAATACGGAATGAACTCCGATTCCGAACGGAATTGTACCCTGTGACATGGCTGTTAGTTTACTTTTAAAAGGTAAAAATGGGAAACAATCAACTTTTTCTCTTTTTTGAAAAATTTGGTATACAGATTGCATGTGGACCAGCTTAAAATATGGGATACTTTATAAGGGGAGGTACACCAAATGAAATGATACAGACTAAAGCCTAAAGCCTAGCTGGTACTTTGGTACTTTTTTCATTTGGTAAATTTCGTGTGGTGATACAATATGGACCAGATAAAGATATAGGATACTATTTAATAGGTAAAACGCAAAAAATAGGTACTTTTTTGATAAATTTAGTATACAAATTGCACATATTTCACTGGCCGGAATATATTGTTTAGAAACCCCTTGCTTTTCACATGGACAGATGTATGTCCGTTGCTCAAGAGCATCGAGTGCTCAATATTTATTTGTGTTGGCGAAATATATAAAAAACTTAAAATGTTGTTTATAGAAATATTTATTTATAAAATAAGTATAGATATAGACAACTTGCCAAAATTTCTGTAAATTTTTTATTGGATAAACTTTTTCTTTAAATCTTGCTGTTCTCGTGACGTGAACGAAGTCACATGTAAAAGCTAAGAAGTTATTTTATATTTTACATACATTTTCGTAAGCTCCAGGCAAATATTTCGTAGTCGCGAATCATTTTTCATAAAATATGCGATAGTTTTCATAAAAGCATGGATTTTGTTTGGTGTAAAATTCAAAGGATTTGGCAGTTAAAGTGAAATAAAATGTTTCGAGTAAAACTCAGTGAGTATGTTAAATATTTTTACGATACCACAATGTGCAGTTTAATGGCATTTATATATTTTTTATTTTATCTTTAAGCCCACACACATTAATTCAATTAATTGTAGGGTATATGTATGTGAAGTCTACAATTTTTATTTTTCTGCCACAGTGTTAATTTGCTTCTTTCTTCGTCTTACGAATTCTAGTAAAAATTCACAGCAGTAAGCAAAATGTTAAATATAAAAGAAATAATTTTAAAATAAAAAAAAAAAAGATACATAAACGATATTTGTATATATTTTCTTTTAGTTCCTATTGTATGTATTTGTATTTGTATGTATATGAACGTTTAATTAACTCTCCATGATGAAGGTCAATTTATTGTATACAACGCCCAAAATATTGACTGTGGTTAAGACCACATTTACCAACATGACTAAATGATGGCTGGACGGCTGGCTAAAAACTCTTCATTGAACCAAGGATTTTTTTTTTTGCCAAAACGTGCTATACACTCTCTCGTTCTCCAATCATTTTTAAAGGCGTGTTTCATTATATTTGCAAGTTTTTCGTTTTTACTTTGTTTGAATGACTGTGTGACTTTCTGAAAAGTATTTATTTAAGGAAAATAAGTTTTTGATACGATTTAGGGTTCACATTCCCAAAAAATTTAAAACGGGAATTCGCTCCCAGTATAAAGAAAATAACGAAAACTTTGATGATTTTTTTTTATGTTATACTTAGAACCTAGGCGATAGATACTCTCTTTAAGGACTTTAAGAGACTGGGGCTTATTGTCATAGACTCGTGGCCCATCACAAAAATACGTCTAAAACGGTTAAAGCCGGTCAATGCCAAAAAGAGAATTAAGACTACCCGGAAATATGTTCTTGAGGAGTTAGGCGCTCCATTTCTTATTAAAGTGTATTTTGTATTTATTTTTTTTTTACAAATGTCAAAGCAAAACTGACGTATAACGCAATTGGAAAAAAATTTTGCATCTCCCGATTGGGTGATGACTTCTGCGAAACATTAGTGTTAACTTCACGTGCTTTGTGTAGCTTTAAAAAAGAAGAAACCTAAGATTTCACAAACTATGTGTAATTGGCGTAGTTCAGTTTTAACTTTTTATTTTTTTCTATAATTTGTACGCAATGCAGTGCGCAATAGTAGTGATGGATATTAAAAAAACATTGATGTTGTTTTCGATACAAGGCATCGCATACAGCATCGATGTTATATCGATATTTCGCAAAATACATTGATGGTTTTTTGTAATGTTATCGGTATGAATGTGGTAAATAAATGGCGACGATTTAATAGTGAAAAGTTTGAAATTATAAAAAATAATTGATTTTGTTAAACGTTTCTTACAGCCTGTTTAGCGATTTCGAACTTTAACGTTTGCATAGAAAATTACATTTGAAACAAAAACAAAATTCGACAATTTGTTTTTGTTTTAAATGTTATTTTCTATGCGAACGTTAACGTTCAAAATCGTTGAACAGGCTGTTAGTTTTATACATGTAAAAATAAAATAATTTTTAGTTTCAATATTCGGCCATGTTCTGGAAAATAAAATAGAGTAAAATTGAAATCAAAGGAAATTTTCAGTTTGATTTTTTTAAAAACTTCTGTAGTTTTTCATGATTTTTAGAGTAATTATAATAAATAAAAGTGGTACTCAATGTATGAGGTATATAAAATGGAATATTTTTATGAACCCTTAAAACAGGATCGTTTTGAAAATTTCAATTTCACTTGAATTCGATTTCCAGAACATCGCTGAATATATTTAGTTATTTACTTTCTTTGAAGACCAATATTTGGATTATAATAATTAAAGATATTAAAGTATAAAAAAAAAATTATAAATGGGCATTTCCCCAGAAAAGAATACATAAAAGCTTAATTGCTTAGTAACGTAACGTGACAAAAACTGTTTTATGTGGAAGTGCCCATATCTTCTTACCAATACTTTTTAAGAACAGAACTTTACCTAATCCTTACCTAGTCTCAATCGGTTTCTTTGTGCCGCTTGCGAAAATGTGATATTAACGAAAGATTTTGTTTATAATCAAAATAATATTGAATAATAAAAAAATGAGACATAACTTGCCATGAGTGCGTATTTTTAGAAACGCTTTCTTGGTGTAAAAATCATCAACTCATATAAGTAAAAGCATCGCCAATATATATTAAAGTCATACTTCTGGCAACATTGATTTTTTTTAGCTCAAATAAATGTAAGACAAAAAGCAGGGGATGATCATTTTTGCTTCGGTGCGAACCCAAAATTTTGTATGGGGAAGTACAAGGTATAAAAATAAAAAATAATAATAAGGATATTTAACAATTTATGCTACAAAGTTCTTGTATTAAAGTGTTAACTTCAATACATCGAATAAAAAACATCGATGCTCATTCGATGTCGATGAGGAAAAACATTGGACTGCTTCGATGTATCGATACCTTACAACGAGTTTTTTTAAAATATCGATGTTTATCGTCTACCTCTACGCAACAGTAACACGATGACGTTATTAGTGAAAATAACTGTTGAACATGAAATACACTCACTTAGATGCACAGTATGCTGTCGAATAACTCTTGCTAATCATTAGACCATATTTCTTCGAAAACGCTAAATAACTTGCGTTTTATAACAATGAAACTCAATACCGGGCAATGATTGAATATTTTTTGAAAGGCCAAATGAAGATAAAAGTCTACAATGGTGGTTTCAACAAGATATAGCTACTTGTCACACAGCTCGTCCTGCTAAAGCTCTCCTGAACGAAATATTTTCGTATTTAAATTTACGACTAAGCTTAAGGATATAATCTTAGAATAAATAAGAGCTCATCAGGCCTAAGCAAACATTAAGCGTATTTTAAAAGATACTTTCTAGAAATTATATTGTGAACATACTATAATTAACATAAGTTCCAGTCTTACTGGCAGTTTTTTTTTTTTTCAATATAAAATAAAAGTGTTCGCTTGGAAAAATCTATTTGGATGATTCACAAGGTGTTCTCTCAAGTCATATCGTCATAATGTCCCAAATAATATTTTACAATTATTTAAAAAATATTGTTGTGTTTCAAACAAAATAAAAATTGTAATGCTCTGTTCATTGATTCATCATATTTGTACAGTAGAAATCTAAATTATAAGCGGTTGCCCACAGCAGTCATATATATTTCTTGTAATTATTTTAAGACATATGACTTTACAACTTTATGGCTACCTTGTGAACCACCCAATTGAAACAACAATAAAATAACTCAAATTTAGCATTTATTTTTTTTAATATATATTTCTAAACGAAAATTTTTATTTTTGTTTCAAAAACAGGCAGTTAAATAAATCGTATTTAAACTTATGCGCCACCATGTACATTATAGTCGAAATAATTTTAAAAAAGTCTAAAAGAGCTCCGGAAAACCGGGAGCTCTTTCAGACTCCCGTTGTGTTCAGTTAAGTGGAGTTAAGTATTTTTCCTTCTTGCTATTAATAATTACTAAAAAAATGTGTGGATAATTTCGCATTAAATTCCCCGGAAAGCAAAAATTTAATTTTGATTGAAATACAGGGAAGGGAATCTCGCGGAAAAACTCTAATAGGACAACGTTTCATTAAGTTTTTGTATCTTATGTTTATTCTTCTTGCATTTAACTTTATATCTCTAGAAACTGTCCTGTTATAGGGATCCTCCTTTGCTACTTGTACAATGTTCACAACTGAATGTTTATTGTGCATTTTCTTTTCTTTTTTCCTTTATTTTTTTTTTTTTTTTTTTTTTTTTTTTTTAATAAATACATTTGCGTATGTTGAGGATAATATTGATAACGATTAAAGTAACGGCAAAAAGAAGTCCCAGCAAAATGATGGAAATTCGTAAACGAGCTAATGTCTCTTCATATTGTAGCTTACTTTTACCTTATCCCTCGCTGACCGCCAATGTTAAGTTAATATTACTCTGGGAATTTCTGTGTGCACAAATATTTCTTTGTCAATGAACAGTTAGAGCGTGAATTCTCAAATATATATAGAAAGATAATCATATCAAGACATACGTTAAAGATAAGCCAACGTAAAACTGACGCATTATTTCAACCATTGTGTTTTTTGATTAATTAAGAACAAACTGATTTTGATTATATTTTTACATATATATATAATAAAAAGACCGAAATTTAAAATATGTTTATGTATGAAACGTGTAAAGGGCACAGCAACGCATTCCTGGTAATTAAAAAGAAATAGCAATATGTCGAAAGTGCATATGTAAAATTTACACAGGTTATCTTTCTAGGGATAAATATTGTCTTTAGTCCTTCTCCATATTATGAAACATTGACTGCAGAAAGATTCTTTAATTCTCTTTCAAAACTGCATTCGTGTCCATACAATGATTTTTTTGCTTTACATCGTTTAAGTATTTTAAATGGCCTTCCTCCTCCTTTTTCTTCTTCCCAATGAAAAACACTCAAAAGTTTTTTGAACACGCAACAAAGTTCACTTTTACATTCGTTTTCCCTTTTACCATAAAACTCAAATGTTTCGCTGAAAATGAGAAAGGTTTCTTACAATTGTTTTAGTTTAACCCAAAGTATAGGGTTATTCATGTTTCGGTTTCAAAAGTAAAGTTAAAAAAACAAACCTAGATTTATGATTTCGATGAACCTTTTATTTCATTTTAATGCTTGGACGTTGCAATTACGTACGAAATACAAAGAAAAAAGCTTTTTATCAATTAAAAAATGGCTTAAAAAGAATTTCAATTTAATTAATTTGATAATTGAATAAATTTTTTTTTTAATTGAAAGAAAATTCACTATATAGTATTGATTTAATTAACATTCTCGTTGTTTTGAAATAAATTTTTAATTAAAATATTAATTAAATATCAAGAAATATTAATTGATTTTTTTATTTCACATAAAATAATTTAAACTTGTATAATTGTTGTTGGGATTTGTCATTATTTAATTAAATAAATTAACACATTGTTTGAAATGTCAAAGTTTTTTGTTTCTTTTTTTTTAATTAAAATTAAAAATATTATTTATTGAAAAAAAATATTCACAATTAAGTAATCATTATAATCATTTTGGTAATAGGTGCAAAATCAACAACTTGTTTGCTTGATGTTATGAATTTGGTATAAATTTGGTGATTAGAGACAATTTTTTATTTTTTCTGTGTACAATTGGGTTATTCACAAGGTAGTCATAAATGTTTAATAATTATATATTACTGCTGTTACAAACCAGTTATGACGAATCAGCATTTAAATTTCTATTTTATTTGACACTGAACAATATTTTTTTAAACAATTGTAAAATGTTATTTAAGTCATTATGAAGATATAACATGATACCACACCTTGTGAATCACAAAAAAGAAAATTTAAATGCCCGCCTCTAGATTGGTAGCAGCAGTCGATCCTGTTGGGGTAGTTTTCGACCACATTTTCGAACGGTATTTAGGCGATTACTTGACAAATTTTCTTCTTCAACTCCAGCTCCAACGTTAGGAAATTATCCCCGTAGGCACGTACTTTGACGTAGCTCTAAGAAATAAAGCTTAAAGACGTCTACATGATATAAGTGGCCAATTGACTTCGACAAAACGTGAAATTTTGCGTCCTAGAAACCAAAATCCATCTTGTTGAAACCACATATCGTCAGGCTAATAATTTGAAAGTCGGTTATCCAACGGCCATAGCGCTCGTAATCGACGGCAACGGTTCCTCCGATATTTTCGGCAATACGCACATTGCAATTATGCACGTGCCTGCCCACATCTGTAACACAACGAGTCTCTTCAAATGTCTTTATTATCTTGCCAATTCTTTCGAAAATCGATCCCTTTTTGGCCACCACCTTTGTAGTAAGTTTTAACCTTTTTTACGTGATCTTCGGATGTTTAACGATCCATATTCGTAATTGGCAAGCTTTTCACTTAATAAATGACACTTCAGATGACAGATATTTTATATATGTTAGCCTTGCCAGACCAGCGATTTTGAAACCACCTAATGGATAACCCTGTATTTATCGAAACTTATACGCGTGACCAGGTGAATAGAAAACATGTGAGTAACATGAAAGTTCCCTTTAATGAATATATCCGCAACTGTTGTTAACCAGAGACTAATGAAATACTTTATCATGTTCATTGTAAATGTTATGGCTATTAAATCAGTGAATGTATAAACGCTAGTTAAGTTGCACTAAGCTTTATATGTACTTTGTATGTAGTTAATAAAACAAAATTGTGGCAACACTACGATAACTGTTGTCAAAATCATATGGTCTGTATTGAAAGTTTAAGTGGCCAATTTTATGCGTTTAATGATTTATGGATTTGCTGGTTTAAACAAATTTTTAAAGCAGATTTTAACATGCATTGACTTATTAGCCCTAAGGCCGGGTTTTTGAGAGATGGATTAAGTTTAAACTTAGTTTAACACACTCCGAAACTCTGATTTTTTCGGCGAAATGTGATTTTTTTTATTATTTCATTAAACACCAAAGTGTTAAGCAAAACTAAGATGTTCCGCCAAAACTTTGTATACAAACTTGGTAATAGCGGCACAAATCTGTTTTCAGATTAACTAAACCTAGTTTAACTGAGATTTCAAAAGGCCAGCCTGTGTCATAAATTGTTTGGCAAAAATATTCTTAAAAAGTTATCTGAAATATTAAGGGTTAACGTCTAGTTATAACTGTCAAAAACATATTGGTAACTGGAAGTTAAAGTAATAGTTAGTTTTAACTCAACTTGGTAAAATTGGCTGTAAGTCAAGTAACTTATATTATAAACCTTTAGTCTTAAATATTAGCAATCAAACCTTTATAAGTGATGTGGTCTTATAAGAACGGAATTAAAGGCTCCAAGTGAATGCTTATTTCTTTTAATACACTATAATATGTTAACTAACCAATAAATTAAAGATAAAGATATTTCTTAAAGACCAATTAGAAACTTTCAGAGAAGGTTTAAAGCTAGCTATTGCTATTTTGTATTCGAATACAAAATATGGCAAACATGTTTAAATTTTATTTTGTGTTGTTAATTGGGGTTAATTTGCTGTTTGGACAAACATTTAAGCAATATTTGTAGAAATATTAAACTATTTTTAATATTTTGCAGACATGTTGGATACTTGTCAAACTTTTTGTGGTGTCTAGTGTTATATGTAATCATTTCGGCGAAAACTTTGCAGAGACGTAGAAAAAGAAGCAATAAAATCATTTTCAGCCGTAAATTCTAATTTTTTAGCAAAATTTGTTTGCCTCAAAACAGTTCGTTATTTAGAGCACTGTTTTCTTCAATTCCTATTCTTTCTTTTATATTTCTTCTCTGTTTTAAACAAATAGCGAGCGAAATTGCCGCAGCACAATCGTCGTCATCATTCATTGAAAACAAAACAAAACTGAAAAATTAATGAAATGTTTATTGGCAAACAGAAGCAAAAACATATTGCATGTTTGCCAAACAATTTGTGTGGTTAATAATGCTCTTAACAGGATGGCATGTCGTGACGTCCAGTGGCACAGTGTCCATGGACGGTATGACGCTAAAAAAAGTGTCATAGTGTCCATGGAGGATGTAACACTTGTAAAAGTGGCATAATGTCCAGCAGAGAGAGCAGTGTCATAATGTCCGCGGACGTTATAACACTTAGCAGGCCCAGTAAAAAATGTGCTGTAAAAGGAGCATGTTTTATGTATGAATTCATTACTCAAATCGTTTTAAACCTGCTAATGAGATGGCTGTTTTTTGCTGATAATAAGCTCTTCTTTTAACGTAAAAAACATGCAAACAAAGCACTCCTAAAGTGCTTCTTTAGGGTAAACTATATTAACATACTCATTAATGTTTTGCTTTCACTGGTTTAAAGGCCTTTTTTCAAGCATTTTCGTAAATCATAATATATTTTTATTTATATTGTCAGCATTAAAAAAACAGATTTTTTTTGTATATTTTATTCGTTATCATTTACTGCTGTAAAAGAGCTTTCTCATTGAAGCACTCGATTATGCGCTTTTGCTCTTAAGTGCTTCAAAAAAGACATGTTTTTTTTACTGGGGAGTGTCATAATGTCCACAACTTCAGAAATTAACAAATTCAATATCATAGCCGGCATTTGGCCGGGCGCAAGGATATTCTCCTCTATGATATAACAAATACCGGCTTCGCTAATAAAAATTTATCTGAACAGACGGCCTTCGGCCGGGCGCAAGGGTTTTCTTTTCTATGGTATAACAAACACCTGTTTCGCTAACTGAAGGGTATCTGCGTAGTCGGCCTCTATTCGGGGACAAGGCAGATTTTAATAGCTTTACTTAGCGAAGCTGGTACTTGCTATATCATAAAGAAGGAAGTCTGTGCGCCCGGCCGAAGGCCGGCTGTTCAGAAAAACTTGAGTTAGCGAAGCCGGTACTTGTTATACCATAGAGAAGAAAACCCTTGCGCCCGGCCGAAGGCCGTCTGTTCAGAACAACTTTATTTAGCGAAGCCGGTATTTGTTATATCATAGAGGAGAAAATCCTTGCGCCCAAAAGCATTTTCGTTATATATTTATTATATATGTAGCTCTTATTTGTATTTAACTTATTTTGTAATTATGGACCTTATGACACTTTTGGAAATGTCATGATGTCCATTTGCAAAGTCTCTTAATGCCCCAGACATTGTGACATTTTTTAATAATTCTCATTCCCTCTGTAGTCTTGTTTGCTGATAGCTTTGGCTTTTCTAAAATTATTTAGGAGAACGTTTCCTGATAATCTGGCCTAAGCAACCAGTGAAATGCGCATAGGAACAGCTTATCCTCCAACAATAAATTTCAGTATTTTTTTTATCAATTATTTAAAAAGGGAATAAGCACAACAAACAAAATCTTTTCATTTTTAATAAATTTTTTTAAGTTTTTAATTAAATTTTTAATAATTTTTTTTAAGCGACACATTGTCCATGGACACTGTGTCACTGGACGTTATGACATGCCACCCTTAACAGCTGCAAAATTAATTATTAAGCGGAAGTATTTATTGACCTCAAGGGTCTTAAATTATCGTTTGACGGGTTATAATACCGAACATTCTCTACCAAATATTCAGCTGCATACTACGTTCTTGAAATTGCCAGATACAAAAATACATTTTAAGAAAGTCAGTAGTGCGTAGTTCACTGGGTTATTTTTCTTCTTTTTTTTTTTTTTTGTTAATAATTTGCGTATTTATGTATATGTCTGCTTCTGTGTATTAAAACGCAAATGTATTGGGAATAATAACCCACTTATGAACAATATTCTTAATCTCTTTAAAAATTACTGAGAAATTTCAAAAGATGGGAGGCAATTTTAACTGTCACCATGAAAAAGAATCCAATATGATAAAGTAATAGTTATCTGACGATTTTTATTTTTGCGAAAAAATTTTATAATTAAAATGAAGTTGTACGTAAAAAGGTTTTTCATTTATCCAATGAATATTTTAATTTTATTTGAATGAAGGAGAAAAGAAGGAGAAGAAGAAATATGATTACATGCAGTCGCATAAATATTCTTGTTTTTATATAGAACAAGTAAGAAAGCTTTTTCTTGCTGTGCTGAAACATTAATAGCCTCTACCGAGAACAGCATTTTTTCAGGAGAGGATTTTAAATGGAACTAGTGAAGAATCATAAAATTTTACATTAGTTTTTAAATGGATATTAATATTAGATCTAGGAAGTAACTTCTGTGCCAACAGAATATACATATCCATAAGCAGGTAGATTAGTACGCATTTGGGTCCATAGCTTTTTCCCCTCTATTAGAGATTGTATTATATTTAAATTCTATGCTGCTTTAGAGAACTAGAAATAATTTGCACTTAAATAATACTAATATACTTAGATAAGTTGACTGAGAGTTACTCTTTTAAGAATACTTTTTAGATACACATTCGAAATGACAAACTTACTATATCCTAGTTCACCACATGTGGTGGTGTAGGGTAAAAAAGAGGGAATTAATATGGATTAATAAAACGAAAATAATAAACATTATCCTAGATAAGATTTGGAAAAAAAGAGAACTGTTCGGTTCACAATTTTCTTGAAAAGTCCATATAATGTGAAATTGAAACTTAAAATAGGACAAAATTTGTCTTCGCTGCAGAGGAACTGCCTTTTTGCGTTGAAAAAATACAAATCATAATAACTTTTGGTACCTTCAACTAAACTAAATTAAAACTATTTTTTTTAAATAGATCTCAGGCAATGAAATATATAGTTCATAAGGTCGGTGAGATAAATGTATAAGATTTTTACTGATGCAGCAGCATATGGACAATTGGCTTCATCGAAAAAATTAAGCACCTTGTCTGGTGGCATAGCCATGTAGTTTTTTTTTTGCTTATTTCTCTTAAAATGCTACATTTATTTGCCATTTATATCTTATATAAGTCTTACCCGATTAAGAATGTCATGAAATAAAACATCTTTTTCATCTCACCAACTATGATCATGACCAGTGATGCTGTTAGACTACATTTGTTAGATTTGAGGAACTTTTGAGTGCAAAATTTTCGAAACATTTTGTTCATAGCCGTTGTAAAAATACAGTGATGTTTTGCCTACTTTTTGGTAAGGAAACGTCAGGGTTTAAAATTGTTTTTCATATGTCTTCAATGTTAAATTAAAATGATTTTGCTTTTACTGAAAATTTTAAAATGTTGAGTTAATACAATCTTGTTGATTAAGTGCGATATGTATATGTAACTCAAACATTTCGACGGTGATAATTTAATTAAATTTCTCTGCAAGTACTAAAGCATAAAAGAATATGCATACATACACTTATTTGTGTTCGATTATTTCAAGTTTGAAGTTCAATATGAATATGCCCTGTCGGACTTTTATGAGCTAACGCATGAGCATATCATGATATACGTACACACATGGCTGTAAGTTTGCGTGCGGAATTTACTTTATAAAGGGCCAAATAAACCACACAAATGGCTAAAAAACACACTCTGCTTCCGTTTTGTGTTCGCCAATAAACAACACTAACGTAAAATTATCATTTTGGTTTTGTTTACAATGAATGTAGGCGACGATAGTTCTGCGGCAATTTTGCTCGCTATTTGTTTAAAACGGAGGAGAAATGTAAAATAAAGTAAAAGAATTTTGAGAAGAGTGGTTCAAACAATTGGGTGGTTTGTGGCAAAAAATGCTGCTTAAAGAATCAGTGTCTAAAGTTATTTTTGGGAATACAAAATTTTTTATTAATAATATTTCTCTATGACGTGCTGAATTCCGAATTTTAATGTGTGATAAAAAACTCTGAAATTTATTGTTGAGAAAAAGTTTGTTTCTATGCGCATTTCACTGATTGCTTAGGCCAGCTCGTCAGGAAACTTTTTCCAAAGAATTAAGAGAAGCATAAAATATTATACGAATAAGACTGCTAAGCGAATACGAATTTTGAACACTCAGGTCTTACTTGTTACAATATCAAAGCTTCAACAAACCGTCAACAATAAATAGTGGGTCTATCTTTTCTTACATTCCCCTACAATTGGCTGGTTTTTTTTCCAACTCGAATTGTAGTTGTAAAAGGGTAAAAAGAAAAAACAAAATTAAAAAAAAAACAAATTGCTTAACAAAGCAACTTGCCAGTTCAGTTTTTTTCCGTGCACATGCAAATTTATTATCAATTGTTATTTTCCGGAAAAATAATATTTTGTAATGTGTCCAAAATTATCTGGAAAATGCTGATCAATATCGCGTGGTAAATATTTTTGTAAAAAAAAAAATAATTTTCTTAAAAGCATTTTTCAGGAATTGGGAATTCGGGGTACTCCTTAATCAAAAATGGGGATGTCTTTTAGTCCAGTGAGTTTATCTTTTCCTAGCTCCCTTTCAGACTAGGCAAGTTACTTGCGCAAGCCTCTTGCGCATTTCTTGATTTGAAGGGTTTAGGTCGCTGTAAGGGGGAAAAATCGAGTACAGACTTTGTTGTACTCGGCAAGATCCTTGCGCAACTCCTCGCCAAACGTGGCGATTTTCAAACTTGTTTGGCGACCTAATTTTCAATTTGGCGACATGGCCATTTTTTGGATATTTATAAAATAGTTGGCGATTTGGTTTAAATTATGTTGAAATGGCTGATGAAGATAATGAAAATCTTCGAGAAAATTTTTTTCACATTTAAATGTGCTCTTGAAAGAATTTATAAGTAGAATTGTTTAAAAAATTATTATAATTACAGATAAAATTTGTTGTTGTTAAAGATATTTTAAAGATTTTTATGAATCCTTACGTACCTTTGGATGTTAAAGAGAATTTTAATGATGATATTCAATCTTATTTAAATCAGTTTAGGTCAACAGTTTTTAGCTACAAGGATACGGAAGGTACGTACCATTTTAAGGAACTTGCATTGGCTGTTCTTTATATGCTGGTTATTACATCTAGTAATGCCTGTGTTAAAATAATAAACTCCACTAAAATTCGTCTTCGAAGTAGAATGTGATATGAAGTTTTCGACTAGTTTTTACGAGTTAAAAGTTATATGAATGTAAATAGTACATGTTGCATTTCTTTTGTACCTTCACAATGTATTACAAAAAAGAAGACAAAAAGGGAGTCTTCTCGGTGAAGTATATAGCGTTTCAGATGTAGAACTGCAACTACAAACAAATGTATTGTATATCCAATATTTGTTTAATACTTACCGCAAAAATTCTTTTTTTGTTGCTTTTAGTAGACCACCATAAAATAATTTAAGCAATGCACCTTTATTGTGTTCACTAATCATTTTTACTTTGTCCTAAATAAAAATTAAACAAACTATATCATGGCGACTTTTTTTGAATTTTTGGCGGATTTTAGCGATACGGAAATAATTTTTTTTTTTTTGGGAAAAATATTTTTAATTTTTCTTAAAATACATATATTATTGTCAAAAACTAAAAAATAAATGCTTTGGCGATTATGGCGATTTTTGACACTCAATTTTTCGAAAAAGTTCAAAATCAATCTGACAACCCTGCAACTAACATGCCGAGTCTGAAAGAGGGCTTACATTCCCCTATAATTGGCTGGTTTTTTTCCGACTCAAATTGTAGTTGTAAAAGGGTAAAAAGAAAAAACAAAATTAAAAAACAAATTGCTTAATAAAGCAACTTGCCATTTTAGTTTTTTTGCGCGGGCACACGCAAATTTATTATCAAAAGTTATTTTTGGGAATACAAAATTATTATTAATAAGATTTCTCTATGACTTTTACCGATAGTCTGAAAGTCAATCTGACAATTTGGACGATTTTTTTCCGAAAAATTTGACGATTTTAAGTAAAATAAATAACCTTTCTGTTAATCTTTCGGTCTCTTTTAGAACTCGCACCTGGACAATAAAAAATGTTGATATCGCACTGTCATAATGTTAATTGTTAAAGGTGCTGCTATTAAATAAATTAAAAAGAGTTGCAGCAAGTGCTTTTATTACTTTACAAAAGTGGCAGCCCATGTAAAGAAACCTTAAGATGACAATGACCTGGCTTCGAAATGGTTGATACAAATAGCAACATATTGTATTTTTCAAATTGACAGCATGTTTTTTAATGTTGTTTAAAGAAAAAGTCAAAACGCCCACTGGTTTTAATGGCTTTCCTGAAGCTGTTTCTTTAAATAAAATTATTACATTTGCTGCCATTGCAATGGCTCTAATTGAATAATTGAATTTAAAATTCATATTTATTCCATGAGCAAAAAGCAGCAGCAGAACAAGGCAATGACAGTGATGTAAAATTAGGGAATCCATACCCAAATTAGGTGTTTTATATTATTCGGTATTGGAGATTTTGTAAGGAATTTTTATAATTGTGGGAATATTTTGGGTTGTTTTTCTATTCGTGTTATTTTATTATCAAATTAATCCGTAAGTCAGAGTGATTCTAACCTAAACCCCAGAGAAAGAGAATATTGTTATTACTCCTTTTACCAAAATCAATTTATAATTCCCATGCCATTCGCAAAATCGCGAAAAGATTTTTTATAAATATTATATTTTTTATTGTATTTGTATTTTTCACATTTTGATAAATTGAAAAGTGAAAACATTTGATACCCATATTGCCTATATATGAAAAAAATTAAATATATCGCGATTTTCCCGTTTTATGTGAATAATTACAAAAATAAAAATAAATTAACATTATTTTAAAACCGATTCATTTTGAAAAGCAGAACATTACTTCCACATAAATAGAATTTGTATGAAAACCCGAAACGAAAATAGGTATATAGCTTAATATCTCAATTAGTAGGTCGCAAGTGGTCAAGTTTTATATACCATTGGATGCTGCTTCAAGAACTCTTTTCGATGATACCAAATGCTATTTATGTCGTCTTAGAGCAAAGTACAAAAAACATTCGAAAAACTTAAAAAATAACTTTTTTCAAAATGGCCCAGTTCACAGATGGTCAACGCTAGAGCCAAAATATTTTGGGAATCATCATAAAACATATCAGAGGGGTAACAAAATCACTTTTTTTTTGAGCCGCTCTAATGTATTTGTATATTAGGGTGGGTCGACTTAAAATTAATTGACAAGGAAAATCGTATTCTAGGGATCAAAATAAGAAACTTTGTCCAGGGAACCATAACTCTAAAATTAATTCTGATATTCCTTATTTTGACCCAAAGGTCAAATTTTGAAAAAATCCCACTTTGACCCATTTAAAGTGCCCCAATCCAGTCTAAATGTATGATCGACTTTGAAGGGCCGACCCACCCTTGTCACTTTGGCGATTTTTTAGACGAACCGCCCTAGTGAACATATATGTTATCTATTTTTTTTTTTTAAGAAAACTCTGCAAGGAAAACATCTACCAAGTTACTTGGTTACGTATGAGTAATATTTCATTCAAATTTATTAATATGCATACGCCATGTTGTACAACTAGTAAATCCAACTTTTAAAAAGGCAATAATCGAAAAAATAAGACTTTTTTGTTAAAGTAGTGCTTTTTCTGCAGAAAGTCATGTAAAGTTAGGCTCTTTTCTAAAATTCTTGGCTTGTTCAAAAATAGAGTGACTTTTTGTAAAAAAAATTTTATAATTACATACTCTTATTTCTTGAAAAAATGTGGTGAAAGTTTACGGACTGAAAATGTTACTTATTTTAGGAAATAGTTAGTTTTAGTGAAAAAAATTTCACTTTTTGTGAAAAAATACAGTTTTAGTGAACAAAAGGTAACTTATTGTGTAAAAATCGCGCCTCAAAGAGTTTACTATTTACCAAGAGTTGACTATTTCATAAAAAAGGTAACTTTTTTCAAAAGTACGTAAACTTTCACCACATTTTACAAGAATGTTAGAGTAATTATAAAAACAGTGGAGAAAACTGGTATTTGTTTAAGGGAGTTTTTTTTTAGTTTTTTTTTTTTTTTTTGACGTATACAAAGTTAATACTTTGAGCTCATTTTCGACAGATGACAATGGATCACGGCCATTTGAAGATTTAGCCAGGTCTGCAGTAACACTGGTTCATGCACCAACAATTTATGCTCAGGGAACGAAAATAACAGTTATTTTGAAATTTTGAAACAAAAAAAAGCAAATAGAAGTTCATGTCGGAAAACTGATTCATGTATTCCATATTGATCCTTATGTACTTTTCTATGATAATATATAATTATTTTTAAAATTTTGATTTTTTTTTATCAAAAATAACAGTTATATATTGATTTTTATTTTATTGAACATAAGTACATATATTTTTTTGAACAAAAATAAAAGTTATATTTTGGTTTTTTTTAATTTTTTTTTTTTTTTTTATTGAACAAAAATACTCGTAACAATTATTTTTTGATTTCGATTTTTTCGAGGAAAACAAATTAAAGTTGTTCTCTAGCGAAATGTACGTGTTATAATAATTTAGTTGACTTAAAATATTTATAACTACGCAGAGAAAAACATGTTTAAAAATGGTCACCTCCAACAAAACTATTTTTAAACAAAATTTTATTGTCACCGACAACCATGTTATTGGTATATTGGTCCTCCATCAAGAAGCCATAACCATGTTATGGTTGTCTTTAAACATGTTTTGGTTAAATATGACAAAAATTTGTTTTTAAATTAACAATTGTATTTTCCTCTTTTCCAAGAGCAACATGCTATGGATGAAAACCAAGTGCTAAGCATATTTTAGTTATTATTAACCAAAACATTTTTGGAGGTAACCATACTATGGTTGTGGCTTCTTGATGGAGGACAAATTTAAACATAATATGTTTTTCGGTGACAAAAGTATGATTAAATTGAACATAATATGTTTAAAAATTTTCTTTTAAAGTAGTTTTGGTGGAGGTGACCACATATAAATATTTTTTTTTCTCTGGGTGTAAATGTGTGATCATCATTGGTCAACTAAATTATTATAACACGTACATTTCTGTAGTGAATAACTTGTATTATTGTTTAAAAAAACAGAAATCAGAAAGTAACTGTAATCATCTGACTTTTATGAATAAAAAAGAAATAACTGTTACGGTCCCTGGTTATGCATTGAATTTACGAACATATAATTAAAATGACAAATAAAACAAAATGACCATATGAAAAGTAATGAAATTAAAATATATTACGACAAAATTTACGTGTATTTAGAGGGGATTTTTGGGAATGAAAATTTTTTTTTGGGTTTTTTTTGAGTTTGACAACCCTGGGTGGAGAACTGAGAAACAGGACGAGAAGATCTTGTTAAATTTTTGTGCTTTATAAACGAAAAGAACATTGAATTAACAAGAAACGTTGAGGTCTTTGTACGCCACTATAGCTGTGCCTATTTGTATGCATGTGTGTGTGTATGTGTTTGATAAAGAGAGAGATTGCTTGTGCTTACATGCGTACAAGTAGAAGGAATCGTATTTTATTTTAGCAATTTAAATTTGACTATACAAAGTGATTTTTAAATTAAATCAGTGTTGTAAGACAAAATCCTCTTCAAATCAACTGTTTAGCTTTTTTTCGTATTTCATTCACTTTTTTTCTTCTTTCGAATTATTCAAGACATTTTAATTTAAGCTTATGTATGTATATTTTCAAATAGGAAACGGCTCTGATGAAAAAGAAAAATATAATAATAAAACATTATAGAAACATTTCAGAAAATGGTTTAAGTTTTTTTTTTCTTTTTTTTCTACAGCCTTTATTACCCAGTAGAGTGCTGTTTTGTAAAAAAAAAAAATATATTTCCTCTTTTCGGGTTTTCTTTCCCAGATTTTTTGCATCATAATAGATTTAGGCAGCAAACTGTTGCTGTTAAAAAGTTTCAAGCTTTATACTGAATCAGATTACTTTTTTCATTTTTTTTTATAAAATAATAAAAAAAGAACGGAATGAGCAAATGAAGAAACAAACGAATGAATAACAAAATGATAAGCAGTTGCTATCCTGCCATCATTAACCATAATAATGTCGGTGCGCTGGTTCGGTTCGGTTCGCTTCGGTTGGGTTGGATTGGGTTGGCTGACAGTCTATCAACTTTGATACAAAAACGTCTTAGTTTGGGTAAAAATGGTTGACTTGGTTTGTCTTGTCGTGACTTGTCTTGAATATTCTACTGAGGCTAAATTCTATATCAGTCAGTGTTGTTTCGTTGTTATAACTGAGAGTGTTGGGAGGGAAATTGAAAATGTGACAAATTTGATTAGGATATTGTACAGAAAATAATTTTCGTTTGCTTATAGTTTTTTTCTCTTCTACAATTTAAAATACAAGGTGTTGCGGGAAATAACTATATAATGTAATTCCTTTCTTTGCAGGAAATGTGTTCAATTAAGTTGCCATTTTTTTTGTGCCATGTAACGAAAACAAATATAAAGACATAAAATATTGTAGGGGCAGGTAACTAAACATATTTTTTTATCCAATTTTATAATTTGTTTACTATTCCAGTAGGTTTGTTCATTTAAAAACGATATGGTGGTGCTCATAGACATTTTTTTTAAACATCCTCGTAATTGGACTAAATTGGTATAAATAAATTTAGAAAGCCAATTTGTAATAAATTTAATTTTGGTAAGCAATTTAAATAATTTTTTTTTTTTTTTTTTTTTTTTTTGAGATACAGTTTGAAGATAGTCGAGACAATTTCAAAACCTAAAAATTTTATTTTCAAAAAACTTCATCCAAAATCCCAACTGTTTCAAAGCTCGAAATTTTGGCAACTTTTAAAATGCTCTGCTTGACATTTATGAGAAAAAATAGGTTTAGTAATAAAATGGACTTAATTCTGAAGGGTTTTTCTTTATAAACAAAAATTTCATTTTGTAAAATCAAATTTAAAGAAAGTAGAGATTTTGGCGATTAAATTAAGGAACTTAACGAAATTATATTATGGGGTTATGAATCATATAAAAAAAATTTGTGTCGAATATGATCAAGATTTTTTTAAACAGAAAAAACACATTTTTCTATATGTTGACCTCCAACAAAACTATTTTGAGCGAAAACTGTTTAAACTTAGTTGCTCTAACCATATTATTGACACCAGCAACCGTTTAAATATATTATAGTTACTTTTTCCATATTATTGACACCAGCAACCATTATATGGTTAAATTAGTCCTACAGCAAAAAGCAACAACCATATTATGGACGTTGTCACGACAATTTGTGCTACGCACCGGAACGACTCGGAGTTCAACGAACACCGACCAAGGATTGACAACTTAAAAACACCTGTTCTTCAGGTCTCGATGCTACAACAACATCAACCACATTATGGTTGCCTCCGCACTTGTTATGTTTAATAACAACAATTATTTGCTTACCAATAATAATTGTATGGTTTTAAATTATCAATAGTATTTTTATTTTTCCAAGAGCGACATATTGCGGTTGAAAAACCAATTATTATCTGCAATACTATAATTAATATCAATGAATATAACATGTTTGTAGGCAACCATAATATGATTGTGGCATATTGATGGAGGCCTTATTCAACCACATAATGCTTGCTGATGCTAGTAATATGGTTAAAGTGACCACAATATGTTTAAAAATTGTTCGTTAAAAATTGTTTTGTTTGAGGTGTCCATATAGAAAAATATGTTTTTTTAATTGGATTTAGGGAGGTGATTTATGTAAGACATATTACCAATTCTGGACCCATATGACCAATTCTGGCCACATATAGAAGTTATGGTCGTCAACTATTACAAAACACTAACTTAGAAAAAATTCTCAAAAGTGTTTCGCCAATTAAAGCATTAATCAAAAATAAAATCAGTTTTAGTTAAAACTTTAATCAAGTGAATTAAACGTTTAATCAAGTGAATGAAACATTGAATCAAGTGACTTTAACGTTTAATTGATACTATTAATTTCTTTACTAGTGCAAATTAAATAAATTTTTTAATTAATATCACAATTTTTTTAATTAAAATCCATTTCTTTTCTTTTCTGTAAACGTTTATAAGAAATGTATGACATTAAAAATTATTAAGACCGATTTTAATAAAATTTGGTAAGATATTTAAGATTGAAATTTTATCTGAATGCGAAGATAAAAAGATATCTTATGGGCACAAAGGCACTATTCCGGAAAGAAGTTTGTGTAAGGGCTGTGGGAAATTATCAACCGCTTATAGCCTTCATCGTCCTTATAACAATTACAACATATATACCACATTTCATCCAATTATCTCCGAAATTGCGACTTGTACAAAAAGTTTATATGCACAGTCATATAGACAGCCGGGTGGTCGGACATCGTTAGAGCGATTCAGAACGTGATTCTGATTCGATCGTAATACGTAAAAGTTTTTTTTTTGGTCCACACATCAGCTGAACTTTTCATGCGCAAAATTAAGTGTATTAGAATTAAGCATAAACAAGTACTTTTTTGAGAGCAAGTTTGTTCAATTTTAAAACTACCTTTGCCATCTCTATTACACACTCAGATTAAATATGATCTATAAAATATTATTTGAAAATGTTTATTTGTAGCCTGAAGAATTTTGCAAAAGTTAAGAAAAAATACATTAAATAGCTTGAAGCTAAAAACTTGTCTAGACTAGAAATTCGTTTTTCCTACGGTAGCTTTTATTTAAATAAACTGAAACATTAAACACACATTTCCTTATTAAAAAGAAAAAATATATGCGGATTTCGACAAGAAAAGCGATATAATTTCACAATTCAAATTTATTTTATGAGTCTAAGAAAATATATAAAGACAATATTTTAAAATATTTATTGTAATAAAATAGTTGCTTAGGAACAATTAGGGCCATTATTATAACCTAATGATAAAGTTGCTGATAGTTAACGTGAACAATAGCTAACTTGAACGATAAAGTGACCAATAAGTTTGTTCCATTATTACAACTGTCCGATAAAATAAAAAATGTAATTTATATACTGTGGCAACATTGCAGTATATACTAGGGATGCCAAACGGGAAATCCCGAATCTCGAAATCCCGGGATTTTTCGGGATTGATAAATCCCGAATCCCGGGATTTATTTTTATGAGTCCCGGGATTTTTAACATATCAATTTTTATGTACAAAACTGTTCGTTTTTATTGAATTTTTATACTATATACAAAAAAATTATTAAAAATTATATTTGAGTTATATTTTTTATTGCAAATAATTCTTATTTTAGAGTCAAATTTTTGTTTTTGGAACACAGCGAGTATTTAAAATTTTAAATTTTTGCTTGATATATGACGACTTTTCCTGGATTTTTGTATTTTGCTTAATAAAAACCATTATTTTAAGTAGAAACGAAATTTGCAGACTCACATCTCAAGCCTTTATTACAATTAAAATTCCAAAATAAAAAGGATTATTTTTATGCAAAATAAAGAAATCAAGGAATTGTTATATATCAAGCAAAAAATAAAAATCATTAACGATCCAATTAAAGTTTTATTCAGAAACTAAAGAATTAAAGTTGATATAATTATAACAATTATGTCGTAATATTCATGAAATAGCTCATATTCCTTCCGGTCCAATAAAAATAAAAAATTTGCTTAAAAAACATACGGTAAATAAAATGATTTTTTTTTATAAATAAACACTATTTGACGTATTCATAAATAAATTATTTAAACTTGAAATCTGTTTTAAGAAACATTTGTATTAACATTTTTTTTTAAATAAATTTCAAACGTACTTAAATTATTGATTATGAATCTCGCCCTCAACCTGGAGTTGTACTGCACTGCAGTCGACATAGTGTTACAGTTTTTAACTCAGCTATCGAGATCGATGAGGGACTATACTTTTTGATATTAACAACATTTTCTGCAGTAATGTTATTAATATACATAAGTAAACTTATAATTCACTTGATAAAATGTTTAATTAAAACTGATTTTATGTTTGGTTAATGGTTTACTTGAGAAAATATTGGCGATAATTTTTTCTGTGTAGGTTTTGACAAGAGTGCACCAAACAAGACTCTGTCGAACGCCTTGGATATATCTAAAACAATTACTTTACTTGCGCCAAAACTGTTAATGAAATGGCACCCTTTTATAATTATGTGAAGGAGCCCAGCTAGCATTTGGGTGATCAATTTTTGTAAAAATCACCTAAGTTATTATTCTGAGATCATTTTTGATGATTAAAAACTGATTTATCACTAAAGCTATTGGAAAGGATTCACATATGATTCATTTATATGATCAAAAAGGAATCAGCAAATTGTATCACAAATGATTCTTTGAGATGATTCATCGGTAAGGTACCATTTTCTCACAACGAACGTATCATTCACGAGCTCATATACGATTATGTTGCTCTTAAAGCTGATTCCTAAAAGAATCGATTATGATACAAAATGCCAGCTGGGACTTTGTTATTATAGCTCATATGCGTCGCATGGTCCATATCAAATGTTCATTCGATAAGAATTTGATCAAATGTGCCAGGTTAGAGCAAAACATACACAACTTTCTTATTTTTTCCTCTATATAAATAATTTAATCTTATGCATTGTTAGTAGAGTTTTTTATTCTCGCACTTTTTGGATTCCCGGGGAAGCGGAAAATAAAAATCAAATTCCCGGGATCCCGGAATTCCCGCCCAAAATTTTGTATTTATTTATTTACTTATTTCTCCAATGAAACTAATATTTCTTATTGGCTATTACGCTTAAAAGAATTAAATCTAGTATCTATTATATAACAAGAACGTCAAAAATTTAAGATTCAAATTATTTTAAGACACTTAAGATGTTATATTGATGCCAATAGGATAATAGAAGTCAATATACGTATATTCATTGTCAATTTCAGAGCTTGTTTGCATAATTAGAATGAAAGTATTAGTCTTATGCGAATAAACATTCTGCAAGGGTGATTATGAACTAAAAACACAACATTACGAAGTAGGAATTCTGAAACAATTTTACCGTTTAACAAATTCAGCACAAAGGAGAAATTTTATTTACTAAATATATTTAATAACATATTTTTAAAAATTTTATAACCCTTAATCAGCAGTTGTGCATGAAGGTATATTAAGTTTTTCATTCCATGTGATATTTTTTTAATATTCATCTAAGGTCCCATAAATTATTTTTATTATTAGTCCTTTATTAACTCTAAGCCGATTTTGCCAAATTGTTTCTAGATCTTCTAGGCTGTTTGTGATTGAATTCCAGCAGAATTGCTTTAGTAGGAAAAGAGTTATGCACACAAATGTGGAACTACCGCCCTAAAAACTCAACTAAAACTAACATAAATTTGAGGCGAAATGCACACAAATTTCTACTTTCTACATTTATAAGACTCAAAATCACTTGAAATGCCGTATATGAAACACAATCTAGGAAAACAATTTACTACGCCCTTAACCGCAAAGCTTTATAATAATGTTGTAAAAATTACACTTCATTTTGCTAGGACAAGAAATAAAATTTCGTGATGATAGGACTATAATTTATCATATGCCCAATATAGCGCCCATTCTCTAAAATTAGATTAAAAGCCTTAAACTGTTGAAAATTTAAATACTGTGGTGAAATTAAGTTGGATAAAACAACTTAAGACACAAGTCTGGCATAAATTTACTAAAAATTTAAAAAAGACTTTCTTCAAAATTTCCAGGGAATCCCGCAATAAATTCCCGGGAAAGCGGGAATTGAAAACAACTGAAAATCCCGGGAATTCCCGGGACGAGAAATCTCGGTAACAAACTCTAAGGGCCATTATAACAACTTACAAATAGTTATTTTTAGGATGCTATCTGACAGATAAATAGTTTTTGGTTATTACAAGTTAACATTAACCTAAAAAGTGACTGATAAGCTAACATCAGGTTTGTCCTCATGTTTTGACGTGAAATCGAACACACGTTTATTTTGCAATATCCGACGAAAAATTTTTTAATAACAATAATGTCCGTGAAATCAAACACACGGCCAAATAATTTGTATAAAAAGCCAATTAAAACAAATTGCTTAAATTTCAATTACAAATGTGTTTATTGCAACAACAAATGTTTAAAATGTTTCTTAAGCAAACCAGTTATCAACAACAATATTTACAAGGCCGTGTGTTTGATTTCACGGACATTATTGTTATTAAACAATTTTTCGTCGGATATTGCAAAATAAACGTGTGTTCGATTTCACGTCAAAACATTAAAGTGAACTTTAAGAACTTGAAGATGCCATATTTTCTGCTGAATTTGCTTGCTGATGAAAATTTAATTAATTTTCTATTTAATAACACAAATTTTTTAATTAAAATCAATTTTAATTTTTTTCTGTGTGTTGCATTTGGTGCCGGCGATAATTTCTCTCGATTTATATTGAGCTTTCTTAGAGATCGCACTATACGAGTTGTTATAGATGGGGTTTCTCCAAACGAGTTTAAGAGTCATTCAGCGGTGCCGCAAGACTCCGTTCTTTCTCCAACTCTATTTATCATTTTTATAAACAACCTCCTATGTCAAATTTTCAACCCTATCTCTTCTTTTGCATATGACAGAAGCCTTTGCCATTCGTATTCATTTGAATATAGAGCATTCGTATCAGATGTTTGTGCTATGATTTAAAACATAAATAATATCCTATTCAAGACATCGATATAATATCTGAATAGGTTCGTGTGAAAAGAGTAGATTTGTATGCCTACTAACGCATAAACGCGTTACGGATCAAGGCGTATATGAGTAGTATGATTATTGAGGAAGCAGAATCTCTTGATGTTCTGTTATTGAAAATGCAATGTAATGTCCGATGGACAAACCTTTTATTCAAGGTGTCGAAAGAAGCATTCAAGTGACTCGGTTTTTTAAAACTGTATAAGAGTTACTTCACTTCATCCGATCTCCTTACTATTTACATTACCTATATCCGACCAAGAATGGAGTATAACTCTCATGTGTGGGTCGGTACTTCAAAGTCTATTTGGGAGATTCTCGATCGCGTACAGGAGAGGACGTAGGTTCCCATTGGTGACAGTAGAATATTCAATTATGTTGACTACCTTGAGCACGGTCGCAATGTGGGTTTTATTTGCCTGTTTTAACGTTAAATCAATGGGATGTGTTCTAATGAAATTAGGAATCTGGTCCCGAAACTCGTTCGTTTGTTCGTAATTCGAGTTTTTCCACAAGAGCCCATTTATTTGTGGCCGATTGCCAGGTGCATCGTACAACGCATTACAGGGAAAATTTCTTCTTCGGCCGGACTGTTCGTATGTGGCATAATCTTCTTCCCTTTCACTTTTAACATTTATAAGTTAAATTCAAATGTCCACAAGCCCTCTATCGTCTACCCCACAATCTATTTTCCTAATTCCAGCACATTTTAATGCACTTGTAGGCATTATCCTCTGATTGCTCTTCCTAACAAAAAAAAAAAAAAAAGAGATTGAGTATAAACATTCACACAGGTTCAAACCAGGAATGAAACGAATACCGATACCAATATATCGGCGATACTTAAGATTTTCCGATATATCAAATGTCCCCAAGCCCTCTATCGTCTACCCCACAATCTATTTTTCTAATTCCAGAACATTGCAATACATTTGTAGGCATAATCCTCTGATTTCTCTTCCTAACAAAAGAAAAAAAAAGGTGATGGAGTATAAACATCACGCATGTTCAAACCAGGGATGTAATGAATACCGATATATCGGTGATACTTCAGATTTTCCGATATATCGGTATCGGCGATATTTTGCTGTCGATACGACGATACTTTTTATATTTTATTTTTTGGGTGTATTATTCAAAAAAAATTTACATTTCTATGCTTATTTTTTGCACAGCAACTAAGAGAAATAACATTTTAAAAAGCAGAGCATAATATTAAAACAGAATATTGAAATTGTTTTATATAATAAATGAATCAAAGAAGATGGAAAAT
This sequence comes from Pollenia amentaria, assembly GCA_943735925.1. Classification (NCBI taxonomy): domain Eukaryota; kingdom Metazoa; phylum Arthropoda; class Insecta; order Diptera; family Polleniidae; genus Pollenia; species Pollenia amentaria. The sequence goes on along the minus strand of OX031008.1, from coordinate 190,020,410 downwards.
AGTTCGGAAGCTAAAATTTAGCAGCTGACTTAGCATAGCTCTAATTAAAGGTTAAAGGCTTTGGAAAAAATTAAACTTTTTGATTATCTACAATATTTCACCTTCGATAAAATCAAGGAAAATATCAAGGACACTTGACTTCAATCGTACCTAAAAACCGTCTTATTGACCTACTTAACATGTCTCTGCGGGCCGAAAGTGGTGAAAACACGGTCGCACATAAAGGTGGTACAAGCTATGATAAGTCTACCAGAACTGGCTTTTGGAGCGTTTGTGATGCGAGGATCCCCTTTCCATCCTAAGATGTGATTCTGCTAAAGAGAAGTCTAGTTCTAGAGACGCAGACCCGCTTGTTAACGGGCTCAATGACATGTTATACCCAAACTTGAAAAAAATGGCGTAGTAATTCTTAAGTTTCCGAATAAGTTTTGTCGCATCTGAGAGATTATTTCTCAGTGCAGGTCTGGTTCAAACGGACTTGCGAAACCGTTTATCTCCGCAAAAGCGAAGAATTATTTGTTTATGAAACAAAATATTAGTAAGTTTTTTTTTGTCATTTTATCATGAGTTAAAATTTAATTCTCTGTTTTTTTAAATCTTGTTAATATCAGTTTGAAATATAAATATTCACAAACACTGTAATTTTGTATAATTTACAATTACTCTGCTTGAGTTTTGTTAAATTAAACAAACTTAATCTAAATTCAATATGCGTATCGGTAGCGTTATCAATTTCCGCGGTATTTTTGTTTGAGTATCGGTATCTTATCGGCAAAAAGCCGTATCGTTACATTCCTAGTCCAAACGCGAGTTAATATAGTTGCTGGTGACATACATATAGTTAAAGTAACAATAATCTGTTTAAAAATTCACATTAAAAATAGTTTTGGTGGAGGTGACCATATATGAAAATGTTTATTCTTTGTGTGAAGAAATTTTTTACATGGATCTTAGTGAATAATTTTTGGTATTGAATTACAGCAACGTTATTGATCTTTGGTGGGATTTTTTCATAATAAAGCGTACATACATTTAAATTAACAAAATTGAATTCAGTAACGTTTTGCTATGGAACTCGTCGAATTTTTTTTTTGCTTTTAATCAAATTTCTTTAGTATAGAAAGCAGGATCGTATTTTATTTTGTTTGTTGAAAAGATTCTCTAGAAAGATTTAAGTTTTTTGCGAATGGCGTATGGGGTTTCCACAGAAAAGTATACCTTATTTCACGTTACGCCACCTAGCATTTCAAATTGTTGCTCTAAGAATAATTTATATATTATTTACTTTGTTGTAATTTGAACAGCCTGGGTCTAAAAAACATGCTTAACTTCTTAGTGGTTAAACATGACAAAAATGGAGAGAGTTCGTTGAAGGTTTAATATACGGACAAGGTGATTTATTCTCTGGCTAAAATAAATATTCTTTTTGATTAAAATATGGTATTTTGTTTTATTAAGTTCAGTTAAATTTAGTTGTTTTTCCAGATTTCACTATTTCAATACAAATAATATAAAACATTTAACGAGTATATTTTCCTTTAGAAATTTGCATACACTTATAGTTTCGGAGCACTTCTTAAATACTTTAAAACTCTTAAATTATGGAACAGGAAAAAACCAGTTCATAAATCTCAGACACTACACGTACAAATAATGCAAGTACCAATCGTCTGCAATGTTTTACGAGTTGCAATAATTATGCACTCTTATCCAAGTTTTTAAACCTTTCGAAAACTTTTTATTTACATACAAAAATTCAAGATTAAAATGCTTAAATCATTTTGCTACTTTTTATAAAATATCAATTGAGACAAAAAAAAAAGGTTCCAACAAAGTACAAAAAAATTTTAACAGTTTTTCAAGTACAAAAATCGAAAAAAAATAAAATTTAAATAAGGAAAATCTCCTTCAATGAAGCTGAAAATGAAATTTTATAAAAATAGAGTAAAATTAAAGAATGGAAAAGTGCACTTACCGTGAACAACGCTTGAGACAATTAACAGCATCATTAACCAACAGTGGCAGTAGCAACAAAAACAGCAGCCACACAACGTGCTACTGCTGAACTTCATTATTTGTGAGACTACTCCAGCGTATAAGTGCTGCTGTTGCTGGCGATGGTGCTGTTGTTGCTGTCTTCCCCGCCACGTCGACGCTGGTCAAAAATAAAACAAACACAGATGGTAAAAAGCACCCACACATAGACATAAGCTACAGTACTGTTGCACTGATAAACACATCCACGCCCAAGCAATACTCACTGGCCTCTTGCTCAGCCACTCACGTATTATGTTGTTATTTCTACACACTTACGAAAACAAGACAGTCTGCCAGCCCGACTCTCTCTTAGTGGCTGTTTAAGCAAAATCTGTTACTGTAAGTAATCACCACAAGTGCTTTACAAGATAAGTGTAATATAATGGGGACTCCAAAGTATAAAGTGGAGTAGAATACAAGTTAAACAGCCTACATGCACTTAAAAAAAACAGATATGTCCTCTTCCCAGCTACACCAGCACGGACTGTCGAGACAACGCAAGCTGCTCTGTACTCAATGACCACAACACACAGCCTCTAGAATAATCCGTAAAAAGAAGCAAAAACAAATTTGATGATGACGTTCTCCGACAGCAGTTCATTAATGCCAAAAGGCTTCCGCAATTACAAAAAGGCTTACAGCGTTCATTCACATTTACGGACTTTGTGGCTGGGTTTTTCTCTCTCTCTTTTTCTCTTCTATTATCTTATTTGTTTTTTTTTTTTAGTGTTTTGAATTCTTTGTACAGCTTTTGGCTGTTTTAGTTTGTTTTTTCTTTATCCTGCAATTTAAAAAGTATTTTAGAAACAGAACTCAGTGTTAGTTTTGATGATAATGATGATGATGGTTAAGAAAAATCAAATGATAGTCAACATAAGTAATAAAACAATGGTTTCATTGTTTCTTGTAATCAATGTCTATTAAAACGGAGAAGGTCTGCCGAGGATAGTTAAGAACTAAAGAGGTTTACTAACTCAATCAACAAAAGCAGTAAGTAAATTTGGAGTGACAAGTCAAATTATGTAATCCCTACTTTATATATTGTTTGCTTATGCAGATTACTTTGTGTGCACAGTGGTCATGACAAGTTGAAGAAGATAAAAATGCTAAAAAATAAAATTTTATCCGTCTATGGTATGGGCATATTCGTGTTCAAATAAATGTGTGATTCTTAAGTTCATAAGATAAAGTGTTTTTTATTTAATTTTATTTGAATTAAATTAAATAATTTACCATAATTTAAAAGAACAACAAATAGTTTCTGTTAAAAAATTATCTTTTCTCCAAATCAGATTTTGTTTTAGCGTTTACTAATTCTTACAACAACTCTCTTTATATGAGCAATTTTATTCTAATCCGCTAACAAACGCCTCTTATTAAAAAGTGTAGATTTACACCATGAACCAAAAAAACATCACGCATTGCACAGTTCCGTTATATTTTGTGTGACGAAGAAATAGAATTTGTGTATGTGCATTTATGTTTGTCTCTAATTTTTAACAGCAAACACTCATTTGCATTCTATATTGACGTAGGTGAAAGTTTTACTTCAGAAAGTCTGAATTTCACTCCCCTTTTACCCAAAAAACTCAGTCTTTCGGAAAGACAATTTACATAGTGTAAACCAGTAGTACGTTTCTGTATTTCTCGCATCCTAAAATTTCCCGCATGAAACAAGTGAATTATGACAAAAACAGTGCAATATGAAACAAAAAATGATTTTTCTCACATAAGTGTTTCTGTACTTTTACTTTGCGAGAATTATCTGTCATTTAAATAATTTTCCAGCAATTATTGGAAGGATGTGAGAACAAGTGTTTCTGTAACAATATTTTGCAAAAAGTTTCTCACAAGAACTGTCAAAATTAGTCATATTTGAAATTGATGCGAGAAAAAAAATTTAAAAAAATGGAGCCCAAATTATGTATGTATGTACACAAGAATGTGTATTATTTTATTTTATTTTAAAAGAAAGAATTTAAATGATAAAAATAAGTATATAAAACACAATTGTTATATTTTGTTATTAAATTTTTTTTAGCCTTTCATTGCTTGTTTTATGAAGGGCTGCCAGATAAATTTGTGAAAAAAACGTCAATATCCTAAGAAAAAATAAAAAAATCGTCTATTTTTTTCGGAAAATTTAAAATTAATTTTGACGAATTTTGTTCGATTTTTCTCATAATTTTAACATAATCAAAAAAAAAAAAAAAAAAAAAAAAAAAAAAAAACATTATGTTCATGGGTAAAATACATATGTATTTTATACATACATAAGCTTGAGGTCTATTTAAATAAAATTATTTATTTTATTTCCTTTATCCGATAAGAGTTTAAAATTTCAGATTGTTATTTTTCCCTGCAGAAATTACACAAAGAGTGACAAAATATCATATTGAAATAAAATAAACACTTTTGGACAAAGTAAAAGGCAAAAATTTCCTAAAGTGCATTGACTGAAAAATGGGGTAATAGTTTAATCTTTTGATCACACAAACAAATCTATTAAATAATCCAAGCAAATAAAAATTAAACAGTTTCCTTTCGAAATTTTGCTTTTGCCGATACATTTTTTAATCTGCCTTGTTTTTAAAGATATCGGTTTTCTGTGGTGCCTAATACACAAACATATAAAACTATTTAAAATTATTTTATTTCAAAGACTGTATCGTCACTAGAAAAAAATCAGCAAATTTTCATTTTGCCAATTTTGGAACAAAAAAAATCGTCAAAATGTCGATAAATCTTTAAATCTGGCAGCCTTATTTTTATTATATATATTTCATTCGTTGACGTTTCGCTTGCATTTGACACTTAATTACTGGAAGTATTCCAGTTAAAACAGAATCTGTGTTGTCTGTTTTCGCATTTAAATACAGAAACACTTTTTTCTCACAAATCGAGAAACGATGAAATTTTTTGTTTCACACTTAATATGAGAAAATTTGCGATGCGAGAAATACAGAAACGAGCTACAGGGCTGTGAAAAACTAGTTCTTACTCCACCTCCGACTCCAACCGCTAAAATTTGTTAAGTCCGACTACGACTTCTACTCTTACATTGATGCTAAATGTTAATGGGACTGTTCCTTATTTGACTTTGAATCCTTTTTTTTAATGCACTACTTTTAAAATGGTTAAATATAACAAGAAAATTATTCTATAATAATTTCCAATCGATATTTTAAATATTGCTTCGCCAATTTCAAAGAATTTTTATTTTGGAAAATTTTAGAACATTTTTTTTTAATTTGTGATACCAAAAAATTTTGGAGTTGGAGTCGCAAGTTTTCGTGGATAGTTCGACTCTAACGCGACTCCACAGCCCTGGTATCAGCCCAGACTAATAACAATTTTAGCTTTTGATTTAAAGCTATATTTTTATAAACAAAAAACGCAAATTCGATTCTCAGATATCCTGCCAAAATATGTCCTTAAATTTGCTTATACTACACCTTTTTTTTTGGCGATTTTAGTTTTATTAATACATACTACTGTAAAGTAGAAATAGGGGAATTTTTATTAATGTCCACCTTAAGCAAATCGGCAGGCGTTCGCTCTTTTGCCAAAAATATTTTACAACAAAGCTTCGATTATAATGACAATGTTGCGCTAAATTAAATTTTTCAGAGCGTCGGTTGTGTGTGGTCCAGCGGCGTTAAATCACAAGAACTAGGCGCCAAATTGACACTGTCAGAAAATTCTCATGCAATAACTGAACTGTTTGGCCGGCTGTATGGCGCCGTAATTTAGAAAAATTTTCACCATTTTAATGGTAACTTTTCACAATTAAAATTCGCTGCCCAAGAGTGTAGCGTTCCATATTTTTAAATTCTATTGTTTTCACTAAATTAATGCCAAAGGATGTCATTTACTATTTACTTTCTAAACTAAAATATCCTTTACTTTAAAAATCTTAATTTTGAGTTTTTTTCACTTCTGTCTGTGGGGTTTTCATTTTCTAGTTTAAGATTGTTTATCATAAATTTTTGTTATGTTTAAAATATCTTCACCCATTCTGAAGAAAAGTTACAAAAATTTCTTGAGAGCGATTACAAGCATAACCACGACACAAACAAAAAACAAGAAGATCTTATTTTGTTTTCCCGATCTCCGATTCCAAAAAAGTCTGTCTATTGTCGGAACAAAAAATTGCATTCATAGTCACGTTCTAATGCTCTCTCTTCCGTTGACTTTAACCTTAGCTGCCGTTTAGTAATATAATATTAATTTCAAAACCGTTTTGATTCTCATCCCAATGTGCCATATAATTTACTCGTAGAAAATGTAAGTTCTAAGTCCAAAAAATTTCATTTAAAAAAAATTAAATGGTTTTGATTTTTCGATCACTATCTATTAAACTTATATTAGAATTCTTCCCCTTCCTTAACAATTCCTTCTCGACAAACCTACTCCGTATTAAATGCAGGCTAGCCAAATGTACGTGCGTATTTAAGCTCGTACTGGTTTTATAGAGTTGCTGATAGTGATTGTTACTTAAGGCTGATAAGCAATTTTTTCTTTATTTTTTGTATTTTATTTCTCGATTTTGTTTTATTTTTTCTTTACTTAATTGCTGTCTGTCAATTGCAACTGGTGTTCTGGCATAACACCAGTACAACTACTTTCTTGCTCTTTCCGTCTCTTACTCTTGCAATACGTCTGTAGCTGGGCTAAGAAATATCTGCCACTGATGTCGACGGTGATGATAATGATGATGATGAAGAAATATTTGAACGAACATACAGAACAGTTAAGAGAATTTCACCACCTTTCTTTCCCTGAGTTGCGTTTTGTTTTTATAAGATTTAATTGATGCTGCCACAATGAGTTTGCACTTTTGCTACAATTGGTTGCATGAAATGATCAATTTGGTGTTTATGTTTGCGAGAAGTTTTTTTTCCTCCTTAAATACACCTTCCTTTTCTTGTAAACTTGTTATCCTTATTATCGCATTTTGCGTTTTTCAAGAATCTTTTATTTTTTGTAATTAATTTCTTTCTCTTCTAGTTCTGCTCTTTTAATAGCACTGGATTGTGGTTGCCTGCAAAAAGGAATAAAAAAAATTATGAACATTAAATTTTTCTATTTCATTTATTTATTATAAAAAATAATTTTTTTCCCCACTTATATGGCCAAAGTTTTCAGGATATTATGGTTCATCATCATAAATCAAAATGAAGGTAGAAGAAATATGAAAAACAAAATAACTGAAAATAATATCGTCATCCACATCCTCAACATCATAGTCATTACGACAATTGTTTTTTTTTTTTTTTTTTTGCTAGATGTTGATTTTTGATGATGAAATTTTTTTCATTCAATTAATATGACTCTCATAATTCAAGGCAGAAAAAATATTATTTAATTTACTGTTTAATTGCTTCATATTTACCAGAATTAAACTGATAGTTGCTAATTACACTTAGCATTATATATGTACATATATGTATATACAACTATTCACACTATAAGTGTGAATAGCTGTTCATTATTTTATATAGGTTCATTAGGTTCATTATTTTATATAGGACTGAATTGTATTTAACTCATATAAAAAGAAGTATATTCAAAGAATTTATATGAAACTTAGGCTTTAAACGTGGATGGTTACTATTCGTCGAATCAACGAAGCTCATTTTTTCAACAGCGTTAGCTGATGACTAAATCTTTAAAAAACTTATAAATTTTAACACAAAAATTAGTTAAAATTCTTATAAAATTTTCGGAGAGCAAAAAACTTTTATGTTTTATGATTTATTTTATTATATTTTCTAATAAAATGCTTATCTAAAAAAATTTTCTGTTTTTTTTAAGTTTTTCGATTCGACAAAGAGTAACCTTAATGTACTAAAATGAAGAGTAACATATCAGGGTGAATTTTGAGTTAGAAGCATACCAACGGAAGAACTAGTCTATGTGTCCCACTTATAATGAAAATGTTTTGCCGCTGTATTGGTGAGAGAATTTTAAAGTACAGGCGAAAGCATTTGTGGCCCACGATATCGACACCTATCGTTCGTTTGGATTTTCAACGACAAACAGCTGATTTGCACCCCACTAACAATTTTTAGCGCGACAAGTCGACCGACAATGCAAGGTAACGAAAACGTAACAGTTTTCGTACAAATCGTGCGCTTTACTGTCATATATTTTGCGACCACTTATTTCAAAATCAGTCACTTGAATTGTGATTGTTGACAAAGGCATTTTGTTAAAATAATACTCTCTTAATACTCTAAGACCAATAAATATTTTTTTAATTTAATATTTATTTTAAGCCACTTAAAAACGTCGATTACATCCTATGGTGGTCCATAGGAAACGCCGATACGTTTCGTGGGGTATGGACTGTGTTCATGGGTTGATGTGTAGGCTACAGCCTCAGAATATTAGCCAAGGATCGCAACACCTTGCTGATAATCCCAGCGAAAATGCCGATTGCGCCCCTCAGGTGATGGAGTTCATTAGTGTATGGTGGCCTTGGGATTTAGCTCATAAATATCAGCCAAGTATCCAAACAAATTGATGATATTATACAGATTATAAAAAAAGATAAAAAAGTCGTAAATATTTAAACAAAAAAAAAAGCACTTCTAACCATATAAAATTCCTTTTCATATTTTTCAAACGTTATAAAATTTTCATTTATTTATATTAACAAAATGTTAAATTTGCACAATAATTAACTAAACTACAATACAAATTTGAATTTGCTAATTTAATTGAAAGCTTAATTTGAATCCGAATGAATTTACATTCACAAATCCCAAAAAGATATGACTGATAAAAATTTGTAAATCACAATTAAAATAAAATTGAGACAAAAAAAACATAATAATAAAAAAAAAAAATGTTTAATTTTAATACATGATGACAGTGGCGCCTTAAGTTGTCAATTCGTCTAAGGGCATATCATCATTAAAACAGAAAACAGGGATGGGAAATCCGCTGCCTTCGGCTCAGACGTGATCACCAATTATAAAATTGAATCATTTATTTCGAAAATAACTCAGTTACAAATTTTTGGAAATTGGGTTTTTTGCTATTTTTGGAGGTACATATGTGTCGTTCATTGTAACAGTGAACTATCTCCTTGTAATTAAATTTCGAGAAAACGAGCGTTTACTTCACTCTTATATTGAATATTTTGCAGTTTTACTTCTGCGAGTAAACAATTAACTTCATCTATGGGGTTTTGGTGCAAATATTGCAGTTGCTTCACTGTTACTACGAAAGATATGACTAAATGTGATACTATTCTACAAAAATATGTTTTTATTAAATATATGGAGTTACACCACTTTTACAATAAACGACACATATATCCCTTTCAGACCTGACGCTAAGCTACTTGGAATTTGGACTTAATTTTAAGAATATATGGTCTCTATATCGTATGAAAATATAATCAATGCTTAGGTTTTACCATTTTTATATCGTTCAAGGATTTTTAGGACACGCACAATTAATGCATCTCGTTTTAATTTTTAGCCAAAACGCATTTTTGTTGCAGCAAATGACTTCAGTTGGCTTGAAACATTAAAATTTACCATTTTGTTCAGTTAAAATATGCCTACTTCACTATTTGTTAACGATTAGTATTTTTGTAAGTGAAAACACAAGTTTCTTTTGCGGCTGACTTTGACAAAACTGAAATGTGAAACGAAAATTTCTTAATAACTAGTAACGGTAAAGTGAATAGCGGAATAATGTGAGAAACAAAAATAAAGAACAATCAACGTAATCAATGCATGCCGGTCTATTTGACATTGGTCCAATAGAAGCGAAAATATTGAGACCGAAATCCACCCGCACAATCGATGCATCACGGTCTGAAAGGGATATAGACCGATATACTGTGAGGATTAAGGATGAAAGGTAGTATACCCCTCCAATAGCGAAGAAAAACATGTGGCTTTTAAAATGAATTTCGAAAACGGCTCACCTCCATATTTATTATGTGTGTTTTAGTCAGCAATGGAAAAACACTTTGCATTAAAAATGTCTGCAAAATTAATTCTGATTTTGCCATTATTAAAAAATCTGAATGGTGAACACCGTTTCAGGAGAAAAATATAAATTAATATACATTTTCTTTTCAATACTTCATTTTGAAAATGAGTGAAAACATATTGCCGATTTCCAAAATTTTTATGAAGACATTCTGCAAAGGCCAACCGACATGTATGCAAAGGCAGATATAGATGATATATTTTCTTTTTTTTATGTTATGAATCTATGTGTTTTCTAAACTGTGATCTTAATAAACGGATAAAAATGTACCGAAATGTTCATATTATTCCTTTATATTGAAAAGCTTTTGTTAATAATGTTAATAATGCGAATGTATGTTGTGAAGCCTCCTCCATTTTCGAAATAACGGTATATCTCGAAAACAAGATCTAAACTAAAAAAACGGTTAGCACCACTCTATTCAGCATACCCGAATTATGTTAAAACGCCATGTGCGCATCTTGTCTGTTTTTTCAACTAGCATAGTGCTATTATCAGGCCTGTCATAGAATTCCATTCCGATCGAAAGTGGTTTTAATTCCGTATTTTGCATCTTCAGAAAACGAAAAATTTTTTCGGAATGAAACCACTTTTGGTTTTCTAAGTGGAATTGATTGTTTCAGTATTTTATAACCGAAAAAACTTCTTAAAACTATTTTTTATGGATAAATAAATGTTTTTTATGATATAGATTGAAGAAATAACACACTTTTGATTTATTTATTTTACTTTATATTGATTTTATTAACAACATAATAAATTCTTTACCGTTGCGTTGCCACCTTTTTTTCCTCACAAACCACTTTTTGCATTTCTACGCTGAACATTGCCATACTTAACACAAAAATCATATGGTTTTTATGTAAAGTTGCCATATCCAATTGTAAAACCCGAGTTGTTATAAAAAAATCACATTTAGCAAAATCGATCGGAATCTGAAGAAGCTAAAACTAAATCGATCGGAATTGAACATACGGAATTAAAACCATTCCGATCGGAATTTGTGACATGCCTATATAACTTTTTTATGATATTCTGGTTTTAAAAAGAAATCAAATGTCTGCTAATTTATATCTGCAAAAGTACTTACTACTTAAATATGTATACTTAAAAGCAGCCCCTCTGTAGACATAAAGAAAATAGAAATGATTGTTTGTTAAAAACTCAATTTTGTCCTTGAAAAATTTCTAAACATCGAAATTGATCCATATGCCCGGTGCTTCAATAATTGCAGAAGTGATAGAAAACAGAAAAGAAAAAAAATAAGTTAATGCTTTTTTTTGTTTATTTTCACATTTTGTTCTTGTTAGGTTTGTAAACTGTAAGAAATATAAAAAATTTGTTATCTAACAGGTTTTTTGTCTATTTTAAAGACACAACTTAAGAAACAACAGGATTCTCTATCATTTGAAATATTTTTTTGAACGTTTCTTTTATGTAAGTGCTCTAAAATTAGTAATAGCACCTCACTGTTTTGAAACGAATTTAAAACGAAAATTTTTGCATATTACGTTTTCTATAGAAGGTAAAAAAGTTTTCCTTTTCACTTTCGTACGAAATTGGTCTCTGTGACACATCTGATTTTTAATAAAATTAAGAATATTTGGTAGCACTATATATTTTTGACATTAACTGGGCTCAGGTGCAAAAATAGCACTGATTGCTAAAATCATTCGCAAGCTGAGCTGCAAGTACGAAAAAGAAGTTTGTGTTAGTGAAAACTGTGAGTGTATTGAGTTTTTCGAACTAGCACGTACATGTGTAAATCTCCAGATTATGTTGCAAACAAACATGGAAGTAAATAAAAAAATGAGCGAATACTAAGTTTGTCATTCCGTGTTAAACTTTTTTAATGTTCACCTAAGCCTACATCATTTCCATCGTCATAACTCAAAAACATTAGTTTAACATAAAACGACTTCAAAGTCCTTAAATTAAACACAACATAATGGAAAAAAAATATTATCCTTCTCTCAAGAGTTGAGTGAGAACACCGAGGGAAAAAACATGTTTAAATAACTATCAAACAAAACTATTTTTAAAAAAAAAATTTAAACATATTATGTTTAATTTAACCATATTATTGTGACCGACGACCATATAATGGTTAAATAAGTCATCCATTAAGAAAGCACAACCATATTATGGTTGCATCCGAACATGTTATGGTTAATAATAACTATAAGAAGTTTACGTCTTACAATAGCATGGTTGGTTTTCAACCATAGCATTCCAGCAAAAACTTAACTTCCAATGCTATTTTTAATGACTTCCTGAATTCATTACTTTGTAGCTGTATTCGCCACTTTTTGCATTATTAGTAATATATTTAATAATAACTTTCTTATTATATCTTAAATAAATAATAAAAGAATACATAACAAAAGAAGACTTTAATATAATAATTTAAATAAGTTATTATTACATGATTTTAAAGAATTATTTAAATCAATTTGCAATATATTCGATTAATATTTGTTAGACATACGGTAATATCATAATATTTTAAGAATAATTTAGATGTGAAATACATGGGAAATCCAAAAATCAATTATATGTATGTAAATATATAAGTACATAAATATGTTCCAAAATTACCTCCACAATATATTTTTGTTATAAGAATACTACCAGTGATATCGGTCTAATTTAAACGATGGTTTTTTGAGGAGCATAATCAGGCCTATCACAGAAATTGTTCGGAATAGTTTTGAATCCGTATTTTGATTTCGATCGATTTTGCTTTACCTTCTTGAGACTTTGATCGATTTTCGTAATTCCGACAAATTTAAATTGTTTTATTTTTAAGTTAAATGTGGATATATCGTGTAAACCAAAACAAAAACTTTTTTTGATCGAAATATTAAAAGTGATTTCATTCCGAGAAAATTTATCGATTTTCGTTTTATGAAAAAGCTGTCTCGGAATTAAAAAAAACTTTCGATCGAAATTGATTTCTGTGACAGGCCCGGCCCGTATATTTTTTACATATTGTTATTACAGTGTTAGAGCTATATGTGCAGCCAAAACACTCTTTATTAAATGTTTTCTTACATTTCGATAAATTTATAATTGTATACACTTTTTCAACAAAAATTCCATACGATTCCAGAGCAATTTTAATAAGTGTGTTTTATACTTTTTGAAAGTACTTTTTTGTTGTCTATTTTGGTAACTACATATTTTTATAAAACTTTTAAGTATAAAATAAAGTTATTATTTTTTAGGTTGTAATTGGTCAAATTATAAAGGATTACTTTTGGGACATCGCGAACAAAAATAAGTACTTTTTCTGTAGAAAAATAAGAAGTCTTTTCCTCAAGTTCTCATTATTTTTCTGCTTATTTTTTGTTGGAATGTTGCTCTTGAAAACGAGGAAAATTATATTGTTAATTGAAAAACAAATTATTGTCATATTGAACCATAATATGTAAAGAGGCAACCATAATATGGTTGTGGCTTCCTGATGGAGGACTAATGTAACCAAATTATGGTTGTCGTTGACCAATAATATGGTTAAATTAAACATAATATGTTTAAAAATTTCTTTAAAAATTATTTTGTTGGAGGTGACCATATTTAAACATATTTTTTCTCTGCGTGTATACAATATCTTAATAAGAAATATTTTCAATATTTTCATAAGAATTACTTATGTACTACGAATAAGTGGTATTAAGTCAATACTTCCGATTTTTGGCTAATGGCGTCGTTACAGCAAATTAACGATATATTCTAGGTCTATGAATAATTCCAAGTCGATGTAGCTATGCCCGTCTGTCTGTCCGTTTGCTGAAAACACGCTCACTTTTGAAAAACTCAAAATTGTTTCTGTACTCCTAAGTAGCTTAAGATTTAAATCCAGCCCCAATCGATTTAGCAAGAAAAAAAGTTATGAACCCATTTGTAGAACAACCCCCTTTAAAACTTACATAAATAGGGAATGACCCGATTCTCATTTCTTTTTGCACAAATTAACAAAATGCGGCAAAACACTTGTTTTGACGCTAAATAAGTTTTGTGGATCAAAACCACGTTAGTAAAAAACGCTCTATTAATGTAATAAATATTAAATAAATTTTGAATATAAATTAGTAACAGATCATAAGAAATATATTCCTCACAAATATTTCCGCTGCTATTGTTATTTCAGTTCTAATAAAGTAAAAAATATTTAAAGACACAGTTTCATTATACAAAAACAAAAAAAAAAAAAATGTCAACAGCATTTTATTGTTTAAGAGTGTCCTTTTTTGCTTTTCAACTTTCTCCATTTTTCTCCACTTGATTCCACTTGAGTCTCAATATATACGAAATAAATCTAAAATACTTAGTAAACTGAATGAAATTAAAATAAAGAAAACCGATTTGGCAAAAATATTGTATTTCTTTGTTGGCTTACAAATAAAATGTTCTTATTGTCTAAAAAAAAAACCTTAATACTATTACTCCCCAATCCTAGCAAAAATAAGAAGCAAATTTCACTCTTCATTATTATGATGGAGAAAAATAAAACGAAAAATTAAAGAAAAACAAAACAGTTTGAATTCTAAGTCTCATCAAATATGGGATTGTAAAAATGAAATGAATTATTTATTTAGCAAATAAGAAAAAATGGAGAGAAACTGGAGCAAGACATCGAGTTTTTGTTTCATTTACAAGCAAAAAAAAAAACGATTATATTGACGGCAACATATTAACAAAACAAAAAAAGATAAAAGATAAAATATCTTGTAAACTTTTAAAATATCTTTGGAATAGCAAATTTTATTAAGTTTTACAAATGTTTTTAAAAAAAGTAACTTATCTAAATAGTTAAAAAAAGCCCACATTTTTCTATTAATGGCAAATTATTATAAAGTTTCCACACAATTTCCCATGAATAAAATTTTTTTTAAAAAAATTACCAATAGCAAATTTCCTCAAGTTTTACAAAATTCTCAAAAAGTAGCAAGTACTTACAATATTTTTTGTGAAGAAAAATTTTCACGAAACAGCAGATTGTTTCAAATTTTTCTATGAATTGCAAATTTTTATAAAATTTTCAAATAAAAGGAAGTCTTTCAAACATTTTCTATGAACAGCAAATTTATATAAAATTTTCAAATAAAAGGAAAATTTTCAATGAATAGCAAGTTTTTCAAAAAATTTATCCAAATTGCAAATTTTGGCAAAACATCTTATATCAAATTTTCCTACAATAAAAGATGAAAATCATTTTCTATAAAAATAAACAAATTTTTACAAAATTTTAATTTTTCTTTTTTTATCAATAGCAAGTTTTTGAGAAAATGCCATAAATCGTAAAATTTCTTATGCTTACACAGAAAAAGTTTTTTTTCAATTAAAAATAAAATCAGTTTTAATTAAAAATTTAATCAAGTGTATTAAACTTTTGCTTATATCAACAACATATGTAACTGCAGAAAATGTCGTTAATATAAAAAAATATTTAATTGATACCATTAATTTGTTTACTTGCGCTTATTTCATTAGTTTTGTTAATTATCAAAAAAGTTATTTTTTGGGAATACATAATTTTTTATTTAAAGATTTTGTTTGTTGTGCTTAATTCCCAATTTTAATAATTAATAAAAATACTGAAATTAATTGTTGCAGGATAAATTTTCCTATGCACATTTCACTGGTTGCTAAGGCCAGATCATCAGGAAACATTCTCCTAAATAATTTTAGAAAAGCCAAAGCAATCAGCAAATAGGACTACAGAGGGAATGAGAATTACATACACTCAAAAAGTCTTATTTGCAACGATATCAAAGTTTAAACAAAATACCAACAATAAAACAGTGAGTTTATCTTTTCTGACAGCTCCCACAACAATTAATTGAAATTCTCCTAACATTAATTGCAGTTGTAAGTGGGTTAAGAAAAAACATAATTAAGAACAAAAACAAATTGCTTTATTGATTTCGCAAGAAAACAAAATCTTTTAATGAAATATATTGTTAATTAATATTACAAATTTTTTAATTGAAATTAATTTAAATTTTTTTTCTGTGTATAAATTATTCCTATGAATAGAAAAATTTTCCAGGAGTAGCAAATGTGTATAACATTTTCGATTAATTTAAATAGAACATTTTATATGCTATGTGATGTCCTACAGAGCGGTCTTATGCACGTTTTCAAATAAGCTGGGGCAAGAGAACTTGCAGTAAGTCCAAGGAAGACGGAATTCGTCATATTCACTCGTAAGTATAGGACGCCCAACTTCCGAGCTATTATCCTGAATAACACCGAAATAAAATTGGCACAAAACGCGAAGTATCGGTAGATAATTTTCGATGATAAGTTCAGCTTTAGACAGAATTTCACGGAGCAAGGGAGGAAGGCAATATGGTCATTGGATTGTCTACTGGATCTACACAACCATAATCCGTCCTTTCTTTCTATACGGCATGCTCGTATGGATAGTCAATCTTGGATAGAAGGATTGACTTAGGAAGACTGAGGAAGGTACAGAGAATGTACTCGCTACAGGGGCGCTTCGCACCACTCCAATCGATGTTCTCAATGTTTTCCCCTATCAACCACCGTTGTTTCTGGTGTGGAAAAAGAAGCCGATAAGCTCGGAATTTCGTATCTAATTCATTAACGAAGCTGGTATGCTAGGAGAAACTGTATTCCACGCAAGAATATACTCAAGGGAGCGCAATATTAATTTATCTCGAAGACTTCGAAACTACTGTAGCGTTTTCCAGGCAGAGATCCTTGTGGTCAAGAAAGCTGTAGACTGACTCTGAATATTTGCGGTATCAAAGACTGCTGTGAATATTTACATGATAGCCGTACCGCCGTTTGTTTCTTGGATTCGCTTGCCATGAGAACGTGAACAGCCATTGACTGCCGCTCTGAGTAGTTTATATCAGGATCAAATGGATTCTAGGCCAAAGGGATATACTGGGAAACATTAGGGCATATGAGTTTGCTAGACTTTGTACTACCTTACGGATTCCACTGGATTTTTAAGGCGTTAGAATGCCTCTAATCACCTGCAAACTCGAAATCGGCGAGCGACTATCGATATTACTAATGATAGGTGGGCCGCAAACCATGGATACAGCCTTGCCAGGCAATTATGGCTCAGTATGTATAGCTGACACTATGATTACTGCAGCAGCTGTGATGAAAAAAATGAGAAAGAGGACATAGAACACCTTCTCTGTCACTGCCCTGCAGTGGCTGGATGGCGACTTGCTGAAAAGAAATGTCCCAGCTTTGAAGGATTGTATGATATTTCTGACATTTAATTGGAGTGCATTTAAAACTTCGTTTCAATGTCAGGTTGGTTCTGCGGTGAGGGTTCTATTTAGGGGAACTCCATGGTACCACAGTGGATCATTGAGTCCATGTGTGTCAGATGGATACTGTGAATAGCAAATTAGTTTTAACTAAATTTCCTGTGAAGAGCAAGCACAGTAGGTGCTAAAAAATCTTAGCTCTTAGCAATTCGAATTTAAAATCAAATAAAATAATTAAACACTCTGAAATAAGAACTAGAACTTACGACTTTTTGTTTTTTCCATCTCCGTTAAAAAAATCTAAAGCTGGTAAGAAAATGTATTTATGGATGAATCTACATACGTGGTTTAATAGTGATAGTATTTCGTTACACATTAGCGAAAGTAATTACCTGGAAGTCCTGTCAAAATGCCGCTAGTTCTGCAAAAGAATTTGATTTACTACATAGCAACTAACCAGGCTTTGAGCGCTTCGCTACGATATCGTTTTATCAGAATTAGGATATCTTTAAAAACAAACCAAAATGGCCGGCTACAATAACCAGAGATTGAATGAGAATTCAGAAGAACTTTAAACTATGTGCTTAAAATTTAAACTTTTGCTTACATATGATGGGCTTAAAGCACAGGGCGTTCAAGTACTTTTTTTAAATTGAGATTAGGTATGGATTTAGGAGGTGAAGTTTAGAGCAGTACAGAGAGCAAGAGGTGAATGTGGAATTCTTATCCGGTAGCGAGGTATGGCAACGAATTCTAGCAGTTGCCAATAAAATAGCTGTTTCTCTTGGAGCGCAGGGGGTATATGAGCATTTAATCTAAATTTTTTAAAGAATGCACTTAAACTCCTTGCGCATTAAGAACCTCATATATATTTGAATTATGTAAATGAACTAACAGCCTGTTTTTGTAGTAAAAAAAATTGGTTTGGGAAATTACATTGAAAAAACAATAAAAAACTCTTATTTTTTTTTTTTTTTTTAATACAAGTTTTTATTTTACTTCCGAAAACAAGCAATAAGTCATTTTGTTGTGTTACCCTTTATTAAATTAAAAAAAAAAATTATGAAACGATTAGTATAGTTCTATTATTATGGTCAAATTCACATTTATTTTTATATTAGAAAATAGGCCAGAATAAGATATATTCGGCAATTTGTTCCTTTTTTGCGAGGGTGTACTGTATTCACAAAATTTGCATAAGTAGCAAATCTTTGCAAAATATCCTAAAATAAAAAATTTTCTCCTAATGGTTTTCATTTTTGTTAACTATATTTACAAAAGAACTTAACATTTTTGCTGTTTAATTTACATGAATAAAGAAATCAAATTCAACAGAAATTTATGCTTTAAAAAAAAAAAAAAATTAAGGCAAACTACAAACAAAAGAAATGAAGTTTTCCGAAAAATATTTTTTATAGCTTATAAAATTTCTATTTATTTTTTTATTATAACTTTTTTTAAATACAGTATGGTATTGGGTCATTTTTATACCCTCCACCACCACTAGTGGTGAATGAGAAGAAATTTTTAAGAATACTATTTATTTTAATTTAATTCATTTATATAAGACTAAAATGAGTTGCTTTAAATTTTCAACAAAAAATATATTTTAAATCAGTTTTATACTTCCTCGTAATTTCAATTTATTAATATACATATAAATTTTTTTTTTGCAATATTCCTTAAGAACAAATTTCGAGTAACCAATTTAATTGATTAAATTTCAAACAACTAATTTAACTGAATAAGACAGATGTTTTTATATATTTCACACCAAGTATTTAATAGACTTAATGTCAATTTAGTATTACGGTTAATGAAAATGTCTACTTAAAATTACAACATCGATGAACCAAAAATTCGTTTGTTAATAAAATTAATTAAACTGCCTGTTAGTCGATATCTAACGACAGAATTTCCTTAAGAACAAAAAGAAATGCTACTAAAGGTATCTTTACATGGTAATACAAAATATTAAGACCTTGTAAAATTTTAATATGTATTAAAAAATTCTCTTCTTTTTTAAGAAAAGAGAACAAAAGTTTGTTGTCAGTAATTTTCATGTTTACACGGAAGGCATAAGTAAAATCATCAAAGCAAAGATATTAAACAGCTGATTTAATAACAAAAAAGTTAGAAAAAAACGGATTTTTTTAGAAGCTTTTTTTTATAACTTCTTATTAATAATGTATAAAATAAATAATTTGTTCACGTTCGAGGTCTTATTTATTCTCTAATTTCTTTATTTTTCAATAAGTCGACATTCTTTGGATGTCATATGCAGGAATTACGTATCACAAAAATACACAACAATTAGTTTGCATTAGTCTATTATTGAATAAGATTAAAAAACAGACCTTGAGCTTGAACAAATTATTTATTTTATAAATTATCCCCCATATTCACAAAAAATGTTTTTTATTAAAAAAAGGTTTATTAAACAAATTTTCATAGACAATTCGTTTCATAAACCTGCTATAAACCTTAAATATTTTTTTGGAAAATGAGGGTATAATAAAAAAGGTCGAACAACTAAAAAAACATAAAAGGGACTTCTAATTAATTTAATTTTACCACAAAATAGAATTTTTGTGCAGGTTTGTTTATTGTTTGTTTGGTTTGACGGTACGAATTAAACAGTATGAAAATTTCCTGAGTTGATTTTGCTTGTTTTAGTATTATTATATAAAAATAGTGATACCTTCAATAAATACTGTTTATGCTGTACATTTTTACTTTATGTGCTGTTTCTAAATAAGAGGCAACTGATTGCGTAGTAAAATGTATATGAAAATCACACAAAAAAAAAACAGAGTGCTTTCATATAAATTTTACTACACAATCACTTGCCGTTCATTTGAAAACAGCACATTAATATACACCTCTGGTGTGATGAGAATACATAAGTTTCTAAGCTGGTTTAGAATATAAACATTTACCGTCAAATTTACTTGTCAAATTTTGTATCCGTATTTTGTTCTACTCTGTCGCAATACATGTATTGCCATGTAAAGATACCTTAACGAAAGAAAAGACGGGATTGAAAATATCTTAACTAAAAGTAAGTCTTAATGCTAATAAGTTAACTTTTAAGTTTATTAAAAAAAGTATCTAACAAATTAAAAAAAAATACTCCTAAAAATTGTAATTTTTCCTGCATCTGTTAAATTTTCTTTATTTTATTTACATTTTTATTTCTATATAAAATTACTTAGCCGGTTATTTGCTTCATTGAATTTTATATTCACGATTGAATTAAAAACAAAAAAAAAAAAAAGAACAATCAAATTGAAAAAAGTAATAAATGTTGTCACTCTCAACAGAGTCACATATATATACATACACATTTACACAACTTTGTAAGAAAGCCATTGATTACGCCTGATGTAACCCCAAAAAGCGTCGCGACAAAATCTCATTCTGCCAAATGTTTTAAAACAATCTTCACCTTCTCCATTCGTTCCTACTTCAGAGTCATTTATTTATTATTCCCCCATTTCTTTATTTAGTGGCACAAACACAATCAATGCCTTTTAATGTTTGTCACAATTCAAGGCAAAATGAAAAACAAGAGGCACGTTAAATGGCAAATGGATTTAAATTCGTTTAAAGTCTGATAATAAGATTTTTGTTAATTGCCTTTAACTTATATTGGTAAGAAAAACAATTAAGTAAATTTATTTTGGAGTCGCAACCTTTAAAATTTGCTTTTAAAGAAAATGTAGCGATTCTATAACTTTTTTTTCACACATTTTCCCATATATATTAATTTTTTTTGGCAAATTTTATATACAAATTTTAACTAATAAACTTAAAGAAACATTATCTGTAAAGACCTCAGTTTTAGCAAACTGTTTCTTAAATACTATTTTTTAACTGTTTCAGATTTTGTCGTTAGCTGTATACCTATTCTCATGTTTTTAAAAATATTTTTACACCACTTTTAACCCAGCGTGATGGGGGATGGGCAGGGGTGCCAGATAATTTTGATAGTAAATCAGCATATTTTCCAAAACAAAAAAAAAAAAAAAATATCGGCATTACCGGCACCTTAGTTAAAGAAAATCGGCAAATTAAAAATATCCCTTTTAAGGACAATAAAACATATTATTATTAACACAAAAAAAAAAAAACAGAATAATTCAGCATTATCTTACATATAAACAATATTAAAACATAAAAATTAATGAAAAAGAATATTTTTTAAAATAAATTTTGTACATTAGATTACAATTGTTTTTATTGTTGAAAAATTGTTTTCAACATTTTACTTTAACAAATATTTTATGGATACATATTTGAGTTTAATAGTTTAATTAAATCAATTTTGATATCAACATCAAAACAGTTTGCATTATTTAACTTTAAGTAATCTTTTGAAAAAAGAATTCCTTGCAAGGATTAATTTTCCAGGGAACATCGAAATTTGGTTTTATTAAGTTTCACTTGGCTACAAATTTTTTTAACATTTGCGGAAGAATGTGGAAGGACCATAATTTGTTGTATAAACTTTGACAGCACTGGAAACGCAAGCGTAGAATCCCTACGTTTTAAGCCTGAAATTTTTTGTCAAAATGTTTGCAAATTTACTTCAATATCTTTTAAATCTTCTTAAAAATTTAAGCATTTTAACTCTCTAAATTCAGAGTCAAAAATTTCTTTTTCACAATCGCAGCTGGGGAACACTTTCGGAATTTCCATTAAAGAAATATATTCGTCTTTCATAATTTTTTTAGGGCTATCATATTTAAAGATTTTTTTCAAAATCAAAAAGTTTTAATATTTGATTTGCAACTTCTATATAAAAATAAATACAGTTATTCTCTTTTGTTGAGTTCTGATTTTGATAGTAACTCATTAGCCAATAAGCCCAAATACTAATCATAAAGGTTCAAAAAATTCTTTGTGTTCATTAATTCCGTTATGTAAATTTATTTTATAATAGTTTTTTGTAGGTCAAACATGGGAAGATCCCCAAGTGTACTCCAGGCCGAGATCCACGCTATTGATACAGCACACATCAATAGCGTGGATCAACATTCTTAGCAGGGGAATGATAGGAAACAGCATTGTGATATTCACTGATAGCCAAGCGGTCATTAAGGCACTATCTTCCTAGAAATTGTCCTCGAAGTTCGTGGCGGAATGCCGGGGAAGGCTACAGGAGCTGGGCTCAGGGAAAAGAGTGACACTCTGTTGGATGCCGGAACACTCAGGCGGCCCGGGAAACGATAGGGCTGATGAGCTGGCTACGGCCGGAGCAAACACCCAAATGGTGGGTTCCGAGTCCTTTTGTGGGTTAAGTTAGGCCACTACCGAGTCCCTACTGGAGGAATGGGCTCTCAGTGAGCACAGGAGATACTGGGTATCGCTCCCGGGAATGCGTCAGGCGAAGGAACTGATATTTCCCGGGAGTACATTGTAGACGAGGGGAACAGACGGGAACTACGACGGGTGGCTTATCTGACAGACCACCATACGGTCAAGCACCACCTGTTTCGGATGGGCCAGGCAGAGGACCAGGAATGCAGACTATGTCGTGAGAAGAACGAAACCACAGGGAATTTACTGTGTGTCTGCCCGGCGCTGGCATGGGCCAGAAGGATACACTTGGGGCACGGTACGATAGGCGCGTCCCGAGTCGGTGCAACACCGGCAAAAGACCTTCTTGGATTCCTCTGGGAGACAGGTTGTCTTTTGGTCAACTAAAGGGGGGTGGGTACAATAGACCTGGCTTGGTGGCGGTACCGTTTCCTTTGGGAGGAATCTCCCCGCTCTCTCTCTACAGTTTAAAAAAGACTTTCCATTTGGTTTTATAGGTTATGAAAAGTGCTCCAAAGTTGCAAAAATTAATAAATTACACGTTAACAAGCAAAGTAACCGTAGCTTACCGTGTTTACCGATCGGCATATTTGGAGCAAAAATCGGCAAATCGGCACTTTGCTAATTTTAAGGCAAAAAATCGGCAAAATGGCAAAATTGGACTGGGGATGAGTCGAAATACTGCCACTCTATGAATTCCTTTTTGTTTCAAAACCGCACTTCTGTTCTCTATGCTGTTCTCAGTAAATGTTTATTTAAATAAGTCGGACGGCGATTCTACTTCGGGTTACGTGTGATGAAATCTAAAAACGGTAGTAACAAAACATCCCCCATACATTAACAATTATAGTTCGTACAATTTTTTTTGTTGTTTCATAAATATTAACTAGTCAGATTTATAAAAATGTAATGTAATTTACTTTTTTAAAGTTTTTTTATTGTAAAATTTTATTTTGGTTCAAAATAAATATGAATAATTTTCTCTTAGAAAAATTAAGCTTTTTTTCCTAGGTAAGGCCAGATTTAATCTGAATCATATATATAATAAAATATATCGAGTTTAATAAGTGAGTCATTATGACCCAACCCACATGTCGGTGTATCTAAAATCCACCCTCAGACGTGGGGTTAAATAGTTGGCCTAGCATATAAATTTTTTAAAGTTCAAGGATGGTAAATTAATTCAAAATGTTGTCGCTAGATTGTTTCAAAATGTGAAAGTTATTGATTTTTAACCAAACCTTTCCTAAATAAAATGCAAACCGATAGGATGTTTTGATATTTAAAAAATCAGTGCTCCTTTGTTACTTATTATTTCTGTAAATTATGTATAAAACAAATTCGAATTATATACTGCATTTAGATTATAAATAATGCTAGGAACACAACTTGATCGTACGTCGTAAGAACGTAGGACGTTTTGCCGTAGATTTCCAAAAACAGGCACTATTTATCCACAATTCCATCGTAGAGGTATTTAATATAATAATAAAAATATAATAATATTAGAAAAATCCAAATTTATTGAAACTGTTGTTTGTTTGTTCCCTCTTTTTATTTATTTTCAAATATTTAATTTTAAAACACAAAAATTCATTCATTTTAAATTCGTTTTATATTTTTAATTTTTCTTTTTCTATGAAAATAAGGCTGTAACCGGCGTATGAAATACAATTATAAATATGTCGACGTACGATGTAGATACGCTTTTACGTTTGCGCCAACTATTGTGGGTTTTTGCGTTTTATTACACGTTTTTATTTGACAACGTATCTACGTCATACTTAACTACGTTCTTACGGTGCAATTGTGTTTCTACAGTCAATTTGGTCTTTTATACCCTCCACCACCACTAGTGGTGAATGAGGGTATATATACTAAGTTTGTCATTCCGTATGAACTTTTTTTTTACATATAAGACCCCATAAAGTTTATATATTCTGGCTCCTTGAGTAATTCTAAGTCGATTTAGCCATGTCCGTATGTCTGTCCGTCTGTTGAAAACATGCTCACTTTCGAGAAAAATCGGTTCAGTAGGATCAGAACTATGAAACAAAATGTGGAGCCACCACCCTAAAAAAATTTATAATTTTGATACAAAAACTAACATAAATGGTGGAATAATGCACAGAAAGACATTAATTTCGTAAAGATAGCTCCATAATTTACCATAGGCCCCATAAAACCCCTTCTCGCGAAAAACAGTTTAGTAAGCCTAAAACCGCAATAAATAACACTATCATACTACAATTTGGTACGTCACAGTTTTTTGGGATCGGAAATCACACTGTAAAATTTTTTGAAGATCGGTAATTTACACTGCTTCCGGAAAACCGTTCAGTACGCCTAAAACCAAATAAAGCTCACTTTGGGAAAATAATTAAATTCGCCTTAAAACATCACAGATATAGATATTGCGGTAAAATTAGATTCATATGGCCAGAAAAAATATCATGCAAATTTGTGAAATTTACTGGTAACGCTACTAATTTCACTAATTTCACTGCTGTATTGAAATTTATTCTAATTTATTAAAATACAAATTGGCCTCCTAAAAATTATTTTAGTTCGGCTAAAACTTTTTCGAATCATGATACTTTACTCTGGCCAGTTCAAAGTTCTAACAAGAAACGCATAAAACTTTCTTATTGTCGGTCAATAATCTAATTCAGGTCTAAACCGCCACCAATGTAAATACTGGCGTTCGTTTTTGTGAAGATTAGTTAATAATATATATGTAGATATCATATAGAGCCTACTCCTGTCGGTGGAGGGTATCAAAGATTCGGCGCAGCCGAATATAGCACTCTAACTTGTTAAAAAAATTATTATTAAAATTGTTTTTGGGAATACAATTATTTTTTAAATGTTTTAATTTATTGTGCTTAATTCCCTATTTTTATTCTTGATACAACAAATGTAAGAAAAGATAAGCACAATGTGTTATTGTTGGAATTTTGTTTAAGCTTTGATATCGTTTCAAATAAGACTTTTTGAGTGTTTGTAATTCTCAATCCCTCTGTAGTCTTATTTGCTGATATTTTTGACTTTTCTAAAATTTTTTGGGAAATGCGTATAGAAGCAGTTTATCAAGAATAAAAATAGATAATTAAGCAAAATAAATAAAATCTTTTAATATTATTAAAAATATTTAAACATAATTTTTACAAAAAAAAAAAAAAAATTTACTATACATATTAATACGTGATGTTGAAGGTTATATTATAAAAGATTTACTTTTAATAGATTTAACACTAATAATAATCTTTTGAGTTGTAAAAATTTCCAATTTCTTTCACTTTTTTAAAAAACCGTAATAATTTGCTAACTTTGATCGCTCACCGAAAAGAAAGCAAACAAGCAAGTTTTACATGGAGTTCCTCAAGGAAGCGTACTTGGCCCATTGCTATTTATAATTTTCCTTAACGACTTACACAACCTTGGTCTTACTGGTAAAATCTTTATGTATGCTGATGATATTTGTTTGTTTTATCCCTATAAACATGAAACTGTTGCTAAAGCATATATTGAACGTGATGCTGCTTTAATTTGTGAATTTATGAGAATAAATAAACTTGTCTTAAATGCAAATAAAACACAATTATTAAGGTTTAAGCCAAGCCGTTGTAATAGCAATTTTTTCGTTATTGTTGATGGGAGAGAAATTTATGAAGTTAACTCAATTAAATACTTGGGCTTAAATATTCAAAATAATCTTGGATGGAATAGTCATATACTTAACCTGAAAACAAAAATTTCGCAAGCTGTTGGGGTTTTATATAAGTTTAAAAATAAGTTTACTCAGGAAGCTAAACTTTTAATTTATAATGCCACAATCCAAAGTCATTTAAATTATTTAACTATTATATATGGTTATAAAAAAACTGGCGAGTTAAAGGCGCTTCAGCGAATGCAGAACAAGGCTGTTAAGGTGATACAAAATCTTCCATTATTATATCCATCAAACTTACTTTATACTGAAATAAATCCCTCAATTTTGCCTATACATAGTCTCTATAAAGTGCAATTACTCATTTATGTTTTTAAATGCCTTAATAACGTTGGTCATCACACTATTCGGTTCCTACGAAATAATCATGAAATAAATACGAGAAGTAATGGAAGCTTATTAGTACCTCTATGTAGGTTTGAAACAACCAAACAGCGTATAACGTTTATGGGTAGTCGTGAGTTCAATAATTTGCCGCAGAATTTGAAAAATATAACGAGAATATCAGTTTTCAAGAGATTAATAAAAGAATTTTTAAACCAACATGTTGCTTAATATTTAATTTAATAAATGATCTTGCTGATAATGTACAAATTAAAAAAATATATATTTGTTATTTTATTTTTATTGTATTATTAAAAATATTTTGTAAGATTTAGTATTTATATGTAAATTTTTGTATTTTATGAATATTCCTGCCAACTCGCCTCAATAATGCCTTAAGGCGCTGGGGCAACTGAATTATTTTGAATTAATATGAAGAAATTTATATATAAAAAATAAATAAAAAAAAAAAAA
The DNA here is from genome assembly GCA_943735925.1 of Pollenia amentaria. Classification (NCBI taxonomy): domain Eukaryota; kingdom Metazoa; phylum Arthropoda; class Insecta; order Diptera; family Polleniidae; genus Pollenia; species Pollenia amentaria. The sequence continues at coordinate 189,993,245 of OX031008.1, read as the reverse complement.
AAAAAAAACTTAGTTGTTTGATTTTTACAGCTAGTGATGCAGAATTTTAATTACTTTTACCCCTTTACCAAAATTTATTATAAAAACTTTATTTCTAAATTTCAATTCGTCGCCACTTTGACACAATTTGAACCCAATGTGCGTTGGCTTTAATGAGAAGTTACACTATCATGATAATCTTCTGATTTAAAGCATTATTAATGAGTTATCTAACTTTAATTGGTGGAATACTCATTTTTATCTTCTTTGGGTTATTTAGATAATCAGATTTCTTTCGGTATCAATCTTATGCCTAGCTTTTTCGTTACCGCTCAAAGAGGATCTCATAGGGGATAACTTATTTAAATTTAGTTATTTAAATTTAAATAAAATTATAAAATTATAAAATTATGCGTTTAAACAACCAATGCAGACCATATGAATTTGACAACATTTATCGTAGCGGTGCTACATGTTACTTTTTAACTACATATAATACATGGGACACTGATTTACAACTGTTAAGTTTAAACTACATATAAATCTAAGTTTAGTTCAACTAAACCAGCATTAAAACACATACTGATTTATTAGCCATTAGTTTAAGCCAATTTTTATATATTATATATGCTTGTTTTTATAATTGTTGTGTCAGGAGCAATCACTCAATTTCACTCAAAGTTAAATACAATTTTATATTTGCAACAGTTGGGCCAGATGCTATAGAATTCTTCTAAAGTTGTTATTAAAACAAAACATTATAGCTTTCAGATTTTGATTCATAATGTTTATTTTTTTTATAAAACTTTTTATATAATTTATTAAAAAAAAAAAAAAAACTTAACTTTGTATTAATTCAATTTTTTTCTTTTAATTTTTCAGAAATATTCCAATTAGTTATATTAGAAACATTTTTTCAGTTGTCAATAAAACTAACTAAAATAAAATTTAAAAAAAAAATTAAGAAAACTATAAATCGAAAAACTTAAAAATTCTAGAACAAAATGTTTTAAATAAAAAAAAAACTTTTACAATTTATGTATTTCAATAACGAATATATTTTATTTATTATTTTTATATAAAATGTTTAATAAAAAATTCAAAAAAAATCCTTGATACACATTTACAAACATATACAAAATATTTCGACAGGATGTTGATAAAAAAAATATCCTTCCAAAAAAAATCATGTTACTTATTTTTCAAACAATTCAAGCAAAAAGTATGTCAAGACACACAAACCCACCGTAAAAGGAACTGGAAGAAGAGTGAAGACAAAATAACTTTATAATCTGAAAATCTTATAAATTTATAAGTACACACGCATATACAACACACATAAATACAAATACATGAACATGTTAACGTTGTAGAAATATGTGTACAGAAGAGATTGTAAGACATTCATTTATTCATATTCATAATAAACATTAAATACAAAATGAAAACTAGGTCAACATACAAACAACATATAATAATTTAGTACCTTCCTATTATACTCAAAGACCGAACTATGAGTATGTAGTGTGTTTTTATTTTATACAACTATATATACACAGCCAGAAATTGTGTGTAATATACATATAATTACGCATGTTTTCAATTAAATGTGTATGTTTAGAAGACATGGAAACTATAACCCTAGTACAAACATTCAGTTTTAAATTACAACTTTAGATAAGCCATAAATATAATTGACACTTTAGCGTACTTTTAGAAGTTTCAACTACGAAATAAACTAAAACAAGGGCAGGGGGTAACAAACAAATGCCCAAGAGGAATATGATTCCAATTTCAAGGCAAAGCCTCTATATAATAAAGGGTAACCTTTTTGAGAGAATGATTTATCATCGCCCAGCCAAAATGGATTTTAACTGTATCCTATTTCTAATTAAAAACACGCTCACTGTTGTTTGATACGGGTAAAAAGGGATAAATTTTGTACCCTTCAGCAACTAAATAACTTTTAATAAATTTACGGCCAAATTCATAAAAAGTTCTTATTTTAAGCTTAAAGTATGTGTTTAAGTATGGAAGCTTTATTTACGTTTTGTTGGCTTTTTATTGCTAGTGATGCCTGAAACTTCTATTCGGTCCACATGATATTCTATAATTAATATATTTTAATATAATTAAAGACCTCAAAAATTAGTCTTCTAAAGTAAAAATATATATTATTTTATTTTCTGAACAAGATTTTGCCGAAAGGTATTAAAGAAATATTTGTTTGAAACTTTTTTTATATATACAATAAGAAAGTATTCGAATAAAAGGCTTGTTCACTTTTTATATACATCACTTTTATTATGATTTGTTTATTTTATTTTTTCTTTTTTTTTTGAACAATAACTCGTTCTTTAAAACGTAAAAAAAACTAGTTTCAATAATAAATAATAAAAAAATAATATCCCCCGAACATATTAATTTAAATCACATAAAATTTTTTTAAATATATAACAATATACATTACTTAAAATTGGTTGCCTAAATTGAAATAAATTGAGTCCATTATTTTATCAAAATGTCATTTTATTTTTGGTTTAAAGAAGGGTAAATCCCACAATAAATTTTCATACTTTATGAATGGTTTATTAAAGGTTGAATAGACTATTTTTCGTTTATGAATACTAGCACTTGTTGCTTATAAACGGTTAATTAATCATAAATAAATTTTTATGAATACGGCTGTTAATATAGAAGAAAGATTAAACGTACATATAAATATTATTCCAAAAATATTAGGAAGACATTTGGTACCTTTTGGAAATTTGAATATTTAGCGGGTTAAAAACTGTATTTTGCTACTGGCATAAAAGAAAATCTTTTTTTTTAAGACTTACACATTTATCATTGACCACAGCGAATGTCTTAAGGCCAAACCATAATATGCATTAGGCCGCTTAAGTCAGCTTAAGCAACTGTGCGAATACATATAAAACATATGTGGCCAACTATAATGTACTGAATGAAACTTTTCGTTAAGCTTCGACAAATGTAATTTGCTTAAGTAAAGTGCCAAACTGAACGCACATTCCGTACGGAATCAGCTGCTTGTGCGTTGTTACAGAAAATAAAATAAATTAATATGGATAAAGAAAAACAAGAATATAGAAAAAAAAGGATTTTACATATTTTAATTTTGTATCCATTTTTTTATTAATAAGTACGTACATATGTACAACAATCACCAATTATTTTTTTCTTTTTATAACGTTGCTGGCAAATTAAATAAAACAAAAAAAAAAAAGCAAATACAGGGCTGTAATTTTTTGTACTTCTTTATTTGAAGTACTCGCGAGAAGTCAAAATATTGCACAAATATGCAACATGGGTCTTAAGTTAATGTAAGTACATTATGGCCACCTTTAAGTCTCTTTTAATTTTTTTATGCATTTTTGAAGAAAATAGTCCAAAGGCGTTAAATATTTATATATTATATTTGTCCGGTATTGCTCCTGAACATTACCTCGTCCATCAGCTACATACAAATTTTGACCCGAAGTTTTGAAAAGTCTGCCAGCACATAAGTTTCAACATTCATCACACAACAGATGTATTTTTTCGCTAGTTTTTTACCACATTGCGAGCTGGAACCTTCTGCACGTTATACAACTGCAACGCAGCACTAGCTTTGGCTCTGCCTACAAAGGAATCATATCATTTAGCTTTACGAGCTGCTTTTCGGATAGAAATGGTCGGTGCACTTCGAAAGTGTTATTTGACTTATCTTTTTTTTTTTCTTCCTGATCCAGGTTTTCTTTAAATGTTCAAGTATTTTTAAAACTGTTTAAATGCTTTTGAAACAGTGTGACGTTGAACCTTCAGATTTTTTGCTATTTTTTTTTTAGTCCATATTGGATTTTTTTGAAAACTTTTAATTATTTTTTCACGTACTTTATTGCGGTTCATATTGCCCGAATTTACAGTTTAAAATAATTGATTTAGAAACGATAACATCTTGAATTTTTTTAAAAGCTAACGTGATTAAAAAATAATTATATGTTGGACCAAGGAAAAGTGTTGGCTAGAATAATGTGTGCAGGGTTTTCTAACTCACTTCTTATATATCGGGTGATTCGTCGTCAGGTTTGTTATATATAGTTTAATAAAACACATAAGTTTGAAAGCGAACTTAAATTTTTTATTATCGGTTTAAAGAAGAATTTATGGCATTTACTGTTTGAAACTGATATCGTCAAAATGTTGGCCATGACTACGTATGAGGTGGTCCATGCTTAGGGTCCAATTTAGGGCAACTCGTTCGCGCATTGCGACTTGTATCTCGCGAATAACACGAGTAATGGTGGCTTTCAAAACGTTAATCCTAGTGTCTTATTCATGAAGATCTCAGACTTTACATATCCCCAGAAAAAATAGTCGCACGATATAGACGGCCATTTTACTGTAGCAAAATGTACAATTAACCAACCCAAATGATTTCTCAACAAGAACTTATTTCTCGAGCAGTATGTCTCGTAGCGCGGTCTTGTTGAAACCAGAGCTCACCGAGACCAAGCGCTTGAATTATAGGAAGCACATAGTCCGTTAACATTGTACTATAATTACCATTGACCGTAACATTCTGATTTTCCTCATTTTTGAAGAAATATTGACATATAATAATTCCACCAGCTCATAAGCCACACCTTACCATTGTTTTTAATTGATGTAATTGTGGCTCTTGGTACTCTTCGGGTTGCTTATCAGCCCAAATACGACAATTTTGTTAATTAACGTACCCTTTGAGCCAGAAAGGTGCTTCAGCACTGAACAAAATTTCACTATAGAATGCCGGATTTTCATTGAGATACAGCTGAACAACTAAGACAAGCTGATGTGGTGTGAATCTTTCCATGATAACTTCCCAAACGATACTAAACAGGAATGACAACAGTTTGATATGAGTCACACGTGATCTTTAAAAAATGCATATTGAAAATTAAACCTCACGATGAATCACCCTTTATTAAAAGTTTGAAAGATTGAATGTTTGTCAATTTTTAAGTTTATATATTTATGGCGCAATCACGCATAATCCGCTTAATGGAAATTAGATGAGCTTTGGTAGACGAATAGCACATGGAATAGAATTAAACGGGAAAAATTGGTACTTTTTGTCGTTTTGATAAATTTGATATGCAGAGATAGGATATTTCCCACACTTAAATAAAGGACACTTTTTTAAAGGTAAAAATCGGGAAAAAAAATTTGGTACTTTTTAATTTTTAGATAAATTTGGTATGTAGATTGCACATTGTCCATTTTTGAAAACATTGGACTTAATAGGAAAATACAATTGGTACTTTATCTCTTTTCGATTAATTTTGTATGCATACAGCTTCTACTTTCTGGGGGCTTACAATGAGGAAAAAACAGTAGTTCTGGTACTCTTTTACCTTTGGTACTTTTTCTCTTTCAAAAATTTTGTAAAGGGAAGGCATATGTCCCAGAATAAAATATAGGGTAGTTTTTTAAAGGTAAAATACGGGAAAAAATTGGTACTTTTTCTCTCAGAATAATTTGGTATCTGCATATGGTCGGAATATATTTAGGCATCCCTTGCCTTTTACAGCTGCATGTCGGTTTTTCAACAGTATCGAGTGCTGAAAACTTAAATTTATGTGTTGACTAAAAATATATTATATAATAATGTTGTTTATAGAAATATTTTAATATGAAATAAGTACAGATGGCGAAACCTAAATAAAATTTTTGTAAATTTTTTATAGGATAAAACCTTTTCTTCGAATCTTGCTCTAATTTTCACTTGAAGGATGTCACGGATAAAACCTAGCATATATATATAAAATTGTAAGGCTGACTTCCAAAACGTACTAATACAAAGTTTATTTACAGTTTTACTACTGTACGTGTACAAAGTACCGAAACAATGCAACTTTGTGTTTTTTTTATTTAAACGTTTTGATGCAATGCAAAATATAAAAAATTAGAATGTATTGTTTGCAAATTAATTGTTATATGTCACAAAGCATTAATTTTAAGCCTGATGCCCTGATTGCTTTTTTGCTACATTACTAATGCTTAACAGTGATGTTTGTAAAGGGTTTACTCTATTCTAATACAAATCAATTGACGTTTTGGAAGTCAGCCTAAGTGCGTTCAGTTTATGTGCAAAATCGAGAATGGGCACGCTTTTGTTACATTTTGAAAGATTCTTAATTTTTCAATTAAGAACATACTTTTTCATTTGGTACCTTCTTTTGTGTACGTTATAATTTCTAACAAAATTTACCTAAAAGCCAATTTTAACGTACACTGAAGCCCCGAATTGTCTTTAAAGAATCGAGAATTCATATATACATTATTAACTACCGATTCCTGTTAAAAACATAAGTATTATCGAAAAGAAATAACAAATTTTAGTTAAAACTTATATTTGGAGTGTGGACATAAAATGTTGTTAAAGTCAAACGTACGCTTTTTAAGTAGACTCGTCATTATGTAGCTCCGCATATCAAAAGTAATTTCTCTTGTATTGCGATAAATTTTCTTCTCTGTGTATTCTTTACAGCTTTTATCAGTTTGTTGATGATGAGAATTTTTTATAATTTAAGTTTTTTTTTTTAAACAATAAAAAAGCAACTAACTGGTACATGTTTCAAAATGTAGACAACTAAATTTATTAAAACAAAAATTTTATGAAACGTATTTAAAGTACCCTGCATTCGACAAATGGATGCTTCATGTTTAAGTTATTCCTTTTTATAGGAGACTTTTTTTTTGATTGCTTAAATTCTAGTAAAAGGTAATTTAAGTAGCTAAAAGTTTGATTTGTTCGTGTAAGCGAAAAAGAAAAAAATAACTTTGTTCTATAAGAAAAACTTACGCGAAAATAAATCGGAATTTAAGAATTTACTTTTGCAGAGAGTGTATTCTATAACAATTTTAAAAAAAGTTATGCATCCTTTAACAATAAGACAGTTGAGAGTAAAATTTAAAATTGTATAGTAATAACTTTTTACTTGTGTAAAAGTTTTTTTTTTTTTTGTTTTTAAATATGTATTACATATCTTTACTTTAATTAAGAAAAGGCGTATCTAACAAATACAATTTTTTTTAAGTTTTAAAATCTTAATAATTTTTTATGAATCCCGCAGAAAGTATATATCGTTACTTTAATTTAGAAAAGGCGTATTTAAATACACAATGTTTTTAAGTTAATGACATAAAACTCGATAAAAAAGATTATTTAAAAAAAAATTTTATGGATAGTTATAAAACGAAAAGATATGAAGCAATTCAATTCCTGCATTTCGTATGGTTTTAAAAATATGCACGAGCTCTTTTTATCATGTTTCTTTAGAACATTTTACTTTTTGGCGTTACAGCCTCCGGGAAAATCAGGAGCAGTTAATACCTGGGAATCGGTAAAAATCTAAAATTAACAAATTTTAAGAGATCGTGAAGATGCCTTACGATCGCGGCTGACCAGAGATCCTGTCTGGTAACACGGGAGTCATTAGCCCCGTGCCAGGGCTTAGGTCAAGGCTTAGGCCTCCGTTAGTATGTCTCTTGTGGAAAATACTTTGTATCTTTCAGAAAGATTGTCTTTGCCGCGAACATAATATTTTGAGGATCACGTGCTGGCTATGGTTTACTACCTTAAGTCACGGGAAGTGGGATCCTTAAAATCCCACTTAAGGGCTGATTATATACCACTTGTTGGAGAGATTGGCCTGAGGCACGATTATCACTAGGTGCTGGTTCAACTCAATTGATGCTGCTACATTTTTTAAAATGCAGCGGAGGTTAGATAGCTCAAGCTCCTCAGCAAGGGGTGCATGCGTAATCTTGAGGGAGTATGCTCTCAAATTGCTACCTGTGTGTGCTAGTTGCTTTCACACTTGGGGGCGGTGGTTAAGCACATTGTTTGTCATTAATGTGGATAATTTTCCACAATGAGATTAGGTAGACAACGTAGGTGCTCATGTAAACCTTTTCCACAGCTGTCCTTAAGTGCAAAAAATATCGGTGCTTACATAATAATCCAACTGTGCATCGCTTAAATCTATAATACATTTTATGAACACAGAAGAAATTATCAGTACTTTTTTATCAATTAAAAAGTTTTTTTTTTAAAAGTATTACAATTTAATTATAGTGATATTTGAATCAATGTTTTTTTAGTTGAAATAAAATTTAATTAACATTTTAGTTGTTTTGAAATAAACTTTTAATTAAAATATTAATTAAATAACAAAAACTCTGAATTGATTTTGTCGTTTAAAATAAAATAATTTAAACTTGTAGAATTGTTGTTGGGAATTGTCAAATTGCTTTAATTAAACCAATTAACACATTGTTTGAAACGGCAAAGTTTTTTGATCAGTTAATAAATTAATCAAGTAGTTAATTAAAAATATCATTTATTGAAAAAAAAAATATTCACAATTTTAAAATTTTTACAATATTTAGTAATTCAACATTTTTTATTTTTCGAATTTATTCTTTGAGCTAAATTTCAGTTATGTATTTTATAAAGGTTTTTGTAATAGTTGTATTCCTTAAATGTTTACCATTTAAAAAGTTGTATAAAATACATAACTGAAATTTAGCTCATAGAATAAATTCGAAAAAATAAAAAATGTTGAACATAATAAAGTTGCTTATGAAAAGAAAAATTTCCCAGATACTATTTGTTAAAATAGTTGAGACAAATACATTCAGTTTATAAAGTATCACCATCCAGTGTGACACAAAGAATGCTGACGAAGGCCGTAGCTTGCCAGAAAATTCATTACATTCTGCATGTGTCTAATAATTGTAAATTTTTCTGTACATACAATATACTTCATGGCTATCCTAAGGATAGCTAAGGTAAAATGTAACAGGAAGATACAAGATAATAGTTTGGTAGTGTATAAAGTCATTCCTAAAAATTTAAGGAATAGAACTATTACAAAAAAGCATTATAAAATACATAAATGAAATTTAACTCATAGAATAAATACGAAAAATTAAAAAATATTAAATATAATAAAGTAGCTTATGAAAAGAAATAATTCCCAGATTCTAGTTTTAGTAATTATTATAATCATTTTGGTAATAGGTGCAAAATCAATAACTTGTTTGATTGATTCTATGAATTTAGTATGAATTTGGTGAAAAGAGACAACTTTTTATTTTTCTGTCAAGTATACGTCTTTCCTTAATCAAAGCAACGACTTTCTGCCCTATTCACGAAAATTTTTTATTATTTTAAATGTCAATTTATACTAAAATTTTCCTTAAAATAGATTTCAAATCCAATTAACTACCTGTTTTTAAAATATAAATAAAAATTTTCTTTTTGGCAGTTTATAATTATAACACATTTGTAATTGATAACACATCTTAGTCATTTCGAGTTTCCCGAGTTTTTTACATTTCAAAGAGCGCAAAAATCAAAAGATTTGACATTCCTGTTTCATAATGATTAATATTTTGTTAATTGTTTGTAAGATAATAAGTTTAACATAATGGCCTGGAATAGTCTTAAGATTTTTTTTAGCATAGGTGTTCCCTTCTTCATCCTTATTGTGTTAACAAACTGCTACAATTTTGAGAATGTATGAAATGATGTTGAAATCTTGAACTTGTCTTAAACGCAGAAGCTCCTCAAATTGCGGTAAGATGCGTGTCTTATTCCCCAAATTTTAAAGGCTAAAAAACTCGAAATAAATTGAAAATTTTTGGAAGAAATTTTCCGTTTAAAAATTTCAGCAATTTTTAAAAATAGTTTTCTCCTACATTCTTAGACACAGGACAAACGGTGAAAAGCAACTGCAACGAAACTCTTTTGAAAAGATATGCTTGAAACTAGTCAATCGTTTTCCATACACCCCGCAACCTAAATTGTACCAACATGTGATCATGTGTCATGTGCGGTCTCTTAAAGTAGTATATGGCATAAACTCAAATGGAACCCAAAAAGAGTGTAACCACCATCCTAATTTAAAATTACAATTATTGTGAAGCAAAATTACACAATTTAAATAAAATTACACATAATATCAAATGAATGTTTCAGTAAGAAAATATACACAGCCAACTTTTCAAAGGTGCACCTTAGTTGATATAAGGTCCATATAAATTTTGTGCACAAGACAACCAGCGAGACGGATAAACGGACATCGTTAGATCTACACAGGATTTGTTACACAAATCAGCACAAACGCATAACAACCTCTTCACTATGGAAAAGTGAGTAAAAAAACTCCAAAAGTTACTTAAATGAGATCAATAGTAGTAATGATAATTAGATTCGTATAATTAATAAAAAAAAGACTTAAAATAATGAGTTGTTCTTCCACATTTAGTTGCATATATCTTGGGCGATTTCTAAATGTAAATGGATGTTCTTTGTATTCTTTATTAAGTAAATAAGATTCCTGCTATGGTCTCATACGACACTCTGTTTCGCAAATTAGTTTTAAAAATATAAAGGACGCTCAATATTCATTATTTTTCTGCAACATTGGAGACATATCTTCCTCCAGGGTATTTTTTTAGTATGAATACCTTTTTCAAATAAAATTCCGATTCTGAGTCGAAATCTAATAGTCCATCCGGCCCCATACAATTCGACTTTGGTTGAGAAGGCTGTGAATTTTTTGGATCAACAATATATGAAAAAGTATTAATTTTTAGCAATGAAATCAAATCCATTTATATTTTATTTTTAAAACAAGAGAATTTCAAATTACACCTGATCAAAACCTAAAAAAAATGCCCACGCTGCACCCACGACAGTAAATTACCCACAAAGTGGCAACACTGCACACAAAAATCTAGAAGTTGCAGTTTCGTTGAAATTGCGTTTCACCGTCTATTTTGGACCTTACACATTTTGTGTCTATCAGAGATACGTATGAGTAATATTAATTACATATCATATTAAATGTTGCTCATTGCTTTTTTAACACGATTTTGAATAAAATTCAAATTGGAAATTGTTATTATACCCACACAACAATAGTGGAGAGGGTATTATGCATTTGTTCTGATGTGTGTAACAGTTTCAAATATTGGTATACCTTAAGGTATACCAGTCGACTCAGAATCACTTTCCGTTTAACGATGTCCGTCCGGCTGTCTGGCTAGCAGGCTGGCAGGCTGTCCATGTAACCTTGTGCGCAAAGTACAGGTCGCCATATTGAAGATAAGTTGATGAACAGGTTCTAATTGGCATAGTAATCAAGCCTATTGAAAATGGGGCAAATCGGTCCATAATTTCATACAGCCCCCACAGAAGCTGCTTTGCGGAATAGGGACTTTGTGACCACTTTCAACCATTTAAATGAAATATAAAACAAAAATATATAGATCCATATTTATATGGACACATAAGCTATGCATTTTTTAAAAATTTGGACCACAAACGGAGACAGGGGGAAATTGCTTCTTAGAAACTATTAAACCGATTTCAATGATTTTTAAAATATAGATAGCTCCCTATTCATATAGGCATATTAGCTATACATTTTTCAAGACAAGATCCAAAATAGGAACATTTGCAAATATTTGTTCTTATGTAGTGTACGGTATCACATGGTCGGGCTTGACCGACTATACTTTCTTACTTGTTATTTTATGAAAAAGGAAAAATACATTTTTTACTTTAAGGGCCTAATTGTGTAAAACAAATTCAAAAATATTTAATAATTTTGTTTCGTTGTTGCTTTCTACAGAAATTTATATTGTTTTCTTTTAAAAATTTTCAACGCCCCAAAATATTAAATGTTTGAAATTTAAAAATTCAATATGAATTCCTGTTGAAAGCATCAACAAAATTATAAAATATTTTTGAATTTGTTTTTGCCTTCAATGAAATTTTTGGCATTGCGTTGCGTTTTACACAATTAGACCCTAAGTATTCAATCGCCTCTAATAGGGCATTTACATTACATCGAAATCTAGTAGATTTCATTTGTTTACATTCGTTTACATTATACTTGTTTGACATTACAACAAAAACCGCCGACTGAAAGTTGTTTGTGTAACACATACTTACATATAAAGAAATAGGCATTTAAAAATTTGCATTACATTTTCTTTATAATCAACTTCATTTATTTTATCAATATTATTTGTCATTTGCATTTTTTTATTATTTTTACAAAATTTTTGAATTTTTTAACAATTTTAACAAGCAGCTATTATTGTTTTTGTTTTGTTTTTTGTTAAAATGTCATTTTTTTCTTGTGCAGGGAAGTAATTCTTAGCTATATGGGGAAAAACATAGTTGCATCAATAAGTACTACTAGATTTCGAATAGATTTCGTCAAAATCTAGTCACGGAGTAGATTTTGTTTTGTACGGGAAATCTATCCAAAAACAACTAGATTTGGCTCGAAATCTCGAAAGTACTAGATTTCGTTGTAATGTTAATTGGCTATAAAATGAGCTTATACTTATTGAGTACTTTTTATTGTAAAGGGGTGCATAAATGTATTTGAACACAAAACACACAATACAAATCAAATGTACCACGCAATACATAGTTCTTACACTAAAAAAATTGCCTCTAGCATCTGAAGAATACCTTGTGCAGTCTGCGAGAATTAATGATGTTTGCATGTTTGTTATATGTGGCGTACACATAAAAAGATTTTTGTTTTTGCAAATAATTGTTGTTGCATTATTGTTAACCCTTTCGGCTATTCTATGGCATAGTGTTTTTTGTAAGCCAGTTTTTAGGACAAACTAGTTCCAAATTAATTTTTTGGATATTTTTGTATTTTTACTTAGTGATTTTTATAAAAATTGAAAAGTAATATATTTTGATTGGTACACTCAGAGTATTCTGATGGACCAGAAAGAAAACATACCTTTCGAGATTTGTAATTTACGAAAAAGGTCACTTTATAATTTCTTAAATATTATTACGAAAATAATGTTTTTTTTTAACTTTACATAAGTTACTAAGCAGATTATCAATGGCCTAATAAGTGGAGAAAAGGTTAGATCCCAATTGTTGTTTAAAGAAGGTGTCTGATTTTTTTTAAATCGTACTATGCCATTTGGCATAGATTTAATTCAAAGGAAATTTTTCATTCAGTTGATTACAGTCAAAACTAGCGTAACGTAAAAATGTCTAGAAAACTAAATCGATCAAATTGATAACATTTTAGTAAATTTCGATAAGTCAGACTTAGCTGACGTTGACGATGATGTCCGCTGGACATTACTTGAAACTTTTTTCACAAAGTCGGCTTATGATTTTGTAGGCGGACCGCCTAGTAGTAAAGGCACGTTTGGATGGATTAAAGTGCATATGAGGCTTGTTTATGGATGCATTAGAGTCTGAGGGAGGTAAATCAGAGGGCATCGAATCTCATCGATTCTTCGTATTCTCTCTTTTAACAGGCACGTAGGAAATTTGTTTTTCAGCATACTGAGGCTGTACCGATAAGCCAGCACCCGAGGAGAGGGTTTTGACAGAGATTTCTCCCGTGCATACCTTGGAAGCCTTAGATGTACCTGACTTCGAAAACCCTGTACCAAGCTTGGCTTACGGCCGCCATAAGGCTTAGTCGAAATAAGTTTATGCGCACAAGAAGCATACCATCTAGCAGAGCCTGGCGCCACCACTTTGCTTGACGTGGTCTCAGTAGCTGTCAACATACTAAAGCCTAATACCGATGCTGTAGTAGTTGGGTATCCGGAGATTATGAAGCCCTTTACCAGATACGTAGGTCGTGAATTTTCGGACATTACGGGCGGTTGCATTTTATGCCTAACTGCCAGGCGAAGGGATAACTGTCGCTCCTCTGGAGACAGACACAGACCATCAGCCTCTCAATATGAGAACAGACGTTAGTAGATTTTATTGCGGACCGACATCCTTGAGAAGGGTTAACAGTTGACGGCCAGAAGACGCATTGTCATTAGCCACTTCAACTAGCAGAACGAGACGCAAATAGACAGGGGGCTCGTTCTTGGTTCGTACTCAGTTTAGACCCTACTGGCATGGGAGCCCCTGGCGGTCTTGACAAATGGACTGCACTAAGTCCTTGAACTTAAGCCTTTGGATCGCGAAAAGATAATTACCCATTCGCGAGAGTAGTTTTTTGATAAAATAAATCTTGTACACATATTTCTGATTATAAGATGTTTAAAATTGCATTAAAAATTTTAATTTAGTTTTATTTTTTTTTTCCTTTAAATACATTCTATGGCATGATACTCAAAAACCACCTTTGCAACATAATTAAAAAAAAAATTTATTTTTGATTGCTTATAGCGGCAGGCCAGTTATAAAATCGAATAAAAATTTTTTTAAATCAAAAAAAAAAATAAGTACCGAAAGGGTAATAAAAAGTAATAACATTCAAAATATTTTGTACACACATTTGGCAGACTAATATTAAAAAGATAAAGACTCTGTGTACTTTTCATTCAAACTCTCAACGCTGAATATATTTTTCTTTCCATTGTTAATTTTTGAGAGTATTTTTTATACCCGCACTTTCACACTTTCGTAAATTGGTTATCCCCATTATTTTATTGTGACACTACAGTATGGAGTTTGAAAATTTTTCAACGATTTGAATGTGTATCTAAGTGGAATCGTGCAGGTCTTTAATTTATAGTTCCTATCTGAACACTGCAAAGAAAATACCTTTAGGATGATAAGTCATTGTTTAATGATTTGGTGTTTTTAAATTATCTATCTGGATTTAGGTTTTAAGGTATATTTAAAATTTTTTGAAACATTTAAATTCGCATATTTTATACCATGAAATAAGAACTATTGTACAATATATTGAAACGAAACACTGTACATACGCATACCCATCATTTTATTAACTCCAAAAAAATTATTCTTTTGTGGGAAATTATATAAAATAGCACATGTTTCATTAATACGAACTTTTTACAAAATATATAAGAGCACCAATAAAGTGTTTTTTTTTATTTTTGTTTACAATAATTTTCATAATATAAAATTAAATATTTTAGTGCTACAATTACGAATAATTTATTATTGTTTCATGTATAATTATAGTAAAACACAAACATAATTTGAAATTCTTGTATAGAAGTATAAAGGGTGATTTGTTTGGAGGAAAATAAAAAAAAGCCATATGTCTGAAACAGTGTCAATAAAAGCAAAGCATATACGACTTATCCGATAAGAGTGAAATTTAATTCTTACCAAATATAAAAAAATTTTAAAAATTAAATTATAAATCTTCGATTTAATAGTGATAGGCTGCAAAAAGTTTGTTACACCGTTTTTACAGCGTTTTTCATATTTCGCCTTGAAAATGTGTAAGTTATATCTTCCGGTCACTCCAACAAAGAAGTTATAAAAAAAGTCCAGTATAAATATAAATTTATCATTTATTTATGGCTCTTGAATTTTTACCATAATTCTCAGAAACGCTGGTTTAAATCTTTAAATTTTTTTAAAGACCCTCCATTGAGTTACATTTTTTTTGCACAAGTAAAGGATAAGTTAAGGACCAAATTTATTAAAAATTTTAAATTTATATATTCAAATTTCCAGATATTTTATTTTTTTATTTTACTAAATTTAAATTACCAGCTTTCAAGCGGGGTGCCCGCCGGTAGGCCAATTGGTAGTGAGCTATACCTGTTTCAGCTTATGCGACATAGCCCAATCTTCTATTTCCTGGAATATTTTTGTCGCGTGTGTGAAATATATACAAAACTAAAGAAGTGAGGGCTGTGGGTTCGAATCTCACTAGATACTTTGGCCTATTTATCTACATTGGGCTAAGACTCTACGTTACTATAACTCGGTAAAATAAGTTGGAAAATAATTTGTAACATAATATAAATAAATGTTTCCGAGCTATAAATTCAAACTCTTAAAAAAACGGAGTGTATATATAAACTACCGTCATTAAAGGCCATGTTCAAAAAATCGAATTCGATTGAAATCAAAATGGATTAAGTTTTGAAAACGACCCTGTCTTTAAAGTTCATAAAAATATTTATTTTATAAACTTTACACCTTAAGTAGTAATTATTTTTAAACCAAATAGCTATTTGTTATAATTTTTTTTGAATAGCTGAACGGAAAAGCTTGTTCGATTTTAAATCCACTCGATTGCTAGAACATGGCCAAATATAACCGACTATAACACGGTAATACAAAAGTAAAGAAACAAATTAAGCAGGGGTTCACAATAGCAAAATAAGAGTAATCTTCCAATTACAAACTCAAAAAACATATATTTAGTTTTTTATAAACGAATTTAAAAAATACTTAATTCACAAAATATATTATTTTAATTAAAATTTTTTATATTTATATCGGTAATCAGTAAATTATTTCCTTTTTACCTTGATGTTAATGGTACAGTTTTCTAAATCTTCTTATTTTAATAAAATCGCTTAAGATATGGATGAGTACGCTTAATTTTGTGACAACAGAATACATAACTCACACCTGTACAGTGTACACATATGTACTGACCTGTACAACTCTCCCTAACGAACATGCCTGGCACTTATTATACTATGGTTAAGGGGATATAAAATTCCGCATAGCCGAGTATATCACTTCTTATTATTTTTATTATTATTATATCTAATCGAATTTTTGCTTTTAAGTAAAAAAGAATATAAGAAGATTTTTAAGAAAACGCAAATTATTCTTTTGTAAATTTATAACTATAAACATAAGAGTTATTCACAAAACTTACGATTAAAGGAAGCAATCAAAAATCTGTGGCCCTCAAGAAAATCGTATTGATACATGAGAACCCTTGAATTTTTCTTATGTACCACAGTGTTATTATTTACTCCTATTTATTATTCATATGTATTAGAAACAATATAAAATACAAGTGTACATATTATGAGCATACAATAAATTACGGGAATTTTATAATCATACGCATCAATAAAAATACGCAAATAAACAAGTGTACACTTGCAAAAATAAACTTGTAACAATAACAAGTACAATAAAAAAAAACTAAATTTTATTTCCATTAGGATGGAGAATTTATGGGGTATAAATTATTTCATAGCTTATTTCAAATACCTTAATTTAAAATATTTAATAGTTGCACATATTGTGTCTGGCAATTGTTTTACTTTCTATATGTTCGAGACTCTCATGTGAAATGATTTAAAAATGATTTTTATGTTATTGTTAAAATAGCAAACATATGTAGTCGTTTTTGCATTTTTTTATGCAGATTCATACATATTTTTTATGTTTTATGTTAAAATAGAAATACATAAAGAATTTAACAAATAGGCACTTAAAATACGTAAAGGACTTTTATGTAAAAGTTTCTTAGTTTTAACTAAAAAAAAAATAAGAATATGGTCATGGTCAATTAGGCTTGCCAGATAACAATTTGTAAAATTGTTGACATTCAATTTAAGAACTCTGAATTTTTAATAGTATTCTTGACAAATTAAATCTTTGAAAATTATGTCTCATAAAAATAACGCAATTATTTAAACCAGTTAAAAGGAAAAAAAAATACAAGCAAATGAACTCAATATTTGCATCAAAAATTTCTGTACGCTTTTGTTTCAATCAGCCTTTAACTACACTATGGTAGAATCGGAAACTTTTTTTGTAAAAAGCGGGCATCCGTCGGGTTAACCTAATTCGAGTACGGTGAATCCAATGAAGCTAAACGTTTTTTTTAGGCTAGCTCTTGTTTTAAAAATAATTAAGAATGAAAATTGTGGTTTAAAGCATCTTAAAACGCCATTTTTTCAGTTTTCTACCAATTATTAATTTTTAAGCCATTTAAACATTTCGAGTTCGATCTACCGGTCAGTCAAGAATGAAAAACTTCCAGGAATCTGTCAACAATAGTCCGTAAGCAGCTTAGAGCTTTTTGCTGAAGTATTTCTGACTAAAAAAGTATCCCAAAAAATTAACATACTGTTTATGATATATGACGAACATTCTTTTTCTGAAACTTATTTTATTGACATTCTATTGTGGCTTTTAATTTTGATATTAAAGCAAAAAAAAAAAAAAACATTTTCAAACTTTTGTTAGTCGCAACTGATCTTTATTATTTTTAAAGTGATACTTTAAATAAAATATCTTGTTAATTTTTATGTATTCGCAAAAAAGGTGAGTCATATGGGTCTATTAGCTTATTATCTAATATATCAAAGCTATTTAAGAAACTAGTAAATCTAAAACTAGCCCCAATTTTAAAGGAAAAGAGATGGATGAATTCCAAGCCATTAATTTTGATTTAGAAAAAAACATAGAATATTTCAACAACCCTGTAGATTAGTTGACGTCATAACAAAAGCCCTTAAAGAAAGAAAAATATCGCTCTGCACTTATCATCGATGTTTCTCAAGCTTTTGATAAAGGCGAAGGCTTTTTAATTAAATTGAAGCCTAACTTACCAGCAAACATACACAAGCTGTTAGAAAACAACTTATTCGGTCGCTAATGTATTAAAGAAGGTGATTTTTTAAGTTCACCTCAGCAAATTTATGACTTACAAAGACGTCATTTCATATAACGAGTGGCAATAAATATAAGGAGATATTGCACAATAATAAAATTTTGCAGACTTATTTTTTTCATAAAAAATAACAACACTAAAAATGTCCGGCATCTCGGAGTAATTATACAAATTAGGTAAGGTTAGGTTCCATGGGCAGCCACCGAGAGACAGATCACTTGGGTCCTTCAGCGGTCCCTTTGTGATACCCAGTGTCAGTGCCCATCCCATAGAGCAGTTACTCAGATGGCGTCACTGCTAAATTGTGCCAATTCGTCTTTCTAATAAAGAGAAGAAGCAATCTAAGTTCTATTGTAGATATTTTCCTGGTATTTTTCCCTAATGCCCCGTAACCCAGGGCATTGACAGAAAAAGTGAAGCACAGTCTCCTCTTCCTCCTCATCATGACAACTTCTGCAGCAGTCATTGAATTTCAGACCCATTCTCCTAGCATGAGTCCCAACAGGTCAGTGTCCAGTCACAACCGACAGCACAGTCCTGATTTGGTCTCTATTTAACCTAAGTAGAGATTAAGTTCTCCGTTCATCATAACCTGGCCAGAGTGCCCTGGATATGGAGCAGGTGGACTCACAGCTCCATCCCTCTTGCGCAATACTGTAATTCTCGCGCCCAATCAGTGACTTACTGTAAGCCAATGGAGGGCCAATGAATTGACCAATGAAATCGTCATCCATGCGTGCCCTGGTATCCATATAGGCGTTGATCCTGAATGCTCAGCAATCTCATTCAAAGACATCCGGATTTCTACAGTTAACCTAGATGTCGTGTAGACACCCGCAAGAGAAGCAATGACAGCCTTGCTATCAGTAAATATACGTATATCTCCCGAGACGCGATAAAACTTTAGCGAGTAGGCTGCCCGCCTTATAGCTGAGATTTCCGCCTGCAGGACACTACATCCATCCGGCAGACTAAAGGAAACTTTTACGCCCAGTTCCTCTATGCAGAAACCTCCCTTAACTCTTTCCCCCATCCTTGAAGTTCTTTTCATATATCCTTAAAATAAAATAATGTATAAAGGTCAAAAAAATTGCTTACAATTTGAATCAAGGATACGCTTAGCTCAAATATGTCCTTTTGCAAAAACGTAAAATCTTAATATTGTTATTGCTTCTATTGGAATTATTTTTAGCTCGCTGTGTAGCTGATATATTTGGCATGTTGCGAACTTAAAAATCAAGGTAATTTGAAGCGACCAAATATTCTTTTCTAAAAAAAAACAATAAATACATATTTATTTCTTTTTTGATATATTTTATATACATAGAAATGCAAGTATTACCGGAAATCTCTAGACGTCTTTAAAGTATGTATTGACAAATGTATTTGTAATACTTTAATAAAGTTTTATACATATTTACATGCATATTAATTAATATCAAAACATTAAAGAAATACGAACGTGAGTCATTAAGATCGGAATAGTCAACCATTTTCTATTATTTTTTATGTTTTGGTCTATTCGGAGAACTTTCAAAGAGAATAAACGTTCTTCTCTAACTTGTGTTTTTACTTGAATTCGAGTTAGAAATATGAAAAATTCATACTGCTATAAACTCTGTGTCAACTCAAATAAAATTTTTAGTCAGCCAAACCCCCAAATAAGCTTTAAAACTTGTTTTCTGATAGTTGTGTTTGAACCATTTTTTTTTTTTTAATCTAACAATTACCAAAATAATTTGTTTCCTATCTGCATCCATTACTTTTTTCCAAAGACTTTTTTCTGCAAAACATTTTAAAACAGTTAATATAAATGCTGCGTCTTCATGTTTTACTTTCAACCATTCGTTGAAAAAATCACGTCCTTTTAATTGAACACACACACAAATAATTAATAAATTAAAAAAGAAACTGAATGTACAAAACGCATGTTCTAGTCAAAAACTTCAATAAACAAACAAAGTGTAAATATTTGGATAGCTTCTTTCATGATTTGTAATCTACATATCGATGGCTTAATATAAAAAAGGCGTAACTCGATTTTGTATTAATTTACAGAGGAAAGAAAGAACTGAATAAAATCCGTAGAATTTTAGACATTAAAAAAGTTTTAATGCGATTTTTAATAAAAAGATCCAATAAATTTTCTAATATAGCCCTCTGAAATTTAAATGAAATATGCATTTGGCATTTCTCTACAAAAATAAGTAAAAATCTTTATTTTGAGAAAAATTGAGTTACGCCTTTTTTATATTAAGCCATCGATATGTACATGGGTAATTCCATGCCAAATCGACCAAGAGTGGGACACGACCCATTTCGATTTGAATGAAATTTGGTTCCGATTTTAGACCAGCCATTCTTCCATTTCTATCTAAAGTATTTGAACGTTTTATGCATAACCAAATAACCTGTTTCTTGAATAACAATAACTTGCTACCAGATCGTCAATCTGGATTTAGAAAGAACAACAGCTGCATAACAGCCTTAGTTGATGTTACGGAGGAGATTAGAAAGAAACTTGATGATGGTGGATCACAACATTCTTTGTTACAAGCTCAGTAATTTTTTTAATTTCTCTTCGACCGCTATTCAGTTATTGTCAACATACTTGGGTAACAGATATCAGTATGTTGAAACTGGAATCCAGAAATCCAGGGCACTGCCTGTAACAAGACGGGTACCACAGGGGTCCATTGTTGGGCCACTTTTATTCTCACTATACTCTAATGACCTCCCAGCCGTCCTAACAAATTGTAATGTAAGAATGTACGCGGATGACGTTCAACTTTATACCAGTTGTAGAAATGCCTTAATTGACCAGTGTAACGGCAAATGGTTTGGACATTAATCCTAAAAAATCTAAATGCATAGTTATTCAAAGGCGACTTAACAAACAGAATATTATTCCAAATATATTTATAAATAACCAACAAATTGAAATAGTCAAATCTGCTAAGAATCTCGGAATATTTTTTAATGACACTCTTACGTGGTCGAACCACATTAATTATGTTTGTGGTCGCACCTTTTCTATGATTAGAACTCTTTGACGGACCCAGGATTGTACACCTCTAAAAATAAGAATACTGCTTGCCAAAACTTATCTGATGCCCATTTTATTATATGGTTGTGAGCTATTTTCTAAATGTGATACAATTAGTAAAGCAAAATTAAAAGTTGCATTTATTAACATAGTCCGTTACGTGTATGGACTTAATAGGCGTTCTAGTATATCTTTGTTTTCATCTTGGTTATATGGCCTTTCTTTAGATAATTTTCTGAACATGAGAGTTTTAATTTTTTTACATAAGATAATATATACCCACAAACCTGATCATCTGTACGGCAAACTTTGTATTTCAGATATAAGCAGGGGAAAAAGAATTAGATCGTTTAGATACAAAAGTTTAATTTCGGAGTGGCATTTCTACATATTCTCAATTTCTCTCTGGAATTCTATACCCCATAGTTTTCAACTTTTAAGTAACGCACGAAAATTTAAAGAAAATATTTTTAAACTGTTTTCAACATAACAATTTGAAACAAAATTATTTGAGATTTAAGTACATACGATTAAATTATTTAAATATTGTTTGATTTTAATTGATTTTGCTTTATATATATTTAACTGTAATTAGTTATTAAGTTGTTAATTAATTAATGATTTATAATTATACACATTCTCAGTTCCATACTGCAAAATAAGACTCGTAAGTCTTGTGTATGGAGCAGTTCAATTAAATAAATAAATAAAATAAAAATAAATAAATAAAGGTTCCTTTTAATAAATAAATAAATAAATAAAAAATCATCAAACGATAAATTTTGCAATTAAGTTTATGCAAACTATTCTGCACCAGGCGTTCTTTGGGGGTTCTATTCCTATGCAGTCCTTGTTATACTTCCAATTGGGTCCAATTGGGCAATGTCCGTTTCCACTTTTGTCTTAGTATTTGATGAATTATGGGCTGTTTGTTTGTTAACCGGCAGAGTTCTATATTGGCGATAATGTTTGGCCAAAAGCATTTTATTCGAAGACTTTTGTTTATAAATACTTTTGGTTTGCTCGCTTTCATTAATTAAAAAAAAAAAATTAAATACTTAAGCAAATAGTTTACAGAAATTATAACCATACTTATACGCCACGCTGTGAAGGTCTTTAGTGTTTAAATTTGTCAATTTTCCCAAAGTAAAATACTTCAGAAAAAAGGTTATTAGGTAAGTTGCAAAAATCTGAGAGCTTTGTAAATAAAACGATGCTCCGTGTTGAATTTCGCCATATTTCAAAACGCACAAATAGCTTAAAAAAAACTTGCACCAAGTCAGCAGAAGCAAAGCTTTTCATAATAAAAGTGCAAGTGTTGTTCTATTTGTTAGAAAACGAAATTCCGTTAATTTTACATTACCCTCTCTAAAGTTATTTCTCTGTCTGACTTAAAATTTTTTTTAAATCTTTTAAATATGCTCTTCATATTCTGGGCTCAAAAGGGTAATGATCCGGGTTTTTAGTCATTTATCCATTTCCTCAAAAACAGCAACACTGTGCATTACAATCATTTTTATTGATTTACTATAACATATTCACTAATCCAACATGGCATAATTTACCTAAAACCTCTTAAATTACAAGCCCTTAACAAAAATAATTCCCTTAAGCGCTTACATTTCGCCAAAAACTTTGGTTATTGAATTTCAAATAACTCACTTACAACATTTAGATAACGACAAAGTTTTAACAAAGCATTTTTCAATTTAAGTAGACCAAGATTCTGCAAAAAAGAAATGAATATAAAAAAATCTTAGTATCAGTTACTAGATTTGTACGTATTAGTGATGCTACGAATATTCGTATTCGTATCAACGAATATTCACCTATTTCATGACATTCCTATTCGAAAATAAAATATAAACAATAATTAGTATTGTGGTTATTTTATTGAACTGTTAATGGTTTTAATCCAAATTTTGATATTTTAATCAGGCTTAAGTTCATTGAATTAAATTGAATCAAGTTGTGCTGAAAAATGTCAACAAGAAAAAAGAAAGACAAAAACATGAAAAACAAAAAATGTGCTTTGGATTTCAAGAAGAATTCTTGACAAAAAGTACGAAAAACAAAAAGTAAGTAAGAACATGTAGATCAATTAAAATAGGTAATTATTCATTCAAAGCAAATTTCGATCTACCAAGGAAAAATACCATTTGGTTTAAAAATTGATGTTTGACTAATTACGTAATTCGTCGTCAATGGCGGTGAGAGCTAAACGGCAAACTCCACTGAAGAGCTTGTATGGTTACAATCGAAACAAGTCTGGGCAACCTGCTCGTGAAAACCTGGGTTCAATTCCCAGCTAAGTCCAGAATGAAAAATTATCAATAAATTTTAATCCATTTCATGTTGTAAAATTCCTTTCTTCACAAAAATATTTTAATGAAAATTAACTGCCAGGCCCACAATATCGACAAGAACATTTCTTTCGCATATTTTCATTGAAAACAATAATACAAAACTAAAATTTGTTTTTGTTTTCAATATAAATATACGAAAGAAATGTTCTTGTCGATATTGTGGGCCTGGCAGTAAATTTGATGAACTTAAGCCTGATGAAAATATCAAAAAATAGAAACATCTCTGCATTTGCTAAATTTTTATGCCGTTTTAACCTTTAAGCATACCCGGGTATGAAAGCAAATTTTATGTGCGACTTCGCACGTTGCTAAGTATATTTCTGTCTTGTTGTTGTTTTGTTTATTTTTTTGTTTTATATGTATTTTGTTTGTGTTTTTCCTACTTTGATCTGTTTTTAAGTATCAATACATAACGGGAGCAAGGCCTATCCAATAGGTCTGCGCGAGGAGCCAGATGTTTATTTTGCTTTTTCCCATTTTTGAAAATTGCTGTTGTTTTTGTATTGTAGTAGCGGTAAACAAAACTATTGGATAGGCCTTGAACGGGAGTTTTAGCAGACTTGTGAAACTCTGGAAAAAAGCATGCAATTTTATTTTATTTACATTTTTTTCATATACATACCCAGGTATGGTAGACATGAAAAAATTGCCACTTCCATGGTCTGATTAGACTAATTTTATCCAAACATCAGAATATCGTCTTTTTAAAATCAAACACACCCTGGTATGTAGCTGTTGACATAAGGGTGTAAAAAAAAATTCGAAATTGTGCTAACAAATTATTTTTTTCTTGCAAAATAAAATTATGTTCCAAAAACAACTGCGCAAATTAGAAAACACTTAAACCTTTCTTAAAGGTCATTTTATTGCGGATTTTTTTTTTGTCTATTCATTAAACGAAACCATTACTCGAATATATGTTGTGCAACCTCCTCCATTTTCGAAATGACGGTGTATCTCGATAGCAAGAGCTAAACTAAAAAAAAAAAAAAAACGGCTAGCACCACTGTATTCAACGTACCCGAATTAGGTTAACCCGCCAGGTGCCTCGCTTGACAGAAAAAAAGTTTCAAATTCTAAAGTGTTATTCAAAACCATTATTTAAATATATTCGTATTTGTATTCGTATTCGGCAAATATTTCCGCAGATATTCGTCTTTAAGAATATTGAAAATTGATATTCGTAACATCACTAGTACGAATATAAAAAAGTTAATTTCCAGCAATAAAAATATTTAACTGAAAACAGAAAAACATTTGAGGGTAAAACCAAAACTTTAGATTTTTCGGGGAAAAGTTTTTTTTTTTAACAAACTTTGGTTGTCTACACAGACAGACTTATAGACAGATTTAAATAATCACCCAGTTGGATTTTCACTTATATGCTTCAATGAACTTGTGACATTTTTAAATAATTTCCCAATAGGAAGTTGACGCCAATATGTTGGCTTTGTGTGTATGTGATACTTTTTCCTCTTCTGAAATTTTTATTTTATCAACTATGAAATGGAACTTTTATTTAGTAGATACACAAACAAAGAAACAAATTCAATAAATCTTTTTTGCGATACCCAAGTAAAAAAACAAAAGTAAAAGAAAACTGAAAAACAAACTGACATTTCAAAAATATAGTCATACGGATTAAACTATATATGTGATTGCCACAAACGACATATGTGAGTTAGAGAATTTTTTTTTTTAAATAATAAAAAACAAGTAAAAGTGCTTTAATCAGCTGTGCCGATTCTTATATACCTTTTATCATACTATTGAAGAGCGATATGTTTTCTACCTCATGTGATATCGGTAAAATAATAGGTCGATTTCGATAATTTTCAAACAAAAACTATATTTTAGGCCAATTGAATTAACATATCTTGTTTTCTGGACCCTATCGTGATAAATTCTTAATTTGAGGACACTTGTATGGTAAGGTGGTGCGTCGCACAGTGGTTGCAAATCGTTTTTCATCGGCCAAAAATCCGGAACTTATACACCGATAGAGATAATATTGCAATTTCTTGCTGGAGAAAAGACTTCTTGAACTTTTTTATAGTTTTAATTATGATAAAATCAGTTAAGGAATTGTTGAGGAATTTTAGGTCAAAGTTGAACTCTCGTTTTTTTTAACCATTTAGTATGAAAATGCTCTTGATTATAAATTGTGGTATTTTCTTTTATTCAAACAGGGGGTGGTTTTTAGTCCACTATTTTAGTCCACTTTTTAATCTGCATATTTAACTGCCAAATTTCATTATGATATCATTATACCTGTCAGATTTATAGAATGTCAAACCTTAAAGTTACTATTATACTCGCAGAGAAAAAATATGGTTGGGCATGGTTACGGCAGCTATGTTTTTTGTAACAATAAATTTTTGTCGTACACAAAAAATTTTTTATTTTTATTTAATATTAACAAATTATAGTTTTTGTAAACATGTCAATGTTTATCAAAATTATAAATTTAAGTATGGTTCACTGAAAAATAAATATTTTTATAACAACTAAATAATGATAACTTTGAAAGCATATCATATTCCTCACAACCATTTAATGATATTTAATAGCCATAACATGATAACTCTCTATAGGTGTACTCATAATATTTTTAAGATGCAAACAAAATATCTTTTCTCTAATAATATTTTGTTATCGCCATTTGTAAAATAATTTTGCATCAGTTGTATCTTTTGTTTCACATATTCCTATCGAATTATTTGTTATTCAGTGGTTAAGATAAGGCATGAGGGAGAAACAAATATTAAATTGACTAAAATTACTTCTACAAGCATACTCAAAACATAGTATACAACTAGTATGCCGACTCTTTGACAGTTACATAACTCAATTGTCAGTGGTACCTAACTTATGTTTGTATAAGTAAGATTTGTTTCAAATGTATTGGTGTATAAAACTATTTCCACCACTAAACATAGTTGCATAAAATCGTATAGAATGTGGCAACAAATTTTTTTCCAAAATAAAATTTTCTTCGTTCTATAAATTTTAAATTTATTGAAAGCTGGCTGCATTTATAAACTTTTAAAAACAATGCTTGAAAAATTTTTATTCTGCAATATCGGAAAATATTTAAATAATTTATGATTTCAAGTATTATTTTCATACCACAATATGCTACTCTGCTGGCTTTAATAATTCCGGTTGTCGTTGTCGTATACGACTTTGTCGTTTTTTGAATAGATTAAAGTAAAACACAACCTGTGAATAAGGCTGAATATTAACAACAGAAAAAATTTTGTGTCAAAAAAATTTATTTAAAAATTTTTAGTTTGTGAAAAATAAAAACATTTTGCATAAGCAAATGAGCAAAATGTATTGGAAAAAATTATTAATTATGTGTTTGTGTCCGAAAATTAAACAAAAAGTGTTATATTGTGAAAAATTCTAAATTGAAATTTAAGATTTTGTTTTGTTATTGTTGCTTTTATGTGTGTTGAATTCACACAGAAAGTATATGTGTGAGGGGTGAACTAATAAATTGAGAACGCTCTCTCCAGTTGGCATACTAGTTGTATACTATGACTTTTAACGTTTTCCTTCTAAAAATATAAAATTTTTTTATATATTTCCGCAAAAAATATTTTTTCATTAATGAAATGGCAAAATTGAGTACTCATATGTATTACCTTATATGTAAATGGGTATAACATTCGCCTCGAATATACCACTATACTTATAGAAAAATGCAAAAGCGTTTAAGAATACAACAAACCATTGCTTATAGTCTGCTATCCTATCAATATAAAAAATATTTAACCCACTATTGATAACAGTTTAAGTAAACATAATCCACTTAATAAAAATTTTAATATCCGAGGGTACCAATTTTGGAGGTCCGCAAGTCACTCTTCCGACCCTCTGGGGACCAGTGTTCTTTCAAATCAACTCAAAAGTTATTTTTGGAAACAAAACTTTCGTAAACTATGATGCTATATTTTAGTAAAAAAGAGCAAGAAAATGTCGCGAGTAATTTCCTTCAAATAAGAAAAGTGTTCACCAAGCAGTTCCAAAGAGTTGCAAGAGTATGGGGTTAAAGAAGATACTTTCAGTTTTCTGATTGTGCTAAAATCTCCTTAACCTCTTTTGACCCTAACATATTCTACTCCTCTGAAATTCAGATTTAACTAAAATATAGAGCCTGGGGAAACCTTTAATAACACACCAAGTTTAAGTGATACAGTTATGTAACGTACCATTTCTTAAAGCCTACTATTCCACTAATACACCAAAAAAATTTCGACCCATTATTGATAGCAGTTTCCGAAAAGTCATAATTTTGTTCTGATCAAATTTACAAAAATAAAATTTTTTCTAAAACAACATAAAATATTTGTTTCCAGCAGCATGACACACACACAATAACCAATATTTTAATCCATGTTTTTTAGATACCTTAGTTCAATATTTTTGCTATCGAATGGCATTAATATTTTTGAAATCGGCGATGACAATAAATTAGTTTTTTGGCTGATTAAATTAAGTTTTCAGCCACAGTGCGTCGGTGTATGAAGGGAGAAAAGCATCTAGAAGATTTCGAATACATCCAGCAAGTTGCATCTACCTTAATTATTTACCAAAAAAAATAAAGTTTTTAATTTTTTTCGAATTATTTTTTAGCCCTCCGTCAGGCCAACAGTAATTTTATGAATTTAATTTTAATATTATTGATTATTTCTTTTAAGCCTCCAAGTTAAAAATAATTTTGTGCTAAAAAAAAAGAAACTTAAAACCGAGGATGTCTTACAAAAAAATTGACTTTAAGCTCGAACTTGACGCGGCAGTTACCATGACCATAGAAACCTAAATTCAATTGATTTGTATGGTTATGGAAATAAGGTACTGGTAAGTCGCCTATAATTTAATACAGTGTTGCCCATAAGGTTGGTTCAGACAGCTGTTTTATATGGTTATGGTTTTTTCACATCTAATTTGGGCTCTAAGCCATTAAGTGACATGAACCGATTTTATTTCCTATACAATATTTTTCTCAATCAAATCAATTTTTAAAACTTCAAACTGAATTAAAGCAATTTTTTTTGCCGAAAATAAATGCTTTATAAATAAATGATTTTAACTTAATGGCTAATGACCTTCTTAACTTTTATCCAAGTTAACAAATTTTATACATGATATGATCGTCAGAAAATTATCTTTCAAATACAACTCGAAAAAAATATAATCAGTATATGTGACCTTCGCTGAGAAAAGGCTCCTAGTGTGTGAAAAATAATTTGAAACCAAAAAATCAAAATAAAGTAAAATTTTAATGTTTTTCTCATTTTTATATTTTTGTAAATTTTTTTCAGAAATCCAACTAATTTCATCTTATTCTACACCCTTTTAGGTGCCAGAATCCACTCTTAAGTCCAAGCCCATTTTTTGACACACTAGCTCCCTTTTTTCGGAGAAGGTCACATATGTTTTTTATCTGAATGGAGAAATGTAAAATGATAGTTTTGGAAAAAAAGTTTAACATTATGAAGTGTTTCGCAATGTTCGCCAATAAGCAAAAAAAAAGTAACAGAATTGATCTATCGTGAATACCAAAAAAAAAGCCCATTAAAAAAATAAACGAGTTTCATTAAATTTGTTTCTTATTTTAGATAATACGGCCTTTCATTCTACATGTAATTAAAAATGTATTTAATCCATATATTCCAAACGCTTCGTGAATGTTATGTTAACTTTATCAAGTGATTCTTAGTAAGTGAAATTAATTTTTTATATTATATTAAACAATAATTCGTTGTTGGCAAACATAAGAACATTAAGCATGAAAAATTAAACACAAACTTAAAAATTATATCACAGGTAAGTTATTTAAGATATTGCAACACAGTTTTCACGGCATTTGATATCGATCGAAATTACAATACAATTTAAATGGAAGTTTCGAGCGATATGGAATGCCGTAATTTTCCCCCAGTTTAATCGAATATTTTCGACTCGGTGCTTCGTTGTTTTTTATAAGCCTATTTCCAATATTCTACACGTTTTAAAATTTCGTCTCTCACACAATTCAATGATTTTTGGTCTGAAATAGAACTTTTCATTAAGCGTTGACACGATCACACTCTAAATAAAAAACACAACGTATTTTTGGCATGATTTTAGTAGATTGATATATAAAAAAAATATTATGTAATATTTCTTTACTATTTAATAAATTTTTAACAAATAATAAACTGTTTTTCTTATTTTCCTCAAGTTTGGGAAAGTTTATATATGTATGATTTATTTTAAATTAAAGACGTGTGATTTATTTTAAATATTAAAAAGAACAATTTAATATTTGTGTTTAACATTTTGCATTTGTAGTAACATTTTTTTTGACAATTTTTCATCCCTGCTGCTCTTGTGCTTTTTTAAAAATACAACTCTGATCAAATGAAAAATCTTATTGTTTACAAATATTTGAAAAAATTTTGAGAGTCGTTAGACTGTTAAATTTATTTATCCTACCTTCCTAAATTCGCCTTGAACTTGTCGTCTCCATGTTTGAGCGGTCCTGACTCTACGACGACTACCCTGTGGGTTCCATTGGCGGGCTTCCTTTATGATCACTTCTCTGCAGGTACATTTTTAGCATTATTTTATTAAAAAAAATATTTTTGTAATTTTCCGACTAGGATTGTTAAATATATTTGATATTTATCATTTATATACCGACATTTTGTTCCCTTCTATGCAAATTCCGCGAAGCTCTACGCCTGTCTGCAGGAAAGGAAACCAAAGTCTGTGGCGGGAATAGAACCCACTATCCCGGCGTTGATGGACTCGTCTACCAACTAGCGTACCGGGACATCCGCATGCTTAGAAAGCCCGATTAAAATTCGCTGCTAAGCAGGAGCAAGGTCTGCGGTAGGATCATGATAGGTTTTATCACAGGCCACTGTATGATAGCCAGGATGACGGTCGTAGTGGGATCTGACTTGTATGAATTACGTAGTTGGACGAGCAACCAGAGGAAATAGAGGCAGTTGAGCACATTCTGTGTCACTGTCCTGGGCTATGCAACAGCATATGGAGATGGCTGGGAAGTAGGTTCATAGGCCAATTGGAAGATGACAGAATCTGACAGCATTCATAATAGGTATAAGCTGGCCTTAAAACAGGCAATAGGACTAAGTATATGTGTATGTTTTTATGTTTAATATGTTTTTTACGATATTATCTTTCACTATTTCTCATGAATTTACTATTTAGACTTAAAAATATTGGTACTTTACCAACTTTTCTGCATACCGATCGACTCGGAATCACTTTCTGAGTCGATCTAACGGGGTCCGTCCACCCGTCTGGCTGTTTATCCATGAAGATCATCCCCTCAAAGTACAGGTCGCAATTTTGAAGATAATTTGATGAAATTTTGTGCGTACGTCTGAATTGTTATAAGAATAAAGCCTAGTGAAAATAGTCCAATAACTGCAAGTAGCCTTCATACAAATCTTTTGTCTGTACTGAGATTCAGTTTGGTTCAACTTGGTAATATTGCGACCTTAATTATTTGACCAACTTTTATAGAAATCGGTGCATATTTAACCATAGCTCGCATACGAATACCACTCCTAAAAAAATTTTAAAGGTTATATTTTGGAAGTACTATAAAACTTGGCAACGATAATATTGATAATATAATATATTTTTAATACCTACTAAATCATTAAACATTTTTGTGCTGGTAGATCCTAAATTGACCATAAGGACTCCGTCTCTAATATCGCTTCAAGTCTAAAAAATCTAATATATATGCAGATATCTCGATAAAAATCGTCAAAAAGAACTATTATAGGAATCTAAATCCCATTAAATAATTTCGTTTTCCATGGTTTATGATTGCCCATGATTCCCAAATGGGGTACACTCTCTAAAATTTGTCTGTATATAAAATGGTTGGTATTCACCAACTATACTTTCTTACTTGTTGATTTTTACAGTAATCTTTGGAAAATTGTCAATTTTTGAATAATAGTTGTATTTTGAATAAAATGTATAGCACGAAATTTTTTGCTATCTATTTCGGCAAAAAATTTTGTTTAATGCAAAGGAACTGTTGAAATAATATTTTCTGGCAACACTGTGGCATACAGATGGTAGTTGTTTGATACCAAAATATTAAATTGAACTATTTTACTTTATAAATGTATCATATTGTCCTATTTTTTTATATTTTGCATATTTTTATTATTTATTTTGTAATGCGGTACAGCTTTTTTTTTTGCTCTATAATAGAGTTCATTTTTCTATATTTTTCCCTTAGTATTAGATAAAATAGGCAAACATACATATATTTTACTATTGTAGTACAAACATCTAATTAATGTTTTTAAATATTTATGACTTTTGAAAGAAATATATGCTTATGGCACGGCACGCATGTATGTGTACACACAAACACGCACACTCGTAAAAACACACATTTATACGCACATTTAAGACCACCAAAGGGCAAATTATTTGGCATTTCTAATAATGAGGGTATGACCTTAATGTTTATAAATAAATATAAAATAATTTCATTATGTTGCATATGCAATACAAAACGTCACATAATTTTTTGGTGGCGCAGCAAATTTATTTCTATACTGGCACTGACTGTGCTACCGAAAAACACGCAATGCTGGCTGCATACCCATGTATTGATAGTAGGGAATATAAAAATAGCAGATAATTTTTAATCCAAACTTCGAAATTTTAGTCAGGATTAAGTTCATTGAATTTAATTTTCATTAAATTAATTTTATGAAGAAAGGAAATTTACAACATGAAATGAATACAAATTTATTGATCATTTTTAATTCTTGACTTAGCTAGGAATTGAACCCAGGTTTTTACGGACAGGTTGCCCAGACTAGTTTCGATTGTAACCAGTGGAGTTTGCTGTTTAGCTCTCACCCCCATTGACGACGGATGACGTCAGTAGTCAAACATCAATCTTTAAACCAAATGGTATTTTACCAGTGTAGATTGAAATTTGCTTTGAATGAATGATTACCTATTTTAATTGACTTACATTTTCCTCCTTACTTCCGTTTTTCGTACTTTTTGTCAAGAATTTTTTTGTTTTTCATGTTTTTGTCTTTCTTTTTCTTGTTGACCTTTTCCAGCACAACTTGAAGGACAAATGCACCCAGCAAACTACTATAACTTCTCTTCACTACTTATACATTGGCATTTTAACATATTATTTTAACACGGTGATGTCATTGGAGGCAAGTACTTAAGTCAGTACCACATTCGCTTAAAAATAGGGAGTTAAATAAGTCATTACCAAATTTGCTTACAAATAGACACCTTTCATTGTTATCATAAAAACTGAATTTGTCAAACAAATTCTGTCTTTAATTTAATTTGCTTTCTAATGCAAAATGTTACTACCCTGCATCAAGGACATATTCATACCCAATAAACCAGAAAACGATATGCTTTAAAAAACTATATGATATTTTCATGGAAAAAAAATATTATAAGGAAAGGTAAATTTTAAATACTATCGTTTATGACACAAGATCGATATCATATATTATAATTTATATCGCCTAGACGATCGTTATAATATCCTTTGGTTGATTGATAGTGCAGTTTTTATTCAAAATTTTAATTTTAAAATACATATCCAAGTCAATTAAGTATTTACATTTTTCATATTCCGATTCATATTCATTTATAACAAGTAAAAAACCAAATTGTAATAACAAAATTTGAATAAATAAAACCTTAAATGTATTTTATTATGAGTTAATTATACATTTCGCTAATCATCTCATAAACAAGTGGTTATGTATCAGATTATATGTCAACCATTACTTAACTACTTAAATATAATGTAGTTGGTATGAAGTAGTCATTAAAAAGTAAGTTGTTCAGTAATTTCAAGTTATTACCTAGTTTTTGCTGGGTAATGATTAAAATATCGTAATTTGGATAAAAACCATAACAAAATAGCAGATAATTTTAAGATAGCTTTAGTTTTTAATGTCGGTTAAATGTGTAAATAAAATAAATACAATTTTTCTTTTTCTTAGCATCAGAATTAACTATTTGAATAGTTTTGCAGCAATTCTTCCCAACATGTTTCAAAGTTACATGAGATTTTTTGTTAGAAATCTCAAATATTTTATCAAACATTTTAGAATTTTTTTCAAACATTTTATTTTTTAATTAAAGGTCCCTGCGGGAAATTTATGTCAATTGTTCTTAAAGCACTTCTCCCGTGACCTGTGAACCAAATTTTATAATTAAAAGGAACGAGTTGTTATAGATGAAGACAAGACCTATCACTTAACTGGTGATATTGTGTTTAGAGTGTAGTTGGTCCAGAGGAAAGGTAATTGGCACAAAACTATTCATGTGACTGGATTTTGTGTGGGTAGTGGCTGATTCTCTCTAGTTCTATTATTTTATATGAAGGGGACCTATCATATTGACATGGTTCATTTGTGACAATATCTGCGACAGGCATTATATTAACCGAAATTGGATGTGTCCATTAAGGTTATTTTAGTGACCTGTTACAAAGTGTAAAAAAGGTGCCAATTAACCCCTCGTAGGACATCGCCATATTAAAGTGACTTATCACGTGACAAGTTTAGTGTTAGTTTTTAGAATTTATGCGGCTGTCGGAATTACCGTCTTTAAAAATTTTAAAATTAAGGAATTCTAAAATTAAAAAAAAATTCAAGTTCAAGAGCCAAATTGCATTTCTGGTTTTGCAATAGTTTTCTTAGTTTCCTGCAAAATATATATTTTGAATGTTTTTACAATACGGAATGGCTTAGAATCAGCTTTATACATAGTTTAAATTTTTTATAACTTGTTTAACTATTATTATTATATTTTTGTTTTTATTGCAGCATTTTGTGAAGAATACTTGGGGAATTCAGTATGAATATATACGCAATCAAACAGCGTATCAAAGTAACTGATTGCGTCGAAATATATAGAAAAAAGTGAAATGTTTTTGAAGGTGGTGGTAGTAGAGAAACGACCAGAGAAGAAACGCTCTCGAAATAACATTAAAGATTATCTCTCGAATTTCCGTACGATATTTACAAAAAAAAAGTGGCACCAAAAGTAAAAAAAAAACATTACGTAACAACACTAGTCGGGAGTAAGAACTTTCTTATGTGATTTTAATTGACTTTAGCAAGCTGAATCCAAATCTGTTTTCAATATTTCGCCAAAAATAAGGCGGTTATGCTAATACATTTTATCATAACAGGAGTTTGATTTTTCTGATTTTGCCAAAACACTTACAGATAATTAAGAAAAAAAATTTTCTTGAGTCATCCAATTTATTTATTTTTAATATTTTGAACTGTTTCAGAGTTATTCACAAATTGGTGGCGATACTTTTTTTTGCAAAATTAGTACTTTGCTAATTTTATGTATTATTCACTATTGTGGGCCTGACTAATATTTCGCCTTATTTCATGTCTTGAGAAAGATTTGTTCTATTTGGAATTATATTCGTTTTTAGCCATCTTAACATCTTTTTTTATATTTTCAACAGTTTTGCAGATATTCAGTTTTTTAAAGCGAAATGAATGCCATGTTTTTGTTTTCAAACATGAATAAATAAAATTATTAAAACAAAAATTTTACACTTATGTTATTCATTGGAAAGGTAGGTAAATAACGGATAAAATAAGCCCTAAGCCTTGAAACTGTTGATTTTATTCAGAATTCGTTAAAATTTTTATATATAAATGCAGTGTTATATAAAAATCTAATTTTGCGGTTTTTGGTGAATTTTTCTTAACAAAAATCATAAGAAATTAAATTTTGCGAATTTCGGCGATTTTCAGTGCATAATTGGCGGCGAAAGTGAAAAAATTTGACAGCCCTAATTAATGCGGACATAAGTATACGCCATGGCATAAGTATTTATTTCATCATGGTACACGCATAGTAGTAAGTGACACTTACCAAGTGCACTTGCTTGCGAATATTTAATACGTACACATGTGTACATACATATTTCGAAAGATAAAGGTGCATAAGCTAACCACGCGTGACAAGAAAAATTTAATTTAAGCTTGCTTACATTTATATTAAGACATTATAACTTTCATTAAAACTGACAGTTTGAATAAAACAGAATGTTCAAAAAAGAATTTCTTCATTAAGTATCAAAAAAGTACCAAGAATTACAAAAAGTATCACATTTGGGTGCATTTTGTAAAAGTAGCAAAAAAGTATCAAGACAGTTGAAAAAGTGGCAAATTGCTACTGTAGTAGCACTAACGGTAACGCTCCGATTGATGCAACAACGAAATAAGCTAGCATTGCGGATTTATATGTAACTATTCAAAAATGTAAAAAAACAAAATTTTTTTGGACTATTTCTGGATCATCAAATTTGGGTGTAATATCTCCTTAATATTATTTCATATACATACAGGTAAATTTTTCTTTTCTGTCAACTGAGCACGTATGTATGTGCGAATTAGCAAATGCCTATCGCTTAAGGCTATTTTACACGGTAATACAATGTATTACAACTTTGTAGAATCCAAATATTATGAAATTCTCTCCGAGCTTAAAATATAAAATAAGAAACTGTTGTAGTATTTTTCATGTTAACACGGATGGTACAAGTGCAATAAAAGCAAATATATTAAACAGCTGAGTTAATACAAAAAAAAAACAGATGGTTACAGTTTTACAGTATTTACAGAAACAACATGAAAATTTCCTGAGTTGATTTTGGTTGTTTTTGTAAAATTTTGTATCCGTATTCTCTCTTATTCAAAGAATTTTGCTTTTACACGATAAGATTTTTATCATTCTACATAATTTTTTTTTTTTTTTTTTGACATGTCGTAATATATTGTATTACTGCGTAACCTTGCCTTTACCTAATCAAAAAAAAACCGAGCAATAAAAATAAAGAAGTTATAAACAATATAAACCACAAACAATATTCTCCATCAACCTCTATAGATTACACAGATTACACACAGATATGTCACGAGACGGAAGATTTTTTGTCTCTTTCTTAGAAAGCTGCCCTTTTTTCATTTCTCTTTGAACCATCTTTTATGCCGCAATACAATGAACACAAATTTTTTAAGTTGAGATTTATTTGCAAAATTGTTGTAAAAATTAACTTTTAAGTTTACCACAACATATAGTAAATAATATTTAAGTAAGTAAATAACATTATGAAACAAGACAATATTACTAAATACATTTCTTTGCACAAAATAAAACGTTTGTTAAACCAATGCTTTTGTTAAACGTGGTTTGTATTTTGTCATTTTTGTTTTGATCACGCAATTTGTGTTGATTGTACCGGCCTGCATTTACATATTGCCACTTCACTACTAAAAATCGCTTTTTGTCTCTTTCTTCGAAAGCTGCTCTCGCAACTGATATGGGCCTTTTTCACACGTCACTTTTTACATATCTTTGTGTAATCTGTGCTCTATACACGCAGCGAAAACATTTGGTTGAAGTATGTTTTAAAAAACATATTATGGTCCGGTTATGGCGAAAAACAACCCATTGTTGTTACTTACGAGAATATCACGGTAAAATATATTTGTTTTAACAATAAAATGTTTACCGCCCTTGAAACTTCAAATATGTTTGAATTGAACAATATAATGTTTGCATAAAATTTAACTAAACAAATTATGATTACTTTAACCATAATATTATTACCGGTAGTTATATTATGGGTTAACTCTTCCATCCAAGAGCAACAACCGTATTATGGTTATTGCGAAACATGTAAGGGTAAATAACAACAATAATATGTTTGAAATTATAACATGTTAAAACATCGTATCTATGTTTTAAAAGTTAAAATGATAATTTTAAAAGTAACAAAATTGAAGTTGTTTTGCTCTCTACAGTAGTTGAATGCTTTTCAATTACTCGCTTGGTTTGCTTAAGACTCTCACATTCTGTTTCTTTTAATTTTTGAATTAAATACACAAGTTTACGTAGTATGCAAACCAGCCAAATGGAAAGAATGCCGCTGATGGCCAACGCGGGCTGACAAATTAATTAAGGATAGCTTATAAAAGTGGAACATAACATGCAGCAGGAATAAAAAATTAACTAAAGTTATAACTGGATTTGTAAAAAAAGCAAATTGAAGAAACGGCAAAAATAAAACCCTAAAATTAATATTTAATATTGAGTTAATATTGACCATGTTGTTGTTAATTCTGAACATAATATGGATGCTTTTGGCTAAATTATTAAACAGTATGACCATATTATGGTAAATTTTGACCATACAGATTTTGATCAATTTCGGAAAAAGGTTGTTAAATTTGACAATGTTTTGGTCATATTAAACAATAATACATATGTTTATCTGCAAACATAAACTTTATTGAAATGCAACCATAGCGTGTTACCTCAAGCCATATTTTCTCCGCGTTTTTATTTAATATTAAAAAAAATTTAAGGTCCAACCACAATGTGCATAAGCTGGCTTAACCCTTTAACCACTAACACCGTCTACAGAAGGTCATCAAAAAATTGTAGTTTTTATAAATTCTGTGATTCCCCCACTTAAACCATCAAAAGCTTTCTTATACAATGTAAAATTACTTAGCCAGCAATGTTAATTTGAACACCGTCGCTGTATGTGTTTAAGAGAAATATTCAATTCCAATTAAATTTTGGTGAGAACTGACAAAAAAATTCAGTGAGATATTAGTGAAAATAAAAATTTAAAAAAAATATATTTCTAGCAACTAGATCAAATCGGCAATTTTTCTGGTAAGTATTAGATATATTTATATTGATATTTTTAAATTATTTTGACTTATGAGCAATAAAGACCGTTTTAATTTCGTTATTGGTGAACACCGTCTGTAGACGGTGTTCATTGAGCTATCAAGAAATCGCAGATTTGATGGACGCAATGGACGAAGATTTTGAAGATTCGGATGATAGCATCAAAGATCCAAACTACGAGTGTAACGAATTAACACTAGAAGACAATGCGGTGATAAGCGATTGCTTAGAACAGTTGGATTCCTCAACATTTCTTAATTCGCTAAATAATGTGTTAAATGTAACCAATGTGAGTGTGGATGGAATTGGAACGGAAGAAGAAACTTCGATTAAAGCACAAAAAAAAGCACCGCTCACCATTGCCAACTATTGAAGCTTCAGGACCACAATTTATCCCATCACCTGGCGGCTTTACTGGTGATAGTAAGTACTTTCAAACAAATGTCTTTATAAATTAATTGCTGTTAGTATTTCTCATTAGATCTCTCAAATATCCATAAAGATTCGAATGAATTTAAAAGTATAATATGGCGTAAAACCTTTATGCAGTTGCATTTAAATAAGGTTGCCTTCCGAGGAAAGATAGATTTGCCCGTTGAAGTTAAAAAATTTTTAATTATTTTTTTACTGACGATTTAATTGATTTGATATGCCAGGAAACGAATAGAGCTGCAGTCATAGAAAATATAAATACATCCTTTAAAGTTGACAAACATGAGATTCGTTGGTACATTGGAGTCCTAATATATATGTCAAGTTTACGTTATCCAAATATTGAAATGCACTGGAGCGAATATGGATTTCGACATGTCCCATAGTACCAAATTTTGTTAATCATATATTGTTCTTCGATAATTTCTACACCTCTTTACCGCTTTTAGTGTACCTTAGAGCACGTGGAATTTTTAGCCTGGGTACTGCTAGAGTGAACCATGTTCCTAATTCCAATGACAAAAGCGATGTTTTAAAGAAAGAGGGACGAGGTTATTCAACGGAATATGTTGGATCGGCTTACGGGATCAACATCACTACAGTATTGTGGAAAGATACAAAAAATGTAAGATTGTGTTCAACTTATGTAGGGACTAAGCCTTTTCAGAGAACTAACTCAGTCAGTCAGCCAGCTCAAGTTACTCGTTACAATCGAAAACATAAATCATATGACAATATTGACTGTCCACAAATTATTCGCGAGCATAATGCGCACATGGGCGGAGTCGATCTTATGGACTCTTACATGGGCCGCAATGGGCTCAAAAAACTCAAGATATGGCGATAAGAATTTTTACCATCTGCTCGATATGAGCACTACAAATGCATTTATTTTAAATCGTAGGCTTAATGCCGAAAACAAGGAAAACTCTGATAGCAATCGCAAAGAATTAACAATGTATGAGTTTCGCTTTGAACTATGAACTATGTATTTCAACTGGAAAACGAAATATCGGTCGTCCTTCTTCTAGCGAAGAGCCAGCTACAAGCAACTCTGTTGGAAAGAAAGCAATTCATCCTCCTGTAAGCTGGAGAAAGGATAAAATAAACCATTTACCTGAATGTGGATCAAAAAGGTCATGTAAATATTGCAAAAAGTCAGATGCACATACTTTTTGTACAAAATGCAACATCCATTTATGTTTTTTAAAAGCAAAAAAACTGTTTTACAAAATACCATATTGATACGTAATTTATTTTATGTAACTTTTAAGTCTTTTTTCGGATTTATATAAATAAAAATAATTTTAGATTGTACGGCATTTTTAATATTTATTTTTCTTTTAACCACTAAGACCGCCTACAGACGGTCTTACGTTTTTCTCACCTACTAAGTTTAAAAATCATTTTTTCAGCAAACGGACTTCAAATTCGTGATTTTCAACATAAATGCACTCTAAAATCAAAATTATCCAAACAAAATAATTCGTATTTCATTTTCAGTGGTTAAAGGGTTAAGCAACATGTGCCAACCCATATTAGACTTATGAAAACTTTTTGTTCAGTTAATACTGATCCCAGACTCTATAAGATATATGTATTCTGGATCCGTTACGAGAAGAGAAATTTAAATCACGATGTCTGTCTGTCTGTTAGTCTAATGAAATTGGTTATCGGAAGACTCAAGATATGATGGAGACAAAGTGTTTATATATTTATGTAACATATAGGTCAGAATTGCTTGCTATTGAAATTGAGCTTTGTCGGTTCACAAAGGGCTGAGATATGAGCCTAAAACAATTTATTTTTATGTATATCAGGAGTTTCTAAATTAGGAACAAGCATCATTGTTATCAATACACAGCATCCGACAAAATGTTGGTGTGATCGTAGAAGTAGGCGTGGCACGTCCTATTAAAACAGTATAGATATATGTATAACTGGCCATCGGCAAAGAATAAAGTTTCCGAATTAGGTACAATCATCTTGGTTATCAATACATAATATCCGATAAAATGTGGGCGGTATTGGAGAAGTGGACGTTGCACGTCTTATATAAAACATTTTCAATTTTTGCATATCTTAAAAACGGCAAGAGGCAAAGCTTCCCAAATACGTACAAGCATCTTAAATATCAGTACACAACATCCGACAAAATGTCGGCAGAATTGGATAAGTGGGCGATATCAAAAGATCGGTATTTATATAACTTCCTGATCGCACCATGGTGAAGGGTATATAAGATTCGGCAAAGCCAAATATAGCACTCTTACTTGTTATATTTTATTTTTGTGAGAGGCTTTTCGTTTATTTTAAACAGTTTGTTTCTTAAGTCAGCTACTGTACATTATGGTTGGGCTTTTACTCATTAACAAACATATAATTTGTTTTGTGTAATTTGTAAAATTTTTGAGTTTGATTGTCTGAGTTAATTGATTTAATATGCCGTCAACACTGAAATAAACCACTGTTGCCAATGAAGAATTAGGAAATTACACATGACGGTGTCCCAAATTACACATTGGAAGCAAAATTACACACACAAAATGCATTGATAAAATGAATTCGCCTTGCATCACCTTTTTGTTATTCTTTGTTTGTTATGTTTAGAAAAAAGGCAAAGCATACCGATTCCTGAAGTAACAAACATATGGATGCACATTTTTAACGGTACGTCTCGAACATACCCAATAACGTAGTCATAAAAACAGTACAACAAGGTTTATGTTCAAGCTTAAGCAACATAAATTCTTAAAAAAAAATGTATTGACTTGCGGGTATTTAATTGCTCACTTGATAGTATTAAAATAAATTTCACAAATATTTTTTTTAAAGAAACTTGAGGAACTTATCTCTTAAGTTCTGAAATCTATGGAATGTACAAACTTTTTTACTAACTCGCGCAAATAACAAATGCGAAATGACTATCACATTTGACAGTTTACATTAAACATTATTTCTTCAAAAAATGCATGAAAAGAAAAACTTGGCTTTCAAAAATTAATGAAAAAATAGAACGTTAAATTACACAGAGGTTACCATGAAAGAAATTAGACATGGGCTACACAGCAAGAAGAAAGTACGCACAATATGTGTAATTACAGACGGATTGGAAACACTAAAATAAAAACATTTCTTCCTAACACACTCATGCTAGGAATACAATTAAGTCGTGAACGTAGGACGTAATGACGTAAATTTTTAGAGACACATTATACTAACCCACAATACCGCCGTAAACGTATTTTGTTTCCCTCTGAAAATAATGTAAAAAATTTAAGACTTATTCAAATTATTATCCTTTTCTTTTGAAACACAAATATAATTTCATTTGATGTATTAAGTTTTTCTTTTTCAATGACAATACGATCTATACAGGTAATACGATAATAAATTTCTATGTCGACGTATAACGTAGATCCGTTTTAACGTTTACGCCAGCTATTGTGTGCCTTTAAATAAAATACTATACGTTTTAATTTGACATCATATGTACGTCGTACGCTACTACGTTCATACGGTTGAATTGTTTTAAGTTAAGTGTTTTCCTCTCTCTCTCTCTCTCTCTCTCTCTCTTCGTAGTTCTGGTTTTCACAGGAAAGGCAAAAGATCTAAATTATTGAGTATTTACTTTAAAGAGATTAAAAATCTTGATCCTAAGACTTCGTTTTCTAAAAGAATTGGATTTTTCTAAAAGACTTGCAGCACATAAGTCAGATGAAAAGGCTACTTACAAACCATTAAAACAGAAATAAAAAAAGTTTTTTGAATTTTATTTATTATTTATATAGGACCTCAAGCCAAAATAATAAAACAACAGAATTGGATATTTTTATTTATGTAATGGACAAAAGCCATTCATTAGAAAAGATATTAAAACAATAAAATATTTCGCCAAATAATCATCACTACAAGATTCAACACAGGAAAAAGTATTTAATCAGTTAAAAAAATGGTTTAAAAAGTATTTAAATTTAATTAATATGATAATTGAATCAATTATTTTTTTAGTTGAAAGAAAATTAAAAATTTAATTTTGATTTAATTAACATTTTAGTTGTTTTGAAATAAATTTTCAATTAAAACTTTAATTAAATAACAGAAAAATCTTAATTGACTTTTTTCGTTTAAAATAAAATAATTTAAACATGTAGAATTGTTGTTGGGAATTGTCAATATTTAGTTATATAAATTTACACATTGTTTAAAATGGCAAAGTTTATTGATAATTTTTTTAATTAAAATTAAAAATGTCATTTATTGAAAAAAAAAATACACAGTTTTACAATTTTTAGTAATCAATATAATCATTTTGGTAATAGGTGCAAAATCAACAAATTGTTTACTTGATATTATGAATTTGGTATAGGTTTGGTGATTTGAGAAAATTAATAATTTTGTCTGTGTATGTATTATAAAACATTTTGAAAACTTCTCTCTATCCGATGCTAGTTTACTAACCATAACTGTAAGTTTATATATTAATGTAATTGCTAGTAAGGCCAATTTTTTTATATAAATTCTGAGAAAAAAAACTGAAGAAAAGGTAGAACAAATTAAATTTATGCAAACAACATTTAGATTGCTCATTTTGATAACCATTTTTAATGTGAATTCTGTGCGTTTATTTATTTATATTTAATTTCATTGACAATTGAGGCTTGGATGTATGCATTAGTGTGTGTTGAAACCGTTGGAATTTTCTTTATAACTTGTGTAATAATCAAATTATGGGTCTAGACTTTATTAAAAAAAGAATTGTAAATTAACACTGGAATAGATAACCATTTTTATCACTACACAGAAATGTTTGTTTATGACAACAAATGTTTGCGTTCGGTTTTATGTGCAAATTTTAGGTTTACGAAGAATTTCAACAACCCCCAATAAAATGTTTGCAATATTTACACGCTTAAATTTTGGTATAAAATATTAAATTCAATGAGAATATTTAATTTTAAATTTACCCAGACATTGTTGAGATTTTGCTTATTACACTGTGCTACACAAGATAAATGCAGGAGTTCTCATACATCAATTCTATAGCGTTGGTTTCCATAAATAACGAAAAAAATTTTGTTAATTTTTATACCCACCAACAAAATAATATGGGACGTATGTTGATTTTCCCATCCTTTATAAATATGTATATATGTATACATATGTATTTTGGATCCTTGTATAATTCTAATAAGTTAAAATCACGATAGAAGTAACAACTAAAGACAAAGTTACTAAAATACCGTTTTCTTGTTCATCGTTTTTTTAACAACG
Organism: Pollenia amentaria; assembly: GCA_943735925.1. NCBI lineage: Eukaryota > Metazoa > Arthropoda > Insecta > Diptera > Polleniidae > Pollenia > Pollenia amentaria. The sequence continues at coordinate 189,948,930 of OX031008.1, read as the reverse complement.
TAATATCATTTACAATTTTAATTTTATATTGTTTTCAATTGAACTTAATTAACCAATATTAATAAATAATTTGCCAATAGCTTCCTATTATTTCATCCGCCGACTTCTTTACCATCCTTATCGTCATCAATAAATATAACGAGGCCATTCGTGTTGACATTACTGTCTCATATTAAGAAACCCAGTGAAAACAGAAATAATTTTAACTTTTTATGGCTGCTCATAAGAAATGTCAAACAAACATGAAAACATTTATACACACATGCACGCTCACACAGCCACGCAATAAAAAATGTCATAAGCCCTATTTTAATACTTGTCATACAACAAACATGTCATCATATCAGTAATAAATAGGGTTTCTAATTACCAGGACCTTTTACATTCTCGGCAAAGCATATGTATGTGCTTAAAATGCAATAAGCACCACGACCCAGAGGTGTATCTTACCATGTCGGGTTCAGGTTACGTAAAAAGCCAATAACCTGCCTGACGAAAGATCATAAAGTTCACTTGGGCTCATCAGTCTCTCTGCGAATCATTAGTAGTCCTTAGGGCGAGACAGCAGCAGGGCAGATGTCCTAACGTTTCTTCATCACCCTCACAAAATCTGCACACCTTGGTACTAACATTACCCATTATAAACTGTTGACATCTAATACGCCGTAAATAAACCAGCAAGTAGCCTTTGTTTCCCCTTTTCAAGCAGAAGCAGACTGCTTGGCTTGCCACGGGTCAGGGTCACAAATCTCAGAACATGATAGTATCTTCCTCTTAATATGCCCGATGGGTACTCCGAAAAAAGGCTCAGAGCCCAAAAATGTACGGCGAGTGCCCCTATTTGCAAGGCAGTCAGCCCTTTCGTTACCCGCATGGTCGAGTACCTAACACAAGTTCAAATCATTGTGTTTCCCCAGATTGTTCAGAGATGTGAGACAGTCCATTACTAATCTGGTCTTCGCCTCTAAAGGACGAACAGCGGCCTGGCTATGCGGTAATATAATTAGGCTCAAGCCCTTTTCCCTACTCCTCAGACATGCCACAGCGCATACGAGGAGATGCGCGATCTTCCGCCTGAAAGATCGTAGTCTGTTTGCCCATATGTAAGACCCTTGGGAAACCTGGGCCCATAATGCGCGCTCCAGTTCAGAAAATTTACGAGAAGGAAAAGCTGCGTGGCTATTTATTGTGTTCGTCAGCGGCACTACCACCAGCCTTATTCTTAAAGTTATTCCTCTTTGCACGACCTGGGCGGCCACAGCCAAAGAGTGATTTCAGAGAAAAACTGATGCGTTTTTGGGTCCAAACGTTATACAATGGATGGAATGTAAGAACCTGTTTGTGGACACGAACGGATAAAGGCACCAGTATGATTGAGAGATTTGGCCATTCCCAATTTAAAGACTTGGGTTGTAAAACGACATTCCAAGAATTCTTTGATTTTCAAGCCTAAAATGTAATCGAGCTTAATGCGGGATTCATTCAAAACAGAAATATATACCAACCGATGCAATAAGGCTCTATCTTGGAAAAATATCTTTTCATATTTTTCGTCTAAAGTAAACAATTCACTAGCACCTTTACGGATTTAAGCCAAAGCATACTTGATACGCCAGACTTCACGTTAGTTGGGGAGACCACATCCGATATTGATTTTTTAATTCTGGGTCCATATGCGCCTTTCATTAGGAAGTCAAGTAGTTACAGAAGTTTTGGAAAGGACTGAGGGTATACGTTCACCATGTCGTCACCTCATCAACAGATTATTCAGCTTGACGATTGATATTCATCGCATACCTTATTATTAATAGTTATATGAGATGTAATCAATTTATGGTAAATTAATGCAGCACAAAATAATGAATCGCTTGGAATTACGAGGGCGGATCAATAAGTCCGTGACCTTTTTAATTAAAACACATTTTTTTAAAAAAAAAAAATAATTTTTCAACATAATTTCCTTTTAGCTCAATACACTTAGTCCAACGTATATATTATGCAAATATTATGCCAATAAGTTTGCATAATATTCGCCGTTTATTGTTTTTCCCTTTTGAAGGTAATCGATGTGGATTATCCTGCGTGCATCCCGAAAAACTGTTGCCATCGCCTTATTGGCCGAAAAACTTACCTTGGCCTTCTTCGGAGGTGGTTCACCTGGATAAACCCATTGTTTAGACTGCTGCTTGATCTCCGGAGTGTTGTAATGGATCCATGTTTCATCGACAGATACAAAACGCCGCAAAAACTTATTCGAATTTCGGTTAAATAACTCCAAACAATCCTTTGAAATTGTCACATGATTACGTTTATGGTCAATTGAGAGCAAACGCGGCACCCATCTTGCAGACAGCTTTCTTAAACCCAGCTGATCATTTAAAATCGAAACCACACTGGCATATGAAGTGCCTACGGCATCAACAATCTCACGCACTTTTACTTTTCGTTCGGCCAACACCATATCGTGAATTTGTTCGACATTTCCGGGTGTATTGTGTATATCCAGAACGTTCTGCGTCATTTGTGCTTGTGCGATCGCAACGAAAGTCAGTAAACCACTGTTTTACCATTGAAATCGATGGCGCAGAATCCCCATAGTATTTATCAAGCCTTTCCTTGGTTTGATTGACGGTTTTTTTTCGCAAAAAATAAAGTTTAATGAGCACTCGAAATTCACTTCTTTCCATTTTTAAAAATTCCACGAGGTTATATGTTTTGAACAACTGTTAAACGCAAAGTAAATGACGGAACTTGCTCAAAACATGACAGTAGTCTATTAACAGGTGGTACTTGATAAAAGCAGTGTTGCATTATTTATCCGCCCTCGTATTCTAGGTATTAGAATCCAACAAAAGTCGTTTAGCTTTTTATTTTTCCAAAATGCTTGGTAACATCGTCAAAAATTATCGTTGTTTTACAAAACATTTAAGAAAATAAATTGTGATACAAATGGTGATTGCAGTTGATTCCATTATATTAAAAATATTAAACAAAGATTTCATCGAGCTTCATGATAAAATCTAAATCCTGTTTTAAGAAACGAATAAAATCATCAACTTTTTTAATTGCAATGAGATACTTCATTATTTATTTCGGGTCAAAGAAGAATTTTTGTGTATCAAAAAAAAAAATTCAAAAATCTTTAAATTCCTGGGAGCTTCAAAAATGTTTTTCCAGAACAATTTTGCCACCTAGAAACCCTAGTTACAAATAAAAAAAACTGTTTTCTGTTTCACATTTTTTATTACTCTTTCAAAAATGTCAGTAATTATAAATGAGCATAAATGATGCCAATTATAGAGAAAAGCTTTTTGTGAGTGTAATAAAAAAATAAGAAACAAACAGATATTAAAATTTTTCTCTTGATTTTTATATAAAATTTTATTTAAATAAAAATTAATTAAATATTTAATGCAATTACACCACTGATGTAATGTAATGAGATTTTTTTTTTTTTTTGTTTGAACAAAAGTTTCGTTAAACGATTAATTATAAATACGATAAATATAAGAAAATCAACCAAATTGTAAATTACTCCAATTGATTTGCTGGCTCGTGCTAACGACTTTATAATGAAGAGTCGTTTTATTTTAAATATGGATTTTCGTATTCTTTTTGCATCCGCTACTATATTTTTTTTGTAAAGCGATTTATTAAAATTTGAGCAAACAAATGCCTAAAATTCAAAATAAAAATACGCAGCACATACGAGCTCGTAAGTCGATTTAAAGATAAGATCGAAATAGGAATAAGGTGAATAGATTATAAGAGTTACATTTATTATAATTCTCTTTCAGGGACATAGATTATTTAAAATAAATTGCCATTGTGTTTTAACTCTAAATATATTAGTTCGTTGACATATCTATCAGCTGAGTAATGCCAGCTGAGTAATGTTCATCTGCTGCCCTGCGGATTTCTTTTCAATGCAGAATGACTTATTTAATTTTTTTTCAGGACCAGTACTCAGTGGATGGCCCCTACACATGCAATGCATTGTATTGGAACTAAAAAAATAGGTTAAGGAAAGGTAGATTAAGGGAATAGAGCTTGTAGACATTCGATTTGAACTTATTAATGACATCAGTCAAAGGGAAGACTTCCGCAGTAAGGCCATTCATTATGCATATCGCAATTGATCAACAAGAGGGTATTTACTCAAAATTTTCTTGAATTTTATGTTAATGGCATATGAAAAATAATTTTTCATTACCAAAAAGTAGACTAAATAGCATGATAGTTTACAGCGGTGGATACGAATATTACGTGTCGATTTTTTTGAGTTAATACCCTCTTGTTGATCAACCGCGATATTTGTATATATAACAGTGTTTTGAGCTTATCTCTTCCGGTTTTAAATGAAATTAATATTTAAAACTTTCTGATTTTCATTATCCCAAAATTTTTATTATCTAATATTTGGAAACACTACACTCACAATATTATTATAGTAACGGACTGTAGGTTATTCAAGAAGTATTCCGTTCAGTCATGTTTAAATAAATAAACCTTAAAAATTCCAAGCAAATTTATTTTTAACTGATTCTAACTAATATTTATTCAAAAAACTAAGTGCACATGAATACGGATTTTCGATTGCATTTAATATTGGCTGTTAATTAAGTAAAAGTGTTCTGTATGTAAAATTAAATGAAAATGTAATTTAAAACAAATGTAAATTTACTTAAAAATCGATCTACTTATTTTGCGTTTAATTTTAACGAAAAATTAATTTAATTTTTACTGTCAAAAATTCAACCGCCAATAAATAAATTTTCAGTTATTTTATATAATTTAACTACCAAAAAATTAATTTTTAGTTATCTATTTATAGACCTGTGGCAAAAAGTAAAAACCGATTTGCTAGTTTTGTGTAGAAAATTCCCATATTCTATTTGTTAAAAGTTTTTATTTAAATACATAAAATTTGTTAAGTAAAATAATTGCGAATGCCATGGGCATGCTGATGGTGTCTTATAATTGAAAGTTCTTCTGTAAACAAAGTGGTCAGTACAACAAAAAAGTAAAACAAACAAGTAAAGGGTCCGCCAAATAACTTTTTGTTTTTTTTTTGAAAATGCTATAAAAAAACTACTGAATATTTTCTCAAATTTCTTTTTTTATTTGAAAGTACAATCCTTCCGGTTACTAATGGAAAATAATTTAATTTAAATGGCTGCCTCGGCTGGCCATGCAGTAGCCTACACGATCGGTCCAATTTTTAAGCACAGTATCGATTGTGTGCAGCTGTATTTCACCAATGGCCTCACGAATATTGTCCTTTAAAGCGTCAATTGTCTCTGGCTTGTCGGCGTAACACTTATCTTTAACGGCACCCCACAAATAATAGTCCAACGGTGACAAATCGCAGCTCCGAGGTGGCCAAACGACATCAGCTCTGCGGCTGATAATGCGATCTTCAAAAACAGGGCGCAAAACATCGAATGTAGCTTCGGCTGTGTGGCACATAGCGCCGTCCTGCTGAAACCAAATGTTGCCAATATCCTCCTCTTCAATTTTTGTGAACTAAAATTCGTTCAGCATGGCCCGATAACGATCGCCATTGACTGTAACGGCCACTCCTTGCTCATTTTCGAAGAAAAATGGCCCAATTATGCCTCTGGACCAAAATCTGCACCAAACAGTGACTCGTTTTGGGTGTATCGGCTTTTCAATGTATGCGTGCGGGTTTTCTGTGTCCCAAATGCGACAATTTTGCTTCTTTACATACCCGGCATCTGAAAAAATGATTTTTTTGGCAAAATCGGCATCTTCTGTAAGTCGATCGCAGGCCCACTTAGCGAAGCGAAAACGCATTGGATGGTCAGTTGGCTTCAACTGCTGAGCCAATTGGACTTTGTATGGCGTCATACCAAGGTCTTTATGCAAAATTCGTCTCAATGATGTCTCCGAAATGTTCAATTGTTGAGAACGACGGTCAATTGATGTTGATGGCGCTTCACGCACACTTTCTGCCACAGCGCACTGTTTTTGGCTTTTCACGATTTGGTTTATCGATGAGGATGCCAGTTTCTTTCACTTTTTTCACAAGATAACGAACATACGGAGCTGCCGATTTTCAAAGTAATGTCGCAATATTTCCCAGCGTTGTTCAAGCGTATACACAACCATATTCGTTCAGCGGAAAAATAAAACTAATTATCTGTCAAATCAGACATGAGCTAAGTGTTACCATTCACGAAATAAGCACTAGTTGAAAAAAAATGTTAGATGGTGGACCCTTTATAACGGGGTTAGTGCGTAAAAATAAATATTCTCTATATCTCTCGGCAAAAAAAAATGTTGACTTTTGATTTGTGTAAGGAAGGCTAAAATACTTTAAAAAAGAACGTTGCTAATCTGTACAGAACAAAAATTTTTCCTGGAAAACTTTTGTATTCATTAACTTTGCAAAAAAAAGATATGACCTTGGGAAAAATTAGTTCAGGTTCACACTGGCGGAACCTGGTAGATGTACAATTGTATTCATAGTGGTGTAGAGGAGGGTTCGGGCTACAAAGAACTGATTTGGCAAGTTGCTTTATTAAGCAATGATTGTTTAAAATTCTTATTCACTTTAGAGTCTTATTTGTATAATATTTTTAACTTTTCTAGAGTCTTTTGAAAAAGTTTCCTGACGTGCTGGCCTAAGCAACCAGCGAAATGCGCATACACTCATAGAAAAATTCATCTTCATACTGATGATACAAATGGCATCAATGAGGCAAAATGTGACATCATTCCAATGACGAACGCCATCCTTAAATGTTGTCATATTTTATGCGTCAGCTACACTATAACTACGTGACACCAATTCGGCGCAACATTTTGTATACACTGATATAAAAGGCGTCATAACGCTGATGTAGTTTCTCGTCATTACAGACAAACTGTCATCAGTGCGATGACATAATATATCATTTCATCAGTGTGATGACAAAGTGTCATCAGTGCAATGACAAACTGTCATCAGCGCAATGACAAACTGTCGTCAGTGCGATGACAAACTGTCATCAGTGCGCTGACATAATATATCATGTCATACTATATTACTAACATTATTTTCAGGTTTAGAAAGTAAAATTAGAAGCAACAATTCCCATATTCTATTTTTTTTAAATTATGTGTTTAAATACACCAAATGTTTCAAGTAGAATTTTTACGAAAACCATATCGGGAATGTTGCTGGTGTCTTATAATTGAGAGTTCTTCTGTTAACAAAGGGCGTAATACAACAAAAGTGAAACAAAAAACCAATAGCAATGACTCAATTTTATAAAACCGACTCCGACTTGTAATTTCTGTGATGCCAATGTGTCATCCCGTTGATGACATAATTTTAATTTTTGACCCTGATGACAATTTGGCCAAGTGATGTTAAGGCTGACGTCACAGTGATGTAAAGTGTCATGGAGTGAAAAACGAAGACACTTGTCATATCATTGATGTCAACATACATCAGCGTTATGACGCCTTTTCTATCAGTGTAGAAAGTAGCTTACTCTCAACAAAAGGTTTCAGTCTTTGTATCAACAATAATAACTGCGAACTAAGCACGTCATAGCGAAATCTTGTAAATAATAAATTTCTTTGTCGTGTTTTGACAGCATCAACTATTAAGTAGAAGATTTTCGGACGATTTCGAAGTAGAAGAGGCATAAAAACTTAAAGTTTTGAGCACTAATAGCTTATAAAAATGACGTGCAACTTCATGCCAATGCATGTTTTGCAACGTACGTTTATATACTAAAAGAATAAGTTATCGATTTGTGTGTGCATATATAGTTGTGCATATTTTATCGTCAATGTATTTTTTCATGTAATGCATATAAATAGTATGTGGATTAATTTTTTCTGAAAAAGCATATTTTTTCATTCAAATGATTTTTATTGTTATCAAAATCAAACAATTGTAGCACTCAAGCAAAAATTTAATTAAGTATTTTACAATCCTGAGGAAAATAAATGACTTTATTAAAATTTAAAATTATTCTTAGTTAAATGTTTGAATTAGCATTTCCGATGTGGAAAATTGCCGTTTGATGTCTATCTCCTGTGGTGTTATTAATGATTTTGCAAGATGTTTTTCTATTTGACAAAAATCTTCAAATTAAGCCCTAAATTTATTAAGTGTCAAATACACAACCTTCAATTAGTTACAGAAAAAGAAAGTACAAAGCATCCTCGAGAATATTTCGAATTTCAGCCGCATTTTTCTTGTAAGACAAATTCTTAACATAAACCCTTTTCGATTCAGTTTTGTTATTGTTAAAAGTATCTCGTTAAAGAAAAAAAGCCAGTAAAAAAGATTATTCTCAAGGGAAGAGTAGTAAAAATATTTTGGGGAAATTAACCTCTTTACGTAGTGATTTTTGATAAGATTAATAGTCCATTCATTCAAACCCCTTAAGAGGGACGACTCCTTTTCGTAAATTCAAACGGTACAAGGTCAACAATCAGGAAAGGTGATGACTGGTATCTGAACTTCAAGCCCGATACCGTTTATATCAAGGGACTGCTTTTTGTGGGTGCTAACAAATTTGATAGACTGGAAATTTAATCATTTAATAGCAAAAAAATATGACAAGAAATTCCTAAAATTTATGGGAGTTGTAAAAATATATCCGGCAACTTAATAGCTTAAAAAAGAACAAATTTAGAGTTAATGAAAAAAATGTTTTTTTATATTTAAAAGAATGTTATTTGAAAATATTTATGTACTCTTTGTTTAAATTTTATATACTAACTTGAAAATTAAGGATAATTTTATTGGTTTTTTTTACCAAAGGGAGAAAAAGGTCCCTTAATAATTTTCTTGCTCAATTTAAATCACATAAAATTCCATATTTAAATTTTCTCTATGTTCAAGCCTATTATTTTACTTAAAGCAATTAAAAGCCAATAAAAAATAAAGTAACAAGTTTTTTTAATAAATTCCAGTAAAAAATAATATCAAATTTTAACTTAAGAAAAAAAGGAGAAATAAAAAAATTAATTTTTTCTATTATTTTTTATTGCTTTACGCTTCATAAAGTCTTTTAACGATAAAGAAACACACTCACATACATGTGCTACAAACACATATTTACACACACAAAATTTAAGAAAAAAAAAAACTATTGCACACAAGTTAAATATTATTTTACTTTATTTTATTTTAAAATTAGTTGAAATATCCTTTTAAAGTTGAAGAATGCACATTAAGAATGTGTCAGAGTCCTAAAAAACTGCAATCAATTGGCATTAAAATCTAACTGATTTTATTAACCATACTTTTTATTAACAATAATTTCAGATTTCAAAATTTACTCTTCTCAAAATTGTAATATTTTGTGATTGCAATCATTTAAAAATTATTCTTTTTTTAAAAGTCATTGAATGCATTCAATTTAGTTGCAATCAATTCGATTGCAATCAAATTTTTATTGAAATCATGCGATATCAATTAATTCCTCTGAAATCACAATGATGAAAGTGAAAGTCCAACGAAATAATAAACACTTGGAATCTAGCGGTTGTTAACAAAAATTGAAATGTTTAGCAATTGAAAATTATTAAAATCAGCTTTATTTCAAAAAAGGCAGTTTCATTTGAAGATAACGATGATTATGAAACTGATTGAATTTTGATGGCAATTACTGGATTTGATTGCAGTTAAAGTATTGCAATTAAAATGATTGCAATCAGATATGATTCCATCACACAGAAAAAAATAGTAAAATTCATAGTAAATTTCTGCAAAAGTATGGATTTTATTTAAAATTATCATTGTTTCAAGTTTAAATAAAAAATTTTAAAATAACATTATTCAGAAAAAAAACATACATTTGCATTTTCATGTTTAAAATAATCTATAAAAAGAAGAAAAATTCCCGCATTCTTTTGCTAAAATTATTTAGTTAAATACATCATATTTTCAAAGTGGACTGATGACGAATCATATCGGGTCATTCTGCTGGTCTAAACAAAGTGGAATACAACAAAACTCAAACATGTTGCAACAAGAAAATAAATAATAATATTCTCTCCCTCTCTCTCTCTCTCTGGTTCCAGGGGTAAGTGTATAGAATTATTCTAAAATAAATTCACATGTTGTCTTTGAAGCTTCTTCTCCCTCTTATTTAAGACTCAAATCAAATTGATTCCACATGAAGTTCATGTTGTTTTAGCCATATATGTGGGTAGTGCACTAATTTTGCAGTTTCAACTTACAGTTAGTGCCCATTTAGACAGGGAAACATTTGAAAGGGACACATTTTGTTTGGTAGCAAATTACGGGTGGGGAAGAGAGAATGTTTTTTTGTGTTCGGTACTCGGCGACACGCTTTGTTCTCATTTTCTTTGTTGGCATTTGCTTTGCTTTTTGACAAAAAAAGCAACAATAGTAACAGAATGTTGCCGGCAACATGTTCGTCTGTGTGACCGAAAATTAAAAACCAAAAGAGAATTAAAGATGTTTTTCCTTCCAAATGTTTCCCTGTCTAAATGGGCACTTAGTGATAGTGCAAAATTATTGCAATCATTTTATTGATGTTGTGTGATGTATTGAAAATTAACAGCCTCACTTAACATGAGTGATAGTGATGTTAAAAAATGTTGCACTCAAAAAGAAATAGTTTGATTTAAGATAAAGCAGTCATCAGTTTAATGCCAACTTTTTGCTTTTCACTGATTTGAGTGCATCTTGAAATTTTGGACTAAATTTACAAACAAAAATATTTTTTTTTTCTTGATTTTCTTGATGAGCCAGGAGGTATTCCATATTAAAAAAATGTTATGTTGCTTAATTTCCTTTGCTTATGCATACCATCACAAATATCCAAAACCATACGCATGCAAAATTACATTTTTTAAATTTTAGTGAGAGTCTGTTTATACGCAGCTTTTTTGATTGCAAGTACGAATTTTGTACTATTTGCATTGAGTGCATATTTTTTGCATTCAACCACCGTTAGTGATAGTGAAAAAATTTGCAGTACCACTCAATTTTTTTAGTGCTAGTGAAAAAATAGCCGTCAGCACTAAAGCTGGTAAAAAATAGTGCAAACTAATTTTTTGCAGTCTTTTTAAGTGATAGTGCAATGCTGATTTAAATCAAAATTTAGTGCACTACCCCCAACTATGGTTTTAGCTTGCAACAACTTTCATTCAATGTTATCTAAATATATATGACATTTTGCTTTGACTTTATTGGAAGTTTAATTAACATGAATAAAAGTTAATTTAAAAGAAAAAATGTTGTTCCCAAGTTATTGCAAAATCATGTTGAATTAACATGAAGTAACTATGAAGCAAAATCACTACCGATAAATATAAAATCAACCTTGTTTTCGACGATCTTACATTGATTTTTGTTGTGTGATTCAACAAATAAATTAATTGATTACAAGCAGTTGATTATATCTTTTTGTCGCATTAATTTCAAATTGAAATCATTCCAGCAATTTTCCGATTTTAAATAAAATCGAAAAATTTGCAAATTACCGATAAAAGTTATCGACATGTTCTGTTACATGGGAAGTAACATTTCTGTAAATGGTTGAGCAAGTGATGATATAATATCCCTCATCACAAAGGCTAGAACAACGTTTGGAATGCTGAATAAAATCTGGCTATCAGAATTCATCTCTAAGCGCACCAAACTCAATATCTTTGACGCTTGTGTAAAACCCGTTGTTTTGTATGGGTGCGCCCATGGTACGTTGTTACTAGGGAAATAAATGATTTTCAAGTATTAATAAACCGGTATCTGCAAGAATTCTTACGCGTATTTTGGCCGAACACCATATCAAACGCCACATAGTGGGCAACAACAGACCAACTACCAATAAAAACCGAATTTCAACTACGTAAATGGAATTAGATCGGGCATACATTGAGGAATACCCCAGACAACTCGAACTGTGCTTGACTGGAATCCACAGGGTAGCTGAAGAATAGGAAGACCTGCTAATACATGGTAAAAGCTGGTTGAATCTGAGGGACAAGCAGCAGGGCGTACATGGCGTGATATTTAGGCTTTGGCATTGTATTGTGCAAGCCAAATTTTGACTTGTTTGTTGAGACTGGGGATATCGAATGGTTATTAGATTATAGTTTTACCCAAGCCGGTTATTTTAAAATGTCCATTTTTCGAATATCGAATAAACCGGTTATTTAAGAATAATTAACTGCTTATTTTAATAAATGTGTAATTTATACACGTTTTTCGAACATTTTTCGTAAATGTACCAGTAATGTTAGTATTTTTCTAATTTAAAAGGCATGTGTTCTTGTAAAAAAAAAAAAAAAACTAAAACAATTTGAAATATAAATACCAATTTTCGTGATTGTTTCTAAATATTAAATATATCTTTATACACATGTCATCTTTGGAGATATTTCGAACAGGACTTAAAAAGCATAGGTGGGTGCTTCAAGTGCCATAAAATGTTAAGTTGCAAAGGTTCTTCGACGTCACGACACATTAATCACCTTTAATTCGTCCACAAGCTTTACGTATAGTGTGCCAAATAAAACTTGACGCCGTTGCAAGTTGTTCTAAAGAGATTATTATAATTAACTAAAATACGCTGCCAAAAATTTACCAAAGGGTAAAATAGTGTCCCGTTGTGTTGCCAAGGATGGAATAACCGTTAAGGCATTAAAAGCTCTTAAATAGTTCTAGCATATATTCATGCTTAAAACTTAAACAATCCAGCGGAGTCAACGATATGAAAAAATTCATCAGTTTTATTTATTAAAACACCAAGAACTAAAAAACAAAATTGAAGAAATCAAACAATGTCATTGAAGGTCTTAAACTGTAGTCGACGAATGGACAGATAGATATATGTATTACATATAAAAAATATATTCAGATTGTTATTCGTTTCTATAATGCTGAAACAAAATCATTTGAAATATATAATCCTGGCTAAGTGGTTTTGTTAGCAACTTTTCAAACATATGGTTGAAGTCGGCTGATTCATATAGAAATTCATAACCACCAACAGAGAATATCTCAAATAATAAATTTATAAAATTTTTATAATTTTTTTAAACCAAAGTTCTTTAAAAATTCTAAGTCATAAACATGTATTTTATTGGTTCCTTATCTTTGTGAAGTGTTTTATTTTTATTCAAATTAACTTTTAATATCAAAAAGTAATTGGATTTTTGTGTTTTCATACATGCGAATTAAAACCGGTTAATCGGTTATTTCTTAAATGCTTAACCAAAAACCGGTTTTTTTAAATATTAACTATTTGGAATATTCGAAAATCGGTTTTTGAAAATAGTCGAATAAACGAACTACCTATTTGAGGCCCTGTGTTCCACCTAGAAACTACGGGAATGAATAATAATAATAATAATAGGGTGCCCCGATAGGCTAGCTATCAGTCTACCAGTACCGGGGTTGCGGGTTCGATTCCCGCCAGAGACTCTGGTCTCCTGCAGACAAGCAAAAAGTTTCGCGGGATTTAGTGTAGGAATAATAAAAAAAAAAAAAAATTTATTAAAAAGATTTAAAAAAAAAAAAAAATTAAAAAAAAAAATTCAATAATAATAATAATGATTTGATGTAAATTAAATAGATTGCAATCCTTTACAGCTCTGGCAAGTGTGTAGTAGAGAATGATACTTGTAAACTGTTATAAATGCGAACAAGTACTAAGATCCAGGACATTTACAGGCATGCACTTACAGTATTTTGCTCTCATACTAGAACTTTTGCATTCTAATGCACACATATATAAATGTTTTTTTTTTTGGTATAATTTCAAAAATATAATTTTTTTAAATTATTTTTCCTTTAACTTTTTTCTTTTTTTCTCTAGTACACATTCGTTTACATAATAAAATAGAATAATTTCAATTTTTTTTTTGCGCTTTTCATTTTATATTTAACATGATTTTGGTTTGTTGCAGGTTGTCCAAGTGACCGGCTTAGAAACCAGTTACTAAAATGAAGAAAACCCCAGTTAAGGAATATGAAATTTCATAAATGTATGAATTTTTTTTTAATTCGAGTAGCCTGCAAAAAAAACAGTCAACTTTTATTGGTTTACTAACCATACCAACTTAATGTCCAAGCAGTTACCTAAACAAAAAGCTAAAACAAGCGACAACAATTTTAACTTTTTCTTGTATTTTAAATGTTTATATTTCAATTTCAAATTTGTTGGCACAAACTTTTTTTTACAGTTGCTGTTGCTGTTGGTCATATTGTTATTAAAATGGGTTTTATTCATAGAGCAGCAAACAAAGTTTTACTTGTTCCATTAATTTTTTTTTTTTTTTTTTTGGAAAAAATAACAAAATAAATTCAAATAAAGGATATTATAGCTGGTTTTATGTTTAAGAGAATAGTTGACCAACATGGTCAGAGATGGTTCTGAAAAAATTGTTTGTCAACTACTTTTTAGTACAAGTCAAATGTTTTTGGTTAGAAACAATGGATTTACGTAGCATGAATATGGTTTAGAAACTAACTGAGTGTTAAGGTTTAGTTTGAATTGGAGCAATACTTATTTGAACCAGTAAAACATTATTGAGGTGAATAAATTTGCATGTTTAAAGCAGTATTTAGAACCCACACAGAAAAAATAAAAATTATATTTAAATAATTTGTAATATTAATTAATAAAAATTTAATAATTTTGTATTTGTAAACAAATTAATAGTATCAATTAAATATTTTTGATATTAACAACATTTTCTGCAGTAATGTTGTTGATATAAGTAAACGCTAAATTCACTTACTACGAATCCCTCGATAAAGTGAATATAACATTCACGAAGTGTTGGGAAAATATGGATTAAATGAATTTTTAATTACATGTAGACCTTTAGGCCGTATTAGCTAAAATAAAAAACCAATTTAAAAGAAAATTATTTTATTTTTGATTAATTGTTTAATCAAAAAAAAAAAATATGGCAAAAATTTTTTGTGTGCACTCTGCCAAAAATAAATACGGTCTGGGAAATTTGTGTCGATGTTTTTAACAGCTTACTATTAAGCTCCTGGGGGCTAGTTCTGGCAGTCGTGATCAAATTCTTTTTTAATTCAATGCAATTTTATTTCTAATTCTTTAAACTGATACTGAACGATTCGAAAATATTTTTCCAGTGTTGTAAGCAAAAACTCAAATAAGTTTTTAAAACTCTATAAAAATTATTTTGATTTGTTCAGTACTAGGGATGCCAATTGGAACTAATTTTTAAAAGCCCGGGATTCGGGATTTTGAAATCCCTCATCAATGTGTTTCTTTCTGCTACTTTTTTTTAATAAACAACACTTTTTAAATATTCAAAAGGTTTTATATACGTAACATAAATTTTTAAAAATGAAAACAACAAAACAATTTATTTTATACATATCTTCCGCTGATAATTTAATTGTCGTATATGGATTCCGATAGTTTCGAGTAAATTGAGTTTGAATACATTTAATTTGAAAATTGCTTCAGCAAATACCACAAACTTAACACTCCATATCTCGAAAACCGTATGAGGTATCGAAAAACTGATAACGCCAAATAAAAGATCAGGTCGGCAAACCTAAGGAATCGGTCTTAACTCAAAACCGCAAAAAATCCACATACGACCTTTAAATAATCAACCGACGATATGTTTATAGCACTGGCCTCACCCATGATCAAACTGTTCAGATTCTGAAAAAAGCTTAAAAAATCTATTAGTTTTTCTATATCAATTCATTTCGGTTTTTTGACAGCAATTCAATTTTTAATGTGAATTAAGTTGTGACGACATTAATACACTGCAAAGTGTAGTCCCTCATCGATCTGAGCTGAGTTAAAAACTGTAACAATATGTCGACTGCAGTGCAGTACAACTCCAGGTTGAGGGCGAGATTCATAATCGATAATTTAAGTACGTTTGAAATTTATTTTAAAACAAAATGTTTATACAAATGTTTCTTAAAACAGATTTCAAGTTTAAATAATTTATTTATGAATACGTCAAATAGTGTTTATTTATAAAAAAAATTATTTTATTTACCGTATGTTTTTCAAGCAAATTTTTTATTATTATTGGACCGGAAGAAATATGAGCTACTTCATCAATATTACGACTTAATTGTTATCATTATATCAACTTTTATTCTTTAGTTTCTGAATAAAACTTTAATTGGATTGTGAATAATTTTTATTTTTTACTTGATATATAACAATTATTTCTTGATTTCTATATTTTGCATAAAAATAATCATTTTTTTTTTTGGAATTATATCTTAAGCCAAAGCTGAACTTGCTAAACGTAATTGTAATAAAGGCTTGAGATGTGAATCTGCAAATTTCGTTTCTACTAAAAAAATATTGGTTTTTATTAAGCAAAATACAAAAATGCAGAAATAGTCGTCATATATCAAGCAAAAAATGAAAATTTTAAATACTCGCTGTGTTCCAAAAACAAAAATTAAACTCAAAAAAAGGAATTATTTGCAATAAAATATATAACTCAAATATAATTTTTAATAATTTGTTTGTATATAGTATAAAAATTCAAAAAAAAAAACGAACAGTTTTGTACATAAAAGTTTATATGTTAAAAATCCCGGGACTCATAAAAATAAATCTCGGGATTCGGGATTTCCCGTTTGGCATCATTATTCAGTACCAACTGAAAGAATTAGAAATAAAACTGCTTTCGAATCGAAAAAGTATTCGAACACGACTACCAGAATTAGCTGCAGGTATTTTGATCGAGTTAAGGGGTATTCACGGTTGCCAAATTTGACTATTTATCGACATTTTGACGATTTTAGTGCCCATAAAAACCTGCACAAATAAATTTAAATTGCTTTCAA
The DNA here is from genome assembly GCA_943735925.1 of Pollenia amentaria. Taxonomy (NCBI): domain Eukaryota; kingdom Metazoa; phylum Arthropoda; class Insecta; order Diptera; family Polleniidae; genus Pollenia; species Pollenia amentaria. Next base: position 189,932,117 of record OX031008.1, on the reverse strand, counting down.
TTAAACAAATTTGTGATATTTATTAAAAAATGAATTAAATTTGCATTAGTAAACAAATTAGTAGTTTTAATTAAATATTTTTGATATTAACAACATTTTCTGCAGTAATGTTATTGATATAAGCAAACGTTTAATTCACTTGATTACATTTTTAATAAAAATTAATTTTTTTTTTGATGAATGGTTCAATTGAAAAAAAAATTGGGGAGAATTGTTTATGTGCCTTGACCATTTGGCGATTTATGCCCTAAACTATAAGATTTTTTAAATGAAAAATTTTGTACTATTTTATAAAAGTTTCTTTTTCTAGTTCTATTTAACATTTTTGAATTTATTTGGTTGACAGTAATTTTCCCATGTAAACAGTTCATAACACAAATATAAATTTAATAGGTTACACACAGGGTTCTAGTAAAACATCCATTTATCAATAATTTCTGTAAATACTGAAACCGGATTCCTGTTGAGTAAAATAATCGTAATTTTTTTATGAGCTCTAATACTATTGAACAATTGTTGATTGTCTTACTCCAGTGGTTTTAGATCTTTATCGGATCAGTCTTTTATTGTTGTTGATTTTCAAACTTTTGTAGATTTTCGGATGTGTGAACAATACATTTCAATAATTTACTACCAAAATAAAACGTCTTCCAAATAATTTTCCATTTTGGAATTTTAATAAACTTAGTTTTTCATATTAGAAAATACTTGCCTCTCTTATTTAGTTGTGTAGTGTAGGATGTGTAGTGTTGGAAGTGTATAATCCCTATAACCCTTATTTATTTTTAATAGCTGTTAGGGTACCAGCTGATTTACAAGGCGTTCAAAAAAACTGCCGAATTATTTGAGGCTTGTAACTAAAAACACAAGGCAAGTTATTGCCGATTTTGATTGATAATTTCAAGTCTGATTTATTTTAAATTTACAAGTGCTTATATACTATACATGAATTTTTAACTTAACCGTTCTAACTTATTTTAATTATTTACATTATTCTGTTTGTCTTTGTCAGTCATATGGAGATATCAATAAATTGTAACAATAACAAACCCTCGTGACTATTCTCGCCAATCAGAGTAGTATAAGGGTATGCGGTGGCGACTTATGAGGTACACTACAGTTGGCCTGTTAAAGAAGTTAAAACTTGCACTTAAAGTTAATAATGGTCCTGAACATAAAAGACTAATTTTTAAACCAACAGTTTTTGTTCTATCGATCTATAGTAAAACAAGTAAGGAAGTATATGATACCTTACACCACAGTATTTAAAAAAAAAATTAAAAAGAGGCAGAAATTGCCCCCTACCTCCCCTCGTGGTCATTGTTTTGAAAAATGCTTAGCTAATGCGGCTTTATGAATAGGGATGTATCTTTGTATGTTTTAAGTTTTATTAAAATCGGTTTGATAGTTTCTGAAAAGCTAAAATTGCCCCGTGGTCCTATTTTAAAAAAGACATATTGTGTCCATATAAATAAATACACTCACAATATTCTCTACGTACAATTAACTGAAATTGTAATATAAAATAAATGAATATTCAGTTAAAAACCGGTATTTTTCATTTTTTTAACGAAAAGTTCATTTAATTCTTACTGTCAAAAATTCAACTGCGAACTCCGTAAAATTAACTATCAAAAAATAGCTGACAAATTCCGTAAAAACAAATGAATTTTCAGTTATTTTAAATAATTTAATTTTCTATAAGAATCACTTCAAATTTTTTTTTTGTTTGATTAATTTTTGGTTCGAAAAATAATTTTAAAAAAATATTTTTTTTAAAACGTCAACACTTTACCCCGTAACTCGACAAATAAACATCATAGAAAAAAAATATTTCACACACTTATTCATATCTACTAGAACTATAGTTATACCAAATATAAAGGAATTGCAACAAAATGTTTTTATTGGGTTGTCCGCTTCACAAATAATGCCCCATATATTAAACACATACACGAACTAACGTAAACTGAACAAGAAAGTTAAGCCGCGTTATACAACCGCTATTCATTACGTATTCGTCCCTCAATTGGTAGTGTTTTATTTAAAGAGATTTTCTAGGTTAAAAAATACATACTTCAATGCAATAGAGTCATAACGCAGGCCTTGTCAATTTCGAGTTAGTAAAAATGATACACTGAAATTAAATCTTTCACTTTCGTTGATTTCTAAAAATTTTCTTTTTTGAATATGTTCATAACACAGAAATAAGTGTTTTATTAATTAAAAAAAATGGTTTAAAACGTAGTTAAATTTAAATAATGTGATAATTGAATAAATAATTTTTTTAGTTGAAAGAAAATTAAAAATTTAATTTTGATTTAATTTCAGTTGTTTTTTTTTTTTTTTTTTTTTTTTTTTTTTTTTTTTTTTTTGACAACTACAAATAAATGTAGCTGTTTACTTTATTTGGATATAATAAATTTTACAAATTCCGATTTGGCGTCAGCGCCAAGAAGGCATTATTGAGGCAAGTTGGCAAAATAGTTCAAAAGTTAAATTTACAAATAAAATATAAGGTAAAAAGTAACTTATAGAATATATTACAAATATATTTTCATAAAAAAAGTTTATATTAAAACAAAAAAGAAAAAAAAAAATTATATTAAAAGCGTTTCAATTGTATTATATAAGTGTTCTTTGCAAGAAGACTTAAAAATGGAAATTCGATCAATTGATTTTAAAGCTATAGGCAAATTATTGAATTTAATTCCACCAATATAATCAATTCGCTGTTTGGTTGTTTCTAACCTGCATCTAGGAATTCTAAAATTTGTTCTGTTCCGTGTGTTGAAATTAATGTTTTAAAATAAATTTTCCATTAAAATTTTAATTAAATAACAAAAAATCTCAATTTACTTTTTTCGTTTGAAATAAAATAATTTAAACATGGAGAATTGTTGTTGGGAATTGTCAATATTTATTTAAATATATTAACACATTGTTTGAAATGGCAAAGTTTTTTGATCACTTTTTTAATTAAAATTAAAAATATCATTTATTGAAAATTTTTTTTTGCAAAATTTTTAAAATTTTAGTAATCAATATAATCATTTTGGTAATAGGTGCAAAGTCAACAACTTGTTTGCTTGATATTATGAATTTAGAACAAATTTGGTGATTGGAGAAATTTAATTATTTTTTCTGTGAAGGCTTCTTTGAAATAACTCCAAAGAAAATATTTTTTTTTATTGCATTGAGTTATAGACATATATTTATGATTTTGTTGTATTTCAGTAAAAACAAACTGCAAATAACTCAATATTGTTATAATAAAATTTGTGTTATTTTATAATGTCGATTTTGGTTACAATTTAATTAAGTTGATTTGACGATTTTTTCCCCAAAATTTCACGAGTTTCGCAATATTTTACCTGGCAATTATGTGTCGATTCCCGTGATGTTGGCACAATTGTTTCCCCTTTTTGTTTTATTTCAGTTTCTTTATTTCTGCCAAAAAATAAATTAAATTGTTTGCCGACATTTAATTTTCGGGCTTAATTAGTTTTCTTACTTTTAAACAAATTCTTATTTGTCCTTAAACTTTGATCATCAAAATTAAGCATTAAATTGAATTATAAAAATGAATATAAAAAGTTTGTAAATTTAATAATATAGAGCAAAGACACTCTTCAAAAGCCATGTCAATGATCACACTTACAAGCTAACACATACGTTAAGAAAACAAAACAAAATATTGAAATTTAAGATTTTTTTTTTGTTGTTTTCGCTTAAAGCATCTTTTAAAACTTTCTGTTTTGTCTGAAAATTTTTTTTATTATCTTAATAGTTTTAAACAGGGCTGTGGAGTCGTCCGAAAAAAGTACTAACTCCGACTCCGACTCCAAACGCTGAAATTTTTTAAGTGCGACTCCGACTCCGACTCCGACTCACGACTCCGACTCCTACTCTAACCGTGATGCGAAATGAATGAGACGTAAAATTATTTCTCTTTTGTGTAGAAACATCTTTATTAAACGAATTATGGGAATCGACGCGTAATGTTTATAAGAAAAACATGAGTGTTATGGTATTCATTTAAGGCAGGCCGATAAAGATGTTTCTACACAAAAGAGAAAAAATTTTACGTCACAATTTTTCTAATACATACTAGTATTTATGCGCTATAGCAACACTTATTCTGTACAATGTTGAAAATATTTCAGCGTTGATGGTTAAAAAATTCTGATATTAAAATTATTGGCAATTCCTGTCATTAACATTTTTTAGCATGAGTAAATTATTTAAAAAATCACACATCTTTTTCAACTAGATCAATAACTGAGTTTTGCTAATGTAATTTAGACTTTTTCCCACACGTATAAAAAACATACCTAAATATATTTAAATAGTAAAGTACTTGAATCAACCATTTCTCATAAAATAAATTAAAATCTACGTATGCATATTGATCTGCAAAATATTGCATCGCCAATTTCGAAGAATTTTTATATTGGAAAATATTAGAATTTTTTTTTAATTTTTTATGCCGAAAAGTTTTGGAGTCGGAGTCGCGCGTTTTTTTGGGTACTGCGACTCCGACTCCGACTCCGGTACAAAAACCTCAACTCCGACTCTTCAACTCCGACTCCGACTCCGACTCCACAGCCCTGGTTTTAAAGAAAAAAAAAAATAAGAAAAATAAGCCAATGATTAACTTTAACTTTACTTTTAGTCTTAAAATTGTTTCACATAAGTCAAAGGCAACAAAAGTGTTGTCTACCTTTTTTTAAAAAAAATTTCTTGCGTAAAAATATTTAAGTTTTATTGAACAATACTTTACTTAGTTTTTCTTTTTCGTTACAAAATTGTTAATTCATGCTGAAAACGCATCGAGAAAATTTTCTTGCATTTGAAACTCAGCAGCATTCGTTTCAGATACTGGGTGTATCTGTTGTACTACAGCTTTGTTCTCTTAATTTTTTTTTTCTTTTTTATTCATTGGCATTTTGTTGAAAGATTGTGTGCTCGTAACGACATAAAATTCATTGCCAAGTGAAAATTTTATTTATGAAACATTAAAATTTCATTCATAATAACGCACAAATACACTCTTGATAAACATACCCAGTGAACAATTTTGAATGACTTGTGTGACAAAGTCAGACAAAATCTAAAATTTTATAAAAAAAATTTAGCGATATGTCTTAGTTTTCTTTTGACTTTTAATTGCATTTTCCTAACATTTCCACTTCAGCAGTTTCTAAACATAATAATGGCCAATTTCGCCAAACTATTTAAAAAAAATAAAAATTTATTATATGAAAAACTGTTAAATATGAATTGATATTCAAAAAGAATTAGTGAAATTGGCCATAATACTTAAATTTTAAATGTTAGACTGGTTATTTGTTAAAGAAAAATTTTCGCAAGTTATCGAAAAGATGTAATCGTTTTCTGGATAAATCCAAGCGCTGGTAGTCTTTTTAGAAGGACTTGGTTGAATATTTTTTTAGGACAAATTTTTTATTTAAATATTTAAGATTATTTGACAAATCTGCACATAATTGGAATAAAAGTTTTATTCGTTTGGTTTTGTATAAAAAAGGGACATCATTAAAGTCGCAAGAACTTTATACCCATTAAAACCTTCGCGCCTGCTTGATTATATTTTTTTAATAAAAACTTTATTTTAAAACTAAAATAAAAAAAAACGTTATTTTATAAAGGTTAGTACTAACCAATTTTTACGCTATGACTAACTAGTTAGTGTTAACCATTATCTACGCGATCACTAACTAATATAAAGCAAAGTAGTAAGCAGTACAGATATATGTTCCGTAGTCGAGTGGAATTAGTTAGTGAGAAAGAGAAGCAAAATCACACATACACAAGAGTTTCGGTTAGTTTTTTCATTTTTCTTTTAATAAACTAATATAAACTTTATCCAATATAGTGGTCAAAACTTTACTAGTAAAATGATCGGTAGTCTTCTTGTAGGGTTTTTTTCTTACTTAGAGAAAGAAATGTCAAAAGTTGGTTGTGTTTTTGACATATCGATCAACGAAAGCAACAAAAAAATACATTGTTGTGTTTTTGGTGTTGTTACTTGTTGTAGTATCGACACCACCGTATAGATGAATTCGCCTTGATCTCTGTCTACAAAATGTTAAAATAAACGAAAAGCACAAGAGAGACTAAAACAAAGAAAACAAATGAAATTGTGGTTAAGGGCATAATAAAACACACAAATTGCTTGGCAAACATGCACTTTGTTTTTGCTTCTGTTTGCCAATAAACAACATAATCATATTTCGTACAAACATTAAGGCCCTAATCATGTAAATCACAACGCAACGCCAAAGAACTGCATTGAAAGTACAAACAATGTCATAAATATTTTGTAATTTTGTTGCTGCTTTCTACAGAAATTCACATTGCGTTTTAAAATTTCAAACGCTGCATAGCTGGTGGCGTTGAATATTTTAAAACGGTACATGAATTTCTATAGAAAGCAACAACAAAATTGCAAAATATGTATGACATTGTTTGTGATTTCAATGTAATTCTTTGGCATTGCGTTGCGTTTTACATGATTAGGGCCTAAATTTTCCTTTTTGTTTTGTTTTAAATGAAAGTACACAATGATTGTGTTGCGGCAATTTTGCTCACAAGTTGTTTAAAACGGAGAAGAAATACAAGATAAAGAAAAAGAATTTGGAGTAAAGAGTGCTCTAAACAACTATCTGTTTTAGGGCAGAAAATACGGAAAAATTTGAATTTACGGCTTAAAATTATCTTATTGCTTCTTCTTCCAAGTATTTGCTCTGCAAAGTTTCCGCTAAAATTATTACTTTTAGCACTAGATACAACAAAAAGTATGACAAAAATTCAACATGTCTGCCAAATATTAAATTTTTTTAATATTTCTACAAAAATTGCTTCAAATGATTGTACAAACAGCAAACACCCCTATTAACAAAACAATTAATTTGTATAAACGTAAAATTTTGACATGTTTGCCAAGCTATTTTTGTGGTTTATTATGCTCTTTAATTTACTGTTTTAATATTTTTTTGTGAATTTTATAATTTTGTTTTTGTTCATACATATACATATGTATGTATGTATGTATGTAGTATATGTATGTAAGAAGTCGGGCCTCAGCCACTTTAAACTTAAAATAAACTTTATCGATTAAATTATTGTCGCTCACATAACGAAAAAAAAACTACTTAAAGTAACATCTGACTTTAAAAGACATAGAATATCGGTGAAAATATTACTGAATAGCAAATTCGATAAATTTTCGTTATATTTATTTTAACGATACGAATATCGTAAAAAAAGTTAGTGAATCGCACTACAGGTATGTTCAGACCTAACAAATATTTGGCGAAAAATTCCAAAAAAAGCGTGACGAGTAAATTGATCAAACATTAACTTTATATTTAAAAATTTCTATTAATTAACTTAACTTAATTTGTAAGAAGATATTTGTATAATGTTATTTAGAATTTGCTAAATGCTGTTTGATCTAGCCGAATATTCTGAAAAAGCCAATAATTTTCTAATAAAATTAGTGGTTACATGTAGGATGTCAAAAATTTTGTAGGTGTGACCATAGTTTTACTCTTATTAAATGTTATAAACATACTATAAGCAATTAGGAAAGTCCGGAAAGTTTCGAAAAGCTTGATCTGACTTTTTTTTTTGTAGAAATGACGCTGTTTTCTCCGATATTTGGTCAACTAAACTAAACAACTCCTCGTAAAAACTACTAGAATGCCTGACAATTTTCTAATGTTTTAGCTGACTATTGTTCAAAAACAATTCGACGTGTTAAAATCTCCTTAAAAGTTTTCCATAATCCTTGTGTTATTATCTGTCTGATAAATCTGAATAGTTTTTTTTTCAAATGGTATAAGACAGAGTTTCAGTTTCTTGCAAACCGCCCTGTAAGATTGTCGTTGCCTTTTTAGCAAAACACTGGATCGGCAACCTGTGCAGACTGTCGGTACGAATTAAAAAAGGAAGTCGACAAGAAATATTTACTGGGTATTTCTCCACAAGATATTGGCGACAATACTCTTAAAGAGAATGTAAAATAAAAGAAACCAAGCAAAAATTCACATAAAACTGTCTGTGTTGTGCCTGTGAATAATATGAAAAAATTAAGGAAAACATTTTCTTTATTTCAATAGAGCATATTTTTTGGACATCATCGCTAAAATTAAATTATTCTAAAACAATTTAAAGACAAATTGTTTGTGAAATAATATTTAATAAAATTGAAGAAATTTAATAAGCAAAATGTTTTTTTTTAGCGGAATCTTATATATAAATACAGGTACAATTTCTTTCTAGTTGATTTTTAAGTATCTTATCGTCCACCGATTTTAATGAAATATATATCGTTTTAACCCTAGGATCCTCGGTAAAGTTTTACCACTAAGTTCTCCTCTTGGTCTGGCCAGACCACAATTAGTACAGCTAAAAACCCCAATTAAATAAAAAGTAAATAAATATATTTTTTATTGAACGTATGCTAATTACTTTAGATTATACAAATTTATTATATAATTTTATTATTTTATTCCATATGCAAGTCATCGAAAATGTAGTCTTTAATTTCGCACATTGCTATTTCACATCTACCACAGCTAAACCGAGTTTTGCGCATAACGGGCCGTAGTTTTCTGATTTAATTCAAACTTGATTCATTCGATTTCGAACATATCATTTGTAGAATTCACGCAACTGTTGTTTTAATATTTTGTCCTATTTGAAATATCTTTCAAGGAAAAAAAAAATTTGTTCTGGCTAGACCAAGAGGGTAATTTCTTAGACTTTTACATAAAAATGGAATTTAACCCCACTTATTTGCTCCAATCGAATCCAAATTGGTTCCATTCGATTCAGAACATATCATTTATAGAATTCACGTCCCTGTTTTTTTGATTTTTTGTTATATGCGAAAAATATTACAAGCAAAACACAAATTTGGTCTGGCCAGACCAAGACGGTTATCCTGCGGTAAAATAAATTTTTTCTAAATGTTTAGGATTAAAGTGTTTAAAATTTGCTTGCAGACACACAGAATTTTTTTTGTTTTTGAAAATAAAATAATATATAAATTTTCGTACATAAATTTATATTTTTTTATTGTTGTTGTTTCAATATAGGTACATATTGTTTTATTTTTTTAATTTTTAGGAACAGGCAATTTAAACTTTATTTTACCCTTTATACTCGAAACTTTATCACATACACATTGTAAAAATAAATAATAAAATAAAGTAAAATAGTAAATAAATGCTTTAATAATAACGAATAAAAGGAAATATGAAAAGAAGTTTGTTATTTTCATAAATTTAGGTGGCCCATTTAAATAAGAATTGCATATTCCATTAGTGCAAGAAATGATTTATTTTAAAAGTAAAATCAAGTGGTCGAATTTCGGACACATGTCGGTCCTAGTATTAAATAAATTTTTGAGTCAGATCCACAAAATAACAATGAAAACGAGTAAAATTTTTAACAATAAAAAAACACAATCTAAAGTTCAATTGCTAAGGCCCAATTTACATTATATGATTTTTGTCGTTGCGATTCTTACCTTACAGGAGAGAGGGGAGAGAGGTAATCAAAGGGGTTCACAAGCGAGTGTACTCTTCGATTCGTGTTGTTCATTTATTCGTAGTGTCAAAATATATGTATACACAAGAAGTTGTAACGACAAAAATCGTACAATGTAAACATTAGACCGACTTCAAAGAAGAAACGACAATAATCGCAACGGCAAAAATCGTATAATACAAATGGGCACTTATTAATTTCGTGTACCTTTAGAAGATGCATTGTGTCCCATGGAGACAATTTTGGTTAACTCAGACAAATGTAAAATCCAAATCAATCCTTTAGCGTAAGATTAAAGAAATCAACCAAATCAAAGAAAAATCATGTTTGATGAACAATAAGCGATAATAAGGAACGAAAAACTAGATCATGTTTTTTCCAAATATAGTCAGTAAATTTGTAATTCCAAAAGTTGGATAATATTCAAAACTGTCCTGTCTAAGTTCTTAGGACAAAAATTTGGGTTATACGTAAAATTTAAATCAATATAATACATATGTTTAATACATTTGAAATGGTTGATCTAATTAGGACCCGCAAATAATTTCGTTATTTCTTGCAATTTACAAGATATTTTTTTGGCTTTGGAAAACCAATATGATTTATATATGAGGGGCGCAGAGCTAAACCGAACCAAGTCATGATATACATACAGGGTTGGCCAAAAGTCACCATGGGGCTTACAAATTTAATAACTTTTTCGTTTATATATTTAAACATTTTTTTCTTCTTTTAGATTATAAAATATACAAGCCGGAAATTTCTTTACACTACACTGAAAAGAAAAATCATCCATTCGTTCTTAAATCAAGCTGAAGCTTAATTTCTTAGATTAATAATTTCTAAGTTGACCGAATCCCGCATATGTACTTGAAAAAATCGGAAAGCGGATTAATTCTTACTTAAACGTTACCCCCAGTGAACCAGAAAGAGAGAGGGAGAAAGAGAATAATATAAATATATTATTATCCTTATTCGACCTTTAAATTTTTAATACTTCATTAATTGCTTTTTAATAAATTTTATCTTAATTTTTCTTTTTCTTTATCTTCAATATTTTTCCATTCTTTGGATGGCATCTTCAGGAATTTAAAAAAAAGTAAACAAAACCATACATTTTTGAAAAACCCTGTAACCTTTATAATAATTGTACAGAAAAGTGAATAACATTAATAACATAAAAGAAACATTCTCACAATAAAATACGAGTTACAATACTAAAAAACAAAACGACTATTACCATTCACATGTAAAATTGCACTATTCATCCTGTCTCCTTTTATTCATTATATGCCTAAAGTTCTGTGCTGCGTTATCTACATCGCTCTTAAAGTTAATTCTCTTATCATGTCTTATGTTTATTATATCTAGCATTTCCAGTGTAAGCCGTTTATATTTGTACATCCTATGGTTTGGATGTGAATGGGACGCAAGTGCTGTTTTATGTGTCCGTGAATTATTTCTACATCTTAAATCCGATTTGTATAATGCAAATCCTTTTGATAGTTCCTTAATCGCATACGTTGTTTCCATGACCATTGTACTTTATTTTGTATATAACGTTTGCCTTCTCCATGCTATCCACTTTTGTTTTTGTGTTGAAAACAGATATATGAGTGTTTTTTCTGATCTTGGCGCTGTTTAATATTATACTTTATTGTAAACTCCTGAATTTTCAGTTCTTTCTGATATTTATGGTATATATGTCATTGATTTTTAAATTCGTTGTTATTCTTCTTCTCTTATGATATTTTTCTTATTATTTTTTAAAAGGCTATTGATAATATTTTGTGGAAAACAGTTTTTTTCCCAGTATTTCCTTAATCTTTTTGATATTTTCTTTATGAAATAGCCTATCACTGATCGTTAGTACCCTGTTTATAAGATTACTAGCTGTGACCACAATGATATTTTTGGGATAGCATGAATAAAAATTGATAATTCTTCCAATCTATTTTAACTTTGTTGTATTTTCTTATTATCAGTGTGTCCAAATATTGTAATCTTTCATTTTTTTCTTCTTCAATTGTAAACTCGATATGTTGATAAAAACAATGAAATTCAGATAGTGTGTCATCTATTGTACTTGTATTGATAATCCCATACAGGTCGTCCACGTATTTTGTAAACAGTCTTTGTTTTATTTTAAGATGTTGAATGCACTGCTTGAGTAATTCCTACACGTTTATGTCCGCTACAACAGGTGAAGTTGGTGAACCCATTGGGAGGCCCTTCACTTAGTGTAAATTCTATCTTTGTACTTTAAGTCAGTGTTTAAAAAACTTAAGTCAAAAGTCGAAAAGTCGCAAAATTTTAACTTTTCAATGCTTTTACTTTTCTCTGCTTTTTCAAATCAAACATTGATTCTGTTAAAACTTATGAAAACAATTGGCAGTCGTGTGCTAAGTTTTCTTCTGCTTTTGATAAGTTAAAAAAATCAAAAATACAAGCAGTGTCTTTGCTTTTGAAAGTTGTCAGAAGTCGCAGTCCTAAAAGCAGGCAGTCTTTTAGTTTTGTACATTTTTAACAGAAAAATATTCTCTTTTTTCTTCTGTTTTTTTTTTTTTACATTTATACTTACTCACACACAGGGGTGCCAGATGGTGTTGGTAAAAAATCGGCATATTTAAAAAAAAAAATCGGCAAATTGAAAATGGTTTTTTTTAAACACAAGAAAACATGTTTCTAATAACAAAATCGAAAAATTCAGCATTACATATAAAAATCAAAAAAGTAAACGTTTTACAACGGCTTATGTAAATTTATATATTGTAAAGTTCAGCCCTATTTAATTACATTCAATGAAAAATTCAATGAAGCGGATTTTAGCGATACGGAACAAATTTTTTTTTTTGGGATTTATAAAAAAATATTTTTAATTATTCTAAAAATACAAATATTTTTGTCAAAAACAAAAAAATAAATGCTATGGCGATTTTGGCGAAAAAGTTCAAAATTAATCTGACAACCCTGATTGGGACTTAAAATTTGCAAATACAAAGAACTTTTTGCTTCTGCGACTGTTTGCGACTTACAAAAGCAAAGAGATTGATTTTACTTTTACTTGCGAAATTGTTCAAAAGAAAAGAAAATCAAAATCACAATTTTTAAAACAACTGCTGGCAAAAGTTTCGTTCAACTGTTTGTTTTTCGTTTTGTGATTTTGCTTTGACTGAAACTGTTGTTGATTTCAGAAGCACAAGCAGAAGTCAAATCAAAAGAAATGAAAGTTATTGCAGTTTTTTAAACACTGCTTTAAGTTACTATTTTCTTTGATACAGAATTTTAAGAACTTTAAAAAAGTTCCTTGGACATCGTTGTGTGTTTCTGTATTTCACTCCATTTATTTTTAATAGCTTCTATAGCATAATCCACGGGAATACTCGGAAATGATGATATTACGTGAAAGGAAATTAGCCTTTCATGTGGTATTATTAATCTCATTACTAAATTGCACTGCATCCCTTACATTAAATACAGATTTATCCTTCAGTTTATTTGAAATGTTTATTTTAAACTTCAAAGTTTTTCCGATGGCGATTTAATTGAGGTGCAAATTGATATTAACGGAATTCATTGCCCAGCGCGTTCGCAAAATTAACTCAAAAAGTATTCCGGCAATAAAGACAGGTAAATGGCTCCAGATATTTATGGCAGTTGGAATGCAAGAAAAAAAATGTATTCATGCTGTCTGATGTGGGAAACACGACAATCAATATAAAAAGCACAGATGTGGAAAATACTAACATGAACAGCTGCCATTTTGGCCTAATCCCATAATGAGATCTTCCCTTTGGGTTCAAAACTTTGCGTTTACCAACTGCACCCGTGTGTGAGAGGCCCCATCCCACACAAGTAGCAATTTGATCATATAATCCCAAAAAATTATGCTCCCGCTCCTTGTTTAGGAGCTGGAGATAACTAAACTCCACTGCTTTTAAAAACTGCCAAAAGAATCTGTTGTTTAGCAACAGGAATAAGGGGGAATCGCAGCAGGCCGAAATTTCCCACAAAGTTGAAAAATCAGCTCTCTAAATAATCTCCGACAGTATCTCTTCGTCAAGAAAGTACCTTTCTGTTGCCCCTTTTTGATGCCTTTAAATAAGTGCACCCCAGAATGACGAAAAACAGCCTCATTAAAAGCATTTTTCTATCAGAAAAGTAAAGCTTCCGCAAAGACAAACTACCTGAAAGACACAAGGCATTTAACGCACGAAGTTTACTCACGGGACCGTCAGCCAATAGTCAGTTTGGTACCGTGGCACTGAGGGCTACTGACTCCCTTGGTACCAGATAGGATGTCTGGTCTGGCGCGATCGCATGAGATCTGTCGATTTTGAATGCTTGACAAAATTGGCTGCACCTGATTATGCCCTGTATGTTTTAACATCAAAAGGTTAAATATCCTCTGAGGGTTTCAAAAAGCAACAATGATAATCAAATTGACAATACTTTCATTGATAATGTCTATTGGTGTTTTCTTTTCTACAAAAAAATACCACCTTGTTAAAAGGTACATGTATAAAATGTCTTGCCGACCCTGTAATAATGCAATTTTTTATTTGAAGAGAACAAAACACAAAATTGGACCGCCCTGTTTATAACAGCTGAAAAAAGTTTGTTCTTCAAAATTTAAATAAGATGTGTACATAAATTAAAAAGATTGTTCTTCAAAATATAAAAAAAAAATATATAGAAACCAAATTTGTTAATAGATTGATATTAAATAAATAAATGAACAAAATAAATGACGAAATTCCAATTTCTTTATTTTGTTTTTTATAAAATATGTAAGCAAGAAAATACCTTGATAGATTGCCGATTTATTAACACCAAGTTTTTAAGATTTCGTGATTTGACGTTTTTTCAAAAACAGTTTAATTACACCGAATCCACTTAAATTTTATATCACTGACAACCTATTATTAACAATGCAATGCTTTCTTATGTTTTTACTATTAACTCATAGAAAAAATAACTATTAAAATTTAAAATTTTTACTGTCCTGATTAGAGGCTATTTTTTCCCAACTTCGTCTGGTAACCCTATATATAAACCGTAACCAACTTTTAAAGGGCATTATCAACACTGTCGATTTATACGGGGCGTAAAGTGCAATGCCTAATGCGATTAGTAAGGGTGATTTTTTTAGAATAAAACATGCTATCTTTTAAGAAAGCAAAACATTTTAAGAAACGAACACCAAATTGATTTTTTTTTAAATAAAATATCACATTTTTTGTAGAAAAAAAAACACCATATGTCAATGTACGAACACATGTTTGTATTACGCTGCTTGAACAGAAACACGAGCTTAATTTTTGTGTACCCACAAAATTGTTTGTTTTGCACAAGAAGCGATTGCTCGCGTTAGCGGGGTGTAATTTATAGAATCGAATAAAAGAACATTTTTTATATGAGAACTCCCGCGTGTAAAAAACAATAATTTTTAAAATTTTCAGTGGTAATTATATATTAATTTCTTTTTTCTGCTTTATTTTTTTATGTTACACTAGATTGTAAAGTATTGTAAGAAAAACAAACATCATCATAGTATTTAAAATTATGCTAATTTTCAATAAAAAAAAACCTTCTTCTTAAAAACTTGATGTCTTTATCTTTATTAAAAAAGCTGTAAAAAAATATTAAAAATTACCAGGAATTAATTTATATACTGGCAACATCATTATTCTTTAGACTCGTTCGTACTTTCGCCATGAAAAATGAACTACTACCAACCGGCAAAGGTAACAATTGACCCCTTAACACAACAACGACACCAGCAACAACAAAAAGTCTTCTAAAACATGAATAAAAAGGTTGCTCTTGCTCCCTAAAATTGTTGTCGTAAATATTGTTGCTAAAATTTGAAAGTGCTGGTGTGTTACAAAAAACGGTTAATAAATTTTTTTTAAGAAAAATATAAAACTGAAAAGAAAATGATTTTATTTTTTGGTGAAGAAAAAGGGATAAAATATCTAAGCTCAAGGCTTTAGACTACTTTACAGAGTTAAATAATAAAAATAAATAAAAAGCAACTTGTACCTGTGTGTGTGTGCAAAAAGGAATAAAAACCTTATGGACGGGTATTTTGTTCTGTTTAAAATATTAAATAACACTTCAAAAAGCCAATAAAATTGGGGATCTCCTACAAAAAGTGTGTAAAGTGTAATATATGTGTATATTTTTTTCAAAATGCTTTTAGGTTAAAAGGGTTTCTTTCTCTTTCCAAAAAATTTAAAGCACCCCGGTACTCATCATGAAAAGTAATTTTAAGATAAAACAATCAAGATCTACAAATTAAGGACAATTTGACGAGGATTTTTAAATGATTAATGTTTAATGATTAAGAAAGGATTTTAAATTTTATTACCGCAGTTACAAGTATTTGATGGAAATTTGTTTTAATGTTTTAGAGTCAGTTGAGAGATTTACGTTATTTTTTATACCCTTCACCGAAAATAAAAGTTGAGGGTGATTTCCAAAACATCAAAACATTGCAGTGATGTGGTCGATACAAAGTAACGTGCTCTTTCGTTTACTTTATAAAAAAATGTCAAAAAAGCATGAAAAGCATGCGAATCGATAACTGTTATTGTACATAAACACATTTTTCGCCGACCGGTGATTAAAATTCCCAGCACTCTTACTTTTTTTTCAATATATTTTCTATTTGTTTCGTAAAATGCTATTTCGTTATTATATATAACATCGCTCAACATGAATGCGGAAAAAATGGGTTGAATGACATATGATATTGTCAATAGCGGTATTCAGTGTTTGGTGCGCTTAAGGTTGTAACTGTTTGTTATTGCAATAATTTTGTCATTGACATTGACGGTATACAGTATTATTGGTCATGAAAATTGAAAAAAAGGGTTTGATTACTTTGTAAAATTGTTAAAAAAAAAAACAAAGAAGTATAACAGAAAACATTATCGCAGCATTACTAGAATTGTTTGACCATTCTAAATTATTGTTTACAAATGTCAGCTGTTCGATTATCAGGGATGAAAACGTATTACACGTAGCAGAAAAAGTTTCATTTTAAAAATTTTAGTATTGCGCAAAACCAATGATGTGACACTCCCAATGCTCTGTATTATGTTGTTGCATTGCAAACATAAGATATAACATTTTGCATTTTCACTTTCGCAAGACCGTTCGCATCATACACTGAACTCCGCTAATGTTTAAAAGGTTGCGTTAACGAATGTATGACTTTGTTCGGCTGTATTGCAAATGACGTTTTGAAATTCACACGTTTGTCATTCAGTTTGTAATTTCTACAATATTGATCTTAGACCCCATAAAGTGCATATATTCTGGGTCTTTATGAGTAGCGAAGTTGATTAAACGCTGCCCATCTGTCTGTTGCAATGATTTTTCCGAAGACCCCAGATATGATGGGGATTTGGTTGATATTTATTTTTGTCACATCTGCTTCACTAAATTTGGCAATTGAGTTCGACCAAATTGGTCCATAAATGGCTGAGATATGAGCAAAAACCCTCGAATGCCTCTAATTTTTTTTATAAAATCCCATGTTGTTGTTTTTTGTACTAATCACCGAAAGTATCAAAGCTTGTTAAGGTGTTTTTTATATATTTATGACTTTTTTGCGGTTTTTAGACATAACAAATACAAACATAAGAATACAGCGAAGTTAATTTAACTATGTCCTTTTGTCGCTCTGTTTTTCTGTATATCTGGAGAACGGAAAGAGCAAAAGTTTCAAACGAAGTAAAAAATTTTCAGACAATTTCACCTTTTAACAAATTCTTCATGAGGAAGATGTTCATTCTTCAAAAAAACATTATTTTCCTAAAAACTACACTGATATATTTAGATATAAAATATAAAAAAAGAAGTTGATCCTCGATTATCTGGGTCACACGGGATCAGGCTTAGCACGGATAATTCAATACACGATAGAAGAATTAAGCATCGATTTTAGAGGTAAAATTGTAAAGCAAAACGGACAGCATGCCGATTGTTATATTCCGGATAACCGCGGCTTAACTGTATATCCATTAATCCCATATAAGAATAATGGAAATAAAGATTACGACATGGGCAAGATTCCCGTTAGATGACGTAGTCTGGGTTGCCAAGTTTAAAAGTCCCTTAGATTTTCAAATTTCTTATAGGAAATGTATGCACTTTATAAGAGATGGAAGCCCCGCAATTTAACAGCAACTATTTGGAGTTTTCCAGCTTGGGATTAGTAGCCAATTAAGTCGCAGGACGCTTGACACATTTGTAACACAGAAGGTTTAAATTTTGTTTTCGAGATGAAGCAATCTTTATTTCTATCATTCTTAAATTCCCTAGATCTGGCAAAACATGCAACAGTTTGCTGCTCTCTTTTTAAAATAGTGTAAAGTTGAGTGGAGAATTAAAAAAAAGTTTTAATTTAATTAAATTTGTTCTTTTTAAATAAAAACGTTATATGAAATACAAAATTCTTTAATATGTCTAATTGTCTAATTCACGATGGTGTTAATGTCATATAATATTAGTTAAATTGGATAAACAAATACTAAATATAAATAAAATTTTTCTTTCTTTTATAAAAGTTTAGTTCATGTTAAAAAAAACACGCATTATTCAATTATTTATTTCAAGCAATTAAGAAAAATATTTAAATCCCAGTACGAAAAAATTTCTATACAAAAATGTCATAAAAAAATCTCATTTATGACATTATGAATAGTTTTGGGAATAAAAATGACAAATACCTGTTGATATGTTTGTTCATTAATTTGTGTATAAATTACCTAAAAAAGAGAAAAAAGATTATTATTAAAATAAATTGGTTGACAAAAAAATATTAAAAAATGTTTGCAAAATAACAAAGGCCTGCAAAATTATAGTTGCTTAAAATTTTTTTATTAAACTATGGGGGGATTCACAAGGTGTGCTATCAAGTCATATCGCCATAATGTCCTAAATAATATTTTACAATTGTTTAAAAAAAAAATATTTTTTTATGTTGTTTGAAACACAACAATATTTTTTTTTAAACAATTGTAAAATATTATTTAGGACATTATGACGATATGACTTGATAGCACACCTTGTGAATCCCCCCTATTTGTATTTGTGGCTATTTTCGAAAAAGTAACGGGAACGATATTGATATGATTCAGAGCACATCACATTTGCGATATACCATTCAAAGTGAAATACGGCAGTGCTACCATTTTAGCACATTCTCTGCCAGATTTAGCAGATTGAGTTGGGGAATTGCATATTTTTTTTTAAATATGCTAACTGCTTTTAAGCATATTTCCTTGTCCAAAAGCATATTTTTACTTATTAAAAAATCAGATTTTTTTTTAGCATATTTAAAAAAAAATTTAATTATTTATGAAATATATAGTAGATTTTTAGCTTGATATTTTTATAAAGATTCAGCAGATTTTTAGCATAATTTTCTTTTGTAAAAATTATGCATATATTTTAGCAAATTCAATTATTAACAATTTTAATTATATTAATTTTTATCAGATTTTTAGCATTTTTTCTTCATTTTACGATTGAGCCTATTTTAGCAGATTTTATTTTGGAAGTTTTGGCATATTCTCATCAAAAGGTTATGACGACACTGAATGCAGGTCCGATTGCCATGACTTTGATATGAATATGATTTTTTAGTTTTTATCCGATTTCGGTCTATTATGGCTTGACATTTTTATAATCAAATGGACTATACTAAAACGGGATGGCGCCAAAAATAGTCACTCAATAAAGTTTAGCAGAACATGACTCAAAATACTCTGTCAATACCTTAACATCTGCTTAACTTGAAAAAATTTGTTTTATATCTTTTGATAGATTTACATTTTAAGCGTTTTACTGTTAATTCAATAATTATTTCATATTGTATTATATGTACAACGCTTTGAAAACTAAAAAATATAAAAATCCACGGTATGTGCTTGAACTTGTTTTATGTGGGTTTTGCTTCTATCAGCCATGTCACAGAGTACAATTCCGTTCGGAATGATTCCGTTCGGAATTGAAGAAAACATATTTGTTTATTGATAGAAAGTATATTTTGATAGTTTTTTGGTCTTTGAGATACAGAAAACTTCCATTCCGTCCATGAAAACAAAAATGGTTTCATTCCGCAAAGTTTTTTTGTAATTTTCTGAAGCACCAAAATACGGAATGAATTCCGTTTCCGAACGGAATTGTACTCTGTGACATGGCTGTATAACTGTAATTGCTTATTAATTCAGTTTTCTGTACAAGTTAGTTGCACAGAAGCCGAGTTTAGATGCAAATAGTTATTCTTGATATTGTATTTCTGGCGAAAACAGCAAAAAGAGCAATCGGTCAGAAATTTCCATAGACGTCCACAAAATTAATAGAGTAACTTCGGATATTGTGGAACCCCTATTTTTGTTTTGGCAATCTTCAAAAACGTATGTATAAGCAATCTGTTTCTCGGACTAGTTGGAATAAATTTATAAGTCGCTTGCCTAAATGAGTTCATAACAAAAATTATATTTTCTTAATACCAAAAAAAATTATAAATGAAAGATCTTAAGTACCTCAAAAACAGTGATTTATAAAATTGGAAGGTAATGTGGAACACCGCTGGTGGGTAATATGGATTCCTATTACATTTGACCAGAAAACAAATTCATTTTAGCATATAATTTTTTTCATTTTAATTAATTACAAACATTAGACTTCCATTCTAGCAAAAGTTACTGTTTAAACATAAGAATCCATTACAGATTATTCATCAGCTTTCATAGATATTGCTGGAATAGGGTTCCGCAATACCCGCCTTCAGTTATTCCACATCAACCGATTGTCAAATGTTATAAAACTTATTACATTGCCACATTTACCAATTAAAAGCAGAGTACGAAAACAAACAAAACGAAACGTTTGCTTTCCTTTTGTTCTGTTCTTTACAGTGCTTAAAACAAAAACAAAACATAAACAATGAGAATGATTGGATCAATTTGTGTTGTTTGTGCTCGTGAGCGCAAAATGTACATTAATATATTAATGTACAATATAATGTACAAAATGCACATTAATACCCAGTAAAAAATGTGGTCCAAAAGGAGCAGGTTTAGTGTATGAACGAATACCTCAAATCGCTTCAAAGCTGCTGATGGGATGCCTGATTTTTGTATGGGGTGTTCCCGGCTTGGAGGACTATTTTCTGCTGACAATAAGCGCTTCTTTTAACATAATAAAACATGCAAATAAAGGACTCCTAAAGTGATTTTTGGTTTTGCTTATGTACAATATAATTTAAAAATCTTGATTAGTTTTGTACATTTTGCATACGTTTGCGTAATGTTTTGCTTGTTTTCATACTCTGATTAAAAGTATTATTTATCTAACAATTTTGTAAAAAAAACAAATAAAATATTAATATATGGGGCAAAATAACGGTTTGAATATGCGCACAAGAAAAAGTCGACAACGACCAGGTCTGCCAGATTTGAAGATTAATCGTCATTTTGACAATTTTTAGTTCCGAAATTAGCAAAGTGCCGATTTTGAAAAAATTTTGAGTCAAGTAAAAAATTTAAGTAAAAAATTCGTACCAACACATTGATTTTGAGATTGAGAGTTCACTCGTGTGGGGAGCAGGTGAAGTAATGAACTGATTTGGCTAATTTTTAACATTTAATACTCCATATATATGAAAAATTTTATTCTAGCTTATATGGGTGCAACTATAATTTCGTGAAGAAAGATTATTTCAGGTAAAAAAGAAAAAATAATAATAAATAATAAGAAGATTTTAAAGAAGTTAAGGCTTACAGGTCAAAATTACAGATTTATGGGTATAAATTACTGGAAGTCGTAGTTTTGTGTTCATATCTTAGGCATTTGTAGACCGATCTGGCTGAAATATAATAGCACACTATTCCGTACTATATCTTATATAAATGTATAGCAATGTTTATATACGAGTCTTCGGAAATCCCATTTCAATAAACACCTGGTAAGATTGACATCGTTAAACCAACTTTGCCATTCTTAAAGACTAAGGATATACATATATATTTTATAGGGCCTAACATTTATATTATAGAAATTACAAAAGGAAGGACAAACTTATATAAAAACGAATTGTATATATACCCTCTGTGGTGAACGGTATACAAATTTTAAATTTTTTAGAAAATGGCTCGACTGAAAGTATCTTTTATTATTAAGACTTTGAAAAAAAACTTAGATTATTATAAAATAGTAATTAAAGGTTTACAAAACAAATTTTTTATAAAAATTTTACTTAACAAACGTTTGTTAAATTTAACAAACAATTTCATAAACATACCGGGGTATATGTATGTATATTAGAGTGACCGCAAAAAATCAATGTCGGAATCTTGTTCGTCTTAACCCCACAAAACGAACCCCCTTTCCAGATAGCCACAATTTTAGCCCGATTAAACGACGGTAACACGTGCCGCTCGTCGCTCAAAATTTGAAAAAAACGAATTTTTTGGCCAAAAAGTTGACGTATTGAGCCATAACTCGAGAACGGTAAATAATAAAAACACGCACGATATCACAAAAGATAGCTTATTTTGTTCTTCAAAATTTATGTTGTGAACAAAATTGTTGTAACTCTGAGTCAAACCGAGTTACGGCAGCCTTTAGCTCCGAAAACGTGACCTGGTGCCACCAGGAGCATACTTCATATATTATGTTATTATGTGATAAATTTTTAATTTTAATTAATTTATTTAATTTTTATTTTATTTTTATTTTAATTAATTTATTTAATTTTTATTTTATTTTAATTTAAATATATAGAAATCAATTTACCTAGACTCTGAAATGGCATCCACATCAGGTGTCGACAAGTTTTGTGTTCTTTATTTTATAATTTACGTACTGTAAAATTAACTCTAAGAGAATCAGCAAAACTTACTATACGAGAGGTGTTAATTTTTTGGCAGAAAGCTCGAATCCCGGCTAAAGATGAGCAAAATGCAATAACAAAGCTTGAAAAACTTCACGTCGAGTGGAGAATTCTTCAAAAAGACAGGAAGAAAACATCGGAAACGATCAAAAACAAATTAAAACAGTTTGTTGAAAAGTTAGACGATCTTTTTGATATTGCTCATCAAGATGCCTTGACTCAGATGAAATCGGAAGTAGATAAGGCTTTTCTGTAAGGTATCCGACAGAAATGCCACGAGAATTTT
The DNA here is from genome assembly GCA_943735925.1 of Pollenia amentaria. Classification (NCBI taxonomy): domain Eukaryota; kingdom Metazoa; phylum Arthropoda; class Insecta; order Diptera; family Polleniidae; genus Pollenia; species Pollenia amentaria. Next base: position 189,909,339 of record OX031008.1, on the reverse strand, counting down.
AATAGCTACACTAGAGGCACTTAACCTTGACCCTCTTAAGTACAAAGTCTCCAAAACTTTCTTACATACTAGAAGGAAAATGTTCAGAACACAGTATACTAAAAATATTTCAGATAAAGTAAACATTCCAGAAAAAGAGGCCGTGGTTGTCCATTGGGACGGTAAACTTTAACCGGGCGTTTTAAAAAATGAGCAATGTGAGCGAATAGCTATTGCTATTTCATACGGCGATAAGGAACAACTGCTGGGAGTTCCTGTAACAGAAAACAGCTCATGAGAGGAGCAAGCAATTGCCGTATATGAATGCCTACAGCAATTGGGTCTTCCCAACACCGTCAAGGCGATGTGCTTTGATACTACAGCATCCAACACTGGAAGATTTAAAGGAGCATGCGTCATATTGCAACAAATGTTAGGAAGCGAATTACTGCACCTAGCTTGCCGTCACCATATCTTGGAAATTATGTTAAGAGGCGTATTCGACAAAAAATGGGTTCAACCACGGGACCTCATCCAGACATTTTCAAAAGATTTCTCCTTGCGTGGCCCAAGATAGACAAACAAAAATATGACACAGGTATTAGTGACAATCTAATACAAAAGCAGCTATCTCCAGAATTAATTGCACATGTTACTGCTGAATTCAAAAAGAAATTAACTGAAAACCATCCAACTGCTGTTGCAGTTGGTTCTCGTATTTGTAGGATCACTAGACGGCAATGTTGTGGGTTTTAGAACTCCAGGCGCCATTCATTACGCCAGATGGATGGCAAAGGCTATTTACTGCTTTAAAATATTTATTTTTCGGCGCCAATTTAAGATGTCTAGAGGAGAAGAAAGTTCTGTAAGTGCTATTGCTGTTTTTCTAGTTAAAATTTACTGTAAAGCTTGGTTCAATGCTCCAAAAGCTCATCTAGCGCCAAAGCAAGATTTAGACATTTTGCGTAGTCTATTAGACTATAAAGAATGTGACAACGACATCGCAGAAATAGCACTCACTAAATTTTCGAATCATTTGTGGTATTTGAATACAGAGTTGGTTGGATTGTCGTTCTTTGATCCTACCATTACAGACGATGAAAAGTTATTAATGGCTAATAAATTGCTCAGTAGCACAGATGAACCATCAGAGCAAGCTAGGGTTGTAAATCCAAAAGTTAGGAAAGAAAAGTTAGAAGAGTTGGTTGATGGAGGATTAATTAATTTACTTTCCAAAGAAACGTTTAATTTTTTTGACCGATTTAATATAAAAATTGATTTTCTTAGACAAAATCCAAACACCTGTAGCCCGTTTCTGTATTTCTCGCATCGTAAAATTTCCCGCATGAAACAAGTGAATTATAACAAAAACAGTGCAATATGAAACAAAAAATGGTTTTTCTCACATAAGTGTTTCTGTATATTTACTTTGGGAGAATTATCTGTCATTTAAATAATTTTCCAGCATTTATTGGAAGGATGTGAGAAAAAGTGTTTCTGTATTAATATTTTGCTAAAAGTTTCTCACAAGAACTGTCAAAATAAGTTACATTTAAAATTGATGCGAGAAAAATAAAATTTAAAAAAATGGAGCACAAATGTATCTATGTACGCAAGTATGTGTATTATTTTTTTTTTTTATTTTAAGGGAAAGAATTTTAATGATGAAAATAAATAAAACACAATTGTTAAATTTTGTTATTTTAATTTTTTTAAGCCCTTCATTGCTTTCGTTTTATGCAGGGCTGCCAGATAAATTTTTGAAAAAATCGTTAATTTCCTTAGAAAGAATAAAAAAAAATCGGCTAATTTGTTTAAAAAAATCGGACAATTTAAAATTTATTTTGACAAATTTTTTTCGATTTTTATTAAAACATAATCAAAAAAATTGGTAAAGTTCATGGGTAAAATACATATTTTATACATATATACATACATACTTAAACTTGAGGTCTATTTAAATAAAATTATTTATTTTATTTTTCTCTTTAATCCGATAACAATTTAAAATTTCAGACTGTTTTTTTCCTGAAAATATCGCTTAAAGGCGTAACAAAATATCATATTGAACTTGCCAAAAAAAGGCCAAAATTTCCTATAGTGCATTGATTAAAAATGGTGTAATAGTTTAATGTATTGATCACATAAAAAAATGTATTAAATAATCTAAGGAAATAAAAATTTAACAGTTTTCCTTCGAAATTTTAATTTTGCCCATATATTTTTAAGCTGCCATGTTTTTAAAGATATTGTTTTTCTGTGGTGCAGAACATATAATCATACTAAACTAATTAAAGTTATTTTATTTCGAAGACTTAATAATATCTTCACCAGAAAAAATCAGCAAATCGCACTTTGCCAATTTTGGAACAAAAAATCGTCAAAATGACGATAAATCGACAAATCTGGCAGCCCTATTTTTATTATATCTATTTCTTTCGTTGACGTTTCGCTTGCATTTGACATTTAATTACTGGAAGTATTCCAGTTAAAACAGAATCTGTGTTGTCTGTTCTCGCAATCAAATACAGAAACACTTTTTTCTCACAAATCGAGAAACGATGGAATTTTTTGTTTCACACTTAATGAGAGAAATTTTGCAATGCGAGAAATACAGAAACGAGCTACTGGCCTCAAAATAATAACTTCCAAGAAGGATTGAAAATTGTCAAAACATTAAAAGTAGTAAATGATATGGCTGAGCGTGGTATTAAATTAATAACTGACTTCAACGACCTTCTGACAAAAGATGAAGAACAAAAGCAATATGTCCTGCAAGTTGTTATCAAATGCCGAGCATTGTATCCCGACGTTTCAAAAAGTACTTTAACAAAAGCTCTATAATAAATTGGATAACTATGTAATATTATCGAATATATCCCTGATTTTTATATATTAAAATAAAAATGTTCTTGAATTTAACTGTATTACTTGTGTTTTTTATTACATTTCTACTTTAAACTCAAAAATATACCAAAAAAATTAAAAATTTATCACATAATAACATAATATATGAAGTATGCTCCTGGTGGCACCAGGTCACGTTTTCGGAGCTAAAGGCTGCCGTAACTCGGTTTGACTCAGAGTTACAACAATTTTGTTCACAACATAAATTTTGAAGAACAAGATAAGCTATCTTTTGTGATATCGTGCGTGTTTTTATTATTTACCGTTCTCGAGTTATGGCTCAATACGTCAACTCAATTTTTTTTTTTCAAATTTTGAGCGACGAGCGGCACGTGTTACCGTCGTTTAATCGGGCTCAAATTTTGGCTATCCCAATATCTGGAAAGGGGGTTCGTTTTGTGGGGTTAAGATGAACAAGATTCCGACATTTTTTTTGCCCCATATAAGTTGCGGTCACTCTAATGTATATAATATGTTTTTGTTTGCTTGTTTTTAAATAAAAATCGAACAAACTTTGTTTAAAATCGTAATTTAAATAACCCGATTTTTTGACGATTTCTTAAACAGAAAAAGACGATTTTTTTATTTTTTCTCAGGAATTTGACGAGTTTTACACAATTTTATCTGGCAGCCCTGACAACAACTGTTTTCACTTACAGACCGACAAACAACTAACAGTGCGAACATTTGCATAGCCAAAGCCGTAATGATAATAATTTTCTGTAATCTATGTTAACATACAGGGAGCGTTTTTAAAAAACATTTAGTTTAGGGAATAAAGGGGAGTTCTACATTACCCGCCTATTTCACAATACCCCAAGTTACTCTATAGATTGGTGTCATTGTACAGAGGCCCTTTACTAGTGTCAGAAACATTGTAAAAAATCTAAGGAGGTGTAAAGGTAATGGACCGAACTCTTTTGAAAGTCATGTTCTGCCTTAACTTGGTTGATTAACTGTATGTGCAGTTATCTGGCAAATGGTACGTGGTACATTTAATCGAATTTTATATTTGTAATATATAGATCAACATATATATTTTTATCGCAGACTTGTTTTTTCTGACTTAATGTTCGAAATAACCAAAAATATCGGCCGAATTATGAAAATCAGAGCAAAATCAAATTTTCTAAAAAGGTTTTTACCTTTTTATAAAATTAAATAAGATTTTTGTTTACCTATTTTACTATTAATTAAAAAAAAGATTAAGTGTGTTCTAGCAAATATTTTCTTTGTATCTCATATATAAGTCAGGGGTAAATAAACTATTAAGCTCTAGTGTAATAATAAATACGTAAAAAAGTTTTTATTACACATTTTAAAACAATGAGTTAGTCATTGTCAGGAGTAATCTGTTAAAAGACAAGATTGCACAGAATGAGTATTATTAATTCCCACAAAATTAGGACATTTAAAATTAGTTTATTTTTTATTATTAAATTCTTAAATAATATTTTATAAAAACATTTACGATAAACATCCGTGCTAAAACTTAAAATCTACAAACAAATTAAATCTTTGTATTTAACATATTTAATCTTAAATCCAGCAAAATTATTAAACAGCAGCGCAAGTATAAAAACTACCACAATCTCTTTTTGTATGAACACATTGAAATCTGTATTTGCTTAAACAAAAATTAAAAAAAAGCAAACAGAAAACATTAGGCTGGTAATTAGTATTACATACAATTTACCTTAATTTATCTTATGAATTTTACAGAGAGCAGCTTGTCACAAATGTATTTTGTATGATTGTGTGCGTTTAAAAGGATATTTACTTTTTACTAAAAAATATGAATATTTATATCAGTACGAGTGTTCTTATATAACTATAATTTATTTAAATATTTAAATTAAATGCTGAATTTTTTAGAACACACACTGTTACAGTGATATACAGTCATTTACAGGAATAAACATACACACGCACTTATATTTACATCTATTATTTTGTTTTATGAGTGCGATTAAAATATGTGCGTGCATATCAGGGTCATATGTATATATAATTGCTCTGCTTTGCGTGTTTGTATGTGTTAAAATAAAATATTAAACCTTTTTGCCGTGTAATAGGAAAAAGATTTGTTTAAAGGGTACAGTAAAGAGCCAAATTGTAACGTAAAGGATGTTTTTTTTTTTTTTTTTTTGCTTCATAAGAACTTAATTGATAATACAAGATCGAAATATTGTTCGAATCACATTTTTTATTATAATCTCTTTTAAATACGATTTCCGGCACATGAATTCATTCGATCAGTCCACTTTTTGATTTCTTTTTCCAATAAAACTTGCTACATGGCGTCAATGGTGGCTTCATTATTGGCCTTCAAATCATCAGGAGTTGCTGGTTTGCCGGCATAAATCAATGACTTAACATAGCCCCAATAAAAGTTATTCAGATGCATTAAATCGCTCGAACGAGGGGGCCAGTGAACAGGACCTTGTCTGGAAATAAAGTTTTCACCAAATTGATTTTGCACTGAATCCATTTTTATGCACGATGTGTAGCAAATTGCGCTGTCTTGTTGGAATCAAATGACGTTGATGTTTTGCTGATTAATTTTTGGAAACTAAAATTCAGTCAGTCTAAGCCGCACCAAATAGTGTATTTTAAGGAATGTAATGGTGATTCGATAACGGCTTGCAGACTGTCTTCGCTAAAAATACGGCAATCTTGCTTATTGACAATAGCCTATTAAACAGAAATGAGCTTCGCAAAATGGACGCAGTGCTCTATGAACTTCGCAAACAGATTTTTTTTTTCTCAAAGTAAATTTTCACAACTTGGAAGCGGTGTTCTAGCGTTAAACGATTCATGATGACTTACCAAGCCTTACTGAATAGAAATGTCAGCACAGTTTGATATTCTCAGCTACCAAATCATAGTTATCGATATCGAAAGTTCTCATACACCCCCGATATTTCAGTAGCAAAAAACACGTTTAACCATTTAACTCATCGAGTGGAAAGGGTGCAATTGTATCTTTTTTAATTTTTGATAGGCTATAACTTTTTATCGTTAATCAGCAGAACTTTAAATTTTGTGAAATCACCACATTTATAATACACAGTACATATCTTGAAAAAAAAAGCGTGGGGCTTTCCCCTTAATAATAGGTCCTGATTTATTTAAAACCCTTAACAGGTTATATGGGTACAATTATACCGACGCGTCGCCTTTTTGTGAAAAGAAACAAGAAAACAAAATAAAATTATTTGATAATAAAGACTTTTTTATTTCAAAAGTAGCAAACTATATGAAAATTTGAACATAAATAATTATAGATATATTTACTGAGATTTGTTCCTTTAATGACGGCATTAGTACCGATCACACAGGACTTTCTGGTTTTGCGTTGTATTCGTGGTAACATTGGCAAATATAACACGTTCCTTAACTTTGTTGTTTTAGGTATTTGCCGTTTTGCATATTTAATTGTTGAACAAAAAAACAAATTACTGCATTGATTGAGAGTTAAATTTGTATTCCTCTTTAAGTGTCCATCTAAACAAAAATGCTGTGTTATAGAAACGCTTATTTTCTTCATTTTAAGTTAAAGTGTTCCAATAGGTATTGAATAGATGACCTACAAATAAAACTTGATGTTTACTTTAAATAGCAATGTATGCATATTAGGGAGCTCAAACGGCTACTATTCGACCGGTCTTAGCCGGTTATTTTGATTTTGCTCAAGCCGGTTATTTCAAAATGTCAATTTTTAAAATATAGAATAAACCGGTTATTTTGGCATAATAAACCGGTTATTTTATTGATGTGTAATTTATATTCGTTTTCCTTACTCTTGTTGTAAATGTGCCCGTAATTTAAGTATTCCTCTAATTGAGTATTGGGCAAACTTAAACTTTTTGTGAAGAATGTCAACACAAAATGTATTAGTTTGGGTTTCGAAGATATTTTTGCGCCAGAATGGGCACAAAAAGGAAATTTATTGACACAAGAATTAATATCAAAAACTCTTGAAAATATGAAACAACTAGCTTCAAAGAGTATATCGCGTTTTTATAAAAACGTGGACCATAACTTGTGGGTATATTACATCGATAACATAAAAAACCAAAGGCAACTTGGAATAATTTTTAAAACAAGATAAGATTTGTAAAGATTAAACGCAAATATATTTAATACAGCTGAAAATAAATCGTGCACATTATGTAATACAGGAGAAGATGAAAATTTGCAACACTTTATGGTAAAATGCCCAATATTTAGGGAATTCCGAAACAGATACTTTGAAAAACCAAATCTCACTGAAATGGAACTTATAAACATTTTGAATGGTAAAATACCTAATGGGTGGAATAGGATTTATAACTATGTCGAAAACGCTTTAAAGTATAGAAAAATGATAGCTGAATAATTTATGTAATTATATACTTAATCATTATATCTACTACAACTGTATATATTTTGATCATACTTTTTCTTTTTTTGAAACATGTTTATATTTATTTACTATTTAATGTTTTAAATGCTTATATAACAGACGACGGTATGTCATTGTTATTTAATTTCTTTATTTTTATAATATGTATCTTAATATTTTAAATAAAGAACATACATGCAATCCTGACTGAGGTTTTGTTTGTAACCTTTCAAAAATATGATTCAAGTCTACTGATATAGACATGCTTAACCACCAACAAATTAAAACTCATTTAAAATAAATCTGGGAGAATATCTCAGATAATAAATCTATTAAATTCCTATAATATTTATTTGCTTCTGCAAAACGTTTGTCTAGATCAAACATTATTTAACCATTTCTAAATTACATTTCACAATTATCTTCTTGCCAATTAAGTTAAGTAAATAAATAGAAATTTTTAAAAATCAAAGCTAAAGTTTAATAAATTTACTGGTCACACTTTTCATGGATTTTATCGTCAAGTATTTTTTAGGTCTGAAGATACCTAAAGCCATATCTATGTACATTAGAGCGACTCAAAAAAAAGTGATTTAGTGAATAAAGGTTGATATGTTTTATGATGATTCCCAAAATATTTTGGTTCTAACGTTGACCATCCGTGAGCTGGACCGTTTTTAAAAAAGGTCTTTTTTCAGTTTTTCTAATTTTTTTGTATTTTGTTTCGGGTGTTCATACAAATTCTACGTATGTTGAAATAATATTCTGCTTTTCAAATTGAATCTGTTTTAAAATAATGCTAATATGTTCTTTTTTTTTAATTTTTCACATAAAACGTGAAAATTGCGATATATTTTATCTTTTTTTTCATATAAAGGCAATATGGGTATCAAATTTTTTCATTTTTCAATTAATCAAAATGTGAAAAATACAATAAAAAATATAAAATTAATAAAAAAATACGTAGAATTTGTATGAAAACTTGAAACTAAAATATGTATTTAGTTAAATATCTCAATTAGTAGATCGCAAGTGGTCAAGTTTTATATACCATTGGATTCTGCTTCAAAAACTCTTTTCGATGATACCAAATTTTATTTATGTCGTCTTGGAGCAAAATACAAAAAAATTCGAAAAACTGAAAAAAGACCTTTTTTAAAAATGGTCCAGCTCACGGAAAGTCAACTTTAGAATCAAAATATTTTGGGAATCATCATCATAAAACATGTCAAGCTTTATTTTCAGAGGGGTAACTAAAACACTTTTTTCGGCTCCATACAACTTGAGTCGGTCTTATGTACATATTTTGTTGGCTCCTTACCTTTGTGAATTGTTTTGTGTTTATTAAAATTAACGTTTTTTACAAAAGCTTATTTGATTTTTATGTATTCGAACTAAAACCCGCTAACCGGTTATTTTACAATGGCTTAACCGAAACCTTAACCGGTTTTTTTAAAATAGCAACTATACGGAATATTCGAAAGTCGGTTTTTGAAAAAAGTCGAATAATCGATTTCCCTAATATCAAGTACATAGTACATAGATTTCAGAACAGGGTACGAAAATAAACAAAACGAAACGTTTGCAATCGTTTAGTTTTGTACTTTGCTGTGAGTAAAACAAGAATAATGCTAAAGGTTTTGCCATATAGTTCTAAAGACGCCACAATAGTGAAGAGGATATTATGCATTTGTGCTGATGTGTATCACACTAAAAAATAATGGTCCTAGATTAAGAATGACACTCTAAGTCGATCTTACGACGTCCGTGCGCAGAGTACAGGTCGTGATATTTAAGAAAATTTGGTGAAATTTGGTACTGTAGTCTTAATTTTCATTAGGACAAAGCTTTTTGAATATAGTGAGAATCGCTCATTAAGCTCACTGGAGTCCATACAAATTTCTTTCCGTAATAGTCTTTGTGCCCAATAACCATCTTATTATGTCGGTATTAAGATGAAATTTGTCTTAAAAATACTTTATTGCATCAAATTGTATTAAAACGTTTTTTTTTTTTAAATCGGTTCATATTTTACCATAACTCCCATATAAATATCTCTCCCGGAAATAGCTTTAAGTGCCATACTTTCTTTATAAATGTTGGTTTTAATATAAAATTTGGCGCCGATAACGTTAGTAATAGTTACTTTGTCATGGCAAAATTTACTGGTAAGTTCAGAATCCCATTTAAGCCCCCTCTCTAAAATCGCTTCAAAACGAACAAATCTAATCCAGATGTTGATATTAAAATAATATTCCGCACAAATAAATCTTATATGAATCATAACCTCATAACAAAATTTTTTTGCTGGGTCCAAATAGGTACAATCTCGATAATCTTTATATACTATGGAATAGCGTATCAAATGGTCGGGATCGACAACTATACGTTCTTACTGATTTTATATTATTTTTGAGCACAATGCGTAAATAATTTGAAACTTACGCAGCTAAAAAAGAAAATTAGGGCAGCGAAAATTCAAAGTTTTGAGCAAAAACCTTTCGCAAACGTTTGCTGATTGATTTGTTCCGTCCTTTTAGTGATGTCTTTAGAAGACTGCTTCTTGCAAAGTTCTTTGGTTGTATTAATGCTTATTAAATAAAAAGCAAGTCATAAAATTTAGCAGTAAAATTCCAAAACTTTAGTTCTTAAGTTAACAATTGCACCATTTAATTAAAGAATGCACATGAGTGAAAAGCCAATCGTTTTGTTTGCATTCTTTGTCACATTAAAATTATTTGTTTGGAATTTGGATACTTCATTTGTTGAATAACGCCACAAGATATGCCACAAGATATGCAGCGTTTCAAATTTTAAAACGCAATATGAATTGCTGTAGAAAGCAACAACAAAATTATTAAATATTTTTGACTTTGTTTTTGCTTGCAATGTAACTTTTTTGGCGTTTCGTTAGGGCCTTATTATTTATTTGGATCAAATCTTCTAGTAAGGAGGTTATTCGCTATTTTATATCAAATTCAGCTTTTATGGGTATATCCTTAAAAAAGGTTTAAATATAATTCTTATATAAGTTTTTTAAGGAACTGAGATTTTTTTAGTTTAAAGTAATTTTTGACCGACAAACCAAATTGCAATACTCAAATTTCGTTAAAAAAAAATGCGAGTGTAAGACGGCAAATCCCTTTGAGAAGACCTAGTGGTTGAGGTCGAAACATGTCAGGGTAACCAGCCGCCTGGGTTCGAATCACACGCCAGACAGCCTGGCTTCGAATCCCAGGTCAGTCAAGAATGAAAATTATCAATAACAATTTTAATTAATCTTCCATGTTGTAAAAATTCCTTTCTTCATAAAAATAATTTAATGCAAATTAAATTCAATGAACTTGAGCCTAATTAAAATATCTAAATTTGGGTTAAAAAAAATTTCAATAATAATTTAAAAATTACTAAATACTTAAAAAGAATTGCTATTCTCTAAAATGTGTCATCTTTTTTTTTTTTTTTGTAACTGATCCCGCGAATGGCTTTTTTATTTAACTTGAGAATATTTTTATGAATGATTGTTATATATCAACTACAGTGCATTTTTGACCATATGCAGCAAAATGCAGCCTAATCAGTGCCAATTTTTTGTGAATCAATTTAAATCATATAAAAACCGCCCAGTTATACGTTACACTGTTCAAAAACGTAAGACAATATGAATGTACATTTTGCTGGTTGGCGGTGTGCGTTTCAGCACGCAATAAATTTAAAATAAATTGCTTAAGTGCTCTTAAGAGTGGTTACACATAAAAATAAGAAGCGCAGAAATAAAAGCTAAAAAGAATAAAGAACACAAATTCAAACGAATTAATATAATATATGTATGTTATTTTTCACAAAAGATAAAGCCGGGCTAAAACAAAGAATTTACGTTGGTAATTGTGGAAGATGATCACAAAACAACCTGCACACAACACCACCGTCATCTATGAAATTTCATGCAAACACGCCAGTGATGGAGGAGGAAACACTTGTCTTTATAAATGGGAATTTATCTCAGTGCAGGTTGTTTGTGAGGTTGTGTGTGGGTAGAAATACACTGCGCTGTAAAATTAAATTTTAAAAAATTTTAAGAGGTTCTTTGTATCCGTTTAAATATTTTATAAAACACAGTGTTAAAAACATGTTATAAAGCAAATGTTTCATCATACGTTTGATTTTGTTCTTGTCTTTTGTTTTTTTATGACTAATTAAAAGCATCTGATTAAATATTAGTCAGTATTTGCGAAAGGTGCTCTTTCTTGTTCGTGATACAAATAGATATTTTAAAATTTTTATACAAATATCGGGGGTCCAAATTTGTCAATGGTCAATGGAAATCAATACAAGGAGATGCTGCGAAGTTTTTTGTGGCGGATAATTGATAACAAAATGGAACAAAATTGAATTTTTTTTTTGTGCGGCCTGGAACTCTATAGCAGATTTTTACTAATTTGAGGTCGCTGATTTCAAATCTAATCTCCATTCGAAATCTATAGCAGATTTTTTACTAATTTGATGTTGCTTATTTCAAATCTAATCTCCGTTTTTCTCTATCAGCTCGACTTTTCGAGATATACCGTTATGTCCAAAATGAAGGCACTTTCACTACCTATATTGGAATAACTTGAAAACCGTTTACCATATTCTGTTAAAAGAATCCGGAACTCGGCAACAATATTACCTTTAAGCCGTGTTTTTATTGTTTTTAAATTTGCCCGGTAGTTTTATAAATATCGCTGAAGTTTTAAAAAAATTTAAAAAAAAAACATTTTTTGTTCTTTAAAAATTCATTTAAAGTATAAATGCAAGGAAAATCACAAATTTTGTCTAAAAACATTTAGTTAAGCAGATTTTGAATGAAATGAGCTTCATTTCATTGCAATCGGTGCACAACTTTTTAACTGTATATGGTGGACCGTTTTCAAGTTTTTCCAATATATGTAGTGAAAGTGCCCTCATTTTGGAAATAACGGTATATCTCAAAAAGTCGAGCTAATAGGAGAAAATCGAGATTAGATTTGAAATCAGCGACCTCAAATTAGTAAAAATCTGCTAGAGAGTTCCAAATTTAAAATCAGCGATCCCAAGTTAGTAAAAATTTGCTATAGAGTTCCAGGCCGCAACATGACTGTTCCCCAGTGTAATTGAGGCATAGCTGTAAATGAATCATTCTTATTTGATTTTAATTCGTTACGATTTGAATAAATTTTTTCCACAAAAAAAGAATTGAATGCAATTTGAATCAATTCAAACGAATTTGGCAGACATAATTTCAATTCGTTTTCAATTCAAACGAATTTGTAAAATGAGTTGAAATTCGTTTTTAATTCAAATGAATCTTTAAAATGAATTGCAATTCGTTTCCAATTCAAATGAATTTGTTACAGTGAATTGCATGTCATTCTACAAATTAATTTGAATTGAATTTATTTTGAATTCATTCAATTGAATTCAATCAAATTCAAGAGCAGATCTAGGGGGAATGAACAAATTTCTCCTACAATAATGAAAATATTCAGTACACAAACTTAAAAGCCTTGTGCTGGATCCGCGCCTGATCAAAGAAAACATGGTGTTTGGAGTTTGTATCTTCAAGAAGAACTGATTTTTATTTGGAAATACGCTGTCTTTTACATAAAAAATTAGTTGAATAACAAAACGAGAGTAATGTTTGCTGTAGATTTAATTACAAAATCAATTCAAATGAGTTGGAAATGAATTGCTAATTCCTTTTTCTGATTCATTTGAATTAATTCAAAATTAATTCAATTCAAACGAATTGGAAATAAAATGCAATTCACTTTGACAAATTCAAATGAATTTGCAGAATGAATTGTAATTCACTTTGACAAATTCATTTGAATTGGAAACGAATTGCAATTCATTTAACAAATTCATTTGAATTAGAAATGAATTTCAATTCATTTTAACCAAATTCATTTGAATTGACTCAAGTTTCATTCAATTCATTTTTTTGTGTGAAAAGAATTAATTTAAAATTTTCTAATTCAGTACATGAATGATTCGCGAATTAATTCCAAAATTAATGATTCATTAACAGCTCTACTAGAGATTATGTGGTTTCAACAGAATAGTGCTACTTGACACAAAGCAACAAAAACAGTAGAATTTTCGAAAGAAAAGTTCGAAAATCGCATTATTCCTCATAGAGGAGGAGTGAATTGGCGTCCACGATCGTGCGATTTGACGCCTTTAGATTATTTTTTGTGGGGTTTTTTTTAAATCGAAAGTATACAGCAATAATCCCATAACTCAATAACTTAAAAACAACATTATCGAGTAGATATCAACCATTGACAACAGTTGAATGTAAAACGCTACTGAGTGAAGTAGGGGGTGGGGGAGGGGGTGTTGTTCACTTGAACGACATAATTTTTAACCGGAACCTATTTCTAATAAACTAAAAATTGTTATCTGTCATTGATAAAATTTTTGAAAAACTGATACATCAGCAACTCGATACATATCTGGAAAACAATAAACTTCTCTATGATTGCCAATTCGGATTTAGAAAGGGAAGTGGAACGGAAAATGCTGTTGTGTATGTTATAAGTAATATATGATATGGATTAGATCAAGGATTCAATGGAGTAGCGGGCATATTTTATGACTTTTCGAAGGCTTTTGATGTCGTGGATCATGAAATATTGATTTTCAAACTGTAATACTATGGTATAATGGGTGGAGCAATAAACCTCTTCAAAAGTTATTTATACAACAGGAACAATATGTAGAGTTAAATGATTGCAAAAGTTTTCTTGGTGTGGTAGAAAATGGAGTACCGGAAGGTAGTGTTCTGGGTCAACTTTTATTCGTAATATATATCAATGACATTATGAATCTTCTCATCTCACTTTTTTACCCATATAAACATGAAGCGGCTTTAAAACCGTATATGGAGAGAGATGCTTCCTTAATTTTTGAATATTCCAGACTGAATAAATTGGTTATTTACACAAAAAATACCAAACTTGAAAGATTTAAACCTCGCTCAACTAATGATGCTGGTGGTTTTAGTATATTTGTAAATGGCCAAGAAATATTTGAAAGTCAGTCAGTTAAGTATTTGGGATTGCACTTACAAAGTAATGTATCATGGAATCTACATATCCAGGAGTTAAGATCAAAAATATCACCAATAACAATCACTGTGGGATTGTTATATAAGTTTAAAAATAAATTTGATCAGCAAACGAAGTTACTTCTCTATCAAGCATTAATGCAGAGTCACATAAATTATTTATTGATAATATATGGCAGTAAAAATAGCACTGATCTGAAATCTTTGCAGAGAGTACAAAATAGAGCTTTAAAAGTTATTTACAATTTGCCATTGTTATACTCAACACTATCATTATATAAAGATGTTACTAAAACCATTTTGCCTATTATCGGGCTTTATAAAATGAGAGTTTTAATGTTTGTTTTCAAATCCTTACAAAGTATTCGTCGAGGAATTAAAATAATTTCAATACCAGAAACTGTTCAAATTTTCGAGTTGCAATATGCAGACTAGAAACCACGAAACAGGGAATTCATTACATAGGTCCTCTAGAATTTAATAATTTACCACCACATTTAAAAAACACGCAAAGAATTTCAATTTTCAAAGAAACTTTAAAAAAAAATATTTATTGCAAAATCTAGAAATGCTTATAATGTAGAAAGTTACATTTTTGTAACCTATTTTAAGACTTTTAATACTGTAATTGATTGAATTATTATAAATTTATATCATATGCAAACTCGCCTCAATAATCTCTTCGGACGCTGAGGCATTTTAAATTGTTTGATGAAAATATAGTTAATAAACTAAAAAAAAAATATATCGATGTATCGATCGTATTAAGGTGAAATTATTACCAAATTTAAAAAGTTAATATACCTGTGTCAATACAAACATAATTCCATTCTAACTTTTTATTGTTTCTTTTAATTTTAAAGTTACTGCCTGTCCCTCGATTTCGAACGAAACTTTCATTTGCTTAACTTTTATTGAAATTTTTTTACTGGGATCCTTCCGCAAAAGGTCTAAATAAAGATTTCCATCATTCGCAATATTTTTTTTTTTTTTTTTAGTAAAAAACAAAATTTGATGATTAATTTTGCGCTACACTGTATATAGTTATCTCCACATGCGCTTTTAACCCATTAGAAGGCACTCTTCTCAAATGAGTACAGCTGAACTTTTACTTGTTTCTAAGCAAAAATAAAGAATTTTGAATCGTTGTACTGCTGCTAGACAGAATTTGCGTGTCTTTTTTATTTTTGGGTTCAAAATTATAAGTCTGATTAGGGATGCCAATCGAGACTGATTTTTGAAAATCCCGGTGTTTCCTTAAGATACGACTTTTTTTTAAATAAACATCACTTTTTGAATATTCAAAAGATTTTATATACATAACATAAATTTAAAAAAAAAGAAAACAACAAAACAAATTAGTTTATAAATATGTTTATAACACTAGCCTCACACATGATCAAACTGATCAGATTCTGAAAAAATCTTAAAAAAATATACGTATCTCTTAGTTTTTCTAAATCAATTCATATCGGTTTTTTGACAGCAATTAAATTTTTAATGTGAATTAAGTTGTGACGACAAAAGTGCAGTCCCTCATCGAGATCGATAGCTGAGTTAAAAACTGTAACACTATGTCGACTGCAGTGCAGTACACCTCCAGGTTGAGGGCGAGATTCATAATCAATAATTTAAGTACGTTTGAAATTTATTTTAAAACAAAATGTTTATACAAATGTATCTTAAAACAGATTTCAAGTTTAAATAATGTTTTTATGAATACGTCAGATAGTGTTTATTTATAAAAAAAAATTATTTTGTTTGCCGTATGTTTTTTAAGCAAATTTTTTATTATTATTGAACCGGAAGGAATAAGAGCTATTTCATATATATAACAACTTAATTGTTATAATTATATCAACTTTTATTGTTTAGTTTCTAAATGTTCTTTAATTGGATCGTGAATAATTTTTATTTTTTGCTTGATATATAACAATTATTTATTGATTTCTATATTTTGTATAAAAATAATCATTTTTATTTCGGTATTATGTCTTAAGCCAAAGCTGAGCTTTCTAAAATAAAAACGGCTTGATATGTGAATTTGCAAATTTCATTTCTACTTAAAATAATGGTTTTTATTAAGCAAAATACAAAAAAAATTAAAATTTTAAATGCTCGATGTGTTCCAAAAAGAAAAATTCAACTCAAAAATAAGAATTATTTGCAATAAAAAATAAACTTAAATATAATTTTTAAAAAATATTTTTGTATTGAGTATAAAAATTAAAAAAAAAAACGTAAATTTTTGTACATAAAAGTTGATATGTTAAAAATTCCGGGACTCATAAAAATAAATCCCGTGATTGCGGGATTTCCCGTTTGACATCCCTAGTCTGATATGTGTCGCGAAAGCAGTATAATGATATGTTCACTATATTGATAATATTGAAAAAAGTATATAATTTTTTTGGGTAATTTAAAATTATTGTAATTAAAATCGTAACAGACTAACTCAATCTCGAAAAAAATTACTTACAGAAAAAATTTTATAAAAGTAGAACAGTAAAAATTTGCATAAGTAAAATATAAGTGTTTTTGTTGGGTTTTGAGCTATCGGCCTAATTATGAATAAAAATTCGCCGGGAGTTTTTTTGCCTTTTCCCATTTTCGCAATTGAACTTATATAGAAAAAATGGGAGAAGGGATAAAACTCCCAGGGAATTTTTATTTATAATTAGGCCGATAGCTCAAAACCCAACAAAAACACTTATATTTTACTTATGCAAATTTTTACTGTTCTACTTTTATAAAATTTTTTCTGTAAGTAATTTTTTTCGAGGAAAGCCAATTCCATTAGGCTAAAAAAACCAAGTTGCGGCAAGTACTGGCTATTGCTACAAGTTTGATTTGTACTTCGGAAAATCGCATGGAATCTTCTAATCCATTTGGGTAACGTGTTGTTAAACATTTGTTTAGAAAGCTGAATTATAATGCAGGAAATCATCGTGTTTTTTACAACTTTTTTACTAGCTACGATCTTTTAGTTGATCTTAGGAATTTAGAGTACCGTCTGGACCAATATCTGAAGGCTTATCTCAAGATGGGGCTGGACTCTATCCCACTAAACTACAAAACCAGCTACAGTGCATTTTTTTGCCACATAAGAGAGAATTGGCAGTAAAAGGAAACTTAAAAACACTTTGCATTAAAAAACAATATTTTGAAAATTTTCATACATAATAGGTCACTGTACACAGTTGAATAGACCCCAAGAACTGAGTACAAAAAAAAAAAAATTTTTTCCATTTTATATTTTTTAAATACTTATTTTAATCAATAAATAAAGTGGATAAACTCATCACTGATTTATTGTTTGGTATTTTGTTTAAGCTTTGATATCGTTGCAAAGAAGACTTTTTGAGTGTTTGTAGGTAATTCTCATTCCCTCTGTAGTTTTGTTTGCTGATAGCTTTGGCTTTTCTAAAATTATTTAGGAGAACGTTTCCTGATGATCTGGACTAAGCAACCAGTGAAATGCGCATAGGAACAGCTTATCCTCCAACAATGAATTTCAGTATTTTTTATCAATTATTTAAAAAGGGAATTAAGCACAACAAACAAAATATTTTAATAAATAAAGTGGAATAAAAAAAATTATGACCTCTAATGGGTTAATTTTCGACTGCAGTGTATATTGGTATGAGTTTTTACGTTAAAACGGATTTATTTTTTGGTAAGGTGGTAAAAAATCCGATTATACAAAGCAGTTAAAAACTGCAGAACAAAAAATCTTAAAATATAAAACAAACAACCAACCAGCGTATTACTGTCAGTTTAAATGCAATGCAACATTCATTATGACTTTTTTTTCGTTGGATTAAATGAATTTTAAAAAAACACAAGAATTAAGAAACATAAATTCTTAAGTTTATACGAATTTGAAATTACCTATTAGGGAGACGAATTACGATATAATACATAAATGTCCTCAAAAAATAGAATAATCTAATTTAAAAAAAAAAGTTTCAAAAGTTTTAACGGTGTAATTTATTCCATAACTATTTCCCAGAAAATAAATCATACGGAATAATTTATACTACTTATTACCTTTTCTTGACTTATTTTTCATTCTGTTTTCGGTTTTTGGCAAAAAACTACTAGGCCAAATGGCAAATAATTCCATTGACAACTTCTGGAGTTAAAAACTCTTTAATATTTAATTGTGTTACCGAATTACAAGCCACATGATAAACATATCACATTTATTCTCCTCCTCCTTCATCACCACATTTAATGCCATTTCGAAGTAGTAAATTTTCTTCCACACACTCTTACGGAAACATACCGACATCCTTTTTGATACGTTTGCCTGTATGTTTGAAGAAAAAACGAGATGGTTTTAAAGGATACAGTTAAAATAAATACGAGCATTTGCACCATAAGCCGACAGCAAGCACTTTTAATTTCAAATTTAATTTTATATATATTTTTTTCGGTTGCACATTTTTTGCCTTCATATAAATTTAAGAGACACACTTATAATATAATTTATATAAATGTGTATAGTACAGCTGTTAAATTATTGTGACAAAAATGGCAGAAAGAAAAGAAATTAAGTAGATTTTTGAATTGGAATTAAGAAATCAAGTTAAGATATAGTGAATCTGTAATAAATAAGTGGAAAAAGTTTTATTATAGTAGGGACAAATGTTTTGATATGATAAACATCGTCAGTATAAAGTATCGTTTCAAAAACCATTAAACGATTATACAAATTAACTGACTGTTCGCCGATATCGAACGTTAACGTTCGCATAGGAAATTACATTTAAAACACAAACAATTTTTGAAATTTTGTTTTGGTTTCAAATGTTATTTACTATTCGAACGTTAACGTTCGATATCGGCGAACGGGCAGTAAATCAATTTTTGAAATATGATGATAGAAAAATTTGGAATTTACATAATTATTCATCAATCTCAATCTCACTTTTGTCAAACTAAATGACAATGTTTTATAAAAAACACTTTTTGAATAACAAAAACTTCTTCATAAAAATTCAATTGTTTTTGAAAACCACCTAAAATGCACCTTTATTGTTCAAAAGCCTAGCTATTCGTTAAAACAGTCACTTATTTATAAAAACTTTTGGTACCACCAATTTTAATTATATAAAACCGCCCAGTTGTACCCCACACTGGGGCTATGACAACAAAAAAACAAGTAAAAATTTCCTGAATAAACACTATATTTTTTTGATTCGAAATAGTCACCTAACTGCAAACATCATCATTATTTCAAAATGTTTCTAATATTTGAGATTTTTGAAGAGGCTGCTCCATACATCTTGTCGTAACTTTGGAACAACGAACTCGATTTTGGTATACAATCCAACAAATTATAATAATAAAATAAATTTTGTTTCATGAACATCCATGGACAAATTCATGTTTTATTCCCGATAAAGTGAAAGTACCTAGTTGGATTGACCTTTCCCTTGTGTACAACTTCCGAACATAATTTTGTATGATCAGATGCATATTTGCGCAAAACATAGGAAAACAATACATAAATGAAAACCCTGGTTTTCGGAAACTGCTAAAAATGCAAGTTACCAAAGCCAGGTGGAAGCGGTTTAAGACTTCTGCGCTTAAAATACATTATTCCATTGCCAGAAACCATGTCAATAAATATATAAAATAATCAAAAACAAATAATATTCCAAACGGTTTAGCTCTGCAATTAATTCCCCAAAAACTTGGAATACTTATCGTGAAATAGGAATTGGCAATGCTAAAAACAATATTCATTGCCATCTGGATGCAAATGTGCTAAACGGAACGTGTACTTACGCTCCTGTTATCCAACAAATCCATTTTTTTTAACTGCTTACGCTGGGATCACACGATTGCCGCAAAGAACCAATTTTCACACTTTTTAATACCCAAATCGTGTGACTGCACAATCAAATGCCTCATGTACCAATCGAGGGCAAGACTGTGCTTACTTTTACCAATAAAATGCAACCCTGGTGCGGCAATCGTATGACTACTTGATATGCAACAGCACGTCAAAAAAATGACAAAAATTTTCCAATATTTATTGGGTTCTTGTGCGGCAATTAAACAACACAATACGCGCCAATATTTGCCTTTTTTTAATAAATTTACTTTGTGTGTTTCTTTTAGTAGGAATAAAATAAAAATTAAATTTATCAAAAATAAAAATTGGGAATTTAGCAACTCGTTAATAAATAAATTAATACTAAATTTTGTATTCCCGAAAATAACTGTTGATATATATTTTTTTTTTTTTAAATTAGTGCAATGGCTGTTCAGGACAACGGAGCAAAATGTATTGAAATTCTTTAAAGCGAATTTATTTTTGAATATAAATATTCTCTAATTCTTTAAATATTAAAATTAGAATTTTACTTTGTTTAACTTTTGAAATTTCATATATTTTACTTAAAAAATTTAAAATAAAACTATTCAACAAAAATTTGTTTGAATATATGTACCTATGATACAATTTTCTTTTTTTTAATGAAACAAGTAAGAACAATCGTGTGATTGTGATGCGGCAATTGTTGTACACATTTCGCTTTGTACCAACTAGCGGCAATTAAATTTGTATAAAACAGGGCCATCCTGTGATTTCAGAATATTTTATTGGGGCAATTTCATTATTGTGCGTCAATAAAGCACAATTAAAATTGTGTCATATTGGTGCATTTGCGGCAATCGTGTGATCCCAGCTTTATCAAACACTTTAAATACAGATAATGGTATAATTGGGAAACACTTCCATTTTTTTGCGAAACGTGTTCTTTAATTAAATCAAATGCAGTGGGAACTGATAACCTTTAACTAAAAATGTATATGATTACATTTGCCCTTGATTTTGCCAAATGCTACTCATCTGCTTAAGGGTACTTTATAATATCAAACAAGTCTTACAGATTTTGAGGAAAATACAACCCTGTCATGATAAGTTTTCAAACAATACTAAGAAGCTTTTTCGGTAAAATACTTAACACTTGTGGGATAGTGTAAAACGGTCTTTTATGCTATTATAATGGGTCAACTGGAAACATACGAAAATTGTGCCATTACCTTAGTCGAATACACCCTTTAGCCATCTTGTGTTTTTTTTTTTCGAAAGTTTTGGAAACATTTTTGTATTAACAAATGATTGCTAATGATTGATATTAATACTTATAATTTGCCAACCAGTACGAAATCTGGTTTTCGTTATAGCTGTGTTACGGCTAAGGGTTTTGATACGGTAGACCAAACTTTTATCTTCTTATCTTGTAGAACGCACACAATCGATGTTTGTGAACGATGTATGGTCAAATAGCTTAGCCCTGATTGGGGGAGTGGCTAAGGTTTATATTCCAGGTTTAATTTTATTTTCCTAACATGCCAATTATTTACCAAAGCAAATCACTAAATATAAAATCGGCTGACTTCCAAAACGTACTAATACAAAGTTTGTATACATCTTCACTACCGTATTTTAACCATGTACATGTACAAAGTACCGGAACAATGCAACTATGTATTTAGTTTATTTAAACGTTTTAAAATGTAAGTGATGCAATGCATATTATTAAAAATATGCATGTATTGTTTGCAAAATAAATGTTAAATGTCACAAAGCATCAATTTTAAAACCGATGCCCTGTTTGCTTCTTTGCAGCGTTACTAATACTTTACAGTGATGCTTCGAAAGGGTTTGCAGTGTATATATTTTGTACTGCGGCGTTATGAATCATTATACTCTGTTTTTATACAAAGCAATTGACGTTTTGGAAGTCAGCCATACATTTAAATACAGATGACGTGAAATTCGCTTTCAGTAGCCTAGTTCAAAATATTGCGTCGGGCTTAGCCTAAGTAAATGACGACTTAAACAAAATCTACCTTTGAGCCCTGTGTGAATTCGCTCAAATCTTAATGCATTGTAATATTTAAAAAAAAAGCTTCAGTAACCGTTTATCTGAGGATATGGTTTTAATTGGCGAGCAAATTGAAATTGTTAAAACAGCGAAGAATCTTTGTAGCATTTTTAATACCAATTTTTTTTTGTTATTAGTAAGGACTAGCACTCAGGGGATGACCCCTACTAATGCGTTGCATTGTGTTGGAACTAGGTAAATAGGTTATGGGAAGGAGGAAAGAGGGAGTAGAGCTTGTGAACATTCGACTTGAATTTATTCATGTTGAAAGTGAGAGGGAAGACTTCAGCTGGAAGGTTATTCCACATACGAACAGTCCGGCCAAAAAACGAATTTTCCCTGTAATGCGTTATACGATTCACCGGCCAATCGACCACAAAAGGATGGGCTCTTGAGGAAAAACGTGTATTACGAACAAAGGTATGGGTCTCGGGAATCAAATCCCTAATTTTATCAGAACACATCCCGTTATACTATATGTATATGGATTAGGAAGATTTGATCATGTTTTCTCGGTTGCCAGTAATCTTTATAGAGTCTCCCTTGAAGGTCTGCTAAAAACTCGTACTGTTACTTTTTTATATAAAATAATAGGCAGTAGAACACCCAAATATATATTCGGCAAAAGACTTTTTTCCAATTTTAACGATACCGAAATACTGTAATACCTCACCATCATTGCTAAGTGTGTGAATGGCAGTTTAATGTACATGCCGCTCGTCTTTGGAACAATCTTCCACAAAGTCAACAACTAAACAGCAATGCTAATAGTTTCAAAGCATTTTTATTTAATTTTTTATACTATTTTCTATTTTAGTTTATAATTTTTAATATTTTTCTTTATATCATTATTGTAAAATTTACTTGTATTTAGTTTGTTTTGTAACGTTATGTTGCTGTACTATAAATAAAAGACCCAGTCTTGTTGTACAAGAAATGGAGTCAATTAATAAATCATTTGTGTTTGCTGAAAAAAGAAAATTATATTGGATTACTGTAACGATACATTTATTTAATTTAAATTACTAGAAATACCAATACCTTAAGCGGTAATCGTATTTCTTTGTTTCTTCAAATTGATGTACATCCCGGTAAATTTAACAAATCAATTTACGTTAAAGTAATGGATATACAAGCAAATACACATTAAAACTAATAGATATTTGAGCATTTCACCTGCGACAATATTTATATTATAAATAAGATGTAGCAAATTTCTATTACAATAATGTTTATTACATGCAGAGCCTTTTTATGACTAGAATGGCTCCTGATCCTTTTAAGCTTAGCAAATTATCTAGAAGAGCTTTTTAATGAAAGGAATATAAAAGCCTTTAGGAGTAGTCATAAATCAGATTTGGAAAATGTTTGTGAGTAATCCTATTTCTCGATAAATCTAATTTCTTTTTCAAAGATACAGTTCAACAAACTTTTGCAGTAAATTAAGAGACAATTAAATTGAAGAGAAATCAGTGTTAACTTTTCACACCTACAAACAAATAAAGATGTTTTTAAAATTTCACATGTACGAGGGCCGGGTACAAAGCCAACGGTTGATACTCGTAATATATGCACTTACAAAACTAAGAATAAGTTAAATACTATAAAGGAAAGAAAACATATATTACCGTAATCTACCTTTAACAAAACTTTCATTGACGAACTGTGAGCAATCGTATTATTGTTACTTGAAGCCTATTATAGTGATCCTAGTGATTTAGTCCTTCCTTAATAAAGAAGCTTTATTATGGTTGCTGGCGACCATCTAAGGGTTATTAAAAATATTGATATGTTTACCAAAAAAAAAAAAAAATTCTATGGATATTTATTAACATTTACTTATTGTTCTAAAGGGTGGTTCAACCAATTTCCACGCTGGTAATTGTGAGTCACTCCTTACCGTCAAGTTTTTTACTCAACTTGATTTGACATTTCCATGTTTCACTGTTTGACAAATTCAATCATGGAGAGGTACACAATTAAGCCGCGCGCTAAGATTGTTGCAGCCTTTGCGAAAATGAGCGTTCAAATCAAAAAACATTTCGTACGCTTCGTGATTTTTTGGTCAGCATAATCAAGAAAATGTGCCCACAATCAGGAGAATTGTGAGCAAATTTTAGCAAACCGGATCTGTAGGAAATATTAAAACACCTGCGCATGCTCGTCCAGTTCGGTCTGCGGAAAACATTGCTGTTGTTCGCGATAAGGCCGTACTTCTTTGAAAATTAGGTCGCCCAGCAGTTACCGTGAATGGTGTTCGGAATCGCAAGAAAATAAGAGATTTCTTGTGGTCAGAAATTGATAATATGCACCTGTCACACAGCGAACGAAACAGTGGTTTATTTTCGTGAAAAAATCAATGGCCGTGCTCTTTCACGTCGTGGTGACGTTATTTATCATGTGATTTGACACCGTTGGACTTCTTTCTTTGGGAATATTTAAAAAAAAAGAATACGTCAATAAGCCAAGAACAATTTAAGAGTTAAAGAATCAGCTTATTCTGCACATTAACGACATTGAACCTAAATTATGTCTCAGAGTCACTGAAAATATGGACCGCACATAATTGTCTCAGATCCTCTTATGGCAATTAAAAAATTTTAAGAGAATTCTTTGAAAACTTTTTGTTTTATTTGCAATTAACATCGTGCGTTTATGTTAAGAGCAACCACTTTCAATAGGTTTCGTCCTTGTGGCAGCTAAAAGGCATGTTTCAAATTTTATCAAATTATCTTAAAATAGTGACCTGTACTGTACACAAAAGATTTACTTGGACAGACAACCAGTCAGAAGGATATTGACAGAACTATTAAAAAAGTAGCTCTGAGTTAATCTTTTAACTAAAAGGTGGGTCTTGAACAGAGATCGGCAAAAAACTACACCATTTTTTCTCTTTTAATCTCATACCTACATCTGCTCAAATATTAAATAAAACCAGTCAGCAGTGTGACCAGATCTTTAAATTTTTTACAGCAAAATCAGGCATCGGACATGGCCTTAAAATGCTTAACATTATTGAATCAAGTAAGAGTGCTAAATTCGGCTGTGCCGAATCTTTGATACCCATGGTTAGAATATTTCCTCCGGAGTGGGCTTCATATGGGATCTACGGTAAATTATAGATCAATTTTCAAGAAAGTTTACAGTGTGATTTCTTGTCATATAAAACTGTTACAGAATAAAATTTATTAGGAATGCATTATTCGTTACGGTTTAAGGCGTACTAAAATGTTTGTTTTATATGGACCCTATAGTTAATTATGCACCGATCTTCGCGTGGTATTATTTCTAATCATATAAAACGAAATTGTGCAAAATTCTGTTGATTCATTCGAAGGCGAACGTGATATTAACAGACGGATAGACAGGCGGACATGGCTAAATCGACTTAGAATTACTCAAGGACCCAGAATATATCGCTCATTTCGTGCAAGATCGTCACAACTCAAAATTTGAAACTTTACAGGAGAGCCTTTTTAAGATTCCAACCTATTATTTTTTTACCTTCTCTTTCACTAAAATACAGTTATAAAATCAAATGTTTCTTTTTTGCTACAAAGAAAACCACATGTACAAGAGGAATGCCAAACACAAACTGAAATGTGACCTTGTTGATGTTAATTGCTCAAGTTTGTTACGAGAGGTCATAACGTCACAAGCATCTGTATTATCGTTATTTTTTTGATAATTCTCTCCGTTCTTAGATCAATTTGTAGAGATTTAAGAGAAGAACATTTCTGCATTACTAACTCGAAAATGCCAAATTTTGAGTTGTGACGGTCTTGCACGAAATGAGCGATATATACTTTATGGGGTCTAAGATAAATTGTAAAATAGTTTCACATGGAGTGACAAACTTAGTATACGCTCATTCACCGCTTGCGGTGGAGGGTATTAATATGCTAAAAAATTATACTTAAATATTTTATATGTTTTTGTTAAAAATTTCATAATACTCGTAATATTAAATTAAATCATTTATTTCGAAAAGGGCTAAGGTACAAAAATACAAAGTGTTCAGGAGACACAAAAAACTGAATATCTCGTAACCATTCACAGAAAAAAGTGTTTTATCAATTAAAAAAATGGTTTGAAAAGTATTTAAATTTAATCAATGTGATAATTGAATCAATTATTTTTTTAGTTGAAAGAAAATTTAAAATTTAATTTTGATTTAATTAACATTTTAGTTGTTTTGAAATAAATTTTTAATTAAATAACAAAAATTCTTAATTGACTTTTTTCGTTTAAAATGAAATAATTTAAACATATAGAATTGTTGTTGGGAATCGTCAATATTTATTTAAATAAATTAACACATTGTTTGAAATGGCAAAGTTTTTTGATCACTCTTTTAATTAAAATTATCATTTATTGAAAATATTTTTTCAAAATCTTAAAATTTTTAGTAATCAATATAATCATTTTGGTAATAGGTGCAAAATCAACAACTGGTTTACTTGATATTATGAATTTAGAACAAATTTGGTGATTGGAGAAATTTAATAATTTTTTCTGTGTTTGATTTTTTGTTGCAGAGTTTTTTTAGAATTGTTATGTCATGTTATAAAAGAAAAAACCAAAAATTATTTTAGGTAATGTTTAAAGGATAAAATGGTGATTACTGTTTCCGGAGATGAGCCCTTCTCGAAATTATATTGGAATTTTCGTGGTTTTAGTAGAAAAGTGGTCTCTTTAGTGTATTAAATTTATAGAAACACACAAATATTCAAAGAATCTATACCGTTTGAAGATTCACTTAAGAACTCCAAAATTTTAACAAAAGTAAACTTAATTTTCAACGAAAGCTTTTTATTATAAAGGAACAATAAGGACATTTCTGTAAATTTGTATCTGCTTATTAAGATTACAAATTAGAAAGTACATACATTCATAGAACAAAAACGAAAATATTTTATATGTATATGTGAATACATGTCGGTTTGGCATTGTAGAATATCTTCATAAATATTTTGGAAATCGGCAATCTGGGTATCATTGTCTTCCAAACAGCAGAATTCACACATTTTCAAAATGAAGGTAAACAAAAATGTTGTTATTATATTAACTTTTCTTCTGAAATGGAGTTCACTATTCAGATTTTCTTAAAATTGGCAAAATAAAAATAGTTTCTTATAACAAATTGACCACATTGACAAAACTTTGTTCTCACTGTAAACATTGTGAATATGTTAAAGTTTTTTTCAATTGCTCACTAAAACACACACATGTATAACATATTTAACAAAATATGGAGATGAGCCTTTTTCGAAAGTCATTTTTTTCGCCGCTTTGGAATTTTTTTCACAGCATATCGGTCTACATGTCCACCTCCAAAGATTTGAAAAAACTCGATTTCCAAAAAATGTACCTAGGCCCTTTTCGAAATAAATGACTCAATTATATTCGTAACTAAAATTAATTTTAGTGACTGATATTTAACAAAAGTGAAATAAATGGTAAGATTTAAATAATTGGGTAGATTTGATAAAACATCAGACATTAATAATTCAGATAATTAAGTTTCAATTTGGGGAACCTCAAGGCCCCTGATGCCAGCAAAATGCTAAGTCCCAATTTACACTAGGGACATTTCTTGCCGGACAGACGAAGTTTGATGGCGAGGGGTCGAAAAGGTAGAGTGTGTAGTACATGACTATCTGTACTGGACATTTTTTCATTTCTCTTTCTTACTTTTCGTAGTTTACATCTTATTGCTTTATATTATTTTTCTCAATTTGTCGTAAGTTTGGCTTGTATTGTGTTATGTTTGTGGTGTTGTTAACTTGCCTTGTGCTTTCTAAATAAATAAACTAATAAATTAAAGTAAAAACAAAAAATTAATTAATAAAAATACATTTTTGTGGTAAATGAATATAATACTCGGGTTTTAATTTTACAAAAATTTTTGGCAATTTAAATTTGCAAAATAACACCACAGACTATTATAATAAACACTACAAGAAAAAGCCGCCAAACTTTACGAATAAAGAAAAGAAAGAAACAAGTATAAAATTTCTGTCTGACTTCTAATGTTTCATATGTAAACGCTACAGGTAAGATTAAAAGAGAATTCAAAAAATGTCCGGCAAGAAATGTCCCTAGTGTAAATTGGGACTAACGATTGTATTTCTATGATTTACTCCGATTCAAAAAATTCTATAAAAAAATGCTTTAGACCAATTTATTTCTTATAATTTAAGTAAAGTTGAATTTTGAAATTACATATATTATATATTATAAACTATTTTTAACATTTTTTATTTTTCGAATTTATTCTATGAGCTAAATTTCAGTTATGTATTTTATAAAGCTTTTTATAATAGTTCTATTCCTTAAATTTTAAGGAATGATTTTATACACTACCAGACTATTATCTTGTATTTCCTTGTTACATTTTACCTTAGCTCTCCTTTGGCCGTAGCGGGCCAGAAAATGAACTCTCGGACAGGTTGATTTGACATGTTTCGATGGTAATTACACTAACTCTTCAATAATCTTTGCCTTTTAATACTCACCGCAATTGATGACGGCTGGCAGTCAATAGCCAAACATTAATCTTTAAACCAAATTGTATTTTACTTGGTGGTTCAAAATTTATTGTTGTCTATTTTTAATTGAATTACAAGTATTTTTTCTTTACTTCTGTTTTGCATACTTTTTGTCAAGAATTCTTCTTGAAGTTCAAAGTACATTCCCATCAACATGTTTCCTATTTTACGAAGCACTATTGATACATTTTAAAATATAAGCACACATTTATGCGCTACGCAATAAGATAACATGCAGAAAGATAAGTGAGCGAATGCTTAATAAATTAAAAAATATATATATAAAATTTGAAGAGCCATGACATTCCCTTACTACGAAGCAGGTTTGAAAGGGAGCATAAAAAATGATAACAGTAACAAAAATTCAGTGTGCAAAGCTGATCGCTACATTCACCAATTTTTATATGCGCTGAATGAAGCGCTTTCTGTGGCAAAAATGTATTGCTTCAAAGTGGGAAGTCTCCATATAAAATTCATGTCTTCCGTATGCGATATGGTAAGCAAAACTTTTACTTTTCTCCCTTACAAATCTCCATTTTTTATTGGGTTTTCTTTGTTTTTTTATGTTTTGTCTTTATTTTATTCGGTGACCTTTTCTGCATAACTTGAAGGACAAATGTAAACATAGAGCTCGTTTTTTGCAATTTTGAGACTTACATTGAAAACAATGAATTTACATTGAAAATAAAGTCAAAGATGCTGTTTTCCATGAACTTTTTCGACATTTATTCAATGGTTCTTTTGTTTCAGAGTGTGTTATGTTCATATTGTTTGTATAAGTGAACACACTAGCTTCATCTTACTCGTCTCTTAAATATCGAGTGTTTGTTTCTTTCATGTCATAGTTATTCATGTTACTGAATACAAACGAAGCGAATACAAAATTATAATGAAGTTTTCATGAACATATTTATTAAGTTTTATGCAGATGTTTAGTGTATAGAATCATATCCAAGTGCTAACCAAAGGTTGGCTAAAGCAAAAATTATGTGAAATATTGAGGGAATAGAACCATTTTAAGAAAACTTCATAAATTTAAATTTTACTCATAAAAGCACATTCGAAAAAATGTTTAATATAATTATTATTTTTTCGTTGGTTTTTTCTGATTTTTCGTTGGATTAACATTTATACTATAATTATAAATTAAAATATGTTTTTTTTATAATAAATTCAATCTTTACATAACAATGTAAAACTGCCTTGGCCTTTTTTATTGTAATAATTAAGTGGCAAACAATTTCTACAATCATCATGATTAGGACATTTCTAAAGATAGGAATTATCAGTTTTCATACGAAATTTCTTTGTGAACGCAGCTAATTTTGATCAAAATGTATAAAACTTTATAAAATAATTCAAGCTTAATCAATAAAACTATTCCTTCACATTATAAGTATAAGTCTTCAAAATGTTAAAAACATTATATCAATATGTATATGATAAATATAACCTAACAGCTAATTGAAAATATTGCAGCTAAATCAAAATGTTTAATGATAAACTCAGCTGCAGAAATGCTAAAATAATCACACTGCCAGTCAGTCTAGCACAGAGTATACCAAAGGGGGAAAAGTAACGTGTGAAAAAGGCTCAAAATCAGTTGCGAGGGCAGCTTTTGAAGAAAGAGACAGCAAGCGATTTTTGTTAGTGAAGTGGCAATGTATAAAAACAGGCCGCTTAAATCAACACAAATTTCGTGAAACAAAACACAAACCACATTAAAAAAGCACTAGTTAAACAAACATTTTGTTTTGTGCAAACAAGTTTATTTAGTAATATTGTTTGGTATTGTAATGTTAT
Organism: Pollenia amentaria; assembly: GCA_943735925.1. Classification (NCBI taxonomy): domain Eukaryota; kingdom Metazoa; phylum Arthropoda; class Insecta; order Diptera; family Polleniidae; genus Pollenia; species Pollenia amentaria. The sequence continues at coordinate 189,878,715 of OX031008.1, read as the reverse complement.
TGGCTTACTTAAATATTATTTACTTGTGTTATGGTGAACTTAAAAAATAATTTTTTCAACAGTTTTGCAAATAAAGCTCAACTTGATAAATTTGAGTTCATATACGATGGAGCAAATAGAAATTCAAGAAGGGCAGCTTTCTATGAAGGAGACAAAAGAAAACGCAATATCTTCCGTCTCTTGTCACCTCTGTATACTCTGTTCCTTCTAGCTTGAGGTTTCATACAGAAATGTTATGTTATCGCCAATATGTTGCCAATAAATACGAAACTTGTTAAAAGCCTCAAGAGATCTACAGCAACACTCATTTAACTCTTTCCTTACTTCAAGAACCAATATTACAACAAATACATAATAGTCACCTCAGCCATGGTGTTGCAAATCTTAAATTACTTTTCTCTAAAATAGAGTACACGCTAGAAAAAACTCGTTCTAATTTTAGGTTTTTTCACTTACTTTTAGCATGAGTCGCAATTAAAAATTTAAGTATGAATGTCACCAAAAATTACTTAAAACAATACAAAAAGGGATTACTTTCGAAAAACATTGCACTCTATTTAATGCATACGCGTGAGCTTGGAAAAGTTTGTTGTAGAAACAACAACAACAAGATGAAGAAAACCAAAACAACAAGAAGAAAACCATACATTATATTCATGTTTAAAAAGTACAATAAGAAACGAAAATTCCCGAATTCTATTTATTAAAATTATTTGGTTAGATACATCAAATTTTCAAAGTAGAATGACTACGAAATCCATATCGGGCATGCTGCTGGTGTCTTACGAGTTATTCTACAGCAAATGTTAAACAAACACATGTGTGTGGTAAGAATCAAAATATCTCAGTTTCGGATTATGTCAAGTACGAATTTTTGATTTACACCAACTTGGAAATCCTTGAATGTAGCGTACAGTTTGAGATTAATTTTTACCCCCTATTACTTAAGTCAATCCCATTTTCGGATTATTCTATGTACGGGGCACTTAAATATCTGTACTTGAATCCAGCATTCAGTCCTTGATTTAAGGAAATCCCTACATACCGTACTATTGACACCGCCTCGGCTTGATTTAGTACTGATCTATTGATTTTTCTTTTCAGTGTATTGAGTTTAAAAGGGACGAATTTTATTAATGAGAGCTTTCTTATTCGGGAATAATCCGTTTAGAAATCCTCCGACTAAGTTTTAAAGTTACAAACAGTGTACATTTCAATAAAATTTTTTACAAACTTTTAAGACTGCTCTCGCTTACAAATGTAATGCAAAAGGTGAAAAAAAAAACATTCATCGGTCTCCATTTATTTTCGTTTATCTTTTTCTATGGATTTTTCATGTTTCTATTTGTATTAAAGACATTTATTACGATGTATATGTGTGGGTATTAAAACGTGTTGTTACCAGCAATTCTGTGGTGGTGGTGCATAGACAATATTGAATGACAGGTGGAAATGGTGTATGCATATGAATTTATCATTTCGTTTGTAATTTCTCAAATATTATTCCTAGATGCCATCAAGTATACATATTTCGGATACTTATAAGATGATTAAACAATATTCTTCTATCCGTTTGGTTGTTGTTCTTTACTTTTATTACAAGCAGTTCGAAGATTTCTTGCTTTGTAAATTTAGCGAATTCGCTTAATAGACTGATGTATAAGCAAAACAATTACCTCAAAAAGAGGGATATACAAAATAACCTCTTATTGGCTTAAAAGTGAACCATAGAGGTTCTTAATGGGTCATTTTCCTCCCAAAAAAAAGATTTGGCGATATAGCTTTTACACCATGTAAGCTAGAAGATAAATATTTCTTAGAGATATTTCTGGTGCATAATGTAACCACAGTATTAAATCTGTGGTTTTTACAGGAGCCCGATACAACTGTTCTGATTATTGCAAGATAGTGGTCGTTAGAAATAATCTACTCAGAAAGAAAAACATTCGGGATAAATGAAGCTTTTTATACTTACTTTTTAATCTTTGCTTTTTAATCTCATAAAGCTTATCAAAATTTGTTGCAGCCACTACAACAACACCACACAATTAGTTAAAAAATGATTTGCTTGTTGTGTGTAGAAACAACAAAAACAATAGAATAAGAAGAAACCACATTATTTGCATGTATAAAAAGTAGAATTAAAAGCAAGAAGTCTCATTTATTTTTTAGTTAGTTTTTTTTTTTTTTTTTTTTTTTTTTTATTTATATTGTAATAATTAAACTAATTAAATAGTGAACTTAACCAAACATTAAAATATTATCCTCTTTGAAATTATACTGCATGGCCCACAATGTCGAAAAGAAAGTTTCTTTTGTATATTTATGTATATTGTAAACAATAGTGGTTTTCACCCTTTGTATTAAGTGTACAACTCTGCTTTTATACGATTTTATGCTACAAAGCGTGAATGTCTTTTTCGTATGTATTGTAATTAAATGAATTTGCTGATTGAGAGAAAGAGACATAAAAAGTTTCGTCAACTGTTTTATTCTTATTAACACACGTGTTTACTACAGCTTTTTTGTTGGATTTTTATAAATATGTACATTAAGTTTTTTAAGCAGAAGTGGGCACAACTTAAACTGTGCCTGTATTGATGCTTATTAGTATTAGTGAGATGGCAGTAGTACCCACCAAACACAAAGCCAATCGTTTGAAATATAATGGTGCATTATATTCCCTTATTTAATATTTTACGCATTTAAAGTAAAATAAAACATTTTTTAATAGTTCAAATTGCAGAGGTAAATTCTCTTGAAAAAAAATATAAAAAAATATAAGAAAATATGTAAGCATCCGCTTTATGCGCATTCGACGCTGTCTCATCGAAAACTAAATTAAAGAGGCTAAGAATGCGTGTGAAATCTCTCAGCACAATTCTGCTATGGAGCGCCCACCATTGTTTAAAACCAAAAATCATATCGAACATGATGATGGTGTATTATAATTGGAATTCTGTAAGATTTTACATGGGCACGTTAATCAATCATAATAATATTCTCCTTCTAATTTCACTTCTGGTTTATTTCAATTATGAATTTGGGATTGAATCAACTTTGTAATACTTGAATCAAGCGCATTTTGAGATTGATTCAATCTCAGTTTTACTCAAATTAATCTCATTTTAGGATTATTTCAAGTACGAATTCAGGATTGAATATGGATAAGTTAAGTATATTTTCCGTACTTGAATCAATATTTATGTACTTGATTCAAGAAAATCCGTACTCATCAATACAATAGACGATACCGCTTCGGATTTATTTGAGTACGGATGGATTGATATTTCTTTTGAGTGAAGGATGATGAAATTCGGTTAAAATAATTTTTTGATATTAAAAATTTCTCAAATCGACAAATTATTTCAACTAGTCCTCATACCAGTGGCATCTCCAGAATAACAGTGTTTGAGCAAAATGATCAGAAAGGAAGCACTAGAATGTTGAAATTTAGCTAATGAAGACTTTATATGTAAACTAGCCGTGCCCGCGGCGTTGCCCGCCTAGAGTTAATTTTTGACTAACTATAAAAGTTTAAATTAAAATTGGTTGGTTATAGTCGGAGAGCCACAAATTGTTTTTCTGTCTCCTATTGCAAGGTTTGCACAAAATATAAAACCTGTGTGTTTTATTGTATGAAGATCGATCTACATACGAATATGTTTGTTTTAAATTTCATCAAAATCGGTAAGATAGTTTCGCCCATCTGCCCCTTCATATTCCTGGCCTTGAAAGAAATATAAGCCTGTGTGTTTTATTTACGCTGATCAATCTACGAATTTCACCAAAATTGGTTAGATATTTTCGGAGAGGCAGTATTTCTTTCTAATTCCCCTTCTTGGTCGCAGTTTTAGGAAAATAAAAAGCATATATTTCCAATTTCATAACAATCGGTTCACCTATTTAGCCGATAAAGCATAGCAAGCGCTAAATCCACTTTCGCATTGGGTCAGGGGACGGTCGAGCGTTCAGATAGAGTGGAGGCTAAATGGAGGGTGAACAGCGTACTCACGTTAAAATGGCTTTGTTTTTCCCTTGAGTGCGGAAACTATTGCTGTAATAGATCTCTTCTAAAACGTTAATAAATATTTTCTGAATATAGGGGCTTTAGCGCCCCTGGACCCTATCCCAAACACTTTAGTGGAACCTTATATATCCAAAAACCGGACGAGTAGTTCCGAAGATTACCTCTTACCAACATATAAACTTACATAAAATAATCCCGTGTGTGACGGAAAGAATAAAAATTGTGCGGCTTAACAAATAGCCTCGTGTGTGTTGGAGCTATATTATTAGTATAGATTAAACATCTGCATGGGCATAGAAAAACCTGTCTTGGTCATCTCAATCAATTTTTTATGCTTGTCTTTCTTGTTCTCAAGATGTGTGTAATTAGCCAGTTGAGAAACAGTTGAGAAAATTTATTCACAATATGATAAAAGTGAGATCGATGGAAATCTCGTTTGGCTTGAGGAAATATTGGTCATTTCTTTATGTACGCAGATATATAACAAAGTAAATGTGTATGCACGTGTCAGAACTTAGTTGTATGCACACGCTGGCTTACATAAAAAAAACAGTTTTTTTTCGGTAATCTTGAGACAGTGAGTAAATTATTCTGTTTTTAGATCATCAGAATGCTCAAAATCTTGCAAGATGAAATGAGATTTGTGATAAAATGATCATATCGATGAGTTCCTGAGATTATCATTTCTGAAAAATAAGAAATAATTTATATTTTTTTTAGCAAGAAAAGAAAAGATGATATTATTTGTGTTTGAGTAAGAAAGTACTTGTGTTATCTTTTGAGAACATGGACATATTTCTGTATGGTTATCTTGTTGCAGCCCTTTAGCATAGAAACGTATGCCTTATCTGGTAATTATAGTGGGTCCAATACGTCTATTATTTCACAAAGAAAAATACAAAAGTCCTTAGGAAGAAAAACTTTTTTAAATAAATCGTTCTAATTTGACTTACTAACATACACATAATAAAATAAAAATTGATTTCAATTAAAAAATTTGTGATAGAAATTTAAAAAATTAATTAAATAAGCACCAGTAAAAAAACTAATAAGATCAATTTAATATTTTGCAGTAATGTTGTTCATATACATAAGTAAATATATACATATCATATACATAAAAACTGACTTTATTTTTGATTAATAGTTTGAAAAAAATCCTAGAATTTTTTCTGTGTATTTTTCGTAGAAAATGTGTAACAACCTTGTTATTTCCCGACCTTAGGACAACAAGATTCCAATTGCACCTAAACTACATGTAAGATAGAAACTCGCCAAATGTATTACGAACCGATTTGAAAAAAAAACATCGATCTTTTAAAATCCGTAAAAAAAAACTTTCAAATATTTTATCAGACTATGGCAAAGGGTACACAAGATTCGCCCAAGCCATAGATACCACTCTAACTTATTTCCGTTTAAATTCTTTTGGAGCCAATATAATGCTCATATATAACAGTAACATTCAAACAGAATACATATTAAGGTAAATTATTTATACTAGAACGTGAGTGCATAAGTGAAAAGGGAAAAAATAAAAAACTGGTAGTGGGAGAGTTGTGACATCAGAAATTAATCTTCTATAAGAGGTAAGAAAAAAAGTTGTATCCTTCCATGATGAGATGTAAACAAAAGAATGAAAAAAATTTAATTATAAAAAAAAACACAATACAGAAAGAGACAACAAAAAAATAAAACAAAAAAAAAAAAAGACTGTATTATATCAATTTCAGGAAAATAATGTGTAATGTTTACAAAATGTATAATACAAAATATGTAGACACATCACCATACTCGATACAAATTTGTACAGTGTCTCTGCGTGTGTGTGCACTATAAAAATATTTGCACAATTTATACTTTCTATACGATATTTTAAGTATCCTGCAGACACACACATACAAACAAATACCAGCACGCACACATATGTGTACTTTTGAAATCTTATACAACATTAAAGAAACCATAATCATATACACTTAACAAACACATCGAAAGAAAACATTTGGATAGATATAATATATATAACCACTTGTATTTGAAAACAAATAAAAAAATCTAAATTTAAAAGCTTCAGTGCTTTGTAAAGACAACTAACCAGAGTTCGAAAAAACCTGCACACTTACGTAGTGTTTCTCGTAAACTTCTTTTTGTGTTTGTGATTTCCTACACAAACAAAACACGGTACTCAACGTTTATGTACTGACCAATATAAATACCAAGATAATGTAGCGATCTTATTTAAGCGTACATATAGTGCTTTTTAAACATAAGCGATCTGTATTTTTTAGTGAACGCGTTGTGAGTTATTATTCTTTGTGTTGTTCTGACCTTGTATTTGCTACATTTATGTTTTCTTCATTAATGAATGGTAATGAATGGAATACAATTTTTTTTACCGACGAAACCATTTAAAAAACTAGTTAGAGTGCTATATTCGGCTGTGCCGAGTCTTTGATACCCTCCACCGACAGCAGTGGGCTCTATATGATAAATACATATATATTATTAACTAAGCTTCACAAAAACGAACGTCAGCATTAAAATTAGTTGCGCTTTAGACCTGAATTAAATTATTGACGGTTGAGTAAAATATCACCATTCGTAAAAGTTTTAGCCGAACTAAATTATTTTTTAGGAGCGTTATTTTTATTGGACCTATGGTAAATCATAGACCAATCATCCCAAAATTCTGAAGACCGATTTCTGGTATTACAAAAAATATATTAGAATAAATTTCAATACAGCAGTGTAATTAGTTTTAGCGTTAGCAGTAAATTTCACAAATTTGCATGATATTTTTTCTTGCCATATGAATTAAGGTAAAACATTTCACCGCAATATCTATATATGTGATGGTTTTAGGTGAATTTAATTATTTTCCCAAGGTGGGATTTATTTGGTTTTAGGCGAAATAAACTGTTTTCCAATAGTAGGGTTTATATGGGGCCTATGGTAAATTATGGACAAATCTTCACGAAATTTGGCAGTGTGATTTCTCGTCCTATAAAACTGTGACGTACCGAACTTCAATTTGATAGCATTATTTATTACGGTTTTAGGCGTACTAAACGGTTTTCCGGGAGTAGGGTTTATATGGGGCCTAGTGTAAATTAAAGATCGATCTTCAAAAAATTTTATAGTGAGATTTGCAGTCGTATAAAGCGAATTCGTGCAAAATTTTTTGCCATTCCGTGCATTATTCCACCATTTATGTTAGTTTTTGTATCAAAATTATCAATTTTTTTTGGATAGTGGTTCCACATTTTGATCCATAGTTCTGATCCTACTAATCCGATGTTGCTGGATTTCAACCCCAAACAGCTTAGGATAACTACAAGCAATTTGAGACCAAGTTCTTTTCTTTTGCGTTTTTCGAAAGTGAGCGTGTTTTCAACAGACGGACAGACAGACGGACATGGCTAAATCGACTTATAATTACTCAAGGAGCCAGAATATATATACTTTATGTATTGATGTATTATAAAAAAGTTTCTGAATGACAAACTTAGTACACCCTCATTCACCACAGTGGTGGTGGAGGGTATAATAATAAAGTTCAAAATAAAATTGAAATTTGTATGTATATTCAACAGATTTTAAAATTATTGACTCAATTTGTTTACATTAAAAATTAGGCATTAATACCAACTTTTCTAACAAGTTTTAATATTTAACATAACAATTTTTTTTAATAAGATGTCGGCTCTTAAGCCGAACTTAAATTCAAGTAAGTATACATATGTACAAGCCGACAAATTGATTTAGAGGAGGATTTCAGTGCAGACCAGTACAAATTGAATTCTATACAATGCACAGTGGTCTATTATGACCAAAAATTCGAATCTTCTTTATTTTGTTAAAATAATAGCTGAAATTTGGTTTTCCTATTATGAGTAGCATTTTTGATGCTGGATATACACATACAGAGATAAGCCAAGTAAGCAGTAAAGGCCCAAAATGTATCAAAACAAAACAAAAATTATAACTTGCTTATCTAAAAACTCTCTATAGTAATTTTGAACTTTTTTCAAAATAACGGGGCTCTGACATTGGATTCTGGTAGAAAAATTATATTAAAAATTATACATATGACGGCGTTTTGAAGGTTCACATCGAAATTGTATTTCATATGAGGTTAAAGTTTCACCCTTTTGTCCTGTTCGTGCAGCATATCGGTTTTGTATTATTTTTTGGAATTCATACTCAATTCCATTAACTCTGATATATGTATAATATGTCTAACTTCCCACTGTGAATGTAGTCTTAATAAATGAAAGTGCCATACAGCTCAGCCCAGCAGATTGGCGAATTTTTATTGACTCTTTAATTTTGCTGTTTTTAACTGTTTGTGTAAAGTTTTGTGCTCTGGGGTGTTCTCACATATGTGGTAAAATTGTATTGCCAAAATTTTTGAGGATGTATTTTACGATTTGTTAGAATAGGGACAAAAATTACCATAAGGAAGGGGAGTTAGAGGGCTTATGTCTACCAGAAAAATATTTTCCGTAAAATGTTCAACAAAGTTGCTAAACATTCCTTATACCTCAGATTGAAGAACACATAGTTGCATATGCTGCACGAACAGGAACAAAAGGGTTAAAATTTCATCATTTTGAAGCCTTTTTCCCATTTGAAGTTGAGAATGTAAGCGGAAGTGAATGGTTTTCCAGTTTATTAATGTATTTTGCATAGACTTTTCAAAGTTCTTAATTTCTATGGATGTTTTGATTTCTTATATGCCATGGCGCACCATATGTCCAAAGCGGTTTATACAGGTTGAGTTTATACTCCTGGATAAGTTTAGATTTGTCCCTAAATAACCAGTGAAATCTTAAGCTTTAAGAAAAGTCTCTTGACGGCCGCTTATCCAAATATATACCAAGCTATGTAACAAAACTAGATAGGGGTAGAGAAACATAATTGAAAATAGATAAATGAAAAACTTACAAAATTTGCACATAGAAAATTATTAAACTTAACATAAGAAAAATCTTTGAATAATGAAAAGCTCAAATTATCGATAAAATTGATTTTTTTTTTTATTATAAAAGTAATGTTCGTTAACTGAATAACCTAGCAATTACACATGCCACTGCCAGTTTGAAAAACTCAACACAATCACAATTTTTTACTAATACACCCACATTTTTTGCAATGGCAGCTCCAGTGGCAACAAAAATTGCATGCGAGTGGATAGTTGGCACTTGCACGCCACTAAATGTAAAAACGTTTAGCAATAATACCCTGTTAACAATGTAATGAAAATTTTCTGGATAATTGTCGAATTGTAATTAAAGTTTTAACTGTTAAATGTATTATATCATTCGTTTTTTGAAACGCCCATTAAAAAAAGCAAGTTTGTTAATTATACAGCATTAATTTTGCTAAGATAATGCTAATATAAATAAATGTAAACTATTTCCCCAAAGCTATAACTATGTGATGAAGTCGGTAGCTCTTTTTTGTTTTCTGGTACTTTTTTTAATTTGAGAAGTAAGCAAATTATCTCAAGTTGACGCTTCGACGACATTTTGAAAATGAACTGGCAGTGGCATGTGTAAACAGAAAAGCAAATGGCATGATATTCGACTATTTCGAACACTTTTTCGTTGATAAAAATTGTTAAAGGCTTAATTGATGATGTCATGACTGCACAGAGATGAAAAATTGTTAAATCTACACGAAGAGAAAATAAAAATTGATTTCGATGAAAATTTTTTTGATATTAATTAAAATATGTATTAAATTTGCACTTTGTTAAACATTTAATTTACTTGATTAAACGTTTAATTAACTTGATTAAACGTTTAATTAACTTGATTAAACGTTTAATTCACCTCATTAAACATTTGATTCACTTGAATAAATTTTTATTTAAAACTGATATTATTTTTGATTAATGCTTTAATTGGTGAATAATTTAGGAGAATTTTTTCTGTGTAGCCATTTAGTGGGCCACCTTCATCTGCCAATTATTAATTTGCCGTAAAGATACATATACAGAAGTTCTGGTCTAAGAAATAAAATGTAGACGAGAAGGCAAATGGTTCACAAGTAAATAGTTAATCCCTGATTGAAACTGAATCTAGCTCCTTAAAAAACTAAATATAAAATTTTATAGAATTCAATGTTGCTAGATTTACCCCCATTTTTAAAACTAACCGATAGCTTAAGGTAGAATTTTATCGGTCGAAGAAGAAGTGTTTTATTATTAAAACTTTACTTCAACCTACCAAGAAGGATGAACCTTCCTTTAACCTATCGCTCGCATTAAGTTAAAGTAAAGATGTAATAAGGAAACAGTTTTTAAAAGGCCGATCAAGTCCTACATTTAGCTATCGGTAAGTTGTGAAAACGGGCCTTAGTTGTATTTAATTTATATAATATTTCGGTGAAAAAACGCTGTTTGAAACCAGTTCAACAATCCTTTTAAACACCCAGCCAACATACAGATCTTAAACGAAAATTGGTTATTCAGCCATGTCACAGAGTACAATTCCGTTCGGAATTGAAGAAAACATATTTGTTTATTGATAGAAAGTATATTTTGATAGTTTTTTGGTCTTTGAGATACAGAAAACACCCATACCTTTTATGAAAACAAAAATGGTTTAATTCCGCAAAGATTTTTCGTAATTTTCTGAAGCACCAAAATACGGAATGAATTCCGTTTCCGAACGGAATTGTACTCTGTGACATGGCTGATTATTCTAATCTTCTAAAACGGTGCCATTTTTGTTTAACAGTAAGACCTCGAGCATTATGGATACTCAATGTTACCGGTTGATTGCTTGAGCAACAAGTTTCAGTATTTTTTTTTTCCTTTTTTTGCATTGATCTTTTATAGAATAACAAAATTATTCAAGGATTTTATATACTCCTACATAGTACGTATGAACGGACATGTTTCTATAACTAATTTACAAGTTAATGTTGTAATAAATAATTTGGCAGAAAACAGAGGGAATTCTTCTTCTTCGTTTTATTGAATTTTTTTTTTTTTTTTTTTTTGATAAAAACAGTAAACGAGTAAACGAAAAAAAATTGATTACAATTCCAGCTAAAAGGGGTGGTCGTTACAAAGAAATTCTATTCAATCTAAGAAAAAATTTTCTCCGGATAATTAATGTTGCCAGTTAATCGAATCAGGGATAATCGAGGCCCCACTGTACTTACCAAATAGCACTATGAAAAAAGTTCATGATCTGTAGTGCGATTCACTAAACTTTATAACGATAATCGCATAAATGTATCGAAAATTTTACCGAATTTGCTATTCAGTAAAAAAACTACTGAAAGTAACAGCTGACTTTAATCGACAGCGAATATCGGTAAAAATGTTACTGAATAGCAAATTCGATTAATTTTCGTTATATTTATTTTAACGATGCGATTATTTTAATGAATCGCAAGACAGCTGTTATTTTTTTAGTACTATTGTTTCGTTATTTAAGCGACAATAATTTACGTGGTGTTTATTAAATCGATAAAGTGTATTTTGTGTTTAAAATGGCATATGAATATTTGGTGGCATTTGTGTAACTTAATATTTTGTAGACACAAATGTCATATGATATTAAATTGAAGATAGTATACACACAGAAAAAATGAAGAACCAACTTCAATTAACATATTAGTGCGAAATTTGTACAATTAATTAAATTCCGTACTGATTTTCAAGCTGCAAACAAATTGATCATATCAATTAAAATTTTTGAAAGATTGAGGTTTTCTTGCTACAGGTTTAATTGAAATGTGAACGCCATCAAAAGAGACTATATACAACGTAAGCACAAATCAAAATATTTTTTTCAATAAACACATTTAATTGAAGCAATTGTTTGAAACTTTAATGCAACATAAAATATAATATAATTCTATTTAATCGAAAAAATTACTTTCTAAAACTTTATATATAAAATTGTAACGTTACTGACTGACTGACTGATTCATCATCGCAAAGTCTAAACGCCTGAGGCTAAAAACTTGAAATTTGGACCAGGAGTTGGTCTCTCCCCAAATCGATCCACTAAGACGGGATTTTTGGAAATTCGAATGTTTAGGGAGTAAAAAGGGTAAAAACGTGTAAATTCGGTAACCTTATATCTCCACTTAACTAAAAGAGATACAAACAAAATTAAATACTTATCGTTGTTCTTTAGAAAAATAAGCGGGCAGGTGTCTGGTACTTTTTGGAAATTCAGCCCTTTGACGGCGTAAACGGGTAAAACCTGTATTTTGGTACTTTTTTGTCACCCCATCTATCTTATAAACCCATAAACATAAAAATAAGGGTTATATCACATTTGAAAGTTATCTTAAAAAGCCAAATACGTATTTGGTACTTTTTCGAAATTCGGACGTTTAAAGGTTAAAAACCGTAACTATTTTTGGTACTTTTTTACAAAATTTTTTTTTTTTATTCATTGACATATACGTATTAAATTATGGGCTCCCACTACAATATTGAAATTTTTCATGCTTCAATGGGGAGAAAAAAAAGTACAAAAAGGGGGAAATACGGGAAATTTAATTTCTTACTTTAGCTTTTTGGTTCTACAACTGGCAGTTTTTGTAATTATCGTTAATATTGGACCTAGACACATAAACTTTAACATGCAATGTCCTGAGTAGATAAGAATCTATGAGGGAACTTTTTGGTACTTTATGTTCTTCGACTGGTACTTTTTGAATTTCCGTTAGTATTGGACCTAGAAACATAAAATTAAACATCCAAGGTCCTGACGGAATGTGCATTTGTTAGAGGGATCTTTTTGGTACTTTTTCGTTCTTTAACTGGTACCTTTTTAATTTTCGTTAATATTGAACCTATGAACATAAGATTAAACATGCACGGTCTTCACTGAATTCAACAAAAACTTTGGCGTTAAAATATGTCTACGAAGGAAAAGGAGACGCTAACGAAGTAGCGGGTTAAATGCCAGTAACTAAATAAATGTTAACTGGGAATAACTGAGTATGTTTATGTTAATGTTTAGGTATTCGTGATGTCTTGTATTTGTGTCTTTTCTTACGTATGTTTATAATAGCAAAGGAAAATATATACAATTTTTATATTATTATTTGTTGCGGATTTTTGTATGTGTATGCCTCAGTATGTGTTTATTATATTTTATTGAATGTGTTGTATTTTTATCACACACAAATTGTATGTTTTTAGTGTCTGTCCATATAGAAATGGCAGAAAAAAAATAAAGGACACAAACAGGGACAGATATTCTGCTTATTAAATTTCACATAAAACATTCCAAAATAATTTAAGAAGCATAAGGTTTTCAGAGTTTTTCCTTTTTTTATTTTCTGAAGCCGTTTTATTAATTCAAGCTTCTTAGTTGTTGATTTTGGGGTTTTTCTATGTATAAATAATTTGCGTTGCTTTTATTAGGTTTTCTATCAAATTGAATAAGACGAGGGAAAAAACTAGGATATGATTGAATTTACTTTTTTGTTATTGATTTCTTTACACAAGTACATTTCCTTAGTTATATAGCAAGAAAACTCCTTGGGCGGTAATGAATTTCCTTCAGGATACATTGATTTGTTGGCAACAATTAATAAGATTTTTTTTATGTTTTAAGTACATGGTAGAAAATATTTGTAGATGTATTTATACAGGAGGGGAAATACATACTTTTATTATATTGGAAGTTATTAAAAGTATTAAGTAGTTTTCCTTAATATAATTTGTGTTATCTTTAAATATGGAAATTTGTATTTGCTATAAATAGCAAAATTGCTCAAAATTTTTTATTAACAAGCGACTTAGCAAATTTCTTACAAACGATACATTTACGCAAACTTTTCTACATAGAGCACATTTCTGCCAAATTTCCTATAACATGCAGATTTGGCAAACATTTTCTTTGAATAAATTTCAAGCAGCAAATTTGTGAAATATTTCTTTTGAACATCAAGTTTTTGCATAATTTTTAATGAACAGCAAAATTTGCACAAAATTTTCTAATTTGGGCAAAACATCTTATGAACGGTATTTTTTTTTATGAATAGTACATTTTTAAAAAATATATCTATTTTATATACCAAGTTTTTGCATAATTTTGATGGACAGTATATTTGAACAACATTTTCTTCAATGGCTTGTATGTGCAAAGTTTCCTTTTGAACGGTAAATTCGTAAAAAAAACATGTCTAAATTTGTGCAAAATTTCCGATTACAAACAAATTTATAGAAACTGCCTTGTAAATAGCAATTTTGCAGAAAAATTTGTATTAACTTATTAACATAAATTTGCTGCAAACAGAAAACTAAAGTGGTTTTTTATGAGTAGTAAATTTGCTCAAAATTATTTGGGCAAAATTTTCGATGAATAGTAAATTTGTTTAATAAAATTTTTAATAATAATAACTCTTTTAACAAAATTTCTATTAACCCTTCGTCTTGCTCATAAGTTTGGCCAGACCTTTTTCAATGCATTTTGAATGGAAGATCCCGCCAGAGACTCTGGTCTCCTGCAGACAAGCGAAAAGCTTCGCGGGATTTAGTGTAGGAATAATAAAAAAAAAAAAAAAAATAAAAAAAAAAAAAAAAAAAAAAAACTTTGTGGCAAACCGACAGCTGGCACTCAGTGAACAATTTATCAATCCGCTCTGAATCTTGTATTTTGAAAAATGCATTGTGAACTAAACCAAAGAGGTTATTCACAGTTGATGGAAAATAATAACAATTGCATTGAGTAGCAATCTCAAATGATGAATAGGGCTAATGTTTTTCACTGCTAGGTTAGGTTAGGTTAGAAAGGCTGGGGCGAAGTTAACTTCACACCCTCACCCAGAGACAAATATGGTCCAGTGTGACGCCTGAATTAGTGAAAGAAATCTAGTCTGCTAGAATAGGGGAAGATTAAAAATCGTACAGCACAAGCAAAAACAACCCTACCAAACAGGAAAACTGCCCTACATGTTCCCAGTTCCCAGCCTCCTGCTGCGCATTCCCATTCCGAGTCCCGTCAGATTCTCGAGCCCCCAGCAAGAGACATCTCACAACTTTGCTACCCAGCCACCTATGCCTGCCTGGGACAGTGGCACAGAAAGTGCTCAACTATCTCGAACTTCTCTGGGTCCTTACATAACACACATACGTGTTGTTTTCATGGGTACTGCGTGTGTCTTAAAATTTCAGGAGAGCAGAAAAAAATTCCATTTTTTTTTCTTCCTATACTAAACCCACGAAGCTCTACGCTTGTCTGCAGGAAAGAAACCAGAGTCTTTGGCGGGAATCGAACACGCAACACCGGCGCTAATAGACTAGCTCACTACCAACAAGCCTACAGGGGGTAGTTGGTAATGAGCTGGTCCATATTTTTCCAAAAATTTTAAGAACCATGCAAAGAGCGTTCAATATTAAGAAATATGGGATCGACAGCTCAAAATCGAAAAAATAGACATACGCGGTTACCAATGAAAACCCCAGATATATCTGATAAACCAGATCACTTTCTCTACTCTTGCCCAGCAGCGCGTTCGAATTCGACCTACTAGACTTTGGCCACAGCGTGCGCTATACTCGGCAGTCCGTTTGGCCCCACCAAGCCCGATTAGTCCCGATCAGAACCCATTCCCTTATTCTTCCAAAGTAGAAGCCCATCGGAGGCCTGACCACCTGCAAACTATTAGGATCCTCCATTTCCGAGCCCAGTCTCGCCAACTCACCAGCTATCTCGTTGCCGGTGATGTTGCAGTGAGCCGGTACCCAGCATATCCAACATAATTCCCAAAGATTTCACATAATAGCTCATGAAGGCCCTGGGAGCTTCCTGGCTGTCCACATATATAGTGGACATATATCCGAGCCATTGGCAATGTTAGCTCCTACCAATTCCACGGCCATGAGAACCCCCAGAAGCTCCGTATGAAATACACTGCAGTCATTGCTAAATACAATATAATATGTGTTTAAGGCAACAAAAAAAAAAAACATATTAAAACTCATATAAATCTGATACATCATATCATAATAATATTATTTTACACTCCTCTTAAATGCACAATCATATTAAAAAAAAAATTTATTTCTTTTTTTTTAGTGAAAAAATCTAACTTCCCAATAGAATCAAAAACCAAAAACACAGTTTTTGAATGGAGAAATGAAATCGAGCTGCAAATATAATACACATGCATAAACTTCACCATGTGAAACCTCAAGGGCATTTCTTTTATATAAAATAAATTTGAGTATATTTTTTTTCTATAACGCAATGATATACCGATTTTTTTTTATTAAAAAAAGAAAAAAAACAAGTAATGTAAAATTGTTGAAACAAATATAAAACCAAGCTAAATGTTTGTTTTTTTATCAAAACGTTTCAAGGAAAATGGCGCATAAAGGAAATAGTTTTTGAACAGCAGTAAAATAAAAATATTTGTGAGATGTACTTTCTTTCAAATCTAAATTGTTTGTTGCATTTTGTTTTTAGAATTTTTTTTTCTCGTAAAACTCTTACAAACACAAGTATGTACTCTTCCTAACAATCATACACTTGAATGTATGCAAGCACTTCTAACATGTATTCAAGTAGAGAAGTATTCGTGCGATGATGTACTTTTTGCTGCATTTCAACAATCATACATACGTACTCAAACAAACACTCATATAAAAAACACCACTTGCATTACCACCTTTATACTTATAATAAAAAGTAAAAAAAAAAAATTTATGTAATAAAACATAATTCTTAAAAAATTTCTAATAGTTGGTCGAGTGAATTGGGCCCTGCAAAGAGACAATGAGCTATATTTTACAACATTTTCTGTTATTAGAAAACTCTGGCCAACATTTTTTATAAAAATAAGTAGAGCAAGTGTTGGGCTTGGTAGAAATAGCACTAGTATTTATCTGACACCGTAGGACAAACCCGAGCTTCTAACGAATTCAGTGATGCCAGAATTTCTTTACCTTACTTTTAAAAACTGGCCAAAAACTAACTAAAAAATGGCTAAGCGACATCTAATACAAAAATCATGAGTATTTAACTAAAATAAGAAGGTAACTCATATTTTTTTCTTACAGCAAATCGGAAAGACATTTTAAAAATTATAAATTAAGTAATAAATAACATACAGCCGTGTCACAGATTCCGTTCGGAACCGAAGAAAACATATTTGTTTATTGTTAGAAAGAATATTTTGATAGTTATTTGACCTTTAAGATACAGAAAACTCCCTTTCCGTTCATTAAAAAAAAAAATTGTTTCATTACGCAAAATTTTTTTCGTAAATTTCTGAAGCACCAAAATACGGAATGAATTCCGTTTCCGAACAGAATTATTCTCTGTGACATGGCTGATAGCTTTAATTGAAGTACTGAAGAAGAAGAAAAAATCGTCCATAAAAATACATAAATATATCGCACAATGCTTCTTTTAACGACTTCCTGAATTCATTACTTTATTTTATTTCATTACTTTGCATTATTAGTTATATATTAAACATTAACTTTCTTATTATATCTTAAATAAGTCATAATTATACATAATAAAAGAATACTTTAATATAATGATTTAAATAAGTTATTATTATATAATTTTAAACAATTATTTGAATCAATTTGCAATATATTCCATTAATATTTGTTAGATATACGGTAATATTATAAAATTTTAAGAATAATTTCGATGTGAAATACATGAAAAATCCAAATATCAATAAAATGTATGTAAATATATATTTTTTTTCGTTTCTGCTTTAAAAAACGCGTTGAGGTTTATTCGCTTTATAATAAATCTTTGAGTTATTTTAATTGCAAACCAAAAATAAATACACACACGAATTCAACTTAGCAAACTCTATTGATATTAATTATAATTTTCACAAAATTTAACCACTATTGTAAGTAGCGTTTAATCTCTGCAATCAAACTAAACTAAACTTTTATGAGTTAGCCTGTATTTATAGTTCAAAACTATTCCTAGTTGATTCATGAACCATCTAGTATCTTCTAGAATGTTGTATTCGAATTATTTTAATATAACTGTTATACATCTAAATCTAAAGTCTACAATTACAATTGCTAGAAAATTCAGTACAGTGTCGTTCATAAGAATATGAACTAATATGACATAAAACTATAATTTACAAGATAACTTATAACTAAAACCATAAATAGTTCTTAGACAAATCTAATTTCGTAACAATATGTATGTAGATAAATATATTCCAAAATTAGCCCCACAATATATTTTTGTTATTAGAATACTAGTAGTGACATCGATCTATTGTAAACGATGTTTTTTTAGAACATAATCAGGCCTGTCACAGAAATTGTTCGGAATGTCCCGTATTTTGATATTGATCGAGTCTGTTTTTGCTTCTTCAGACTTTGATCAATTTTCGTAATTCCGACAAATGTTAATTTTGTTATTTTTTAAGTTAAATGTTAATCTATTGATCGAATTAATGCAAAAAACAGAAATTTTCTCGAAATCCGTAAAAATAATCTCGTTTCCCTACCCAAGTGTACCGGGGCATATTTTTAAAATTTTTTAATTTCATTCTCTCAGATATGTTATGTAAGTCCCTGGTGTGCAAATCTCAATTTTTTTCCGATTTTGTTGAAGAATATTTTTTAAAATATGAAATTGGAGCTTTGAGGAATACCCCAAAAATTTTGACCGTTTTTTACATTATCTGAGGACAGGTTAACGCCATCCAAAAAAAACCCCCCTTTTTCCATGTCTCACAATTTTGATTCTGTTTAATAAAAACTTTTGCTGAAATGAATTTCAAAAATCTTTAAGGAGTTTGAATTTCTCGGTCAAGTTATAATTGGCAGATTAATGGTCTAGGGCATTATTTATTACAGGGCTTATTCTTAACTGAAATTGTCTTTTTGTACATTTTTGAAAACAAATTTGAATCTACATTTCGATTGATTTATCATTTAGAATGACATTTTTACGACATATCAAAAATTTGATAAAAGCTAAAAAAGGGAGTTGTATTCACTTTTCCAATTTTCAATCGATTTCCGCTTAGACTTTTCTTTTTCCATGCTACAAGAAACTAAATATTGAATGCTTTCGCCTATTAATTCACCTTCAAACATCACGTTCAAAAATTACCATTCAACGGTGAACACCTGTAATGTATACATTTTTGTTTATTGATCTTTACCCTCTATCGTTTTAACCATATTTCCAATTGAAACACATGGTCCTGTAAGTATCGAGATGCTTCATGACAGCTTTCGTGTACGCTTTAAAAAGCTTTATCATCAGCAAAAGTTGAACTTTGGGTTTGGTTGTTTGTTCGCTTTCCGAAGTATATATTAAGCATAGGCGGCCAAAGATGCTTCCCTGTGAGACTCCAGCGTCAACTGGCTGATGAGAGCTAAAAAAAAAATCCTTCTTTAACAATAAATTTTCTACTGACTAATCAATACTTTAATACCTTGCGTATGTTTACGGGTAACTGTAGCTCAAATATATGCAATAACCCTTCAATTTATTAAAAGCTTGAGAACAAGCACATTTAAAACCAATTTTTGTATAAGTTGGTATTTTTGTTCACAAAAAATTTTCTTAAAAAGCAAATTTTGCGAAGGATTTCCTAGAAATAGCTGATATTTACTAAAATTTCATATTAAAAAAAAATTTAAGCCAATTGTCCTATATGGGGTTTTCCACAGGAGAGTATACTTTTTCACATTACGACACCAAGCTTTTTAAATTTATTTATATATTATTAAATTTTTTTTGGTGCAAAGCACAATTTAGAGAGAACAAATTTGAGCAGCATGCGTCAAAAATACCAGCTTAATTGATTGGTAGCGTAACGTGACCCTTCAGTGGAAGTGAACATATGTAGAAATATTTTGAACCAAATTTGTTGTTGTTGTTGTCCTTTTATAGATCTCAAAAATGTAAAACGGAAAAATTCTTTGCATTTATTGAAAATTGTCTTACAAGGCTAGCTCCAAATCCCTGTATATTTGTTGGAGACACTAATATTGATTTTATGTACATATAATCCTCAGGCGCATGATCTAAATGATCTTTTTCGATGCTATGATTTCAAAAACTGTCATACTCTTATTACTCGACCTAGTAGTAGAACTTCAATAGATAATGTTTTTTCTAATATTTAAATGGAACTTAAAGTTAATTCCGTGGAGTGGACACTATCAGACCATAACTTAATAAATATAGTTATTGATTCTGTAACAGTGTCTAATAACAAAGTCAATGCGTTTCGATTGATGTTCATTTATAGACTAATTTATTTATAACAAAAGAACTTCTTAAAACTATTATTTACATTTAAGCATTTAGTATGAAATATCGAATGATTCTACCGTTACTTTAATATGTAAAGAAAAAACAAATGTATGTAAAACAAAATAAGAAACAAATAAATAAATGTACGAGGGAAGTTTAAAAATTACTAAGGCAAACAATATTTTTTATGAACATTTCCGCCAGCCTTGAACGACGTTCAAAATTCCTTTGGCAATGGGTGAAGTTTAGCAATAGGCCTTTTGAAAATAGAATTTTCCGTCTTGACAGTAACTACTCTTACAAGACCGTCAGACCCAGCATGAGTTTCAATGATACGACCCAGCTTCCAGGAAGCGGGGGGTTGATTGTCCTCACGTAGCAAGACGATGTCGCCAACACATAAGTTAGACTTCTTTTTTAGCCATTTAGATTTCGGTTGAAGTGAGAGTAGATACTCAGTTGACCAACGAGACCAAAAATATTGAGTTAGTTGTTGTACTAGTCGCCATTTGGATAATGAAGAAGTATTCAAATGAGTGACATCTGTTTCTGGCAAAGCATTAAGAGGTCTTCCAACTAAGAAATGTCCAGGCGATAAGTATGGAATGTCATCCGAGTCAGCTTGGACTAAAGGCCGAGAATTTAATATGGCTTCAATTCTAGCTAGGAGAGTTGTCAACTCTTCAAAAGTAAAAGTAGCTTGACCCATAGTTCTTTGTAAATGAAACTTCATCGACTTGACTGTCGATTCCCAAGCTCCACCAAAATGTGGGGCACTAGGCGGAATAAAGTGCCACTGTATATCTTTGGAAGACAAAAAATTCGAAATTTTATTGTTAGATTTAAAAGAAGTTACCATCTGATGAATATGCGTTAACACTAGGAATATGCGCACATAGTCCTCTTCTGGCAACAAATCGGTCAAGCGCAGCTAAAAAGGCATCAGTACTTAAGTCGGAAACGAGTTCCAAGTGCACTGCTTTGGTCACCAGGCAAATAAAAACAGCAATATATGCTTTAACAATTGGAGACTTTCGTCCAGTTCTTTGTTTATATAATATTGGTCCAGCATAATCACATACAACTTCGTAAAATGGAAAAGCAGCGTTGACTCTACACTTGGGCAAGTCGCCCACAAGTTGCTCTTGGACCCGTGAATTGTAGCGAAGACAAACTCCACACTGCTGAGTAATGACTTTTACAAGTTCTCGTGCACCAATTATCCAATATTTTTGGCGCAGTGTAGCAATTAACAAAGTTATTCCGGCATGAAGATTTTGTATGTGTAAATCATGTACAATTTTGCGTACAATAGGACTGTCTTTATGTAGAATTATTTGATGTTGGCTGTCGTATGATATATCGGCTTTAGTTAATCTTCCCCCAACACGTAGCAGCCCATCAGAATCTTGAAACGGTGATAGTTTCTTAAGTTTTTTATTAGTTAAGGTAGCGTGGCCAATTTTAAGTGTCTCAATAACTTCAGCAAAGTTTTGTGTCTGGTAATATTTAAAAATTTCTACTTCCGCATGTTTTAGTTCATTAACTTGAAGGGGGGAGTTGGTTTTAGTTTTGGATTTAAGATTACTAAGATATCTGAAGCAGTAAGCAAGTACTCTCACCATTTTAGGCCAACGGGAAATTCTTTCGTTTATTCTACCAATAACATCTTGCTTGTATGTGGTTGAAGGAAGAGCTACTTGATTACCAGGACGAAGTTCTTCACTGGAAGTATTTTTCGCGGAGCCTTGGACTGGCCAGTAACTATCTTCTTTAGGCAACCATGACGGCCCGGTAAACCACATTTCGTCACTTATTAAATAACTGGATCTAATGCCTCTGCTAGCAGCATCGGCGGGATTCTGCTTACTGGGAACATATCGCCAGTTTAATCTTGGAATTGTTTCCAAAATATAAGATGTTCGATGGCTTATAAAAGTTTTCCACTTTGATGGGTGTGAAGAAAGCCATGCCAGCACTGTTTTGCTATCAGACCAGCAAACTACATCCTCCAAGGTTACGCTGATAACAGAAGATAGATATTCAAATAGTTGCGTTAGCAGATATGCTGCACAAAGTTCCAGCCGGGGAATTGAATACGATGCAATTGGAGCCACCTTCGTTTTAGAGATGACGAGGTTGGTGGATACTTTACCATCCGCTGATACCTTGCGACAGTAAATCACAGCAGCATAAGCGACGCTAGAAGCATCGCAAAATCCATGAAAGGTTATATTTTCCTCTGTAGAAAAAATAAGTCGGGGGATATTAATATTATTAAGTAAATGAAATTCTGAAAATAGTAATTTGATTTCATGTAATATATCATTAGGCAACGGCTCGTCCCAATCCAGATTTGATAGCCACAAACGTTGAATAATTATTTTTACTGAAATAACTGCAGGTGAGATCCAGCCAAGGGGATCAAAAATTTTAGATATCTCAGAAAGCAGGTTCCTTTTGGTGTCAAGACAATAGTCTTTTTCTTTTACCTTATACGAAAAGCAGTCCTTAATAGGATCCCAAATAATACCAAGGAGACAAACAGTTATGTCTGAAGGGATATCTACTATGCTTTCAATTTTATTACAATCTGGAATTTTTTGAAGAATTCTGCTATCATTAGTAGCCCACTTTCTTAGATGAAAACCGCCAGTCATGAGCAAGTTGTTTAACTGATCAGCTAGCTCTTGAGCCTCCTCTATTGTATTAGAGCCTGCAATGCAGTCGTCGACGTAAAATGAGTTTTTGACGGCTGCACTACCCATGGGATAGCGATTCTTTTCGTCGTCACTCAGTTGCAGAAGAGTGCGAAGTGAAATATAGGGCGCAGGTCGAGTGCCATATGTCACGGTAGTAAGCCGATAGTGTTGAACCTGATCAGTAGGTGATTCACGCCATAATATACGCTGATAGTCTTGGTCGCACTCATGAACGTTTATCATTCTAAACATCTGTTTAATGTCTGCGGAAAAACAATATTTCTTGCACCTATATCTTAAAATTACTGCCACTAGGTCTTGTTGTAATATTGGGCCTTTAAGTAAATTATCATTAAGTGATTTTCCATTAGAAGATTTAGCGGAACCATCAAACACCACTCGGAGTTTGGTGGTCAGACTATTTTCTTTAAGCACAGCATGGTGCGGCAGATAATAAACTTGCTTAGATGGATCATTTATTTCATTATGGGGCACAAGTTTCATATGACCCAGTGACAGGTATTCATTCATAAATTCTGAATAAGCTAGCATTAACTCCGGACTCGATTTAAATTTTCTCTCCATAGTTATTAGTCTTTTCAGAGCGCCAGTAAAGGACTCACCAATATCTAGTTTTTGAGAGAATGGAAGTCTAACAGAATACCTTTTATCACGGGTAGTAGTTGATTTATAAAAATCTTCAGTTTGTTGATCTTCAACGGTAAAGCTGGATTTAAGCTGAGGTACACTTTCAATTTTCCAAAATAACTGTATGGTTTTATTTAAATCGTCATCTGATGAGTATTGTGTCATCACGTGGCAAGCACTCATATTGGATTCGATATTACAACCGCCACATAGTACGTAGCCAAACATAGTATTTTGTGCCAGTAAATTACCATCTTTAACAATACGGCCATCTCTTAAAAGGGTGAAAAAATAGTCGTATCCCACCAAGATATCAATATCTTTCGGAGTATCAAAGTTCGGGTCAGCAAGAGACAAATTTTTTACATCATCCCAATAGTTTATAGTAAGAGGAGAGCATGGCAATTGGGAGGTAAGACTCTTAAAAACATGGGCTAGCATGACAATAGAATCAGTATTATATAAAGATTTTACCTGTAACTCGACTGCTCCTCTTGTCGCACCTGCTTTATTGTTCCCTAATCCACTTACGAATATTTTTGATGGTGTTCGTTGTAGTCCAAGTCTATTAGCACATCGTTCAGAAATTAATGTGTTTTGACATCCAGAATCAAGTAAAATATTACAGCTTTGGTGGCTACCCAGGTTGTCTTTAACCAGAACAGTGGCTGTGGGTAAAAGCATATTTAAATTTCTTACCTCAGTTAATGCGGCTAGATTCACTGATGAGTCAGAAATAGGTGCAGAGTTGATAGCAGTTTCAGATGTTTTAGAACCACCATCTTTTGCCAAACCAGCATCCACACTCTTTACTGTTGCAACCTGAGTTAAATTACATTCCAAATGAATACAAGAATGGTGGTGACCTTTACAGGTCTCACAAACGTGCTTTGATGGACAATTTGTTACCATATGTCCCGATTTTAGGCAATTAAAACACAGTTTATTCTCTTTGACAAAACTTATACGGCTAGCTACAGGCTTCTTGGTAAAAGTTGGACAATAGGCCAGGTGATGATTCTGTGAACAGGCCACACACGCTCTTTTCATAACACTGTTATATGATCGTACGGACTTACTTTTTACTTGTGACGCAGTATAACGTTGTTTATCACTTGCAGATGGCACACGTTCTAGAGCATCACAGCGTTCATTAATAAAATTAATAAAACTATAGCCTTGAGGACCATCTGCTTTAGAAATAGATAAAAACGTTTCAATCAAGGAATCAATTACCAGCGAGGGCTTATCATAACGCTCTTGAATCTTTTTCATAGCTTCCACATAGTTTTGATCGGACACAGGAAGATGTCTTATAAGCATAGCAGGCTCACCCTTTAACAGGCCTTTAAGGTATTGGAACTTCTGCGATGCAGTTAGCGAATGATTGTTGTGCACAGAGCTGCTAAATAAATCAAAAAACGATTTGAAGTCAGAATAGTTACCTTCAAATTCTGGTATATTTAGTTTTGGAAGTCGGACATCAGCAGTCTGGATAGACGAATTTGCAGTTTGCGATAATGAAGCTGGACTTGCAGATGTAGAAGATGATTGTAATGCTGATAATTTTTCTAAAAACGCTGCTTGGGATTCCGAAAGCTTATGCATGGCATCTTGATGCATCGTTGTGGAATTTAGTGGATCACCAACAACATTAGAAGCTTGGAGTCGAGAATCAATAAGTTCACAATATTTAGTTTTAACTCGATAATATTTGGCTTCAAATTCCTCCAATTCATTATCACGGTCTTTAGCAGCATCGCCATGGGCAGCCATTTCAATATCCATTGCTTGAAAATTTTCATAAAGGTTTTCTAATTTTTCAAGCCTGGCACGTAGCTCAAAAAGTGAAGTTTCACTGTTCACATTTGATAAGAAGTTTTCCAGCCTTGTGGCTGTACCCTTAATATTTGACCTTTTATTACGTAGAGTTTCAATAGTACTCATATTTTATTAAAAACAAAAAACAGTTTAGTTTTGTTAAAAAAATTAAGTTTTTTTTCACTACTTATTTATTTAAACAATAAGTAGCTACCATAAAACACAGTTTTTTTTTGTAGTTTACTATTAAGCGCAGTAATAAATAAACACAATTAACTCTCTTTAAATCTCACGACGATCACGTCGGGGTCACCAAAATGTCTAATAACAAAGTCAATGCGTTTCGATTGATGTTCATTTATAGACTAATTTATTTATAACAAAAGAACTTCTTAAAACTATTATTTACATTTAAGCATTTAGTATGAAATATCGAATGATTCTACCGTTACTTTAATATGTAAAGAAAAAACAAATGTATGTAAAACAAAATAAGAAACAAATAAATAAATGTACGAGGGAAGTTTAAAAATTACTAAGGCAAACAATATTTTTTATGAACAAACAGAGATCAGCAATGAATCGCTTTTTCGCTACTCATACTGACTCATGAAATTTTAAGTATAAGTGAGTAGAAATCATTTAAACTCAACTACTCTGATTCACACACTCACATATATGAGCATACTCACACATTTAAAAATGACCTCAATTTGATTTGTAATTTCAGGAAAATACTTATAATACTCACATTGATTCAGCTCATTTAACTCATCCAAGTATATTTACAAGTTTAGTCATTTAACAGTTTCTAACTAGTATAAAATGTATAAAAATATAAAAAAGCATAAAATTGTAAGTTTATACAGAAACATTTTGGGGAAATTACATTTTTTTATTATTGATATTTATGAGCAGGTTGTAAAAAATGGATAGAAATAGTGAGATAAAGGAAAAAATAAATAGCACATTTTGCTTCGCTTATACACATTGAGTTCTGTTGAATCCAAATCAACCACTACATAAATGTTCTAAGTATGAGTACGATGAGTAAAATCAAACTTCTGATTCGGCTCTACTCACTTTTTCACTACTCATTGCTGATCTCTGTTCTGTAATATAACAGATTTCATGGAGGTTATTCGTTATCATTGTAATTATGAACATGTTAAACGAAATCTAAGTCGCGCACTAACTGTTTCAAGTTTTACTAATGATCCCGATTTTGACACTACGTACTTAATAGAGTCTATAACAAATGCTTTTATCAATTCAACAGTTGCAAAAAAAGATATAAAACTTGAACTAACACCAGGGGTTAATGCCAATTTACAATCTCTTATGGAATACAAAAAGAAACTGTTAAGAAAAAGAAGAAAATAAATAAATAAAACTGATTTAAATGACAGTATTAAGAGAATCAGCAAAATATTAAAACTAGCATTCAAAAAGGGTATGATAAATTATTATCAAGACAATTTATATAATACTCGTGATAATCCACGGAAATGTTGGCAATTCGTAAACAAAACGCTAGGAAGAAGTTCTAGATCTGGCATTATTGTAAAAAATGATGAGAACCAAATAATTGCAAATGATTACGATAAAGCCGATTCTGTGGAAAGTTTAAATAACGGAATCACATATAACTCTACGGATCATTGTAATATGTTTCGATCTTTAAACTATAATCGCAATCAGTTTGTTTTTTGCCATATTTATGAAAATCAAGTTTAATACTTAATAACGCATTTGGATATCAGTAAAAGTCCAGTGAGTGATGGAATAACGTCAAAGTGTATGGTTGAATGTAAAGAGATTATAACACCTTTATTAACTAAGATTTTTAATTCATGTATTAATCATTCAATATATCCCGACAAACTTAAAATTCACAAAATTATTCCGATTCCTAAAGAAGTAACTGGAAATACACTAGATAAGTTTCGACCTATTGCAGTCTTATCTGTCATTGATAAAATTTTTGAAAAAATCTTACATAATCAATTGTCAACACATTTTTGCAATGAAGATTTAATATATCCCAATCAATATGGTTTTCGAAAGGGGTGCGGTACAGATGAAGCGGTGGTGAATGTTGTCAATTATATTTGTGATGGTTTGGATAGAGGTTTCACTGGAGTTGGTGCTATTTTTTATGATATTTCTAAAGCTTTCGCTCTAGTTAATCATTTAATTCTGGCTGAAAAATTAAAGTTTTATGGTGTTAGAGAAAGAGAACTCGATTTTTTTAGAAGTTATTTAGAAAATCGCAGGCAATATATGGAAATAAAAAAAGCATTAGCTCAATGGCTGCTATTAGACATGGAGTTCCCCAAGGGAGTGTGCTAGGCCCTTTATTGTTTAATATGTATGTTAACGATATCAATAACTTGAGACTGCATGGAAAAATTGTAATGTACGCTGATGACTTATGCCTACTTTATCCTTATAAGGAAAGTTAAGTTTTTAAAACATTTGGAGAAAAAGATGCATCACTAATTGCAGAATTTGCGAGAATTAATAAATTAGTGCTAAATTATAATAAAACAAAACTTGTACGTTTTAGACCTCAACCAAGTCGTTTTTCTGGAGAACATCCATTATTTATAGATGGAAAACAAATTGCTGAAGAAGAAACTACAAAGTATTTGGGAATTATCTTGCAAAACAATTTAACCTGGCAACATCGCATTAAATATGTTCGATCAAAAATATCTCCTGCACTTGGCGTTTTATTCAAACTACGACATAAACTTGATGAAAAAAACTAAATATTTGATTTTTCAAGCTCTTATACAAAGTCATCTTAATTATCTTACGCTTGTATATGGATTAAAAAGAAATGCTGAACTAAAAAGCTTACAGGTTATACAAAACAAATCGCTAAATGCTGTTTTTAATTTGCCGCCATTATACCCTACTTTGCTGCTTTATAAGTTTATTGCAAAAAATGTTTTACCAATATATGGTATTTATAAACAGCAGTTATTGATATATATATTTATGAAACCATACATAATATTGGACATCACACGATCAGTTTTTCTGTCAATCAAATGTTTTTTAATACAAAAAACAATTCGAATTTAAGGATTCCTCGATGTCGTCTAGAAATCACTAAACAAAGAATAGAATACTCAGGTGGTTTGGAATACAATAATTTGCCCCAATTTTTAAAAAATTGTACATCAATAACATTATTTAAGAAAAAGCTTTAAGATTTTTATCTTAATAATATTGAAATGCTTTTAATGTAGTGTAATTTAACTATTTTATTTCTTTTTGTTAGTAATAATTTAAAAAATCATAAACAATTTGTATTTTTTTTTTGCCAACGAAGTCTCAACAAAGCCCTAGGGGCGCTGAGACCTCACCATAATTGTAAAATTGTAATTTTGAATTAATAAAAAAAAAAATTTTTCCACTAAGTGGCAAATGGCCGATCTACACAGCTTCATACAAGTAACTATCTTGAAGAATGTTTAACAACCCTAATGACTAACTTTAATTTTATTTGTATTGTAGTGTACAATTGTTATAACAATAATAGAATGAAAAACTTTCAAAAGCTGAAAATGAATAAGAAAACACAACATCATAAATTCATGTTCTAAAGAAAATACAAGATAAAAGGAATATACAAAAACGGTTTCATCTGGCGAGCATTGCTGCTGCATAGATATTACACATGGGAACAACAAAGTTTTAAATTGGAAAATGTTTCTAACCTTTATAAGTAATAGTTATAATGAATGTAATAGACGCAAGGTAAGAACACCACCCTGAATTATTTTTAACGAAGACAAAAGTTGTGAACTGGCATTGAAAAACTATTACTTTGTGGCATTAAACTTTTATCCTTTTTTTTATTTTAATTTTTTCTTTATATATAAACATTTCTTGTGGCGTAAATGAATGAGGATATAGTTTTTGAATAATACGTCCTTAATAGTGCTTTCTGTTATCTTATAAGAAGAGACTTTTTATCTCCATTTAAAATAGTCAATGCATATGCTAGACAGATTGTCGTTCTTTAATATTTTCACAAAATTTCCTGTGTAGATCAGTTTTGGTAAAGGGTGGTCCAGCCGAAACGCACCATGGTAATTGTAAATAAAACCAAAAGTTTTCAGAGAATTATCTTAATATTTTTTTTTTTTGATAGAAGAATCTATGACAATTATATGTAAAACATAAATATCGGTCAAATGCTCGCCGCGGCCTCGGTGGCATACTTTTATCCAATGGTCCATATTTTCAATGACTGAAACATAATTTGGATTTAATGTCGTTATTTTGCCGAATTATCTCATCCTTAAGCTTTTGAATTGTTCTAGGCATATTGACGTACACTTTTTCTTTTAAATATCCCCAAAGAAAGAAGTCGAACGGTGTCAGATCACATGATCGTGGGGCCAAAATAACATCACCACGACGTGAGATAACATGACTATTGAATTTTCCGCACAAAAGAGCCGTTATTCCGTTGGCAGTGTACAAGTGGCACCATCTTGTTGAAACTACATATCGTCCCGGTCCATACTAAAATTTCTCGAACACCATTCACGGTAACTGCTTGGCCGACCTTATTTCAAAGAAGAACGGATGACGCCGACAGCCCATAACACGAACAAAGCAGTCAGTCTTTGTGGATGCAACGGCTTTTCTCATTTCCTACAGCTCAAATTTACGCACAATTATCCCGATTGTGGACCGAAAAAATCACGAAGTGCACAAAATGCATTTTGATTTGAAAGCCTATTTTCTAAAACGGCTTTAGCAATCTTAGCTGAAAAAATTTAAAAATTTAATTTTGATTTAATTAACATTTTAGTTGTTTTGAAATAAATTTTCAATTAAAATTTTAATTAAATAACAAAAAATCTTAATTGACTTTTTTCGTTTTAAATAAAATAATTTAAACATGTAGAATTGTTGTTGGGAATTGTCAATATTTATTTAAATAAATTAACACATTGTTTAAAATTTGAAAGTTTTTTGATCACTTTTTTAATTAAAATTAAAAATATCATTTATTAAAAATATTTTTTCAAAATTTTTAGTAATCAATATAGTCATTTTGATAATAGGTGTAAATTCAACAACTTGTTTGCTTGACATTATGAATTTAGAACAAATTTGGTGATAGGAGAAATTTAATCATTTTTTCTGTGTAGAGCATGCTCTATTTTCTTTTGACAAACCATCTGACATCAACTGTAACAGAAATATGTATATACCGGGCCGAAAACGGCAGAGGCAGTGCACTATTGGCGGAATCATTAGCCGGCTGAAGTTAATATTTTACAATACCGATACATGTATGATCATTTCACCATTGAACATAAATTATATTCAGATATATATATATATATATATTTAACGTTGCAACTAAAAATTTTTGTGGTGCCATCACGCTATTTTAAAACCGAGAACTACTTTGGTTCCTGCAATAACTATGAGAAAAAAAAACAGAGACAATGTCAGAAGCAGATTACATGCACGTTTGTGACCAAATATTATAAACCTTTTGTAAAACAGCAATTTTGACAGACATGCAAAATTACATGTGACTTGAAAGGTTGACAAGTCAGATGTAAAAAAAATGTCGTGTACATGCACCCTTAGCGCGCTACTTAATTGTGCACCCCTCCGTGGTAGAAAAAAAAACCACTGAAACAAAGAGATGTCAAATTAGGTTGGACAAAAACGTTGACGTTAAGGTGTGACTCACAATTAACATCGTTCATTATGGTTAAACCACCCTTTATAATTTTTTTTCGAAAAAGAAGAAAGTTGGATGAAATTTCATTTAATGAAAAAATGTGAGCAAATTTACAAAAATAAAGCGAAATTGAGCAACATTTCTTATAAAAAGCAAATATAGACGAAATTTCTTTTAAAAGCAAAAAAAATTTGCCTTAAGGGGTTATTTTGCACGAAATTTTCATTATCAAGCATATTTCCGAGAAATACACAAAAAGAGGTAAATTTTGGAAAAAATTATTTAAACACCAAATTTGGGCCAAGTTTTCTATAAAGAGTTAATTTTGGCAAAAAAAACAAGAGCTAATTGGTCCAAAATTATCTATAAACAGCAAATTATGACGAAATTAAAAAAAAAAAAATGCGTTCAAATTTTAATTTAAAAATTAAGTATAACGGGTAACTTTGCGCAGCAATATTCTAAAAAGAGCAAAGTAAAGAGCAAATATGGGCAAAATTTTTATAGATACCAGATTTTTTTTTTTGAAATTTAATTGATTTGTTTAAAATGAAGTTTTACGACTTGTGTGTTGAAAAAACATAGAAGTAGAGAGAAAACTGAATTGACTGTCACGATAAAAACACGCGAATATCTCGGAAATAAAACGAAACTTTTAAAGTGATTTTGGAAAACCGTCTAAATTAGCGAATTTAACCATGATTTCCCTACAAAAAATAACTTTACAGTCTGAAATGAGTTTATGAAAAGTATGTTAAATTCCGCTTTTTACAAATTTTGTATCCCCTGCACAGAAAAAAAATTGATTTTAATAAAATTTGTGATGTTAATTAAAAAATTAATTAAATTTGTATAAGTAAACAAATTAATTGTATCAATTAAATATTTTCTGAAGTTATGTTGTTGATATAAGTAAACTTTTGATTCACTTGATGAAATTTTGGAGATAATTTTTCAGTGTGATACGTCGATAGGTGTAAAGAGCAATTTTGGGCAACATTTTTATAGATACCAAAATTTTGGAAAAATTTCGAAATTAGCGAATTTAACCATAATTTCCCTACAAAAAATAACTTTTCAGTCTGAGTTTATGAAAAGTATCTAAAATTCCGCTTTTTACCCATTTTTTTATCCCCTGCACAGAAAAAAATAAAAATTGATTTCAATAAAAGAATTTGTGATGTTAATTAAAAGTTAACACATTAATAGTATCTATTAAATATTTTCTGCAGTTATGTTGTTGATATAAATAAACGTTTGATTCACTTTAATTAAAACCAAATTGGAGAGAATTTTTTCTGTGTGATAGATCGACAATAAAAATGTACTTTTTGTGGCGTACCAACGAAGTTGTAGAAATTAATAAAAAAAAAAAATTTAATAGATATAGGATCGAAAAAATATTTTAAAAAACGTGTTTATAAAAAGAACCAAAAGTACGAATTTTTACCCTGTTTTGCCCTTTAAAGGCAAAATGTTTCCAATCTATGTTCTTGGTAACAGTTTTAACAAAAAATAAATAAATATGTCAAGTTTTGCTGCCTAATCGGGTTTGATTCAAAAGTACCAAAAATTCCCCTTTTTACCCCCTAAAAGACCGATTTTCAAACTGCATTCGTTTGTTCCATGCCGACGTAGCTTTAGAAATTCACATCAACAAAATAATTCAGACAAGTGTATATATATTTTGTCTAGGTTTTTTGCTGTTTAAAGGTGTATTTTACTTAGAGAGTTGGTATACATATTTTACATTTGTTTTAGATTTAAATGTGTGTTTTTAAATTTTTTTTAATTCACTTATGTCTGAGAAGAGTGTGGGATGCAATTTTGTTGTTTAAGTGTGAATTTTAGAAGAAAAGGAGATCCTTTTTCTGTTACATTTTAATGTACTTTTTCGATTGTTTTTAAGTTTGCATAAAATTTTTTGTGTTTATGAAGAGAGGAATTTGTTTTGCAGTTTTTTTTTCACATTGTATCTGTCATATGTACATTTGCCATTCGTATTTGTTATTTCCGGTTGTGTTCTTAAATTTTTTTTTTTTTTTTTTGTTGGTAGTACGTTGATTTCTTTTGAAAATATTGTTCTACTGCTAGTTGATGTTTCCGCTCAGTAAACTCATACATTATAGCTGACAGGACTTGTAACTTTTCTATTTAAGTCTCTTTTTTGTTTGCTTTGTATTTCTTCCCTTGTAAGGCTAACAAAACAAAGAACGAAATACAAAAACCCAAGAAAAGAACAAAATTATATAAGAATTTTTTTTTTGTTTTTTTTTTTTTGGAAATTTGACTGATTTGTTTAAAATGAAGTTTTACGACTTGTGTGTTGAAAAAACAAAGAAGTAGAGAGAAGACTGAATTGACTGTCACGATAAAAACACGCATGAGACGCGAATGTCTCGGAAATAAAACGAAACTTTTAAAGTGATTTGTCGAATTGTATGTATGTATTGCGAGTTATTATGGCTTTTAAAATGTCTTCGTATTTACCATCTCTATATTTCCTTGTAACACGTTAGAATATTTTTTACAAAACAAATATAAACTTTGCAAATTTCGATTCAATCTGATATAACAACATTTTTCAATTATGTGCAGAGTATTTTTTTTTTTATCGGAAAAAAAGGAGTAAGACATAAATAATGGCCAATTTCACTAATTCTATTTAAATTTCAATGCATTTTTAAATATATTTTTATACCCTCCACCACCACTAGTGGTGAATGAGGGTATACGAAGTGTGTCATTCCGTGTGAAACTTTTTTATTATTCATCTATGACCCCATAAAGTGATATATTCTGACTGCTTGAGTAATTTTAAGTCGATTAAGCCATGTCCGTCTGTCTGTTCGTCTGTCTGTCCGTCTGCCTGTCCGTCTGTTGAAAACACACTAACTTTCGAAAAACACAAAAGAAAAGAAGAAACTTGGTCCCAAATTGCTTATAGTTATCCTAAGCAGTTTGGGATTGAACTCCAGCAACATCGGTTTAGTAGGATTAGAAGTCTGAATCAAAATGTGGAACCACCCCCTTAAAAAAATTGATAACTTTCAAACAAAAGCTAACATAATTGGTAGAATAATGAACGGAATGAAATAAAGTTTTGCACAAATTCGTTTAAAGCCTACCCCGGAAAACAGTTTAGTACGGCTAAAACTGTAATTCATAATGATATCATAATAACAGTTAATACTTCACAGTTTTATAGGACTAGAAAACACACTGATAAATTTCGTGATGGTCCATAATTTACCATAGGCCACATATAAAGCCCACTTTATGAAAATAATTTAATTCGCCTAAAACCGTAGCAGATATAGGCGATAACATTCCAACTTAGATTCATATGGCCAGAAAAATGTCATGCAATTTTGTTATATACGGTCCATAATTTACCTTAGATCCCACATTAAGCAGCCTTCCGAAATTCAATGTTAACGCTAAAACTTAACTAATTACACTGCTGTATTGAAATGCATTCAATTTTTTTTTTATACATGAAATTTGTCTTCAGAATTTTGGGATGATTGGTCCATAATTTACCATAGGTCCAATGAAAATTACCCTCCTAAAAATTATTTTAGTTCGGCTAAAACTGTTACGCTAGTTCAAAGTTCTAAAAATTATCCGCATACAATTTTTTACTTGTCGGTCAATAGAAATTTTATATACGAGGGTCTAAGCCGTAACCAATTTTAATGCTGACGTTCGTTTTTGTGATGATTAGTAAATAATATACTATATGAAGATATCATATAGAGCCCACTCCTGTCGGTGGAGGGCATCAAAGATTCGGCACAGCCAAATATTGAAGTCTTACTTGTTTCATATAATTCTATTTTTATTTGACATGAAAAGGAATTTTAAACATAAATTGATATTTATATAAATTGATAAAATCCCATACTAATGCTTTTGGCGCAAAACTTAACACAAATCGCAAAAACCAGTCAAATTAAGACTGGGTATTTCAAAATATTTAGCCCTTAACGGACAATCTAGAATTTGACTGGTTTTTGGTATTTGTGTTAAGTTTTGCGCTTTGGTGTGTGCGGACATATATATGTATTTATATTTTATGTCCAACATTTACGTACAACATCTCATCTCTCCCCCTTTTCCGGGGTGTTTTTTAAGATTTGTTAGAATAAATCCAAAAAAAAAATGCCATTATGAGGGGCAGTTAGAGGGTAAATACATTTCGATGTGATCTTTAAAAATGCCGACACACATATATATTTTTTGATCTTCTCTACCAGAATCTGTTGAAAATAAAACAAACTTAGTTTCGTACAGCAGTTTGTCGCTTTAAAATTCTTAAAGCGAATTGTTCATTATTTATTATTTTTAACAATATATTTTAATTATTTTAATCTACCTTACACAGAAAAAAGTGTTTTATCAATTAAAAAATGGATTAAAGAGTATTTAAATTTAACTAATGTGATAATTGAATCAATAATTTTTTTAGTTGAAAGAAAATTAAAAATTTAATTTTGATTCAATTAACATTATAGTTGTTTTGAAATAAATTTCCAATTAAAATTTTAATTAAATAAAGTAATTTTAACATGTAGAATTGTTGTTGGGAATTGTCAATATTTATTTAAATAAATTAACACATTGTTTGAAATGGCAAAGTTTTTTGATCACTTTTTTAATTAAAATTAAAAATATCATTTATTGAAAATATTTTTTCAAAATTTTAAAAATTTTAGTAATCAATATAATCATTTTGATAATAGGTGTAAATTCAACAACTTGTTTGCTTAATATTATGAATTTGTAATAAATTTGGTGATTAGAAAAATTTAATAATTTTTTCTGTGTAGTTTTGTTTCTTATTTTTTGCCTTCCAAGTAGCTAATTAGCATAGTTAGTGAATCTTTTTGTGTTTATCAAGAATTTAATTAAAAAGGAATAAAAATATGCAGTGTTGTAAGTTGAGCACTAATAACAACGGTATTAACAATAGTTGTAAAGTCGGTAACAAGAATCCGTTGTCAGAACCCCGTAATTTTTTTATTTCGTTTTGAACTGTGTTATTTATTCAATAGAGTTAAAAAAAAATATCACAAAAAAAAAATAATTACGTAATATTGTATTTAACAGAGTTAGATTGATTTTAATTGAACAACGATCCCAAAAGAATAAAATATATCGTCTTGTGTAACTTTAGTATTGAAATATTTCACAATTGAATTCAGCGAACTCGAATTAGCTTTCTCAGTTCGGTGCCCAGCTTGTTTAAATTTGCGGCTAGCACAGTGTAATTAATAAATTTGAATTTTTCCTGCCACGAATATGTACTTGGGTAAAATTATATGTCCCATATTTTATTTTAAAACAGTGTCACTAAAATTTCAATGAGATAAGATACAAGGGATGAAATTATTCTTCTAAATTGAACATTATAAAGTGAAAAAAATTTTTTTTGCCGTACGGAATTATTGAGTTTCATAATTTCGTAACACATACATCAGATTACGAACGTCTTCGTGTTCTTGAGTAATGTGAGAAAACAGATATTTTAATGTCAAAATAAAACCATAAGTTTAAGTAATATTGTGAATGAATGAATGGTATTAAAGAAAATTGAGCAAAATTGCAAAAAAAAAGTTTCGCAAAATACGATATTTTCAAAAATGTTTTAAAAATTTGTAATAACTCATTGAAAGCTTAAGGGTTTCTCAGCTTATGCGTGAGTTTCGTTAAAACTGTTTTGTATTTATTCATTTCGCTTCTACGCCTTCCCGGCATAAATGTATTCGAAAACCAAACAAACAACATAAATCAAATGTGTGTACAAAACGTTTGTTAACACAATGACAAATGCTATGCGTTAATGCTCGTCGCAAGAACACAAAGAAGTATATCACAGACTGTACGTGCTTCTTTTAAAACCTATCAATACAGTAAAATATGTTTGCCTATATTCCTAGTATTTCAAAATAACCTCGTGCAGTCTGCGAGAATCTGTGATGTTTACTTGTGTGTCGTATGCAGGGGAGGAGTACGCATTCATTACTGCCCGATTAACTGATCGGTTAATTTAAAATTGGCTATTTTCGATTAACGATTAAACCGGTTAATTTCAGTCGATTAACCGATTAACGGACGTAACAAAATTTTTAATTTTTTGTAGTATTATAACATATTTTTTTGCATTTTTAGCTATTTGTTTCGTCTCATATGCATAACACTTTTAAATTTCTAAATACACCTGCTTCCTTTTTAATTAAGTTTTAATTTATAATAAAAAAAAAAAAAACTTATTTTCAATTTTAAGTGTTGAATTATGTGCGCAATAAGAACACATCCTTGCAAAATCCTTGTTGATTTCTGCTTTTTGTAATTTTTAATAATTTTATTTTTTGTATATTGTGCTAATTACTGCCACAAATAAACTTACGACAACACTTTAATCAACTTCCTGTTAATGGTAACTTGAAAATTTATTTCCGCTATAAGCAAAAATTTTACAAACCCAAAATACATACACATTCACGCACATATACATAAATGTAAACAAGTTTTTATATAGAATATATTTCGCGGAACAGGATATGATTTAATAATGAACATGTAAGCAAATGCATACATACATACATACATAAGTGTGTGCAGTTACAAAATATGAATGCCTGCGTATGTAAGTGTAGGTGTTAATATATAAGCAAGTGTAATGGTTTATATAACACTGCCATAAGTATACAATTTCATACGGAATAATTTTTTGGTTTTCATGACACATTTCAGGGCATATGGTTTAATTTTATATGAATTATATGCAAGGTTGAGTATTTGAATTTCGTATGAAATGTTGTTCCTTCTTATTAGGTTCTGCGTTTCATTAGGGGAAGCGTTGGCGTAAACTGGTGGAGAAATTCTGTTATCCACAAAATAATCATCGTTGAATGTGGCAAAAGTATTATTTTTTTTTTTGTTGTATTTTTTGATATGGAAACAAAAAGTTATGCATGATGGTTATTGGGTTATGTGAATAGATATAAATGATTAATATTATTGGGGTTTTCAAGTGGTTTTTAACGGGTTTGAGCAATAAAGTTGACAAAAACTCGTGACATAGTTACTTATGTATACTTTGTTATACATTTTCCGTCACATAATTTATCGCTTTTGATTTCCTTTGCAAAAAACAATTTTGTAGCCATTTTTTGCGGCTGAATGTTGTACAGTAAGTATCATGAATTTCAACGAGTTAAGCAATTCGGATGACAAAAATTAAGTTTCTAACACGACATTTTTAAAGTCGCCCTGACTGAAATTTAAAGCACTGCGACCAGGTGATCTCTAAAGGGGTTGCACTAATAGCCAGTCCAAGGCATCCCTATTCGAGTGGTACGAATTATATTTCTGGCCAGTCACGTTCTTTGAAGATCCGTCAATTTTAGGCCCTAAATAAGGTGTAGGTATTTCTTCAAAAAGTACAACCCTAAGAGGAAGGAAGGAATATCCCTACTTATAACATTAAGTTAATTTGTATGGAAAATATGGTGTCGGAACAGTTCTGTTCGAACCCTAAATATCATGTTAAGGACCTGCTAGATCAGAGTGAATAAAATACATAACCCGTATTTTTATTTCCTTAAACAACCACTTGAAAGTCACGAATACCAAATTCATATTTAGGCAAATTTCATAAAATTTTTAATTAATATAAAATTAAATATTAATTGGGTTAAAAAAGCTTAAGAAATTTCGATACAGTTGTTTAATTTTTTCCGCATAAAATTGCCGCTTTGTACATTTTTAATTTTGTACCAAAAATTATTATTTATTAAAAGTCGTGAATTATAACATTTTTTTTAACGATTAATTACTTTTCACTGTACATTAAGATTAAAGCCGCAACTCCTTTTTTTACATCTTTTTATTATATATTTGTTTTTTTTTTGCCAGAAATTTTTTTATTTTGTTAACATTCAAAAAAAAAAAAGGGATATATTTCTATTTTCAAACGAAAGAAACAGCAACATTATGTAAGTTACATTATCTTATAATAAAACTTTTTCCAAGTACCGAAAAGCTGAAAAAAATAACAAAATGTAAAAATTAAACAGAAAAATTATCTAAAGGATAATTTTTTATCATGTTTTTTTACTCATCAAGAAAAAGGTTGAAGTTAAGGCAAAAGGGAAATTAAAATAAAAAAAATATATAAAAAAAATTTAGCTGCTGTAGCCGACGCTGATATCACTACTCTTTGTGTATTCATTTTGTCATTCATTTCGTTCATCTTTTTTTACAATTTCGTTAAAAAAAAAGAAAATAAAAAAAAATAAATTTAAAAAGCATAATTTTACCGTCAGTAAAGAAATACATTTCCACAGGGTTTTATACCAGGTAAATCATAATTAAAACCAGCATTTTTAAAACGTTGATTTAAAGATTAAAACATGAAATAGGTGCATTCGCCAGGAATAGAATAATGAAAACATTACAAAATAATGTCTACAAAATCATTTGAATAAAACGCTTAAAATATAAAACAATTTATTATTTAAACTGTAATTATGAAGACAAAAAAACTTTCTAGAGTGCTCATTAAAAAATATCTCAATTTAGATCTATTAATTAATCAAGAATAAGCTACACGATAAAAAAAGGGCTTGTTATAACAATTAAATGTCAATTTAAGAAAAATGCAAATACATATTTATATAAATTTTTACCAAAAATCCAAAATATTTTACTTAATATGAATTATTTACTGAATTTTTGAAAAAATGTTTTATTCAGCCATGTCACGAGTACAATTCCGTTCAGAACCGAAGAAAACATATTTGTTCAGCGTTACCGTTTGCCCGACTAAAGTCGCAATTTGACTCTTTTTACGCGGTCTGCGACTTTATGTGAGACTTTTTTTTATCACCGACTTTTGCGACTTATTTAATTTTGTTGCGACTTTTTACCCTTTTTTTGTAAAGCATCTAACTTGTAGTAAATCGTTAAAAAAAAGTCGTTAAAATTTTAAAGCAATTCACAGATTTTTGTTCATTTGACAACACTTTTATCACTTTTTTGCAACCTTTTCATGTGTTTAACAAATTCTTCGCAAATTTTCAGTAAAAGTTTCAAAATAACGTTTTAGCAAAAAGGCTTTTAAAAAAATTGCAGTGTTTATTTTACAAAATAATTACAAAGTCAATGAAAGATGAAGTTTTCGTAAAACATGGACAGGCATGTACGAACATGAGAATATTTTGCTTTAACTTAAAAAATAAAATTTTTTTCTTTAAAAAAGGATTTCTTGTTAATTGGCCTAAGCAACCAGCGAAATGCGCATAGAAACTAGCTTTCCCACAACAATAAATGTCAGTGTTTTCATTTAAAAAATTGGGATTATTAGCACATCATTAATAAATGAATTAATTAATAAAATATTTCATTCCCGAAAATAATTTTTGGTTGACTTTTTCGTTGAAAACGACGGTAATCATAAAAAAAAATATGTTTGTATAAATGCAAAAAATGTATGTATAAGTGCAATTGTTAGGCAAATTTACGAAGTTTGTGTTATTGAATTCTCATACAAATTTTGACAGTTCATTTGCAAGAGTGTAAAAATATACAGTTTGCCCAGGTTGCGAGACTTTTAAGCGATATCATGAAAACTCTTATGCAAAAGAGGCTTCTGAAAATCAAAAAGTGAAACTGACTGTTTTGATTAATTTTTTTTGTTTTGCTATGCTTTTTATTATTATAAAACGTTAAAAAAAAGATGTTCGACTTTTATTTTCTCAAACGACTTTTTTGTGCGACTTTATTTTTATGAAACGACCTTTTGTGCGACTTTTCAAAAATTCCTAGCGGTAACCCTGTATTTGTTTATTGATAGAAAGTATATTTTAATAGTTTTTGGGCCTTTAAGATACAGAAAACTCCCCTTCCTTTCACTAAAAAACAAAAATGGTTTCATTCCGCAAAGTTTTTTCGTGATTTTCTGAAGCACCAAAATACGGAATGAATTCGTTTTATAACTTATATGATTACCAGAATTAAAACTGTTATTCTTTTTATATGAGTAAGTGTTTGCCTAGTGGTCAAAATTCGATCATAATTATTTATGCAAATATGAAAATAATTATATATAAAGTTACATCATTCGGGCATTTATTTCCTTTCGTCTTAGGGACCAGTTTTCGGTTTAAAAAGTATTAAAATTTAATTAATGTGATTATTGAATAAATTATTTGTTTAGTTGAAAGAAAATTTAAAATATAATTTTGATTACATTAATATTTAAGTTATTTTGAAACAAATTGTTAATTAAAATTTTAATTATATATCAAAAAATATTAATTGACTTTTTCGTTTAAAATAAAATAATTTTAACTTGTAGAATCGTTGTTGGGAATTGTCAATATTTAATTAAATAAATTAACACAATGTTTGAAATGGCAAATTTTTTTTTATAATTTTTTTAACTTAAATTAAAAATATCATTTATTAAAAAAAAAATATATACATATTCACAATATTACAATTTTAGTAATCAATATAATCATTTTGGTAACAGGTACAAAATCAACAATTTGTTTGTTTGATATTATGAATTTGGTATAAATTTGTTGATTAGAGACAATTTTTAATTTTTTCTGTGTGGCTATGCAACACCAGATCGAAGTTCTTCTAAAAGCATTGAAATGTCAATTACTACCCTTCTTTCATCTCAAAAAATTAATAAAGAAAATTTGATGGCAATTGATTGTGACATTGTACATTCTCTAACACTGGGAAATTGAACGGAGTAATAAGTGTATTGGCAAAAAGACTTCAGCGCCCACTGCAACGGATTATTTACATTTGAACGAATTGAAACAAGAGAATTGAAGCCCAGCCTTTGGAAATACGATTTAAGGGCTTCAGTACAGATCAAAACTAACTATATCTGTAATAAGTAGACATTGCCACGATGGCTTAGTTAACAGGTATCCAGGAAAAATATCCCATTCTCGATGGCTAACAAAAGCAAGTATAATCTTGCATAAGCCCGTCATATCAGCTAAAAGTATTTGCTGAGTATTGTGTATTCCAGTATAGCTTGAAATAAAAACAAGTCCAACTGGCAAACATAGGTCTAACAATTTTTGTAAATTTTTAACAAGCTAACGATACCTTCTTGCAGATTTTAAACTAGTAATAGATAACGTAATTCAACGCAACGATTATTTTGCTCACCCATAAAACTAGATTCTGTCGATGTTGTTGGGTGAAAGAGTGAGAGAACTGGCAGCCAGATGTGTTCAAGAAGCACGAAGCTCACCTAATACTGGAAAGCAGCCTCAAGTGTTTGAGGTCTGTTCTATCAATTTCGACGCAAGTAACTACTTTAAAGTTATATATTGGAATCAGAAGTTTTTCGATCCACCAATTTTTTAAAACATTTCTACTGAAAAATTAAATGCGGCAGTTGAGTGTCAAGAAAGTGACAATCTAATTTTTGCCGAGCTGCCATGTCATACTCAGGCGGTGCAACGAACTGTGAAAATAGTATCAGAAGCTTCCACGACTCTATGCGATAAAAAATCAATAGAAGGTTTAATGCAGACGAAACTTGAATCAAGCCGAGAGATTCACAGATTTGACAGTAAACAGGATTTTATGACCAAAAAATTACTTAAATATAATTTTGTGATTTTATTGGTTTATGCTGTATATGAACCAAAGTTTTATTTTTTTTTTGTGTAATCAAAAATGTGTTCAGTTTTAATTAATAATAATTGATAGTAAATAAAATATTAATATATAAAAATTGCTCAATTCTTAGGAGTTTCGGCGTGGGCTCAAGATGTGAATTTTTTAAACTTTTTCTTAAAATTTTTTTTAACGTAAAATAATATTGCTACACAGAAAAAAATCATTAAATTTCTCCAATCACCAAATTTGTTCTAAATTCATAATATCAAGCAAACAAGTTGTTGATTTTGTACCTATTTCCCAAATGATTATATTGATTACTAAAAATTTTAAAATTTAGAAAAAATATTTTCAATAAATTATATTTTTAATTTTAATTAAAAAAGTGATCAAAAAACTTTGCCATTTCAAAAAATTTGTTAATTTATTTAAATAAATATTGACA
Organism: Pollenia amentaria; assembly: GCA_943735925.1. NCBI lineage: Eukaryota > Metazoa > Arthropoda > Insecta > Diptera > Polleniidae > Pollenia > Pollenia amentaria. Next base: position 189,835,421 of record OX031008.1, on the reverse strand, counting down.
ATTCCCAACAACAATTCTACATATTTAAATTACTTTATTTTAAACGAAAAAAGTCAATTAAGATTTTTTGTTATTTAATTAAAATTTTAACTGAAAATTTATTTCAATACAACTAAAATGTTAATTAAATTAAATTTTTAATTTTCTTTCAACTAAAAAAATAATTGATTCAATTATCACATTATTAAAATTTAAATACTTTTTAAACAATTTTTTCTGTGTATTAGAATATGATTCGAGAAGTTTTATTTTTTTTCATACATCAGTGATCGTGTATGTCAATACATGGAGAAAATTGTTTTGAAAAAGAGTAACATTTTCACTTCAATTACGATAAACTACCAAATTTATATTTGTTACGAATTTGATATGATCCTTATTTTTTATGTTTATTGGTTTCGAAGATAGATGGGGTGACAAAGTAGTCCCGAAATAGCCGAATTTAAAAAAGGATCAGAAACCTGTCCACTTATTTCTTAAATGACCAACGATGGGTATTAAATTTGTTTGTATCTCTTTTGATTTGGGAGATATTCGGTTACCGAATTTACCCGTTTTTACCCTTCTAACCCACTTGGATTTAAATAAAAAATATATCGTGCACTTACGTCAGGTAATACCTTTCCAATTGTGTATTTATACCCACACCACAATAGTGGAGACAATATTATAAATTTGTTCTGATATGTGTAATACCTTAAAATATTGGTCCTAGACCCATCTTTAAGTACACCAGAATCACTGTCTGAGTTAATGCTGTCCATGTAACCTTGTGCTCAAAGTACGGGTAGCAGTTTTGATGAAATTTGGTACACAGGTTCTAATTGATACAAGAGCCAAGCCTAATGAAAATGGGCAGAATCGGTCCATTATTTCATACAAAATCCGTTTCATAAATCCTTTATTAACATGTTTTATTTGTTTTGACTCACGATAACGCATGTTCACAAGGAAAGAAATGCAATAAGGAATGCTCTGTTAAGAGGAATTTCTAAGTTCTTACGATCATATACGTCTTTTAACGGACATTTTAGAAGTATTTAGTTAAAAGTATTTTTAATAAAATACGAAGCTTAAACTCAAAACAGTTTATAAACATTTTTTTAAACTATATTTTTCAAAAATTTTCAAATATATAAGAACATTTTCCAATAGTGTCTTAAGAAAGTTTTCCTGTTTGGGTTGGTAATCGTGTGATTAATATTTTAAGTAATCATAATCACAAGTTACACGAACTGTGCATGCCAGCTGAACACCTCTATCAAATACTTCCTTTCTGCAATATCTTTAAAAATCTCTTTTTTTTTTTTTTTTTTTTTTTTTAAATCAACAGCTGATGATTTTAGTCCAAAAATTTAATACTTATTAAACTTCTTTAAAGTTGCCAAACCCTAAACTGACTCTTAACCCACCCAACACTTTTATTGCTAAATATTCATTGGGATTTTTTACTATTTAACTGGTCGCAGCAAATGTTTTTATACATTCTAGCTAAGCTTAAGGAAACTTTTATAATTAATTAAAGTTAAGTAAGATTCATGAAGCAACTATTAGTTGTTGTTTTGTAAATATATAAAATACCCCCATTTTAATACAACAAGACTTTGTTTGTATTTGTGTATTGCACTTGTTGTTTGTTTCACTTTATTTTAGTTGTCAAAAGTTTTGACTTAAAACTTAATTTCAAGTTAATTTTCCTTTCGCTTACGGATGTTTTTACGCATAATTTATGTTGTTTACATTGTTTATGAAAAACACACACACACACATACACATAGAAACTTAATCGATTGCAAAATGTCACTTAATCTTTGTGTAAAGAAAATAAGAAAACTTTTATGTTAAAGGATAATGCTACGCTAAATATTAGTAAAGAAAAACCAGTAATAAATTGTAATAGGTCAAGTCCAACCATTTGATACCCTACACCAACTGTATATACAGATAATTTTTCGAGAGTGTACCATATCATGGACCCGGTAAAACATAATATGTTAACAGGTTAATATTCATTTAAGAGTTATTTGTCCAAATTAATTAAATTATCTAGACACCAACATCAAATCTTATACATTTGTTTGTCTCATATTAATTTTAAGAGGAGATTTGTATGGGAGCAATGGTCAATCCTGGACCTACAAAAACAAAATTATCCATAACGTAGTAGCTTCTATAAAGGTCGCTAAATTTAATAGCAATACGTCAATGGCCGTGTGTGTTAAACGGCAAAGATTACTGAAGAGATAGTGTGGTTACTATCTAAACAAGTCAAATCGACCTGTCTGTGAACGTGGGTTCGGTCCCCCGGCCAGTCAAGAATGAAAAATTACCAATAAATTTTAATAATTTCATGATGTAAAATTCCTTTCCTTCAAAAAAATACTTTAATAAAAATTAAATTTGATGAACTTTAGCCTGAACAAAATAATAATATTTGGATTAAACATCCATAAACACTTCAATAAAATAACCACAATTATAACCAATTAAAATTTATAAGAAAGTTATGACATTTAAAGCAATTTTCGGTAGAAGTATTTGTATGGGAACTGTGGTCAAATATGGACCGATTTCCAAAAAAAATTTGTCATACTTTGCTCAAATGTTACATGGGCAGACGGACGGAGAAACATTGTATGATTGACTCATAAGAGCGAGTCAATCGGTATACCAAAAAATGGGTATAGAACGTTGATGTCGAAAATTAAATTATAGTTGTAAAGCGTGGTTTAATTTCATGGGCCGATGTTGATATTGAATAAAACACAAATCATTTAGGAAATTATTGTCATTTATTTTTATTATGATAATATTGGTATGGTTCAATTATGTATGGAACAAAATATCGACCAAATTCGACGGTCAAAAATTTTCGATGACGCTGAGGCATAATGCTGTTCATGTGCCGAATTATCTCATCCTTTAGCTTTTGAATTGTTGCTGGCTTATCGACGTACACCTTTTCTTTCAAATAACCCCAAAGAAAGAAGACCAACGGTGTCAAATCACATGATCTTGGCTTCCAATTGACATCGCCACTACGTGAGATAATACGGCCATTGAATTTGTCGAGCAAAAGAGACATTGTTTCGTTAGCTGTGTGATACGATAGCGAACACCATTCACAGTAACTGCCTGACCGGCCTCATTTTGGAAAAAATACGGCCCGATGATGCCGCCAGCCCATAAACCACACGAAACATTTACTCTTTGTGGGTGCTTTGGTTTTTCGACAATCACTCTTGGTTCATCATTCGCCTAAAAGTGGCAATTCTGCTTATTGACGTATACACTGAGGTGAAAATGTGCCTCATCACTGAAGATGATTTTCTTCGAAAATTGACGATATGTATTTAGATTTGAACGCCCATTTTCATAATAAGCCTGAATAACTTTAACGTGTTGCTCGATTGTGTATCTTTCCATGGTTCAAATTAAGTTAGTCTGAAATTGAGAAATGTAAAATTAAATGCAGAAAAAAACGTGCCGTTTAGGTGTGGTTCACAATTCAACATCGGCCACCCGTTATTTGTGAGTAGAAAAAAGTTGAGTTACCCAACAAACCATTCCTTTAGCGAAATATAATTGAACTGGAGCATGATTAAAACAATTATTTTTCTGTTTAATGACTCATGTCATCGTGAGCTAAAATGGGTATTTTCGGGATTGCGGGTAGAACCGACCTTTTTATGGACAACAATATTATAAACAACTCCCTTAAATTAATTTTTGTTCTAAATTGTAGAAGTAAAATGTTATAAAAGTTATCATAAAATATTTTTCGTATATAATTTTTCTTTTCTTTCGGTGGACTTATAAAAAAATTAATTATGCATGTTTGTTGGGTAGTGAAGCAAAAAAAAAAAATATTATTACATCCTCTATACATGTGTTATCGTCGCTGGCTAATTGTCGACTAAATGAAAGAGACTAAGAATGTGTGTGAATTTTTAACTAGCACTAATCACACTATGATATTCAATTAATTTAACATCAATGGTCTATAACCAATATTTGTTAGTGTTACACTCATCAGCACAAACACATTTTACCCATTTCAATATTGTGGTGTGAGAATAACCAGTGAAAGTGATATATTCGCTGTTCCGAATCTTTAATAACTTCCTCTGAGAAAAAGTATATTTTAGAAGGCTATATGGGTTCTATGATAAACAGTGAACTCTAGTATTAAAAACTATTGTCGTTTTATCCGTATTTAAGAACGCTTTATTTGTAATATAATGGACCGATTATTACAAATTTTTATGATTGTATTTCTAGTCATACAATAGATAACGGATATAAGAAAATAAAAATATGCTATGAAAGTTTTTCTAATCAGCGTTTCTTTTCTTTTAGCCTTCCTTTACCGCGCCAATTTTTGTAACACATATACCCGCGCGCGATCTCTCAGACCGAAAGTTTAAGCCGCTCTTTTATACTTTGTTTGAAACAAAACTTAAGCATATCACTTTTTTAACTTGATGATATAATAAAGCAGCTAAGGTATGCACAAAAATTATTTTCATTACTCATTCACTAAAAAAAATAAATGAAATTTTGCAATTTTAAAGACACTTTATGAAGAATACTTAAGTCACAGCTTTCAGCGTCAAAATAAAATTCAGGACATACCGCAAACGACCCGCGTATGTCTCATAGACCACATGTTACTAACTACAACAATACGCACGCCTCAAACAAACACGGTAAATTACCAAAAAAAATAAAGCTTATAATTCATCCCGCAGCGAACAGAAAACTCGACTTTCTAGCATCTCTGGAAAAATAAATATGTATGAAAAAGCATTTTTTCTTATACAGAATACTTTTTCCATTGGCAAATATTGAAAAAGACATGATGCTTTTTTTATTATACGATGTGTTCTTATATCAACTATCTATTGTATAAAACTTAATTGGACAATATATAAATAAAATATGAGGAGGGAGTAAAAACCGAATCGATCATCACAAAACCCGATGGAGTGGCTTCTTGTTTTACGCTTAATGCGTTTTAAAGTGTTCTCTGGAAGGCCGCTTTAAATGGGAGCTATAGTTAATTATGGACTGATGTTGGCAAAACTACGTAGTGTTATTTTAGCCATATGAAGCTAAATAGGACTAAATTTCTTGCAATATCAATATTTATCACGGTTTTCGGCGCATTGAAGTAACTTCCAGGAGTGGACTTTATATTGGTCATACGATAAATTATGGAACGTTTTTGTAGCAGCCGTGCTTAAATTAAGAATTCATGTTGGTTTCTAAAATTGTGGAAAACCCGAAGTACCCTATTTTGGTAGCCTATGGCGGCTTGACGGATATGTCTATAGACAACAAGTCCAAAACTTAAACCCAAATTCAATTTCGAAAACGTGCTTTCAGCAACAAATTTACAGTGATCGGCATAATTATTTTGACAAGAATAGAATAAAATCACTTATTTCTTTATAACCTTAAAAATCACTTATTTCTTTATAACCTTAAAAATGCTTTAATGAAAATACGGAAATATTTTTATTACTAACATATTGATAATTTGAAGAAAAAAAAAAACAAAACAATAAACATTTTCCATATTGACTTAAAAAGTTGTGAATAAAATTAAATTCTGACATTGGCATAAGTATTTTGACAAAGAAAAATTTTAAAAAAATAAACAAGGCTTAATGCATAGTATATAACTAGTATGCCGACTCTTTGACAGGTACATAATTCAACTGTCAGTGGTACATTTTTATGTTTGTATTAGTAAGATTTTTTTCAAATGTATTGGTGTATAAAACTATTTCCACCACTGAACATAGTTGCATAAAATCGTATAGAATGTGGCAACAATTTTTTTTTCCAAAATAAAATTTTCTTAGTTCAATAAATTTTCAATTTATTGAATGCTGGCTGCATTTATAAACTTTTAAAAGCCATGTTTGCTAAATTTTTATTCTGCAATATCGGATAATATATAAATAATTAATGATTTCAAATATTTTTTTATACCACAAAATGCTACTCTGCTGGCTTTAATAATATTAACAACAGAAAAAATTTAGTGTCAAAAAAATTTATTTAAAAATTTTTAGTTTGTGAAAAATAAAAACATTTTGTAAAAGCAAATTAGCAAAATGTATTGAAAAAAATTATTAATTATGTGTTTAAGTCATAAAATTTAACATGAAGTGTTATATTGTGAAAACTTTTAAATTAAAAAATTTCAAATTTTGTTTTGTTTTTGTTGTTCTTAAGTGTGTTGAATTCACACAGAACCTATATGTGTGATGAGAGTTATAAAAAAAAGAGAACGTTCTCACCAGTCGGCATACTAGTTATATACTATGGCTTAATGTTGCAAAAAAAGGAGTGAAGTTGATTATGCTTAAGTAGAAATAAAGCCCGCTTTGGCTTGAATGGCTTTTTGAAGCCGCAATGGTACTGAATCTACCAAAGATTGAAGAACTTCAGTAGGGACATCGTTCCAAAGAGTGGTGGTTTATTCTCTGTGGTTTTAATGAGATATTTCTCTTACGTTTTATATATGCCCGCACGTTTTTTTATCAACATTCAAGTCTGGACTTTGAGGTGGCCAATCCAATAAATTGACTACAATATTTCTAAAGAAGTTTTTGATTAATTTACTTGTGTGACTCGGAGCATTATCTTGTTGCAATAAAATTTATTCTCCTATCGGTTTGTCACCTGAGGGGAATGCGTTATCATTTAAAACTTTTAAATATTGATATTGGTTCATGGAACCATTGATCGGTACCAAATCACCCAAGCCACTGTGTGCAATGCATCCCCAGTACATAACGGAGCCCCCAGTATGGTTAACTTTTTCACAAACTGGCGCAGTTTTTTGTCTTTGAGGATATTGTGGAAGTCTTACAAAAATCTTCTTTTTCAATGAATTGTATTGGAATGAGCTTTCATCAGTTCAAAAAACTTTTGGACATGGGCATTAGCAAAAGCTGAACACTTGAGTTTATTTTGTTTTGATATGTATGGAAAATCTCTTGATACGGTTGTCTTAAAACATGTTTCTCTCAAGCGGCGCCAAATCGTCCGCTCACTAATTGAAGTACTGGATGACTTATTACATTCATCTGCGGCATCCTTAGGTTTTAACTGTTTTACATTTTCGCAAGATGATTCGGTTTTCACTTACAGTTGTTTTGCGTTTCGCGCCAGATCGCTGTCAATTTTGTACATCGTGTTTGTTTTAAATTTGTTTATTTGATAATAAACAGTTTGACGCGACAAATTGAACTAGTAAGCTAGGCTCTAACAATATTAGTTAACCTAGCAGTTGTCCACATACTCGTATTTTCAATGATGAATCAAAATTATAAAGAAAGACACAAAAAATAATTAGAAAAATTTTAGTTGACCTTTAGTTGCAAAGAACACGCAACAAAAATTATATGAAGTGCATATCAAAATATAGGGTGATCCATTTCGAGGTTCCCTTCTTTTTTAAAAAAAAAAAAAAACACAGAAAATTCAAATTTAATGGGGAATGTTTATTAACATTTGAAAGAACATTCTTTGGCATTTATTTTTTGAAGATTATGCCTATCAAATGTTGGCCGTTGCTACGTCGCAGATGGTCCATCCGTTGAGTCCAATTTTCGATGACTCGTTCGAGCATTTCGACTGGTAACAGGCGAATGACGCGCGTGATGTTTTCCTCCAAGGCCTGAATCGAAGCGGGTTTGTCCGCATAAACTGAAGACTATACATTAGTGTGTCCCATTAAAAAAAAAATTTTGGGGATCATTCTTAATTTGAATACTCATAAGGCTAAGAATTTTTGAGATTTTTTTCCGATTTTTCGGAGGTGGTTTAGAGGTCGCGCAAATTGATTTTGTACCAAAAATCGACCTTTTTGGGTTTTTTTTTTATTTCGGTTGAAAATTGGTAAAAAAATAGATATTTCTTCAGCTTCTGAGTCAATATTCTTAAAGAAAATTTTCCGATCTTTAATTTTATGTGCATAAATAATAAGTTTCGTCAGGGATTTTCCACATTTTGATACATTATATATAAGTTTTTCGTAAATTTTCAGCAAATATGAAAAAAAATGCTTTATAACTTTTAAAATTTGTATTACGACTAAAAAAACTAATGATGCAGTTTAAAAGATTATCAAGTTTTAAATAAAATAGCAAAAAAAATAAATGAATTTTCTCTCACCGTTCTCGAGTTATACCCTTTTAAAGCTTTGTACACATTGTATGAAATGTATAATACTATAAGGTGTGAACTAGGTTTGCATTGCTTTAAACTTTAAATAATTGGATTTAGAAAATGTTTTCCAAATAAAATAATAGTTACTTACCAGTCATACATAACAATAACATATGTAATTATTACAAGAAGTCCCGTCTTTTTAATTAAAATATTTTGTTAATCTGAAGTTTTATTGCTTCGGTAAGTTGAAATTATAATAAAGTAGTCCAAGAAATATTGGGTAATATTTTTTTAAAATAGATATGCCTTTGTCGAATACAAGGAATGTGTGGTGTGTGGGCAAAATGATTGATGACCTTGATACTGCCAAACCGCCGACAAAAAACCAAATACTGCTTTTGGAAATAGTGCACTTTTCCACTAAATGCAATTTAAAAAATCTTTGCAGTATTTGGTTTTTTGTCGGCGGTTTGGCAGTATCAAGGTCATCAATCATTTTGCCCACACACCACACATTCCTTGTATTCGACAAAGGCATATCTATTTTAAAAAAATATTACCCAATATTTCTTGGACTACTTTATGATAATTTCAACTTACCGAAGCAATAAAACTTCAGATTAACAAAATATTTTAATTAAAAAGACGGGACTTCTTGTAATAATTACATATGTTATTGTTATGTATGACTGGTAAGTAACTATTATTTTATTTGGAAAACATTTTCTAAATCCAATTATTTAAAGTTTAAAGCAATGCAAACCTAGTTCACACCTTATAGTATTATACATTTCATACAATGTGTACAAAGCTTTAAAAGGGTATAACTCGAGAACGGTGAGAGAAAATTCATTTATTTTTTTTGCTATTTTATTTAAAACTTGATAATCTTTTAAACTGCATCATTAGTTTTTTTAGTCTTAATACAAATTTTAAAAGTTATAAAGCATTTTTTTTCATATTTGCTGAAAATTTACGAAAAACTTATATATAATGTATCAAAATGTGGAAAATCCCTGACGAAACTTATTATTTATGCACATAAAATTAAAGATCGGAAAATTTTCTTTAAGAATATTGACTCAGAAGCTGAAGAAATATCTATTTTTTTACCAATTTTCAACCGAAATAAAAAAAAACCCAAAAAGGTCGATTTTTGGTACAAAATCAATTTGCGCGACCTCTAAACCACCTCCGAAAAATCGGAAAAAAATCTCAAAAATTCTTAGCCTTATGAGTATTCAAATTAAGAATGATCCCCAAAATTTTTTTTTTAATGGGACACACTACTGTATACTTATATCCAAGGCGAGAAAATGTTAAAAAAAACTTTTAGAAAATGAAATTTATTAACAGTATGAAATTTTATTAAAAACTGCACAAATTTATGCGGCCCGCAATATCCCTGATGTAAGCAAAATACAAGCGATTTTATTTCTATGCTTTGCTCTGAGAGAAAAAAATTAGATCAGTTTATTTCTTAAAGTTTAGGAAATCTGAGGTTCAAAATTATTATTTTTTCAGCAGTTTTCTGCAAAAATTTGTTTCAGATATTTCGTTAGATTAACATGTAATTACCAAACATTTACGCTATAGAATTTTCATCTTGGGATCATTAAATTCAAATTTTTTAGATGACAATGTAAAATTTCCTTATACTTTTATACGTAATAAAAAAATGGGAAATAAATTTTATAATCAACAGGATTAGGGCATTTCTAAGATTCCCTAAATTTTAAGTTTTTACAAAAAATGTAAGACGTTACTTAAGACAAAAGTTATACATTTCCATACGAAATCTCCTTTTAAGTGCAACTATCAATAAATGCAACTCTTCAAAATTTATAATAGTTTATAAAACAAAATTTAAGCTTAAATAAAGTTGAAAACATTTTAAAAAAATCCTAAACAAAATGCCGAAAAATGTTTAAGGAAAGTTTTGCAGCTAAATCAAAAATTTTAATGCTAAATTAAACTGCAGAAATGTTAAAAGGTCACACTGATACTTTTATTTTAATACTTTTAGATTTCGTTTTTCTCACTCTTTTTGCGCTTTTACTTAGTAATTCATAGTTAAGAATATCAAATTGTTTAGCTTCCCACTCCTAATTATTTAATAATAAGCAAAACGATAAGATCTCTCCGAGTTTATTTACATGTTAAATTTGAATCCACTGCAGTGAACACTTTCTAATTTGTGTAATGGGAACGAAATTATCTTGATATTGCATTGACCCATTCTAGTTGTCAATAATTTTCGCACGATTATTTGACAATTGCTGCAATTGGAATGCTTAAAGTCGACTTGAGTAATTTTCATAATTTCTTTTTGTGGCGGCACAATATTTCTAAAGTTTTTTGTTATTTACTTTACTAAAAGAACATTTTATTTTGCATTAAAGACAAAGAGTATTTTTTAATAAAAATTTATTTTATTATGTTAATTTTCTGCATTTTTTACACTTTTGTATTTTTGTTTTCTTTTGAAATTTATTAACAATATATTCGTGAAATATTCTCTTGACTATGGCGAATACTAATATGAATACGAATGTCGTAAGATAGGCGAATACTCGGCAATTCGAATACGAGTATCTGTAACATCAGTAGTATACATGTTTATAAAAAATAAAATTATTAAGAATAACTTTGCACTTAGTTTATGCATAAAAAATATCTGAACATATTAACTGGACTAAAAATCTTTATTGTTTTTGTAGTTGGTTTTTGGAACCAATTCTAGATATGTGTAAAAAAATTGTTCAACCCTAGGATTACCGTCTTGGTCTGGCCAGACCAAATTTTTGTTTTGCTTATAATATTTTACGAATATGACAAAAAATCAAAAAAACTGGGACGTGAATTCCATAAATGATATAGGATGAATCGAATGAAATTTATTTGGATTCGATTGGAGCAAATTAGTGGGGTGACATTCAATATTTATGTAAAAGCGTATGAAATTACCCTCTTGGTCAGACCACACAGAAAAAAGTGTTTTATCAATTAATAAAATGGTTTAAAAAGTATTTAAATTGAATTAATGTGATAATTGAACCAATTATTTTTTTTAGTTGAAAGAAAATTACAAATTTAATTTTGATTTAATTAACATTTTAGTTGTTTTGAAATAAATTTTCAATTAAAATTTTACTTAAATAACAAAAAATCTTAATTGACTTTTTTCGTTTAAAATAAAATAATTTAAACATGTAGAATTGTTGTTGGGAATTGTCAATATTTATTTAAATAAATTAACACATTGTTTGAAATGGCAAAGTTTTTTGATCACTTTTTTAATTAAAATTTAAAAATATTCTTTATTGAAAATATTCTTCCAAAATTTTAAAATTTTTAGTAATCAATATAATCATTTTGGTAATAGGTGCCAAGTCAACAACTTGTTTGTTGATATAATGAATTTGGAATAAATTTAGTAATTGGAGAAATTTTGTGCAGAACAAATTTTTTTTTTGGTTTCCAATATCTTTCCAATAGAAAAAATATCAAAAAAACCGAAATGTGAGTTCTATAAATGATTTGTTCTGAATCGAATGAAGCAAGTTTGAATCAAATCAGAAAACTACGGCCCATTATGCGCTTAGTTCAATTGAACTACACAAACCAAACGCAAAACTCGTTTCAGCTGTGGTTGATGCAATGTGCGAAACTAAAGACTACATATTCGATGACTTGCATGTGAAATAAAATAATGAAATAATAAAATTATATAATTAATTCAAATTATCTAAAATAATAAGCATGCGTTCAATAAGAAATATATTAATTTACTTTTTATTTAATTGGGTTTATTAGCGGTTCTCCTTGTGGTCTGGCTAGACCAAGAGGATGACTTAGTGGTAAACAGTTACCGAGAATTTAAGGGTTAATATAAAATAGCAAAATGTTCATTACGGGAAACGATTTAAATAAATAACATTCAGTTACTGTAAAACATTTTTGAGTGTAGCTGTTGGTGTGTTTTATTTCACTTTACTTTGAAACCGAAAAGTAGATTGATAAACCTTAGGCATTTAAAAATAAAAAATAACTAAAAGTAAATTACTCATATATTTAATTTTGTCACTTGTACCCCTTAGCTTTTTAGCCGCTCACAAATAATTGCATCTTGGTAAGAATATTAAAAAATATTCTTAGGCACTATAGGACTTGAAAATGAGCCAAAAGGTATTTTGTTGGAGATGTAGCGTGGATTTTGCTCACTCACGTCATCTTGGCGTACTACTTCGCTTATTATATATATTTATAATATATATTTGTAATAAACTGTGTGTTGATATTTTACTTCCAACTCTGTAGACGCGATGGCACTTTGCCTAACTCTTTTGACAAGAACATTATCAGTAAGAACAAACGTAGTGTAAAACAATTAGAAATTGTCGTGTTCATAAACGATTATTTCATTTAAAAAGCGTTTGTAAGGGAAAATTTTCATAGAAAGTTTTCTTGTAAATAGGCTTTCCAGATCGAAATCGGTTAAATCTTGATATTCAAAAGTAAAAGCTTGATTCTTCTTGACACCTAAAAAAATCAATAAAATTGCCCAGTAAATTAATTATTTATACCCTTCCACACACTTATTGTCTTTATATAAGTTTGTTAACCGGTTTGTAATTTTTACAATATTGGTCCAAGACCCATAGAAATATGTATTCTGGTATCCGACGGCTTGTCTGGTCGTGTGTATATTGAAATGGGGGTTTTAATGATCCCAGATATGAGGCGCACTTAGGTTGTTATATATTTAAATCGTGTATAGTCCGGAACAGTTTGTAATGAAAATGCAGTACAATGTAAATCCAAAATGTTTTATCTAAAGCCAACTAATGTGTTATGCTACAAATAAGACTCTAATAGTGTTTCTGACAAACATTCTTCTATTAGCAATTCAAAGTGTAATATTGCTTGTGATACAAATTCCCATAGCTCATTCCAGCAACTATTTTCCCCAATTTTTATTTTAAATACATTTTAACTGCATTCCAAACCAAATATAAATAACATTATCTATTATAGTTATTGTTTTCTTGATTTTTCTTGACAATTTAATGGAAAAAGTTTGTAAAATTCCGGTTTAGCCTGACAAATTATATGTTTTCTTTATTTTCGCCACGCATTTAAAATGCTTGCCAATCAAGCCAAATCCAACATGTCTGGCAGCCCCAGTTGTCACCTTTATTAAATTTAAAATACTTTTCAATCAAACTAGTTACGTCCATTGTACAAAACACAATAACATTCCTAAACTTAAGTAATCATATCTTGATAGTAGACAGCACTACAAACTTTTTATATCTAAAACCATTATCTAGTTGGCATGTCATCATATATTAAGTCTGCTGATTGATAAGGTTAACCTTCATTAAAATAACATTAAATACCGACCATTACATTAGCTTAATAAAATATAAAAGGGAAACTATAAACTAAGTTCTATATTTTAATATTTAAATGAAAATTTTGAAGAAAACCAGTGAGGCATTTAATTTGTTAACTTATCTTTTTGTTTACCTTATTTCTGAAAGCCCAAAACACTTAACTCAATTTGTATTTGGCATTAATTAGTCGACTATTAAGCTTCACAGTTAAACAACTAAGACCTTTCATAATTAAGTTTTGGAACTTTTACATAAATGCCTAAAATGTCACCTTAATTTAAATTAACCCCACAAAAAACAAAAAAATAATTGGCCTTTAGAATTTGTAATACAAAGTCATGGTTGTTTGGTAGGTTTTAATGGATTTGTTTGTGTTCGGATTACATGTGTGCATTTTGTAAAAGTATTTGATAAGTTTTCGCTCTCATAGTTAAGATTGTTTTAAGGCTTATTGTTCGTAACACATCTGGGTTGTTTTGTTTATATTTCTTGTTATTCCTTTAATAAATTGTAGCAAATAAATAAAATCGTTTTCGTTGCCGTTGCTAGATCTGACTCTTCTTGACATTTATCGGTATAATCGTCTATACGCAGCAACATCATTATTGTCGCTGCTTTCAGAGGCCCAAAAAGATAAACGACAACTTTCACTTTTCACGACAACTTTCACTTTCACAAAGGCTAGAACACTAGCACACACACACTTTCATACTTAAATAAACTTAAGAAGAAAAACAAATTAAATAACAACAGCAGAAACAGCAAAAACAATAATTATATGTTTCCTCTTGTACTCTTGTGTTTTGTTTCTTTATTTTTTTTTTATTTTGCTATTTTCTTTTCCCTTTTTTTAGTTTTTCATAAACACTCTGTTTGCCCATGCTGTTGGAAGAAATTATTGTTGTATTTGTAATTAATGTTGCTATTGAGCTATTTAATATTTGGACGAGAAAGCAACGAACGAGAAACAAACAAAAAAAAATAAATTTTTCAATACAAAAAGCTTAACGAAGAATGAAGGCCAACATAGTTGTCACCGTTGATGGCAACAAACATTGACAGCAACTACAACAACAACTACACATAATAAAATGGTGGCAATGTCGTCAAAATAAGCGAAAATTTGTTACTAAAAGCGCGGAGACTTTTCTTTATCTTATATTTTTTGGCTTAATATTTGTTGCTGTTGTTGGCATTTTTAATAAATTTGCCGACAAGTTTTTTGGTCAAGATAAACAGTTTTTGCGTGTCAAACAAGAAGCATTAAAGGACAGATTTTCTTTTTGTTGCTGGCCTTGTTTCCGTAGTTGCTGTGGATGTTATTATTTTTTTCAAGCCTTAAAGTATGTAACGTCAATTCAAAGTTAAACGCAATAGGCGAAGGCGAATTTTAGCGGACGCTACCACAGCAGTAATTTTTTAACGAAATTTCGATGTTGGCAATTATAATTTAGCAATGCTATTTGAGGGATTTTAGAATAAAAGGTGCAAATAAATCTTCAGTTTCTAAACGGATAATACGACACCTCGGCCATACGTAAACTGCAAAAGGTTTTTAATTCCTTATTTGTTTTTTTAAAGTGTAGGGGATTTCTAAAGAATCAAGAATCGAAAATTTCAGATTCTTTAAAAATTAGACCATTCAAAAAAACCTAAATTTATAAAAAAAAAAATAAGTTAAATGGAATGAATGTATGCTATAATAAGCTGTGTTCGTTTACCCCAAAATTTGCAAAAATTTGTACAAATTTGTACTGGATTTAACTGAACTGCATTCGTTTACACAGAAATTTGCAAAAGAGAGCACCTACTGAGAGAGTAAAGTGACAGTTGTCAGACTAAGAGCCTGCAAATATTTACTGAACAAATTTTTGCCAGTAAAATCCAGTAGAAAACTAAAACAAATGATTCAATCAGGGATGCAAAATAAGAATTTTCTAATTGTACCAACATGTTAATAAAATTGTACTTTTTAGCCCCCAATTGTACCAAAAGTTTTTTGATGCAATTTTTTTTTTTTTTTTAATTTTTATTTTAACAACAAAAACTTCGGTCATAACAATTTACTAAAACATTAACTAATATTTTTAATAAAAGCTTACAGTTTTTACATATTTAAATAAAATTTAAAAAAAAAAAATTCACTTGTACGTTAAAATAACGTAAAAAACTAAAAATATATAAATATTTTTATCTATTTTATAAATTTTTAAATGTTTAAGGGCCATTATTACAACTTACAAATAGTTATTTTAAGGATGCTATCTGACAGATAAATAGTTTTTGGTTATTACAAGTTAACATTAACCTAAAAAGTGACTGATAAGCTAACATCAGGTTTGTCCTCATGGTAACTTTACAAGTGAACTTTAAGAACTTGAAGATGCCATATTTTCTGCTGAAGATATGGTAACTTCAATGACAGTTTTATGTCATATTAAATTATTTAAACTTTTAAAATTAAAAAAATGGACAACAGACAGCGTTTATTTTATTTAGATGAGATTGAAAATATTTTTGAAAGCTTTCAGACTCAAAATAGAAGACCAAAAACATTTCGAGAACAAATAGATTATTTTGTGTCGTTGCCATTACGTATTTTAAACAACCAAAAGAAGTCGGTATATACTGCAATGTTGCCACAGTATATAAATTAAATTTTTTACTTTATCGGACAGTTGTAATAATGGAAAAAACTTATTGGTCACTTCATCGTTCAATATAGCTATTGTTCACGTTAACTATCAGCAACTTTATCATTAGGTTGTAATAATGGCCCTAATAGTTACAAAACGTCCTTCAATTGAGATAATCATATGTGACCACACATGTCAGAAAATTTTAAAATTTAAAAAATTATTTATGTATGTGTATGTGTGTAGGCAATAAAATGAACAAACTCAAATAAATAAATTATTAATAGTACAAAAAGAAGATACTAAACAAATACTGAGGATAAATATTTTAGCGTATAATACGATTTGGACTTAAGAGTGGATTCTGGTACCTAAAAGGGTGTAGAATAAGATGAAATGACTAAGATTTCTGATAAAAATTTATTTACCCCATAAAAACGTACAAAACGAACGTGGGAAAATCGATAAAAATGGGGAAAACATTAATATTTGAAACTTTAAATGCGTTTTTCTCAAAACTTCTTTTTCACACACTAGGTCCCTTTTCTCGAAGAAGGTTACATATGTTATAATATAGTAATCATTTATAATATAAGTAAAACAAAAGTGATAAACTGGGAAATTGTATACATTGTGCCATATATGCAATTGGTGTACCATTATACTTTTTAAAACTCAATCGTACCAAAAATGGTACAATTGTACCCTCTTTTGCATCCCTTGATACAATTAAGTAAACAAACAGAAGTAGACAAACAAGAAGCCTACAATTTGTAATAAAAACATTAAAAAGAACAAACAACACTGAATTAAAAGTGCAGCAAAAAAAAATATGATTATTTTCAACGTGAAACAAATTAAATAACGCATATCGATGCCTTACTTTCTCAACCTCGTATCTTAAAAAAATACGGTTTTGACTTTTTCATATAAAACGATTGATATTTTTGTGTTCTATTTATGAAACAACTTATTATTTCAATAATTTATTAGTATTAACAGAATTGAGACAAAGTATTATATGAAAAAGTCAAAACCGTATTTTTTTAAGATACGAGGTTGAGAAAGTAAGTCATCGATATAATACAACAATAAGCTTTTTTGTGATCATCTGTTTTGATTAACCTGAAAGTTTTTGTAATTTTTCCATTCGCTTACTTTCTTGTGCAAAAGACATTTTGGAGAGTAAAATTTTGTAATTGTCCAAAATTTACTCACCTACTGGATTTTACTGGAAAAGTAAACATACGGACCTTTAATTTGTGATTTTGAAAAAAAAAAAAATTCCGGGCTTTTGTTGTGACAAGAATAACGAAAATTTTTACGAAAAATACCACCATTATTTAATTAGAAAAAACATTTTAGAATTCTGGATTTATTTATTATTAAGCCTCGCACACAATAGGCAGTAACATATTCACTGGTGTTCATAATAGAGCAACAATTTTTTCACAACCACACGCATTTTCCATTAAGAAACCGATTGCAAATTTTCCACACAACAATATTATGAATTTATTATTATTTTTTAAACCATTATTATTATTATTTTTTAACCATTTACATTAATAACTAAATAAAATTATTATTAACTTCATAAACACTTTTAAAAAAAAAAAATAAAGTTACATATTTGTTCGAAAAATTAAAGGAAAATATATGAAATACTTTGGGAAGAAATAATATAGAAGAAAAAACTAAATTGTTGCTAGGATTATGTACGAGGCTTTAAAGATCTCATTACAATTTAAAGATGTGATTTAAAATATCAGAATACAAAATGAGGAAAAGATAATTTCACTAGATGTAATATCATTATTCCCTAGTATTCCTATAGATTAGCATTAGGTATTATAGAAGAAAAATGGAATATAATTAGGGAACATGCGAAAAATAATTATTTTTGATAATTCTCAAATTATTCATAGATGATATTTCACAATATAATAACAAAATATATTCTCAACAAAAAGGATCACCTATGGATTCTCCAGCTTCACCAGTTGTAGCTAAAATATAGTTATGGAGGAGCCACTTGATACATGTATTAGAAGATTACCTATTGAACCAAAACTTATAACAAAATATGTAGATGATTTATTTTGTATTATTTCAGAAAGTGAAATAGAAAATATGTTAAACATAGAACTCTTCCCACCGGAATATTAAATTTACCAGTGATAAGAAATGTTATTATAAACTTTCATATTTAAATACATTAATAATAAGAAAGGCAAATTACTTATTAGTAGATTGGTACCAAGACCCAATATTTTAGAGAGAATTATTAATTACACAAGGGAAAAAAATTTAACTTTTTTATGTTCATTGGAACTTTGATGCAATTTTTTTTTTACTAAATTGAGGTTGCGGATTTCGAATCTAGTCTCCGTTTTTCTCCATCTGCTCGCATTTTTAAGTTCCAGTTACTAATCGAATTTTTGACTTTTTTGAAAGTTCAAAAAATCATAACTTTACTTCCTCTTCATTAAGTGATTTTTTTTTTTAAAGATGTAAAAGTAAGTTTTGAAACACAGTAAAATATTTTTAAATCACCAAAAAAAAATAATGAGAAATGATTGTTTACATAAAAAAAATTCAAAATTTTGTATATATAAAATCAAGAAAAATTTAAAATGGGAAAAAGTTTAAGACTTTAACTTTTGCATAAAGTTATAGAACCTATGAACAAAATAAGAAATAAATCATACAAATCGATGAAAGTGTTTCAGTTTTGAAGGTACCTCATTATAAAGTGAAGGAACAAACCATTTTTATCAATTCAGTTTTTTCAGTAAATTGTGAATAAAATCAAAATTTGTGCACCGATAACAATTAAATACAGCCCATTTTATTCGAAATATATTAAATGAAAGGTTTTAAGATCAACACTGAGATTTTTATGGCATTTTTATTTTTTATGATTTTTTAAAGAACAATAATATTATTTTTATTTTTTAATTTTTCTTTTTTTTCAATACTTATCCATATTCAATCCTGAATTCGAACTTGAAATAATTGATTATGATTGATTTAATACTGTGCTTACATTATGCACCAGAAATATCTCTATGAAATATTTACCTTTTAGCTTACATGGTGTAATAGCTATATCGCCAAATCTTTATTTTGGGAGGAAAATGGCCCATTAAGAACTTCTATGGCTAACTTTTAAACCAATATTCTGTTAGTAAATAGGAACTTAAAAGGAGTAAGAGGTTATTTTGTATATCCCTCTATTTGAGGTTATTTTTTTTGCTCATATATCAGTAATTTATTAAGCTATTTCGCTAAATTTACAAAGCAAAAATCTTTGAACTGCTTGTTATAACAGTAGAGATAACAACCAAATGGATAGAAGAATATTGTTTAATCAACTTATAAGTGTCCGAAATATGTATACTTGATGGCATCTAGGAATAATATTTGAGAAATTAGAAACGAAATGAAAAATTCATAATCATACACCATTTCAACCTGTCATTCGATATTGTCTATGCACCACCACCACAGAATTGCTGGTAACAACACGTTTTATTACCCACACATATACAGGAATATGGTGAATCCTGAAAAGACGGACCTTATACTCTTCACGAATAAATAAAGAATTGATCCTTGTAGAAAACCTAAACTAGGGGGTACGCGCCTAGAACTTAAACAAAACACAAAGTACCTGGCAATAATATTGGATAGCAAACAGTCGTGGAAAATACATGTAGAAGAAAGGGTGAAAAAGGCAACAAACGAGCTCTTACACATTGGATCTACACAGCGGTGGCGAGACACATTTTACTCAACGGAATACGGTATTGGATAAGATATCATACCGAAATAAGCTACAGGGTACTCAACGACTCGCTGAGCTTAGAATCACCGGAGCTCTGCGTAGCACACCGACTGCGGCGCTAGATGTAGTCCTGAACCTACAACCGATTCTTCTAGTAGCGGAAGGGACTGTAAGGAAATCTGAGATCCGCTTAACCGTACGATTCATAACCAGCAAAACTCCTTTAATTTCATAACCAGGTACCCGGGTACCCGAAGTAGGTTGTTTTGCGTTTATTGAAATAAAATAATATTTTCCTGTAAATATTTTTGTTGTTGATTATATTTTGCGTTCTCAACTGTACAAATTTGATATTTGGAAAAAAAACTGGTTTCTGTTCGTATATAAGTACCTAAAGCGACACAAGTAGGCAGAAACTGGTTTTATGTAAGGGTTGTTTATTTGCTTATTTTGCTTATTTTCGGTACCTACTTGCTTAATTGCTTTTGAATTAGGTAGCAGATGTTCATTTGTGTCGTAAAATTGAAATATTTCATTTGCTTCGCCAGTCTGTGTTGAATATTTGAACAGTGAAGTTGGTGAAAAATGAGCCGCAACGACCGATATTTGTCTACAAGGGAATACTGGAATTTGAGTGATGAAGCAAGAAGCAATATTCCGCGCCACCATGGGAATAAACAGGTTTTTCGATTTGCTGCGTTTTATGCGGTTTGACGACCCCAGAACACGGGTAGAGCGGCAGCGTCAAGACAAAGCGGCGCCAATTCGCGATATTTGGATAATGCTCAATGCAAATCTTGCCAGATATTATGTGCCATCAGAATATTTGACCATTGATGAACAATTATATCCATACCGTGGTAGAACCAAATTCACCCAATATATACCCTCGAAGCCAGCAAAATATGGCATAAAAGTATGGTGGATTTGCGATGCCAAAAACTCATATCCACTTCATGGCCAAATATATACTGGCAAACAAGAAACTGGTCGTGAAGTTGGTGTTGGCGAAAGAGTGGTGAGAGATTTAGTTGGGCCATACTACGGTAGCGGACGAAATATAACAATGGATAATTTTTTTACGACGCTGCCGTTGGCTAGGCAACTAAAAGTAGAAAAGCTCAGCATTGTGGGTACACTCCGCCGCAACAAAGCTTACATCCCTGCGGAGATGAAAGAAGACAAAAAAAAGACGTTGGTTCAAGTTTATTTGGCTTCTACGACAACGTAACACTGCTCTCATATAAGCAGCGGAAGTCCAACTCGGTCATCCTTCTTTCTAGTATGCATGATGATGCACAAATTGACGAGAATGGGAAACCAGAAATTATAAATTTTTATAATCAAACAAAAGGTGGGGTGGACGTAAGGGACCAAACGCTCCAAGAATACACGACCCAGCGACAAACAAGAAGTTGGCCGATGGCATTTTTCTATAACATCATTGATGTGAGCGCATTTGCATCACACATCATATATTATGGAAATAATCCAACTGCACGATACACCACGACGCGCAGGAAGAATTTCCTGCGTCAACTGGCAGAAAACCTGTGCATTCCTGTTATAGAAAATAGAATTTCAAATGTGCAAAGCGTGCGCCAATTTTCAACAAAAAATGCAATTGAAAGCATCATCGGAAGGCCGTTGGAGAGTGTGCTTTGTGCTGCAGGTCCATCAACATCTCCGTCAGCACGACAAAGGGGCAGAAAAGTACATACGGGCGTGTGCTACATGTGCAAACTTCCTCCAAATAAGCGCAGAAGAAAAACTAGAAAAAATTGCAGCATATGTAGCACGCCGATATGCGATGAGCACGCCATAACAATTACTAAATGCTACAATTGCCACAATAACAACGATAGTGATTCGGATGAATTATAATATAATATATATAAAATATGATAAAATAAATAAAAAAGACATTTATTTCCAATAAAAACAACACAAAAAAAACGTTTTTTCATTTACATGTCAGGCATTTACATAGGAATTGCATTAGGGGACCCGGGGACCCGGTTGTGTGTTTATGGGGGTAAAACATTTAAAATCATTTTTTAAAGAAAATATTGAAAATATTTTGAATTTTTTCGTATTTAAATCTTAGTTTAGCCAAAATCTCTCATGATTCGGAGTTTTATGTCCATATCTCAAAAATTATAGGCACAGCAGCACTTTAAAGTCAAAAAAGGTACACGGGTACCCGGTTATGAATCGTAGGGTTAACCCTAACGGGACAACTTGTGTTTATATTTTATGGTTACGGTAGTATTGTGAGGGATATTTACTGTAGCAGCGACTACATCATTCCGAGACTGATTTTTAATAGAAAGCCGCGTAACACTCAAGAAGAGGATGGCTAGTCGGTGGGACTCCGATCTAATTAAAGGACTTTCAGTTTTTACATGGATGGTTCCAAAATGGAGCTGCAGTTTACTGTCAGTTATAAGCTTCCCGATTACTGTAGTATTTTCTTTGCGGCCAAAAAGCCTGCTGACTTAGCTGTTTATTTCTTTATAGATAGTCAGACTGCGATCAAGGCGATATCCCATGAATATACACACTCTTCGATCATCCAGGAGTGTAAGGACTCAATGGAGGGACTTGGTGCTAACAGAAGAGTATACATCTATTGGGTCCGCGGCCACTAAGGTATAGAAGGTAACGAGGTGGCTGACGAATTAGCGAAACTGGGGGTTCAATTACCGTACTACAGAGTAATCGACATACCAATTCGTAATATTAAGAGATATACAGACTCTACTATATAGAGGAAATCTGAGGCGGATTGGAGAAACACCGAAACGTGCAAGGTATCCACTGCTGTGTGGGGATCCTATAATCCAAAGTCGACTTAACTGCTCCTGTCGGTACTGAGGAGTGACTGTAGGCTTTTCGTTGGTCTTATAAAGGGTCACTGGTGGACGGCAGTATACGCCAAAAGGGCGAGGCAACTGGCCATTGAGACTCCTGACATTCGCCAAGTAGAGGAGAGTACTATGGGTGTTATCACATCGAACAAACCTTTTCAACTGAGGGTTATCGTACATCTTGGTAATGCTAGGGATCAAGTCGGTCTAAGCGGGGTCTTTATGACCGGTCACCTAACCTTACCCATTTAACCTATGGTGAACCGTTTTCAAGTTATTCCAATATTTGTAGCGGAAGTGCCTTAATTTTGGACATAACGTTATATCGCGAAAAGTCAAGCAGACATAACAAAAACTAACTGCAGATTTGGATTCAGCATCCCAAATATCCTTTAAAACATTATACAGTTCTTAATCAACAAAAGCCTTGGTCCCATGTATTATTTTTCAAAACAACCGAGAATAGTTATTATAAATACAGCCAAAAATAACTTCCAAAGAAAATTAATTTGCAAATTGTTTGGACAGTACAAAGGACATAGGGAAAGTCTGGTGAATACGGTTACTGAACCTTAAATTTGCAAGTCTTTAACTTATGTACCAATAATTTCTTAAAGATTGGAAAATTCTAATATTTATGATATTAATAATTACAGAATGGCTCATAAAACATATAATACATTAGCTAGATTATTTAGTAAAATGAAATATAGTACAGAAAAATAAGATAGATTTAATATCTTTATAAGATACCTTGCAGGGGTAAAGATATTGAGTAAAATATATATAGGTACCACAAAGAACAAATTAAAAACTAGAATAGCAGGACATAGATCTGATCAAAATTACAAAAATTCATAATCTCAGAAAACTGCTTTGGCATCACATTGTGGCAATTTCAATCATGCACCAGATTTTGAAAAAATAACAATTTTTAATACAGAAACCAACTAAAACGACGCTTTAGGTTAGAAATGTTACAAACTATCAACGTACCATTAGAACAAAGAACTACCTTCAAAACAGATACAGACAATGAAGCTCAATATTAAAGACATTTAATTTATAAAAATAGGATAGGAAATTAATTAAGCTTATAAAATTGGAATATTACCATTTTTATGTCCTGTCTATAGTTTTCATTATTTTTCAAGGTTTACAAATTTGTTGTTTTATTAAAAATTTTGTGTCAAAAAAATGTCTTTTAGAAATTAAAAAACCAAATATCTCTGAGGAAGCTATCCATTGTGATAGCGATATATTGGATAAATAGTAAATAATAATGTTTTAAAAAATTGACCTTGAGCTTAAAGATTTATTGCTATATGAATGTTATTCATTAATTCTGTTCAGAAAACTTCAAATGAATTTGCATTAAATATAACTGCAATTTTCTTAGTTTCTTTTACAACAAATCTGGAATGTATTCCAAAATTATTTAAAATCTTATATAGTTTGGAAATGTAAACACAATTAAAAATTTTATAAAGTATACTCTAACTAAAGTATACTTTAAACGCTTATGGACATACACATTTTTAGAGCTGAAAATTTTTAACTGAGAATACATAGATACATTATTTTCGGCCCATTTAATCTTAAGACCTTAAGAACTAAAGATATCGACCGCTTTTTCCGAAATCATCGTAAGAACAACAAGACGATTTTTACAGGACAAAGTTTGTTCTAATTATGTATTTTTAAATATATCCAAAAACCCAAATATGTTTTTGTGCACGCTTTTAGATACACAGAAAAATATATCTAAAGAAAATTTTAAAGAACACAGTTTTTTAACAATACATATATCTGTAGAACACGACTAGTAAATTTCAACGAAATAATTTTTAAATCGGTTTAAAATTAAGAATGCTAGAGGCCCCTAGCCTGTGAACCTTTTAAGGCTCTCCTTATATGTCTATAGATCCGAAATCCTCAGCTTAAGCTCGAATACAATTCCTGAATTTTATTTTAATCGAACCAAACATTAAAAAAAACCAAAATTATTTCCATTTGTTTTTAAAATCTCCCATTGTATCTCGCTTACGATCAATTGCAATAACCAAAAAATAGTCAACACAACTTACCTTCAAATCGAACACCATATATATTTGATATTATTAACAATTTTGATATTTGGATAGGTCTATAAAATCTTTATTTTAATCATAAAATTTCGTTTTTTCAAAATGTCGCTTATGATTATTTCGCAAATAGGGTTCGATAAAAAAAAATTAGGCATGTAATGAAAGAGAGTAAAATAAGATTTAAATAACAACGAATTCAAGTTAAATTCATGGTGAAATTACCAAAAAAAAAAAAAAAAAAAAAAATTGTGAAATATTAAGGGAATAAGACTATTGTAAAAATCTTTATAAATTGAAATACAACTCGAGATAAATGGTTAATATAATTAAAAATAATTTATCTCTTTCAAACCTGACGCTAAACTATTGGGAATTTTTTTATAATTTTTGTAATATATGGTCTCTATATCGAATGAAAATATAATCAATGTTTAGGTTTTACCATTTTTATATCCTTCAGGGATTTTCAGGACACGCACAATTGATGCATCTCGTTAAAATTTTTTGCCAAATCGCATTTTTATTGCATCAAATGACTTCAATTGGCTTGAAATATTAAAATTTACCATTTTGTTCAGTTAAAATATGCCCACTTCACTATTTGTCAATGATTAGTGCTTTTGTAATTGAAAACAAAAGTTACTTCTGCGGCTCATTTTGACAAAACTGAAATGTGCCACGAGAATTTCGCAATAATTCAAGTAACGGTTAAGCGAATAGCGGAATAATGTGACAAACAAACATAAAGAAAAATCAGCGCAATCAATGTATGCCGGTCTGTTAAACATTGGTCAAATAGAAGCGAAAATATTGAGAGTTAAATTTACCCGCACAATCGATGCATTACGGTCTAAAAGGGTTATGAAAAGGAAAAAATTCCCATATTCTATTTTTTTCATTCCAAAATAACATTAAACATAAATAAAAGACTTTAAATAATGAGTTCATTTTCCACATTTAGCTGCATATATCTAGGGAGAGTAAATACAATTCCTGTAATGGTTTCAGGCGACAGTTTGGTCCTTAAATCAGTTTTATTTTTATTACTTATATTATTTTTATTAATTATTTTTTGTAACATTAGAAACATATCTTCCTTCCACTGGATGAGATGGCTGTGAGTTTTTTGGATCAACAATATCTGAAAAGGTATTAATTTTACCAATGAAATTACATGCTTTTAAAATTTTTTTTAAAACGAAAAATTTCAAATTACACCAGGTCAACACCTAAAAAAAATGACCCACTCTTTACCCACGATAGCAAAAATTACACCCAATTCGGGTAATTATCCACAAAGTGGCAATGCTGCGCCTGTTCTGGGCCTTACACATTTTGTGTCTATCAGAGATACGTATGAGTAAGATTAATTACAAATCTTATTAAATGTTGCTCATACGGGACATGTCTTTTGGAATAATACGATTTTCAATAAAATTCAAATTGGAAATTATTATTATTTTATAAAAAGGGGCAAAAAAATATTTTACTTAAAGGGCCTAATTCTGTAAACCAAATTCAAAAATATGTTATAATTTTGTTTTGTTGGTGCTTTCTACAGAAATTCATATTGTTTTTGAGTCCTAATACAGGCCTGTCACAGAAATCAATTCCGATCGAAAGTGGAAGTGATTTCGTATCTTGCTTCCCCAAAAACGAAATCACTTTCGATCAGAATCGAACACACAACAAACCTTAAAACCAATCCAGTTTTTAAAGTTTCTTTAAATATTCCGTTTTATATACTTCATAATATGAGTACAGCTTATCTTTATCAGAACTACTCTTAAAATCAGGAAATTTTAAAAGGAATTTATCTAGTAATCTCCGTCGATGTCATTTTCACTCGATTTCGATTTCTAAAAAATTGCTGATTATCAAGATTTTTGTTTAAAAAGAAGTATTTTCACCTTTTACGAAGATAGGCGATTTGAGAAATTCGTTTAAAGCCGCAGTGGAAAAAATTCTCTCAGATGTTAACTTAAGTATTTCTGCACCACAGCTTAGTATGGGCAAAGGCTAGTCCTCCGCGGATTCTGTCATAATTTTTTCACAAACAAAGCTTTGAACTATTATCGTAGACTTCTTATGTCTTTTACTAGGTCTTTGGTGTCTTTGATACTTTTGAAATGCAGAGCGATTTAAGGAGCTCAATAAAACGTTTTTTTTGATATGATTGAAGTCACTTGCACCTGAAATATTCGAGCTTTTTATCGAGAGTGACGAATGGTAATCAATAAGTTTCATTATCCTCTAAATATTCAAATCTTTCAATCAGAGCTAATGATAAGCTAGTCGCAAATTACTAAGACTGTATAATTTTTTCTAATAGACTTTTAACTGCGGAATTGTGTCAGCCAAAGAAGCAGTGGACTTGCTTATGGAGCTTGTAGCCTCTTCGAGGTAACCAAAAAGGAGAAAAATTGTCCAAATTTCTACTTATAGTTGAGTTGTAAATATGCAACATCTGTCAAAGACATATATATGGTGTACTGCAACAGTGAAAGTATTTTAAATTTGTACAAAAAGCTTAGATATAAATACAGAACATCTGTCAAAAAGCTGGCTCAATTGGAAAAGAAGGCATGATGGCACCTGCCATACAAAGACACTATTAATTTATATTTGTAGTTCAAATTGCTTAGTTATCAACACACAAGATTTGTTTAACAAAAAATTTTACTAATTTTATTTCGATGGGGGTAGCGAAGTGCACCAGCTTATTCCAGTTGTATATAAACTACTCATTGATTTATTCCTTTTTATCCTCTGACTTTCCTATCAAATATGTTTTTGGTTTTCTACTGTCTCTCTTTTATCCTCTTTAATTATAAATAATAAGTTTGATATTTTATAATCACTTTTTTCATGCAAATAAGTTATTATTTAACTGAACTCTAAACATAAAATCATTAAGCTTTTGTATAACGTAAAATTATATCATCAATAAAATAAATATACATATAATTGTTACATATAAAATAACTTTTATTATGGAGAATGGTTTCATAATGAATTAAAGTCTTCAGGATGTGTTAATTAAATAAAATCGAAATAATATTTTAATGAGGCTTACTTCTTATATCATTCCACCTGCTTATAATATTTTAAATATGAATTAATTAATAAATTTTTAAAAATTAATATAAGACTACAGTGTTATTGAACCATTAAGTAGAAAGCTCTAAATGGTCTTAAGCAGCGCATGCAGCATACTATACTCATGCAATATTAAATCCTTAAAAAAATTTAAATTGGTACAGGTAATTATTAAAAGTGTTAAGTACAATCTTGCAAGGTATTGAAACAAAGCGTGTGTCAACAAATTATGTTTTGTTAATGCGGTTTCCTCTTTGACAATTTTTCTGAACTGTGTTAGAAGCACCATCCAGAATACCACAAACTGGTAACATCAGCAAAATAATAAACCCTGTTTTCCATCGCTACACCACCAAACGACTGGCATCAACACTTAATTGCGCGTGCATAGTCGCATATGGACCGTTAAGGAACAATTGACATAAAATATTGTAAGTCTTTTCCTTCACTGTAATACCTAGACCAAAAAAGTTTCCAGAATTCTAAAACATGTTTTCAAATTAAATATAACTTAAGATTTTGATATTAAAATTAGGCTTAAGTTCATCAAATTTAATTTTCATTAAATTATTTTTGATGTAGGAACATGAAACTAATTAAAATTTTTATGAGATTTTTAATCTTGACTAAACATGGGATTGAACTCGAGTCGAATTAACATGTTTCGAGAACTTAAGCCAAATTGAAATATCAAGATCTTTAATTAAAAACCTACAGTTCAATAAATCACACATTTTTTAATTATGTATAACCCTGAAAATATCGAAAACTTTAAAATCCCATTAAAAAACTAATTTTTGGTGAAAGATGTTTTGTAGTTAAAAAATCGTATGATTTTTAAAAAATCAACTGATTTACATAAAATCTTGTTCTTCAATAGAAATAGGTGAAATGTAGGGATGTTACGAGTACCGATACCGATATGTCGGCGATATTTCAGCTTTGCCGATATATAATATAAAAATATCGCCGATACCCTTTTTTTTTTTTTTTTTTTAAACTGAGAGAAATAAAACATTTAAAATTAGCACATACAACTAAAACATAATAATAAATTGTTTCATTTAATTCTTTATATGTCTGATACATTCTTGGCCTTTTTTTAATACGCATGCACATGTGGAAAGTATAAAATTTTACAGAGATTCAAGTTTCTTGACAGATACTTACCCTTTTTGTTTTTTTCATATAATTTTTGAATTTATTTGAACGAAACTTTATGTATTCCTCAATCAAAGTGTTTTTTACAAGAAACGAGAAAAAAGTGTATATTTAAACACCGTGGGCGTCTCAACTTGCCTAATGAAAATTTTGTCCGTATTGTATCCACCTGGGCCTGGCCAGGGACTGCCCTATTAAATATGTACTGTGGGAAATAAAATCAAAACGAAACGTATCAAAAAGCATAAGCAACTTTCTTTCTCTTTCTTTACTTTAATTTTGAAGAATTATTCTAGTTGACAACAAAATGTTCTTGCTACAGCCATAAAACTCCATACTTAAAAAAGAAGTCCAAGCCAGGCCCAGGGGCTCGTTAGTATGATTTTTTTCGATAGCCAAAAAAAAACTCCATACAAAATACAAGGGGTCCCATCCAGGCCCTGGAGGCAGAGTGTGCTACACAAATTAGGTGTCTCCTTAGGAGTTAAACGCATCAACGTATTGAATGCGTAGTGTGAGCCTCCAGCTTTATCCGTTTTGCTTTGCGCCAAAGTAGTGAAATGTTCTCTCATTACTAAAACTTTTATGAAAATCTTGGGTAACTTTGAAGAGGCAAGGCCACTGCTACATTGTCTGAACTTATCCCTTTAGTTAACAGTCTTTAAACATTATAAGAAAATAATAATAAATTAATAAATTGAGATAAGAATAACTAAGAGGCCCAAAAATAGGCGACTTATTAAGCATTAGTTCCGATTAAAATACATTTTTTAAAATTCTTCGAATATTTTTACGATAATCGACTTCAATCGTATCGAAAAAACGTCTTACTTATCTGTTTTGACTACGTATTTTAAAATTGTGAAAGTCGCAGTCAGCCCCAAACATAGTTAAATTTCTGATAAGTCTAAAAAAGGCATTTGGAGTGTTTGTAAACAAATTATAAGAAAATCCGAGGAAGATGAGCCTTCTTATATAATAAGCTGTAGTTATACTAAAGAAGAAGTCGAGATAAATTTTAGATTTTCTAATATTACTATAGATACAGATCCACACGGTGCAAAAATACTTAAGATTTCAAATGTGTTCTGTCGCATATGAGAGAAAATTTCCCACTGCAAATCTGGTGTGAACCGTTTTTCTATTACTGCAAAAGTTGAGAATAGCTTTTATTTTAAACGAAATTGTAATTAGTTTAAATTTTAAATACTTCTAATCTCTTTAGTGTTCAAACAGAGACCACATTTTCCATACAATTTGACACAAAAATTTGTCGCAGAAAGCAGTTGTAAAATAAAATCTACTTTATTTTGAGAACGTTTTGTCTAATCCACTCACATATAGACATTTATTCTTACCACAAAGAATGAAAAACAAAAGCAAATAGGAATTAAAAACAATAAAATTGACAAAATTTGAAGTTACTGACGCCGTAAATTATGGGCTTTAGGATTTTTGCCTGAAATAAAAGACTATATTCTGTTTAAACACTTACTCTGTTCTATTCCTAGTTGATTCGTGAACCGTCTAGTATTTTCTAGAATGTTGTATTCGAATTATTTCAAAATAACTATTATACATCTAAATCTAAAGTCTACAATTACAATTGCTAGAAAATTTAGTTCAGTGGCTTTCATAAAAATAGTAACTAATATGACATAAAACTATAATTTACAAAATAGCTTATAACTAAAATCATAAATAATTATCAGACAAATCTAATTTCGTAACAATATTTATTTGAACAATAAAACGAGGTTAAAACGAGATAATATCATAATATTATTTAAAAAGTTTTTTCGTCGAAACGAAAAAACGAATTGGTTGGAATTTAAAAATTCTTACGAATTTTACTTACAAGTTTATTTTTAATATGAGGACATGTGTCATTTTTTATATCATTTTAAAATAAGGTCTTACTTTTGGGGTTTTAGTAAATTTCTTTATGTTATTTCATATATTTGGGAATTTGTTTCATAATTGTGATTTTAATTCATAACGAATAAGTTCCCTAAATTTACGGATATTTCGAAGGTGTTGCTTTATGATCAACTGTCTGCCTCTTGTTTCTCACACCATGACCTAATTTTCATGACGTATAATTTACAGTTAAATGTGCCACAGCAACTTATTAGATACCGTGACTTTCAAAAAATTGAGTATGTAAGATTGGAGGAAGCATTTCTCAGGATTGATTGGAGCGTGCTATATAACCTGATTTCAGTTGATGATCAGCTCTCTTTTCTACAACACAACTTAAACTATTTATATGATCTTGTGGTTCCTTTAAGAACAAAGAATGTTAACAGACATAATAAGCCCTGGTTCACTCAGGACATAAAACTAATGATTAATCGCAGAGATTCCTCTATGCTCGATGGAAACGTTTTAAAACTGCAGAATTGCATGAAGAATATCGAGTAACACGTAGGATTGCCAACAGATTAATTAAGAAAGCAAAATCTGATTATTATGCTTCAAAGTTTTCCACTGCCATAGGGTCGAAAAAAACTTGGCAGGCAATTCGTGAAATTGGTATTGGTAAAGCTTGTAGCCAAGGGTCCTGTACTATCGACGCTAACGTCCTAAATAATCAGTTTTTAAATATCCCATATGTGGCTCCATCTGCTGCTTACTATAACCTCGCTAATGACAGTGCACATAATCATTTCTATTTTACTCATGTTCGGCAGTCTGACGTCTTATCCAGTTTGTTATCAATAAAATCCAATGCAGTTGGTGTGGATGGAATTGATCCTAGGTTTTTGAAGATCCTCATTCTAAAACTTCTTCCTTTTATTACTTTTGTTTTTAATAAGATTTTTACTACCAACCAGTATCCAAAAATATGGAAACTGGCTAAGATTATTCCTACACCAAAATCCAATTCTGATTACAGGCCAATAGCAATCTTGCCATTTTTATCTAAAGTTTTTGAAAGATTAATTCATAAACAAATTACACAATATATTGAAACAAATAATATGCTGACTGGTCGTCAATCTGGTTTCCGTGAAAATCACAGCTGTGTAACGGCTCTTGTGGATGTTGCTGAGGACATAAGACAACAGGTAGAATGCGGTAATGTTACATTTTTAGTTCTCCTGGATCATTCCAGGGCATTTGACACGGTAGACCACAGCATTTTGTGTTATAAGCTTAAACATATGTTTGGATTCGCATCAACTGCCACATGCTTAATAAATTCATATCTAACCGACAGATATCAATATGTTGAAACACCTTCCTCCGTTTCGACCACATTACCACTAACCTGGGGTGTTCCGCAAGGCTCGATCTTAGGTCCTCTTCTCTTTTCAGTATACGTAAATGATCTTCAGAGTAAACTCGAATACTGCAGGGTTAGATTGTATGCTGACGACGTCCAGCTTTACATTAGTTGCAGCAATACTGCTGTTAATGAATGTGTGAGGACACTAAACGAGGAGTTAGGTCGTGTTTATGATTGGGCTACCGCTAATGGTCTAGCAATGAATCCTATCAAGTCGAAACCGTTAATCATTAAAAAGAGGTTATTAAAACTTGATCTTAATCCCATATTGACCTTAAACAACCAGTCCATTGATATTGTAAACTCGGTCAAAAATCTTGGTGTATATTTTAACAACACTCTCACTTGGTCTAACCATGTTAATTTTGTATGTGGTCGAACGTATTCAATGTTAAGAAATCTCTGGCAAACCCAGTATTTTACTCCAATTAAAATTAGAACACTCCTTGCAAAATCCTACCTCATACCGAGTTTATTGTATGGCTGTGAACTATTTGCCAGTTGTGATAATAAAAGTAAAAGAAAACTAAATGTGACCTTTAATAACATTATTCGGTATATATATGGCCTTAGAAGATATGATCATATATCCCCTTACTTAACATTGCTCTTTGGCGTTAGTTTTGATAATTATTAAAAGGTGCGCATTTTACTGTTCATGCATAAAATTATATATACACATCAACCGGAGCATCTTTACGAACGTCTAAGCTTTTCAACGCTTCCCAGAGGTAAACGAATTCTTGCATTTGCTTATCAAACTCTGATCTCCAAGTATCAATTCTTTATTCATGCCATCAGTCTCTGGAACGGAATTCCCTATGGATTACAGACCATTAGTAACGCACGACAATTCAGGAAATATATTTTTTGCCATTTTTCACATTGAATTTATATTTATATTTTTGCATGCCTTATATTGATTTTTGCTAAGATTGTCATATTAAACTAAATTATAATTAATCCTATTTTCATTTCTTTTTAGTAACTTAATAATATATTATACAGTTTTGTTATCTGATTCATTGTATTTATGTAAGCTCAGTTCCATACTGCAATATAAGACTTAAGTTTTGTGTATGGGACATCGAAAAGAAATAAATAAATAAATAAATAAAATAAAATAGGTCATTTTGATTTCCGGCACTAAGTTTATGAGGAAATTAGTTCGTAGCGTCAATGGGACCTGTGAGCCCATATTGCTACCTTTTTTGCTTGAGCAACCAGCCCAAGGATCTTAAAGTAATAAAAGAAAATCATGACTTTTAATACTCACCAATATTGCACAGAAAGACAGCGGGCATATTTGGCATGCCATAAGCCAATTCGTTTACAGTTCAGAAGGCCCATCTGTAAGAATTGGTAATAATTTCCCTAATATTGACCCTTTGTCCGTTGTTTTTTTCTTCTGATATTTTAAAGTCTCTAGCTTAGATATGTTATTTCATCAAAAATTCAGACGAATTTAAGGTTTCGCTACTGTTATCTTTAACGTATTATATCAACTTGTAGAAGGCCCTAAACAATGAAAAAAAAAGTTATTTCTGCAGTTAGTCTATTACCATATGATCTCTATATCCTCAACTATAAAAAAATCATTGTTTTATAATTTTACTAAAATATGCTTGTATATATGCTGTTCACGTCAAAGCGTTTCTTAGAAAAATTAACGTCTATACTAAAAAGGTAATTATCCACTGTACCGTTATATCTCCCTACCTACCCCAGGATGTGATAACGCTACTGTTTCACCTTCCGGGAAAAGCACATGCAGCCAATACCTGGAATTTATCAGAGTTAAAAATTGACTGATATCTAGAAATCGCGGCTGGCCAGAGATCACATATCTGGTATGGATGGCGTAAAAAGCCCATCGAATCTCGGTTCTGGTCAAACTATTGATTGAGAACCCTTTTAGGATCATAGACATGGCCGGTTTGGTTGTCACCCGATACTAAGACCATCTTTAAAACTACTAACTTATTTTTATAAAATTTTTTTGCTGCCAACTACATCACAAACTAATCACACTTTTTGTGTACAGCTACACAGTAAGAACATCCTTAAAAAAAAATATGAAAAAGGAGGAAACACAATTTTCTTAATTCTGCTTTGAGAATAAAAATAAAAAGTTGCAAAACACGAGGCGAAAATAAAAAAGAATTACGCATAAAAGAAATATTAATGGTAAACATAATTTGACCGAGCTTAAGAAGATATTTAAATAGAATTTTTTACATTTCACCCTTAAAGCAAACTATTTACATTATTTTCATTATAAAATTGTTGTAACAATGAATTGAATGGAAAAGTGTAAATTATAAAAACCTTAATCTGATAAGCAAAAATACCGACGTTTTTTTCTTATTTTCCTTTTTGGCAATTTAGGGAATTTTTATATGAAAACTTTTTTCAAAGAAAAAATTTTAGAAAAACTGTTTTTATTCAGAGTCTTTAGCTGGTTTATAAAAGGTTTATGAAACGGATTTTCCATGAAAATTTATAGGTACTTATTTATTTTATTAAGTCACAAATAATATAGAAAAGATTTTGTCTATAAAAAAAACGCCTCGGGCAAATAGCCTTTTTTGCCATGCTGGCCAATATGCACTCTTTTGTTTCCTTAATTCAACATTAGGTTTTTCTCTGCAGTACATAGAAGGTCGTGGACTTGTTACAAAAGATCTTTGACTTCAAATAATCCCATAAAAAGAAATCTAATAGTGGTAGGTCTTAAGATCAACGGCAACAAGTCTAATCACAGCAACGAGAGAGTACACAGCCATGAATCTTGAATTGTCCGATTGCAACTATATATTGGACAATTTTATATCATACGAATTTGCCAAAAAGAATTGTATTATTAGATAGCAATTTTAAACACAGTCTTACGTTTATTTAATGATATCCCTCATTGTCATATCAACTATTAATTACACTGTGCAAGAAATTGACACTTTTTTTTCGTGACAAGCTGGCGTTTTAACATAACTCGGGTACGCTTAATCCAGTGGTGCCAGCAGTTTTTTAAGATTGGCTCTGGTTTTCGAGATATACCGTTATTTCGAAAATGGAGGAGTTTGCACAACATATGTTCGCATAACTCAAACACGCTTTAGCTTATTGAAAAAACTTAAAAAACCGAAACTCCGCAATAAAATTTCCTTTAAGAAAAGTACAACCTCATTCTAATATCCACAGTCGTTTTAGAAATTCATAAAAAATTGGAAAATGCAGCTATGCTTCTAATTTTTTGCAGACGTATTATGCAGACGCGAACATGTGTTGTGCAACCTCCTCCATTTTCAAAATAACGGTATATCTAAAAAACCAGAGCCAATCTTTAAAAACCGCTGGCACCACTGGATTCAGCGTACCCGAATTATGTTAAAACGCTATGTGCCCGGCTTGTCTGTTTTTTCAACTAGCATAGTGTTATCATTTAAGTCCTAAAACTGATTTTCGTGTTCACACTTTATTTTTTGTAGGCCAAGGGGGTTGCAACCCTGATATGCCCGACTTGATTTACAACTTCCTTCACTTTCAAAAATCTTTGACTGTCGCTATTGCCTTCAACAGAAACGTTAATGAAAAATATTCAGTGAAATAAATTTAAGGCTTTAAATCTTTAACAGTTATTTTTATACTCTAGCAAACATAAAAATTATAGCTTGAAGAGCTTAAGGATGTTTCCAAATAACATTTCATTTTATTTCCGTTTAATTTCCCTAGAAACCAACTGAAGTAACTTTATTAAACTCGTAATAGTAACGGAAACAAAAGTCTAAGAATTTCTTTAATTTTTATTATGGTCTAGCACACAGCAAAGCAATTCATTGGCGGGCATAAATATTAAGCGGAATAACATTTAGGTATTTACAATTTGTTTACGACAATAGCTTAATTAAATCCTTATCGATGTTAATTAAATGTCAAAATACTCCTGCTAAATATCCGATTTTGAATAATCAAAATCCTATTAAGGAAGCAATTTTAGATGATTGCTATGGTAACAATAAATTTAAGGTTGCGGATGTGTAATTTATAAATTCTACAAACAGCTATTTGCTAATTAGAAAACTAATTGCTGTAAACTTTTGCCTACGAGCCTCTTCACATTTTAAGACATAAAAAAATTATTTACAAATGCAAAATCGATGAGGTTTGATCAATATTTATTTGTAAGAACTTTAAATTTAATATTAATCATACGTATGAGTTGTTTAAATAGCTAAACATAATTTGTGTTTCCATTAAAGGCTGTAGTCAATGTGTTTTATCTATAAACAAAACAGCAAAGAATTAATAAATGATCACATACACCTACTCACACAAATACATTTTCATGGAATTGCACATTGTTTTTTTTTTAATACAAATAATATAA
Organism: Pollenia amentaria; assembly: GCA_943735925.1. Lineage (NCBI taxonomy): Eukaryota > Metazoa > Arthropoda > Insecta > Diptera > Polleniidae > Pollenia > Pollenia amentaria. Next base: position 189,798,510 of record OX031008.1, on the reverse strand, counting down.
ATATTTTGGTTTTTGTTCCATTTTAATGTCTTTTTCGTTTTAATTTTATCGCACATCTTTTGACATTTACTTTTATCAATATTTACACAGTCTGTTAAACAATTTTAAAAGCAAAAATAATTGATTGATGGATTCCTCAAATAAATTTAATTCATTTGTGTTATTAAATTGTGTTTGTTTTATTTTCTTGGTAAATGTATAAATAAATAAATAAAGAAATTTATTACGAAAAAAAGTAGTTGATTGCTCGCATCGGTGTTGCCAATTTAGCTATTAAGTGGCTAAATAAAACCATTTGCATCTTGCTTAACCACGCAAAAATAAATCAAGCAATTATTTAGCTATTTGTATATCGTCGTTGCTCCGACAAAATTAGCTATGGTTTTTTCCTGGGCTTTCAGGATAGAAAAACCCCCGTTTTATGTAGTTTCCTTAGCACAAGTTTTTAAAGTGAAACGGTGCGTTGAATAAATGTTAACATCGCTTTCAGCAGCTGTAAAATTTTTTTTCTAAAAACTACACATAATTCATTTTGTTGGAGCATTTCTAATAATTATTTATAAAATTTTTGCACAGATCTTTCTTGATTTGAAGAAATATGGAAAGATTTTATTAAAACTTAGCAAATTTTAGGCAATATCTGTGCTAAAATTTATATTTGAAAAGTCAAATAAGGAATAATTTTATTATCAAAAATTATTTTCGGGAATGAAATATTTATTATTAATTAATTCATTTATTATTATGTGCTAATAATCCCCATTTTTTAATGAAAACACTGAAATTTATTGTTGTGGGAAAGCTAGTTTCTATGCGAATTTCGCTGGTTGCTAAGGCCAGCTCGTCAGTGTTTAAAATTCTTATTCACTTTATGGTCTTACTTGTATAATATTTTTAGCTTTTCTAAAGTATTTGGAAAAAGTTTCCTGACGAGCTGGCCTAAGCAACCAGCCTAAGCAAACAAAGGCTCCATTTTATACCATATAAATTCAAAAATATGTATAGTAAAATATTAAAAGTATTTTTAATAACTTTTTCTTTTAATTAAGCCAAGAAAAGAATAGAACTCTTTTTTCTATAAAGTTGGATGTATTGCCAATTAGTTAGATGAATGCCCACTGTACCGGTTAAAAACACAAACTAACAAATTGTTTCCGCGAAGTCGCTGAACAAAGTACCCAGCAAAAACTTTGCTTACAAAATAAGCAAAAAATAATAAGAGCTTGACGAAAATACTACTTATTTTTCTACTAGAAAAAGTACTTATTTTTATTTACGATGTCCCAAAAGTAATGCTTTATAATTTGGTCAATAACAACGTAAAAAGTAATGCCTTACTTTTATACTTAAAAGTTTTATGAAAATATGTAGTTGCAAAAAGAGACAAAAAATAAGTAATTATTAATTAACTTTCTAAAAGGTTAAAGCACAACAATAAAAGTTGCTCTTATATGCATGTGAAATCTTATGGAATTTTTGTTGAAAAAATGTACACAATAATAAATTTTTGAATTGGAAAAAAAACATTTAATAAAGAGTGTTTTGGCTAGACTAAATTATTTATAGCTCTTACACTGTAATAGCAATTTTTATCTTGTTTGAAACACAACAATATTTTTTTTAAACAATTGTAAAATAATGTTTAGGACATTATGACGATAGGACTTGATAGCACATCTTGTGAATTCCCCAAAAGTGTGTAATAATATATGTAAATATTGTGTTGTTCAAAAACATCGTTTACATAAGATTGATATCACTGCTTGTATAATAATAAAAAAAATATATTGTGGGTGTAATTTTGGATCATATTTATATATATATTTAAATACATTTTATTGATTTTTGGATTTCACATCGCAATTATTCTTAAAATTTTTTAGTTTTATCTAACAAATCTTATTGGAATATATTGCTTATTGATTTAAATAATTATTTAAGATCATATAATAATAACTTGTATAAATCATTATATCAAAGTATTTTTTGTTGTGTATAATTATGACTTATTTAAGATATAATAATAAAATTATTATTTAAAACATAACTTATAATGCAAAAAGTAGCTAATAACGCTACAAAGTAATGAATTCCGGAAGTCATTAAAATTAGGATTGTAAGTAAAGTTTTTGCTGGGTATATATCTTAGACAAAAATTACCATGTGCTTAAGACTTCATTCCAATATTTAAAAATAAAAAGTTCTGTCCATTAAAAGGAATGAATGTATTTAGTATCTTAAATTAGAACATGGAAAAATTAAAAATATTGTAAATAGAAAGCTAATGATATTAATTATCATAAATAGTCGAAAAACTAATTTTTACCACCAAAATCACTCTGTGCGGCGTTGGCATAGATAATTATTTATTTTTTGGGAAATCATAAAAATATGATTGATTTGTAGGGATCCAAGTTAGGACTCCCCTAGTTAAAGCATATCATTCAGTGCTGCCAATCTGTGTGTAATTACACATATTTTGTGTATTTTTTTCTTGCATGTGTAGCCCATGTTTAATTGGTTTCATGTGTAATCTGTGTGTAATTTTACCTTGATATTTCTTTTCGATTTCTTGCCTTTTTTTTAGTTTCCATCACAGTCAAACTTGTTTCTAACCACTGACTTTAAAATATTTATGTAGTGCATGTGTAGACCGCAAAAACATTTATGTGCTCATATATTGTGAAATAATTGCACATATATTGTGAAACTTCTTTAAGGAAATAATGTTGAACAAGGACATTCACATTTGATTGTAATTTCTTTGACCTTTTTTCTTTTCTCGAATCAATAAAAAAAAGTGTGTAAATTCTATAGATTTTAGAATCTAAGTGGCAAATTCCTAAAGTGTTATTAAAAAACAAAAATATGTATGTGTAGGTACCTATTAGTGATTAAGTAATACCTATAAGTAATTTAATTTTTTTGCATCAAATAGAACCACTCGTTTTATTAAATCTACTTTTTGGTTTTGTGTGTGTAATTTTGCTTCAAATGTGTAATTTGGTACACAGTGATGTGTTATTTCAAAATTCCTCATTGGCAACACTTATCTCGTAAGATTATTGTTTTCAAAAAACCATTTAAAAAACCGGTTAAACGGTTAACCCCCCATTAAATAACCAAATAAATTAAACGTAGAAAACAATTCATTTTATTTTAAAAAAACAACAAAATAACTAAAAAAATTGCATTTGTTACACAACATTTGTACTTTGTGGTAAGAAATACAAAAATAGTGACTAAAAGAAAATTCTATGAAGTTTTTTCAAAGTAATATTTCAAAAACAAAACGAAATCCAAATGTTTAGGAGCCATTCTGTTTTTCAATTTAGTTTTTATTAAAGATGATACCGAGAAGCCTCTTTCTCTGGCAGTTGATGTCGGATTAATAATAAGAAGAGCATGATATAGCATATTTAACTTTTCCGTTCTCTTATTGAATTTTTCCAAATATTCGAAATCATCTTTAAGGTTATTGAGATTAACATGTTTGCATTTATTAGATTTTAACGTCAAGTTTATTTGTTCCTCTAAACTTTCGGAATTTGATAAAATTTCAAAATCTTCAGAGTCTAATTCACTTTCAATTGTTTCATTTTCTACAATAAAAAATAGTCTCTTGTAGAGCTGCATAGCAAAGTCTTTAGTAGGAGACGTTGACGAATATTTTATATATTCGCAAGATTTCGGAAAACAACCATTATGTAAATATAAAAAAAGTGTATTTAGGGTCATATTTCTTCTTTGGGAAATCCTCTCATGTAGACATAGTAGAAGAGTTTGTGCGAAGCTGCTATTATTTTTCAATTGTGTTGAACACAAATTTTAAAATTGCTTCAAATTCCAATAATGTCACAGTAGCACTTGAAAACTTATTAACTGCAATATTGAGCGGTTGTAAAACGTTCAATACATTATCCAGAATTTTGAACTCCGACTCGGAAAATGTATCTAAATTTAAATCAAGAAGTGTATGGTTGACATACGATTTTAGTTAAAAAAATGTAGAAATCATTGTTGTTAAATAGTTCCAGCGATGTTTGACATCCAATTTTAGAAGAATCTGGTGTCCTTCACGTTCTATTATATATATACTATTGTAGTTTTAGCTGTTTATCTTGACTTTTATTAAACATTTTAACCACTCTTCTAACTTTGGATATGGTTGGGTAAATCGATGGCGAAATAATAATATGGTTGTTGCCTGTACAAAACGAGCTATCAGAATCATAGTCATTTTAATCATTTATATCGGACCATTCGCTGTCATCCAATTTATCGTTACTTGATTTGTGGTAAAAACAATTTACTACGCATAAATGAATAGCATGATTGTAGCATAATTGACAAAAAGGAGATATAGTTTCCCCATATTTCCTCATCACAGCAGCACCGTCGTGAGTGGATGCTACTACGTCATTGTTGATATCGATTTCAAACTCGAAGAGTTTATCTTTAACATACTGCTTTTTATTTTCTACATTTCCCCTAACAATGAGTTGTTTTAGTCCCAAATTGAATATTTCCAAGTTTTCGGTTCGCTGCTGCTTCTAAATTTTTTAATAGCCAGCACATTTATAAATGCTCATGAACTTTTCTTGCTTCCGGAATCCTTGCATTTTTTACTGGGTTCTTATGTTATTTTTAAATGAGGAAAATATATGATACTAATATATTTTACAATTTAATCTTGAAAACTGATCAGCACTGAATTTTGTAAACTCTAAAAATTTTTTTTTTTTTTTTTTTTTTGCTCTAATTTATCGTCCATGGAAAAAAAGAATGTTCGGCAAACTATTAATAGGTTGCATGAAAACACGTTTTAAAACATCTAAAATAGGAAGTTTGACAGCTTACCGCAAAGAGTTAAGTTCACTCCTGCACACAAAAATTAATTCTTTCGATGACTTAAGTCCTTCGTTATTCAAAATATCTTGATTGATCATTTTTGGTTATAAATTTTTTTTATTTTTGTTTGTTTTTTATCTAAAAACTCATGTTCATTTTAAATTTTATTGTAAAAAATTATTTTGTCGCTTTTTTTGAATAAAATTGAATAATTTTTGCAATCAAACTTATTCTTCACCATTTTTTTTTTTTTTTTTTTTTTTTTGCTTTAATTTAAGTAACTTTTGGCCATTTAAAGTTAGCACCACTGTTCTTCATATTAGGTTTTTTTCTACAGTTAATAAAATGTTTATTTCATGGCAATTATGAATTTGGAATTTTAACCTAAAAGTTTAAGCATAGATTTCCACATTATAAGCATTTAAAATATAATTTATAGTTATAGAAAGAAAAAAATTAATTAGAAAGATAATGTTCTTTTATGATTCTAAAAGCAAATAAAAAAAAAACGGAAATTATTTAATGGATTTATCTTCTTTACTCATGGTCTCTCATCCATTTTTATTAGCATTATCCTAGATGGTCATAGTTGAAAATTTATGGCCAACAATCAATAAAAACTATGGAAATAAAATACGAAATTATAATTGAGGCAATAGTCTTTCAATAATAAGGAAAGAAGATGAAGGAATGCCAAATCTTGAAATATTAAATGTGTCAATATTAGAATAGTTGTATAAATTATTAAATTAACGATTTATTTTAAGATATCAGTTATCTTTAGACATTTCATTGAACCGATTAAGCCATTAAGAGAAGAAAATATTTTATGTCACACAATTTAATGCGAACTAAGTATTTGTTTCAATCCAATAGTTTAAAATAAAGACATGTTTCACACTATGTGAGACATGTGGCACAGACATATTTCATGAAACCGAAAATAAGTGGCGAAGTGTGTAGAGACGCCTGTGGTTAAAACAAATTTAGACAACAGCTTGATGTTCTTCTTTAAATATAAGATAAAAATTTTAGAAATTGAATAGCTAAATTTTAGTACAATAACAAATTAAATCTTCTTGCTTGCAACAAAAACCGAAACGCCTGAATATATTCGAGGACTCAAAAAGAAAATTCGAATATTGCTGCAGGCTCATGTTGCAAGTTTGATTATTTTTAATTTTTCGTTTTTTATATTTTTTAAGAATTAAAAACTTTAGTTTAAACATCTTTGTATAGACCTTGATATCGATGACATTTAATTTTCTATACAAAGATGTTTAAACTAAAGTTTTTAATTCTTAAAAAATATAAAAAACGAAAAATTAAAAATAATTGGTAGTATCTTATGTGATGAGCAGAATGAACACAAGTCTAATAATTTTAAATTTCTAAGGACGGATTTTTATTGTAAATATAATGAAATATGTATTCCAAATGTATTACATAGATATTATTTTTAATGTTTCTTTTTAAAAACTGCAATTATATGATAAGTATTTAAAGTCATTATCCCAATTGAGTACTTCCCTAAGGGAAAGAGAACTAACCAAACTTGTCACGTGTTAGTTTTAAAGTGATAGAGACTGATTATAGTTCTAACACCTTATATGAAGGGGACTTGTCACTTTAACATGGCGATGTCCTAGGAGAGGGTTACTTGGAACCTTTTTGATACTTTGTGACAGGTCACAGAAATAACCTAAACGGACACATTAAATTTCGGTTAATATAATTATACCTGTCGCAGAAAATATAAGAATTTAAAAAAATCATTTTAATTTTTAGTGACCATTTTTATATTTTCCAAGACAGGACAGGTTCGTTTGCCTTCACTATATGACCCATCACAAAGAGCCAAAAATGTATCAGTTAGTATAATGGATCCCCTTCATATAAAGTCATTGAACCAGATATAACCAGCTACTCCCTGCACAAAATCCAGTCAGATGAACAGTTGTGTGTCAATTAGCTTTCCTCTGGAGTAACGACACTTTAAAAACATTCGCCCCTATTATGTAAGTCGTTTTAGACGTCGACATTTATTTTTATTTGTTGTCACATCAATTCGATGGCTACATCACTTCGACGTTAATTGGTATTTTATTAGAATGTTCTGTTGACGTCGACTAATTATCGAAAATCTGACAAAAAAAAATTCTACATTCAAGACAAAAAACCAGGGATGTGGAGTCGTCCGAAAAAAGTACTAACTCCGACTCCGACTCCGACTCCGACTCCAAACGCTGAAATTTTTTAAGTGCGACTCCGACTCACGACTCCGACTTCTGCTCTAACCGTGATGCGAAATGAATGACGCGTAAAATTATTTCTCTTTTAAAGGTTAAGGACGTTTGATATAAAACCACTTCTATGCGGGAAAGGGGCGTTTTGTTTAACAAAAAAGATAAAATTATAGTTTTTAAAACAAATATTTTAAAAATCTAGTTGACAAGCGTTACAGGCTTCCTGAATAGAACATTTTGGCAACGTATGAACTTTTGGCATATCAAAACCTAATTTCAGCGTATTTTCTGGTCTCACGTTCTTTGTCTCGTAAAACGTATTAGCTCTTAATTTTTTAATTTGTAAGTCTGTAATAAGTTTTACGCTTTTCTAAGGATCAATTCTAGCTTTTATTGTAATTTGTGTGAAATGGCACACATTGCAGACGTCTGAAGCCGGTGTTAAAAGTTCAATATTGAAAATTTAAAAATTTTGAGGCAATTAAGTTTGAACTTCTTTTAAATTAGAATCAACAATTTATTGTACATCGAAAACATTTTGACATATAAGGTTGCTACATATACGTTTATATTTAAGGCCAAACCATAATATGCATAATGAAGCTTAAGCTACTGTCGAAAATTAACGAACATCCTGTCAAATGCATTAAAAAAAAACCAAATAAAACATATTATTCCGTACGGAATGTGCGAGCAGTTGCGCCAGTGTGTGAAAACTTAACGAAAAGTTTTCTCAAGTTTAATATAGATTGACACGTATGATTTACCTGTATTCACACAGTTCCTTAAACCAGCTCATGTACATTAGATTAATTTAACTGCCCGTTCGCCGATATCGAACGTTAACGTTCGCATAGAAAATAACATTTAAAACCAAAACAATTTTTGGAATTTTGTTTTTATTTTAAATGTTATTTACTATGCGAACGTTAACGTTCGATATCGGCGAACGGGCAGTTAAATTAATCTAATGTACATGAGCTGGTTTAAGGAACTGTGTGAATACAGGTAAATCATACGTGTCAATTTATATTAAACTTGAGAAAACTTTGACTCATCGAGCAAATATTTTGGAATGCTTTTTGTGATAACTACTTGAAATTAGTAAAAAAACGCGCGTATGGAAGCAGTTAAGTGCAAAACAAAGCTTAGCGGTTAAATGTTATTTTGCGGTTATAAGCAATAGGCTTCTTTGTTTAGTCGGAAATAGCTAATGGATCTGTAAAAATTATTTTCTTACTGAAAAAATAACTTTTATTTTGAACACGCAGAGAAAGAACATGTTTAAATATGGTCACCTTCAAAAAAAACTATTTTTAAAGAAAATTTTGAACATATTATGTTTAATTTAACCATATTATTGTCACCGACAACCACATTATTGTAAAATTAGTTTTCCATCAAGAAGCCACAACCATATTATATCTGAACATGTTATGGTTAAATTTGACAATAATTTGTTTTTAAATTAACAATAGTATTTTCCTCTTTTCCAAGAGCAACATGCTATTGTTGAAAAACAACCATGCTATTATAAGTGTTAAACAAATTTTAGTTATTATTAACAACCATAATATGGTTGTGGCTTCTTGATGGAGGAGTAATTTGACCATAATATGGTTGTCGATGATAAAAATTTGGTTAAATTAACCATAATATGTTTACAATTTTATTTTAAAATAGTTTGGATGGACATGACCATAATTAAACATGTTTTTTCTCTGGGTGAATATTTGGTGGTTCAAGAAGGTGGATTCATCACGCATTTTCCCTCTTATACATACCACATCTTTATTATCATCTTCGTTCCCATCTTTGTAGAACAAATCTACACATATTTTCATTTTAAATTATTTCTTTTAAAAGAAAAAAATTTTTTCTTCTAATATATTTTTCTTCAAATTTTTTACTTTAATTTGTCTGCTTTTTTGTCAAATTAAATATTAAGTTGGCAGCGTCATAAAAATTTCAACTAAAAAAAAATTGCATTTCACAATACTAAAAAACAGTTTGGAGATGTGAAAGTTGGGTCGACTCGTATTCAACCAAACTGCGTTGAGTTGAGAACGGGAATAGGGGCATTAATTAAATCAATTAACACATTATTTGAAATGGTAAAGTTAATTGATCATTTTTTTAAATTAAAATTAAAAACATCATTTACTGAAAACAAAATAAAATTCACAATTTGAAATTTTTACAATTTTTAGTAATCAATATAATAATTTTAGGTGTTTAAATAAACAAAAGTGTTTTCCTCTTTCCAAAAGCAACATGCTATGGATAAAAAATGTTATTATTAGTGTTAAACATATTTTTGTTATTACTTACCATAACATGTTTGGACCATGATATGATTGTAACTTCTTGAAGAAGGAACAAGATGTGCATAATATGGTTGTCAGTGTCAATAATATTGTTAAATTAATATAATATGTTAAAAAAGGTTCGTTAAAAATTGTTTTACTGGAGATGACCGTACTGAAAAATGTTTTTTGGTTCTTCGCCTAAGTACGAAATTTTAGCCAAAAATAGTTATATGCTCTAACATCAAATTATTTTTCCACATTTTTTTTTCATTCTAAAACATTTGAAGTCAATTCATACGCGTAAACAACACAATTGTCTAATTCACAATCTCGTAGTTACGTCAGATTCGTTGTATAATCATCTAATTATACAATGTTGTATATTTGTTGTTGGTAATTTTCAAAGAAAAGTGTTGTCTCATTATAAGTTTGCTTTTTATGTGTTTTAAAAAATGTTATATTTATGCCAGGCATGGAAATGTTCGATTTGTTTTGTGATAACTAGCACAACAAATTTAATTCTTATAATATATGTTTGATTCATTTCAGTTTATTATTTAAGATATTTTAATTAAAATTGCTTATCAATTAATCTATATTTCCATTTTATCTCAAATTAACAAACTCCCATAACTGGTTTGGTTTCATGATATCAACCAATGTGAATGGCAAATTTTATTAAAGAAGAATAATAATGGGTCGATTCCGGATGGCAACTGAACTGAAGTTGGATTTCCAGCAGCAAAATTAGGCAACGCCGCTAATGCTAAAATATAAAACAAAAAAAAAATTATACTTTAACATGATCGGCGTTGCCTAATTTTACTGCTGGCCACTCAAGTTCAACTCAGTTGCCATCCGTAATCGACTAATAAGCCATGAGTGAAGTAAAAACTTATAAAGGCTAGATTACACTATCTCACAAGCCTTACGTATTCCATAATACTTTGCGAGATAGAAATCAAATGAGTTTTGTTTCGACTGTCAAAAAATCGAATGTAACTTTATAGTTTGTAGTCACACTATCACACATGAACATGCATTTGTTAAAATGCAACCCTGATCCAATGAAAAGTATTAGCTTTTAGAAAATTTTCAAAAAAACAATGAAGTCGTATGGGATGTCAAATTTTTTTCGGAACACTTCCATTTTCATGACACATTGCATTCACACTATCACACTTTGTCATATTACTTGAGTTTTTGACATGTATTAATACAAAGTATAATAGTGTAATCTAGCCTTAACTGTTTGCTTATTTTAGTTATATTTTTCATAAATTTTTTAATATATCGCACATGTTCAACAACAGTGCATTAACTCAAAACTTTTATTTTTCAATTTTTGAAAAAAATTGCTACGTAATATTCATATCTAACCGCTGTTAAATTAAAACGTATATGGCAATGAAACGGTTGGTTTAAATTATTTTTTTCAAATGCCTTTAATGAGTTTTTTGAGTTGATACAGTATTGTTGAACCCGTGCGATATGGTAGAAAAAAATTTGCTAATCTTCTTATAGTATTAGCAAGTAAATTGACAATTTACATTGAAGTGATATTTTCCATTTTTGACATTTAGCAAAACAACAAAGTAACTATACAACAAATGTATCTCTTCACAAGTGCATAAACAAAAATCCTATTTTTTTAAACGTTAAGCCATACGACAGAGCTTGTGAATTGGATTTTATAAATTTTAGTAAAAAATGTTTCAGTGCTATTCAGGGATGGAAAAGTTGGTTCACATTAGGCTGGGTCACTAACGTATGAAGAAAAACAAATTATTGGTTTTTTAACGGGCACAGTAAAAGGAAAATGCCAAAATACAATTCTTAATAGATTATAAAGTTTGGTTAGAATCGTTGTTTATATTCTGCCTCCGGTTTCATGTTGAATTTGTCAAAAATATAGTATATAATGCTACTGAATTCAATATTATTTATAAGTAAAAACAATTATACCAATCATAAATTTACTAATTAGAGAAAAGAAAGCATTACATAAAATTTTTACAAGCAATAAGATATAGTTAAGGATGATATTTTCGTAATTATATTGAAGAGTTTATTTTGAATTAAAATCCTTTTTGCTATCGATTTTCTTGGGCTTATTTGTGCTTTAATGAATCCTCTTCTCGTTTTATTCCACAAAGAAGCTGAAGCACTAGTCACTGCTTTTACTGCTCTTTCCACTGCTTGTGTGTGACAAGGAAGAGATAGTAACTCAATTTCTGATTTCCCATTTTGTTCAATAAATAATCGAAGATTTTCTTCACTAACTGACTTTAATATCGGTGGTTCAGTGATAGGCTCTTGCCATTTCAGGAGCTCATAATATGCTGATGCGTTGAAGTTAATCTTTGGTAACTGAAACAAACGTAATTTTTTGGATGTCGTTAAGCTGCTTTCTAAAATACGGTCGACAGCTAATTCGCAAATGTATGGCTGAGGATCCGTTAACATTGCAAGCAATAAGTTTTCAGGGCGTGCAAAATAGCAGTTTCTTTGAATTACTGGGTCGACAATAGATTTTAAAGTTGGTGGTAAGTATCGGGTTAGTTTAAACAGGTGTCGCGGTCCATCTTTACAACTGGGGTTGGTTTTTATAGAAAACAATACCGGTGCATAAACTTTGACAATATTTGTTGCAAGAGTGGTAAGATTTGCAGAGGCACACTTAACTGAAACACGTAATCGAAGAATTCTGTTTGCACGAGTCAGCCATCGGGCATTAGACATTTTCTCTGGCGATTTTTTGCAAAATCGATGGTAACAATGCCGGTTGCAACTGCTTCAACTTTTCTGTACAAATACTTTTGGTCTGTACTAATATCTTCAACAAAAAGCTCTGGTAAATTAGACGAAATTGGTTGAAACTGTGTTATTGGCCTTTTTTCACAGTTTTCGAGTGCCTTGCCAATTGTCCCCGAAAATGTATGTTGTCAGGATGTACCGTCATCAACGTGCTTGAACAGGTGTCTGAACGGCAGTTCATTCATATGTAATAAACAAACAATCTATTGTAAGGATCTACCCAATCTTTTTTCTAGGGTTCGTAGAATACCGCCAAACTTACCAACATTTACATTTGTACCATTACAACCAATTGCAGTTAAAAAATCCATTGAAATACCCGCTTGTAAGAAAAAGTTGAATAATTCTTGTTCTACACACTTTGCAGTGCCTGAAACAGGTGCCATATATCCTAAAAACTTCGAGTCAGCTTCTTTTATCAAAGAAATTTGCTCTTCGAGTATGCAGTGTCTGTATTTTTTTTCCAACTTTTTCAGTTATAGTCAAAGAAACGGTTTGTTGTAAAGTCATGGTTTCTCTAGTTTTTTTTTCTCTCTCGGCGATGTTTATTTTTGTCTATAATTTCTGAACTCGAGGCGTGCAGAGCTGCTGATGCGATTGCAGCTCCTGCATTTTTAGACGCTCCAAATCTATCACATGTTTTTTATAGTAAAGTAGAATCAATTTCAACACTGTTCTCTTTGCTCGTCGACTTTATTTTTGAAGCACGCAATTGAATTGGTCTTGTTTCTTCACACTCCGACTGAACACAATCGCTTAAAGATGCACTACTCAGTGTTTCTGTCAATGTTTCGACAAGCTTTTGTTGTTTTCTCTTCGATTTTTCTCGTAACATTTTTCTTTTTAGAGGTTTTCTGATCTGCTTTGTTGCGCCAAAATCTAAGCCACTTATTCCCATCTGCCTAGCCGTTCTTTGGTCTGCTATGAAACTTTGTTCTCTTGCAGGTATTTTTTTGTTTTTAACTCAAATGCATTTCAGAAAATCTCTGCATTTACATGCCGAAATATCAAATAAAATCTTTCTTTCAAAACGAAACTTTTCCAACATGTTTTAAGGAATCTTTGGATGAGACTTCAAAAGCTTTTTATATTTTGTAATACGTATGTAACATAACCTTCATCCGTTTCGTTTCAACTGTAGGAATAGATGAATAGATGAATTTGTTATACGAGTGTAGTTACAATTCTCAAATTGTTAATCTGTGTTTTAGAAGTACTTAGAACTATTATGTGTACAAGAATAATTTAGTATTATTAATGTGATGTCATAAGTTTACCTTACCTTAAGTTTCTATCGCTATCCGGAAGCAGAAAAACTAAAAATTATCTATCAAAACTTTACGTATAGATTAATTATAACATTTAGCACCTTTTTATCGCTGAGCCTTTTAAAAAATTTAGGAAAAATTTTTTGACCCACCCTAGTACACATGTACAATCTAATTTAAAAAACTACAATGGTACAGTAATGCACATCTAATAAAATTTATAAATTTTCCCAGTTTAAGGTTTGTTTTTACCTTTCAACTCATATTTCATATAATAATTAAAGCGTTTAAAAATTAAAGTACTTATAAATTTTGAAAAAAGGTTTCAACATTAAAAAATTAGTAAAACGAATTAATTGAAGATCTATCAAGTCAGTTTGTCAGTTCCATTTCATATCAATATATCATATCTAAATGTTATAAAGGCTAGACCTTGTAAAAGTAAAAGATTAGCAACATTGAACAAATTCTTGTCTTCATAGTTTTTAAATACTAGGGGCCACTATTACAACTTGACCATAGTTTAAGGAAGGATTTTGTCGTGTACGTATAACAAGTAATTTATTATTTCAACTTAACTTTAACCCACCCTGTAGGAAGAACTTGCCCTTAACTTATTGCTCACCTTAGTTTGAAGCAAAGTTGTAATAGGGAAAAACTTGTTATACGTGGGGCAAAATCCTACCTTTAACTATCGGCAAGTTGTAACAATATCCCTAAATAATTTATTATCCACAAATATCCGATTGATCTCAAGAGGTTTTGTGCCTTTCAAATATTTAAAGACAATAAAATACAAAAAATTACTGATATTATATTTTAGTTTTATGTTCTTTTAACCTATAAGTAAATTTGTTTGTTAGATTTTTTGTTATAAAAGAAATTATTTATATACAAATAAATGTTAAGTACGATTTTTTTCTTGTTAAAAAAATTTTAAAAAATACATTGGGGGATTTCATGTCAAGTGACCCAACTTTTGAAATCGATGTCTTCCGATTTGGATGAAATTTGCACCAAGGTTAGTCTTATTGGATATTAGTTTAGACAAGATCGGTCAAAAAGTTTCTGAGTTAGAGGGGGTCAAAATTTGACATTTTGGCCAAACCGGTGTTCTTTCTCATCCATGTAACTTATTATCTATTGGTGTTAACAAAATTTGTCCCAAACAAATTAGATAGCTATTTCTTCAAGCTATCGAAAAAAATTATTTTGTATTTTTTTAAATTTTTAAAAAATTTTTTTTTTTTTAAATTTAAAACTTATTTTTTATTTTTTTTTGGAAACGGTATTTTATTTATTTTTTTTTTGCTCAAAAGAAAGCTTATGTATTTTCCTTTGAGGTAGTTTTGGTCGCTTAGTGTGATGCGAGTGGGATATGTATGAAAAAAAAATAATTTCTAACTCAAGACGAGGTTTTTTCAATTTTTAGCATATGCACTATTTTGATAATTTTCCTTTTTATGTGTAAGTGTTTCTAAAATCTTAAAAATAAAACTTATGCTGCGAAACTAGACAAATTTTTAAAATTTTTTTTAAATTTCAAACTATTTTTGTATATTTTTTTTTTTTGAATAGGATATTTTTTTTTTATTTTTTATTTTTGTTTTGCTCAAAAAAAGGTATTTTCCTTTAAGGTAGTACTGGTCGCTTAGTGGGATGCGAATGGGATATGTATAAAAAAAATAATTTGTAAGTCAAGACGTCAAATGCTAAAAAAAAATAAAAATCCTCGTCTTGAGTTAGAAATTATTTTTTTTATACAAATCCCTTTCTTTTGAGCAAAAAAAAAATAAAAAAATACCCTTTTCAAAAAAAATACAAAAATAGTTTTAAATTTAAGAAAAAAAAAAATTATAAAAAATTTAACAACAACAACAAAAATTTATTAAAGGATTTACATATGTGGTTGAGATTAAATTTTTTAGATTATTTATCTTTTTGTTTTTATTATTATTATTTTATATTTATTTAATTATTATTACAAATAAATAAAAAGATTTAATTTGTCAACATCTCTATAGAAAAAGTGATTTTATTCCTGGGATTAACATGTTGTGGGTATTACAGTATCGAGGGAATGAAATGCTAGTTCAGTATGTTATATACCGTGGGAAAGGATAATTTGTCTAGTTTCTCAGCATAAGTTTTATTTTTAAGATTTTAGAAACACTTACACATAAAAAGGAAAATTATCAAAATAGTGCATATGCTAAAAACTGAAAAACCCTCTTCTTGAGTTAGAAATTATTTTTTTTTAGACATATCCCACTCGCATCCCACTAAGCGACCAAAACTACCTAAAAGGAAAATACATAAGCTTTCTTTTGAGCAAAAAAAAAAAAAAAAATACCGTTTCCAAAAAAAATAAAAAATAAGCTTTAAATTTAAAAAAAAAAAATTTTAAACAATTTAAAAAAATACAAAAAAAATTTTTTTTCGATAGCTTGAAGAAATAGCTATCTGATTTGTTTGGCACAAATTTTGCTAACTCCAATAGATAATAAGTTACATGGATGAGAAAGAACACCGGTTTGGCCAAAATGTCAAATTTTGACCCCCTCTAACTCAGAAATATTTTGACCGATCTTGTTGAAAATTTGTGTCTAAACTACTATACAATAAGACTAACCTTGGTGCAAATTTCATCCAAATCGGAAGACATCGATTTCAAAAGTGGGGTCACTTGACATGAAATCCCCCATATATAAAATTATTTTATTTTTTTTTACAGTTAGGCTTCGAAAAGCACAATTTTACTATCACGTTGGTACAATTTGGAAATTCTAATTTTGCATCCCTGATGTGATTGTATGTAAATGAAACTTTTTGTTATTGTTTATTTTGTTTTTTTTTATTTAAAGACAATTGCTCATGGTTTTAACCACAAATAAAAACCACTTGTTATTGTTTCTTTTCTTTTTATATTATTGTGGTTTTATCTTTTATCTATTCTATTTTTTGTGTGTTTGTATTCTTCTATATTCCTCTTATTGTTAATGTATTTTGTACATGATGATGAGTAGAATGACATGTTAATACTACACTCACATAAACTGACAGCTACGCACATTCATTTATATTTGAGTGAGTGAGTACATGTATGAATACATGTTTGTTAAGAAAGATGAGCTTTTTATGTAAAAACTGTAGACTTAGATACAAGTAAATTAAACCACAAAAAGTATTTATTACACAACATGTATTTTAAGCTTGTAAGATATATATTCGATTAACTTTTATATTTCAAATGGCAACAAACATCGCACGAAGTAGTAGGAAATTTTGACGGTGAATGAAAGAACGTTTTTGTTAAACGGGATATGTAATTATTTATGGGAAGAAAGGGAAGTAGGCATTTTGAGTCGACATAGAAGAGAAAGTTGTAATATATACGTAAGAAATATTTTTGGAATTTGTGTAATTTAATTGAATATTAAAATTACCATTTCCGATTTTTATAGTCGGTATGTATGGTATAAATATTCGTCATAATATTTTCCTTGGTATTTTCCCCAATTTTTTTTAAAGCCATATAATTTGTTTTTGCTTGACTTAATTTAAATTACATTTTTGTTGTAATAAATTTTGCAGGATGTTTGATGACAAAATATTTACACTTCACCGATTGTTAACAGGTCATGCACTTCATGTTATCCCATATATCCTAACCGAATTTTCTCAAAATACCCTTCATATAATAAAAACCACCCAAAAATCATTATGAAATAAAGCCCCAATATATTTTTTGGGGGATTATTAAATTTTTAAATTTATAACAAAACTTTTTTGGAAGCAAGGATTTTCTCCTCTGGCCTCGCTAACTAAAGTTTCTCTGCGTAACCGGCCTTCGGATTGGCGCAAGGATTTTCTCCTCTATGGTTTATAAAACATTGGCGTCGCTAATTGAAGCTCCTAAAATCGGCCTTATCCCTGACCGACGGCCGGCTACGCACAGAAGCTTAAGTTAGCGAAGCCAGAATTTTTTGTACCCTAGAGGAGAATATCCTTGCGCCCGGCCGAAGTTCAACCCTTGCTATATATCGCGTGATTCCTTAAACCAAACCTATACAAATAATTTTATTACACATATTCGGGTCTTATTTCATTTTAGAAATTGGGGTCTTATTTCATTTGAAGCAGGACCCCAAGAATAAGGGTATTAATTCATATTTGTTTGGGGTGTTATTTCATTTCATTGGGGGTTTATTTCATTTCTAAAACTGGAGTTTTATTTCATATGAAAAAAGGCCCCACGCTTTAGGGTGTTATTTAATCTTGTAAACCTTTTCGGTTTCTATCCTTTGACCTTTTACTTAAACCTTTCTAGATATTTTTTCGTTACATAAAAATTTAATTGATTGCATATAATTTCCAAAAAAAAATGTAAATATCTTAAATATACTAGAGGGCTCGACTATGGGACTGTGTATAATAATAAGGTATAAATACTATTTGCTTATTTGTAGTTTAAGTTTAAAAAAAAAAAATGTAATCTTGTTTTTGGGGAGTTAATTCTTGGGGGTTATTTCATGCCGCCATATCTAGCTTTGGTAATCCCATAGTTCTGACTCTCTTTCTTCACAAAAACAAAAAAAATTAGTGACCTTTCCCCTGTTAAAAAGGTTTATATCTGTGAATCATTAAAACAAAATTAATTTTAATTATTTGATGGGATTGCCCATAACAAACGATTGTTTTTTCCACATTAAGAGTAGTATTTTGAGTTAAGGTGTTATTGTAATCATTAAAGTTTCTTTTATTCAGGTATTATTTTAAGCAACATCTGTTTAATTGTTTCAAGCTAAGTAACTGTTTTATTTTAAATCGAAATATGACTGTTTTGATAAAATAATAATAATTGGTTGATTTTTGAGTTTTGACTGTTTTGATGAAAAAGTTTTAATGACAATAGTTTTAATAATAGTTAATAGTTTAATGGTTGGGCATGGTTAAGGCAACTACATTATGTTTATTGTAACAATATATTATTGTCGTACACAAAATATTGTTATTTTTATTTAATATCAACAATATAATAGTTACTGTAAACATGTCAATGTTTATCGCAATTATAAATTAAAGTATTCTTCGAACTTCTAAATAGTGATAACTTTGAAAACATATTATATTCCTCGCAATCATTTAATGATATTTAATAGGCATAGCATGATTACTTTCTATACGTGTACTCATATTGTGCTTAAGATGCAAACAAAATATCTCTACTCTAATAATATTTTGTTATCGCCATTTGTAAAATAATTTTGCATCAGTTGTGTCGTTTGTTTTACATGTGCCTATCGAATTATTTGTCATTCATAAAAAACCAGGTTTAAAGAGATTAAACATTAAAAAAAAATTTAAAGTGTCACAAAATAAAATATCAATGCTAAAAAAATTTTAATATTGTTTGAAAATGGTGCGAAATATTGACCATTGTTTTGTGTTATTTTAGAGAAAAAGAATGAAAATTCTAAAAAATAATTTATAAATATTTGCGACCTACGACAAAAAAGGTTAAAAATATTATGTTTAAAGTTGCATCATATAATGATGTGAAATATTTGTAACAGTTTTACGTTAATAGGTTGCCAGTAATTAATAAGCATAAATCTACATATTATTATGATTAATATGATAATAATATGATTACTTCTTAACTTATTATGATTAACATGATAATAATATGATTATATTAAATTATAATATGATGTAATAAAAATAAATTAGGATTAAGGGAAAAATATTATGATGCAATATTACGAATATATTTGGTCATAATATGATTCCATAATAATCGTAATATGTTGGCTACAATCATGAATCTTATCATAATCACCCTTATCGTGGTTGGCAATTTTGTGTCGTTTTTTGGCGTTTTTTAGGCGTTTTTAGAAAATTGCATCGCGGTTGGCAAAAACGCCAGCGAATACGACACTGAAGAAAATTCTACTACAAAAACGGTATCGCAGATGGCGTATTTGCCTGTCAAAAGCGCTTAAAACTGTCGTTAAGTTTTTTGCTCACGACAGAGTTTATTTTTTGATAAAAATTATTTAAAAATGGAGTCAAACAAATCGCAAGTTATATAAAAAGCAGCTTAAAGGCTTTTTGTTTCAATTTTTGTTTTTTTTTCTATTTTTTTATATTTTAGCATACAAATTACCACACCCGCACAATTTTCCAAGTTGGTGGAGATAATGGAAAAAAAGCCGTACTTGGCAAAAGGGTATAATAAAGGATTAAATAAAATTAATACAAAAGATGAGTGATTTGTTGACATTTTCATAACAGGGTGTTTCATTAAAAAAAAAAATTGAGTAATCTGTTACAAAGCGACTCTCTTACAAAAAATAGAGTCGTAGGCGTAGGCGAAAAGTTTCCACGATACCATTCAAATTTAAATACGACAACAAATGCGACATACGCCTACGCCAACCGCGATAAGGGTGAATATGTTGCTCTTAGAATATATTTACCACAATCATGTTTTTTCTTTGCGTGTATGGTAATCCCATAGTTCTGACTCTCTTTCTTCAAAAAAAAATGTTTGTGGACTTTTTCCCTTAAAAGGGTTTATAACTGTGAAACAATAAAATAAAATTAATTTGAATTGTTTGATAGGATTGCCCATAACAAATGATTGTTTTTTCCACATTAAGAGTAGTATTTTGAGTTAAGGTGTTATTGTAATCATTAAAGTTTCTTTTATTCAGGTATTATTTTAAAGCTAAGTAACTTTTTTATTTTAAATCGAAATATGATTGTTTTGATAAAATAATAATAATTGGTTAATTTTTATGGAGTTGTGACTGTTTTGATGAAAAAGTTTTAATGACAATAGTTTTAATAATAGTTAATGGTTTTAATGAAAAAAAAAACATTTAATTACTTTCCATGTATTTTTATGCAGTACAAAATTATAACTTTAGAAGTATAACACATAAATGTAATACAAGGCTATTCTCAAAACGAAGGTGATAATATACACAGCGTAATTAAGAAACAGGTAAAAAGGCATCTAGTCAGCAACCCGCACAGAAAAGACTCATGAAATTTTGTATGAATGTTGGCGCCAGTGATATAATACGTATGGAAAAATCCCTACTCGTAGGGAAATATTTTTCGATTTGTGACAAAATACTAATAAAATTGTTAATACGGCAACATTACAAATTGTAAAATTTCTTTAAGTGATCGCTTGCTCCCATTTAAACTTTGATTTTAAGGTAAATTTGTGAAACTCTCTTTTAAAATTTAATTTTTTTTGGGAGTTAAGTCACCAAAATTAAAAATTTGAACGAAAATTTAATCGTCCCCCTTTTGTCGGACTTAGCTATCTTAGATATATCACTGCCACACTTCAATACAGATAGCGAAATGATTATTGTATCTTATATTATATATATATATATATTGTAAAAAAATAGAATTTGTTAAAAATAAAGCTAAAGATGGCTCAATTTACTCGTCACGCTTTTTTGAATTTTTTCGTCAAATATTTGTTAGGTCTGAACATACCTTTAGTCATAAAATTGTATATTCAACTTGCATTGATCGCTCTTTTTATAAGACAAATGTACCTTCCAGTACACCGAAAATCTTTGAAAAAATGTTATCCTGTACACCTGTACGATTGTAAGGAAATAACATGTCAAAAATAATACGGGCAAACAATTACTTTTTCTTGTATCCAAATAAAATACACAGGTACAAAATACATACATATTTTTCTTTGTTTTGCTCTTTTTACCCAACATAATGTGATTTAAAGTGAATATCACTTGTTTTTTGGATTTTTATATTTTTTGTTTATTTATTTTTTTAGTTTATAAAAAGAACTTATTTAATGGTGTGTATGCATGTACAACAACTTTAAATAAACAACCTTAAAAGTTTGAGTGCGTAGGGAAAATAGGAATTTTTTTGGTCTGCAGAGAGACTTTTCAAAAAAGTCTGTAACATCAATGGTTGACGCACGCTTAAGCTATACCTTATGCAACCATGACCCCTTTCAGACACGCAAAGTTTACTTTGCAAAGTCTTGAGTTTATAGAAGAGAAGGGAAAAGAGAATAGCGGGGGAGTACTTACTTTGCTGTACTCACAAATTAATTTAGTTTTTCGTTCGTAGATTATACCTGAAGTTGGCTGCAACTTTATATTTATATACAGCGTTACCAGAATCTTTGGAATGAAAATTGTCATATGGCGAAAGAAATCATATTTTGAAGAAGAAAATCTTAAATTTTTTTTTTCATAATTTAAATTTGTTAAAACAAGGGCAAAATAGTATGAATTATTAATTTTTTATAAAAAATACTTCTTATTATTTAAATTGAAATACATTGAAACATAATTCGTCAGTATATGAAACTTTATAGAAATACATTTTTCTTTTCACAAATATTTTTTTTTTATCAATATTCTAACTGCCTATTTCCGATGTGCGAAAGAATTATTTACTTCGTACAAATACATTTAAAGCAAAAACAAAGTTTTTAGAATTTGTTTTTGTTTTAAATGTAGTTGTTCGAAAGAAGGAATTCTTTCGCACATTAGAAATAGGTTAAAATACTCCTTTTTTAATATTATTTATGTCCAGAAATAATGATGCAATTTTGTGTATTCTAGATACTGTGTACAAAAGTGTGCATCACCAATACACATCAAGCTGATGCAAAACTTCATTGTTTTAAAAATTTACTGTTTAAATAATCGTTTTTTTTTTTGTATTAGCAAAATGAAAGTAAAAATCAGAATTTCTAGAAATAAAAAATCATCATTTGAGAAAAAAATCTTTAATCATATTTTTGTTTAAAAAAATAATCCAAAATATGAAAAAATCATCATTCTGGCAACGCTGTTTATATATTTTATTTAAACAAGAGAAAACAAAAATTTGTCAAATTAAACTTTGTGTGTCTAAACACGAAACAAAGTTTAAAAGAGAATTCAACAGACTTTGCCAAAGTAAACTTTGCCTGTCTAAAAGGGGACCATGACATTTAATTAGATGATGCAAGTGTTGCCAATAAATTATTGTATTAAAAAACACGAAAATTGCAAATGATGTCGCTTAAGCTATTTTTGGGGTAAGGGCTCGATATGTATATATATTTAATACATAAATTTTAATTTCACATTTAAATTCATAACAGAAAATTAAAAATCAAATCAAATTTCAAAAGGCATAAACAAAAATTAAACAATATTCGCAGAACAAATTAAACTATTAAAATAAAAAAAATAAAATGAAAATAAAATGTTTGTATGTATGTTAAAAATATTTCCGAAGTAATTTATTTAAACCAACCAACAAAAATAGCTTTCCCACAACAATGAATTTCAGTGTTTTCATTTAAAAAAATTGGGATTATTAGCACATCATTAATAAATGAATTGATTGATAAAATGTTTCATTCCCAAAAATAATTTTTGATAAAAATTCAATCAATTCAAAAAATTTTTGAGTTGTGGAAAATTAAAGTTCAAAATGAAAACACAATAAAATATACAAATAAAAAAAAAACATACAAATATTAAAATCGCCAAAACTGAATTTCAAATTAATTACAACTAATCCATAAATCATGCAATATACATACAATTAAAAAAATCAAAACAAATTTTACAATTTAGTTACATTAAAATAAAAATATCATGTTCCCATTGGGCGCCATTTGTAACGTCACTAATTGCACTGGTTCACAAATTTTTAACTTTTTGCTATAACCTCAAAAATTAGATGTTTTTAAGCTAAATTGGCGCTGCTCAATACGAATATGGCGTTCATTTATTTTTCTTAAGACGCATTTTCGAGATATTCGCATGTTTTTTTTGGTAGTTAACAAGGCTATTTCCAAAAATCTTGTGAACTAATTGCTTGAATTAATCAAATTTTACGCTGTTGCAAAGACATATTTTTTCTCTTTCAGCCCATATGTATTTATAAGGTATAAATTTACTGATTTACACGCCCTTAGATTTAACCCTTTTGGCACGGGAGACGATTTGCTAGTTTCAAGCTTTTCTAATGGGCTATTGTTACAGAGATATGCATACTAAACTAATGTTTATTTTTTTTGTGTGCCCCTACCCTGGGAAGAGACTTGGGAGGGTTGGACATATATGTCCCATAAGGAGTTTGGCATGGGACTAATATGTCCCACCAGTACTAAACAAATACAAAAGGGTATACACAGAAAAAAGTGTTTTATCAATTAAAAAAATGGTTTAAAAAGTATTTTAATTTAATTAATGTGATAATTGAATCTATAATTTTTTTAACTGAAAAATTTAAAAATTTAATTTTGATTTAATTAACATTTTAGTTGTTTTGAAATAAATTTTCAATTAAAATTTTAATTAAATAACAAAAAATCTTAATTGACTTTTTTCGTTTAAAATAAAATAATTTAAACATGTAGAATTGTTGTTGGGAATTGTCAATATTTATTTAAATAAATTAACACATTGTTTGAAATGGCAAAGTTTTTTGATCACTTTTTTAATTAAAATTAAAAATTTCATTTATTGAAAATATTTTTTCAAAATTTTAAAAGTTTTAGTAATCAATATAATCATTTTGGTAATAGGTGCAAAATCAACAACTTGTTTGCTTGATATTATGAATTTAGAACAAATTTGGTGATAGGAGAAATTTAATAATTTTTTCTGTGTATACAAAAAAAAAAAAAAAAAAACAAATATTTATTTTATTTTAAGTTTTATGGTTTTTTATTTTTTCTTTAAAAATTCATTTGGTTCATTTTTAAAATTGAAATAAACGGTAAGTATTTGAAAATTATTTGTGAAATGGTGCAAAACAAATCTTTGCATAACGGAAGTTGACACTCTTGACAAAGTTTTAGTCCATTTTTAAATTTTCTTGTTTTTGGCAATCTGCACACCGATGTCTCGTTGGCCCTTCAATTGGCAAGTGAGTACAGATTGACCATACGTTTTCTTTTTGGAAAGGTAACCACCATGACTAAGGCTCCTTCTAACGGCCGCAGTTTTCAGTCCTTCTGCAAGCAGAAATAAAAAAAAACAAAGCAATGGTTCCTTTTTACGATGTAAATTCATATATATGATCCACGAATTTAAGCTGACATCATTACCAATCTATAAAAAAAACTTTCTTCCACCATTTCTGTGACTTACGGTCTACTTCATACATTCCGGATAACTGATCGGCTCGATCTACGTCTTCCAATATATTCCGGTAAAATTTTATAATATCCGGACACTGTACAATATATACGATTTGAAAATAGCTTCACCCTTCGTAGTTTTTTACAGAATCATTACGAGTTATGATAATAAGCAAGACTGTACTTTAACATCTAAATAGCTAAATGGAACTTTTTGAATCATTTAGATTAAAAAACTTAATTACTAGGGCTCTGTGAACATTCAGTGGGACACATATGTCCCAATAGTTGCAAAAGGGTTAAAAAAAAATTTTGTTTTACGATTTTTCAAAATTCAACAAAAAAATAAAAATTCATTTTATATATTTCAACCCATACTTTAGCGGTATGTTCATGGTCAAAATGCTTGTCATGCAGGCGAATTCACTCGTGTACGTGTTAAAAAAAATATTTTTTTGAATTTTTTTTATCCCTTACTGGAGCGGCTTAAAATGGTGAACTTGTGTAAATGAAAGAATTTTTATCCGATGGACAGGGTATGTACATTGGCTGAAAGAGAAAAAACATATCTATTCAACAGTTTTGTACAATTCAGATGAACAATTCTCGAGATTTGAGATTTTTCGAAATTTCTAAAACAAAAACACGATTTTCGAGAATATCTCGAAAACGCAAACATATTTGTGTTCTGAAGCCTCAATTAAGTTTAAAAAAATCTCATTTTCGAGTTTAATTTTTCTTTGGCATAGTGTTATTAGACAACACAATTTGGGTTCTATTAGCGAGTCATAACTTTGCAATGAATTTGAATACTTGATACAATAAGATACAAGTAATCCTCTGCCGTATCCCACAGCTTTTGGTATTATTTTACCACGTTGATTAACTTTGGGCAACATAACCATTAATCTTGAAAACATGTTATTGTAATTTATACCATCTATCACTTTCTATTTCCACAACTCAAATAAAAAGTTTATAGACTCATTTTTTTTTTTTTAATATTCATTATGTTAATTACTTGTTCAATTTTATTTTCATACTCAAGCTCTTTTTATAATAAAATAAACTATAGTAATAACAAAAAAAGAATATATATAAATTAAAAATTAAGGGGGTTCTTTCCACAACTTGATTATTCCACTTTAGACAGAAAGGGTTTTTAGTTTTTTGTTTGTTTGGTAATATTATTAACAAATTACACAAGAAAAAAAGAATAAAAATCATGATTTCGTCAAAATTAGATAATTCTAGTTCAAAATGACATTCCCAAAAAAATTATTATCTCAAATTGCGCAAAAACACAAAAGTGTCAATCAACAGTAATTTTTTTTTATACTTATACAAATAGCGTAATAAATTGTAATAAATAAATAAGATACAATATACATATATGAAAAACATTACAACTCCTTGTTGGAGCATAGGACGGAAACAAAATCAGGCCATTGTTGTCTATCTTGTGCTATCTGTTGCCACGTTCCTCCCCAGTAAAAAATGTGCTCCAAAAGGAGCAGGTTTTATATATGAATTCATACCTCAAATCGCTTCAAATCTGCTGATGGGATGCCTGATTTTTGTATGGAGTGTTCCCGGTTTGGAGGACTATTTTCTGCTGACAATAAGCGCTCCTTTTAACACAATAAAACACGCAAACAAAGCACTCCTAAAGCGCTTTTTTAAGGGCTAACTATATTAAAATATTCATTTTTGTTTTGCTTTTACTTGTTTAAATGCCTTTTTTAAGCATTTTCGTAAACCATAACATTTTTATTTTGTTACCGCTTTAGAACCTTCTTCGTTGCAGCACTAAAATAGCAGCTATTTTTGTATATTTTATTCAGTATCATTTACTGCTGTATAAGAGCTCTCTTATTGAAGCGCTCAATTATACGGTTTTTCTCTTAAGTGCTTCAAAAAACACAAATTTTTTTACTGGGTCTGGACATACATTCCGCATGTGTTGATCTTATTCACATACTATTGGGTCATTCCTGACGTCTCGAGCCCTGAGGGTTCCATTCAAATCTCATTTTTGCAAAGTCATTGTCAGTCTTGTGTAACGTGTGGCCTATACGGCGACTTACACAAAAAAATTAAATATTTTCTCTTATCACCAACTTTATACTTAATTCATAATATCAAGCAAACAATTGGTTGATTTTGCATCTATTACCAAAATAATTATATTGATAACTGAAAATTGTAAAATTATGAATATTTTTTTTTCAATAAATGATATTTTTAATTTTAATTTAAAAAAATTATCCAAAAACTTTGCCATTTCAAACAATATGTTAATTTATTTAATTAAAAATTGACAATTCCCAACAACAATTCTACAAGTTTAAATTATTTTATTTTAAACGAAAAAAGTCAATTAAAATTTTTTTTGTTATTTAATTAATATTTTAATTAAAAATTTATTTTAAAACAATTTAAATATTAATTAAATCAAAATTTTATTTTTAATTTTCTTTCAACTAAAAAAATTATTGATTTAATTATCACATTAATTAAATTTTAATACTTTTTAAACCATTTTTTTAATTGATAAAAAACTTTTTTCTGTGTAGTAAATCCACATTGGAGATTGTCGAAGGCCGAAATACTCAGCCTATACGTGTTAAAAATTCTCAATTTGGTTCGCTGGGATATGTTGCGTGTTGACCAATTTTTTTTCAGTTTGTGGTATGCGTGAAGAACTTTGTTAATGCGGGACATTACATCCTTATTTGATCTACCATCTTTAGACAAAAGGCCACCAAGATAGGAAAATTGCTCCACGTCCTCTATTATAGTTTAAGGGCGATATATAGCAACACTAAGGGCTGTATCGTTTGGAGTGTTAATTGTCATTAGATTAGTTTTCTTGACGTTGACACGTAGGCCAACCATGCCCGCATTTTCAATAAATTTTTTCAGTTTGCGCCTCGTTCTAGTCAGTTTTTTATAATCCAAATTTGATGCCATCGGACACTTCTACGTTTGTTTTTGTTAGAACGGTATCTAGAACAGACATAAAGAAGTGTGGTGACAGTACGTATCATTGTCTTATACCTCTTTGAATGGAAAATTTTTCGCTCTTTTTCCTTTGAATTGGACAGAACACTGACCATTGGTATATTATTCCTTGATGAAAGTTATTATCTTCTCCGGCACAATTTTATCTCGCAGAGAGAGCCATATAGCGTCTCTGTTAATGGTATCAAAAGCGCATTGAAAATCTACAAACAGTAGATACAGGGGTGAACACCATTCATCAGACTGTTCTACAATAACGCGTACGGTGTTTATTTGATCAACGCAGGATCTGTGCGGTTTAAGGCCACTTTGTTCTTGTCGTAAGGCTGTATTTATGGTTGCTGATATACGATCGAAGATAAAATATGCTAGTACTTTAATAATTGTGTTGAGGAATGTAATTCTCCCTTTCCGATTTCTACAATCGCTTAAGTCCCCCTTTTTCGGAATTGTTTTAATAACACCTTTCTTCCATTGAGTGGGACTGGTGTTGTCTATCCAGTGCCCATTTTCTGAACCTCCCGCATCGAGAAACTTTTCGCTTGAAATGTGAGAAATGAATTAAAAATGCCATCCATTAAAACAAATAACTATTTTTCTCACATACGTAAGAAAATTACTCGCCAATTTACAGAAAAAGTGGGTCTGTAAAATTTTTGTGAGAATGTTCCCACCTTGAAATCTCAAATAAACTCACGAATAAAAATGGGGTAAGAAAAAATTTTAACACTACAAAATACTAGTATATTAAAAATGCAATGAATAATTGCACGGAAGAGGTAAGTATTTTGTTCTTGGCTGAATTTTTCATTGTTTAATTATTTTGCTTTAAAAACTTTTGAGAAATAGACGTATTTTTTCAAAGCTATGGTATATCCAACGGTTATATTTTCGACGCCGTCATTACATTTTTCTATTTTAGTAAATTTTGGTCGCCGTCAACGATATGTGTGATTGGCGTTCTGAACGTCAGAAATTTCATATCGGCTTCGAGTGGAATATTATGACATTTATAACGTAACGACGTTATCTCTTTTGATAGTTTTCGACATGAGTTACAGATTTTTTTCCCACTTTTCGAGAAACGATGGAATATTTCGTTTTACATCTTTTCAATGCGAGAAGTTCTTACCAATTTACAGAACATGGGTACAGATCAGTTTAAAAACCGGGGTGGTTCTTCAACCTGTCAATTACAATTCAATAAAATTTACTTATTTTGGGTCTAATGTATATGAACATATCAAGGTTTTATAAACCGTTAAATTTAACACAAAATCACAATAAATCATTAAAGAAATAAAGTAAAAAAAAAATTGCATTTAAATACATGAAAATTAAAACACCCTAATAATTGCGGTTTTGTCACAAACTAAACAAGTAAGACTTTTAAAGTCAGAGTTTATAACATCAAATTTTTTGAAACTCCTTGCATATTTGAACACACATCAATGAAAAACATATAAAGCCATAAACAGTAATCTCATTTCGTAAAGAAGTTACATTCATCTATTTTTTTTAAAAAATCGATTAATTCGAAAGCTCTGAGTTCTGTTATAGAGTATCAATGATTAGGAACAGCCGAATACATTACTCTAGCAAGTTTTTTTAATTTAATTTTCATGAATCATTTAATGGGTGTTATTATTTAGATTTATTTTTTGTTTATTTTGTTTAATTTACCATAAATATTGTATTTAAAAAAAAAACTAAAACTTTTTATTTTAACACTCTTAAGGTATTTACTTCAAAATTATTTTTCTCTTGTTTTTTTAATGCTTAATATAAAAAAAGTACGTCAATACCTTAAGGCGTTCATATTTTAAAGAAAACTCATGTATTTATTTGCTTATAATTTTTTTACGAGTATTGTTTGTAATTGTATGTCAACCATAAAAATAGTCATACATTAAAATTGAAATACTTTTGAGTTCATACCACCACTGTACCCATAGAACAAACAACAAAAAGCACAAAATACATTTAAAAAAAAAAACACAAGAAAAGAAAAACATTTTTCATTCAAAATAAGTTGAGAATATAAAATGTGGGCTAAATGTTTTTTAGCCGGTACATTCATTCTCGTAGAAAATGTGTACAAGGTCTTTTCAATGGTCTATATACTAGAAAATGTTTCAGTTTTAATGTTGCTCTTGTTGTTGTTGTTGTTTTGCTGTTATTACTTAAAGAAAAAATAAAATAAATGTGTAGTTTCAACTTGTCCAACTTGAACCGAATGAATGGCTGCTAAAATAGTTTTTTTTTATTCTTGAATGTTGGTGGCGCTTTTCTATGGCAGCAGGTGCAAAGATTTTTTTTTTTTTTGTATTTTCCCAACATATTTCTTACAAATTGTGGAGGTCACAGCCACGCACACTTTCTCACACACAGATTTTTTCTTAACACCAACATTAAATGCAGTGTGAAAAAATATTTGAATACACTGAGAGAATTAAAAGAAAGTATGTATGCAAATAATATTTAATAATAATTAATTAAAATAAAAAACGTTAAACTGGTAATTAATTATTTAAACAAAAAAAAAAAAAATAAATAAGAAAGTATAGTTGGTCAAACCAAGACATTTACAGACAAATGTTCGAGAGTTCGAATGTTCATGGGCCCGCAAAAAAAACATATAATGAGGTTAACCCATATGTGCTCGGCTACGTACCAGGGCACCTTTGCCGTTTTCAACCAAAATGTTTGCATTAAAATTAATAATCCTTATGTCTGAAACTTCTTGGGAATTATCAACTTTCAAAAAACTTAAGGTAGAAGTACATAGCATCCGTTAGTACGCGCGCGCTCTGTAGACTTTTGACAAAAAAAGTAAAACTAGTATTTTTTCATAGAACAAGTTATACGAAAAACTTTTTGACGCATATGCGGACAACAAAAAATAATAATTTAACAAATTTGTGAATCATGGAGGAAAAACGTTTTGAAGAGTTTATAAAATATACAGTAGCGTATAAAAAAGAGCTGAAGCTTGGACTTCCATAAAAAATGTGTTAAACAAATAACAAAACTGCTGAAAGAAGAAGCTTTTATAACGCGCGTTGTGTAACTTGCCATTTTTCACGCGCTACAGTTTTTAAACGCACGACAATCGTCGACAAACTAACGCGTGTTATGTACTTCTACCTTTAGGGATGGTTCACACTCTTCAAGTTTTAGCCATCAAGTCTTAAGCCTTAAGGAGAGAAGGTAAAAGAGAATGCCATTTTCTTTCCACTCTCTCCTAAAAACTCTTGACTTGGAGGCTTCAACTTGAAGGGTGTGAACTACCACATTATATGTTTGCAGCCGTACATCTAAAATTATTTTCGTAATTTGCGTGAGAGATCAATTTATTCGAATTCGCCCTTAAATACGCACCAACGTACCCGGGTATCTGTACGTGTTTTATATGGGAATATGGCTCTCCAGAAACTATTGATAGTCTTCATAAAAAATTTTAAACGTAAACAATTTATTTCATGAAAATGAGAAACAGAAACATAAAGAAAACAAAAATTCAATAAAAAAATAAAAAACAAATAATTAGAATTTTAGTGGAAATCTTTCGAGCATTTTGTATACATTAGGCGATTAATGGAATGCTTAATAATATAATATAATTATTTGTTGTCTGATTACTAGGATTTACATATCACCATGTGATAGCCAATACTAAATAAGTGATAAAAATATTGTTTGCTGGTCATTTTAGCAGAAAACCTTTCCGCACCAAATGCAATTTCTAAAAATTCTCACATATTTTTTATTAATACATTAGCGGAGTTCTGAAAGAGCAAATTAAAACAATCGTAGCTCTCCTGTTAAATCTAACAACAAAATACAAAAGGTTGCCGTTAGATTTCTTAAAGGAGCTACTATATTCTTTAGCCGCTTAAAATTCTGCCAATTTTAAATTAATTAGTTTTTTTTTTTAAATATAGAACAAATTTTAACTCGTTTGTTGCGGGAATTTTTTTTTAAAGCAGCGAAAAAAAGAGATGGCATTTGTTAATATTTTTTTATGGACATTTTGGCTATGACATGTACAATTTAATATTTGCAAGACACTGATTACAGTATTTCTGTAAAACTAGTGAGCGGTTTCTTAAAGAAATTTAACATTTAATAGAGGCTTCTAAAACACATTTTCTTTAAAAGTTGAAACTTAAAAATCATTTTTGATGCAGGGCTTACTTTTTAAATGTCTAGATTTTTTAAAATTTTGGTAACTAAGATTTTTATATTTTGTACACTTTTTTATATTAAATACAAACATTATTGTGATTTAACCTTTGGATTGTCGATAACTTCATGCCACCTAGTTCTTCTCTTGGCCTGGCCAGACCACAATTATAATACCTATTACACGAATTTATTATAATATTTTATTATTTTATTCTACAAATATAGTTTTTAATTTCTTTACCACGTTGCATCACATGGCTTTTTCACATTTGCCACAGCTGAAATGGGTTTTGTGTTTTGTTTAATTGCACTCAGCGCATAATGGGGGGTAATTTTTTAATCGATTCCAAATAGATTCATTCGATTCAAGTCATATCGTTATAATGTCCTAAATAATGTTTTACAATTGTTTGAAAAAATTATTGTTGTGTTTCAAACAAACTAAAAATTCTGAGTTTTTAATTGAACTGTTGGTTTTTAATTGAAGTTTTTGATATTTTAATTAGGCTTAAGTTTATTAAGTTTAATTTTCATTAAATTATTTTTATTGAAGGAAGGAATTTACAACATGAAATGCCTTAATTTTTTTTTTTTTTTTTTGATGATTCTTGACTGAACACGGGATTGAACTCGGATCGAGTCAAGAATTATTAAAAAAAAACTTTTAATGCATTTTATGTTATAAACTCCTTCCTTCAATAAAAATAATTAATTAAAAATTTAATTAATTAAAATATCAAAAACTTCAATTAAAAACCAACAGCCCGATTAAATAATCACTTTTGTTATAAAAGAGCTATAGCACAAGCTTTATATGTTTAAATTTGTCCTCCAAGTTGTACAAAGAAAGGTCAACTAGAAAAAGACAAAAAGGAAAAAAACATAAAAACAAATGTACTTAAGTTTTCAAGACAAAGTCTTGACAAAAAGTACGAAGAAACAAGAAGTAAGAAAAAAAATATAAATAAAGATTGAAAATTTATTATCGATTACAGCAAATTTCGATCTACCAATACCATTGGTTAAAGATTGATGTTTGACTATAGACTGATAGGCGCCGCAATGGCGCAAACGTTAGAACGCAAAGAATTCTCATGATGGGAATGTGGTTATTCTCGAAACATCTACAAAATCATCAAAATCTACAAACAGTAGATACAGGGGTGAACACCATTCATCAAACTGTTCTATAATAACACGTAGGGTGTTTATTTGATCAACGCAGGGTTATTCTCGAAACATGTCAACTCGACCCGAGCTCGATCCCGTGTTCAGTCAAGAATTATAAAAAAAAAAATTTAATGCATTTCATGTTGTAAATTCCTTCCTGCAATAAAAATAATTTAATGAAATTTAAATTTGATGAACTTAAGCCTAATTAAAATATCAAAAACTTCAATTAGAAATAAAAATGTTAATGCTGTGTTCATGGATTGGTCATAAATGTACAGTAGAAATCTAAATTATAAGCAGTTGCCCACAGCAGTCATATAAATTTCTTGTAAAATTATTTTCAGACGTATGACCTTTATGACTTTATGACTATCTTGTGAATACCCTAATTGTTTATACAAATTATGTTTTTATTTTTTGATTTTTCTTCTAACTGAAAAAAATTACAAGCAAAATATAAATATGGTCTGGCCAGAACAACAGGGTTATCCGAGGGTTAATTGAGGTTTTTTTTGTCCTTGAGAATTTTATTTTGAGCATTTTTTATGTTTTCTGTTTGTTTTTTTTTTATTTTTTTCTTAGTAATTTTTGGAAATTTGTTTTATATATTTTTTTTTAGATTCGTTATTTTAAAGCGATTAACTATATATAAAAATATTTTAGGTTTTTGTTTTTTAGCGTTCTTCTATTTTTAATTTTTTTTTTATGGAGAATTTTTTTACCTTCAATATTTTTGACATTTTAAATTAATCACATCTTAAATTGTAACATGTTTGTATATGTAAATAAGGCTTTTTTGAATTCTGTATTTTTTTTATGGATTTAACGTAAAATGTTAACTTTTTAAGATTTCACCCATTATAGCGAAATTTATAAATAGTTATTGCTATGAAGGTTGGACTAGGGAAACCCACACAGCCAGTTGGAAAAATGTGACTGTGGGTAGGACCACTAAGATTTTTTGGGGTGACCAAGACGACAGGAGCCCGCAGTTAGTATGATGGTGCGTTTCCTGACTAGTAATATGGGATAAGTGGCACAACTTCACCAAATTGGACGGGCAGGCCTTCGTCGAATTAAAATCCAAACACTTCGGGAGCGAAGTCATGTTGAACTTGGGATCCCTGAGGAACGTTAACTGAAAAATCTTAGGGAATTACGTCCGAGAAACTAGGTTTCTTAACGCCGGATGTTAAACCCGTCCCATAGGGGGTGGTAGCACTATCCCTCTAAATTCCCCATTTTTTTCCTCTTAAGGAGCTCACAACAGGCCCGGTAGTGGCCTAGATGTATATCGTAACAGATATGAGGTTGCATCTTTTATGGTTTGTCCTCCTTTCGACCTTACCTAACCTTACCTAACCTATGGATAATATAAAATAAAATAGTGTATATATATATATGACATTATATTATATGTATTTTTTTTTTTTTTTTTTGAGATGTAAAAACATTTTTTTTTTAATTTTAAATTAAAATAGGAATTTTTTTAATCTCTAGAATACACTTGTGTTTCTATTAAATTCTAATTTATACTTTTTTAGGTTTCTCGTGAACAAGTTTATAAAATAATTTCGAAAAATATAAATAATATGAATTATTGTTTTTTAAATGTGTTAAACGGCTTTCAAGATATTTAAACCCATTTTTCTTTTAAAGCATCATTGATGTTGGAAATCTAAATGCTTTTTTGCATCAACCGAACAGGAAAATTTTCCATTGTTTTTTTTTCTTAATAATTTTATTGTTTTTGACAAGGGATCTTCCCGTGTTTGTGCATATGGCCTGACAAGAGGACTTGGCATTACCAATTGTACGATGTTAAGTAATGGATTGATTTTTGTCAGTAATTAAGGGGGAAATTAAGCCTGACTACAAACTTTTTCTGTTAAACAGCAATAGTTTATTCGTGAATGAAGTTGGGCCGAAAGGCAAGTACTCACGTGTTTCTGTGTTAATCAAAAATCTTCACCTACATTTGCAGCAGTACCTTCAATGTCGTATTTCCTCCGTTATAAAAGTTAAAGTAATCAAAAGGGCGTGGAATTTAATGTGATCGTTATTGGAAAAGCTTTGCACAGAAAATAAGCTTTAACATTTTCAAAATGTGCATAAAATAACTAATAAAATGTGCATTTATTCATTAAAGACATTTAATCCCACTGTACAACAAAATAAAATTTTTTTCAAAATAAGAATTTTCTGCCAACTGATTCTAGAAGAGGATCTAAAAAAAAGATAAACGTGTACCGGCACTTAAAAAGTTTACATCTGAAACTCATTTTACGGCATATTTCAAGTTGCACCCTGTTGAAGTTAAAAGAAAAATGTAGAAAATCGTGTGATACTTAGGTTTTTGGTATAAAGGGTATTCAGAAGATTTATTCAGAACATTACATGAAACATTTTGTTGGTATACATTAAACCTCTTACTATTCAGAAAATGGGTCTTTTTGTAATATAAAAAAAGCAAAAATCACATTTTAAAAAGGCCGATACACAAATATCTTTTTTAGTCCCCTCTACAAGAATCAGTTGGCAGAAAATTGTAATTTTTTTGTGTTTTGGACAGTGAAATTATAAACCATATCATTACAATTATTTGTAAAAGAGCAAAGTCCAATTTAATAAATTTTACAGGAGGGTGGAGAAACCTCATAAAATTTTAAGTTTTCAATAAATTTTATAATCTGTAGATCAGCTTTATTTTATTTTTATTTTAAATTTTTTACTTACTTAAAGGTTTACAACTAACAAAATGTGAACTGAGCTCCTTTACAACTGTAGTGCGATTCACTAAATTTTTTTTTGGAAAATCGTATCGTTAAAATATATATAACGAAAATTTATCGAATCTGCTATACAGTAACATTTTTAACGATATTCGCTGTCGATTAAAGTCAGCTGTTACTTTAAGGAATTTTTTTCGTTAGTTTAACGACAATACTTGGCGTTGTGTTTTTTTAATCGATAATGTGTATTTTATGTTTAAAGTGGCTGAGGCCTGACTTCTTACAGACGTACTACATACATACAACAAAAACACAATTCTAAATGTAAAATTCACAAAATAAAATATACAACAGTAAATTAACCACAATTTCATTTGTTTTTTATTTATATTCTTTTGTGCTTTTCGTTTATTTTAACATTTTTTAGACAGAGATGTTACAAAAACTACAGCTGTTTACAATCGTTAAAAATAAATTACAGAATCACACTATCGTTACTGCAGGCGATTATATATGCCGACAAAAATAACGATTGTCGTATCGTTAAAAGTTAGTGAATCGCACCACTGAACTGCTAACCATATACAGCAAATTGTAATTTTTTAACAACAAGATTCTGTTTACAACAACAAAGTTAAATCGAAAAGTGTTTCTCTTAAGAATTTGCTTTACTAAATAAAATGCTACAGAAATGAAACCTATTCTCGAGAAAATTTCCTGATATGCAAAAGCGTTATCAATCAAAAAGGAGAAAAAAGGCGCCAAGTTTAGGATTTCTTTTTTATGTAAAAAATTTATTGAGATAATTTTGCGTACCAATATTATATTTTTGTATTAAAAATATAACAATAAAACAACTTAACAAAAATAAAAAAGCTAAACAAATTTGCTTGTATTTACTTGTGTTAAATAATAATTTTTTTTATTAATTTCATAAATTCTATACAAATTTTCAAATGCGAATTCAAAATTGATAATACAGCAAATTTCATATACTGTAATGTTTCTTTTTCTTTGAATAATACAAATTATCTACAACAACAAGACCGTTTTAATTTGTGCATATGATTTGGTAAGTTTTAAAGAAATTTACTTGTTGTTCTTAATGTGGTCTGTAAAATTGATTGTAAAAATGTTATACTGTTGAATAATTGGTTTTGAAACAGGTGTATTTTATTGGCAAACTTTTCTTCTTACCAAAAAAAAAAAAAAACAGTTGTTTTGAATTTGCTTTGATGCCACCAAAACTCAAAAAACGCACCGATATTTAAAAAAAAGCGCACCGCGCCCCAATTCTGGAATTTTTGTTCCTGGAACGAATATAGAATGTTTGTTTGAAACTTTAATAACACTGTGCAAGAAATTTTCACTTTTTTTTCGTGACAAGCTGGGCACCTAGCGTTTTAACATAACTCAGGTACGCTGAATCCAGTGGTGCCCGCGGTTTTTTAAGATTGGCTCTGGTTTTCGAGATATACCGTTATTTCGAAAATGGAGGAGGTTGCACAACATATATTCGCGTAACTCAAAAACCCTTTAGCTGATTGAAAAAACTTAAAAACCCGAAATTCCGCAATAAAATGTCCTTTAAGACAGGTAAAACTTCTTTCTTATATCCGCAGTTTTAGAAACATAATTTTTTTTTTTGGAAAAAAAATAATTTTTTTAACAAAATTTTTAAATTTTTTTTTTTTTTTAAATTCATAAAAAAGTCCCACAAATTCCCAGAAGTCGCCCCTAGTGGTATATAATGTATGACCGACCTCAATTGATTTTTTGTCCTTAACATTTTCTCAAGAAATACTTGCCCCTTATCACCACTTCTTAGGGGGGCTCCCATACAAATATTGCGTTTTATGAAATTCTTAAATTAATCTTAAATTTGTCGACTTTTGTGAATAAAATCAAAAGTTGCTAACAGATTTTTATTATTTATGGCTTGTTTTGTTTGCAGCTTCGTTTTTGATACGTCTGCATTTTTTAATTTTTTATGAATTTTTAAGAAACAAAAATTTCGAAATTTTGATAAAAAAATTAAGTTTTCTTTCAAAAAAAAAAAAAAATATGTTTCAATAACGACTAATCATATTGGAAAAAAAGTTTTATTTTTCTTAAATGAAAATTTATTACAGAATTTCGGTTTTTTTTAGTAATTTCAATAAACTAAACCGTTTTTGAGTTACGCGAATATATGTTGTGCAACCTCCTCAATTTTCGAAATAACGGTATATATCGAAAACCAGAGCCAATCTTAAAAAACCACTGGATTCAGCGTACCCGAATTATGGTAAAACGCAATGTGCCCGGCTTGTCTGTTTTTTCAACTAGCATAGTGTAATTAATTGCCTTATTTAAAAATTAAAACAGGTTTATTAAACAAATTCTTAGAGAAAATTCGTTTGATAAAGCTCTTATGAATCTGTTTTATTTTTTTAATAATAAGGCCGTAAGACAACAGTTTAAAGATTTTTGTCAACGAGAAAAAATAAAATCTTGCAAAATCGTTATATATAACAGATAGACCGACGCTGATTTTGTTGATCGGAAATACAGCTTAAAGCATTTCCCTCGATTTCAATTAAAAATATAGTTTGCTTTACTTATAGTTAAAACAAAAACAACATTTTAATTTTGAATGCAACGCCTTACTTCGTATTCGTATTCTTCGTTCGAAACAGAGGGACAGGCAGTAATTTAAAATTTTGACAAAGTCATTTATTGTTCCCAATTTTTGAAAATAATTTATATATTATTATAAGTTATTCGACCATCCACTATATTATTTTTAATTTCTATTTAGTCAAGCTTATGGTCTATTTTTTGTTTTATAAAAATAAATTCATTTTTTATTAATTTCGAATTTTCGTAACCCCTTTGTGTTACGTCTTCAGGATTGAAAAAATTATAAAATAATTACATAAAAAACATATTAGCAAAAATTTTTTAAAATACAAAAATTGATAACATTTGAAAAAAGTTTTATGCTAACAAAATATTTAAACATAATCTTTTACAGCTTAAAAAAAATATTTAGCTTCCGTTTCTTGTTTTATTAACTAATCGCCTTATGCAAAAAAAAATTTTAAGTTCACATTAGTTAACCAACACATTAATCCCATTTACTTTTGCTGGGCTTAATGTGTTGGTTAACTAATGTGAACTTTAACTTTTTTTTTCATAAGGGGGTAAATGTCTATAATTATAAAATTGATAATATAAAAA
The DNA here is from genome assembly GCA_943735925.1 of Pollenia amentaria. Taxonomy (NCBI): domain Eukaryota; kingdom Metazoa; phylum Arthropoda; class Insecta; order Diptera; family Polleniidae; genus Pollenia; species Pollenia amentaria. The sequence continues at coordinate 189,759,522 of OX031008.1, read as the reverse complement.
AGATTTATAAAATATTTCTTTGAGTGCTTTTGATAACACCAGAAATCATTTGAATGATACCAAAAAGGTGCAAAACTAACATCATATGCGAATGCACAAACAAATCGATGCCATTTTCAGCGAAAAGTGTGATTCGGTTAAAGAACTTATTCACGGACACTCTTATTTAAAACAAATAAAACAGGTTTATACAAGATTTCTTTTATACATTTCCATAGAAAATCCGTTTCCTAAACCTTTTAAAAACCTATTTAATTTTTTAAGCCTAACGCCGATAGTGTTTAAACGTTCAAGGAAAAACATGCATTTGCATGTAACTCCACTCCCCATCATTACTATTAAAATTACATCCATCATATTAAGGGGTAGAATATATTTCTTGTCAATAAAACAAATTTTTAAAGAAAATCTCGGTGATCTGGTTCATCAGGGCGAGAATTGCGGGTGCGACTCTCCCAAGAAACTCTGGTTCATTTTACTGCAACGGCCTGAAGGACTACGTGACTAGTGCTCGGTTAACTTACACGCGGTTCAGACGGTAATTTTTTCCATGTTTTTTAAGACATGATTTTTCTGATACGTTTTCTGATCTATGTGTCTATTTTTATATTTTTCTTTGCACCCATTCGAATTTTTGTTATGTTGCTTCATTTTATTTTTTATATCAATGTGGCAACATCTCTTTACAATACAAAACATGGAGAGCTTTAAAATTGCTTGTTTTTATAAATAAGCACGTAAAGAAGAAATAGCGATAATGGGGAAAAAATCAACCCTAAAATCATGGGGAAAAAATCTTCGTTTGAATCCGTTGTGTTTTTGGAAGCAACTTTCTAAAGGAATTAAAAAAAACATGATTTTTAAATCACGGTCTGCATCTAGTGTTAGTTACATTATTATTTATTTTATTGTATTTAATAAAAAAATAATTACCCCCATATTCATAAAAAATATATTTGATTAACAAAAAGTGCACAAACCAAATTTTCATATAAACCTAAAATATTTTTTATGAATATGGGGGTAAATCTTTATTTAATCAGTATTAGCCCATTTTTCGCAGCACCAAGTAAACTGACAATATAATAACGAAATAAGATTTTAACTAACTGACATAAAAAAAAACATTGCAACAAAAAAAAAAAAAAACAGAATGTGTGCTGGTGATTACCGGTCGGCGAAAAATAGGTTAAAATGGACATTTAAGACCTTTGGTAGTAGGTTTAATACTACGACGAACGACGAATTTTTGGCCGCGGATATTCGTCGCCAAAAATAAAACATATTGGTATGAAAATATATATGAAATTACACACAATATCAGCGTTGGACGAAATTCGTCAGACGCGGCTACTTTTCAAAAGATTCATTTATATTTCATACACCGGCGAACGACGCACAGTGGCGCCATTTGAGTTTTTTCGTTGCAAAAATCATATCTTTTGAACCGAATAAGATAATTGAACAGTTTAAACAGCATATGATAGATAACTGTTCAGCCTATGAAATAAGCGTTTGGAAAGGGTGCTACGCTTTGTAGGGGCCTACTTATGGGTTATCAAAGTTAAAATTAGTAGAAAAATCAATTTTATGGTAACTAAAAAAAATTATTTTTACATTTTTAGATTGTTTTTATTTTTTTTCTTAAGGGTTTTATGTTTTAAATTATTACCCAACAAATTAAAAAAAAAATTATTTATTTTTTAAATTTATTTTTTCAATTTTCTGTAAAATATTCATCACAATTCGTAAGAGAAGGTATATCTAAAAGACTAACAATTTCTAAACTATAATTATTTTGTAACTCTATTCGTGACTTCACATGCCGCAGGGAAGAAATAAGTGGATCGGAAGATGCTGCCAACATGTTGAAGAGGTCCTTATTTTGCCTTACCCTTGATGCTTTGAATGTGTTCTGCAATCTATATTTTTTATAAAATTTGTTAAGAGACTCCTGTGCTTCTTCAGAAAGCTCTCCAATTGGCAAAGGCTGGTACTCAATTATATCTTTGCCATGCGCCAATATTTTATGGACGGTCGGGGTCAACTTCTTCTGTGGATACATTTCTGCTAAAAGAGATGCAGTTTTCGACGCATATTCTCCATATTTTGTAGAATTGACATTTTCTTTGCAGTTTAAAACATCCAAGATCGTTCCCAATCTTTTCACGATTTGATTGTCAATTCCAATGATTCTAGTTACTGCCTCATCATTTTCAAAAAATCTCCTAGAAGTGTTTCCATCGTTAGAGTTACCGTATCCGTGCTTGGGACAGTCTACTTTTAGTCCAACTTGTTTCAAAAAAACCATCCTGTATTTGCTTCTTTCTGATCTTTTCCTTATCCTTTATTGATGTATTTTCATCGAAGTTTTCCTCCTCTTGTGGTAGGGTATATGCCAGTTTTAGCAAGAATTCCATACACCTTATCCTTGCGTGCAATGGTGACATTCCATATTCGTAATTCTCCTCATTTGTAGAATCGTTTAAATTACCAAAGTTCTTCTGACAAATAATAATATAAAATCGATAAAAAAAATATAAAAATAATACGAAAAAAGGGGTTTAGATAGGTTTTTGCTAAATTTTTACCTTCAATATAATTCTGTCTATGATAACTAATTGAAATATATTATAATTAAGCAGAAAAAGATACTAATCTTAAACTCTTTACAACTAATTATATAAAATTGAGATGTAACATATTATATATGAAATAAATTGAATTGAATTGAAAAAAGTTCTTCTGACTCTTTTTGCAAATCGGGCATGACATTGTTGAGGTTGTTCCTGTCAGTTCGTTTACGACTTTTCCGTCAACCATGGTCAGGTGGAACTCGTAATTGCATTCAATATATTTTCCTTCTCCAATTTGCAGCTTTGTAGGCTTAATCTTGCTTATTTGTTCTTCAATGTCCTTCACCGTAGTCCTTATGAGTTCTGCCGATTTCCTTGCAAACTGAAACATTATTGGTCGGCAATAATGCACTGATGACGGACGTGGATTTTTCCAGTGTAGGGAATCATTCGATTTTAGCCGCAAAGGAACAACAGATGCCATAAACATATTTCCGTCCGATATTGTAGCGTCATCGAAAGATATCCTTTGCTTATAAACGCTTTGTCCGGATGATCCATCGCAGCCCCATTTGCTGATCAATGTCAACTTCTCAGGAAGAATTTTCACTTCCGTGAAAAACTTTGGTGTGGTTGACTTTCTAAACAGTTCAAATAATTTTAAATTGTTCAACGCCATGTTTTCAGTACTTAAATTGTTTAATGGTTTCAGTAATTGTTGCGCCAACTTTCAGGCGTAGACTAATCCAGGCATTATGCTTATTTTGCAATATATAGGCTTATGCTACCATGCCTAAAAATTTACCTGTTCCCTGCATACATATGGATTTAGGCTAAATAATGCAATTTTGATATTATGCATGTGTCCAAATAAGATTTGTGCCTACCTGTAGGGACCATAAGTCAATATTGTTCCTGACCATTTGTACGCCAAAGTATTGTTTATGTGAGGTACGTACCTGCTAATTTCAATGATTAGTTTTTTTCAAACTATTAGATCAAACTACTGTCAGTCAAAACATATAAGGGATGGACGCCATACAATTTCTGCAACCATGTCTTTTTGAACTTTTTTACCTCTAGAAGCCAAACGGGCACGTACGGGAAGATAAAACCTTTTGAATTATGTAAAGAAATAATCAAAGAACAGGTTTTGCACGTATGGCAAATATAGAAAAATATAGTTTTTTTTTATTTTCCGTCAAAGTTGAAAAATAGTGAAAAAACGGATAGTTTTTAAATAGTGATTTACCAGGAGAAACACAAAGCAAACAGTTAATTTTTTTTTTATCATTATACATTTAATAAATACATCAATCAATACAAATAAAAAATAAGGCGATTCGTTACCTATTTTTCGTGATATTACACCTGAAATCGCAACAAATTGACTAAAAATTGTGTGTTTTTTTGAAAACCGAAAGTCGGTCAACTTTGAACGGTTATATCTTCTAAACTAAAAATGTGATATTATTAAGAGTGGCATATTTGAAATCGTTGAAAAGTTTCCTATAACATGGGTTTATTCAAAACTTCGTCGGCACTCATGAAAATTTTGATTTTTGCAACCTCGCTTGCTCTACGGGCGCCACTGTGCGACGATCAAATCAGTACTAAGTGACCTTGCTTCGGTTTAGTTTTTCAAGTATTTTAGTAAATGAAGTTACTTTTAACTCAAATAATTGTTTTATTGAAACTTTAAAACATTTCAAATAAATCTACAAAATAGTAAAGATGGTTGTTAGTTCTGATTTTGTTAACGTTTTTTTTTTAATTATTATTTTGTTTTATATGATCATACTGTTTCTCTCTCTTTGCACAAACAGCAAACAACTTTCTTAATTATAAAATTATAAAAGCTGTTAGTTATTCGTCGGTATTGTGCTTCATAGGACGAATTAACCCATCGAATTTTTACTGAAAAATTCGTCGTATTGGGCGAAATTCGAAGTTCGACCCAGTTGTGTTCGTAGCATTATGTTCACATTTTTCAAAAATAAATGCAAAGAAATGAGCCCTTAGGTAACTAAAGTAAGTATTTATTCATGATATTTTACTTATTGACCTTCTAGAAGCATTTCTAATTTAGACAAAACTGATCGAGTGGAAATTTATTCAATGTTGTAAAAACTCAAATAAATGCTTTACAATATTGAACATATAATATCAATTCATTCAGTATCGACTAAAAGAATTATTGGCTTTCGAATCGAAATAGTATTCGATCAAGACTGCCAGAATAAGCCCCCAGATCTTTGGAATATTACGAACCGGTTCAAAATATAGGGTGTTTTTTTTAAGCTACCTGAGAACTAAAAATGATAATACAAGGCATTCTTCCATTCGATTAGGCCAATTGTTGACTACTTTTTTCAATAAATCTGGCCATATGGCGATAATTGTGGCCTGAATATTGGCTTACAATGCTTAAAGAACTGCTGAGCTGCCGGCAAAAACCAATGACAACATAGTCCCCTAAAAGTAATGCATAGGCGTTAAATCGCTTGAATTAAGGGGCCAGTAAATAGTGAAAGTTGTCACCAAATTGATTTTGTAAAAAGTCGATTGTTAAGTGCGTCGTATGGCAAGATTCGCAGTCTTGTTGGAACCAAATGTCGCTGATATTTAGACGATACATTTTTAAAAACAAAAATTCAAAAATTCTTGGTGGAACCAAATGTCGTTGATTTTTAGCCGATTAATTTTTAGAAACAAAAATTCAGTCATCATGTCTCGATAGCGCTCGCAATACACCGTAACGCCAGCTCCTTGGTCATTTCAAAGAGCGTCCAAGCCGCACCAAAAAGTCAATATTAATGGATGTAATAGTGATTCGTTAACGGCTTGAGGATTGCCTACGCTCCAGTTACGGCAATTTTGCTTATTGTCGTAGGCATTTAACCAGAAATGAGTTTCGTAAAATGGACGAAGTGTACTATGAACTTCGCGATTTTTTTTTTTTTTTAAGTAAATAATTAAAGTACATTTTCACAATTTGGTAGCGCTGTTCTAGCGTTAAACGATTCTTGATGACTTGCCAAGCTTTACTAAACAGAAATTTGTACACAGTTTGACATTCTCAGCTGTAAAACAATAGTAATAGATGCCAATAGTCCTCATGCATTTAAAAAATACCCGATATATAAATATTACATATTTTTATATTTTTAGAATTTTTTCATAACAAAATAAGAAGTTACAAGTCGTCACTCAAAATTTCTCTCTCATAATGAAAAGCATAACCCACACAGCTCAAACAATTAAAGTGCATGTAAATATAAACTTACCTTATTCTTTCACTGGAATTCACTTGTCCCAAACAAACGTCTGCATGAGTTTTTAATAAAATTATTATAATTTCTTTCCAGTGTAGTTCGTTTTTGTTAAAGATATTTCTATTCACACTTTTTCCATTTGTTTTTTTTTTTATTGGAAAAATAGACATTTATTTAATTTTTCGTATCTTTTTCTTCCTTTACTTGTGTATTTGAACGATTTTTCTTTCACTTTTTTTTATTTTATTATCTGTTTGGCACTTGAACTAAATTCTTTGCAAGAAAAAAAAAAAATTTGTAGATTAAAAATAAAAAAATATGAAAGATGCCAATATGGCTGAGATGCCACCACTATAAATAAGTTAATAATTATTTTAAATTTTTTTAAGGTTGCTGTTTTTTGTTGTTTTAAGAAATATTTATATTTTCACACAAACAAACACACTTGTATTTAGGCAGACCAACTAACTTACACAAGGACACGATTCTTTCACGTATTTGTAAGAAATATTATGATTTTCATAAAATTTATTTTATTAATAATTTTTGTATGAAAATGCTGTTTTTTTTTTTTTGTTCTTTGTAGTTGGTAATAAATTTTGATGTTTTTAGTTGTTTTTTTTTTAAATATTTTTTTATGATTTTCTAGTATTAGATTGTGGTAAAAAAAAAAGAATTATTTCCTGTATTTATTTTCTTTCCTCACATTTTTATTTTCACTTATTTAGTTTATAAATTCTTCTTTTACATTTTTGTATTTTTAAATTTTTCTATTTTAATACACTTTAATAATTAAATTTTTCCGTTTTTATTGGTTTTATTAGATTTTCTTTTAAATTTAAAGACAAACATGACCAGCTGTTTGCATGAATCGGATACCACTTGAAAGTGGAGGCTTCGAATCGATTTGTCTTGCTGTGTGTATTTGGGTCTATCGTTGTTTGGTTGGTTGATGGCTGCTGGGTGGGAACAAGAGAATTTTCTTGCGATTTTGTGTATTAGTTTTTAGATAAGAAAACAAGAACAACATGATGTAAAACCAAAACAAGAAAAAAGAAAAACTGAATGTCGTCAAAACGTCGCGTCTTGTTGAAATTTTATGTTATCTAAACCAAGTAAAAAAAAAAAATATAGTTGGGGCAGCCCGACTATGAATTTACAGTAAGAACATTTTTGAATGAAGTGTAAATTTCAGTTTCTTCTGGTGAATTTTTAAGGCGATATATGAAACTTATTTGCTGATGGTTGATTTAAGGGGTAGTTGTGACTAATTTAATTCAGATGTCAAAATATCAGTCATGTTTTGTAAATCGAATTCAAGCGGAATTCAAATCGGTGGAGATTTTCAGTTTAATTTTATTAAAAACTAACCTATTTTTCCAAAAGTCAAGAGAAGTTCTCTTTGAAAAGTTGCACTCAAAGTATGACGAATGTAAAAACGGATATTTTTATGAATTTTAACACAGGATCTATTGTTCTAGTTTTGTTTTATTTTTGTTATATTTTACTGTCTATTTAATGCGAAGGAACTCTTTCTTTCGCACAACTTTATTTAAAAGAAACATAAAGGATATCGTTCTTTCGACATCGTGAAATTCGCATTTAATTTCTCTAGAATTCGATTTCTAGATCATCGTTATATATCCATTTCCTTTTTTCATAAAAGTCAGATAATAACAGTTATTTTTTGATTTTAATTTTTTCCTTTTTTGAATACAAATATAACAGTTATTTTTTGATTTGAATTTTTTTTTTTTTTTGAACAAATATAACAGTTATTTTTTATTTTTATTTTTTTGATCAAAAATAACAGTTATTTTATGATTTTTATTTTTTAAACAATAATAACTTTTATTTTTTGATTTTTATATATTTGAACAAAAAATAACAATTATTGTTTGATTTTTATTTTTTCGAGCAAAAATAAAAGTTATTCTTTAAAGAAATGTATGTGTTATAATTATTTAGTTGACTTTAAATATTTATTTTAATGCGCATAATAAATCTTAATGATGATCACACATTTAAAAAAAAATTTAAATACAGCTCAGTAATTAAAACACGTACATTTCTTTAAAGAATAACTTTTATTTTTTCTCGAAAAAATAAAAATCAAAAAAGAATTGTTATTTTTGTTCAAAAAAATAAAAATCATAAAATAACTGTTATTTTTGATCGAGAAAATAAAAATCAAAATAAACTGTTATTTTTGTTCAAAAAAATAAAAATCAAAGAAAACCTGTTACTTTTGTCCAAAAAAATATAAATCAAAAAATAACTGAAATTTTTGATCGAAGAAATAAAAATCAAAACTTTAAAAATCATTATATTTTATTATAGAATCAGTCCCTGTTAATATACATACATATATATATATAGTTCAATACAAATACAATTACAATATATATATTAATATAACTATCAAAAGTAACGTAGACCTTCAGCCTGTTTAAAGTGAAACAGTACAGAGTCTTTTTATTTTTGCCAGGAATTGAACCCGCAACCCTTGCACTGATAGACTAGCTCACTGCCAATCAGATCTGGGCGATTTACACACATTTGTATTTCCATTAAATTGGTAATAAATTATTTTTGTGCTTTAACAATAACTTTAACACTTTTAAATGCACTACATTTCTTCCTTATCAAAGTATTGCATTTTTTTTTTTAAATGTCACTAAAGTGTATGCCACTTAATGCTCTACTGTTGTATTATTCTTAATACACATCATGAATAAAGCATTATTATTGCCTTATCACTAGAGTAGTGTTAACATGATAATGGTAATGCTCTTTTATTGCATTAGCACTTAAACATATTGTGAATTACAATCTTTAATAAAACTTCAAAATTAGCATGTTAAGTGCATTTGGCCCAAATCTGCTATCAACTTACAGGGGCACCCACCACAATATATGTACGAGGTCCATTAACACGATCCATGGCTTAAAAAGTATTTACATTTAATTAATGTGATAATTAAATCAATTATTTTTTTAGTCGAAAGAAAATTCAAAATAGAATTTTGATTTAATTAGTATTTAAATTGTTTTGAAATAAATTTTAAGTTAAAATATTAATTAGATTTAAAAAAATATTAATTGGTTTTTTCGTTTAAAATAAAATATTTTTAACTTGTAGAATTGCTTGGAATATTGACAATTAAATAAATTAACACATTGTTTGATATGGCAAAGTTTTTGATTATTTTTAAAATTAAAAATTATTATTGAAATTAAAAATGTCATTTATTGAAAAAAAAAAAAAAAATATTCACAATTTTAAAATTTTTAGTAATCAATATAATCATTTTGGTAATAGATGCAAAATCAACAACATGTTTGCTTGATATTATGAATTTGGAACAAATCTTTGTAAATGGCCGTTAAAAGGAAGCTACTGCCAAATTTTGAGTGTTTCAAATTTGGCTAAAGCATTTCTGAGCAACTTCAGAAGAAAATTTCAAGGGGATCTGAGTAAAATCGTGAACCGATATATTAAAAGGCTTCACTATTTGGCCAAAAGAAGCTTCTGTACTAAATTTCATCAAAACTTCTTTAAGGTTATAACCTGTTTCTTGTATAATTACCATGGACGCACAGACAAACAGACCGATGTATTGAATGACAGAACGTGTTTCTAAGTGTGTCATGAACAGTATTTATAGGCCTTACAAACTTTAATAAAAACGCATAAGAGCCTCCATACCCCCGATGCTGTAGGGTATTAATATTACAACAACGCTATTGAAAAGAGGAAAAACATGTCAACTAATTAGAGGGGTAATGAAAAATTAATAATTTCTTTCGCTGCTTCTATAATTATTTTGTAGAACGAAATGTTATTATGTTTATAATTAAATGATTTCCTTTCATAGAACTAATATTTATAAAACAACTTGACCCTTTGCAATCTATATAAATTGGCACTTGAATATATCGATTTAATAAACCATCCAGCTGAAATTACTTTTACAACATTATTTAGAAATTTCATTAGTTTAAGATATTACTTGTATTTTAAGAAAACTTATTAAAAATTTTATTATAAAATTTTCCCAGAAATTCAAAAACTAGATATTAAATTACGATTCCAATTATTTCTAGTTCCCCTTTCTAATTGCTTCAAATATTTATAAAGAAGAAAACATGATTTAGTGGAAAATTTTCAAGGGTGTCTTAATTTCAACACCAGAAAAATAATATTTCCACTTGACAAAAAAAAACTATTTGGCAGTTTACAATTGCCGATTCACTTGATGTGTCAATCATTGTCATTGTCTAAAAAAAAAAATAAATATATATACATATATTATTTTTATATTTAACCCCTTCAAGTCTTCTGGCCAACGCCCTTCTTATTAAGAACATAAAAAGCACTTTGGACTTAAGGCCACAAATACACGTGAAGCAGTCATTTTAATAAAAAAGTAAAAAATGAAAAAAAATGAAATAATTTTTATGACTGTTCCTAGTCAACAAGTCATTATAATAAATCATAATTTGCTTTTAAAACGAAATAGATAAACTATAAAAAGAGTTAAGCCAGATTCACAATAGAAGCAACATTTTCCTGGGTGTTCATACAGAACGCAACATTTTCAGTAAATAAAAACCACACTAGTATCTTGTATCTTCTTGGTAGTGTATAAAGTCATTCCTAAAAAGGAATAGAACTATTACAAAAAGTTTTATAAAATATATAACTAAAGGTTAGCTCATAGAATAAATTCGAAATATATAAAATGTTAAATATAATAAAATAACTTATGAAAAGGAATAACTCGCAGATTCTATAAATAAAAATTGTTATAATCATCATTTACAATTGCATACAATTTGTTGCTGAGGAAGACTACTATCTGTTCATCGATTTCGAACGATAGAAAACAAAATTTTAAAATTTGTTTTTGTTTCAAATGCAATTTTCTATGCGAATGTTGACTTCTGAAATCGACGAACGGGGGGAGTAACTTTTTGAAAAAACTTTGGTTTCAATTTAAAAAAAAAGATTGTGTGGTTGCAATCGAAGCTAGTGTGGGCAACCTGCCCGTGAAAACCTGGGTTCAATTCCCAGGTCAGTCAAGAATGAAAAATTATCAATAAATTTTAATTAATTTCATGTTGGAAAATTCCTTTCTTCATAAAAATAATTTAATCAAAATTAAATTCCATGAACTTAAGCCTGATTAAAATATCAACAATGTGGATTAAAAACTATTAACAGTTCAATAAAATAACCACAATTCTAATTATTAACAAAAAAAGTTATTACCTACTTTGGGAAAAAAAATCCGCTAAAGAAAGAACTAAATTGTTGCTCCCATTGTGAATTAAGCTTTAATATAAAAAATGTGAAATATAAGAAAAAATTTTTGTATAAACTAATAGCAAATAAATTTAATAATTCCTAACAATTTAAATTAATAATTATATCACAATTTACTGGATAACATTATGCTTTTGTAAAATTTGATAAATTGTGTCAAATAGATAAACATGTTTTATTTGGCTAAATATGGTTGAAATTGTGGGTCCATCTTTTAGCACCCCTAACAAAATTCAAAAAAATTTAATTTATCTAATAAACAGACCAACTTAAATAAGAGCGTTTAGCGTTGCGTTTTATACTCTTAGGGAGTTCACAGAACTGGCATATCTGAACCAGAGCGGCAGCGTTGTATCATGAACAGTAATGACAACTTATATTGTTTAATAAAACCCACTTAATAAATACAAAAATTAAGACAAAATCACTAGATTGACTTAAAAGTGGCTAAACTGTCATTAAAAAACATACGTTACATAATTAAGGAAGTATTTAAGGTCAGACCGACCATATGAAACCCTACAAATTGAAAAATTTACAGTATCAGTATATACCCTATTTGGGACCCATTAGTAATTATGAAGCCGGCAAAACGAATTAACATTAAGAGGCTAAGATTCATACAAGAGCTCTTTGTGTCGAATATTATCTAAATATCAAAACTTATGTGTTTTGTTCATCTTAAAGAGATTTTGGAGAGGGAGTTTTTTTTTTGGATCTACCAGCACAAAATTTTTTCACGACGTCGAAAAAAATATCGTTGCCAAAATGTATGTCAATGCCAAACGCCAACGTTGTGTCATGAACAGCAACAACAACTTATCTTGTTTAACAAAAACCACTTGATTAATATAAAAATTATGAGAATAGCGTTAGATTGACTTTAAAGTGGCTAAATTGTCATTACTGTTAAACAAAAACATACGTCAAACAAGTCAGAAATTATCATCCGTCACGACCATATGAAATCCTACATCACAATTTGTACAGTCAAATTTTCAAGTGTGTCTTTTTGGGACTAGGCTTGATACACGGGCTTAATTTTTCTCGATTGTCAAGCTTTTTCAATGCGTGTAGAGAATAAAGAACTGTCAAGCTAAATCGGAATTTTAAATATGTTTCTTTTTTTTTCTCTTTTTTTTTTTTTTTTTTTTTTTTTTTTTATTTATTATTCCTACACTAAATCCCGCGAAGCTTTTTGCTTGTCTGCAGGAGTCCAGAGTCTCTGGCGGGAATCGAACCCGCAACCATTAAATTCTCAAGAAAAATTAAGAAAATATGATAATAATATATTTCTGTATATGAGTCTTAAGGTATGTACATATGCTCATACCTAAAAAATATTTGATTGAAAAATCGAAAAAACGTGACCAGTAAATTGATCAAACTTTAGCTTTTTCAATTTCTATGGACTTACTAAACTTTATTTGTAAGAAGATAATTGTACAATGTAATTTAGAAACTGTTATATGATGTTTGATCTAGCCAAACATTTTGCAAAAGCAAATAATAAAAATAAAACTAGTGGTTTCGTGAAGGACGTCAAATATTTAATAGCTGTGAACGTATCTTTATTAGTAAATCATTAATAACCAAATTAATTAATTTCATGCATAAATATTGACTTAACCCAAATATGCCCAATGGCCTATATATAGTACACCAAAATTCCTGTTTATATGATACGTCATGTTAATAAAAGTACCGTTTTTTTGTTTACATGCTCAGTTTTCCTTTATACGTCGTGGAAGATTATGTGATCGCATTATTTTTTGCTACTTTTTTGGAATTATTGAGTTATTAATTTGTGGTATTTTCATAATGACTGATTATGGGGGGCCACGTTTGTACGGTAAGTAAAATGTTGTATGTTTACAAGTAAATAAATACTTGGGGGATTCACAAGGTGTCATAAAGTCATATGTCTTAAAATAATAACATGAAAAAATACGACTGTTGTGAGCAACCCCTCATAATTTAATGTGCTATTAATTACGACAGCACAATAATCATAGCAAGCAACGTTCTATTTATTAAAGACACTTTTTGTTTACAAACCAACAACAATATTTTTAAACCATTGTAAAATGTAAGAACATTATGACAATAAACCATGATAGCACACGTTGTGAATACCCCAACTATATTTTGTTTGAATTTATATTTATGAAGAATAGCATGATTGTAATATCTATAAACGTTTCATTATTGAGTTAAAGTTTTGTTGTTGTGACATCTTAAATTTTGGTGGCCTATATGTAGGACATTGGGAATATAATATTCTATGTGTTTTGTCCCATATTCATTGCCAAGTGACAACTTCCTAGATCCCTCTAATAGTTTCGCCAAGTTAGGCGACTCTTTGCGCATTAGCATAAAAAGTTTATGGAAAATCCTTATGTTGTAAGAGGAACACCACAGCGTAGATGAAGCCATGGTTCCATACACAGGTAGACATAGTTGCAATATACTGCTTACAACCATGTTTACCTGTGTTTATGGTAAACCAATTCATTATGGCTTCAAGCTCTGGGTAGGTACATCTCGAGCCTTACTAAGGTGCTTCTACAAATATCAGTGAAACTTACAAGGACTTGGGTGTTGGAAAATATGTTGTACTCGAATACAGCGACGCCTTGCGTTCAAAATAAAAGGACCAACAATTTCATTTGGTCATTGGTAAATTTTTTTCTTCCATCGCTTTGTTAGAAAATCTGGAGAAAAAGAATATGCACGGCACTGGAATAATTAGAAAAAACCTGATTCCTTTAAGTACTTTGCGCGAATTCAAGGAGAAATTATGAATAGCAATGTAATTTTTATAAAATGGAATTACAACAGTATTGTTACATTTTGCTATAATGCAATCGAAGTGAATAAGATCTGCTAACCGGTACTCCCAAAAAGTGAGGAAAATTATTCCAGTCGAACAGTCCCGAACTGTGAAATATTGTAATGGTGGAGTAGATCGTTCTGATCAGAACATAACCTTATACCGTACTGATATAAGAGAGAAAAAAACGACGGTACATAATGCCTGGCAGATTTACAATGGGGGAATTTTGGATCAATTGTCTGTTGCTTCGCCAAAGGGGTCATCCATCGCTAAGTCGAAATAATGAATTGCGTTATTATCGATTGGACCATTGGGTAATTTCACAGCAAAAACAAACAAGATGTGGAGCCTGTCATCAAAAAAAATTACTAGATGCCGAAAATATGACGATAAGAATTCATGTAAAATGTTTTGTGTCGTATCACACCCAATAAGTCATGTGCTCAATGTCCTATTTATAGGACGGCTTCATAAACCAATTTTTTCAATAAATCTAAAGTACTTTTAAAATGATCATGCTAGAACAATGGGTTTGGATTAACATAGTTAATGAATATATAGATACGTATATGCCAAGATATATCATATGCTTTATGAAAGCAAATAGAGCTTTGGACAAAGTACTGACAATGTTAACAAAAATTAAACTTATTTTGAGGAAATTTGGCTACAACGATTAACTTCGGTCTTTCATTCTTTACTTCGTTATACACATTTACAAATACTATTTATATAGACGGAATATCTGAGCAAAATTAAGTACTTCTTTCTCATTTGGACTGAGCGTGTACCAAAACCATGACTTCAGGAAGAAAAAAGCAGTTATTTGTCTGTAACTTTGTCATTTATAGACCGATTTCGTTATTTTCATTACAAGGGTGCTAATTCTGGCAGTCGTGATTGAATACTTCTTCGATTCGAAAACCGTTTTATTTATAATTATTTAAGTCCATACTGTACGAATTAAATTTATTTTTCAGTGTTGTAAAGCATTTATTTGAGTTTTCAAAATACTGAAACAATAATTTCGATTGGTTCAGTATTGAGTGAAAGAATTAGAAACAAAATTGCTTTCGAATTGAAAAAGTATTCGATCACGACTGCCAGAATAAGCCCCCAGTATTTTCTTATGTGAAAGCTTAAAAAGAAATTCATAAATTATAAAAGACTTAAAAAATATAGATTTATTGGTAAAAATTAGCGATTTATTGTTAAAATTAGATGCAGTTGTAATTTTTTTCTGATAACTTAGCCACTTGCGGACCAATGTGGCTGAATTAAATTGCAAGATACTCCGGACTATACGTGATATAAATATACAACAACCGGGTTCCCATAACAGCTGCGGTCTTTAGAAAGCCACTTCAACATACACATGGACGGACAAACCGGCGGACGAATAGACGGTCACCGTTAAATCAACTCCGCTTCTTACAAGGACCCAGAAGATTAAGGTAGAAGTACATGACACGCGTTAATTCGCCGACGAGCATCGTGCATGTATAAATTTTAGCGCGTGAAAAATTGCAAGTTACAAAACGCGCGTTATAAAAGCCTTTTCTTTCAGCTGTTTTTTATTTCTTTAATACTTTTTTAAACACTTCCAAACTTCAGCTCTTTTTTTAATACGATACTGTAAGTTTTATAAACTTTTCAATAACTGCCCGTTCGCCGATATCAAATGTTAATGTTCGCATAGTAAATAACATTTAAAACAAAAACAAAATTTCAAAAATTGTTTTTGTTTTAAATGTAATTTTCTAAGCGAACGTTAACGTTCGATATCGGCGAACGGGCAGTAAGATTTTCTTCCATGATGCACAAATTTGTTAAATTATTATTTTTGGCTGTCAGCTGATTACTTGTCAAAAATACACAACGCGTTAAAAAGTTAAAGTTTTTTGTGTAACTTGTTCTATGCAAATACACTAGCTTAACTTTTTTTGACAGAAGTCTACAGAGCGCGCGCGCACTAACGCGGGTTATGTACTTCTACCTTTAGAATCTAAGACCATTATTGTTAAAGTAACAAACTGAATAACAAACTTCCAATATAAAAAACGAACATGTACATCGCATATTCACCCTGTGGCGAAGTGTCTAAATAATATAAACTTTTTTTGTTCATTTTTAACTGTCAAGAAAAATCAAGTATTTCCTTTTAGATGTCAAGCTTTTTGTAGATTTCGATCTGGCAAGCCTATTTCAGACCCATTAAAAATCATGAAGCCGCACCCAGAGAAAGACTATGTTTAAATATGGTCACCTCCAACCAAACTATTTTTTAAGAAAATTGTAAACATATTATGTTTAAATTTAACAATATTATTTATTGTCACCGACAACCATATTATGGTTAAATGTGTCATCCATCAAGAAGGCACAACCATATTATGGTTGCCTCCGAACATGTTTTGGTTAATAATTACTAAAATATGTTTAACATTTATAATAGCATGTTTGATTTTCAACCATAGCATGTTGCTCTTGAAGAAGAAGGTAAATACTATTGTTAATTTAAAAACAAATGATTGTCATATTGAAACGTAACATGTTTAGAGGCAACCATAATATGGTTGTAGCTTCTTGATGGAGGACTAATTAAACAATAATATGTTTGTCGGTGACAATAATATGGTTAAATTAAAACACAAAATGTTCAAAATTTTTTCTAAAAATAGTTTTGTTGGAGGTGACCATATTTAAACATATTTTTTCTCTGTGTGCGGCAAAACCAAATTATGTTATGAGGTTAAGATACACATACGAATTCTTTATGCCGAATATTATATAACTATAAACATATATATGTGTTTTGATTGTCTGAAAGCGATTATGGAGAGGGGATTGATATTGGACCTGCTAGCACAATACTTTTTCATGACGTTGATGCTGCCGAAACATTTGTTGTCGGGAGAAGTATTTGTATGGAAGATATGGTCAAAATAAGGACCAATAAAATAAAATTTAATGAGATTGCATAAAAATAAGTTTGGATCAAATCTAATCTAAATACCGACAGGATGGCTTATAGGCACAAAGAATCCATTATGGAAAAAATCTTGTATAGAGGATATGAACCAATTCTCAGCCTTTTTAATGGGCTTGGTACTTCCGACAATTATAACCCACGTACAAAATTTCATAAATATATCTCCAAAATTGCCACCTGTACTTTGCACTCAAGGCTTACAGGGACAGCCGGTCGGATGGACGGACATATTTAGAATGACTCAAAAAGTGATTCTTAGTAGATCGGAATACTTAGATGTGGGTCCAATGTTTTATGGTGTTATAAATATCGGCAGAGACGTGGTTAAAAATAAAAATATTGTGACATTTTTTATTTTTCATTATGCCCGGTCCAATTCGGATTTTTAAATTGCAAAGCGTTCCTGCGCGTTATTTCCGTTTGCTACAAATTGTATGAGCATAAGTTTTTCTGACAAACTAAAAATTTTAACGTTCTTGTTTAGATTTTTCTAAAACCTACGAAAACGCAACTTGTATACGTCTGATACTTTACACAATATAAATATCGGAAAAAATATTTCTTAAATGATGCATATAGGCCAGGGATCGAAAAGTTTATACGTTTTTATTTCTTTTTTAATACTGTACTCTTTCTTGACCATTTTACATAAGAGCAGGACCTGTCTAACCTTTACTTTAAAGTAGCTTCTTTTGATCTGAGTTAGCATACAGGGTCTTTTGTCAGTAGCCCAAATTTTACCCCAGACAACGGCTAAAATATTGCCTCACAATGTTACTCTTCAAAGTTCTCAATCCCTGCCACACCATGATCCTTTAGTTAGCCTCAGCAACAACTAGTGCACCATCTATAAAGTCTTTTGGGGGTACAGGTTTCCAAAGAACTTCAAATAGAACTTGGGATATCCAGAGAAAGCGATAGTGCTTTGGATTAAAATGAAAACGTAGGTCAGTAACTTCTTATAAGAGAAAAATAAAAAGAAAGACAACGTCAATATCTGGAATATGAAATGACATTTTTTGTTTTTTGGCTTTAACTTCTTGTTCGCCAAAATAGTTAAGATAACTTATTGAAATATTTAACAAAAAGGTCATTTAATATACACGCACAGAAAAAATTATACTTGATTACAATTAAAACATTTGTAAAATTAATTAAATTTGCACCAGTAAACAAACTAATAGTATCAATTGAGCATTTAATTCCCTTGATTTAATTTTTAATTTGGACTAATTTTATTTTGTATTAAATCTTTATTTGGTGAAATATTAGCGATAATTTTTTCTGTGCGTAGAGCGGAGAGTTTTATTTATTTTTTTCATTCGAAAGAATATTTGAAATCTACATGATATTTGTATAAAAAAATGGGGAACCAGCCATAACCCTGAAATGTCGTCTGCCTCTAACTAAGTACATAATAACTGATCGATTTGTATTTGGACCAAAGCGGGTGTCAGTTAATAATAGCCAACTTTTAAAAAGTCCAAAAAAAAAACAAGAAAAAAAAATTTTTTTCTATCAGCAACAGGTATGGGATACAATTAAGTCCAAATTTTTACGCGTCATTATTCAAAATTCGCAGAAATTTTGCAAACTTTTGAATAAAACAATAAAAAAAATAATTAAATTCATTGAATGAAATAAATGTACAATTTACTGCTCTACCCTTTAGTCTTGCAAAAAGCAACAAAGAAAAATCTGATAAAAAGTAAAAAAAAAAATCAAAAAAGAAAATTCTTGTCAAAGAAAAAAAAAAAATAGATTTTAGCACGAGACAGCAGTTTAAAAATACTCGCATTTATTTGTATTCGCATCTAAATGACCAACCGAATTACCAAAAAAAAAAAAAAAAATTTAGAAATATTTTCATAAATTAATAATGAACACAAAAACTAAAAAAATTTTCTGTACTATCATTTAAGTGCGTTAACGTCTGTCCCCTTAAAAAAATTGTTGATAAATACTCAACATTATTTAAGAAATTTTTTTTTTCTTTCGTTTTTTATACGACCCATTTCAGCCAACAGCCAGACACATTTTTGCTGTTTGTAAACTTTTTTTATTAAAATTGTTTCTCAATTTATATATATATTTATTTTAATAATCTTAATAATCATTTTTGTAATTTGCTTTTAAGATGTTTCAATTCTTTTTAAACAAAATTATACCTTGAAATTTTTTTTTTAAATTTTTAATATTTTTTTTTCTTCTATTTTGTTTTAAAAAATCACTTTTGTTTAAAATTTTTTATTTATATTTTATATTTTTTTTTTTTAATTTCAAAACACTTAAATTTTTTTTATATTAAAACTTAAATTTTAAACGACATTAAGGTCGTTGTAATTTGTTGTTGCTATTTTCTAATTAATTTTTTTTTTGCTTTTTTTTTTTTGATGCACACAAACATACAACACTTATTTCTTTTCAGATAAATGAAAAAGGAAAATAGAAATTATTTAAATGAAAAAATGAGGCGTAACGTTTTGACACGTTTTCATTTTCATAGACCGACGCGACCACAACGTTTCGCTTTAAGCTTTTGACACAAACTGTTTGTCGCAAATATTTCATCTACAGCAAGAAGCTGTTGTT
Organism: Pollenia amentaria; assembly: GCA_943735925.1. NCBI lineage: Eukaryota > Metazoa > Arthropoda > Insecta > Diptera > Polleniidae > Pollenia > Pollenia amentaria. The sequence continues at coordinate 189,739,922 of OX031008.1, read as the reverse complement.
GGCTGCAGGAAAATCTTTAAAAATTCTTGTTTTTGTTATTGTTTGATTTTTGTTTATTTGGTTTTGGGAAAAACCTCTTGCTAAGGGAAACTATTCCTAGTATTATCTGTTTATTTCCTTTAAACTTTCACTAAGAGAACTTTGAGTTTACAGAAAATATTCTCTTACTGTCTCTATCTCTATCTCTCTCTCTTTAATTTAAAAGTGTGCCTTCAGAATTTTCCTTCATTTTGCTCTTGTTGTTGCAAAGAGTGGATGAGTGTGTGTTTGTTTTCCTTTTAGATTTCTGTGTGACATCAAATCATTCTAAACAAATCAAAAACAACAACAGCAAAACTGAAAAAAAAAGAAAATAAATAAAAACAGCAACAAAAAGAGCATTAGCATAAAGCAAACAAATAATGGCAACAATTTGCTTAAATCTCACTCATGTTGTGTAGGAAATTATTCATTTATTCTTTGTTTATTTGTGTTTCTATGCAGTTGACTTTTTTTGCTTCGTTTTCAGATTTTTATTACCAAAAACTTTCAAGATCAGCAGCGTAAATGCACCATTTAAATTAATCAAACAAATTGAATTGAAATAATAAACGATTTAAAGTGATGGCTGTAAAAATAATATGGATGCATAAACAAATTTAAGTAGACACTTAATGCCTTGTGCCAGGAACAAAATTGTGAGAGTGAAATGGCAATATCTTGCGGTCATGTAAAGATAAAAAATAAGACAGGATTGGAAGTGAATAAATTTACTTTTTTTATTTGTTTTTAATTAGTGAGACTTTGAAGAAGAAAAAAATAATAGTACGCATTCTAAGAAAAATTACGAGAATGATAAATTATTCTACTACCTGAACTATTTAAAATGAAGAGATATAGACAAAATAAAAATTTATTTGTATAAAAGAAGTCAAGCAAGCACTACGGTTCTTTATATAATACCAATATTTATAATCCCTTGTGAAAATCATGCTCGAGTTCCAAGATTTCCACTTCATAAAAATATCAACAAAAATTCATTCTTTTACCAAATTTAACCCTAAAACTGCAAATTTTTATATTAAAATACCAGTGTTTAAAAAAAGCCATGCAAACACATTTATTGCATTGCAGCAAAGAATTGGTAAAAATAAAATAGGTAAAAACTGTTTCACGTAAAGAAAACACATTTTTCGATATGATCACCTTAAACATAATAATTTTTAACGAAATTTGTTAAGCACAGTATGATAATTTTAAACATATTATGTTTACTTTAGTTATGTTATTAGCATCGGCAAGCATTTTATGGTTCACCTTCTAATGCCACATTTCTTGTTTGTTTTCAAAAATCATACCAATATAATTTTAGGGTGGAAAACACGAGTCCAAAGTTGGTTTTTTTATTGGAGTACTCGTTTAACTTTTACAGGTAAATGTTTATCATAATACTTTGCATTCTAATTCAAAAATGTATCATCACTACTTTAAGTCGCTTTTTGGCATGATCGTTTTCAGTTGAAGACATAACGGCACAGATTCAGCATAAGCAATATTTTCATGTCACTCTGTGTTCAAGCTGAGTAATATATTGAGGATGACATATATGGCATTTTGGAAAAGCTTAGGAGAATTGATCAAGCGATCTAACTCTTTTTCGTCAGCAGGGCAGAGAAAATCCGGATGGTCCATGCCATCTCCGTGAAAATTAATTTCACCTTATTCGCCACTAGTCTCGCATACCGATGGAAATGCCGAAATATCTTAATCCTGGGTGGTTACTATTCGGCAAATCGACGAAGCTCACAACATTAGCTTTCGCCATCTTTAAAAAAATAAAAAAATTAAAACACAAAAATTAGTAAAAATTCGTATCAAATTTTGAATATAACAATAATTAGTATTGTGGTTATTTTATTGAACTGTTAATGGTTTTAATCCAAATTTAGATATTTTTAATTAGGCTTAAGTTCATTGAATTTAATTTTCATTAAATTATTTTTATGAAGACAGGAATTTTACAACATGAAATTAAATAAATAAAAAAAATTGATAATTTTTCATTCTTGACTGCGCTGAGATTTGAACCCAGGCGTTCACGGACAGGTTGCCCAGACTAGTTTCGATTGTAACTACACAATCTCAGCCGGATGACGTCAATAGTCAAAATCAATCTTTAAACCAAATGGTATTTCACCTTGGTAGATCGAAATTTGCTTTTGAATGAATGATTATCTATTTGAATTGATCATTTATTTGACGTTTTTTAAATTTTATATCACTGACAACCTATCATTAACAATGTAATGCTTTCTTATGTTTTTACTATTAAAAAACGGAAAAATAACTATAAAAATTTTAAATTTTTACTGTCCTGATTAGAGGCGATTTTTCCCAACTTCGTCTGGTAACCGTTGTATATATAAACAGAAGCCATTTTTACAGGGCATTATCAACACTGTCGAATAGTAGGGGCGTATGTTTTATGCAATTACTAAGGGTGCATTTTTAAAAATGAAACAAGCCACCCTTTTAGAGAGCGAAGCATTTTTAAGAAACGAACACCAAATTGCATTTTTTTAAATTAAATATCACATTTTTTGTAGAAAAGAAAACACCATAAGTCTTGTTTTTTTTTCTCTGGGAAAGCAAAATGTAAACTTTTCTATTTGATTCAGCAAAATTATTTTCTTGAAAATATTTTGCAATTAGAAAAAACAAGCTTAACCAATTACCACAATTATTTGTTCGAATAATTAGATTTTTTTTAAAAACTGCAAAATAAATTGTTTGAATAGGCAAATTTGTTCATAAGACCGATTTCAAACAAAAACAAGTTTGGACTCTAAAAATATTTATTTATTTTATTTATTTACAAATTTATTATAATTAAATTACAATAAATCTTAATTGTAAAGCACTAGCGACTAACGGCTATCGGCTCAATCTAAAAATATTTTGTTTAAATTGGAAAAATAATTGTGTCTATGTTGCAACAAGTTAGAAAGTATAACCGTTTAAGCCTGACCATTGGAAACGCTACATCGGTGTCTATAAAGATGAACTTTGGTACCCATGGCCAATCATTGAACCGGTAAAACAATATTATGGTATGAGGTTAAGATTCATTTAAAAGCTCTTTGTGCCGAATATTATTTAGATATCTTCATCTTTATGAGATATGTTTGTCTTTAAGTGATTTTAGAACGGGGATTTATACGGGACCTCTTGTCAATTTTGCATCTCCTAGAACAACCTTTTCATGACATAGTAGTTTTGGTAAAAATTATAATTGTCAAATGTTATGTCAATACCAACATTTAAAAGAAAGTTATGGAACTAAATGCTATTTCCGGAATAAATACTTGTATCGGAGCTTTGGTCAAACATGGACAGATTCCTATAAAATTTGGAAGGGTGATTTGGGTTGCAATAAATTAAGTTTGGACCAAAATGATTCTAAATACCATCATAATAAGAGCGTTTATGGGGCACATGGTCTCTATTCTGGAAAGAAGCTTGTATGGGCGCTGTGTGAAATTATAGACCAATTCTCATTATTTTCTCTACGTTTGGTGAAATTATGGACCAATTCTCATAATTTTCGCTACGTTTGGTCTTTATGAAAATTAGAACCTATGTAACAAATTTCTTCGTATTATATCTAATAAACTGCGAACTGTTACTTACGCACAAGCCAGCCAGACGGGCGGATAGACGGAAATCGTTGGGTCGAGTCAAAAAGTGATAATGATTCGATCGGTACACTTAAAAATTGATCTAGGCCCAATATTTTAAGGTGTTTAAAATATCAGCACAAACGTATGCGGAATAAAATATGGACTGACACATTAGCATTAATAAAAAATTTTAATCATGTATTAAAAAATCAAAGTTAATATAAAATTGTTAAAGTACACAACTTAAACTTATTTTACAAACAGATTCCTAGCCACATCGATGGGTTTTTTATATATATTGAAGCACCATATGCATAGTCTCTTAAATATCTTTTGTGTGTAATTTCTTCTCTTTAATTTAAACGATAAAACTAATTTAATTTCATAGTTTTTTGGTTCCTATCCCTTTTTACAGAATTTTTTTTTCAAATTCGTCTAAAAAGTTTGAATTGGTGTACATTCCTTTCCTTGTAAAATTGCTCCCATCAACGATGATAAGAATTCATGGCGAGCCTGCAGCAAAAAATTGTTATAACAGAGTTTGTATTATATAGATAATGACAACTGATCCATTTTCTGAGATAGCTAGAGCGGGTTTCCTTGCACCTTTGGCTACTTTCATACTTCGTATTTCTGTTCCGTTTCGTCTTTCAAATTGCATTTATTTGCCAACGCACGTTAATATTTTGCAGTACATCCGGCAATTTTTGCCTTCAACATAGCTCGAGCTTTGTTGTATTGTATCAAATATTTTTACCGGTTTGTCGTTTTCTATTAAACGGTTTTGCACTTTCGAAAACTTTTATTGTCTTATAAATAAAAAATTTTTTGTTTTTTATTTCAGAAAAGTGGAGAAAAATTGCATATATTCTTTTGTGAGGGTTATTTTCACAAAACTTACAAATTACCTTCACAGAAAAAAATTAAAATCGTTTCTAATCACTAAATTCATAGAATCAAGCAAACAATTTGTTGATTTTGCTAATAGTACCAAAATGATTATTTAGATTACTAAAAATTGAATATTATGATATTAAAATTTTTTTTTTTAATAAATTACATTTTGAATTTGAATTAAAAAAATTATCAATAAACTTAGCCGTTTCAAGCAGTGTGCTAATTGATTTAATTATAAATATATAAATATTCAGGATCTGACAATTCCCAAAAAAAATTCTAAAAGTTAATTATTTTATTTTAAACGAAAAAGTCAATTTAGGTTTTTTTTACTATTTAATTAATATTTTAATTAAAAATTTATTTCAATACAACTAAAATGTTAACTAAATCAAAATTCTATTTTTAATTTTCTTTCAATTAAAAAAATAATTGATTAAATAACTAGGAAAATAGGTTATGAGAAGGTGGACACTTTCAAAATTAATTATTATGAATCGCTTATAAACCTTATAACTAAGAAAGTCTTAAAATGTACATGTGTGGCCGGCATTAGCTAATGTTATAGAAACCATTTCAACTAATCCGAAGATTACTTCTAACGTTCAGACTAGGGATGCAAATCCCGAAATCCCGGTCCCGAAAAATCCCAGGATTTGAGTTTTTCAATCCCGGGATTTTCGGGATTTTGTCGTTAAGTTAATGTTTTTGGTTTACCTGTTTTATAAAAAAATTCATCATGACATTGTCCCCTAAGAGGATCTTTTATATTTATTTTATTAACTCCGTTAATAGTGTCATTGAAAACGAAAGAAGAAAGTAAAACTTTGTTATTCTTTTTAAGCGTGTCCACAATTATTTAGAAATTTTAAACGAAAAACCAAGAGTTCCGTGTGGTTTCATTATCTAATTGATTCCACTAGTGCACCAAATGCAAAATTTAAACTTTACAGGGGTAGGCTTATTATTATGTTTTCCGAGAGCGGGCATGGTACCTAAGGTAATTCATGGAGCGATTTCACGAAATTAAGTGGTGTAATTTATACACTGCATAATTCCTACCACCAGTGAGGATTAGGGGTATAACCAAAAAAAATACCTATCACGACGGGATGGCCACTGATGTATATATCAAGAAAACAGTTTTTTGAGATCAATTTGGATAAAAAACCTCCCCCCCAAACCGTTTTTTCTAAAAGCTTCCAAAAAATAATAATATTTGAATTTTTATTTTTTAAATACCATTCATACAATCATGTACTATATATTAACTTCAGATACTAAAAATTATCTTTGTTGAAGGAAATAAACTTTAAGTTCAAAGTGCGTGTTGATCAGCAATATTGTATTTTTAATAAGCAAAAAAAAACAAATACTAAACTTCAAAGTGATTTGGGGGGGAACTTTTTTAACGCCCGCGAAAAAGTGACCCCACTTTTCATCATAGATTTTCATGGTCTATATGGCATGGATAGGTATTTTTTGATAATTTAAAAAATTGTTCAAAAGTTATACCCCTAGTGAGGATGGGTATAAAAATGTGTTTTTGTTAAAATAAGATTTTTATGGTTAACTTTGAAGATGTGTTTTGTTAATTAATTTCGAATTCAAATTTCAATTATTCATATTAATTCATTTAATAAAAATGTTAATAGAACTCCTTGTTTGCTCTATTCAATTAATATATTAACTATTTTTTTATTTCGTTTGAATCAACTGAGGTAATTGAGTAAATTATAGATATTATGTTAATTACTTTTTTAATGAATCAATTAACAAACACATTGTTGAAAATCGTACGTTGTTTTTTTTAATCATATTTTCAATTAAATTAATCATTTATTAAGAAAAAAATCACAATTTTAAATTTTTACAAGTTTTAGTAACCAATATTATCATTAAACAGCTTTGTAATAGAAAATTTATTATAAAACTTTTGTTTGTAAACCTCTTTTAAAGACTTTTTTTAAAAAAATATTTATAAAAGCATTTATTTTTTGGTTTTCAAAAATCCCGAATCTCAAAAACTCTCGATATCCCGATTTAAAGGGATCCCGGGATTTAATTTTTTTAAATCCCGAATCCCGGTATTTGCGAAAACCAGACCCGATTGGCATCCCTACTTCAGACATACAAACTTACAAAGATTCAAACATTTTTTTTTTTTTCTTTAGCTAGTTAATTTAATGTTCTAGCAGACATTTTGCTATGATACAGAACAAAAAGTTTTTCATATTGTTAAATTTAAGATTTTCAGTATTCCCATTTGGAATTTTTTTCAAATTTAGAATTTAATCAATTCCAAAATTTTTAAAGAACAAAAAAAAAATTTTTTTTTTACGACGACAGGACAAATTAATTTTTAAATAAACATACGAAAATGGCTTAATTAATTAAAAGCCTGTTTACACTGCAACGAAATTTAGTATGTACGAGATTTTGAGCAAAATCCAGTTTAAGACGAATTCACTAGAAGTTGACCTAAGGGGAAATTTGTGTCAATTGTTCCAAAAGAACTGGTCCTGGGATTTCTAAAAATAGAATAAGAACAAAAAGAGATTACAATGACATGCGGAAGGAGAACAAATCACTTAACTATTATATTAAGTAAGAACATAAAGGTAGATTTTTTAATTTTGTTTTAATAATTTTTAATTTAATGATGTTTTATTTAATAGAATCTGGAAATTATTTCTTTTCATAAGCTACTTTTTTATTATATTCAACATTGTTTATTTTTCGAATTTATTCTATGAGCTAAATTTCAGTTATGTATTTTATAAAGCGTTTTTTGTAATAGTTCTATTCCTTAAATAAAATAAAATACATAACTGAAATTTAGCTCATAGAATAAATTCGAAAAATAAAAAATGCTGGTTTTTTATTTATTTATTAGGCCCGTTTTTTATTTAAAAATTTGATCTTAAAATAAATTCTGGGACTTTTTTATTGGAAGAATGCTAAGGACTAGCATTGTAGTAACTAATACTTAACACGTTTATTGCCCAATGACAATCCCATGTAAAAATTATTATACAAAGTGTTAGAACTATAACCGGTATTTGCCACCATGGAACCTATCATGGGGCTGCTTTAGTAAGTTCGCTTCCCTCTATGGTGAAGTCAGCTCTACAACAACACTGCTTTTGTGGTCCAATTTTCAAAAATATTGCAAGAAAGAAAAGCTTTATTTACAAAAAAAAAAACTGTTGTTTGTATACAAACCTTGACAACTCGATTACCGAAAAAAAATTGACCCCACCTTCTAGTAAATTCGCCTAAATCCAGTTGGTTTTAACTAGATTGTCCATTTAAAACAAAAACTGTTTCGTGACTAGAACTTGAAGAAATCTTTTTAAAAATCAGTACCTATGCTATTTCCGCGAAGCTTTTCGCTTATCATCAGGAGACCAGAGTCTCTGACGGGAATCGAACCCGCAACACCGGCAATGATAGACTAGCTCACTACCAGCTAGCCTACCGGGACACCCTGGTAGGCTAGTTGATTATAAATAAAAGGTACTGCAAATGTTGATTGGTCTATTTCATTATATGTATGTATGTTTAATAGAAATAACTTTCATTAAGCGCACCAGATTTTGAGGAAAATTTCAAATCAAATCTACAAGGTTTCGTAAACGGGCTATTGGAAAGAAATTCATAACAATTGTTGTCTCCGTTTGGAAATGAGAATTCAGTCAGTAGTCAAAAACTTTTTTGACATTAAAACATAAAATTATGTACAAAATTTTAAATAATAAAAAAAAAAAAAAATATTGGTATAAACTTCTTTCCTATTGGCTTGTGAAAAGTTAATTTTTAATATTTATTTCAAAAATTTTTCTAAAATGTTTCATATGTTCTCAGTATAAACATCTGTCAGAGGCAAGACTAAATTTCTTTATTACTGTTTATAAAACTAAATATAAAGTTTTAAGTCACCATTCATTGGTTTTTAAAAGCACCCACTTAAAAGTTTGTTCGCTAACAAATTATCGTTATTTGTGCTTTAAAGTAACATTAAAAAACTAAAAACGTATTTAAGCAATGTCTTTTATTAAATCACCTGGTCCTTGGTTTGTGTAACCAAATTCTATAACAAAACAAAATTTTAAAGTTATTTACGCTCTTAAATTAATGAGTTACTTATCGTAAGATAAATTTAGAGTATTAGAGAACACATATCGCACTTGAGCATAAAGGGGGTATTAACTCAAAATTTTAAAAATTTCAGTAGAAAAACAATTTTGAATTTAACATTTAAGGCATATAAAAAATAAATTTTAAACAAACCGTTTCATTACCAAAAAAAAAAAAAAAAAAAAAAACAAGACAATATTTTTCAACGACCCGAAAACATTTTAGTTTTAGTTTCCACATCATATAAATATCTTTGTTGATTAATATTTATTTTCATTTATTGGAAAACAATAAAACATTAATATTAATTTTCAAATATAAATATCCATCATTATGAAAAAAATAAAAATCCTAAAAAATTGCCAAATAATGATTTTCTTTAAATTTCTAAATTTTGCAATCAAACTTTTTTTCAAAACAAAAAATTCTTATATATACATATAAAGCAAATTAAATGTCTAAATAAAATGTTTTAACCCCGCTCAAAAAATTGGATGTTACAAGTTTGTAGTATTGATCTGTGTATATTTGTGTGTATCTTTCCGTTCCATCGCAGTCAAAACGTCTGGACAAATTTTGATTTTATTTTGTTTTCTTAAAAGGTGGCAATCGAGACACTTCTTAGTTTTGTTTAAACAAAATCGGTTCAACCGATTAGAAGTTATCTCCTCTTTTCTATCTGTATTCTCTTGAATATGTGTGTCTGTGGCACCGTTGCCCCCAAAGGCCTATATCGAATTTCATTTAGTTTTTGTTGTTTGAATGGTGTATTTATCTTAAATCTTCTTGTACTAATTAATTCAAAACAAAGTATGAATCTTCTTAACTTATCGCGCACTTTAGGTTAAAGTAAAGTTGTGTAATTGGAACACTTTTTATACGGCCGATAAAATCCTACCTTAAGATATTGGTAAGTTGTGCATATAAAAACATTTTACTATTTTACTGTTTGCCTTATATGATTTTTTCTTATAACATATTTTAATTATATTTACATTTTTCCAACTGATGAAAAAAGTTGAAAATAATTTTTTAAGTTGTGATACCACAAACGATTTTTATTTAATTTTTGTTTCGAAAAAAAGAATACAATTTTTTTTTTCAAATAAAAAATCCAGATGGATAAATAAAAAGTTTTAATCAAAAGTTTTTTATTTTTATATAAAAAAAAAAAAACAAAAAATATGGTTTTAAAAGTATAAAAATATGGTATCTGATATTTTTACATATTTCAAAAAGTGAAAAAATAGAGTTAATAACCTCTTTATGATCAAGTGCGATATGAAAATAATAAATGAAAACTATTCATTTATAAAAGTGTATTCGAGTATATGGACGAAGGTACTACATATATTATGAAAAAGTAATAAATTAAATGTGCCACTGTACTCGTTCATACTTAAAAGAATGAATGTACACATTTACTAATTTAAGAGAATTTTCATTTAATTTAATTTAAGTTTTGTTTTATCAAATAAATTAAAAAATAGCAACATAATGAACACTCCTTCCTACACAAGCAAACAGTCATTTATACACATGCACGAACAAACATTTATATGCACGCATTCCCTGCAACCATTTGCTGTCGCGGAACTCCGGAAAAAGAGACACTATTTCATTAAATTATCATAAATCGATTCATCCATTGTGGAGCCTAGCTGAATTGCCGTCTTTGGAATAGGAAGAAAACTTTTTTACGCGGCCTTAGAAAAAAACTTCCTTCCGGAAGACTCTTTTAAGTGTCTCCGAAAAGTAACGAAAACTATAAGAAAATAATTGGACAAAATGTGCCTGCTAGAAACAGAAATGCGCGTGCTAAAATTTAAAACTGAATTTATTTTTAAATAATATTTTTCTTTTAACACTTATGTTAGATAAAAAAAAAAATAAACTGAAACAAGTAAGAGTGTTCGGCTGTGCCGAATCTTTGATACCCTCCACTGATAAGAGTGGGCTCCATATGATATCTATATATTATCAATTAATATTTATCAGAACGGTCATCAGCATTAAAATTGGTTGCGGTTTAGACCTAAATGAAATTATTGACCGACAATCAGAAAGTTTTATGCTTTTCTATTTAGAAATTTGAACTAGCTTGAGTAAAATGATTCTAAATAGTTTTAGCAGAACTAAAATCATTTTCAGGAGGGGAACTTGTATTGGACCCATGGTAAATTATGGACCAATCATCCCAAAATTATGTAGACTGATTTCTGGTATTAAAAGAACAAATAAATTAGAATAAATTTAAATAAAGCAGTGAAATTAGTTTTATCGTTTGCAGTGAAATCCAGAAGGCTGCTTAATATGGTATCTAAAATAATTTATTGACCAGATATTACAAAATTTAATGATATTTTTCTTGCCATATAAATCTTAGCTGGAAAAATTTTTCTTCAATATCTATTACTGCTACGGTTTTAGGCGAATTTAATTATTTTTCCAAAATGGGCATTATATGGGGCATATGGTAAATAATGGACCGACCATAACGAAATTGATGATTGTGATTTCTAGTCCTATAAAACTGTTAAGTACCAAATTTTATTATGATAGCGTTATTTATTACGGTTTTAGGCGTATTAATCTGTTTTCCCGGGAGTAGGCTTTATATGCGACCTATATTAAATTATGGACCGGTCTTCACGAAATTTAATAGTATGATTTCCAATCGTATAAAACGAACTTGCGCGAAATCTTATATCATTCCGTGCGTTATTTAATCATTTATGTTAGTTTTTGTATCAAAACTATTAATTTTTTAGGGTGGTAGTTCCACATTTTTATTCATAACTTTGATCCTTCTGAACCGATGTAGCTGGATTGCAATCCCAAACTGCTTGAAATAACTGCAAGCAATTTGAGACCAAGTTTGCTCTTTTATTTTGCGTTTTTCGAAAGTGAGCGTGTTTTCAACAGACGGATAGGCTGTCAGACGGACAGACAAACGGACATGGCTGAATTGACTTATAATTACTCAAGCAGCCAGTATATATATATATTTTATGGGGCCTTAGATGTAATAAAATAAAAAAAGGTTAACATGGAATGACAAACTTAGTATACCCTCATTCACCACTAGTGGTGGTGGAGGGTATAAAAATATACTAAATCAACTAATTACATGTTTTATGAAAAGTAAAAATATAATCTACATTTTGTATCTAATTTGATTGATTACCTCGTTAAAACAATAATTATTTATTATAATTTACACCCTTCGTAAGCACAATTGGGAGAACGTTTACGGTTTATTTGACGCATATTTTAGTCGTACAATTTTCCGTTTAATCATGTCTGAAGGTACTTTCCAATTAATCACTAGTGCGCTTCGCTTTTTTTGAATGAAAGATAAATGCGTGGCATCGACAAATTTGGTCCCATTCGCGAGCTTGTGAGCTTTGTTTCACAACTGTCACGAAATTGTCACTTTTGACGAGTAAATTGTTGGATTCATAGGACGATGTTCCTTTTGCCGGTTTATACGAACCTCCGAAATAGGGTTTACAATTTTGGGTTTCAGTAAATTAAAAATCAGGCAACGTCTAGAAAATACAGCCATATTTTGGAAAAGCTTAAGATAAGACTAGAAAGCGCAGTGTCAAATTTCTTGAAGATCAGTCCATAATTTACCCTAGACTCTATATAAACCCTAATCCAGGCAAACAGTTTATTACGCCTAAAAACATATAAAGCCTACTTTGGGAAAATAATTAAATTCGCCTTAAACCGTAATATATATAAATATTGCGGTAAAATGTCTTTCAACTTATGGCCAGAAAAAATAACATCCAATTTTCTGATATACGGTCCATACTTTACCTTCGATCACGTATTAATCAGGCTTCTGAAATTTTCTGTTAACGCTAGAACTAATTTCATTGCTGTATTGAAATTTATTATACTTTAATTTTTGTAATACCAAAAATCAGTCTTTGAATGTTTGGTCCATAATTTACCATAGGTCCAATACAAATTACCCTCCTAAAAATAGTTTTAGTTCAGTTAAAACTGTTAAGAATCATGATATTTTACTCAAGCCAGTTCAAACTTGTTTTTTATTATAATTTAACAAAAGATTTGCTATATGGCTGCTATTCTATAGTTTTCTATAAAGGATGATTCGGCGTACGGTTTGAGCTTCTTTTAAAGATCACGCGTGATTTACGGTTAAAACTGGTTTCAACAAGACGGCGCTACCTTGACTTATTGAGAAGTCATTTTGGTGAGCTCTTGATTTCACGTTTACGTGCGGTTAATTGGCCACCTAGATCGTGCGATATTAAGTTCACTTTAAAATTTATGTATATTATTTTAAATAATAAATCAAACCTCACAACGAATCATCCGATATTTCGCTTCTCGTAGAAGCCGTGGATACTGCTAACCAAATGTTTGGCTCTTACACCACAAAACTTCAAACAATTCGATGGCCGAATATTGTGAACTACGCTGAATATATCCGCTTTGCATACATAATAATTTTTTCTGATAGATGTTTCATGGGCGTCAGCTGACTGAAATCGCCAGAGACAAGAATTTTTGCGGAAACTGCCCTTTATTTGGCTCATATATTAAAACGTAGCAGATTGCCTCAGCAACAGTTTTCAGCACAATTATTCATTGAAATTCAAACATTATCTTAAATTTTAACGAGTGTTTTAAGTAATAAATTTAATAAAATGAATGTGACTTTCAGAAAATTAATACAAATGAAATAAATATCACACAATGGAAGACTGCCTATAAATTTTTTTGAAATTAAAAAAAACCTTTAATTGTCTATCTAATACGCGCTCGGAAGATGAAATTGCAAGTGAAATGAATTTTTTTTTTGTAAAATATGGGCTATTTACCAAGCAATATTATTATTATCGTCCAGAAGGAGCAAAGAAGACTAAAACAGAAGACAAAAGAGGCGAACACTACTATGTTTTGAAAATCTTAAATGCTTGCAGGGTATATATGAGCACTTACATACTTACATGTATATAAAAACAGTTAAGATTAATGTTTTTTTATTTACCTTTTTAGTTGTTATTTTTCGTTGGAAAGTAAAACTTTAACATTTGTAACAAAATTTAACATATTCTTGATACAAACAGTGAGTGAAATATTAATACGAGCGGTGAAATTTTCTTCTTCTTAATGGTATGTGCAGGCTTAAAGATCACAACACTGCGGGAAAATAAAGTTAAAGTACTAATCCCGTGACCAATGAATACAATATTATAATAAAAAGGAACAAGACATATCACTTAACTGGTGATAGCGTGTTTAACCCTAGGATTCTCGGTCATTTTTGACCTTAAAGTTGTCCTTTTTGTCAGGCCAGACCACTATTTGTACATCTATAATATAATTTAATCCCACTTATTTGCTCCAATCGAATCCAAGTTAGTTTCATTCGATTCAGAACATATCATTTATAGAATTCACGTCCTTATTTTTTTGATTTTTTGTTATATGCGAAAAATATTACAAGCAAAACACAAATTTGGTCTGGCCAAACCAACACGGTAATCCTGGGGTTAAAGTGAAGTTTTTCCAAAGCAGAGGTAATTGGCACAAAACTAGTCATGTGAACGGATTTTGTGCGGATAGTGGCTGATTCTATCTGTTTATATTCTCTATATGAAGGGTATCTTTAGGGTAACCAAATTGGAAACACCAATAATAACGATCGTTATTATTTGTGTTAATTCGCATTGCGAAGGTCTTTTTCATTAGTGAATTTTTAAACTTAGGAAATTAAATTAATTATACTCACGCTACAATAGTGAAGAGGGTGTTATGCGTTTATGCTGGTGTTTGCAACACCTTTTAATATTGGTGCTAGACTCATATTGTGTATACCGATCGACTCAGAATCACCTTTTAAGTCAATATATTGTTATCCATCCGTCCGTCTGGCAGACTGGCTTGCTGGCTGTCCATATAAACCTTGTGCGCAAAGTACAGGACGCAACATTGGAGATAATTCAACGAAATTTGGTAGATGGGCTCTAATTTTCACAAGGATTGGATATGGTGACAATCGGTCCATTATTTCATATAACCCATAAAGTCTTTGTTATCATAGACTATCTTATTTTGTTGGTATTTAGACTAAATTTGGTCGAAACGTTTTTTATTTTAATAATTATCGTACCAAATATAATTGGAATTGGTCCAGATTTGACCAAAGCACCCATACAAATACTATTCCCGAAAATGTCCAAAATGTTTTTCGTATTCTAATGCCGCAAAACTCGATGCTTCTCTGCAGAACACCAGAATCACCGGCGGGAATCGAACCCGCAACCCGCGCGCTGATAGGCTAGCTCACTACGAACTAGCCTACCGGGGCACACTATAAAATTTGTCTCTAAGTTCTGTTAAGTATCACATGGTCAAGCTTGACTGGCTTTACTTTGTTACTTGCTCCTTTATTAGTGTTCGCGCCGCGCACGCGCAAGTTCGCACTAACATACAACGCACTACTAGGGAACATGGAACATTGAACATGTCACGTGTGCCCATCCCTGGCTGCAATGATGTGGCAACTTCGAGTGGAGAGATTTTGTCAAATGTCATTTTGTATGATTTTACTTTTTTTTTACCAATCAATGTCTTTTAATATTTCGAACCGCCAGCACCTAGTTGTTAAATAAATAAAAAGAAAAGAAATAAAGAGCAAGACAATAACCTCCACCCTAGTGCCATAAATATAAAAGAAAAAAGTTAAAAGAAAGCCTAATCGTGCCTTGTGTGTAAAACCCCTATCACCTACTTAATAAAGGGCAGGCAAACGTGTAAAGCCACCAAAACCACCACCAAGTGTTTTTTTTTATTTTGTGGAAGTGAACGGGAGGGGTTTGCAGGTTACCATCAAACCACCCTCAGATACCCTTGTGTGCTACCGGACCCACCATCCGTGGGCCGCTCGACTAACGTGCTGCTCACTCCCAATTGTGCAACACACCCTACCAGGTATCTCGTGCAGAGTCTGCCGGCCGGCAACCGACGAGTGCTCCGCAGGCTACTTAGGCTCCACCACCAGCTCCAGCTGCCGCTCAACGACTCAAGAAGTTATCGAGGTAAACATTGGTCCTTCGCCCGTTAAAGTAGAAGTAAAAAGAGGTACGTACATTGGATTTTTAAACAATACATACAGTGTGTTTCGAAATTTAACGCGTGTTTCAGTGAAAGTGAGGTTAGGTGGGCGCCATTTAATTTGAAAAAATTTTACATAAAAGCCATCTTTTATTTGTGCGGACAGTTACTCGCCCGTTTGTTGTTGGGTTTAACAAGCATTTGTTTTTCGCAATTATTAAACTCGCTGGAAAACAGTAGTGGCGCGATTTTTTTTGTAATTGTTTTTTCTCGTTTTTCATATTGGTTCATTTTTGCGATATTTTTTAAAGTGGTTCCTTTGTTGGTGTTCCCCTTGAATAAAAGATAGAATGACGAGTCTTGAGAAATTTATTCGAGCGGTAGATGAAGTGACCGGGTTAGAGGTTATGCTCAAAAAGGAAGACTTTTCCATTTATACATCCGATGCTCTTGAGTTTGAGAAAAGCGAATTGGATAAAAGTTGGGAGAAGTTTAAAAAATTATACGAAGAGTGTTCCGTTGAAAACGTAGATACTAAAAAAGAGGCAGCGGCCATTCAGACAAAGTTTTCACAGGTGCGAACAACTTATGTAAAGTGTATTAATATTCTGGCAAAGGCAAAACAGGCATTAGATGGGGAAAATAAAAGTAATGGAGGGGCAGTGGTTCCCAACCTTAATGGTTCTATACCTGTACCACCGTGTGATACTGGCGTATTTTATGGGGATTACGTATCGTGGCCCACATTTAGGGACATGTTTACGGCAATTTACATAAACAATACGCGACTAAGCCCTGTTGAAAAATTATTTTATTTGTTCAGAAAAACGGACGGCGAGGCTAGGGACATAAATAGAAATATTGCTCTAACTGGCGAAAATTTTGAAATTGCATGGGGAAATCTTAAAGGTCAATATGAGAATAAGCGCGTGTTAATTAATAGTCAGCTTAAAGCATTATTTAATTTGGCTCCATGCCAACAAGAAACAGCTTCAGAGATTAAAAAGCTGCAAAGGGAAATTAACAATTGCATATCTGTGTTAAGGTTGTACAATGTTGACATTAATTCATGGGACCCAATTTTTGTGTTCCAATGCTCATCGCGTCTTTCAGAATGTACTTTGAATCTTTGGGAGCAATCAGTAAAAAATAAAACAGAGGTTCCCAAGTGGGAAGAATTGAATAGTTTTTTGACAGACAGATTTCATGCCCTTGAGAGTGTTTCTGATATTAGATTGGCAGGTGGGGTAGCAGCCAGTGGTTCCCAATCAGGTTCTTCTAACACTAATCAAACGGCTACGAAAGTTAAGCAATTTAAGACACATCATACTAAAGTTGATTCAATTTCATGCAAATTATGCAAGGAGAATCACAGAATTAGCTCTTGCAATAAGTTTCTTAGTATGGACTATAGAAATCGTGTTTCAACTTTGAAAAAATTTCGATTTTGTTTTAATTGCCTAACAATCGGCCATATGTATGGGGATTGTAATAGTCCTAATAGTTGTTCCAAGTGCAAGAAAAAGCATCATACATTGATGCATAAGGAATTCGTAAGGAGTAGTACTAGCAATCAGTCCCAGCCGAGAAATAGTTCTCAAGGTGAAAGTCAAGTTAACAATAGTCAGCCACAGTTTTCCGAAGTTGCCAGTACGTCTAGAGGGGTTCAGTCGCATCACACTACAGTCGCGAAAAAAGTCATGTTAGCCACAGCTTGGGTTAATGTTAGCAGTTTTGGTTCTAGTTACAAGATACGAGCATTAATAGATCCCTGTTCGGACGAAAGTTTTGTTTCGGAGAGAATACAAAAATTGTTGAAGCTACCTACTAATCCAGTTTTTGCGGAAGTCACGGGGTTAGGAGGGGAGATAATCAGTAGATCTTCTAAAATGGCAATGTTTACGATTGTGTCGCTTTTCGATGAGAATGTGTCTCTCAATGTACAAGCTTTAGTAGTTTCTCGTGTAACGGGCAGTATTCCTACACATTCCTTTGTTCCCCCAGAAAATTTTGTACCACCGAAGTTAAGCTATGCCGATCCAAAATTTTATGAAAGCAGTGAGGTAGATTTGTTATTGGGAGGTGATCTTTATCCTTCCATTCTTCGTGGTGGAGTGAAACATGGTATTTTTGAATCATTGGTGGCTCAAGAAACCATTTTTGGCTGGATTGTCACGGGTCCAACGCCTATGGGAGTTTCCACACGAATAGTTAGAATGGCTCATATGACAAACGTTTCTATTAACGACCAGTTGTCAAAGTTTTGGGAATTAGAGGAAGTGTCTCAAAACCATATTTTATCAGATGAGGATAAAAAATGTGAGGAGACATACAGCTCCACCACTGTTCGAAATTCTGAAGGAAGATACGTGGTGAGTCTTCCCTTTAAAAGCGACATAAAAGCGCTAGGTCCTAATAGACATATTGCGATTTGTCAATTTTTAAGAAATGAGAAATCATTATTACGCAATCCTGAGCGCAAGGCTCAGTATGATGAGGTCCTTAAAGAATACATAACATTGGGACATATGGAAAGAGTTGAATACACTTCAGGTAGTCCAAGTTATTATTTACCACATCATGGCGTTTTTAAGCCAGAAAGTACAACAACAAAGCTAAGGGTGGTTTTTAACGCATCAAGTGCTTCTTCAAGTGGGAAAAGTCTTAATGATTTGTTGTGCACTGGCCCAGTTTTACAAGCGGATTTAGTGAGTTTAGTCCTTAAATGGAGATTGTTTCAGTTTGTTTTCAATGCGGACATATCAAAGATGTACCGCCAGATTTTGGTAAAACGTGAGCATAGGCACTGGCAGAAAATTGTTTTTCGTGTTTCTGAAGATAATGAGGTAGAAGATTATCAGCTGAACACAGTTACGTTTGGCGTAAATTGTGCTCCTTTTTTGGCTTTAAGAACCCTCATTCAGTTAGCTAGTGATGAAGAGCAGCGTTTCCCTATTGGTGCTCGAATTCTTCGTGAGTCCATGTATGTGGATGATGCTCTAGTGGGAGCTCATTCTATTTCAGATACTTTAGAAGCACGTGGTCAATTAATTGGCATATTAGAGACAGCAGGGTTTGAGTTGAGGAAATGGACTTCAAACTCGAATCATAATGAATCATTTTTGGCTCTTGATGACAAGAGCACCACAAAAACTCTAGGCATTCGGTGGAATGCGGCAGATGATACATTCTACTTTACCACTGAAAAAATCAAAGTAAAGCAGTGTTATACGAAAAGGGAAGTGCTGTCGATTATTGCTAGGCTTTTTGATCCAGCAGGGTGGTTAGCTCCAGTGGTAGTTACAGCGAAAATTTTGATGCAGCAAATGTGGCTCGATAAAGTAGAATGGGATGAGGCAATTAAGCCGTTAGCGATGAGAAAGTGGCAGGATTTTGTTTCAAAATACAATGACATAGATTCGATTAAGCTTACGCGTTGGGTTCAATATTTGCCAGGTTGCAATGTTGAGTTTCATGGGTTTTGCGATTCATCTGAATTGGCGTACGCAGCCACATTGTACATAAGAGTTAGCAGGGGTAACGAGGTTTTTACAAGTTTGCTTATTAGCAAGACAAAAGTGGCTCCGGTGAAAAAACCGTCTTTGCCACGGTTAGAGTTGTGTGGGGCGGTCCTGTTAGCAAGCCTAGTAAAGCATGTAGTTCCCACGATCAACGTTGGTACGCACTCACTTTATTTGTGGTCCGATTCAACGATAGTGCTAGCATGGTTACAAAAACCGCCATGTAGTTGGAAGACTTTTGTGGCGAATAGAGTAGCGTCCATCTTAGAAAAGGTAGGAAACAAAAATTGGTTTCACGTGATCTCTGGTCAAAACCCTGCCGATCTAGCAACCCGGGGGCTGATACCTTCGGAGTTAAAAGAAAGCAAACTTTGGTGGCATGGTCCTGCGTGGCTCACACTAGAGAAATCGTTATGGCCCGTAGGCGACAAAGATTTCGACACAGCGCAGGAATCAAAAAAGGTCCAGGTTCTTGTTGCTAGATCGACCGAAAACGAAGATATGCTTGAACGTTTCTCATGCTTGCCTAGAGCCTACCATGTGTTAGCCTACGTGTTCCGATTCTACCATCTTGCTAAGAAAAAGAGAAATCAAAGTTTCGGCTCAAGAAGAATCGCGGCTCAAGAGTTAGTTTTCGTGAGAAACCGCTTGTTTTTCTTGTCCCAACAACGGTATTTCGTAAATGAGTACCAGGCTTTGAAATCGGAAAAGAAATTAGAATCTCGTAGCCCTTTACTGACACTCACGCCATTTCTAGACAAAGACGACATTATTAGAGCGAATGGTCGCCTGGGTTCCACCGCTGGCCTGTCATATAATGAGCGACATCCCATTATTCTTGCGTACGCCAGCAAATTAGCTCGCCTTTATGTCGAATTTGTTCATAAATTGTCGTGTCACGGTGGCCCGCGTTTAGTAATAAATTTAATTCGTCAAGAATGTTGGATATTGAAGGCGAAAATCCTCGTGAAAACCGTGATTCATACTTGTAGAACTTGTGCTTTGCATCGGAAGAAGTTGCAGGAACAGATAATGGCCCCTTTGCCGGAAGAAAGGACTTCCTTTAGCCGACCTTTTTCAAATACAGGTGTTGACTTTGCAGGCCCGTTTGAAATTAAAAGTTTTACGGGACGGTGCTGCAAAATAACTAAGGGTTACGTGTGCCTTTTTATTTGTTTTTCCACTAAGGCAATTCACCTCGAGGCCGTAAGCGACTTAAGCACTCCAGCTTTTTTAGCGGCTCTGGCCCGATTTATTGCTCGTCGAGGTTGTCCACACAAAATGTTTTCCGATAATGGCCGCAATTTCGTAGGTGCGGCTAAACAACTCGAGTCGAATTTTGAAGCTAGTGTGAAGCAGTTTAAAGATGACGCTATCACGAAATATGAGCACCAAAAACTGTCGTGGCACTTTATCCCAGCCTCGGCCCCCCATATGGGCGGTCTCTGGGAGGCTGGCGTGAAAAGTTGTAAAACGCATCTTAAAAAAATCGCGGGGCAAATGAAATACACGTTCGAAGAGTTCTCCACTATTCTCGCAAACATAGAAGCCTGCCTTAATTCGCGTCCGTTAGGTGCGTTGCCGGATACTGTAGACGAAGTGACGGCCCTAACGCCAGGTCACTTCCTGATCGGCTCAGCTATAATGACCCCGGCCGAACCCGAAGAACTGTCGTCTGCTAAAAGCTATCTAAACCGCTGGCGTAAGGTCAAAGCAATGCAGCAGGAGTTATGCCATCGCTGGAAGCACGAGTACCTGAAGGAGCTGCATAAGCGCAACAAGTGGAAAACTCCTCAGCGAGATCTTAAAGATGGCGACATTGTGGTCCTGAAGAACGAGCCGGCTGGCCTAACTGAATGGCGATTAGGTCGTGTTTTAAAGGTCTACCGTGGTTCTGATAATAGGGTCCGAGTAGTGGATTTAAAAACTCAGAAGGGAAATATTACTAGGCCGATTCATAAACTTGTCCTACTGCCCACCTTACCTAATCACGTATTTCACGGAACCACCTAAACCTCACTCACGTCCTCGAAATAATTTACCCCTCCTTCTTCACCCAAGTTTCTCTAACACCTTTCTACTCCATTTCAGCATTACATCATGTGTGACGGGTTTTTCAACCCCAATTTTCCCTGCCCACTGTGCAATCGGTTCCACGCCATCAGGCAATGTACTAGATTTATGTGCATGAACGTGGAAAACAAACTAAGAGCCGTGGCCCATCACGCACTGTGCTCAAACTGCCTCGCCCAAACACACCACCGCAGCGCGTGCAAGAGCCTAGATCGGTGCCGGCGGTGTAGCCAAGACCATCACACGTGGCTGCACCCGTTGGGGTCAGGTAAACTTTGGGTGCAAATGACGGCGGACGTCGGGATCAAGACCAGCCCAGAGGCCTCATACCAGTGGACTCGGGTCTTGATTAACCCCAATGTGGCTCGGTCCTCCATTATGGTCGAGGAAGCCAGGGCCTTACACTGTGACGTAATGCAAGGTCGCACCAAGGTCACCATTTGCCACAATCAGCTCCAAGGGCGTAAAGTCGGTGTGACATGTGTAGTGGAAGACAAAGAGTATGGGCGCATTCCGGTGTCAAAGGTAGACCGTACAGAACTCGTCTATACACAGCCCACAATTTTTGGGCTGACCGTCTTTGGGGAGGCTCGAGTGGTAGCTCAGTAACCAGCCAGCTGTACCTACAATTTTTCTACTTTGTATATTCCTTTTTTTTTTCCCCTCCTCCCTCTGATCTCAAATGTACTATAGTTATCATGAATTTTCATATCGTTAAGTTTTTAAAATAAGTATCATGAATTTGTAGTATGTAATCTTTTATTTTTGGCTATTTAATGAATTCATATTATATTCTTGTTAATTTTGATATTAATACACTTGATTTCCTTTATTTGCACGAGAGGTGCAAGGTGGGCGGCATGTTCGCGCCGCGCACGCGCAAGTTCGCACTAACATACAACGCACTACTAGGGAACATGGAACATTGAACATGTCACGTGTGCCCATCCCTGGCTGCAATGATGTGGC
This sequence comes from Pollenia amentaria, assembly GCA_943735925.1. Lineage (NCBI taxonomy): Eukaryota > Metazoa > Arthropoda > Insecta > Diptera > Polleniidae > Pollenia > Pollenia amentaria. The sequence goes on along the minus strand of OX031008.1, from coordinate 189,717,562 downwards.
AACTTCGAGTGGAGAGATTTTGTCAAATGTCATTTTGTATGATTTTACTTTTTTTTTACCAATCAATGTCTTTTAATATTTCGAACCGCCAGCACCTAGTTGTTAAATAAATAAAAAGAAAAGAAATAAAGAGCAAGACAATAACCTCCACCCTAGTGCCATAAATATAAAAGAAAAAAGTTAAAAGAAAGCCTAATCGTGCCTTGTGTGTAAAACCCCTATCACCTACTTAATAAAGGGCAGGCAAACGTGTAAAGCCACCAAAACCACCACCAAGTGTTTTTTTTTATTTTGTGGAAGTGAACGGGAGGGGTTTGCAGGTTACCATCAAACCACCCTCAGATACCCTTGTGTGCTACCGGACCCACCATCCGTGGGCCGCTCGACTAACGTGCTGCTTACTCCCAATTGTGCAACACACCCTACCAGGTATCTCGTGCAGAGTCTGCCGGCCGGCAACCGACGAGTGCTCCGCAGGCTACTTAGGCTCCACCACCAGCTCCAGCTGCCGCTCAACGACTCAAGAAGTTATCGAGGTAAACAATTAGATTTAATTAAAATTTTCTCCAACTAACATTGGACGAAATATTAAAGATTTCTTTTTTTTTTATTTAATTAAGAGTTTTTTTTAAAAGAAATTCAGCTTCACATTTTACTTCTTTCTTTCAAACCTTACTGGGCATTTACACATGAAAGTAGTTTCTTGAAAGTCGCAATACACTCACACTTTTTCACTTACACATTTACATTTTTCAACTTTCAGTCCAACCTTCAGCTAGCTTTCAATGAAAATTTCAAGAAAGCGATTTCATGAAAGTAAATGTCAACAACTAAGCAGTGTTACCAATTGAAATTTTTTTTTTTCGTTTATATAAAGAACTTTAATATATTTTTTAACTAAATATTATTATTCTAATTAAAATTTATAAATATCACGAAAATTAATAAAAATACATAAGTATTATTTTGAACGAATGCCTGAAGTTCGTCGTTAATAATTGGCTCGGCAACTCTGAAACTTGAAATAAGCAAAACATAAAAGAAGAAGAAGAGAAATTTTTGATAGAAGTTTGCCCTTTGACGACATTTTGAAAATGAAATTCCAATTTCAAGTAAATTTTCATGAAATTGTATTATTTTTTTGTGAAATTTCTGGTGATAATACGTATACAGAAATTTCATGAAATTACGTTCATGTGCTTTACGAGAAAAGGGTTTGGAAATTAGAATATTTGAGAGCATTAGTCAAATATCAAATTAGCGGTAACTATCACAAATTCAAGTAAACAACTGTATTTAGGTTTTTTGTTCGAATAATTTAACTCAGCACTGTACAACTCCACATGCTATTAATTGTGATAATTTTTAAACAAAATTTATTATTATTTTTTGTATGTGTGTTTGTGTATGTCTGTGTGTATTTAAATATTTCTGGAAATTAATGTGTTTTACTAGTTATTTTCTGGGTGTCTTTTTTATTCATTTATTTTATTGAATACTACAATTTTAAATAATTTTATTACTTTTTTTCAAGTGATAACGGTATTTTCAAATTGTTAGTGGTGGTGTAACATTTTTCCATATACACCGTAAAATCTCTATTATTAGCAGTGTTGCCAATTAAGGCATTTGGTAGCAAGATTAAGCCTTTTTTCATCTTGTTTAGCTGTGAAAAAAAATGTATTTTGTCATTTTTATTGGGAAAAAATTTCATTAAGTTTTAAAAATGTTGGACTAAAAACTGTGGAAAATGCTGCTTTTATTAATATCTAATATAGAGTTTTACGAAAAAAAAATGTATTTTATTGATGTTTTGAAATATTTTTTATTTCAAAATTAAACATATCGTCACTTAAAGTCCAAGAGGCCCTTAGCGACAAAAATGTCAAAATTTACTTTTTGATTGATCTTTGAGGAATAATTTGCAACATAATTACAAACACATGTCGCAATATTAACGGCCAATTTCAAAAAAATTCAGTTAAAACTAACTATTTCTTTAACTTCCAGTTAACAATATATTTTTGACAGTTATATCTGAAAGTTAATTATAACTTAACTTGGTGAAATTGGCCCTAAGTATTTTAAATAAATAAAACCAAAATGATACAATTAAAATAAATGATTAAATCTGTGGTTTTCGCGTATGTCCATTTTGTTTTTATATTTTTTTTCGAGATGTTGAATCCATTTTGCATAATTTTAAGCGCTCTGTACATAGTTCTTAAAATTTCTGAAAAAAAGATGGACCAATTCCGGTTCTTTAACGTACAAAAAAACAAAATCCAAAAAGTGCAATACCAAGCCCATAGTTTGATCTAGAATGTTTTTTCGGCTCTTCTAAAAAATTTGATTTTAAGACATACGTGGTTGCCCATGACAACCAAAGAAATCTCGTTTAGAAGGTAGCAAGTGTTACCAAGTGTATTCTTTGTATATATTTGCATTATTTTTATAATCTTATTTCTCTATTGCAGATCAAGAGAACGATAGAAATTTTATTTCTATGATAAAAATTAGTTTTATTAGTTTTTTTTATTATTATGGATAATCTGGTATGGTTCTTTCTTTTAGATTTTTTCATAGAATTTTCTCTTTTTTGGTCGCCAAGAGTTGGCAACACTGATTAACGAATATGTTTCATAACAAAATAAAAGTCTACTGATTTCGACGTATGTATGTGGGAAACATTAACTTTAATTATTACGTATACGCGTTGAGGTGTATAATAATAATCTTTGAATAAAAATGTTAATGGAGCGAATGAGAAATATTTAATTATGTGATGTATGTATGTTGTACATACGTCCATATGTACGTCTTTAAATTTCTAAAACACAATTTTATTAACATACAATCGGCATGGAAACTGATTTAAAGTCGATCGTTAAATGAGAGGTGGAGTACAATTGCAATAATATTGTACTTATAAATTAAAAATATTTTGTTAGATTCCTGCCGAACATTCGGGTTAGGGGTTGGAGCGTGGCATAAAACTATGTTCGGTTGATTTTTGAACTGGGGTCTAATCACCGCATACGATCTCGCGTAAAATTGATCGAAATTTTTTATTTTGGTATCAGGAAACTCGATGTCGAATGAAATTTATCGTAATTTGAGATGATAGCATTTGATATCGGGTAACCAAAGACATAACATCTCTTGAGTTTTCAACTAATCAAGCAAAAATAAATTTTAAGTGATGCTTATAGAAAATCTATTGATCTTTAGGCTAATTTCGGTTAAAAAATAATAAGAAAAAAATTATTACAAGTTAGAAAAATTTTGAATTAAATTGGATATTTCTGGCTATGCAGATGAAAAAAAAATTTTTTTCAAATAATTTTTTTTTTATTTAAAGCTCAATCGATTTTCTATAAGAATCACTTAAAATTTCTTTTTGTTTGGAATTGGCTACGTCACACACTACGTTAGCCATCAAGCGACAAAATATGGTCAGCCCTTGAGTGGCATCCCCAGACTACCAAAAGAAGAGTATAGCCCGCCCACACGTAGCATTAATGGTAGTGCTGCCAATTTTGCCATTAAGTCGCTAGATTTAACCATTTTTCATCTCGTTTAGCCACGAAAATATCAATGTAGTATTAGCCATTTTTATTTAGCCAAATTTTCTTTTTACAATTTTTAAAATTTTTAGACCAAAAAATTTTATAAATGCTGCTTCATTAGTTGTGTTGTAACGTTGAACTTTTATTAGGAAAAAAAACAATTTTATAGATTTATTGAGCTTTTCGTTTTTCAAAGATATAACTTATGTTTATTTAGTTTTTTGTTACTACAAATGTATTACTACAAACAAAATAATCTCTTTTATACAGTTTCAATGCAGTAAATAGATTTTGTAAGTTTTTTATTTATAGTGATGCGTTTTCTGTAATAAAATAGTCATTTTTTGCCATTTTTGGTAGCGAAGGGTTGACATCACTGATTAACGAGGATGTCATGAAATAAAATAAATTTAATAGCTTATAATAGATCACGATGGAATACATTAGTAATGGCCCTATGCTCCATTTTGGAACGACGAGAATAAATAAAAGAGCCATTATTTAAACATTCAATTAAAAAATTTTAATTTTTGAAAAGTGGTTTAATTTAAAGAACATACATTATGAACATAGTTTTTAGTTTGTAAATTTGAATACTTTAATAAATAAATAAAAATAAAATAAACCATTTTCTAAACAAATATCAAAAATTCGGCTTAAATTACTCTAATTACTCTTCCATTTACAATACAAATTTCTAAAACTATACAAATCATTTGTTTTTTTTTTATTTTTTTAATAACTATTACAAATACTAAAAATAACAAAAGGTCAGGATCATACATATTTTGTAATATATAAATATGTATATGTATAATTTTATTATTTTAGGTATCACTAGCCAAATATTTATGTATTTAATATTTTAGGTTTATCTTAAATAAAGCCATCATAAATAACTATTTTAATTTTTGTTTTTAGTGGTAAATTTAAAACACCAACACACATTAATAGATAAATCTATATATACGGTTCGATTTATAAAAAAAAAAACATTCCAGGTTTATAAAATCCTTAAAAAAACAAATTCCCTGTAAAAATTTATTTAATAGAGCTGTTTTAAAAACAAAATATTTTTTATATTATAACGTAAAATTAACATTTATACATTTTTATTATTAAATTCTCATTTATAATAAACCCACAAAAAACAACCAGAATAATTCATCAGACATATTCACAAACACACACACATATTTACATATGAATTATTACATTTATTATTGGCTTAAAAACTTTTACTTCCTGCTTTACATTCATAAAAAGGCCACTTAAATGTCTGTTGTTGCTGTATGAGTATTTTGCAGTGTTACTCTCTGCATTGTTTTTTAGAACTAAAATCAAATCTATTGTTTTCTTTGCATTAATTTAGATGTATAAAATTTTTCTGGAAAAAAATTTTAGTAATCTAAGCTAAATTGATTTAAATCCCTATTTTTGTTTGTTTTTACTTGATTTGCCAGTAAAAGCTAGTAAAGAAAAGATACAACAATTAAATAAAATATTTATCCAATCAATTACAAAAAGTGTTTTATTACATGGCAAATACAATAAATTCCAAGAAACAAGAGAAACAACAACATTGTTTTTTTTTATTTCTATAAAAATATTTACGTTTAAAAGATATAAACGTATAAACATATATAAATGAATAAATATTTATATGCTCATAAAGCAGACATTTTGTGAAATAAACCCTGATTGGAAACGGACAAATAGTAAGACCAGAAAATAAATGGGATGCCAAAATATAAAACAGAAATCTTGATCCATCACATTATATATATCATGTCATACAAAGTAATGGATAACGTCAAAGTCAATGTCATAGAGACAGGGTTTGTCCCTAAGGGTTCTTTGACCAAACAGTCTGATTCTTAAGTCTCCGAAAGCCGGTCAATGACAGAGAATATGTTTAGTTGAGTCCTCCTCCTCTCGTCATTGCAACTTCTACAAAATTCATTATAAGGGAACCTTAGCCTTTGGACGTATTTCCCAATGGGCCAGTGACCATTTATAACAGCAATTAGGTTCCTGAGGTATAGTCTTAGGATAAGTCTAAACAGCTTAAATGCCAGCCGCGTCCTGATTTTCCATGTAGTTTCATCAAGCCACCTCTGACGGGTAATGAGATCAAATTTGTATACTTGGAGGCGAAACACTTATATCATATGTCGAACCTCTATGATGCACGGTGGTTCCTGTTTGAGCAAGTTTACCATACAGTTTCAATGTATGCCCCTGTGTCCAGGGAACCAATTATGGGTAACCACTGAATGTCTCGCTATCTCCTCCAGAGACATCCGGCGTTTTCAGAAACTTTTTGATGTAAAAAACACACTCTCCTGGGATATTGTGTCCGCTGTACTATCGGCTATGATGTGTACACTTCAACCAAATATCTCACCATACCAAATGTGACCCACGGCTGTGTCGATTGCCACTATCTCGGCCTGAATATCACTGCAGTGATGCTACTGTTAAGCTGATCGAAGCAAATGCCAGAACCGACACTATGCAGTGTTTTAGACCCATCAGTGAATATTCGTACCTCAACCGCGGGGATTTGTACGTTATAGTAGAGAGCCATGCTATCCAAAATGCTTTCGGTGAAGCCAGGATCAAAGATTAGCTCAGATGTGACATAATCAACGTCCGTTTGCCAATTTATATCAAACAGGATTCCTGCATGTCCGGTATTATTATTATTGATGTAAAAGTATAGGGTGTTTTTAAGAGGCAGAGAAATAATAAGATAAATAATTTAAATGTGCATACACATGTATTTTTATCGGCGGAATGAAATAACGCCCCAAGAATTAACTCCCAAAAAAATAAATAAACCTCAAAACTTTGTACTGAAAGCAAAAAACAACGATTTTTGGGGGGTTATTTAACTTAGTTTGGGGTGTTATTTAATTTTTTTAATTGACGGATGATTTAATATGAAATTACCCCTTAAAAATCATTATTAAATTAAGCCCCACTATATTATTTGGGGGATTACTTCATTTTAAAATTTATAACGAAAACGTTTTTGGAAGCGAGGATTTTCTCCTCTGGCTTCGCTAACTAAAGGGGCTCTGCATAACCGGCCTTTGGCCGGGCGCAAGAATTTTCTCTTCAATGGTATATAAAACATCGGCGTCGCTAATTGAAGCTCCTTAAATCGGCCTTATCCCTGACGGATGGCCGGCTACGCAGAGAAGCTTCAGTAAGCGAAGCCGTTATTTTTATACCATAGAGAAAAAAATCCTTTCGCCCGGCCGAAGTCCCAACCATGCTATATATTGCGTGATTCCTAAGACCATTCGGGTCTAATTTCATTTCAGAAATTGGGGTCTTATTTTATGTGAAGCAAGACCCCAAAAATTAGGGTATTAATTAATTTTTGTTTGGGGTGTTATTTCATTTCATTGGGGGCTTATTTCATTTCCAAAACTGGGGTTTTATTTCTTATGAAAGAAGGCCCCCCGCCTTAGGAGGTTATTTCATTTTGTTTTTGGCTAGTTATTTCTTGGGGGGTTATTTCATGCCGCAATTTTTATCCACTTTGTTAAGTCAATAAGTTAATTTCATGAAGGTTCCTCCAGCGACCCATTTAGAGTATCAAAAAATAAATTTTTTTAGATGCAATGGTGTTTCGACAAAAGCTTAAGGACTTCCATCGGCCTAAATGTGTCAATGATATGCATCACTAAACAAAATGTTGAATCGATATATTATAGGTTAATAGAGATGTTTCCTTTGCCCATTTACTAAAAGTATGGCGTAAGTCTATTCATGATAAATTGCGGGACTAAACTAACCTTAAAACAACTGAAAACAGTAAGATCCGCTGCCATGGAAGACAATGCTGCCAGTTTTCCGGCTCTTAAGCCACCACTTAATATAGAATTTTCCATTGTATCTTTTTTCCATTGGGTCAAACATTTTTATTATTATTATTATTTTTTTTTTTTTTGCATAAATGCATTAAATTGCAGGTGATCAGTGTTTGACGTGTGTAAATTTACACAACATTTAAAAATATATTTACCCTAAAAATGATAACAGAACGCGCACCTCTTAAAAAACTTTAGCTCTTATAAATATTTTAAATTTTTTACGAGCAAATCGGACACAAAATGTAACAATTCACCTTTTTTTAACCGTTTTTATGTTTAATCAAACAACATCTATTTATTCTTATTTGTTCACATAAATTGCACAAAGAAAAAGGTAAATTAAAATATCTTTTTTAAAAATATCATAATGTCGTTTTTCCTATTTAATCTGTATATATTAGGGACAGCGATTATTCGACTTTTTTCAAAACCCGGTTATCAAATATTCCGAATAGTTGCTATTGAAAAATCCGAATTAACCGAAACAATTAGAAGTTTAAAAAATTAAAACAGGACTTTAATGGCATTTTGGAAGATGTTATATGTTATGAGAAATCCGGGAAAAGGACTGAGAAATTAGATATTCTGTATTATGGGCTGCTTTCGATTTCTCCAACATCTACGATAAATGAAAAAAAAAAAATTTCAAGTCGTTTTATCAAAACTAAAGAAAAAAATCGCAAAAATTCTTAGCATTAAAAACAAATTATTTGTCTAAAAGATTATTTTATATGAGCTCCTTAAACTATTTAAATAACTAATAAAATGAACTCGCAGTTTTTTTAAATAAGTACATCGTATATTTATGAATTATCTTTTTGTTTACTCGTTATAGTTCAAGAATTGTGATGTTTGCCATATTATTCTTTTTTTTTCTAATAAACTCCAAATAATAAATAATTATGCATTTTTATTTATTGAAATTACTTAATTTATAAAAAAAAAAACTTTATTAATCGGTTAACCGATCAATTGCAAAATTAACCGATTATTAGCCGATTAAGCCAAAACCTCAAGCGATTAACCGATTAAAGCAAAACCCCGATTAAATGAAAACCCTAGTATTTACATTGTTCATAATGTTTTTTTACTTTTGTTACATTTTGTTTTGACATTCTTCATAAAAAGTTAATTTTGCCCAATACTGATTAAAAAATATTTAAATTACGGGTACATTTGCAACAAGTTTCACACTATTAAAATAACCGCTTTATTATACCAAAATAACCGGTTAGTTCGATATTCGAAAAATGGACATTTCAAAATAACCGGCTTGGGTAAAACTAAAATAACCGTTTCAAACTTGTCGAATAATAACCGTCCGATCTCCCTAGTATATATAAAACTGTAACGTTATCATCATCGCACAGCTTGAACGCCTGAACTTTAGACCGGAGGTTGGTCTCTCGTCAAACCGATCCTCAAGAGGGGATTTTCGGAACATCGAATGTAGTGTTGGGCATCACTGAATATTTCACACCAAAATTTTGGAAATTATCAATATCTATCTCGTGGTTTTGCAAAACTTTACGTGTTATTTGCCGCAGGTGTCCCAGTAGGCCAGTTGGTAGTGAGCTAGTCTATCAGCGCCGGGGTTGCGGATTCGATTTCCGCCAGAGGTTTTGGTTTCAATCCTGCAGACATGCTTAGAGCTTCGCGGGAATAAAATAGGAAGAAAAGAAAGAAAGAACAAGTATACAACGCTGTCTTGCGAAGGTAAACTAAAACCACAACTTTTATAATGGCCATTAAAAAGTGAAATAATATTATATTTATAACTTCCCAAAGTAAAAAACCATAAAAATGTTATATTGTTATTAATTTTTAAAATTTTTCTTATATTTAATTTTTTTAAGTTCTAACGCTTGTTATAAAAAACAATTGCTGATGATATTGTTTCTCACTGCAAACAAAAAATTTAGCTAGAAATATTTCGCATAATTTTTGCAATGTAAACAGAGTATAACTCTTTCAAAATTTGTTCGTATGTATTTCTAGGAATATTTTCTTTAATTGAATTTGGCAACTTTTCGCACGAAATACCGTACCCCGTTCGCACGCAAAGAAAAACATGGTTGTGGTAAACATATTCTAAGAGCAACATATTATGTTAAGATTCATGACTGTAGTCAAAATATTACGATTATTATTGAAACATATTATGATCAATTATATTCGTATTATTACATCATAATATTTTTCCCTTAATCCTAATTTGTTTTTATTAAATCCTATTTTAATTGAATGTTATCATATTATTATCCTGTTATTCATAATAAGTTAAGAAGAAACCATATTTTTATCATGTTTATCATAATAATATGTAGATTAAATCTAAAACCGAAAGATATTTTTAATATATGTATATTTATTGTAGTGTGTACATACTGTAGGGTAATCATACAGTGCATGAAGACTAAACATAGAGTGTTTTACTAAGGTAATGGGAAACCACACATCGCAACACTTGGTTTGTTTATTTTTGTGTGCCAAATACAACACATGCATACCAAATATTACCATGTGAGGGGCTTACAATTACCTTAGTAAAACACTCTATGCTTAGTATTCATGCACTGTATGAATACCCTACAGTATGCACATACTACATCATGCTTATTTACTTACTGGCAACCTTAACGTAAAAATGTTACAGATATTTCTCATCTTAATATAATGCAACTTTAAACATAATATTTTTAATACATTTTTGTCGTAGGTCGCAATTATTTTTTAGAATTTTCATTCTTTTTCTCTAAAATAACACAAAACAATGGTCAATATTTTGCATCATTTTCAAACAGTATTAAAATTTTTTTGCACTGATATTTTATTTTGTGACACTTTACAATTTTTTTTATGTGCCTACAATTTTTTTAAACTTGTTTTTTTAATGAGTACTTTTTTAAATTGTTTAACCACTGACTAACAAATAATTCAATTGGCATATGTAAAACAAATCGACACAACTTATTCAAAATTACTTTACAAATGGCGATAACAAATAAAGATATTATCTTTGCATCTTAAACATATTATGAGTACACGTATAGAAAGTAATCATGTTATGGCTATAAAATATCATTAAATGGTTGTGAGGAATATAATATGCTTTCAAAGTTACCATTATTTACTTGTTATAAAAATGATTATTTTTCAATGTAACATATTTAAATTTATAATTGCGATAAACATTGACATGTTTACAGTAACTATAATATTGTTGATATTAAACAAAAATAACCATATTTTTTGTGTACGACAACAATAAACATAGTGTAGTTGCCTTAACCATGCCCAACCATATTTTTTCTTTGCGTGTATGGTGGAAATGAATTAAAGGGCTTTCAATATGAGTAAAAATAGTAATTTGAAGGTTTGACAGTAATTTTAAGGTTTTAAGGGTAAAAAATTGTTACCCAAACATAGAAAGAATATTATATCACATTCGTAACTTATCTAAAACAATATAAACATAAATTTGACACTTTTTCAAAATTCGAACGCTTAAGGGGTGAAAATCGTTCAACACAGAAAGGGTGACGTTAACGAAGTGGCGTGTTAAATGCTGGTAAATTATAATATTTTGCATTCCTTGGGGTCCCAATCTTACTTTTCAACTTATTGTTTTTATGTTCATGATTCAGTATCAAACTAAAATTTTATTTTATCCCAAACAGGAATGGGAATAACTATTTAGTAGCAAAGTAAAGTAAGAAAAGTTTTTTGATTTTCGTTTACATCAATAAAAAAGTTTTTTATACTTACATCTGTAGTCTTAATAGGTCAATGGGACTCAGATGAACTTTTTTTCTTAATTCTTGGCCTACATTAAAAAGTTCGTAGTTAATTTCTTATTGTGCTATTGTGTTAATATTGTAACCTCAAACAAACTTATATGGATGTAGCAATATAAATTATATCGTCGTCTAACCTGCAAGTAGTACTGTGTTATTTTGAGAATTTTTTTATTGCACCATTGCGAATTTCTTTTGGTCATACATACATCTTCTAAGCGGTTTTGCGATACCGTAATTGTGTTAAAAGTTATATACCTGTAACAAGAGCTTTGTGTTGATAGTAATTTTTTGTTTAGGTATTAAAACTTAATATTAAGCTTTCTTCTATAAACAAAAAGCGTTATGTGTTCAAACTATGTATGAACATATTTTGCAAAAAGGCTGCTTCATAAAGGGTTATGTGTAGTTTTTCTTAGAAATCACGCACCGCTCTCTAACATATATTTAATCCGTATTTCCTTTAACCCTTATGTGAGTGACAAAAAACTCCTTCAACAGAGTGACAGGGTACCCGGGTACCACATACAAAATATACGAATATTTAATGTTATATAACAAATTTTATTGTTATATAAAAGGTTTATGTAACGAAAAGTAAAATATAAGTTTTTGCAATGCCTAAAATAAGCACTTATCTGGGGACTTATATTTGGCTTTGTTCTTGATCGACAAATTCATCTACTTGCTACTGCTTTAATATATTACTAAGTTCATACATGAATATGTTTGGTGAGCGCGCGAAGAAGTTAAAGTGTTAAAGACACTATGGTTTCTTGTTCTCAAAAAGTACGTTTAAATGCAACCGACATAAATAAGATATTAAACAAATGTGCGTGTGGCGATAGAGAATTTATATCAGACGAACATATGCTGAACATTTGCGATATAATACCAGAAGCATCCGATGCTGAATATATGGGATATTTAGAGGCTAACGAAAATTCATATGATTCTGATGAAAATTAAAAATTTTAAAAAACAACTGAACTTCATGGAAAGGATGGTACGCTTTGGCGTCTTGTTTGCTATCCGCAATACTAATTCATTAACAGAAATGTTTTTCGGGAATGTGGAAGTCTTGTTCCTGGCTTAAAAATAGGTAAACCTAAGGATGTATTCAAATATTTATTATCAAAGGAGATGGGCGATATAGTGACTGATGGCCATAATAAAAACTTGGAATTAAAATATCCAGACGTGTGCAATAGGCCAGAAAAAAAATGTTAACCATTTTTTGGAAAAAGAGATAGATACGTTCTTGGAAATACTAATATTTGGTGGCATACAATCAACAAATTCAGAGCACCTAACATAATTATGGAAACCATTTACCTTTGTTTCGCGCAGCAATGTTTTGTGATAAACTTAAATTACTTTTACGCCTTTTAATGCTTAGAATTATTTTCATTTTAAATATTTTCATTAAGTTACCCGATTGTACTGTAACCACGGTAAGAGTGAAAAATGTAAATTAAGCCACAGCAATATCCCAAGTTAAGAAACTAAGCTATTGTTAATCCAAATATATTTAAAACACAATAATAAGAAACTTAAAACAAAAAAAAAAAAAATTAAATTAAAGTTTAAAAAGTGACCGGGGTACCATGTCACTCACATAAGGGTTAACACTGGATTTAAGTCAATGTAACCGCTAATCATTGTGGGTTTTGATGTCAATAAAGTGTTATAAAAGGATAATATAAATCATAACTCATAACGCTCTCCTGAAAACCTAGTAAAAAAACACATAGCACTCCCTGTAGGCTAGATATCCAAGTTTACAGCAAATAAAAATGTGAAACCGCTCTTTTTCGAGAGTAAACCCTCTATGGGATTCATGGGCAATCATGGACTCGCCAGAAAAAATTAATGATATTAAGAAAAGTTTCATGCACACAAAAAATTAAAAATTGTCTCTAATCACCAGTTCATTCCAAGTTCAAAATTATTATATAAAGTTCAAAAAATTGTAAAAAATTTTAAATTGTGAATATTTTTTTTTTTTCAATAATAATATTTTTAATATTAATTAAAAAAATTACCAAAAAACTTTGCAATTTCAAGCAATGTGTTAATTGATTTAACTCAATATAGCTCAGGGTTTGACAATTCCCAACAACAATTCTACGTAATTCTAAGTTTAAATTACTTTATTTTAAACGAAAGAAATCAATTAAAATTTCTTGATTGTAAATAAATATTTTAATTAAAAATTTGTTTCTAAACAACTAAAATGCTAATTAAATCATAATTATATTTGTAATTTTCTTTCAACTAAAAAAATAATTGATTCAATTATCATATTAATTAAATTCAAATCCTTTAAAAAAATGTTTTTCAATTGTTAAAAAACTTCTGATTTCTTCTGTGTACTATTAGCAACGAACTGATTACTTAATGACTCAAACTAAAAATGTGTCAGTGTGTATTTAAAGTTCACAACCAGTTTCTAGAGGTCTCTTGAACCATCCTGTAATTATTATTATACAATAATTTTTATACGTCTAAATCTAAACTCCTTAGATGGATTGTAGGATATCTCTTACAGAAAAAAGTAAAAATTGTCCTTAAACACCAAATTCATTAAATGATATATTTAATTTTAAATAAAAAAAGGTTCAAAAATCTTTGCCATCTCAAACAATGTGCTTATTCATTTAATTAAATAAAGCTCAGGATTTGACAATTATTATTTTATTTTAAACGAAAAAATCAATTAAAGTTTTTATGTTATTAATAAAATATTTTAATTAAAAATTTATTTCAAAATGTTAACTAAATCACAATTATATTTTTAATTATCTTTCCACTTAAAAATAGTTAATTCAATTAAGTAAATTGAAATACTTTTTAAACCATTTCTTTAATTGATAAAAAAACTAATGATAATTTTTTCTGTGTGCAAAAGTTGTTTGTGGCTAATATTGCTTAGATATCTTCATTTATATGAGATTTCTTTGCCTTTAAGAGGTGTTAGGTGGGGGCTTTTATGGGACCTATGGTTAATTTTGGGCCAATCAGCAAAACCTCCTTTATGACATAGTAGCTATCGTAACATTTATTTTCGCCAATTTGTTTGTCAATATGAACAATATAAGGAAGTTGAGGCATTAAAAGCTATTTTTAGCAGAAGTATTTATATGGGAGCGATGGCCAAATGTGGACAAATTCCAACAAAATTTAGTTTAATGATTTTGATTGCAATGAAATAAGTTTAGACTAAATTTAATCTGAATACCAACATAATAAGATGGTTTACGGGCACACAGACTCTATTCCGGAAAGAAGCTTGTATGAGGGATATAAAAAATTATGGACCGATTCTAACCATTTTCAATAGGCTTACATGGACTGCTAGCGGTCCAGCTAGTCGGACTGGCGGACATAGTAAAATCGTGCAAAAGCTTATTTTGTGTCAATCGGTATATTAAAAGGAGGGTCCACAACCAAAATTTACAAACATTAGCACAAACTCATCCCAGCTGAAAACTTAGAAGACCTTCTTACTTCAGGATTTTTTAAAGGCCTTCTTAAAAATTTCAATTCAATTCAATTACTATTATTATTTAGCTGCTAAAGAATGCCTCATAGAAGGCCTTGGCTCGTTGGTATAAATGATAAGATATACCTTCCACACTCGCTTCTATGAGAAGCGAGAAGAGAAGGAGTAACATTTTTTGTGTTTTTTTTTTGCACAAGCAAACGCAAAATAATTCAGATCCCTTTACAAAAACATAGATACATATTAAAATACCAAATGAAAACAATAATGTAAATCATTTTCGTTGAAGTTGAAATGAGAAAGAGTAACATTTTTTGTTTTGTTTTTCGCTTACTATTTTTTATTTAATATTATATTTTTTGTTTATATAGTAATAATAATATGTGTAATTCTGTTAATAAACATATACATATGTATACTAAACAAAACTTATAAAACACTAAGCCCATATTCATAAAAAATATTATTGATTAATAAAAGGTTTATTATACAAATTTTCATAGAAAATTCGTTTCATAAGCCAGCTATAAACCAAAAATATTTTTATGAATATGGAGGTAAACTTTTATACTTTTTTGAAATTTATTCATATATTATATTTTATATTCATTAAAAACACTTCAATACGACCTTTAATCAAATGCATGTTTACAAGGATGGCCTGAAAGGCCTTTTAAGAGCCATTAATTGAAAGGCCTTTTAACATACCTTTCTTAAAAACCCTTCGACAACCATTCTCTGGAAAGCCTTCTAAAAGTCATTTATTTTAATGCCTTTCAAAAGCTCTGGCTAAAGAAAGGAAAGCGGAAGGCCTTCCCCGCAATGACAACGTGTGTAAAAAAGATATGAGTATAGATTGAAGCGAGAAGGCCTTGTACTTCAAAAGAAGGGGTACAGAGGCCTTCTAGTAGGCCTCCGTACTCCTTCTTTTTCCCGCTGGGAAAGTACGTAAACAAATATTTTGACATTCTTTTCACTACGCCCTATCAAAATCGTATGGGCATGAGAATTGTTTTTTTTTAATGTTTAGGTTAGTCTGTTAGTTTGCTTATGGGAAATTTTCTAGAAAAAAACTTAATTTTGGATTTTATTTTTATTTACTGACTAAAGGATTGTTCATGTCTGGTCTTTTTTTTTTTTGGCCTAACGTTTTTTTTTAAGGCTTAGCTCAGTAAAAATTGTGTTTCTAGTAGAGCTTACAGACTGTATTGTTTGTTTTACAAAATTTAATACAGTCTACACCGCTCAGTAACATTCCAAAATCACATAAAAAAAAAAAAAAAAAAAAAAAAAGAAAAAAAAAAAAAAAAAACATTTGTATTCACAGGAAATGTTCACACCTTTTTTATTTATTCGATTGTTGAAGAGAATTTTTGTTTATTGATTCATGCGGCTGAGTGTGTGGGTGTGTGTGTGTGTGTGTGTGTGTATGTCTGTATTTACACGGAAAACCACCAATTTAACGTTCTGAACTTTAACCGACAGTAACGCAAAAATCACTCAACTGCGGTTTGGTTGTGTATGAGAAAAAAGCAACAATTGCCTGAGTTTAGTATGGAAAAAAAATATAATTTTACTTACTTCACACACAGTTAAAAGTGAACAATACAATAATGTTAACAAAAAACTAAATATAACTGGAAATAAAAAATATTAAATAAAACGATAAATATAAAAGCAAATAATCTAAAGAACAGATGATGCATGTAAAAACAGTGACTGAGTCTATGCGTATGAGTTTGTAAATACGTATGTGTGTGTGTGTATGCAATTAAGGTTAACAAATAAAATTATTTCGAAAATTGCTCACCTTGTGTAGCATGAAATTGAAATAGATTGGTTTGAAAAAAAAATCAGTTAAATAAGTGAACTTTAAAAGCAAAAAAAAAAAAACCAAAAAATAGAAAATAAAATAAGAATATCCGCATTTAATGCAAAAGTACCAGTGTTAAGAGAAGGTTAGCCAAATACATGTGAGGCGTTTAAAATATTTATAAAACCATTTGAGGGTCAAAATAAAGTTTTATGGTTTTACAAATAAAACCTAAAAGTAAATTGCTTTTATATTGTTAATTTGAATTAGTTTTAAAGAAAACTTTGGAGCAGGATTACAATCCTAGGGTTAAATTGATTTTATAATTGTTTTCATTTAACGCAGACACAGTGCTCTTTTACCCATAAATATGTTTATGATCTTAAAAAATTATAAAAGAGACTTGCACTTACCAACCCTTTAAGAAGCAGTAAAAAGACCAATGGAAACGAATTAAACAAATATCTTACACTGCATTTACACATGAAAGTACTTTCATGAAAATTCTGTATACGTATTATCACCTCAAAATTTCACAAAAAAATAATAAAATTTCTTGAAAATTTTTATGAAAGTGAAATTTTATTTTCAAAATGTCGTCAAAGGGCAAACTTTTATCAAAAATGTCTCTTCTTCTTCTCTTATTGTTTTGCTTATTTCAAGCTTAAGAGTTGCCGAGCCAATTATTCACGTCGAACTTCAGACATTCGTTCAAAATAATATTTATTTTTATTGGTTTTCATGATATTTATAAATTTTAATTAGAATCATTGTGTTCTTAACATTTAGTTGAAAAAATATATTAAAATTCTTTATTTATACGAAAAAAAAAATTTCAATTGGTAAAGGTGTTATGCTACTTGCTATTTTTTGTATTTTTTCTATATTGGAGAACAGTGCAAATATATTTGCATAGGAAAACTGACTAATCTTAGACTGTCAAAAAAAAAATATAAAAATTTGTAACTTAAAATTGACATTTCCAGATTAAATGTTAGCACTGCTGCTAACTTTTTTTAGTTTTTGATCGAAAGTAGCCGGTTTTAACTTTTTTTTGCGATTTATAGCTTTTTTTGACGGTTTTTGTGGGAACAAAACGTGGGCAATATTGTTTGTTTTGTTTACATATTGTATTTCTTGTTCTTTCTCGCATTTGTTGTTTCATTCATTCAATCCTAAAAAAATCGAATACAAAAAATAGCAAGTATCATAAGCTCTTTGGTTAATACAAAACCATTGAACAAAAAATAAAGCCCTTAAAGGGTTAAATACTTACATGAGAGTCAAGTAGATCTAGAGTAGAGTTCGGCAAAACTACTGCCCTGTAAATTTGCTGTCTTTTGATCTCACACCCACGTGCGTTGAACGATCAAATTTAAATAGTCCCGCTTGCTTGAACTTTAATCCACACTATCAGTCGGCAGCCACTTAATTATATAAGATGCTTAATATAGTTTAGGTGTGATACGTTTTTTACCAGTTTATGGTCCGGAACAGAATAAGGTAGTTGCAGTAGTAGCTGAAGCTTACGAATGCTCTGTAGGGCACCAAAGTTACAAATTTCGAACTTTGGGCTTCAACTTCAACTGCAAAGACTACTACAACAACGTATTAAGTAGGCACTACTTTCAAACTGCCGTTTCTTTTCACAGCTTGCAGCGCTTTTCCGTTGTACTACAGCAACTATTCTGTCCCCCACTTATAATTTTAAAGATTTAAGGCATGCAGGCATATTGTGAAAATTAAATTTGTGTAAAATTTGTATCAAAAGTGTACAATAATATGGCTTTTTATATTCTTCACATTTTGTATGCCACTTATCCTTATTTTTCAAAAACTTAAACTAAAAACCTTTAACCATTAAAATTTAACTCAATTTCGATTTGCAGAGCGTGATCCATATTGTCTAACTAGCGTTTCATTCGAAAAACTGCTTAGGTCGGAGAAGCAGCTCGCGCTCGTTGTCACTATTTTTATTTGGGCAAAATCAGGTCGTTTTTATGTGTCGGTCCCTCGTGAGTTTTGCGTTTCACTGCATTGGTTAATGGGTGGCATCGCATAACTGTAATGTTTTACGGGTTTTCGCGTTCAGCATTAACCACAAGCATTCGTTTTGACCTTTTTTTTTTTTTTTTTTTTTTTTGAATAAGCAGGAGACGATTTTAGATTAAAATTGACAAGATATTGGTAGAGGACCATTAAAACTCGGTTTTATACACTGGTGGAGGACCATTAAAAACTCAATTATTGATTACCTGTAGCGTGGACTTCAGGATTACCATCTTCTTATACGACGGTGTAGGTCTTTTTGTGCAATTCTTGAAGCGACTTCCTTTTTGTGGTGAAGGCAACTACACTCATAGAAAAATGCATTTTTTTTATTGGTTATGCCTCAATATCAGAAAGGTGATATCAATGTTATTACAAATGGCATCAATGAAGCGAAAAGTTACATCAATCCAATGACGAACGTCATCATAAAATTTTGCCATATTTTATGCGTCATCTCTACTATGACTACAGTGACATCAATGCGATGCAACATTTCGTGTATTATTAACATTGTTTTCATGTTTAAAAAGTAAAACTAGAAGCAAAAATTACCATATTCTTTTTTTTTAAATTATTAAGTTAAAGATATGAAATTTTCAAAGTAGAATGACAACGAGAACCTTATCGGGCATGCTGCTGGTGTCTTATTACTGAGAGTTATTCTGTAAACAAGGGTCGGAATACAACAAAAGTGAAACAAACAGTAAAGGTACGTTCAGACTAATGAAATATTTGACGAAAATATTTGTTCTGATATTTGCTTCAAACTGTGTGAAACAAAAAAATATTTTGTTTAATGTTCAAACTAAGCTCAAATATTTGACAATTTTTGTTTGATGAAACAGTTGGCAAACAGTGTTAAATAAAATAAATTAATTCATGTTTGCCATGCGTTCAGACTAAAAGAAATATTTGCATCAAATAATTATTTAATGAAAGTTATCAAAAATAAAAATATATTTCTCAAATAGTAAAAATGAGCGCAAAAGCGAATTTATTTATTTTATTCTGTGGATCAGCATCTCTTATAGTGTTAGAACAGGAGAATTTAAAAGAAAAAAAATGGAAGCCACTGGGTAACGGGAACATGGCTAAAACTTGCGAAAAATTGCAAAGTTGAAAACAAACCTTAAAATATATTTGAAATTGCTAAATTGGTTAAAAAACAAAATGTCAAGAAAAAAACAAAAAAAAAATGTTGCAAAAATAGCGAAAATTCGCGAAAAATTTAGATATTTCAAACAAGCCATAAAATTATTTAAAAGTGCCTAAAACTAGGAGGAATGGCAAAAATTCGATAAAAATTGCTATATTAGCGGAAATTCGCAAAAATTTGCTAATAGCGGTATGATAGCAAATAATTATTATAATAATTATAGCCTAATAATTATTAAAAATCGTTACAGCTCTAAAGATTCACAGTGAAAAATCGCTACTTCGCGAGCATGGATAAAATTCGCGAAAAATTGCAAACTTAGAAACAAACCCTAAAATTTATTTGAAATCGGTTAAAAAAAAACAGATTGTCGGAAAATAAAAAAAAAAAATTTTTTTCCAAAAATAGCGAAAATTCGCGAAAATTTTTGATATTTCAAACATGCCATAAAATTGATTAAAAGTCCCTAAAAGTATAAGGAATGGCGAAAATTCGGTAAAAATTGCTAAATTAGCGAAAATTCGCAAAAATTTGCTAATAGCGGCATGATACCAAACTTTAGTACTCATAATTATTGAAAATAGTTAAAGCTGCAAAGAATCACAGAAAGAAATCGCTTCTTTTGCGAACATGGATAAAATTCGCAAAAAATGGCAAACTTGGAAACAAACCCTAAAATATATTTGAAATTGCTAAGTTGGTTAAAAAACAAAATTTAGGGGAAAAACAAAAAAAAAAAATGTTGCAAAAATAGCGAAAATTCGCGAACCATTTTAATATTTCAAACAAGCCATAAAATTTAGTAAAAGTGCCTAAAACTATAAGGAATGGCAAAAATTTTATAAAAATTGCTAAATTAGCGGTAATTCGCAAAAATTTGCTAATAGCGGCACGATAGCAAAGTCTAATAATTATAAAAAATCTTTAAAATTGTAAAGAATCCGAAAACTTACAGGAAAAATTGCTTCTATCCGGAACATGGCTAAAATTATTTGTCGTTGTTTGCTCTTACAATTTTTTTGTAATATCAAATAAATGTTTGCTCAAAAATGACTAAAATATTTGATTTTTTGTGTTCACACTATGTTCACATTGGACAAATATTTGTTTGCCGGCAAATACTTTTATTTGCTCAAAATCAGCTGTTATTTTATTTGATACTCAAAAATATTTTGTGTTCAGACTACGTTAAAAAAATATTTGATGTTTGCTTTCAAATATTTCATCAGTCTGACCGTACCTTAAGTAAATAATAATATTCTCTCAATTTGACTTAAGTCAATTACAATGACTTATTTTAATGACAGTTTGGTATTAAGTTGAACCTAATGAGTCTTTTCTCCTATGTTACTAATTCATAGCTCCGAATGTTTTATTAAACCGACTCCGCATTGTCATATCTGTAATGCAAAATTGTCATCCAATGACAGAATTAAAATTTTTGACCCTGATGCCAATATGGCTAAGTGATGTTAATGCTGACATCACAACGATGAAAAGTGTTATGGGGTCAAAAACGAAGACACTTGTCATAGTACAGATGTCAAAATACTTCAGCGTTATGACGCCTCTTCTATCAGTGTATACGTGAAGAAAGAATATACAAAACCTTTAGTCCTGTCAATAACATCTATGGTTTTACCATTACACGCTACACGTAAAATATATATTGACCGCGACCCAGTATCGCAATATTTATTGCACGCGAAGCATACAGTATTGGGGGGACCCATATCTTAGAATAGCATAATTTTATCCATTTAAATTAATCGAGATTTAAATATCACAATATATATTGAAAGTGTAGCAGTGTCAATACAGATCAATCTAAGGCAGCGCGTTAAACGTGTTTTATCTGGAAAAATTCCAATGTTCATTCAAAATGTTTGAAGGTCAGGGTGTTAAATAGTAAAGTTGGCTGCTGTTGTTAAAAAGTAATGGCTATATAGCTGTATTAGGTCAATCTATTGTTGTGATTTTTATTTTTGTCCCCCATCATAATGGAAAGGGTTAATGCGCATATTTGTAACATTTAAGTATTCTATAAACCTTGTGCGCAAATTACAGGTAGAAATTTTGGAGATAATTTGATGAAATTTGATATATTTTAATTTTTACAAAGACTATGCCTTTAGAAAATGGAGGGAATCGGTCCATTACTTCACGAAGACCCAATACCTCCCATACCATCTTAATATGTTTATAATAGACTAAAATTAGCCCAAAATATTATTATTGCAATCTAAATCAGGGTTTCAGAAACTGCAGTCGAAACCAAAAACTGCCGAACAAAAAACGAAAATTTGTGTACAACTTTTCGTTTTTTAAGTTGGTTTGATATATTTAATGAATCAGAAGTAAAAGCAACAGTTTTTTTACCAATGACAAATGAAGAAGTGGAAAATTTGGCAGTTTTTCAACTTTGACTGCAGTTTTTTACACGCTGATCTAAATTATCTTATAAAATTTAATTAAATCAGACCATACAACTCCCAAAAATAGCTTTTAATGCCATTACTTCCTTATAAGTGCTGGTAGGTCTTAAATTAACCATAGGTCCCATATTAACCCCCTTTTTACAATCACTTAAAGGCAAACAAATTTCATATACAGGCATGTTCTGAAAATCACTTTTTCTGAAAGTGATTTGAAATCACAAGAAAGGTGTTCTGGACAAAAATTTTTTTTCATAAATGTGATTTAAAACGGGTCAACTAAGCGGCAGCCGATTTAAAATTACTTGCTTATTTTTCCCCACCATTTTAAGCCCAGTTAAAACTTTTGGGGTTTTCAAAACACCCTTAATTGACAATTGTGATTTTAAAATCAGAAGTGATTTGAAATCTTGTAATTCTTAGAACATGCCTGATAAATGAACCTATCTAAGCAATATTTGGCACAAAAATTTCTTACACGAATCTTAGCCTCATAACACAATTTTCTTTGGGCGAGTTCATGATTACACATGAGTCTCAAATCTCTCGAAAATTTGTTTTAAATATTGTGATGTAGGGTATCACATGGTAAGGCTTGACGAACTATGCTTGTTTTTATTAATATTTTGTGGGTTTTAATTAACGAGATGAGTAAACATTACTGATTATGACAAAACGGTGACGCTTTCATTTAAGTATTCTATTTCAGCTATTCGATAGAAATCGTTACGCATTTGGCGCTGTTCTTTTTACGTTATTTTTACAAAGTTAATATTTTGTTGGTGTAAACATACAAGTGTAAATATTACGACTGACTGTTTTAGGGCAACAATCATCGAATCCCCTATTTTAAAATCAGTAGCGCTGCAGTTTTAGCATGAAATAACTGAACTCAGAAAGTTGGTCGAACTCTCATCTCTAGAAATAAGAAAAATATTGCAATAACGAACCCTTAACTCAAAAAAGCGCTCTTTCCAATGCGCCCCTAAAGTAAAAATAAAACTTCTAAATTTTTCACAAAAATTTAACTTTTTTATAGCATTTTTTCAAGTGCATTTCAACTGCACTGTACACAGAAAAAAAATAAAAATTGTTTCTTATCACCAAATTAATAGAATCAAGCAAACAATTTGTTGATTTGGCACCTTTTACCAAAATGATTATAATGATTATTAAAAATTGTAAAAATTGAAAATTATGAATTTTTTTCCAATAACTGATATTTTTAATATAAATTAAAAAAATTTGCAAAAAACTTTGCCAATAAAAACAATGTGTTAATTGATTTAATAAAATATAGCTCAGGTTAGGACCATTCCCAAAAACAATTCTACAAGTTTAAATTATTTTATTTTAAGCCAAAAAATCAATTAATATTTTTTGTTATTTAATTAATATTTTAATTAAAAATTTATTTCAAAACAACTAAAATGTTAATTAAATGAAAATAATATTTTTATAATTTTTTTTAAATTTTTTTCAAAAAAAATAATTGTTTCAATTATCACATTAATTAAATTCAAATACTTTTCAAATATTTTTTTTAATTGATAAAAAACTACTGAAAATTTTTTCTGTGTATGGAATTTTCTAATACTGAAAACTATTTAGATTAGGGTAGGTTTCGTAAAAATGGCCGTTAGTATCTATCTGACACACATATTGCACTGATTCCTCTAAAGGGGGTTATCTCAAAATTTATGAATTTAGAGACAAAAAACTGTACTCTTATAGCAGAAAGGGGGAGTCAATTGCATTTTTTTTTTTTTTTTACAAAATACTAGAGAAAATGATGTAGGATTTTTACAGTGGGTAGATATGGCCACTGTACATCGATTTCTTGCATAAAGTGAAAATGTTGAGTTGTTTTTCTTTAGTGCGATATCTCCAATGGTCCGTTGTGATACCATGGAGTTCCGCTAAACAGAACTCTCACCGTAGCCAGATATATCCTACAATCCATCAAAGGAGTTAAGATTTAGACGTATAAAAATTATTGTGTTATATTTAGTACAGGAAGGTTCAAGAGACCTCTAGAAACTGGTTGTGAACTATAAATACAGCCTGACACATTTTTTAACTTGAGTTATTAAGCGGTTAAGTTCATTACTAATATCAGTATATAAATTTTTGTGGGCCTTATAATTAATTACAGCACAGTGCTCTATTTTTTTCTGAAAAGAACTATACGGTTTATTATAAAGGGTATAAAACGAAACCCATTGAATACAGTTAAAACATAACAATAAGTTCATAACCTAAATTTATAGTTTTACTAGAAAACTTCCCCTTATTCGCATTCACATGCAACGATTTTCTTTCACTTTTCCACCAAATAAAGCTGTAGTAGTTTCACTAAAATTATGCACAAAATTAAATTGTTTTATAGCAGAGTGAACAGGTGATGCGTGGTATAAACATTGGTTGACACTATGCCAGAGCATGTCTGTATATAAGTGGCAATTGTGTGCAAAACACAAACACACACACACACACACTAAAAGAAACACTTTGCTCCTTTTGCAAATGAATGAGTTGGCGGATGAATAGATGTATATTTCGGTTTTTACATTTTCTTGCCTTAAACCAGAGCAAATATTAAATAATTCCATTAAAATGTTTATTACATCACGGGCACACTACACAAACGATTTTATGCAAATGACAGGTTGGGTGAAAAGTCACTCACTTGGCTTTAAGAAAACAATAAAATAAGAAATTATTTTGTGTGACTTTTAAAATGAGGTTAATTCGGATATAAACTTAAGAGAACATTAATTAAGTTTGTTTGATAATTGAAGGAGGAGGTTTTCCTGTCGTGAGACCAAAGAGAACAGGATAATAGCAAAAATTTATGAACAAGTTCTTAAAAATGAATTTAACAGTTTAGTTATTTTAATAGGCTAATAAAATGTTATATAGTTTTTTAATTTGTAAAATATGCAGCTAAATTCATGATAAAGAAAGCTGCAGTTGAATAATTAAGGAATTTAGTAGCGAACAAATTAAAACCTAAAAGGGCTACGAAAATATTATGACCACAATTATTTCTTAAAAGCTTGAATGGTCGGTAAAATGAAATTTTCTTTTTCATTGACTTCAGGTTCAATTCAAAATGCTCTTAGTGCAAAATTAAGATTCAACATTTAACGAATAATCGTTGTCCTCTTTTTGGTGCCAAATGCAAGTAATTGTTTTTGCGGAAAATTCTAATTACTCTGCTGGTGTAGAACGCAATTTATTGAGATTTATAGTTAATTGAAAGCTCCAATTGCTTCCTTTTGTTTTCTATTAAAAACACTAATTTTGACGGCATTAGCACATACATATAATTAAATAGTGTATGTATGTTAATGTTATTCACAAAAATAGACTTCCGCATGAACTTTTCGTTTTAAAGTTCATAATGTACCGCAGTTTTTCGTAGATGCTATAATTTTGTAAAAACGTTATGTTTATTGATGACTTTTCAGAGAAAAAAAACTCTTCCATAAAATTACCTAAAAAAGGTTTTATTAAAATTCTATTTTACGAAAAAACCATAAACGCTATTTCACACTTATTCAAAGATTAAAAGGATTCCAGCTACCATTTTGGTCAAGCACAATTAACGCAGAAATTTAAAAGATTTATTTTGGTTCAAGATATCAAATCATTTTTTATGTTTGTAAATACCAAAAGGAAATCCACAGGATTTCCAAAAGCCTAGAAATACGTATTTTCCGAGTCTAGTGATGAATAAAAAATCAGCAATATGCTTAAAGACTTCTTTGCTGATACATATTACGCAGCTCTGTATGATGCTAGTAATGCCTACCTTTACAAGATAATTTTTAGCCAAACTATATCTTCTTTAACTATCACTAACTCGCATATTCTAAAATGTTTAAAAAACATCATCCTTTAGTGGTCCAGTTAGTATACCAGGCTATTTTTTAAAAATTGCACAACTGACGACAACTTTGTCTATCATTTTTAGTTTATTTTTAAATTGTGGCTACTTTCCAAAAGTTTGGAAGGATTCATATGTTATTCCATTGTTTAAATCACGAAATAAATTAGATATGTGCAATTACAGAGGTAAAGCCAAACTAAGTGATATACCAAAACTTTTTGGAAAATATATAATTACCTTACAAATCAAATTTCTGACTTATTGTCACCACGTCAACATGGCTTTCCAAAAGGATCCTCTACTTTGACTAACATGCTTTAATAGGAGAAACATTTTTTTCTACGTAACAACGTTAGTAAATAGATATTTTGCCAACAGACACCACATTGACGTTTTTTACGCTGATCTCAGCAAGGCTTTCAATAGTAACTTCCTGAGCTGGATCAAATCATATATCTTGTGTATAACTGAACCTGTAAAATTAAATACTGCAGCTTCCAAAAAAAATCAAAAAAAATCTGGAGCTCCTCATTGCAGCAACTTTGGTCCAATTTTGTTCCTTCTTTTTATTAATGATTTTCCTGAACTTAGTGAAATACTTTACTTTATTCAACATCTAACGATGACTATAAATAAATCCCGCAGTATTCCGGCTTTTATTAAAAGATGGGCCAAGGAATTCAATGATTCCTTAACCAACAAAACAGTCTTTTTACTTCGCTGGTTAGACCAATTTTAGAATAGGGCAGTATTATTTGGGGCCCGATCTATAATATCCATGATAATCGTATCGGATCAGTTCAAAAATAATTTCTTATTTTTTGCTTAAGAAATATTAATAGAGGATGCCTGATACTACCTTCATACTAAACAAAACTAGCTGAAATTAATTTACCAACTTTAAAAACCGGAGAATTATGCTTAATATATCTTTTATGGTCAATCTTATAAATGGTAGCCCACATTCTGAATTTTTATTGACTATCGTAACTCTTAATATTTCTCAACGCTCACTTTGTTTTTTCAACCCTCAATATGTCAGGACATGCCGGAATAACTTTGCAATGACAGATCCACTAAGAAAATTATGCATCAGATTTAATTAAATGTATATTTTAAACGAATTTTCTCTGAACATTAATCTATATATAGATCGGAAAAGGGGGTAACTAAAAGAGATCTAAAACAAATTTAATACTTATCGTTGTTCACTAGAAAAATAAGAGGACAGGTGTCTGGTCCTTTTTTGAAATTCACCACTTTTGGTGAGTAAACGGTTATAACCTGTATTTTGGAACTTCTTTGTCACCCCATTTATCTTTTTAACCAATAAACATAGAAATAACGATTATATCATTGGCTCCCAGATCATTGGCTCCCAGTACAATATTGCATTTTTGATACTTCAATGGAAAGAAAAAAATGGGAAGAACAATTTTTGTACTTTTTTGTTCTACAACTGGTACATTTTTTTTAATTTTCGGTTAAACTGGATATAGAAACAAATAATCTTTCTTTCTTTGCATAAATGAAATAAAATAAATTATATGTTGCTACACTAGTTACTAATAGTCTGTAAGGAATTTGTCGATAAACTTTAACTAAATTAAAAAACTATAAAAAAAAATACCGTGTCCACTAAGAAAAGAGCACAAACAAAAAGTAAGAAGAGTTGAAGCAGCCCAACATAATTTACATGATTTTTTGAAGAACCAATATACAACAAATGAAAAACTTATTACATTTTATAAGACGTCACTAGCACATCCAAAAATGTGTTAAAAGAGCAACAAAAAACTTCCATTCCTTTTAATAGTTGTTTAAAATAAAATAAAAATTAAATCAATATTAAAATAAAGTTTCGTTACATTTATAGAGTACAGTGAAATTTCATATGTCGAATTAAAAAGTTTAACACTTTCGTTTTGTAGTGAACCCAAGCGTTTATGTTTTACAAAAAGTCTTCAAGTCTTTTCACTAAAAAATATATTTTTCTTTTAATTTACAAATAACTTAATTTTATTAGTTGACCTTTGCAGCCAGTTAAGAAACTAATTCTTATTATTTTCATCATATTTATTCGGTCCTATTGTGAGTGTCGTTTTCGCGGTCGAAAACATTAATTTTTAAAAATTAATGTTATGATTGTCGTAAACAACACAAATACAATGAACTTTCTATATGTTTTTTATTGTCATTGTCGTAAGTTTTTATTGATATCGACAAGAATTTCAAACGACTAAGACTTCGACCACAACATCGACTCTCGCAATAAGGCCGGTTATTTTATATATATATAGTTTCGGTTATTGCACGGAAAATTTTCGTAGTTTTGCAAAATATTTCATACAATTTTCGTCTATATAAAGCGCGGAATTTGTTCGCTGTAAGTAAATTTTTTTATAATTTTTAATTTAGTGTATCTAGAATTCATCTCTGCTTGACTTATTTTTATCTACGCATTTTTACTTTTTTTTTTTATTTAAATTAATGTTGTTGCTTTTTACATGCAGCTTATAGTGAAATATTTTAATTGAATTGTTATAACCCAAGTTTCTTCCAAAGGATGCATATCTAAACAGTTTGTGGACGAGTGTGAGTATGTGTGTGTGATTGCACGGGAATCTGTGTGAATAACATTACCCAGCGGGAAAAAGAAGGAGTATGGATGCCTTCTAGATTGCCTCTGTACTCCTTCTTTCGGATGTACAAGGCCTGCTCTCTCGGTTCCATACTTAAATCTTTTTTAAACACGTTGTCATTGCAGAGTAGGACTTTCGCTCTCGCTTCTTTCCCCAGAGATTCTAGAAGGCTTTCTAGAGAATGGTAGTTGAATAAAAAAAATGTCTAAGCAGGCCCTCAATAAGGCCAGAAGTTAGAAGGTCTTCTGCTAATAAAACAACATGCACAGTACTTTACTCGTGAAAACAAACACACTATGTGCAACACTGTTATTTTCGTTGTTTGTTTTTTTTTGTTGTTGTTGCTTTTTATAACACTTTTTTTACAACATGTTGCAAGTAAAAGCTTTGTGCATGATTCTTACTTTTCTCTATTTTTTGTTTATTAAATTAAAATAATAATAAAAAGAAAAATGTTGATAATAAATAAAAGTAGTTTAATTAAATAAAATGTTGTAAATGACAGTGCAAATTGGTAAATTGCTTACAAAAAATTTATGCAAACATTATAAATGATAACGAATTTAATCACTGGAAAAATATTTGCTAGTTTTTAAACTAAAAAGTTTTTTTCCTTGAAACAAAAACGTTTTTATATTGCCGAAAGTATAAATAATAAATTTTTTTAAATGTATGGGTGCGTTCGTAAACGCATCACTGCGCTGCATCAGAAAAGCAAACTTTTTTTATTGCACATAAAAAAGTAATTATAATTTTTTTTTTAAGTGTGACTATTATTTTTGTGGAGTATTTGACAATTTTTTGGTCCATATCTACTTCATTGAAATATATATAAACATTTGAAATCACTGATGCAGCGCAGTGATGCATTTACGAACGTACCCTATTATATGGAAATTGCATTAAATTTGTTTTCTTTTCCTCTCTCTCCCTCTCTCACGCTATTTTAAATACTTAAGTTAAATAAAACCTAATAATTCAATCTATTTATAAACAGTTGTAACTAAAGAATCAATTATATAATTTACATATAGTTAAATTTAATATTTATTTAATTTTTCTATATGTTAAATATTATGGATGAGTATAAAAACACAAACAGACAAAAACCTGTTCCGCCATTCTCATGAATAAAAAAGTGATGAAACTTTTAAATGTTAAAAAATGTCAAATTAAAAATTTATGCATGTATTTTTGCAACAATATAATAATGGGTGAATTTTTAAGAGCTATAGGAAAGTTTAAAAAAAACAAATAAAATTCAGAAAAATGCATGAAATCTTTATTTGAATCGATAGAACGGTCAATATAATTTATTGTTTGAAGATTATTTCATGCAAATGTTGACCGTGACTCCGCCGGTATCTGATGAATAAATGTTTTAATGTTGTCTTCCAATGCGTCAATTGAAGCGGGCATGAGTGTATAGACATGAGCTTTAATATAGCCCCACAAAAAATAGTCTAAAGGCGTTAAATCGCACGATCTAGGCGGACCATTGACCGACCCCGAACGTGTAATAAAATGTTCACCGAACTCGCCTCTCAATAAGTCCATTGTTAAGCGTGCTGTGTGGCATGTGGCACCATCTTGTTGAAACCACATGTCAGACAAGTCTAGCTCTTGCATTTTGGGCAAAAAAAGTTGGATATCATCTCACGGTAGCGCTCACCATTCACAGCTCCGTTACGATTCGCATCATCTTTGAAGAAGTACGGTCCAATGATGCCACCAGCCCATAAACCGCTCCAAACTGTGACTTTTTCTGGATGCATTGGTAGCTCTTGCAATGCTTCTGGCTTATCTTCACTCCAAAATCGACAATTCTGCTTATTAACGTACCCATTGAGCCAAAAATGAGCTTCGTCGCTGAACACAATTTTTCGATAAAAAGTGGATCTTCGGCCAACTTTCCAAGAGCCCATTCACCAAAAATTCTACGTTGCGGTAGGTCGTTCGGCTTCAATTCTTGCACCAGCTGTATTTTGAAAGGCTTCACACCTAAATCCTTCCGCAAAATTTTCCACGTTGCTGAGGAACAGAGGGCCAATTGCTGCAAACGGCGACGAATCGATAATTGATAGTCATCATTAACACTGGCCGATACAGCTCCGATATTTTCTTCACTTCGCACTCTACGTAAGCGTGTTGGTGGTTTAATGTCCAACAATGTATATTTGGTGCGAAATTTAGTCAGAATAGCCCGAATAGCCGCTTCAGTTGGTCGATTAAACTGACCATAAAATGGAAGAAGCGCGCGATGAACTTTCTTAACAGAGCACGCATTTTGATAATAAAATTCAAGAATTTGCAAGCGTAGTTCGTTTTAAGACGATTCATGGTTAAATTATAGACCAAACTGAAGATGTTTGACAGTGAAACAAAACACGAAACGTGCGTCAGCTGTTTAAACCAGTGTTGCCAAAAAGATAATAGCTTAAAAATCACACGTTATAAAGGGTGTTTCTTTAACTCTAGATAAAAGCTACAAAGGGGTTAACTGTCAAACGAACTATCATACTGCGCTCGCTTCTTGGCATTCATGTTCAGTATAGTCTGGCAAATCATCAATAATAGATTCACGGTTAAGCAAAACTACCAAATTAAAGTCAGTTATTGATGTTTTATTGCAAAATTGTCTTCAGCGATTAGGCTCATTTTTCGCTTAACGGGTTAGTTAATAATCAAAATTGCTTTTAATGCAGTGAGGACACTCCATAACAGACCTTTTATACTCCATTTCATCCAGAAAAACTCACCTCTTGCTATGGTTTGTACGCTGGTGGCATCATCGAATCTTATTCTATCCCAAAATGGGGCCAGAGCTTGCGATACACTAATCGGCGATATTGATCCGAGCGATAGTGGTTTCAACAGCACGGCTATTCATGCCATATGTTTTAATAATCACCTTTAACAAATTTATTATTAAGAACATGTTATGGTTAATTGAACCAAATTGCAACCGGCAACCATTTTATGGTTTAATTAGTTCTTCATCAGAAGCCACAAACATATTATGGTTGCTTCTAAACATATAATGGTGAAATATGGCAATAATTTGTTTACCACTAATAATTTTTTGGACTTAAATCATTGAAATCAAAAGTTAAGTTGAAGTTGTATTTGTGTGAAAAAAAAATTTAAGTTTCTTAACAAACTATTCTCTCAGTGAACAGTTAAATGCACTGTATGATGAGCTTGTTGAAAAAAAACAACAAAAATCAAAAAAATTTCAAATTTTTCTTATTAAAATTTTTTATCATATAACACATTTTGTTTAATTTTATGACACAAGCACATAATTAATACTTTTTTCCAATACATTTTGCTCATTTTCTTTTGCAAAATGTTTTTATTTTTCACAAACTAAAAATTTTTAAATAAATTTATTTGACACAAATTTTTATCTGTTGTTAATAAAATTAAAGCAAGCAGCGTAGCATTTTGTGGTATGAAAATAATATTTGAAATCATAATTTATTTAAATATTTTCTACTATTGCAAAATAAAAATTGTACAAACATTGTTTTTAAAAGTTTATAAGTGCAGCCAGCATTAAATAAATTGAAAATTTTATTTTAGAAAAAAAATTGTTGCAAAATTTTATACGATTTTATATACACCAATACATTTGAAAAAAATCTTACTAATACAAACATGAGTTAGGTACCACTGACATTTGAGTTATGTACCTGTCAAAGAGTCGGCATACTAGTTGTATATTATGTATTTAGTATTTATTCTTTTAAACACGTGAAGATATATATTTTTATGATGATAGATGCTGCAAATGTAAACAAGTTTTTATAAAAAAATGAATACGTCCGCTATGCATGTCGTATCTGTTTGGTTTGTTGGGTAATAAAGTAAAAACAAAGTAATTCATCCGCTACATTTATTTACGCAAAGAAAAAACATTGTTAAAGTATGGTTAAAAAAATATTGGTGGCTATTTTTAAAAACGCGTCGAAGGAGTGAACATTTACATGAAAACAAAAACAAAATTTACGAAAATTGTTTTTGTTATCTATACTCTTTTAAAATTAAATTAACGTGAGAGATTTAACGCGTTTATGTCTCTTTTAAAAACTGTAAATTTTGTATGATAAACAAAAACAATTCTTGTAAATTTTTTGTAAATTTGTTTTTGTTTTCATGTTAATTTTCACTCCTTCGACGCGTTTTCAAGAATAGCCACCATTATTGTTCCCGCAATGGCAAAAAAACAAGCTATTTCTGTTTTGAACATTTCTTTTTTTACGACTGATAATATTTTGTTTGTATATAACAATAAAGTGTTTACCTTCATTGAAACTTTAAATATGGTTAAATTTACCAAAATTATGTTTTAATAAAATAAAGCTACAACCATACACAAAAACATATTATGGTTACTGTAACCAAATTATTGTCAACGAAACCATATTATAGTTAAATGTATCAATCCGAAAGTCATAATCGTATTATGGTTGTCTCCAAACATGTTATGGTTTATAATAACAATAATATGGTTGAAATTATTATATTTAAAAACATAGTATGTTAAGTTTTAAATTAAGAATAATATGTTTAAAAGCAACAAAATTATGTTGTTTGTTCTCTACAATAGTTGAATGCTTTTCAATTACATAATGGCTGTGTTTGCTTAAAATTCTCATTCATTATATTTTAATTATGGATTTAGATCAGGGACTGAAAATAACAGTTATTTTGAAATTTTAAATTTTAACAAAAAAAAACCATATATAAGTTAATGTCGGCAAACTGATTCAAGTATACCATATTTTTCCTTATGAACTTTTCTATGATAAAATATTATGATTTTTAAAGTTTTGATTTTTATTTTTTCGATCAAAAATAACAGTTATCTTTTGATTTATATTTTTTTGGACAATAGTAACAGTTATATTTTAATTTTTATTATATAAATTTTTTAACAAAAATAACAGTTGTTTTATGATTTTTAACAGAAATAACAATATGTTTTTTATTTCTATTGTTTCGAGCAAAAGTAAAAGTTATTCTTTAAAGAAATGTGCGTGTGATAATTTTTGAGTAGTATTTAAATATTTATTTAAATGTGTGATCGTCATTGGTATTTCTTATGCGTATTAAAATAAATATTTAAAGATAACTAAATAATTATAAGGCGTACATTTCTTTAAAAAATAACTTTTATTTTTGCTCAAAAAAATAAATATCAAAAAATATTTTTTATTTTTGTTCAAAAAAATAAAAATCAAAAAATAACTGTTATTTTTGATAGAAAAAAATAATAATCAAAAAATAACTGTTAATTTTGATCAAAAAAATAAAAATCAAAAATTAGCTGGTATTTTTGTTCAAAAAATGTAAATAAAAAAATAACTGTTATATTTGTTCAAAAAAATAAAAATATCTGTTATCATCTGACTTTTATGAAAAAGGTCCTTGATTTATATATATAAATTTATGTGGAAGTATGAACCAGCAAAATAGAAGGAGTGCTAATAAAGGCCGTCCAAGGCTAGAAAATGTTTTACGCGGGGGGGCTTTTAAAAGTGGAATGTAACACGTAGGAATAAAAAACGAAATACTATTATAAATTGACACTTAAATTGAAATTGAAAATATGGCTAAATAAATAACCATAATATGGTTAACATTTACCATATTATTGCTAATTCTGGCGATAATATAGTTACATTTGTCCAAATTCTGAAAAATGTTGGCTATATTATTGTAAATTTTAAAAAAAACATGTATAATTTTATGGTTAATATGGTTAATTTTAAACAAACTAAAGTTAATTTTGACCAGATTGTGGTTGATTTCAGGAAACTAGCCTGCAAACATAAACATTGTTAAAATCCAACCATAGTATGTTAATCTTAGAATATGGTAACATCCAAGTATATTTTTATTATACGTGTAGAGAAGGCATCATAATGCTGATGTATTTTGATATCAGTACTACACGCAAAGAAAAAACATGGTTGATACAATCACAATCGTAAACTATCATTAATGTTTGTGGTTATGATTGTGTCAAACACGACTTAAGCAACAATATATGTTCAGTCATAATGTTTTTAGATAATTTTTGTCTCAAACATAATATTATGTTCAGAAGAAAAATGCGCACGATCTTTCAAACCATTTTTCTATATTTCCCAACACTATGCAAAATGTCTATTTCAACATTTTATATGGTTCTTACAATAAAACAAATAAAAATTTAATTTTAAAAAATGCATGTTTTATTACAAATACATATGATAAATAAAATATAGCACATACCAAAAATTAAATTAAATACACATATTTATATACATGTGTGTGTGTTTTAATTTATAAATTTTATATTACGTTGTGTGGTGCAAATATATCCAAAAAAATAAGAATTCTATGTAGCTTTACTTCAGCATGCAATAACACTTTTCAATATTTTTATCCGTTCGACTTCTAAAAAAGTCAAACACAAACTTACCTTTTATTTCTTTTATGAAATCTACGTCATATATAAATATAATGTTGAACCGTTTTTGAAAAAAATTCGGGGCTAATAACAAAATTATGTGTCAAAATTTATATGCCGGTTTGAATGTTATAAGTTTTTTTTTGGCTGCAAGAAAGACAAAGTAATTGCATATTTATATATGTTTTTATAATTATATTAATATAACTTACCTGTTTCAATAAACGTATAATAATTAATTTCGTTAGTCTTGCAAGGCAGCATGGCATTTTTCTCCCCGAAAAATGTTTTAATTATTCTGTCAACATTCATGTTTCCTGATTAACTGACGCTCGCGGACGGAGAAAATGTCATTTTTTTATAAGCACACACTGTTTGTTTTGACAATAAATTTTTGCTCCTTAAGAGAATTGGTTTTCAAGCAAACAAAAATTATAGTATTAAACATACCTTTTGTGTTCAACTCATATTATGATTTTAGTTGTTTAGTTGAAAATATATATATTATAGTAGCAAACATATCAAATAATTTAATATGTTAAGCTAGATCAGAGTAAATTTTTAGGTGTAAACCACCATATAATATTATTATAGTGGATTTAAAAATGTTAAGGACAAAAAACAATTTTGTAAGTTATATTAAGACTATAATTAATTTATGAGGGTAAACATATTAGGCAAGTATGAATAAAAATGGTTGTAGTGACCATTCATTAATCATGTTTTTTCTCTGCGTGTATGACAAGTGTCTTCGTTTTTGACCCAATGACACTTTTCATCATTGTGATGTCAGCATTAATATCCCCTGGCCAATTTATCATCAGGGTCAAAAATTTAAATTATGTCATCAATGGGATGACACGTTGGCATCATATAAATGACAAATCGGCGTAGGTTTAAGAAAACGTGTCATCAGTGCAATGACTCAGTAACATCGGAGAAAGGACTCATAAGGTTCAATTTAAAGACAAACTGCCATTAAAATAAGTCATTGTAATTGACTTAAGTCAAATTGAGAGAATATTATTATTTACTTACCGTTTCTTTCACTTTTGTTGTTTTCCGCCCTTTGTTTATAGAATAACTCTCAGTATTAAGACACCAGCAGCATGCCCGATATGGTTCTCGTTGTCATTCTACTTTGAAAATTTGATGTATTTAACTAAATAATTCAAAAAAATTGTATATGGCAATTTTTGTTTCTAGTGTTATTTAAAAACAAATGGAAATATTGTTATTAATACAAATAATGTGGCAACGTATTGATGTCTATGTAGTCATAGCATAGATGACGCATAAAATATGACAACAATTTATAATGAAGTTCGTCATTAGATTGATGTCACTTTTTGCGTCATTGATGCCATATGTAATAACATTGATGTAACAATTCAGATGTTAGGTCATCATCATCATATGAATATGCATTTTTCTATGATTGTGTTATCGTCGTATCATTGACGACTAAACGAATAGGGGTAAGCTTGTGTGGGACTTTTTAGCCAGCATTTTTGTGCTATTAAATTAAATGAATTTTACGTCAATGTTTTAAATTAACAATAGTATTATTTTCTTTTTCAAGAGCAACGTGCTATTGTTGAAAACCAACCCTGCTATTTTAAGTGTATATTCGGAGACAACCATAATAATTGAACTATAATATGGTTGCCGGTGACAAGAATATTATTAAATTAACCATCATATGTTTAAACATTTTCGGTAATAATAGTTTTTTTTTTAGGAGGTGACCATATTGAAAAATTTTTTTTCTCTGGATGCATAAACTTATTGAAATCAAAATTTGGGGATAATTTTAATTTGTAAAACCCCTAAAGTCGTACGATCTAATACACTTGATTATCTGCTGCGGGTTTGTCAACTAATTGAAATCCAAATTTGGTGATATCATAATTTCATAAAAAGAATCTGTTTTTTTTTTTTTTTTTTTGTTGCCTATGCTAGTTCCGCGAAGCTCTATCTGGAAAGAAACCAGAGTCTCTGGCGGGAATCGAACCCGCAACCCCAGTGCAGATAGACTAGCTTACTACCAACTAGCCTACCGTGGCACCCAATTGACCTCTAAGGTCGTTAATTGACTTCTAAGGTCGTTAATTGGCCTCTAAGGTCGTGGGATCTAACACGCTCGATTATTTGCTGTGGGGCCAAGTGAAGTCATATGTTTATGCTGATAAACCAGAAACAATTATCGCATTGGGGACTTACATTGTTCGTATTTTTCGTGACGGCCATCATTGCTCGAATTAGTAGCCCAAGATGCGCAGAATGCGCTTCGCCAACAAATAATTTTTAGATGTTAATCCGATGTAAAGATCTTACAAATGCGTTCCTTTTTCCGATTAAAATAAAATTTTTTTAATGTAGTTCTTCACAATTTCAAGTGCTAGTGGGCTAAAAAAATCACCCTTTGTCATACCTCCCAACTACTTGTATATTAAAAACAAGCTGACCACTATCACAATTTAATAAAAAAAATATGGGTTTTTATTATTCCTGACCACAAACCCCGAAGTGTGATGACAAATTAAAATGTAGTTAATAGAGATAGAAAAAAAACAACTACAGCAACAACAATTAAGCTTAAAATATTAAACTTTGTAAAAAAATTAAACGAAATACAAAAACTTGTATAAAACTCATCCCTCCAAGCAGTTGATAGAGTGTTTTTCTATTGTCTAAGAATTTTAACTATTTCGCCGTATTTGGTAGTTAAACAGTAGATTTTTCGGAATTTAACAACAATAAAATACGTTAGAATCGAATTATGTGTTCTTAAGTTATACTTTTTGGAGACTTTAAAGAGTTCTTCAGATAATTGTTACAGTTATATAATTACAACAATAGCACAACTGAACAATTCCCATACTATATTGACTTCTTTGCAACGATTTGCTGTTTAATAGTGAATATTACAAAAGCAAAATGCGTAAAACAGCACAGTTTGTATTTAAGTTACCATGTGATCGGTGCTACGAGCGTGCGAAATAATATAAATTTATAAAATTATGTTAAATAAAGTGAAATTTTTAATATTTGAAAAATGAAATAGATATATAGTCAATTCACAAGGTATCCTAACATGTCATATTGTCAAAATGTCCTAATATTTCACAATGGTTTAAAAATATTGTTGTTGGTTTGTTAACAAAAAGTGTCTTAAATAAATAGAACGTTGCTTGCTGTGTTTATTGTGCTGTCGTAATTAATCAGAAAAGTCCAGCGCTGAGCGGCTGAGCCGTACAACAATATTTTTAAACCATTGTGAAATATTAGGACATTTTGACAATATGACATGTTAGGATACCTTGTGAATTGACTAATAGTATTGTTACCGAAAAGCGTTCTAGTTAACGAAAGTTGTACAAATGAGTGCACAAAAATGCAGAAACTCATTCTTCGGTTACATTGGGTAAATTTTTAATAATTTCTCATACATATTTTTTTAGAGCAAATGAAAGTGAAGTTAAAAAGAAATTATTTGATAATTATCTTTTTTTAAAGGATATTAGTGATTTTTTAAACTGTTTGTTTATTTAATGACTTTAAAAATGTTTGTGTGAAAATCAGTTTTTTTGTTAATTTTTCTAGTAAAGATCAACGTTATTAGTGAAGAAAATTTGTTTAATAAGTTTTGTAAAGCAATAAAAAGATATGCTAGTTATAATATGATAAAAGTTTTCAAAATTAGTGTTTGAACAAATTTTTAATTTTCTGTTTAAGAAAATTTGTCCACATTAGGTTTTTACCTTAAAACATTAACAGCTATTTTGATTAAATGTACTGTAGATTTTTTAATATTTGTTTAACTTTAAGCTCATTTATTTTCTATTTTACTTAGATTTTCCTAACAAAAACAAACGAAGATAAACAGTAAAATGTCCCACTTTTTATTATAAATAACAGTAAGAAAAAATTTAACTTCAAAAGAGTATTTTTTCGAGCTATAAGCGATACTACATTAAACTGTTATTAAACTACCAAAGCGCTCTAATTCGTCATAAAATATATACTTTAAGTTGATTCTTAATGTAAATATTACCATAGTGGGACACTTCTTCCCGAACGATGTAACTACATCAATAAGAATTTGCTATTCAATTCAATTCAAAGCTATTCAATTTCGATCGAAATTGTTTGTAAGGATATTACGTATTAGAATAATTTTGTGTATCTGTAAGTATGTGTGTTGTCTAAAAATCATTTATAGATTTTATTTATGTATTTGTTTTACTTATATTGCTTGTGTTTAAACATTTTTTGGCATTTAAAAAATGTATTTTTACTTTTTTCCAATTTTCAGGATTGACATTAAAACACATTTATGTTTAAAATCGTTTTAAATCCAAAATTCTCTTCTTCACTAAACACTTAAATGAAACTTAAGTCACCGATGTGGTACATTTAAATTCAACTTAAGTTTCCATTGTATTAACTTAGCAAGGTGGCCTCAATATCACAACAATACAAAAACAACAGACATAGTAAAAACAACCAGCTGTGTTTTAAGACCACCTTGTAAATAACTACACTTTTTTTATGATATTTTTTTGTATTTAGTAGTGCTACCATACTTTTATCTTAATTTAATAAGACTTTTCTTATAAAACTCAAAAAATCAATCTGTAATTAAATACGATTTAAGTTTTTATGAAAATTAACTTAATATATATTTAAATACTATCCTGAAAATTAGGCATTAGTCAGGGTTTAAGCAATTAAAGTTATGACGATTACTTTTATGAGAAAAATATGTTACGGTATATGCATGTTACACTTTCTTATGTTACCTATAATCCCTCGAAGGGTGACATTTTGTGGAACTTCTTTAGAATAAAATAAGCTGCTTTTATTTACAATTACGGTTTGGAAACAAATATGGACACTAGAAAAAAATCCAATTCATATTTTGAATTTACTGTAGTACAACGAACTAAGTGTTCTTTAAACTTCCGCGTTAGAGTATGGCAAACTTAAAATTTTTAGTACAAAATTGGAAAAATTGAATCTTTAAAATCGTTGACTTCTATCCAAAAAGATATGTTCGTTGTTGATTTTTCCATTTACAATTCTTAATATTTTCCAAGCAAATTTTCTATTTTTGAAACAGTGTCTACACCTTTAATACCCATCCCCAATCTTCTTACAACTCTTACTAGAAAACTCAAGATTTGCTGCAACAAAAATTGCAAGTCTGGGCGATGCCTGTGTCGTGAGCTTACTTAATAAACAGTTGCCATACCAAAAGAATGTTTTTACACTTAACAAAATTGTTACTGCATAATTAATAAAAAAAATGTTTAAAGACACTAACGAAAAATTGAAAAAGCACCAAGTTAGTGTTTGTTCTTAGTTTGGCACTAAATATAAAATTTTGGAGTTTCGGACATCAATAGGCACCATAAATAGAGCCAAAAAAACTAAGTTGGCATCACTGGTTAAAAGCTAGATTTTCAAAAACTTGCTATTTGCATAAACTATTTAAAAAATTTGCTATTTACTGGAAGGTTTTTTTAACATATGGTTTTACTTGCATTATTTCCTAAAAACTGCAAATTTGCTATAAAAAGAAATTTTTTCAAATTTTGTATTGGAATTTGTAAATATTTTTTGTAAAATTTGTTATTTATAGAAAATACTTTAAAAAATTGTTGCTCAATAAAATTTGGCTATTTTTATATAAATTAGCTTTAAATTAAAGTAAAATAAATCACGGAAATTTTGTTTTTAAAATTTTGTTATCGACATTTATTTATAACATAAGTCATTTTATAAAATGTTGTTTTTCTTTTAAATTTCTTAAACTTTTTTGTAAATAATATAAGGGCATTTCCTGGGGTCACGAACGTACGTTCGCACGCTCGTATGATTTCGATGTACAAATAATATAGAAAACAAAACTTTTCCTAGAATTTTATTTTTGCGATTCGATAGCATTTTAGAAGCTCTTTTTTAAGTGCAAAAGATGGATTTCATCGAGTTTAAGTTTCATAATAATAGTTATAAACATGTGCTCACGAACGTACGCAAAATAGAAGTCAACTTTGGCTTACAGTAGCGAAATGGAACGGAATATTCAAAAGTGATTAATTTATTTTAAAAGTGTATTAATTGTAGCTCTCTATCAAGTAGTTACACAACAAATTATCTCTATTAGTTTTTATTTAATTGGCTTAAGTACCGGTTACGAATATACGGGTCGCGAACGTACAATTTTTCCATATGTTTTACCCGGTAATTAGAAAATCCTGAAAAAGATTTCCAAAGAAAATCGGAGTAAACAAATATTATAATTATATTAAAATTGAAGTTACGTTAAGCTTTATAGATTATAGATGTGATACCCTCCACCGACAGGAGAGGTCTCTATATGATAAATACACATACATTATTAACTAAGCTTCACAAAAACGAACGTCAGCATTAAAATTGGTTGCGGTTTAGACCAATATTAAATTACTGACCGACAAAAAGAAAGTTTTATGCGATTCTTGTTAGAACTGTAAACTGGCTTGAGTAAAAGATCATGAATTTAAATTAACAATATTGGAATCACGAATTTACAACGTACACCCAGAGAAAAAATATGTTTACAAATGGTCACCTCCAACAAAACTATTTTGAAAGAAAAATTTTAAACATATTATGTTTAATTTAATCATACTTTTTTTCACCGACAAACATATTATGGTTAAATTTGCCCTCCATCAAGAATCCTAACCATATTATGGTTGCCTCCAAACATGTTTTGGTTAATAATAACTAAAATATGTTTAACACTTATAATAGCATGGTTGGTTTTTAACCAGAGCATGTTGCTCTTGGAAAAGAGGAAAATACTATTGTTAATTCAAAAA
Source organism: Pollenia amentaria (assembly GCA_943735925.1). NCBI lineage: Eukaryota > Metazoa > Arthropoda > Insecta > Diptera > Polleniidae > Pollenia > Pollenia amentaria. The sequence goes on along the minus strand of OX031008.1, from coordinate 189,675,479 downwards.
CAAATTATTTTCATATTTAACCAAAACATGTTTAAGGACAACCATAATATGGTTGTGGCTTCCTGATCGAGGTCCAATTTAACAATAATATGGTTGTCGGTGACAATAATATGGTTAAATTAAACATAATATGTTCAACAATTTTCTTTAAAAATAGTTTTGTTGGAGGTGACCATTTTTTAACATATTTTTTCTCTGCGTGTAGACACAACATTTAAATGATAACGCCTAGTAACCGTCTTTCGATTATTGTTTTCAATATTGTCACAAAACCGTTAATTTAAATTTACAATATTGGATCAATAAACATAAAAGGTATATATTAATATCAATTTAATGATGAAATAATAGCTTTACTCTTTAACATAAATAATTAAATGTAATGTAATTAACAAACAAAATTTTTCAGTAAATTTGTATATTTTTTCTTACCTAAAATAGTTTTTTGTTTTAATTTGAATAAATTAAGGCTATAGGGCATATTCTGCAAATCAAAGTCAGATGAAACTGAAAACACTCCCCTATTCAAAGTTCATAAAAATATTTCCTTTTCTATATCTCATACTTTGAGGTCCACTTTACTCTACCCAAACAACTTTTGAAATAAGGAATCGGTACGTCCATTTTTACAAAGTTTCAATTGAAAATCTTTATTGATTTCAATTTAACCTGATCTCGGTTTCCAGAACATGGCCGTTTATTTTTGTTTATAAAGCGTTGTAGCGGTATAGAATTATTGTAAACTCGTTATTAAAAAATTAAAGTTTAGTTCTTGTAAATACAGTATTGTAGCGGTATAGTTTTATTGTAAATACGATATTATGAAACTAAGGTCGTATATTTGTATTAAGTGTGTTGTACTGGTGTAGAATATTTTTAAAAACAGTATTAAAAAGCTAAGGTTGTAATTTTGTTTCTACAGTGTTGTAGTACTACAATATTTTTGGAAAAGTCAACATTTTGTATTGACAGGGTCATGGCGGTACATAATATGTAGAAGAGTCGTAATTTCTATAGTTGTAGCGTTAACTGTGAATTTCACAAAATTGCATTATATATTTTCTGGCCATATGAATCTAAGCTGGAAGAAATTTTATCGCAATATCTATCTGTTATGGCTTTAGGCGAATTTAGTTATTTTCCCAAAGTGGACTTTATTTGGATTTAGGCGTTATTTGGTGTTTTGCGGGAGCAGGGTTTATATGGGGCCTAGAGTAAATTGTGGACCGCTCTACACGAAATTTTACAGTGTGATTTGTAGTCACGTACCGGGAGAAGGCCTTAGATGGGGCCGAGTGTAAGTTATGGACTGATCTTCAAAAAATTTTACAGTGTGATTTCCGGTCCTATAAAACTGTGGCGTACCTAATTTTAGTATGATAGCGTTATTTATTACGGTTTTAGGCGTACTAACCGGTATTCCGCGAGTAGGGTTTATATGGTGCCTATGGTCAATTATGGAGCGATGTTCACGAAATTTAACAGTGTGCAAAATTGTATATCATTCCGTGCATTATTCCACGATTAATGTTAGTTTTTGTATAAAAATTATCAATGTTTTTAGGGTGGTGGTTCCACATTTTGAATCAAAGTTCTGTTCCTACTGAGCCGATGTTGTTGGGTTTCTATCCCAATTTGCTTAGGATAACTACAAGCAATTTGAGACCAAGTTTTTTCTTTTCTTTTGCGTTTTTCGAAAGTGAGCGTGTTTTCAACAGACGGACAGACGGACATGGCTAAATCGACTTAGAATTACTCAAGGAGCCAGAACATATATGCTTTTTGGTATCTGAGATGTATAATAAAAAAGTTTCTCACGGAATGACAAGCTTAGTATGCCATCATTCACCACTAGTGGTGGTGGAGGGTATAAAAAGGTTGATGGAACTAGAATAAAATTGCTTTCTTAAAAATAAATATTTTTTAGATGTTTAGAGTTGGACACTTAAGGTTAAGAAACTCATTGTGTTTAACTTGGTAATGTCCAGTACCAATTCATGGTCGTTAAAGCAACTAAGAAGCCTCATGAACTTCGACCCCTAGGGAAACCGGGAAACGGTACTAAAACTTTCATTTTGATAATAGCTAATGTAAGCGACGCTTTCACCTCTGAACCTGATATAATCTGGTTATAGGCCAGTCAGATCATTGAACTTTTATGCCAGTACAGTGCAGTAGGGATGGTAGCGGAGTAACTCAGAGCTCGTCAGAGAGTTAAGCGGATATTAAAAAGAAAACCAAATGGAAATTGTGGTTGTTAGAGTAAAACGCGTTATAGCGCAGATTTTTTCCGGTTACAATAATTTTATTTAACACGCTTTTAATGCGTACAATACATTTTAAACGAACTAAATACTTGGCCACTTCGAGTTCGTTATAACCGAGTTTCAATCTATAATATTTTATTAAATAAATTTCGTTTAACCTGAACTGAGAAATGGTTTTCTTCAGTCCACTAGCAATTTGACAATTCAATTAAAAATATATTCACGTGTTTTCAACATTGTATTCGTAAATTTAGTGGAAGTTGCCGGAATACCCAAAAGGCAATAGTTTCGTGTTGTTTATTTATTTTTTTCTTTTCGTCCACTTTAAATGTTCGTAAAAGTTTAGTAAATATTGAAAATGTTACTCACGATTCTTTCCTTTGAAATTACATGGAACAAATGAATGAACGAACTCTTCAATGAATCAATGAATGAAGACTGAGTTGTTGGTTATTACTGTTAAAATTAAATACACTGTTGAAATATAAAATATGGAAAAGCAAACAAATACATAAAAACGGAAACAATCGAAACAACAAAAAAAAAAAGAATTCCATACAATTGAATAAATATTGAAAAGGAAATACAATATTGAACAGTTGAATGCAAAAAATAAAACATTTCGAATAGAACACGACAGAGAGAAAAATAATCGCAACTAAACAACATGAAAACAATTTATTATAAAAATTTATAAATTTTATTGAAAACGTTTGTTGCGCTTTTTGCAACAAATGGTTACACATATATAAATAGAAAAACTAAGTAACACAAGTTGAATATGATTTGTTTTATCCGCGATTATATGAGTAGGTAAGTGTGTTCCTATATTTATTCATTTGGCTTAAAAGTACAATTCAATAGTATTTGGGTAACATTTTTATATATGTAGGAGTATTGTTATTTTGGACAGATCTGTATTTTAAAAAGGTATAAAGGCCACGAAATTGTTTTAAACACATCGAACAACTTTGTAATTAAAATACTGTGGGACAACCGATTTCTTTCAGTTTATAGGCTGTGGAATGACTTATTGCTAGGAACAGAAAAGGGACGAACGACGAATTACGCCAGCAGATGTAACAAATTTACAAAAACACAACTACAAACAATTCATATTATAGTTAACTATATAACTAAAGTTATGTTCAGACCTAATAAATATTTGTCAAAAAAATCCAAAAAAAGCATGACCAACATATTAAACAGACCTAAGTTTTATTTTTAACAATTTTTATTGATTTCCTTATCGTTATTTGCAAGAAGATAATTTTTTAATTCAATTAAGAATCGGTTAAATGATGTTTGATCCACCAAATGATTTGCAAAAGCAAAAATTTTTTTTTAATAAAACAAGTGGTTACGTGTAGGACGTTAAGCTTAAGGAATAAAAATAAAACCAGTTAGAGTGCTATATTCGGCTGTGGCGAATCTTTTATACCCTCCACCGACAGGAGTGGGCTCTATATGATAAATACATATATATTTTTAACTAAGCTTGACAAAAACGAACGCCAGTATTAAAATAGGTTGCGGTTTAGAACTATATTAAATTATTGACCACGAATAAGAAAGTTTTATGCGTTTCTTGTAAGAACTTTGAACTGGCTTTAGTTCAGTTTTAGCTGAACTAAAATAGTTTTTAGTAGCGTAATTTGTATTGGACCTATGGCAAATTATGGACCAATCATCCCAAAATTCTGAAGACTGATTTCTGGCATTACAAAAAATAAATTAGAGTAAATTTTAATTCAGCAGTGTAATTAGTTTTAGCGTTAACAGTAAATTTTACAAATTTGCATGATAATTTTTCTGGCCATATGAATTTAAGAGAGAAATTTTACCGCAATATCAATATCTGTGATGGTTTTAGACGAATTAAATTATTTTCCCAAAGTGGGTTTTATTTGGTTTTAGGCGCAATAAACTATTTTCCGAGAGTAGGGTTTATATGGGGCCTAGGGCAACTTATAGACCAATCTTCACGAAATTTGGCAGTGTGATTTCTCGTCCTATAAAACTGTGACGTACCGAATTTTAATTTGATCGAATTATTTATTACGGTTTAAGGCGTACTAAACGATTTTCCGGCTGTAGGGTTTATATGGCGGCTAGTGTAAATTATGGACCGATCTTCAAAAAACTTTAGTATGATTTCTGGTCCTATAAAACTGTGACGTACCAAATTGTAGTATGATAGCGTTATTTATAACGGTTTTAGGCGTACAGGCAGAGAAAAAATATGTTTAAATATAATCACCTCCAACAAAACTATTTTTAAATAAAATTGTAGACATTCTATGTTTATTTTTATCATATTATTGTCATCGACAACCATATTATGGTTAAATTAGTCCTCCATCAAGAAGGCACAACCATATTATGGTTGCCTCCGAACATGTTTTGGTTAATAATAACTAAAATATGTTTAACATTTATAATAGCATGGTTGATTTTCAACCATAGAATGTTGCTCTTGGAAAAGGGGAAAATACTATTGTTAATTGAAAAACAAATTATTGTCATATTTAAACATAAAATGTTTAGAGGCAACCATAATTATATTATAATATGGCTGTGGCTTCTTGATGGAGGACTAATTTAACCATAATATGGTTCTCGGTGACAATAATATGGTTAAATTAAACATTATATGTTTAAAATTTTCTTTAAAAATAGTTTTGTTGGAGGTGACCATATTTAAACATATTTTTTCTCTGCGTGATTATAGACCGGTCTTCAAAAAATTTATGCACGGCCAAAAATTTGTCTTTCGCCCCAATCGTTTTTCTACCATAAAGTTGATTAAATAGGCAGAAAAATTATTTTATTAAAGAATAAAATAAAATCGACTAAACATTTTGTTCTCCCCTGGGCCCAATTTCTGCTTATAAATCTGAAAATTTTTAAACAAGATTAAGCTGGCACAGGCCTTTTACATTGCCACAGAATGTTTTAAATTTGATTTGAAGACATTAGTTTCCAGGATTTTATAGTTATAGAGTGTATCTAAGTAGCTGTGGCTTAAAGAAAAAATCGTGAGAGAAAATATCGTAAAAATGCCGGGTAAGGGATTGATTTTCTTTCTTAACCCAATATGGTGCTAGGTTTTAACAGAAGTTTATTTTTAGAATAGGTTAATAAGCCTTAGCTCCTAAGCAAATGGTAGGTACATGGCCCAAATGCACAACTGGCGATTGTGTGTATAGGTGTCCACACACGGAAATAATTGAAGCACAGCCGCAAATAACGTTGTAAGTTACGAAATATTTATTTTTCAGGAGAGCAAAAAAACGTTTTTAACAGGCAGGATTATTTTTTTAAATTTTTCTTTTTAGATTAGCAAAAATAATTAAAATAAAAATGCAAATATTAAGAAAATCGAATTTTAAATGAAATGCTAAATTGCTGTTTATAATTTTTATTTTAGTGGAAAAACGTTTCATATCAACATTCGCGATGTCATTTAAAACGTTTTTCCAATACGCAAGCGGCTTTTAAAACGTTATTCCACGTTACAAAACTATTTCATTTGTATCAATTTGTTTGTAACTTACAACGTCCTTCCACTGCCTGACTCGTTGTGTCGCATTTTGACGGCATTAACGGGCATAATTTTGATTTCATGTTTAAACAGTGTAAGAGAGAAATGTTAAAGATAATCTGCAAAAAAACCAGTTTTTGCAAAAAGTGGCTTTTACAACGTTATTTGCGGCTTTGCTTCAATTGTAGACGCATTATGTATATTCGGTGATAAGAGCATCGTTAAGCAAGATCAATCTAAACATTGATTTTTTTCGCAAGAGTGTCAAGCAAAAGGGCTTATATTTAATGGAGTATTTTCCTCTCATCCTCCACATTTGTGTGAAATAATTTAACATGAAATTTTTATTAGTTTCCCACCAAAACACTATAAAACATTTGTAAAAAAAATTACACTTTTCCACTGTATCAGGATTTTAATGGAAAGAAACAAACAAACAGACTGAGAATTTAACGGTAAACAAAGAAAAAAAAAACTTCAAATTGTTCCCTGATGTCATTTCCGTGCATGCATCAAGTGTGAGCAACTAAACAGCAAATATTAAACTGAGTTCGAAACAAAACTAATGAGTTTTAATTAAAATCTCTGCAATGAGATACAGAAAAAAGCACTCACAGCTGAAATACAAATTTAGAAAGAAGTAGATACACTAAAAATTAAATAATCAAACTTTTCAAGTAATACTTACTTAACTTAAAAGCTTTTAAATATAACTTTAAGCAAGTGAGAATGTATAGTCGGTCAAGCCTGATAATTAAATACCCTACACCACAGTAAAGAAAGACAAGTTTTAATTTTTAATTTTTTAAATATTAATTTTTAAACGTTAAATTATTTAACAAATATTTTGTAACATTTGGATGGTTTTCTTTTTAATATTATCAATTTGTTAATTATAAATTAAATTTATTTTTTAAATAATAAATTTTTTTTTTTTTTTTTTTGCTATTTTTTCTATTTTAAAACTTTTTCTTTCTGTTGTTTAAAAATTTTATCTTTAAGAATTATAATTTTTAATGTTTTAGCTGAAACAGTGTTCTATACTGCAATAAGAGGCTTTAAGTCTTGTGTATAGAATTGGAAATAAATAAATACCCTGTTTGAGACCCATGATTACCAATAGAAACCGCCACAACAAAATTATATTATGAGATTAAGAAACATGTAAAAGTTCTTTGTTCCAGATATTTTTTATCGATATCTTTATCTATATGCAATTTTCTTGCCCTTAACTGATTTTAGGGAGAGGGCTTATATGGGTTTCATGGTTAATTTTAATCTACCAGCACAACATTTCGTCTCGACAAAGTGGCTGTCGTAAAAGTTATTGTCGCCAAGTTTCATGTCAATACAAACATTTATAAGAAAGTTATAACATTAAAAGCTATTTTCGGAAGTATTATTTATATGGGAGCAAAGGTCATATATAGACCGATTCGATAAAATTTCGTAAGAGGACTTAGTTTGCAATAAAATTAGTTTCGACCCATTTTAATCTTAATCCCACCATAATAAGATGGTTTATAGGCGCAAGGACTCTATTCCGGAGAGAAGCTTGTATGGGGGCTATGTGAAATTATGGACCAATTCTGACTATTTTCCATAGGCTTGGTCCTTGTGACCACTAAAAAATATGTACCGAATTTTATCAAATTATCTTTAAAATATCGGACAAGGCTTACACGGCAGACATCGTTAGATCGATTCAAAAAGTGATTCTAAATCGATCTTTAAACTAAAAAGTGGAAAAGGTCTAACATCAGCACAAACGCATAATATCCTCTCCACCATTGGGTATAACATATTTAAAAGAAGTTTTAACAAAAGTATTCATTCCATTGCAAGAAGTTAAAGTCTCACGATTTATTTAAGCTTTTCATTATTTAATTGAACCAAAATTTTGTATTCATTCATCTCTCAGAATATAAAAGTACAGAGAAATTAAGCATTAAGTTCCTACATAAATTAAACACTGAAGAAATTTACTGCCAGGCCTTCAATGTCGACAAGAGTTTTTCTTTCGCACTTTTGAAAACAATAATATAAAACCAAAATTTGTTTTTGTTTTCAATATAAATATACGAAAGAAATATTTTTGTCGACATTGTGGGCCTGGCAGTTAATGTTTATTTTATTTTAAAATAATTTTTTGCCCAACGGGAAAAAGGAGTGCGGATGCCTTCTAGAATATTTGTAAATAATGTTGAATTTTTTACAATGAACGTCAAACCCAATATGAAAAAGTGCTATTTTTGTACGAAAATTCATACGTATGGAATTAGTAGTTAATTGTTTATTACATGATTTGTCTCACACACCAACCTCTAAAAAGGGAATAAAATATGTTCAGAGTATATACAGAATATAACAACATGTTATTTAGTTGTTATGTATTTTATTAGTTAGAAATCGAAAAAAATATGTTTATATTAAAAAAGTCGAATTTTCTAAGAAATTAATTTTAATCGATTAATTGACATAAATTGTTCGAGTTATTCGCTAATTGAAATTGGCTATTTAAATTATTCCATCAAATAATGGCGAAAAATTTCTTCGATTAATCGAACAACGATTAATTGAGTGGATACGCTACTGTACATATTATAAAAGCATGTTGATTGATTTCTCTAAAATCGTTCGTTAATGTTATTTAAAATATTTGATTTGAATTAGCCAAAAGACAATGTAGGGTAAAAGCTTAATAAATTTATATGTGATTATAAAAAGTTGCTGCCTAAACTAACCTCCTGAAACAATGCCTAAACGACGCTTAAGCTCCACACTTTAAAGTTTTAAGTTATGTAATACATGATTTAATAACGAAAAAACTGCCTGGCCCAAAATGTCGAAAGGAAATTTTCTTTCGTAAATTTAAAATGAAAACAACAACAAATTTTTGTTTTTTGTTACTGTTTTCTGTATAAATACACGAAAGATACTTTCTTGTCGACATTGTTTACCAGGCAGTAAATCAAATCTAAAGTAAGACATATTGAATGTCATTAAATCATAAAATAAAATCAAAAAACCCTTGAGAACTTCAGCAAAATGGAAAAAAAATATATTGATACTTTTATCAACACAACAGAAAATAACTAACACCTAAAAAACGCTCAATTAAGAAAAAGATGACAAATCCTAATAATGGCTATACAAATATAAACAATAAAAAACAATCAATAAAAAAAAGATAAAGAAAGACCGGCAAAATTGGTCATATAATTGAGGCATCTTTTTAACAGGAAACGGAAATTGAATTCATCGAATCTTGTTTATGTTATTATATTGTTTTATTATATTTTTTTTTGTTTGTTGTTTGCGCTGCTGCCAGAAAGTTGCTGTTTTTTCCGTTATTCCTTTCAACTAAATTAAAATGTCTTTTGTTGATTACACTTAAGGCTACAAATCTCTTAAACTTAAAGAAAGAAAAGTGGAAGAAAACACATTAATGTCATTTTCTGTGTAATTTTCAATTTGTTTTTTATTTATCTTTCCTTTTATGCGTAAGTATTTAATATCACTTTGTTTATATTACTTTTTGTCTTAAAAAATAAAACAAAAATATAACTAATATATGAAGAAAAGGCCTAATTTTCATTTTATAATGTTCCACATAATGTTCTAGCCGACAGGTGTAATTTTTCACATCTAAGATTATGTTTTAATTTGTTCCCTATTTTTTCTTTATCTTTTTGCTCTTTTTAACTCAATTCGCTTAAAAGTTTTTACTTTATTTTAAGAAATCGCAAAAAGGTTAGTCCGAAACCACTCAACGTTTTATCATCGCTGCCTTAAGCACTTATATATTTTACGAGGAAATAATATGACCTCAGCACCGGTAGCACTTAGAAGTTTCTTGCTCTCCGCATTGGCATTTGTTATTTGTAAATTAACAAAAAAACCACAACAACAAATTTATTGTTGTCTATTTTTTTCAGATCTAGTTACTTATTAACAGGGTAACCAAAAATAAGCTCTAATAAAAATGTTTTATACCTTAAAAAGGTTTTATACCTTAAAATATGTTTTTAAGCCATGAGAAATATGCTCCAGCAAAAGTCGTTTTTTTAAGAACATTTTACTGAAATAAACAAAAATATAATGCAAAATTAAAATTTAAAAAAAATAAATAAGTAAACAGTACGCGAATTCATAAATTTAACTTGTTAATTGTGTTTGCCCAGATAAAACATGTATGAATTAAAATTATGCTCTTACTTCTGTATTAAAGTTTAAACAACTTACACTCTGTAAAATATGTATGTTAGGTAATTCATTGTTAAAATTGCAACAAATTACATCGTGTTGGCAGGAATTCCCAATAAGAAAATTTTATGTATTGTTTCTAAAAATATTTTTATAAAAAGAAAAACTTCTTTCTACATCCGCTGAATCTATTGGTGCATATTTAAAAGCCAAAACTTCGGGTACATTATATTCCGAAGTTGGAATTACTTTAGAGCCATTTAGTTGACCACAACTATTTTGTAGTGTTGCCTAAGCCTCAGTTTTTATCTACAATTTGTTTTATTTTGAATAGTATTTTAAGGGTTTGAATCAGGGTTGTTAAAGTTGGTACAATTGTACTTTTTTTGGTACATTTTGACCTTCTAAAGTACCGTGGTAATACCGTGAATCATTTGGTACAATTTAAAAATTTGTCATAGTTCCCACTTTTTGAAATTTTAGTAGAGCAAACAAATTATTGAGTCCTTTTTATTTTGTAATGCAATATGCACTTAAAATTATTAACATTGTTAATTTAGAAATGCAATCAGAAGATGCTCGAATGGATGTATTTTTAAAAAGACTACATTTATTGATCCGCCAAATAGAACGAAATTTCAAAAACCACATTCCCTTTGAAGAAATTTGTTACGGAACAAAAGTGCATTTATATATTTCTACAAATAATATCAATATTGATATTGTTAAAGAAATTAAAGAAAATGCAAAACAATTTTATATAAAACTAGCTGACCCGGTCCGCGTTGTTGGCCCTAAGCAAACATTAGTGTTGTATTACCAGATGATTTAAATTGATCTTTAAACGAAATTTACGTCCTTTAAATAAAAATCCATGAAATTCCTATCATAAAGTTTTTTTACAGAATAACTTACATATGGTGTAGATATGGGTTCAATGAAAAAAAAAACATATGTATTTAAGGCAAATTGGAAATTATATTTATTGATTACCTTCATCTTAAGGCTAGCGGAGCCGGGTCAGCTAGTAATATTGTAAATTAAAATGTTGTTCATATACATATGTTTGATTTAAATTTGATTTGAAAATACATATGGTTGTATGTATGTATATATATGCTGTGAGCGTAAAAGTGGGCGGGGCAACCACGGCGATCATTTTAAAGAAAAAATCGTCCAAATCGGTCAAGCCGTTATCCAGTTATGCGCTTAATAGAAAAAGTGGGCGTAAAAGTAGGCGTGGTAAATTTTTCTTTCGATGAGAACTTAACGTTGATTAATACGAACATTGGAAAGAAAAATTAGTTAACTCGATGGAGCCGTTTTCTGATTTTAGGTAAATCGAAAAAGTGGGCGTAAAAGTAGGCGGGGCAAAATTTTCTTTCCGTAAAAACCTAAGTTGGACCATGGCGATAATTTTAAAGAAAAAATCGTTCAAATCGGTCAAGCCGTTCTCAAGTTATGGATTTTGCCAAGCCCCTCCGCCCCCAGACCGAAAATCAGAAATCAGACTTCACAGTGTCACCCGCCTGAATATTGTGTAGATTCCCTGAAAATTTCATCAAAATCGGCCCAGCCGTTTTGGAGTCCATACGTTACATACACACATCCAATTTTATATATCGTTGGTCTCAAGTAGAAAGGCCCTAACTCAAATAATAGTAACTGTATAGGAGAAGGTAAAAACATAATAGAAACTGTATGTATCATAATGTAAACGTGCTCATACAATTGCTTGTATACCCGTTATTCTTTACAATATTGCAATAAATTTTTGTGACGAGGTGTAGTTGTGTAAAATTTATTCGAATCACTGAAAAACTCAATTTCGTAAAAAATACGAGTTAGGGCCTTTCTACTTGAGACCATCGATATATAGATTTTGCGAAGTTTTGAGAACCAAAGTCAACTTTAATAACGAAGTTTTGATGTGGTTCCATAAATTTACTCCTGAAAATGTTATTTCAGGTAAAACAAGTTGTATTGTACCTCTTCTAGCAGAAATGTTCCCGAATGAAATTGCAAATTTTGATTCAATCAATAATCAGTTTAGAGCTTCAGCTGATGTCGATCAACTGCAGTCGTTAAAACTTAAAACATTTGTAGTTTTTGGTCGGCAGTAGATAATTTACAAAATGAACTTAATGTCCATATGTTTCCTGGTATTTCTAGAGTCGTTGCCGAAATTTTATCCATTCCACATTCGTCTGCAAATGTGGAAAGAGTTTTTTCTTTTCGAAATATGATAAAAAGCTAGGGAAAGAAACAGACTACATGTGCCAACATGATCAAGTCTCATACAAACAAAGAATTGGTTAAGATCGACAAATGCATGCTGCTATGATATAACAATTCCAAATAATTTATTAACTAAACAAATAAGTGCCTGATTTAGATCTCATATATTTGTAAGACTTTTATGTCCCCTATTTTATTCATACATATAATGTATGTTAATGTTAAGTTTTGTTTTTTTGTGTACAATTGAATTTTTATGTACTTTTTTTGTTGTTTTACAAAATTTAAAAAAAATGGTACCGTGAAGTTACAAAAAGTAAATTTTTTTTTTTGGAAGTTGGTACCAAATTTAAAACCCCATTTAACATCCCTGGTTTGAATCATGTGCTTTATCGATATTTTTATTGTATGATGTAGTATTTTTATTTGTACTTTAAGGGAAATGCCAGAAGTTTCTAATTTTTTTTAAGTGGTTGATAATAAATCCGTAATTAGATGCAGTAAAAACTAAATCTGTTGTTGTCGTAGATTTACGTAAATCTTTCTAAATATTTAAAATTTGTTCACTCTTAATGGCATAGCAATTTACAGTCTCCTTCTGAAGCCTAAACGGATTCAGGAGATAGATGAATTTCCGGATAAATTTCTTTAAGTTTTTCTACTCTGCATGGTGCTTTAAAAAAAAAATTTACATTTGAAATAATTTTATTCACATTTTCATAATAACCCCTTATAGTTTCACAAACTCTATGAATACTATGGGTTTAACGTGTCACATGTGTTAATTTTGGATAAAAAGTTTAAATAGATTTTGCAGCTTTTCCCAAATATGAAGCCGCATCTGTTACAAAAAAAAAAATCATATCTGTAGTAAAGCTAACATCCAAAATTTTAATTGAATCATCCAAAAGTGTTGCGATTAACGAACTATTAGTTTTATTTAGAATTGCAGTATTTAATAAAAACCTTTTTTGTGAAGTTTGCTATATTTCTTCCTTTAGCATCCAATATTTCGTAAATCGATAGCCATATATATTGATTTTTTAATGCCTTTTTTATATTTTCGATGCAATTTACGTAAAGCTTCTTGATCTGTTTCGAACGAAGGGTGTTTTCATGGAATTTTATAATTCGTTAGAGTTTTAAAAAACTTTTTATGTTTTAATTTCTAAGCTTGTACAAAGGAATGTCAGAGGAGACAAATGCTTCACATAACTTTTCTTGAAACAAAGCATCTTTAGAATATTGGGTCTTATCTTTATTTGCATGTCTTTTCTTTAACTGAGTATGTTTCACACTTGCTATGTGTTATTTTACAAAAATAAAAAACAAAATCCTATCTGCAGACACAGACGGTAAAAAGAAGAACTGTTTTATGTGAGATCTAAAAAAAAAAAAAAAATACAAAATTATGATCTCAGAAAAATGTGTTTTATCAATTAAAAAAATGGTTTAAAAAGTATTTTAATTTAATTAATGTGATAATTGAATCAATAATTTTTTTAGCTGAAAAAATTTAAAAATTTAAGTGTGATTTAATTAACATTTTAGTTGTTTTGAAATAAATTTTCAATTAAAATTTTAATTAAATAACAAAAAATCTTAACTGACTTTTTTCGTTTAAAATAAAATAATTTAAACATGTAGAATTGTTGTTGGGAATTGTCAATATTTATTTAAATAAATTAACACATTGTTTAAAATTTTAAAGTTTTTTGATCACTTTTTTAATTAAAATTAAAAATATCATTTATTGAAAATATTTTTTCAAAATTTTAAAATTTTTAGTAATCAATATAATTATTTTGGCAATAGGTGCAAAGTCAACAACTTGTTTGCTTGATATAATGAATTTAGAACAAATTTGGTGATAGGAGATATTTAATAATTTTTTCTGTGATAGGCGTTTTTTTTTATTATATATGCCCTCAAAAAAATATGTCGTTAAAAACAAAATATTGGAAAATATACTCTTAAAAATAAAATATGTTACGAATAATGAAAAACTGCTCTTAAAATTTGCATTTAAAAAGCAATTATGCCCTAGAAAGTAAACTATGCAAAAATATGTTCTTAAGGTCAAAATATGCAAAAATATGATCTAACAAATCGCCCCCAAACTTCTTAAAACGTTCGGAATCGGATAAATTTAACCACAAAAAATATGATATATCATATTTTTGGTTGCCCTGCTTATTACCATACTAAGTGATAGACAGGGAAACCGAAAATATGTTCCACAATATACCACAATACCTTTTAGATGTTCTGAACCGGTTGCCAATATGTGGTAATGCTATTGTAGTGCTTCCTGCCTGTGTTTGATTTTTCGACCAGCAAAGATAATTCTCATTTATAAGTCAGAAAACTTGTCAACTTCAAATTGAGTTTTGTCGATTCTTACAATATAATTTTTATGCTTTAAAAATAATGAAAAGCACAAAATTAAATTTTCTATTTTTTAATATCTGCCTTTTTAAATTGATTTTGTTTTAAATGACATTTCTTATGCGAACGTTGACGTTTGAAATCGTGTAGCTGCAGTAAATTTTTTAATTGGAAAAAAGTGTTTAAAATAGGGATTTTTTTAACTTATATAATGGGTGATTCAAGTAGAGGTACTTTTTAATAGCCTTTTTTTGACAGATCACGTGTGAGTCGTGTCATGCTGTTATGTTATTTTTGTTTAGTGTTGTTTGGCATTTCATAATGGAAAGACTTACGCCTGAACAACGTTTACAAATCGTTCAACTTTATTACGAAAATTCACGTTCTGTGAGGAATGTGTTTCGTGCACTTCGCTCAACTTATGGTCAATATAATCGGACTACTGAGCGTACTATTCGCAACACCATCATCCATTTTGAGACCCAGCATTCATTATTGGATAGTATTCGTTTCAAATTTTTTCTTTTTATTTGATAATTTATAATTTAATTGTTTATATTCTAAGCAAAAATTTTAAAGTAATTAGTCCTGCCTTTAAAAAACGTTTTTTAGCTCTCCCGAAAATAATTATTTTGTAACTTACAACGTTATTTGCGGCTGTGCTTCAATTGATACTGTTTTTTCAGTATTTAATTTTAAACGGCGATCCAAAACGAATTTTGTAAATGGATTAAATTGAAGACACTCATCGACTTTTGCACTATTTTTAACAAAATTTTAAATAAATATGGAACAGTTTTAAATACATCAAATTTCACTAAGAAATAAATGAAAATTAAAATGATTCTCTTCAGAACGAAATGTTAGCGAATCTTTTATATTTATTGTAAATAAATAATTTTCTCGCTTAATATGAAATAACTATACCGCACCCTAAGAACAAATAGAAAATGGACATTGAACTGTTCTTTTTTTTGACACAAAATTACCTCTTAAAGGTGCCATTTCAAAAGGTGCCGCAAAAAATACAGACCTATTAAAAAAGTTCTTAAAAAAAAGTAAAATACCTCCGGCAGTCCTTCAAAAAATTACTATTTTAAAAAATTTTAAATTTAAAACGCTTCAGGAAAGTAAAAAAAAAAATTAAAATTCTAAAGGAATTTTAAATAAAGTATTTTAGAACAAATTCACTTTCTAAAACGAACATTTTACGAAATTCTCTTGAAAACAAACACCTTTAACCCTCGTCAAGCGGAAAGGGTACAATTGTAACTTTTTCATTTTTGAAAATACAAATAAATTATACATTCGTTTAGATTTTAAGCTACTGTTGTAGCAATTAAAAATTAAGGCATAAAATTGTGTAATTAGCATTTAAAGAATTTTATATTTACACAGGTAAGTGAATTTGTATATGCAGGTACCCATACCGCCTGTTAACGTTGTAAAATTATACCGCTCGACGAGGGTTAAAAAACTGAATAGAGTTAGCTTTGCAAAAAGCATTTTCATAAAGTGTTTGTTTTAAGTGCCTTCTACATTGAAGAAATAGCTATCTTATTTGTTTGGGACAAATTTTGCTAATAGATAATAAGTTACATGGATGAGAAAGAACACTTGTTTGGCCAAAATGTCAAATTTTGACCCCCTCTAACTCAAAAACTTTTTGACCGATCTTGTTGAAAATTTGTGTCTAAACTACTAAAAAATACAAAGAAAGTTATATGAAAAAAAGGACTTTCTCCGCTATGGTATAACAAACACCAGCTTCGCTAACTAATTCATCTCTGCATAGCCGGCATGAATTTCCTCCACTGTGGTATAAGAAATCAGGATTTCGATACTATTCCTAGGAATTCTTACAAACAATTTTACATAATTTATATAAAATTTTTTGTGGTAATTTTTCATTTTTTCAAATTAACAATTTATATTAGTAAGGCTGGTTTTTTGAGATCTCAGTTAAACTAGGTTTAGTGAATCTGAAAACAGATTTGTGCCACTATTAAGAAGAGAGTATACAAAATTTTGAAGGAACAGCTTAAGTTTGCTTGAAATGTTGGTCTTTAATGAAATAATAAAAAAAATTATATGTCGCCGAAAAACCCCGAATTTCAGAGTACGTTAAACTAAGTTTACACCTAATCCACTTCTCAAAGCCCCGGCCTGAATGAAAAATAGCCCCAAACTTAAAATAGTGACTTTATTTGGGGCCATTTCTCATTCCGTGATTCTTCATTTTATTTTTAGGGCCATATTTCCTGGGGTCAGTTTGCGTACCGCCCTCGGATATTATTGAACAGATTTTTGTAAAATTGTGTATTTTTTGTTCTAGTCGTTAGGCAAACAGAGCAGCAAAGAGTTATTAGCTGTTTTACCCTTGCCGATTTATTTGATATGTGCATAGCTAGACTCAAAATATTGCCTGACTTCATAAACGCAGTATTGCAAAGCATCACTTAAAACAAATGCGTGGAGAAAGCATCACCAGTAAGACAATGCACAAATTTCGCGCAGGGGTTACGGTTACCATGAAATATTGACCACAAAGCATTGTCTAGATAAAAGCTGGAAAGTTTTGGAAGCTACACTGTGTTTCTGAAATCAGCCATTATGTAGCTAAGTTGAAAAGAAAATTCATTTTAAACAACAAACAATTTATTAAAAAAAAATGGATCATTTACATTATATTTAAAATAGATGAATTTTACATTAACTGTTTAAATTTTTATTTATGAAATAGCATATTCCTTTAACTATAATACTTGTTACTTTAAAAAAATATATTTTTAGCTTCAAAAAATCAAACTACATAACAATGTTAGTTCAGAAAAACATTATTTTTTTGTAGTTTGTTTTGTGAATAACAAACATAGATGTTAAAAAATAAAGTTATTCGTAAAATAACTTTATTATACCCTCCACCAACACTAGTTGGTATACTAAGTTTGTCATTCCTTGTGAAACTTTTTTATTATACATCTTAGACCCCATAAAGTATATATATTCTGGCTCCTTGAGTAATTCAAAGTCGATTTAGCCATGCCCATCTGTTGAAACACGCTCACTTTCGCAAAACCCAAAAGAAAAGAACAAACTTGATTTCAAATTGCTTGTAGTTATCCTAAGCAGTTTGGGATTGAAATCCAGCAACATCGGTTCAGTAGAATCAGAACTATGAATCAAAATGTGGAGCCATTACCCTAAAAAAATTGATAATTTTGATACAAAAACTAACATTAATGGTGGAATAATGCACGGAATGATAAAATTGTGCACGAGTTCGCCTTATACGACTGAAAATCATACTGCTAAATTCCGTGAAGATCTGTCCGTAATTGACCATAGGCCCCATATAAACCCTACTCACGGAAAACAGTTTAGTACAACTTAAACCGTAATAAATAAAGCTATTATTATTAAATTCGGTACTGTACAGTTTTATAGGACGAGAAATCACACTGCCAATTTTCGTGAAGATCGGTCCGTAATTTACACTAGGTCCCATATAAACAATACTCTCGGAAAACAGTTTATTGCGCCTAAAACCGAATAAAGCCCACTTTGGGAATATAATTAAATTCGCCTTAAACCATAATTGATATTACGGTAACATTTCTACCAACTTAGATTCATATGGCCAGAAAAAATATCATGCAATTTTGTGAAACTCACTGTTAACGCTAAAACTAATTACACTGTTGTATTAAAATTTACTCTAATTTATTTTTTGTAATACCAGAAATCAGTCTTCAGAATTTTGGGATGATTGGTCCATAATTTATCATAGGGCCAATACAAATTACCCTCCTTAAAATAATTTTAGTTCGGCTAAAACTGTTACGAATCATGATATTTTACTCAAGCCAGTTCAAAGTTCTAACAAGAAACGCATAAAACTTTCTTATTGTCGGTCAACAATTTAATATAAGTCTAAACCGCAACCAATTTTAATACTGAAGTTCGTTTTTGTGAAGATAAGTTAATAATATATATGTATTTATCATATAGAGCCCACTCCTGTCTTGTTTGTATAAAATTTTAACAATACGAAAATCGAATTTAAGAACCCACAATCAGTAACTGTAATAATTTTATTAGAGTAAGTTTTAAATAATTATTTTCTTTAATTAACGGGCTAAAAAGAATATTTTAAAATAAACTTCTTTTCAATCAAATTGATTATTTTTAGTTGATTCTTTTTAAAGGATAACGTATGATGGATATTATTAATATACATAATTGAAACTAATAACAATTATACGTTACAGTTAAAAATATTTACAAAGTTATATGTTTGTACATTAAAGGCCGGCATAAATGTATTTGAAAATCAAACACACAACAAAAAATGGCTGTACAAAACTCAAATTCAAAGAAATACACCCTTGTCCGATTTTAAGAAAAACTAGTAAGAGTTCTATATTCGGCTGTGCCGAATCTTATATACCTTTCACCATGGTGTGAGAAGACAAAAAACTTTAATAAACACATACAATCTTAACTATAAAATAAAAAAAGGGTACTTTTTAGGAATTATGTGTTTTGGTTACAACCCAGATTTATATATGTAGATATATTTTTCAATAAAAAAAAAAACAGCAACTACATTTCCAAAAAGAGTGGCAGACACAAACTAAGTAAAGTTTTTTTTTAAATCTGGATTCGATCCCGCTTTCTATTGTTTAATGCACTATTGTCTTTGTACGGGAGTTTCCTCGCCCACTTTTCCAATTACGCCCATATTTGTGGGATATGTGGTACCTAATTTGGGAACTTTATCTAGTTTCGTTCTACACTAACTTCCCCAATCCCGCCCATTTTAGAGAGTTGGTGTATTGATAACCAAGATGTTTGTTCCAAATTTGAAAGCCCTGGCTCTTGCCGTTCTCCAGATATACAGAAAAAAAGAATTAAGAAACAACAACAACATGGGATTTATGGGAAAAATTGGAGGTTGTCGTAGTTTTTTGCTGATATATCAGCCATTTATGGACCGATCTGAATTTCAAATTAGCAAAATTAAAATGAGCATATCTGACATATAAATATATATTAAGCAGTTCCCCATCATATCTGGAGTTTTCGGAAAACCCATTCCAACAGACAGACGGGCGGATGGGCAGATGGAAATCCGGATTCTCGGAAGGAACCAGAAAATATATATTTCATTGGGTCTAAGAACAATATTGTAGAGAATTACACACGGAATGACAAAGTTATATATACCCTTTTACCTTCGGTGAAGGGTATAAAAAGTTTAGAAATACAAAAAAAAATTTGAGTTTGTATATTCAATTGAAAAAAAAGAAGTATTTCCAAATTTTCAAGTAAACATTCCTTTTGCTTTTTCTTAAAAATAGATATTCTTTCAAAACTCTTTTATTTACCAGGAAAATTACTGCATTCCAAATTACACATGTGTTCCACACGTTGCTTTGTTTTTTTTTTAGTCTACAACTTGCTATCCAAAGATTAGTATTGTTTCTTGTATTAAAAACTGATTGATTTCGAGAAAAACTTATAGTATGATAACCAATATTATGCAGAGATTTAAATGCATGCATCAGAAGTGGCATTTTATACAATTCATGTTCAGGCTACACTGGTTCATGTTTCTTCAAAGCCTTTCAATACAGTAAAAAAATGTTTGCCTATACTCCTAGTATTTAAAAACTGCTACGTGCAGTCTACGAGAATATGTTTATTTTCGTTGCTGCGTATCTGTTTTGTTTTCTTGTTAGGTTTTAAGAGCAATCAAACATGTGGGTGCCCCGTTAGGCTAGCTGGTAGTGAGCTCGTATATCAGAACCGGGGTTGCGGGTTCGATTCCCGCCAGAGACTCTGGTCTCCTGCAGACAAGCAAAAAAGCTTCGCGGGATTTAATGTAGGAAAAATAAAAATAAAAAAAATCGTCGTCTACCCTTATCTTCAGTATATTTTTGTGTCAGCGGCACTAAAGTATTAAGATTGAAAATTTTCCATGATTTGAATATGTGATTAAATTGAACTGTGCAGGCCTCTAATACAGGGTGGCCCAAATAAGACCAGCTGATGTGAAACACAACTTACTTTTTATTTTTTAACATAATTTATTTACTCTTTTTGCAGATTATAACTGAACTCTTGGAAATTTAAAATGAATACGTACAGTCAACAACAACGCATTAAAATTATATATTTTTATTATTCTTCTCAACGAGCAATTGTTCTGACGCAGCGAAATTATCGCCGTTTTTTTTAACGTAAGATCAGCGCCCACATCTTCCATGATTACAAGTTTAGTTCGCCGTTTTGAGGAACTGGGTTCAGTTGCCGACCGTCCAGAAAGAGGTGCTAATCGAAACATTCGTACTGAAGACAACGTGGAAGTTGTGCAGCAGAGTGTTGCAAATGATCCATCGGTCTCAACTCGTCGCCGTTCCGGCCAGTTGGGTATACACAGAACAACATTACAGAGAATTTTAAAGTTGGATCTTAAGATGTATCCATACAAAGTTCAAATTGTGCAACATATTCTACCGCAAGACCCCCAACAACGACTACAATACGTGAACGCATAATTTCAAAAAATTTTGATTTCCCTTGGCCTCCTTGTTCACCAGATTTAACTGCGCCCGATTTTTTTATGGGGTTATTTAAAAGACAAAGTGTATGTTAATAAACCACAGACACTTGGAAAACTCAAGCAGAATATTCGAGACGAAATACGGGGCCTGCAACCAGAATCATTACGCCATGTAATGCAAAATGCGCTTAAAATAGCCAATGCCTGTATCGATTTTTCTGATGTCATATTTCACACATAGTCACGTTAAATTTCCATAAAATGTATTTAACATATAAAAATAAATATTTTAAAAAAACCGTTATTACAAGAGTTATACGTGTTTAACATCACTAGGTCTTATTTGGGCCACCCTGTATATACCACATTCACAAAAACACTGTGCTGTATGGGACTTCTCATTAAGCAATTGATCCTGATGACTTTCTTAGTTAAGTGGATTATGAGCGAGCGATTCATTGATATTGACGTTGGGGCATATTTAAGCTCAATTCAGTTTTGTTGAAGTCCATAGATTATTTTGTAGAGTATATTTTTTTTATTGAAATACAAATTCATTTAATTTTTTTATTGAAACACTTATCCCAACTATTTAAGCCTATAATTAAAGTTTTGATATTTAAGATATGAAATAAGATATCCTTTATTTCAGAAAAAATCAGTCTTGAAAACGTATTTTGCCATATCCATATTTCTTTCTTATTACCACATTTAGAGAAAAAAATTTATTCAAACATCTTTTAACAATATGCTTGAAAAAAAGCATTAGCTACAAAATTAAAACTCAAATATGGAAATCCTTTTAAGCCTTCCTTTAAATTAAGAATTTTAATTAGGTTTTTTGAGACAAAAAAAGTATTGTTGCGTATGTTTATTAAATAGCCATATTTCCAAACGGAAATGTTTTCAGATTATTTCTTGGTCGTTGTATTTTCCCTTTCCCCAGGCATTTTCCATTTTTGACCATTTAATTGAGGATGATAATTCTCGGTCTACATAGAAACTAACCAGTTATAAAAGCAAAAAAAAAAAATATATAAAAAACAAAAGTTTTGCAGAAACAAGAGGACGGATAAAAAAAGGAAAACACAAATAAGTATCTCGTTTAGTAGCAAACAGAAAAAAAAGGAAAGCAAGAAAAGAAAAACAAAACAAAACTTTTTGCAAAGTGTTCTTGTACAACAAAAAAATAACTCTGTATGAAAAATAGTCAAAGCAAAAAATCATCAACTGAAAATAGCAATATAAACTAGAAACAAAAAAATCGAGAACGTAATACACTGAAACCTCCCATAACGGACTCCTCCCACAACCGGCTTAATTTTGTTGACCCATCCATTTAAAAGATTATTAAGCTCTCCATACAAAACTTATTCCTATAACCGGACTCGAAAACTAAATTTTAATTATTTTCCAAATAAGTCTCATAAACGGACAGAAGCACAACAAGGGTTGTATTTAATAATATGTTCTTCTTTTGCAACTCTGATTCATAGATGTGTTTATGCCAGTAACATTGGTGATTCCCCTTTTAATACAAAGGTACATACTTATGTATTAAGCTTGGCCATAGAATCGCTGTTTACTTGGAGAAGTTGTTTATTTAGCTCGTGTTGTCTGCTTTAGATTCACAAAATGGCTTTAGAAAGATTTATTCCCATTATTCTCTTCGAATTTTGATGCCGACGATAATGTGACAACTTGGAACGTATGCAAACTTAAAAGAACTGTTTACTCATTCAAATTGCTTTGATGAATTTTCCAAGGTAGATGAAAGCGTCAAAACTAAAGATGACTGCATTGAAGTATTTAGTTCCAGCGCAGTGGTGGTGATAAGTCAGTCTGCAGATGAGATTCATTTTGAAATATCTGACTTCATATATAATCATTCTAGAGCATTAAGGCAAAATGCCCATTTTAAGAATTTAGCTAGAGGCCATTTTGTCGCATTTCAACACCTTAAAAAACAAACCGTGAAAGTCATTTTGAAACTCAACAGCTTAAATTTAACCGATCTTAATTAATATATTCATACATTAGTTTCCATCGGTTCTATAAGGAGCATAAGGCCATAACATATCTGTTCCATTCAGTCTCGTTCCAACTCTTGTTGCTCTTGGCAGCTTCCGATTTGATTTGGCGGCGGCATGTATGCGATGGTCTACTCCTTTTTTGGCTTCCCTTTTTTTTATTGGAGTTTGCTTTGTTTCCCTCCACAGCCTTTCGATAGATATTGTTTGAGGCCAGAATATTCTAAGAATTCTTCGCAAACATCGGTGTATAAGAACTTGCAGCGAATTCACATCACGAGTGGCTTCGAGTAAGCCTCACTTCCATAGAGAAATACGGTCTAAGCGCAGGAGTTGAAAGTGTTAACTTAAGTTCTTTTTGTATGTGAGAGGACCGCCAGACATGATTTTTGTGGCCATATGACAGCTTGACAGAGTTTCTGTGCGTCATCACCAGAACCACCAGTAGCTGTTTATATATCGCCAATTCATTTTAATTCAAAAATATCTTCTAGTTCTTTTCCGTTTATGAAGAACATCCTGTTATTTGATAAGTGTATACGCATTATCTAGGTCTCTGCTGTGCCGATTTTCATACCTGATTTTTCAGCTTTGTTTTGTGCGGCTGGGATCTTTGCCGCCATATCATGGTAGTTGTGAGGCAGATATCCTCTGCATAATCGAGATTTTCCAGCCTTTTCTACAAACCACACGAAAGTCCTCTTCTCTCACGGGTTGCGCTTCTCATAATGTTGTCCAACACTATGAGCAGGGGTGATAGAATACAGATTGGCCTTATGCCAGTAGTTACCCCAGTAAAAATTTTCTTATTTTGCAAAGCACTAACGGTATATTTTAAGCACACATTTATGCGCTACGCAATAAGACATACAGAGATGCAGTAAAGTAAGTGAACGAACTCTTAATAAATTTAAAAATAAATATATAAAATTTGAAGAGCCACGACATTCCCTTACTACGAAGCAGGTTTGTAAGGGAGCATATTAAAGAATAATGGAAACAAAAAATTCAGTGTGCAAAGCTGATCGTTATATTCACCAATTTTTATATGCGCTGAATAAAGCGCTTTCTGTGTCGAAAATGTATTGCTTCAAAATGTGATATGGTAAACGAAACTTTAAGGTTTCTCCCCTACAGACCTGCTTAAAAAAAACTTCATTAATCGGTTAACCGATAAATAACAAAATTAACCGATTAAACCAAAACCTCGGTTAATTAATCGAGCGATTAACCGATTAAAGCCAAAGCCCGATTAAATGAATACCCTAGTAGTTATAGAAGAAAGCACCTAAATAATGAGTGAAAGAAGCTATTAATTTGGAAAAGGCGACGTTTTTACTGGGTAAGTATATAATTCCTGATACTGTGGGGGGTGCAGTCATAGTGATCGCGTTGCATATTTGACAACATTGTAGAGTAATGTTGAACCCACTGCGCCATCTGTTTTTTTTTTTCTATGTTATTTGTTCCCCGTTGCTGGATTTGAGAGGTTTTGTTGCTGTAAAGTTATTGAGTTTTCAGTTGTACACTGATAGAAAAGGCGTCATAACGCGGATGTATTTTGACATACGTTCTATAACAAGTGTCTTCGTTTTTGACCCCATGATACTTTACATCACTGTGATGTCAGCTTTAACATCACTTGGCCAAACTGTCATCAGGGTCAAAAATTTAAATTATATCATCAATGGGATGGTACATTGGCATCACAGAAATGACGAATCGCGGACGGTTTTATAGAGAATGTCATCAGTGCGATAACAAACTGTCATCAAATTAAGTCATTGTAATTGACCTCAAGTCAAATTGAGAGAGTATCGTTATTTGCTTACCCGTTACACATGTTTGTTTCATTTTTGTTGTATTCCGCCCTTTGCTCAATTATAAGACACCAGCAGCATGCCCGATATGGCTTTAATAATTATTATAGTTAAAAAATTTTATGTATTTAAGTAAATAATTAAGAAAAAAGAATATGGGAATTTTTGCATATAATTTTACTTTGTAAACATAAAAATAATGTTAATAATATATTATGACATGATATATTATGTCATCGCACTGACGACAGTTTGTCATTGCGCTGATTACAGTTTGTCAAGACATGATATATTACACTCATGGTAGCTTGTAGTCACACTGATGACAGTTTGTCATATATTACACTCATGACAGGTTGTCATCAAACTGATGGAATGATATATTATGTCATCGCACTGCTGACAGTTTGTCTATACTGATGTCAAAATACATCAGCGATATGACGCCTTTTCTATCAGTGTACACAAAATGAGGCGTAGAATTGATGTCACTGTAGTCATAGAATTGATGACGCATAAAATATGAAAAAATTATTGGATGACGTTCGTCATTGGATTGATGTCACTTTATGCATCATTGATGCCATTTGAAATAACATTGATGTCACAATTCTGATGTTAGAGGATCATCAATATGAAAACGCATTTTTCCATGAGTGCATTATATAGATCCCTGTTGCGGTTTGTCGTAGCTGCAACTTCGGCTTCTCTGGCAAGATCATCAGCCCAACTGCGTTTATCAGTGAGTGTGTTTTTCCTGACATTATTGTCAGTAGAACGTTATCTGATGCGTAAACTTATTTTTACATTATGTGTTATTGCCGCATTTTTAAGTGCCTTTGCATCTCTTCTTTCAGAGACCCAGGTAGTGTCTGAGATTCGCTGCTTTCACTAGTTCATTTTAGTCTAAGTAAAAGTGTACTCTAAATAAATAGTTTCAGCCACAATATAAGAGTCTATCATTATTTTAATGAAATGTATCATTATAAGACAAAATATTTAAACACCTCGACGGTGAGTAGCGGGTTATGGGAGTTTTCACTGTACACAGTTTTTTTTTTAACCTTTTTTTTGTTAAAAAGGGGCGATATAGAGAGGGTTTATATCTCTAACATTCAAACATTCATACATATGTACTTCAAATGTAACATGTTTGTATGAGTTTCTATATATTACTATATAAATATGTAGTTGTCTATCAGTGTGTACATAGGTATGTATCTGTGAGTGGTGTAATGTTAGTGTAAATTTGCATTAAGGGTCCCTTTACGTAACACAGTCCACTTATAATCACACTTTTTTTCTATACTTTACAACAACTAATTGGGATAAAACTTTACTTACTTAGTACACGTATGTGTGTGTGTGATTATGTAGAGGTTAAAGCAAAAGCGAAGCAGAAAAAAGAAATGTAAATATTTATTTTAACTGTAACACTAAGAGAAAATCTTGGAAAACCTTCAATTTCACGTAACCGAAGATACTTCAAATTTCAATCAATATTATGGAATGTTCGATTTATGTAGTGTGAGAGGAACTGATTAAGACAATAACTACTTGATATGGAGAGCTTAACTCAAACAACTTTAAAGGAGCAGTAAAGTGGAAAACTAAAAATGAAAACACAAGTTTTATAAAGCAAATATAAAGTTCTTAAGATGAAATTGGACAAAAGTGTCCAAAGTAAATATAAACGACTTTAAGAAATTGTCCATTAAAAAAACTATTTGAAAAATGTTGCTTGAAAAAACTTTATTTTCTGTTCTTTAAAATTCAAAATTTTAAATTATTTTGATTCAATCAAAAACATTGAGGTTTTTAAAATTTTCCTTTAAAAAAATTACTTTATAAAAAGTACCTAAAATCTATTAGTTGTTTAAAAAACTCTTTATTGAGAAACATTTTTTTTTTTTAATTATCCAATTAACTTTTATTCAGAGTGTATTTTTATAAGTGAGAATATACTTTTTCCACTTTCACATTGACATAAATTTTCTTTATAAAAAAGAGACTTTAGCTTTAGTTAAACATACACTCATCCATATAATGACACTTGCCAGATTAAATTAAAGTCACAAGTTTAAAGGTCATACACTTAATGAAGGCATATCACCCCCAACATCCTTCCAACAAAGCCAACAAATGCTTACGAATAAGAATGTGGGCGGCAAGTGGATGCGTTTACTCAAACATTTATATAATTAATTTTGGTCTGGCATAATGTCAAGCCATGAAGATAATTATGATGTTGATAGGTAAGATCATAGAACGAACACAAGAAAACAATATTGACAATAATTGTATACAAATATAGTAATGACTACCATCGTTATGTGTATAAGGATAATGATAATGATGATTTTGTATTAAATTCTTGACAAAATTTCTATAAATTGTTATAAGTATGTGAATACAAGCATCTTCATACTATCTACAAGAATGCAAAATTTATACAATAAACTTTTGAAAGATGTAAATATGTTTATATACTAGAACATCAAACAAAACAATCTAAATTTTGTTTAGCCATCTACTAGAAACATGCTCAAATATAAAGACACGCACAAAGACACAATTGCATCATAATGCATCTCTTAATAATGCCCCAAAGTATAAATTTGCCGTTATTAATGTGAGAATGTCTTTTGCTAAACGTATCCTGTCTACAAACAACTGGTGTTTGTATTTGTAAAATTATTGTATTAGATTGAGTTTGTGTTTGTCTGGACTAGTGATACCGCAACATAAACACGTATTAGATTTGAAAATTTCATGATGCCAATACCCAACGAACAGTTCAATGTGAGGAAAAAAATAATTTTATTATTTTATTTTAGTGTTAATTTTTAAATCGCTTTTTGATACATATGTGTTTATTTAAGGACAATATTTGCAATATTGAATACAACCCACAAGAATGGAAAGTATCCTCAGTTACCATGATACCTAAATCAAAATGCGTGCTGTGTTAAGAAAGTTCATCGCGCGCTTCTTCCACTTTTTTATCGAAAAATTGTGTTCAGCGAAGAAGCTCATTTTTGGCTCAATGGGTACGTTAATAAGCAGAATTGTCGATTTTGGAGTGAAGATCAGCCAGAAACATTGCATCCAGAAAAAGTCACAGTTTGGTGCGGTTTATCGGCTGGTGGCATCATTGGACCGTACTTCTTCAAAGATGATGCGAATCGTAACGTAACTGTGAATGGTGAGCGCTACCGTGAGATGATATCCAACTTTTGTTTACCCAAAATGCAAGAGCTTGACTTGCATGACATGTTGTTTCAACAAGACGGTGCCACATGCCACACATCACGTTTAACAATGGACTTATTGAGAGGCGAGTTCGGTGAACATTTTATTTCACGTTCGGGACCAATCAATTGGCCGCCTCGATCATGCGATTTAACGCCTTTAGACTATTTTTTGTTGGGCTATGTTAAAGCTCATGTCTATACACACATGCCCGCTTCAATTGACGCATTGGAATACAACGTTGAAGCATTTATTCATTCATAAGATACCGGCCGAAATGTTGGAAAGAGTATGCCAAAATTGGACTAAGCGGATGGACCATTTGAGGCGCAGTCACGGTCAACATTTGCATGAAATAATCTTCAAACATTAAATTATATTGACCGTTCTATCGATTCAAATAAAGATTTCATGCATTTTTCTGAATTTTATGTGTTTTTTTTTAAACTTTAATATAGCTCTTACAAAATCACCCATTACAAACAAAGAAGGTGTTCAGTGATCTTTATTTTAAATACGTGTTTGCTGTCAACAGCTTTTTGTTTCATATCTTATTATATTAATCTTTTAACAGAATTAACCGAAACAATTAGAAGTGTTAAAATTAAAAAAAAAATTAAAACAGGACTCTAATGACATAATGGAAGATTTGATATGTTTAGAGAAAATCCAGGAAGAGGACTGAAATATTAGATATTCTGTATTATGGGTTGCTTTTGATTTCCACAACATCTACGATAAATGAAATAATTTTTCAAAGTCAAGTTTTATCAAAACGAAAAAAAATAATCGCTTAAATCCTAAGAGATTGTGTCGTAACAATCGAAACTAGTCTGGGCTACCTGTCCGTGAAAACCTGGGTTCAATTCCCAGCTCAGTCAATAATGAAAAATTGTCAATAAATTTTAATTCATTTCATTTTGTAAAATTCCTTTCTTCATAAAAATAATTTAATGAAAATTAACTTCAATGAACTTAAGCCTGATTAAAATATCAAAAATTTGGATTAAAAACCATTAACAGCTCAATAAAATAACCACAATACTAATTATTACTAAAATAAATAATAAAATGATCTTACAGTTAATTTTTAATTAATACATATTATGTATTAAATAAAAAATATGTATTACATATTTAAGGTGCCCGTAGACAACATGTTTTTAACATCTGACTTGTCAACTTTTCAAGTCATATGTAATTGTGAATGTCTGTCAAAATTGCTTTACAGAAGGTAATAACATTTGGTCACAAACGTACTTTAATTTGCTTCTGACATTGTCCATGTTTTTTCTCTGTAGTTGTGGAATAAAACAAAGTAGTTCTAGGTTTCAAAATAGCGTGCTGACGCCACAAAATTTTTTATTTGCGTCGTAAAAAAGTTCAGCCATCTAAACATTTTTTTTTTCTTTAAATTCGAATATACCAATTTAGGATATTATAATGATGCGTTTTTATTTATATATTTACATAATTTCTATTCAATGGTGAAATTATTATACATATATCGATATTGTAAAATATTAACTTAAGCCGGCTAATGATTCCGTCAACAATGCACCGCCGCTGCGGGTTTCTTCTCGGCATAGATTTCTGACACTACTGATGTCAGATGGTTTGTCAGAAGAAAATAGAGCACGCTCTAATTGAAATTTTGTCAGATGACTTTGCCTCTGACTTTTACAGATGCAATGTTTTAAAGGTAACACACGACATTTATGTATTTTGCAGTGGGAAATTTGACAAGTCAGATGTAAAAAACATGTCGTGTACATGCAACTTTATGACTTATTCTTTTTTTTTTTTTTTTTTTGCTCGGTTAACCGATCAATAACAAAAGCCCAATTAAATAAAAAAACCTATTATACACTCACTAACTGCACATAATCAGCAAAAATATCGGGCACCCTCAATCATCAGCAACTAATTATGTCATTCATATACTATGAAAAACATATCCTCTGTACCACAATAATTTTTATGACCTTAAATTTCTATATTGAACAAATTGTGGTTGATTACTTAAAAAAGATAAAGCCAATTAACAAGCTGAGGAGAAAAATCCAAAGTAACTGTATAGGTTATTAATTAGCCCTATGACTTATTTCCACAAACGCCTTTCTATGATCAAGAAACACTTCTGCAGCCAATACTGCCTTATTTATACTTTCTCTTTTACTCTTTCAGCTACATCCAATAGCAATGTCGTTGAGTTGCATTTTGTCCTATAACCCGATTGGTAGTCAGTAATAAACCTTTTTCCTCAAAATAGCTTTCCATTTGGCTTCTTAATGCCCTTTCTAGAATTTTCGAACACTTCCAAGGAATATAACTAGTACTAAAGTCTGACAAATTACCAGGATTTTTAATCTTAGGAATAGGCAACACTCTAGCAAATTTCCAAATTTTAGGAAACTTCGATGTTGTTAGAATTATATAATATACATGTAGTAAATTGCTGTAAAATCAATTTTTCGAAACCGTAACAAAATTATATCCGCTAAAAATGAATTTGACTTTACACTAAATTTCGTGTTTTCTGGGCAAGTCACTGATACCCGTGTAGGTGTAATTTAAGCAAGCACGAGTAGAGATGGCAGTACACGCGTGTGTTTGAGAAAAAGAGTAAGTGGTCACATACTCACTCTTAAATACACAAAAATTACATTTATACACAATGTTTAGGATGGCCACTAGTGAATGGTTAACATTACCTGCTATGCAAAACACAGTTTAATAATTTTCTATGTAATCCAGTGATGTCCAATATGTAAACTGTGGTTGTATTGCCTTATATTAATATAAGCGAATAGAGAAACAAGTATTCTTAATCTATATATAGAAAATGAATGTGTGTTTGCATGTTTATATTTATGTATACGAGGGCGGATCAATAAATCCGTGACTTTTTGAATGAAACACAGTTTTTTTTAAAAAAAATTAATTTATTTTTCAACATAATCTCCTTTTATCTCAATACACTTAGTCCAACGTTTCTCTAATTTGGTATCCCTTCCAAAAAATAGGATTTTTCGAGGTCCATAAAATAGGCATTTGTTTGACCAATAATTTCATCGTTGGAGCTAAATCTCTTGCCACCGAGCCATTTCTTTAGGTTCGGAAATAGGAAATAATCACTGGGGGCTAAGTCCGGAGAATATGGCGGATGAGGTACCAATTCGTAGCCCAATTCATGTAATTTTGACATTGAGACTGCACACGTGTGCACCCGTGCATTATCTTGATGAAAAATAACTTTTTTTTTGGCCATATGGGGTCGTTTTTTTTAAATACTCTTTAAATCGGTCCAATAAGTTGGCATAATATTCGCCGCTTTTTGGTTTCCCTTTTGAAGTTAATCGATGTGGATTATCCGGTGGGGTGTCACAAAGCCATAGGACATAAAGCCATATGGCGTTAAGTCCCATTCCATTGAGACATAAGGGCATATGCCATTAAGTCTCATTATAATGGGACTGAACGCCATAAATTTTTTTCCGAAAATGAGACATAAAGCCATATTTTTTTTCGGGAGACACTAAAGTTAAGTATTTGAAATCTGGCTTCGCATACTAAAGTTTTTCTGCGTGGCGACCTGCGGTCGCGCTTAGGGGTTTTTTCCTCCAGTAGGACGCGGCAGGTGGCTTCGCTGAATAAAGTTTTCCTGCGTGCGTCACAAGAATAAAAACATTTTTTCCAATGATAACTAAGGATTTTTCCTTTCACAAAATGCTTGCAGCTATAATTCCTGGAGCCTAGAAATTTTGGATTTTTTTTTAAATCATTAATTTCATAGATAAATAGATATATTTAGCAAAACATCAAATGGGACATAAAGCCATTATGGTTTCACTAAAATTGATATGAGACTTAAGGCCATATCAAAATTATGGCTTTATGTCCATTTGGATTGAGACATAAAGCCATTATGGCTTCATGTCCTATGGCTTTGTGACACCCCACCGGATTATCCCACGTGCATCCCAAAAAAACTGTTGCCATCACCTTATTGGCCGACAAACTTACCTTGTCCTTCTTCGGAGCCGGTTCACCCAGAGAAACCCATTGTTTAGACTGCTGCTTGGTCTCCGGAGTGTTTTAATGGTTCCATGTTCCATCCACAGCTACAAAATGCCGCAAAAACTCATTCGAATTGCCGTTAAACAATTCCAAACAATTATTTGAAGTTGTCCCACGATTACGTTTATGGTCAATTGAGAGCAAGCGCGGCACCCATCTTGCATTTTTTTTATAATTTTCACAGCGTCTTCATGGCTATATTTTGTTTTGAAATTGCAAGTGGGCGAGGTGTCACGCCCAATTTAAGAATAAGTATTAAAAACGGTTTATCTCGGAAACTAATGCACCTTGAGTCTTCAAATAAGTATGTTCAATTTTGACATCCACACGAACATTTGGGTAAAAAATGGATTGATTGGTAATAGTAGCCGTGGCATCTCCCACATGAATTAAAAACAAAATTTCGTTTATCTGAAATACTATAACAGTTAGAGTTGCAAGAGCAACTTTGACATCTACATGATTATTTGAATAAGAAATGAATGCATTAGTAATGGCAGGCGTGGCACCTCCCATGTGAATTAAATACTAAAATTCGTATATATGTGAAACTATAATAGATAAGGTTATCAAATTTTGCACAGGCAACTTTAACATCCAAATGAACATTTAGAAAATAAATGGGTGCGCCAACAAATATGGGCGTGGTCAAATTTGGTATACATAGTTGGGTTATCAATACACAACATCTGTCAAAACGAAGGTAGGAGTGGATAAGTGAGCGTGGCATCTCACACACAGAGGCAAAAGAGATTTCTGTATAAGTGTAACAGCCAAAATTTCAAAATTTGGTACAAAAAGTTAATCAATACAAAGAAGAAAGGTAAGTGTAAGAATATCCTAATTTGGTACAAATATAATAGTTATTAATATACAGACAGCATATGTATAAATTGTGAGATATTGGAAAGTTGGCGTGTGAATTAATTTCCACAATTGTGGTGTGAGCTGGACATCAATGATGTAATCACTGTTGTACAAACTTGTTGTCCCGGTATTGTCATTTTGAGAAATGTGTTTTAAGCGTGTTCCCCCATAGAAACCCATCTTTCTCACTCAAACTTTCTTAAATAAACTTTTCAGTTTGTATTATAAGATCCGAAAGTTGTTATCAACGAAATTATTTCAGATTGACCAATTTTATAAGAGTCTTATGGTTAATATTTAAAAAGAATACGCAATAAACATAACATTATTTATTAAAAAAAAAAACATATTTTCCCTCTACAATCTATAAAGCAAAGCGAACATGACGCCGGAATTGCAAAAATATGGATATCAATTTAATTATACGAAATCAATAACTTTCAATACTATTCGGTTCATTTTGAGAGATAGGTATATATTTATTCCCAAATCCGAAAATGGTGTATTCAGAATTTGGTTGAGATATAAAGAGAAAATGGCCCTTAATGTCAAAAAAAGTTAGGTAATTCTTTTGATTAATGATGTTTCTTAATGCTGTAATTTAATGCTGTTTCTGAACCACCCTATTATTCAAACTATTGTGCACATACTTGCACAATTTGCATTTATTTAGGTTACTGTATTAAAATACACACACATATTTATTAAGGCATGAGTGTATGTGTGTTTAAATTGTTATTTTATTCGAATTTGCTATTTTGGTATAACTAATTTATGCATTTTGTAATTAACAAATTATTATTAGATTCCAAAAATACATATAAACAATATCAACTGAAGACCACTTGCAAATTCTCGCAATAAAACAAGTTGAAATTTCAACTAATTTACGAATTAAATAATAGTTTAATTAATTTTATTTCTTTATTTTTGTTCACAATGGGAAAAACTATTTCGTTTTATCTTCTATCTTATTTCTTTCCACTGTATTTAATATATTTTCGTGTAATTTTTCGAAAAAAACTGTAACTAAAGTTTTTTTTTTTAAAGTTGAGTCTGCTATGAAATTGTAAATGGAGTTTTTATTAATTTTATTAACTGCCTGTTTTTAGAAAGTGAAAACCACATTTCGTGTCAGAAATTGTATAATGAAAACAACAATAATATAAGAAAATTTCTCACACGGAATTATGTTAAAAACCAAGAGGCAGTTAGTTTTGAGCGAAAGTTTTAAAAAATAGTTTAAGAAATAATAATATATATAAATATATATATGTATTTACATACATATGTAAATAATCCCGTCGATCCTACAAGGAGCATTGGGCCTCGAATTGGTTGAATTGTGAATTCTTTGTTGCCAATGATTTTTTTCGGCACAGCTTTTTCGCGTGCTTCTTACTTCGGACTCTGTTTGCCTCCTCCATATATGTGACGGCCTTCTACTTCTTCTACTTCCCTGCGGATTCCAATCAATTGCACTTCTGGTGAAGTCATCGTGTAACCTGTGCAGAGTATGGCCGATACAGTTCCATTTGTGGTTAAATATTACAATGAAAACTTGCTGGTGGTTTATTTGGGACCAGAGTCCAATGTTGGAGATAGTTTTCGGCCAAAAAATGTTCATAGTTCTTCTTAGACATTGGTTTACGAACACTTGAATAGACTGCAGATCACTTGGCGCAGCATTTCAGGTTTCGCAACCAAAGAGGAGAATTGATTTTACGATGGTGTTAAATG
Source organism: Pollenia amentaria (assembly GCA_943735925.1). NCBI lineage: Eukaryota > Metazoa > Arthropoda > Insecta > Diptera > Polleniidae > Pollenia > Pollenia amentaria. Next base: position 189,640,479 of record OX031008.1, on the reverse strand, counting down.
TTTTTAACTAACGGTGAGAGACCGACGATTTCTATACATTACTTAGGTGGCCATAAATTTGTCGTCCCTTTTTTATTCGATTTTCAACATCGCTGTTGGGTGGTTGGGTGGTTGTTATTAGGCTACCGAGATTGTTAAAGGAGTCAACATCATCACTTGGGTTAACACGGAGATACTTAGTCATTGTGATGTTGATTCTCATACCTGCATTCTCAGCAGCTTCCACTAGCCCATCTAATTTTGCAGACATATCGGAGTAACTGTGCGTCAGTAGACATATATCAACCGCATAATCAAGGTCACCTATTCTTCCTTGGATAGCCAAGTAATACCACTCCCGGGCCTGGTTGCCTTGAGCATAACTGCGTCTAGTACAAAGAAAAGGCGATAGTACGCACCTCTGTCATACCCCGGTTCTTACATCCACTTTCCTGCTAAGTTTCTTCTCGTGCAGTATTCGGCAATTTTCGTTGTAATAAAGGCTTTTTATGAAAAGGATGAGTTTATCGGAGACCCTTTTACAGACGAGCGCTTCCATATTACTGTATGTTTCAGGGAGTCAAAAGCTTTTTCGAAGTCCACAAACACAAAATATAGAGGAGACCGCAATTGTACAGATTGTTCTACTAATAATCTTAGGCTGTAAACGTGGCCGACATACAGTTTCTGCAGACAGAACCCTGCCTGTTAATTTCTTAGCTGTGGATTATATATTTGGGGGATTCACAAGGTGTCATAAAGTCATATGTCTTAAAACAATAACATGAAAAAATACGACTGTTGTGAGCAACCCCTCATAATTTAATGTGCTATTTTGAATTTAAATCAGCTGATTAAAAAAAAATATAAAAATTTTCCAGTGCCAAAAATAAGTGAAAAAACTAAAATAATAGCCAGTTTGTGTGAAAAATACATTTTAGATGTTGTGATGGCAAATTCAAGTATTTTCCATTTTTCGGTTTTGTTGCAAATTACAAATAAATTTTATTTTGTTTGTTTACCAAACAGCAGAGTCCTAAGCCGATCTAATTTGACGCCGCAAGTAATCTGTCGCAAAAATTGCTAGCCGCAGGTTAAATACAGATTTTACCCGGATAAAACTATACCATCAACGGCAACGGCTACAAAAAATAACGCGTCACGGCTCAGCCGCTCAGCGCTGGACTTTTCTGATTAATTACGACAGCACAATAAACATAGCAAGCAACGTTCTATTTATTTAAGACACTTTTTGTTTACAAACCAACAACAATATTTTTAAACCATTGTAAAATGTTAGAACATTATGACAATAAACCATGATAGCACACCTTGTGAATACCCCAATTATATAATAAATAACTAAGCGGATCTCCACAGAAGTTAATCCACAGCTAAGAAATATTTATAAATACGTAATATTCTTCTGGGCAAATTTTTTTAACGGTTTCTTAATTGAAAATGATTGTGATTGTGAAAAAAATTGTTGCTTAATTGTGAACACCAGTAAAAAGGTTGCTGACATTGTAAACGAAACGTTACCACATTATGCAAAAAAAGTTAAAGTTCGCATTAGTTAACCAACACATTAAGCCCAACAAATGGGTACGGGCTTAAGGTGTTGGTTAACTAAGGTGAACTTTAACTTTGTTTGCATAACGGGGTAACCCCCTTATGATTAAGACAATAGGGTTGACTTTACGCTGGAGTTCAATAAGCTGATTTTCGTTTTTCTGATAAATGGGAAGACTTCCATACGGGACGCAGGAGGCCAAAGGACCGCCGGACAAAGTTGATACGGTTTGCTATATCCGCGCTAGATCCTACATTGTTGCTGATAACACTGCCCAGAGCCTAGACGCTTGTGTAGTCCCCATTGAATTCCTGAGGAGCTATCTGTTCCGTTTTTAACATTGTTCTTGATGTAGTAACAATGTAAAAAAGTAGAGGTGACATAACGCCACCTTGCCGTACCCTGGTGTTTACATTTATTTTATTGCCAAGACTGTTTTTATGGAGCACTCTACATGTAGACCCATTGTATAGACTTCTTATAAACGAAACAATCTTTGGTGGGGTGCCTTTGCATTCTAGTGCCTTCCATATGGTGTCATGAGCGAGCTTATCAAATGCTTTTTCGAAGTCTATAAAAACTTTATATAAGGGGGATCTCCACTCCACAGATTGTTCAACGATTACCCTAAGGTATTCACTTTATCTGCACAGGATTTTCGTGGTCGAATGCCAGACTGTTCCGGACGGAGTTCTTGTTCTAAGGCTATGAGACGGGCTGTGATGATATGCGCTACCATCTTATTTACCATACTCAGAGGTGTATTCCCCTCCAGTAGTTGCATTCCGACAAATTTCCCTTTTTTAGTACTTTGACAATAATACCCTCCTTAAGGTCATCGTGAACGCACTTCGTTCTCCAAAATTCTTCGATTATCAGGAGCATTAATCGCGCACTGACGTTGGGATCTGCCTTTAACATCTCTGGCGCGATGTTGTCGGTTCCCGGGGCTTTGTTTAACTTTAAAACCTTGATAGCCTTTGTAACTTCCATCACTGAAGAACTTTCAGTGGAAATATCAGGCCTTACCAAATGTCCAGCACAGTTGCATATATTTTTATTGGGTTGAATTGGTATTTTAAGGAGTTCCGCGTAGTGAGTTTTTGAGGTCACTAGTTCGCCCAAGCTGTTCTTTAGCTGTATTGTAGAAGCGGTCGATTTTGTTTGATTTTGCATTGAGAACCTTCTTAAATATATTATTCTTCATTAAATACATATAAGTTATTTTATATGAAATTCAAAGAAGTAAGAGAAAAATTGCCAAGTCAACATTAAGAGTACAATATATTTACTAGAAAAAGTGCATTATTGGATCTCCAAAAAGACCTGACACTACAACACAACTGTTTTTACAGATTTAAAAAATATTAAGAACTAAGGACTTAAGCAAGTATTTCACCTCTCCTTTAAAACTTATTAAATTGGACTTAGATCCTTTACGAGTGACGATGGCGATATGTTAGTTTTTTTATAAATTACTTTGAAAATATAACGAATAATAATTTTGACAAGAAATATTTATCCATTATTTAGTTTTAGAATTGCCAATAATGCTCAAAAAGTGTTTTTAATAAAAGTCAAAATATAAATTTACTGATTTACACATACATTTACATTAGCAAAATTTTAAGTTCTAAAATCACAACCAAGTACAAGTCTAAGACTGCACATGTTTATTTTTACTTTAACGTATTTACTAAAGGGTATTTCGTTAAGTACTTTATTTTTTTAAATTTAAAGAAAGCAGAGTATGTGTGAGATATCATCATATCATAATTTTTTTATTCACTTGAAGGTCCTTTTAATATCATTATGTATGGAATAATACATTGTGTGGTGTGCATCCGAAATGCAAAATTACTGATGAATCAGATGCATAATTTGTGCTCACTTATACCGATGGCATGTCTTTTGTTGGCTTTTGGGGCTGCAGAGATTTGTTGCTAAGTCATCGTTCAGACTTGCAGTTTTTTTTTGCAGCAATTATTGAGTTTATAGATGAGAGAGAGGTTAGAAGATTGGAAGGGGTACTCAGTTTCATGTAATCTGCAATTCTGTTTTATTTTGTAATTCTGACTCTTTTCAAGTTAAAGTTGGTTGTAGGTGTATTTGTATTTATATATTAAATATTAAAAGGGCAAGATAAAAATACAAAAATTGCAACCCTTGAATTTCATAAACTTGACACTAGTGTAATTTCAAAGCAAAATTTTCAAAAGCAATAAAAATGTAAGTCTGGACTTATATATATTCGCTTATACCAGCGACTTAGAAAACCCTTCAATAATAGTCTAATGGTGTGTTATCGAACAATCTCGGTGCAGAATATCAAATGTGGCATGAGCTGTGTGGCACTTACTGCCGCCCTGTTGAAACCACATGTCGAATCATGTAATCTAGGACAAATGTTGAAAAGATTTAATTGGTTAACATTATGGCTCTTAACCACTGTGTGACAAACAATGCGTTTACCAACCACCACCGAGTGTGATAGCAACCAGTACACCCAGGTAGTACTTTGGGTGCATAGGCAGACAAAATGTTACACTCGCCACTTGTTATGGAACTAGAGCTATATTACTTTCACTGATTTCGGAAATATGCCTATCAAAAGTACCGTTTAGATGGAAAAGTAAAACTCTACACAAACAAAATCTTCCTAACAGATCGAAAGCATTTCCCACAAAAATAATAATGACGGAGGCCTCAGCTAATAGTCAGTCCAGTACCAGCTCACCGGGGCCTACTTACTCCATTGGTACCAGATAGGAACTCTTGAGATCATTCAATTTCGGATTTTTTCCTAATCCCAGCTATTGAGAGCATCTGATTTCCCCGGAGGTTGTAACACCAGAGACGTAAAGTATCCTTAAGATGATCCATACAAACCCCTAGGGCAACCAAATAGAAAAAACAGGTGTTGGTTATCATTTACCTACATCGCTTGCCATTGGTGATGATGGCCTTACTACCTTCGTTCTCAAAGAAATATGGACCGCTTATACTGCTGGTCCAAAATCCACACCAAAAGTCAGTTTTTGGGATTCATTAGTCGCTGTTGGATCTCATGTCGATTGTATCGATTGAAATTCGAAAGTTGGTTGCTTGATAAAAATTACGGTCAGTTCAAAATTTTTAAGATTTTATAATTTTCATACATTGTGGTACGCTATATCCGTCCATGGTGATTTGGCAAAATATAAAGAATAAATTACAGCCAATTTGACAGATGTAGGTAGCTGCAACAAAATGGCCGCTATAAACTGTCAACGTTCGGTAGGCTCCACTGGAAGACCCTTTAAAATAAACGCACGTGTTTTGGCAATGAACTTGATAGTGCCTACATATATTTTTCGTACACTCAAAAAAATCCATGCCTTGTACATATGGCAATCTAAAGAGAGTCAACTCGAAATTTTTTAAATTTTCACTTTTTCTAAGAAATCGATGAACAGTGACCATATATTTCCACTGTCTTATCTTATATCATTTTCTCTACTATTTCGCCAAAAAATGCAGTTGTATCTCTCTTCTTGATATAAAAGTAGCTTCTCCAAAGTAGAGAATTATTGTCCCCAAATGCAAGCTGAACTCATATCAGTTTTGTTTTAACTAAAGAGAAATATTTTAGGTTGTGCTAGCGGTAACGCCACAATGGCTTACTTTGATGACGTTATGTTTGATGTTAAGCTGGCACAACTTGAAGTGATACCACTATATAAATTTCACATAAAGGGGAACAACTCAAAAATATTTTTATTTTCCGATATCCCCTGAAAATATTACAAAAACAACTGCTGTTTTATCTTTATTATTCGTATTTCTTTACAATGCAATAGTTTTTCAACTTCCATTCTAAATATTTAGAAAAACTTTTTTGCATCTACTGATAACTTGTAAACTTTGAGTTTACTCTCTTTAGAGGAACCAGTGCGATATGTATGTAAGAAAACTGCTGTACATTTCATGCGTACAATGTACGAAAGTACGAATTGCAAAATAGCTTTTTTGCAGCAAAGTATCAAAATTAACACCGATTTAAGATGAAAATAGTTGTATTCAAAAGCATCATTTCAGTTTCAGGAGAAAACACAGCACAATTCAACAAACTTATAGAATAGTAAATGCCATACGAAAAGCCTTTGAAGAAAGAAAATATTGCTAAGCACTCTTCATCAATGTTTCGCAAGCTTTCGATCTGGCATGAAGGCTTATTACATACATTGAAGCTTTAATTACCAGCAAACACACACAAGCTGTTAGAAAGCTACTTACTATTTTAAGTTCTCTTCAGCCAATTGTCGCAGGAGACCTACAAGGCAGCATCTTGGGCCCCCCATAATACTTAAAATATTAATACTTCGGATATGCCAATAAACAACTACACCTTAACTTCAACATTTGCTGATGATACAGCTTTTCTAAGCGTATACGAGAATCGTCATGAATTATATCGTTACAATGGAGGATTAAGATGCGTACATACAACATTCACGTCGGAAATCATGCCCCCCTATAAAATCAATAATCCAATAATACCGCAACACTCGCATGTAAAATTTCTTGGTATACATCTATATCTGCGTAAAACGTGGAAATATCATATAGAGGCAAAATATTGTCTTATTGGAAGAAATTCTGTCCTTAATCTCGATTGCAAACTTCTACTTTACAACTCTATCTTAAAGCCAATCTGGTGCTCCGGTGTTCAGTTATGGGGCACTGCCTTGGCCTATAACATCGAAAAAATTCAAAGGGAGCATAATAAACTTCTTCGAATAATTACTCAAATATCCACAACGAACTCAATGTGCCATTAGGTAAACTTTAATTACGAAATATGCGGTCAAATATTTTAAAAGGCTTGTGCATTCAAATCCATTAGCTTGAATAATTTCGAAAGACATGATCCACACTCGATTAAGGAGAAGAGCGCTAAACACATACATACATTTGTGAACAGAAACTGTGATGGGTAAAATTTTCGTCCCGCACTGACTGGACATAAAATAAAGTATTAGAAGATATTAGAAGATTTGATTAATTATTGTTAGTTCATATTCAATATATGAAGATTCAATAAATAAATATTGAGAAAAAAAATATTTTCATAATATTCAGACGTTTAATCTTCGTTAATTAGAAACTCTTATGGCTTATAAATCAGTAAATGTTTAAACGCCGATTCAGTTGAACTAAACTTAAATTTATATGTAGTTCAAACTCTACAGCTGTAAATCAGCACAAAAAAAGTTATCAGTAGTTTTTTATCAATTAATAAAATTGCTTAAAAAGTATTTCAATTAATTTAATGTGATAATTAAATCAATTATTTTTTTTTTTAGTTTAAAGAAAATAAAAAATATAATTTTGATTGTTTAACATTTTAGTTATTTTGAAATAAATTTTAAAATATTAATTATATATCAAAAAACTTAATTGATTCTTTCGTTTAAAATATAATAATTTAAACATGTGAAATTGTTGTTGGGAATTGTCAAAACCTGACCTACATTTAATTAAATCAACTAACACATTGTTTGAAACGGCAAAGTTTTTTGATCATTTTTGCAATAAGAATTAAAAATATATTTTATTAAAAAAAAATATTCAAAATATTAAAATTTTTACAATTTTAAGTAATCAGTATAATTATTTTGGTAAAAGGTGCAAAATCAACAACTTGTTTGCTTGATTCTATTAATTTGGTGATTAGAGAATATTTTGAAATTTTTCTGTTAGTATATGGGGCACTGATTACATGTAGTTTAAAAAATAAAAATGTGGCAGCACTCTACGATAAATGTGTTCAAGTCATATGGTCTACATTGGTAGTTTAAACGCCCAATTTTATGCGTTTAGATGGTTTATATGCTTACTGATTTATAGATTTGCTGGCTTTAACACATCTTAACCCTAGGATTCTCGGTAACTTTTTACCACTAAGTTCTCCTCTTGGTCTGGCCAGACCACAATTTGTACAGCTACAACCCCAATTAAATAAAAAGTGAATAAATATATTTTTTATTGAATGTATGCTAATTACTTTAGATTGTACAAATTTATTATATAATTTTATTATATCATTATTTTATTTCATATGCAATGTAGTCTTTAATTTCGCACTTGCTATTTCGCATCTACCACAGCTGAAAAGAGATTGAACTAAGCGCATAATGGGCCGTAGTTTTCTGATTTGATTCAAACTTGATTCATTCGATTAAGAACATGTAATTTCTAGAATTCACGTATCTGTTTTTTTTAACTTTTTGTCCTATTTGAAATATCTTTCAAGGAAAACCCGAAAAGAGAGTTTAACTTGCATTGACTTATTAGCCCTTATATGTTTCGCAATTTATGCACATAATTATATTTTACTAACCATGAATATTTGATGCGCTGGCTGGCATTCGTTAAAGGGATTTTTTATTTGGTTTATAAGGTCATTAAAATGTCATTGATTTTATGTTTAACAAAACATACATTCAAAACGCCAAGGATGTATAACATTGGTTTTGCCTTGAATTTTAAAAAAGATAAAAGGAGAATAAACTAACTTTTCTAAAGCCTATAGTGCTGGCTTTAACACATCTTAACCCTAGGATTCTCGGTAACTTTTTACCACTAAGTTCTCCTCTTGGTCTGGCCAGACCACAATTTGTACAGCTACAACCCCAATTAAATAAAAAGTGAATAAATATATTTTTTATTGAATGTATGCTAATTACTTTAGATTGTACAAATTTATTATATAATTTTATTATATCATTATTTTATTTCATATGCAATGTAGTCTTTAATTTCGCACTTGCTATTTCGCATCTACCACAGCTGAAAAGAGATTGAACTAAGCGCATAATGGGCCGTAGTTTTCTGATTTGATTCAAACTTGATTCATTCGATTAAGAACATGTAATTTCTAGAATTCACGTATCTGTTTTTTTTAACTTTTTGTCCTATTTGAAATATCTTTCAAGGAAAACCCGAAAAGAGAGTTTAACTTGCATTGACTTATTAGCCCTTATATGTTTCGCAATTTATGCACATAATTATATTTTACTAACCATGAATATTTGATGCGCTGGCTGGCATTCGTTAAAGGGATTTTTTATTTGGTTTATAAGGTCATTAAAATGTCATTGATTTTATGTTTAACAAAACATACATTCAAAACGCCAAGGATGTATAACATTGGTTTTGCCTTGAATTTTAAAAAAGATAAAAGGAGAATAAACTAACTTTTCTAAAGCCTATAGTACACGGCATGTAAAAAGACACATGCGCATGTGGTTCTGACGTAATTTTGACGTCAATGCAAAGCCACAATAAACATTGCGTGTTGTGTGATGACGTCAAAATTACGTCAGAACCACATGCGCATGTGTCTTTTTACATGCCGTGTACTATAGGCTTAAGGTTTCATTTTTTCATTAATAATATTTATATATTCAGTTGGATGATCGACGAAGACATATTTCTCTTATAATTTCTCTCAGATTTATCGATGTCTGATGTGTTGAATCAAGTAAATGGGAAGCAACATTTTGGTACAGGACCGCATTTTTTTATTGCTTAAAATATTTGTATTTGATCAAAAGACTTTCTTTAATTTCGCAGTTTGTAATAAGAATTCCATATACAAAATAACATAAAAATGTAAGACTCAATTTAAAATAAACTTAAGTTATTTTACATAATTCTAACATACCAGCCGCTTTTAATGACGGTGAGGGTAAAACGTCAAAGACCTCTGAAGAGATAGTGTGGTTACTATCGAAATGCATCAGATCAACCTATCCGTGAAAGCCTGGGTTCAATTCCCAGCTCTGTCAAGAATGAAAAATTATCAATAAATTATAATTAAATTCATGTTATAAAATTCCTTCCTTCATTAAAATAATTTAATGAAAATTAAATTTAATGAAAATATAAAAATTTGAATTATTTAAAATAATTATTTTGTAAAATAAAAACTTAAATGTTGAAAACACGGTACAATTTCAAAGTATATATTTTGATTTATAATTTTTCGTTAAATTATTTTATAATTAAAAAAAAAAACACAAAAAAAACTTTATTGAAAATCATGCGGTATTTTACGAAAATAAAAATCACTAACATAATTGTTTCGTTAAATGTAAAAAATTTTCTAATATTTTTCAAAATAAAATTCCTACAAAATATTTTCTTTAGTTTCCTTGAATTAAATAGCACGAAAGTATTTTGTAAAACATACAAAATTTTGTAATATTTACGAATAATAGGACTTCGACAGAATTCTTTACTTTCATAAAATTAAAAAAATGCTTGAGTGTGTAAATATTTAGTACAAAAATGTGGTAGGAAAATTTCTTTTGAAAATGTACTCGTACCATGGGGTTTTTTGAGTGTAGTCAAATTGAAAAAATTTATTTTATTTGATAACAATGACTTATTCAAAAAACTTTAAATTATTTATTTAGCTCATAAATACAACATCTTATGAACTAAAGTATTTGAAATATTTTATGATTGAATTGATAATCGCAAGAACAAGAAAATAAATGAAAAATAAATTAAATAAATGCAAAATGAAACATGATATTTATCATGTCAAGTACTGACGTCAATGCCTTATGAAATATTTATATGAAATATCTTTTAATAACAACTCAAAGATATATTAAGTTTAACTATCTAATTTTGCTCTAACAAGTTTAAAGACATTGTATAAATGAATGTTAACAAACTGAATAATAACAAACATAAATTATTTGTGTTCAGTGATTAATAGCCAGACAGACTGACTGGCAATCAGTTTATTGTGCTAACTCGCCCTACCCGCTTTTGTAAGTTCATTTTTGAAAAATTCATGAAAATACCTGTGATTTTATAGTTTTCGATTTAATTTATATGGGCCAATTTTTTATATGGTATGTGGAAAAAACTATTGTACTTTTTGTCTCTTAATTTATGGCCACTTTTGTTTCAGGAATTTTTTTATAGACTGCAATTTTCATTGGCTTGCAGATTTATTTTCCAGGAAACTTTGACTGTTTATGTGAATAAATTTTATAAAGAATTATGTGTCGAAAGGAAAGTTTTTTTTTGTATTTCCATTATTGAAAATAAATATTCCAAGAACATTAATTCTTAGATATTATTTGATGTATGATATAAAAGACAAGAAAAAAATTTTAAAAAATAAGTATTTGTTGCTAATAAACAGGGTAAAGTTTTTTAATCATTTTGTTTGGAAAACATGTTGAAGCAGGTTTCGCCAAGTGTTTTGAGAAAAGTCTTCATTTGTATATAAGTGCATAATTTGCAATTAAAAGCCATTTTCTTAACAAAAATATAATTTTTTGTTATATGCGAATATACTTTGATCTTTGACGATTTCTGTATCCTTAATAATTACACTGTGCAAGAAATTGACACTTTTTTTCGTGACAAGCTGGGCACTTGGCGTTTTAATATAACTCTGGTACGCTGAATCCAGTGGTGCCCGCGGTTTTTAAAGATTGGCTCTGGTTTTCGAGATATACCAATATTTCGAAAATGGAGGAGGTTGCACAACATATGTTCGCGTAACGCAAAAACGCTTTAGCTTATATAAAAAAACTTAAAAACCGAAACTCCGCAATAAAATTTCCTTTAAGAAAAATAAAATTTCTTTCTAATATCTGCAGTTGTTTTAGAAACATAATTTTTTTTTTGGAAAAAAAAATAATATTTTTTACAAAATTTCGAAATTTTTGTTTTTTAAAAATTCATAATAAATTGGAAAATGCACCTAGGCTTCTAATTTTTTGCAGACATATAAAAACCAAAGCTGCAAACAAAACAAGCCATAAATGATTAAAATCTTTTAGCAACTATATTCACAAAAGTCGAAAAATTTTAATTAATTTAAGAATTTCATAAAACGCAATATTTGTATGGGAGCCCCCCTAAGGGATGGTGATAAAGGGAAAGTATAATTTAAGAAAATGTTAAGAACAGAAAACTAATGGAGGTCAGTCATACATTTTACCCCTCTAGGGGCAACTCCATTTTGTATGGAAGCCCCCTTAAGGAATGGAGATAGCGGGTGGGTATGTTAGAAATAAATGATTGAGATGAAAAATAAAGTGGGGTTGGTCATACATTTGAACCATCTAGGGGCATCCTAGGCGCTGCAGGGGCCAAATTTAACAATTTCATTAAACGGCCATTTTTGTATGGGAGCCCCCCTAAGGGGTGGAGATATATGGCAACTATGTTTTAAGAAAATGTGGCTTGTCTAGGGGCGCTGCAGGTGCAAAATTTAAGGCTAGGGTGCTACGCGTATAAAAAACAAAGTTCCAAGCAAAATAAGCTATAAGTGATTAAATTCTGTCTACAACTTTTGATTTTTTAAGAAAATATGAAATTTTTTTTATTTTTTATAATAACCAAACTTAAAAATTTTAAAACATTTATTTTTGTTGTTAATTAGTTAAAGTTTTTATTTAGAAATTTATTCTTCTTCCTCCTGCAGATTCCAACAAATATCCCCTAATAGCGAATCAAGTTGTTTGCCGCTATACCAGTGTTCGAGCCTGGCTGTTACTTGGTGCAACCTCTCGCCATGTTCATCAGACTCGGCTGGTAATTGTTCATTAAATTTTTCGGCATGGTAATGCAAAAAATGTATTTTAAACGACATTCTAACGTTTAAGTTTTTAAATGCGGTTAGCATATTTTTGATTAAAATTTGCCAGTTTTCAGACCGATGATTTCCTAATACATTTTCTATTACTGATTTCACACAATTCCAGACCAATAGCTCGATATCATTCAATGCAACCTCAAAACGACGAATGTCCGGTCCATTAAGAATTCCTGTAAAATAAAAACATTATGATATGAAATATAAATCTAATTTAATAAAGTAGTTAGAGTTCATACCTTCTTTTACTTTCACGCCGCTTAATCGTGGAAAAATTCGGCGTAATTCGGCAAATGCAACACCATCTGGGCTCAATGCTTTTATAAAATTTTTTACAATACCCAGTTTGATGTGGAGTGGAGGAAGCAAAATCTTTTCTATCGGCACAAGTGGTAATTCAATAACATTATTTCTATGCAATCTGCTTTCCTCACGTAAAGCCCAATCCCGTGTATTGTACTGGTCGCCATCGAAGCGCGTATTCCATAAGCACATATTTTAAGTATAGCCCAATTGCATGCTTCTTAAGAGATACCACTTTTAAATCTGCGTATGATGATGATTAATGATTGTAATTCTCGTAACCATTAGAAAATTCTATAAAAACTTAAAACTAATTAAACAGAAAAGTTTTTAGTTCAAAAAAATAAAGTCGCTAGATGCTCCTTCTCTGGAGTAGCAACTCCCGATCTGTGCTAACAAAATTGGGCAAAAAATCAAAGTCCTTTTAATAACACTGTAGCACATTGTTATGTCAATGTATAAATTTCGAAAAATGATAAACAAATCAATATAATAATTACATATGACTTACAACAACTGTTTTTCACCTAAATGCCCAACTCGCTGCTTCTAAATAAATGGATCAAAAACAATTGGTGTTTTGTCGCAAATTTCCTTTTCCTGCCAAACGACCTTCCGCAAGAAAATTATACGAGTATTAATGGTATCAAATTTAATTATCTGTTAATGCCACAACTCCTTAGCATAAACTACAATATCCTTTCATGGGGACACCAACAAAAAACCAATTATTTTCTCTCTTAATCAAATTTAAATGTCTCATTGTGTCATTGCTGCTTAAGAACACGGTTTGTCCAGCTGTTTCTCTTTCAGTCTGATTGTGTTTAATTAACATTTATTACTATTATCTTTTTTTTTATTATAAAAATATAAAGGAACTGTAATTTATGGTGAGTATTATGTTCTTCATGGCATAAGAAACCTGTATCTGTATCTTTGTGTTCATGTGTTTCCAGATAAAATTGTAATGCTATGAATTGTACAGTAAAACATGGAAATAATGAACACCAGATATAACGAGCGCCACCTAGCGCTCCCATTAGTTTAACCTAAAAATTTCTAAAAATTACATCTCTTATAGCGAACTCTGCAATAAAGAATAGTTTTTTGATCCCTAATAACCAGTGCTGCCACTTTCTGAATAATTATTTAAGATCTATATTGTTGTCAAATTCTTTGGATAATTTTTCAACCATTGGATTTTTGTGTAATTTTATTTAATACCCAAATTAGAATATGTAATTATATTTTAAGTTTCTTTTTTCCGAAAAAAAAACTTTTGGCAGCTTAAGCGTTATATCGCCTCATAAAATGGAAAAGGGCGTAACAGCAAAAAAAATCGAAATAGAGTTTTCGACTTTATTTAAAAAATTTAAACGCCAAATGCACATTTTTGATATTTATTTTGTAGTTTTTTGCTTCTCCTGTAAAAATTAAAAAGTATTGTTACGCCCTTTTGCATTTTAGGTGACGATATATAAGTTGTTGTATCAATACTTATAAATTATGTAAGCAAGACTTTTGGTATATGGTTGGTTTTGAAGGTCCTGAAATATTTCTGCTTTTTCTCAGTACTTTCGTTTTTCCTGCATTTATACTTAATCCTGCCCTGGCTGCGCCTTGTACAACTTTGTCTAGTTTGTGTGCATGTCCGTGTTATTTTGAAACAATGTTGAAGAGCAATGGAGGCATAAAGGATCTCTGCCTAATACCTTTAGAGGTTCTGCGGCTTAGTATATTATCATTGAGGATTCGGCAATTTGCTTCCCTATATAGAGCTTTGATGAGGTATTCTAGCAATCTTCACATGCCAGTGCGGCCAATATAACTTCGTGCGAGAGCGTATCCAACACTATTTCGAAATCTATAAATATTAGATACAGGGTGGCTGATGAATTTTGCAAGAATTTTGCTACATTAGGAAACTGATTTTTTTTTTTTTTTTTTGTTTTGTAATGCATGGAATTTATTCATTCCTCTTTTCATTTGAAAGACAATCATATTGTATTAAAAACAGTTTAATTAGTCTTAAAGATAATTGAATTTAAGTCCCCGCCCTTATGTCAGGTGACCTCGGTAGCCAAGGGAAGGTTGAGTTTCTTGAAATGAGCCTGTTAGGAAATTTTCTGCGTAATTCGGCCATAACCGGATGAGCTCTGTGTGCAGTTGCACCATCTTGTTGAAACCACACAGAGCTGAAAGTAATTCTCTTTCGGCGTAGTTCCGGATAGAAATATTCTCAAGTAACGGTCACCAGTAGCCGTAAAGCTGTGTCCGTTTTGTTCAAAGAAGTATGACCCGCAATACAGCGTGAAGAAACTGCACACCCTACTGTGATGCGAATTGGATGCAATTTCCTTTCATGCAGTATTTCTAAATTGGAACTATTTAATAGAAGATTACCTCGATCCATAAAATCGTATTTCTTTGCTTTTGTAACTCCTTATCAGTCCAGATAACCTTTAACATAAATTTGAAAGGGGTCGGCTTTTATCAGCTCCTACGGTATCCCGCCAATTTCTTATGTTTGTTTATTGATACATTTAACAATTTACGCAATCTGTTGATTTTCCTTACTGTATGTGTGTGATACAAAGCTGCATATTGAATTTGCTTTGGTTACATTCCTAGAGCGCATTCTCGGGCAATAGTCCTCCCATAGTTCTTCTCTAGATGTAAAAATCTCGTCATTATCGTTCTTTATTGGGTTTTCAGATTCCGTCGTTACTTATATGACAGACTAGAATTTTTGGACTCTTAGAGTTCGTTTTAACCGTGTTCTACTGTAGCTATTATTATAATTATTATTATTGTTTCTGTTGTTGCTTGTGTCTTGTTTAGTATTGTTAAATGTAATTTCTTCCCAGTTGTTAGTTTTGCTAGTACTAAAACTTATTTGTATTGTCTTACATTACTACGGTAGTAAATTAATTATAAGAGTGAGTTTTTCCTCGTTTATAATACATATTATTACAATTTTACTATTTATTTATAAAGAGTAAGACCTGGTTCATACACATCAAGTTTACCTGATCATTTTGTTTTATCAATTTTGTTATTCTTTATATTAGGAATATGAAATGAAAAGAAAAAAATAAATTTGCTTCCATCCCTCTCTCCCAAAAACTTAAGCCATGACGAGTCATACCTACTGTGTGTGAACCAGGACCAAGATATGCTTTATGAAAGACAACAGTGACGTTATTACACCAAAACATTTAAAATTTTGCTTTATAAATAAATAATGACCTCTTTTATGTTTGTTAAGACAAAAGAACAATACATATGAAATATAACGCAAAAAACTAAATGTTTAGATTAATTATATTATAACGTTTTCTACCTTCTTAAAATATTTTGGTTTATTTCAATAGAATAAGCCGTGACTTGTTCTTATTGCAAATCATTGTTCCAATTTAAAGTTTTAAGTCTCCTTACTCTAGAAATTGTGTAAGTTCTTTTTATCAAAATTTAGTAAAAATAGGTTTTCATATACGAGTATTTTTGATATTTTAGAGAAAAAACGTGTTTAGAGATAAATAAAAGTTATCAAAGATTTTTTTTGCTGTTTGTTTCAAATTATGTTATTAGCTCATAAAATTAGTTTTTTCGCATAGAAAATTACATTAAGTATATAAACTAAATAAGGCTTTATATTTTCGAATAGGAAATCTTTTCTATTTTCTAACAAAAAAATTATTTATTATTTATCGTTTTTATACAGTTCATCATTTACACATATTTCTCTAAACAGAAAATGCATTTTTAAAGGAAAACTCACTTAATATCTTTAGCCTGATCAATAAAAACTATTTAACTTGCATCGAAAGTGCACGTATACCAGTGATGTTATACGTAGGGAAAAATCCCTATTAGTAGGGATTTTTTTTCCAAAAAAATGGCCGTAGGGAAAATAAGGATATATTTGGCAATCTTTTTCGATTTGTCCTAACAAAGTAATACAGTTGTTGTTCAACAACATTACAAATTGTTAAATTTCTTTGATTGATCGATTACCGCCATTATAACTTTGATATAAAAGTAAATTTGTGAATTTCTCTTTTACAAGCATTACATTTTTAGAGCAATAAATAGATAACTTGATAAAGAAGGGCATCAAAAACTATTGGAGTAGTCACCAAAATGAAAAATTTTAATGAAAATTTCATTTCCCCCTTTAAACGAAATTTGCTTATTTAGATTTATCACTGCCACATGCCAATACAGATAGAGAAATATTTTATCCATCATTGACGCTCGCACTAAGAAAAGAAATTAGCTAAAGCCATGTTTTACACCTTTAAAATATTTGACGTCCAACACGTAACCACTTCATAAAAAAAATTATTTCCTTTTGTCATACATATTTTATAATTTTGTTGTTGCTTTCTACAGGAATTCATATACCGTTTTTAAATTTTCAACGCCACAAGCTATGCAGCGTTTGCAAAATATTTATGACATTGTTTGTGCTCTCAATGTAATTCTTTGGCGTTCCGTTGCGTTTTACATGATTAGGGAATAACTTTTATGTGCCAAAATCTTAATTTTTATTGAATTTTTTAATACTTAAAATTTATATTTAAGTTATATTTTTTATTGCAAATAAATCTTATTTTTGACTTTAATTTACTTTTTGGCAAGCAATGATTATTCAAAATATTTATTTTTTACTTGATATATGACGATTATTTCTGGATTTTTATATTTTGCTTAACAAAAACCATTATTTTTTTTCCTTAAGTTTTATTTTTATTCGACCTTTAAAATTCAATATTAAAAGAAAATACTCAAGCTCGAGGTCTTTGATGCTGAAACGTGAAGAGCTATTACTCCTTTTTTGTAGTTTATGTAAAATTTTCATCAACCATTCCCTGATGATGATATTCAAAGAATATCGAAATATTGGAAACAAATAAAGAACATTTAACATACAACAGACCTCGAGCTTAAGTATTTTCTTTTAACATTAAAACCATTATTTTTATATATTAAGTTTAAACGAAATTTGCAGATTCACATCTCAAGCCTTTTATACAATTATATTATAAAAGTTAAGCTTTGGTTTAAGACACAATACTAAAATAATAATGATTATTTTTATGCAAAATATAGAAATCAAACATCAGCATGAAACTTTATAATGATGTTCGTGAAACCTTCATAATAATTTTGTATTCGCTTCGTTTGTATTCAGTAAGATGAATAACTATGAAACGAAAGCAACAAACACTCGATATTTTAGAGACGAGTAAGATGAAGTTAATTTGTTTACTTATACGAGAGAATATGAGCACTAACAACTATGAAACAAAACAACCTCTGAATAAATGTCGAATAAGTTCATGGAAAAACACATTGATTTTAAAGTCAGTATTGCCAGTTGAAGGAAAAGATAACATTAGGAAAGGTAAAAAAAAACCAAAATAACCATGAAGAGTAAAAGCAACAAGAGCTGTGCTCATTTACTAAAAATTGTTACGAATTTGTAACAATTGTTACTGGTCATTAACCCAAAAAATTTGCAAGTTTAGAGCGTCAAAAGAGAGAAAAAAATTGAGAGACAAAAAAATTCTTGCAAATTTTTGCTGGTAAAATTTTTACTTGCAAGAATTTTTGAAACAGCTGTTTCATGTTTTTGTTTACAAAACAAACTTTTTCAAAAGAAGTTTCAAATAAGGATACTTTGCAAAATGTATAAGCTAATGTTGATTTTTAAAACTATTAAAAAAATTTATGCGATAAGAAATCATACTTTTGTTTAACTTAGGACAGATATTTTGATATTTTTATTGCTAAAAAAAATAACGAACTTGTTAAAAAAAATCCCTTTTTTATTTTTTTAACCGATCAGGTGTTGTTATTAGTACTGTGAGTTTATTTGCAAATTAAATTATTAACAAAATTAAAGATTCTTATTAATTATAAAACAATTTGAGATATTCCCATTGTTTACTTCATGACCGTCTTGTTTATTATGAAACAAACACCAAAGAAATGCATTTGGACCAAATGAAATTGCCATAAAGAGAGAATATCTAAAATTATTTTATAATTAACAATCATTTAACCCGCTATCTTGCTACCTTTCTTTCGTGGCCATATTTAAACGCCAAAGTTTATGGTTCTAAGTTTAAAAAAAAAAATTCCATCATTATAGTTTCTCCTCATTCACTCAGGACCCTGAACCTATCATTTTATGTTTCTGATATCTATTATAGCAAATTAAAAAGGTACCACTTGTAGATCGATCATTTCAGTCGGTCGTGCTCGATGAGAAAAGACGTGTTTCTTTTAACTCCGCATACGGTTCTTTTTTTTTAACATAAATTAGTTAATTTAACAAGCGAATTTGGACGCTCAATATAAAAGTGAACAATAAAAAAAATAAAAAAAAAAAAAAAAAAAAAAAATTAAGAAAAAAAAATACAAGTAAAAAAATTTACCTACATATGTATGTATGTACGCACATACATACTTGCAAATAATCTGTGCAAAAAAAATATTTATTCTTTTTTTCTTTTATTATCTCGGTGTAACAACATTATACATAATAAAAAGAGCACAGTTAACAAAAATTAAAATTAAAAAAACGGTGAAAAAAACAAAAACAACTCTATATGAGTAATAACAATGAAACAACAACAAAAATAAATGATACTCATGCTAGTGTAAGCAATGTGGAAATAAATACAACAACAGAAAACAATACAAGCGTTACCATTGACAACATAAACTCGAACAAAGACGTAATGGAAAACAAACAAGAAAAAATTTGTCAAAAACCACAAGTGCAAGTTGGTATGGACAGGTATGTAACAGTGCTTAAACGTGGTCGCAGCCCTGCCTCTTCAGCTGTAGCCTCTGCCTCGAAAGTTCCATCTTTTGATAGAATAAACTCGCAAAATCGTTTTGCAATTCTGGAGGATGAATCTTCTGAAGCACCTAACGTCATAAAAACGTCAAAGCCACCCCCGATATATCTTAGAGAGCAAAACTCAAGTGAGCTTATAAAAAGTTTAATCTCGGTGATAGGTGAAAATTCGTTTTACGTAGCTGCAATCAAGCGTGGTAATATAAACGAAACAAAAATACAGGTTAATCACGAGAATGATTTTCGCAAAATAATTAATAAGTTTGAAGCACTTAAAAAAAGCTTCTATACATACCAACTGAAAAGCAGCAAAGGTCTTCAGGTTGTGATAAAGGGCATTGACTCATGCGTGGACCCAGACGAAATAAAAACATTTTTAGAAGAAAAGGGCTTCAAAATAAAAAATGTTACAAATATTAAAAATAGGGAAAAAAATCCCCAACCACTATTTCGAGTGGAGTTAGAGCCCGGCGATGTTAAGCTAAAAAAAAATGAAACGCATCCCATTTACAGTTTAAAATACATTCTGTACAGAAAAATCACGATAGAGGAGCCGCACAAAAGAAATGGGCCCGTTCAGTGTTTAAACTGCCAAGAATTTGGTCATACTAGGGCATACTGCCATTTACCCCCTGTTTGCGTCGTATGTGGAGAATTACATGGTACCGTCCGGTGCGATAAGTCCAAAAATGACCCTAACGTAAAAAAATGTAGCAACTGTGGTGGTAACCACACTGCCAACTATAGAGGATGCCCGGTATATTCGATTGTCAAGCGTTCTGTTGGACAGAAACTTAATCCCCCTCAAACGCAGGCAACTAATCAAGGAAACACGTACGGCGTCCAAATGCCTCAGCCAAATAATAACAGAACCTCGTACGCTAATGTATTAAAATCTAATCCTATGCAACTGCAAGGTGATGTACCAAATAACGACGAAATTCCCATTTCTAATTTAACTCGGCTAGAAAAAACTATGGAAACATTAGTGCAAACAGTTAACAATTTTACTAACACAATGGGTAACATGATGCAAGAAATGTTAAGAATGCAATCGATGTTATTGCAAGCTGTACTAAACAAGCCATGAACTGTTTAAAAATTTGCTTTTGGAACGCAAACGGCATCCGCCAACATAAAAATGAACTAGAATACTTCCTTAAAAATAAACAAATTGATGTTATGATGGTTTCTGAAACTCATCTGACCTCAAGAAATACGTTTAAAATCAATGGTTATATATTATATGATACCAAGGACCCTCGAGACAGAGCTTGTGGCGGTTCTGCCATTTTGATAAAGAACCGAGTAAAACACTACTTAATGAGTGATCATCGTGAAGACTATCTCCAAGCAACGAACATTTGCGTTGAGGAACTAAATCGAAACATAGTAATTTCATCATTATACTCCCCACCTAGATTTTCTATATCAGAAAGCCAATATAATAAATATTTCAAATCATTAGGACCTTGCTTCCTGGCTGCTGGCGATTATAACGCTAAACACACTTTCTGGGGTTCACGACTTATTACACCTAAGGGTCGTGTTTTGTTTAACACAATTTGTAAAATGGATCTAAATGTGGTCGCGAGCGGACAACCAACATATTGGCCTTCTGATCAGCAAAAAGTTCCAGATGTTATCGATTTTGGAGTGGTTAAAAACATCCCCGTAGAAACGATTTATGTTGAAGCTTCCTTAGAACTATCTTCTGATCACACACCTACAATTCTTACAATAACAAATCCTAATAGAATTGTATCTCCGTCTGATAACTTAGTGACGTCAGCCACTCAAATAAATTGGTTAAAATATAAAAAATATCTCAGTACCCACTGCACTGAAAATATTCCGCTTAGTACACCGGAGAATGTGGATATTTCTATTGTAAATTTTGACAGTTATCTGAAACTAGCTGTTCAACATTCTAGTATAACCCTCAAAAAAACCAAAAATAGTAAAATATATTCTGCAGATGTTGAGCGTCTCTTGACTGAAAAAAGGAGAGCTCGAAGAGAATGGCAATTGCATAGATCCCCTCAACTTAAGAATTTACTAAAAGAGTGCACAAAAAGGCTAAGAAAGTTACTGCAGTCTCAGAAAACGGCTTCCCTGGAAAAATATCTTAAGGAACTTGATGCAACTTCTCAATCAGACTACTCATTATGGCGTGCAGCTAGAAATCTTAATAGACCAGTTATCACTAAACCACCATTAAGAAACTTAAATGGAAGTTGGTCACGAAATGATGAAGAAAAAGGAAATCTTTTTGTTAATCATTTGAAAAACGTATTTACCCCGCATATATCTCCCGATATTGTAGTCGAGTTGCCACCAGTTGCTGTTAGAGCTGCTGTTCCCCTTAGATTTGAGATAAAAGAAATCGAAAAGGCTATTCATAATTTAAACCCTAAGAAAGCCCCTGGTTTTGATAAGATCAGCAACAAAATGCTTTTAGAGCTACCCAGCATAGCAAAGAAAATTATTCTTTTAATTTTTAATGCTATTATACGCCTTGAATACTACCCACAAGAATGGAAAGTATCCTTAGTTACAATGATACCTAAGCCAGGAAAGGATCCTACAAAAGTTGAGTCATATAGACCTATAAGCTTATTGTCTAATATATCAAAGCTGTTTGAGAAGCTGTTAGTGTCAAAATTAACCCCAATTTTAAATGTAAATAGATGTATTCCAAACCATCAATTCGGCTTTAGAAGAGAACATAGCACAATTGAACAAACCCATCGTATAGTAAACGCCATAAGAAAAACCTTTGAAGAAAAAAAATATTGTTCCGCCCTCTTCATCGATGTTTCTCAAGCTTTTGATAAAGTCTGGCATGAAGGCTTATTACATAAATTGAAGCTTAATTTACCAGTAAACACACACAAGCTGTTAGAAAGCTACTTAGTCGGTCGAAAGTTTATTATTAAAGAAGGTGCTTTTATAAGTTCTCCTCAGCCAATTGACGCTGGAGTCCCTCAGGGAAGCATCATGGGCCCACTGTTATACCTAATATATACCTCAGACATGCCAACAAACAACCACACCCTAACTTCAACATTTGCTGATGATACAGCTTTTCTAAGCGTACACGAAAACTGTCATGAAGCATCCCGTTACTTGCAGGATCATATATTTGAACTGGAAAAGTGGTTAAAACAATGGAGGATAAAGGTCAATGAGCAAAAATGCGTACATATAACATTCACCTTGCGTCGGGAGTCATGTCCCCCTATTAAAATCAATAATCAATTAGTGCCCCAGCAATCGCATGTAAAATATCTCGGTATTCATCTAGATCGGCGTTTGACATGGAAATGCCATATAGAAGCAAAACTAACACAAATGAAACTAAAAGCAATTCAAATATATTGGCTTATTGGAAGAAATTCTGTTCTTAGCCTCGACTGCAAACTTCTACTTTATAACTCTACATTGAAGCCAATCTGGTGCTACGGTATTCAGCTATGGGGCACTGCCTCGGCCTCAAATATCGAAAAAATTCAAAGGCGCCAAAATAAACTTCTTCGAATTATCACAGCCGCTCCCTGGTATGTTAAAAACTCTAATATTCACAAGGATCTCAATGTGCCATTAGTAAAAACTATTATTACGAAGTACGCAGCAAAATATTTAAAAAGGCTTGAGTCGCACCCAAATCCACTTGCTCGAAATATTTTAAATGACAGTGGACACTCTAGATTAAGGAGAAGAGATACCGCAGGACTCATCCGAAGGGAAAACCGCTGAACATCTACATATGTGAACAGAAACCGTGAGGAGAAAAATTTTCGTCTAGCATTGGCAGGACAAAAATAAAGTATTAGTATAAGATTTGATTAATTATTGTTAGTTCATATTTAATATATGAAGATTCAATAAATAAATAATGAGAAAAAAAAAAACTTGTAGATCGAAAAAGTAAAATAAAGACATTTAATTTCCCGCATTTCACCATTTTTTATGTTTTTTCTCCCCATTGAAATATACAGAATTCATTTTTGTAGTGGAAGCCCATAATTGAGAACGTATATTGCAACGAACGGAGAAAAATGTTTTGTTAAGAAAGAACCAAAAATAGGTTCACTTTTCACCCCTTAAATATTTGAATTTCGAAAAATAGACAAATTGGTATTTTTTTTGGATAAGTTACGAATGTAAAACAGTTTTTATTTCTATGTTTATTGCCTTTAATTGAAAAATTAATGGTTTAATTTTAATTCTTGTTCAAAACAAAATGAACTACGATACCGTTTTTTCTATTTGTACATAAAAGTTGAATTTAGCTGCCATATATTATAGTGATATAGTGCAACAATTGTTTTTTTTTTTTTTTTTGCTGAATAATTAAATAATAAAATAAATATAATTAAAAACAATAAAATCACTTTCCTTTTTTTGTCCATTTTCCTAACACACTTTAAGAAAACAAAGTGTAGTTTGCTAGTTGTGCTGCCAGTTTGTATAATTGTTTAAATCTGTAAACCATCTATTCAGTAAAATAATTATTCTTCGGTCGTCAAAAAATATTGTTCGGAACGCATGGATAAATCTACGGTTAGTTTAGGAGTTATGAGGTTAGCGAATTTACTCGTTTATACGCTATTTATCCCCTAAACATTCGAATTTCCAAATATTCCATCTTACCTAGAATTTACTCATGAAAGTAGTTTCTTGCGAGTCGCAATGCATCCGGTTCAAATTTCAACCTTATAACTAACGGCGTTTAGGGTGTGCGAAGATGAATCTGTAAGTTAGTCCGTAACGTTGAAAATTTATATACATAAATTGTTAAATTGAATATTTCGTTTTATCTTATAAATACCTTTATTGTTAACGAATTCTTCTTTTACCTCCTAAATAAAAAAAATCCAATTCATGATTTAATTTATTCAACATAAACAAATATTAATTAATTCATTTTTTAATGATGTGCTAATAATCCCAATTTTTGACTGAAAACAATGAAATTTATTGTTGTGGGAAAGCTAGTTTCTATGCGCATTTCGCTGGTTGCTTAGGCCAGCTCGTTATAAATTAATAAAATCACATTATTTTTACCGTAATGTATAAAATTTTCCCAAGTCTTAGAATAATTAATGGGTACTGAAATATTCCTGTATATTCCTCACTACTTTAACTTGCAAATTTTGGCTGGCAAATTTACTTTTTAATTTTTTTTTAAGCAATTTCTTTAAATCCCTACTTACTCTCTCTTTGCAAGTTTCTGCTAGTAAAGTAAATGAACACACCTAAGATTATGGAAAATATTAATATTAAAATAACAAAAAAAAAAAAAAAAAAAACAAACACAAATTTGACTTTGGTTTTAATGTAAATTAATTGTTTTCAATGTAAATTTTAAAATTTCAAATTTTTTTTTTTTATTTTTAAAAACATTCGCTTACTTCAAAAACATTTTCCAGCAATATGTTTTGCTTGGAAGTACATAAAATAAAAAAAATTTTTAACCAAGAAATTCAAAATGTTTTACAAATTTCATATGTATATTACAAAGGAAAGGTGACAAAAGAGAAAAAAAAATAACATGAATTTACAAAAGTGGCAACATTGCTTTAAAGTATTTATTAAAAAAAAAAAATTAGAGAGAGTGAAATCTCAAAAACGGTTTCATTGAACAACGTCTTTGTGTTTGCCATATGAAACGAAATGTATTTGTTAGTAGCATGAATAAAATAAAAGTTTCTTCAGTAATCTGAATTTTATTTGAATACAAACTTCATTGGATAAACAGTTCAGTATGCAGCCCTTTTTATATATCAAGCAACAATAAAAATTATAAAAAATCGATATTTGTCAACAAAAAAATAAAAATTATTCACGGTCCAATTTAAGTATTATTCAGAAAATAAAGAGCAAAAGTTGATATATTTATAACGATTAAATCGTAATTTTTATGAAATTTAAAGAAAATACGGTATGTTGGCATCCCTATTTAACACCAATGGCTTTATTTGCATTATCATTAAATAGATGTGGGGATTTTTGTAGGGACAACTTTTTGAGCGTGTAGGAAAATATTGGGATTTTTATCGGGCTGCGTGGGGACTTTTCAAAAATGTATATTACATCACTGCTGTATACATTCTAAATTTAATTTAAATTCTGCAAATTTAGTTTTAATGGAATAATTTTTGTAGACTTAAATTTGAAATGATGCTTACATAAAATTTTTTGTTAAAAACTGAAATTGTATTATATTGGGATGCCTTAATGCGGCATATGGATAATATAAGCGAAATACGAGACAAGTTTAACTTTTTTATACACCAAACTAAAATTGCACAAGTAGGAATTCCTTAAAGCGTTAAAGGCTTATAACCAGTGTGGACATAAGTTACATGTGTTCCAAATGAAACTAACGTAAATGTGTTTAAGATTTTACATCAACCATTTATAAAGTAGTTATTTTATTTTCTTCAGTTCCTTAATAGAGAAGACATGCATGCTTTTGGTAAAATTTAAATTTTTTATAAAATTTATATCAATCCACTAATTAAAAACAAGAAAGAAAGGTCAAGCCCGACCATTTGATACCCTAGACCACAGCATATTAAGACCAATTTTCGAGAGTGTGCACTATTTGGGACCCATGGCCAATCACGGACCCGGCAAAACTAAATTATTTTAAGACGTTAAGATCTATATAGAGTGCTGCATATATTATACATTGTATATGTTATTCACATTACTTACATTTTGGCCTACATTATGCCATAAGTGGCACAATGGTTTCAATTAAAATAAGGCGCAATTTTCATTAAAAAAACGTTATATTTAAACAAAACAACATTGTACAATATTGACAACACATGTTGCAGTACATCTACTTCTATTCGTTGTGCAATAAAAATCAAAAGTCTTTTGATTTTTGCCAATATATTGTGCCACGTTCGAATATCACATAGACATTGGCAATATAACTGTACAATTCGAATATTACCAACATATCGACATGCATTTTGTTCATCTTAAGGCGATTTTTGAGATGGGGTTTATATGGAACCTATGGTCGATTCTGGACGCGCAATGCAGTGCACAATAACTTGTGAACAAAATTTTGAGCAAAATGACATTAATATGGCAATAACACTACGAATCACGTTGAATGAAAGGTGAAACAACAAGAATTTAATCAAATTGATTTGAGTGCGAAATAATAGTAAGAAGAAGCTTCAGAGACAACATATGTATTTATTTAAGAATAATTCTAAGCACTTGCCCGCGGAAACACAAAAAGAAAGAATATTATTATATATTTTCCTGCAACACATATTTCACTTTTTTTTTGCATTTCCCTTTGTTGACAGAAGCAGTCAGATATTAAAATCAAAGGAAAAAACTCGCCAAGCTAAAATTTCTGTTTTTTAATCCATTTTAATACCTTGCATTATAAAAAAATTCTTTATTACTTTTCGCAAAAATGTTAATGTACGAGTAAGTTCGGTTTACTTTGGCTAAAATCTATATGTGTTTGTGTTGGTAATAAAACAATTTCAAGATACATAAATATTTTACAACCCTTTTTACTCTTTTCGAACTCTTCTTTTAATCGGAAAATTTTGTCAGTCCCTTAGGTGTCCACTTAAGAGAGAGAACATTGTATAACCAAATTGGTTGGTTGATGGGTCCCCGCATGTAATGAAATTTTTTGCTGGATCCATGAATACGAACAAAATTTGAACACTTGATTTACTACATATACCATTAACAATAAAATAAATCAATATTTGATTTAAAAAATTTTAAGATTTAGGTAACAGATGTCTTTGTTTTGTTAAAATCTAGAACAATGTCTGTCAGTTAAAATTTTTATGGCTGACAAAATTAAATATACAGATGACTGAACATAATAAATTTATTTTCTTTACTTCAAATACATTTTCTATTGAATGAACAGAAAAAAATACCCGCTGCACATTGTTACGAATCCCGAATCTAGTTGGACAAAAAAAAAATATGTTAGCAGTTCAAAAAAAGAAATTAAATAAAAGTGGATTTCTGGATAGCTAAGAGAGCCTGTTCTAAAAGTACTGGAAATTTTTTTATTATCGATCTCAGGTTTTATTGAAGCGTGGCCTGAAAAATAGAGTTAATTACAATAACTTGTATGCCAAGCGAGAAATTTTACACATGTTTGAGCATTATAAGTTTTTTAGTTACAAATGATAAAATATTTTAGTAATATATATTTATTGGATAAGATTAATAACTTTTGTTTGTCTTCGACCAAATAGCCCGCGCGACCTCGGCGGCACACCTCCATCCGATGGTTCAAATTTTCGATGGCACTGAGGCATAATTCAGGTTCTATGCCGTTAATTTAGCTTTTGAATTGTTCCTGGTTTATCGACGTGCACTTTTTCTTTCAAATTACTCCAAAAAAAAAGAAGTATAACGGTGTCAAATCACATGATCTTGGCGGTCAATTGACATCGCCAACACGTGAGATAGCACGGCCATCATCTCACGATAGCGAACACCATTAACAGTAACTGCCTGGCTGGCCTCATTTTGAAAAAACTATGGCCCGATGATGCCGCCAACCCATAAACCACACCAAAAAGTCACTCTTTGCGGGTACATTGGCTTTTCGACAATCACTCTTGGATTATCATTCGCCCAAATACGGCAATTTTGCTCATTGACGAATTCACTGAGGTGAAAATTTGACCATGAAATTGAAAAATGTCAAATGAAATGCAGAAAAAAACTCGAGGTTTAGGTGTGGTTCACATTCAACATTGGCTCTTAAAATTTAACCACCCGTTACATCTAAGACCCCATAAAGTATATTTTTCTGGCTCCTTGAGTAATTCCAAGTCAATATAGCCATGTCCATCTGTTAAAAATATGCTAACTTTCGAAAATAACAAACTTTATCTCAAATTACTTGCAGTTATCCTAAGCAGTTTGGGATTGAAAATCGACTCAGTAGGATCAGAACTATGAATCAAAATGTTGAACCACCACCCTAAATTGATAATTTTAAAACAAAAACTAACATAAATGGTGGAATAATGCACGGAATGATGTTAAATGTTGCACGAATTCGCTTTATACGCCTGAAAATCATACTGTTAAATTCCGTGAAGATAGGTCCATAATTCAATATAGGCTCCATATAATCCCTAATCGCGGAAAACAGTTTATTACGCCAAAAACCACATACATTCGCCTAAAACTGTAACAGATAAAGATATTGCGGTAAATTTCTTCCAACTTAGATTCATATGGCCAGAAAAAATATTATGCAATTTTTTGTTCAGCCTTCTGAAATTCACTGTTAACGCTAAAACTAATTTCACTGCTGTATTGAAATTTATTAAAATATATTTTTTGTAATACCAGAAATCATTATCATTAAATCCTAAAAATAAAATTAGTTCGGCTGAAACTGTTGCGAATCATGATATTTTACTCAGTTCTAACAAGAATCGCATAAAACTTTTTGATTGTCGGTCAATAATTTAATATAAGTCTAAACCTCAACCAATTTGAATGCTGACATTCGTTTTTTGAAGATTAGTTAATAATATATATGTAGATGTCATATAGAGCCCACTCCCACTTGGTGGAGGGTATCAAAGATATTTGGCTGTGCCGAATCTTTGATAGCACTCTAACTTGGTTCGCTATACTTTCGTATACCGATAAAAATGCCAAAATCTCTTAATTGTTATATATGAGCGCTTTTTTGATGTTTCCTTTAATTTTCACTATATTCTATGAACATCTATCTATATATATTAGAGCGACTCAAAAAAAAAAGTGATTTTGTTACCCCTCTGAAAATAAAGGCTGATATATTTTATGATGATTCCCAAAATATTTTGGTTCTAGCGTTGACCATCCGTGAGCTGGACCATTTTTAAAAAAGGTCTTTTTTCAGTTTTTCTAATTTTTTTGTACTTTTCTCCAAGACGACATAAATAAAATTTGGTATCTTCGAAAAGAGTTTTTGAAGCAGCATCCAATGGTATATAAAACTTGACCACTTGCGAACTACTTATTGAGATATTAAGCTAAATACATATTTTCGTTTCGGGTTTTCATACAAATTCTACGTCTGTGGAAGTAAAGTTCTGCTTTTCAAATTGAATCTGTTTTTAAATAATGTTAATTTATTTTTTTTCTTTGTAATTATTCACATAAAACGCGAAAATCGCGATGTATTTTATCTCTTATTCATATATAGGCGATATGGGTATAAAAATTTTTCATTTTTCAATTTATCAAAATCTGAAAAATACAATAAAAAAATATAAAATTAATAAAAAAAATACGTAGCATTTGTATGAAAACCCGAAACGAAAATATGTATTTAGTTAAATATCTCAATAAGTAGGTCGAAAGTGGTAAATATATACCATTGGATGCTGTTTCAAAAATCCTTTTCGATGATAACAAATTTTATTTATGTCGTCTTGGAGCAAAGTACAAAAAAATTCGAAAAACTGAAAAAAGACCTTTTTTAAAAATGGTCCAGTTCACGGATGGTCAACGCAAGAACCAAAGTATTTTGGGAATCATCATAAAACATATCAGCCTTTATTTTCAGAGGGGTAACTAAAACACTTTTTTCGGCTCCATAAAACTTGAGTCGGTCTAATATATATAAAATAGGATGTGTGTATGTATGTATGTAACGTATGGACTCCAAAACGGCTGGGCCGATTTTGATGAAATTTTCAGGGAATCTTCAGAATATTCAGGCGGGTGACACTGTGAAGTCTGATTTCTGATTTTCTGGGGGCGGAGGGGCGTGGCAAAATCCATAACTTGAGAGCGGCTTGACCGATTTGAACGATTCTTTAAAATGATCGCCATGGTCCAACTTAGGTTTTTACGGAAAGAAAATTTTGCCCCGCCCACTTTTTTTGATTTACTTAAAATCAGAAAACGGCTCCATCGAGTTGACTAATTTTTCTTTCAAATGTTCGTATTAATCAATTTTAAGTTTTCATCGAAAGAAAAATTTACCACGCCTACTTTTACGCCCTGTTTTTCTATTAAGCGCATAACTGGAGAACGGCTTGACCGATTTGGACAATTTTTTCTTTAAAACAGTGATGCTCATTCAGGCAAACAATTGTTTAGAAGCCCCACCCCTTTGTTTTTTACGCTCATTAGTTTTGTCGTACGTGTGAGAGCAACAAGTGCACATGTACGATAGCTGCATTGATATTTGTTCAAATACAGTGTGTAAAATAAATAATAATGAAATTAATTTAGTTGCTCGTCAGACAGCGACGAATGCACATGTGCGGAAGCTACTTAAGTTTGTTGCTAAATAATATGGAACTGCAAAACTATTTTATGATAAAAAATGCCTTTGGTAATGCCCAATCTCTTTTATGTTATCAAACATTTAAAGGACATTGGGAAAATGTTATTAAGAGGCATTATGATTCTTTTCATAGCGATATGACTTGATATACCGATGAGGAAAATAAACGTTTTTATTAGATATAAAAAGATTTTTTTGGAAAATTTTTTTAAAATAAAATCAGATTTATTTCCAATATTTTCTTCAACTGATAGCCATTCCTTAAATTTAAAAAAAACCAAATTTTTATTTCTAATAAAAAGGTTTTTTTCCTCATCGGTATACCTAGTCATATAACTATGAAAAGAATCATAATTTTCTTTTCATAATTTTCCTAATCAGCGGAATTTTATCACATACACTTAATTCAGTGTGAACTGCATTATTATAAATTTTATATAACCAAAAAAAATTCTTGTGATTTAATGTTAATAAAAATTGTGCGTTTAGTTTTGCGTGTCACTGTACTTAAAAAATTCTCTTAGAATACATATGCAAAACATTTTTGAACACCAATATAGTACTCTGTTATTTTAAGTGAGAGGCTAAATTAATTTCTTTCAACTCAGTCAATTACTTCCAAATATCTTTACTCCGATGCACGTATTTCACATTTTTCAAGAACTGATAAAAAAAAATAGACAATTGCCCTTTAATTCAAGTTCATATTAAAATTTGAGTCAAACCAACTATGGTGTTGCTTTAGATCAGCGATATAATGAAATATTGTAAAAAAAAATTAAATGGGCATTAGAGGGTTCAAAGCAAATAAAACAACATTTTATGAGAAGAATTTCTGTATAACTCTTAAACTGGTGCAAAAATTTACTTTTAGGTTTACCACAGCACTAGTATCTTTAATACAAGCTAATTTTTCTTATTTTCTATTTGTAAAAGCTTAACTATATTCCAAATCATAACTATTTTATACTTTAGAACATTTCTGTTGTGTAAACAACAAAAACAAAAAAATTCCGAAATTAAAGTTCGCAATATCATTTTTAAAATGATATAGAACTTTTTAAATTATTTTCCAAATTCAGAAATCGCTAAAACATTAAAAACTTATGCGAATAGTGTTTTCCCAAAAGTCGAAATTCGACCATAAATTATTATGTAAATATGAAGAAAACATAGTACATCTAAGTACACCCAGAGAAAAAAATGCTTAAATATGGTCACCTCTAATAAACCTATTTTTAAAGAAACTTTTAAACATATTATGTTTAATTTAACCATATTATTGTCACTAAAATCATATTATTGTTAAATTAGTACTCCATCAAGAAGCCACAACCATATTATGGTTGCCTCCGAAATTGCTATGGTAAATAATAACTTAAATATTTTTAACACTTATAATAGCATGGTTGTTTTTCAGCCATAGCATGCTGTTCTTGGAAAAGAGGAAAATACTATTGTTAATTTAAACACAAATTATTGTCATATTTAACTATAACATGTTTAGAGGCGACCATAGGGTTGTGGCTTGTTGATGGAAGACTAATTTAACCATTATATGGTCGTCGGTGTCTATAATATGGTTACATTAAACATAATATGTTTAAAGTTTCCTTTAAAAATAGGTTTAGTCGATGTGAAAATATTAAACCAAGTTTTTTTTCTGTGGTATATATGAATTAACATGTTTCCAGCATTTATTTTGTCCTTCTTTGTCGATCGAGCTGGCGAGGGACTAACCTCCGTTTTATATGTTATCTACCACGTTAGTCACTGAATGTTAAATTTAATTTTGTAAGTTCAATATAAAACATGTCAGAAAGTACCAATTGAAAAACAAGAAAGTATCGAAAAGTCTCCTGTTACAGATTCTCATCTATACAGGACTTTTCTTGTTTAATTTTATTTTTTTATGTGTAATATTGACGAAAACTGATTGATTCTTATTTACTATGTTTAAATGTAATCTTTAAGGATCCAATAGAGGCAAAAATTCAAAAGGTACCAGTGAAAGAACAAAAAAGTACCAATATTTTCCATTTTATAGGTTCTCATTCACTCAGAGTCCTGCACATATAATACTATGTTTCTAAGTTCAATATTATAGAAAATTCAAAAATTACCAAGTAAAAGAAAGAAATTTATAACCAATCCCACGATGTCACATGTTAACGTTCGTATAGAAAATTACATTTAAAACAAAAAAGAAATTTGGAATTTTCTATACTAGCGTTAACGTGTGACATCGTGGCATTGGCTCTTAGTTTCACGTATTTCACCATTTTGGCACTTTTTTGCCCCTCATTGAGGTTCTGTTGACAAATAAAGGAGGACAGTGTTCTTAACTGGATTACCTTTGCCGACTTATGTAGTCAAAATATTCAAAAACCGGTTTTTGAAAAATATCGAATAATCGATCACCCAATTTTTTTATTTTGTATGTGAAAGAAATACCTTTGAGTAATTGGAAAAAAAATAATTTTTTATTTATAGCAAATTTTAACGCTTATAACTCCGAAAATACGGAACGGATTTTAATAGAATGTGTATGTGCACTTCTGTATACAAATACCATTAAAATTGTGTATCTTTTGTTCAGGTCGTTGGCAAAGAGTAGAAATGTGTTCGGGGTGCCCCGATAGGCTAGCTGGTAGTGAGCTAGTCTATCAGTACAGGGGTTGCGGGTTCGATTCCCGCCAGAGACTCTGGTCTCCTGCAGACAAGCAAAAAAGGTTCGCGAGATTTAGTGTAGGAAAAAAAAAAAAAAAAACTGTTTTGCCCTTGCCGATTTAAAGTACAAAAGATTATATG
Organism: Pollenia amentaria; assembly: GCA_943735925.1. Lineage (NCBI taxonomy): Eukaryota > Metazoa > Arthropoda > Insecta > Diptera > Polleniidae > Pollenia > Pollenia amentaria. Next base: position 189,606,947 of record OX031008.1, on the reverse strand, counting down.
AAAAATGAATACTATCAAAGTTCGAACTGCATAACTCTATCATATTTCCTTAAAACATTGAGCTTATATATTTCCAAATTCATCAGCCCCAAAACCATAAAGACTGTTCATCCCACTGTGCGCTGGGTCTTTCTCGGTTACCCTGAATTGTCGAACAATCTTTGATGTTTTTATCTATTTATTTTCTATACCTTTGAAATTCAATTCAGTAAAGAGTTTATTCTTCATTTGCATTTGATTTCAATGAAAGTAAAGATGTCTCCTTCTTGTAAAGTAGCCTTGAATTAGTAACAAGTTCAATGGTATAGTATTTAATTAACAGTAGGTGGGCGGAGGAATAAAAGGTATTCATAAATAGCCGAGTCCTCCTGAGATCGATTTTTGAATAGAAATACACACATAAGGCGATTTGAACAAAAGTAGAGTCTACGAAAATAATCTGCTTATTTCAGTACAATAAAAAATTTTAATAATTAGTTATTTATAGTAACTAAGAAATACACTATGCCACAAGCAACAATTGCCTGGATAAACAATTTATTTTTTGATCAGCTAAAGCCGCATAACAACTGTAAAAATCATCTATATATCAAATTCTATGGTAGTCTTCTTTTAAAAAAATTTTTTTAGTAAAATTTATTATTTTTGAAAATTTGTTAATGAAGTTCTCTAATATCATTTTTTGACTTAGCCATTATTTTTAGAGTTGTTAAGGCAAAAGATTTTATCGCAAATTTGTGTTGAGCTTACCATGTTGTGATTTTTTTAACCGTTTTACCCTTTGCCATAAAAAAATGCAAAACTAGGTACTTTCACTTTATCGGGAATAAAACACGAATTTATGCATGAATTTCATGAAACAAATTTTATTTTATTTCTATTATATGCAGCTTTATGAAAAAATCATTAAAGTAGGGGATTACAAAATATATTGTGTAATAAAAAAGTAAATTTTTGTGATTTTTAGCTCTACACAATAAGAAGGACTTAAATCTGCCGTAAAAAATCGAATACGTCGTTCCAAAGTTACGACAAGATGTATGGAGTAGCCTCATCAACAATCTCTAATTTTAGAAAAAAAAAAATTTTTTTTTTTAAACAGCCTTACCATAGAATTTGAAATAATATTGATTTTTGCAGTTAGGTGAATATAGCGGATCAACAAAATATAGTGGTTATTTAAGGAAAATACTTTGTTTCCCATTTGGTGCATAGTGATATCAGCATTATGTTTAGAAACGTAATTTTTCATTGGTTAAAGGTTATTTCTATTTTGTGGCAACATAATAAGGACTTGTTTAAGAAACAGCATAAAACATATATAAATTATATAAGATTTTTTTGGGTTAAAAATTTGTCTGGGATATATAAAAATCATAAAAATTCATTTGTTAAGAGGTCAGAAATTTAAGTTATTCAAAGATCAAACATGAAAATATTGCCTTTTTATCTGAAACATTATCTCTATTTCATCATACCCACACCACCAAAAGTGGAGAGGGTATTATGAGTTTTTGCTGAAGTGTGTAGTACATTGATCCACTTTTAAGTATACCAGTTGACAAACAATCATTTTCTTAATTAATAGGTCCGTCCCTTTGTCCAGCTGGCTGGCTGGCTAGCTGTGTATGTAAATTTTATGCGCAACGTACAGACCATAATTCTAGAAATAACTTTGTAAAATTAGGTACATATTTGCTAATTATCATAAGGACGAAGCCTCTTTAAAGTGGGGAGAATCGGTCTATAATTTCCCAAAGCCGACATACAAATCTGTTTTCAATTATAATCTTTATATTCATAAATCATCTTGTTATGTTTGTATTTAAACCAAAACCGGCCCAACAATAATAAATTGCAATATTAATCACCGTACGCAATCGGTATATATTTTACCAGAGCTCCCATACAAATACTTCTCCCATAAAAAGGTCCTTAACTTTCTTAGACATTTTTGTTATTAATAAAATATTTTAATTTTATAGAAGGTACTATTTCATGGCAAAACTATGCGCTGGTAGGCCCAGAAATAACCTTAAGTACCATATTAATTAACTTTTTACTTTAAAATCACTTTAAGGCGGGAAAATCTCACTTTGGCATTAAAAACTTTCATATGAATTTAACTTAATACCATTTTATTTTACCGCTTCCGTTATAACCCCTGGGTCCTAAATAGGCTTAAGGTTTCAAATGGTCAGGCTTTACTGCCTCAACACTTTCCTAGTTGTTTTACTTTGAACATATCTATATACAGGGTTAGCGAAACGTAACCATGGATTTGAAATTTATCTGCAAAACTAAGAAGTTGACGATGAGCTGCGGCAACGTCTTGCACCAATTGTACGTTATATGAGAATAAAAATAGATTTACGCAGTAATGACGTACATGCTATTCCTAGGTAAGCAGAAGGCTTTCTGGTAGATGATTCTGGTGTTTCGTGAACACTTTGCTTCACACGTTCAATATTTTCCTATCAATTCGATGCAAATCTCTTACGGTGTCATGTTGGTGTTGACGATGATTAGCAGCGACACATTACTTCAAATGGCGAAATTCTGACGTTAAAATCTTGACGATATGGTCTTTGCGTTAAAATATGTGAACCCTGACTTAAATAATAAAATTATGGGTCTTTAATCCGTTGTGAATCTCCCCATTATTTATTTTCCAGGTGTTATTTATATAATCTGAAAAAAAAATAAAAAAAAATTATATAATCGAAAAAATTAATTAAATTTTAAACCCAATGTTGACTTTTGGTATACCCTTCATATATAAAATGAAAATGCGTTTGCTCACTATAGACTCCTAACTAACTGAAAAATTTTTCCTGAACTTTCACACTTTCCTGATTATGCGGCGCTTAACATACGCTATAGGACCTCGAGCTCAAAAAAAGATCTTTTATTAATATATTTTAAAAGTAAAATAAAATATAATATAAAATGTATACCCCCTTATTCATAAAAAATAAAACCGGTTAATAAAAGTTTTATGAAACTAATTTTTTATTAGAATTTATTAACCTGTTTTATTTTTTATGAATAGTTCTGGTAAAATTTACGCTATCATTATTTAATAAATTCAAAGTAGGAGTGGCAAGTCCTCAGGGAAAGGCACACACCAAAACAGCGTCTCCAAATTGTTCAGATGTATTACGAAAACCAGCTCATTGAAAATCCGGCATTTTACCGTGAAATTTTGTTCAGTAATGAAGCACATTTCAAGCTCAATGGATACGTTAATAAGCAAAAATGCCGTATTTGGGCTGATGAGCACCCCGAAGGCAACGAAGAGCTACCATTACATTCACTAAAAACAACAGTATGGTTAATGGGCTGGTGGAAAAATTGGTCCATACCTTTAAAAAAATTAGGAAAATCAGTATGTTACCGTCAATAATGGACGTGCTTCTTGAAAATCAAGCGCATGGTCTCGGTGAGCTCTGGCTTCAACAAGACGGCGCGCAGGTGCTGGAAATCGTTTTCATCGGCCTAAAGTCTGTAACTTCAAACGATAAATATATTTTGAAAATTTTTATTTTTCTAAAGAGAAGATTTCTTGAAATTTCCTACAATTTTAATCGTACTAAAACCAATTTAGCAGTTGTTGGGAAATTTTAGGTTTAAGTTGAACGTTTGATATTTTTTAGCATTTTGTATAAAAATGCTTTTGATTGAGAATTATTGTATTTTTTCAAAAAAGCTGAATGTCTTCATAACTGCCAAATTTTTATTGTAATATATTTATTCATGTCAGATTTATTGAATGTCAAACTGGAAGAACCAGGACATTTTTCCTGGCACAAAGCAAATTTTAATTAACTTTTTATATCACTGTAAAAAAGCCAAGCACTCAAAAAATACAAATGATTTAATAAAATAAATTCAAAAGCAATCTTCACTTTTCGACTGGTACAATATAAGTACCTAAAGCAATATTGAAAATGTACTAACAGCTTACAAATATACAATAAGACAATTGCGGGTACGCAGAGCTAAATTTGTTTTATATAGATTTAAAATACTTGTAGTAATAAGCAGTTAATGGTTCATAAATTATTATGTGTTCTTATTTTGGTTTGAAGTTTTTGCTGCCTATAAGTTTTTTGTTTTTGTTACTTGCCTGTTGCCGTAGACCCTGTAGAAAATGTGTATGAACTCAACATAAAATAATTATTTTTATACTAATATTGAAGGCCCTTTCATTCATTTACACTAAAGAAATAATAATTTTAATGTTTTACATTCTATGAACGGATAGAGATATCACAATGAAATGTTGAAGATATTTAGATCGAAAAAAATCTTAAAACAGTGGACAAAAATGCATTCCCATTTTGAGCAATAATGTCACTTCTTACCACTCGATATTGATCAGAATTTTCCAGAAAATTATGCACATATTAGAGAACATTACTGTCTTAATATTAATAAAATCGGTATGTTGAATTATTAGAAATTACACTTAATTTTTTTTTTTTTTTGTTGTTTTTTATTTGTGTATAAATATCCGAGGTTACGAATTTTAGAGGTCATTTTCCTGACCCTCTATTGACTCGCATTCGTTAAAATCAACTCAATACCTGCCCGGCTATGACAGTTTCAAGAATTGCATCAGTGACATGATTATTTTTCAAAACAATCCATCGTAAGCATTTTGTGAACAAATTCGTTCAAATGAAAAACGTATTCTACAGACGGTTCCAAAAAGTTGCAAAATATATATGGGGTTAAAGAGGGCACTTATAATTACACATCAGGTATAAATGGTACAGTGATAAAACGATGCATTTCCTAAAAACAGTTATCCCACTTATATAACAATAAAAAATCCAACTCATTATTAATAATAATTTGCGAGAAATCATAATTAAATTCTAATTACATTTAAAAAAATTCAATTTTTTCTATAATAACATAAAATATTTGTTACCACCAGCATGCCACACGCTGTGCCCACACTGTGCGGTGTTAAGCAATTACCTTGTTGGAAAATTATTTTGGTGAGTTGTTAATTTCACTTTTTGCTACAGTAAATTGGCCACCAAGATCTTGAGATATCACACATTTGGACAATTTTCTCTGGGGATATGTAAAGTCTGATTTCTTCAGGAATAAGCCAGTTACGATTGACGCTTTTAAAGCCAACAATACTCGTATTATTCGCGAGTTACCAGTCGCTATACTTGAACGAGTCGCCCAATATTACAACTTTCAAATGGACAACGTCAGACGTAGTCGTGGCCAACATTTATTTGATATCATTTTTAAACAGTAAATGCCATAAATTGTTTTTTTTTTCAATAATTAAAATGCAAAGTTCACTTTAAAATTGATGTGTTTTATTTTACATTATAAATCAAACCTCACGATCCATCATCCGACACAACATTCCACTACTCATGTGTAGATTAAAGCACCAAAAACCGCACGAAAAACTCAATACGCCAACATAAAAATGTGAATGCCACCATGTAGTTGGCATTACGGTATACACCCAATACTCCCTTATCTAATTTCAGCTATTTACACAATAGTTAAAGTAAAAGTTTTCATACAATAACAATGTATATGTCTAAATATCCGGAGAAGTATCTAAACTTGGTACGAATGGCCTCGTTATACAGGATATCATGGATATCAGTTTTAAATTTGACTAATTTTGTGTCAACTGGGGTAGTGAAGTTCACCGGGTTAATCTAGTCGGACCTTTGCTATGTTTTGTAACAAAGCTCAGATACATTTTAGTATATAGCACTTCAATCAAAAAACAAGCAAAATGTTATGTAAATTGTTTTCTTATAGAACTCCTGATAATATTATAGAATTTTTTATAATTTATATTTTGTTAAAATATTTTCCCTTTCCACTTACAGACTATTTAGTTTTAATGATTTCACTGTTATATTTTCAACATGTCCTTAAGCTTTATTTATTGTTCTCTTTGAAATTTTAAAGTGATTTTGATTTTATAAAATGTTAAGTGTACAATAAAAAAAATCTCTCTTGTGAAAGAGTTTAAATTGTTTAAATGGAATGTTTAAAAATATTTTATATAACTTGTTCACATACTCTGCAGAATAGCTGGGAAAAGTTTAAGTTTTAAATAATTTTTTTTTAAACAAACTTTTAATTGGTAAAATATAAAAAGCATTTTAATTTTGTAATGGAACTACAAGGGTCATTAGGTAGACAATGAGTATTAATTTAAAATAACATTTAATTTAAAATGTTTAACAAGTGTTCAATAAGAGAGAAAAAACAAAAAAAAAATGTATTGCCCAATAATTCTAGAAATCCTATAAAAAAAATTTTTGATCCCTTCAACCCTTAAACAAGTACACTGTGCTACGTATGATGAATATTTTACAAGCAAAATATTGCTCATACGCTACCGTTATATCATTTAGATTTTTGGTTAAAATTAAATTTTAATTACATTTATAATTCATCATGTATTTAATTTCTCTTAACTTATTAAAAATTATAAATATTTTTAATTAATTCTAAAACCTTAAAAGTTATTTAAGGAATTAAGCATATAATTTATTCTTTAGCCTTTATTATTCTTCTTGTTATATCTTTTATTTACACAACAGCAAAAAAAGTTTAGAAAGAAGTAGTCAATGAAGCCCTAGAAAACCTACGGCATAAAATAAAAGCCAGTCACAAATTTTGCATTTGTTAAAAGAAAGTTAATTTATTAATACAGTCTCATATCCACTGTCTCATACATTTGAGCTTAATTGTTAAGTTGGTTGGAACTTAATTGTATGTAATTTTATGAAACATGTTTACAATATATACATTCCTTTAGATACAAAGTATTTAAAAAATACACCACCTTAGATAAAACGCCTTGAAACAAACGCACATTGGTAGATACACACATGGCTTTAACAAAATTCAACACAAGCAAATGTTTAGAAATAGATAAGGTTAAATGATTTACAAAAAAAAGAAAAAAAATTGTTTCTATGCTCAGCATAATAAACTTAGTTAAATTATTGAATTTTTAAAATATCGTTTTGATATAAATAATTTAAAAACACTTTTGAAGGTAAAGCAAGTTCACTACTTTCGATTACTAATATTAAAACATTAATATTTTAGCTTTTGGAGTATAATAATAAATTTGATTTCAAATCTTTTATTTTCATTTTGCTCGGTAGTTACCCTGAAGGAAACCTGTTTAAAAATTATCCACTCATATCACTAGTGCAATAATGTGGTTTAAATATACAAAAATATAGAAGACTAGAAATTTTCAAATATTCTAGTGAATGTTTGGTTCCAATGTCTGCATATGGTCTAACAAGAACTACGCAGTCAATAGTTCTAAAGTCAGAAGTGGGTTGTCATTGAACATTTTCACATATAAACAGCCTGGCCTCTGATGTCGACCGCTATCTTTCGCTTGCATTTTCAACGACAAACAGTTGATTTGCGGCCCACAAACAATTTTCAGCACGACAAGTCGATCGACAATGCAAGCGACAGACAACGTCACAGTTTTCATAAAAATTTTCGGTCCACTAATGGCTAATAAATCAGTGAGTGTTTAAACGCTGGTTTAGTTAAACTAAACTTAAATTTATATTAGTTAACACTCAACACTTGTAAATCAGTATTCCATGTATTATATCTAGTTTAAAAAGAAACATGTGGCAGCACTACGATAAATGTTGTCAAATTCATATGGTCTGTTTACTGATTTTAAGATTTGTTCGCTTAAACGCATCTTAAACCAAAAAGAGAGTTTAACTTGCTCTGATTTATTAGCCCTTAGAAATATTATGCGACCACAAATGTCATAATCAGCCACTTGGGTTGTAACTGTCGACATAGGCATTTTGTTAAGATATTTAACACTAAATATTTTTTTTATTATTATATTTCCTTTAAACTCCACCACTTTTGTTTTATAAAATGTTTGTTTTTTTTTTTTTTTTTTTTTTTTTTTTTTTTGTTTACTCCTTTGTCTTCTATTCTGATTTGGTTGTAGTCAGAGTTCTATTTTTTGGTTTAATTTATATCTCTTGTCGATTTTTATTTCCAAACTAAAGGCCTCATTAGTTTTTACTTTCTGTTGCCGTTCTGTTACGTTTCTTTCTGTAAGAAAAATTTTGCAATTACTTTTTCTGTGAAAGGAATCATCAGCTTTTAAAAAGAAAAGCATTTCAGTTTAAAAAAAAAATCGTAAAAATAATATTTTGTGTCAAAAATACGCAAATGTTTAAAAAATCATTCATTAAAACTAATTTTTCTATCTACAAGTAAAAAATTACAGTTTTTTTCATATCACAACAAACTAATACATACACACGTTGGCCGTGACTTAACGTTGAATTCTATTTTCAACAGATTTGTCCGCAACAGATCAGAACGGAAAAACTAACCACATATACAGACTTTCAATTGAACAGAAACAAAACAGCTGTTTCGTTACAGAACAAAACGTACAAACTAATTCTGCCTTAATATAGTCAATTCTAATTTGTTTGTAGCCAGAGTTCTATTTTTTTTTTTTTTTTTTTGCTTAAGGGCAGCATAATAAACCTCACAAATTGCTTGGCAGACATGCACTTTGTTTTTGCTTCTGTTTGGCAATAAACAACACAATCTTATTTTGTACAAACATTAATTTTTAATTTTTGTTTTGTTTTCAATGACTGCAGACGACGATTGTTTGACAAATATCCAACATGTCTGCCAAATATTTACAATTTTTAATATTTCTGCAAACATTGCTTCAAATGTTTGCCCAAACAGCAAACATCCCAATTAACAGCACAAAATATTTGTACAAACGTAAAATTTTGACATGTTTGCTAGGCTATTTGTGTGGTTTATTATGCCCTTCAATTTATATGTCTTTTCGATTTTTAATTCCCCTAGTATTTATGGAATTGATGATGTGGATATACAGTCATTTGACAATAAATAAATGAATTACGTTAGACACGTAAAACCTGTCGGGCGACAAGTCAATAGATAGTGGGCCGCTTAAGAGAACGTAAATGAGTGACGTGTTGTCGCTCGCTTAAGTTGTCGATCGACATCGGGGGCCTGGCTGTTAATGTCTATAGCAAAAGGTATTGTCTAGCCTAAAATAAGTCAGGAGTGACAAAGTAAATAGTGAATCAGGCGAGTTACACTATCTTACAGGGTAAGATAATATGGGCTTATGTAAATATTTCTGAAGTCTAATACAGAAGTCGACTAAGATAACTTGTTGAGCAAATCTAACGATACAGAGTACAAAGAGGAAAAAGTCCCTAAGTTTTTGTTACAAACTATATTCGTACTTCAATTACATATTTAATTATCTACATAGAACTTGGGCCAGTTGTAGGCAAGCAGACCAAAGTCTTTCGGGCGGGGCAACCAAATGTAATACAATTAGCATTTATTTAATAAATTTTATAAAAACAAGGATAAGGAATTTTTAGAAACCTAAAAAGTGTTTTCTAATTGAATAATTAAATTGAAAAGAATGCATATTTGTTATTTTTTTTTTTTTTTTTTTTTTTTGAATACAATTATAAAGATGTGTTCAGACCTAACAAATATTTTACGAACAATTCCAAAAAAAAAAAGCCTGAACAAAAAAATGTATCAAACTTTAGCTTTATTTTTAACAATTTTTATTGACTTACTTTACTTTATTTGTAAGAATATTTTGAATTTGTGAAATGGTGTCTGATATAGCAAACGTTTAAAGTTCTGCATTTTTTTAATAAAACTAGTTGTAGGACGTCAAATATTTGATAGCTGTTAACATATGAAACTTAAGGTATTTTAAACAAATTTTTGTTGTTCGTTAGCACTGTGGTTGCACCCACAAAAATATCATATTAGTCAAACTGAATACAATTTTTAATAGAATTAAATGAAAAGTTAAAGTTCCTCACAGGTCTTATGCTCTCAAAACTTATTTATGGCAATACCAATAAATAGTATAATAGAAACAAGTAAGAAGGTATATTCGGTCTAGCCCAGTGATGGAAAATTGAAAAATTTAGATGGTACTGACCACAAAGCAAAAGAGTATTTTTTTCAACATTGTGGTACTTTTTTCAACCATATTTTTTTTTTTTTTGGAAATAAACTTTAAAATAAAAAAAAAATACGTAATTATTTAATTTTTTTATTATTATATTATTTAAAAAAAAAAATATGCAATTCCCCAACGGAATTCTTCTTAATCTTCTAAAATGGGAACACTGCAACCAAGTCCCCATAATATCTGGTGTCTTCCAAAACTCCATTTCACCAGACACACGGGCAAACGGTCAACCGGATTTGAACTTTTGTTCTCATAAGGATCTAGAATATATATGCTTTACAGGGTAACGATCAATATTGTAGAAATTACAAACGGAATGACAAATTTATATATACCATTTAACCTTGGGTGAAGGGTATAAAAACATAAACAGCAACAACATGAACGGAAAAAGATCAATAAATTTTGTGTAGGCAATGTTGTAAACAGGGCTGTGGAGTAGGAGTTGTAGAGTCGGAATTGAGGTTCTTGTAACGGAGTCGAAGTACCGACAAACACTCGCGACTCCGACTCCAAAACTTTTCGGCATAAAAAATTTAAAAAATTTTCTAATATTATTTTCTTAAATAAAAATACTGCGAAATTAGCGATGCAATATTTAAAATATTGATTCGAAATTTTTACAGAATCATTTTCTTGCTATATTTGACCATTTAAAAGGTAATGCATTAAAACAGAATTTAAAGTGAAATAAGGACCAGTCTCATATACATTTAGCATTAAGGTTAGATTGGGAGTCGGAGTTGGAATTTCAGCGGTTGGAGTCGGAGTTAGTATTTTTCGTTGACGACTCCACAGCCCTGGTTTTTAATATTAAAAAAAATATCAACGCTAAATTTCTAAACATAGAAGCATAACAAGAAAATAGTACTTAAACGGACGTGGGGGTACCGTGGTATTTTTAAAAGGAAAAAGTACTGAAAATAGTACCATAGTACTGAATTTTCCATCACTGGTCTAGCCCGACTATGTGATACCCTGAATCACAATATTTAAAAACAAATTTACGAGAGAGTAACCTATTTAGTACTCATGGTCAATCATGGCATTGAAAGAATATAATTTTGTTATGAAGTAAAGATTCATGCAAAACTTCTATGTTCCGAATATTATTTAGATATCTTCAAATATATGCGATTTTTTGGCTTCAATTGATTTATGGAAGGGCATTTATATGGGACCTATGGTTAATTTTTGACTTACATTTTGTTATGATATCAGCTAACGTTTAAGTTATTGCCTCAAATTTGTATGTCAATACAAATTTTTATAGGAAAGTTATGGCATTAAAAGTTATTTTAAGGAGTAGTATTTGTATGGGAGCTATGTTCAAATATGAACCGATTCCAATAAAATCTCATAACATAATTTAGATTGCAAAAAAAAAAAATAAATTTGGACCAAATTTGATCTAAGTTCCAACATTATAAAATGGTTTGTGAGCACAAACACCCCATTCCGCAAAGAAGCTTTTATTGGGGCTATATGAGTTTATGAGACGATTCTCAGCATTTTCAACAGGGTCCCCCTGCCAATTAGAACCAAATTTCTTGAAACTATATCCAAATGGCGACCTGTTCTTTGCGCAACACAATTCTCAAACCTTTTTTCAATTATTTGATTTTAACATTTAAATTCAAATTGATAATGATATGAATTTGACACATTCACAATATTTGATAGTAACGGAATGTGGCTTATTTAAGAAGAATTCCGTGCAGTCATTTTTAAATAAATAAACATTTAAAATTCCAACCAAATTTATTTCTAACTGATTCTAACATTTATTCAAAAAACTAAGTGCGCATTAATACGGATTTTCTGTTGCATATAACGGATGGCAGATGTTGAATGTGAACCACACCTAAACGTCAAGTTTTTTCTGCATTTCATTTGACATTTCTCAATTTCAGACTTACTTAATTTGAGCAATGAAAAGATACACAATCGAGCAACACGTTAAACTTATTCAGGCTTATTATGAAAATGGGCGTTCAAATCAAAATGCATATCGTGAATTCCTCAGTGGATTCGTCAATAAGCAGAATTGCCGCATTTGGGCGAATGATAATCCAAGAGTGATTGTCGAAAAACCAATGCACCCACAAAAAGTGACGGTTTGGTGCGGTTTATGGGCTGGCGGCATCATCGGTCTAGCCCGACTATGTGGTACCCTGCATCACAATATTTAAAAACAAATTTACGAGAGATTAACCTATTACAATATATACAATTATGTTATGAGGTAAAGAGTCATGTAAAAGTTCTTTGTTCCGAATATTATTTTATGGGGCCGGTCAGGCAGTCACTGTGAATGGTGTTCGCTATCGTGAGATGATAACGAACTTTTTATGGCCCGAATCGGAAGATATGGATTTGGACGAAATGTGGTTTCAACAGGAAGGTGCCACTTGCCACACAGCTAACGAAACAATCGCTCTTTTGCGTTACAAATTCAATGGCCGTGTTATCTCACGTGGTGGCGATGTCAACTGGCCTCCAAGATCATGTGATTTGACACTGTTAGACTTCTTTTTTTGGTGTTAGTTGAAAGAAAAGGTGTACGACGATAAGCCGGCAATAATTCAACAGCTAAAGGATGAGATAATGCGGCACATTAACGGCATAGAACCTCAATTATGCCTCAGCGTCGTCAGAAATTTGGACCATCGGATAGAGGTGTGCCGCCGAGGTCGCGGCTGCCAGTTGGCCGATATTTTGTTCCATACATAATTGAACCATACCAATATAATCATAATTAAAAGAAATGACAATAATTTGTGTTTTATTCAAAATCAACATCGGCCCTTAAAATTTAACCACCATTTAATATTATCCGTTGATTACGTTGAAGAATTCTGTTCGTAAAATTAACAGAAATTGTAATATAAAATAAATGAAAATTCACTAAAAAAAAGATTTGCTTGTTTTGTGTAGAAACAACAACAGCAACAATACACGAAGAAAAAATAAACTATTTTCAAGTTTAAAAACTAAGAATTCCCATTCTATTAAATTATTTAGTTAAATGCATTCGGTGATTGAGATTTCTAAACAAAAGGGTCAGTCATTGAAAATGCATTTGTTTTTTCGGAATATGGGGTAAATGTTTTGGTAGTCAAATTATATAAAATAACTGAAATGTCATTTATTTTTACGAAATTTGCGATTGAATTTCTGACAGTAAAAATTAAATGAATTTTTCGTTTAAATAAAGTGGAAAATAAGTAGACCGGTTTTTAACTGAATTTTCATTTATTTTATATATATATTAATATTGTGAGTGCTTACAATGTTTCATCAATTGTATATCAAATTTTTATAAAATGTTTTTCGCAAATCAAAAATAATCTTGGCAACACTGAAGCGATTTTTTATAAAGACGTGAAGTGGATTCGCCTTTAGAAAATATTAATTTTTTGTGAAAAAATATAAATTATTTGTAAGTAAAAAATTAATAACAAAGTGTAAGATTGTGAATAACTAAAACGGGATAGAGAAAAAAATATAAGTTTTTTGTACGATCGTAGTGCTACGCCATGACAATTCTTAACCCTCCGATGAGTGAGAAGGTCCCTAGCGACCTTTTTGCCTTTTCAAACTGAAATTACTCCTACTTCGGCCACTACAAATTTTAGTTATAAACAATAAAAACAAAAAAAAAATCAAAAAAAAATTTTTATATGAAAAAAACATGATTAACAAAAAAGGTCCGTAGGGACCTTTTCACACGGCCGTGAAGTTCAGAACTGTCACTCATCAGAGGTTTAAAACAAGATGGAGCCAAATATTTTTATCTTTTAGCTATGAAGCCGAAAGCTTAGCTGACAGCTTATTTAAATTTGAAATCGAATCATTCAAATAATTTCAATTTGAAGTCAAACCTTAGTGTTTGTTTAAACAAAATACGATAGACAAAACGTCTTTAAAAACGAAAGACACATAAACAAATAGTCAGCCACTAATTACTAGGGTATTCATTTAATCGGGCATTTGCTTTGATCGGTTAATCGCTCGAATAATAAACAGACGTTTTGGTTTAATAATCGGTAAGTTATTTTATTGGTCGGTTTACCGATTAATACATTTTATTATAAATTAAATAATTTCCATTAATAAAAATTTGTAAATTATTTATTATTTGTAGTTTATTAGTAATAAAGTTGCCCTAATATAAAGTTGCATATTACAAATAGTTAAAGTTTAAAGTTTAATATTATTAAAAAGTTGCCTAAAATTGAAAATGATTTAAAAGTTGCCAAACGTTGGAATTAGTAAAAGTTGCCTAAAGGCGAAAAACATTTAAAAAACTTGTCTAAAGTTTAAAACCTAATTTACCTGTTTAAAAGTTGTCTAAAGTTTACTATTTTTATAATATGCCTAATATTACACTTAATTTTGAAATTTACCTAACACTCATTACATCCATTTTAAAAAATTATATAATACTCATTACATTTAATTTTCTTTCTGAATTTTCGGTAGTTTTTTTTATCAATTAAAAAAAATGTTTGAAAGTATTTCAATTTAATTAATGTGATAATTGAATAAATAAATTTTTTAGTTGAAAAAAAAAATTAATAATATAATTTTGATTAAATTAATATTTTAGTTGTTTTAAAATAAATTTTTAATTAAAATATTAATTAAATAACAAAAATCTTAAGTGATTTTTTCGCTTAAAATAAAATAATTTAAACTTGTAGAATTGTTGGTATACTGTATACTATATACTAAATAAACGAATTTATTTCACTTAAATTTTTTTAAGAATTATGATAAATTTTGACTAAACATAGTTTTACCCAAAATGAAATTTATTAAACGACATGTTCCTATACATTTCAAAAATCCCTAACTATAATTATAAGATTTTAAATCTTGTTGTATTGGAAATCAAATAAATAAAGTTGGTGGGAATTGTGAAAACCTAAGCTATGTTTAATTAAATCAATTACTACATTGATTCTGGATTCTATGAATTTTGCGATTAGAGACGATTTTTAATTTTTTCTGTGCATAAATATTATGTATTTAAAAAAAAAACTGTGAAATAATTTTTTCAATAGTTTAAGGAGATCTTATAAAATAATCTTTTAAAAAAATAATTTGGTTTTTTCTTTAGTTTTGATAAAACTTGGCTTGAAAAATATTCTTTTACTTATCGTAGATGTCGGAGAAATCGAAATTAGCCAATAATACAGAATATCTTATTTCTCAGTCCTTTTCATGGATTTCTCTAAACGCATAAAATCTTCTATTATGCCATTAGAGTCCTGTTTTAATTTTTTTAAATTGTAAACTCTTCTTTGTTTGTATGAAACAAATATTTTCTAAACCAATGCTTTTTGTAAAACAGACGAAAAAAAATTAAAAATACAAAAAAACATATTATAATACTACAAAGAATTAAAAATGTTGTTATATCGATTAAAAGGTTATTCGACTGAAATTAACCGGCTTAATCGTTAATCGAAAATAGCCAATTTTAAATTAACCGATCAATTAATGGGGTAGTAATTAAACGGTTAACGGGATAACGGTTAACAGGAGGAATACCCTAGTAACTACTGACTAGATTGTGGTTGACGACATCATCGTGAATCTAGAAGATAATTTAAAGGAAATCGTCGTGTACGACAGAATGAGCGACATTCTCGTATAAGTTGTCATCAGTGTGGCCATTTTAGCATTTTTGCAGCTAAATTTAGCATTACAATTTTTTATTTAGCTGCAAAATTTTGCACTTGGAATTTTATTTAGCATATTTAGAAAATGTTTTTAGCTTTTCTTGGCATTATGAATTTAAAAAATCTGGACCAATTTATTTCACTTGAATTTTTTTAAAAATTATAATAAATTTTGACTAAAAATAGTTGTGCCCAAAATGAAATTTAGTATAAAAATTTATAATTCTTATGTTAAGAAACATCTTACCTGTCTTGTTAAAAAAATAGAATTTTCAGGGAATGCTAGAAATCATCATGTCGATTGTTTGATTTTCCAGTACAAAGAAATTTCACTTTGTATATAGATAAAAATTCTATAGTGTAAATGGTTGAAAAATGTTTTTGCTCTAACCGGACGAAAAATAATAATTTAAAACTTCAACTTTTCTATAAATTTTTCAACTATAAAAAATAAAGTGATCAAAAAATTAAAATAAAATCGTTTAAGGGGCCGCTAAACTAAAAATTTAATCTTAACTTTTATCTTAACTTTATAAACTTAAATTTAATCTAAGCTTTACCAAAATCTACCCTATTTATGTTTAAATATAACCATTTATTTCAATTTCGATAAAAAAAAAATAAGCCAATAAGATGTATTTTAGTTTTGAATAAAATTTCATACTGGTGATACATTTATAACAAAAACCTTTAAAAAATTAGTATTATTTGTAGCATTTTTTAAAATAATTTTTGGCATTTTTTGGCCATGTCTAATGCCAGATTTAGATGTAAAAATTTTCAAGATCTGGTCACACTGGTTGTCATCTATTAAACACTATGTGTGGCAGTTTGAGCAAAATTGTCTAAAAAAATGTCTTCTATTAAACTCTATGTGAGACAGAATTGTCTTATAATTGTCTTGCATAAAAAGCTATTAACGCCATACTTTTCTTCTGCCGTAGTTGAATCTTTTCAATTACCTGGTTCGATTTGTTTAAATATCTCGCATTCTTTTTTTAATTTTGGATTTAAATGCATACTTTAATTAAGCACTTTACGGGTTAAACTGAAAACATGACGAATAAGGTAGTCGCGGGCTTGAAATGGATTACATGAAGTGTATACCTCTTTGTCAATTTACGAATTGCTTATAAAAGTCTAATATATAAAATGTAATAGAAATAAAACAAGTGAAATAACGTTGCAACTATACCTAAAATACATATGGATTGTCTTAAATAAATAACCATGAAATAATTTTTGTCATGGACGATAAAGTAGGATTTAGTCTTAAACATAGTTGTCGACGAAATTTAAAGGCCTTTGTTGCTCATCTCGTCTTTTATGACCTTGCCCCCATTTGCATGAAAATGTTGTCGATGATTTGAATTGAGCTGTCCTATGTTTTCTAAAACTTACTGTTGTCTTGTACCCGTCGTTACAGATGTCTTGAAGACTTGGCCATCTGGGAAATGCCTCAAACAAGTACAGCGAAGGATATATTTTAAAGACGACAAACAGAAACATACAAATACAATCTAACAATCTCATCATACTTACAACTTAAGAATAACAAATATTTTTTACTTATCGTATCGTATCTTTGGCACTGTCAGCAATTTGAATATAAATATTTTTTTTCCTTGACTTTTGTTTTTATTTTTGATTTGGTTGGAATTCATAGACTTACATTTTTTTCAACTTGTTTTCATCTTTTTAGCAAACGATACTCTTATTTGACATTCTTATTGACTTGGCAGTCTCGTGATATTATTGTAGAAGAATACAGATATCACATAAACACTGAGGGCTGGTTGGTTGGATTGTTACTGTGCTAATCACACTCGTGGTTTACGTGATAAGCGTTTTTTTGTTTAATTCTTCAGATGAAACTTTGCTTTGCAGCTATCTAAACAGTGTTAATTCAAGTGGAAAAAGTAGAGATTCCTTTCTCGAAAATTGGAAAACACATATTTTTTTGTTAGTCGGTTTTACAAATTTCAATGAAGTATTAACAGTTTTTTTTTTTTTTCAAATAATGTGTTAGGCGTAATATTCAAAGAAATCTTTTAGTTGAAACTATAATATTATGAAAAATGAATTATTAAACACGGAAATTTAAAAAAAAATAACTAGGCAATAAAAAGTAAAGAAAAAAATGTTTTCAGGTAACAATCTTGCTTTATTGAGCCCTTAGACAGGGCTACCGTTTTTTCTTTTTTTTTCTTTTAATTAACAAAGAATGGCGTTTTATAATAATTCGAACAAAAAATTCGCTTAAGAAAAATAAGTCACAAGCCTTTTGTTTATGATTTTTTTTTTATAAAATACATAACAATTAACAAAAAACGAATCAAGCAAATAAAAAAATATGAAGCCTTGTTGACATTTTCGACTCAGACTGAGTGGTTTCGTCTGACTGTGAACACGTGCCAATAGTATTATTTTGTAATCATTTTAACCTTTTCTTTTCGATTTTACAAGAAATCTGATTTCGAAGAATAATTTTAGCGCATTACATAATGTTGGATCTTAACCACTGTGTGTGAGGGGCAGCAACAGACACAAGTAGCAATTTTGAGTGTTCGGCCCTTGTTCAGGAGCTGGAGCTATCTAACTTCCACTGCTTTTAAAATAATGTCAGCATCTTCTGTAGAATAGCAACAGCACCTACGGATAGTCCTCCCTCAGGTCGAAAACTCCCACAAGTGGTAAAAACCCTTATGAGGGCTTTTCAGTACTATTCCTTCTCACGACTTTTGGTTTAAAGCACAACCACTACGTGATCCCCAAAAATATCCTGTCAGTGGACAAACGAAACTTCCACGAAGACAATCTTCATGAAAGAAAAAAAAAATTTCATGCAAGAAATAATACTAACGGAAGTCTCAACCAATAGTCAAACCGGTGCCGTTTCACCGCGGGATATGATTCCCGTGGTACCAGATAGGATCTCTCATCAGTCTCGATCTCAAGAGATCTGTTAAATTTGGATTTTGGCCGCATCCCAGGTCCTGACTGCATCTGATTACGCCCTTGAGAATGCAACAGAAAAAGGTTAAATATGCTTTAGATGATCCCTAGATCCCCGTTAGGGGGGATGGGGGTCCCGTGGCAATAATGTTGGAGAAGGTTATTCCTTAAATTAAAGAAAAGTATACATACATACGCTTGAAGCTGTCCATATCTTACAATTACTTTGGGTAACGTTGGCACGTCCGCCAAAAAAGGATTTTTTTTTTTTTTTTTTTATTATTCCTACACTAAATACCGCGAAGCTTTTCGCTTGTCTGCAGGAGACCAGAGTCTCTGGCGGGAATCGAACCCGCAACCCCGGTACTGATAGACTGCCTCACTACCAGCTAGCCTACCGGGCCACCCCGACAAAACCAGAATTATTATTAGATCGCCCAACTAAAACATTTGTTGCTTACATTTTTAATGCTTTTATATCACTTAATGCCAAAGAAAACGCAGAGAAAAAATATGGTTCGGCATGGTTACAACAACCACGCTATTTATTGTAACAATTTTTTGTTATCGTAAACAAAAAATTGTTATTTTTATTGAATATCAGCAATATTTTAGTTACTCTAAACATTTTGATGATTATCGCAATTATAAATATGAGTATCGTTCACTGAAAAATAACTATTTTTCTAACAAATAAATAATGAAAACTTTGAAAACATATTATATTAGTTACAACTATTTAATGATATCTAATAACCATTACACCGTATTATGATAACCAACGATTATATTATGATTACTGTAATAATATTTTGAATCATAATATGATTCTTTTAGACTCACTGCAAGTAAGACTGGTGTGATTGTAACTCTCATTCTCTTTACAATTTTATTTGCATAATATTTTTAGCTTTTCAAAATTCTATGGGAAAAGGTTTCCTGATAATCTTTGTATATGATTACTTTTAACCTTAACACAACCACTTTGTATCATAATATGAAAACTTTTAAGCCTATATTAAGAGTATATTGTAATAATAATATTTATAATATGACGCAATAAAAACAAATTATGATTAAGGGAAAAATATCATGATGTAATATTACGAATATATTTGGTCATCATATGATATTTTATGATTTTAATAATAATCATAATGTGTTTTGACTACAATCACGAATCTTATCATAATATGTTGCTCTAAGAATATGTTTACCACAACCATGTTTTTTCTCTGCGTGAACTAACAAGAAGTCAACAAGTGTTTTCTTTTAACAAGGTTCATATAACCTGGAAGTTTTAAGGGATGTAATTAAATATAAATATTTTATTCTCTAAAAGCTGTCTGGGGTTTTATCCCTGGCAATGTGTCAAAAATTTGTATATATAATACCTGAAGAATAATTTGTTGAATAATATATTGTGACGACGATGCCAGACTAGATAGCTGTTCTTCATTTTAGAGAAATTTGTTAAAATATGGGAAAAGGTTGCCACGAAATTAAGAAAGTCGCAAAATTGGGTGGTTTAAAAAAGTCTCAAAATAGTTCGCAGCGTGCCCAAAAGGTGTCAATACTGATCATAGATAACAACACTACTACTTGAAAAAGGCAAACTCGATTAATATGAAAAACATATCGGAATTAAATATAGATATTGGGAATTATTTCTTTTTCATAAGCAACTTTATTATATTCAAAACATTTCTTATTTTTTCGAATTTATTCCATGAGTTAAATTTCAGTTATGTATTTTATAAAGCTTTTTTTGTAATAGCTCTATTCCTTAAATTTTTAGAAATGACTCATAGAATAAATTCGAAAAAATAAAAAATGTGGAATTAAATATATTTTAATTTAATTTCTTAAAGTCCACTGTACAACTTGTGCAAACAATTTTATTGTATTTGTATGAAGGTAATGAAATGAATTGTAATATATAAAATATACAAGAAAATCTCATGTTAGATATAAACGTTCTATGAATATTTAATAAAAACGAAACACGTATACAAACAAAGAAACAAGCAAACACAAGTTCGTCACACCCACAACTAAAAATGCTCATACACAAACGACCATGTAGTGGTACCGTTCCCCTCAATAAATAAAAAAGGAATCAAAACTTAAACAATTTAAGCATTAACACTTGGTAACAAAAGCACACACTCCGACAATGGCAAATAAGTGTGTCACATAAAATTGTCTTAAATGAATTGGTAAAGTGTATATCGTTGGTTGCATGTAGAAAGGTCCTAATTTGATCTTATTTCAAAATTGAATTTGTTAAAGATTCCAATACATTTTACACATTTACATCACGTCACAAAAATGTAATGCAAAATTACCAAAAATTATGGTAATAAATAAAAATAACGGCAATTGTATAAGCAATTTTACTGTTGATACATACAGTTTCTACTACGTTCTTTTTTCATTTTACTGTAAAGTTGCAATGATGTGAGTTAACCAATACGTGGATACCAGGTCCTTTCCAGGGATTTTTGGACTATCTCTTCAAATTTTACCTAGATAGCATCGACAGACCACCCTCATTTGTTATGAATACCTCAATTAAGGTGTTCTGAGTGGACAAGTTTAGAAAACTAAATTTTTTGACCTGTAGGCGTGGCAATTTTGTCAAGAAATTTCTATTCATATTTGCACCACCAGGGGCTGGCCAGGCCCTAGACTATTATATATCACAGAAAAAAATTACGACAAGTCAATTGAGATATTGAATACCATATTCGTCAATATAATTAACCTTTTAATTGAAAAAGCATCAACAACTGAATTTGTAAATACAAAAAATATAATGTTACAAAAAATTGTTGAAACTCAACAAATACATTTAACAATAAGTTTGTTATATTGAATAAAATATTAATTAACCATTAAAAATAACTTTTTATTACCAAATTGCGATATGAACAAAATGTTTTGTTGCTAACTAAATTGAAATAAAAGATGTAGTTAAAAGTTGTTAATGTTTTTAGTAAAATATTTTAAAAATCATATATCAAACAGCATTCTAACTTATTTAGGCCACATATTTAAACCTGGATGCACTATGAGGTTCTGACATCAACACGAAACGGAATCTTGATATAACCCGTCAACTATTATATAATGACTTTACTTACCGTATAAATTGATTAAATTTCAGAACAACCATCACATCGTTTATTCTTTTAAAGATATTTAATTACAAATACAGATTTTTTTTATTACGTTTTCATACCCTCCACCACCACTGTGGTGAATGAGGGTATACTAAGTTTGTCATTCCGTCTGTCCCTCTGTCCGTCTGTTGAAAACACGCTCACTTTCGAAAAACGCAAAAGAAAAGAACAAACTTGGTCTCAAATTGCTTGTAGTTATCCTAAGCAGTTTGGGATTGAAATCCAGCAATATCTGTTTAGTAGGATCAGAACTACGAATCAAAATGTGGATCCACTACCCAAAAAAAATTGATAATTTTGATACAAAAACTATCATAAATGGTGGAATAATGCACGGAATGACATAAAATTTTGCACGAACTCGCCTTATACGAATTCAAATCATACTGTTAAATTTCGTGAAGATCGGTCCATAATTTACCATAGGCCCCATATAAACCCTTCTCGCGGAAAACAGTTTAGTACGCCTAAAACCGCAATAAATACCGCTAGCATACTTAAATTTGGTACGTCACAGTTTTATAATACCGCAAATCACACTGTAAATTTTTTGGAAGATCGGTCCATAATTTACACTAGGCCCAATATAAACCCTACTCCCGGAAAACAGCTTATTGCGCCTGAAACCGCAATAAATAACGCTAGTATACTAAAATTTGGTACGTCACAGTTTTATAGGACCAGAAATGATACTGTAAAATTTTTTGAAGATAGGGGCATAATTTATACTTGGCCCCATTTAAACCCTACTCCCGGAAAACAGTTTAGTACGCCTAACCCCGCAATAAATAACGCTAGCATACTAACATTTGGTACGTCACAGTTTTATAAGACCAGAAATCACACTGCAAAATTTTTTGAAGAACGGTTCATAATTTACATTAGGCCCCATATAAACCCTACTCCCGGAAAACAGTTTAGTACGCCTAAAACCGTAATAAATAATGCTATCAAATTGAAATTCGGTACGTCACAGTTTTATAGGACGAGAAATTACACTGCCAAATTTCGTGAAGAGTGGTCCATAATTTACCCTAGGCCCCATATAAACCCTACTCCCGGAAAACCGTTTAGTACGCCTAAAACCATAATAAATGATGCTATCGAATTGAAGTTCGGTACGTCACAGTTTTATAGGACGAGAAATCACACTGCCAAAAAAGATTAGTCCTTAATTTACCCTAGGCCCATATAAACCCTACTCTCGGAAAACAGCTTAAAACCAAATAAAGACCACTTTGGAAAAATAATTAAACTCGCCTAAAACCATCACATATATAGATATTGCGGTGAAATTTTTACCTTAATTCATATGGCAAGAAAAAATATCATGCAAATTTGTGAAATTTACTGTTAACGCTAAAACTAATTACACTGCTGTATTGAAATTTATTCTAATTTATTTTTTGTAATACCAGAAATCAGTCTTCAGAATTTTGGGATGATTGGTCCATAATTTACCATAGGTCCAATACAAATAACGCTCCTAAAATTATTTTAGTTCGGCTAAAACTTTTACGAATCATATTATTTTACTCAAGCCAGTTCAAAGTTCTAACAAGAAACGCATAAAATTTTCTTATTGTCGGTCAATAATTTAATTCAGGTCTAAACCGCAACTAATTTTAATGCTAACGCTCGTTTTTGTGAAGAGTAGTTTATAATATATATGTATGTATTTATCATATAGAGCCCACTCCTGTCGGTGGAGGGTATGAAAGATTCGGCACAGCCGAATATAGCACTCTAACTTGTTAATTTTTTGACACTTAACGCCCTGAAATTTATTGTTGTGGGAAAGCTAGTTTCTATGAGTATACTTAAGAAAAGCTAAAAATATTATTATGCAAGTAAGACCATAAAGTGAATAAGAATTTAAAACACTCAGGTCTTACATGTAACAATATCAAAGCTTCAACAAAGACACAACAATAAACCGTCAATTATTCTTTCTTACATTCCCCTACAATTGGCTGGTTTTTTCCCAACACGAATTGTAGTTGTAAGAGGATGGAAAGAAAAAAACAGTCGATTTTGAACTTTTTGTAACTTGGGGCTTTTTTGAAATCATATGACGATATGTGTATGGCTCACTTCTTTTATATTTAAATATGAACACTGCTTTTAAATTTTCTTTTTTTTTCATAAATAATATTATCTGTTTAACAAGTTTAACAATTAGTAAGCATGGCTGAATACGACGAAAGAAAAAAAAACTAAAAGGAATTATTTATTTATTTATTTGATTTTTTTTCATGGTAAAGGGTTTATTCAGCCTGTCTACAAAAATGTAGATACAAGACTTCTTAAGTGTGTGAAAACAAAAAAAAAAAACAAAACATTTTTGAAAATAAAAGTAAACATCGATATACGAGGGTTAACGGAAAATTGACAAAAAAAAAAAAAAAAATAGCTCTCCTTATGCCTAACAATTTGTTTATTAGAGATCATTTTAAATTTGATAAAATTTTATAAATGGTATTTGCGATAAACACTAACACAATTGCGGCCATTTTAAAATAATAGTGGCGCTCATATTGGTATTGGCACATTTTACCAGGAAGTACAAGGTTGTTGACTTTAAACTTTTCTATGGCGTCACAGTGTGGTGGCCTGCCACGGTACTGAAGGATGCTTGAGAAAGTATATAGGTTGATTGCATTAATAATCACGGGATTACTTCGGCCGCCACCAACGAAGGTGCTATTTATAATGTTGAACTGGTTGCCAGTTGACGTCGTGGCCAAACAGATGGCTCTAATTTCCGCGATAAGGCTGAGGGCGGTGGGCTTTTAGTCTACGCGGGACTATGGTCATGCCAGTATCACACTGCACTCATCATGTGACTTGGCGGGACTTGACTATTGCACCCGGAACCCTTTTTCGGTGCATTCTTCACAGTTCATCATGACAATGGGGATGAGCTGCTCGATAATACGCTGAAACTTGCCGTAAGGGTCTACACTGATAGTTCTAAGATGAGCAGCTGGGTAGGCTGCCAAATGACAGTCGCGTATTGCAGGCGAAAATCTTAGCCATGAGTCGGCCGGCAAGCTGGCTGAGGTACTATCGTATATAGAGAGATATATGCATATTTACCGATAGCAAAGCTGTCATTGCAATTCTGCAATACCTGTGAAATTGCGGAACTTTCCAGGGTTACGCTAGAGTGGGTACAAGGCCACAGTCATTTCAATGGCTCGCTCTTAAGATTTCATTAAATGTAAGTCGTACAGAAGGGACCAGGAGAGATGACAGGGTGAGAGTACCTGCGTACCCCGCGTGCTACTTTTTTCAGTAGGGACCACATTAGGACAGTGATATCGGTCATGACGGGTCACTGTGTGATAGGGACTCATGCGGGAAGTATGGGTCTAGATTATAATGACTACATGGAAAAGTTGTCATGATGAGCAGGAGGAGGAAACGTGGTTTCACATTCTCCCCCAATTGCCCGGTCTCAGGGCTTCTTAGATTAGGCACTTTTGTAGACCAGAATTGCCATGTTTGGACGCTTTGTCTAATGTAGGACTGAAATTGATCTCTCTGTTTTGCAGGCTGACTCTAGTCATTGGCTAAGGGTATCACAAAGGGACTCATATAAGGACCCAAGTGAGCCGTCCTCGTTTCGGCTGCCTATTTAACCTAACCTTACCTTCTTACTCTTATTATTAAAATTTTCCCTTGATGTCACTGTTCAACAGCTCACAATCATTTTGTACCATTTTTGTTGTGAGAAAATTCACAAAAAAATTTTTTTTTATTTTGTATTTTTGCATAGAATATGTATGCGTAATGTTCATATCTAAATACGTTACACTAACGTGTCGTACCTTAGAGTTTTTTCGAACTTCGATCGATCTAACATTTAATTGAGACTAGCTATACCTAGTGCGCTTCGCTACCATCGTTTAAAAAAATAAGTGTAATTTTTCCACTTTTTCTATACATTTCCCGGTTTTTTTTTCAGATATTTTATATTAATAAATAAAATATTTTTACCAAAATTTAAAACAA
The DNA here is from genome assembly GCA_943735925.1 of Pollenia amentaria. NCBI lineage: Eukaryota > Metazoa > Arthropoda > Insecta > Diptera > Polleniidae > Pollenia > Pollenia amentaria. The sequence continues at coordinate 189,581,025 of OX031008.1, read as the reverse complement.
AAAATTATATAAATGTTCTTAAGATTTACAGAAATTTGTATTGTCCATGATTAGGTGGTGCCACACCCACTTCCCAGCCCCCTTTTTGCAAAGTGTTTTGCCTTGATAACTAAAGCGATATTCACACCTATTAAATATTTGACGTCCTACACGTAACCACTAGTTTTATTAAGAAATTTGTTGCTTTTGCAAAACGTTTGGCTAGATCAAACAAATTTTACAAATAAAGTTTAGTAAATCAATAGAAATCGTTAAAAATAAAGTTCAAGTTTGATCAATTTATTGGTCACGCTTTCTTGGAAATATTTATTAGGTCTGCACATACCTTAAACTAAATATTTTTACCAAATCTCAAAATGTTTACTGTTACCGCTCTCCAGATTTACAGAAATTTATAGCATCCTTGCGTATGAGATATCACGCCCACTACTTCAATATATGCTATTATTTGCATTTTTAGTTAATTGTTCTTTTAATATACAAAAATGTTCGGTGATGTAGGGTATTAAAGATATATAAATAAAAATGTCTTAGGCTGATATTCTTGTCTTTAAATCATGTTATGAACGCTAATTCTTAAAAACTTTTGAAAATAACCTCATTTTAACACATAGGACGGACGAGGAAGTAACAGCCAACAAACAGTGCCATCATACTTTTTCTTACTTATTTCCGTTTCTTATTTTTGTTTATTTTACATCCGGGTTAAAGACTAAACAAAACTCAACATTATTTAACATGCCGCTTATCTCAACTTGCACTCAGTGTTTTGTTCAAGCTCTTTTGTTTAGCTTTTTTTTTTCTTCTAAAAATTTTATTTTCTTCTACCTCTTTGTTTTTCATCTAATCTTAATTTTGTAGTCTTAGTTCACCTGAAACTTTGCAGTTGCCAGCCAAAGTGTTGGTGTTACAGGATGCTGGATTTTTAATATAAAAACCTCTCTAAACAACAATAAGAAAACAAAACAAAAATTTCTTTTTACGAGACAAAAACCTTCAGTTAATTGTTTGCCAAGTGTAGAATGTAGTTAGAATTACTTGTTTCCTCTTAAATTAAAAACTCTTTTACATTCACTTTCGTTTTTATGGCCGTTTAGGGTGTTCATAAAAGAAGCCGTATTTTCTTGGCTTAAAAATTAATTAAAATGTTGCACACTCACACAATAAGGCAGTAATAAAAAACTCGTGTTTTTTTAAAATTTAAACAATTTAAAAACAAACAAAAAATTATATTAAATAAAATAAACGAAAAAGTTACTTTTAAATGGCAAAACAACAAATGTTGGCAAATTGCAATAAAAGTAGTCAAAAGCTTATTTTTATGAGATTTTTTCTCTCTCTCGAAATTTGTTTATAATTGTTTTTGTTTTTGTTCGGCTTAAATAGTTTAAATTACTGTTTAATTTAAAAAAAAAAACAAATAACATTTTATGTGCTTAAAAGTTCAAGAGATTTTCTTTATTACTTTAAATACCCTTATTTATTGCATAATAGCCAGTGGAAGGACATTCTATTTAAATTTACATTAAAAGAGCAGTTTATTTAATTGGATTATTTTTTTTTTTGTGGGATCCTAAAAAAATTAAAATTTCTTAAACAATAAATTTTTAAATAGATATTGGGAATTATTTCTTTTCATAAGCAACTTTTTATTGTATTCAACATTTTTTATTTTTCGAATTTATTCTATGAGTTAAATTTCAGTTATGTATTTTATAAAGCTTTTTGTAATAGTTATATTCCTTAAATTTTTTAGGAATGACTTTATACACTACCAGACTGTTATATTGTATCTTGTTGTCACATTTTACCTGACCAGAAACATTCTGCTGGTGTCTAATAATTGTAAATTTTTCTGTACATACAATATACTTCATTGCTATCTAACGGAAAGCTAAGGTGAAGGAATGACTTTATATTCCTAAAAATTTAAGGAATAGAACTATTACAAAAAGCTTTATAAAATACATAACTGAAATTTAACTCATAGAATAAATTCGAAAAATAAAAATTGTTGAATACAATAAATTTTTATTTAAAAAAAATCGACCCTGCGTTCTTAAAACGGGAAACATATTCATCAGATCCCATATTAGGCAGGCTTCTGAATTCAGTGTAAACGCTTAAACTAATTTCACTAGTTTATTGGAATTTATTCCAATTAATGTTTTTTAATACCCGAAATCACTCTACAGAATTTAGGGAAAATTAATCCATAATTTACCATGGGTACAATATGAATTCCACTCCTGAAAATCATTTTAGTTCGGCTAAATCTGTTACGAATCATGATATTTTACTCCTGCTAGCTCAAATTTCTAAAAAGAAAAGCATAAGACTTTCCAATTTTCGGCTAACAATTTAATTAAGGTATTAACAGCAAACGCCCGATTTTATAAAGATTAATTAATAATGTATAGATATCATATAGAGCCCACTCCTGAAATGCTCGAAATGCCGGTGGAGGACATCAAAGATTCGCCATAGCCGAATATAGCAGTGTTATTTGTTTGTAACTAAATTTAAATTTTTATATACAAAAATTTGGAAAGCCCACCAAACATATATTTTAAATTCTAAGATCTTTGTAAAAGGGATGTAATAATAAATATTGATTACAAATAATAAAATATAAAATTTAAATATTGAATATATTATTGGGCTGATTTGTATGCACTTCTTATTAAACAACCTGCATGTACTACTTGCTTCCACAGAATAAATCATTCCATTATTAATGAAAAGCGTCTTGTCATAAAAAGTTAACTTTTGGAAAATTAAAAAAAAACTGTTTATTTTCCCTTATGAACTTTTTCTGACAATGTTTAGGCTTCTGGAGCTGAAAATACTAACAACAGGGGGACCCCCTGTTTCATCATCAAATAACGTATTATCATATGACCTGCCGATTTTCGTAATACAAGGTCTTTGCTTAAAAAAAAAGACAAAAGGCCTTTCATTAACAGACAATTCAAATATATAATGCTCTAAGAATATGTATGCATATAAAAAAAAAATAATGTTATTGTTGACAAACAACCATACAGTTATTGTGGTAAACATTTAATTAAGTTGGTATCTTTTGATGCTGTCAATTGCTTTAAAAAAATTTCAACACAAATTGTTTTACAAATTATGGCAAGAGATTTTGACCAACATATTATGAAAAATATTCAAAAAAAAAAAATTATTTTGGATTTACTTAATTTCTGTTTCATTGAATGTTATTATTTCTGCCACGAAGGAAAAATGCTTCGTATGAAAATTGTCATTTTTATGGGGTCCTGCTTGGCGCCGATTTTAGTAGAAATAGTACTTGAGGATGTTGTTGACCAGACATTATTAAATCTTGATTATACTGGTACTTGTATGTGGATGTTTATAGAACTGCAACTCCAAATAATAAAATACATAATGTATTAAAAAAAATAAATGAATGAGATGATTGATTGCGGTAGAAGTTGAAGAAAATTATTAGCTAATTATCTGGATACTACTATAAACCGTAATACCAACGGAAAAATCATTACTAATTGGTATCGTAAGTAAATTGCATAGAATCGCATTTTGATTTACTATTCAGCTCATTTATCACATATGAAACTTAAAACGGCCAAAAATCTGTTCTCAGTTCTATCAGCTCGACTTTTCGAGATATACAGTTATTTCCAAAATTAAGACACTTCCACATATATTGCAATAACTTGAAAACCGTGCACCATATTTACTTAAAAAAAAAACCAAAATTCGCTAACAATATCATCGTTAACCCTTAAGTAGTGACGTTGGTCTGTTGGACCTCCTTAAAAAAATAAGCGGCTCTATAACTTACCTTATCTTTAAGTTATTCAGTATTAATTCATTTTCTGATGCGAACTGTTGAGTTTTTCTGTTTGGTCCCCTAGACCAACATCAGCAAGAACGCAACTTTTTTAAACAATTTGAAAGCAATAATATATGCAGAAGCTGCCAGAACAATATCTAAATTCCATGAAATAATATGAACTTATAAAATTTTTTTATTTTTATGCTTTTGAAATTTATATAAGTATGTATTCTTATGAAAAAAGACTGAATTGTATACCTGAAAATTTTCTAAAAATGCTTTGACAGAAGCCTTGCAGTTTTTATGATATTCAAGAAATAAAACTAAATTTTAATTTAACCGTTTAATTTGATATTAAAGCTAAAAGAAAATAACATTTCTATTTTATTAAAAAAAAATTTATGAAAATTTTGTCGAGTTTTTAAAAAAGATTACCTTTCAATACAACGTTTTAGAAAATGAAGGAAAAAAACTTTTTTTATTTATAAAAAGAACTGAATTACTTAAGTTTTAAAATTTGTTAAATGATAATTGAAATCATTTTGAGTTTTTTATAAAATAAAAAAATAAATAAGCCATGTCCCGTGGACTAACCTCACCATTTGTGTAACTTTTTTTCACCTCACTACTTAATGGTAATGCTGTGCTTACATTGTTTTTAAATTTGCCCAGTAGTTTCAGAGCTATCGTTGAAGTTTAAAAAAAAAAAATATGTAAAAATTCATAAAAACAGTTTTGGTATAAAAACAGTTAGCTTAATATATTTCGAATGAAATGAGCTTTATTTCATTGTAATCGGTGCACAACTTTTGATTTAATTTACAATTTTCTGAGACAATTAAATTGATTAAAATCGCGATTTCCATACATAAATAACAAAAATAACATCTGTGTGTGTTTCCTGCTGTTCTATTTACCCTCCAAGCAATTGGTAAAGTGTTTTAACTATTTCGGCACATTTGGTAGTTAAACAGTAGATTTTTCGGAATTTAACAACAACAAAATACGTTAGAATAGAATTATGATTTCTTAAATTATACTTTTTCGTCACTTTAAAGAGATGTTCAGATAATTGTAACTGTTATATATTTACAACAATAGCACAATTTGAACATTTCCCATATTATATAGACTTCTTCGCTACGATTTGCTGTTAAACAGTGAATTCTACAAAAGCAAAATGCGTTAAGGAGGACAGTTTGTATTTAAATTGCAATGTGATCAGTGGTGCGTGCGTGTGAAGTAAAATAATTTTATAAAATTATGTAAAATAAAGTGAAATTTTAAATATTTGAGAAATGTAATAGGTATAATATTGTACCTTAAATTAAGATCTCGGAAAATCCAAATGTTACCGAAAAGTGTTCTAATACACGACAGTTACATAAATGAGTCCAAAGTTACAAAAGAGCCCTATCCTTCGATAGATTGGGTAAAGTTTTAATAATTTCTCATACATTCATTTTTTTAGATCAAAAGAAAGTGAAATTAAAAAAACAAGTTGATAATTATCTTTTTTTAAAGGATATTAGTGATTTTGTGAAACTGTTTGTTTATTTAATGACTTTAAATTTTTGTGGAAAATTAGTGTGTTTATATTTAATTTTTCTAGTGAACATTCACGTTATCATCAGTGAAGAAAATTTATGATTAAATGTACTGTAGATTTTTTAATATTTTTTATTTACTATTTTACTCAGATTTGCCCTACAAAATCAAACAAAGATAAACAGGGATTATAAAGAATAATAAGAAAAAATTTAACTGCAAAAGAGTAACTTTTGGAGCCCAAAGCGATACTACTAAATCTAATTGATATTAAACTACCAAAGCGCTCTAATTCGTCATAAAATAAAGACACTAAGTGTATACTTAAGGTAAATATTACCATAGTGGGACACTTATTCTCGAACGATGTAACTACATCATTAAGAATTGAATAGCAAAGGCGATAGATTTTTATTTGATCGAAATTGTTCGCAGGGTATATACGTTTGTCCCTTCACTTCAATTGATTGTGAAGAAAAGTGAAACGCGTTCATCGATTTTTATGTATATACCTCATTTTATTCACAGGTTATGTGACTTTACGTGAAAGTTATAAGACTTCGACATTTTTATACCCTCCACCACCACTGTGGTGAATGAGGGTATACTTAGTTGGTCATTCCGTGTGAAACTTTTTTATTATACATCTAAGACCCCATAAAGTATATATATTCTGGCTCCTTGAGTAATTCTAAGTCGATTAACCCATGTCCGTCTGTCTGTCCGTCTGTCCTTCTGTTGAAAACACGCTCACTTTTGAAAAACGCAAAAGAAAAGAACAAACTTGGTTTCAAATTGCTTGTAGTTATCCTAAGCAGTTTGGGATTCAAATCCAGCAACATCGGTTCAGTAGGATCAGAACTATGAATCAAAATGTGGAACCACCACCCTGAAAAAATTGATAATTTTGATACAAAAACTAACATAAATGGTTTATTAATACACGGAATGACATAACATTTTGCTCGAATTTGTTTTGTACGACTGCAAATCATACTGGTAAATTTCGTGACGATCGGTCCATAATTTACCATTGGCCCCATATAAACCCATCTCGAGGAAAACAGTTTAGTACGCCTAAATCCGCAATAAAAAACGCTAGCATACTTAAATTTGGTACGTCACAGTTTTATAGGACCAGAAATCACACTGTAAAATTTTCTTAAGATCGGTGCATAATTTACACTAGGCCCCATATAAACCCTACTTCCGAAAAAGAGTTTAGTACGCCAAATTCCGCAATAAAAAAGCTAGCATACTTAAATTTGGTACGTCACAGTTTTATAGGACTAAAAATCACACTGTAAAATTTTTTGAAGATCGGTCCATAATTTACACTAGGCCCCATATAAACCCTACTTCCGGAAAAGAGTTTAGTACGCCTAGAACCATAATAAATAACGCTATCATACTTAAATTCGGTACGTCACAGTTTTATATGTCGAGAAATCACATTGCCAAATTTCGTGAAGGTTGGTCCATAATTTACCCTAGGCCACATATAAACCCTTCTCTCGGAAAACAGTTTATTGTGCCTAAAACCAAATAAAACTCACTTTGGGAAAATAATAAAATTCGCCATCACAGATATAGATATTGCGGTAAAATGTCTTACTTAAATTCAAATGGCCAGAAAAAATATCATGCAAATTTGTGAAATTTTCTGTTAATTTTTTTGTAATACCAGAAATCAGTCTTCAGAATTTTGGAATGATTGGTGCATAATTTACCATAGATCCAATACAAACTACACTCCTAAAAATCATTTTAGTTCGCCTAAAACTGTTACGATTCATGATATTTTACTCAAGCATGTTCAAAGTCCTAACAAGAAACGCATAAAATTTTCTTATTGTCGGTCAATAATTTAATTCATGTCTAAACCGCAACTAATTTTAATGCTGACGCTCGTTTTTGTGAAGCTTAGTTAAAAATATATATCGCACTTGATCAACAAGAGGGTATTAACTAAAAATTTAAAAATTTTCAGTAGAAACAAAATAATTTTTAATTTAATATTAATGGCATATGAAAAATAATTTTTAAAACAAACGTTTCATTACCAAAGAGTAGACAAAATAACCCGATATTTTTAGAGCGGGTAGAAATGAATATAACATGACGATTTTTTCTACAAAGTGAAAAAATAAAAATTTTGAGTTAATACCCTCTTGTTGATCAAGTGCGATATGTATTTATCATATAGAGCTCACTCCTGTCGGTGGAGGGTATCAAAGATTTGGCACAGAAAAAATTTTCAGTAGATTTTTATCAATTGAAAAAAGTGTTTGAAAAGTATTTAATTAATTTAATTAATGTGCTATTTGAATAAATTATTTTTTGATTGAAAAACATTTTTTTCTGTGTACGTAAATAAGCACAAAATTAATAACTGCGTTTTTATTTTTAAATTTTTTTTTTTTCTTTTTGTAGTTTTATGAAGAAAAACTGGTTGTATCTGATGAGATACACTGCGCACACAAAGAGAAATGCACCATTAATGAAAGAATTTTTAAGTGAAGATTATTTTCAATAGGAAAAAAATTAAAAATTATTGTGATTGCATTAAATATAATTCAAATTCATTTAGTAAAATTTATAAAATTGATCTATCATTTGACCAATAGTCTCTCAAGTGAAATATGTCATATAATATAAAATACCAATTAATTTTCGCAATTCTTAAACATTGAACGTAAATCTTTCAGCATATCGCAAACTTTTCTCAAATATATAATTTTCCAATCTCTGTGGAAATAAGTACCGCCAAACTTCATACGGAGTAACCAATGCTTTGATATCATCAGGCAGAGAGCTATCGCCTATAAACTTTACTTCCTGACTGACGAATTGCTTTTACCCTGTTTTCATATATTTTGTTCAAATGCAAAAGCTTTTGAATCGAAGGATGCATTTTGAAATTTTGAGTAAAGTAGATCCAATGACTTTTGACTTGATGGTAAGTCCTGTGAGGGCTTTGGGCACTGAGTACCTAGAGGCTCTTGTATGCTCGCAGTTGGGGCACTGGAAGCAATAGGATTTGATAATGAACTATTTCTGGCAACATAAATTCTTAAATTCGGTGCTAGGGAGTTAGAAGTACAAAATTATCCGTGGCCAAGAGACCGAATAGTAATAGACTTGGCAAGTTTTGAGCGTGCAGTTACAGGAGAATTTATTGGGCTTGAGAGCAGATTATCGTCGATCATCAATGCAATAAGCGAGTCATTAACTGAATCATTTTTATCAACGCTAATTTCAAATTCTTTCTCTGGATCAGAGTCACTATCAAAAAGGACAACATGTCTATTTTTAGTGGACACTATTTTTGGAATTCACTACTTTTATTAGTGCTGTTATAAGGAAATTCTGCGGTATTGCAAAGCATTTTACATAATTCATCATTTGTCATTTTGGAACAAATAAAAGGGATGCCATAAACATAAACTAGGGATGCCAAAGGGGAAATCCCGAATCCTGAAATCCCGGGATTTTTCGGGATTGATAAATCCCGAATCCCGGGATTTATTTTTATGAGTCCCGGGATTTTTAACATATCAACTTTTATGTACAAAACTGTTCGTTTTTATTGAATTTTTATTTTTATATAGTACTAGCGGGCCCGTTGCCTTCTTCGCACGGCAAAAAAACGACCAAAATGTATTCAATACTAATGAATGCTGTATGCGGTACAAAAAATGCCTGCGGCAAAAACACACTCACTTCACATACGCACCGCACACACATGCGTTATCGGATTTCAACCAAACTTCATATAAACCATATATGGGCCACTGCCTACGTAGTGTATAAGTTGAAATCGCACGACGCGTTTATGATTAGTTCGGCGACGTACATATACGGACTTATTTTTATATATATAGATAAAAAAAATTATTAAAAATTATATTTGAGTTATATTTGCTATTGCAAATCATTCTTATTTCTGAGTTTATATTTTGTTTTTGGCCCACAGCGAGTATTTACAATTATTAATTTTTGCTTGATATATGACGACTATTTCTGGATTTTTGTATTTTGCTTAATAAAAACCATTATTTTAAGTCGAAACGAAATTTGCAGGCTCACATCTCAAGCCTTTATTACAATTACGTTTAGCAAGTTCAGCTTTGGCTTAAGACATAACTACAAAAAAAAAATTATAATTTTTATGCAAAATATAGAAATCAAGAAATAATTGTTATATATCAAGCAAAAAATAAAAATTATTCACGATCCAATTAAAGTTTTATTCAGAAACTAAAGAATAAAACTTGATATAATGATAATAATTAAGTCGTAATATTGATGAAATAGCACATATTTCTTCCGGTCCAATAATAATAAAAAATTTGCTTAAAAAACATACGGTAAATAAAATAATTTTTTTATAAATAACCACTTTTTGACGTATTCATAAATAAATTATTTAAGCTTGAAATCTGTTTTAAGAAACATTTGTATAAACATTTTGTTTTAAAATAAATTTTAAACGTACTTAAATTATTGATAATGAATCTCGCCCTCACCCTGGAGGTGTACTGCACTGCAGTCGACATAGTTTTACAGTTTTTAACTCAGCTATCGAGATCGATCAGGGACTACACTTTGCAGTGTATTAATGTCGTCACAACTTAATTCATATTAAAAATTTAATTGCTGTCAAAAAACCGAAATGAATTGATCTAGAAAAACTAAGAGATACGTATATTTTTTTAAGCTTTTTTCAGAATCTGATCAGTTTGATCATGGGTGAGGCCAGTGTTATAAACATATGTATAAAATAAATTGTTTTGTTGTTTTCATTTTTAAAAATTTATGTTACGTATATAAAACCTTTTGAATATTTAAAAAGTGTTGTTTATTAAAAAACAGTAGCATCTGGATGGGGATTTCAAAATCCCGAATCCTGGGATTTAAAAATCCCGAATCCCGTGATTTTCAAAAATCAGTCCCGATTGGCATCCCTAGTCTAAACGCATCCATATTTATTTGAAATTATAATTAATATAAAAAATTTTACATTTTGTTTTAAAATAAATTTTAAACGTACTTAAATTATTGATAATGAATCTCGCCCTCACCCTGGAGTTGTACTGCACTGCAGTCGACATAGTTTTACAGTTTTTAACTCAGCTATCGAGATCGATCAGGGACTACACTTTGCAGTGTATTAATGTCGTCACAACTTAATTCATATTAAAAATTTAATTGCTGTCAAAAAACCGAAATGAATTGATCTAGAAAAACTAAGAGATACGTATATTTTTTTAAGCTTTTTTCAGAATCTGATCAGTTTGATCATGGGTGAGGCCAGTGTTATAAACATATGTATAAAATAAATTGTTTTGTTGTTTTCATTTTTAAAAATTTATGTTACGTATATAAAACCTTTTGAATATTTAAAAAGTGTTGTTTATTAAAAAACAGTAGCATCTGGATGGGGATTTCAAAATCCCGAATCCTGGGATTTAAAAATCCCGAATCCCGTGATTTTCAAAAATCAGTCCCGATTGGCATCCCTAGTCTAAACGCATCCATATTTATTTGAAATTATAATTAATATAAAAAATTTTACGTAACGGCCGAAAAGAACTTGTCGTATCAAATGACTAAACAAGAATAAAACACACACGCACCTTGTGCACCAGCAACAATTTTGTCTTCTATACAAAAAGTGTACATGAGACAATAACAGCCAACATTCCTTATTTGTGTGGAAGGCGCAATGTATCTTTTAAAATCAACCTCTATATACGATTTTTTGTCGAAAGTGTTAACCAGACCGTATTGAAAATTTCTGTATAGTTAAAAAACACTAGTTTTATCAACATTTGTTTTTTTTTTTTTTTTTTCTTGTAGGAAATTCGTGAAGAAATAATCCAACAAAAGTGGGGAAACCTTAACTTCATTCCTAAAAGTACGAATTTTGAAATTTTTAACATGCGACTCTACATTTTTCAAAAATTTTCACTTTGTGATAAGAAATAAATCTAGGATAAAAGAAAAAAATGTTGTTATGTAGTACTCCACAAAAATTTTTTAGTTATTTTAATAATTGTGGAAATAACACCAGTTCTATTGATTGTATCGTTAAAGATACACTGCGTATTTAAGGGTTAAAACTAAAAATACCATTTATTGAAAAAAGTTCACAATTTTAAACTTTTAGTGTTCAATATAATCATTTTGATAATAGGAGCAAATGTCTTTTGCTTGATTCTATGAATTTGGTGATTAGAGTCAATTTTTAATTTTTCCCATTTAAATAATCTATTGCTTAACAACAGCTTTTGCTTCATTTGAATTAAACGTTATTTCGAAATATTTCTCGAACCCAAAATCAAGATGAAACTCTATTTAAAAATAAATGATACTATATTTATCAATTTAAACTAAATTCTCTTTAAAAAAGTGCTTTTATTCTTAAACTTTCTTTCAGTGCTTTTTAACACATTTAACACTTGATAAAGGTTTAATTTAAACTCTAGAAAGATTGAGAGATGAAACACTTGCCAACTAAATAAATTTACAAAACCTTTTTCTTAAGTCAATTTAAACCATAATTTAAGTCAAAATCTTAAGCATTTATTAGAATTAAACTTTCGACTATGTGCTTATTTAATACTCCATCCAGTAACTAAAACTATTTTCGTAACTTTTTACAAATCACCATCATGTGAAAAAGTTTTCATTTGAAAAACATGATTTCAGTTTTTAAACAGTTTCAATAACTGTTTATAAAGTCGTTATTAAAGAATTTTATAAACAGAATTTGCTCACAAAAGAAAAATAACTAAAATTTTTTTTTATTTTTTTTTTTTTTTTTGAAAGCAAACAAGAAGTTGAAAAAAGTAAACTTTATTATATTCTCCTTCCTGTAAGAGGTACAGCTAACATGATCAATAATTCTACTTTAACTCAGTCAGTAAAATATTAAATTTGAACCTCTTAGAACAAAATTTATTTCGAATTTTAAAGAGGACTTACAACATGTTCACAGCAAACGAACCAAACTAACGAAGAATTGTAGGTATGTGTATGTGTACGTGTAAAAAGGTATGTGGGATGGGCAGGTGTACGAGTAATTGGGGAATAAGAGATATTGGAATGTTATTTTAGAAAAAAGAAGGTTGATATGTTGCTAGCAAAACTAAAATAGAAAATGAAGAAAGTTGTTATAAAGAAAAAATACTCCAAATAAGTCAAAATAAAATTTATTACACTTACCTGGTTAGTATTGATTTTGTGGCTAACACAAAAACCTTAAATAAAAAGAAATGAAATTATTTACAAAAGAAAAAAAAAACAACAAAACAATTTTAAACATATATCGATTTTATGATAAAAGCAATTGAGTTTTTTTAGTAATTCAAGAATCTAAAATACTTTTTTAAAATTAAATTCCAATTGGCTAAAAGAGTAGAAATTTTAATTTAAAGTTTATTCGTTTATACAAAAATACTTAGCCTGGGTGTTTGAGATCTCAGTTAAACTAAGTGTACCCTACTGTAAGATTAAGCCAATTTGGGTCCAATTTTTTTGAATTTTTCCTATGTTATTTTTGAACGGTGATATATACTGACTTAGGTTTTAAGCTCACGTGGTCTTTTTATAAAACAATGTTATATACAAATGTCAAGGCTCGAACATAAAACAGGACTGAGAAAAATTCAAAATAACAAATCTTAGGTTAAGGGACCATTTGGTCCATAGTATATTTTCTTTGATTTTTTTACATTTATTTAAAAAAAAAATAAGCATTTAGTGGCTTGTTTTAAAATAATTGTCATTGCATGATGAGCAAGATGTTTTTCGGCTAGTTTTGCAAATAAACTGCTGCAAGTGGAACACATTACTTTTTCGTGCCCCTAAATTAGAAGTTTTATTATTTGAAGGCCACTGGAACTATGCATGGTGATCGCATTTCAGTCAATAACTGTGCTGATAACTCAAAAACTCTACTCTCCTGCGATTCAGAACAGCTAGAGCCCTTAAACTTAGAAATTTAAATTTCAGATAGAATAGTATGTACGTATTCAAAGCGGATATATAAAGTATGTTTCCAAATACAATTTTTGGCCACTGATTTGTTTTGCGTTTTATTCTGAAGACAACAACACTTTGATTAGCAGTTTCTACAAACTTAACCCTGACGTACTTATTAGTATTTTCGATGATAATTCTTTCTATTGGAGGCGGAAAGCACAACAAAAAGTTGACAGCATGTCAGTGCATCTGGACACTGCAAATCGAGTAAGTCCTTTACATTTTGACATAATATTCTCAGCCGTAGCCCCAATAGGCTAAGGTAATGGAGTGGCAGTACAAACCATTTTGTTTTTAGAAATAAAAAACGGATCAACAGGGCTAGCTGCAGCTCGGACGGGTTCCCGTTTAGTATCTATTTAAGAAGAGCTTGTTTCGCTATTTTCTGATATATAATCAATTTCCGAATCTTAAATATCGGAGTCACCTTCTGCATTGAGCAGTTCTCGTTAGGGTATTTATTCGGTTAACCGATTAAATACTACCCGATTAACTGATCGGTTAATTTAAAATTGGCTATTTTGGATTGCCGATTAAACCGGTTAATTGCAGTCGATTAACCGATGTAGCGAAATTTTTAATTTTATTTAGTATTACAACACATTTCATTGTCTGTTTTAATTATTTGTTTCGTCTAATATACAAAAGGTATGAAAGGTATTAGAAAATATTTTTTCATAGAAAAGAAGGTGTTTAGTGATCTTCATTTTAAATAGGTGTTTGCTGTTAACAGTTTTTTGTTTCACATACTTTTTATATGTATCGGGAATGTTCTGAAAATCAAAATCACGTGGAGTTGAAATCGAACCTATTTTGGAAACTCTACCGTGTTCAAAGTTCATAAAAATATGTCCTTTTCTATATCTCATGCTTTGAGGACCTACGTCTGATACCTAAATTACTTTTGAAATCAGGAATCGCTACGTTCATTTTAACAAAAATTTAATTGAAAATCTGTAACGATTTAAACTTCACGTGAATTTGATTTTCAGAACATGCCCGTATGTGTTTAGTTATTTGTTTCTTTTCATATTTTCTTATATCAATTTTTAATAAAATTAATCGAAACAATTATATATAAAAATAGTTAAAAATTAAAAAAAAATAAAACAGGACTCTAATGACATAATGGAAGATTTTATACGTTCAGAGAAATCCAGGAAAAGGAGTGTATGATTAGATGTTCTGTACTATGGGTTGCTTTCGATTTCTCCAACATCAACGAGAAGTGAAAGTATTTGTTTAAATATCAAAACTAAAAAAAAGAATCGCTTAAATCCTAAACATTTTTCTAAAAGATTATATTTTAGGGTCTCTTAAACTATTGATAAAACTGATAAAATTATCTTAAAGTTTATTTTTTGAATACTCCATAATATTTATGTATTAATTAAAAAATATGTACAACATATTTATGAATTATTTTTTTGTTTGCTTATTTTAAGAATTGTTATGTTTGTTATGTAATTATTTATTTTTTTTTTTTACTAACAAATTCCAAATATTAAATAATTTATGCATTTTTATTATTGAAATAACTTAATTTATAAAAAAAAACTTTATCAATCGGTTAACCGATCAATTACAAAATTAACCAATTATTAACCGATTAAGCCAAAACTTCGGTTAATTAATCGAGCGATTAACCGATTAAAGCAAAAGCCCGATTAAATGAATACCCTAGATCTCGTATCTTATCTTCGCTCAAATTTAACCAGCCAGTGCAAATATTTGTGCTTTTTACAGCGAAACTCAAAAAAGGATGATCCCACAATTGTCCTTTACTTATTTAATCTGTGGTGATTAAAAAAAAAAGGGAAATCCGCACTTGTTTTTTTACATAAGCAGTTTATATGGACCAAATGGTCCCTTAACCTAACATTCGTAAGTTTTTTCTAATCTAGCAGCAGGTTTAAGTTAATCTTAAAACAGACTTGTGCCGCCATTACCAAGTTTGTATACAAAATTTCGATGGAACAGCTGAGTTCTGCTTAAAATGTTGATCTTTGATAAAATTGATAAAAAAAAAATCACATTGCGCTGGAAAAATCCGAGTTTCAGACTACGTTAAGCTAAGTTTAAACTTAGTCCATATCTCAAAAACCCGGCTTTAATGTCTCATATTGAAATGTTTAAATGTTATATTTCAAATTTTATTTTTAAAAATCTGGCATTCTGAAATGCAGCTGAGCAGAACTTTCCAATGTTATTTGTATCAATTAACACCAAATAAGTTATCAATGCATGCACAATAAAGCATACTTTACACTATCACACAAGTCTTGCGTTTTCCATAATACTTTGTCAAAAACTCTAATTTAACATTACAGTTTGTATTCACACTAATACATATAAACAAGCTTTTGTTAAAATGCAACCCTGATCAAATGAAAAAACTATTATTGTTAAGAAAATTTTCAAAAAACGATTAATGCCCGTAATTTCTACAAATAGATATCTAGCTGTGTATATATATCTATTGTGTGACGTATTTTAAAACCTATTTCTTACCTACGGGGTAAAGTGTAGTGTATTTGAAACCATCGATTTTCGATAGTTAATTCACGTGGGCCAATTTAACGTTGAAATTGACAAAAAAAGTTTTACTGGATAAGTAAAGATAACTGTTAGGTACGAACACGACCAGATATCTGTTAGTAGATATTACGGGCATAAGGCGAAAGGAATACCAAATTTTTTTTTTCGTAATACTTGTAATTTTTATAACACATTGCATTCACACTACCACCCTTTTACATATTACTTGCGTCTTGACATGTATTAATACAAAGTATAATAGTGTTAACAAGCTTTAAGCAAACTGTGCACCTTTAAAGGCACCACCATACCACCATATTGTGCATGAGCTGGCTAAAGCAACTGTGAGAATAATTGTAAAACATATGTGTCAAGCCATATTGAACTAAACGAAATTTTTCTTTAAGTTTAATGAAACTGTCATTTGCTTAAGCAAAGTGCGAAATTGATCGCACATTCCGTACGAAATCAGAAGTTTTTTGAATTTGTTTTTTAAATGCATTTGACATGCTTCTTGGATTATCCCATGCACATTAAAATTGGACCTTTAACTTGATCATGCACTATTAATACTATACTATTAATATATCAGATCATATTGTGCATAAAATCCGCTCATCTGACAAGTACCAAAAAGAATTGGTATGCCATAAAAATGATGTCACTGAAATTTTGAATATTCTCAAAAAAGTTGTATAGGCATTAAAATATTTCTGTGTAAATAAATATACCGTACGACTTTAAAAAAATTATAAGTATAAGGCAATTGGTTTTGCTATCCCCGCTTTTTGTTATACCCGGC
Source organism: Pollenia amentaria (assembly GCA_943735925.1). Classification (NCBI taxonomy): domain Eukaryota; kingdom Metazoa; phylum Arthropoda; class Insecta; order Diptera; family Polleniidae; genus Pollenia; species Pollenia amentaria. Next base: position 189,564,262 of record OX031008.1, on the reverse strand, counting down.
TTATTATTTCTCTACGCCAGGAGAAATTATAAAGGAATTAAGGTTTTATTTGGTACAAGTATAAAAAATCCGTTTAATTAATGATGCTCACCGTCGGCCAGCTTCCAGACAAGTACCATTTTCTTATTTTATGCAATTTCAAGTTAGTTAAGTTAACAAATGTGTGAATAGCAAAATTTCAGTATAACATTTTAAAAAGTATAATTCACAATAATAGACTATTCATCGCTACATTTGTTATATATATTTATACTAAGAAGTAAATTCAATATTCGTTTAATAAATTCCGTTACAAAATACATATATACAAATTCAAAATAAAAGCTAATTTTGTATTAAAAATTTTGATTTTAAGCACCTGCATAAAACTTTGTTAGCTCAATAATTATCCTTAAAACAAGGCTTATGAAAGAGTTATTGTTGCACAATTAATTTGGAAGAGGGTATTTTGCTTTAAGCAAACAGTCGATATATCCGAAATTTGGAACCATGATTTCTAGTCACACAAAACTTGTTTGTATCGAAAGAGCACCAATATCAAAATACTTTCAATACAAAATTTCTGCTCACAAGAACTAAGTAGAATACTAGACCAATTTCGTGTCACATTATTAAATGCATGGCTGTGGAGTCGTCAGAAAAAAGTACTAACTCCGACTCAGCCTCCAAACACTGAAATTTTTTAAGTGCGACTCCTAGTCCAGCTCACGACTCCAACTCCAACTCCTACTCTAACCTTGATGCTAAATGAGACTGGTCCTTATTTGACTTTAAACACTTTTTATACCCTTCACCACTAGTGGTGAATTGAAAAGCTAAAAAGATAAGAACAATGTTGGAGTTTTGGATATAAATCCTGCAAAATCCGATCAGTAGGATCAGAGTTATGCATCAAAATGTAGATCCACAACCCTAAAAAATTGACAATTTAGTTACAAAAACTAACATAAAAAGTGGGTAGCATAATGCACGGCATCATATAAGATTTTACATAAACTCGTTCTATACGACTAGAAATCATACCGTACGTCTTAGACCTTAATAAACATTGCTATCATATTAAAATGTGCTACGTCATAGTTTTATAGGACTAAAAATCCCACTAAAAAGCAGCCTTCTGAAAAACGCTAATGACGCTGAAACAAATTTCAGTACTGTATTGAAATTTGTTCTATTTAGATTTTTAAAATAGAAATCACTCTTCAGGATTTTGTGATGATTAGTTAATTTACCATATGTGACCTTCTCCGAGAAAAGGGAACTAGTGTGTGCAAATGAAGTTTTGAGAAAAACGCATTTAAAGTTTCAAATTTTAATGTTTTTCTCATTATTATCGATTTTTCCAAGTTCGCTTTGTACGTTTTTGTGGGGGTAAATAAATTTGTATCGGAAATCTAACTTATTTCATCTTATTCTACACCCTTTTAGGTACCAGAATCCACTCTTAAGTCCAAACCCGTTTTTTGACACACTAGGTTCCTTTTCTCGGAGAAGGTCACATATGGGTCTAATATTAATTCCCCTGCTGAAATTTTTTTTAGTGCGGCATAAACTGTTACGAACCATACTGCCGTCCGTTTTTATAAAAATTAATTAATAATTAATAGCTCGCTTATATTCTAACTGTCGGTGGAGGGTATCAAAGATTTTGCACAGCCTAACTGTAACTTGTTCTTAATGCAATAATTTTTAAATGGTTAAATATAGCAAGAAAAAAATTCTGTAATAATTTCAAATCGATATTTGAAATAATGCATCGCCAATTTCGAAGAATTTTTAATTTGGAAAATATAAAAAAAAATTTTTAAATTTTGTATGCCGATAACTTTTGGAGTCGGAGTCGGGAGTGTTTGTCGGTAGTACGACTCTGACTCCGGTACAAAAACCTCAATTCCGGCTCTGCAACTGACTCCATAGCCCTGATTAAATCTATATATATATATATATATATATAAGCGTTTGTGCCGTGTATGTGATCCTAAAACTTAAGAACGGCAGGACCGATTGCCACCAAACTTGGACAATAAGTTTGTTTAGTCTGCAGCCAGGTTTCTCTTAAGTTTAATCCCGAAAGGTGGCGCTGTTGTCGTGATATTTTAATGTTTTCAATTTGTGGTACGGCTTGGCTGAAATTTACAAAATATATTTATTAAACAAAAATAAATTTCCTGATAAAATAAACGGCAGTAGATAGCGCTCCAGTCAAGTGATTAACAAAATTCTTAATTTTAGTCTAATTTGCCGGCATTTCAGAATGTATGTATTTTTTCTGTATGTATGAATGAACCCGATATGTAGTGCTATGGTGATGCTATTTAGATATTCATATTTCTGGAGATACGTTACTTAAACTCAGGATGTATGTATGTATTTTTCTCATGGGAATTTGTTTTATGTACGTTCGCAAAAAAAAAAATTGTCAAAATATTAAACATTTTCTTACAACAAATTGTGAAAGAATTTAAGTTTGCATGAAAAAAAAAACAATTTTAAATTACTGAAAATTCCTTTTCGTCTATAATAATGCCGACACCATAGTATACAACTAGTATGCGGACTCTTTGACAGGTACATAACTCAATTGTCAGTGGAACCTAATTTATGTTTGGATTAGTAAGATTTTTTTTAAATGTATTGGTGTATAAAACTATTTCCACCACTAAACATAGTTGCATAAAATCGTATAGAATGGGGCAAAAATTTTTTTTCCAAAATAAAATTTTATTAGTTCAATAAAATTTCAATTGATTAAAAGGCTGCATTTATAAACTTTTAAAAACAATGTTTGCAAAATTTTTGTTCTGCAATATCGGAAAATATTTAAATAATTTATGATTTCAAATATTATTTTCATACCACAAAGTGCTACACTGCTGGCATTAATAATATTAACAACAGAAAAAATTAGAGTCAAAAAAATTTATTTAAAAATTTTTAGTTTGTGAAAAATAAAAAACATTTTGCAAAAGCAAATGAGCAAAATGTATTGTAAAAAACTATTAATTATGTGTTTGTGTCAAAAAATTAAACATAAAGTGTTATATTTTGAAAAATTTCAAATTTTGTTTTGTTTTTGTGGTTTTTACGTGTGTTGAATTCACACAGTACCTATATGAGTGAGGGGTGAACTAAAAAATTGAGAACAATATCTCGAGTTGGCATACCAGTTCTATACTATGGCCGACACGATATAGAGGAGGAAACATTGGTCGGATAGTGATTGTGAGTCCATCGGTATACTAAAAGCACAATACCCTCTCTACTTTTGTGGTGTGGGTATAAAAATCATTTGAGGGTTAAAAAACGTTTGCCGGGCTCCGCTAGTTATCTCTTAAAATTTTAACTATACTTTGCGTACAAGAATTACACAAATAGACAACCAGATAAACATCGTTAGATCGATTCATCAGGCGACTTTATGTCAATCGTTACAAACATAAGCACAAATTTACAACACCCTTTTCAACTTTAATGGTGCAGGCAATAAAAACTAACGATTAAGTTCAAAATTTATAAAAAAAAAAGAAAAAATAAAATAATAACCATTTTTGTGTAATTCGATACTCTTGATATCTGTCTGCACTCGCATTAACAAATAACAACCAGGGCATGTGTTGTAGAGGTACCATAAAAACAATCCTTAAATTTTTACCACCAAAAATTAACGTTTTTATTTTAGTTGTTTTATTTGTGGATATCTGTGTGTTTGAATATCTTTTTTGTTTTTGGAGCTCATAAAAAATGTCCTTGTTTTTGGCAGTTCAACTCGTATTGGGATGCATGCAACCAACTTAATAATAAAGAAGCTTTTTTCGGTGTATAGTGCTGCAGTAAAAAAAAAACTGTATAAACCTTTTGTTGAAATACTAAAATTACAGCAAATTTTTATAGAACTGAGAATAACCAGTAACACAAAAATATCGCACACCAAATCATAAACAGGTACAACTCAAAACTTAAAAATGTTTAGGAGAGGCAGAAAACTGGCTTCATGAACATGGTTGCAATTTTTTAATCGAGTTGAGTTTCATAGATGTTAAAGAAGACAGTGACGCAAACGAAATTTTCGTGGTCGCTAAATTTGGCTTGTGAACTGGTTTATGAAAAAAATTAGTTTGATAAATTTTGAGTTGTGCCTGTTTATTCTTTAGTGTACTATATATTTACAATCGAAAGTTACAAATTTGTAGCTGCATGTAGGAAGACTACCAAGCACACAAAAAGCCACCAATAGCTTAATAAAAAAATAAACTCGGAATAAAAAATTTATAATAAATGAAGAGGGGGGGAAATTATAGGCCTTTTGCAGTCTGTATAATTTGTTTTTATGCCCACAGTGGTCATTAGAATATTATCAATGCTATGATAAATACAAATTATATCTGGTTGTGATACTTAAAATTTGCAATGTGAATTTTATTATCATTTGTTAAACGACTAAAGCAATGAAAGGCAGTAATAGTCAGTAGAAGCCCTTTTACTTTCAATTTTTATCATCCAAAAGAGTCAGTATTCACGATTAGACCAAATTTACATGAAGAAATTTTTTTTTTTTTTTTTTTTTTGTTTTCATAAGTTTTCATATTAGAGCCATTCAAAAGTTCCAAAAATCGCACAATTGTATAACAAAGTCCCATTTGGTGACTAAGATAATTGACTGTTTGGGCTTTGAAGTTTACATATTGTAGGTTTTTTAAAAATTCGTGTTTGTTTTTAATAAAGGAAACACAGTTAGTGGCACTTTAACCAAAATGTTTAAGATAATTAAAAAACTTGGAGACAATTCGTAAGCGTCTTTCTTTCTTTAGTGTACATATTTGTATGCCAAAATTATGTTTCTAGGTTTGAACAAAAAACATTACCAACATATTTCATCTTATAGGTTCTCATTTACTCAGGGCTCTACACCTATAAGTCTATGTTTCTAAGTTCAATATTATAGAAAACTCAAAACTCAAAAAGTACCACATGTACAACGGAAAAGTAAAAGAAAGCAATTAAATTTCTCCTTTTTGATACTTCATTTATCCCCATTGAAATTTCAGCATTGTAGTGGGTGTCCATTATTCAATACGTATATGCCAATAAATGAAGCAAAGTGTTTTGTAAAAAAAGTACCAAAAAATTGTACGATTTTCCCCCCTTAAACGTTCGAATTTTGAACCAAGGTACCAAATTCGTACTTTTATTCTTTATATCAGCTTCAAATGTGATATAATTTTATTTCTATCTTGCTTGATTTAATTTTGTAAGTTCAAATATATAAAATAAATCAGAAAGTACCAATTTGAGATCAAAAAGTATGAAAAAGTCTCCTCTTATAGTTTTTCTTTCACTAACGACCCTTCATGCTAAATTTAATATTTCTAGTGTTACGCTTTTACTTAATAAAACGCGTTAAGGTTTATTCCCTTTCTAATAAGCCTTTGAGTTCTTTTAATTGCAAATCAAAATAAATACACACACGAATTCAACTTAACAAACTTTATTGAAATTAATTATAATGTTCACAAAATTAAACCACTATTGTAAGTAATGATCTGAACCGTTTAATGTCTCCAATCAAACTAAACTAAACTTTTATGAGTTAGCCTGTATTTATAGTTCAAAAATATTCCTAGTTGATTCAAGAACCGTCTAGTAGCTTCTAGAATATTGTGTTCGAATTATTTTAAAATAACTATTATATATCTAAATCTAAAGTCTACAATTACAATTGCTAGAAAATTTAGCACAGTGGCGTTCATAAAAGTAGTAACTAATATGACATAAAACTATAATTTACAAGATAACTTATAACTAAAACCATAAATAATTATTAGACAAATCTAATTTCGTAACACTAGCTTCAATATAATATTAAACTCAAATCCTTTTACAGATTCCTATAGAATTATTCATGGAATGTCTTGAGTGAATGAGAAATTCCAAGAGGAGGCTTTTTCGAAGTTACTGCTTCGAAAGGAATTTTTTGCTTTCGATAAGTTATTAATAACCTCCGTTCATCGAAACAAATTGTGCGAAAATCGTTATATCCAGTATTATTTGTTACGAATTTAACGAGATTTAAGTACACAAATTTATTTCTGCTGAAAATATTTATTTTACTGCCTGTTTTAAAAAAATGAAAATAATTGTTCGTTTGTAAAAAAAACGAACGAAAACTGATTTATGTTTTCATAAAGTGACAAAAAAAAAGCTTTAATTTTGCGACATATTTTTGGTTCTTATAAAATGAACATCTTCGTTATAAATGAAAATAAATGCCAAAAGAAGACGATATGTAAATGGCATTCGTTTAAAAAAATTAATAAAAAAAAATGGAAGATAAAAAGGATATTTTACTGAAAGACCCCTAAATAATTAACAATATTATAAAAGGTTCATGTATCTACGCGTAAAGAAAAAACGTGGTTGTGGTAAACATATTCTAAGAGCAAAATATTATGAAAAGATTCATGATTGTAGTTAACATATTGCGATTATTATTGAATCATATAATGACCAAATATATTCGTCATATTACATGATAATTTTGTTTCCTTAATCTTAATTTGTTTTTATTACATCATACTATAATATAATGTAATCATATTATTATCATTTTAATCATAATAAGTTAAGAAGTCCACATATTATTATCATGTTAATTATAATAAGTTAAGACGTAATCATAATAATATGTAGAATAAACCTAAAACCGAAAAATATTTGTAATATATGTTTATGCTTATTTACTTACCTGCAACCTTTACGTAAAACTTTAACAGATATTTCACATTATATTTTTGTCGTAGGTCGCAATTATTTATAAATTATTTTATAGAATTAGAACAATTTTGATTTTTAGTTGAACTGTTAATTTTTTATTCTTTGATATTATTTAATTAGGCTCGAGTTCATCAAATTTAATTTTCATTAAATTATTTTTACTGAGGAAGGAATTTTACAACTTGGAATTTTTATTAAAATTTATTGATAATTTTTCTTGGCTGACGTGGGATTCGAGCCCGGGTTGATCTTTACATGTTTCAAGAATCACCACATTCTATCGTCAGAAGATCTTTGAGTTCTACCCACTGCACCACTGCGGTGCCCGTTAACCATCAGTCAAATATCAATCCTTTAACCAGTAGTACTGGTGGTTCGAAATTTGCTGTTATTATCACTTAAATTTCAAATTACATGTTGCCTCCTTTCCTCTGTTTTTTCTCGTATTCTTTCTGTCAAGTCTTTGTCTTGAAAACCTGAATACATTTGTTTATTATGTTTTCTTTGTCCACTTTCGTCGACATTTTATTTGTACAAATTAAAGTACAAATGTAAACATTAGAGCTTGTGCCATAGCTATTTTAAGAACAATTTTGATTTTTAGTTGAACTGTTAATTTTTTAATTCTTTGATATTATTTAATTAGGCTCGAGTTCATCAAATTTAATTTTCATTAAATTATTTTTACTGAGGAAGGAATTTTACAACTTGGAATTTTTATTAAAATTTATTGATAATTTTTCTTGGCTGACGTGGGATTTTCATTCATTTTCTCTAAAATAACACAAAACAATGGTCAATGCTTTTGTACCATTTTCAAATAATATTAAAATTTGTTTAGCATTGATAATTTATTTTGTGACACTTTACAATTATTTTTTTAATGTACCAACAATTTATTTATTTTTTAATTTCTTTAAACTCTGTTTTTTTAATCGGAATTTTTTTTTTAAATTATTTAACCACTGAATAACAAAAAATTCTATAGGCATACATATGTAAAACAAACGACACAGCTGATACCAAATTATTTTACAAATGGCGATAACAAATTATTATTAGAGTAAAGATATTTTGTTTGCATCTTAAATATATTATGAGTACACGTATAGAAAGTTATCATGTTATGGCTATTAAATATCATTAAATGGTTGTAAGGAATATAATATGTTTTCAAAGTTATCATTATTTAGTTGTTATAAAAATGATTATTTTTCAGTGAACCATACTTAAATTTATAATTGCGATAAACATTAACATGTTCGCAGTAACTATAATATTGTTGATATTAAATAAAAAAAGCAATATTTTGTGTACGACAACAATATATTGTAACAATAAACATAGCGTAGTTACCGTGACCATGCCCAACCATATTTTTTCTCTGTATGTATCTATATATATAAAATTGTAACGTTACTGCCTGATTGACTGACTGACTGACTCAGCATCGCACAGCCAAAACGCGTGAAGATTAAAACTTGAAATTTGGACCGCAGGTTGGACTTTCCCCAAATTGATCCACTAAGACGGGGTTTTTGGAAATTCGAATGTTTAGGGGATAAAAATGGTGAATTCGATTACCTTTTATCTACAAAAGAAATGTAATACTTATCGTTGTTCTTTAGAAAAATAAGTGGACAGGTGTCTGGTACTTTTTTGAAATTCGCGCCATTCAGGGAGTTAAGGGGTAAAACGTGTAATTTGGTCCTTTTTGTCAACCCATTTATCTTTTAAACCAATAAACATAGGAATTAAACAAATACAAATTTGGCATTTTTTCGAAATTCGAACGTTTAAGGGGTGAAAATCGTTATTTCTTTTTGGTACTTTTTAACAACACATTTTTCTCCACTTATTGACATTAAAGTACTAAACCTATGGGCCCCCACTACAATATTGACATTTTTGATACTTCAATGGGGAGAACAAAGTATCAAAAAGATAAATACGGAAAAGTAAATTTATTTCCGTTACCTTTGTTTTCTACGTGTGGTACTTTTTAAATTTGTTATAATATTGAAGTTAGAGACACGAAATTAAGCTACAAGGTCCTGAGTGGTAATCAACCCATAAGATAAAAAATTTAAGAAGTAGAACCATAACCGTTGGCATGCAAACATGTTCATGAAAGAAAAGGACCTGCTTACAAAGTGGCGGGTTAAATGCTAGTAATTACATAAATATGTATTTACAGGTTCAAGAAATTCTAGAAACAAGTATGTGGGTTAATTCCAAACACAATGCTTTTTTTTCGTCTCAAGCTTTTTATTTCTTTCATGTAAAAGAAAATAAAAAAACAAAAACGGCAAGTAAGCTCTAAAATAATTAGCAACAAACAAAAGTAGTTGTTATTATTGTAAAACTTTCTGCTAAATTGTGCAAATGGTGCTTTAACTGTATATCATGCCTATTACATACAAATATACCTGTCTCCACACATGTTATTCATTAAGCAACATGGAAAAAGAGTTGAAAACAATAGAACAATAATAAAAAATTCAACTGTTTTTCAATGATTGTATTTATTTTTATTGCTTTTTCCTGGTTTTACCTGAAAAATGTTATCAATGTCATTTTGACGTTCTAATTTTACTTTGTCTCTGCGTTTTTTTCCGTAATGTCACATTTTTTTTAATTAAGTCATAATCATTACTTGAGCTGTTTCGTTTGCTTTATGTGCATCGCTATTAAAAAGTGCAAGAAGTGATAAATTGATTAAGATAAAAAATAAAATAATAAAATCAATTATTTGGTGTTTTCAAGTGAATTTATAATCGCACGATGGTAAGTACAGCTAAAAATTTCCGTACTGTCACACAGTTATTTAATAAAAAATCGTAAAAAATAAAATAAATAAAAATGTATATTAATATATTACGAAGTTTTGATCACTTTTTCTTGTTTTTATTTTCCGTGAAATAACTTTTTAGAAGAAAAAAACAAAAAAAATATCACACATTTCTTTACTGTCACTTTTAAGGAAAAAGGTTTTTTTTTATTTTAAAAGCTTATTTCTCGAAAATTCTGATTGATTTCAACACTGTAGTTCTTTTGATGTAAAGATAAAAACAAATAGAAAAAAAACCAATCGGGAATCAATTTTTTATGAAATATTCACAGATTCCGATGAATAGATTTGTTCATGAATTTTTTGTTAATATAATTGGATTACTTTTATTTTTTGTTTCGTTTTTATAAAAAAGAAAAAACAAACAGTAACCAAAAACAAAATAATGAATAAATGTTTAAGTTTTCGTTACACTTGAAATTTAAATTGGATTTTCTTTACTGTCACTTTACTGTCCGTACTGTCACTTTTTATTTTTTCAAGTTTCCAGCAAAATACAACAATTTCTTCCAAATTGTTTGAAGCAAATTTGTTACTTTAAATGTAAGCTGCACAAAAACAAATTTTTGTAAAAAAATTACTTTTTTTTAATTCTTGAATTATAAAAGGAAAAAAAAATAATTGGAATCTCTTCGAAAAATAACTTTTTGCTATTACTAACCCGTTTTTTTTAAGAAAAACATCCAAAGCTGGTAAATAATAAGTGAACGAATGCGATAGTAGGCTTTGTTCTAACATTTTTGCATTAATTTCTTAGTTTTGTAAATTTTTGTAAAAAGTGACATTCCGGAAAATATTTCACCAAAATGCAATAAAAAAGCAAAACAAATTTTTTTTAAAGAAACTAAAAGTAATTTCGCAATCTGCACAAATCTTAATGCAAGTAAACAATTTCAGAGAATGAATTCCTCAACCTTAAAAAAAAAAAAAAAAAAATGCTCATGTACACTACTTTTGGAATTTTGAACATATAAATGGTCACAGAGAATGTGTTAAATTATAATTTGTAATGATTTATGATCAATTTATATCAAATTAATTAGAAAGTGTGTAGTTCTGTAAAAAGTACCATATCGTCTGTCGGCTTAATATGAAAACCTGCTAAATCCAATTTTTTAGTAACTTGAGATGTTGATGAAGTGTGGTAGAGAAAGATACGCCTCGTCGACCAGCATGTAGTAAGATTTGATGTAAAAAGGTTTGATAAGAAAACCGCTCTCAAGTTGTTAATATGAAATATAAGAAGTTTTTTGTCTCTCTTGTAAAATGTGCTGAAAGGGAGTTAGCAGGTTTGCATATTAAGACGACGATATGCAATTTGCAAAAATTAAAAAAAAAATTTAGGGGATTATTTTCTAAAACACTTCACCTCACTTGAAAAATATTTTCATACAAATTTTTTAAAATTCAAAAAAATTCTATTTGAAAAATTTCTCAACGCAAGGTGAAGTGATTTAGAAAATAACCCCCTTAGTTTTAAATTACTTATAATTTTTTTCTTTAAAGTACCGAAAATTTGCCTAAACATATTGAACAATTCGCGACATAAGGACGATAAGGTTATATTTGCACCTAAACTACATGTAAAATACGAGTAGAACCTTGTTGTCCTAAGGTCGCGAATTTTAAAATATTAAAAACGTGTTTAAATAAACTTTCCAAAAAAAAAAAAATAATGAGTTCTAATAAAGTATAACAGAAAATTGGATTTTTTGCAGTTGAAATTTCTTACATAGAAAGTAACAATTTCATCTTTAAGGGCCGATGTTGATTTTGAATAAAGCACAAATTGTTTAGGAAATTATTGTCATTTATTTTTATTATCATAATATTGGTATGGTTCAATTATGTATGGAACAAAATATCGGCCAAATGGCAGCCGCAACCTCGGCGGCACACCTCAATTCGATGGTCCAATTTTCGATGACGCTGAGGCATAATTAGGGTTCTATGCTGTTAATGTGCCGAATTATTTCATCCTTTAACTCTTGAATTGTTGCTGGCTTATCAACGTACACCTTTTCTTTCAAATAACCCCAATGAAAGAAGTCCAACGGTGGTAAATCACATGATCTTGGCGGCCAATTGACGTCGCTACCACGTAAGATAACACGGCCATTGAATTTGTCGCGCAAAAGAGGCACTGTTTAGTTAGCTGTGTGGCAAGTGGCACCTTCCTGTTGAAACCACATATCGTCTACATCCATATCTTCCAATTTGCGCCAAAAAAGTTCGTTATCATCTCACGATAGCGAACACCTTTCTCAGTAACTGCCTGACCGGCCTCATTTTGGAAAAAATATGGCCCGATGATGCCCCCTGCCCATAAACCGCACCAAACAGTCACTCTTTGTGGGTGCATTCTTTTTTCGACAATCACTCTTGGATTATCATTCGCCCAAATGCGGCAATTCTGCTTATTAACGAATCCACTCAGGTGAAAATGTGCCTCACCAATGAAGATGATTTTCACGATATGCATTTTGATTTGAACGCTCATTTTCACAATAAGCCTAAATAACTTGAACGCGTTGCTCGATTGTGTGTCTTTCCATGGTTCAAATTGAGTTAATCTGAAATTGAGAAATGTCAAATTTAATGCAGAAAAAACTTGACGTTTAGTTGTGGTTCACAATCAACATCGGCCTTTAACATTTAACCACCCTTTATATTGCTTTTATTTTTTGCAATTTTTGTAAACATTTTAATTCAACATTTTTAGTTTTTACCAATTTACTTTATAGTTGTTTTTGTTTTTTAAATTTATAATTTATTTTTGTAAACAAAAGCCAGGATTAAACCGAACACAAAATCTTTATACGCAAAACACATGAAAAGGTACGAAAATAAACGCATTGGCAATAATGTTATTTAACGATAGAAAACAGCTGAATAGACGAAAGCTTTTAAATATATTTTAAAAACCAAATTTTAACCATTTTTGTTTCTATGCGAAAACTTCAAAAGAGAACACTAGTGTTTTACAAAAATCGGCAATTAAATTGAAACATACTTTTGGTTTTACGTTTAATTGTATGTTTTTTATAAGAAGTTGAATTGTAATTAAAAAAATAAATGAAGAGATTTAAAGATTATTTGGCATTTTGTAATTTTTTTGTCATCCTAAGCCACTGTCAATTTGTGTAATAACATGTTATACCACTACCAAAGCAGTTGAATTTAATATTGACAGAAATCAAATAAAAATATATATAATAGAACTTAAAAAATGTAAGGATGTTAATAAAAACATACAAAAACAATAAATGAATAAAGCTTACGAATTAAAATATGTATTCCAATTTCAATGTAAGTCCCTTATGCCCTGTATTGCAATGGGGTTCGCCAGACAGCTGCCTTGTCTTAAACATTGTGGTAATCTGTTCAATCACATTCTTTAAATGAAGATTCAAAAATAATTTGTGGTGCGACAAAAATCTGAAAATGTGCATTTAAGTTAATGTGATGGTGCTGAAGCCAGGAAAAATAATAGTTTTCGTCTCATGTAGCTCCCATTTTTAGGCAATGCCGAATATATTCAAAATTGACCTTCAAAGGTCCACAAAAGAACCAACAATTTATTTTAGCCATATTTTGTTCAAGTAAATACTTACTTACGCATGTATCGATACTTAAAATTTTTTAATATCGCCCGATCACCGAAATAATATTTTTTTTCTTCCTTAATATAACCTATTTACAAACTTCCTGACAAGTGTACGACAATGCGTTCAATAATAAGAAAATAAAGTCAATGTCTACTATAATAACAATTTAAAAGAGCAAAAGTGTCTCTCTTTCAGATAAAACAAAAAAAATATGTGACCCGGTTTATGAAAAGGTGGCTTATGACTAAAAAAATTATTTTTCATTTGGTTCGGATAGTTTTTGAGACGCTCTTTAACATGATGAAAAGCAGAAAGTCCTAACTTGCTTAGAAGTGTACTAAAAATGTAGAGAAAGAAGAGCACAAAAGAAATAAAAAAAGTCTGTAAAAGTTACAGAAAAAACGGTAATTATTACAGAAAGTTTGCTAATATTAGGCCAGCAGATCGTTTTGCTAGTTTTAGCAAAACTTTTTTTTTTTTTTATTGTAGTTTATAAAGAAATGCATTGTTTATCTTTAACAGCTGATTTTTCGAAATTATGTTTTTGAGCAATAAGCCACCTTTTCATAGACCGGGTCACATATAATTAATTGTAAATTTGTATACAGTAAAAGGGCGTAGAAACAGAGTAAAATGTAATGTCTCATATATATTTGAAAAAAAAACACTGAAAGGGTTAATAAATAAATAAGCATTTTGAAAACTGGAATCAACTATAAAAACCCACATGACAATACATTCTTTGTTCGCATAGATAACCCATAGACTAGAGTTTGCTAAAAACTGCAAAAAAGGGAAACCGCGGTTTCAGTTTAAAAAAATAAAAACAGGTCGACTTCGGCTCAGTTTTCGGTTTTTCTTCCAAATATTGCATATTGTTGTATATGACTGGTGCTCTAATAACTTAAAATGTTTCCAAACTCCAAATCTTAGTTCAAACATTTCTGAAATAAAATAAGTATAATAAAATAAGTAAAAAAAGATTTAATATGCTGCCAAATTTCATTGGTAATTAACGTTCCACGCAAATGCATGTTTTCTGTCGATGGTCTAAGAACGATGTCGACCAGTTAACTTCCCGCCCGAATCATTAAATTTGGGAATACAATTACTTATTAAAAGATTTTGTTTGTTGTGCTTAATTCTCTAACTGATAAAAAAAAATACTGAAATTTATTGTTGGAGGATAAGCTGTTCCGATGCGCATTTCGCTGGTTGCTTAGGCCAGATAATCAGGAAACGTTCTCCTAAATAATGTAAGAAAAGCCAAAGCTATCAGCAAACAAGACTAAGCTTAAGCGTAATCTTTGATATCGTTGCAAAAAAGACTTTTTGAGTGTTTATAGGTAATTCTCATTCCCTCTGTAGTCTTGTTTGCTGATAGCTTTGGCTTTTCTAAAATTATTTAGGAGAACGTTTCCTGATGATCTGACCTAAGCAACCTGTGAAATGCGCATAGGAACAGCTTATCCTCCAACAATAAATTTCTGTATTTTTTATCAATTAAAAAATAAAGGGAATTAAGCACAACAAACAAAATCTTTTAAGTTCTTTAAGAAATTTATAATATATACACAAAATAAATCTTCCAAAAAAAATTTTGATCTATAAAGAAAGTCTTTTGGAGCTCTGCTAAAACTACAAGGTTTTTCAAGATTTCGACAAAATATCCTTTTATTTTTAAGCGATGCAGCACCTTCTCAGTACTTTTTTTAATGTATAAACTTTTTTTATGAGAAGTACGAGTGTTATATATAATTTGCAATTTCTTTAAGCATAAATATATTTTTAGAGTAAAAGCTAAAAACCAAGGTTTTTTTATCGGTTTTCGGTGTCGGTTTTTATGCATTTAAAACCGCGGCTTAGATTTCGGTGAAAACCGAACAGCAATCCCTAACATAGACACGACACTTGGTTCCCAAGGATAAGAAACATGTATTTTTAACATTTACTTCAACGGATAACACTTTTTAATCGGATTACTTCGGCATTCAAGATATGTAGCTTATCTCAACAAATGTTAACTCTGTAAAATTAAAATTTTATGGTTAATTATTTACTTTTGATAACCTCCGACAAGTATTTTTTATGGATAGTCAAGCGGTCATAATAATTTTGGAAAACAAGAATGGTAAATCTCGAACCGTCATGAGATGCAAGGAAAGCTCGAACCGTAGTAAGATGCAAATAAGAGATAAACTCTAATTGTGGTGCCGTAGTTTTAAAGATAATATGGCTTTAAAGCCACCAAGGCTAAAGTCTTAACGACGACTTGGACAGGCTATCCAAAAAAGAGTCATTCCTGAACACCGTCAACCTAAAGAACGGTAAACCTTTTTAAAACTTATAATGGGAACACAAAGAATGGCTATTACAGAAACATGTTTAAAACTGCTGGAGTCATGGAAAACCCCAAATCCTGAAATAACAAAGATAAAAAGCAGAAGGTTGTAAAGGCCAACACTTAAAAGACAAGTTTATGATTAACAAACATATCCCACGCATCTTCGAACACATTTAGCACTTAAAGAATTATGCTTTAATTAAATATTTAAAGCGCGATACACTGGAACAAAAATTATGCTAATGTCCTATAGTTGATCGCATTTAAAGCGACAAATTCAAAATGGGCAATATAATAGATGTGGAATTATTTAGGGAAATTGAATGTAAACCCGTGAAAAATATAATATTGAATCTGGTTTTTGAGCTTATTAATAAACAATATTCATTCATTAGACAATACATATCGATGACTTACTTTCTCAACCTCGTAACTTAAAAAAATACGGTTTGGACTTTTTCATATAAAACGATAGTTTTTTTTTTTTGTGTTCTATTACTGCAACAACTAATTATTTCAATACTTTGTCACAATTCTGTAAATATAAATAAATTATTGAAATAAATACAATGGAAAAAAAAGAAACAAAAAATTCAAAAACATGGAATTAAATAACAAGAACTTACAATCTGTTATCACACGATGATATGAACATATCAGCACTTCAAATACATTATTAAAAATTGAAAAAAGCTGATTATATGTTTAGGTAATGCAAGAAAAAATTAACCACAGGAAAAACACCAAATAACTCGTTTTAAAATATTAAGGAAAAAAGGACCATTAATAAATAATTTAAGTAATTAACAACACACAAGATATTCACAAAAACACAGTTCATTAATAAAAGAAAAAACAAAATTTAATCAACAATTTAGGACAACATTAATAGTGTTTTCTTTTCTACAAAAAAAAATACCACCTTGTTAAAAGGTACATGTATAAAATGTCTTGCCGACCCTTTAATAATTATTATAATGCATTTTTTTATTTGAAGAGAACAAAACACAAAATTGCACCGCCCTGTTTTTAACAGCTGACAAAAAGTTTGTTCTTCAACATATAAAAAAATATGTACATAAATTAAAAAGTTTGTTCTTCAAAATATAAAAAATAAATGTACATAAACCAAAATTTGTTAATAGATTGATATTAAATAAATAAATAAATGAACAAAATGAATGACGAAATTCCAATTTTTTTAGTTTGTTTTTTTTATAAAATGTGTAAATAAGAAAATACCTTTGCTAGACTGCCGATTTATTAACACCAAGTTTTTAAGATTTCTTGATATAACGTTTTTTTCCAAAACATTTTTATAACACCGAATCCACTTGAATTTTTTTATCACTGACAGCCTATCATTAACAATGTAATGCTTTCTTATGTTTTTACTATTAAATAATAGAAGAAATAACTATTAAAATTTTAAATTTTTACTGTCCTGATTAGAGGCGATTTTTCCCCAACTTCGTCTGGTAACCCTATATATAAACAGAAGCCATCTTTTTACAGGGCATTATCAACACTGTCGATTTATATGGGGCGTAAAGTGCAATGCCTTATGCCATTAGTAAAGGTGCATTTTTTAGAATAAACAAGCCACCCTTTTAGAGAGAGAAGCATTTTTAAGAAAAGACCACCAAATTGCATTTTTTTTTAAATTAAATGTCACATTTTTTGTAGAAAAGAAAACACCATAAGTTAAATTACGTTCATCCACAAAAAATCACAAGAGCACAGCAATTCATCAGCAGGTCACAAACCCGAAAACACTAGTATGTTTTGACTTATTTTGTTTTAAAATTGTAACTCTCTTTAGCATTTAATATAATCCGCATATTTCATTTGTCACTGTTTTATTTGATATTGGCTTTAAATTTGATTTGGTGTTCAATATATTCTTTAATATTATATTACCCTTTTAAGCGTAAGGATTTCAACATTACCAATTTTTATCTATTTTTTCCCCTTTTTATTTTCATATGTATCACAAGTTATACTTTTAATTTTGTATTCTTTCCAATATCATATAATTTTAAGTAAATATCTTTTTACTTTCGAATTTTTTTAATCTTTTATCCTTTTAAAGGCATCTTTTATAAGTATTTCATTTATTTGTTTATTTCTATTTAATAAGATTTTTTATTTTTTTTTCTTTCAATTTCCTTTCAACCAAACTATGAACCACAATAATCCGAATTATAAAAATTTTCTTTATTTTTCTTTTTTCCTTACAAACTGTTCATTTCAAAATAAAAATCTAGACTTAAAACTCTCCCCCCTAGTCACAAATAAATTCCCCAAAATTTTATTTCCAAAAGAATTGCCTACCCGATTAAATTTTCTTTTCTTAAACAAGAAAAACCTGAATATTTAAATACATACAAATATAAAAACAATCTCAAAGATGCAAGATAGTTTCCAAATAAATTATTATTTTTTTTTTTTTTTATTATTCCTACACTAAATCCCGCGAAGCTTTTTGCTTGTCTGCAGGAGACCAGAGTCTCTGGCGGGAATCGAACCCGCAACCCCGGTACTGATAGACTAGATCACTACCAGCTAGCCTACCGGGGCACCCAAACCAAAGGCAACTAAATTAAAAAAAAACTAACGAATTCAAATTTAAATCAAGTACGAAAATAAACAGGTAGAAAGTACTGAACCAACCGGAACAGATAGCACTACAAATAATTCTGAGATTGAGAATGTGGTATAACAAATATACAAAAATAAGGCATAATAGTCTGACCATATTGTACCGAAAATTGTCTCGTTTTAGTTTAAGCCAATATGTGCCGGAAAAAATCGTCACAATGTGCAAAGATCAAAATTTAATTGTGCGATTCTGAGAAATGTGTTTCATCGGCACGATAAAAATCTTCGCAGATTGTGCTATGTATGCCGTTAGTGTCATCTTAGTTTTACTCTCGCCTAACCGAAGTAAGTAAATTTTCTGAAATTCTCTCAAATCTTAAATCACCCGAGGAACTGTATGACAAATCAAACTCTTCGCATTGCTTAACCTTAAAACCAACCTTAGATTCTTAAATTTCAAAAAATATAATTTTTAATAAAATGATAATAAAATTGGAAGAAAGTGTGCAAATATAAACCCCAACTACAACTCATGTACTTATTGCTTTAATTTTGTACAAATAATCATTTATCTTTCGTACTTTTTATTTCTTAACTTTACAAGTTTTATTACAGGAAAAGATTGAAATTTTCTTTACATTGTCAGTCCACTTATTCCCAGAGAAAACAAAACGAACACAAGAAAGAAATCAAGACAAACTAATCGTTTGCGCTATTGACCAATAAATGACTTTTGCATGTCGTTTAAACAATTGTGTCAAAGTACAAGTTTGTAAATAGTTCATTCCAACTTTTTCAGTCCCTTTGGATTATACCATTTTCGTCTGCTTGTGCAAAGCAACAACAACATAAAAAAAAAATAAAAACATCAAAACAAATGCTAAGACTGCAGTTTTTGCTGAAATTTGTATGGCAGTTGAATGTGTGTTTGGGCGGAAATTCATGTGGTTTGTGCTGCCAAAAAAATGCTGGGAGTTGAATTTATAGGACAAAAACATTTTGTCTGGAGAATTGAAAAATTTGTGGAAAGAATCAAAAACTTTATACAAAAGTCCATTAAGCATTCGACACTTTCAAAAAGTGTGTTAAATAATGATGTAAAGGAAGCTCTCTTGAGTGAAACAGCAATAAGGAAAAGGAAATTGTATAAGAAAACATCACAAAGAAATCCGCATGTTGTATGATGGTAAATTTTTATATTTATATAAAAAATTGTTTATTTTATTCTTGATAAGGAAAGCCAATTTAAAAATTAAACTGAACTGGTATTTATAACCTTTAGTTGTCTTCCAGACTTGCAATTTCTGTTGCTGCAACTTTTTAAAATTCTGCCTTGAAATTGCATTAGTGTCCAGATTATGAAATTCCAGTTTTGCAATTTTTGTATTTTCATCTTGTTTTTCCTCTTCTCCTTTTTATATTTTATATATACACAAATACAAACACACCTTCAGCGAACTTCAAGTTAAAAATTGTGAATTTTACAAAACAGAATAGAATTGCAGAGTACAAAAAACTGAGTGTACCTCCCTAATCATTTCACACCTCTTACCAATAAACTCAAGAATTGCTGCAACAAAAATTGCTAGTCTGGACGATGGTTATTTCAAGATATGATCTTTTAAAAATTACCTTGGCGTATGATTAATTTTTTATTTTTTTGTATTGTAGTAAATGTTTTGAATAACTCATACGTCAAGTTGACCATAATTTATCAAATAATCAGCCATTGCACAGAGTACAATTCTGTTCTGAAAAGGAATTCATTCCGTATTTTGGTGCTTCAGAAAATTACGAAAATAATTTTGCGGAATGAAACCGTCATTCTTTAATGAACGGAATGGGATTTTTCTGTATCTCAAAGGCCAAATAGCTATCAAAATATACTTTCTATCAATAAACAAATATCGAGCCATAACCCCAAAAAAAGCTTAAGCGGCAACATTTTTAATTTTCGTTTTTTTTAATAAATGAATTTATTGGCAACACTTGCATCATCTCCTAAAATCTCATGGTTACAGAAGCTTCCGTTACGATTTAATAGCAAAAACAATTTTAGTTTAAACGTCAATTTTCATACAAAATTTTTATGAAATATAATAAAAAAAAACCTTCTCCTGTAAAATTTTGTTTTTGTCCCTTGAGCTTTTTTTGCAGTTATGGCTCGATATGTTTTCTTTGGTTCCGAAAGGAATCTGTGATGTGGCTGAATATACTTATTGCACTTTTGAATATGTAACGATTCACACGCATCACCCTTTTCTGCTCAACTTCTTTTCAATATCCTTTTAAGCATGCCAAAGTGGTCACTCGCAGACATCTGTTAAAAATATTTCCATTAGTCTCGGCTAGAGAAGAAACTTTATTTAAGCAATGTAAAGAAAAATTATCTTAAAATTTCATTCATGAAAAGTTACAGCAACAAAATAAACAACTTTCATCATCACACAATCATAGGCGAGGCAAAAAAAAAATGTTCCGCGCACACTGGGAATTTTTTATGGGGGTGAGGAGAAAAAGTGAAAATATTGAAATATAATGAGATCGTGTATTTTAATAGTAGAACATACAAATATTGGGATAAAAAACTATATACAGTGAACTCGCGATAATGTGAACACCCCAAAATATGAAAACTTATATTCTTCCATCGACAACTCTAAAATATTAACTTATTATATTTTTAACGTATTTTATCTACGCATACAGGTTAAAGTCTAAATGAACTGGGTGGGGGATAAATTTTAATTCAGTTTTTCTAGCTGCTTGCTTTAAAATTGTCTTCGAATGTCAGTCAAAATGTATTGCATACACGATTTAGTTAGTGCTCATATTTAACTAGAATTCCATATTCATCTTTAATCATAATTTGAACGTGAATAGTTCTTAAATATGCATACAAAAAGCATAAGTCTAAGTCAGAAATTTTAGAAGATTTAGAACATTTAGGAAAAGGTGTCAGTGTTACTAATTAATGTTCTACAATATGTGGACAAAAAATTCAAATGCTAGCAATACGTTTATTTGACCTGGAAAAATAAAAACGTGCGGCCTTCCTCGTACCCAAAAATTGAAAATGCGTTCTCCGGATGGTTTTTGAATATGAGAGACAAAAAGTTCACTGTTAGCAGACACGGAAAATATTTTTGAGGGGAAATTAGTTGCCATTCGTAAATATGAACAATCTTGCAAAAGCGAACTGGCGTGGTTTTTGTTAGTTTATATTGTATGTACATAAGACCAACTCCAAAAAAAAGTTTTTGATGTACCCACCTCAAAACTAACTTTGACATGTTTTACAAAGATTCCCAAAATATATTGGGTGTAGCAATTATCTCCCGTGAGCTAAACCCGTCAAAAAAGTGTCCAGAAATTCATGAATAACATTTTTTTTTTTTTTTTTTTTTGTCAAATTAATGACCAAATATAATGTATATTTAGGGATTCTATGATTCTGCATTAAAACATTTAAAAAATCTACCCCCAGACTCGAGATAGCGAGATAGAAAGCACCAACAAAATTACAAAATATTTATGACATTGTAAGTGTTTTCAATGGTATTCTTTGGCGTTGGGGTGCGTTTTATATGATTATGGCCTAAATATTTTTACACATTGTTTGAAATGGCAAAGTTTAAAATTAAAAATATTACTTATTTAAAGAAAATATTAAAAATTTTACAGTTTTTAGTAATCAATATTATCATTTTGGTAATAGGTGCAAAATCAACAACTTGATATTATGAATTTGGTATAAATTTGGTGATTAGAGACAATTTTTAATTCTTTCTGTGAACTTTATAAAGAAATATTATGTTTTTGAAAAGTAGGAAGTTATCTAATGTAATATTGAATATACGAATGGAGAAAAGTGAGACATGATCAAATTTTCTCAGCCCGAAGTCGTAAATTACTATTTTGTTAACTGTTGTATTAGGTTTCCTCGTATCCACCGAGTTACAACCAGCAAATATTTCTGCTGAATATAAAAGTGTTGGTAACAAATACGTTTTCGTCGCAAGTAATAATCTTACTTTCGGCGGAGTAGAGTATTGGGCTAACCATAAGCTTCGCAGCATGCCGTATGTTCTACTACAGGCTTGTGTGCAATGATTCGACCAAGTTTAATGCTTGTTAAATGTACACAAAAGTTCATAGCTTTATCTACAAAATAAATTTTCCAAGAAAATATTTCCTTCATCGTCTATCTCTAAAAAAGGAAGAATTGTTTTCACAACCTCACACATTTTCAATTAAGAAACCGTTTGCAAATTTTGCCCAAAACAATATTACGTATTTATTATTATTTTGCTAAAATTTTCATTCAAAACGAGATAAAATTATTTTAAGAGTCAATTTCATAAAAATTGTTGATGAAGAAGAAGTAGACTCAACCGAATAAGTACAAGGTATAGTCATTAGAAATTTTGTTCTCAATTTTACAACCCATACAGCGTCAAACAAAATAAAATAAGGAACAAAATTAAAACTACCGTCAAAAATCAAATAAATTACGTTAACTGTACACGGCTAAATAAATACAACTCTCCCTAATGAACATATCTGGTTCTTATATTACTATGAACTCAACATATTAGTAAAACTTAAATTACATATTTGTTAACACAATTTAATGAAACTACTGGGGGTTTCACAAGGTGTCATAAAGTCATATGTCTTAAAATAATAACATGAAAAAATACGACTGTTGTGAGCAACCCCTCATAATTTAATGTGCTATTAATTACGACAGCAAAATAAACATAGCAAGCAACGTTCTATTTATTTAAGACACTTTTTGTTTACAAGCCAAAAACAATATTTTTAAACCATTGTAAAATGTAAGAACATTATGAAAATAAGCCATGATAGCACACCTTGTGAATACCCCATATATGAAATACTTTGGAAGAAATACGATAGAAGAAAAACGAAATTATTGCACGAAGCTTAATTCTTTAGTATCTGGTTTTTGCCTTTTTTTGCTAAAAATATACTTTATTTCAATATAGATTTCACTGATACAATGATAACCATTTTAAAGCTTCCTATCAAATATGGATTTCGCTTAAATTTAGTAAAGCATCTGTTGTTATTTCAATAAATATTTTTTAAATGATAAAAAAAAGCTTGAAATTTCGTATCTGTTGCTATTACGGAAACGTCTTTTATAGATTTGTCTCTTTGGTTGGTTCTGTTAAGCTCTTATGTATTTAATACAAAACATTCTTTCAAATACACCATCTATGGAATTTAATTTAGCGCATTAGAATAAGTTTATTCCTTAACAAAAAAGCTCCAATTTATAATAATATTTCGTGAGTAAATGCTCCAATTTATTTTAATTTTATTTATAACAATTCTCTCGAAAAATCTCTAATTGTTTTCATTAATAGACCTTTTAACTTTAATGATTTAATTTATCTACCTTTCCAACTCATTGTCTGAGCCTCCATCTCGGAGAAATGCGTTAATTAATTTTCATTTCATTAATAATAATTCCCTCTAAAACTCTCTAATTGTTTTAAATAATGAACCTTCTAATTTAAATCATTCAAAACTAGATAAAATTATTTTAAGCGTCAATTTCATAAACATTGTTGATGAAGAAGAAATTTTGTTCTTAATTTTACAACCCATACAGCGTCAAACAAAATAAAATAAGGAACAAAATTAAAACTACCGTCAAAAATCAAATAAATTAATTTTACTGTACACGGGTAAATAAATACAACTCTCCCTAATGAATATATCTGGTTCTTATATTACTATGAACTCAACATATTAGTAAAACTTAAATTACATATTTGTTAACACAATTTAATGAAACTACTGGGGGATTCACAAGGTGTCATAAAGTCATATGTCTTAAAATAATAACATGAAAAAATACGACTGTTGTGAGCAACCCCTCATAATTTAATGTGCTATTAATTACGACAGCAAAATAAACATAGCAAGCAACGTTCTATTTATTTAAGACACTTTTTGTTTACAAGCCAACAACAATATTTTTAAACCATTGTAAAATGTAAGAACATTATGAAAATAAGCCATGATAGCACACCTTGTGAATACCCCATATATGAAATACTTTGGAAGAAATACGATAGAAGAAAAACGAAATTATTGCACGAAGCTTAATTCTTTAGTATCTGGTTTATGCCTTTTTTTGCTAAAAATATACTTTATTTCAATATAGATTTCACTGATACAATGATAACCATTTTAAAGCTTCCTGTCAAATATGGATTTCGCTTAAATTTAGTAAAGCATCTGTTGTTATTTTAATAAATATTTTTTAAATGATAAAAAAAAGCTTGAAATTTCGTATCTGTTGCTATTACGGAAACGTCTTTTATAGATTTGTCTCTTTGGTTGGTTCTGTTAAGCTCTTATGTATTTAATACAAAACATTCTTTCAAATACACCATCTATGGAATTTAATTTAGCGCATTAGAATAAGTTTATTCCTTAACAAAAAAGCTCCAATTTATAATAATATTTCGTGAGTAAATGCTCCAATTTATTTTAATTTTATTTATAACAATTCTCTCGAAAAATCTCTAATTGTTTTCATTAATAGACCTTTTAACTTTAATGATTTAATTTATCTACCTTTCCAACTCATTGTCTGAGCCTCCATCTCGAGAAATGCGTTAATTAATTTTCATTTCATTAATAATAATTCCCTCTAAAACTCTCTAATTGTTTTAAATAATGAACCTTTTAATTTAAATCATTTCATAGTTTAGCCTCCATTAGAATTAGGGATTATAAATACATGAAATCTTTCAATTGTTTTTTTTTTTTAATTTCCGCTCTGCAGTCACGAACAAAATTACTTATCAAGCAAAAAAAAAAAAAAAGGAGAATAAAACAGTCAATAAATTTAAATCATTTCAATTGAAATAAATATCAATTTAACAACATCTTAAACGTTTTTTTCCTCCGCATAGTCCCCCTTAAACACTTCCTGTTTCTCTTTCTACTTGTCTCAAAATGCTACATTTGTCCAACTTAAAAAGCATTTTATTAACCTCTTAATCGTTGAAAATGGAAAGAAGGGGAAAAAAATTAAATTTTTTTTGACATTTTGTGTTGTTTCAGTTTCAGTTCTAGAGAGAAGCTGAAGAAAACTTAAGTAAAACAAGCGATACGTCATTCGTATGTCATCAAATAAATCATTTCAACATGGATGGTTGGACTTGACTTGGCGCGCTTCGGGTTGAGTTTAAATTGAATTCAGTTGGTTTGGTTTGGTCATAATGATTTGGCTGACTTTATTTTAATTTACAGGCTACGTGACACTTATTTGGCCACTTAAACCGAAATAGGGCAAAAAAAAAAAAATACAGAAATCAACAGAAAAAAACAGAAAGTATCCCAGCTAGCATTCGATAGTTAACTTCTTTTTAAATAACTGAACAAAGTCTTCTTTGAGAGTTGTTGATGCATAAAAGACAAAATCAATTGCGCGTATAAAAAACTGATAAAAACGAAGGCAGCCCCTTGAAGAAAAACTCGTTAATTTTTTTCTTGACAGCTACTGGACAACGGAGATTTGGCAGGTGCAGCCAGCTGGACATTTGGAGAGTGTAAAGCTTAACATACATTTTGATTAAGTTCAGTTTATTGGGGTAGTCAAACAAAAGTTAAATAAATGCATTACAAATCATTAATAAAAAATAAAAGAAATTATGAAATATCAATTGAAATAATTATTAAAGAATGAAATTCCAGAAATCATTTGTGGCTATTCTTGAAAACGCGTCGAAGGAGTGGACATTTACATTAAAACAAAAACAAAATTTACGAATATTGTTTTTGTTATCTATACACTTGTAAAATATCATTAACGTGAGAGTTTTAACGCTTTTCTGTCTCTTTTACTGTAACTGTAACTTTTGTATGATCAAAACAAAAAATTTTTGGAAATTTTTTGTAAATTTTATTTTGTTTTCATGTAAATTTTTACTCCTTCGGCGCGTTTTCAAGAAAAGCCACCATTGTCTTTCTTGGGTAATGCAGAGAAATATTTTACAAGAAGTGCACTAGAATTGCATTTTTTGTTGGCATCGGCTCTGATCCAACTGCAGTAGTGGCTAAATATACTTATTTTTTATCCATCTACTTAACAACAGATATTTTATCGTCTTGCCTTACGAATTCATTGAAACTACCTCTTCCTTAATAAGGACTTTGTTCCTTTAAAGCCTTGACTGCTTATCTTGAGGTAATCTTTTTTGTTGTATGGTGTATGAGGCATAAGTACCTTTCTCTAAAGGAGAGGGTAGTAAATTACTAGAAGTCCAATATTGATCAATAAACATTTCGCTTCTCTGAGACACATATTTGCGGTAATCATTTCCACTACCGTACCACCAATGCCCAGAGTTGGACTTGGTTTTTCGTTGGGCCATTTTTTTGTTGACATACAAGTGTGCAAAAATCGTCGTTACAGTATAAGTTGAAATAATTAAATGGTGACCAATTTTCCCTTTTGCCTACTCCCCATAATTTATCATGGATGTCAACATAAGCAGAAATAAAATTTTGTGAAACCCACTTTAGATTACTTATTGTGCTCACTAACACTACAAGCACGTTTTACACAGCTTCGAGACCAACATCCATGTTCATTAGTAACTCTTGCTCTTGCTCTATCAGTTCTTTTTTTGTTTTAAAATGAGTAATAACTAAAAACTAGAGAACACAATTGAATCATTTATTTCGAAAAGGGCTCAGGAACAAATTTTTGGAAATTGAGTTCTGTGAAACTATAAGGTTATATACTCCTTCCATAGCGGTGAAGAACAGGTGGTTTTTAAAAAATCATTCCGAAAAGGGCTCATCTCCATATTTAATTTGAATATTTATTATGTGTGTTTAAGTTAGAAATGGAAAAATACTTTGCATTCGAACTTTTTATAGTGAGAGGTACGTTTTGAATATGTAGTCAATTTGTTATGAAAAACTTTTTTTGGTTTTGCCATTATTAAAAACTCTGAATAGTGAACATCGTTTAAGGTGAAAATACAAATTTATACACATTTTTTGTAAGTTTATTTTGAAAATGATTGAATTTAGCTGCTCTGAGGATAATTATATCTAGATGGACGATTTACAAAATTTTTATGAAGTCGTTCTGCAATGTTCTAACGCCATGTATTCACTGGCAGATGTAGAAGAAACCTTCTAAATTCATATGTTGATCTTGATAAGTTATTTTCGTTTTTGATATCTTATGAATTTTTGTGTTCTCTAATTTGTAATCTTAATAAAAATATACCGAAATGTTGTTATTGCTCCTTTATTTTAAAAACCTTTCGTTAAAATTTTGTTTACTTTCATTAAAATTTTAGAGTTCTTCAATGAATCTTCGGTTTTTCAATAAATTGCTACTTAAACCACGAAAATTCAAAAAAAAATTTCGAAAAGGGTTCATCTCCGGAAACTGTAATGACAATTTCTCCTGTAAATATTACTTAAACTATTTTTTGGTTTTTACTTTTATAACATAAACAAAGGCTTACAATTTTAGGAAAAACTCTATTTCAAAAAGACAAATGGTTTAAGAGATATTCATTTTTTGTGTCTCCTGAACACTTTTTATTTGTGTACCTAGGCCCTTTTCGAAATAAATGATTCAATTAAACATGCGACTAAAAACGATTAGAAAATTACTGAAAAAGAACTTGTGACAGAGGTGCACCAGCAGGCTAGTTGGCTAGGAGCAAGTCTCTTAGTGCGAGGGTTCGATTTCTACAACGGGCTGAAAACCAACGTTACTATTGCTTCTTAAATTAAAAAATACCACTCAGAAATACGTATAAACTGTCCTTTCCAGAAACTTAAATACCTTTCACCATATAATTAAAAACGCAATTGTTCCCTAGTTCATGCATTAAGGGCGGTATCGTGTCAAAATCTTTCTTTCTTTCTTTCTTACTTTCAATGGCTGACTTTGAAAACCAAACAAATCTCGTACAGGGCTGTCAGATGTGGCGATTGGTCGCCAAACGGGGCGATTTATAAACCTATTTGTCGATGAAATTTTGTGTTTGGCGACATGGCGATTTTTTTGCGATATTTAAGAACGTTGGCGATTATTTTGGCGATTTCTAAAGCGCATCTTTCTTTTTTTTTTTTATTTATATGAAGTATTCATGAGCTTTTTCTTTGAATTTTTAATATTCGGGCATGTTCTGAAAATCACGTGATTTCAA
The DNA here is from genome assembly GCA_943735925.1 of Pollenia amentaria. Classification (NCBI taxonomy): domain Eukaryota; kingdom Metazoa; phylum Arthropoda; class Insecta; order Diptera; family Polleniidae; genus Pollenia; species Pollenia amentaria. The sequence continues at coordinate 189,535,858 of OX031008.1, read as the reverse complement.
ATTACGTGATTTAAAATCACGTGCTTTTAAAATCACGCGTGTGATTTTGTGGCGTTCTGAAAAACATTTCGTTTTTATGTTTCTTGGTATGATTTCGGCAGTTAAAAATCACGCCAAAACATACAAAAACGGAACATAAAAATATCAAAGGTGTGATATTAAAATGTACATAAGATTTAAAAAAAAGTGATTTTCAGAACAGACCTGATTGTTTAAAATAATAATACGCATGCGAATGATTTAAATGATACATTAAAAGTTTTGCCACATAATTAGCTTGAAAACATTAAAATATTTTTGCTATAGAAATTTGGATCAACGTATAAGCTTTCCTAGATTTTACTTTTCAGAAGTTATCATTTGGTCAAGCATTGAAATAAACACACAGTATGCAATATTTCGAGTTAATTAAATTTTCATATCAATTATCGGCTCTTTATGGAAAAACTAGTCAATTTTTAATTTATTTTGGAAAATAAATTCTTAAAACCGAATCGTTTTCAATTGAATTTGACATTTTAATATTCAAAATTTTAACAATAGTAATGTATAGTATGCAGAAATAGCTTAATTTATATGAGGTTCTGTAAACACTTTATCTCTTGCGGTTCACTTGTTGTTTCCAGGGGGTTAATTATGGCAGTTGTGATCGAATACTTTTTCGATTCGAAAGCAATTTAATTTCTTATTCTTTCAGTCGATACTAAAGAAATCGAAACTATTTTTTCAGGTTGTAAAGCATTTATTTAAGCTTTTACAACAATGAAAACATAATTTCGATTCGTTCAGTATCGACTGAAGGAATTAGAATTAAAATTGTTTACGAATCCAAAAAGTATTCGATCACGACTGCCAGAATCAGCCCCCAGGTGGATTGATAAAATAAAATTTTTATTATCAAAATACATATATCCCCAAGGTAATAAGTATGTCTCAGCTTCAAAACAATTATGTTTTAGGCGTCAAACAATGAAAATTTTCATTTTCTAAAAATTTCAAAGATTTATAGTGGTAAATAAAACTGAACCAGAGCATGAGTTGTAAGTGAAAGGGTATCAAAAGTTTCTGTATTAAATGCACTATAAGAAATTTGAAGCAAACAGGGAGGTTTTTTAAGATATTTTTGGTTTTTCACCAAAAAAAAAGCGTAATAAAATAATAACTCAAGCCCGGCAAAATCAGAGCTTCTTTAAGGGGCAGAGATAGAGCTTTGAATCCTTTAAAACCTTTATGTGCATGCGTTAGCCCCTTGCGGTTCGAAAACGAATTTAAGTTTAGATCAGGGTTGGCTTTGAGCTATACGAAATAAAGTTGGCATAAACGAAATAAAGTTTTATTCTATTAAAATAATGGGGACTCGAGGAAAATTTGTGCTGTATAATTTTTCAGTTCCTTAACGCAAAGTGCCGTTTTTACCGAAGTTACTGAATTTGAGAGCCTGGCGACTTTAAATATACAAACCATTCTATTTTTAAGGCCAATATAATTTTGTATAGCGCCACCGATGTTTTTAAAATTGCTTTAATTTTATTTAATTTTTTTTTTGTACAAAGTTGTCAAGGTGAGAATGCAATCGGCTAGCAAATGTTATTTTTTACCATAAAAATCAAAGGATTCAATTTCGAAAAAATTAAGCTACGTGGTTTAAGCAACGCAACGATATGATGATTATTTGCATAAAATGCAGACTGGGTATAAACATATAATAAAAGAAATTAAATTAGTTAAGATGTAAGTTAATGTGCATCAGTGCTTTCAACTTTTCATTATGAATAATAGAAAATGCTTATTAAAAAAATCGCTTAATATTGTTGAAACAAAAAGTTCTATAAAACTGAGAAAATAAATTGAATGAATTTTCTTGATATTAATAACATTTTGCAAACTTAAAATATACATATGAAAGAAAAAATTTTATATATCTAAAAACTCAATTCAATATATGGCATTTGCATATTTGAAGTTTGAAATATTCTACATTGCATGATAATTCTTCCACCTTTTATCGAATATTGTAAAATTAATTAGTATTGTGGTTATTTTATTGAACTGTTAATAGTTTTTAATCCAAATTTAGATATTTTTAATTAGGCTTAAGTTCATTGAATTTAATTTTCATTAAATTATTTTTATGAAGACAGGAATTTTACAACATGAAATTAATTAAAATTTTTATTGATAATTTTTCATTCTTGACTGCGCTGAGATTTGAACCCAGGCGTTCACGGACAGGTTGCCCAGACTAGTTTCGATTGTAACCACACAATCTCTTCAGTGGGGTTTGGCGTCTTACTCACTCGGCTATTGCAGCCGGATGACGTCAATAGTCAAACATCAATCTTTAAACCAAATGGTATTTCAGCTTGGTAGATCGAAATTTGCTTTTGAATGAATCCTTATCTATTATAATTGATTTACATGTTCTTCCTAACTTCGGTTTTTCGTGTTTTTTGTCCCGAATTCTTCTTGAAATCCAAAGTACATTTTTGTTTTTTCATGTTTTTGTTGACCTTTTTCAGCACAACTTGAAGGACAAATGTAACATAGCTCGTGCCTAAGCTGTTAACAATAATAAGTATTGTGGTTATTTTATTGAACTGTTAATGGTTTTCAATCCAATATTGTAAATTTTTAAAACTTCTTAAAAATGTTTTCTAATTAAAATTTTGGAATAGTATTATTTAACAGCCAAACAAAGCAATATTTCTGCAACCAATTAAGCTTATAAGCAATTAAATTGGCAACACTGGTGTGCACAAATTTGTGTAGCTTTAATAGTATTTGTCACTCAGTAGTTGCCAGGTTGCTTATTATTTATTACTTATTTTAAATTCAATCTATATGAGACAGCAATACCCTGGAGAATTAACATTTCAATGATTATAAAAAATTACAAAACTTATTTAAATTAAACAACGGCAAAAATACTTCAAAAGTTAAATACAAACGTGAACGTTTGAAAAAATTTACTAAATGGTCTATAGAGAATACTGTACGTTATTTAATCAACATAATATCTCAGACTTAATAAAATAATAATAAACAATTTTATAATATAGAAATAAAAATTGAAAATTAACAAGACAATTTTACTGCCCTGAGGGTGTGTGACATGTCAAAAAATAGAGTGACTTAAAAATAATGCCAGGAAAGATAAAACGGACTAACCCCCTTATGCAAAAAGAAGTTAAGGTCACATTAGTTAACCAATATAAAACAATGCGCTTAACAGCTGGCTCTGAGTGTGGGAGCAACCACCAGATACAGGAAGCAATTTGGATGTACAAGCAAGCTTATACAATCGCCCCCTGATTAGGAGCAGGAGCTATATGCCAGCATCATCTATTGAGTAGCAACAACACCTAGACATTATCCTCCCAAAGGTCGAACTATCGCAAACCAGCACTTTAGTGTAATCTTCAGGATATATCTTCCCGCGACCTTGGTATTAACCTAAATCCAGCACGCGATCCCCTTAAGAATTCCTTTGTCAAAAAAGCATCGATTCCTTGCAACCCATTTGTGAAAGCAAGCTTTCATCGGGCGCAAGTGCAACTTTGGAAGTACTTATCATCACAAAAGTAAAACAGCTACAAAGACAATCTTCCCGAGAAACAGAAAACATTTCCCGTAAGAAGTATACCAACGGGGACGTCAACCAATTGTCAGTCCGGTACGATGTCACCGTGGTACACTGGTTCATATTTTGAGAAGGCTTCCAAAATGATTTTTTTATGTTCTCCAATTTTAAAATTATTTTATTCATATAAAAGAAAACACTAATAAAGCTCGACAGCCAAAAATTTTAACCCTTCTTCAACTATTTCATTGATTACACGGTGGTGAAAAATGGACTTTCTCAGTATTTGGTTATAGTTATGCATTTCTTAATCCGTTTTTAATATTAAAATGCTCATAACTGTTTTGTTTTTGAAGATTTCTTGACAGAATAAGTTTTGTGGTTAGATTATCTTTTTAACTATTATCGGTTTAAATCATTATACTCTGCGACCTGTAGAACTATTTAATTAAATTTTTTTTTAAATGTCAAAATTTCCCTGCAACCTCTTACTTAATAGGGCATAAGTCCGGAGCGTCAAAATGAGTCAAAAAAAATATACACTCGCTTGTAGTCCGGACTCTAACATCCATTTCTATACCCAATCTTAAACCGGCCGGCTCCGACCTTGCGAACTACAGCAATTTCTGTGACCCAAGGTAAGACATTCGGTTAAAAGGTGGTGAAATATTAAAGAATTTTCGGCGATTAAAACAGTTCCGGTCTAGGTTATCATTTAATGCCATTTTATCAATTTATTGTGGGTGAATGGATGCTGCAAAACAAATATGCGACATAAATTGACTAACACGTTAGATTTCTGAGTAATTTAAAGTATAGAGATTACACATTAGTGAATAGCCGCAGCATAAACTAAAAACTTTTAACATCTGAAAATTGCTTCTTAATTTAAAAAAAATGAAGGTAGCAGGTAAATGATAAAAAAACTAGTACTTAGCTTGATGTTACGTGTAAAATTAGCTACATGTTACCTGTTAATTTATTGCCGGTATGCTATACTTTTGAAAAGTGTGAAAACAGGGCTTTTTATGTTCAAAGAAATGCTAATAAAATATTGAATTCAAAATTTTTTATTTTTCGAATTTATTCTATTTCAGTTATGTATTTTATAAATTTTTTTTTTTTGTAATAGTTCTATTCCTTAAATTTTTAGGAATGAAATTATACACTACTCTGAATATCATTTCAAAGAAAAATAGGGTATAAAAAGCAAACACTATTTTTATTATTTCATAACAAAATAAAATCGAAAAATGACGTATATTGATATACACAATTTTTTAATAATATATTTGGTGTAAAATATTCAAATAAAATAGTGTATACCATACAAAATAAAAAGTGTATTATGATTTTCATACATATTATAAAACAAATCAAATAGCCTAAGTGACATCATGGTACTTTGAATACCATTTATTTGCAATTAAAGCACTTGTAAGTTAATGAAATATCATCTACTAGTAGCCTGATTATTCCATCACATATTTAAAAGACCACAACTCAAAAACATCGATTATTTTCTGAGATATTAATGTTTTCCCATTTGTCTAATAACTCAAAAATTTTAAACTCTATTATCTCGAAATCGCAAAAAAATTATACACTATTGTTTTATTAAGGGGGCGATATATATTTTCAACAGAAAGATGAAAAAGATATTGAGTTACACATAATTAATAATCCATTCTTTAAATTATGAAAAAAACAAAAACATCAAAATTTTTAAGATAAAAATCAAAAATGTTTCAATTACGCTAAGAAAAGGGTACGTTAAGTGTTCTAAATACAATAAAAGGTTTTGATTGCGCAACCAAAAATGGTAAACAAATCAACTAATTTTTATGAAGTCGATAACCGTCCAGTAAAGTGGAAAAGTGGGTCGACCAGCAAGACCAATTGACAATTTTGGTGAAAGATCACGAAGACGCAAGCTTGGAAATATCAATGAAGAAGTTTCTCATAATATCTTTAAGGATTCATTTCTGCATCAAATTCAACCAACGCAAAATAAGAAAACAAAAATTGCAATAATTAAAAATATAGTGGAAGCGAGCCTTAGACGTACGAAGAGGATTCATAAAAGTATGCCGACACCAACTGAAGAGAGGAAATTGACTCCAGAAGAAGCATTTGCACTATTTTGGATTTAAAACTAACTACATATTAATATACAGAACTGCGAAAGCGGACCAATGAAAAAAATTGTGAAATCTTTCCAGGATATCCAGATTTAGTTTCTGTCAAAAAAGTGCTTACCTTTACAAACGGTTATTAGTGTAACTTCAAGTTCAACAGAAGTTAAATTGCAGGATCTTCTCGAACACACTGCAGAACGATCATTAAATACACTTAATGCTGACTGTATAAAAAAAAATAAAAATTGCAGCATCACTTTAATTTATATATGGGGATGTGATGGGAGCTGTGATCAGAAACAATACAAGCAATGTAATTCAGAAAATTCATCTGATGATAACTTATTCATGGTATCTTTCGTTCCATTACGTTTAAAAAAAACTTATATTGGATTAGAGCTCTCAACTAGTAGAACTACAGAAATGGATGTATGGAAAAATTAAATTCCCCCCTTAACAAAGTACTGCGGACCAATAAAAATAATTATTCCGCCATCTTGGGTGTTTCACCAACAATCGGCTGAAGATATCCGCTTCAAAGTTGAGTTTCAAGTTTTATAAGTCTGCATATTGGATACAGAATGATGTCACATTATTTTTCGTGTCATTATTAGCAAGCCCTTTCACTTGATACCTTTATTGTAGAAGTACATTAAAAACACCTAGTCCGCCATCTTGAACTTGCCGCCATGTTGGATTAAGAATGACATCAAAAAGTTTTCCATGAATTTTCATACAAAATAAACCTGTAAACCTCAAAAAAAACCTGTATAAAAAATTTCAGCACAATCGGTTGAAAATATTTTCTTCGAAATTTTGTATATTTTTAAAAATAAAATATATAATAAAATATATTTAATATAAATTACTTATATATTAAACCAAATTCATAGCCAAGAATACTATTGACATTTTTCAAAATTTTCTTTTTTTCCTTATAACAACTCGTCTTGTAACAAAAAAGCAAACCTTTGGCCCCTGCGATTATTGGGATGATAAAATGGACAGGGACCAAATGTTGGCATTCTCTGAGAAGATTCAAGTTCTAGAAGAAAAATAAGTATCAATTGTATGATATAACAGAATAATTTAGAGATTATAATAAAATATATATTTGAAATATTCAACTTTTACACTGAAACTCAAGAAAAAAATTAGAATGCATTATTAACTACTCATAACTTGAGTTCCTATCAGTCGAATTTTACGTTTAAAAAAATCACATAAAAAAATACCGATCCAGTCAAAAGTTATGAAAGTTTTACCGCCTTCTCGTGGAATTGTCCACTGTGCGTGGGCTACTGACTCCTGTGGTGCCAGATAGGATCTCTGGCCAGAAGTGACCGGTATTTGCTGCACCTGAGTATGCCCCGGATATCCTTAGGATGATCCTTACACCACCGAGGAGATTTTCGGTTTAAGAGAAACTTATGAGCAAAATTTTGATACAATGATACACAAATGGCGAAAAATTGTTGGCAACCCAAAAAGAAAAACCAATTAACAACTGAAAGTTTAGGCTAATGACCAAGTACAGTGAAGAGAATTTGTTAAATGGATTATTGAGCATAAAAAATTCAATACTAGTTTTTCGATCAAACAATTGGATCCACATCAAGTTGCTGTTTGTTGCAAATTTCGCCCTGAAAGCATGATTGGATCATACTTTTTTAATAAAATTAGACAAGTCAAGTAGAAACTGTTACTGACGCTCGACATTGTGGCAGGATCAGTTCATTTTGCCGAATTAAGAGAAAATTTATTTGTCAATGTAGGAGTTTAACAAGGCGGTGCCACATGGCATACAGCTAATGAAACACTTCAATTGAACTCTCTCGTTTAGGCGATTAAAATTGACTCCATAGATTATGTAATTTAACTCAATTTGTTTTTTGAATGGGGTTATTTAAAGTTGAACCTGCAACCCTACAACCACCTGACTCGAGGAGGCGTAGGGATCGCATAGTCCTGAAGGCTATTCCTCTAATATAAAAAAGTCTTCAAGCATAAATAAGAAATTGTTGTATCTATTTGGCGAGACTAATACAGCTTATCAAGACAATTTAATTCACGGAATTAGTGCTGCCATATTTTTTTAAAAAAACTTATAATTCCCAAAAAAACTGTTTGTATGGAAAAAAACTGATCCTTAAAAGAAATTGAAAAGAAGTATAAAACCATTTTTGAGTATTTTTAATAAATATTTATTGAAGAAAAAAATAATTAACAGTTTTTATATTTTATCTATATATATATCGTCGGTCACAGGTTGACAACTCTTAACTCACTTTTAAATTTTTTGAAATTGTCAACTCGTATTATTTATTTTAATTTTTTTTTTAAATTAAATTTTTATTTCAATACCTTTGTTTTCTTTACACCATCTTACAATAAATATTTCCTACTAATTTTGGTTTTTTTTTATTTACTTCCAACACGGTTTAGTAACGTAGTAATAACGTTTTTTTTTTGTCTCCTGAAAAGTACAAAAAAACATGTTAAGAGTTGTCAACCTGTGACCGACGATATAAAGAAAGAAATACTCTCAACTTTGGCCATAGTATACAACTAGTATGCCGACTCTTTGACAGGTACATAACTCAACTGTCAGTGGTACATTTTTATGTTTGTATTAGTAAGATTTTTTTCAAATGTATTGGTGTATAAAACTATTTCCACCACTAAACATAGTTGCATAAAATCGTATAGAATGTGGCAACAATTTTTTTCTCCAAAATAAAATTTTCTTAGTTCAATAAATTTTCAATTTATTGAATGCTGACTGCATTTATAAACTTTTAAAAGCCATGTTTGCTAAATTTTTATTCTGCAATATCGGATAATATATAAATAATTAATGATTTCAAATATTATTTTTATACCACAAAATGCTACTCTGCTGGCTTTAATAATATTAACAACAGAAAAATTTAGTGTCAAAAAAATTTATTTAAAAATTTTTAGTTTGTGAAAAATAAAAACATTTTGTAAAAGCAAATTAGCAAAATGTATTGAAAAAAATTATTAATTATGTGTTTAAGTCATAAAATTAAACATGAAGTGTTATATTGTGAAAAATTTTATATTAAAAAATTTCAAATTTTGTTTTGTTTTTGTTGTTCTTAAGTGTGTTGAATTCACACAGAACCTATATGTGTGATGAGAGTTATAAAAAAAAGAGAACGTTCTCACCAGTCGGCATACTAGTTATATACCATAGTATATAAGAACAACAAAAACAAAACAAAATTTGAAATTTTTTAATATAAAATTTTTCACAATATAACACTTCATGTTTAATTTTATGACTTAAACACATAATTAATAATTTTTTTCAATACATTTTGCTAATTTGCTTTTACAAAATGTTTTTATTTTTCACAAACTAAAAATTTTTAAATAAATTTTTTTGACACTAAATTTTTTCTGTTGTTAATATTATTAAAGCCAGCAGAGTAGCATTTTGTGGTATACAAATAATATTTGAAATCATTAATTATTTATATATTATCCGATATTGCAGAATAAAAATTTAGCAAACATGGCTTTTAAAAGTTTATAAATGCAGTCAGCATTCAATAAATTGAAAATTTATTGAACTAAGAAAATTTTATTTTGGAGAAAAAAATTGTTGCCACATTCTATACGATTTTATGCAACTATGTTTAGTGGTGGAAATAGTTTTATACACCAATACATTTGAAAAAAATCTTACTAATACAAACATAAAAATGTACCACTGACAGTTGAGTTATGTACCTGTCAAAGAGTCGGCATACTAGTTGTATACTATGTTATATACTATGACTTTGGCTGTTGACACTGATTTTGACGAAATTGCTATATAAATTACATTTTTACATTTAAACCAAATCAGCAATTGTATTTATCGTTATAAAATTATCTTAATTAATCATTTCTTTTATTTACTTACATAAAAATTGAATTCAAGTAATTAATTTAAATGAACTCATTGTAACTGAATATTTTAATTTAAGTTTTTTATATTCACCATACTTAATATCGTAGTTTTAATGAAGGTTGCCCGTACTGTAAATTTAGCATTCGCTGTAGCCGTTCCAATTGTCAATCGTAATGAGTTTTCGTTAAGTACTTGCGTAAATAACTGATATACATTTTTGTTCATGTAAAATTGGATACTTATCTTTTAACAAGAGTTCGAGGAACATCATTAACCCAGCACTGCGAGCATCTTAAATTAAATCTACTTTGCCATTAAGTTGTGATACATTAAATCTACATTTGCCAGCGATATATTAAATAACTTTACCAAACTACTTAAGAGTACATACTATCTTTGTTTATAAAATTGAGGAAAGAAATCTGAATTGTAATTAACCCACAAATAAAAATATACTAAAATTCTGTTATCACTTTCTTTCCCTTAACCCACTTTATTATAATTACTCCTTGGTGGCTATTATAATAATAGTCTGATTTTGATAGCCCACCGTGAAAGTCTCAGCGGTCGTCCCCTTCTCATCTTTCAACAAGAAGATTATTTATCATTGGTGTCCAATCCACACACACCAATACAATTGCATAAATAATTTTTGTTTTTGTTTTTTAATTTGGAAATGATTCTAAACCATCGCAACATTTTATACATTTTATAACATTGCTGCATTAGAATAAATGTTTGTTAATCGTATTAATAATTAAACTTTTCTTTGAATTATTCCAATATAATTTAAAAAATTAAAGTCATTAAAAAAACAGTTCTTTGATTTGAAAATCTGCATGACTGCTGTGCACTTCAAAAAACTACAAAACAGATGAATCTGCACATTTGGCAAAGCAGCACGGAATGTAAAAAATGTAGGCCACAACAGCTGTGTTGTATATGCATTAGCTAATATTGTGTTAAAATAATTTGAATGCAGGGTTATCCATTAAGGGGTTTCAAAACCACCGGTCTGGTAAAGCTTTCAGCTGTTAAATATCTGTCACCTGAATTGTCATTTAATTAGTAAAAGGTTTTGCCATTTACGTATATGGACCGTTTAACAAGCGAAGATCACGTAAAAATAGTCAAAACATACTGCAAAAGTGGTGGTTCAAACGTGACCACTTTTCGTTAATTGGCCACCAAGATCATGTTATTTGAGCCGTTAGACTTTTCTGTAAGTATATGTACTTCAGAGACAGTGTCTACGCGTATAATCCCCTTACGTTGGAGCAAAACCCAATACTCGTCAAGTTATCGCTGAGATATCGCCCAAAATTTGCGACAAAGTGGTCAAAACAGGAATGGTAAAGTTGGACCGTGACTCATGTGGTACAATTAAAAATGTGTCATAGTTCCCCCTTTTTGAATTTTTAGTATAGCAAACAAATTATTGAGTCCTTTTCATTGCATTTATGTTGTACAACAAATCGCTAATGTAATGGGCGCTTAAATATGCGACTAGTATTGTGGTGTATAGAGCGCATAGTCCCCTATTACAATGTGGCAAGTGAAAGACACACATACGAAGTTTTGTTAGTATTGGCCGACGTTGTATGTGTGACACACTTTACTTTTTTCGTCTCGCCTACAAACTTCGTCTGCCTGTCTTTCACTTTGTCTTTCTCATTGTAAAAGGGGCAACACAGAAAGTGAAAATCTGAAATTTATTGCGGAACAGAAGTGGCTTTATATATTTCTACAAATAATATCAATATTGATATTGTTAAAGCAATTAAAGAAAATGCAAAACAATTTTATATAAAATTTTGCGAAGTTTAAGAACTAAAGTCAACTTTAATAACGAAGTTTTTATGTGGTTCTATAAATTTACTCCTTAAATGTTATTTCAGATAAAATGAGTTGTATTGTACCTCTTCTAGCAAAAATGTTCCCGATTGAAATTGCTAATTTCGATTCAATCAATAATTAGTTTAGAGCTTCAGCTGATATCGAGCAACTGCAGTCCTTAAAAACTGAAAACATTTGTAGTTTTTGGTCGGCAGTAGATAATTTACAAAATGAACTTAATGTCCATATGTTTCCTGACATTTCTGAAATCATTGCTGAAATTTTATTCATTCCATATTCGTCTGCAAATGTGGAATGAGTTTTTCTTTTCAAAATATAAAAAAAACTAGGGATAGAAACATTCTACTTGTGCCAACATTATCAAGTCTAATACAAACAAAGGATTGGCTAAGAACCACAAATTCATGCTGCTATGATGTAGAAATTCCAAATAGTTTATTAACTAACCAAATAAATGCCTGATTTTTATTTTTACATATAATGTATGTTAATGTTGTTTTTTTTTTTTTTTTTTTTTTTTTTGTTTGTTGTTATAATAAATTTAAAAAAATGGTACAGTGAAGGTCCAAAGAGTACATTTTTTTTTTGGAAGTTGGTTCAAAATTTAAAACCCCATTTAACATCCCTGGGTCAAAAACTTATTCAAAACGATCGACTGCGGCAACCAATCTAAAGAAGGTCATTAAAATGGCATTGCATTTCGTACGATGGCAGGGTCCAAGCATATACATTTTAGGTTAATGAGCAATATTAATAATAAATTGTGTTGTTTAAATGTTAACTCAATGTCTGTTTAATTGTTGTTTATATTTTTGTGTTTATAATATTGTTGTTGCACTGCCAGTTCGTTTGGATTAAATGAAAGTTGTTTTTACATTTGTTATATCTCTAATTAATTATGGTTTTGTTGTGCTATTTTGTTCACTGTTGAACTTCACTTTGTTTTGTACATTGTAGTTGTCGGTGACAAGGGCCTTTTGTTCTCTTTTTTTTTTTTTTTTTTTTTTTTTTTTTTTGTATCGCCGATTTGAACTAGGACTTTTTTACGCGACGGGAACATTCACTTTAGGTCGACGTCGATCAAGTTATTTATAATGCGAGCAATAGCGACTGATCGATCTTCGACAAATATGTTATTATTTAATAAACTTATACTATAGAAAACATAGACTTTGTACTTTATAAATCAATAAAATATAACAACAAAAACTTAAAGGCTTAAACAGTTCCACACCGCACTAGTGGAGACGGTATTATGCATTTGTGCTGATGTGTGTAAAACCTTAAAATATTGGTCCTAGCCCACAAGCTGCTTTCCGGAATAGGGCCTTTGTGCCCACTATTAAAGCAATTTTAATGAAATTTAAAACACAGGTTGATCCATGTTTATATGGACACATAACCTATGCATTTTTTCAAAAAATAGGAACACGATGGGAGATAGGGGGCAATTTCTGCATTTTAGAAATTATCAAACCGATTTTAATGAAATTTAAATCATATGTGGAAAGATACCTATTCATAAAGCATCTAGCTATGCATTTTCTAAAACTAGGTCGCAAGTAGGTACGCTTGCAAAAAATGTTTCTTATATACTGAGGTGTAGGGTATCATATGGTCGCGCTTGACCGACTATTCTTTCTTACTTGTTTAAATTTATATAGTGTTTAACCAAAACTTTGGGAACAAAACCTTAAGCAACAAAATGCTACAGAGTTAAGTTTTTCGTTTTCTTAGAATTAATTTGGAAAAATTAGTGAAATTTTTGATAATAAGACCCAAAGTTGTTCAATCTTATCTTGAAGGCCAGCAACGAGTTTCCATCGCAATTGTTACGTGAATGAACAGAATAGAATTTTAAAATATGATGCACCATAAATCCGGTATTATATATTAAGTATCAAATGACCTATTAGAAAGGATAATTGAACCACATTTTTCGAAATCGACAAATTCAAGTCAGATACTAACCCAGATTTGTCGTTTCAACAAAATAGACCCACAGCCAACTATAAGAATCCTGCGAGAATATTTGGTTTTCAAGTTTAATTGGCCAAATCGTTTGTCCGGCTCCTGACTTTTAAAAAACGTATAGCATTAGGCCGAGAACAATCCAACAGCCAATAACCAAAAGCAAGGACCTAAAATTAAAAGAAAGTTCTATGGAAAGAGCACATCAGAACAAAGCAAATAAGGGCAATCTGATCATATTTCCACACATTATTCTAAATTTAAGAAACTTCCAGCAATAAAAAAAACTATAAAAAATAAATCTAAACGTTACATATGCAGACTCTTTTTTAATCAAATTAAAAAAAAAACATTTTAATGCAAAAAATATATGTAATAAAAGGAAAATTATATTCCTTTCATTTCATGGTAATTAAATTGACCAAAAACTTTTAAATTAATACCAAACAAAACTTTTTTATATGATTTTGCATCTAATTTTCTAATTTGCAGGCTAGTATCCCTAAAAATAACAAAACATAGTGCTTTATTCGCTTGTACCGAATCTACAGCCCTCTGCGACTGACGTGACTTTATAATTACAATTCCAATGACGTGGTACTACGTTTGACACCATTTTGATGGCTTATATTTTCCAAGTTCTGTTTTGTAAACCTTCTGAAATTATTTTTTATTTCAGATTATTATTATAATTTGTTATTTGCTTCAATTTATTTTTGAGAACAAAACGACAATTAAAATTAATTATTTAATATTTAATGGCATGGTACAAAATGGCCCTCAAGAACTTACATTTATACAAAAACAAAAAAAAAATAATTATTTCCTGTTTGTTTTTTACAAGTTTTACGCTAGGTTGAGTTTACATCTGAGCTAACCAGTATAGAAAAAATGAGAAAATTTTAATTGTTAAATAACTTATTTTATCTAGTGCATTGAACCAGGCATTCTAACATGGATATATCAAATTATTTGATCCAAAGCACAGAATCTGCTCTTCGCGGCATTTAAAAGTTCCAGACGATGTTCTCTTAGAACAGCGAATAATTTGTTTTGTATTAGAGCGATCCATCAAAACAAAAATTATAAGAGATATGAAATATCAAAAAAATTTTATTGACGTGTTGTTTAGGACCCACTAATAATATATAACAAAAATGTTGAGATGGATGTTTCTCAGACACCTACCTTAATATTGACGTGGTTGCCTTGAAAAGAATTTTCTTCTCAGCGCAACGCTTTCACTCTATATGATCACGTTCGTCGCGCTAACGTACACATGAAAACGTATTAAGAAGGTACTAAATGCGTGAGAGCTGATATTTAAAAAAGAACGGAGAAAATCTCGTTTTTCTTTCATTGGTCTCTGTTAGACAACGACGTCAATCGCAGAGGGGAAATACTCTTCACCATATCACTCACTTACTAAGACACATTATCAAACAGAATTAAAAAAAAAATTGAAAATTTTTTCGCTTAAGACACATTTATTTATTTAAACGTCAAATCATGTATGAATTTGTTATGCAAAAAAAAGCAAGAAAGAAAGAAATTAACAAGCAAGGGATTTCTTGGGTTGAAATTAGAGGCAGTCGTGTTTTTTGCTCATATTTCAGCCTTTTGTGGACTGATCTGGCTGAATATCAAAAGCAAAAAATTCTGGACTTATATAACAACCCCATTTCAATGGACACACGGACATAATTACCTGGAATATATATAAAGTATATATATATATATATATATATATATATATATATATATATCTATTTATAATATATATATAAAGTATATATATATATATATATATATATATATATATCTATTTATAATATATATATAAAGTATATATATATATATATATATATATATCTATTTATAATATATATATAAAGTATATATATATATTATATATATCTATTTATAATATATACGGTCTAGGATTTATATTGTAGAACTAACAAACGGAATGACAAACTTATGTTCCATTTCCATTTCCACCTGTGGTGAAGGAATTTTTTTATAAAATCAGAATTTGTAATTAAAATCCCCTATTAAATTAAGATAAAGGCTTAACAACTACCTGTTTCTAATGTCCATGGATTTTTTTTTTAAATGACGTTACCACTAAGTTTATGAAAACAAAATACATACCCCTGAAAAAAGAAAACTGTCAAAAAGTACCAACCACTCAAACCCTGTGTCATCCCTTCTCAACAGTTTTTACAAGTTTGTTTATACTTTCCCTTTCTAGTATTATTGTTGTTTGTTTTATTGCATTTTTTTCTTTTTTTCTACTTTTGTTATTGTGTTTATGTATTTTTTTTTTATTTATATTAAATAACAAAGATTAATACGATTAATGAAATGTTTCTGGTTGTTTTGTTTACAGCAAAAAAAGAGTGGTTCTGAGTGGGTGTGTGTGTGTAAATCTGCACGTAGATACGTCTTGTCCACAATATTAATTTTTTAGTTATTCGTTGTTTTTTAACAAAAGGTTTGGAAAACAGAAGTCGTTGGAGCATTACAAAGAACAAAAATATACAGCAACAAGCAAAACAAACAACAACAATTCAGCAATTATTTAAACATCATTTATAAAAGAGCAACAACAACGTAGGTATGATTAAAAACAAGTAAGGGTGCTATATCCGGCTATGCCGAATCTTATATATCCTTCACCATGCAGCAATAATAACAGAAAGTTATAAGCCTGCCGTTCTTTAGATATAAATAACTCTATCTTGTGCCACGCCTACTTGTCCAATCCCTGCCACATTTTGCGGATGTTGTGTATTGATAACCAAGATGCTTGTACCTTATTGGGAAACTTTGGCTATTGACGTACTCCTAATATATAGAAATCTATAATGTCTTTGTACGGGAGATGCCATGCCTACTTCTCTACTCCCGCCCACATTTTGTCAGATGTTGAATATTGATAACCAAGAAATTGTATCTTATTTGGTAATTTTGGCTTTTGCCGTACTCCAAATATACAGAATTCTATAATATCTTTGTATGAGTAGTGCAAAAGCCACTTGTCCAATGCCGCCGATATTTTGACGGATGTTGGGTATTAATAACCAAGATGATTGTACCTAGCTTGAAAACTTTGGCTCTTGCCGCTCTCCAGATATACAGAAATATATAATGAATGTTTAATGCCAGGACCACTTCTGCCATCAACATTTTGTCGGATGGTGTGTATGGATATCCAAGTTGCTGTATCTAACTTAGAAACTTAGGCTCTTTCCGTTCTCCAAATAAACATAAAAAAAATTTAACTCTAGAAAGATAACCTGCATAAATTTTACGCATGAACTTTAGAAATATTGATCTTTCTTTTCAATTAGCAGGCATACGTTGCTGTGCACTTCAGACATTTCATATATAAACATATTTTAAATAAAGTAATTTTTATTTAATTCATATGGGTAATTCCATGTCAAATCGACCAAGAGTGGGACCCGACCCCTTTCGATTTGAATGAAATTTGGTATGAAGGTTCCTTTCATCCTATAAAGAATATATATTAACGAAAAAAAATTAAAAAAAATTTTTTTTCCAAAGTTACGTCTTATTCAAAATGTCATAATTTCGCTGAATTAGCAGAATGTGTTGAGTCTATTTTTTCAATATCTCAAAAGCTACTGCACATACCAAGATGATTTGTATGTAATTTTAAAGAGAATACTTGGGGCTATAAGCCATATATTAAACAAATTTAATTTTTTATATGTAATATCTACAAAATATTAAGTTTCAAAAGTCAAAAACATAATTTTTTTGGTTGATTTTTTTTTATGTAATTCATCAAACTGGTCTTTAAAAATCCTGAAACTTTGAAGGTGTTTTTTTCTTTTTTAAGATATGATTTTTTTTCTTTTGCAACCTGAAAAAAATAATACTAAAATAACCAAATTTCATTCAAATCGAAAGGGGTCGGGTTTCACTCTTGGTCGATTTGGCATGGCATTACCCATATGTTAAAATATAATCCACATTAGGTTTTTCTCAATTATTCAAAAAATACAACAACAAAGCAGGTTAAAATAATTCGCCAGTTCTACATTTGATTATCTTTAACGTATGTCTTAATATTATTATCTTTCTAGGGTTAAAAACAACAACAAGGGACTTATGGGTAAAATTAGAGGCAGTCGTGTTTTTTTTTGCTATTTTTGAACCTATCAGACTGAATTTCATTAGTAAGCCATTACGAACTATATGCGATATAAATATGTATCTTCAAAGTCCCCATCATACCTTGGGTCTTCAGAACCCATTTCAATGGACACACAGATCGACGGGAGGACATCGTTAAATAAACTTCGCTCCCCATAAGCGCCATAAGTGTATATACATACACTTCATAGGGTTTAAGGTTGATATTGTAGAAATTACAAACGGAATGACAAACTTATATAACCCTTTACCTTCGGTTAAGGTTATAAGAACCAACAATAAAAATAAACAAAAAGGTGGACTTTAAACGAGGCCGCTCATCCATGAATGAGCAACAAATTAAGGTTCTTAAACAAAATGAAAACAAAAATTACAGCTCATGCTGCTTAATTTTTTTTTCACTCCCAATCTATTGTCAGTCTTAATAAAGCGAAGATTGATGGGAGGCTCGTGAAACTGGTGCTAAGATAAGCATTACTATGACAACAATTGAAAACAAGAAATAATGAATTTAAAATAAACAGCGTTAAAAAGGAGTTTACGAAAAATTTATTGTTAATTTTAAATATTTATGTTTAACTGAATATTATACTTGATTACAGATAAAAATTTATTTGTAAGTGAGCGAAGTATTCAGGTGCTATATTTTGGCATTTATTTATAGACATAAATTCAAAATCAATTTGTGGTAAGTAATAGATACGTATAATCAATAAAAATTTTTTGACGTAATTATCATACTGTTAAAAAAAAATCTATGGTAATCGGGGAAAATGTATAGCCAAAAAAAAACAAGATGGCTTAAATTTTAAAGGGCAAAGAACCTAATTGCAGTTGTTGAAATATTTGAAAACAATTTCGGTATTTTCGGAAAATATCGTTATTTTGGTAATAATATTGATACAGTCGACGCTTGATAATTTGAAATTCCTTAACGTGAATCTCGCGATATTTTGAACTGTTTTCCAGGACTCTTAAAAGATATACAATATTTTGAAAAAAAAATCTATGTAATTTGCACCCCTCGGTAATTTGAAATTGTTTTAATGTCATATTGATCGCCTACGTCGTATAATTTGAATTTTTGGCTCTACGCTCTATAATTTGAATTATTTTAATGTGCTGTGTTCAATGCAAAATATAAACTAATAAAACAATCATTTATTTTAAGCTAGATTTACACGATTGAAATTTTCTTCAAAATTGCTCTTCAAAATGCTTCAAACTCGTGAAAACAGCAAAATTTCTTCAAAATTTATTGATAAATTTTATTTATGTAATGTGACATTCGTAAATTTTGAAGAAATTTTGCTGTTTACACGAGTTTGAAGCATTTTGAAGAGCAATTTTGAAGAAAATTTCAATCGTGTAAATCTAGCTTTAGTTTATATGCGTTACTTTATAGACAATACATTTTGACCGCCAACGTTCTATAATTTGAAGTTTGGTTTTTCTACACTCTATAATTTGAATTCATAATCAGAGAAAAAATGATTGAATTTCTCCAATCACCAAATTTATTCCAAATTCATAATATCAAGCAAACAAGTTGTTGATTTTGCGCCTATTACTAAAATGATTATATTGATTACTAAAAATTTTAAAATTTTGAAAAAAAATTTTCAATAAATGATATTTTTAATTTTAATTAAAAGAGTGATCAAAAAACTTTGCCATTTCAAACAATGTGTTAATTTATTTAAATAAATATTGACGATTCCCAACAATAATTCTACATGTTTAAATTATTTTATTTTAAACGAAAAAAGTCAATTAAGATTTTTTGTTATTTAATTAAAATTTATTTCAAAACAACTAAAATGTTAATTAAATCAAAATTAAATTTTAAATTTTCTTTCAACTAAAAAAATAATTTATTCAATTATCAAATTAATTAAATTTAATTACTTTTTAAACCATTTTTTTTAATTGATAGAACAATTTTTTCTGTGATGTGAGTTGGTTTCTGTTTTGGAAACAAACCAAAATTAAAACGTTTGCTTTAGTTTTTAGGAGGCCGCGCTTTTAGCTTCCACCACAACATCGTCGGTTGCTAAAATAAAAAAATAAAACTACTGTGCTTTGCTTTTTACTTTTGCTCATCTGCAGAATTTAACGCTTGGTGCATATGCTTTTGCGAAAGTGCAAATGCAAAATATTTTAGCGTTTTTATGAAAACTAACGGCTAATGTTTGTGTTTTAAAGATTGTTACAATTATAAAAAAATTTTACAATTGTTTAGCCAGTATTTTGCATACTGAATATCAATAAGCCTATTAAATAATTTTTATGAAGAAAGGAATTTTTACAGCATGAAATGAACTAAAATTTATTTATAATTTTTCATTCTTGACTGAGCTGGGAATTGAACCCAGGTTTTCATGGACAGGTTGCCCTGACATGTTTCAATTGTAACCACACAATCTTCTCAAAGGGGTTTGCCGTCTTAACACTCACAACAATGAAAGGCGCCTGCCAGTCATTTTAATTAATAACATGTTGTAAAAATTCCTTTTTCATAAAAATAATTTAATGAAAATTAAATTTAATGAACTTTAGCCAAACTTTATTAAAAATTTGGATTAAAACCTTAAACAGTTCAATAAAATAACCACAATACTTACTAGGCATTTACACATGAAAGTAGTTTCTTGAAAGTCGCAATACACTCAACCTTTTTCACTTACACATTAACATCTTTCTACTTTCAGTCCAACTTTCAGCTAGCTTTCAATGAAAATTTCAAGAAAGCGATTTCATGAAAGTAAATGACAATAGCTAAGCAGTGTTGCCAATTGAAATTGATTTTTTCGTATATATAAAGAATTTTAATATATTTTTTTAACTAAATATTAAGATCACAATGATTCTAATTAAAATGAATAAATATCATGAAAACTAATAAAAAAAAAAATATTATTTTAAACGAATGCCTGAAGTCGGCGTGAATAATTGGCTCGGTAACTCTGAAACTTGTAATAAGCAAAACAATAAAAGAAGAAGAATATACATTTTTGATAGAAGTTTACCCTTTGAAGACATTTTGAAAATGAAATTTCACTTTCATGTATATTTTCATGAAAGTTTATTATTTTGTGTGTGAAATTTGTGGTGATAATACGTATACAGAATTTTCATGAAAGTACTTTCATGTGTAAATGCAGCGTATTGTTAAAAAAAATATTTATTGTAGATATTTTATGAACATTTTATTTATGCTTAGTAAAATTATCGATATTCAATGAAAAACATGATATTTATTCAAAACATATTGGTTATTAAAAATATTGATAGAAGCTTCAAATATACCTGAATAATAGAAAAAAACAATATATGTAAAGGAGTTTTTTTTTAGCCTGATACAACTTCAAATTGAAAAAAAAATAACACAAAATATTTAGCAAATAAATTTTTTTATTCGAAAGATCAATACAAGGTATAAACATGTGAAAATAATTTCGGGGTGCGGTGTTTTTGATGAAACACATTCTAGACGTCCAATTTCGGTGCACTTATTCGAACATTGCTAGTCGTATGTCGCGTATAGCATGAATAACGTTGGTCTTTAATACATCAAATGTTGCTAGTCTATCAGCATGAACAAGTAACTTCATGCAGCACCACAGGAAATAGTCGCGAGGTATCAAGCCGCACGATCTTAAATACCAATTGATAACTTAAATACTTGCAATCAATTTATCGCCAAATTTGGGTTCAGAAAATCGATGGCTGCGGCCTCGTTTAGTACGTAGCCCCACTCTGATGAAACTACATCTCGCCCGGATAAAGACAACAAATCATTAATGATGGTACAGTAAAGATCTCCATTACCGTATAAACCGCACCAATGCGCTATATTTTTTACTGTCTGTTGGGTTCGTTGTGAATCTTTCTCACTCCGTTTGCGGAAATTTTGTTTGTTTTTTTGTGCAAACCCGTTAAGCCGTTAATCGGGTAGCGTTGTTCGTTTGAAAGCTAATCCGTTCCACAAGTTCTATTAGATTTAATAACACTCTTCATGTAAAAAATATCAATGATGGCTCAATATATTGAAGAGAAAATGACGATATGTTCTGAAAAATTCGATACTTGGTAAATATCTGTATAAATATTTGGTGAGAATATCGATATTTTGGAAAAAATCAATATATTAAAAAAATATATATTTGGTGTATATTTCTCGAGCTTACATTTAAAACCTTTTGAAACATTTCAAAGAAGTTTGATTAAACATATCTTAGACATTATATCGATATGACCACTTACTTAGGTCCTTAATAATTATGGACTTTTAGGTGATGGGCGGCCATATTCGAAGGCCCAAAATTCAAGTTTTTTACTAGTTAAAGCTTTTTTCTATTTATTTATGAAAAAAAATTCTATTTTGTTAAATATTAAAATTATTCAAAGAAATCGATATTTAACGACCTTATTATAAGTTTCATTGAAGACTACTTATATTTCGGTTTAGTCATAAAATCCGATTTTTTAATCCTTTTTAATTGCTCAATTGTTTATTAAAAGAAAATGTTGTAAAATGCCTTTTTTAATTGTATTGATAAAATTAACAAGTACTTATATGTTTAATATGCACAGAACCACTACATTATCATTGTTAATTTTATTGTTGTTTAAATTGTAAAAATACGTGAACGCCATTAAATCCATATAAATTCGCCAATGGTGGCGGCATACATACAAATATCAGAAATGGGAAATTTTCAATGAAAGAAGTATATAAGAAATTCTTTTAAAATAAATCACAACTAATCCCAAATAAAAAAAAAACAATGCAAGAAAACTAACACTGGACCATTGACCCGTATAGGGACATTGTAGTACTGGCAGGGGACAAATTTAGGAATTTCATTAAACCGCTATAATTGTATGGGAGTCCCCACTAAGTGATGTGGATAAGGAGCATAAATGTTTGAGAAAATACTTAGGACAAAAAACTAATGGGATATTTTCTTCAATAAATTTCTAGTCTGTATTGAAAATGTTGTGTGGTAGCCCACCGAAATGGAGATAGAGCGTAGGTATCGTAGAAACAATGTTAGGGATAAAGTGGGGTCGGTCAAATATTTGACCCGTCGTAGAAGCTGTGGGACTAATTTTTCATAATTTTATTAAATGTTAAGCTTTGTATGGGAGTAAGAAAAAATTAAGGGGGTTAGTCCTACATTTTGTATTTTGGCCAAATGTGATATCCAACTTCGACTTATGGACAGCCACGAATCAAGTTCCTCTGCGCACCGAAATACTAAGACATAAGTAGAATTGGCTGGGAGACACACAACGTAAGCTTGCAGATGATCTAGCACGGGCAGCCATTGATTAAAATTCACTGGGTACTAGAAGAAGAGGAAGACCCGCCCACACGAGGAGAAGACAGTTGGATTCTGAAGTAGCCACTATAAGAAAATCCTGAAACGAAATAATTCTAATAGCATATAACAGATCACAAAGGAATACATTTGTAATGGCTCTTTGCTCCTATTTAAAACGATTGGAATAAATATAAATGTATATAGATTTACATTTGACCCCTCTACGTTTGACCCTGTGGCAGTTATTGAGTTTTTTTCTCAATTCCCAATTCTCTCCTTTTTGCCACTACTTTAAGCTCGACAAGCATCCACTTCCCCTTTTTGGTCATGCATTCTTTTTCCAAGCCTCACATTTAGGGTCTTATGTTTCGAAATAGAAAAGTCGTGTACTATCCCATACCTAATGTAGAGAGCTCAACACAAGAAAAATGTCTAAATGTTGTACAAATTAACCCCTTATCACAATTGTGTTGTGCACTTCGGATTTACATATCGAGCCTTTGCAGCAACAGAGTCATAACTCAAATTTAAATTTTCTAGCATTGTAAAATTTAATTCTTCTCGTTAGAAATGAGTATACAAGATATTTGTATGAAATTTTTACACAAAATGAAAAAACGATATGGCGATTAACTCCACATTATTTGCTAGTAGGCGGCCCGGCCCTATGTTCCACTGGGATTTAAGAATAAAATGCATTTTCTCAAAAATCAGGTTTTTTTAGTTATGACTCTATTGCAGTAAAGGCTCGATATGTCCAATATTCGACAATAATGGAAAACTACTTCTATTGAAGGCTTCTAGAAGATGAAAATCAAGACTATTTAGAAGATATATTTACCAAAATA
This sequence comes from Pollenia amentaria, assembly GCA_943735925.1. NCBI lineage: Eukaryota > Metazoa > Arthropoda > Insecta > Diptera > Polleniidae > Pollenia > Pollenia amentaria. Next base: position 189,512,024 of record OX031008.1, on the reverse strand, counting down.
ATTTAACTTACTGTTTTAACAATACTCAAACTAACTCAAAATCTAAAACTTTTCAGAAGAATCAAAACAATTTTAAATTTTTCATTAAAGGCATATGAAAAGGAATTTGTAACACAACCATTTCGTTACCAAAAAGTAGACAAAATAGCACCATATTTTTACAGTGGGTAGATGTGAATATAACGTATCGATTTTTTTCCAAAATGTGAAAAAATAAAAATGTTTAGTTAATACACTATAGTTGAACAAGTGCGATATGTAGTAGTTTTTGGGTACACTAAATAATACTGGTTTTGAGATACATAAGTAAATAAGAATTTATTCTCGAGTTAAAAAGTATAGATATTTATCAGCATTTAGTTAATAATTATACAATAAAAATTTATGTAGAAATATTGAAAAAAAATAATAAAAAATGTGTTTAACTAAAATAAAAACATACGACTTTTTTATAGAAACTTCTCTTTTTTGGCTTAATGATAACCAATACCAGATGAGTTTTACTTTCACTACTTAATTAACTATATTTTTACTCAGGCTTCCTCAAAAAGCCGACCATTGGTTCTTAGGACTAAAAAGTTAACGGGGGCGGCCAAAGTTGGCATTTTCTGATTTTTATTTAGAATATTGTTAAAACGTATTAGTTATAAAAGTAACTGATAATATAACAAACTATATAACAAACCCTTTTTCATGTTTTAAAACTGTACTTTATACTAAAATTCAACTAAAAACGAAAATGAATTTTAAGCCCTCAAAAAAGTTTTTTTTTTGTCTGTCAATTTTTATGTTTAATAGTAAAAATAAAAGGCCAAGGTCCCTCCTACAGAATGAAAAAACCACATATCGAAATTTCAATTGAATCAAAAGACATTGATTTTTGGACGCCTTCTTGTGAAATGGTACACTGTGCGCAGTAGTTAAAAAAACCCAAATCCGTTGATAGCGAGTTTTTTTTTCTAAATATTAATATGTTTTTTAAGCAGCACATTCAAATAAAAAAAATTATGTTTTCCATACCTGTTATTTAAAAACATATTGGGCCGACAAAAGCTTTTCAACTCCTCCTTTTTGTAAGGTTTTCAAATTTAAATTCTCTTGAAAATTATGTTAAATTATGCCATCCGTTAAAACGTATTCATTTTCATGTGTACGTGAGCACTTCTGTAAGCCAAGTGTGAGTGTATGTGTTGTAATTGTGTAAGTGTTTTCGCGCAGTAAGTACTACAGTCAGCCATACAAAAAAATTTGCTATAATTTTAATTTGTTTAAATTTTTAAACTTCCCGGCTTTTGTTTCGCTGTTTATTTATTATTTGGTCACTGATTATGAGAATGTTCACACTTGTCATCATGATAATATTGCTAGTAAAATGCTGTTGTTGGTTTTGATGTTGCTGATATTTTAATATTGTTAGTGCTTAACACTTAAAAGCGTTACACTGTCTATGCATGAGTGGGTGTTTGAATTTTTTTTAATTAAATATAAAATTTAGTCACAGGGGTTTTTGAGTTAAGAGCAAATATTAAGTCAAACATGAAATTGAATATTAAACACTGATTAAGATAAAATATAATAAAAATTTAAATGACTTTTATGATAAACGAGTCTAGCCGAATTATAATGAAAGAAACTGTTTGTATAACATTTTGTTTTTCTTTCTATTTTAAATACATTTAAATTGATTAAACATGGCTCTACTAAAAATGTTTAAGAAAAAGAAAGTTGTAAGTGATTAATTAACATGCTAAAATATTCAATATTAATATATATTAATTTGAATGGGAAAAGAAGACTCCTGGAAAATATTTTATTACATAAAATAGAATTCAATAAATTGTCTTTAAAATTTTAAAAAAAAAAATGGTTTTGTTGTTAGTGAAAAAACAATCTACCGGATTTTATAGTAAAACAAGTCTTTATTTATTAATTAAGAGTAACAAACGCAACTACAATTATTTTCTAACTTAATTAACCGAGCATTAGAAACTTAGACTTATATCCGTTGTACTGAACAAAACTAGAGTATCTGGCGGAAATCAAACCTGCAACCCTCGCTCACTAACAACTACCGGTTAAGACTATTTTTTAACTAGAACTGATATTGTCACCTGGTATTACCCAAGCAGAGATTACGACTCTTCTAAATATTATGTACCGCCACGACCCTCTAAATACAAAATGTTGACTCTTCCAAAAATATTGTACCATCACAACACTGTTGATACAAAATTACAACCTTAATTTTTTAATACTGTTTTTACAAAAATTTTACACCGACATAACACAGTAAATATAAATATACGGCTTTAGTTTTTAATTTATATTTATTTAAGCTTATGGTCCATTTTTGTATTTTATAAAAAAGTTAATCTTTATTTTTATTTCGAATTTTCGTAACTCCTTTGTGTTGCGTCTTCAGACTTGAAAATTTAAAAAAAAAAAACATTTTTTTGTTAAAAGATTTTGTTTGTTGTGCTTAATTCCCTATTTTTATAATTTATAAAAATACTGAAATTTATTATTTTGATAAAAAACCTTTTTTTTAAATTTTAAAACCAAATTTTTTTTTTATATACATTTTTCAATCCTGAAGACGTAACACAAAGGAGTTCGAAAATTTGAAATATAAAAATAAAGATTAACTTTTTTACAAAATTTTAAATAGACCATACGCTTGAATAAATAGAAATTAAAAATAATACAATGGATGGTGAAATAATTTATAATAATATATTTGACTTTAGTTTCGAAATGTCGCATTTACAATTGGGGGATTCACATGGTAGTCATAAAGTTGTAAAGTCATATGTCAAGTACCACCTTTATCAGATGGGCCTGGCTGAAGATCAGGAATACAGACTTTCTGTTGATGAGGACAAGTCCACGAAGCGTAGACTGTGTGACTGCCCGGCGCTGGCACGGGCCTAAAGGATACACTTGGGGCACGGCACAAGAGGTGCGTCCCGAGTCGGTGTAATATCGGCAAAATACCTGGTTAAGCAACTTTGGTGAGCAGATGGTCTTTTGGCCAACTAACGGGGACTGGGTACAATAGACCTAGCTGGGTCGCGGCTACATCTATATTGAGGGAAAATCTCCCCGCTCTCGAAAAAAGCCATATGTCTTAAAATATTTACAAGAAATATATATGACTGCTGTGGGCAACCGCTTATAATTTAGATTTTTACTGTACAGTTGTGACGAATGAATGAACACAGCATTAACGTTTTTGTTTTGGTTGAAATACAACAATATTTTTTTTAAACAATTGTAAAATATTATTTAGGATATTATGACAATATGATTTGATTGCACATCTTGTGAATCACCCAAATAAAACTATACCGCTACAATACTGTATATACAAGAACTAAACCTTAATTTCCTAATACCGTGTTTAAGGTAAAATATACAAATTTACTGCAAAATTTTGTTTTTTGACTTAACGAATTTATGTATACATACATATACACATTACTTTTTTTTATTTATACAGAAGAGTAATTGCTATTATTTCATCATTTAATTAATATTAATATTTACTTTTTATGTTTATTAATCCAAATTTGCGCTATCATTTAAATGTTGTGACTACGTTGTTAATTCGTGAATCCAGTATTGTAAATTTAAATTTAGAGTATTGTCTTTAGTATTGTTTTTCCGACTCTTGTTTTTAGTGATTACATTGTAAATTTGGTAAACAGTAAGTTGTATTGATGTTGATAGTAACCCCATCAACGCCGGCAAAGCGTCGTGCTGATTGTCTTTTTCTGCCTGGGTACTTTTTACTTTTGGGTGCCCCGGTAAAAATGGCAATATTTAGTGTTCAAAAAGAATTGAGTCTTCCACCTCAGGCAAAAATCCTAAAGCCCATAGTAAAAACGTCTTGCAGTAAGTGTTTAAAGAGAAATGCGTAGAGGCAGTTTGACCAGATCTTAAAAAATGTTGCAGCTAAATCTGGCATTAGACATGGCCAAAAAATGCTAAAAATTATTTTAAAAAATTCTACATTTTTTTTAAACAATTTTGTTAAAAATTTATTACAAGTATAATATTTTATTCGAAAATAAGTTCCATTTAGAGACTTATAGCCTATTTCTAATGTGCGAAAGAATTCTTTCTTTCGTATAACTACATTGAAAACAAAAACAAATTTTTAGAATTTGTTTTTGTTTTCAATGTAGTTATTCGAACGAAAGAATTCTTTCGCACATCGGAAATAGGCTATTATTTTTTAACGAAATTAAAATAAACCGTTATATATAAACAAATGGGAAGGTTTTGGTAAAATAACATATAAATATGTAACACAGGTAGTTGAGATTAAATTTTAAATTAAGGGAACCTGCAAGCCTCTGATACATGCAAAATGAAAACGATTTTATTTCTATGCTATACAAAATTGTTTATACCATTTTATTATCTATAGTTTAAGAAAAGTTGAAGTTTTAAAATAATTATTTATTCAGCATTTTAGAGCAAAAATTTTTTCAGACATTTACACTATAGAATTTTTATCTGAATATAAAGTGAAATTTCCTTGTATTTCTAATTTCTAATATTCAATTTCATAATATAAGAATTATTTATTTTCATACGAAATTTCATTTTGGATACAACTATTTTTAGTAAAATTTTATTATAATTTATAAAAAAAAATTAGAAAAATTAATAAAACTTTTCATCAAAATTTTTAAAATAATGCTAAAAAAGCTAAAAACATTTTACAAAAATTCTAAATAAAATGACAAGTATTAAATAAAAATTTTGCAGCTAAATGAAAATTTTGAATGCTAAATTTAGCTGCAAACAAGCCAAAATGGCCACACTGCGTCGAGGCCACATTTTCCCATACAATTTGACATACAAATTTGTCATAGAAAGCCGTCGTAAAATAAAATCTTTTTTAATTTGAGAAAGTTTCTTCTAATGCTCTCACATATAGACACTTATTCTCTTAACAATGCTACCATACTTTCATTAAATATCATACATTTTGTAAACAAAGAAAAATTAGAACAAAAATAAAAGAGAGAAATGAGAGAGAATTAAAAGTTAAGGCCATGTCAGATAAAACTTTTGCTTCGCGTTGCGTTACCGAATCGCTTTGACATCTAAGATAAAATATACATACTTATATGAAACATGTCACATAAAGTACTTTCAAAGCGGAGCGAAGCAAAAAGTTAGCCAACTCTCATCTTTTTGCGCGCTTTGACAATTGGCTAGTATAATTTTCTTTTTTTTTTAATTTTTTTTGCCAAATTCAATTCTAAAAAACCGTCCAATTAAATTTTTAACTTTTATTTTTGTAACAAATAATTAAATGTACAAATTACCAACCGCTTTTATAAGTAAACAAACAATGCGTGAGTGTTGTCAAAGTTTTCATTGTGGCATACACCTTTTGCTTTGCGTTTTTCTGCCGAAGGTAGAAACGTCACGCAAAGCGACAAAGTTGTATCTGACACGGCCTTAACTGCCGACGAAACAGAACTGGGGCTGAACGATGTTTTCCATACAGTTTGACATAAAATGATGCCAGAGAATGCGGTCGAGAAATAAAATCAATTTTATTTTAAAAGCGTTTTTTCTCATGCTCTCACATAGAGACAATTATTCTGCCAACAATGCTACCATACTTTCGTTCAATTTCATACATTTTGTAAACAAAGAAAAAAAGAACAAAAGAAAACGAAAGAAATGAGAGAAAATTTTTCAGTTGCGGTCGACGTTTTAATTATGGGCTTAAGAATTTTTGCCTGAAGTTGAAGAGTCAATTCTGTTTCATCATATAAGTCGTTAATACTGAGGCAATTATATCAAAAACTTCACATACATTTTTCTTCTTAATTACAATGTTGTCACATTTGCAAGACATTTTTAGTCAATTTTAATGCAATTTAAGCAACTTATTTAGTTGTCACTGTTTTTGTTTTAGTATTCATAACGAAATATTTACTTTAAATATTTTATTTCTGTACATTTTGCGTGCAGATTCAAAAGATACGAAAATTGTCAGGAATATACATGACACATGAAGTCATCAAAAGATACTTAAAATGTATCCTTCGTATCCTAATGGCATAACTGGAATCAATTCTTTTTGAACACTAATTTCAAATTCTATCTCATTCTATTGTTTTAATTTTTTATTTTCTTTTGTTTTTCATTTTCTGTTTACAAAATGTATGCAATTTAATGTAGGGAGAATAGAGAGAGTTTAGGTGTTGAGAGAAAATATTAATAACTAGAGAAAATATCGCTATTTGGCAAAAAAATATTAAGATATGCCTAAAATATCGTGATTTTGTTGAAAAAAAAAGATTAGATATCGCAAAAATATCAGTATTTGGGGAAAATATTGTTGATGCACAAAGTGTTGTTTTCTAATAATGTTACCCAAAATAACAACAGATATGTTATATGTTAACTAGTGTGGTCTTAAGATGTATGGAAGAAAAAATTTTCTAAGTTGTTGACCGTCATTCCACCTAGAAATGTGTGAATTTGCGCAAAAATACGATAAGCAAAAAATTATGTGTATTGGATGAGCGGAAGGCGTGGCGCATTGCGCCTTAAGGAGACCCCTGTTGGCCAAATGAGCTGAAATATATTTTTTTATGTTATTAAATTTTTTAATTTTTTTAACTTATGGCGTTTTCGTTTCTACAAAAATGTGCAACAGTTTTTTTTTGGTTTATATTTATATATATATATACAGTCGTTGATATCCCTTCTTTTAAGTTGCATCTCAATTTTTATTACTCTTATGCGTTTTAGTTAGCAAAGTTGTCATCACTGGTGCACAGCGTTTAAGAAAAGCAAAAAGGGACTTCCCCCCATAAAATGATTATTGTTTAGGTTTGTCAATTAGAAAATGATTACTTCAAAGAAATAGTGCTTATAATAAAGGCTAGTGTAAAAAAGTGTAAAACATGGCCACAAATCTAAGAAAGAAATTATATTTAATTGACCATGATGAAAGCCAAATTATTGGTGCCAAGTTACCATAAAACGGCCAAGTTTTGCGAGTATTATTTTACAAAAGTAACGTATGAGTTGAAGAAAATTATGGTGCAAGCTCCGGGCAATCCTACTGATTGCGAATTAAAAAAATTAGTTGCAACTCCTCTCACAATAAGCCAATATCTTAATAAGAACATCGAAAACTTTATATCCCAAAGATCACGTAATTTTTTTAATAGGTTTAGTATTCCAACTGATTTTCTAACAAAAGGTTCAAAGGAGTGGGTAAATGAACCTAGCTTTAATGTTGGACTTCGCTGACCGAGCAGTTAAGCTAATGGAAGATTTCAATTTAGTATTATCCAAAAATGAACAAGACAAACAATTGATAATGCAAATTATAGCGGATTACAGGAAACTTAACACTAGTGTCAACAAATATTCTCTTGTGAAAAATTATGTACCTCAATAATATGTATGACCATATTCACCTATTTTATAGATTTTATATTTCTGCTTTTCAAAAAACAGTCAAACATATTTTTTAAATTATATTATTATTAACATAAATAAATAGTATCTTCACAACGACCAAAATTTTATTATTAATATTTATGTTCCAAATTTCAAGACCGTGGCGCATCACGTCTTAACCTCGCCCAATCGAGAAAATTTTTTGCACATAGTATTTTTATACTACAACGAACATTTCATGGTGTAGTGACGATCGAAACAACAAAGTTAAAAAATAAGGACCACCCTATCGTTTACCCTCAATTTCACAAAGTTCGAATTGAAGCATTATTATGCACAGCTGATTTAATTTTTGTTTTTGAAAAAAAAAATTTGACTAATTTTGTATTCTTTGTGTTGCTTTATTTCAAATATAAAAACGAAATTGCTTAAGAATTACATAAGCGAAAAACACATAAGTGGCAATCGTTTTTTATTTTTGTGATCGTTAAAAATGTAACACATTATGAGGGTGAGAGTAACCATTGATTAGTGTAATATGTTGGCAATATTTTGTGTAATAAATGAAAATGGCATTAATAAAAATACCGATATATGAAAGACAACTTAAATTTTTGGTATAGTTATCGTTATTTAAAAGAACGATTTATTGAGAAAGTGTCGATATTTAGTAATCGTTTTTATATAGTTAGTAAAAATATTAACATTCGGTTAATATGTATTCTACTGAAATGGCTAAAAACCAAAATTTCGATTTTTTTCGAAAAAAAGGGGTCAAACGAGAAATTCGTTTACCGAAAACTGCGAGATTTTCGGGGTCAACAAACTCTCGATCTTTTACGTTAAGATCCCAAAATTTTCGAAAATTGCAATCAGTTCCAGTACAACCAGACATTTTAAGTAATTTTAAACTATTGTTTTAGTTTTTAATTAAAATTAAATAACCCTAACATTTTTAAGCAATAGTATATTTTATAATTTTAGGAAGGTTATAATATTACTTTTCGGAAACACACAATTTCCAAAATCCCAATATCATTGGATTCAGTTAAGGGTATAGATTTAGGGATTTTTAGAAATCAGTACTGAATGTCATCCCTTTAATCGAATATAGAATAATAGGTAAATTTATCGAAATACAATCATTCTTGTAGACATTTTTGTAAAGAAGATCGTAAATATTTAATTGCACTTAATAATACCATATTCTATATTGTGCCAACCACTATTTGTAATCCCTTTAAATTCAACTACATTAAAACTATGCTCATAATGTTTTCCCATATTATTATAATATGTGATTTTTTAGCTATTATCTTTTTGGCAGCACTGGTTTAAACAGCTGACGCACGTTTCGTGTTTTGTTTCACTGTCAAACATCTTCAGTTTGGTCTATAATTTAACCATGAATCGTCTTACAAACGAACAACGGTTGCAAATTATTTAATTTTATTATCAAAATGCGTGCTGTGTTAAGAAAGTTCATCGCGCGCTTCTTCCACTTTTTTATCGAAAAATTGTGTTCAGCGCCGAAGCTCATTTTGGCTCAATGGGTACGTTAATAAGCAGAATTGTCGATTTTGGAGTGAAGATCAGCCAGACGCATTGCAAGAGCTACCAATGCATCCAGAAAAAGTCACAGTTTGGTGCGGTTATGGGCTGGTGGCATCATTGGACGGCACTTCTTCAAAGATGATGCGAATCGTAACGTAACTGTGAATGGTGAGCGCTACCGTGAGATGATATCCAACTTTTTTTTGCCCAAAATGCAAGAGCTTGACTTGCATGACATGTGGTTTCAACAAGACGGTGCCACATGCCACACAGCACGCTTAACAATGGACTTATTGAGAGGCGAGTTCGGTGAACATTTTATTTCACGTTCGAGATCGGTCAATTGGCCGTCTAGATCGTGCGATTTAACGCCTTTAGACTATTTTTTGTGGGGCTATGTTAAAGCTCATGTCTATACACACATGCCCGCTTCAATTGACGCATTGGAAGATAACATTGAAGCATTTATTCATGAGACACCGGCCGAAATGTTGGAAAGAGTATGCCAAAATTGGACTAAGCGGCTGGACCATTTGAGGCGCAGTCACGGTCAAAATTTGAATGAAATAATCTTCAAACATTAAATTATATGGACCGTACTATCGATTCAAATAAAGATTTCATGCATTTTTTTGAATTTTATGTGTTTTTTTTTAAACTTTCCTATAGCTCTTAAAAAATCACCCTTTATTAAAGATTAAGCACATTAAAATACTTTTAAAATCAAACGTTTATGTAAACATACACGTATTTACAGGAAACAGTTGCAGTAGCTCAGAGGGGTAGTAAAATATCGTAGAATGAATAAAATCAGGTGAAATTCATTACAAAATCAATGGAATTTAATTAATTGTAAGTGCGGTTTAATTCATAGACTCTACCACAAAATTAAAATAAATCCTGCAAAGCTCAAATCAGATTAAAGATTTACGCGTGTAAAACAAAGTGGCAAAATATGCACTTTTTATTGATTTATTAGTACCGACACACAAACTGCCAATACTGAGAGCAAAACAAAAAATAAAAATTACAATTCATACACTGACCTAAATTCAACAGATTTCCACTGATTGATTGCAACAAAATTAAAAATTTAGCAGGAAAAAAATAATTGAACAAACTTTTATGGCAGATTTATTTATTGTTACTTGTTTTTGGTGATGTAAAACAAATTTGTAATACAAATACAAGTACATATGCATGTACATATGAAATAACTAACATATGATCAGACACCCAGCATCGCCTTGAAACACAACTATCTACATGTAACCCCTTCAGTGGTCAGGAACACTAAGTCAAATAATCGATTAAATATAGAATTTCAATTTGGATTTAGCGTTAATATTGTAATTTGCAATTATACTTTATATATGTTTAAAATACCGGATGCACCTTTTATGGGTTTTTAAACTTCAAAATGTATAACTTGGGAGTTTATAGATGTTCCTTTGTGATACCCTGACCATTGTTGCCAACTTTTTTTTACTTTTCGTCAAATTTCACTTCATAACCCACTTTTTATTTAGCTTGAAATGTTTTTAAAATATTGCTAAAATCTAAATATCTTGCAAAATGTTAAAACAAATCTAGAAATACGGGGCTTTTTAAAAGGTGTTTGTCGTTCAATTAAAATTATATATATATTAAGGTTTTTCATTTCCCTTACGTTATTAGTCCCGGGAACGTACATTTTCTGGCCCGCTACGGTCTTCGTCAGCATTTTTTTTTGTCACACTGGATAGTGATACCAGGCCGAAGGGATGGGCAATAAATATCGATATATCAAAATATCATATTTAAACAAATTATAGTCGATATATATCGCCGATATTAAAAATACCCATATATCGATACATCGATATTTATCTACGACTATCGAATTCGATATTTTTAAGATCTCTTTATAATAAAATTCAAAATTTTAACCGTTGCTCAACTGCTTACAATACTTTTGTTTTTTAAAATTGCATCATATTTTTTTAACTAATATTAAGAAAATAACGGCGCTTTTCCATTGTACATTTTCATAGATTACATAGTTCAGTTTTTTCTCGGGTTTTTAAGAGATGACAACAAAAAAATAAGCGCGGAAAAAATATTCTGGAAAGGGTTCCTAGAATTATTCAAAGAATCGCCTTAATTATGGCGTATAAGCAGCAATAGACTCATGAAAGTTGGAATGTTAATAATAAAAAAAAATAATTTGTTTTTTAATAAAAAAAATGTTTTGTTTTTTAATAAAAAAAATATTTTGTTTTTTTTTTTATTTGAGCATGTTCTTATACTATTAAAAATAAAATATTGCACAGTTTACTTGTATAGTATGTGTCACAAGTTTCGTTTACCGGCAGTATATAATCCGGCATTATATAATACCAATTAATTTTTTTTCTTAAGATTTTATATGGGAATAAAAAAATTTTTTTTGTATTCTTTACTTTTTTTATGGAATTAACTGCCGGTCCCTCGATTTCAAACGAAAACTTCGTTCGCATAATTTACCTTAAAAACTAAATTTTAAGATTGGTTTTTGCTTTAAATAAAAGTTAAGCGAATGAAAGTTTCGTTCAAAACCGAGGGACAGGCAGTAAATTTAAAATTAAAAGAAACAATAAAAAGTTAGAATGGAATTACATGTAATATGTTTGTACATATGTAAATATGTACTGACATAGGTATATTGATGTTTTAAATTTGGTAAAATTTCAGCTTAATACGTTTGATACATCGATATAACGAAATTTTTATTTAATAAATATCGATACTCTAAAAAAGGATCGATACGATATGTAATTTTTTAATTTGCCCATCCCTACCAGGCCGTAGCGAGCTGATGTCTGATGATTGTAAAATTTTCTGTACATACACAGAAATTATTTAAAATTATCTCCAATCACAAAATTTATATTAAATTCATAATATCAAGCAAACAAGTTGTTGATTTTGCACCTATTACCAAAATGATTATATTGATTACTAAAAATTGTGTAATTGTGAATATTTTTTTTTTTTTTTAATAAATAATATTTTTAAAATTTATTAAAAAAATTACTTTGCCATTTCAAATAATGTGTTGATTTATATAATTAAATATAAAGAATTCCCAACAACAATTCTACAAGTTTAAATTATTTTATTTTAAACGAAAAAGTCAATGAAAAATTTATTTCAAAACAACTTAAATATTAATTAAATCAAAAGTAACTTTCTTTCAACTAAAAAAATAATTGATCTAATAAACCATTTTTTTTAATTGATAAAAATTTTTTTCCTGTGTACAAAAAATGCAGGATAGCCTGGCAGTGTATAAAATGATTCCTAAGTAATTGGACGTATCTATAGCTTCAATGTTAACCAAAAGTTGGCTTAAACAAAAAGTATGTGAAATATTGAAAAAAAGGACTATTGCAAAAAGCTTTATAAATTTAAATTTGATTCATTGAACACATTCGAAATATAAAAAGGGCGAATATAATAAAAATACACTATAAATAGCTACTTAGAATTCTCACATTCTATTTGTTAAAAAAAAATTTGGTATATAATAATTTGGGCATATCTACGCAAACGTTGCAGGCTTGCTAAGTCACCCAAATAATATTTTTTTTTATATTTTCAACTGTTTCCAAGGTATTCAGAAATTACTTTTCTTCAATTTGCCGACCCCTAAAATCAGCATTATCAACGTTCAGTTAACAAAAACTCGAGAACATATTTTTACAGAATAACAAATCGTTCTAATAAGAAAATTTATAAAATCTGTTTAAAAAATGTTGTCAAATATTTTCTAGCGGAAACGATTTCAATTTCCACAAAAAAATGTTTTCTTCTCACTTAATAACTTAAATAGAAAAAAAAATATATTTGAAATCTCTTATTTTATGATAAAAATTTAAATTTTCAAATACCTAGAACAAAAATTATATTTTCTAATGATATTAAAAAACCGCTAGGTTTCCCGCTTACCGTCAAAACGGTAATTTTGGCGCGATTATAATGCCGTTACAATCGCGGTAAAACCATCAAATTGGTAACAGTAATACTGAGCCAGTATCCCATTCCGGTCATAGTTCTAAGAATTTTCGATTGTGCCCTGTATATAAGCTCGATACTAGAAATATTTGCCGTTCCCCATAATTGGACACCAAGTATCCAAATTGTTTTCAAAACGGTTTTATACATCATGACTTTAAAGTCCAGGCTAAGTTTAGATTTGTCACTATCTGACCAGTGAATTCCAGAAGCTGTTGACTTGAAGTGAAGGCTCTTGGTTTCTATGTATCGATGGTTATTAAGTTGATGAGAATCCACATGCGAACTTAGAATAGTTGGATTATCCGCAAATAAGGAATGGTCAGTTTGTCGCATATTGGCAAGATCACTTCAATGCTGAACGCCAATTTTTACCTTCTCTTGTCGCATATTCTTTGTTTGTTACCCTACATAAACGGTCCGATAAATAACTCTTTTCTTACTTGTGGCGGTTTGGTGGTAGCTGACATTTGATTTTTAAAACCAGACCTTTATGCCATACCATGTCAAAGCCTGAGCAACATCTAAAAACCGCTGAGTAATATTTTTTTAATTCAAAGGATTTTCTTATCTCTCCAGTCAAGGGTTAACATATTCTATAGTTTCGTGATGTTCACGCAAATCAAATTGGTGACCTGAGGTAATATTCCTGTTCAGTGATACCATAGCTTAAACATTTTTACAGCTAAATCTGGCATTAGACATGGCCAAAAAATGCTAAAAATGATATATTCAAAATTGAAACGATTTTAGTTCTATGCTCTACAGAATTTTTAAGATAATTTTATTTCTTATAGTTTAAGAAAAGTTGAAGTTTTAAAATAATTATTTCTAGAGTTTGCTAAAAACCGCGGTTTCAGTTTTAAAATAATTAAAGCCGATCGGTTCGGTTCGGTTTTCGGTTTTTCTTACAAATCTGGAATATTGCTGTGTTTGACTGATGCTCTGACAATTTGAAATGCTTAAAAACTCCAAACTTTAGTTCTAACATTTCTGAAATAAAATAAGAAAAAAAGGTTAAATAGCTGCCAAATTTTATTGGTAATTAATATAAGTAGCTTCGATTTCCATGCAAATTCATGTTTTTTGTCGATGGTCTACGGGCGATGTCGACCAATTATCTTTCTGAATCATTTAATTTGCGTTAAAATGGCATCGATTGGTTTATGCATATTTTGGTTTTCAATGCATATTTTTTTTACATATTTTGACATTTTTGAATGATTTTTTTTCCATACTATAAAAAAAGAAATTTATGATACACAAAAAAACTCTTCCAAAAAAAAATTAAATCTATAAGGGTAATTCCATGTAAAATCGACTAAGTTGATAATCGCAAAAAAAGCTTAAGCGACAACATTTTTAATGTTTGTTTTTTTTATTAAATAAATTTATTGGCAACACTTGCATCATCTCCTAAAAGCTCATGGTCACAGAAGTTACCGTTACGATTTTATAGCAAAAACAATTTTAGTTGAAGCGCCAATTTTCATACAAAATTTTTATGAAATATAATAAATAAAAACCTTCTCCTGTAAAATTTTGTTTTTGTCGCTTAAGCTACAATTATTTTGGAGCTCTGCTTAAAATATATTATTTTTCAAGATTTCAACAGAAGAGCATTCTATTTTTAACCGATGCAGCACCTTTTCAGTACTTTTTTAATTTTGAGAATTTTTGAAACAATTTCTGTTGTTGCCGGCTGTAATTTATAAACTTTTTTTATAAAAAGTACGAGTGTCTAATATCTAATTTGCAATTTCTGCATAAATATATTTTTAAAGTAAAACCTGAAAACCGAATTTTTTTGACGCTTTTCGGTTTCTGTTTTTAGGCATTAAAAACCGCAGTTTCGATTGCGGTTAAAACCGAACAGCATCTTAGAGAATTTTGTCAAACATTAAGTAGTTTCTTAAGATAATAAATAACCATTTTCATACGAAATTTAATTTTGAGATCAACTATTTTTGGTCTAAATTTGAGTATAATTTATATAAAA
This sequence comes from Pollenia amentaria, assembly GCA_943735925.1. Taxonomy (NCBI): domain Eukaryota; kingdom Metazoa; phylum Arthropoda; class Insecta; order Diptera; family Polleniidae; genus Pollenia; species Pollenia amentaria. The sequence continues at coordinate 189,496,990 of OX031008.1, read as the reverse complement.
AAAAATTAAGCAAAATCAATACAACTATTCGTTAAAATTTTTAAAATCACGCTAAAAAAGCTTAAAAATGTTATAAATATGATAAATATGTTAGTAAATCGACCGACTCAGAATCACTTTTTAATGTGATCTAACGGTGTCCATCCGTCCGTCTGGATGGTTGTATGTCCATGTTTACTTTGTGCGCAAAGTACAAATTGCAATTTTGTAGATAATTTTATCAAATTTGGTAAATACATTAAATTTGTACTAAGAACTAAGTCTATGTAAATGCTGAGAATTGGTCATGATTTCCCATATAAACCATAAAAACTTCTATCAAAATTAGACTTTTGTGTATGTAAACCATCTAATTATGTTGGTATTTAGATTTAATTCGCCGCAAAAATATTTTACTGCAAATTAAATGATTTTCGAATCGATTCACATTTGCCCAAAGCTCCCATCTATAAAAAGCTTTAACTTCCTTTTAAATGTTGACAATAATAAACAAGTTAGCGAAATTTTAAGACAAAAAATTTCATATGCATGTTTATATCTAGATAATAATCGCAATAAATAACTCTCATATGAATTTTAACCTCATAACACAACTTTGTTTTTGTGAGCCCAAGGATGCCCTTCGTTTCTAAGTAGGGTACAATCTCGAAAATTCGTCTGAATTTCTTGAATATTTTGTTTTCAATCTTTGATTTTTTTCGGGTCATATTTTTAACAATTTTCAGGGCATATTTTCGAGTTTTTAAAATATATTTCCCAGCTTATGAAGAAGTGACCTCGCACAGACTTAATTCATTTGTTGGCCTATTCGGTTTAAGGACTACGATTAAATGCTCTGCAATAACTACACCACAGGTGGAGCTTTCCTTAAGGAAACTTGTTCTTCTACTGGTGGCTTAATAATTCTCGTAGCCTCCCAAATAAAGAAATTTTTATATTTTCTATTGGGAAAAATATGGTTGTGGTAAACATATACTAAGAGCAACATATTATGATAAGACTTATGATTGTTGTCAAAACATATTTTGCTTATTATTAGAATCATAATATATCATATTTTGACCAAATATATTCGTAATATTACATCATAATATTTTTCCCTTAATCATAATTTCTTTTTATTACATCATATTAAAATTATTATTATTATAATATACTCTTATTATATTAATCAAAATAGGTTTAGAAGTTATCATATTATGATACAAAGTGATTATGTTATGGTTGAAAGTAATCATATACACAGATCATCTGGAAATCTTTTTCCAAAGAATTTTAAAAAGCTAAAAATATTATGCAAATTAAAATGTAAAGCGAATGAGAATTACAACCACTCCAGTCTTACTTGCAATGAATCTGAAAAAATCATATTACGATTCAAAATCTGATTACAGTAATCATAATATAATCGTATGTTATCATAATATGGTAGCATTTTCATTATCATTAAATGATTGTAACTAATATAATACGTTTTCAAAGTTACCAATGTTTAGTTGTTAAAAAAATAATTATTTTCAGTGAACCATACTCAAAATTATAATTGCGATAATCATTGAAATGCTTACAGTAACTAAAATATTGGTGATATTCAATAAAACTTAACAGTTTTTTGTTTACGACAACAATATATTATTCCAATAAACATAGTGTAGTTGCTGTAACCATGCCAAACCATATTTTTTCTCTGCGTGTTTTTGTATAACTTTCAATATATTTATAATTTTTGCGATCCTCTTCTATGTAAAGGACTTTTGTAATTTTTTTTTAACACCACTAGGTTCAAAGGTAAGTTAAAATAGTTAAAAACATTGTATAAATAGAGGGAAAACTTTTTCAAAGAAAACATTTCCAAATTTTTGAACTTCTGGGTATATTTAATACACACAAATTAGTTTAAACAGTTGTACAGAAAATTTTTTGTTAAAGGACTATTTGGAAAACAATGTTTTCCCATATTTCTAAGTAGAAGCAGGACATTTTACTAAACCAGTGTTGCCAGAGGTAGGAAAACACCCCACATGTAGGAAATTTCTTCTCTAAAATAGTAGTGTAGGGGCAATCAGTAAGACTTGTTAAATTCTTAAATTTGTCGGTAATATTTTGAAATAGCACTCTTTTTGCTAATAAAAAAAAAAAAAGATTTTATTTCGTGTCTGTGTTTAACATATTCTTATAAAAGCGCAATTTTTATAAATTTGATAACCAATTTTTGGAAAACAATAAATATTAATAAATAAATTATTGTATTTCTGAGAAAAGTAATTGGTAAGGATTTAAGTAGAAAAAAACTTTGCTAAGGTGATAGGAAAGATTTAATTTTATATATATTTATATTTCTAGAAAAAATTCCTGGCACCACTGCACTGTGTATGCACTTTCATTTATTATGAAACTTTTAAGCAATTGTTTATTTTTTGCCACAAAATTTCCAAAAATAATAACATGAATTTTTAAATACAAGTTTACCATGTTGTTTTACATGTATTAGTAAAATTATAATTTTTGTTGCATAATTTCTAAATTATTTCATTATTAATGGCATTTGATGCAGAAGTTTAAATAAATTTTCCAAATAATCAAGAGCATAAATTTAATTGCTTTCGAAAACCTTTTTAAATTTAGTTCGAATTAAATGTTTTTATTTTAATAAATTAATGTTATCTTTAAAATTAAATACTTTTTTATATAAACATTTAAGATTTAAAAATTTATTATGACGTAAATTTTCGCATAAAATTAGTATCTTAAGAACTTTATTTACAAAAAATGTTTCTAATTCATAAAGATTTTCATATCTTTACGGCAAAGTCTGTACTGTAAGGCTTGTGAGGTAAAACTACACAGAAAAAAATTTTTTATCAATTAAAAAATGGTTTAGAAAGTATTTAATTTTAATAAATGTGATAATTGAATTGATTATTTTTTTAGTTGAAAGAAAATTAAAAATTTTATTTTCATTTAATTAACATTTTAGTTAATTTTAAATAAATTTTTAATTAAATAAAAAAAAATCTTAATTGAATTTTTCGTTTACAATAAAATAATTAAAACTTGTAGAATTATTGTTGGGAATTGTCAATATTTAATTAAATAAATTAACACATTGTTTGAAATGGTAAATTTTTTTGATCATTTTTTTAATTAAAATTAAAAATATCATTTATTGAAAAAAAAATATTTACAATTTTACAATTTTTAGTAATCAATATAATCATTCTGGGAATAGGTGCAAAATCGACAAATTGTTTTCTTGATATTATGAATTTGGTGATTAGAGACAAGTTTTAATTTTTTCTCTGTATTTATCTGTTTTCCCAACCAGCTTTTCTGATGGCTCAAAATAAAGGCGAAGATGCATTACCATATACGAACCATATTACAAAGCTTAACAATTTTTGATTAAAATGTTAGTATTTTTTTAGATCCATGAAAAATAAACGATCTTGGTGAATTTGTAATAATTTCTCTAATCAATATTAAAGTCGGGCTGGATTTAAATATGAAGGAGTCATATTTATGTGGCGGAATTTAAAAGAGGCCGTACGCGGTGCCAAGACAAACACCTTAGGGGTCGATTCATTGAGGTAGTTATCCACGATTCTCTTGTACAGGGATTCAAGGGTATCTCTTATAAGGCTCCAATAGTAATCTATGAAAGCAGGCTCCGAAGTGCAGCGACATCTTTGTGCGAGCGTTTTCCATGTTCGTCACTGGCTTACCCTGTATGTTAAAACAATGCAATTTTAAGATAAGCTTATTTTTATTATGCACAAAAATTCTTTTAAGCCACTTTTTTAAGAATCAGTAGGTAAATAAACGCCATTTTGTAGCAACATGATATTTATCAAGTTGTGACATTAATTTGTTCACATCATTGCCTCATTATTACCTACTTGATACTTTGTTGAGGTTTTTTTCTCTTCTCCGGCATGTTTCGTGGGTTCCGTTAATTCCATTGGCGTAACAAATTGCAGTTTTTTAGCTGTTCACTCTTACACCATCCATTTACATTTATATAACATCTTATGAACCACACTTGAGGAACCCTCGACTTTACTACAATTCTTATGTCGCGGGTAAAATTAACACTTTATTAGAAATTAGCTTTAAACTAACGAAATCAGTATGTTCTATTTGAAATTATCTTTAATTTTCTTTGAACAACTGACGGTAGGTAAAATAAAGTCATATATCTCCAACTCCAGATGTGATAATTAAATAATTTGCCTAAAGCTATTTATAATAAGACAATCTCAATTTGAAATTAAACTTTGCATCGCTAATTATGCCCCCTATTTAAATCAATAACTAAATAATACGTTAAAATGCGCATGTAAAATATCGCGATATACATCTAATTCGGCGTTAAACGTGGGATCGCCATATAGAGGAAAATAAACTCAAACTTAACTAAATAAAAGCAACTAAAATGTATTGGATCATTGAAAGAAATTCTGTCCTTAGTCTGGAATGGAAACTTCTACTTTACAACTCTATTTTAAAGCCATTTTGGCGCTACGGTTATGTCATTAAATACTGAAAAAAATGCAATGGCGTCAAAATAAACTCCATCGAATAATCACAGCCCCCTGGTATATAAAAACTCGAATATTCACAAGGATCTCAACGAGTAAAAACTTTGATCACGATATATTCGATGAAATATTTTAAAATGCTTGAACTCCAATCAAATCCTCACAACATGACCTAACTAGAATAAATACCGCAGGACTTGTCCGTATAGAAGAGCGCTAAACACCCGAACATAAACCGTGATTGGGAAAATTATCGTCTGGCACTGAAAGGACATAAAATTGGCAATTAGAATATATACGAAGATTCAATATATGAATATATATGAAAAAAAATTAAATCGTAATAAACAATGCAATCATAAAAAAATATGGTTTATCACAGTTTTATAAGACTAGAAATCATACTGGCTAATTTCGTGAAGATCGGTCCTTAATTTACCATAGGCCCATTTTGGGAAAATAATTAAATTCGCCTAAAACAGTAACAGATATAGATATAGCGGTAAAATTTCTTCCAACTTAGATTCATATGGCCAAAAATATCATGCAGTTTTGTGATATACAGTCCATAGTTTACCTTAGATCTGATATTAAGCAACCTTCCGAAGTTCACTGTTAACGCAAAAACTAATTACACTGCTGTATTGAAATTTACTCTTATTTATTTTTTGTAATACCAGAAATCAGTCTTCAGAATTATGGGATGATGGGTCCATAATTTATCATAGGTCCAATACAAATTACCCTCCTAAAAATCATTTTAGTTCGGCTAAAACTGTAACGAATCATGATATTTTACTCAAGCCAGTTAAAAGTTCTAAAAAGAAACGGATAAAACTTTCTGAGTGTCGGTCAATAATTTAATATAGATCTAAATCGCAACCAATTTCAATGCTGACGTTCGTTTTTGTGAAGATTAGTTAATAATATATATGTAGATATCATATTGACCGCACTCCTGTCGGTGGAGGGTATCAAAGATTCCGAATATAGCACTCTAACTGGTTTTATAAAGCCTTTTGTTTAAAGAAATGTTCTTTTAAAATGCTATATATTTTTCAATTTGCGTCAAAAAGCAATTAATAAACATTTTTGAAATATAATAAAATAAGGGGCTTTTTTATCGTAGAGATAAAAGTCTTTTGTTAAAAATAAAACACAACAAATTCAATGGATTGACCAAAATTTTGGTTTTTTTTCAGGCACAAGGTCTCCGTGACTACATCGCCATCCTGTCGCTCCAATTTGGCAATACTTTTTTAAGCATTCCAAGCCTTATTTCGTCAAAAGTGCTTCAAATGTGTGCTTCTAAGCGATCAATCGTTGCTGGTTAATCAGCATAGACCGGAGATTTGACGTACCCCCACAAAAAGTAGTCCAAAGGTGTCAAAACACACGAACTATGTGGCCAATTCAGGTCCATTTCACACAAACAGTGAAATATCAAAAATTTGCGTATGTAACAAAAAAGGAAAAGAATTACTTAGTCGTTGGTCACAACTGTGGTTCGTGATTTTTCAGTAACAGTGATTAAATCACAGGTACAGAAATATCGCTCATTTCTAGTTGGAACCAGCTTTGGATTTAAAGAGAAATGGGCCGATGACGACTTCGGCTTATAAGTCGCACCAAACAGTTTGTTCCTCGGAATGTAATGGAGTCTCACGAGGGTTGTATTCTCTCCAAAAATGACAATTCTGTTTGTTTACATACCTGTTAGTCCAGAAATTTGCCTCATCGCTGAAGATTATTTGACGATAAAAATTTAGTTCTACTTCCATTTACCAAATGCACAATGCAATTGGTGGTTCGCTCGCACCAGTTGGATCTTTCCTCAAAACTGTCCGAGTAGAAGACGGGCAGAGATCGCGTTGCTAAGAACGGAATCGGATCGATACATATTAGTGGGCTGTCACACTCACGTCTATAGCGGCGATTACTTCTTATGTACGTATGGTGCGGGCTCGATATGAATTAATACTATCTAAAAGAGTACACGTAATCATATTGATCCTTAGTATGGTATATAAGCTGCTCAGATGGACGATTATGAGCACGCTTAACTTGAGAAAATGTGTTATAAGTTTGGCGAACAGGGCGCGTACTTTGTAAACATTGTTCTGTTGTAAGTCTTCACGTGGTGATTAACCATTGTATACTGAAATTAAAGTCAAACTCACTTCAATAGTATGACAACTAGTTTTACAGTTATCCCTATCGGAAGTTATGTACGTCTAATAAACAGCCTTTAGAATCGAAAATAGTTTAGTTTTAAGACTTCATTATCCAAATTTAAAGCGTAAAAAAGAAAAAGTCCTGTTTCAGTGTAAAGCAGTATGAACAGTCTTCTATGAGACTTTTAAAAATTTGTTAAGAAAATGGTGGTTACTAGAAAACTTACTCAAGGCTGTTTAGTACGTAAGACTTGTGTGATAGTGTAACACAAGTCTTACGTATTTGGACGAAAATGCATATTTGATCTAATAACACTATGCTAGTTCAAAAAACAGACAGGAACCTGGAGTTTAATTCGGGTACGCTGAATCTAGTGGTGCTAACCGGTTCGCAATAAAATTTCTTTTAAAAAATGCCACTGGATTCACCCGTATTATGTTAAAATGCCAGGTGCCCAGGTTGTCTCAAAAAACTGTCAAAGTGTTATTTTTTGAAGATTTTCAAAATATCAAAAACAATGTATCATGACTAGCGTTTTTTATTCCCGCACTTATTTTTTTATTTATTTATTTACTTATTTCTCCAATGCAACTAATATTTCGTACTGGCTATTACGCTTAAAATAATTAAATCTAGTAAAAAATTAAGATTAAAGTAATTTTAAGACACTTAAGAGGTTATTTTGATGCCAATAGGATCATAGAAATCAATATACTTACATACATTGTCAAATTCAGAGCTCATTTGCATAATTAGAATGAAAGTATTGAAGTCTTACTGGAATAACATTTCTGAAGGGGCGATTAGGAACTGAAAGCACAACATTTCAAAATAGGAATTCTGAAACAATTTTACAGTTTACCAAATTCAGCGGGAAGGAGAAATGTTATTTACTTCATATATTTAATAACATATTTTTTACAATGTTATAACCCTTAATCAGCAGTGGTGTATGTAGGTATACTAAGTTTGTTATTCCATGTGAATCCTATTTTTAATATTATTGTGAATCCTTCATTAATTCTAAGCCGATTTACTCGTATGGGTATCAAATTGTTTCTAGATCTTCTAGGCTGTTTGGAAGTGAATTCCATTAGAATTGCTTCAGTAGGAAAAGAGTTATGCACCCACATGTGGAACTACCTCCCTTAAAACTCCACAAAACCTAACATAAATTTGTGGCGAAATGCACCTTTTGTCATTAAATTTCCACAAATTCTTTTTATAAGGCACCAAATTTCGTGAATGTCGGTCCATAATTTACCTACGGCTCCATGTTTAGACCAGTTTTGTAAATCATGTAAGTATGGCTAAAAGCGTAACAAATACTGCTTTTGTGGTGCAATTTAGCATATTCTACTTTCATAAGACTCAAAATTACTAGAAATGCCGCATATAAAGCACAATCTACGAAAACATTTTACTACGCCCTTAGCCGCAAGACCTTATAATATTATTGTAAAATTTACACTTCAGTGTGCTAAGACAAGAAATACAATTTCGTGAAGATAGGCCTATAATTATCATAGGCCCTATATAAAGCCCATTCTTAAAAATAAGCCTAATACGCCTTAAACTGTAGTAAATTTAACCCTCTCAGTGTTTTTGTCGAATATATTCGACATTGCATTGTACTCTCTTTCTACGCATATATATTTATAAAAATGTACAGTTAATTATATTTTTTTTTTGTTTTATCTGAAAGGGGGACACTTTTGATATTTTAAATTGTTATTATAGTCGACATTGACTTTCTTTTCTTATTATTGAGTGCATTTTCGAATCCCAGTCAGGAAATTTGTAAAAAGCTTAGATTTAGGAAGAAAGAAAAAAACAATAATTTCGGGGATCAGGCGAAATTAAAAAAAAAATTTTAAGTATTGATACATGCGTAAATAAGTATTTTCTTGAAAAAAAATATTGCAAAAATAAATTGTAGGTTCTTTTGTGGACATTCGAAGGTCAATTTTGAATATATTCGGCATTCCCTAAAAACCAGGGGAGCTGCATGAGGTCCCGGCTTCAGCGCCATCACATTACCTTAAATACAAATTTTCAGATTTTTATCTCGCCAAAAATTATTTTTGACCCTGAAAGAGTTAAATATTGTGGTGAAATTAAGTTGGATTAAACTACTAAAGACACTAGTCCGACATAGATTTACTAAAGTTTAAAAAAAAAATTTACTTCAAAATTTCCCGGGATTCCCGCAACTAATTCCCGGGAAAGCGGGAATTGAAAACAATTGAAAATCCCGGGATTTCCCGTCCCGAACAAACTCTAATCATGACACGGTAGTAGTTTCCTCAAAATACGTAGACTTGTGTGATAGTGTAAAGTACCCTTTAATGGGTTTAAATTTTTAACTATTTTAGCACGAATCTTATGATTTAAGTTAATTAGCCTAGCGAATAGTTTAGCTTAACCTTTTCTTAGTAAATAACTTTAACAAACTCCTTAAAAATTATTTCATAGTTTAATTTCATTAAACTTTTTCTTAACTTTTTTAGCGTTAAAAAACTTCTACTATCTTCTATTATAATATTATTTCTATAAATATTCCTTCTTTACATTGTATTACTTGCGTATAATCAACTTTTCAAATACACGATATTCAATTTTCCAGTAAAAAAAAAAATATTTTGCCAGTGGGAAAACACAAAAAAAAAAGATGGCAAGTGGATGTGTAAGAATGCCTAAATGGACTTAACAATATTACAACTGACTTTCTGTGCACAGATTCAATTTATTTTATTATTATTTTTTTCTTTTTACTACTTTATTTTGTATCTTTTTCCCTTCTATTGCATTAGAAGCCAAACGTTTTTACAACAATTGTTGTTATTACAGATATTCATTCATTTGTCTCGTTCTGTTTTTTGTTTCTTACATTTTTGTTATACGCGCGCAACACAAAATTCACTCCTCAAACTATTAACGTCAGTGCGGTTTTCAGATCATTTTGCTTTTAGAGAGCAGAGGAGTTGTTTTTCTTTTGTTTCATATTTTTTATTATTATTATTTTTTTTTTTTATTAAACTTGGCTTTTTGTTTAGCTTTAAATATATTCATAAGTTTTTGCATAAGAAAATAAGTTGAAACACCATAATAATAACCATGAAAGCCAACAACTATCAGAACAAACTAAAACTTTTACAAAACTTAACTATTGTAAAATGAAATGAACATGAGTACAGGGGAAAATAAGTGCAAGAATTATTAAGAATGGTAGAAAATGCTATACAAAGAGAAAATATTATCATCATGGTTAAACTTTTTTGTATTGAAAATATTTTTTATAGAAAATTCAATTTGAGTAATAAAGTCGTGCGTATGAAAGAGTCGATCCATTAGAGTTAAGCAATTTTTGTGTTTTTAATTTCGTTTTAAATATTTAACATTTTCCATTTTATATTTGATACCCACGCCACCATAAGAGAGGGAACTTTGCGTTTGTGCTGATATGTGGCTACAAATAAAAATATTCACGCTGAAAAAAAAATATGGTTGGAGGTAGCCATATTCTAAGAGCAACAGACAGTGGTTGGTTTTTAACAAGGTTCATAATTGAAGATAATCATATTGTGGTTAAACATGATCATAATTTGCTACAAATGAACCATATCTTGGTCGAAATTAGCCATACTGCAGTTAAAATTATCCATAATATGTTCAACGTTAACCATAATTTGGTCAAAATTAAACATATCTTGGTGAAAATTAATCATAGTATGGTCAAAATTAGCCATAATATGGTTAAAAATCCAGAATTTAATCAAAAGTACCATATTATCGGGCCTGCTCTGAAAATAATGTGATCTCAAATCACGTGCTTTTGTAATCACACGTGGGATTTTGTGGGGTTTTGAAAGTCATTCCGCTTTTGTGTTTCTCGGTGTGCTCTCGGCAATTGAAAATCACACCGAAACACAGAAAAACGAAACGCCAAAATATTACACGTGGGATTTTAAAAGGCACGTGTGATATGAATTAAAGTGATTTTCAGAACAGGCCTGTATGGTCAGAATTATCAATAATAATAATGTCAATGTTACCCATATTATGGTTATAAATTTTAGCCATTTTTTCAATTTAAATTTTTAAGTCAAGTTGTAATTTTATTTCTTTTTCTTTTACTCCTGTAACAAATCAAACAATAATTTTATTTCGTTCCTTATTCCTGTTAAATGTTATATTCCGCTTTTATGAGCTATCCTTCAATTCATTTTCCTGCCCTTGACGACCTTCAGCAGCATTCTTTCGATTTGTACTGCTAAGAAAAAAAAATTTTTATTTAAGTTTTATTTAAATTAATAATTAAAAGGAAAAGAGTTAGAAAATGTTAAGCAAACCAAGCAACTGATTTTAAAGCATTTAACTACTGAAAAAAATAAGACAACCATTATTTTATTACTTTAAAAAATAAAACTAAGCATAAAATTTCTTAATATTATAATTTTAATCATATTATAGTATGGTTGCGGCTTTTGGATGGAGGATAAATGCAACCATTATTGATCATACCTTAAGCTATATTTAAAACGCGGGATTATTATTACTATGCAATACATTTTTATTTTTGTCCTTGGAGACTTTGTGTTACAATTCTTAAATAAATAAAATAAATACCGATCGACTTAGAATCCCTTTCTGAATCATTTAACGATATCCGTCTGCTTCCTGACTGTACATGTTCATGTGCGCAAAGTACACTCCTCAATGTTGGAGATAATTTGACCAAGTTTGTAACATATTCCAATAAAATAACTGATCCATAAACCCATATTTTTTCCGCAATAGAGTCATTGTGCCAATAAACCATGTTATATGTTAGTAAAGGTTACATTTAGGAAATTATTGTCATTTCTTTTTATTATGATAATATTGGTATGGTATAATTATGTATGGAACAAAATATCGACCAATTGGCCGCCGCGACCTCTGCGGCACACCTCCATCCGATGGTCCAAATTTTCGATGACGCTGAGGCATAATTGAGGTTATGTGCCGTTAATGTGCCGAATTATCTCATCCTTTAGCTCTTGAATTGTTGTTGGCTTATTGACGTACACCTTTTCTTTCAAATAACCCCAAAGAAAGAAATCTAACGGTGTCAAATCACATGATCTTGGCGGCCAATTGACATCGCCACCATTTGAGATAACACGGCCATTGAATTTGTTGCGCAAAAGAGCCATTGTTTCGTTAGCTGTGGGACAAGTGGCACCGTCCTGTTGAAACCACATATCGTCCACATCCATATCTTCCAATTCGGGCCATAACAAGTTCGTTATCATCTCACGATAGCGAATACCATTCACAGTAACTGCATGACCGGAAAAAATACGGCCCGATTATGCCGCCAGCCCATAAACCGCACCAAACAGTCACTCTTGCGGGTGCATTGGTTCTTCGACAATCACTCTTAGATTATCATTCGCCCAAATGCGGCAATTCTGCTCATTGACGAATCTACTGAGGTGAAAATGTGCCTCATCACTGAAGATGATTTTCACGATATGCATTTTGATTTGAACCCCCATTTTCATAATAAGCCTGAATAACTTTAACGCGTTGCTCGATTGCGTATCTTTCCATGGTTCAAATTGAGTTAGTCTGAGAAATGTCAAATGAAATGCAGAAAAACACTTGACGTTAAGGTGTGGTTCACATTCAACATCTGCTCTTAAAATTTAACCACCCGTTAGTATTTGTATTAAATTTCCCATATAAATATTTTATTTCAACCTTAATCTTATTACTTAATTTTATGCAAATTGGTTCATATTTCATCACAGATCCCATAATATATTACTGCCAATAGCAAGAGTAGATTTTAATGTCATTACTCCTAAGAAAATGTTGGTATAAAAATCAAATATGGCGACGATAATTTCTATAAAAGCTACTTTGTCATGCAAACTTTTGTGCATATGTCCCTTATAAACAACCTTCCTAATATAATAATATAATTTTAACCCTTTCAGTGTTTTTGTCGAATATATTCGACATTGCATTGTACTCTCTTTCTACGCACTTTTACTGTATAAAAATGTACAGTTAATTATATTTTTTTTGTTTTATCTGAAAGAGGGACACTTTTGATATTATTTTAAATTGTTATTATAGTAGACATTGACTTTCTTTTCTTATTATTGAGTGCATTGTCGTACCCAAGTCAGGAAATTTGTAAAAAGCTTAGATTTAAGAAGAAAGAAAAAAATAATAATTTCGGGGTCAGGCGATATTAAAAAAAAATGTAAGTACTGATACATGCGTAAATAAGTATTTTCTTGAAAAAAAATATTGCAAAAATTAATTGTAGGTTCTTTTGTGGACATTTGAAGGTCATTTTTGAATATATTTTGCATTCCCTAAAAACCAGGGGAGCTGCATGAGGCAAAAACTAATATTTTTCCCGGCTTCAGCGCCATCACATTACCTTAAATACAAATTTAAAAATTTTGTATGTCGCCAAAAATTATTTTTGACCCTGAAAGGGTTAAGAAGAAAAAACCTCATACAGATGCAGATATCTAGATAATATTTGGCAAAAAAAAATTTTATCTTAACACCACAAAACATAATTTTAGCAGGCCGTTGATTGTCCATGGCTCCCAATTTGTGTAAACCATTCTTTGGTGTATAGTATCAAATGGTCGGACTAGGCCGACTATACTTTCTTTCTTGTTTTTATTTGGAATATAAATTTGTAATATTGTAAAGTATTTTTTAACTGCCTGTTCAACGTTCGCATATAAAATAACATTAAAAATAAAAACAAATTTTAAAATTTTGTTGCTGTTTTAAATGTTATTTGCTATGCGAACGTAAACTTCGAAATTGATGAACTGGCAGTAGATTTTATTTATATAATTTAATATTTTAGTCAAATTATATATACATATAAATATGTATATATATTTATATATATATTTATTTATATATAAGTTATTGTAGTTCTTACAAGGAGAATAGGTTCATAACAAATTTATTCCATTCTGATTTGTGCGATGCAAGTGCTTTTATCTCGTTCCAGCTTTTGTCTTGGTTGACCGCTTCAATTTCTATTTGGTTGTGCCAGATGTGTGATGGTCTTCAATTTCTACGCATCCTTGCGAATTCCATTTGATAGCTTGTTGTTGAGGCGCCCTTTGAGGAAATGCTTTTAGATCAGGAGGACGACTTCCTTGATCTGGACATCGGTCCCCTGCTGCAGGTTGTATTTTGAATGCCACCAAGAGAGTTTGACAGAGGAAATTCGCCTTAAGGACGGGCAAGTTTGTTTTCTAAGCGCGGTAACGTTTTATGTTAAAAAAAAATTACATACCTGTGCACTAGCTCTATCTTCCTCCATAAATAAAGGCTTGTAACGTTTGACCATACCGAGTTTTTTTAACTATAACTTTTGTTGAATCGTGAGTACCTTTATCTCTTACCAAATTTAAATTCTTTACGATTTGGTTTTTGCTTTACAACCCCGTTGAAAAGTCGGCAACAACAAACTTCTAACCATAGGTTGCAAATTTGTTTACTTGTATTGTGACATCGCCAACGGGGCTTCGTAGGGTATGCCCCAGCCAGGGCCATTTTTTCCGGATCTGGACATGTAAGAAATTTAAGAAGTTTGTGCCCAAAGCCTTTCATAAATCAAAATAATCAAAAACATTTAATTGATTTGAATAACTTTCATTAATGTAATGAAAGATGGAGCAGATTTGGAAAACAAAAAGTTGTTTGATTTGACTATTTTTGATGATATATCGATTTGATTTAGTTGACTTCTGATTCTTATTTAATTTATATTAAACACCATTATGAAAAATTTTTTTATTTCATCCATGGCCCAATTAGACCTATAGGTCTGCTCGTAACGACTGCTGATTTTTAGAGTTGTGTTTTTAATCATAGTACATAAGCATAAATGGGCAAAATGTCAAAAATGGTTTACATTTTTTATTATATTTTTTTATATTCTTTTTGATTTTAAGATATCGTTTTTCTTATTGATAAAATAAAATATAATAATTGTGAATAAAAATTTAAAATAACAATTGGGCCATGATTTCATCCAAGAATTTTGTTAAAATTTATTTATAAGTTTGCTTATATTTCTTTTTTTTTTTAAGAATTTTTTTAAATAAGTTTTCAAGAAACAATTTTTTGCGTTGTTCTTATTCTTATTAACTGTTGTTGGTTGACACAACGACATCATGTCCACAAATAATTTTTAACACTAATAGATGATGTTTTAATGTCAGACAGGACACTCCTTTTTTTATTGTATTGTTGTCATACCAGTTTGTTGTTTCAACATGTTGTAGTTGCAGATAAGGGATCTCTCTATCCTTGTATCTTCTATCTTTCAACGTTGACAATTTTATTAATTTTTATATTATTTGCTTTTGTTCTTGTTCTCGTTGATGGCAGCGAAACAAGAAAAAATTAATGTTTAATATGTTTAAACACAAATGTTTATTATAAAAAAAAACACAATGTAAAAAATAAAATGGCAGAAAATATCTAAATGTTTTTTTTTAATTTTTTTCGAGTTTATTTAAAGAGTTAAAAAATATTTGTATCACATGGAATATGATTTCCATGTTGTTTGTAGGAGTTTGTGGTTAAACGAAAATATTTTTGAATATATTAAAGTTTTATTTGATTATTTATTTGCAATAAATAAAACTGTAAAATTCCTAGAGCTAAATTGAATATTGGTTTATAATTATTTACTACAAATAGATTTAAATAAAAAAAATCTATTAAAATTCTTTTGTAATAAACAATCATTTTTTCACAAACATAAACTTGAATTGCTAAGAATGTAAAGAAAAAGAAAAATCGATTTTAAATCTGAAAAACCGAACATAAAAGAAATTTTCTGGAAAAATAACACAACTAAAAACACAAATATTTCTATGAAGATTTTCTAATTTTATTGCCTATAAAAATATTTTTTAGTTACACAAAGAAAAAAAATCAATGTAAAATCGTCGAAAATAATGTTGATTTTACATTTTTCGGTAGTCAATTTGTTTCATAGTTACTTCATGTTAATTTAACATGATTATACAATAACTTGCGAACAAAATGGTTTTTTTTCTAAAACAACTTTAACTCATGTTAATTTAACACTCCAGTACAGTTTGCTCTGACATTGATATTGAAAAACCCCTACGATTCACGTTGAATGAAAGTTATTTCAAGTTGAAACGACATGAATTTGAATTTGATTTTACATGAAATCAAACTGGATTAAGTATTAAATAACAGTGAGAAGAAGCTACAAAGACAACATGTGTATTTGTTCAAGAATAAATCCAAACACTTACCCGAGGAACCAGAGAGAGAGAGAGAATATCAATTTTTATTTTCCTGTAACACATGTGTTTTTTAAAATATTTTTAAGGATTTTAACTTTAAGAAAATTATATTATTGTCTTTGGAGTTGTTTTAATAAAATATTTATATAAAAATCCACGCACTAGAAATTACAAGACCAATGGGTTTCGATTATTATATAGAATTAAAACTTTATTTTAAAAATGGTTATAAACAATTCTGACAATATAACAGTTGATAAAAAATTTCCCAAGCTGCTCGACGCACACTGAGGCCAAAAGCCCTTTTTCGAACATTAATTCATAGTTCCTCAGCTACAATAGTGAGGCACACTAAATTTGATGGGGGTAATTCTTAGATCAGACTTCATGTTCTAGCAAATCCTTGGGGATATAAGAGAGGGGATACGGGTACCCCCCATACAAAAAATTATATTTTTTTCTTATATCTGAAAAATTACAATAGTGATGAAGCACACTAAATTTGTTGTGCGTAACTCTTAAAACAAACTTCATGTTCCAACAAAAATTTGAAGGTATAAGAGGGAGGAGACGGGTACCTCCCATGCAAAAAAATTAATAAAAAAAAATAAACATGATTTTTTATTCACGCACACGGAAATGCAGCTGATGATTGCAGCCAATTCTTATTCGCTTCACTGATAAATCGGTCTTCGTTTCTGTGAGGTTTATTCTATTTAGTCTTATACTCAAAAACGAAACTGTTAAACGTTTTATTGAAAACTTGAGAGTTGCTCCAGGAATAACCAGTGCGTTCCTTGAGTCCTTCTTTTAAAAACAACCCTCGAGCATGTTTCTGCATAAAGTAAACATATTGCATTGAAATATACAAAACAACATTTGAAATATACAAATTATAATATATATAAATTTAATCACGTTCACGCGTGACTCATGTGTGACTCACGCGTAAGAAATCACGACATTTGCACATCTCTAATAAAAATTATGGCAGAAGTCGTGAAGCGCTTTTATTGGCAACACAACGCGTGTTGCTACTAATTCGTACATAACTTCTAAGGCGCACCGATGCGCTTCCTAATTTTTTCTAAAACAACGCTGATTTATTCAACTTTTAAAATAAAGTTAAAATTTCTACTTAATTAAGCCTAATTAATAACTTTATGTCCACTTAAATTGAGAAAATTAATTTTTTTTTTGCATTTCCCATATAAACTTAAAAAATAAAAGCAACTCCACAAATAATTTTTTTACAAATTTAAGCTATACATTTAAATAAATACCTTAACTTGATGGTTGCATAATTATAAATCCGGTAAATCGGATTTATTTACGAATAAAAATTTAGCTTTTATACCAATTTTTTAAATATTTTATTACAATGTTTAATTTCAACGCGTCAGTACAAAAGCACCGTAACATATTTGACATTTATTTTTTTAATTAATCCGTGCAATCACTGCCTTTGGCCCCAGTGTGCGACATTAGAATTTAGATTTTAAGTTAAAAGTAATTTTAAATGATTAATTAATAAAAACAAAATTCAATAAAATACAACCAAAATAAAACTTAAAAAAGTGTGGTTTCACTTACCATATCGCTTACGGAAGACATGAATTTTATATGGCGAGTTCCCAGTTTAAAGAAATAAATTTTTAACACAGAAAGCGCTTTATTTAGCGCATAAAAAATTGGTAAATTTAACGATCAGCTTTTAACACTGAATTTGTTGTTGCCGTTATTCTGTTATATGATCTTTCTTTGTAGTAAGGGAATGTCGAGGCTCTTCACATTTTATATATATTTTTTTTAAATTTATTAAGAATTTGTTCACTTACCTTACTGCACCGCTGTATGTCTTATTGTGTAGCGCATAAATGTGTGCTTACTTATAAAAATGTACTATAAGTGATTCGCAACATAAAAAAATTTTTTATTGGGATGTTTAACCTTTTTGTATTCCCCTTTTGTTTACAGAAGAACTCGCAATTAAAAGACACCAGCTGAATGGCCCAAATTGGTTTTCGCCATCATTTTACTTTGAAAATTTTATGTATTTAGTTAAATAATTTTAACAAAAAGAGTACGGGAATTTTTCTTCTTTTTATAAATTATTGTAAACACTAATGATGTTTTCTTTTCAACAAAAAAATACCACCTTGTTAAAAGATACATGTATAAAATGTCTTGCCGAACCTGTATTAATGCAACTTTCTATTTCACGAGAACAAAACACAAAATTGGACCGCTCTGTTTTTAACAGCTGACAAAAATATAAAAAAAATATGTCCATAAACTAAAAAGTTTGTTCTTCAAATATAATAATAAAAATGTACATAAACAAAAATTTGTTAATAGATTGATATTAAAATAAATGAACAAAATGAATGACGAAATTCCAATTTCTTTAGTTTGTTTTTTTTAAAATATGTAAATATTATTGTAAATTATTCGACCATCCATTATATTATTTTTAGTTTCTATTTATTTAAGCTTACACTTCTACTTTACAACTCAATCTTAAAGCCAATTTGGTGCTACGGTATTCAGTTATGGGGCACTGCCTCGGCTTCTAACATCGAAAAAATTCAAAGGCGCCAAAATAAACTTCTTCGAATAATCACAGCCGCCCCCTGGTACGTCAAAATCTCAAATATCCACAAGGATCTCAATGTGCCATTAGTAAAAACTATGATAACGAAATATGCAGTAAAATATTTAAAAAGGCTGGAACTGCACCCAAACCCATTAGCACGAAATATTTTAAATTATGGCGGCCACACTCGATTAAGAAGAAGAGACACTGCAGCACTCACCCAATCAGATGAGCGGTAAACACCTACATATGTGAACAGAAACCGTGATGACGAAATCTTTTTTGTCCGGCACTGGCAGGACATAAATCAAATATTAGGATAAGATTTGATTAATTATTGTTAGTTCATATTTAGTATATGAAGATTCAATAAATAAATACTGAGAAAAAAAAAAAAAAAAATTTAAGCTTATGGTCTATTTTTTATTTTATAAAAAAAAATTTTATCTATATTTTTCTTTCGAACCATAAGCTTAAATAAATTGAAATTAAAAATAATGTTAGTATTGTGGTTATTTTATTGAACTGTTAATGGTTTTTTAATCCAAATTTAGATATTTTTAATTAGGCTGAAGTTCATTGAATTTAATTTTCATTAAATTATTTTTATGAAGACAGTAATTTGTACAACATGAAATTAATTAAAATTTTTATTGATAATTTTTCATTCTTGACTGCGCTGAGATTTGAACCCAGGTTTTCACGGACAGGTTGCCCATACTAGATTCTATTGTAACCACACAATCTCGTCAGTGGGGTTTGCCGTTTTACTCACTCGGCTATTGAAGCCGGATGACGTCAATAGTCAAACATCAATCCTTAACCAAATGGTATTTCACTTTTGGTAGATCGAAATTTGCTTTAAATGAATGATTATCTATTTTAATTGATTTACATGTTCTTCCTAACTTCTGTTTTTTCGTACTTTTTGTCAAGAATTCTTCTTGAAATCCAAAGTACATTTTTGTTTTTCATGTTTTTGTCTTTCTTTTTTTCTTGTTGACCTTTTGCAGCACAACTTGTAGGACAAATGTAAACATAGCTCGTGCCTTAGCTGTTAACAATAATAAGTATTGTGGTTATTTTATTGAACTGTTAATGATTTTTTAATCCAAATTTAGATATTTTTTTATAATTAGGCTTAAGTTCATTGAATTTAATTTTCATTAAATTATTTTTATGAAGACAGGAATTTTTACAACATTTAATTAATTAAAATTTTTTTTATTTAAAAATAATAAAATATGTAAAAAACAAAATACCTTTGCAAGATTGCTGATTTATTAACACCAAGTTTTTCAGATTTCTTCATTCGACGTTTTTTTTTCAAAAACAATTTTATAACACGTAATCCACTTAAATTGTATATCACTGACAACCTATCATTTACAATCTAATGCTTTCTTATGCTTTTACTATTAAATAATAGAAAAAATAACTATTAACATTTTAAATTTTTACTGTCCTGATTAGAGGCGATGTTTTCCCAAATTCGTCTGGTGACCCTATATACATATAAACAGAAGACATCTTTTTTACAGGGCATTATCAATACTGTCGATTAATACGGAGCGTAAAGTGCCAATGCCTTAAGGCTCAGTTATGCGAACGTTGCTGTACCGTATATGTACTGTATCAATCAGCTGTTCGCTTTTTGGTATATGAAAAGCAATGCAAAAGCTTACCGAAATGTAATGTATCGTAGCTGTAACGTTTCATTCTGTATAAAACAGAATTTCATACCGTTGTTACGTGACATTTGTAAAACAGTGATGGGTTGCTGCTATGTTAAATTGAATGGGGGTTTTTTCGCTCATTGTTTTGGTACTTTTTTTCAGAATATCTATGGACTTTTAACCAAACTTCTAACAATGCATATATATAAATATACATATGCTTAGATGTACAAAATAAACAAATGCATATGCACATACAATAGAAATGAGATATATATATAAAAGGCTTTAAACATTGTTTTCTCCATGCACATTTATAAAATACATATTTGTTTATTGTAAATGTATAATTTAAATATCAGATATTAAATTATTAATGTTTTTTACATACACTAAATACTGTTTTAATACCATTTTAATCGCCTGGTACTTTTTCTGCTCAGCGGTCACCATTTAAACCTTTTGATTTCCCATCACTGTGTGTGTTGTTTTATGTATGTTATTGGTTTTTTGTGTATGTATGTGAAAAACATATGACACGTTTTTAGATGTTCTATAAGTGCACCAACGTGCTAGCAGTCCGTTACAGTAAGTTACGGGTACACCAACGTTCGCCTAACTGAGCCTTTATGCCATTAGTAAGGGTGATTTTTTTAGAATAAAACATGCTTCCCTTTAAGAGAGCAAAACATTTTTAAGAAAAGAACACCAAACTGCATTTTTTTAAATAAAATGTTACATTTTTTGTAGAACAGAAAACACCATAAAATAAAAAAATACGTTTTTCTTCTTGAAATGTTGTCGTTGTTTCTATACAAAACAAGTTAACATTTTGCCATGTTAATTTAACATTCATATTTTTTTCTGTGTATAAAAACATTTCAATTACAATTGAATTGATTTAATAAAAATATATAATTAAATTAAAGTAAAAATTATTTCTACGAAAGAACAATTGTTTTGTATTTTATCGATTTATTTAGAAAAACTTAAAATTTATATTTATTTAATAATATAAAAATTTTCTTACTGCTAATTGAAATTAATTGTCTCCAAACGAGATTTGACTTAAAGATCAAAAGGAAATTAGATGCCGTTTTATTTATTCAACCTTCAACTCAATAAAATTTTGGTTATTTGTTTAATTTAGTTTTAAATTAAATTTATTTGCATATAATTTATTAAGTAAAATAAAAGAAATGAACAAAAATACTGCTAAACGTTGCAATCAGAGTATCCACAGGAATGTTTCCGCCATTATTTAATCGAATAATTACAATAGCCGATTTCATATAACAAATAACTCGAAAAATGTATGACAATTAATCGATTAAGATTATTTTAAATGGAAATTCTACTTTTTTAATATAAAAATAAGGGTTGTAACGATACGTCTTTTTGCCAATACAATACCGATACGCAAAGAGAAATATCGCTGATACCGATATCGGTACGATACGAATATTAAAATTATCAAATCTCCAGTAGAATACTTTCTTTATTATACAAAATTACAGTCTAACAGATTATTAACATTTAAAATTGATTTTAAAAATATTTTAAAAACAACGATATGAATTTAAATTAACCGTAAAATTAATTTATTTTTTAAACAACAGTGTAAAGCTGTGTTTACGCCTAATAAATATTTGACGTCCTACACGTAACCACTAGTTTTATTAAAAAAATTTTTGATTTTGCAATACGTTTGGCTATATAAAACATCATTTGACATCAGAGAGTGCCCCGGTAGGCTAGCTGGTAGTGAGCTAGTCTATCAGTACCGGGGTTGCGGGTTCGATTCCCGCCAGAGACTCTAGTCTCCTGCAGACAAGCAAAAAAAGCTTCGTGCGATTTAGTGTAGGAATAATAAAAAAAAAAAAAAAAAAAGTTTATAAACTACATTATTAAATTATCTTCTTACAAATTAAGTTTAGTAAATTAATAGAAATTTTTTAGAATAAACCTAAAGTTTGATCAATTTATTGGTCACGATTTTTTTAGATTTTTTTCGTCAAATATTTGTTAGGTCTGAACATACCTTAAGAGATAATTAATATTAAAAAATTATTCTCAACTTTTGCGTAGATAATTTCGCAATTCCGGGTGAAGCAGACCTGCAGTAAAAAATCGTGCCTCAAATGTGACTGAACTCACTTGACAACTTAAGTACTTGACAACTTAAATTTTGAGTATAATATATGATAGCGCCAGTAAACAAACGGATCTGCGTCTCTAGAAAAATTAGAAGATCTTAGGAATATCTAGTCTTCTTATTTAGCTGAACCACAGCGTTGGATGGACAGAAGATAATTCTTCTCCAAATTTTTTTCCAGGTTTTTAACAAGCACTCCAAAGGTCAGTTCTTGTAGACTTATCAGAACTTTTACTGGGTGTAGGGATGACCGTGTCTTCAACACTTTCGGAATGTAGAGTCATGTTGAGTACCTCAATAAGACATTTTTTCGTTCGTGTATGTCCCTAGGTGCTTTTGATATTCAACAAAAGCTGCTTGGATTTATGAATAGTAGTGGAGGTTAGAAAATTCTGGCTCCTTTAAAAGGGGTGTGTGTATAGTTTATGCTGCATTATACACCGGAAATTGATACCTGTGTGTGCAAATTAGGGCTTCCAATAGGGACTGGTTTTTCTGAATCTTGGGATTCGGGAACGAAGAAAATATTTTGGGATCCCGAATCGAAACTAGTCTGGACAGGTTGTCCATACTAGTTTCGATTGTAACCACACAATCTCTTCAGTAGGGTTTGCCGTTTAGCTCTCACCGCCATTGACGGCGGATACCGTCATTAGTCAAACATCAATCTTTAAACCAGATGGTATTTTACCTTGGTAGATCGAAATTTGCTTTGAATGAATATTAACTATTTTAATTGATTTACATGTAATTCCATAAAAATAGCACTCCCTAAAATATGTTCTAATGACATAACTTCTTTATAAAATTTGGCGGCAATAACTTATATAATAAGATTAAGCTTTGTGCTGGTAGGTCAATAATTATACAGATTTACTAATTCGGCACAAAGAACTCTTATATCGTCCCCTTAATAAAACAATAGCGTATAATGTATAGTGTATAGTGTATTATACACTATTGTTTTATTAAGGGGACGATATGAATCTTAACCTCATAATATTATTTTGTTTTGTTGGGGCCATGATTGCTCATGGTTCTTAAAAAAGGTTCAATTTTGAGAATTTGGCTGTAAATACTATCGGGTAGGGTATCGGACAGAAATTTCTTACTTGTTTTGTTACTATACTTAAGTTTGAATATTAAAATTTTATTATATTGGTCGAATATTGAAGGGTCTCTCACAAACATTAATCGATGTTTCAGAAATATCGTTTATATATATATTGGCCGAATTGGATCACAAATAAAGCGCTTTGGCAAAGGACAAATGGTGTTGGCAATAGTGGGTTCAATAGATCGATTATGAGCATATGGGTAATTTCATGTCAAATCGATTAAGAGTGGGACCTAACCCCTTTCGATTTTAATGAAATTTGGTGAGAAGGTTCCTTTCATACAAGGAACATTTATCACCGAAAAAAATATTCAAATTTTTATTGCAAAATGTAAGGCATGTTCAAAATGTCATAATTTCGCCAAATTAGCCGAATGTGTTAAATTTATTTTTTTAATATATTTAAAAACTGCTTCACATACGAAGATAAAAACGAAAGTACCTGGGGCTACAAACAATATATAAAAAAAAAATTTTAAAGTCATATCTGCAAAATATAAAATTTTCAAAATGGACTAGTCAAAAACCTAATTTTTTTTTTTTTTTTTTTTGACTGATTTTTTGATATAATACCTTAAACTGTCCTTTAAAAATCCTGAAACTTTGAAGGAGGCTTTTTTTCCTTTTTGAAGATATGTTTTTTTCGCAACCTGTAAAAAGGTAACCCTAAAATAAAATTTTAATATTGTAATTTTGAGCAATAAGTATTTATTAAATCTGATTTGTGTGATTTTAGGTGTTTAAAAAAAGAAACGACATTGTAAAAGTTTCTATTGTTTATTTGATGCATTTTTTGTTGGAGATCATTGTGGGCACTTTCAAAGAAAAGTACATTTTATGTCACGTTACGTCTCCAAGAAATTAAATGAGTTTTATACATTATTTTAATGAAGTCGATTTTTCTTTGTCTCTTTTCCTACCGTTCGTGCCATGCCGACATTCCTATTTCGATTTGATATGGAATTGCCCATATTTAAAATCAAACCTCACGATGAATAACCCTCTACCTGTTTCTTAAAAATTTGACATTCCTACAAAATTCTAAAAGGCCTTAGTGCAAGCGCCTTGCGATAAATAATACGAGTACATAACAAAATAAGGTTTTGAATTTTATTTTTTGTTTATCAACAATAAGTTTTCCTTTGTTTTATTTAAAGAAGAGATTATTGCCCCTATTACGGTTTACAACTTAACTCTAGTTCAGTTGAAATTTTGCAGTTTTTTTTTTATTATGGTTAACAACTCTGTTATATTGCGGTTCACAAAAAAATCAATAACTCGTCGCAAGCAGTTGTTTTAATATCAACTCAACTGAGTTGAGTTGTTAACCGTAATAGGGGCATACCTTTTTTAGTTTTTTTTTTTTAATTAAAAAATTTAGGTTTTTTTCAGAACAGAGAATTTTTTCCTTCTCCTGTAAAATTTTTTAAATTTGTTCAACTTACCCCCGTTTTCACAACTTAACGATAGCTAAAGGTAAGATTTTATCGGCGGTGTTTCCTTGTAAAAACTTTACTTTAACCTATCAGGTAGGATGAACCTTCCTTTTACTTATCGCTCACTTTATGTTAAAGTACAGTTGGAATAATGGAACACTTGTTATACGGCCGATAAAATCCTTCCTTAAGCTATCGGTAAGTCGTGAAAACGGGCCTTAGTGTTTTTTTGAAATTATATGACGAATCGCATTGGTTTCTTTTAAGAGAGTCAAAAATTTTTAAATTTTCACTTTATGCGAGCAAACGATGATCAGTGGTCATATCTCCTACTGTAAAAATCTTACATCATTCACTCTAGTATTTTATCAAAAAAAAAAAAAAAAATACAAATGTATCCCCCCGATATAAGAGTACATATAAAAAGAAAACAGTTACTGAAAATTTATAAATTTTGAGTTAACCCCCTTTAAAGGAACCAGTGCGATATGTATACATTCATATTTGAACTACAAATCTTTAATGAGTTTGAATAAAAATTTAGTTACAAAATTATAAGTTTATACCATTTGCCTGAAATTTTTTGTTAAGCGCATATTCACAAAAATCGAATTCAAGCTTTTATAGTTCCCATTCGATAACTTTAATTAGTCCTTAACCAATTTAAGAGATATATGTATGTTTATTTCTGTCAATAAACGCCAAAAAAATTGTTAAAAAAAGCTATAATTTTTTTATGTTCAAAATTGAAAAAAAAGAACATTGTCTAGAAGAAAAGCCAAATCTTACTTAAAGCCAACATTCATACAATATTCATCTTATTACCATTATCCACAATAAACATGAACATAAAATCATTACCACTGCAAGCCGGTACCCTCTGCTACAGCACCAAAGACTTTATGAAATGTAAGAAAAACAAACTAAAAGGAGACAGTGGCTGAAAGTACAAGCAGTTAACGTTGTTGTTAAATTGATTGCCTTAACATTCCGCAAGATAATTATTTAAGCCAACAAAGAGCGAATGAAATATTAAGTTTCAAAACGGTAAAGGCACAGGCAAAGAAAACTTAACTGAAACAAAATAAAAAAACGTGGCTCTAAAAAAAATGGCAAGACTATAATTTTTCCCCGGAAGCCTTTTCGTTATACAATTTGCACAAAACTCGTTTAATAGTGTTTGGATGATTGTATGCAATTGACTGTGTATTTTTTTCAACACCAAAGCATAGATAGAACTAAACACTCACAGATGCATACACACACACATCCATCCAAAGATATGTCTGTATGAATATGTAGTAACGAGCAGTACATAAATTTCGATAGGTTGTAAATGGTGTAGTATTCATGAGGTCGGTCTGTTAAAGACGTGATGAGTTCCTTAGTCACGACTCAACACAAAGTCATGCAAAAACTTCTATATAAAATTGATGCCGAACAACAATAACAATATGAGGCAAATGTGTATATAAGAAAGGGCGTTAATGCAGAATGAGAGGAGTGTATTCAAATACGAGCGAGAAAGTAGTTTATTTAACAACATCATTGGAATTTTACTGTGCATTACTAATTTAGTCACCCACATGAGCCTATTTTACAAAAGCGATCCTGTTATCCTTCATTCCTTCCTTCCTCTTTGGTGGCTGGTATTTTTATTGTTGTTTTAAGTCATTAACATCATTTAATGAAAATGTTTGAAAATGCAATATTAAGTTCCTATTTCAAGGAATAGCTATACATTTCGCGTGTCTTTGTTTAAAGGGGCAGTATTTCGTATCAGAAGTGTACTAAATATTTGAAGTACATTTTCTAATTAAACTAATTTTTTTAATTTCTACATTTTTTTATGTTTTGAATTTCCTTACCCTTGAGGCATATATTTTGAAACAAAACAAACAAGAAAATCCAAGGACAGGAATCTTGTGAAAATAAAACTATAAATGTGAGAGATATTCCAACTCAGGTGTTAACCAAATTTAGGGGAATTCATTGATTTAAAATATGTGTTTTTTTTTCATTATTTTTTTATACTTGGCCCTGCTGCTTAAGTTCAGTCCTGGCCTCCCATCTTAGTTTTTGTGAACTTATTAGTGCTGAGAGGGATGATCCATTTAATGCTGCCTTGAGTTTATTATTCGTTCTTTGGAATTTTCTTTCATCGATATCCAGAGAGAGTCTGCGTCTGCTTATTTCAGGGTTCACGTTTCACAGCCATAAGTACGTACTGGCCTTATTACCGTTTTGAGCAAATTAATCTTTTGATGACCAAAAATGTTTTACAGCTGCATTGATCAGAGAATTTTAAAGTACAGTGACACGAAAAATTAAACGCAAAAATTTTCATTAAAATTTAATTTCAAGAAGCTGCTTTGGTTGTAAAAATTTATAATAAAGCAGTCCATACTAACCCCCTTATTTTCTAAAACACTTCAAACACTCAAAAAATATTTTCTTAAAAATTTTGGGAAATTAAAAAAATTTTGTATGAAAAATTTCTTAACCCAAGGTGAAGGGATTTACAAAATAACACCCTAAATGTTCTTTTTTTGAGATTGACTTTTAATATCTTGACTTTTTAAAAAGGAAAATTTATTGAACATTTTTCCAATTTACCAAGTAAAAAAAATCAGCGCGAACTACGAAAATGTTTGAAAATTTTATGTAAGAATGGTTTCTTAGAAAACTTTATAAAATCTTCAACATACATATGGGCATTTCCAGCGAAAAGTTTATTTTTTGCAAGAGAAAATGCTATTCTTCTTTCCCCTCTCACCAATAAACACAGACTTTCTGAAGAAAACTTTCATAGCGTAAACCCAGACATACATTACAATATTTAGGTGATTCGTGTAAGAAACGCTGACATTAACCCCTGTTCTTTACGCACTTATTGTGTCTCAGTTGACGAATTTTTGCAACGAATTCTAGCCGACGAATTTGTCGTGCTGTGCGAAATTGTTCGTCCCAGTTACGTTTATACCAATAAGTGCATACAATTTTCTGGTTGCAGTTTTCATTCTCTCCTAAGTATCTGCTGTTCAGTTATATTCAGCGTTGTTATAAGAGCCTTTATTTTTAAATGTTATTAAAAATTTGACCTTTCTTTTTTTTAAATTTTTTTTTATTGCTTAAGCTTTAGGTCTTTTTATTTATAAAATATTAAACTTATTTAAAAAAACAATTACAAAATTATGAAACAAATTTTGTCACAAATTAAATTCAATAACCTATTTATCATAAAAAAATTTCAAAAAACATAATAACAAAAATAAAATATAACTAAAGTATAACAATTCATATAAACTGAAAAAATGTCCTATCTATAAACCTAATTCAAACTCTATATTTACAATAATGAAAAAAAAATATTTGGACTGAAGAAAATTCCTATAACATATGACAATTTTTTAACTAAACTTATTTTTACCTAAAAAACTAATAAAAACATATTTAGTTAAACTTATTTTTAATCTTACATACTTATATTTATATCGTTACCTAAGGACAAGAAGGTCCTAATTTTTATGTAATTTAGTTGCAAATTGAACCCTCTTGTTCCAAGACTGCGATTGGTGTATTTATAATATATCTAATCTTTTATCTCTTAATAACTAAATTCCTAAAATTATTTGCTATATGTTCTGTGTCTGCTTTAAAATTTATTCTTTGTGTCGTTGGTGTATTAATTATGTGTAACATTTCTAAGATATATCTGCGTTTGCAGTTGTTTTCAGTGTTTAAAACCGATGCTTCTTCAAAATTTGGATAGCGATTAGATTGATGACAATGATGACTTAATGCTGTTTTTTTTTTAGAATTAATGTCCCTATATTTTTGATCCGATTTATGCCTTGCAACCCTAGAGAGTTGTATCTTCTTTAAACAAAAAGGTAAGGGGAATTCATAGGAAAAAAAAGATAAACTGAGGGAATTTAAGAATGAAGAGTTAGGAATTAGAATAAATAATAAATTTTTTGTAAATAAAACTCGAGAGGATATTCCAAGGGATGTAAAGTGGATGCTCTCATTAGAACCCAAATATGTTTTACCAGTTAAGAGGGAAGATTTCCCTAAGCTACAGATGATAACGTAAGGTGAGGATTTAGTTCAAACCATAGAGGGGAAGGTAGATCATGAAATAGCTAGAAATAAATGATCAACTATTTTGGTCAATCATTTAAACAAAATGAGATAAGATAACAGCGATAAGCATATATTAGATAAATTTAATAGGACGAAAATATTTTTAAAGAGAAATGGGAATATCTAATTTTACTTTTTAAACATGAAAATAATGTTAATAATGACATAATTTATTATGTCATCGCACTGATTACAGTTTGTCATCCCACTGATGACATGATATATTATGTAATCGCAATGATGACAGTTTGTAATTGCACTGATGGCAGTTTTTTATTGCAATGATGACAGTTTGTAATTGCACTGATGACAGTTTTTCATTGCACTGATGACAGTTTGTCATTGCACTGATTACAGTTTGGCATCACACTGATGATAGTTGTATGTACTGATGTCAAAATAAATCAGCGTTATGACGCCTTTTCTATCAGTGAAGTCATATCATAGTTGACGCATAAAATATGACAAAATATTTTAGGATGACTTATTATCCTCATTGATGCCATTTGTAATAACATTGATGTCACAATTCTGATGTTAGAGCATCATCAATACGAAGACGCATTTTTCTATGAGTGAATATGCGTTCTGCTGATACTTTGCTTGCTTGCTTATAGTTCATGCAGAGATGTGCCATGTTTGTACTAAATTGAGAGCCCTTTTTAAGTATTGGTCCTATTACCATCCTTTCTTATGTATGGGTGTAATAGCTGGTTTGCTTCACCCATATTTTTACTTGTTTTGTAAATAAGGCTGCAAAACTAGATTCAATTTAAAATTCAGCATTTAAAATTAAGTTAAATAACTTTTCACTTTTTTTTAGCGTTGTTATTTCGCCTTCTATCAGTTTCTTTAATCGGTTGTTGTTCAAGCTTTTTAGATGGTTAATCTGCTATAGCAGGTCTTAAGAGGCCTAGAAACGATGCCCTCCATCTTTTTTGGTGTAGTTGTGGGTAACCTTGTTATTCTTTGTTCATACCTTTTTCCCTGTGGGTGGTGGATGACTGTCTAGCCCATGATGTTATCCTCTTTTCTAGGGGGAGGGGAGGTCTGGGGCTTCTTGGATGGATTGTTTGGAAGGGGTTGAAGGCACTTAATTTTTAAAATTCGAAAACCATCATGAAAATTGTACGTCCTCTGCCAAGGATCGAACCTGGGGTGCTTGGTTTCGAAAGCACGCACTTTGACCACTACTACACGACCACTACTAAGTTTTTACGTACTCCTGTCTTAACCATTTTATTGTAGAACTTTTCTTTTGACATCGGTGAACTAGCAGTTAATACCCTTGAAAAGGATGAGTTCCAAAGCGTCAGTTGCAAAGCCACTATACAAAGTTTTTCATTTTAAAATGCAACCGCGTGGAATTTAACGTTGTTATCTGGCGCAAAATGCACCAAAAAATGTATCCATACGTACACAATAAGCAAACAGTGGAGCGTTTAACTTGCTGCTTTGGCTTTGTTTTCATACGGTAGCAATTCCGCATAGCTGCAAAGTATTATGATGTTTTGGAACTCAGCTAAAATCTTAAATCAAAGACAAAGACTTTCAGAGAAATTTCCGAAATTTTCCGTTTAAAATTTACGTGAATTTTGCAAAAAAATATTTGCTGGAAATTTTTGCAGAATAGAAACTCTTTTCATGAACCTTTTCAGATATTTGTTAACAAACGTTTTATAATCAGATAAGTGTTTTTGTAATTTAATAATAGCTTTTATAAGAGGAACCCCTTCCGGTTTCTCCGATATAAACCCTTCAATCCATTAGAAATTTTACTGTATTATAATTCGAAATAGAATATTCCACTTCGCCAACCTTCCCCTTACCACATTAATTGCAGTAATGCACTTTCTGCTTTAGTTCGTTTCCTTCTCATCTATTTTATATTTCCCTTTTCAGGTTTAGAATGCAACTGTTCTTTCATTTATGGTTATAAGGAGTGCGACATTAAAATAAATAACATGAACATATAAAAAATGTTGGGGCATAATGATACAGTGAATTATCCAAGATATGCTATCGAAATTATGTTTATCTTAATATTCTAAGGGTCAATATAACCACTTGCCGTTAGTTAAAGATAGGATTTGGTCGGACGTATAATAAGTTATTTAATATTTTAACTTAGCTTTAACCTACTCGGTAGGATGAACTTGCCTTTAACATATTGCTCACTTTAGTTTAAACCAAAGTTGTAATAGTGAAAAATTTTTTATACGTTGGACAAAATCTTACGTTAAACTATCGGCAAGTTGTAATAATGGCTCTTATTTTGATAACAACAGGAAGCAATTTTGTTTTTTCACATATAAGTTAACCACTAATTTAGAGATTTCTTTTATTATAACCCATCATCGAAAGCTAAAGGGTATATATAAGATTGTTATTTCTTTTGTAACTTCCACAATATCGATCCTAGAACCTATTAAGTATATGTATTCTGGATCTTTATGAGAAATTGTCTGTCGGTTGAAATTTACACAACCTTCACACAACGACAACATATGCATGATATTTCTATCGATCGGTAATGCTTTTGAGCATTGTGTTCTTTAATAAATAAGCAAAAGTTGCAAGAAATTAGTTAAAAAAACATCTAAATTTTCCTAGAAATCGTATTTTTAGGGCGCCAATATTACCCATGAATGCGGTTCACAAAACAAAAGATCGGAAATTTTTAGCAGAACATATAAAATAATCGGAAGAATCGATCCAGAATCAAAGGAGTTATGACTAAGGCTGGGTTTTTGAGATATAAGTTAAGCTTAAACATAATCTGAATACAGCCATCACATAGTTCGACGGAACAGTTTAGTTCTTTTTAAAATGTGGGTCTTAAATAAAATATTAAAATAAAATCACATTTCGCCGGAAAAATCTGAGTTTCAGGATTTGTTAAACTAAGTTTTAACTTAATCCACATCTCAAAAACCCGGCCTAAAATATAATATTTACTTTGAAAAATGAACGAGCCCAAATTTTATAGCCCAAGTAATTTGTGAATTTTTTTTAGGCATGTCGATATGTAAATCGGTCAAATCGGTTTAATAATGGCCGAAATATGATCAAAATTCGCCGGCATTAAAATAACATCCCAAGAATTAACTCCCCAAAAACAAAATGAAATAACACCCCAAAGCGTGGACCCTTGGCTGTGGGAAAAATCGCCCAAAGAAAAATGGCCCAAAAAAAGAACTGAAAAATCGCCCAAATGAAGAATCGCCCAACAGAACATGAAAAATGACCCAAAAAGTTATATATGAAATTTTGCCCAAAAGAAACGAAAAAGGGCCCAAAAAAAAATGAAAAATGACCCAAAAAGCAAAAACGAATTTTTTCCCGGTGGCATGTTATAACGTCCAGTGTCATAGTGTCCATGGACACTGCGCTAACTAAAGCTTCTCTGCACAGCCGGCCTTCGGCCGGGCGCAAGGATTTTCTCCTCTATGGTATAACAAACACCGGCTTCGCTAACTAAAGCTTCTCTGCATAGTCGGCTTTCGTTTGGAAACAAGGCAGATTTTAGAAGCTTTACTTAGCGAAGCCGGTGTTTGTTATACCATAGAGGAGAAAATCCTTGCGCCCGGCCAAAGGCCGGCTGTGCAGAGAAGCTTTAGTTAGCGAAGCCGGTATTTGTTATACCATAAAGGAGAAAATCAAAAAAATGGGCCATTTTTCATACAACATTTTTGGCCCAAAAAAAGAAATGAAAAATCGCCCAAATGAAGAATCGCCCAACAGAACATGAAAAATGACCCAAAAAGTTATATATGAAATTTTGCCCAATAGAAACGAAAAAGGGCCCAAAAAAAATGAAAAATGACCCAAAAAGCAAAAACGAATTTTTTCCCGGTGGCATGTTATAACGTCCAGTGTCATAGTGTCCATGGACGTTATGAATGTAAAATTGGGCCTAAATTCATTTGAAAAGTGACCTAAAATTTTTGGGCTATTTTTCGTTATTGTTGGGTGATTTTTCGTTTTTTAAATTTGGTGATTTTTCATTATGAAAAATCACCCAAAAATGTTGTATGAAAAATGGCCCATTTTTTGGATTTTCTCCTCTATGGTATAACAAACACCGGCTTCGCTTACTAAAGCTTCTCTGCACAGCCGGCCTTCGGCCGGGCGCAAGGATTTTCTCCTCTATGGTATAACAAACACCGGCTTCGCTAACTAAAGCTTCTCTGCGTGGCCGGCCTTCGACTGGGTTCAAGGATTTTCTCCTCTATGGTATAACAAATACCGGCTTCGCTTACTAAGGCTTCTCTGCGTAGCCGGCCATTGGTCGTGGATCAGGCCGATTTTAGGAGCTTCAATTAGCGACACCGATGTTTGATATACCTTAGAGGAGAAAAACCTTGCGCAACGCCGAAGGCTGGCAACGCAGATAAGCTTTAGTAAGCGAAGCCAGAGGAACAAATCCTTGCTGCCAAAAACGTTTTCGTTATCAATTTAAACATGAAGTACCCCCAAAAAATATATTGGGGCCTCATTTCAAAAAACATAATCCCACAAATAAAAAAAAGGAAATAACACCCCAAACTAAATGAAATAACCCCCCAAAAATCGTTGTTGCTGCTTTCTGTTGAAATTTTTGGGGTGTTATTTCACATTTCTGTTCAGTTAGGTTTGCCAAATCATTATGCATCGCTTAGCGCAAGAACATCGCTTCCAAATTGTGGAAATTTACTTTGAAAAAACAAATCTGTATGCGAAGTTCATAGAGCACTTCATCCATTTTACGAACCCCATTTCTGGTTAAATAACCAATAAACAAAATTGTCGTTTTTGGAGTAAAGACAATTACATCCATTAAAGTTTAAATCCCTGCCATTAAAGTTTGGTGCGGTTTACTGCATAATCGGGCCTTATTTCTCTTGAAATGAGCAAGGAGCTGCTGTTAAGCTGAATGGTGAGTGCTATCGGGCCATGCTGGTTGAATTTTTGTTTATAAAAATAAATCAGCTAAACATCAACGACATTTGATTAAAAAAATGCGGTCTACTTGACTTACAGCGTGCTAAACAATCGATGTATTTCAAAACCAATTTGGTAACAATTTTATTTCCAGAAGTGATCCTGTTCTCTGGCCAACTTGTTCGCGCGGTTAAACGCCTCTGTGTTAAATGTTATGGAACTATACTAAGTCATTGGTGTATGCCGACAAATCAGTAACTCTTGAAGCGATGGAAGACAATATTCAAACTACCATTGACGTCAACGGCCAGATTAATTAAAAAAAGGAGTCAAAAATTGGACTGATCGTATTAATCCTTTAACCGTGCCGGAAATGTGATCGAAATCATATTATAAAAAAATTGTATTCCAATAATATTTCTGGCTTGTATTATCATTTTTGGTTCTCATGCAGCTCCTTCAATACATATATATAGGGTGTTATATATGTATTGAAGGACC
Organism: Pollenia amentaria; assembly: GCA_943735925.1. Classification (NCBI taxonomy): domain Eukaryota; kingdom Metazoa; phylum Arthropoda; class Insecta; order Diptera; family Polleniidae; genus Pollenia; species Pollenia amentaria. The sequence goes on along the minus strand of OX031008.1, from coordinate 189,462,401 downwards.
TTTTCTGTGTAGCGCATTCGAAATGTCTAAGAATCAGACTGTTATGGTTGGTGGCTTGTGTCTTAAGATAACCTCACACGAAATAGTCTACCGGGGTCAAATCGTACGATCTCGGTTGCCAGTTTACATAACCTTCAAGTGAGATGAACATGCCTTCAAAAGGCTAGTGTATAATGTTCAATGTGGAACAAGCTGTGTGGCACCTAGCACCTTCCTTTTGATACCACATGATGTTGATATCCATATCATACATTGCAGACTAAAAAAAAGTTGTAGTCATCAACATACGTATAGCGCTCGCTGTGAATAGTGATGTCCTGGCCCAAAATCCTCACCAAACTTTTAATTTTTCGAGATGCAATGGATGCTTTTGGAGTTCATGTGGATTGGCATCGTCACAATTGCGACAATTTCGATTTTACATCTAGAAATGGGACTCGTCGTTGAAGATGATTTTTCGATGGAAGTTTTGGTCAGTTTAAAGATGGCATCATTTGCATGTGGTGTTAAACGTTATTTTTGTTCGTCCATCTTGATTTGGCATTTATATTTTGCATGTATTAAATGAGTATTGTGGAATTTTCAAAATTAATCAAATTATCGCTTTTTCAAATTGTGCTAAAGCTTCAGTGCCTCTTGCCATACTTTATATCAGAATTTTGTGTGGTAAATTTTTTAACGACACACTCTTATCTAATGTAAAAAAAAAACAATTAATTTCTCCTAGAATGAGCAAAAATATAAAAATTGATAACAAAAAAAATACAACATAAAAATTTTTTAAAGACACTTTTCTTGAGCTTAAACAAAAGGCATTCGCACACCAACGAAAAGCGAAATAATGCATATACAATTATTTGCCATTTAGCAGCTGCTGTTGTGGGGGATTTATATACAATTTGCAATAAAAAATTTAAAAAAAAAATATTAAAGTATCCAGTATCATTCTGCTCCTGTAACTGCTGGCTGGTGGTGTCCTTTCAGTTTGTTCATTTATAACCTTTTTAAAGTTTTTTCAGACTATTTTTCTCAACTTTTTTATTTTACAATTCGTAAATTCATGTTCGTGTAAAAGCAATATAAATTGTATTTAAACAGCTATAAAGTGGGGTAATAAAAAATAGATTTCAAACTACTTTCCCTGGTGTTTCCGATGGCTTTTTCTTTCAATCTGCTAAATATTTCATTATTTCGAAAAACCGCAATGATTTTTAAGAACCGCAATGATTTTGTATGCGTGTGTGTGTTATGAAAATTCGATTGTTTAAATAGAAAATGAAAGAAAAACAATTTAAAGCCAAACGCGTTAGGATTGGTTGGCATAGTCAAAAAAGGAAGGAAGGAAGTTGGTAAATAAAGGAATAATTTAAGCTAAATTTTTGAATTATTGTTGTACTTATTTCTAGAAATGTCATATATTTTATGTGTAACCTAAAAGATTGTAGTGCACTGAAACAAAAACAACTTCAGTTTTTATTGAAAAGCTGACGGATCCTGTTTTACGCTAAGTCTAGACGAGCAATTAGTTTAAAAATTATTGCTGTGGCAACTGTCAAATTATATTGCCAATACTAGATATTTACGTGTGAAGCGCATAAATATGTATAAGAACACATGTTGATCAAAAAATGTTATAATCAGGGACCGTAACAGTTATTCCTTTTTCATAAAAATCAGATGATGACAGTTATATATTTTTTTTTTTTTTTTTTTTTTTGAACAATATTTTTTGAACTTTAAATATTTATTAAAATGTGTGATCATCATTGGGATTTCTTTTGCACATTAAAATAAATATTTAAAGTCAACTTAATTATTATTACATGTACATTTCTTTAGAGAATAACTTTTATTTTTGCTCGAAAAAAATAAAATTAAAAAAAATAACTGGTATTTTGTTCAAAAAAATAAAAAAATTACTGTTATTTTTGTTCACAAAATAACTGTTAATTGTTTTTAAAAAAATAAAAATCAAAAAATAACTGTTATTTTTGATCGAAAAAATAAAAATCTAATTTTTAAAAATCAATGTATTTTATCACAGAAAAGTTTATAATGATCAATATGGTATACTTGAATCATTTTCCGACATTTACTTCTATAAGCATTTTTTTTTAACATTTAAAATAACTGTTATTTTCGGTCCCTGGTTATAATACATTGCAATTATCTTTTAACACAATCTGTAAAAATTAAAAAATTTACAAGTTTATAATAAAAAATAATTAAAACCTAAATTAATTGTCATAGAAAATGTAAGTATTTATTTAAATACAAATTAATGATTTGTATTTAAACATACGTTTACTCCCATAGTATACAACTAGAATGCCAACTCTTTGACAGGTACCTAACTCAAATGTCAAGTACCTAGTATATGTTTGTACTACAAAGACTTTTTTTAAAATGTATTGGTGCTTAAAACTATTTTCACCCCTAAACATAGTTGCATAAAATGTGGCAATACAAATTTTCTAAAATAAAATTTTCTTAATTCGAAAAATTTTCAATTTATTTAATGCTTTTTGCATTTATAGACGTAAAAACCCATGTTTGCTTAATTTTTATTCTGCAATACCGGAAAATATTTATATGATTTAAGATTTTAAGTATTTTTTTCATACCATAAAATACTACTCTGCTGGCTTTAATAATATTCAAACCAGAAAAAAATTTTTGTCAAAAAATTTATTTAAATATTATTAGTTTGTGAAAAATATAAAACATTTTGCAAAAGCAAATAAGCAAAATGTGTTCGAAAAAATTATTAATTATGTGTTTGTGTCATAAAATTAAACAAAAATTTATATATTGTGAAAATTTTTAAATAGAAAAATTTTAAATTTTGTTATGTTTTTGTTGTTTCTATGTGTGTTAAATTCACACAGAACGTATATGGGCAAATCCTGCGTGACGAATGCTACAATCGTAAGCGTTTTATGCTTAATATATAAACATTTTTGATCTTTAAAAAGATATAGCTTCATCTTATACATAGTACTTAGTGACATAACTGTGTACTATCGAATGGCATATATTTTGATTGCTTAGCAGGTATTTGTTGCGAAATAATTGATCATAGAGTTTTGTAACGCATGCTACAATAATTGGAAGTACATTTAAAAGTTCAACGGTTTTTGCGTGTTTTTTAGCGAATTTCGCATAATAAAATACACAAAATCTCATCCCTAAAAGAATAATGAACATAAGAAAATTAAAAAATAACTTATTTGCAGTCAAAAAAGGTTGCCGTTTTTTATCAAATGCCTGAACCCATTGCGGCGCACGCTACGCAACACTCGTTACATTTTTCCCAGTAACATATAAAGAAACACAATTGTATTTAGTTTTACAAATAAAAATTTATATATGTTTTTATTAACATTTTTAAATACAAATTTTTATTTATAAATGCATTTATCAATGAATGTAAATTTGTTTATTAAAGAATTTTATATTTTGTTGGCTGGATGTCCATGTAAACCTTGTGCGCAAAGTAAAGTTGCAATTTTAGATATAACTAAATAAAATTTGGTATGTGCGTTTACATTGTCATAAGAACCATGCCTATTGAAAATGGTGACAATCACTCGATAATTTGACATAGCCTCCATACAGGCTGCTTTTCAGAAAAGAGTATTTTAATACCCTAATTTCCTTATAACTGTTGGTAATAAATATATGGCGACAACACTATTAGGATAGCTACTATGTTATTCCAATATGTTGTGCTGGTGGGTCTAGAATTTACCAAAGATGTCAGATAAACCCCCTCCCTAAAATCTCTTAGGGCTTATAAATCAATCCAAGTTAAGCTCTCTTTTTGGTTTAAAATGTGTTTAAGCTAGCAAATCTTTAAATCAGTAAAAATATAAACCATCTCTATACGCATGAAACTGGTGTTTAAACTCCTAATACAGACCGTATGAATTTGACAACAATTATCTTTGGGCTTCCGCATTATTATTTTTTAAACTACAAATTATATATGGGGCACTGTTTACAGCTGTTGAGTTTAAGCTGTGTTTAAACATTCACTGATTTATAAGCCATAAAAGTCGAACAAATTCATACTGATACATTTATTTATCTAAATAATATAATACAACGGACTCTTATATGAACATTATGCTAAAAGAATAATTTTGTTGTAGCGGGCCAATGATTGCCCATAGGGTGTCATACTATACTTTCTTACTGGCTTATATATATATATGCCTACATTTAAGACTAATTAAGATTATATATAAATTTTTGCCAAAAACCTGCCAAAAATTTCGCTTCACAATAGCTCTAACTCTAAAGAAAAGTAATAAGAAGCGAAGATATAAGAAAAGAAAATAACTATTGAATCGGTTTTTAATACAATTTTTGGAAGAACTCAAAGAACTCAGAATTTAATACGCAAAATTTTTTTATTTTCTTATTGTCGAATTTAAATTTTTTTATTTGCTTAAAAGGAGGTAAAAAAATTGAAATAAAATTATAGACGACTTGAAAAAAAATTCATTCTACTCACAATATAAAAAAAAACCTTATTTTTCGTTACGCACGCTACAACCCTTGGACCTGATATTTCATACCTAATATCAATATTTCCAAAATAGTAAACAAAATAATTGTATACTAAAATTTATGACAATTGAGTGAATAAAAAAATAGATAACAATCGGACCATCTATATTAACACTAAATTATTTTTATGAACACCTAAAAAATTTTAATTTCTTGCATAACATTAAAAGATCTGATGTAGGGTAAGATTTTGTTATAATTTTGTATTTATGATCATCAAAATATTTTTTTTTTATATATTTCTAAAATTATACATCTAGTCCAATATTACATTAAACAAAAAGTTAAATTAGATTAATATGAAAAATTTTCGGTTGGTGGACAGTTTCTGGGATTTGCCCATATGTGTGAGGGGTGTACTAAAAAATTGAGAACGCTCTCTCCAGTTGGCATACCAGTTGTATACTCATACTATGTTTATTCCACTCTGAAAAAAATATTAGACATAGAATATTTTTGTGACGTCATTCTGCCGACGATTTTTCTTAAGTTAACAAATACAAATTACGCTTCTAGGCATTGGGTTAAGTGTTCAATTATTAATGAAAAACACATTGAGGAATTATCTTATCTAACTACGTACTTAGGTGCAACCTCAAGTATCCTCAAGTGTCCACTTTTCATCATCAAATACCTAATATCTCTAACTTCTAAACCAGCCCTGGCGTACCTCAAATTAATTTATTCTCACATGTTAAACAAAAGTAATTTCCTTAAAAAATTATTATACAACTCAAACGGAAAATCGGACAAGGCTTTTATTAATTGTATTTATCTTAAAAAAATTACAATTAATTTAGATGTTTTATTTTTTCTTTTTTTTTTACAGTTCAATAAATTAACCACAATACTAATATTACAATTAATTTTGTTTGTATAGCTTTTTATCTGGTTTTATCAATTGCATACCATATATAAAAACGAAAATGGATACAAATTTGCAAAAAATATTTCATACTTAAAAAAATTCAAAACATTAAACGGACAAATTTTTATTTTGAAGTCAAACGTAAAATCGAACAAACAAAGTAGGCTTGAGTTTATGTGCAATTTTGATAAAAAAAAAAACAAGAAAAGAACGATTACTTTTTATTCTATGTGTTCAATTCAGTGTGTGTATGTACAAAAAATTGCAAATGGCTCCATCGCTAAAGCAAACGACCGTAGAAATAAGACATCTCATTATTCGATTGCATGGAGAAGGGAAAACTGTGAGAAAAATTGCTGAAATTGTGGGTAAAAGTCGGTCAACGTTTATGATATTATCAAGAGATACTGAAATAAAAATGGAGTGGAAAATAAAAGCAAAGAGGGTCTAGGAAAGATTTTGAATGATCACGATGAAAGACGGATTTTGAATGAAATAAAGAAAAATCCATTTAAATCCGCCGTCGAGCTACAAAAGTTTGTAGAACCTCACATCGGAGAGTCGGTTTCTGTGGAAACTGTAAGAAACTCCCTAAGAAAACACAATTAATACGCTTAAAATTTGCTAAAGAATATCTTTTAAAAAAAATCAAGATTTTTAGAATACAGTAATATGGATATCAGTGCAAAATTTTTAGCAAAAAGTAGATTCATATACTTTTAATAGGTTGTTTTTACTGGCGAAAGCAAATTCAACATAAACGGGTCAGATGGAATGAAATTTGTGTGGAAATATCCAAAAACCGAAGTCGAAGTAAAAAATAAGAGAGCTACCGTTAAACATGGGAAGGCTCTGTGATGGTTTGGGGCTGTATGTGAAGTGCTGGAGTGGAAACTTCCAATTTATTGATGAAAAAATGGATAGATTTGTTTACCTCAACATTTAAAAAAACGACGTTAAACAAAGCGCGGTAAAATTGAGATGATAAGAAAATTTTGCTTTTCATCAAGACAATGACTCAAAACATACATCTGAAGTTTGCAAGTTATTGTTCAACCATCACTGCCCCAAACTCCTCAAACCTCCCCCACAATCTCCTGACCAGAATGTAATTGAACACTTATGGAATGAAGTAGCGCGTAGAGTTTACAAAAATACTTTTAATAATATAAGCCAATTAAAAGCAGCCTTACAAACAGAGCAACAACATACCTGCTGAAGCATGCGCAAAATTAGTAAATTCTATGCAGAATAGATTACAAAGATTACAAAAGTCATCGAATCTAAAGGCAATACTACTTAGATTTTTTCAAACAAATAGTTGTTATTATTGGTTAAATTTGTGTTTGATATTAAAAAAAATTTCAAGCAAATAATTTAGCTGAATCCAACAAAAAAGTTTACTGAAATTAATACAAATTTAAAAACAAATAATTTCGCTGAATCAGTGAAGAGCGACTGCCTTGGGACACATTTTTTTTTTTTTTTTTTTTTTTTTTAATAATAATAATTTCCGAACACCATTCGGCTTGCTTTACACAATGTTTCTTTCCCCTCACTGTCGCTGTATCCTTTACTTGGCTACAGAAGAAATCTCAATTAAAAACAGCAGCATTACGGGCTGATATGGTTTTCATCATCATTTTGCTTTCAACATATGATGTTTTTAACTAAAAAATTAAATAAAATAGAATACGGGATTTTTTTTATTCTTTTTTAACAACTTTGAAACCAACCAAGACATTTTGTTTTTGTGGCAACACAAGCATTGAACCTATTTTACCTACTTTTGTTATTTCTTTAATAACAAACTTCGCCACGCTATTTTATCCTTTTTTTTATTGTTGTACTTTTTTAAGGCGTCCAAAAATAGACTGTATGTGTTTTTTGTTGTTTGTTTTTTTCACTTAAAGTAGTGCTGCTTACGATCAACAAAAATTTTTAAAAAAACGACCACTTTAAAGAGCGTTAAATATTTCATACAAAAAAAATTATGAAAACTTGAAACCAATAGCGCGTATATCATATTTTTGTATAGTTGTCAACATTTTTGTTGCTACAATAAAAATCAAGCAAAAATTTTTTTAGAAACAGAAAACCAAATTTGTAGAAATTAAAAAAATTTTTAAACAAGGGTTAGCTTGAAAATATTTTAGCAATAATTTTTTCTATGTACTAAGTATTAATAAGTTTATTATTCACCTATTTTTTAAGAAACGCGTCAGTGCTATGCAAGCCGAATAGTTTTGTCCTATTTTGCATTTGAGTTAAAAAAATGGATTAATTTACAAACTTATAATTTTTGTAAATTAATTTTTTTTGTCTTTTAAATAATATAAAATTTACTGTTTTTTAATACCAAAGATATACGTTTTTATAAAAAAAAAAAACTGTATTGGTTGTAATGTAATGAACAGTTTAGGTATGTCTGATTTTCCGTTCGACTCATACATACATAAACATTTTATTCAAAACTAAAAATTTTCTTTAATCGTATGTGCTGTTTTCACAACACAAATGATTGAACGTGTAGTAAAATTTATATGATTTATTTATTTATATCAGCTTCTCATATTTATTATTTTTATTATTATATTTATTTATTTTTTTTTATTAATTTTACTACACGTTCAATCGCTTGTGTTGTGAAAACAGCACATTACTGCCTGTTTTTAAAATTAAGATAAAAATTTTCGCTTTGAAATTAATATTGAAAAACCAAAAAACAAATTTGAGTTCTTCATTCTTGTTTTAATGTAAATTTCCAAGCGAAAACTTTAATTTTTATTTGATAAAAAGGATCGGTGTGCTAAAAGATATGTCAAGGGCCAATATTTTTAGTGCATCCCTTAGGGTGGTATAAAAAATATTATTGAATTTTACAAAATTTAAAAATTTACTGCCTGGCCCACATAACCGCCAAGAACATTTCTTTCGTATAAAAACATACATATTTATATTGAAAACAAAAACAAATTTTAGGTTTTTACTATTGTTTTCAATATAAAAATGCGAAAAAAATGTTCTTGTCGACATTGTGGGCCTGGCAGTAAATTTTTTTAGCATACAGTCTTAATATAAATTCTAAAAAAACGAGTTTGTTAGTTGATCATTAATCAATTTTTCTTAAATGCTTCCTTCTATATAAATTTTTTTTTTCAGTGTAGTAACAATAAGGATTGCATCGAGGCGAACCCATTATTTATAATAAAAACTTTGCTATGAAATTGTTGCTTTCAGTTCACATGGGTTTGTTAAAGCAAAACAAATGCACTGTCACACAGGATATTAAAAAGGATATGAAAAGAGCTTTTGGAAAGTACATTGCTGACACCCTAAAGCAATACCTAAATATGTGAGTAAGTATTCGTTAATAGGATGTCAAAAATTTTACAAAATCTTACAGACATAAAATTGTATGTGCAATTAAAGCTACAAAATAAGCCCCCTATAAAAAGAAGTCACTTGCTGAACAATCTTGATGTTAGCAAGTCAATTTAAGATTTCACTTTCAGTTTCATTGTTAACAGTGGTATGTACTACTAATTAGCTTAATTAATGTGATGTACCCATAATTACGCCAAAAATCTTTAATTTAAAACGTTTCATTAAACATTCTTGTCTACATAAAATTAGCTACATTTCTTAAATTATTTTGTGCTTTTTCTTTCATTTATTTTACGCATTTACTCATGCTTAAAATTACAACAATGTTTTTATTCCTCTTTTATACTATTATTTTTTTCTTTTCTTGTCAGCTTCCTTCAATCTTTTAAAATAAAACAAACAACAATAATAATAGGTCGTTTGTCTAGTCTAACGAATTTCAAGAACAATCAAAATAAACTTTTCGTCTTCTTAACGCTGAGAGTAAAAAACAAACAATGACGACAAACTCATACAACGCATCTTAAGCAGTGAGTGTTGCCAATGAGAATTCGGAAATTACACATTACTGTATCCCAAATTACGCATTTGAAGCTAAATTACACACGCAAATCGAAAAAGTAGCTTTGATAGAATGAATTCGCCTTGCAAAACTCTATTGATATTCCTTATTTGCCATTAAATTGTTAGATTTACAATAAAAAGCAAAGCTTTCCAATTGCTGTAGTAAGAACCCAATAAAAAATGGAAGTTCCAACGAAGCAGGTTTGTAAGGGAGAAACGTAAAAGTTTCGCTTACCATATCGCTTACGGAAGACATAAATTTTATATGGCGAGTTCCCACTTTGAAGCATTTTTGACACAGAAAGCGCTTTCTTTAGCGCATATAAAAATTGGTGAATGTAACGATCAGCTTTGCACACTGAAATTTTTGCTACCGTTACTCCATTATATGCTCCCTGACAAACCTGCTTCGTAGTAAGGGAATGTCGTGGATTTTCAATTTTTTTTAAATTTATTAAGAATTCGTTCACTTACCATACTGCTTCTGTGTATGTCTTATGGCGTAGCGCTTACTTTTTAAAATACTATTGGAACTTCGCAAAATAGGAAAAAAATTTACTTGAAAAGAACTGGGTGAACAGGTATTACGGCACGTATCCACACGAAGTATTTATTTCCGAGCATAAGCGGTAACGTCAGCAGGAAAAAGGCACAAAAATGTTTTAGTACAAACTTAAGCAACAAAATTTATTTAAATTCGCTGTGAGTGGTTCTGTTTGTTGCAAACAAACTTATTGACTTATGGTACCCATATGCAACAAAATATGATTGAGTACTTTATTGCTATTTTTATTGTCTTCACACTATTCAATAAGTTAAGCAATAAAAAAAATATATTGCTCAATTTTTTATTCAAATTTATTTAATAAAACATTAGGAACCTATTTCTTTAATTCTAAAATCTCTAGAGTGTACACACTTTTTTTATTAACAACAAATGTCAAAGAGATCAAAAGCAAATTTGACAATTAAGTTGAACATAATTTCTTCAACAAGTGTTCGAAAAATTATTTCGCTATATATGGATGTGGCAGAAGCTAAAAGGCCTAAGTCAACAAAACCAAAAATAGAGCAAATAAGTAATTCTTAAAAAATTGATTTCTAAAATTCACGAAAATTATATTCACCCTTATTCCATTCAGAGTCATCAATACGAAACGATGTCGTTTCGTATCGATTGTTGTAAACCGGTATGCCCATTGTCAATATCAACTTTTATCGATAAGCGTCGATGTATTTTTGGTATGCCGTATGCAACGTTAACGTCTGCATCGATATAAATTGAGTCTGATTTTGTCGTCAGTCTTATTGGTGTCGAAACAGTTTTTCTTTTCTTTTTAATTTTTCAATAATAATAATGTTGAATTAAAAAAATGCAAAAAGGAAAGGAACAAAGCTACGCGAAAATTTCAAAAATATGCAAAAATAGCGAAAATTCGCGAAAGTTTTTAATATTTCAGACAACCCATAAAATTGATTAAAAGACCCTTAAACTATAAGGAATGGCGAAAATTCCATCAAAATGGCTAAATTAGCGGAAATTCGCGAATTTTACCCATGATCGTGATAGAAGAAATTATTCCAGCTAGTTTTCTGATTCTTTAGATCTTTAACGATTTTTAGTAAATATTAAACTGTTATATCATGCCGCTATTAGCAAATTTTTTGGAATTTCCGCTAATTTATCCACTTATATCGAGTTTTTGCCATTTCTAATTGTTTTACGGTCTTTTTATCAATTGTATGGGTTATTTGAATTATTAAAATTTTTCGCTATTTTTGCCATTTTTTTCCGACATTTTGTGTTTAACCGTTTAAGCGAGCTTAATTAAATCTTAGGGTTTGTTTTCAGGTTTGCAATGTTTCGCCACGTTCGAGATACAAGCGATTTTTTCGTGCGATTCTCTACAGCTTTAACAATTTTTAATAAACATTAAACTTTGCTATCTGGCCGCAATTAGCAAATTTTTGTAATATTTCTGCCAATTTAGCCTTTTAATGAAATTGTTGCCAATCCTTATGGTTTTAGGGATTTTTCATCATTTTTTTGGCTTATTAAAAATTTTATTGAATTTTCGCTATTTATTTTAAAATTTTGCAATTTTTGCGCAGCTTTGTTACTCTTTTCGGTAATTGTCGCTGTTATAAAGATACACACAGGGCACTTTTAATACTGAAGATTTAAACGGGGCGAAAAGTGCAATGCCTTAGGCCATTAGTAAGGGAATTTTTCAGAATATATTAAGCTACCCTTTTTGAGAGCACAATATTTTTAACAAACGAACATCAAACTGTATTTTTTTATTAGAAACAGAAAACAAAACAAAACAACTGTCTAAATTAATAGAAATGTTCTTTAAAAAACGATAAACAATCGACATCGTTACATTGCTGTTATAGAATACAAGTTTTGTATCGAATTGATGACGACGTCGATAAAAATTTATGTTGATATAAAATTGATGACGACGACGGCAACGTTAAATGGAATATGGGTGAATAATTCAAAAAAAATGGATTTCTTTTCAAGTTAAAATTTGTGAAATAAAAAAATTTTGTAATAAGTTTAGTGAACATTAAATATATGTACTTGTTTGGAGTTATTTGGTTTAGCCACAAATTTTTTTTTTTTATTTAGAAATAAATATCTTTATCACATAACATTGTATTGATTCTAATACATCATTTTAAATAAGCATAAAAAAAAACTAAAACAGAATTAATTTAAAAATAAACATACAGGTATGTGATGAAAATCGATCAATTTCAAAACGAACGTTCTTAAAAGGTGTGATGAATTTTAAGCGATTTTAAAATCCGTTTCTGACTTATAGTCTTAATATTTTGTTCAGAATACACTTCACTTAACATATATAATATAAAATTTGAAAGAATAAAGACAGAAAATAAAAGGGATATGTATAAAAATGTATTTTAAAAGTTACTGAAAACGATATTTTCGGGTTTAAATCGTTTCGTTTTTAAAATCGAATTCCATCACATACCTGATAGTAATATTTTTAACTTTTTTAAGTATTTCTAAGTATTAAAATATTTAGTCATCATAAAGATAATCGTCACAGTCAGATACATCTGACGTACTGTAATTTCTATTAAATGTCTTAAAATTTTTGTAGAATTCGTATTTTATAGGCGGTATACATTTTTATGGGTCCATCATGTTCTTATTCTCTTTATTTATAATTATTCTCCCAGAAGCATTCAGTAGAGGTTGCTCTACTTTTTTTAATTGCACCGGTCTACTAACTCCTTTTTTTATTTTCATTGAAAGAAATTCTTCGTGTTTGTTGAAATTATATTTAATTTGTATGCTGTATGATTTTGATCTTTCTAATTTAATCCATTTTATCTTCAGCCAGTTAATTGGTACTCCTGAATTGGTTTTTTTTTCTTCTAGTGATGGAATTTTCTACTGGTTTTGTGCTAAGGGGTTTCTTACAATTTTTAATTTTTTCAGACAAGAAGATATAACTTGGGACCCTCGCGAACCTTCAGTCTCTGGCCAGGCAAACATGAATCTTACATCATTATTAAAACCATGACAACAAAAATTGTATACATGTAAATTTCAACAATTAGTATTGTGGTTATTTTATTGAACTGTTAATAATTCTTAATCCAAAATGCGATATTTTTAATCAGGCTTAACTTCATTAAATTTAATTTTCATTAAATTATTTTTATAATACGCCACGGAGGTGGATAACTTGCGAAAGGGGAAAACCTTTTCCAAATCGAAGGTAAAAACATAAGTTTGTTCGGAAGCATTTTCTATCTATAGCCATATTATTACGTGCGAGCTCTGCATTCGCAAGATGTATATCTTCTTCAATTTCCAGCTCTTGCTTTTCTCCATTAGTTATATTTTAAATTTTTATTTGCAGCGCATCACAAATTTTAAACGTATTTTTAGCAGGTTATTTAAAATGTAAATGGAATTTAGTTGAAAATATATAATAATAATATATAAGCGGGAAATGTAAAAAAGATAAAAACTCAACACTGATTTATTGTTTGGTATTTTGTTTAAGCTTTGATATCGTTGCAAACAAGACTTTTTGAGTGTTTGTAGGTAATTCTCATTCCCTCTGTAGTTTTGTTTGCTGATAGCTTTGGCTTTTCTAAAATTATTTAGGAGAACGTTTCCTGATGATCTGGCCTAAGCAACCAGTGAAATGCGCATAGGAACAGCTTATCCTCCAACAATAAATTTCAGTATTTTTTATCAATTATTTAAAAAGGGAATTAAGCACAACAAACAAAATCTTTTAATAAATAATATTTTTCCTTAACATTTTTCTTTATTACAGTGTCTGTCATAGAGTTCATACATGATTTTAATGGTTAGATCTGAATTCAAATATCGTCTTGTAGGATTACATATTCTACTTTAGTGGCTGTAACAAGGCGAATTCATACAGGTGACATTTTCATGTCATCCGTTCATTGTTTATTTATTCGTGCTTTGTTTGCATGTTGTGAGAAAATTAGTTAAAATTTAAAATTCAAGAAAAATCTAAAAAAAACTCGTTTACATTTTATACTCTTAAAACAAAAAAGTGAATATTAAATACAACCACAAGGAATTAAAAATGCGTAAGGAATAAGTGGAGCTACAATAAATTTACAATACAGGAAAAATATTTACCTTCTAAAGCAATTGTGTATATTTTATAAGCAAAAAAATTCCTTTTTTATATTTTTATACCCTCCACTACCACTAGAGTGAATGAAGGAATACTAAGTTTGTCATTCCATGTGAAACTTTTTTATTATACATCTAAGACCCCATAAAGTATATAATCTGGCTCCTGGTCTGTCCGTCTGTTTAAAACACGCTCACTTTCGAAAAACAAAAGAACAAACTTGGTCTCAAATTGCTTGTAGTTATCCTAAGCATTTTGGGATTGAAATTCAGCAACACCGGTTCAGTAAGATCAGAACTATGAATCAAAATGTGGAACCACCACATTAAAAAAAAGGATAATTTTGATACAAAAACTAAGATAAATGTTGGAATAATGCACGGAATGACATACAATTTTGCACGAATTCGCTTTATACGACTGCAAACACACTGTTAAATTTCTTGAAGATCGGTTTATAATTCACCATAGACCCCATATAACGCCAGGATACTAAAATTTGATAAGTCGCAGTTTTATAGGACCAGAAATCGCACTGTAAAATGGTTTGCAGATCGGTCCATAATTTACACTAGGCCCCATATAAACCCTACTCACGGAAAACAGTTTATTGGGCCTAAAACCAAATAAAGCCCACTTTGGGAAAATAATAAAATTCGTCTTAAAGCATCACAGATAAGATATTGCGGTAAAATGTTTTACTTAGATTCATACGGCCAGAAAAAATATCATGGAAATTTGTGAAATTTACTGTAAAAGCTAAAACTAATTACACTGCTGTATTGAAATTTATTCTAATTTATTTTATGTAATATCAGAAATCAGTCTTCAGAATTTTGGGATGATTGGTCCATAATTTATCATAGGGCCAATAGTTTGGCTAAAACTTTTACGAATCATGATATTTTACTCAAGCCAGTTCAAAGTTCTTACAAGAAACGCAAAAAACTTTCTTCTAATGCTGGCGTTCGTTTTGTTTAGTTAATTTTAAATATGTATTTATCATATAGAGCCCACTCCTGTCGGTGGGGGTGTATCAAAGATTCGGCACAGCCGAATATAGCACTATAACTTGTCAACAATAATTTTGACATTCACTCTAACTTTTTACAGAAACAAAATACATAGTATTTTTCATAAAAAAGGGATAGCAAGCATAACTCTATCTCATGATGCGCTCACCTGTATGAATTCGCCTTGGGCTGTAATAAGTTGGAAACGACTTTATCTGACTGATAACAGGTGTGTCATCAATTTTATTACTTGGTATGTACCTCGATGATCGTGCAGTAAATGAACATAATCCGTCTTTCTATTCGATGGTCACTTATGTGGTAAATTTTTTTTAAATGTTTTTTCCACACACGAATGTCTTGGTTGTCATTTCGAATATAAAATGTTTTTGAAAGAAGCCTTGGCGCTTTTGAATTATTCTTTGGACGACTTCTTTCCACAGGTGAAGTTTTGATCGAGCTACGTATATGAATGTTTTGGTTTTCGCTACTGCACACTTTGTAAAATGAACTCATTATATTTTTTCTGAAAGTGGCACTAAGCCTTTGATAGCACTTGAGTCGGCAATAACATTTAGTCAATTCACAAGGTATCCTAACATGTCATATTGTCAAAATGTCCTAATATTTTACAATGGTTTAAAAATATTGTTGTACGGCTCAGCCGCTCAGCGCTGGACTTTTCTGATTAATTACGACAGCACAATAAACACAGCAAGCAACGTTCTATTTATTTAAGACACTTTTTGTTAACAAACCAACAACAATATTTTTAAACCATTGTGAAATATTAGGACATTTTGACAATATGACATGTTAGGATACCTTGTGAATTGACTAATTGTTTATCTTCAAATAGTTTAGCCGGCATTATGCGTCCGCTTTCATAAGTGTATTGTACACCTCGTAATCTATTCTGTTTCGCTATATTTCGTTTCCATTTTTTTTAATTTCGGGCTCTTTTCCTTCCAACTGTTAACTCACTTTCTTCAGTGGGTTCCATTGCATTGCTATTTAAATGTTCTTCCTCCGATTCAGACGAAGTGTCATATATTCGAAAAATTATCCTTGGCCTATTACGATTACCTGTTTTAAAAAATTCCTTGATTTTTTTATAAAAATAAAACACTTATATTTAATTTATTTTTTTTTTTTTATTTAATTTATTATTTAATGTACTTTGATTTATAACTTTTATGTATCAACTAACGGAATTCTTGGCATTTACTCAATCAATATT
The DNA here is from genome assembly GCA_943735925.1 of Pollenia amentaria. NCBI lineage: Eukaryota > Metazoa > Arthropoda > Insecta > Diptera > Polleniidae > Pollenia > Pollenia amentaria. The sequence goes on along the minus strand of OX031008.1, from coordinate 189,446,087 downwards.
TTTTTTTTTGTTTTATTATTTCATGTTGCTGTTAAATGCAAATGTTGTAATGTTTTTGTTAGAGTAAACCATTGCGTTTAATTAAAGTGGTTAATTGTTAATTGGAATAGCTTCTGAAATATTTAAATAATATTAAAAACTTACCCCCATATTCATCAAAATATTTTTGATTAAAAAAAAGCTTTATTAAACGATTTCTCATAGAAAATTCGTTTCATAAACCTGCTATAAACCTAAAATATTTTTTATGAATATGGGGGTTAGTATACAACTAGTATGCCAAATGGAGAGAGCGTTCTCAATTTTTTGGTTCACCCCTCACACATATACGTTCTGTGTGAATTCAACACACATAAAAACAACAAAAACAAAACAAAATTTTAAATTTTACTATTTAAAATGTTTCACAATATAACACTTTTTGTTTAATTATTAAATTTTTCCAACACATTTTGCTTATTTGCTTTTGCAAAATGTTTTCAATTTTACAAACTAAAAATGTTTAAATAAATTTTTTTGGACACAAATTTTTTTTTGTTAATATTTTTAAAGCCAGCCGAGTAGCATTTTGTGGTATGAAAATAATATTTGAAATCAGAAATTAATTGAATATATTCCGATATTGCAGAATAAAATTTTAACAAACATTGTTTTTAAAAGTTTATAAACGCAGCCAACATTAAATAAATTGAAAATTGTTTGAACTAAGAAAAAATTGTTATCACATTCTATACGATTTTATGCAAATATGTTTAGTGGCCCAGTTGGCAAAATGGTCCTAGACGCAAATGTCGTCTACGATGTCCTCAGGACAATTTAGAATTTGTCGCCGACAACTTAAGTAACAAAACGTGTATTTTTTCGTGTTTAAAATCGTATTTTGCCTTGAATAATACTTTAATGAGGACAACATAAGCGACCATTGCATGCATTTTGTCGTCAATGTGGTTCGAAATACGACAAAATGCATGCAGTGGTCGCTTATGTTGTCCTCAATCAAGTCTTATTGAAGACACTACCACCAACAATTGCATGCATTTTGTCGTCAATGTGGTTTGAAACACGACGTAGATATGAAAAAAGTAGATAAGTAGATATGAAAAAATGCATCAAAATTGTGAAAACATGAAATGTCTTACTTATATTATAGAATCCATCAAAACAGAAGAAACAACCTTCCAAGAATTTCCTAAACAACTCTGTTCAACATTCCATAGATGCAAAAACACTATAAATAGAGCAAAATATGGAAAGACAAATAATATAAGTTTGGAAAATGAGGAAGAGAAAGAAAATGCACAAAATAATTAAAATTTTTTTATTGATCTTTCGTTAAATATCAAATTGAATTTCATTAAATAAATTTTTTAATTTATAATTCTGTAAATTTCTTTAATTAAAAAAACATAAACATTCAGCCATGTCATAGAGTACAATTCCGTTCGGAAACGGAATTCATTCCGTATTTTTGTGCTTCAGAAAATAACGAATATACTTTGCGGAATGAAACCATTTTTATTTTCATAAACGAAATGGGAGTTTTCTCTATTTTAAAGACCAAAAAACTATCAAAATATACTTTCTATCAATAAACAAATATGTTTTCCTCGATTCCGAACGGAATCATTCCGAACGAAATTGTACTCTGTGACATGGCTGATTGTTTAGAAATATTTAAAAAACATATTTAGCACTTGATCAACAAGAGGGTATTAACTCAAAATTTTTATTTTTTCACTTTTTAGAAAAAATCGACACGTAATATTCATACCTTCCCGCTGTAAAAATATCGTGCTATTTTGTCTACTTTTTTGTAATGAAGCGATTGGTTTAAAAGTTCTTTTTCGTATACCTTTAATATTAAATTCAAAATTGTTTTGCTTCTACTGAAAATTTTAAAATTTTGAATTAATACCCTCTTGTTGATTAAGTGCGATATATAAAAAGGAAATAAATTTTAAAAATACATACATACATATACATATATGTACGTAAGTTTGATTATTATTTTTGAAAGGGAAATAAAATTTTTGATTTAGGAAAAAACTTCTCTAAATCGGCAATATGAGCGATATTCTCGCCCATATGGTCGTCGACGACATAATAAGCGATATTGCCGCTCATATATCGTCAATGACAGTGTCGCCCATTTATCGTCAACGACAGCGTCGCCCATATGATCGTCAACGACAGTGTCGTCCATATGATCATAAACGACTGTGTCGCCCACATACATATGAGCGATAATGTCGCTCATTAGTCGTGAACGATTTTCCGGACACTTGTGTGAAAAAGTCGTCGACGATTTGTTTGGACGTTCGCCTACGCGTCCTCAAGGATTTTATATGGTCCTCAAGGATTGCTTCAAGACTTGGCCAACTGGGGGGTGCAAATAGTTTTAAACACCAACACATTTGAAAAATATCTTAATTTTGAGTTAGGTACCTGTCAAAGAGTCGGCACACTAGTTGTATACTGTGATTCAAAGCCTATACCAATTTTTTATATGTTTTAATGGAAAATAGTTAAATAATGGAAAAACAAAAAATGTTTAAAGAATTCACATCTAATAAGATAGCAATATAACAAAATTGAGAAATTTTTGAAAAGTGGAGTTAGGCCTTTTAGCTTCTGCCACATCCATATGTTGTATGTATATTTATGATGTTGTGGTCTACACAGGGTCTTAGTCCTGGTTTACACTATGAAAGTTTTCTTGCAGAAAGTTTAATTTAATTGTTGAGAGGGAAAAAAGTGAAAAAAGCAAGTTTGACTGTGATGGAAACTGAAACGAATAACCTTAACTTAATGTTTGAAAACAAAGCTTGACTGTCAAAAGTTAATGAAAAAATAAAGCCTGTTGTAAAATTTATGGAACTAATTACACATATGGGCTCCACATGCAAGTAAGAATTACACACAATATGTGTAATTACACATGGATTGGCAACACTGTTCTTAAGAAAAACCAGAAAGCAAAACATGAAAATATCGGACATGTACGACAAGATACAAAATTAGTATAAATACAAGATTATATGTGCAACAAACAAAATTTGATTATCTGAGACAAAATAACGTAAGAAACAGCAAATGTTTGATGTTCAAAGACAAATAGAAGAGTGTTGTGAATAATTTTTTTTATCGCGTAAAAGAGCAAATTTAAAAATACAGCAAAAAGCAAAAAAAAAATCCAAGAAACTTTTTATAGGTTTTTGTCAGTTAAAAGAAAATTAAAGTGAATACTCGAAAAAAAAATTAAGTCAACTTTTACTATTGTAACAACAATACTAAAATACATATTCTTAATTTTTGTTGTTTAAGGAAAAACTTTGAGAGGAAGAGCAAAAGCAGAGACGGAAACAATTTGAATTGTCTGAAATATTCTTTTGAAAGAATGTATGAAAAAGCAAAATAATTGCAGTATACTAAGCATGTAAATGTTACAGTGGGGCTAAAGCAAAATTTTTTAGAAAAAAACATTATATCCTTCTAAAAATATCCTTTTTTAAATTATTTGGTTAGAAAAATTACTTTTCCTTAAATAAATTTTTTAAGATGTACTTCGAAACAGAATTATGTATGTGATTTAAATCGATCATTTTTTAGATGTGTAAAAAAATTTTTTAAATTATTTGGTAAGAAAAATTACTTTTCCTTAAATAAATTTTTTAAGATGTACTTCGAAACAGAATTATGTATGTGATTTAAATCGATCATTTTTTAGATGTGTAGAAAATTTCGTGTGATTTTAAAATCCATTTCTAAATATTCGTCTAAATTTTGTTTCGAAAATTATTTTATTTATTCATTTTCCTATTCCTTTTTATTAAGAGTTACAATTACAAATTATACTCTTACCCTATTAACAGAGCAATATTAGCTTAGACCTAAAGCCCGTTATAGTGAAACAGACCAGAGTCTCTGGCAGAAATCGAACCAGAAACCCTTGCACTGAAAAGCTATCCCACACCAACTTGCCAATCGGGGCATCCCCTGTTTACCTAGTATATACAATACCTTTAAACTTATAAATAATAGAAATAAAAGAGAATGTATTAGAATAAGTTTTAATGATACTGAAAACAACATGTTCGTCCTTAAACTGTTCCATTTTCCAAATCGACTTCCTTCAAGCACCTGAATTTACATACGTTTTTTAAAATTTATTTTTAAAAGACCTATGAAGACAATTTTATAAAAGGATCCATTTTAAGAATTACAATAAAATAAAATACATTAAAGAAACATTCTTTAAACATATTTATTACAAAGCAGAAATATATGTTTTTTTGTAAAGACAAACATTTATCTATATTGAGCCATCGATTTTTCGATAGCTTTTGGCATGAGAACAAAAGGTCCACTACGACATGTCAAAAAAATCATTTTCAGGAGGCCAAAAATAAATTTTTTTTACTTTTTCTCAACTTTTATTTTTAAGATTTCTTAAGTAGGTAATACAAAATCGGCTGATAGAATTTTTTTACATATTACCTTCCGAGGGTCAAATTGTACGCTCAAAACGATGGCGATAGCAGTTTTTCTTGATTGCTTTTGGCATAAGGAAAAAACTTCCACTTCAAAGTATCGAAAAAATAATTTTCGAGGCGCCCAAATTAAATTTTTTTGACTATTTCTCAACTCTTTGTTTTAAGGTTTTTAGTAGGTAATAAAAAAATCGGCTGCTATAATTTTGTTTACATATTATCTTTCCATGGTAAAATTGTATTCCTTGAGGGTTTTGACGAGATTTTGTCGAATTTTTTTTTAGCATACCTATTTAAAACAACCTTAAAATTTAACGCGTACAAAAACTTTGCGACAAAAGCTCGCCCAAAACCTCAAGGAATACATTTTTTTGGACAAACTGCTATCGCCATCCCTTTTAACGTACAATTTTACCATGGAAAGATAATATGTAAACAAAATTATAGCAGCCGATTTTTTTATTACCTACTAAAAACCTTAAAACAAAGAGTTGAGAAATAGTCAAAAAAATTTAATTTGGGCGCCTCGAAAATTATTTTTTCGATACTTTGAAGTGGAAGTTTTTTCCTTATGCCAAAAGCTATAGAAAAATCAATGGCATTATATGGATTGCTAAATCGATCCACCCTAATGTATACAGTGTCAGAGAAAACCGGGTTGAAAATCAATATAAAACAGACCAAATTTATGCGAATAAATTCTGGAAACTTGAATCCCTTTCCAATAAAAATAAAATATTATAAGAATTTGAAACATTCTGTTACCTCGGAGCAGTTAATAACCGATCTGTTGTTTCTAGTGAAGAATAAAAAAAAGGCCACACAATATTTTGGCCAGCTCAGTAAAGTTTGGAAATCGTCCTCAATATCACGCCGCACTGTGGCTGAAAATTGAATTTCATCGGCCAAAAGTCCAATTTTTTGTCATCGCCGATTTCAAAAATTTTAATGCCATTAGATAGCAAACATATTAGAACTAAAGTATCAAAAAAACTAGATTAAAATATTCGTAATTGTGGCTGTGGCATGCTGCTGGAAACAAATGTTTTATTTTGTTTTAGAAAAAAATTAATTTTTGTAAATTTGATCAGAACTAAATTATGATTTCTCGCAAACCGTTATCAATAATTGGTCGAAATTTATTTTGTTATATTAATGGAATAATAGTCTTTAAGAAATGGATCATTACATCAATGTATCATTTATACCTGATGTGTTATTAAACGTTTCCCCAGGTTCTATATTTTAGTTAAATCCGAATTTTAGAGGAGTAGAACTTGTTAGGGTCAAAAGGGGTCAAAGAGATTTTAGTACCATCAGAAAGCTGAAGGTGTCCTCTTTAACCCCATATATACTTGTGCAACTGTTTGGAACTGTCTGTTGAACACTTTTTTCATTTTAATGAAATTACTCGCAACATTTTTTTTGCTCTTTTTATTTAAGCTGCTCATATGACTGAAATATAACACAATGGTTTACGAGCGTTTTGTTTTGAAAAATAATTTTGCTTCTTATGAACGGCTGAACATATTTGAATGAAATTTTAAACTGTCATGGCCGGGTAGCTTTTGTGTTGAATTGGAAGAACACGGGTCCATGGAGGGTCGGGAGAGTGACTTGCGGACCTCTAAAATTGGTAACCTCGGAAATTCAAACTTTTAAAAATTCACCAAAAATATATTTATGGATTGCAACAAAAAAAATTTAACTTAAGCTAAGTTACAAAAAATATGCTCAAATGTTTAGGTTATCTCCTTTGCTTTTGGAGATATTCGGATAAAACGGATTTTTTGGCTTGATTTTTATTATGTTTTATGTCAAACTGTTATCAATAGTGGGTTCAAAATTTTATATATTGGTAGTAAAGCAGTTTTTAAACAATTTTATGTTGTATTACTGTACCGATTATACCTGCTGTGTTATTAAATATTTTTTCAGGTTCTATATTTTAGTCAAATTGAAGTTCAGAAGAATAGAATTTATGAGGTCAAAAGGGGTTAAAGAAATTTTACTAGCTGTAGGTAGGTGAAAGTATCCACTTTAAACCCAAATGCACTTTTGTAGTCAATGGAAAGTAGAACATCGGGACTTAGATGAAGAAGCAAAAGGGCTGCTACAGGATAGACGTAATACAAAACCAAATATGAAATATTTGGAGGCAATTTTCCAACCGAATGAATAGTAGATATAATTAACTTTTATTGTTATTTAAGCAAAAAATATGTTTTTTGTCCTTATTGTTATTTAAATAAAAAAGAAAATAAACATTTAATAATTTACACTTATTTATTTTTTTAATCTAAAAAGTATTCCAGTGGAACTGGTTCCAGTTGAACCTGTTGTAGAGTTGATAATGTAGAAACCTATTCACAAAATGATCATAGGTATTATTACATGCCTATGCATTTTTTTTAAAGGTATAATGGTATATACGAGGCGAATGTATCTATATATATAAAATAGGATGTGTGTATGTATGTATGTAACGTATGGACTCCAAAACTGCTGGGCCGATTTTGATGAAATTTTCAGGGAATCTTCAGAATATTCAGGCGGGTGACACTGTGAAGTCTGATTTCTGATTTTCGATCTGGGGGCGAAGGGACGTGGCAAAATCCATAACTTGAGAACGGCTTGACCGATTTGAACGATTTTTTCTTTAAAATGATCGCCATGGTCCAACTTAGGTTTTTACGGAAAGAAAATTTTGCCCCGCCCATTTTTACGCCCACTTTTTTCGATTTACCTAAAATCAGAAAACGGCTCCATCGAGTTGACTAATTTTTCTTTCAAATGTTCGTATTTATCAACTTTAAGTTTTCATCGAAAGAAAAATTGACCACGCCTACTTTTACGCCCACTTTTTCTATTAAGCGCATAACTGGAGAACGGCTTGACCGATTTGGACGATTTTTTCTTTAAAATGATCGCCATGGTCTAACTTAGGTTTTGCGGAAAGAAAATGTTGCCCCGCCCACTTTTACGCTCACTTTTTTCGTAAGATTCACAGCATATATATACATACATACAACCATAAGTATTTTCAAATCAAATGTAAATCAAACAAATGTATATGAACAACATTTTAATTTATAATATTATAATGATGAAACTGAACTGGGGATATTTAAAGGCCGTAAATTTCGTTTAAAGATTTTAAATTGTCTGGTAATACAACACTAATGTTTGCTTAGGGCCAGCAACGCGGACCGGGTCAGCTAGTATGCATATAAAGGTAATACGAATACTCATTTGTTCTTTCGCTGATAAAAAAATATTTTCTCCAGAAATAAATAAAAATGTTTATATTTTTCGAAAGAAAACATTATGAGTATGCTTGTAGAAGCAATTTTTAGTCAGTTTAACATCTTTACTCCCATATGACCTATTCCAAATCAAATTTTTCAAACAAAAAAAAAAATAATTTGAGTAAAAAATTCTAATAATTCAACACACCGATTTTTATACAATTAGAACAGTAATGTTTTCTAATATGTCCATTATTTTCTAGAAAATTCTGATCAATATCGAGTGGTAAATTGTATTGCCTTTTTTGAACAAAAAAAAAAAAAATTTAAAGCCGTTTTCCGGGATTGGGAATTTGGGTATTTCTTAATCAAAAATGGGGATGTTTTTCAGTCCAATGTTTTAAGAACTTTTTAATCTACATAACTGCCAAAATTCATTATGACACCTTTATTCATGTTAGATTTATAGAATGTCAAACATTAAAATTATTATTTATATAGTGTAAATGAATAAAAGGGCTTTCAACATGAGCAAAAAATAATAATTTTAAGGTTTGACATTCTATAAATCTGACATGAACAAAGATATATTAATGAAATTTGGCAGTTATGTAGATTAAAAAGTTCTTAAAACAGTGGGCAGAAAAAGATCCCACTTTTTGAATAAAAAATACCATAATTCTCAATCTCAATCATTAGCATTTTCATACTAAATGCTAAAAAACATCAAAAGTTCAACTTTGACCTTAAATTTCTCAACAACTACTAAAGCGATTTTAACAAAATTAACACTGCAAAGAAGTTCAAGAAGTCGTCTCTCCTTCAAAAAAAAAGTTGCAAAATTATCTCTATCGGTTCAAAAGTTACCGATTTTCAGCCACTGTGCGCCGTATAAAATTAAACATGTTCAACACCAATTTAAAATCAACTCTGTTATATGGGTGGAAACTTGGAACGCTGCCTGCCGGGACATTAATACTTTGCAAGTTTTTGTAAATAAATGACTCCGAAGAGTTATACGAACATTCTGGCCACGAAACATCTCAAACATAATAATCTGTTTGCTGAAACACGTTCAAATACCGTTGTGCGTGGAAATACAGAGAAGAAAGTGGAACTGGATTGGGCACACACTCCGTTATTCACTGTCCGATCTTGCCAGGAATGCTATCGTATGGAAGGGGAGTCGCAGAAGAGGACGACAACATAAACATGGCGTATGCAAATTTAAAGCGCGGCTAGAAAAATGCATAAGAGCTGCAGATGAATAGGGCATTAAAATCTATTTTCGGGAGTGGTATTTGTATGGTATTTGTATATAGTCAAATATGGATCGACTAAATAAAATTTAGTAGGCTGGTTTAAGTTATAAAAAGATATTTTAAGGTAAAATGTAATCTAACTTTCAACATTATATGCTGGTTTTTGAGCACAAGGACTCTATTCAGGAAAGAAGTATGTATGCACCCAGAGAAAAAATATGTTTAAATTTGGTAACCTCCAACAAAACTATTATTAAAGAGAATAGCAAACATATAATGTTTAAATTTAACCATATTATTGTCACCGACAAACATATTATTGTTAAATTAGTCCTCCGTCAAGAAGGCACAACCATATTATGGTTGCCTCCGAACATGTTTTGGTTAGTAATAACTAAAATATGTTTAACATTTATAATAGCATGGTTGATTTTCAACCAAAAGATGTTGCTCTTAGAAAAGAGGAAAATACTATTGTTAATTAACAAACAAATTATTGTCATATTTAACCATAACATGTTTAGAGGCAACCAGAATATGGTTGTGGCTTCTTGATGGAGGACTAATTTAACAATTATATGTTTGTCGGTAACAATAATATGATTAAATATAAAAATAATATGTTTAAAATTTTGTCTAAAAATAGTTTTGTTGGAGGTGACCATATTTAAACATATTTTTTCTCTGCGTGTGGGTGTCATGTGAAATAATAGACCGATTCTCACCACTTTTAATAGGCTTCGCCCCTTTGGTCATAAAGGAATTTCATTTACTGCCTGGTTTTAGAAAATGAAAACAAAATTTTTTGAGAAAAATTATATTGAAAACAAAAACCAATTTTCGTATTTTATTCTTATTTTCAATACACAAACGGAATTTTATTTTCATTTTCTATAAATTTAAGATTGTGACCTGTACTTTGCGAACAAGGTTGCATGGATAGACAAACTGCCCGCCGGACGGATGGACATCGACTTAGAAAGTAGTTCTGAGTGTATTGATAAACTAAAAGGTGCGTATATAACCAATATTTTTTATGTAACACACAACCGCTTACGCGCGGTATGGAAACAAAAAGGTATCTTTTCAAAAAGTACATTCTTAAATGTAATATTTTAAAATTCTTTATTTTAAAGAAGTACCTTTTTATAAACGTGCCTTTCAAACACAATAGTCTTTTTATAAGATCAACATTTTAGGAAGCATAAACCCCGTTTAATATATAATAAAGATATTTCTTTCAATAGTGTTTTTTAATATACATTTTTTTAAAGTAATGGTCAAAAAATTATTATAAAAATCGTATCTGCTTAAAAAAGTTTTAAAAAAAATGTAAAGCTTTTTTCCCACTATTTCCTGAATACTAAATCTTTTTTTACATTTCAATGCTTCACCTCTTTTCATATCAGTAATAACAAGACATTCTTTTTCGTAGTTCTAGTTGACTTCTCTTGTTTTTTCCCATTAATTTTTGTTTCATTTGCGTAAGAGCCTCCCCTCCATATCAGATTGTCTGACACTGTGTCTCATTTTAACTCTTTCATTTGCATGGCCCAAATTGCAACATGAGTTTGTGATCATCACAAAAACAAAAGAACAAAAATAAAAAATGACAATTTCAATATTGTTGTTGCGTTGTCAATATTCTCAATGGCAAAATAAAAGAACAAATTATAGACAACACTAAAGTTGTTTAGTTGTCTTGTAAAGGCAAATAAGAAAATAAAATACGTAGATGTCAGTTGGTAACAGCATTGATAATGGCAAGTAAGTGACAGTAATTAGTTTAATAAGACAATAATTGCAAAGTTTTAAGTAATGAAAGTTTGAAAACAACTATTTTTAATGAAAATATAAAGAAAAATTGGAATTTTTATTGATAAAAGATTGTACACAGAAAAAATTTTGCCCCAATCAAAGCATTAATCAAAAATAAAATCAGTTATTCAAGTGAATTAAACGTTTAATCAAGTAAATTAAACGTTTAATTGTTACTATTAATCCAGTAAACCAATTACATTAAAAATTGTCTCTAATCACCAAATTCTTACCAAATTCATAGAATCAAGTAAACAATTTGCACCTATTGCCAAAATGATTACATAGAATTTTAAAATTTTCAATTGTGAATAATTTTTTCGATAATTTTTTTTTTTAATTTTAAAATGATCAAAAAAACTTTGCTGTTTCAAACAATGTGTTAATGATTTAATTAAATATAGCTCAGGTTTTGACAATACACAACAACAATTCTACAAGTTTAAATTATTTTACTTTAAACGAAAAATCAATTAAGAATTTTTATTATTTAATTAATATCTTAATAAAAATTTTATTTCAAAACAACTAAAAAGTTAATTAAATCAAAATAATATTTTTAATTTTCTTTCCACTTGAAAAATAATTAATTCCATTATCGCATTAATTAAATTGAAAAACTTTTTAAACAATTTTTTTAATTGATAAAAAACTACTGATAATTTTTTCTGTGTATGCCTTTAATGTAAAATTAAAAATCGCTTCTAATGAAAATTTTTAAATTTTGAGCAAGGCGAATTCATTACAGGTGATCCTAAAAGCACTGCTGGTACCTTTTTTGTTTTAGCTTTATAATTGTACTTGTTGTACTACCAAAATTACATGGAATGAATTCGCCTTGATTTTGAGTGAATACTAGGGATGCCAATCGGGACTGATTTTTGAAAACCCCGGGATTCGGAATTTTGGAAATCGCGGGATTTTCTGGATCAATGTGTTTCTTTAAGGTACGACTTTTTTTTATATAAACAACACTTTTTGAATATTCAAAAGATTTAGATATTTTTTTATAATTAGGCTTAAGTTCATTGAATTTAATTTTCATTAAATTATTTTTATGAAGACAGAAATTTTACAACATGAAATTAATTAAAATTTTTTTTATTGATAATTTTTCATTCTTGACTGCGCTGAGATTTGAGCCCAGCCGTTCACGGACAGGTTGCCCAGACTAGTTTCGATTGTAACCACACAATCTCGTCGGTGGGGTTTGTCGTTTTACTCACTCGGCTATTGAGGCCGGGCGACGTCAATAGTCAAACATCAATCCTTAAACCAAAATGGTATTTCACTTTGGTAGATCGAAATTTGCTTTTTGAATGAATGATTATCTATTTTAATTGATTTACATGTTTTTCCTAACTTCTGTTTTTTCGTACTTTTTGTCAAGAATTCTTCTTGAAGTCCAAAGTACATGTTTGTTTTTCATGTTCTTGTCTTTATTTTTTCTTGTTGACCTTTTTCAGCACAACTTGAAGGACAAATGTAAACATAGCTCGTGCCTCAGCTGTTAACAATAATTAGTATTGTGGTTATTTTATTGAACTGTTAATGGTTTTTCATCCAAATTTAGATATTTTTTTATAATTAGGCTTAAGTTCATTGAATTTAATTTTCATTAAATAAAAAAAAAATTTTTAATTAATTTCATGTTGTAAAATTCCTGTCTTCATAAAAATAATTTAATGAAAATTAAATTCAATGAACTTAAGCCTAATTATAAAAAAATATCTAAATTTGGATTAAAAACCATTAACAGTTCAATAAAATAACCACAATACTAATTATTGTTAACAGCTGAGGCACGAGCTATGTTTACATTTGTCCTTCAAGTTGTGCTGAAAAAGGTCAACAAAAAAAAAGAAAGACAAAAAAAAAGATCAAAATTATAAAATGTACTTTGGACTTCAAGAAGAATTCTTGACAAAAAGTACGAAAAACAGAAGTTAGGAAAAACATGTAAATCAATTAAAATAGATAATCATTCATTCAAAAAGCAAATTTCGATCTACCAAAGTGAAATACCATTTTGGTTTAAGGATTGATGTTTGACTATTGACGTCGCCCGGCCTCAATAGCCGAGTGAGTAAAACGGCAAACCCCACCGACGAGATTGTGTGGTTACAATCGAAACTAGTCTGGGCAACCTGTCCGTGAACGCCTGGGCTCAAATCTCAGCGCAGTCAAGTATGAAAAATTATCAATAAAAAAATTTTAATTAATTTCATGTTGTAAAATTCCTGTCTTAATAAAAATAATTTAATGAAAATTAAATTCAATGAACTTAAGCCTAATTATAAAACAATATCTAAATTTGGATTAAAAACCATTAACAGTTCAATAAAATAACCACAATACTAATTATATTCAAAAGATTTTATATACAGCCATAAATTTAAAAAAAAAAGAAAACAACAAAACAAATAAGTTTATATATATGTTTATAACAATTTTTAATGTAAATTATGTGCAAAGTGTAGTCCCTCATCGAGATCGATAGCTGAGTTAAAAACTGTAACAATATGTCGACTGCAGTGCAGTACACCTCCAGGTTAAGGGCGAGATTCATAATCAATAATTTAAGTACGTTTGAAACGTAAAACAAAATGTTTATACAAATGTTTCTGAAAACATATTTCAACTTTAAATAATTTTTTTTTAAATACGTCAGATAGTGTTTATTTATAAAAATAAAATTCTTTTATTTGCCGTATGTTTTTTAAGCAAATTTTTTTTCTACTATTGTACCGGAAGGAATATGAGCTATTGCATAAATATAACGTCTTAATTGTTACAATTATATCAACTTTTGTTCCTTAGTTACTTAATGTACTTTAATAGGATCGTGAATAATTTTTATTTTTTTTATTTAATTATTTATTGATTTCTATATTTTGCATAAAAATAATCATTTTTATTTTGGTATTATGTCTTAAGCAAAAGCTGAACTTGCTAAACGTAATAGTAAAAAAGGCCTGAGATGTGAATCTGCAAATTTCGTTTCTACTTAACATAATTGTTTTTAATACAAAAATCCAGAAATAGTCGTCATTACAAGCAAAAAATTAAAATTTTAAATACTCGCTGTGTTCCAAAAAAAAAAAATTAAACTTTAAAATAAGAATTATTTGCAATAAAAAATAAACGATTTTGTTTGTTGTGCTTAATTCCCTTTTTAAATAATTGATAAAAAGTACTGAAATTTATTGTTGGAGGATAAGCTGTTCCTATGCGCATTTCACTGGTTGCTTAGGCCAGATCATCAGGAAACGTTCTCCTAAATAATTTTAGAAAAGCCAAAGCTATTAGCAAACAAGACTACAGAGGGAATGAGAATTACCTACAGACACTCAAAAAGTCTTGTTTGCAACGATATCAAAGCTTAAACAAAATACCAAACAATAAATCAGTGTTGAGTTTTTATCTTTTTTACATTTCCCGCTACAATTAGTTAGAATTCTCCCAACATTAATTGTAGCTGTAATCGGGTAAAGAAAAAACATATTAAAAACAAAAACAAAGTACTTTTATTGTTTTCGTAAGAAATCAAAATAAAAACAATTTGCCAGTTCAGTTTTTTATGCACGTGCACTTGCTAAAATTTATTATCAAAGTTGTTTGTGGGAATACTATTATTTATTAAAAGATTTTGTTTGTTGTGCTTAATTCCCTTTTTAAATAATTGATAAAAAGTACTGAAAATTATTGTTTATTGTTTTTTCTTTACCCATTTACAACTACAATTAATGTTGGGAGAATTCTAACTAATTGTAGCGGGAAATGTAAAAAAGATAAAAACTCAACACTGATTTATTGTTTGGTATTTTGTTTAAGCTTTGATATCGTTGCAAACAAGACTTTTTGAGTGTCTGTAGGTAATTCTCATTCCCTCTGTAGTTTTGTTTGCTGATAGCTTTGGCTTTTCTAAAATTATTTAGGAGAACGTTTCCTGATGATCTGGCCTAAGCAACCAGTGAAATGCGCATAGGAACAGCTTATCCTCCAACAATAAATTTCAGTACTTTTTATCAATTATTTAAAAAGGGAATTAAGCACAACAAACAAAATCTTTTAATAAATAATAGTATTCCCACAAACAACTTTGATAATAAATAAAAAATAAACTTAAATATAATTTTTAAAAATATTTTTGTATAGAGTATAAAAATTCAAAAAAAACGTGAATTATTGTACATAAAAGTTGAAATGTTAAAAATCCCGGGACTCATAAAAATAAATCCCGGAATTTGCGATTTATCAATCCGGAAAAATCCCAGGATTTCGGGATTTCCCATTTGGCATCCCTAGTGAATACCCTCTTGTTGATTATGTGCGATATGATGACAATATAAAACACTGTAAACACAAAACTGTTATAAGCGTTTAAATGCCGATAAAGAATTATTGCTCGTATACGTATTAAATTTATTATTTGTTGATCATACGCCATCAAATACACATTAAACGAGCTAAACATTTGTACGAGTGTACGGTCGGGTCAATCGCAAAAAATTGTAATTAATCCGAATATCATACACAACTCGCCGCACTGCAAAGGGATGCATGCGCAAGTCAAAGACGAGGACATAGTTTAAGGAAAATGGAGCTTGTGACCATTCTGTTAGAAAACAAGGTGAAATACAGGATCCCAAAATTGACAACTTTGGGGTAGATAAACGTTGTAAAGCTTGTAACTTGTGCAAATATTGACAGATATCAATGAATGAAACTTTGTGATAAGCTAGCATGAGAAATCTTTTTAATAAAATTCCAGTATATTTCATCTAAATTTGTTTGTACCATTTTTTACCTTGACTTTATTTGGGCTTACCATTTTCAAAAACTCAGAAATGGCCCGCAGCATTTTTTTTTTATTTTTTTTGCAATATCACAATCCGCCTAGTCGTGAAGAGTAATCAAAGTAGATATTTTAAAACGAGTTTTAAAAATGGCTAAATTAAAAAAAACGGATTATACTAATTTTTAATATTACTACATAACAGTGTCCGCCCGAAATCACTTTGGCCAAATTCGGCTAAGCCGAAGCCAAATTTTACTATTCTAAGCTCAGAAGAAGTCAGCACTTTGTAATTTAAGAAGTCAAGTAATTTATTAAACAGAAAAAATAATTCATTTATAAAAATGTTTAGTAATAAAACAAAAAAAAATATTTTTTATCAACGAGTAGTTATATCAAAATATATGTTCATACTTATGAATGTGCTACATATTTATTAGCATTCAAAATTCATAAGTTTTATGTTGAAATGACAGAACAGTAACTCTTTTGCATTGATACCATTCAGATGACGTCTGCGGTTGGAGCAAAACGCCCAGTAGTGCGCTTTAACTATCGTTAAAATATACATAACGAAAGTTTATCGAATTTGATATACAGTAACATTTTTAACGATATTCGTCGCCAGCTGATACTTTAAGCTGTCTATTTTCGGTATTAAAGCGACAATAACTACGTGGTGTTTTTTAAATCGATAAAGTGTATACACTGCTTAAAATTGACATGCTTAAAATATTAGAAATCTGGATTAAAACCTTAAACAGTTCAATAAAATACCCACAATACTAATTGTTAAATAGCAAAGGCACAATGTTTACATTTGTCCTTCAAGTTGTGTTCAAGAAGAATTCTTGACAAAAAGAATGAAAAACGGAAGAAAGGATGAACATGTAAATTAATTAAAAAAGAAAAACATTCAAAAACAAATTTCGATCTACCAATTTGGTTTAAAGATTGATGTTTGGTTATTGACTGGCAGCCGCCTTCGATGGTGGTGAGTGTTAAGACGCAAACCCCTCTGAGAAGTTTTTGTGATTACAATTGAAACATGTCGGGGCAACCTGTCCTTGAAAACCTGGGTTCAATTCCCAGCTCAGTCAAGAATGAAAAATTATCAATAACTTTTAATTAATTGCATGTTGTAAAAATACCTTTCATCATAAAAAATAATTTAATAAAAATTAAATTTAATGGACTTTAGTCTGAATAAAATATTAAAATTTTGGATTAATTTATATTTATTTATTAAATTGTATTTGTAAGAAAATAATTGTATAGTCAAACGTTTTGCAAAAGCAAATAATTATTTAATAAACTACATAGTGGTTACGTGTAGGACATCAAATATTTAATAGGTGTGAAAAGACCTTTCGCTATGAGTATTATCAAGTGGCAGATATAAGCAAAAATAGCTAATTTCGACTAATTTCGACGAAAAGGGATTTTTTCCCCTACGTATAACATTACTGGTCCGGGCTTAAATATCTACACAAATTCTTGCTGATACTTTTAATATAAAAAAATAATAATTCCCAAAAATGTTTCTTTTACCAACATAATGCAATAGATAATTAAGGCTCTTCTTTGAGTTCTCTTTGAGCAAATTAAAATGTTTAAATAAATTTATATAGTTTATTTCAAATTTCCCAATTTTATCACAATTTTGTGATAGTACATAGAAAATATTTCCGGAAAATATTGAGGGAATAAGACTATTAAAGTATAAAACCTTTTTAAATTGTAATTTGACTTACACCCAATTTTCACGATAATTTTTTCCCTTATTTTAAAATCATTTTGTGTTTGAAAGCGAGCGGGGTAGAGAAGTAAGCAGGGTATAAAATAAGACATGAATCGTATTTTCTGTGTTTATTTTTTGACATTCCTCTTTGCACTCATTTGTGTTTTTAATTTATGTTTTATTCTTATTTCAAAGTGACATGTGCGCATTAAAATATATAAAAATAAAAAAAAATTAATTAACTGCCGGGCCCACAATGTCGAAAAAAAAACATTTCATTCGCATAATTATATTGAAAACAGTAATAAAATCCTAAAATTTGTTTTGGTTTTCAATATAAATATTCGAAAGAAATGTTCTTGTCGACGTTGTGGGCCATGCAGTAAAAAAAATTCAAAGCATATCAAAATAATGTGGAATACCGAAATTTTAAATATTTTTTTAAGAATAAGGAACTAAGGAAATCGGAAAAAATCAATTCTGACTGAAAAAAAGAAACAATGTGAAAATTTAACAAGTTTTTGGAAATTTCTTTAAAAAATAAATACAAAAAAAGACATGTCTTTTAAATCATCGTGAATACACATTCGAATTAATATAAAAATGTATAATTAAAATGAAACTCAAAATGAGAACTAAAATTCCCATATTCTATCTTTTAAATTATTTTAAAATTGTATGACAGTTATATTAAAAGTTAAAAAAATTTACCATGTCTGCATCATTTCTATTAATTTTTTTTTAAATTTCACAAAAAAACATTGCAAATAACATTCAAAACTCCTGCAAAATTTTTCAAATTCATCTCTGAGCTCTTATAAAAATATACTCTTTCGTAAAAATTAAGAGAATTTTTTTGATGGAAATGCGCACTACACGATTACCATGCATTTTTAAACTCTTCCCATTATTTATGCCGACAAGAGAATTTCTGTTCTGTATTACAACAAACTCTGTTCATTAAGCACGTGCCAGTGTTTTTTGACAAGTGTATCTGTGTGTGTGTAGATGCAAGTGCATGAATGTGTCGTTTCTATTCATTTCAATTGTATGTCTGTAGTTCAATATAACAATGTTGAACTGAACTAAAATAAAATGCATTCATTCATTCATTCGTTCTTGTTTTCCTAGTAACCCAAAGAGTCGCATTCTTTATTCCGCTCAATCTTTATTTGTTCAGTTTCTCGTACTTTTATTTAGTTTTAACTTTATATACATAAATACTTGACACAGACATGAACGTTGTAAATGCATGTTTGTTTAAGTGTTGGCGTGAGTGTATTTGTGTTAATATTGAATACAAATGAAAGTCCTTAATAGAGTTCAGTTTTACAGCCGCCTATAAACTACAAGTTTATTGGTTTTTACTTTTGTTTGCAGTTTGTTTTTTAATTCTCTGTTTCCTTTTCGGTGGTAAATTTTGAAAAATGTAATGAAAACTACGTGGAAAATTCTTTTTCTTTGTTTTAGATGTGGTAGTAAATAAATTTTCTTTCCTACGTTTTTGTTGCACTTGGTTTATTCAGTGGGCTAATCTGGATAGTTGGAACTTCATTATTTAAAAGTAAATAAATTTATAGTTAATTTTATCAGAAACACGGAACTATTCCAATAACTACATAAAGAACTAAAAAGTAACAATTTGGTTGTCTGTTGGTTTGGCACGTTGCTGGTTTCGTGGGTTTTAATGGTTTTTATTGCTGCTAAGCATTTAAGTTAAACCGATAATTACTTTAGAGAATTGTTAGGAAAAAAACTTTAAATGTCAAACGTGTTGGCGTTTAATTCACAACAAATGAAAATTGAAGAACTCGATAAACTGTTTTTAAAATTAATGGATTATTAAATAATAAATTGTATATTTCTTGGAATTCTCGAAGTTGTTGGTGTTCTTTGGGAAACATTGGCAGCAGAAAGAAAATTTTACTCTGTGCTCTTCATTGATATTTCTCAACCTCTTGATAAATTATGGCATGATGTCTTGATAAAAAAATTAAAGCAAAATTTACCTGTAAACACTCAAAAGATTTTTGAAAACTACTAAGTCGGAATAAAATGTATCATTAAAAAAGGAGCTCTGTTTAAACTCTCCTCAGACAATAAGCTATGGACTACCACAAGGAAGCAAGGTTCGTACAGGAGAAAAGCATCTCGCTTACGGGAGGCATGAAGTTTATGTGGCGACTTCCCGCAGTAATAAATTTTTGATACAAAAAGCGCTTTATTAAATGCATTTAAGAAGTGGTGAGCGTAACGGCCAGCTCAATTTTTTGTACTACAGTTTTTCTTTAGTATTCTCCCTGATAAACCTTCTCCGCAGTTAGGGAATGCCGTGGCCCTTTAAGTGTAATTTTTTTAAAAAAAATTTTAAGAATTCGTACACTTACTTTACTGGAAGTCTGTATGTCTTACTGCTTAGCGCATAAATGTGCACTTACTTTTTAAACTGTACCATTAGTGCTTCGCAAAATAAGAAAAATTTTTATTGGCTAATAAATACTTCGGACATGCCAACAAACAACCACATCCAAACTTCAACTTTCCTAAGCGTACACGAACCACATCAGAAAGCATCACGATACTTACATGACAATATATTTCGATTGGAAATATGTTTGAAATAACGGAAGATAAAGGTCAATACGCAAAAATGAGTACAAATGTAACATTCACTTTGCGTAGGGAATTATGCCCCTCTAACAAAATCAATAACTAAATAATACCTCAACATTTGTATGTAAAATATTTCGGTATACATCTACATTGAAGTTTAACTTAAACATGCCATTAGAAGCAAAATTTAGTCAAAACAAACTTAAAGCAATTCAAATTAATTGGCTTATTGAAAGAAATTCCGTGCATAGTCTGGACTGTAAAATTCTTCATTACAACTTTACCTTAAAGCCAATTTGGTGCTACTGTTTTCAGGTCTAGGGCACTGCCTTGGCATCTTATCTTGAATAATTGGAAAGACGCCAAAAAATCACACCCCCCCCTGATATATTTAAAACTCGAACCTTCACAAGGATCTCAACGTGGCATTAGTTAAAAAAGATGATCACGAAATATTCAGTAAAATATTAAAAATATTTATTTATTTATTTATGTATTTATTTAATGATTTTCTAATACAACAAGATACATTCACCCCTATCGTGAAAAACAAGTGGAATTTTTGTTCCCATGAAATTTTTATTCCCCTCGAAGGGAAAAATGCTATCGTGAAACTCACGTGAACAATTTTTCGCGCTACCAGTTCCCGGTGAATGTAAAAAAGAAGAAATATTAAAAAACATTAAGAAAAATTTTTTTGTTCAAAAATATACACATATATGTATTTTAAAGAAAAGTTAAAAAATAACAAAATAAAATATATTGTATTGGAGTGATTACAACATTAGCTTATTGCGCTTTTTTGTAATAAAACAATTTTTAAAATTCTGCCACCACATCTTTGAAAAGCTTCATAACTTCTCAGGCAATCGACCAGTTTTTTGCAATTTGTTGAACAATATACATATAAGTTTGTGCCTCTTTTAACGGAAACTGACCTTAAAATTAATTTTGTAAACTTCAATATTTGAATTATGAGAAGAATTACTTACATAAATGTTTTGTTCCCCAGCAAAAATAAAGTGAGAAATTCAAAGGGAAAAGTGAACAAATTACGAGGGAAAAAATTGTTCACGATAAGGGGAATTTTTTCGCTCGAACATTTTTTTCACGTTATTATTCTCCTATGAATTAATTTTTTTCATGGGAATTTTTCATGATCGCAAATACGTGAAAAGGGAACAAATTACGGGGGAAAAATTATTCACGATAGGGGTGATTATCTTATAATTAAAGTATTAGAATCAGAAAAGTTAGTTTCTAATGATAAAATTTTCTAATGGTGGCCACACCCGCTTAAGGTAAAGAGATATCGCATTACTGATCTTAATAGAAGAAGACTATATACCTACTAGGGTATTCCTTTAATCGGGCGTTTGCTTTAATCGGTTAATTGCTCGATTAATTAACCGAGGTTTTGGTTTAATCGGTTTATTTTGATCTTGATCGGTTAACCGATTAATAAAGTTTTTTTAAAAATTAAGTAATTTCAATAAATAAAAATGCATATATTATTTATTATTTTGAGCTTATTAGCAAAAAAAAACAGTAACATAACAAATATAACAATCCTTCAACTAAAAGGAGCAAACCAAAACATAATCCATAAATATGAAATACATAGTTTTTAATTAATTCATAATATGTGAGATCATTATATTAGTTATTGTTAGATAATATTATTAGTTATTTCAATAGTTTGAGATCTTATAAAATAATCTTTTAGACAAATAATTTGGTTTGAGTGTTTAGGATTTAGGCGATTCCTTTTTTTAGTTTTAAAAACATTAACTTGGAAAAATTGCTTTCATTTATCGTACATGTTGGAGAAATCAAAAGAAACCCATTAAACAAAATATCTAACACTTCTAATTGTTTTGGTTAATTCTGTTTAAAGATTGATATGATTGATATTCATATAAAAAGTACGTGAAACAAAACGCTGCTGAAAGCAAACACTTTCCAGCTAGCAATGTATGTACAATCGAATCTTTTAGGAATCAGCTCCAAGAGCAAAATTTTTCGATTATAAATAATACTCTCGTTGTGAGAAAATGGTACCCTACCGATGAATCACCTCAAAGAATCATTTGTGATACAATTTGCTGATTCCTTTTTAATCATATCAGTTTTAAATTAAACATATTTCGAAATCATTATTTTAACATATGAATCAATCCATGTTTAATCGCTCAAGTGATAAATAACTTTTTAATCTCAAAAGTACTCTGAAAAGGCTCATTCAGGTGATTTTAACAAAAACTTATCATCCAAGTGCTATCTGGGTTATTCAAAATAAAGATCACCTTTATTGTTTGTATGAAAAAATATTTTCTAAACACATTCCTTTTGAAGATGAGACGAAAAAAATAGTTAAAACACAAAAAAATATGTTATAATACCACAAAAAGTTCGAAATTTTGTTACATCGGTTAATCGACTGAAATTAACCGGCTTAATCGTTAATCGAAAATAGCCAATTTTAAATTAACCGATCAGTTAATTGCGTAGTATTCAATCGTTTAACGGTTAACCGAATGAATCCCCTAATAATGGGTGATCCAAGTAAAGATACTATTTTCAATAGCCTTTTTTTGACAGATCACGTGTGAGTCGTGTCATGCTGTCATGTTATTTTTGTTTAGTATTTTTTGGCATTTCATAATGGAAAGACTTACGCCTAAACAACGTTTACAAATCGTTCAACTTTATTACGAAAATTCACGTTCTGTGAGGAATGTGTTTCGTGCACTTCGCTCAACTTATGGTCAAAATAATCGGCCTACTTCGCAACACCATCACCCATTCTGAGACCCAGCGTTCATTATTGGATAATATTCGACCGAATAGACCACGTCCAGCACGCTGTGAAGAAAATATATCGGCCGAAGCTGAAAGTGTACACGAAGACCGTGGATAGTCAATTCGTCGCCGTTCGCAGCAACTCGGACCGTTATCGTGCCATGATAACCGACTATTTGATGCCTGAAATTAAAGCTCGTGATCTCAGCGACATTTGGTTTCAGCAAGACGGCGTCACTTCCCACACATCGCATCAATCAATGGATTTATTGAGAGAACACTTCCGTGAGTACATAATTTCACGTTATGGGCCGGTCGATTGGCCACCAAGATCGTGTGATATCACACCGTTAGACTTTTTCCTGTGGGGATATGTAAAGTCTAAAGTTTATGCGGACAAAACCGCTTCGATTCAGGCCTTGGAGGAAAAAATCACGCGTGTCATTCGCCAGTTACCAGTCGAAATGCTCGAACGAGTCATCGAAAATTGGACTAAACGGATAGACCACCTGCGACGTCGCAACGGCCAACATTTGAAAGACATAATTTTCAAAAAATAAATGCAAAAAAATGTTCTTTCAAATAATAATAAACATTCCCTATTAAATTTGAATTTGGTGTGTTTTTTTCTTTAATAAAGTAGGGAACCTCGAAATGGATCACGCTTTACCTACATAGAAAAAATTAACTGCCAGGCCCACAATGTCGACAAGAACATTTCTTTCGCATTTTTATATTGAAAACAATAATAAAAAACTAAAATTTGTTTTAGTTTTCAATTTAAATGTACGAAAGAAATGTTCTTGTCGACATTGTGGGCCAGGCAGTAAATATTTTCTCTAATCACCAAATTTATTCCAAATTCATAATATCAATCAAACAGCTTGTTGATTTTGCACCTATTACCAAAATGATTATATTCATTACTAAAACTTTTAATATTTTCAAATTTTTTTTTTTTCAATAATTTCAAACAATGTGTTAATTTATTAAATTAAATATTGACAATTCCCAATAACAATTCTACAAGTTTAAATTATTTTATTTTAAACGAAAAAAATCACTTTATATTTTTTAATATTTAATTAATAATAAACATTAGTTTTGTTTTATTCGACCTTTTCTTTATAGAGTTTCTATTTAATTAATATTTTAATTAAAAATTTATTTCAAAACAACCAGAAATTTAATTAAATCAAAATTATATTTTTATTTTTTTTTTCAACTAAAAAAATAATTGATTCAATTATTACATTAATTAAATTAAAATACTTTTTAAGCAACTTTTTTAATTGTAAAAAAACTACTGATAATTTTTTTCTGTGTATGCCTTTAATGTAAAATTAAAAATCGCTTCTGCTGATCATTTTGAAATTTTGAGTGAATACCCTCTTGTTGATTATGTGCGATATGATAATAATATAAAACACTGTAAAAACAAAACTGTTATAATCGTTTGAAGACCGATAACGAATTATTGCTCGTATACGTATTAAACTTATTATATGTTGTTCATACGCCATCAAATACACATACAACGAGATAACGAGATAAAAATGGTAATTAATCCGAATATCATATACAACTCGTCGTATTGAAAAGTGATGCATGAGCAAGTCAAAGAGGAGCACATAGTTAAATGAAAATGGAGTAGAATACAAGGTGAAATACAGGATCCCAAATCGGGTTAGATAAACGTTGTAAAGCTTGTAACTTGTGCAAATATTGACAGATATCAATTAACGAAACTTTGTGATAATCTATTATGAAAATTAAGAAATCTTATAAATAAAATTCCAGTTTACCTACTACTGGTTGAACTGTAGTGTATTTTACATCACCGATTTTTGACAGTTAACTCAAAAAATTAATAAAAATACAAGTGTTGCCATATTTTAAAGGAAAGCTTAAAGGAAAAACCACATAGACAAAATTAACATTGAAATTCCCAAAATAGTTTTACGAGGTAGTAAAGAAACCTGTTAGGTACGAACACGGCCAGATATCTCTTTGCAGAAATTACGGGCATTGGTACCAATTTGCTGTTTACCAAAAATTATCAGCGTTTGTGATTTCAAAAATCTATTTGTATGATTTATCATTGCATTTACTTTCTAACAGCTTAAATTCGGAATAAAACATTTTCAAATTCAGGTAAAAGATCTACATATTTAATGTCTTCGTAAGAGGTAAAAATGTGTGTTTTTAAAGCTTAAAATATAAATGTCAATCAACCGAGTTTTGCATGTAAATTCAATGAACACGATACAAAACAAGGCAATTTCAATACAGTTCAATACCGTACAGTAAAATTCAATACAGTTCAGTAGTTCCCTTATCGATCGGGAATGTTTTAAACAAAATTGGTCATTTTAAGGGAAAATAGGTGTTGCATAATTACACATATTTTCCCTTAAAATTATATGTGTATGTCTATGAAAAAAGGGTGAAAAGTTGAACAAAGTTGAAAAAAGTTGCAAGATTAGACGAGTATAAAAAAGTCGCACAAAAAGTCTCAGAGCATCAAAAAGGTTGCATATTGCAACTAAAGTCGCACAACGGTAACGCTGGATATAAAGAGATAAGCAGTTTAAAAATCTTTCGTATTTTTTAACTCCAAAAGATTATCTTTGTTTATTGACATGTACAAATTTTACTTTGCAAAAGTTGTAAAACTGTAAACCAAACTGTTCACTAATGTCTGGTCTGACACACGCAGAGAAAAAATATGGTTGGGCATGGTTACGGCAACAGCACTATGTCTTTTGTAACAATATATTGTTGTCGTACACAAACTTTTGTTATTTTTATTTAGTATCAACAATATTATAGTTACTGTAAGCATGTCAATGTTTATCGCAATTATAAATTTAAGTATGGTTCACTGAAAAATAATCATTTTTATGACAACTAAATAATGATAACTTTGAAAACATATTACATTCCTCACAACCATTTATTGATATTTAATAGCCATAACATGATAACTTTCTATACGTGTAGTCATAATATGCTTAACATGCAAACAAAATATCTGTACTCTAATAATATTTTGTTATCCCCATTTGTGAAATATTTTTGCATCATTTGTGTCGTTTGTTTTGCTTATAGAATTATTTGTTATTATTTGTTGTGGTTAAACAATTTAAAAAAAAATACCTATTAAAAAAACCAAGTTTAAAGAAATTGTAGGTAGATAAAAAAATTGTAAATTTTAATATTCTTTGAAAATGGTCCAAAAATATTGACCATTTATAAATAATTGCGTACTCATAAAAATGTATTTATGATTAATTAGACGTTTTAAAGGAAAAATTGCTAAATTTGTATTCATAAACGAAAAATAGTCTATTAAACTTTTAATAAACCATTTATAAAGTAAGAAAATTTATTGTAGGATTAACCCTTCTTTAAAACAAATATAAAATGACATTTTGATTAATGCTTGCATTTTATGATATTTTTTTTTTTTGGGAAATATGTTAAAAAAATAATGGAAAAAGTGTTTTATTTATTAATATGGACACGCTTAATACATTTTAAACTTTTTTTTTTTTTTTTTTGAAAAACCAATTTAAAGTTATATTGTTAAATTGTTTATATGATTAAAACTAATAAGTTCAGGGGTAAATGCCGATATTCTCTTTAATTATTTATTAAATAATTGCAATTAGTTTTTTTTACGTTTTAAACGGCGAATTGTTGTTCAAAAATAATAAAAATAAATAAAATAAGCAAATATCATAATAATATTGATGTTAATAAAAATTAAAAAAAAAAATGTATTCGAAAACTTTTTAACGTATATTTAAAAAATAGGTTCAAACAAACATTTTTATAATACCTTTCGGCAAAATTTCCTAAGAAACTAAATATTTTAAGAATAATTTTTAAGATCTTAAATTATAAGAAATATATATTATTTATAGAATAACATGTGAACCGAATAGAAGTTTAATGCATCACTCGCAATAAATTGGCAAAAAAACGTAAAGGAAGTTGACATACTTAAACACAACATCGCTACAAACTGTTAATAGTTAAACAGCTGTTATTGTACGCTTATGAAAACAAATTTTTATAAGAGGTTTTTAAGGCCAAAAGCGTTTGATAGTTATTACATACTATAAGCTTAACCCTTAAATGCATAGGGTCTCAGATCTTTGCGCAAAATATGTATTATATGTAAACCGACAAAAAAATAATAACTGCGTTTAAATTTTTCAAAAAAAATAATTTATGTTAATTTTATGAAGAAAAAATTAGTTGTATCTTTTAAGATACACTATGCACTCCCCGCATAGAGAAAAATTATAAGAAAAACCATGACTGGATTCGATTTTATTGACAAAAATCTTTTTTTTTTTAATAATTTTTATATATACCAAAGTATATATATTTATATGTATATACATATATATATATATATATGTATATATATATATATCGAAGCAAATGTCAAATCGGTACTTCTCTACGGATGCACAACCTGGAAAGTTACGAATATTATTACCCACCGCCTACAAACATTTGTCAACCGCTGTCTCAGAAGAATTCTTCGCATTTTCTGGCCTCGGACAGTCTCTAATGCCGACCTGTTAGTGCAGTCAAGACAGATTCCGATAGAAATTGAAATACGGAAGCGCAAGTGGCAATGGATTGGTCATACACTACGACGAAACGACGACAACGTGGCCAAACAGGCACTTCGATGGAACCCATTTCAACAATCTGGCCGGCAACCTGGCAGACCACGTACAACGTGGCGACGTTCCACCGAAACTGAGATGAACAGTCTTGGCCTATCTTGGAACGAGTTAAGATCAACGGCACAAAATCGTGTCCGCTGGCGATCAGCTGTTATTGGCGCCCTATGCTCCAATGGGAGTTAGAGGAACACATATATATATATATATATATATATATATATATATATATACTATATAATATATATATATATATATATATATATGAGGAGCCGCAGAACAAAACGTACTTTTTCACACATTTAAAATTTTTGGGAAATTGAGGATTATTTATTTCGACCCCTTAAAAAACTGCATGAGCCTGGAAATGGAAACAAGTTTTTTGCTTACCAAAAGATGAATCAAACTGCCGTAAGTCAACACATTAAATGTCAAGGATGTTTAATATCAAATTAATTTTATATCGAAAAAAGTACGTTTTGTTAAAAAAAAATAAAAAAAGTACGTTTTGTTAAAAAATATAGAAAAAGGAACGTTTTGGTGTGCGTTTTTTTAGACGATAATAATTTGACTGAATGTTTTTTACCTGAACCATTAAAGTAAAAAATAAATAAAAAATAAGTAAAATGAAAACTTTATTATATTATTTCAAATTAAATAGAAAACTAAACAATTCTTTTTTATAATCATTAAGTTATAGATTTTAAAGTTATTAAGTATAATACTTTTTAAGTATAATACTTTTTTCCCAACGTCGTTTTCAAAATGTTGAAATAAAACTCGCAATATTTACTTTTTTTAGCATTTTTAAATTTTTGTTTTTTACGTATTCTCATATTTAAATTTTCTACAGATTCTTTTAATTCTTTCATGTTTTAATTATACTATTGTATTAATTTTTTTTTCATAACACTCATTCACCAAACAATAGTTAAATTATTGCAATTATTGGTGGATATTCCTGAAAACGCGTCGAAGAAATAAAAATTTACATTAAAACAAAAGCAAAGTTTAATAAATAGTTTTTGTTTGTCAAACATTTCTAAATTAAATATATATACATGAGAATTTTGACGCGTTTCTCTCTTAAAAAACGGTAAATTGTATGATAAACACAAAAAAATTTCTTAAACTTTATTTTTGTTTTAAAGAAAATTTTCACTTTTTCAACAGTTAATTTTAACGAAAATTAAATGACATAAATAAACGTCAAACAAATTAAGAATATTAAGAAATGTTATGTTATTAAAACAACTACTCGAAGAAATGGCAAAAACAATGAAAAAAGGACGTTTTGAAAAATAAAAAAGAAAAATGTACGTTTTGTTATGCATCAATTTGTTTAGAACCCATTTTCTTGGTAAAAAAAAAAAAAAAATATGCTAACTAGATTTTTTCTTAAAGATTTCAAACCAAATATTATAAAAACATCAAAAAACCAATTTGTAAAAAAATGCGAAAAAGTACGTTTTGTTCTGCGGCTCCTCATATATACTATATAATATATAGATATAAGTAAAAATAGAATTATTTATTTATTAATTATATTCTTACGTAATTAACCGAGCAATAGTAACTAAGACATTCAGCCCGTTGTAGTAAAACAGACCACAGTTTCTGTCGGGAATCGAACCCGTACCCCTCGCATTAATATACTAGCTATCTACCAACAAGCCGAAAGAACCCTCAACAATATAAGTAATAAATATATATGTATAAGAAAAAAATGTATACAAATATTCATAACAATTGGTTTTGATAATTAAAAATCACTTATTTGTTATCAGTCGTATGACATGAATTTAGTTCAGGTTTACTGCCACACAACTTCGTGTGACCTACACAACCCGGAATTTTGCATCTTCCTTGCCAAGGTCCAGTTCCGTTAAGTTCCGTCTAGTCTTTGGGAGACGGAATATGCAAATTCGGTATACTTTTTTTTTTTTTTTTGATTTAAGTTTGGAGGCATGGTCGTTCCAATTTTAAATCTATATATCTTAGCTTTTATTCCTGGTTGGTCTTGGATATTTCTGTTATAAAGAATGAAGGCATTGATGCATGCCATGTCTAATATATGCTAAAGTTATCTGTTTGTCCACTTCCTGCAATTCAGAGCTATTTTGTGGTGGCTCATGGAACTGTGCAATAGATCTAAGCCCTCTCCTCATATTTCCATTGTAGTCCTCCACAATCTGCGGACAAGCAACCATTGTAATTTTGCTCTACTTTTTGTCAAATCTACGAACAGAAACATTTTTATTTGGCACAATTGAGGAAAACGCTGGCTTAGTTCCTATATATGTTGAAATTAGATTGACAGATTTTGTATCTTTTCATGAAATATAAGTTACATATATTTCGTTTAATTAAATTTACGAAGTTTTGTCATGCTAAAAAACAAACTGTTAATCTAAATCAGCATACCGTACGATTTCTTCACAAAAAAGTTTTCTAAGCTCTCTGGGAATAAATAACTCCAAACTTGATAACGATTTACTAATGACTAAATATCTTTAGGGAGAGAGCTATCTCCTCTAAATTCAACTTCTTGACTGCGAAATTGTAAACTACCATGTTCCCACATTATTTTCGCAAATTCTTAAGACCTGGGTTCTACATTTATTTATATTTTGAAGTTTTGAAGGAAATAAATTGAATTTCAAATAACTTGGTAAAATGTCCTGCGAATGTATATAAAAGTTTTGGAAGTTTTTGAGGCAATGTCAGACATTAAAACAAATTCTATTGGACCTGATGATATTCCAATAAAATTTTTGAAAATTATATTTCCCATGATTTCTCGGCAATTTACCTATCTAATAAATTCCATAATTACGTCTTCATTATTTACTAGACTATGGAAAATTGGGCGTGTTATACCAATACCTAAAATAAGATCACCTCGAGAAAATTCGGACTTTCGGCCAATAAGTATATTGAATGCCAGTTCTAAAGTACTAGAAATCTTAATGAGAAAACAGATGCATGAATATTTAAGCGGAAGAAAGTTAATAAACCCATTCCAATCTGTTGTATAAGTAACATACTTATGTCATGTCACTGGTATGACATAACTACTAACCTGTAGCTAGGTATATACGAATATTGTATCACTAACATGAAGTCGGTAACCAGTATTTTAATCTTGTATTATGACCGCCATCTTTTTATGATACTTAATAAAAGAGCACTTTTGGTTTAACACAACATGGTGTCAGAAGTGAGCGGTTGTTAAAAGAATAAAAAAAAGAGACATTGGAAAAAATATAAATAAAATAAAATAAATAAGTTATATAAGACTTGGTGGGCATATAAAATTACAATGCCTGGTGATGAACAAAAGTCAGCGGCCTCAACTCAAATGAGGTCAGCCGAAGGTGGACAATTTTTTGCAACCACACTACAGCCAATTAATTTAAAGTCTGCTAATCTGGCTAAAGAGTGGAAGTTGTGGTATGCACAATTTAGAATCTTTATGACGGCTTCTAATTTAGAGATGCAACCAGATCGGCGTAAAGTGGCTTTGCTTTTGCATCATCTGGGTACTGAGTCCCTAGAAATTTTTAATTCCTTTAATGAGGACATGGACACTGTGACATACGCAAAATTGGTAGAGAAATTTGAAAATTTCTTTATCCCAAAGGTGAAAATTGCAATGGAGCGTCACAAATTTTTTATATGCAAACAGCAGCCTGGTCAAACAATTGACGAATATGTGACAACTTTAAAGAATTTAAGTTTAAATTGTGAGTTTGGGGGCTTACGTGAAGATCTTGTCAGAGACATCTTTACGTGTGGCTTGTCGTCCAGAATGGGTAACATTCGAGAAAGGTTATTGGCAGAGGGTGGTATTCCTTTATATAAGGCTATTGAAATTGCCAAATCTATAGCACTGGCTAAGGAGAACGTGCTAAAACTAGAAGACACGCATGAAGATGAACCCGTTGTCAGTGTGATTCGAAAGAAGAACTTCAAATCTACAGTCTACAGTAGGCAACAGACTTCTTGCAACCGGTGTGGTCAGACGCACAAGAACAGGTGTCCTGCAGAAGGGGCCAAATGCCATGGTTGTGGAAAAATTGGTCATTTTGCAAAAATGTGTTTCACGAAACGGATCGTAAAAAATGTAAGCATCAATGAACATGGCGACTGTGATGGCGATGGTGAAGAAGAAGATTTGTTTATTGGCTCCCTTTCTAAAACAACAAAAGAAACAACAACGGAATGGAATATTGAGGTTAAGGTTGAAAAGAATAAACTGGTATGTCAAATAGACACTGGGGCACAAGCCAACATTATTTCAATAGAAACTTTAAACAACTTATATGCTAAGAATTTATTAAAGAAGACAAAGGTCAATATTTTTACTTTTAGTGGCGAAAAATTGTCAGTCTTAGGGACAATCGACTTAAAAGTAGTTTATGAAAGTCAAACTCATGTATTAAAATTTTTTGCTGTAAACATGAAATGTAAAAATATTATCGGCCTTCAGTCGGCTATAGACATGAATTTAGTGAAAAATGTAAATTTTTTTATCATTGAATAATAGTACTGAAAAATACTCTGATGTTTTTGATGGTCTTGGTCTTTTGAGAGGCGAATGTAATTTAAAGATAAGGGATGATGTTTCTCCTGTAGTTGATCCACCTAGAAAGATTCCATTTAAATTGTATGATGCATTAAAAACTGAATTGAGTAGAATGGAAAATTTACAGGTGATCACAAAAGTTAGTGAACCAACAGAGTGGGTGAGTTCGATTGTTCTGGTATCAAAACCAAATGGAAATTTAAGGCTTTGCTTAGATCCCAGGAATTTGAATAAGGCCATATTGAGGCCGCATTTTCCTTTTCCCAATACTGAAGATTGTAAAGCGAAACTGAGTGGTTCAAAATTTTTTACTTCACTTGATGCTAATAGTGGATTTTGGATGGTCCCATTAAATGAACAATCTTCTAAGTTATGTACTTTTAATACGCCTTTTGGCCGCTACAGGTTTTTAAGATTGCCTTTCGGAATTAACGCTGCACCGGAAATATTTCATGCGGAAATGGTGAAATTGTTTAGTGACATTCCAGGGTTGATAATTTACATAGATGACTTTCTGATTTATTCGTCCACTGAAGAGGAACATTTAAAAATTTTAGAAATGGTTTTTCAAAGGGCAAGAGATGTTGGATTGAAATTTAATAAATCCAAATGTAAGATTTTTAGGAAAGAGATAAAGTTTTTAGGTCATGTATTTAGCGAATTTGGAGTAAAACCTGACGAGGATAAAGTAAATTCTATTGTTCATATGTCGAGGCCGCAAGGGGTTAAAGAATTAAAGAGATTTTTGGGCATGATCAATTATTTAGGATCGTTTATAGAGAATTTGGCTGCGAAGAATAAGAATTTGAGGGAACTTCTAAAAAATGATATTGAGTGGCACTGGTCAAAAGCTCATGAAACAGAATTTGAGAATCTTAAAAGAGAAATTACAAAGTCGCCCGTGTTGACATATTTTAACCCGAATAAAGAGCTAACCTTGTCCGTTGATGCCTCTAAATATGCACTGGGTGCTACTATAATGCATGGAAAAAATCCCATTGCATATGCATCAGCCTCCTTAACGGAATCTCAGAAAAACTACGCACAGATAGAGAAAGAATTATTTGCAATTCTTTTTGGTTGCACTAAATTTCATCAATTCGTCTATGGGTCGAGAATTTTGGTTGAAACGAACCACAAACCGTTAGTCAGTCTATTTGAGAAGCCTCTCTATAAAATTCCTGCAAGGCTTCAAAGATTTATGTTGCGCTTACAATTATACAATCTTTCTGTAGTATACAAGCCCGGAAAGGACTTACTAATAGCTGATACGCTGTCTAGAGCACCTCTTGTAGAAAACACATTAACTGAAATGGATTCGGAAAGCAAGCTTCATTGCAATTTTTTAGCATCTTACCTAGAGATTCCATTTGCAAAGCTTGATCTTCTTAAAGAACATACAGAAAATGATGAGACGTTTCAAAAGATTTTAATGTATGTTATTAACGGATGGCCTAGAAGCAAAAAGTCTGTTGAACCAGATGTAATGCCTTATTTTAAGATTAAAGATGAGATTTCAGTTTTAGACGGTATTTTATTAAGAAATCATCAAATTCTTATTCCGAAAAGTTTACGTAGCTCAATTTTATCAAAAATTCACGAGGGGCATATGGGAATACAAAGATGCAAGGACTTGGCTAGACAGTCAATTTACTGGCCTAATTTGTATAATGATATTGAGAATGTAGTTTCAGGCTGTGAATCTTGTATGCGGCATCAAAATTCGAAAACGAAATCTGAGATCATTCCTCATGATATTGTAGACATTCCCTGGCATAAGCTGGGATGTGATTTATTTGAATTTAATAAGAAAACATATTTACTTGTGGTGGACTATTATTCAAAATACATTGAAGTGGAATTACTTAATTCAGGCTACAATAGTTCTCAGGTTATAAATAAATTAAAATCAATATTTTCAAGGCATGGGATTCCACATATTTTAGTAGCCGATAATGGTCCTCCCTATAATTCTAAAGAGTTTAGAGAATTTTGCGAAAATTGGGAAATCGATCACAAAACATCAAGTCCATATTTACCAAGGTCAAATGGGTTAGCGGAACGATCTGTTCAGACAATAAAGAAATTATTTTTGAAATGTAAAGAGAGTCATTCGGACCCATATGTAGCGTTGCTTCAATATAGAACAACACCAAGAGGCGAGTTACCTAGTCCAGCAGAACTATTAATGTCAAGGTCATTAAGAACGAAAATTCCGTCTTTGATAAAAAAATTTTGAACCAAAAGTTATTGATAAAGTTGAATAAAGAAAACAATTAAACTCGAAAATTAAAAAATATTCAGATCTTTATAACAGAACAGCCAGGACTTATAAATCTGTTCAAGAGGGAGATTCAGTTATGTTCAAGAAAACACCTACAAGTTGTTGGTTTCCGGGTCAAATTATAGACTCATGTAAAGAACCCAGATCATTTATAGTAAAGGACCAAAATGGCGCACTTTACAGAAGAAACCAGGACCATATAAAGAAAACATTACAAGGTCGGATATTCGAGAACATAGCGGACAAAGTGTCTACAGAAAATAATAAGACTGATAATGAATTAGTAGCCAATACAGATAGTGATTGTCAAGATTATATGACAAGAAAGGGTAGAGTAGTAAGAAAACCCAGAAAATTGGATTTGTAAATAATCCTTATTTGTCTTTAATTTTAGTTAAGTCAAAATTCCTATTTATCCACACATACTATAATAACATTGTATTAGACTTATTAAACCTTTACTGATCCTGTATACATATTTTAATTTTAAACCTCTTTATATTGTAAAATCGTAATATTTTTATGTAAGATTAATAAAAGGAAGATGTTGTATAAGTAACATACTTATGTCATGTCACTGGTATGACATAACTACTAACCTGTAGCTAGGTATATACGAATATTGTATCACTAACATGAAGTCGGTAACCAGTATTTTAATCTTGTATTATGACCGCCATCTTTTTATGATACTTAATAAAAGAGCACTTTTGGTTTAACACAACAGTTTTAGAAGAGGTTACAACACTACGGGCTTGGTATTAGATATATCTGAAAATATACGTGCTAACCTTGACAAGTCCTTGAGTTCGCTGTTAATTTTCCTAGATTTTAGTAAAGCATTTGACTCAATATGTCACAGACTTTTATGCACTAAGCTTCAAAATAACTTTAATTTTGCTTGGTCTTCGTTTCGTTTGGTTCGTTCGTTCCTTAATGGCAGACTTCAATATGTTGAGTCTGGAGGTAGAAAATCTCGTGTTCGGAAGGTTGTTAGAGGGGTAACACAGGGATCTATTTAAGGACCTCTTTTATTTACAATATACTTGGAAGATATTTATAGTGTTATAAAGTTCTGCAAGTGTTATACATACGCGGATGATATTCAACTACTAGCTAATGACTCTACCTTTGGTACAAATTATCTTGAGTCGAATGTGAATAATGACCTTAAACTCATTGCAGAATGGGCAGAAACTAACTATTTAAATCTGAATCCTAATAAGACTAAAGCCATGTACTTTTCTAATAATGTAGTTCTGCCTAATATATATATAACTGATACAAGTATACAGTTTGTATCTCATCACAAGACTTTAGGTATTTATATAGACACACAATTGGATTTTTCCTATCAGATAAATTTTATAATATCGAGAATAACTTTGTTTTAATCGTATAGTTAGATATATCTGTCGCCTAGGGTATAGAGAACACATTTCTGGTCATGTGCTAACTATATTAGGTTCTGACTTTCAGAGCTTTATTAATTTACGATTAATGCTTCAATTTTATAAAATTGTAAAGTATGGCAAACCTTCTTATCTTTTTGAAAAGTTTAATTTTGGTAGGTCGTCTAGAATCAACAGTATTATTTGTCCAAACCATTCTACCTTGTATATGGCAAGGTCTTTCCTAGTTAGAGTTGCGAGAATATGGAACAACTGCCTTCCAAATAATGAGAGGAATTTTACTAAATCTATTAAGGAATTTAAGAAGACTGTAAAGCAATATTTGTAACGTTTTGTATTTGCTGTTACTAACTCAACAAAGAACTGCAAATTATATAAGCAATTTATAACATATGATGCTACTTAGCTTCAATAGTTGTTGTAGGGTTAGATGTGTAATGGCAGGATAGTGTAGGATGTGAAGTGTATATTCCCTAATGTGTATTGGTCCCTATAGCCCTTATTTTGTTTAAATAGCTGTTAGGGTACCAGCTGATTTGCAAGGCGTTCAAAGGAACTGCCGAATTTGGATGAGTCTTTAAATTAAAACCAGGCAAGTTATTGCCGAATTAAGTTATTAATTTTAAGTCTAATTTATTTTCAATTTACTGGTGCTTATATACTATACATGAGATTTTAACTTAACCGTTCTAACTTAGTTTAATTATTTACATCTTTATGTTTGTCTTTGTCAGTCATATGGAGATATCAATATATCGTAACAATAACAAACTCTCTCGCCAATCAGAATGTTGCAAGTTGGAATGCACTCAATTCTCACTCAATGAAATTTCATTCACTTACATTCCGATTGTCGTCATTTGTTTATACCGTTATTTGATACTTAAAATACCCTACTCTATATAAGTTGGTAAGTGTTGGTTTAAGAGTAGTTTAAGGGTATGCGGTGGCGACTTACGTGGTACACTACATTGTGCAAAAAGGGGGGCAAATATAGAAATACTTTAAACAAATTAAATTATTTTATAAAATTTATAATGTATAGTCATAGTGAATTTCTAGATTAATTAGGCCTTATAGGCTTGTAATCAATTTGAATTTTTAATAAATAAAAATAAAAAAAAGCAGCCTGTGTAAAAATATATTTTTTTTATACAAAATTTTTCTTTTCAAAAACAAACATAGTAGCGGAGTTTGGTGTTCTATGCAAATAGCCTTGTGAAAGAGCAAATGCAAAATATCGAAGCTCTTTTGTTAAATCTAACAACAAAATGCACAGAGTTTTCGTTAGATTTCATAAAAGGGTTACGATCAGTTTCATTTACTCTTTCGCAAGACTATTTGCACCAAACACTGAATTCCGCTAGTGTACAAAAAAATATGGAACATCAGCAGTTAGTGCGGAGTGAATAGTGTATATTGAAAGATACAACCACTTAAAGTGATTTTAAAACTAAAGTTGTGGTGATATTTGTTTAAAAATTTTTAATTCATCAAAATACACCATAGTCGACAATATATATATAAATTTTGGTTAAATTAAAATCAAACATTACTAATAAAATGCGACTTTAAGTTTGACTATTTCTAAAAATGTAAGAATTTTGAAATTTTGTGTTTCCGTTATCTAATTGCTCTAAATTGAAAGTTGGTGAATAAATCTTGATACAGTTTGTTTATTATTTTCCTTTGTTTGGCAAAAAATTAAGAAATTGCATTGTTTTTCCCGGTTGTATCTTTAAAGATACAGTATGCATTTAAGGGTTAAAATAATAACATGAACATGGCCGATTATGTAAAAAGTAGCATCATATTATGATGTGAATTATCTGCAACAGTTTTACGTTAAGGTTGCCAGTATGTAAATAAGTATAAATATATATTAAAAATATTTTTCGGTTTTAGATTTAATCTACATATTATTATGATTAACATGATAATAATATGATTACTTCTTAACTTATTATGATTAACATGATAATATTATGATTAAATTATAATATGATCTAATAAAAACAAATTAGGATAAAGGAAAAAATACTTAGCGAATACATTTGGTTATAATATGATTTAGTAAAAATCTTAATATGTTGACTACAATCATGAATGTTAACATAATATGTTGCTCTTAGAATAAGTTAACCACAACCATGTTTTTTCTTTGCGTGCAACCGTTTGACAGCTTTTTTACCCTTACAGAAAAACTAAGCCTTAAAATAGTTATATTCAAAAGGCGTAAATCCAAAAAAGAATATAGTGTGTATGTATGTTTTATTGTGTTTATATATTTTCAAAAATCATTCTGGTATCATGTTTTATTGTTTCTTTCTATGATGCACCTAAATGCGTTTCCTTTATTTTGCTTTGTATTTATAACAACAATTTCAATGATTGACAATGCAATTTTACACTGTCTTTTTCTGAGATTAAATGCAAAGCAATTTGACATGTAAATCTTGACAGGAGCACAAATATAAAGTGATTTTACACTTTTATTATAAAACTTTAGAAACACTACCATGAAGAAGGAAATAAAATTACTGCCTGTTCAACAATATCG
This sequence comes from Pollenia amentaria, assembly GCA_943735925.1. Taxonomy (NCBI): domain Eukaryota; kingdom Metazoa; phylum Arthropoda; class Insecta; order Diptera; family Polleniidae; genus Pollenia; species Pollenia amentaria. Next base: position 189,407,765 of record OX031008.1, on the reverse strand, counting down.
AACGTTAACATTCGCATATAAAATTGAGATTAAATACACTCATTTTTAAAAGTATTTTCCATATAAAATTCCATGCAAACGTTTACGTTCGAAATTGCAAACAGGCATTTAATTATTTTTAAAGACTTAACAATTGAACATACAAAATTTATTATAAAATATATTGACTGTTTAAATATTTTCATGGTGTTAGATATTAGAGATCTCTCTTGGGATACATGTAAAGCCTTTTTTACTATGCGAAAAAATCGAAAATTATTTGGATTTCCTTGCGACTACGCACTTTAAATACTAAAATAAAAGTAATAATAATAGAAAGGTAATGTTATATAGAAAAATATGCATTGCGGAATATTAATATAGAATCTTCACTTAAAGTAGAATATGTATAAAAATCAGGCATGCGACTTAAATTGATTGGTTTCAAAACGATCGATTTCGAAAGGTGTAGTAATTCCGAGCAATTTTAAAGTCCATTTCTGATTTATAATCTTAATATTTTTTTCAAATAGCCTTAACATATAGAATAAAAAATTAAACTAAAAATATAAATAAATAAAAACAAAGAGAAAAATGTATAAGAAATGAGTTTTTAGAGATATTAATAGTGTTCAGTAGTTATTTGTTTAAAATCGTATCCTTTTTAAAATCGATTTTCATCACACTTCCGATTATATATGAGAGATCTGAAAAGGGACTGTGAATATTTCTAAATATTTATAATTACTAAATATTGTTTCTATAGTTTCGTCACAATTTCAGTATTACAAATCAATAGACAAAAAAAATGTATTCTGATCAAGTTTGAATCCAGCCTTCATTTTATGGGGGTCACATATTGGTAGTTCAGTTGGAACAGTTTTTAGATTCAATAAAAATACCAGCACAGAAAAAAATATTAAATTTCTCCTATCACCAAATTTGTTCTAAATTGATAATATCAAGCAAACAAGTTGTTGATTTTGCTTCTATTACCAAAATGATTATATTGATTACTAAAAGTTTTGAAATTTTGAAAAAATATTTTCAATAAATGATATTTTTAATTTTAATTAAAAAAGTGATCAAAAAACTTTGCCATATAAAACAATGTGGTAATTTATTTAAATAAATATTGTAAATTCCCAACAACAATTCTACATGTTTAAATTTTTTTATTTTGGTATTTAATTAAAATTTTAATTGAAAATTTATTTCAAAACAACTAAAATGTTAATTAAATCAAAATTAAAATTTTAAATTTTTTCAGCTAAAAAAATTATATTGAGTCAATTATCACATTAATTAAATTAAAAGACTTTTTAAACCATTTTTTTAATTGATAAAACACTTTTTTCTGTGAGGGCTGTGGAGTTAGAGTCGAAGTTGAAGAGTCGGAGTTGAGGTTTTTGTACCGGAGTCGTAGTCTTAGTATTCACAAAAACTCGCGACTCCGACTCCAACATTTTTTGGCATAAAAAATAAAACAAAAAAAATTCTAATAAAATAAAAATTCTTCGAAATTATCGATGCGATATTTTAAATATGAACTTAACATTTTTACAGAATCATTTTCTTGCTATATTTAACCATTTAAAAGCTACTGCATTAAAAACACGAGAGCTATATATTATTAATTATTCTTTATAAAAACGGACGTCAGTATAAAAATTGGTTCCGGTTACAACCAATTGGACAACAATCAGACAGTGGTTTGCTTTTGTTTTTAGCAATTTGAGCTGACTTGAATAAAATATTTTGATTCGAAACAGTTTATGCCGAACTAAAATGATTTTCACGAGGGGAATTTTTATTAGATCCAGGGTTAATTATGAACTAGTCATCCGAAATCCTGTAGAGTGATTACTGTGATTAAAAATCTAAATAAAAACAAATTTAGTTTAAAGTGCTTTTTGGAAGGCTGCTTAATTTGGAATCTAAAGTAAATATAACCGATACTTAAACATTTGCATAATATAATTTCTGACCGTATGAACAAAAATTTTATCAAATTTTACCACAATATAAATACATATATCTGCTACGGTTTAAGGCGCATTAAAATAATTTCCCAGAGAGAACATCATATTGGAAATTATATGGTAAATTATGGACCGAGCTTCACGAAACCTAATAATGTGATTTTTAGTCCTATAAATCTTTGGCGTACCAAATTGTATTACAATAGCATTATTTATTACGTGTTTAAACATACTAAACTGTTTTCCGAAAGTAGCGGTTATATGCGGCCTAGGGTAAATTATGGACCGATCTTCACGAAAGGTTTAAGTATGATTTCTAGCCTTATAAAACTTTGAAGTACCAAATTTTATTATGATAGCAATATTTGTTATGGACTTAGGCGTACTAAACTATTTTCCAAGTGTATGGTTTATATTGGGCCTATTGTAAATTATGAACCGATCTTTACGAAATTTGACAGTGTGATTTCTAGTCCTATAAAACTATGACGTAGCATATTTTAATATGAATAGCAATATTTACTACGGCTTGTGACGTGCAGTATAATTTCCAGTCATTTAGAACGAGTTTGTGCAATATCTTACATCACGCCGTGCATTATGCCACCCACCGTTTATGTTAGTTTTTGTAACAAAATTTTGATTCATAACTCTGATCTTACTGATCAGATTTTGCTGGATTTCAATCCCAAACTGCTTACGATAACCAGAAGCAGTTTGACACCAGTATTGTTCTTATCTTTTGAGTTTTTCGTAAGTTAGCGTGTTTTCAAGAGACGGAAAGACAGATGGACATGGTTAAATCGACTTAGAATTACTAAAAAAAAACCAGAATATTTATATTTGATTGTTTCTTAGAGGCACAATTAAATAGCTTCACACGGAATGACAAAAAGTTGGAGTCGGAGTTGCAGTCGTGAGTAGGAGTCGCACTTAAAAAATTTTAGCGTTTAGAGGCGGAGTCGGAGTTAGTACCTTTTTCTGACGACTCCACAGCCCTGATTATTACAAAAATATTTTTTAATTAAACAGTATGGCTGAGTTTCAAAATATCGTCTAATTTTGCAGTCGAGGTCAAAAATGTATTATCAAGTTTAACAATGCACAATTTGTTTATTATACAGCTATCGATAACTTTTATGTACTAAGCTTTGGGACAGATGACATTGTAAAATTCTATTTTGGAACTGACGTTTTGGACCTCAGCCTTTTTTTTAGTTTAAGTACATAAACACAATTTTTTTTTTATTTTCAATTAACAAATTTAATTTCTTAACTCTGACCTTTCGCGAAACGAGTTATGACTTCGTTCACTTGTGTACGTAGAGATTTGCAAGTCCAGTTAGGTGATCTTCTGCCATTTATGGCTTAAACCAAGCTAAGCGCCTCCTCAGTGTGAAAAAGGTACTCATGCAGTGGCTACACAGAAGCAAAATTGTTTTCTTGTTACAGAAGTTGATGGGATTCACCATCCACTTCCGATATTCGTTAGTTTTGACTAACCTCGAGAACTGCCAATTTGCAATATATAGCCATTTATGAGATGTTAATCACTTCCCGCGACTTTTGGTAGGAGTCCACAACCAGAACTTGGTCCCCAAAATTTACTTTGCCGAACCACCGAGGGATAGTGACTTACTTGGTTCTAGATAGGATCTCTAGTCAGCCGCCATCGCAAGATGTGATGGTTTTTTGAGATTGTCAATTTTCGATTTTTTGCCAAATCACAAGTATTGACAATACCTGATTTCCCGGGGAATGAACAGCAAGAGCTGAAACATCCTTAAAGTAATCCCTACAAACCCCTGGGGGGACTATTATAGGGCATTTTATTTCTTCATCTAATTGCCATGCTGTAGGTATCACTTCCAACATATACCTTGCATTAAAACTCTTAATTCGTTTTCGAAAATTGTATGCCGCTTAGAATACTGGTAGCGTATACTTAATAAATTTTTATAAATATTTTATTAATCATACGCATACTTTCTAAAAAGGACGAACAATATTTTTTTTAAACACATTGAAATTTTTTCTTAGCCAATAAAAATTCGTTATTCTTTTTTTTTAATTTCAAAATTAACCAAATCAAAAGTTAATGTATGCGCTCATAAAAATTCATTTCAGGGAAGATGAAAAAAAAAATTTATAAAACAGTATGAAAATGTCTCCAACTTTGCGAAAGAATGCTCGTGAAAGCGAAAATGAACATCCATGAATGAATGAGTTTGCATGCATGTGTTTGTGTGTACAAAAGATGTATGCGATATTTTACAAGGTTATTTTAATTTCATACATAAATTGTTTCAACCATTTTTTTTCTTCTTCTTCTCCATGTTCTACACAAAAATGTTACTTCCTTCCCAGGGAATACTGACAGTATGCAGTAAAAGCTGTAATATGTCTTCCTAGGATGCAGTTGTGTGGCAACAAATATGCCACACGTTGATGTTATGTGTGTGACCAAGTGTGTATGCTGAAAAGTGCCTGCATTTGACACTCATGTATTTGGATTTACAAACACAATGTTATTTTGCAAATGTTTTTGAATGTTTGCTGGTGAGTTTTCTAAAGTTTATTTGCGACAAATTCACACACACACGCACTCTCATAAGGCAGAAAAAATATCATGTGTTAGCAAAATTTACATATTCACTGGGATTTTGTTTGTGCGTGCATGAGTGTGTTAGTTTTTTTAAGGTCCTATTTTGCATTTTTCCTTTTATTTTTTTTAAGCACAGTGGAGTGAAAATGTGAAAATTGCTTCAAGTTATAACATCAAAAAGTAAATTAATAATATTAAATAAATTAAAGTTTATGTTATAAAAAATTAAGAAAATTTATTTCAGAAAATATTATTTGAAAAAAGTTTTTGTCAATGGTAGATTATTTTTCTCAGATAGTATATGAAACTATTAAGAATATATTGCATACTATGGATTTGTATTCCTTTTACAATAACATAGTTTTAATTGTAGTAAAAATGGAATACTTAGTTCTGATTTTGAGATTTGTTTAAGGCTTTCAGCCACTTTCTCAGAAGCCACTTCTTTAAATTGTTGTCCATCCTTCAAAGGTGATCATTTAAATGTTAGAAACTATAAAACCTTCCGAAAAGAGAAGACTAAGAATTAAGGATTGCGGTCGAGTCGGTTGTCATGACCCGCTAGCCAACACCAGTAACAGCCACTGCTTGAACAGCCTCATTTAAAAAAAAAATATTATCCAACTTCACCAAGCAGCGACACGTTGTCTAAGCACTTGGTACTCGTCAACCATGTGTAGATTTGCCAAGCTCTAAATATGGAAATTTTGGCGATTAAAAAAGCTTCAGATAATTTTTCTCAAAATTAAACTAAAATACACTTGTTTAAAAACTAAACCACAAATCAATCGTGTAATGAAAAATTTTACTAACCCTTATCTGTCGACTGTCAAACTGTTTAACTACAATTTACTGCGCATATAGCGGGACATTTTTAGACACCTTTTATTTAATGGGATAAGAAAAATGCTAAGTTCATTTATCTGTTCAACCTACTTACACAAACAATTAATAATTTCTTCATTTAAGGCGACCAGTCTATAAAAAATATCCTGAAATTTTCAGCAGGCATGTAAATGGTCATCCTCAAATTACGGCACATGTTAATAAAAAACATGTAAGAGTGCTGTACTCGGCTTTGCCGAATCCTCTTTAACCTTAGACCACTCACCCACTAATACACGTTATCAAACAAAATAAAAAACACATTTATCTATTTAAGCGGCAATAATTGTATGTATTTGTTATGAGGGAAAAAGAAAGAAAAAAAATTTTAACGTTAAAATAAAAAATAAATAAACAACAATAGGCAATTTTCTGAAAAATAATTTTCTGCAAATTTAGAGGCAATTGTGGTTTTCTGCTTCTTTCTTAGACCGAACCGATCTGGCTGAATGTCAATAGCAAACTTTAACGGAGTATATGTGACATAAGAATATAAAAAGCCGGTCCCCATCATTTCTGGGGTCTTCGGAGAACCCATTTCAACATACATATGTGCAGACCGACATCGTTAAATCAACTTCGTTTCTTATAAGCACACAAAATAAATATAGTTATATGATCTAAGATCAATGTTATAGAAACTACAAACGGAATGGCAAACTTATATATACCCTTTCCACCTGTTGTGAATTTTCTCCTTTATTCTTCTAAAGCTTCCCCTGCACTCTACCATAATATACTTCACTTGAGTCAAACATTTCATAGAACCGGGTTAATATGGGATCAAAATATCAAAAGCTCTTTTGGTAAGAATCCATCGATTTTATAAATTAAGAAATAATTTGCATACCCTTCACCGAATGTAAAAGGGTTCATATAACTTTGTCATCCCATTTGTAATTTTAACAATATTGGTCCAAGACCCTATAACACAGAGTTCTATACAGAGCTATTACGAGACGGAAAATATTGCATTTTTATGTCTCTTTCTTCGAAAGCTGACCTTTTTGATTTCTCCTTGCACCATATTTTACAATGATCACCAATTTATTTAGTTGAGATTTATTTGTAAAATTGTTTTAAAAATTAACTTCTAAGTTTACCATAACACGAGTAAATAATATTTAAGTAAGAAAAATGGCATGACAAAATAAATCAATATTACTTAATACATTTTTTCACACAAAATAAAACGTTTGTTGTACAAATGCTCTTGTTAAACGTGGTTTGCGTTTTGCTGCCTTCGCAACTGATTTGAGCCTTTTTTACACGTCAATTTCAGTTCTGTATAGTACTATGTGCCCTATAATGGGCAATGCTCTGGATCATTATCAGAAGAAGAGACGTTTAAATCACGATGTCCATCTGTCTTGGTGTCCGTTGAAATGGGTTTTCCGAAGACCCCAGATGGGGACTAGGTACTTACATATTTATGTCACATATAGATCGGTATTGTTTGCTCTTGAAATTCAGCCAATACGATCTGCAAATAAATGAGATATGAGCAAAAATCCCTTGTTGTTTTTTTTATTTTTTATGTATATTTAGAGAACTGCAAGAGCCAAAGTTTCGTAAAAGAAGTTATAGATTTCTAAAAATCTGGAGCTCGGCAAGTGACAAAGTTTCTTAATTAGGTTCAAGCTCTTGGTTATCAATAGACAAAATCCGGAAAAATAAAAAATGTGCTCCAAAATGAGCAGGTTTTATATATGAATGCATACCTCAAATCGCTTCAAAGCTGCTGATGGGATGCCTTATTTTTGTATGGGGTGTGCCCGGTTTGGAGGACTATTTTCTGCTGACAATAAGCGCTTCTTTAAAATGCTAATAAAGCACTCCTAAAGTGCTTTTTTAAGGGCTAACTATATTAAAATATTTATTAATGTTTTGCTTTTACTGGTTTAAATGCCTTTTTTCAAGCATTTGCGTAAACCATAATATATTTTTTTTTTCGCTGGGATGGTACTCATGGCTGGGTTATCAATACAGTACCTCTTTCTTTAAAATATGGGCGAGATTGCATAAGTGGGCATGGTATCTCTTGTATAAAGACATTATAGATTTCTGTTTATCTATGGACAGTAAGAGCAAAAGTTTCCTAATAAGATACAAGCATCTTGATTATCAATACACAACATCCGACAAAATGTTGGCGGCATTAGAGAAGTGGGCGTGGCACAAAATACATTTATTTATGACTAAAGACCAGTGTTTAAATAATTTTCTGTTCTTATCGAACTATTCAGAAGGTTATATAAGATTCCTATATAGCTCACTTACTTGTTTATTCCATTGTTTTAGTTGTATTTAACCTTCGCCTTACCAATGCCCACCCGTGTGACTATTTCGGTTTTATTTCTTTAAAAACTTTCTTTAATTTGCTTCATGCAAAAGAAAATTTTTATTATTAATTTATTCATTTATTAATGACGTGCTACACTCCCAATCTTTATTTATGATTAAAAAACTGAAATTTATTGTTGTGGGAAAGCTAGTTTCTATGCCCATTTCGCTGGTTGCTTAGGCCAGCTCGTCAGGAAGCTTTTTCCAAAGACTTTAGAAAAGCTAAAAATATTATACAAATAAGACCATAAAGTGAATAAGAATTTTAAACACTCAGGTCTTACTTGTAACAATATCAAAACTTCAACAAAGCCACAACAATTAACAGTGAATTTTTTTCTTTCTTACATTCCCTGAAGAAATTATTCGCTGAAGAAATTGTTTTCTCTAAAAAAAATGATGTACATAAAAATCTTTGGTAAGGCGAAGGTTAAAGCCAATAGAATCGATTCGTACCTTTTTAAGAAAGCCCTTAAAAAAGTCCTAGTCGTTTGTAATCTTACCCAAATTATATTTAAAAGTACGGGAAAAAGTACGGGAAATAGAAAGCAAAAAGCTTAAAAACCTACGTTATTACCATTTATAATTTTTTCGCTTACGATCCCATTGTGTATCGATACAAACTGATTTACTTTAACTTTATGCAAAACAAAAATTCTTTTAAATCATACCAAAAATTTTTGAACTATAATTTACACTCCTGAAGGTACCACTGTACTACACTCCTCCTAATAAAAGATGAAAAACAAAAAGGAAATCAAATTCTTATGTCTGATGGTCATCACAACGTTGCAAATGTACTCGCAGTAGAATAGCAAAAATAGAGTGCGTATTTTCTTTTTATTGGTTTGTATTAGATGCAACAGCATAAATTGTTCAGAAGCGAAAAAAAAAACAGAACAAAGCGAAAAAAAAACCTTGAATACTCACACCAACCCGACATTTACAATTTATCAACAAACTCAACGAAGAATAATAAATTCTATCACATGAATGAAATGAAATGATATACAAACTTTTTCATTCCATTTTCATAATTTTGTTTGTTCAATGCAACTTTTCTTTCTTTCCAAACAAGATTCATAATGTAACAGCATGTCAAAAGACATTTTATTTCATTTAGACCAAAAAGAGCAATAACATCATTTTTTTATTTACAGTAAAATTTTGACAAAAAAGTTACGGAAAGAGGACAATATCACTTTACCAGCAAAAGATGTGGTGAAGGAGGGGAAAAGGAAAAAGAAATATTAAACTTTGTAGACTTATTGTCATTCATCTATTACATTCGATTCTATCATGCTCATGTTTATTTAAAATTATGAACAAAAACTGCTACGTGTCCTTTTTTGCTTGTGTCTGTGTGTAGAACACAAATATAGAATAATAGACAAAATCTTAAATATTTATAAAAATCATAAATCTTAAATGCTCCAACAATAAGACCATAATATTGTAGTATTTTTTTTTTTAAGGAGTTGACATTTCCATTTACACTATTCCTTAATGTAAATTTTGCAATGAAATGTGCTGCTCTAAGGGAAAAGGAATATTTAGTTACTCTAAGGGAAAAGGAATGTTTAGTTTTTTAGAGAGATAGAGAGAGAGAGAAAGCGAAGTGGTGTTAATAAAAATGAAAGATATTTTTACAGGTCAAGCTAAAAAGAATAGTAGTCAACAAGTACATTTGCTTAAAATCGACTGATTTATGCCCTACAATAATTGCGTTTTAACTTTAAAGATAGTTTTCCCGGCAGATTTAAAACTTTTAGAAAACAAACGGATAAAATCGGACAGTGATTTTTGCTTAAACTTGAAAATTTTAGCTTTCTATATATGTCTCGAATTTTTGTTATTCAGAATATTTGAGGGGGTGCTTTAATTCCATGTGAGATAAGGCCATTATGGCTTTATCTCTCATTCAATAGGGAGATAAAGCCTTTTTTCATTTGAATGGGAGATAAAGCCATCATGGCCTTAGCTCACATTAGCAATATTAGAAAATGGCTTTACCTCTCATTTCAGTTTTGTCTTCCCGGAGACACTAAAGGTAAGTACTGAAATCTGGCTTCGCATACTAAAGTTTTTCTGTGTGGCGGCCTGCGGCCGTGCTTACGGGTTTTCTCCTCCAGTAGGACACGGCAGGTGGCTTCGCTGAATAAAGATTTTCTGCGTGCGTCACAAGAATAAAAAAAATTTCTTTTCCCGGAAACACTAAAGTAAAGTATTTGAATCTGGCTTCTGAAAAAATATGGCTTAATCTCCCATTTGCGAAACAAAAATATGGCTATATCTCTCATTTCGCAAAATTTTAAATATGACATTACCTCTCAATGATTGGGCAATAAGGCCATTATGATTCATCGGAAAGTTTGATTTATAATTTATAATAAAACACATAAATTTTAAAGTGAACTTAAAAATTTGTATTATCGGTTAAAAGAACAATTTATATCACTTACACTTACGTCTGAGGGGGTCCATTCGGAAGGTCCAATTTTTAGTGACTCGTTCGAGCATAGCGACATACGCGAGTAATGTTGGGTTTCAAAGCGTCAGTCGCAGCCGACTTATTCGTGAAGACCTCAGACTTTACATATCACGATTTAGATGGCCAAGTTACCGTAGGAAAACGTGGAATTATGTGCTCACCAAATTGATTTCTAAATAAGGTCATTGTTTCACGAGCTGTATATCTCGCAAAGCGGCCTTGGTGAAACCAGAGCTCACCAATACCATGGCCTTGAATTTCAGGAAGCACAAAGACCTTGTAAATACTGCAATTTCCTTTATTAACGTATCCATTGAGCCAGAAATATGCATCATCACTTTCCATGATAACCCAGCAAGAAAAAGAAGGAGTAAGGATACATTCTAGAAGACTTCTGTACTCCTTCTTTCGAATGTACAACGCCTGCTCCCTCCATTCCCTACCCATATCTTTTTTACACACGTTGTCATTGCGGAGTAGGGGTTCCACTTTCGCTTTTTTCGCAGTTACATTCGAATCGTAAAATAATTATTTTGCTTTTGCTTTGGCAAAAAAAAAACAAGACAAAAAATGTTACTCCTTCTCTTCTACCCTCTCACATCTTATCTTTTATACGAAAGAGTCAAGGTCTTCTATCAGGCATTCTTTAGCAGTTGGGTAATTCCATGTCAAATCGACCAAGAGTGGGGCCCGACCCCTTTCGATTTGAATGAAATTTGGTGTGAAGGTTCCTTTCATCCTATAAGGAACATATATTAACGAAAACTTTCGCCTAATTAGCCGAATGTGTTTAGTTTATTTTCTCAATATCTCACAAACTACTGCACATACGAAAATGATTTGTATGTCGTTTCAAAGAGAATACTTGGGGCTACAAACAGTATATTAAATTTTAATAACTTTTTGTAATAACTTTTTTTTAAGTGTCAAAAACCTAATTTTTTTTTTGCTGATTTTTTTTATGTAATTCCTCAAACTGTTTTTTTAAAATTCTGAAACTTTGAAGGAGGTGTTTTTTTTTAAGATATGATTTTTTTTTTTTTTGCAACCTGTAAAAAATAATCCTAAAATAAAATTTTAATATTATAATTTTGAGCAATAAGTATTTATTAAATCTAATTTGTGTGATTTTAGGTGTTAAAGTTAGAAAAAATTGGTAATTGAATCAAAAAAAAATTTTAAGTAGGCATTTAATAAGGCTGGGGACTTGCCAAACGATATTGATCAAAAATTACAAAGCAGTTTGCTAATAGTCACACGTGACCTTAAAAAAAATGCATATTGGAAATCAAACCTCACGATGAATCACCCTTTAAAATTCCACTCTATTGGATAAAATCAATTTTAATAATCATATTATTAAATTTCTCACTGTTAGATTTTCCACTTGGCTTTTCTTCTTTATGAGCTGACACAATATCTGCAATCGAAAACTCAGCTTTAATAACACAATTAAAGGGCTGTGAACAATCTTGTCGACTGAGAGATCAAGACCGCCGTATATAATCATGTATGTTGTTGACCAATCAGCTATGAAAACTTTGGGTAAGTCATGCTTTACAGTGGAGCCATTAAAAAGCACCAGCAACTTTTTTATTCACATCGTAGGAAAGAAAGATGGCCAGGATATAATTTGGAGAAGACTTCGGTTTGGTAGGTGCCAAATTATAACAGCGACGTCGATCATAATCGATTATTGGCTGATTGGGACTTACGCAATGAGTCGAGGCCTGGATTATAATGACTACTGTAGAAGGTGTCAGAATGAGGAGGAGCCAAAAATGGTACTTCACTTTCTTTGCCAAAGTCCTGGAGGCAGAATACGGCATAAGATATCGATCGAAATTACAGTTTAATGGAAGTTTCGATCGCTTTTGAATGCCGTAATTTGACTCCTTGTCTCAAGGAAATTCGGATAAGGTATTTTGACTGCCCTAATTGTATGTTCTGTTTGAGGTAGAACTAAGGTCAATATTTCTCTTCAGCAGTTAATCAAAATAGTTTGAGGTTGCAGTGATTCCTATGCGATAATTTAGCTCTTACACTGATCTCTGGCTTAGTCGTCCTCGTGTCGACTGCCCGATGAACCTAACCTAACACACACACACTGTTGTGATATAGAACTTCAATTATTTGTCATACTCAATTAATTTTATGCATTGATTAATTTAACCAAAACTGTTAATGAAAATAATATAAATTTAATTACATTTACACAAGTCTATAACTCAAACAACTGATTGTATTCAAAATGCTACTTATTTATTACAAAATAAACAATTTATTAAGAATTAAGTACATTAACTTTTGAAACATATACGAAATACAAAACCGCAACAATTTCTCAAATATCTTAATGATACTTAATATCTTAGCACTTTAAAAAAAAGTTATAAATTTTGACTGTCAATCATTAAAATTATGTAATATTATGTAAATAATAGTTCTTAAGGTTATTTTAAAGAGCATGACATAAATATACATACATATCGCACTTAATCGCCAAGAGGGTATTAACTCAAAATTTAAAAAATTTTCAGTAGAAGCAAAACATTTTTTTATTTAACTTTGAGCATATGAAAAACAATTTGAAGCCCAACCGTTTCATTACCCAAAAGTGGAGAAAATAGCATGATATTTTTATAGCGGATAGATATGAATATAACGTGTCGATTTTTTCGAAAAAGTGAAAAAATAAAAATGTTGAGTTAATGCCCTCATATTGATTAAGTGCGATATGAACGTACATATATAAGAAATACATGAACGCCAGTGTTGCCAAAAAGTTTTAAACAAGTTAATAAGCGCAACTTTTTCCTACAAGCTTTTCACTTCAAAAATCTCTGCAAATTTTGTACAAAAATGTTTATTAAAAATACCAATTTTAACCAAAATAGTCTATCTGTATTTTACAGATTTTTATGATAAATTACAATCCTTTCTAAAAAGTTTTATTTACCAAAGATTTTTTTTGCCCAATGTTTAATACATATTTATTTAACTAATAATTTATAGAAATTTTTTTTAAAAGCTTATTTAACTCTTTAAAGCCTTAAATTGAAAGAGTTAAATCTATCTGTTCGATTTTCCCTACGCTTAGCACTTAAAAAAATATTTTAAAAAAGCCTCTGAACAGAATTTTTTTTTCCTTCTTCTGGCAACACTAATTTGTACGCATTTGTGTAAATTGTATGTGTATGATTTTAACTTAAGGCAATATTAGCTCAAGTATATTGTAAAATTTTTTACGAGTATTTTGTTCAACACAAACACACGCATTTTTAAGCGCATTAACCAGGAAATCGCAAACACTTACAACATGTGTCAAGACAAATTTTCTACCCATTAAGCAGATTTTAGGATCCCATAAAAGCTGCAGGCTAAATTTAATTGGTTTTACCATGAGCGTTTTACAAACATCAGCAAACAATCCAACCGAACACATACAGGTAAGTAAACATAAATTTCAAATTATTATGAATTTAACAAGATCATCGTGTTGTATCAATCATTAAATTTTAATAAAACTTAAATAAATAATAATAATAATAATTTCTTTTGCTTTTGAATAATAGAATACCTGCATGAATTACAAAAAAAGTTTGTATCCCATAATTATATAAATTTATTTATAATGGATTTTAATTGTTCTCCTAAGAGATAAAGAGTATTTTCGAACGATTCAAGTGTGTGAAGGTTAATTGTGTGTATGTAGCAAGTGTAAATAAACATTACTTGCATATTATTAAAGCATACTTCCAGGCATAAAACAAAAATATGTTTTGTTTTTTTACTTTTAATGTGTTTTTACTTTTAATGTTCATGTTTATGCACGGCATATTTATTACATGCAATGTATGTATGTAGGTATGTGCGTATGGTGGAAATTCATGTAAAAAATGTAAATGCAGTTACAAGTATAAAATGTATTGTAGAAATTTTAAACATTTACGTGTAAAAAATGCACAAATGTAATATAAAACAATTGCAATTAAAAAGTGTTGACAAGAAAAATAGTATGTATGTATGTATGTAGTAATAAATTATACTTTTTTTCTTTTGCAATAAAAAACCAATTTAAAAGGAAAAGAGTATAGTGGGTAAAAGTACTTGAACATTTTTAAAAATTATTATAAAATTACTTATACAATGTATACAATGTATAATGTACATATATAACTAGTGAAAAACTAGGGCAATTTAAAATTCAATGACATTTAAAATTGAATTTTTTTAATGAGAAATTATGGGAAATTTATTGGAAAATAAATTTATGGTGAAATCTCGAAGAAAATTAAATTTATTAAATATTTCATTTCATTAAATATGCAATAACAACTTGATAATATGCCCTGAAAAAGCAAAAGCGTCTTTTTTGAAAACAAAACATTTAACAATTTAGTAATATTTTCATATAATAAGCAAGTAAAAAATAGTATTGTCGGTTCCAATATTATACCACCATAGCAATATTTACAGACAAATACCGAGCCTATACAATTAATTGTATCCCACATATCGGGGTCTTATTTCATATCAGAAATTGATGTCTTATTTCATATGAAGAAAGATACCAAAAGTTAGTGTATTATTTCGTCGGCATTAACTCCCCAAAAACTAAATTAAATAACCCCCCCCCCCCCCCCTAAAGCGTGTGGCCATATTTCATATGAAATGAAACCCCAGTTTTGGAAATGAAATAAGCCCCAATGAAATGAAATAACAACCCAAACAAATGAATTAATCCCCTAATTTGTTGAATCTTGCTTCATATGAAATAAGACGCCAATTTCTGAAATGAAATAAGACGTGAATATGTGTAATAAAATAAATTGTATAGGTTCGGTTTTAGGAATCAAGCGATATATAGCATGGCTGGGACTTCGGCCGGGTGCAAGGATTTTCTCCTCTATGATATAACAAAAACCGGCTTCGCTAACTAAAGCTTCTCTGCATAGCCGGCCGGGCTCAAGGATTTTCTCCTCTATGGTATAACAAATACCGACTTCGGTAACTAAAGCTTGTCTGCGTAGCCGGCCATCGGTCGGGGATAAGGCCGATTTTAGGAGCTTCAATTAGTGACGCCGAAGTTTGATATACCGTAGAGGACAAAATCCTTGCACCTGGACGAAGGCCGGTTATGCAGAGAAGCTTTAGTTAGCGAAGCCGGTATTTGTTGAAAAAAATATATTGGGGCTTTATTTAATAATGATTTTCGGGGGGTAATTTTAAATGAAATAACACCCCAAACAAAATGAAATAACCCCCCAAAAATCGATGTTGAGGCTTTGTGTACAAATTTTTGGGGGGTTGTCTATTTGTTTATTTTTAATTTTTTTTTTTTTTTGGGAGTTAGTTCTTGGGGGGTTATTTCATGCCGCCTATTATTTAATTTTTGCTTTCATTTCAAAAAGCCTACATAGGCCAAAAACGATTATATTTTAAAATCTCGAGTAAGAAAATTAAACCTTTAATCAGATTATTTAGTTCTTATACCTATTACATTTTACCTTTACCTTAACTGCACTTCTTTAAGTTTATTCTAAATAATATCAGCAAATAGACAGTAACAATTATAGCGCATTTATTCTTGGACTTATTAAAGCTGCAGTTCTGGAAGAATGGGAAAACGCGAAAAGTCTCATAAGGTATTCAGGCTCACCATATTTAATTATTTTCAAGAAGAACAAGAGTAATCGCAATTTAACAAAGCTGTCAAAGTTCATGCCTAAGAAATCAACTACAATTTAAGTAATGGGAGTTCTCAAATTTAAACCGTAGAAAACCTTATTATACGTTGAAAAAATATCCTTATTTTCTCAAAATTTCCAGAACTTTCACTAGAATAAATCTCTAATCCATACAAAATGTTCGGCATCAATAATGATTTTGCTATCAATCCTGATGATAGAAATAATAATTAAAAAAATAAATGCAATGAAAAGGACTCAATAATTTGTTTGCTATACCAAAAATTCAAAAAGGGGGAACTATGACAAATGTTTAATTTGTACCAAATGAGTCACGGTAGTACCACGGTACTTTAGATGGTCAAAATGTACCAAAAAAAGTACAATTGTACCAACTTTAACATTCCTGGTTATAAACAAAAATGTATCTTTTATATACATTAGTCGGCATAATTATTTTGCCGAAATAAAAATTATGCATTTTTACGTTTGATTTTTAAACGGCTTTGTTAAAAATTCTTATTTATTTTTTAATTTTATTTATAACTTACAATATAAGTTTTAAAAAAGCTGTTTGAAATAACCCACCAGCTAAATAATGAAAAAACCCTCCAAAAATGTATACAGAGCACAACAACAACGATTTTTGGGGTTTATTTAATTTTTGTTTTTTTGTTATTTAATTTTTTTTTTAATTCATATGAAAAATCGAAATGAAATAAAGCCCCAATATATTTTTTGGGGAGAATATTTCATTTTTAAATTTATAATGAAAACGTTTTTGTACGCAAAGATTTTCTCCTCTATGGTAGAACAAACGCCGGCTTCGCTAACTAAAGCTTCTGTGCATAGCCGGGATTGGGCCGGACGCACAGTGGGTTCGATGGTACCCAAAGTGGCGATTAATTCATAGAAGCCGTAGCTTTAAAATATTTTATATTTTTATTGATGAGTTATTATAAGCACATATAAACGCAGCTTTTTAGGAAAAAAAAGTAACAAAAAAATTTCTTTAGCCCGTTAAGCGCATTATTTTTTTTTGTAAAAAAGACCTTAGTTCACAATTTATGCTGTAACTTTGAAATGAAAAGCGATAAATAAAATTGGAAATTAAAGTATACTCAATGTGCTATTGAGAAAATCAAATAATCAATTTATTATATGTATTTATATTAGTATAAATTTAATTTTTAGTCCAATTTTTGTTTTTCACAAAATTTTATATGTGTATTATCGGGAAAAAATTGATACACAATTTTCGCTGTAACTTTGAAATTAAAATATATTTAAAGAATAAGTTAATAATATGTATTCCTCTTAGTATAAATTTCTATCCAGTTTTTGCTTTCACTAAATTCAGTAAATGTAAAAATTAATCTAAAAAAATAATATATTTAAAACTTTTTGGGAAATCTTTGTTTTCAAGAATTTTTATACAAAAATGAAAAAAAAAAGGTACAGACAATGCCCGGCCCTTTTTTTAAATATAGGCTGAGATCCTATACTTTTCTAAATCCAAAAAACTAATTCCAACTCTTTCTAACTTAATACTTGTGGCCTATTAAATGCGGAAATTATCCCAATTTTGGGATTTGTAAAAATTTCCAATTTTTTCACTTTTTTTATAAAAAGCAATAATTTGTTAACTCTGACCGCTCACTGAAAATAAAGTAAACAACTAAGTTGATTGAATTTTACAGGTGGAGATGCAGAATTGTATCTACTTTTACCCTATACCAAAATCGTTTATAAAAACTTTATTTCTAATCGCCACTTTGATACCATTTGAACCCAATGTGGGACGTAAGGATTTTCTCCTCTATGGTATACCAAACACCAGCTTCGCTAAGCTAAGCTGCTTTGCACAGCCAGCCTTCGTATAAGCCCCCAAAAATTAGGTTATTATATCTTTTCTGTTTGGAACATTATTTCATTTCGTTTGGGGCTTATTTCATCTTCCAAATTGGGATTTTATTGTTTATGAAATAAGGCTCCGCACTATGGGGGATTATTACAGTTTCAAATACAGAAATTTACGTCTTGTTTTGGAACCTTTTTAAAGTTCTAAAACTTATTTTCAGCAAAAAATAAATTTTCTCTCATTTTGCATTTAAAATTTATTAATGTGTCAACACAATACAACTTTTAAGATTAAATAGAAAAGCTTTTATGAATCCAAGCACCTTAGAACTCAAGAAAATGCCCTTATAATACACTTATTTCCTTTATAGACTTAAGCAACAAAAATGTGATTGAATTTCTCATAAACATGAAACAAAAATTAAAATACAATTAAAAGCTAAACAACAATTTGCCATGCAAGTTATAAAACAAATTAAAAAAGTGGAAAAAAAGTTCACAAACATTTTTAATGAACTTAGGGAGTTTTTATTTATGCTGGAGTATTTAAGCCTAATTAGGAGATTTTATTGCATAAAAAATATACTCTGGGTATATTTCATTTATTTTAATTTTTGTAGATATGTAAATGAAATTGTGTCCACTTAGTTAAACAAAAAAAAAACCGAAAAAAGTACCAAATGTAGGTCAAAAGTTCGCTTGTCATTTTCTAATTTTTTTCTTTTGCTTTTTTAGTTTGATTGTTTTAATGCAAAATATTTTAACATCAAAGAGGTAATTTAAGAAAATAAAATAGACATCACAACATTATCCAAAAACGTTGCTTCAAAGGAAGATGGATTTAAAGATGAAAGACAATAAAGACAAATTTAGAAGTTGTCTACCAAATTGAATTACTAAAAAGTTCTACATTATTGCCGAATGTTTAAGGCTTAAATTAGGGTTTTCATTTAACCGAACCAGCTGATAGCATTTTAAATGATTTCACAAGTTTGACTGACATTAAATTTAACGAGTGAAAATGTATTCAAGCGTAAGTTTCGACGATGGAGTCGACAACCACATCAGGAACAAAATTTTGGAATCTAAAATTAGCACATGTTTAGCTTTAATAGTTCCTTTTTTTAAATTATCTTCTTTACAAACGATTTTCGGCTTCTTTTTAAAATCAAAAAATAAATTTCTCTAAAAGTTTTTCAAGTTGGTATATTTGTAAACTGAATTGAGGATTCTCTTCGCTGTGTATAACAGTAAGACAAAAACCGCATTAACCACCATGTTCTGGAAATCGAATTCGTGTGAAATTAAAATCGAACAAATTCAGTTTTTATACTCCATACTTTAAGTACCACTTATCTTTGCCAAAACTATTCTTTACATCAGTAAAAATTACGACTATCTGTTCTACGCACCGGAACGACTCGGAGTTCAACTCAGCAACTCCTGTTCTTCAGGTCTCGCTGCAACAACAACAACGGCAATGTTAACAAAATTAAACTATAAATCTCCATCGACTTAAATTTCGCCAAACTAAGCAAATGGAGTAATAAAAGATCCAAATCTCAACTGGGAACTATTAAGTCTAGGTTTATACAATGCCACTTTTGGTGTTCAACTTATTTCAATTCCCTTCTTCTGCCGGTTCATCGATTTCGAACGTTCGCATAAAAAATTATATATTAAACAAAAACAAATTTTAAAATTTCGAACGTTAACGTTCGCATTGAGAATTACATTTAAAACAAAAACAACCTTTCAAAATTTGTTTTTGTTTTAAATGTAATTTTCTATGAGAACGTTAACGATCGGAATCAATGAGCAAGCAGTTAAAGTTGCCAATACGGCCACACGCAGCAATCGGTTTTTGCGTTTCTCGTATACAAATTATTCAAAGCAACAACAATTTTATTCACAGTGAATCAAAAAGCAAACAAGTAAAAGTGCTATTGTCGGTTGTTTCAAATCTTTATAACCCTAACGTAATACAGCCTCTTAGGCCACTCACCCCCTTACAAACATTATCAAACAGAATTAAATAAAAACAAGTAAGAGTGCTATATTCGTCTATGTCGAATCTTATATACCCTTCACCACGGTGCGATAAGAGCAGAAAATTATATAAATAAATGCATATATATACTATATATCGCTCATTTGCCGCAACACCGTCATAACTCGCAAAATAAAATTTTGGAGTTAGTGATGCAGAATGGTTCGCTATGGGTTTCTTTATATTGTCTATAAAATTAATCTTTATATATTTTATACTTTCCCCGCTTGAAGATAATTTGAAGTTATTTTTTCTCAGTGATTAGAGCAAAATAAAAACTTTATGCTAGGAACACAACTGGAACGAACGACGAATTTCGCCCAACACGACGAATTTTTCAGTAAAAATTCGCTGAGTAAAATCGTCGTATGAAGCACAATAACGACGAATAAAACCTAGCTTTTATAATTGAGAGAGTTGATTGCTGTTTGTGCAAAGAGAGAGAAATAGTGTGACCATATTCAAAAAAATAATGCTTAAAAATCAAAACATAATCAAAAACACAACTTAAAACTATTTTTATAGCCAAATACTTTGTATACTTATTTTATGTGTTATACAATAAAAAAAAACAATTATTAAAGTAAAAAGTAACTTTATTTACTAAACTACTTTTTAACTAAAACCAAACATGGTCACCTAGTACTGATTTGTTCGTCGTTCGCCGGCGTATGAAATAGAATTAAATCTATTTAAAGTTCGCCGAGTTTGGCGAATTTTCGCCGGCGCCCTGGTTGTGTGCATTTTCATATACACAAACGTCTTTTAATTTGGGCGACGAATATTCGCGGCCAAAAATTCGTCGTTCGCCCCAGTTGTGTTCCTAGCATAAAACATGTTTATTTCGAAATGTTTTTTTTGAGTATTTTTGAGTTGAAGCAAACGAGCGCTGCAAACGAGTGTGATTTGCTCATTTTTTTTGCAGTATGACCAGATTTTAAAATAATATAAAGCTAAATAATGCTAAAAAGAGCTAGAGGTGCCCGTACACGACATGTTTTTTACATCTGAATTCCCCACTGCAAAATACATACATGTCGTGTGTTACCTTTAAAACATTGCATCTGCAAAAGTCAGACGCAAAGTCATCTGACAAAATTTCAATTAGAGCGTGCTCTATTTTCTTCTGACAACCCATCTGACATCAACTGTGTCAGAAATCTATGCCGGGAAGAAACCGGCAGCGGCGGTGCACTATTGACGGAATCATTAGCCGTCTGAAGTTAATATTTTACAATACCAATATATGTATGATAATTTCACCATTATATAGAAATTATATTCATATATATAAAAATAAACACATTTTATTACAATATCCTAAATTAGTTTCTTCGTATTTAAAGAAAAAAATTTTAGGATGGCAGAACTCTTTTACGGCGCAAATAAAAATTTTTGTGGCGGCAGCACGCTATTTTGAAACCGAGAAATACTTTGGTTTTATAATAACTATAAAAAACAGACATAATGTCAGAAACAAATTACATGTACGTTTGTGACCAAATATTATAAACCTTATGTAAAACAGCAATTTTGACAGACATGCACAATTACATGTGACTTGAAAAGTTGACAAGTCAGATGTAAAAAACATGTTGTGTGCATACACCTTAAAGGCGGAAACTTAAAGCCAAAAAATAAAATTTAACATATGTATATAAGATATGGCAAAAAAAAATCTTTTTTAGCAACATTTTGAAATTTTTGTTTTATTAAAAATTCATCGAAAATGGGAAAGTGCAGCTTTGCTTCTAACTTTTTTTCAGATATATAAAAAGCGAAGTTGCCAACAAAGCAATCTATAAATGATTAAAATGTTAACAACTTTTGATTTAATGCACAAAAGACCAAAAATATTGTTACGTTTTTACTTTATAAAACGCGTTAAGGCTTATTCCCTTTCTAATAAACCTTTGAATTCTTTTAATTGCAAATCAAAATAAATACACACACGAGTTCAACTTAACAAACTTTATTGAAATTAATTATAATACTAGTATTGTGGTTATTTTGTTGAACTGTTAATGGTTTTTAATCAAAATTTAGATATTTTTTTAATTTTACGAAAAAAAAGAAGTTAGGAAGAACATGTAAATCAATTAAAATTTCTATCCTCTTACAACTAAAATTCGTGTTGGAAAAAAACCAGCCAATTGTAGGGGAATGTAAGAAAGAAAAAATTTACGGTTTATTATTGTGTCTTTGTTGAAGCTTTGATATTGTTACATTTAAGACCTGAGTGTTTTAAAATTCTTATTCACTTTATGGTCTTACTTGTATAATATGTTTAGCTTTTCTAAAGTATTTGGAAAAAGTTTCCTGACGAGCTGGCCTAAGCAAAAAGCGAAATGCGCATAGAAACTAGCTTTCCCACAACAATAAATTTCAGTGTTTTCATTCAAAAATTGGGATTATTAGCACATCATTAATAAATGAATTAATTAATAAAATATTTCATTCCCGAAAATAATTTTTGACAGATAATCAAAAATTAAAAGCAAATTCCGATCTACCAAGGTGAAATACCATTTGGTTTAAGGATTGATGTTTGACTATTGACGTCGCCCGGCCTCAATAGCCGAGTGAGTAAAACGGCAAACCCCACTGACGAGATTGTGTGGTTACAATCAAAACTATTATGGGCAACCTGTCCGTGAAAGCCTGGGTTCAAATCTCAGCGCAGTCAAGAATGAAAAATTATCAATAACAATTTTAATTGATTTCATGTTGTTAAATTCCTGTCTTCATAAAAAATAATTTAATGAAAATTAAATTCAATGAACTTAAGCCTAATTATAATGTTCACAAAATTTAGCCAATATTGTAAGTAGCGATCTGAACCGTTTAATGACTCCAATCAAACTAATCTAAACTTTTATGAGTTATGGCTAATAAATCAGTGAGTGCTTAAACGCTGGTTTAGTTGAACTAAACTTAAATTTATATGTAGCTCAAACTCAACAGTTGTAAATCAGTGTTCCATGTATTATATCTAGTTTAAAAAGTAACATGTGGCAGCACTATGATAAATGTTGTCAAATTCATATGGTCTGTATTGGTAGTTTAAACGCCCAATTTTATGCGTTTAAAGATGGTTGATTTGTTTACTTATTTATAGATTTTAAACCAAAAACAGAGTTCAACTTGCTCTGATTTATTAGCCCTTAGCCTGTATTTATAGTTCAAAACTATTATTAGTTTATTCAACAACCATCTAGTAGATTCTAGAATGTTGTGTTCGAATTATATATTATTATAAATAACTATTATACATCTAAATCTAAAGTCTACAATTACAATTGCTAGAAAATTCAATACAGTGGCGTTCATAAGAATAGGAACAAATATGACATAAAACTATAATTTACAAGATAACTTATAACTAAAACCATAAATAATTCTTAGACAAATCTAATTTCGTAACAATATTAATTAATTTAAGTATTTAATTAAACGCAATATTTGTATAGGACAAAAAATTAATTGAGGTCGGTCATATATTATATCACACTAGGGGCGACTCCTGGGCATTTATGGCACTTTTTCTTGAATATATTTCTAGTTTGTACTTAACATTATGTATGGGAGCCCCCTTAATGAGTGGAGTAAGCTGGTAGGTATGTTAGAAATAAATGATAGAGTTGATAAATAAAGTGGGGTTGGTCATACATTTGATCCATCTAGGGGCTTCCTAGGCACTGAAGGGTTCAAATTTCAACCATACAAATATGGCGGTTTAATAAAATTCTTAAATGCCCCTAGATGGGTTTTATTGTGAAATTTTGTTTTTTTTTAGTAATTTCAATAAACTCAACCGGTTTTTGAGTTACGCGAACATATGTTGTGCAACCTCCTCCATTTTTGAAATAATGGTATACCTCGAAAACCAGAGCTAACCTAAAAAAACGGTTAGCACCACTGGATGCAGCGTACCCGAATTACCAGTGACCAGCCATAAAAAAGTGTCAATTTCTAGCACAGTGTTACCAGTATGAAATTTTTTTTAAGCTATATACATTTTAGTGACTTTTTTTACGAAATTAAAATGAATGGATATAAATTTTTTTTTTTTTTTTTTTTTGAATTTATTCTATGAGTTGAATTTCAGTTATGTATTTTATAAAGCTTTTTGTAATAGCTCTATTCCTTAAAATTTTTCAGGAAATAAAAATGTTGAATATAATAAAGTTGCTTATGAAAAGAAATAATTCCTAATATATATTTGATAAATGGATATATTTAAACAAGTGGGTATTGGAAACGCATCAGATACATAAAAATATGTAGCACAGGTAGTTGAGATTAAATTTAAAATTAATCCTCCTCTGATACATGCAAAATTGAAACGATTTTATTTCTATGCTATACAAAATTTTTTAGACCATTTTATTTTTTATAGTTTAAGAAAAGTTAGTTTTTAAATTATTATTTTTTCTGAATTTTGGAGCCAAAATTTTTTCAAACATTAAAGCCTCGTACACAATGGGCAGCAACATTTTCACTGATATTCAAAATAGAGCAAAAAGTTTTTTCGTAACCTCACACATTTTCAGTTAAGAAACCGTTTGCAACTTATGCCCACAACAATTTTAAGAATTTATTATTATTTATAAAAACATTTTGTTGAAATTTTCAGCCAAATTGTTGCTGAAGCAGAAGAAGACTCAACTTTAAAAAAAAAAATAAATACAGATGAAAGGAAGAAATAAGATAGAAGAAAAAAAAATTGTTGCTACCATTGTGTACGAGGCTTAATAGAATTTGTATCTAAAGACAAAGTAAAATTTCTTTGTTCTTTTATATCGTAATAGCAAATGGCAAATAATTTTTACAATCAACATGTTGAGGTAATTTCTAATATTCCCTGAACATTTTGGTAAGATGTTTCTTAAGATAAGAATTATTTCGTTTTGATACGAAATTTAAATTTGAGTAAAACTATTTTTGTCAAAATTTATTATAATTTATAAAAAAAATTTAGTAAAAACAATAAAACTATTCGTCCAAATTTGTAAAATATTGCTGAAAAAAAGCTAAAAACTGTATAAAAATGTTAAATAAACTACCAAGTGCGAAATGAACATTTTGCAGTTAAATAAAAAAATTTAATGCTAAATTTAGCTGCAAAATATACGAAAGTTTATAAGAAGTTATTCAAAAATAAAAAATAATACTAAAAACTTTTGTAAAAACGAGTACGTTTAAAATTTTTTATTTGAAAAATTATCAAATTTAGGGCATAAATCGTCAATAGTCCAGTTGCTCGGCCACCTGACGATAAATCGGCAAATCTGGCAACCGTGGTTGGTCATATAACATTTACAATCGGGTTCTGGCCCACATTCTTAGAATTTTCAGATTTAAATTTTTTCAAGAAACAAATTATTACAAAAGTTTAGGGTGCCTAGTAAAAACTAAATTCGATTTTCGACATAAGTTGATCGTACGAATTTTGATTTGGTTTTGAGGCGCACATGCGATGAAAAAGAGCTTTTGTCCTAAAGTTTATTTACAGTAGTACATTTCTATCAGTTGGCACTTTAAATATAAAATCTTTTTTAACATTTCAAATTAAAAATTTCAAAAAAATAAATTTAAGGTAACTATGACCACGTCGGAATTCTAATTGGTTCAAACCAATAAGCTGCTGCTCGGTTTTATCGCACTTTTTACGGCCTAAGATTTAATGCAAATCATTTTTGCCTAAAAAGAATTTTATTCCATAAGGAAAATGAGCATTAGCTGTTTACGACCATAAACTTGCATAAAATTAAAAACAATAATTGAGCAGTCCACTTGCAAACATCATTAATTAAAAAAAAAAATTAAATTTTGAGGAAATCGATTAAGGCTGGATTTTTAGGATCCTAGTTAAACTA
The DNA here is from genome assembly GCA_943735925.1 of Pollenia amentaria. Lineage (NCBI taxonomy): Eukaryota > Metazoa > Arthropoda > Insecta > Diptera > Polleniidae > Pollenia > Pollenia amentaria. Next base: position 189,382,001 of record OX031008.1, on the reverse strand, counting down.
GGTTTAGTTATTCTGGAAACAGATTTGTGCCGACATTACCAAGTTTGTATACAAAATTTTGACGGAACAGCTTAGTTTTCCTAAAACTGTTATTATTTACTGAAATAATAAAAAAAAAAAAGAATCACATTTCGCAGTAAAAATCCCAGTTTCGGAGTACGTTAAATAAAGTTTAAGCTTAATCCCCGTCTCAAAAACCCGCCTAAAACAGTTTTTTATAGTGAATTGCCAAATACGAGGGCAGATCAATAAGTCCGTGACTTTCGAACTTCCCTCGTAGTTATATGAAATGCAACACTGCTCCCATCAAGTACCACCTTTTAATAGACAACTGTCAAGTTTTAAGCAAGTTCCGTCATTTACTTTGCGTTTAACAGCTGTTTAAAACATACAACCTCGTGGATTTTTTAAAAATGGAAAAAAGTGAATTTCGAGTGCTCATTAAACATTATTTTTTGCGAAAAAAACCGTCAATAAAACGAAGGAAAAGCATGATAAATACTATGGGGACTCTGCACCATCGATTTCAATGGTAAAAAAGTGGTTTTCTGACTTTCGTTGTGGTCGCACAAGTACAAATGACGCTGAACGTGGACGGCCAATTGAAGTCACTACACCCGAAAATGTCGAAAAAAAATTCAAGATATGGTGTTGGCCGATCGAAGAGTAAAAGTGCCATATGAAATGTCATATATAGGCATTTCATATGGCAGTGCGGTTTCGATTTAAAATGATCAGCTGGGTTTAAGAAAGCTGTCTGCAGGATGGGTGCCGCGATTGCTCTCAATTGACCATAAACGTAATCGTGTGACAACTTCAAAGGATTGTTTGGTGTTGTTTAACCGCAATTCCAATGCGTTTTTGCGGCGTTTTGTAACTGTGGATGAAACATGGATCCATTACAACACTCCGGAGACCAAGCAACAGTCTCAACAATGGGTTTCTCCGGGTGAACCGCAGAAGGCCAAAGTAAGTTTGTCGGCCAATAAGGTAATGGCAACAGTTTTTTGGGATGCACGCGGGATAATCCACATCGCTTACCTTCAAAAGGGAAAACCAATCAACGGCGACTATTATGCCAACTTATTGGACCGATTTAAGGAGGACTTAAAAAAAACGACCCCATATGGCCAAGAAAAAAGTTCTTTTTCATCTAGATAATGCACGGGTGCACACGTGTGCAGTCTCAATGGCAAAATTACATGAATTGGGCTACGAATTGGTACCTCATCCGCCATATTCTCCGGACTTAGCCCCCAGTGACTATTTCCTATTTCCGAACCTAGAGAAATGCCCCGGTGGAAAGAGATTTAGCTCCAACGATGAAATTATTGGTCAAACAAATGCCTATTTTATGGACATCGAAAAATCCTATTTTTTGGAAGGGATACACAAATTGGAGAAACTTTGGACTAAGTGTTTTTAGCTAAAAAGAGATTATGTTGAAAAATAAATTTATTTTTTGTAAAAAAACTGTGTTTCATTCAAAAAGTCACGGACTTATTGATCCGCCCTCGTAATATAGGAGTTTTCCAGGATTATTGAATATATAACCAGAGAATTGACAGTAGCTTACCGAGTTTTGAACGAGTTTGATAATGGCAAATGGTGGCCTTTACAGAATTTTTATTTTTTAAATTAACTAAGCGGTATTTGCAAGTGGACAACTTCGTATAGAAAATACGACACTCATTTTCAAGAAGTTTCTTAAATTTATTTGCAGCATCGAAAGCAAAATTATTTTCATTAAAAAATTCAAAGCACAACGAAATTTTCGAAAGTACTTTCAACTCATAATACCTACAACATTTATGGACCGATTGCGGATGGCAACTTAACTAAACGCCGCTTATGTTAAAATATAAGAAGTTGTTATCTTATTTTATATTTAAACATCAGCGGCGTTGCCTAATTTCGCTGCTGGCAACTAAAGTTCAGTTGCAATCCGTAAACATTTGTCAAATGCTACTCAGATTTCTTATCGGAATCGCAAGATTTATTTGGCTTTTAGGGTGTGTGTGAAACGGTAGCAAAGTTCTATGGTGAATTACAATTATCAAAAATTTCTACGCTATATCAAAATTTATACTATCCCCTAGGGCTAGCGAACTTTTATTCACCTCAGCAGTATCAAAATTTCATTTCCATTAGTTCTTTGCTACCGTTTCACAAACAGCATTATGGCAAAAGTCTTTGTTATTGAAATAAAAAAAGCTTTCGGCCATGTGCTGAAAATCGCATGATTTGAAAATCACATGCGATCTGAAAATCGCTAATTTTATTTAGGCATGTGCTAGAGTTCACGCGTTTTGTTTTTTTTTTCGAAAAATAAAACATATGTTTTAGCTGTCAAATTTGAACAAAAAAAAATAATTATTTGCATGAAAAATGCCGGCAGCTTTTATATTACGTGTTATTTCATTAAAAAAAAACTGTATTTTAAAAAAGAACGTATCAGAAAACGTCTTCTAAGGGATAATTACAACCCAAGAGATATTCCTGAACAATGGTAAGTACCATAAGTACATGTTGTTGATAAATGGTTATAATTTCTTACATTTTTTTTTTGAAGTTAAATAGAAACAGCTGCTCACAATCAAAACGCAAATTTAAAAGAAATTGTTAAACAACAATCAGTATTAAAACAATGTTGTTTTTTAATTTTATATTTTCTATGAAAATGTTCTCAAAAGATTATGAGTTTTTAAAATAAATGGAAAAGAAAAACATTAAATTTCCTTTTTATATGCTATTTATTGATGTTGAAAATAAATTTTAAGGGAAATTTACAAGTTCACATGTGGATCACATTACTGTAGGCTTGTGATTTAAAATCGCCAAATTTAAGGCGATTACGAACTCCAGCACACCTTCTTTGCGATTTCAAATCGTAATCACAACTTTCCTGCGATTTGCGATTTCTAGCACATAGGCGTTTAACTCCATACAAATTAATCGCTGAAATTGTTATTTTAACTTAAAAATACTTTTTCAATTCGAAAGCAATTTGATTTCCGATTTCTTTCAGTCGATACTGATCGAATCGAAATTATTGTTTTAGTGTTGTGAAAACTCAAATAAATGCTTTACAACACTGGAAAAATCATTTTGATTCGTTCGTTATATCTGTTGTAGGTCTCAAACTAGAAAAAGAACCAGATGATCGTTTTTAAATTGCTATGAAATAATCTGAGACTTGATTGCAAAACATATTTTTTAGCTTTTCTCTCTGCAAGACAAACAACAATTTTAATCTGAAGAAAATGCATAAATTTTTCATATTCGGAATTTGAACTGAACATGGCCCTTAATTAAAATACGCTATGCAATTATTAACAAAAAACAGTTTTTAAATTAAAAAAATGTTTTTGCTAAGTTTGTACACATTTAACTGTTTTAAGCCTCTCTGTAGGTCTTTGTTTTAATAGTTTTTTGTTTATTCCCAGCAGTAAAAACAATTAAAATAAACAAACATATAATAAAAAAAAACCAACTAACAAAGTCCAGTGTGCAAGAAAAAATATCTATTAAGGGTTGAATTCACGCAAATAAGCACACACAATACAACATTTTTACTAAACAAATATTTATAAAAGTAAATCAAGGAAAAGTTTTTCAAGCTTATGGTTTAAAAAAAATTAGTTTCTGCATTAGGGCAGAGCGATTTTTTTCTTTTTTAAAAAGCGTATAGTATATAAGGCTGCTACAGGAAATTCGAATATACGATGTATATCTAAGCTCCAAACACTGCCAAACATTTATAAATTACAGCACAACTTGATGTTATACTAATCATGAATTTATTCTCGTTCGATACAACTGACATTTTAGACAGGCACCAACGTCAATCTAAGAGTTTTTCTAAAGATCAATTGTGACATTGACGATAACATCAAATATTTTCGCTCTTAATATATTAATTTCATTAATTTTGACGCCGCCTTAAAATACCTCGTGGAATTCTAATGAAATTATTGTATTTACAGAAATCAAAGCACTTATAAAAAAATAGACAATACGTGTGTAATGAGAGATCTTTCAAGTAATTCGACTACTAATGCATCATTTGCAAAAGTACACGCAGAGAAAAAAATGGTTGGAGATAACGTTTATTCTAAGAGCAACATACAATGATTACATTTTACCAATACTAGTTTTTGTAGTTAACCATATAATGGTGAAATATAAACATACTGTGGCTAAAATTAACCATAATTTGGTCAAAACCGAACGTAATATGATCAAAATTAACCATAATTTGGCCAAAATTAACCATACTATGCAGGGCTGTGGAGTCGGAGTCGTAGTACCCGCAAATACTCGCGACTCCGACTCCAAAATTTTTCGGCATACAAATTTTAAGAAAAATTCTAACTGCCGTATTCATAAAAAAATAAAATAGATTTCAAACGTATTTAAAACAAAATTTCCATACAAATTTTCCTTAAAATAGATTTCATATCTAATTTAGTTTTTTTATGAATACGGCAAATAAAAATTCTTCAAAATTTGGCGATGCAACATTTCAAATATAGATTTGAAATGTTAACATAATCATTTTCGTGCTACATTTAACCATTTAAATGGTACTGTATTAAAAAAAAAGTTATAGTGCTATATTCGGCTGTACCGAATCTTTGATACCCTCCACCGACAGTAAGGATATATGAGAGCTTTAAATTATTAATTAATCTTTATAAAAACGGATGTCAGTATAAAAATTGGTGCCGCTTTAAACACATTCGACGGCAATCAGACAGTGTTATTTCTAGCAAGTTGAACTGGCAAATTATGGTTTAATCATCACTAAAGCCTGTAGAGTGATTCCTGTTACTAAAACTCTAAATAGAAAAAAATTCCAATAAAGTATTGAAATTTGATAATTAGTATTGTGGTTATTTTATTGAGCTGTTAATGGTTTTTAATCTAAATTTAGATATTTTTTTAATTAGGCTTAAGTTCATTGAATTTAATTACAGACAGGAATTTTACAACATGAAATTAATTAAAATTTTATTGATAACTTTTCATTCTTTACTGCGCTGAAATTTGTTTCAGCGTTTTAAGTGCTTTTCAGAAGGCTGCTTAATGTGGGATCTAAGGTAAATATGGACCGATTATCAGAAAATTGCCTTTTATTATTTCTGGCCATGTAAACCAGAATTGGAACAAATTTTACCACATTATATATATCTGCTAAGGTTTTAGAAGTTTTTAAATACTTTCCCAGAGTGAGCATTGAACATTTTATGGTAAATTATTGACCGGGCTTCAGGAAATTGTATAGTGGGATTTTGAGTCCTATAAATTTTTGACGTACCAAATTGTATTACAATTGCATTATTTATTACGTTTTTTAACATACTTAACTGTTTTCCGCGAGTAGGTTTTATATGCGGCCTAGGCTAAATTATGGGCCGATCTTCACCAAATTTTGCAGTTCGATTTTAAGTTCTATAAAACATTGACGTACAAAATTTTATTAAGATAGCGTTATTTATCACGGTTTTGGGCGAACCAACTATTTTCCGGGAGTAGGCTCTATGTGGGGCCTATGGTAATTTATGGACCGATCTTCACGAAATTTGACAGCGTGATTTCCAGTCCTATAAAACAATGGCATTGCACATTTTAATATGAGCAATATATATTATAATTTTAGATGAACAGTATGATTTCTAGTCATATAGAACGAGTTTGTGAATATCTTATATCATGCATTTTGCCATCTTTTATTTTTTTAACCTTAGTATCACGCCATGTAAGCGCTAGCCGCGGCGGAAATATATCGTGGTCGAACTCTATAAAAAAAACACACACATTTTTTTAATTTCTCATAAACGAAAAATCTAAAATTTGTTATTTCTATGTTATTCATTAACATGAAGAAAATAAAAACATTTTACTTTTTTAAACTTATGTATGAGATGATTTAATTTAAGAAAAGAAACGCAACAAAATGAACATAAGCAATGCCTCTCCTCATACTCTTAAAGTTTTTCGGCAAAACATATATGAAAATTATCAGCGAACTATTATAACGTTCATACTCACTCATGAATAAATGGTGAGTGAACGTTTCGGTACTCTGAAATTGTCTAACTAATAAACATCAATTGAATGAATATTTAAAACGTTTTTTTTATTATTGTATATCGGTTCTAAATTTTTCTTCTTCTTGCTGCTTGATTTTGAGTTATTGCTAAAATTAAGTTAATCATGATTTAAGTGAATAATAAGTTATTTTTATTTGATCATTTAAAATCTTAAAAAAATGGTTTTTTTTTTTTTGCTTGCATTTTATTTAAACTTTTTGTTCATATTAAAACGAGCCCTGATAATTTGTAATGAACGAATTGTAACATATTTTTAAGAATCAAATACTACAATTTTACTATTTGAAATTTTACAAAAGACTTTTTGTTCGTTTTTTTTTTTTTTGTTTATCTTACTTTTTATTTCTTTATTTTTTTAGTTTTATTTTCTCAACAAAATCTTTTTTCTCATATTTGTTTTTATTATACTATTTAAACTGGTTATAAATGAAAGCATAAGTAAAGATTAACATTTTATGGATATTAAAAAAAAAGAAGAAAAAAACTACAAAATGTTAAAGAAACACTTAAGACAACTACAAAAAAAAAAAGCGCAAAACACAACGACCGAACGAACACTTTAAAATGTTAAAACTTGTAAATGAAGGAAAATTGTGGCAGGTCAGGACCGATTATGTAACAGCCTACGTTTGTTTTTGAATTAATTATTTATGTATTTGGGTGCACTGTATTTGAAATTTACTTCATTTTTAATTATTTTAAAGGTTAATTTGAATAATATTTTACAAATGTGATTTGCATTTTTGCTTTTAAGTTAATTAAATATAAATTAATATGGGCACTTGGTGAAGATCATGAAGTTGATGAAATAGAATTTTAATTAATGCATGGCTGCATTTTAAAGTAATTAATATTCAACGTGTCTTCATATTTTTTTTTAATTTTTTTTCTAGTTTTGTTTAAAACGTTTACAGAAAAAAAGTTTAACATAAAAAATGTAAATCTTTATTATTGGCTTATATTCATAACTAGAGTTTGTTCCCGGGTTACACGTTCCGATATTTCCCAGGAGTATTATATTTTATTTATATTATTTATATTTTTGTAATAAGATTTTCCACTGAAATTTGTTTTACTTTTTTTAAGTTTTTCAGAGAAAACAGTTACTTTTGTATTCGCAGGATCCGAGTAAAGGCCATATCGTATCGAAAACGGAAATGCGACATTCGATAGCGTTCGAATCAAAATTTGTTTAGCCCTTGTATTAATACCCAAGTTTATCCACAATATTTAGCACCAGGGGAAACCGGGTATCCACACCCAGAGAAAAAATATGTTTAAATTTGGTCACCTCCAACAAAACTATTTTTAAAGAGAATTGCAAACATATTATGTTTAAATTTAACCATACTATTGTCACCGACGAACATATTATTGTTAAATTAGTCCTCCATCAAGAAGGCACAACCATATTATGGTTGCCTCCGAACATCTTTTGGTTAGTAATAACTAAAATTTGTTTAACATTTATAATAGCATGGTTGATTTTCAACCAAAGCATGTTGCTCTTAGAAAAGAGGAAAATACTATTGTTAATTTAAAAACAAATTATTGTCATATTTAACCATAACATGTTTAGAGGCAACCATAATATGGTTGTGGCTTCTTGATGGAGGACTAATTTAACAATTATATGTTTGTCGGTGACAATAATATGTTTAAATTTTAACATAATATGTTTAAAATTTTGTCTAAAAATAGTTTTGTTGGAGGTGACCATATCTAAACATATGTTTTCTCTACGTGCATATACTGCACTGTTTAAATAATTAATATTTTTATTAAAGAAAATTAATTAAATTTATAAAGTGTAACTTCGGTTGTCCGGACATGCGCCAGTCCGGCCACTCTAATAATTTAGACGCTGATTCATTGCGGACAATTAAAGAAAAAAAGGACTATGCGCAAACTATTTGAAGAACTTGTTAAGCAAATGATCGAACTACGCAGGACAAATTCTCATGTTATATGTGATTATACAACTAAAATTGCCTTCAAAAGCGTTGTAAGTCGTCAAGTAGTAGTATTCGGAGAAGATTCTGGTCCATCAGCTATGCTGGATTACACAGGAAGAAAAATTGTGACGGGATCATGACATATATGTGATAAACAAACCATAATAAATACTTAAAATTCGTAACAGGTGCGCTGGATGTGAACAGCCAGTTTGTAATTAACACCCAGAAAAATCTTGTTGAATGACTAGTATTTAATAAATAATAGTAATTTTATAAAAAGCATCAGTTTTTTTAAATTATTTGGACTAAAAAGCGCAGGCCTCCCGGGAGCGGATGTACCGATAGTTGGAGTTTGAACCAATTTTTTGTCATAAAAAAACAGAACATAAATTAAAGCTAAAATTATAATTCCCTTGATTTTAAGCTAAATACCGATTTAGAAGCCCAAATTAATATTAAACTTTTTTATCAGTTTCTTTAATGTTAATACAACTCGGTGGATACTCCAGTACCTGGGTATTAACACTAGCTTAAGTACAAAGCTTTTTGCTTTTTAATGAAATAAAAACATAACACTAAATCATAAGCAGGCACATCTCCAAATTCAGAAAGAAAGCTGGCTCCAAGAACGTGGTTGCAATTTTTTAGTCAAATTGAGTTTCAAAAATGTTAAAGAAGACAGTGACGCAAACGAAATTTTCGTGGTCTCTATGATTTAATTTGTGAACCGGTCTATGATTTTATGATTTAGTGGCCGATATGATTCTTTTAGAATATAAGTAATGCTATAACAAAATTATAAAATAAGTGCTTATTGAGTAAAAAAAATTTACTTATAAGTAAGTATATCAACCCCTTTTTGCGAAATGATCGTAAGCGCAAAATAAGATTTTCATGGACCTGTTCAATTTTTCTAATAAAAAAATGTCAAAATTGTTTATAACTTTAAATATATAAGAAATCCGATTTGATCGTACCAAAATGATTATATTGATTACTAAAAATTTTAAAATTTCGAAAAAATATTTTCAATAAATGATATTTTTAATTTTAATTTAAAGAGTGATCAAAAAACTTTGCCATTTCAAACAATGTGTAAATTTATTTAAATAAATATTAACAATTGCCAACAACAATTCTACATGTTTAAATATTTTATTTTAAACAAAAAAAGTCAATTAAGATTTTTTGTTATTTAATTAAAATTTTAATTCAAAATTTATTTCAAAAGAACTAAAATGTTAATTAAATCAAAAAAATAATTGATTCAATTATCACATTAATTAAATTTTAATACTTTTTAAACCATTTTTTTAATTGATAAAACTTTGATATTTTAATCAGGCTTAAGTTCATTGAATTTAATTTTCATTAAATTATTTTTATGAAGACAGGAATTTTTACAACACGAAATTAATTAAAATTTTATTGATAATTTTTCATTCTTGACTGCGCTGAGATTTGAACCCAGGCTTTCACGGACAGGTTGCCCATACTAGTTTCGATTGTAACCACACAATCTCGTCAGTGGGGTTTGCCGTTTTACTCACTCGGCTATTGAAGCCGGATGACGTCAATAGTCAAACATCAATCTTTAAACCAAATGGTATTTCACTTTTGGTAGATCGAAATTTGCTTTTGAATGAATGATTATCTATTTTAATTGATTTACATGTTCTTCCTAACTTCTGTTTTTTCGTACTTTTTGTCAAGAATTCTTCTTGAAATCCAAAGTACATTTTTGTTTTTTATGTTCTTGTCTTTATTTTTTCTTGTTGACCTTTTTCAGCACAACTTGAAGGACAAATGTAAACATAGCTCGTGCCTTAGCTGTTAACAAATTTAGTATTGTGGTTATTTTATTGAACTGTTAATGGTTTTTAATCCAAATTTAGATATTTTTCATTGAATTTAATTTTCATTAAATTATTTTTATGAAGACAGGAATTTTTACAACATGAAATTAATTAAAATTTTATTGATAATTTTTCATTCTTGACTGAGCTGGGAATTAAACCCAGGTTTTCACGAACAGGTTTCGATTGTAACCACACAATCTCTTCAGTGGGGTTGTCGTTTTAGCTTTCACCGCCACTGACGACGGATGACGTCATTTAGTCAAACATCAATATTTAAATCAAATGGTATTTTACCTTGGTAGATCGAAATTTGCTTTTGAATAAATGATTACCCATTTTAATTTCAATTCCCAGCTCAGTCAAGAATGAAAAATTATAAATAACTTTTAATTAATTTCATGTTTTAAAATTCATTTCTTCGTAAAAATAATTTAATGAAAATTAAATTCAATGAATTAAAATATCAAAATATGGATTAAAAACCATTAACAGTTCAATAAAATAACCACAATACTAATTAATTGATAAAATACTTTTTTCTGTGAACCATTTATAAAACTAAAATGCCAAATGCTTAGCCCTAGGATTACCGCAGTTAAGCCAAAATATTTAATGCAAAATTTAACTGCAAAAATGCTTAAATGGTCCCAACGATCCTAATACTTAAATACTTTGAGATTTTGGCGATAATCATATAAAATGTAACGCAACGCTAAATAATTACATTGAAAGTTCAAACAATCCCATAAATATTTTGTAATTTTGTTGTTGCTTTCTAAAGAAATGCATGTACTGTTTTAAAATTTTCAACGCCTCAAGCTATGCAGCGTTTGAAATCTTAAAACGTAATGTGAATTTCCTTAAAAGCAACCACAAAATTTCAAAATATTTATGACATTGTTAGTGCTTTAAATGTAATTCTTTGGCGTTGCGTTGCGTTTTTCATGATTAGGGCCTTAGTTTTTCTCACTCTGTTTGCGCTGTTACTAGTAATTCATGGTTCTAATCACCACATACGATATCGAGCAAAATCGATCGAAATTTTATATATTGGTATCATGACACTCGATATCGAATGAAATGTATCGCAATTTGAGAAGATAGCATTCGATATCGAGTAACCAAAAAATATAAATCTCTCGAGTTTTCATTCGATACGTCCCGATATCGAATGCTGTGATTGGACCCCAGAGTTGTTTGGAAAAAAATACTTTCGCAGACGCAGCCTTTGTCAGTGGTTTCTCATATACTTAATTTAGGACTTTTCTTTTATTTTTCTTAACTTTATTTTGCTTAACTTTGTTTCTCGCAGTGCATAATAAAGGATACCAAGCTGTTAAGCTTCCCACCCTTAATTATTGTGTAATAGGCAGATCTCTCTGAGTTTCTTCAAATTTCTCATGCATTTCAATTATATTTTACAATATATTGAAGATTTATGATTTGTTAATTCCACCGCAGCAAACGCATTTTCAATTTGTGTAATGGGTGTAAGGTTAGGCTTGCCCGACTATACTTTCTTACTTATTTTGATTTAAGGTTGTCGCATGGGCATTTTTTCTTTAAACATTTATGGATTGCGATTAAGTCACATGGTGACAGCGGTTTTTTGGCTTTTTAATGACATGGATATTGTCTGCACGTATAAATTTATTGCGAACGGAATTTCCGAGAAGTAAAAATACACGAAATATTAAAGCAATTTTGGACGACAAGTTCACCAATTGATTCAAATATAGCAAATAAAATTAAACGTTAAAAAGCAATATTTGTCGTAAAATTGGCGTGATAGGGATAAAGATATGTCTCAATTCCATCCATAAATTTCGCCAAAAGCATCGATATTTGAAAGACACAATTTTTTTTTTTTATTTATAAACAGATTTTTGTATTCCATTCAAAATGTTAATTTATTTTGAACTGGACGAAAAAAACGAATATAAGAAAATTGTGCCTAAAATTTTTTTAGAAAATTATGACAACCTAAATGCAAACATGCTCCACTGTATCATATTATTGTAATATTTGTCTCTAAGATTGTTATGTCACATGAAAATTTGCTGTAATTTTTGATGTTGTATTATGAATTTTTAGGTCTTGCAACTATTTTGTAGCTGCCTTTATGTTTGCTTGGTTCCAGACAAAATTTTGGTTGTAAGGAAAATAGATTTAACTCTCTAATAGAGCTGAGTAAGTGATGGATGATGGTTGAGTGAAAAGTCTGACTTTGAGACTTAAGCTCTTACGTACCCATTTTATGTACATGAGTAGAGTAAGTATTTTGTAGCTCCCAAGCTTATACTTGTTTTTGTTTTCAAAACTTAGAGACTTGAAATTTTGTTTACCTAAATCGACTCTAGTAAGAGGGTGTGGTGGAGTGTCTTTTAGTTTTATTTTTTATTAAATTCATTCATTTTGTTATTTTATGTTGTTAGTTACTTCTTCTGGAATCTCTGTAATATTAAAATCTTGATCGGCTTATATTGTTATGTCGTTTGTTCGTAGTTGTTTTTGTTTTGTCATTGCTGACAGTACTTGAACATGTTTAATCGTGTTCTGGTTTTGTTTATTTCAATTTAAATTTGGTTAAACATGCGTTATCAGGCTGCTTTAATCACGTTTCTTATGAAATATATTCAACATGCAAATGGAGATACTTTAAAGCTCAAAACTCAAACAGATACTTGTAGTCTTACATACATCTACACACATACATATGTAAGTATAGACAGTAACAAAGTTAAAGTTATCATTGACATGGTTATTTGTAGGTTTTTTTTTGCTGAAATTTAATTAAATATAATTTTTAATTATGAATTTTGTGGTATTTAGAAATGAATAGGAAATGATTCATATGAAATTCTAGATGAAGTATAAATTGGAATAAAATTTCTGGAAGGGCAAACAGGATCTGAAAACTCAAAATACGAAGAAGGAATTCTGAAACAATTTCGCCGTTTAACGAATTCTTAAAAATAAAATTTGCGGTATGTAATAACAAATTAATTTAAAGTTGTATCCCCTTAATCAGCAGTAGTAAATGCGGGTATGTGAATATCCTTCAATATTCATCTCAGTCCCCATAAAGTATATTCTGGGTCCTTCAGTTATTCTAAGTCGATCTATCAATTTCCGTCTGTTTAGATTCTGCTAACTTCCAAACGACTTAGCAGAACAGAGCAATTTGTGTGTCAAATTCTTTCTAATTCTTCCAAGCAGTTTTGGATTGAAATCAAGCGGGCTCGGTCCAGTAGGAAACAGTTTTAAATGCAAATGTGGAACAACTTCAATAAAAAATTGACAAAAAATAATACAAATTGGTGACAGAATGCACTGATTGTCATTAAATTTCAAAAAATTAGTTTTGTATGTTACCAAATTTGGTGAAGATCGGTCCATAATTAGTCATAGGCCCCAAAAAGGCCACTCTCTCATGTTAGTATGTGAAGTTTGGCCTAAACACAAAGAAAATTCTGATGAAGATTTCCAACGGAAATCAAAATATAGAAAATAAATAATATTTTTATTACATACATACAAAACCGAACCATAATTTATCATACGCCAGATGTAAAACCCACTCTCGGAAAACGCATTATTACGTCTTTAGCCGTAAAACTTAATAATGTTGTTGTAAAATTAAGCCCATTATTGTTTACTAAGACTAGAAATAAAATTTCAAGAAGATAGAACTTTAATTTACCATGAAGATAGAACTTCAATTTACCCTATATAAAGCCCATTCTCGAAAATAATAAATAACCCTACAAGAAGACTACCGGTCATTTTACTAGTTAGATGACCAGTAGTGCTCACCGAAATATTGGCTATAGTTTCTATTAGTTTATTAAGAGCAAAATGAAAAAACTGAGCGAAACCTTGTGTACATGTGATTTTACCTCTCTCTCTAACTCATTAGGTCTCTCTCTCTCTAACTTATTAATTCAATGTAAAATTGTTGCAAGTGTGTTAGTAAATTTTTTCTTTTTTTTTTAGTTTTGGCTATTAATTTCTTGTAGGGAATCCTTAAACCGAAAAATATTGATATTGTGGCGAAATTCGGTTTGATAAAACAACTAAGTACACAATTCTAACAAAGATTAACAGGAGTTTAAAGAAGGGGTTTGTTCAAAATTTCGCGGGAATCCCGAAATTTATTCCCGGGAAAGCGGAAATTGAAAACAATTAAATATCCCGGGAACAAACTTAAGTAGGTATTGATTTTAGATTAAGCTTATTCATAGATCTTATAGAAATATCGCAATGTATTAAGCTAATTTTTATCTGAAGTTCATATTTTTTATATAAATATCGCAATGTATTAAAGTTGTCGTATTGTTGACAAAGTATTATCTTTAGGTCTCAGGACGTGATGGGAAATTATTGATAGTGAGGCGACTTCAACGATCGCTTAAGGTTCTCTCAGGGAGCACCGCAGTGGACGGGTTTGAAAGACATTTTAATGCCACTTTTGATAGATATGGAATATGGTCCTTTATTCTCAGCCTTTTATTCGAATTTACAATCTTGTGCAAATGTTCTTTTATTGTAGCATTTTTACTCTGCAACAACTAATATATACAGCAATGCACTTTCTACTCCTTTGTTGATATGCAACACATAACACCAATAGTTTATATTTACTCGACTTATACCACACTCAATTGCAAACCGACAGCTTAAACTCAGTAAATTTTACGCTTATAATCGCAAACTTCTTGTGATTCTAGATTTTAGCTTTTACTTCGTTCACATGAGAATTAGAGTAGAATTTAAAGACAAGGGTTAATACTATTACAAATTTACAGAAATTTTAAGTACTTTTCTACATCTATACTTATTTTATGCTCAAAATTTAAATAAACAACATTAGAACTATTATTTTTTGGTAACAGATACATATATATCCTTACCAACCGACATTCAACTGTCCATATAAAATGCAAGGAGTGTCTAAATATGCAATATAAGAGAAAAAGTCCCAAAACCACCAATTTTTTTTTGGTTTTTGCATCATAAAAATTACCCTTTATTTTAATCTGGGACATTTTATTATCTCTACCAAATTTTTCGAAAAAAAAAGTACCAAAGATAAAAGACTACCAGCCTTTCCTCATTTTAGGCCCCCAGAAAGGGCACTGTTTGTAAATGCAGACTTTAATCTGTATGTACATATATATATTGAAATATATCGAAAAGACATAACGTAAAAATTTTATCCCGTTGTTACCCCTTAAAAAGTATAAATTTTATCCCTTAAAAAGTAACCTTTATTTGAATCTGGACTATATGCCATCTGTATACAAAATTTGTCAACAAGAGAAAAAATAACACATTACAAAATATTCTCCGATTTACTTCATATGCTATCCGTCTACAAAATTTCATCCAAATCCATTAAGCGGTTTTCGAGTAATTGGGCCACAAACGAACAAACATCTGAACATTCAAATATAGGATATGTGATTGAATTGTTTTGTTTCGTGTTTTGCAACAAGCATTGTAAACTAAGCCAAAAAGGTCATTCATAGATATAGCAAATATTTTCAAATGCATACGCTTGCAATCTCAAATGCCCAAGATTTTGAATAGGGATAATGTATTGTCATATGATTATCAATGCATCTGTTGAGGATGTGCACTTGTTTGGCACTTGTATTTCTTGTACAAATGATAGCAATACCCAGCTTCCAGCCGAAGTTCGGTTTTCTACTAGCTCACAATCCACACACATATTACGTTAAAAAATACAAGAAAATAAAAATTTGGGTAATCCCCAAACTATGCAAAAATGTTTGTGATGTCACACAAATACAGTCGACTCTCGATACTTTGAAATTCAAGAGAACGGAGAATAAGTTCAATTAATCTAGAGTTGATGTCAACAAGGGTTGTTGGTTTCTAAAAAAAACGGACCCATTTACGTTACCAGTTTCAATTATATAGCCAAACCAAGCTCTGAATTACAGAACGGAGGCAAGCACGATGACATTCTTATGTATGTATAAAGCAGTGCAAAAAAAATCAAACAAATAATTATTTCGTCTTAAATTCATTTTTTTATTAAACACAGCACATTAAAATTATTAAGTGTAATGCCGAAAAAATTCAAATTATAGCATATCAGCAAGCCAGTTGACATTTAAATAATTTCAACTTACCGAGCAGACCATTTTTTTCAAATGTTTTTCAAGGGATCTGGAAAACGATTAAAATAATCGAGAGATTCAAATTAACGAATTTCTTATAATCGAGTGCCGACTCTAATATTGTGCTGCCATTTCAGTTAATTTTAAAACATTATTTTATATTATGTTAAGAGTCAAGAGTGCTCAAATAGAATTCTACAGGCCTCTATCTCGAATTCTTAAAAAAAATCCCGGGAATTTCCGGGAAAAACAATTTTAATGTACCCAGAAATTAGACCCCTAACTGAACACTGAATGACGTCGAAAGGCCTTAGCTCTATTTTAACATTCACGTGGAAGGTTTAGAAATTTAAATTTACGATAGCCAATTCAGTTCCGTACTTTGCAGAAGGGTACTTAGAAATCGGTTCAATAACTTTTTTTTTAATAACTCATTCGTTTTGGGATTTTTTATTTTTATTTATTTTTAATATCATTTAAATTCAATTAAACATAAAAGAGAACTAGTTTTAGGTTTAATATCTTGTTATTTATTATCTATTTTTTAATATTATTTCACAACTTAGTTCCAGCTAAATCGAAATAAAACAAGTAAGAGTAGTATATTCGGCTGTACCGAATCTGTTATACCCTGCTCAGAGAGCTCAAATATTTCAGGAGTGGGTCTTATATGGGATCTATGAATTATAAAGCAATTTTTATAAAACCTGACCTCACAGTACTCTAATTCGTTGCCTAATTTAAATCATATATCATGATTTGTTTCTGAAATATTATGAAGCGTATTTAAGTGATTTTCAAGAGGGGATTTCATATTGGAATTATTATAAATTAAAGATCGTTTATCACAAAATACGGTACAGCGTAATTACTAAAAAAACATGCTTTTATTTCCAGTCACATAAAACGAATTTGTGCAAAATCTAAAGAGAATCGGTTCATTCTGTCCCAAATTAATATTAATTTTATTGCAAATATATAAATTTTTTTATGGAGGTCAGTTATTCCACATTTGGCTCACAACTCTTTTTCTACTGAACCGATTTTTCTAAATTTCAATTTAAAACTGCCTAGGATAACTAGAAAGGATTTAACACCAAAATCTTTTCTGTTGAGTCTTGCGAAAGTGCGCATATATTCAACATATGGAAATGGCTAAATTGACTAAGAATTACTTAAGAACCCAGAATAAAAACATTTTATGGGGTCTTATGTCCAATTTTCGGGATACTGTTTTAATCTTTTTAATGCTATGTTAATTTTCATATAAACTTAAATCGTATTTAAATACAGATTAATTTTATTAGTTTTATTTGAAAGTTTTATTAAATTAAAATAAAAGCATGGTTGCACTACTAAATTTAGGTTGATCCATTTCGAGGTTTCCTACTTTTTGAAAGAAAAAAACACAGCAAATTCAAATTTAATGTGGAATGTTTATTATCATTTAAAAGAACATTCTTTGGCATTTATTTTTTGAAGATTATGTCTATCAAATGTTGGTCGTTGCTACGTCGCAGATGGTCCCATCCGTTGAGTCCAATTTTCGATGACTCGTTCGAGCATTTCGACTGGTAACTGGCGAATGACACGCGTGCTGTTTTCCTCCAAGTCCTGAATCGAAGCGGGTTGGTCCGCATAAAATTTAGGCTTTACATATCCCCACAGGAAAAAGTCTAACGGTGTGATACCACACGATTTTGGTGGCCAATCGACCGGCCCAAAACGTGAAATTATGTGCTCACCGAAGTGTTCTCTCAATAAATCCATTGATTGATGTGATGTGTGGGAAGTGGCTCCGTCTTGCTGAAACCAAATGTCGCCGAGATCACGAGCTTAAATTTCATCAAATAGTCGGTTATCATGGCACGATAACGGTCGCCATTGACGGTTTCGTTCGCACCGGCATCATTTTTAAAGAAATATGGACCGATGATTCCACCGGCCCACAAACCACACCAAACCGTTGTTTTTTCTGGATGAAGTGGCAGTTCTTGAATCTCTTCAGGTTGCTCTTCGTCCCAAATTCAGCAATTTTGTTTGTCTACATACCCATTGAGCCAGAAATGGGCCTCATCGCTGAACAAAATGTGCTTCGAAAACGTGGGAGCGAAGCGATGTCGCTTGGGAAGGCGTAAGTCTTTCCATTATGAAATGCCAAGCAATACTAAACAAAAATAACATGACAGCACGACACGACTCACACGTGATCTGTCAAAAGGCTAAAAAGTATATCTACTTGAATCACCCTATACAATAAAAAATCATAAAAAGTGTATTTATTACAAGGTGATCTCAAAAAACAGATGACTGTTATTGCTTTGCATGTTGTTGTTGTACTGTTGTGATATTGCGGCCACCTTGCTTAAATATTACAATAGAAATTTAAGTTGAATTTAAATCAAGGGGAATTCAACTACAGGTGGTGTCGGAACTACAACAATCCTAAAACAACATAGGGTTTTTTGCATTGCATTGTTAGTGTTTACGGTCCAATATTTCAACCATTCCTCACAAAACACTAACAAATTAAAACAAATTGGCTCGAACTGATGGCGTTTCGATACCAACTGTAGTTGAATTCGCCTTGAATTTAAATGTACCACATCGGTGAATTAAGTTCCATTTAAGTGCTTAGTGAAGAAGGGGATTTTGTATTTAAAACGATTTTTAACATAAATGTGTGTTAATATCTTAAAATTGGCCATTAGACGAATATTTTAAAAAGTTCCACACCGAATGACAAACTGAGTATACCCTCGTTAACCACTTGTGGTAAATATATGCTATAAAAACGTTATCCAAAAATATAAAATTTTAAATTTATACATTCAAACACGAGCATAAGTTAAAAACGCCTATAAATGGAGCATTAAATCTAAATCCGTATGTAGAATATTTTACATATTCCTATAAACAGGTTTTTTATGAAATCCTATTAAATCATTTTTTTAATCTTTTGGTTATTTAATAGAATTTGTATTTAAAACACAAAAGATTTATTAATGTTATGCTTTATTTGGAATTCATTTCATAGTTGAGGAAGTTGAATAGCAAGTTGAAAAAAAACGATTCATTGAAAATAAATTTCAAAAGACATGTTTCATATAATTTCAATTGACATTAACTTTAAATGGCAAATTTATTATTTTCAATTAAGACCAATGGCTTGCAAAGTTTTTAAAACTGGCCAGGATAAGCATTAAAAAAGCCATAAACAAATTTTGGATGTTTAAGTAGACTGTATAGTATATCAAGGTGATATTTGTTTAAGAAGTATAACAAAAATAATATCGTAATTTTGTTGTTATTGTTTGAAATATTTGATACAAAACAACAGCAACGTTTTATTGAATAACACTTAAATGTCAAAATAGCTAACCTTATGTCTTGACATTTAAGATTTTTATTTATTTTTTTTTTTTTGTTTACTTTAGGTGGAGATTTTTACGTTGTCAAAGAACATATGAACATTATTTTATTTCTTTCTGTTTTTCGGTATTTAAGGTTTACAATAACTGTACTTTTAGAGTCAGTGACATTATGCAGAATTGCAAATTTTTGTGATTTTAAAATTAATTTTTCTTTATTGTAAATCTTAATTTTAATCGTAAGAAATTTTTGAAATAAAAGAAAAAATAGGTATTAAAAATCTTCCACGCACAGAAAAAATTCAAAATTGTCTGTAAGCACGAAAATCATACCAAATTCATAGAATCAAGCAGACAATTTGTTGATTTTGCACCTTTTACCAAAATGATTATATTGATTACCAAGTATTTAAAAAAATTTTCTTTTTCAATTAATGATATTTTTTTTTTCAAAAAGTTATATTTTAAAATTAATTTAAATAATGATCAAAAAACTTTGCCGTTTCAAGCAATGTGTTTGTTAATTGATTTAATTAAATATAATTCACCCAGAAAAAATTATCAGTAGTTTAATATCAATTAAAAAAATGGTTTAAAAAGTATTTATATTTAATTAATGTGATAATTGAATCAATTCTTTTTTAGTTGAAAGAAAATTACAAATATAATTTTGATTTTATTAACATATTAGTTGTTTTGAAATAAACCAAAAAAAAACTTAATAAATTTTTCGTTTAAAATAAAATAATTTTAACTCGTAGAATTGTTGTTGGGAATTGTGAAAACCTACACTTTATTTAATTAAATCAAGTAACACATTGTGTGAAACACCAAAGTGTTTTAATCATTTTTTTAATTAAAATTAAAAATATCATTTAATTAAAAAAAAAATATTAACAATTTAAAATTTTACAATTCTTTAGTAATCAATATAGTCATTTTGGTAAAAGGTGCAAAATCAACAAATTGCTTTATTGATTCTATGAATTTGGTGATTAGAGAAAAAATTTTAATTTTTTCTGTTGAGGTTTTGACAATTCCCAAAAAAATTCTACAAGATTATATTATTTTATTTTAAACGCAAAAATCAATTAAGATTTGTTTTTATTTAATTAATATTTTATTTACAAAAATTATTTCTCTCTTAACACTGGTGGAAAACATAGTGTTTACCAAGGCCGTTATGTGTGAGTGCAAACAACATACAACGGCGATAATTTGATTCATTATCCGGCAGAACTATACAATCGCTCCTTGTTTAGAAGTTGGAGTTATCTATGTAACCTCTACTGCTGACGGACAATTGTAGTGTGGAATGTAAGAAAAGATAATCTCGCTGTTTTATTGTTGGTATTTTGTTTAAGTTTTGATATCGTTGCAAACAAGACGTTTTGAGTGTAAGTAATTCTCATTCCCTCTGTAGTCTTGTTTGCTGATAGCTTTGGCTTTTCTAAAATTATTTAGGAGAACGTTTCTTGATCATCTGGCCTAAGAAACCAGTGAAATGCGCATAGGAAAAGCTTATCCTCCAACAATAAATTTCAGTATTTTTTTTATCAATTATTAAAATAAGGGAATTAAACACAACAAACAAAATCTTTAAATAAATAATTGAATTCCCAAAAACAACTTTGACAAGGAGTATCTAATAATAAGCAAAACCAATGTAATGAGTTCCGAATCCCTAATAAAGGCCTTCGACAGTGCCAACAGGTGTCTGTGTAGCAGAGTTATAGAATGTTTAATATAATCCTGCCCTGAACGCGGATTTGAAATGTTGAATTCACACAATGGTAAATTTGCATATGCATTTGAGGTTACCACTGATGTAAGGCGAGGATGTATCTTATCGCCGTTACATTTCATTCTCGTCATCAACGAGAGAATCTGCTCGGCTTTGAATGGCAGATGCGGTATCCGGTTCAAAAATCTCGAGGACTTAGAACTATCTGCGGATAAGTCTTAAGCTCTTTGCAGGGGTAGTATAAGAAAATTTTGTACACGAAATTTTAAACTGAAATAAATGAAAAAAATCTGGGCTGTATATGGCGACTACAAAGCGTGGGTGCTGATGAAGACATTAAATAGCGCTTTAATAAGGTAAAAACTGCATTCGGCATGCTCCGATCTACTACTAACATACGCATATATTATTCGAAAGTAAATTCTATCCTGTTTTACGGTTGCGAAACTTAAAATAAAACAAACGCAATTAACGTGCTCCTACAGACCTTTTCTAACAAATACTTGCTGATCTGCTAAGCGCTTCGAACAAAATCTCTGCTTCTGTGGAGCTATCTCAGCGGATATGGCGGTGGATAGGCAACACACTTCGACAACATTAGTCGACAAGAGCTTCGGAAGAACCCACAGGGAAGAGGCCGGCGTTTTGGCGCACCTGCTTGAGCGTGGAGAAAGTCGAAATATATACAATTATAAGAAGATGGTTAAGCATAACAGTAAAAGAAGTGCCACAGCACCTAGGGAGATCCGCCAGCAGGTTAAGCTTTCCCACAAGTGATCGAATATCAGCCGTAACATAGTCGGAGGCAACAATAACATGGATGGAGGACTAATTTAAACATAATATGGTCGCCGGTGACAATAATATGCTTGGGGTAATCATAATATGTTTAAAAATTATTCGCTAAAAATATTTTTTTTTTTTTTTATATGAACTTATCGATGAATGCGGCTTATTTACGTGTGAATATTCCTAGTCTAGCTCATTGCTTCCCAACTTAAATTAAAACAATAGCAACAAAGCAACGTATTAATAAAGGCCCCGTTAGCCGAGCGTTGCTGTTCCCGTAACGCACCGTATCGTACAGTTAGAACGTTGGTACACTTATGGAGCAAAAGTTTTGTTTATCATACTATAAGATCGGACGATTAATGACAAATATATAACGAAAAATTTAAAAGGGCAAAAAAAATTTTTCGAAACCGTCTTGCAAAAATTCTTTATATCTTTCTATTTCGGAATTACGAAAATCGATCAAGGTCTGAACAAGGTAAAACAAAATCGAAAGAAAGGAAAATACGGTTTCAAAACCATTCCGAACAATTTCCGCGACAGGCCTGTATATTTCACATTTCTATTGTGTGTATATATACACAATACGTGTATATATGGGTACTTCCACAGGAAAGTCTACTTCTTGTCATGCCACCAAGCTTTTTAAATTGCTTCTCGAAGAATAATATACATATATATAATTTATTTTTTTTTTATTTAGGTATCAAACGCAGCTTAGTGCAAGAGAGAAAAATGTTAACAGCATGGGTCTAAAATACAAGTTTAATTGCTTGGTGGCGTAACGTGAAACTTCTGTGGAAGTGCCCATATGCATTTGTTTATATTATACATCTAAGGATATGTATATTTCGCGACATTAGGACAACAAGGTTATATCTAACATGTAGTTTAGGTGCAAATAGAACCTTGTTATCCTAAGGTCGCGATTTGTATACTTGGAAATATGTTGAAATGCAAGTTGCTGTGTCGAAAGTCTATAGATATAATGAAAAAAGTACCTAAAAAAGAGTGAAAATACCCGTATTCAATTTTGCATCCAAGCAACTAATCACAGATTTACAAATGTCAAGTTACAACGGCGTGAAATTCTATTTTCTACAGAATGGTACGTTACAACCAGTGCTGTGGAGTCGTCAAAAAATAGTTCTAACTCCGACTCCAACCGCTGAAATTTTTTAAGTCCGACACCAAATCCAGCTCCGACTCCTACTCTTACATTGATGATAAATGTATATGAGATTGGTCCATATTTGACTTTAAACTCTTTTTTTAATGCAGTACCTTTTAAATGGTTAAATATAGCAAGAAAATTATTCTATAAAAATTTTGAATCGATATTTTAAATAGTGGGGGATTTCATGTCAATTGACCCAACTTTTGAACCAAGGTTAGTCCTATTGGATAGTAGTTTAGACACAAATTTTCAATAAGATCGGTCAAAATGATTCTTAGTTAGAGGGGGTCAAAATTTGACATTTTCGCCAAACAGGTGTTCTTTCTCATCCATGTAACTTATAATCTATTGCTGTTAGCAAAATTTGTCCAAAACAAATTAGATAGCAATTTCTTCAAGCTTTCGAAAAATAATTTTTTTGTTTTTTTTTAAATTTTTTTTTTTTAAATTTAAAACATATTTTTTATTTTTTTTGAAAAGGGTATTTTTTTTTTTTTTTTTTTTTGCTCAAAAGAAAGCTTAGGTCTTTTCCTTTAAGTTAGTTATGGTCGCTATTTGGGATGCGAGTGGGTTATGTATAAAAAAAAATAATTTCTAAGTCAAGACGAGGATATTTCAATTTTTTAGCATATGACGTCTTGACTTACAAATTATTTTTTTTTATACATAACCCACTAAAAATTTGTGTCTTAACTACTATCCAATAAGACTAATCTTGGTGCAAATTTCATCCAAATCGGAAGACATCGATTTCAAAAGTTGGGTCACTTGACATGAAATCCACCTAGTGCATCGCCAATAACAAAGAATTTTTATTTTGGAAAATTTTAGAAAATTTTTTTAAATTTGTTTTGCCAAAAACTTTTGGAGTCGGAGTCGCGAGTTTTTGTGGGTTCTTCGACTCCAACAACGACTTCTGTACAAAAACCTCAACTCTGACTCTTCAACTCCGACTACACAGCCCTGGTTACAACTACGATACATTAAATTTCGGTAATCTTTAGTATTGTTTTTTATATACCAAAAACGAACAGCTGATTCATACGGTACAGATACGCTACAGCAACGCTCGCATAACTCAGCCTAAAAGTTCTTTCTATAGTTGTTATATTATGGAAAATGTTGAATATTTATTAGAATTAACTGTAAATAAGTACCCACAAACAAGTCTGCATTGAAATAGTGTGTTGTTATCAACTTGATGCCAATATGGCATTTTAATAATTAAATACGATTAAATAATAATAATACCAACAAAGCGTTGAAAAAGAAAGACAAAAACAACAAAGCATTATTTGAAAAAATGTAGAAAAATATCACAAATAACTTGTTTATATTTTTTTTACACAATAATGCAGAAATATTTGTTGTAAATTTTTTTATTAATAAATTTGTATGCAACATACGACGATAATAACGGCTTTAAATAAATAAATATGTAAATTAAAGACTTACAAAAAACAATTAAAATTGCTATGCCGAATGTTGTACACCCTTCTTCACCTGAAGAGGTCACACAAAGGCGTGACGAAATATCGGATGAAATAAAATAAATATAGAATCTGGGAATTATTTCTTCTGCGTAAGTCACTTTATTATATTCAACATTTTTTATTCTATTAGCTAAATATCAGTTATGTATTTTATAAAGCTTTTTTGTAATAGTTCTATTCCTTAAATTTTCAGGAATGATTTATACACTACCAATATAACAAGAAGATACGAGTTTATATATAAAATAAATATTTTTATAAAAAATAATTAGGTAAGTTATGGAAATCGTTTTAGAAAACAAAATGATTAGAAATCGATAATATCGTTTTCAGTATATTAAAAAATTTACTTCTAATAAATTTTCTTTAATTACATGTCTATATTTTTTTAATTTTATGTTATATACATATGAAAGTTGAACTGTATTCTTAAGAAAAAATTAAGACTCTAATTCAGAAATGGATTTTACGATCGATCGAAATTCATAAC
The DNA here is from genome assembly GCA_943735925.1 of Pollenia amentaria. NCBI lineage: Eukaryota > Metazoa > Arthropoda > Insecta > Diptera > Polleniidae > Pollenia > Pollenia amentaria. The sequence goes on along the minus strand of OX031008.1, from coordinate 189,356,852 downwards.
ACCTTTTAAAAACGATAGTTTTGAAATCGATAGACAGATACAAATCGGTTGTATGTCGCTTATTGAAATAATACTCTTTTAAACCAATTGTTACTACACAGAAAAAATTCTCCAAAATAATTCACCAATTAAAGCATTAATCAAAAATAAAATCAGTTTTATTTAAATATTTTATCAATTGAAACAAACGTTTAATCAAGTGAATTAAACGTTTAATTGATACTATTAATTTAATTACTGCTGCAAATTTAATTAATTTCTTAATTAATTACACAAAAGTTTAGCCTTGCTTTCAGTTCACTCCGAATAAAAAATGTCTTATTTGGCGAAGCAAATATCATACATTTTAAAAAGTAAGCACACATTTAGGCGGTACGCAATAAGACATACGGAGATGCTGTAAGGTAAGTGAACGAAATCTTAATAAATTAAAATACTATATACATAGATTTTTAAGAGCCACGACATTCCCTTACTACGAAGCAGGTTTGTAAGGGAGCATAGAAGAGAATAACGGTAACAAGAATTTCACTAATTTTAATAAGCGCTGAATAAAGCGCTTTCTGTGTCAAAAATGTATTGTTTCGCCTGCTTCGTTGATCAGTTCAGATATATATTCCAAGTTAAGGTTTACTGGCGTGTATAATTTGGTCATCCATAAAGTTTGCAGTTTCAAATACGTTTGTGTAACTAGACCTTGTCACATCAAGATTTTTGGGCGACTGAACTACAGAAATTTTCTCATTGTTATTCTTCATTCCATACGAAAAGTTGGGCGTAATAGATCTTTTATAATTTACTAGACATTTTGATTTTCGTGGATTCAAACAGAGGCCATTAATTGACGCCCAAGAACATAAATTATTATTTAGGTCGTAATTAATTTTATCGATATTTTCCTGAATGGAGCGTACTGTACGCCCTCATCATTTATACGAACTTTTCAGTGAGAGGGTTGCTGAGGTAAATCATTTGAGTACAACAACGTGGTCCTAGAATAGATCAATAAGGCCCCCGCTTTAGAAGCGGCAACGATTTAAAATGAGCTCCGCTAAGAAAAACTGACTGTGTTCGAACCATTTAATATGAAGTAAGAAGTTTGGTTTTGGTAGAAACAGTGATGTTATATAATTTTTTGACAAGTCGCTACGCAACCCGAAAAAAATCTCTATTTTTCCCAACGCGCTCAAAAAATTGTCCCTACGAAAATCCTACAACTTTAAAATGATAATATAGCAATTTAAATAAAACCATTGGTGTTAAGTACTTATATATACATTTTAAAATGCATACTACTATTAAATTTGTTCTTTTTATAAACCAAAAACTAACGGCCTTATTCATAAAAAATAAGACAGGTTAATAAAGGGTTTATTAAATACGTATTCATACACGCAGAGAAAAAACATAATTAATGAATGGTCACTGCAACCATTTTTATTCATATTTGCCTAATATGTTTACCGTAATAAACTTATTGTAATCCTTATTTAACTTGAAAAAATATTTTTTCCCCTTAACATTTTTTAATTCATTATAAAAATATTATATTGTGTTTTACACCTAAAAAGTTACCATGATCTAGCTAAACATATTAAATTAGGTGAAATATTTGCTACTATAATGTATATATTTTCAACTATACAATTAAAATCATAATATTAGCTGTACACAAAAGATATGTTTGATACCATCATTTTTGTTCGCTTTAAAACACATTCTCTAAATGAGCAAACATTTATTGTCAAAACAAACAGTGTCTGTTTAAAAAGCAAATACAATCTTCTTCCACATCATTTTCAGTCTGCGAGAGTCAGTTAATCGGGAAACATGAATGACTTCAAAATAATTAAAAGTTTTTCGGGAGAAAAAGGGGTTGCATGATTGCAAAATTAATTATCATACATTTATTGAAATAGGTAAAGCTATTAGTATATATACATATATATATAAATGTATGTATTGAATTTTATTTATTATTATATGCTTAGCTGTATATATATGTATGTTGTAATTTTTATTAAAACATGAAATTTTTGAAATTGATTTTTTATTGGTTTTATTGTTCAAATAGACATTTTGCATGGTATTGGGAAAAATAAATACATGGTTAGGAAGATCATTTGTGTTTTTCTTCTAAACATAATAATATTTTTGAGACAATAATAAGCTATAAACATGTCTGAACATATATTGTTACTGAAGACGTGTTTGACACAATCATAACCACAAACATTAATGATAGTTTGCGATTGTGATTGTATCAACCATGTTTTTTCTTTGCGTGTAGAAAATTCGTTTCAATAACCTTTTTTTACTTTTTTTGAATAAGGGGGTAAATAAACAAAAAATAAAAAAACTAAAAAACAAGTGATATTCACTTATGGCTAATAAATCAGTAAGTGTTTAAACGCTGGTTTAGTTAAACTAAACTTAAAATTATATTTAGCTTAAACTCAACAGTTGTAAATCAGTGTCCCATGTGTTATATGTAGTTTAAGAAGTTGGTTTATATGTTTTATGATTTATAGATTTGTTGGTTTAAACACATTTTAGACCAAAATGAGAGTTTAACTTGCTCTGATTTATTAGCCCTTAAAATAACAATGATTTTCGGTGTGCTGAAAGGTACATTCATCTTGTAAAAAAGAGCGGACAATGCAAATTGAAGGTCCAAGTTAAGACTTGGCTTGTTTCTTTTCTTAGTGCAAACATCATTGATAGAAAAAAACCTCTCGCTATTTGTATTGGCATGTCGCAGTGATAAATCAAAGATAGTTAATTTTGACTAAAGAGGGAAATTAAATTTTCAATAAAATGGTGACATTTCTCCAAAACTTTTTGATTCCCATCTTTAGCAAATGATCTATTTATGGCTCTAAAAAATTAAATTCAAAGCATCTCCATTCTTGTAAACGAAAGTTTCACAAATTTTAAAATTTTACAATTTGTAATGTTGTCGTATCAACAATTTTATAAGCATCTTGTCACAAATCGAAAAAGTTTGCCAAATATATACAGTTTTGCCACATTTTTGAAAAGGCCCTACATTTTAATGATTTAAAAAAAAAATCTATCTTTTTTCCCACGGCCATTTTTTTAGAAGTAAATCCCAATAAATAGAGACTTTTCCCTACGTATAACATCACTGGGTAGAATTAAAGATTAACAAGTGTTTCAGCTTGTTGCATACTATATTAGAGTTGACTGTGTCAAGCGCCTTAGAGTGATCCAGAAGAATGAGAATGTTTATTTTCCTGCCATCAAGTTAGCGTCGTAAGTTTTAAGCAACATCAGTGAGTGACACAGCTGTGATTTGAACGAAAACCATATTGTTTGTCAAACAACACATTATTATTTACTCATTTGTGAATGCATAAGTTTTTCGAAGATTTTTGAAAGGTAACACAAAATTGCAATAGCACGAAATGTATGATCTTAGCATGCTTCCATTTCATAGGAAAATGACTGGTAGTAAAAATGGTATTAAAAAGTGCGTAGAGTAAGGCAGGAAGGTTGGTAAAATAGTTTTCAAAAACTAAGGAATTTTTGTCATAACCCACAGCATTGTATTTCACGGCACGAATAGAGCATATAACGCCTTTTATTTCAAAACAAAATTTAAACATAAGAAAAAATTAAACCGAAGAAGTCCTATTGTTAATAACTGTGAACTGCTGGCGCTTTGGGAGATACTAACTGAAACCACAGGTAAGGGATGGGCAAATTGAAAAAATATATCGATATTTTTTAATAGTATCGATACTTATTAATTAAAAATTATTATCAAATTTAAAACCTTAATATATTATGTCAATATATATTTACATATGTACAAACATATTACAAGTAATTCCATTCTAACTTTTTATTGTTTCTTTTAATTTTAAATTTACTGCCTGTCCCTCAATTTCGAACGAAACTTTCATTCGCTTAACTTTTATTTAAAACAAAAACCAATTTTAAAATTTAGTTTTAAGGTAAGTTAAGCGAACGAAGTTTTCGTTTGAAATCAAGAGACCAGCATCAAATTCTACAATAAAAAAAAGTAAAGAATACAAAAAAATTTTTATTTATTCGCCATATGAAATCTAGAAAAAAAAAATTTATTGGGAATATATAATGCCGGGTTATATATTGCCGGTAAACGAAACTTGTGACACATACTATACAAGTAAACTGTGCAATATTTTATTTTTAATATATAAGAACATACTCCAATAAAAAAAAAACTAAATGTTTTTTTTTTATTATTCACATTCCAACTTTCATGAGCCTATTGCTGGTAATACCCCATAATTAGGGTCATTCTTTGCATAATTCTCGGAACCATTTCCAGAATATTTTTTCCGCGCTTATTTTTTTCTCTTAAAAACCCGAGACAAAACTGAACTGTGTAATCTATGAAAATGTACAATGGAACAACACCGTTATTTTCTTAAAATTAGTTTAAAAACGTATGATGCAATTCTTAAAAAACAACAGTATTGTAAGCAGTTGAGCAACGCTTAAAATGTTGAATTTTATTATAAAGAGATCTTAAAAATATCGAATTCGATAGTCGTAGATAAATATCGATGTATATATATGGGTATTTTTAATATTGGCGATATATGTCGGTTATAATTTTTTCAATATCGATATTTTGATATATCGATATTTATTGCCCATCCCTAAAAATTTTATTCAGTTCATCAGGGGTAGCAAATGAGCAATATCCAGTATCGGTACTTCCAATGCCTATGTCGCGTATAGTTTGCCATGTTTGCTTAGCACCAGGTGCCGACTCAAATCTTTTACAGAAATAATCACACTTTGCTTCTTTTATCATGTTATTGAATTGTTCAAGCTAATCAATAAACATTTTCATATAACAAAATTGTGAGTAATTTAAACTACAGAGCTTCAGCCAGGAAATTATACTACTTTGTTTGTAAATGGCGTAAATGGTCTTGTGGAAGATGCTCTTGTGTCCACTGAATCATATATGGAAACAAATGCAAATCCGTGTGCAAAATTGTGGCCAAATTGGTTCTTTGAAGACCAAGCTCCTGAGCAGGGCGTCGAATTGAGGTTGATGGATTGTTTTGAGCATTTTCTTGAGCACCAGTAATGTTTTCAGCCGGTCTTGCAGTACATTGTGGTCCATGCTTGGGCCTGTCACCTATGAAATCATGCACTACACGAGAAATAGTGCGTTTTGTTGGCACGTTGTTTCTCCCAAAAATTTCACGTAATTTTCTCATCGTCGCAGTAATCGATGATTGATTTTGATAAAATGATGTTTTAACGATTAAAGCACGTTGGTTTATCGAATATTTTTCCATAATAAATTTGCCACGTGACTTCTTCACGACTGCCAAATATGAACTGTCAAGACTTTTGTTTACCAAAATGGCGGCAAAACAAAGTCGTATACCTTCCCGGCGGAAAAACTCTATATAGCTCACTCTGCTCTACCCTGTATTTATGTTAGAAATATGTCGTATATCCCATGTTTATAGGGCCTAACTCACATAATTGCAGCTTTACAGGAGAAGGTATGAACATAATATAAGCTTTGTAGAATAAGATGTAAAATTTCTTGTAATAAAATGTAAATTTTCTTGTAATACCGTTATTTTTGATAGTTTTGCCTCAAATTCTTGTAGAGAAGTGTATTTGTGAAATGTATGGGAATTTCTAAAAATAATTTAGAAAAAAATTGATTAACGGCCTTTCTGTATGACAGCAACAATATGTATAATATAGTAATTAGTATCCATAAGGGTATTCATTCGGTAAGCCGATTAACGGATCGATTAATTTAAAGTTGGCTTTTTCGATTAATGATTAAACCGGTGACTTTCAGTCAATTAACCGTGGTAACAAAATTTTTAATTTTTTGTGTTTTTAATTATCTGTTTCGTCTCATATACAAAAGGTATGTGTTTAGAAAATATTTTAACATACGAACAAATAAGGTGAGCTTAATTTTAAATAAGTTTTTTCTGACAACAGCTTTCTGTTTTACGTCCTTTTTATATGTGTGCGCTTAGTTAATTGGTTTTTTCTCATATAAATCTTTTAACAAAATTAACCGAAACAATTAGAGGTGTTACAAATTTCCAAAAATTAAAACAGTACCATGCTCTGTAACTTTGGTGAGAACTTCTCACATCGAAAATATGTGAAACAAAATATTCCATCGTTTCTCGAAAAGTGAGAAATAAATCTGTCGAAAACTATCAAAAGAGATTAAGTCGTTACGTTATAAATGTCATAAAATTCCATTTGAAGACGATATGAAATTGCAGATGTTGAGAACGCCGTTGACGGTGAGCAAAATTTACTAAAATTTAAAAATTTCCAACGACGGCGGCGAAAAGACAACCGTCGGCTATACCAAATAATGTTAAATCGGCTATACCAAATAATGTTCGTTGTTTAAAAAATAGCTTTGGAAACATTCTTATATATGTATTTTAAAAATGTTAAAAGTAAAATAATTAAACAATGAAAAAAGCTGCCAAGAACAAAATATGCTTACCTCTTCCGTGTTATTATTCATTGCTTTTTGCATTTTTAATATATTCTTTAGTGTTAAAATTTGTTGTCATCCCATTTTTATGCGTGAGTTTATTTGATACACTTTTTCCGTAAATTGGCGAGTAATTTCCTTACGTGACAGCAATTACTCGCCATAAAATTATTAGATGCAGTTAAGTGAGAAAAACAGTTGTTTGTTTCAATTTATGGCATTTTTGTTTCATGTCACACACTTAAATCGAAAAGTTTCTCGACGCGGGAGTTACAGAACATTGACACAGGACTCTAATGGCATAATGGAAGATTCTATATGTTAAGATAAATCCAGAAAAAGGACTGAAAAATTAGATATTCTGTATTATGGATTGCATTCGATTCCTCCAACATCTACGATAAGAAAAAGAAGTTTTTCCAAATGAAGTTTTATCAAAACTAAAGAAAATAATCGGTAAGGCCTTAAAATTTAAACCGAATTATTTGTTAAGTAGATAATCGTATAAGATCTCCTTAAACTATTAAGTTAACTAATAAAATGATCTAACAGTTTATTTTTTAATTAATACATTATACGTTTTAATTAAAAAGTGTGTATTACATACTTATGAACTATTTTTTGTTTGTTCGCTTTCGTTCAAGAATTGTTATGTTATTGATTTTTTTACTAAGAAACTCCAAATAATAAATCATTTATGAATTTTTATTTATTCAAATTGCTTAATTTATAATATAACAAAATTAACCGATTATTAACCAATTAAACCAAAAACTCGTTTTATTAATCGGATGATTAATCGATTAAAGCAAGAGCCCTATTAAAGGACTACTAATCAAATATACTAATCAAATTACAAATCGACTAACAAACTTATTTTTAGCTTTTCTGCTTGTGGTGAAGGGTATAAAAAATATATAAAAGAAAAAATTATAAATAAATACGAGTACAATAAACGATTTTTCATTATAATTAAATAATAAACAAATAAAATTAAACAAAACACACCATCATTTTATTATTCCATGGGGAGAATGTACAATAAATGTTTTTTTTATTGTTTTTTTTTTAATGAAAAGTTTGACGACTATTAGAAAATTATATAATGTTGAAAGTTTGGTTTTATAATTGTTAAGAGATATCCGTAAAAATTGATTAAAAACAGCGAAAATCATACTTTTAATGTTTTGATAAAAAAAAAAAGATACTCGTACGTGATTCGAATTTTTGAATTCTAAAATAAATAACAAATTTTTAAATTGAAATTTTTTATATTTTTAAATTAGTCTTAAGTTCATCAAACTTTCAGTAACCTTTTTTCTGAGGAAAGGAATTTATCAACATGAAATTAATGGAATTTTGTTCATAACTTTTTTTTAAATGAACACCGGATCCTAAAGCCCAAAATAAAAACGTTGGCAGTAACTTCAAATACTCTATAATTTCTTTCTTTTTCTTTTGTTCTAATTTTCATTTGTTTAAAAAATTTATGAAATTTAATGAAAGTATGGCAACAATGTTAAGAAAATAAGTGTCTGTAAGAAAAAACGTTCTAAGATTAAAATAAATTTTATTTTACGACGGATTTCTACAACAAGTTTTTATGTCAAATTGTATGGAAAATTTGGTCTTGACGCAGTTCTGTTTGAGTGTTCAGGTCAAATTTACATATTTCGAGAATAACAATATTCCCATCATCCGAATTTTTTGCACTTCTACCGTTTGCGCCACTGCGGCGGCTTCCAGTCCATAGTCAAACAACAATATTTTTAACCATGGCATCGAAATTTGCTGTAATTGATTTTAGTTGTAAACGTAGTTAAATTTTAAATTTTTGTTAGTATTTTTTATAGTTATAGTTATGCATTTTAAGTTTAAAAATTAATAAATAAATAAGTCTATATTTTTCCTGAATAACAGCGTATGTGCATTTTGATGATTATGGGATAATAATATAAAGGCCCTTATCGTGTAAAACGCTACGCAATGCCAAAAAATTACATTGAAAGCTCAAACAAAGTCATAAATAATTTGTAATATTGTTGCTTTCTACAGACAACCTTTCATAATTTTTCATAGAATTTAAAACGAATTAAGGAAAAAGCATTTAAAGTTTTGGTGCCCATTGGTGGCAGAACAGGTCCGTTTGCCTTCACTATGTGACCCATCAGAAAGAGCCAGAAATATATCAGCTTACCACCTCCTAGGTCAACACCATGTTAATACGATGGATCCCCTCCATATAAGGTAATAGAACCAGAAAAATCAGCCACTACCCGCACAAAATCCAGTCACATGAATAGTTTTGTGCCAATTACCTTTCCTCTGGAATAACTACACATTTAACACATTATAACCAGTTAAGTGATAGGTCTTGTTTTCACCTATCACAACTCGTTCCTTTAAGTTATAAAATGTTGTCCACTGGTCACGGCATAAGTGCTTTAAGAGCAATTGACACAAATTTTCCGCAGGGAAACAAAGTATTCTCAACTTTTGCCGATATAACCGATTTCGCAAGTCCGCTTGAACCAGACCTGCAGTTGAAAATAGTGGCGATGCGCAAATAGACCCCAGGGATGCCTTGGGATTTTGAAATTCGGGATTTTAAATTTCGGGCATATGAACCTAAACTATTAATATAACTTTCTTTGTGTTTTTTTAGTTTTATCTTTTTTTGAGTAAAAGTCATATTTTTCAGTTTTTTGGGGTAATTTTTCATTAAAAAATGGGTTCATATTGCATTATGAAAAATAGGGTAAATTTTCATTTTATTTTTGGGGCCATATTTCCTGGTGCCATGTTTCGCAGCGCCGAAAATAGTCCTTGAAACGACAGAACTCATTTGAAAACTTCAGAATTATCGCGTCATTTTCTTCAAGTTTAGGTATAACATGGCATTGCGCCCGTAAATAAGCGGACACTTTTAACACATTATAAACAGTGATATGTCTTGTTTTCAGCTTACAAAATTCGTTCCTTTTTCTCATAATATTGTATACTCCGTTCACGGGATAAGTGCTTTAAGACCAATTGACACAAATTTCCCGCAGGGATGGTTTATTTGCAATTTTAAACTTTAAAGCGCCCCATCCCTTATACAATATTATTGTATAAGTTATTCGCCATTTTATATCCATATTGTCCTATATTGTGCAATAAGTGCCATAATGAATTCGATTAAAATGTAGCGCAATTTTCATTAAAAAAAATATAACCTATAAGCTAATCAACATTGTACAATGTTGCCAGCACATTTGACAGTATATTTAAGGTGACCATATTTTTCAATGACAAAAAAGGACATTTCAAAATGTAGTTAAAATTGTGATAGTATTCAGAATATTGGATAGGTAATAAGATAATTCAAACAATATGATATTAGCAAAAAGAACAACTAGTAAAACATATACTTATTTTATTGTCTATGAAAAAACAAACAAAATATACCTAGAAATTCATATATAAAATTTTGTTAAAGTCTATAAACAGATAATAACCACTGTGACCAATAAAGGTCAAATTTTCTGTAATATCTTCTCATATACATACATTTATTTTAATATTTTAAGTTTTGCGTTCTGTTGTCCACCTATTAGGGTATTCATTCGGTTAACCGTTTATCGGTTAACCGATTAAGAACTACCCGTTTAACTGACCGGTTAATTTAAACTTCGCTATTTTCGATTAACGATTAAATCGATTAATTTCAGTCGATTAACCGACGTTACAAAATTTTTAATTTTATGAAGTATTATAACATATTTTTTTGTAATTTTAATTATTTGATTCGTCTCATATGCAAAAGGTATGCATTTAGAAAATATTTTTTCATCCAAACAAGAAGGGATCTTCATTTTAAATAGGTCTTTGCTCTCAACAGCTTTTTGTTTCGCGTTCTTTTTATATGGGCATTTCCATTGTGACGTGATATTTGTACGACAAAATGTAAAAAAATTAAATGAAGCAGTCAAATTTGTAAAAAGTTTTTTCTATATTACAAAGTAATAAAGCAGCACTATATTCAGAAAAAAATTTACAACAATCAACCGTAAGGATTTGAAGATATAAGCAAAAATATGCGCTGGCGCACATTGGGGCTTTTTGCCAATCTAGCCGGACATTACTTTTTTTTCTAGCTTATATTGCTTCTTAAAAGTTATTGAGTGACCCTAGATTGATGAAACTTGGCAGAAATATGTGTTATTAGGCAGGTAAAGATCAGAAATACTTAAAATCGGACCAAAGGGGAAAAAGTTCCCCATAGAAAAACTAGTCCTACCTCTGAAAAATTCAATTTTTTTAAAGTTTTCCTATACTTTTGTTTGGCAAATACAACTTTTAACATCGGCAAAAATTAAAAACCCTAAAATTGGACCCATGAGATCGTAAAATTTCACTTTTCTCCCCGCCCTTTTTGTGGGCGGTTACATAAAATAATATATAAAAAAAATGTAAATATTAAAAGAAAAAGGTTACTAACGCCTTAATTCTATAAAAATTAAATTTTTGAACTTTTATGGGCAGGGGGAGGTATCCCTCCTAACCCACCCCCCGGAACGACCCTGTCAAAAAAAATTTTTTTTTTGCTAATTTCCAAAAAATATTCATTTTTAAGATTTTATGTGACTTTTATGTATTTTATAGTATTTAATTTATATGAAAAGAATTTATTTATTCGTAATTATAACTAATTTATAATAGTGACAACTAATTTTATTTAAAATAATAACTTATTTATTTACAAGGCGCCCTATGCTCCAGTGGGAGTTAAAGGAACATATATATATATATATTTACAATAACTTCTCTTTTGCACTAAGATGATGATGAGTGCCATGGTTCTTCTTCGTCTGTTTCTTCAAAATCCTCTTCCGAATCGGAATTCTCTTCAGAGCCAAGTACAGGTGGAAGCATAAAAGAAATTGCTTCTTTCGTAAAGGGTAATGACTTTTTTTTTGGAGTTGGTATATAGTAAAAAAACTAAGTACCTGGACCCCAGATTTGATTTTTTAAATATTATTTTTGTGGTTAATAATTTTAAAAGTTATGCAAAACAGGTACATTTATTTTGCTCCATAAAATAACGTCATTTAGCTGCCGCACAGGTGGTTAAAAACCGTTACGTACTGTTCGCACATTCCTTTTTTTACACAGGTAATATTATTCTAAGATGTAATAATTTAAATAAAAAACATCTACGTACAATTAAAACATTTTATGACTGACGAAAGGGTCTCTTTTATTTTGCTCCATAAAATAACGCCATTTAGCTGCTGCACAGGTGGTTAAAAACCGTTACGTACTGTTCGCACATTCCTTTTTTTACACAGGTAATATTACTCTTAGATGTAATAATTTAAATAAAAAATATCTACGTATAACCAAAACATTTTATGACTGACGAAAGGGTTTATATCATATGTACCTATGCAAGATGAGCAAAAACAGAAAAAAGGTGAAATTTTCAAAAAATCATTAAAAAAAATGGCGCAACAACGCGCAAGGTTTTTTTCTTGAATTTAAAAGTAGAGATCTCAAATTTTAACGTAATGTTTAACATTTTTATGGACTCTAAGGGTTGCACCTTCAAAAACCTTTAAATTTTTTTTTTTTTACAAAAAAGTGAACAAAAAAATCGTTTTTTTAATTACGAACGATTTTTTTTACCATAAAAATTGCTAATAAAATTTTTCTAAAAATTTTTATAAGTAGCTGTTAATATAGTCTTTCAGAGAAAAAAAAAATCAATGTAAAATCTTTATTCGTTTACCCACAAAAAAATATATTGTAAACCTCCCAAAACCGTAAAAAGTCAATAAATACGCATCCAATTTACTCAACTTTCTTGACTTTAACAGTGTCCCAAAACCACAAGTCTCAAGCAAATGACTTGAAAATTCACTATACGATGCAGAATTTTGTTGTCTGTCGAGCTGCGTACTTACATTTTTACATTTCTTAAATTTAATTTTTCGCCTAATGTCCGGCTAGATTGGCAAAAAGCCCATATGTGCGGCGTAACGTTACAAAAAACAGAAGTGGATTTTGAGTTGCAAGAATTTTTGTATAAAACCTTTTTTAATAAGCTTTGGACTTATAAAGATTTATTTTCCATGTTATCAAATTTAACAATTTTTGCTCGTTTTAGGTACATATGGGAATTTCCAGCGAAAAGTCTACTTTTTGTATGGTAATGCCAGAAATCAAATAAGCTTGTATTTTAGGACCATGTTGTTCAACAGTTATCCCTTTTGTAACTTAATTTAGAGTTAGTTGCGCTTTACACAACATATAAAAAAGTAAATTTTACATATACAATTTTCGATAAACGATTTAAATAACTTCTGGCGTTACGTTACAAATAGGAGACTTTTCGCTGGAACTTCCCATATATATGTATGTGTTTAGTTTTTTGTTTCTTCTCATATTTCCTTATATCAATCTTTTAACAGAATTATCCAAAACAATTAGAAGAGTTGAAAATTTACAAAAATTAAAACAGGACTCTCATGACATAATGTAAGATTTTATACATATAGAGAAATCCAGGAAAAGGCCTGAGAAATTAAATATTCTGTATTATGGATTACGTTCGATTCCTCCAACATCAACGATAAGTGAAAGAAAAGAATCGCTTAAGTCCTAAACATTTTTCTAAACGATTATTCTAAGGTATTCTTGAACTATTGAAATAACTGGTAAAATTATCAAACAGTTTATTTTTTAATTACTACATAATATTTATGTATTAATTAAAAAATATGTATTACATATTTATGAATTCTTTTTTTTTTGTTTGCTCGTGTTAGTTTAAGAACTGTTATGTTTGTTATGTTATTGCTTTAAAAAAAACTCCAAGTAATAAACAATTTATGGATTTTTATGTATTGAAATTACTTAATTTATAAAAATAAAATTATTAATCGGTTAACCGATCAATTACAAAATTAACCGATTATTAACCGATTAAACCAAAACCTCGGTTAATTAATCGAACGATTAACCGATTATATTAAAAGCCCGATTAAATGAATACCCTACCACTGTGATATAATTTAAAAATTATGCAAACTGACGAAAAAGATTATTATATTTATAAAAACTCAATCCCTGAAGAAGCTGCAAAGAAAAGCAACGAAACGTCGGATTTTATTGAGAATGAATATATAAACTTTTATTTATATTAAATTAATGACCTTGAAAGCCTGCATATAGGAACCAAAATGCATAACCTATTTAGGGCGATCAATACCTAAAATTAAAAATTTTTATAATTAAAAATAATTGATATTATTATGTATAATATTATTATGTACCCTACAAGAAGACTACCGGTCATTTTACTAGTAGTTTTGAAAATGAAAAAACTAACCGAAACTCTTGTGTGATTTTTGCATCTCTTTCTAACTAATTAATTTTACTCGACTACGGAACATATATCTGTACTGCTTACTACGCTGCTTTATATTATTTATTTATTTATTTATTTATTTATTCATTTATTCAATAGTTCATAAGCCCCTAGGGCCAAATTAAACCAGAAAATACAATATGGCATTATCATTTTATATTAAAATATACTTGTTTCTCTAAAATATTTATATATTTATATATTAAATAATTAAAGTTTATAAACCCCCCTTAAATGCACAGTCTCGAAGAACAACAACAAATCCAGCAACCGTTTTTAATAAAAAGAGATAAAATAGGATGCATGACACATTAGACATCAACCAGTATAAATATTTCAAATGTTCTCTAAAACAATTTTCTTAAATTTATAAATGGAGTGTGAAAACTTTCTCTCAGTGTACGGAACAACTGAATTCCAAAGGGTAATACTACGAACAAAAAACGATCTTTTCATAATCAATGTTGAGTACCTTGGTGGGAGTATAACACTCGTCCTTGTTGAGCTTCCAAAGCAGAATCTATCCCTTAGATAAGGTGGAGTTCCACTTTTTATAATTTTGTACAATAAAATAAGTAGCCGCGTATTTACTAAGCTTCTGAAGTCACATCCAATAAAAGACCTTACATACGATGCCACACGTGTCCTATACCCAAGACCATAAACATATCGAACAACACGGTTAAAGCAGTGTTCCAATCGAATTATATTATATTGTGTAGTTCCGCTATAAACTTCCAACCCGTATAAAAAAATGGGCAAACACACTGACAAGGCTAACCGTTTTTTTATAATCATTGGCACATAACACGATGATGTGACTAATGTGTACATCAAGCTGCAATTTGTTATCTAAATATAAACCTAGTGATCGATGGTATGATACAAATTCAATTAGCTCATCCCCAACATTAATATTTATATTAACAACCGGATCATGAGCAAACATCATTGCCTTAGTTTTCACAGGATTAATATGCAAACAATTCTGTTTAGACCATTCAAATACCATTCGCAACACATCATTAGCCCTATCCTGTAAAAACTTTAACCCATTGCCATTATCATCTAACACAAATTGCATATCGTCCGCATAAGTATAACACGTGCCATAATCTACTCGATGGAATATATCATCAATATACAACATAAAGAGGAGAGGACCCAATGTAGAACCCTGAGGGACTCCTCTGTAAGTTTTGAGTATTGTGGAAACAGTTCCGTTGGCATCAGTGAACTGACTCCTACCATGTAAAAATGATCTCATTAGTCTACACGCTGAACTGCCAAACAAAAATTGATCATTCAGTTTTGATATTAACAAGTTATGATTCAATGAGTCAAATACCTTAGAAAAATACAAAAACAATACCAATGAGTTCAATTTCCCGTCCAAGTTGTTTCTAAGCTTATCTACCACATCCAGCGTAAGCCCAGTCGTGTTATAACCACTTCTAAACCCCGATTGAAAATTATTTACGAGATTATGATTCGCCCTCAAATGCGCCTCAATTTGAATTCTTAGTAATATCTCCAATATTTTCGAACAACAGCATAAAATACTTATAGGTCTATAATCCGATAAACATCTGGGTGATTTAATTTTAGGAATAGGAATGATTCGACCTATTTTCCAAGTACTCGGAAAATTTGAGGATGTTATAATCGAGTTCATTATATAAACTAAGTGACTAGAAATCATCGGAAATACAATTTTTAAAAATTTAATGGAAATACCATCATGCCCTAATGCATTTGTTCTAATAGAATTCATTGCACTTAACACCTCCCCCAAATCCACTGTCCTAAAAGAAAACCCTGTGATAAGATCTAAATTATCATTAGGAGTGCTATCATGATCAGCATCGACCACTGGTGGAAATATCGACGCGCTATTAAATTTTTCTACATCAACCGAAGTAACACAATGGTCACTTCCCACCGCTCCTTCAGATCTTAACCTATTCCATAGTTCCGATTGGCTGCAATTGCCAAAAAATTCAATACTAGCTTTCCTCCTATGTTTCCTTATTATGTTTTTGAGTCTATTCCTATATTTATTATAAACAGTACGGTTATAATCCGAATTATTCTCCCTATATGCCCGAAACGCCACATTACGCTGAATACGGGCGGTTCTTATCTCATTAGCGTCCAACCATCTATCATATCTAAATGGAATTGCTTTTTTTAAAGGAACATTACTATTAAAACTATCAGTAATAATATTATTAAAAACCGAAACTTGCTCATCCACAGAAGTTGTATTATATATATAGGAAAAGTTAGCCTGCTGTAATTGCATCAAACATCGTTCCAAATTCAGTGATTTATAATCCCTATACCAAAAATCTGCCGATAATCTTTCTAAACGTAACCCAAGGGATATTGAAATAAGAGCATGATTAGAGTTTAAAACAGGCATTTGAAATTGTGCTTTATTAAGAATCAAATCAGGTCGAGATATCAAAAAATAATCAATTAACGTTGTGCAATTACTATTATTACAATAATGAGTAGGTAAGTTATTATGAACAACAGAAAGTCCAGCACTATAAGCAAATTCTCTTACTGTTTGACTCTTCGTAAACAAATCTGTATTAAAATCTCCCATTATAACAATATCAGAGTAACGACTAGCCATATCCGCAATATAATCCTGACAACTCCCTCCGGTAAGTATACCACACCAATCACTATTTTATTAACATTCCCCAACTCCACTTCAATAAACAAGCTTTCAATAATACCTTCTTCCATTCTTTCGCCCAACCTTTTAGCTTTAAATTTATTCGATATATAAAGGCATACACCGCCCCCCCTCCTCCATACCCTGTCGTTTCTGAACACTTGATAACCTGAGAATTCTATCGCCCTATCCGACGTAGCCTGCTTAAACCACGTCTCACTAACACCAATCACGTCATATAAACTGTGCTCCATTAAATTTTTTACCTCCCCATATTTAATCGATCTATTACCCGGAACCATACTTTGGGCATTAAGGTGGCAAATATTCAAATTATTAGCATCTAAGTTAACATTTACACAGTTGATGTCAATTATCTGACCCAAATTATTTAATAACATTTATACTGCATCTTGCTGTCATCCTCAAAATTTGTGCATTTAACAAAAAGTGTATCCCATAACTCATTACAAAAAAATAATCAACAAAATACTTATTAATATAAAAATATTTTTTTTTTAGCATATTATCTAACTGCGCGCGCTTTACAAACTATAAAACATTATATTAATCCAATATTGTTTTGAAAACGTTATTATTATAAATAAATTTTGCACTTAGGTATGGGATAAAACAATGTGTATACAGTTCTATTCACAATAACAGAAACATATGTATACTCAAGGCGAATTCATTTTTCAGTTGGCGTTGAAACCAAAGCTGAGCAACCTTTTTTTTCCTTCTTACTATAGGGTGAGGAATATCAATAATTACTTTTGACATATCGATCAACGAAAGCCACAAATAAAAAACAGTTTTGTGGTTTTGCTGTTGTACTGGTTGTATTAATGCCACCATCGTTTACATGAATTCGCCTTGTGTATACAAAAACCTAAATTAAAAATTTCACCAATGCATTCTTTTGTATACATACGCATTTAATATTACATAAAACCAGTAAAGAAGAAAACCAAAATACTAATATAATTCACATATACATAATTCAAAGATAACTATTAGTATTTCTTCTTACGTGATATAAAACAGTAACTATCTATTTACATACTTATGCTTATTGTTAATCAATTCCTCCACCAGCGGCTCCCGTACCAATCAGTTGCATTCCTTCAGCTTCATTATTACAACTATCATTAGTTGACAAATTCAGTTTAACAATATATTGCAAATCACCTTCCTCCTGCTTTCCATTTAATAAGTATATTTTTGCTCGTGGAATGTCCCAATTAACCATCTCATACTTAAGTATTTTCTTGTTCGTAACTAATTTCCGACAGTAAAATCGGAACTTTGATACAAGTGGAGTGTGGTGGTCATTTAGATAAATTCTGGAATCCACAATCTCAGATGGCATAATACTTTTTACGGTCAAATCATATTTCAAACGATAGCTTTTCATTATAACATCTCTTATCATCACATTATTGAATTTAACCAGAACTGCTGCCTTTTTCCCTATCCAGGTACAGAAATTTATATGAATCATCTCAATCTCCACCCCAAGGTACCTAGCTATTTCAATCACTATGAAGTATAAATTCGTATTACTTATGGATGACGGAATTCCAGAGATAATTATATCGGCCCTATTCATGCGTTTTATTAAGAAATTGTTCTCATCTTCCAGCTTTTGAATTTTTGCTCTTACATCTTTTTCAAAATTATCTTGTCTGTTTCTTTCGTTATTAAGATCCTTCTTAATATCACTAAGTTGAGTGGTTATTTCTTGCATATACTTCTCTAGATTATCAAGCTTACTAGAGACACCATCATTATTGGGATTGGCAATACATTTGCTACACTTAAAGGCAAGACTCCCATTCGTTTTTTTTATATTTTCCAACATAGTCCGGGTAAGAGACGGTGTGATTACAGTAACACATTCCGAGTGAAGAGAAATATTACAAGAAGAACATTTCACTTTGCTGTCGTTTTTGTTAAATGTTTTCTCACAATGATCACACTTTACAGCCATTATTATACAAATGCAGATGTAAAAAATTTGAGGTTAGAAACCTTAATTTGCAACTTTCTTTCTTATATATCTTTATATTATTTTAAATATTTATATAATATTTCCGATTTTATATCGCTAAATAAATTCGTTCGGAACGTTTTACTAATTACCCAGAGAAATTTTTAGATCAATATTTTAAATTTGTAAAAAATGCGCACAGCACAAAACACGTTTACTCGATTGCCATAGAGTTGTGATCGCGTAAATAATGGTTAACACTAACTAGTTGGTCATAACGTCAATAGAGGTTAGCACTAACTAGTTATTCAAAGCGTAAAAATTGGTTAGTACTAACCTTTATAAAATAACTGCCAGTTCATCGATTTCGAACGTTAACGTTGGCATAGAAAATTACATTTAAAACAGCAACAACATTTTAAAATTTGTTTTTGTTTTAAATGTTATTTTCTATGCGAACGTTAACGTTCAATATCGTTGAACAGGCAGAATGTTTTTTTACTTTAGTTTTAAAATAAATGTTTTATTAAATAAATATAATCAAGCAGGCTATCATTAAAGTATATAATAGGTGTGGGTGCGGAACCACGTAACGTAATTTCTGTGGCTGCTCTATAACGTTCCTTTTCCACCTGGGTCTGGATTTCGTTTTGGGATCTTATTTATAAAAATTCTTTTGTAATGGAGGTAAACGTACTCTTTACGAATTAATTTCTCGTAGATCATATAAAGAAATATTGTTTTGTGACGAAAAAGCCGAATACATAAATGCAAACATACTTCAAAGTTATCAGGATTCTAAATATTTGGTATAATTTGCTCCTTTATTATCACCACCAAATCTTTAACGAGTATACCGGACAAAGCAACCACCCGAATGACCGCTGCCTGTTAGAAAACGACTTCTTTTAACACGACTGTTTCGTACATAACCTGTTATTTCCAGAAAATTTATCACCACGTTTTCTGGAGCCGCCATCAGTACGCCTTTCTTTACTTTAATATCCAACGTAGTTGCAAAGGAGATACAAATAACTTTTGTAACATTTGATTTAAATCACAGAACTAACATTTAAACAATTAAATTTTTTTACAAGAATCGACAGGCCAAGTGTATGAACAAATTATATAAAAAAATTGGCATTATTTATTTTCGGTTATGCATTTCTTGTAGGGTATTTTTTAAATATCACTGTTTTCAGATCAAAATAATTTAAATTCTGCACAGTCCATTTAAAAATTGCACTTTTAATATCAAAGTGATTCTTAAGTAACAACTTTTAATTGGTTCATTTCCGATAACCGAAAAATTATGTGCAATTAAAAGTAATCATTTTGTTGGCGCACTAGAGGACTTAAAGCTTCATTATATTTTTACCTCCGATATTTTTTTCAATGAAATAGCCAAAAGGTTACATCTATATTTGATCCACTGATGTATCATCTTTTCTCCACCTCTTACCCAATCAAAACGTTAAATTTTTGTAAACACTGCAGCCCATTGATTAAAATCGCCAAAATAGAATACTACCTGCCAACTAAGTATTCCAAAATGGTTTCAATAACCAATGGTAAAAACACATTCTCTTTGCATGCAATTCATTTTGATTTCAAGTCCTTTAAAGTAAGAGTAGCCTCAGGCATTGAAATGTGTTCTAACTCTAAACAACAAGCTTGGCTTTTTGCCAAAAGTAACCACAATCCAGCACATGGATCATTAAAACATTTTTCGCAATATCATTTGGAACATTTTTTGAGAGAGAAAATATTCTTTCAATGGCACGAAAAATTGTAGAATTCACTCTTTCGCTGGCATTAATGGCGTGTTTTGCTGTATTGATGTTAAAATTTTGTGGGTTTGGGAAAAAAAAACTGATAGTTTTTGAGTTTAAAGAAAAAAAATGTAAAATGTAAATGTAAAACGTAATAATCTAACAAAAGGACAATTCAAAGGATAATCCATAGAAAAAATTAAAAATTTTCTCTAATCACCAATTTTATTCCAAATTCATAGAATCAAGCAAACAAGTTGTTG
Organism: Pollenia amentaria; assembly: GCA_943735925.1. NCBI lineage: Eukaryota > Metazoa > Arthropoda > Insecta > Diptera > Polleniidae > Pollenia > Pollenia amentaria. Next base: position 189,336,201 of record OX031008.1, on the reverse strand, counting down.
ATTTTGCACCTATTACCAAAATGATTATATTGATTACTAAAAATTTTAATATTATGAAATAATTTTTTTTTTTAATAAATTATATTTTTAATTAAAAAACAATGTGTTAATTTATTTAATTAAATATTGACAATTCCCAACAACAATTCTACAAGTTTAAATTATTTTATTTTAAACGAAAAAATCAACTAAGATTTTTTGATATTTGATTAATATTTCAATTTAAAATTTATTTCAAAACTACTAAAATTTTAATTAAATCAAAATTATATTTTTAATTTTCTGTCAAATAAAAAAATAATTGATTTAATTATCACATTTATTAAATTTAAGTACTTTTTATACAATTTTTTTAATTGATAAGTCCTCTTTTTTGAAAAAAAAAATATCAAAGGACATCGGATTAAAAAAAAGGACGATTGGTCACCGTAAGTATATTGTACTTATTTTCTTTGTGCAATAAAAATCCAAAGTCTTTTGAGTGCTGCCATTATATTGTGACACTTTCGAATATCACATACACATTGGCGATATAATTGCACAATAAGAAAAATGTAACAATTATTTTCCAAGTGTATAGGCCGCTTAACGGTCATTTAAGAATATTTACACCTATTCTAAGATAATCATCACTTATCTGCGGTTAAAGTTTTTTTTAAGTTGTTATTCCTAAATATTCCTAATGTCGAAGAGCGGAAGTAAACTTAAGTTATTATTACAATTATTTTGGCACATTGAAGAAAAGAAAGTAAAAAGTCATTTTAATTTAACCTCCCGAAAAATAGTACAAAATAATTTAAATGTTACCCATGTGTGCGTTTGAACGCGAAGATGTCAAAGGTGCCATTAACTCAAATTTAGCACTTTTTACTTTTTTCCACAGAAATAATGAATAATCAAACATTTTTTATGTTAATGTTTTAATAGTGTTGGTTCCGATGTGTTTAAGTTTGACGCCGTAAAGGTCTTCCCTCGCCCTAAACAAAAAGCATTTATCTATGTCCTAATGTGGATACATTTTACACAAATGTGGTAAGAGATTAATGCGTATCCATTGCTTAGGTGGAGGCGTGATATATCCTGCACTGAAATTGTAGATATATATATATAAAGATCTTAAATACATACCGGCTAGTCAGAGTAATATCTGGTACAATGGCCAGAGAGTTTTTCATAAGGGTTTTTAGAACCAGAACTGGTTAGTGGAGCCGTCATGGGGGTCACATATTAAATGTGAATTGTGAGACGAATAGAGTCTTGATAACAAAAAATAAAAATCTTCCACGCCCTCTAGGCAGGCTTAACGTAAAACGGTAAAGGAACAGCTGAGTATCAGCGATTGTTCCGCGTTGTCTATAACCTTATTGCCTGAGACGCATTGGTTTCAGTCTACCATTCAGGCTATTCAACTGTCCGCCTTCTCACTTTGGTAGCAGTTAAACTGATGACTGACCCACATTACCAGGGGTTACTTTGTGTAAAGCAAAGAACTCGCTTCTTGTCATCCCTAAGTGGATAACAGACATATAGATTTCCGCACAAGTGCAGCTCTGTGAAAGATCATATCAACCATTGCTGAGTTAACCTTATTGACTTCTTATTGAACACATCTAAAAAATAGGCCAAAAACTAACATTAAACTGATTTATTGTTTAGCGATGAAACTAACTACACATCTTTAAAACTAGACATTTCCTGAAAAACGGGATAACCTTCCCGGTTCTTATGATGTCAAATGTTCAACCCTTATATTCGTATCTAAATCTGTTTTTACCTTAAACAAAAATTTGCCTCTTAAGGGTTAATGGTGAAATTCAATTAATCAATTTTATACATAATTGGCATGATCTTAATAAAGTGATTGTGAATTCGTTTTTTGTTTCCATTTTAGATATTTGTCATTAGATTTAAAACAGCTAAACACTTGCGCTTTCATTAACATGTTGCTACAGTAGAACACGGTTAAAACAAAATCGAAGTGTTCAATAATTAAGTACATTATAAACGTAGATAAATCCATGTTAGAAAAGCAATACACAAAATACTATTATTAATTTCTAATGGCCGTTATTGCCGTGTTCTACTGCATTAGGCGTTATTTTTCTTTGTTAGACAACAATAATGTCAGTACAAAAGTGTGTAAACACACGTTACACACAATAAAGACCACAAGCGGCAACATAATACAATGCCAACAACAGTAACAAATTATTGTTGGCAATGTCAGTGGCAACCAATAACGTGCGTAAACACATTAAGATTTATTTAAACCAAAATCTGGTTATGAACAAACCATTTAGAGAATGTTTGTCTGTTTGAAAGTGACAATCGCACTTTTTTGTTGTTGGTACTGGGTGGCGTTAAATGTTGCTGCTGTTGTTGTCATTAATATTTATTTACAAAACAATGTTGTTAGTATATCGTATTGTTTTTTTTTCGTTAACTTAAAATTTTTTTCACATACCAGTCATGCCAATTTATAATTAACGTAAAAAAAGAAAATAGTAAAAACTCAAACAAATGATTTTAAAACATTTCTGTTAAGTTCAATTGCATAAAAACAATAAATTTGCTTTTATTTACTGATCGTCTGTATGTCTGTCTGTCGGTCGGTCGGTTTTTATTTATTTATTTGCAGCATTTAATGAAAGTTGTTTGAGACGCAATGCGACACTGTGTGTCTCAAACAGATTTATGTTTTTAAAATCATTTTAAAAATTTGTAGTAAATATCCCAACATACTTGCAGTTTCAATTTCATTTGGTTTGGAAGTATGGGTTTTTGCTGTCACTGCTATTTCTGCTGCTGCTGCTGGTGTTTGCGGTGAAACTTAGTTACTGCAAAAAGGAAAGTATTTAAAAGGAATATGAGCAACAAAAGAGTGACAAACTTGTATTTAATTGGTTTCAATGGAAATTAATGATGTCAAGGTTAAACAAAATCGGATGGCAGCTTTTCTTACTTTCAATAATAAGTGTAACATTTTTGCCTTTTATAATACCATAGAAAGTTTTGAGGTAACAGTCGATATCTAATATTTAAATCTTATATAAAATTTTAATATAAAAATCAATAATACTAGAGTCAATACAGAAAATATTTGTTAAATGAGCTCTGCTATTCATCCGGTGTAGCAAACGTACACATATTTGACTAGATTTTAAATCGCTGATTTGAAATTTGTTCAGATTGTTAATGAAGCACGCGCTTCAGATTCGTCAAAAAAAAAACAAATTATTTCAATTTAATGACATAAAGTGGTGTGTATTAACTTCCTGTCTTTTAAGCATTCAGGGCTTATGCAATTTTATAGCATTCCTGAGAAAGTACTTTTACAAAGCATGAGGTTGGCTTTTAATAGCGACACGTGTTACATAATTGTCATTGCAAAAAAAAAATCGTATCCCAGTTATTTGCCATTTTTCTATATGATAAGAAGTAAGAAAGTAGAGTCGATCCAGACTGACCGTATGATATCCTTCACCACAGAAATTGGAGACAAATTTTTGGGAGTATACCCTAAATGGGCAATCATGTACCGGCCAAAACAAAATTATGTTATGAGGTTAAGGTTCATGTAAAAATTCTTTGTGTCGAATTATCATATATAGGGAATTTTTTTATTAACTGCATGAGAACTTAAAATGATAACGCAAGACAGATATATTGTTGGAATGAAAATTTTTTATTACAATCTGGTAGATCATTTCATGGCATTTATTTTTTAAATATGATTTCCGGCATATTTCCGCCGCGACTACGAGCAGTGTTTATGTTGCTGTTTAAAAAATGTACATTTTGTATGGGCGCACCCCAAAAAATAGAGATAGCGGAAGGTATTTTAGAAATAAATCTTAGTGACGAAAAATTAATTGCTGTCGGCCATACACTTGATCAGTCTAGGGGCTGCAAAGACAAAATTTAAGAATTTCCCCCAAACGGGTAAATAAGGGGCAAGTTTGTGTTAAGAAAATGTTTAAGACGAAAAATAATGGAGGTCGCTTATGGAGTTTACCCCCTAAGGGGGACTATGCAGTTATGGGACTTTTCCTTAATATATTTTCTACACTCATAGAAAAATGTGTCTTCATATTGATGAGGCCCTAACATCAGAATTGTGACATCAATGGTATAACCAGGGAAACCAGAAATATGATCTAAAAAAATTTTCAAATTATGCCCCAAAAAAATTTAAGAATCTCTCATTTGAAAACAATATATTCTACAAAAGAACTTATTTCGCAGTAAAATATTTTTGCGGTGAATTTAATCTAAATACCAACATAATAAAATGGCTTACGGACACAAAAAGCCTAATTTGGAGAGAAGTTTTTATGGTTAATATCTGAAATTATTGACTAGTTCTGAGCATTTACATACATAGACTTCGTCCTTAGTACAAACTAAATGTATTTTTGATTAAATTATTTACAAAATTGCAACTTCTACTTTGCGCACAAAGTAAACATGGACAGACAACCAGCCAAACGGACGGATGGACATCGTTAGATTGCTTTAAAAAGAAATTCTGGTTAGGTCGATTTACTAAAATATTGATCCAGATTTCTATAAATTACATCGCCAAAAATGTATATAACTGCTTTTTCCTTAATTTTTGCCTGTATTGATATACTATTTGAAAGTTTAAAATAACATTTACCTTTAATGACAACCTGCCTTGGCTTACAATTTTAGAGCAAAAATTATATGTACACCCAGAGAAAAAATATGTTTCCATTTTTGTCACCTCCAACAAAACTATTTTTTAATATAATTGAAAACATACTATGGTTATTTTAACCATATTATTGTCATCGATAACCATATTATGGCTAAATTAGTCCTCCATTAAAAAGACACAACCATATTATGGTTACCTCCGAACATGTTATGGTCAATAATAACTAAAATATGTTTAACACTTATAATAGCATGGTTGATTTTCAACAATAGAATATTGCTCTTGGAAAAGAGGAAAATACTTTTGTTAATTTAAAAACAAATTGTTGTAATTTTTAACCATAACATGTTTAGAGGCAACCATAATATGGTTGTGGCTTCTTGATGGAGGACTAATTAACCAATAATATGGTTGTCGGTGACAATAGTATGGTTAAAATTTTCTTTAAAAATAGCTTTGTTGGAGGAGACCATATTTAAACATATTTTTTCTCTGCGTGTAGATGACGAAATTTAAAACAGAAAAACCAGAATTTTGAATAAAAAAATTATTTTTTTATTTGCTGCGAAAGCACTTGTAAGCATCTTAGATATTTAACATGTATACAAAAATGCCAAAAAAAAAATGCAGCAAAAATGCTATTTTAACTAAATTATGGAAATAAATGCTGTAAAGGGTAAAATATGCAAAAATATGCACAAACAAATTTATGTCAAAATTCATAAAAAGCTCTAAAATGGATAAATATGTTGTTTCTGCCTTCATTGGTCGCACAAGAAAAAACATGTAATTGCATATTTATGGTTTTCCTGGTTATTACAAATGGCATAAATTAAGCAAAATAGAGACATCAATTCAATGACGAACCCCATCATTAAATTTTGTCATATTTTATATGTCATCAATGCTATGACTACAGTGACATCAATTCAATGCCATATTTTGTGTATTATTAACATTATTTTCATGTTTAAAAATTTAAATAAAATGGAAAAAATTCCCATATTCTATTTTTTTATATAAGTTAGTTAAATACATAAAATGTTCAAAGTAGAATGGTTACGAAAACCATATCGGGCATACTGCTGGTATATTATAATTAAGAGCTATTCTGTTAGCATCGGTCGGAATACAACAAAAGTGAAACAAACATGTCTAACGGGTAGGAAAATAATAATATTCTCTCAATTTAACTTAAGTCAATTCCATTGACTCAATTTTATGACAAATTGTCCTTTCTCCGATGTTACTGAGTCATCGCACTGATGACATGTTTCATTTAACCGACTCCGATTCGTCATTTCTGTGATGCCAATGTCTCATCCCATTGTTGACATAATTTAAATTTTTTACATTGATGACAATTTGGCCAAGAGATGGTAAGGCTGACATCACAATGACAAAAAGTGTCATGGGGTCAAGAACAAAGACACTTGTCATAGTACTGACATCAACCTTATTCTGCCTTTTCTATCAGTGTAGTCTGTATTAAACATTTTGTATGGAAGCCTCCTTAAGAAATGGAGACAGCGGATAGGTATGATAAAAACAGAATGTATGATCGGTCATACATTTGGCCGCTCTATCAAATTTTAGAATTTTATTAAGCTAACATATTTTATGATAGCCCCCTAAGGCCGGCTTTTTGAGATGTGGACTAAGTTTAAACTTAGTTTAACGTACTCTGAAACTCTGAAACACATTTCTAGTCTGATTGAATATTGTGCATGGAGGCTACCTCTCAAGAAATAGAGAAAGCGCGTAGGTGTGTAAGAAGTAAATGGTTGGCATAGGCTCGTCAAGGAGCCTCTGGAAGCCGCGGGGCAATTTTTTTTTAAAATATTATTAAATTTTAAACTTTGTATGGGATCCTCCTTAAGGAATGGAAATAGTGCCCGTATTTTCGGAAAATGTCGTGAATTAAAAATTAGGATATTAAGCAGGAGTGACTTTGTGGCGGTTATAGATTTTTTTTGTCAATTTTTCCTTTTTGCCTCACTTTGAGCTTGATGACCTCGATTTTTTGCATTTGCTCTTTCTAAACTCCCCCAATGTAATAAAAATATTATCTGTGCGTTTTTTGAAATTGCATTTGGTGCGGATGATTTCTCTGACAACATGACCAGCAAGCACGAGTTTTATTACTTATTAAGTATTGACTTTCATGTGGTGATATGTAATTTTTTTGTAAAAAAAAATAGTCATAATACTAATTTACACTTACATATAGAAAAATATATTATGTTTAATCTTAATCAAATCCGGATTTGTAACGATCTTTGGTAAAGATTTCTTCAAAACTTGAAGATATTTTTTCATGACCAAATAAGTCCAAAAGCAGGGGTTCTTTTATTATTTTCATTTTAAATTTTGTTTCATAATCAAAAAAACTCGCAAAATAACACCCAATTAACATTTTTTGGACTTTTTTTTATTAAGGTTAGTGTAAAATTTCCAATAGAAGGGTGGGTGTGAAACGGTAGCAAAGTTTTATGATGAATCAAAACAGTGTCAAAATTTTACTTACATGAGTACTTTTCTACCCTTTCACACACACCCAAACGAAATAACTGATGACTTATTTAAATTACTAAATCTATTTCGAATGTGTTCAATGAATCAAATTTCAATTTATAAAGCTTTCTTGCAATAGTCCTATTCCCTCAATATTTCACATACTTTTTCGCTCAAGCCAACCTTTGGTTAGAATAGAAATATAAATAAAAGATGGAGGCAAACCCGCTGGAATGACTTAAAAAAACCAAAGTACCATACATTTTCACCAATAGCAGCAAACTGCACTACTTAACACGCTGTCGGGTTTTCCAATTTCAAAGCGTTGACGCTGCGCTACTTGGGTTAGAGAAGCGGTTAAAGAACCTGCATGCTTTTCCGGATTCCAAATTTACATAAATTCAAAATTTTATAATTGAATTTTTATCAAATTGGCTGATAGTTTCATTCCAGAATATCACATTTAAAAGGTTGTGTAAATTTTGAATTTATTAAGAAATAACAGAAGTCCACCAAAGAAATTACAAAGAAGAATCGATGAATGATTACCAAAAATAATTTAAATATAAAAAATCTTATAAAAAAATGTGTTAAATACTTTTGTGACCTACTCCCGAACTTGATTTAAAAAAAATAAAAGCCTATTAAGGATAATAAGCGATTAAAAACACACATAAGTGGTGTTAAAAGAGGCAACATTATATCTATACAAGCATCCGTGACGTACATACTTATGAAAACCGCCAAAAACAAATATCTAAACAGCAACTTATACAGTGTGGGCTAAAAATTACCATATGGTTTAAACATATAATTACTTTTTCGTTTATTTTTTTTTTTCAGAGTATAAAATATACAAAATTGCAATGTTTTCACACTAAGTATGGACAATAATGTCACTTAAATGAACCACGTATTCAGCTTCGCAATTATGGACTCGTTTTAGATTTTTGGATTTGAACTCATAGAAAAATGCATATTCATATTGATGATGCCCTAACATCGGAATTGTGACATCAATGTTATTACAAATGGCATCAATGAGGCAAAAAGTGACATCAATCTAATGACGAACATCATCATAAAACTTTGGCTTATTTTGTGCGTCATCTATGCTACGACTACTGTGATAACAATTCAATGCCACAGTTTGTGTATTATTAACATTATTTTCTTGTTTAAAAAGTAAAATAAGAAGCGAAAATTCGCATATTCTTTTTGTTTAAATTATTAAGTTGCATACATCAGATTTTCAAAGTAGAATGATTACGAAAACCATATCGGGCATGCTGCTAATTGAGAGTTCTTCTGAAAGCAAATGACAGAATACAACAAAAGTTAAACAAACGTGTGTAACGGGTAAGTAAATACTAATATTCTCTCAATTTGACTTAAGTCAATTCCAATGATAAACTGTCATTAAATTGGGCAAAATGAGTCATTTCTCCGATGTTACTGAGTCATCGCACTAATGACATGTTTTATTAACTTGACACCGATATGTCATCACATTGATGACATAATTTACGTTTTTGACCCTGATGACAATATGGCCAAGTGACGTTAAGGCGGACATTACAATGATGAAATATTATAGTACTGATGTGAAAATACATCAGCGTTATGATGCCTTTTATATCAGTGTGCATTTTAGATTTTTAGAGGGCGAATAAATTCCAGAAATTAGAAAATTAGTTCGCCAATGCGTTCGTAAGATTATTTTCTTTGGGGGTTATTTGAAGGAGCGAGTATACGTGAACAAGAAGTCTGAGACAATCCTTAAACTCAAGGCAAACATTGTTGGAGAACTTCGACCGCTACAGCCACAAATTTTGAAAGATGTTATTGAAAATGCTCTAAAATGAGCCAATAATTGCGAAGCTAAAAACGGGCGTAATTTAAGAGACATTATTATTTTCAATAATTAGTGTAAAAAATTGCCATTTCCTATATTTTATGATCTGGAAAAATATATATAAAAAAAAAACAAAAAAATATATAAACGAAAAAGTTATTAAGTTTTTAAGCCACATGGTGACTTTTGGCCCACCTAGTACATATAAATAAATATTTAAGTTACAACCAGTTTTTAAGTTTACTTTGTACATAATTTTTTGGCATTTAATTACGTAGATCTTATGCAAGATTTTATTTTTACTATTTTTCTCCTGAAAACGAACCAGTTTCAAACGAAAAAATAAATATTATGCAAAAAAAAACAACTTTGGTTGAATTTTTTTTAAATAGTTTTCAAAACGCATCATATTTTTGTATGTCCAAATAGTTGAAAAAAACCGGCAGCTAATTTTCTTATTGCAAATTTTTAATATATTAATTATGGCGTTTAAAGTATCGTTTTATTAGTAAATATTTTAAACATCATTAATCAGCTGTGAAAATTTTAAAAATCAAATTAATTACAAACATTTAATGCTTACACTTTCTTTATTGTATATAATGATGTTGAACGGCGCAAAGCTCAAAAATTAAATAATAATCGTAAATGGCGTGGAATAATAAATCTTATTTGCTTAAAGTTTAAAATTTAAATTTGCACAAATTATGAAGTGTTAAATTTGATGTAATACAGTTTAAATTAATTTTAAGTTCAAAAGATCCCGAAAAGAAAATGTAAAACCACATCGTTTATAATTTCGGAGTTTTTAATAAAAATGTTAATAAGACTTAAATTTTATTATAGTATGTAAGCAGTGCAAATTTAAGTGCACAACCATCTTTAAAATATGCCTCCAAATATAGCAAAAAAAAAAATCAACATATGCACACAAACTAATAATCTCCATTTAGATGTATTTAAACAAATGTTCCCAGTTGGCCACGTCTTTAAGACATCCTTGAAGACGGATGTTTGTTTAGAAGACAACTTGCTCATATGTCGCTCATATTGTCGTGTTTTGTTGTTGAAAGAGGACAGAGGACAAGCTTATATAAAATACAACTTGCAAGACAATGTCTGTCTTGTCGGTATTTCTAAACTTCTTTAGAAGACAGTGCACTAGACAATGTCGAGTATTTTGTCGTCACCGACATTTTCCTCATAATTGTCTTCCAGAAATCCTAAGTTGTAGAGGACATGTCGGGCATAAATAGATGACGTCAATACCGCAAAATATTATTTGTAAGTAAAACAAAAAAAATTCAGAGAATTATTTTAATATCTTTTATGATAGACAATTATGTATTTATGTGTAAAACAAAATATCAGCCAAATAATCGCTACGGCTTCAATGGCATGCCTCTTTCCGATTGTTCATATTTGCAATGACTCTTAGATATTATTGGTGTTCAATATGCCGAATTATCGCATTATTTAAATCTTGAATTGTTCCTGGCTTATTGACGTATACCAAACTCCGTGGTCTTAATGTCCGCCCTTGAACAGAATGATATACGAGGAGCTAATTTCATCAAACCAGCGTATGCGTTAACACCATCTGTAAGTCCAGATGTTAGCTGGATCCTTGGGAACACCTTACTGAAGAGCAATCTTCCATTAAAAGAGCCAGACTTTAACTCTGGCTGGCAACTGAAAGAGAGAAGTATACAGCGAAAAACACAAGTGTACCGTTACCTGATAAAAGTAACTGAGCTCATACTCGGCCTTAACATGCCAAAACAAACATCGAATCAGTTGGGTTGGTTAAAAAAACTTTCTCAATGACGACCTGTGATAAATGTTTTATTAATTTGATCTTGGGGCAAATTTTAAAATGTTTAATCAACTAAAATAATTCACATGCTGTTATTAATTTAATTACACATTTATGAACTGCCAAACTTTGACCTGATCCCTACACAAATGTATGAGCACACATCAAATAGAAACGTAAACCTTAAAGCAAAAACTGTAGGGTATGGCAAGTGTTGTTTAAACACAACAAAAACTCTGAAAACAGAAACGTCTAAACTAAAGTCATCATTAACCATTGAAAACTTTAGATTTTAAGTTTTTATTAGACGGATGCTGGTAAGTGGTTTGATGATGGTGGAGGTTTTGAGATATTGATACAAATTATTATCGATATGAAGAAAAAATAAGGAAGACAAAAAAAAACAACTTGATGAACAGAGATGAATAATATGTGGGGTTTTAATTTCAACGGCTTTGACTGGCTGGCTGTGAACGACAGCCAGCAGCAGCCACATTATTAGCTTTAGTATCAAAAAATAAACTAAAGTGGGTCAATATCACGGTCATTCACGTTCATAATTTCAACACAATCATTTTTAATTGTACACAGTGGTTTTTCAAGCACCACTTTTATTTTCTTGTTAGTATTTACGTGCAAAAAAAGCGCAAAAAAAACTAAAATATCTGTGTGTTTGATGTTGAAAATATGTAAAACAAAATGCTAAAAGTTTATACTTAAAATAATAAGAAAAGAAAAACCCATGTTAAATCATAATCATGGCTAAATAGTAATACATAATAATATATTACAAAAACAAACAATAGTTATTAAAAAAATTAAGGTTTTTTAAATTTTTGCTTGATTTTTTAACACAATGCACTCCAAGCCAAAGTAAGTAACCATCATCATCATCATCAACTATTCAAGAAATTTATTTACTCACTCACTCACCGAACCAGTCGTAAAAGTCAACTTCATCTTCAGCATCATTAATGGCCATTTCGTACCATTTCCAAGCCATGTCAAGTCAACATTTAATGTTTTAGCTTTAAAAGCGTTAAAACAAAAAAAAAAGAATAAGCAAAAACTACATAAAAAAGTGAACAGCATTCGCATCTTTATAATTATATTCGTAATTATCATTAAGAGACCTTTTTATTAAAACAATACCTTTTTTAGTGGTTTAAACAACGCGAATAAATACTCGTTCATACAACAACAAAAAAGGCACTTCTATCTGTTAACTTGTTTCTTAACGTTGTTTTTTTATTGTTCATTTTCTAGCAAGTTTTTATTTAACCTTTTGTGCATCTTTTGTCTTTTTGTCTCTTAATTTTTTTGCCGGTTAAAATTTTTTAGTTTTGCATTTTTTTTTTTTTTTAGTTTTGTTATGACATCTTGTTCAGTTTGGTTTTTGTAATGTTTTTGCAACGCTTTTGTATATAAAGGCGCTTTGCAATCTCAAGAATATATTTACTTTTTTATTATTTATAAACTTAATGGAATTATAAATTTGTTTACCTTTTAATCCTTACACACTTCTTTTTTTTTGAAGATAGTGGGGGAAATTTTAATAAATGCAGTGAAAAAAATTCAAGGCTAAGGGAAGAATGCCGCGATAATTTTTGGAGTATTATGATAATAAGTAGAAAAGATTAAGTTGGGTGCCTGTCGTGTTAACTTTACCTACTGGGTGACAAACTAGGCGTTTGCCAATAGCCTCTGCTGGTAAACACACACCGGTAGCAATTTTGAGTGTTAAATCCGGCAGAATTATCCACTCCCCCCTTGATTAGGAGCTGGAGCTAATAAAACTCCTCTGCATTTAAATAGTCAGCAGCATCTTCTGAATATTTACGACAACTAGGAAGATCTTTCCGTAGGGCGAACTCATCCCTAAGCAGGCAATTTCAAAATTTCCTATCCGCGACTTTGAGTCCTTACCACTGACTGACTGACCAGATCACTGGTCAACCGCGATCTCAAGACATCTGTCAATTATGAATTCTGCCGAATTCCAGGTATGATTTCCCCAGAGAATGTAGCACCAGAAGGTGGAATACACTTTCAATCTTTCCGTGCATACCCCTGGGGGGGGGGGGGGGAATATTATGACAGTGGGGGAGTTGATGACGTTCCCACGACAATTGGATCTGCACAACGACCAAGGATTGTCAACTCAGCAACACCTGTCTTAACATTTTATGTCGTGCTGCTACAACAACAATAATAGGAATATTGACTTTGACATAAACCAGTGACCTTAAACCAGTGACGCCCAAATCTCATATTCCTATACTTGCGAGTATAAAACGTGTGAATACCGATGGCGAACATTCGGCTGTGGTTTTGTTTACATTTCAACCAGCGTTGTCATATTTTTTTTTTTCAAAAATCTTTTCATTTATATTTAATATCAGCTCTCTTATTAGAACCGTACATGAAGTCAGCGCTAGTGTGTTTTATACAGGATTTAACGGGATGCTGGAAAAAATAGAAATAGAAATAGAAATTTTTATATTTAATTAAAGCAACTTTACTGCTGATATAATTGTGAATAAGCTATGTAAAAACATAAATGTAAATGCAATTACGATAAGTAAGACATTATTGTAATAAAATTTTTTTGCAAAAACATTTTTTTATATTGTTTTGTATGTCTTCAATGAGGTATAGAAAAGTTCAATAGAATTTAAAAAAAAATTCTTAAAAAAAATAGCGAAAAATGGTATATAACAGAGCTGGATTAATCTATATATATAAAATAGGATGTGTGTATGTATGTATGTGTGTATGTAACGTATGGACTCCAAAACGGCTGGGCCGATTTCGATGAAATTTTCAGGGAATCTTCAGAATATTCTGGCACTGTGAAGTCTGATTTCTAATTTTCGGTCTGGGGGCGGAGGGGCGTGGCAAAATCCATAACTTGAGAACGGCTTGACCGATTTAGGTTTATACGGAAAGAAAATTTTGCCCCGCCCACTTTTACGCCCACTTTTTTCGATTTACCTAAAATCAGAAAACGGCTCCATCGAGTTGACTAATTTTTCTTTCAAATGTTCGTATTAATCAACTTTAAGTTTTCATCGAAAGAAAAATTTACCACGCCTTCTTTTACGCCCACTTTTTCTATTAAGTGCATAACTGGAGAACGGCTTGACCGATTTGGACGTTTTTCTTTAAAATTATCGCCATGGTCTAATCGAGGCAACAATCATCTGTGACAGATTCAAAGGCGAAGACGTACTTATTCCACGAATTCCGATGATTTCCAACGACTTACCATTTGAATTCAAGCGGCTCCAATTCCCTTTGCGTCTTGCCTTTGCTATTACCATCAACAAAGCACAAGGCCAATCATTGACTATTGCTGGCTTAATTTTGTAAAATTCATGTTTTTCACACGGCCAGTTGTATGTGGCTTGCTCCCGAGTTGGCACCCCAAAAAATTTATACGTTTTTACACCAAATAAAAAAACAAAAAACATTGTCTATCCGCTAGCCTTAAGATGAAGTAATCAATTAATATAATTTCCAATTTGCCTTAAAGACATGTGTTTCTTTTTTCATTGAACCCATATCTACACCATATGTAAGTTATTCTGTAAAAAAAACTTTATGATAGGTATTTCATGGATTTTTATTTAAAGGCCGTAAATTTCGTTTAAAGATCAATTTAAATCGTGTGGTAATACAACACTAATGGTTGCTTAGGGCCAGCAACGCAGACCGGGTCAGCTAGTTTAAAATAAACAATGATCCCAAGAGTATAAAAATATCGTTTTGTGGAAATTAAGTATTGGAATCTTTAATCGCGAATATGAGCGACAACTTTGAAAAACGGATATCAGCATCAGCTTTGCCACGACAAAAAAAAATTGTAACGAAAATGTAAAAATAAAGTAACCAAATGAGAAAAAAAAGTAACCAAAATATTATGTATTAAAAAAACTTTTTATTTGCAATGCAGTTGAGACATATTCTGTGTTTTGTACTTAATAGAAACCTAAGATGTAAAGTGTAAAAGGCTATTTAACAGCTGCATCGATTTTTGTAAGATTTTAACAGTATATAGTATTGATGGCGTAGAAATAACAATGGGCTATATAATTTTTAAAAATTTTAGCTGAACGTGGCACCTCAAATACAAAGTTAACACTTATTTTCATTTATTTAAATATCTACATATTTGAGCTAGAGCTTTTTAAGAATCAACTGACTATCAACCTATGTACACTACCAGGTTTCGTATTGCCTCGGTAGAAGTAAAAAAAAATATACCCCGTACTTAGTTAGAAAACTATAAAAGAAAACTTTTCAGGCCAATTGAGTATTAATAAGGTTTCAATCGCGTTACCAGAATTAAAACTGAGTCGATAGATGCCGGCGGAAACTTACGCCCTAGTTTAAGTAAACAGTTATTTAGAAAACTATAAAACGTTGATCTTAAAATTTTATTAAGCGTTGGTGCGGTATTTACTTGCATTAGCAGGCTTAAAAATAATTTGGTATTTCACGAAAAAAAATTAAAAAAGGTGAAGCCTTTAAACTCTTTCTTTTATTTTCGTTTACATACATACTAGGGTATTCATTTAATTGGGCTTTTGCTTTTTTCGGTTAAGCGCTCGATTAATTAACCGAGATTTTGGTTTAATCGGTTAATAATCGGTTAATTTTGTTGATGATCGGTTAACCGATTAATAAAGTTTTTTTATAAATTGAGTGAGTTGAATGAATAAAAATGCATAAATTATTTATTATATGGAGTTTATTAGTAAAAAAAAAAAAACAATCACATAACAAACATAACAATTCTTGAACTAAAACATAAATATTATGTCGTATTTAAAAAATAAGCTGGAAGATTATTTTATTAGTTATTTCAATAGTTTAAGGAGATCCTATAAAATAATCTTTTAGAAAATAATTTAGTTTAAGTGTTTAGGATTTAAGCGATTTTTTCTTTAGTTTTGATAACACTTGACTTGGAAAAAATTCTTTTACTTATCGTTGATGTTGGCACATAATACAGAATATCTAATATCTCATTCTTTTTTCGGGTTTCTCTTAAGTTTAAACATATAAAATCTTCCCATATGGCATTAGAGTCCCGTTTTAAGATTTTTTTTTAATTTTTAACACTTCTAATTATTTTGGTAAATTCTGTCAAAAGATTGATATGAGAAGAAACAAATAATTGAACACGTACATAATATATATAAAAAGTACGTGTAACAAAAAAGCTGTTGTTATTTAAAATGAAGATCACTGAACACCTTCTTTGTTTGTATGAATAAAAATGAAAAAATGGTTGTACTAAAGCAAAAAATTGGTTATTTTGCGAAGAAAAACAGTAACCAAAATAGAAAACAAGTACACATTGGAAAAAAGTAACCAATTTTGGTTAAAAGTAAACAAAACGGCAACGCTAATCACCATTTAATTCAGCATACTCGAATTAGCTTTGCTTGTAGAGCGCCCCGCTTTTATCGTATAAATATGAAAAAAAAACTTTAAATACATTTTACTAAAAGATTTTGTTTGTTGTGCTTAATTCCCTTTTAAAATAATTGATAAAAAAAAAAATACTGAAATTTATTGTTGGAGGATAAGCTGTTCCTATGCGAATTTCACTGGTTGCTTAGGCCAGATCATCAGGAAACGTTCTCCTAAATAATTTTAGAAAAGCCAAAGCTATCAGCAAACAAGACTACAGAGGGAATGAGAATTACCTACATACACTCAAAAAGTCTTATTTGCAACGATTACAAAGCTTAAACAAAATACCAACAATAAAACAGTGAGTTTATCTTTTCTTACATTCCCCACTCAATTAGTTGGAATTCTCCCAACATCAATTGTAGTTGTAAGTGGGTAAAGAAAAAACATATTAAAAACAAAAACAAATTGTTTTTATTTTTCTCGCAAGAAATCAAAATTAAAACAATTTGCCATTTCAGTTTTTTATGCACGTGCACTTGCTAAAATTTTATTATCAAAGTTGTTTTTGGGAATACTATTATTTATTAAAAGATTTTGTTTGTTGTGCTTAATTCCCTTTTTAAATAAATGATAAAAAAAAAAAAAAAAAAAAAAAAATACTGAGAAATTTAACTAAATACATATTTTCGTTTCGGGTTTTCATACAAATTCTACGTGAATAATTCCAAAAAAAATAAATTAACATTATTTTAAAACAGATACAATTTGAAAAGCAAAACATTACTTCCGCATACGTAGAATTTGTATGAAAACCCGAAACGAAAATAGATATTTAGTTAAATATCTCAATAAGTAGGTCGCAAGTGGTAAAGTTTTATATACCATTGGATGCAGCTTCAAAAACTCTTTTCGATGATATCTAATTTTATTTATGTCGTCTTGGAGCAAAGTACAAAAAAATTCGAAAAACTGAAAAAGAGACCTTTTTTAAAAATGGTCCAGCTCACGGATGGTCAACACTAGAACCAAAATATTTTGGGAATCATCATAAAACATATCAACCTTTATTTTCAGAGGGGTAACAAAATCACCTATGGTCAGAAGCAATAATTGCGTTATTCGATATAGTTTTTGAGAAAATGCACTTTTATTTATGCTTGCGTTTCTGAAAAAAATAATTTCATTAGAAAAAAATAATTCAGAATCAAAGATTCTTATCCCCACAATGTTAAAATATAGCGAAAGTTGTATTTGTTTCAGGAATATTTAATAAAAACAAATATAAACTCAATAATTTCCTAAGTCGGCTTAGGCGGTTATCGCTTGTGACCACAGATTTATATTGCATATATATTATTTTTGCTGGCTTAACATGTAAAGGCTCCATATTTTAAACTTTTACAGGAGAGACAATCAAAATTTGTTTTTGCTTCAGCATTTTTGAATTCTGTAAGCGCAATTTTTTGTATTTTTCATTCTTTTATAGTAGTAGTAGTAGTTTCTTTATTTACAATAAATTAAATTTATAAAATAAATTACATATATTAATATATATTTAATGTAAGCAAAAAAGTGGAAAGGTAATAAATTTCGACAATATTTTATAAAAAATGTCTGTCGATTAAACAAATAATTAAAAATAATTATTATTACAAAGCATTTAATTAAATTCTTGTACCAAAAAGTTTCTGTATTTTAAAGATGTTTTTAAGTATAAAACTAGTTTTCCCCAATGTGAAGTATTTGAACCATTTAATATTTGTATCATTTCCATATGCTGTAATAAGGGCTTCCCAAAACTCGCTAATCTGAATTCCTTAAGAACAGGGCAAACACATAAGAAGTGTTCAAAGGTCTCCATCGTACCCAAATTACAGAGTTTGCATACTTTGTCATCATCAACTGTATCAAAAGTGTTGTAATTTAATTTGATTAGTCCACATCTGGCTTTAAAAATCCACGTTATATTTTCTAAATTTAAAGTATCAAGGATATAGCATTGACCCTTGGTATAATCAAGATATTTATATAATCTTGAAGAGACTGCTTGACTGTGTAAATATTGCTTATGATGATTTTCCTTAATATTGCTTAACAATAGCTTATTTTGTGCAAACCAATGATGTTCGTCAGGCTGTGTAACAGACCACTGAGTATTATTGTTGTTGGCAATAGTTTTCAATTCTTTAACCCAAAACAAATCCTTCCTTATTAGCATATGAGTGATTTGAAACGGTAGCCTATTAGGCTGGTATTGAAACATAACCCGAGATATATACTGTAGGTGTAGTTCTAGGGAGTACAGATGATTTTGCACAGCCCCCGTTTCCAGCATTAATGCGTAGTTAGGTGTAAATTCAGGCAATTTTAAAATTTTTTTCATAAAGTATCGTTGTAGTAAATCAACCGCTTCGAAATAACCAAAACCCCAAACTTGAGCTGCATATGTTTGGATCGACCTGCATACAGCTAAAAACAGGTTCCATTTTTGTCTGAGCTGAATTTGTTTATTGGAAATAAAGTGTTTCCAGGTGGAATTAATAGCGTTTTTAGCTTGTGCGTTCAATACACGCTGATCCCACGAAGGCGCTATTTACATTGCTTAATTGGGTACCGGTAGATATTATGGCTAAGCAGATGGCTCTTTGATCGGCGGTACGACTGAACGCGGCGTATAGCTGGTTGAGAGATCTTTACCATAAACAATATTAACGGTTCGAAGAAAGGAAAAAGAGTTCGTGTTGGTTTCTATATAGAGGAACTGGAAGGTTCCCTTTTGGGAACGTATATCGAGGAATAAATGGATATTTACTGATATCAAGGCTGCCATTGCAGCCCTTGGAGATATCTTTACGATCTCTAGGTTATCTGTAAGATGTCGAATATATGTAAATAAGATTGCGAAGCATCCGAATGTAACTCTAACGTATATAAAAGCGTAAACGGACTACTGGGGTAACAAAATAACAGATAAGTTTGCCAAACATGGTGGTCGTCTGGATGATAGAATTGTTGATCAATTCGTTGGCTTTCCTATAGCTCACTGTCCATCACTTATTAAGCATGAGTATTAAAGTCTTTCACAGTTGAGGTGGACTCGTGAATCCACCTGCACCTTAGACATGGCTTTATGTATAGGCTATGAGGTTAAATAGCGAACAAATCAGCACAGTGATCTAGTTGATAACTGGGCACCGGCCGGCAGGTACTCATTTGAATAAGTAGAATGGGTCTCAAATTCAGTGACCAGTCCAAAAGTTTTCATGACGAGAAGGAAGAAGAGGCTATGTTGAATTTCTGTGTTGATGTCCTGAAGTTAATGATATTAGGAGATATTTGGGGAAACTGAAGGAGCTACTCTCTATTGCGGTGTGAAGGAAAATGGTACCAAATTAAGAGATTGTGCTCTTAAATACGTTTGGGCGTTTGTCTTTCGCATCTTTTTCTGTTTTTTTCTCTTTTCGCAAATCATCACTATTTATTTTATTTCAATTTTAAAATTTATTTTACATATTTTGACATTTCATTACTGTCAGTCTGCGCTATCTTTGATTTTATTTGCCAGTGTTGCTTTACGTCTTAAAAAATTTTGCGAAAGCGTTAGAGAGTACCAAATTGGCATTAAGCTTGTGTATCGAAACTGCATTCGTATCGCAATAGAGAGTAGCCTTCCAATGTTTGTCTGAATTTGTTGAACTCTTCAGTGGCACGTATCAAGTAGCTGCTCTGTATGAAGGGCTTTGGCGCAGGGTACCATAAAGGGACCAATGAACTTTCTTCAGGATGCCTGCACAAGAAATCTAACCTTAAGCTGACCAATATTAAAAGAATTTACACGTCTTTAAAAAAAAAAGACAGTACTAAAAATTTACTAAGAAAAATATCAAAACCTCTTTTGTCCATTCGCCAGATATAGTTTGTATGTGAATAAAAACGATATAAATGAGTTTTGCAAATATCTGTTCTATAGCAAAATCGCATAATGTCTTGACATCTTACAATTTATTATAACGCGAGAAAACTTATAACTGACGATTTCACACATATTGTCTATAAATAATTCTGACAAAGTAAAACAAACTATCTAATGATATCAGAAAATGTACAGAAGACTTTTAACAAGTGTGTTAACAAAAATCTTAACAACCACATACATTTTTAAAACCCCACTTTACTTTTATTTCATTTAAATTAATCTCTTTTAACGTAACAATCATTTGCATAAATTGCAAAAATCCCAAAAAATATAGCGCAACAAACAGATTCACTTTCCATTTAAAACAAAATGCCTTTGAATTTGAAATAAAATAAAAAGCCTCCTCCAGGCAGTGACATAACCAGCAATCACACGAATACTAAATATTGTGCTATCAAACTAAATAAAGTAGCCCATCTGGGTTTATTTAAACAATTGCTCTACTTATCTTATGCAAAAAATAAAAGTTGCTCTAAATTTAAAAACTTTTTGAAAGGAACTTTTTTTATTTACTTGCAAACGACTATAATTTTACAATGAACTATTTCCTGATTTGAAAAGTGCATTTACATATATAAACTACAATAAGTGTCAATGCAAAATTGACTGACAACATCACTTGATGAATGTTTTATGCAGATGTATGGGTGTGAGTGTTTTTAAAAAATCAGATGAACGCAAATACACACCAATATATATAAACAGTTTTAGTTATACAGTAGATAATGGTTTAACCGAACTTGTAGAGAGCAAGAATTAAGTTCGTATTAAAAAGTACCAAAAATAACCCTGCCGTCAAATGAGTAGCTAACAAAAAAAAAAACCAGACTTAAGTTAGCTTGTATAGACTAGCTTAAAGCTAACTACTACGCAATGCAAAATTAACATTAACTAAAGTGTATACAAACACTGTGTAGTATATTTAAAGTAGAACGAGCCAAGTCGATTGGCAAACAAACTGCTCTAAGACCCACAAAAGATTAAATTTATTAACGGACATAATTACAATATACGGAGTAGGTTATGGCCAGGTTATAGTATAATTGAATTTTTTTAATTTATTAAATTTTTTACTCTTTTAATGATATTACCCACCAAATTTATTTTATTTTTTATGTGCCTTAAATTTTTTTTTAATAATAACCTTTTTCTTATTTCTCAAAAAAACCATAATTTTTAAAAATTTTTGAATAAATTTTTGTCTTCTATTAAAATATAAATTTTTAAAAACGGCTTTATTTCGAATAATTAATATGATAGCTAAGTTTGTAGCAAATTACAAAAAGTGAGTTTTAAGCCAACGTGTAAACAACTTACTTTTCGTTGACTGCAATTCAACTAACTTATAGTTAATTTAAAAAAAACTTAAAGTAGTAAGCTTAGAGTCGGACAATTGACTACTTCCAAGGACATCGCAATGTTAAAATAGATAGTTAATTCCATATAAAAGTAATGCAAGTGTCAACCACTACTACTTGAGAAATAGTTAGCTTTCAGTTAATTTAAACTTAAATTAATGTCCGACAGGGAAGTATCGGTACCGGAGAAATTGTTCGCAATAATAAAAAAGTTCTACAAAAGAATTGTACTTTATAGCCGTGTTCTACTGTATACAAGTTTAATGACTCATACAAGAAAAATGCTGTTCACCTTTTAACGCCAACGCTTTGAACACGCATACCAATAAAATCAACAACAACAATAACAGTTGAAGGAAATTTATAGTAAACAAACAGTAAAGTAACAACAACAATGTATTAGAAACAGCAACCACTACTACGGCTGCAGCAGCAATTGTGTTAAGAATATCAACAAATTAATATCCGCTCGTTTTTAAGAAACAGCAACCGGCAAAATATAAATATTTGAAGGCATGATGGGTATGATTATTTATTAACTGAGCTACCTAAACAAGGGCGTCAAGCGTTTTTTTAAACATGAAAATTCTATTTCAAATACATTTTCAATAAGACCAACCGACATAGCGATTTGTCAAATAGGATTTTCCAGCCGGGTGGTGTCGAATTCGCGTTCTAAAGGTTTTTTTCGTATAAACTTTATGCAAATGAAAAGTTTTGACATACAAAAAACGCTTGCCGCTCTTATTTAGGTAGCTCAGTAAGGCACCAATCTGGGAAGGCGCGAATCAAATTGCGGATGGAAGCTTTTCAGAATTCGTATCAGGATTGATGAATGTTTCCGAAATGTACAAAAAATTTTAACTGCCGAATGACTCGTGAGGTTTATTTTATTACACATATTTCAGTAAGAAAGGATTAATCCGACCTTTTTGCCATCTACGTATCCGAAATTTGGCTAACATTTAGGATGGACCAAAGATTGGCAAAAAAAATTTTTTATAAATATTTTAAATTAAATTATTAAGAAATTCTAAAAATAATGATAACATCGAATGATTTTAATGGAGATGTTTTTATTTAACTTTTAATCAGGCTTAAGTTTATCAAATTTAATTTTAATTTAATTATTTTTAATGAAGAAAGGAATTTAGAAAATGAAAAAACATGTAAATCAATTAAAAATAGATAATCATTCACAACAATAAATTTCGATCCACCAAGTAAAATACAATTTGGTTTAAAGGCTGATGTTTACTTTTGACTGCCAGCCGTCGTCAATGGCGCAGAATGTAAAACGGCAAAGATTTCTTAAATCACGGCTGATCAGAGATCCTATCTAGTAACATAGGGGTCAGTACCCTTTGGGACCTTGTTCCCAGCTGATTATGG
Organism: Pollenia amentaria; assembly: GCA_943735925.1. NCBI lineage: Eukaryota > Metazoa > Arthropoda > Insecta > Diptera > Polleniidae > Pollenia > Pollenia amentaria. The sequence goes on along the minus strand of OX031008.1, from coordinate 189,313,182 downwards.
GTTTAGGACCCTTCGGTGATCACGTGGTAGTTGTGGTTTGGACCTAAAGTCGAAGAATAGAGATCTTAATTACCCAGCTTCAAACGCTGACTGATTCGGGAAGTTCGGTCTGCTGGCGGATTGTTATTGGTGCTGTTGTTATTCAATAGATGATGCAAACATGCCGAAAGGCAGCAACATTCTTTGGCATTTATTTTTTGAAGATTATGTCTATCAAATGTTGGCCGTTGCTACGTCGCAGATGGTCCATCACTCGTGATGTTTTCCTCCAAGGCCTGAATCGAAGCGGGTTTGTCCGCATAAACTTTAGACTTTACATATCCCCACAGGAAAAAGTCTAACGGTGAGATATCACACGATCTTGGTGGCCAATCGACCGGCCCAAAACGTGAAATTATGTGCTTACCGAAGTGTTCTCTCAATAAATCCATTGATTGATGTGATGTGTGGGAAGTGGTCTTGCTGAAACCAAATGTCGCGATAACGGTCGCCATTGACGGTTACGTTCGCACCGGCATCATTTTTAAAGAAATATGGACCGATGATTCCACCGGCCCACAGTGGGAAATTTTACTAGAAGGCGGTCAAAATTCCATAACTTTTGACTGGATCGGTATTTTTTTATGCGATTTTTTTTTGCTCGATAGGTGCGATATTAGGCTTTAATTTGCGTAATAAAACGTAAAATTCGACTGATAGGAGCAAAAGTTATGGGGAGTCCAAAATGCATTTTCATTTTTTTGTTGAGTTTCGATGTAAAAGTTGAATATTTCAAATATGAGTTTTTTATAATTTATCATTATTTCTCTTGTATTTTACAACTGATACTTATTTTTTATTGTCGAACTTAGATCCTGTCAGAAAATGCCAATATTTGGCCCCTGTAAATTTTTTAGTCCCAATATTCACAGGGGCCAAAGGTTGGCTTTTTTTGGGACGAGACGAGTTGTTATAAGGATAAAACTGAAAAGGAATATTTTGAAAAATGCTCAAATAGCATTCTTGGCTATCGATAACATTTTAGGTAATTCAACTTTTATTTTTGGTTTGAGATGTATGTGTATTTTATTTTTATATATTAATACAAATATATACTTAAATCAAAAACAAATTATAATCTATAAACAATTTTAAATTAAACAATATTAGTAAAAATTTCTTCTAAATAGCTTTGGGTTTCATTTTCCAGAAGTTGTTTAGCTTCTTCCTCTAATTCGATTGAGGTTGATTTCCATTTTTGTCGAATACTGGACATATATGGATCTGATGTGCACAACAAAATAATAATAAGATCTTCATCTTGACATTTTTCTTGTATTATGCTCGCGGAAGAATCTGTAGTCTTTGTTCCTTTTTTCTTGCGCTTCTTCAGATAGATCTTCAATTGGTAGGATATTGTGTTGAACTGGAATAAAATTTTATGAACTGTGGTTGGCATATGTCTCCAAGAGTATTTTTTGTTATAAAGAATTGCTGTTTCATTTGCATATTGGCCAAATTTTTTTGTATTTATCTTTCTGCTACATTAAATAACTTGTTAAATGATCTGGAATCGTCTTATTAATTCAAAATGTACTCCTGTGATAGATGCTGCAGTTTCTGGATCGGAAAATAATCTCTTTGCAGTGTTTCCATCATTTGAATTTCCTTCTCCTTGTTTTGGCTGATCAATTATAAGGCCTAGGTGAAGGTATTTTTCTTGAATTTGTTTTTTCTTTGCTTCCTTTTTTCCACATTTTCTTTGTTTTTTCTCACTGTTTCGCCTAACGGGCCAAATTCCAAATCATAACCCAATTTAAGAATATGCTCCATGAAACAAATTCTAGTATGAAGAGGGGACATTCCAAATTCGTATGCTTCATTGAAACTATTGTGTTGTGATGGGGGTTGGCTTAATTGACTTGATGTCTTTTGACATATGGTACAGCTTGACGAAGACTTTGTTTCGGTTAATGCTTGTGCAACTTTTCCATCGATCATTGTAAGGAACATTTGAAAATTAATCTCAATGAATTGGTCATCAAATTTAAATATTGCCGGTTGAAGTTCTTTAATTTGATCTTTTATTTTTCGAACTTCTTCAGTTATGACATCTTTAGTTTCCTTTTTGTAAACAAACTTTATTGGTCTGCAATACTTTGTTGAAGAGGGAATTTCATTTTTCCATACATCCATTGCTGTAACTCTACTGGTTGACGGCTCTAATCCAATATAAGTTTTTCTTAAACGTAATGGAACGAAAGATACCATGAATAAGTTAGCATCAGATGAGTTTTCTGAATTACATTGCTTGTATTGTTTCTGACCAGAGCTTCCATCACATCCCCATTTAGAAAATAAAGCGATGCTGCAATTTTTAAGTTTTTTTAAATGATCTTTTGTTACCACTTCTTGGAAACATAAAAACCCTTTTTTAAATACAAATTTAATCTTTTATTACCATTTCTTTGAAACATAAAAAAACCCCTGTTTTCACACTTTTTAAAAGGATAACATACTGGCAATAAATTAACAGGAAACATGTAGGAAATTTTCACGTAAAATATAACTGCTCTTCCATTTTTTTAAATTAAGTTGCAATTTTCAGGTAATTAAACTATGTAGTTTATGTTGCGGCTATTTACTAATGTTTAACCTTTTAACTTACTCAGAAATCTAACGTGTTAGTCTATTTATGTCGCCTATTCGTTTTGCAGCATCCGTTCACCCACAATAAGTTCATAACAATGGCAATACCTTTACCTTCTCCAAATTAATTGATAACCTGACGTGCTAGATAATTTATGTGGCCTGAACTGCTTTATTTGTCGGAAATTCTTTAAGATTCACCTTCTTTAATTTCAGTAATGTTTCCTTGCAGGACTTATTTTTTGAACCGAATATCTTACCTTGGGTCACAGAAATTGCTGTAGTTCGCAAGATCGTATCCAGATGTGTGTACAATAGGGTATAGAAATTTAGGTTAGATTCTGGACTGCAAGAGAGTATAGATTTTTTTGACGCGTTTTGACGGGCAGGACTTATGTTCTATAAAATAGGAAATTTCCGGGAAATTTTGACATAAAAAAAAAGAAAATTAAATAGTTCTACAGGTCGCAATTAAAATGCTTTAAACCACGTATAGCTAATAAGATAAACTAATACACAAAACTTATTCTGTCAAAAAATCTTGAAAAACAAAAAAGTTATGAGCATTTCAACTTCAAAAGTTTACTCAGAAATTCAAAACTATAACCAAATACTGAGAAAGTCCATTTTGGACCACCCTGTTCTCAATAAAATAGTTGAAATAGGGTTGAAATTTTTTGGTTCACGAGGTTCACTAGTATTTACTTTCACATGAATAAAAAAATTTCAAAATCGGAGAACATAAAAAAAAATAGTTTTGGCCGCCTTCTCAAAATATGAACCAGTGTGCGTCCCACAAACCACACCAAACCGTTGTTTTTTCTGGATGAAGTGGCAGTTCTTGAATCTCTTCAGGTTGCTCTTCGTCCCAAATGCGGCAATTTTGTTTGTTTACATCGCTGAACAAAATTTGCTCGAAAACGTCGGATCTTCTTGGAACTTATCAAGAGCCCATAGAGCGAAGCGATGTCGCTTGGGAAGCCGTAAGTCTTTCCATAATGAAATGCCAAATAATACTAAACAAAAATAATATGACAGCATGACACGAGTCACACGTGATCTGTCAAAAAAAAGGCTATTGAAAAAAGTATATCCTACTTAAATCACGCTATATTTTCAATACAATTAAATGGGCGTTCAAACAAAAAAAGGATTGAATAAATTCTATGCATTACAAAAAAATAATTCCAGTTTCTTAATGTAGCAAAATTCATCAGCCTGTAGATGCGTTTTGGTAATAGAAATTTACTAATCTATTTTTCTAGCCAATATTAAGTCATATTATTTATAATAATATTAAGTTTTTAAGATCATTTGATTCAATTACTTTAAAAGAGAAACCCCATTATAAAATAACTTTTTTGCTATTACCCACTGTGATCGAAAACAAAAACATTGAAATAAAATAGTTAAATAACTAAAGAAATAAACTAACCAAACAAAAGTATGCAACCAACAAAACATCTTTCCATCCCTGCTGCCAGCCATCCATCCATCCATTATCCATCTATGGATAAAACATGCATGCAATACAAGTTGTCAAATAAAAAATGCAAATGTCAAACGTAAACTTTTGCGTTTTTCGCTTCTGTTTCCCTTAAACCTACAAAGTCGTTGGTAAATGTTTGGCAAAAAACCAAGACTTGTTTTATTTTCTACATCCCCTTAAATGCGAAGAATATCTAGAAGGTTTTTGCTGGAATTTTGCAAAATAAATTGCATAAATATGAATTCTATTTGACTATAAATCAAACAAGTGTTTGTCATCAGCAAACGCCAAAAATCTACATATTTGTCGAGAACATTTATTTACCTAGTACAAGTTTAACAAATGGGAAAGGAAATATCACCAAAAAAAAGAACATATTCTTTGTTAAATTTAAAGTGAAATAAAGGAAACTGTAGTTTATTTTGTCGAAATTATGCTGGTGTTTCTTGTACTTGAGGTTTAACACTGCCATGGTGTTTTTGTCGTCAGCTGTTGTTGTTGATGGTTGCTTTTGTTATTGCAGCGTGTGATTAAACCGTTAGATTTTCAAATAGAATGAATAATGTAGTTTTTTTTTAATGTCAGTGTTAAAGTACTTGAGCGTTTTTTGAATAGTGTTTTGTTTTTAACTTCCGTTTTAAATTTACATACATTGAATTGAAGCGGATTGAATAGTTCTTTAGAATACGTCAGATTTAAAACAGACAAAGTTTTTTCTCTTCTTCTTTTGTGTTTGGGTATTTAATTGGTGCGTTGTGGGAGAGTGGAGGTTATTTAAATTGTACGCTACGGTAAGCAATTAAAATAGAATTTGAAATTAAGGTATGTTTTTGTTATCATAGGAATTAATTTTTTTTTTTTTTGAGAATTAATGTATAGAAAAGAGTACAATTTTCTCAAAAGAAATTTAAGATGTTGTGGTATGTAAAATTATAATGACACTGCAGGACACGGTTCATTTCTAGAATAATTATCCTTATGGTGAAAGCAGATATTTGTGGGCACAAAAAAGGTTATGGAATACTCAATGCAAAAGCATAAACAGCTGTTTTGATTTTTAAGATGTGGTGCGTGTGCTGAAATAAGACCATACAATATTATTTACACTCATTTTCTCATGTATATCCATATCAAGTTATATGTTTATGGTACATCTGTTTTCACAATACTTTAGGATACACTCTTGTAGGTTGTAAGTATGCATACCAAATTTGTCAAAAAAAAAAAAATAAAAGTACCAATTTTATCCCTTAAAAAGTACTCATTTTATACCTTCAAAAGTAATCTACATTTTAATCTGGACCATATGCAATATGTAAACAAAATTTCTCAAAACGACAAAAAGGTACCAAAGTACCACTTTTTACGTGTTTTTTACCTCTTAAAAAGTACTCTATATTTGAATCTGGCCATATTTCTATTTCAATCTTATCCCATTTTTACACCTTAAAAAGTACTTATTTTATCCCTTAAAAGGTACTCTATATTTTAATCCTGACCATATGCAATCTAAGCCATATGCAATCCATCTACCAAATTTCATCCAAATCCATTAAGCGGTTTTCGCATGATTGAGCCACAAACTAACAAGCATCAAAGCATCCAAACATACAAACTTTCACATATTTCAATATTATTAGAATTTTAAAATTGTTTTCGAACGTGCTTCTAAGGGTGTGTTTAAAACTGTAGCAAAGTTCTATGGTGAAATAAAATTGTCAAAATTTTCTAAGCTAATGTCAATTTTATTCACCTTTTCACTTTGTTACCGTTTCACATACGCCCTATGAGTCAAATTTTAATTTATTAAGCTTTCTTGCAATAGTCATATTCCCTCAATATTTCACATACTTTTGCATAAGCCAACCTTAAGCTTACATTGAAGAAGCAGAGTTCTACATATAAGAGGTGGTCCAACCACAATACACGATGATAATTGCGAGTCACACCTTAACGTAAAGGTTTTTTGCCCAACTTTATTTGTCATTTCTTTGTTGTTTTAGTGTTTGACAAATTTAACCATGGAGAGGTACACAATTGAGCAGCGCGTTTTGATTGTTGAAACGTTTTACGAAAATGGGCGTTCAAATCAAAATGCATTTCGTGCACTTCGTGATTTTTTTGTCAGCATAATCGACCAAATGTGTCCACAATTCGGAAAATTTTGCGCAAATTTCAGCAAACGGGTCCGTAGGAAATGCGAATGCCCAGTTCGTTCTGCGGAAAACATTGCTGTTGTTTACGATAGGGCTGTACTTCTTCGAAAATGAGGTCGGCCGAGCTACCGCAAGATAATGACGAACTTCTTGTAGCCAGAAATTGAGGATATGAACCTGGACCTGGACCTGGACGATATGTGCTTCAAACAGGATGGTACCACTTGCCACACAGTCAAGGAAACAATGGCTCCTTTGCGTGAGAAATTCAATGGATGTGTTAACTCACGTCGTGGCGATTTTAATTGCCCGCCACTATCATGTGATTTGGCACCGTTGGACTTCTTTCTTTGGGGATATTTAAAATAAAAAGGGTACGTCAGTAAGCCAAGTACAATTCAAGAGCTAAAGAATGAGATAAATCGGCACATTAACGACATTAAACCTTAACAATATCTCACAGTCATTGAAAATATGGACCATCGGATAGAGATAAGCCACTGAAGCCGTGGCAAGCATTTGGCCGATGTTTTGCTTAGCACATACATAATAGTCATAGATCCTTCTATCATAATAAATTATATTAAGAATATTCTCTGAAATCGTTTTGTTTTATTTACAATTAACATCGTGCGTTTTGGTTAGCCCCCCCTTTACTTTGGAAAGATTGTATATACTACCATGATATATTGTATTCTCCTATTACATGTGTCGTGGCGATTTTAATTGCCCGCCACTATCATGTGATTTGGCACCGTTGGACTTCTTTCTTTGGGGATATTTAAAATAAAAAGGGTACGTCAGTAAGCCAAGTACAATTCAAGAGCTAAAGAATGAGATAAATCGGCACATTAACGACATTAAACCTTAACAATATCTCACAGTCATTGAAAATATGGACCATCGGATAGAGATAAGCCACTGAAGCCGTGGCAAGCATTTGGCCGATGTTTTGCTTAGCACATACATAATAGTCATAGATCCTTCTATCATAATAAATTATATTAAGAATATTCTCTGAAATCGTTTTGTTTTATTTACAATTAACATCGTGCGTTTTGGTTAGCCCCCCCTTTACTTTGGAAAGATTGTATATACTACCATGATATATTGTATTCTCCTATTACATGTTTCAGTTAAGCTATCCTTTGGTAGGAAATGAAGTAAATTGAATGTAAAGAAAATTTAACAATAGTCGGACACCAGCAAAATGTAATGCATTTCTGGCCGGATATGGCCTTCATCAGTATTCCTTCTGTCGCACTGGATAGTGCTACTTTATAAATTTCATGTATTTAGCTCAACAATTCTAACAATTTTAACAATTTCTTTGCATTCTTGGTTTAACCGTTCGCAAAGGTGATCGGTAAGTGATTCTGGTTGAGAGGGCTACTCCCAAATGAAGTTTCCCATGATGAACCTTTCGCCTAATATCACGTTGTTGTTTGCATGGAAGTTTTGTATTAATCTAATGCGAAGTTCCCTCCTCCTTTCTCGTCCGGGCTTGGGACCGGCAAATGGCGGAGGTAAATCTCTACACTGCAAGGCAGAAAGAGTTCTGGAACAAGTGAGTAATTTTTACAAATAGAATATGGGAATTTTTTCTTTCTTTAAATATTATTTTATTATTTTGCACATTTTTTTCGAATGTGCTTCTAAGAGAATGAAAATGCATTACATTCTCCTGGTGTCTTAAAATTTTAAAATATTCTGTTCGTATAATTTACTTTATTTTCAGTGTCAATTCGAAGCAAGAAAATATTGCGTTTGCAGAAAAAGATTTTTGGAAAACTTAAAGTGTTGCCAAGTCGATCCTTATCAGCAACTTGAATAAATAAATCTTTCCCTTTTTGGGAAAGACCTAAGCATAAAATACCAATCAAGACTTGAAGCAGTTTTACCCAAACTCCTCCGCCAACACTCATATGAAAATATTTAATCGTAAAATAAAAATTTTAGTTTTGTCGCTTGACGCGACTTTACGTTAAAGATACTCATTCAGACGCCCAGCTATTGATCGATACGTGTATGTTTTACGTAAAAAAAAATTATTTGAAAAAAAAAATACCAACAAAAACAATAATAATAAAAAATTGTATTGTTATTGTATAAATGAATGTTGTTATTTTGTTTATGGTTTTTGTTGTTGTCGTTGTTTTAGTTGTATTTAATTGAAGTTGTAACTATAACTGTTATTTTTGCTGTTGTTATTGTCGTAGTTGTTGCTGTTATTTGGAGTTAAACTCTTGCATAATAATTGACAGTGATAAATTTTATTGTTGTTATTTTTCTTTTTTACACTTTTTTTTAAATAAATAATAAAAAAAAATTTATGTTCAATGGAATTGCAAGCCAATAGATTTTTGGAGATACAATCATAACCGAATGAATAACTGAGAAAAAGAATAAACAAACCCAACAAAAACCAGCGTAAAATCATAAAAAAAAATATTAAAACATACAATTTAATTCCTTTTGGATTTAAATAAAACCAACAACAAATATCAAACACACGCAGATTATAAAATAAATTAACAAAATAAATGAATGTAAAATGCTGTTGTTGACAACACAGTGGGTTAAGAGTAGCCAAGCCAGATCGAATTCGACAAAAAGCTTGACACTCGAAAGAAAATGCTTGAAGAAATGAAAAAATCAACGAAAAGATTAATATTATTTACGGCCAGTTTGACCAAGTTCAGTTATAATTAACTAACAGTTATAGCTGTCAAGAACATATGGTTAACTGGAAGTTAAAGTAATCGCTAGTTTTAACTGAACTTGGTCAAATTGGTCGATATACCCTTCTCCACCTGTGCATACATATGAAAATAATTTCGTTTTTTATATAAGTTCCTTGCATAGGATCCTTACAAGTAGCTAAGTTGATTTAACGATGTTCGTCTAGCGTACCGGTCGGTCGGTTTGTGTGTTAGTGTGTATGTTGAAATGGGTTTTCTGAACATACCAGATATGATGGGGACCAGGTTGTTATATATTCATATCGCACATATTACGGAATATTTTACAATTAAAATTTAGCCACATCGGTCAAAAAATTACTGAGATATCAGCAAAAAGTACGACTGCCTCTAGTTTATCAATAAATCGCTCATTACCCATAAATCGTTAGTTTTTAGGGCCATTTTTACAACTTACAAATAGTTATTTTTGTGATGCTATCTGACAGATACATGGTTTTTGGTTATTACAAGTTATCATTAAAAAGTGACTGATACGCTAACAGCAGGTTTGTCCTCATGATAACTTGTGAGAACTTTAAGAATTTGAAGCTACCATATTTTATGTTGAAGATATAGTAACTTCAATGACAGTTTTACGTCAAATTAAATTTTTCAAACTATTTACACACTTTAACACAAAAAAGAAAACAATTAACCATAAAAACAAAAATAAAGAACAAAACTTTATTTCTTTTTTTAATAAAAGAAATAAACAAAAGTTTGTCATTGCCACTACGTATTTTAAACAACCAAAAGTAATCAGCATCTACTGCCAATGTTGCCACAGTATATAAATTACATATTGCATTTCATCAGACAGTTATAATAATGGAGAAAACTTAATGGTAACTTTATCGTTCACGACAGCTTTTATTCAAGTTAACTATCAGGAAATTTATCAGTAGTCTGTAATAAGGGCTCTTTAATTCAAATATAATTGCGAATGGAATATATGATTCGGCAGCATTTACTTGTTTTTCATTTGGTTTTAATTTGAAACTATTTACTATTTTCTATACTGCTATACATTCTTCTCATTACAATTCAAAATCTTATAAAAATTAACTTTTTGTTTTAGTACTCGCATTACCCGCTTCGCTTTTATGGATCTTAACAATTGTGTATGGTATTGGTGCATCCAACAGCAATACTTTAGAATGTTTTTTTCAGCTAACATCTTGCCTCACGATGCCAATCGACAAATTAAGCGAGCGACGACAACTCACTCATTATCGTTATCAAAAGCGTCGTCGACTTGTCGTGTTGAAAATTTTAAGTGCGGCACAAATCAGCTGTTTGGCGTGTAAAATGCAAGCGAGAGATATATGTCGATATCGTGGGTCGGGCTGTTAAACTGTAACAGACTATCAAGTAAACCATAAAATATAAATTTTGAAGTGTAGATAACCAACATCCGCTACTTTAAATGCTACATAGGCCTAACTGATAAAACACTTACATATCTTGATAAGCCTGTGCCCAAAAGGAATAACAATTTAACTCGATTTCGGCAACTGCCCAGCAGAACATTTTTAAATCAAAAATCGTTGCCCAGAATCAGGGAATTTAGATTGGGCTTACGATGGCAGGCTCTGTGTTAGCAATTTTATAATATTTTAATTTTATTTTTAATTTTTTTACAAATATATTAGAAGTAGTAAAAAGCAATAAGTAAAATTTATCCTAACTCGACCTTAGCTATTTTTCCTTGTGGTCACAGAAATATTGACGTAAGAGGTGTTTCCTTCTCCCATATAATTTCGACCAATAAGATTCATATTATTTCCACTGGGCTTTAAGCAGTCTATAACAGAACATGATTTACCTCGATTTTGCACATAGATACCATAATAACACAGAAAAATTTTATATGTTCTAACTGTAATAGAATTTATATTAAAGACAAACATACATTTTTGTTCACTGTTATTATATCTCGTATTTTTAGCTTCGACAAACCATGAGTACCGCAAATTATTACTGCATTTAAACGCTCTACTTATAACAGCTTTCTCGAAAGCCGTTCCGTTTTTGCTTGGGAAATGGTAATAGGTATTTACTTTAAATGTTGTGATCCTCGCCTTCAGATAATACTTGATGTTAAGTAATGTAAAGGCTGTCATCACAAGCATAACAAATGTCATAGGGTCAAAAACGAAGACACTTGCCGTAGTAATGATGTCAAAATACATCAGCGTTATGAAATGCATCATGTCTTTAAAGGGATACTTTCGGGGGCACCATGTGCCAATTGAGGGCTAATTGTTTACCCTTGTAAGAAAGTTTGGCTTGTGGAAAGTCCCTATGTGCTGTTGCTATTCGACAAAAGCTGTTGGATTAATGAATGGCAGTGTCGGCTTAATAGTTCCGGCTCTTAAACCTTTTCTACCTTTTCTTTACCGTATGGATTTATTTTCTAAGGCATTTTGCTAAGAGAACATTTCCGGCTCGTCGAACAAATTTTTTAGCGAATTTTTATCCGCTAAGCATGTACAAGTCTTAAAACTAGACAGAAGTCCTGATAAATTAGTGTATATCGACTGTTTAACCTTTTAACATGGGGTGGATGCATAATTTTTGTCGGATTATACACGCAAATGCAAATGATCCTTAACTTACACAGAGGCATTTGGTAAGTGCTTACTTAATATTAACACACCATGTGGTTGAGATCCACCGTGAACTTAGATGGCAAGACAGGTATTCACGTTAACCGAACTAACAACTGTCCCAAAGTGCACCAAAGAAGTTATCGATGGGTACACAATAAGCATCTGTGCATCGTTAAATTTGATGATACATTTTTTACTATGAGTGCAAAATTTAATCATGTTTTGGAATTCGGCTTAAAAAGGAAATTAACTTTGTGTGAGGGGTAACTTTCTTACTGCCCCTAGCGAAAAAAAATTATAACAGGTGATGTAAAATGACAGTCTTTTGACTCTTTGAAAGTTTAAAAGCTCTAGCTCGTACACGCAAAGAAATAACATTTTTAAAAATGTTCACCTCCTACAAAACTATTTTTAAAGAAACTGTTTAAACATATTATGTTTAATTTAACCATATTATTGCCACCGACAACCATATTATTGTTAAACTGATCCTCCATCAAGAAACCACAACCATATTATGGTTGTCTTTAAACATCTTTTAGTTTAATATGATAATAATTTGTGTTTAAATTAACAAAAGTATTTTCCTCTTTTCCAAGAGCAATATTCTATTGTTGAAAACCAACCATGCTATTATAAGTGTTAAACATATTTTAGTTGTTATTAACCAAAACGTGTTTGGAGGCAACCATAATATGGTTGTTGCTTCTGGATGGAGGACAAATTTAACCACAATATGTTTGTCGGTGGCAAAAGTATTATTAAATTAAACATAATATGTTTAAAATATTCGTTTTAAAATAGTTTTGTTGGAGGTGACCATATATAAACATGTTTTTCTCTGGGTGTACAGTTTTGAAATAGTCAAAAATAAATGTTAACTCAGTACGGCATCACAGAATACATTGTGACAAAACTGGAAAAATTTTATAAAAATCGATGCAGCGGTTTATGCGTCCACAAGGTACAAACAACCTTGCTAAAAACAAAGACATTTAACAATTAGTATTGTGATTAATTTATTGAACTGTTTATGGTTTTTAATCCAAATTTTTTATATATTATTCAGTCAAAAGTTGAACCTGAATAAAATATCAAAAATTTGGATCAAAGACATTTAATTCCACTTCAAGCCGTTGTTTTTAAAAAAAAAATTGCAAATTAAAAAGTATTATAAAAATATCTAAATTTTTAACAAAAAAAAAATTAAATTCAACATTTTTAATTTTTTCTAATTTATTCTATGAGTTAAATTTCAGCTATGTATTTTATAAAGCTTTTTGTAATAGTTCTATTCCTTAAATTTTTAGGAATGAAAAAATGAAAAATGTTGAAAATAATAAAGTTGCTTATAAAAAGAAATAATTCCCAATAAAAAAAATTAAATTATCATTACGAAGCATCTAAATTTTCATTAAAAAAATATTTTGTACTAGAAAAATGACTTTTTTTAATCGTCATTTCCAACAATATTTTAATAATTCACTACTTAAAAATATTCAAAGCCGGGTGTTCTTCTCAGAATCTAAATGTTCAGCTTTTCTTTAAGATTTTGCATCCAATGCCTTTATTTTTACAAATAAAAATTTACTAAATATAAAATCGAATTTTTACAAACAAATTTTAATTTGAATGAAAATTTCGTCTTGTTTGAAATAAAAATTTTAGCGCCAAGAACCGTATTATATTTATTGACATTCAAGTGTTTATGTAATTGTTTATTAATTCAAGAATTTTATTAAATAAATGACAAATATTTATCAGGAGTTAAGCTTAAATTAGACTTGGCTTAATTATACAAAACAGTTGCTTTTACCAACCTTATGGGCAACACTGTATTTGATTACAGGTGACTTGGCATAACGACGTAACCATAGAAACCAATTGAATTTTGTTTTCTATGGTTATGCACGCAGAGAAAAAAACATGGTTGAAGTATGGCAATAAACAAACTATTGTTGTTTTGAACATTACTTTTTTCACAAATGATAATATTTTGTTTGTATTTAACAATAAAGTATTTAGCTCCCTTAAAACTTCAGATATGGTTAAATTTAACATTATTATGATAAACATATTATGGTTACTTTAAACATATTATTGTAACCGGCAACCATATTATGTTTAAATTCATCCATCCAAAAGACATAACCATATTATGGATGTCTCCAAACATGTTATGGTAATTAATAACAATAATATGTTTGAAATTATATTGTAAAACATAGTATGCTTAATTCAAAATTTAAAATAATAAGATTAAAAGCAACAGAATAGTTTTTTTTTGCTATCTACAATAGTTGAATGCTTTTCAATTACATACTTGTATGGTTGCTTAAAATTCTAATTCTTATTTTAGTTATTGCTTAAAATATATAAATCAACGTAGAGGTATGAACCAGGTAAACAGGAGGAGTGCTAATGAAGGTCGTCAAATGCTGGAAAATTATTTAATTGGCATTGCTTATAAAACTGGAACATAAAACGAAACACGAATAAAAAGGTCTAAAATAAAAACCCACAATAAGGTTAACATTGACCATATTATTGTTAAGGACCATAATATGGTTACTTTTGTCCTAATTCTTAAAAATGTTGACCATACTATGGTTAATTTTGAACATAATATGGTTAATTTTGACCATTATTATGGTTAATATATACCGAAATATGGTTAATTTTTAACAAATTATGTTTAATTTTGACCATATTATGGTTGATTTCGGAAGAATATTTGTTAATTGTAATCATTTTATGGTCATATATAGCCATAACATGGTAACCTGCAAACATAAACATTGTTACAATCCAACCATAGTATGTTGCTCTCCAACCATATATTTTGTGTGTGGTTACGGCTAAAGCATTATGCTATAGCACGTCTAATTAGGCCTTCATTCAATCCGTAAGACTTAAAATATTAAAATTTGTTGGTTTTGCCATAAAAGCAAACATTGACTTTCAAATGCCCATAAAAACTTATGAACTAAAACAAAGAACTTTTGAAATTTCAAATAAAATCTAAAATTAAACCCACTGTTCATAAATAAATAATCATAATTTTGTATATTTAAAAAATACAGATGTGTGTGTGTACGTATGTGTGCCTTTAATAAATGACAACTTCCCAGCGGCAAAACTCAGAAGACCTACTTACTTCAGGCCTTATTGAAAGCCTGCTTAGAATTTTTTTTTGGTTCAATTACCATTCTGATCTTACTGATAAAGAAGGCCTCATAGAAAGCCTCGGCTCTATTGTATAAAAGAGAAGATACACCTTCCACATTCGCTTCTTTGGGAAGGGAGAAGGGCAGGAGTAGCATTTTTTGTTTTGTTTTTTGCCAAAGCAAAAGTAAGAGAATTATTTTTTCATTCAGTTGTCATTTTTATGTACCTGCCAAAGAAGCATTAAAAGGGAGAGGCCTTCTAGACGGCCTCCATGCTTCTTCTTTTTCCCGCTGGGTTTATTAAAAATTCAATATGTCGATGCCTGCGTCTCGTTGGCTGTGTATAATTATTATTATTATTATGTATGTATGTATGTATGTATATAATATGTATGTATGTAAATTTTACACCTTTCTTTGTCATAAACTTAAGTTTTAAAAGTTCATGTAACTTTTAATCATGCACAAACACTTGATTATTTTTAAACACTTAAGAGACAGACATTCCAACCATAATGGCCACTCCTGTTGTTAAAACAAACAGAAACGACAACAACAAACAACAAAAATATTCAGAAAAATAATAAAAAAAAAATAATTCAAAAGAAAAAAACTACACAATTCATTTATAAACCGCAATATAAAGTATTCGTCACTCCGAACAATCAAAGAATGGTTACCACAAATAAATTCAATTCATATTGAGTTTTGAACGAATAAATGTGACGACTGCTTGTAAACTTTGAGTATTTATGCAAATATATTTTTGTTTCATTCAATTTTTAAGCCTGATTCAGATGGTAAACTACATTGTACGTACGAGTATAAGCAACAATATCATATACAGTGGAAAAAACAGGATTAAACAAAAGATTGGCAGACGGACTTGCTCAGAGCAGTTACCTTTCGGTTTATATTTTTTTCTTTTATTTAAATTTTTTTTTTATTCTTATTTTTCCAACAAAATAAAAACAATAAATCAATAAAAATGTGTAACGAATGATACACAATATTTTTTTGTAGGTTTTTATGCATTTTGGTTTTGGTTTTTATTTATTTATTCACCTTCAATTTGTTTGACAACAAAATATAAAAGCACAAAAAAAATGTAGGTATGAACGAAAATATAGTCTGACATTTGTGTTGCATTTAAAGTTGCCAATGCGCCACAACTGATAAAAAGCCATGTCCTTTAACTTGTTAAAAGACATTGTTGAGTTTTTTTGACTGGCTTTACGAGATATATAAAAAATTCTATACAGCTGTCATTCAACTGTTTCAATTTTTATGATGCATGTAAAATATGCAATAAATCTTGCTAAAGTATAAATTTTTTTTTAAATTATATTAGCAATCAATGTTCGGTGTTACCTGTCCAGAGTAGTTTTTTTTTTGAACAAAGTACTGTGATTCCATTTGTAACCTGTAATATCCATAAAAAGTTAATGACTTTTTTTTCTTAAGGTACATAAATTGGTTTTTACTCTCAAGCTAATAAATATTATGGGACGAAAGATTATATGCTCTTGATTTAAAAAGGGACTGCGTCACACTATCTTAATGCTTCAGTCAAACTATTGAGCCCTACAGTCAATAATAAGGTACTCGTGTACCTTTTGTGAACTGGAGTGTAGTTGAATTTCTTGGAGATTTAAAGATTTGGACACGCAACTCTAGATCGTATTAATCAGCATTTAAAAGTGTTAACATTAATAATTTGATCTTTTTAAAATGAGCAACGACCAAAGTCGAAAACCGGATACCTGGGTAACACAATACACATTTAAATATAATTTGCACTGTAAAGCCTCTAGTACACGGAATGTAAAAAGCCACATGCGCACGTGGTTCTGACGTAATTTTGACGTTAATGCAAAGCCACAATAAGCATTGCGTGTTGTGTGATGACGTCAAAATTACGTCAGAACCACATGCGCATGTGGCTTTTTACATGCCGTGTACTAGAGGCTTAACTTATGGCGATTTCTTTTCCGAGAAATATGTTGCATATATGTTACATGTTCTACATTTTCGTGTTCGTTTGTACAATAAATACAACTGAACTGAATCAAAATATTTTTTGTTTACTATCAGCGTGAATTCAATTTTTTTAATAAATTTCTCTATAAGCAATTTCTGTTAAAAAAAAAGAGCAGGAAATTAAAGAGAACCCAAAAGCTTTCTGGAACTTTGTTAGATCTAAAGGCCAGTCTTCAAATATTCCTCAAACAATGAAATATGGAGCCAATATTTTTTGTTCATATTTTAAATCTAACTTTGAAACTCTAAATCATGTTAACAATGAAAATACCCCTAGTGCTGTTGATAAACTGAATATAGGGTCTATTGTCATTTCTGAGATTGATGTGAAGAATGCTATTCTTGAAATAAAAAATTCTACTAAATTAGATTTTGATGGCATTTGCACTCATTTATTTTGAAAAAATTTGTTGTCAGTGCTTACCTACATATTTAATTTGTCATTAAAAGGGGGAGTTTTTATTGATCGATGGAAGGCTACATGTATAACTCCAGTTTTTAAAGATGGTAATAGGAATGATGTTACATGTTACAGACCTATATCTAAATTATCATCTGTTTCCAAATTATTTGAACGTATTATACACAAAAATTCATTTTTTCTTACCAAATCTTGGATAATCCCTGGTTTTTTTGCCGGCAGATCTACGATATCAAATTTAACTGTCTTTAGTGAATATTGTCTTGAAGCTCTTGAGCATAATAGTCAAGTGGAGGTTATCTACACTGATTTTTCAAAGGCGTTTGATAAATTGTCTCATTCAGTTATTTTGTTAAAACTTCGGAAATTTGGCTTCCATTCTAATTTTTTAGACTGGATAAAATCTTATTTATTTGGCACCTTACACATGGTTGTGAATGAGGGCTATGAATCTTTATTTCATATTATATTCAAACTTCTGGTGTACCTCAGGGAAGTATTTTAGGGCCATTTTTTTCAATTTATTTATCAATGATATTATTTCTTGCTTCGAAAAATCTAAATTTCTTTTATAGGTTAATTCGGCGGCTGATGTATTTAATTTAATTTAAGCTAGTTAGATGGTGTGAACTTAATAAACTAAGGTTAAACTTTGAAAAATGCTTTCATGTTTCATTGGGGGGGTGCTTTAAAACCATGTGAGATAAGGCCATGATGGCTTTATCTCTCATTTAATAGGGAGATAAAGCCTTTTTTCATTTGAATGGGAGATAAAGCCATCATGGCCTTAACTCACATTAGCAATATTAGAAAAAGGCTTTATCTCTCATTTCAGTTTTGAAGAACTTTTGCATTTTACATTGATTAATAATAGATTTTCCCTTTTACGAAATCTGGCTTCGCATACTTAAGTTTTTCTGCGTGGCGGCCTGCGGCCGTGCTTACGGGTTTTCTCCTCCAGTAGGACGCGGCAGGTGGCTTCGCTGAATAAAGTTTTCCTGCGTGCGTCACAAGAATAAAAAAATTTCTTTTCCCGGAAACACTAAAGTAAATTATTGGAATCTGGCTTCGCATACTAAAGTTTAAAATATGGCTTTATCTCTCATTTGCGAAAAAAAAGTATGGCTATATCTCTCATTTCGCAAAATTTTAAATATGACCTTACCTCTCAGTGATTGGGCAATAAGGCCATTATGGCTTTATCTCCCATTCAATTGAGCTATAAAGCCATAATGGCCTTATCTCACATGGTTTTAAAGCACCCCCCGTTTCGTTTTATAAGAAATTTAGTCCTATTAAGAATGATTTTGAGCTAAATGGTATTCATTTAGAAAATGTCGACTCCAAACTTGATTTGCTTGTTGTCTTTGATTATTCCATGTCTTTTGATGCTCATATTGAGTTTATTATCCCTAAAGTTTATAAAACGTTAGCTTTTTTAAAAAGGAGTTGTTCTGAATTCCGTGACCCATATACATTCAAACATATTTATAAATCTTTTGTTAGATCAAAGTTAGAATATGCTTTAGTTATCTGGAGTCCGTATATTGCTGTTTACATTTCTCGTGTTGAGAGAGTACAACGTGTGTTTATTAAATATGCCTTACGCTCACATACTCAATTCCATTTTGCGCCTTATGAGTCTAAATGTCTCCTTATTGGTTTGAGAACTTTAGAATACCGTAGAAAATTAGGCGGCACGAACGAAGGCCCCAATGAACTAAGACCCCAAAACGAAAATGAACTAAGGCCCCAAATATTTGTACAGGGAACAACAACAACGGTTTTTGGGGAAATAGTTCATTATTTTGTGGTTTTATTTCATTTTTTGAATTGGGGGCTTAATTCATAATGAAATAAAACCCCAGTTTGTAAAAAAGAACTAAGGTCCCACAAATAAAGTTGGGGCATTAGTTCATTTTCTGAAAAATGTAATAAATTGCAATATTTCCAAATTGCATTTTACATTGATTAATAGTTTTCTTATTTTTATAATTAAAAGGTAATGATTTTCCCTTTTACTAAAGTTAAGTATTGAAATCTGGCTTCGCATGCTAAATTTTTTCTGCGTGGCGGCCTGCGGCCGTGCTTACGGGTTTTCTCCTCCAGTAGGACGCGGCAGGTGGCTTCGCTGAATAAAGTTTTCTTAGTTGTTATTTTTTCAATGATAACTAAGGATTTTCCCTTTTACAGAATGGTACACCAAAGGCATGCAAAATTATATCTGCCCGTACTGCCGAACAATTGTGGAAGACACCATGCAGGTATATACCTGACTTCTTATTCATTAAGTATTTATACAAATTTATCTAATTATTATATAAACAATGAAAAATTTTTGTTTTTTGTTATTTTTTTTTTTTTTTTATGTATAAAATTTGAATACTTTGATATTTTTTTTCGTATTATATAACTATAATGTTTGTTTTGAATATTTAAAACAAAACAAGAGTCACTTTATTTTTGAATTTTTTTATTGGGGACTTTGTTCATTCTTACTTTGGGACTTCATAATAACATTAGGGTTTTGATTCATAATGAATTAAGTCCCCATTAATGGGGGCTTAGTTCATTCCCATTTCGGGGGCTTAATTCATACCATCGTTGGGGTTTTACTTCATTATGAACTAATTCCCCCTTTTTCGGGCCTTAGTTCATTTTCGTTTTGGGGTCTTAGTTCATTGGGGCCTTCGTTCGTGCCGCCAGAAAATTACAGTCTATCCTACTCATTTATGATATAATTAATTCAAGGGTTGATTGTCCTGAATTGTTATCTTTAATACCATTCAATATACCAGCTAGAAACTTGAGGAAAGTTGACACATTTACCCCCGTTTTCACGACTTACCGATAGCTAAAGGTAGGATTTTATCGGCGGTATAAAAAGTGTTCCCTTATTAAAACTTTACTTTAACTTATCGGGTAGTATGAACCTTCCTTTAACTAATCGCTCACTTTAGGTTAAAGTAAAGTTGGAATAATGGAACTCTTGTTATACGGCCGATAAAATCCCACCTTTAGCTATCGGTAAGTCGTGAAAACGGGCCTAAAAGTTTCAGTTCATCGTACTAATTATGCTCTTAATGGCACTTTAACGAGAGCATTTCATAATATTAATAAATTAAATATATGCCTTCAAAAAAAATCTAGATCGCATATTGAATTTTGCACATCAAAAGATAGTTTTAAGTTATTTTTTTGAGTATTTTATAAATAGTATATATGTATATATTACAATTATTAACTTTTTTAACTTTGTAATATATTTTTTTATGTAAGTTAGTTGCATAGTCTCTAAGGAATTTTGTTGTTCCATAGACTGGAATAAATAAATAAATAATTTAATTTCTCTCAAGTTCTTTTGTGAATATGTTGATGAAAAACATGCAAAACATGTTGCCTATTTTACCCTCAATTTTACTTATGGTGATCATACTGCCCTGTTTTACAACTTTGGTACTTACTACTTTGTTTGTACAACCAATATTTAAGTTTGTTTATTATTTATTATTTAATTTTGTGAAAAATTTTGTTAAAATGAAAAAATTCTATTAATATTAATATCGTTGCAATTTTTTCCGAGCCATTAGTGATGTCAATATTTGTTTCCAATCCGTAATAGTGTGTTAAAGCCGCTTAAATAGCTTTTCAAATCACTTATGAAGTTCATGAACGATAATTTTATCAACTATTTCAATTTTGAAATAGTTGTAAA
Organism: Pollenia amentaria; assembly: GCA_943735925.1. Classification (NCBI taxonomy): domain Eukaryota; kingdom Metazoa; phylum Arthropoda; class Insecta; order Diptera; family Polleniidae; genus Pollenia; species Pollenia amentaria. The sequence continues at coordinate 189,292,210 of OX031008.1, read as the reverse complement.
TAAAAGCAGTTAATTTTGTTCTGTTGAACTTGCACAATATGTAACACTTCGAGTGCTTATAGGTAACATTAGAAAGTGTTACATGTATATACTGTAACATATTTTTCTCAAAAAAGAAATCGCCATTATATTCAACTATAATTTATGAACAAAATTACGTTTTTCAACTTGTCACACATCTCTATAACCAACAGAAAACCGTGTAAGAAAATATTTTAACCTGCTTGATTGCTCCTATTTTCACTTAGCTCCTATACTACAAAGATGTATTTTGGCTTTAATAATCTTAATACATAATCACCCTTTTTATGTTTGCCGTTGTCGATGTCAACTTAAATTTTAATTTAAGCAAATTTTAAAAATTCGACAACTACAAAATTTTAACGTTTAAAATTGTTGGCATTAACGTCGACTTGCACAATAGGGGTATGTGTTTTTTTTTTATTTGAAAATTTATAAAGATCTAAAAAAAATTTAAGAACATAAGCCGCAGTATTAAAAGTTTCTAACATAGAAAACGACTAGAAAAAAAATGGAGAGAAAAAAACCACTTGCCACGTTCTGAATAATTACACAAGGGAACAAGGTTTTTGTTGATTAAGAATTGAATGTTGTTTTTAAGGTTATTTGGGACGCTAAAACCAAATCTGCACTTGGTTTTTTTTGCCATCAGCTCGACTATTTGCGATATACCGTTATGTCCAATATTAAGGCACTTCCGCTACATATCGAGCCATAACCGCAAAAAAAAGCTTAAGCAACAACATTTTAAATTTTCGTTTTTCTAAATAAATGAATTTATTGGCAATTCCGTTACGATTTTATGGCAAAAACAATTTTAGTTTAAGCGACAATTTTCATAAAAAATTTTTATGAAATATAATAAAAAAAAAAACCCTTCTCCTGTAAAATTTTGTTTTTGTCGCTTGAGCTTTTTTGCGGTTAAGGCTCAATATATTGGAATAACTTGAAAACGGTTCACCATATTCAGCTAAAAAACTCAAAGTTTGTCAACAATATTATCTTTAAGCCTCGCTTACATTGGCTTGAAATTCGCCCAGTAGTTTCTAAGATATCGTTGAAATTTAAAAAAAGGAACAATTTAATAAAAATTTTTGTTATTTAAAAACAATTAGTTAAATATATTTCGAATAAAATGAGCTTTATTTTATTGTAATTGGTGCATAACTTTTGATTTCATTCAGTTTTCTGAGAAAACTAAATTGATCAAAATCGCGATTTTCATACAAAAGTAACATTTTTTAATGTGTGTGAGTGTTTGCTGCCGTTCTATTTATGGACGTTTTTCCTTCACTTAAGAATGAGGTACTTCACTTAATTGTGAATAAAAGCGCAACGCGTTAATCGCTTTTTATGATTTATGTCTCATTTTGTTAACAGGTTATGTGACACTTCGTGGAAATAATAAGACTTTAACTTTCTCCCGTTTTTGATTTTTCATGATTTTTAAAATTACAAAATTTTAAATTTGATTTGTTTTACGTAAACAACGATTACTCAGCCATTTATATTAAAATATTACTGTTTTTTAAAGATAACTATTACTACCCGATCACACGCAATTATTTAGCAATTATTGCCATGGCAACTGTCCAACTTAATATATAAAAAACGCTGGAAAAATATTGGTTTTTTTTTATATACAGTTTGACAGTTACCACGGCAATAATTGCCAAACATATTGAAAATCGCCTAATGAAGAGTAAAGTTGTTATTGTTTGAACTTTTAATTTAAGGCCCTAATTAAGTAAAATGCAACGCAACGCCAAAGAATTACATTGAAAGCACAAGCAATGTCATAAATATTTTGTAATTTTGTTGTTGCTTTCTACAGAAATTCATGTGCCGTTTTAAAATGTTCAACGCCACAAGCAATGCCGCGTTTGCAATTTTAAAACGGAAAGTGAATTTCTGTAGAAAGCAACAACAAAATTAAAAAATATTTATGACATTGCTTGTGCTTTCAATGTAATTCTTTGGCATTGCGTTGCGTTTTGCTTGATTAGGGCCTAAAAAAAAATCAAAAATACGATTAGTGATTTTAACTTAAAAATGCGAGCTGATAGAGAAAAACAAAGATTCGATGGGAAATCAGTGACCAAATTAGATCAAATTAGTAAAAAAAAAATGGCATCAAACTTCCCTCCCTTGTGTTATTCAACAAATTTAACATTTTAAAATTTTTAAATAATTTTTAAACCTTAATATTTTTATGTAACTTTTGTGAAGTTACTAAAATGTTAAAAAAAAATCAATAAAAAACAACTTTATTTAATGACTTTTTTTAGTTTATACTAGGGTATTCAATCAATCTATGGTTTTTTTAATCGATTAATCGCGCGAATAATAACTATAGGTAAAAATTAATCAAATAATAATCGAACAATTTAATATTATTCGGTTAATCGAATAATTATAATTTTGCCTATTTCAGAAGTTTAAAAATAAGACCAAAAATTATGTTTTTTAAACCTTACAATTTTATTAAAAAAGAAACAACCATTTAACAAAAGGTACTTCATGTAATAAAAGAGGAAAACTTTTCAATAAAAAATTGCATGAAAATTTTAGCTAATCTTTTAAAATAATCTTCCAAAAAGAGTATACAGTTTAAATGTTTTTGTTTCAAATGATTTCATTCTTTTGGATTAATGAAACATAATTTAGAAAAGATTATTTCACTTATTGTTGACGTTGGAGAAATTGAATGTAGGGCGTTATAAAGCATATCCAATTTCTCTGTTTTTTTTCTTGTGTTTTCTAAAAATTGGTAGTCTTCCATTATACCACTTGAATCTCTTTTTGATATTTAAACAATTTTAATACTTGTTATATTCATGTTAAGGTCTGGTAGAAGATTGTTTTTATTCGTCTAAAAAAATCATCTTCTTCGTCTGAATCTAAGCATTCTTAAAAATAAATTATTCTCCATTTCTTTGGTTTTAGTCTTTGTAGTATATTTTAAAAAATAGTTACTCGAAGAAAATGTTCCTCAGTTTAGAACCAATAAAAGGTTATTTAACGGCTTGTTTTTTTTTTTGCCTAAAAGAAAAAAGTAATACTGTGAAAATAACTTATATTCGATTAATCGATTAATTGCCCAAAATTATTCGAATTATTCGTTAATCGAAAATAAGCAATTTTTATTTATTCGAACGAGTTAATCGCCCAAAATTAATCGAACAACGGTTAATCGATTGAATACCCTAGTTTATACTCTTTCATCTTCACAGGGAAACACAATATTGTAGGACAATTACCAATTGAATACGATAAACAACAAAAATATTTCCTAAAAACTTTAATTTTCGTATGGCAACTACGAGAAATCATGTCCAGACGGTCGATCAAATATTCAAATTAATTTCATCTGTAGATCAGAACAACATCAAAAGGTTTAAATGAACATGATGAACACTCAGACAGAAAATATTTGATCGAATCAGAAAATTATTTACATTCTTTTGTTAGAATCGTTATTTTTGGGTTTTAAAAATCAGTGTAAGCCGAGGGTATAAGAACGTTTGCTTAGAAACGTTTCAACTGAGACTTACCCAAGGATTTTCAACTTAACGACAGCTGTAAGAACATTTTTTGTTTTACTTTATATTGTTTCGAATAATTGCGGACCCATTTTTTTTCTCTATTACCCACTTTGGGAGCATATGGCTTCCACAAAGCATTTCCATCTTACACGATTTGTAGCAGTTGTTTTCGAGTCTTCCCACGTACGATTCACTGTCCTAGTTCTTGGAATATCGATCCATTCAGTATTGTTATTTTGCCTTGTATCAGTTTCGTTAATCGGTTGTTGTCTACCTAAGTAGATGATTGGTCTGCTGTAGCAGGTCCTACGATTATGGGGCTGCCATCTGTCGTTGCCTTGAAACAACGCCCTATGTATATTTGGTGTAGTGGTGGGGAACCGTGCTAATTTTTCATTCCTACCTTTTCCCCCAGGAGGTGGTGGCTGCCTGACCTTTGCCATTATGTTATCCTCTTTTCCAGGGGGTAGGAAGGTTAGGGGCTTCTTGAATTGATTGTTTGGAGGGATGTTGAAGCTACTTAATTTTTTTAAAACTCGAAAACCATGATATGCCAGGGAGCGAACCTAGAGTGCTTGGTTTTTCAGCCAAGGTTCAATCCCTGGGTATTTTCCTCTTTCAGTGGTGGCAACACTGCTCAGCTGTCAAAAAATCTTACTCTATCATTGTGGTAATAAGAAATATATTTAGTTTGTGGTTGTAACTTCACAACGCTCTTAAACTTTACGGCAATAGCTTGAATTGTCAAGCGGTCTTATTAAACCAAGATTTTTGAAACGAAATGAAACAAATGTACAGTAATGAGAACTGTGGTATAGATTTTCATGGATGCCTGCTCTTGGGTCTACTTTATGGTGGATCTTAAGCACTGGGTAATAAACAATGCAACTACCAAGCGCCCCCAAATGTGAGCACAACCAAAACACCAAGATTGCAATTTTAGTGCATAGTCCGGAAAGATTATACACTCGCACCTTGCTTAGGAGCTACCCCTGTCTAACCTCCGCTGTTTTTGGAAAAATGCAAGCAGCATCTGTTGAGTAGCAACAGCACCTACGGATAATCCTCCCTCAGGCCGAACTGTCCCACATGTGGTAAAAAATCTGCCCTTCAGTGGGCTTTTTAGAATATCCTTTTCCGTGACTAAGTAAGCCACAACCAACACATGATCCCCGAAAGTGTATAGTCAAGGGAAATGCGAAACTTCCGCAAAGACAGTTTTTCTAAAAAAAAGAAAGCATTAACCGCAGAAGCATACTAACGGAAACCTCAACAAATCGTCAGTCTGATGCCGCAGCAGCGGTGGCTACTGTCTCCCGTGAGAGAGAGAGGAACTCTGACCATCCACGATCGCAAGAGATTGTAAAAATTTAAGCGCATGCCCAAAAAAAATTTGTTTAATGTTTAAAAATTTAATTTGCCTTTGTTTTAGGGGGTAACTCAATATTTTTTTTTTCTGTAGAAGCCGAATTACATATGTATCTAACACCCAATTTTCACGGTGGCTTTTACGACGTCACTTTTTATTTGTTGGCAAACGGTGTAGAGAAGATAGAGGGGTAAACGATAAGTCTCGGTTGGTGTTTTTCATGTCGTTTTTGTATATTTCTCCTTGAACTTCTTCTTGCTTCGTTTTATTCTCCTTACTTTGAAGTGGCAAGTTAAAAATACAGTGAGACCTCGATTATCCATAACAGGCTGGACCGGCAACATTCTGGATTTTCAATTTTTACGTGTTTTGTATTTTATGTAAATATTAAAATTATATGGGGGAAAACGTAATTTTAATAGAGATAATCGTTGCAAAAAAATGTAAATCAATGCCAACAAATTCTTTTTATTTTCCGGTTAATTGATGCTGCCGGTTAGTCGAGTTACGCATAATCAAGGCCCTACAGTGAATAAAAAAAGGCATGCAACTAAAAATCATCGCATAAACGCAAAGGGTTTTTGGAAGTTGCTTCAAAAGGCAATGAAGAAAAAGTTACGTCGTAAAAGCCCCCTTGAAAATTAGGTGTAAATAAAAAGACTTAAACCAGATTATGGACTAATATTGCTGGTTATTGACTGTAGGGTAAAAAGCATCATTTAGTTCATCAACGGGGATTTTATACCTGTTCAACTAAATGTACCATTAAACTAGTTTATGTCTGGTAACGTCGTTATTTCCAGATTCAAGGACAATGGAGATGTAAATTATGATGATGCTTTTCCTTCTTTTTAACTCGCATTCTTATAGTTTTATTGCTACAAAGAAGTTTTTTAAAGACCATTTAGTTTTTTTTCATTATCAAGTTCAATACTTAACTGCAAATTAAAAATTTTAAATTGCAATATTTTTTAAGAAATTTATTTTTTCGCAAGAAACTCAAGTAAAAATTAAAAAAAAAATAATAGTAAAAAATGTAAAAGTAAATAATTATTTTTTATGTACTTTAACCATACACAAGGCCGATTATTTTTTTAAGGGAAGCCCTTAGAATTGATCATTTTAAAACAAACATATACCTGTTCACACTATACGACATATTGCACAGAAATATTTCATAAAACACAAAATTAGGGACGACTGTAACGACGCTTGCGGGGCAAATAATACCGGACGAAATACAAAATCAAGCAACAATTTGATGTTTCTTTTCAAAACGAGTCGTATACATTTTTTTAAATAAATAGTTAAGCTTATGACCTTAACGTAAAATTGTAACTTGAAGCTTGCAACAAAAAATGTTACATCTGAACGTATACGAGTTTTTGAAAGGACACCAAATGAAAATACGAATATTGTTGGAAGGTTGAGTCTCATTGTCTGAAACAGGTATTGCACTTTTATACCTATTACTAAAACAGAAACGAATAAAAAGAAGGAATTTTCTTAAAATTTCCACCGGGATAAAAAAGTACAGAACAGTTATAATAACACCTTCCCATTCTATTCTTACCACATTATAAACAGCTCGTGGGAGTAAACAGTTTGATTAGTATTAATATCAACTTTCAAGACTTATTAAATGTTTCTACTTATTATTGCGCTCACAATATATTGCCAAGACAATATGTCAAAAAACTATCTCAGGAGAAGAAATTACATTTATTTTAATGATATTATTTTTGCCTTCTAAAAGATTTAATTCTGATTTGTTTTCGGCTTCAAAATAATGGCATATCTGATACTATCAACTTTCTAGATAAATAAGAAAGATAAGCTTTTAATATCTTTAGTAGTGCGATTCACTTACTTTTCGATAATCGTGTCGTTAAAATAAATATAACGAAAATTTATAGAATGTCGATTAAAGTTAGCTGTTACTTTAAACAGTTTTTTTTCGTTATTTAAACGAAAATAATTTACGTTATTTTTATTTATTCGATAAAGTGTATTTTATGTTTAAAGTGACTGAGGCCCGACTTCTTACATATGTATGTACATACTATATACATACATACATATATAATATGAATGAACAAAAACGAAATTCTAAATTCAAAATGTACAAAAAAATGCAAATTATGAACAAAACCGAAATTCTAAATGTAAAATTCACAATATAAAATATAAAAACAGTAAATTAAGCACAATTTCATTGGTTTTTCCTTTATTTTTTTTTGTGCTTTTCGTTTATTTTAACATTTTGTAGACAGAGATGTTACCAAAACTACAGCTGTTTACTATCGTTAAAAATAAATTACAGAATTACACTATCGTTACTGCAAGCGAATATATATGTCGACAAAAATTACGATTGTCGGATCGTTAAAAGTTAGTGAATCTCACCACGGCCTTAATCACAAGATCATGCTTTAAACCCCGCCACTTACACCAGACAAAAAGAGAGAAACCAAGAATATCTTAATGATTATTAAAAATGTTATCATTCAGGCAGGATAAAACAATCATCGACGAAATCTTCGCACTTTGACAAATTCTTGAAAAGACCAATAAAAAGCGAAGCGATATATACCATCTATTAATCGATTTTGTAGCGCCTTCGTCACTCTGGTAAAAGAAAATCTGTATAAAACCATGTCTGCGTATGAGATCCCATCAAAAGTTTTACGCCTTTGTAGAATGAGTCTGACTGACGCAGGATCCTTAAAGAAAATAACAAGCCGCCTCTTCGAACTATTCAGCACTACTAGAGTTCTTTGACAGGGTGACTGCTTAAATATACGAATGGAGAAAATATTGAAAACAGCCGTAAATATGGGTGGATTACGGACGGCAACATAACTTCAGTTGCGTTGTCAAAAAGCAACGCAACTAATATTTAAATTGGTATTAGGTACCGCAACAAAACTTATCGATATTGCTATTTTGACAACTTAAAATAAATATAACAAATCGAAAAAGTGAACAAAAAAAGTGATTTAAAGAGAAGAAATAAAATTAAAAAATATAATTACTTCTGTGGATCTATTTTCCGCAGACCAAGCAAAGGCGGTAAAAGTGACATCTTCTTATTAACGCCATAAAAGAGATATATCAAAGCCTCTACCGTTTGTTGTTGCCGCTCGTTGGTATTTTGGAGCTCAGTCTCTTGTTCCAAAACTTCAGCTAAGATTATCCTAAAGACATGTCCTTTAAGTTTTATTTGTAAAAGCTCGGCTGAAGCCTGTTCAATCGAGGCCAAAATTATTTCCTCTGGCGGTTCTCCGCCGGTAGTTTATAGATTTTTTTTATTTTGCAAAATTGTTTTTCCTTTAACTCATTGCCAAAACTATTAAATTTTTCTGCGATACGCTTCTACAAGCTTCAGTGCTGGCTTCATCTAATTGTCGTAACAAAATACCAATATATCATTCTAGGCTTCATTGTTTTCCCAAAAAAAAACTAAAAATATGTGTATGACAAAAAATCTTAAAAAAAAAATTTTTTGTTCGACGATAACTTGTTCTTATCGCTTATTAACATGCAGTAAGACCCGGATGGGTATTGGTATACGATGTACATAAAAATCTTTGGTAAGGCGAAGGTTAAAATGATTTTCAGAACAGGGGAAATTGTGACAAAAATATTTTATTGCAACCATAATCGTTAAACTGAGTTCTATGTTAACGGGTTCACATTTCACTAGGATTTGCAATACTGAAATCGTCAAAATTAAAGGCTTTTTAAAATAAAACTCCTTCCTATCCCATATCGGACTACACTTCCTTATTTCTTAATTTTTTTTTTTTTTCTTTTTTTTTAAATAGCAAACAAGAGTTTTGAAACTTTATAAACTTTATAATGTACTTAATTGGTCAAAGAGTGCAGTATTATCCTTCTTTTTACAATACAACAAAGTTAATTATTTTCTTTTAAAATACCAATCGTAAAACGTTTAAATGAATAGCTTTAAACATATAAATCTTAAAAAAAAAACTTTGACATTAAACTCAGTTAAATTTAAAACATTTTGTTTTTTTCTTCAAATCGAATCGATTCAAAATGCCAGCAGCTATTTATAAAATTAATTTGATAATAGGCTTAATGCCTCGTTTTTCAATCAAAACTAATTAATTTAATTGTTCAGACACTGCCAACATATTAAATTAATACAAAAACAATAAATAACAATAATCATATAAAATCAATTTTTTTAAGACTTGTTTTAATTAGTGTAAATAATATATTTGTTTAACATTTTTTTAATTTTTTGGCCGCACAAATTAAATCGGTTTGGGTTTAATCGTTAAAACCGCTAAAACAAATTTAACTCATTTGCTGCTACTCAAAAAATTCAAATTTAAAAATTCCTAAATAAATGTATTATAATAAAATAATAACAATAATAAATTGTTAGCTGATCCAAATAAAATGTTAACAAATCTCTAACCACAAAATAACACACAATCATACACACACACATTCCTAAGTTCATAAAGGCATATCTAATAGTTATAGATAATATATTTGTTGTAATAGTATGCAACATAAAAAGGGGAGAGCACAAATCGAGAGTTAATATGTACAACAAGATTCATGTAATTGTTTTAATGTATGAGTAAAAATTATTATTTAAAAAAATAAAAATAAATATGAAAAACCAGTGCTGCCACTTTGTGGCTAATTACCCGAATTTGGTGTAATTTTTACTCTCGTCGGTAGAGCGTGGGTAATTTCTTTGAGGTGTAGATGAGGTGTAATTTGAAATTCTTTCAGTTTAAAACAAATAATATAAGGGTTTAATTTTAGTAATAAAATTTATACCATTCAATTTATTGTTGATCCAAAAAATTTACAGTATATTTAACCAAAGACCCTGCTTATTTAATAAAAGATTTTCATAGTGTATGAAGCAAAATCTTAATAGTGATTAGCTTCATAGGTATTTAGAACCCTAAGTCTATTTGGAACAAAAAGGTATTTGTACTAAAAACCCTGGAGGAAGATATGTTCCCAATATTACAACAAGTAATTAATTTTGTGTTTACTTTAACATTTAAAATGCTTAATTTGAGATATATTTTGCGCCTTTAACAGTTGTTTAACTGATTTGAGAAACAGACTCTCATCCGAAACCATTACAGTATACACACGCAGAGAAAAAACATGTTTAAATATGCTCACCTCCAACAAAACTATTTTTAGACAAAATTTTTAACATATTATGTTTAAATTTAACCACATTATTGTCACCGACAACCATATTATTGTTTTATTAGTCCTCCATCAAGAAGCTACAACCATGTTATGGTTAAATATGACAATAATTTGTTTTTAAAATAACAATAGTATTTTCCTCTTCCCCAAGAGGAACATGCTATGGTTGAAAACCAACCATGCTATTATAAGTGTTAAACATATTTTAGGTATTACTGACCAAAACATATTCGGAAGCAACCATAATATGGTTGTGCCTTCTTGATTGAGGGCACATTTAACCGTCGGTGATAATAATATGGTTAAATTAACCCTAATATGTATAAAATTTTCTTTAAAAATAGTTTTGTTGAAGGTGACCATATTTAAACATAGTTTTTCTCTGGGTGCAAAGGAACAGCAATGAACATTTTGAATCTTCCCTAGATATATGGAGGTAGAAGTTATTATTTTAATTTTATTTAATTCTTATTAATATTTTTGAGGTTTTTAATGTTAATTTATTTAAATTATTTTGAATTACTATATGCATCTTAATAGAATGACTAATATTGATCCTATTTAAGTTAATAGGGTATTTTAAGTTTGTGCTGATATATGAAACACATGTCCACGTAGACCTTCTGCTCAAAGTATAGGTCGCAATTTTAAAAAAAATGTCGGTCCATAATTTTACATAGCCCCCATACGAACTTTTTTCCTAATATATTCTTTGTGCCTATAAACCATCTTATTATGTTGGTATTTAGACAAAATTTGGTCCAATATATTTAATTTCAACCAAAATTATATTAAGAAATAAATTTTGGAATCAGTTCATATATGACTATGGCTCCCACACAACAACCACTCACGAAATTAGCTTTTAATATCATAAATGACTGGTATGTATTGATAAAAAAAAAAATTGCTTCTATTCCATGGCAAAATTTTGTGCTGGGAGGTAAAGCATTAAGCGTAGGTCATATATAAACAAATATATATATATGTTCCCGAAGCTCCTATAAGGAGCATAGGGCCCCAAAACAAATCCCCTCCCTTAAATCATTTTAAGACGAAAAAATCTCAAATAGATGTAATCTAGATAATATTCGGCGTTAAAAATTCTAATATTATTAGTCTTAGCCTCATATAATAATTTTATTTTAGTAGGTCCATAATTGCATATGGAACATAACAAGGGAACAAGATGACACTCTTGAAATTTTTTCTGTAAATATCTACTGTGGTTCGGAATTGACTGACTATGTATGTACCTTCTAATTTGTTTTTTTGTAAAAGTTTTTTTATAATTAAACGTTAATTTGACATCAGGTGTAATTTCATTTAAATTGGGTAATTTTGCGTCATCTCAAGTGTAATTTTGAATTTTGCTGGTGGTAACACTGGGAAAAAACACTCACCTGCAATAAAAAAAAGAGTTTGAAAGTCCAGAAAAAAAAACTTCAAAGTAAACGAGAGTGTAAAGTAAAATATGAAGAAAGATTTTTTTTTTTTTGGAAATCAATTTTTTTTTTTGTTGTAATTACAAAAAATTAATTGGAAAAATATTTGTATTCTTTTTATGCCAGTATTTGTTTTTTTATATTTAACAGTTTTTGTTTTTTTTTTTTTTTTTCTTAAATCAGAGGTTCTCTACAGGTGTTTTAATAGGCAATTTGAGTGGCTTATAGTCAAATATAGACGATTTACATTATCCTGAAATCTATTACTTAAGAGAATTTGAGCAAAATGTTGTTGTTTTTACTTTAATTCCGATACAAAACCAAATCTATTTCGTGACTAGATTTTGACGAAATCTTGTCAAAATCAAAATTTGTAACACTAAAAATTACTTCCCTGTGGCTGGTTAAACCTGTTAAAGGAATTTCAAAATTTTAGCAACATTATAAAAGCAAGTTAGAGTGATATATTCGGCTGTGCCGAATCTTTGATACCCTCCACCGACGGAAGTGGGCTCTATATTGCAAATACCTATATATTAATAAATAAGCTTCACAAAAACGAACGTCAGCATTGTTGGTTGCGGTTTAGAGCCATATTAAATTATTGACCGACAATAAGAAAGTATTATGCATTTCTTGTTAGAACTTTGAACTGGCTTGAGTAAAATATCATGATTCGTAACAGTTTTAGCCGAACTAAAATTATTTTTAGGAGGGTAATTTGTATTGGACTTATGGTAAAATATGGACCAATCATCCCAAAATTCTGAAGACTGATTTTTGGTATTACAAGAAAAAAATTAAATAATTTCAATACAGCAGTGTTATTAGTTCTAGCGTTAACAGTGAATTTCACAAAGTTGCATGATAGTGTCTCTGGCCTTATAAGTCTAAGTTGGAAGAAATTTTACCGCAATAATTATATCTGTTATGGTTTTAGACGAATTTAATTATTTTCCCAAAGTGGGTTTTATTTGATTTTAGGCGCAATTAACTGATTTCCGAGAGTAGGGTTTATATGAGGCCTAGAGAAAATTACGGACCAATCATCACGAAATATGGCAGTGTGATTTCTCGTCCTATAAAACTGTGACGTACCGAATTTAGTTATGATAGCATTATTTACTTCGGTTTTAGGCGTTTTCCGGGAGTAGGGTTTATATGGGGTCTAGGGTTAATTATGGACCGATCTTCACGAAATTCAGCAGCGTGATGTCTAGTCCTAGCGTTATTTATTACGGTTTAAGGCGTACTAAACTGTTTTTTGGAGCAGAGTTAATATCGGAGTTGGTGTTATTTATGGACCGATCTTCAAAAAATTTTACAGTGTAATTTCTGGTCCTATAAGCCTGTGACGTACCAAATTTTAGTATGACACCATTATTAATTACTGTTTTAGGCGTACTAAACTGTTTTCCGGGAGTAGGGCTTATATGGGGCCATATGGTCAATTATGGACCAATCTTCACGAAATTCAACATTATGACTTGCAGTTATATAAAGAGAATGCATGCAATTATTCCACCATTTATGCTAGTTTTTGTATCAAAATTATCAATTATTTTAGGGTGGTTGTTCCACATTTTGATTTATAGTTCTAGTCCTACGGAACCGATGTTGCTGGATTTCAATCCCAAACTGCTTAGGATAACTACAAGCAATTCGAGACCAAGTTTGTTCGTTTTTCTAAAGTGAGCGTGTTTTCAACAAACAGACAGACGGACATGGCTAAATCGACTTAGAATTACTCAAGGAGCCAGAATATATATACGTTATGGGGTCTTAGATGTATTATAAAAAAGTTTCACACAGAATGACAAACTTATTATACCCTCATTCACCACTGGTGGTGGTGGAGGGTATGAAAAGGAATAAATAAATCGCATTGACAAAAGAAATTTAAAAAAATTCTGAGCTTTGCCTGTTTATGATTTAGTGTGCAATATGGTTATTTAATTTTTTTGCTTTTTTGTTTTTTGTTTTTCTTAAATGTTTTATATTCGACTTTAATAAGCAATCCTTAAATTGACAATGAAGTATACAGCCATGTCACAGAGTTCAATTCCGTTCCGAAACGGAATTCATTCCGTATTTTGGTGCTTCAGAAAATTACGAAAAAAAAACTTTGCGGAATGAAACCATTTTTGTTGTCATGAACGGAATGGGAGTTTTCTGTATCTTAAAGGCCAAAAAAACCATCAAAATATGCTTTCTATCAATAAAAAAATATGTTTTCTTCGGTTCCGAACGGAATTGAACTCTGTGACATGGCTGATAAACTGCATGTAATCCATTTTTCAGCCCGTGAATACCTTGATTAGCATTTTTTTTGGTTTTACTGGTGTGTGCTGTTTCGTAAATTTTATGTAGGTATTAAAATCAACAACTAAACAAAAAAGAATGTGAGAATTTTAAGCAAACCAAGCTAGGGATTGAAAAGCATTCAACTATGCAAAAGAAGACTTTGACTTTTATATTGTCTCCAATAACTTTTTATACACGACAATTTATAAGATAACGTCGCTTATACTGTCCCACATGGAACTCTTAGAACAATGTATTTTATGCTGTCCCGCATAGACTTAAATGGAAGGGAACAGAGACAGTGCCGTATTAAGGATAATCTTGTAGAATATTAGGGGAGATTTTAAAGTCCTCAATATGTATCTCTCAGGCAAAAAAAGCAAAAATTGCTTCATTCATTATGATCGGTTTGCACCATATAATGTGCACCCATAGAATCGAACCGTATTCCATGATTAGTGTAACGAGAGAAGTGTAAAGTTGTTTAGTGGCAAAAGGATCATTGAATTCTTTTGCCCATTGTTTAATAAAAGTCAAAGTACAACCGAATTTAAAGTAATTTAAAATACTACGTTTTCTAGAAAATTGCACATGTTTATATTTCATCAGGTTTAATTCCATTAGGTTATGTTTACACTAGGGTTGCCAATCGGGACTGGTTTTCGCAAGTCCCGGGATTCGGGATTTCAAAAAATCAAATTCCGGTATTTTTCGGGATTCGGGATTTTTGAAAGTCAAAAGATAAATGCTTTTTATAAAAATTTATTAAAAAAAAACGTCTTTCAAAGAGGTTCATAAACAAAAGTTTTATAATTAATTTTATATTACAAAGTTGTTTAATAATTAGTTCTAAAATATTTATCATAGTTGATGATTCTTTACGAAAGCCGTGTTGAAAAGTTGTTAATAACGTAGAAACTTGATGAACCAATGAATCTAAAATCCATTTTTCAAAAAGTATTGGAATGGCGCTAATTTGGATATACCCCTAGGGAAAGGGAACTAACACTAAACTTGTCACGTGACAAGTCAGTTTAACATGGCGATGTCCTACGAGGGGTTAATTGGCACCTTTTTGACACATCCAATTTCGGTTAAAATAATGCCTGTCGCAAGTATTATCACACATGAACCATGTCAATATGTTAGATCCCCTTCATATAAAGTTATAGAACTAGAGAGAATCAGACACTACCCGCACAAAATTTAATATTTTTTAATATAATATTTTTTTTTTTTTTAACCTATGCTATTCCCGCGAAGCTCTTCGCTTGTCTGCAGGAGACCAGAGTCTCAGGCGGGAATCGAACCCGCAACCCCGGCACTGATAGACTAGCTCACTACCAGCTAGCCTACCGGGGCACCCAGTCACATGTATAGTTTTGTGTCAATTACCTTTCCTCTGGACCAACTACACTCTAAGCACATTAACACCAGTTAAGTGATATGTCTTGTTTTCATCTATAACATTTCGTTCCTTTTAATTATAAAATTTTGTTCACTTGTCACGGGAAAAATATGACTCTTTCCAAATCAAAAAAGAGCGGCATACCCCAAACTCACATAAAAATAAAATTGTGTATTTTTTGTTCTCACTCTCATTGCTGCGTGTATTTTTCATTCCCTTGTTAATTTTTGAGAGTATTTTTAATACCCACACTTTCACTATAGTAAAATTTTTTATTTTTTTGCTTGTACACGTTCACTCACTCACATAAATGTCGTCTACACTTAGGCTTGCCAGATTCAAATTTGCTAAATTCACTAGAAGAAATCTTGAATTTGAAGGGAATTCTTGACATATGTTTAAAAATTGCCGAAAATAATCTTTTAAAAATAATAACATAATTCTTAAAAACCGATTAAAACAAAAAGTACAAGTAAATAACAACTTACTATTTGCACCAAAAAATTTTGTACGCTTTTTCCTTGAACAGCTGTTTAACGCTTTTAATTCCACTGTGCTAGAACAGAAAACTTCGTATAATATAATATATATTTTATTCGACCTGTATTATTTATACTAAAAAAAAAAATTTAATTTTGTCATTTTAATTGTTATATTGTTAAATTTGTTAAAAATTTGTAAAATTTATAAAAGAAAGAAAAAAAATCCCTGAAGAAGGCACTCAACGAAGTGCCGAAATATTGGATATAATAACCATATAAAGATTTTTATATAAAAAGACCTTAAGCTCGATAATTTTATTAGTATTAAATATTATGGTTAAAAGTACCCCCAAAACGCAATTTTTTTAGTTTTCTACCATTTTTATACCATTAATAAATTTTTGAGCTAAAACAGTGTTATTTGTGTTGAGTATAGAGGGAAATATATACACGTGTTGATACGGGCTTCTGTTTCAAATGAGCATCTCAGTAGGCGGCATGAAATAACCCCCCAAAATATAACGCCCCAAAAAAAATATGAAATAACCCCCCAAAGTGTGGGGCGTTATTTCATATGCAATAAAACCCCAATTTCAAAAATGAAATAAACCCCCAATGAAATGAAATAACTCCCAAAATCAAAATGAAATAAGTCCCCAATATTTAGGGACTTATTTCATATGAAATAGTTCCCCAATTCCAGAAATGAAATAAGACCCCAATATAATACATATTGTTCAGTTTTGGTTGGGCGCAAAGACTTTTTCCTCTATGGTATAACAAACACCGGCTTCGCTAACTAAAGCTTTTCTGCATAGCCGGCCTTCGGCCGGGCGCAAGGATTTTCTCCTCTATAGTATTCCAAACACCGGCTTCGCTAACTAAAGCTTTAATGCATAGCCGGCCTTCGGCCGGGCGCAAGGATTTTCTCCTCTATAGTATTCCAAACACCGGCTTCGCTTACTAAAGCTTTTCTGCATAGCCGGCCTTCGGCCGGTCGCAAGGATTTTCTCCTCTATAGTATTCCAAACACCGGCTTCGCTAAATAAAGCTTTTCTGCATAGCCGGCCTTCGGCCGGGCGCAAGGATTTTTCCCCTATATTGTATTCCAAACACCGGCTTCGCTAACTAAAGCTTTTCTGCTAACCCGGTCTTCGGTCGGGCACAAGGCATTAGTTAGCGAAGCCGGTGTTTGGAATACTATAGAGGAGAAAATCCTTGCGCCCGGCCGAAGGCCGGCTATGCAGAAAAGCTTTAGTTAGCGAAGCCGGTGTTTGGAATACTATAGAGGAGAAAATCCTTGCGCCCGGCCGAAGGCCGGCTATGCATTAAAGCTTTAGTTAGCGAAGCCGGTGTTTGGAATACTATAGAGGAGAAAATCCTTGCGCCCGGCCGAAGGCCGGCTATGCATTAAAGCTTTAGTTAGCGAAGCCGGTGTTTGGAATACCATAGAGGATAAAATCATTGCGCCCGGCCGAAGGCCGGCTATGCAGAAAAGCTTTAGTTAGCGAAGCCGGTGTTTGAAATACCATAGAGGATAAAATCATTGCGCCCGGCCGAAGGCCGGCTATGCAGAAAAGCTTAAATTAGCGATTCGGGATTTTCGAATTCGAAATTATAAAGTTCGGGACTCAGAGATTCCGATTTCTGAAATTCAGGACTTAAAAATAATCCCAATTTTTTTAGGATTCTGAAATTATAGATTTTGATACTTAGTCCCTTTTTTATGTTTGGTAAACGTATGCAGTGAATATAACAAAACACAATTTGTCATCATTATGACTTTTAAAATATGTAATTTAAAAATTAAATAAGTCCCCAAAATATTTTTAGGGACTTATTTCATTTCAGATTTTTGGGGAGTTATTTCATATGAAATAATCCCCCAATTGAAAAAATGAAATAACACCCCAAAAAAAAGAAAAAACCCCCCAAAAATCGTTTTTGTTGTTCTCTGTACAAATTTTTGGGGGGTTATTTCATATTTTTTTTGGGGCGTTATATTTTGGGGGGTTATTTCATGCCGCCATCTCAGTATTGTCAATTTCTTAGTGTTAAAACAAAGTTCTGATTTTTCAACAAATACGTTTAAGCTAAATGATCAAATATTTATTTACTTTTAGCACGGCTTTGTTTAAGGAAAACTGTAAACAAATTTTAAAAATAGTAACGTGTTTTTTGGCTGGGCTTTAAAAAATCTTAACAAAATATATTTTTTCTTAATTCTTGACGAGCACTGAAAATTCTTGTAAATTAAGAAATCAGGACCGTCTGGGAAGCCCATCTATACTTCTCTTCAGTATTAATTTGTGACAGCTACACTACAGTACAGAGCTTTAAAAATGTTCAATGATTTGAATGTGTGTTTAAATGGAATTTTGCTAATATGTAATACAATAAAAAACTTTCAGTCACCGGCTTTGTTTATGAAAATAAAAATCTTGCTAATGTCAAAAAATGCCTATGTAAATGCACTAGATTCTTCAGAATACTTAAAATTAAGTCTAAAAGATTTCGCGATAATGTAATCGGCTTACTTTCATCGGCTTTACTTTTTTTAATATAGACGCTCGGCGTGGTTGATTACCCATCGACAACTAAATAGACGAGTCACCTTTTTACTGAACGCAGTTCTGAAAGCGGTGATAGAAAATAACTTTTATTAAAAGATTTTTTTCGTTGTTTTTAATTCCCTTTTTTATAATTGATAAAAAAAATACGGAAATTTATTGTTGGAGGATAAGCTGTTCCTATGCGTATTTCACTGGTTGCTTAGGCCAGATCATCAGGAAATGTGGGGAATTTAAGAAAAGATAAACTCACTGTTTTATTGTTGGTATTTTGTTTAAGCTTTGATATCGTTGCAAATAAGAATTTTTGATTGTATGTGGGTACGAGTAATTCTCATTCCCTCTGTAGTCTTGTTTGCTGATAGCTTTGGTTTTTCTAAAATTATTTAGGAGAACGTTTCCTGATGATCTGGCCTAAGCAACCAGTGAAATGCGCATAGGAACAGCTTATCCTCCAACAATAAATTTCCGTATTTCTTATCAATTATAATAAAAGGGAATTAAGCACAACGAACCAAATCTATTAATAAATAATTGTATTCCCAAAAACAACTTTGATTATGAAAATAACTTTTGTTTATAAACAATCTTAATTACATGTTTTTATTTCTATTTTTGCTTTTTTATGTTTCTTTATCGAATCTTCATGTGTTATAATATAAACTAACAATAATTATTAAAAAATTATTTTTGGGAATACAAAATTTATTATTATTAAGTTTTCTCAAGGACGTGATAAATTCCTAATTTGTATTTTTGATAAATACACTGAAATTTATTATTGAAGGAAAGCTACTTGCTATGCCCATTTCACTAGTTGATAAGACGAGATCTTCCGGAAACCTTTTTCCAAAAACTTTAGAAAAGCTAAAAATATTATACAAATAAAACTGCAAAGCGAATAAGAATTTTAAGCACTCAGGTTTTACTTCTAACAATATCAAAGATTAAACAAAACAACAACAATAAACAGTGAGTTTATCTTTTCTTACATTCCCCCACAATTGGCTGGTTTTTTTCCATGAGTAAAAAGAAAAAACAAAATCCATAAAAAATTGCTGAATAAAGCAACTTGCCAGTTCAGTTCTTTTGCAAGGGCACATGCAAATTTATTATCAAAAGTTATATTTGGGAATAGAAAATGTATAATTAATAAGATTTCTATATGATGATGTGTTTGCTCTTTGTGTGTTTATCATATCTCCTAATCGAATTAAAAAAGAATTTAGTAAACAAGCCGTAATAGAAATGAAGAGAATTTATTTTATGAAACATTTGAGCATTTCATCTGGAAATAAAAAATGTTGACCTTGCTGAAAGGAAATTTTGATCGATATTGCTTGTCGTAACTTGGTTCCAGCTTGGGTTCAGCTGAACTCATCACAACGCTTAGATGAGTTATAATTTACTCCGGGCCAAAATCTGCTTCTTTCATTTGTTTTCCTGAACTGGCCGTTATTATTATTTTACCAATTGAAATATTAAATGAAGATTAACGAGAGTACCTGCTTACCTAACGGTGGTCTTAACACCACATGAATTCCATGTGTCTTGCAACGCTTCCATGTGAGAAAAATCTTCACTGCAAAGCAGCTTGTGTAGCAACAGCACGGAGAGATGTGCTCTACTAGGCCTTTATTGAGGGC
Organism: Pollenia amentaria; assembly: GCA_943735925.1. Classification (NCBI taxonomy): domain Eukaryota; kingdom Metazoa; phylum Arthropoda; class Insecta; order Diptera; family Polleniidae; genus Pollenia; species Pollenia amentaria. The sequence continues at coordinate 189,272,203 of OX031008.1, read as the reverse complement.
AAAGATCAACGCCTAACCCGTCACTTTTCAGATTTTCCTTCCCACGCTATGGGTTAAAATCACAGCGACCCATATGATGATCACCAATAACCAGCTCACTCTCATAGAAAAATGCATCTTCATATTGATGATGCCCTAACATCAGAATTGTGACATCAATGTTATTACAAATGGCATCAATAAGACATCAAGGGACGTCAATCCAATGAAGAACGTCATAATTAAATTTTGCCATATTTTATGCACATCAATGCTTTGACTACAGTGACATCAATTCGATGCCACATTTTGTGTATTATTAACATTATTTTTACGTTAAAAAAGTGAAATCAGAAGCAAAAATTCCCATATTCTATTTTTTAAATAATTTAGTTAAATACATCAAATTTTCAAAATAGAATTATTACGAAAACCACATCGGACATGCTGCTGGTGTCTTATAATTGAGAGTTCTTCTGTTATCAAAGGGCGGAGTACAACAAAGGTAAAAAAAAACATTTGTAGCGGGTAAGTAAATGATAATATATATTCTCGCACTTTGACTTAAGTCAATACCAATGATAAACTGTTATTAATTTACGCCTAATGAGTCGTTTATTCGATGTAACTGAGTCATTGCATTGATGTCATGTTATATTAAACTGACTCCGATTCGTCTTTTCTGTGATACCGATCTGTCAACCCATTGGTGACGTTATATCAATTTTAGACCCTGATGACAATTTGGGCAAGTGATATTAAGGCTGACATCACAATGATGTAAAGTGTCGTGAAGTCAAAAACGAAGATACTTGTCATAGTTCTGATGTCAAAAAACATAATCGTTATGACGTTTTTTCTATTAGTGGAGATCCAATATTCTCTGGGGGCTGATGGCTGCCGTGGTACGAGATATCTTTTAGTTTTACGTCCCAGACAACTTGAAGTTTTGGCTACACCTTCATACCCAGAGAGTGCCATGCCAAGAGGGCGCAACTCTCAAGAAGAGATAATCAGTTTTAACAACAAAAATTTTTTACTTACAGTAAAATCTATCTTTGACTTTCCAAAGAGCGCTAAACATTGCAAAAACCAAATCATTTGAAAGGCCACAAATTTGAACGTTACAAACAAGTTTTTTTTTGTTTTTTTCAGTTTAATTGTTTCATAATTTAAACTCAAAATGACACCCCTTCGTAACCAACTATTTAGGAAACCCCCCCTTAAATACTTTGAAGAAAGTCACTCAACCATATAATGTGAGCATTATTTATATTATTTTTTATATTGTCTTGCAACAAACGACTATCTTAGAAGCAACAAAACCACAAACATAAAGCATGACACTTTTAACATTCAACAAACATTTTCCTGTAATTTGTACTCCAAACGTGTTGTAGACGAAAACAAACGGGCGCGTGCGCACTTACAAAATAATTTTTCAACCAAAAAAAAAAATATTTTACTAGATGAATTTTAAAGTTTTAATCGGGACAGATTTAAAATTTTTATTTTAAACAAAAATACATATTTAGATTAAATTTACATTTGTGACAATAATTTATTTAAATTTTTCCATCATCTAAAACAAACAAATTTTGTTGCAATAATTAATTAATTTTTTTTTTAAATACAAGTTATTGCTTAAGACCAGAAAAAAGTACAAGTTGATCTGCATTCCATTTAAATATCATTGAGTTAGAGCGAATTATTGGTCAATTCGGTGGTAAATAGTGACTCGATCAGTTTTTTTTTAATTCGCAGTTCGGTTAGATCATTCGTTACAAACTCTAGTTTTGTGTGTTTGTGTAAAAATAAATGTAATAGAGGAATTTAAGTAAATACATATTTCATAATCATATTCTACGGACCGGTTAACTGTTTCTACCAGCAGTTGGTCAAAACCCAAAGTTTGTTCGAGCCATCGATCGGTCGGTCCACTGCTGCTACTTGGCCTTTGAATGCCGTTCGCAAAAAAATTATTTTATTAATAATAAAAAATTATTAAATTTGTGCTAAATGAACAAAAAAAAATATATTGAAAAAATAAACGTATTTCAGCTTTAAACTACAAGTCTTTTCGTTCAAGCGCTCAAAGTTAAGCTGGTGTTGGTTGCCATTATACTGGTGGTAACTGGTGTTGGTGGCTGGCTTGTGTTGGAAGCATGGAGTAATTTTATTTGCTTCTTCTTGTTAAGTGTATAACTTTTGGAACGAGTAGTAGCTGTCTTGGTGGTAGTAGTTAGTGTAACGTGTAACGGTGTGATTGTCGTGATCTCTTCGTTTGTGGTTTTGTGGATTTTTTTTTTCAAAGTTGTATTGCGGTGGTTACTCGTCGTTAACGGATGCAGTAGTTTGTTTCTTAGTTTGTTTTTTATACATTGAAAACAATTTTTTCTTCATTTTATATATTTCGTATTTTTTTTCTTTTTTAATAAAATCGGTTTTCGATATTTAAAAAGCTCATCATTTTGCCATTTCTCGTTCGGCTGGCAAAGAAATCGAAAGTGACTTGCCAAGCAAGCGCAACTTTTTATTTGAAAAAAAAAAATAACGCTTAACGCCGCGAAGTTAACGTTAAAGTGCAAAAAATATATTTAAGAAAAAATAAGAAATAAATTGTATTTCGTTAAAATAAAAAAAAAAGATTTGTGAGAAAATCCAACGAATTGTCTGATAAAAATTAAATTTGAAAAACATTTGACGTTAATTATTGGCAATTGTTTAAAGTGAAAGTACTACAAATTAAATAACTTCCCTTGAATTAAAACATAAATAAAAATTATAAAGGAAAAATCAATCACTTTAAATAAAATTATCTATAAATTACACAAACACAAATTTAAATAAAATGATATTAAAAATGTAAGTGTTTAATTTTTTTTACTGTATATAAAAAATAACTTAAATATAAAAAATTTTAAATTCAATTTAAAGTAGGCGTTAAAAGATCAAATAAGTAGAGAAACATGTGACTATTTTTTAGTGACATGTCAGCACAATATTTGCATGTACAGCATCATTTCTAAACAGGCAATACACAAAAATTTAGTGTGAAAGAAATATATTACGATGGTTCTTATGAAGATAAGAGATTGTTGAGACAAAAACTTAAGTAGATGAGATATATATATAATTTTTAATTTAAATTAAATTTAATTTTAAATTAAACTCTTTTTTATAACCATATTAATTTTAAAATTTTAAATTTCTCTTATGCTGTTTTCTGTTAAAAAATTCAGCAAGAGAACTCGCAAGGATATAATTTTGTCCGGACAACATGGGTGAATCGACCTTAATATTATAAAAAATTATAAAAAATTTAGTGAGTTGAAAAATGTTGGACTTGTGGCCTCTACAGATGGATAAAAGTTCTGTGTTTTCTGGAAGCTCGATTTTAAAAAAATTTTGTTTTAACAAGTGAGGTTATACCCTGGTTAAGGTTCTCATAATGCTAGTCGCATCTTAGTCAGTAAATACATAACGCGCCTACAAAATATTTTTGTATTAAACCCATTATTTAACGCACTGTATGACATATGACGCCATTTTTGTAGAGAAATATATAGTGGGGGTAAACATTCAAGTAAATTAGGCCGCAAATAGTCGGTGGCTTCAGGCCGGTTTCGTCAAACTTTAAATTAATTCCGGTTCACTAGTAGAGATGTAACAATCTGTGAGTCGTATACAGCCCCATACACACAAGAGATAAGCGGATGCATGGCGAAGCTATCTAGATCTTTCCGGTATCGAGATGTCGGAATTTGACTTTTTGGTTTGCCCATTGAGCCATAAATAGGTTTTTCTATTGAACAAAGTATTCTGATGAAGCCTACATTTACAAGGACCAGCGACTTCACAGGCATATAAATAGCACCATACAGTGATTTTTAGAAGATGTATCGGTTCATGATGAGTTTGCTATCTCAGTTGCACAACCACAGACGGATAGTTTGGCCTGCAAGCGTTTCTCTCTAACTGCTGCTGCTAATAAACAGATGCTGATTGCTTTTCAGCAGCGGAGATAGATCCAGCTCCTAAGCAAGGGCTGAGTATATAACAGAGAACTGCACAATTCTATTTGAACTCACAATCAAATTTTTAAAAATTTTTCAAACTCTATACCGACACTACAGTCAGAAACAGATAGTGATGAGAAGAGTAGACGATGAATTAACGAAAGTGTGTTAAGGTGCACAAGCCAAAAACATATGCATCACTATAGCGAAATTGCGAATATTAAAAAAATTCATAGAAAATAACAAGGGAATTGAAAAATATACGCAGCAATGAGAGTGGAAGCAAAAAATACACACTTCTTTGGAATATGTATATACAAAATATTATGTATGTTTATTTCTTTGATGATATTGCAACATCAATTCTTTGGAGGTCTACGCCACAGACGACACACAAGTAAACTTCATAAATTGTTTATATTCGCCCGCTACAAACGACAGACATGAAAACATCGCAAATTCTCGCATACTTTACGAAATAAATTTCAAATAAAAGGTTTTGAAAGAAACAAGTACTTCCTGAAGTGCATTGCTTTGAATTTTGTACTCTCACAACACTATTTAAGTTGTGCAACGAATTGCACCGCATAGCATTTGTAATTGTTTTTAAACACAAGAATTTTGCTGTCTTTTTGATTTTCAAAAACATGTATGCCCGCCTTTAGTGTATAATTCTGCTGGATTATACACTCAAATTGCCATCAAGTATGTACGTTGGTTGCGTTCTAACCAGCCTTCTAGCCTTAACGATACTCGATCGGTTTTAGGCAGTTGATTGTGTAGTACAATTTATATGAAAAGCACTCTAAAAACTAAGTGCTTTTCGAACAGGCGAATCTTAATATGGGTTCACACTATGAAAATTTTCCTTCAGAACATCTGAGCTTATTAGTGAGAGGGGAAGAGAACGTGCAATTCATCTCTTCCCGCTCACCAATAAACTTAGTCTTTCTCAAATAAAACCTTTCATAGTGTAAACCCAGACTTATCAGTTCGCAAGCAAAAATATTAAGATATAATTTGTATTAATGAAATCGATTAATTTAGATCCAACTCAATACTGAACCCTTCATTTTCGTTGCAAGATTTAATTTTTAATAAATGAAAGATAAAATATTAAACCGGGAAACAAAATTAGTCTCTGCAATAAACGAATAAGTCTTAGCCGCGTTTAACAATTTTATTTGCATAATTTGCAACATTTATTGGCTTTATTATAAAATGCCAATCACAAATAAAAATACACAGAAAAAATTAAAAATTGTCTCTAATAACCAAATTCATAAGACCATGCAAACAATTTGTTCATTTTGCACCTATTGCCAAAAATGATTATATTGATTACTAAAAATTGTAAAAATTTTAAATTTTGCATATTTTTTTTTTAATAAGTGATTTTTTAATATGATAAAAAATAACTTTGCCTTTTCAAACAATGTGTTAATTAACTTCATTCTATATAGCTCAGGTTTTCGCAATTCCCAACAACAATTCTACAAGCTTAAATTATTTTATTTTAAACGAAAAAAATCAATTAAGATTTTTGTTTATTTAATTAATATTTTAATTAAATATGTATTACAAAACAAAAAAAATTTTAATTTAATTAAAATGATTTTTTAATTTTCTTTCAAATAACAAAAACTAATTGATTCAATTATCACGTTAATTAAATTGAAATACTTTTTAAGAAATTTTTTTAATTGATAAAAAACTACTCGTAATTTTTTCTGTGTGAAGTTGAAAGACCTAGCAGCCGTATGACAGTTGATTTTCTGTAGAAAAATTTAACTATTCAGCAAAATCCTTTAAAAATAAATCTCCAATTTAATATGAAAAATGGTCATTTATCAGTTTAAAACGGAGTTTCTCCCAATTGAAAAAATTCTTTGGCGAGCTAATTTTTGTTTATTTATTTATTTTTATTATTTTCTTCCTTATACAAGTTATCCCACTGTTATTAACAACAACACATTAAAGATTTCTGTTAACAAATTTTTAACTGGGTAATTAAATTAATATTATTTGTTTTATCGTTTCACAAGCAAAACATTTACCAAATGCAATAAACTATTAATTAATTTTTCCATAAATTGATTTTCCCTCCTGTTTTAATTTTTTTTTTTTTTTTTTGCACAATCTCACAGTGTCTGCTCAAGTGCCAAAACATAATAAAATGTTGCCATTTTGTAAACTTTTTTTCATAAATTATTTTTTATACAGCTAAAATTTTATAATAATGATTTTTCATTATAGCAAACAAAAGGAAAACAAGTAAGAGTGCTATACTCGATTGTGCCGAAACGTTGATACCCTCCACCGAGAGCTAGAATAAATTTATATACATATATTCACAAAATTTTGAAACTATGACAGACCAAATTTTGCTATCGGCCCTGTTATAAAAATCACGTGATTTCAAATCACATTTGCTTTTTAAATCAGACGTGTGATTTTGTGGTGTTCTGTAAATCACACCGTTTTTGTGTTTTTCGGTGTGATTTTCAATTGTCGAAAGCACAAGCAAACACAAGTTTTTAACACCCGCTTGTTCTACAAAGGCGTATCTCATTTTTTAACGCTTTTTATGTTATTTTCCGATAATTTGTTTTTTAGCCGATTTGGCGATCTCAAGTTGGTTTTAGGGCTTGTTTCAAATTTTGCAATTTTTCACGAATTTTAGCCATTTTCTGATTCTTTAAAGCTTTAAAGATTTATAATAAATAGAAGACTCTGCTATCTTGCCGCTGTTAGCAAATTTTTGCGAATTTCCACTAATTTAGCAATTTTTACCGAATTTTTGCCATTCCTTATTGTTTTAGGGACTTTTATGGCTTGTTTGTAATATTAAAAATTTTCGCGAATTTTGGCTATTTTTGCATAAATATTTTGTTATTTTCCGATATTTTGTTTTTTTTAGTCCATTTAGCGATTTCAAATAAGTTTTAGGGTTTGTTTACAAGTGTGCAATTTTTCGTGAATTCTAGCCATGTTCGCGGATAGAAGCGACTTTTTCCTGCGATTCTTCACAGCTTTTACGATTTTTAATAAATATTAGACTTTGCTATAGCGATCTTTTATTCAACTAAACAACAAGCCTGAAATTACTACATAAGTCACAAAAGCAAATTTAATTTTTGTACTGTCGTCGAATGTTCTAAACTTTAAATGATTTGTTTTAAATAAAATAGCGTATTGCATAAAAAAATTAATACACAACACATTGAATATTTTATTAAGTAATTTATTATGACGGTCATCTTACAATAGTCGCAAAAATATCAAAGTGATTTTAAAAAGTTGTATACGTAGCTGCACGTTTTGAAATCACAAATAACTTTGCCCAGAACACCTTTCTTGTGGTTTCAAATCATAAAATATGATTTTCAGAACAGGGGCCTATAATAGCATTATTTGTTACAGTCTTGGGCGCACTAAACTGTTTTCCGAAAGTGGTCTTATGTGTCGTCTATGCTAAATTATAGACCGTTCATCATGAATTTTGGCAGTGTAATCACACTCTGCTTCAACGAAACTATGACAGACCAAATTTTACTCTTATAATATTATTTGTAACAGTTTTAGGCATACTAGAAAGTTTTCCGAGAGTGGGCCTTATATGGGGCCTATGTTATCTGTATGTATGGACCGATCATCACAAAATTTAGTAGTATGACTTATAGTCATATAAAACACAGAAAATATTATCACCAATTTTTTTTTTCAATTAAACCATTAATCAAAAATAATATCCAAAATTTTTATTTGATATTAATTTTTTGTTTTCTCTGTGCAAAATTGAATAACAATAGGTGCATTCTGTCACCCATTGATGCTAGTGTTTTTTTTAACAGAAATATAATTTTTTTAGCGTGGTTGGCCCACATTTGGATTCATAACTTTTCTACCGAACCGATTGTGCTGGATGTCAACCACAAATGGCTAAGGAGAACTGGAATGAATTTGACAGCACCACTTGTTCCTTTTATTTGAGTCGTTCGGAGCGTTAACAGATGAACAGACCAACGGATATGGGTTATTCGAATTAGAATAACCCAACGACCTATAGAATGCATCGTCACCTTAAATGCAAGTGGACGTAACTAAATTTTTATTTTTTTATTTTTACAAGAGAAGCAAGAAACTTTACAAAATCAATAATAACAAGGTGTTCTTTGCGTTTGAATTTCTTTAATAAAGCCATTTTTTGGTCGCAGGGGTCTAAAAATTTTCGTGAACATGTAGTTTAATGAAACGAGCAAAATTCAATCAAAAACTCAGTTTCGAATTTTTGTGTAATTACGTCCGTTTGCATTTAAGCTAAAGTACATAACAGACTTTAGTGCGCGCGCGCTCTGTATACTTCTGTCAAAAAAAGTTAAACTAGTGTATTTTCATATAACAAGTTATACAACAAACTTTTTGACGTACGCGTCAGAAAGTTGTTAATTTTGAACGCGTTGTGCATTTTTGACAAGTAATCAGATGACATCAAGAAATAATAATTTAACAAATTTGAGATTCATGGAAGAAAAACTTATTGAAAAGCTTATAAAACATACAGTATCGTACAAAAAAGTTCTGAAATTTTCTTTAAAAAAAGTGTTAAACAAATAGAAAAACAGCTGAAAGAAATGGCTTTTATAACGCGTGTTGTGTCACTTAAATTTTCTAACGCACGATACTTGCCGACGAATTAACGCGTGTTATGTACTTTTACCTTAAGGTGACTTTATGGGGTCTTAGATGAATATTAAAAATGTTTCGCACGGACTGGCAAACTAAGTATACCCTCATTCACCACTAGTGATGGAGGCTATAAAAACAACATACAGAAAACATCGACAAGAAGCCAAAAATTCATAATAATAATGAAAAAAAAAAATAAAAACTAAAAATTCATCGTTCATCTCTTTTGTGTTTTTATGGTTCAGGTGCACTCAAGTGTTGAATTTATGTTGTTTAAATTTTTTTCGTTAATTTTCAATGAGATGTAATTTGTTTTTCTTTTCGCAAACACTGCGCAGCACATCTTTTTTTTTTCTTTTTGCCAGGAAAATGAAGAAAAATAAATTTTTATAAATAAGAAAACATAACAATTTGTTAAGTTTCCCCAACAAAAATAATAGTTTTGAAAACACAATGTATTTTTTTCTTTTTTCTTTAAGTTTTTTTTTAATGTTTAAATGTTTGTTAGCTTAAATCTTAATTCGAGAGACTAATTAAATTATGTGTCTTTGGCAATTAAAAAATTGTTGTAGTAGCAGCTACTAAACGATTAACATTAAAGATAAAATAAACTTTAAGTTGTTGGCTGTTATACGTAGTTAGTTGTGGTTACTAAATCTTTTTTATGACATAATAAAAAGTTTTTCACTAACTAAAGGCATCACAAAGGGGTTTTGAGCAAATAGGCAGGTTTTATCAAATTTAATGCACTGTTTAATTTATGATTAGTCAGTCTTAGATTTTAAACAACATCAATTAAATTTTTTTTTTCATCTTGCTTTAAAATAAATTATATAATAAATAACTGCTCTGTCAGATCCCAAAAAAAGTTATATAAATAGTGCGTTGTCTGTTAAAGGGGCTTTAACTTTTTATAAAATACACCATTTTTCACTACAATTAAGAATAAAAATTCTTTGGGCAATTTATCTCTTTTTACACTTTTGATGTTGTAAGAAAAAAATGGGGAAAGGATTATAATTGGGATGTTTGTCTCCAGATTAGTTAACGCTAATTGGCCAGAAATTGCATCAGCCTGTATTCAGCTGTGCCGTTTCTTTTATAAAGGGATCTGATCAGAAGCTAACCAAGTCAAAAAGAATATTCAAAAATATTTTGAGGTTGAGTAAGTGAATTGAAATTAATTTCTGTAGCCATTGACTTGGACTTATTACCGTTACCTTAGGAACGATACACTTTTTGATATAGTCCGTTGCAGAACTGAATAAAGTTCGATACTTCACGTTTGCCAATATAACGGTATCGGCGATATTTTACTGTCGATACACCGATACTTTTGTTTTGTTTTTTTTTTTTGAACAAATAATTAAATGTTCAATGCTTATTTTTTGCATAACAACTAATAGCAAAAAATCAAACAGAATAATAAATAGTTTCTTTTAATTCTAAAGGGCTCTGGAGACTTTCAAATAAACCCGTCAATCAGTGCATATGTGTCAGTGTCGTTTATTTGAGGCTTTTTCGGAGACGTACAAATAAACACGGCAATCAACAATTGTATTTTGTAAAAAACCAAAATATTTATATTTTTTCATGACAACAAACACAAAGAAAATAATTTTTTTTTTGTCAATCACAACAGGAGACTATCAAATAATCAGCCATCAAATAAAAAAATCAAAACTTTTTGATTTTCATCAAGCATTGCCGACAACGCGTATGTGTACCCGAAAAAGAACGACTGCACGCACACAACTATGTGATTGATGTATTTATTTGATAGTCTCCCGGGCGTTTAAAGCTGGAGGTTGGTCCAACCGCGCGTTTTTTTTTTATTTTTTTATGACGCATGCTTAAGTAGAAAGTAAACCTTCTGCATGCTTTTCATACATTTATGCATTTTCCGCATTTGCTGTGTAACTTTTCAATACAATATTCGACTTTTTGGACTGATGCATAAAGGCATTGAACGCTTGGCGTAGACCTGCAGTATCAACCGTTTTGCTTTGCGCCATAATAGTAAAACGTTCTTCCATTGATAAATCTTCTATGGAATTGTACATTTTAAGAATTTTTTGCTAATTTTTAATGATTTTTGTGGAAATAAAAATCATTTAGCTACTAATTTTGGGTTACTTCAAAGAGACCACAACATCCATAAGCAAAGCCACTGCTACATTTTCTGATGCTATTTCGCTAGTTAACAGACTTCGAACATTATAAGAAAACACGATAAATGAATAAACTGAGATGCAGAATAGTTCAGATTCCCAAAAATTGGCAATTTATTTATTTATTTATTAATTGTCTATGTAATTTTCCTTACAGACATTTTACAAATTTAAATTTACACTTTAATAAAATAAACTATGAACTAACATTTGATTAGATTACATTTATTTTATTGTATATTAAAGTAAAAATCAATTATTAATCTACTTATTGACTTTGGTTTCAATGAAAAATCTATAAATCTATATAATTGATTGAAAGTGTTACACATTCTTCTAAGAGGGTCAGTTCTGAAAAATTTGACAGATAACGGTATGAAATTTCGGGATGAAAGTTGAGGAATATTAAATGAAATCTCATTAAATAAAAACCCAGCGCAGATATCCCGATTAATAATGTTCAAAATAAACGCCACTTTCAGCACTGTTCTACGACTTTTGTAAGTATGGAGTTTTATCAGAGCCAATTGAGCTGAGTATGAAGGCATGGTTAGTGGGTTGAAATGTAATCCACGAAGACGGAAGAGCAGGAATTGTTTCTATACCGATTCGATTGAATTAGAATACGTTTGGCAAATGGGGTCCCATATAATTGATCCATACTCAAGAATCGGCCTAACAAGTGACATATATAAGGCTTTAGTAGCATACCGTTCAACGAACTCTTTTGCCCAGCGTTTTATATAGCCAAGTGTGCCTCTAGCTTTATTTATCATAAACGTTATATGTGAATTAAAGCTCAGTTTAGGGTCAAGTAGTATTCCAAGATCAAGGAAGTTATCAACTGTATAAATTTGAATACTTCCTAGGAAGTAATTTTCTGTAGCTGGATTATTTCTTGAAAAACGCATTAGTTTACACTTTTTTAAATTTAGCTCCATTAGGTTTGCTTCACACCATCCATAATAACAATCTAGATAATTTTGAAGACGTTGATGATCTAACACATGTAAGTTAAAAAAGCATTAGCTATGAAGGAAAGAGTTGAGTGTTTAGAGAATAATGAAATTTATTGTTTATCTATAATTCTCTGCCTTCGAAATATTCCGAAACTGTTGAAGACATAGCTTGTAAAAGTTCGGATAAGTCTACAATAACTGACCTTTGGTGCGTTTGTTCAAATCTCTAAAGAAAATTTGTAGAAAAATGATCCTCTGTCCATTCTACGCTATGGTTCGGTTAAATAAGAAGCCTAGATATACCTTAGATCCTTTAATTTTTCTAGAGACGCAGATCCGCTTGCATACGGGCGCAATTAAATGCTAAGACAATGGCGCAGAAATACTTAAGTTGTCAAATGAGTTCAATCACATCTGAGAGACGATTTTATACTGCAGGTCTGCTTCAAACGGAGTTGCGAAATTTTCTCCGCAAAAGTTGAGAATACTTTGTTTTTTTAACAAAAATCTTATTTATATTTATTTTGAATATTAATAATCTCGTACACTGTTTTTTTTTTTTTTTGTTTTTTGTTTAAAAAAAAAATAAATAAATTTTACAATGAATTCAAATTCATTTCGTTGTTTTTAAAATCTTATTAAAATCAATTTTAAATATTAATAATCTCTTACACTGTTGTTTTGTGTAATAAAGAAATTACTCTGCTTGAGTTTTGTTAATTTTACCTCAAAATTAAATTTTATATTCGTATCGATATCGGTATCGGCGATATTTCTTTATGGGTATCGGTATCGGCAAAAAGGCGTATCGTTACATCCCTAGATTCAACTTGATTTTGGTGTATTATAGCTTAAAATTTTTGTTATTATGGACTATACAGATTATATTATAAAATTATTAAACCATAGATTTTGTTATTAATGGTGTTATAAAACATCTTCCGAAATTACTATAATTGGTGACAAACATAAAAATTTTAAGAAAATCCTAGCTTTGGTCCACTATTACTCAAGCATTTTTTATTCGATCGAAGCCAGTTAGACACTTGATATTCCCCTTTAAAAACGCTATGTTTTCGAGGTGTATGAGGAAAAACCCTAATTTGGTTATTTTCCCTCTGTTTTTAGTTTTTCTCAACTTCTCGCCAAGTCATACCCAGCGGGAAAATACAATCAATATCGGAATCGAGAATGTAATACATATCTTGTATAATATTTGATTTCAGAATATATTATTATTAACACAGAACATGCCCTAGGATTGAAATAAACTATTTTTACGTCGTCTGCGAATGGTGAATAATTCATCTTTTATAATGAAAAGAAGTAGTTAAAAATTTTTAAAAATATAAAAATTGTTTTTAATAATTACATTTTCATTTATTAATTAAACAAAAAAAAATTTTTTTTTAAAAAAAAAATTCCGCGACATAAAGGCAATAAAATAACAAAATAGTTATTATTGAGGAAATATGTAAAAGAAAAAAACGAATAATAGTCATGAACAGAAACAATACATTCCTTGTTCTGCAAAAGTGGGAAAATACGTGGTAATCAATGCATAATTACTAGGGATTCCAATCCCGATCCCGAAAATCCCGGGATTTGAATTTTTTAATCCCGGAATTTTCAAAATTTAGGTAATTCCGAAATCGTTAATTTAATTTTGTCTCCCTTGAAAGGATAGAGAACATAATATTGATCTTTCATACTTATTTGATTGTCATTGAAACGAAAGAAAAGAGTTAACTTTGTTATTCTTTTTAAGCGTGTCCAACAATTACAAAGAAATTTTAATGTAAGAAGTGCTGAAAATATTTAAAGAAGAAAATAAATTTTTGAAATGCGCAAAACAAAAAGAAAAACCAAAAACTCCGTGATGTTTTATTATGTAATTCATTCACTGGTGTACCAAATGCAAAATTTAAACTTTACTCTTTACACGTTTAGGCTTATTAAAGTGTTTTCCGAGAGTGGGCATGGGACCTTATGTAATTTATGTAGCGATTTCACGAAATGAAGTAGTGTAATTTATACACTACATAATTCCTACCACCAGTGGTGGGGGATATAAAAATAAGATATTTATGGTTAACTAAAAAAATTGATTTTGCTAATTAATTTCGAATTCGAATTTCAAATATTCATCTTAATTCATTTAAAAAAAATTATCAATGAAATCTTATAAATAAATTAATTACTAGCTTGCTCTATTCATTACTATATGAACTGCACGATGGTTATTGTGCAAAGTCTACATTTACACGTTTCATCATTTGATGCTCAACTTATTTTCAATTATCTTTTGAAGATGCCATTACGTTCACACGCAGCAACCGGTTTCAACTTTTTTTGCTTCAAACCAACAACACTTTTATTCAAAGCGAACCAAAGAGAAAAAGAAAAGAAAAAAAATTACATGCAGCCATTGTTGTGCATATACCTACGAATAAGAACAGAAAGCGTACTGGCCGAGTACAGGCATCTCCGTACCAACTCCTTTTCTTCTTGCTTCCCTCTTCTTAAAACACAGGAGTTGAGCATCAAAAGATGAAACGTGTGAATGCAGACAAATATGCACTTTGGAAATTTGCAATGCATATTATGATTGATCGTGAGCGTACCAATTTTATTTTAGTGCAAATGTGCAATTTTTCGAAAAATGTATTCTGGTAACACAAAAAACTTCCGGCAGCATAAGTTGTCGAAAATCTTCATTTGTTTACAATTATAAACAAGCATTTAAGCTTTTATTTTATTTCTGCGCTGAAGCGATCACACACAATTTAATTAACATTTTCTTTTTTATAAATAAAAAAAAAATGGCGGTCCGTATGTCAAAATTGATACAGTGGATAACTTCCTTGATCTTGGAATACTACTTGACCCTAAACTGAGCTTTAATTCGCATATAACGTTTATGATAAATAAAGCTAGAGGCACACTTATTTGCAACTGAGCAAATATGCACTACTATTTTTGCTCAAGGTTTTTTTAGTGCAAACGAAGTAAAATGAAGCAAATTGCAAATAAGTACATTTTGTTGTTGTGTTGTGCAAATGTGTGTATTTTTGCACACATTTGCATCGTTTGCACACTTTGCACTATCCATCGCGATTACCCTTATTAATTATTTTTTTATTAAGTTTTAAACAACTGAGGTAATTAAGTAAAACATAAATTGTATGTTAATTATTTTTTAATTGAATCAATTAACACATTGTTGGAAATCGTACGTTGTTTTTTCTTATCATATTTTTAATTATATTTATCATTTATTAAGAAAATATCACACTTTTAAATTTTTACCATATTTAGTAATCAATATAATCATTAAAAAACTTTGTAATATTAAATAAGTTATAAAACTTTTATTTCTAAACCTCTTTTAAAGTCGTTATTTTAATAAATATCTATTAAAAGGATTTATTTTTTGACTTTCAAAAATCCCGAATCCCGAAAAATCCCGGGATACCAGGATTTAATTTTTTGAAATCCCGAATCCCGGGGTTTGCGCAAGCCAGTCCCGATTTGCATCCCTAATAATTACTGTGTCAAATAATATAACCTTCTCGATCCCAATGTATGCATTATTATTCTTCCGAAAATTATACATAATTTTTTAGTTATTTGTGTAATCAATTCTTCATTTTCCCGTTGGGTACAGTCTATCGTCAAGCGGAATATTAAAATTGTAGATATAAAATTCTTTTACTTGTGTGTGAAATTTGGCGGCAAATTTTTAAGACCATTGTGCCATTTTAAATACTAAAAAAATATGAAATTTTTCATTCTCTAAGGTGTTTGCTCTACAACTTGTTTTCTCTAAGTGTACTGACCAATTTTGTATTTATAATAGAAGATAGCATTAAGTCCGTTTACCTATCAAACATAAAATATGGCATATAATTAGCTATTAAAAAAAATGCAGCACAGAATTCGTATTCGGTTGAAAACGGTTCCCGGGAAAGTCAGGGCCGCTATATATTGCACTTCAAGTAGCTCAATATAACCCCAAAACTATAAAAATAGTTGAAAAAAAAACTTTTTTGACATATTGCTAATTATATTATAATTGAGTAGTCAGTCCACTTGCAAACATCGCTAAGTTAAAAAAAAAAACAAAATTTGGAAAAAATCGAATCTTTTGATAGTAAATTGCCAAGTTATATAGGAGTTTTGCAGGAGTTTTGAATATTTAACCAGAAATTGCACGTAACTTTTGAACGATATTGATAATGGCTTAGGAGGCCATTTAAAAAATCAAATAAAATGACGGCTTTTTCAGAATTTTTATTTTATTTTTTAACTTAGTGGTGTTTGCAATTTAATATTATACTCAATTAAATCATCATAAAACAAGTTTGAATTCCATTTAATTAAAAATAAAAGACATTTTAAATTAAGTGTCTTATTTAATTTTGATGAAATTAAAAAAAAACGCGAAGATAATTATATTTAATTAAAAGGAACGAAAATTTATTTCACGACTTGATTTTAAGGTAATTCTTCATTATTAAACCAGTATGTAAATATGTGTTCTATAAAAATATTTGAAGAGCATTAAATAAACTTTTAATTTACCAGGAAAGACATGATTAGAAATTTTTAATTTGTTTTTTCGTTTTTGCCAAATTAAATGACATCACATTTAGACAATGCGAATTAAAATGTTGTAGGTTGTTTATACAGGCGAGTCATCTACAAGTTTTAAAGCCAAACCTTAAAATCTAGTTATAATAATAAAAAAAAACCAAGAATTTGCTACTTTATTTCTGAAAATAAAGTTGAATATGGATTATTTATGTGAATACAGCAACTTTTGTTAATTTAATACAAAGAAGAACTTGTTTCTTTATACGGTTTCAATTTCCATTAATTTCCATTTTATAAGCATTGCGTAACCCAAAAAGAAGAAGAAAAAAAATTAAAACACACATACAGTGATCAATACACAGATACAAATGAAACTAAAAGTGCAAATAAGATTGCAAATGCGAGTGTGAATTCCAACCAGTTTCTTTCTTTAACAAATGCAGCTGACCTCCAGTTGTTGCATTTGCAACAGGATTAATTATACAACAACGTCCTTGAAAAAAGCGATTATTTTCAGTTGCTTGTTGTCGATACTGTCGCTGCGTTTGTCTTTTATCAAGCTGTATATTCCTTTATGTATGGCAATACCAAAATACCAAATATATGGATGAATCGGTTGGCTAGTGGATGGATGGATGAATGGATGCATTGGGATGAATCTGTGGTGTAATTTGCCAGCATAAGTAATTGTACTGTATACACCGAAAAACACTTACACATACTCATGTGCATAATTTACATTCATTACATGTTCAGCGTGAAAAAAACTCTATGAAAAATTCGAAGCACGAAGAAGACTTTTTGAAGATGCTGGATGAAGTCTGCACTAGCAGACAGTTAATAATAATGAAAAAAAAAATTGCATTCAATAAAACAAAGCTTTTGCATTCAATGTTGCACATGCAATTTTGCTTTCAGTTAGTAAATGATCACCTTTACTTTCAGCTCTGTTTTTTGTCTATTCGTCCGTCCGTCCTTCTGTCTGTTTGTCTACTCAGGCTTAAAAATCGATCATGCACATGGTTGTTGTTTTAATAACTAAATCTGGTGTTGCTTTTATTTTGATTAATTTTTTTTTATAATTTACTTTCAAGACTTTGCCAGCTTTTTTTTACAAAACATGTGATCTTAATGCTTAAAACTTGTTCATGTTCTGTCTTATTGGTGGGGTGTAAAATTGTTTTCCTATTAAGAAATAATACTTTATAACAATTTAACAGCTGGAACAAATTATTATTTAATAATCGAAGAAATTATTTTGGGCAAACTTTTTTTTTTTTTTGGTTTTTTTTTTTTTTTTTTTTTTTTTTTTTTTTGTATATTTAAATACCATTATAGAATAAAGCAAACGGAATAAGTAAAACGGAAAAAATCTTAAGAACCTAAAAATAGAAATTTAGAACAAATTAGAACAAATTCGAAAATGAAAAATTGCCAAAAATCAAAAAAGGCGAATTTTAAAAACATTTAGGCTATTCACAAGGTGTTCATATTGGTTGTATTTTCTAAAAATTAATTACTGTCATTTATATTTTGTTGTATTATTCATATTAAAATATTATATGGAGGTCGCAGAGCTTAACCGAACAAGGTCATAACTTAAAAAACATTTATGTATTTCAAAGCTGATACAAAATTCTCCCCAAAATTTAACTCTATCCCGTTCTGTAACGGACTAACTCAAAAAGTGTTTCGTTCTTTAGGTAACGGTATTAAAACCAAGTCAATGGCTCCAGAAATTAATGGCAGTTCACTTAATCAAACTCCTTTTTTTTGCGAATTTTGTTTTTTGACTTTGCTTGCTTCAGCTCTAAGGCCTTCATTTATTTCGTATGTATTTTCAGTGTTCTGTTTTTTGAGCTGCTTTTTGTTTAAAATGTTAAGTTATTAAATTTCTTTATTTATTTATTTATATGTACACGAATATAAAAAAAATTTTTTTTTGTATAAATATATTTTTCGTTTAATTTTTAATTTCGACGTTTACAATAATTTATCGTATGATAAGAAACAGTTCACAAAAGTGCTATTTAGTCTTAAACAGTTATTTGGTACTTAGCACCTTAGAACACTTTGTAAATTGGCTAAATTTTTATTATAATAAATATTTACAAAAAATTTATTTTAGTTCTTAAATTATTTTTGAATATAATAGAACTCGTATTGGACTTGTTATTTTCTTATAATGGCTTTCTTTAGACGTTTAATTTTTAAAAGTAAAATGAAGTAAAATATTCGTCCCAGTAAACAATATAAGAATAACTTGTGTCAAAGGCAAATTAGTTTTTTAAATTATTTCTTCGATGTGCAGAGTGAAAATTAGTTAAAATATTATAGATTTTTCGAAACGATTTGGCAAATATAGCACAGAATGTTTGCAATCTTTTTTCCTAAACTTGCAAAAAAAAAGGAAAAATATTAAAGGGGCTGCTCACACGAGTCTAATTTGTAAGCGCACAATTTCGTTCTATTTTCATCTGGGCTTACATGTATACGTGAACACAGCTTTCTTTGTATTAATGTTTTTGCGTTCCCCTGCAAATAATACGACTATTCATACACGCATGTAAAATATAGCCCATAAAAGTCTTGGACTAGTCCAAAAGTAACCTAAATGTATTGAAAAATTATGGTATATTTAACATTACGATGTTCAAGGGCTGGACCATAAAACCCAGCATACAACGGAGTAGTATTAAAACTACTTCTTGTTTATACATACTCCCAGTATATTAGTTTTGATACTACTCCATGGTACACTCCACAGGATTAGTTTTGAAATCGTTTAAATACGAAAACATGTCGTTTAACTAAAAACCATTTTTTTAAACAATGACATGGTCCATGATTGCACTACCTTGGACCATGTTGTAATTAGTCCATTTTATCTCAAATGGATCAAGTAGTCTAATATAATTTGCAGGGTAATTTTGTATACCCGCAACACCATAATGGAGAGGGTATTGTGAGTTTGTGCTGATGTTCTTACCACCTTAAATTGGTTTTTTCACATTCTGAGTCGATCGGTAACGATGTCCGTCCGTCCGGCAGGCTGGCTGTCTATGAAAACCTTGTGCTCAAAGTACAGGTCGTAATTTGAAAGATTATTAGATGAAATTCGATACAAAGGTTCTAATTGTTACAAGGTCAAAATCCTAATGATAATGATGATAATGGGTTCGCCCCAAAAAAAGCTTGCCCATATGCCATCTTAATATGTCGGTATTTCGATTAAATGTGGTACAAAATTATTTTGATGCATTCTAAAGGATCCTTCTAAATTTTATTGCAATCTGTCCATAATTGACCATACCCAGTAAAAAAACTTTAAATTTTTTGAAGCACTTAAGAGAAAAAGCGCATAATCGAGAGTGCTTCAATAAGAGAGCTCTTATACAGGTGTAAATGATAACGAATAAAATATACAAAAAAGCCGTTATTTTAGTGCTGACAACGAAGAAGGTTTTAATGCGAAAAAAAAATAAAAAAAAATTTAGACTTACGAAAATGATTGAAAAAAGGCATTTAAACAAGTAAAAAACAAAACATTAATGAATATGTTAATAAAGTTAGCCTTAAAAAAGAATTTTAGGAGTGCTTTATTTGCATGTTTTTTAATGTTAAAAGAAGCGCTTATTGTCAACACAAAATAGTCCTCCAAACCGAGAACACCCCATACAAAAATCAGGCATCTCATCAGCAGGTTTAAAGCGATTTGGGGTATGAATTCATACATAAAACCTTCACCTTTTTACTGGGTAGCTCCCATTGCTTTTAATGAAAAACCTTTCTTAAAAATGTTGGTATTGACAACAAAATTGGCGACAATAACTTTTACGATAGCTTCTATGGCATGGCAAAATGTTGTTCTGGTAGGTCCAAAATTGACAATAGGTCCTATATAAACCCCCATCCTAAAATCAATTAAAGACAAACAAATCTCATATAGATGAAAAAATTTAAATAATATTCGGCACAAAGATTTTTTACATGAATCTTAACCTTATAACATTATTTTGATTTACCGGGTCCATGAATGTCTATGGGTCTCAAGTGGAGTACAATCTCGAAAATTTGTCTTCATATGCTGTGGGGTAGGGTATAAAATGATCGCGCTTGACCGCCTTTACTTTCTTATATGTTTTGTTTTTTAAAAGTCCGTGTCTTGCATTTGCTAATGAGGGGTTAAAGCCGGTTGAAACTTTACGTCAAAAAACAACCTGTCTCTTCGCCTTTCTTGCCTAAAAACTATCATGAAATCTTTTTTTTACAATATTTCTTTATTGGATTTTCATATGTGTATTGAATATGAACTAACAAAAACTATTTAGGCCAGCACCGGCCTAAAACTTCCCCCATCTCGGCTTCTGTTCACATTTGTAGGTATTTAGTGTTCTTTAATTCGAATAAGTCCTGCGGTATCGTTTCTCCTTAGGCAGGTCTGGCTACTCTCACTCAAAATATTTTGGACTAGAGGATTTGGTGGACATTTAAGACTTTTTAGTTATTAAATCGAATATGTCGCGATTATAGTTTTTACTAATGGCACACTCTTTAATATAGCAGAAGAGGGTCGCTGTGATTATTGGATGAAGATTATTTTGAGGCCTTTGAGTTTTTTAAATATCGGAGGCAGTGCCTAATTTCTCCTAATAAGCCAATTATTGAATTTGAATTAATTTAAGTTTCATTTGAGTTAATTTTGCCTCTATAAGGTATTCGCATGTTAAACGTCGGTCTAGATGTTTACCGAGATATTGTACATGCAAATGTTGAGGTATTATTTGGTTATTGATTTTAATAGGAGGCTTGATTCCAAACGCAAAGTGAATGTTTAATCCCAGTAAAAACTTCGAATACAAGACAATGTGTTGAGTAATCAGAAAAAGTAAAAAATACTACTTACAATTCTACTGAAAGAACCAATGAATTTTACAAGGCATGTCCCAAAATGAACTCATTTAAAAGTAAGTCATAATTTTTTAAATACATGCATCTGAGAAATAAGTAGCTATAGAAGTAGCTATAGAAAAAAGCTACTAAATAATGAGTGAAAAAAGCTATTCATTTTAAAAAAGTAAGCGAAGTTTTTACTATGTACCCATTTTTGCTCATTTGTACCCATTTTTGCTCATTGTCCTTTATCTTCCATTGTTTTAACCATATTTCCAAACGAACTATATTGTCTTGTTAGTATCGAGATGCTTAATGATAGTTTTCGTGTACTCTTAGCAAAACTGTATCATAAGCTAACTTTGAAGTGTGGTTTGTTATCATGTCTGAAGTATATGTGTATTAAGTTCCACAGATGATCCAAGATGCTTCCATGTGAAACTCCAGCATCAATTGGCTGAGAAGGTCTTGAAAAACGCCTTCTTGAATAATACAATTTCGACCGACTAAATAACTTTAAAAAAGCTTGTGGGTGTTTAGCGGTAAATTTAGCTTCAAATTATGTATTAAGCCCTCATGCATGACCTTATCAAAAGCTTGAGAAACATCAATAAAAAGTGTAGGGCAATCTTTTCTATTAAAATATTTTCTTATGGCGTTTGTTTAATTGTGCTATGTTTTCTTCTAAATCCAAGTTTATGGTTTGGAATACACTTAAATATTTTCTGTTAGAATCCGGGTTCAATTTTTAACTATATTTTCATTAATAGCTTTGATATTGAAGATAATAAGCTAATAGGCCTATATGACTCAACTTTTGTGTGACTTAAAAATCGGTTTCGTTTTAGTAACATTTGTTTCAAGGCTGGGTTCTTTTTAAAATTTTGAAAATGGATAAGTCTTTAATTTTTCCCCTTCCCCAATACCGCAAAAACCTAAAGCATTAAAAAAGAAACAAAAGCATGGCAAATTGCAAGCAAAATAGCCGATTTTTTAATAATAGTGATGAAAAAAGAAACAACACTATTACACACTTCACAATACAAAACAACTTCAATTTCAATCCGCATTGCTTGTTTTCGTTTTCTTTTCAAATGCCAAAGTTACTTCAGATCAACACACAACAGCACGACATTTAACAGCAAACAAAGAAAAAAAAATTTAAAGAAAAAAGTGAAAAAAGAAATAAAATATACAAAAAAAAAATACACATCTTATGAATTAAAGCGGCTCCCTCGATGATTTAACAAATGGACAAGTTAAATTAATATTCAACAATAAAATAAAATCAAGGCTAACGGCCGATATAAATAAATTTATAGAGAAAGAAATGTATTGAACTAAACTGGATTGAATTGTCTTGAATCGAACATGTTGCCGAGTACAAGACAAGTTGCCCGCAAAAAAAGTGTAATCAACCACAACAACAACTGCATTATAAAAAAAAAGAGTAAATTGTTATAGATTGACATCTCCCAACAAAGTTGAAGTAAAAAAAAAACAACAACAGTGAATACAAAAGATTAGGTTTTTTTAAAAAGACCGGGATCTCTTACAGTAGATATTACAAAAGATTAAAACTTTTCGATAAGACTTGCTCGCTTGTATCATTAGATCGCCGTTAAGTTGTCTGCAGCGTTTTCAAGTAACTTGTTGCTGGCTGAGTTGCTGAGTAGTTGGTCGGTTGCTTAAATTACTTACCAGTTTATTTAAAGCTGGTTAATTTTTGTATTTTTCTTTAAAGTTATCTGGTTTCTGGTTTACCTTCTAACTGAAAGGGGAGTTGGTTTTTTTCCAAACTACATACAATAAACATACTGATAGACAGGCTTAGAGACAGACGTTCAGATAGACGTATTAACGGGGCAATTTTATGGATTTTTTAAGGTGACCGTATAGCAACTAAACCGGTTGGTGATCATTGGGTACTACTGAACACCGCGAATATTAACCAGCTCAACTACTTTATTTTGTTGTTGGTATTTTCGTACTTGTTTTGTTATGTTATTGGAGTATTGCAATTTGAAGGTGTTGTGTAAAGACTGCTACTAAAACTTACAATGAAATCAACAAACAACAGCAGTAGCTGCTGCTGCTGCTGTCGTGCAGCAAGAGCATACTGCTGCAAAATTTAACTTAAAAAAAAACCCTTTCGCCAAATTAGTTGTATGTATCATATTTAAACAAACATATCAAATTCCCAACAACATACACTGGTTGATGATATTTTAAAATGCAACCTGACTTGACTTTGCAAAAAATCCGAAAAAAAAAACTTTAATAATCTCCACTTCTTTTGAATGTGTGTCATCTTTCATCATATCTGTTATTAACTATCAACTTTATACATAAACACAGAGACATACAGAGATAGATAAATGTGCATGCATGTGAACTAATTAGTTTTTTTTATACCCTCATCCACTACTAGTGGTGAATGAGGGTATAGTGAGATTGTCATTACGTGTGAAACATTTTTAATATTCATCTAAGACAGACGGACATGTCTGTCCATCTGTTCAAAAGACTCTCAGTTTTGAACAAATTAAAAAAATAACAAGAATATTGGTGTTAAATCGCTTCTAGTTATCCTAAGCAGTTTGGGGTTGAAATCCAGCTAAATCTGTTCAGCAGGATATGAATTATGAATCCAAATGTGGGACCACCAGCTTAAAAAATGTAACATAAATAGATGGTACCGAAATGCTCGGACTGATATAAGAGTTGTTACGAATTCGTCCTTTATGACTAGAAACATACTATCAAATTTCTTGAAGATCGTTACATAATTTAACATAGGCCTTATAAAAAGCCTACACTGAAAAGAAAAATCAATCCATTCGTACTTAAATTAATTTGAAGCAGTATAAATAGTACGGTAAGTACGGATATTCTTGAATCAATTACAGAAAGATTAAATCAAGCACGGATTATTCAAGTGAGAAATACTTAACTTATCCGTATTTAATCCCGAATTCGTACTTGAAATAATCCGAAATTGAGATTGATTCTTAAGTAAATCAATCTCAATTTCGGAAACTAAGATTGAACCAATCATAAAATGCGCTTGATTTAAGTATTATAAAGTTTATTTAATCTCGAATTTGCACTTGAAATAATCCAAAAGTGAAATTAGTTAGATTGATTCTAACCTAAAACACTTATCCCAGAGAACCGGAGACAGAAGGAGAATATTATTATGATTGATTTACTTACCCGCTTTACACCTTACAAAATTTCAATTATAAAACACCAGCATCAGGCCCGACATGGTTTCTACTTAAAAAATATTATGTGTATATTTAGCTAAGAATATAAACAAAATGGGAACTTGTCCTTTTAATTTAACTTTTTAAACATGAAAATAATGTACTTTTTTCTTCTTGTCCTGTTGTTGTTGTTGTTTATACACAAAACAAGCAAATCGTTGTTTACCTACTTGTGTCTTATTGTTGCAGTTTCTACAACAATGCAATGCAGAGAAATGAGACTTATAAGTTATAAGGTTTAAGCGCTCACTTTGTAATTTTACTTTCAGATTTGCTACAAACGAAAAGTTCAATTTTTTTTACTTGGTTTAAGAATTTTTTACTTATTTAAATAACCGTTTAGAAAGTTTCATAGCATAAATTACAGCAATGGACAGTTTAGTATCATTAATGAACATTTTCATTGTATTAGTGAGAAATGGCCAATGAAATGGTTTCACTCCAGCGACGAAGTGTTTTTCTTTCAGTGTAATTTAAATGTTCATGTAAAATATTTATTATGAACTTTGGAGTACATTTTATTTAGCTAAGGCTTTGAAAAGGTTGAATTTGATTTACAAAAAGTTAAATTTGCTTTATACAGTTTTCAATTTGATTTGCAAAAAATTCAATACGCTTTGTAAAGGGTTTGATTTAATTTTTTGTACATTTTCTCTTAATTCGAAAACATACATTTACAATATACATATGGGGGATTTCTTGTCAAGTGACCAAACTTTTGAAATCGATGTCTTCCGATGTGCACCAAGGTTAGTCCTATTTGATAGTAGCTTAGACACAAATTTTCAACAAGATCGGTAAAAAAGTTTCTGAGTTAGAGGGGGTCAAAATTTGACATTTTGTCCAAAGAGGTGTTCTTTCTCATCCATGTAACTTATTATCTATTGGTGTTAGCAAAATTTGGCCCAAACAAATAAGATAGCTATTTCTTCCAAATCGGAAGACATCGATTTCAAAAGTTGGGTCACTTGACATGAAATCCCCCATATATTTATATATCTTGAGATCTTATCGACTAGATATTACAATAACTAATTAATGGAATACACCTGTATTAATATTAATTTTTTCTCTTTTTGACTTGACAATATAAAGGATAAAATTGGGGAAAAAATGTAAACAACTTTTTTAAAACATAATTTTCTATTTGGTTAATTTCATTTTATTTTTAATCTTTATTACTCTTTGCATTTTCTTATAAAGTTTAAAAATGTGGTTCATGATGTGGAAGTTCCGTAGGGTATATGGAGGGCTCAGAACTAAAGCGAACCAAGTCAAAATAGAACATTTGAAAATATTTTGAGTCTGAGTAAGTGAACTGCCATTAATTTCTGGAACTATTGACTTCGGCTTATTACTGTTAACTTAGGAACGAAACGCCTTTTTATTTAGTCCTTTACAGAACTGAAAGGAGTTAAATTTTGCGGAGAATTGTGCATCAATTTTAAAATACATATATGTATTATATTTTATGACTTGGTTCGGTTTCGCCCTCCATATGTAAGTTTTATTATGTATTTTTATGAACCATTTGTTTGAAATATTTTAAGTGACACTTGCTGCTGATAACCAATTTTGACATCCGTGGGTTCAATTTGGTTGGATTACGCATTTATAAATGAGTATTTTGATTTAATTTTTAAATTAAATTTTGAGCGTTTGTTTAATAGGGACCATAAGGCCCTTAACATTTTTAATGTCTTAATACCGGTTTCTTCCATTTGTTTTTAAAAATTTATTTTTTGCCCGACACAACACCTAGATATTTAACATCATTGCTAATATAAATAAAATCGTTTAACTTTTTCCGACGACTTTTTAAAGTTGGTAACTTGATAAGTGCGAGACGGTTTACATAAGATTGTAACCTTATGCGAGGGTCACAACCCAAGCCACGAAGACAGAATAATAAAAACTGGATTTGAACTAACTCGATTTTTGTTAGAATGTACTGTGTACTGTGGATCATATATTACCGATCCATATTCAAGAATCTGTGGAACCAAACTGGTAACCAGTTGCTTGGTAACATAAGGATATGAAACCTCTTTAGACTACCTTTTAATAAATTCCAGGACACCAGTAGCTTTGTCAGCTGTTAACATGATGTGATTTCATAAGTACACCTTCCTGTTAAAGTTTACTCCTAAATCATTGCTGGAATCAACCAGTTCAAGTATAGAAGCATTCATAGTATATAGGCTATTATTTGGAGACGATTTTGAGAAAATCACATATTTAGCTTTTTTCCATTGAGTTGCATTAAATTGCCAGTATGCCAAGATATCAACAGCCGTATTCATAACGAAAATGTAGCATGAAGTTAGCACAAAGTTTATCCATAAAACATTTACCAAGCTCTGGCTAACGTTTTGCTAAACTCTTGTTAACGAGCTGCCAAACGTTTGCCACCTTGTATAAAACAGGCGTTTAATGTTGAATAATTTTGTTTGTTTTTTTTTAGTTCACTATCTTTTTTTAATTAAGTCCTTTTTTAAATTTATTTTCATTTAAAAACATTTAAAATTTTTATATGGAGAGGCAAAAATAAAAAAATAAAAAAATTATGAAATGAAATGACAAAACCAGTGATGATTAATGCAAAACGTGTTTCATTTTTGAGCACTATAATGTGGCATCATTAATATTCAGAGTTGATTTATTAAAAGTTAGCAGACGGATAAAATTCGTTATGAATAAACTCTGTGCTAACAAGCTGCTAAGCTTAATCGGCATTCTAGTTATCAGCTCATTGTACGTAGTGTACAAACTGTGGCTAACTTTTTGTTATGAATACGGCTGCAAGTAATTAATATCATTCTGTAAAAGTACTTGTTGATCTTTGTTGCTAAATGTAATTAACATTTTTACATCGTCTGCATACATCAGTGTGTTGGAATTTTTCACAGCAGAAGAAAGATAATTTATAAATAGAGTAAATAAGAGCGGCCCAAGGTAACTGCCCTGTGACACACCAGATAATACAGCTATATCGATAGAATACGTGTTACGGAGCCTTAAATATTGCTTTCTGTTCGTTAAATAAGACTCAATTCATTTCGCTGCCGAAGTTCTAAGTCCTGATCGGTTAAACCTTTCAACGACTAAATTATGATTTACTTTGTCGAACGCTTTACTAAAATCAATATAAATAACGCCGGTTTATTTGCCAGCTATAAATCATTCGGAAACTCAAGTTGTAAATTCTGAAAGTTTTATGTTTGTTGATCGAGTTTTACACTCGTTATCATTCTCTTAAACGGCCCACTCACTATCGACCTTGTGGGTCAACATGTTTCACATTTCTTACTTAATCTATTAATTTATTTTCAAGTGACTTTAACAAACAACAATTTCACAAATAAAACTGTAGTATAAAAATAAAAATCGGCAACACATATAAATTAATGGCGATTTCTTTTTGAGAAATATGTTGCATAAATGTTACATGTTCTTCAGTTTTGTGTTCGTTTGTACAAAAACTGCTACTGTGGAAATTTTTTAAAAGTTCTTTTGTGAATATGTTAATGAAAAGCATGCAAAACATGTTGCATATTTTACCCTCACTTTTACTTAAGGTGTTCATACTGCTCTGTCTTACATCTTTGGTACTTACTACGTTGTTTGAACAACCAATGTTTTATTTTGTTTGTCATAATTCATAGCGCTAATAATTTTGTGAATATATTGTTTAAAACAAAATATAAATATTTTTACATATTTAAATCAGGGACCCTAAATAACTCTTATTATTTTTTAAATATCCAATAGGTTATGGAAAAAATAACTGAAAAAAATTGGTCCTGTAATAATAATTATAAATTACCCAGAAAATTGTAGTTCTGCCATTAACATTATGAAAGATTATTATTTTTTTGGTCTTTGATAACCGTTATGAAAGATTATTATTTTTGCTGGTCTTTGATAACCGTTATGAAAGATAATTAATTTTTTTGGTCTTTGGTAACCATTATGATAGATTTGTATTCTTATTGGTCTTCTATAACCATTATAAAAGATTTTTATTTTTTCTGTCTTCTATAACCACGCTACAGTTCGCAACTCTTAAGATATTTTTATAAAATTTCGCACACTGACTTATATTTGCACAGGGACGAACTTTTTTTTATTGATTTTGGTAAGGATCCGCAAATTTTTTGATATTTGAAAACAAAAATGTACTTTGGATTTCAAGAAAAATTCTTGACAAAAAGTACGAAAAAACAGAAGTTAGGAAGAACATGTAAATCAATTAAAATAGATAACACTATGCTAGTTGAAAAAAACAGACAAGCCGGGCACATGGCGTTTTAACATAATTCGGGTACGCTGAGCCCAGTGGTGCCCGCGGTTTTTTAAGATTGGCTCTGGTTTTCGAGATATACCGTTATTTCGAAAATAAAGGAGGTTGCACAACATAAGTTCGCGTAACTCAAATAAGATTTATATTTCATATCATAATGTTGTTATTTTACAGGAATTCCTAATGGACCGGACATTCGTCGTCTTATGAAGGACCATCAATTTAAGGTTGCATTGAATTATATCGAGCTATTGGCCTGGAATTGTGTGAAACCAGTAATAGAAAATGTATGAGGAAATCATCGGGCTGAAAACTGGTGAATTTTAATCAAAAATATGCTAACCGCATTTAAAAACTTAAACGTTAGAATGTCATTGAAAATACATTTTTTGCATTACCATGCCGAAAAATTTAATGAACAATAAAATGATGAACATGGCGAGAGATTTCACCAAGTAACAGCCAGGCTCGAACACTGGTATGTATAGCGGCAAACAACTTGATTCGCTATTAGGGGATATTTGTTGGAATCTGCAGGAGGAAGAAGAATAAATTTCTTAATAAAAACTTTAACTTTAACTAATTAACAACAAAAATAAATGTTTTGAAATTTTTAAGCTTGGTTATTATAAAAAATAAAAAAATTTCATCTTTTCTGAAAAAATCAAAAGTTGTAGACAGACTTTAATCACATATAGCTTATTTTGTTTGGAACTTTGTTTTTTATACGCGTAGAAACCTTGCCTTAAATTTTGCACCTGCAGCGCCTGAGATACCCCTAGACGAGCCCTTAGGGGGGCTCCCATACAAATATGGCCGTTTAATGAAATTCTTAAATTTGGCCCCTGCAGTACCTAGGATGCCCCTAGATGGGTCAAATGTATGACCAACCCCACTTTATTTTTCATCTCAATCATTTATTTCTAACATACCCACCCGCTATCTTCATTCCTTAAGGGGGCTTCCATACAAAATGTTCAATGCAGACTAGAAATATATTGGAGAAAAAGTACTATAAATGCCCAGGAGTCGCACCTAGGGGGATAAAATGTATGAATGACCTCCATTATTTTTTTGGTCTTAACATTTTCTCAAATTATACTTTCCGTTTATCATCATCCCTTAGGGGGGCGTTTTATGAAATTCTTAATTTAATTAAAATTTGCCGACTTTTGTGAATAATAATAAAGTTGCTAAAAGATTTTAATCATTTATGGCTTGTTTTGTTTGCAACTTCGTTTTTTATATGTCTGTAAAAAATTAGAAGCCTAGCTTCATTTTTTTTATGAATTTTTAAAAAACAAAAATTTCGAAGTTTTGATAAAAAAACTATTTTTTTTTTCTAAAAAAAAAATAATGTTTCTAAAACGACTATGGATATTAGAAAGAAGTTTTACTTTTCTTAAAGGAAATTGCGGAATTTCGGTTTTTTAAGTTTTTTCAATTAGCTAAAGGGTTTTTGAGTTACGCGAGCATATGTTGTGCAACCTCCTCCATTTTGTAAATAACGGTATATCTCGAAAACCAGAGCCAATATTAAAAAACCGCGGGCACCACTGGATTCAGCGTACCCAAATTATGTTAAAACGCTAGGTGCCCAGCTTGTCACGAAAAAAAAGTGTAAATTTCATGCACAGTGTAATGATTCATTCAAAAGCAAATTTCGATCTACCAAGGTGAAATACCATTTGGTTTAAAGCTTGAAACAAGAATGTAAATTTTTTGCCATTCGGCCTCCGAAATTGCTTTAAACACAATTCTTTAAAATCTTGAAATAAGTGTAAACAAGCGCTTAAAATCTCATCGATTCTAAAGTGAGGGTGAAGAAATCTTAAACAAAAACCGCAACAAATGCAAATATTGCTAGTATTACAAATGGTAATAAAAAGGGTATTTTAAAGAAGCTCTTTTTAGGAATGATTTTTACGAAACTGTTTCATAGATTCTATAAAATGCTTCATTACCTGACGATTTATTGTTTCTGTAAAGAGTTTCATTAATTCTATGAAGCTTTTCATAAACATTGACTGTAACGAAACCTGTTTCATAGATCTTATTAGGAGTGTCATTGGCTGAACTCCAACGAATATTTTCATAAGATTTGTGAAGACATTCAGAAATGAAATGAAGATAATTCCCTAATAACAGAAACGAAAAAATGGAAAGAAAATTTTTTTGAATGGATATGGAAGACCGAAAAAATAAAAATCTTTTGTAATGGTTACGGAAGACCAAAAAAAATTAAAATCTTTTATAATGGTTATAGAAGACCAAAAAAAATAAAAGTCTTTTTTAATGGTTACGGAAGACCAAAAAAATTAAAATCTTTTGTAATGGTTATGGAAGCCCAAAAAAAACAGAAACAAACTATAACGGTTACCAAAGACCAAAAAAATATTGGTTATTTGTAACTATTATTCAGAGAGCAGGTTTTAAAAATTCGTGATAAATTATTATTTCAGGATTTTTTCAAATATTGGTTATAACGGTTATGTCCCTGATTTAAATTAAAAAATTCTATGTATATTATTATCGTTTTAATATTTTTCACGCCATTAGTGATGTCAATATTTGTTTCCAAGCCGTAATAGCACGCAGAAAGCGCTCAAATAGCTTTAAAAATCGCTAATGAAGTACATTAATGATAAAAGTGCGATAGTTGTAAATAAAATCAACTAATTTTGTTCTTTTGAAGTTGCACAACATGTAACACTTCGAGTGATTATTAGAAACACTAGAAAGTGTTGCATGTATATACTGTAACATATTTTTCTCAGAAAAAAATTGCCATAACCCATCAAAATAAAACTCTGTGCTACAAACAAAGCAGAATACAAAAAATATAGAACATAATTTTGTTAAAAATTATTTATAAAACTATATAATTATAAAAAAAAAATATTTAGTGTTGGTGTGTAAAGAAAAATTTCGTTTAATATTTAAACAAAATGCTTCTTTCGACAACCACAGCACAATTGACTGCTTCTTAGTAGGGATGCCAAACGCGACTGGTTTTCGCAAATCCCGGGATTCGGAACGTAAAATATGTATATATTTTAATCAATTACCTCAGTTGTTTCAAACTTAATAAAAAAAATAATTAATATAGTTATTGAATTGAGTAAACTTGTAATTGATTCATTTGTAAGATTCTATTAAAATTTTTATTAAATGAATTAAGATTAATAATTGAAATTTGAATTCGAAATTAATTAACAAGATACATTTTTTAGTTAACCATAGAAAACTTATTTCAACAAAAACACATTTTTATACCCACCACCACTGGTGGTAGAAATTATGAAGTGTATAAATTACACTACTTTTACTTTAATAAGCCTAAAACTGTAAAGAGCAGTGTGGCCATTTTTGCAGCTAAATTAAGCATTAAAATTTTTTATTTAGCTGCAAAATTTTCATTTAGCACTTGGCATTTTATTTGGCATTTTTGGAAAATGTTTTTAGTTTTTTTTAGCATTATTTATTTTAAAAATTTGGACGAACAATTTGATTGATTTTACTAAATAAATTTTATAAATTTTAAGTAAAAATATTTGTACCCGAAATTAAATTTCGTATAAAAATGGATAATTCTTATGTTAAGAAACATCTTACCTGTCTTGTTAAAAAAGAAACAATATTCAGGGAGTATTAGAAATGCCCTTATAATGTCGATTGTAAATATTATTTGCCCTTTGATTTTACGATATAAAAGTCCAAGGAAATTTCACTTTGTATTTAGATAAAAATTCAAAGGTGTAAATGTTTTAAAAAATTGTTTGCTTTAAACTGCTGAATAAATAATTATTTCAAAGCTTTAACTTTTCTTAAACTATAAAAAATAAAATGATTGGACAAGCTTAAAAAAGAATAACAATGTATAACTTTTTTTCTTTCGTTTTCAATGACAAATAAATATAAAAAAAAGAAGATCAATATTGTGGTTCCTATCCTCTCAAGGGAGAATGTCATAATGAATTTCTTTTTATAAAAATGTTAAAACAAAAAAAATTAAGTTAACGATTTCGGGATTGACTAAATCCCGAAAATCCCGGGGTTAAAAAATTCAAACCCTGCATGTGGCATTCACTGAATTGGGATTCGGAATTCGTAATGAGCAGCAAATTTGTATGAAAACTGCTACGTTATCATTCGCTTCCATTGCCGATCGACTTGTCGTGCTGAAAATCGTTAGTGGGGCGCAAATCAGCTGTTTGTCGTTGAGACTGCAAACGAATGTTAGCGGTTCCATGCAATTCCTCTGTAATTTGAGATATCGGCTTTAAATCCGGATTTAAATAGATTTATAATAAACGATTGCTTCCAAATAGCTGGTAAATAACCAAGTTTAAGTGATTTATCAAAATGTATGTCAACGGAGTACTAAATAAATGATGGTAATGCCGTAAAATACTACTATGAATCAAATGCGGGCCTGCAATATACGACCGTTTAAAATTTGTCATATACTTTACGACAGTTAGATGGTCTATTACGGGTAAAGCTCATGGATTCTGGAATAGAGTATAAATACTTATCATTTGAATTAAATTTAGATGAGGAGTAAGCTGACGTAGAAAACCTCTGCAAACATATTACTTATCAAATTAAAATGTAAAGATTCAACGTCTCCAAACCTTATAACGGAAGAAAATCAGTTGCTCGTCGTTTAGATCTAACAAATTTATAATATTATTAAGAGTAATTTTATAAAATATTTTTCACTTTATTTCAATAGACATTATAAGCCATTTCATTAGCGATACTGTATTCAGATCCTTCCAAGGATTATTTGCAATAATTTATTGTTGAACTGTTTATTTTAAGATTTGTATAGTTTATTTTTCTTATTTTTAAGTCTTGTAAGATATTTTTTGTTCGTATTATTTATTTGTATTTTCCAATCGTTCAAATATTTCATACAAGCTAATAGATCTTTTTCCATGTTCTTATGAAGAGCACTAGCAAGTTTACTAGATATAATTAATGCAGTGTCATAGGCGTTATATGCTACTTTTTTCGATTGTGTGAAAGGTATAAAAATGTGGAACATCTCATTTTTGCGAAGGGGCCATGGTATAAAAATGTAAAACGTTTTATCCTTGCGCAGGGGCTACGCTTACCTTCTCTGTATCGTTCCAATATTATTATATGTTTTTTAAGCGAGAAGAAGGGTTGGATTTGACTTATTGCAAAACCTGTAAATTAAAAAAGTTTTAATAATTAGTATTGTGGTTATTTTATTAAACTGTTAATGGTTTTTATTCCAAATTTAGATATTTTAATCAGGCTTAAGTTCATTGAATTTAATTTTCATTAAATTATTTTTATGAAGACAGGAATTTTACAACATGAAATCAATTAAAATTTTATTGATAATTTTTCATTATTGACTGCGCTGAGATTTGAACCCAGGCTCTCAGAGGCAGGTTACCCAGACTAGTTTCGATTGTAACCACACAATCAATCTCTTCAGTGGGGTTTGCTGTCTTTACACACTCGGCTATTGAAGCCGGATGACGTCAATAGTCAAACATCAATCCTTAAACCAAATGGTATTTCCCTTTTGGTAGATCGAAATTTGCTTTTGATTATCTATTTTAATTGATTAACATGTTCTTCCTTACTTCTGTGTTTTCGTACTTTTTGTCAAGAATTCTTCTTGAAATCCAAAGTACATTTTTGTTTTTCATGTTTTTGTCTTTCTTTTTTCTTGTTGACCTTTTTCAGCACAACTTGAAGGGCAAATGTAAACATAGCTCGTGCCTTAGCTGTTAACAATAATTAGTATTGTGGTTATTTTATTAAACTGTTAATGGTTTTTAATCCAAATTTAGATATTTTAATCAGGCTTAAGTTCATTGAATTTAATTTTCATTAAATTGTTATTATGAAGAAAGGAATTTTACAACATAAAATTAATTAAAATTTATTGATAATTTTTCATTCTTGACTGAGCTGGGAATTGAATTGAATAATAAATGGTCCTTCTCTCCTTTTTCTCCTAACTTTATTTGAACTAACCGAAAATCAATGTTGCCAGAAGTATGACTTATATTTATTTTGGCGATTGTTTTATTAATACGAGTTGATGATTTTACTCCAAGAAAGCGTTTAAAAAAAAACACACAAACAGGGCATGTGTGCCCTATTTTTTATTATTTAACATTATTTGGAAATAATTAAACTGTAAATATATGTCAGAACTAAAATTAAAAATTGTTGGTACGTTATTTTTCGATTTATTATCAAAAGTGTCTGCCATGATCAGTGTCGCCAATTTAGCCATTTAGTGGCTAAATTTAGCCATTTTCTTCTTGTTTAGCCATTTGAAAGTGAGTTTAGCCAATAGCCATTATTTTAGCCATTTTCCAACTTGTTTCGCCGTAAAATTTTTTTTCCGTTTTTTTCTTTAAAAATACTAATTTTAATATTCTTATAACAATTTATAAAATTGCTAAAAGTAAAATAAACATTTTAAACAACGCATTTAATTTAAATCACAACTTTTACAAATATTGAAAATCACTAGAAACGATCAGTTTTCATAAAAGAAAAGCGACAAAGCACCACTTCCTAGCGTCAAAAAATGCAACAGTGTATTGTGTGCAGGTGGCAACAAGAAATTTTTAGAATTTTCGGAATTAACTTTTAAGTTTTTCTCACCTTCATGGTATTATTCTGAAGTAGAGAGGGTATTTAGCCAAGTAAACATCGTTTAAAGTAATTTGAGAAATATTTTACATTTAGCAACCGTTAATTCGATTTCATTAATAAAATAAATATATTTACTATAACAATAAAATATTTTTTATCTTTTTTTATTTTGGCTTCAAAAGGTTGCGAGATGTTGTCAAGATTACGATTTACCTTCAAAATATTTAAAACTAATATGTACAAGTGATTCCTATAAAATGAACAATAACGACATCGAATTTATCGACGATTTAATTTTTTAAATGCTAAAAAATATTTAATGTTCGTTTATTTTTAAGTTACAAATTGATCTCAATTTACAATTTCATTGTGTTTTTATTTTAAAGAAATGTTTGCCATTTTTTAGACAATTTTTAGCCTTTATTAGCAATTGTTTTCCGTAAATTTAGCCATTTTTGATCACCAAGTTTTGCCAACACTGGCCAATATTAAACAAATGTAGACCAATGGCGATTGATGTGAAAAATGCGTCAAAAAATCTATTCGTTTTTAAATTTGTAAACTTAATAAAGCTGCTTATTATTTAATACCAGTTTTTTCTTTATAAATTACATTCATATCTATTATGTTACAATAAACAATCGATGTAAGAAACATAGATGTATTTTGCGAAATATCGGTACAAAATCGATAACTGTATTGCATCGTAAATACATCGAAGTATTTTCTCAAAGTTCATCACTACCATGTCCTCCTATATATGGCTTAAAGGAACGTATCACTTTTTGTATCTGTTATCATGGGACATTGCCTTAGATATTTGGTTGGCATGCACAGCGACTGCCGCAGCTTTAATGACGATAATATGGGGACGTAGAACACCTCCTCTTTCACTGTCCTGCACTGGCAAAAAGGCGACTTGCCAAAAAGGTAAATGACAGATAGTACGATATCTCTGGCGTTGAACTAGAGTACATTTTGAACATATGTTAAAAGTTACATATTAATATTTTAATTAATAAAAAATTTTGGGAAAATTCCAAATTTGATCTAGAAAATTCAAACTCAAATATATTTTTAACTGATGTTTTCAAAATATTATCAACTACACTGCTCTTATTTACTTAATAAATATTACTCAATTAACTAATATTAATTAATAATTTTGTAACTTTAAATTTTTTTTTTTTGTAATTATTTTATCATTAAAACATAAAAACAATTGTATTCCAGTGCAAAAACCATAAAAATTAGAAATAAAAAACCTAATGAAACGTAACATTATTTGATATTTGCAATAAAACGGGCGACTTTGTAATAGCAAACGTAAAGTTTATTGTTCAAGTGTATGTATAATGACTTTTTATAAAAAAAAATTATAGTAAAATCAAAAACCCCATTAAAATAGTAACATAAATTACTTATAGACTAAAACAATTTCCTAGTTTGTCAATTATTACAAATTTAACCCAAGAGTAAGACAATTGTATCAAATGTGAACTTGTATAATGTTATGCAAAGAAATTAGTTAAAAAAATAAGAATTTTAAAATTACATTAGAAATGTTTTTTAACATAATTCTTTTTTAATGATACGTAAGCCCATTACTTACATCCTTGAGTTTTCTTATCGTTTCACTATTCATCGCAACTTAAGGGTTAACCTTTCAACACAATGACTCACATACGCTTTCGACAACAAAGACACGACAATTCAAAGAGCAATTAAGTAATATTGCAGAGATCGTAGTTCTGTGCACAGAAATTGAAGCACAACCAAAAATGTGGGAGCGCGCGCATGAGCATTTGAAATAATTGTTTTGAAATTACACGAATGGTATAGAAATATTTAAGGAAAACAACAATACAATGAAAAGGAATTGATGTAATGAAAAAAACCAGTAAGAAAGTATAGTTGGTCAAGCCCGGTCATATGATACCCTGCACTCTAGTATTTAGAGAACAATATTCGAGAGTGGACCCTATTTGGTACCATAGACCAAGACACTATTATGTTATTTATATAAGAGTTCTTTGTGTTAGATATTATCTAAATAAATACATCCATATGAAATTGTTTGTCTTGAAGGGGTTTTTATGGATGGGAGGGATTTATATACCCTATGGTAAATTTTGAACCAGCCAGCTATTTTCGGGAGTGGTATTTGTATGCGAGCTTTGGCCAAATATGCACCAATTTCCAAACAACGAGCTTTGGTCAAATATGTACCAATTTCCAAACAAATATATTAAGACGAGTTATGCTTATGTTCACAGAAAATTCTCCAATTCTCCAAAGTTTTTCACCAATTAACGCATTAGTCAAAAATAAACCTAGTGCTTATTAAAAATTTAATCAAGCTAGTTAAACGTTTAATCAAGTGAATTAAACGTTTAATTGATACTATTAATTTGTTTACTGGACTAATTGTTTAATTAATATCACAAATTTTTTAATTGAAATCAATTTTTATTTTTTTCTGTGCACAGAAAAAATTTTCTAAAGTTTTTCTCCAATTAAAGCATTAGTCAAAAATAAAATCAGTTGTAATTAAAAATTAAATCAAGTGAATTAAACGTTTAATTAAGTGAATTAATTAATTGTTATTAATAATTTGTTAACTGGTGCAAACTTAATTACGTGTTTAATTAATAAAACAAATTTTTTAATTTAAATAATTTTTTATTTTTTTCTGCGTTGTGCAATAAGACCAAATTGAATCTAAATATACAGAAAAACTTCTCCAAAGTTTTTAACCAAGTCCAAGTAAATTAAACATTTAATTGGGTGAATTAAACGTTTGATCAAGTGAATTAAACGTTTAATTGATACTATTAATTTATTTACTGGTGCAAATTTGATTAATTTTTTAATTAGTATCACACATTTTTTAATGGAAATAAATTTTTATTTTTTTCTGTGTATGAACATAATAAGAAAATTTAAAAGTGGCGGCACACCGAGGCGTGGGGGTTGAAATGCTTACCTACAAAGCCAGACGAGGATAATTTTCGATCATGGTTTACGAGTTTTAAAATAAAGAGGCTTCAACCTCCTTCCAAACAATTCATTCATGATACTCCAAGAAGTAGGACAGTGAAATCTTACATGGGAAGACGCAAAAACAGCTGCAACAATTCTTGTAAGGTGGAGATGCTTTGTGGAAGGCATATGCTCCCAAAAGGGATAATGGAGAAAAAAAAATGGTTTATCGGAAAAATGACTATTCCGGAAAGAAGATTGTAAGGGGGGCATGTGAACTTATATACCGATTCAAACCATTTTAAATAGGGTTCGTTCCTTCTTTTGACAATTAAAACGTAGGTAACAAATAACATTTTGCACACAAGGTTACATGGACAGACAACCACCCAGCCAGCCTGCCGGACGGTCATCATTAGATCGACCCACAAAGTAATTCTTAGTCGATCGGCTAACTGATATAATATACTACTGTTAGTGTTACATACAACAGCACAAGCGCATAATATGTACCCTCTCCCCCTATTGTGGTGTGGGTATAATAATTATAAAAGACATAAAAGTATTTGTTGAGTGTTTTAGAAAAAATTGTTGGATATTTTGCTGCTATTAAATTGTATTTGTAGATAAAAATGTTGTTGATGAAGTAGTTTACCTTTAAAAGCAATAACAATTTAAAAGCAGTATTTATACAGTCATGACTTTGTAATGCGGAGGAGTTTGTTTTCTAGATGCTGTCTTATGGATTAACTTCAAGCTGTTCGTTTATTTGTTATATGTATAAATATAGCTGGTAATATAAACAATTATTTGTAAAATTAAATTGGCGTAATGCAACAAATCATGTAGAGTAATACTTACGTATAAGATATCAGGGATTGCCAATTTAAATGACGCAAAAATTATAGTTTGTTGCAGAAGCTTCATTATTTTTAAATGTTTTTGTAAACCCGTTAAAATTTTATTAAATGAAATTTTATATTTCATCTTTTCAGCTTTCTATTTTGCCTTATGGCAAGTCTAACCTTAGCCGAAAACTCAATTGATTCTACTGTGATACCCACCGAAGTTCGTGTTGAATCTTCAGTTTCTTTCGAAACATCTCACAAACGTCCAGAGCCTGTAGGCGATGATGGCTTCCAAACATCTCACAAAATTTCCCACTACGATGTGGAGAACATGAATCTCTTGCCCACTAAAGAAAAACCCGAACTCAACCCAATTTTGAGTGCTCTCATCAATGAAGATGTTATGAAGAGTATTGAAGCTAAACGTGCCATTGAAGAAGCTGAGCTGGAAATCATTAAAGCTGAAGTAGATGCTGCTATCAAAGCAGAAGAAAAGAAAATCGAAGAAGAAAAAGAAGCCAAAGAGGAATATAATAAAGCTACAGAAGCACCAGTGAATATACTTACAACA
Source organism: Pollenia amentaria (assembly GCA_943735925.1). NCBI lineage: Eukaryota > Metazoa > Arthropoda > Insecta > Diptera > Polleniidae > Pollenia > Pollenia amentaria. The sequence continues at coordinate 189,232,267 of OX031008.1, read as the reverse complement.
GCTGCTCCCACGAAGAAAGCTGAATTAGAAAAGGATGATGATATCAATGTAGGTTTTGTAGATCAAGCCATTGCTTTGGAAACAGCTGGTTCTGAACACAATAAGAAATCTCGCATTGAAATTAAAAAAGGTCCCAATGGCCAGGATTATGAATACGAATACGTTTATTACTATGAAGACGAAGAAGAGGACTCTAAATCTAAAGATTCAGTAGCCGAAGATGGTGAAGAAGCGGAGACCAGAGGCAAATCACGTTACACTAATATTGAACGCAGCACTGCTGCTTCACCAACCGATAATAGTTTGGTCAGTGGCAAAGCCAAAGGTCGCTCCTCCAATGTTAATGACGATATTGAAACGGAACGGTTGCCTCAAAACACCCGTTTCCCTAGCCGTGGAAAGGCCGGGGATGTACCTCCTACTCCTGCTTTGGATTCAGTAGATTCTGCTGCCGAGAAAAAGAAAATAAGTGTTAAGCGTCCCAGTTTAGAATTGGTAGACAGTGAAACATTTAACACTGACGAGAAACAAGCAAAGAGCTCCCGTAATTCTGATGATACCAAATCTGCCATTACTATTGAACAAGAAATGGCTGTTTTAGCTTCGGCTCAAGCAGCTGCTGCAGCAGCTAAAGATGCTGAAGAAGCTGAAGCTGCCAAGGCTCAAGAAAAGATATCAAAAGATGGAGCCGTGGGTCCTGATGAGGATGTTGAACAAACTACGCCTGCCATGGAAAAAGCTGCTTTGGATTTGTATGCTCTGTTGAGCAATGAAAACAATAACATGGATATGACCACTGATTCGGATGCAGATGTTACTACAATTTTGCCCGATTCCACTGATGGTCAAGATCTTGTAACCACCATTGTTAATGAGGAATCTAGTAGCACTACTACAACCACAACCACAACTACTCCCGAACCAACTACCACCACCACTACCACAACAACCACAACAACTCCAGCCCCTTCTTTGTATGGTGGAAGACGTGGTGGCAGCACAACTGGTCGTAATCGCTTTAAGCTTAAATCCGGCAACAGTCCCACAACAACCACCACGACTGATGCTCCTGCAGACGCTCCTAAAACCGGCAAGAGTAAGTAAATGTTTTTCGACCATTAATGACTTTGTAATTTTTTGTTTTTTTTTTTTGTTCTTTAATTGCAGATCGCTTCTCTCGTCCTTCTATTGGAGGGCGTGCTCGACCTGGTGCCAGAACTACTGCTGCCCCTGCCGCTGAAGAGCCCGCACAAGAGGAAGAAGTTGCCGTTAAGGAAATTAAGCCCGTTAGCTCTGGATTTTCACGTAACAGACGTTAGTCTTTTTTTATTAAAGAAGAACAAAATTTCCCAGCTTAATAAAAATATTTTTTATTAATTAGCACGCAACCGTTTTAACATCCGTGGAAGTACCACAACTACAGAAGCTTCAGCTCAAGACTCTAATGAAGCCCATGAAGAATCCGTTTCTAGCACCACTGCTCGTACTCTTAGAGGACGCCCCACACTTAGCATTCGCGGCCGTGGCAGTCGTACAACTACTACCAAAGCCCCAACTAACGAAGAAGAAGTTAATGATAGTGATAATAGCGTAGACGATAAACCTGCTACTCCTGCACCCAGTAACAGTGGTCCCGTGAGACCTTCTCGCTTCAATCTCAACCGTGCTGCAGCTGGTCGTTTACCTGGACGTGCCAAGCTTAATCGTACTACCACTGAAGCCCCAGCTGCTGCCGAAAATGAAGACTCAGCTGCCGATAGTTCACACCATAATGATGTCAAGAACGAAGGTGAAGAGGCCGCTGAAAAACCAGTAGAAGAACCAGCATCTGCCAATGTAGGTGGATTAAATCGTTTAAAGAATCGTCCACGTTTGGGTGGTTTACAAAAGACTGATAGCAAACCAAAAGTAGCTCCTGCACCAGTAGCTCCACGTAAAATTAATCCTCTACTTGCCAACAGACGTCTGAAAGTAGGACCTTCAACAACAGGTATGAGAAATAAAAAAAACGAAATTGTCTAATCACAGATATTTAACAAATAATTTTAAATTTTCAGAAGCTGCACCCGTTGAGGAAGCCCCATCAGCTTCTGGTGAAGAATCCGACTCCAAGGAGGAAGCATCCGAAGATGAAGTCAAGGATGAGACAACAGAGGAAACAGAAACCACCACAAAACAACAAGCTCGCGGTTTGGGTCTTTTGGGTCAAAGAAGGCGATTGCCCTTAAGAAAGCCCGGAACATTATTGTAAACAAAATATTTTCCTCCTCCCAGCTCTTAAGCCCCTTTCTGCCTCCTACTTGAGTACTCAAAAAAGAATTTAATGCTCATTTAACGTATCTTAAATTTATAGATATCAAAAGAATTCCTTTTTATTTAGTAATAAATACTTTATGTCTCTTTTTCTTCTTATCGTATTGTATGTAAATTAATTATTTTTATTCTTTCGTTTATGATTTTGTTTATTATCATTTTCTTTTTTAATATTATGATTTGTGAATTTTAATTTTATCCTGGTAGCTTGTAGTTTGTTTTACAGCCACATGAATTAAAGTGGTTTCGATGTAAGAACAAAGAGAAAAAAAACCTTAGGTAAACCCAAAAAGAAACAAAAACTTATGTTTGTATGTATGAAACTTAAATAGTTTTCTTTTTTGTTTTCTACATTTTTTTTTAATATAAATATTTTGATTTAAAATATAAATAATAAAAAATTTACTTTAAGTTTCTTAAATTAGGTACGAAACAAAAAACAAACGAAATTCTGATGTAAAATTATTGCGATATTAATGTAATTTTTGTATGTAATTTTCTTCTTTTTGTTATAAAAGATACTTTTGATAAAATAAACTATAAAAATATAAAATTAAAATTTTTGTTTAATTGACTACACCGATTATTGGTTAAAAAAATAATGGAGTAGGCAGGTTGCTGAAATACTTATAAGATATTTATGAACCATAAGGCAATCGAAGTGTCAGTAATTATTTTGTAGATTGTTAAACTTTAATTGGTGTATTACTCAATAATCGAATTTTAATTGTCGGAACTGTGGGTCGATAAGGGATTTATACCAAAACAAAAAATTATAATCTATTTGAATATTTCTTATACTAAAATAAATCTAACTCTTTTCTTTAAAAGCCGAGTGCCGTTCCTATAAAGAAGGTTTTTGAAAACAAAACACTAATTCTTATAGTTTGGCAAAACTGTACACAGAAAAAATTATCAATTTTTATCAATTAAAAAATTTTTTTTAAAAGTATTTCAATTTAATAAATGTGATAATTGAATTAATTATTTGTTAGTTGAAAGAAAATTAAAAATTTAATTTTGATTTAATTAACATTCAAGTGGTTTTGAAATAAATTTTTAATAAAAATATTAATTAAATAACAAAAAGTCTTAATTGAATTTTTTGTGTAAAATAAAATAATTTGAACTTGTAGAATTTTTATTGGGAATTGTCTTAACCTGAGCTATATATAATTAAATCAATTAACATATTGTTTGAAACAGCAAAGTGTCTTGATAATTTTTTTAATATAAATTTATTAAAAAGAAAATTATTCACAATTTTAAATTTTTACAATTTTTAGTAATCAATATAATCATTTTGGTGCAAAATCAACCAATTGTTCGCTTGATTCTATGAATTTGGTAATTAGAGAAAAATTTTAATTTGTTCTGTGTAGATATTGCTCCTGCACATAAAACATTTTTTATGAAAAATTTTTCAACGCAAGGTGAATGAATTTATAAAATACCGTCCTAAGGTTTACAATTGGCGTAACGTAATGTCTTTAGAACAATTGTATCTGTGCTCTGGAACGAAGTTTTTCAGTAAAAAGTTAAAGCTTAATAAACTTTAACCTGGATCTTTGAATGTTACTGAGGCTGAGACTAAAATTTATGTGCCTTTGTATACCCTTCATAACAGCACAGTGGATGATTTTGAAAAAAAAATGGATATAATTCTGGAATTTCTAAGCCGTTAACCCGATTAGATTAAAATTAGAGGTAGCAATTAAAGTTGCAGTCGAATTTAAGTTTTGGATTTGAGGCTTACACACTTATCAAGAAAGGCGCCATAGGTACCGAATGTAGGGCACTTCGGGTATTACAAAAATTAAAAACGATTCAGAATTCTTAATTTTTTGTCCAATTTTTCAAAAAAGTAAGCGAATGGCATAATTAATCTCTTATCGTTAGGAAATATCCGACTTTGAAAATTAAAACTTGCTATCTCTGATTTACCTCGGATAAGTATATTGCAAATATATCGCTCACATTTAGAATAATTTTTTTGTGGATGAAAATTGTGAAAAAAATTTTTTGTAATTAAAAAATTATATGCATTTGAAGTTAAAATTCTGAAACGGACATCTTATTACTTGTTATTTGGGTATTAACATAAGATATTTATTGATTTTTGAAGTCTCGAAACTACAGACTTTTTTGCTAACTTTAAGCTCAACCAAGCTTGAGAAATTATCTAAAACCATTTACATTCAACATTTTTTATTTTTCGAATTTATTCTATGAGCTTAATTGCAGTTATGTATTTTATAAAGTTTTAAAGAAATAGAACTTTTACAAAAAGCTTTATAAAATACATAACTGAAATTAAACTCATAGAATAAATTCGAAAAATAAGAAATGTTGAATATAATAAAGTAACTTATGAAAAAGAAATAATTCCCAGTTTCTATTTGTTAAAACCATTTATCATATTTTTGTTTCTTCAATACGTCCCTAGATAAGCTATGAATTTCTACAGAGGAAAAAAATCTGTATAAAATGCTTAAAAAGCGTAATTCACAGCTTTCAAGAAATCATAAAATAAATTTTCAACTTTTTAATCCAAAGCAACAAAAGTCACGCCTTTTTACAATCTTCATTTCTAAAACTTTGACATCAACCGATAAGATTCAAAGGATACACAAAAAAAATTAAAAATTCATAGAATCAAGCAAACAATTTGTTGATTTTGCACATATTACCAAAATAATTAAATTGATTACTAAAAATTTTAACAATTGAAAACTGTGATTTTTTTTCACTAATTATATTTTTAATTTAAATTAAAAAAATTAACAAAAAACTTTGCCATTTCAAACAATGTGTTCATTGATTTAATTAAATATAGCTCAGGATTTGACAATTTAAATAATTTTATTTAAAGCGAAAAAATCAATAACGATTTTTTGTTATTTAATTAAAAATTTATAACAAAACAACTAAAATGTTAATTAAATCAAAATTTTTTTTAAATTTTTTTCAACAAAAAAAATAATTGATTCAATTATCACATTAATAAAATTGAAATACTTTTCAAACTATTTTTTAAATTATAAAAAACTATGGAAAAATTTTTCTGTGTACAAAACAGCTGTTTGAACCAACCTTATGGGCAACACTGTATTTGATTACAGGTGACTTACCATAACGCCATAACTGTATCCATGCACACTAATTGAATTCTGGTTCATATGGCCATGGTTCCTGTTTAGCATTTTGTTTATGTCACGTCTAATTGGACCTTAAATCTCAGAACCTCCAAGAGCAGTTCGAAGTTTAAAACGGGGCTCTGGAGTCGTCAGATAAAAGTACTAACTCCGACTCCGACTCCAAACGTTGAAATTTTTAAAGTGCGACTCCGACTCACGACTCCGACTCCGACTCCAACTCCTACTCTAAGGACTGGTCCTTATTTGACTTTAAACTTTTTGTATACCCTCCACCACTAGGGTAACCTAAGTTTGTCATTCCGTGCGAAACTTTTTTATTAATCATCTAAGACCTAATAAAGTGTATGTATTCTGGTGTCTTGAGTAATTCTAAGTCGATTTAGCCATGTCCGTCTGTCTATCCGTCTGTTGAAAACAAGCTCACTTTCGAAAAACGCAAAAGAAAAGAACAAATTGCTTGTAGTTATCCTTAGCAGTTTGGGATTGAAATCCAGCAAAATCCGATCAGCAGGATCAGAGCAATGAATCAAAATGTAGAACCTCCCCATTAAAAAATTTACAATTTTGTTACAAAAACTAACTATAAGGTGGCATAATGCACGGCATGATATAAGATTTTGCACAAACTCGTTCTATATGACTAGAAATCATACTGTACGTCTAGGCTCCTAATATAAAACCTAGAAGGTGAGATGCAGATAAAGATGAACTTTGGTTATAGTTGTAATGAGTTTTACAATTTCTTAAAGACTGAAGACAGGAAAAAATGGGGACAATATACAAAAAGGCCATAAATATTTTTATCTTGTAACATTGTAAATATTTATGCCCATACATATGTAAATATATTATTAATAAAAATAAATAGTATAAGATCGTATGAAAAACGATTGTACCTTTTGCAATAATTACAATTATTAATAGTAATTAGTTGTAAATCTTTTTTTAAAAATTTCTTTAAATTATTTTGAATATAAAAACATAAAAAGCTTCGTTATTGCAAGGGTTGAATGGGTTTTTTAACATTGTTGTCCATAACTGTAGCTTGGTGCTAAAAACGCCAATGTCAAATATGTAATTCATTTTTGAGAAAATTTAAATTTTCGTATTATATAAAAGAGTTCTAAGTGAAATTGGCTGGCAAAACCTTTTTGAAGCTGTTCTTTAAATTATACAGACATTGGCTGTTTCCGCAAAATAAAAGAGATTCAGCATGACCTTTTAATTGCAAAATGAAACTAATTATGCTGGTAAATATAGCAATAAACTACTTTTATTTAATTTTTATTTAATTTTATGTTGACCTATATTCAAAAAATATAATAGAATAAAGGAAATAAAATTTTAGTTCACATGTTGGTTACGTTTTTCTTCGTCAAATATTTGCTAGGTGTGGACGTAGCTTAAGAAAAGACCTAATGCAACAATTAACAGCAAAATTTTAACCTTGGCCATTTTAGTACCAAGCTTAAGACATAATAAACTCAAATTTTGCTTTTAATAAAATTAATGTTAAAATTAATATTAAACGAAGTAGCTAACAAGGAGTTAAGAATCGAATTTTTAACAACTTGTTGTGTTTAAGATTTTTTTGTTATTCACTTTGTATTCCCGATATAAATATATACGGAATTGAATTATTGTTTTGAAAAAGTTTAGTCTTCTTAATTAAATTTTGTCACAGTTCAAATTATAGACTGAATTCAAGTTTTGGTTTAAAAAAGATTAAAGCTTTTAATGTTATTATTATGCAATTTTATATTAAAAAAGTAAATGTACTTTTTTTTATGCAATTGTACTGATTTTTTTTCTTCTATGTACTGATTTCTTAGATTTCAAAACTGGCAACAATAAATATGGTATTGAATATGACAATTGGATTGTCGTTATTTTTTCATCAAATTGCATTTTTTTGCAACCTTTTCAACTTCTATTACCACCGTTCAATACAAACCCAGCCAAATTTCCTATAAATTAAACTCAATTGCAAAAAATGTGCTTTACAAAATCGCGTATCATCGCCATCAACTACTCAACAATGGCTTTCGAGACCTTGCAAAATTCGCGTATAATTTTTAAGATTCTTGCCACAATTGGTCTTTTAACAAACGAGAAGTTACGTAGCAATCTACCAAACATTTCACCCATTTGTTACAAATTAATACTACATGCACCATTGACGTTTACGTACACCACCCTGATGTGGTTGGAGGTTCTGTCTAGTTCGGATTTAAATCAGGCCACTGATGTTCTTTACATTGCTTTAACGGAAACAGCACTGGTGATTAAGATACTTAGCGTTTGGTATCATGATGCGTTGATCAAATCCATGTATAATGAATGGGAACAAAATGAAATGTTCGAGTTGAAAACAATGCAAGAATATGTCATGTGGCAGCGTCCATTGAAAATATTCAGTCGTGTGGCATTTCTTTATATAACATGCAGCTTAAGTGTTGTGTGCTGTGCGTTTGCAGCTGTGCTATTTCTCAACAAATATCAGTTGCCATTTCCTTACTGGACACCGTTTAATTGGAAACATCCTTCAAACTATTGGTATGCTTACGTTTATGAATTGCTTGCCATGCCGTTGACATGTATTTCAAATTGTACATTGGACATGATGCTTTGTTACATGATGCAACATTTGGCTTTGCTGTTTAAATTAATAGCGATGCGCTTGGAGAATTTGGGCACCAAAAGCGATGAAACAAATGCTGGTATTACGAAAAAGTTGTTGAAAATAATGGAATTTCATCTCGAATTGAAGAGGTAAAATAGAAATTATATTTTATAGGTCAAAGGAATAAATAGTGAATAAAATCTAACATTAATATCTGTTTACAGCATGTCCAACTCATGTGAGGCCATTGTGTCCTATCCCATCTTGGCTCAAATCTTGCTAAGTGCCTTTGTATTATGTTTCAGCCTTTATCGTTTGCAAAACTTTAATATTCTAGAAGATCCTGTTAATTTTTTGTCGTTAGTCCAGTATTCTGTGGTCATGATCCTACAAATCTTTTTACCCTGCTTTTATGCAAACAAATTGACCATAGAATCATCTTATCTTGTGGATAGTATTTACAATTGCAATTGGCCAGAAATGTCAACTTACAATCGTAAAATTATCTTGCAATACATGCAATATCTACAAAAACCTGTAGTTTTAAAAGCTGGTAACTTTTTTAATATCGGTTTGCCAATCTATTCGAAGGTAATTAATTTCATTTAATTTTTTTTTTTTTTTTTTTTTATAATTTACACATGTTAGTTGTTGTTTTCTTTTAATTTATCTTTATTTTTCATTCTTTCAGACCATGAATAATGCCTATAGCTTTTTTGCCTTATTACTAAATATGGATGTTGAGTAAGAAGTGTTTTGACTGCAGTTGGCAGAAGAATTTTTTTAAACAGAATTTAGTTTAACACTATTGTAACACTATTAAAGCACTTTTTTGTAAATGCGTACGTGCAAGTGTATGTATTTTAACTTTAACATTTGCTTTGCTCACTGGCACTGTTATTAACATGCTGTAATTTTAAAAGCACTAAAGCTTTTAATTTTGGGTCTAAACTTTGCTAAGTTCTTTGTAAAACCGCGATCACAAATAAATTTGCTGTTAATGAAAATTGTTTTATTTTTATTGATGCTGTTAACAAACGTATTTTATTATGTTGTTTTAAAGGGTATCGCAATTCGTTTTATAAAATAAAAGCTTTTATTGTGGAAAGAACAGCAGCAACAATTTTTCTGCCAGCGTTCTCAGTTTTGGAGATTTGTCCCCAAATAGGGTGTTTTTTGTAATAGAGTGAAAATCCATATGGAATTTCTGGGGGAAAAATCATATTTTCGTGAAAATCCTCAGGTGATATTTTTGGGGGAAAGGCGCTATTTTCGCTGGGGATTTTGGTGACACATAATATATAATTATAAATGACATTTGTGCCATGGCAAGACTTATTTGCTTTCGATCCACAAAGTGTTTGCTTGATTCTATGAATTTTGTTATTCGAAACAATTTTAAATTTTTTCTGTACAAATTTTTATTCGTAAATCATAAAATTTCATACATGTTCGTACATTTGATGCAACAATTTCGTGGTGTAAAATCAGTAACGTAGATACATATAATATAACACATTATTACATTTTTTTTTTTTTTTTTTTATTGAGTGCTTAGAAAAACATGTTTAAAACCAGAAAATTAATTTGTCTATCACGATAAATCCTCTATAACCTGGGCCCTATTCCAGAAAACAACTTCAATTTACAAAACTTTCTGTTCCTCAGAACTATACAATTTGATAAGTGATAAGTTAAAATTGATAAGTGTAGTTTGCAAAGTCTTTGCAATATTTATACACTCTTTGCAATTTCTGTTCCACCTACGTTCTCTTGTGCAAAGTTCAAAATTAATATTGAAAAGTGTAATTTGCAAAAACATTGCAAATAATAATGCTGTTTCGTTCCACAAAAACTATAAATTCTGTTTTTGCAAAGCAAATTTTGATTAGTTTGCCAAAAATTTGCAAGGTAAACGATTGCTTTGCAAATTCATATTCTTATAACTAGTGAAGCTTTCAAAACGTTAAGACGTGAGTTTTTGTTCGACGATAGTGAAGCCGCAGTTAGAAGAATTTATAGAGATCGAATTAATTTTTTAAGACTACAAAAGCTTAATTTTAAAAAGAGCTTCCGTTTAAATGAAATCCAAGTTGATTTAATTTTAAATAAAATTGGGGAAAAATTAGAGCACAATACACAGCGCAGTATTGCTTTGTCGGATCAAAATCAACTGCTTCTGTGCTTGCATTGGCTCGGAAATTGTTGTCAGTACCATGGAGTTGCAGCTATACATGGTGTTGCAAAATCACAGTTTGCAGAACCATCCAAAGAGTTGTCGACGTTTCCATATACGTTTTATTTTAAAACACGCCTGTTTAGCAGGCAGCCTGTTTATCTTATTTATTAACCTTCAAAATGATATATAAACTTAAATATGTTCTAAATATAATACATGCATATGTATTTATTTGACCCTTATTCTTTAGATTGTATAATAAAATTTTCGACCTTGAGGACATATTATTTATATAAAAATTTTAATTTTTTTTTTCCAATATTTCGGCACTGGGTTGTGTTCTTTCTTCAGGACAGAACTTCAAAGATGATTAAATGCTTTGTGGAACACGTTGCACATTCACTTTGAAAAGAGAACAAGGTTTTTGCAACGAGGGCAAAGTCTTTTCAAAGAGATCAATATCTTTGCAAAACTTTGCTTACTGCAAAGTGAACAGAAACACTTATCACTTTGCCAAAAAATTAAATTTGATAAGTGCAAAGTGAAAAGTTGATACGTTGTTTCGTGGAATAGGGCCCTGCTTATATATATTTATATGGCGTTTCACTGAGTAATCCGTTAAAAATTAAAACCCTTATGCTATTACACAAAATAATATTCAAACAAGAACAAGTATATATTTTTGCCAGAATATCCTTTGCGCGTTCAGGAAGATCAAATGATATAATTCATACTAGGTATAGGAGTCAGGTTTCTGAACGTCATTTTTATATCAATTCAATCAGCCTTTGGAAGTCGCTACTACCGCCCAATAAGTGCCTTGCATTTTGAGAAACAATTACATAAATTTTTTAGCCCAAATTAATACTGCTCTTATTATGTTTGTTTTTTAACTAATTTACATTTCGTTCTTTTCTAGAAATTATTAAATTATTTTTCATAATAATATTTTTTAAATCAAAACTTTAGACTCAATAATGTAATTGCAATACAAAAAATCCAATACTATAATCATAAGATTTGTTTCTTGTTGTATTGGCAATCAAATAAATAAATACAAATGTTTCTTTAACTTCTCTAAAGAGCATAGGGCCGCCAAACTTACGTATAATCTGACTATGGCTCAGGTGTAAATGGGCTAGGTTACCGTTAAAACCATAGTATACAACTAGTATGCCGACTCTTTGACAGGTACATAACTCAATTGTCAGTGGAACCTAATTTATGTTTGTATTAGTAAGATTTTTTTAAATGTATTGGTGTATAAAACTATTTCCACCACTAAACATAGTTGCATAAAATCGTATAGCATGTGGCAAAAAAATTTTTTCCAAAATTAAATTTTATTAGTTCAATAAATTTTCAATTTATTAAATGCTGGCTGCATTTATAAACTTTTAAAAATAATGTTTGCAAAATTTTTACTCTGCAATATCGGAAAATATTTAAATAATTTACGATTTCAAATATTATTTTCATACCACAAAACGCTACTCTGCTGGCTTTAATAATATTAACAACAAAAAAAAGTTAATGTCAAATAAATTTATTTAAAAATTTTTAGTTTGTGAAAAATAAAAACATTTTGCAAAAGCAAATGAGCAAAATGTATTGGAAAAAATTATTAATTATGTGTTTGTGTCATAAAACTAATCAAAAAGTATTATAATTTTAAATTTTATTTTGGTTTTGTTGTTTTTATGTGTGTTGAATTCACACAGAACGTATGTATATGTGTGAGGGGTTAACTAGAAAATTGAGAACGCTCTCCCCAGTTGGCATACTAGTTCTATACTATGGTAAAAACTATTTTCAATTATATTTTCTTTTTTATATTTTCGAACATGATATGTGAGGTGAGTTGGCAACATAAGTGATATTCTATTCAGGCCTGCCATGTTTGCCGATTTATCGGCATTTTGCCAATTTTTTAGTCTCTAAATTATCAAAGTGTCGATTTGCCGATTTTTGCTCTAGGTATGCCGCTTTTTCGATAAACCCTCAAAACTGTTATTTTCTTTTTGCTTTAGTATAATATATTAGTTTTGGGCGACACTGAAATACTTAGTGGAAAGGAACAACTGTTATTAAGTCAGAACTTCTACTAAAGAAAAATGGGCACGAGTTATTTAATATTTGTTGGGTTAATACATTTTTATTTGAAAAAATTTTCACTATGAAGAATTAAGGACCAAAGCTAAAAGCAGAAATAATTTTAAAACCTAAAACAATTGAATTCAAATGTATTTAGGAAAATATTAAATACTTCACATTTGTGTTTAAAAATGGATAGGAACTTACAAAAGAGTAATGCTAAGCTAAATTTATATTCGCTATCAATGAAAAAAATTTAAATAAAAAAATTATTCCTCTAATATTATAACGCAATTGAGGAAGATGCATGCACTTCAGATAGCTAATCTAATGTCAGGAATTTAAGTTAATTTGCAGACTTTTTGGCAAACAATTTCTATTTTAAAAGTAAGGATATTATCGCTGCATTTCCAACAATTTTTGGTCTTTTCACATTCTTCTGCATATACCCGCGCGTGGTCTCACATACCGAAATTTTGAGCCCCTCTTTCATAGATTTTGAAGACAAAACCTTAACAAATAATTTTTTTAACTTGAAGATGCCAGGGATGCCATACTCATAAGAGCTGTGGCTTATGCAAGGTGGAAAAAATTTAGAATTCCGGAACTAAAACTTCAGTTTTCTCTAGCGAGAAACGTTGTCAACAGATGAATTAAGCATGCCAAACCGAATATTATTCCCAACGGTTTAGCTCGGCAATAGACTCTAAGCAAACTTGGAAAGCTATCCGTGAAATAGGTATTGGCAAACCTGACATGAATAATGATTGCCAAATTGATGCAAATACTCTTAACGAATCTTTTACAAGCACTCCTTCGATACAAGCGAATCTCGCCTTCTAGGATTTTTCCTCACATTCGTCGAATATTAATATTGATAACCAGTTTTTTTAGATTTTCCTATGTTTCTCAATATGATGTTATCTCGACCATCCATTTGATGAAATCCAACGCAGTGGAATTTGATAATATGCACCCAAAATTTGTAAAGATAATTTTGCCCTTGATTTTACCTTATATTACTCATTTGTTTAATACTATTATAATGTCTAGTACGTATCCGTTAAGATGGAAACATGCGAAAGTTATTCCATTACCTAAGTCAAATGGTGAATACCGACCAATAGCCATATTGTGCTATCTATCTAAAGTTTCGGAAAAACTATTGCATAGTCAAATGTTGGGATATATTAATGGACATAATTTGCTTTCTTATATGCAATCTGGGTTTCGCCGGGGTCATAGCTGTATTACAGCTCTTGCGGAGGTATGTGAGAATATACGACAGAGACTCGATAATGGGGACATTAACTTTTTAGTGCTTCTTGATCATTCGAAGGCATTTGACACAGTGGATCATCAGGTGCTCATTAGTAAACTGAGACACATTTTTCGATTTGCCAATACATCTACCAATCCCATTTTTTCTTACCTTTCGGCGCGCACACAATCGGTATTTATGAACGGCTCTTGGTCAAACTTTTATCTCTAATTAAAGGAGTGCCACAAGGCTCTATTTTGGGGCCACTTCTTTTTTCGATATATGTAAATGATTTACCTGAACAATTATCCAATTGCAAAGTCCACTTGTATGCGGATGATGTGCAACTTCGTTTAAGTAGCCCTGTGAATAGTATTGCTTTGGGTATATCATCTGTAAATACTGAAATGAACAAAATATACCTGTGGGCTTCTGTAAAAGGGCTCTGTTTCAATCCTCGGAAATCTAAGTGCATTGTTATATGTAGAAAAAGTATTGCTCATACCATTGGAACGATCATGTGAACTGTTTAGTCGGTCAGTCCTATATTAAGTTACGGGCACTATGGTTGTCACAATACTTTACCCCATTGAGGATAAGACTTTTACTTGCCAAGACATATCTGATTCCTAGTTTAATTTATGGATGTGAACTGTTTGCGAACTGTGATTCAATTAGCAAAAGAAAATTAAATACTTTATTCAACAATATTTTGAGATATGTGTACGGTCTAAGACGTTTCGATCGTGTTTCATCTGTTTCAAACAGTCTGTATGGAGTCTCTTTCAAAAATCTTTGGATAATCCGAACACTTATTTTTTTACACAGGGTGATAAACACCCAAATTATTATTTGAGAATATACGAGTTTTTCAATTCCAAAGGAAACCATAATATTATATTTCCACGGCATCAAACCTTAGTCTCCGAATGGCAGTTTTTTATTCATGCCGCTCGTCTTTGGAACCTTCTTCCACTAAATCAACAACTAAATCGTAATGCTAACAGTATCAAAATGTTTTTATATAACTTTTTTTCAAAATTATTTTTGTTTTTTGATTGAAAATGTTTTATATGACTTATATCCTTTTTAATAATTATATTTTTGTTTGTTTTAATACTATGAACCATTTTGTAATAATTATATGTATTAAAATATTCTTGTAACATTTTACGTTCCTGTACTGTAATTATAAGACACTGTCTTGTTGTACAGGAAATGAAATTAATTAATAAATAAATAAATAAGACACCAACAGCATGTTCTGTGTGGAAAAGTTAAAAAAAAATTATCTGGTACCCCTGATTCTATTACAATTTACAAAATATCTTCTCTCTCGCTCTCTCTATTTTTATTAGGGAACTACATCTAGAGACGAAAATTCGGTTTTTTTAGTTTCAGTAAATTCAAGTCTAAATTCAGGTGAATTTAACGGCCCACATATTTCTTGGGAAGACGCCCATAACACAGAAAAAACTTTCAGTAGTTTTTTATCAATAAAAAAATTGAATCAATTATTTTATTATTTTATTTTATTAAAATTATTTTATTAAAAAATTGAATCAATTATTTTATTAGTTGAAAAAGAATTCAAAATATTATTTTGATTAAATTAACATTTAAGTTGCTTTGAAATAAATTTTTAATTAAAATATTAATTAAATAACAAAAAATTTTAATTGATTTTTTCTCTTAATATAAAATAATTTAAACATGTAGAATTGTTGTTGGGGATTGTCAAAACCTGAGCTGTATTTAATGAAATCAATTAACACATTGTTTGCAATCGCAAAGTTGTTTGAAAATTTTTTTAATTAAAATCAAAAATAACATTTATTAAAAAAAAAATTCTCAATTTTAACAATTTTTAGTAGTCAATATAATCATTTTGGTACTAGGTGCAAAATCGAGCAATTGTTTGCTTTTCTGTGAAATAGGACTGTGAATGGCGCTATGATAACAATTAAATTTTGTTCGTTATTAATGTCAACATTTTTTTTCCTAAAAATAGCGGTCGTTGTCACAGAATGCACGAATTCGTGACTTTATTGCGTCAAGAATTCAGGAAATAATTGATTTTACATGATGGATGGCGTCAAGAATTCAGGAAATAATTGATTTTACATGATGGACTTTCTAGACTATTTGTTAAACATTTTTTCTTTTTGCGACTATTAACATAGAAAAATCAACAACACAAGGCCGATTTTCAATTTGAATAAAACAATTTTGTTTGGTAACATGGTTTTTCCCGTACTCAAAATTGGAATCTCATGGGATCCCTAAGTTACCAAAAGACGTTATCGACCTCGAAAATCGTGTAAATCACCTTTACGTCGTGTCAGAAACCACCTGAATTAAAAAAGTACAATAATTTCTTCTTTTAAAAGCGATAATGTATTCTTTCAGTTAACGATCCGTTTTAGATACGTACTCTCATAAATATTTCCCACAACCGCAATTTCTTCCATTCATCTTGAGACCTCAGTTTTGTTCTCCTTTGAGTTACTTACGTGTTTTTTTCTTTTTGGGGGGTTTTTCCAAAACAATTTCACAACTTTTCTCATACATATCGTTAAATTATATAAAACACCACCTACATAAGTCTAAACAATTGCCAGCTAATAAAAACTAATTAAGGTATGTATGTATGTAAATATTGTTTTGTTAACACCAAAGCCATATTCCAAATACAACATTGAATAAGGGGAAAATCCAAAAAAATAATTCGCATTCCAACTCCTAAAGGAAATTCCGTAAGTTTAATTGATTCTGCAAAATTACAATTACATGACAAAAGACGTTTTCAGCAAGCAAATATAATTGACACAAAAATTCCAAACAAATTTCAATTGGATGTCAATGAGTATTTCATTAATATTAAAATCAGATTTTCCAAATTTGTTAGAATTTCCACCTTTAGTTAATACGCCCAAAACCGTATGCAGCATTTTGAAATACAAACGCACACCTTTTTTCTAAGCATGCAACATGCTGAGCAGTCGAGTGGGTGTCAGGGACATGCAAAATTAAGAAAAGAAATTTCAAGTGGCTAAAAATTATCATGATTACACACATGCCGGTAAGCACTTTTGCACATTTTGCTTCATCGTTTTATTCTACGATACCGCAACAAAAACAATGTGTGTATGTGTATTTGAAGATTCTACGATGTTCGCCTTGGTTCTAATCTTCTACTAGGTATAACACATTTTAAACACCAGCTAGTTGTAAAAAGGGAAAAAGGACTCTACAATAACAATAATTGTGCATATTGTTGCCTGTGTCGGTATAAGAGTTGTTATTTCAGTTGCTTGGTTATTGTTGTTGCAGGGCCGGAGTAATACAAATCCAACTTAAAGGAATAAATAGTTGAGAGCAAAATAAAGAACCACTTGAGAAAACAATAGATACAGGACGACATTATAATAAAATTGTTGTTTATATGGATATTGAAAATGTGCAGCAGATAACAATAAATGCGTAATACACTGCAAGAAAATGTGAAATACGAATTTAAACCTTTTTTTATTTCAGATAAAAATTAAAGAATTTGTTGCCATTTTCATTCCATCTATATGGAGTCCAAACAACCAATTTTTAAAAAATATTCTACATGTATTTTTCATTCATTTCTTTAAATGTTATTTGTGATAATTTTCTTACCTTTAAATGCCCCAGATATAGTGATCTCAATGGATCTAAATTTTCAGTGCAGGTAATATCGCTTCACCACCTAAGCAATGGATATGCATTGATCTATTGCAACATTTGTGTAAATTGTATGCACATAAGGAATATTTAAATGCATTTTTTTTTTAATAAATTGTTAAGGGGGCACGAAGAGAAACGACATCTTTAATATGGTCACCTCCAACAAAACTGTGTTAAACGAATACTTTTCAAGCGCATTGTGATTAATTTAATCTTATTCTGGTTAAATTAGTCGTAAATCAAGGATCCATAATCGTATTATTGTTATCCCCGAACATGTAATGGTTTATAATAACCAGGGAAAGCATAATGATGTAATTGCATGAATTTCCTTGTGCGACCAATGAAGGCAGAAACAATATATTAATTCGTTTTAGAGCTTTTTATAAATTTTGACATGGATTTGTTAGTGCATATTTTTGCATATTTTACTCTTACAGCATTTTTTTGCATAATTTAAAAAAAAATTACGAGAGAGCATTTTTGCTGCATTTTTTAAGTTTATAGCGCACATTTTGCAGTTTTGAGGCATATTTTGATACATTAAATTGTTGTAGATGCTTACAAGAGATTTCGCAGAAAATAAATTTTTTTTCAAATTTCTGGTTTTTCTGTTTTAAACATCTATCTGTATACCAAAATCTGTAAGCAAAAATTAAGGATAAAGCAATTATATACGTTTTTGGGGATGTAAAACATAGAAATCTGGACCAATTTTTTTAGTAAATCGACCGACTCAGAATCACTTTTTAAATTGATCTAACTTGTTTTTTTTTTAATTTGGTTTTTTTCTTTCTATCCTCTTACAACTACAATTCGTGTTGGATGAAACCAACCAATTGTAGGGGAATGTAAGAAAGAAAAAATTGACGGTTTATTGTTGTGACTTTGTTGAAGCTTTGATATTGTTACATTTAAGACCTGAGTGTTTTAAAATTCTTATTCACTTTATGGTCTTATTTGTTTAATATTTTTAGCTTTTCTAAAGTATTTGGAAAAAGTTTCCTGACGAGCTGGCCTAAGCAACCAGCGAAATGCGCATAGAAACTAGCTTTCCCACAACAATAAATTTCAGTGTTTTCATTCAAAAATTGGGATTATTAGCACATCATTAATAAATGAATTAATTAATAAAATATTTCATTCCCGAAAATAATTTTTGATAATGATCTAACGATGTCCATCCGTCCGTCTGGCTGGTTTTCTGTCCATGTTAACTTTGTGTGCAAAATACAAGTTGCAATTTTGTACATAATTTTGTCATATTTGGTAAATACATTTTAATTGTACTAAGGACAAAGTCTATGTAAATGGTGAGAATCGGTCTATAATTTCACACATTAACCATAACAACTTCTTTCTAAACTAGACTTTTATGTCCGCAAACCATCTAATGATGTTGGTATTTAGATTAAATACGTCGCAAAAATATTTTACTGCAAATTTAATTATTTTCGAATCGACTCACATTTGCCCAAACCTCCCATCTATCATTAGCTTTAACTTCCTTTTAAATTTTAACATTAATTAATAATTTAGCGACCGTCCCTGAAATCAATTTAGTTTCGTATGGTGGTTATGTATATCTAGATAATATTCGCCACAAATAACTCTCATATCAATTTTAACCTCATAATATAACTTTGTTTTTGTAGGCCATGACTTCGTTTCTTTTCCAAATAGGGTAAAATCTCGAAAAGTTGTCTGTAAATACTATGGTGGTGGGCTTTACCAACTAAAATTTTAGGATTGTATTTTTTTAAATGCAAATATTTTTAAATTGTTGAATATTTTGTTTTGTTTTTTGACATATTTTTAACAATTTTCAGGGCATATTTTCGAGTTTTTACTGAGTAGTTAATGCGCATAAAACGCGTTTTTTAGAGCATATTTGTGGTTTCCCTGATAATAACAATCATCCATATCGTGGTTGGCGAATTTAAAATACGCCTGCGACTGTTTGGTAATAGATTAAAGGATATAAGTTCACGTTCTTTTTAATCTATTACCAAACAATCGCATTATTTTAAATTCGCCAACCAAGATAAGGGCTAATAATTTGTTTGCAACCAATAATTGCTTAGTTTTAAATTGAGAATAACATTTTCCTTTTTCAAAGATAATATAAATAATATGGCTGCCGGTGACAATATTATGGTTAAGGTAACCATTATATGTTTACAAAATTTTCATTAAAATTGTTTTGTTGTGCCCATATCGTACAATGTGATTTCTTTATGTGTGAGATTAGGCTAAAACTACGTCAATCACATCAGACCCAAAACTATTGATATCATAAACATTAAAAATATTGGATGATTTAATTTATGTTAATTGGCTTAGTTCCAACTTCATCCAATTTATTCCAAATTTTCTTACATATATCGTACGAACTATTTTTCATTCCTTGTTTTTTCTGAGTGTATTCTTACGAATGCGTGCAAGCAACTTTAGCTCTAAAGAAGTGTATACGTTAAAGCCTGGCTTACAAAAAGATTTTACTTAATAACCACTTGAAAATTTTATGACGGTACCAAATTTTCCAAGGCGTAAAAATCTCTATGAGGTCGAACAATAAACAACACTTGAAATCACTGCGGGGAGAAAAGTAATTGATGAAGAATATAAGACCGCTCTATTCCTCTACAACAACTAAAACATAATAAACATAATACCAGAGGTGCGAAGTTTCTTTGAATTCATATGCAGTTATATAAATCTCAAGGATTTCTTTCGTTTCTTTTGCTTTGATACTTCCAAAAGAGAAGAATGAATTGTTGCTTACCTGCACAATGGACACAAAAAATAATAGAATTAACAACAACAAAGCCACTAAACAAGAAAAAAAAAGAAAACATTCACGACCTATAAGTGTCATAAAATGTTAAAGATAAACTCTCAAGATCGATTATATACAACACTAAAGGCAACAAAAACAAGAATAGTAAAGTAGGTAAATAAATTTATGGGATACAATAGTAAACACTTGCTCTTTTAAAAAAGACAACAACATAAATTACATGCTTACATTCGTACTAGAGGAAAGAAGAGAAGAAGAAAAGGTTTCGCGAATTGGACAACGCTAACTCTAAGAACTAAATCCAACACAACAGCCTGTGTACTCACAAGCTGGGATATTTTGAAATTTTAAACAATGAAGCCAACATTCGAATTTCAAAAAGGGAAACATGTATGCAAGGCAGTGATACGGACGGACAGATAAGATAAAATACGAGGCGCTTTTAAAGATTTAAATGAAAGTAAACAATGAAAGAATTTCAAGTATCATAAAATTTATACTAGACTTAAAAGCGCCATGGTTAGACTAACAGACAGACAAACAGACTCTGGGTACTTGATAATTCTTGAAATGAAATCAACAACAACAATAACGTAAAAAGGAAAAACTCATAAAAATATATACTTTTGTATTTGTGTTGTTGTAGTTGTTTATGTTTAAATCTCTTTGCTGTAGTTGGCAACCTGTTAAATGTAATAATACGATGTATTTTGAGGTTGAATTTCAAGTGGCTGTAATAAAACTTCAATGAGAGATTAACATGTAGGATATAGAAATAAAAATGTTTACTGCATCTTTTAAGGAATGTGGATGGTTCGCTGGTTGGTTGGTCGGTTGGTTGTTTGGATGTTTGGCTGGTTGTAGGTGACCGAAATAAAAAGAAGAGAGAATAACAGAAATGACCTTAACAAATTAATTTTTAATTTCCTGGAATTAAAGGTGACAAAATCAGGTTATTTATTAAGAAATTTATTGTATAGATTATTATTATCGATTTGAAAAATTTAAAAGCAATGGTAAAAAGGTACAAATATTTTAAATGAACCAGTTTTTGGAGTACTACAGTTCTATAAAGTTTTAAATCAAAGTTAAAATTGGAAAGGAATCGTTTATTATTTATATATATTTATAGTCTTATGAACCATTCATAAATTTAAGTTGATCAAAAGCGTTCCGTTAAAACAATATTTTGGTATAAAAATAATACAACTTAATTAAAAAAAACACTCCCGATTTATCTCTGAAACAATTACATTTTAATTAAATCTAAGCTATTCAGTCTATATAATTTTCAAAAATAACTTTCCGATTCGATTTAGCGATGTCCGTCCGGCTGGTTGCCTGTCCATATAAACATTGTGCGCAAAGAACAGGTCGCACTTTTGAAGATAATTTTATCGGTCCATAATTTCGCATAGCCCCCATACAAGTTTATTTCCGTAATAGAATATTGTGCTGGTAGGTCTTAAATTAACCATATGTAGGTCCCATATAAGCCCCCATCCTAAAATCACTTAAAGGCAAACAAATTTCATATACCTAGACAGAGTTATCTAAATATGTAATATTCGGCATAAAGAACTTTTATATGAATCTTAACCGCATAGCATAATTTTGTTCTGGCGGGTCCATGATTGCCCATGGGTCGCAAATGGGGTACACTCTTGAAAACTAGTTTTTAAATACTGTGGTCTAGGGTAGGAAATGGTCGAGTTTGAACGACTATTTATCCCACTTGTTTTATTTTTCATTACGCCCTGTCTAAATCGGATTTCCCAATTGCAAAGCGCTGTCGCCGCGCTATTTCAGTTTGCTTTTTACAAACTGTATGAGCATGTGAATGATTGGCAAATAAAGAACGCTTAGGGCTCTTTTAAAGGTTGGTCTGTAAAAGTAAGTAAGTAATTTGAAACTCCTGAATTTAAAATTACTATGTATTTATTAAATTGTATTCACCATAAAGATACTTAAATAAAAGCATTCAATAAAAAAATGGAATTTTTTCACCTTTCCAAGAGTTTGAGCAACAAGAAAAAATAAGGTCTACGCTTTTCTTTAGCAATTTATATAATATTTGGAGTAATGATTAGATTTAAACAGTATTTAACCCTAAACACATTACGTAAATAAAAAAAAAAAAATAATGGATCATATTTTTTCAATATTTAACTTAAAAATACTTTAAACTTTTTTTAGATCTACTAAACTTTCTGAACATCCATCGTTAATTAGTCAAAGCAGGAGTAACTTAATACTTAAATATTTAATTTAGTAACGGTTTTATGAGGCAATGAACTTCTTTAAGGAAGTCTAGTTAACAAAATTCTCAGCGTAGCAGCTCAAAGATTAAATTTCAAATTGTTCAATAAAACTATAAATCTCTAAACGAGACAGTTTTCCACTACATGTGTATTTTATATTGTGTAGTACAATTTCTAAAGGAGGCTATGTTTTCAACATTCAAAGACAAAATACAAAATAGGTCAAGGAAAAAATGTTAAATATATTTAAAATCGTTTTAAAAATTATAATTAAAAAACCGTTATCCATTTTTTTAAATTCAATGAGTGGTAAGGTTTATTTACCCATGTGCTTGGAAAGAAGAAGTAGGTATGTGTAATTTAGAATTTTTTCAAAGCATTTCGTTGAAGTTTTGTGTAGACATCAGACAGAACTTTTTACTAATAAAGAGATAAATAGTTGGAAGTATTTATGTAAAGACGAATGAATAAAAAAACAAGTTTGGCTGCAATCAAAAAAATCATAAACTGACGTCATTATTAAATGAAATGAAACGTAAGTAAATTAATCATGTAAATGTGATGGGCATTCTAATAAGTTTGTTAAATATTTAGAATATGGTTATTGTTTGGCGAAAGTATGTGGAATGGTCATTAAGGACTATGGTTTATTATGGTGCTATCGCCATAAAATGAACTTTAAAGATGTTTGTACTTGTTTTTTTTTATTATATATATATATATAAAATGTCCTTCGGTTCCATAGGAAAACAAAGTACCACAACGACATCTATCCCTTCGGTCATATTTGATGCAAGATGATTGAGTTCTCTTCAACGGAGGTCGCTTTGACTATTTTCTGAATCAGTTGGCGTCTCTCGGTGTGCTTAGGGCGCCCAACTCTGCGTGAGTTACTATGAGGATTTCAGTCTAAAGCATTTTTTTTATGTCGTCATGTGATCTCCAAAGCTTGTGACCAATCCAGCGCCATTTACTACCAAGAACCTCTATGTAGCTTGGGCTTTAGCGGGTTTGCTCCCATAGTTGCGTATTGGAGATGGTGTAAGGCCAGAACATTCTTAACATCCTTCGAAGACTGCGGTTGATCCAGGCATTCATCATAGCATTAATATCGTGCGATGTCTTATTCCTGGAGAAAAGATTTTACCTAAGAATTCAAAAGGCTGATCTAAGTCCCCGTCGAGATTTCCGTAGACTTCCATACGGGTCGTAAAATAGCCAACGACTTATTAGCCTCTTAAATTCTATATCATCTCTGCAAACGCCAGTTTTTGTTAGTATGCTGCCAAGGTATGCACTTTTTCCAGCTCAACACTCTGTATTCGGAATTTGGTGTTGTTACAGAGTGTTAAACCGTATTAGCTTACTCTTCTTCATGTTTATTATTAAACCGGCTTTTAAAGCATCGATCTGAAGGCATTAGAGTTAAGCTGACATGTAGCGATAACTGTGCCTGCTGTATATATCATCAGCATAATCCAGACTCTCTAGATGTTGATTAAGCACTTATTCTATATCTCTATTTGCTGAAGAAGCATTACGTACGATGATGTCAAGTACAATATTAAATAAAAGGGGAGACTACATTCTTGTCGAACAGCATTTACCACTTTGAAATTGTTGCTTAAAGCGTTGTCGTGGACAAATCGGCATTTTACATCTCTGTATAAGGATTGTATTATAGTAATAATATTTAGGGTCACACCTTTACAGGCAAGTGCGTTCTATATTGCGTTGTGGCTCCGAGTATCGAACGCCTTTTCAAAGTCTACAAATATTATGCATAGAGAAGATCGCTATTCGGTGAAAAGGTCGAGGATTATACGCGGACTGTTTATGGCGTCCTCGCAGGATTTTTGTGGGCGGAATCCAGCCTGTGCTGACCTAAGATAGGGGGGTACAGCATCCGATACACTTCTGTTTATAATGTGCGCAGTGTTGTGATGCCTCTCCAGTTTGTACAGTCACTAAGGTCACCTTTTGTAGGGATTTTAAGATGGGAATCTAGTTCGTAAGTGCTCCAAAAGTTCTCTATATGTAGTGTCAGCAATTGCACCGTTACTTTAGGTTCCGCTTTGAGCATCTCTGAGACAGCGGTTTCATCAAGATGCTTTGTCTCACTGGGTGTGCATTACAAGAACAGACACGGGATTTGTTGTGGTATTGGATAGCAGTCTAGAGTAGTGCTGTCTCCATAATTCCAACTGCTCGCTTCTGGTGGTACATAATACTCCTTTGCTGTTCCTCAGTTGTTTGTTGCTCATAAGTTTTCTGTAAGTCAGTTTTTTGGAATACAGTATAGATCTTTGAAGCTGAGTTCTTCACCGGCTTTTTGTGCAACAACTTGGCCAAAAAAAAATAACAAACATTACTAGCAAGTTCTTTATGCCATCGTCGTTTGTCCTTTCTAGCCCTCCGATTCACTAATTTATCATGTTTGCTTGTAGGCATCTTTTTATGTTTTCTTCTCTCTACGAGTTCTTACTGCATTTTGCTTCGTCTTAATTTCTCTCCTTTACATGATTAGTTTCCACGCACTTTTTCGATTACTACACGTATACATGTATAAGGGGTTAAGGATTATAAGGTTGTTGCTTAGGACTTATAAACCATTATAAACATAGTGATACTTCATTAAAGCGAGGTTTAAACTTACATAAAAATTATCTATGCCAAATCTTATTTCGATAGCTACTAGGGTATTCATCCGGCTAACTGTTTATCGGTTAACCGATTAATTACTACCCGATTAACGGATCGGTTAATTTAAAATTGACTATTTTCGATTAACGATTAAGCCGGTTAATTTTAGTCGATTAACCGATTAACCGATATAACAAAATTTTTAATTTTTTGTAGTATAATAACATATTTTTTTGAGTTTTTAATTATTTTTTTCTTCTCATATATAAAAGGTATGTGTTTAGAAAATATTTTTTCATACCAACAAAGAACGTGTTCAGTGATCTTCTTTTAAATAACTGTTTGCTGTAAACAGCTTTTTGTTTCACGTAGATACTTTTTATATGCATGCGTTTTGTTATTTGTTTCTTCTCATATATTTTCATATCAATCTTTTAACAGAATTAACCGAAACAATTAGAAGTGTTAAAATTTTTAAAAAATTAAAACAGGACTCTAATAAAATAATGGATGATTTTATGATTTCAGAAATCCAGGGAAAGGACTGAGAAATTAGATATTCTGTATTATGGGTTGCTTTCGATTTTTTCAACATCTACGATAAGTGAAAGAATTTTTTCCAATTAAAGTTTTATCAAAACTGAAAAAAATATCGCTAATTAAATGATCTTACAGTTTATTTTTTAATTAATAGATAATATGTATTAATTAAAATAAATTTATTACATACATACAGCTGCGGTCAAAAAAATAGCACCAGGTTATAAAGAAAAGTTCTTCGTTACATATTTTTAAATAGGTCAAACTAATTTCATTGAATACTTTTCATAAGATACTTTCAGGACTGTCAAACAATATTTAATAAAAAGCAATTGATTAGGTTTTTTATTTGATATAAAATTTTTAACTTGTATAAAACAACTTAAAAACAAAATAGCACTACAGCTCTTATTCTATTAAAAATAAGTACTTAAAGTAAAAATAAATTAAAGATTTTGAATTCTGTTTTTTATGATGTCTTCTCATATTGAAATTAATATTTTGTTGCGTGCCCATTATTACCTTTCCTTCTAAATTCTGTTCTAGATTTGCTGAACTGCCACCCAAAGGGTTTCGTTACTTGTTGGTTGCATTTGGGATACTCCCTTCTTTATATCTGTCCATAAGTTCTCGATTGGATTTAGAGCTGGGAACTCAGCTGTCCACTCCATAACGTTTATGTTATTGTCCTGAAACCACTTTTTGGCAAGTTTGCTGGTATGCTTCGGGTATTGTCTTCCTGAAACACCCAACCATGCGGCATTTCCTTAGAAACATATGTTAGCATTACTTCCTGGAGGATATTAACTTTTAGTATCTTATCCATGATTGTTCTGATCCAATATATGGGTCCTACCCCATAGTAGGAAAAGCACCCCCCTACCATAATGCTTGAACAACCATGTTTAACGGTTTTCGTTGTGAATTTGGGATTGAATTCAGCGTTCAGGGGGTCTTCTGACGTAAGAACGCGATGCTTTGCCTCCAAATAAAACAACCTTGGATTCATCTGTTCAAAGAACATTGCTCCAAAACTCCAAACGTTTTGCAACATGCTTACGTGAGAGCAGGGGCACTTTTCCGGGACAACAACATGTCTCGCAGTCTCAGACGAATAGTTTCAACACTTGCGGTCGCACTAAGCTCCTTTTTTAGTTCTGTAGCTGACATAAACGGGGTCTTCTTGCATTGTCTGACCAAACGCTTAACCATTAATGGTGGCAAAACTTTATTGCGACCACGTGTTTCCGACTTTTGAGTAAATTTTATTGTATTTACAATCATCACACTAAACTAAACTACAGTGTAGTTTTTGATGCTGAAACGTGAAGAGCTATTATTCCATTTTTTGTAGTTTATTAACCATTCCCTGATGATGATATTCAAAGAATATCGAAATATTGGAAGCAAATAAACAACATTTTACATACAACAGACCTCGAGCTTGAGTATTTTCATTTAATATTGAATTTTAAAGGTCGAATAAAAATATAACTTAAAAGAAAAAAAAGTTATATATTAACTTTAAAAACACTTTTCAGCTTACCCTCGTAATAAAAATAAACATATGTGTACAAAAAAAGTATCTAGAATAAAAGCAATCGCCGGTTGGGAAAGAGAGACAGTACGTACAACAACATAAGCGATCAAAGCATTATAACGAAAGTTATTGAAAATAAAAAGAGCAGCCGGTTAAAGCTTATTATTGTGCTCCATGTTTTGGTTTTTATTTACTTGTTGCAGTTTATTATTGTGGGGATTGGGCAGACAGACGACGCTCGCTCTTTGTCTCTCAATTATACAGGTTGAGATTTGGTGGATACTTTGTGATTATTGTTTGTGTTTTTGTCTGTGTTGTTTGTTTTTTCAATACAATTTTTTACTGTCTTGTAGGTGATAAAGCACCACAAACATTTTTTATAATTTTTTTCATGTCGCGGGCAAGCAACAACAACCACAGGGCTTAACGAACGTACGGTACGTCGGGCTGATGGACTGAATGGCTGGTTGTGTATATTGTAAATAAAAAAATAGTTCTCGATAAATGTAGTCGTCTGTAGACTCTCAGTTTGCTCGAAAGCTTCGTAGAATAATGTCGTGACAGAATTTTAAAGAAGAACAACAGTGAAGTGAATTGAAAAAGGTCCGTTCACAACCGATATTTTTTCAGTGAGTTCTGAGATGGCAATAAAAGCATGAAAGGCAACTATAACAATAACGAAAAAGTAACACGAAAAAAGAAACAAACAATTACTTAAACTGAATGGAAAATGAAAAAAATAACACGAATGAATTAAAAAAAACAAAATTTTATTCTTACTTATTTGTTTATTGTGTTATTTGTTGTAGTTCTTAATCTTTTTGTTGTTGTTCTTAATGTTTCACAAGTTCTGTTTGATTATTTAAACAAAAACCGAAAAGAAAATAAAAATAAAATTTAAAAGTTACACAAAATTAAGGAGAGAATAAAAAATATAACTCGTTATTGTCACACACAAACCTACGTAAATACATTTTGAAGTGTTAAAATATGTGAGGACCAGTGTTGCCATTTTTAAGGCTGTTCACCAAACTGGATTGTTTAAACAAAACTGCTATATGAAACCTCTTAAATATAAACCCAAATCATAAACAGTTGGAAGGTCTATTAGAAAACAAACATTTAAGCATTTTTTATAATATCGTTTTGATATTTATTTATTTACATTTATTTATATGTATAAACGTGTTGTTCGTCTACAAAATGCGACATTGAATCAATTTCCGTCATTAAAATTTCACTGACGTCCTCAAAAATTTATAAATTATCAAAATAAAAATTTTTTGCATACAATTAGAATTTCTATATTTAGGTTAAGAAAAATCTTTACGTAGTATGAGTTGAGTAAATTTTTTGCCAAATAAACAATTTTTTAAATATTTATTCTATTTAAATATTTGTTTCAAAGAAAACAAACCACGTCAAACCATTTAAAGTAAAATATAAAATGTGTGTATGCATTACGTGGTAATAGAAACAATTGTACATATTCCTTATAAGTAAACCATCTAATAGGTATTAAATAGTCCCAATTAAACTATCTAAAGCTATGTTCACACCCATTAAATATTTGACGTGCAAAAGGTTTGGCTAGATCAAACATCATTTAACAGTTTCTAAATTACATAATAGTAAATCAATAGAAATTGTTAAAAAAAAAATGAAATGAGGCCAATGTTTGATCAAATTACTGGTCATGCTTTTTTGGATTTTTTTGTCAAATATTTCTTAGGACTGAACCTACCTTAACCTATTTGTTATTATTTGTTGCATTTTAAAAATATTTTTCCCAAAGGATTATCTTCTTCCTCTTTTGAAATATATCTTCAAACCGATTAAAGATGTAAAATATAATATTACTTTGGCATAGTTTTTAATATAAAAACTTAATATATTGCGGCAATATTACCTTAAGCAAATGTGGAAACTCTGTAGTAATTTGTTTATATCCAAGTAACATAGGTACTTTAATATTTGGGTTAACATTTGAGTCCAGAGAAAATTATTCTGTTAATGGCTTTAAACGGTCGTTACATACCGTACGTGATAAATTTTTCTCTTATAGTATTAACAACGTATGAAATATATTTTTGATAAATCTATGTATACAAAAACTTAAAACAAACAAGTAAGAAATTATAGTCGGGCAAGCCCGACCATGTGATACCCTACACCATAATATTTTAAAAACAAATTTTTGAGAGCGCACCCTATTTTCGACCCATGGCCAATCATGATAGCCAGAACAGAATTATGCTATGAGGATAAGATTTATATAAATCTATTTGTGCCGAGTATGGAAGGGGGTTTGTATAGGACCTATGGTTAATTTTGGACCTACCAGCACAACATTTTGTCATGACATAGTACCTATCGTAAAAGTTATTGTCGCCAATTTTGTTGTCAATACCAATATTTATAAGGAATTTATGACATTAAAAGCTATTTTCGGGAGTTGTATTTGTATGGGTGCTATAGTCAAATATGGACCGATTTCAATACTATTTTGTTAGATGTATCAGATTGCAATCAGCGTTACCGTTTGCCCGACTAAAGTCGCAATTTGACCCTTTTTAGGAGGTCTACGACTTCTTGTGAGACTTTTTTTATTACCGACTTTTGCGACTTTTTAGTTTTGTTGCGACTTTTTACCCTTTTTTGTTAAGGTTCTCACAAGCAGCATTTAATTTGCAGTAAATCGGTTAAAAAAATTCGTTAAAATTTTAAAGCAATTCACAGATTTTGGAACATCTTCAGAGACATCGAAAAAAAAACCGAATAATAATAGATAATTAAAAAAAAATATATATATATATAAATAAGAAACTTGAAATTTGTGTCTAAAAATTAAATTCGTGCTTAAAAATATGTAGATAATGCCAAAGACTAATTTGCTCAGATAAGTCCAAGAATTTAATGTTTTAATTGTTGAATTTTTAGTTGAAAACGACGGTAATCATAAAAAAAATCTGTTTGTATAAATGCACAATTGTTAGTCAAATTTACGAAGTTTGTGTTATTGAATTCTAATACAAATTTTGACAGTTCATTTGCGAGGGCGTACAAATATACTGTTTGCCCAGGTTGCGAGACTTTTAAGCGATATCATGAAAACTCTTATGCAAAAGAGGCTTCTGAAAATAAAAAAGTGAAACTGACTGTTTTGTTTAATTTTTTTTTGTTTTGTTATGCTTTTTATTATTAAAAAAAACGTTAAAAAAAAGATGTTCAACTTTTATTTTCTCAAACGACTTTTTTGTGCGACTTTATTTTTATGAAACTACCTTTTGTGCGACTTTTCCAAAATTCCTAGCGGTAACCCTGATTGCAATAAAATAAGTTTGGCCCAAATTTTAACTTAATACCAACATAATAAGATGATACATTCCTACGTCACGACCTTCAAAAGCATATAAAATTTTTATTATACCAATTTAAAAAAATTCCGATCACTATTTTTTGCAACATATATCTTGCTTTGAACTATTTGTTTAAATTTTTATTTTTTTAGTCAAAAAAAATTGCCAAAAAAATTAATAGATCACAGATAAAAATTATTTCCGCCGAAAATATAAAAATCTAAAAATAATTATCATATTTTTGAGTCTGAACACAATGTAATGATTAAATATTGCGGTGCGGTTTTTCATACGATTTTGAAGTAAAAAGCCGTAGTGCGGAACGGCATAAAATTAAAATCTTTTTTATTTTCATTGCGGACTTTCTTATTCTGTCAATTTTTGACACTCTTTCTGATGTTGCCATAGCAATCATGTTCACAACACTATTGTAAACAAAAAACATGATTTTGAAGTTCATAAATTCTTATCATATCATATACAAATTTAAAAAATATATCAACAGAAGAAGAAAAGACTGTCTCTATAATTTGCGGTCGGAAAGTTACAAAAACTTCCAGAATAAAAAAAATTTGTGGTGCAAAATTGGCAAAGATGTTGGCAGGAAAGTGGCAGCTTGTATTGAGAAACACTCATTCTTGTTGCTAGATGAAAATGCTCCTCATCCTGGCTTTCAATCTGCTGCAAGCATGTTTTAAACAAACCAATCCGAATCCCTTGGTATATTAACGGGTCTTACCCACCATCTCCTGTTAGTATGTTTCGTGGTTTATAATTCCACATATAAATCAAATTAACAATTTTTTTAATAGCTTAAATTTTTTTATTTACTGCCATTACAAAATATTTAACACAAACAGTAAATTTTTACAAAATTTTATAAAAATGTATGCACAAATAAATTAATAAAAATGTAAACAAACAATGACAAATATTGCCGACGCCGTCTTCCGTTATTTTATGTTTATTTTTCTCTCCCGCAACGAGTAATCGCACCGCACCGGAAACATTGTGTTCAGACTCATTATTTTTGTAATAAATGTCATAATTATTATGGTCTCTGAGAATAAGTTGTTTTGTTTTTCTAAGTCTTGCATATTTTACCAATAATGACACAACTCTAATTTTATCGGCCGTATAAAAAGTTTTCCATTATTACAACTTTACTTTAACCTAAAGTGAGCGATAAGTTAAAGGAAGGACCGTCACATCTGGTAGGTAAGTGTAAAGTTGTTATAATCTTACACTTTTTATACGGTTAATAATAATCCTTTTTTTTGCTATCGGTAAGTTGTGAAAACGGACCTTAGACAAATATGAAATAGAAATTGTTTGGCATTTGGAGTATACCCGCAGTATCTTACTAGGATTTAACTAGACCCTGATAATCTGCTTCAGCACAAAAACTTGCTCCGTCTTTGAACAGTTGCATTTTACACTTACGATGCTGACTGTACGGAAAGACATAACTTATTCGATTCAGAAAGTTATTCTAAATTAATCGATGGTTACAGCAACTACGCTATGTTTATTGAAATAAAATATTGTTGTCGTAAACAAAAAATTGTTATTTTTATTGAATATCACCAATATTTTAGTTACTGTAAACATTTTAATGATTATCGCAATTATAAATTTGAGTATGGTTCACTGAAAAATAATTATTTTTCTTACAGCTAAACATTGGTAACTTTGAAAACGTATTATATTAGTAACAATCATTTAATGATATTTAATAAACATTATACCATATTAAGATAACATACGACTATATTATGATTACTGTAATCATATTTCGAATCATAATATGATTTTTTCAGATTCATTGCAAGTAAGACTGGAGTGGTTATAGTTCTCATTCGCTTTACATTTTTATTTGCATAATATTTTTAGCTTTTTTTAGCTTTGGAAAAAGATTTCCAGATGATCTGTGTATATGATTACTTTTAACCATAACATAATCACTTTGTATCATAATATGATAACTTCTAAACCTATTATGATTAATATGATAAAAGTATATTATAATAATAATAATTATAATATGATGTAATAAAAACAAATTATGATTAAGGGAAAAATATTATGATATAATATTACGAAAATATTTGGTCATAATATGATATATTATGATTCTAATAATAAGCATAATATGTTTTGACGACAATCATAAATCTTATCATAATATGTTGCTCTTAGAATATGTTTACCACAACCATATTTTTTCTCTGCGTGTGCACAAATTCCCTTTAAAATAAAAACTAACATATCTACACATACATATGTATGTATATATATGCGGCAACTCTGGAATATTTATTTGATATTTTGTTGTCGTTGCTTACTGATTTTGTTGTCACTGTAATTGTTGGTGTTGTTGCTTTTATTGTTGATGAGACGACGACGGACTACTGTTTACTAATGAATTTATTTATACATTTATAAAAATGAAGCAACAGCACTCATACTTGACAGCAAAACAAAAAAAAAAATAAAAGAACATATAAGCGTATGAATAACAATAAAAACAACGACCACTACACAATTGCAATAGTGAAAACAAAACTCTTAACTCAGCACTTTATACGAAACGTTTTTGTAGTAGTTATTGCTGGTTGCTGCTGCATAATCAAACTTAATACACTTATCCGTCATTTTACACGGTACTCTGTTTTAACGTTTGCTTGTCGTTATTTTTTATGTTTTTTGCTACTAAATAAAGTGATTTCATAATTTATTTAATATGGGTCTGTTCAATTAGTATACTTGCTTAATTTAATTGTTTTGAACTTTTTTGCACCTTGCTATTGTCAATAAATTTAATAAATAAATATATTTATAATATTATTCGTTGTTTTTTCTTTACATACCTATAATTTCAAAAAAAAATTATGAAAATTTATTTTTAAGACATTTTCAAAAGTTTGTTTTGTGAAGAAAAACATAAAACATCTGTTTTTTGATTTATCTTACAAGTAAAAATTTTACTTGCAGAAACTTTTTAACACATTTTTGTCTCTCAAATTTTTACATTATAAACTTTTCGGTCGCTGAGCAGACCTTTATTTCTCTAATTTCACGTTAATTAAAAAAATAAAAATGTGGCTCGTTTTCGTATTACGCTCGTTTATGCGGATTTCTCAGAAACATATCTAACGTGTTGAACGGGGGATACGTGTACGATTATTTCGTAAATATCATGACAATTTTTTTCGAGTTTAATTTTTTGTTTATCTTGAATTTCTTGCACCGATAAAATGCAAAAACAATGCAAACATATATTTTAAAAGAAACAACAACAACAAATACATCAGCAACAGCAACAGTATTAACAAAAACAAAAATTAAGCCGATACGTTACAATATTCACTACTCCACTCGATTCCAATTCACTTCACTCGTAGGCAGACGTTCCAAACGTAGACGTTTAATAATAAAAAATTAACATTCCTGAATTTCGTTTTGTATTCGTTGTCTTGTTGTTGGTCTTGGTCGATGTCGTACTTCGTAGAGAAAAAAACATCCATAAATACTATAAATACAATCGGTTTGAATACGTTTCTAGTATTATGGTTGGTTGTGTTTACCAGTACGTGCGCTTGAATGTTCCAATACTGAACAGTCAGTTTCAGTATGGGTGAATTGGTATTTAAGATTTACTCGAAGATTGTAGTTTTTTTCGCTTTTTGTTATTATTTTGCTTTATTATTATAGTGTTAGTTTGCATTAGTATTTGGTCGAACTTGTGTTCAGTTGGTAAAGTTGCCAGATTTATATATGTGAGGTAATAAAATTAAAAAGTAAACCGAAAATCGAAGACCTTTTAGAATAAATATTGAAACTTA
This sequence comes from Pollenia amentaria, assembly GCA_943735925.1. Lineage (NCBI taxonomy): Eukaryota > Metazoa > Arthropoda > Insecta > Diptera > Polleniidae > Pollenia > Pollenia amentaria. The sequence continues at coordinate 189,197,937 of OX031008.1, read as the reverse complement.
AGTAAGAATTTCATTTTTAGTAACCTAGTAATCAAACTAGGTGGCATTAGTGGCCAAATTAAGAACGAAAAAAAACAATAACAAAAGACTGATCTTATTATGCAAGGTCACTGACCAAAATTTGTCAATGTTTCACAATTCTACTGTAGATAAATTATTAAATAAAACGAATATAGAACTTTTTAAAGCTTAGAATAATTTAATTTAATTTAAAAATAATTTAGAATTAAGAAAGCTTTTTTGTAAAATCGTTTTTTATTGTTAATTGAGAACCTTGAATTCAAAATTTTTATGAAAAGGCGATAGAACTAATTTCACTTGTGAAAGTTCCTTTTGCGTTTGAAAAGAAATTTCTGCGAAAATACTGTCAAATTTGGCACAAAATGGCACGTTCTTCACCATTGTTTTTTTAATTATGGAATAAGGCAAGTCAATTTATGATTTTACAAGATATTTTAAGTTTTTCCTGCATTCTATAAAGAACCGACTCACACTTGATAAATGCTTTTAGTTATTCCTAAACTTAAGAAAATCAAACCAGATGTGTTTACCGTTGACAGCTATTCGGCTTTGAATTCGGCATTTTCCTATAAAAATGGGTTTATAACGTAGTCATGTAACGATAAAATATTGTAAAGCTGACAACTATAATTTTCACTTATAGGTTGGGTAATAAATATTTATTAGAGGCCTCAGTATTTTAAATTTATAAAATTCCCTAAAATTCAGAGTGTCGCAATTCCAGTAGACAGCTTGGAATTGACAAATTTTAATATTTTATTACTGATCAAAGGTTTTCCAACTGACATAATAACATCCAATCAAATCAGATATACTCGGAATTTAAGGCATAACAGCCTGACGTACAGTGTGGTTTCTATGCTTAATGTGGAAATGAATTCGTAGACTTCCCCTGTTTAAAATTTTAGATTTTTTTGGTCAATTAAAGAGAAGTGTTAGGCGAAAAATTGACGAAATAGAACTACGGAAAGGGGTATTCCCCATATAAAGTAATTAATAATAAGCCGCTATCTATTAACCTATAATAGCAACAGGCTTCAGATTTTGTGTACGCTAGTTTGAAGATGAGGTGTACTCTCCATAAAAAGTAGTTAATAATTATGTCTCAAAGGTGGAAATTAATTCTATGTATCTTTCCCTACTTTTAATTTAAGCAAATGGAGATAAAATTAAAATATTTCTTTTAGGGATGTAAAAAACCCATAAGGATATATTGGCGATATGTACTTAAGATTGTCCGATATATCAGTATCGGCCATAATTTGCTGTCTATACGACGATACTTTTTTTATTTTTTTGCATAGCATCTAAGAGAAATTACACATTAAAAAGCAGTGAATCAAAACAGAATAATTAAATTGTTTCATATAATAAATGAATCAACGGGAAATAGTTCAGAGTTAGCATTTGCTCTAAATAAAAGATTAGATGCTTTAGAAAATGGCGAAACCTAATGTTTATCTTCAATCGTTGACCCTCGATACAATTCTCGAATATTTCAAAGACAATCGACTTCAATCGTATAAAAAAATCTTATTGAGCTACTTAACATGCCTCTGCACTCCGAATAATAACTGGTCTTTGGGGCGTTTGTGAAAAATTTAAGAGCATCTGAATAGGAAAAGCCTCTTTCCATCTAAAGGAGAAGTCGAAAGATACCTTAAATCTCCTTATATTTCTAGATATGTAGATCCGCTCGTTTGCGGGCGCAATGACATACCCAAACTTGAGTTCCAGAATTTGGCCCAGAAATTCTTAAAATTTCAAATTCGTTTTGTCGCATCTGAGAATCTATTTTCCATTGCAGGTCTGGTTCAAACGGACTTGCGAAATCGCCTATCTCCTAATAGCTGAAAATTTTTTTAACGCAATTTCTTTACATCCCTATTCATCGTTACATCCCTAGATTCAGCGCAACTCAAACCCTTAGAAAAAAAATATATATATACATATATATAAAAAATTAGTAATTTGTTATTTATATCTTACGTAAGGAGTTCTATCGACCGTTTAGAAAAAAATTTTAGATTTGCAACTATAAAGGATGCTAAATTACACGTCAACATGTGGGTTATTGGATAAAAAAAATACCTGAGTTTTATAAAAGTTTTATCGCTTATCACCAATTATTGTCTCTTCGAAAGATGTTTTGTACCACATTTAACAACAAAATCTATATTTTTTTTTAATTTTATCATAAAGTGTTCATTTGATTAAAATAAATTACGCCATATTGGACCAAAATCGAAAAAAAGCTAAAAATCCTATAATAAAAAAACAAAAACACTACCACTTAACTTGGATCTTATTAAGTACAGTACTTTTCACTTATATTCATATAATTTAGTTGCAGACAAATCGTGGACTATATGTAACTATTAGCTTAATTCACTTTTTGGCATATACTTTGAGGCATATAACCGAATTCGTATATAATCAAGTTATGTGAATATAGTAAATAAAAAATGCATATAAATTACACCGACAGCAGGCTTAGAGTTTTGCAACAGAGTGACATACTGTTTTAACAAAATAATTAAAATAATAAAAAGATATTTCATAACTGATACCAACGGAAAAACTTATTTTTACGAGTAGAGAGTTGATGATAAAAATTTAGCGATTTAATTCTTAGTTCTTTAGATGGATTGTGGTTTCAAAAATTAAAGAGAACGTAGTAAATTTTGCTAATGTGACTATAACGCCCATAATTTGCTTTATTTTTGGCTTTGATAGCCGCTGATAGATGGTATATATGGCAAATGTGCTTATAAAAAGTACTACAACGTAAATACAAAATTCAACATTTTTTATTTTTCGAATTTATTCTATTTTGTAATAGTTCCATTCCTTAAATATTTCGGAGTGACTTTACACACTACCAGACTATTATATTGTATCTTCTTGTTACATTTTACCTTTGGATAGCAATGAAGTATATTGTATGTAAAGAAAAATTTACAATTATTGGACACCAGCAGAATGTAATGCATTTTCTGGCCCGCTACGGCCTTCGTCAGCATTCTTTGTGTCACACTGGATAGTGATATCTTATAAATTGTATTAAATTTTCTTATAGCGGCAGAATAAACAGATACAATGGACTATATCGCTAATGTGACTTAAAACGGTAGTGACTATAATATAAAAGTACTGTACCACCATCATATTTTCGCATTTTAATAGAAATGTATGCATCGCATAAATACAAATTTACAACAGAACTATAACGCATTACTTAAGAAAAGTTATATATGGGAGGTAGGCATGTCCTTGCACCGAATGCAAAAAAATTGCAACAATGCTAGAATGTGAAATACTAGTTTTTCTACATTCTAACATAAATTGTGGCTAAAATCAAATTTATTAATTTAGGATGTATGGGAGGAAGGCATAGCCTTTCGGCGATTTTTCTCAAACCCCAAATTTTTCTTAACTTAGACATTAAATATCAGTATACTTAATTTTGTCGTTCCGCGATAAAAACTGTAGTTTTGCCGATTCACTATATGGGCACAGAGCACTGTGCGCCGGTTCGAAAAATTCACTGAAATTTAATTTTCTTAATTAATTTTCATAAAAAATGCCATAATGAAAGCATTCCAAGCCAGGAATACGGTTCGATAAATTTAACTCCTGTTTATCTAGCAAACTTTAAATTCTAAAGGCCCAACCATAATATGCATAAGTTAGCCTAAAGTACTGTCAAAAATTAACGAAAAGTCTGTCAAATGCATGAGAAAATTAAAAGAGACTTAAAGTCTCCCATAATGTACTTACATAAACTTAAGATCCATGTTGCATATTTGTGTAATATTTGGTTTTCTTGCGAGTACTTCAAATAAAGAAGTACCAAAAATTACAGCCCTGTATTTGTTTATTTTATGTTTTATTTAATTTGCCAGCAACGTTTTAAAAATAGAAAAATTGGCGACTGTTTTACATACTTTTTAATAAAAAATTTATACAAAACTTATGCAAAAAATTCCTCTTATTCTATATTCTTGTTTTTCTTTATCCATTTATTTTATTTTTTGTAACAACACACAAACAGCTGATTTCGTACGGACTGTGCGTTCAGTTTGGCACTTTGCTTAAGCAAATGACATTTGACGAAACTTAACGAAAAGTTTCATTAAGTACATTATAGTCGCCCACATATGTTTTATATGTATTCGCACAGTTGCTTAAGTTGACTTAAGTGGCCTCATGCATATTTAATTTTTGCTTTAATTTGACCTTAAGCATTACCTTCTGCGTTACCCTTTATTGATTTTACTCACAAATATTAAAAAACCATTATAGAAACTGAAATAATCAAAAATATTGAAAAAATATGCACATTATTTGCATTATCTGGTAACTTTGCTTTAATATTGTACTTTATTTCTAACACATACAGTCAAACCTTTTTTTCTGAAAAAGTGCATTCAGCTTAGTAGAGTGGGGGTAGATCAGTTGTTGTTGTTTTCATTAGTAGTAGTCGGCAATATTACTGCAAACAATGATATTTTTGTTACTCGTCCACCAACAAAAACAAATAAAACTGAAGCACAGAAAAAAAAATACAAGCACTATAGAAACAACAAATAAATAAATGTGTTGTCAACCGGAATTTTCATTACTCGTTGATTGTACGCAATAAAAAAAAAATTACGAGTTTGTAATTATTTATATGTAGCATTATAAACAGTCGACAGCAATGAAACACAATGCAACAGTAAAGCAGCAGCCACCAATGCAACACAACAAGGCAGTCGTTGCATCGTCAATGTTAGCTGTAGTTATACTCGTAGTTGGTTTCGTCGTATGTCATTTAACAAGCAATACAAACTATTGACAATAAATTTTTGTTGCAATCTTTACCCCTAGAATATGCAATCTGGTAATTTTTCTTTTTTTATTACTTTGGTGCATTTAGAAGGAATTTGTTCTTCTTTTGAGATGTTATTCTGATAGAAGCAACAATAATATCTTGGTCTTCTTTTACATTTAACGCACAAAAAAGTCGACTACACATCACTTGCAGTCAGGGCTGCCAGATTTGACGATCGTCGTCATTTTGACGATTTTTGGTTCCGAAAGTAGCAAAGTGCCGATTTGCTGATTTTATTATAAAAAGTGATGATTTTATTCAGTCTTCAAAATAAGACAATTTTTAAGATTTTGATGTTTGTTATTAGGCTGTACAGAAAAAAAAAACATTTTTGTAAGCAAGAAAGCTTATATTTTTATATTCAACCCTATTGTAAATAATATTATACTAGAATTTTTTTGCTCTTTTTCCATAAAAAATTTTATGGGCAAAAGCAAAACTTTGAGTCAAGTTAATTTAAGTTAAAATTCGTACCAAAACCTTGATTTTGAGCAGGTGAAGTTATGGACTGATTTGGCTCATTTTTAACATTTAATAATCCATATATGTATATAAAAAATTTGTAAGCCAAATTTTATCCTCCTAGCTTATATGGGTGCCATGGTGCCAATACTATAATTTCGTAAAGAAAGATTATTTCAGGTAAAAAAGAAAAAATAATGGTGAATTATAAGAATATTTAAAGAAGTTAAGATTTACAGGTCAAAATTAGAGATTTATGGGTATAACTTACAGGCAGTCGTGTTTTTTTGTTCATATCTTAGGCTTTGTAGACCGATCTGGCTGAAATATAATAGCACACTATTCCGTACCATATCTAATATAAATGTATAGTAATGTTTATATGCGAGTCTTGGGAAATCCCATTACAACAAACACATGGTTAGGTTGACATCGTTAAACCAACTTTGCTATTCATAATATATACATTTTAGGGCCTAATTGTAGCAATTACAAAAGAACTTATATACATACATATATACCCTCTTTGGTGAACGGTATACAAATTTGAAATTTTTTAGAAAATGTGCCGATTGAAAGTATGTTTTTTTCTTAAGACTTTGAAAAAATCTTAGATTATTATATTTATGAAAATTTTCCTTAACAAACGTTTGTTAAATTTAACAAGCAATTTTATACGGGGGTAAATGTATGTAGGTATATGTATATGTTTTTGTTTGCTTGTTTTTAAATAAAAATCGAACAAACTTTGTTTAAAATCTAAATTTAAATTGTCGGATTTTTTGACGATTTTTTAAACAGAAAAAGACGATTTTTTTATTTTTTCTCAGAAAATTTACGATTTTTTCATAATTTTATCTGGCAGCCCTGCTTGCAGTTCTTTTGTGCTTTTTTTTTTATTTAGTTGAGCAATCAAATATTTCTTTGCACCCAAGATACATACCAACAGAATGATAGACATAAGATTTCATTCCAGACTTATTAATTTAAAAATCGTGTTCTTTATTCTGCTTTTTTATGTTTTTTTTTTGTTTTTTTTTTCGTAACAAACAACAATCTAATGTATCCATCCATAGATATTTTTCTATATTCATCATATAAAATGTGATTAATGTTTGGCCACAACGTGCATTTGATTCCGCATTAGTTTCTTCGAATGTAAATTATGTAGCTATACGATTATTTTTCTGTTTGCACAAAACAAATTGTTGGATTTTATATTTATAGGTAGGTAAACTAAAAAGTTACTTGATTTCTAAAACGTTTCGTAAATAGATATAACGTATGCACTTTGTTATTAGACACATCTTTCTGAATGTATTTCTTTGAAACTTTAACTGTTTCCATTTTGATTACATGAGTATAATAAGTCGCCTTCATTAAATTATACAATAATGTATTTAAAATAAAAAATATAGGTATTTATAGGTCTAATGGCTAATATAGGTAGAGTTAGCCGAACGTCCACGTCCCCTTACGAAACGTCTGGTCCGTTTTGTTATTTTCATACAATGTAAATGCTTACCGAATTTAAATGTCACGTTGACGGAACGTTACGGGTACAGCAACGTTCGCCTAACTCAGCCTTAAAGCAGTGAATGTTTAAACACTAGCTTAGTAGAACTAAGTTTAAATTTATATGTAGTTTAAACTCAAGTTCATATGGTATGTATAGGTAGTTTAAACGCCCAATTTTATGCGTTTACAGATTGTTTGAATGTTTACTGATTTAGAGATATGTTGGTTTAAACGCATTTTAGAGCGAAAACAGAGAAAATTCATCTGATTTATTAGGCCTAAAAAAAAATACATACAAACATCAGATGTAATTTTTATTCATTTAAAAAAAATAATTTAAATTCTATATATATGTTCATATATAACACTTAAATAGAGATACCTAATAGGAGTATAGATGCTCCGGTAGGTGGGTTCGGGTGCTCCGGTAGGCTAGTTAGTAATGAGCTATTATTACAGTATGAGGGTTGCGGGCTTGATTCCTGTCAAAGACTCTAATCGGATTCTCTACAGCGGGCTAACGCTCTATTTTACTATTGCTTGGTAAATTAAGTTGAAATAAAGTTAGAATAAGAATAAACAAAAATATAACAGGAGTACATATAGTCAAGTTAATGCTCTAGCGAAAAATTATTGTCGTATTTATTTTATTTATGTCAAACATGTTTCTCAGCAATAATGCCGTAAAAGAGAATGGACCTGACTACAACAGTACAGACTTATACCAATATATTAAGCAGTATATTCAGCGACACATCATATATCACAGCAAGTTGTCCGGTATAGCAAAAATAATTTTCCTCTTATTCTTCTAAATTAGCTATTGGTGTACTATTGTACGTTCAAAGATCAATAAGAACCAAAAGTACGAAATGCCTCTTGGCTTGGAACGAAACCAAAGGGTATTCAAGTATGCACAATTTTTCGCCAATACGATAAAATTATAAGAAAATAATTTATTCTGAAAACAAATTGCAATATAAGAATGTTTACTAAACAAATAAATTCTAAATAAAAATACATAAATCATTTTATCTATTAAAATGTTACATTAATTGGGCCTCTGTGTTTTATAATTTCCATCAATTGTAAATGAACCCACCTATATAAACGTGTGTGAGGCAAGTAAGAAAGTATAGTCGGTCAAGACAGACCATTAGATACTCTTTACCACAGTATTTATAGAAACTTTTAGAGAGTGTACCCTATTTGGGACCCATGGGAAATCATAGACCCGGAAACCCCAAATGATATTATTAGGGTATGATTTATAAAAGAGTTCTCTGTACCAAATATTATCTAGATATCTTTATCATTATAAGATATTTCCGTCTTAAAGTGGGGGGTTTATATGGGACCTAAAAGCAATTCTGGACCTTCTAGCACAAAACTTTGCCGTGACATAAAAGCTATTATTTATTTATTATTTGGTACCCAGGTAGGCTAGTTGGCAGTGAGCTAGAATATCAGTGAGGAGGTTGCGGGTTCGATTCCCGTCAGTGGCTGGTCTCCTGCAGACAAGCGTAGCGCTTTGCGGGACTAGCACAGAAAAAGGAAAATAAATAAATGTTGTCGTAGCCAAATTGTACATCAATAGTAAATTTTATAATGAACTTATGACATTAAAAGCTATTTTCGGGACTGGTATTTGTATGGGAGCTATGGTTTAATATGGACCGATTCCGATCACATTTGGTAAGATGCTAAAGGTTATAATAAGATAATTTTGGTCCAAATTAAGTCCAGCATAATAAGATGGCTTATGGCCACAAAGACTCTATTTCGGAAGAAGGTTTATATTATAAAACCGATTCCAACCATTTTAAATAGGCTTGGTCCCGGGTGATGAACGTACATATGTACCAAATGACATAAAATTATCTCCAAAATTCCGACCTGTAACTTGCAAGAAAAGTTTACATGGGCAGCCAGCCTACCAAACGGACGGAGATCGTTAGATCGACGCAGATCAAACATTAGCACAAACGCATAATACCCCCTCCACAATTATCGTGTGGGTATAAAAAGCAGCTAAGTAACTTTAATATGTACAACAACTGCTGAATGTTTAATTTTTTCACGTACATGTGTATTTACTATGATGCCCACTCAAATAGTTGATAATTTTCTCGTATTTTGTTGTTGTTGTTGCTGCTATTTTGTTTTTCTTTCTTGCTTATGTTTGGCCTTGTCGCGATAAATGTAAACATTTAGCTATACAATGTTGTGTTAAAAATACTTGTAACATAAACAACATTTTACTACCACTACAACAACAACCACAACAAGCATTACAAATATTAAAACTGGATGCGTACAACTTCTACTACTACTATGATTAAACTACTATTTACTAGTACGTACAACAACGGCAGCAACAAAAACAACAACCTCCAAGAATACTACGTCTACTATTGTGAGTACAAAAACTGAAAATACAACAACTACACCAACTACATGCATGTGCATAAATACAATATACAGATACCTACTACGTTTAAAATTAATAGTTAAAAAATTATGATAATGATCATTTATTGTTGTAATGATAATGATGTGGATGATCATGATTATGATTTGGGGTTAAACTATTCATATGTAAAATATAAAAAAGCACGTCTTTCAATATCCAGAAAAATTAAATTTTTTTTTTTTTTTTTTTTGTTGATGAACGAATGAACGTTTCAGCGTAAGTTTACAAGCAAACATTTGTGCAGTAACCAACAACAAAAAATTACAAGAACACATGCAGACAACAAATGATGAAGATTGATTCCATTATTGTTGTTGACGATGTAGTTGATGTACAGTGGGTCCAGTGGTAAATTAAATTCAATGAAATGTTATATTTATATGTATATTACTAAATGTTTTTTTAGATAATGATTTGGCATTATTTTTATTTTTTTAAAAAACTTTGATTCTCAGTTATATACTTTTTCCTCAGTGAATGTTCTGATATATAAATTTGCTTATATTCGCAATAATATTATACAATGCTTCACAAAATATTTCAAATAGAAGAATTTTGAAACAGTAATAATTACAATTATAAATTTAAAATACAATTTACAGACAAGAGAAACAAGTTATACAATTTTTATAATATTTTAGATTTATGTGAATTAGAAAATATTCACAAAAAATGCATTTCGCATATCATCAACAGTTTCCCAAATGTCAAAACAATCGCCAAACGTAAATTTCGGCACATTTGACAGTTAAAAAGCGGAAAAAAATTTAATTTTTCCTTCTTAGTTATTAATAAATGTAAAGATTTCGTTTATTTTAGGGACATATTCAAAAAAAACTTAATTTATTAACTTTCAATATACAGAATATTGTATGGGAATTTAAGGGTTAAACTCTTATAAAATTAAAATATTTTTTATGAAAAAGGTCTCAAATAAATAAAAGATTTTAATATAAGTTTCTCGTTATCTTTTTAATATGTGCAAGAGATACGTTTTTCTTAATTTGTCATTAATATTTTCCTATTAAGTGCAAATAACCTTTGTTTTACCATAAAACTTAAAATAAATTTAAATGTTTCAATTAACAAAAGGCATTTCTAATTTGGTTACATTTTTTCGCATTTAGTTACTTTTTCAAAAATTTTGGTTGTAAAGTCGTGGCAGCACTGGTGGAAAGTGAAAGGTAGACAGCCGAAGTTTGTTAGTAAGGGGGCGACGCTGTATGCGTGACACACTTAACTTTTTTCCTCTCTCACCTACAAACTTTTGTCTGTCTGCTTTTCACTTGCTACATTGTAAAGGGGACGATGGCAACATTAGTCAAAAAAAAATACCGTGAAGGTCCAAAAAGTACATTCTTTTTTGGAAGTTGGTACAAAATTTAAAACCCCATTTAACATCCCTGGGGCAAAGTCTTTTCAAAGAGAGCAAAGTCTTTGCAAAACTTTGCTTACTGCAAAGTGAGATTTGCAAAGAATATTGTGGAACAGAGAAACACTTATTAGTTTGCCAAAAAATGAAATTTGATAAGTGCAAAGTTGATAACTTGTTTCGTGGAATAGGGCCCTGGTAGTAGATATTACTAGTAACTTATTTTAATTACACATAATTTACTAATATACATAGTACATATATCTTTTTATATATTAAAATATTTTTTAAAAAAATATCACACATTAGATCAAATATATATTGTGCTATGTGATTTTAATATTCATGAAAAAATTCAGTCTTTGATGCACTTGCTAAAAACAATAACTTGTCGAGGTGTTTACTGGTCAAATGGGTGGTCCCATTTTTAAGAAATTTTGTGTTTTCACCTTTTTATTTTTACAGTTAGTTATCATTTTTTTAACTTTTAATAAAACTTTCTAAAATAACTTCAATACCAAAGTGAAACGATTACTTTTGAACGATAACGAGTATTTTTGACCGATATTATGTACTTGGTACTCAGTTGCTAAATATCAAATCCAGAAATACTTGGTACTTATATAAAAGTATCGAAAATGTACTTGTATTTACTCGTATCGTTTCATCCCTAAGTATGGCTTGTCATAAAACAGACAGGCCTGGATGAATAAACATAAAAATATTTTAAAAAGATTTGTTAATGATACCCTTCACCGAAAGTAAAAAAGGTATATATGTATATATAAGTTTTAGATATTTACACGAAGATAAAAAATATGGTTGGAGGCAACCAAATTCTGAGAGCAACATATTATAAAATTATAAATTGAAACTTAAATTGAAAAAATGGCTGAAGAAAATATTCATATTGACCATATTATGGTTAGTTTTGATCACAATATGGTTGAATTTTAACAATGCTTATGTTTGCAGGCTACCATATTATGGTTAAAGATGACCATATGGTTAAAATTAACAAACGTTTTTCCGAACTCAACCATAATATGGTCAAAACTAAACATAATTTGTTTAAAATTAACTATATTATGATCAAAATTAACCATAATATGGTCAAAGTTAACATTATTATGAATATTTTTTCAAACATTTTTTCAATTTCAATTTAAGTTGCAATTATTGTGGCCATTTTTGCAGCTAAATTAAGCATTAACAATTTATATTTAGTTGCGAAACTTTCATTTAGCACTATTTAGCATTTTTATAAAATATTTTTAGCTTTTTTTAACATTATTTTAAAAATTTTTACGAATATTTTTTATTGATTTTACTTAAATTTTTTTAGACTCTGAAATTTAGCTCATAGAATAAATTCGAAAAATAAAAAATGTTAAATTTTTTTATAAATTATAATAATTTTTAATTAAAAATAGGTGTACCCAAAATTAAATTTCGTATGAATGCGGATAATTCTTATGTTAAAAAAGGGAATATTGAAATGCCCTCGTAATGTTGAATGTTTTTATTTGCCCTTTGATATTACGATATTAAAGTGCAAGGACATTTCACTTTGTATTTAGAATGGTCAACCAGGACGGTAAAATAAAATGTTGATAATCATTGTGTTTTATTGTTTATAGTTATTAAAAAAATCTATGTTTTTATAATAGAGTGGTATATATGATATGCTATGATATATGAGCTGTTTTACTTGAGGAAATTTGGGCTGGAAGCTAGAAAATTTAATATTTTCTTTTTAAGCTACTTATAAAGACATTTTTATATTTAATTATTTTACATGCAAAAAAATGTATTATGTTTGCACTCTTTCTTTTAAAATATCTCTATTACAATCAATTAAGAAGAGAAAAGTGTAAGGAGAACAAAAAAAGTTCGATTAACCGTTAATTATCGGGTTAAACATATGGAAAAATCGCACTTTCGCGACCCGTACGTTCGCGACCGGTACTTAAGCCAATTAAACACAAACCAATAGAGATATTTTATTGTGTAAATATTTGATAGATACCTACATTAATACACTTTTAAAATAAATTAATCACTTTTGAATATTCCGTTCCAATTCGCAGATTTTTACATTTCACTACTGTCAGCCAAAGTTGACTTCTATTTTGCGTACGTTCGTAACCACATGTTTATAACTATCATTATGAAAACTAAAACTCGATGAAATCCATATCTTGCACTAAACATAGAGCAACTAAAATGCTATCGAATCTAAAAAAAATGCTAGGAAAAGTTTTGTTTTCTATATTATTTGTACATTAAAAGCGTACGAACGTATGTTCGGCACCCTAGGAAATGAACTTATAAATGGTATAGTGTAAAGGTTTGTAAAAAATGAAAAAACTGCTGAAAAATTATAATTTTAAACATTCAACTTTCCTTAAACTATAAGAAATAAATTTATGTGAACAATTTTGTATAGCATAGAAAAAAATCGTTTAAATTTGTAAGGTATCAGATGTTTGTGGGCGCCCTAAATTTAAAATTTTATTTCAACTACCTGTGTATCTGTATCTATCTGATGTGTTACCATACCTACGCACTTTTTTAAATATAATCATATATGTATTTCAATTTCGTTAATAAATAAGTCACTAAAATGTACATATTTAGTTTCGAATACAAGTTTTTATCATTTTCTTAAAATCATATATAGCATTTTTTTGTCATGTCTAATGCCAGATTTAGCTGTAAAAATTTTTAAGATCTGGTCACTCTGGTCGCAATATATAATTATATTTAGTTTTTTATTCCTGTTTTACGTTACAGTTTTATAAGTAATCCCATATTAATAATTTTCCAGTTTTTGACGGCCTTCATTAGCACTGGTTCATAGTTCTACGTTAATTTATATATTTTTAAAGTAATAATTAAAATAAAATGAATGAGAATTTAAAGCAACCAAGCATGTATGTAATTGAAAAGCATTCAACTATTGTAGGCGCGAAAAAACATGATTTTGCTGCTTTTAAACATATTCTTTTAAATACGTTCTAAAATATTATAATTTCAAACATATTATTGTTATTATTTACCATAACATGTTAGGACATAACCATAATATGGCTATAGCTTTTAGATGGATGAATTTAACCATTATATGGTTGACGATGATAATAATATGGTTAAAATAACCATTATATGTTTAAGTGTATGGTTGTAGTTTTATTTTATTAACACATAATATTGTTAAATTTATGGGGTGTGGGAATCATTGGTCCATACTTTTTTAAAAGCGATGCTGGTCAGAACGTTACAGTCAATGGCGACCGCTATAGAGCCTTTATTACTGACTTTTTCGTTCATCAATGCAACAACCATGATGTGCAGAAGCTGTGGTTTCAACAAGACGGCTCAACATGTCACACAGCTCGTGCCACAATTGATTTATTGGATGAAACGTTTGGTAACCGCATAGTTTCTCATTTCGGATACGTGAATTCGCCTCCAAGATCGTACGATTTAACGCCGCTAGAATGTTTTCTATGGGGAGGACAACATTTGCCGCGTTATTGCCGATATACGGCCACAAATGTTGGAAAAAGTCATCGAAAATTGGACCTCCAGATTAGACAACGTCCGAGCCAGCCGTGGCAGTCATATGCCAGAAGTCATATTTAAATTATAGCGCCAGAAGATTATCTTTCGAATAAAGTAACTTTCATGTCAATTTGAATAATTCATCTTTGTTTTATTCCATTCCAAAGTTCACTTACACTTCGTTAAAGTCTGCTATTGAAATTCAACCAGAATGGCTGAGATATGAGCAGAAAACCACGACTGCCTATATTTTTTTAATAAAATCCCATGTTGTTGTTGTTTTTTAATACCTATCACCGATGTATAAGTTGGTTTTTTTGCGTTTTTATTTACACCTTACAATTACGTACATGTGCAGCGAAGTTAATTTAATGATGTCCGTCTGTTATTCTGAATATCTGGAGAACGGAAGGATCAAAAGTTTTCAAATTAGGTTATCAATTGGTGAAGTAGGCGTGTCACTTCCCATACAAAGATATTATGCGTCGAACAAAATATATTTATTTATATTAAAAGAACGGTATTTAAAAAACTTTCTGATCTTATCGCACCAAGTTAAAGGGTAAGATTCCTAGCCGATGATAGCAATTTTATTTGGTTTCTATAAAATCATTTGTGTTTATTTTTATCGCAAGTCCTATCGTTCAATAGAAGGTAGGAGGATTTTTGAGTGATTTGTTTTTTTGTGGGCCTTTTAAAACAAACAAACTTAATGGGGCTTGTGTATTTATTAATTTCTAATATTTTTGTAAAATTATTAACATCCACTGACTAGTAAAACGTTAAATATTCGACCGTTGCGATGCAACGATCTGTAATAGGCGAAGATCAATTTCGTAATATTAATATTAAACGAAATTGAATAAGACAATGGGTAGATTTTGTATTACCATCATATATTTTTTATACAATACAAAAACGTCGAGTATTTATTCGAAAAAAAAAACAGTTTAGCAGAAACTTATATTTTGTATTAAATTAAAAGAAATCTGCAACTGAAACGTGTTTTAAGTTAGATAAAGTGATCGTCAAAGGTCGATTACAAATAATGTTGCGTGATAGATTGTTGTGGGCACACAACAGATGTGTGGTAAATGGCTATATCTACATGATTTAACTCTTTTGCCGATAAATTCAGTCGATTAACCGATGTAACAAAATGTTCAACTTTTTGTAGTATTATAACATATTATTTTGTGTTTTTAATTATTTGTTTCATCTTCAAAAAGGTGTTCACTGATCTTTATTTTAAATAATAACAACAGCTTTTTGTTTCACGTACTTTTTATATGTATGTGTTTAGTTATTTGTTTATTCTCATATCTTCTCATATCAATATGTTAACAGAATTTACCGAAGCAATTAGAAGAGTTAAAAATTTAAAAAAATTAAGACAAGATTCTAATGGCATAATGGACGACTTTATTCGTTTAGAGAAATCCAGGAAAAGGACTGAGAAACTAGATAAAGGCATTTCCAGCGAAAAGTATACTTTTTGTAACGTAACGCCAGCCAGCAAATAAGATTGTATTGTAGGCCCTTGTTGTTCAAATGTCATCCATTTAGTTCCTAAATACTAGCTCTAGTTGCGCTTTACACCAAAATATAAAAAAGTAAATTATACATATAAAATTTTTTGAGAAACAATTTTAAATATATGCTGGAAATGCCCATATTCAGTATTATGGGTTGTTTTTCTTCAAGATCTACGATAAGTAAAAGTATTTTTCCAAGTCAAGTTTTATCAAAACTAAAGAAAAGAATCACTTAAATCCTAAACATTTAAGCCAAATTATTTTTTTAAAAGATTATTTTATAAGATCTCCTTAAACAATTGAAATAACTTATAAGATTATGTTACAGTTTATTTTTTAATTAAAACATAATTTTTATGTATTAATTAAAAAATATGTTTTACATATTTATGAATTACTTTTTTTGTTTTGTTGTTTGTTATTGTTTTTTTTTTTTATTGAAACTACTTAATTTATAAAAAAAAACTTTATTAATCGGTTAACCAATCAATTACAAAATTAACCGATTATTAACCGATTAAACCAAAACCTCAGTTTATTAATCGAGTAGTTAACCGATTAAAGCAAAAGCCCGATTAAATGAATACCCTACTTTTAAATATCCCCTGCAGATACAGTATTAAAGCAACACCACACAATGAGATCCGTTCGCAAGCCAAACTACTTCGCTAAGTTTAGAACAAAATCAACAACTAACCCAGCATTTAATAGATCTCTTATCCCAAATTGGGTTATATCTTGAATAACCCTGGTCAATTCCGTTCGTCCGATTTCTAGCCTTGCATAAAATTGAGAGATTTACTGCAATTATGACACCTTACCAGCGCTACCTTAACGCGAATTTAGAAATAACAAATTACTTCTATATACGAGTACATATGTTATATATCTCCCCATTGTTTGTTGCCGCATTATGTGGTATGTACTTATCGTAATTTTACAGCAAAAATGCAACACTAATGGTCAGTAAGTTGCTGTTCGATGTGTATTGTATTATAAGGAGCAACGTCGACAACATAGCAATGACACATAATCTAAATTTATGATGATGAAAACATTTTCTACTATAAGTTTTTTACAATAACGCAAGAAAAACCACTACAACAACTTATATACGAGGCCTTTTTTTAATTCATTCTATTTAAAAAGCAGAAAAAAAAACAAATAATCATGTTGGGTTATTTTGCACTACAAGTTTCTTGTTGTTGGCATTAAGTATTAATTTGATGCTGAAAACCTTTATCTTGACTTCAGATCATTTCTTTAACCGCAATTAGTTGTTGTTTGTGTCTTTGCTACAACATATTAGCGAACAACAATAACAATTTTACAATTTTTTTTAGTTCATTGACACGAGTATGATTTTCTATTCATCAAAATTCCATTGATCTTAGAATGAGAGGAATTATAGTAGCAATTAAATGCTTTTTAAAAGAAACATTGTTGCGACGGAAAAGCTGTAGTAAAAACTAACGATTATTTTTATGTAACAAGCATTTTTCTTTATTGATTCTCCGGTCAATAACTTTAAATTATTTTTTTTAATCAAAATATCTTTAGAAATAAATTGAGTTTTTTTAAATAAAGACTGATAAAATAATAACATTACGAAGGCCATCCTTAAAAATCAGGATATACATACATATTCTGCAAAGTCTTTTAAAATTGGACCTCATAGATTCGTTTCTTAAGCCTCTAGTACACGGAATGTAAAAAGCCACATGCGCATGTGGTTCTGACGTAATTTTGTCGTCAATGCAAAGCCACAATAAGCATTGTGTGTTGTGTGATGACGTCAAAATTACGTATAATGTGAAATTAATGAATTCATCGTTTAAAAAATTTTTTAATGATCATGAATTTTTTAGATAAATAACAATAAAAAAATCAAAAAAAAAAGAATCAAAAAACGCTTTCCTTGATGAAAATGATGGGCGTAGAGCTGCTCAGGAGTCTTAATTTTTTAGAAAGAAAACAATTTACACTTGACACTTAAAATGTCAAAAACATTGCCGTTTGATCTGTACTGTTTTGTATTTTTTTATTAAAAGATAAAAAAATTCATGTTTCCCTGCTTTTGGGTAGTGGCCGGTTTTCACACACCTTATATTTAGGTAATATTTGCAAATAAAGTAGAGCATAACTAAAAATGGTCAAAAATGGTCTCGCCAATATTTTCTAAGCATATTCTCTGCACAATACTTTAACTATTTTCACTTAATTTGGCTACATTTAATAGCAAATTTACGTGAAACAAGAAGAAAACGGTTACAGTCTCATAGAGAAAACCAAAAGGATTTTGTTTCCATTTTTAAAATATGTAATAAAGACGTGTTCAAAATGTAAAAAGAGGTAAGAAAACAAACGCTCCAAACTTTTTTCTACAATCTGCGGCGTAGGTAGACTGTTCTAAAAGAGTGCTAAGCCCTCCTACCCCCCCAGAATACATTTAGGCCTGGCCCACTAGAATCATTTAATTTAATATTGTGTTGTATTTTATTTGCCTATGGGAGCTGTTTAGACCACCTTCCCATTCCTTGGAAAGTTTAGATGTGAACTGAAAGAAAGATAGAAGATAGAGAAAGATTGATGTAAACTGCATTCCATTTTTGGCAACAACAACATTCGAACTAATTCACTAACACAAAAATATCAACTGGGGTACTGGAACCTCCATATCGTCGCGTTTCTTCTCAAGCCACGTAAGCGCTAACCACTTACTTTTCGAAAAACGAAAAAAGCTTAATAACATCTTAAACATGGGTGTTTTTGGCGCAAGTAGCAATTTGCAACTTAATTTAAATTTTTAATAAAATTTTATTATTTTTGCTAAAAATATCCGAAGTTGAAGACTCTTAAATTCAAAAAAATTATGATTTAAGGTACAATTAGACGTGACATAAAAATAATGCCATAGCCGCTACGGTGGTTACGGTTATGTTATGTAAGTCACCCTTAATCAAATGCAGTGTTGCTCATAAGGTTGCTTCAAACAGCTGTTTTGTATGGTTGTAATTATGTCACATCCAAATTGAGCTTTGAAAATGTACGTTTTCGAAAAATTTCAGTAATAACTCATATTTGACAAATCTGTTGTTTTTTCAATACATTTTATGGTTTGTATGGGAGCTACTATTATCCTTTAAAACAAATGTTGAGTATTTGAAAATAGTTGGGATCGGTCTTGGAAATTAACCCCCTATGGGCACGCCAAAGTCTGTTTATTGCTTAGATATCGCGATAGAGCTTTGGTATGCAGGAAAAAAGCTGCATTTTATTAAAATAATGGGAGCTCGAGGAATTTGTGCTGTATAGGATAGAAAGTTTTTGAGTTACTCGACGAAAAGTGTCGTTTTTGAGGGCCTGGTGCCCTAAAAATGCCCCGATTGGCCTGTAACTCTTTAAAAAAAAAAATTTTTATCTCAAAAACAAAAAAAATGGTTGGTGACACTTTAACATTTTCCCCTTTAAGAATAAAAACCATTCTATTTGGCATGCAAATGTCTTTGTGAATGGCACTTACGAGGTTTTCGAAATGGCTTTAATTTTTTTTCTAATAAAGTTGTCAAAGTAAGAATGCAATCGGGTGGCAAATACTATTTTCTACCATAAAAAAACCAAAAATGTCAATTTCGAGAAAATGGCAGTGGTTAAAAAAGAAACGCGACAATATATTTCCGTTAATATTGGACCTGAAAACATAAATTTAACCATGCAATATTCTGAGTGATTGAGAATCAATAAGATGGAATTTTTTTGTACTTTTTGTTCTTCGACTGGTACTTTTTGAATTTCCTTTATTTTTGGACCTACAAACATAAAATTAAACATACAAGGTCCGGAGTAAATGATAATCTGTAGGAAGGAGGTTTTTGGTACTTTATCGTTCTTTAAATGTTACTTTTGTTATTTACACTTTATTTAAACGACCTGCAAAATGACCTAGAAGGAGGCTCAATGATCGGTAAATTAAATGTACGACTGCTTTTATATGCGGATGATATAGTATTTTTAGCAGGCGATATAAAACTATGCAGGATATAATAGAGAAACCAGAAAATAACTGTGATATGTAGAAGATGGAGGTTAATCTAGCCAAGTCAGATATTCTTGTGTTCAGAAAAGGTGGTAGGCTGTCAAGGCAAGAAAATTGTATATATAAGGGAAAACAAGTAATTGCTTAGGAGTGATTTTGACACCTAAGATGTCGTTTACGAAATATCTGGATATGCGTAATGCGCTATCTAAATGTAGTATAATGTCAAGGTTTTCTCAACAAATCTTCAATTTCATTATCGGCCAAATGGCGTATATTCCAAGCGGTATGCATATCTAAATTGTTTTATGGAGCACAAGTTTGGTGAGGTACGCGGTTTGATGAAGTAGACAAACTGCAAAGGCAATTGCGCAGTATCGTTGGAAACAAAAGCGGAAAATAATCACTTTTACACACTTAATTTACACATGAACTATATTTTCAATGCAATTTTTCAATACAGCAATACCAATATTTGTTGGCCAAAACAACTAAATTATTTGTGCAATGACCTGGATATAAAATTTGATATGAACATGGACAGTAAAGAATGGATTAGAAGAGGCACAGCATTGTTACAAGAATTGAAGTTTTAAAGTTATAATCAACACAAAGCAAAAGCATTATCAACTAATACACGCTTTTATAGATGGCTTAATCATGACATAGAAGATGTATAAATTAATCCAACGTTAAATCGATATAAAATATCTTGAATCCCTTAAACAAGATGTGATATGCTACCATTTAACGGAAATAGTCTCAGAAACATACCTGATAGATCATGTACGTTGTATTATATGAGAGAAGATGAAATGAACCAGTGCAATATTTTATGGTAAAGTGTCCAATATTAAAGGAATTCAGAGTAAAATATTTTGGAAAACCTATTATTGAAGAAAACGAGTTAAAATTAAAATTTAAAATATTAAATGGAGATGTTTATTATGGGTGGAATACACTTTTTAGACATGTTACTAGTGCTTTGAAATATCGCAGCAATATTTTAAATTAAATTTTTTAAATAAAAAGTAGTAAAAATAAAAAGCAATATATAAAAAAAGTAGAAAAAATATAAAAAGTGAAAAAAATTTAAGATGGCAGACGACTTAATAGTCATTGTCATGAATATTATTTTATCTCTATTTTATTTTGTAAAAAAAAACTTAAATGTACTATTGTAATGTATTGTAAATGCAAAATAAAAAATTATTATTATATTAACTGGTACTTTTTGAATTAACTATAATAGTTTTCCAAAACTAAAATTTGGATTTCCCAATAAGCACTCAAATATTAAAAATTCAAGTGCTTTAAATATTGCCCTAATATGCCCTATTTTCAAGTAAAATTCCAGTTCATTCAAAAATGTTTGAAACTATTATTTTTTTTTACTTTTGTTTTCCTTGCCGGAGATTGAACTAGTGCCTTACTAGTACCACACTAGTACAAAAATATCCAGTACTAGTTCTCAACTGTTAACTTTTCTATACCATCTTAATGCTCAAATTAGCATTGAGAGTGCTTGGAAAATCACTAGTACTATTGGTTCTAGACGTGCACTAGTACACTACGACCCCATTGGGTGCTTAAGAACCAGTTTGTTACTATGTAGTTCTCGTATATAGAACAAATTAGCATTTTGCATTTTAACATTTTTTTATAATAAAAATGGCATAAATGAATGATTTGAAATAAAATTTAAGAAACAGTATCAAAATACAATTATGTACTCGAATTTTTAGTTTTGTGACACAACAATTCTATCAGTATACAAGTGGTGCCCTTGTTCTACATCAAGTGCTAGTACACATAAGCACTACTATTTTTAAATAAAAACTCTAACCCCTTTAGCACTAGTACCTCTTGTTCTAGAAATTGTACTAGTGGCAATTTGACAATGAACTCTTAATCTCCTGCCGGGTTGTTTTAGCTATCAAAAAAATATTTGTGAACAAATATTTGTAAATACTTTCTTGTGCTGGAAGGAAAAAGGATTTTAAACCTTCGAAAAAAAATGGAACTATTAGTTTGCTTATTGTAAATGCATCTTAACCTGTGGTGATGCCTTGAAATCAAACGAAACGAAGTCTACAAAAATAAATTCTAATATACATAAATACATACATATGTATTTATTAGGGTATTCAAACCGTTAATCGCTTAACCGATTAATTACTACCCGATTTACTGATCGGTTAATTTAAAATTGGCTATTTTCATTTAACGATTAAACCGGTTAATTGCAGCCGATTAACCGCAGTAGCGAAATTTTTAATTTTTTGTAGTATTATAACATATTTTTTTGAGTTTTAAATTATTTGTTTCGTCTCAAAAAAGGTATGTGCTTAGAAAATATTTTTCATACAAACAGAGAAGGTGTTCAGTGATCTTCATTTTAAATAAGTTTTTGCTGTCAACAGCTTTTTGTTTCACGTACTTTTTATATGTATGTGTTTAGTTATTTGTTTCTTCTCACATTTTATTTTATCAATATTTTAAAAGAATTAACCGAAACAATTAGAAGAGTTAAAAATTTAAAATAATTAAAACAGGACTCTAATAGCATAATGGAAGATTTTATATGTTTAGAGAAATCCTGGTAGATGACTGAGAAATAAGATATTCTGTATTATGGGTTGCTTTCGATTTCTCCAACATCTACGATAAGTAAAAGAATTTTTTCCAAGTTGAGTTTTATCAAAACTAAAGAAAATAATCGCTTAAATCCTAAACATTTAAACCAAATTATTTTTGAAAAAGATTTTTTTATAAGATCTCCTTTAACTATTGAAATAACTAATAAAATTATCTCACAGTTTATTTTTCGATTAATACATATTATTTATGTATTAATTAAAAAACATGTTTACATTTTTATGAATTATTTTTTTGTTTGCTCGTCTTAGTTTAAGAATTGTTATGTTATTGTTTTTTTTTTTTTTTTTGTAAAAAATTTCAAATAAAAAATAATTTATGCAGTTTTATATATTGAGATTACCTTATTTAAAAAAAAAAAAAACTTTATTAATCGGTTAACGGATCAATTACAAAATTAACCGATTATTTACATTATTATTAAGATTAAAGCTAAAGCCAGATTAAATGAATACCCTAGTATTTATGTATGTATGTACATGTATGTTTGTATGTAGTATCATGGGCCCATTTTCGTTAACATTGCTCCAGCACTAAAAATTGTACCATCGTATAGTCCTTTAAACTTTGTTTCTAGTGATATAACATTTTTATATAAGTAGATAGTAAAATGTTAATAAACCACCAAACTCCTTAAGATGATGATTAAGAATTTCATCCACCATTTTTGTTTATGATTTCCATTGAAATTGTATGCTTGATTTTTACATAATACTTGAATTAAAGTTTAATTATTACCTGTTTGAGACTGGAATTTCACTGTAATTCAACGCTTGATTTTCACTGCATTTACATTTTTATGTTCGACTGGATTTCCAGTATCCGTTTTGGTGGAGTATGCTATTGAATTCCAGTGTAATTCAAGTATAATTTAAGGCTTGAAAACTGAAAACACTACAGGAATTACACTTGATTTATACATGAATTCCAGCAAAATTGCTTATTGGGTTATTAGCAATTTAAGAGAACTACAGATTAGTAAACAGCAGTGGATCTTAAAGTTGTTGTTATTAATTCAAAAAGCCGTGGCAAAGTAGTCAACTAAGCTATAAAAAATTTAATAATAGTAAAAATAATATTTTTTAATTAATCCTTTTTATTAAGCTTGAGGTCTTTTTCTTTTTTTTTTATAAAAAATATTAAATTTTATTGAATCCAAATTTTTTATAAAAAAAAAAGAAAAAGACCTCAAGCTTAATAAAAAGGATTAATTAAAAAAATTTTAAAGGTCGAATAAGAGCCAATTTATAAGTAAAAATAATACTTTTCCCTATATTTTGTATGCTCGTACATGACTTGCTAAGGATATTTTACGAAATGAAATCAACTTTATCTAAAAGTTGTTTGGTTAATTGAAAAAAATAACATTAATATTTAAATATTTTAATTTAAATAAATTAATTTTCTTCCTTATAAAGAAAATTAAACCACAAACAAAAATCCCATAAATAACATACTTTAATTAGAACCAATTAAACTGAACATGTATGCATTTATGTGTACCGTATTATTTCTATACTGTAGTTAAATAGTTTTATATTAAACCCACATTAAAACCTTCATCCATCCACATTGTTGACCGACTTAAGTTTTTCCCCCGAGAAAAGATCACTGTTTTTTTAGTTAATCAACTAAAATCCGTTAATCTCGAGTGCAAAAATGTAAATAAAATTCAATTTACAAGTACAAAAATACTATCGCCAGACATAAACTTCAGTAGACCGGCGATAAATACTATTTTTACGCAAATTTAAATAGACAAACAAGAGCGCTATATAAATGCACATACGAATATGCATGTATATAAATATGCAAAAAAAAAAGGAAAATTAAGAATTTTATAATCAGGGCAAGTTTTCTAAGCTTTTCGCTGAAAAAACAGTTTTGCATATTTTGCAAGATATATGGATAATGCAGATAAGTGCATATTTTTAATCAATTTTTTTTTTTACAAAAAAATGCTTTTACCCAATACAACTATGCCATTCCCCTGGCTGACAATAGAAGTTATATCGTAAAATTTGGCTCCATTAGCAATATAAACTTAAAAATTTTTATTGTCTATTCTATTGATTTATGCAGTTAAAAAATATCCTTTTCTCTATTTTCAAAAAACAATTTACTAAAAAAATTAAAAATAACATACAGGCCTGTTCTGAAAATCACTGTAACTTAAATCACGTGATTTCAAACCACATGTGCCTTTTAAAATCACACGTGTGATATTTTGGTGTTCCGCTTTTTTGTGTTTCGGTTTGATTTGCAATTGCCGAAAGCACACCGAGAAAAACTAAAACGGTATCACTTTCAGATCACCACAAAATCACACATGTGATTTTAAAAGCACGTGATTTGAAATCACGTGACTTTCAGAACAATGCCGATAATAAATTTAATTTAAAAACTTCGAAATTATCGTATTTTATAATTTCAAGTCAAAATTTACTAGAAAAACTTAACAAAAGTTTTTCCTTTAACTGGCTGGTAAGCAAATTTATATTCTTTTTTATGCTTGCATAATTAAAAATTTTATTTATGCATATAAGAACTTTCCCTAGTTATAAACATTTAGACATGCATATACATTTGAGCGTATATACGTTTTCCCAGACACATATTATAATCCCACTTTAGTATGCGCATAACTGAGACAATCTATCTGTATCTAACCATGTGGTGGATAGAAGGGATTTTATAGTTATAAATAGTAACGAAATTCCCATTAAATAAAGAACAAAATAAATAAATATAAAACATCAAATAGGCAATAGTAACAACAACTACAATAAACAAAAACAAAATAAAAATATTTGTCTGACTTTGGATGGATGGATTGCTGGCTATTTGGTCGAGCGATTAGATGGTTGGACATTCAGTAGATAGATAGATGAATGGTTGGTATGCAATGCATTCATATAGAAATTCTTAAATGCATAATAATAAAACCATAATTGATAAGGACAATGATCTCTAGCTCAATATAAGTTAAATTTTTTTATTATTTAGTACTTGTAGTTACCATGTCGTCGATCTAAAAGATCTAATAGAAATTTAACATTAACATTTATTTTCATGCAACAAACAGCAATCGATCAAATCACATCAAATTATATTTGTAAGACCGCAAAGTAGCAACAATAATAACGAGAATAACCGCAACAACAACGATCGACGACTACTGCCGTAGAGTATTGGAATCAGAGAAGAGTTATTTCCAAGATTCACTGCCAATTTCTCTCTGAAGCCTATTTGGTGGTCTTAGAACTGTAGCAAACCAAGTCAAAAAGAAAATTCGAAAATATTTTAAGTTTGAGTAAGTGAACTGGCATTAATTTCTGGAGCCATTGACTTGCTTTTATTACTATTACCTTTGAAACGAAACACTTATTTAGTCTGTTACAGAACTGGATAGAGTTAAGCTTTGCGGGGAATGTCGCACCAGTTTTGAAATACATAAATGTACAATATTTAATGCTTGGTTTAGTTCAGCTCTGAACCCTCCATTCGATGTTCAACATTTTAAAACCTTTTTATTCCCAGTAATTAAAATGAGTACGCTTTTATTTATGTCAATTTGAAATAACACGTTTTGCCAAACCCATTTTAAAGATCTAAATAGATAAGATGTTTTGAGTTTACAATACAAAACTACGCAGGCGATATTTTAACAATTTTGTAGATTCGATATAAAAATATGATCAATAGACTTTTCAGGACTTTCTTGGCAGTTTTTAGTAGGGATGTAACGATACGTCATTTTGCCGATACGATACCGATATTAAAAAAAAAATATTGGCGATGCCAATACCGATACGCATATTGAATTTGAATTCAAGTTTAAGTTAACAAACTTCAAGCAGACAATTTTTTTTTTTTATTTATACAAAATACCAAGGCGAATTCATTTATCAGGTGGCGTTGAAAGCACAGCTGTGCTACTTTTTTTTTGTTACTTAGGGAGAGAAATGTCAAAAGTTGCTTGTGTTTTTGACATATCTATCAACGAAAGTAAAAAAAATACATTGTTGTGTTCTTGGCATTGTTACTTGTGGTAGTATCGATTCCTCCGTATACATGAATTCGCCTTGCAAAATACAGTGCAAGAGATTATTAATATTTAAAATTTATAATAATAAGATTTAAGAAATTAGGAATAGAATTTGAATTCATGGTAAAATTAAAATATAATAATTTTTCGTACATAAATAAGATCGTAAGAGATTATTAATATTTAAAATAATTATTAATAAGATTTTTTTTAATAATAAATAAGTTTTTGTTTGCGGAGATTTCGCAAATTTGTTCAAACCAGACTTGCAGTGGAAAATAATCTCTCAGATGCGGCAGAACTCAATTGAAAACTTCAGTATTTCTGCGCAATGTTCTCCAAATTTGGGTATAACATTCTCACTGCAACAGTTAACAAGCGAATCTGCTTCTCAAGAAATTTAGGAGAACTAAGGCATCTCTCCACTTCTTATTTAGCATAACATGCTATTAAGCATGGTCACACCCTCATCCTCCTCGGATTCTATTTCAATTTTCGTATAAGCGCTCCAAAGGGAAGTTCTCATAGACAAGTCAGAACTTTTGCTAGGTGTAGGGGTGACCGTGTCTTCAAAATTATCCGAATGCAGAGTCATATAAAGTAGCTCAATAAGACGCTTTTTCGAGCTTTGTATCGAGGGTCAAGAATTGGAGAAAAACAATAGATTTTATTATTCTCTTAATCCTCAAATCTTTAATTCAGAGCAATGAGGAGTAAGTCGCAATATTTTTGGACTCTGAACTATTCTCCTCATAATGTGCAATCTTCTTATAATGTTCATTAATGTTGTAGCAGAGGCTGTTCTTATGGCTTATTTAGCCTCTCCGAAGTAGCCCAAAATGTTTAGCAAAGTTATTTTCATTCTCACAATCATTAATGAAAATAAGCAGTAAATTCTTAAAACTTACGAGCACATACACGGCTTAGCAATAATAGAATATTTCACTACTGTGGTGCAAAGCAAAAAGGCTAAAAATTAAAAGAAACAATTTCATTATTCCGTTTTAATTTAGTTATTATGCAAAAAATTAGACCCAAGCTGGAATTAAAAAAGTAAAAAACCAAATTCAAAATTTAAGGGGGCTGAGGCCCGTGGTTTCCCCTGGATCAAAAAACCGCCACGCTCACTAAGTGGTATGTGAGGGTTCTCAAATAAAAGGTAATTGTGCAAGAAAGACGAAAATAATAAAATGTAGAGCGGATGGGACTTCTGTGGCCCTCTGGGGCAAAAAAGTTCCCCCCTCCCCTACTTATATCTATGCGTGGGTACTCAAATTAAAGATTATTTGCTCACGATTGTAAATATTTTGTATTTACTTTGGTTTTCTTGTTTTTCGCGCGAATTTTTTTTTTAATTTAAAATTTTTTTGAAACTTAAGCTTCTCTGCATACCCAGCCTTCGACCTGGATTTTCCTCTATGGTATAACAAATACCGGCTTCGCTAACTAAATCCCCCGTTAGCTGACAGTAACAGCTATGTAACCGTACAGTACAAAAGTAAGAAAAATCAATTTTCTACAGATTTAGACGTTACGGCTAAGTTACATCTTACTGCTAACTATAATCGTTCTAATTGATTTACATACAACAACATTCAGTAGTTGATTTGCAACGTTACTGTTGCTGTCAGCTAACTGGGCTTAAAGCTTTCTTTGCACGAAGATTCCGAATTTGTGATTTGACCCAATGGGTCTTAAAATATAATAATAAAATGAAATAAAAACATTAAAAAACATACCTAGACATTAGTAGGCGGACTCGATTTCCCCCAGAGATCCGCATAAGTCCCGCGCGCCCTAAATTTTACTATTATCGTTTTTCTTGCACAATTACCTTATATTTGAGTACCCATACATACCACTAAGTTTGCGGGCGTTTTTTTTTCTATTTGATCCAGGGGAGGGGGGGGGGATCAGTCCCCTTTAATTTTAATTTTGTTTTTTTTTTTAATTCTGAATCGGGTGGCATATTTTTGTTCGAAATTTTGGGTGCCCGGTAAACTGCAGTTTATCCAAAACATTCAAGAAGTATATTCGTATCAACAGTAGACTATTGCCGATGCCAATATATCAGCAAATCTAAGGTATTGTCGATATATCGGTATCGGCTACTCCCCTAGTTTTTAGTTCATTATTACTATTTTCTTAATTCAATCAACTTTCCATATTTAAAGGAGTACGTAAAATAAATTCCTATTTGGAATCATACATTCTCAAACTCAAAATATTCTAAATTAAAGTTATCCAACAATGATTTCACCTTTTTTAGGTTCTGACCACAAAACTACTACCGAACATATTATGGAATTATTCCTTTTTTAAAAAAACAAATACAATAAAGAAAAAAATATATGAAACTTATAAATAAGAAAACTTCTAAATCAAATCAATCGTAACAAAAATTTTTTGGGACGCATCGTCATGGACGCACTCAAGTGAACATTTTGTTTTATGAACATACGGTTGGTCGGTCGCTTGGTCTGTCGATGGTACTAATATTTTATAGTAGACTATAGAGAGTGGTGTTGGAGTGCTATACAATCGAATTGGTTAAATGGTTTAAAGAGTAAAAGAAGTTGATATCAAAAGCAACAGTAGTAGTAAGTAGTACTCGTAGTATTAGTGGTAGTAGTAGTGTAGTATTGGAGTAAGAAAATAAAAAAAGAAAACCTGTATAACAAGAATTGGTACCTGTTTATGTTTTTTTTTTTTTTTTTTGGTATGCACACTACGACTAGTACTTTGGCTGCTTCAACAGCCAGAAAAGATTGAAAGGTTTTTATGTAATAAATGTGTGTATATGTTTGTAGTATGATCAAGATGATAATGATGTTGTTGTTGTGTGCCCAACCAACATCTTACTACAAGATATACAGACAGTATAACCGACAGACAGACATACATACGTATAGATTGATAGACGGACAGACACATATTTTAATATTTTGTTTTTGTTGTTAATATTATTTGAGATACTGCTGCTGGTGTATATGTTTAGTACATATTGCTCGTATTTGAGGAAGAAAACAAATTCAGAAATAATAAAAAAGAGCAGGTCAGACTCATAAAAAATTTATAATCAAATCTTGCATTTATGTTAATTAGAACGGCCAGTTGTGATTTTCGAAATTTTAATTGTAACCGATTATTTAAAGGCATCACCTTAAGCAGTTTGAAGACGTTTGAAGGTTTGTCATACAAGTTGGTTAAGGTTTTCTTGCTTTTAAAAATCTAAAATAAATTTCATTGCATTTTGGTAACAATTTTAAAAAACTCTTACATATATCATTAAGTGGACAGGCCAAGTCAACCTTTAAATTGATTTGAACTTTAAAAGCTAGTATGTACAGGACATAAATCGTAAAAGATTCGTCAGTTTTAGGTAAGAATCCCCTAAGAAGTTTTAGTACCAAAAACAATGTACGAAATTGTAAAGCAATTACTTAAATACTCCGGATAGAGTTTAATTAAAGTCACAACTATCACAAAAAAATTATCAAAATTAGCTAAATCTGTTTTAGGAGGAAAGCGCTGTCTTTTAATAGACATTCTCGGAGCAGAAAATGTTTATAACTATTTTCTGTTATGACTTAAGCCCCAGTTAGCTGAGAGTAACAGTAACGTTGCAAATCAACTGCTTAAATTTGTTTTATGTAAAGCAATTAGAACGATTAAAGTTAGCAGTAAGATGTAACTAAACCATAACGTTTAAGCCTGAAAAAAGATTTTTCTTACTTTTTTTTACTATTACTGTCAGCTAACTGGGGCTTAAGCCTTATACTTCACAAGTCATTATTGTTCCAAAATGTTCATTAGGGTAGTTCCACACTATAATATTAACAAGTGCTATCTAGATATTTTGACGAAAATACTTTGCTAAGCTTTAAAATGTTTGAATATTTAAAAAATAAAATAACAACTTATCATGTCATAATGACGGAGTTGAATAGTATTCGATTTGAATAACCACTGTAGAAATCAGAAAACGAATCGTTCAATATCCTAATATTACGAATGATGGCGAGAATCAAAGGATGAATCGGTTAAGATTAAAGTAGATAAGTCATTCCTCTTCTAAATTAAAAGGTTTAATTAAAATTTGTTATGTATTTAGGATGTGTTTTTGAGATCTCAGTTAAACTAGGTTTAGTTAATCTGCAAAACAGTTTTGTGCCACCATTACCAAAATTTTGACGGAACAGCTTAGTTTTGCTTAAAATGTTGGTATTTAGTGAAATAATAAAAAAAAATCACATTCTGCCGGTAAAGGCTGAGTTTCAGACTACGTTAAGCTAAGTTTAAGCTTAATCCACATCTCAAAAACCCGGCCTTCAACGTTTAAATAATATAGAAGATTTCAAATTTTTAGTAATAGATGTTTTTGATTAATTGAGAAAACTAAAAAATCTGGTCTTCCTTAAATCAATAAATAAATAAAAAAGAAAAACCATCATAAGAATTTTTAGTTGAATGTATGATCGTTTGTAGTACGAGTGAGTTTTCGTAAAACTCGAGCGTATTAGGTCGTATGTATAGCCGTAGTAAAAGAATGTTTCAGCAAAAACAAACGAGGATAGCTAAATGGATGGCTGGCTGGCTAACTGGCTGACTGACTAGATAGATTTGCTAGATTGTTTGTTTGTTCAATCGCCTCCTTAATACTATACATAGTGCGGATAGGCAGACATGACTTGTTTGTTGGCGATTTAGTTGTGTTGGATGGATAGAAATTCATCTTTGTTGTTGCATTTTATTAAATTGTGTGTTAATGTGAGTGTGTATGGTGGGTTGCCTAGTGTATGAACACTAGCACGAGTGCGACTTACTCACTGACTGAATAAAGATGTTGTTGTTGTTACGACAGTAGTAGTAGAATTTGTTTATTTATTTTTTTTTCTGTTGTTGTTGTTTTCTTAAACTTTTATTCTCGTTTTGTCCGTCCGTCCGTCTTGTCTTGTACGGTGTGTCTTGTGTTGCGTTCGTACGTTGTTCAGTGTTGCTGTCTTATGTTCTATGTGTGCGAGCGCGAATGTGCTCTTACGAGAAGGCCAAACGATTTGTTAGCTGTCTGTTGATACATCGTGTTAGTATGAGTTCAATAATCAGAGTGAGAAGTAGTAGTATTAGTAGTTAAGCGAAAAGAAAAGAACACCAACCGTAGGACGGTTATGGGAAAAATTCTCTAGTAAAAAATAAATACAAATGAAAACTGATCAAATCATATAAACAAAACTGAAAATCATTTGAAACTGAAAATAAAAACATTATTAACAAACGAACCGGGCCGGTGTACTCTGACGTGTGAAAAATACTACATATTCGTGTTTTTTTTTTTTTTTTTGCTATTTGGTCTAAAATATAAAACATTTTAAAATAAAATAATTGATCAGAACTATTTTTGGATTTACCAACAACCACAACAAAAATAATAAAAACACGATACAAAAAGAATAAATATAAACAGCCACAATGAATTAAAAACGAAACAAGATTGAATGAACAATATAATAAAATACGTACAAAAAAATCTATTAATTTAACATAACAAAATAATAACAATAAAAAAAATGTTTAATGTTTTATTACAGAATCAAACGTTCGTTATAAACAAGAATTTTAAATGCAGATATTATTAAATTTAGATGTGTGCCGGAAAGTCGTTTCTTAACAAAGTGCCAAAATTTAAAAAGTCGATAAAAACCATCTTGTTGCTTCTTTAAATGATCTCCATTGATGAAAACCCACTCAATCATTGTGTTTCTCCTCTGAACTGATTATTTAAACAAAAGAAAAAATACACGATTAGTGGAAAGAAAAAAGAAAATTTAATTGATATTGAAACGCATCGAATTGTATTGAAACAAATTGGAATTTTTATAATGAGTGTATTCGTAGACATTAACGTGCGTGTGTGAGTTTTAATTGGATATCTTCATTATAGCATGTCAAATGATGAATACAAAAATTTTTTTCCGAATTTCAATCGCTTTTATTTTGGTCAAGCTATAACAAACAACAACAAATACCGCTGCATCAGCAGCAACAACGACGACATATATCGAACAGTATTTCCAGCAAAAGAAAGTGATCAAAACACTAAAGCAGCCATAACAACTCCCTCATACCAAAAACCTACATTTCAATCGGATGATGCTAATGACAACAACAATAATAAAAGCAACAATAGCACAAATAAAAGCTTTGTAGATTCTCAATTTGCGCCTATGAACCTAATAACAAATACGGGTTTGGATTTAAGTCATTCCGTAAGAAAACCAACATTTACAAGCTATTTTAACAACGAATCATTTAATCAAAACGATAACAACAATTTATATGTCTTATCGCCCTCTTCGTCTACCTCAGCTTCAATAGACGTGGAAAACGACGATAACGACGATAGTGGCGATTGGATTATGTCCCCCGTAAGCATTCCATCCCACCAGCAAACAC
This sequence comes from Pollenia amentaria, assembly GCA_943735925.1. Classification (NCBI taxonomy): domain Eukaryota; kingdom Metazoa; phylum Arthropoda; class Insecta; order Diptera; family Polleniidae; genus Pollenia; species Pollenia amentaria. Next base: position 189,164,918 of record OX031008.1, on the reverse strand, counting down.
TTCTTAACGATACTCGCAATTCCAGCCAAAGTGCCTTTAAAAATATGGAATTGACTGCTGGCTCAATACCCTCTGGTTTCCCGCTTAACTATCAACTATACGCAAATAATGCTGCTCTATATGGAGCACCCGTTATGTTTTCCGGTGCCATACATGCTGCTCACGCCTCCTACATGGCGGGGCTACCTCTACATGCAGCTCTTTCGCCCAACGAAACCTATCTTAAGGCTATCCAAGCCGCTTCTTGTGGAATATATAGTCCTACAGCTTTAGCTCCACCCCCACCTCCGCCATCAACCTCGTCTACAGCATCTGTAAATCCCTCATTATTTACCGGTAAACCTTCGTCACTGCATAATCCCACAGGTTCATCAATGATGGCGCTGGCGCCTTCTTCGCAACCTATGAGTATTTCCAAATCACCTCAACATCAACGTCAGCAATATTCACCAAATTTTGCAAATAATAACATTGCGGAAGTTGAAAATAAACACAAAACGTCATTAAGTTCACAATCTACATTGAGATCAAGTGCCAGCATTAATAGTAACGGTACAGGTACGTACCTGAATGATAAAGTGAATGAACGTTTGTCAAGTGTTAATGCAATAAAAGATTCACATTTCAAAGTGCCTAATGGAAAAGAGGGATCTCTAAAACACCGCATTTTACGACCACCAAGCAATAGTGATGCCACATCGGAACAAAATAAGGCACCTGTAATGAGGTATGTCTATTGTATATATAATATCTGTGTTTTTTTTTTTTTTTTGTATTTTATTAAAAAAGATTCTAAATTTCGTAATCTTTCCGAAATCCCAATAATTTTATATTAGATAAAACTTCGTTTCTTTTTATTTATATTTGTTGTTAGACCAATTTTTAAGCTTAATTAAAAACAAGTAGGAGTTCTATATTCGGCTATACCCTTCACAATGGTGCGATAAAAACAGAAAGTCATATAAATAATAATACTATATATATATATACATATATATATATATATATATATATAAGAGTGCTCTAAAAAAAGTTAACCAGCGAATTTAACCAGAAATTAATTTGTTGGCAATATTTTGCCGAATAAGCCCAATTTCCTTACTGTTACGAATTTAAATTAAAACTTATTTGGAATATTATAGTGCAGATAGTTTGAAATATACTCTGAAGGTTTTACTAAAATCGGAAATCATTAACCCTAAATCATAAATGTCAAACGTCTAATTTTGACTTATGTAGTTATATCGAATTTCTAAAGGAAAGTTAGCGAAATATTATATATTTTGGTGCCGATTGTTATGAAACTAAAGAAAAATATAGAAGACAAAGCAGTGGAAAAATTGAGATTATCCCTTAATGCACTTGGGGTCAAAATGACTCAAAAGTTTTTAAGCTATGAAGAATCTGTCAGTTTGAATGGTGTTAAACATAATTAGATATATATATATAATAAGATATATATATATCTGTGGCAATAAATAATAATGACTTAAGTCGAAATTTCGTGTTTTGAGATAATAAGGTTTTTGTCTAAAATAAATTCTGTTTAATTTTATATAAAAAGATGCACGTTTATTAAAAACAAACCTGTTAATTTTATAAAAAAAAAAAAAAGTTTCATTAGTTAATATTCGTGGTTTTTTAGTTAAGATGTTATCAAAAAATCCATTGGCAGAAAAATAAAAACTAAAGGGAGCTAAAGCTACTATATTGAAAGGCAAAACAATTTTTCTTGATAGTAAGTCGAGCTAAGTGCTTTAGGTTAAATTAAGTTAAATATAAGGGTTTTTTATGAGGAATAATTTGAATGGGCCGTTAGTAATTGAACTTAAGTAAATACGAGTTTTAATGCCCAAACATTTTAAGTAAGTTCAGTTAAGATTTTATGGCTTATGTAATATTATCCAAAAAGACTTAAGTTAAAATATCAATGCGTATAGTTTTATTAATAACGACATTTCATACTTAAAATTTAGCTAAGTGATGGATCTTGAAGAAGAGAATAAGAATATGTAAAAAAATTAAAAAGCACTTATGTCACTTATGTCGATTTGGATGAAAACACCAAGGTTAGTCCTATTGGATAGTAGTTCAGACACAAATTTTCAACATGATCGGTCAAAAAGTTTCTGAGTTAGAGGGGGTCAACATTTGACAATTTGGCCAAACAGGTGTTCTGTCTCAACCATGTAACTTATTATCTATTGGTGTTAGCAAAATTTGTCCCAAACAAATTAGATAGCTATTTCTTCATTCTTTCGAAAAAAAACTTTTTGTTTATTTTTAAATTTTTTTTTTTTTTTTTTTTAATTTTAAACTTTTTTTTTTATTTTTTTTAAGCGAGTATTTTTTTCCTCTTTTCCAAGAGCAACATGCTATGGTTGAAAACCAACCATGCTATTATAAGTGTGAAAGATATTTTAGTAATTATTAACCAAAACATGTTCGAGGGCAACCATAATATGCTTGTGCCTTTTTGATGGATGACTAATTTAACCATAATATGGTTGTCGGTGACAATAGCATGGTCAAATTAACCATAATATGCTTACATTTTCCTTTAAAAAAAGTTTTGTTGGAGGTGACCATATTTACACATGTTTTTTCTCTGGGTGTAGATAACCAAGATAATTGTACCAAATTTGGAAACTTTAGCTCTTGCCGTTCCCCAGATATATACAACGATATATATATTCCCTTTTAAAATTTAAAAAAAAAACAAATCCTATAAGTCCTTTCAGACCATCAGTAATAAATATATTGTAAAAGTTTCATAAAGATCGGTTCAGCGGTTTGAGGGCTATACATATTTCTCTCTTTAAGCGGCAAATGTTTGTATTGTTGCAGTCTACATACTTCAAAAGAAGCAAGTCGGCTCTTTATAGACTTAAATTGTTCTGATTTAAGATTTGTTAGAAATAGAAAAACTAAGCATGACTTATACTTATAATTAACTGTCTTTCTTTACAGAACATATAGTACAACTTTGAATTTTAAGAAAGGTACCTACATTGAACTTGCTAATGGAGCTTTACGCCGAGTTGAAGATATGCGCACTGAAGATTTTATACAGTGTGCCGAGCGTAGTCCACACCATCAGTTGGCCGAGTCCACTGTTGTTAAGATCAATACTAGTCTGCCCACAACGGCTGTGATAACATTTAGTTATGATAGAAACCGATCAAAGGTAAGATTATCAATATTAATATTTTTGTCAAACAAGAAAATTAATTTTTTGTTTTTTTTTTTTTTCTTGAAAAGGTTGATATGGAAGTATCATTAGATCATCCATTCTTTGTGTATGGTCAAGGTTGGGCCTCGTGCAATCCTGAAATGTCAGTAAAAATGTTTGGTTTAAAGTGTCAGCGTCTACAAGTCGGTGATATTTGTATTTCGTTATCAGAACGTGAACAGGCAAAACAACCCACACCACCTGTTTCTCACACTGCAACACACTTAAATGACCCATTCAATTATCAAAGAAGACATACGTTGACAGTGTCTAGTCCTAATGCAGCTAATATCAAATCAGCGTCTTTACCCACAATGAGTGCCACAACGGATATGCCTTATGCTGCATCAATGAATTCTCATGCATTTTCGATTCCCATACCGCAGCCAAATCATAATCTGCAACCACAGCAACAGCAGCATCCCCACCACGCATATGCCGAAATGGCGAAGATCGTGTCATCTTATGCCTATGCAAATGGTCTGCCACAACTACCCCATGAACAACTAAAAGATGTAGTTATAGACGCCGGAATCTTGCAAAATTTCACACCGAAAATGATGACTGCATTTTATCAGAATCAAATTCTTCAAATAGCCCAACAACAACAACAACAGCAGCAGCAACAAGAACACTTGAGACAAACAGAACTGAAAAATATCCAACAAAGAGTTCCAAATGCTCATTATAATGTGGCCACAACTTTTAATAGTAATCTAAGTCCCCAACCCACCGATTTGAAGAATAACCTAAGTCAACAACCACCACAAACTCAACCTTTAGATGTTACCATGTCACGTAAAAGACGTTGGTCTGCACCAGAAAATATGTTTGATGATGAAGAGTCCGATACTCAGCCACCTCGCAATGGATTATCACCCGCCACTGCCAGAACGTGAAACAAAATAAAAAATCAAAAGATCCTCAGTTGGAACAAATTAAATCTATAAATTAAATCAAAGCAACCCCATTTAAGAAATGATCTCAAATATTTGTAAACAAATGCTATGACAATGGATGGATTATTGTCCAGTTTTTTTATGATCGATTTTTATTTTATAAATAAATATAATATGTAAATACGGATGACTGCAAATTGTCGCAAAAGATAAGTTAAAAACTTTACTCAGCACAAAGCAAAAAAAGGAGCAAATGTGTATATGTATATGACTTTTTAAACTTTAGTAAAAAAACTTAAGTTTTTTTTAAGCAACCAAATATCGAAACAAAAACTCTGGGTAAAGAACGTACTAGGAAAAATTTTAAATAACTATTTAAAAACAGACTACAAACATACATAGATATGTATGTATATACATACGTACATAAATATGTATTATATTGTATTAAAAATACTATATCAATTGCAACATACAGCCATATAAACAATATTAAAAAAAAACAATAATAATAATTCTTAAGCTTAGTTTAAACATACGAAACAAATTTGAATATTATTTTAGTCATTCGAACCAATTGCCAATTCAAAATATTTACAACAATCAAACGTAAAAAAAACCAACTCCTAAACTCAAGATACAATAAATAAATATACAATCAAAATACAGCTTAAAGTCATATATAATTAGATTCACACTTTATCTTTATATTTTTATAGTACGACAACATACATTAAAAAAATATATCAATCATGCATACATATATACAGTATATGTAAATACATACAGACATAAATAAAATCAGGGTACATACAAAACAGAAAAAAAAAACAGGAACGATTATACAAATTTATAGTATGTGTATATAGATTTTGTAAATATGTAAATTTATGTTATTGTATATTTTATTAATTGTTCGTGAATAAATCTTTAGATGTTTAACATTTTTTATAATGTCAAAAAAAATTTGTTTTTTTATTTACGTTAAGATAAATAATACATATAGAACATGGAGAAAGAGTTATACAACCAATCGAAAAGAACTATAGATTCGAAAAATCAAATGAATTATGTATCTGGATGGAAAGAGTAAGAATAAGCTAAACTTAAATTTGAATATGAGTTTTATAGCTTCAAAAAGAAAACAAATTTTTTTAATGCTGATTAAACTTGAAACAGTAGTTCTACTGACTTTCAGACACTAGTCCCTATTTAAGAAATTGATCAGATATTTAAATATACACAACTTAACAAAACTCATAAAAGAAAACCAAATAGCATACAAACATATTTATCAGCCGTCTAACAGCTCTATGAACATCATTCTGTTTTAAATCACAAAAATGGTGTCTACGACAAAATTGGCTCCTTTCAAAAAAATCTTAGAGCTACTTATGACTAATATCACTAATTCTATTTAAATATCAATTCTTATTTAAATATAGTTTTTCATATAATTTTATTATTTAAAATTATGTTTAAAACGAATTTTGAACATGGATTGATATTTAAATAGTTTGGTGAAATTTGCCATTAATTTGTATAGGTAGTAGGGAGATCGAACGGTTATTATTCGACCGGTTTTAACCGGTTATTTTAATTTAAGTATTTTTCTAATTCTATATTAGGCAAACTTGAACATTTTATGAACAATGTCAAAACAAAATGTAACTAAAGTAAAAAAAAAAAACATTTGAAAACTGTAAATAAAAACCACTTATGAATGCGTGTGTTCTTGTAAAAAAACCAAAAACTATTCAGAGAACTACAAAAACGTGTGCAGATAAAAAGGAAATAGCATTTATTTTGTGCGACCGTTTTCTTAATATTAAAAATATTTTCATATAGATGTTATCTCTAGAGATAATTCGAACGGGATTAAAAAGACAAAGTTAGGCTCTTGAAGTGTCCTAAAGTGATAAGTGGCGAAGGGTTTTCCACGTCACGATTTATTAATCACCTTTAATTAGTCCATATGGTTGACATTAATGTGCTCCAAATAAAACTTAACCCCGTTCGAAGTGGGGTCTAAAGAGTCGACAAATATTAATTTACTAAAATATGCTGCCAAAAATGAATCATTAGGTGAAATATAAACTCGTTGTGTTGCCGAGGACGGAATGCCCCTTAAGGTTACTAAAAATTCTTAAATAGTTCCAGCATTTCCTTATGCTTAAAACTACAACATTCCGGGGGAATCAACGATATGGAAATAATTTATCAGTTTTATTTATTAAAACACCAAGAACTAAAAAACTAAATTGAGAAATCAAACAATGTCATGGAAGGTTTCAAATTGTGGTCGACGAATTGACAAATATTTCATACAAAAAGCATTTTCATCTTACTAATTGTTTATATAATGCTGAAACAAAATCGTTTGATATATATAATCTAGGCTAAGAGGTTTTGTGTTGAACTTTTCAAAAAATATGATTGAAGTCTACTGATTCATATAGAAATGGCTTAGTCACCAACAAATTAGAACTCATTTAAAATAAATTTAGGGGAATATCTCAAATAATAAATTTGTTAAATTCCTATAATATTTTCTTTGCTCTTGCAAAACGTTTGGCTAGATCAAACATCATTTAGTTTCAAATTACATTATACAATTATCGTCTTACAAAAACAGATTAGTAAATAAATAGAAGTGGTTAAAAATTAGGTTAAAGTTTGATCATTTTACTGGTTTCGTTTTTTTTTGGATTTTATCGTCAAATATTTATTAGGTCTGACCATACCTTAAGTCATATAAAACCGGTTAGCCGGTTAGTTAAAAAATGTTTAACAGAAAACCGGTTTTTTTTATATTAGCAACAATTCGTAATATTCGAAAACCGGTTATTGAAAAAAGTCGAATAATCGATCTCCCTAATAGGAAGTCGTAAAGTTGTAAAGACATATGTCTTTAAATAATTACAAGAAATATATATGCCTGCTGCGGGCAACTGCTAATAATTTAGATTTCTACTGTACCGTTATGACAATGAACACAGCATTAACATTTTTATTTTGTTTGAAGCAACAATATTTTTTTAAATAATTGTAAAATATTATTTAGGACATTATGACGATATGAGTTGATAGCACACCTTCTGAAGCACCTATTCTGTTTTAAATTTTTACTTTCAGCTGTAAGATGTGTAAAGTTTGCATTAATAGTTTTTTTATTTGCGCCAATGTTCGCCGAATACGAATATCTAATTAAAAATTAAGCGCCGCACAATATTTGAAATTTGACTGAAAAATTATCTCAAATTTGCTTCAATAACAATTAATTAAAAAAAATTGGCACACTAGACAATAACAAAATAAATTTTACTTAAAAAATTTGTAATAATAATTAAAGAATTAATTAAATTTGCACTAGTAAACAAATTAATAGTATCAATTAAAGGTTTATTTCATTTGATTAAACGTTTAATTTACTTGATTTAACGCTTATTTCACTTGATGAAATTTTTAATTAAAACGGATTTAATTTCTGATTATTGCTTAATTTAATTGGTGAAAAGCTTTGGAGAATTTTTTTCTGTGTACTAAATTTATTTCACAATGTCGTATACAAATTTTCAAATAAAAAAGTTTAAATATAAGAAAATTTAATTAGGCAATTCACAAAGTGCTCTATTGTGTCATATGAATGTCACATTTACAAAATTAAAGCATATACAACCAATACACAGAAAAAGTAGTTTTTTATCATTAAACAAATGGTTCAAAAAGTATTTCAATTTAATTAATGTGATAATTGAATCAATTAATTTTTTTAGTATAAAGAAAATTAAAAATTTAATTTTGATTTAGTAAACATTTTTGTTGTTTTGAAATAAATTTTTAATTAAAATATTAATTACTAGCATTTAACCCGCTACTTCGTTAGCGTCTCCTTTTCTTTCGTGGACATATTTTTAAGCCAAAGTTTATGTTTCTAGATTTTTACCCGCTACTTTGTAATAGGTACGATTTTCACCTCTTAAAGATTCGAATTTCTAAAATGTACCAAATCTTTATTTGTATTTGCTACGTTACGAATGTGATATTTTTTTGTTTCAATGCTTATTGGTTTAATAGATAGATTGCGTGGCAAAAAAGTTTTAAAATACAGGTTTAACCCGTTTACTCCCCAAAAGGATCGAATTTCAAAATAGTACCAGACACCTATCCGCTTGTTTTTTTTAATGAACATGAGGTTAGAGAATTAACCCGTTTGTACCTTTTTTACCCTCTAACCATAACAATTTCCAAAACTCCCATCATAGGTAATCGATTTCGCGAGAGGCCAACCTCCGGGCAAATTTCAGCATTTTAGTTCAGGAGTTTAGGACGTACGATGATGAATAAGGCAGTAACTTTACAATTTTATATTATATAGGTAGATGAAGAAAATGTTTTGAAAAAAATAACAGAATTAGGTACGGTTTTCACCACTTAAACGTTCGAATTTCGAAACGCATCAAATTTGTATTTTTTAGATAAGTAACGAATGTGATATATTTTTTATTTTAATGTTTATTGGTTTAAAAGATAGATGGCATAGCAAAAAAGTTTTTAAAAATACAGGTTTTATCCGTTTACTCCTTATTTCAAAAAAGTGCTAGACACCTGTCCGCTTATTTTTAATGAACAATAATAGGTATTCAATTTTTTTGTATCCCTTTTAGTTCCGTTTTTACCGCCTTTTTTTCTATTGAACAACAATAACTATTAAATTTTTTTGTATCTCCTTTAGCTTAGCAGATATGAGGTCAGCGTGATCGATTTGGCGAGAGGCCTGCCTCAACGAAAATTAAAAAAGTACCAGTTAAAGAATGAAAAAGTACCAAAAAGATCCTTCTAACAAATTCTTATTCACTCAGGACTTTGCATGTTTAGTTTTATGTTTCTAGGTCTAATACTAAACCAGTTGAAGATCAAAAAATACCAAAAAGTACCCTCAGAGGTTCTTATCCACTCAGGACATTGCATGTTGAAGTTTATGTTTCAAGGTCCAATATTAACGATAATTAAAAAAATTGTCAGTTGTGGAACCAAAAACCTAAACTAAGAAATTAAATTTCCCTTATTTCCCCTTTTTGGTACTTTTTTCTCCCCATTGAAGCATAACAAATTTCAATATTGTAGTAGGAGCCCATAATTTAATACGTATATGTTAATGAATAAAAAAATGCTTTGTAAAAAAGTACCAAAAATAGTAACGGTTTTTAACCCCTTAACGTCCGAATTTCGAAAAAGTACCAAATTTGTATTTGGATTTTTTAGATAAGTTTCAAATGTGATATAACCCTTATTTTTATGTTTATGGGCTTAAGAGATAGATGGGGTGACAAAAAAGTATAAGTACAGATTTTACCCGTTTACTCCGTATTTCCCCTTTTTGGTACTTTTTTCCTCCCCATTGAAGCATGAAAAATTTCAATATTGAAGTGGGAGCCAATAATTTAATACGTTTATGTCAATAAATAAAAAAAAATGTTTTTTAAAAAAAGTACCAAAAATAGTTACGCTTTTTACCCCTTAAACGTCCGAATTTCGAAAAAGTACCAAAATTGTATTTGGATTTTTTAGATAAGTTTCAAATGTGATATAACCCTTATTTCTATGTTTATGGGTTTAAAAGATAGATGGGGTGACAAAAAAGTGCCAAAATACAGGTTTTACCCGTTTACTCCGTTAAAGGGCTGAATTTCCAAAAAGTACCAGACAAAGAACATAAAGAACAACGATAAGTATTAAATTTTGTTTGTATCTCTTTTAGTTTTAGAGATATAAGGTACCGAATTTACCCGTTTTTGCCCTTTTTTACCCCCTAAACATTCGAATTTCAAAAAATCCCGTCTTAGTAGATCGATTTGGGGAGAGACCAACCCCTGGTCCAAATTTCAAGTTTTTAGCTTCAGGCGTTTAGGCTGTGCGATGATGAATCAGTCAGTCAGTCAGTCAGTCAGTAACGTTACAATTTTATATATATAGATAGGTAGATGAAGAAAAACTTTTTTAAAAAAATAACAGAATTAGGTACGATTTTCACCCCTTAAACGTTCGAATTTCGAAACGCATCAAATTTGTATTTGTATTTTTTAGATAAGTTACGAATGTGATATATTTTTTATTTTAATGTTTATTGGTTTAAAAGATAGATGGCATAGCAAAAAAGTTTTTAAAAATACAGGTTTTACCCGTTTACTCCTTATTTCAAAAAAGTGCTAGACACCTGTCCGCTTATTTTTAATGAACAATAATAGGTTTAAATTTTTTTGTATCCCTTTTAGTTTAGCAGATATGAGGTTAGCGAATTTCCGTTTTTACCGCCTTTTTTTTATTGAACCACAATAAGTATTGAATTTTTTTGTATCTCCTTTAGCTTAGCAGATATGAGGTCAGCGTGATCGATTTGGCGAGAGGCCTGCCTCAGGTCCAAATGTCAACTTTTTAGCTTCAGGCGTTAAGGCTGTGCGATGAAAATAAATAGATGAAGAAAAAATATCTTGGAAAAAGTAACAAAATTACGTACGATTTTTACCCCTTAAACGTTCGAATTCAGAAAAAGTACAAAATTTTCACTTGGCATTTTTTAGATAAGTTACGAATTTTATATAATTGTTATTTCTATGTGCATTGATTTAAACGGTAGATGGGGGACAAAAAGAACCAAAATTCAGGGTTTACACTTTTACTCCCTAAAAGAGCCGAATTTCGAAATAGTACCAGACACCTGTTCTCTTTTTTTATTTAATGAACCACAATAAAAGCACAAAATAAAGTACCAAAAATTGCCACTTACAGATGCTCATTCAACGCTTTGCTTGTTTAATTTTATGTTTGTAGCTGCAATACTAACAAAAATTCAATAAGTACCTGTTGGCTAATAATACAGTACGAAAAAGTACCAAAAAACCACTCGTACAGATTCTCATTCACTCAGGACATTGCATTTTTAATTTTATGTTTGTAGATCCAATATTAACGAAAATAAAAAAGGTACCAGTTAAAAAACGAAAAAGTACCAAGAAGATCCCTCTTATAGGTTCTTGTCTACTCAGGACATTTAATGTTGAATTTTATGATTTTAGGTTATAAAATAATTTTATGATTTTATGTTATAAAATTGATTTGTTTCTTATTATTTAAATTTCTGATATATAACTTATTATGATTTTGATTAATCAAAATGAAAATTTATCGATTAATGAAGAATTTAATTAATCAAATTTCTAGTTAATCCAATAATTGATGTATTATTATTTTGATTAGGCGATATCTTTGATTAATCGATTAAGCCAACATATCCCAAATATCAAGACTATTGAATAAAAACGCTTGAAATGTTAACTTAATAACATTTAAAACTAGTTTTTAAATCGAAGAAACTAAGGAATACAAATAAAATAAAAGGTTTCTTTTCTTAACGTACAGATGGAAATTAGAGGTGCTCAAAAAAAATAAAGTTAATTCTTCAGTCAATGAATGGAAGGGTTATTCCTTGTATATAAACACATTTAATATGAAGTTTGGTACCGATTGGATAATGAAACTTTGACATATAACGTTGAACACACATCCATTGTCCTCGCTATTTTGTTTATAACCGTAATATATACATTAGACCGTCTCAGTTTTTATACTTTTTTCGAAATTCCTTCATGAACATCGATTTTCTTTATCTACTATAAAAACCAAGAAATTTGGTGTATAACACTTAAATATTGATGAATGGGAAGTGGTCTCTCAAATCGTTTTTTCATTTTTTTAGGCAAAATACCTTTTTTTCAAAAAATGGAAAATTCTTGATTTAGTAATTTGCCTCAAACTCAAGCAGTTCTGAATGGATTTGAACATCATTTAATGCATTAGAAAGCTTATTAAATTTCCTAAATGTTTCTTAAAGCAACATTGGCATTTTGTTCGATGGTTTTTTATTCATAGCACTACAAATTCAGATTTTCAAATACAAACTTAACATTTTTTTTAATTTTTGCTTACCTTTTCATATATAAAAATTGAACGAGGCAAAACTTTTATATTCTGTAAATGCAGTATGGTAGGAAATTTTAAAATAAAGATTTTGGTGTAAATAACAGTCGTATTCTGTTAAGAAAAACTGCATTTTTAGTTGAAATGTTGAAAGTTGTTTATTTCTAAATATAAAAAAAAAAATAATATTTTGGTAATAACTTTTTTGTATCTGAACCGATTTTTCCGAGTTTTTCAGCAAATATGTTTTACTAAAGATTTCCGATCTTTTGATATATTAGACGTATCCATAGGTCACATAACAGCTCTAAAATTTAAGTTTTTATAAAAATGTGGATGCTTTTTAGCCCATTTTTGGAGTATTTTGCTAATAACTTAACCATTTCTTAACCAATTTGGCAGATTTATATACCCACGTCTTAAGGAAGAAATTTACCATTTACTTAGATTATAACGCTTGGACTCGGAAAGATCTATTGTTTCCGAAAATGGGTATGTTTAAATAAAAAATTTTATTTTGGGCATTACTCTTCCATTTTTGGGAAAAAACTCTGCTAAAAATTTCTGATATTTTGATATATAAAACGTGTTCATATGTCATACTAGAGCCCTAAAATTTAAAATTTTGAGTATTTTCAATAATATCTTTGTACGGGAGGTACCATGCCCACTTTACCAATCCCGCCCATATTTTGAGGGATGCTGTGTATTGATAACCGATATGTTTGTACCTAATTTGGGAACTTTAGCTCGCTTCGTTCTCCAGATATACAGAAATGTATAACGTCTTTGTATGGGATGTGCCACACCCAAAATGATTTAATTTAAGTCGTCGAGCATTTTCACAAAACGCATCCAAACTCCAACAAAAGCATAATTTTACCAAATTTTAAAAAATAAAAAAACCAATATGTTCTTACTTTATAATATATTTATGCAATAGAAGAAAATTTAGAAATAAACAACTTTACACATTTCAACTAAAACTGCAGTTTTTCTTAACAGAATACGACTGTTATTTACACCAAAATCTTTATTTTAAAATAAAATCTAAGTAAATGGTAAATTTCTTCCTTAAGACGTGGGTATATAAATCTGCCAAATTGGTTAAGAAATGGTTAAGTTATTAGCAAAATACTCCAAAAATGGGCTAAAAAGCATCCACATTTTTATAAAAACTTAAATTTTAGAGCTGTTATGTGACCTATGGATACGTCTAATATATCAAAAGATCGGAAATCTTTAGTAAAACATATTTGCTGAAAAACTCGGAAAAATCGGTTCAGATACAAAAAAGTTATTACCAAAATATTATTTTTTTTTTTATATTTAGAAATAAACAACTTTCAACATTTCAACTAAAAATGCAGTTTTTCTTAACAGAATACGACTGTTATTTACACCAAAATCTTTATTTTAAAATTTCCTACCATACTGCATTTACAGAATATAAAAGTTTTGCCTCGTTCAATTTTTATATATGAAAAGGTAAGCAAAAATTAAAAAAAATGTTAAGTTTGTATTTGAAAATCTGAATTTGTAGTGCTATGAATAAAAAACCATCAAACAAAATGCCAATGTTGATTTAAGAAACATTTAGGAAATTTAATAAGCTTTCTAATGCATGAAATGATGTTCAAATCCATTCAGAACTGCTTGAGTTTGAGGCAAATTACTAAATCAAGATTTTTCCATTTTTTGAAAAAAAGGTATTTTGCCTAAAAAAATGAAAAAACGATTTGAGAGACCACTTCCCATTCATCAATATTTAAGTGTTATACACCAAATTTCTTGGTTTTTATAGTAGATAAAGAAAATCGATGTTCATGAAGGAATTTCGAAAAAAAATGAAAAGTGAGACGGTCTAATATACATACAAGTAGATAATTTTTTGTTATCAATTAAAAAAAAATAAAACTGCATACTACAAATTTTCGGAAAAACTTTAGTTTTTCTTAAACTCAAATTTTAAGGTGGGTATATAAACTTTAGTCTCCTTCTGTATGTACCTATACTTTAATTGTTAAATTAAATAGAATTATTTTTTAAATTGATTTTTTTTATTCACTTATCCATTTTTATCTTTTTGGTAAATTTCGTTTTCTTTCATAGTAAATTATTTCAAAAATTATTTATTTTTTAAATTTCCGCATTTTTAAATCTACATTTCCTTCCGGTTTTCCGGCTTTCCGGTATGTTTCATCTATAATGTTAACCAGCACTAGAATTACTATTTTATTATTTCTGTATGCAGCACTGTTTGCACAGATGTTTCTGTTACTTGGAGGCAGCGTTGCCAAATGTGCAGAGTTATCTGCATTTTACAGTTTTTCTAAGCATTGGGCAGTTTTGAAGTTTTTTTTATAAAAAATAATTTTTTTTGTAAATTGTGCAGATTTAACAGATTTTTTTTAAAAATTTTTTAATAAAAATTTTGTTATATTATTTTTTTTTCTTAAGCCCTAATCTTACCTAATTTGCTTAACACATACTCCTATAACAGAGGCAAGCTTTAAGAGTCAAACAAAAATTCTTTTAAATTTTTATGTTTCGTCGTTTCCTTCTTGACTGCAAAATTTAGCACAATGTAGCGCAAACAGTTTGGAAAACAAACATGATTGAATCCTTTGTCAAATACACCATTTAAGAACGCATGAAGATTTTACAAACGTACAATTTTGACATGTTTGGCATGCCGTTTATTTGGCTTTTCTGTTGGAAGTTTAATTATGTCCCATTTTATAATTTGTAATTTTTGATAGTTATTGTTGCATCATCTTCTCATGTATGTTCACTTGACAAATTGCAAATCTGAGCCCGAACTTAAATTAATTTTGTATTAAATGAGAAAACAAAACAAATCGCAAGACTATATTTTGTTGTGTACCCCTCTTAATTCCACTTTCTTTCATCGAGAATAGAAAGAACCGATATTCGTTAATAATTTATTATAAATTTTTATATAAATTCGAATGTGTATTCCAAGTCAAATTACAATTTATATAGCTTTCATCATAGTATACAACTAGTATGCCAACTGGAGAGAGCGTTCTCAATTTTTTAGTTAGCCCCTCACACATATACGTTCTGTGTGAAAAAACAAAACAAAATTTGCAATTTTTTTATATAAAATTTTTCACAATACATATAACACTTTTGTTTAATTTTATGACACAAACACATAATTAATATTTTTTTCCAATACATTTGCTTTTGCAAAATGTTTTTATTTTTCACAAACTAAAAATTTTTAAATAAATATTTTTGACACCAATTTTTTTCTGTTGTTAATATTATTAAAGCCAGCAGAGTAGCTTTTTGTGGTATGAAAATAATATTTGAAATCATAAATTATATACATAAATATTTTCCGATATTGCAGAATAAAAATTTTGCAAACATTAAAAGTTTATAAATGCAGCCAACATTAAATAAATTGAAAAGTTATTCAACCAAGAAAGTTTTATTTTTTCAATAAAAGCATAATAAAGGGTCCGCCTAATAATTTTGTTTGAAAATGCTATAAAAAAAACTACTGAATATTTTCTCAAATTTATTTTTTTATTTGAAAGCACAATCCTTCTGGTTAATAATGGAAAACGGCTGGCCATGCAGTAGCCTACACGATCGGTCCAATTTTTAGGCACATTATCGATTGTGTGCAGCTGTATTTCACAAATGGCTTCACGAATATTGTCCTTTAAAGCGTCAATTGTCTCTGGCTTGTCGGCGTAACACTTATCTTTGACTGCACCCCACAAATAATAGTCCAACGGTGTCAAATCGCAGCTCCGAGGTGGGCAAACGACATCAGCTCTGCGGCTGATAATGCGATCTTCAAAAACAGTGCGCAAAACATCGAGTGTAGCTTCGGCTGTGTGGCACGTAGCGCCGTCCTGATGAAACCAAATGTTGCCAATATCCTCCTCTTCAATTTTTGTGAACAAAAATTCGTTTAACATGGCCCGATAACGATTGTCATTAACTGTAACGGCCACTCCTTGCTAATTTTCGAAGAAAAATGGCCCAATTATGCCTCTGGACCAAAATCCGCACCAAACAGTGAGTCGTTTTGGGTGTATCGGCTTTTCAATGTATGCGTGCGGGTTTTCTGTACCCCAAATGCGACAATTTTGCTTGTTTACATACCCGCCAAGATCAAAATGAGCTTCATCTGAAAAGATGCTTTTTTTTTGGCAAAATCGGCATCTTCTGTAAGTCGATCGCAGGCCCACTTAGTGAAGCGAAAACGCATTGGATGGTCAGTTGGCTTCAACTCCTGGACCAATTGGACTTTGTATGGCGTCATATCAAGGTCTTTATGCAAAATTCGTCTCAATGATGTCTCCGAAATGTTCAATTGTTGAAAACGACGGTGAATTGATGTGGATGGCGCTTCACGCACACTTTCTGCCACAGCAGCAATATTCTCGAGTGTACGCACTGTTTTTGGCTTTTCACGCTTTGGTTTATCGATGAGGATGCCAGTTTCTTTCACAAGATAACGAACGTATGGAGCTGACGGTGCTTCTCTTCTTCCAAAATCCGTACGCAATTTTCGCACACATTCTGCAACATTACCATGATTTTCCAAGTAATGTCACAATATTTCCCAGCGTTGTTTTATTTAACTCACATTTTACAAATTTTCTAATAATTATAAATAATTAACCCCATTTCGTAAATTAACTGTAAACTTTTCATCTCCTGTCCATCACAAACAAATAAGTCACAATAGGTAATTGTGACGTTTAAGAAATTGTTTAAACAGTGTGGCATCTTTTGGATAAAGTCAGCTGTCAAAATTTTATCACCAAGTTGCATCGTTATTTTCGTGGAAATTGTGTTTGTTTTCTTGCTTGTAAAAATTCTACCAAAAAAAATAAATTTTATATTTATTTTGATTGGTTTTAATAATCAATTACATGTCGTATTATTTTTACAAGTGTTTAAGAATTCCTAATTATGGACTACAATGATGATATTAGTTCTAGCAATCTAGAACAGGGAATGACTGATATCAAACAACCACATCAGAGTGATAAAGAAGATAGTGAAAATCATTTGGTGGGAAACTTGCAACATGCTTTTCTAGAGGAAAATGCAAATGAGTGGCGGCCATTGAATGGACTACGCAGCCAAGACATGTACAATTGCCAAGATCAGGGGCTACGACATTATGACGAGCGTGATTCCGACTATCACACTGTATATCATGACAATGTGTCTTCATCACATATTCTTAACAGAAATATGGAAAGTGTGTAAAGACAAAAACTAATTAATTAATTTATGAACTTATTAAAAATATAAATTTTTTAGGTGCCCTTATAAGAAAAACATTTGCTGAAAATTCTTTTGAAACCAGTATTAAATTTGGTCGCATGCATAATTTACCTATGCTCTCTGAAGATTTGCGTATCTCTAAAATCATACGTCGTTTAATGATAGAAAATAATCGAATGGCTGCTATTGATCTGTGCAAGAAATTAGAGGCTGCTGTACGGAACCAATCAAATGTTAGTTATATATGCCGTTCATTTGATATTTTGTTTGATAACATGGTAACGGTGCTGCGCCAATGTCCATTGGAGTGCCTGGAAAATGCCAGCTCAATTTTGGGAATAATGGGTTATATTAATCGCTATAATTTTGTCGTTTATAAGAGTCATCTGACCAAAGCGTATGGGAATTTCAAGAATATACGTAAATATTTAATGATGGCTTTAAAAACAACATTGAGGTAAGTTTGTGTAAACTTTAGCGAAATCTGCATGATACGTAGTGAATAGCATTTTCAGAACTTTTGATTTTTTGTGTTATTTCCACCTTTTTATTTTAGAGTTATTTTAAAATTATTCGATTAAGAAACAAGTTTTTTTATTTTAGCTCCATTTTAAATTTTTCCAACGTATGCAATGTTTCTCTATTTGGCAGATTAAAATATATCAAACTAAACTAACTTCTGGCTTTAGAAATACACTTAAATATATCAATACATATATATTGCGACCTTAGGACAACAAGGTTTAAATTGCATCTAAACTACATGCAAAATAGTACCTTGTTCTAAGGTCGCAATATATATACATATACATATATGTATATATATATTTATTATATTTTATATATAAAACCTCCTCCTTTTTTCACTTAGATGCGATGCCGTTAACCTTGATCTTAAAACTTACAGTGAACGTCTTTTAAATCTGCTCAAAGAATATCTTGAAAATGCAGAAATAACTGAAAATTTCATTTCTATAAGTGAAACTATAGCAGAATTTTCAAAAAATTACAAAAGCTCATTTCAGCGACATTTTACCGATATTGTCGATATCATTATAGGTTGGCATTTAGAGGTGGAACAACCAACAGATCTTAAAAGACATTGTTCAAAAGTGTTACAACAATTTGCAGAATATTTTCTGAATGAACTTGATTTTACTATTGGTCTTTTGGGACAATTTATTGAAGATATTGAGGCTTGTCGAGAAGATATACAATCTGAGGAAAGCTCGTTGATACAGAAGCAGCAAACCGAGATACGTGTTGGATGTTTTATAGGAGCTTTTACTTCAATTGTAAAGGCTTTAGCCTACAAAGGAATTAATATAAACGAATTTGGTGCTGCAGCTACTATTTTAAAAGACGCTACGGAAGCTGTCAACAAAGTAGCCAACATTTGCTTCGATATGATTCCTTTATTAAGTGAAGAAACTGTTGTAAACTTAAATGAGTTCCACTGCATTATTCTGCTGTATGACAAAAGTGTTGAAAATTTAAATGCTTTTGAAAATATAATCCAGCTGCAACTAAAACATTTAGCGGCATTTAACGAAAACCAACAATCAAGTTTTCTTTATATGGTCTTAAACATTGTGAGACAATATCGTACACAACTTCCGTTAAGTTTCATAAAACTGATAATGGAAACAAATTGGCAGGTTTTGCAAGATATAAAACTGAGCTGTGGTTTGAAAACATATAAGTTATTAATGAAAATCTATCATGAAATTTTGGTTATAAAAAATGTGCCAGTACTGCAAGAAGCCTATCGCCATATACTTGAAGATGTTAACAACACTGTAGCCACTTTGATCATAAAGGGTACAACAGATTCTATGATGCGAAGTGAAATGTTATTAAATTTTTATTTGGCTAGCTTAACAGCCCTGGCCTGCCAAACATCTTCAATTATAGGCATGTATGCTTTAAAGCCTTCTATTTTGGAGTTACTTATCAAAAATTGTCATGGCTCGAACTGTGATTTGTGGAGCAAATATCCTACTTTACATCAAGCTTTATTGGAATTAATCGTAGATCATTGTATGAAAAATCATAATTTCCGCCAATCTTCCCGTTTGCTAAAACAACATCAAGATTCACCTTCTTCGGAAAATTTTGCAATGATATTAACATTTCTAGCCGAATTATTGAAATGGCACGTTTCAGAGATAATATTCAAATGGTTGGAAAATATTTTACAAGAATGTTTCGAAGATTTGGAAATATTAACACAAAATGCTGAATTTCTGAAAATTTGTGAAAATATTACCTTGGCTGCAGTTAAAGAGCCTTTATTGAGCACAAGTATCATAGAATCATTGGTCAAATATCCAAAAATTCCTGAATATATATTATCAAATTTTAGAGATTTGGCGTTATGTATTACAGAAAGTTCTGATAAAAACTTGGCAGATGCTTATTGCAAAATTTTTGCTCGATTGCCTTTAGAGACTTGCTTCAGTGCAAACTATGATAAACAATTTTATGCTAAAAACAAACAAAAACTATTTACCTTATATCAATGGCATAAATCATCGGCCTGTTTTAATGGTTTGAGACCAAAATATTTCAAATCATTTTTAGAATCTTTAGACTCAAATGCTAATTCAAATGGCTTACTCTATTCTTCGTTTATAGAGAAGAGTTCTTGTAGTATACAGCGCGAACATTTCGTAGAATATCTGAAGACTTTGCAAGAAAATCAGCAACTATTGTCATATCATTTACAATATGAAGCGGCTCGTTATTGTGTACAGCAAAAATTGCGTACAACTTTGGGAAAACCACAAGAAACGTTCCTTGCCATCGAAGGTGTTATTATGAAATATGCTCGCTTCTTAGCAGAAAAGGAAGGTTTGCCACTCTCTTATAAAAATTTACAAAATGTTATGGATATACAAGAAAATTGTCGCATGTTATTGGGCTTTTTAGAGTGTTTGGAAAAACATATTTACAATGCCGCCGAGGGTACAGCATATGCTATGTTACCAGCAGAAAAACCAGCAAAAACATTTTTCCGCGTCAATTCTTCCACCTGCAGGGAATGGTTCAAACGCATACGTACAGCAGTCAACTTGATTTCGTTGCATTGCATGGAGCCAGAGTTGGTTATACGATATTCAGAGGTAAGTTATCATACATCAAAACTGTATTTTTAAACATTCTGACTAGATTTTCACGGATTTGGTTTAATAAAATTACGAAAATTCGTTTAAAAAAAAATAAATATTCCTTTTTATGTATTTTAGAGTATTTTGCAAGTTGAAGCGAATCACACAAATCTAGCCCTACTTGATCGTACAGTGACCTCTTTAGTATGGGCTCTTTACAGTTGTGGGGAATCAGACACTCTTTATGGTTTAGCAACTTGGCTAAAAACTAAACACGGAAAACGTTTCGAATGGATACAATATGTAGCAGAACAAACGAGTGGACATTTAGAAAAGGCGGCTACTGGTTATCTCTACATACTACAGGATGAAAATAACAAATCAATGGACTCATATATGAAAGAGTTTATACAAAAGCAAATAACTGATTGTTTTTATCATACATCAAGATGGTCTGAAATTGCAGCTATAAGCCAAGATACAATATATTCAAAGCAACATTTACAAATCATGGAAAATGCATACCAGTCTCTGAGTTACCAAGAATACAATTGTCAAAACCAAGAAATAACCAAAGCCTTGGTCGAACTAACCGAATGGCCCGAAGACATTACCAACAATGTGAAAAATAACTATACTCCCAAATTAGAAACATACTCTTTTTATGAGGTAATAAGGAAATTACAAGATACTTGCATAACAAATTCAACTTCAAGCGATCGAAAGATGGGAGTTTATGAATCCGTAAGAAAATGTGTGCAACAAGGGATACGAGAAGTATTATTGCGCAGTTATGAACCAGGATGCCACAATAATCAATTAAATGAATTAATAATTATAAATCATGTCTCTCAAAAGTTTCATGATAAAGAAAATATCCAAATTTCTGCTAAAGATAATTGTTTGGATTCGAAAATTTCTTCTCTCTTGTTAAGCAAGTGCTTATATTGGCCCTTGATAAATGGCCAACACAATTCCGAACAACAGTACAATCTCTTGCTAAACTTGAGCTCCAAAGCTCGCTTGGAAAATAATTTAAATTACTGCCAATCATTGCTCAGCCATTTTTTCAAGCTGAAACGCATTAATTTACCTCTCAATGAAATTGCTCAACAATTAAAATCGAATCATTTAAATATTGATTACAATGACACCGCCTTTATACAAGGTATAGAGGAGTTGGTAAAATGTTTGCAGGCTCAAACCACTTCAATAGCAGAGGTTTTAGAACTGGGTTCAGCGTGTTGTTCAGAAATTATAGTATTACAGCAGCAACATGCACAGACAAATAAGGAAACTCCCTCTTTTCCCAAATCTATATCAAATCTACTAATAACTATGGCCGATTGGCTAACAATACATCGCTTAAATAATACTAACCTTACGAGTGGCCAACAATTCCAAAAATTGCAAAATCAATTGCCAGAAATACCTTGTTTCTTCCACTCTGACAACACCAAAGCGAATGTATTACCTTCTTCGGAATATTCGGTAGGAAAATTATTGAATGCTAGCATTTTGTGCAAACAGAATTCAGGAGAAGCTTGGTTTTCCTATGGCAATTGGTGCTATCGTTGGGGTAAAAAACTCATGGAAGTAAAAGGAACCGAACAAGCATCTGCTAATGACCTTAAAGATATTAAACTTACCAAGCGTAATATTTCTTCTATAGAAGATATACTTAGAGATAAATTTGATGCTGATGTTATACAAAGGATTATTGAAGTGCTAAATAATCACATTTTAAACGCTATTAATGATGAGAATGCCGAAGATTTGGATACAAATACAAATTCCGAAAATACAACTGAAATTTTAGAGCGAGAATTAAAAAGTGTCTGTTCTCTCAGTGGGGAGCAATTAAATGGTATTCTTTCGATTTGGCGCCAGGCTCAAAAGGGAGTTTACAGTTTTTACGAAGAAGCTACACGAGCATATTTCAAATATTTGGCCATTGAAAGCGAAGCAGTTGGTAAAAAGTCTGATATTGCAAATACGAACAACAATGAAGTGGAAGATTGCACTTTTGTTACAACAACTTTAAGGATATTGCGTTTGATTGTTAAACATGCCATTGGATTGCAGGTAAGATATTAAAGGAAGCAACCGCATTGACAAATAAAAGATAAATGAAATTGGGGAATTTTCGTAGTTTTTACTTTTAATATCAAATTAAATTGTTGATGATTAATGTAGCTATTTTTATGTTTTCGTTATTTCCAAATTATGTCCGTTGCCATTTTTCAATTGCCCTTTTTAGATACCTTTTTTTATTACAAAATAATTATGTATAATAGTAACAGGTTATATAAGGGGCTTAAAGCACAAGGAGTTAAATTGCTTTTTTCAAATTGAGATTATATTTGGAATTAGTAGGTGAAGTTCCGGGAAGTTCAGAACACAAAAGGTGAATGTGGAATTCTCATCCGGTAGCGATTTGGCGACCAATTCTAGCAGTTGTCATTAAACTGCCAGTTTCGCTTGACGCACACGAGAAACATGACCACTTAATTTCAATTTTTAAAAAAGGCACTTATTAATTAATATTAATTTTATTTAAAACTTTAAACAATACTTCTTTACGTCTTTGTAAAATTGTAAAGTTGTTTGCTTTTCTTGTAAAAAAAAAAAACAAAATACAGTTGCGTCCGTTTGCATTAAAAGTGACTACATGTATTTTGTGTTTTAGGATGTTCTTGAAGAAGGCTTACGCAACACTCCTTTACGACCGTGGAAAGTGATTGTTCCTCAACTCTTTAGTAGACTGAATCATCATGAGCCATACGTAAGACAAAGCCTAGCAGAATTGTTGTGTCGCTTGGCCGTCAACCAGCCACAGCTGATTATATTCCCAGCAGTGGTCGGTGCCCAACAAGAACTTAAATATCGAAATAATGCTGATACTCAAGTACAACTTACCAACTGTTTTGGAACTCTTCTAAACTCTTTAGCCGAACAAGCACCGGAAACTGTACTACAAGTTCAACTCTTGGTAAAAGAACTTAGGCGTATTACATTATTGTGGGATGAATATTGGATACACAGTTTATCACAATTATATGCAGAATACTCTCCGCTTTACACTGCGCTCGATGCTGAGGCAAAAAAATGCAGTAATTCTGAACTAATGCAGGCTAAATATGAAGTATTTAGAGAACATTTATTGACAGATTTTAAACAAATCAACGCCATAACTAACAAAGAACCAGAAACAAATTATGAGCATAGTTTTCAAGAACGCTTTGGCTCCTATATCGAAACAGTTTTAAATGAATTGGAGAAAAAAAACGAAGAAACTAAACCTTCAGAGTATTGGCAAAAGATTAAACAACTTTATAATTTATTCCAACAGAGACCTTTAAGAGGAAACACATCGATGTTGCGCATATCAGAAATTAGTCCTGCTTTGGCTAATATGCACAACACATCTATAGCCATGCCAGGTGTGGACACATATGAACAACCCGCAGTTTATATAAAGTCTGTCGATTTCACAGCTTTTATATTTGTTTCTACTAAAACTAAACCTAAAAAGCTTTCCTTCTACGGCAGTAATGGTCAGCGTTATACATATTTGTTTAAGGGTCAAGAAGACTTACATCTGGACGAACGTATAATGCAATTTTTAGCCATATCTAATTCTATGATGGCTCGTTCTTATGGCTCAAAGGCAAAAACGGATTGTTTTAAGGCTAATCATTATTCAGTGATACCTTTGGGCTCGCGTTGTGGTCTTATTCGATGGGTTGACAATTGTTTTCCCCTTTTTGCAATATACAAAAAGTGGCAACAACGTGATGCTTTACTTAAACAACAGCAGAAAGAACGCCAATCGACAGCTAAAGGGCAAGAACAAATACAACAAGGTTCCGCAGTCGCAAATGCCACAAGGCCCTCAGAACTTTTTTACAATAAATTGACACCACTTTTGGCTGAATGCAATCTTAAAGTCACCGATCCTCGACGTCAATGGCCGATAAGTATTTTAAAACGAGTCTTAAAAGAACTTTCCAATGAAACTCCCAAAGATTTGTTATCCAAAGAAATTTGGTGTTATTCTGCTAACGCTGTTGAATGGCGTAAGTCCGTACGTCGCTATTCCATGTCTTTAGCGGTCATGTCTATTATTGGTTATGTTATTGGTTTGGGAGATCGTCATTTGGATAATGTGCTCATAAAGTTAGCTACAGGAGAAATACTGCACATCGATTATAGTGTTTGCTTTGAAAAGGGTAAAACTTTGCGTGTTCCGGAGAAAGTACCATTCCGTATGACACAAAACTTAAAAGATGCTCTAGGCTTAGTGGGAACAGAGGTAAGTAAAAGTAATTTTTACAATATTTTATAAAAATTAAAAATAAATACAAAAATTTATCCTGGGATTTGTGAAAATAAAACAAGTACAAAAAGAAAGAACTCATGACCAGTGGAAGGAGAACCAATCCTTTAACTGGTTTATGAAGAACCAAAAGGTAGAAAAAATAATGAATTACAGTACAGTAATTCACCGGTGGTGTAACACTGTTTTTTGGGACTAAAATTTGGTTCTTAAATTTAGTTCTATAACTTGTTTTATTGAAATAATACTACACTGTATTGCAAAATACTCCATTGTAGTAACTAACGCTTTGAGAATAGATGTGTGACTTGTCATATGGTGGCTCTTAGGTTTCAATTGACCCCCTCCAATGACAACACCATGTAAAAGTGATAGGTCACATTCATATAAAGTGAACCGGTCCCTACCACCAAAGACCTATCACGAGACTACTTTGGTGTCACTTCGCTTCTGTTGAACAAAATGTTTTTATATACTTGTTTAAATACACTTTGTAAAACAATAATTTTTTATAATCCTTTTCTATTTGAATATTATGTTATTGAAAGAAAAAAATTTATAATTGATTTTTCTAGTTATTATATTGTGTCTGAATTTCTATTGTTAATAAACTTTTACAATTTATTTCAATTATTAATAAAATCACATCCGCTGTTATTATTAATAACCCGAAAGGATATTTATTAATTAGTAATTTATCCAATAGCTTCCCTATAGGGATATTCCGTAAATATCATAAAAGTCATGTTTTTATATTTTATACTTTCCCCGTTTGAAGAGAATTGTCGTTATTATTTCTAAGTGGTGCAAGCAAATCGAAAACTTGAAACACGTTAAATCAAAATGAATTTTTTGGTTATGACGACGTTCCAGCAAATGAGCGATATGTATTTATTTCCAAAAATTAACAGAAAGAAAAGTATACAAATTTTTGAATTTTGAATGGTTCTGTTTGATGCAAACAAGTATTCACGTCAAAAGTTGTACTCTTGTGAAAAAGCAAAAGTGCAAAAACATAACAACAACCACATAGACATTTATTTCGCACAAACGATGAAAAATAGCCAGAAGGAAAGAATGTGCAAGATTATCAGTAATGGCCATTTTCTCAAAGTATCGAAAAACTGCCTGTTACTTAATGCCAACATAAATTTATTAGACCGATAAACTGATACTTAACGATTTTGGTTTTCTCAATAGGTGTGTTCATTTACTTCACTAGCAGAAACTTGCAACGAGAGAGTAAATTTAAAATTTACAAAATGTTTCTCCTTATTACTCAAAAAACTAAAAAAGTAAATAAACGCTTTACCAGCAAAATCTAGCAAGTAAGGCATATCGACACTTTTCAGCTGTAAGATACTAGATTATTTCATTATAAATTCAATTGCTTGTAAGGCATATCGACACTTTTCAGCTGTAAGATACGAGATTATTTCATTATAAATTCAATTGCTTGTAAGGCATATCGACACTTTTCAGCTGTAAGATACGAGATTATTTCATTATAAATTCAATTGTTTTGAACTATTTGTGCAAGAATATTGTTCCTAAATTATAGAAAAATAAATATTTTATGTTATTGAAAAACTTTTAATTTAACAATTATGAAAATTATTTTTGTTTTGTAAACAAAAACATAAAACAGGTGGTTAAATAATTATTGCTAGCAAGGCAAATTCATACAAGGTGGTCTTAATTTGAAAACGGATACAACACTGTAAAATATTTTACCGTTGTGTCAAAACAATACAACACCGTAGTTAACAATTCAAACAAATATTTTATTTAGTTTTTAATTTTAAATTGTGTGTTTTAAAATATATTAATTTAAAAAAGTTTTAATTTCCTAATTCTTAGTGAAAATTATAGAACTTATGAAAGATTCCCCAGAACCACCAGAACAGTATACCATTTTGACACATGGTTAGTTATCAGCTGTTGTTTACGTATCAAGCCAAGGTCACCTTGTATGAATTCGCCTTGCTTGCTAGTAAAAATTTTACTATCAGAAATTTTCAACAAATTTTTTGTCATTATATGAACATATAAATGAATAAACGTTTTATGCACATTAAATATGTAATTTTAGTAAAATCAATAAGACTATTAAACATTAAATTTATAAAGTAGCACTATCCAGTGTGACACAAAGAATGCTGACGAGGGCCGTAGCGGGCCAGAAAATGCATTACATTCTGCTGGTGTCTAATAATTGTAAATTGTTCTGTACATTCAATATACTTCATTGCTATCCAAAGGAAAGCTAAGGTAAAATGTTACAAGAAGATACAAGATAATAGTCTGGTAGTGTATAAAGTCATTCCTAAAAATTTAAGGAATAGAACTATTACAAAAAAGCTTTATAAAATAAATAACAGAAATTTAACTCATAGAATAAATTCGAGAAAAATAAAAAATTTTGAATGTAATAAAGTAACTTGAAAAAGAAAACACCACAGATTCTAATTTTTAAAAATTTACATTAAAAACAATTAATTTACATTGAAAACAAAGTCAAGCTTTACTCTTCATGGTTAATTTTGTTTTTTTTTTATCTTTCCTAATATTTTTCATTTCTTTCAACTGGTAATACTGACTTTAAAATAAATGTGTTTTTCCATGAACTTATTCATTTATTCAATGGTTGTTTTGTTTCAGAGTTGTTAAAGTTCATATTCTCTTGTAAAGGTTAGGTAAGGTTAGGTCTAAAGGAGGACGAAGCATCAAGATGCAACTTCATATCTGTTGCGATATACACATAGGCCACTATCGGGCCTGTTGTGCACTCCTTAAGGAGAAACATGGGGGATTTAGGTGGAAAGTGCTGCCACCATCCTATAGTGAGGGGATATCCGGCGTTAAGAACCCTAGACTCCCAGACGTAATTTCTTAAGATTTTCCAGTCAACGTTCCACAGAGATCCCAGACTCAACATGACATCGCTCCCGAGGTGTTTGCATCGTAATTCGGCGATGGCCTGACAGTAGAAGAGGAAGCGTTCCAGCGTCTCGCTGTCCTCGCCACACGCTCTACACTCGTTACATTCTCTTGTATAAGTGAACAAACTAACTTCATCGTAGTCGTCTCTTAAATATCGAGTGTTTGTTGCTTTCATGTCATAATTATTCACGTTACTACTACGAAGTGAATACAAAATTATAATGAATATTTCATGAACGTCATTATTAGGTTTCATGCAGATGTTTAATATACATAATATAGATTTTTAGCACTTTTTAAGCATTGGTTTGTTTGCATATTTTAGCATTTTTATCGCAAAAATCGAGAATTTCTATTTATTAAGTTTTGCCAATACTGGTAGTCATATCGTTAAGGTATTACACAGTTCTTGCAGCCTTATCAACAAGCCCTCGGTCGACCTAAACCTACGTATAGGAAGTCAAAGAGCTTCCAGAATCCGCTCCATAGAATATTGATCTCCACGCGTAAAACGTCTGAGTTTTTTACTCCATCAGTCACTCTCATATTTTTTTTTTTTTCTTTGATTTTCCACCATATAAAACAAACAAATGTTAAGATTATAAACGATTGCATATGGTACGGTTATGCCACGCCAAGACATTAAGGCAATGCGCAGTGAAACTTAAAACGCACGAAAAACAAACATCACGGCCTTGTCTTTGAAAGATAACGACAAAGACGCTCGAGCTGCTTTCCCGCCCAGAGCAGTTTTACGAATCGTCTTAAATTGTAAAATAAATAGAATGTACACATTTTTTTCTTGCGGTCTACTCGTGGACATATGTATGTATGATGTTGGCAATGAAATTTGAAAGTTGCGTACATACATAAATATTTCCAAGGTTATTGCTCGCAGAGACCCTATGTAACATTTCTATAAACGTTTGTTTTGGAAAGAGAAAAAATTAAGAAAAATTTATGTTAAAAAAGAAAAACTTTACTCCAAAAATTGATAAAAAAAATAGAACTCAAAGTAAAATTACACACATATTACACATGAAACTATTTATACATGGGCTACACATGCAAGTAGAAATTGCAGTAAATATGTGTAATTACTAGCGTATCCATTCGATTAATAATTGTTCGATTAATCGAGGAATGATAAGTTTAGAGACCCCTTGCTTTTCATATTTACCGTTGAATGTCTATTGCTCATGAGTATCGAGTACTCAAAACTTATATGTATGATAATATAATATAATGTTGTTTATTGAAATATTTTAACATAAAATAAGTGTTGATGTAGAAAAGTAAATGAAATTTTTTTTAAGGATAAACCCTTTTTTAAATCTTGATCTAATTTTCTCGTGAACGAAGGAACGGGTAACAGCTAGTTTTAAAATATATTTTATTTTCAATACACATACTTTTTAATATATTTAAAGGGGAATACAAAAATATATGTATGAAACGTATTTTCTATGAAAATTTGTTTAATAAACCTTTTGTTAATCAAAAATATTTTATATGAATTTGGGGGTTAATATGTATTTTTATTAGTGAAATTTTAAATTAAAATCGGATTTTTTTCTAAATTCCACAAATTTAACTAAAATTATTTTTATTTTTTATTCGTCAATATTCATAAGCGTAAATTACTCAGCCATTTCATTAACTTTAAAAGTATTATTTACTCCATAATCATCATTAAATTCGTTAAAATAATATTCATCGTCACTATTATCATATTCGTTGTGAGAAAGAAAAAATATTGCAATGCAGACTGTAGCATTTGCCTTATTTTCATTTTACAACTATTCTTCTTGCTTGAAATGAAAGGATTAGAACTCAAAAGAAATCTATTAAACACGTCTTCTATTGCTTCATGAGATTCTTGCGTTAGTTGACCAATAGGCCACGGATGAACGCGATATAAATTTTGGAGCGTGAATAAAGTATTTGTGTAGAGTGGATAGTGTTTAACAAAATGGCCTGACAGTGTCATTAGCGTATTTGAAAATTATTCAATATTGACCTTAATACCAATAGAAACGAATATTTTTATAATTACTGCAGATACTTCAGCATTGTTAAAAAACGTTTTTGTTTTCAAAGCATTGATGTTCTAAAATGTTTTGCACATGTATTGTGAGAGAAATATTAAGTACAGTGATACGCAAAACTAAGCGCATAGATTTTTACTAGCAACTCCACTTGAATGCGATTTATTGCAGTCATTTTATCATTGCTTGTGGCGCCACCATATGTAGCACTTATGTGGTGACTATGTGTCCGAATAGCGTTACAGACCTAACCGACAATAATCACTAGAATTAGTTCGTGATTAACTTTCACTAATCTCTCTCCAACTAATACTGCCAGCGTTGTCAATTTTGAAATTTCAAAACGCACCGAAATGTAGAAAAATCTACAACAACAGACCATTTTACTTTGTGAATATGATTTGGTACGTCTTAAATATCATTACTTGTTGTTCTTATTGCCTGTAAAAATGTTGCACTGTTGAATAAAATGGTATTTAAACAGGTGTAATTTATTGAACAAAAAAGTAGTGTTGAATGTGCTTTGGTACCTCCAAAAATTAAAACACGCACTGACACATCAACAAAGAAATTTTTCGCACACAAAATTTTAAGAAGCACCCAAAATGGTGAAACGCATCGAATTGACAACGCTGATTACTACGGAATTAACAAGAATTTTCACTGCTTGACAAGAATCAAGAAAAAATGTGTTTTGTCCCAACCAAAAACCAAGTTATTATTTCTTAAATTTGTTTACATTTTTCCTTAAACAAAGCTGCGTAAAAAGCAAAAAAATATTTAATCGTTTTGTTTTAGTGTGTTTGTTTAAAAATCTATTAAAACTACATGTCCTCTATTCAACTCTAATTGGGCATCACTGAGGTGCTGATTTAAACCAGATACCCGTATCAACTTTAATAACACTGTGCTAGTTGCAAATTTTAACAACCTGGTCACACTACTGGTAAATCTAATTCGATTACGCTGAATTCAATCACCCCTATCGTGAATCACAAGTGAAATTTTTATTCCCCTCGAAGGGAAAAATGATATCGTCAAACTGCCGTGAACAATTTTTTCCGCTTTCAATTCTCAGTGAATGTAAAAAACAAGAAAGATAAAAAAAAAACATTAAAAATCAAAGAAGTTATCAGAAGTTATTTTTGGGAATACAAAATTTACATAAGATTTCTCTATGACGTGCTCGAGTTGGAAAAAATCAGAAACAGAAATTCATATTTCGTTTTAAAATTTAAAATTTTCAACGCCACAATATGAATCTCTGTAGAAAGTAACAGCAAAATTATAGAATATTTTTGACTTTGTTTTTGCTTGCGTTGCGTTTTACACAATTAGTCCTAAAGCTTTTAAATACAATTATTCGTTATTTTTTTTTTTTTTTTTTTTTTTTTTTTTTTTTTTTTTTGAGGAAAATTAATTAATTTTTTTTTTTTTGGCGAATTTTGAAAAAAAAAATCGAATTCTATTGAATATTTTTCTAACCCCTATTGAATTTATACAATATAACAAAACATTGTAGTTTTTATTTGTAAAAAAAATATTTTTGCGAAATATATGTATTGACATTGAATTAATTGCAAAGCCAAAACAAACAAAATATTGAGAAGAAAAAAATTTGCATTAAACAAAAATTACAGCTTCTTTAAAATTTTTAATCGCGAATACGAGCCTAACTTTGAATTCTGCGTACTCGAATAAGCTTTACCAGTAGGGGGTCCAGCTTGTTACAATATACCACTTAGACAGTGAATTCAATAGAGTGAAGAAAAAAAATCTTTGAAAAAAAACAATCGCAAAAAAAATAACGAAAAATTGTATTTTACATAGTGGGATTGCTTTAAATTAAACAGTGATACCAAAAGTATGAAAAATATCAATTTATGGTACATTAGTATTGAAATTTTAAATCGCGAATATCAGGAATATGAAAGCTAACCTTAAAAACCGGCTTTAACCATTGAATTCAGCATACTCGAGTTTACCAGTAGGGTGCCCAGCTTGTTAAAAATAGTGTCAAATTTATGCAAAGTATTCATAAAAACGTTAAGCAGCTGACTCAAAACAAAAGTAGAGAAATTTTTGGTGCATTAAACTGGTTTAAACAATTGTTTTATTTTTATAAAAAATAATTTTAGGAAATTTTTAATAGTCAAGAATTCATTTCAAAACCAAGATTTTTTTTAGTGAATGTCAGAAATTTTGCAAACTTGAATCTGTCAAGCCAAGGTCTAATAGTGCTTGTAGATTGACTTTTTTGGTTGATTTTTGTATATTAAAATATTTTAACAAAAAATTAAAAACTAAATTACTTTAAAAGTGCACTACATATTTTCAAAACGTTTACAAATAATATAAATGCTAAAAAAAATTTTAAATTATGTAAATTAATATTAGTTCATTTAAAATGTTGTTTTCTATTCAAATTAAATTATTTTGTAAATGTGTTTGTTATTCAAACTGCGAAATTAAAGAATATATGAAACATATTAAAATTATAAAGATATTTAATTTATAATTTTTCCCAGAATAATTTTCTGAAAAGGCTTAAAATTGTTTGTATTTTACTTAAGAATTTTGTACTTTCGTAAATTGTACGCAAGAATTTCGTGGTATGAAATAACGTACGATTTCGCACAATATACGACAGTTTTCGTACATATGTATAAGGCATGGATTTTTATTTTTTTTTTTATTTTTTGAGTGTATAGGAATTCAGACTTAGAGCTGCAATAGTGTGTGTGGGTGTGTCTAAAGCAAATATTTTCTTAGTTAATTAAAAGTAATATAAAAAAGGCGCTATAAAATATATGTATATTACAAAGCTTATTTCGTATTATTTTTACACTAAAAGAATCCATGCTAAAAAATCCATTCGTAAAATACCGCGTATGTGCTGTTTTATTTAACTTAAAAAAAATATTTTGTAGCAAATTTATTTTGTAAAATATAAGAAAATTTGTTTTATTTTACGAAATAATTTTGTAATAATCATTTATTTTCGTAAAAAAAAAAGCATGATTTGAAATAAAACTTTTTATTTTTTTTTTTTTTTTTTGGATAATTAACTAATTTAACGATAATTATATTAACCATAATTATTTATGCGAATATGAAGAAATCATACATATAAGTAAAAATGAATTAACATATTTTGAGCATTTGTTTTTTATTCATCTTAGTGGATCGGTTTGGCGAGGGACCAGCCTCCAGTCTATATGTTCTCTTCCACTTACATTACAATAATACAAAAAATTAGAAATTACCAGTTAAAAAACCAAAAAGGGCAAAAAAGTCTTCTCTAAGATAAAGTTTCTCAATAACTCAGCATGTTTAATTTTATGTTTCTAGGTCCAATTTTAATGAAAATTCATAAAGTATCTGTTGAAGAGTAAAAAAGTGCCAACATTTTTCTTCTTGTAGGTTCTCATTCACTCCTATAATTTTATGTTTCTACGTTCAATATTATAGCAAATTCAAAAATTACCACATGCAGCACGGAAAAGTAAAAGAAATTTATATCCCATATTTTCTCTTTTTGATGATTTTTTTCTCCGCATAACAGTACCAAAAAGTTCAATATTGTAGTGGAACTCCATAAGTTAATATGAATGTGTCAATACATAAAGAAAAATATGTTGTAAAAAAGTGCCAAAAATAGGTACGATTTTCACACCTAAAACGTTTGAATTTCGGAAAATAACCAAATTCATATTTGTATTTTTAGATAAGTTACGAATTTGGTATAATCTTAATTTCTATGTTTGTTGGTTTAAAAGTTAAATGGGACGACAAAAAAGTTGTAAAATACAGGTTATAACCATTTAGTACCCAAAAGGGCCGAATTTTCAAAAAGTCTTCTTATTTTTCTAAAGCACAACGATAAGTATTACAGCCTGTTCCTCGATTTCGAACGTTAACGTTCGCATAGAAAATTACATTTAAAATAAAAGCAAATTTTAGAATTTTGTTTTGTTTTAAATATAATTTTCTATGCGAACGTTGATGTTCGAAATCGTTAAACAGGCCGTTCAATTTGTTTTTTGGATCACTTATTTTTACCATTTTTACCCCGCAGATTTTAATAAAATATATATTGTGCACTACTGTAAGAAAATACCTCTCATATGGTGTATTTTTTGTTCAAATCGGTTGGCAAACAGAGTACCAATGTGTTCTTAACTGTTTTGCCTTTTCCGATTTATATATAGATTTGTAAATTAAATTACTTTGAAAGTTATTTACTTTCCAACATTTTGGTTTTTTTTAACAAAATAAATATTGAAAATTTGTTAGAATTATATAAAATAATTTAAGCTTCTTTTAAATTTAGTTTTAAATTCAGATTAAAGATATTTTGTTATTTTGTAAATGTCCTTCTAAATTACAAACTGCGAAATTTAAGAAAGTCTTTTACGTATTTGTTAAAATAAAAAAATGGTTTGCCAACGCAAACATGCTGACTTACAAAAAATGTTGTTTCTCATTTAATTGGTTTAACACATCAGACGTCAACAAATTGTAAAAAATCAATCATCCAAAGGAAACAAAATAAAACTTTAGATTAGTCAGTAGATTCTGGGCTGCTGTTATCTGTTAAACTACAAGACAAAAAGCATTTATCAAAGTAAGATGTTATTGATATCCAACACAATATAGTGGAAAATGTTATAAATCCTATTCTTGGCGTATTCATTTTATGTTTTGTTAAACATAAAATACATGACATTATAACGACCTTATGAACCAAATAAAAAATCCCTTTTACGAATGCCATTCAGAGCATCAAATGCAATCCTGATTGGCAAATCATAATTATGTACATAAATTTCGAAGCATGAAGAATTTATAATTAATGAACGATTAAGAGATAAAAAGAATGTCCCTGAACTACTTCCATTATCATTTAAATTCCAAACATTTTTTTAATATAAATGGTTATATTAATAAATCTCTAAAAAGTATTAAAAATTCTTTTAGTGTGAAAAATGGAAAGCATAAAAAAATTTTTTATTTCGAGATAATAAAATAAGTAAACACATATAGTCGGTCCAGTCCGAACATAAAGTACCCTACACAACAGGATATAAAGTTTTCGTACATATTTTCGAGATTGTACTCTATTAGAGAGCCATGGGAAATGCAGCCATGGTTGTCCCATAACTTTAGCGCACGGCAAAGAGATTGAGCAATCCTGCGTGATGGATTTGCAGATGCTCGGTGAAAGCGCCGCAATGCCCTTATCGGTAGTGGGGTGCTTCTTACCGTAGGACACGCCCGCGAAATACGGTCCGGATACATTGGCAGCAGTGTGCACAAAATGTACCTTAACAAAATTATGTTATGAGGTTTAGGTTCATGTAAAAGTTCTTTGTGTCAAATATTGTTTAGATATCTTCATTTATATTAGATTTTAGGATAGGGGTATTTATGGAACCTATGGCTAATTTTTGACCTACCAGGATAACATGACATAGTAGCTATCGTTAAAGTTATTATCGTCAATGTTTATGTTTGTACCAACATTTATAAGAAGTTATGGCATGAAAAGCTATTTTCGGGAGTAGTATTTGTATGGGAGCTATGGTCAAATATGGGCCGATTCCAATAAAATTTGGTAAGATGATTTTGATTGCAATTAAATAAGTTTGGATTAAATTAAATCTAAATACCAACCGAATAAGATGGTTTGTGGGCACAAAGACTCTATTCCGAAAAGAAGGTTGTATGGGGAGAAATTATTTATCGATTCGCCCCATTTTCAATAGGCCTTGTGCCAATTAGAACCTATGTATTTTCATCAAACTATCTCCAAAATTGTGGCCCGGGGGCTAATTATGGCAGTCGTGATCGAGCACGTTCTCGATTCGAACGCAATTTTTTCTACTTCCTTCAGTCGGTACTGAACGAATCGAAATTATTTTTTCAGCGTTGCGAAAACTCAAATAAATGCTTTACAACAATAAAAAAATAATTTCGATTCGTTCAGTATTGACTAAAAGACTTCAAAATAACATTGCTTTCGAATCGATAATGCATTCGATCACGCCAGAATCAGCCCCCTGTACTTTGCGCACAAGGTATACATGGACAGTCAGCCGGACGGACATCGTTAGATCAACAAAAAAGTGATTCTGAGTCGATCGCTATTGTTAAAGTTGGGTCTAGGAAGAATATTTTAAGGTGTTACAAACATCAACAAAGATGCGTAATACCATCTCCACTATTGTGGCGTGTGTGATTAAATGAGTCGTAAATTTCACTGTTTAATGAATCATTACAAATTTATGAAATTTTGGTTTTAATTTAATTTATTTCATATGTTTTTAATACAAAAAATTTTTATTTAATAATATTTAATTTATAATTCTTTGGAGTTAAGCAAAAACGTCTTAAATACGAAACTAAGGTTTTTCGTAATGTTAAATTGAAAATTATTTAATTGACTTGTTAACCTTGGAAGCAGTTGTGCTAGACTTATGTGCTGATTCCAGGTGACAGGCAACTGATTGTGTAGTTTGTATGAAAATTACTCATATTTTTGAGGGGTTTTCATATACATTTTACTACTTAATCAATTGCCTGTCGCCTGAAAAGAGCACATTAAGTTATATCTACCAAACGAAAGAGAGAACAAATTAAGTTAAACCAAATCAAAAAGTTAAAATGCACTTTTTTGACTTAATACCTTTTTGCCTAACGTCAAGGAATTTTTCCCAGAATAATCAAAATAATTTTCTAAGGCCCGTTTTCACAATTTATCGATAGTTAAGGGTAGGATTTTTACGGCCGTATACTTAAACCTTAAGTGAGCGAAAAGTTAAAAGTAGGTTTATTCTACCTGGAAGGCTGAAGTAAAGTTTTAATATAGAAACACTTTACTACCTTTAGCTATCGGTAAGTTGTGAAAATGGGGGTAAGTATACTAAATATTTAACGAAATTTACGAAAAAAAACAACAATTTACAAAAGTATTTCGTAAAATGCACAAACTGTATTCGTAAATTATAAAAAGTTATTTTGTGTTCTAGTAAAGCATTTCGTAGTTTCGTACATTGTACGCAAGAATTTCGTGGTGCAAAATTTGAAACGATTTCGTACAATGTACGACAGTTTTCGAACATAGAAGGCATGGATTTTTTTGAGTGTACATGAAATACATATTTACTTTATTAATTTTTGTATGATGTACATACATATATATAAAATTAAATGCTATTTGTTCAAAAATTTCTGTTCATTGCAATAAAAAAAGGTGTATTATTTTGCAAACACATTTTTAATGCACCGATAAACAGTCCGATGTTGTCGGCATCGAAACTGTGTAAATTTTATTTAAAATTTCTGCTTTGATTTGCAATTTACTGGCATTAATTACACACCCTTCAACATCAGCTGCACTTAACGTACACTCTTCAGCATTATGATTTATAGGTAAATGAGCACTTGATATAGAACATCTCTTGTTTGTTTTTGGCGAATCATTGCCGGAACAACGTTTCTGTGACATGGGTGAATTATTGCTAAACTCTGGCGATGTCTGATAACAATTAGGCGATTTACAATGTAAAAGTCGTAGAAAAGCTTTACGAAAATTGGAATTTTTCCAAGCATATATAACAGGATTAAGGGCGGAATTGGTCATGGCCAATGAAAATGTCGCTTTATATAATAAAGGTGTAATATTATGGATTTTAAATATCTGAGCACAGGCCACTATAAAATAAGGAAGCCAGCACATGGAAAAGCAGCCCATAATAAATACAACGATCTAAAAATAATAATTTGTTTTAATTTGATATTTCTTAAATGAAAAAAGGAAAATACCAACCTGAACAGATCTCCAATCTGGTTGTAGATAATTTGATGTTCTTTTTCCTCTGGTTTTTTTTAGTTGTTTTGCTTGTTTTGAAGCCTCTTTCAATATGCGCCAATACATAAACAACATAAGCATCCATATAATTGTAAATCCTGGTGTTATAATACCTACCATGTACCACGGAGGCAAAACTTCATCAAATTCACATTGAAAGGCGGTACTCCAGTTGTTCCAAAACATGGGTACTGCTGCAACTGTCGCTCCAACTGTCCAATTACACGTTATTATAAATATAGCTACACGACGTGTTATATATCTAAAAAGAATCCACAAAATAAACATACTTAGTTAAAAAATTTCTCAATTTTAGTAGAAATTAAAAATGAATTATCTGCTTGCCTAGCCATTTAAAATTATATGTTTGCCCAAGGATTAAGGATTTAGAATTGGTCCCGCATCCCTAACAAAAGAGAACTTTATAATACTTTTCTCTAACTTAAAAAAAATTTAAATTCTTACATAAATAATGTAAATTCCTAAAATCGATATTCTTTGGTAAAATTCCCAGTATTAAAGTTATCGGTTCAACACTTTTTATAAGCGTCATGGAGACTATCAAATAAACACATCAATTACATAATTGTGTGCGTGCAGTCGTTCTTTTTCGGCTACACATACGCGTTGTCGGTAATGCTTGATGAAAATCAAAAAGTTTTGATTTTTTAAGTAGATGGCTGATTATTTGATATCTGATTGACAAAAAAAATTTTTTTTTGTGTTTGTTATCATGAAGAAGTGTACGGATGGAAAAAAATATAAAATTTGGTTTTTTTTAAATCCAAATAATGATTGACATGTTTATTTGTTAGTCCCCGAAAAAGCCAGGGCTACAACATCGGCGTACCCTACAATCTTTGATCCCTCGGGTAATTCCAAAATTTGTGTGTATGTATTATATTCGTCCAAAATTCATAAAAATTAAATTTTTCAAGTACTTATTTGCTTATAAATTATCTAAATTTAATTTCAAATTATTTTCTAAATAATCAAGGTAAATGGTTTATTTATATTCATCAGAATGTATTAAAAAATGTATATTTTAAAATAAATCAATACGCCTATTCAGATTCATCTTACTAGATAGTTAAAGAATATGTATTCTTCACAATAGACCCTGTAGCGTTAAGAATAATGTGCTGTTTTCACAACACAAGTGATTGAACGTGTAGAAAAATTTATATGAAAATCACTCAGTTTTTGAGTGTTTTTCATATAAATTTTACTAAACGTCCAATCAATTGTGTTGTAAAAACAGCACATAAGTTTATAACAATTTTCTCGTTCTGCATTTTCCTCCAAATATGTAAGACTTGTGTGATAGTGTAAAGTAGCCTTAAGTAGTCAAAATCCGTTAGTTAATGATAATTGTCGTTTATTCGTTTTATTAAGAAAAATTTTTTAAGCAACTTTATTTTATATATTTTTTTTTTTTTTTAATAAAATCTGGGAATTTTAGTTCTCATGTTGAGTTTTATTTTTATTATAAATATTAATTCGAATGTGTGTTCTAAGTCAAATTACAATTTAAAAAGCTTTTATACTTTAATAGTCTTATTCCTTCAATATTTTCCAGGAATCTTATCTATGCACTATCACAGTTTTGTTTGTTTGTATAATTAAAAATATTTCAACTTTGACGTTTTTACATTTTTTACCGATATTTGTCGTTAATGTTTCTCTACGAAAATATTTGTTAACTTATACATTTACCACAGCAGGATACACGGCTACAAATACTGCTGACTGCAATTGTTGTCGTGTAGCCAGCTACTGAATTATATTGTATATTATACAATTAAAAAAATATAAACAGCTGGTTTTGTTTATTATGTATTTATATTTCAGTGGTGCCACTATATTTTTTTTTTTATTTTACCTTTTATAAAATGGAACAACTTGCATAATTGGAGACTCGTACACAAACTTAATTTAAGCCTATACAAATATAAATACTAACAAATAATACATTTTATTAAGAAACACAAATGAATTTTTTGGAAAACAATAATTAGTATTGTGGTTATATTATTGAACTGGTAATGATTTTTAATTCAAATTTCGATTTTTGAATCAGGCTTCAGTTCATTAAATTTAATTTTCATTAAATAATTTTTATGAGGGAAGGAGTTTTACAACATGAAATAAATTAAAATTTATTGATAATTTTTCATTCTTGACTGAGCTGGGAACTGAACCCAGGTTTTCACGGACAACTTGAAGAACAAATGTAAGCATATAGTTAGTGCCCTAGCTGTTTACAATAACTAGTATTGTGGTTATTTTATTGAACTGTTAATGGTTTTTAATCCAAATTTTGATGTTTTAATCAGGCTTAAGTTCATTAAATTATTTTTATGAAGTAAGGAATTTTACAACATAAAATGAATTCAAATTTATTGATAATTTTTCATTCTTGACTAAATTGGGAATCGAACCAAGGTTTTCACGGACAGGTTTCCCTGTTTAGTTTATTTTATTAGAAAACATTTAAAATATTTTATTTTGTTGTTTTTGGAACCCATTTAGAATCTCTATCATCTTTCAAAATAAATGCTAATGTACATACATTTTTTGCACCAACTCACGTCGTTTAGGAATTATAGGTCGTTAAAGTTTGAGAACACTTAATCGATTTATCTTTAGTTAAAAACTGGATCTTAAAATTATTAATGTCATTAGAAAGTACTTGGAAATATCTTTCACATGATGTTTTAAAAATACTGATTTAAGGGCAGAATTCTAAAAAATTATATTTCTTGAAAGATTTCTTTTACAAAATAGTCTTAATCTAATTTTGTCGATATAATGATATTAATTCAAACATAATATGTTTAAGAGAACACTTCAACGTTTTTTATGCTATATTTTTAGAGACTCCATTATATTAAATCCTAAAAGTTATTAATGTGCTGTTTTCACAACACAAGTGATTAAACGTGTAGTCAAATTTATATGTTAACCACTCGAAAAGCTGAGTGCTTTTCACATAAATTTAACTACACAAAAAACTGAGTGTTTTTCCTATACATTTTTCTACACGTTCAATCACTTGTGCTGTGAAAACAGCACATAAGGTTTAAAAAATTATATTTTGGAAAATGACTTTATTAATTTATAAGTTTGATTAAAAATATATATGTTGTAATAAAACCGGAAATACAGAAAACATTATACAGCAAAGCCCTAATAACTTTGGTGACATGTGAAAGCTTGAAATATTCTCTTGAAAATATCAGGGATAAATAATTATTGTTATATCACCATAATTTTAAGATAAACCCAATTTTGTATAAAAAAGTCAGTCAAGAAGTAGGAATATTTAAAATTCGCTGTATGCTTTAACACACCATGTGAAACGCACTTTGAAGGATTTTCCAGTGATACCCATATTGTTAAGATTAGTTTATACCTCAAGAGATATGGATAAAGTGTTTTGAAACTTTTACGACCTACATATAACTCCTAAGCTGTAGTGTTAGCGCGAAAAACATTTTCCCATAGAACTTTACTTAAGGATACTAAAAAGTTTGGTGTCGAGCCGTGTTTATATTCCGGGTTTAAGCGGGTTCTTTTCTGTTTAACAGAAGCACTAATTCTTTTAATATTTTGTTATATTAGCAACACTTATTCTGTTTTGTAGTTGAAAAAAATAGAAATTTATGTAGATTAATTTGACTACAACGATAAAATCAGCATAGACAACAACCTGAAGTCATGTAGCCGTGTCGTCGTGAAAACCATAATTTTCATATACACACATGTATTCTATTTTTGACATATTGAAGTCCGTAGCCTGCTGTCTTGAACGAGAATAACAAATTCGTTAAGGTAACCGATTTTTCTCTTTACATAACGATATCGGTAAACTCTAAAAGTTACAGTATTGAGGTACTAAAGTGAAATGCACATAAAATTACTCACCTTCTATAATGTAGTGGATAAACGATTGCAATATAACGATCAATCGATATCACTATCAAAGTCAAAATCGATACACAACAAGCGAATATAATCAAAAAGAACCGTATCAGACATAGTTCTTGCGCATGGCCCCAATTTGAACCCAAATAAAACGCCAAATGATAGGGCAAACTTAAACCGACAATAAAATCCGAAACGGCCAAAGAGCAAATAAACACATTCGAAATTAAACAACGTAAACGGCGACATGTGCGCACTGCTATTACTGTTAGAGCATTTCCGCCCAAAATGCAAATTAACAAAACAACATTGATGGCGGCCCATAAAATTGTGCTCCAGCATAAATTATTAATCGTAACTATTGAATCAATATTAATTAATGTATTATTAACCTCTGAGGAATTTGTTAATACAGTTAATGATGTGATAATATGTATTTGGTTAATCTCCATAGCATATTGTTTGGATTTTAGTTTTAAAATTTTTTTTTTTTTTTTTTTTACATTTTGTAAAACCAGTAGTTAATTTAAAAATGAGCTATTTATTAAAATATTTGTTTTATTTGTTAGTTTTTAATTTAAACTTTTTATTTGTTTTATTATTTAAAGTCTACAAGTGCTTTATTAGAAATAACAACTTATCCGTTGTTAAACAGATTGAATATTGAATATTACTTAAACTAACATATTTGAACGCTGCTGTTATTTTTTATGATTATTGTTAATGTGTTTGATATAGTTGTGTATATTCGTAGTGTGTACTCTATGTATTTTATTTATATTATTTTATAACTCTTTTAGTATGGGCGGTTTTTTGTTTTGTATTATGCTGCTAAAAATATAAAATACTGACTGACTTCCTTTACGGGGGTTTATTTCTACTTTTTTTTACATTTGTTTTTTTCCTTCTGCCGGTACTTTGGTCATGGAAAACAAGAGATCACACCAAAAATAGCTGAGCTGTATTTATTTTGATAACATTCAATTTAATACAACATTTATAAAATTGTAAATTTGTTTTTGGATATTTGACCAACTGTAAATGCTAAAACTGATAGATAACAGATAAAAAAATCTTAAAAAAATTGAAAAGAGTAACTGTATTTATTAGAAAATGTATGTTAGTACATAATAGCAATATAAATAATAATAGCAATATAAATAACAAATAGTAAATGGTAAAAACAATACCAACAAACTATTTATATTAGGTGCGTTCGAGAACCCAAAAGTTTTTACGTAAAGTAGCAGTTCTTGACTGAGAACATATTTACAAAATTTTACTACAGAAATTTATGCAGTAAAATGTAGTAAAACAAAAAAACATATGATTCAAAAGGTAAACAAGCAAAAGTAAACAAACAAAAAGTATACAAATTGTGAACAAATTATTAAAAAAAAAAAAAAAAAAATAAAAGTATAAATAAAACTGAAATAAAAAACATACAGTTTGACATTACATTTTGCCAGAGAATGCGGTCTTGAAATAAAATCTATTTAATTTTTTTTAATGCTCTCAAATATATACTCTCATTCTCTTAACCATACTACCATACTTTCATTTAATTTCATACATTTTGTAAACAAAGAAAAATAAGAACAAAAAGAAAAAGAAAAAAAAGCGAGAGAATTTGAAGTTACTGCCGTCGACTTAATTATGGGCTTTATAATTTTTGCCTGAATTTGAAGACTCAATTCTGTTTCATAATTTTTATGTATGTGGCTCCATACCAACTTTTAAAACTTTTTTTTTTGGTTTGAATTTTTTTGGAGTTTTTAAAGGGAAAAGTATTTGGGTACTTAGTACTGCACTTTTTTTAAGTAATCAATACCAAAAAAAAAAACAGTTATGTAGTTTGGAGTATCGGTAAGTAAACGAGTTAAGCAGTAAAAATTTTAAACACTAAATTTGTTTGCCATCAGCTGTTTCCTAAGTTTTGCGAATTTTTACAAATTTTCCGTTCGCCTACTTTTTTGGGCAACAGTTTTTTTTTTTTAAATAATTTATCAGTGTACTCAGTAATTACTAATTTTACTGTAAAAGTACTCGAACGCACCTATTTACAATCCTCAAAACATCATGAAAAATGTGTTTGTAAAACACTCATCTGCTGTCTTGTTATCTTTGTGTCATAACACGGTGATACAAAAGTGTAGGAATTACAGGGGTTCTGATATAGCAATTCTGCTGCATTGGACTCTCGTTTTCTCGATCACTTTGTCTTTGTGAAAAATTTATGGAATTTTTGTTTTGGTTTTTGATTGTAAAAAAGGAAAAATGAAATTTGAAAGAAATGTAAATTTTAGTGTTTTTTGTAAAAATAACAAAATTTTTATTAGACCTCATTAAATTTGAATAGGTAACACTTTAAAAATTGTAATGTTGCAACTTTTAAATAAGATTTTTTACACTTGATTAAAGGTTGTTTAAATTGCAGCTCTTAGTGTAAAACTACAGGAAAATCTCTCTAAA
The DNA here is from genome assembly GCA_943735925.1 of Pollenia amentaria. Taxonomy (NCBI): domain Eukaryota; kingdom Metazoa; phylum Arthropoda; class Insecta; order Diptera; family Polleniidae; genus Pollenia; species Pollenia amentaria. Next base: position 189,120,812 of record OX031008.1, on the reverse strand, counting down.
TTTTGAGTTTTTTATTCCCTAACTTGAACGTTAAACAGTAGATTAGGATTATGAAATGTGTGAGTTATGCTTAATTTTATGATGTCAGGAATTTCCACACATCACACACAAAAATTTTTCTGGACTTTTAACTCAAAAAAAGAACACATAGTACTTACTAATTAAGCTATGGTCACACCTAACCAATATTTGACGTCCCACACGTTATCACTACTGTTATCAAATATTTGTTTGAATTTACAAAATTTATTTAATAAAAATCATTTAAAAATTTTTTAATTACAAATAAAGACTCTTTTACACGCTATGTGTACTATAGTGTACTTGTCAAATTTCCCAAAATGCATACAAGTGTCGTGTAAAAGCAAAAAAGATTTGCTCCTATATGTAAGAGTCAGCTCGAATTAGCAATGTAAAATTGTTCAATTAGAGCGTATTTCATTTTGAACTGACAAACCAACTGACATCAGCTGTTGACCAAGTCATTAGTTTGTGACGGCTGATATACATTATTTATTTACTTTTTTAAACATATTCTTTAAAAAAAACATTACTTTTAATTAAAAGGAATACAATTGAAAGTGAACAAAAGTATAAATCAGTATATATTTTGCAGTTATGAACGATTTTAGGTCAGATGAAACCAAAAATAAACGTGTGGAAGCAAAAATTATAAACCTTCTGCATTTGTCAATTTCGACAGACATGTGCAATTACATACATACATATTGATTTTACATGTGACAAAGCAACTTCAAAATGCATATGGCTCAAAATATGGCTTAAATCTTGGCTTTATTGAAAAAAGAAAATTACAACTAGCCTGTTTTATGTGTACATCAAACAATATAATTAATTAAACAAGTAAATTTTAAATTAAATCAATATACACGCAGAGAAAGTCATTTCGGGAACGCTTCAGTTTTGTCATTCCGCGAACGATTGATTATTTTCGGGAACATTAATATTTTTCAATAAAATACGCATAACATGAGCTTTTTTTAGAAAAGACATACATAGTTATATTACAGAACTTTCATTCTGTTCATGTAACGTTAATTCCATTATAAGAGTTTTTAATATTTTGAAATTTCTTAAATCTTATGCACGATAATAGCAACTACTTTAATTTTTTGGCGAATTTTGCTTGTAGAAGATTTTGTATGTATTGTTATAGATTCATAATAAGCCCATGTTATTAAACGATGCTTAAGTTATGTCCATTGTTTTTTGTTAATTTTATCAAACTTAGAAAAACGTTCCCGAATTGATAGTTTTCTGAAAGATATTTACTGAAAAGCAATATTATGAAAAAAGTGTAGAATTGTGTGCGCTGCCCTGTCAAAGTTTATTAATATACATATTTTTCAATAGTATAAACTAAGAGCCATCATTATAGCTTAAAATTTTTTCTGGCATAAAATCCATCTTGAAATTTACTACATAAGTGGCTTTGAGCCATATCGTGTAAAAGTTCCTTTATGTACTTGTACTTTGTATTTTCAAGAAATAAACTTTGTCAATTTATATAGACTGTTAAAAAGGAATTAAATGGTTGGTGAAATTAGTGATGAAGCTTTTTTCAGATTAGATTATTTCGTCAGTTATTTGATATTTAACAAATATTTTACGCAAAAAAGCTTTACTTTTCATCAATGATTACATTTTAGTTTAAAAACAAATGGTAGAAGAATATAACTAATAAACTATTAAATGCTGTTTAATCCGTTATGTAAAATCAAAAGAAAGTAATTATAGAAATAGTGGTTACGTGGAAAACGTCAAATGTTTGTTAAGTGTTACCATAGCTTTAGAATAACTCATTAATTTTTTTTACCAATTTAGTTATTAATTAAGCTATTTTAGAAACATGCAAAAATGAACTATTTCACAGTTAATTGTCTAATGATCAATTTAGAACTTAACAAATATGACAACGTGCTGAAAAAGGCATTTTTTTTTAATTATGTAAATGCTATTTCGTTTGACATATTTTATGCACAAGAATTAAAGTGTTATATTACATCGTAAAATTCAAAACTACACAAATTATATATTAGGCCCTAATCATGTAAAACACAACGCAACGCTTAAGAATAACATTGAAAGCGAAAACAATGTCATAAATATCTTGTAATTTTGTTGTTGCTTCCTACAGAAATTCACATTGCGTTTTAAAATTTCAAACGCTCCATTTCTGTAGAAAGCAACAACAAAATTACAAAATATTTATGACATTGTTTGTGCTTTTAATGTTATTATTTGGCGTTGCGTTGTGTTTTACATGATTAGGGCCTTAGTGTAGAACAAAAAATTACAAAAACTTTAAGAATTATACTGCATATCTTTTGATAAGTATGGTAAAATTGCAATAGGTTTGTAATCGGAATTTATTTTAGGTATTGTTATAATTTTAGGGGTTTTCCATCTAGACTGGTAACTGCAGGAGGTGATGAATTTGTTAAATATATGTATAATTATTAGTTGTAACTGTGGTAACAGATGTATTTAATTAATCGGGTATTCAAAAAAATAATTTTTTTCATAGGTAGGTAGGTAGAGTTGTAAAAAATTTAAGTAAAAAAAAAATGTTAAAAATCTGTTCCATAAGATGATCCAAAATTATGAATAAGTTTATGATGTTTTTTATTCGTTAAAAGAGCTTAAGGAAGTGCTCTCAAAAACATTGGTGATTCCGTTATCTGTGGACAACAAAACAGAATTCCGATATGGGGACCCCTGCATATTTATTGTGTAGCAGAGTGACAATATTGTTGTGTTAAAAATTATTTTATATAGTTACAGTATCTACAGTCGCGTTATTAAAAAAAAGATATTTTGTATTACAAAATTTTTTTATCTTCGATTTGAAATTGGAATATGCAGGAATTATTCAGTCTAACTTTAGAGCTAAAAATGTTTAAGAGTAATAGTTAATGGATAATTGTTAAATTACACTGGTCTGCAACAAAAATGTATGGATTATAAAGATTTCAATGCGCTAAATTCAAATCCAATTTAATTTTTTTTCTATTGTCTAGTTTTTTTATGGGCTGCACTAATATTATTGGCAGAATTTATTAATACTTTTTCATACATTCAACATATTTTCGGAGTTATTCAGAAATTATAGGGGATACATTTGATTGGAAATAAAATTTTTTTAATGCAATTTCAAAACTTCATAATAAGAATTAAAAGGCAAAAATTTTATAATTTTTATCCTCTATCAAGTTATCAGAATAAACTAATGCCAATAAAATAAGACATAAATCATGAAAATTGGTGGACGAATGTTAATTTAATACACGATTAAAGGCAGGTATCTGATAACGGGATATCCTTTTTTGGTCTTAAAAGTGAAGGTAAATAAAACATACATACATAAAGTTATGATTTCGAAGAAACTTTAATTTCATTATAACGCTTGGAATTAACGTTCTTCGGATTAACCTCCACGATTTCACCAAAAGCGATATTTTCGGCAGAGCGCATATTGCGATGACAGGCCACATCTGGATCGCTTCCAGTTTCTTCAAGTTTCTTTATAATCTTGCCAATTCCTTGCACTTGACTGTAATGCTCAAAAAATGGCCGCGTTTAAACCTCCACTTTTTTAAAAAGTTTTAACTATGTTTACGCGTTCTTCGGTTGTTGAACGATCCATATTCGTAAATGGCAAACCTTGCACTAATAAAATGACATTTCAGATGACAGATATTTCACAACTGACAGCCTTGCCAGGCCGGTGATTTTTAAACCACTAAATGGATAATCCTGTATTGACCGAACTAAACATTGAGTTTCTATTAAGCGATAAGACTGTGTTAAAATAAAGATTATGGCATTTTTCTATCTGAAAAATGATAAAAAAAAAAAAACTAAAAATTTCGACCATAAAACTAGACGTGATAGAATCAAACTGTGAACAAATTTGGATTAAGCACGCTGAAGTCAATTAAAATCACAAAACAAAGTTCTTGCTTCCGAGGGCTATTTTATTTTGCCGACCAGTGTTATTAACTAAAATTTTAAAATTAAAGAAAGAAAAAATACTTTTTTATTAATAAAGACTGTCTGTCCACGTTAAAACTTACACTAACAAATTACTCGGCAACCCTTTAGGTTAGAAATGAAAATCAAATGTCATTTTCTGGACATTGCATATAAATATATATAATACTAGCTGACCGTCCCGGCTTCGCTCGGAAACCATTTACTAATGAGAAGTAAAAAGGAGGCAGTGTGTTACAAATTTAGTTTGAGGCAATTTATTTAAAACTTAAATTTTCCGATCTCCTAAAAATTTCGAAACGAATAAAAAAAATTCAGCCAAATCGCTCTAGCCGTTCTCGCGCGATGCGATTACATACATGGACCGTTTCATTTTAATAGTTTAGAGTTCTTCGAGTTTTCTCTTATAAAGAAAAATGAGAAGTGAAAAAGAGGCAATTAAAAAACCTAAATTTTCCTAGTTTTGCCAGGAATTTTTAAATATTTTTCTCGTAAATATTTTGGAACGAAAATCACGGTCTCACGTGATGCGATTAAATACATGGACCATATCATTTTTATATATATAAATTAAGTATGTAATTAGAGACTCTCTCCTTTCTTCCCAGAACACCACCCGCTTAGAAGATATTAGGCGTTAATGAAAATGGCCCATAGTCATAGTCAAAAATAAAATCGACTTTTGCATTTAAAGCCGGGTTTAGTTTAAAGTATACATTATTTTTACTATGAGTATGGGCCAATATCATTAAAAGTTTCAGAGCAGATGAGTTAAAACGAAAGAGATATTTAAAATATCACTACAGTCAAGGAAGAACTGTACAAAATTAAATCGTGAAATAAGGGAAATTTATGGAAACAAGTTATTATTTAGTTTTAAAAAATCTTGATTAATAAGTTTTATTTTGTTGAAAATCTACTTTAATTAATTAATCTTGATTAATAAGTTTTATTTTGTTGAAAATCTACTTTAAGTTTTAATTTCATTTGGCAAAATGCCGATATCAGCTTTAATGTACACAGCCTTTATTTGCTTAAAAGTATTCACAAGTAAGAGTGATATATTCGTCTATGCCGAATCTTATATGCCCTTCACAATGGTTTGATGCGGTGACCGTCCGTTTTGTATCATACAGATTAGTACTGTATTGCGGATATTTGTTTTATTTAATGTTCTCTATTTAAACTGGAATAACATTTGAAATGTATTTGACTTTTCTCATTACTGCAAACTTCTAAAATTGTTCTTTCTAGCTTGAAAACTCGCTTTTTTGCATATACATTTAGATCATCAATAAACACAATTATGTATTCAAAGACTTATCCATTAACAATATTTCAGGTTTATAAAGCTAAGAAATTTTGTTAAATGAACCTTTTAAATATTGTTTAATTAAAATTTTAAAAATTTAGTTTTGATTAAATTAGTTTTGTAATCTTTTTTAGCAATTGAATACAGTTTGCTCCAGTTTATGTGCAGTAAATATGCAGTAAAAACTCGAAAATATGCTCTGAAAATTTTTAAAAATATGCTCCAAAATTGCCCATTATAATCGGTAAAGCCCACCATCATAGTATTTTCAGACAATTTTTTCGAGATTTTACCCTATTTGAAAACGATGCGCAGTGAGCCCATACAAAAACAAAGTTATATTTTGGTCATACCGATTTTCCGAGTTTTTAAGAAAATATGTTTTAAAACGTATCCATAAATCATACTAGAGCCCTAAAATTTAAAAAGTTGTTGTTTTCTAGACACTTTTTAGAGTGTTTTTGTCATAACTCGGTTAATTTGACAGATTTATATATCGACGTGCATTTTTTCGGATGTTGTGTATTAATAACCAAGATGCTTGTACCTAATTTAGACACTCTGGCTCTTTCCTTTCTCTAGATATAAGGAAGGTACCACGGCTTATCCAATCCTGCTCATATATTGGGGGGAGTTGTATATTGATAGCCTCGCTATGTATTTCAAATTCGGAAAATTTTTCTCTTACCGCTCTTTAGGTATAAATAAATCTATTTTGTGTCATGCCCACTTTTCCCATCCCGCCTAGATTTTGTCGGATGTCGCGTAGTGATTACCAAGATGCTTGTACCTAATTTGTTAAATTTGGCTCTTGCCGTTCTCGAGATTTACAGAAATCTATAATGTCTCTGCGCGGGAGGTGCCACGCCTGCTTCTTAAATCCCCCCCATATTTGAAGAGAAGGTGTATGAATAACCCTGATATGTGTATCAAATTTCGACAAATTTTCTCTTACCCTTCTAAAGATATAAAATTAGATATTTTATGCCATGCCCAATCCTTCAATTCCGCCCACTCTTTGTGGGATGCAGTGTATTGATAACCGAAATGATTTATCCTTAATTGGCAACTTTAGCTCTTTTCGTTCTTCAGATATACAGAAATTTATAATGTCTTTGTATGGGAAGTGTAACGCCCTCTTCTTCGATCCCGCCCGAAAGGTTGTGTATTAATAACCAAGATCCTTGTACCTAATTTGGAAGCTTTCGCTCTTGCCGTTCTCCAAATATACAGAAAAAAACAACAACAACAAAGGATTTATGGGTAAAATTAGAGGCAGCCGTTGTTTTTTGCTCATATCTGAGTCTTGTGGACCGTTTTGGCTAAATTTCAATAGCAAATTTTAACGGAGTATATGTGACATAAATATATAACAACCCCATCATTTTTTATTGTAAGGAGTACTCTGGGTCTAAGAATACTTGATTTAAAACTAACGAAATAAAAAGAATTATTTTGAAAATTTGCAATTTGCGATTTTCATTAAATCTTTAAGCAGATTTTTAAAATGGGGCGGACCTAACTAACAGTTTGCATAATATGCAACATTGTCAATGTCAAACAGTTTTAAAAATACATCATTTCTCCCTTACTTCTCCTGTTAAATTTTCAAAATGTTTGATGCAAAAGACCCGCGTTTTAGGTAACCATATGTATATTACAAATCTATCCTGAATATATTTCTTAAAGATAAAAAAAAATTTATATTTACAAAAAATTTAATTATTTAACTAACAAATACAGATAGTTTGTTCTCCAGCACAAAAATATTAAAGTTAAAATAAGAGAACAATTTTTCAAATCTCATGTAGATAGCGAATAAGAAAAAAAAAACATTTAATCTATTGCAAATATGAAGAATTAACTCAGTAATATTTAAATAAAGATCCAACACAAAAGAAATAAAAAAGCAATCCGTATTAAAGATCTCTACCAATATTTAAGAAAGGATAACTGTATATAAATGTAATGCCATAAATAAAATAAATGTCTCTAAATTGTTTTAAACTACCAAATTGAATTATGCATTCTGGCTAAGTAAACAATAATAAAAATACAGAACCATACCTGGGTTATCGGAATCCATCACTTTCACTTCAAAAACTGGCAAAGGAAAAAATATGAACGTTGTAACTGTTAAGCAACAAAAACGAGGGCAAGTTCACACTGCCTGTATGCGGTCGCGGTGTATCCCAGATAGGTGGTAGGGTCAGTTAGGATTCTCGGAACGGTCTCCTTCTTAGAAACGTGTTATTTTATGTGTTTACCTTAACTTTTTTGTTTATTCAGCCATATTAAATTTTCATCCGGTTTCTACAGCCGTGACGTTTTAAAAACTTGACACAAGTGACATTTTTGAAAGCAGCCTTTAACAAGTAATAAAGTATAGTCGGTCAAGCCCGACCATATGATACCCTACACCAAATATTTTACAGAGCAATTTGTGAGAGTGTACCCTATTTGGTATCCATGTCAATAATGAATCCACCAGAACAAAACTCTGTTATGAGGCTAAGATTCATGTTCATATGGAAATTGTTGTCATTATCAGCACAACACTTTGTCACGACATAGTTGCTGTCGTTAAAGTTTTTGTCGCCGATTTTAATGCCAATGCCAACTTTTATGGGGAAGTTATGCAATTAAAAGCTATTTCGGGAGTAGTATTTGTGTTGGAGTTATGGTCAAATATGGTTTAATTCCAATAAAATATGGTAAGATGATTTAGATTGCAATTAAATTAGTTTGGACTAAATGTAATGCAAATACCAACAATCAGATGGTTAATGACCACAAAGACTCCATCCCAGAAAGTAGCTTGTATGGGGGCTGTGTAAAATAATGGACTAATTTTAACCATTTACAATAGGTCCTATGGACATGGATGGATCGACTCAAAAAGTGATTCCAATCAGTATACTAAAAGGTGGGTCTATTAACATTATTTGTTACAAACATCAGCACAAACGCGTAATACCTTTTCTGCTATTATGGTGTGGGTATAATAAAGATTTGTCATTTCCAAAAGATGTTTTTCAATTTTTAAGAAAAATATACAAATTATATTATCGATTTATTTTGTATAGGAAGTTTAACTATCGATAAAATTTTTTATAAAAGATTCAAGCTATCGATAAATTTCAACTGTCTACAAACTTTCAATAGAAAATTTGAATTATCGATTCATTTTCAATAGGAAATTAAAGTAAAGTTATATTTTCTATAAAAAAAAAATTTAATTATCGATAAATATGCAATAGAAAATTTAAATTTCCATAGAAAATTCATCTTTCTATTCTTTCTATAGAAAATTTAAGTTACCGAAAAATTTCTTATAGACAATTTAGGTTATCGGTAAACTTTTTCTTTATTATACAAAATTAGGGAGTAAGAGATTATTAATATTTAAGATTTTAAAAACAACGAAATTAATTTAAATTCATGGTAAAATTAATTATTTTTTTAAACCAAAAAGAAACAGTGTAAAAGATGATAAGTATTCAAAATTAATATTAATAAGATTTTTGTTTAAAAAACAAAGTATTCTCAACTTTTGCGGGGATAATTTCGCAACTTCGTTTGAAGCAGACCTGCAGTAAAAAATCGTCTCTCAGATGTGACTGAACTCATCTGAAAACTTGAGTACTTCTGCGCCTTGGTCTTAAATTTTGAGTAAAGCATTTAATTGCGTCAGTAAACAAGCAGATCTGCTTCTCTAGAAAAATTAGAAAATCTAAGGTATATCTATTCATCTTTAGCTGAGCCTTCTCAAATTTTTTTTTAAAATTTGCACAAACTTTTCAAAGGTCAATTCTTTTAGACTTATCAGAACTTTTACTAGATGTAAAACTTTCGGAACGTAGAGTCATGTTGAGTTGCACAATAAGACTTTTTTCGATATATTGTTTTTGCAATTTTCTACCTTTGTATCGAAGGTAGAGAATTGAAGACTAACAATAGATTTGATTATACTCTAAACGCTCAAATCTTCCATTCAAAGCTAATGTAACATAAAACGCCAATTATTGGTACTCTAAATTATTCTGCATCTCATTATTTATTTTTATTTATTGAATTTTCTAATAATGTGCGAAGGCTGTTAACAAGCGAAAAAGCGCCAGAAAATTTAGCAGTGACCGCTTATCAATAAGGAATTGATTATTGTGAAAATAAATCAATGTGTTCATGCATCAGTCCAAAAAGTCGCAGTGTTATATTGTATTGACAAGTTACACAGCATAAAACGTGTGGTGTGCTCCGCTCCAGCTTAAGAATTAAAAGATATTTTACTCTTAGTTGTTATGCAAAAAATAAACATTGAAAATTAAATTGTTTGTTTAAAAAAACTATAAAAAAAGTATCGCCTTTATGGAAGAACGAAGTTGATATTTCTTTTTTTAGTAAAAAAGGGTCAAATTTACCGAAGAGGAGAGGGGATGTTTAAAATCTTCAACAAAAACTACTCATAAAATACCACAATACAACTTGTACAATAAGAATTCTCTCTGACATTATATTATAACATTTTTGCAAGCTTCTTTCTGGGATAGGGTCTTTGTAGATAAATTTAGTCCAAACTTATTTTATTGCAACCAAAATTATCTTACCAAATTTTATTAGAATCGGTCCATATTTGACAACAACTCCCACACAAATACTACAACCGAAAATAGCTTTTAATTCTTCCTCTTAAGACTTCCTTATTTTTGCTAGTGTTTACATAAAAATTGGCGACAATGGCTTTTACGATAGCTACTACGTCATGACAAAATGTCCAAAATTGACCATAGGTCCTATATAACCCCCTTTCTAAAATCACTTAAAGGTAAACAAATTTCACATAAATAAAGATATCTAAATAATATTCGGCACGCAGAACATTTATATGAATCTTAAACTCAATTTTATAAAATGTTATTTTTGAAAGTGGTATAAGTCCACTTCTTAAAAAAACAAGTTAACTTTGATTAGTTATAGATACCTTATAGATACCTTTTATATTTAGTATCATCTATTCAATGGATTGCGATTTGGCCATAATTAAATTTATTAAAACTATAAAATGGTTTCGTAAAATTCTTTTTTTTTTTTTTTTTTTTTTTTTTTTTTTTTTTTTTTTTTTTTGAAGTGGAATAAGTCTAATCCAAATATTTATAATTAATATAACTTTATTATTGCCATTGTAATTTTATTATTATGAATTTAGTGTACACTGCGCTTTAACAGACATAACTTTTCGTGACAACAGGATTCATATGTGTGCATGGGATGAAACTGTAGCATCTAGCGGTGCGGAAGAAATAGCATCTTGCTGCCTGCATCACATTCAGAATGTTACAACCCAAGTGATGTGCATACTGTGATGCGTAAAGTGATGTGCATTCTGGTCAAAATCGAAATATAAACTTCGCGCTGATGTAGTTAAGGACTGTTAAATTATCTACAACAATATTTTTAAATTAACTCAAACGCATATCCTTAAATACTTATACCACTTTCAAATACAACAGCTGATATAATTTTGTTCTGGCGAGTCCATGACTTCCCATGGATCCCAAATAAAGTACATTGTCGGGCTTGACCGACTATATTTTCTTACTTATTTTCATTTAGTATAATGGTCTTCTCGACCATAAAATGAAAACTTTGCCCACTGTCAAATTGACCCATAAAGAGAGGAGCTAGAGGGTTAAGGTTACAGTATCCATTCGTTGTTCGATTAATTGAAGAAATGCTTCGCCATTATTTGATCGAATAATTAAAATAGCCAATTTCAAATAACGAATTACTCGAACAATTTCTGTAAATTAATCGATTAAATTTAATTTCTTAGAAAATTCCACAGTTTTGATATAAAAATACTTTTTTTTAATTCTAGTGGATTAAATACCTAACAACTAAATAAAATGTTGATATATTCTGTATCTGTTGTGTTACATGCTCTTTTGAGAATGATTTAGCCCAGGGACCGAAAATAACAGTTATTTTGAAATTTTAAAACAAAAAAAGCATATAGAAGTAACTGCTGGCAATCTGATTCAAGTATACCATATTGATCCTTATGAACTTTTCTATGATAAAATATTATGATTTTTAAAGTTTTGATTTTTATTTTTTCGATCAAAAATTACAGTTATTTTTTTATTTTAATTTTTTTGGACAAAAGTAACAGTTATATTTTGATTTTTATTTTTTTGATCAAAAATAACAGTTATTTTTTGATTTTTATTTTTTCGATCAAAAATAACAGTTATTTTATGATTTTTATTTTTTTGAACAAAAATAACAATTATTTTTTGATTTTTATATTTTCGAGCAAAAATAAAAATTTTTCTTTCAAGAAATGAACGTGTTATAATTATTGAGTTGTCTTTAAATATTTATTTAAATGTGTGATTATCATTGGGATATCTTATGCGCATTAAAATAAATATTTAAAGTCAACAAAAAAATTATAGCACGTACATTTCTTTAAAGAATAATTTTTATTTTTGCTCGAAAAAATAAAAATCATAAAATAACTGTTATTTTTTATCGAAAAAATAAAAATCAAAAAATAACTGTTATTTTTGTTCAAAAAAATAAAAATAAAAAAATAACTGTTACTTTTGTCCAAATAAATACAAATCAGACTTTTATGAAAAAAGGAATAACTGTTACGGTCCCTGATTTAGTCCCTTTTTAGATGTTGGTGTGTGTGAGACTTATCATGTAATAAACGATAAACGTCTAATTCCGTTCGTAAGAATTTTCCTCCTAGAATAGCACATTTTTCATATTTAGTTTTACGTTTAAAAAAATCAAACTTGGCGAAATGTGATTAAAGTTTGCAAAATGTAGCTTTATATACTGATTTAAAAAATATATGCTGAAGGTATGAAGGTGCACGTTTGATTAAGTAACTTCATATTTTTGATTTTTTGAAATATGACTATGTTGCAATAAAGAAGCGATAGGATTTTAATTGAAAACGAATAAATTTTGAAAACGATAATGTTTAAAAAGTTTATAAAAATTCCATTTTATATGCTTCATACTTTGAGTTCTTTAAGATTAAAATTTTACTCGACTTTCAGTAATAATAAATTTGTTAGATCTAATAACGAATAATAAAGTGACTTAAATAGTTTTTCTTAACTGAAATAAAATATATAATTAAAAAAATATATAAGCTGAAAGCCAATGTTAATGCGGATATTAAGTTAAGCAGTCGGGACACAACTCCAAATTATACACAGAAAGAAAACTATTGGATACTGTCTGCTACTAAAACTTTTAGATAATTTGAAAGTCGGTTAAACCGAAGTAGTGTTCACTTTAAGTGAATTAATTTTTTTATTTATTTATTTAAATTTAATTACAAAAATATTAATTGTTGTAACTAAAGAAAAAAAAAATAAGGAGTACTAGCTACTAAGGCTTTCAACTCCGACTTTTAAAATTAGATTAGGTTTTTTAAATTATTTTGTTTAACGGTAACAAGTTGAACATATGGGAGGATTTTCCTTTTCGAAGAGGTGTTTGTGTGAAAATTTGCAGTGGCCTATTCTGAGTCGCGTTATGATGTAAGCCTCGTTCCTGGAACACGATGTGGAAAATGTTGGCTTAATACCGAGAGGATTTATGTTTTTGTATGGATGTTGGTACGACAACCACCTTAAGTTTTGAGCTGAACTTAAATGAGAGAAGATGTTGCTTATAATGTCACGATGTTCCCAAGTAGGAAAGGTAATAAGAGGTCTACTTCTGACTTCATTGGCAGCAGTGTCTGCATATTCGTTGCCGAGGATACCCACGTGCGACGGAACCCACATTAATTTAATTGTGTTCTGATTTTTGTTAATGATGTTACGAATTTTGTTAATTAAGGGAGATTCATGTAAAGAGTTTTTAATTGCAAGGATAGATGAAAGACTATCAGTACATATTATGTGTTTGGCCTCATTTACATCGGCAAATTCAGTAGCTTTAGCTATAGCTAAAGCTTCGGCTGTAAAGTTGGAACAGTATTTATCAATATAACCAGCTTTGATAAGTGTGCCATCTTGTTGGACGACTGCAAATGTTGTAAAGTTGTTCGATTTGGATCCATCAGTAAATAAAATATTCCAGTTTTGTTGTAAAAAGTTCTCAATTGTACTTTTGAACATTTGTTGATAAACATTAGGTGGAGTAGCTGTTTTCGGGAGACTAACCAGGGATAAAATGAAGGAAGAATTATTAATAAGCCAAGGAGGCTCTAATGATTGTTTTATAAGAATTGGCCGAAGCGTTAGATCCATTGAGCGGGAGAAGTGGATACATCTCAATATTGTGGATTTTATTCTGGGTGTTTTCTTGTATTTAATTGCTTTTGAAACTTCTTCAAATATAATCTTGCTGCGACAGGTTAAAAGTTTTGGTATAAGTTTATGCGTGAGTAAAGAGGTGCGATCTTCAATTGAAGGCATACCAGCTTCAACTAGTAAGTTTGTTGTTGGGCTAGTGCGAAAAGCTCCAATACTGTAGCGAACGGCTGCATGGTAGGGAGTTTTAATTAGTTTTATGTGGGAAGGAGCACACCATCCATAGATTGGTAGGGCATAATCAATTTTGGAGAGAATTATAGAACGTGTAATGTTTAACATTGTAGATATATGCATATTGAAGTGCTTCGAGGTTAAGTATTTTATAATATTTAATCTAGCATTTAGATTTTTTCTCAGCTGCATGCAGTGTTCCTTAAAGGTGAAGTTTTTGTCGAATATAATTCCTAAAATACGTAAATGATCAACATGTTTTATTTTTATATTGTTGAATTCGATGTCGAAGATGTTGCAGTTATGTTTATTACAGATGTGTAATAAAGAACATTTTACGATAGAGAGTTTTGCCCCAGAAACTTGACACCAATTGTCTATGTCACGAAGAATATTCGAGAATATTTTTTTGACCTTAGTATTGTCCATAGCTTGGGAATAATGATTAGAAATCCTAATGATTAGCAATTGGATTAGAAATTTTAATTGTGCTGAAAAATTGATTAATTATGATTAGTTAGCCATTTTATACGATTACTAATTGATAAGAATAGAAATAATCAAAAATCTAATCACAATTAGTGACGATTAGCATTTCTAATCAAATCTAATCAAAACTAATCCAAAAAATAATTGATTAGATTTCTTGATTATTTTTGATTAGATTTGATTAGATCAACTATTTTTGTGAAAAGAAAATATTTATTTATCACATTTATTGCTTTATTTACATAATGTAACAGTTTTTGAATATTGCATAAAATTGGATACAGTGCACCCTGTTCTTAAACTAAACACTTGACTCAGCTGGTTCACTTTGTTGTTGTGTTATTATTAATGTTTATTTTCAATATTCAATATTCCAAAACTGTTACATTATGTAAATATAGCAATAAATGTGATAAATAAATATTTTCTTTTCACAAAAATAGTTAAAAATAGTTGATCTAATCAAATCTAATCAAAAATAATCAAGAAATCTAATCAATTATTTTTTGGATTAGTTTTGATTAGATATGATTAGAAATGCTAATCGTCACTAATTGTGATTAGATTTTTGATTATTTCTAATCAAATCAATTAGTAATCTGAAATTTTTATCAAAACTCAATTCTAATGATTAGATTATTTTATTTCTCTAATCGTAATGATTTCTAATTCTAATCGAAATTCCCCAGCTATGGTATTGTCCTTAATTTTTGTAAATATAACCGCGTCATCAGCATAAATTGGGTGTTCGATATTTTTATACGAGGATATAATTTTACTAAAGTTGTTAAAAGTAATTATGAATAATACCACTGATAATGGTGATCCTTGTGGTATGCCATTATGTAAAGGGAACGTTTTAGATTGTTGATCATTAATTTTTACATTAAACTTACGATTGGTTAAAAAGCTTTTTATTGTATAAAACATATTTTTACCTATTTTCCAATCTGACAGTTGTTGGAGTATAGCGTGGACTCCAATGCGGTCAAATGCTCTTTCAAAATCGGTGGATAGTACATTTATATGATTTTTTGTTGATAAAGCATTTGAAGTAAAATGTTGGAGAAAAAGGAGAACATCATCTGTCCCCTGTTTTTTTCATAAATGCTACTTGATTGGAAGTTATAAAATTGTTAGCCTTTAAAAACCACATCAACCTTCTGGAGATAATTTTTTCAAATGTTTTGCTTATGCATGGTAAAAGGGAAATGGGTCTGAATCGGGAGACATCATAATGATCCTTACCAGGTTTGGGAATTGGCACGACGGCAGCAATTTTCCAAGCTTGCGGATAAACGTAAGATGTGAATATGTTGTTATAAACTGAGAGGATGTATTTTTTTGAAAAAGATGATAAATTTTTCAGCATAGGGTAAGATATGCGGTCAGAACCTGGTGTTTTGCCTTTTGCAGTGTGTAAAGCGTCCTCGAGTTTGATTAGATTAATTGTGTTTTCTACTTTCTTTGAGTGTGCATTAAACGTTTGAGGGTTGTAGTTGTGGTTTATAATGTTAGATTTGTTTAATTGAAAATTTGCCGAAAAATTGTTGCCGTCAGACAAAGTTGACCAGTGATCAGCAAAGCAATTTGCTATTACAACTGGGGACGAGATTATATTAGGACCAGCATTTAAATATTTAATTGAATTTGAGCATTTTGCTCCGGAAATTAACCTAATATCGTTCCAAATAAGTTGAGATGTAGAGGAAGGATTAATATTGGATGTCAATTTATATATGCATTCTGCTTTACTCTCTCTTACAGCTTTTCTAAACATGGCATTACTTTTTTTGTAAAGTATTAGGTTTGTATCACTTCTGTTATTTTTAAATTTGTGCCATAGATTCTGTTTTTCTTCCCTCATTATTTCCAATTTTTTATTCCACCACACTACGCGGGGTTTATACGTTCTATGTTTAGTTTGGGGTATGCTTAGGTTTGCAGCAGATCTGATACACTTTGTTATTGAGGCTGCTTGTTGATTTAAGTTTAATGTTTTTTTCATATTATATAAATTTTTATCACAAAGATTTTGGTATAAATCCCAGTTAGCACAATCAGTTTTAAATTTAGGTTTTAATTTCAGATTTGGCTGGTTACCACTTTTTTCAATCTGTATTAGAATGGGGAAGTGGTCACTTCCATGGAGATTATTGAAAGTATTCCATGAACAGAAGGGTGCAAGATGAGGTGAGCACAAGGTGATGTCCACATTTGTAAAGGTGTTGTATGAAGAAAAATGGGTGGGTTTTACCGTTATTAAGGATTATTAAATTTTCATTGAGGATAAAATTGTCTACGATTTAACCCCTTGAATTGGATATATTTGATCCCCAAAGATTACTCCAAGCGTTAAAGTCCCCGCCGATAAATAGTGGTGATGTAACGTGATTAAGTATATTAATCAAGTTTTTTTCTAAAATAGGTTGGTGAGGTGGGATATATGTGTTTACAAATGAAAACTTCAAACCTATATTTATTTCCATGGCAATAGAGGCAATTACAGAATCTAAATATGTAATTTTATGCGGTATTGTTTTTTTAACAAGTATCGCAATACCGTGTTTAGCTGTATTATTACAGGATAAATTATGAAAATATCCTTTATATTGTCTTGGACAAATAATGTTTTTGTTGTTGTGAGGAATATGAGTTTCTTGGATAGAAATTATATCAGGATTATGATCTTTTATTATGAGTTGAAGTTCTTGGTAATTGTTAACAATTCCGTTTATATTCCACTGAATAATTTTAAAATCCATGATGCAAAATAAGTAAAGTAATTACTCCTCCTCATCAACGAACATAATTTGTTCTTGTTCATCATATGAAGTATGCTGATATTTTGTTAAAGATTTTGGTACATTAATGTTGTTGTTTTGTGTAAGATTAAAGGCCGTGTCAGATACAACTTTGTCGCTTTGCGTGACGTTTCTACCTTCGCACAGTGGCGCCATTTGAGTTTTTTCGTTGCAAAAATCATATCTTTTGAACCGAATAAGATAATTGAACAGTTTAAACAGCATATGATAGATAACTGTTCAGCCTATGAAATGAGCGTTTGGAAAGGGTGCTACGCTTTGTAGGGGCCTACTTATGGGTTATCAAAGTTAAAATTAGTAGAAAAATCAATTTTATGGTAACTAAAAAAAATTATTTTTACATTTTTAGATTGTTTTTATTTTTTTTCTTAAAGGTTTTATGTTTTAAATTATTACCCAATAAATTAAAAAAAAATTATTTTTTTTTTTAAATTTATTTTTTCAATTTTCTGTAAAATATTCATCACAATTCGTAAGAGAAGGTATATCTAAAAGACTAACCATTTCTAAACTATAATTATTTTGTAACTCTATTCGTGACTTCACATGCCGCAGGGAAGAAATAAGTGGATCGGAAGATGCTGCCAACATGTTGAAGAGGTCCTCATTTTGCCTTACCCTTGATGCTTTGAATGTGTTCTGCAATCTATATTTTTTTATAAAATTTGTTAAGAGACTCCTGTGCTTCTTCAGAAAGCTCTCCAATTGGCAAAGACTGGTACTCAATTATATCTTTGCCATGCTCCAATATTTTATGGACGGTCGGGGTCAACTTCTTCTGTGGATACATTTCTGCTAAAAGAGATGCAGTTTTCGACGCATATTCTCCATATTTTGTAGAATTGACATTTTCTTTGCAGTTTACAACACCCAAGATCGTTCCCAATCTTTTCACGATTTGATTGCCAATTCCAATGATTCTAGTTTCATTTTCAAAAAATCTCCTAGAAGTGTTTCCATCGTTTGAGTTACCGTATCCGTGCTTGGGACAGTCTACTTTTAATCCAACTTGTTTAAAAAAAGCATCCTGTATTTGCTTCTTTCTGATCTTTTCCTTATCCTTTATTGATGTATTTTCATCGAAGTTTTCCTCCTCTTGTGGTAGGGTATATGCCAGTTTTAGCAAGAATTCCATAAACCTTATCCTTGCGTGGAATGGTGACATTCCATATTCGTAATTCTCCTCATTTGTAGAATCGTTTAAATTACCAAAGTTCTTCTGACAAATAATAATAAAAAATCGATAAAAAATATATAAAAATGAAACGAAAAAAGGGGTTTAAATAGGGTTTTGCTAAATTTTTACCTCCAATATAATTCTGTCTATATATATGTATTTGATAACTAATTGAAATATGTTGTAATAAAGCAGAAAAAGATACTAATCTTAAACTCTTTACAACTAATTATATAAAATTGAGATGTAACATATTATATATGAAATAAATTGAATTTAATTGAAAAAAGTTCTTCTGACTCTTTTTGCAAATCGGGCATGACATTGTTGAGGTTGTTCCTGTCAGTTCGTTTACGACTTTTCCGTCAACCATGGTCAGGTGGAACTCGTAATTGCATTCAATATATTTTCCTTCTCCAATTTGCAGCTTTGTAGGCTTAATCTTGCTTATTTGTTCTTCAATGTCCTTTACCGTAGTCGTTATGAGTTCTGCCGATTCCCTTGCAAACTGATACATTATTGGTCGGCAATAATGCACTGATGACGGACGTGGATTTTTCCAGTGTAGGGAATCATCCGATTTTAGACGTAAAGGAACAACAGATGCCATAGCCATATTTCCGTCCGATATTGTAGCGTCATCGGAAGATATGCTTTGCTTATAAACGCTTTGTCCGGATGATCCATCGCAGCCCCATTTGCTGATTAATGTCAACTTCTCAGGAAGAATTTTCACTTCCGTGAAAAACTTTGGTGTGGTTGACTTTCTAAGCAGTTCAAATAATTTTAAATTGTTCAACGCCATGTTTTCAGTACTTAAATTGTTTAATGGTTTCAGTAATTGTTGCGCCAACTTTCAGGCGTAGACTAATCCAGGCATTATGCTTATTTTGCAATATATAGGCTTTTGCTACCATGCCTAAAAATTTACCTCTTCCCTGCATACATATGGATTTAGGCTGAATAATGCAATTTTGATATTATGCACGTGTCCAAATAAGATTTGTGCCTACCTGTAGGGACCATAAGTCAATATTGTTCCTGACCATTTGTACGCCAAAGTATTGTTTATGTGAGGTACGTACCTGCTAATTTCAATGAGTAGTTTTTTTCAAACTATTAGATCAAACTACTGTCAGTCAAAACATATAAGGAATGGACGCCATACAATTTCTGCAACCATGTCTTTTTAAACTTTTTTACCTCTAGAAGCCAAACGGGCACGTACGGGCAGATAAAACCTTTTGCATTATGTAAAGAAATAATCAAAGAACAGGTTTTGCAAATATGGCAAATATAGAAAAATATAGTTTTTTTTTATTTTCCGTCAAAGTTGAAAAATAGTGAAAAAACGGATAGTTTTTAAATAGTGATTTACCAGGAGAAACACAAAGCAAACAGTTAATTTTTTTTTATCATTATACATTTAATAAATACATCAATCAATACAAACAAAAAATAAGGCGATTCGTTACCTATATTTCGTGATATTACACCTGAAATCGCAACAAATTGACTAAAAATTGTGTGTTTTTTTGAAAACCGAAAGTCGGTCAACTTTGAACGGTTATATCTTCTAAACTAAAAATGTGATATTATTAAGAGTGGCATATTTGAAATCGTTGAAAAGTTTCCTGTAACATGGGTTTATTCAAAACTTCGTCGGCACTCATGAAAATTTTGATTTTTGCAACCTCGCTTGCTCTACGGGCGCCACTGTGCTTCGGCAGAAAAACGGAAAGCAAAAGGTGTATGCCACAATGAAAACTATGACAACACTCACGCATTGCTTGTTTACTTATAAAAGCGGTTGGTAATTTGTACATTTAATTATTTGTTACAAAAATAAAAGTTAAAAATTTAATTGGACGGTTTTTTGGAATTGAATTTGGCAAAAAAAATTTAAAAACAAGAAAATTATACTAGCCAATTGTCAAAGCGCGCAAAAAGATGAGAGTTGGCTAACTTTTTGCTTCGCTCCGCTTTGAAAGTACTTTATGTGACATGTTTCGTATAAGTACGTATATTTTATCTTAGATGTCAAAGCGAATCGGTAACGCAACGCGAAGCAAAAGTTTTATCTGACATGGCCTTAAGTGTTTCTTTATATTTTTTTGTCTTATTAGTCCGAGTTGGACTGTTAGTTGTAGCTTTTGTCATTGATCGTGTCATTATTGTTGTTTTTAAACTGGAACTGGTTGTTGGTTTTTGTAATTTTGTTTCTTGTGTTGTTGTTTTGTTTATAACAATTGAATTGGTACTTGATGTATTTGCTGATTCTGTAACATTTTGTTGTGAAAGGTTTGTTGTTGTAGGATTAGTTTGTTTTTTTACTTCTGTTGTAGAAGAGCTGTTAGTTGTAGGTTTGATATTGTTTGTTGTTGTGAATGTTGGTTTGTTGAGTGTTTTGTTAGTTGTAATGTCAGAGTATGACTGAATAAACGGTTGGGGGGAGGATAGTTGTGCTTGCTATTTTTCTTTGGCAGTTTTAAAAGAACATTTGTCTTTGGTGTTGATTTTTAAAATTTCTTTTTGTTGTTTAAAGACTTTACACTCTCTAGAGGTGGAGGGGTGTTCTTCAGTACAGTTAATGCAATAAGTACGTGTACAGATATCTGGTTGGTGGGGAGGTAGTTCACAATTCTCACATAGTGGAGAATTTTTGCACCATTTTTTTGTATGACCAAGCTTATGTGTGGTAACGATCGAAAGTTAACAAAATAACCCCACAAGGAGCTAGTTTTTCTTCAGTGTTTTTTCTCAGACATTTGTATACTTCAACTACACCTTGTGATTTAAGTTCAGTAACTATTTCGGCTTCAGGGACTCTGTTAAGATATGGAGCATATATGGTGCCTTTGGAGAAATTTAGATTGCCATAATAATCACATTTGATATTGCAGATGCCAGGTAAATTTTTCGATGAAATTAGCTTTTCTGCATTGTATTTGTTTCCAATTAGTAGAAGAAGATTACCATCTCTTAATTCTGATACAGACAGAATATCGGAGCAAATTGATTTTAAAGAGCGATACACTGAAAAACATGAGTATTCCTGTAGAGTTTTATCGCCAGAGGTGGCAGAGATAACTACAAATTTAGGATCAGGCTTTTGAATAACCGGAAGTTCGGGAAATATTTCGGAAATATTTTGATTTGAACGTTTCTTCTTAGCGCGGAGGGCTTCCGCTAATAGTGCATAGCGGTTGTCCCCCAAATAAGGCGGGTCGGACATTGTCTCTACCCTCGGTCACTAGTTTTAGGAAACGACACTATCGCGACGAAAAATTTTTTTTATCACTATACAAGAAAGTAAATGTAAAATAAATACAGAATAAATACTGACACTTATGCGATCGTATTAAAATCAACCGTACAGCGCAAGAGTTAGTCGAAGACGTTAAGTGAATTAAAAACTGTATTTTTTGCTTGATTTTTTTAATTACAGTACAACTTCGATAGTCCGGACATGCGCCAGTCCGGCCACTCCAATAATTCGGACGCTAATACATTTCGGACAATTTCAAATTTTTACCTCAACAAACCGGACAAATTTTTGTTACGCAAGAACAAAAATTAAATGCCGTTGTTTTACCGTTTTTACCTTACATGATTTGGGATTCACACGTTGATTCGCATTTTGTACTGTCATTGCTTCCGTTTTGGTTTTCCTCCATGTTTCTAAATAGTAAACGCAAGCATAAAACACTAAGCGATATTCAGGAAATCGAATTCGAGTGAAATTTAAATCGAACAAAGTTTAAATTATATAAAATTTTTTCCTTTTATAAAACTCATACTTTGAGGACCATTTATCTTTACCAGAACTACTTTTAAAATCAGGAAAAGCCACGTTAATTTTTAAAAAATTAATATAAAATCTCCGTCGATTTTAATTTCCAGAACATGGCTGACTAACTTTAAATGAAAAGTGTGATATTTTACAAAGTCTTGATGAGGGAAAAAAAACTCTATAGTTATTCCTAATTC
This sequence comes from Pollenia amentaria, assembly GCA_943735925.1. Classification (NCBI taxonomy): domain Eukaryota; kingdom Metazoa; phylum Arthropoda; class Insecta; order Diptera; family Polleniidae; genus Pollenia; species Pollenia amentaria. The sequence continues at coordinate 189,098,486 of OX031008.1, read as the reverse complement.
AACTATTTGCGACATTAAAAAAATAAGGAAAACATAAAACAACTTATTTCGAATACCTATAATAATGTATTAAACCATTTTCTTAATACATACAACTTTTTTTAAGAAATAGAAAAGTTATGAAAAAAGCAGAAAATCCAGAATTTGAGGAAGGGCTTAACACATGTTTTTGCAACAGAGCAACAATCATATCCTGATTTCATCAGAAATTTAAAAACAAAGGCCAAATTCTTTTATGTAAAGATTTTTTTTATTATTCCTACACTAAGAGTCTCTTGCGGGAATCGAACCGCAACCCCGGTACTCATAGACTAGCTCACTACCAGCTAGCCTACCGGGGCACCCATATAACAAGTAAGGCGATTTTTCAACGAGCTCAGGCTAGTAAAATAAATTTAAGTTAAGGCATTGTATTAGATATCTAAAAATTTGTGATGACAAAGTTTCCAAAAAAGTAAATTCATGTTTAAATTCTCTTAGATTATTTCAATAAATTTCACAACTATAGTCCGGACAACTCGATAATCCGAACGAGCTTAAAACTATATGTGTCCGGATTGTCGAAGTTGCACTGTATTTATTTAATTTAAAAGTTTTAAAAACTGCATACGTAGTACAAATGAATTGTTATTTTATTGTTTATTATTTAATTAAATGTTTGTTTTATTGTTTATTTCCGTTTATTCATATAATAAAAGCATCAAATAAAATAGACATTTATGTTTTTTCCATTGGATAAAATAATTTTTGATAATAAAAAATTATTCGAGTTTTTCGAACAAACTTAAGCTCTTATTCGATTAATCGAGCAAAATTAAAGTAAGAAAATCGATTAATTCCTTACTCGAACAAAACCAAAAGTCTAGTAACTGGATACTCTAGTTAAGGTCTTCCACAAAAATGATCCTCATATAATTTTACACTATATCTCTGACAATAAGAATTATCTCTGACAATAACTTACAAAAATGTTTCAAAAATGCTGTTGCACAGTGATATTTAAATTGTTTTTATTTTATTTTAGGGAGCTTTTCGTTTGGCCTGTACACATGTTTTAAAGATATTGCGCAAAGAGCGAGAAACACTATTGACTTTGTTGGAAGCTTTCGTTTACGATCCCTTGGTAGATTGGACAGTAAGTGACGATGGTACTACTACTGTTTCTAGAAGAACATCAGCACATAGTGCAGCAAGCATAATAGCTTCATTGGATACTAATGCAACGACTCAAAACTTAAGTCCTAGGAGTCGATACAAGAATAGGAAGCAAGAAGTTGATTTATCCAGACAAACAATGGTCTTAAGAATAACGGAAGTAAAACCTACATGGATAAAATATAAGTAAGTTTAAGCAAAATTCTTGAATAATACAAAATTAAATAAAACCATTTTAACAAAAAAAATTAATATTTAAATTCGCTTTACATTCCTTTCTTAGAAAAGATTTCGATTCACAACTAAATGATGTGGAATTACATTTGAAGAATATTTTAAAATGTCGCAACATTATTGCGCAACTGGAACAAGAGCGTGATAATTTTAGTAAACAACAGGCTTTGGTACGAGAATTAGAAGCGTTAGGTTCAGCAAAAGCCAGCCATGCATTTATACAACGCTACACTGTATATAAACATGATTTGCAGAATTTCAACAAAATCAAAACAATGGTCCAGGAAACTGTTAATGAACTTGATGTGTTAGTATTAAAATATTTCGATATTGTAACGAATCCCGAAACAATTCATAACATTGAAGTAATCCCAAAGAGGAATGATATTGAGGATCACAATGAAAGTGAATTTGATATTATTAAAGATTTGTTAATCGATAACAATTGGAATAATGTCTATGTACAGGCAAAGTTTAATAGACATGACATGGAAAATGCTTTTATACAAACTCAGCGTTCGGCTTTAGAATGTCGAGATCTCTTAACGTTTTACAGCCGCGTTATGCAATTTTATCCACGTTTACAATTGCAACATTATCGTTTAATGAAGTATAAAAAGACTTTTGCTACTTTAATGGCGATCGAAGAAAACTCAAATAATTTTATGGCAGTTGATTATAGTCATAACATTGAACAATGTGGCCAGTACTTTGATTTCATGAAAATTATTTCCAAGGACTTACAAAAGAACATTGTGCAAGCCAAACAAATTTTAGAAGAGCATAAACAACAACCGGTAAGTTAAAAAATTAAAGTCACTTGAAAATTGTTGATGTGTTTAAAAAAAAAAGGTGGGAACCCAGCTAGCATTTTCAATCGCCTAGGAGTCTACTGGGAATCTCAAGAAGAGTGTTTTTGAACGTCGACGAGCTCATTATTTAATTGTAGACGATTCCTCGCACGGGAGAAACTGTTACACGTGATGATTCGTATGAGGAGTCTTCCATAACACAGCAAAATACTCTTATATTAATCCTAAAGGGAATCGTTTATGATGTATGTAGAGATTTTCTAACGAATCTTTCAAAAAACATGCCAAGAGTCGTATGAGACTCACGTAGGGATTATTTTACAACTCGTAAAATGCTCAGCCGTATAACTGAGCTACCTAAATAAGGGCAACAAGCGAGTTTTTCATGTCAAAACTTCTAATATTCATACAATTTATATGAAACAAACCTTAATTAAGGTCGCGATATCAACACCATCCTGTCGGACAATCTTATTTTACAGATCCTTAGGTTGATTTGTTTTATTGAAATTGTATTGGCAATAGAATTTTCATATTTCAAAAACGCTCTTATTTATGTAGCTCAGTAATTGTTATATGACTCTTACAGAGAGTCGCAAAACGTTCATTCCAAGATTACAAAACGAAGTGTCAAAAATATATAAAAAAGTAATAAATAAAAAAAAATTTAGATGGTGTTGTAACTCGTCAGATAATCATCAGAAGATTCTTTTAGGAGTTGTATATTGAACATAATCGTCTAACAAACAGCCTATGCTAGCTGGGAATATACATATTATTACAATATGAAATTTAGTATATGAAATTTATGAGTAATTGTGTTAACACCACTACAGATTGTTACAGTTATGAAAAAATTTTCGTTGTCTTAAAAGAGCGTCTTTAAAAATGTATAACAGTTTAATGTCAGAATGTCGATAATTCATTACCAAACTCTCCACATGAATAGGTTCAAGTCGAATGTCCACAAGCACTATTCCCTCTATCCTTCTTTCCATAACCTATTTTCCTAGTTCCAACATAACGCAATAAATTAGTAGGGCTCATCCCCTAACTGCTGGCCCTAACAAAAAATAAAAGGAAAACTGTAAACACTAAATTTTATAAGGCCATTTTAATTCGCTCGTTTGTACTAAATTACATATGCAATCTAAATAATTTTTTTTATTTTTATTTAAAGAGAAGGTGCTGTATTTTAATAAAAATGACTTTAAAATGTAAGCAGTGAACATATCTTACAAGCATAAACTAGTGCGTTGCATTAAAATTTTCATCAGTTTTCGTGTTAGTATATTTGAGCACCTTCACTTTTTGTTTTCTAGCACAAAATGTATTCGTTTACGAAAACTAATATCTGATTAACCTTAAGAAAACAGTTCTCTATAGAACTGCAACGTTGGATTTTTGAAAAGTTACAGTCGAAATTTTGCATTTTTGCGGCGCTGAGAGTGTAGTGTAGTCTTCGTGTAGTGAAGATCGTAACTAAATAAAATTGTGTTTAATTACAATTAAGTTTTAAAAATAAAGTTTGGGCCGTTTAATAAAAAGTATCCGTTTTCAAATAAAATTGTGGTGTTAATAGTTAGATGGTAGAATTAGATAAACATTTATTTATTAGTATAAAATGTGGCTTTTTTAACAGATAGGACGTTATTTGATACATTCACAACAATTAGCATTGTTTGTATGTATATTAGAGCTACTCACAAAAAAAGTGCTCGATGTACCCTCCTAGAAATGAACCTTGGAATTTTTTAAGATGACTTTTAAAATATTTCGGCTTTAGCTTTGACCTCTCGTGAGCTGGACCATTTTGAAAAAGGGTCTATTTTTGCATGTTTTGTAAATTTGAGAATCTGTTTCCTTACCAACATATACAATATGGGTATCATAAGAAAGGGTTTTTAAGGCGCGTCCAGTGTGTATACAATTTGTCCAAGGATGACCATCCATGTCCTTTTTTAAGGATATTCTGTAAAAAAGAACGGGTTTTTTAATTTTTTGTTCGGGGTTGTTTGTAATAAAAATGCCAAATTAACATATATTAATCTTTGGTCGATTTCATAAATTTAATAAATACGGGTCTGAGCTTTTTTTTAAATTCGTGCTAGTTCGCGTTTTGACAAAAATGTAATGGGGTGGTAAATCTTCGTTTTAAATAGGGCAATACATCATCTTTGTATGTAAATAATTTAAATTTTTGCAAAAATATAAAATCAAAGTATGCTGTATGAAAAATTTCATGCATAAAAACAAAATTGTAAATTTAAGTTTATCAGTTCCCAATATCGTTTAAGCTAAAAAAAAAATTAACTAATTGTTCATTGTGTCGTGATTAAAATGCCTTCCGCGTTAGTTGAATTAAAACGAAATAGATTACAATAATTACTAAAATAGAATCACGAAAGAATTTGCTGTAACGATGTTTAAAATCGCAATAAATGAGTCTTAAATGATCTGTATAAAAGTTTTGTTAATATAAACAATAAAACTTAATAACTTTTTTTAATTTGCGAAAAAATATGCCCCCAAAAAGTCGTGGATATTTTTTTTTTCTTTCTTTAGTCCTATTTTCATCCATACATGATCTAGAAACTAAATCCGCTATCATATTAGAGTTACCATAAAATTGCATTTATATATATCCCAGAGCACGGTGTAAAATGCATCTAATTTGCAAAAATCTAAATTATTTACATACAAAGATGATGTACTAAATTATTTACATACAAAGATGATGCAAAAGAGAAAATAAATTTGATACCCTAATTGCCCTATTTAAAACGAAGGTTACCACCCTATTACATTTTTGTCAAAACGTGAACTAGCACGAGTTTCAAAAAAAGCTGAGACCCGTATTTATTAAATTTATTTAATCGACTAAAGATTAAAATATATTTAGTCAATTCACAAGGTATCCTAACATGTCATATTGTCAAAATGTCCTAATATTTCACAATGGTTTAAAAATATTGTTGTTGGTTTGTTAACAAAAAGTGTCTTAAATAAATAGAACGTTGCTTGCTGTGTTTATTGTGCTGTCGTAATTAATCAGAAAAGTCCACCGCTGAGCGGCTGAGCCGTACAACAATATTTTTAAACCATTGTGAAATATTAGGACATTTTGACAATATGACATGTTAGGATACCTTGTGAATTGACTAATTAATTTGGCATTTTTATAACAAACAACCCCGAACAAAAAATTCAAAAACCGTTCTTTTTTACAGAATATCCTTAAAAAAATGACATGGATGATCGTCCTTGGACAAATTGTATATGCAGTTGGACGCGCCTTAAAAAAACCTTTCTTATGATACCCAATGGGAACAGATTCTCAAATTAACAAAACATGCAAAAATAGACCCTTTTTCAAAATGGCCCAGTTCACGAGCTGAAGGCCTTCTTAAAAAGTCCAAGGTTCATTTTGTGGGGGTACACCTTGCACGAATTTCGCTTCCATACAACTTGAGTCGCTGTAATGTATATATCTAGAAAATTTAGTTCGGACCCACAAAATACTCATGTCGAACAAAAATATGTTAAAAAAAATTCAAATCGGCATTCTTTGTCCAATATACCCAATATTTATTATAAAAGAAGAGTAGTCCAACTTTTAAAATACGGAAAAATATTAATTATTTCAATTTTACAAATTTTGATTATTCTAAAGTATTTTACTCCCTTCTGTTCCAGATTATCGAAAGTTCAACTGCTTTAAATTCCATTAAAGATTTTGTAATGCTCAATCCATCACACAACAGCCGAATTCTTATTTTTTGTATGCTACGCCATGTATTGCAAGCATCACAAGTATTTCAACTCCATGAACATACTCTTATACAAAATCGTGACTATTTTCTGCCAAATAAACAACTCAGTTTTCTTCAACTAGTTAATACATTTATCAATTCCATATATAAAAATTGCAATTTACCACTTCCCAATAATGAAATCCTGCATTTACTAATAACTTCCTTGGAAAGCATATGCTATGTAAGAAAAACCATGGAATCTTCGATTGGCAAATTATTTAAAACTTTTATGATGGATGATAATGCTGAACTACAAGACATTTTAAACAATTTTGAAAGTAGTATTAATATAGCTGTATTAGAACAACATGTACAATTATGGGAGCTGTTAAATGAAATTGAGGTGGCGGTGGAAAAATTGGAATTATCGCTAAAAATATTGCAAGATAAAATCTTATATTTGCAAGAAATCCATAGAACCAAATCAAATAAGCTCGTTGAGGTATGTACATATTTTTCTTTTTTTTTTTGTTAAACAAATTTTGTTATTTGTGATTTCCATACGTTAGACGTCTTCTTGGAACATTAATATCACCAGTATGATACAAAAACTACGTACTGATTTAAAGGTAACTTTAGTAGCAAATCTCAAAAATAGTGTTGAATCATTAAAAACACACAATATCAATAACATTTATGATATCCGTAAAATACGATATGTAATTGATGACCTAGTGTTTGGTATACAAACACCACTCTTTGAGGGTTTATTATCCTATGCCATACAAAACATAAATCAAAACATTACAAACACACTAGCGGCACTAGAAAAAGTTAATGAGATTGATTTATCCAACGGCGATTTGTTATGTGGTAACCTCTATGTGGCTTTACAACATGAATCATTATTACTCTGTGACGATTTTGTAGTAATGCATCATTCTAAACTACTAGAGGAGTATCAATTAATAACCACCGCTTATTATTGGTTAAATGAGCAACACTTAAAGGAGACACAAGACCCACATACATTTATTACCAGCAAACATGAATTTTTGACTAGACTGCATGAAGTTTATCAAGTTTTGGTCGTATGGAAGTCAACTATGTTAAAAATACAGGCAGATTTGGAATTACACCGAAATTCTTTTAAAGATCTAATACAATCACTAACATCAACCGACGATTTGATTATTAAACAGCAACAATTTGAGGATAATATCACCTTGATTAATCAACGTTATAAGTTTTTTTTGAATTTATGCATAAGTTTATCAGAATATTCGACTGTTTTGTTACAATTCGAAATGTGTTCGGAGGAGCAGTCTTTTGAGAATTTGGTAAAACTTTTTACCGATGTAAGACAACAATGGATAAAAAGTGAAACGTCAATTACAGCAGTGGAACTCAATTTAGTGCAGTTGTTAGATCCTGAGGAAACAATCGATCATTATTGGATTGAAAATGTCTCTGGTTTATTGGATGAAATGATCTTTAGTGTACAAAAGAAAATTAGTGACACAGAAAAAGATGATCAAACTATGCAAAATATACTACAAGAATATGGTCATCAAATGCAAGTAAGTTTTTAATTTTTTTTTTTTTAAGAAATAAAAAAATCAACCCTTAAACTTAATCAAATTCTAGTCACTTTTGGATTCAACATTACGCTTGGATTTACGTCAACTATTGAAAATGCTTACAAAATTGTGCAAACAAAGCACAAAATCTGATAGTGAGGAACTGTGTCAAGGTCTAAAGGATGTACAGCAATCCTTAAAACTTATACATATAAAGCTGAACGAGTTGCAAGCACAATTGTTTGCCAGAGAATTTGATGTATCGTCTACTGTACAAATGCAAGAAAAAATTAACGAATTGCATAAAATATGTGAAATAAATAATGATGACTTGAATGAATTATTAACACGTTTTCTACAAATTAATACAGAATGTGACCAACAAACGAATGATTCGCCATCACAAAATGATCTCGGCAACAAAGAAGGTTAATCCAATTATAATATAAACTTGATTTAAATAATTGTAATGAGTATCTGTTTTTTTTTAGTTATTAATAGTCAAATTGGCGAACAGAAACGTAATGCTTATGCGGTTTCTGTTTGGAAACGTATACGCATGAAATTAGAAGGCCGTGATCCTGATCATAATCGCCGTAGTTCTATTGCCGAACAGGTGGAGTTTGTTATACGCGAAGCTACAAATGAAGAAAATCTAGCTTCTTTATATGAAGGTTGGACTCCTTGGGTGTAGTTTGTTATGGGCAACAGCTCCCTCAGGCAAGGAGCATGGTTAAGGCTTTTGCAACAAATTAAATCATATTAAATAGAAATTTAAACCAAAATGATTCTCAGAACCACAACTACATGCAACATCAACACCAATCTACAAACAAAAAAGACCGGTTATTAGAACGACAACCATTATAGGTTAAGTTTGGGAATTGCAAAGCGATTAATGATTACAGTGGTATTGATTTCTCTCAATAGGTTTTGTTTTGCATTGCAGGTTTAAATATGTAACATCCATACAACCAACCGACCGACTCTTTTAGTTGTCACTCAGTCAGCTAGTAGAAGTTAGAAAGAAGTCTCGCTATGTATTCGTTATTAACGAGATGATAGCACGAAAAATGATATTGATAATAATGATTATGATAAATGATCAATTGGAAGCAGACATAAAGGACGGTGTGATGTTGCTGTGTTTTGGTTTTGGACATATTTTTGGTGTATGTGTGGTTGGACCGTGAAGTATGCCTCTTAATTTTTAAATACCGAGTGTTTTTTCATCAGTTTAGAATTAAAAAAGTTTATATAATTTTGTTTTTCTTTATCAACTCTAAATATCTATAACACGTATCATAATATATTTTTTGGTAAATTGTTTTATGTTTTAACCACCTTTATTGCTTAATATTAACATTATTTTTAATTTTTATTGAAAATAAACCATTGAGAATATAAATGCAATAACTTTTCTTTTTTTATTTTAAAAAATGAAATCTCAATCTAACCAAGTAAGAAAGTATAGTCGGTCAAGCCCGACCATATAGAACCCTACACCACAGTATAAACCGCCAACTTGTATGTTAATACCAACAGTTATTCCATCAAAAACTATTTTCGGGAGTAATATTTGTATGCTATGGTCCAATCGGTCCATTCCAATAAAATTTGGTAAGATGATTTTGATTGTAAAAAAATAAGTTTGGACCAAATTTAATATAAACACCAACATAATAAAATAGTTTATTGGCACAAAGAAGCTTGTATGGGGGCTATGTGAAAATATGACCCGATTCGCACCAATTTCAAATAGGGGCATAAAAGTCGACGTTTACATTGATTCTGATGTATTGCATCAACAACGGTCCTTTTTACAAAAGATTATATGATGAACGCAACCTTAGGCTGGGTCTTTGTGATCTCAGTTAAACTAAGTTAAGTTCATCTGAAAACAGATTTATGCAGCCATTACCAAGTTTGTATACAAACTTTTAACGGAACAGCTTAGTTTTGAATAAAATGTTGGTCTTTAATGAAATTATTAAAATATCATATTACGCCAAAAAATCCAAGTTTCAGACTACGTTGAAGTAAGCTTACAACCCGGCCTAAAAGACCTAACCAACAGTTTGCATAATATGCAACATTGTCAATTTTTAAAACAACTGGAAGGTTTTATAAGAAAAATAGAAGAAAAATAAATAATAAACAATTTAAGACAGTTTATCAATTTGTCATTGTCAATAGTTTTTTGCTTTTTTAAAATTCTCAAACTGTTAGATAGGTCCCTTTGCGTTTTAAGTGACGATATGTAATTGGTGAAGACTGTAAATTACATACTGAGAATTAAGTATTCAAAAATTTACTAAAAATATAATAACAATTACTATGTTTGCACTTATATAACCCAAATTTAAAACTGTTCATTAAAATTGCAAAAAAAAATCATAGTTTCACAAAAAAACAAGTTAGAGTGCTATATTCGACTGTGCCGAATCTTTGATACCCTCCTCCCACCGTTAGAATATTTCAGGAGTGGGCTCTATATGGGATCTATAAATTACTAATCCCGGTATTAGGCTTAATATGGAGCCTTTGGTAAGTTATGGACCGATCCTTACGAAATTTTGTACTGTGATCTAAAGTCTTACGAAACTATGACATACCAAACTCTTCTACAATAGCTTTATTCGTTACGGTTTTACACGTACTTATGTAAGTGTTTTCTGAGAGTGGGCTTTATATGGGGCATATGGTAAATTCACATTGTAATTTCTAGTCTTATAAAATTATGACAGACCAAATTTTATTACAGTAGCATTATTGGTTACGATTTTAGGCTTAAAAAGCTGTCTTCCGGGAGTAGGGTTTATATGGGGCCTAGGGTAAATTATGGACCGATCTTCACAACATTTTACAGTGTGATTTCTGGTCCAATAAAACTGACGTACCAAATTTTACTATGATAGCGTTATTTATTACGGTTTTAGGCATACTAAATTGTTTTTCGGGAGTAGGCTTTACATGGGGCCTATGGTCAATAATGGACCGATCTTCACGAAATTTAACAGTATGATTTGCTTGAAAACACTAATTTGTGCCAAAGTTAATATCATTCTGTGCCATTTACATATGTTAGTTTTTGTAACAAAATTATCAATTTTTTAGGTTGGTGATTTCAAATTTGATTAATAGCTCTGATCCTACTGAACCGATGTTGCTAGATTTCAATCCCAAAGTGCTAAGGATAACTACAAGCAATTTGAGAGCAAGTTTCAGACGGAATGAGAAACTTAGTATACCCTCATTCATCACCAGTGGCGGTGGAAGGTATAAAAAGTTTCAAACAGAATAATAAACTTATTATACTCGTTTTACATATTATACCTCATTTACCACTAGTGGGTGTAAAAAACAATTTTTCGGAGAAAATTTTTTAAGATTCAATACATATGTACCCAGTGTTTAAATTGCTTGCTTTAAAATAGCAACAGTCGCACATTTTTGCTTTGTTTACATTTTTTGCAGCAAATTAAAAAACTGTGTGTCTAAGTGTTTACTTAACTCTTTGATTACGAGTCAGCAAAAGCAAAAAAGCAAAAGCAAAACAAAGAGAGTAAATAATTTGTTTAAACTCGCTATGTGCATGTACTCTGCTAAATCTGTCAGCAAAGAAGCCACTTAAGAAAACAAATTTTCTGTTGCTGTAAGTATTAAGTTTTTGATTGTTTTTTTTTTGCTTTTGATGCGCTTAAAGTCAGCAAGTTAACTTCTTTGCTGTTGCTGTCGAATTTGTTTCGAATTTTTTTGGTATTTTGCGTTTTTTTTTTTTAATAAATAGGTACATACATACGTAAATGAAACTACACGTTTTTTTAAACTAATTTGTTTATTTTGTGTTATGTAATTATGTATATATTCTAGGAAACTAACGCCTGCAACAGCAAGCAACAGCAATGAAGTCAAAAACAGCAAAGAAGTTAATACTCGCTGAATTTAAGCACATCAATTTACAGTTAAGCCAAAGCAAAAAAAAAAATAAACAAAAACTTATTACTTACAGCAACAGCAATTTTTTTTTTCAAGTGGTTGCTTGGCTGGCTTTTTAAGCTGAGAACATAAACATGGTGAGAATAAATAAATTATTTACTCTCACTTTTTCTGCGTTTGCTTTTGCTTTTTGCTTTTACTGTGTTCTTTTTCTTAAGTTAAGTTAAGCAATTACAAAAACATTAAAAATAGTCAAGCATTTTTAAACACTGTATGTACCTATAAGGGCAGAAAATTTTACTAAAAAAAAAATCGCGAACTCTTTTTCAAAAAAACCTGTGAAATTTTAAACTTGAAATCTAAAAAAAAAACACAAAAAATCGTTAAAATTGCAATTTAGTTTTATACCAAACAGGACGAAATCAGAAAAAAAAATTTATAAAGCACAAATTTAATTATGTAACTTCCACAGATACCTCTTACAGATTATTATTTTATTTACTAAAAATTCAAAGTACATATGTATGTACTATATACCCGTCTTATTGAATGATCTACATTGAAAATTTGAATCATAGGGCTAGTAAAAAAATTTTTAAATTGTACAATAAAGTAATGAATCTAATTTGGACATTACGGACAGAAATTTTTTATAAGGTAAAGATAAAAATATGTATTTAAATAATTGTTTTAAAATTAAACAATAAAAAAATTAAAAAAAAACTGCTCCAGGTGAGGCTCGAACTCACAACCCCGGCATTGCTCACAAGTTACTGATTATAAGTACCGTGCGCTAACCAATTGCGCCACTGGAGCTATGACTACGTCGTTGACAAAACGCATATATTAATACGTACTTTCTCTCATTCGTTCTGAGAGAATTTTTTTTATACAATTCAACACGCTTGATTTTTAATAGTACTATTTTTTTTATACTCTCACTAAATACGTAGTAAATTTCCCTCAACACAACTATGGGTTAGGGATGGAAAAGTGCTTTTCAAATTTTGTTGCAATTTTTACAACGGTACCATTTTAAGAATTTTTTCATGCAATGTGATTCTTTATATGCTTATGCTTCGTTCATACGTCGATATAAACCAGTGATGGGATTTGTGGTACAATTGAACCAAATTTGGTACAATCGAAAATTAATTGCTACACGTACAATTTATCCTTTTTTGGTACAATTTACTTTCACTCACTTTTATTTTCTTAACATATCTCTAGCCCTGACGAAAAATTACCAAAAACTTCACTATTGTTAATTTATGTTCATGATGCTATACTAAAATATTAATTACATACAGACATAAGTATTTGTACTCTTATCGCTGTAGGAAGCCTGGGATCAAGTGTCTCCTTTTGTCGATTGTTTTGGTTACAATGTCAAGGAAGCGTCTTTTGTCTGCCTTTGACAAAAAAACTAAAATAGAGAAATGTTTGCTTCTTCTTAATTTTGTATACCCACACCACAATAGTGGAGAGGGTATTATGTGTTTGTGCTGATATGGTAACACTAAAATATATTGGGCTTATACCCAACTTTTAGTATACCGATCGACTTAATATCACTTCCTAAGTCGATTTAACGATGTCCCTTCGTTCTGCAGTCTGGCAGACTGGCTGGTCCGTCTGGCCATGTAACCCTGTGCGCAAAGCACAAGTCGTAATTTTAAAAGTAATTTGATGAAAATGTGTACATAGGTTTCAATCGAGCCTACTGAAAATGGTGCGAATCGGTCCATAATTTCACATGGCCCATTACAAACTTCCTTTCGGTATAGTATCTGTGCCTATAAGCCTGCTAAAATTAACCATAGGTCCGATATAAGTCCTCTTCCTAAAATCATTGAAGGGGAACAAATCGCCTATAGATATTACATGAATATTAACCTCCTAACATAATTTTGTTCTGGCGGGCTTACGATTGCCCATAGGTCCCAAATTGGGTACACTCTCGAAAATTTTTCTTTATGTACTGTGGTGTAGAGTATCAAACGGTCGGACTTAACCGACTATATTTTCTTACTTGTTTTATTTAATAAAAAGATATTTTTTTGTAGCCAAAATTCGGTACAATTTGGTACAGTTTTGCCGTTGAGGCGGTACAATTTAAGAATGCCAACAGTTATCTAAACCACTCGTTTCGTTCTCTGAAACTAGATTGCCAAGCATGCTTTTCATACGATTCATTCTTGTTTAATTTCCAAATTTTTTTGTGTTGTTAGTGTAATTTTATTTAAAATATATTAAAATGTAAGTAAAAATTAAAAATATATTATTTAATACTTTTATTAATTTTATTATTTAGTAATTATCACTTTATTTTATTTAACATGAATTTTTATTTTATTTTGATTTTTTTGTGAGCTAGTTCAGATAAACTAACGATAATTGTTATCAAAATTGAAGATGATAATACATGTTTTTCTGTTTCGCAGTATGTTTCAAAATGAAACGACCTGTTTCGCTCTCAAAATTTTGTATGACAAAACATGTTGTTTCAATCATGTTTGGGGGCGCGAAACAGGAATGGGAGAGCGGAACACTAATATTGCTGTCCGTGTGAAAATGGTATAATGTTCCAAGCATTGTCCATCAATTAGGTCTGCGGAAATCTACAATAGCAAAAACAACAGGAATCTTGCTTGTGTAAAATGGCTTTGTCGTTGTCACATATATGTTTGTGCTGGAAAAACCAAACACGTAAAGAACAAAAATATACAAGTTAGCATAATGCAAACAAGGTTTTTTGGCTTCAAAAAGTAAACAATATAAACATCTGGCTATTTGTACAGATCTTCTTTAACACGGTGTCTCCACCTGAGATAATATCTGATATAATATGTGAGAGAACGTCGAAAGAATGAGAGAACACATTTCTGCATGTTCATTTTAATCTTAAACAAGGGGAACATGTATCTTATAAGATTTCATAATTTACTGATTTTCGTACAGTAAACTTGAATCGTTTTTATTCTTTGTTTAGCTTTTTCTTTGTTTTAAGTGTGAAATATTATTTATTTAATCACTTTTGACAAGATTCTAACTATTTGCACTAAAAAATTAAGCATTTTAATGATATCGTCTTATTATTGTTTTATATGTATATGTGTTTTTGACACCTCATCTTATAGGATAGATGTTATGTGATTTCGCATAACAACTGTCTCATAACATTTATTATGATATTAATACTAACACTATTTCAGAGTGCACATGTAAGATAATACTCTCTGTGATTGAATTTGACGTTAACCGATATAAAAATCTTATATCTTATCTCAGGTGGGGCTCCCATGTAAAAGACCTTGGTTCCATGCAAGATAATATTGCAAGTTTGGACATGTTTTACCAAAAGATTATTTAACACATAATAACAAGTTTTGAGGAAAACTATAAAAAATTAAAGTATATAATTTATAATTAATGACCTCTTTTGATGGGAATTTGACGAAAATTAAAATACTTTTGAGTTTTTGTTATGTGTGCACGTAATTTCTTTAAATTTTATTTATGTTTTGTTAAAATACATATGTATGTATGAAAAAAACTAATTCTTCAAATTGAAATTTTATTTTTGATAAAACTTAAATATTTTCCGAGAAATAATTTAAATTTTATTTAATATATTACAATTTTTAAATTAAGGTTGATGGCCAAAAATTAATGTGGGGCTGTGCCAAGCAAAACAAAATATTACCAACACATACGTAAATTTTGTGAATCAGTTTGATGCTTGGTCATTCCACTTTAAATTTTTCTAAATATCAAAAATCTTTTAAGAATATTATTAATTGAATGAATTTTTTTAGAAACAATTTGAATTTGTACTAAATAAGACGCGGAAGTGCCACTGTAGCAACAAAGAATTTAATGTATCGATAAAGTACAATTGTACTATGATTATCACCTCTGCTCAGATATAAAAACAAGAAAAACTCTGAAAATATGTATGACGTTGAGTACGTAAATAAAGCAGTTGTTGCAGGAATTTAATATTAATTTCCAATAAAATCAAGTAAATGTGTAGCATATAAAGTGAAATATGAGTTGGTTTGATACAAAAAGTTTTGCCAGTTTGGCAAAAACCGCTTTGAAAGAAGCACAGAAGAAAATTGACAAAGTTCTTGACATACAGGAGGACGATTTGGAACCAAGTACTAGTGGTGGCGGTGCCAATGAAGGAGAAAATGTAGAAGAAAGCTTACAAAGTGCTATAACAACCGAAGTAATAAGTAACGTGAAAAGATTTCCAGGAGTTGCTAATCGTTCGGAAAGTGCAGATGACTCTAAATATATCGAGACTGAACCAGCCGATATACATGGGTCTGCATCGTCTCCAGATTTGTTTGTTGCACCTAAATTAGGCGATTTTACTAAAGAAATTGAAGCCTTATCAAAAATCTCAACAACTGGTCTGGAAGCGGAAACTGCAGTATCAGTTGAGGTACCTGACAAGAGACCATCTGTAGCATCAACGCAGGAATCGGTAGATGTTTTATCGCCTCCTCAAATATCACCCCACTCAGATGACACAACTGATATATCTGAATCTGTGGAATTAATTACCGCCACCAGTGATATAATGACTTCCGAATCAGAACATATTTTGCCAGCCACGGCAACTTCAGACAGTATTGTTATAATTGGTAGAACAAGTGATGCTGATTTAGATGCTGATGTTATCCTACATAAAATGGAAAACGCAATACTAGATGATTCATCAAATTTTGATACAAAAACTTTGGTTGAAAGTTTGGATGGTAGAAAATGGTACTTGATTACCATTAAGATACTAATTTTTTTTAATTTTTTTCAGAGAACACACAAAAAACAGTGACGACAATGGATGCTAGTACGGCTACTAGTAAACTTTTACAATCCATGGAAATGGTGCCATACGAGCTTCAAACAATTGATTCTGACTCTACACAAAGTTTTGAAGATATACAACTGCAATCGCCTACAAGTCAAGATAATGAATTAAATTCTCAGCTATTGAAGAATATTTCTCGAAGTAGTAAAAGTGACACATCACCACCTAATTCCAACGATGAAATGGAGACAGCTACTTCATCTGACATTGAAATTATTTCTAATCCTAATGGTGATGCCTCTAGTACTGCTAGTACAACAACACGCACTAGTCCTTTGAAAAATGAGAAGAAAACAGAAAATCCAAACAGCTCTCCACCTCTTATAGCTGTCAATAATTCTTCATTAACCAGTCATAAAGGACATTGTCGTGAACCTTCTGAAATATCTATACTTTCTATGGATTCTCAATCAGAGGATGAAATTGAAAAACTGTTAAAACGTATCTCAGAATTAAACGGCATAGTAGAGGCGAGAGAATTGCGATTGATTCAGTCTGAAAGGCAAAATGCCGAATTACAAGAACGTTATAATGAGCTTCATGCCTTGGTAAGCAGTAACAATCTTCAATCATCCGAAGAATATACTAAACGAGTATCATCACTTGAAAAGAAGTTTCAAAATTGCATAAGAGAACGTGATTCCTTAAGATCAAAAATTAAAGATTTAGAAATGAAAATACCAAAAAATGATTTAAACGATGCATTAACCGAAAGTCAAAAAATGGTCACTGAATTAAGACTAGAAGGTGAAAAACTCGCTAAGGAAATCCTACAACAATCCAATATCATTAAAAAACTTAGGGCTAAAGAAAAAACTTCAGATAACCAATTAAAATCTTTTAAAGATCAATTATCGCTAACTCACGAAGAAGTAGAACGTTTAAAAAAGACGCTTTCGGTCAAAGAAGAAGTCGAAAGAACGCAAATAGAAGCCGTCCATAAGATGACCTCAGAAAATCACAAATTATCCACAGATAATTCGCAACTACGTAGTAAACTGGATGATACACAACAAAAATTAAGTACCCTGCAACGCAGTTTCGATGCTGTCAAGATTGAATTACAGCAGCGTTCTAAACAACATTCCGATCTCTCACGTACAGCTGAAAATGTACAAACAGCCGAAAAGGAAAAAGCCTTAGCCAAGGCTGAAAATCAAGAACTGCAGAAACGGCTACAAGAATTAATAGAAAAAATTAAAACAACTGAACAGCAGGCCATGAAAAGAGACCAACAATTAAGAGAAGAAAATCGTCAACTTATGACACGTCTTGAAGCAGCAGAATTACGGGCTGAATCTTCCACCCAAGAAATAAGTGAAACTACCATACCGCTTATGCGTCATTTAGAATCACTGCAACAGACTCTTAGTCAACGTACGTCCAATTGGAATAAGGAAGAAAAATTACTTTTGGGAAAATTAGATGCTGCTCAAATTCGTCTCAAAACTTTAGAAACAATAGAAGATTCTTCAAACACTAAAATAACGTTATTGAAAACGAAATGCCAAGAGTTGGAAGAAAAACTTGCTCACGCCGTAATGGAGGAAGAAAAGACGAAAATTTCACTTCAGCTGGAACTGAGACAAAAGGAAACCGAATTCAATAAGTATGTATTTTGGCTCAAAAAATTAGAAGTTCATATTAAAGATTTGAATAATTTAATATTTTTAAAGACAAGTTTCTGAAATTAATCAAGAATTGGAATTAAGTCAAGTTAAGATCAAAAACTTGGAAGATTCTCAAAAATCTCTGAAGGAAAAACTAAAAGAAGCCGATAGAAAAGTAACGACAGCTGAAGAAAATCTTAATAGAGAACAATCAGTAAATTCATTGAGAGAATTACAACATTCCCCAACAGAAAACCCACAAAGACCACACTCTCCAGCTGTGAGCGCAGGAGTAAATTCTTTAGCAGATGAAATGGGTGGCAGCATAGATTGGCATCAAGTAATTTAAACTATACATTTTGTGACTTTATTATATTTTTACAACTTCTAAATATACTTAGGAAGATTTAGATTGCATCTCAAATTCAGGTAGGCCTTCCGGTATCCATGGTTTCGGTGTACATTATTTATCTCAAAACACGTCTAGCTTTGAATATCTTCAATCGATGTTAAAACAAAGAGATGGTGAGGTAGCTCAGACACAATGGGAACTATCTCGTTTACAGGCCGAACGAAATATGCTACAAGAAGAATTATCACAACTAGTGATGGAAATGGAAAATGTAAGTTTAATTTTACCATAAAAACAGGGTTATTTTGCGACTCTAAAAATTACAATTTCATACAGCTTAAGGAAAAAATGCAAACATTGGAAATGCTGGAAATAAATTACAATGATTTACAAACTCGTTACGATGCGTTATTACAAATGTATGGCGAAAAAGTAGAACGTTGCGAAGAATTGGAATTAGATTTGAAAGAATGTAAAGAAGCCTACAAGGTTCAAATTCAAGAGCTTTTAGGCAAATTAAAAACATGATGCAATTTATTAGTTTTTCTATTTATCTTCTAATGTGATGATGATATTTTTAAGTTTTTTTGTTCTTTTTTTAATTTTCGTTATTTTATTGTATAGGTTTTGTAAAAAATAATTTTTACAAAAATTTAAAATAAAAATATATAATTAAAAACAAAAGTCTATCCCTAAATAATTCATAAATGTATTTGTATTGTTATGTTATGTATTTCACTAGTTTAGTTAAATAATTAAACAATTATTGCAAATAAACATTTAAATTAAAAAAAAAACATAAGTTTAAAATTTTCAACTTAAAAAATATATACATGCATTTTTTTATTTATTCTTTTGATTATAAATTATATTATAATTATCTAAAATTTGAAATCAAAGAAAATACTAATTGGGTTTAATTTAAAACAAGATCTTAAAGAGGAATGCTTAATTAATTAACCCAAGGTCTATACCACGCCAGTTGGTCTAGCGGTGGGCGGCTGAGCACTTGGTTTTGTAATAATATCCATGGCATTTTTAAATAGCTGCGTTTTGACAAAGTCAGTAGCAGCTACATTTAAATCTTTACTTGCTCCAAAATTACATTTTACATAACCATACAGATTAGCTCCATTTAATGCCAAGGCAATCATAACTAACAGTAACCACTTGAATTTAAGGCCAAATAAAGCTACAATAAAAAATAGGCCCCAAAAAGTTGGACATAATATTAATCCTAACCAAAATACGCGAGCTTCGTGATTATTAACTTTCCCCTGAAAAGAGTATAGAAAAACTTACATAAGTATGTATTTAAGTTGTAATATAAAAATCAAATTCCAAAATTTATTAATATATATTTATACATATATATCGTCGGTTGATAATTTAAATGTCGTATGTGGATTTTTTGAGGTTTTGAGTTAAGATCGATTCCTTAGGTTTTCCGACCTGATCTGTCATTTGGCGTAATCAGTTTTTCGATACCTCATACGGTTTTGAGACATGGAGTGTTGAGTTTATCGTTTGTGTTATTTGCTGAAGCAATTTTCAAATTAAATGTGTTCAAACTCAATTTACTCAAAACTATCGGAATCCACATACGGCAATTAAATTATCAGTCGACGATATGTAATAAAAACTACACAAAAACAACTTGATTTATAGCCTTATGTGACTACGTGATTCAATGCCACAATTACATAAAATTAAATTGTAGACAATTTTTAAACAGATACCTTTTTACAAAAATTGCATTGTTTGTTTAAGATATTATTATTCTGCTTTTTGTATTTCAACTTTTATAAATTTTATATGTTATAAATTACCTTTTTTGCTTCATATACCCAATGAGATACTCCCGCATCATCTACATAATTCCACCAACGCAAACCTACGAGTAGGCGGCCGGTAATATTTTTTACTGTCCAAAAATCAGCGGATAAAAACAATACAACAAATACGAAACTGGTGATAAAAGAATCACTAAACCAACCACAGAACATATAAATCAGGATGGCGGAACCGCGGAAGAAAATATGGAAGAATGTGACGTAGGGATGTCTTCAAAACACAAATTGAGATAGAAGCGATTATTTTAATTGTATTTATCTATAATAATAATTTCTTACGTGTATTTTTTATGCACTGCATTTGGATCTTGCATTTCATCCTCCTCGCCAAATGGTATAGTGTCATCATCAAGTAGTGGTACCTTAAGACATGGAAAGTATATAAAAAAGTTTTGTTTACATTTAGTACTACAGATAATAGTTAAGTAAGGGAGGGGGTTTCTTCACTATTATGAGACACCAGACAAAAACAGTTTACGTTTAATTTAACCAACTATGTACATATTCTGCCACCAAAGCAACAAATTTAAATCACGGATCCAAAATACACAGAATTAAAAATTGTATTGAAAATTCCTTACATTTCTTACCGTTGCCGAAGTCATTATATATGAGTTAATTTTAAGTGCTCCACTAAATCAAAAAATATTGTAAGAACCTATATTTTCTTTTTTTTATTAATTTTATTCCTGCTTCTTCAACTGACCAATGTTGTTAATTTAGTGATTTTTTGCTATTAAACTAAATTATTTTAAGACAAGTTAAATGAGTCCTAACACACGAGCATAATTGTGATGGGTAAAATGACATCTTGAAGGCAAGGCGTCCACATCTTATGCTATGTTCACTAGGTTGTCCCAAAAAAAAATAAAAATTTGGATTTTCTCGGAAGATCTTTCCTAATTTGGATACTCATAAGGTAAAGTATTTTTGAGAAATTTATCAGATTTTTCGGAAGTGCTTTAGAGGTCGCGCAAACTGATTTTGTACCAAAAATCTAGCGTTTTTGACTTTTATTGAATTATTATTGAAAATTGCTAAAAAAATCGGTATTTTTTCGGCTTCTGAGTAAATATTCTTAAAGAAAATTTTCCAATCTTTAATTTTATGTGCATAAATAATAAGTTTCGTCAGGGATTTTCTACATTTTGATACATTATATAACAGTTTTTCGTAAATTTTCAGCAAACATGAAAAAAAATGCTTTATAACTTTTAAAATTTGTATTAAGACTAAAAAAACTAATGATGCAGTTTAAAAGATTATGAAGTTTTAAATAAATTAGCACAAAAAAAAATGAATTTTCTCTCACCGTTCTCGAGTTATACCCTTTTAAAGCTTTGTACACATTGTATGAAATGTATAATACTATAAGGTGTGAACAGGGTTCGCATTGCTTTAAACTTTAAATAATTGGATTTAGAAAATGTTTTTACAAATAAAATAATAGTTACTTACCACTCATACATAACAATTATATTAAAAACAAAGAAAAATAGAATTGTTATAAATCATTTATTATAGTTCTTGCGATGCTGCTCTACCCCCTGCAGTAAACTCTGAAAGTCTGTTTCAGAAGTTGTGATATTGATATAACTATTAGCTAAGGCCACACCACGTTCTGCGACATCATTTACAACTTGCAATTGTTGAACTCTGTGTTTTGCTTCCTGAAATGATTTGTTGTTTTCCCATTTTTCTGGATCCGTTTGTAAAAAATCAGTAGAAATGTGGCAGGCTTCAAAAAAAGTTAGGCTGGCTTTTGTAATAAAACACTGAATTTGTTTATTTTCAATCATGTCTTCTGTTAAATTTCCTTTCACTAATTCGTTGTTATTACTTGGTTCATGTAGGCGTTTAATGCTTAGAAACCTACATGAACCAAGTAATAACAACGAATTAGTGAAAGAATATTTAACAGAAGACATTATTCATTCCCGAAAATAATTTTTGATATATAAATGTGTTTGTTTTGTTTTATTTATTAATCAATTTTCATCTTAATCATCTCAAATGTAATGTTACTTAATAAAATTTTGCTTAAACGCGCTTAAAACCCTAAGTGTGAACATATCCTTAGTGTTGGTTCACACATATAAAGTTTGAATTGTCAAGTTTTGAGTTTCTAGGAGAGTGTGGAAAACAGATTTTCCCATTTAACCAATTATTCAAGAGCGCGCCTTACACAAAGAATGACATGAGCACTCACCTCTCAGCCACGAAAATTTGGGCTGAGCCCCAATTTATATGCACATGAGTAAAGCGTGAAATTTCATGCAAATGCATGTTTTTCCTGGAACTTTTAAATTTTAAGTGCATAAATTATTTATCGATTCGTTAGTGCATGTTTCATCGTTAATGCATATTTTTGTCATATAATATTTAAGAACACATAAAAATGTCAGTTTTTGCTGAAAAAGGCATGTTTTATGCAAATTTTTTGTTTTTATTTCATTGATTTTTGGTGTTACCAAAATTAAACAAATTAAAAATTAGGGTGGATAAATGAACTTTATAAAAATTTAAAATTACTGTTATTTTAATGTAAGAAGTAGTATTTCTGATGTTGCATTCTGAAAAGTTGTCCTTAAAAGTATCTTGTTTAAAAAAATAAGAATTCGCTGTGTATAGTTTTTAATTTTTAGATAATAAAGATTAAGTTTGCTATCAAAATATTCGAATTTTGTAAGTAAAATTAAATCTAATTCTTTTAAAAACACTATAAAGCTCTGTAAGTCTTTCTATAAATAATAAACGTAAAATTAATAAAATTTTATTAATTTTTAAAGCATATTTTGATTTTTTTAAGCATTAACAATAATATATGAATGAAATTTCACACCCTACTCATGAGTATTTGGAAAAAGTTTTTAATCTTAGAAAAACTGTGAAGAATTACTCAAAAAGTTTAATAAGCAATATATGTATATGTTTAATTTTTGTACTTCCATTTTCTAATTCGTGTGGGGACAGAATATTTAGCTAACTCAAACTTATATAGACTGAACACCGTTTTTAGACGTTTATCAATATTTATTCTAACAGCCTATTTCCGAAGTGCGAAAGAATTTTTTCTTTCGAGCAACTACAATTAAAACAAAAACAAAAAAATTCTAAAAACTTTGTTTTTGTTTTTAATGTATTTGTACGAAAGAAATAATTATTTCGCACATCAGAAATTGGCATTAAATTATGTTTTAGTTTAATAAATGAATTTCTTCTCTCTTTATTATCACTAAAATATGATCTAAAAATATGTATAACAAATAGAATCTGGGAATTTTAGTTCTCATGTTGCGTTTCATTTTTATTATAAATGTTAATTATTAATTAATTACTAACAAAAATTGTGATAGTGCATAGAAAATATTCCCGGAAAATATTGAAGGAATAAGATTATTAAAGTATAAAAGCTTTTTAAATGTTAATTTGACTAAGAATACACATTCGAATTAATAAAAATATTTATTTTGTATAACGGCCCGTTTTAAAATATATAATTCAATTAATTTAACATGAAAATTAACAAGCTGTCGGTTATGTTAACAAGCATTTTTAACCAACGGTTACGATTTTCTATCTCACCATCTTTCGGTTACTAAACAAAAACATTATACCATCTCTATTTCTTTACGAAAAAGTGTGTAATAAGAAACGCAAAACTAATGTTTAATTTTAAATACTGTTTTAAATTAAATAATTATAAATTAAAAAGTATTTGTTTTTAGTTTAAATAACCTATAATCAATACTAGCGAACAAATGTGATCAACTGATAGTGAAAAACTATAAAACATCGGTGCAAAAATATCTCCAGTTATATGGCCTTTTAAATTATAATTACTTGTACCAGCTCATGTCATATCATATAATGTCGTCTTTGGGTTATTGGAATAGTATATCAACTTTTTTAATTTTTAATGGTGGTAAATTTATACCGAGAAATTTAAGTGGTATCAATGTGTAAGAAGTCTTATTTCTTATTTTAGACATTTTAAATAAAAAAATTATTGATAGTACTTATATAAAAATTTATATTTTTCCATTCTTTTCGATTTTTGTTTTATTTAAAACTTAACCGGGATTTTTCTTCGGTTATATTTAACAACAACTTCTCAGTTAAATAGTTTCGGGTACTTGTTAATCGTAAATTGTGAAAAGCAAATTTTTCTAACCTACGGTTAATGTTTCGATTAAAATTTAATCATATACCTACATATTGTGAAAAGGGCCGTAAAATATATTTATTTACTATTTATTCAAGGAATGTTTCAAAATGTTACTTTTGACGAACATTTTTGAAAGAAAAGCCTAACTTTTTTATCCTTCCTGGCAACACTGCTGCTGGGTTCCATATAACATTAAACTAGTATGGCAGCACTAGGTGTTAACTCTCATCTGGCTACTATGAACAAGAAAAATTTAATATTTATTATTTTTACATAAAATTAGTAGAAGAACACTTTAAATAAATATGTCTGACGAGTATTCCTGTGTGTCAAAAAGTAAATTAAAACTTAAAAATGATGGAGGAATTAAGAAGAAAAAGAAAAAAAGTAAAGATATAGATAAAGAACGTGAAGCGATGCAACAAACCCTTCAGCAACAAAGTAGTGGAAGCTCTAAATCTAAACCGGAGCGACAGTTGACTAAAGCGGAATTGGCCTTTAAGCAACAGCAGGAAAAGATGGTAGGTGTATGTTTGTGATAAAATGTAACTTATTTATAATATTAAACAAATTAATGGGTAAATAATTTCTTTATATACTTAAAAGCGCAACAAACGTATAATGGAAAAAGCTTCGACCACGCACAAGGAAAGAGTGGAAAAGTTTAACGAACACTTGGATTCTCTAACTGAACACTTTGATATACCAAAAGTTTCTTGGACAAAATAATGTACATACATTTTACTTTAATTTTTTTTATTTTCTTAATTTTGGATATCGCCTAATAAAAAAAAAATATATTTACATACTGTTTAAAAATAAACCGATTAATCTTAGTTTTCTAAATAATAAATAACAAGGAGCAATAAATGTAGTTAAAACCTGATAACTTCTTTGGTCTGTCGTTATTTTTGTTTATGTTTTCTAAGCTTTCTTCAAAATTTTATTAACCACTTCAGTTAAGGGAAATGTTTTGCCTTCTACACATATACCTTTAAAGTCATCAGTATTTAAAGAAAATATCATTGCTCCTCCAAGTTCATGCATTTTTATGTACTTTGCCTTACAAGCTAAGCTCGTAGCTTGATCAAAGGCAATCCATTCTGTAGCACTGCTAGCATAGCAAGAGCAAGCATCCTTGTCATATTCTAGTGAACTCAAAATATTCTGTTGCAAAAACCAACAAATTTCGCCGGACGAAACAAAACCTTGGTTTCCAGTATGACCATAACCTTCAGCTGGAGCACCTATGGCAGTATTAAAAGGATTAATCAACCTGTTTAGGAAACAAATCAATTTAAATAAAAGTAAACAATTTCCAGTATTTATGCTTACGTATAGGAATGACCATAAGTTGACAAACCTACAATTAATTTTTTGCGTTCTAAGCCATTTTTAAGCCACCAGTTTACCGAATAGTTAACATTTAACGTGGAAAGAATAGAATGTTCATTACTTCGAGCATAAAGAGGCGCATTAAATCCTAAACAAATAGATTTTGCAAATTTTTAAACAGTTTAATTTACGGACATGTTCTTTAAATCGAAATAAAGTGGATTTAAAATCAAACAAATTTTGAAAACGAGAGTGTAGAAAAAGTTCATAAAAATATTCCATTTTTATATACTTCACAATATTAGCAAATAACTGCAGTCAAAATCTCGTTCGATTTTAATTTAACTAAATTTCGATTTCTAAGACATGCCCGTTAAACTTGTAACTAACCCGTAAAAGGCGTCCCTTTTGTATAAAAATTATAATCATAAGACATTAAATTAACATGATCTGCATACTTATTGATTTCTGCTACATCGTAGGCAAATAAAGCAATACCCTCTGGAGCGGCCACAGCTACTGACAGTAAGTATGGTCTCTTTTCCCTTACATACTCTTGTCGTATTTCATAAAGTAATTGAGAAAAATGCATGCGCTCACGATTATAAGCACTGGGAAACTCCCAATCTAAATCACAACCATCTAATTGATAGGTTCTTAGTACATCCTTCAATGATTGAATAAATATTTTTCGATTTTGATGATTTTTAACCATATCTGAAAAACCATCACTCGAATAACCACCTCCACCAATACAAAGGAGAAATTTTAAGTTTATATATTTTTTTTTTAGTCGTGGCATATCATTGATCAGGATTTCTTTTAATCCTTTACTAATGGCAATAGAGGAGTTATTTATAAATGCCATACCCACATTAATATGGGTACATAATGTACCATTGATTTCGGTTAAATTCAAATCCTTATAGTGCATATCAGCATTGTATGATGTATAGTAACAAACAACAAGGGTTTCTTGGGGCAATGGTGCTAAAATACTACTAACTTCTGTCGAAGAGTTATCTTCCTGATCGGAATGTAAGTATTTAATGCGGAATGTAGAGTTTTTAATCAAACGAAAGTCGTGTGATTCTTGGGTTTGATTTTGGTACGCTAAACTATACATAGCGGCTCGGTCGATCCATTCTGGTGGTATGTCTAACGAAAAATTTATTAAGGCATGAAAAATAATAAAGCATAAAAATAATACATACTTTGCTTGAATTGTGGATACCTTAGGATAACCGTATAGTATGGTCCATAGATATGTTGCCATATTCGATATACCAATGCCGTGGAGCACATACATAAACTTACTAACAATGCTATACGCCATCCTATGTGCTTGTAACTAAAAAAAATTTCAATATTAAATTATTTTATATATGAATAAATATGTGTACATATAATAAATATGTACATAATTGATTTGTAATTTAATCATACCGTACTCCATTTGTTTCATCTATTAATTCATAATTAGCCATTTATCATATTTTTTTGTTGTACAGATATTAAACTTTATTTGTTGTTTTGAAATTAATTGACTCTCTTTCATAAAGAAATCTTTAGTAAAAGTTCAGATTAGTTTTATCAATCATACACAATGAATTATCAATGTTATTTCCCTTACAAATCGAGGCTATTGTCACAGATTATTCTGTGCTATTGTTGCGAAAGACGATAAAAAAGGAAACACGATAAAAATAAAAACAGTTTTTAAAGTTGCCAGGCTGTTTGTCTTTTTACAGGGCTTGGGGTTGCAATTTAGTAATAGAAATACAATACGCGAAACACTTCAGACCGTCGTAAATCTGCTGTGTGAAAAGTTGCTCGCCCGTCATGACTTCCGTACGTTTTACCCGTCTTTACGCGCCTTCCAAACCTTCCATTTTTATGTTTGCTCAATATTCCATTGTTAAGTTTGCTTAAGTTCAAGGCGAATTCATGAATACGGTGGTGTGGATACTACAAAAAGTAACAACAAAAATACAGCAGTGTACTTTTTTGTTGCTTTCGTTGATCGATATGTCCAAGGCCTATCCAATAGGTCTGCTTACCGCTACAACAATACAACAGTACAAAAAACAACAAGCATTTTGTTTGTGTAATTTTCCTCACGGTTGTCAAAATCTTACTACTACATAGGGAAAACAAAAGGAAAAACGTGTTTTGTATGCATGTATGTGTGGCAAAAAACAAAAAACGTAAACAAAAATATACATGTATAAGCAAAATGTAAACAACTTTTGACATGGTTGAGGAATAAACCAAACAAACATATGGCTCCTTAAGCAGACCTAATGGATAGACCTTGGATATGTCAAAAACACAAGCAGCTTTTGACATTTCTCTCTCTAAAGGGGTCTGTACACGGTCAAAATGCTTGTCATAACGGCGAATTCACTCGTGTACGTGTGCTGGACGTAATATTCGCCGTCATATCTAAATTTTTTGATTTTCCATCCAGCATCGTCGATGTCACACATACAAACACATTTTCACTAGTACTACCATAGCGCTTGATGAGAAATGGTTGACCGCGTACAGACCCCTTAAGTAAGAAAAAAAAGTAGTACAGATGTGCTTTCAACGGTACCTGAAAAATGAAATCGCCTTGCTTAAGTTCTTCGATGTGGGAAAACGAAAACCCATATAAAAGGCAACAATAAAAATGAAGATGGCGTTTATTTATATAGCAATACTGCATTTCTTGTATGGCTGTTTAAACAATAAGAAAACATCGACAAATGCAGTCTTCACTATCCAAATTCATGTGTGCAACAGAAATTGTTTGTTGTTTTAACACAGTGAAGGCTAATAAAGACGAGCCATGAAATTATGCTTACAAATAATGTTATAAAAGAGCTTTGTCCCAATTTACATTATACGATTTTTGTCGTTGCGATTATTGTCGTTTCTTCTTTGAAGTCGGTCTTATGTTTACATTGCACGATTTTTGTCGTTACAACTTCTTGTGTATACATATGTATAATTTGACACTACGAATGAATGAACAAAACGAATCGTAGAGTACACTCGCTTGTGTACCCATTTTAATTCCTCTCTCCCCTCTCGCCCATAAGGTAAGAATCGCAACGACAAAAATCGTATAATGTAAATTGGGACTTTCAAGACAGATTTCTTAAGGGCATAATAAACCACACAAATTGCTTGGCAAACATGCACTTTGTTCTTGCTTCTGTTTGGCAATAAACGACACAATCTTATCTCGTACAAACATAAATTTTTCATTTTTGTTTTGTTTTCAATGCATGCAGACGACAA
Organism: Pollenia amentaria; assembly: GCA_943735925.1. Taxonomy (NCBI): domain Eukaryota; kingdom Metazoa; phylum Arthropoda; class Insecta; order Diptera; family Polleniidae; genus Pollenia; species Pollenia amentaria. The sequence continues at coordinate 189,069,523 of OX031008.1, read as the reverse complement.
TTGTGCTGCGGCAATTTTGCTCGCGATTTGTTAAAAACGGAGAAGAAATAAAAAAAAAGAAAAATAATTTGGAGTAGAGAGTGCCTTAAATGACAAGCTGTTTTGGGGAAACAATGTTACTAAAAAAATTAGAATTTACGGCTGAAATTGATTTTACTGCTTCTTCTTCTACGTCTTTACTCTGCAAAGTTTTCGCTGAAATGATTACTTTTAGCACTAGATACCACAAAAAGTTTGACAAATATCTAACATGTCTGCCAAATATTAAAAATTTTTAATATATCTGCAAACATTGCTTCAAATGTTTGTCCAAACAGCAAACACCCCAATAAACAACACAAAATATTTGTACATACGTAAAATTTTGACATGTTTGCCAAGCTATTTGTGTGGTTTATTATGCCCTTAAGTCGTTCTTTTTGTATTTTGTTACATATACAAATTTATGATATTTCACTGTTTGTGTGGGTAATAGCGTTTTTTGAATGAAATGTCGAATGATATTGCTGTTCCTTTCATTCTCTCTTCTATCTTATTAGAATTTTTTTATGCCAAAATTTATTTGTTCAAGTATGTATGTATATGAAAGTAAACAGATTTGAAAGCTCTTACAATTTGTTGTTGTTTCTTTATAAAGTGCCTACAAAAGCTCTTGCAAAAGCTCGCGCATTGTACATATAGCTTGGCCGCAATTGCTTTAAAAGAACAGAAAACTGATAAAACGTGATCACAATCACAGTTTAAAGGAGCAGTGATTTTTAAATCACATTCACTAATCACGATGATATATAAAAATCACGGGATCGCTCATCTCTAGTACACACCCAAAAACGATATATATTTTTTTAGTGTTTGTGTATTATTACACAATCCTTAATACCGTTTATTAAATTTTTCACGTAAGAAACAAACATTTTGTAGGGTTCTGTTTTTCGTGTAAAACAGTACAATTGTAGTGGTACTGTTGATATTCATTATATTTTAATGATCTTTGGTATTTTTTTACATTGATGAAGGAATAAGCATATCAAAAAATCTTCCAACGCTTCTCACTAGTATTTTGTTATTGCTTGGTAATTTGCACTGCCACTGGACGAGTAGCCTGTGTGTGTACATATTTTCATTTTGTAAAAAAAATTTAAGTGTTAAGTCTAGGGTCAGACGGCGATTTTTGTTGCCCAACTTTTTCTCAATTTTCTTTTAAAGTCGCTGACATCTTCAAACAGGAAGATTTTTTCCAGCAACTTTCATGTTTTCTTTAGCTTTAATTTCCGGGTAGGCGTGAACAGCCCAAATGGTGGACCAGGGAACTTCAGGTTCAAAGGTCGACGGTAAGGAGGCTGATTAACAGGACCAAGCTCACGGGAGCAACGGGTGATTGGAGCACCAACAAGGTGCATTTCAATAAGTATAAGGCGGATCTTAAAAGGGCAAAGCGACTCTCATGGAGGCAGTTCTGTGAATCCATTGATAATGTCAACAAGTTGTGTGGCTGCTAGGAACTTATTTAGAGTCTTCGTTGATTAGACCTAGGCGGGATGACCACACAAGGATTCTATACGAAGTGGGTCTGCTTGATCAGCAAAGTATTCCGGCGGGAATTTCGGATCATAGGAGTATGACCTTTGTCTTCGGTGTAAAACCACCGGTAGAGTTCCCGGATAGGGAAGTTTGACATAGATCCAACGGACAGAGTACAGTATCTTCCAGGCTGAGATCCTAGCGATCTGGAGGGCGACGGAAGTGATACTGGGTCACATCGTAGGGGGATCTGTGGTGACAATCTACGTCGATAGTCAGGCTGCGCTAAGAGCATTGTCAAATTATACGGTGCGATCGTGCACGGTGTAGGAATGCTCTTAGGGAGGCCATGTTGGCATTCACAATAAGGCTGTGTTGGGTACCAGGACACTGCAAGTTGGATGGCAACGAGGTGGCGGACGAACTCGCGAGAGGGGGTTCGAATCTAGACTTAGAGGTGGACAGAGGGGTAAAACCCCCCTTATGTCACTTCTATGGGGTGATACGGGAAAGATTCCGTGATGCCGTTAACCGATCCTGGAGGGATAGAACGGATTTCAGGGTGTCGAGGGCCTTATGGCCCGGATTGGACGCAGGGGCAACCAGGGTTCATTAGGACTGGATAGGAGTAGTCTCAGGACACTAATAGGGTTCCTGACGGGGCATTGTTCTGTGTGGGCTTTTATGGGTAAATGGGACATTGCGATACCGGACTTCTGCAGGTTGTGCGGGGATGCCGAGGAGCTAGAGACGGTTGAGCATGTACTGTGCCACTGTCCTTAAATGCACGGCCGCAGGCAGAACCGATCTACTGGGGTTTGTCAGGGAAATAGGACGGCTGTTTATGTTGGGGGAACCATAGGGGAATTTGTCCTACGTGGTATTTCTATTTTCTAATTAACTTCTCTTTTTCTCTTCTTTTCCTCTTTTCCCATGTACCGAAGGGATTCACAATGGACCTCATTGGTCTCCGAGTGGATGTGCGCCCTTGGGCACATAGCCCTTCTTAACCTAACCTTACTTAGCTTTAATTTTCTTAAAATTTGACATTCGTGTTTTTGTACAGCGTTGTCATATCGGTGCTTTTCGCACCGTTTTTAGTGCTTTTTAAAATTTGCGTGCGATTCTTTAGTAAGTGCTCGGTGCTGATTTTTTTTTACTTTTAATGCTTTTATTATTTTTGTTGGCACCAAATGTTATTATATCACACAATTTCGTGAAGTGTAACAAACATATTTTTGCACATACATAGGTATGTTATAATAAAATTATATTGCAAAAACTCAGAAAGGTCGTTACGACAATTGCAAAAATATGGCTTCAATTTATAACGTTATTTAATACATTTCCAATATCTTAAAAAGCCCTTTTTTTAAACCAATTTAAAAATTGTATAATAATGATATAGACCATACTTATGTACTTGATATATTAATCTGATATTCTTATGTATATGAAGCATGTTAAACGCCTCATCCATTTTACAATATTAATGTGTTTTTATTTGCTATATTATTTTCAACTTGCCCTATGTTAGGCAATTGGTGCCACAAACAATGGTTTCAAGGAAAATATTGCTCAACTTTTATCTAATAAAAATGGTAAACATAACCTACATATAACCACAACAACATTGTGCAATGTTGCCAACACATTTGACAGTATATAGAAGTTCTTTTCGCTGTTCATTACACTGCAGCCACACGATCAAGTTGTTCTTGATAGTCTTTTACATATACAGTTTGTCAAAATTTCCAAAAACTGGAAGCTGTGACGTAGGCTGCACGCAATTTTGAAGCAATTTACTTTCAAGATGTCATCAAGAGAACAATTTATAAAGACAAACGAAAAATTTTCTCACCAAACTTGTAATCAGCTGTTTTCTTGAACGTAAATTGATACACTCACTTGTAAGAGAATTTTAAAGGCAAGTTCGCTTCAATTTTTAAAAGTATGAGTGTATTGGTGAAAAAGTGAGAGTGTATTAAAACTTGATAGACAAAACTTGATCGTGTAACCCTCAAGTTAAAAAAAAAAAAAAAGTCTTTTGAGTGCTGCCAATATATTGTGGAACATTCGAATATCGCATACACATTGGCAATATAATTATGCAATACGAAAAATTTAACAATTATATTGCAAGTGTATGGACTGCTTTAAACTGATATTTCAATCCAAATGTCGTCACTTCAATTTAGAAAAGACGTTTCTAACATCTGAAATTTGTTCAGGTTTAAATAAAACTGGATAAAAAAGAATATATAAAAAAGCTTATTTATTTTAAGGAAAGGTCCTATACATGGTGAATAAGTTCAAAGTATAGTCATTAGAAATTTTGTTCCCAATTTTAAAATAAAACAAGCATTAAAATTAAATAAATTAATTTGACATTGTATGGGTAAATAATGACCACTCTCCCTAATGAACCCAGGTATGTTCATACTATGGTCCTACATTTCTTATAAAATATATCCAGTAGTTTTTTTAGATATTCTTTTTTTTTATCAAGTTTTATGTCCCAAACTTAAAAAATGTTATATGTCCTTATCTAACATTGTTATAGCTTAAAAGAAACTTGTGAGCTAAATAACATTGGCGGTAAAACAAAAAGAGAGTTATCGAAAAAGTTTCTACCGTTTTACAAAAAAATGAGTTGAAGAGGTACGGTGCAGACCTCTTAAATATGTATTTGAAGTCCTACACGGGACCACTAAATTTATTAAAAAAATTTTTGCTTTTGCAAAACGTTTGCTGGATCAACCATCATTTAACAGTTTCTTAATTGAATTATACTATTATCTTCCTACAAATAAAGATAAAGAAGTCAATAAAAATTGTTAAAAAATAAAGCTTAAGTTTGATTAATGTGCTGGTCATGCTTTTTTGGACTTTTTCGTCAAATATTTTTTAGGTCTGAATATACCTTAAAATTAAATTTTAGAAAAATTAATATTTGATGTTATTGAAAAACTTTAAATTTAAAAACTATGAAAATTATTTTTGTTTCCTAAAAAAACATCAAACAGGTGATGGAAAAATTTTTGCTAGTAAATATGTTACTATCAAAAATTTTTTAAATTGTTTGCCTCCAATTGTTATGCTCTTTTTAAACCCTCCACCACTGTGGTGAATGAGGGTATACTAAGTTTGTCTTTCCGTGTGAAACTTTTTTATAATACATCTAGCACCCCCTTAAGTATATATATTCTGGCTTCTTGAGTAATTCTAAGTCGATTTAGCCATGTCCGTCTGTCTTTCCGTCTGTTGAAAACACGTTCACTTTCGAAAAACGCAAAAGAAAAGAACAAACTTGGTCTCAAATTGATTGTAGCTATTCTAAGCAGTTTGGAATTGAAATCCAGCAACATCGGTTCAGTAGGATCCGAACTATGAATCAAAATGTGGAAACACCACCCTAAAAAATGAATAATTTTGATCATACTGTTAAATTTCGTGAAGATCGGTCCGTAATTGACCATAGGCCCCATATAAACCCTTCTCGAGGATAGTTAGTTCGCCTAAAACCGCAATCAATAACGCTAGCATACTTAAATTTGGTACGTCACAGTTTTATAGCACCAGAAACGCTGTAAAATTTTTTGAAGATCGGTCCATAATTTACACATGGTCCCATATAAGCCCAACTCCCTGAAAAGAGTTTAGTACGCCTAAAACTTTAATAAATAACGCTATCATGCTAAAATTTGATACGTCACAGTTTCATAGGACCATAAATCACACTATAAAATTTTTTGAAGATCGGTCTTTAATTTACACTTGGTCCCATATAAACCCTGCTGCCTTAAATCGCAATAAATAACGATAGCATACTAAAATTTGGTATGTCACAGTTTTATAGCACCAGAAATCACACCGTCAAATTTGTTGAAGATCGGTCCATAATTTACACTAAGTCACATATAAGCCCTACTCACGGGTACAGTTTTGTACGCCTAAAACCGCAATAAATATCGCTAGCACACTAAAGGTACGTCACAGTTTTATGGGACCAGAAATCACACTGTAAAATTTTTTGAAGATCGGTCCATATTTTACACTAGATCCCATAAAAACCCTATTCCCGGAAAACCGTTTAGTTTGCCTATAACCGAATTAAGTTTTATATTACAGTTTTATAGGACGAGAAATCACACTGCAGAATTTCGTGAAGATTGGTCCATAATTTACCCTAGGCCCCATATAAACCCTACTCTCGAAAAATTTTTTATTGTGCCTAAAACCAAATAAAGCCCACTTTGGGAAAATAATTAAATTCGCCTAAAAGCATAATAGATATAGATATTGCGGTAAAATTTCTTCCAACTTAGATTCATATAGCCAGAAAAAATATCGTGGAATTTTGTGAAATTCACTGTTACCACTAAAACTAATTACACTGCTGTATTAAAATTTATTCTAATTTATTTTTTGTAATACCAGAAATCAGTCTTTAGAATTTTGGGATGATTGGCCCATAATTTACCACAGGTTCAATACAAATTACCCTCCTAAAAATCATTTTAGTTCGGCTAAAACTTTTACGAATCATTATATTTTACTCAAGCCAGTTCAAAGTTCTAACAAGAAACGCATAAAATTTTCTTATTGTCGGTCAATAATTTAATTCAGTTTTAAACCGCAACTAATTTTTATGCTGACGTTCGTTTTTGTGAAGCTTGGCTAATAATATATATGTATTTATCATAAAGAGCCCACTCCCGTCGGTGGAGGGTATCAAAGATTCGGCACAGCCGAATGTAGCACTCTAACTTGTTTCACTCTCCCTTTGCAAGTTTTTCGTGTACGTGAACCAGTGATGCCATTAGGATACGAAAGATACATTTTTCGTATCTTTTGATGACTTCAGGTGCCACGTATAATCCTGACATTTTTCGTATCTTTTGATCTGTACGCAAAATGTACAGAAATAAATATAAAAACTTTCCGTCTCTGACAAAGTTTTTTAAAGTTTTCATTTCGTTATGAATACTAAAAAAACAGTGTTGTTAGGTTTTCTAAGTTCTTCTGTCGCCTGCTTATTCTTGTGTATGTGTGTTAAGATGAAATTTTAGAAGAAACATTCCCTGCAGATAACGAGACTAGTCCATACATGCGTGTAAAGAGTAGTCCATAAAGGAGTAGGAGTACTCCAAAACTACTCCAATTATATGGTTAAAAGATGGTCTATTTAACATTACAATGTCCTAGGAGGGGACCATATAACCCACCGAAGTAGTCCCTAAACTACTCCATGGAGTACTCAAGTGGGTTAGTTTCAAAAGTACTCCACGTTACTACTTTTTCACTAATCGCCTTTTATGGCGTGCACTGTAGTCCATTATTGCTATTATTATATATATTTAGTTGGTATTTTTTTTAATTTTTTTTATTTTTTTTCACAAATTTTAAAAAACTTTCCTGTTTAACTTTTAAACAAACAATTAATAATGGACAACATCAGGGCTACCAATGTGTAATACTGTAAACTATAGTATAGTATACCTATACATCATGCAGTTGTTGGCAGCACTGCACGTTAATTTGTCTAATACAGTCCATTAGAGATGAGCGATATTTCTGTACCTGTGATTTAATCACTGTTACTAAAAAATCACGAATCACAGTTGTGACCAAATTTGTCAAGTAACAGGTACTTTCTAAGTCGTTCTTTTTGTATTTTGTTACATATACTAATTTATGATATTTCACTGTTTGTGTGGGTAATAGCTTTTTCTGAATGAAATGTCGAATGATATTGCTGTTCCTTTCATTCTCTCTTCTATCTTATTAGAATTTTTTTATGCCAAAATTTATTTGTTCAAGTATGTATGCATATGAAAGTAAGCAGATTGGAAAGCTCTTACAATTTGTTGTTGTTTCTTTGTAAAGTGCTTACAAAAGCTCTTGCAAAAGCTCGCGCATTGTACATATAGCTTGGCCGCAATTGCTTTAAAAGAACAGAAAACTGATAAACTGTGATCACAATCACAGTTTAAAGGAGCAGTGATTTTTAAATCACATTCACTAATCACGATGATCTTTAAAAATCACGGGATCGCTCATCTCTACAGTCCATACTACAGTACATTTGACCATGTTGTAAGTAGTCCATTTAAGTCACAATGGACCACGTAGTCCAATATTATCTGCAGGGTTTATATGAACTTTCCCTGCAAACAATTTCGATCGAAAAATAATCTAAATAGTTTCCCCATTTAGCAAAAATCTATCGCTTTTGCTATTCAATTCTTATTGATGTAGTTACATCGTTCGGGAAGAAGTGTCCCACTATGGTAATATTAACTTCAAGAATCCACTTAGTGTCTACATTTTATGACGAATTAGTGCGCATTGGTAATTTAATATCAATTAAATTTAGTATTATCGCTTTTGGCTCCAAAAAGCACCCTTTTGAAGTTACATTTTTTCTTATTGTTCTTTATAATAAAAAATGGGCCATTTTACTGTTTATTTTTGTTTGATTTTGTAAGGGAAATCTAAGTAAACAAATATTAAAAAATCTACAGTACATTTAATCAAAATAGCTAATAATGTTTTAAAGTTAAAAACCTAATGTGGACAAATTTTGTTAAAGGAAATTACACAAAATCACAAATTTGTTGAAGCACTAACTTTGTAAACTTTCATCATATTATAACTAGCATTTCTTTTTATTGCTTTACAAAACTTATTTAACAAATTTTCTTCACTAGAAAAATTTAACAAACACACAAATTTTTACACAAAAATTTTTAAAGTCATTAAATGAACAAACAGTTTAAAAAAATCACTAATATCCTTTAAAAAAAGATTATTATCAAATTATTATTTTTAATTTCATTTTCATTTGCTCTAAAAAATATGCATGATAAATTATTAACCCATTTTCGGCCACTGTTCGTACTTGCGAACAGTTAATTTACTAAATTTGATTGCGAATTTACAAAGTTTTGTACATTTATTTGTTACAATTTAATGTTTCCATTATTTAATATAAATTCTTAATTTTAATTAGCCGTTATAAAAAAAGAAAAAACGTGTTAAATGTTTTGCCTGCAGGGGTATTTTTTGGGACGCTTTTTAGGAAGATTTTTATATAACTTCAAAAAAACATAAATTGTTAAATAATGCTCAAACTAACTAAAGAGAATTTGTCTAAATAATTTAAATGACCGAACATAAATAAAAAACCTAAATAAAAAATAATTTTTCTACTAAATTATAGCTGTTTGTTTCACTGTTCGCAAGCGCGAACATTGGCTGATATTTGGAGAATACGCTTCTTTGATACAATGTTGTTTTAAAGCTGTTCTGATTATAAACCAAAACAGAATCCCCTGTCACGCAACTAACAACAATTAATTGTATATCCGAAAAAAAAACCAATTCGTTTTGGGTACAAGATATGGTGTTTGTGTTCGAGTGGGGGTTAATTGTTTAGTTGTATACCATATTCCGGTTCGAGTGGCAACTACGATCATCAAATTGGCTTGGGTGCAGAGGTGGTTATAAGACTATTGGGATGTGTAAAAGATGCCATTATCTATCAAATTTATTTTGACAACTTTTTCACATCATATTATTTGATGTGCCTTTTAAGTGAAAAAGGGGTTTGCGCCACTGAAACCATTCGACCCAATCGAATTGCAAAAGCCCCACTACGCATAGGAAAGCAGCTGAAGCGGGGAGAAAGTGACTATCAATATGATAGAACAAATTCTATATTGGTTTGTCGTTGGGCAGATAACAAAGAGGAAACGGTTCTCACCAACTTCGAACCAATTGAACCGATGCGCAGCGTAAAGCGATTGAAAAAGGATGTAAAAAATACGAGAATGTACCTCAACCATTGCTTCTCAACTCCTACAATAACGGGATGGGGGGCGTAGACCTTCACGACAATGCCGTCTCTAATTACAGAATAAATATAAGTTAGGTTAGGTTCCATGGGCAGCCATCATGAGACAGCTCACTTGGGTCCTCCAGCATTATCGCATTGAGGAGGTGGCCCTGGATTCTCATTGAGGATCGTCCAGAACACTCTCATTAATTTTTGTTTCATCAGGTCCTACTTGGGATGAGAGATGGCACCATTATCAACACCTCTGTCGATGATAGCTCGCACAAGGTGACCTTTGGCCACCTCGCTGAAGGACTAATTCGTCGATTTCGATGCAATTTTGGGACGTTTCCTCCCTGGTTGCAATTTCAGGGCTGCAGGTTTCTCCTCCGAACGTTGCCGTTTAGGCATTGTTACCTTCGCAGGGACTGAAAGAGTAGCACTTGGCAAAGAAGTGGTATGGCTTTTTTTTTATTTCTGTTCTAAGCTCCTCACTCACTTATGCTTGGAAACTGCACTGCTTCTTGAAACAAGAAGACAAGAAAAATATACTATCTCAAAAACAATTCAGAGTAAGCGTCAGCAAAGCTTTGCTACTTAGTTCTTAAACAGATGCAGATCCGCTCAGGAAAGATCCGACAAAAGCGTTGGTTATCAATTGCCAGATATTGTAGGGGAAAATATTCCAATAGTTCAGCCACAAGCGAAACTTCGCAGGTGCCAACTTAAAGGATGGGGCAAATCAATACAATGGATGTGCCATAAATGCAACGTGCATTTGCATCCAAAATGCTTTGAAAAATTTCATATAAAATAAGACATTATTATTTTATTACCCTAATAAATATTTTTTGAAACATTGCCCATTTGTTATTATCTTACTTTTAACATTTTTATAAATGAACAAAAATTTGTTGATATTGCAAATTCATATCAAATAGCAGCCAGTGTTCGCACTTGCGAACACCCATTTCCGGGACTCATGTACAAGGCAGCGTTAAACCGACAACGGATTTGGATTCAGAAGACCCAAATTACTATAAAAAGAGTATACATTTTTAAAAATATCACGTTTGAATTTTCTTGGCCGAATATGGGTGAAACATTTAACCAATCTACCCGAAGATTAAGTTTGGGCTGTTTTGTGCACTCATTTATACAACTTTCGAGAACTAGAACACTTTTCGGTAACATTTTGATTCCATGGAGTCCTAATTTTAAGTACAATACTATAACTATTTCATTTTTCAAATATTAACTGCCAGGCCCACAATGTCGACAAGAACATTTCTTTCGTATAAATATATTGAAAACAAAAACAAATTTTAGTTTTTTATTATTGTTTTCAATATAAAAATGCGAAAGAAATGTTCTTGTCGATATTGTGGGCCTGGCAGTAAAAATTTCACTTTATTTTACATAATTTTATAAATTTATATTATTTTACACGCACGTAGCACCGATCGATCACATGGCAACTTATATACAAACTGTGCTCTTTTACGCATTTTGCTTTTGAAATATTCACTATTAAACAGCGAATTGTTGCGAAGAAGTCAATATAATATGTGAAATGTTCAATTGTGCCATTGTTGCAGTTGTATAACTGTTAAATTTATCTGAACAACTCATTAAAGTGACGAAAAAGTATAATTTGATTCTAACGTATTTTGTTGTTGCTAAATTCTGAAAAATCTACTGTTTAACTACCAAATGTGACGATGTAGTTAAAATTCGTAGATAATCGAAAAAAATCTTCCAATTGCTTGGAGGGTTCTGATATAATCGCCTTAGTATCAACCAGAGTTCCAAAAAATTCATATATGAATGAGGAATTTAAAACGAGTAATTTTTTTCACAACCATGAAAGAATTGTGAATTTTTCGCCAAATCATTCATGAGCGTGAGGAAAAATTAATTTTTGCCTTTTCTCAGTCATGAAGAATGAGGAATCTAAAGTGTATGCATAACCACAGCACGAAATGCCTGTGTGTGTATTCTGTTTTTGTAAAATATTTTTGTATTGAACACTTTTAATTTTTCGGATTTATTCTATGAGCTAAATTTCAGTTATGTATTTTATAAAGCTTTTTTTTGTAATAGTTCTACAACTTAAATTTTTAGGAATGAATTTAAATAAAAAGTGTTCAATATAAAAAAGTAGCTTATGAACAGAAATAATTCCTAGATTTTATTTGTTAAAATATTTTTGGTAAAGGCAAACAGCCAACGTGTGTGTTGTATTTTTGTAGGCAAATATTATTGAAAAAAAGTAAAAGAACTGCACATATCGTCATCTTAAATGCGGAATAATATAACATCACAGTTTACATGAGAAGCAAAAAACGTTGTAAAATGGAAATTAATTGAGATATAAAAGAAAATTGAAATATTTAGGATAAAAATGCCATAACCGATTTATTTTTGAGGGAAAAATATTATTTTTATTGTTATTTCTTTAGTTATGTGTGTTACATTATTTTAATTTGTAGTTCTCTGAAACAAAACGACCCATCATCAACGAAAGTATGATAGTATTAAGTTAAACAAACATTTAAAATATTAACTGCCGTATTCATAAAAAACTAAACTGGATATAAAATCTATTTTAAGGATAATTTGTATGGAAATTTTGTTTTAAAATACGTTTGAAATCTATTTTGTTTTTTATGAATACGGCAGTAAATAATTAAATATATTTGTTAAATTACAAGTATAATGGAATAAAAAGATAAAGTACATGGTTTTAAATGAAATACTGCGTTTAAAAAATAAATGTAAATGTGGTTAAATGCACCTATAAAAGCAGGGTTCAGAAATATTCATACATGAATTCTAAAATTCCAACATTCATGATAAATTGTCATGAATAATGCTTGCAAAATTTTTTGTTTTATTCTCACACTGTAAAACGAATAGCTGAGAATTTTTTTTATTTTTAAGCACATGAATAGTTTTGTTTTTTATTTTCCAGTTTGTACATATGCACGTATGTGAATAAAGAAAAGTACAAAATTGTAAAAACTAAAATATGAGAGGCTAATCGTTGCTGTCATTTATGTTTATAATAAAAAGAGTTCCTCTCTGTTGTGTTTTGCTTTATTCGTGTTTAAAAACACAAAATATCGCTTGCTTCATTTGTTCTTGTTTAATAGTATTTGTAGCCTTGATTTGTACATGATAAAAATGTTTTTTTAAGCGTCGTTTATTCGTAGTTTTTTCATACATTAATAAAATAAAAACACTTGCAACTTTATTTTGAACAATTGTAAATATAACAACAGTACAAATTTTCAATGAATTACTTATTTTAAAGGTGTTGTGTTATGTTTTTTTTAAAACTTTAATAAAAAAAAATATAAAATAAATCATACCTATTTTTTTGTTTTTTTTTTATGAGCAGTATTTTCACTTAAAAAATTTTTTTTCTCTAAATTTGCACTTCAAAAAAAAGACATAAAAAAAACTAATCGTGCCACTTATTGTTGAAAATTTGTTTTTTTTTCAACGTTCATAAATATTTATGTATGAATAGTAAAATTCAAACATTTATAATAAATAATTTGTCTTATCTCATGTTTTTTGTAGAAACAACACAAGAATGATATAAACACAGATTACGCATTGCGCATGTTTTTTATTATTTACAAAATTTAACTGTTTAATATTAAGTCACATCAGCACATTATAGGTACACATGTTTGTTTACTTGTGTTTCTACATTTCATTTTTAAAAGCTGAATGAGCTATTTTGGTGTCTTTGTATCATGGAAACAAAAAACAATACAAATATAAGAACAAATAAAGCAAGAGATTTTTTGTGTTTTTAAACACGAATAAAGCAAAACACAACAGAGATGATGTGAATAGCAAGTGTATATTTGGAAGTATGTATAAGAATCAGAGTTCCGAAAAATTCATATATGATCGCTCATATTTAACCATTCATGAATTTTTTCATGAATGAGGAACTTAAAACGTGTAATTTTTTTCACAACCATGAATGAATTGTGAATTTTTTTGCCAATTCATTCATGAGCGTGAGGAAAAATAAATTTTTGCCTTTCCTCAGTCATGAAAAATGAGGAAACAAAAAATTTTCTTAACGCTCCTCACCAGTAATGTTGTTGTTGCTCGACAGTTTGCATGACCACAGCACGAAATGTCTTTGTGTGTATTTTGTTTTTGTTAAAGGCAACGAGCCAAAGTGTGTGTTGAATTTTTTGTAGGCAAATATTATTTAAAAAAAAAAACTAAAAGAACTGCACATATCGTCATCTTAAAGGCAAAATAATATAACATCACAGTTTTCAGGAGAAGCAAAAAAACGTTGTAAAATGGAAATTATATGAGATATTAGAGTAATATTAAATATTTAGAATAAAAATGCGATAACCAGTTTTTTTTGATAAAAAAATATTATTTTTACTGTTATTTATTTAGTTATGTGTGTTACGTTATTTTAATTTGTAATTCTCTGAAGCAAAACGACGAATCATCAACGAAAGTATGATAGTATTAAGTTAAACAATCATTTAAAACATTAAATAATTAAATATTTCTGTTAAGTTACAGGTATAATAGAATATAAAGATAATGTACATGGCTATAAATGCAATACTGCGTTTAATCAATAAATTTAAATATGGTTAAATGCACATATAAAAATGATAATCACACAATTAAAATGCAGCATCATTAGAATTGCGTTGACATGGTGAAATAAGTTTGCTTTTCTGATGCAGTGCAGGCAGTTCTGCATTCGTACTGTTTTTATCAGTACATATACTATTTTTTGTTTAAAGTACTGATTTAGGCATTACAAGCAAATCAGTACGCAAATGTACTGATTCCTTCATTAATGTACTGTTTTTGTACTGTTATTATATATTAACTGGGCTCAGTATATAGTTTGTCATGTTGTCAAATTGCGATACAAATATTAATATAGATGTTCTTATCGATGAGTTCTTAACAATAAAGATTTTTGCCGCGTCAGTACGAAAAAAGATGACAGTAGAAGAAAAATGGAAAGTGTTTCTAAACGGTGGTGCGTTTACGAATTTGAGGAAATGTGTAAATTTATTTCTTTCATTCCACATTCAAACGATTTTACAGAACGAATCTTTAGTTTTAAATGTGGAGAAAAGAAAGAAACGGGCTCCTAATATAAAACCTAGAAAGTGAGTTGCAGATAAAGACAAACATTGGTTGTTGTTGTAATGAGTTTTACAATTTCTTGATGACAGAAAATAAATTGTGGAAAGGCCATAAATATTTTTTACTTGTAACACTGTAAATATTTATGTCCATACATATGAAAATATATTATTTATAAAAATCTATAGTATAAGATCGTCTAAAAACGATTGTGCCCTTTGCAATAATTACAATTATTAAAGGTTATTAGTTGTAAATCACATTTTTTAAATTATTTTTAGGATAAATACATAACAAGCTTCGTTATTTCAAGTGTTGAATTTGTTTTTTAACATTGTTGTCCTTATATCTAAAGCTTGGTGCTAAAAAGGCCAATGTCAAATAATTAATTTTAGAGAAAATTTAAATTTTAGTTTTTTATAGAAGAGTTCTAAGTAAACTTGACTCAAAACTCTTTTGAAGCTGTTTCTGATTAAATTAGACATTGGCTGTTTCCGCAAAATAAAAGACATTCAGCATGACCTTTTAATTGCAAAATGAAATTATTTATGCTGGTAGATATAGCAAAGAAATACTTTTATGTAACTTTTCTTTAATTTTATGTTGACCTATATTCAAAAAATATAAAAGAATAAAGGAAAAAGAATAAAGGGAGTTCACATGTTAGTCAAGTTTTTTTCGTCAAATATTTGCTAGGTGTGACCGTAACTTGTATTTTAGATTTTTTTATTATTCACTTTGTATTCCCGCTAAAAAATATAAACGGAATTGAGTTATTGTTTTGAAAAAATTCGGTTTTATTAATTAAATTTTGTCACTGTTCAAATTATAGAATGAATTCAAGTTTTGTTTTATAAAAGATTATAACTTTTTATGTTATTAATATGCAATTTTATATTAAAAAAGTAAATGTACTGTTTTTTATGCAATTGTACTGATTTTTTTCTCTTATGTACTGATTTCTCTGATTTAAAAACTGGCAACCCTTACTGCATTTGAGAACGTAGAGATGTTATATTATTAGAGATATAATTATGACATATTATTTATAGTTTTTTATTTCTAATTAGAAGTGGATTAAACTAAAAAAAAAGTACTTCATTAAATTTAAATTAATTTTAAAAATCAAACTTTTCCATTATAACTAACGTGTATTTTGATGTCCTTATAATGAATTTTCTCAATTGAAGTTTTCTTTACAATAAACAAGTTTTGTAAAAAATTTGACTCATATACATATATGCATATTTGTCTCCATATAAGGAATTATTTCGAAAAAACTTCTGCAAGAAGTAAATTTTAATTAGTTAATTTCTGAAAAATTTAAATAAGAAGAATGAAAGAGTTTTTCAATTAAAAGTAGTATTGATAGCAGCCCGCGTATTCAGTGAAAGAAAATGTTGTATAAAGAATCACTTATCCTAAAAAAAATACTATTAGTATTTAATAAAGCCGTAAAAGGATTAACACAAAATTTAGCTAAACAATTTATATTCCAGCACTTTATAAGAAATGCTATTATTCTAAAGATGTAGAAGACAAGTAATTTATTATTTAAAACCAAAGGCTTTATAACATTTTTTTTGGGGATATTGATGATGGACGACTTGGAAGAATGCAATCATAACAAAATACCAGATTATTTTAAATAAACTTGGAAAAAATATTTCTATTGAATTATAAACTTTCTATATGTACATATATAAACTCATAAGGTTGGAAAACGAAATAAATGATGGAAAAATCATATAATAAAAATAATGGCAGTCTGCTGAAAGCAAAAAACTAAGGACCTGCAGATGGCCCTATTTATTCTTGGAAATTCATAGCGTATGGGAGTGCAATGGGTTAAGCTGTGAAATTTCTAACAGTGCAATGTAGAAGAAGCTAATAGTCATACTTAATATAGGTATTTCAATACATAAATATATATATATATATATATGGATTCGGTTTATATTAATTTTACAGCACTGTTTTTCTTTTTGCTTATGCAATAATGTGCAGTTTGATCACTTATTCCACTAACACGTTCAGAGTATGAAACAGAATACCCATTTTTGACGTTAAAAAAAAATGAATGTGTTCGTAAAAATATATCAAATACTCTGCTAATTTTTTTTTAATTAAGATTATTCATTATGTTTTTTATTTTTGATTTTTTTAATAGCTTGGATATTTTTTAAGGTGGATGTTTAAATTTTTTTTTTAAATATTTAACGTGAATCGTAATCATTTTAAAAGTCTATTTCAAAATTTTCAATGATACATTGCTTTGCATTTTAGCAAACCATATGTATACTATTGGAAAAAAAAAATTTATGCTTTATAAAGGGTCGGTCCCTTTCTTAAGCAGACATAAAGGCAAAACTTATTGGAAAAAAACTCCATGAACAAGTATAGAAGCCTGGGCGCTGTTTCTCAAAACTACAAATTACAAATCTACAAGTAAAATACATTTGAACAAAAACCAAAGTTGTAAAATTGTTGCTTTTTAACGTAAATGAAGTGATTTTATGGTCCCATGCAGTTTTATTATAGGGAAGTTCGATTGTACCTGATGTCACATTTGCTTTTACACATAATTTTTAGCAAAACAAGCCTTTTTTACTTTATTTTCAAATAAGACCTAGTTAAGAAAAATGTTATCAACGAACAACCGTTTTGGTTGGTAAAACCAAAACTGTATTACAACAACAACACGTATTGAGTACTTGGAATTTTTTTTTCAATGAGTTTTGCATTTATGTCTGCTTAAGAAAAGGACCGACCCTTTTTAAAGCATCAAAGAATTTTTTACAACAGTATAAATATCGTTTGCTAAAATGCAAAGCAATGTATCATTGAAAATTTTGAAATAGACTGTTTATTGATTACGATTCACGTTAAATATTAAAAAAAAAATTTTAAACTTCCACCTTAAAAAATATCCAAGCTATTAACAAAATCAAAAATGGCTTATCATTAAGTAAATAATTTCCTTAAAAAACATAATGAATAATCTTAATTAAAAAAAAATTAGCAGAGTATTTGATATATTTTTACGAACACATTCATTTTTTTTACGTCAAAAATGGGTATTCTGTTTCATACTCTGAACGTGTTGGTGGAATAAGTGATCAAACTGCACATTATTGCATAAGCAAAAAGAAAAACAGTGCTGTAAAATTAATATAAACCGAATCCATATATATATATATATTTATGTATTGAAATACCTATATTAAGTATGACTATTAGCTTCTTCTACATTGGACTGTTAGAAATTTCACAGCTTAACCCATTGCACTCCCATACGCTATGAATTTCCAAGAATAAATAGTACCATCTGCAGGTCCTTAGTTTTTGCTTCTAGCAGACTGCCATTATTTTTATTATATGATTTTTCCATCATTTATTTCGTTTTCCAACCTTATGAGTTTATATATGTACATATATAGTTTTTAATAAATGTTAATACAGTCGAATTTCCCTATAATGAATCTGTTGCTATTGGATCAGAATATATCTTCATTATTAATATAGAAAGTTTATAATACAATAGAAATATTTTTTCGACGTTTATTTAAAATAATCTGGTATTTTTTGTTAGGATTGCATTCTTCCAAGTCGTCCTTCATCAATATTCTCAAAAAGACTGTTATAAAGCCTTTGGTTTTAAATAATAAATTACTTGTCTTCTACATTTTTAGAATAATAGCATTTCTTATAAAGTGCTGGAATATAAATTGTTTAGCTAAATTTTGTGTTAATCCTTTTACGGCTTTATTAAATACTAATAGTATTTTTTTTAGGATAAGTGATTCTTTATACAACATTTTCTTTCACTGAATACGCGGGCTGCTATCAATACTACTTTTAATTGAAAAACTCTTTCATTCTTCTTATTTAAATTTTTCAGAAATTAACTAATTAAAATTTACTTCTTGCAGAAGTTTTTTCGAAATAATTCCTTATATGGAGACAAATATGCATATATGTATATGAGTCAAATTTTTTACAAAACTTGTTTATTGTAAAGAAAACTTCAATTGAGAAAATTCATTATAAGGACATCAAAATACACGTTAGTTATAATGGAAAAGTTTGATTTTTAAAATTAATTTAAATTTAATGAAGTACTTTTTTTTAGTTTAATCCACTTCTAATTAGAAATAAAAAACTATAAATAATATGTCAAATTTATATCTCCAATAATATAACATCTCTACGTTCTCAAATGCAGAACTGCCTGCACTGCATCAGAAAAGCAAACTTATTTCACCATGTCAACGCAATTCTAATGATGCTGCATTTTAATTGTGTGATTATCATTTTTATATGTGCATTTAACCATATTTAAATTTATTGTTTAAACGCAGTATTGCATTTATAGCCATGTACATTATCTTTATATTCTATTATACCTGTAACTTAACAGAAATATTTCATTATTTAATGTTTTAAATGATTGTTTAACTTAATACTATCATACTTTCGTTGATGATTTGTCGTTTTGCTTTAGAGAATTTCAAATTAAAATAACGTAACACACATAACTAAATAAATAACAGTAAATATAATATTTTTTTATCAAAAAAAAAAACTGGTTATCGCATTTTTATTCTAAATATTTAATATTACTCTAATATCTCGTATAATTTCCATTTTACAACGTTTTTTGCTTCTCATGTAAACTTATGAAATTTGATATTACAATATTCTGCATTTAAGATGACGATATGTGCAGTTCTCTTATTTTTTTTTTTTTCAATAATATTTGCCTACAAAAATAAAAAACAACACACACATTTTGGTTCACCAGTCAAGAAATAATTTTACAAAAAAAAAAAATACACACAGACTAAACGTGCTGCCCGGCGGGGAAAATTGCAAGCCAATCACTTTTTAGGCCTTTAAGAATGTTTACAATTAAATTTTTAGTAATCTTTTACTTATTCCACTCTGCCTTTTTTGAAAAGGTCTTTTAGAAAGGTTTTTATTTAATATTTTACAAATTCAAATTTTCTATTCAAAGATAAGGCCTGTCGCAATCGTTTTATTAGTAGTTATGTTAGTACGTGTTGCAAGTTTAGTTATTAATTGACTTACTTCGTATTATTAGCCACAACAATTAAACTTGGATAAAGCTTTATTCTTAAATCTTTTTAGAACCCCTTCCAGAAGTGCTTAAAATATATGCAAAAGTGCAAGGCCTTCTATAAGGCCTCTTTACTACATGATTTTCCTGCTGGAAATCGTTGGGAAAATCGCATTTTTTTCCTTGTGAAGAATTTTAACGTGAATTTTTTCAAATTTTTCATATCTGTAAAATCACATTTGAATTTTTTGTTTTTGCTCACTCCTCATGAGCGAGGAAAATCAAAATAGTTTTTTTCCTCACCCTCATGAGGATGAATTTCCAGAAAATTTTTTAAATTTTCACGCTCGCTCATGAATGAAGAATGAGCGAGCGTTTCGGTACTCTGATAAGAATACAAGATGAGCAAAAGAAGTTAAAAAAAAAATTCTCTCATGTACAAATGTAAGAAAAAATAAATCTCTATTATTATCTCATGTGTTTTGTAGAAACGAAAAATAATGAAAATACTTTTATACAAGAACGAATAAAGCAAAATTTTTTTTGTGTTTTTAAGCACGAATAAAACAGCACACAACAGTGTATAAAATTTTTTATTCCTACCCATGAGTGAATAGTGAGTGAATATTTGGAACTCTGTATAAAAGCGATAACCACACAATTAATAGGTGCGTTCGTTTACCCCAAAATTTGCACAAATTTGTGCAAGTTTTTACTGGATTTTACTGAAATGCGTTCGCTTACACAAAAATTTGCAAAAGAGAGCATCTACTGAGAGAGTAAGGTGACAGTTGTAAGCAAAGAGTCTGCAAATTTTTACTGAATAAATTTTTACCAGTAAAAACCAGTAGAAAACAAAAACATATGTTTCATTTAAGTAAACAAACAAAAGTAAGCATACAATTTGTAATAAAAACATTTAAAAGAACAAAAGCTGAATTAAAAGTGCAACAAAAACCAAAAATATTTATTACATCCTAAACAATTTTACTTACCACTTTGTACCTATTAATATTAAGTTTTCTTTTTTTGGCATCCATGGTAAAATTTGTGTTAATTGTTCAATATTACTTATTTTTGTTTTTGTTTACATTAATATTTTAGAGATGTAAAGCTAATGAATATATGATTACTTCTTATTGCATATTATTGAGGGTACCAAATATCAAAAATCAAATATTGATGTAGTTTCGTATGTAATTCAACTAGAAACAAAATTAAAAGTCTTGTACAAAATAAACAAGTCTTAAAACTTGCACAGAAGCTCATTTAATAAATAAATTTGCTACGAATTTATAATCATTACAATGCATTTCATCAAGTACCAAAAACATTATGTACTGGGTAGTCTAAGCAACACATATTTTACAACACTAAGCTTTTTAGCGATCAGCTATTTGAATTAACCTGCAAGTTTTTGCAATTTTTCCGTTCGTTTACTTTTTTGTGCAAGAGCCATTTTTGAGAGTAAAATTTTCATATTGCCCAAAATTTACTCAACTACTGGATTTTACTGGAAAAGTAAACAAACGCATCTAATATGTAGCATCATTAGGTTTGCGTTGACATGGTGAAACAATGGTGATTCAGCGCAGGGAATACTGCATTTGAGAACGTAGATATGTTATATTATTAGAGATATTATTATAACATATTATTTATGGTTTTTTATTTATAATTAGAAGTGGATTAAACTAAAAAATGTACTTCATTAAATTTAACTGTAAATTGATTTTAAAAAGCCAACTTTTCCATCAATTGAATTTTTCTTTACAATAAACAAATTTTGTAAACAAAAATTTGACTCATATACATATATGCATATTTGTCTCCATATAAGGAATTATTTAAAAAAAACTTCTGTAGCCCATACTTACAACGCTATACACGGAGCAAGAAGTAAATTTTAATTAGTTAATTTCTGGAAAATTTAAATGAGAAGAATGAAAGAGTTTTTCAATTAAGAGTAGTATTGATAGCATCCACCGTATTCAGTGAACGAAAATTTTGTACAAAGAAGCACTTATCCTAAAAAAAAAATACTATTAGTATTTAATAAAGCCGTAAAAAGAATAACACAAAATATAGCTAAACAATTTTTATTCCAGCACTTTATAAAAAATGCTATTATTCTAAAGATGTAGAAGATAAGTAATTTTTTATTTAACACAAAAGGCTTTATAACAGTCTTTTTGAATATTGATGAAGGACCACTTGGAAGAATGCAATCCTAACAAAAATACCAGATTACTTTAAATAAACGTGCAGTGTACATCCGCCAGTGCGTACACTGCAACTTATCTATAGAGAGTTCGGACATTCCTTAAAACGTTTTCGGGGGTCGTCAACATTAGGGGGCCCATTAATATTTTACTTCGTTTCTTCATAGTAGGCGAGTTTTTATGAGTGTGGGTTACTAGCGCGACACCTCAACCATAGTTTTGTCGTTCCTATGGGAACGCGCGGCACATTTTAGCTCACTACCTTTAACGGGTGTGGAAGGTAGCTAACTCTGGTGACACCACGTGGAGGTCAGTGTCCACAGTTCAAATGATGGAGTTATCAATATAGGTCTGAGCTTTGCCATATTAAAACCACTCAGAGCCGTTGCTTGGTGTCCAATATCCCCACATCATCTCCTTTTATTTATATTTTAACTTACATTTATTTCAAATAAATTTTTGATAGTTTGTAGACATATTCATTTAATGAAAATATTCATTTACGATTTAAATTGGATTTTCATTTACATTTTCATTAACAATTTCATTACATTTTTCATTTGGGTTTTCATTAAAGTTCTCATTTATATTTTTCTTTTTATTTTCATCAAGGTTCTCTTCAATATTTTCATTTAAAATTGTATTGATATTTTTTATCAATATTTTCATTTACATTTCTCTAATATGTTGCCTATGTCTCCTATAAGTTGCACCTTCATGGTCCCGAATGATATAAGATCTAGGTTCCTTGCAATCTCCTAGCACGGTACCAAGGTAGCATAGAGATGTTGGTGTTCTCTTTAACATAATCTTTAACATAATCTGAATTGTCCGGAAGATAGGGGTATTTAGTTCTCAAAACCTTACCCACTAAAATTTCCGATGGATTTGGAAAATTTCCCTAACTCGTTGTTCTATAATATAACTGAGCTGTATAAGGGTCGGAAGAACTCTCTCGACACATGTTTAACATTTTCTTGAAATCAATTTATGCCAGACATAGAATACCAGCTACCTATGTGTGGCATAAATTGATTTTAACTTAGTTATAACTTGATTACTGTTATAACCCGAATCCAGGATATACATTTCTACGAACTAATAATAATAGTCTACAACTAACAAATAAACTACTTTGTTCATTTCAAAAAGGTCGCAACCAATTTTGTGCCATTGTATTTTTACAATCTTATGAGGTAACAATTTCTCTTTTCGAGTTTTGATATTTTCTGCAAATTTTACAGTTCGATACCATCAGGTTAATATCATGATTAATATTTGGCCAGAAAATTGATTCTCTAGCTAAATTCTGACAACGTTGCACGCCCATGTGCCCTTCATGTACAGGGTGTTTTTTTTACAGGTTTGTTTTTCGAATAGAGATAAAACTGGCATTTTGTGGTCAAATCTGGCAACTCTAATGTCATTTATGTTCAGTTTGGTTTGCCATTTCATCATGAACAGGTTGACAAAAGAACAACGCTTGTAAATCGTGCAAATTTATTTCGAAAATAACGGTTCAGTTCGCGAAGTTTACCGCAAGCTCCGTCCATTTTATGGTCGACATAATCGTCCATCAGAGCAATTAATTCGGTTAACCATGGATCGTTTTCGCACTACGTTTACTCTATGTGATAATACGCATCCGCAGAGACGTAGAACAGTGCGCACCGAGGAAACAATTGTCGCTGTACAGCAGTGTTGAAGAGGACCCGAATGAATCGATTCGCCACCGTGCACAGCAATTGGAGCTTTGTCCATCAACTTTATGGAAGATTTTGCGCAAAGATCTTGGCTTGCGACTTAACAAGATCCAGCTTGTGCAAGAATTAAAGCCGCGAGACCATGCAATGCGTCGTGATTTTGGTGTATGGGCCGAAAATGAGATTGATCTCGATGCTGATTTTCATCGCAAAATTTTGTTCAGTGATGAGGCTCATTTTTGGTTGAATGGCTACGTCAACAAGCAAAATTGCCGCATTTGGAGTGAAGAGAATCCACATGAGACCCTTGAGACCCCATTACATCCACAAAAACTGACTGTTTGGTGTGCTCTATGGGCTGGTGGAGTCATTGGGCCATACTTCTTCCGAAATAATGCTGGAGAGGCAGTTACCGTTAATCGAGACCGGTATAGAGCCATGATAACCGACTATTTTGTTCCCGAATTGGATGGCATGAATGCGGATGAGTTGTGGTTCCAACAAGACGGCGCTACATGCCACACAGCGCACGCCACAATCGATTTATTGAAGGAAACATTCGATGAGCGCATAATTTCGCGGAATGGACCTGTCAATTGGCCACCAAGATCGTGTGATTTGACACCATTGGATTATTTTCTTTGGGAATATGTGAAGTCGCTCGTCTACGCCAACACACCAGAAACGTTAGGGAAATTGGAAGCCAACATTCGTGGCGTTATTGCCGACATACGGCCCCATATGCTCGAAAAAGTGGTTGAAAATTGGACCTGTAGAATTGGCTTTATTCGAGCCAGCCGCGGCGGCCACATGCCTGAAATCATATTTAAACATTAATGGCATAAAATTATCCTTCCAATAAAGCCAAATTGATGGTCATTAAAACGATTTTATTGTGTTTTATTTCAATTCGAAGTTCTATACCACTGAAAAAAAACACCCGATATATGTACCAATATCAGAATTAAACGTTGGTTTAATCATTTCTTATAGGAAAATATGGATATAATATTGGATTTTCTTTCTTCTTATCATCAGGCTATCCAGTTTTTATACATTCAAGTAAAATTTTAAATACTTTATCTGATTTCATTTGGTATTTAATTTTCGGGACCGCAAAGTCAGTTAAACTAATTTGAGACAAAATAAAATTACGATGCAAATCTATTTCCTGATTCATGTCCAGTAAAGTATTTTCTTCACTCTTGACAGCGTATCAGCAATATAAAGATGTTTACCCGGTTTGTATATAACCTTAATATTGTATGTTAATAGACGCTACATGAATCTTTGTAACAGAGCTAAAATTTTTTAAAGCGGTTTTCCAATTACAAAAAGTTCTTTTTCGATTTGAGCATAATTGGATTGAAAATCATTTAATGAAGCTTATGCAAAGGCAATTGGATTGTCTCCATGCTTAATTGTGGCTCCCACAGCAAATTTAGATGCGTCCACAGACAATTTGATTTGTTTTTAGGGTCAAAATAGACCAGAACTGGTGCATCAGTGTTTTCTTTCTTCAAATTAAAACATCCTTTTTAAGAAGTTCTCTTAAATTTTTATGTTCTTCTATGCTATTAGCATGAATGAGAAGGTCATCCATATAGATGATAAGCAGCGTTACCGTTGGTGCTACTAAAGTAGCAATTTGCCAGTTTTTCTATTGCTTGGATACTATTTTGCTACTTTTACAAAATGCACCCAAATGTGATACTTTTTGTAATTCTTGCCACTTTTTTGGTTCTTTTTACTAAATGATGAAATACTTTTTGAACTTTCTGTTTTATTTAAACTCCCAGCATTAATATAAACTGTAATGGTTTTAATTTATATATGTAAGCAACCTTATATGAAATAATTTTTTGTCTATCGTGACAAGCTTATGCAATTATTGCGAATATATTATGTAACATGTATACATATTAATTATTCGCAATAAATACTTATAAAGCGTGATCCATTTCGAGGTTCCCTACTTTTTTAAAGAAAAAAACACAGAAAATTCAAATCTAATGGGGAATGTTTATTATCATTTGAAAGAACATTCTTTGGCATTTATTTTTTGAAGATTATGTCTATCAAATGTTGGCCGTTGCTATGTCGCAGATGGTCGCAAATCCGTTGAGTCCAATTTTCGATGACTCGTTCGAGCATTTCGACTGGTAACTGGCGAATGACACGCGTGATGTTTTCCTCCAAGGCCTGAATCGAAGCGGGCTTGTCTGCATAAACTTTAGACTACATATCCCCACAGGAAAAAGTCTAACGGTATGATATCACACGATCTTGGTGGCCAATCGACCGGCCCAAAACGTAAAATTATGTTCTCACCGAAGTGTTCTCGCAATAAATCCATTGATTGATGCGATGTGTGGGAAGTGGCGCCGTCTTGCTGAAACCAAATGCCGCCGAGATCACGAGCTTCAATTTCAGGCATCAAATATCGGTTATCATGGCACGATAACGGTCCGAGTTGCTGCGAACGGCGACGACTCGACTCTCCACGGTCTTCGGCCCCTAATTCGCTAATAATAGCATCCAAATCGGAAATATCGCTCCCAAGTCATGATGAAATATATATATTACCATCGTGCCAACAATGAATAATACATAAAATTAACATTTCTCCTAAGATTTTCATGAAATATGCCGTATTTTGTTTATACTCGTGACTTTATTAATGATTAAAATCCTTATAACTTTTTTATGAATTTTTAATGTCCTTATAACCTTTGTATGCATTTTTGAAAATAAAAATAGTACTAATTTTGAATAAAATGTATTGCCAAAACAATTGAAAATTAAAAAAAAATTATATGGATGACTCAAAGGCTTTTAAAAAACTAGACCTGATATAACCAATCTCTCAACAGATTTGGATTCAGCAAGCTAAGGTCAATTAAAATCACATTTTGCTAACATCTGATATAATATTTTCTGGATTTTTTTTTTTACCATTTAAAAATGTTATTGGAAATTTTAAATAAATTAAACAAAGCACATGCAAAAACATTATTTTGTGTACTTCTTCCTATTTTAAAAGATGTGCCGCCTTTTTTTCTTAAACCACCCTTTTGGTGTAACTATTTTTGTAAAAATCCCCTTTTTTTGGTTCTTTTTGAAAATATCCAACGGTAACGCTGATGATAAGTCTCTCTTTATCCCCGAATAACCTCACCATTTCCGAGTTAAATATTTCCGGTTACGCGTTAATACCAAGCGCAAAAATCTATATCGCCCCATAGGTGTATTAAAAGTACGTAGCCTCGATGACGGCTTATCTAACGGAATCATCCAAAACCCAGAACTAGCATCAATACTACTTAAAAGTTTCGATCCTGTCAACTGAGATGTATACTCATCCATATTTGGAAAACTAAACCTTGGTCTAACAATAACTTTATTCAAATTCCTTTGATCAATGCACAAACGTAGACTACCATTATGTTTGGTTACGAAAACTATTGAGTTTACCCACTCAGTCGGTTCATTTTTCTTAAAGCTTCGAACATACGGTGGTCAGATCTTTCAGAATTTTCAATGAACAGCTATGCCTAATATTACTAATGTAAACTCAACTCTTGAGAGATGAATACAATTTTTCTTTTTTTTAATATATTATGTGTAAATTTAAAATTTTATAGTCGTTTTCGTAAAACTAACTAAATTTTTAATACTATTTTACAACTTTAAATTTTAATTAGCACACTTTAAGTTTATTGTAAATTTTAATTTCATTAAAAATTTTTATTTTTACTCCAACCCCCATATTCATAAAAATATTTTAGGTTTATAGCAGGTTCATGAAACGAATTTTCTATGAAAATTTGTTTAGTAATCCTTTTATTAATCAACAATTTTTTTTTTTAATATGAGGGTTAATCTTTAATTTCTAAGCTTTTGCTTTAAATTCTGTTTGATTTAACTTTTTAAATTAGTTTTAATTTTATTTCAAAATTTTTTTTAAATTCAAGTTTTAATTTGACGTTAAAATTTTGAATTTCTTCAATAAATATTTTCGTATAAGCTCCCCGATTACGCCAGCATTTTCCAGGCGGAGATATTTGCGGCCAAGATGGCTGCTGATTTGGCACGTAGCTCCAGTACAAGGAACTCACACATAAACTTTTTCATCGATAGTCAGGCGGCGATCAGGGCGATATCCGCCAAATTTTCATACTCTTCTATCGTCCAGGAGTGTAGGGACTCGATAGATAGACTCTGTACCAATAGAAGGGTGCACATCTACTGGGTTCGCGGGCACCAGGGCATAGAGGGCAACGAGGCGGCGGACGAATTGGCGAAACGGGGGGTCCAGTTACCATTCGATAGGGTGATGGCCATCCCGGCTCCAATTCGGAATATTAGGAGAGATACGGACTCTGCTATACGGAGGAGATCAGAGGCAATTTGGGAAAACACCGAAACGTGCAGGGTTTCCAAGGTAATGTGGGGATCCTATGATCCGGAGTCGACGAAAATACTTCTGTCACTATCGAGAAGTGATTGTAGACTTCTGGTAGGTTTTATAACGGGTCACTATTGGACTGCGGTATACGCCAAGAGGGCGGGGCGGCTGAATAGTGACAATTGTAGATTCTGTGGGGTACCAGGGGAAAAGGAGACAGTGGAGCATATACTCTGCTACTGTCCGGCACTCGTGCGCTCCAGGGCGAACTGTCTGGGAGATCATTACTTCCAAAATCTCGGGGAAATCCCTGGAATTGGGTTAATGAGACTCCTGGCTTTCGTCAAGAGAGTGTGGGGAACTCTGAGTACCATCACATCGGAATGACCTCTCTTATTTATAACGTTCTTTTGCGGGTTATCGTACAACGTGGTAACGCTAGGGACCTAATTGGTCTATGCGGGGTCTTTGCGACCGGCCACTCTAACCTAACCTAACCTTCAATAAATATTTTTAGCTAAAAATCGCGTTTTTCATTTATGTATATTATAACAACTTAAGCCATGTTAATATTTTTCTCGCCTAGGGTTTTAAGTAATTCCCAGACGGGGGAATTACGCGCGCCCGCGTATAAAACACAGTCCACGCGGCACGGAAACGCCACAAACGTAAGTTTCTCCTAACTACTTATATATACATAGTTCCTAATTTCTCTTGCTGATTCGATTATTTAATAAATAGATTTATATTTTTTATCTTCTTTAAAAAATAAAATAACAACGGGTTTTTAGGTACATTTTATAGGTCGGAAAATACTTTAATACCAATGCACCCCAGGAGTGGTGGAGCTGCTCTGCTTCTTCCTCGATGTTGAGTTGGCGATGCTGTGGCTCGGCTGGTTAACTTTATTATTACTGTATTTTAATTTTTCAATTTAATAGCAATTTGCTATTATGATTGATTTAATCTTAAAAAATAAATAAATAAAAACCAATTGAAATTCCATTCTTCTCCACCTTTACGCCGGAAAAAGTCAAATTAAAAAGGTCCGACATTTTGGCTTTCTCCGGCCACGAAACCTAAGACAGTTAATATGACTCCCTGGTCACCGTTCGGGATTCAGCCTTTTCATCTTAAGTACAATTTGTTTATGCTAGGTCTTTGTTTCCGTTTATCAGTTCACTTCCAGCTGTCAAATAAAAATCCTCTTGCCAACCTCATACTAATGCGCAAACGACACCCACACCACTAAAGGTAGAGAGGATATTATCCCTGTCGGATTTTTATTAGCTAGCTCAACATTTAGTTGACTTTTAGCTAACTTATTTACAACTGACTTGTAAACTAACTCATAATTGGTTCAAATTTGAGTCAGTTGTGTTCTGTACAACTGACTTCTTCTCGATAAGTATTGAACTAGCATTTGGCTAACTCAAATTAACGGATAATGATGACGGACAGGCGAGAACGAGGACAACGATAGACAGAAATACGGCAAAGCCAGGGACTGTAACAGTCCCGGCGACCAAAGAAGATCGGCCTAGGCTGATTGGAAGTGGTAAGGCAGCTCGACCAGAAGGCGGCTGCTCTAAAAATTGCGGCGGGGTGCCTCTGTGCTTCAATCCAAGCACCTCCAAAACCGCTTCAGCCCTTTCCGTCATTGGAACGGATAAAACCCCTGCTTCGGGTGCTGCTAAGTTGGGAATGACAAAGTCGTCCAACACTGCAGTTTCCCATGTGCCCATTGTGCAAGGAGGGATGGCGATGAAAACATCCAATCCCAAGGTTGCACCACCCCACGCCAAATTCGGCGACCATAAAAAGTCTCCAAGGCACAAAAACCCTACAAAGAGGGCATCCAACACAAGGCGTGCCGCCTTGCGTTTCATTGAGCTTCTAGGCTCCAAAAAAGCTGAAGAGCTTTCCAATGAACAGAAAGCTTCACTGGCATGGGCAAGAGCCCACATAGCTGGGCTGCCTAGTGCCACTCCTTCAGTCCCTGCGAAGGTGACAATGCCTAAACGGCAACGTTCGGAGGAGGAAGCTGCAGCCGTGAAACAGCAACCAGGGACGAAACGTCCTAAGATTGCGCCGAAATCGATGAATAAGTCTTTCAGCGAGGTGGCCAAAGGTCACCTTGTACGGGCTGTTATCGATAGAGGTGTGGATAATGGTGCCATCTCCCATACCAAGTGGGACCTGGTTAAACAAAAAGTAATGGGAGTGTTCTGGACGATCCTTAGGGAGAATCCAGGGCCACCTCCTCAATGCGATGATGCTGGCTGGTTCCAGGGTCACGTGAAGTTGATGGCTTGTGCAGATGAGCGCTCAGCGCTGCTTCTGAAGCGGGCCATCCAAATGCTAGGAGAGGTCTGGGAAGGTGCTAGGCTCGATGTGGTATTAGTTGATGAGATACCACGGAGACCTAGATCGACTGTCATCATCCCTGCCGAACCATCGGAACCTGAGGAGATCTTGAAGATCATTCAGTGCTGCAACCCTCAACTTCCCACATAGGATTGGAAAGTTGTAAAGGTTTCGGCTGCTGAAGGGTCCTCGAGGACGGCGATTGTGGTGTTAAACCAGCAATCCTTGGAACCACTGAGGGAGAGACAGGGTAAGATCTAGTATGGTTTTAGTACGGTCTTGCTCCGTGTCTACCGAAGTGATAACAAGGGCAATCCGGCTCCTTCGGTTAGTGAGGCCAAGCAGCCTGAAGAGGGCTTGTCTGGTGACGATGCCGTAAGTTCAGGTGACAAAGAGGACACTCAGTCTATCTCCGGATTGGTGTCTGTCTTTGGGCACCTGGGTGATATGGTTGATGAGGACGTACTTCTGGAATCAGACCAGGAGAACGTCAACATCACAGTGGTCGCCAATCAACCTCCACCACTCTAAAGCAGCATCTGCTGCATTGCTTCTCCGTGTGGTAGAAAAAGGGGAGGAGCTCGTGATGGTCCAAGAACCCTGGATTAATAAGGATCGGGTTTGCGGACTTAATCTCAAAGGCTACAAGCTACTGTTTGCGAAAGGTACAGGTAACATAAGATCTTGTGTCTTAGCTAAAAATTCGTTGAATATCTTCATTCTCTCTGATTACAGTGATGAAGACACCACAACAATTGCTCTCGAGACACAGGACGGTATAATCTGGATGGTCTCGGGATATATGGCGCATGATCACGGACAGGACCCACCCAATCGGCTCATCCGTGATGCGGTAACGAAGGCAGCAGGCACTGGAACGCCTATTATAATCTGTGCCGATGCTAATGCGCACCACACTATATGGGGTAGCACGGACACGAATGTTAGAGGTGAGTCACTATTTTCCTTTATTATTAATTATAATTTAGGAATAGTAAATAGGGGCCGTGAGCCAACGTTTGTTGTAGCAAATAGGTGTGAAGTGTTTGATGTCACGCTGGTTAGCATTGACCACATTGGCATGATCGAAAATTGGATGGTTTCTAATGATTGTTCACTTTCTGATCATAGATATGTGGAATTTAGTCTGGTACTTAGATCTGTAGGATCGAGTGTTATGTTGAATAGGAAACGAACGAATTGGGAGATTCATTCATCCTCTCTGGTTCGGTCTCTATCTGATCCTCCCCGGGTTGATGATATAGGGGGGATCGATGCGGCAGTGGGTCTGCTTACAAACTCACTGCAGTTAGCGACTTCCTTGGCGTGCAAGCCAAGGGTGCATAGGGGCAGGGATCGTCCACCATGGTGGGATCCTGATATTGCGCAGGCAAGAAGAGACTGTCGTAGGTTGTTCAATATGGCTAAGCGCCATGGTAATTGGGCGGTGTACAAGTCTTCACTGAATAGATTCAGGATCTTGGTTAGATCGGCGAAAAGGCGTGCTTGGAGGAACTTCTGTAGCGGCGTGGAAGGATCCTCTGAGACAAACCGTTAACGTAAGATAATGGCCTCGAGCCCTGTTGTCCTGACCTATATCCGTAAATCGGACGGTTGCTGGACTACGACTAGTCAGGAAACACTCGAGGTGTTAATTGACACTCACTTTCCTGGAAACTCCCAAGGGAGCTTGCGGGATCAGGTTTGTGAGTCGATGCCCGGTCCTCTGTCCATCCCAATGGACTACGACAGGATTAAGTGGGCTGTCGACAGCTTTGACCCGTACAAATCTCCGGGTATGGATGGTATAATTCCGGCGGACTTGCAGAGGAATTCGACTGTGATTATACCCTGGCTGATGGCTATATATAGGGGATGCGTTAGACTTTCGTATGTACCTATGAGCTGGACCTTGTGTAGAGTGGTCTTCATCCCCAAGGGAGGGAAGACTACTCACACCGAAGCGAAGGATTACAGACCGATTAGTCTTGCATCCTTTCTTCTCAAGACTCTTGAAAGAGTTATCGACATTCACTTGAGGATGACCATCCCCAAGTGCTTACTCTCGACCTCTCAGCATGCCTACACAAAGGGTAGGTCTGTTGAGACGGCTCTTCACTTATTAGTTGAAACTATTGAGAAACCACTCGAATTTAAGGAGTGTGCTCTGGTGGCCTTCCTCGACATTGAAGGGGCCTTTAACAATGTCAACCCGGATTCTATTGTTGCATCTATGAGGAGTCTGGAGGTTGATGATGGCATATGTAGATTTGTGGATAATCTACTCAGGAATAGGGTCATCTGTTCCATGATAGGTGCGACCAGCGTTCAGAGACTGGTTAACAGGGGAACTCCCCAAGGAGGAGTACTATCCCCACTATTGTGGAACCTGACTATGAACACCATATTGACGAAAATGGACGACATGAGGATTAAAACTGTGGCGTACGCAGACGATGTTGCAGTGGCTATCACGGGGAAACATTTGAACATAATGTCTCAGTGTATGGAGGCTGCATTAAGGGTACTTAGCACCTGGAGTGTATCATGCGGCTTGGGTGTTAATCCGTCTAAGACGGAATTGGTACTCTTCACGAGGAAGTATAGGACTGAGGTCATGAGACTTCCGAGGCTAAATGGGACTGAACTTAAGTTCTCTAACAGCGCCAAATATCTGGGCGTAATCCTGGAAAGTAAACTGTCGTGGGGGCTGAACATCCAGACGAGGATGGAAAAGGCAATTGTTGCTATATATGCGTGCAGAGGTGCAATCGGCAAGAACTGGGGCATGGGCCCGAGGTGTGTCAATTGGATCTTTGAGGCTGTAGTAAAGCCGACTCTTTATTACGGTGTTGTCGTATGGTGGACTGCGCTGGATAAGGGCAGGTACCGTGCGATGCTTGAGAAGGTTCACAGACTGGTCGCATTGATGATCACAGGATCAATGCGCTCCACTCCCACCAGGGCGCTGTTTACTATGTTAAACTGGCTGCCGGTGGATATCACGGCCAGATATATGGCTCTTTGTTCGGCGATATGGTTGAACGCGGCATACAACTGGTCGAACCGTGACTATGGACACTCCAGTATAATGGGATACTCGATTGTCCCTGAAGGAGTGGACTATTGCACCCCGGAGCCTTTCTTTGGTGCGAGGTATGCAACACATATAGCGCACGAAAGTGCGCTGTCGGTTTTGGGCACCTTCCATGAACCAGCCCTGGGGGTATACACTGATGGTTCAAGGAAGGGGGAAAGAGTTGGCGGAGGTTTCTACATAGAGGAACTGGGCGTTAAAGTTTCCTTTCGTCTGCCGGATGGATGTAGTGTCCTGCAGGCGGAAATCTCGGCTATAAAGCGGGCAGCCAACTGGCTAAAGTATTATCGCGTATCGGGAGATATACGTATATTTACTGACAGCAAGGCTGCCATTGCCTCTCTTGCGGGTGTCTATACGACATCTAGGTTTACTATGGAATGTCGGATGTCTTTGAATGAGATTGCTGAACATTCGGAGTTAACACTAATTTGGATACCAGGGCACTCAAATTGCCCGGGAAACCAGGTGGCAGATGAGCTGGCCAAGGAAGGTGGTCGTATGGATGAAACATTCATTGATCAATTCATTGGCCTTCCAATGGCTCACTGTAAGTTACTCATGCGGCGCGAGAACTGTAGAATTGCGCAAGAGGGATGGACCCGTGAGTCCACCTGCTCCACATCCAGGGCACTTTGGCCTGGATATGATGAACGGAGAACCAAATCTCTACTTAGGTTTAATAGGAACCAAATCAGGACCATCGTGTCGGTCATAACTGGACACTGTTGGGACTCATGCTAGAAGAAAGGGTGTGGTATTCAATGACTACTGTAGAAGTTGTCATGATGAGGAGGAAGAGGAAACTGTGCTTCACTTTCTCTGTCAATGCCCTGGGCTACGGGGTATTAGGGAAAAATACCTGGGAGAACCGGTGTTTTCCTGTTTAGAGGATCTATCAAAAATAGAACTAAGATTGCTTCTTCTCTTCATTAGGAAGACGAATTGGCTCAACCTTGCAGTGACGCCATCTGAATAACTGCTCTTCGGGATGGGCATGGGCGCTGGGTATCACAAAGGGACCGCTAAAGGACCCAAGTGAGCTGTCTCTCGATGGCTGCCTAACCTAACCTTGGCTAACTCAAAGCTAATGCAGTGGACTTTGGTAAAAAAACGTTTTGCTTATTTTTTGTACTTTTTCAAAGTTAAATAATAAGCAAAAGTTCCCATATTCTATTTGTTTATATTATTTACTTAAATACATCTCATTTTCTAAGTAGAATTATTATGAAAACCATATCGGGCATGCTGCTAGTGTCTTATAATTAAGAGATTTTCTGTAGACAAAGGGGCAATACAACAAAAGTGAAAGAAAACATATGTGTAATATTCTCTGTCTCTCTTTAAAAAATAAATAAAGCAAAAATACGTAAATTTTTTTTATTCTTTTATTAGTCAACATATTGTATGCACCACAAGCTAACTCATAAGTCTCAATTTACACGTTTCATCTTTTGATGCTCAACTTCTTTTTAATTCCCTTTTGAAGATGCCATTATGTTCACACGCAGCAACCGGTTTCAACTTTTTTTTTGCTTCAAAACAACAACACATTTATTCAAAGCGAGCCAAAGCGAAAAAGAAAAGGAAAAAAGTACAAGCAGCCATTGTTGTGCATCTACCTACGAATGAGAACACAAAGCGTACTGCCCAAGTACAGGCATCTCCGTACCAACCCCTTTTCTTCTTGCTTCCCTCCCCTTAAAACACAAGAGTTGAGCATCAAAAGATGAAACGTGTGAATGTAGACTAATGAGCTAACTTATGGTTATCTTAAAGTTATGTAGTGTGAGGGAGTACTGACTCGTACTGCGGACATTGCGTGTAAAAACTGAATAGCTTTAACCATGTAAATGAGTTAGCTTGTAAGCAGTGTTTAAAAATGCTTGACTATTTTTAATGTTTTTGTAATTGCTTAACTTAACTTAAGAAAAAGAACACAGCAAAAGCAAAAAGCAAAAGCAAACGCAGAAAAAGTGAGAGTAAATAATTTATTTATTCTCACCATGTTTATGTTCTCAGCTTAAAAAGCCAGCCAAGCAACCACTTGAAAAAAAAAATTGCTGTTGCTGTAAGTAATAAGTTTTTGTTTATTTTTTTTTTGCTTTGGCTTAACTGTAAATTGATGTGCTTAAATTCAGCGAGTATTAACTTCTTTGCTGTTTTTGACTTCATTGCTGTTGCTTGCTGTTGCAGGCGTTAGTTTCATAGAATAGGTATATACATAATTACATAACACAAAATAAACAAATTAGTTTAAAAAAACGTGTAGTTTCATTTATGTATGTATGTACCTATTTATTAAAAAAAAAACGCAAAATACCAAAAAAATTCGAAACAAATTCGTTCATAATATATTAAGTTCCAGCAACAGCAAAGAAGTTAACTTGCTGACTTTAAGCGCATCAAAAGCAAAAAAAAAACAATCAAAAACTTAATACTTACAGCAACAGAAAATTTGTTTTCTTAAGTGGCTTCTTTGCTGACAGATTTAGCAGAGTACATGCACATAGCGAGTTTAAACAAATTATTTACTCTCTTTGTTTTGCTTTTGCTTTTTTGCTTTTGCTGACTCGTTATCAAAGAGTTAAGTAAACACTTAGACACACAGTTTTTTAATTTGCTGCAAAAAATGTAAACAAAGCAAAAATGTGCGACTGTTGCTATTTTAAAGCAAGCAATTTAAACACTGCTTGTAAGTCACCTGTGACTAACTTCTGATTAACCACGAGTTAACTTTAAGCTAACTCATTTTCCGAAAGGGATGCGTTCGTGCTGAAGAAAAATGGTGCTTATTAAAATTGTAATTTCATATAACTATCATACAAAAATCTTTCCGGAGTATTGTGCCCATTACCTATCTTATTATATAGGTTTGTACATTAAATTTGACTTTAAAATATGTTATTGCCACCTTAATCATCTTACCAAAAATTTTTGGAATCGGTTCATATTTGAACATAGCTCTCATACAAATACCAGTTCCGAAACTGCTTTTAATAAGCATTACTTCCTTAGAAATGTTGGTGTTAATATAAAATTTAGCATAAAAAAACTACATTGTTTTTGATTTATTTAATTTTAAGAAATCATGTGCTATTCTTTATTTTGAGACAATTATTATCAACATAAAAAATATATTGAAAGTTACAAATTGAAAACTAGTTTGTTCTTTTTTTTTCTTTTTTTTTTTTGGTATGTATGTATGTATAATTATATATCTAGCGATCTTATTGAAAATACAAATAATTTCAACACAATCATAGACATATGTACATATGTACGTATATGTATTGCATTTGCCGTTTTTTTTAAAATAAATTTGCTGTTTTTTTTATAGATTAGAATTAATAGCGGAATTCACCCTTGATAGTAAAGTCCCTTGTACACCTTGTTAATCTCATAACAATCTCTTTCTCTCATTCATTAATTTACAATGCATACGAAAAAGACACTCACGCTTTGAAGTATAAAATCGTGTTTAATATAACAGAGTTTTACTCTTAAAACAAAGGGTGAAAACCGCTAATATGTTGTAATTATTTATGTATGTAGTACTCATTATGTAGTAAGTTTCAGTTAAAGTTGTTGCGTTCCATTTAAAGATATTCAAAATGGACATATTGTATAATTTTTATATTTTCACGAAGCTGACCAGCAGCTGCGCATTATATATATATATATATATATATATATATATGTATATATATATGTATACATATATATATATGTATATACATATATACATATAATAATAATAATAACAATAAAAAGAGATCTACAAACAATAACCTATATTATTTTATATTTTATTATTAATTAAAGGGCAAAGCAATTTATTTATTTCATATTTATTGATGTATTTTGACATGTTATTTTTAATTAAAATTTGTATCTAATACTTAATTCAATTTTGTTTTATTCTTTATTTGTTGGTTTATAATTGTGTAATTCATTTAATTTTTAATCATTTTGATTAATCAATTTTATTTTGTTTTTTTGTATTTTTTTTTTATAAATTTCAAAAAGGACTTTTATGTAATTGTTAAAAAAAAAAAATAATTTTATAGTTCATATTTTATTTATTTATTTTCTTATAAGAAATTACATTTCAAATACTGTTTTTCTTAATTTGTTTACGTTGAATTATTAAATATTTTAAAAATAATTAAATTAAGTGTTTTAAATAATAAAAAAAAAATTATATTTGGTTAAAACTACACATTTTTAAGCAGTGTTTTTAATTTGTATTGAGTTCATGTTTTAATCGTTTAATATGATTTTAAAGTTAAATTTTATTAAGAATTTATTTCTTAAACTTTTTAATTATTTTCAAAGCTTACTTATGTATACGTATATGTATACTAAGGTACTAGTGTTGCTACGAATATTCATGTTTGTATCGCCGAATATTCGCACGTTTTTTGACATCCATATTAGCCAAATTCAAGCGAATATTTTGTTACGTTCCAAAAAAAAAAAAAAAAAAAAAAAAATGCATAAAACTAAACAAAAATATTAATTTTTTACAATTTTTATTAAAAAAAAAAACCTTTGTCTTTAACGAAAATTAAAATCTTCTTTTAATAAATTAAAAAAAATAAACAAACAAAAATTAGAAGTATTGTGCCGTGCCGCCACAAAATGAATTTATGAAAATTACTCAAGTTGATGTTAAGCATTCCCAGATTTACTATTGTTTGAAGCAATTATCTAATTATGCCAAGAAAATTAACGACAACTGGAATGGGTCAATTAAATATCAAGCCGATTCCAATCCCATTACTCAAATTGGAAATGTATTCACTGCCGTGGAATGAACAAAGAATATAATATATCGGCAAAAATTGGAAAATACAACTGAAATGCATGATACATTTAAAGAAACAAGGAGAGATTTTTTCTTTCTCCGTATTATATAATAATTAAAAGTGGGAAGAAGCTTAACAGTTTGATATACATTATTAAACACAGTGAAAAACAAAGTTAAGCAAAATAAAGTCAAGAAAAATAAAGAAAAAACCCTAAATCAAATATTTGAAAAAACATTGACATAGGTGGCTGCACATTTGCTAAAATATTTTCGTTCAAACACCACTAAATTATCAAGTAAAAGCACAAAGAGTGAGCAAATCGAAAGCGGAAAATACAAATGACTTCAGGTGAAGTATACAATTTCTCACTGTGTAGAATAATTGGCTTTATTTGTAGCCTAAATTTACTTCATTGAACACTTCGACTGCACAGGGGATCCTTTGCATTTGGCCTTTAGACAATAATAATGTAAGTGTAAAAATTAAAAAACGTTCAGTAGTGGCATTCAGGTGCGAAGTTGGTGATTTCAAGTTAAGTCATCGAAATGTCACAATAATCTTAAATACATTTAGTAGTGTGACAGTTTTTTTACACGTTAACAATAACCACAAAAACGGAAGATTTTTCCACTAAAAGTTAAAATATCGAGTGGCGCTTAATTTTATATTGGGTATTCGTATTCGGCGAATATTGGCGTAGATATTCGTATTCGCGAATATTAAAAATTGATATTCGTAACATCACTAATAGGTACATGTACGTACATTTAAAATTGCAAAATGTTGACATGTTAGTTTCAAAATAGTAATACATAGTCGTAAAAAATAATATAATTTGTAGAAGTCTAAAGCCTATAATACACGGCATGTAAAAAGACACATGCGCATGTGGTTCTGACGACAATAAACATTGCGAGTTGTATGATAACGTCAAAATTACGTCAGAACCACATGCGCATGTGTCTTTTTACATGCTGTGTACTATAGGCTTATGTTGTTTTTACATTTAAATATCAATTTAAAATAAAATATTTTAAGGACCTGATAGTATATTTATATACTGTGACCATCCGTTATATTGTGTACAGAACAGTACTGTATTTTAGAGCTTTGTTTGCTCATAAACACTTCTAACTGAGATTTTTAGTTTCCAAGAAAGTTTTTAACATAATTTCGATATAATATCCATTGGACAGTATGGCAAATTATTTCTGGGTATTAATTTTGAAGAATCTATCTTGTTTTAAGGTCGTTAATATTATAATTCTATTTTCCACAAATCTATCCTTGAAATTTGTTTCTCTTCAAGTTTATAAGTTTGATTTTTTTTGGTGCTTTAAATCCGTAATTTTAAAAACAAGAAATTAGATTGCCATTTTCGAAAGTTTTTAACAATAATTTTGATTTTATAAAGGGATACATTTAAAAAATAAGCTCGTGATTGACTTATCAAGGCAAAGTCAATTTAGTACATATCAATATGATCTAATTGCATAATATACATATAATTTTTGAGTTCTGCATTTTAGTTTTAAAAATATGGTCACCGTAAGTATGTATGTGTATAAAAAAGTTTTTAGTTACATTAAATTAAATAATATTAATCCTTTATACAAATAATATATAAACGCTTCGAAATATTTGGCCCCTATTACGGTTCACAACTCAACTCAGTTGAGTTGTAATTAAAACAACTGGTTGTGATGAGTTGTAATTTTTTGATGTTTTTGTGCACCGAAATATAGCAAAGTTGTAAACCATAATACCAAAATTAAGAAATTACAACTCAACTGAGTTGAGTTGTGAACCGTAATAAGGGCCTTTATTTCGCTGCCTGTTTTTATAAAACTTTAAATAATAAACAAACTTGTATTTTTAAGTTTAATAAAACCGTCAAAGTCTTTTTTATAGAATTTTTTTACTTAATACATTTTACTAAACCATAGCTATTGTTAAAGCTTTTTATAGAAATTACTTTCTTCCTTCTTTAATTTAATTAACAAAAATAGTTTTGTTTAATTCATTTTTTTTATACACCTACAAATTAGATAAAAAAAAATTTTTTGATTAAGTAATAAATGAATTCCTTACAAATAAATACAACTAAAGCTTACGAATAAATTCTTTTAAATTGTTCGTAGGAGTAACTGAGAATGTTCACAATGCCACTATTATGGTTAACAATTCAACTCAGTTAAGTTGAAATTAAAACAACTGCTAGTGATGACTTGTAAATTGTTATGTTTTTGTTAACAGCAGATGTTAAACTATAATACAAAACTGCAAAATATCAACTAAACTAGAGTTGTGTTGTAAACCGTAATAGGGACACAAAACTTGCTAAGTGCCAATTGGGTATTTTATTTTATGAATTCTCAGTTTAAAGATAGTAAAACATGTTAATTAAATTGATTCTATGCAACAAGAGTAAACCTAACCTCTTGTACGTCTATTAAAATACAAATTATTCGTTTCAAAACATTGATATTAGTAATGGATCTGAAGACTTTAAATAGTGTAGTCAATTAAAACCAAAACTACTTTTAAGGCGAATTCACCCTAGGTGATCTTAGCTTGCTATGTAAGCAACAGCTTATAATAACTAACCATATGTTGTTAAATTGTTACATTTCAAAACAAACAATTTTAAATTACAAACAAAATAAAATATGTCAGCATATTTTTTGACACACAGCTAACTTGTTTACTGCAGTATTGTATTATTTTGACACAACGTTAAAGTATTTTACAAATTTAAAAAATAATACCACCTTGTATGAATTCGCCTTGACTACTTTCTTAAATAATATTCAATTATTGAAAATGTTTTTTTTTTATTTTCAGTTATTTTATATTTTTGTGTGTCTTTGTAGAATTGAAATTAATTTCTCATCTACATTCATTGACCCCCATTAATAAAAATAAAAAACATCATCATATCATACAAAGGTATGATGTATGTACGTAGTAGTACTACGTATGTAGTACATAAACAATTTCAATGTATGAATTCATATAAATTTAAAAATATAATAGATAAGGCGACGGACGAGTCTTAAAAAAAACTTCATAAACAAAGGTTAAATGTTTAAGTTTAAATTGTGTAGCAAATTAAAAAATTACATTCTTTTCTTTCATGGTATTTACTTTTTTCTGTCTCAATTTGTTTAATTCTAAAGTATATGTGATGTTGGGTGATCAAACAATTACTATTTGTAATGATTAATTTTTGTGTGAATGTGTAATCGTTCTATTTATTTTTTAATAAGTACATATGTATAAAAAAATTTATTTTTTAAAGGAAAACATGGTTTTCACAATTTTACATTACTACTTTTATTATTTTCCATCACTCTTAAATGTTATATTTTTATTATTTCAGAAGAGAAAATTGTTTATTTTTTACGAATTGTATACATATATTTTTGTTTCCAATATTTTTTATACATACATAAACTATGTATTTATTTTTTTGATTTATTTATTGTGTTTTTTACAATATTTTTATTTAATAACAATTTTAACAAAATCAAATAAATATTTATTTATTACTTTTTTATTTTAAAAATAACGATTTTGTGATTATAAATACATATGCTGCGAGTACTTTCATGAGAAAAATTTTTATTTTTTGTATTTTAGAAAATTCAATTTGTATTTTAAAAAAAAACATGGTTCTCAAAGGAGAGATTTTCTGTTGAAAATGGTTAAGTTTAAATTGTGTAGCAATATTTCTTTATTTATATTAAAAGCTTTTATTTGTAGTTTATAACTTAGCTTACAATTCTGAAAAGAAAATATATTTTAGAAATTTAACTTAAAGTTTTAGGTACCAAATAAAAATATTTTTAATAAGGTACATAAGTGAACAAATTCCTAACAAATAAGTAACATTTAAAAAACCACGGTATTTTCTTACTACGAAGCAGGTTTGTAAGGGAGTATACTAAAGAAAACTAACAAAAAAAAAATTCAGTAAGTAAAGGTGATCGCTACACTCGCCAGTTTTTATATGCGTTGAATAAAGCGCTTTTTGTGTAAAAAATTTATTGCTTTATAGTGGTATGAACACTTTTATATCTCTTCTTGTCTTCCTGTTACGTTTTAATCTCCACTGACAATATTATTATTCCCACAGAAAATTTTTCTTT
Source organism: Pollenia amentaria (assembly GCA_943735925.1). NCBI lineage: Eukaryota > Metazoa > Arthropoda > Insecta > Diptera > Polleniidae > Pollenia > Pollenia amentaria. Next base: position 189,027,160 of record OX031008.1, on the reverse strand, counting down.
TTGCCAGGTTACAGCAGCAAGCAATTCCAATTGTTTTTCAAATAAAAATGTATAAGACCTAACTAACAGTTTGCATAGTATGCAACATTGTCAATTGTTACAAGAAAATAAACTATAGATATGTAGTTGGAAGGCAATTAATCAATTTATCATTTTGAATAGTTTTTTGCTTCTCCTGTATTTGCAAAATGTTAGATAGGCCTTTTGCGGATTAGGTAACGATATATTATTAAATTTTTTGTATTTAAGTGCAGAGCGCTACTAGCTCTACATTTAGTAAAAGAGCAGAAACATTTTAACAACATAGGTCTAAAATACAACCTTAATTAAAATAAAAATGAAAAATTTTTAAACACAAATCAAAAAAATTTTGATATAGGTAGAATAAGAAATTTCTAAAATATAAATACAAAGTTGTAAACTAGGCAGAGTTCCAAAATATCATAATACTTTGCAGTCAAAGTCTAAATTTATCATCAAGTATTACGATGCATAGTTTGCTTATTGTGTGCGCAAATATAACTTCTTTTGGTGCACCTTGGGGCTGAAAACATTTTAAAATTCTTCACGTTTGCATTGTAGAATGCATTTAAAAAGCAGATTCTAAATTGCAAATAAAAACTTTGAAATAAAATTTTCGTAAATACAACTCAAAAATTTCTGAAATATTTTTATTTAGTTCATACATATTATACAAGCTTTCTTGCGGCAACTTCAATTTCATTCATCGGACAACTTATATTTTTAAAATCTTAACAGAATTTCCTAAATACTTGAAGCCAAATTTTCAAAATTTCTTAAAATATCGAAAGTTTTATTAAAAATGTTAAAATTTGAGACGTTTGCAATGATTTTGTACTATAATATTTTACTAAATTCATACATTTAAATTCCCATGAATAATCACTTTGAAATGAAAGTAATGCTGAATAGTAATGCATATATAAATATATATATATATATATATATATATATATATATATATATACAATATATATATATATATATATTATATATTTAACAAAAAATAATAAATAATAGTTAATAAGTTTAATTATAAATTTAAAAAAAATGTTTTTATAACCTAAACATATTGTTCATACAAACTACAAATATATATGTATATTAATTTACAGTAGACACTGAAAAATTAGAAACATTTGTTTGCCGAATTTTTCTATTTTCTGGATTATTTTTTATACGAAAATAAAAGTAAAGATGCCCATAAAAATGTGTAATTAGACCACGTTTCTGTTTCATTTTATCTAATACCGACAACAAAAACATAAAAATGTAGGTTATTTACATAAAACACGTACATATGTATGCACATTTTTTAAACAAAAAGCTAAATTTAAATTAATGTGAATACAAGTTAAACACGAAACACATAATTTAAAGTTCTTGTGCATTCTCACTTTATCTTTGTTTAATGTAATGTCATATCTGTGGTTATCGTTATTAAAAAAAAAAAAAAAAACGATATCGTTACGTAGTGGTAAGTTGTTTTCTAAGCACATGCTGGTGTTGAATAATTTACTTTTTTTTTACCACTTAATTTAATTACACAGGTCTGCGGGATTACTTTTTACGCAAGTTTTTTTTTCAAACTATTTATTATTATTTCTGGTTATTGTCGTAACAGTAAAAGTAACGATATTGATATGATTCATAGCACGGCACATTTAACATATAACGGAACATTTGTGTTTTTCGTATAAGTATACTTCTTTTTAAAGAGCCATGCAAATTGAAAGGCTGGTTTGATTGAACAAACGCATAATTTAGGCTTAATTACGCGTCAAACATTGATTGGCTTAGATCGGATAAAAAACCTGATTTATAGTAATCCATTTGATAACAGAACATTTTAAGCCATAATGGACCAAAATTAGATAAAAATTTAAAATCCTACAATAAAAAATCGAACCAGCATTTGTCTCTGGACGGCGGCTTAAAGAGAAGTACACAACAAAAAACACAAATGTATCGTTATCTGATAAATGTTCCGTGGAACATTTTAACGAAGTTTATATTTGCAATGTATAAACCAACATCTCAATATCTATTTGTTATCGTGATTCTAATAAAACGATATCGTAGCATAGTGGTCAAATATTTGCCATGTGCTTAGTGTTGAATAATTCGCTGTTTTAACCACTTTATTAAATTATTTACACTTTCAGAAGCTGCTGAAATAAACACATTTAGCAGAACTTTCATATCGTTATCTTTTCACTAACGTTTGAAAATAAACTATTGCTATCAAGTATATGTATAGATTAATTCTCAAACGCATTTTCATTACATCTTGCGATTTTTTTACCAATATAAAATTAAAAACGATCTAGTTAGTTCATAATTTTTTTTATTCTAATTGCAGAGCGTATTGAAACTATAGATTCTAATTACTAAACGTTCTAATTTGTAAGCATCTACTGTATTTTTTTATTTTTGTTTGTGGATGGACAAGGGAGAAGGTGTAAAAGACTTTTTTTTTCTTTTTTTTTGGTAATTTAGTGTTTGTGTTGTTTCGATTTTAATTATGTGCGTGATGTTACATTAAAAAATATTGTGTGTATTTGGCCAATAATATTTATTGATTATTAAATTAATCTTTATGTTATGGTTAAACTCAAAACAATTTGTAGTACATTTTTTAGTTTAACCCTAAAACATTAGACTGTAAAATACTAAACTATTTTAGAATATTTAAATAACCTTTTAAGCCAAGCCAATTTTTTCAATGATTTTTTATTTAAGTTTAATGTGATAACAGAAGAAAATCTTCCAAACTGCCTCACTATTTGGTTCGTTTTATTATTACATATTATTGTTTTTTTTTTTCCTAAAAAAGAATTTTTTTTGTTTTATAACTTTTTAAACTTACAATAAATTTTAAATAGTGTAAGGGAGAGTTATTAATTAGGCTTATACAAAAGTCAAGCTTTTGTTTTATTTGTTTTTTACATAAAAATCCTATCACAAAAAATAACAATTTCTTTAAAAATAAGGAAAAGCATTTTAAAAAATATGCTTTTCATTGTGCAACAACATTTTGGTTGTGTTTTACTTTACTTCTGTGTATATTAGCATTTATTTAATATTAATAACTAAACCTACACAGTTTCCAATGCTCGCACATCTTTTTGCACAACATAAAACTTATGTTTTTTACCCACTAGACCCCATATAACAGCAACATTCTCAATTACCACATTTACTGGTATTGTACATACAGCTCCTAAAACGCAGGCTAAGAATTTTACTAAACCAAAACGATATAGTGAGAAAGATTTTATAACTCCAAACACATACATGTAGATATTTACAGCTGCTATGAAAGCACAAACAAAATCTACTAAGTTGGGGCAGGGTATTGGATAGAGACCAGCAAAGACAATATTTGATGTTGATAAGGGCATGGTGACCCACGAATAAACACTGATACCAAGCAACAGCTTATGTTTTAAGGGTATCATTTTTGAGTGTACGACCAATAGGATGCCTTGAAGCCAACGCTTGCGCTGCTGCAAGAAATCTAGTAAGGTAAATGGTGATTTTTCATACATTTCACCTTCGATAAAATTAAAAGTGTAGCCTTGAGCAAAAGCACGCATAGCAAAGAAACAATCTTCGGCCACGGAACCATCAATACCGTTGTCGAAAGATACTTGACGTTCTGCACCAACCTGGAAATATATATGAAAGCAATTTTCTCATTAAAAAAAAACAATATCGGATTTCCGTGTTTGGTGCAAATGATCTGGCGAAAGAGCAAATGCAAAACTTCGCAGCTCTTCTATTAAATCTAAAAACAAAATATATACGAGTTTCTGTAAGATTTCATAAAAGCGCTACCATAGTTTGCATTTACTGAACTCGGCATTTATTATTATTCTACTCACCTGAGTTACAACATAACTGCCTTTCCAGCTAAACAACGGTTTATGGAACAATTTAAATTGCAAGCGTAGTTTACCCATATCATCAGAGACACGAAAACTGTCGGCCAATGTCGTCAGCCAATTGACTACATTCTCATTAGCATATGTTATCAAACCCTGTCCAAACGGATGTTTTCCATCTAAAACAAAATTAATAATACCACGCACTGAATTTTCAGTGAGCAAAGTTTCTTCGTCTAAATGTACAATCCAGTCGTTGTCATTTAAAACATTTACATTTTCTTCCAGGCAATACTGTAAAGCACGGGATTTAAACAAGGCTCCCGTTCGTGTTTTATACTCTTTAGGCACGACAATTTCTCGTATGCGCCGATGATGTGATAAATTTACCGCCTTATCGGTAACAACTTCAATAAGAAAATTTTCCAAGCCTGTGTCTAAACAAGTATTCATATTTCTTAGCACATTGGTTTTGACCAATTCCGGGAAATCTCCTCGTGTTACAACACGTATGCAGATGAAAGGTGCTAGCAGAGGGCTTCCTTTTAGAACAACTTTTTCAGGGAAAGCATTGTAAAAGACTAGACCGCAGAAATTAAATAATACTTGCGGCAGTGTAAGAAACGTTAGGAACCGCAATATATATAGTAGTACGGTAGCTATTTGACCATATTCAGCCCAAGGATCTAGAACTGTAAATGAATTTTCATCAATTTTTATGCCGCCAGAGAAAATTTCAAATGTTATTATAACCGCTAGCAGTAGAGTACAATGTAATAAATGTTTTGTGCTTGAATTCATGACGAAATTAATAATATTTTTATAACTGTTATTGTTGCTTTTACAGATTTTGTAGTTATTATTGTTGTGGCTTTTGTTGACTCAGTTTTAAGTTTTTTAAAAATTAATATTACTTTTAATATGACAGCACTAAACTCGTTTTAAAAAAATTTCCACAACTTTGATGTTGTTGTAAGGCGTAATTTCTTTCTGCAGTTAATTTATAATTTGTTTAATGAATTGCTAAAATGCAGTTATTCACAATTCTTAATTTTCATATCGAAAAGTAAACTGTGAAGAAAAACGTTACGAGACAACGTTTTAAGTTGCTTTGCAATAAGTTATTATAAGGATTATTTGAGAGATCTATTTAGTAGTTATCTGCAATAAAAGAAAAAATATGTATTAACATACTTAAACAAAAAATGCATTAGTTAATATGTCGTCATAATTAATAATGCAAAGTTATTTAACCCGTCTTATTAAATTAAAAAACGACAAAATAAAAACTATAAATAATCTTGGAGTATGCATATTGTATTGACCAATTAAAAGGGGATTTCTTGCTGTTGTGTCCACAAAAAATGTTCGTTTCTCAACGGGACAATTATATTTGATAACACTAATTAATTAACTAATGCAAACATAAAATACAGTGCTATTTTCAGCTTTACCGAATCTTATTTAACCTCACCAAAGTATTTCAAAGGAATTTTTAATAGTTTAAGTTATTTAATTTTTTTTTTTTTTTTGGTTTGGATTTTAAAAGATCGGGGGCAAAATTTGGAAGTCAATATCGAATGAAATCTTTATACATTTTCAATCGATATCGAATGCCGTAATTTAGCCACTGTGTTTTTAAAAATGGATATTTTTAAAATAAAATCGGATTGTAAATCATATTTTTAATTCAAAAAGCAGATTTTGATAACAACTTTAATGTTTTTTGCTGGAATTTTGATATACTTTTTGAATTTTTTTCATAACCCAGCAATTTTTAAAAAGATGTTTACGTTTTTCTAGAAAAAAGACTTTCGTATACAAAATATGTACCTGCTATGAACCAAACAGACAATTGTTCAGGAGAGTCAAAATTCTGATTTATGGCAAATTTCTGCATATATGAGCCAAACTAAGTAAATCATATAAAATTGTTTAAAATTTTTAATTTTACTGTGAATTTTCGCTATTATCGCGATAGGTGTGATTTTTCCAAAGTTGTTGGATTTCCAACATTTTTAAAGACTTTTGTCTCGTATATGTAGACTAGGGGTATAACCAAAATAAGAACCTATCATTACGGTATGGGCAATGTTATACTGATATTAAAAATCGATATCAGGGGTCATTTCGGTCCAAAAACCTTCGGCACCGAATGCAATTTCTAAAACACCAAACATTTTTTTTTTAATTTTTATTACAAAGTAAAAAAATTAAAACAAGCTTAATTAAATAACTTATACATTATTGTTGTACATTATAAACTTCAAATTGAGGGTTCGTGTTGATTTACAGAACGGAAAAATGTCTTGAACAACTTTCACCGCCCGCTCAGCGCATATATTGCTGCGCTGCTGTTTAAAAATTCTTGATGGCTCCTTAACCCAGTGTCGAAGAAAACAGTTGTGAGCGTTATTAAATGTTTCCAATGACTGACTTAAAATTTTAAAGTTTTTTTCATCATAAAAATGGTCCGAAAACCAAACGTCATACCATGCTCCACAAATAAATTCACAAATTGGTTTTAATTCAGTTCGGTAATTTGGAATAAGTATATATGCTAAAATTGCTAGTATAAAAAATGTCTATGAAAATAATACATATTTTAACGCATATGTTTTATGATGGGAATCCTTCCCTTTCTCTAGTTTCCAGAAGCAGATAACGCGGAGAAAACGTACAATAACATTACATAAAATTGTTTGTTTTTTTAGTTTGACTATTGATTTTTTTTGGTGGGAGTCCTTCTCCAAAAAATATTTGTGGGAACATCTAAGAAATTAATATTAATAAAAATATATGTATTTTTACGTTATATTTTTGTCGCATAAATTGTAATATAAATTTTTATGGTGGGTATCCTCCCTTGTACCGTTTTTTTGGTTTCTTTTTTTGGAATGCAAGGAATCGCCATTTCATAAGTAAAAAACACGAAATGCAAAGACCAGCATGGCTTTCGACGTTAGAATTATGGATTTCCTGTAAAACTGAAAAAAATTATAAGCTTAAACTTCATCGCGATCGGTGCCGAACTTTTTTGAACGCTCGCGAAAAAAGGAAGGCACATTTCTTCATATTTTTTTATGCACTATCTCACTATGATAGGTCCTTTTTGATATTTGCAAAAAAATGTAGACATTTGGCATGTATCAGTTTTTTGCCTCTCCTGAGCAATTGTCTGTTTGGTTCATAACAGGTATAAATATAGGCCGTCGATATATACCTTGTAAGGTCAAGATCAATATTGCACAAATTATAAACGAAATGACAAACTATACAAACGTATGTACATAACATTAGGGAATAACTTTTTTTGTAAAACTTCTTAATCTCTTCACGCTATGGGCAATGTTGTACCGATAACAAAAATCACTTTTTAAGGTAATTTTGCTGAAAAGAGTTCCACCCCCCCAAGAATTTTAATTTTTTATTTTTTTTTTTTTTTTTGAAAAACTTTTTTATTTGTTTATCATATATATACATTAGGCATTTAACTTTTTAAAATTTTTGCAAATAGGAAAAATGTCAGCATAGAATAGAGCATAAAAAAGTATGAGGATCCATTATATCTTTTTTAGAGCCATTATTACAACCTAATGATAAAGTTGCTGATAGTTAACGTGAACAATAGCTATCTTGAACGATAAAGTGACCAATAAATTTTTTCCATTATTACAACTGTCCGATAAAATAAAAAATGTAATTTATATACTGTGGCAACATTGCAGTATATACCGACTACTTTTGGTTGTTTAAAATACGTAGTGGCAACGACTTAGTTTTGTTTAATTTTTTAATTGAAAACAAAAGTTTATATCTTGTGCTTTATTTCGGTTTTTATTTAAAATTGTTTTGTTTTTTGTGTTTTATTGTGTTTTATATTTAATTTTAAAAGTTTAAATAATTTAATATGACATAAAACTGTCATTGAAGTTACCATATCTTCAGCAGAAAATATGGCATCTTCAAGTTCTTAAAGTTCACTTGTAAAGTTACCATGAGGACAAACCTGATGTTAGCTTATCAGTCACTTTTTAGGTTAATGTTAACTAGTAATAACCAAAAACTATTTATCTGTCAGATAGCATCCTAAAAATAACTATTTGTAAGTTGTAATAATGGCCCTTAGTAATCGCAAAAAAGTTTCCTTACCAAACGCAATTACTTTTTTATAAGATCATATAGCCATTTGTTTTATCATTAAACTTTGAAATTTGAATAATTATTATTTGTGTAAAAATTTTTAAAAAAGTGATAAAAGTGTGACATGCAATACTTCTATGAACTGGTCCAAGCTTTGTAATACTTTAAAAAATATAGGTTTTCCCTATAATAAGTTTAGAGCAATGCCAGCACTCAGTAATGCTCGTTGAATTCTAGAGATATTCTGGCACATTTGTCTTTTATACTTATTCCGGAATATCGATTGCAATTATTTTCTATTTGAAAGTTTGTATGTGATGCTTGGAGCGAAGACTGATTTTCTAAACATAATTTCAACAAAAATAGTTTCGTCACACTACAAAAATCATTGTCCGGCTTTTCAAAAGTAAATTAATGTTTCCTCAGACATTGGGACAAAAAACCATCACAGCCTCTGCGCAGAACGCGCAATTAAAATTGGAAACTTATTTCATATAACAATTGAAAGCATTTGTGTTTCCAAACAAAAAGTTTTGAAATTTTTTAAAAATCACGTTTAATGCGGAAAATTTTTGAAACCAAAAAAACATAAAAAAGGAATAGTCATTACTTGCACAATATTTTCCACCATGTAGTTGTATGCCAAATTTTTCGTAAATTTAGTTATATGCCTAATATACATATTTATGTATATATGGTACATTTATGATATATGTACACTAGTGTGTCCCAAAAAAAAAAAAAAAAAATTAAAAACTATTTTTTTAGCCTTCAATTTATTCAATTTATTAGAGCTTTTACGATGAAGCTCTATGCCCTGCAATAAATTCTGAAAGTCTGTTTCAGAGGTTGTTAGATTAATGCCAGTATTAGCTAAGGCCACGCCGCGTTCTGCGACATCATTTACCACGTGCAATTGCTGAACTTTGTTCTTTGCTTCATTAAATGATTTGTTTTTTTGTGGGTGTATAAATATGCTAAATATAAAATATATCATCGCAATTTTTTAAGATTTTTTTGTTGTATAAATGAAATTAATAGAAAATACTAAATACAGTGCAACTTCGACAATCCGGACACATACTGCCTGTTCATCGATTTCGAACGTTAAAGTTCGCATTTAAAACAAAAACAAATTTTAAAATTTTAAAATTTTGTTTTTGTTTTCAACGTAATTTTCTATGCGAATGTTTTAAAATTTGTTTTTGTTTTAAATGTAATTTTCAATGCGAATTTCAACGTTCGAAATCGATGAACAGATAATCTGAGCTCGCTGAAAAACCGCCCTTTCCCGTAATCTTTTGAAATGCCTGATGAAATCGGGATATGATTATTTCTCTGTTGCAAAACCATATGTAAAGCCCTCCTTTAATTCTGGATTTTTTGCCTTTTTCAATACTTTTCTATTTCCTAAAAAATATGCTTATTATGAAAATTGTTTAATCATTATTTTAGTTAAAATAAGACCTGGTCCATTATAGGCATTCGAAATAAATTGCTTTATCTTCTCCTTATTTTTTTTAATGCCGCAAATCGTTGAATTCATTTTTTTTTTCAAAAATGAACGTGGCTTTTCCTGATTTCGAAAGTAGTTTTGGTAAAGATAAGTGGACCTCAAATTGTGAAGTATATAAAAGAGACTATTTTTATGAACTTTAAAGACAGGATAGTTTTTAAAGTTTGTTCGATTTTTACTTCACTCGAATTCGATTTCCAGAACATGGCCGAGTGTTTTATGTTTGCGTTTATTATTAAGAAATATGGCATTGGTTCATAATGAGACAAACACGCTTGGGAAGGAAACCAGAAACTGAAGTAATGACAGTGTAAAATGTGAATCATCAACGTGTGAATGACAAAACATGTGAGTTAAAAATGGTAAAACCACAGCATTTAATTTTTATTCTTGCAAAAAAAAAATTTGTCCGGATTAAAAAGGCAAACCTTTTTAATTGTCCGAAATGAATCAGCGTCCGATTTAGGGATGGGCAATAAATATCGATATATCAAAATATCGATATTTAAAAAAATTATAATCGCTATATATCGCCGATATTAAAAATACCCATATATCGATACATCGATATTTATCTACGACTATCGAATTCGATATTTTTAAGATCTCTTTAAAATAGAATTCAGCATTTTAACCGTTGCTCAACTGCTTACAATACTTTGTTTTTTAAGAATTGCATCATATGCTATTTATTTTTTTTTTATCTGATAATAATATTAATAATAAAATATTGCACAGTTTACTTGTATAGTATGTGTCACAAGTTTCGTTTACCGGCGGTATATAATCCGGCATTATATAATCCCAATTATTTTATTTTAGATTTCATATGGCGAATAAATAAAAATTTTTTGCATTCTTTACTTTTTTTTTTAAATTTTTTTTATTGTAGAATTAACTGCCGGTCCCTCGATTTCAAACGCAAACTTCGTTCGCATAACTTACCTTAAAAACTAAATTTTAAAATTGGTTTTTGTTTTAAATAAAAGTTAACCGAATGAAAGTTTCGTTCGAAATCGAGGGACAGGCAGTAAATTTGAAATTAATAAAAACAATACAAAGTTAGAATGGAATTACATGTAGTATGTTTGTACCTATGTAAATATGTATTGAAATTTAGTAATAATTGCAGCTTAATACGTTTGATACATCGATATATCGATATTTTTAATTAATAAATATCGATACTCTTAAAAATATCGATACGATATATGTATATCGATATATTTTTCAATTTGCCCATTCCTAGTCCGATTTATTAGAGTGGCCGGACTGGCGCATGTCCGGACAATCGAAGTTGCACTGTACTTTGTAATCAAATCTTATTTTTGATATTTTAAAGGAAAACTTTAATTAAAAACTTCATAGCGTTTGGTGCGGGAACTTTTTAACAATCGCGAAATATTAATATTATACATATGTAAGTACATTTGTTAAAATAGTTGAGTTAAATACATTCAATTTATAAAGTATCACTATCCAGTGTGACACAAAGAATGCTGACGAAGGCCGTAGCGGGCCAGAAAATGCATTACATTCTGCTGGTGTCTAATAATTGTAAATTTTTCTGTACATAAATATACTTCATTGCTATACAACGGAAAGCTAAGGTAAAATGTAACAAGAAAATACAATATAATAGTCTGGTAGTGTATAAGGTTATTCTTAAAAAATTTAAGGAATAGAGCTATTACAAAAAGCTTTATAAAATACATAACTGAAATTTAACTCATAGAATAAATTCGAAAAATAAAAAATGTTGAATATAATAAAGTTGCTTATGAAAAAGAAATTTAAAGAATTATAAAAAAAATTTAACAAATTCCAATATGTTTGTACGATATGTATGTATGTTTGTTTGTACCCAGCTACCCAGCTAGCATAGGCTGTTTGTTAGACGATTATGTTCAATATACAACTCCTAAGAGTCTTCTGATGATTATCTGATGAGTTAAAAAAACAAAAACATCTACATTTATTTTATTTATTTTTTTTTTTTATATATATTTTTGACACGCTCGTTTTTTAATCTTGGAATGAACCTTTTGCGGCTCTCTGTAAGAGTCATATAACAATTACTGAGCTACCTAAATAAGAGCGTTTTTGAAATATGAAAATTTTATTGGCAATACAATTTTAATAAACCAAACCGACCTAAGGATATGTAAAATAAGACAGGATGGTGTTGATTTCGCGACCTTAAGGTTTGTTTTATATAAATTGTATGCAAATTAGAAGTTTTGACTTGAAAAACACGATTGCTGCCCTTAATTAGGTAGCTCAGTTATACGGCTGAGTATTTTACGCGTCGTTAAATAATCCCTACGTGAGTCTCATACGACCCTTGGCATGCTTTTTGAAAGATTCGTTAGATAATCTCTACATACATCATAAACGATTCCCTTTAGGATAAATATAAGAGTCGTTTGCTGTGTAGCAGTTTCTCCCGTGCGAGGAATCGTCTACAATTAAAAAATGAGCTCGTCGACGATCAAAAACACTCGTCATGAGATTCCCAGTAGACTCCTAGACGATTGCAAATGCTAGCTGGGTAAATTAACGAAATATATTTTATATCTTATTTATTATTGTTTTAAAAGAAAAGAAAAAAGAATAAAAATTTAATAATTACCATAACAAAAGATAATTCATATTACCAGCAACAACAATAACAAAATATTTCAAAGATAAAAAACCACAAAACAAACCACAATCTGGTTATTTCACACACTGTGGCACTACGTCACAATAATGAACCGGCATATTTAGGCAAACGTACTGCATTCATGCTCTTACTCGCAACAATTCTCAAATTTTTTTTTTATTATTTAATACAAATAAGATGCCTATTCTATAAGGCTATGTGCGAGCGAAATAAACATTTTAATAAAAGAAATTAATAATGATAATGACACTGCTATAAATACGTACATACATACTTACTGCCGTATTCATAAACAATTAAAATGTATGAAAATTTAGCCTTTAAACACATTTCAAACTTATTTTATGTTTTATGATTACGGCCAGCGATGCCAGAATTAAGTATTTTCGTTTATTTTGAAGATGAAAATAAGATTTGAAAGTTTTTTTTTTAAATGAAGATTTTTTGAGATTTAGTTGTTTAACACCTTTTATTGTCACACTCCTTGCTTAAATTTGATTGAATGTATGTATTTACCTATATCAGCTTAATGTTAGCTCAAAAACTGCGTATTGTTGAGATTTGCTAATTTATAAAGTTTACATTAAAATGCAACATAGTGTTTTTAGTACAAAAAAGATATTAAAAAAAACTACCAGAAGCATACATTATTTGATCTCATAACTAAATGTACAATGGTATTATTAAATTTATTATAAGAACCTTGTAATTTTTATGTTTTTAAGTACCTATAAAGATTTAATTATGTATGTATAGTAGCTTAATTATAATTAACAAGGATATTTATTTTATTATACATAATAAAAATTTTGAAGATTTTTTTTCTCAACTTAAGTTTTTTTCACAGAATGAAAATTTCTGGCAAGCCTTATTTTGAGAGATGTTGAAAATTTTATTCCTTTAAAACTGTGCGTAGTTTTTTGGCTACGCATATTTAAAAGAAATAAATGTATGGCTATAAAAAGCTAACAAGTTAAAACCATTTAAAAATGATCTGCTTAACGAAATTTTAAGTTACAAACTACAATTTATTTATTATGTTGTTACTTACAGCCTTACCTAAACAAGAGCGTATGGTGGAACGTTTCCTTCCGCTTAGCTTTTACGCTAATATGCTATAACTAAATAAAAGCGTCAACGTTGTGTCAAGATCAGTAGTGTTAACTTTACTGTTTAATAAAAATAGAAATAAAAAATGGAGATAAAACCTTAAAACATCTAAATTGCCATTATTCATCAATAATAGCGGCCAACTTCAAAATCGGCTGTCAAAATCGGATTTTCCAATTCGAAAGCGTTGCCGCCGCGTTATTTCGGTAAGCTACATACAAATTGTATGGGCATGAGAACTTTTGACAGCTAATTTAGTTATGGCTGTTATGTGCCTACTATGAACTAAATTCGATTTTCGACAGCAGTCAAATTAGCTGATCCAACGAGTTTTCATTTGGTATTATGGCGCACATTCGATAAAAAAAAATACTATTGTGATTTAGTTTATTCACAGCAGTAAATTTTCTATCAGCTGTCACTTAAAATAAAAAAATTTTGTTTACAAATTTCAAAAATAAAATTGAAGTTAAACAAACCACAAAGACATTATGGTTGTTTCCCAGTTTTTACATGCTGAGCTTTAATGTAAATCTTTTTGTCAAAAAGCAATTTTATTCCATTAGGAAAACGAGCCTTTCCTATAGCTGTTTACGATGTTGAACTTGCATAAAATTAACAAAACTGATAAAGAATTTGGTATTTGGTATACAAACACAAAAAAAAAATATATAAATAAAGCGTGAATATGGTAATTTTCAAGTCCAAAAAATAGGTATTTCGAGAAGACATGAATCGGGGTAGCGGAAGACTGGAAGTAGCCTAGGGCTAGTATATTCTAGGACTATAAGTTCTACGTCCAGATTCAGCCCGATATCGGAGATATATAATTTTGAAAATTTGTGTTTTTCATTGACTTAGTATGAAAAATATGGTAATTTTCAAGTCCAAAAAATAGGTATATATTACGAATATACTTAAGCAGATAACGGAGAATTCTAAGTATAATGTTATTAATTCTGTACAATTTAAACATAAGTTGGAAAATGTAACAATTCAGAATAATGAAAAGCTAATATCACTTGATGTTGTTCCATTTTTTCCTAGTATTCCAGTTGATTTGGCAATAAGAATAATAGAAGAAAATTGGGATAAAATTTCAGGGTTAACAAATATTTATAAGGATTTATTTTTGAGAATTATAAAGTTTTGTATAGTAGATAATAGATATTTTCAATTTGATAGGAAAATATATGCACAAAAAAAGGGACTACCTATGGGTTCTCCAGCATCTCCAATTGTTGCTGATATTGTGATGGAGAAATTATTAGATACGTGTTTAGCAAAATTGATAATTAAACCGAAAATAATAACGAAATATGTGGATGATTTATTTCTTATAGTTGATGAGAATGAGATAGATACCTTGCTATCAACATTTAATTCATTTGATCGGAATATTAAGTTCACTATTGAAAGGGAATTATTCAATTCCATATTTGGATACGTTGGTGATAAGGAAAGGAAATAGATTATTGATAGATTGGTATCAAAAACCAACCTCATCCGGTAGAATTTTAAATTATTACTCGAAACACCCGAAGAGAATTATTATTAATACAGCTAGGAATCTAATATATAGGATATTAACATTTAGTGATAATAGATTTCATAGGAAAAATAAGGTGATTATTGGAAATATTTTGAGGAATGATAGTTTTCCTAACAAACTTATTTGCAAATTAATAAGACAATATAATATAAGATCTCGTCATATGGATGAAATTTTGGAACCAAAAATGTATAAAACATTTACTTATGTACCTGGGTTTTCGGAAAGATTAGAAAACTCAAATAAATATGACAGAGGGAAATACAGAATGGCACATAAGGTGAATAATAATGTTGGGAGATTATTCACAAAAACTAAGGATAGATTACAACAGTCGGATATGTCTAATTTAGTTTATAAAATTCATTGTGGTGGGAATAAAAATGAACAATGTAGGAAAATTTATGTAGGAACAACTGGGACAAAATTGAAAACTAGATTAGCAGGACATAAACATGACCAAAAATATAGAAATTATAATTCAGCCCATGGAACGGCATTGTCAAAACATTGCAGAGATTTTAATCACTATCCTGATTTTGAAAACACATCTATTTTGAACATAGAAAATTTTAAGAAACGTATATATATGCTAGAAATGTTACAGATTAATAATGTTCCATTTGAGAAAAGGATTAATTTTAAAAAAGATACTGAGGGATTAGCTCAGATTTATAGACATTTATTGAATTAAAATAAATAGGTTGATGGAAGGGAAAATTATAAATAGGTATTTGTCTTTGATTATTTATAAAATTTTGTTCAGATGGCACAGCACAGACTGAAAATAGAAATAAATATATTGACGGAAAGGAAATTAAAATAGGTTTTAGGTTTTGAATATTTTTAAAAATTTTGTTTGGTTTCCTCTTTTCATTTTAAATTTGTAATTGAAATTCAACATTTTTTTTTTTATTTTTCGAATTTATTCTATGAGTTAAGTTTCAGTTATGTATTTTATAAAGCTTTTTGTAATAGCTCTATTCCTTAAATTTTTTTTTTTTTTTATTTTTCCATTTGTTATTTTTCCATTTATTGTCAAAAATAATTTTGTAATTTTATATTATTTTAAAAATTTCCTGAAGAAGATTTCCGACGGAAATCGAAATATCGAAAAATAAATAACATTTTAATTGTTTTTTATAAAAAAGTGACCTAAAGCTTAATAAAGATATATTAATATATAATATTTAATTGAAAAAAGGTCGAAATAATAGGAATATAATTAGTAATAAATTTAAGCAAAAATCTTTAAAAAATTTTTGCATTATTTTTAGCATTTTTTAAAAACATTTTTAGCATTTTTTGGCCATGTTTAATGCCAGATTTAGCTGTAAAATTTTTTTAGATCTGGTCACACTGTGTACAAGTGTTACAGAGTGAAAATAACTACAAAAGACGAATCACATTGGAAATGGTACACGTAATTAAAACAACAACTAAGATGAATTTTAAAGCCGATGTCGATGAGAATTCTGCGAGAGTGTACAGGCATCTCGTCAACAAACGAACATAGTGTAGTTTTGAATTTTGCTGGTGGTAACGCTGCTCAGTTCACAATTAGACGATGTTAACACAACATAATAATAGTTAAGTTTTTTCTGTTTAATAATTTTTTCAATGTAAAAGTTTTGTTGTTCTTATATACATACGCGTTTGAATTTTATATTTATACATTTGTTTGTTTATTTTTGTTACTTGTAATTTCTAGGTTATAGCCTAGAAGATGTTTTTCAATGAAAAACGAAATATCGGCAAAATTTAATAAATTATTATAAAATAATAATAATTAAAAAGACCTCGAGCTCAAAATAAGTTCTTTTATTTATATTTTATAAAATATAATATAAAATGCAGAATCTAAGAATATGTAAAAATAGTTCCCTTAAAATTTTCGTAAATTCCTTAATTATATGTATTCCATTTGTCTTCTTTTATATCTATAGCAAGATCTATTGGTTGTGTACTTAGAAATAATGAAATTACGTCAAAAGAAACCAATTATTCATTGTCAATTAACCTAACATGTCTTATTTTATCCTTAAATTGAAGAGAGTCCTTTACGTTATATTCACAATTTACAGTAACTTTTTTAAAAATTGTTGTAATATATTTACAACATGGCTGTATCGAAATATTGGGATAATAAAATATATGTTAAAAAAAATTTTATATAAAAAGAAAAAATATTGGGAATTATTTCTTTTTCATAAGCATCTTTATTATATTCAACATTTTTTATTTTTCGAATTTATTCTATGAGTTAAATTTCAGTTATGTATTTTATTGAGCTTTTTGTAATAGCTCTATTCCTTAAATACATTCAATTTATAAAGTATCACTATCCAGTGTGACACAAAGAATGCTGACGAAGGCCGTAGCGGGCCAGAAAATGCATTACATTCTGCTGGTGTCTAATAATTGTAAATTTTTCTGTACATAAATATACTTCATTGCTATCCAACGGAAAGCTAAGGTAAAATGTAACAAGAAAATACAATATTATAGTCTGGTAATGTATAAAGTCATTTCTAAAAAAATTTAAGGAATAGGGCTATTAAAAAAAACTTTATAAAATACATAACTGAAATTTAACTCATAGAATAAATTCGAAAAATGTTGAATATAATAAAGTTGCTTATGAAAAAGAAATAATTCCCAATATCTATTTGTTAAAATAGTTGAGTTAAATACATTCAATTAATAAAGTATCACTATCCAGTGTGGCACAAAGAATGCTGACGAAGGCCGTAGCGGGCCAGAAAATACATTACATTCTGCTGGTGTCTAATAATTGTAAATTTTTCTGTACATAAATATACTTCATTGCTATCCAACGGAAAGCTAAGGTAAAATGTAACAATAAAATACAATATAATAGTCTGGTAGTGTATAAAGTCATTTCTAAAAAAATTTAAGGAATAGAGCTATTACAAAAAGCTTTATAAAATACATAACTGAAATTTAACTCATAGAATAAATTCGAAAAATGAAAAATGTTGAAAAGAAAAAAATTTTTATAAAAAAGAAAACCTCAAGCTCTATAAATTATACGACAATTTAATGAAAATTATTAATTTTAATAAATTATATCTAAGCAATTAACAGCAATTTTTGCGACTATAATAAAAAAAAACTAATTATTATTCATTAGGCGGGTACAATCAGTTAACAATGAAACACTTGTTCCATTTTAATACTTTCATAATAAATATCAACTATTGTAGGGAGATTTAATTTAATATTGACAAACAGTACAAAATCTAAATTCAGAAATTTAATACGATTAAATAACGTTCTAATACTTCTAGCAGTTTATGTAATCACGGAGTTTATTTTGTGTATGTTTTCAAGGACAATAATTGATGATTTTTAAAGTCGTCCTTGGAAAAGATAATCCTTAAACCTTATGTTATCATTTAAAACTCTATCAAGTCAGGAAAATTTTGTAACAACTCCAGTCCAATGTGCCTAAAGCTGCCCACATACGAGCGATTCCTGAAACCTTCTGTCACATGTAATTGAAAATGTTCAATTTCTTGTGATTTTGATGTGTTAGTGGACTTGTGCGCGAACATTTTAGAATTCTTTCTTTTAAGTGTACAACGAAACGTCAAAATGAATCTATTTCCATATTTTTTTATAAAATTATCGCCCATTTGCTTCATTTTTTATTTCTTTTTCAAAATTGCAATTGCATCATCCGTTTACGTTTAAGGTTATTGTGATTTGGTCGTCGTGTGTGTAGAAATGGAATGCGAAAAAATCGCACGCACAAATCATTCGTGTGTGGGCAGTTTAAGAGGCCTTACATATATGGGACAAAAATGTTTGCAACTTATCAGTTGTAACTTCACATCAAAAAAAGCCTCGGAAAATATTGTTTGGATCGCATAATGGGAAGGCGTGGCTCATTCGCCCTTTAGTTAAAAGATGCATTTACAAGAGGGAAAAATAAATATTTTTCAGTTTTTGTAATAATTTTGCGATTAAATAATTACTTTTTCTAAAAAAAATACTGCAAGACTGCATGAACATTCTGCATAACTTTGGTGGGCATATACATATATCATCTACGTCGCACAGTGGGTGAAATAACTTTAATCGGCCAAAAATCTGTAACTATTGAACCGATAGAGATACATTCGAAATTCTTATTGAACTTTCCTACGGGTTTAATTATATTAAAATCGGTTTAGAAGTTGTAAAGAAATTTAAGGTCAAAGTTGAACTTTTGAGGTTTTTTAGCATTTTGCTCTTGATTGAAATTGAGAATTGTGGTATTTTATATTCAAGGAGGTGGATGTTTTTAAGTGCACTGTTTTAAGAACTTTTTTATATACATAACTGCCAAATTTCATTATGATATCTTTATTCATTTCAGATTTATAGAATATCAAACCTTAAAACTACTATTTTTACTCATATTGAAAGCCCTCAATAATAATTTTATTGTTTGACATTCAACGAATCTGAATGGATAGAGATATCACAATGAAATGCAAGGCATTCCCATTTTTGATTAATAAATACCCCTAATTTCCAATCCCGGAAAACGCTTTTAAAAAAAATAATTTTTTTTTACAAAAATGGCCGTACTGTCACTGTTTACCACTCGATAATGTTCAGATTACTGTTCTTATTTTATAAGAATCGATGTGTTGGATTATTAGAATTTTATACTTAAATAATTTTTTTTTTTTTTGTATTTTTTGTATAGCGAAAGAACATGGCTATCTTTTTGTGAGATAGTAAAAATTAGTATTCAAATGTATAACCTTTATACACATATATATACATTCGCCTAGAATATACCACTATATTTATAGAAAAATGCATAAGCATTTAATAATACAACATACTCCTGCAAGCAATTTCGATCTAAAAATTGTCTAAATAGTTTCTCCATTTAGCAAAAATCTATCGCTTTTACTATTCAATTCTTATTGATGTAGTTACATCGTTCGGGAAGAAGTGTCCCACTATGGTAATATTTACACTAAGAATCCACTTAGTGTCTATATTTTAGACCGAATTGGAGTGCTTTGGTTGTAGGTATAATATCAATTTAATTTAGTAGTATTGCTTTTAGCTCTAAAAAGTACTCTTCTCTTTTGAAGTTTAACTTTTTCTTATTTTTCTTTATAAAAAAAGTGAGTCGTTTAACTGTTTATCTTTGTTGGTTTTTGTTAGGTTAGTATTTAAAATCTACAGTACATTTAATCAAAATATTTATTTATTTATTTATTTAAAAATTATATAATACAATAAATGCAATTATATAATATAAAAGTCGAGTATGTGCAGTTAGGCCTTCAAGTCAGATGTTAAATTATTGTGTTTTTGGTAAGAGATTATAATAATCAGTTAAAAATCCTTCTTGGGAAAATAACAAGCAGCTGTCTAAGATATGTTCTATAGATTCCGGTATATTACAAAAGTTGCATGTGGGCTTATCTTGTTTAATAATAAGTATTGGTGTGTAGTTAGGGTATGACCGAAACGTTATTTCGAAAATAATTTTGCTGAGCAGCGAGAAACAGTTGTTAGGTACTTATATAATACGGTTTCCCCCGGGTTTATTGTTTTGTAGCGATGATTGTATGTGCTCCAATCGTTAAACTTCATGGTTTTTATATTTCTACCTATTTCTGATTTGATGTCATTAGGTGCGTTTGAGTACTTTTACAGTAAAATGCAGTAAATGAATAAACTTAAAAATTTGCTCTCACAAAAAGCTGTTGTCCAAAAAAGTACGCGAACGCAAAATTTGTAAAAATTCGTCAAATAAAGGCAACAGCTGATGGCAAATAATTGAAGTGTGGAAAAATGTTTACACTTTTGACTACTTAACTCGTTTTCTTGTCGGTACTCGAATTAATACTTTTTATAACACGAATAGTTTTGGAAAATACAAACAAATTATTTTATGTAATCTTTCATATTTGTTTGTTTTTTATTTTATTTGAATTTGCTAATTTGTGTCCGGCTAAATTTGATCAATAGCACACGAATACTTTTTTTACTATTGATTACTTTAAAAACTAGGGCTGTTCTAAGTACCCGAGTACTTGACACTTTAACAACTTCACAAAATTAACATAACAAAACAAAGTTTCCAAAGTTGATATTAGCATTATAAATTCTTCACAAACAAGTTTAATTAATTAATATTTATTCATTTTTTGTTTTTATTTTAGTTTTATTTCAACTTTTCTTTTTTTAAACAATTTTTTCACAATTTGAATGCCTTTTGTTTGCTACTTTTGTTTGTTTACCTTTTGAAACATATGTTTTTTTGTTTTACTAAATTTTACTGCAAAAATTTCTGCAGTAAAAATTTCTAAGTTCTCAGTCAAGAACTGTCACTTTACGCTCTCAATTTGTGTTCTCATTTACTGTATTTTGTGTACGCGAACGCAATTTAGTAAAATGCAGTAGAGTTCAGTAAAAAAATAGTAAAAACTTTTTTTGTTCTCGAACGCAGCTATTGTTATCTTGTGTGTGAAAAAGTAGTAGAGGTGTTGCAGGCACTACCTGCAACTCTATAGGCCATGTCAGATAAAACTTTTGCTTCGCGTTGCGTTACCGATTCGCTTTGACATCTAAGATAAAATATACATACTTATACGAAACATGTCACATAAAGTACTTTTAAAGCGGAGCGGAGCTAAAAGTTAGCCAACTCTCATCTTTTTGCGCGCTTTGACAATTGGCTAGTATAATTTTCTTTTTTTTTAAATTTTTTTTGCCAAATTCAATTCCAAAAAACCGTCCAATTAAATTTTTAACTTTAATTTTTGTAACAAATAATTAAATGTACAAATTACCAACCGCTTTTATAAGTAATCAAACAATGCTTGAGTGTTGTCAAAGTTTTCATTGTGGCATACACCTTTTGCTTTGCGTTTTTCTGCCGAAGGTAGAAACGTCACGCAAAGCGACAAAGTTGTATCTGACACGGCCTTATCTGCTTCTTCATTGCCTTTTATAACTGTGTGGTTAGGGAGCCACATTAAAGGACTTTTATTTGGGAATCTAATTAAACAATTTCTAACATCAGAAACTATGTGATGTGTGCTGTTAGAATGTGAAATAGCAGATAGTGTTGACTGGCTGTCCGTACAAATAATAAATTTTCCGTAACGAATAGCTGAATAGTATGGTGAATATATGTTGTTTACATATGATTTAGGACAGTGACTATAAATTACGAAACCGTAACCAATTTTTGATAGAATCAGAGCTTAAGTAACGTTAAGGAGAGTGTTGGTATGTATAGAACATTTACTGGATGACAAAATTTTTTAATGTTAAGACTAGGGATGCCAATCGGGACTGATTTTTGAAAATCCCGGGATTCGGGATTTTGTGGATCCCGGGATTTCGAGATTTATCGGGATTTTTCGGAATTTTTTTTTAATAAACAACACTTTTTAAATATTCAAAAGGTTTTATAAACGAAACAAAAATTTTTAAAAATGAAAACAACAAAACAATTTATTTTATGTTTATAACACTGGCGTCACCCATGATCAAAATGAACAGATTCTGAAAAAAGCTTAAAAAAACATACGTATCTCTTAGTTTTTCTAGATCAATTCATTTCGGTTTTTTGACAGCAATTCAATTTTTAATGTGAATTAAGCTGTGACGACATTAATACACGGAA
The DNA here is from genome assembly GCA_943735925.1 of Pollenia amentaria. Classification (NCBI taxonomy): domain Eukaryota; kingdom Metazoa; phylum Arthropoda; class Insecta; order Diptera; family Polleniidae; genus Pollenia; species Pollenia amentaria. Next base: position 189,004,594 of record OX031008.1, on the reverse strand, counting down.
AAGTGTAGTCCCTCATCGATCTCGATAGCTGAGTTAAAAACTGTAAAATTATGTCGACTGCAGTGCAGTACACCTCCAGGGTGAGGGCGAAATTCACTATCAATAATTTAAGTACGTTTGAAATTTATTTAAAACCAAAATGTTTATAAAATGTTTCTTAAAACAGATTTCAAGTTTAAAGTATTTATTTATGAATACCGTATGTTTTTTAAGCAAATTTGTTATTATTATTGGAGCGGAAGGAATATGAGCTATTTCATCAATATTACGACTTAATTGTTATAATTATATAAACTTTTATTCTTTAGTTTCTGAATAAAACTTTAATTGGATCGTGAATAATTTTTATTTTTTGCTTGATATATAACAACTATTTCTTGATTTCTATATTTTGCATAAAAATAATAATTTTTAATTTGGAATTATGTCTTAAGCCAAAGCTGAACTTGCTAAACGTAATTGTAAGGATTGAGATGTAAATCTGCAAATTTCGTTTCTACTTAAAATAATGGTTTTTATTAAGCAAAATACAAAAATCCAGAAATAGTCGTCATATATCAAGCAAAAATTGCAAATTTTAAATACTCGCTGTGTTCCAAAAACAAAAATTAAACTCGAAAATAAGAATTATTTGCAATAGAAAATATAACCCAAATATAATTTTTAATAATTTTTTTGTATATACTATAAAAATTCAATAAAAACGAACAGTTTTGTACATAAAAGTTGATATGTTAAAAATCCCGGGATTCATAAAAATAAATCCCGGGATTCGGGATTTATCAATCCCGAAAAATCCCGGGATTTCGGGATTGGGGATTTCCCGTTTGGCATCCCTAGTTAAGACGTTGTGTAAGATTTTTCCTTAGATTGAGGCAGTGTTGCTTAAAGTTGTATTTATTGTTGTTGAAAAAACGTTACAACCTTAGTACAACTCAAATGCTAACAACTCTGTTCTAGTAATGTTCTAATTCTATGTTTTTATTATTACCTTAGATCGTTTAAACATTGCAGATGTTGTTAATTCCTTTTTGAGCTTTCGTTAAAAAAACCTTCTGTTTTTTAGAAACTTTTTTTATTATAAATATTTTTTATCATTGCTAATAAACTTTTTGAATTGAACGACACGGTGTTTTACTTGAGCGGAAGTTTAGTTTATGATTCTGGAATTCATGTAAAATCCGTTGAACGACAGACTTTGCTAACAATTGTCAAAAGTAACGCCAATAATTTTTAATTCGGAGACATTTTTTATTGTAGTGGGTTTGTAGGTCAAAATAATTGTTAATGTTTTAAAGTTAAAAACCTAATGTGGTAAAATGTTTTTAAAAGAATTTACAGAAAATCACAAATTTTTTCAAACAACAACTTTATAAAAGTTTCAACAAATTATAACTAACTAGCATATTTTTTTAATGCTTTACCAAAGTTTATTTTACAAATTTGTTTCCCTGATAACGGTGATTTTCACTAGAAAAGTTAAATAAAAACCTTTATTTTCTACAAAAATTTGTAGTCATTTAATTAACAAACAGTTTAAAAAATCACTAATATCCTTTAAAAAAGACAATTATCAATGTATTAATATTAGTTTTATTTTAATTGGCTCTAAAAAAATTTATGTACGAAAAAATATTAAAAATTTACCCAGTCTACCCGAAGAATAAGTTTGAGCTCTTTTTTGCACTGATTTATACAACTTTCTTGTACTAGAACACCTATCGGTAGCATTATAATACAGATTATAACAATTTTATTTCTCAAATATTAAAAATTTCACTTTATTGTACATAATTTTATAAATTTATGTATTTCACACGCACGTACCACCGACCACATTGCAAATGAAATACAAGCCACAGATTACTACACTGTGTGATTACTATACTCTGTGATACAAACTGTCATAATTTACGCATTTTGCTTTTGTTCTAGGTATTCACTATTTAACAGCAAATCGTTGCGAAGAAGTCAATATTATATGAGCAATGTTCAATCGTGCTCTTGTTGTAATTGTATAACTGTTACAATTATCTGAACAACTCTTTAAAGGGACAAAAAAGTAAAATATTAAACTCATATTCGATTCTAACGTATTTTGTTGTTGTTAAATTCCGCATAATCTTCTATTAAGCTACCAAATGTGATGACGTTCTTCAAATTTCGTAGACAATATGCTTAATACCAAACTGCAATCAATAGTGGGTTAATCATTTTTTATATTGGTAGGAAAGCAGACTTTAAACAATATGGTCCCTCCAAGCAATTGGTAGATGTTTAACCCACTATTGATAACAGTTTGGTATTAAGAATAATCCAGCCGATTAAAAAACTCGAAAAATCGTTCAAAACTCAACCAAAAAAAATATTCGTTTTATCCGAATATCTTTAAAGGCAAAGGAGATAACCTTCACATTTGAGCATAATTTCTGTATGTCAGCTTTAGTTAACTTTTTTGCAATCATATATTTTTGGCGAATTCATATATTTTTGGCAAATTTTTAAAATTTTTAATATCTGATGGTACCAATTTAAGAGGTCCACAAGTCACTCTCCTGACCCTCTATGGACCCGTGTTCTTTCAAATCAACTCAAAAGCTGCCCGGGTATGACAGTTTCAAGAATTGCATCAGTTGCAGAATTATTTTTCAAAACAAAACGTTCGTAAGCCATTGTGTTATGTGTCAGTAAAATAAAGACAGCAAAAAAATGTTGTGAGTAATTTCATTCAAATGAAAAAGTGCTCTAAAGACATTTCCAAACAGTTGCAAAAGTATATGTATATGGGGTTAAAGAGGACACTTTAAGCTTTCTAAAGTTGGTAATAAAATTCTTTGACCCCTTTTGAACCTAACAAGTTCTATTCCTCTGAAATTCGGATATAACCAAAATATAGAGCTTGAGAAAACAGTTAATAACACATCAGGTATAAATGGCGCAGTAATACAACGAACCATACTTAAAGAAAAAATTCAACCCATTATTGATAATTTAGTACTGACCAAATTTATAAGAATTAAATTTTTTCTAAAACAACATGAAATATTTGTTTCCAGTTTTTTTGATACCTTAGTTCCATGTTTGCCATCGAATGACATTAACATTTTTAAAATCGGCGATGACAAAAAATTGGACTTTGCCCGATGAAATTGAATTTTTAGTCGCAGTCCGTCGCATATTTACCTGATTTGCTGAACCCGGCTCATATTCTTTCTCAATGGGCCATCACATGTACGGTCTTTGGAAAATAACCGTTCATCTTATCATGATTCTGTTTCACAAGCCAAAAAAATAGTTAGGTCGTATTTGCCTGGTATTGATGGAATGTACTGTCGAAATTATAATTGCTCAAAATTGATCAAATTGCAAGTTAGCATAAGGTATATTTGACTTTAACAATTTTTTATTGATGCGTTCCCAAATATCGCGATTAGGAGCAAACTTGTCTCAAATCTTTCTGATTAAAAATCAGAAAACATAAAATGGTATTTTTCTTGCCGACTAATATCTCAGTTGAAGGAATAATAGTTACATAACAAACACGGAGGTTTGATATCAAACCTTTTTTCAGACGACAAACGTTTGATAATGATTTGGGAATCACTTGAAGCATTTGAAGAACAAAGGGGAAACTATTTTCAAATTGAGAAATGCATTGATTTTCAACTTGCTTTCAAACGTTGTGGAACAAACAATGTGGAACATAAATGAAAAATATTTTTTTTTATTTAAATGCATTATTTATTTAAATAAACTGTGAGCTTTACATTCGGCGACATACCTAAAAGATGAAATAGTGTTCCTTCCTTCCTCTAATTCTTGCAAAGACGAAATACTTGGATCCTTTTTGTTTTGAGGATTGCCATGGCGTAGCGTACAACAAATTTACAATTTCTTCACTTTCCCGTTTTATTTTTAATTACATTCTTACACTTTGTAATTAATTTTTTACTCACAAAAATATTTTATATTTTTTTAAGGCGAATTCACTTCACATAATATTTAACTATTCTTTAATTGTGTAACACATTTAACTTAAACCGCCATTTTTTAATGTTTACATTTATTTTTCTCTTCAGTGCTGTCAAGGTTTTTTTTTTTGGCTTGAGAATAACATTTGATAACAATTTGATTTCAAATTGATTAAGCAGTGTACGTCAAATGTTTACATTCAAATCATTATTAATTTGAATTCAAATGTTAAAATCAAACACTTGAAAATGCTTTGAAAATTGTGTTTGATGACAAATGATAAAGTCATTTCATATCAAAGGTTTGACTTCGTGTTTGTTGGGTAACAGGTTTAAGCGCATTTGTGATTTATAAGAAATAAATACAAAATAAAACTAAAATTTTTACTAAAAATTTGAAAATCTTAAACCAAACACATGAAAGTAGAAATTCTAAGAGCAGCAAGAAGTTAACTTTTATTTAAAAAAGATATATACAGATTACCGATTTTATAGAAATATCAAATTTGTATCGTTTTTTCATGAGAAAATTACAAGTTTTGAACCGGGAAAATTATTGAGGGTGGATTTCAGACAAACGCCAGTAGGGCACAATGTTTATAGCGAATACTTATTTGTGCTTTTAACAAGTTTTAAAAAGTATTGATTAAAATTCTCTGTTTACTTTTTCTAGGCTAAAGTCGAAATTATATAATAAATTTAAAACACGACAATAACAAAATGCATACATTTTAAGATATGCATTAAAAAATGTATACATTTATTTACAAGTGAGAAACAGCGGGAATATTTGGCTGTATTTTGCTTTCTGTATTTAGCTTTTAATAAAGTATACAACTTTCTAAAATTAAGAATGGAAATGATCCAAAAGACAGAAGAAAAGGTCGCTCACTCTTAGACGTTTAAAATCGTAGAATATATGAAAGGATTTTAAATTTAATATGAAGCGTGAATCCCACTTATATAAAAACCTAAATAGAAGATGGCTGAGTTCTAAAACTTCGGGTGCAAAGCAATTCACTTTTTTAAGTGCATTCAATTATGCAACCGTGTAGTTTTATAGGACGAGAAATCACACTCGCAAATTTCGTTAAGATCGGTCTATGATTTACCCTTGGCCCCATATAAACCCTACTCCCGGCAAACAGTTTAGTATGCCTAAAACCGTAATAAATAATGCTATCATTATGAAATTCGGTACGTCACAGTTTTATAGGACGAGAAACCACACTGAGAAACCACGTGGAGATCGGTACATAGTTTACCCTAGGCTCAATATAAACCCTTCTCTCGGAAAACAGTTTATTGCGCCTAAAACCAAATAAAGCCCATTTTGGGAAAATAATTAAATTCGCCTAGAACCATAACAGATATAGATATTGCGGTAAAATTTCTTCCAACTTAGATTCATATGACCAGAAAAAATATCATGCAATTTTGTGAAATTCACTGTTAACGCTTAAACTAATTACACTGCTGTATTGAAATTTATTCTAATTTATTTTTTGTAATACCAGAAATCAGTCTTCAGAGTTTTGGGATGATTGGTCCATAGGTCCAATACAAATTACTCTCCTAAAAACCATTTTAGTTCGGCTAAGACTGTTACGAATCATGATATATTTCACAAGCCAGTTCAAAGTTCTAACAAGAAACGACGTTCGTTTTTTTGAAGCTGAGTTAATAATATATATGTTTTTATCATATAGAGCCCACTCCTGTCAGTGGAGGGTATCAAAGATTCGGTACAGCCGAATATAGCACTCTAACTTGTTTTTTAATAAATCTCAAAAGAGTTGTTAGCTAAATACACAAGTTTTACGAATTATGTACTACGCATTCATTCATAATAATCGACCAACGTTTTTTAAAACAATAATTATAAAATGTCGTATCTACATTCAAAACTTAACACACAGTGAATTTTAATATTAAAAATGGCTGTGTTTACAATATAAACTAATTATTCATCATTTTTTATTTATACTTTACTTTACTGACTTACATACATATAATGTCGTATTTATAATGAAATTAATTTTAAATAAAAAAATAAACAGCAATAATTTCCTAGTAAATTCCCATCTTATGCACCTCATTGTAATATTTTCCGATCTTTAAATAGATTTTAAACACATCATTGTAAATGAAATATTCTCAATATACTAATAAAATGTATATTTGTACAAAACCAAATAGTAAAAATAGAAAAGCTGCAAAATAAAAAAATAAAAAAACAAAAATATTCTGTTCGTTTGCTTTTCAAATACCCAATACTTTTTTATATTTAAAAAAAGAACAAAAACTAAAAAAAATATATTATTATTTTACCACAAAAATTTTTTTTTTATTATTTCCAAATATTCACTAATTTTTATACGACTTACTGCTAATTTCACGAAGTTCAGTTATTATTAACTATCAGTTTATAACTGTCAAAAATATATTGTTAAATGGAAGTTAAAGTAATAGTTAGTTTTAACTGAAATTGGTGAAATTGGCCGTTAATCTATAATTAAATATTAATGTATTCTGTTAAAAAAAAAAACTTTTTCTAAAATATGCGACAAATCTAATTAAATTTAAGTTGATAACAATAAAAATACGAGGGCGGGTCAATAAGTGCATGTCTTTTGAAAGGAAAGACAGGTTTTATTTTAATTATTATTATATATTTTAATAAGTATTTTTAATACTTTAACATTTCACATTGTTTACAAAAATTAAAAATTTTTATTTACATTATTCTTCAAAAATTTTATACATTCTCTTCTAAATACTTTCATTTTGCTCAAATTTAATATTATTTGATTACAAGCGAAATAATTTTAGTCTTTTTTGTCAACGTTGCCGTTTGAGTTACTTTTAACCAAATTTGGTTAATTTTTTCCTAATGTGTACATGTTTACTTTTTTCCATTTTGGTTACTTTTTCAACTCAAAAATAACCAATTTTTGTTTTACGTAGGGGTGCACTTCTAGTTTTTAAACCCTCACACTTTTTTTTTTCAATTTACTCATACTTTTTAAAATTCAAACGAATTTGTTTTCAGTATCTGTTTCAAGTTGAGTGTTTTAATTTATGTTCAAGAAAACAGCTAATAACAATTTTAATGAGCACCTTTTTCGATTGTCTTTATAAGTTATTTTCCTGATGATATCTTGAAAATAAATTGCTTTAAACTTGCCTTAAACCTACGTCACAGATTTAAATTTTTGTGAATTTAAACAAGCAGCATGTGCAAAAAACTTGAAAGCAACACTTGATCGTGTGGATTAGTACTACCATTACTCGCTCCGCTTTTCAGGGTATTCATATATAATTTTGTATGGCATTGATTCTTTCAACATTTATACTCTTTTTTTTTATTCAGTTTATAACGATTTTTTATGTAACCTATTATTAATTAAGCTATATATACTTTGAATTATCCATCTGGGCTAACATTTTCTCTACCCCTACGGAGGCAATATGAAACCTGATAATGTACATAGATTTATAGTCTGTTGATTCTTCTAAGGTTTAAAAGCTTTAACCCGTTCAGTTTTGCAAAAAGAAGATATAAGTGGTCGCTTTGTTTGGGAGGTGCCAATTCGACTAAAAGCTTCAAAAAATTATAAACCTATTGTATCGCCCAGACCATCAGTAATATACTGTCAAAATTTTATAAAAATCGATAGAGAGGTTTAGATGTCTATAGACATGCTTATATATAATATTTTAACTGAACTGAAAATAAAGGCTGAGTTCCAAAACTTCATAATACTTTGCAGCACAAGTTAAAAATGTATCATAAGTTTTGGGACGCACAGTTTTTTTATTATTTACGTATCGAATACTTTTTTGGTGCACTTTGAGACAAATAACATTGTAATTATCTACAGGGTCGCATTGTAGCATTGCTTTAAAAAGAGGGTAGCTTCGCGACCGATGTTTGGAACTCAACCAAAATAGTATTTGCAGAAAATATGGCAGCTTCAAATTCTTAAAGTTCAACTGTAAAATTACCATTAGGCTAACCTGCTGTTAGCTTATCGGTCACTTTTTATGTTGGGTTAGTTTTTATGGGCTGCCATCGAGAGACAGCTCACTTGGGTCCTTCAGTGGTCCCTACGCGATACCCAGCGCCAATGCCTATCCTATAGAGCAGTTACTCAGATGTCGTCAGTGAAGAGTCCAACCAATTCGTCTTTCTAATGAAGAGAAGAAGCGACCTAAGTTTTATCCTAGATATATCCTCCAAGCAGGCAAACACCGGTTCTCCCAGGTAATTTTTCCCTGATGCCCCGTATCCATTGACAAAGGAAGTAAAACACAGTTCCCTCTTCCTCCTCACCATGACAACTTCTACAGTAATCACTGAATACCAGACCCATTCTCCTAGCATGAGTCCCCATATAATGCCGTATTTATAATGAAATTAATTTTAAATAAAAAAAAGCTATAATTTCCTAGTAAATTCCCATCTTTTGTACCTCACAGGCCCAGTTACAACTGATACCCTTATTCTAATTTTGTCCCTATTAAACCTTAGTAGAGAGTAATTTCTCCTTTCATCATAGTCAGGCCATAGTGCCCTGGATATGGTCCAGGCCATCTGCGCAATTTCGGTCACTTTTTAGGTTTAACGTTAACTTGTAATAACCAAAAACCATTTGTCTGTCAGATATCATCCTTAAAATAATTATTTGTAAGTTGTACTTGTGGCCCTTTTATTAGTAATTTGTTTCCTATTAGTCAAGTAGGACTTAAATCATTCAAGTTCCACACCTTGCCTTCCATACATTTCTGCTGTGATCATTTTGGTATTTGTCTCATTGTCTACTATTAATTTTACATTGTATATCGTTATAATGTTTCTTTAATTTTTATATCAGTCATAAGAATCTTTGGATTCTGTCTCTTAAGTTTTTCACTAATTTCTCTATCCTAGTAGTAGGAAAAAAGTCATTTTATTTTTCAGTCTCCTTTGAGCACTACATACGTTGTCAAACGTTTCTCCCATTTGTGTATCCCTTCCGAAAAATAAGATTTGTCAGGTCATCAAAATAGGCATTTGTTTGTGAGATAACTTAATCTTTGGATTCAAATCTATTTCCGCCGAGTCATTTCTTCAGGTTTGGAAACAAGAAATAGTCACTTGGGACTAAATCCAAAAAAAGGGAGGATGAGGGAGCCATTAGCAGCCTAATTCATGGAATTTTGCCTTCCTAAAAGAGCACACGAAATTCAATTTTTTTTTTAATTTTCTTCCAAATCACAAGGTATTCTGCTATGGCTGTCAGAAACAAACTGAATAACGCAGCTACGAAAATTTTGACAAGACTTAACTGACAGATGCCTGTTAACAGAAGGTGTGTTGCCATTAAAGTTACGGACTGATTGATCACCCTCGTAATATTAGTTTTTTTTTTGTATGTATTTTAATAAAATTTGCATTTTATTGTTTAATGTATTCATTACTATAATTATAAATTACTAGAACTCAAATATACAATTTGTAATTATTTCTCTGAGCAAGAATATTATCAGTTTTGTGGAATATAAAATATGACTGGCCGTCTGTTGTTTTAGTTAATAAATATATGTGATTACTTTGTCACTGTAAAAATTAAGACTTTGACATAGAACTTTTATGAATCACCACAGTGTTGATAATTGTTGGTATGGTTTAAATATAATCTTTCAACGATGTTTGTGAAAATGAATGTGCAATATACAATAGCGATAAGGATTGAACAAAAATAATTTATTTTTGATAATTTTAAATTTGTACAATAATATTATACATGGATACTCTTTTATGCATCAAATCTTGGGCTTATTGTATAAAAAAAGTATTTAGGATCATGTGTTGAATAAAGTATCTTTGAGATATGATTGTCCAAACTATTTCCAAGAACATATGTATATTGGATTTACTAGAAAACATAAAAAAGCAAAAATAATTTACTCCAGCTTTTAAACAATAGAAATATGTAATATCAAAAAATTCGCATAAACTAGGGTACTCTAAACAGGTATCGGTTCTGTTTTTTGTACTGTTTGAATAATTTTGTAGGGAAATGCCCTAAATCGTTCTGTATTTAATAAAATGTTCTATGTTTGCACTGTATTTGAAAAAAAAAAAAAAAAAAAAAACAAAGAGATGCATTCCCAATGTATATGACTTTTCCTCTTACTGGAAACTTGTACTTTTTTTCTTCTTTTGTAAAAAAATCCCATATAAAAAACTGAGATTTTTAATTTCCAAGAAAATTAAACATAATTTCGAAATAATACCCATTAAACATTTTGTAATAGTTTTACAGGGTATACATTTTCAAATATCTAGTTCTTTGATGGGTTTTGGAATGGGTTACTAGAAAACATAAAAAAGCAAAAATAATTTACTCCAGCTTTTAAACAATAGAAATATGTAAAATCAAAAAATTCGCATAAACTAGGGAACCCTAAACAGGTATCGGTTCTGTTTTTTGTACTGTTTGAATAATTTTGTAGGGAAATGCCCTAAATCGTTCTGTATTTAATAAAATGTTCTATGTTTGCACTGTATTTGAAAAAAAAACAAAGAGATGCATTCCCAATGTATATGACTTTTCTTCTTACTGAAAACTAGTACTTTTTTTCTTCTTTTGTAAAAAAATCCCATACAAAAAAACTGAGATTTTTAATTTCTAAGAAAATTAAACATAATTTCGAAATAATACCCATTAAACATTTTGTAATAGTTTTACAGGGTATACATTTTCAAATATCTAGTTCTTTGATGGGTTTTATTATTTTTCGATTATCGAATCGGTCCTTGATACTTTTCTAATTTTAATGGTTGTTTGTTGAACTCCGAAATTTTTAAAACAAGAAATTAGATTGCAATTTTCAATAGTTTATAGAAATAATTTTGTTATAAAAAAACGGTCTTAATTCAAAAAAAAAACTCGTGGGTGACGCATCGCTGCAAAATCAATATGTATCGATATAATCTATGTATTTGCATAAAATCAAATTTTTGTATTCTGTATTTGGGTTTTAAAAATATGATGACCGTAGGCATACGCACAAGGCGAATTCATTCCAGGTAATCTCAATTTGTTTTTGTAAAATCATTGTACGATGTCAAAAACCGAAACAAATCAAAACAGAACCGAAGATAATAAACAAAATTTTGACATCCAACAATTATAAAGCTAAAGAAAAAAAGTTATCAGAAGGGCTTTTTAGGACCACCTGTAATGAATTCGCCTTGCATACGCATCAACACAAATGATCGTTTTTTATAAATGAACTTATTATAGTTATTCTTAACGTCAGAACTTCATACAAAAAAAATTACAGCCAGCATAGCTCTCTGATGCATATATAAACCTTACGAATGTGCCTTGACGTAAACTAAAAAATTATATCACACTGACAGGCAAAAGTAGTAAGTATTTATTTATTAAATTTTACAGTAATTTATAAAAGCCTCCAGAAGCAAAAAAAAATAATAGAGTAATGCACGTCACAATTTTTAGTCTTGCAAAAATATGAAGTTTTGCACTAGTAGATGTGAGCATACTTTTTAGCAACAAGTGCATAAATGCAGACGCAAAATAACAGACGACATCTTTTTTAAGAGTTTATTTTCGTTTGCCTGCTAAATAATCTATTATTTTTTGAATTTTGCACTATGACAATTTTTTATACTTTTTGAATTTTAATTTGTTTTATTATTTTAGGCATTAATTTTTTCACGTCAAAAGTTGCATTCTTGCGAAAACCAAAATTGCTAACACGAAATACCGTATATACAATTATTTTTACAAAGCTATAGTCCTGAACAGGGATCGTAACAGTTATTCCTTTTTTCATAAAAGCCAGATGATAACAGTTATTTTTTGATTTTTATTTTTTTGAACAAAAATAACAGTTATTTTCTGAGTTTTATTTTTTTGAACAAAAATAACAGTTATTTTCTGAGTTTTATTTTTTCGATCAAAAATAACAGTTATTTTATGATTTTTATTTTTTTTGAACAATAATAATAGTTATATTTTGATTTTTATTTTTTCGAGCAAAAATAAAAGTTATTCTTTATAGAAATGTACGTGTTATTATTATTTGGTTGACTGTAAATATTTATAAGATATCCCAATGATGTTAACACATTTAAATAAATATTTAAAGAAATCTCAATAATTATAACTCTCACATTTCTGTAAATAATAACTTTTATTTATGCTCGAAAAGATAAAAATCAAAAAATTACTGTTATTTTTGATTGAAAAAATAAAAAACAAAAAATAACTGTTATTTTTGATCGAAAAAATAAAAATCAAAAAATAACTGTTATTTTTGCTCAAAAAAATAAAAATCAAAACTTTAAAAATCATAATATTTTATCATAGAAAAGTTCATAAGGATCAATATGTTATACTTGAATCAGTTTGCCAGTTTTTACTTCTATATGCTTTTTTTGTTTTAAAATTTCAAAATAACTGTTATTTTCGGTCCCTGGTCCTGAATATATTTTTAAAGTTAAACAATTCATATTTGAAAAAATTAAATTAATTGGATTAACTAATACTCCAAAATATTAAAATAAAAAGAAAAGAAAAAAGTTGTAAAATCCAATATAAGTAGCAAATAAGAAAAAACAATTTTATACATTGCAAATACATATAATGAATTAACTCATATTTAAAAAAAGATCCACATCAACAAAAAAAAAAAGCAAGCAGTATTATAGATCTTTACAAATATTAGTAAGTAATAACCAGAGAAGACAAAAAAAAGCAAAAAACAAAGTGTTTACAGCAAAAAAAATATATAAAAAAAGCACAAAAATTTAGAAAAAAAGCGGCAAAAAAAGCATTTTTATTTTTTTAATATATACATTTAAATATAAAAAATTACAGTTATTCTATTTCTTCAGATTCGTGAAAACAGTTACAATAACCAATCATGTGGGCTTTTATATTTGTAAACGTCATTTTTCTTCGTCTTTCTGTTAAAAGTGAATTGTATAAGTAGAAACTTCTTTGCACGTCAATGGATGTTGTTGGAGCAAATTTATATTTCAAAATTACATTTCGTCATCAGGTTTAGCACCAGTTTGAAGAATGCTGTTTATTTGTAAAATTTGTTTGAACCCCGGATTTCTGCATTAAATTTCTTCATATATATTTTTTCATGTAGATTCTCAAGAGCTTTTCGTACATTTGACACAATATTTACACTTTCGTGAATAGCTAACCCAACTGTTTGTAGCTTTTTTTATAGCTTCCGTATACATTTGAGGTATGTATTTACCTCGAATAGAACTTTTGCTTGGAACTGAAAAATTGGCGTACTTTTGAAAGATGTTTTTGAAACTGGGATGGCTTACTTTTTTTACTGGTATATTGGTCTCCAACAAAAATTTACATATATCGTCGTGAAATATTAGCAGTAATAGTAACATGAAATTCCGTTATAAGTTTTTGTGGACGATTTTCTTGGCAAGCAGCTAATTTGTGTTTTTTGTACTAAAATGTTGCTCCACATTGCACTTCTTTTCGCTATTAATTTTACTCGAACACACATTACAAAAAAGCCAATCTTTTTCAACTTTAAAAACTTCAGGATACAATTTTACCATTTTTAGCAAAAATAACATATCTGTCTTTTCTTTCGGCATTTTTTTTTATTATTTTTTCGTTCACAACGGCCGGCTTACTTATTTTGTTTTAAACTCAAATAAGTAACATGGCTGTTTTTTTTGGGATGGTAAGTTTATTAATTTTAGTTGTAATAAAGCGCCCAAAAACGTTGAGTCCACAACATATTTTTGTTTTAACCCAGAAAAAAGTTGTCAATTATTTTTTTTCTCATGTTTTCTCAAAAAAATATTTTTACGTAAAAATTATGTTAAAAAAACTATTTTAAAGCAAAAACATAGGAAAAAAGCAAAATAAGCACCATAATAACAAAAACAGCAAAAAAAGCAAATATGGGCAAAAACAGCAAAAAAGAAGCAAAACAGCAAAAAAAGCAAATTGGTCTTCTCTGGTAATAACTTTATTAAGCTAAGGTCAAAAGCTGAAAATGTTTCAATAGTCTGACGGAATTAGAAAAACAGACGAAGTTCATAAGCTAACAGGTTCCAGTAACGAGCTACGCTTAAAACAAAGGAACGTTCAAACACTGAATTTCTAAAGGCACGCATCGGCACACAATATTATTGAATACTCGAAAATGATCTAAACAGTCCGAGCTTATGGTGGACATAAATTTGATGAATTTGAACTCGAAAATATGTAAACATATGTTATTCTATAGAAGAAGTCCAGTACTCTGTAGCTATACACTAAATCAGAGGTTTTCAACCTTTTTGAAACCACGGCCACAAAATGATTTTCAGAAAATCTGGCGACCCCTTAACGTTTTTGCTCTCAAAGTTTGAAAATATTATTCAATGAAAATAAAACAAAAACATTAGAGTTTGTTAAAACCCGTAAAAATGTGAAACCGCGGTTTCGGTTTTAAAATGATAAAACCGGTCGGTTTCGGTTCGGTTTTCAATATCCAAGTAAAACTACACACATATGTATATATTTTTTGTATGTAATACAATTTTTTTATTTGTTTCAATTTAGGTACTTTTATTGAAAAAGAAACATTTGTTCTTCTTAGTACTTATTTTAAGTTTAAAGAATTTTGAAATACCTTGCCATTGTTTTAGGCTGTTATGTACAAATTTTTTATTCCTACCATGATAAAAAGCGCTGCAAAAATTAAAAAAAGAACTATACTGATAATTCGAAAGAGCTGCTAGTTAATGGTGATTGCTGTTAATACCCAGCAATCACCATTCATAACTAACTGCGTTGAGTTCGCCGATCTTGCCAATAATTTAAAAGAAAATTTATGGTAGCTGGCCGCGGACAGTATGCTCAAAATGGAATATTTATCTCAAAATAATTCTACATTTTGGCTAAAGCGATAGGCAGAGTACCCTGAGCTAGGTAAGAAAGCACTTAAAATATTAATTCAATTTTCAACATCTTATCTGTGCGAAATGACTTTTTCACAAATGGTGAACATTAAAACAAACAAAAAAAGGAATATATTAAATTTAGAAAATGATTTGATTGTTTGCGTGTCGCAATAACAACCACGTTTTTCGCATTTAACTAAAAATAAGCAAGTACAATTATGTTCTTGAGTTAAAATTTTTTTTATGTTTATGAATTAAAAAAATTAAAATTAAAGTTTTTAGCATTTAATTAAAAATAAGCAAGCCCAGCGTTCGCTTTTATATAAGTACTTTTATGTTTCTGAATTAAAATTTGTTTTAGGTTTTTAAATTAAAAAAAGAAAAATCGATGTATTTTATTTAAATCAGCTCGCGACCCCCGAGAAAGGTTGCCGAGACCCCCCAGGGGGTCGCGACCCACCGGTTGAAAACCATTGCACTAAATAATTATCAACTTAAAAGAGTAGAGACATTCCTTGATCTGGGTATTTTACTTGATCATAAATTGTGTTTTAATGCGCACATATAGCAGACTATCAACAAGGCCAAAGGTGTCCTTGGATTTATCAAACGTTGGGGGAAGGAGTTTGACGATCCCTATGTAATGAAACAGTTATGAGGGAGATCGATTATTCGACTTTTTTCAAAAACCGGTTATCGCATATTTCGTATAGTTGTTGTTTTAAAACCCCGGTTTTCGGTTAAGCATTTTTAAAATAACCGGTTAAACGGTTTTAAATCAAACACATAAAAACACAAATATCAAATAATTTTTTGATATAAAACTTTAATTTAAATAAAAACAAAACAATTCACAGAGGTAAGGAACCAACAAAATACATAGAAATGACTTAAGGTATGTTCAGACCGAACAAATATTTGACGATAGAATCCAAGGAAAGTGTGACCAGTATGTTGATAAAACTTTAGCTTTATTTTTAATAATTTCTATTTATTTACTAAACCTTATGTGTAAGAAGCCTGCATTAAAATCCAAATATAAATATACCTCCGTATGAAAGCCATTTAAAACTAATTAATCTTCCAGTCTTAAAAAATCGGAGGATATATATGAACATCCCCTTCATGCTAAATTTGTTAAACGGTAAAATTAACTCAGAATTCTATTCTGTCTATTTTTTCTCCATTTTTTTAAATTTTCGTGAAAATTCAATTTTTCGTATGGGGACCATATAAAGGGTTGGAGATAGAGGATAAGTTTTTATTAGAGAAATATTGGGGATCCAAATATAATGGGGGTTGTTCATACACTTAATACACGGGCGTTTTTCGCTCCATTTATCCCGAATTTCATTCTCACATATTTCAATGCGCGTGCGGCACGGTAATTTTCAACCGATCGAGCTCATATTTTTACCAAATTTATTTTTACCCTAACCTAACACAGAACTGGGCTACGATTTTGAAACAGATAACTTTTTAAATTCTCCCTTAATTGAAGGTACACTCTAATATGTACATCTTAGACTGCAATACTTTCGGTCTAATTATGTATATTTTTATTGTATCTACAGAATAAGCTCCTAATTTAACAACTTTTATACATATATTGATTTCACTGATCATATTGGCGTCAAAAATAACTTCTCAAATGTCTTAAGATAAATTTAATGCAAAATGTTTCCTTTTATGTTATGTACTAAAATATCTAGAATTATTTAGTTTGAGTATATTAGCCAGTAAGAAATATAGGTTTCATTATCTATATATATAAAATTGTAACGTTACTGACTGACTGACTGACTGACTGACTGATTTATCATTGCACAGCCTAAGCGCCTGAAGCTAAAAACTTGAAATTTGGACCAGGGGTTGGTCTCTCCCCAAATCGATCCACTAAGACGGGATTTTTGGAAATTCGAATGTTTAGGGGGTAAAAAAAGGGCAAAAACGGGTAAATTCGGTACCCTTATATCTCTAAAACTAAAAGAGATACAAAAAAAATTTAATACTTATCGTTGTTCTTTAGAAAAATAAGCGGACAGGTGTCTGGTACTTTTTGGAAATTCAGCCCTTTAACGGAGCAAACGGGTAAAACCTGTATTTTGGTACTTTTTTGTCACCCCATCTATATTTTAAACACATAAACATAGAAATAAGGGTTATATCACATTTGAAACTTATCTAAAAAATCCAGATACGAGTTTGGTACTTTTTCGAAATTCGGACGTTTAAGGGGTAAAAAGCGTAACTATTTTTGGTACTTTTTTTATAAAACTTTTTTTCTTTATTTATTGACATAAACGTATTAAATTATGGGCTGCCACTACAATATTGAAATTTTTCATGCTTCAATGGGGAGAAAAAAAGTACCAAAAAGGGGAAATACGGAGTAAACGGGTAAAATCTGTATTTTGGTACTTTTTTGTCACCCCATATATCTTTTAAACTAATAAACATAGAATTAAGGGTTATATCACATTTGAAACTTATCTAAAAAATCCAAATACAAATTTGGTACTTTTTTGAAATTCGGACGTTTAGGGGGTAAAAACCGTTACTATTTTTGGTACTTTTTTACAAAACATTTTTTTTATTCATTGACATATACGTATTAAATTATGGGCTCCTACTACAATATTGAAATTTTTTATGCTTCAATGGGGAGAAAAAAGTACCAAAAAGGAGAAATACGGGAAATTTTATTTCTTACTCTAGGTTTTTGGTTCCACAACTGACAATTTTTTTAATTATCGTTAATATTGGACCTAGAAACATAAACTTCAACATGCAATGTCCTGAGTGGATAAGAACCTCTGAGGGTACTTTTTGTTATTTTTTGATCTTTAACTGGTACTTTTTTATTTTCGTTAATATTGGATCTACAAACATAAAATTAAAAATGCAATGTCCTGAGTGAATGAGAATCTGTAAGAGTGGGTTTTTCGTACTTTTTTGTACTTTATTTTGTGCTTTTATTGTTGTTCATTAAATAAAAAAGAGAGCAGGTGTCTGGTACTATTTCGAAATTCGGCTCTTTTAGGGAGTAAAAGTGTAAAACCTGAATTTTGGTTATTTTTTGTCCGCCATCTACCGTTTAAATCAATGCACATAGAAATACAAATTATATAAAATTCGTAACTTATCTAAAAAATGCCAAGTTAAAATTTTGTACTTTTTCTGAATTCGAACGTTTAAGGGGTAAAAATCTTACGCAATTTTGTTACTTTTTCCAAGATATTTTTTCTTCATCTATTTATTTTCATCGCACAGCCTTAACGCCTGAAGCTAAAAAGTTGACATTTGGACCTGATGCAGGCCTCGCCAAATCGATCACGCTGACCTCATATCTGCTAAGCTAAAGGAGATACAA
This sequence comes from Pollenia amentaria, assembly GCA_943735925.1. Taxonomy (NCBI): domain Eukaryota; kingdom Metazoa; phylum Arthropoda; class Insecta; order Diptera; family Polleniidae; genus Pollenia; species Pollenia amentaria. The sequence goes on along the minus strand of OX031008.1, from coordinate 188,986,293 downwards.
AAAAATTTAATACTTATTGTGGTTCAATAAAAAAAAGGCGGTGAAAACGGAAATTCGCTAACCTCATATCTGCTAAACTAAAAGGGATACCAAAAAATGTAAACCTATTATTGTTCATTAAAAATAAGCGGACAGGTGTTTAGCACTTTTTTGAAATAAGGAGTAAACGGATAAAAAATGAATTTTAAAACTTTTTTGCTATACCATCTATATTTTAAACCAATAAACATTAAAATAAAAAATATATCACATTCGTAACTTATCTAAAAAGTACAAATTTGATGCGTTTCGAAATTCGAACGTTTAAGGGGTGAAAATCGTACCTAATTCTGTTATTTTTTTCAAAACATTTTTCTTCATCTACCAATATAACATAAAATTGTAAAGTTACTGCATGATTCATCATCGCACGACCTAAACGCCTGAACTAAAATGCTGAAATTTGCCCGGGAGGTTGGCCTCTCGCGAAATCGATTACCTATGATGGGAGTTTTGGAAATTTTTATGGTTAGAGGGTAAAAAAGGTTAAAATGGGAAATTCCCTAACCTGATGTTCATTAAAATAGTAAGCGGTTAGGTGTCTGGTACTTTTTTGAAATTAGACCCTTTTGGGGAGCAAACCTGTATCTTAAAACTTTTTTCCGATTTATCGTTATTTTGCCGATTTTTTTCTCTAAATTATCAAAGTGCCTATTTACCGATTTTTTGATAAAAACTTAAAACACGGTAGCTTTTGGTTTGTTTTATATACATTTTTAATTTTGGGTAACTTGTAACGTTACAAAGAGACAACTGTTATTAATTCAGCGCTTATACTTAAGGAAAAATGGGTTAGATTTATTCCATATATGTATGTACATAGGTAGAGTTTGTCTAACCCATCACACACACACATTTTGAAAAATATTCAACTAGCTATAAAGAATAAAAGAATTAACTCCAAATGAAAGAAAAAAACTTAACGGTTTTTTGACCGAAGCTAAAAGAAGAAATAATTTATTTTTCTAAAGGAAAAAGGTATTATTACTTACAAAAGAGTAAAGTAGAGCTTAATTTATATTCTTTGTCAATGTAAATATTTAATTTTATAGGATTATATGCAATTGAGGATAAGGCTTATACCTCCGGTAGCCCATTTAATTTAAGAAAGTAAAGTAAATATTCAAGTTTTTTTGCAAAAAGAAAATCAGATTTAAAATGCGAGAATTCTTCAACCTTAAAAATCAAATTTCGATATCCACTGAAAAATTAATCTTTGCAAAGAATTATTTTTTTTAAAGATTATTTCAAATTTAATAATTCGATTTTTATGCTTATATTTAAAGTTATTTAATAACAGTGTCAAACTCATATATGTATAATAATAAAAAAATTAAAACAAAAACTTTTTATATCCATAAAAACAATTAACCAGGAATGGTGGCAGTTATAACTGGTATCACTGTACGTAAAGTTGAGGTTGCAGTTTTGAAGATAAATTGCTGAAATTTGGTACAAAGGCTCTAATTGTCCTAAGGAACAAGCATATTGTCATTGGTGAGAATTTTGACATGAATCTTAACTTCATAAAATAATGGCGTGGTCCATGATTGCCCATGGGTCCCTAACCTACACTCTTGAAAATTTATCTCTCTACACACTATGTTGTGGAGCATCGTAGGGTCGGGCATGCAGACTACTTTCTTATTTGTTTGTAATGGATAATTGCAACCAAAAAAATAAATTATTTGTTTATAATGGAAAAATAAATGCTTTTTTACAATACATATTTTTAACCGAAAAATTTTTTGGTTGAAATAATGGTTATCAATAACAAAAAAAAAAAATTGTTACTTTAATTGGCTACGATAACTCAAATAAAATATATGTAGCGATAATGGTTAAAAATTCCCAACTGGAAATAAAGGAATTTTTCTCATAGCCTTTCAAAAAAATAATAATTATTATTATTTTCAGTCCCGGAGTTATTTTGTGAATTAAAAACAAAAAAGTCCTTTTTAAACAGTTATCTCTTTAACGTAAATATAAAAGGTCAAATTAAACTCTTAAAAAGGGAGTTCGATTTAGCCGTCATAAATTAAAACTCAGTTGAGGAATAAAAGATCGACACTCAAAGCTTGCCGCTGGTCAGATCTTTACAATTTGTATAGCAGTATTATCTAATCAGCTTGTGCTGCAATTAAATTGTCATTAAAAAAAGAAGAAAAACAAAATGAGTGTTATTATCAGTGTAGCCAGTGAAATTTCGAGAAAGATACATTTTAGTTTCCAAAATGATACATATTGGAAAACATTTGAAAATCCATTTTTAACGTTTAACATTTATTAACATAACATTTTTATCACATAGCTAATGAATATTATAAAGAAAATGATATCATATACATTAATTTTTATATTTATTTAAGTCATAAATATTAGGTATGTAAATTTAAAAATACAGTAAGCAAACTTTAAAATTTATTATATGTAACTATCTTTGGATGTTATCAAAACAAATTCATTTTTGTTAAAATTAATATACGAGTTAGGGCGTTTATACTAAGGCGATTATATCAAAAAGTTCATATATATTTTTCTTCTAAAATTTCATCTTAACACACATACACAAGAATAAGCAACCGACAGAAGAACTTAGAAAACCTAACAACAAAATACATGTTATTTTTGTATTTAGTTGTCACTGTTTTTTTAGAATTCATAACGAAATGATAACTTTAATAAACTTTGTCAGAGTATGAAAGTTTAAAATTTGATTTCTGTATATTTTGCGCACAGATTCAAAAGATACGAAAAATATCAGGATTTTACATAGTACCTGAAGTCATCAAAAGATACGAAAATTTTTTCTTTCGTATCCTAATGGCATCACTGGTTATTAAAGACGTAAAAATATAAATCCTTAAGAGTTTTATTTGTTGACAGCCAAGTGAGTTTTATTTTAGGCTGAAAGCTCCTCAAGTTTTATCTTATTTTTTTTAGAGAGAAAACTCTACTTTTATTGTTTAATCCGAACTTTTATATTTTCGTTGAAAAATTAGTCTTAACTGTGGAGTTAGGGATGGTTTTTTCTAGATCACCATAGATTCTGAAAGAGCACTTTAATACGAATCTATTGTTATATGACAGTATGTCTCCGTTGGCTCTATATTAATATTTAATATTTATTTATAAAACGTTTATTTGTATTGATTTTTATGTTAAAAGCATTAGGTAATGGTAAATTGTTGCTTTGTTATTTTTTGTCATTAAAATATGTTTTATTGTGGTTAAAAAAGGTATTTTTAATATGCCGATTTTTTTAAATTAAATTGCCGATTTGTTTTTGATGATATGCAGATTTCTTACCAAAACCATCTGGCACCCCTGGTTGAGATCGTATATAAATTTTTATAAGCTCTGTTATTTGCATCAACTCTCCAACAATATTTGAAAATACAACAGATAACTATAAGTATTGTTAAAATACCATGGTGACAACAGATATTTGTGAGCAAAAAAAAAAGGTTATGATATACTCAATCCAATACCATAATCAACTGGTTTGGGTTTTTAGGATATGGTGAGTGGACAAAAGCAAAACCATACAATATCAGTTACACTCATTCTCTCATTTATATCCATAGTAAAGGGTACATATCTGGTGTATCTGTTTTGACAATACTTTATGGTGCACTCGTGCAGGTCTTTACTATCTATTAAACCAATAAACATTGAAATAAAAAAATTTCACATTCGTAACGTATCTAAAAAATACAAATAAAAATTTTCGAAATACGAACGTTTAGAGGTACAAATCGTTCCTTTACAAAGTAGCGGGTTTAAACCTAGAAACACAAACTTTGGCGTAAAAATATGTCCACATAAGAAAAAGGGGCGCTAACGAAGTAGCGGGTTTAATGCTAGTTATTAAGTAAATAAATAAATAAACAACTTTATTGTAATCACGAGCCTTAACCACTATTGATTGTTAAACCAAATATTTTTTCACAAATTTAAAGTTTTATATTTTAGAAAATAAAATAGACTGCGCCTTAAAAGTTAACTATTCTGAAAGGTTATTAATTTTCTATTTATAAAAAGGTTTTTGCATATATTAGAATTAGTGTTTTAAAAACACAAGCTTAAACCTAAGTTCATTATTTTATACAAAAATTATATGACCATTATTATTTGGTACAGTGTATTAATTCATCTTCAATTGGAAAGAATAATTAGATTATGAATAAATAATTCAAATGTGCCGATATAATTAAAGTTAAGCAATATCAGAAAGCAAAAAAGTGCAATTTTTTATCATGGTTTTATTTTAATTTTGACAATAAAGCGTGGTAGCCAGTTGGAAAAGAAATTCGAATTCGAATTGTTAATAAATTAAAATCGGGCAGCAGCTATAGCGAAACATCGACTAAAATTATCTTGCCGAATCAATTGTAAAAAGTATCGTTAAAAAAATAAAAAAGTAAAAATTGTTGCAATATCATCAAAAAAAGAGGACCGGTCTTCAAAATAAGTTGTAGCAACAAAGTAGCTTTAGCGGATATAATTAAACAAAATCGACGGATCATTTTTGGATAAAAAACCCTAGCCATGGGTAAGAGGAACGTTCTTCTGTACAAAGGAAATATGACTATTGGCAACGAATCTAAGTTTGATGTAGGTATGTGTCGGTTATGCTTTGAAAACAGTTTTTCGTAAAAGCAAAGAAAAGGAATATTAATAAATGTTTATTTTTGTTTATTTTTGTTTTTAATATTTATTTATTTATTTTCAATATCTTCTATATATATAAAAGAAAGTGGCGTTAGATACTACGATTATAACTAAAGTACGGCTGGACCGATTTCGATGATTCGTACCAATTCGGAATGGTCTCTGACCAAGTAAGAAGAATAGCAAAAAAAAAATCTAAAATAGGTGGCGCCATTGAAAATTACTCAGTATGAATTAAATCGTAAACTCTGCATTTGACGATGCTATGATCTTTAGCAAAGTTGTTGAGCATGAGCCGGCGAAAATGACTCGAAATGAGTTAAATCATAAACTGTGCATTTGATGATGCTATGATCTTTAGCACAGCTGTTGAGCATTAGCATACAAAGGTTTCTAGGTTGGTATGACCAATTTCCGAAAGGCGGCACCATTGAAAATTACTCAAAATAAATTATATCATTTGATCATGCTATGGTCTTTAGTAAAGTTGTTGCGCATGAGCCGGCAGAGGTTTCTATGTTGGTATGAACAATTTCCGACAAGAAGTGCCATTGAAAATGAATCAAATCGTAAGCTATGCAATTGATCATGCTTTGATCTGTATCAATGTAGTTGTGAATGAGCCGACGGAGGTTTCTAAATTAATGTGATTTCATTGAGTGTTTGTGGCCTAAATTTGGAGAACGACTGTTTTTCACACGGTCAACTCTATGTCGCATGTTCCCATTTTCGCACCTGACAACAAAACGAAAAATATTGTTTATCACAAAGTGCTTCAATGATATTCTCTTAGTTTACTTATAATTCACATTTTCATACTTTTTTTTTTTTTTTTTTTTTTTTTTTTTTTTTGTAAATAAAGATAAATTATCTGCACCGAATATTACCTGTACCTGATTCTGTATTTTAAATATAGATAAAAACAATACTTCTCTAAGCAAAAAAAACTTTTGCCGGGTCAGCTAGTATTTAAATAAATATTAAAAAGACCTAGAGCTTAAACAAAAATAAACATTTATTAAATTAAATAAGGTCAAATAAAAACTAAATATGAAAAGGAATATTGTTAAGAATACTTTAAGTGTTCTGTTATGTCTCTAGTTAGTCGCATGGCTAGCTTTCACTAGCACATTTTACGGGTTTTCCAATTATTTCCGACCACCTTGAGACACTTGATGTGCCCAACAGTGCTCCGACGGTTTTGTTTAATTATAGTCGCTAAAGCTCCTTTGTTGCCAAATAACCAAATAATTTTTTTTTATCTCTAAGTACGTATGTAGTAACGTTATGTATACATACCTATTATTATATTTGCCGTAACAATACCCAGATAAGGCTTTTGATTAATATGTGCAAATTTTACTTAACATCTTACCAATTGACACAATATTTCTAAACTAGTAATTCCATAAAAAAGATAAGATAAAAATACCTATAAATGCACAAAATAATGGCCGAAAATTTCAATTTGCAAAAAGTTTCTATTGCGAAAAATGCTGGTTTATGATAAAGAACAAAGTACCAACTTACATATTTGTACTTTTAAATCTTGTTTTATTTTATTTGAGTACCCACAGTTTAATTGGTTCTTCTGAATAGCAGTTAAATTTTTTTTAAACCGAAAACAAAAAAATAATTTAAACTAATAAAACCGGCCTTGTAAAAACCGATGTAACACCGCTATGTACTGGTTTAACTATTAGTAATCCATGAGTCAAATTTTTCAGCTAGCATGACTATTTTTAACTTTATATAAAAAACGATAAGTAGGTACCTATGTATAGGTATACAAAATTACAATTGTTGTGTAATGCCCTTTCGTTTATAATAATTAATAAATTCATTACTAAAATTTGTTAAATAAAAAAAGCTTTTTGACCGTTATAACGACAAAATATCGCGACCTTCATACAACAATTATTGAACCTTAAGGTTCTATCTTACATGTAGTTTAGGTGCAAATAAAACCTTGTGGTACTTAGGCTGCGATATGGCTTTAAATTACTGGGTTATAATGTTAATTAAAAAATGTAGAGATTTAAATTTTAATAAGAATTCGTAGTACAATATTTTCGTATGCACCACATTTTTTCTTTTTTAATTATTTACTTTTGAATGTTAATTGCATAAATTTTAACCCCCCCATTCCCCTCCACACCCCCTTATTCATAATAAATAGAACAGGTTTATTAAACAAATTTTAATTAACATGTTTTATCTTTTATAAATAAGGTCGGAAATAAATATCAAAAAAAAAAAAAATAATCACTTTTTATCAAAAAAAGAACCTAGTGCCCTAATTAATATCTATCTTAAACTTTTCATAAGAATAAAATTTATGTTTATAAAAGGAATTTTCTATGAAAAATTGTTTTATAAATTTGTTATAAATCAAAATTATATTTTATGCCTAAGGGTGAAAAATATAAACTTACCGTTTCAGACACTTCAGATTGATTTGTTAATACTTATGTACACACAAAATAATACGGGCAGGCAATGACTGCTGCACTTGTCTTTTTATGTAAACAAACACGAAATTTCCTTTCCTTTTGTTTTGGGATAGAAATGCTTAATTTTTTAAACGGTATATTATGAATAATATGATGGACGGTTTGCTAGTGGAGTGTTGCATGGAGCCTATGAAAAAAGCTACAAAACAAAATAAAAATAAACAATATGTTGCTTTTTGTGTACAGTTTAATTTTAGTGCATATTTGTTTCTCCTTTCTAATGATGCATTGTTTAATTTCTTATGATTGTAAAAGCTTTTCTTTATTTTTTAAATTTATTTGTATAATACTTGAGCTATATTTTGTGTTTATAGAGTAAACGGTAACGCCCGGCTGTTCTAATTAATATAAAATTCGTTTTTTAACACTTGTCTGAACATTTTTCTATATGAACTTTGTTTTTGTTGGTTATATGGTCACAAGCTAGCTACCAATTTGATCGATTTTTCACTTTTACGTTTTTTTTTTTAATTTGTTTCCCACTCGCACTTTGTATATGCAATTTTTTTCTTTTGCTTTGGCCGGGCTAATGAACTTTGTAATGGGATAATGTACGATACATTTAGTTTAAAGTTGCTCACATAGTTTACTTTTAATAAATATAATGGTAACTGTATACAAGCTAATTTTAAATTATTATTCTCTTATTTTTATTTAAATTTCTTTAACAAGAAATTTGCTACACCACGGCTCAAAATGTATTTACAAAGTGGCCTCACTACTACAACAATGCAACAAAAGAAAAAACAACAGGCATTTTGTTGCTAGAATTGTGACGGCAAATGTCAAAATAAGCCAATTCGCCTTGATTTGAATGTTAACAAAAAGCCAATTCGCCTATTTTTGCTGTCAAAATAGCCAATTTGCTTTAAAAAAATGACAGAAAATTCAATATGGCTTAATGCATGATGGTGCAGTATTGCCATATTTGTTTTAAAAAAACTGACAATTTCCACAAAAAAAAATCTGTTTTTATGGGAAAACCTGCACCTTAAGGATTGTTTACACCATCACACATTTCTTACGTATTTAATAATACTTTGTGAGATACAAATCTAATAAGTTTTGTTGTGACTGTCATGCTTTTATTAAAATGCAACCCTGATCCAATGAAAAGCTTAGAAAATTTTCAAAAAACGATGAAGTCGTATGGAATGTCAAATTTTTTTTTTTCGCAATAATTGTCATTTTCATAACACATTGCATTCACACTATCACACATTTACATATTACTGGAGTTTTTGACATGTATTAATACAAAGTATAATAGTGTTAACTAGCCTTTAGTCCTCATCCACATTATGTAACATTTGCTGCGAAACATTTGAGTTTGATGATAAAAGGGGAAAGACGAAACGTGGTCTTTGTTTTGTGTACGAGCAGTTTTTGTGAATTTGTTATTGAAAGAGAAAAGGCATACAAATTGTTTAAAAGCTGCAAAACAAAGGTTTATTGTATTGACACCAATGCAGTTTCAAAAGAGAATTGAAGACAGTTTCTGTAGAAAATGTTTCTTAATATGTACGAGGACTTAAAAAACTTGAAAAAAAAAATTAAAAACGTTGGCTGTTGATACCATAGTGCACTAAGTTTGCAGTTTCAACTCACAGCTAGTGATAGTGCAAAATTATTGCAATCATTTTGTTGATGTTGAGTGATGAATTTAAAAATAGCAGCCTCACTAAACATGAGTGATTGTGATGGTAAAAAATGTTGCACTCAAAAAAAAATTGTTTGATTTAAGAAAATGCAATAATAAGTTTATTGCAACTTTTTTGTTCTTAACTCGTTCGAGTGCCACTTAAAATATTGCACTAAATTTACAAACAAAAAACTTATTTTTTCATGACTAAAACCAATAATTATTCCATTATTAACAAAATGTCATGTTGTTTAACTTCCTCTGCTTATGCATATCATTACAAGAATCAAAAACTATGCGCATACATAATTACATTTCTTAAATTTTAGTGAGAGTCTGTTTATATGCAGCTTTTTTGATTGCGAGTTCAAATTTTGCAATATTTGAATTGAGTGCAGATTTTTGCATTCAATCTTCGTTTAGTGATAGTGAAAAAATTTGCAATATCACAAATTTCTTGTAGTGGTAGTTAAAAAAATAGCAATTATCACTAAAGCTGGTAAAAAAGAGTGCAAACTAATTTTTTTGCAGTTTTATTTAGTAATGATTTAAATCAGCAGTGCACTATCCCCAACTATGGTTGATACACACTTGGTTTGCATAAAATATTATTTATTTTTTAAATTCGGAAATGGTTCTGATGTACATTTTAAATTTTACATGAGAGCACGAGTTATAACTTTGTTGCATTAGAATAAATGTATTTTTATTATAAGATTCTTAGCTTTTATCCGATTTCGGCTCATTATGACTAAAAATTTTTGTAATCAACAACTGGACTATACAATTAATTTATAAGACCCTTGATTTTGTAATTACATGTGAGAAAAAACATATTTATTAAAGGAAAAAAATTGTCAAAAAACAAAAATATTTCAGAAAATCTTAGATATAATATAACTTAGCTATTTTTTTAACCGGGTCACGCCTTAAAGAGAAGTATAACTACATCGGTGTATGCAATGAATCATATCAATATGGTTTCCCGTTACTTTTACGACAATAACTACATATAATAATAGCTTAAGAAAAAAACTTGCAAAAACTATAATTTCTTTAGGCCTGTGTAATTAAATGCTTCTTTGTATTATTCGAATAAAATTGATTAAAAACACGGGGTTTGAAGTAAGAACTGCAAAAAAAAAGATATATCGGCACATTTGGCAACACTGAGATGGTGTGTTGTATTTTTATTGTCGATGATACAATTGAAAATTTAACAAATGACTACAACAAGTTAAAATACCAAATAAATTCTACTTGGAAGCATGTTGCCTGCTGTCGTTGTTTTTGGATCAGGTGTAGTTGCAAAAGTATCGATACAAATTTGGAAACTTCACCTAATACCGTTCATCAGATATAAAGAAATCTATTTTGTGCCACTGTTGCATATAATTTTTATTTAATCATTTATACAATAACAGATATACAATAAAGTAGTATAACTTTACTTACAAAGAGACAAGAATAAAGACAGTCAAAAGAGGGACAAAATTCGACTTTAAGGCGGCGATACACTATCCTATTCAGTCGTACGATTTGCCAAAAAAAATCGTGTGACTAATAAAGAATGATAGTGTGGCTTCATAATGAATTGAGTGACAGATTGTGGGATAGTGCGGCATTGACAGCAGATTTGGCAAACATTTTTTAATGTCGGGTAGAATTGCATCAGATTTTCGTGTGAATGAATCGTACGATTGTGTAGGATAGTGAATACTGGCCTTTAGTCGCATAACGGTAACGCTGGCTATACGGCGAAAATGGATGTAAATAAACAAGAAAATTGACAGTTGCCGTCACACCGAGGCGAAAAACACTGTGACCAGCTGGCTTTCTGAGGCCACCTCCTTATTCCATCATGACCACGGCTGAAGGTATCGAGAGCACAGAACATAATCGAATGACAAGTATGTAAAAAACAGAGATGTGTTCTATTGTAATCAAAAAAGAAGAAAGTGACAAGAGAAAAAGCGAAAAAGTAGTGCCAAAACCCATTAAAAGTGCTGCAGTCATCGTCCAGACTTACAATTTTTGTTGCAGCAATTCTTGAGTTTATGTTTTGTGTTGGTATTCTCATATTTTTTAACTTAATGAAGGTGTATTTGTATGTCCGCTTTTACAACGTTGAAATTGAAATGCAGACATTCTAAGGGTCTTCATGATATCGCTTAGAATTGCCATTTGTGCAAATGGGCAATCTTGCAAAACTCGTTTCAGGAAGACCCTGTTTAATTTTTGCAATATATGTCAGTCTGTAGGAAACTTCAATATAAAAATAAATAAAAATTATAAAAATAAAAGTTGGTGGGCAAATTTATGAAGTTTGTGTAAATGAATTCTCATACAATTTTTGACACTTCATAAGCGAGGCGTAAAATGCACAATATGCACATATTGCGAGAATTTTAAGCGATTTCATGAAAACTCCAAGGCCTATCCAATAGGTCTGCGCAAGGAGCCAGATGTTTATTTTGATAATTTCCTTAGGCTGTAAAAAGGTGGTTACATTTTGCTTATAAATATATAATTTTGTTTACGATTTTGGTTTTTTGCCGCACGTTTGCATGCAAGTTTTCCTTTTGTTATCCCTATATAGAAGTAAGATTTTGACAACGGCGAGGAATTTTACACAAACAAAATGCCTGCTGTTTTTTGTTTCGTTGCAGCGGTGGGTCGACCTATTGGATAGACATTGGAAAACTCTTACTTTATTTAGTCCTCGTCCATTGTATGAAACATTTGCTGCGAAACATTTGAGTTTGTTGGTGAAAGGGGAAATACGAATGAAAGAGTGTACTAGGTTTAGTGTACCAGCAGATTTTGTGAGTTTGTTTTTGAATGGAGAAGAAGGAAGGGACAAGGCATACAAAATACTTAAATGCACACCACAACAGTGAAGAAGGTATGATGCGGTTGTGCGGAAATTTGTAGCACTTTAAAATATTACGCCAATACTCACCTTTTAGTATACCGATTGACTTAGAATCAATTTTTGATACGATCTAACTATGTCCGTCCGGCCGGCTGGCTGTCCATAAAAAATTTGTGCGCAAAGTACAATTTCGCAATTTTGAAGATAATTTGATCAAATTCGATACATAGTTTAAAATAGTCACAAGGACCACCCTACAGACAATGATGGGAATCGGTATATAAGTTCACATAGTCCCCATACAAGCTTCTTTCCGATTTAGAATGGACAAGCTTCTTAGTCCAAATTAAATGTATTGCAATCTAAATCTTAGCAAATTTTATTAGGATCGTCCATATTTGACCATGGCTCCCATCAAAATACCACTCCCGAAAATAGCTTTTAAAGCCAAAATACCCGCATATATGACAATTACTTTTACGATAGCCACTATGCCATAAAATGTTGTGCTGGTAGTCCAAAACTTACCATAAGTCCATATAAACCGTCGGCTTAAGTCCAGTTTACCAACGCAGCTCCAAATAAAAAAAAAAGTACATAGGGTGATAGAAAATTGAAAAATAAGAAGAAAAAATAAAATGGCAAAATTCTCGGAAACGCATAGTTTCCGAGTTATGGACCTCTGAAATTTTCATATGAATTTGCGATTTCCCATTACATTTCTGAACCTATATGGCCAATATTGGTATCATTTGTAAGCTTTTGAATAGATCTTTCTGGATAAAAACATTTTATTTAAAAATTCTTAATCCATTAAGGAGCGGCGATGAATTTACGAAAAAACAAAAGTTTTTAGTAAGCATAAAAACCAATATATGTATTTATGTTTTAAATTTGTTTTTTAATTCACTTTTTTCTAAAATAAACTTAACTTAACTTTTACACATACATACTTATTTCTATCTACACTAAGAAATTAAAAAAAAAAAAATTAAAAAAATAATTCGCTCTCTGATTCGGGAGAAAACCTATGCAGAAAAGCATTAGTAAGCGAAGCCGGTGTTTGTTATACCATAGAGGAGAAAATCTGTTCATCCGGCCGAAGGCCGGCTATGCGGAGAAGCTTTATTTAGCGAAGCCGGTGTTTGTTATACCATAGAGGAGAAAATCCTTGTAACCGGCCGTAGGCCGGCTATGCGGAGAAGCTTTATTTAGCGAAGCCGGTGTTTGTTATACCATAGAGGAGAAAATCCTTGCGCCCGGCCGTAGGCTGGCTATGCGGAGAAGCTTTATTTAGCGAAGCCGGTGTGTGTTATACCACAGAGGAGAAAATCCTTGCGCCCGGCCGTAGGCCGGCTATGCGGAGAAGCTTTATTTAGCGAAGCCGGTGTTTGTTATACCATACAGGAGAAAATCCTTGCGCCTGGCCGAAGGCCGGCTATGTGGAGAAGCTTTATTTAGCGAAGCCGGTGTTTATTATACCATAGAGGAGAAAACCCTTGCGCCCGGTCAAAGGCCGGCTATGTGGAGAAGCTTTATTTAGCGAAGCTGGGATTTTTTTTGATAAAATTTTTATTACCTAGTGCACTTCCGTAACATTTTGATATAAAATTTTGTAAAAACTGTATTAGGAGCTAAAGAGTTAAAAAGTTTTAAAAAAATTTTGCATTTCCAGAAAGATCTGTTCAAAAGCTTTCAAATGATACCAATATTGGCCATATACGTTCAGAAATGTAGTGGGAAATCACAAATTCATATGAAAACTTCCGAGGTCCATAACTCGGAAACTATGCGTTTCCGAGAATTTTGCCATTTTATTTTTTCTTCTTATTTTTCAATTTTCTATCACCCTATGTACTTTTTTTTTTATTTAGAGCTGCGTTGGTAAACTGGACTTGTTCCAAACCGTCTTCCTAAAATCACTTAGAGGCAAACAAATCTCATACAGATGAAGAAATCTCATATGGATAAAGAAATCTCATAAAGATGAAGTTATCTAAAACTTAATAATAAGGTTCGGCACAAAGAACTTTTACATTAATCTTAACCTTATAACAAACGGACATGTTCTACAAATTACAAAAGGCTTAACATTTGCGATTCTGACTTTAGGCATATAACTGTACCACAATAAAGACGAATTTATGTACACGGTGGTGTCGATACTACAACAAGTAGCAACACCAAAAATACAACAATGTATTTTTTTGTTGATTTCGTCGATCGATATGTCAAAAACCCAAGGGAATTTTGACATTTCTCTCTCTAACCCTGCGGCCACTCGATCAACTTTTTGTTGATAGGATTACAAGTTTAGTGAGAAAATTTTTCGTTTGTCTTTATTAGTTGTTTTCTTGATGACATCTTGAAAGTAAATTGCTTCAAAATTGCGTGCAGGCTACGTCACAGCTTTTAATTTTTCGAAATTTTGATAAACTGTATATGTAAAAGACTATCAAGAACAACATGATCGTGTGGCTGCAGTGTAAGTAAGAAAAAAAGTAACACAGCTGTGCTTTCAACGCCAACTGAAAAATAAATTCGTCTTGACCACAATGAAATGAAATTATCACAATCTTTTCGGTTTCAGATGAACCGCGAGATTCCTCACGATGGTTTCAATGCAACTAGGTACCAATGCGTCTAAAGCCGGTTTCAAAATGATCGTTCCATGTGCAGAGCTGTCGTTTTTCGTTATTTTAAACAAAATTGGTTATTTTTTTCTCAAGGTGGAGATGTGAATATTTTTTCATTTTGGTTACTTTTTTCTAAAATATAATATACGTATGAATATGTTTTTCTTGATTCACTTGCAATTTAGGTTTTTTAAATTTTTAAACTTTTAATTCGAAGGAAATTATTTACGACTTCGAACAATGTGTACTTTGCACTACTATTTTCTCATTATTTGATTCAAATAGACGGAAGTTCTCTATACTTTATCGAAAACAAAAAGTTCCTTTCAAAACAGCTTCCTGATATTTTTTTTTTTAGGATTTTTGCTAAGAAAAAAATTGCCAAATGTGATTTTTATATTAGAAACTGCCATGTTCTGAAATTGAAGTCAAATGAAGTTTTATCGATGGAGATTTTCAATTAATTTTTTTATAAATGAGCGTAGTTTTTCTGATGTTAAGAGTAGTAAAGATAAGTGGTACTTAAAGTAGAAAGTGCATATAAAAAAGTGCATATTCAGAAAATGACTGAAAAAGTACGCAAAAGTAGATTTGGTGTTTCTAAAACCTTGAATATAAGGAAAATGTTTAAAATTTGCACTATTTCCAGTGGTATATTTTAATATATTGATATACACATAGGCATTTAAAGATTTTTCAAAAATAAATTGTTATAAAATCTATAATTTGAGAACTTATGGAATTTACTGTAAGCAAATATATAATAATTTGCCAATATTTTTAATTTATAAAAAAGCCTTTGACTGTCAGTCATATACATTTTCCCCATAGAATTAACATTCTGAAATCGAATTTGTTTATATTCGTTATAATATTGTACAATGATTCACAGAATATTGCAAATATAAAAATTTTGAAACAGTTATAATAACAATTATAATTTTAAAATACAATTTACAAGCAAGATAAATAAGTTATACCCACTTTAATAATATTTTAGATTTATCTAAATTCACAAAATAGTTTCCAGTTTCGCCAAGACAATCGCCATATCGCCAAACGTAAATGTTCATCGCAAAAAAAATTTAAAAACCCACACATTTCACAACCTAGCCATTGGCAATTAAAAAGCGGAAATAATTTAATATATTAATTTTTTGTTATTTATAGCTGTGAAGTATAAACTTCGTTTATTGTAAAGGACATATTCAAAAAAATTCAATTTATTAACTTCCAATATACTGAATTTTGTATGAAAATTTTACGAGTTTAATGTGCTGATTTCACAACACACGTAATTGAACGTGTAGTAAAATTTATATGAAAAATAATCAAAAAACTGAGCGCTTTTCATGTAAATTTTACTACACGTTCAATCACTTGTGTTGTGAAAACAGAACAAAACTCTTACAAAATAAAAATATTTTTCATGAAAAAGGTCTCAAATATATAAAACCTTTTAATTTAAGTTTCTCCTTATTTTTTAATATGTACAAGAAATTGCATTTCTTGTTTTGTTTTCTTAATTTGTAATTAATATATCCATATTAAGTGCAAATGACCATTGTCTTACAATGCAACTTAAAACAAATTTTTATGT
The DNA here is from genome assembly GCA_943735925.1 of Pollenia amentaria. NCBI lineage: Eukaryota > Metazoa > Arthropoda > Insecta > Diptera > Polleniidae > Pollenia > Pollenia amentaria. The sequence goes on along the minus strand of OX031008.1, from coordinate 188,970,314 downwards.
TTTTCTTAATTAACAAAAGGCTTTCTAATTAGTTTATATTTTTTCACATTTGGTAACTTTTTCAAAACGTTTGGATGTAAAAATTGTGTTAGTCGTGGGAGCACTGTTCATGTGCATAAACTCAACCGAAATTCAAAAATAACTAGAAGTTGTACAAGGTCATGGCCCAAGTAGTAGGTCTGCGGAAAACTACAACAATTGCTACAAAAACAATTGCACGATAAAAACACAACTCTACAAAAAATCAGCAGGCGTTTCGAGCAGACCTACTAATTGGGCCATGTACAAGGCATAGAAAAACTAAACAAGAGGTTTGACAACAACAAGATAGTTGTGTGAATACAATTTTTGATTCACATACAAAAATGCTTGTTATTTAATGCTGTATGGTATAACATAAGCAACATTTAATGCTGCCCACAGACGAAGCAACATAAGTAGAAAAATGTGTTACTGTGAAAGTAAAAACAAAACATAACAGAGTTAATTCTGTCAGTCGTATGCGATCGATTACCTAGTCGTGCGTTCGAATTGTTTTTACTTTAGAATTCTGTTAGTCGTTATTGAATAATATGTATCGAAACTTCTAATGTCATCAGTCGATAGCGAATGCAACCTGGTTTTTACATAAGCGATTCAATTAAATGCTTCCTTTGTCATACGAGCTTAAAAAATTACAAAGTCTTACATTTTAAAACATGTAAATATCTAAAATTTAAAGATTTTAAAACAGCACTAAGTGATGGTGCATCTATTTTCCGGATAACGTTCATGTTTTCATTCATTATTTAATTATTTTTAACTTAAAAAATGACTTTTCACTTTTTTGAATTGTTTAACAGTTTGCAAAAACGTTTTTTGTTTCTAATTTCCGGTGTTGTAAAACATTTATTTGAGTTTTCACAACACTGAATATGTAATTTCGATTCGTAAAGAATCGACTGACAGAATCAGCAATAAGACCACTATCGAAATTTCTTTCGATCACAACTATCAGAATTAGCCCCCAGTACTGTGTGCAAAAGTACCATACACAACAACTGCTCTCAACGAAATGAGAAAGAAAATATGTAATCGATACAACCGACGGAACATTGTTTTTGAAAACAAGCCTTTCAATTTCCAATATGCAAAGGGTCTAAGAGATCAAATTAAATACGAAGTAAGAAAATTAAAAATAATCACCTGGCTCTTCGAGGTTACTAAGTATATTATTGTCCAAATTTCACACTAATAACATTATTCGTTGCAGATTTAATTAAGTATTTTTCAAGAGTAGACTTTATATGATGCCTATGGTTAATAATGAACCATTCTTCACGAAATTTGCCAATGTTATTTCTAGTCATAAAAACGAATTTGTGAAATATAAATTTTGTAGGGAGGTTATTCAACATTTGGTTCCCAAATTCCTTGGGAAGATTTATATAATTCACCACAGGTGGAAAAGCTGTATACATAAAAGTGTGTCATTCCTTTGGCAACATCTACAATATTGATGGTTGCTATTGATATTCAGCCAGATCGGTCAACAGTTGACTGAGATATAAGCAAAAAATACGACTGACTCTAATTGACCCATAAATCCTTTGTTGTTGTTGCTTTTTTATATCTGAAGAGAGCCAAAACTGCCAAATTAGGAAGAAGCATCTTGGTTATCTATTCACAACCTCTTTAAAAATCGGCGAGATTGGACATTATTGATTTCTGTATATCTGAGGAGTGAAAGGAGCCAAAGTTTCCAAAAAAGGTACAAGCATATTGGTTATCAATGCACAACATTCTCAAAGTGTGGGTGCGATTGAATTTATTTATATCTAAAGAACGGCAGTAGAAATATTTACCAAATTTGGTACACATAGCTAGGTCGTGGCACATCACGTACAAATACATTAAAGAATTTTGTTTATCTATCAAAGTTATAAAAATTATCGTAAACATACGCGTGTGTAAGAGTCCGGTAATATTTGTTTTTTTGAACAGAAATAAAAACAGATATTCACCTTTAATTCGCCAATTCAAAAGCAATACAGTTGTCAAATAAAAGCAGAATATTTTTTAATTTCGTATTTTTTTAAAATTAATCAACATTTTTTATAGTTTTAAACGACATTAAGTTATTTCTGATGCCTGACACTCTATTTTTGTAATATATACAAGTTCACTAAGAAAATTTGGTCTTTGATTGCGAGTTGAAATAATATAATTTCCAGCACACCAAATAAGTGACTTCAAATCGTAATCGCATTTCTTGCGAAATCTGATTTTGAGGACATGGGCGAGAAGGAGGAGCTTCTGAGGGTAACTAAAAGAATAACCTAAATTTGTAGCAAGGGCAAAGCGCAACGTGTAAATTGGACTTTAATCCGTTTTTCTGTTTTTGACATTTTCTTTTTCTTTATACAAATCACATTATCGTACGTTGGCAGCCCTATACGCCATTTATATTAGTTCATCTTATAACAAAGAACGGAAGGCAAGTGGAGTTGTGTTTCGTGTTATCCAAAATTCCTCAATATTAAAATCTTCGAATTGGTCCATTAAATTTCTAAATTATAAATTGTATGAGGTGACCCGGATGAGGATGATGCTAATTTCTCTAAAATTTATACGTAAAGAAACAGTTAAACAAAGAAAAAAACTGTCCAGTGTTTGACCATTGAAAAAACATCGAGTGAGGAAAATAGAAAGGTCAAAGGAAACCAAGAGGAAACAGATAAAGCAGTAGTTAAATAGATTTGAATAAAGGTATTTTATTTAACTATTTTACAAAAGTGTGAAATATTTTTATAAATTTTTTATCAATAAGGGTCAAGGATTTTCCAAAATGGTTAAATTTTTGTATAATTCATTGTCACTGACTGGGCACATATACTTTTTTCTTTAGCAAACGTTTCTTCCATCTTTTGCTGACATTTCGTAAATATTAAAACAAAAAGAATAAGAAAAAAAGAGGTGAATTGGAAATTTATTCGCAATAATAACAGAATAAGAAATAAAGCTTATTTGGTGTTGAATAGGTGATGTTACGAATATCAATGTTTAATATTCGCGAATAAGAAAATCTGTGCCAATATTCGCGGAATGGGAATACCTAATCTGAAATTTATCTCCAATTGATAATTCAAATTTAATTGAAAAATCTACCGTTTGCGTCGATAACTAAATTCAAAAAGCACACTACTAAATGTATTTAACATTATTGACATTCCGATGAAATTTTCTGGCATTCCTCAGGACTCTGTTATGGGCCCTCTTTTATTTATATTATATATGAATGAACTTTCTTAATACACTAAATTAAATTAACTTATAATAACTTTATAATTTTGTGATATTTTTTTTATTTATGTGCATGACATTTTTGTTTTCTTTAATACTACATAATTTATATGCACATGATGTTTTGCAATACAATATTAACTTCTGTCTGAATCAAAATCATGATTGGACTTCGCTTAACACTTTTGTATTAACAAGATCTGTTAGAAATCCGCATGCTTAACATGTATTTCCATTTTTCAGCATATATGGTAGTGCTATTTTCCTCTCAGTTTGCTACTGTCTGGACCATTCTTGGGTTTTATTTCTTTCTTTTTTTTACTGCTGGGGAGCCATTAACCATTGACCATGTAATGCTGCGTTTTTATTATAATTCATTTTATATAACTATATTGTTTTAAACATTCTCAGGATTGAAGTTTTTGATATTTTAATAAGGCTTAATTAAGTTCATCAAATTTAATTTTCATTGAAGGAAGCAATTTACAACATGAAATGCATTAATTTTTTTTTGATAAATCTTGACTGAACACGGGACTGAACTCGAGTCGAATTTACATGTTTCAAGAATAACCATATTCCCATCATCAGAATTCTTTTCGTGCTACCGTTTGCGCCACTGCGGCGCCTGCCAGTCTATAGTAAAACATCAGTCTTTAACCAATGGTATTTTCATGTTTTTTTCTTCGTGTTTTTTCGTTCTTTTTGTCAAGACTGCCTTGAAAACTTAAGTACATTTGTTTTTTCTTTTGTTCTTCCTAGTTGACCTTTCTTTGTACAACTTGAAGGACAAATGTGAACACATATGGCTTGTACCATAGCTATTTTACAACAATTCTGATTTTAAATTGAACTGTTGGTTTTAAATTAAAGTTTTTGATATTTTAATTCGTTCAGTCTTGTTGGGTGAATGTGAACCAGCTTAATTCTTGGCCTACAATAAAAACTTTGTCGTTTATTGTTTTCCTTGGACCATTTTTCTTTGGGCGATTTTTCCTTCAGCCTGTTTTCCACTTGTTTCACATTATTTAAAAATTTGTTTCTATTTACAAGTAAAGCAGTCCTAGAGAATATTATATTTTAATAAAATTTGGATAAGCTTAATTTATATTGGAATTACGTATATACATATAAAATTCCAGTATGTATCAATTTTGTTGGAATATGCTTTCTAATTCCAGTTTAATTAAAGTATAATTCAAGGCATAAAAATGTCAAATAGGTGTTGAAATACACTTGACATATACTTTAATTTCAGAAAAATTGCTTATTTGGAAGTTAAAACCCACCCTGCCTTTAATGGGTATTTTGTTTAAAAAACCCCAATATGGTTTTTTATTAATATTCATTTAAACAAACATGGTATAAATTTTACGTTTTATTAACAGAAAAATAAAAGAAATTGATTATAAAATTCATACAATGTATTTATATGCCTATATGGATTTTTTCTATTTATTTATTAAAACATAGATAGTATACTTCATACATACATATATATTTTTAACTTAAAATTCGGTCTTTTCCAAATCAAATTCAGGTTGTTAAAATTTCAGTTTAATTCGACATTAAAAAAATTAAAATCAAGTTTTTTTAATTGAATTTGATTCACAAAAGGCTGATTTTTATATTTAAAGTGCCGAATATGATTTGAAAAATGCGGAATATGATTTGTAAAATACTCAAATTGATTCCGAAAATTCTTGATTTCTTTTTTAAAACCTGAATTTGATTTTGAAAAGCCCGAATTTGAAGTTAAAATCCTATACATAGAAAATTACAAGAAAATAATTTAAAAAAATTATAAAAATAGTAGCACAAGAAGCACATAAGAAGTAATTTTTAATCAATTACCACTCTGGTGGCTCAGGATTTAAAAATGTTTTTTCCAATCCAAGACGATTTCTAAGGTTATTCCATATTTAACCATAAGATGACTGAAGTGAACAAATCGTAAAAGTTTGCTACTAAAAAATTTTCAATATTTTATTTATATAATTATTTTCCACCATTGTTGTTCATTTAATTTGATAAGCACTTCTTTCTTTAATAAATATTAAGGGTATTCAGTTCAGATTTTTTTTTTTTGTAAAATAGAAAAAAAATGGAAAGGAGAAATGGATAGCGTAAATTTGAACATATTTGATGGGTCAAAAAAAGTAAAACAAACATTCAACCACATGTTAATAATTTATTTCTTTCAAGACGCATAGGTTAGGTTAGGTTAAGAAGTGTAAGGCGCCCAAGGGCACACGCCCACTCGGAGACCAATGCGGTCCATTGTAAATCCCTTCAAGACGCCTAACTAGTATTAAAAAAATAAATTGATTAAATCTTATAACGACGTCGTTAATGAAAATAGATGATATTTATTTAATTAATGGTAAATGGAAAAACGCTTTAAAATTTGCAATGAATGTCATTGTCATTTTCTTTAAATGTTCTGATTTTATTTGTGCATAAATATTCAAAGTGCCATTGTACATCACTTGGCAATTGAGGCATATACATAAGGACTTTATAAGACCTAGCATTTCTTTTAAACATCCATGTGTTTTATGATGATGCCATAAAAAATATTGAAGATTTTCTGGCTATATCAATACCGAAAAATTCTGAGTTGACAACAATGCTTAAACCAATTATAAGATCACTACACAAAAAACCATAAAACCCAAAAAAACCCCGGTAGGTAAGGGTTTTCTTAAAAAACACGGGGTTTTGCCAGCCCTGGCATAATCTGATGTTTTGATAGATTCTAGTTAGTAGTCTCTAATTAATAGTTAGGTAGAATTGACCCAAAAAGATCACAGATAGGGGAAAGCTAGAAGGAATGCAGAAAGGTTACATTTATATACTTACATTGATATTATTATTACGTATTATTTTGCAGGCCAAGTGTTCACTGAAGTATATTAAGGCTACAAACAAAACCAATTATTCTAAACGGTGAGAGTTTGTATACTTCACCTGAAGTCTTTAAGATAAGTCCAAGTAACTTCATTATGATTGCATAGTTTTTACGTTTTCATTTTCATCATTTTTTTTTGCGATTTTACATTATAATTAAGTGTTTTTTTGGAAGAAAATATTTGCAGCTAACAATGTCGGTGGGTTTTCATATATTTAATTTAGGTTTTTTCTTTCTTTTGCTTAACTTTTTTATTAAATATTTACAAAATATTCGCTTCAATTTGGCGAATACGAATGTCATGAAATAGGCGCATATTCAGCGATAAAAATGCTAATATTCGTAACATCACATCAACGAAATATGCACCAAAAACAATAAAATATGCACTTAAATATAGCACAACTGCTTCTAATCGTTATATTTTGCTCTTTAGGAAATAAATCAAATAAGGTAATTCGATAGTCTACAATTTAACGTTACGACAAATTCGATAGTCTACAATTTAACGTTACGACAAACATCAGCTTCTGACTTTTTTACCATTCTGCCTAACTTCAAAGAATTATTCTTATTTACTCACATGTAAAAGTAACATTTACAAATGTAAAGCTCAATCTATTTGGCCTAAGAAAGCTTTTGTATACTGAAACAGACCTTTCAACTCCTACAGATGTCATTGGAGCATATTTAAATGACTCTAATTATTTAATGGAATAAGTTTCTTTAACTGAATCATCACAAGGTATTGAAACAAAAACACCAGCTATCGACGTATGTTTAATTTTTCAGCTGTTAAATACATTTCTGTCATTTGAAGTGTCATTTATTTAGTGAAGAGTTTGCCATTTATGAATACGGATAAGAATAAAAAATATATAAAAAAGAAAAAAATATTTAAAACTCACTACAAAAAAGTGGTGATTATGGTCGTTATAAGCGAACTACTATGCAAGAAATTTGCAAGATTATAAAGACATTTGAAGAGACTAGAAGTAAGATGTGGTCAGGCCTAAAAAATTTGTCTTTATACACATATAGTGGTCGGGCTTGACCGACTTTACCTTCTTATTTGCTTTTTACAGTCGTTAAAAAAACACACAGGAAGCGTGCAAGTAGTATTAAAAGGTAAAAAACGGGAGTATGTATAAATCGCTGCCAGAACAAATTGGCGGTCAATTTCTTAAGAAAAAAGGCGTCTATAATAAATATTTATCTTTGAAAATCGTCGAAATATGAACTTATCTTTAATCTGATAGTTATATAATCGTGTACCTTTTTCTACAATAATGTAAGCAATTGAATTTTCACATAACTATCCCATATTTGTATGCGTCATTATTTTCCAAAAATATTTTTTTTGAAAACTTAATTTTTCACAAAATATGCATTTATAACAAAAATATGCAAAAAAAAATGCAATATCATCCAATTATGCAAATATATGCACTAACAAATCGATGTCATTTCTAAGCAAATATAGTTTCATAAAGTTATTTAGGTTTAGTTAGCCATTATCAGGCTTAAGAGAAAAAACATGCATTTGCATGAAACCCCTCTCCCTGGTAATAAGTTAACAAAACATAAAAATGTTATTCGAATGGTTAATTTTAATTTCATTAATCAGATTTGAATTTAAAATTTTTTAATGAAGACTTGATTAAACATTTTATGTAATGATTTTAATCAAAGAAGTTGTTTGTAAAACATGAGATTAGTTATATTTCATACATATACCATTATTTCCTCTATTGTGATGCAAAAGAAAATGGTAGCAAATTTAATGATTGGTACTCTTTAATGAGTTTGCGCATTTGTCTTTCACATCTTTTTATTTGTTTCCATACTCAAATCATCACTATTTATTTTATTTTTATTTTCCAATTTGAAATTATTTTGTACATATTTTGACATTTTATTACTGCCAATCAGCGCCATCTTTAATTTTTATAGCCAGTTTTGCTTCATTTTAAAAAAAAAATTTGGGGAAAGTGATAGAGTACCCAGTTGGCATTTAGCTTTCTTTTCGAAATTGAATTCGCATCGCAATAGAGAGTAGCCTCCTAGAGCAAAATATCAATACCTCGGAGGTACATATGCTGCTACCTTTAGCCGTGACGCCATTAATACACAGTAAAGTGTAACTCCGCGTCGACCTAGTGCAGTATACCTTCAATATTCTTAAAACAGATTTCTAGTTTAAATTATTTTTTTATAAATAAAGCATATAGTGATTATAAAAATTCATTTTATTAATGTATGTTTGCAAACAAATTAATTTTTTTTTATTATTATGGACTGGAACGAATATAAGCAATATCACAAAAATTACGATTTAATTGTTATACATTAACTTTTATTTTCTTATGGCCAATTTCACCAATTCTATTTAAATGTCAATTCATATTTGAATTAGGGAAGTAACGAATACCGATACCGATATATCGGCGATACTTCAGATTTGCCGATATATTGTTATAAGCTATATTTTACTGTCGATACGCCGATATCGGCGATACATTTTTTGAGTTTTTTTTTTTTTTTTTTTAACAATTTAATTTTCATTGCATAACAACTAAGAGAAATAACACATTTAAAAGCAGCAAATAAAATCGAAATAGAAAAATTAATTTTTTTTTCTAGTAATTCTTTAGCTGGAGGTCCACACCACGCGTTCCATGCGTTTGATACTTTTTTGACCTTTTTTCCAGACGTCTGCAAATGTGGAAATTAATAACAATTAATGTGTTCTATACGAATATGCATTATACGCGTTTGCTGTGTAGGTAGATAGTTAGGTAGAAAGGCTGGTGTGAAGTCTCCTTCACCCAGAGACCAATATGGTCCATTGTGATGCCTTGTTTAGAGATAAATAGCTGAAAAGTAGGTTAAGAAAACAGCAAAAGCATTAGAAAAGATAAGGATAGATAAGAAAAGGAAGATCTGACCAAACCCGAGAGAAAAGCCTCACTCAACACAACACAGTCTCCTGATACGCAGCCAGGTTATCCCCATTACGAATTATATCAGACTCTCGATCCCACAGCCCGGGAATTCCCCTAATTCGCCTAGGAATCTGCTGCCCAGCCACCTCAGCCTGCTGCACTGTAGCCTGGGACAGCAGCATAAAATGTGCTCAACCGTCTCTAGCTCCTCCGGGTACTCACACAACCCGCACTATCCGACACGTCGGATCCCAACCTCATCGCCATCCTGCCTATCATGCAATGACCCGTGATGATTCCTATTGTGGTTCTCACGCAGACCCTACTTCTGCCCAGCAACAACTCCGAGTCGGACTTCCTAAGCACCGGCCACAGCGTGCGTGTTACCCGGCAGTGCGTTCGGTTCCCCCAGGCTCTATTGGTCGCGCCCAGAATCCATTCTCTAATCTTTCCAAAGTAGAAGCCTATTGGAAGCCTAACCGCCTCCATATGATTAGGATCCTCCATCTCTGAGCCCTGTCTCGCCAACTCATCAGTAATCTCGCCGTTTATGTTGCAGTGACCAGGCACCCAGCACAATCTCAACATATACTCTGCTAAGGCTCCCTCCAGAGCCCTCCTACAACCATCAACTAGCTTGGAGTTCACGTAACAGCCCCTTACGGCCATAAGGGCCGCCTGGCTTTCGACGTATATAGTGACCTCCGAGCCCCTATCAATGTTGTCCCTCATCAGTTCCACGGCCCTCAAGACCCACAGAACCTCCGCCTGAAAAACACCGCAGTCGTCAGGAAGCCTATATGACATTCTGATGTCCATATCCTCAATGTAGACCCCCGCACCCGTGCCTCTCATCTTCGAGCCATCAGTGAAAATAGCAAATCCACTAAATAATCTGCTCCTACCTGACCAACTACCTGAATGCTTATTTTTAATGAGATGTTTGTGAGAATAAAAAAATTTTGGGTTACAAAATCTAAAATCAATACCACTGCTCCATTGTTTGACGTTATTCCGATAGTTAACAGCCTTCGAACATTATTAGAAAATATAATAAATGAATAAACTGGGATAGAGAATAGTTCAGAGGCCCAAAAATTGACGACTTACTTAGCATTATTTCTGGGTGAAAGATTTTAGGGTTTTAAGAATAATAAAACCTTTTCTTTATATAAAATTCTTCCAACATTTAAAACGCAATCGGCTTCAATAGTTTCGAAAAAACGTCTTACTGAGCTACTACGACTATGCATTCTAAAATTGTGGAAGAAACTGTCACCCCTACACTTAGTAAAAATGGCATTTGGAACGCTTGTGAACAAATTATAAGAAAATTTGAGGATGATCCTCTGTCCATCCTCAGCTTTGGTTCTGAAAAAGAAAAAGTCGAGATATACCTTAGATCTCCTAATATTTCTAGAAACGCAGATCCGCTTGGAGGAGAAATACATGTTTTCAAATAAGTTCTGTCGCATCTGGGAGACTATTTTTTACTGCAGGTCTGGTTCGAAAGATTAGCGATCTCCGCAAAAATTGAGAACACCTTGTATTTTTAACAAAAATCTTATTTCAATTTTAAATATTTAAAATCTCTTGCCCTGTTCTTTACTATAAAAACATTATTTATTTTTTTGTTAACATTACCATAAAATCAAATTCGTTGTTTTTTTAGTCATATTAATATCAATTTTAAATATTAATAATCTCTTACACAGTAATTTTGTATAATTTACAATTTACTCTACTTGAGTTTTGTTAAATATAACTTGAATTCAAATTTAATATTCGTATCGTTATTGCTGATATTTCTTTTTGAGTGCAACTCCTTCCTTGATAATGATATCCAATGGATATGGAAATATTGGAGAAAATTAATGAATAAATAATATATGTATATTTTTACAAATAATTGGCCTCGAGCTCGAAAAAACTTTATATTAATTTGTAATTTTTATTTTTTGCGTGATATATGTATACAATAATTTCTTAATTTTTATATTTTGCATAAAAATAAACATTTTATTTTTTTATTGTGTTTTAGCCAAAGCTTAATTTGCCAAATTTAATTGTAATAAAGGTTTGAAATATGAATGTGCAAATTTAGTTTATAACTACATCATCGGCCAAAAAAATAAAACTTAAATAATGGTTATTATTAATCTTATCGTAATTTTTCAAGCAAAAAAAAAAAAATAATAATAATAATTAATATTTTTTATAAAGTATGTATTTATGTACATATATACATTTAATAAAAACGAAAAATTTCGGGATTCGAGATTTGCGTTTGGCATCCCTAGTGTTGAATGAAAATATAAAAAAATCCACCACTGTGTCGGAAATGACTAGAAAACACAAATTTTGTTCTTATTTTAATAATTGTTGCATGCTGCCTTATATAAACTATTATATGTACATATGTATATGGATAAGATTTTATATATACCGCTCATTTTCAGCAATAACGTCATAAGTCAAAAATCACAAATTTTGACCTAATATCATAGTAAATCATTCTTATTTCCTATGAATATATTGTAAACTCAACTCTTGAGAGAAGGAGAAAAAACATTTTTTTAACTTTTTAGTTATTCGACCTTTTTTATTATAATTTATAAATTAAATAATTTTTTCAAGCTCGAGGTCAGTTTTGTTCTTTAAATTCTTTATTTTTCAATATTTCGACATCCTTTGGATGTCATCTTCAGGAATAACGAGTCACAAAAATACACAACAATTATTTTGTAGAGTGCAATAATAGACCTACAATCTGACCTCGATCTTCAAAAAATTATTTAATTTATAAATTAGAAGAGTACAATTTAATTTTACATTATGTTGTGGATAAAATTAATACTTTAAAGTCGTTTTATGTAAAACTAATATGGCGATGTTGAAACAAATGAGCGATATGTAGTTTTTAATTTATTTTACTTTAAATAACTTCACAAAACTAATATTCAGACATTTCTTTTTATTTTACTCTTAATTACAGATAAACCTAACCATTAATTAAAACATATACCCACTGCCATTACTTTAATAATTAGGCTAAAATAATATAACTTAATTTTCACTATCATTAAACTATAAAAAAATAAAAACAAAAACTAAATTATATATAAATTACAACCTGTTTAGATATATTTTTGTAAACGTGAAAGTTAAACGTAAAAATTGTAAAAACATTATGTCCAATCATTATCACAATCATAATTCCTATAATTCGGGTGGTACCAGTAGCGGGTCTAACCAAGTCTATACTAATGGCGATGGTAAAAATGATTATAATCACCATCAAGGAGTCGTTAGGTTAACGAATGGTTATTCCATGAAACCGTCAGATAATGTTGCCGTACCGGATATGTGTTTATTTTGTTTCGAAGTTTTAGATTGTGAGCTCAACAATATGGAGGGACCAGGTACTCCACCATTCACCAATGATGCTTAGTAAGTATTTTATTAATATTTTATTTTTATTTCAAAAATATATTTGGTTTTCTTTGAACAAAATAAAGTCCCTTATTCGTTACCTGGAAGACAGGACGTGATAAACGTCTACGTGGCTGTATTGGAACCTTTAGTGCTATGCATCTTCATTCGGGATTGCGCGAATATGCTTTGACTAGCGCATTAAAAGATTCACGATTTGCTCCGATCTCTCGTGAGGAACTACCAAAACTGACAGTTTCTGTATCGATTTTGCAAAATTTTGAAGAGGCCAATGGACATTTAGATTGGAGTTTAGGTGTACATGGCATACGTATAGAATTTATTAATGAAAGAGGTTGTAAAAGGACTGCTACTTATCTACCACAAGTAGCTATCGAACAAGGTATTGTGTTTATATGTATTTTGAACTTATGTCTCGATCATTTAATAACAACTAAACATTTAACATGAAAAATTCGAAATCTAAATGTTAAATGATATTTATAACATTTTTACCTTTGATGTAGACTTCATACTAAAAAAAATAGATTTTAAAATTTTTATGTATGAATTTTTGCAATTTGCATAGAACTTAAGGACTTTATTGTAATAGTCTAATACTTTTGTTAACATTTTTCGAAAAATATTTTTGAGGCTAATTTTTTACACTTTTGCAAAATATTTTTGTGATTTATAAGGTCAAAATTGTAATTTTCAAATAATTTGGAATTAGGTCGTTCCTTCAAGTATTTTATTTTATATCGTAATCTATTGACATTCTAAAAGGTTATATCAATTATATTTTTTATTTAGGAATATATCTTTGGTAGATATACTAATTGATCAAAGAGGCTTTTTTATATTACTGTCAATGAAATAAGTAAATTATGTATATACTAGCTTAACCCGGTGCGCTTTGCTACCTCACGACGTATCCCGAGATATACAATAATTAATTTTTAGAGTACGGATGTCACTATTGCCTTGTTTCAATATAGCTCATCTTTATATATATACTTTTTCAACAGAAATCTATAATGTCTTCGAAAATGGTGCCACGGCCATTCCTTCAGTCCAGCCTACTTTTTTACAAATGTGTATAAATAACCAAACTTTTCGTACCAAATTTAGATTATTGGACTCTTATCGTTCTCCAGATATTAAGACACCTTTTTGTACCACGCCCACTTTACTAGTTATGTTATAACTATCAGGCTATTTGTACCAAATTCGGAAACTTTAGCTTTTGTCGTTCTGCAGATTTATAATTTCTACGTTTTTATATGGATATTTTTCAAATTTGGCATAAAACAAAATATAAAAATGAGCTACCAATTCCAATACGAAAAATTTCAAAATTTCCTTTAATGTTTAAATAAATGTGATTATGTCTGTATATTTCTATATTATGTTGGAAGAGTTGTATAATAAACTAATTATACCATAATTGCAAGTATAAATACATAGTTAATTGTATTTTTTAAATATTTTTTTTAATACATGTATGTTTTTTTTTTAATATATGTACCATGTTCTTGAAATTGAAAATAAGTGGAACTAAAATCAAACGGGATTTTTTACATTTATTATTTTAAAAATGACGAAAGTTGTACCTACCCAGGCAGAAAAAGACAATCAACACGACGCTGTGCCGATGTTGATGGGGATACTATCAGCATCAATACAACGTACTGTTTACCAAATTTACAATGTACTCACAATATTAAAATGATAACGCCAAATGTGCGTCTTCCGACTCTTGTTTTTAGTGTTGCCACAATACTCTAAATTTAAATTTACAATATTGGATTCACGAATTTACAACGTAGTCACAACATTTAAATGATAACGCCAAATAACCGCCATCCGACTATTGTTTTCAATATTGTCACAAAACCCTAAATTTAAATTTACAACATTGAATCAATAAACATAAAATGTAAATATTAATTTCATGATGAAATAATAGATATTACTCTTTTACATAAATAATTACATGTAATGTGCATATGGATGTAACTACATAAATTCGTTTAATCAACAAACAAAATTTTGGAGTAAATTTGTATATTTTTTCTTACCTTAAATAGTTTTTTGTTTAAATTCTAATACGACACTACATAATAAATTAAGACTATATTTTGTTTATACAGCTTAGTAGCGGCATAGAATTATTGTAAACTCGGTATTAGGAAATGAAGTTTAAGTTCTTGTATATATAGTACTGTAGCAGTATAGTTTTATTGTAAATACGACATTACAAAACTAAAGTCGTATATTTGTATTTAGTGTGTTGTACCGGGGTAGAATTTTTGTAAAAACAGTATTAAAAAACTAATGCCATGTTTCCACGGTACGTGCTTCGCTCTCTATTCATGCTTCACACCCTAATCATGAACGAAGCAACCTGCTTCGCCATACAAAATTTTGAGAGCGAATCAGGTAGATTCATTTTGAATCTACTTGCGAAGCAGGAAAAATTCCTCTCTTCTCTAATATTTATCGCAAGTTTATCTGAACTAGCTGAATAAATCGTTTGTGTTAGCGTTGTCAACTCGGTGCGTTTTGTACCATTGTTGGTGCTTTTTTATACTTTTTATAATGATGAAAATATTAGCTTTATTAATTTGGAATAACTATAATAAATTTGTGATCTCTTTTTAAAAAGATCTAAACAGAATTTATTAAATGAATGTACGAAAATGTATCACCTTTTTTATTAAGTTTTTTTGGTATTTTTTTCTAAATATATTCAGGGGTTGTCTGGAAATAGAAAAAAACGCAAGTATTTTGAAGTTCTTTTTAATACACTCTTAATCCCATTTTTTATAATTTTCTTATAGAATTCTGTATAATAAGAGAAATATTTGTATTATATTGTATTGGAATTTCTTCTACTACAAAAATCTTTTTAAAAAAACAACTTTTAAATTCTTGCGTTTTGCGGTTTCGATTTCCAGAACACCTCTGATTATCAAAGGCTGTTTTATTCTCATATTTTTAATATGAAAGTATTAACCCTTTCAGGGTCAAAAATAATTTTTGGCGAGATAAAAATCTGAAAATTTGTATATAAGGTAATGTGATGGCGCTGAAGCCGGGAAAAATAATAGTTTTTGCCTCATGCAGCTCCCCTGGTTTTTAGGGAATGCCGAATATATTCAAAATTGACCTTCAAATGTCCACAAAAGAACCTACAATTTATTTTTGCAATATTTTTTTTCAAGAAAATACTTATTAACGCCTGTATCAATACTTAAATTTTGTTTTAAATTCGCCTGATGCCCGAAATTATTATTTTTTTCTTTCTTCCTAAGTCTAAGCTTTTTACAAATTTCCTGACTTGGGAACGACAATGCACTCAATAATAAGAAAAGAAAGTCAATGTCTACTATAATAACAATTTAAAATATCAAAAGTGTCCCTCTTTCAGATAAAACAAAAAAAAAATATAATTAACTGTTCATTTTTATACAGTAAAAGTGCGTAGAAAAAGAGTACAATGAAATGTCGAATATATTCGACAAAAACACTGAAAGGGTTAAACTTCTGAAAACAAACATTATTTTTTAAATATTTTAATAAAAGGATAAATAGATAACTATTGTTAATTTTGAATCCGAACTATTAATCGTAGATCCCTTTTAAAAGAGTTTTGTATAGAATTTATGCAATTAAAAATAATTTGTTATCTAATACAAATGAATACAAGCAAATTTGTTTATTTTGTTTATGTTTTTTTTTTCTTTTTCTAAAAAAACCTGAACTGCAAAAGGCTGTTTTATTCTTATACAGTAGAATCGCGAAATGTTTCAGGGGTTGTATAGTTTTTCGAATTATTAACTTTTCTAAGCGGTATTTTATTCTAAAAAATGCAATAATAAATAAAGATTTTTCCAAAATAACATACAAAATTTATTTAAATTACTTTAATATCAAAAAATTTCGGTACATGTAATGTTTTCCTGTGTGCTTTTTCCTATGTGTTTTCCATAGCGTCGAGAATTTTTTGGCATTTCATTTTTATTTTTGAGATGGCTACTTCAAAAGTACCACTTTCTGCTTAAAATCTAATCTGATTTGTGATGTTTTGCCCTGATTTGTTGACATTTTTTATTAATACGCTCAGAAAAGTGTTTGGAACTAAAACAAAATTTCAGATTTTTGTTTTTTTTTTTTGTTTTAAATGTAAGTCAAACGAATGAGTTGTGCGCTCGTGTTCTAAAACAAGCAGTTACAGTTTAGGGGCAACCATAATAAACATAATCTTGCTTAACCTTCTATCAAAAATTAACAAAAAGTCTCTAAAATGTATTTAAAAAAAAAACAAAAACAAAAAAAAATAACATTTGATTCCTTATGGAATGTGCGATCGGTTTCGCACTTTGCTTAAGCAAATGTCAGTTTAAAAAAACTTAACAAAAATATGGTTCAATATGGTTTTACCCATATGATATACATGTATTCGAACAGTTGCTTAAGCCAACTTAAGCACATTATATTTCGGTCTTTTTAGAGCGGCACAGGGGCGCTAAAATTTGGTGAGATTAACTTTTTCGCGATTATACTGTATTTTTAATATTCAACTATTATGCAAAATTAATTCAATAAGCTTTTAAAATAAAAAAACAAAGTCTAAACTTGCTGCTTTTTTTAAATTAAGTGCTTTTTCTCCATTTTGGCGCGATTCAAAAATTCACAGCTACCAACGCTGATTTTTTTATTAAAGACAACTGTCAAATCGAAGCAAGTAGACAAGTCGTGTAAACACCATGATTCATTCGCATGATTCAGAGAGCGAAGCAGGTGATTCAAGTCGTCGTGGAAACATGGCATAAGGTTGTAATTTTGTATCTTCAGTGTTGAGATGGTACAATATTTTTGGAAGAGCCAATATTTTGTATTTACAGGGTCGCGGCGGTACATAACATTTAGAAGAGTCGTAATTTCTGCCTGGGTAGTTTTAAGAGCAGTTCTGGTTAAGATAATTTAAATCATGGGCGTTTTAAAAGTTTTTTCGATTTTAATTAACTTCGATTTCCAGATTTCTGGTAAAGATAATTTAAAATATGGGCGTTTTAAAAGTTTTTCGATTTTAATTATTTATTTATTTTTTTTTTTATTTTATTTATTTATTTATTTATTAGATATCAATACAAAGAAGCCTTCGTGGCCAAGAACATGTATTGTTAGTAAAATATCTATGTACATATGTGAATTTAGTGAATATTAAGAACAATATTATTAAATATAAAAACTTAGATAAAAAATAAGAAATAGAAGATAACTTCGATTTCCAGAACATAGGCAATAGTTTTTATTTTTTTTAATTCACAGTACATAATATTTAAAATTACGCTTTTATATTGTTTTACTTTGTGATTTTTTTGTTTAACTTTATTATTTACAGGTTGGGATCAGATACAAACGATAGATTCTCTTTTACGAAAAGGTGGATACCGTGCTGTCATTACACCAGAGACACGTAAAAATATTAAATTAACGCGCTACCGTTCTCAGGAAATTCAGATGAATTATAAAGAATATCGCGAAGTTCTAGAACGTCGCGGACAATACTGTAAAGTGCAATGCTAACAAATAGCGTTTAATCATTTTAAACAATTAGAATACAAGCGTCAAGAGAAATCGTTTCAATTTAGATTAAATTTTTAACAAATTCTCTTGTTTGAAATTAAAATAAATATTAAAACAAAAGAAGTACACATCAAAATTAAAAAAAACAACAATTAATTTTAGACATAATCTATATACATAATTATATATAAAAATATCACAAGATACATAGATAAACATTTGTTTGTGTTTTCCAAATTTCAACTAAACAAAAAAAAAAATGATAATTTATCTTCTTACTATTTAAACTGCAAGTAAAAAAAAAAATTATTAAGAAAGTTAATCACAGAAAACTTTTATTTAAAATTAAAAACTAATTAACTCAGTTTAATTCTTAAGTTGCTGTTTAAAAAAGTAATAATTTTTATTTTTAAAGTACATATTCAATTTTTGTGTAACTATTTAAAAAAAAGAGAGTGTGTAGTTATAATTAAATAATTTAATGATTCTTATAAAATTTGGTTTTGATGAAATAAATGATAAAGTTAGAAATTAAATACGTATACATATATATTAATTTTATTTGTACATAATTCCTTCGTAGCGAAAAAATTTTCATATTTTTACTTTTATTATATTTTAGTTTAGTTACTAAAATGGTCTTACCAATACTCAAGCTTATATCTTCTGACAGCAAACACGTATGTATATATCTAAGAACATTTTTTTTTTTTTTTTTTTTTTTTTTTTTTTTTTCGTTATTTATTTATTGAATCTTCATATATTTAATATGAACTAACAATAATTTATCAAATCTTAACCTAATACTTTATTTATGTCCTGCCAGTGCCAGACAAAAATTTTCTTCATCACGGGTTCTGTTCACTTATATAGGTGTTTATCTCTCATCTAGTTGGGTAAGTGCTGCAGTGTCTCTTCTCCTTAAGCGAGTGTGGCCGCCATGATTTAAAATATTTCGAGCTAAAGGATTTGGGTGTTGTTCAAGTCTTTTTAAATATTTTACTGCATATTTTGTAATCATAGTTTTTACTAATGGCACGTTGAGATCCTTATGAATGTTTGAGTTTTTAACATACCAGGGGGCGGCTGTGATTATACGAAGAAGTTTATTTTGGCGCCTTTGAATTTTTTCGATATTAGAGGCCGAGGCAGTGCCCCATAGTTGAATACCGTAGCACCAGATAGGCTTTAAGATAGAGTTGTAAAGTAGAAGCTTGCAATCGAGTCTAAGAACAGAATTTCTTCCAATAAGCCAATGAATTTGGATGGCTTTTAGTTTCATTTGAGTTAATTTTGCCTCTATATGGCATTTCCACGTTAATCGCCGATCCAGATGTATACCGAGATATTTTACATGCGAATGTTGAGGAATAATTTGATTATTGATTGTAATAGGGGGGGCAAGATTCCCGGCGCAGGGTGAATGTTATATGTACGCATTTTTGCTCATTGACCATTATCCTCCATTGTCTTAGCCATATTTCTAGTTGAAATATATGATGCTGTAGGTAACGAGATGCTTCATAACGGTTTTCGTGGACGCTTAGAAAAGCTGTGTCGTCTGCAAATGTTGAAGTTTGGGTGTAGTTGTTTGTTGGCATGTCCGAAGTATAAATTAAGTATAATAGAGGGCCCAGGATGCTGCCCTGTGGGACTCCAGCGCCAATCGGCTGAGGTGAACTTAAGAAATTTCCTTCTTTAATAATAAATTGACGACCGACTAAGTAGCTTTCTAACAGTTTGTGTGTGTTTGCTGGTAAATTTTGCTTCAATTTGTGTAATAAGCCTTCATGCCAGACTTTGTCAAAAGCTTGCGAAACATCGATGAAGAGTGCTGAGCAATATTTTTTTTCTTCAAATGTTTTTCTTATGACATTTACTATTCGATGAGTTTGTTCAATTGTGCTGTGTTTTCTTCTAAATCCGAATTGATGGTTTGGAATACATCTATTTTCACTTAAAATCGGTGTTAATTTTGAAACTAATAATTTCTCAAATAGCTTTGACATATTTGATAATAAGCTAATAGGCCTATAAGACTCAACTTTCGTATGATCTTTACCTGGCTTTGGTATCATGGTAACTAAGGAAACCTTCCATTTTTGAGGAAAGTATTCAAGGCGTAAAATAGCATTAAAAATAAAAAGAATAATTTTCTTTGCTACGCGAGGTAGCTCTAATAGCATTTTATTGCTGATCTTATCAATGCCAGGTGCCTTCTTAGTGTTTAAGTCACATATAACCTTTTCGATTTCTCTCATCTCAAATCTTAGGGGAATAGCTGCTCTAGCAGCAACAGGTGGTAAGTCGACCGCAATATTGTGAGATATATTAGGTGTAAATACGTTTTTCAAGTGACTTACAAACAGATTTCTTTTTTCAACATCATTTCTTGCCCAACTTCCATTCAAGTTTCTTAATGGTGGTTTAGAGACAACTGGCCTTTTGAGGTTTCTAGCTGCACGCCATAATGAGTAGTCCGATTGTGGAGTTGCATCAAGTTCCTTAAGATATTTTTCCAGAGAAGCCGTTTTCTGAGTCTGCAATAACTTTCTTAATCTTTTTGTACACTCTTTTAGCAAGTTCTTAAGTTGAGGAGATCTGTGCAATTGCCACTCTCTTCGTGCCCTCCTTTTTTCAGACAAGAGACGCTCGACATCTGTGGAATATATTTTAATAGTTTTTGTTTTTTTGGGGGCAATATTGGAATGTTGAACAGCTAGTTTCAGAAAACTGTCAAAATTATCAATAGAGCGATCTACATACTCCGGTGTACTGAGCGGAATATTTTCTGTGCAATGGGCACTGAGATATTTTTTATATTTTAACCAATTTATTTGTGTGGCTGACGTCGCTATGTAACCAGTCGGAGATACAATTCTATTGGGGTTCATTATAGTAACAATTGTAGGTGTGTGGTCGGAAGATAATTCTAGGGAAGCTTTAACGTGAATCGTTTCTGTGGGGATGTTTTTAACCACGCCAAAATCGATGACATCTGGAATTTTTTGCGGGTCAGCAGGCCAATATGTTGGTTGGCCGCTCGCGACAACATTTAAATTCATTTTAGAGATTGTATTAAACAAAACACGACCCTTTGGTGTTATTAGTCGTGACCCCCAGAAGGTATGTTTAGCGTTATAATCGCCAGCGGCCAGGAAACAGGGTCCTAGTGATTTATAATATTCACAATATTGGCTTTCTGATATTGAAAATCTAGGTGGAGAGTATAAAGATGAGATTACAATGCTACGATTCAGCTCTTCAACACAAATGTTCGTTGCTTGGAGATAATCCTCACGATGATCACACATTAGGTAGTGTTTGACTCGATTTTTTATCAAAATGGCAGAACCACCACAAGCTCTATCTCGAGGGTCCTTGGTATCATATAGTATATAACCATTGATGTTAAACGTATTTCTAAGAACATGAACTAAAAAATACACTGAAGAGAGGTGGTGTAATTGTTATTTTCATTGTGAAGATAAAGTTGAGCGCTAAAAATATTAAACATTTACATGCTTAAAAAGCAAGTCATAATTCAGACAACTCTAAAATAAATGGCAATTAAATTTGACAGCTGATGTTATAAGATAATTGATCAGCAAAGTATTATAAAATTTGTTGCTTAACATGTATTTTACACATATTTATAGCGGAACTACAGCCAATTTGCGTTTGTAGACAAGGTGATATTTTAAATTGTTGGAATTATAAGAATTAGAGGAGCACAGTGCGAAATTTAGGAAGTTTAGCGGAACTTTATTAAATTTTATAAATACATAAAATGCGTAAGATTATTCATTATTTCGGCAGCATAATAATATTCTCAAAAACCTCAAACTCAGTTTGGGGATTTACCCTGCGAAACAACTGCAAAATGCACCTGAAAGTTGCATTACTAATTCAATCATTCTTGTTGTCTACTGATAGCTTTTCGATTTTTTTTAAGTTAATAGAGTGGTACATACAAACGGCATTCAGTTAACCATGACATTTTCTTCATTTATTTTATTAGAAATTTGTCTATTATTGGCATTTAAATAATTGCAAAATCTTTTCTTCCTCGTGCGTGATTTGTTCGTGAAAAGAGATTTTTAAGAAATTTTAACGGCCAATTTTAACAAGTTTAGTTATAATCAAGGTTGACAACAAAGACGAATTTCGGTATAGGTATCGGTCATGACCCAATTAGTAGGTATGCGCAAAACTACAACAATGCAACAATAGAAAAAACAACACGCATGTTGTTTGTGTAAATTATGTCAAAAACCAATGCATTTGCTTGTGTAAAAAATGGACAAGATGTCAAAAATAATTGCTACAAAAACACTTGCACGATAAAAACACAACTCTACAAAAAATCGGCAGGCGTTTCGATTAGACCTACAATGGCTTACGGATCTGGAGCAGGCAGCTCTTGTCATAGGCCACTTGGATATTCATACAATGTACTTCGGATTCAAAATCAATGTCCCCCGAGCACACAAGTATGCCATTGGACAAGTCCTCACTAAGATTCAAGTGATTTCGAAAAATGTTCCAGTTCGATTTCCTAGGATTGCGATACTCCCTAATGTACGCCGAGTTGCATTCGATGTCAATGTTCAAATATTGGTGATCCGACAAAGATGTGTCACTCGACTCGTGCCAATTTTTAATGGCATAAGAAAGATTTTTACTATATAGTAAATGTGATTTCTTAAACCTTCTGTTTAATAACACTCCTAAAGGTGGGCTCATCGCCCCTATTTGCTACAAATATGTTTATTGCCACAAATGTATTCAAGCACTCACCTCATGTATTGATGTCCGTGTTACCCCAGACAGTGTGGTGAGCGTTTGCATTACATCCAATAATCCAGCCGAGGCCATGTTTTTGGCAATACAATACCAGCTCAGTAACCTCAGGTAAGGGAGCGATTACTGTGTCCCCCGGCAGTTATGCAGAGGCTTTTACGATATCATGCTCGCACGCGATGGATGAGATCCTCGTCCTAATGGCTACTAGATCTACGTGGAGAAATTCTGAAAGAGGTTAATAGATAAGATCTTTCCTGACGAGGAGATCCGCTCAAGGCCGCGACGATGCAGAGTTAATCTTATATTGATTATTATGGAGCCCCTATATGGCTCCAGCGTGAACCCATGGTTCCTGTATGAAGCAAACATCTAGGAGGTTAGGGCTGAACATACAGCATAGCAAATCAGACGCTGCCTTGGAGTGATGTAGGTTCACCGGAAGGCACTTGAGGCACCTAGTACCACTGGATTGGTTTCTAGCGGTTGTGTACATTATTTCCTACTGGATCTCCCCGCCACCTTTTTACCACCGTTGGAAGACGGTTGCGTGTTTGGCTCAGATTCCAGTAGCGCATCCTCTTCATCCGTTGGGATAGGTACCTCAGTGTTATTAGGACATGAATCCCCCAGCACCAAGGTATCTTCCATAGGTGCGCAAAGAGATTTCTCTACATTGCGAGTGTTTGGATCCAAAGACCCTAACACAGTATCATTAGTGTCCATTGGGACATGTTTTTTGATTACATTTTCAAATTTTTCAACCATGTTTGGTTTCTGTTTGAATGGGGAAATGAGAGCACACCATACATCAGAGCCCCATACTGTAGGCGAGCACAAGCTACAACCGAGACATTGCCAGTGTCCGGCGGCCACCGTTATAAGACATACTAACGCAGTGCCATTTATCCCAGGGACACGGTTCGGATAAAATCGGGGATTACGGGGTTTTATCGAGCGTCCACTCTAGATCCGCCATGTCACGTTTCAAAAAATGATTCTGAGTCGATCGGTATACTTTAAGGTGTGTGACCAATATTTGAAGGTGTTACACACATCAGCACAAATGCATAACACCTCCACTATTGAGGTGTGCTTATAAAAACAAAATATTATCTAATGAATGCAACATTTGTGAAAAGAGAGGACAAAGATATGGAATTGCTTAGGTTTTATTAAAAATTAAAATGGTATCGCACTTACAAATTTCATTTATTCAATTATTAAGAAACAATAATGAAAGTGTGTTAATTGAAATAAACCAAGAAAGTTAAGAAAGCTTTCTCTTGTTTACTAGCCGAATGAATTATTAAGGACACACACCCATACTCGTCTAAAAACATATTCCAAATTAATGTTATCCTATGGAAATAAATTCGGAGCCAATGTAAAGCTGGAATCTTCAATAGCGCAATGATCGAAATCCTCAATAGCGCAATGATCGAAATAATCGTTAAAACCAGTTTTGAAATGAGTTTTGAACAACTAAATTTCGAAATATTATGTGTTAAAAAATTGGTTATGCCATCGCATATCGCATCGCTCACAGCTCACTTCATTATGGATTCGGAATACAATAGGAAGCTTCTTGGAATATTCAATAAAAGGAATTTCCGTTACAAATAAGCTTATAGTAATCATTGTAAATGGCTGTTAATCATTATAATTGTTTTAATTTAAATAACTCATATTTCTTTAATATGTTTAAACATAAAATTTAAATTTGAGACATTACATTACTCAACGATTCCAACTGTTATAGTTACATATAGTTATAGTAACATTATAGTTACAGACAGAGAAATATATGAGCTGCTTTTAAAGATTATGATAATGTCAACTGCATCAATCATCTTATACATAATACAGTTGAAAAGTGTTTATCACAGAATTAAAAAAAATTTACAT
Organism: Pollenia amentaria; assembly: GCA_943735925.1. Lineage (NCBI taxonomy): Eukaryota > Metazoa > Arthropoda > Insecta > Diptera > Polleniidae > Pollenia > Pollenia amentaria. The sequence goes on along the minus strand of OX031008.1, from coordinate 188,945,438 downwards.
GACACTCTTATTTCTTATTTATCACAAATTAGCTATATTTTTGTTTCCTCCCGCCAATCAATTTTACATAGAAGTTCCAATAGAAATAATAAACAAATGGTGATCACTGTTGCTTCCTTATTCGATTGATATATCTGTTGTTGATCAACAACATGTAGCAAATTCATCAAAAATAGGTATATTCATTATTTGAAAACTATATAGAAGCAATTGAGAGAACAACTTCCAACCAATCTGTGATAGAAAATGAAATAATTAAATATAAAAATGCTCATGTTCCATTACAAAGCGATTTTAATGTTCTTAAATATTTGCTATACCAGCATCTAGCGCTCCTTCTGGAAGGGTTTTTTTCGGTTGCACGAGCTCCTTTTACAGTTGAGCGATCAAAACACGGATGTAATGAAGAGTCTTTTAATAACATTTTATTAGTTAATATTAATTCGAAGGACTAGTATTTTATTTATATTATAGGTTTTTAATTAAATAATGCATGCTTGATTTATTTTTTTTTAAATATAGGTATTTTTATTTCAAATATATTATATATATTATATTTAAGCCTTTATTCATAATAAATATTAATCACTACAAACAAAAAAAAATAGTAATGATAAATAATTATACGAAAGTTCATTTTGTTGAACATAGGGCGTCAACGAATTCTTTCCATCTATTGCGATTTTCGGCAAGTGCTGTATTATGTTATAAATATTAAAAAGACCTAGAGCTTAAATAAAAATAAACATTTATTAAATTAAATAAGGTCAAATAAAAACTAAATATATATTATGTTTGTTTTTTATGGTTCAAAGAACTGAATTAGTCTTGTTACTAGAACAATTTTTAATTTGGTTAATAATCATATCGTCAGCTAAAATACAAACGGGCGTAATAACACTTTATTTTTTATAGGAGGAACTAAAAACTTTAAAAAAAAACAATAACAATAAGGTGTCTTTGGCGTTTGAATTTCTTAAATAAAGTCGCCGTTTTTTATCGCAGGGATTTTTTTGTGAACATGTAGTTTAATAAAACAAACTAAAATCAATAAAAAACCTACTTCGAATTTTTTCGTTGTTACCCCCTTTTGCATTTTAGGTGAGAATATGTACTTTTTAACATGGTTTTTATTTTTAAAATTTCAACAATAGTTTTTAGGTTTAATTTATCAAATAATGTACACGCGTACATATGTACATACTTCTATGCATTACAATTGTTTTTGCTATACGATATGTTTTATCTTTTATTTTTGCATCTGAAAACCTCTTAAGCATTCACACAATTTTTATCTATTAATATAACAAAAGTAGCAATTTTTATATAAGTTAACGTGTGCACGGTAACAACTGCCCTAATGTTTTAATGGAATTTATTCTGCATTACAGAACCCCACTAATGTTTTATTTAACTCATTAGCATTTTAGCTTTGTTCTGTGATTGGCCAATTCACCGTAAATTTTAAACTGAAAACTAATTTTATAATTGCAATGTCAACATATTTTTTATATTTTTGTTTGCTAAATACTAATATCTTATTACAATAAGCCTCACAGTAGCTATACCTTTGTAATTGCAATATGAGCATATTTTTATGATTGGCCAATCTTAAGTAAATTTTGGAATTTCATTAAAGTGCACTGTTAGCACTAATAGCTTTAGTGTTTTTTTAAATAAAGAAAAGAAACCATTCTGTATTCAACCATCAAAGGAATCGTGTATCATTTACTGGAGCCCAACGTCCAAAAGACTAACAACGGTACATATTATACCCAAGTCTTAGTGAATTTTTTAATAAAAAACAAAAGGACATAGTACCTCAAAATTTTAAAAAAAAAGTACATAGTACCTGGAAAATTTTTTTAAAAAGAAACAAAAGGACATAGTACCTCAATTTATTTTTAATAAAAAAAAAACAAAAGGACATAGTACCTCAAATTTTAATATAAATAAACAAAGAACAAAGTGCCTGAAAATTTTAAAGCTAATTAAAAGTTTAGAACGATAAAGGACAATTTTGTGAAGTTTAATAAACCAAAGAACAAAGTGCCGGAAATTTTGAAGCTTAATAAAAGTTTTTGAACGATAAAGGAACAATTTGTTTTCAAAGTTAAATAAACAAAGAACAAAGTGCCTGCAAATTTTAAAGCTAATTAAAAGTCTCGAACGATAAAGAACAATTTTGTGAACTGTACCCGAGGAGAATTTTAAACTAACGACGAAGACATAGCAACAAAAAAAATTCTGCAACAGCCGTGCTAATTAAACTGAAAAGAAGGACAACCGAGGCCCATGATTTTAATAAGGAAACTGAAAGTACATTTTTGATCCGAATTGTAAAAGTTTTATTTGTGTTTTGTTTTTGCCTTGTGCTCGCGAATTATTTTTCGTTATCCCTAATTGCTACAAATATTTTTTTCGGTAGCCGGTTTAAGAGAACACACCCAGATCATCTTCCATCGATTTTTCTTTTTTTTAAACCTTTTTTTTCCCTCTCCTTGTCCCTTCCTTTTTTTTATCCTCTTTGAATGAGTAACTGACTAAATAACTGACGAACAATGAGCCTGAATAGGGAACAGATTGTAAACATAGTTAGCGCTTCGGTGAAGGCGCTTACGGAACAGTTACGGGAACAATTGAGAGGCCTCACGCGTCAATTCGAGGAACTCACTCCAAGGGTGGAAACATATGAACCTGTGACAGCCAGCCGGTTCAGCAGAGGAAACTCTCTGGATTTGGTAAAATCCCTGCCGGAATTTAAGGGCGAGAGTCAGACATACCCAGCATGGAAAGATGCAGCGCATTTCGCTATGGAATATTACACGGAGGGTACAGAGAATTTCTATATAGCCATGGGTATTTTTAGGAATAAAATAACTGGGGCAGCTAATGCAAAGCTGTCATCCTTCAATACGATATTGAACTTCAAAGCCATAATATCTCGATTGGACCAGGTCTACGCTGACAAAAGGTCACTACAATCATTGGAGAATGAGTTGAGTATTTTAAGACAAGGCACCTTATAGATAACGGAGTTTTATGACAAAATCGACCAACATCTAACCCTTATTGTAAACAAAAATAAGATGAGTTATTCAACTAATGTTGAAGTAATCACGGTTTTGAATGAACGGGCGAGGGAAAATTCGCTTCGCGTTTTCATATCTGGACTACGTCGTCCACTCAGCGATATCATGTTTTCAGCGAAACCGAGCGACTTGCCAACGGCCCTAGCAACTGCGCAGGAGCTGGAAGCGGATCAACGCAGACAAGAATTCGCAAGAATATTTGCAAACGGCGACCTTGTGAAGACTGCTCGAACACAGCGTAGGGACTTAAATCACCCATCAACATCACACCCTGCATATAAGCTACGACCATCTGGTGCGAAATACGACGGGAATAAGAACTCCAAAACCGAACAACCCACACCAATGGACGTGGATCCAGGTTCAAGTATGTTCAGGAGACCAACAGCGCACATGGCCGTTCAACAGAACATTCAACAACCTCAAACTGTTTTTAACAATAAAAGGGTTTTTGAAGGTTCTGGAAGAACCGCCCCCGTACAGAAAGCACAGAAAATCAACCATATAGCGGTTGACGAGACTCTCGAAGAATACGAGGACGATGTTAACTCTATCGACGAATACTCACAACATGGGGAGTCAGATGTCGAGGTGGCTTATGAGGAACTTAATTTTTTAGAATAGGATCTCCCCTATCATTTGTTAGAAAGACTATAAAAGGTAGGGAACTTAGATTTTTAATTGATACCGGCACTATGAAAAACTTCATTCAAAACTTCGATTTTCTTGTGGGCATTACACCATTGAGATAACCATTCAACGTTAATTCTGTTAATGGACCCAACCTGATTGGGGAAAAATGTAAAATGGTTGTTTTTGGTCATACGACTAATTTTTTTATTCTTCCATCTTTGAAGACGTTCGACGGTAAAATAAGTTTCAGATTTTTAAGGGAAATTGGTGCTGTGGTTGACACAAGGAACAATACACTAAAATACAATAAAGGGAAAACTGGGTTACCGTATGAGAAATCTGAGCTCGTAAATTTTCTTGCCTTGGATAGCGAACACATACCGCGAAACGTCCAGAATCAATTCAGGGAAATCCTGAGGACTAACGTGAATTCATTTGCGGATCCAAATAGAGCACTGCCGTATAACACTGCAGTAGAAGCCAGAATACGAACGAAATCTGAGGACCCCATATATGCAAGATCATACCCATATCCAGCTTCAATGGCGAAATCGAATCTCTTCTACGGGATGGTATAATTCGGAAATCATCATCCCCATACAATTCGCCGATACACCTGGTTGAGAAAAAGGGTGTGGATGAAAAGGGAAACCCTAACCACAGACTTGTCATCGATTTTCGGAAACTTAATGAGAACACCATAGACGATAAATACCCGATGCCCGATATATCTATTATTCTTTCGAACCTGGGAAAATCGAAGTATTTTTCAACATTTGACCTTAAGTCAGGTTTCCACCAAATAAAACTTACCGAGAAAGATAGACAGAAAACAGCCTTTAGCGTCAATAATGGCAAATATGAATTCTGCAGACTGCCATTTGGACTAAAAAATGCCCCCAGCATATTCCAGAGGGCCATAGATTACGTTCTGCGAGATGACATAGGGAAAATGTGCCAGGTCTATATGGACGATATCATCGTCTACTCACCGGATGAACATAGCCATTTACAACATGTTGATTAGACCGTCTCACTTTTTATTTTTTTTCGAAATTTCTTCATGAACATCGATTTTCTTTATCTACTATAAAAACCAAGAAATTTGGTGTATAACACTTAAATATTGATGAATGGGAAGTGGTCTCTCAAATCGTTTTTTCATTTTTTTAGGCAAAATACCTTTTTTTCAAAAAATGGAAAAATCTTGATTTAGTAATTTGCCTCAAACTCAAGCAGTTCTAAATGGATTTGAACATCATTTCATGCATTAGAAAGCTTATTAAATTTCCAAAATGTTTCTTAAAGCAACATTGCCATTTTGTTCGATGGTTTTTTATTCATAGCACTACAAATTCAGATTTTCAAATACAAACTTAACATTTTTGTTTGATTTTTGCTTACCTTTTCATATATAAAAATTGAACGAGGCAAAACTTTTATATTCTGTAAATGCAGTATGGTAGGAAATTTTAAAATAAAGATTTTGGTGTAAATAACAGTCGTATTCTGTTAAGAAAAACTGCAGTTTTAGTTGAAATGTTTAAAGTTGTTTATTTCTAAATATAAAAAAAAAAAATAGTATTTTGGTAATAACTTTTTTGTATCTGAACCGATTTTTCCGAGTTTTTCAGCAAATATGTTTTACTAAAGATTTCCGATCTTTTAATATATTTGACGTATCCATAGGTCACATAACAGCTCTAAAATTTAAGTTTTTATAAAAATGTGGATGCTTTTTAGCCCATTTTTGGAGTATTTTGCTAATAACTTAACCATTTCTTAACCAATTTGGCAGATTTATATACCCACGTCTTAAGGAAGAAATTTACCATTTACTTAGATTATAACGTTTGGACTCGGAAAGATCTATTGTTTCCGAAAATGGGTATGTTTAAATAAAAAGTTTTGTTTTGGGCATTACTCTTCCATTTTTGGGAAAAAACTTGCAGGGTTTTCGGGAAATATATTCTGCTATATATTTCTGATATTTTGATATATAAAACGTGTTCATATGTCATACTAGAGCCCTAATATTTAAAATTTTGAGTATTTTCAATAATATCTTTGTACGGGAGGTACCATGCCCACTTTACCAATCCCGCCCATATTTTGAGGGATGCTGTGTATTGATAACCGATATGTTTGTACCTAATTTGGGAACTTTAGCTCGCTTCGTTCTCCAGCTATACAGAAATGTGTAACGTCTTTGTATGGGAAGTGCCACACCCAAAATGATTTAATTTAAGTCGTCGAGCATTTTCACAAAACGCATCCAAACTCCAACAAAAGCATAATTTTACCAAATTTTAAAAAATAAAAACACCAATATGTTCTTACTTTATAATATATTTTTGCAATAGAAGAATTTAGAAATAAACAACTTTACACATTTCAACTAAAACTGCAGTTTTTCTTAACAGAATACGACTGTTATTTACACCAAAATCTTTATTTTAAAATTTCCTACCATACTGCATTTACAGAATATAAAAGTTTTGCCTCGTTCAATTTTTATATATGAAAAGGTAAGCAAAAATCAAACAAAAATGTTAAGTTTGTATTTGAAAATCTGAATTTGTAGTGCTATGAATAAAAAAGCATCGAACAAAATGGCAATGTTGCTTTAAGAAACATTTAGGAAATTTAATAAGCTTTCTAATGCATGAAATGATGTTCAAATCCATTCAGAACTGCTTGAGTTTGAGGCAAATTACTAAATCAAGATTTTTCCATTTTTTGAAAAAAGGTATTTTGCCTAAAAAAATGAAAAAACGATTTGAGAGACCACTTCCCATTCATCAATATTTAAGTGTTATACACCAAATTTCTTGGTTTTTATAGTAGATAAAGAAAATCGATGTTCATGAAGGAATTTCGAAGAAAGTATAAAAACTGAGACGGTCTAATGTTGATACCATTCTGAAGAAACTCGAGGCCGCAGGCATGAAGGTTTTACCTACAAAATCCAAGTTTTTTAAAACAGATGTCAATTTTTTGGGATTTGTCGTGACGAGAGACGGAATCAGAACATGCCCGGAGAAGGTCAGGGCAATAACCGAATTTAAGGTTTCACAGAATTTAAAAGCACTCAGATCGTTCCTCGGCTTGTCCGGTTACTACAGGAAATTTGTCAGGGACTATGCCCGTATCGCTAAGCTTTTAACGAAATATCTGAGAGGAGAAAACGGCCATGCCGCAGCTAATAATTCAAGGAATATTAAAATATGCCTGGACAAAGAGGCATTAGAAGTTTTTGATAAGCTGAAAAGGATATTGGCTTCAGAGGATATTTTGCTGGCATACCCAGACTATAGTAAAAGTTTTGAATTAACCACTGACGCATCGGGTGTCGCACTCGGAGCGGTTTTATCCCAAAATGGTAAACCAATTACCATGATCTCTAGAACTCTTTCAGATACGGAGATGAATTATGCTACCAACGAAAGGGAGCTGCTTGTCATTGTATGGGCCTTGAAGAGCCTTAGGCATTTTCTTTATGGTGTCACCGGAATCCATATATTCACTGACCACCAACCGTTGACATTTGCCATGTCCGATAAGAATCCTAACTCAAAAATGAAGAGGTGGAGAGCGTTTATTGAGGAGTTCTCGCCAAAATTCTTCTACAAGCCAGGACGGGAAAATGTGGTGGCAGACGCCTTATCTAGGCAGTATATTAATCAAATATCGGACGATGACAGCCAGACGGCACACAGCGAAATTTCTTCTACAAACGTTGTGAAATCCATAAAATTCCCAGTAAACCAATTTAAAAAACAGATCTTAATTTCCAAGGGAGATCGGTTCTCTGGACGCAGGAAAATCCTGTTCCAGCGATTTATAAGACACACAATATCGTATAACACGGTAATCGAGCTTTTGGATCATTTCACTAATATTGTCGATTCTACTGGCACGAATGCCATCCATTGCGATCTCCCGACATTGGCGGATTTCCAGGATGGTCTGATCTCCCGATTCCCATCCACTCGGTTTATACATACCGAGAAATTCGTGATGGATGTAATTAGAGAGGATGACCAATGGGAAATAGTTACCAATGAACACAACAGAACGCATAGATCGTCAAATGAAAATTTCCAACAAATAATTAATGAATATTACTTCCCGGCATAAAGAAAAAACTTAAATATATCATATCTAACTGTGAAATCTGCAAAGAAAACAAGTACCAGAGGAAGCCACAGAAAGCGGTAATGACTGAAACTCCTATTCCTAGTTATCCCGGCGAGATACTGCATGTTGACATAATTATAACGGATAAACAGCACTTCCTTTCTTGCGTGGATAAGTTTTCAAAGTTTGCCATTGTAATCCCAATAGCTTCTAGATCCAACATAGATGTTAAAATGGCCTTGTTTCTGATTATGAACAGATACAGTAAAGTGAGGATATTGGTCTCGGATAATGAAAAATCGCTCAAATCCGGTGCCATAGCCGCATTCCTTAGGGACCATTTCGGAACAGAACAATTTTTTACCCCTCCGATGCACAGTACGAGTAACGGCCAGGTGGAACGATTCCATTCCACGCTCTTGGAAATCGCACGGTGCGTGAAGGCCCAACAGAATATAGATGATACCATTGAACTAATGCTACTATCTACGATCAAGTATAACGATACGGTGCACTCTGTGACGGGAAGGAAACCATTGGACATCCTGAACGAATTTAACGCGAATACCTTGACTGATGTTAGAGAGCATTTAAGGGCTGCGCAACACAAAGTATTGGAGAGATATAATAAAGATGCCACGACAAAGAGGTATCAACCTGTTGAAGTCGTTTTCATCAAGCGCAACAGACGACTGGGTAACAAATTCGACAAGTTCTTTGTGCGGGGTGTTATTCAGCGAGACCTGGGGACTACGGTAGTGATAGACGGAAGAAAGGTCCACAAGGACAATTTAAGATAACTCATTCTCTCTCATTTTTCTTTTTACTTCTACCGGGGTTTCTTTCTTTTTTTTTTCTTTCTTCAAATTGTCCTTTTTTTTGTTTGTTTCTTTTTTAGAGTATTTCTCACCCTAATATCCTGGGTGTCGCCCAAGATCATCGATTATTCGGACTCATATTTTATAGCCGGTGGGGTGTCACAAAGCCATAGGACATAAAGCCAAACGGACATAACGCCATAATTTTGATATGGCCTTAAGTCTCATATCAATTTTAGTGAAATGAGACATAAAGCCATTATCACCATTATGGTTTTATGTCCCATTTGATGTTTTGCGTTACAAATGCTTTATTTCACTAAATATGCCTATTTATCTATGAAATTAATGATTTAAAAAAATCCAAAATTTCTAGGCTCCAGGAATTAAAGCTGCAAACATTTTGTGAAAGAGACCGCAGGCCGCCACGTAGAAAAACTCTAGTATGCGAAGCCAGATTTCAATACTTAACTTTAGTGTCTCCGGAAAAAAATATGGCTTTATGTCTCATTTTTGGAAAAAAATTTATGGCGTTAAGTCCCATTATAATGAGACTTAATGGCATATGCCCTTATGTCTTAATGGAATGGGACTTAACGCCATATGGCTTTATGTCCTATGGCTTTGTGACACCCCACCTTTATAGCCATAACCGATGGCGATGTCGCGACATATATTGACTGCGACTACCTAGTACACCAGACGAACTTAACGGAATACGAACTGGCGGTGGAGGATTTGATTTATTATGTTATAAAATTTCCAATTTTTAAGAATTTTTGTGAATATCTTAAGGTGTACCCTGTGATTCATGATAATTCCATTCTAAGATTGGAAGTGTATCAAGCTTCGAAATGCCACGATTATACTCTCCCGATAACGAGCTGCATCAATGTTGGAACAACAAAAATCTGCCGCGAAACAGTTGATACATGCCTTTCTCAACTCTTGAACGATAATTCAGCATCCTGCCACACACAATCGGCGGACGATGTTCCTTCAATACAATGGGTGGCAGATGAATTAATACTTTTGAATAACGTGTATGATACAAGCATATATTCGAAGGAGATACAATAAGGGTAAACGGAACTTTGATGGTCGCATTCACAAATAACGTAACCATAAATGGTACTTGGTATAAAAAACCCCAAACATGGAAGAGAAATTTGTTGCCACATCCCCCGAAAACCTTGAACATTAAAAAAACGGGTCATGAAGAATTATTGACGCTCCCATACATTCACAGGCTGAACTTAGAAAACATAAGTTACATAAAGGAGCTCAAAGATTACACGTTCACGCATAGAATCGCCCTCGCCTCATTGGCCATACTAATACCTGTTATTGTCGGGTTGAGTCATTACATACGGCATAAGTGCAGAAGGGAGGCGGTAATCAGTGTGGAGGACATAATAAGAGAGATCAGGTCGAAACAGGGATGTCCCGACGTTTAAAAGGGGGAGGAGTTAACGTGTGCACGATAACAGAACTGCCCTAACGTTTTAATGGAATTTATTCTGCATTACAGAACCCCACTAATGTTTTATTTAACTCATTAGCATTTTAGCTTTGTTCTGTGATTGGCCAATTCACCGTAAATTTTAAACTGAAAACTAATTTTATAATTGCAATGTCAACATATTTTTTATATTTTTGTTTGCTAAATACTAATATCTTATTACAATAAGCCTCACAGTAGCTATACCTTTGTAATTGCAATATGAGCATATTTTTATGATTGGCCAATCTTAAGTAAATTTTGGAAATTCATTAAAGTGCACTGTTAGCACTAATAGCTTTAGTGTTTTTTTAAATAAAGAAAAGAACCCATTCTGTATTCAACCATCAAAGGAATCGTGTATCATTTACTTATATATATTTATATATATATAGTATTATATATATATATTATTATTTTCTTAAATATCGATATTTTGATATATCGATATTTATTGCCCTATGACAAACACAAATTGTTGCTAGCAGTTGTAGCAGTGCAGGTCTTTAATGTACATATGTGCTATAACTTTGCGAATGTGACACTCATAAAATTTAAGCAAATACGACCAATGTGACACAATAGAACACTTTGTGAATTGTCTAATAGTTTGTTTCGGTTAATTTTGAATTTTTCTAAGATTCGATTCATAACTTTAATGAAAAATTGGCTATAAATATTTTTCAACGCTGTGATTTAGCCCGTTTTAAAATTGGGAATAGCGAGTTTTAGTTGTAGCAAGTTGGCAACGCTTAGGTAAATCTGAATTAAGATCCGCGAGTGACATATTCTGAAATTAGGGTTCCCGGTAGGCTAGCTAGTAGTGAGCTAGTCTATCAGTGCTGGGGTTGCGGAAAAAGGTTGAAGTTAAAAAAAACGTATTAGAAGTGATGATCCCGTATGTTCTGTAAAAAATTACATAGGTACATGAAAGAAAATTTAAAAATATTAAACCTAAAAATCTCAGAAACGCATAGTTTTTTAGTTATGGACGTCTAAAGTTTTCATGTTAATATCATATTTTCCACTACATTTCTAAACGTCAATGGTCAATTGTTGTATCATTTAAAAGCTTTTGAATATATCTTTCTGGATATTCAAAATTTATTTAAACTTCTAAATCCATTTAGAAGCGGGGATGAGTTTGCGAAAAAAAACAAAAGTTTTTAGTAAGCATATTAATTGCTAATTTGTATGGGAAGACACCTGCAACAAATTTATAGATAATGCAAAGGACAAAATCGGATACAAACAAAAATCTGAGAAGAAAGCATGGCTTTCGGACAAAACCTTGCAGTTGATAGAGAAAAAAAATTACTTAAATCAGCAAAAATAGAAAAACCCAACCTCACATCGCGGTATCAAATCAGCGATAAACATTCGGCTCTCAAATAGGAAGCTAAATCGAAACTTCATCATAAAGGACACCAACGGACAACTGCTCACCAATCCGGAAGGGCAAACTCGCAGATAGAAAAAACCTTTTGAAAACATCAGTAATATCGATACCGAACATAGTCCGCTTGAGAAAGTCTCCGCTGCAAGAAATATGGACAATTAAATCGAATACCTACCGAAGATCCTAGCATTGAAGAGATAACGGACGCCATACTAAAATTTAAGAAGAACAAAGCACCTGGGAGGATGTCATTCCCCCAGAATTGCTTCTAAGTTTCCCCCAGAATTGCTTCAAACCAATCCCAAAGTAGCCGCAGAAATTATGCACCCGCACATACGAGGTGCATGGATAAAGGAACAAATACCTATTTCGTGGACAAAAAGAAGAACGACTAAAAAGTTTGCGACATTTGGCGTGGCATAATCCTGCTCAACAGCATATGCAAGATCATCGCTATAATAATAAACGATCGATTATAATGCAACTGCCTAGATCAGACCAACATAATCCATGTGACCATAGAACAATTGGTCGAATGGCACCGCCACTGCATTTAGTGTTCATAGATATTAAGAAAGCTTTTGACTCAATAAAACGAGAGGCAATATGGGGTGCACTAAGATTCAAAGGCTACCATGCAAAATAATCAACATCATTAAAGCCATGTATTAGGATTTTTACACTTGAGCACACCTTAGTAGATGTTAAAAATTAAAAAAACTTGTTTACATTTGCAACATCCTTTATCATATAAATATTTTTTTTTTCGCGTGTATGAGCGAATAAAAACTGAAACGGTGAAATAAAAAGTTTATTCATATTGTTTATTCCCTTTATAATAAACCTTTGAGTTCTTTTACACGTATTAAACTTTACAAACTTTTTGAAATTAATTATATTGTTCCAAAATGTAACCACTATTGTAAGTAACGAACTGAGCCGTTCAATGTCCCCAATCAAACTAAGCTAAAATTTTATGAGTTAGCCTGTATTTATAGTTCAAAACCATTCATAGTAGATTCAAGCACCGTCTAGTCGATTCTAAATTTCGAATTATGTATTTTAAAATAACTGTTATACATTTAAATCTAAAGTCAACAATTACAATTGCTAGAAAATTCAGTACAGTGGCGTTCATAAGAATTAAGACTAATACGACATAAAACTATAATTTACAATATAACTTATAACTAAAACCATAATTCTTAGATAAATCTAATTTCGTAGCAATATTTTCATAGTTTCTGATTCTCGTTTAACGAAGAAATGATGAATAAATACAATTGTTTTCATATGTGGAATGGAACAAATTGTTTTTTTTTTTTCTAACAGTAATGTGGTTCTTGTTCTTGTTCTGTGTAACAATGCAAAGAACAGTTCATTTATGACATATTTTTACACTTTCGTTTTAACGGTGAAAAGAAGTTTAAATATATTATTAAAAGACAAATCTGGACATTACCAACGATAAGTAATAATTTTAAAAATTAATAATAATAATATTCTAAAAAGATGCTTATTTACAGATTTTTAACTGAATATATTTCTATAAAATGCCAGTTTCTGATAGTATACACAGCATTACTGACGTTAAACGTTACAAAAGTTTTCTTACCTTTGCTCTTTTCGAATTTCTTGTGGCTATTCATTTAAAACCAATAATCCAAACCTTTTTTTAAATTTATCATTTTTTGTGTATTTGCATAATTTGACACTTGATCATATGACAAAGTAGATATGTAATTACAATCGGCGGTGAACAATATAAGGTTAGCGGCGTCTTAAAGGAAACTTAGAGCCGCGTACAACATTTTTATGTTTTATAATATAACAACATTTTAATAAATCAATTTTGTTTTAAGCCTTTTATTTGTTAATGATTTCACTATTTTTTTTGATCTTATGGTCGTTTTTAAAAGCTTTTATTTAACTTGCAATATATGTATGCTTGCAACCCAATGTTGAAGCAGGGGGGCTATCGCGTATTTCGATTCGAAAAGTGAAATTTTTCGAAAGCGATTCCCGATTCGAAAGTTAACCCGTACTGCGTAACCCTACTCGAAACGATGACGGAGTCGTATTTATAAACAAATGGGAAATTTGATTAAAAGTTGGTAGCACTGCTATTAAAATACCAAAATGGACGAAAATATTCCAATACAAAAGAAATATTAAATACTATTCAATGTGTGACAAATATTATGGTTTTTTTTAATAAAAATTAATTGTATTTCCCTGTGGTTTGAAGATTCTAAAGAAAATGGTAACCATTTCTTTATGCATAATGCTTTTTATTTGTATATGCATGTCATTTTTTTTTTTTTTTTTTTTTGAAGTGTTCCTTGAAAATTTCAAGAGAACAAATACATATTAAAAATATTTCAACAATATCATTAGTAAAAATTTTTTATATAAAATCTTACATTCAATTATTAGGGTTAAAATTTAATTATATTTGAATTAGAATTAGATTAGTAGGTGGAGTTTTAGGAAGATTAATTTGTTTACGTCAAACTGATTAATTAAAAAAATTTCAACAATATCATTAGTAAAAATTTTTTATATAAAATCTTACATTATAAGGTTAAATTTGATTGTTTTACACTTTTATTTATCATGAAACATTTAAATACTTAAATTTTTTATTTTTCTTTCACTTTGCCACTAATCAAATACCTTTCGAACAATTTCCTAACGCTTTTTGCATAACAGACTCGTGTTTTCGTAATACAGAGCTGTACTTTTGAAAGGGAGTTTTATTGTTGCCGTTTCGAAAGGGATTTTTTGTTTTCGATGGTGTATAAAAAATTTTCGTTCATTCGAAACAAATTGTACGAAAGTCGTAATACACAGTACAAATTGTTCGAACTCGTAAATTATTTCTTTCGAATCGAAATACGCGGTAACCCCCCAGATCTTCGATTGATTGAGCTGAAATTTTGTACACACGTTTGGGTGACAATGCATGGTCAACTATATGACGTCATCCTAAATCCAACATGGCGGCACACCCAAGATGGCGGTCTAGCTATTTTTAATGCACTCCCATAATATGGATATCAAATGAAAAAGCTTGCTTAGAAAATAAGAAAAATATGGCGGACTACGTTTTTAATGCTTGGCTACAATATGAGTATCAAATGAAAAAACTTACTGAGAATGCGAATGCGAGTTTTAAATAAATTAGAAGGAAGACCCGTTTAAAAAACAAGCTTTTTTTAAATACGCTAAAAAAAAGTTTATAATAACAACATTTTTATCGTGTTGCTTCAATTAAAATGGGGATCGGTACAGATTGATGTCAATATGCTCGTCCGAAAATACTGCCACAAATATTTTTGGGGAATTCGCGCGGGCAAGATCGATTTTTAGCAATTTTGCTTCAATTAAAAAAGAAATCGGTACAGCTTGCTGTCAATATGCCCGTCCGAAAATACATACATATTTTAAGATGGTGCATGGTATATAAGTTTCGGCACAGCCCACTCTTGCACTCTTACTTCTTTTTTAAGTTAGTTGGGTGGTTTTTACCGGAGTTCGTTAAAAAACAGTAAAGTACAGCAAGTAAGTGTACCATACCATATTTTGCTATAAAGATAACACATACAATTAAAAATAAATTTGTTTGTGCTTGGGAATTTGTACACAAACAAAATATGGATTGTGAGCTGACGAAAACAAACACTACTATAAATTACCGAACTTGTTTTAGCTTACGTGTAGTATTTTTTGGGGTTACTTGTTTTGCATATTTTAGTGAACGCGTAGTGAACTTTTATCCAACTTGTTCTTTTTTATGTATGCGTAGTAAACTTTTAAATTCTTCGTATGTATGGGAAAGAAAATAAGAAATATAATTTTTAATAATTTATTTATTTAAAAAAGAGCCAATATAAGATTTGAAGGTGAGTTTTATAACAGAAGTGCAAAAATATAAGAAACATGCAAGAGTGTACTAAATGTCTTAAAAGTTTTATTCAAATTGAATATTTGGAATTGGATTGGAATACTTAAATTCAACTCAGTCTTCGCAACAATTTCATTACTTGAATTATTTTTAAAAATTGACTTATGACCTACATTCGTTTCAAAAATTGTTGTATAATTTATTTAGCTTGAGGTTTTTTTTCTTTTTTATAAAAAACATTTTTATTACATTTATTTTATAAGTCCAATATTTCGATACAGCAATGTGTATTTCGTATAAAATTAGTTAAATATGTTTATAAAAAAAACTTTATTTTTTCGCTCTGCATACCACATTGAATAATAGGTTTGATACTATTTTATAGAACCTGATATCAAATTGATATTATCAATGCATTTTTTTTAAAGTGATTTACTTTCGCTATTAATTCCACTTTTTTTGCATACAATATAATTTAAAAAATTTCATTTAATATGCAATCAAACCCGTCAGTTTTAAGAATTTATTTAAAAAAGAAAAAAATTAAAAATTGACTTGTTTTTCGGTGGAGATCCGATGATTGATAACATTTGGTAAGAAAAATGGTATTAAAATCTAATAAACTTAAGCTTTATTCCAAATTTCTATAGCAATGTTCTGAAGGCAACTATCTGGATATATTATAAATTTATCATCTAAAACATTTACATTCGTGTTGAGATTTTAATATTTGTTAGAAATTAAAAGAAAAAACTGATAAAAGTAAAAAAAGGTAAAATGCGTTTTCGAAATTGCCAAAATAATCGCTAACTTCTTTAAATTTCGCCAAAAAAAAAAAACGCCATGTCGCCGAACACAAAATTTCGTCGCGATACTATTATAAATTTTCGTCCTCCAACAAGTTAGGAGGAGTTAAGAAGTTTCCTTGGTTTGGTGACATATCTTGGAAAATTCATACCAGATCTTGCTGACTTGACAGAACCTCTGAGGCATTTAACCAAAAAGGATGCGAAGTTTACCCGGGGTATATTTCAAAATAATGCCTTTCAATATGCCACCGTTATCCTACCTCAATCCAAATAGTCGCACCCGATTAATAGCGGATGCAAGTCCGGTAGCACTGGGTGCTGTTCTGTTGCAATTTGACAACAATGTCCCTCAAGTAATACCATTTGCAAGTAAAAGCCTTTCTGAAACTGAGAGAAGATATTCACAAACCGAGAAGGAGAGCCTTGCTTTAGTTTGGGGCGTAAAACGCTTTTACTATTATTTGGCGGGCATCGAGTTCGAACTAGTTACAGATCACAAGCCTTTGGAGACTATTTTTAAACACACGTCAAAACCGCCAGCTCGGATCGAGAGATGGGTCTTGCGCCTTCAGTCATTCAAATTTAAGATTATATATAAAGCTGGTAAATATAACATCGCCGACTCCTTGTCTAGGTTATGCAAAATCGAAAATTGTAGTTCTTTTGATCGAGATTCTGAAAGCAGCATATGTATGTTCGATAATTGAAGAAGTTATTCCACGAGCATTATCGATACTTGAAATCGTTAAAAGTAACCATTCCGATCCAGAATTAATGAGCGCAGTATAAAGTATGAAAAACAATTCATGGAACTCGAATACATCAAATAAGTTCTTTCCGTTTCGATTCGAGTTATGCACTTTAGGCAATATCCTGTTACGAGGAACCAAAATCGTCTTCTCTTAGAACAAGAGCACACGAAGGGCATCAAGGTGAAACAGTAATGAAGCGGTGTGTACGTTCAAAGGTATGGTGGCCTTTGATAGATCGGGATGTCGAAAAATATGTCAAAAGCTGTCGCGATTGTTTGTTGGTGTCGAGACCTCCACTTCCGGCACCAATGAGACGACGTGGTTTACCAGAAGAACCATGGCTGTGCCTTACAATGGATTTGTTGGGACCGTTGCCTAACCATGATTTTGTATTTGTAGTCATTGACTATTATTCGAGATATCAAGAAATAAAGTTTCTGAAGAAAATTACATCAAGTGCTATTATTGATTTTCTAGACAAAGTATTCTCGAGATTGGGTTACCCAAAATCGATTACAACAGACAATGGGCGTCAGTTTGTAAGCGACGAATTCAAAAGCTACTGCGCAGATAAGAACATTGAGATTATGACATCCCCACCATACTGGCCACAGGAGAATGGAGAGGTGGAATATATGAACCGATCTATTGTTAAACGCCTACGTATAGCACACACCAATGGAAGGGACTACAAAAAGGAAATACAAAAGTTCCTGCTTATGTAATATGTTACTCATGGAACAACAGGCAAAGCTCCAACGGAGCAATTATTCAACCGTGCAATTCGAGACAAAATACCATCAATTCTTGATGTAAGCGAAAATATTTTAGTCTCGGAAGCTAGAGACATGGATACTATTAGTAAAGAAAAAGGGAGGAAAAAGGCAGACAAAGATCGTAGAGCACAAGAAAACGATATAAAGGTTGGGGACAGAGTATTAATCCAAAATGTAATTTTCCTGAATAAACTAACACCAACATTTGGAGGGGAAGAGTTCGAAGTAATTGAGCGAAAAAAGAATGATGTCACTGTCCGTGGAAATGATAATGTTTACAGGCGTAATGTTGGCCACTTAAAAAAGTTGCCAACAAGTTTGGAAACTAAAGCTAGCGATGCCGGAAGACTTGATTCTTTTCAGGAGCCGACAAAGACACATATCGAACCGCAGGAGTCTAACCCAAGGTTGACGCTGAAGCTAAAAAACATAGCAGGGATGTGGAGATCTGGCAACACTGCAGATTAAATGATGTTGGGTATTTGGTTACTGGCAGTTGTTTCTGTGGCAGAGAGCTGAACAAGATACGTTTTAATAAATTGAAATAAACTTTGTACAAATTATTATTAATTAAATAACTGAATTTAACTATCAAATTGTTGTGTTTTGTTGGGCTGTTACAGTCTACATTCACACGTTACATCTTTTGATGCTCAACTCTTGTGTTTGAAGGAGAGGGAAGCAAGAAGAAAAGGGGTTGGTACGGAGATGTCTGTACTTGGGCAGTACGCTTTGTGTTCTCACTCGTAGGTATATGCACAACAATGGCTGTATGTAAATTTTTTTCTTTTCTTTTTCTCTTTGGTTTGCTTTGAATAAAAGTGTTGTTGTTTTGAAGCAAAAAAGTTGAAACCGGTTGCTGCGTGTGAACATAATGGCATCTTCACAAGGGAATTGAAAAGAAGTTGAGCATCAAAAGATGAAACGTGTAATTTGAGACTTATATTGCGTCATAAAAGATGGTTCAAACAGAAATGAAAAAGGGCAGATTTATAAGAAAAAGACAACAAATCTTCCGTCTCGTGACATATCTGTGTGTAATCTGTGATATTAAGCAATAAGAATGGCGCCAACCTCTTGCATATGCATATCATTCATAAAAAATCCCGAATGCAACAAATTCGCGGAAAATTAAGGAATTTTCGGTTCACTCATTATGCATTTTATGTTGAAAAATATTTATTATGTATGTATGAATATAAAAAACAATCATTCTTTAACTGAAAATAATTCAAATTATAAACAACATAAAAATGTTTTTTTATTTCTTCAAATAAAAACAAATAACGCATATCACAAGAAAAATTTTCGACGTTTCATTTACCACTTACAAATGTGAACAAACAATCATACAAAATAGCAAAAATAAATACATGCGGCTCAAGCAGCTTAAAAATTGCCTGCGGCGTAGCGCCGTGTCAAAACTGCTTAACTTCGATATTTGCATTTGAATTTTACATTTTATTAACATATTTACAATAGTTTCACGGCTACAATGGAATGAAACACTTGACCAAAGTAATTTGGCCACTTAAATTATAATTAACCAAACTTTTCAAACTCTAAGACTGGCTATTGTAGTATGGCAGCACTGAATTTCTTTTCGTGTGTTCATTTACTTTACTAGCAAAAACTTGCAAAGAGAGAGTAAGTAGAAATTTAAAGAAATTTCTTTCAAAAATACTTAAAAGTAAATGAACACTTTGCCAGCCAAAATTTGCAAGTTAAAGTAGTGACGAATATACAGGAATATTTGAGTACCGATTAATAATTCTAAGACTTGGAAAATTTTATACATTACGGTAAAAATAATGTGATTTTATTAATTTATATTTGTTTATGTTGAATAAAATGAATCATGAATTGGATTTGTTTTTTTATTTAGGAGGTGAAAGTAGAATTCGGGTTTTCATCAATTATAAAAGATAAAAAAAACCTTTGTTAACAATAAAAGTATTTATAAGGCAAAACAAAATATGTAATTTAACAATCGATGTATAACCTATGTATATATGTAGGTATACAAAATTTCAACGTTACGGACTGACTGACAGATACATCTTCGCACAGCCTTAACGCCGTGAGTTATATGTAAGGTTGAAATTTTAACCGGATGCTGGTCTCTCGTTAAATCGATCCACTAAAAATCGAAGAAATTGCCTAATAGAAACTACTTTCATGAGTAAATGCTAGGTAAGATGGAATTTTCGGAATGTTTGTTATGGACCGGTTTATTGGCGAG
Source organism: Pollenia amentaria (assembly GCA_943735925.1). Taxonomy (NCBI): domain Eukaryota; kingdom Metazoa; phylum Arthropoda; class Insecta; order Diptera; family Polleniidae; genus Pollenia; species Pollenia amentaria. The sequence goes on along the minus strand of OX031008.1, from coordinate 188,925,369 downwards.
GATTCCGTCTAGCTCACAGTTAACTCCCAGGAAGGTTCCAACCCTCCCGCCAACAGCGTATCCTAACAAAAACAAAATCAACAGGAAATCACACTAACCGGAAACAAAAAAAACACAAACGACACCACATTTAACAAACCAAGGAGATAGGTGTAACCCCCTCATGCCCTCCCAACCTTGTCGCGAATACGTTCCTACTATTCATAACGCGACCCAAACTCCACCAGACCTCTTCTCCACTTACCTTTCCATCACATCCGGTTCCCCTAATTTAAATTTAAGCCACCATGTTTTCTTTCTTAATTTACTAAACCAAACATTTTTTCTTTATTATTAACGTAAAACTACTATTACTAATAACAATCTTATACTATGACTTTTCTTAGAACTAATAAATATTCTTAAAATCCCTACAAGCTACTTATATTACTATTGACTTTATTTTTTCTTTAAATATCTATGTATATATATGTATATCTATTTAGTATTTATTTTTTTCTCATTAAATTTTTCTGCTTTGCACATGTAATTACCTGATTAGAACTCAAGCTACTTTATCTTTGCTTATTTTACGTCCACTTTTCTACTTAAAATTTCCTTTCACCTAAAGGAGCTCCCTGAGGTTATTTTTACTTTCCTGTCACTCTACAGGCTTTCCTTCTTGCTTGTTCTAACTATTACCGTTCTTTACTTAAGTTCTACGTAATTACCTTTTGTAGCTATATTTATATTTTTCTCTTTTCCTGATATATGTATATATATATGTATATAAATATTTAATTCCAAAATTTATAACTTCCCTATTTTTTCCAGGTTTCCCTTTTGATTTACTAATACACCACACTTAAAATAAACTACACACTCTCAAAATTCTTACACTTTTATCACAATTACACAATCTACTAAATTATTAAAAAAAATTATTTTTAAACTAGAAATAATATTAATGCTTTAAATTATTTTTTTTTTCTTATTTTTTTCTCTTTTTTTTTTAGGATCAGCCTCTTTGCTGTTTACTCCATATTTCACTTTACTCTTCCAAAAGCAAAGCACATACATTTATACGCAATTCTTTTTTTTTTTTTGGTTCTTTCCAGAGACGTTTGATAATAAAAAAAAATACATATACCTATACTCTAACCCAATATTGCCATTCGTATCGTCTTTTTTTCTTAATGGAATCTATAATACGGGTTTGTATCTACCAATTTTTTCCCCAATTAATTTCCTCTTGCTAAGCGGTAAATCTTGTACTTCCGAGGACACTTTTACTTCACCATCAAATATAATTTTACAAAAATTTGTTACCTGGCTATAATCCCCGTGTGGTCTTGGCGCAGCTCGTCTATGACCTTCACTGAACACGTCCTCGAGAGAATAGCCAGCTATGTGGAAAAATTAAATGAATCTCCCTTATTACAGGAACCATTCAAAATATATGTATATTCTTCTCAAATCTTACTTTATTGTGGTTTTGCACAACACTATTTATTTTCCCACACCAGTGGTTGCTTTCAACACGGGACCCCACAATAAAGAAGATTTGTTTCCGAATATACTGCACTACTCCATTTGTACACTTTTGATTCACTTACGTTTTTTTTTTTCGATTTAACTAATTTTAATTCCCACTATCTTGAACAAACTAAGTAACTTTTGTGTATTAGCAAAATTTTTTTTGTCTCTTTACGCTCTCAACCTGAAAATTTTTTGGGTTAATGAACACTTTCCAGTAACAATTGTAACAAATTCGTAACAATTTTTAGTAAATGAACACAGCTAAAGATACAATAGATTACGTTAAGTAATAGCAATATCGTAAAACGTTGGTGTAACAGTTGAATAAGTTTAAGTCACTTCGACAAGCAGCGGTTATCTTAAAACCATAAATTGTATTTTATATTTTTAAGCGTACATACTTCAACGTCTCCATGCGCTATCGATTTGAACAATACATGAACATAAAGCCGGCAGAGCAACGGTACTTATTTGTTCATGTACTTCTATGTGGCGAATACGTGTTGATGTTCATGTTCTGATTTACCACAATTTTTGTTGTTGTGCGTTTGGTTGTAGACCAGGGGTTTCCATTTCTTTGCACAATTGTGCGCACCACTACTAACACATATTTTTATACTCTTCAATTCAGTCGTCGATGTGACTTCGACAAGTGTGCATGTCTAGCGGATGCTATATTATTTTGTTTCAGCTTACACTCAAAAAATATTGTGCGGTCAAAAATGCTTTTGGTAACATCCAATGCCTTGCGTGCAATTTTTATTTAGAGTAAATTTTAAGACTAAAATGTAGAATAATGTAACCTTTCATAAGTTTACATGCAAAGCAAAGAACTTTGTAAAATGGTAATTATTTGAGATTTAAAAGCAATTTTTAATATTTCAGATAAAAAATTTCAAAATGTCTAATAGTCCTATGTGGAAGAAGCTGATAGTCACATTTATTATAGGTTTTATTTTACATGCGTATATGGATTCGGTTCTTATAATTTTACAGCACTTTTTTATTTTTTCTTATGCAATACTAAAAATTATTATTATAAATTATTATCTGATCACTAATTCCACTAACACCGTGGTAATAGTTATAAAACAGATTACCCAGTTTTTTTGTTTAAAAATATTAATGTGTTCTTATAAAACGAATTAAAAACTCTGCTAATTTTTTTATTGAGTGTGATTATACATTATGCTGTTAAAAAAATTATATATTTATTTGATGATACGTCATTTTTAATTTTGTAAATAACTTAATATTATATAAAAATACATATGTAACGTGAATCCTAATCAACAAAAATTTCAAATTTTCAAATAATATCTACATTGTTTTGCATTTAAGCTAACGATATGTGTTTTGTTTGTGAAAAAAATTCTTTGATGCCTGTAAAAGAGTCCCTTTTTCTTTCGTAAAAAAGACGTACCTAAATGCAGAAATTATTAAGAAAAAAAATAGCCACAAGAATTTGTTGGTATTTTGTGCTTGTAAAAATATTTTTGTTTCTGTACCAATCGCGTCGGAAGGTTTTTTTCTTTGAAAACACTTTTCTTAAGTAAGTAAAAATATTTAAAAAACAAGTTAAAAATATCTTGTTTTCCTACAATTTATGTGTAAACCTATAAACATAAAAGCAAATGTGACAGCAGGTAAAATGTTGTGTGTTTTATTGATGTATTAATGAAACTTTATTGTTTGACACTATTTTTATTGCTTACTTTTGTATGCTACAATTATATGACCGAGTCCAAAGAGTTAACCCTACTAATTTATGGTATTTATTTAACGTACATAACTTTGACCTGTTATAATGACTTTCTACACTCAGGTTCGCATTTGGCACTCAGGTTCGCATTTGGTACGTTGTTAAAAGTTATGATATACCATTAGCAAGAATTAAAATGAATGCACAGATGTTCGAAGTATGAGTAACCCAACAACGTGAATACCTTTTCTATTTTACTTACCACTATGAATACCCTAACTTTTTACTAAAATAACTTTTTCACGTTATAATTCTCATGTAATTTATTTTATTTTTGAATAAATAGACCATTTCTAGGCACACTTGTGTATACCACTACTAATACATATTTTTGTTTAAAGATTTTGTAATTTTACAACCGCTATTAGATCTTTTCAAAAACCCTTTTCGTTGCGATGTAAGCAACTACGAATTTGATATTCAATCAGAACTAATCATACTACGAAGCGAAGTAAATGCTCCAGACGAAAATAATATTGTAGAGTTCTGGAAAGATTTGGATGGCGAGTTCTATCCTGAACTAAAAAAAAATTTATTTAAGTGCCTCCCTTTATTCGGCACTACTTACCTATGCGAACAAATTTTTTCGGACTTAAAATTTTTTTGTTCCAAGCAACGTAATAAATTGAGTTCATCCCTTTTGAAAAGCATTCTACTATTACGAAACTGCCATTAAAGTATAAATTTAGAAGATTTTATTTTATAAGTTGTATAACACAAGGGAACAAAGTTAAACATTTTTTGTGTTGATAGAAAATTTGTAGCAGTTCTTTACCCATTCAATGTCGCTGATTTTAAAAATGCACTTTTTTTCCATCAGCTGTGATTTGCGTGCAATATTTAATTTTTAGAATTTTTAAAACATAAAAATCTTTAATTTTTTTACAATTGTTTGATAAGATATTTGAAACTGATTTAGAGTCAAAAAGCTTCCGAATAAAAAAAAGTGCAGTTTTAAAATCAGCGACATTGAATTGGTAAGGAATTGCTACAAATTTTTTATCCACACAATTTTTTATACAACTTATAAAATATATTACTAACATTTTATTTCGGGTGTAAATGAATGCCTTCTCTCAATTTTTTTACTCTCTGGTACTCACTACTACACAACCAAAAATTTTTTGGAAATCCCTGTTGTAGACTCAGGGGTGTCAGCGTCATGCACAATTGTGTCAGCAAAACTCACATGTACGCTTACGCTCTTTTATTTTGCGAGCGTAAAATATAATTTTTTACTGCAAAACACTCTCATTCAGCGGGAAATATCGAAATATCGCACGGCCTGTTTTGAGGCCTCTAAACAGAAATAATATATTTATTATTTATTATCTTTGTTTATGTTTTGTTTTATTTCTGTTTTTGACATTGTACAATGATTGACAAATAATATCTACATTGTTTTGCATTTAAGCTAACGATATGTGTTTTGTTTGTGAAAAATATTCTTTGTTGCCTTTTAAAGGGTCCCTTTTTCTTTCGTTAAAAAGACGTACCTAAATGCAGAAATTATTAAGAAAAAATAGCCACAAGAATTTGTTGGTATTTAGTGTTTGTAAAAATATTTTTCTTTCAGTACCAATCGCGTCAATGGGTTTTTTTCCTTTGAAAACACTTTTCTCAAGTAAGTAAAAATATTTAAAAAAGTCTTGTTTTCCTACAATTTATGTGCAAACCTATACACATAAAAGCAAATGTGACAGCAGGTAAAATTTTTGGGTAAGAAGATGTGTATTATTAATGTATTAATGAAACTTTATTGTTTAACGTCCACAAACCTAAAAAATGTTTTGTTGTTTCGAAACTGCAATTTAAATTTAGAAGATATTATTGGTAAATAAAAGTATATTTCTATAGGCTAGTAAAATCTTCTCTTTTTATAATGGTGGTTAATAATTATAGAATATTTTTAAACTTAATGGGGATATTATTTGCATTAGCATGTGCAAATGAATTTTCATTGTTGGCATATGCAAAGGTATGTTGAGCACCAAATTAAAAATATTAGAAAGAATTTAATAAGGTAGTAAAATGACTTCAAATATTGTCAAATGCTCAATTTTTCCAAAAAATAAGCAAAGTTTCTGCGAAATGCAGGTTCCAAATTAAATTTATTTAAATAATAACTGAGTGTGTCTGTCCATAACTCAACATTTTTCGATAATTGTATTATTATTAATTGCTCTAAAGTCTTCATAGCAAAATATGTATGTTAATTAGGCCTCGTAATAGGCCTCGCAACCGCAGATTTCTCCCGCTGAGAATGAAAGAGACAAGAGTATTCGCACCAATACAATCATAATTGACACCACTGTTGTAGACAGAAAATGACATTGTAAGCAGGGGTTTCCATTTCTTTGCACAATTGTGCGCACCACTACTAACACATATTTTTATACTCTTCAATTCAGTCGTCGATGTGACTTCGACAAGTGTGCATGTCTAGCGGATGCTATATTATTTTGTTTCAGCTTACACTCAAAAAATATTGTGCGGTCAAAAAAGCTTTTGGTAACATCCAATGCCTTGCGTGCAATTTTTATTTAAGTTTAAATTTTAAGACTTAAATGTAGAATAATGTAACATTTCATAAGTTTACATGCAAAGCAAAGAACTTTGTAAAATGGTAATTATTTGAGATTTAAAAGCAATTTTTAATATTTCAGATAAAAAATTTCAAAATGTCTAACAGTCCTATGTGGAAGAAGCTGATAGTCACATTTATTATAGGTTTTATTTTACATACGTTTATGGATTCGGTTCTTATAATTTTACAACACTTTTTTATTTTTTCTTATGCAATACTAAAAATTATTATTATAAATTATTATCTGATCACTAATTCCACTAACACCGTGGTAATCGTTATAAAACAGATTACCCAGTTTTGGTGTTTATAAATATTAATGTGTTCTTATAAAAAGAATTAAAACCTCTGCTAATTTTTTTATTGAGTGTGATTATACATTATGCTGTTAAAAAAATTATATATTTATTTGATGATACGTCATTTATAATTTTGTAAATAACTTAAAATTATATAAAAATACATATGTAACGTGAATCCAAATCAACAAAACTTTCAAATAATATCTACATTGTTTTGCATTTAAGCTAAAAAAAATCTTTGATGCCTGTAAAAGGGTCCATTTTTCTTTCGTAAAAAAGACGTACCTAAATGCAGAAATTATTAACAAAAAAAATAACCACAAGAATTTGTTGGTATTTTGTGCTTGTAAAAATATTTTTGTTTCTGTACCAATCGCGTCGGTAGGTTTTTTTCTTTGAAAACACTTTTTAAGTAAGTAAAAATATTTAAAAAACAAGTTAAAAAAGTCTTGTTTTCCTACAATTTATGTGTAAACCTATACATATAAAAGCAAATGTGACAGCAGGTAACATTTTTGGGTAAGAAGATGTGTTTTATTGATGTATTAATGAAACTTTATTGTTTAGCACTATTTTTATTGCTTACTTTTTTATGCTACAATTATATGACCGAGTCCAAAGAGTTAACCTTACTAATTTATGGTATTTATTTAACGTAACTTTGACCTGTTACAATGACTATACATTTTTGCAGGCAAATTCAGGTGCGCATTTGGTATTTTGTAAAAAGTTATGATATACTATTAGCTAGAATTAAAATGTATGCACAGATGTTTGAAGTATGAGTAACCCAACAACGCGAATACCCTTTCTATTTTACTTACCACTATGAACCCCCTAACTTTTTACTAAAATAACTTTTTCACGTTATAATTCTCATGTAATTTATTTTATTTTTGAAAAAATAGACCAGGGAAATCCATTTCTATGCACAATTGTGTATACCACTACTAAAGGTACGTTCAGACTGGTGAAATATTTGAAAGCAAACATCAAATATTTCATTAACGTAGTCTGAACACAAAATATTTTTGAGTATCAAATAAAATAACAGCTGATTTTGAGCAAATAAAAGTATTTGCCGGCAAACAAATATTTGTCCAATGTGAACATAGTGTGAACACAAAAAATCAAATATTTTAGTAATTTTTGAGCAAACATTTATTTGATATTACAAAAAAATTGTAAGAGCAAACAACGACAAAAAATTTTAGCCATGTTCCGGATAGAAGCAATTTTTCCTGTAAGTTTTTGGATTCTTTACATTTAAAGATTTTAAAGATTTTTTATAATTATTAGACTTTGTATCGTGCCGCTATTAGCAAATGTTTGCCATTCCTTATAGTTTTAGGCACTTTTACTAAATTTTATGGCTTGTTTGAAATATTAATGGTTCGCGATTTTCGCTATTTCTGCAACATTTTTTTTTTGTTTTTCCCCTACATTTTGTTTTTTAACCGATTTAGCCATTTCAAATATATTTTAGGGTTTGTTTCCAAGTTTGCAATTTTTCGCGAATTTTAGCCATGCTCGCGAAGAAGCGATTTTTCACTGTAAATCTTTAGAGCTTTAACGATTTTTAATAATTATTAGGCTTTGCTATCATACCGCTATTATCAAATTTTTGCGAATTTCCGCTAATTTAGCAATTTTTATCGAATTTTTGCCATTCCTTTTAGTTTTAGGCACTTTTAATAAATTTTATGGCTTGTTTGAAATATCTAAATTTTTCGTGAATTTTCGCTATTTTTGCAAAAATTTTTTTTCCCGACATTTTGTTTTTTAACTGATTTAGAGACTTCAAATATATTTAAGGGTTTATATCCAAGTTTGCAATTTTTCGCAAATTTTAGCCATGTTCCCGTTACCCATTGTCTTCCAGTTTTTTTTTTATATTTTACGTTCTCCTGTTCTAACACTATGAAAGATGCTGCTCCACAGATTAAAAAAAAATAAATTAGCTTTTGCGCTCATTTTTACTATTTGTGAAATATATTATTATTTTTGAACACTTTCATTAAATAATTATTTGATGCAAATATTTATTTTAGTCTGAACATGGCAAACATGAATTAATTTATTTTATTTAACACTTTTTGACAACTGTTTCATCAAACAAAAATTGTCAAATGTTTGAGCTTAGTTTGAACATTAAACAAAATATATTTTTGTTTTACACAGTTTGAAGCAAATATCAGAACAAATATTTTCGTCAAATATTTCATTAGTCTGAACGTACCTCAATACATATTTTTGTTTCAGGTTAACAGAAAAAACTTTATGATGGCACTTAAAAAATATTGTGCGGTCAAAAACGCTTTTGGTAACATCCAATGCCTTATATGGTATGCAACATTTAAGGAAGGAACGGAATTTGTTATTAAACGTGTGATTTGCGTGCAATATTTATTTTTTATGAATTTTTAAAACATAAAAATCTTTAATTTTTTTACAATTGTTTGATAAGATATTTAAAACTGATTTAGAGTCAAAAAGCTTCCGAATGACAAAAAAGTGCAGTTTTAAAATCAGCGACATTATATTGGTAAAGAATTGCTAAAAATTTTTTATCAACACAAAAAATTTTTAATTTTGTACCTTTGTGTTATACAACTTATAAAATATATTACTAACATTTTATTTCGGCTGTAAATGAATGCATTCTCTCAATTTTTTTACTCTCTGGTACTCACTAATACACAACCAAAAAATTTTTGGAAATCCCTGTTGTAAGGCAGGGGTGTCAGCGTCATACACAATTGTGTCAGCAAAACTCACATGTACGCTTACGCTCTTTTATTTTGCGAGCGTAAAATATATGTAATTGTTTACTGCAAAACACTCTCATTCAGCGGGAAATATCGCACGATCGCACGATCGCACGGCCTGTTTTGAGGCCTCTAAACAGAAATAATATAGTTATTATTTATTATCTTTGTTTCTGTTTTGTTTTATTTCTGTTTTTAACATTGTACAATGATTTTAAAAAAAACAAATTGCTTGTGGTTTTTGTACGAGGTGTAGTGTACTTGTTGTAGTAACAAGAATAACTGTGATGAATTCGCCTTGATGTTGTGTTTATTGAGCTTCTGTAAACTTCAAATTTGAATTTTATTAATTAGTCTTGTAGACAGCGATAACGAGCATACAAGCGGATGAGTTTATTAAAAATTTAATCATCCAGATAGGGAAAATATTATTGAGTTCTGGAAAAATTTAGACGGGGCACTATATCCTGTATTAAAAAAAATTCCTTCAAATGTTGGCGCTTTTTTTCCTCAATATATCTTTGCGAACAAATATTTTCCGATTTGAAATACATTTGCTCAAAACAACGCAATAAATTAACGTCCGCAAACCTAAAAAATGTTTTGTTGTTTCGAAACTGCAATATAAATTTAGAAGATATTATTGGTAAATAAAAGTATATTTTTATAGGCTAGTAAAATCTTCTCTTTTTATAATGGTGGTTAATAATTATAGAATATTTTTAAACTTAATGGAGATATTATTTGCATTAGTATGTGCAAATGAATTTTCATTGTTGGCATTCGCAAAGATATGTTGAGCACCAAAATAAAAAATTTTGGAAAGAATTGTATAAGGTTGTAAAAAGACTTCAAATATTGTCAAATGGTCAATTTTTCCAAAAAATAAGCAAAGTTTCTGCGAAATGCAGGTTCCAAATTAAATTTATTTAAATAATAACTGATTGTGTCTGTCCATAACTCAACATTTTTCGATAATTGTATTATTATTAATTGCTCTAAAGTCTTCATAGCAAAATATGTATGTTAATTAGGCATCGTAATAGGCCTCGCAACCGCATATTCCTCCCGCTGGGAGTGTAAGAGACAAGAGTATTCGCACCAACACAATCATAATTGACACCACTGTTGTAAGGCGACCATTATGGCTAATGCTATGTTCATACGACGATAAAAACCACTCGTTTCGCTCTCTGAAACTCGATTGCCAAACACGCTGTTCATACGATTCATTCTTGTTTCATGTTGACATTTTTTTTGTGTTGTTAGTGTGATTTTATTTAAAATAGATTAAAATGTAAGTAAAAATTCAAAATATATTATTTAAAACTTTTATTAATATTATTATTTAATTATTTTCACTTTATTTTATTTAACATGAATTTTTTTTTTGTTTTTTTCTTTGTTTTGATTTTTTTGAGAGCTAGTTCAGATAAACTAACGATAATTGTTAACAAAATTGGAGATGATAGTATATTTTTCCTGTTTCGCAACATGTTTCAAAATGAAACGACCTGTTTCGCTCTCAAAATTTTGTATGGCAAAACATGTTGTTTCAATCATGTTTGGGGCGCGAAACAGGAATGGGAGAGCGAAACACGAATATTGCTGTCCATGTGAACATGGTATAACATGGTTTCTAAGACACATGTTTAGCCAACGATGACAGCATATGGATGAAACATGAACAGTCTACACGAGTAGAATTCATGGCGGCATGATGTTCTTACCAAGTTGATGGATAGTGGAGATGGGTAGTTATCATTGTAAACCAAAAGTGAATAAAGTTGGAATTATAACGAATTATATCTTAACCAAATAACGACTTAACCAAATACCGCTCCAAACAAGGTAAGCTTTAATGCCAAAAGAACCAGCTAACTGAACTCACCAACCATTTTTTTCTCCTGCACCCTACACCCTACCATTATAATTACTCCAATCCGAGTAATTATGTCATCTTTTTTATAAATTGTCGCAACCGAGTTTCATCCAGACCGAGAATAAAAAAGGAGGGTTTACACACAACCATGTAGTGTACCTCGTAAGTCGCCACCGCATACCCTTAAACTACTCTTAAACCAACACTTACCAACTTATATAGAGTAGGGTATTTTAAGTATCAAATAACGGTATAAACAAATGACGACAATCGGAATGTAAGTGAATGACATTTCATTGAGTGAGAATTGAGTGCATTCCAACTTGCAACATTCTGATTGGCGAGAGAGTTTGTTACTGTTACGATTTATTGATATCTCCATATGACTGACAAAGACAGACATAAAGTTGTAAATAATTAAACTAAGTTAGAACGGTTAAGTTAAAATCTCATGTATAGTATAAAAGCACCAGTAAATTGAAAATAAATTAGACTTGAAATTAACTACTTAATCCGGCAGTAACTTGCCTAGTTTTAATTGAAAGGCTCATAATTCGGCAGTTCCTTTGAACGCCTTGTGAATCAGCTGGTACCCTAACAGCTATTTAAAATAAATAAGGGTTATAGGGACTATACACCAACACACCTTGCACAATACACTACATAGCGATCCTGCCACCCCTCACTCACTACATGGCGATCCTGCCAGGATATAAATAGAAATTAAGAATTATTTTATGAACATTGTCAGTACTATGAATATATCAAGAAAAATCAATCCCCTAATTTTTCTCTTAGCGGTGAGGGTGTAGTGTACCTCGTAAGTCGCCACCGCATACCCTTAAACTACTCTTAAACCAACACTTACCAACTTATATAGAGTAGGGTATTTTAAGTATCAAATAACGGTATAAACAAATGACGACAATCGGAATGTAAGTGAATGACATTTCATTGAGTGAGAATTGAGTGCATTCCAACTTGCAACATTCTGATTGGCGAGAGAGTTTGTTACTGTTACGATTTATTGATATCTCCATATGACTGACAAAGACAGACATAAAGTTGTAAATAATTAAACTAAGTTAGAACGGTTAAGTTAAAATCTCATGTATAGTATAAAAGCACCAGTAAATTGAAAATAAATTAGACTTGAAATTAACTACTTAATCCGGCAGTAACTTGCCTAGTTTTAATTGAAAGGCTCATAATTCGGCAGTTCCTTTGAACGCCTTGTGAATCAGCTGGTACCCTAACAGCTATTTAAAATAAATAAGGGTTATAGGGACTATACACCAACACACCTTGCACAATACACTACATAGCGATCCTGCCACCCCTCACTCACTACAACCATACAAATACCTAAATACCCAGTAGTCAAGGTAATTGCCGCAAGAGCATTTCTATTCAACACTTTTTCATTAAAAGAACGGGAATTTGTATAATTGTGAAATTATAATATGAAAAGTTCTTATAAAAACGAAATTTCACAGTTTCACAGAACCAGAATCGACCCCCTGCTCTCTTGAATTTTTTCCTAGTGATGGTATATACTTTTTTTTTAACAAATTATTTGTTTTTTCTAGTGATGACACAAAAATAATAGAAAGATGTTGGATGAAACAAGATGAATTAGGAACATCTTTTAAAAATGAATAAAGATGTTAATTTTTAGCCCTGTATAATTCCTATGGGAAGATAATAACATCTTTGCGATAAGATGTAAGATGTGAGCAAGTGTAAAAAGCTTATATACCAACACCAAACTCCCAAGTTCGTGACAATGGTAGGATTAGGGATGAAACGGTACGACTTGAGTATCGATACTTGTACTCGATACTGTATCAGTAGTTAAGTATCGATATCTACTTGGCATCGAACAAAAAGTATCGATACTTATTCTGGGTTCACACTATGAAAGTTTTCTTTCAGAAAGTCTGTGTTTATTGGTAATAGGGGAAGAGAACAGACCTTCTTAAAGAAAACTTTCATAGTGTGAACCCAGACATACTTGTATCGGTCAATACTTTCATATGATTAGATCCAGTGAAAACCAAAGTAAATTTAAAGGTACGTGATTATATTGCTATGTTCATACGACGATTTGAACCACTTGTTTCGCTCTCTGAATCTAGATTTCATTCTGTTCATACGATTTATTCTTGTTTCATTTTAAAATTTTTTGGTTTCTGTAGTTTGTTGTTAGATTGATTTGATTTAAAATAGATAAAAAAGTAAGTTAAAATAAAAAATATGTATATTGGTTAATACTTTTTTCTTTTAAGAACTAGCTCAGATAAACTATCAATAATTTTGTTATCAAATTGGAGATGATAGTACATTTTACCTGAGATATGGTGATTACAAAGCCTATATCAAATTGACTACAAGTCTTTGTGAATAACTATCAACGAATTATATGTCGCATTTCCTGGCCAAACTCAATCAACATCACAGAACTATGGAAGCTTGAGAACGAAGAAACGGTAGTACGACAGAAGTGGAAATGGGTAGGTCACACATTACGTAGACCTAAAAGTAGTATTAAGCGCACTGCATTATAATGGCACCCCCGGTCGACTAAAAAATATATAGCCCAGGGCAATCTCACAAAAACAAAAGAGAGTAAATAAATCGATGGATGAAGTTTAAGTATTATGTACGAATAGAATAACCTAATAGAAACTTTATGATCCCAAGTGGAATTAATAAAGGGGGAAAAAAATTACTGCTATTCAGAGAACTTTTAGTTAGCGAGACTGGCTATGCAGAGAAGCCAAAGGCCGGCTATGCGGAAAAAATTTTGTTAACTAAGCCAGTGTTTGTTATACCATAGAGTAGAAAAAACTTTGCGCCCGGCCGAAGGTTAAGTTAGCGAAATCGGTGTGTGTTAATTAATTACATTTTTAATGCACTTTTATTTGAATGAAGTATGTATGTACATATTTACCTAGTATACTTCCGTAACATTTTGATGTAATATTTTGTAAAAACTGTATTATGGACTGAAGAGTTAAAAATTTTTATATCGTGCAAGATATATTCAAAAGCTTTCAAATTATACCAATGTTGGCCACATATACATATATACAGTGACCGTCATTAATATTCGGTTTTTATATATTAGTTTCTGAAATCCTAAAATTCTTAATGAATATAATGACATTTTGTTAATGTTAATTTTTTTTTCCTTAAATATATATATGTTCTGAGCTCACTTTTCACTAATTTTAATTAATATTGAGTGCATCTATTTAAAAAAATAAAAACTAATGCACTACAGAAATTCTTAATTCATTAATATTCGGTTTTTTAGTTTTCCCATAAAATACAAATATGTAAATCTGCATGTTTACATAAATTATTTGTAAAATGGGGAAACACACATTAATTAGCATCAAACAAATAATGTTAGCTGAATAAACATTGTCGTTCTCAATTTTTATTTTTATAAAGGACTCAATGGGTAGTAAAGGAAAAATTACTGCGTAAGAGCAAAGAAATTTATTGATTTTTCATTACAAAAAAGGAAAAAACTTAAAAATATTTCTTAAATATTGAATATGAAGCCAAATACAGTCGGTGCCATTATCCGAAGATATAAAAACGGCGATCGAATTGATTTTTAAAAACAACCTGGACAGCCAAAAAAAGCTTACCAGGATGGAAGAGCGCCGTATTATTAGAAAAATCAACGCTAAAGTACCTCCTAAATTCTTACTGAAGTTGCGACTGAATTTGGAAAGACAGTTTCAGACGCAACAATACGTCGCACAATTAAAAAAGAACGGTTCAACGGCCTATTGCCTGAAAAGAGCCTTTCGTGTATAAAAAAACAGAAATCATCACTTAAAATTAACTAAGGAGCATATAATAAAAGATGTAAATTGGAAGAAAGACGTAATTTTTCTGGATGAAAACAAATTTAACTTATTTGGAAGTCATGGAAGAACTACGGTGTAGCGGAAGCCAAATGAGGAGTTGAAAGGAATAAATATTACTCAAGCAGTTAAGCATGAAGGAGGAAATGTTATGGTGTGGGGCTGTTTATCAGCGAATGAGGTTGAGAAACTGGTACATAATGAACAAGGATGTTTATTTGAACATTTTGAGAGACAATTTGAAACAATCTGCAGAAAGAAACTTTTAAATTGTATCAGGACAACGACCGTAAACATAAAGCCCACGTTGTTAGTAAGTGTTTGCTTTATAATTGCATAAAAGTGATTAATACGCCTGTTCGATCCCCAGACATTAATCCCGTTAAAAATTTATGGGACCATTTGGATCGCCGAGTCCCCGAAAATCCCGTTTCTTCTATAATCAGTGTTGATTACTTGCTAAAAATTATTTTTAACATGCCAAATCGTCTTTCTGAGGTTATAAAAAATAAAGACTATCTAACCATATATTAGTTTTTTTTTTTAAATTAAATTTTATTTTATTATTATTTAAACAATAATGTTATATATGCCAACAAACGGAATATTAATGAAGTTTTTTTGGTTTTTGTTTTTATTAATATTTTTCCCCCAAAATTTGCACAAATTTGTGCAAGTTTTTACTGGATTTTACTGAAATGCGTTCGCTTACAGAAAAAGTTGCAAAAGAGAGCATCTACTGAGAGAGTAAAGTGACAGTTGTAAGCAAAGAGTCTGCAAATTTTTACTGAACAAATTTTTACCAGTAAAAACCAGTAGAAAACAAAAACATATGTTTCATTTAAGTAAACAAACAAAAGTAAGCAAACAAAAAGCATACAATTTGTAATAAAAACATTTAAAAGAACAAAAGCTGAATTAAAAGTGCAACAAAAACCAAAAATATTTATTACATCCTAAACAATTTTACTTACCACTGTACTTTCCCAAATGTTCCGGGAGAGCATGAAATATTAAGTTTCTTTTTTGGCATCCATGGTAAAATTTGTGTTAATTGTTCAATATTACTTATTTTTGTTTTTGTTTACATTAATATTTTAGAGATGTAAAGCAAATGAATATATGATTACTTCTTATTGCATATTATTGAGGGTACCAAATATCAAAAATCAAATATTGATGTAGTTTCGTATGTAATTCAACTAGAAACAAAATTAAAAGTCATGTACAAAATAAACAAGTCTTAAAACTTGCACAGAAGCTCATTTAATAAATAAATTTGCTACGAATTTATAAACATTACAATGCATTTCATCAAGTATGTACCAAAAACATTATGTACTGGGTAGTCTAAACAACACAAATTTTACAACACTAAGCTTTTTAGCGATCAGCTGTTTGAATTAACCTGCAAGTTTTTGCAATTTTTCCGATCGTTTACTTTTTTATGAGAGTAAAATTTTCATATTGCCCAAAATTTACTCAACTACTGGATTTTACTGGAAAAGTAAACAAACGCACCTATTGTTTGTTCAATATTCAGAATTCTGAAAAAGTTTTTTCAGATCTCTATATATACCTATCTTATGAATAAAAAAATAATATAATTTTTTATTTTCTATGAATTTTGTTGACTTTTAACAACTCAAATAAAAAAACTGAATATTAATGAGAGCCACTGTATGTATTAACTGTAATCTTAACTTTAATGAATTATCCTCTTAAGACCTGAACGTGAACCGATTTAGAAAAAGGCTTTTCAACTGCTTTTTTTATCTTATGAGGTGTAATTAAAATTTCGATTTTTCTTATTTTTTTAATTTTTTTATTAAAAGTGGTAGAAAAAGGAGGTGCACATATGTGTACTTCAGGTTTAAATGTTTAGTTAGTGAGTAAAAATAGACTTACCGCTATGGTAGTGCTCAAAGCAGTTATTTTTTAAAATACATAAATAGCCATTGCATTTTATACATATAGTACGGCAGCGTGAAGAGCAAGTTGGGTGGCGACATTTTGACGCAAACTGGCTCTCTACAAAGCGCGGTAGGTGACCAACATTGTCAAGCCTTATTTCTGGCTGTGGGTGTGGCACAACCGCACGGTGCTTCTTTGAGGGAGGTTCGCTTACATTCCCAGTCAGAAAAATCCCGCTTCTTTTTTCATTTAAATAATCAGCCAGCTTTAGGCTGGTAAAAAATCTGTTTGTGTACAAAACACAGCTGTCGGTGATTGTACGACAAAGCTTTTCCACAATTCCTGCTCCTAATCCAAGATTTTTCATAACGTCTTGAGGTAATGTATCTTTCCCAACATAGATCTCGAAGTCTAGTACCAACCCGTCCCGAGCAGCCAAAACAAAGTTTTTTAGTCCAAGTGGATTAGGCTTAGATGGCATATATTGGCGATACTCACAACGTCCCGAAAAAGGTATAATTTGTTCGTCGATTGACATGTGTTTGGAACGTGGCAAACTTTGACATTTTCTATAAATTGGGTCTAAAAGTGGTTTTATTTTCCAAAGTTTATTATTGCCATTGGATTGATTGCTATCTGAAAAGTGGAGAAAATTTCTAATCTCAAAGAACCTGTCGCGATTGATAGCTTCTCTAACAATTGGTACACAAAAGTCTCGACTCCAATAAAGCTTCGCTTGAGAATATTTGAGGGTGCCCATCATCAGCTACACACCAGCAAAACGTATCATTTCAATTGTATTGGTGTTAATTGATTTTAGCTCCCGCTTTTGTGGCGAATATATGTTACTTTGTTCTGCCACTAATTTCCAAAAGTCTAGCCCCAAATATTCCAAAAAAGAGTAAAGAATGTTTATGTCAGAGCTACCCTCAGAAGTTAGGATATCATCCTTTATATCTGGTCCAGATTTAGCCATTTCTTTTGTCTTCCAAAAAACGCGGTGTGAACTTGCAACTTCCCCTTCATCATCTGCCCCATTTTGCAAATCTTCTTCATCTCCCACCCATTCTTCAGATGACTGAAGCACTCGGATGACTTCTGGAGGCAAGTACTCATCATCATCATCGTCTCCCGAGAAATCAAATTCGCTATCATTGAGCATATCCGCAATCTGCTGTTCATCCATATCCAAGCTAACAAATATTCAATGTTTTAGCAAAACAAACTTTTAATCCGGAGGTACACATATGTGTACCAAGAAAAGAAAGTAGTATTTCATTGTGAAAAACCACTAAAAATAAAAAACTTACCTTTTTCCACGTTTACTCAACAACTTCACTATACAAAACTTCAAAAAGTGGTAACCTAACTGAAGAACTAAATTTTTATTAATTTTGTTTACAATTTTGCCAAGGCCTACTAGAAATTTTTTCAAACTGTTAAATTCAAATACAAAAACATTGCCTTCAACTTCTAAGCAGCACCATCTACTGATATTTTTTTTAAGCCCAGTAGCTTAAAACAAGTAATAAAACTGTTTCTAGTGATCACACGATGCCGCTAGTGTTTAAAACTTGTAATAAGTTAAGGTACACATATGTGTACCCACGGTCTGAAGAGGTTATATCAAAAACAGCCGGAATATTAGATAATTCAATCAAAAGTTATAACAAAAATGTTGACATTACTAGTTCATTTCCAAACCCTGCTGTTATTTGCGAAATTGTTGAAGTATATGATAAATGTCAACCAACGGAACTGAGAAACAACAAATAAAGAACTCAAGTAAGAAAAATTTTTAAGACGGACAAAAAATTGCATAAAAACGTAAAAGCAGAACGAAAATATAATAATTACGGAAAATAAGGAAAAAAATTAAGAGTTTGGAAAAGAGATAATTTAATAAATATATAAAAAACTTGAAAGTTTAATTACATCTATTTTATTGCATTACATATACAAACATCAAAAGAAAAAAAAGAAAAACAATTTCACCCGTCATCATAATCCAGACAATAACTGCTCAAACGTCGTCTTAAAGAAAAGTCGACGTCCGTATTAGCCGCTGTCGTATATTTTTTATTTTAATTTTTTATGTTGTATTTGTTACAAAGAGGTCTTTTCCATTAAAAACTGATGCAGAATCAATAAAAATAAGTTTAATTTATTTGATGTAAAAAAAGAAGCCAGAACATTATAATTAATCCTTAAGATCTACTACAACAAAGAAAGTAAGGAAGCAAGGAAAAGAGAATTACAAAAATAATATCTACAAGGAAAAATTGTAGACAACAAACTAAACAACCAACCTACAACCATCCAAGCAAACAAAAAATGTCATAAAAACAAACAAACAAATGTATGTAGTATGATAAATAATTTGAAAAAACTTTGCCCCTTTTTTGATCCTTGTTCAACTACTATTACAATAGTGAATACAGTCACACCCACAACTCAACAATTATATGTAAATACATTTTAAAACAATAGACGAAACTTATAACACCAATAATATTTAGCGCTAAACTTCGCCAGACAAAGGATATCTTTATATTTATAAGTTTTTTAAGAATTGAGCATCCCCACTGATCCTATTCCTCCACCTTTTACTGTTATTATTCTCGCGTTAACACATTAACTCCAACAACGAATGGGCGCAAAGGCAAGTACTCCCGCCAACAGCGGTCATCAGAGCCCCCGCTCGCGAACTTTTTCGAGCAGCTCAACTGGTGCCGAACTGACTAGCTCGTCGGTAGACAGACAACGTGCCCGCAGTTTGAGTTCAGTGCCCGATATGCACGCTCAGACATCAGGCGCATCTTCCGGCGATCACAATCAGCACACACATGCCAGCAACTCGTCAGCTAGTAGCAATAATTATGCCAGTTCATCGTCAACAACAATGTCGTCACAACAAAGTCACAACATTCACTTGCAGCGTCACACATTGGGAGATAACTTACGTGTAAGTTATTGTCTTATCTCAGTTGATTAGACAAGTTGAATGTCTTTAATGATTAGGATTACTTTCAGGGCGTTTCAATGGCAGGAGCAAGTTTTGTAGAAAGTATAGCTTTAGCAGCTCAATCTGCCTCAAATGGTGCAGCAAATAGTATTGGACGAGTGTATACAGCAACCTCACTTCCATCACAAATATGGTCATTTAATGGTAAGCTAGTTGCACTGTTTTGCTTAATATGAAAGTTTAAATATTTTTATCTAATTAGAATTCAAAATCTATGTACATGCGTATATACAATCAATATCAATTACGTAGTTACAATATCATTAGCCACCCGAATTGAAAAACTGGGTTTATGTGTTTTTTTCTTATTGAGTTCAATGTTCTCAACATCCCCTGATTTAAACGATAATATACTTTTTATACTTAATATTTTTATTTTATTTTTTTTCGTAAAAACATGATAATCCGCACAAATTTTCTTTAGTTAAAAACTTAATTTTGAATTTCGAAGAAGTTATGATTTTTTTTTTAATAGTAAAGGAACTATGAATTAATTTCAAAAAACACCTGAGAAATGATTTTTTTTTTTGGTGGCTTACGATAGTCAAATTTATACGGCTTATAATGTTTTTACTGTAAAAAGACTCTTTTATATTATTTGACCATGAATTATAAAGTATATAACAATTAATTATAACTTCAGTCGAATTTAATGCAATTAATAATTAAAACTTCATTTTAAAAAAATTCAAAATTTAAAAAAATTGTCTCGGTTTTATGAATAAAAGTTCTAAAACCTTAAAATATATGCGATTTGAATGTTCGTTACTACTTGTCCTATGTATAAGTTACTTATTAAATCCTTGTACTCAGTAATGACAATTTAGCGCGTTTCGCGCTAGATTTGGCACGTTTTATTTATGCAATTTGCGCTTTTTTCGTCTTGGCACCTTTTAAGTACAATAAATAAATCAAAATTTACTTTTTTGCCGACAAATTGTCTTAATTACTTATAGTTTTATCAGTGGAAAAATATAAATAAACCTAAATCATTTTGGATTGAATCATTTAAGTTGAAAGATCTTTCAGTATGATAATTTATTTTAACACAGAAATAAGAAATAAAATGTCACTCAACACCAATTAAATACGGCCTAAGATCAAAAAACTCTTGTTGTGAAAATTATGATATTCCATTAGAATTCTTTCAATAATACTTCGGAGTATTACATACAATCGGTTTTGTGGCCAGAAAATAAGTCAGATGGGTCAAATGAAAGTACAATATTATTAATTGACTATGATAAATCTTAACTGCTTTTAATATAAAATAAAAAGTCCGAGCTATTAATTAATATATGACTGTACGTTACCTTATGCAATTTTATGTAATACTTAAAACCAATCCAATCCAATTTTAATTGATAAACCAAGAGGGTATTAACTCAAAATTTCAGTTTTCAGTAGAAGAAAAAAAATGTTTAATTTATCACAAGGCATTTGAAAAAGAATTTTTAAAACAACCGTTTCATTACCAAAAATTAGAGAAAATAACACGATATTATTACAGCTCGTAGATATGAATATTACGTGACGATTTTTTTATAAAAAAAGAAAACATAATAATTTTAAGTTAATACTCCTTGTTGGTTAAGTGCGATATGTATTAAGTTATGTTATGGTTTTAAGCTTCTTACATTTTGTAAATACATAGTTGTATTGTATGTACGAGAATGTATCTACTTTGTGTCCCTTAATAAATTTTAAAAATAAATATGTAGATAGTTATATATATATATATATATATATATATATATAGGCAATCGCCAAAGTGTTCTATTGTGTCATATTGGTTGTATATTCTTATTTTATATCAAGCCGAATTTACTTCAAGTGGCGGCGAGACTACAACAAGTCAACAACACAAAAAACAACAGGGTATTTTCTTTTTGTTTTTCGGTCATGGAATGTCAAAAACAGAACGAATTAATATATAAATGAATTCGTCTTGCATAAAACAGTTAACTAAAGCAGGGCTACCAGATTTGGGGTTCTAATCTCAAATTAGATAAGAAAAATTTATTTCGGGCTTATTTTGAGGATGTCAAAGAATTTTTTTTTCCTTTTTGGGTAAATTATTTAAAGTTTTGTTTATTTTACAAGCTAACCTAAATAAAAAGGCTAACATTTTTTATGTAAAAAACTCATTTAATAAAATTTATATTAAACAAGTTATAATGCAAATTCGGTCGGCTTAAAAATCTGATTTTGATGATCGCCACATTTGTTTTTTATTCAAAATGTATCTGCGGCAGAATTTTTGTATCTAAAAAACCATGGTTGAATGAGTAGGTCGCGCAAAACTACAATAATGCATCGATAGGAAAATCAACACTGATTTTGTTTGTGTAAAACATGAAATGATGTCAAAAACCATTGTTAACTCATATTAGCATATGGCTATTTCCAAAAAAACGTCAACCACGGACCAAATTTAAAAAATGGAAAAAAAATTTTTCTTTTCAAGATTTATTTAGAGAATTGCTTATATTTTTTTAATATAAAAAAATTTTTTTGTTTTATTTTTTGTTTATTTCGAAAAAATCGACCTGAATGGTGTAAAATTAATATTATTGCATTTGACCTCTATTTGTCTAATTTTTCCAATTTTTTTTTTTCAGTGTTTAGTATAATATAGACCGCACTCTTCTTACTAAGTTATTGTACAATCACCAAAGAGTAAAGAAAAAAATAGAAGAGATCGAAAAAAGTCTAAGTAACGGTAAAAATTTTACTTATGTCTTACATGCTACTTCTCTGTCCCGTTTACAATCAAAAAAAGGCATTTAGTTTAGTGATCATTGATCGAATCAGTTTGCAAATTAAAGTTTAAAGCTAAAGTAGTGAATTTGTTAAAAAAATCGAAAATTGAAACATTTACAACAACAACTTTTTTTTTGTTAGTGCTCAAAGTGTGTCCCGTTTACAATCGTTAGTATACTTGTTTTAAGAATTAAGAATTTTTTTTTAATTTAAATAAATATTTTTAAACAGATGGAAAATAAAAGGTGTGAAGACAATAAAAAAAATTATAAGAGGTTTCTGAAAAGTCTTCAAAGTGATCCAGCGAAGAAAAACTTAGCACATACTTGTGTCTATTAGAAAATATGCATTTGGAACAACAATACTCTAATCTAAGGCATATTTATGATCTGAAAAACATTTTTTATTAAGTTTCTTATATAAAGGATTATAAATAGCAACATAAAAAAATTTTAAATCATGGTGGAAAAATTGTCCCGTTTACAATTTATCTAACAATTTATTTAAAAAAACCTAATTCATATTTTATTTTGAAATCGAAACCATTTTTAGGGCACATTAGTACGCAACATTTTAAAATTAATCCCAATAAAATATTGTGTCAGGTTTCGCAGAAATCACTGTTTAAACGGTTACCTCTTAAAACCCACTTCCATTTTTTCCCCGTTTACAATCACTGGTTTTTTGCAATTATCTCGGAAACCACGACAGTAAGCGAAAAATTTCATTTGCGGAAATTTAAGAGCTAATTGAGAGTTACAAGAATCATTAATTTAAAAAATGAAAACCAGGTTGTTTTTTACAGTTTTGTCAATATAAACGTGTGCGAATTTCCCGTTTACAATCTTGGAAGTGCCCATATATAATCTCACTAAAGCAATAGTGTATTTTAACCAATTTTACATTTTGGTAATTATCTTTAAAATTCTGACCAAAAATATACGTTATTACGGAAAAGGGAAATTTTGATCATTCAGTTAATCCAAAATATTATTAATATATGTATTTTGAATTTCTTGTATGACTGCTGGTTTAAATATAATTAAAGCATCATGTGTGGTTTCTTTCCTGCAGACAAGCGTAAAGCTTCGCAGAACTAGTATAGGAAGAATAAAAAAAATGTTTTTACTTTTAGCACTAAATTTTAGCCTGAAAATCCATATTGAATGATTTTATATCGTTTATGAACTTTTGAAGCTGTGAACATTTCAAATATGGAGAATTAGGATTATTATAACGACCCTACAAGCACAGTCATTTTCCGCGTGAAATATCAATATTTGTGGGCTTACATACGTTTAAAAGTAATTTTACTTCTTAGAATATTAACAGGTCGACCTAAACAAAATAGGTACATAAACGTTTTTTATATGATCCAATTAGTAAGTCTGCGCGAAACGGCTTCTGATTTTTTTCAGGGTTGGGTTTTTTTCAAACAAAAAGATAAAAATAATCCCCAGTGATAACAAATATGAAAACAATAATTTACATATTTAGAAATAATTAATTTAGTGGCTTTTTATTTTTAAATATTTTAAGAAATTTTTATTTTAAATTTGGGATTGAAGAAAGAATGTATATGGCAGGCCCAGCCTAAAATGAACAAAAACATTTGAGTAAAAAAATAAATTAATTTTAGAATTAAGAAAATAACAGTTTTTATAACATAAACTAGTGCAATTTTTGTGAGCGCTAAATTACAAATTCGGTTGAAGTGAACGTTGCATTGAAATTAATTTAAACCGTGGGTTTTCTGTATTCAGTTTATGCATTTGAATATTAAAACAGCACATAAACTTAAAAACACCTTTAAGATATAGTGATAATGGTAAAAGTTAGTTTTTGTGACCTAAAAACGATCTGTACTTAATTTTAATACATAGTTTTATTAATCATCTCTTTGATTTTCTACTTTTTCATTAATGAGTGGCAAAAAAATTTAATTTAAAAACACAATTTTAAGATTTGAGTGCTTTTCATCTAAATTTTACTATACAATCAATTGCCTGTCACCTGGAAACAGCACATAATTATTTAAAAGATAAAAAACACAGAAAAATGTAAGTTTATTAAAATACGTCTCAATCTCAAAAATATTTTTTTTTTCTCTCAATTACAAAATATTCAAAACATAAAAACCAACAAATCAATTGTTGTGCTTTTCTGTTAAAATAAAAGTCGAGTTCGTTTACATATAATAAAATAAATTTAATTAATACTTTTGGTGTCCACTTGTTGTTTTGCTAACAACTTACTGTAAAACGGTTACAAAGAATTGTATATAAAACAAGTTAGAGTGCTATATTCGGCTCTTCTCCGATTCTTTGATACCCTCCACCTACAGAAGTGGGCTCTATATGATCAATACATATATATTATTAAGCAAAACTAAGCAAAACAACCGTCAGCATTAAAATTGGTTACGGTTAAGGGTATATTCAATTATTGACAAAAAATATACCAACAATAAGAAAGTTTTATGCGTTTCTTGTTAGAACTTTGAATTGGCTTGAGTAAAATATCATGATTCGTAACAGTTTTAGCCGAACTAAAAAGATTTTTAGGAGGGCAATTTGTATTGGACCTATGGTAAATTATGGACCAGTCATCACAAAACTCTGAAGACTGATTTCTGGTATTACAAAAAAATTAATTAGAATAAATTTCAATACAGCAGTGTAATTAGTTTTAGCGTTAATAGTGAATTTCACAAAATTGCATGATATTTTTTCTAGCCATATGAATATTAGTTGGAAGAAATTTTACCGCAATATCTATATCTGTTATGGTTTTAGGCGAATTTAATTATTTTCCAAAAGTGGGCTTTACTTGGTTTTAGGCGCAATAAACTGTTTTCCGAGAGTAGGGTTTATATGGGGCTTAGGGTAAATTATGAACCGATCTTCACAAAATTTGGCAGTGTGATTTCTCGTCCTATAAAACTGTGACGTACCGAATTTCATTATGATAGCATTATTAATTACGATCTTAGGCGTACCAAACTGTTTTCCGGGAAGAGGGTTTATTTGGGGCCTACTGTAAATTATGGACCGATCTTCAAAAAATTTTACAGTGTGATTTCTGGTCCTATAAAACTGCGACATACCAAATTTTAGTATGATAGCGTTATTTATTACGATTTTAGGCGTACTAAAATATTTTCCGGGAGTAGGGTTTAAATGGTATCTAGTCTAAATTATGGACCTATCTTCAAAAAATCTTTTAGTATGATAGCGTTATTTATTACGGTTTTAGGCGTACTAAAATAATTTCCGGGAATAGGGTTTATATGGGGTCTAGGGTTAATTATGGGCCGATCTTGACGAAATTAAGCAGTGTGATTTCTAGTCGTACAAAACTGTACCGTACCGAATTCAATTATAATAGCACTATTTATTACGGTTTTCGGTGTACTAAACTGTTTTCCGGGAGCAGGGTTTATATGGGGCCTAGCGTAAATTATGGACCGATCTTCACTATTAATGTTAGTTTTTGTATCAAAATTGTCAATTTTTTAAGGGTGTTGGTTCCACATTTTGATTCATAGTCCTGATCCTACTGAACCGATGTTGCTGGACTTCAATCCCAAACTGCTTAGGATAACTACAAGCAATTTGAGACCAAGTTTGTTCTTTTCTTTTGCGTTTTTCGAAAGTGAGCGTGTTTTCAACAGAAGGACATGGCTAAATCGACTAAGAATTACTCAAGGAGCCAGAATATATATACTTTATGGGGTCTTAGACGTATAATAAAAAAGTTTCACATGGAATGACAAACTTAGTATACCCTCATTCACCACTAGTGGTGGTGGAGGGTATATGTAGTATGCTGCATCGTGCTTTCATGGTGATGCCACGTTGATCTATTTTATGTTGTATGTAAGGGTTACCCCCTAACATCTCCCCCTCAAGGTCATTGCGGTGATCTTCACAAAATTTGTTCCATGGGCTGTCTTCGTGTCGTTATGCGCCCTGGAGACCAATGTAGAGAAGCTTGTGGTGTAACAAAGCTATCTTCTTGAGTAGGCGAAACAATTTCGTACTCTTCAAGCAATGTGTGCAAAGGCAAAAGTTATGTTTTCTTCGCTATACCTGGGTCGAAGTTGGTCTGCGTGTGCTCTTACTAGCCTTTTCCTGTCACCAAGTTCGATCAAGGTGTTGTAGATTACATAACCAATTTTTTCGACGATTTCTCGAGGAACCCAATATTGTTTGTTTCCTTTGAAGTTCAGTGCGTATACGTAGTCGCAGTGGTGAAAAGTTTTCTTACGAGTACCATGTTTGGTACTCGTATTATATTGTTCCTCCATTTGTTGATTTGGTTTGCGATCGGTAACTTATGGTTTTTTAATGTTGTTGAAAACTGTTCTCATTTTTCGGCATATAAACGCTCCTGCGTTTATGGGTGTCTCCATTTGGTGAGTTTGGATTGGGAGTTGATCGATATACTTCTAAGAACGTTTGGAGTGCTGAGGTAGGTGTGTCTTCCCCTTCAGCTTTTTTAAGGGCACGCTTTAGTGTGTCAACGAGTTTTTCTGCTTTCTGCCGTTTGAGCTTGGATGGAAGCGTACTGTTCTTGTGTGTCCTATAGCTCTCTCCTTGCACCAATTTTCAAATTGTACTGAGCAAAATTGTGTACCGTTATCTGAAACGATTTGTTCTGGGTTTCC
Organism: Pollenia amentaria; assembly: GCA_943735925.1. Lineage (NCBI taxonomy): Eukaryota > Metazoa > Arthropoda > Insecta > Diptera > Polleniidae > Pollenia > Pollenia amentaria. Next base: position 188,898,295 of record OX031008.1, on the reverse strand, counting down.
AAATTGTGAGCAATATTCGCTCATAATCTTTGTTTTTGCGAATGATGTCATTGTAGCCGTTTCGTAAATATCAGGGTATTCAGAAAATGAGTCAATGATAACCAAATAATATTTATTCTTTCCATAGGTCTTGTTGTTATTGGCCATGAACAAAGATTTGTCTTCACAGGTTTTTTTGCTGCTTGTTGACAGTTTTGACATTTTCCAACGAAGTCTTCAATTTCCCTGTCGATAGAAGGCCAGTAAACGTAACTTCGTGCAATTGATTTACACCTTTCCGATGATAGGTGTCCTCTGTGAAGTTGTTTGAGAATCTTTAGCCGATATGGGTCTGGAATAATAATACGATTATTAAACATCACACAATCGTCAGTCGTTGATACAGATTCCTTTCAATTAAAATAAGGAAGATTAAAGGATCAAGATTTTTATAACTTTCAGGCCAACCGTTGTTCATTAGCTGAATGACTTTTGTAGAGTATCATAATTTTTGGTAGCTTTGACTATCATGTGAAAAGAAACTGGTACTGCTTCCTCCAATTCTTTGCGAATATCTTATCGAATAATATAGAAGACGATTTATTCATCAGATGGCTTCTCATGAATGCTTATGAGTCTAGATAATACATCAACATGACTTGGCACCGTCTATGCCCGAACATAGTTGGTTCATAATCCTCTGAAAAGCTCCTGGAGCCGATTTTATTCCAGGGGTCAAACAGTTAAATCGGAATAAACCTCTGAGAGTGTTTATTGTGAGTAGTTCCTTGCTGTTGTCATCTACCCCGACTTGAAGGTAAGCGTCTGAGAGGATGACTAAAGATGATACAGTTGTGAGAATTAGAAAGAATATTTTCTGGTGTTGGTAATGGATATTGATTTGATTCTACTACAGAGTTAAGTCCAGTAAAATAGTCTGCGAAAATACGAATTTTTCCACTATTGGTGAGGCGTACTTTGATGTATCTATCTATCACTCCTTCGCTTTGCAGGCTTTGTAGTTCTTCTTCGATTTCTAGTCCTTTGCATTTGGAAGTAGTTGTATATGTTCTTTTGTTTTTATACAGTCCTAGTTGACTGTTATCAAAAACAGTTTTATAAGTTTTCCTAAAGGAAGTAATTTCATCATCAAATGTAATTTGGCGACACCAGATATATATCGGTTTGTCGCAGAAATCAAAAGATTGTATCCAGTCTATACCCATGATGTTTAGCTGATTTATACCTGTGAGATAACAGGTAAGTGTCTTTGTTATATTATTCATAGTAACGTCACATGTTAACAGTGCTAGGAGATTGATTTTGTTTGTATTGGCGTCGCTTGCGCTGTATTTTGTTGTATATGCCGTTGGTTTTTTAATGGTTTCCCATGTTTGCACAGAAATAATTGATATATCCGACGCGGTGTCTATCTGGAGTCTAATAGAGCAGTTATTGATTACAACGGATGTGTACTTGAGAAGTTCCTGAAATTGAACAAAGAAGTTGTAAAAACGATATTTGTTCGAAATTTCGAATTTTTCCTAAATTTATTTTTGTTTTCACTTCGTTGCGCTTTCGTTACTTTTACGGGTTTGGCGTTGGAGCAATAATTGTCCTTGTGCTCAATTTTATGACATTTGCTGCACTTGTGTTTTAAATATGTAGGTGCAGAATTTTAAATAGTGTAAACCACGCATAGCCAGCATGGTGACTTTGGGAGTTTGCGAATCTGGTTGTTGCTTTCAACTTTGTTAACCAAACGTACTGATTGTGGTTGGTGTTCAATCATTGAGTTGTCTGACTTTAGATCGATCGAGTATACGCTATGTTTCGTCAACCAGCTTATCTAAGTTAGTAGTGTCAAAAATTTCATATAAATTTTTAGCAATCGGACTCGAATGTCCGTATCTCTTGTTGATCTAAGTCCTAATAGAAAGATTAGACATTAAAATGTGTCGATTCTTAGATTCGTGATTCCAAAAAGTTCACATTGTAGATTAACACGACTGGCGTACTCTTTACAATCTTTACCATCTTTTTTTTTTTTGAAAGTTGCAGACATTTGTAGCGTTGAAAAACTTGTGTTTCTGCTTTGCCAAAGAGTTTGTTTAATTTGTCAACCGTGTCTTTGAGAATTATGTCAACTGGTTTTGTTGGTAGCACATTTTTCGCTGATGCTGGCCACCGCACTCGTAACACGTAGTATGTTGTAACTTTTTCCGATGTTCATTCTCATCTCTCGTTCGATCACTTCTTTGCCCTGTATATGCACAGTATTTCTTACCTCTATTACGTTGTGACACAATACCCACTTTATTCGCTTCTGCAATTTCAATATCGGCTGATGTTTTCATTTCCGCTGCTGTTTGAAGTGATGATTCCAATGCGTGCGCTATACCCTAGGCCTCTTTAAACGTGGCCGGCTTCTTTGCAATTATGTCATCGCAAATGCACTGTGATTTAAGTCCTACCAGAAATTTTTCTATCAACATTCTGTCAAGGAACTCGCACGATGTCGTTGCCTGTTTAAGTCAAATGCAAAGTTAGCCATCGATTCGCCATTTTCCTGCACCGTTCGGTAAAATCTAATGCTCTCTGCGTACTTATTTTTTTCGGCATCGAAGTGCTTTATTTGAACATCTCTTAAATCATCGTATAAAACACTCTCAGCTGTTCTGGGGCTTGCTAAAACCTTCAAAGCATTGTTCAATTCGGGGCCCATGTGCACCCTAGCGTAGTCTGCATATTATCCCTCTGAAATTTTGCCAAGTTGAAGTGCCCATTCGAAGCGTGTAATGTAGCTACATACCGTGGTCAACTCTGACGTTCTAAATTCCGGTATGGAAAACGATGGTGCATTCGTATTAGAAGCGCCATTTTGTGGGGGAACGCTACTCCCTGCTAGCTGTGTTGCGTGTTGTACTGCTTGCTGAATTGCATCCGCAATTATCTTCGTCAGCGGTTCAGTTTGTGTGGGATCCATTGTCGTTCTCGTATAACGGCTTTTCAATCCAACACCATTTTTCTATATTCAAACCAGGATATTTGATTATAAATATAAAAAAATGAACTTTATTAAAAAAAGTGCATCGAAAAGTATATGACTACAAGATGGCGCAATAATTCAATATATTACAATAATATAGAAAGCCAAGTGTTGACAAGCAGTCAGTGCTGCCTATTACCTTAGTCCAGTAATCGCTTCTTCAGTGTGAAATACACAACAGTCGTCAATAAATGAAACAAAATAATTTGACCCGTTATATGATATACAACTTATCGGACCACACACATCTGAGTGTACATGCTCTATAGGACGGGTCGCTCTTAAAGGAGTCCAATAAATGGTTCACGACATTGTTTACTTTGAGTACAAACTTCACAAAAAACAAATGGTATTTGCTTAGGTATACCTACTGCCATATTATATCTTATTAAATCATAAGCTTGTTTCCGAATATGCCAAATACGACGATGCCAAATAAGTCCTCACTCAACTTGAGATAAATTTGATACTGACCTTCTAATCTTGATTTTTAATTCAAATACATTTCCAATTCTTTTCGCTGTAGCTATAATATTTCCATTCTTTTCTAAATCATTCTTTTTAAAATTAACTTTGACACCAGCTTCAACTATACGGCTCACAGACAAAAGGTTTTCTCGAAAAATGGGACTTTATAATACATTTTTTAAGTTAACCTTAACTCCATTGTTACTTAAACCTTGAACTTCTCCAATTTTCTTGACTTTAACGTATTCACGATCTTTTACTACACTTATATACCGTGTTTCAACAAGATTATTAATTTTTGAAAAAATATGTATATTATTTACAAAAGATCGGTTGCACCCGAATCTGATTCAAAAGACGCATATTCACCATTGCTCTTGATTTCTTGTGAATTTGAGTCAGCCATGATGACACTTACGCCTGAACTTCCAACAGCTTTTATCTCCTTAACACGAAAATCTTTTCGCGGCTTAGATTTGGGCACACCATGTTTTTTAAACGGACAATTATACGTGGCATGTTTTAGCATGGGCAAGCCGTCTAGCTTATTTGTGTTGGCTAGACGGACTGACAAAAAATATCGTACGCGTAATTCCTCTTCGTAATGAATATTGATTATCTTTGTTTAATTTTTATACTTCAGGATATAAAGCATTCCATTCCTCTTTCTAATATTGATCCCATCCCCTCCACACACTTACCGTACATTCGTTAGGTTTTAATTAAAAACCAAAATATTCACTAGATATAAGTTATATGGCAAAACAATGTTTGTCGAGTCAGCTAGTATTCAATAAAATCATCATGAACAAATGAGTCTATTATATCCTGTGCTCTTGCGTCCATTTTTAAAAGTTCCTGTAGATTTGCTGTTATGGTAGGTGCTGACTCAATAACAGCTTTTGAACAACCTAACGATGAAAAATGCCTCTCTACCCAGAATTTCCAATTATCAAAATTCGTACCGGCGAATCGCACAATACCAGTTGTCTTTTCCGTGGGACCTATAACCTCTTATTTTATATTAATAAAATGATTATTTTATAGATAAAAAACACAGAAAAATATACATAAGTTTATTAAGTTTATTTGAGACTTTAAAACAATCATACATAAGAAAAAAAAGTATATAAGTCAATTTACAAAGAATACTTAAAACTATAATGTTTTGTATTAATAAATATTATTGTTTTACAGTAACAAACTTATCAGGTTTTGTGAAAGATTACTAACAATGAGGTTTAAAGTGCTTGCTCCCGGCACAACATTTTGGGGAAGTAAAAATTTATTGACTTAAAAACTAAACTTAAAGCTAAAAATAATAAAAGGAAAAAAAATTATCCCCTGTGGGCACCTGTAATTTTTGAAACGTAAAATTTTGGTAATAAGTTATTTACACATAAAGTTTCATGTTCCACATAACCTAAGGGTGAGTAATAGTTGGTATTGAGCCAATTGAATCCTACTTGATCATTTAAGACATTTTGAATTAAAACATTATCCAAATTATGTAAAGAGTCAATAAAGCGTTTCATTAAATCAAAACCATACGAGGATAACGGTTTAACGTTAGCTAAATCATATACATATATATTCAATAGAAAATTTCCTATGAACCCGCTCAAAGTGTTTGTTAACGCAAAGTCTAAGAATTTTACGTTCAAAAATTTCAAATTCCTTCATTACCGAAGGTGAGAATGAAAACCAAATGGAAAATGCATACATAAGAACCGGCCTTATACTTAATTTATAATAAGTTTATTAAAATACGTCTCAATCTCAAAAATATTTTTTTTCTCTCAATTACAAAATATTCAAAACATAAAAAAAACAATATATCAATATAAGTTAACTCCAAAAACATTTTTTATTTTTATCAGATCCAATTGCATAAAACATGTTGCAGTTCATTTAACTTTACCCTATTTTTGTAATCTTGCTTTATTAAAATATTGTACTAATTCGTGTGAAAATGTTGATTAGACAAAATATTGTATTCTTTTATAATATTGCTTCATTTTGAATATTGTATTAACTCGTAGGTAAACGCTGACGACATGTCTGCAGTTTAGCAAACATAATTAATCAGAAAATTGTTTTGTATTTATTTAAAAAATTGTTTTATTGTAAATTTCTGTAAATGTTGACTAAACATAATTGACTTAAAAATTGTAAATGCTGAATAAACATAATTGATTTAAAAAATATTTTTTATAAATAAAATATTGCTTGATTACAACTTCAGTTGTAGTCAAGTACTCAAAACAAAAAGTTGATTATTTATTTAATAACTGGCGCCCAACAAAAAAAATATCCTTAAGTAGGATAAAAGTGAAAAAAAATCCTTAAGTAGGACAAAAGTGAAAAAATATCCTTAAGTAGGATAAAAGTGAAAAAAAAAAATCCCTAAATAGGACATAAGTGAAAAAATATCCTTAAGTAGGATAAAAGTGAAAAAAATATCCTTAAGTAGGATAAAAGTGAACAAATATCCTTAAGTGGGATAAAAAATATCCTTAAGTAGGATAAAAAGTGGAAAAAATATCCTAAAGCAGGATAAAAGTGGAAAAAATAATAAAGGCCAACGAAACAATATAAAATCCTTAAGAAGGATAAAAGTGAGAAAATAAAAAGCCAACGTAAATATCCTCAAGTGGGATAAAAGCACAGACAAAAACTAACGAAACTATCCTTAAACACTTAAAAGGCCAACGTAAAAAAAATCCTCAGGCAGGATAAAAGTGAAAAATTTTAACTAAACTTAAAATAAATTAAATTAAAACAGAACTAAGAAAAAAACTTTTTCATCAAAATTAAAATCAAATCAAGAAAAATATTGTGATTTTAACAACAAATCGTTAAGGAGAAAAACAACACATATCAGCGCTACAAAAAGAAAAGAAGAGAGTGCCAAGATAACAACAACAGCAACAAACCAACACGAAACAACAAGATGCAACTGAAGATAATCTGGCTGTAAGTTCTTGGAATTTATTACGTTAAGTTAAGAAAATAAGTTAAATTAAATTAATAAAAGCTTTACTCTTAAAAAAAGTTTACAATAAAAAGAAAAAAAACTAATTTTTTTTATATTTGATCATTTTTATTTCTAATCACGTTAAATAAATTAATCAGATTCTTTCACAACAAGTAATTTTTCAAGTAATAAGTTGTTTCCATACTGAACCTTTTGAATATGTCCAACCCCGACAACCTAATCCGTCCTCCTGTATTAAATCACCCAATTGACCCCACCTCCAACCAAAATGCTCAGATCGAAGCAAATATCATTAATATAATAAATAGGGTTTGTAGAGAACAGTGTAGGAATTTAGTCGAAAATATATTAAATCCTAACGCAGAAATTGCAGGGAATGACCAAGGGATAGACGAACGATACAGAGAAAACCTTACAAAATTGGACAAAGTCCCCGACATTGTTCGATGTCTGAGAGAATTTTCGGGCCACCACGCGGAGTTTAGCTCCTGGAAGAAAAGCGTGGAAAGGGTTTTAAGCTTGTACGACTCGACAAGAGGGACACCAAGATACTTCGCAATCCTCAATGTTATTAGGAACAAGATAATTGGGGCGGCCGACGCCGCATTAGAATCCTATAATACACCTCTGAACTGGGAATCCATCTCACGCTGCCTCACACTACATTACGCCGACAAACGTGATCTTGGTACCCTAGAGTACCAGATGATCACCCTCATCCAAGGAAACAACTCGGTGCAAGACTTCTACCAGGATGTCTATTCGCACCTTTCCTTGATTATAAATAATATTTCATGTATGACAATAGGTAGAGAGGCCATGGACACCCTTATTCAAACATATAGGGACAAAGCGTTAGATACGTTTATTCGTGGATTACGGGGCGATCTTTCCAAATTATTATGTATCCGGGAACCGACGACTCTCCCACAGGCACTTCATCTTTGCCTGAAACTACAAAATCAAAACTTCCGGACAGAATACGCTTACAATAGAAATATCAAAACCCCACACGCCATTCAAGGAAACAATCGAAATTTTAAACCTCAAATCCCCAATAGACCGAACAGAACTACCCCCACGATAACGGCACCCTCAGCCCCATTAACCCAATACGACGCGAATCATTCCGGTGCATATTCTCCACACCAATACAATAATTACAGACCACAACAATTCTATAACCACAGACAATTCGACGCGAATCACCCCAATACACATTTACCACATCAATACAATAATTACAAACCACAACAGTTCAATAACCAAAGACAATTTAATGCAAACCATCCCAATCCAAACAACACTGTAAGACCGAACAACCCACCACCACGTCCATTCGCGCCGAAACCAATGATGCGACCCGAACCAATGGAAGTGGATCAGTCGATGCAAACCAGAAACGTTAATTATATGAATCGACCTAGACCTACGGATCAATTCATGGGAAAAAGACCAAACGACCAACCATTACAGCAGGCACAAAAATTCCAAAGGAACTTTCACATCAACACAGAACCTGCAGAAGCTCCGAATCCGGAACAAGAACTGACTACAGACTATTATGACCAAATAACATCGTACGAAACAGAGGAAGAACTACAACCGCTACACGAATACATTGACGAACAGACACAGTATAGGTCGAACGAACAGGAAAACGACCAAGCCTTCGCGGATATCCATTTTTTAGATTAGAGAATTCGTCTTTGCCATATTTCGAGGCAAAGACGAAGAATGGGGAGATCCTGAGGATATTAGTGGACACAGGATCGAACAAAAATTATATACAGACTTCATTAATAAAAACGGCCATTCAAAACGAAAACACTTTCTATGCAAACTCCGTGGGAGGAAAAGTTCCAATAACCCACCATACATTTATTAACCTATTCGGATTAAGAGACATGAAAATAAAATTTTTTGGATTACCAACACTGAAATCATTCCATGCCATTTTGGGCAATGATAGCCTTAAAGAGCTATCGGCTGTCATTCACACAGCCGAAAACGTAATGACCGTGGGAAAGAACATCAAAGTAAAATTGAAACAACAGGTATCACATGACGTTCACAACATTACGATCAGAACAAATCATTTGGAAGAAGACCAAAAACATAAAATAAACAACCTGGTATCACAATACACGAACCTGTTCGCTGAACCCAATGAAAGTCTTACCTACACGACAACTGTAAAAGGAGAGATCCGAACAACAACCGATAACCCCATTTATTCCAAATATTATCCATACCCTATGCACCTGAAAGATGAGGTCGAACGCCAGATTGAGGAGCTATTGACTCAGGGCATTATCAGGCCCTCAAAATCACCATACAACTCGCCAATATGGGTTGTACCTAAAAAAATGGACGCTTCAGGAGTAAAAAAGTTTAGGGTAGTCATAGACTATAGAAAACTCAATATGGTCACAGTCCCCGATAGGTACCCCATCCCGGAAATAAATGAAGTCCTCTCTCAATTAGGGCAGAACAAATTTTTTTCCGTAATAGACTTGAAAAGCGGATTCCATCAAATTCCCCTCAGGGAAGTTGATATGGAAAAAACAGCGTTCTCAATCAACAACGGGAAATACGAGTTCACGAGACTACCGTTCGGACTTAGAAATGCCCCCTCAATCTTTCAGAGGGCCTTGGACGACATATTGCGCGACCACATAGGAAAGATCTGCTACGTCTACATAGACGACATTGTTATATTTGGTAAAGATGAACAGACACATATCGATAATATCGAAAAGGTTTTCCGAACATTGGAGGCAGCCAACATGAAAGTTCAACTCGACAAATGTGAATTCCTCAAAACAGAAGTAGAATTCTTAGGATTTCTAATTTCCGATAAGGGTATACGAGCCAACCCAAAGAAAGTAGAAACGATAAATAATTTCGCAGTCCCCAAAACACTAAAAGATTTGAGATCCTTCCTGGGAATGTCAGGGTTTTACCGCCGCTTCATAAAAGATTATGCCAAATTGGCAAAACCTTTAACAATGCTTTTAAGAGGGGAGGGGGGACTAATGTCCAAAAAAATTTCGAACAAAATAGAAGTTAAATTGAACAATGATGCCTTGAATGCATTTGACAAGATAAAAAGGACACTAGTTTCGGAAGACGTCATGCTAACATACCCAAATTTTAAGAAAGAGTTCCACCTAACAACAGACGCATCAAATTACGCAATTGGTGCGGTATTAGAACAGGATGGCAGACCCATTACGTTCATTTCCAGAACACTCAGCAGAGCGGAGGAACACTATGCCACCAACGAAAAGGAGATGCTCGCGATCATCTGGGCAATCAAAACGTTGAGAAATTATCTTTATGGCTCTGCAAAAGTCAAAATTTTCACAGATCACCAGCCACTCACGTATGCACTTACCAACAAAAACTCCAATAGCAGACTTAAAAGGTGGAAAGCATCCCTGGAGGAATACGATTACGAACTTCTGTACAAACCAGGCAGAACCAACGTAGTTGCAGACGCATTATCCCGACCTCCGCAACAAGTATTTCAGATAAACTCAACGATTGCCACTCAACACAGCAATCAGAGCTCTCCTAGGAACCTCATCCAGTTTACCGATGCGCCCATAAATGTGTTTAAAAACCAGATAATAATAGAACACCATGAAAAGCGGTCATACGAATTCCAAATAGTGTTCCCAACATACCACCGTCATATTATTTTGGAACCAAACTTGACTGAGGAACGATTAAAAGAGATTTTAGGTAGATATTTAAACCCCTCAGTCACGAACTGCCTAAAGACTACTGACCAGATACTTGGCAAGGCACAGGAAATATATTCTACAAACTTTCACAAATTCAAGGTTCTCTATTCAAGAAAAATGGTAGCAGACATCCCCAGAGAATCAGACCAAGAAGTGGAGATCATAAACGAACATAATAGAGCACATCGAAGTGCTAGAGAAAATAAAACTCAACTTCTCGAACGGTGCTATTTCCCTCAGATGTCGGCAAAAATAAATAGGATCACGAAATTATGTAAGATATGTAAGGAGAACAAATATGACAGACATCCTACTAATATGAGAATTCAGGAAACACCGATCCCACAATACCCGGGACAAATCGTTCACAAAGACAATATTCGCAATTAAAGAAAACATATGTAGCCCTCATCTTTTTCCTTTTATCTTTGTAGCACAATATTATCATCCTTGGCTCAAGGAGAGGTAAGAATACTGGACTACACCAACTCTAGAGTAGTGACAATCGACACAGGTATGGCAAAACTCCAGACAGGTTCCGTGAAACTGATACACGTAATAGAATTAGACGCCTATCAAAAATTTATCGACGACATGAGAAATACAGTAACCACAAAAATAGGTACATCCCATCCTTTACATCCCTTCCTTACCCTCGAAATACTCAAACTACAGAACAAACTGGACCAACTGAAACCTCGATCCAAAAGATCTCTTAATTTCATAGGTTCAGCATGGAAGTGGATAGCGGGAAATCCCGACCATGATGATTTCGAGATAATTAAACAAAAGAAAAACCATATACTGAAAAATAACAATAAACAAGTTATTATTAACAAGTTATCGTTAGATAGAATAAACGAACTAAGTAATAAAATGAATCAAGTAATAAAAATTGTACAAGAAGACACGCAGACTTATCGAAATTTAGATATCACAGAATTAAAATTTAAACTAGAAATAGTAAAAGAAGAAATAGTAAACTTACAATATGCCGTTCACTGGGCTAAAGTGGGCGTAATAAATTCTTTTATTCTATCTCACGATGAAATGCAAATCATTAAGAATCTGTTTGAAAAAGATAAAATCCCATACCTAAACATAGAGGAAATATTAGAATTTAGTGAAATTAGAATAGCTTCTAATGGAGATTCATTAATCTACATTGTCAATATTCCGGTTACTCGTGACAAGTCGTGTGACAAGTTATTGATAAAACCTGTAAAAATTAATAAAACTGCAACTAAAATTGAGTTTGACGAAGTTTTAATTTGTGATAACGAAACGCTTGGTATAAAACATGAGTGTAAGAACTACAACATGTTGACAATATGCAAAAATAACGATCTGGAAGATATCAGTAAATCCGAATGCCTCCCCAATTTAATACATAGTAAACCCTCTAACTGCACCCTAACAAGTAATTTTCATATTCCCACAGTACAAGAAGTACTCCCCGGAATCCTTCTATTAAACCAATTCAATGGTACAATTTTCATAAACCAAGAGCCATACGACTTAACTGGCACTTTTGTCGTTAAGTTCCATAATGAAACTGTGTCAGTAAATGGCACAAACTTCTCGTTTTCAGAGATAACTCTTTCTAACCCGTTACCAGCCATGGTACAACCAATGACAGGAGAGCCATACGTAGAAGAAATACTTACGTTGGAATTAATTAAAGAGATGCACACTAATAACACAGAAGCGATAGAGCTCCTGAACGTCGAAAGCAAATTAGGCGATATCATCACTAGTGCTTTAACAATTTCCCTAATTTTTATAATACTGTCCGTTTGTCTGAAGAAAGTGTGCAATAGGAAAACATTACAAAGTTCCGGAAAAATCACCATGAACACTCCACTACCAGCACAAAATATTATACTGGTCGAAGACCAATTTAAAGGAGCCTCGGTGTCGAAAATCACCCAAATACCCTACTTCTGATTGGGGACAATCAATTTAGAGGGGGAAGAGTTAACTCCAAAAACATTTTTTATTTTTATCAGATCCAATTGCATAAAACATGTTGCAGTTCATTTAACTTTACCCTATTTTTGTAATCTTGCTTTATTAAAATATTGTACTAATTCGTGTGAAAATGTTGATTAGACAAAATATTGTATTCTTTTATAATATTGCTTCATTTTGAATATTGTATTAACTCGTAGGTAAACGCTGACGACATGTCTGCAGTTTAGCAAACATAATTAATCAGAAAATTGTTTTGTATTTATTTAAAAAATTGTTTTATTGTAAATTTCTGTAAATGTTGACTAAACATAATTGACTTAAAAATTGTAAATGCTGAATAAACATAATTGATTTAAAAAATATTTTTTATAAATAAAATATTGCTTGATTACAACTTCAGTTGTAGTCAAGTACTCAAAACAAAAAGTTGATTATTTATTTAATAACTTATATAATATTTCAAACAAATATAAAACCATAAAGCATTCATGGCCCAATTAGTAGGTCTGCTCGAAAAACCTGCTAATTTTTTGTAGAGTTGTATTTTTACCGTGCAATTGTTTTTGTCATCTTGTCCATTTATTACACATACAAATGCATTGGTTTTTGACATGTTTAACATAATTTACACAAACAAAATGCTTGTTGTTTTTTCTATTGTTGCATTGTTGTAGTTTCGCGCAGACCTACTAATTGGGCCATTAAAGCGTTGTACAAACAGGATAAAATATGTATATTACAACAGATATCCTATAACTTTATGAATATGACATTCACTAAATTATGGAAAATCAACATATGTAGTTTTTTTCGACAAATATTGAATTTTTTTTCTAAGATACGCATTGACTTCTTTGCAAGTTTAATTTAGCGCTCTAAAAAATAGCGCGTTTTGGCTAACATAATTTTTAACGCTGTGGTTTAGCGCGTTTTGAGATGGGGAATAGCGCGTTTTGTTTGTAAAAGTTGACAACACTGCTTTTACTAATTTTTTTTTACTTTTCATTATTTATTTATTGAATCTTGATATATTAAATATGAACTAACAATAATTAATCAAATCTTATACTAACACTTTATTTTTGTCCTGCCAATGCTAGGCGAAAATTTTTCTCCTCACGGTTTCTGGGTGCGACTCAAGCCTTTTTAAATATTTTGCTGCGTACTTCGTAATAATAGTTTTTACTAATGGCACATTAAGATCCTTGTGAATATTAGAGTTTTTAACATACCAGAGAGCAACTGTGATTATTCGAAGACGTTTATTTTGGCGCCTTTGAATTTTTTCGATATTTGAGGCCGAGGCAGTGCCTCATAGCTGAATACCGTAGCACCAGATTGGCTTTAATATAGAGTTGTAAAGTAGAAGTTTGCAGTCGAGGCTAAGAACAGAATTTCTTCCAATAAGCCAATAAATTTGAATTGCTTTTAGTTTCATTTGTGTTAGTTTTGCTTCTATATGGCATTTCCATGTTAAACGCCGATCTATATCAATACCGAGATATTTTACATGCGATTGCTGGGGCACTAATTGATTATTGATTTTAATAGGGGGATATGACTCCCGAAGCAAGGTGAATGTTATATGTACGCATTTTTGCTCATTGACCTTTATCCTCCATTGTTTTAATCACTTTTCCAGTTCAAATATATGATCCTATAAGTAACGAGATGATTCATGACAGTTTTCGTGTACGCTTAAAAAGCTGTATCATCAGCAAATGTTGAAGTCAGGGTGTGGTTGTTTGTTGGCATGTCTGAGGTATATATAAGGTATTTTTTTCTTCAAAGGCTTTTCTTATGGCGTTTACTATACGATGGGTTTGTTCAATTGTGCTATGTTCTCTTCTAAAGCCGAATTGATGGTTAGGAATACATCTATTTACATTTAAAATTGGGGCTAATTTTGACACTAACAGCTTTGATATATTAGACAATAAGCTTATAAGTCTATATGACTCAACTTTTGTAGGATCCTTTCCTGGTTTAGGTATCATTGTAACTAAGGATACTATCCATTCTTGTGGGTAGTATTCAAGCCTTAAAATAGCATTAAAAATCAAGAGAATAATTTTCTTTGCTATGCTGGGTAGCTCTAAAAGCATTTTGTTGCTGATCTTATCAAAACCAGGGGCTTTCTTGGGGTTTAAATCATGAATAGCCTTTTCGATTTCTTTTATCTCAAATCTAAGTGGAACAGCAGCTCTAACAGCAACAGGTGGCAACTCGACTGCAATATCGGGAGATGTATGCGGGGTAAATACGGTTTTCAAATGATTAACAAAAAGATTTCCTTTTTCTACATCATTTCGTGCCCAACTTCCATTTGAATTTTTTAATGGTGGTTTAGTGATAACTGGTCTATTAAGATTTCTAGCTGCACTGAGTAGTCTGATTGAGAAGTTGCATCAAGTTCCTTAAGATATTTTTCCAGGGACTTCGTTTTCTGAGACTGCAGAAACTTTCTTAGCCTTTTTGTGCACTCTTTTAGTAAATTCTTAAGTTTAGGGGATCTATGCAATTGCCATTCTCTTCGAGCTCTCCTTTTCTCAGTCAAGAGACGCTCAACATCTGCAGAATATATTTTACTATTTTTGGTGTTTTTGAGGGTTATACTAGAATGTTGAACAGCTAGTTTCAGATAAATTTCAAAATTTACAATAGAAATATCCACATTCTCCGGTGTACTAAGCGGAATATTTTCAGTGCAGTGGGTACTGAGATATTTTTTATATTTTAACCAATTTATTTGAGTGGCTGACGTCACTAAGTTACCAGACGGAGATACAATTCTATAAGGATTTGTTATAGTAAGAATTGTAAGGAAGCTTCAACATAAATCGTTTCTGCGGGGATGTTTTTAACCACTCCAAAATCGATGACATCTGGAACTTTTTGCTGATCAGTAGGCCAATATGTTGGTTGTCCGCTCGCGACCACATTTAGATCCATTTTACAAACTGTGTTAAACAAAACACGACCCTTAGGCGTAATAAGTCGTGACCCCCAGAAAGTGTGTTTAGCGTTATAATCGCCAGCACCCAGGAAGCAGGGTCCTAATGATTTTAAATATTTATTATATTGGCTTTCTGATATCGAAAATCTAGGTGGGGAGTATAATGATGAAATTACTATGTTTCGATTTAATTCATCAACGCAAATGTTCGTTGCTTGGAGATAATCTTCACGATTATCACTCATTAAGTAGTGTTTTACTCGGTTCTTTATCAAAATGGCAGAACCGCCACAAGCTCTGTCTCGAAGGTCCTTGGTATCATATAATATATAACCATTGCTTTTAAACCATCATAACATCAATTTGTTTATTTTTAAGGAAGTATTTTAATTCATTTTTGTGTTGGCGGATGCCGTTTGCGTTCCAAAAGCAAATTTTTAAACATTTCATGGCTTATTTAGTACAGCTTGCAATAACATCGATTGCATTCTTAACATTTCTTGCATAATGTTACCCATTGTGTTAGTAACATTGTTAACTGTTTGCACTAATGTTTCCATAGTTTTTTTGTAGCCGAGTTAAATTAGAAATGGGAATTTCGTCATTATTTGCTAAATCACCTTGCAGTGGCATAGGATTAGATTTTAATACATTAGCGTACGAGGTTCTGTTATTATTTGGCTTAGGTATCTGGACGCCGCACGTGATTTCCTGATTAGTTGCCTGCGTTTGAGGGGGATTAAGTTTCTGTCCAACAGAACGCTTGAAAATCGAAAATACCGGGCATCCTCTATAGTTGGCAGTGTGATTACCACCACAGTTGCTACATTTTTTTACCATGTAATTCTCCACATACGACGCAAACAGGGGGTTAATAGCAGTTTGACCAAATTCTTGGCAGTTTAAACACTGAACGGGCCCATTTCTTTTGTGCGGCTCTTCTATCGTGATTTTTCTGTACAGGATGTATTCTAAACTGTAAATGGGATGCGTTTAATTTTTTTTTTGCTTAACATCGCCGGGCTCTAACTCCACCCGAAATAGTGGTTGGGTTTTTTTCCCCTATTTTTAATATTTGTAACATTTTTTATTTTGAAGCCCTTTTCTTCTAAAAATGTTTTTATTTCGTCTGGGGCCACACATGAGTCAATGCCCTTTATCACAACCTGAACCCCTTTGCTGCTTTTCAATTGGTATGTATAGAAGCTTTTTTTAAGTGCTTTAAAATTATTAATTATTTTACGAAAATCATTCTCGTGATTAACCTGTATTTTTGTTTCGTTTATATTACCACGCTTGATTGCAGCTACGTAAAACGAATTTTCACCTATCACCGAGATTAAACTTTGTATTAGCTCACTTGAGTTTTGCTCTCTAAGATATATCGGGGGTAGCTTTGACGTTTTTATGACGTTAGGTGCTTCAGAAGATTCATCCTCCAGAATTGCAAAACGATTTTGTGAATTTATTCTATCAAAAGATGGAACTTTCGAGGCCGAGGCTACAGCTGAAGAGGCAGGGCTGCGACCACGTTTAAGCACTGTTTTAAACCTGTCCGTACCAACTTGCACTTGTGGTTTTTGACAAATTTTTTTTGTTTGTTTTCCATTGCGTCTATGTTCGAGTTTAGGGTGTCAGTGGTAACGCTTGCTGGCATAGGTTTTGCCGTTAGGTAGTTACTATTGTTTTCTGTTGTTATGTTTATTTCCACATTGCTTTCACTAGCATCAATATTATTTATTTTTGTTGTTGTTTCATTGTTATTACTCATGTAGCGTTGTTTTTGTTTTTTTCACCGTTTTTTTATTTTTTATTTTTTGTTGACTTTTTATTATGTATAATGTTGTTGTTACATCGAGATAATAAAAGAGAAAACAATAAATAGGTCTGTCTGCGTACACATATTTTGCATAATTTTGTACAAAATTTCGCAAAATCTTGCAAAATGTTGTCTGCGTACTCCAAATCTCTTACAGCGTGAGAGCCAAAAAGAGAATTTTTTGACAGTTGAAAGATAGAGAACTTGCAAAATGTTACTGGAGAAATTTCCTCTGGTAAGATTTTGCAACTAGTTTGAACAGCTGTTTTTATATACTGTTTGAATGAAAGAGTTTACGTGTGCCAAGATAGCGTCGACGAAATAGCGTCGAATTTGGGAATTTAAAAACCGGGAAACCAAATAATGGGGATTTACAGTATAAGAACAAAAAGTTAGCGTCGAATTTAGGAATTTAAAAAGGGGAAGTAAAAATATTTTTATATTTTAATAAAAATACTAAAAATATTTACCACAGGCTTTTGCACGGTATAAACTGTATATTTTCTGAAAGTAAATAGTTTTCTGGACAAAATGAGCGATGCGTGCAAAAAATATATAGTTTATACCGTGAAAAAGCCTGTGGTTCATTGCATAAATCAGTAAAGATTTTTACTGACCATTTTGGATGAACCCAGATTTCTCGGAAACTGTCCGAACGATTTTTTGCACGCATCGCTCATTTTGTCCAAAAAACTATTTACTTTCAGAAAATATATAGTTTATACCCTGCAAAAGCCTGTGGTAAATATTTTTTGTATTTTTATTAAAAATATAAATATATTTGGGCATAAATCTAGTTTACCGACGCAGCTCCAAATAAAAAAAAAAGTACCTAGGGTGATAGAAAATGGAAAAATAAGAAGAAAAAAATTAAATAAGAAAGTTGGCGCAAACGCTTAGTTTTCGAGTTACGGGCGTTTTAAGTTTTTATATAAATATGTGATTTTGCAGTACATTTCCAAATGTATATGGCTAATATTGGTATCATTGCAAAGCGTTTCACTAGATCTTTCTGGACATACAGAATTTATTTTAATATTTTTAGTTTATTAAGAAGTGGGACGAGTTTGCAAAATACAAAAGTTTTTTAGTAAGCATAAAAACAAATTTATTAATTTTTTCTAATTCTTTAATGTATGTATATACTACATACTAATTTATTTAAGAATTTTAATTAAAATACAAGTAAAACCTTCTTTATGTTTATGATATACTAATGAGGAGAGAATCCTTGCCCATGGGCAAAGGCCGTCTATGCAAGGAAGCTTTAGTAAGCGAAACCGGTGTTTATTATACCATAGAGAAGAACATCCCTGCGTCCGGCCAAAGGCTGGCTATGCAAAGAATTTTTTTTTTTGCGATGCTAGTGTTTGTTATTTTATAAAATTTGTATTACACTTTTATTTAAATAAACTACATTCTTTCCTAGTGCACTTCCGTAACATTTCGACGTAAAATGAAAAAAACTGTAATGTGATCTAAAGAGTTTAATATTTTGAAATAAATTATGTATATCTAGAAAAATCTGTTCAAGAGCTTTAAAATGATACCAATATTGGCCATATACATTTGGAAATGTACTGCAAAATCACATATTTATATAAAAACTTAAAACGCCCGTAACTCGAAAACTAAGCGTTTTCGCCAACTTTTTTATTTTATTTTTTCTTCTTATTTTTCCATTTTCCATCACCCTGGGTACTTTTTTTTATTTGGAGCTGCGTCGGTAAACTAGATTTGTTCCTTTATTTTACTTCCCTATTTTAAATTCCTAAATTTTACGCTAACTTTTTGTTTATACTTCAAATACTCATTATTTGGGTATTTTGGTTTCCTGGTTTTTAAATTCCCAAATTGGACGCTATTTCTTCAACGCTATCTTGGCTCACGTTTGTTATTTCAATTGTTTACACACCGATCAGCTGTTTTCTTGCAAGATTTCACTGGATACTGTCTGCGTACTTTTTGAGATATTCTCAGCCGAAAGAGTAAAATTTGTCTTACTCTCCCAAAAAAATTTACTGAGTATTTGCTACTGGAAAAGTACGCAGACAGACCTAATATTTGTTTGCACAGATTATTTCCAAGTATGTATGTGCGTACATACATACATATATTTTTTTCTTAATTTTTTTATAGTTATTCTATTGTTCACTTTTTATTGAGCGTCCAAATTCGCTTGTTAAACTGATATTATTAACAAATTTATGTTAAATAAAAAAAAAAAAAAAAGAATCGTATGCGGAGTTAAAAGAAACACGTCTTTTCTCATCGAGCACGACCGAACGAATGCTTTAACTAAATGAAAACATATTTCACTCAAGTCTCCAAAAATATTTTTTGATAAAAAAAAACACAAAAGATTTTCCTTTTTTTTCTTTAGTGTTGAAATTTTTTATTTGTTACTAGCTGACCTCCCCGTCTTCGCTCGGAAGCAATTTACTAATAAGAAATGAAAAGGAGGCAGTGTGTTTAGTTCTTCGAGTTCCTCCTAAAAATTTTTCATACTTAGAAAAATATTAAATATTTAACGTTTCCCCTTCAATTAGCATTTGCGTAGGAAAAATTATAAGTGAATAGTAGGCAATACATTAAAAACTTGAAATTCAAGAAAATCAGTTGATAAGTTAAGAAGCTATAGTAAGGGAGAACTTTTACCCGTTTTACCCTATTTTACACCCTCTAGCGATATGAAACATACCTTTCAACTTATTCTCGTACCTAACAAATACACATACAAAATTTCCTAAAAATCGGTTAAGCCTTTTCGGAGGAGTTCAATTACAAACACCGTGACACGAGAATTTTAGATATATAGATTATAAACCTAAAATATATATAAAATAACGTGTTTGGTTTATTTCCTTTATAATAAACTTCTTGAGTTCTTTTATTGCAACTTTAATAAAATAAATAAAACACTTTATTTATAGCTGTACTATAAACTATTCACTCCACTTTATTTAGAACTTAGTCAATTATACCACTTATAATTGCGATGTACAAACTTAAATGTTCGTACTAATACTGATTATCGATGCCCACCTTCTCGATTATTTATATTCTGTTCGCTGACATCTAGGTGGCTCTAGAACATTCGACGTTTTTGAAATGTCTGTAACATTTTCAAAATTTCTGGACCATTCGAGCTTTTATTATCTTAACAGATACTATCATTATGCATTAACACTATGGCTGAATTTAAATTGAGCTATTACACATCAATAAACTAAAGCATAATTTATGTTTTAAAAATAATCTTAACACTATTATGTTATACAATTATGTATAACAATTATAACATTACATTTGTACTAGATAATTCTGTACAGTGGTTTTACATTAGAAATATGCGTAACTAATAAAATAACAAATTAAATTAATAAAATTACTAGCAAATACAAAATAACTAATAAATTAAACTTATTCTTAACTAAAGTTACTTTCGTAACAATATGTTTTATAAATATGAAGGAAAGGATCCTGACATTTTCAGTAAAAAAGCAATACGATGACAATTTGGTTTTGCAAGAACGAATAAATTAATTGTGGGAAACCGTAAAAGTATTAATGTTTTTTATGCTCTCAGTTTTCTATCATGTCTTAATTCTAGTTAAGGAAATTGTAACACTAATAAGTATTAATAACTTTTTTAATTACAAATCGTTATTAAACCGAACTAACTTTTCTTTTTTTTTTATCTATATCCAGGAATTAAATGCCCTGTATGTAATAAATTTGTTTTACCCGATGATATCGAATGCCATTTGGTTATGTGCCTAACGAAACCTCGTCTCTCATATAATGGTGTGTATACATGCTATTACACAAATTATAGTCAAATCTATTTATCGTTTAATTGATAATATACATACATATTTTGTTTCTGTATTTACAGAGGATGTTTTATCAGATGCCAAGGGAGAATGTGTAATTTGTTTAGAAGATTTAAATCCTGGTGATATTATAGCACGCTTGCCATGTCTTTGTATTTATCATAAGTGGTAAGTTTATTTTGAATTTATATCGTAATTTGAATTTTAATTGGTGTGGTTTAAATATCAAAAGCTGTATTGACCGATGGTTTGAGGTAAACCGCTCATGTCCAGAGCATCCTGGTGACTAGTTAAAACTCATTATGTAAAAACCTTTTTCTATTTTAGTATAAATAATTCTACATACAAATATTCATAAACAAAGAAACAAAAGAAAAAAAAACAAATAATAAAAAACCGAAAAATTAATAAACGATTAAATTAGTTTTTAAATTTTGCAAGGTAAAAATAAATTAAAAAAAAAATTAAAAAACCTACCGCATATATGAAAAAATGATAGGCATATATGAAGAAAATTAAGAAAAAAACAAACAACAACAATAAAGAAATTTTTACCAAAAATCAATGATAAGTTTTAAATCAATAATATATGAAAAATAATGTTTGATTTAATTAAATTAAATTAAAATAATAAAATAAAGATTAATAAGAAAACAAATAGAAATTTAACTTAAAACGGTTTACATATATAAGAGTACTTTATAAAAATAATAATAAATAATGTGCTGCAATAGTAATTTAAAAGAAATTTTTTGAAATATGTAATAATAATTATGATGACGGTAATTTTATATATATATACTTATTTTATAATTATGAAAATGATAAAATTAATAAAAATTTTACCAAAATTAAGTATATACATACATACTCGTACAATACTATATGTACATCTCTATATAATATAATATACAACAATAAAATAATAATTTTAATAATAAAAAAAATTATAACATGAAAGGAATAATTAAAATAGCGAAAATATATATTTTAAATAAAATAATAATAATGTTTAAATACTATTATAATTTAATAGTAAACAAACAAAATAATTAAGAGATTAGTTGTTAAAGCATTTTGTACTGTGACATAAAAAATAAGAAAAAAACAAAAAAAAAACCAACAAAACCTAAAATATGATGTTGTATGTAATCATGTGTATTTATCTGTATCTGTTTTTATTTCCTTAATTGTGATTTTAATTAAATTAAAAAAAAAAAATTATAATTAAAGGCAAAAGCAAACAAAAAAAAAAATCCCATTGATTGCATAAACTACTGAAAAAATCGTAGAAAAACACACACACAAACACTAACTCATGTTTTCTTTATTCACAATTTTTATTCTCAATTACACTGGTTTGCAAAAACAAAAAAATGTTTGCATTTAAACATCGCTAAATTCATATCCGTTTTCAGTTTTTTTATGGAATTGACTAATATTTCGTCCGAAATTATGCGGTTATGCAAATACATTTCATCATAACTGAAGACCGATTTGTCCGATTTGAAACACCAACAAATAGGAATTAGAAATAAATTGTCCTTTAAGTCGCTCAAATAACATTTTTTAATGTTTAACTGTTTCGGAGTTATTCAGAAATAATACAATGCCACAAAAAATCTAATTAGAGCTGCTGAGAACGAATATGGGCATTCATTTATTTTTCACAAGAGGCGTTTTCGAGATATACGCGAAAATCGTGTTTTTTACATATTGAAAACGTCCGAATTTAAATTTTTATAAAAACTTGTTTCAATCAACACTACAATTGTATTTATGTACGTTATTGCCATTTTAGGTAGTATGCTTTCAATTATCGGTCTATTTAAAAATACTGAATAGGCTTCATTAATGATATGTTGCAAAGCATCAATGAAATGGAATTAAAGTAATGGGAATCTGTCCGCATCGACGTTTATTTAATGTATTATACATTATTTAAAGATCCGTTGTTTGTCAGATACGTTACCAATTATAATATATTCCGATGGTTGTCGCTATCAAAATCGTAACCACTATTTATCGAATGCACTCTCCGTTTTTTTTTTTTTATAGAAAATAATAAGAAAATTGAGCAGAAGTACTTAGAGAGGTGGGACACTCAAATGGAGTGCGACAGTGCACACGATAAGATTGAGATGAAGCTGAAAAATCAGACAATTTATTTGTCCAACGATTATGTTAAAATAACAAAAGATGACAGAAAGACAATCAAAATTGATAATAAAATTGTTAAAATGCCTTTTGATAGTCTATATCTGAATTATGATTTCTTTAAAGACTATACCAACAAAAAACTTATTCGTTTCACATCCATTAGACCTGTACCCATATTCTGTAACTTTGGTGAGAACTTCTCGCATCGAAAAGATGTGAAAAAAAATATTCCATCGTTTCTCGAAAAGTGACAAAAAAGTGTGTCTATAACTCATGTCGAAAACTATCAAAATATATTACGTCGTTACGTTATAAATGTCATAATATTTCACTCGAAGCCGATATGAAATTGCAGATGTTGAGAACGCCAGTCAAACATATCGTTGACGGCGACCAAATTTGACTAAAATAGAAAAATTTTCAACGACGCACAGTGGCGCCATTTGAGTTTTTTCGTTGCAAAAATCATATCTTTTGAACCGAATAAGATAATTGAACAGTTTAAACAGCATATGATAGATAACTGTTCAGCCTATGAAATGAGCGTTTGGAAAGGGTGCTACGCTTTGTAGGGGCCTACTTATGGGTTATCAAAGTTAAAATTAGTAGAAAAATCAATTTTATGGTAACTAAAAAAAATTTTTTTTACATTTTTAGATTGTTTTTATTTTTTTTCTTAAGGGTTTTATGTTTTAAATTATTACCCAACAAATTAAAAAAAAAAATTATTTTTTTTTTTAAATTTATTTTTTCAATTTTCTGTAAAATATTCATCACAATTCGTAAGAGAAGGTATATCTAAAAGACTAACCATTTCTAAACTATAATTATTTTGTAACTCTATTCGTGACTTCACATGCCGCAGGGAAGAAATAAGTGGATCGGAAGATGCTGCCAACATGTTGAAGAGGTCCTCATTTTGCCTTACCCTTGATGCTTTGAATGTGTTCTGCAATCTATATTTTTTATAAAATTTGTTAAGAGACTCCTGTGCTTCTTCAGAAAGCTCTCCAATTGGCAAAGACTGGTAATCAATTATATCTTTGCCATGCGCCAATATTTTATGGACGGTCGGGGTCAACTTCTTCTGTGGATACATTTCTGCTAAAAGAGATGCAGTTTTCGACGCATATTCTCCATATTTTGTAGAATTGACATTTTCTTTGCAGTTTAAAACATCCAAGATCGTTCCCAATCTTTTCACGATTTGATTGTCAATTCCAATGATTCTAGTTACTGCCTCATCATTTTCAAAAAATCTCCTAGAAGTGTTTCCATCGTTTGAGTTACCGTATCCGTGCTTGGGACAGTCTACTTTTAGTCCAACTTGTTTAAAAAAAGCATCCTGTATTTGCTTCTTTCTGATCTTTTCCTTATCCTTTATTGATGTATTTTCATCGAAGTTTTCTTCCTCTTGTGGTAGGGTATATGCCAGTTTTAGCAAGAATTCCATACACCTTATCCTTGCGTGCAATGGTGACATTCCATATTCGTAATTCTCCTCATTTGTAGAATCGTTTAAATTACCAAAGTTCTTCTGACAAATAATAATATAAAATCGATAAAAAATATATAAAAATAAAACGAAAAAAGGGGTTTAAATAGGTTTTTGCTAAATTTTTACCTCCAATATAATTCTGTCTATATATATGTATATGATAACTAATTGAAATATATTATAATTAAGCAGAAAAAGATACTAATCTTAAACTCTTTACAACTAATTATATAAAATTGAGATGTAACATATTATATATGAAATAAATTGAATTGAATTGAAAAAAGTTCTTCTGACTCTTTTTGCAAATCGGGCATGACATTGTTGAGGTTGTTCCTGTCAGTTCGTTTACGACTTTTCCGTCAACCATGGTCAGGTGAAACTCGTAATTGCATTCAATATATTTTCCTTCTCCAATTTGCAGCTTTGTAGGCTTAATCTTGCTTATTTGTTCTTTAATGTCCTTCACCGTAGTCCTTATGAGTTCTGCCGATTCCCTTGCAAACTGAAACATTATTGGTCGGCAATAATGCACTGATGACGGACGTGGATTTTTCCAGTGTAGGGAATCATCCGATTTTAGCCGCAAAGGAACAACAGATGCCATAAACATATTTTCGTCCGATATTGTAGCGTCATCGGGAGATATCCTTTGCTTATAAACGCTTTGTCCGGATGATCCATCGCAGCCTCATTTGCTGATCAATGTCAACTTCTCAGGAAGAATTTTCACTTCCGTGAAAAACTTTGGTGTGGTTGACTTTCTAAACAGTTCAAATAATTTTAAATTGTACAACGCCATGTTTTCAGTACTTAAATTGTTAAATGGTTTCAGTAATTGTTGCGCTAACTTTCAGGCGTAGACTAATCCAGGCATTATGCTTATTTTGCAATATATAGGCTTATGCTACCATGCCTAAAAATTTACCTCTTCCCTGCATACATATGGATTTAGGCTGAATAATGCAATTTTGATATTATGCACGTGTCCAAATAAGATTTGTGCCTACCTGTAGGGACCATAAGTCAATATTGTTCCTGACCATTTGTACGCCAAAGTATTGTTTATGTGAGGTACGTACCTGCTAATATCAATGAGTAGTTTTTTTCAAACTATTAGATCAAACTACTGTCAGTCAAAACATATAAGGGATGGACGCCATACAATTTCTGCAACCATGTCTTTTTAAACTTTTTTACCTCTAGAAGCCAAACGGGCACGTACGGGAAGATAAAACCTTTTGAATTATGTAAAGAAATAATCAAAGAACAGGTTTTGCAAATATGGCAAATATAGAAAAATATAGTTTTTTTTTATTTTCCGTCAAAGTTGAAAAATAGTGAAAAAACGGATAGTTTTTAAATAGTGATTTACCAGGAGAAACACAAAGCAAACAGTTAATTTTTTTTTATCATTATACATTTAATAAATACATCAATCAATATAAACAAAAAATAAGGCGATTCGTTACCTATTTTTCGTGATATTACACCTGAAATCGCAAGAAATTGACTAAAAATTGTGTGTTTTTTTGGAAACCGAAAGTCGGTCAACTTTGAACGGTTATATCTTCTAAACTAAAAATGTGATATTATTAAGAGTGGCATATTTGAAATCGTTGAAAAGTTTCCTATAACATGGGTTTATTCAAAACTTCGTCGGCATTCATGAAAATTTTGATTTTTGCAACCTCGCTTGCTCTACGGGCGCCACTGTGCGACGGCGGCGAAAATACAACCGTCGGTTATTGCAAAAAATTTAAAGTGCGACTTTAATGTTTGTTGATTACAAAACAGAATCATTTTCTTGCTATATTTAATCATTTTAAAGGTACTGCATTAAAAACAAGTAAGAGTGCTATATTCGGCTGTGTCGAATCTTTGATACCCTCCACCGACAGTTAGAATATATGAAAACTATAAATTATTAATTAATCTTTATAAAAACGGACGTTAGTATAAAAATTGGTTCCGGTTTAAACCAATTGGACGACAGTCAGACAGTGTTATGTAAATTACCGGAGTTGAGGTTTTTGTACCAGAGTCGGAGTTGTAGTATCCACGAAAACTCGCGACTCCGACTTCAAAATTTTTCGGCATAAAACTTTTAAAAAAAATTTCAAATATTTTCCAAAATAAAAATTCTTCGAAATTGGCGATGCGATATTTTAAATATCGCTTTGAAATTTTTACAAAATCATTTTCTTGCTATATTTAATTATTTTAAAGGTACTGCATTAAAAACAAGTTAGAGTGCTATATTCGGCTGTGTCGAATCTTTGATACCCTCCACCGACAGTTAGAATAAATGAGAGCTATAAATTATTAACTAATCTTTATAAAAACGGACGTTAGTATAAAAATTGGTTCCGGTTTAAGCCAATTGGATGACAACCATACAGTGTTATGCTTTTATTTCTAGCAATTTGAACTAACTTGAATAAAGTATCATGACTCGTAACAGTTTATGCCGAACTAAAATGATTTTCAGGAGGAGAATTTATATTTGACCCATGGTAAATTATGGACTTATCATCATCAGGAAATCCTGTAGAGTGATTTCTGTTATTAAAAATCTAAATGGAACAAATTTCAATACAGTAGTGAAACTTGTTAAAGTGCTTTACAGAAGGCTGATTAATATGGGAACTAAAGTAAACATGGACCGATAATCAGAAAATTGCATGATATTATTTCTGGCCCTATGAACCAAAATTAGACCATATTTTATTGCAATATCTTTGACTGCTACGGTTTTAGGCATGTTTAAATCATTTCCCAGAGTGAGCACAATATTGGAATTATATGGTAAATTATGGATTGAGCTTCACAAAATTTTATAGTGTGATTTTTAGTCCTATAAATCTTTGACGTACCAAATTGTAATACAATAGCATTATTTATTAGAATTATTTACCATACTACACTTTTTTCCGAAAGTAGGTTTTACATGCGGCCTATGGTAAATTATGGGCCGATCTTTACGAAATTTGACGGTGTGTTTTCTAGTGCTATTAAACTATGACGTAGCACATTTTAATATGATAGCAATATTTATTACGGTTTTAGACGTACGGTATGATTTTTAGTCATATAGAACAAATTGTGGAAAATCTTATATCATGACGTGCAATATGCCACCTTTTATGTTAGTTTTTGTAAGAAAATTGTAAATTTTTTAGGGCGGTGGTTCTACATTTTGATTAATAATCTGATCTGATCAGTTGTCAACAATTTAAGCTTCATTCAATAACTGAGACACATGGGGGTCTCGTCTATTAACACATCTTTTGACCCCCAGTGCCTCAGTTAAGGACCCCCATGTGTCTCAGTTATTGAATGAAGCTTAAATTGTTGAAAAAGTGTAAGAGTAATACACCCGCGGAAATTTTAAGCTTTGGCAGGCGCGGTGTATAAATAACTCTGATCCTACTGATCGAATGTTGCTGTATTTCAATCTCAAACTGCTTAGCATAACTAGAAGCAATTTGACTCAAACATTGTTCTTATCTTTTGAGTTTTTAGAAAATGAGCGTGTTTTCAATAGACGGACAAACTGACGGACATGGCTAAATCGACTTAGAATTACTCAAGAATCCTGAATATATATACTTTATGGGGTCTTAAATGCATAATAAAAAAGCTTCACTCGGAATGACGAACTTTGTATACCCTCATTTCGCCACTAGTGGTGGAGGGTATAAAAAGAGTTTAAAGTCAAATAAGGACCAGTCTTATACACATTTAGCGTCAAAGTTAGAGTAGGAGTCGGAGTCGCACTTAAAAATTTCAGCGTTTGGAGTCGGAGTTAATACTTTTTTTCTAACGACTCCACAGCCCTGGTAGGTATCTATATATATAAAATAGGATGTGTGTATGTATGTAACGTATGGACTCCAAAACGGCTGGGCCGATTGTGATGAAATTTTCAGGGAATCTTCAGAATATTCAGACGGGTGACACTGTGAAGTCTGATTTTCGGTCTGGGGGCGGAGGGGCGTGGCAAAATCCATAACTTGAGAACGGCTTGACCGATTTGGACGAGTTTTTCTTTAAAATGATCGCCATGGTCTAACTTAGGTTTTGCGGAAAGAAAATGTTGCCCCGCCCACTTTTACGTCATTTTTTTTTGTAAGATTCACAGCATATATATACATACATACAACCATATGTATTTTATCTACACCATATGTAAGTAATTCTGTAAAAAAAACTTTATGATAGGTATTTCATGGATTTTTATTTATGCCCGTAATTTCTACAAAGAGATATCTGGTCGTGTTCGTACCTAACAGCTATCTTTACCTATCCGGTAAAACTGTTTTGGTAATTTCAACGTTAATTTTGCCTACGTGTTTTTTCCTTTAAGTTTTCTTTAAAAATATGGCAACATTTGTATTTTTATTAATTTTTTCAATTAACTGTCAAAAATCGATGGTGTAAAATACACTACAGTTTAACCAGTAGGTAAGACATAGATACGTGTTAAGATTATGAAAAATTCGTTACACCATAGATATCTATACACAGCTAGATATCTATTTGTTCAAATTACGGGCCTTAAAGGCCGTAAATTTCGTTTAAAGATCAATTTAAATCATCTGGTAATACAACACTAATGTTTGCTTAGGGCCAGCAACGCGGACTGGGTCAGCTAGTATAAATTAATAAAATCACATTATTTTTACCGTAATGTATACCATTTTCCCAAGTCTTAGAATAATTAATGGGTACTCAAATATTCCTGTATATTCGTCATTACTTTAACTTGCAAATTTTGGCGTTCATTTACTTTTTAGTATTTTTGAGAGCAATTTCTTTAAATTCCTACTTACTCTTTCATTGCAAGTTTCTGCTAGTAAAGTAAATGAACACACCTAGTGGTACTATACCATTAGTTTTTTCTTTGATTACAAAAGATAAATTGTATAATTTTGTTCCTAAAACTTATGAAATTAATAAAACTATGAAAATTCCTTTATTGTACTTAATTAGCTATTGTTATAACATTGTACTTTTCAAGTTTAAATAGTACCAAAAGTACATTGCAAGCACAAACAATGTCATAAATATTTTGTAATTTTGTTGTTGCTTTTTCATATTGAGTTTTAAAATTTCAAACGCTGCATAGCTTGTGGCGTTGAAAATTTTAAAACGGTATATGAATTTCTGTATAAAGCCTAAATCAACGCACCTTTTATTTTTTTAAGATAACTACACTTTATTGATCCTCAGAAAGTTTAAAGGTTTCAGCCTTTGTAGCTTTCTAAAAAAACGACAAGGGAAAGTGAAGCGAATTTAAATATCAGCACCAGGATCGGATGTGTTAGCCCACTTAGCTGGCCATCTTAAAAACCAATTGATTATCGAAACCTCTACAAATAATGAAAATCACTCCGATTTACCGATGTCGACTTTTGAAATGAAATCAAGGACACGATTTGGAACTTGACACATCAGAACGCTACTGGAAGAGTCGAGATTGGCGCAATTTATTGTAGACGAGGTAATCATTGGCGCAGATTTCATGACATGTATTGGCGTCATGTTGATATACCCCTTGAAGTTGGATACGAAATCAAGGCTCATGTAGACAGTTAATCGCTCTTGAACCAGAAAAATTGCCACCAAAATCAGAATACTTAGTATTGGAGGTAGATTGTGAGGACAACAGTTTGTGGCTGGTAAAACCAGCAGAAATTAAAGGCGATGTCGCAACAGCGAATGCCTTTGTAAACCCCAGAAAGAGTTTAGTTCCCGTGAGAGTATTAAATTTATTCAGCAGTAAAAATTTCCTTACGCAGATCTTCAAAATTGTATAATGTGCTTCAACAGAGGCAATTATGAATTGCGAGCAGCATCAACACGCAGCCAGGAAGAGTAGCAAGGATCACGAATCACTAGAAATAAAAACCCAAGTCAGAACATCAGTCGTAAAACACCGGCAAAGCTAAACCAAGCATACCTCTAGCAAAGCGAAATTTAGTTAGAGAGATGGAAAAGAACGGAGTTATTAAACTATTATCAAGTCGTTGGAGCTCACAACTGGTTTGGTGAAAAAGAAAGATGGAAGTACCAGATTCTGCGTAGACTACAGAAAACTAAATGACGTTAAGAAAAAAGGAAGTTATCCATTGCCTAGAATTGATGATGTCTTGGACACGTCAGCCGGAATGGATCGGATTTGCAGAGCGGTTATTGGCAAGTGAAAATTTTAAAAAAAGTCAGTTTAATGTGATGCTTTTTGGTTCAAAGGTCTTCGCCAAAAGACTTGTTTGGGGTATCGTGACAACATTAATGTCATGGGGAAAACATTTAATGAACACCTGAAAAACCTGAAAGAACTGTTGAAACGTGTATCCATGGCAGGACTCAAACTAAGTAACCTCCAAAGGCATTTCAACGGATGACGATAAAAATAAAAGCTGTAATGGATTGGCCTTGTTCGAAAAATCTGCATGAATTACGCAGTTTTCTAGTCTTATGTACATACTTCAGGCGTTTTATACCGAATTCTGATAATATTGATGCAAGCTTACACGAATTGACCAAAACGGCGCAAAAATTCATCTGGGGAGAAGTACAGGAAGATACCGATACCGATGCTACCGGATACGGAAATGGAGGTGTGCTTTTGCAAGTGGTTGATGGCGTAGAATGAGCCGTAGGCTATTACAGCCGAATACTTTCGAAGCCTGAGAGGAACTACTGCCTGACGTGAAGAGATCTTCTGGCAGCACTAGAGTGCATAAAACATTTTCACAAATATTTGTTTGGTCAACATTTTGTGTTAAAAACAGACCATTCAGCACTCAAGTGGTTTCTAAAATCGAAGAATCCGGAAGAATCTTGATGGATTGAGCGCCTTCAGAGTAACGATTTTAGCATTGATCACAGGAAAGGCGTTAAACGTGGAAATGCGGCTGTCCTATCAAGACGACCCTGCAAACTGGAATGCAAGCATTGTGTAAAGGCGGAAGATAAATTATACACCGGTGAAGTTCGCATATTGCAGATAGAGTCCAACGAAGGTTGTTCAATGGCACCGAAAACTTACCCTATATTGAAAAAAATTATGGAGGCCAAAGAAGGCAGAAGACCGACTCGAAACGAAATTTCATCTGAAAGTCCACTAACAAAATCATATTGGGCCCTATTGAAAAGCCTCCAGGTGATAAATGGCTGCCTGTACCGTACATGGGAAAGTACACAGAAAAAAATTTGCCCGATTAAAGCAATCAAACATAAAATTAGTTTTAATTAAAAATTTAATCAAGTGAAATAAACGTTTAATCCAGTAAATTAATCATTTAATTATTGAAATAATAAAAACTACGACCAAGTTTAAGAAAAAGTGTATTTATTGACTGAATATTAAAATACAAGTAAAGGCATTGAAAAAATATGAAACATACAAAACCTACTTTTTCAATGAACTAGTTTTAATTACAATAAATACATACATATTAAAGTACAAAACGATAAAGTGTTTTTCCAATACGCCTCCTCAACTGCAATCGGTTTTGGATATTATTCCCATTCCATTAACACACATGTAATTGATGTTTAGCTTTCGGGACTGTTTTTGTCAATACATCAGCAATCATATTATCTGTTGAAAGATAATCAAGTTTGACTGCACCGTTTTCTATTGCATCTCGTATAAAATGATAACGATAATGTATATGTTTAGTTCTGGAATGATGGATATCTAACACATTCTGTCAAAGCCATGTATTCGGATTCAGCACTTGAAGTTGCAACACTTTGTTTTCTTGACTCCCAGGATATAACAGCACCTGCCAAAATAAAACAAAATCCACATTGAGATTTACGATTATTTGTAACCTTACCCAATTTGCATCTACAAAACCAACTAAAGGCAAATTAGTTTTCTTATACATTAGTACGTAATCTATTGTTGTTTTAAGATATTTAATAACTACTAAAGCTGCATTTCAATGTTGTCTTCTTGGATCTTGACTGAATTGAGAAAGCGTATTTACACTGCAATAAATATCTGGTCGAGTAAAAACTGCTAGATGTAACAAAGAACCTATAATTTCTTGAAAACTTTTTTTATCTACTTTTTCCCTTTCTCCAGGAATAGTTGGTTCCTTTTCAAGATTTATTTTTGATTGCATAGGAATTGTAGAAGTTTTCGCATTCGTAAGACCATATTTTTCTATTAAATTTTCTATGTACTCTGGCTGAGAAATAGTCAAATATCCCGGTTTTTTATTGATTTCAAGGCCAATGCAGTGTTTTGGTTCTTTCATATCTCGAATTTCAAAATTACTTGCTAGTAACGTTATTAACTCGACCGTATAGTTTCCATTATTACACGCAATGATAATATCGTCTACATATAATGCTACTATAATAGTATATGTGCCTCTTCTCATTGAGTAAATACATTGTTCATAATTTGATTTAACAAGATTATACTCTTTCAAAACTGCATCTATTTTTTTATACCATTGACGACTAGCTTGTTTCAACCCATATATCGATTTGTTTAACAAACAAACTTTATTTCTATTCTCTTCGTTTATAAAGCCTTTAGGTTGTGTCATAAAAATTTCTTCATCTAAATTTCCATTCAGAAATGCTGTAGAAACATCTAACTGTCTTAACTTAAGATCCTTTTCAACAGCAAGGGCATAAACTACACGTAATGAATTTTGTCTTACAACTGGTGCATGCCCCTTGGGAATGCCCCTTGGCTACTAAACGAGCTTTTCGTTTATCAATTATAACATCTGGTGTGTATTTTGTCTTGAATACCCATTTGCATCCAATTGATGATTTTCTACCTTCGGGTAAATCTACCAATTCCCAAGTCTTATTTCTAATCAAAGATTCTTATTCCTGCTCAATTGCATGCTTCCATTCTATTACATTCTCTGACTTCAGCATTTTTTGTACGATTTGGGATCACTTCTGTAATTGAAGTCAACATTATTAGCTTCTGCTCTACTTTTTAATAACGACCAAGACCTTAAACGTTCTTTAATTGAGGATTCACAAACTGCGTTTTTCGTAGAAGTTTCGCTATCTTAATTTTCTGTCAAAATTTGTTTGTAATTTATTTCTACTACTGGATTTTTCGAGACGAATCTACAGGATTAGTTTTATCTTGGACTGGACAATGGTTGATAGACTCAACTACATCTAAATAATTATGATTTAAATTCAAAGAGTTATTCTGATAAATAATTGGATTAAAATTAAACTCGTAAAATCCCACTTTTTCATCTGCTATATCACCTATGTCAATATTAAAATAATTTTTTATGAATCCCGACTTTTGACGATCTCACGAGTTTTTGGATTCCATAAGCGATGTGCTTTTGCATCTGTTGAGTAACCAATTAGTATACATTCGGAACTTCTTGCTTGCCATTTAGACTTTCCTGGCTTTTTGTCTAATACAAAGGCTTTGCATCCTCTTTGCCGTAAGTGTTTAATATTTCGGTTCCTTTTAGTCCATAGCTCCTCAGGAGTTTTGTCGTTTTTTAGTTTTGTTGGACACCTAGTTCTTATGTAGGACGCTGTCATTCTAGCAATTTCCACTAAGGTTCTATTCATACGTTCTGTTATACCATTTTGTTCCGTTGTATATTCAACACTAAACTGATGTGTAATACCACATTCTTTCAACAAAATTTCAAATTCGCGACTTATCAGATCCGCTGCATTATCAGATCTAACAGATTTGATCTTCCTACCTGTTTCCAACTCTACCTGTTTCTTAAAATCTTTAAAAACGTCAAATACTCATTTGTTTCCCCAGAAAATAAACATGTACTTTTCTAGTATAATCATTAATAAACGTTGCAAAATAAAGTTTTTTACTAATTGACTCTACTATCATTGGACAACATACATAAGTCCGTATGTATTAATTGTTATACTTCAGTATATGATTTTTCATTTCTCTTTGGAAAAACTTGTCTAATCTGTTTACCACGAATGCAACTTATACACTGAAGGTTCTTCATTCGAAATTGAAGCTTTGCTAAATCTACTTGGTTCAAATTACCATAACGTTTGTGCCATAACTCTAAAATGTTCCCAGGATTTGCAATGACATTTGTGGCGATATTATTGCGCCTTCGAATGGAATTGATATTGAAAATTCCATTATTCTTATAAGAAGATATTAATATCACTCCATTCTTATAAACCATTATCTTTTCTTTAGATACTTCTATATTGCAACCATTATCTGTTTCTTTCCTATTGAAAATAGATTGCTTCTTTAATCTGGTATATAAAGGATTTCTAATAAGTTAACAATACTTATTCGACTTTAAGTTTGTCATGTGGGAAGATGCTCCACTGTCAACTATCCAAACAAAACTATCTTTCGATAACCAAAAATTATTACTAGCTCTTATAGTTGAAATTGCAAAACCTGACATTACATATATTTCATTTGCTTTATTTATTTTGACTTGACAGTTTTTGGCCATGTGGCCCTCTTTCCACAATTATGACAATTAAAAGGAAAAGTTTTCATACCTTTATTTTCCGCTTTATTATGGTTACCATGTTTCTTCTTGTTGTTACTTTGAAAATTGTATACCTTGAGAGCATAGTCTTGAGCACTTAGTCCCTCAGGCTTGTCACCAATTTCCAAAAGTCTTGAACGTAGAACGTTGAGAGAAGGAAACTCATTGGCAGTATCAAATGCTGCTTTTACCTCTTTATATTTAATTGACAAACCATCTTACGTGTGATTTTTAGCTATTATCTTTTTGGCAACACTGGTTTAAACAGCTGACGCAAGTTTTGTGTTTTGTTTTACTGTCAAACATCTTCAGTTTGGTCTATATTTTAAGCATGAATCGTCTTACAAACGAACAACGCTTGCAAATTATTGAATTTTATTATCAAAATGCGTGCTCTGTTAAGAAAGCTCATCGCGCGAAAAATTGCGTTCAGCGACGAAGCTCATTTTTGGCTCAATGGGTACGTTAATAAGCAGAATTGTAGATTTTGGAGTGAAGATCAGCCAGAAGCATTGCAAGAGCTACCAATGCATCCAGAAAAAGTCACAGTTTGGTGCGGTTTATGGGCTGTGGGCATCATTGGACCGCACTTCTTTAAAGATGATGCGAATCGTAACGTAACTGTGAATGGTGAGCGCTACCGTGAGATGATATCCAACTTTTCTTTGCCCAAAATGCAAGAGCTTGACTTGCATGACATGTGATTTCAACAAGACGGTGCCACATGCCACACACCACGCTTAACAATGGACTTATTGAGAGGCGAGTTCGGTGATCATTTTATTTCACGTTCGGGACCGGTCAATTGGCCGCCTAGATCGTGCGATTTAACGCCTTTAGACTATTTTTTGTGGGGCTATGTTAAAGCTCATGTCTATACAATTGCTATAAAATTGGACTAAGCGGATGGACCATTTCAGGCGCAGTCACTGTCAACATTTGCATGAAATAATCTTCAAACATTAAATTATATGGACAATATACAAAAACTGTGTGATATACAAAAAATGTGAAACCAATATGTGCAGCTGTGATTCTCTGAGAATTTGTGGCCAAACTGGTAGACCCAAAAGAGTGATTTATACTTTATTTTGTAGATAATGTTCCCAATTAAGTGTTCCATTAGTTTACTTTATTGATATTTACGAATTGGCTGATTTTTGAAGATATTTTTATGTTGTAGGGTATTTCATTGCTTCTCTGAGGGATGTTAACCCACTGTTGCCAAACTGGGAGACCCAAAAGGGTGATTTATACTTTATTTTGTAGATAATGTTCCCAATTAAGTGTTCCATTAGTTTACTTTATTGATATTTACGAATTGGCTGATTTTTGAAGATATTTTTATGTTGTAGGGTATTTCATTGCTTCTCTGAGGGATGTTAACCCACTGTTGCCAAACTGGGAGACCTAAAAGGGTGATTTATACTTTATTTTGTAGATAATTCAAATAAAGATTTCATGCATTTTTCTGAATTTTATGTGTTTTTTTTAAACTTTCCTATAGCTCTTAAAAAATCACCCTTTAAAAGCATAACCGTTAAGAATCTTCATCTATTTCAGCTACCATTGCACGAAGTTCCGAGACTGCAACATCCCCAATTGACCATTATGTAAGGAACGTGGCTACTAGGAATTTATTTAGACTCTACGAGTCTTCGTTGACCATTCAAAGATTCTATACGAAGTGGGTCTGCTTGATCAGGGTAGTATTCTCGGATCAAAGGATTATGACCTTGGACTTCGGTATAACAACACCGGTAGAGTTCCCGAATAGGGAAGTTCGGCGTGGATCCAACCGACTGTTTGAGGGGTGGGAAGTATATACGGACGAGTCCAAGATGGACATTGGCACTGGGGCTGGTGTTTTTATTGCTGACACTGACGTGAAAAGGTCATTCAGACTCCCGGATGAGTGCAGTGTCTTCCAGGCTGAGATCTTAGCGATCTGGAGGGCGACGGAGGTGATACTGGGTCACATCGTAGGGGGATCTGTGGTGACAATTTACGTCGATAGTCAGGCTGCGCTAAGAGCATTGTCCAACTATACGGTGCGATCGTGCCTGGTCGCACGGTGTAGGACTGCTCTAAGAGAGCTCATCTCTGCATTCACAATAAGGCTATGTTGGGTACCATTCACTGCAAGGTGAATGGCAACGAGGTGGCGGACGAACTCGCGAGAGGGGTTCGAGTCTTAGAGGTAAGGGAGAGAGGGGTAATGTCACTACTATGGAGTGATACGGGAAATATTACGTGATGCCGTTAACCGGTCCTGGAGAGATAGAACGGATTGCAGGGTGTCGAGGGCCTTATGTCCCGGACTGGACGCAGGGCCAACCAGCGTTTTATTAGGATTGGATAGGAGTAGTCTCAGGACCATTATAGGGTTCCTGACGGGGCATTGTTCTGTTAGGGCTTTTATGAGTAAATGGGACAATCCCATACCGGACTTCTGCAGGCTGTACGGGGATGCCGAGGAGCTGGAGACGGTTGAGCATTTACTGTGACACTGTCCTAGGATGCAGGGTCCCAGGTAGAAATAGCTAGGGGATAGATTTCACGACGAACTGTGGTGTATCGCTGGATGTAATCCATCCAATCTGCTGGGGTTTGTCAGTGAAATAGGACGGCTGTTTCTGTTCGGAGGACAGGTCCTACGCAGTATCTGTCTATCTCTCTAAAACGTGTGGAATATTTTCTTCTTTACTTCTTTCTCTCTTTCCTCTTTCTATACTGAAGGTATTCACAATGGACCTCATTGGTCTCCGAGTGGAGATGCACCCTTGGGCGCATAACACTTATTAACCTTACCTAACCTATATATATAATTATAATAATAATAATAATTTAATTATTTTTACATATATATAAAAAAAATTTAATTTGTCAACATTTCTATAGAAAAAAAGTGAATTTATTCCTGGGATTAATATATTGTGGGTATTACAGTATCGAAGGTATAAAATGCTAGTTAGGTATGTTACATAAAGTCGGAAAGGTCTATTTGTCTAGTTTATCAGCATAAGTCTTATTTTTAAGGTTTTAGAAACACTTACACATAAAAAGGAAACAAATTCAAAATAGTGCATATCGTTGGTCTCAAGTAGAAAGGCCCTAACTCAAATAATAGTAACTGTATAGGAGAAGGTAAAAACATTATAGAAACTGTATGTATCATAATGTAAACATGCTCATACAATTGCTTGTATACCCGTTATTCCCTACTATATTGCAATAAATTTTTGTGACGAGGTGTAGTTGTGTAAAATTTATTCGAATCACTGAAAAACTCAATTTCGTAAAAAATACGAGTTAGGGCCTTTCTACTTGAGACCATCGATATGCTAAAAATTGAAAACCCCTCGTCTTGAGTAAGAAACTATTTTTTATACATATCCCAATCGCAGCCCACTAAGCGACCAAAACTACCTTAAAGCAAAAGACATATGTAAGTACCCGCTTCAAAATAAAAAAAAAAATTAAAAAGATTGAAGAAATAGCTATCTAATTTGTTTGGGACAAATTTTGCTAACACCAATAGGTAATAAGTTACATCGATGAAAAAGAACACCTGTTTGCCCAAAATGTCAAATTTTGACCCCTTCCAACTCAGAAACTTTTTGACTGATCTTGTTGAAAATGTGTGTCTAAGCTACTATCCAATAGGAATAACCTTGGTGCCAAATCGGAAGACATCGAATTTAAAAGTTGGGTCACTTGACATGAAATCCCCCATATGTATGTTAAAATAAAATCATTTTAACACAAGTGTATTTCATTCTATTATTGTTGTTGCATATTGAATCAAAAGTTTAAAATATTTAATAATTTAAATAAATAGTTACAACCATTTTTTTAAAAATATGTACAGCTTTTTTTCATGATTTTACTGTGTTTTGTATTAATTTACTGTTTTTACTTATTTTAAATCTAGCTACCATACGGAAAATAGACGAACAAAAATTAAATAGGTTATCACAAATCGAATGCATATGATTATGTTATATCAAAACACTAAAACAAGTGAAAAAAGCCCTACAAACTGAAGTGTATAATGGTCCTTAAACAATAAAGACAATGACGAGCAAGATGCCCTCCCATACATATGAGTTTTATGAATAGAATTTTTTTTAGCTTGTAGATTTCAAACCCTGTAAAATTTTTAGAAGTGAGAAACTCAGCAGTGTGATCATTTTGGCATTTTTGCAGCTGAATTTACCATTAAAAATTTATATTTAGCTGCAAAATTGTCATTTAGCACTTGGCATTTTATTTAGCATTTTTGGAAAATGTTTGTAGCTTTTTTTTTAGCATTATTTAAAATATTTGGACGAATAGGTTTATTGATTTTACTAAAATTTTTTTATAATATATAATAAATTTTGACTGGAAATAGTTGTACCCAAAATTAAATTTCGTATGAAAATGGATAATTCTTATGTTAAGAAACCTGTCTTGTTGAAAAAAATAGAATATTAGAAATACCCTTCTCATGTCGATTGTAAATATTATTTGCCCTTTGATATAACGATATAAAAGTACAAGGAAATTTCACTTTATCTATCTTCTATCTTCTATCTATATATATAAAAATGAATTATGTGTGTTTGTATGTTTGTATGTTTGTCGCTTTATAGACTCCGAAACTACTGAACCGATTTTCCTGAAATTTTTACAGTAACATCACGTGAGCCCTAAAAATAAAATAGGCTACTTATTTTTTCGATAGGGGCAGGGGAATTGGTACCCCCCATAGGATGCCAATATTATACTGAACCGATTTTCCTGAAATTTTTACAGTAACATCACGTAAGCCCTAAAAATAAAATAGGCTACTTATTTTTTCGATAGGGGCAGGGGAATTGGTACCCCCCATAGGATGCCAATATTATACTGAACCGATTTTCCTGAAATTTTTACAGTAACATCACGTGAGCCCTAAAAATAAAATAGGCTACTTATTTTTTCGATCGGGGCAGGGGAATTGGTACCCCCCATAGGATGCCAATATTATACTGAACCGATTTTCCTGAAATTTTTACAGTAACATCACGTGAGCCCTAAAAATAAAATAGGCTACTTATTTTTTCGATAGGGGCAGGGGAATTGGTACCCCCCATAGGATGCCAATATTATACTGAACCGATTTTCCTGAAATTTTTACAGTAACATCACGTGAGCCCTAAAAATAAAATAGGCTACTTATTTTTTCGATAGGGGCAGGGGAATTGGTGCCCCCATAGGATGCCAATATTATACTGAACCAATATTATATCTTAAGAGCCGCTGCACGCATTTTGCTGAACTTTTTGTAGTAGGATCTTCTGAGCCCCGGAATTGAAATAAAATAGCAGCGGGGGTATAGGAATACCCCATAGGACGCCAATGTTTAACATCGCATATCTTAAAAACTGTAATAGTGAGAATGTTCAAACTTTCTAAAAGTCACTCTTATGGTATACTACACTTTTGAAAATAAAAATAAAGCGGATAGGCGCAGGGGGGGAAATACCTCCCATAGGATGCATACATTAAATATCGCTCAACTGAAGAACTATTAAAGGGAGAGTCTTCAAACGTGGTTAAAGCTACTATTATAGTAAACTATAAATTACAATATAAAAATGTGCGGGGTAGACAGAGTAAGAGCAGTACCCCTCATAGAAGACATATTAAATACCATATATCTGAACACAAGAGCTATCAACCTTTACAGGACAATTTTTTTTTTGCCAGTGTAGCGAAGCGCACCGGGTTAAGCTAGTATTTAGATAAAAAAATGGTGTAAATGTTTGAAAAAATTGTTTGCTCTAAACTGCTGAAAAAATAATTATTTTAAAGATTCAAATTTTCTTAAACTATAAAAAATAAAATAATCTAAACATTTTGTATATCATAGAAATAAATCGTTTAAATTTTGCATATATCAGAGGTTTGCAGGCCACCTAAATTAAACATTTAATCTCAACTACCTGTGCTACATATTTATATGTATGCTTTACCAAAAATCTAGCCACTTGCTTAAATATTACAATTTATTTCAATATCGTTACAAAATTATTCACTGAAATGTATTAACTGCCTGTTAAATTTTTAGAATTTTTTTTTTGTTTAAAATATAATTTTCTATGCGAACGTTGCCGTTCGAAATCGATGAATAGGCTGTTAGTTTCGAATTAAATTTTATATTGGTAATAAATTTTTAACAAAAATCTTTAAAAAATTTTAGCATTTTTTTAAAATCAATTTTAGCATTTTTTGGCCCTCTCTAATGCCAGATTTATTTTTTAAAACCTGGCCACTCTGCTTATCAGTAAGCTGAGGACAGCTGTTTTTTGTTTGTTTTTTTTTTGCAATCGTAAAAAGAAGAAGCAAACAATTACAATGTGTTGAGCTGGAGATTCAATGGGTTATGTTTTCCCAAAAGATTAAACAGTTACATTTTTTAATAATAAACCGATTTCGTCAAGTCAATAACAAAAACAATCGGTTCTATCGCACCAACTACACCATGGATAAAGTCTTTTTGCGCAAAGATCCTGAAAGCCATGAGTTACATATTAGTTTTCGTTATGCAAATGAAGATCTGAAAATTGACCGAGACTTTAATTTCTGTCGTAAAATTGATGAAAAAATTGAAGCTGCCTTAAATAGGATACGTGGAAATATTGAAAAAGAGTTACATAAAAAAACGAAAAAGAGCAAAAAGAAATCCCCTGCCCAAGTTGTGGAACCTATAAAGGACGTTGTTCCTAATGGAGAGGTTAACTTAGTTTTTTTCAATATTAATATCTATTTGTTACATTCTTTTTTTCTAGATTGTTATAGAATTTGTAAGATCTAACAATAAGTTAGAAGACGTCACCTTTGCTGAAATGCTAAGTGAGACGTTAGAAAATTTGCATTTAAAAGTGTTGGACCGTACATATAAACTTGTTCTTAATCAACCTTGGGTTGTAAATTTGGTTTTACCCACTTCAATATTGGCGGGGTACACTGTGTATCCTAGCAAGTTGGAAATGAAATATGCTGAAAAGGCATATTCTAAGGCCCAATGGTATAAGACTAAAATGGTATGGTGTTAATAGGGTTTTTTTATTAACGCTTCTTTATATATTTATTTTTTTAATCTTGCAGCCTGCTTCAGGAAACATTCAGCTTGCCACCTGGCAGTACTGTGGAGATGGCTTCTTTTATATGACTTCAAATGAAGACGTTGATCATTATTTAAAGGTTGTGGTAACACCCGGCAATGCTGAAAGTGTCCTGGGACCAACTGTAGAGCATATATGCAAAAATCTTATACAAGCCGGTCCAGGCCAGTGTCCTTTTGAAACCAGACATTGTTTTACACAAAATCGTCTCACTGACGATTCTTTTCGTGTGGTATCGTATAATATTTTAGCTGACCTTTATGCTGATAGTGATTATTCGAGGACTCAGTTATTTCCTTATTGCCCGCCATATGCTTTAAAAATCGACTACAGGAAGCAGTTGTTAATAAAAGAAATTTTAGGTTACAATAGTGACATTTTGTGCCTACAAGAAGTAGATATTAAAATATTTGATAATGATCTAAAGCTAGTGCTTGAAGATGATCGGCATGGTTTTAAGGGAATAATAGCCCAAAAGGGAACTTGTGGAGAAGGCTTGGCGACATTCTATCGATCAGACAGATTTGAATTGATTGAATCATTCGCCTTAAATATTGGGGAAAACATAAAGACACTACCAGTTTTTAACGAGCTATGGAACAAAATAAAAAACAACCATAAATTAGTTGAGCGTATATGTGATCGTTCGACAACTTTGCAGTTAAATTTATTAAAAACAATAAATAATCGTTTTGTGCTGGTGGCCAATACTCATTTATATTTCCATCCCGATGCGGACCATATACGTTTGCTCCAAATTGGTTTTGGTATGTTATTTGTCGAAGATGTTTATAAAAAGTCGATAGAAAAGTATAATATCAGCAATGAAAAACATTTATCGGTGATATTCTGCGGAGATTTCAATAGCGTTCCTGAATGTGGCATTTATCGTTTATTTACACAGGGATATGTAGATAAGGATTTCATTGATTGGAGTAGTAGTAAGTTTCTATACATTTAAAAAGATTTAACAAACTAACAAATTATTTCGTTCTTTAGATTTGGAAGAGGCAGTAAACAATGTAAGTTTGACTCAACCATTTGCAGTTAAATCAGCTTGTGGTATACCGGAATACACAAATTTTACTCATGCTTTTGCCGCCTGTTTGGATTATATTTTCTATCAGTTCGATAGGTTTGATGTGGAACAAATTATACCTTTGCCTACCAATGAGGAACTAAAAGCCCACGTAGCAATACCTTCGGTTGTATTTCCTTCAGATCATGTTGCTTTAGTAGCAGATCTTAAATTAAAATCAATTGTAAACTAGTTTGAATATACAAGAGTAAAAAATAATAATTATGAAACTACAAAATTCAACTTTTATTAAATATTAAGAGGTTTATTTCATCCGATTCTTCACTTCACAAAATTATTTATTTAATACACAAAACTCACAGTTGGTGTTTGGCTGTTGAAACTCCTTTATTTACATTATACTCTACTCTATATGTTTGCCTTCATTTACTAGAATTAAAATACACTTTCTCCATGGAGAACATTTTTTTACTTCCTGTACCACATTTGCAAAGTTCTCATGCGTTTGACCTTTTTTTGTAATTGAAGAACTCCGTACATTAATGCTTCAGCTGTGGGAGGACAGCCGGGTACATAAATATCTACGGGAATGATACGATCGCAGCCGCGTACCACTGAGTAAGAGTAATGATAGTAGCCACCACCATTAGCACAACTGCCCATGGAAATAACCCAACGAGGTTCAGGCATTTGATCGTAAACTTTGCGCAAGGCTGGGGCCATTTTATTGGTCAAGGTACCAGCTACAATAATGACATCAGCTTGACGCGGTGAAGCACGGAAGACGACACCGTAACGATCCATATCGTAGCGTGGAGCAGCGATGTGCATCATTTCAACGGCACAACAAGCCAAACCAAAAGTCAATGGCCAAATTGAACCCTTGCGACCCCAATTTAGCAAATCATCCAAACGAGCCATTGTCCACTCACCCATGCTTGACTGTTTGGTACCAAATGGACTGTAGGGTTTTCGTGGTACAGGTTCATTCGGATTAACAACAGGCATAGTTTGCTGTTCACGTTTAACAATCAAAGTGTTTATGGCTGGAGCAAATGAACCGGCTGAAAGACTAGATGGCTTCGCCGTAGCCAACAGCTTGGGAGTTTTGTTTACGAGAGCTGAAGCAACGGAGCGCAGCATTCTTCTTTCTACAAAAGAAATAAATACTTTCATTACACATTTTAAATGTTTAGCCAATTATTTTATTATTTACTTTCGTTTTAAAACCCTATTTGATAAGAAATAATATTTTTTCTTGCAAATTTATTGAAAAATATATTAACAAACCTTTTTATGTAACTTGCTCCAACAAAAAATCGAACTTCAAAATTTGACAAACATATGTCCAAGGCGAATTCAACTACAGGTGGTGTCGAAACGCCATCTGATTTTGACAG
This sequence comes from Pollenia amentaria, assembly GCA_943735925.1. Classification (NCBI taxonomy): domain Eukaryota; kingdom Metazoa; phylum Arthropoda; class Insecta; order Diptera; family Polleniidae; genus Pollenia; species Pollenia amentaria. Next base: position 188,853,696 of record OX031008.1, on the reverse strand, counting down.
TTCGAGCTACTTTGTTTTGATTTGTTAGTGTTTTGTTAGGAATGGTTGACATTTTGGACAGTAAACACTAACAATGCAATGCAAAATACCCTGTGTTGTTTTTGGATTGTTGTAGTATCGACACCACCTGTAGTTGAATTCGCCTTGCATATGTCTTACAAAATAACATTAGTGAAAACTTGGCACTACTTTTCTTCAAAGCTATTGTGAATGATTGAATAAAAATTAGTCTTTTTTTCTTCAGTTATATGTATAATATGTGGTTTGTTTTTTAAATCGTTTCGATTTACTATTCATATCCCACATTAGTGGATGTGAATGGTATAAATTTATTAATTTTAATATATTTTCTTGGCTCAATTTTACTTCGATTTTAAATTTTTGTTTGTTTTTTGTCGTTTTGACATTTAGTGGCATGCAAGTGCCAATTTTCCACTCGCAATTTTTGTTGCCACTGGAGCTGCCATTGCGAAAAATGTGGGTGGATTAGTAAAAACTCAATACATTCCCCACCAAACAATTTTCGGAGCGCTCCTAAATATGACTCTTAAAAGATTCCTTTTCTTGAGATTTTTATGATTACCCTCCTAATTTATGAGCAATTCTGATTGATTTCGGAGCCTGTAGAATTCAGGACTCCAAAAAGAGTCATTTTTATGAGCAATTTAGGAGCACACTCCTAAAAAAACTCTTATTTATGAGGGTTTTCTGAGGGGCAACGGTAGTTTGTTTTCTTTTTCTTGATCATTTCAATATTTTGCGTTTGTCTGTCATTATTGTGATCATTTTGCGCGGTTCGGTTGTGGTTTTGATAAAATCTTTGAGAAAACAAATGCTTATTATTCATTTATTTTATTTATTTCTTAACTTTTTCACTAATGTTTTTTGTGTACTTTATGTGTGAATATTTGACTAAACAATGCCCTTGTAAATCTTTTCATTAGACAAAACTATCCATTTGAACCCTTTGTAAAAAGAAAATTAGGTGGTTTTGTCCGTTGAAATTTGTTTAAAATGATTATTATTTCTATGCACAAAACATATATTAATAAAACTTTTCCATTAAAAGCGTAAAAGCATAAAATTACATAAAAATTAATCCCTAATTTAAAGAAAAAAAAAACACTCCTATATCACTCTTTTTTGGCTCCGAAATCCCTCTTTTGTGACTCTTTTAAGAGGTTGTTATGATTGATTTGTGAGCAAAAATGCTCACAATTTTCCATACAAATCGTTAAATTTAGGAGTCCTAAAGCGCTCATATTCAGTACAAAATTTTTTGACGGTTTCATAGGAAAACACGCTCATATCTGAGGGTTTTAGGAACTTTTTTCTGAGCGTTTTGCTCATAAAAAGGAGTCCTAAAAGACTCTTTTAGGACTCATATTGTTTGCTGGGTCACGATTTTTTACTAATACACTCACATTTTTCGCAATGGCGGCTCCAGTGGCAGCAAAAATTGCATGCGAGTGGAAATTTGGCACTTGCATGCCACTAAATGTCAAAACGATTAGCAATGTTACCCTGTTCAATATTTAATGCAAATCGTCTGGATTGTTGTCGAACTGTAATTAAAGTTTTAACTGTTAAATGCATTTTTATGATTAATTTGTATAAACGGGCGCCCTTTAAAATATGCCGCACTAGGCCAGGGCCTCACGCTTTTGGGTAACTTTGTGCAAATTCGGACTGTTTCGTTATGCATGTGTAACAGAGCAATTGTTTAATTTAAAGTAGTTTATAGATTATAAGTTGTATTTGATTATAGTATATACTTGAATTAATACATTAAAATAAACACATACATACATATATGTACATATTAAACCAAAAATAAAAGTTGAATACTTAAAATTTTATCGGTAACCAAGATTACTATTTGTTAATTTTTGATATGCACTTGTACGCCTGTTTCTTTAAACCTCCAAAGGACTTGCAGTAAAGAAAAAGTGGAAAAATAATTGTTTTTAATTCATGTAACATTAAAATTTTAATTGTGAATTTTTTAGTAATTTTTTTCATTATATTTTTGTAATATGATGCAGGAAATTCTTAGAATGCAATCGATGTTATTGCAATCTGTACTTAACAGGCCATGAACTGTTTAAAAATCTGTTTTTGGAACGCGAACGGCATCCGCCAACATAAAAATGAATTAGAATACTTTCTTAAAAATAAACAAATTGATGTCATGATGGTTTCTGAAACTCATTTGACCTCAAGAAATACGTTTAACATCAATGGTTATATACTATATGATACCAAGGACCCTCGAGATAGAGCTTGTGGTGGTTCTGCCATTTTGATAAAAAATCGAGTCAAACACTACCTAATGTGTGATCATCGTGAGGATTATCTCCAAGCAACGAACATTTGTGTTGAAGAGCTGAATCGTAGCATTGTAATCTCATCTTTATACTCTCCACCTAGATTTTCAATATCAGAAAGCCAATATTGTGAATATTATAAATCACTAGGACCCTGTTTCCTGGCCGCTGGCGATTATAACGCTAAACATACCTTCTGGGGGTCACGACTAATAACACCAAAGGGTCGTGTTTTGTTTAATACAATCTCTAAAATGAATTTAAATGTTGTCGCGAGCGGCCAACCAACATATTGGCCTGCTGACCCGCAAAAAATTCCAGATGTCATCGATTTTGGCGTGGTTAAAAACATCCCCACAGAAACGATTCACGTTGAAGCTTCCCTAGAATTATCTTCCGACCACACACCTACAATTGTTACTATAATGAACCCCAATAGAATTGTATCTCCGACTGGTTACCTAGCGACGTCAGCCACACAAATAAATTGGTTAAAATATAAAAAATATCTCAGTGCCCATTGCACAGAAAATATTCCGCTCAGTACACCGGAGTATGTAGATCGCTCTATTGATAATTTTGACAGTTTTCTGAAACTAGCTGTTCAACATTCCAATATTGCCCCCAAAAAAACAAAAACTATTAAAATATATTCCACAGATGTCGAGCGTCTCTTGTCTGAAAAAAGGAGGGCACGAAGAGAGTGGCAATTGCACAGATCTCCTCAACTTAAGAACTTGCTAAAAGAGTGTACAAAAAGATTAAGAAAGTTATTGCAGACTCAGAAAACGGCTTCTCTGGAAAAATATCTTAAGGAACTTGATGCAACTCCACAATCGGACTACTCATTATGGCGTGCAGCTAGAAACCTCAAAAGGCCAGTTGTCTCTAAACCACCATTAAGAAACTTGAATGGAAGTTGGGCAAGAAATGATGTTGAAAAAGGAAATCTGTTTGTAAGTCACTTGAAAAACGTATTTACACCTAATATATCTCACAATATTGCGGTCGATTTACCACCTGTTGCTGCTAGAGCAGCTATTCCCCTAAGATTTGAGATGAGAGAAATCGAAAAGGTTATATGTGACTTAAACACTAAGAAGGCACCTGGCATTGATAAGATCAGCAATAAAATGCTATTAGAGCTACCTCGCGTAGCAAAGAAAATTATTCTTTTTATTTTTAATGCTATTTTACGCCTTGAATACTTTCCTCAAAAATGGAAGGTTTCCTTAGTTACCATGATACCAAAGCCAGGTAAAGATCATACGAAAGTTGAGTCTTATAGGCCTATTAGCTTATTGTCAAATATGTCAAAGCTATTTGAGAAATTATTAGTTTCAAAATTAACACCGATTTTAAGTGAAAATAGATGTATTCCAAACCATCAATTCGGATTTAGAAGAAAACACAGCACAATTGAACAAACTCATCGAATAGTAAATGTCATAAGAAAAACATTTGAAGAAAAAAAATATTGCTCAGCACTCTTCATCGATGTTTCGCAAGCTTTTGACAAAGTCTGGCATGAAGGCTTATTACACAAATTGAAGCAAAATTTACCAGCAAACACACACAAACTGTTAGAAAGCTACTTAGTCGGTCGTCAATTTATTATTAAAGAAGGAAATTTCTTAAGTTCACCTCAGCCGATTGGCGCTGGAGTCCCACAGGGCAGCATCCTGGGCCCTCTATTATACTTAATTTATACTTCGGACATGCCAACAAACAACTACACCCAAACTTCAACATTTGCAGACGACACAGCTTTTCTAAGCGTCCACGAAAACCGTTATGAAGCATCTCGTTACCTACAGCATCATATATTTCAACTAGAAATATGGCTAAGACAATGGAGGATAATGGTCAATGAGCAAAAATGCGTACATATAACATTCACCCTGCGCCGGGAATCTTGCCCCCCTATTACAATCAATAATCAAATTATTCCTCAACATTCGCATGTAAAATATCTCGGTATACATCTGGATCGGCGATTAACGTGGAAATGCCATATAGAGGCAAAATTAACTCAAATGAAACTAAAAGCCATCCAAATTCATTGGCTTATTGGAAGAAATTCTGTTCTTAGACTCGATTGCAAGCTTCTACTTTACAACTCTATCTTAAAGCCTATCTGGTGCTACGGTATTCAACTATGGGGCACTGCCTCGGCCTCTAATATCGAAAAAATTCAAAGGCGCCAAAATAAACTTCTTCGTATAATCACAGCCGCCCCCTGGTATGTTAAAAACTCAAACATTCATAAGGATCTCAACGTGCCATAAGTAAAAACTATGATTACAAAATATGCAGTAAAATATTTAAAAAGACTTGAACAACACCCAAATCCTTTAGCTCGAAATATTTTAAATCATGGCGGCCACACTCGCTTAAGGAGAAGAGACACTGCAGCACTTACTCAACTAGATGAGAGATAAACACCTATATAAGTGAACAGAACCCGTGATGAAGAAAATTTTTGTCTGGCACTGGCAGGACATAAATAAAGTATTAGGTTAAGATTTGATAAATTATTGTTAGTTCATATTAAATATATGAAGATTCAATAAATAAATAACGAAAAAAAAGAAAAAAAAAAAAAAAAAAAAAAAAAATTATATTTTTGTTTTATTTGTTGCAGATCAGCGTTGCCATTGAACATTTTCTATTCGACCAAACTTTTTTACCAAAATCCTTCGGAACCGAACAATTTTATTATCTTACTAGCATTTAACCCGCTACTTCGTTAGCGCCCCTTTTTCTTATGTGGACATATTTTTACGCCAAAGTTTATGTTTCTAGGTTTAAACCCGCTACTTTGTAAAGGGACGATTTGTACCTCTAAACGTTCGTACTTCGAAAAATTTTATTTGTATTTTTTAGATACGTTACGAATGTGATATTTTTTTATTTCAATGTTTATTGGTTTAATAGATAGATGGCGTGGTAAAAAAGTTTTAAAATACAGGTCTACTCCCCAAAAGGGTCTAATTTCAAAAAAGTACCAGACACCTAACCGCTTATTATTTTAATGAACATCAGGTTAGGGAATTTCCCGTTTTACCCTTTTTTACCCTTTAACCATAAAAATTTCCAAAACTCCCATCATAGGTAATCGATTTCGCGAGAGGCCAACCTCCAGGGCAAATTTCAGCATTTTACTTCAGGCGTTTAGGTCGTGCGATGATGAATCACGCAGTAACTTTACAATTTTATATTATATAGGTAGATGAAGAAAAAGGTTTTAAAAAAAAATAACAGAATTAGGTACGATTTTCACCCCTTAAACATTCGAATTTCGAAACGCATCAAATTTGTATTTGTATTTTTTAGATAAGTTACGAATGTGATATATTTTTTATTTTAATGTTTATTGGTTTAAAAGATAGATGGCATAGCAAAAAAGTTTTTAAAAATACAGGTTTTACCCGTTTACTCCTTATTTCAAAAAAGTGCTAGACACCTGTCCGCTTATTTTTAATAAATAATAATAGGTATTCAATTTTTTTGTATCTCCTTTAGCTTAGCAGATATGAGGTCAGCGTGATCGATTTTGTGAAAGGCCTGCCTCAGGTCCAAATGTCAACTTTGTAGCTTTAGGCGTTTAGGCTGTGCGATGAAAATAAATAGATGAAGAAAAAATATCTTGGAAAAAGTAACAAAATTACTTACGATTTTTACCCCTTAAACGTTCGAATTCAGAAAAAGTACAAAATTTTCACTTGGCATTTTTTAGATAAGTTACGAATTTTATATAATTTTTATTTCTATGTGCATTGATTTAAACGGTAGAAGGGGGACAAAAAAGAACCAAAATTCAGGTTTTACACTTTGAGAGCCGAATTTCGAAATAGTACCAGACACCTGTTCTCTTTTTTTATTTAGTTAACAACAATAAAAGCACAAAATAAAGTACAAAAAAGTACCAAAAATTGCCTCTTACAGATGCTCATTCAACGTTTTGCTTGTTTAATTTTATGTTTGTAGCTGCAAAACTAACAAAAATTCAATAAGTAACTGTTGGCAAACAATACAGTACGAAAAAGTACCAAAAACCACTCTTACAGATTCTCATTCACTTGGGAACAGGCATGTTTGATTCTATGTTTATAGGTCCAATTTTAACGGAAATTCAAAAAGTAACAGGTAAAGAACAAAAAGTACCAAAAAGCCCCTCTTACAGATTCTCACTCACTCAGGGCATTGCATTTTTAATTTTATGTTTGTAGATCCAATATTAACGAAAATAAAAAAGGTACCAGTTAAAAAACGAAAAAGTGCCAAGAAGATCCCTCTTATAGGTTCTTGTCCACTCAGGACATTTAATGTTGAATTTTATGATTTTAGGTCCAATACTAACGGAACTTCAAATAGTAACAGTTAAAGACCAAAAGGTACCAAGAAGCGCCTCTTGCAGATTTTGATTTACTCAGGAGCTTGCATGTTTAATTTTATGTTCATAGGTCCAATATTAACGAAAATTAAAAAGTACCAGTTAAATAACGAAAAAGTACCAGAAAGATCCCTCTAACGAATTCTCATTCACTCAGGACCTTGCATGTTTTATTTTATGTTAATAGGTCTCATTTTAACGAAAATTAAAAAAGTACCAGTTAAAGAATGAAAAAGTACCAAAAAGATCCCTCTAACAAATTCTTATTCACTCAGGACTTTGCATGTTTAGTTTTATGTTTCTAGGTCTAATACTAACGGAAATTAAAAAAGTACCAGTTTAAGATCAAAGAATACCAAAAAGTACCCTCAAAGGTTCTTATCCACTCAGGACATTGCATGTTGAAGTTTATATTTCTAGGTCCAATATTAACGATAATTAAAAAAAATTTTCAGTTGTGGAACCAAAAACCTAAAGTAAGAAATAAAATTTCCCGTATTTCCACTTTTTGGTACTTTTTTTCTCCCCATTGAAGCATAAAAAATTTCAATATTGTAGTAGGAGCCCATAATTTAATACGTATTTGTCAATGAATAAAAAAAAATGTTTTGTAAAAAAGTACCAAAAATAGTAACGGTTTTTACCCCCTAAACGTCAAAATTTCGAAAAAGTACCAAATATGTATTTGGATTTTTAGATAAGTTTCAAATGTGATATAACCCTTATTTCTATGTTTATTAGTTTAAAAGATAGATGGGATGACAAAAAAGTACCAATATACGGATTTTACCCGTTTACTCCGTATTTCCCCTTTTTGGTACTTTTTTTCTCCCCATTGAAGCATGAAAAATTTTAATAATGTAGTGGGAGCCCATAATTTAATACGTTTATGTCAATAAATAAAAAAAATGTTTTATAAAAAAAGTACCAAAAATAGTTACGCTTTTTACCCCTTAAACGTCCGAATTTCGAAAAAGTACCAAATTCGTATTTGGATTTTTTAGATAAGTTTCAAATGTGGTATAACCCTTATTTCTAGGTTTATGCATTTAAAAGATAGATGGGGTGACAAAAAAGTACCAAAATGCAGGTTTTACCCGTTTACTCCCTTAAAGGGCTGAATTTCCAAAAAGTACCAGACACCTGTCCGCTTATTTTTCTAAAGAACAACGAAAAGTATAAAATTTTTTTTGTATCTTTTTTAGTTTTAGAGATATAAGGTTACCGAATTTACCCGTTTTTGCCCTTTTTTACCCCCTAAACATTCGAATTTCCAAAAATCCCGTCTTACTGGATCGATTTGGGCAGAGACCAACCCCTGGTCCAAATTTCAAGTTTTTAACTTCAGGCGTTTAGGCTGTGCGATGATGAATCAGTCAGTCAGTCAGTCAGTCAGTCAGTCAGTCAGTCAGTCAGTCAGTCAGTAACGTTACAATTTTATATATATAGATAGGTAGATGAAGAAAAAGGTTTTAAAAAAAAATAAAAGAATTAGGTACGATTTTCACCCCTTAAACATTCGAATTTCGAAACGCATCAAATTTGTATTTGTATTTTTTAGATAAGTTACGAATGTGATATATTTTTATTTTAATGTTTATTGGTTTAAAAGATAGATGGCATAGCAAAAAAGTTTTTAAAAATACAGGTTTTACCCGTTTACTCCTTATTTCAAAAAAGTGCTAGACACCTGTCCGCTTATTTTTAATAAATAATAATAGGTATTCAATTTTTTTGTATCTCCTTTAGCTTAGCAGATATGAGGTCAGCGTGATCGATTTTGTGAAAGGCCTGCCTCAGGTCCAAATGTCAACTTTGTAGCTTTAGGCGTTTAGGCTGTGCGATGAAAATAAATAGATGAAGAAAAAATATCTTGGAAAAAGTAACAAAATTACTTACGATTTTTACCCCTTAAACGTTCGAATTCAGAAAAAGTACAAAATTTTCACTTGGCATTTTTTAGATAAATTACGAATTTTATATAATTTTTATTTCTATGTGCATTGATTTAAACGGTAGAAGGGGGACAAAAAAGAACCAAAATTCAGGTTTTACACTTTGAGTCCCTAAAAGAGCCGAATTTCGAAATAGTACCAGACACCTGTTCTCTTTTTTTATTTAGTTAACAACAATAAAAGCACAAAATAAAGTACAAAAAAGTACCAAAAATTGCCTCTTACAGATGCTCATTCAACGCTTTGCTTGTTTAATTTTATGTTTGTAGCTGCAAAACTAACAAAAATTCAATAAGTAACTGTTGGCAAACAATACAGTACGAAAAAGTACCAAAAACCACTCTTACAGATTCTCATTCACTTGGGAACAGGCATGTTTGATTCTATGTTTATAGGTCCAATTTTAACGGAAATTCAAAAAGTAACAGGTAAAGAACAAAAAGTACCAAAAAGCCCCTCTTACAGATTCTCACTCACTCAGGGCATTGCATTTTTAATTTTATGTTTGTAGATCCAATATTAACGAAAATAAAAAAGGTACCAGTTAAAAAACGAAAAAGTGCCAAGAAGATCCCTCTTATAGGTTCTTGTCCACTCAGGACATTTAATGTTGAATTTTATGATTTTAGGTCCAATACTAACGGAACTTCAAATAGTAACAGTTAAAGACCAAAAGGTACCAAGAAGCGCCTCTTGCAGATTTTGATTTACTCAGGAGCTTGCATGTTTAATTTTATGTTCATAGGTCCAATATTAACGAAAATTAAAAAGTACCAGTTAAATAACGAAAAAGTACCAGAAAGATCCCTCTAACGAATTCTCATTCACTCAGGACCTTGCATGTTTTATTTTATGTTAATAGGTCTCATTTTAACGAAAATTAAAAAAGTACCAGTTAAAGAATGAAAAAGTACCAAAAAGATCCCTCTAACAAATTCTTATTCACTCAGGACTTTGCATGTTTAGTTTTATGTTTCTAGGTCTAATACTAACGGAAATTAAAAAAGTACCAGTTTAAGATCAAAGAATACCAAAAAGTACCCTCAAAGGTTCTTATCCACTCAGGACATTGCATGTTGAAGTTTATATTTCTAGGTCCAATATTAACGATAATTAAAAAAAATTTTCAGTTGTGGAACCAAAAACCTAAAGTAAGAAATAAAATTTCCCGTATTTCCACTTTTTGGTACTTTTTTTCTCCCCATTGAAGCATAAAAAATTTCAATATTGTAGTAGGAGCCCATAATTTAATACGTATTTGTCAATGAATAAAAAAAAATGTTTTGTAAAAAAGTACCAAAAATAGTAACGGTTTTTACCCCCTAAGCGTCAAAATTTCGAAAAAGTACCAAATTTGTATTTGGATTTTTAGATAAGTTTCAAATGTGATATAACCCTTATTTCTATGTTTATTAGTTTAAAAGATAGATGGGATGACAAAAAAGTACCAATATACAGATTTTACCCGTTTACTCCGTATTTCCCCTTTTTGGTACTTTTTTTCTCCCCATTGAAGCATGAAAAATTTTAATAATGTAGTGGGAGCCCATAATTTAATACGTTTATGTCAATAAATAAAAAAAATGTTTTATAAAAAAAGTACCAAAAATAGTTACGCTTTTTACCCCTTAAACGTCCGAATTTCGAAAAAGTACCAAATTCGTATTTGGATTTTTTAGATAAGTTTCAAATGTGGTATAACCCTTATTTCTAGGTTTATGCATTTAAAAGATAGATGGGGTGACAAAAAAGTACCAAAATGCAGGTCTTACCAGTTTACTCCCTTAAAGGGCTGAATTTCCAAAAAGTACCAGACACCTGTCCGCTTATTTTTCTAAGGAACAACGAAAAGTATAAAACTTTTTTTGTATCTTTTTTAGTTTTAGAGATATAAGGTTACCGAATTTACCCGTTTTTGCCCTTTTTTACCCCCTAAACATTCGAATTTCCAAAAATCCCGTCTTAGTGGATCGATTTGGGCAGAGACCAACCCCTGGTCCAAATTTCAAGTTTTTAACTTCAGGCGTTTAGGCTGTGCGATGATGAATCAGTCAGTCAGTCAGTCAGTCAGTCAGTCAGTCAGTCAGTCAGTCAGTCAGTCAGTCAGTAACGTTACAATTTTATATATATAGATAAACATTTAAAAATAAATATGTCGTGCCTGTTCAACAATAGTGTATTAACTCAAAATTTACATTTTTTCACAATTTGGACAAAATCAACATGCAATCTTAATATCTACTCGCTGTAAAAATGTATGTAGTGGCTATTTTGTCTTCTTTTTGGTCATGAAACCATAGTTGATATGCCTCTAATGTAAAATTAAAAATTGTTTTGCTTCAACTAAAAATTTTGAGATAATACAGTATTGTTGAACAAGTGCGAAATGTAATAAATAACAGAAATAAAACTGTAACTTAAACAAACACTTTTAAAGGAGTCAATATCTGTAATATTTTAATGTATTTAAGTTTAAAGAAAAGGGTTGATTTTGCGTGTTTAATAAGATCAACATATAATTTCAATAAACTTCTAAAACGTCGTGTGAATTAGAATTTTCCTATAAGTACATCTTACATATAATAATATTACTCACAATTAGGCTTTAAATTTGAATGCAAATATGACCTGTTTCACAAATTTGCTGGCTTTTTCGTTAAATCACAAACTTTACAAAAATATTTTAATATCTCATTTATTTTGAATTTTCCCTTAATACTAACATCACAAATTTATATCACAAAGTATGCTAAACGTTCAATATTTATCATGTGATCTGCGATCAGGATCATGGATCACATAAAATTAGGCTATTCTGCAATATGGATCGCGATCCATCAATACTGCATTACGTATAAAAAAATCGCGGCACTGGATCGAATTCATATAAATATGTGTATATTAAACATGTAACAGTTCCCCGTAAGGTTTGGCCGCAAAAGACAAACCATGGCAACGTTGTTGTACATAATTTTTGACAGCATTGGGTCAAACACAAGCAAATTTGCCTGTTTTTGTTGTAGTGCTGACACCTTGTAGTAATTTCACCATGTCAGTTGTAAAATACAACAGAAAAAATGAGAAATTATATAAAAATTATTTATTTGAAATATTCAACTTTTAATTAAAATGCATATTTAACTCCCCATAACTTTTGTTCCCATCAGTCGAATTTTGCGTTTTATCGCGCAAATAAAAGGCTAAGATCCTACCTAGCGAGCAAAAAAAATCGCAAAAAATATCGATCCACCTTTTTTCCCTACGTTTTAAATTCCCCAAAAAAGTCCCTACAAAAAGGGAAAATTCTCTACTATTGCAATCACTGATCACGGTTTAAAAATTAGGTGCTAATTTACGAAGCTAATTTTGAAGGAAAAACCATAGCTGACTTTAATTTCAAAGTGTAAAAATGAACTTTAAAAACCATAAAATTAAAAGAAAAATGGTTATAGAAATAATTTTTCAGCTATAATTTGTCATCAAAATTTTATCGAAATTGAAAAAAAAATAATAATTTTTGGCCGCAATTACCATTGTGAAATTTGAATAAAAATTCTTTATTCGTCAAAAATCTAAATTTTTTAAAAAAATCTTAAAAACAGTGATTTTGTTACACTTCTTAAAATATACAGTTATTAATAATGTCTACAAAAATCCATTCACCCCTATCGTGAATAATTTTTCCCTCGTTATTTTTTTCCCCTTTTCAAGTATTTGCGATTATGAAAAACTCCCGTGAAAAAAAATTAATCCAAAGGAGAATAATAACGTGAAAGAAATGTTCGCGGGAACAAATTCCCCTTATCGTGAACAATTTTTTCCCTAAAATTTGTTCACTTTTCCCTTCGAATTTCTCACTTGATTGTTGCTGGGGAACAAAACGTTTTTGTAAGTAATTCTTCTTATTCGAATATTAAAGCTTTCAAAATTAATTTTAAGGTCAAGATCCGTTAAAAAGGCACAAACTGATATGTATGTATATGGCTCAACAAAATGCAAAACAACAGGTCGATTGCCTGAGGATTTCCGAAGAATTCCGGCAGAATTTTAGAAATTATTTTACTACATAAAAATGCAATGAGCTAATGTTGCGATCAATCTATTACTCCGATACAATATATTTTACTTGGTGTTTATTTTTGAACAAAAATTTCTTAGATTTTTAATGTTTTTTTTTATATTTCTTCTATTTTTCATTCATTGAAAACTGACAGTGCGAAAAATTTTTCACGGGAGTTTCACGATAACATTTTTCACTTCGAGGAGAATAAAAATTTCATAGGAACAAAACTTCCACTTGTTATCCACGATAGGGGTGATTGTGAAAAATACAGGTGGCACCGCTAGGGCAACAAATACAACATTACAACAAAAATGGAAATTTATATGCGCCAAAAATTATTTTAAACAAAAATCATAACGATTTACAACTCAACTCAGTTGAGTTAAAAGTAAACCAAAGTATAACAGAGTTGTTAACCATAATACAAAAAATTTACCGCTGAACGTGATGAAATAAATCATTTTAGCCAATTTGTATTTCGTTATGGTCCCACTACTTAATTTTAATTCAAACAATCAAAAACTTAACTTAACGGCATTTTATTTCTTTACTTATTTTTGCAACATTAAAGATATTCACCCCTATTATGAAAGTCGACGTCGAGATGAGTCGACGGCATCGGAACAGTATTTATATTTTCTTAGTCGTTATTGACAATAACCGATTACTATTGCCAGTCATCTTATACTTTCTAGGGCGCTTTTAAGTCGACGTCGAGAAGAATTGTCTCTATTTTAGTCGACGGGAAATTTTGCGACGACTCAAATGAAAGTTAAAGAAATTTTAAGTAGAATGTAAACATATTTATTAAGTACGATAAAATAAAAAAATGCAAATTTTTTAAAGAAGTTATGGGCACAAATTTTAATATTAAATTAAATGCGAAAATTCGGAAAAGTTTGCTAAAATAGCGAAAATTCGCGAAAGTTCTTAACTTAAGACGATTGCCTTAAAGAGCAACAAAACAACGCAAAATTGCAGAAATTTGGGAAACAAGCCATAAAATTAATTAAAAGTCCCTAACACTATAAGGAATGTCAATAATTCTGTAAAAATTGCAAATTAACGGAAATTCGCAAAAATTTGCTAACAGCGGCATGATAGCAAAGACTTATATTTATTAATAATCGTTAAAGCTATAAAGAATCAGAAAACTTACAGTAAAAAATAGCCCTTATCGCGAACCTGGCAAAAATTCGCGAAAAATTCAAAATCGGAAACAAACTCTAATATTAATTTTAAATCGCTTAATCGGTTAAAAAAACAAAATGTCGGAAAATAGCATAAATAGCGTCAAAAATTAACTTTAATGATGAAGAACAAAAATAATAGAAACAAAATTGGAGATGGGATTTTTTTGGCAGATTTTCGATAACTTGTCGACGTCGACACAACTTTCTTATAAAATACCAAATTAACGTCGAAGTGATGTAGTCGTCGACTTGATGTGATAACAAATAAAAATTTATGTCGACGTCGACAACGACTTACATAATAGGGGTGATTGTTAAAAGTAAAAACTGATTTTTTAATAAATTTTATTATAATGGTACTAAAAAACAGTTACATGAATATTACAAAATATAAATGCCTTAGTGCATTACACAAGGGAACAAGGTTTTTGTTAATTAAGAACTGAATGTTGTTTTTAAAGTTATTTGGGACTCTACCTTCACTAAATACATATATTGCAATAAATTGAAAACGGTGTACAATATTCACTTAAAAAACGACCATAATTCGCTTACAATATTATCTTTAAGCCGTGCTTACATTGTTTTTAAATTTACCTAGTAGTTTCAGAGATATCGTTGAAGTTTTTTAAAAAATAAAAATGTTTGGTAAAAAAACAGTTAGCTTAACGTATTTCGAATAAAATGAGCTTTATAACATTGTAATCGGTGCACAACTTTTGATTTTATTCACATTTACTGAGACAATTAAATTGATAAAAATCGCTATTCCATACAAAAATAACACTTTTTTAATGTGTGTATGTGTTTGCTGCTGTTCTATTTATGGAACGTTTTTTCCTATACTTAATTGTAAATAAAAGCGAAACGCGTTCATCGATTTGTATGATCTGTCTTATTTTGTTCATAGGTTATGTGACTTTAGGTGAAAGTAATAAGACTTTATTTTTTATGTTTTGGATTTTTCATGATTTTTAAAAATAAAAAATTTCAATTTTTTGGGTTTTTTTTACGTAAACAGGTACATTTCCTATGCTTTTGGTAGAAAAAATGTCATATTATTTTTTCAAGTTAAATAAATCAACTTTAATAATTATTTTTAAAGTTTTTATTTATAAATAAAAGTAGTTATTAAATACTACTTTTATGTAAAAACAAAAAAAATTATTATTTAGAAAATAAAAGTTATTTTCTAAGTTTTATTTTTTGCTAAAAAATAAAAATGATGATGTGATAATGCAAAAATACAACACAAGTCACTGGTGAAGGAGAATTAATCAGGCGTGTTCTAGAATCCGATTCCACTCGAAAGTGGATTACTTCAGCATTTTTGGTGTTCTGCATTTCACATCCGCATGTTTTTATTCGTTTTCAATTAGAGCAGTTAGGGGTTGGTGAAAGTAAAACGAATCGACTTTTATTATTATATGTGTAAAATTTTTAACAAAAACAAAATTTAGGTTTTTAGTTTGAAATGTTTTTTATTCAATTTAATAAAAAAAAAATATATATTCCTTTACACAAATATTAATAAAAATAAACTTTTTAACATATCCAAAAATTTAAGTTGTTTTTATTAAACTCACTTGTGTAAAAAAACAAACATGGAGTCAAGCATTATTTTTTTTAACAATTTCTTTGAACTTTTTGAACATTATTTTCTTGTCTCCGCAATTGTATATAAGATAAAACAAAAGCTACAGGCATTTTTATGACAAAATTTTCTTTTTTAAAAATAATTTTGTATAATGGGTGATTTTTTAAGAGCTATAGGAAAGTTAAAAAAAAAAACACATAAAATTCAGAAAAATGCATGAAATCTTTATTTGAATCGATAGTACGGTCCATATAATTTAATGTTTGAAGGTTATTTCATGCAAATGTTGACCGTGACTGCGCCTTAAATGGTCCATCCGCTTAGTCCAATTTTGGCATACTCTTTTCAACATTTCGGCCGGTTTCTCATGAATAAATGCTTCAATGTTGTCTTCCAATGCGTCAATTGAAGCGGGCATGTGTGTATAGACATGAGCTTTAACATAGCCCCACAAAAAATAGTCTAAAGGCGTTAAATCGCACGATCTAGGCGGCCTATTGACCGGTCCCGAACGTGAAATAAAAAAGGTGCGTTTGAGTACTTTTACAGTAAAATGCAGTAAATGAGTAAACTTAAAAATTTGCTCGCACAAAAAGCTGTTGTCCAAAAGAGTACGCGAACGCAAAATTTGTAAAAATTCGTAAAATAAAGGCAACAGCTGATGGAAAATAATTGAAGTGTTGAAAAATGTTTACACTTTTGACTACTTAGCTCGTTTTATTACACTAGGCAACAGCCATTTTGTTATTTGGTTCTAGCATACTTTTTCTCATGGATTTGGACCTACTGAACACGAAAATGAATTTTAAAAATTTTTCTGTCGATTGGTTTGCGAGATACAAATTTTTTAATTTTTTTTTTTTAATTTTTGGAGGTACACTTACTATGTTGAGCATATCTTTAGTCTTCTTTGACCTATTTTATCCTACTACTACTCAAATTAAAGACAATTGAGCCGTCTACAACTTATTTTCAGAAAATTTTCAAATCGGGTTAGTAGTTTTGATGTTGGCGGCTTAAAAAGGTTAAAAAACTGGGTTTTTTTAGTAAAAATGTGGCTGAAAAATTCATATAAAAATTCATATAAAATATAAAACGCGATGTTAACAGCGATTTTAATTTTTTTACGTATAGCTGACACTTTTCCAAAGAAAATAAGCCCTTACTTAACAAAATCTGATGACAAATGGCCGACTTATTATTTTTTTGGTAAACGACCGAAATTCCTCTATTTCACGATTTTTTGATTTTCATTATTTGCACAGCTTACCTACCCAACGCAAACGAATAAATACATTTGAACTTAATTTAAAATAAACAAATTAGTCTTCGTATATTATTTTTTAATTTATTTACAGCACTACATGCTCATACATATTTAAACATAAGGAGACACGGTTATCAATTGCATTTCAAAACTGTCTGTGAAAGTGTAAAGAAGTTAATATTTAGAAAACGCAAGGAAGACAATGAGTAAAAGACTACGTGTGTTCGAGTGTTTGAACGATCCAGACAATTTCTGCAATGTTTGTGGCCAGTTTATAAAAAAAAATCACGCACACAAGTTTACTCCAGCAGTACAATTGCACTATTTGAATTATTTTGGTATTTCACCAAATATCACAGAACCATGGACACCTAAGTCGCTGTGTGATCTTTGCTATATAATCTTAACCAACTGGGCAGCTGGCGGAAGGTAAGAATTTTTATTTAAACACATTATACATAGCGAATATAGTAATTTATTTTAATTTTAGCCGCCATATGAAATTCGATACACCAATGATGTGGAAAAAGCCGCTATGCCATTCCACAGACTGTTATTTTTGCCTCACCACAAACAGTGGGGTAGGAAGATTTTTTAAATGGAACTACGCTCAAGTGGGATCGTTTGCGCTTCCAGTACCACATTCGCATGATGTGCCATATCCAGTGTGCCCTGGTGCATCTCTTCAAAAAGCAGAATCGTCAGAAGAAGAGTCCGAGTCAAATGCAAGCGAATTTGAGCCGGGTGCAAAGCGAAAATTACTGTCACAGGCCGAACTAAACGATTGGGTGCGCGATTTTGGTCTCACTAAGGAGAAATCCGAACTTTTTGCGTCTCGGATGATAGAGTGTGGATTTGCGGCTTCAGAAGTGAAAGTATCAACGTACAGAAACCGTCACAAGGAGTATGCAAAATTTTATACAAAGAAAGACCAAATATGTTTTTGCAGCGACATTTCAGGCTTGTTCCAAGAGCTTCACCAAATTCACAACCCCAACGAATGGAGGTTGTTTATTGACAGCAACAAAGAGAGCTTGAAGGCAGTTCTCTTACATAATGGGAATGAAAAGCCATCTGTTCCTATTGCTCATGCGGTTCATTCAAAGGAGAACTATGAAACTATGGACATTTTGCTGAAATGCATAGAGTATAGGAAATACAATTGGAAAATATGCGCCGACCTTAAAGTTGTGGCCATTCTGTGTGGACTCCAAGGAGGCTATACGCGACATTGCTGTTTTCTGTGCCTTTGGAATAGCCGCGCTGATGATCAGCATTATAAAAAAAAAAAATGGTCGGTACGAACGAAACCTGTAGTTGGAGAAGCGAATGTTCAGCGCAAACCACTAATAGAGAACCGTGAAAATATAATACTTCCGCCGCTGCACATAAAATTGGGTTTGATTAAAAATTTTGCCAAAAAATTAGACAAAGAAGGTGAAGCTTTTGCCTATTTACGGTCAATTTTCCCTTACCTTTCGCTGGCAAAAATTAAAGAAGGAGTCTTCGCAGGACCCGAGATAAAAAAAATTTTGAAAGATGAAAAATTCCCAAAGCTGTTATCACCCATCGAAGCCGCAGCATGGAATTCCTTCAGGCTTGTTGTGGAAAACTTTTTAGGAAACAACAAAAGCCCGAATTATAAGGACATAGTTGAGGATCTGGTAAAGAACTATGAAGCCATGGGAGTGCACATGTCACTTAAAATACACTTTCTGCATTCTCATTTGGATTTTTTCCCTGAGAATTTAGGAGACGTGAGCGACGAACACGGCGAGCGCTTTCATCAGGAATTGAAGGCTATGGAACGACGCTATCAGGGCATGTATGACACGGCTATGATGGGTGACTATATTTGGACCCTAATACGTGAGACCGATTGCAGCGAATACAAAAAACAAAGAAGAAGTCAGCAGTTTTTCCACATGGCATAAAATGTACACTTATATCATCAGATTTTGTTAAGTAAGGGCTTATTTTCTTTGGAAAAGTGTCAGCTATACGTAAAAAAATTAAAATCGCTGTTAACATCGCGTTTTATATTTTATATGAATTTTTATATGAATTTTTCAGCCACATTTTTACTAAAAAAACCCAGTTTTTTAACCTTTTTAAGCCGCCAACATCAAAACTACTAACCCGATTTGAAAATTTTCTGAAAATAAGTTGTAGACGGCTCAATTGTCTTTAATTTGAGTAGTAGTAGGATAAAATAGGTCAAAGAAGACTAAAGATATGCTCAACATAGTAAGTGTACCTCCAAAAATTAAAAAAAAAAAATTAAAAAATTTGTATCTCGCAAACCAATCGACAGAAAAATTTTTAAAATTCATTTTCGTGTTCAGTAGGTCCAAATCCATGAGAAAAAGTATGCTAGAAACAAATAACAGACAAAAGTTTGTTATTTGTGACCTAGTGTTATCGGTACTCGATTAAATACTTTTTATAACACGAATATTTTTGAAAAATACAAACAAATTATTTTATGTAATCTTTCATATTTGTTTGTTTTTTATTTTATTTGAATTTGCTAATTTGTGTCCGGCTAAATTTGATCAATAGTACACGAATACTTTTGTTTACTATTGATAACTTTAAAAACAAGGGCTGTTCTAAGTACCTGAGTACTTGACACTTTTACAACTCCAAAAAATTAACATAACAAAACAAAGTTTCAAAAGTTGGTGTTTAGCCATATAAATTCTTCACAAACAAGTTTAATTAATTCATATTTAATCATTTTTTCTTTTTATTTTAGTTTTATTTAAACTTTTCTTTTTTTAAACAATTTTTTCACAATTTGTATGCCTTTTGTTTGCTTCTTTTGTTTGTTTACCTTTTGAAACATGTTTTTTTGTTTTACTAAATTTTACTGCAAAAATTTCTGCAGTAAAAATTTGTAAGTACTCAGTCAAGAACTGTCACTTTACGCTCTCAATTTGTGTTCTCATTTACTGTATTTTGTGTACGCGAACGCAATTTAGTAAAATGCTGTAAAGTTCAGTAAAAAATAGTAAAAACTTTTGTGTTCTCGAACGCAGCTAATGTTCACCGAATTTGCCTCTCAATAAGTCCATTGTTTAGCGTGCTGTTTGGCATGTGACACCGTCTTGTTGAAACCACATGTCATGCAAGTCAAGCTCTTGCATTTTGGGCAAAAAAAAGTTGGATATCATCTCACGGTAGCGCTCACCATTCACAGTTACGTTACGATTCGCATCATCTTTGAAGAATTACGGTCCAATGATGCCACCAGCCCATAAGCCGCACCAAACTGTGACTTTTTCTGGATGCATTGGTAGCTCTTCTAATGCTTCTGGCTGATCTTCGCTCCAAAATCGACAATTCTGCTTATTAATGTACCCATTGAGCCAAAAATGAGCTGACCATAAAATGGAAGAAGCGCGCGATGAACTTAACATAGCACGCATTTTGATAATAAAATTCAATAATTTGCAAGCGTTGTTCGTTTGTAAGACGATTCATGGTTAAATTATAGACCAAACTGAAAATGTTTGACAGTGAAACAAATACAAAACGTGCGTCAGCTGTTTAAACCAGTGTTGCCAAAAAGATAATAGCTAAAAAATCACACGTTACAATAAAAAAAATTTAATTTTTTTTTTGAACAGCTTATAAAAAGCTGTTTTTTTCGAACACAAACTTCGAATACATAAAAGCATGCGGATTTGAGAACACAAATTTATGAATTATGCGGATTCAAAAAAAATTGCGTTTTCAAAACGAGTCAAAACCTTGAACAGACCCGTAAATCTGGATTGCCTTTATAAACTATTAATTGTTAAATTACCGATCAAGACGGTAATTTTGAAACACTGCAAAATAATTTAACGTTGTGTCAAAATAATACAACACGGAAGTAATCAAATTAGCTGTATGTTAAAAGTATATGCTGTCACATTTCATATTGTTTTTAATTTTAAGTTGTGTGGTTTGAAATGTAATAATTTTAAAACGTTTTGAATTTCAATATTCTAAGTGAATATGATAGAATTTATGAAAGATTCCCCAGAATCACCAGAACGGTATACTATTTTGACACAATGTTAGCTAGCAACTGATGCTTGCGTAGCAAGCTAAGGTTACCTGATGTGAATGCGCCTTATGACCGATAAATTAACTTTTATTTTTCGAGTGCAAAATGTTATTAAGAAAATATTTAAATATTTACAATCAAAAAATAAAACGTAAAAATTTAGGTTATTTTTTAACCAAAAAATCAAAAATTAATTTTTATTTTTAGAGTAAAAATAAAATTAAAAAAATGATTTATTTTCTGAAAAGAAAAAAAACTTAATAAAACATTCATTAAAAAATAATTTTTTAAATAAAATTTACGACCGTTACGGTCCTGCAATTTTGTAGCACGAAAATTAAAATTTTTTTTTCAAATTCTGTAACGTGACTTTTTTTTAATATTTGCTAATGTATTTTATTTTACTGATTAATGCGAATTTATGTGATGTCGAGTGTTTTATTTTGAAACCACAAGTTTTTTGCTTTATTTATTTTTTAATTTTAATATTTTTTACCAATTAATTAAACTACACAATTGCAACTTGAGTTAAAGAAAATTTTAATCTAATTTAATACGAAATTAAAAAAAGAAAAAGTAACAAAAACCTTTTTTAAATCTAAACACACAAATAATAAAAATATATAATTTATAGTGCAACTGGTTATTAAGATATACATACATTATTTTGGGCTTGGGAGTTTGATGTTAGTTTGTTATGTTGAAGAAAAAAAAAGAAGTCTTAACTAAAGTGTAAAGAACCTTTTAAAATAAGCTGTATTTTAACGTTTCTTCGGGTTTTCTTTTCTTAATAAATATATGCACGTATATATTTTTTATGTTTTAAATTTTTGGAACTTATTGAACTTCCTCTGTTGACGAGGTGACTTCACGTTTTCTAATACCTTCGGATTCAATACCCTGGCCAGCTAAAGATGAAGCTTTGTCAGTAGTTGGTAAAGTATCACCACCGGCAGACGAATTTGATGTTGTTGAAGCTTTATTGGTGGGAGTGTCATTAGCTTTCGTATCTTTGTCGGTATCATCCTCTTCATCTTCATAGTTGGTTGGTTGTTCATTTTTACGCAATAGTTTACCAACTAAATCATATTTTTCTATTTTAGGAAGAAAATCATTGAAATTATAAATTGCATTGTTTACATTATTAAAATTTAGAAAAACACACCTTTAAATTGCATTTCCCATTCGCGTACCGAATCCATTTCCATTGCGCTTAAATCACTTAAATCATCATATTCATCTTTATCATTTGCAACTACGCTGAATGTGGCCAAGTTACGAGAGGCATCACGCCCTGCAAATGATGCATAAGGTCCACCTGAAACGAAATTAAAATGAATAAATATTAGTTTTGTATTAGATGTCAAGCTGATTAAGTAGTGCATAAAAAGGTAGTTATTGTTGAGATTTAGAACAGTTTAAGGAGCACTACAAAAAAACCTTAGTTTTTTTCAATTACACATCTTCATTGTAAGATTAAAATTTTGTATTTTTATCGCAAATTTTATTTATTTTTATTTCTTTAATTACATAACCGCACCTACTACTGAAAATTTTATTTTAAAAGATTATTTAAGAAAACCTTCGTTAAAGTAATTTTTTTATCTTGTTTGTTATTTTCATAACATAATAACATTTTATAAACCTAAAATATTTTTTTTGAATAAGGCCTTCTTGAATATAAAAATATTTTATTATGTTTTTTAATTATTTTTTTAGAAATGCTCTAAGTATGAGGGGCATTTGTACTATTTGTATAGATAGCTATTATTAATAATATTATTTATAATTATTGTACTAAGGGCCTTTATTACAACTTGCCAATAGTTAGAGTTAGGATTTTATTCCACGTATAACAAGTTTTTCACTATAACAACTTTGTTTTAAATTAAAGTGAGTGGTAAGTTTAAGGCAAGTTCATCCTACCAGGTAGGTTAAAGTAAAGTTGAAATAATAAATAACTTGTTATACGTCCGACAAAATCCTTTTTTAACTGACGGCAAGTTGTAATAATGGCCCTAAATGTTGTTCTAAATATATTATTTTTTTTATAACATTTACCACAGGTGGAAAGTTTGTAATTCCGTTCGTTATTTCTACAATATTGATCTTAGACTCTATAAAGTATATACTCGTATTTTAAGGGTCCTAAGAACACCGAAATTGATTAAACAATGTCTGTCTCTCCGTCATCGATAACTTTTTGGTGCAATTTCGGACAAATAGAATTAAATAAATTTATACGTTTGCATTTGAGAAAGCAAGTTGCAACGGCATAGTTTTCGAGTTATGAACCTCTGCAGTTTTCATAAATATAAATGCTATTTTCCACTACATTTCTGAACGTTTATGGCTAATATTGGTATCATTTAAAAGCTGTTTAAATAGATATTTCTAAACAAATTATTAACTCATTAAGCGCAATAAGTTTGCGAAAATACAAGTATCTATTAAGCATAATAATTACTATGCTTTAGTTAGCGAAGCCGGTGTTTGTTGTTTAATAAATTTTTTTTTTTACACTTTTATTGAAATAAACTACATAAGTATTTACCTTGTGTACTTTGAAATAAAATTTTGCAAAAACTGTAATGGGAGCGATCCAGAAAGATATATTCAATAGCTTTAAAATTATTCCAATATTGGTAATATAACTTCAGAAATGTAGTGGGAAATTTCATATATACGAGTATATTAAAAACTTAAGAGGTCCATATCTCGATAATTGTGTCGTTCATTGTAACAGTGAATTATCTCCTTGTAATTAAATTTCGAGAAAACGAGCCTTTACTTCACTCTTATAGTGAATATTTTGCAGTTTTACTTCCGCGAGTAAACAAGTAACATCATCTATGGGGTTTTGGTGCAAATATTGCAGTTGCTTCACTGTTACTACGAAAGATATGACTAAATGTGATACTATTCTACAAAAATATGTTTTTATTAAGAATATGGAGTTACACCACTTTTACAATAAACGACACAATTATGCGTTTGTGCCACTTTAACCACTTCATATTTTCTTCAAATTTTTTAAATTTTCTATCACCCTATGTACTGCTTTTTTATTTGGAGCTATGTCTGCAAATTACAGATTTTTCCATAATTTTTTTTTTGTGTGTTTTAGATACAAATTTGGTACAGTTAAAAAATTTCCAAGAAATTAAAATAAAAGCAGTTACGCAGCGTTTTCAAATCGCTTATCGTTTGGAAAATTGAAAATGCATTTCAGCATGTTCTGAAAACCACGCCATTTTCTTGCCTTTTGCTATATATATATTTTATCATAAAAAAAAATAACTGCCGGTTCATCGATTTCGAACGTTAACATTCGCATAGAAAATTACATTTAAAACATCAAAAAAAAATTAAAATTTGTTTTAAATGTTATTTTCTATGCGAATGATAACGTTCGAAATCATTAAACAAGCAGTAAATAAATTGAA
This sequence comes from Pollenia amentaria, assembly GCA_943735925.1. Taxonomy (NCBI): domain Eukaryota; kingdom Metazoa; phylum Arthropoda; class Insecta; order Diptera; family Polleniidae; genus Pollenia; species Pollenia amentaria. Next base: position 188,829,395 of record OX031008.1, on the reverse strand, counting down.
ATGCCTACAGCATTTTTGCTTGCTGTATTAGCATTAAAACGATACAATCAATAGAAGTTCGTAAGTAAACAATTGAGACAGACAACTGACAAACTCAAATCAAATTTTAAATTGCATATGTTAATTAATATCGTAAAATAATAGAGGTTTTCACTCTTGGTAGTAAAGTACTCTTGTAGACCTTGTTAAACTTATTAATGTAGAAAACGTTATAACATTTATAAAACCGCAACAATAAAATGAATTAAACTTTTATTTATTACGATGTGGTTTATAAATCAAACAAAACGTTATGGTCAACAGCTGTTTTAAATCTACCAAAAGAAAGCAGTAGACGCAACTTTATTTCTCTCTTTCTCTCACTCAGCAGATTTATGAATTTTTAATTCATACGAAAAATACACTCACGCTTTTTAAGTATAAAATCGTATTAAATAAAACAAAGTAGTAAACTTCATACCAAAGGTGTGAAGGTGTTTTTTTTTCAGATATGTAAAAAAAATCATATTAAATTTTAATTTTCTTTTTAAGTATAGTTGCAATAAAACAGACCAAATATTTTCAGTAAACATTAGCAGTTTGAAAACGCCAAATTTAAAGCGTTTTCGTTGTTCGAACACCTGTTTGGAGTTTTCAAATCGTAAACGCTAATTTAAAGCGATATGCGTATTTCAGAACATGGGCGATAAATTGTAGTTTGGGTATACATATATTTTTGTTGTTGTTGTTTTTGTTGTCTACATACATATTTGTATTTTAATAACCACCACAACAAAAAATTTTTCTTGAAAATCGCATACTAACCATAATTCAGTCATATTATAGAAATATACTCGTAATATGTAATTAAATTTTATTGATATTTCACAACATTATGAACAATTGTTGACTTCTCAATATTTTTAATTTTCTTCTTAAAGAAATGATTTGGCACAATATTAAAATCAAAATTGTTGTTTATAAAACCTTTTTTAAAGCAACAAGACAGTGTTTTTAGGAAATAGGCGACACTTCAGTTTATTGATAAGATTTTTTCATATAACAAATTTATATAGACCATTAGTTTAAATCTCAATTCTATTTAACATTACATGATATTTCAGTTTTGTTTTCCAATGAATACAATTACTTTTAAGGCAGTGAAACAAATAAATATATGAATATTTAATTTAATGATGACGGCGTCATTAAATCTAAAACACAAGTATATACATATATACTTACATACATGCAAATATTAAATGGTTTTATCAACAAGTTCAGCAATTAGCACATACATACATAAATATGTACATGTATGTAAGAAAATTTGTATGTATGCAACTTAAAAAAATTAATATTATTTATTGTCGCTCATTTATAGTCTTATTGAAAAACTATATAAATTTAATATTTAAAAGTAATAACTAAAACCATGTCTTCACCAGACATAAATTTACTAACATTAACACTAAATGGATATGCTGATGTTAATATTTTAAACATGGTTTAATTTTCAAAACTCTCAATTTTTTTATGTCTTTCGCACGTGCGTGAACTTGAGATTTATAAATAGCTTTTAAGAACAAAAATACTTCAGAAGAACAAAATGTTTTATGCGTAAAAGAAAAAAAAGTATATTTTAAGAAATTGTATTTTTCTAGGTTTAAAAAAAAGAAGGCGATGAAAATTAAAATCAGGTATGTGATGTAAATCGATTTTAAAAACGAAAGGGTTTTAAACGGATAGAATAGTTTTCAGTATTTTTAGAATTTGATTTATAATACATTCTCCTCTATTTTCTGTATATGTATATTCTTTTTAATTTTATAATATACATAAATGGTAATTAAACTGTATTTTGAACAATAAATTAAGACTTTAATTCTGAAATGGATTTGAAAATCGATTTAAATTCATCACACCTTTAAAAACGATCGATTTTCATCAATGTGTATCATTTTGTTAAAAAAATATATATATTTCTGTTTTGGTTCGCTGCCGTTTTAAATACAACGCAACTCCAAAATAAATTTATGCAAAAAAATTCCATTTCTTCATGTTTGTAAACTAAATAACAAAAGAACTCAGTCAAAGTGGACGAAATAAATTAAATTATTAAAAAAAAACCTATTGTCGATTGATTTTGAATAAAAATTCAGTTGTTTAATGATTTATTGGCAAAAATCAAAGTTAAGTTATTTTAAGACTATAGGAAATTCATAATATCCATATTGAAAGCAAGACAAAATATCCAAACTTTTGTAGATAAAACAAGGACACAAAAAACTTTATTTAAAATTTAAAATACAAGAGGGAAAATTACGGCAGTCGAGCTCGATCGAAATTTCCATATATTCAAAAAAATGTAGGTTCACAACAGGGCTGTGGAGTCGTCCGAAAAAAGTACTAACTCCGACTCCAAACGCTGAAATTTTTTAAGTGCGACTCCGACTCACGACTCCGACTCCTACTCTAACCGTGATGCGAAATGAATGAAACGTAAAATTATTTCTCTTTTGTGTAGAAACATCTTTATTAAACGAATTATGGGAATCCCCGCGAAATGTGCATAAGAAAAACATGAGTGTTATGGTAGGAATTAAAGGCAGGCCGATAAAGAAGTTTCTACACAAAAGAGAAATAATTTTACGTCACAATTTTTCTAATACATACTAGTATTTATGCACTATAGCAACACTTATTCTGTACAATGTTGAAAATATTTCAGCGTTGATGGTTAAAAAATTCTGATATTAAAATTATTGGCAATTCCCGTCATTAACATTTTTTAGCATGAGTAAATTATTTAAAAAATCATACATCTTTTTCAACTAGATCAATAACTGAGTATAAGTTTTACTAATGTAATTTAGACTTTTTCCCGCACGTATAAAAAATATACTTAAATAGTAAAGTACTTGAATCAACTATTTCTCATAAAATAAATTAAAATCTACTTATTCATATTGATCTGCAAAATATTGCATCGCCAATTTTGAAGAATTTTTATTATGGAAAATATTAGAAATTTTTTATGCCGAAACAATTTTGGAGTCGGAGTCGCGCGTTTTTTTGGGTACTGCGACTCCGACTCCGACTCCGGTACAAAAACCTCAACTCCGACTCTTCAACTCCGACTCCGACTCCACAGCCCTGGTTCACAATAATGATTTCTTGATACATTTTTGTAAATACATTTTGTCATAAAGAGCAGAACTAACATCTATTCTTATTCTTATTTATCGCTGTTGGAATGACTTATCGTTTATTTAGTTTTATAGTAGGTAATCTGTTAGATTGATAAGTAATCTGTTAGTAATATGAAGGATTGCATGTGTACAAAAATTTGCACCTAAACTGCTACATACTGTATAATCTTAGAGAATTTTGTTTGATTCTGGTTATTAAAAATATAATGACTTTATATACATATGTATATGAACTTAAAAGTTACGAGGGTTGACCCAAAATTAGCCGACTGTATTTTGAAAACCTTATGAAAAATGCTTCAAGGCGCCGCACAATGTTGTCATTTCATATAACGAGCGGCCAAAAATATAAAGAGTTATTGTAAAAAGTTGAAATTTGGATTGTAAAAAATTGGTAAATGGTAACCAAATATAAAATTTGAAAAATTTATGTGAAATGATTCGCATCCTTCCCATATATCCTGAAATGAAAAAATATCATAGAGTATGCTAACTTTTAATAAATCGACTCTGAATATTAATGATGCCACATTATAGTGCTCAAAAATGCAAAACGTTTTGCATAAATCATCGCTGGTTTTGTCATTTCATTTCATAATTTTTTTGTTTTTGCCTCCCCACATAAAAATGTTATATATGTTTTTAAATTAAAATAAATTTAAAAAAGGACTTAATTAAAAAAAAGACAGTGAATTAAAAAAAAAAAACAAAATTATTCAACATTAAACTCCTGTTTTTCACAAGGTGACAAACTTTTGGCAGCTCGGTAACAAGAGTTTAGCAAATCGTTAGCCAGAGTTTGGTTGGTCTATTATTAATGAACTTTATTATAACTTCATGCCAAATTTTCGTTAAGAATACGACTGTAAAAGTTTTGTCCAAGTTTTATCAAAATCAGAGAAAAAATCTCCTTGTTCCAAAAATTAAAAAAAGTGAAAAATCAATTCAACAATTAAAAAATCACGTATTTTCATATGAGCTGATACTAATAAAATGCAATAAGTTTGAAAGTTGCAACTAGGTGCACCTATAGTTATGTTTTTCTATTCTACGTACTTGTGTAGTTAAATCATATAAAAAGTTCTGCGGGATATACCTATCGAGACTTTTTTTTTAAGCTTGTCAAAAATTGTTATTTTGCAGAAAAATTATTTCTGTTTATTATTGTCTTTATTATTACGGTATTCCTATTGTCATTAATATTTCAAAATTAAAATAGCGTCACCATATTAAAATTATATAAGACTTAATAATTTAGTAAAAAAAATTTTATGTAAATCGATTTTAATTTACTTTTTTTAAAATTGGCACATGCCAATTTTACATATTTTAAAAAGAATTATTGAACTTGTTTAATAACATTTTTATTTAATTCTTTTCTAATTTTCTTAGTCAGAGTGTATACTATTACATAGCATCAAAATATTTTCGGGTTTCAAGCACTCCATGTTATTATTTTTGGACGCTTCACAACACTGTGCGCCTCGTTGTTTAGTATTTTTATTTTGGAACCACAAAAATAAAAAGTCTAAGTGAATTTGCAAACATGGAAAGTATTATCATCATTATGTTATTCAATATTTTCATTTGAATAGTCTGTCTAAGTAATGTTAAAGCCCAGATAATTAGAAAGATGTACCATTCGCGTGTGTCGTGCTGATGTTTCAAGAGTGCTTGGTAATGATTCATAGTAATAAAGCCGAGTTTTTGCGTCGATTCGTAAACATTTAAATGATACATCAATCCACCACTTCACACTTGAGGCAAAGGCACAGTCAACGCAGTGTATTGGAACAGCAGTATCTTAAAAATAGTGAATACAGTTAATGCGCGTGTTAACAATCTATGGCGAGTATTACGCTTACTTATTGCAGAGTTTAAGTGATGAAATTAAGGAAAAAAGACCACATTTGGCGAAAAATTATGTGTTCTTTGATTTAGACAATGCACTTGTTTGCTCAACCATTATTGTGATGGCTAAAACTGCTAGATTTAGCTCCATAGAATTATGTTCTTTTTTTTACCTTGAAAAATGGACCATTGAAAAAAGATTTGCGAACAATGAGCTACAGTTTTTTCTACATAGGGTTTCGAGCTGTTTAATATCGCTGAAAAAAGTGTATCGAGTAAAAGAGAGAGAAAAAATAATAATTTCCCAAGTTTATTGTTTTTTTGTTAGGTTGGCTAATTATGAGAACACCCTCGTGCTACTTAAGCTAATATGTTATTATAAAATATCTTCCATTATCAAACTTGAGATAATAAATGAATGTTATAGAATTGGAATTCAACTGGAAAAATAGTTTTAAGTTTAACAGATTACATATAGAGTAGAATCAAAAGAATCAACAGGGTGAAAATTATTTTTTTTAATCGATGCAAGTTAAATAAAGGTTTTGTTATTTTTTTTGGCAAACTGGCACTAACGCTTCAATATGTGATAATTTTTGAATGCTTTTTGGTATAAATCAGCAATTACGCATGCAATGATATATGTAAAGCAGGAGACAGAAAAATACACCTACACTTACAAACAGTATTTCTCTATGCAGTACATACAAAAATTGTTTTAACAGCTGTAAAAGAATGTTTATGTTTTGGAATGTTTAGAGGTCAATTAAAACTTACCAGGTCCATAGAAACGTTTTCCTTTAGTAACATCAAAAACATTGCCGTTTACTGCCACCAAAACTCTACCATCTGGTTGCGTGCCATCGTATTGACGTAGTTCGGGTATGGTAAAAATCTCTGCGTAATTTAGGCAGCTCTGGTTCTGGTGGCCTTTGTGATCCAACACTGGGCACTTCGATTCTATCCTTAATAATTTTATAGACCAAAAATGCAATAATAGCTACCAGGGCGAGATTCATTGGGCTATAGAAAATCTCCTGTATGATGGCCATAAACATGGATGTAGGCGCGGACTCTTCAACTGAGCCGGCATTTGTGTCCACCGTATCAGCAGTCATGGTTTAAACTGTATATTTGTGTGGATATTTTTCTAAAGGCCGGTTAAATAAAATGATGACTATACAAAATGTATATTCTTCGTTTTTCTTACTCAACGTGTACTCTGTGCTTTCTGCCAGTAATTATATTAGTACACACACTCAAACGAAGAGCAATTTACATATATTTCACAGGTACAAATTTTAAACCTTTTCTGATTTCAATAAATATGAAAACAACATAAAAAGTGTATAATAAAACTGAAATTTCTTTTCTCGGTCTTTCGAACTTTGATCTTTTTGTAGTTGTATTTTCTTTCAAATTTTAATGTATGTAGTGTGTTTCTATTTTACACTTTCCTCGCTATCACCGCTTTACTTATTAACTCCACCGTCATTCAGTAGTAAGTTACCCAAAATTCTTTAACTGGTGCCGGTCGTTTATATTTATTCTAGCCTTAACTTTATGAATAAGTTTTATAATTTTATTTGCGTTTCTTTTTTTCACGCGTTCACAAACGCTTACAAAACAAAAGTCAGAGCAAGTTGGAAAAATACAATACGAAATTGAACAAGTTGACTTTTTCTGATGTTGATTTCAGAGCATTCTTTTTGTTACTGTAGTCTTAGGGATGATAATTTAGCGATAAGATAGTGCGATATCAACTTGTAATACGTGTGTTTTTGTTATTTGACTAATTATTGTCATTTCAGCAATTATTGCATTAGACGATGTTTTAAATAAACAATTTTATTAAATTTTTCTAAATGGTTCATGAAGTAATGGAACACAACTGGGACGAGCGGCGAATTTTTGGCCGCGAATATTCGTCGCCCAAAGTAAAACATATTGGCGTATATGAAAAGACACACAATAATAGCGTCCGGCGAAATTCGTCATACGCGGCGACTTTGCAAAAGTCTTATGCTAGGAACACAAGTGGGACGAACGACGAATTTCGCCCAACACGACGAATTTTTCCGTAAAAATTCGCTGAGTAAATTCGTCGTATGAAGCACAATAACGACGAATATTCGCGGCCAAAAATTCGTCGTTCGCCCCAGTTGTGTTCCTAGCATTATTTCTATTTCATTCGCCGGCGAACGACGAACAAATCAGTTCCAGGTGACCATACTTGATATTAATAATTGTTTTTTTTTATTGTATACTATATAAAATAAATATATAAAGTATTTTGATATAAAAATAGTTTTAAGTTGTGTTTTAATTATATTTATCTCTCTTTGCACAAACAGCAATTAACTGTCTCAATTATACAAGCTGCTAGTTATGTGTTGTTATTGTGTTTCATACGACGAATTTACTCAGCGAATTTTAGCTGAAAAATTCGCCGTGTTGGGCGAAATTCGTCGTTCGTCCCAGTTGTGTTCCTAGCATAAGTTCTATTTGCTTAAAGATATTTGTTATCGATAGCTTATAAGCTACAAATCAGAGTTGCCAGGTTAGGATGTTTCCCCCAGATTTAGGTGGTTTTATTTCATTTAGGGGTACAAATTCTTAGGTGGAAAATCTAGGGGAAATAGATATCACGGGAAAATAGCTCATTTATCATAATTGAATATAATAACTTAACCTAACGTTTACATTTGCCAGTACTGGCAAGACAGTAAGAAAATACATATTAGTTGCCAAAAACACTACTTGCTGTCTTCGTGACGCAGGCGTCCAGACAGTAGTTCAGACAGTTCACTTTTAAGAAAATGTCTAACGTGAATGTTGCAGCGCAAGTTCAAGCTAAATGTGTTTTATATGAACTTAACAAATTCAAAATAGCATTTAACAACTATTTTTTTGTGAACATAGATAACCCTTAAATAAAACATGCAAAACCAAAGCATAATTTATTAATTTTCTTTTAATTTGTTGTTTTTTTTTTTGCTTTTGCGAACAAAACTTCAAATTACTGTCAGCAAACGTCAAATTACTGTCCATTTTACTGTCTGAAAAATTTGCAAGACAGTTGGAAAAGTGTACATGTATTAGTGCAAAAGTTTGCATGTATTGCAACTGTCTTGCCAGTACTGGATATGTAAACACCGTGTAAAGTACCATGTTTTGCAGCTGCTTCAGTTTGTCTTAGTTGTAGAAAGAAACCTTAAAAAAAATTGTTGGGTCAATAAAATGTTAAACACTTTGCATTTGCTGCTTTATTTAGGTAATTATATTAGTACGTAAATTAAAGCTGAGCCAAGTTAAATTAATTGAAAGGAAATTTTTATTTAAACTTTTACATATAGTGTTTTTTTTAAAAAACGTTAAATTTGGGTGGCTTTTAAATTTTTTTGGGGAGAAGAAAAAAAATTACCTGACAGCACTGCTACAAATCAGAGCTGCTAACTTTTTGTGATTACTTTTGAGTTGTCAGAGCTGGAAACTTAAATTTATTCCGAAATAAAATAATCGAGCCCTATTTGCGATTATATCATAAGCGGTAATTTATCGAAATTTAGCTTTTTTCTTGCAAATATGTTTTAAGTACTCGTAATGCCATGTTTCTACGACGATTTGAATCACCTGATTCGATCTCTTAATCATGTTAATGAATCATGGCGTTTACATGACTTATCTACTTGCTCCGATTTTACAGTTGTCTACTTGCTTCGATTTGACAGTTGTCTTTAATAAACAAATCAGCGTTGACTACATTGAATTTTCAAAACGCACCAAAATAGAGAAAGAAATGTTATTTTATTTTGTTTTCGTTTTAAGCAAGGTTATGCAGTTTTTGGTTGGGCCTTTACTCTAACTGCCTGTTTTTAGAACAGGAGCCCAAAACTCATTCGTTTAACTTACTTTCAAAACAACAAAAAATTTTGAAATTTTGTTTTAAGTTCCAATCACAGGCAGTAAGTTAACTTTTCTGACCATATTAATAAAAAATGTCAACAAATCAGGGCAACACATCACAAATCAGATTAGATTTTAAGCAGAAAGTGATACTTTTGAAGCAACCATCTCAAAACTAAAAATTAAAAAAATAAACAAATTGGCTTGTATTCATTTGTATTAGATAACAAAATATTTTTAAGTACATAAATTCTATACAAATTTTTTTAAAAAGAAATCAACGATTAGTAGTAAGAATTCAAAATAAACAATAGTCATTTATCAATTCTTTTATTAAAATATATTTAAAAAAAAAATTTCAGACGTTTAATATTTTCATATTAAAAATATAACAATAAAACAGCCTTTGATAATTAAATATATTACAATTAGACATATTAAAAAAAAAACAAAAAACCTAATAACAAAAAGATGATACATTTTCGTACATTAATTTAATAAATTCTGTTTAAATCTTTTTGAAAAGAGATCAAAAATTTATAATAAGTATTCCAAATTAATAAAGCTAATATTTTCATGATTATAAAAATATCAACAAGCACCAAAAATGGTAAAAAACGCACCGAGTTGACAACGCTGACACAAATGATTTATTCAGCTAGTTCAGATAAACTTTTGATAAATATTAGAGAGGAGAGGAATTTTTCCTGCTACGCAAGTAGATTCAATATGAATCACTGATGTGATTTGTGGTACAATTGTACTAAATTTGGTACAATCGAAAATACAATTAAAAAAAAAACAAATACCCACGAATTTTATCATTTCTTTGAAGTGGATTAACTCACTTTTCTTTTTAATAAAAAAACTTCTAATTACATATCTCAAGCCCTTACGAAAAATTACCAAAAACTTCACTATTTTTAATTTATGTTCATGATGTAATACTAGAATATTAATTACATACATACATAAGTATATGTACTCGTATCGCTGTAGTAAGCCTTAAAAAAAATTGTTGGGTCAATAAAATGTTAAACACTTTGCATTTGCTGCTTTATTTAGGTAATTATATTAGTACGTAAATTAAAGCTGAGCCAAGTTAAATTAATTGAAAGGAAATTTTTATTTAAACTTTTACATATAGTGGTTTTTTTAAAATACGTTAAATTTGGGTGGCTTTTAAATTTTTTTGGGGAGAAGAAAAAAAATTACCTGACAGCACTGCTACAAATCAGAGCTGCTAACTTTTTGTGATTACGAAACTTTTGAGTTGTCAGAGCTGGAAACTTAATTTTATTCCGAAATAAAATAATCGAGCCCTATTTGCGATTATATCATAAGCGGTAATTTATCGAAATTTAGCTTTTTTCTTGCAAATATGTTTTAAGTACTCGTAATGCCATGTTTCCACGACGATTTGAATCACCTGATTCGATCTCTTAATCATGTTAATGAATCATGGCGTTTACACGACTTATCTACTTGCTCCGATTTTACAATTGTCTACTTGCTTCGATTTGACAGTTGTCTTTAATAAACAAATCAGCGTTGTCTACATTGAATTTTCAAAACGCACCAAAATAGAGAAAGAAATGCGACATTTAAAAAAAATGCAGCAAGTTTATACTCTTTTTTTATTTTAAACGTTTATTGAATTAATTTTGCAAAATATTTCTATATTAAAAATACGGTATAATCGCGAAAAAGTTAATCTCACCAAATGTTAGCGACCCTATGCTGCTCTAACAAGTTAAAGACCGAACAATAATGTGCTTAAGTTGGTTTAAGCAACTGTTCGAATACATGTTAATCATATGAGTAAAACCATATTGAACCATATTCTTGTTAAGTTTTATGGACTGTTATTTGCTTAAACAAAGTGCGAAACTGATCGCACGTTCCGTGCGGAATCAAATGTTATTTTATTTTGTTTTCGTTTTAAGCAAGGTTATGCAGTTTTTGGTTGGGCCTTTACTCTAACTGCCTGTTTTTAGAACACGAGCCCAAACCTCATTCGTTTAACTTACTTTCAAAACAACAAACAATTTTGAAATTTTGTTTTAAGTTCCAATCACAGGCAGTAAGTTAACTTTTCTGACCGTATTAATAAAAAATGTCAACAAATCAGGGCAACACATCACAAATCAGATTAGATTTTAAGCAGAAAGTGATACTTTTGAAGCAACCATCTCAAAACTAAAAATGAAAAAATAAACAAATTGGCTTGTATTCATTTGTATTAAATAACAAAATATTTTTAAGTACATAAATTCTATACAAATTTTTTTAAAAAGAAATCAACGATTAGTAGTAAGAATTCAAAATTAACAATAGTCATTTATCAATTCTTTTATTAAAATATATTTAAAAAAAAATTTTCAGACGTTTAGAATTTTCATATTAAAAATATAACAATAAAACAGCCTTTGATAATTAAATATATTACAATTAGACATATTAAAAAAAACAAAAAACCTAATAACAAAAAGATGATACATTTTCGTACATTAATTTAATAAATTCTGTTTAAATCTTTTTGAAAAGAGATCAAAAATTTATAATAAGTATTCTAAATTAATAAAGCTAATATTTTCATGATTATAAAAATATCAACAAGCACCAAAAATGGTAAAAAACGCACCGAGTTGACAACGCTGACACAAATGATTTATTCAGCTAGTTCAGATAAACTTTTGATAAATATTAGAGAGGAGAGGAATTTTTCCTGCTACGCAAGTAGATTCAATATGAATCACTGATGTGATTTGTGGTACAATTGTACTAAATTTGGTACAATCGAAAATACAATTAAAAAAAAAAAACAAATACCCACGAATTTTATCATTTCTTTGAAGTGGATTAACTCACTTTTCTTTTTAATAAAAAAACTTCTAATTACATACATATCTCTAGCCCTAACGAAAAATTACCAAATACTTCACTATTTTTAATTTATGTTCATGATGTAATACTAGAATATTAATTACATACATACATAAGTATTTGTACTCGTATCGCTGTAGGAAGCCTGGGATCAAGTGTCTCCTAATCGCCACTTTTGTCGATTGTTTTGGTTACAGTGTCAAGGAAGCGTCTTTTGTCTGCCTTTGACAAAAAAAGTGAAATAGAGAAATGTTTGCTTCTTAATTTTTTATACCCCACAATAGTGGAGAGGGTATTATGTGTTTGTGCTGATGTGGTAACACTAAAATATATTGGTCATGCCGATCGACTTAATATTACTTTCTAAGTCGATTTAACGATGTCACTTTATCCGACAGGCTGGCAGACTGGCTGGTCGTCTGGCCATGTAATACTGTGTGCAGAGCACATATCGTAATTTTGAAACTAATATATTGCAAATTTGTACGTAGGTTTCAAGTCAGCCTAGAGAGAATCGGTCCATAGTTTCACATGGCCCCCATACAAACTTTTTTTCGGTATAGTGTCTGTGCCTATAAACCTGCTAAAATTAACCATAGGTTCGATATACATAAGTCCACTTCCTAAAATCACTTGAGGGTAACAAATCTCATATAGATTTTACATGAATCATAACATAATTTTGTTCTGGCGGGTCCACGATTGCCCATGGGTATCAAATTGGATATACTCTCGATCAAATGGTCGGGCTTGACCGACAGTATTTTCTTACTTGTTTTATTAAATAAAAAGGTATTTTTTTTTAGCCAAAATTCGGTACAATGTTGCCGTTGAGACGGTACAATTTAAGATTTGTCAAATCCCAACAGTGATGTGGATCTACTTGATTGGATCTCAAACTTTTGTATGGCAAATTATTTGCTTCGCCTCATGATTAGGTTGAGAAGCAGTGTGGCCAGATCGTAAAAAAAATTTACAGCTAAATCTGTCATTAAACATGGCCAAAATATGCTAAAAATGATTTTAAAAAATGCTAAATTTTTTTTTAAAGATTTTTGCTTAAATTTATTACCAATATGAAATTTCGAAACTAAATACATTTTAGTGACTTATTTTTTAACGAAATTAAATAAATGGTTATATTTAAACAAGTAGGTAGATTTTGGTAAAGCTAAATACACATAAATATGAAGCACAGGTGGTTGAGATTAAATTTAAAATTTAGGGACCCGCAAACCGCTGGTACATGATAAATTTAAACGATTTATTTCTATGATATACACATTTTTTGGATCATTTTATTTTTTACAGTTTAAGAAAAGTATTAAAATGATTATTGTTTTTATCAGTTTAGAGAAAGAAATGTGTTCAAATATTTACCTTTAAGAATTTGTATCTTAATACAAAGTAAAATTGTCTTATACTTTTACATATGTATATCGTAAATCAAAGGGCAAAAAATATTTACAATCAATATGATAAGGGCATTTCTGATATTCCCTGAATATTCTATTTTTTAACAAGAACCTGTCTTGTTGATGTTTCTTAACATGAGAATTATCCCTTTTCATACGAAATTATTTTAAATACAACTACTTTCAGTTAAAATTTATTATAATCTATATACTTTCCTTTTCTGTATGTCAACCGATTTGAGCAAAAAATACACCATTTGAAAGGTATTTACTTACGTAAGCGCACAATATATATCGCTATAATATTGAACTTATAACATAAAATTATAGACGCAGGGTTTTTGAATTTTCGTTAATATTGGGACTGAAACATAAAATTAAACATGCATCTGAGTTAATAAGAATCTGTAAGGGGGAGATTTTGGTATGTTTCCTTCTACAACTGGTACTTTTATTTGATTTTCGTTAATAGTGGGCCTAGGAATATACCATTAAATATGCAATGTCCTGAGTGGGTGAGAATTTATAAAAAGAAATCGTGTGGAGCATTTTGTTCTTCGACTGGTATTTTTTGAATTTTCGTTAGTATTAGACCTATAAACATAAAATTAAACATTCAAGGTTCTAAGTAAAAGAAAATCTGTTAGAGACATATTTTTGGTACTTTTTCGGTCTTTAACTGGTGCTTTTGGAATTTGTATTAATACTGGACCTATAAACATCAAATTCAACATGCAGAGTCTAGAGAGATTGAGAAACTATATAAGGAGACTTTTTAGTACTTTCTTGATTTTCAATTGGTTCTTTTTGATTTTTTTTATATTATTGAACTTACAAAACAAAATTAAACATTTGCGAACCTGAGACCGGCGGTTGGTCCCTCGACAAATCGATCCACTAAGGCGAAAATAAACAAATGCGCTTGTATTCTTCATATTTGCATAAATAATTATGGTCGAATTTCGACCACTTGGCAAATACTAGTATATACAAATTTAAGTAAAATCAATAAAACTATTCGTCCAAAGTTTTAAAATAAATAATGCTAAAAAAAGCTAAAGACATTTTCTAAAAATTCTAAATAAAATGCCAAGTGCTAAATGAAAATATTGCAGCTAAATAAAAAATTTTAATGCTAAATTTAGCTGCAAAAATGCCAAAATGTCCACACTGTTGAGAAGCCTGAATAGAGAGCGAAGCACGTACCGTTGAAACATAGCATTACATAGCGAACAAATTAATAGCCTTGGAATTTGGACCGTTGCGGAGAAAAAGCATTATGAATTTCTGTAGAAAGCAACAACAAAATTAAAAAAATATTTTTGACTTGTTTTTGCTTTCAATGTAATTTTTGGCGTTGCGTAGTTTTTCACACAATTAGGCCCAGAACAGACGGTGAAAGCAAATACAACGAAACTGCAACTTCCAGTTATTTTTGAGTTAACTATATACGTGATTTGTAGTTACATACCTAATAATAGCCACCGTTTTTCCGTACGACCAGTTGTGGCAATTTTGCAGCTAAATTTAGCATTACAAATTATTTAGCTGCAAAATTTTTAATTAGCACTTGGCATTTTATTTAGCATTTTTGGAAAATGTTTTTAGCTTTTTTAGCATTATTTATTTAAAAAATTTGGATGAATAGTTTTATTGATTTTACTTAAAAAAAATTTATAAATTATAATATATTTTGACTAAAAATAGTTGTACCAAAATGAATTTCGTATGAAAATGGATAATTCTTATATTCTGAAACATCTTACCTGTCTTGTTAAAAAAATAGAATATTCAGGGAATACATATTAGAAATGCCCTTATCATGTTGATTGTAAATATTATTTATTTATAAATATTATTACGATATAAAAGTACAAGGAAATGTCACTTTGTATTTCGATAAAAATTCAATAGTGTAAATAAATTGTTTGCTCTAAACTGCTGAAGAAATAATAAAATGATTTAAATATCTTGTATATCATAGAAATAAATCGTTTAAGTTTTTTATATATCAGAGGGTTGAAGGCCCAATAAATTTAACATTTAATCTTAGCCCCTTGTGCTACATATTTATATGTATCACATGCTTTAAGATAATCTAGCCATTTGCTTACATATAACCATTAATTTCAATTTCGTTCAAAAATAAGTTACTAAAATGTATTTAGTTTCGAATAAAATGTCATACTGGTAATACATTTTTAACAAATATCTTTAAAAAGTTTTAGCATTATTTTAAGCATTTTTTAAAATAAATTTTAGCATTTTTGCCATGTTTAATGCCAGATTTAGCTGTAAAATTTTTTTGGTCCTGACCACATTGGTTGACAGCAGCTTCGGCCAAGGTTGCCAACTCGGCAGTTCAAAAAAAGGCTAAAATTGAAACAAAAATAGCTAGAATTTTTAAAATTATTACATGTTTGAATTTCGAAAAAGAAAAAAATTTGTATTTTTTTGGATAAGTTACGAATGTAAAACAGTTTTTATTTCTATGTTTATTGGCTTTAATTGAAAAGTAATGGTTTAATTTGAATTCTTGTTCAGAACAAAATGAACTGCGATGCAACTTTTTTCTTTTTGTACATAAAAATTTAATTGAGCTACCACATAATATTGTTACGAAAGTAGATTTGTCTAAGAATTATTTATGGTTTTAGTTATAAGTTATCTTGTAAATTATAGTTCTATGTCATATTAGTGACTATTTTTATGAACGCCACTGTAACTAAATATTCTAGCAATTGTAATTGTAGACCTTATTATTTTAAAATAATTCGAACACAATTTTCTAGAAACTACTAGACGGTTCTTTAATCAACTAGGAATAGTTTTGAACTATAAATACAGGCTAACTCATAAAAGTTTAGTTTAGTTTGATTGGAGACATTAAACGGTTCAAATCGATACTTACAATAGTGGTTAAATTTTGTAAATAATTTTTGATAATAAATTTGCATGTGCCCGGCAAATAAAAAACTGAAATGGCAAGCTGCTTAAGCAACTTGTTTTTTTTTAATTTTGTTTTTTTTTCTATCCTCTTACAACTACTATTCGTGTTGAAAAAAACCCAGCCAATTGTAGGGGAATGTAAGAAAGAAAAATCGACGGTTTATTGTTGTGTCTTTGTTAATGCTTTGATATTGTTACATGCAAGACCTGAGTGTTTAAAATTCTTATTCACTTTATGGTCTTACTTGTATAATATTTTTAGCTTTTCTAAAGTGTTTGGAAAAAGTTTCCTGACGAGCTGGCCTAAGCAACCAGCGAAAAGCGCATAGAAACTAGCTTTCCCACAACAATAAATGTCAGTGTTTTCATTCAAAAATTGGGATTATTAGCACATCATTAATAAGTAAACATTATTTTCAATAAAGTTTGTTAAGTTGAATTCGTGTGTGTATCAATTTTGATTTGCAATTAAAAGAACTCAAAGGTTTATTAGAAAGGGAATAAACCTTAACACGTTTTATTAAGTAAAAACGTAACAATTGGTGTCAAAAGTGAAATTGAAATAAAAAAAAAAAATTAAAAAAAATTGATAAGCAATGAAATTCGATGAGCTTAAAGTTGAGCAGCTTAAGAAGGAGTTGGGCAAGTTGGATCTGCCGACTGCAGGAAATAAAAGCTGAGCTGCAGAGAAGATTAATCGATGAATTTAAGCGACGCAATATTGACATCGCAGCTTATGAATTTGACGAAAAAGAAGAAATAGAAGTTGCTACCCGTGCAGTAACAAGCAATATGGATCTTAGCACAATGTTTGCTGCTATGATGGAGAAGATAAAAAAAATGTCTGCAGAAACTTCTAGAAAAATGGAAGAAAATTCTAAAAACATGGAGAGAATGGTAAAAGAAAACTCAAACGAACGACAGAAACTTCTAGAAAAATGGAAGAAAATTCTAGAAGCATGGAGAAAATGGTGAAAGAGAGCTGGGCAGAAAATTCAAGAAGCATGGAGAAAATGGTTAAGGAAAATTCAAGCACAATTCTTGCCGAAATTCAAGAAAATTCGAGGGTAACGAACGAGAAACTCCAGGCTACTAATGAAAAACTTGAGAAGCTTCAAGAAATTTCTACTGCTATAAATGAAAGAGTAGACGATATGGAGATAGAATTCAGCCAGAAGATGCTTGATGTAAAAACTCAAGTCACGGATGTAAAAACACAAGTAACGATTTTTGATGGAAAGCTACATCATTTGGAAGAAAAAGTAAATAGTCTTCAATACCAAGAGGGAGCGGTGCGAGTTTTTCCAGAAGTATCGAATAGAATAAGACCTCCAAGTTTTGACGGCAGCTCACCATTGAATGTGTCAAGTTCCAGTTTGACACAGTTGCCAACAAAAATGCATGGAACAATGAAGAAAAAGCCATAGAGTTGATTCTGGCTTTGAAAGGAACTGCAGCTGAAATTCTAGAAAGTGTACCAGTAAGTTGCAGAAACAATTATGATGACATTATGGTAGCACTGCAACGTAAGTATGGTGGTGAGCACAGAAAGGAAATATTCAGAATGGAATTACGGGGCAGAGTACAAAAGGCAAACGAGACGCTACAGGATTTCGCACTAGAGATCGAGCGTTTAGTGCAGCTTACTTATCCAGGTGAAAGTCATCCATTGTTAGATCACTTTAAGACCGAAGCATTTGAAAATGGTATACGATATGCTGATGTAAAACTCGCGGTATGTGCATCATAGAAATCATCATTTGCGGAAACGGTATCATTTGTCCTAGCCCAGAAACCGCCAGGATAATTTCAAGGCCGCAAGCGTATAAGGTACGAAAGCTTGATTTCTCTGCTGAGGGCGAAGGAGATATATGTTAAAGGAAATGAGAAGCATGAAGGAGGCAGTTTTGCAAGCTTTGGGCGACAAACAAAATAAAACCAAAGCAAAATAAAATGATATAACTGTGGTAAGACTGGTCATATTCAAAGAAACTGCAAGTCACCATGAAAACGATCCCGATCTGCTTCGCAGCAAAGAGACAACCAAAGAGCTTATCGACATTTATCACAAGAGTCGCCGCTGAGGCTAAGAAGAGCTAGCATAGCGGAGGAAGCATCTGAAGGTTCCACGATTAATCTAGTAGTGAAAATGACCAACAAGAATATTACGACCTGTGGGTATATCAATGGTGAAATCCGCATTTTGACTATCGACACTGGTGCGGGGCATTCCATTATAAGGGCTAACTTGGTAAGGGGATATGTCGAACCACTAAGCAGGGTAAGCTTGAGAACAGCTACGGGAGAGCCTGTCATTGTTTATGGCAAAGCAAGAGTGGAAATAAGAATGGGCGATATGATCGTTTTTGATGAATTTATTGTTGCTGAAATTCTGGACGAGGTCATAATTGTAGCAGATTTTATGATTCGTCAAAACATAAGTTTAGATATGGGACGACAAATAATGAATTGGTATGGTCTAGAAGTACCCCTTAACGTTGGGAACGGAAGTGATGCTCTTGTAAGACAGCTAGTAACTTGTAATCGTAAGAAATTGTCATCCCAGAAAGACGATAAAAAACGTGGTGAGCCGTGCACACACTCAAGACGGCCAAGTAAATATATGAGAAAGAAATGCATGGAGGCTGAAAACAAGAACTTCACCAATGCGATTAGCTTATTACATGTGGAGCCTAGCGAAGACTGGTTAACGGCGCTGAAAAATGATCCCATATTGGTGCGAATTATAAAGGCTAAGAAAGAAGGTAAAATTCCGACTCATAAAGAAATCAAATTGGAGGGTCCACTGATGGAAGCGTATTGGGCGCAGTGGAATAGTCTGAGGGTGGCAAATGATTGCCTATACCGCACATGGGAAAGTACTGATGGAAAATCGGCTAAAAACCTTATTGTAGTACCGTCTTCAAAAGTATGCGAAGTCGTGAAGAGATTCCACAACGGTACTAATGGTGGACATCTAAGCGAAACAAAAACCATAAAGAAGTTAAAAGAAAGCTACTATTGGGTCGGTTGCAAGCAAGCCGTGATTGATTGCATAATAAAATGCCAACAGTGTGTTGCGGTCAGGGGTCCAATTAGAGAGAGTATAATATCGCCACAGCAGTACAACTTTGGTGAACAATCCGAACTAGCGGATAGTAAGAGCTCTTCCCAAGAGCAGAAAAACGAGTTAAGACGGAGCCGTGTCAATTCATCAAATGACAAGAAGTCGAACGAGCGGCAAATTCGGAAGGCTTTACAGAAGGCCAGTTGGTTTTACTTTTTAATCCACAACGCAAGAAAGGATTATCTCCCAAGTTGCAGACTCATTGGGATTGACCATATATGGTGATAAAGAAACTGAATGACGTGGTGTATCGAATTCAGAAATATAAGAGTCCAAGATCAAAAATGAAGGTGGTACATTTAGAACGACTAGCCCATTATGGAAACGGAGAATCTGAGCCTATTCGGGACGAACAGGCTTAAGTGGAGGGCAGTGTTACGAAAATAGATTTGTCTAAGAATTATTTATGGTTTTAGTTATAAGTTATCTTGTAAATTATAGTTTTATGTCATATAAGTTACTATTTTTATGAACGCCACTGTAACTAAATATTCTAGCAATTGTAATTGTAGACTTTATTATTTTAAAATAATTCGAACACAATTTTCTAGAAACTACTAAACGGTTCTTTAATCAACTAGGAATAAAGGGTGTTTTTTAAGCCCGATAGAACTTGAAATTGTAAAAAATAACACAAAAAATTAAATTGTAATCAAAATTTTTTTTTTATTCGAAAGATCAATACGTGACATTAACATTTGAAAATGATTTCGGGCATATGGGCACCGCGGCTGTTCTTGACGAAGCGCATTCTGGACGTCCAATTTTGGGCCACTTTTTCGAGCACTGCTGGCCGTATGTCACGAATAACACGAACAATGCTGGCCTCCAAGGCCTCAATTGTTGCTGGTTTATCAGCATAAACCAGTGACTTCACGATGCCCCACAGGATATAATCGAGAGGTGTCAAATCGCACGACCTTGGAGGCCAATTGACAGGTCCATTTCTCGAAATCAACTTATCGCCAAATTTTGATTTCAATAAGTCGATGGTTGCGTTCGCCGTATGGCACGTAGCGCCATCCTGTTGAAACCACATCTCCTCCGGATCAATGTCATCCATATTTTCAAACAAAAAATCATTGATCATGGTGCGGTAACGATCTCCATTTACCGTAACGCGAGTTCCGGCCTCATTTTTGAAGAAATAAGGTCCGATGATGCCACCAGCGTGAAAACCGCACCAAACGGTGCATTTTTCTGGATGTAATGGAGTCTGTAGGGTCTCTTGTGGATTGGTCTCGCTCCATATGCGGCAATTTTGCTTATTAACAAACCCGTTAAGCCAAAAATGCGCCTCATCGCTGAACACAATTTTGCGAACATAAGTTGCGCGAATCGACGACTGATTTTCAAAGTAAATTTGGATAATTTCGTAGCGTTGTTCAAGCGTGAGTCTACTCATGATGATTTGTCAGAGTATACTGAAACGATAAAAAAAAATATTTCATCAAAATTTAATTTTTTGTGTTACTTTTTACAATTTAAAGTTCTATCTAGCTTAAAAAAACACCCTTTATAAATACATGCTAACTCATAAAAGTTTAGTTTAGTTTGATTGGAGACATTAAACGGTTCAACGGTTCATTATTTTCAATAAAGTTTATTAAGTTGAATTCGTGTGTGTATCAATTTTGATTTGCAATTAAAAGAACTCAAAGGTTTATTAGAAAGGGAATAAACCTTAACGCGTTTTATTAAGTAAAAGAGTAACAATATAGTGCTTTAGTGCAACAATTGTTTTTTTGCTGAATAATTAAATAAAAAATAAATATAATTAAAAATAATAAAATTACTTTCCTTTTTTCGTCCATTTTCTTAACACACTTTTAGAAAACAATTCAATATAAGTGGTTTGCTAGTTGTGCTGCCTGTTTGTATAATTGTTTACATTTCTTAACCATATGGTAGCTTTGGTTTTCCGGGCAAATTTTTCGAAATAGGTGGGTGAATCGTTCTGAAGAACACTCTCAGTAAAAAAATTATTCTTCGGACAAATATAGTTCGGAACGCATGTATGAATCCACGATTAGTTAAGGAGTTATGAAGTTAGCGAATTTACTCGTTTTTACGGTATTTATCCCTTAAACATTCAAACATACCACATGAAAATAGTTTCATGCGAGTCGCTATGCACTAAATTTGTTTACTAACACTCACAATTTTCGTACTATTAGGCAATTTCTTCAATTTTTAGTGGATCGATTTACCGAGGGATCAGCATCCGGTTCAAATTTCAACCTTATAACTCACGGCGTTAAGGCTGTGCGAAGATGAATCTGTCAGTCCGTAACGTTGAAATTTTATATACCTATATACATAGGTTATACATACTTTTATTGTTAACAAAGGGTTTTTTTTTAACTTTTATTATTGATGAAAACCCGAATTCTTCTTTCACCTCCTAAATAAAAAAAATCCAATTCATGATTCATTTTATTCAACATAAACAAATATAAATTAATAAAATCACATTATTTTTACCGTAATGTTTCCCAAGTCTTAGAATAATTAATGGGTACTCTAATATTCCTGTATATTCGTCACTACTTTAACTTGCAAATTTGGCTGGCAAAGTGTTCATTTACTTTTTAGTATTTTTGAGAGCAATTTGTTTGTAGTAAAGTAAATGAACAAACCTAATATTACAATAGTACTTTTTTATCGAATGTGTGCCATAATACCAAATGAAAATTCGTTCGATCAACTAATTCGAAAATCGAATTAAGGTCATAATAGACACCTTAATCATATAATTATACTTAATGTTAAGAAGTTTTTACTTAAAAGAACGAAAAAATTCTTAATTATAGTACAAACCATTAACTGAATTTAAGTATTATTTGTTTTTCGTACAAGCAAACTATCTTAAATTTAAACTCAAAATAAGTAATATAATCTTCAAATAAAATAAATTCTCTCTTAATTTAAGTAAAAAATTTACTAATAATAATAGTAAAACCTTAAATAAAAAGTAATTTTTTATTTATTTATTCACAAAGAAGTAATATATTTTTTCATATGTTTTTTTTTTATTAAATCTATATCTATCTATATACATATATAAAAATGAATTATGTGTGTTTGTATGTTTGTATGTTTGTATGTTTGTCGCTTTATAGACTCCGAAACTACTGAACCGATTTTCCTGAAATTTTTACAGTAACATCACGTGAGCCCTAAAAATAAAATAGGCTGCTTATTTTTTCGATAGGGGCAGGGGAATTGGTACCCCCCATAGGATGCCAATATTATACTGAACCGATTTTCCTGAAATTTTTACAGTAACATCACGTGAGCCCTAAAAATAAAATAGGCTACTTATTTTTTCGATAGGGGCAGGGGAATTGGTACCCCCCATAGGATGCCAATATTATACTGAACCGATTTTCCTGAAATTTTTACAGTAACATCACGTGAGCCCTAAAAATAAAATAGGCTACTTATTTTTTCGATAGGGGCAGGGGAATTGGTACCCCCCATAGGATGCCAATATTATACTGAACCGATTTTCCTGAAATTTTTACAGTAACATCACGTGAGCCCTAAAAATAAAATAGGCTACTTATTTTTTCGATAGGGGCAGGTTAATTGGTACCCCCCATAGGATGCCAATATTATACTGAACCGATTTTCCTGAAATTTTTACAGTAACATCACGTGAGCCCTAAAAATAAAATAGGCTACTTATTTTTTCGATAGGGGCAGGGGAATTGGTACCCCCATAGGATGCCAATATTATACTGAACCGATTTTCCTGAAATTTTTACAGTTACATCACGTGAGCCCTAAAAATAAAATAGGCTACTTATTTTTTCGATAGGGGCAGGGGAATTGGTACCCCCCATAGGATGCCAATATTATACTGAACCGATTTTCCTGAAATTTTTACAGTAACATCACGTGAGCCCTAAAAATAAAATAGGCTACTTATTTTTTCGATAGGGGCAGGGGAATTGGTACCCCCCATAGGATGCCAATATTAATTATCGCATATCTTAAGAGCCGCTGCACGCATTTTGCTGAACTTTTTGTAGTAGGATCTTCTGAGCCCCGGAATTGAAATAAAATAGCAGCGGGGGTATAGGAATACCCCATAGGACGCCAATGTTTAACATCGCATATCTTAAGAACTGTAATAGTGAGAATGTTCAAACTTTCTAAAAGTCACTCTTATGGTATACTACACTTTTGAAAATAAAAATAAAGCGGGTAGGCGCAGGGGGGGAAATACCTCCCATAGGATGCATACATTAAATATCGCTCAACTGAAGAACTATTAAAGGGAGAGTCTTCAAACGTGGTTAAAGCTACTATTATAGTAAACTATAAATTTCAATATAAAAATGTGCGGGGTAGACAGAGTAGGAGCAGTACCTCTCATAGAAGACATATTAAATACCATATATCTGAACACAAGAGCTATCAACCTTTACAGGACAAAATTTTTTTTTTTTGCCAGTGTAGCGAAGCGCACCGGGTTAAGCTAGTAATTTATAAAGTACAATGTTATACAAATAGTTACATTTATATATATTTTTTCATTTGTTTTTTTTTATTTAAAAATTTATAATTTAAAATAGGTTTACAAAAAGCTTCCCATTTTTCATATATCAAATTTACTTTTTCATTAAATAGTATTGAAAAGTCGGAAGTTACCTACAAGAAATGATGTTAGAGATAAATATTATTGAAAAAAAGCAAATGTCTAACCAATTTGTAGCCATACGCCCGTTTAAAAAGTAGCCACTCTTCAAATATTTCTAACAAACTATATTGTTCGCGGATGTATAATTTTCTTAATGAAAAAGTTTCTTCCCATTTTTTAAAAACTTCATCACAGGGTTCAACATTATACTTCAGCCAATCTCTTTTGGCTAATTGATTTTCGACTGTAGAATAAGATGATTGAAATAATTATATAACACCCCATCAAACACAAAGTAGTATGGTAAAAATAAGATGGTTTTTACTTTGCTTAAAATTCACATTTGAAATGGCTTGAGAACAAAGGTTTTTTTTAAATTTGTAATAAACCATTCAGTTTTGTTTAGAAAGCTTTGGTTTTTCAATTATCAAATCATAAGTTCATCAAATTTAATTTTTATTAAATTATTTTAATTAAAGGAAGGAATTTACAACATGAAATGAATTAAAATTTTTTTGATAACTCTTGACTGAAAACTGAATTGAACTTGGGTCGAATTTACATGTTTCCACCACATTCCCATCATCAGAATTCTTTGCGTTCGTTTGCGTTTTTTTTTTTTTTTTTTTTTACAAAACATGTTTCTCTATAATAAAATCTTAAATAAAATATTCAAAAATTTCTACGCTAATGTC
Organism: Pollenia amentaria; assembly: GCA_943735925.1. Classification (NCBI taxonomy): domain Eukaryota; kingdom Metazoa; phylum Arthropoda; class Insecta; order Diptera; family Polleniidae; genus Pollenia; species Pollenia amentaria. Next base: position 188,804,727 of record OX031008.1, on the reverse strand, counting down.
GGAATTAATATTAGTCCCCAGGGCTTGTTAAATTTTATTCACATCATCAGTGTCAAAATTTTACTCCTATGAGTACTTTGCTACCGTTTCCACACACCCTATGTATTGATTATACGTATTAAATTATGGGCTCCCACTACAATATTGAAATTCAAGATACTTCAATGGGGAGTAAAAACTATCAAAAAGGGGAAATACATTTCTTTCTTTTACTTTTCCGTACTGCATGGGTATTTTTGAATTTTTTATAATTGAACTTAAAACAAAAATTATAGGTGCAGAGTTCATAGTGAATGGGAACCTAAAAGATGAAAAATGTTGGCATTTTTTTGTGCTTCAACTGCAACTTTTTTAATTGTCGTTAAAATTGGACCTAGGAACATAAAACTATATATGTATGCATGGTTCTGAGCGAATAAGAATTTGTAAGGCGGATCTTCTTATACTTTTTCGTTCTACAACTGGTACTTTTTAAATTTTCGTTAATATTGGACATAGAAACATATAATAAATCATGCATTAAAAATGCAGTAATTAAAATTTTTAATTAATTCATTAAAAATCTGTAAGGTCAGCTTTTTGATTATTTGAGAAACTATTTCTAAGAGGAGTCTTTTTGGTTTCACAATTGGTGCTTTCTGATTTTTTTTTTGATGTTATTGAACTAACGAAACTAAATAAAACTTTCACAGACTTGAGTAGAAGAAAACATACGGACCGGAGGTTGGTCCCTCGCCAAATAGATCCAATGAGACGAATAAATGTATGTTTTCCTGGGCAAACACTAGTAGAAATAAATTTTGTACCGGAAGAAAAAATATAACAGTCGTGTATAAAGGGCAATTTATCGTGGCGTTTGATTTTCAATATGGGTCTTCTTACAGATCACGCGTGACTCATATCAAAGTACTTTTTCACTTATGTTCAGTATCGTTTGGCAAGTCATCATGGATAGAATCACTCCACAACAGCGTCTCCAATTTGTTCAACTGGGCTCTGGAAAAAATCTATGAAAACCCGGTGTTTTATCGTGAAATTTTGTTCAGTGATGAAGCATATATCTGGCGCAATGGATACGTTAATAAACCAAATTGCCGTATTTTGGGCTGTTGAGCAACTCGAAGAGTACCAAGAGCTACCATTATATCCATTAAAAACAACGGTATGTGCTGGTGGAATCATTATTGCATATTTCTTCAAAAATGAGGAAAATCAGAATATCACCGTCAATGATAAATATTATAGGACTATGTGCTTCCTGAAATTCAAGCACATGGTCTCGGTGACCTCTGGTTTCAACAAGATGGCGCTGCGAGCCATACAGCGCGTGAAACAATGACCTTGTTGGGAAATCATTTTGGTGAGCACTTAATTTCACGTTTTTCTCCGGTAAATTGGCCACCTGGATCGTGCGATATCGCACCTTTGGACGATTTTCTCTGGGGACATGTAAAGTCTTCAGAAATAAGCCAGCTACGTTTGACGCTTTGGAGACTAAAGGTACGTTCAGACTAATGAAATATTTGACAAAAAAATATTTGTTCTGATATTTGCTTCAAACTGTGTGAAACAAAAAAATATTTTGTTTAATGTTCAAACTAAGCTCAAATATTTGACAATTTTTGTTTGATGAAACAGTTGGCAAACAGTGTTAAATAAAATAAATTAATTCATGTTTGCCATGCGTTCAGACTAAAAGAAATATTTGCATCAAATAATTATTTAATGAAAGTGTTCAAAAATAAAAATATATTTCACAAATAGTAAAAATGAGCGCAAAAGCTAATTTATTTATTTTATTCTGTGGATCAGCATCTCTTATAGTGTTAGAACAGGAGAATGTAAAAGAAAAAAAAAATGGAAGCCACTGGGTAACGGGAACATGGCTAAAATTTGCGAAAAATTGCAAACTTGGAAACAAACCCTAAAATATATTTGAAGTCGCTAAATCGGTTAAAAAACAAAATGTCAAGAAAAAAACAAAAAAAAATGTTGCAAAAATAGCGAAAATTCGGGAAAATTTTTGATATTCAAACAAGCCATAAAATTGATTTAAAGTCCCTTAAAAGTATAAGAAATGGCAAAAAATCGGTAAAAATTGCTTAATTAGCGGAAATTCCTAAAAATTTGCTGGTAGCGGCATGACACCAAAGTTTAATACTCATAATTATTAAAAATACTTAAAGTTGCAAAGAATCACAGAAATTGCGAACATGGCTAAAATTCGCAAAAAATTCCAAACTTGTAAACAAACCCTAAAATATATTTAAATCGGTTAAAAAACAAAATGTAGGGGAAAAACAAAAAAAAAATGTTGCAAAAATAGCGAAAATTCGCGAACCATTTTAATTTAGTAAATGTGCCTTAAACTATAAGGAATGGCAAAAATTCTATAAAAATTTCTAAATTAGCGGTAATTCGCAAAAATTTGCTAATAGCGGCACGATAGCAAGGTCTAATAATTATAAAAAACTTTAAAATTGTAAAGAATCCGAAAACTTACAGGAAAAATTGCTTCTATCCGGAACATTGCTAAAATTATTTGTCATTGTTTGCTCTTACTATTTTTTTGTAATATCAAATAAATGTTTGCTCAAAAATTACTAAAATATTTGATTTTTTTGTGTTCACACTATGTTCACATTGGACAAATATTTGTTTGCCGGCAAATACTTTTATTTGCTCAAAATCAGCTGTTATTTTATTGGATACTCAAAAATATTTTGTGTTCAGACTGCGTTAATGAAATATTTGATGTTTGCTTTCAAATATTTCATCAGTCTGAACGTACCCTAATACAGGGATTTCCAAAAATTTTTTGGTTGTGTAGTAGTGAGTACCAGAGAGTAAAAAAATTGAGAGAATGCATTCATTTACAGCCGAAATAAAATGTTAGTAATATATTTTATAAGTTGTATAACACAAAGGTACAAAATTAAAAATTTTTTGTGTTGGGAAAAAAATTGTAGCAATTCTTTGCCAATTCAATGTCGCTGATTTTTAAACTGCACTTTTTTTTTTATTCGGAAGCTTTTTGACTCTAAATCAGTTTCAAATATCTTATCAAACAATTGTAAAAAAATTAAAGATTTTTATGTTTTAAAAATTCATAATAAATAAATATTGCACGCAAATCACACGTTTAATAACATATTCCGTTCCTTCCTTAAATGTTGCATAGCATATAAGGCATTGGATGTTACCAAAAGCGTTTTTGACCGCACAATATTTTTTAAGTGACATCATAAAGTTTTTTCTGTTAACCTGAAACAAAAAATGTATTAGTAGTGGTATACACAATTGTGCATAGAAATGGATTTCCCAGGTCTATTTATTCAAAAATAAAATAAATTACATGAGAATTATAACATGAAAAAGTTATTTTAATAAAAAGTTAGTGTATTCATAGTGATTAAGTAAAATAGAAAGGGTATTCACGTTGTTGGGTTACTCATACTTCAAACATCTGTGCATACATTTTAATTCTAGCTAATGGTATATCATAACTTTTTATAAAATACCAAATGCGCACCTGAGTTTGCCTGCAAAAATGTATAAAGTCATTATAACAGGTCAAAGTTACGTTAAAATAATTTGTAAGGTTAACTCTTTGGACTCGGTCATATAATTGTAGCATAAAAAGTAAGCAATAAAAATAGTGCTAAACAATAAAGTTTCATTAATACACCAATAAAACACATCTTCTTACCCAAAAATTTTACCTGCTGTCACATTTGTTTTTATATGTATAGGTTTACACATAAATTGTAGGAAAACAAGACTTTTTTAACTTGTTTTTAAAATATTTTTACTTACTTAAGAAAAGTGTTTTCAAAGAAAAAAACCTACAGACGCGATTGGTACAGAAACAAAAATATTTTTACAAGCACAAAATACCAACAAATTCTTGTGGCTATTTTTTTCTTAATAATTCTGCTTTTAGGTACGTCTTTTTTTACGAAAGAAAAAGCGTCCCTTTTACAGCCATCAAAGAATTTTTTTTACAAACAAAACACATATCGTTAGCTTAAATGCAAAACAATGTAGATATTATTTGAAAATTTGAAATTTTTGTTGATTAGGATTCACGTTACATATGTATTTTTATATAATTTTAAGTTATTTACAAAATTATAAATGACGTATCATCAAATAAATATATAATTTTTTAACAGCATAATGTATAATCACACTCAATAAAAAAATTAGCAGAGGTTTTAATTTTTTTTATAAGAACACATTAATATTTTTAAACACCAAAACTGGGTAATCTGTTTTATAACGATTACCACGGTGTTAGTGGAATTAGTGATCAGATAATAATTTATAATAATAATTTTTAGTATTGCATAAGAAAAAATAAAAAAGTGTTGTAAAATTATAAGAACCGAATCCATAAACGTATGTAAAATAAAACCTATAATAAATGTGACTATCAGCTTCTTCCACATAGGACTGTTAGACATTTTGAAATTTTTTATCTGAAATATTAAAAATTGCTTTTAAATCTCAAATAATTACCATTTTACAAAGTTCTTTGCTTTGCATGTAAACTTATGAAATGTTACATTATTCTACATTTAAGTTTTAAAATTTAAACTCTAAATAAAAATTGCACGCAAGGCATTGGATGTTACCAAAAGCATTTTTGACCGCACAATATTTTTTGAGTGTAAGATGAAACAAAATAATATAGCATCCGCTAGACATGCACACTTGTCGAAGTCACATCGACGACTGAATTGAAGAGTATAAAAATATGTGTTAGTAGTGGTGTGTACAATTGTGCAAAGAAATGGAAACCCCTGCCCTAATATTACTCGTGTTATTCGCGAGATACCAGTCGCTATGCACGAACGAGTCCCCCAAAATTGGACATTCTGAATGGACTACCTCAGATGTGGTCATGCTCAATATTTACATGATCTCATTTTCAAACAGTAAATGCCATTAATTGATCTTTTAACCGATAATAAAAATTTTAAGTTTAAATTTATGTACATATTTTATTTTACATTATAAATCAAAACTCACGACAAATTACCCGATGCTAAATCACCTTGTTGATCTAACAACTATTTTATCTTGATATGAAAAAGAAAATATTTAAAATAAGCATCCAGAAGAAATGTTAAGTCCTTTAAAAAGGACAACAGACCAGGAAATGAAAAACCAAGTATGCAGCTTGTTTTTTCGTAGATTAATAGAAATATATATTGCTGTTAAAAAATTGTATCTACTGTATACGTACATATACATATGTATGTACATACATTTCTATGTGTAAATGTATATGTTTACATTACAAATTTAAATTTACTAAACTTTTAATACCAAAAAGTTCTATTTAAAAGACTCCCGCACTAAAGTGTTTAAATTTAATTGAATTAAAGCTTTTTTAGACATTTTATTTTTCAACGAAACTTAACAAAAAATTGAAAAAATATACAACATACATACATATGTATGTGATGGAATAAACACAATTGGGACGAATGACGAATTTTTCGCAAATTATATTTGTCTAAGAAATAAAGTACACAAACTTATTAAATATATTTACGGCCTAATACATAAAAAATAAAACAGGTTAATAAAAGGTTAAGTTAAGTAAACAAATTTTCATAGAAAATATATAATTTTCAAAAAAATTTTCTTTTGTTTTTTTTTTAAATGCTATCATCTCAATAATAGGCTTAAAAAAGCTTACTCCAAAAATCAAGAATTGGAACAAACTAATGCTTATGTCCTTATAGCTTTTTTACGAGTAACAAGCGCTAATTGTGTCGTATTCGACGAATTTACGCAACAAATGCTTATTGACAATTTCGTTGTGCTGTGCGAAGTTCGTTGTTCGTCCCAGTTGTGTTTATGCCATGAGATTAACATTTAAATACATACATTGTTGAATATCTCAGTACTTTAGTACTTTTTTCAGTACTCTTTCATTTCAAAAATACCGCAGTACCCACGCGTTATTCTTAGTACTTTTTTATCCTTTGCGCTTTTTAACTTTTAATATGTTACCAGCATTCTTAACTCAGCGCTAAACTAAAACTATGTGATGTGATAGTTTCGATAGCAGACTTTTGAATCATGTTTGTTGCAAAATGTATATTGTTAGTAATAGAAATACCACTACCTTGTAATATTTAGGTATTCACAAACCAGACGGCTATCTAGACAGGCTGTTGTTGAAAGATTTTTAGAACAATGGGAGCCGCTGATCTATTATTTCAATTTATATAATTTTGAAAGTGGCCATTAAAGTGAAGGAATTGAATTTATTGGAACAAAAATTTTAAAACCTGAAACAGAAATGTGTTTCCTATTTTTGTCTTATACTATATTAAAAAAATTAACGACGATATTTTCGAAATGCAAAGCGAAGATGCCATATTTTGCTATCCATAATGGAATGTATGTTCTTACAAGTGGAGAGAAATTTTGCAAAAAGGGATGCATTCGGTATATAGTATATCAGTGGACAATTTTAATTTAAATGAAACCTTTATCTGAAATTTTTTGTGAAACTCTATTTGAAATATTTTTAGAAACATGCAAAGTTATCAAGGAAATTGTTTAAAAATTCAATGAAAATCATTTTATTTCAGATTTGGCGAACTATTAAGAGCTTAATTTTGTTTTGAAAATAACACCTTAAAAAAGATTAGCACCTCCACTCCAGAAAATATTGTTTCCGGGAAAACCAATAGCATAATACCATTATGTTTAAGGTTATTTCCAAACGGGAAAGAAAACTATGAAAATATCCATTCTCAATTCTGTAGACTAATGGATCTTCCAGAAATAAAGCATTTAAAAACTGAAAGTATTTCCATTTTTGGAAAAATATATCAAAAAAAAAAAAAAGAACGAATTGGATGAACTAGTGTTTCCTGACATTTCACGCATTGCCTTTAGAATTTTTTGGGTACCACATTCCTCAGCATCAGTTGAACGCAAATTTTCAAAGCAAAATGCTATAAAAAGCAAAGAAGAGAAATCGTTTGCACGTAGAAACTGTTTCAAATTTGATAAAAACTAAGGATCTATTAAAATGAAATGATAGTTGTTGTTATAGTTATTATATTTCGTATGATCGCTTAAAGTAAATTTGCTTTATCTTATATCACTGAATTAAAAGCTTTATTTTTAAACATAAATGTTTTAAACTTTATAAAATATTATTTACATATATATCTTTAATATAAATACTTAATGTTTTTAATTACATACATAAATGAATTCTTATGAAATATTTTTTGTTCCTTTTATTGTATCAATGATTGTTTTATTTATTAACACAAAGTACCATTTGGTGGGAAAAAGTACTCTTTTAGTTGAAGTTCAGTACCATTTTAAAATTTTAATTTTGCAACACTGAACACATACGAGCAAACATGCAAATTGTTGTTTTGACATTTTTGTTTTGTTCAGAACAAGGCGAATTCATATATACGGTGGTGTCGATGCAACAACGAGTAACAACACCAAAAACACAACAATGTATTTATTTGTTGCTTTTGTTGATCGATATGTCAAAAACACAAGCAACTTTTGACATTTCTCTCTCTAAGTAAGAAAAAAAGTAGCACTTTCAACGCCACCTGGTAAATGAACTCGCCTTGGTTCAGAAGTTTCTTAAAGCTTGGTTCAGTGCTGCCAGGTTTTATTTAAGTCTCCAAATTTTACGTATTTTGAAAAAATCCCCCCAAATTAAAAAGTTTAGATAATTATTTAGTTTGGACTAATTTTACTTGACTCAATTTCAATGTACGTACTACTATCATTACCTAAATAAAGCAAATATCCCAAAGTTTTTAACATTTTACTGAAATTACTCCAAAAATATTTTGTTTACAATTTTACACAAGTTATAACAGCTTAAAAAGGACTGTAATATACGTACATGTATAAATTATATATGTATCTGATCAAAGTAGAGTTAGTAGAAATCTTAATAAATTTAAAATTAAAATATTTGAATCATGTTTCAGATATCAAGTGCTGCCAATCATTTAGGTAACGAAATTCAAAAGTTTAAGCATTTCAGAAGTTGGATTAAAGTTGTGACATACATAGTATATTATTTAAAGAATAATTCACCCTTAAAACGCCTTCTTTTTTATATATTTTTAAAAAGTTTTATTTTCTAAATTTTGCTTTTTTAAATTTCACGAAACAAAGAAAATCTGGAACTTGAACAGGAAAAAATTTATTAGTGTTGATAATAAATTATCTATAATGTGGTACTTTTAATACCCAACTATAATATGCGTAAACTCAACAACTAAAGAGAAAGCCCCTTAAACGCACTTAAAAAAACGAATAAAAACAGTTTCATCAAACTTAACAAAAAGTTTCCTTATGTTTAATATGGTTTGGCATATATGATATACATGTATTCGTACAGTTGCTGATTATGGTTGGGCCTTTAGTTATTATATTTAAAGATGAAATTTATCTTGTTTCCCGTAAAATCTAGCGGTTTTCAAACCGGTATAGAAGGAATATAGCAATTTTAGCTGAAATGCAGTTTACGGGGCACACGAAAAAAAAATATAAAAGATATGCCACCCGATTCAGAATTAAAAACAAAACAAAAAAAAACCCAAGATTAAAATTTAAGGCGAATGAGGCCCATGGGGCCCCCTGAACCCAAAAAAAAAAACGTCCCGCCCACTTAGTGGTACGTGTGGGTACTGAAATCAAAGGTAATTGTATAAGAAAAACGAAAATAATAAAATTTAGGGTTGGTGGGACTTCTCAGGCTCTCTGGGGCAGAAAAAGTGCAACCACCCCCATTAATATGTATATGGTATTAAAGGTAATTTGCTCACGATTGCAAATATGCATTTTGTTACTGTATTCGATCATTATTTTTCCCTCTTTATTAGTTAAAGAATCTTTTAGATGCAGACAAGTTTAAGTTAGCGAAGCTGGTGTTTGTTATACCATAGAGCAAAAAAATTATTGCGCCCTGCCGAAGGCCGGCTATGCAGAGAAGCTTTACTTAGCGAAGCCGGTATTTTTTTAACCATAAAGGAAGAAATCCATGCGCCCGTCCGAAGGCCGGCTATTACCGTTACTTTGAGTACCCACACATAAATAAAAGTAGGGGTGGGTTCACTTTTTTTAACCTAAAGGGCCGAAGAATCCTCGCCTGCCTTAATTTTATTATTTTCGTTTTTCTTACACAATTACCTTTAATTTGAGTACCCACACTTACCACTTAGTGAGCGGTCCGTTTTTTTGGATCCAGGGGCGCCCACGGGCCTCAGCCCACTTAAATTATAATTTTGGTTTTTTCTTTTTTAATTTCAGAGCGGATCCAATTTTTTTTCGTGTCCCCGTAAACTGAATTTCTGTCGCGATTTTTGTTAAACCAAACAGAAGCTGTAAAATAGGTTTAAGTCCAGTTTACCAACGCAGCTTCAAATAAAAAAAAAAGTACATAGGGTGATAGAAAATTGAAAAATAAGAAGAAAAAATTAAATGGCAAAATTCTCGGAAACGCATAGTTTCCGAGTTATGGACCTCTGAAGTTTTCATATGAATTTGCGATTTCCCATTACATTTCTGAACCTATATGGCCAATATTGGTATCATTTGAAAGCTTTTGAATAGATCTTTCTCGATATAAACATTTTATTTAAAAATTCTTAATCCATTAAGGAGCGGCGATGAATTTACGAAAAAACAAAAGTTTTTAGTAAGCATAAAAATATATGTATTTATGTTTTAAATTTGTTTTTTAATTCACTTTTTTCTAAAATAAACTTAACTTAACTTTTATTCATACATACTTATTTCTATCTACACTAAGAAATTAAAAAAAAAAATTAAAAAAATTATTCGCTCTCTGATTCGGGAGAAAACCTATGCAGAAAAGCATTAGTAAGCGAAGCCGGTGTTTGTTATACCATAGAGGAGAAAATTTGTTCATCCGGCCGAAGGCCGGCTATGCGGAGAAGCTTTATTTAGCGAAGCCGGTGTTTGTTATACCATAGAGGAGAAAATCCTTGTGCCCGGCCGTAGGCCGGCTATGCGGAGAAGCTTTATTTAGCGAAGCCGGTGTTTGTTATACCATAGAGGAGAAAATCCTTGCGCCCGGCCGAAGGCCGGTTATGTGGAGAAGCTTTATATAGCGAAGCCGGTGTTTATTATACCATAGAGGAGAAAACCCTTGCGCCCGGTCAAAGACCGGCTATGTGGAGAAGCTTTATTTAGCGAAGCTGGGATTTTTTTTGATAAAATTTTTATTATCTAGTGCACTTCCGTAACATTTTGATATAAAATTTTGTAAAAACTGTATTAGGAGCTAAAGAGTTAAAAAGTTTTAAAAAAATTTTGCATTTCCAGAAAGATCTGTTCAAAAGCTTTCAAATTATACCAATATTGACCATATACGTTCAGAAATGTAGTGGGAAATCACAAATTCATATGAAAACTTCTGAGGTCCATAACTCGGAAACTAAGCGTTTCCGAGAATTTTGCCATTTTATTTTTTCTTCTTATTTTTCAATTTTCTATCACCCTATGAACTTTTTTTTTTATTTAGAGCTGCGTTGGTAAACTGGACTTGTTCCGTAAAATATATTAAAACTTAGTTATAATACAGAAAAGCATAGTGAAACCCCTAAATTTCCCCTAAGAATATGTACCAACCATAGTATAGAACTAGTATGCCGACTGGTGAGAACGTTCTCTTTTTTTTATAACTCTCATCACACATATAGGTTCTGTGTGAATTCAACACACATAAGAACAACAAAAACAAAACAAAATTTGAAATTTTTCAATTTAAAATTTTTCACAATATAACACTTCATGTTTAATTTTATGACTTAAACACATAATTAATAATTTTTTTCAATACATTTTGCTCATTTGCTTTTGCAAAATGTTTTTATGTTTCACAAACTAAACATTTTTAAATTAATTTTTTGACACTAAATTTTTTCTGTTGTTAATATTATTAAATCCAGCAGAGTAGCATTTTGTGGTATAAAAATAATATTTGAAATCATTAATTATTTATATATTATCCGATATTGCAAAATAAAAATTTAAAATTTATGGCTTTTAAAAGTTTAAAAATGCAGCCAGCATTCAATAAATTGAAAATTTATTAAACTAAGAAAATTTTATTTTGGAAAAAAGTTGTTGCCACATTCTATACGATTTTATGCAACTATGTTTAGTGGTGGAAATAGTTTTATACACCAATACATTTGAAAAAAATCTTACTAATACAAACATAAAATATGTACCACTGACAGTTGAGTTATGTACCTGTCAAAGAGTCGGCATACTAGTTGTATACTACCCAATAAAAAATGGAGCTTCCAACGAAGCAGGTTGGTAAGGGAGAAACGTAAGAGTTTCGCTTACCATATCGCTTACGGAAGACATGAATTTTATATGGCGAGTTCCCACTTTGAAGCAATACATTTTTGACACAGAAAGCGCTTTATTCAGCGCATATACAAATTAGTGAATGTCACGATCAGCTTTTCACACTGAATTTTTTGTCACCGTTACTCTTTAATAAGCTCCCTTACGAACCTGCTTCGTAGTAAGGGAATGTCGTGACACTTCAAAATTTATTTAATTTATGAAGAATTCGTTCACTTACCTTACTGCATCTGTGTATGTCTTATTGCGTAGCGCATAAATGTGTGCTTACTTTTTAAAATGTACAATTAGTGCTTCGCAAAATAGGAAAATTTTTTATTGGGTATGGTACCAACTACATATATGTTTCACTAAATGAAATAAAACCCCACAAATCTGTGGGGAAACCTACAACTTGGCAACTCTGGCTTGGTTACATATCAGTATGAAAGAAACTGTCAAAATCAAAAATATTTATGTAAGTGTCACACAGTAGTTGATCCCAAACAGCAGTTTTATTTTAAACTCATATTTTTAAGTAGTCAATTAAATAAAAAGCGCAGTTTTTAATAATACAAGAAAAATAATGTTTGAACATCTTTGTTGTTTCTAATGAGTTTTAAGATTTTTAGTTGTATTACGCGGGCGTAAATGGAAATACATAAGTAAACGAGAACGAATAAAGAAAATAAAAACTAATAATAATAATAATACCTTTAATAAACCGTTAGCTTTAATTTTAAGAGTCACATTGAAATTTTATAATAAATGCCTCTGTTTGTGATTGTAACGAAGAAAAAAAGCAGTTAAAGTTCATGTTTTACCCCTACTCTACCGGATGGAAAATACATACCTACAAGTGATTTGTGAGCATTGGACATTCAAGAGGAGACGCGTTTTTACACGTATGCAAATGTCTTCGATCCAAAATCAATAATTACTTAATTTACAATTCAATATCGTCTTACAAAGCGAATAAATACAACAACCGCAATAAAATACTAATTTTTTTTTACTATCTATCTTCTCTACGTTCACGAATTAATACAAATCACATTGTCGGATCTTTGTGCACTTGTGCAACAAATTCACAAACAACCAGCTGCCAATTGATTTTATGCGAATGTAAATCTAAATGCGAATGACCACCACCAACAACTACATAAATATCATCATCACCATCACTTTTTAGCAAAATAGCAACAACAATATTAAAACAGAATTATAAAATACCGAAATACAGCAACATCATGTACTTTTAAAATTAATTTTCTTGACCAAAAAGAAAAAAAGATAAACATCAAACTTAAAAAGCAAAAGTGAAATGAAAATCATATTTTTTTTACAAATCAAAACACTATTTTCCAATGGCACTCTCTTTCTCGCTACTCCTTAAACAATTATTTGTAAATCTTCTTGTTTAAAGCATTATTCTGCTGCGGCAGATCAACTGCATGATATTTTTTTGAAATACATAGTTTATGATACTACAACCATCATTTTCCATACCAATGGCTTCCTACAATGAACTTCTGTTTGATTGGAATATATTATTTCGGCAACAAGACTACGATCAGTGGTCCAAAACAGGTTAGAATTATAACAACTAATTATATTTATCTTACTATGTACATATAGTATATGTATACATATGAATATTTTATTTTTATGCATATTTAATTTTTTTCATTGTTACATTGCTTATTCACACATTTACATTCATATATGGGGGATTTCATGTCAAGTGACCCAACTTTTAAAATCGATGTCTTCCGATTTGGATGGGTATTTTTTTTTCTCAAAACGAATCTTAGGTGTTTTCCTTTAAGTTAGTTATGGTCACTATTTGGAATGCGAGTGGGTTATGTATAAAAAAAAAATAATTTCTAAGTCAAGACGAGTATTTTTCAATTTTTAGCATATGACGTCTTGACCAAATCGGAAGACATCGATTTCAAAAGTTGGGTCACTTGACATGAATTCCCCCATATGTATATTTACAGACTCTTCATTTGTGACAATTTAATATTAAAAAGGTAAAACACGGTTATATCGAACACGCACTGAATTTAGTTCGTTATAAGAGTAGTTATCTTTGCATATACATATATACATATCGTCATATGATCTCAAAAAAGCACTTAGTAACACTGAACAAATTTTACAGGAAAGAAAAAAAATCTAAATTGAAAAATAACCAAAATTTTTAAAAATATTTTGTCTGATATTAAACGCAACAAAGGAAAAATTACTGTTAATAACCAAAAATACAAAATTTTCTTTTATGTGGTATTTACTGTATTTACATATGATTAATCGAAAGGCTTTTGCCCTAAAGCCTTTAAGAATTTTGTTGATAAGAACGTTATTTTAAATTGTAGTAGTGTAAAATTTTGAAGACACATGTATTTTGATATGGTGGATCATTATCGACCAAAAAATCGATTATGAATTTTTTGTAACTTACGTCTTTTTTGAAATCATATGACGATATGTACATTACAATGGTCCTAAAAACACTTTCTGCGTTTGTTTCAACGTACCTGATAATATGAAAGAGTTCTCAATGTTAATATTAATATCTTGGTAAAATTTCAAGATTTTACGATTATTTGAACACGATGCTACAACATTATTTGTATTCAAAATCTGAAAAGAAATCATATCTTTAATATTGCTGATATATATGTACATAAATACATGAAATGGAAGCTTAATTATGCGTTTTAAGCACTTCAGTATAAAAAATGGTAAATTCAATATTTTATGTGATACATATATGTATATTTTTATTTCACATTCATTTCTCATTAAATTGCACATAAAATCGTTAATATAACTAACTAGTTTTTGAAATATGTATATACAGTATGTAACAGATATAAGAAATAACATATAAAAAAAATTACGAAAATGTTTCATATAACCGTTGTTTTGTTAAGCAATTAGTTTTTATAAGATATTAATTTTTTACAAAAGTTCTTACTCTTATAAGAAATTTATTTCTTATTGGCATGTATTTCTTATAACAAATATTTTTTGTACGTATTTTTATTCTTGGTGCATGGCAAAATATTTCTTGTATCAGTGGTATTTTTGAAATACTTTCTTAAAAGAGTTTTTTTTTCTTAAATGAAATGTTCTTATATCCGTTATCTACGGTATATAAAAAAAATACTTTTCTCTTAATTTTCACTAAGAATTCACTATAAGTTCATACATATGTATCATCAAGTTCGAAGATATTACACTTTTAAGAGTTCTTTTATAATTATAATGTAGCATTGAGTTTTCATAATCGTACATTGTTAAAATCCCGCCAAAATGTTAGAAACGGAACTCGCAAAATATCTATAGTATGCCAACGAAAAATTTCGAATCTTTTAAAAAAGTACATATGTAAAAACTATCTGCTGAGTGGAGATGTCCGTCTACGAGATTGTTGCTTTTTATGTCTTTAGAGGGAACTTAGAAAATTGTTCACCTTTGGGATCTGTTTAGCAAGAGGTTCTATCCGTTAAAAGACATTCCACTGTATTTTTAATTGTTTTTAATATTTTTCAATAAAATTTCTTATGCTTTCTTAATGCTTGAAGCATTACGTTTTTCTACTTACACACACATTCATATGTGTATATCGTAGCCTTTCTTAGACCACGTAAGCGCCATTTTTTCGAAATTTACTTTTTTGGTTTTTATGATAGAAAATAACGTTTACCACCCGACTGCATTCTCATCTTGACAACTTTGTATGAAAAATGTCAAACTTATACATACATACCCATTTACCTTTGGTGAAGGGTATAACAAATTAAAGCCCTTTAGAAAATTTCGTAAGCGCCATACAAAATTACATTTGCAAATGAAAATTTTTTATTTATTTTTGAAATTTTTCGAAAACAAAAATTTTTACGGTTCGATGCATAAAACAAAATTTTTTTTTTAATTATGGGTCATAATCGTGGAGATATAGAAGTTATGGTACTAGATTTAATATTTTAACAAAAATAATAAAATTAAAAATCGAATTAAATTTGCAAACTGCTGTTCGCGCCAAAAACACGTAAACGATAAATTTGGCTACAATTACTTGTAAGCAGCGTTGCCAAATGTACAGATTTATCTGCATTTTGCAGTTTTTCCAAAAATTGAACAGTTTTGAAGTTTTTAATTAAAAAAATAAGTTTTTTTTTGTAAATAATGCAGAATTTGCAGTTTTTGCATTAAAATATTTTTATTTTCAATTCTGTTATATTATTTTTATTTCTTAAGCCATAATCTTACCTAATTTGCTTAACACATACTCATATAATAGAGGCAAGCTTTAAGAGCAAAAAACAAAAAGCCCAAACGGCTTGGGAAATACGCACTCTCCGTTAACAAATAAACCACACAAACATAATTAATAATTTTGGCATAAATTCTAATCAAAACCTTTTATTCTTTATAATTTTTTATGCTTCGTCGTTTCCTTCTTGACTCTGCAAAATATAGACTTAAATGAATAAATTTAGCACTAGATAACGCAAACATTTTTGAAAAATATGCAACATTTCGCTTTTTCTACAAAAATGTATTAATCGTTGGTCAAATACCCCAATAAACAACGCAAAAAGATTGTACAAACCTACAATTTTGACATGTTTGCTAAGCCGTTTGTGTAGTTTATTTATCTTTTACTTTTGAAAGTTTAATTATGTATATCTCTACTTGCATTTTGTAGTTTTTGTTGTTTCTTTTTTAAAGTTGAATTTGAGTTTTCATTGTAAAATAAAAATAAATTTTGGTTAAATGAAGAAACACAACAAATCGCAAGACTACATGTACTTGGGTACTCTTCATAATTCCACTCTATTTCATCTAGCCAACAAAGTAACGATATTCGTTAATAATATAATATAATATTTAAGGAAATTATATATATTTCTTTGGGCTATTTTTATGTGCAGTTTTTTTACGTTAAAATCAGTTTTTTTTTTCATAAGATGCAGTTCTTTTCAAAAAAATTATGGCAACGCTGCTTGTAAGTAACAAATATTTTCAAAAAATGTTTCTACGCACAGAATCGCAAAGCCATGTTTTGTGCACAACATTTTTGTTCTAAAGCCCATATTTAAAAAGTTATTAATGGCCTGTTCATCTATTTCCAAACGAAGGCTTCGTTCGCTTAACTTTAATTTAAAACAAAAACAATTTATAAAATATTGTTTTTGTTTTACATGTTACTTCGTTTGAAATCGATGAACAGGCAGTAACATTTTTACGTTTTCTGAAAAATGAATTGTTGGCGCTTACGTGGTCTAAGAAGAAAGGCGACGACATACTAATGTAAATAGATATTTGCTTTATTATCAGTTATGTTTTGACAAACTAACAAGACAAATTAGATCAAAAGCCACAGAGCAAAAAATAGTCAGCTGATCTCCAGAGTTAAACTGCTATGAATTAGCATTAAATTTGCCCGGCACTCAGTGTTGATATATTTTATTTAACAAATCCTGACAATTTCTAAATAATCTTCTGTTTTTAAAACTGCTCCTTAAAAATAATTTAAAAAACAAATGATAATATATTTGAGTATTTTTAATTAAAAAATAAAAAAAAAAGGAAAAAAAAAATTATTTTTCTATTGTATAAATTATAATTAGCCAATTCACAAAGTGTTCTAAAGTGGTAAGTACTAAAGTACTATTTTAAGCTAAATAGCGCAGTTGGGAACAGCTTGTTGTATTATAATATGATACATAAGAGTTAACGGAAAAACTGAAGGGTAAAAAAATATAAAAATTCAATTTTTTTTTATTATGTAGCAATGTTTATTGTGGCTTTGCATTGACGACAAAATCACGTCAGAACCACATGCGCATGTGGCTTTTTACATTCCGTGTACTAGAGGCTTTAGTAATCCAAGTTGATTACTTAGCAAATCTGCAGTATAAATTGGCGCATTACATGCTGGAAACTCCAGGTAATAGGTCCAAACATGGTATTGAAGTCTGGCAAAGCTTTTTCTAGCCCTCCTTAATAGTTAACGGCATTCATTTTTGTTGAAAGAAATTGAAGCTCAACTTTGCCGTAATACGATACAGCGCCCCACACAATTACTCCGCCTGCACAGCTATGATTCCGAGTTAAATTAAGTTTTTCCTTACGGAGATCATGGAAGTAGTAGTATTAGCCATCAGGACCTTCGAGGTTAAACTTTTTTTCGTCAGAAAATACCACATGTGTCCATTCTTCCTTCCAGGTCATGCAGTTTTCAGCAAACTTAAGGCGATTCTCGTTACGCAATGGGTTAAGTGGTGGCTTCTTTTGCAATTTTAATATTTTTAAATGTTTTGCATTTTGTATAACGCATTTTACAGTCGCCAAACCAGCCATTGTTCCAACTTTTTCCTTTTTTTTCGCTGCTGATTCCTTCGAATTAGAAGAAGATATAAGAATTGCTCGTCGTTCAGTTGCTGAAGTGGCTCTATAAGTGGCTCCCTTCATATTATTTCCATAGTTGGCCTCATTTCTTAAGAAATTACTTACACAGTTTGGCTTATGTTAATTTTGTTTGCGATTTGATCGTGATTAAAACCTGTTTCAGCATAACATTTCATTTTTACCCTTTCAGCTTCAGACAGAGACTTTCCTCGACCCCTTTAAATTACAAATTATTTGAACGGCTTAGAGAGATTACAAATTTATAAATAACCGTCAATTCGAAATGAATTCGTATTTTAAACTATTGACATTAATCACGAACCTATTCTGATGAGCTAAAAAAATTCAATCTTTTTAGACAAAATTTGCTATGCAGCGAATATTTTTAAAACGGTACAATAACGCAGGCAATTTATTAAAAAGTGAATTTTTGACCAACAGTTCTTGAGAGACCTATTAAAAAATATTGTAAAAATGTTTAACCTATTCAGATGTGCGGCAGTGTAAGATTAAAGTAAAAACATAAACATAAAATATTTCTTTTAATTCATAACGTATAGATAACATAGTAAATTATTTAATTGTATATATTTATTGTTTATTTCAAAAGATCTGATATAATTTCCATTGGCCATATTCATAAAAAATAAAACAGGTTTATAAAAGGGAGTATAAGTTATAACATTGTAGCATTAGCATAAATGTTTGTAAATCATATTATAACTAAATGCTTCTTGTTATCATTCGAATAAAACTGAAAAACTGCTGATAAGCACTTTAAAAAACTTCAAAAAACAGATAAATGGGCACATTTGACAACGTTGCCGGCACTGCTAAAGACAAGTGCAAAATTAAAATAAATAAATCACCCTTCAAGAAATGAATAACCAATACTATATATATACAGCGGCACAGAAAACTAAAATGTGTTTCATGTAAAAAATTATATTATTTTTCAACAAAAAATATATTGTATCGTTTTTTGTAAAAAATAAAAAAATTTAAAAAAAAAATTTTAGGAAATCAAGAAAAAAATTTAATTTTTAGTACACAGAACATTATACATACTCCATAGTTTATAATTCTATATCAAAAAAAGTTTTTATTTATTAATATGTAGTTGCTCTTTCTTTAGTTTCTTACACGGCATTTAGACGATTTCAAGAAACTACAATAAGGAAAACTACAATAAGGAACAATCCTTATTGTAGTTTTTCTTATCCTGAGAACAATCCTTATTGTAGTTTTTCTTATCCTGATACCCAATCTATCCCATAAATTTTCAATAGGGTTTAAGTCAGGCGACTTTGGTGGAGAATGCAGTAGTCTTGGTACATTATATAACAGCCATTCCTTCTAAATGGCCACAATTTGCATTGGGTAGTAATCTTGATGGAAGTACTAGTTTTACGATAGACAGACCCATTTTAGATACCGACTTTCTCAACTTATTTCTGAATACGTTCAAATACACACCACGATCCATTGTCGTCTCAATAAAAACCAAATTACCACCATCAGACGCCGACATTCAACTCCATACCCGGCATTTAACTCCAAACCATAAAATAACCTTCTCCGTGTTGTACTGTGGACATTTAGTTTTAAGGTTGCAGCTCTATTCTTTTTGCACCAAACTTTTTGTTTCCCATCGCATCTAAATCGGCTAAAATTACTTTCGTCGCTAAATACTTAATATTTCCAAGAGATTTCATCATTATATATATGGTTTTTACCAAACTCAATTCGTTTGACTTTATTAATATAACTTATAAATGGTTTTTTCCGAGGAAATCGGCTATGATAATCTTCATTTCTCAAAACACTGCGTACTTTTGCTACATTAACAGCCGTTCTCCTCGCATTTTTGTCGGTCTAAAGGGTGGTTAAATTTTAAGAGCCGATGTTGATTTTGAATAAAACACAAATTATTTAGGAAATTATTGTCATTTCTTTTTATTATTATTACGATAACATTGGTATGGTTCAATTATGTATGGAACAAAATATCGGCCAAATGGCCGCCGCGACTTCGGCGGCACACCTCCATCCGATGGTCCAAATTTTCGATGACGCTGAGGCATAATTGAGGTTCTATGCCGTTATGTGCCGAATAACGAGTATCTCATCCTTTAGCTCTTGAATTGTTGCTGGCAAATAACCCCAAAGAAAGAAGTCCAACGGTGTCAAATCACATGATCTTGGCGGCCAATTGACATCGCCACCACGTGTGATAACACGGCCATTGAATTTGTCGCACAAAAGAGCCATTGTTTCGTTAGCTGTGTGGCAAGTGGCACCGTCCTGTTGAAAGCACATATCGTCCACATCCATATCTTCCAATTCCGGCCATAAAAAGTTCGTTATCATCTCACGATAGCGAACACCATTCGCAGTAACTGCCTGACCGGCCTCATTTTGAAAAAAATACGGCCGTCAGCCCATAAACCCCACCAAACAGTCACTCTTTGTGGGTGGATTGGTTTTTCGACAATCACTCTTGGATTATCATTCGCCCAAATGCGGCAATTCTGCTTGTTAACGAATTCACTGAGGTCGATTATGCTGATTAAAAAAATCACGAAGTTACACAAAATGCATTTTGATTTGAACGCCCATTTTCATAATAAGCCTGAATATTTTTAACGCGTTACTCGATTGTGTATCTTTCCATGGTTCAAATTGAGTAAGTCTGAAATTGAGAAATGTCAAATGAAATGCAGAAAAAAACTTGACGTTTAGGTGTGGTTAACATTCAACATCGGCCCTTAAAATTTAACCACCCGTTATTTTAATATGTGTCGTTAAACGCGTGGAGTAATTGTTAGTGGACGGCAGTTCTTGGCAAGCTCTTAAAACTGTTGTTCTTTTTGAACTTTTAGAAAACAAATTATGCTCTAGTCTCTGAGTTTTCAACAATTTTTTAAATTTTACTGAACGGTAATTTGTGTAAATTCTTTGAAAATTGCAAAATACCGTTGACCAAGAGTATACGTTTCTGTGTATTAAGAACTGAATTTATTTCTCTCTTTTAATAAATATCTTGTTTTCATGTGGGTGAAGATCAGTGATGGAAAATTCAGTACTATGGTACCTTTTTCAGTACTTTTTCATTCCAAAAATACCACGGACCCCCCCGTCAGTTTTAGTACTCTTTTCTTGTTATGCTTCTTTGTTGAGAAATTTAGCGTTTCTAATTTTTTTTAACATTGACAACATTGCCTACACAAATTTATTGTTCTTTTTTTCGTTCATGTTAAGCAAAATTAAGAACCAAATGGACGAACTTATGTTTCCTGATAGTTCACGTATTGCTATTGGAATTTTGTCAATACCCCATTTATCAGCAGCAGTTAAGCGCACGTTTACAGTGCAAGATGCTATAAAAACGAAAAAAAAAGAAATCGTTTGCAAGTACAAACTCCTTCAAATTGAATTAAAACTAAAAATCTATTAATGTCAAATGATTCTTGTTGTTACAATTATAATATTACTAATGATATCATTAAGTAAAATAAACAAATTGCCTAACAGCGTTAGACATCTAAACGTGTGTACCTTATATTAAATCACAAGCAAATACATATGTATGCAATAAAAAATATGTTTGAAAAAAGTACCAAGATGTTGAAAAAAGTACTCTTTTGCTTGATGGTTAGTACCATCTCAATTTTGAAGTTTTCCATCACATATTTCAAATACGTTTTTCGTATTTGGGACTTTTTTCGAAATATGTTTTTGACAAGCTATTAAATATGTTTTCGTATTTGTGACATATTTCAAATATCAAATTATTAAATACATACATATGTATCTTCGTATTTGTTACATATTTAATAAAATTTGAAAGAACTTAAAAATTGTATTACAAATACAATACATATGTGGACAAACTGGAAGACCTTACAGGATGGGACATACCTCATTTTAAAGCTAATTGCGCCCAAATTTGTAATCTATTTTGCTTTTGGAGAAAAAAACCTCTGGGCTATTTTTAAAAATTTTTTTAGTTCTCAGATGTACTAGTAGTGATTTCTATTTTGCTTTTGGAGAAAAAAACCTCTGGGCTATTTTTAAAACATTTTTTAAGTTCTCAGATGTACTAGTAGTGATTCTCTGAGGGATTTTTTAAAATTTTGGACAAACTGGAAGATCTTACAGGATGGGACATACCTCATTTTAAAGCTAATTACGCCCAAATTTGTAATCTATTTTGCTTTTGGAGAAAAAAACCTCTGGGCTATTTTTAAAAATTTTTTTAAGTTCTCAGATGTACTAGTAGTGATTTCTATTTTGCTTTTGGAGAAAAAAACCTCTGGGCTATTTTTAAAATTTTTTTAAGTTCTCAGATGTACTAGTAGTGATTCTCTGAGGGATTTTTGAAAATTTTGGACAAACTGGAAGACCTTACAGGATGGGACATACCTCATTTTAAAGCTAATTACGCCCAAATTTGTAATCTATTTTGCTTTTGGAGAAAAAAACCTCTGGGCTATTTTTAAAAATTTTTTTAAGTTCTCAGATGTACTAGTAGTGATTTCTATTTTGCTTTTGGAGAAAAAAACCTCTGGGCTATTTTTAAAACATTTTTTAAGTTCTCAGATGTACTAGTAGTGATTCTCTGAGGGATTTTTGAAAATGTTGGACAAACTGGAAGATCTTACAGGATGGGACATACCTCATTTTAAAGCTAATTACGCCCAAATTTGTAATCTATTTTGCTTTTGGCGAAAAAAACCTCTGGGCTATTTTTAAAAATTTTTTTAAGTTCTCAGATGTACTAGTAGTGATTTCTATTTTGCTTTTGGAGGAAAAAACCTCTGGGCTATTTTTAAAACATTTTTTAAGTTCTCAGATGTACTAGTAGCGATTCTTTGAGGGATTTTTGAAAATGTTGGACAAACTGGAAGATCTTACAGGATGGGACATACCTCATTTTAAAGCTAATTACGCCCAAATTTGTAATCTATTTTGCTTTTGGAGAAAAAAACCTCTGGGCTATTTTTAAAAAGTTTGTCCAAAATTTTCAAATATCCCTCAGAGAATCACTACTAGTACATCTGAGAACTTAAAAAAATTTTTAAAAATAGCCCAGAGGTTTTTTTCTCCAAAAGCAAAATATATTACAAATTTGGGCGTAATTAGCTTTAAAATGAGGTATGTCCCATCCTGTAAGGTCTTCCAGTTTGTCCAAAATTTTCAAAAATCCCTCAGAGAATCACTACTAGTACATCTGAGAACTTAAAAAATTTTTTAAAAATAGCCCAGAGGTTTTTTTCTCCAAAAGCAAAATAGATTACAAATTTGGGCGTAATTAGCTTTAAAATGAGGTATGTCCCATCCTGTAAGGTCTTCCAGTTTGTCCAAAATTTTCAAAAATCCCTCAGAGAATCACTACTAGTACATCTGAGAACTTAAAAAAATTTTTAAAAATAGCCCAGAGGTTTTTTTCTCCAAAAGCAAAATAGATTACAAATTTGGGTGTAATTAGCTTTAAAATGAGGTATGTCCCATCCTGTAAGGTCTTCCAGTTTGTCCACATATTGTATTTGTAATACAATTTTTAAGTTCTTCCAAATTTCATTAAATATGTAACAAATACGAAGATACATACATATGTATGTATTTAATAATTTGATATTTGAAATATGTCACAAATACGAAAACATATTTAATAGCTTGTCAAAAACATATTTGGAAAAATGTCCCAAATACGAAAAACGTATTTGAAATATGTGAAAACGTAAGAGGTTACGTCGAAACATATTTAGTTCGACATATTTATCTTCACCCACATCTTGTTTTCCTAAAATTTTTGTTTTTAAATTAAAATATAGTTTTTGTTGAAAAATAATAAAAATTTTGACTTAAAACACATTTTTTGGTGGGGTATGTATAGTTTTCTACGCGACTGTATATTTATGTACACAAGCTATTCGTGCTGTGGCCTTTGCTAAGTTTTTTTGGTTGCTCATTTCTTTATCAATATGAAAAAGAAACACTATAGAAAATTAAAATATATTGGATGTCTACAGAACCTCTACAATTGTCTTGTTTTATAAAAAAGAACAGAACACTACATAATGTTCGTTACTTTCTTGAAAATAGTTACGAACGGTATTAATAATTGTGTGCTTATACACAAACACTAAAAAACAGATATCGTTTCTGGGTGTGTGAGCTGTAGGTAATCTAAATAATGTTCTGCCTTTTTTCGAACACAGAAATAAACATCACTTGACAGAAACAAAACGTAAACACAAACGAAAACAAGTAAGAGTTCTATATTCGGTTATACAGAATCTTATATACCCTTAACCATGGTGCGATATGAATAGAAAGTTTTATAAATACCGTTCTCTAGATTTAAGTGTATCTGTTTTGTGCCACACACACTTCTCCAATCCCGGCGTTCTCCAGATAAACAGAAAAAAGAGACCAATAAAAAACAACAACAATAAGGATTTATGTGTAAAATAAGAGGCAGTGGTGGTATTGCTCATATCTCAGTCATTTATCAATTCATCCGGGTGAATTTCAATAGCAAACTTTGACGGAGTATATGTGACCTAGTCCCCATAGTTTTTGCGGCCTTCGGAAAATCCATTTCAATATACACACGGACAGACAGACATGATTTAGTCATAAAATCAACTTCGCTACTAATAAGGAACTAGAATATATATACTTTAAGAGTCTAAGATCAATATTGTAGAAATTGCAAACGGAATGATAAACCGATATATACCCTTTTACCTTCGGCGTAGGGTATAAAAATAGTCAAAAAATATTCAGCTGGGCCTTTGCGGCCAACTTATAATGAATTCGCCTTGCTGCATATACAATATAAGCTTTGTTTTTATACCCTTCACCATAGGTGGAAAGGCCATATATAGTTTTTCATTCGGTGTGCAATTTCTACAATATTGATCAATTTGCAAAAGCGTTCCCGTACCTTAAATTTGTGTAAATAAAAACGACGTTTTGCGCGAATACATTCTTTTTCTTGCACAAAACAGCCCAGAATTTTTCTTTGTGCAAATTGTGTAAAATTTACACTGTAATAAGAAAGGCTATTTATAGATGTCATCGGCTTAAGAGAGGTCAGTTGGAACGGATGTGGCGAGTTTAGAAACAACAACGGCGGAGTCTTAATGTATTCAGGTATGCCTAGTGAAGGGGCACCCATGTACGGGGTGTAGCTGCCTTCGTAAGGAAACGACTTCAATCATCAATATAACCGTACTTTTTCACTCATAATCCTCCAATACATCAATAGTTTAATGGTATGCACCCACAAAAGAAAGCAACTTAGAAAATAATGAAATTTTTTATAATATGCTGGTAAAAGCTCTGCAATATATTCCAAGAAAGGACGTTAAATTACTTATGTGAGACTTCAATGCACAAGCTGGTGCCGATAATACAGGCTACGAGACGATAATGGGAACTCTTGCTCTAGGCACATGCAACGAAAATGGTGCACTGTTCTTGGAACTATGTTTGAACAACAACCTTAAAGTAGGATGGTCTGTATTGCCTCACAAAATGTCCCACAAAATAACCTGGAAATCGCCTGCAAATTTATATTTTTTTCCTATACTTATCCCGCGAAGCTCTACGCTTATCTGCAGGACACCAGAGTCTGTGGCGGGAATCGAACCCGCAACCCACGCACTGATAGACTAGCTCACTACCAACTATACTACCGGGGCACACAGATTGACCACATCTGCATTTCTAGAGAGTGGTTCAACCTCCTTTGTAACGTCAGAAACAGCAGAAGTAGAGAAATCGGCAGTGGTCACTACTTAGCAGTCGCTGAGATAAAATTCAAGTTATGGCCGAAAAAACATAATTCTGTGCAACACAATAAAATACCAAAAAATTAAAGGTACCGCTGTTAAAAAAAGATTTATAGAAGTTTTAAACCATATTAATGCCCCTATTGTCAACTTTGTATCTGTTGACGAAACATGGTCATCCATAAAGAAAAACTAACAAGTTCTGTGCAAGAAAATTCTCGGTTATAGTCAATCAGACAGAAAGAATGGGGGAGAAAACGACCCCCAAACGAAAGAGAGACACAAACCCATGCATGGCATATTAAGCAAACATAAAGGAAAAATAAAATAATTTCACCTAATTCGGGAACGCTGAATCCAGTGGTGCTTACAGTTTTTTAGATTAGCTCTTGTTTTCGAGATATACCGTTATTTTGAAAATGGAGAAGGTTGCACAACATATATTCGCGTAACTCAAAAACGGTTTAGTTTATTGAAATAACTATAAAAGAAATTCCGCAATAAAATTACCTTTAAGTAAAGGTTAACTTTTTTTTAATATGCGCAGTCGTTTTAGAAACATGATTAAAAAAAAAATTCATTAAAAATTGGAAAATGCAGCTCGGCTTCTAAACATATAAAAAACGAAGCTACAAACAAAACAAGCTATAAATGATTTAAATCTGGTAACAACTTTTGATTTTATTCACAAAAGACGAATATTTTTATTTAATTTAAGAATTTAATAAAGAATTTCTAACAAACCTACCCGCTATCTTCATTCCTTAAGGGGGCTCCCATACAAAATGTTCGATACAGACTAGAAATATATTGAAGAAAAAGTCCCATAAATGCCCAGGAGTCGCCCCTAGTGAAATATAACGTATGACCTCAATAAGAATAAGTTTTTTGTCCTTAACATTTTCTCGAGACATACTTGCCCTTTATCTCCACTTCTTATGGGGGCTCACATACATATATTGCGTTTTATGAAATACTTTTAAATTAAATAAAGTTTTGTGTCTTGTGAATAAAAAAAAGTTGTTAAAAGATTTTAATCATTTATGGCTTGCTTTGTTTGTAACTTGGTTTTTTTAATGTCTGGAAAAAATTAGAAGCATATTTGCATTTTCTAATTTTTTTTTCAAAATGTTGATAAAAAATTATTTTTTTGCAAAAAAAAAAAAAAAATATGTTTCTAAAACGGTTGCGCATATTAGAAGAAAGTTAACTTTTACTCAGAGGTAATTTTATTGCGCGATTCGTTATTTTTTTTTTAGTAATTTCAAAAAACTAAACCGTTTCTGAGTTACGCGAATATATGTTGTGCAACCTTCTCCATTTTCGGAATAACGGTATATCTTGGAAACAAGAGCTAATCTAACAAACGGTTAGCACCATTGAATTTAGCGTACCCGAATTATCTTGAAAAGCCAGGTGCCCGGCTTGTCTAAAAAGTGCCAAATTCTAGCACAGTGTAATTATTAAGCTACCAAAAAAGGTGATAAAAAAGAAACGCAACAACTGGCGAGGAACTTCCCTACTACCTGCTGTCTTTAAGATATTTAATAAGGTCGTTTTGGATAGAATAGTGGAAACACACAACGATTATATACACAATACTCAGGCTGGATTCCGCCCGGGAAGATCGTGCATTGACGAAATTAGCACTGTGCGGATATTGATTAAACAAGCAGCAGAATTGAACTCAACCATGTGCCTGACCTTCGTAGATTACGAAAGGGCCTTTGATGTTCTAAAACGAGAATACATATGGATGGCACTCGCCGCAAAGGAAATTCCGCAAAAAATAATTAATACATTAAAAAGCAGCTATGAAGAGCCAGGGTGCTACATGATAGTAGTCTCAGCGATTCCTTTGACACGAACAGTGAAGTGAGACAATGATCACTACTATTATTTATCACCGCAATAAGTATCGTATTTTACGCAATCGATACATTGCCGGTGGGTCTGATTTCGGAAATGCAGAATAGACTACGACACCTTGTGTATGCTGACGATTTAGTTTTGTTTTGTAATACTGACATGACTGATCAATGAAAGTAGGTTTGAAAGCAAACATACCCAAAACTAAGGCAATGAGAGTTTACAGAACAATCTCTTCTAAATTATTAGTAAACGATCAAGAAATCGCAGATATTACGAACTTTGAAAACTCTTACCTTGGTAGTATTATCAGTACAGATGGCGGAACGAAACTCGACGATGAGAACCGGCTGAAGAAAGCAAAGGGCATTTTTGCTTTGTAAACCAAGGTCTGGAGATCAAACACTATTTCCAATACAACGAAGGTTAGAATATTTGAGTCTTGTGTCAAATCTACATCAACATTCATCAACAGATGCCTACGTATTATTTTAAAAATACGGAGTACTCAAACAGTGTCTAACGAAAGTTTACTAAATAGAACTCGAAAAATTCCTATCGAAAATTAAATTAAGAAACGTAAATACGGCTCGCTGGGGCATACACTCAGAAAAGATGAAAACGAAATTACACCCTCTGCTTTAAAATGGAATCTTCAGGGAGAGCGAGGCATTGGATGACCTAGACCAGCTTCGATACGAGTACAAAGCTAGGAATAGAAAATAGAAGAATTTTGGAAAAAACAATTTTATATGCGATTAGTTCGATTTTTCATGAATTGTTAATTACAAATATGTCATAATAATAATAATAATAAGAAACAAATTGAACCCTTTTGACATCCGACTTTGTGTTAGCAATTTGGTTTTTTGTGTTCCCGTACCTTTTCCTCTTTATGACAGAAATTAATTTTAAATTTTATTTTCACGACCTTTGGCCAAAAAGTAAAGAAACGGAAGTTATATATATATGTATATTAGGGTGTTCATTTAATCGGGCTTTTGCTTTAAACGGTTAAACGCTCGATTAATTAACCGAGGTTTTGGGTTAATCGGTTAATAATCGGTTAATTTTGTAATTGATCGGTTAACCGATTAATACAGTTTTTTTTATAAATTAAGTAATTTCAATACATAAAATGCATAAATTATTTATTATTTAGAATTTAATTTAAAAAAAATCAATAACATAACAAATATAACAATTCTTGAACTAACACGAGCAAACAAAAAAATAATTCATAAATATGTAATACATATTTTTTAATTAATACATAAATATTATGTGGTAAAATACAAAAAGAACTGTTTGCTAATTTATTAGTTATTTCAATAGTTTAAGGAGACCTTGAAAATAATCTTTTAGAAAACTGTTTAGGATTTAAGCGATTCTTTTCTTTACTTTTGATAAATCTTTACTTGGAAAAGATTCTTTCACTTATCGTTGATGTTGGCGAAATAGAACGCAATCCATAATACAGAATATCTAATTTCTTAGTCATTTTCCAGGATTTCTCTAAACGTATAAAATCTTCCATTATGACATTAGAGTCCTGTTTTAATTTTTTTAAATTTTCAACTCTTCTAATTGTTTCGATTAATTCTGTTAAAAGATTGATATGAGAAGAAACAAATAAAGGTGCTATCAGACGGGATGTATTTTACATATGTACTGTCAAATTTTCCATATGTAAAAGATGTACACATCGTGTGATACATATAAAACTTTGCATATGTAAAATACATATGTAATTTTTTCGATTAGAATACGTTCTATTTCCTGTGGCAAACATAAACAAAACAGGTGGTTTGTTTTGAAACGAAATTTATACACATTAAAAATTCAGCTTTTGCTTACATTTATAGGTTATGTCATAAGGAAAAACATAAGCAGGTGTGATAGCAAACATTATTAATCGTATATAAAATGGAAATTTTGACATACATACGGAATTACATATGGGTAAGAAAAGTGACAGTACATATGTAAAATACATCCCGTCTGATAGCACCTTAACTAAACACATACATACATATGGAAAGTTCCAGCGAAAAGTCTCCTTTTCGTAACGCAACGTCAGAAGTAGTTTAAATCGTTTTTCAAAAATTGTATGTATATGTATAATTTACTTTTTTATATGTTGTGTAAAGCGCAACTAGCTCTACATTAACCGATTGACGGTTAACCGAATGAATGCCCTAATAAATATATAAATACAAAATTAATGGTTTCGGTCTTATAATACCTGAGTAATAATTAAAAAAAGAAATAAAATTTCATATATAAAAGTACGAGTATGTACTTTTAAAAGTATTTTTTTTCAAAAAATTAATAAATTGGTACCCACCCAGCAAAAACTTTACTTACCTGGTAAGTTAGCAAGTAACGTTGGAGAAAAATAAACACTACTTATTTTTCGGCTGAATAACTACTTATTTTCAATGCACTTACTAGAAGTCACAAAATATCTAATTATTATTTAACTACCAGTAAGTTGAATTGTAAGTACTTACAATTTACTTACTAGAAACCAAAAAATAACTAGTTTTTATTTAATTTGCGCTAGTTAATAGACCTAATATGTAGTTATGGAGCTAGTTACCAGGAAGTAAATATTCAGGTATGAAAACAAGACAACTAATAAGTAGATATTTAGCTGATTATTAGTAAGCATATATTCATAACTGAAAATAATAGTAGTGAAAAGTAATTACTGGGGTCATTACTAGCAAGTACTTATTGAGGCTTTCAGAATAATGACAATTATAATGACAACTACTTACAAGGTAACGTATAAAATAACTATTACCAAAATTCAAAAAGTTTTTCCTGGGCATTTTTGGGAAAAGAAGATAGTTCTCTTTTATATAATTTTTTTTTATATAACCTAATTTTATTTAAAGACTTTTTAGAGTTTATGTGAAATATAAAGCCAATTTTTCAAACTCACGTCCATGTACTCGCATGGTTTAAGTTCGTAAAACGCCAGACTTATTTTATGGTGTTCTGAAACTCTTGCGTTTTGCCACACTTCTTAAAAATGTTCAAGTTCCCTTAAACATAATTTTAGAATTTAACGTCGCCCAATTTCTTGCTATTGAGCTTACAGAGTATCTAGTATTCGATTTCAAGTCAGTAGCCCGTTTCTGTATTTCTCGCATCGTAAAATTTTCCGCACGAAACGAGTGAATTAGAACAAAACAGTGTAAAATTAAACACAAGTGCTTCTGTATCTTTACTTTGCGAGTATTATATGTCATTTAAATAATTTTCCGGCGATTATTGGAAGGATGTAAAAAAGTGTTTCTGTAACAATATTTTGCGAAAAGTTTAAAAATTTGTGCGGGGAAAACAAATTTTAAGAATTATATGTCATACTTACATATGTAGATATTTTTAATTAAAAATGTGTTTGTCAATTTTTTTTTAATTTAATAAATAAAACTAAAAGATAGAATATAAATGAAATGATGAAAATAAAAAAAAACCAATTGTTATATTTTGATACAGACTTTAATTTTTTTCAAATTGTTTTGGTTTTATTATATATTTATTTCATTGACGTTTTGCTTACATTTTACACTAAATTACTGGAAATATTCCAGTTAAAACAGAATCAGTGTTGTCTTTTTTCACATTCCAATACAGTATTCATTTTTTCACAAATCGAGACACGATGGGATTTTTCGTTTCACGCTTCATGTGAGGAATTTTACGATGCGAGAAATACAGAAAAGAGGTACAGTATTGAAAATGTTAAGCGTTTTGCAATTGGCAGAACAAGCCCTTTAACAATTTCTATTGGTGCACTCATAGAAAAATGCATCTGCAAATTGATGATGACCAAACATCAGTATTGTGACATCAATGTTATGACAAATGGTATCAATAAGGTAAAAAGTGGCATCAATCCAATGACGAACGTCATCTTACAATTTTGTCACATTTCATACGTCATCTATGCTATGACTACAGTGACATCAATTCGATGACACATTTTGTGTATTTTAAAGCTTATTTTCACATTTAAAAAGTAAAATTAGAAGCAAAAATTCCCAAATTCTTTTTTTTCAACTATTTGGTTAAATACATAACATTTTCAAAGTAGAATAACAATGAAACCCACATCGGGCATCCTGCTGGTGTCTTATAATTGAGAGTTCTTCTCTTCACAACAGAGCCCGGCAACACATACATGCAGACTTTTTGTTTTTTGTGAGAGAATAATAACTCTCCCTCTCAGAAGCAATTAAAGAAATTTTTGTGTTATTTTGTTATTGTTAAAATCAATCTGGCTGTTAATGTAAAAACTGAAAACATAAGCGTATGTTTTATATAAAATAGAAAACAAAAAAATCATTAAAATTAAATAAATCATATCCTTCAAGAAAAATAAAAAAAACTATAATTTCATAAAAACGTGTTAATATATTAAAGCAAAAATAAATTCAGAAATTAATTACTTTCATAAAACTTAAACGATTCTTCAGGAAAAATTGAATGGAAAACAACCATTAAATTTACTGCCTGTTCAACAGTTTCGAACGTAAACGTTCGCATAGAATTTTATATGGAAAATATTTTTAAAACTGAGTGTTTTTCATACAAATTTTCTATGCAAACGTTAACGTTCGAAATTGTTGAACAGGCAGTTAATTTATTTCGTTAAAAACTAATTTTCATTATTTGTAATAACATTTTCAAAAACTTCATCCCCTAAATGTTCATCTGTTAAACTATTTCTAAGTTTAGTTTTAATTAGCTTTAAAATTGAAAACGAGGACTCGCATATATATGTTGACCCGAACATAGAGTATAATTTAAAAATTTCATTTTTAGTTGTTAAGTATATCTCTTCGTTTAAATTTTTCCAGAATTCCACCCCAGCCGTCAACGGTATATTTAAATCCGAACGCATTTTGAAAAGTTCTTCTCTGATGTCATTACCCTGTTTATTGACATCACATGTTAAAGGATTGCTATGCAGTTCTAATAAACACTCAATTTTAGAAAAATCCGAAAAACGATTGTTACAATTATCTAATATGCCTTGAAGTAAACTAATATATTCAAGTCTATAATTATTAGAAAATTCATCATATATTTCATTTGTTCTTTTAAAACAAATTATATTTTTATTTTTAAGATTTGTAATCAGAGTTTGAACTTTTGTTATAAACTGTTTTACAGAGAAATATAAAGAAAATACAGTTTTATTTCTTCCTTGCAATTGAAGATTTAACTGATTAATTAATTCGGTAATATCTGTTAAAAACGCAAAATCTAATACAAACATGTTATCTATTAAATATCTTAGTAATTCATTCGATTCATTCGATGGATTATTTTCAAAAAATAACATCACCTCTTTCCGAAGACTGAATAACCTTTCCAAGCAACGTCCTTTACTGAGCCATCTCACTTCTGTAAACATTAATACGTCGCCATATTCAGTATTCATTTCATCCAAAAACGCTTTAAATTTTCTGTGGCTCAAAGCATTGTGGCCACCACGTATTTTATTTATTATTTTTGTTACAATTTGCATTGTATGCATCATATTCACGCTTTTTGTAAATAATGCCTGTTGATGGATTATACAATGGAAAATATAAATGTTAAAGTCGTTTCTTAAAAGGTAACCCACAAGACCCTCGTTTTTCCTAACCATGACTTTTGCACCATCGGTGCATATAGAACAAAATTTGCTTTTATCGGCAAAAGAAAAAATTTCGTCACATATTACCCTAAAAAGAGTTTCTCCCTTTACATTACCATGTAATGCAACCAACGTTAACATTTCCTCATGCACTTCCAAGTTATTACTGCAAGTTTTTACGCATATTATTAACTGCGCTATGTCGTTAATGTCATTGCATTTATCTAAACAAATAGAAAAATATTTGCAATTAAGAATTTTTTTTTTATATTTGTGTAGATAAATGCACTGATATCTTCTGTTCGTCGCGTTATGGTCCGAGGTGAAAAGAGACTAGAACTAATTAAATTTCGAATTTGTTCAGTATTTTTTCCAAAGCATTTTAATACATCGTCGCACAATTCTTTGAAAAATTGCCCATCTTCGAAAGGACGGCAATGTTTTGCCAGACCTGCAGCAACGACATATGATGCTTTTCTTTTGCATCGCTCATGGACATTTTCAACTTTTGAGTTCTCAAAATCAAGAATAATTTTTTCGTAAAAAGGTTTTTTTAATTTTAAAATTAGGCATTTTCTTTCGTCATGAGAAATATTTTTATATTCATTATGACATGAATTAAAATGTCTTCCTAAATTAAATTTTGCTGTTCGTGATAACGTACAATTACATATCAAGCATTCGGGCTTGCCAAAAAAAATTTCGGCTAACAAGAAATCAAACTCCCATTCTGTCTTGAACATTTCTCGCAGCACGAGCACGTTGTAGTACTTTTGCCGGGCTCTGGTATACACAATTGTGCATAGAAATGGATTTCCCTGGTCTATTTATTCAAAAATAAAATAAATTACATGGGAATTATAACGTGAAAAAGTTATTTTAGTAAAAAGTTAGGGTATTCATAGTGGTAAGTAAAATAGAAAGGGTATTCACTTTGTTGGGTTACTCATACTTCAAACATCTGTGCATACATTTTAATTCTAGCTAATGGTATATCATAACTTTTTACAAAATACCAAATGAGCACCTGAGTTTGCCTGCAAAAATTTATAACAGGTCAAAGTTACGTTAAATAAATACCATAAATTAGTAAGTTTAACTCTTTGGACTCGGTCATATAATTGTAGCATAAAAAAGTAAGCAATAAAAATAGTGCTAAACAATAAAGTTTCATTAATACATCAATAAAACACACCTTCTTACACAAAAATTTTACCTGCTGTCACATTTGCTATTATGTGTATAGGTTTACACATAAATTGTAGGAAAACAAGACTTTTTTAACTTGTTTTTTAAATATTTTTACTTACTTAAGAAAAGTGTTTTCAAAGAAAACACGATTGGTACGCGATTGGTACAGAAACAAAAATGTTTTTACAAGCACAAAATACCAACAAATTCTTGTGGCAATTTTTTTTCTTAATAATTTCTGCATTTAGGTACGTCGTTTTAACGAAAGAAAAAGGGACCCTTTTACAGGCATCAAAGAATTTTTCTCACAAACAAAACACATATCGCAAAACAATGTAGATATTATTTGCAAATTTAAAATTTTTGTTGATTATGATTCACGTTACATATGTATGTATTTTTATATAATTTTACAAAATTAAAAATGACGTATCATCAAATACATATATAATTTTTTTTAACAGCATAATGTATAATCAAACTCAAGAAAAAAATTAGCAGAGTTTTTAATTCTTTTTATAAGAACACATTAATATTTTTAAACACCAAAACTGGGTAATCTTTTTTATTACTATAGTGGAATTAGTGATCAGATAATAATTTATATAATATAATATAAAAAAATATAATATAATAAAAAAAATTTTCGGCAAACAAGAAATCAAATTCCCATTCTGTCTTGAACATTTCTCGCAGTGTTATTCTTAAGCAAGCGTCAGCAGAACCTTCTTGTTTGAATGTTCGTACGAAAATAAATGATTTTTGTTTGTTTTTTACAAAGTGAGAGCGAATGTGTTTGTGAGAAAAAAAGCACGGTGTAGTACTTTTGCCGAGCTCTGCTTCACAAAGAGTGGAATACAACAAAAGTGAAACAAACATGTTTGACGGGTAAAGGCCTCATTAGTTCTTACTTTCCGTTGCCGTTCTGTTTCGTTCCTTTCTGTAGCAAATATTTTGTAATTACTTTTTCTGTGAAAGGAATCATCTGCTTGTAAAAAGAAAAGCATTGAAATTGTATAAAAAACTATTCGTAAGAAATAAAAATCCATTAATTTGTGTCAAAAATACGTAAATTTTAAAAAAATCATTACTTAAAACCAATTTTTCTAGCTTTAAACAAAAAAATTACAGATTTTTTATACCACAACAAACTTATACATACACACTTTGGCCGTAACTTAACTTTGAATTCTATTTTCAACAGATTTGTCCGCAACAGAACAGAACGAAAAAGTAAAAACAAACCACACATACAGACTTTCAATTGAACAGAAACAAAACAGCTGATTCGTAACAGAAAAGAACGTACAAACTAATTCTGCCTTAAGTAAATAATAATAAGATTTGTCCGCAACAGAACAGAACGAAAAAGTAAAAACAAACCACACATACAGACTTTCAATTGAACAGAAACAAAACAGCTGATTCGTAACAGAAAAGAACGTACAAACTAATTCTGCCTTAAGTAAATAATAATTTTCACTCAGTTTGACTTAAGTCAATCCCAAATTTAATGACAAACTGCCTAATGAGTCCTTTCTACGATGTTACTGAGTCATCGCACTGATGACATGTTTTTTTAAACTGACTCCGATTCGTCATATCTGAAATGCTGATGTGTCATCCCATTGATGACATAATTTCAATTTTTGACCCTGATGACAATTTTGCCAAGTGATGTTAAATGATGCCAAAAACGAAGAAACTTATCTTATTACTGATGTCAAAATACATCAGCGTTATGGCGCCTTTTCTATCAGTGTATGAAATTGATTTATAGAATTTTTTATCCTTATCTCATCTATTAGTATTTATTATCTTTATTAGCGGAGTTATGGCAAGAATTTTAAAAATATTTAACATAATTCATGAAATTTTTCTTTTTAATTTAAAAATATTTTGAAAGTCTATTTCAATGCCACCTTTTTAACGCTAAAACCACTGTGCGCTATTCGAAAATTATTGTATATACTTAATATTTCAATTATGAATGTATTTGGTAATTTCAGCTAAAACCGGCTCTATGACCAAAGACAGAGTAAATACATTTCAATATATAAATAATTTATAATGTAGGTGATAAATTTGTTTATTATTTTCAAATGATTTTCTGCGGTCTAAAGACCACTTATTTAATTTGTAAATCTTGGTAGAATTTGTAAACAGTTATAACGTCATACATATTTCAATTAACAATGTTTTGCGATTTTTTATTGTTTTTTGCAAAATATTATTTATGAAACTGAAATCAAGAGTTTTGCGATTTTGCAAATAAATGTAGTGTAAACATTTTTTGTACACTTTTGATTACTTAACTTGTTTTCTTGTCGGTACTCGGTATTTTAGGAAAATACAAAAAAATTATTTTATATAATATTTCATATTTGTTTTGTTTTATTTTATTTTATTTTGCTAATTTGTGCCTGGTTAAATAGTTTGAATAGTTTACTATTGATTACTTAAAAAACAAGTGCAGTACGAAGTACTCAAATACTTTATATAGGGTGATTCATTGTGAGGTTTGAATCATAATGTAAAAAAACACATAAATTTGAAAGTGAAATTAAAATTTTTATTATCGGTTAAAAGAACAATTTATGACTTTTACTGTTTGAAAATGATATCATGTAAATGTTGGCTATGACTACACCTGAGGTGGTCCATTCGGAATGTCCAATATTTGGCGACTCGTTCGAGCATAGCGACTGGTATCTCGCGAATAACACCAGTATTGTTGGCTTCCAAAGCGTCAATCATAGCTGGCTTATTCCTGAAGACGTCAGGCTTTACATATCCCCAGAGAAAATATTCCAAAGGTGCGAAATCGCACGGTCTATAGGGCCAATATATCGTAGCAAAACGGGAAATTAAGTGCTCACCGAAAAGATTTCTCAACAAGGTCATTGTTTCACGCGCTGTATGGCTCGTTGCGCCGTGTTGTTGAAAAAGAGCTCACCGAGACCATGCGCTTGAATCCCAGGAAGCACATAGTTCGTTAAAATGGTTCGATAACGGTTATCATTGAAGGTAACATTCTAATTTTCCTTATTTTTGAAGAAATATGCACCAATGATTCTACCAGCCCATACCTTTTCTTATAATGGATGTATAGAAGCTCTTGGTACTCTTCGCGTTTATCATCAGCCCAAATACGCCAATTTTGTTTATTAACGAATCCATTGAACCAGAAATTAGCTTCATCACTGAACAACATTTCACGATCAAACGCCGGATTTTCATTGTCATACAGCTGAAAAATTTGGAGACGCTGTTGTGGCGTGAGTCTCTCCACGATGACTTGAACAAAAATAGTTTGATATGAGTCATGCGTAGAGTTTTTTATTCCCGCACTTTTTGGATTCCCGGGAAAACGGGAAATAAAAATCAAATTCCCGGGATCCCGGGATTCCCGCCCAAAATTTTGTATTTATTTATTTACTTATTTCTCCAATGAAACAAATATTTCTTATTGGCTATCTATTATATAACAAAAACGTACAAAATGTAATATTCAAATTATTTTAACACACTTAAGAGGTTATATTGATGCCAATAGGATAATAGAAATCAATATATGTACGTATATTAGAGCGACTCAAAAAAAAAAAGTGATTTTGTTACCCCTCTGAAAATAAAGGTTGATATGTTTTATGATGATTCCCAAAATATTTTGGTTCTAGCGTTGACCATCCGTGAGCTGGACCATTTTTAAAAAAGGTCTTTTTTCAGTTTTTCGAATTTTTTTGTACTTTGCTCCAAGACGACATAAATAAATTTTATTATCATCGAAAAGAGTTTTTGAAGCAGCATCCAATGGTATATAATACTTGACCACTTCCGACCTACTAATTGAGGTACTTAACGAAATACATATTTTCATTTCGGGTTTTTATACAAATTCTACGTATGTGGAAATAATGTTCTGCTTTTCAAATTGAATCTGTTTTAAAATAATGTTAATTTATTTTTTTTTTTTTTGTAATTATTCACATAAAACGCGAAAATCGCGATATATTTTTATCTTTTTTTCATATATAGGGTATAACATTTTTTCATTTTTCAATTTATCAAAATGTGAAACATACAATCAAAAAATATAAAATTAATAAAAAAATACACAGAATTTGTATGAAAACCCGAAACGAAAATATGTATTTAGTTAAATATCTCAATAAGTGGGTCGCAAGTGGTAAAGTTTTATATACCATTGGATGCTGCTTCAAAAACCCTTTTCGATGATAACAAATTTTATTTATGTCGTCTTGGAGCAAAGTACAAAAAAAATTCGAAAAACTGAAAAAAAGACCTTTTTTAAAAATGGTCCAGCTCACGGATGGTCAACGCTAGAACCAAAATATTTTGGGAATCATCATAAAACATATCAACCTTTATTTTCAGAGGGGTAACTAAAAAACTTTTTTCGGCTCCATACAACTTGAGTCGGTCTGAATAAAAGTATTAGTCTTAGGCGAATAAAAATTCTGGAAGGGTGATTAGGAACTAAAAACTCAACATTACGAAGTAGGAATGCTGAAACAATTTTACCGTTTAACAAATTCAGCAGAAAGGAGAAATTTTATTTACTACATATATTAAATAACATATTTTTTACAAGTTTATAACCCTTAATCAGCAGTGGTGTATGAGGGTATACTGAGTTTGTCATTCTATGTGAAGCTTTTTTTAATATTTACTAAGGTCCCATAAAGTATTTTTTGGGACCTTGGAACTACCTCCCAAAAAACTCAACTAAAACTAACATAAATCTGTGGCGAAATTCACACAAATTTCTACTTTTATAAGACTCAAAATCACTTGAAATGTCGCATATGAAACAAAATCTATGAAAACAATTTACTATGCCCTTAACCGCAAAGCTTTATAATAATGTTGTAAAATTGACACTTCAATTTTCTAGGACAAGAAATAAAATTTCGTGATGAAAGGTCTCTAATTTATCATAGGCCCAATATAAAGCCCATTCTCAAAAATTTATTTTAAAAGCCTCGAACCGTAGAAAAATTAGATATTGTGGTGAAATTAAGTTGGA
Organism: Pollenia amentaria; assembly: GCA_943735925.1. NCBI lineage: Eukaryota > Metazoa > Arthropoda > Insecta > Diptera > Polleniidae > Pollenia > Pollenia amentaria. The sequence goes on along the minus strand of OX031008.1, from coordinate 188,765,324 downwards.
TAAAACAACTAAGACACAAGTCTGACATAAATTTACTAAAGTTTAAAAAAAAAAATTTCTTCAAAATTTCCCGGAAATCCCGCAATAAATTCTCGGGAAAGCGGGAATTGAAAACAACTAAAAATCCCGGGAATTCCCGCGACGAGAAATCCCGGGATAAATGTAATAAAGCATATGGAAAACCAAACCTCGAGATGAATTACCCTTTACTTTAACAACTCCATAAAATGAAAACAAAAAAAAAAAAAATTTTTTTTGATATAGAGCCATATAAATGCTTGTTTTGTTTTTGTTTCAGTTAAATTAAAAAAATTTTTTAAATAATCTTTTTAGAAGGTGTCAAGGAAAAGTATACAAGCAACTTCTGCTTGTTTACCTTTTGAATCATATGACTTTTTGTTTAATTAAATTTTAGTGCCAAAATTTCTGCATTAAAAATTTGCAAATACTCAGTCACGAACTGTCACTTTATGCTCTCAGTTTGTGTTCCCATTTACTGTATTTCTGTTAAACCTGGAGGATAGCTATTGATGAGGAGCAGCGTTCCGCAAATCACAGTAAAGCGAATAAAATATTGAAATACAGGTGCACGGTTCAGGTCCTATGGTCCAATAGGAGAAAATAATGGCAGAAGAGAAGCTTTTGGACAGTCTACTACAGTGATTTTTGGTATTAACTTGATATACATACATACTTACAAAAAAGAATTTTTATTTAAGACAAGATAGGTTTGCCGATAAAATTATGAAGTTTTTTTTTAACAACCAAAAAAATGTTGCAAACAGTGTGACCATTTTGGCATTTTTGCAGCTAAATTTTGCATTAAAAAGTTTTATTTAGCTGCAAAATTTTCATTTAGCACTCGGCATTTTATTTAGCATTTTTATAAAATGTTTTATCTTTGTTTAGCATTATTTATTTAAAAAAACTTGGATTCAAAATGCAAATGTATGAAAATGGATAACTCCTATCTTAAGAAACATCTCACCAGTAGAATATTCAGGGAATACTCGTATAAGAAATGCCCTCATAATGTTGATCCTTAAAATGATAAGATATATAAGTACAAAGAAATTTTACTTTGTATTTAGAAAAAATTCTATGGGGTAAATGTTCGAAAAACTTTTGCTTTAAACTGCTGAAAAAATAATAGTTTAAAAGCTTGAACTTTTTTTAAACCATAAGAAATAAAGTGATCTAAACAATTTTGTACAGGTTTTAAATTTAATCTCAACTACCTGTGGTACATATTTTTATGTATGTGATGTTTTATCAAAATCTACCCACTTGTTTAAATATAACTATTTATTTTAATTTCGTTTTTGTATTAATGTATTAAGTTTCGAATAAAATTTCGTACTGGTAATGAAAGCTTAAAAAAAACCGTGAACAAATTTTAGCATTATTTTTAGCATTTTTTAAAATCATTTTTAGCATTTTTTGGCCATGTCTAATGCCACATTTAGCTGTAAAAATTTTTAAGATCTGGCAACACTGGTTGTAAATAAAATTCGTGTATGAAAAAGTGAGAAAATTTCGTTGAAAAATGTACTGAATGGTTAAGTAAGTTGAATTTTGATCTGAAAGGGCCAAAATATATTAGAAAGTACCACAGGGCCATCAAACATTCAAAAGTGCTACAAATGGCCCAATTGTGCCATATTTTGCATCACTGGTTTCGTCAACTGTCTAATTCAACACACGTGTTTACTACAGCTTTTTGTGGAATTTTTCCACCACAGCGTAGTAAATTTTAGTCTAAAGGTAGGATCACACGATTGCCGCAAATGCACCAATATGACATAATTTCGATTCTGCTTTATTGACGCACAATAATGAACTGGCCCCAATCAAATATTCTGAATCAAAAAATTGTCTTTTTTATACAAATTTAATTGCCGCTAGTTGGTACAAAGTGAAATACGTACAATAATTGCCGCAGCACAGTTAGACGATTGTTCTTACTTGAGTCAACTGCGAAAACAGCTGTTGTGGTAGCTTTTTTATTTGTTTGCAAGTTCTAGTTCGTTTGTTCATTAAAAAAAATTGTATCATACATACAATATTCAAACAAAATTTTTTTAATAGCTTTATTTGAAATTTCTTAAGTAAAATATATGAAATTCCAAAAATTTAACACAGTAAAATTCTATTTTAAAATCTATAAAGATATAGAGAATATTTCTATCCAAATTTTAAGAATACAAAGTAAAAATATTTGTATCGCTTTAGTTGATTGTAATTTTGATTTAAAATAATATTATTTAAATATCTCCATTCTGTAACTTTTTAAATTTTAATACCGATATCGTTAAACAACGAGAAATCTCGAATTTTTTATTCTCGTTTTTAAGTTAACAAATATTAAAATACTCCTGCGACTGTTTGGTAATAGATTAAAGAGAACGTTAACTTATTTCCTTTTATCTCTTACCAAAGAGTTGCAGGCGTTTTTTAAATTCGCCAACCACGAAAAGAGTTAAGAAATAAGACTAGTTAGCGAAAAACAAAAAATTACTTTTCGAACTTCCCTCGTAGTTATATGAAAAAAATAATTTATTTTTCAACATAATCTCCTTTTAGCTCAATACACTTAGTCCAACGTTTCTCCAATTTGTGTATCCCTTCCAAAAAAAAAACAGTATTTTTTGAGGTCCATAAAATAGGCATTTGTTTGACCAATAACTTCATCGCTAAAGGTAAATCTCTTTCCAGAGAGCCATTTCTTTAGGTTCGGAAATAGGAAATAGTCACTGGGGGCTAAATCCGGAGAATATGGGCACCAATACGTAGCCCAATTCATGTAATTTTGCCATTGAGACTGCACACGTGTGCACCCGTGCATTATCTTGATAAAAAAGAACTTCTTTCTTGGCCATATGGGATCGTTTTTTTTTTGAATCCTCGTTAAATCAGTCCAATAAGTTGGCATAATAATCGCCGTTTATTGTTTTTCCCTTTTGAAGGTGATCGATGTGGATTATCCCGCGTGCATCCCAAAAAACTGTTGCCATCACCTTATTGGCCGACAAACTTAACTTGGCCTTCTTCGGAGCCGATTCACCCGGAGAAACCCATTGTTTAGACTGCTGCTTGGTCTCCAGAGTCTTGTAATGGATCCATGTTTCATCCACAGTTACAAAACGCCGCAAAAACTCATTCGAATTGCGGTTAAACAACTCCAAACAGTCCTTTGAAGCACCCATCGTGCAGACAGCTTTCTTAAACCCAGCTGGTCATTTAAAATCGAAACCACACTGCCATATGAAATGCCTATGGCATCAACAATCTCATGCACTTTTACTCTTCGATTGGCCAACACCATATCGTAAATTTTTTCGACATTTTCGGGTGTATTGACTTCAATTGCCCGTCCAAAACGTTCAGCATCATTTCTACTATTGCGACCACAACGAAAGTCAGTAAACCACTTTTTTACCATTGAAATCGATGGTGCAGCGTCCCCATAGTATTTATCAAGCTTTCCTTAGTTTAATTGACGGTTTTTTTTTCGCAAAAAATTATGTTTAATGAGCACTCGAAATTCACTCTTTTCCATTTTTTAAAAAATCCACGAGGTTGTGTGTTTTGAACAGCTGTTAAACGCAAAGTAAGTGACGGAACTTGCTCAGAACTTGACAGTAGTCTATTAACAGGTGGTACTTGAAGGGAGCCATTTTACATTTCATATAACTATGAGGGAAGTTTGAAAAGTCACGGACTTAGTGATCCGCCCTCGTACTTCTCTTTCATCAGCCATCCAGAGTGAAATGCTGGTTCAATTAAAATTAATTATTGTGCTGTTTTCATAACAACGTGTAGTAAAAATTATATAAAAAACACTCCAAAAACTCAGTGCTTTTCATATAAATTTTCTTACACGGTTAATCACTTGTGTTATGAAAACAGCACATATATATTTTTAAACGATGCTTAATAACGCGTCAAATAATGGCTAATCGGATAAAAAATACCAGAGTTATAGTGGATCAAAGCTAAGATTTTATGAACATTTTTTTGTTAATCACCAATTTTTATCACTTTGGGGGATATTTTCTACCACAGTTAATAATAAAATCCATAGTATAGTCCATTTGATTAAAAAAAATTTAAGTCATACACAGAAAAAAATTTTGCCCCAATTAAAGCGTTAATCAAAGATAAAATCAGTTATAATTAAAAATTTAATTAAGTGAAATAAACGTATAATCAAGTGAATTAAGTGTTTAATCAAGTGAATTAAAAGTTTAATTGTTACTATCAATTTGCACCAGTAAACGAATTAATAGTGACAATTAAATGTTTAATTCAATTGATTAAACGTTTAATTCACTTGATAATTTTTAATAAAAACTGATTTTAATTTTGATTAATCCTTTAATTGGGGCAAAATTTTTTCTGTATATTGGACTGAAATCGGATAAAAGCTTAAAATTCTATAATAAGAATATACACAGAAAAAATTATTTAATTTCTCCTATCAATAAATTTGTTCTAAATTCATAATATCAAGCAAACAAGTTGTTGATTTTGCACCTATTACCAAAATGATTATATTGATTACTAAAAATTTTAAAATTTTGAAAAAATATTTTCAATAAATGATATTTTTAATTTTAATTAAAAAATTGATCAAAAAACTTTGAAATTTTAAACAATGTGTTAATTTATTTAAATAAATATTGACAATTCCCAACAACAATTCTACATGTTTAAATTATTTTATTTTAAACGAAAAAAATCAATAATTATTTAATTAAAATTTTAATTGAAACTTTATTTCAAAACAACTAAAATGTTAATTAAATCAAAATTAAATTTTAAATTTTTTTCAGTTAAAAAAATTATTGATTCAATTATAACATTAATTAAATTAAAATACTTTTTAAATCATTTTTTTAATTGATAAAACACTTTTTTCTGTGTAAAAGCAATAGCATTTAACTTAAATTTTAATATGCACCATCATCATATTTTCGCATTTTGAATGAAACCAAATGTTCAACAGATCTATAACGCACTATTTTAGAATCACTTATTTATTTTAAGTGCATTGTTATCATAAATGCAGCTTAAACATATTTTAGGCATGTCCTTGCACCAAATGCAAGAACGAATTTTACAGACAGATACTAGTTTTTTGCTACATTATTATATAAATTGTTGCTGAAAATCAAAATTTTTAATTCAGGATGTATGGGATGTAGACATATCCTTGTAGCGATAAAGGGATCTGTACACGGTCAAAATGCTTGTCATGCAGGCGAACACACATTTTCATATTAACCATTTTCATACTACAATAGCGCTTGATGAGAAATTAATATAATTCTTTTGTCACAAATTAATATTTATTATTGGATACTTTAACATTCTGCGCTTGATGTATTTTATTATTTCATTATGAAAAATGTTTCTTAAGGCAACCACTATTTATGTGTGAACAAAGTTGCACATACACATTTTTAATATGAACTATAAAAAGTATGATTTTAAAGACATCGAACGGAAAACAAATGTGATAATTATGTTTTATGCTCACTGGGACTTGCAGTATTTAAAACTCTCTAAAATATCAATTTCAAAAATATTTAACATATTTTCTTTAAAGTCACGGTTAAAGTCGCTCAATAACACTTTCAGTAAGTAAATAAATAAAAGTAGGAAGATACGAACGAGTAAAATAAAAAGTAATTATTTTTGAAAGGTTTTTTATGAAAAAATGGGTGGATTTTCCATTAAAAAATGTGCAAAATGTTTTTCTATTTTTTCTTCAATTCATAAATTTAATGTTACATTTCCTGTTGAAAGATCATAACAATTTTTAATTGCTTGAGAAAATTTATGTAATAAATACTCTTTAACACATTTGTATTAAAGGCTAGTTTACACTATTATACTTTGTATTAATACATGTAAAAAATTTAAGTAAAATGTAAAAGTGTGACAGTGTGAATGCAATGTGTTATGAAAATGACAAGTATTACGAAAAATTACGACTTTATCGTTTTTTGAAAATTTTCTAAACAATAATATTTTTCATTTAATCAGGGTTGCATTTTAATAAAAGCAAATAAAAGTATCATTTCATGTGTGATAGTGTGAATACAAAATGTTATGTTAACTTAGATTTTTTGACAGTCGCAACAAAATTCATTAGATTTCTATCTCACAAAGTATTATGGAATACGTAAAACTAGCTTGATAGTGTAAACAAGCCTTAACTCTTTCAGGTTGGGTGGTACGTTATCTAACCACCTTTTCAAGAGCTTAACATTTACATTTTATAAGATCATCGATGATAGATTTATGCGAAATTTTATATCTTTTTATAATATATTTTTGAAAATATTTATACTGTTACGTTTTTACTTTAAAAATCCCTTTTAGGTTTATTCCCTTTATAATAAACCTTTGAGTTCTTTTAATTGCAAATCAAAATAAATACACACACGAATTCAACTTAACAAACTTTATTGAAATTCACAAAATGTAACCACTATTGTATGTAACGATCTGAACCGTTTAATGTATCCAATCAAACTTAACTAAACTTTTATGAGTTATAGCGTAGACAGACGACAGCGTTAATTTGCATTAAAGGCTGGCTAATGTTAATTAAAAGTTTACCCTGACAAACGACAGTTTTTGCATTTAGTAAACAGTTGTTTGTTTGTCATCTATTATTTTTTTGTCATTTTATTTTCAAATTCATATATAAAATGTTAATTTTTACAAATGAGGACGTTTCCGAAATTTCTGCACTATTGGCCGCATTGCTCCCAATTATCAGGTGTACAGCATTATAAAATTTCCAATAGGATGGGCTCCCACCAGAAGGTCCCATTTCTTTTTTCTCCTCATTACAAATTTCAATAGTTATTTTGTGTCAAAGAAGTTGTTGTGAGAAAAAAAAAATAACTATATTTTTGCGTGAAATTTCTTATTTTTACGTGTACTTCTTCCGCACTAAATTTGTTGTTCATTTGCACTGATATTTCTTGGTAAATATGCCCATTCCTTTTTGTACGCCGCAAATCGGTGGCACGTTCCGTCCACAGTTCTAGCAGAACCTGTGCATCTCGATCGCACCAGATACTACGCTACTTGCCCTTGGAAATCTTAAAAAAAAACGCGTTTCGATTTAAATGTTTTTTTTTTTTTTTTTTTTTTTTTTTTTTTTTTTTTTTTTTTTTTTTTTTTTTGCTAAAAACAATTAAAATAACTAACATTTTCTGTCTTTGAACCCATTTAAATTTTACAATTGTAAACAATTTGACAACAGTTAATTGATTGTCGACAACATTGCCATACTGAAATATCTAAATTCAGTATTAATTCGCTCTGATTTTGTGCATTTACGTTAAATTTAATACACATAGGCATGGGGATAATTCACAAGTTAATTTGAATTAAGACTGATAATGCAAATTAAGGCTGTCGTCTGTCTAAGCCATTAGCCTGTATTTGTAGTTCAAAACTATTCCTAGTTGATTCATGAACCATCTAGTATTTTCTAGAATGTTGTGTTTGAATTATTTTAAAATAACTGTTATACATCTAAATCTAAAGTCTACAATTACAATAGCTAGAAAATTTAGTACAGTCGCGTTCATAAAAATAGTAACTAATATGACATACAACTATAATGTAAAAGATAACTTATAACTAAAACCATAAATAATTATTAGACAAATCTAATTTCGTAACAATACTTTTTACTTTAAACCGGGATTTCCCCAAGTTAAAAAAAGCCATAGGCTGTTTGCTTTGTTAAAAAAATCATCTCCAGTGCGTATTGTATGGTAAAACATGACCTGTGGAGTTCCGCTATGCATCCAATAAAAAAAAACATGTTTTCAGATTTTCACCAGAAACAATTTTTTATCCCAACCGTCTCATTTCTCAAAATTATCAACATTTTTATAATTAACTAGCTTAACCCGGTGCGCTTCGCTACACTGGCAAAAAAAAAATAAGAAAAAAATTACAGTATTTGTTTTTGTGATATAATCTTTAACCACGTTTGAAGACTCTCCCTTTAATAGTTCTTCAGTTGAGCGATATTTAATGTATGCATCCTATGGGAGGTATTTCCCCCCCTGCGCCTACCCGCTTTATTTTTATTTTCAAAAGTGTAGTATACCATAAGAGTGACTTTTAGAAAGTTTGAACATTCTCACTATTACAGTTCTTAAGATATGCGATGTTAAACATTGGCGTCCTATGGGGTATTCCTATACCCCCCCCTCTGCTATTTTATTTCAATTCCGGGGCTCAGAAGATCCTACTACAAAAAGTTCAGCAAAATGTGTGCAGCGGCTCTTAAGATATGCGATAATTAATATTGGCATCCTATGGGGGGTACCAATTCCCCTGCCCCTATCGAAAAAATAAGTAGCCTATTTTATTTTTAGGGCTCACGTGATGTTACTGTAAAAATTTCAGGAAAATCGGTTCAGTAGTTTCGGAGTCTATAAAGCGACAAACAAACATACAAACATACAAACATAATTCATTTTTATATATATAGATAAACTTTACATAATGCAAAAATGCGCCTGTTTTATTTATTAAGTTGCATATATTAAAGTTTGCCTGAACGAGTTAAGGGGTCTGTTCACGGTCAAAATGTTTTTCCAATCGCTATGGTAGTATTAGTGAAAATTTGTTTGTATGTGTTACACCGACGATGCTGGATGGAAAAGTCAAAAAATTTAGATGTGACGGCGAATATTGCGTCCAGTACACGTACACGAATAAATTCCCATGCATGTCAAGCATTTTGACCGTGTACAGACCGTTTGAAGTTTTAAAAATTTTAAAATGATTTGATTACACAGAGTGACAATTAAAATAAATTCAAATGAAATGTAAGAATACTTGACATAATAATTGTTTTGAGCAGTTGGTACTTAAGTTCTGAAAATGTTACAAATTTACCAGTGTGTTAAAGTTCTAAAGCAATCCATTATATAACCTAATCGCCATAAAAAACATACTCTTCGAATTTGGAAAACTAAATGTTTCATTGATTGCGTAGGTGCTTTAAAAAAATATTCTGGCAACACCGATTGGTTGCACGTCTTCCCTTCGAAATCACTTAAGCAGGGATGTTTAACACAAATAACGTTGGTAAAGGCTCAATTAAGTTGCACAGACTATCGTTTATAAACATCATTATTCATTTAAAAGAAAGACAATTGGGTGCTACATGGACAGAAATCTAAAGACCACGAAATGCTGATTTTGCAAGTCGAAGTTGGTGATTTAACGCTACAAAAAAAAAGGATTTTTTTTGCTAAATTGGAAGAGAAATTAATTTGAAGCGGAAAACTACATCAAGAAAACGGTATTGATTATCTCAATTTCCATATCGCTTACACTGGGTATACAACTAAGATAATCAGCCATGTCACAGGGTACAATTCCGTTCGGAAACGGAATTTATTCCGTGTTTTGGTGCTTCAGAAAATTACGAAAAAACTTTGCGGAATGAAACCATTTTTGATTTCATGAACAAAATGGGAGTTTTCTGTATCTTAAAGGCCAAAAAACTATCAAAATATACTTTCTATCAATAAACAAATATGTTTTCTTCGGTTCCGAACGGAATTGTACTGTGTGACATGGCTGATTATCTGATATAATATCTAAGAGAACGTCGACAGAATGAGAGAACACATTTCTTCATGTTAATCTTTATCTTAAACAAAAATGTATTTATGTTTATCTTATAAGATTTCATAATTGACTGATTCTCGTACAGTAAACTCCTTTCGTTTTAATTGTGAATTTTTATTTTAAAATATTGTTTTTTAGACACTTTTCACAAGATTTGCACTAAAAAATAAAACACTTTATTGATGGTGTCTTATTATTCAAAATTTTTTTATTTTCAACATTTTTTTATTTTTCAAATTTATTCTATGAGCTAAATTTCAGTTATGTATTTTATAAAGCTTTTTGTAATAGTTCTATTCCTTCAATATTTAGGAATGACTTTATACACTACCAGACTATTATATTGTATCTTCTTGTTACATTTTACCTTAGCTTTCCGTTGGATAGCAATGAAGTATATTTATGTACAGAAAAATTTACAATTATTAGACTTAAGCAGAATGTAATGCATTTTCTGGCCCGCTACGGGTTTCGTCAGCATTCTTTGTGTCACACTGAAAAGTGATACTTTGTAAATTGAATGTATTTTACTCAACTATTTTAACAAATAGAATCTGGGAGTTATTTCTTTTTCATAAGTTACTTCATTATATTCAACATTTTTTTATTTTTCGAATTTATTCTATGAGCTAAATTTCAGTTATGTATTTTATAAAGCTTTTTGTAATAGTGCTATTCATTAAATATTTAGAAATGACTTTATACACGACCAGACTATTATATTCTATCTTCTTGTTACATTTTATTATAATATTAATACCAACACTATTTGAGAGTCCACACGTAATATAATACTATCTGCGATTGAATTTGACAGTTGCTGATATAAAAATCTTAAATCTTATCTCAGGTGGAGAATCCTAATAAATTAAAGCATCAAAATAGCTATATACAGCTAAATAACAGTAAATACATTTAAAACTTATTAATTTTATTCGTTTTAATAACGAATAATCGTCAAATCTGAATTGGTTCAAAGACAAAATTCGAAACAGAACTTAACTCTTTCATCAAATAGAAGCGGACCCTCTGTCTGCTTCGCCAGGCAAAACAAAATAACAAATTTTGAAAATAAGAAATGACACACTGGTTTTTAAAAAAGTTGAGTTTTTATTCTACTTCTATTTCTATTTGTTTCATATCTAAATCCAATGCTTTAACCTTAACTATCGCCGAGCTCTTTCGTAAACAATTTTCTTTTGTTTTGTTCGTAGTGTAAATAAAAAGAACTAAAGAATTGCATATACGTGAACACGATACATATAATTGACCATGGGGGAAGCATTAATGCTCTAAATCAATTCCACACAATGACAATGATAGCACTCACGCTTTATTTATTGTCATATCAAATGAACATTTTGAACATTTTATGGAATCATTGGAATACGCGGAATGAATAAATCTTACCCTTTAAATTTTAAAAGTACTAATTTTTTCCCTGTTTTGGTCCCTCAAGCTAATCACCTTAATTCTATTTGGCGTCGTCAACAGAAAACAACGCCGTTTCTTATGTTTTGTTACAATTTCGTATTCCCGTTGGCAATATTGCCATATTTCGATGACTGTTGACATATGTTTGCTATTTTTTAAGAAAAATCGTTCAATATTTAATTACCTTTAGTTTGTCGTCGGTGTTTTTAGTGTTGTCTTGTGCTGCTTTGTGTTGTGTTTTAAAAGCGTAAAAAAATGCAACGTGGTTATTAGCTTAAATTTTGATTTATATGGCGGTTTTAATATTATTATACATTTATGTTGTGTTTTTAATATATCTGTGGAAATGCAACTTAGCCTCATTCTTTTCAGCATCCGTCATATCGAAGTTTATCCAGTGTGGACTAACTCCATAATCTTTGAAACTGCTTGCTGGGATAGTCCATGGTTGAAATCATTTCCAACGCTGAACTGGTACGATCCCTGGGCCAAAAACGCAATGTTGCTGCCAATTTTATTGTGTTTGGAACAAACGATTTTTAAATGAGGTTCTTTTATTACCAACACATGTTTAAAGGAAGGTTTATTCAACCGAAAATAGCCTTCAAATCTTAAAAAGGATAAAAAATCCATTACATGGGAAGTATTATTTTTAATATGTCACTTACATTTCATCGGGCAAATTAAAAATACAAGATTTCTCTCTAAGCAGTATTTTTTCCAAAATTAATTTTTTTTGTTTTCTTCGTCACTGGACGAGTAAGAATCAGAAATAAAGAAAATTTTTGTTTAATAGCCTGTTTTTGTAAAACACAAGTGTTCTTACTTGAAGTTTTCGTATTAAAACGAACACGTTTTAAATATGGTTTTTAAAAAACATTTAAAAGCTTTCGTCTATTCATGCTTGACATAAATAGAGCTTTTTTCTATCGTTAAATAACGTTATTGCCAATGCGTTTATTTTCGTACCTTTTTATGCTTTTTACATATCGTCAGCTCAGAATTGGTTTGGCGCATATGCCAAAAAGTCGGAGTGGAGAAAAACGACAAAGAAGATTTGCATGAAGATTTCTCAAAATGTACCCGATAGAATTTTTTTATATTTTTACCACTGCTTCCGGTATATGTTATGAAGAAAAATGTAAATTTTTGCTCACTTTCATGAATAAAGTTAGAATTTAAAAGTATTTTTTTGAAAATGAAAAATATTGTTTTGTGCCTCATACGCCACTTTTCTAAAAAAAAATTTAAAAAATGGCTTTTTATGCTGCATACGTATACTTATTGCTGTGTATTGAGTAACTTATTGTTGAGATGAATGTTTCTATATTTACAATCTAATAAAAAGTCAACATTAATGAAATTTTTTTTTTATTTGGTTTTATTTTACAAAAACAGAAAAAACAGTTCTACTGTTATGAAAAGGTACATAAAAAGCCACAAAGTAAACAACTTAAATAATACAAAAGTAAAATAGAATCAAGAAAAAACACTTAAAATTTAAAACTAAATATTGAGTAAATTTTTATAATAACTTTTATCAACATGTGGAAGAAATATAAGCAAGTCTTTTATGTCTCTCTTTTTATCGCTGGAAATAATTGATGGTTTCGATATTTTCAAAACGTGCGTCAACAAATTCTCAGGAGTTTTCAAACAATTTTTTGATGCAGACTTAACCAAAATTGCATTTTTATATTTTTCCTCTCTCGTCGAAGTTTTATAATGTATACATATGTAAATCATTATTTTTACTGTATAGAAGTACTTTAATTTTAGCAAAAGGGACTTGTCGAAAGTCCATTTTATTTGCTACCAACGAGTATGTGCGAAAATCTTCCGGAAGCATTTCCATAACTTTTAATTTTGTTTTATTATTTGGCATTGTTTTAAGCAAATTTAGTAAATGAAGAGGACTATGAATTTCAATATTCTTTAAGTACCGGTCAATAACACCATGAACACAGTCCACTTCTTGAATTAAAGAATGTCCTGGTTCTGAAAACTTTTGTATTACGGTATCAATATTATTTTGTTTAATAAACATTTTGATTGCGGTTGAGTTAATTCGATTTTTATTTTGAGGAGTTTTTGCTGGAGATTCTTTCTTATTTATAGAAAGGTAAGCTTGTCCAGATTCTCGAAGCCGTTTTCTTACGTTACGTTCCCACAGTTCAGGGTTTGTTTGCCTTTTCTTTGATGACGAAGGAAGGATTTTGAATAACATATGAATGTATATAAGTAATGAACTTTTATTTTCAAATAAAACAAAATAATATTCAAGTATGTACCTGTTATTGTTTTCCATTTGTGGAGGGTTTGACGCACATTTAAACGGTAGCTTTTGAGTTAAAGATGTGTCATATAGGTAAGAATCGGTCCAATTTTCATCATCCTCAAGGTATTCATAAATCATTCTAAAAGCATTTAAAATTTAAACAAATATCTTAATATGGTAAAAATTTAAATAATACTTACTTAATTTCATCTGGAAGTGTAGGAGCTGGTGAAGAAGATTCCATTTTTATATTTTTTTTTATAAATTTTTACTATTTATTAACACGAGGTTGTTATTATTTTATAAAATTATTTTTCCCAAATTTATTTTCTTGTTGTCATTTTATTTTGCTTTTGCTTATGTTCTTATTATTATATTATATAGGTCTATGCAGCAAAGCAACAGTAAAATATATTTTGTACGTTTTTGTATGAAGAATTTGCTGCAATCGCCAAACAATGGCTTGTAGAGCAAAACAGTACTTAAAAGATTTTGAAACAGTTGATATGCAGCAAAATTAATGCTTTATATCTCAGAAACCATAAAAATTTTCGCGAAACAGGTTTTTGATTTAGAAAGAGGGTATTCAAAAAATATATTCCTCATACCTAACTCATTTTTTTTTAAAATGGTCAGTAGGTCAAACCAGTAATGAGCTGACGATATAAGGATTTTGTGTTCAAGGTTAACCCTGGCTTTTGTTTACAAAAATAAATTATAAATTTAAAAAACAAAAGCTTCTATAAAAAAATGTTAGTAAATGTTAAAACTAAAAATTTTGAATTAAAATGTTTACAAAAATTGCAATAAATAAACGCAATATATGAAGACGATTTTTTGCTACACATCAACATATAGAAATGGTGAAGGTATTTGCGTGATTTTTCAAACATATGGAAGAACTTACATACACACATACATACATACTTATGTACATACTTGTTTCTAGAATTTTTTGAACCTGTAAATACATATTTATGTTTTATGTTATATTTTTATGCCAATGTTTATTTTTCGGACCTTTTTTATGATCATATTTGTGTGCCTAAGGTTATAGTTCTGCTACTAACATTTTTATGTTATGGGATGATAATCACTTAGGACCTTGCAGCTTAATTTTTAGTCTCTTCAAAGTACCAAAAAAGAAATTACCAATTTCGCCCCTTAAACCAAAATACTCCCTGAAAGAGGAAAATTTCAAAAAAGTACCAGACACTCGTCCACTTAATTTTTTAAAGACAACGATAGGTATTACATTTCATTGTATCTCTCTAAGTTTTGGAAATATAAGGTTACCGAATTTACCCTTGTTACCCCTTAACCCTTTACGGCGTCATGTTGTATTTCTGCAACATTCCCTTAAAGTAAGTGTAAAAATATTATATGTGGCAGCATAGCAATTAAAGTTGATGTTGCAGCTTGGCAACATAGCATTCTAACGGTTTAAACACTATAAGCTTTCTAGGCAGCAACAAGTTTGCATTTATTTTATTCAAGTGACAAGTGTGTAGAAATCTGTTGTGCGCTCATTGAATTCATTTTCAAAAAATTATTTTTTTAAGTAAAAGTGTTATTAAACTATTGAAATTTGTTTGAGTGAAAGGTAAGAGGATATATTTCAATAATCAATTACATATTTTTTTCCCAAAACCAATTTCGTTTACGTTTTATACTGATTTTGGTTTGTTGTATATATGCAACATTGCCTATTTATACTGATTTTGGTTTGTTGTATATATGCAACATTGCCTATTGAGGTGTATTATTTTACTATTTTTTCATGGCTTCTGTATAGAAAAATACAAGCTGGGAAGGGTAGTACTCTCAACTCTGCTGACTTTCGATTAAATATTGCTGAAACATTATGCAAATACAAAACTGTGAATCGTACAAAGCGTGGAAGTGATGTTGAATGTCTTATTCAAAATAAAAAGAAGAAACGGCCGGCTCAACACGTTCCACCGAAAGATGTCAGGTTGGACCAATATGGGCACTGGCCAGTTTGGGTCGATAAACGCATGAGATGCAAATTTCCTGAATGCAAAGGCTATTCGCAGACATCTTGCGAAAAATGCGGGGTTAGTCTGTGCTACAATAAGCAAAACAACTTCTTTAAAAATTTTCATATTCTTTAATTTCAATTTCAATTTTTAGAGCTACAGCTGCAATGTTGCATTTCTGCAACATATAATTTTTTCCCATAAATAATATCTTAAATATAAAAAAAAATTTTTTTATTAATTTTTCCATTAATAGTAGCCTATTTACCACCTTTTAACAAAAAACTAAAGAAATTGGCGTTCTTGCGCCGTAAAGGGCTAAGCATTCGACTTTACAAAAATCCCGTTTTAGTGGATCTATTTGGGAAGAGTCCAGCCACCGGTACAAATTTCAAGTTTTTAGCTTCAGGCGTTTAGGCTGTGCGATCATAAAGCAATCAGTCAATAATGTAACAATTCTATATAAATATTTACATAATATTGTAAATAATTTAGGGTTCTTTCAGTATAATACCCTTTTTATTTTCAATTTATTTTATTTATTTTTTTAAACGAATGCCTTTTACTTATCGTCTTCTTTTGTCATTTGTGTTCATTTATTACGAAGATGTTCATTTTATAAGAACCAAACGTGTGTGGAAAAAATGAAAGCTTTTTCAGTCACTCACCTAAAATGTGTTTTAATTTTATGAAAACCTAAATAAGTTTTCGTTCGTTTTTTTTACGAACGAACAAACATTTTCATTTTCTAAAAACAGGCTGTAAAACTTTACTTTTTTCACAAACAAATATTTTTTAAACTTTTAATGCACACACACCACAGAACTCTTTTTTTTAATCAAAAACGGTAAACAAAAAGAATCAGCTGACTCTAATATTAGAGATGTGTGCTGTATTTATTAACATTATCGATAAACAGTGAACGGCGTCGTAACACTCCTACAAAATATCAAATTAACATAGAATTGATGTTGCCTTTTATTAGAATTGCTGTTGCCTTAAAATTGCCGATTCGATTGCCGACGCCAAATAGAATATAAGGAGGAATATTTTGTATGTATGCATATATTTATCCCTGGTAATAGTTTAAGCATAATATTAATTTAACCTTTCAAATTTGCAGTCTGAAAGGCCGACTTTCAAAATGTCTTTTTATTGCGACATGTCACCGTAGTTATAGAAATTCAGACATACAAAAATTCTTAACTAAAGATTGCAAAAATATTTGAAAAAAACACGTGCTTATTAGTGTCCGACCAAAGTCACTTTTTTAGGCCGATGCCGAAGTTCGGCCAAATTGCCTAAATTCGGTTGAACCTAAGCCGAACTTTACTTATCCAAATTCACAACAAAAAATGCTTTGATATTTTTTTCGATTTTTATTAACAAGTAGTTTTATCAATATACATATCGCTCCTTTATTGCAACGTAGTCATATCGCCAAAAATCAAAAATTTATTAAAAGATTTTATTTGTTGTGCTTAATTCCCTATTTTTATTTTATTTTAAAAATAGGGAATTAAGCACAACAAATAAAATCCTTTAATAAATAATTGTATTCCCAAAAACAACTTTGATAAGGATCAAAAATTTAAAAATCAGTATTATGTATATCTAGAGCTTAACTGAAGTTACAGCAAAATGTATTTTATTAAATGTACATAAAGGTACATTTTAAACTCAATCACATTTTGCCAAGTGTGATTTTTTTGAGATATCACTACGTTGCTACAAATTGAATAATATTCAAAATTTAAATGTTCTATATTTTGATGACAGAACACTAATTTATGTACATTGGTACCAATAAGGCTACTTTTGAGAATAGAATAAAACCGCTCAGCTGCACTAAACAGTTGCTCGCTGGCAACACAAGTTAGTGGTGCTGGCAAAAATTTATTTAGTGGTGCTGTCAGATATTTAATTGCTAATGCCTTTTTTTTTTTTTTTTTTCAGTATTTGTTTATTGAATCTTCATATATTTAATATGAACTAACAATAATTAATCAAATCTTATCCTAATATTTACTTTATGTCCTGCCAGTGCTAGACAAAAAAGATTTAGTCATCACGGTTTCTGTTCACATATATAGGTGTTTATCGCTCATCTGATTGGGTGAGTGCTGCAGTGTCTCTTCTTCTTAAGCGAGTGTGGCCGCCAAAATTTAAAATATTTCGAGCTAATGGATTTGAGATCCTTGTGGATATTTGAGTTTTTGACGTACCAGGGGCCGGCTGTGATTATTCGAAAAAGTTTATTTTGGCGCCTTTGAATTTTTTCGATGTTAGAAGCCGAGGCAGTGCCCCATAACTGAATACCGTAGCACCAAATTGGCTTTAAGATAGAGCTGTAAAGTAGAAGTTTGCAATCGAGACTAAGAACAGAATTTCTTCCAATAAGCCAATTAATTTGGATTGCTTTTAGTTTCATTTGAGTTAATTTAGCTTCTATATGCCATTTCCACGTTAAACGCCGATCTAGATGTATACCGAGGTATTTTACATGCGAGTGTTGGGGTATTATTTGATTATTTATTTTAATAGGGGGGCATGTTTCCCGACGCAATGTGAATGTTATATGCAGGGCTGTCAGATGTGGCGATTTCTCGCCAAACGTGCCGATTTTCAAACGTGTTTGGCGCCCTAATTTTCGATTTGGCGACATGGCGATTTTTTGGCGACTTATAAAATAGTTGGCGATTTTGTTGGCTATTTTTGATGAGCCATGAATTTGTTTCGAAATTTGTTAAATTCAATACGAAGAAATAATTTTTTTTATTCTAGTATTTCAATGTATGAAACTTGATGCATTCATATGTATGACCAAAATTTAAAACTAAGTTATGTTGAAATCAACTGATAAAGATAATGAAAAATCTTCGAAAATTTTTTTCAAATTTAAATATGCTCTTGAAAGAATTCAAGAATTTATAAGTATAAATAATTCTTTAAAAAATGAATATAATTAAGTTTATGAACATTTTTCCATTATAAAATGAGACAAATTATTACAGATTAAATTCGTTGTTATTAAAGATATTTTAAAGATTCTTATGAATACTAACGTACCTTTGGATGTTAATGAAACACAATGGAAAAAAATTCCGTTTGTTAAAAGAGATTTAAATTTTAATGATGATATTCAATCTAATTTAAATCAGTGTAGGCCAATAATTTATAGCTACAAGAATACGGCAGGTATGTACCATTTTAAGGAACTTGCATTGGCTGTTCTTTAAATGCTGGTTATTACAACTATTAATACCTGTGTTAAAATCATGAACTCTACTAAAATTCGCCTTCGAAGTAGAATGCGATATGAAGTTTTCGACACGTTTTTACGAGTTAAAAGTTATATTAATGTAAATAGTACATGTTGAATTTCTTTTGTACCTTCACAATGTATTCCAAAAAGGGAGTCTTCTCGGTGAAGTATATAGCGTTTTAGATATATAATAGAACTGCAACTACATACAAATGTATTGTATATCCAATATTTGTTTAATACTTACCGCAAAAATTCTTTTTTTTTGGTTCTTTAAGTAGACTACTTCAAAATATTATAAGCATTGCACCTTTTATGTGTTTACTAATCATATTTACTTTGATCTAAATAAAAATTAAACAAAATATATAATGGCGACTTTTTTGAATTTTTGGCGGATTTGAGCGATACGGTACAAATTTTTTTTTGGGATTTATAAAAAAATACTTTTAATTATTCTAAAAATACATATATTATTGTCGAAAACTGTTTTGCGATTTTGGCGATTTTTGACATTAAATTTGGCGAAAAAGTTGAAAATCAATCTGACAACCCTGGTTATATGTGCGCATTTTTGCTCATTGACCTTTATCCTCCATTTTTTTAACCACCTTTCTAGTTCAAATATATGATCCTGTAGGTAACGAGATGCTTCTTGACAGTTTGCGTGTACGCTTAGAAAAGCTGTGTCGTCCGCAAATGTTGAGGTATGGGCGTAGCTGCTTGTTGGCAAGTCCGAAGTATAAATTAAGTACAATAGAGGGCCCAGGATGCTGCCTTGTGGGACTCCAGCGTAAATTGGCTGTGGAGAACTTAAAAAAAAATTCGCCTTCTTTAATAGCAAATTGACGACCGACTAAGTAGCTTTCTAACAGCTTGTGTATATTTGCTGGTAAGTTTTGCTGCAATTTCAGTAGTAAACCTTCATGCCAGACTTTATCAAAAGCTTGAGACACATCGATGAAGAGTGCTGAGCAATATTTTGTTTCTTCAAAGGCTTTTCTTATGACATTTACTATTCGATGAGTTTGTTCAATTGTGCTGTGTTTTCTTCTAAAACCGAATTGATGAGTGGGAATACATCTGTAATCATTTAAAATCGGCGTTAATTTTGACACTAGAAGTTTCTCAAAAAGATTTGATATATTAGACAATAAGCTTATAGGTCTATATGACTCAACTTTTGTGGGATCCTTTCCTGGTTTAGGTATCATGGTAACTAAGGATACTTTCCACTCTTGTGGGTAGTATTGAAGGCGTAAAATAGCATTAAAAATTAGTAGAATAATTTTCTTTGCTATGCTGGGTAGCTCCAAAAGCATTTTGTTACTGATCTTATCAAAACCAGGGGCTTTCTTGGGGTTTAAATCATGAATAGCCTTCTCGATTTCTCTTACTTCAAATCTTAGTGGAACAGCTGATCTAACAGCAACAGGTGGTAACTCGACCGCAGTATCGAAAGATGTATGAGGGGTAAATACGGTTTTCAAATGATTAACAAAAATATTACCTTTTTCTATGTCATTTCGTGCCCAACTTCCATTTAAGTTTCTTAATGGCGGTTTAGTGATAACTGGTCTTTTAAGGTTTCTAGCTGCACGCCATAATGAGTAATCAGATTGAGGAGTTGCATCAAGTTCCTTAAGTTATTTTTCCAGAGAAGCCGTTTTTTGAGACTGCAGTAAGTTTCTTAGCCTTTTTGTGCACTCTTTTAGTAAATTTTTAAGTTGAGGGGATCTGTGCAATTGCCACTCTCTTCAAACTCTCCTTTTTTCAGTCAAGAGACGCTCGACATCAGTAGAATATATTTTACTATTTTTTATATTTTTGCGGGCTATGCAAGAATGTTGAACAGCTAGTTTGAGATAATTGTCAAAATTTACAATAGAAAGATTCACATTCTCCGGTGTTCTAAGCGGAATATTTTCAGTGCAGTGGGTACTGAGATATTTTTTATATTTTAACCAATTTATTTGTGTGGCTGACGTCACTAAGTAACCAGACGGAGATACAATTATATAAGGGTTTGATATGGTAAGAATTGTAGGTGTGTGATCAGAAGATAATTCTAAAGAAGCTTCAACGTGAACCGTTTCTGCGGGGATGTTTTTAACCACGCCAAAATCGATGACATCTGGAATTTTTTGCTGATCAGTAGGCCAATAAGTTGGTTGTCCACTCGCGACCACATATAAATCCATTTTAGATATTGTATTATACAAAACACGACCCTTTGGTGTAATGAGCCGTGACCCCCAGAAGGTATGTTTAGCGTTGTAATCGCCAGCGGCTAGGAAACAGGATCCTAATGATTTAAAATATTTATAATATTGGCTTTCTGATATTGAAAATCTAGGTGGAGAGTATAAAGATGAAAGTACAAAGTTTCGATTTAGCTCTTCAACACAAATGTTCGTTGCTTGCAGATAATCTTCACGTTGATCACACATTAAGTAGTGTTTGATTCGGGTTTTTATCAAAATAGCAGATTCTCCACAAGCTCTATCTCGAGGGTCCTTGGTATCATATAATATATAACCATTAATTTTAAACGTATTTCTTGAGGTCAATGCCTTTAAGTTGTTAAATTGACTTGCGTTTTAAAACTTAAATATATTAATGCATATGGGCTTATTTACATAAATACGTTAATCTTTTTCGAGAATCTCTTCATTATTTTCTTCCACTTCAATGTGGGGAATTAAGCTCTGCTTTTTCCCAAATAGAAGCTTTAAATTTACTTTCCTCTATTTTCTTCCAATATTGCTTGCTTGCTTACCTTTTTAAGAAATAATATAATTTACCACAACTGAATTTTGGAAAAAATACCGAAGCCGAAGCCGATTAATCGGTCGGACACTAGTGTTTAGGAAAAAGTATCAAAAGTACGAATATTTACCCTATCTTGCCCCTTTAAGTTAACATTTTTCAAACCCATATCCCTGGTGGTAGTTTAAGCCAAAAAATATATAAACTTTTAGAATTTTGCAGGTTAAATGGAGCTGATGAAAATGTAACTAAAATTCCCCTTTTTATCCTCTTTTTATTCTCCGTTTATCACTAAAAGGACGATTTTCTAATGTATAGAAATTCGTACGAAAAAAAAATTTTGAATTTAAGATGAAGGGTTACTTAAAAAAATCTGTTCCAGTTTTCCCCACTTTTAATCATTTTATCCCTTTCTGGTCCAAAACTCCGGGAAAAATTCAGCCTTTAGTAATTTCCCTATAACATTCTATCTTCGTACCAAGTTTTATAAAAAAAGAGTATCAATAAAATGTTATCTGTTTTGTTTTACAAATTAATAATTTATATTTTCTTGCAACTTTTTGGTTAATCAGAGTCCATTTCACTCAACGCTAACATTTAGGTCAGCATACAATGACCAATTTTATTTAGATTCTTATTGCAAGTGTTTCCTATATGTGTTTTAGTTTCCAACACAATTTGTAGTTGTTGTATGTATACATTTTGTTGAAGTTTTGTGTGTAGCATACATATATTTTCTCTTATATTTTCAAAGTTTTCATTTTATTGTTGATAGTTTTTAATTTAACACATAGACTAAAACATAAGAAAAGATAGTTGGTCAGAAAGACAAACAGACAGTTATTAAAATAAATTTTGATAGACGGATGGGCAAACATTTTTACCCTGGTATCGCCTTTATGGGTGTTTTGTATACCCATATAAGACAGTCAGTCAGTTGGTCATTTTTAACTGCACTAAAATTTAATTTATTTTTTGTTTCTTTGTATAAATTTACGAATTTTACTATATGAATAGCACGAAGTAAACAAACGCTTAAAAACAGAGTTATAAAAGAACAAAATATTTTTCAACGAATAGCTTCATTTTTGAAAAACTAAAAATATAGGGAAAGATTTAGGAGAGCGAGGTTAGATTATAAATTCTATTTCTAAAGATGAAAGTATTGCTTTTAGGGCTGAAACAAAATTATTTAATTGCTGTCTGTCTTGTGTCATGGCCTTAATATGCCCTTAATATGTGGATGGCATCAAAGATTCGGCACAGCCGAATATAGCACTCTTATGGCTAATAAATCATTGAGTGTTAAAACGCTGGTTTAGTTGAACTAAACTTAAATTTATATGTAGTTGAAACTCGACAGTTTAAAAAGTAACATGTGGCACCATTACGATAAATGTTGTCGAATTCATATGGTCTGCATTGGTAGTTTAAACGCCCAATTTTATGCGTTTAAAGATGGTTTATATGTTAACTTATTTATAAATATGTTGGTTTAAACACATTTTAAACCAAAAACAGATATTAGCTTGCTCTGATTTATTAGGCCTTACTTGATTTTTATTGTATTCCGCCCTTTGTTTACAAAAGAACTCTCAATTATATAAGACACCAGCAGCATGTCCGATATGGTTTTCGTAATCATTCTACTTTGAGAATTTTATGTATTTAACTACATAATTTAATAAAATAGAATATGGAAATGTTTGCTTCTTATTTTACTTTTTCAACATGAAAATAATATTTTACGTTCAAAAATACGAATAACCGGTATAGGGTTTGTATCTTAATTGATTTTTTTCAGAAGCTACCAGCCCAATAATAAGATAATATACATAATAAAATTAGGCCATAATATATACCTGTAATGTGAATTACTAATTTTGGAAATCAATTTTTCAAACATCACTAATTTACTCTTCTTTTTATTTCGTGGAGTTATGCCTTTTAGCCTCTGACGCATCCATATATCCATTGATTTTTATCAAATAAAGTTTTTTTTATTGAAATATACCTAGATAATGTATATTCTTTTTATCCATTTAATTTTTTTTTTAAATAAAAATTTACCAATTTTGAAAAAAAAAATCAATTTTCATCATTACGGTCTGAATTATTCCGAAATCTTTGAGTATATAAAAAAAATATTAGCACGACTTAAAGACAAGTTATAGAACGTTTCTTGTAAAAAAAATTCCATAGCCGCTTCATAAGTTTTGATAAAATCGGTGTAGCAGCCTCTTCAAAAACACAAAATTTTAGAAAAAAAAAAAAAAAAATTTTTCCACAGAATTTTAAATTTAGACTTTTAGGGGTATATAAAGGCCATTTTCGAAAATCAGCTAAATAAGCCTTAAACCGCAGAACATACAGATATTTTGGTTAAATTTAGTTGGATAAAACCACTTCTGACACGAGTCTCATAGATTAACTAAAGTTTAAAAAAGTTTTTTTTTTTCAAAATTCCCGGGAATCCCGCGATTAATTCCCGGAAAATCGGGAATTGTAAACAATGAAGTACCCCAGCAACTCAAAATTCTCGCACTTCATATTTTTTTTTTTTTTTGGTGTTAGAGTTGATAAATAAATTCAGTTTACAACCATTTAACCCGAAGTAACAATAAGGATAGCAAGTTTTACACAATTGCGCTTGGGGATAATATTTAATAGCAATCGGAAAAATAGATTAGATTATTAAACAATTAAATTTTAGAACCTCATTGGCAGTAATGGCAAATATGAATAAGTTTTTCATTGGCCAAAAATCTGTAACTTTTGAACCGATAGAGATAATTTTGCAATTTTTCTTTTTGAACTTTCCTAAGATTAAAATTGGCTGAGTAGTTTTTGAGAAATTTAAGGCCAAATTTGAACTTTTGATGTTTTTCTTAGCATTTAGTATGAAAATGCTCTTGATTGAGATTGAGTATTGTGGTATTTTTTTTTATTCAAAGAGGGAGATGTTTTTAAATGCACTGTTTAAAGAACTTTTTAATCTACCTAACTGCCAAATCTCATTATGATATGTTTATTCATGTTAGATTTATGATATGATAAACCTTAAAATTACTATTTTTACTCATATTGAAAGCGATTTTATTTATTTACACTATAGAAAATATTAATTTTAATGTTTAAAATTCCATGAATCTGACATGGATAGAGATATCACAATGAAAATTTGAGGTTATGTAGACCGAAAAAATCTAAAAACAGTGGACTAAAAGACATCTCCATTTTTGATTAAGAAATACCCCAAATTCCTAATCCCGAAAAAACGCTTTTAAGAAAATATTTTATTTTTTTCCAAAAATGGCCATATTGTAACTATTAAGCACTCGATATTGATTAGAGTTTTTTTTAGAAAATTATGGACTTATTACAAAACATTACTGTTACAATTTTATAAAAATCGGTGTGTTTAATTATTAGAATTTTTACTCTTTTGGATAGGGCACGTGGGAGAAACAAATACCAAATTGACTAAAAATTGCTTCTACAAGTCTACTCATAACGTTTTTCTTCGAAAAATATTAACATATTTATATGGTTCTGGAGAAAATATTTTTTTTATCAGCGAAAGAACCTCGCCAGAATATAAGAATATACCACCATACCTATAAAAAAATGCATAGGCATTTAATAAAACAACATACCATTAATTAAAGTCTGCTTTCCTACCAATATAAAAAATGTTTAACGCATTCTTTTTAATATTAAATATGATCAACCCGATTCAAAAACTCGAAAAATCTTTAACAAATCAACCCAATAAATCCGTTTTATCCGAATATCTTTAAAGGCAAAGTAGATAACTTGAACATTTAAGCATATTTTTTTGTAGGTCAACTTAAGTCTAATGTTTTGCAATCCATAAATACATATAGTATTTTTTGGCGAATTTTTAAAAGTTTGAATATCCAATGTTACCGATGTTAGAGGTCCACAAGTCACTCTTCCGACCCTCTACGGACTCGTGTTCTTTCAAATCCACTCAAAAGCTGCCCGGCTATTACAACGTTTATACGCACGACTTATTCACAAATAAATATATTGCAAGTAGAGCAAATTGCCGCATAAACAGTGAATTAAATTTTTATTTGCGAATAAATAACTCACGAAAACAATTCCTGATTAACCACACTATTTGCAAATAAGATATTAAACATTGCCACAAAAACTTAAAACGGTTAAAAGGGTTTTAAGTTTTTGTTTCGATGTGCATCTATATGACAATAAAAATAAAATAAACTCAAAATTGTGCAAATAAAATATGCAAATACACAATAATATTTGATTTTTTTTAATTTTTAATTTAAAAAAATAAAAACGTTATATACATACAGTGCTACCAAATGATTAAATTTTCCATCTGGCATCACATAAAAATAAGAATTTTCTGTAAGAAAATTGACATATAAACAGTAATTTAGTTCGTAATCGAAAATAATTTTTATTTGCGAATAGGCTACGTATAAACGAAGTATATGACAGTTTCAAAAAATTCAGCAGTTGCAGATGATTCAAAACAAAACGTTTGTATACCATTAAAATAAAATGAGCAAAAAAACAAAAAAAAAAAAAATGTTGCGCGTAATTTCATTCAAATAAACAATTTCATTCAAATGAACAATTTCATTCAAATGAACAATTTCATTCAAATAAACAATTTCATTCAAATGAACAGACAGTTCCAAACAGTTGCAAAAGTATATATTGGGTTAAAGAGGACACTTTAAGCTTTCGAATGGTAGTAAAATCTCTTTGACCTCTTTTGACGCTAACAAGTTCTACTCCTCTGAAATTCAGGTTTAACTAAAATATAAAGCCTGGAAAAACCTTTACCCCCTTCTGCACACCCATTCACTTTTGCTGGGTTAAATGTGTTGGTTAACTAATGTGAACTTTAACTTTTTTTGCATAAGGGGGTTAATAACACGGGTATTAATAGTACAGTGATACAACGAACCATTTCTTAAAGACAACTATCCCACTAATATAATACAGTGTTCAACACATTATTGATAATAGTTTGCGAGAAATTATAATTTAATTCTGATCAAATCTACAAAAATTAATCTTTTTCTATAATAACATAAACTACTTGTTTCCAGCAGTATGTCACACCCACAATTAACAATATTTTGATCCAGTTTTTTGGATACCTCAGTTCTAATATATTTGCTTTCGAATGGCATTAACATTTTTGAAATCGGCGATAACAAAAAATTGGACTTTGGCCGATGAAATTGATTTTGCAGCCATTGTGCGACGTAGACTTCAAAATTTTATTTTATATAGAAGAGTAAATAAAAAAAATACAAAGAAATCATTTGTTGCCCTCTCTGGTTGTTATTTATACGATTACTAGAAGAAAATAAAAATTTTTTAAATAATATTAATAAAAACAACAAAGAAATTTATTTTCATTGCCAATGTAAAATGCTGAATTAGTAAAAAAAAAAAAAAAAAATGAAAACAATATCTGCAACACTATTCAATCATATTGCATTGTCTCGCATTGCATTGCATTGTTGCAACGTCGTATCACATTCACATCACTTTACCACCACCGGCAATAAAGATAAACGCTGCAACGTTGTTATGCTTCGTTAGATTATTATTTTCATCAACAACTTGACTTAAATATTTTTTTTAGTTTTGTTTTATATTATTGGTATTATTAAGTTTATTATGATGACGATGCTCATTATTACTATTCTAAACTAAATATCTAAAGAGTATCCAACCAGTTGTACTAACTTAAGAAACGTCTTTAGTTTTACTTCTCGTATTATCGTTATTAAATATTATAACAGGGTTTGCGTGTCAAACATCTTAACACAATTTAGATTCTTCATCCTTCATATTCCATATACTTGGATACCATACCGCCTCTTATTTACGAAAATCATGGTCAATGTTGTGGATAATAATGGTGTGAGTCAGTCAGTCAGTCAAGTCCACTATTATTTTATTTTTGTGCTTGAATTGAATTTGCAATGTGACTAGTGTGTGGATGCCTTCCAAGCAAAAATGTAGGTTAGTTATAGTTGTGGAACAATTCTTGAGTTAGTGTTGAAAATATTATATTCTTTGGCTTAAATTGAGAGTAATCATTAATTTTGAATGGCTGTTGTATTTATATTCTATTTATTTGCGGCACAAATTTTTAATAAAAGCTAAAAACTCGTGCTAGAGCTGCTTGTGTGAATGAATATTGGTGTCAAGCAGAAACTTACTTACATAATGACTATTGTGGGATAACTTAACATATTTGTATAAACACAATTCTTAAAAAGGGTGTTTTTTAAACCCTGTAGCTGTTTATTGATGTTGCGTTAACCCTTGATATTTATGATAAGTATACTCTGCCAAATCTTCATGAATTAATTCACGCTGAAACAACGCTACCAAATTAGTCCAATTTACTTCATTGATTCGTGCAACTTATAGACAACTTTGTGATTTGTTATGCTTAACATAATCTTCTATCGAAGCTAACCATCTATCGTACTGTATGTAGACAAAATTGCCGCATATGGCGTGGAATCTTTCCACAACAGGCTGTACTCTAAAAGAATTATGCTTCATAAATGTTATGAATTTCATTAAATTTTCTTTTTAATCCAATAAAAAATTTCATTACGAGAATGAAAGTTTACAAGTTTCATGAAGCAATTTTATTAGCACTACGAAATTGAGTTTCGTAATTTCGTTCAAATTTTTTTTTTTGGATTAATTAAACTTAATATCTCTTTTAAAAGAAAGATCCAACTAATTGTTATATTTTCAATGACAAATGTCACTAAATCAATGAAAACAAAATAAAGTTCTCTAAATACAAAATAATTGTATCTAGAAAAAATTTTCTTCCTAGAAGTGATGTAAAACTTATTTTAAATTAAATTATTGGCAATAAACATGAAAGTTTGTAAAAAATAATAGCAGCGCAGTCAAGAATGAAAAATTATCAATAAAATTTTAATAAATTTCATGTTGTAAAATTCCTGTCTTCATAAAATTAATTTAATTAAAATTAAATTCAATGAACTTAAACCTAATTAAAAATATCTAAATTTGGATTAAAAACCATTAACAGTTCAATAAAATAACCACAATACTAATTATTGTTAACAGCTAATGCACGAGCTATGTTTACATTTGTCCTTCAAGTTGTGCTGAAAAAGGTCAACAAGAAAAAAGAAAGACAAAAACATGAAAAACAAAAAAATGTACTTTAGATTTCAAGAAGAATTCTTGACAAAAAGTACAAAAAAACAGAAGTTAGGAAGAGCATGTAAATCAATTAAAATAGATAATCATTCATTCAAAAGCAAATTTCGATCTACCAAGTTGAAATACAATTTGGTTTAAAGATTGATGTTTGACTATTGACGTCATCCGGCTGCAAAAGCCGAGAGTAAGACGGCAAACCCCACTGAAGAGATTGTGTGGTTACAATCGAAACTAGTCTGAGCAACCTGTCCGTGAACGCCTGGGTTCAAATCTCAGCGCAGTCAAGAATGAAAAATTATCAATACAATTTTAATAAATTTCATGTGGTAAAATTCCTGTCTTCATAAAAATAATTTAATTAAAATTAAATCCAATGAACTTAAGCCTAATTAAAAATATCTAAATTTGGATTAAAAACCATTAACAGTTCAATAAAATAACCACAATACTAATTATAGTAAATTTTAATGTTTCATAATAGCAATGAAAAAAATGCAGTACTATAACGAAATAGTGATTTAAACTAAATGTTAGTAATTGGTTCAAATTAAATTAATAAATAAATAATTTATTAATTTAATTGTTTATTTAAATACACAAAATTTACGAAGTACTACATACCAGTAAAATGGAAAGAATGCTGCACAGAAAAAAATACTTGACAATTTTTTTCAATTAAACCATTTATCAAAAATGAAATCAGTTTTAATTAAAAATTTAATCATTTAAGTGAATTAAACGTTTACTCTTATCAACAACATTATTGCAGAAAATGTTGTTAATATCAAAAAATATTAAGTTGATACTATTAATTTTTTTACTGGTGCAAATTTAATAAATTAAAATTTTTTTAAGTGAAATCAATTTTTATTTACTTTTTTGGTGTGATGTACTAAATAATCATTAAACTAATAAAAGGCGAAATTTAGCAATTAATTTTATAAATTTATTTCATCGAACAAGTCTCAATAATATTTCCTGCATTAAGCTAATGCAAAATTTTCATCGATTTTATGAAACATTTCATTAACTGGGGGCTAATGAAACATTCTTCATAAATGCAATGAAGCGTTACACAGGTTGACTTTTAATATAATTATTATTTTTATTGAATTAATGTCAAATTCCATTGGATCCCTAAAGAAAATACTTTTAGTGTACAGACTCCATGACATAGAGAAAAATAAGGTTACACACATGCTCAAAAAAGTGGTCCAGAAGTCGCTTCTTTAAGAACAGCCACCTGAAAACATTTTCAAATAAACACATAAAATAAACATTTGTTTTTTTATTTTTGTGTTATATTTTACAATTTCAAGTTCTATGTGGCTTAAGAACCCCCTTTATATTTTTTAAATTTAGCTCTTTATTCAACACATTTAGATTCTTTTAGATATTTTGCAAGAATGCAGTAATGCATTTTGGCATACATGTAATTGAATTTTTTTTTTTTATTTTGCTATTAAATCTACAACAAGAAGATGGTGGTGGTCTTGTGAAGAATTAAAATAATTGTACTGTCAAAAGTTGAGCCAATACACACATTAAACGAATATTTTTGATTTACATACATGTATGTTCTCGTATTCTATTGACCTGTGTGATTAATTGTGAATTTAAATTAAAAATTTCCAAAACCAAAACTTTCTTTACTTTTAATCAACAAATTTCCAAAAGAATAACAATAATTTCTTTATTACTTTTACTTAAGGTGTGCATATTTTTGCTTTTCTTTGCATATTTTTGAGTATAATTTAGTTTTGTTTTCACTTTTCTGATTATTTATTTTAAAATTTAAAAGTAGATATAAATACTACTTAATCATTAAACTAATAAAAAACGGAATTTAATAAATTTATGTCATTGAACAAATTAAAAATTTCATTGAAATAATGAAAAAAATTTCTTTAAACATTTGACTGTTCATCATTGTGTTAATGAAATGTTTCATTAATGCGATGACATAAAGTCTCAGTCTTAATAACATTTCTTGCATTAACTCAATGCAACATTTTCATCGATTTCATGAAACATTTCAATAACTGGGGGCTAATAAAACATCCTTAATTAATTCAATGAAGCGTTACATAGGTTGAATTTTAATATAATTTTGTGTTGAATTAATGTCAAAATCCATTGCATCTGTAAAGAAAATTACGTAGAGAAAAAAAGGTTTACACGCTGGGGGCATCATTCGCGATTCCGGGCGTGCACTCTACCAGTTTAATATGATGGTTTATGGTCAGTTTAATATATTCTATTGTATTCTGGATGGAAACCTATATAGCGGCTATGTGAAATTATGGAACGATTCTAACCACTGGGGTTATTCCGTATGACAGTTGAAACCAACCAATGTACCAAATTTTATCAAATTATCCCCAAAATTGTTACCTGTACTTTACGCAGAACGTAAGCCAGCCGGACGGACGAATGGACATTGTTAGATCGATTAGATCGGCAGACTAAAAGGTTGGTATATGACCAATATCTTAAGGTGTTACAAAATCAGTTCAAACGCATAATAAATATCCTCTTTCCTATTATGGTGTGTATTTTCATATTGATGATGCCATGCCCTAACATCAGAATTGTTTTATCAATGTTATTACAAATGGCATCAATGAGACAAAAAGTGACATCAATCCAATGACAAACGTCATCCTAAAATTTTGTCATATTTTATGCGTCATCTACGCTATGACTGACTACAGTGGCATCCATTCGATTCCACATTTTGTGTACACTGATAGAAAAAGCGTCATAACGCTGATGTATTTTGACATGCTTGTGTCTTATAATTGAGAGTTCTTTTGTTTACAAAGGGCGAAATACAACAAAAGTGAAACAAATATGTGTAACGGGCTAGTAAATAATGATATAATAATTAAATTACAATGACTCAATTTGATGACAGTTTGTCATGGCACTGATGACATGCTTTATAAAACCCACTCCGATTCGTCATTTCTGTAATGCCAATGTGTCATCCCATTGACGACATAATTTAAATTTTTGACCCTGATGACAATTTGGCCAAGTATGTTGAGGCTAAAATCACAATGATGAAAAGTGTCATGGGGTCAAAAATGATGACACTTCTCAAAGTACTAATGTCAAAATAAACCAGCGTTATGACGCCTTTTCTATGACTGTATAGAAATGGAAAAAGGGGGAAAAAATCCCGGTGAATTTTTATTGATAATTGCATTGAATAATATGTTGCTCGTATAAATTATTCGGGCGACCATGAAAAGGTCGTAGGATACAGTTACAAGACTTGAAACATCTTTTACTTAAAATAGATATCAGGGCATTCATTCGGTTAACTGTAAATCGGTTAGCCGATTAATTACAATCCGATATATCTGATCGGTTAATTTGAAATTGGCTATTTGTGATTAACGATTAAACCGGTTAACTTCAGTCGATTAACCGACTAACCGACGTAACAAAATTTTAAATTTTTTTATTTGTTTCGTCTCATATGCAAAAGGTATGCGTTTAGAAAATATTTTTTCATACAAACAAAGAAGGTGTTCAGTGATCTTCATTTAAAATACGTCTTTGCTGTCAACAGCTTTTTGTTTCACGTACTTTTTGTATGGGCATTTCCATTGTGACGTGACGTGATATTTGTACGACAAAATAAATTAAATGAAGAAGCAAAATTTGTAAAAACTTTTCTATATTTACAAAGTAATAAAGCTACACTATATTCAGAAAAAAATTGACAACAATCAACCCTAAGGATTTGAAGATATAAGTATAAATATGCGCCGGCGCGACGTTACAAAAAATAGAAGTGGATTTTGACTTGAGTTACAACACTGCATAAGTCTGCGTATTGAGCAAGACTTTTCGTATAAAACCTTTTTTAATAAGCTTTGGCCTTACAAAGATTTATTTTCCAAGTTATCAAATTTAAAAATCTTTTCTCGCTTAAGGTACATATGGGAATTTTCAGCGAAAAGTCTACTATTTGTAATGCAACGCCAGAAATCAAATAAGCTTGTATTTAAGTACCAGTTATCCCTTTTGTAACTTAATGTAGAGCTAGTTGCGCATTACACAACATATATAAAAGTAAATTATACAT
The DNA here is from genome assembly GCA_943735925.1 of Pollenia amentaria. NCBI lineage: Eukaryota > Metazoa > Arthropoda > Insecta > Diptera > Polleniidae > Pollenia > Pollenia amentaria. Next base: position 188,732,556 of record OX031008.1, on the reverse strand, counting down.
ATACAATTTTTGAGAAACGATTTAAATTACTTCTGGCGTTACGTTACAAAAAGGAGACTTTTCGCTGGAACTTCCCATATGTATATGTATGTATGTATGTGTTTAGTTATTTGTTTCTTCTCAGATCAATCTTTTAACAGATTTAACCGAAACAATTCGAAGAGTTAAAAATTTAAAACAGGACTCTAATGACATAATGGAAGATTTAATACTTTTAGAAAAATCTAGGAAAAAGACTGAGAAATTATATATTCTGTATTATGGATTGCGTTCGATTTCCCCAGCATCAACGATAAGTAAAAGAGTTTTTTCCAAGTCAAGATTTATCAAAACAAAAGAAAGGAATCGATTAAGTCCTAAACATTTTTCAAAAAGATTTTTTTTAAAGTCTCCTTAAACTATTGAAATAACCAATAAAATTATCTAACAGCTTATTTTTTAATTACCACATAATATTTATGTATTAATTAAAAAATATGTATTGCATATTTATGAATTATTTTTTTTGTTTGCTCGTGTTAGTTCAAGAATTGTTATGTTTGTTTTGTTATTGCTTTTTTTAATAATAGACTCCAAATAATAAATAATTTATGCATTTTTATGTATTGAAATTACTTAATTTATAAAACAAACTTTATTAATCGGTTACCCGATCAATTACAAAATTAACCGATTAAACCAAAACCTCGGTTAATTAATCGAGCTATTAATGCAAAAGCCCGAATTAATGAATACCCTAATTAATATACATATATTTAAAATAACAAGATATTTATAGAATCCCATGGTACAAAATAAAACTTTTCAAACCAATCTCTTCACTTATTTGAACGCCTATCCGAACTGATCTCAAAAGTGAAACAAAAAACTACAACCGCATTTAAAAATTTTAATGGCAAAAGTTTCTTATAAGACATTCTTTTTAATTTTTATGGTTCTTTAGTTACAGAAGACCTGAATCTAATTTCATGATGGGTTTCTATTATTTTTTTAATTTCTTCAAATATCTGCTTGTGTTACTTGGACTCAAGTTGAAACAAGCAATTTCACTTTTACTCTAATTGCTTGTGTTTCCTTCTCTTTAATAATTTCTTTTATTTCTAGCTGTCGATTACCAAAGAAAAATAAAAAAGATTGAAGTACTTACCTTTCTCTCTATAATGTTTTTGTTGCTTCTCCACAATGTTTTGCAAACAGGTGTCAATGTAATAAAATTGAGTTGATACAGATGATGGGGATTATGATCATGATGATTAACATTTTTTAAATTAATACAAACAGTCATGTATTTAATTTCAATATTTGTAGAAATATAAACCATGAAAATTTGTTCATTATACATACTAATTTTAATAAGTTTTTTAGTTGTTTGAATATCGTTATTCATAATTGGTGTATGTTTAGCTTCAAAATGATTTGCAAAAAAAAAAAAAAATCAGAAAAATCATCAAGTGAGATCAAGTAACAATTGTTTGCAAATTTTTATTTTTGAATAGAAGAGAAATTAAATCCAAAGTATAAAGAAAAAATTTTTAAAAAATGTTGAAGGTTTTAATTTACCATTAAAATGGATGAATTAACAATCAGTAACATCTTCTCGCTGATAACTCTATTAACACAATTAATTGCAAAAGCTGAAACAACAATACTTTAAATTTTAATTCCATAAAGATTCGTTTGTATTTACAAAATCGAAAGTGAATGGTCTGATGGTCAACTTCATTTTTCTAACTTTCAAAACAGAGACTATTAACAACGACTAAGTGGAAACGCAAAAATTTATATATTGTAACGTGAGAATTTTATTTCCAAGAAATTGATAAATTACTTTTGGTAATGCAATAAAATTGTTGTTGGCAACACTGTCTGAATAAATTTAACGAGTACAATCTGTTAAGCTGGCTGGCTGCTTGCTCATTCATGTAAAACTTGTACGCAAAGTACAGGTCGCAGTATTAGAGATTTCTATACAAATTGTAATCGTCATAAATTTAAATTCTAAAAATTGTGCCAATTGGTTCATTTTTTTCCTAATAGTTTCTCTTTTTGGATATTAAAAGACAATTTTATTACCTCCATATTAATTGTTATTTATAACCTAGCGAGTAGTTTACTTACATTTTAAGAACAACTGTCAACTTTACGGAAGTGGATCAGTAGGTAAGACTAAAAACTAACAGGTAAAGGCTAGTTTACACTATTATACTTTATAAATATTAATACATGTCAAAAACTCAAGTAATATGTAAAAGTGCGATAGAATAAATGCAATCAATGTGTTATGAAAATGACAAGTATTACGAAACCAAATTGAACATTCCATACGATTTCATAGTTTCATTTCATTTGATCAGGGTTGCATTTAAACAAAATCATGTTCATGTGTGATAGTGTTTTGAATTCACACTATCAACGATAAATTAGATTTTTGACAGTCGCACGAAACTTATTAGATTTCTATCTTACAAAGTACTATGAAATACTTCTGTGATAGTGTACACAAGTATACACATTGATTGCAATTGCCAGGGTTCAAATCTCAGCTCTACCCAATTGGGTTTCGTCACCTAAATTCTTCTATTTACGAAAAAGGTGCTCTACATTCAAATGGGGACTTGCATTTTAAATAGTGTTGCCATTCGTACTGTTTTCATTAGTACATTTATTGTTTTTTGTTTAAAGTGGTGATTTATTCATTACAAACAAATCAGTACGCAAATGTACTGATTTTTTCATTAATGTACTGTTTTTGTACTGTTATTATATATTAATTTTGTTTAGTATATAGTTTGTCATATTGTCAAATTGCTTGCGATACAAATATTAATATAGATGATCTTATCGTTGAGTTATTAACAAGATTTTTGCCGAGTCAGTAAGAAAAAAGGAGACAGTAGAAGAAAAATGGCAAGTGTTTCTACATGGTGGTGCGTTTACAAAATTGTCGAAATGTGGAGTTTTATTTCTTCTATTCCACATTCAAACGCTTTTACAGAACGAGTCTGTAGTTTTTAAAGTGGAGAAAAGAGAGAAACAGGCTCCTAATATAAAACCTAGAAAGTGACTTGCAGATAAAGACAAACTTTGGTTATAGTTGGAATGAGTTTTACAATTTCTTGAAGACTGAAGACAGGAAAGAAATTGTGGACATTGTAAATATTTATGTCCATACATATTTTAATATATTATTTATAAAAATCTATAGTATAAGATCGTCTGAAAAACGATTGTGCCTTGTGCAATAATTACCATTATTAATAGCACTGTGCAAGAAATTGACACTTTTTTTCGTGACAAGCTGGGCACCTGGCGTTTTAACATAATTCGGGTACGCTGAATCCAGTGGTGCCCGCTGTTTTTTAAGATTGGCTCTGGTTTTCGAGATATACCGTTATTTCAAAAATGGAGGAGGTTGCACAACATATGTTCGCGTAACTCAAAAACGCTTTAGCTTATTGAAAAAACTTAAAAAATTCCGAAATTCCGCATTAAAATTTCCTTTAAGAAAGTTAAAACTTCTTTCTAATATCCGCAGTCGTTTTAGAAATATAACTTTTTTTTTGGAAAAAAAAAATAATTTTTTTAACAAAATTTCGAAATTTTGGTTTTTTAAAAAACCATAAAATATTGGAAATTGTAGGTATGCTTCTAATTTTTTGCGGACGTATAAAAAACGAAATTCCAAACAAAACAAGCCATAAATGATTAAAATCTGTTTGCAACTTTTGATTTTATTCACAAAAGTCGACAAATTTTAATTAAAAAACGCTTTTTGTCTCTTTGTTCGAAAGCTGCCTCCCAACTGATTTGGGCCTATTTCACACGTCGACTTTTGTGAAAAAATTCAAAAGTGGCAAAAATTGCGGAATTTCGGTTTTTTAAGTTTTTTCAATAAGCTAAAGCGTTTTTGAGTTACGCGAACATATGTTGTGCAACCTCCTCCATTTTTGAAATAACGGTATATCTCGAAAACCAAAACCAATCTTAAAAAACCGTGGGCACCACTGGATTCAGCGTACCCGAATTATGTTCAAACGCCAGGTGCCCGGCTCGTCTGTTTTTTCAACTAGCATAGTGTAGTTATTAGTTGGAAATTTTTTAAATTATTTTGAAGAAAAATACATAACAGGCTTCGTTATTTCAAGTGTTTAATTTGTTTTTAACATTGTTATCCTAATATCTGTAGCTTGGTGCTAAAAAGGTCAAATAATTCATTTTTGAAAAAATTTAAATGTTAGTTTTTTATAGAAGAGTTCTAAGTGAAATTGGCTAGCAAAACCCTTTTGAAGCGGTTCTCGGTTAAATTAGACATTGGCCTTATCCGCAAAACAAGAGAGATTCTTCATGACCTTTTAATTGCAAAATGAAATTAATCATGCTGGTAGATATAGCAAAAAACTACTTTTATTTAATTTTAATTTACATAATTTTATGCTGAACTTGATTCAAAAAATATAATAGAATAAAGGAAATAAAATTTTAGTTCACGTGTTGGTCACGTTTTTTTCGTCTAATATTTGATAGTGTGTCCGCAGGTTAAGAAAAGACCTAATGCAACAATTAAGTCTAAATTGCAAAATATTAATGAAATCAAATTTTGCTTTTAATAAAATTAATGTTTCTTTGAAAAAAGCTTACAAGAAATTAAGAATCGAATTTTAAACAACTTGTTGTGTTTTAGATTTTTTTGTTGTTCACTTTGTATTCCCTCTAAATATATATAAAGCAGGGATGTTAAATGGGGTTTTAAATTTGGTACCAACTTCCAAAAAATAATGTACTTTTTGGATCTTCACGGTACCATTTTTTTAACTTTATTAAAACGACAAAAAAAAAAAAAATACATAAAAATTCAATTGTACTAGAGTTTTTTATTCCCGCAGTTTTTGGATTCCCGGGAAAGCGGGAAATAAATATCAAATTCCCGGGATCCCGGGATTCCCGCCCAAATTTTTTTTATTTATTTATTTACGTATTTCTCCAATGAAACTAATATTTCTTACTGGCTATTACGCTTAAAATAATTAAATCTAGTATCTATTATATAACAAAAACGTAAAAAATTTAAGATTAAAGTAATTTTAAGACTCTTAAGAGGTTATTTTGATGCCAAGAGGATCATGGAAATCAATATATGTACGTATATACATTGTCAAATTCAGAGCTCATTTGCATAATTAGTATGAAAGTATTGAAGTCTTAGTGGAATAACATTTCTGAAAGGGCGATTAGAAACCGTTTAACAAATTCACCAGGAAGGAGAAATGTTATTTACTACATATTTTTTACAATGTTATAACCCTTAATCAGCAGAGGTGTATGAAGGTACAATAAGTTTGTCATTCTATGTGAATCTTTTTTAATATTATTGTGAATCCTTCATTATTTCTAAGCCGATTTAGTCATATGGGTGCCAAATTGCTTCTAGATCTTCTAGGCTGTTTGGGAGTGAATTCCAGTAGAATCGCTTCTGTAGGGAAAGAGTTATGCACCCAAATGTGGAACTACCTCCCTAAAAACTCCACAAAAACTAACATAAATTTGTGAAATACACCTTTTCTCATTTAATTTCTACAAATTCGTTTTATAAGGCACCAAATTTCGTAAATGTCGGTCCATAATTTACATACGGCTCCATGTTTAGACCAATCTTGTAAATCATGTAAGTATGGCTAAAATCATAACGAATACTGCTTTTGTGGTGCAATTTAGCATACATATTCTACTTTCATAAGACACAAAATTACTTGAAATGCCGCATATAAAGCACAATCTAGGAAAACACTTTATTACGCCCTTAGCCGCAAAACCTTATAATATTATTGAAAAATTTACACTTCAGTGTGCTAAGACAAGAAATAAAATTTCGTGAAGATAGGCCTATAATTATCATAGGCCCTATATAAAGCCCATTCTTAAAAATGAGCTTAAACTGTAGTAAATTTTAATATTGTGGTGAAATTAAGTTGGACTAACCTCCAAAGGCACTAGTCCGACATAGATTTACTAAAGTTTTAAAAAAAGAATTTCTTCAAAATTTCCCGGGAATCCCGCAACTTATTCCCGGGAAAGCGGGAATTGAAAACAATTGAAAATCCCGGGATTTCCCGTCCCGGGAAACTCTAAATTGTAGACAAAAAAAACAAGCAAAACTTAACATTAACATACATTATATGTATGAATAAAATAAGGTACATAAAAGTCTTATAAATATATGAGATCAAAATCAGACACTTATTTGTTTAGTTAATAAACTATTTGGAATTGTTACATCATAGCAGCATGAATTTGTCGATCTTCACCAATCCTTTGTTTGTATGAGACTTAATAATGTTGACACATGTAGTCTGTTTCTTTCCTTTGTTATATTTCGAAAAGAAGAAACTCTTTCCACATTTGCAGACGAATGTGGAATGGATAAAATTCCAACAAAGACTCTAGAAGTACCAGGAAACATATGGACATTAAGCTCATTTTGTAAATTAGCTACGGCCGACCAAAAACTAAAATTTATGGAACCACTTTAAACCTTCGTTATTAAAGTTGACTTTGGTTCTCAAAACTTCGCAAAATTTTATATAAAATTGTTTTGCATTTTCTTTCATATCTTTAACAATATCAATATTGATATTATTTGTAGAAATATATAAATCCACTTCTGTTCCGCAATAAATTTTTTCAAAGGGAATGTGATTTTTGTAAATGGTTACGATAGATATATCACATTCATCCAAAACATTTTTATTCATGAAATTATGTTCTATTTGGCGGAACAAAAAAGTTAGCCTTTGTAAAAATACATGCATTCGAGCATCTTCTGATTGCATTTCTAAATTAACCATGTAAATAATTTTAAGTGCATATTGCATATATAAAAATTCCATTTAAAAGAAGGATTTTTTAAAATCCTGATGAAAGAAATAATAATTAAAAAAAAAATAAATGTAATGAAAAGGACTCAATAATTTCTTTGCTATACTAAAAATTCAAAAAAGGGGAACTATGACAAATTTTGAAATTGTACCAAATGAGTCACGGTAGTACCACGGTACTTTGGAAGGTCAAAATGTACCAAAAAAAGTACAATTGTACCAACTTTAACATCCCTGATATAAGGAATTGAAATATTATTTTGAAAAAATTCAGTTTTATTAATTAAATTTTGTCACTGTTCAAATTATAACATGAATTCAAGTTTTGTTTTAAAAAAGATTAAAGCTTTTTATATTTCTAATGTTTCACGAAATTTCTGATTACAATGTACTTGCGTTACCTGGTAAGAGAAGTTTTTGGAGGCAAGGTATTATTAAGAAATACATACTAATTTAATCAAGTTGCTGCGGCACGTTTGCACCATCTCTGGAAAATATAAAACAGGTTTGTTCTAAAAATATGTATAAAAAATTCAGAAGGATGCCGTATTTAAACGTAAATTTAATAGGAATACATTTGTGCAAGATGTACTAATAAAAACACAATTATAAACGTCAAGTAAGCAAATAATATATTATATGGCCAATTTTTTTACCATAATTTAATAAAAATTTAAAAGTTATTTACTAGGGAATGAAAAAAAAATTATTGTTGGGGATAACAAATTACAACTTTGCGGTAAATTTTGAAAAGCATCTGACAACTAGGGATGTAACAAATACCGATACCGATATATCGCCGAAACTTCACGTTTGACGATAATCTGTATCGGCGAAATTCTACTGTCGATACGCCGATCCTTTTTTTTATAGTTTTTTTTTTAAACAACAAATTTAATTTTCAATGCTTATTTTATGCATAACAACTAAAAGCAAAAAAATCAAACGGAATAACAAATAGTTTCTTTTAATTCTTAAGCTGGAGGTCGGTCAATACCACGCGTATTTTCTTTTTTCGAGATGCATGCTAAAGTAGAAAGTAATCCTACTTCATGCTTTCGTTACGTATATGCATTTAACGCGTTTGCTATGTAACTTTTCAATACAATTTTATACTACGACTTTTTGGATTGATGCATAAACGCATTGAACGCTTGCTTTGGACCTGCAGCATCAGCCGTTTTGCTTTGCGCCATAATGGTAAAACGTTCTCCTATTGATAAATCTTGAATGTTATTGTACGTTTTAAGAATTTTCTACAAATTTTTAATAATTTTCGTGAAAATAAAAATAATTTCGCTACAAATTTTCGTTAACTTCAAAGAGACCACAAATTCCATAAGCTAGTTAACGGTCTTCGAACATTATTAGAAAATACGATAAATGAATAAACTGAGGTGCAGAATTGTTCAGAGTCTGACAAATTTGCGACTTACGCAGCATTAGCTCTGAATTAAAAATTTGAGTGTTAAGAGAATAATGTCATCTTTTGTTTATCTACAATTCTCTACCATCGATGCAAAGCTAGAAAATTTCAAAGACAATAGATCGAAAAAACGTGTTATTGATCTACTTAACATGACTCTACATTCCGAAAGTGCTGAAGACACGGTCACCCCCTACACCTAGTAAAAGTTCTGATAAATCTACAAGAACTGACCTTTGGAGCGTTTGTGAAAATCTTATATAAAAATTTGGAGAATAATGATCATCTGTCTATCCTACGCTGTGGTTCAGCTAAATAAAAAGTCTAGGTATACCTTATTTCTTCTAATTTTTCTACAGACTCAGATCCGTTTGTTTACTGGCGCTATTTGATATTATACTCAAAATTTAAGACCATGGCGCAGAAATACTTAAGTTGTGAAATGAGTTCAGTGACATCTGAGAGACAATTTTTTATTGAAGGTCTGCTTCAAACGAAGTTGCAAAATTATATCCGCAAAAGCTGATAATACCTTGTTTTTTAAACAAAAATCTTATTAATATCAATTTTAAATATTAATAATATCTTACACTGTTTTTTTGTGTAAAAAATAAATTAATTTTACCATGAACTAAATAAAATTCATTTCGTTGTTTTTAAAATCTTATTGAAATCAATTTTAACTATTAATAATCTCTTACACTGTAATTGTGTATAATAAAGAAATTACTCACCTTGAGTCTTGCTAATTGTACCTTGAACTTAAATTTAATATTCGTATCGGTATCGGCTATATTTCTATTTGAGTATCGGTATCGTATCGGCAAAAAGGCGTATCGTTACTTCCCTACTGACAACAATGATATGTATTGCAATTGGTCATACGTTGTAAACAAATTTTACTGTGAATTACGAATGAGAAGAGAGCGATTTGCGAAAAACGTTGTCGTGCGAACATAGCATTAAACAAGTTATGCTTCGAAATATAGAGCAGCATCCAAATAGTTGCCGTTTTTCTTATATTTTTGTTTACTAAATCATTCTTAAGATGAAAAAATTTTATTTTTCAAAAAAAAAAAAAAAAACATATTTTGACTTACCCTTACTTCTTGATTATAATAATAAAAATGGAAAACTGCCACTTTTTATTACAACAAACAAAAGGAAAAACCAGAATAAAAAAAATCAAATTGGAAAATAACAACATTGCAATTTTTAAAGCGTTGGCATTCATTAACGACAAATTGAATTTGGTTGCCACTCTAAAAAAACGTTGTAATTTTTCACAAAAACCGCAAAGTGTAGATAATCAATTATGATTCCTAGAACTCAACTCCATTTTACACAGAAAAAAATAATAATTGATTCCAATTAAAAAATTTGTGATATTAATTAAAAAATTAATTAAATTTGCACCAGTAAACAAATTAATAGTATCAATTAAGAGTTTTAGATAAAAGATAAAGATAAAACCTTTAATTAATTTGATTAAACGTTTAATTCACTTGATTCAATTTTTAAATAAAACTGATTTAATTTTTGATTAATGCTTTAATTGGTGAAACATTTTGGAGTATTTTTTCTGTTAAAAATTAAAAATGAATTTAATACAAAAAAATATTAAAAAAGAACGTAAAAACAAAAAAGAAACGAGTGAAAAAACTGGACGGATGCAGAAGTTGATAAAGGGATTGGATTTTTGTCAGATAATATAAATTTTGAAGTTAATTTGAAAAATTAAATTTTAGGAAAAATTAAAAACTCTTCTTTATTTTAGAAACCCACAGCACAGATATCTTATAAACATTTTATTGGCAGCTTGTTTTACTTATTTTTGACACGTAAAATGTGTACAACTTTACTCTTTTAAATTATAATAAAGACCGCTCACTTCAACATGAGTTTTTCCATTTTTGCAATAAAAAAAAAAATCTGAGATGAATACCCTTAATATTTTTTTTACAGTTCTTTACTCGAACATTTCAAATAATGACCTTGTCCCTGTCCTGACTTGAAATTTTTGTTTCAGCAATACTGCTGAAAATTCATGTTTTCTGCAATTCTGTTTTGTTTCTAAATTCGCACTTGAAGTTGGCTGTAGGTGTATATACAGCTTGCAAAACTAAGGACGCATCAACATGTGTTTTAAATTTTTGTATGCTTAATCAAAAATGTTAGCACAATACCCACATTTATTTTTAATTTAAAGATTTAATTTAATTTTTATAAAGAAATATTATAATTTTCCTACAAATATTGTAAAAAGGCGGAATTTTTTAATGTAACCTCATAACATGTTAAGGCAAAACTAAGAGACCACACGTGTTTTTTTTTTTGTATTTGGAATAGCGGTAAAAAGCAAAGAAGGAAAATCAACTTATATTTTGTAAAGAGATTCAAAAGTAATACGAAAACTAAAAATTATTTTAAGTTTTTTGAGTTTTCACTGAAATATATATACAAAATTGTACCGCAAGCAGATTTCCCTAGAGGTAATAAAATCCAAAAACGATTTGTATGAACCACAACAAAAAAACAATTTGTTCTGTAACTTTGGTGAGAACTTCTCGCATCGAAAAGATTTGAAACAAAATACTCCATCGTTTCTCGAAAAGTGAGAAAAAAGTGTGTGTAACTCATGTCGAAAACCATCAAAAGAGATTACGTCGTTACGTTATAAATGTCTTTATATTCCACTTGAAGCCGCTGCAAAATCGCGGACGTTGAAAACGTCAATCGCACATTTAGGACGGCGGCGGAAATACAACCATCGGCTATACCAAAAAATGTTAAGTGTAACTTAATTGTTTGTTGTTTACAAATTCGCTTTGAAAACATTCGGATATATTAAAAAAATAATATTAAAAGCAAAATAACTAAACAATAAAAAAATCTGAAGAGAACAAAATACTTACATACCTCTTCCGTGTTATTATTCATTTCATTTTTAATTTTTAATATATTTTTTAGTGTTAAAATTTTTTCTCACCCCGATTTTATTCGTGAGTTTATTTAACACTTCAAAGCGGAAACGTTCTCACAAAAATTTTACGACACACTTTTTCTGTAAATTGGCGAGTAATTTCTTTACGTGACAGCCATAACTCGCAAAAATGTTACAGACGGAGCTTAGTGAGAAAAACAGTTGTTTGTTTCAGTTTATTGCATTTTTGTTTCATTTTTCACATTTCAATTGAAAAGTTTCTTGGCGCGAAAGTTACAGAACATGGGCACTGTAGTCGTTTCACGGTAAGAACAGTGGTTTAACAAAAACTAATAAGAAAATCAAGTTAAAAATAAGCCTGGATCTAACGGACAACTACTTTTCCAGCAAGACAACAACCCAACCATAAGCCCGAAATGTGAAAATGTGGCTTTTGTATAAAGAGCAGACTTTAATGCTATTTAGTTTATATGGGAAATTTTAGAAAGAAATAAGCGAAAACACGAACTGAAATAATACCTTTTAAAAGTATGGAATAAGGTAAATGACGAAAAAACAAAAACTTTGGTGGATTTAATAGAAAAGGTCAAAATTTCGTTAAATTTGTTTAAATTAAATAGTAAAATTTAATTGGGGGATTCACAAGGTGTCATAAAGTCATATGTCTTCAAATAATAACATGAAAAAATACGACTGTTGTGAGCAACCCCTCATAATTTAATGCGCTATTAATTACGACAGCACAAAAAACATAGCAAGCAACGTTCTATTTATTTAAGACACTTTTTGTTTACAAACCAACAACAATATTTTTAAACCATAGTAAAATGTTAGAACATTATGACAATAAACCATGATAGCACACCTTGTGAATACCCCAAATGGGTTTTATAGGTGTCCTAACTTTTGCTGTGTTATGCATTAAACACATTCGAGACAGCAGGCAACATGAACACACGACTACAAATGCTGTTGGCTGCAATTGCAGTCGCGTAATTAGCAACTGAATTATTTTAAAGACGACAGCTGTGTTTTTATATTATGTATTTACATTTCAGTAGTGCCACTACCATTTTTAATTTTTATAAATTGAAGAACATGCATAATTGCAGACTCGTACCAAAACTTAATTTAAGGCTAAAAAAATATAAAAACTTATTCTTTGTAACGTTAAAACATCTGAATTTTTTTTAAAAACATTTAAAATATTTTAATTTTGTTGTTTTTAAAACTCATAAAGAATATCATCTTAACGGCAGGTTGAATAAAACAATCCTAATATGCAGTAGAATCACAAAAATTTTAACGGAAATGTCCTAAGGGTTTTAACTTTTTCAACTTATGCATTAATTTTTCTAAGCGGTTTTAAATTGTAAAAAAATCAATAATCAACATGTTAACCTATATTTTTTCAATTACTTAGTTGTCATCATTACAAAAGAGAAACTTTGATATAATTTGTACCGGCTGGTTTCAAGTTCACAATTGCTCTTGCACAACAACTTATAATTAATAATTATACAATCAGTCATGTGTTATAAGTTAAAGGTGCTACATCTGACGTTTCTCAGAAAATTAGTTCTTCAAAACTTTTCAGATAGCGAATTCTGTGTATTTTGTAAAAATTTGCCAGCCATCCATTACTGACATTATTGTCTTTTCAGATTGCAGTTACGCGGACTCGTGCTTATCGATTGCTATTGAAATTGGAACAGTCATTGTGCAATTACGTTTTTTTGTACAAACTTGCCTTAAGATCGGCATATTTCGGTCTATGTAATGTTTTCCTCTGTGCTTTTTCCCATGTGTTCTTCAAAGCATCGAGAATTTTGTCACGATTCGTTTTTATTTTTGAACTGGCTACTTCATGTGCACAATAACACAACGCCGATAGTTTTTCTTTAACGTATTGCTTATTTTGTTTAAACTCTCATCTTCCGTCTTAAATTTGATTTTTTATGGTTTGTACTGATTTGTTGACTTTTTAATAAATACGATCTGAAAAGTTAACTTAGAAAAAAGTCAGTCAATAAATATGAGTATTTGAATTGGACTCTTAATGGGTTAATAAATCGGTATGTTTTAAACACCATGTAAAACACACTTTAAATTTTTAAATGATACCCATACTGCTAAGATTCAGTTTATACCTTAAGAGATACGATAAAGTATTTTAAAACTTTTACTACATATAACTCTTAAACTAGGAGCGTTGGCGTCAGAGATCAGCAATGAATCGCTTTTTCGCTACTCATACTGACTCATGAAATTTTAAGTATAAGTGAGTAGAACTCATTTAAACTCAACTACTCTGATTCACTCATACTCACGAGACCGTTGATGTATAAGTATAGGTTGCAATAAATATGAGTATGACGTCGACTCATACTCACACATTTAAAAATGACCTCAATTTGATTTGTAATTTCAGAAAAATACTTATAATACTCACATTGATTCAGCTCATTAAACTCATCCAAGTATATTTACAAGTTTAGTCATTTAACAGTTTCTAACTAGTATAAAATGTATAAAAATATAAAAAAGCATAAAATTGTAAGTTTATACAGAAACATTTTGGGGAAATTACATTTTTTTATTATTATTGATATTTATGCACATTGAGTTCTGTTGAATCTAAATCAACCTCTACATAAATGTTCTAAGTATGAGTACGATGAGTAAAATCAAACTTCTGAGTGAATATGAGTTTCGATCGAATTACAGTAAGTATGAGGGCGTATAAGTACAAGAAATTATGAGTCATGATTCGGCTCTACTCACTTTTTCACTACTCATTGCTGATCTCTGGTTGGCGTGACAAACATCTCCCTATAATACTTCTTTTAAGGATACTAAAAAGTAATAATATAAATTCGGTGGTGAGGCAAACTTATATTCTTGTTTCAATCAAAAAAATTATTTGTTTTTTAGCACTAATTCTTCTAATTTTTGATTATATTAGCAACACTTTTTCTGTTTTGTAGCGGATATAAATAGAAATTGGTTTAATTTGACTACAACGACAAAATCAGCATAGACAGCAACCTGCAGCCATAAAGCCGCGCTGTCGCACAGTGAGAAATTTTACGAGAAGGCGGTCAAAATTCCATAACTTTTGACTGGATCGGTATTTTTTTATGCGACTGATAGGAGCAAAAGTTATGGGGGAGTTAAAAATGCATTTTCATTTTTTTGTTGAGTTTCGGTGTAAAAGTTGAATATTTCAAATATGAATTTTTTTATAATTTATCATTATTTCTCTTGTATTTATACTTATTTTTTATTGTCGAACTTAGATCCTGTCAGAAAATGCCAATATTTGGCCCCTGTAAATTTGTTAGTCCCAATATTCATAGGGGCCAAAGGTTGGCTTTATTGGGACGAGAGGAGTTGTTATAAGGATATAACTGAAAAGGAATATTTTGAAAAATGCCCAAATAGCATTCTTAGCTATCGATAACGCGTTGTTAAAATAATGATTTCCCTATACACACATGTATTCTATTTTTGATATATTGAAGTCGGTAGCTTGCTGTCTCGAATGTGTTTAAAGTATTAATTTGAAAAGTAACACACATTTTTAAGGGTTCTTTCTAATTTATTATATTTAATGTTCCTTTTTCTTTGTTAACTGAATTAAAATATTCTTTTATTTGTTTTAATATGTTTTTGAGTTGTATTTGCTCTTTATATAAAAAATAAAAAACAATATTTAAAAAAGTACTGCTGTGTCCTTAGTTTTGCTCCCTACGATATAAAATATAAAAAGGAGAAGAGGAAAGACAAGATAAAAAATACAAAAAAAAAAAAAAAACAAGACTAGAATTCCTTAACTATGGAGAATAGTGCATTTTCAAAGCAGAATTAAAAAAATAGCAGCTACAAAAATTCCAAGTCTAGACTTAGCACAGTAGGTAATTTAACCCGAAATCTTGGCCAAAAATCATTTTTTACACTAACAAAAATAATGTTTTTGCTACTGACGTTCGATTAAGAACAAAGCAAATAACTGTAGATTAGGCTTGCAAAAAATCAAATATCAGCTGATTTATGGGCAGCCGAAGTTGACATATGCAAACATAGTGCAGCATTAAAAGTGTAATTTTAATTTAAAATAAAGCGTATTTTATTAGTTATTAAACAAAAAGAAGGAAATCATGCTTAATATGGTGAAGAGAGGGTAAGAGAGAGTAAGTAATTTCCAAAAACCAAAAGATTTTAGTGGATGTTATTGCTTTTGCTAACAAAACGTGTAATTCTAACTTCACATCAAACAAAAGATATTTTTCATAAATATAAACTTCGCATAAGCTTTTGATAATGTTGGCCGTGGAATGCCGTGTTTTTCCTTTCTGAATTTTTTTTTTTTTTATTTTGCGTTGGGATTTTTTGCGTTTTTTGATTTATATAATTTTCTTTCAGACAGACTCAGCTTAAAATAAAGCGAACTTTCTAATGTGTGGATTTGCGAAAAAAATAAAAACCAAAAAAAAAAGCTGATGCTGTATACAATGTTATTATTAGTGAAATTGATTTAAATAATGTTTCAAAAAAGATTTAGCTTCGTTAAAGCAAAAGGTACAAATTTTTGTAAAAATATATCTTTAAGGGGACACAACGCTCACGGAAAAATTAACGACTTTTTCAAGCAAAACCAAAACTGATTTTCTCTGCATGGCTTATACGCCATTTTGTTTGCCCCCTAGCATATTTTCATCATGCCGAATTTGCTTTTGCATTTTTTTTTTGTATGGTGGCAACCCCTTAAAAATTCAACTATTCCAAACATCAAAAACTTCAGCGTGCCTGCATATGAAAAACTCTTAAAATCCAAATTTCAGCCATTTCGGTCCAAAAGTTTGGCTGTAAATAATGTTGGCCGTAAAAGTTGCTCAAATTACCTATAGTGCGATTACTTATTTGATTCATAGAATCACTTTCGATGTTCGTCCATACACCCGTCCGAATGCCTGGCTGGAATCTTCAGGTTAGGAAAAACCTGGTCTAGTTAAGACAAAATTGGAAAATAAACTATACGTTTTATACGTAGAGATTCCAAATTCAAAAGTAAAACTCGATAATATGTCTCGAATCACAACAACAGGTCTACAGCAATTATTGCCTTTTCCCAAAAGTCCCCATTTTTAAATGGTTTTTAAATTTGTCCGACAGACTTTCGTTCTGTTATAAATTTGATTTATAATTGTTTTTGTTGTTGTTGTTGTAGAAACGAGTTGCTGAGTTGACAATCCTTGGTCTGTGTTCATTAAATTCCGAGTCATTCTGGTACGTAGAACTGATTGTCGGGGGAACGTTGATTTTTTTGATTTATAGTCATCGGCATTTGTATAGTTCTATTTCATGATACTTAATGTTCACAAAATTCTATTTCAAATAACATCATTCTCCTAAAGGCCATAAGTGCTGGCTTAAGACAACTTCGATTAAAAAAATAATAGAAGAAATGTTTAACAATAACATGACTTTTAAAAGAAATAACATTTACATAATAATAATGTTATAAAATTTACCAAATTTTCTAAAACCTACAAATTTTCATTTTTATTTTAAAATTGAATAACACAATTTCTAAAATACACCTTTCTAATAACTTGACCTCATAACATGTATAACAATTTACATTTTAATAAATTAAAAAAAAAAAAAACAATAATAAATAAATTGCCGACCGTGGGATATTCCACTTTGGTTTATTACACAAATTGTGTTAAACAAATCTCCGGTAAATCTTGTATGAAAATGTGTAAAGTTAAAGTAATCATTAAAATTATGTCATATTTTACAAGTGTAACCGGCACCTCTACACACTTTATCATTGTGTACTTTTTTTTGCTGTGTGTAATAATTATTAACAAAGCTGCTGACACAGCTGATGCTGGTGGCAACTGCTACTGGGACTTATGTGACTTAGGCCAAGTTATAGGAGCAAATAAAAACACATAATAAACTTATTTAAGCTGCTACTTATTTTTCCATTACATATAAATCATGTGAGAAAAAAAGATGAAAAAGAGTCACACTATATTTTTAATTAGTTAATTTGCTGATGTTAATGCGCTGTTTTCAGACTCTCCAAGAAGATGATTGGAAAAAAGATCTTAAACAGGTGTATGTACATAGATTTGTAGTTAATATGTTTGTTGAAAAAATTATTTTAGCACAGGGTTTATAAGAAAGATATGTTACTTGTACTGAGTACATCGATGCGCTCTATTTTCGAGTGAAGAATATTCGAAGCTGGGGGTTTTCATGGCCTTGTGATCTTTATAAAAAGAAGCAAGTAAGAAAGTATAGTTAACCGACTATATGATACCCTACACCACAGTATTTTATTACTTATTTAAATTTATATGTAAGAAAAATTGTTCGTTCTTTTGAGGTTTGGCATTATAGTGAACATATTAAAACTTAGACATTCTAAGTATAATAAGGGCTTCCTTGCAACGTGCAAACAATTTGACATTAGGGGGAAGGATCCGAGATGGCATAAGTGGCGCCCAGAATTCGATGTCGGATTAAAAAGTCACCGAAGACAAAAATGAATCAAACACAAACCATAAATACCGAAAATGTTATGATCGGACTTTAAATGCGGCGCAGTAAACAAAAAACTAAAAGTGCGGTGTCCAGAGGCGTGACAAAAAAATTAAACATTTTTCTGGAACCCTTTCCAACTAATCTTTAGTCCTAGGGGCTGATTGGTTCAACTTTTTTTTTGTATGTGGACCGAACAATTCTAACGGACAGCAAGCTGGACGGATATCGTTAGATCGACTCAGAAAGTGATTCTGTGTCGATCAGTATGCTTTAAGGTGGGTCTAGGACCAATATTGTAGGGTGTTACACACATCAGCACAAATGCATAATACCCTCTCCCTGATTGTAGTGTGGGTGTTAAAATTAAGACGACAGATTTGTTTGGTATGGCAAATGTGGTAAATCGGTTCAATATTTTTTCTAACATCGATTTTTGGTGGGCAAAAAGAGTAATAAAAGACTTGTTAATCTTAAACCCCAAGCTTACGAAAAAAGGCGATTTTTCTAAACCATATATGTTCAAAAGTGCACGTAAAGAACACATTTTTCGAAATGGTCACCTCAAACAAAACAATTTTTTACGAAAAACTTTTAAACATATTATGTGTACCTTAACCATATTATTGAATATGGTGCCCATTCTGCTTAGATTAGTCCTTTACCAAGAAGCTACCAACATATTATGGTTGCGGCCAAACAGGTTATGTCTACCACTTATAATAGTATTATTGGTTTTCAACCACAACAAGCTGCTCTTGAAATAGAGGAACATTTTATTGTTAACTGAAAACCATACAATTCTTAGCGGCAAAAAAATTATTGTTATTATTATAATATGGTTGTGGTTTGTTGATGGAGGACTAATTTGATCATAATATGACTTCCGGTGACAATAATATGGATAAACTATCCATAATATGTTTAAACATTTTTTGTTTATAATAGTTTTTTTTGTAGTTGCGAAAAATGCGTCTTTTCTGCGTGTGATTAAAGTTTTACGGCCATATTTATAAAAAGTTCTTACTTAAGGCTTAAAGTATGTAATAACCAGAGAAGACAAAAACAAGCAAAAAACAAAGTGTTTACAGCAAAACAAATATATAAAAAAAGCACAAAAATTTAGAAAAAAAGCAGCAAAAAAATCATTTTTATTTTTTTAATATATACATTTAAATATAAAAAATTACAGTTATTCTATTTCTTCAGATTCGTGAAAAGAGTTACAATAACCAATCATGTGGGCTTTTATATTTGTAAACGTCATTTTTCTTCGTCTTTCTGTTAAAAGTGAATTGTATAAGGAAAAACTTCTTTCCACGTCGACGGATGTTGTTGGAGCAAATTTATATTTCAAAATTTAATTTCGTCATCAGGTTTAGCACCAGTTTGAAGAATGTTGTTTATTTGTAAAATTTGTTTCAACCCCGGATTTCTTTGAAATACATACTGCATTAAATTTCTTCATATATATTTTTTCATGTAGATTCTCAAGAGCTTCTCGTACATTTGACACAATATTTACACTTTTGTGAATAGCTAACCCAACTCTTTGTAGCTTTTTTTATAGAAGACACAATAATTGAAAATTTTTTTTTGATAAACGCAAGTTGGGAACTTAATCCGGGCAAGTTATATATTTCCTTGGAGTGCGCGATCGAATCTGAGTCTTCACTTTTCAGTTAAGAAATAACAGCCTTTACTTTATCAAGGTATTCTGCATAATGCATTGTGGCTTCTATCCAAGTACCCCAACGTGTAGGGCATGAGAACGGTGGAAGAGCCAAATTGGGATTCATTTGTCAAAATAACTGCTTTCTACGAGGAGCCTATGGAAATTAAAATTTTAGTTTGTATGTGTGTAAATACGAGTTATTGAAAAATTAACTTAACAAAAACGGATTTGGTACAAGATATTAATTTATTTACATGCTGAAACTCTAAGCGCTGCATCAGTTACCATTAGCAATATTTTGTCGTATTGAATGCCTAGATTAAATTAAAAAAAAAAAACATAAAAAATAAAAAAAGAAATTATGAATCAAATATTCACTTACCATCAGGCCATAAAATTTGTAATGAATCGTTGAAGAAAGTTGCAATAGAAGCCCCATTTGCATTTTCGAGAACACCCATGTTCAATAAAAAAGGTTTATTTCCAACATCGTCATTTAAAATACCAAATATAAAGGTGGCCACATATCTTTGTTCACTGTCTGTTGTTTCATCAACAGAAATCCATATATATTTACCTTTAGCCTTTTCACGCATTTTTCACAAAGCTTCCGTATACATTTGAGGTATGTATTTACCTCTAATAGATCTTTCGCTTGGAACTGACAAATTGGCGTACTTTTGAAAGATATTTTTGAAACTGGGATGGCTTACTTTTTTTCACTGGTATATTGGTCTCCAACAAAAATTTACATATATCTTCGTGAAATGTATTGGCAGTAATATTAACAGGAAATTCCGTTATAAGTTTTTGTGGACGAGATCTTGGCAAGCAGCTAATTTGTGTTTTTTGTACTAAAATGTTGCTCCACATTGCCCTTCTTTTCGCTATTAATTTTACTCGAACACACATTACAAAAAAGCCAATCTTTTTCAACTTTAAAAACTTCAGGATACCATTTTACCATTTTTAGCAAAAATAACATATTTGACTTTTCTTTCGGCATTTTTTTTCTATTATTTTTTCGTTCACAACGGCCGGTTTACTTATTTTGTTTTAAACTCAAATAAGTAATATGGCTGTTTTTTTTTTTGGGATGGTAAGTTTATTAATTTAAGTTGTAATAAAGCGCCCAAAAACGTTGAGTCCACAACTAACATATTTTTGTTTTAACCCAGAAAAAAGTTGTCAATTATTTTTTTTCTCATGTTTTCTCAAAAAAATATTTTTTACGTAAAAATTATGTTAAAAAAGTTATTTTACAGCAAAAACATAGGAAAAAAAAAAAAATAACCACCATAATAACAAAAACAGCAAAAAAAGCAAATATGGGCAAAAACAGCAAAAAAGAAGCAAAACAGCAAAAAAAGCAAATTGGTCTTCTCTGGTAATAACTATCAAACGCTTTTTGTCTTATAAATAAAAATAAAAATTTGTATTCATAAACGTTCCTTAACAGCTTTTAAACTATTAACTGTTTGTAGCGATTTTGTGTTTAAGAATGGTAACATTCTTTACGTTTTGTTTCCATTTTATTGCTGGTGTCCATGGAATTTCTAATCGGTTCACATAATATTTTATAATTAATATATTGTTAATCCAAATTTTTTATATTTTATTATTAAATTTAATTTTTATTAAATTATTTTTATGAAGAAAGGAGTTTAACAACATGAAATGAATTAAAATTAATTTATAATTTTTCATTCTTAAACGTCAAAGACGGTGATGTCAATGGTGATGACTGTTAAACGCCGAAATTTGTTTGCTCGTTTCTTCATCAATGTAAAAAAACCAGGGATGTGGAGTCGTCAAAAATAGTTCTCACTCCGACTCCGACTCCCACTCCAAACGTTGAAACTTGTAAGTTCGACAAAGACTCCAACTGCGACTAATACTCTAACATTGATTCTTAATTTATATGAGATTGTTCCTTATTTGACTATTAACTCTTTTTTTCAAATAGTTAAAAATAGCCAGGAAATGATTCTGTAAAATTTTCAAATCGATATTTTAATTCAAACATATGCCGCACTGAGATTTAATATCAATTTAATATTAACTATGCATGTAGTTATTTACATATGTAAAGTAGAAACATTTTGGAGACGCAGTCGCTAGTTTTTATGGATACTTCGACTCCGACTCCACAGTCCTGAAAAAAACACTAAAGAACATTTAAATATAATGTGAGTCAACAAAACAATTGTTTTGCTTAATAACAAAAAACAGAACACTCCATAATGTTTGTTTCTTTCTTGAAAATAGTTGTAAACAGTACTAATGTTTTTGTACTAATACACAAACACTAAAATAACAGATATCGTTTCAAGCTGCGTATACCGTACGCTAAATAATGTTCAGCTTATTTTCGAACACTGGTCAAAAGTATTCGGTATTAGCTGTGGTATTGCCATATTTTTTATTTATCTTACAGGGATAACGAAAAATATTTAAAGTCCACTTTATTGCTTACTTTAGCTAAACCTAACTTTTACTAACATGAAATTAAAAGGCAAATTTAAAGGAAGTTTCTCTAACTTCAGCTGAAGCATAGGGCGCCAATAAATGGCGATCTCCATTTAACTAGATTTTGAGAGATATACCTTATTTCATTCTAATATACTCCCAGCTGGTACAGTCGGATTCTGTTGAACGGACCCATGTTGTACTCGGCACTTGGATGAAATGGTTTTCATACAGGGGTGCCAGATAATTTTGATAAAAAATCGGCATATTTTCAAAAAAAAAAAATCGGCATTATCGGCATTTCAATTTAAAAATTAATAATATCCATTTTGAGAACAGTAAAACATATTTTTAACACAAAAAATTACAAAACCGAATAATTCAGCATTAACTTACATATCCACTTACAATATTTTAGAAGTAACGGGCTGTTGGTTATTTAAGAAGTATTTCGTTCAGTCGTCTTTAAATAAATAAATATTCAAAATTTCAAGCAAATTTATTATTAACTGATTCTAATATTTATTAAAAAACTAAGTGCACATTAATACGGATTTTATGATGTTTTTAATATTGTATGCTGATTAAAGTATTCTTCTGTATGTAAAATGAAATGAAAATGAAATTTAAAACAACTGTAAAGTTACTGAAAAACCGATCGACTTATATTGCATTTAATTTGAACGAAAAGTTAAAGTGTCAAAAATTCAACAGCAAATCCCGCGAAAAATTAACCACAAATTCCGTAAAAACAAATGAATTTTCAGTTATTTTATATAATTTAACTACCGAAAAATTTATTTTTAGTTATCTATTTATAGATCTATGGAAAAAAGTAAAAGGAAAAAACGATTTGCTTGTTTTGTGTAGAAAATTCCCATATTCTATTTGTTAAAATTATTTGGTTTAATACATCAAATTTTTGACAGTAAAAATTAACTGATTTTTTCGTTAAAAATAAGTAGACCGGTTTTTAACTGAATTTTCATTTATTTTATATTACAATTTCAGTTCATTTTACATACAGAATCTTGAGGGTGTATGGTTATCATATTTAAAGATTTATAAGATTTTTGTTCAAAATCAAAACGTTTTAATATTTGATTTGCAAGTTCTATATAACGATTAATACAGTTATTAACAGTTTTGTAAATTTCGCTTTTGTTGAGTTTTGATTCTGATAGTAACTCATTAGCCAATAAGCCCAAATACTAATCATAAAAGTTCAAAAAATTCTTTGTGCTCATAAATTCCGTTAAGTAAATTTAATTTTTTAATCGTTTTTATATAAAATTAGTTAAAACAGTTTAAAACAGACTTTCCAATTGGTTGTATAGGTTATGACAAGTGCTCCAAAGTTGCCCAAAATTAATAAATTACACGTTAACAAGCAAAGTTATAGTACGTTTCCACTTACATGTTTTGGGCCACAAAACCAGTTTTGCTGTTAAACAAGTGATTTGCTACTTGTTTTCCATACATTTTTCATGTTCGAAAAACCCAAACAAAAACTAGTGTTGCTCCAAAACATATCGAAAATTTTTGAAAATCACGAATATAACTCTGAGTTATCCATTATTGATGATTGACAAATTCGAAAAAGTGACATATTTACCAAAATAACCAGACTTTTTAAAAAGGTTAATGAAAAAAAAAAAATAAAAATAGTATTACCGTGGTTTAACTGTTTATCAAAAACTCGGTATTTTTGGAGCAAAAATCGGCAAATCGGCACTTTGCTAATTTTAAGGGGAAAAAATCGGCAAAATGCCGATAAATATGGCAGGCCTAGTTCCATATTAGCGCTTGTTTAGATACATATTCGTCACTGCATCTGAGGTTATATCCCATCTGCTGCCACTTTCTTTTACGTACTTTCGTTGCTAGCGGTATTTGATTCGTAGCAGTAAGTGGTTCGGCATTAGAGATTGCTTGTGGCCAAAATATACGTACAATTCTTTGTATTATTTGTAGTTGTACTAACGGACCTAAATATCTTATAATTGATCCCACCATCTTTTTTTGAGATCACCTATACCGATTTAACATCACTTTTTGAATGTTGTAGCTGGTGCTTATTTTATAGCGTGTGGCAATTAATTCACACAATATGTTGCAGTTAATCACCCCAAACAACTACTAAAAGCAATAAGAAAATCTAAAAAAATATACTCACAAATAATTATGGTTTGGATTTTTTATTTTTGTTTCTTCAAATTTAATCACAAATATTTTGTGGACCTGTCAGTTTGAAATGTTTGTTGTTTTGTCTTAATTCCGAAGACGATCGTTGCAAGGGAGTAAATAAGTGAATGAATATCCGTAAGTCTGCGTGTTTCTGAATTGTTTTTTTTTTATTGTTTTAATGACTTTACGCAGCCAAAACATTTAACACAGTCAAATATTGTTTAATTTATTCGTTTTCTGGTTTTTCGTTTGTTTTCAATTATTTTGATAGATGGTGTGAACAACTGCATTAACAAAGTTGCACAATTTTCGCCTTTTTCGGATTAAAAAAAAAACAGGTAAGAGTGTTATATCCGGCTTGGCCAAATCGTATACTTTTCACCATAATATTCAGGTATGTGATGGAAATCGATTTGGAAAACGAAACGATTTGAAAACGATAATATCGTTTTTAGAATCTTTTAAAATTAATTTCTTATACATATTCCTCTTATTTCCAGTCCATTTTCTTTTAAATTGTGTATTACATAAGTTTCTTGTACTGCATTTTGAACAAAAACTTAAGAAATTAATTCAGAAATTGATTTTTAAATCGCTCGAAATTCATCACAGCTTTTAAAAACGTTCGTTTTGAAATCGATCGATTTTCATCACACACCCGATTATATTGGCACACTGTGGCTGAAAATTTAATTTCATCGGCCAAAAGTCCAATTTTTTGTCATCGCCGATTAAAAAATTTTTAATACCATTCGATGGCAAACATATTAGAACTAAGGTATCCAAAAAACTGGATTAAAATATTGGTAATTGTGGGTTTGGTATGCTGCTGGAAACAAATATTTTATGTTGTTTTAGAAAACAATTTAATTTTTGTGAATCTGATCAGAACTAAATTATGATTTCTCGCAAACTATTATCAATATTGGGTTAAAATTTTTGGTTTTTTGTTTTATTAGTGGGATAGCAGTCTTTAAGAAATGGTTCGTTGTATTACTGCACCATTTATACCTGATGTGTTATTAACTGTTTTCCCAGGCTCTTTATTTTAGATCAGTGGAATAGAACTTGTTAGGTTCAAAAGGGGTCAAAGATTCGAAAGTTGAAAGTGCCCTCTTCGAAAGTTGAAAGTGCCCTCTTTAACCCAGTATATAGTTTTGCAACTGTTTGGAACTGTCTGTAGAACACTTTTTTCATTTGAATGAAAGTACTCGCAACATTTTGTTTGCTCAGTTTATTTTACTTAGCTAGGTTATCTCTTTTGCCTTTAGAGTTAAACGAATTTTCATATAAAATTCGTTGCAAGATAATTTTATAGACCTGTTTTATTTTTTATGAATATGGCCAATGGAAATTAAATCTGATCTTTTAAAATGTACAACAAATATTTGCAACGAAATAATTTACTATGGTCTCTATACGTGATGAATTAAAATAAATATTTTATTTTTGTTATGTTTTTACTTTAAATCTTAAATAAATAAAAAAAAAATTATAATTTTTATATTTTTTATCCTTCAGTTTTGCCATTCAGAGCATTACATTCCAATCATGCTTGCTAAAAACATATTTATGTACTTAAATTGCGAAATATGAAGAGTTTATAATTGACAAAGGATTTGGAGATAAAAATAAAGTCGCTGGACTACTTCTATTATCATTTCAATTCCAAACTTTTTTTTTTGAAAAATAAATGGCAATTTAAATAAATCTCTAAAAAATCGTAAAAATTCTTCAATAAATAGTTTTATAAATGGATGGTATAACAAAAAGTTGCAAGCAATAATAAAAAACGGCAATGATGCAAGTATTCGCTGGGAACTTATTGTTGTCCAATAAAATTGGTATACTATTGTTATCGTATTATTATTAGTTGCGATAATATTTTTTAAAGTCCACTGAAAATATTTCGATTTAATGAACCGCAAATTGCATTATTTAAATAACTATTATTTTTTATTAAAATAACTTTCTTATTTGAAAAATACGTTAACAAATGTATGAAATTTTTGTTCTAATTATTTATTTTTGCATATTTCATTTTAATACAAAATGTTATTTTAATTATTCCTAAAATAGTGATGAATTTTGTTTGCATGAATTTTGCTACATAACGAAACTGGATTTTTTTTTGTAATGCATGGAATCTATGAAATCCTTTTTCATTTCAAAGCTCATGGAATTGTTAAATTAGTCTTAAAGACTAACTCGACCTTCCGTTGACCTCGGTCGAGTTTCTTGAAATGAGCCTGTCGGCCATAACCGGCTGAGCTATGTGTGCAGTTGCACCATCTTGTTGAGCTGAAAGGAATTCTCTTTCGGCGTAGTTCCGGATAGAAAAATTCTCAAATAACGGTCTCCAGTAACCGTTAAGCTGTTTCCGTTTTGTTCAAAGAATTACAATTTTATTTACTTACGTTGGCGTTCAGATCAAGTTTTCTTTTGGTGGCGGCTTACATCAGCCACCCTGTATTAACAGCCTTATTATGAAAGTTGTTTTTGGGAAAACATAATTTTTCATTAAAAGATTTTGTTTGTTGTGCTTAATCCATATTTTTATTCTTGATAAAAATACTCAAATTTATTGTTGGAGGATAAGCTGTTTCTATTCAAATTTCACTGTTTGCTTATTTATAAATAAAACTGGTTTAAAAAGGGTTTATGAAACGTATTTTCTATGAAAATTATAAACATAAAAAATGTCTGTTGGTTTATAGACTTCTAAACTACTGAACCGATTTTGTTACAGTAACATCACGTGAGGTCCGAAAATAAAATACGATACTTATTTTTTTCGATAGGGGCAGGGGAAGTGGTACCCTCCATAGGATGCCAATATTAAGTATCTTAAGATCTGCTGCACCCATTTTTTTCAACTTCCATAGGACGCAAATGTTGAATAGTACGCGAAAAATAAGCAAATAAGTGCCTGGTCTTTCTATTCTATTTTTGACTTTTTTTGGAGGTAAAATCGTTTAAAACCTGTATATTGGTACGTATGTAATTTGCTCCCACATTACTTTAAAAGATATTTAAATATAATTAAAATTTAAACAGATTTGTGCTTATAACAAAAAATTAAGATCTCGTAATTTTTTGAAAAAAAAAAAAAAAACGACCATGTTCTGGAAATCGAAATCACGTGAAATTGAAATCGAAGACATTTGAAATTTGTCCTGTGTTTAAAGTTTATAAATATATTTCTTTTTATATGCCTCAGGTCCACTAACCTGAGGTCCACTAACCTTTACCACTTCCTCTTTTCAAATCAGGAAAAGATGTGTCAATTTAAAAAAAAATTAATTTAAAATATCCAACGATTTAAATTTCACGTGATTGCAATTTCCAGAACATGGCCGATAATTTTCGAAGTACACAATGAAATTAAAAATGAGAAGAACGGTTTAAATCATATTGAAGTAATTGAAGTTATAGAGATAGATATAAAATTAAAAGTGTATATTTATCTTTGAAAAAAAAAATGAGGCATCAAGTTTTTGTTATTTTTTTACCTGTTATTATAACTTTTCGTGTTTAACATTCTGTTTTTCAAAATATATAAAATTAAAATTTTCGCTTAGGAATGTATATTGACGAACAATAAAAAACTTAACTTTGTTTTGTTTTCAATATAAATTTCTAAACGAAAATTTATAATTTAGTTTAAAAAAAAAACAGGCAATAAATCCCTGATGTGAAAACTTACCTCCGTTATTTTTTTTTATTTTACCGGGTAGCGAAGCGCACCGGGTTTAGCTAGTTTTTTATAAATAAGGCGGTAAATATTTAACTTTTTTTTATAAATTTTAAAAAGTTATTTTGTTGTATGCAAGAATTTTGTGTTGCGAAATTACAAACGGTTTCGTACAATGTTCAACAGCTTTTGTACATATAAGGCTTATATTTTTTTGAGTGTAAACATTTTATAGGGACCTCAAAATATAAAATTTTGTAGGTGAAAATTTGAGGTTATCGTGTTTTTTTTTGTAATACCTCAGCCATTGTTTGAAACGATATTGCTGAATTTTAATAGCAAAATTCTTTGAACTATTTCAAATAAAAATTTACAACATCAAATTTTCCAGTTTATCTGGAAAACCAATTTCAAAAACCACGCGAACAGACAGACATCGTTCAATCAACTTTCCTACTCATAAAGATCTCGAATAGATCTATATATGTAGTTTATCGAATCTAAGATCAATAGTAAATATCTATATCATAAACGCAATGATGAACTTATGTATACCCTTCCCACCTGTATAGCGTATACAAATAGAAAGAAATAATAATTCAGTTTCATTAATTTTTTTTTTAACAAACGAAAAATAAATTACTTTTAATCAAAAACTATTCATCTAATGCTCTACAGTAAGAGGAGTTAAGCAGTGAAATATTTTTTGTAAGAATGTGGGAATAATTTTAATTATTTTTGAATCGTATTAAAATCAAATAAATTTTCACTTTCATAAGTTTTTAAAAATGTGGCTGTGGAATTTTTTGAAATGCCACACTTCAAAAAAAAAAAAAAAAAAAAAAAAAAATATGTATTAGGGTTAATTCCAAAAGTAGTGTACATGAGCATTTTTTTTTTTTTTTTTTTTAAGGTTGAGGAATTCATTCTCTGAAATTGTTTACTTGCATTAAGATTTGTGCAGATTGCGAAATTACTTTTAGTTTCTTTAAAAAAAATTTGTTTTGCTTTTTTATTGCATTTTGGTGAAATATTTTCCGGAATGTCACTTTTTACAAAAATTTACAAAACTAAGAAATTAATGCAAAAATGTTAGAACAAAGCCTACTATCGCATTCGTTCACTTATTATTTACCAGCTTTGGATGTTTTTCTTAAAAAAAACGGGTTAGTAATAGCAAAAAGTTATTTTTCGAAGAGATTCCAATTATTTTTTTTTTCCTTTTATAATTCAAGAATTAAAAAAAAGTAATTTTTTTACAAAAATTTGTTTTTGTGCAGCTTACATTTAAAGTAACAAATTTGCTTCAAACAGTTTGGAAGAAATTGTTGTATTTTGCTGGAAACTTGAAAAAATAAAAAGTGAAATCCAATTTAAATTTCAAGTGTAACGAAAACTTAAACATTTATTCATTATTTTGTTTTTGGTTACTGTTTGTTTTTTCTTTTTTATAAAAACGAAACAAAAAATAAAAGTAATCCAATTATATTAACAAAAAATTCATGAACAAATCTATTCATCGGAATCTGTGAATATTTCATAAAAAATTGATTCCCGATTGGTTTTTTTTCTATTTGTTTTTATCTTTACATCAAAAGAACTACAGTATTGAAATCAATCAGAATTTTCGAGAAATAAGCTTTTAAAATAAAAAAAACCTTTTTACTTAAAAGTGACAGTAAAGAAATTTGTGATATTTTTTTTGTTTTTTTCTTCTAAAAAGTTATTTCACGGAAAATAAAAACAAGAAAAAGTGATCAAAACTTCGTAATATATTAATATACATTTTTATTTATTTTATTTTTTACGATTTTTTATTAAATAACTGTGTGACAGTACGGAAATTTTTAGCTGTACTTACCATCGTGCGATTATAAATTCACTTGAAAACACCAAATAATTGATTTTATTATTTTATTTTTTATCTTAATCAATTTATCACTTCTTGCACTTTTTAATAGCGATGCACATAAAGCAAACGAAACAGCTCAAGTAATGATTATGACTTAATTAAAAAAAATGTGACACTACGGAAAAAACGCAGAGACAAAGTAAAATTAGAACGTCAAAATGACATTGATAACATTTTTCAGGTAAAACCAGGAAAAAGCAATAAAAATAAATACAATCATTGAAAAACAGTTGAATTTTTTATTATTGTTCTATTGTTTTAAACTCTTTTTCCATGTTGCTTAATGAATAACATGTGTGGAGACAGGTATATTTGTATGTAATAGGCATGATATACAGTTAAAGCACCATTTGCACAATTTAGCAGAAAGTTTTACAATAATTACAACTACTTTTGTTTGTTGCTAATTATTTTAGAGCTTATTTGCCGTTTTTGTTTTTTTATTTTCTTTTACATGAAAGAAATAAAAAGCTTGAGACGAAAAAAAAGCATTGTGTTTGGAATTAACCCATTAATAATATTAATCATTTTTAAAACAAAAATTTTTAAAAGTCGTTCCCTCATGTCGCCCGCTATCGTTCTCTCGCATTTTCAACGACAAACAGCTGCTTTGCGACCCACTAAATATTTTCAGCACGACTTGTCGATCGACAATGCAAGCGACCGACAACGTAACAGTTTTTATACAAGAAATATTATGCGACCACAAATGTCATAATCAGCCACTTATGTTGTGGTTGCCACAACCATAATATGGTTGTGACTTCTTAACGGAGGACTTATTTAACAATAATATGATTGTCGGTGACAATGATGTGGTTGAATTAAACAGAATATGCTTAATATTTTCCTTAAAAATTGGTTTGTTGGAGGTGACCATATTGAAGCATGTTTTTCTCTGCGTGATTTCGGTAGTAAAATATTCGTCCTTTTTAAGCATTTGGGCTCTTGATCCCGGCAATAGTCAAAAGAAATTCCAATACTTTGCAGAGCACGATCTTGGGGGACAACTTTAATGGACTATTTAGGAAAATATTTCGGTCTCATAATGTATTCTAAACTGCTAACTGACCATAAATATGCATTTATCTCTACATATGTATACGATAATAACTCAGCCAATTCGCAGCCCACTTTATGGCGGAGATTTCGGCCTGCAGGACTCTGCCATCGTACGGCAGCCTA
Source organism: Pollenia amentaria (assembly GCA_943735925.1). Taxonomy (NCBI): domain Eukaryota; kingdom Metazoa; phylum Arthropoda; class Insecta; order Diptera; family Polleniidae; genus Pollenia; species Pollenia amentaria. The sequence continues at coordinate 188,701,634 of OX031008.1, read as the reverse complement.
AATGGAACCTTTATGCCCAGTTTCTCAAAGAAGAAGCCTCCACCTACCCAATTGTTCCTCTAAAAAACATCCGTGTAGACTCTTAGGGTAGGTTTCAAATGTGGCGTATCATTCCATCAGCCCATCTTCATTGCTATGATAAACCTATAATAAATTATCGAAAAAGGGATCCGAAATGCAATAGTCCACTCCTACCAGGTCACCCGACGTGTGCAGTGTGAACCTGGCATGACACTAGCTTCGCGTAAAGCAAAAGCCCACATCCCCCAGCCTAACCGAGGAACTCAGAGCTAACTGTTCAGCCATGAGGTAAACTGGCAACCAGTTCAACATTGTGGAAAACCCCTTCATCGGAGTAGAGCGAAGCGATCAACGCAACCACCCAGTAGACTTCCTCAAGTAGCCGTCCCCTTACCATGCAGGCCACTACACTATGACCATAAAGAAAAGAATCGGTTTTACCTAAGCCTTAAATATGCATTCAACGCCCCTAGCGCCTAAGCTCCAGTTTCTGTCTAGACATCTCCTACCCTCGCAGTATTTGCTTCTGCGGTGCACACTGTTTGCATCACAGTGGACTGAATGGTTAGTTTAGGGCATAAATAGTTGAAAAATGTGGTATGTACTCGTATTTAAAAAATAGAAATTATATTGCATTCGACATATTGCCACTATTTTTTAACTCTGTCGAAATGTGAAACCTCTAAAAATAACTTTATTTATTAAGTATTTTTTTCTTATTGTGAAGCAGCTATACTAAGTTTGCCGTTCTGAGTGAAACATTTTTTAATATTTATCTAAGGGCTAATAAATCGGAGTAAGTTAAAATGTGTTTAAACTAGAGTTTGCTAAAAACTGACGTTTTTTTTATCGGTTTTCGGTTTCGGGTTTTAGGCATAAAAACCCGCGGTTTCCATTCGGGTTAAAACCGAACAGCAATCCCTAGTTTAAGCCAACAAATCTATAAATCAGTAAACATATAATACACCTTTAAACGCATAAAATTGGGCGTTTAAACTACCTACTACCAAACTGACAACATTTATCGCAGTGCTGCCACATGTTATTTTTTAACCCCCATATTAAACATGGGACACTGATTTACAGCTGTTGAGTTTAAACAACATATACATGTTAGTTTAGTTCAACTAAAGCAGCGTTTAAACATTCATCGATTTATAAGCCATAATACCTCATAAAGTGTATAAGGTCTAACTAAGTCCCTAATCATGTAAAACGCAACGCAACGCCAAAGAAATACATTGACAGCAAAAACAATCTTATAAATATTTTGTAATTTTGTTGTTGCTTTCTATAGAAATTCACATTGCGTTTTAAAATTTTAAACACTGCATATCTTGTGGCGTTGAAAACTTTAAAACGGTACACCAATTTCTGTAGACAGCAACAACAAAATTACAAAATATTTATAACATTTTTTGTGCCTTCAATGTAATTCTTTGGCGTTGCGTTTTACATAATTAGGGCTAGAGTATCCAATTATTTGACTTTTGATTTTGTTCGATTTAGGAACTAATCGATTTTTAAATTTTAATTTTGCTCGATTAATCGAAGAAGAGTTTTAATATGTTCGAATAACTCGAATAATTTAAATAATTTTATGCAATGGGAAAAACATACATGTCTATTTGATTTGACACTTTTATTATATTAATAAACAGAAAAAAGCAATAAAATAAAAATATAGTTTAACAATAAACAATAAAATAACAATTCATTTATACCACGTATACAGTTCTAAAGCTTGAAAATAAAATAAATAATTAAAAATCAAAAACTCTGCTGCAAAACAGACAGTTTTTAAGACGCTAAAGAGGCCGAAACAAGACTAAGGAAATAAAATAAAAATAAACTATAAACTAATTAAACACTACTTCGGTTGAAAATTATCTGAAAGCCAAAGTTTAATAAATGCATTTGGTTCAGCAGCAATCGGGGTCCATTAATTTTATTTTATTGATAATTTGCAATTATGTCCCGACTGCTAAACTTAATACGGGTATTCAACATAGGCTTTCACCTCATATTTTTATAAATTATTTTTTAATTATTTATTTTATTTTAGACTTATTCGTCGCGGCATTTTTATGAGAGGTACAGCCTATCGTAACAAATTTATTATTCGCAATATTAAATCAATGGAGATTTTCAGTTAATTTTTTTTAATGACCGTATTTTTCCTGATTTTAGGAAGTTCTGGCTAAGATAAGAACTCAAAGTATGAATTATATAAAAGGAACTTTCATATAAACTTTTTAAACTGGATCGTCTTCAAAGTTTGTTCGATTTTAATTTCACTCATATGTACTCGATTTACCGAACATGGCTGATAACTTTATTTTTCTTCATTTTAAAGCTTTTTTCTTTAGGATTGGGTAATATATTTTTTTTTTAACGAATTACTATTTTGCGCCAACAATCTCTGATTTTGTTTTTAACTAAAATGTCAAAATTCATTGGATGGTACCAGGTAATAAAGAAATTGAAGTCAGTTAAAAGCTGGTTACCCATAATCTGACAGTGGATAGTTTACACAATTATAAATGTTGATGAATTTTTTAAAATGAACGTCAAATTCAATAACAAAACAAATTCTTATGTATGGAATTAGTAGTTAATCGTTTATTACATGATTTGTCTCACACACACCAACATCTAAAAAGGGACTAATATACGTTCAGAAGTGCGTGTAACATAATAGATTCTGTATCTAACAACATGTTCTTTATCTAACAACATGTTCTATAGTTGATAGGTATTTTATAAACTATAAATCCATCAACAAAATAATTTTCTATTAAAAAAGTAGAATTTTCTAAGAAATTCATTTTAATCGACAAATTGACATAAATTGTTCGAGTTATTCGTTATTTGAAATTGGCCTTTTAAATTATTCGATCAAATAATGGCGAAAAATTTCTTCGATTAATTGAACAACGATTTATTGAGTGGATACTCTAATAAGGGCTTAAGTCTTTCTAGGTCGATTTTATTGCGGTTTGGGATTGAAATCCTGCTTAGTTTCGTAGGAAAACAGTTTAAGACCAAAATGTGGAACAACCGCCCTACAAAATGCATATTTTCGTTAAAAAAAAAACTAACATAAGTAGGGGCGAAATGCTTACATTTTGCACAAATTCGTTTTTTATATTTGGAAAACATTGCGCCATATGTCTTGCAGATTGGTCCATAATTTACCATAGACCCCATATAAAGTCCATTTTAAGAAACCACATTTGAACGCCTAAGAACGTTACGAATCATACTATTGTAGCAAAATTTGGGCTCTCTTAGTTCCGGAGGACTAGAAATTACATTGCAACATTTCGTAAGTCTAGGGTCACATAAGACGATTATAGTTGCGCAACTTTTTCACAATTCTCTTTTGAACTTGCTTTTATGTTCACACACGACAACTTCTTCGGCAATCTTTCAGATTTGTTTTTTACTTTTATTTTCTTAATTTTGACATTTACGGCTTTAGGCGCAAAGAAGCATAATAAAAAGACACTGACTCTACAAAATGAACACAGAATAAAAAATTATTTAAAATGTTATATTTTTTTATGTTAAATTATACTTTACCAGAACCAGGCTCCGTTAATAATTAATAATTATAAATATTTCAAATTTTTCATTAATTCAAATTAGGAACTGTTTGTTTACACACCAATAAGCGACACACCCAATGAAAAGAAATGTCAAATATTCAACTAAAAAAAAAACATCAACAAACTTAAGAATTGCGCAGCTAAAATTGCTTGTGTGACCCTAGATTAAAGATCGCTTCATAATAATCCATATCGCCCACACTCGTAAAACCATAAGAATAATAATTTTGTAGTAAAATTTGAAGATTGGCTTATAATTTATTATAGGTCTCATCGAAATTATAATATTATGAGCTAACTTTGTATTAAAATTGGTGTGTAATTTATATATTCCATATAAATCCCATTTTTTAAATATTCTTACTCTCCATGGAGGGCAACACTTTTACTTGTTAATACTTACAAACACTTCTCTAAACCTAAATGTCTCTCTTAAACAGTAGGGCGCTATAATAAGTTCAGTTTTAATGGCTTCTTGTAACAAATAAGTGGCATAAAGATTTCATTGGTATGATTCAATTTGTTTTTAACTTTTACTTTTCATTTCAAGCTTAAAAATCGCAGAAAATGTAATAAAAAATATATCGTTGCACTTTACAGAAATAAAGAAATTATTAAACGATTATTATTTTTATACAATACATCCAAAAAAAAAGTCTCGACTATTATAATTTTTTTTTTTTTTTTTTAGCAAAATCATAATTTGCATAGATGATCAAACCTTGGAACTTTATTTTTTTTTACTTCTTTTCAATTTTCTTTTTAAAAGGCGGTAGTTTTCTATTATATTATTGGATTTTTTTTGATTGTTTTTAGGTTTATTTATTTTTTTATTTGTTTTTTTTTTTTGGTTGGACGACAAACAAGTGTCGCACGTTATCATGTAATATGGCATCGGGCGTGTTTAGAGTTCAAACTATTGACAGAAGCTATTTTTAAAGAAAATATTTACCGCAATCTCTACATTATGCCACAAAGAAATTCAAAAAAGACTTTTGTTTAAAATTTTCAACTATAAGTTTATTCAATGGTTCGTTCGCTCTTGCGACCGTTTGTTCCTTCATTTATTTACTTTCTCTATCATTTGTCGCATGCCAGCTTCTTATTGTTTCTTTGTTGTTTATTTTCTGTCCATGCTGTCCTTCTGCATGATCTTTGTGGACATGCTTAGGGTTTCTACTCGAAAATAAAATATCTGAAATTAACGGGAATTTTAAGACGGGAAATGTTTATTCAATTTAAAAAATAAACGTATATACAACATTTTCAAGCAGAGAATATGAAAACGCATCTTATCGCAATTTGAAAAGCTGAACTTAGTTTGTATTTGTTAAGACAGTGTCTTGCTTTCAAAAGTCCTTGAGATAAGGACCCTGAACAAATCTAAGACGATGAACTCACAAATGAACTAAGGTAAAGCTTCTGGACATGATGGTATAGCTCCAGAACTTCTGAAGTATAAACAAATTTTGCTACTCAAAGTTATAAACGCAACAGTCCGCAATTCCCAGTGACTGGCAAGTAGCAACAACACTGTGCTAGTTGAAAAAACTGACAAGCGGGGCACTCGTCGGGTAAACCATATTCGAGTACGCTTAAGGTTAGCTCTTGTTTTCGCAATACACCGTTATTTCGAAAATGGGGCAAATTGCACAACATATATTCACGTAACTTAACCCTTAAGTGTGTACCTGGGCCTGGCCAGGCATTTTATGATTTTTTTCCATATTTTTTCATATACTTATTAATATATAATTAGTATTGTGGTGTCTTTTATTTAACTATTAATGGGTTTTAATCCAAATTTTGATATTTTTAATTAGGCTTAAGTTCATTGAATTTAATTTTCATTAAATTATTTTTATGAAGACAGGAATTTTACAACATGAAATTAATTAAAATTTATTGATCATTTTTCATTCTTGACTGCGCTGAGAATTGAACCGAGGTTATCACTGACGGGTTGCCCTGACTAGTTTCGATTGTAACCACATAATCTCTTCGGAGGGGTTTGCCGTTTTACTCATACCGCCATTGAAGACGGATGACGTCAATAGTCAAACATCAATCTTTAAACCAAATGGTATTTTACCTTGGTTTAATCGAAATTTGCTTTGAATGAATGATTATCTATTTAATTGGTTTACATGTTCTTCCTAACTTCTGTTTTTCGTACTTTTTTTTGTCAAGAATTCTTCTTGAAATCCATTATTAATTATTAATATATAAGAACGGAACTTAATGTATTTCTCAATCAAAGTGTTTGTACAAGAAAACGAGAAAAAAGTATAAATTTTTACCTTAAAAACTAAATTTTAAAATTAGTTTTTGTTTTAAATAAAAGTTAAGCGAATGAAAGTTTCGTTCGAAATCGAGGGACAGGCAGTAAATTTGAAAATAAAAGAAAAGAAAAAGTTAGAATGGAATTCCATGCAATATATTTGTACATATGTAAATATGTATTTACATAGGTATATTAAGTTTTTAAATTTGGTAATAATTTCACCTTAATACGTTCGATACATCGATATATCGATATTTTTAATTAATAAATATCGATACTCTTAAAAAATATCGATACGATATATATATATATCGCTATATTTTTTCAATTTGCCCATCCCTAGATTTCGGTGCGAAGGCAAATGTTCAACTTATTGTCCGATATTTCATTTATAAAATGATTTACAAATGAAACAGGAATGTCAAATCTTTAACGTTTCTCTAAATAAATTTCCCATAAATATCATTTACAACTTACAGCAGTTGAGTTGAAACTTAACAACTTAACTTTTCAACAGCTAATAATGAGTTGTAAATGTTTGATTGTTTTATTTAGCGTACTAACACAGAGTTGTTAACAGTAATAAAACCGTAGAAAATTTCATTTAAACTAGAGTTGAGTTGTAAGCCGTAATAGGAGCAATCGTTTGTGTTCTTAAAACTTTTGTAGTGCGATGAGGAGATTCGAAGATGATGCCAAGCTTTTTGAAATAAAAGCCAAACTGAGCCACTTCCTTTACAATCTTATTTCTGAAACATATTTCAAACAATACAAACGTTTTAGTTTTTACTTGCTAAGCATATTTAATTTACTAAAACTACTACGTATTGTAATTGATTACATCTGGTATTTTTTTTTTATATAATTCTTCACAAAACATTTCCCAGTAATTCCCGAGAATAAAACAAAAATTGTATGCACTTTCGGGAACGAAAAAAAATTCCGTTAAACTGGAAACCCTAGACATGCTGCTTGCTGCAGCAGCTTCTTAAGTGCTTAAATTGTTGTTGCTATGAATTTTGTAAGGCAATTCCTAGACATGCAAACATTTTTTCTGCATAGTTGCAATAAGTTTTATTAAGTTTGTACAGGTACTTTAGAGGGAAATTATGTCGTACTATTAATGTACAGCCGAAGATAAAGTAAATATTTTTCTCTTAACGCCGAAAAAGCGAAACAGAAAATGCAAAATATTTTATGAAATCTAACGATAATTTGCTTATATTGTTTGCAACACAATTTGTACAAAACACTGAACTCCGCTATTGTAAGGTTCATCCCCACTACTACAGACCTTTATAAACAGACTAGCTATTAAGCCTGACCCTGCCAGGCAGGACTAGCCCCGCTTGCAGCCCATAAATCTGGATTCGTTCCGATCTTCCGCATACTTAAAGTATGCCAAATTTCCGCTTCCTATGTCATCAGATGGCGTCAGAAAGTTGCGGAAAGGGATTAGGACATACAAACATCCGGCCATACTAAGAAATTATATATAATATAGATTAGATGCCTACGGCGAATCTTAAACATTTTCTGGATAAAACACAAGTTTAATGAAAGGAAGAGTCTAAGTCATCATCCTTGCAATTTTTTTTTTTTTTTTTTTGGTTAGGACCACAACTCAGGGCATGGCCCCTACAAATGTAATGCATTGTGTTGGAACTAGGAAAAAAGGTTATGGGAAGGAGGAAAGAAGGAGTAGTGTTTGTGAACATTCGACTTGAACTTATTCATGTTGAAAGTGAGAGGGAAGACTTCAGCAGGAAGATTGTTCCACATACGAACAGCCCGGCCAAAAAATTAATTTTCTCTGTAATGCGTTGTACGATTTACAGGCTAATCGACCATAAAAGGATAGCTCTTGAGGAAAAACGTGTATTACGAACAAATGTATGAGTTTCGGAAACCAAATCCCTAATTTCATCAGAACACATCCCGTTGTAGTAACGATAAAACAGGCAAATGCAACCCACATTGCGATGGTGCTCAAGGGAGTCAATAGAATTGGATACCCTACTGTCACCAATGAGAACCTTCGCCCAGTCCTGCACACGGTCGAGATGCTCCAAAATAGTCTTTGAAACACCGGCCTATATATGAGAGTTGTATTCCATTCGCTGTCGGATATACATAGGTGGTATAAATAGTAAGGAGATCAGATGAAGCGAAGTAGTCTTACACCGTTTCAAAAAGCCGGAGCACTTGAATGCTTCTTTTGCCACCTTAAATATATGTTCTGTTCATCGGACCTCACATTTTGTTGCGGCATTCCTTGAGTTTATTAGTGAGAACGGTGAGAAGAGTGGGTAGCAGAACAGAATCTGAAATTCAGTGTTGTTTTGAATTTTCACACCTTTCAGATTGAAGTTGGCTGTAGGTTTATATGTATTTATAAAGGGTAGGCCATTTAAGATTTAAAATTTGAATCGCCTATAAAAAAAGTACTGCTTATCTCTCGTCGTAATAGTCATATGAATGAAATTGTGTTCCATTATTAAATGACAAAGTTCAGTCTTTCCCATTTCCCTCCCAATGCCCTCACATATAGACACTTACTTATTCTCTCAACAATGCTACCATACTTTCATTCAATTTCATACCTTTTGCAAACAAAGAAAAATAAGAACAAAAGAAAAAGAAAGAAAAGAGAGATAATTTGTTTTATCATTAATAATGAATAAATCCAAAGGCGACAAAATAAACTTAAAATATTCACAGCCGCCCCATGGTATGTTAAAAGTTCAAATATGGATCTCAATGTGCCATTGGTTAAAACTATGATTACGAAAGATGCCGTAAACTATTTAAAAAGGATCGAATCGCATCCGAATCCACTAGCTCGAAATATTTTAAATGACGCACTCGCGGGAATCATCCGATAAGATGAGAACTAAACACCTAAAAATGTGAAAAGAAACCGTGAAAACATTTAAGGCCGGCACTGGCAGGACATAAAATAACGTATTAGCAAAAGATTTGATTAATTACACAAGAGAACACGGTTTTTGTTAATTGAGAACTGAATGCTGCTGAATCCAAATCTGCACTTGGTTTTTTTTTATCAGCTCGACTTTTCGCGATATACCGTTATGTCCAAAATTAAGGCAGTTCCGCTACATATATTGGCAAAACTTTTAAACGGTTCACCATATTCAGTTATATATTCTCACCGCCATTGAAGACGGATGACGTCAATAGTCAAACATCAATCTTTAAACCAAATGGTATTTTACCTTGGTAGATCGAAATTTACTTTGAATGAATGATTATCTATTTAATTGATTTACATGTTCTTCCTAACTTCTGTTTTTCGTACTTTTTGTCAAGAATTCTTCTTGAAGTCCAAGTACGAGTACATTTTTTGTTTTTCATGTTCTTGTCTTTCTTTTTCTTGTTGACCGTTTTCAGCACAACTTGAAGGAAAAATGTAAACAAATAGCTCGTGCCTTAGCTGTTAACAATAATTAGTATTGTGGTTATTTTATTGAACTGTTAATGGTTTTTAATCCAAATTTCGATAATTTAATTAGGCTTAATTTCATTGAATTAAATTTTAACCACAAGAGATTGTGTGGTTACAATCGAAACTAGTCAGGGCAACCTGTCCGTGAAAGCCTGGGTTCAATTCTCAGCTCTGTCAAGAATGAAAAATTATCAATAAATTTTAATTAATTTCATGTTGTAAAATTCTTTTCTCCATAAAATTAATTTAATGAAAATTAAATTCAATGAACTTAAGCCTAATTAAAATATCGAAATTTGGATTAAAAACCATTAACAGTTCAATAAAATAACCACAATACACAGAAAAAATTATCAAATTTCTCTAATCACCAAATTTATTCCAAATTCATAATATCAAGCAAACAAGTTGTTGATTTTGCACCTATTACCAAAATGATTATATTGATTACTAAAAATTGTGAATATTTTTTTTCAATAAATGATATTTTTAATTTCAATTAAAAAAATGATAAAAAAATTTTGCCAGTTCAAACAATGTGATAATTTATTTCATTAAATATTGACAATTCCCAGCAACAATTCTACAAGTTTATATTATTTTATTTTAAACGAAAAAAGTCAATTAAGATTTTTTGTTAATTAATTAATATTTTAATTAAAAATTTATTTTAAAACAACTAAAATGTTAATTAAATCAAAATTAAATTTTTAATTTTCTTTCAATTAAAAATAAATTTGATTCAATTAATTAAACTTAAATATTTGTCTCAATTTTTTAATTCAAATATTTTTTTTATTTTTCATTTTAGGTAAGTGATTCCATCTAACATTTTAACAGGTAATTAATTCTGCTCCAATTCGATTAAAAAATAAATTTTAAATAATTCAATCTATTGGGTTCCCTTGACCTCAAAATAATTTAATTTAAATACAATGAGTTAAAAAATTTTGTTGCTTAAAAAATTTAAACCGAATTTTCCAAATCGGCCAGCTTGCAAAAAGTTTTGTAAATATTCTGCTTCATTGGTTTCTTTAAACGATCAAAATGGCATAAGAAGGAAGGGAGGAATTGGTGGCAGTTGCCAAAGGAAGTACATATTCGTAAAAATGTAAAACTTTTGAGTCGATTGTTTTTATATTTTTATTTGTTTGTCGTTTTTGCTTCAAATTTGGGATGCTTTTGGATCGATTTTTATATCTCATTGCAAATTAGTTTAATTTTGGGGTATGCAACATGCATCTCAACTATTTGTGTCTTTTAGGTTTGGCCTTATGTAGCAAGGTGTGTTATATTCAATATTTTTTGATTTCAGCTTCGTTAAATTTTGTGGGTTGTTCTGTTTTTTTTTTTAATTCATTCACTTATTTTCCTTCATTTTGGTTTGGTTTATTTTATTTTCATTTTCTTTATCATCTTTATGGGATAGAAATATGCGCAACCAGGGATGGTTATACCAAATACAGACATATGAGTGGAAGTTTTCTTTAGTTTTCCTCAGCCATGGAAACAATCTTAACTGTGGTCACGTTTTTGGGTTCATAATTTTGTTGTTGTAAGTTGCAAGATTTAGTTTTTTGCAAGTATTAGTTTGTTCGATATAAAAGTGCATTCGCCTTTTGTGCACTTTTTTGCTGTTTTTGTTGTTGTTGTTGCATATTCGACACAAATTAGTTTAGCACATGCAATGTTTTTAATTTAGCCAAGGAGCCAGGGGAGTAAGAAATTTATATATAGACTTGATTACTTTTTTCGGTATTTTTTGTGGATATTGTCTACATTCTTTCACATACACTAACCTTAAATGATGTTGCACATGAATGGAAAATTTAAACTGAATGCCACATTTTTTTGTTTCTTTTTTTTAATATTAGATTTTTCTTTAACCTGCTGTAGGTTGCTCTTAAAGTTATTTAACTAAATTTTAATTAATTTTTGAGAGTATTTAACAACATAAATTTTTAACCGCTTCTCGTGCCTTTTTATACCTTTAATCGTTAAAATCGACATGATCATAATGATCATGCTTAAATCATAAATTTTTGTAAATACTTTTACAAATTGTTTATATCTTTTTTTTTTTTTTTTTTTTTGTAAGAGGCAGGAACTGTTACTGCCCTCCATTAGCACAGCGCAATGCAGTTTACGGCTTTTGTGTTTTGAAGTTTAGTTTTTTTTATGGACATCTATAAAAGAATCACATTAATTAAAATTTTTAATGAAAATCAGATAGAAAGATATGAGTTATTATTTCAAATGGCTAGAAAGAGCTTTAAAGTTTTGGCTATACTTTGGCGAGTATGATTAGCTTTCGAACCTTATAGAAGAAGAAGTTCTCCTCCAAATTAGCGAAAGTCAAATAAGCTTTAGATATTTTGGTAGTCCCAGTTGTGACTAACTTTTCAATAATTGTCCACACAATGTTATCTTTCAAGTCGTCTTAAGTTGTTGGTATGTTTGTATAAACCAGCATTTTTCTGCTCCTAACTGATAAGGGCTACTTTCATTTATATCTAAACAAGTTTACCAAAGAGAATTCGGGAAGTTTGCAAGCAGATATTAAACATATTTCAGTTTTTGTTGACAGCTATTCTGAAATGGTGAAATATGAAAAAGTAAAACAAATACATAATGTCAAAGTAACCTCGGATTATGTTTTTATCGGAAATGCATTACCGCGATGCATCTCATTTGCAGTGCTTTCGTAATAGCATCATCTGTCATCACTGGAATTGTCAGCTGTTCGAAAAAATATAACAGAAGCAGATGATGCGCAAACACATCTAAAACACGCATCACAAAAAAAACTTATGGATATCCACCCATATCGTTGTCGTTTTTGCTTACCACAATACCATTTTTTAAAAATGCCTAACTCTTGTAACAAAAACGCCAACTACGATTAGGGTGATTATGTTCACAAATAAATCCAAAATGCGCAAATATCGGCATTAGCCACAGAAATAAGTGTCCCAAAAAGAACTATTTTGCCCAAAACCAAACCTCTTCCAATACATATCAGAATGTTGATCGTGAATCGTAATTTTTTTAGACGATAATGGATGCTGTATAGAGATAATGCAGATAAAATTGAAATGAACAGACTTAATAAACAAATTAAGCAAGAACTCATTATTGAAAGAAACAAATCTTGGAGCAATGTTCTGGCATCCCTTGATAAAAATTGTTCTCCCTTTTGGAATATTTCAAAAGTGCTACGAAAGAAACATAATGTCATGCCGATTCTTAAACATAATGGTACTCGTTACTCTACTGCTCTAGAAAAATGTCAATTGCTTGCTAACACATTTAAATCAAACCATTCGCTTTCATCAAGCCTAAGTGATTTCACCACAATAAATACGGTAAACAACGCTATAGATTCTTTCCAACACGTACAATATGCTATTAATAATGATTACTATGTTTCAATTGAAAAAATAAGAAACATCATCAAAAGTTTTAAGATAAAAAAATCACCTGGCATTGATGGTATCAGCAATAAAATATTAAAGGCACTTCCTAAAAAAGGGTTACAAAGCTTGGCAAATATTATTAATAACTGCCTTAAATATTGTTATTTTCCAGACTGTTGGAAGGAGGCAAAAGTGATTGCTATATGTAAACCGAACAAAGTCGCATCGTGTCCATTATCATATAGACCAATCAGCTTGTTATCCTCTTTAAGCAAAGTCCTAGAAAAAGTTATCAAGGAAAAAAATTTAAAATTTTGTGACGTTAATCAGGTGTTCCCAACGCAACAATTCGGATTTCGGTCTGGTCACAACACCTCTCATCCTTTATATTGTACAGAATTAAATCTAAAATCAAACATAACTTCAATATTATGAAGTCCACGGGTATGGTGTTGTTGGATATCAAGTCTGCTTTTGACTCTGTATGGCACGATGTTCTGGTGTACAAAATGATTAATTTAAATTTTCCTCCGGAAATAATAAAAATATTACAGAGCTTTTTAATTGGCCGATCGTTCAAAGTTTATATAGGTAAGAACTCCTCTACACAAATTAATATTCCAGCAGGTTGCCCCCAAGGATCTTGCATATCTCCAGTATTGTATAATATATTTACGTCTGATTTTCCTACATTGTTTGACTGCACTTCATCTATATTTGCTGACGACACGGCGATTCTCTGCCTACAAAACGCGTTAATAAATTTAGAAGAATATTTCAAGAAATGGAAAATTCTTATAAATCTACAAAAAACTCAAGCAATATACTTCACTCGCAGAAGAAATACTTGTTTTATACAACACAATTATAAAATAGGAGTCTGAAGTTAAGTATCTTGGAGTAATATTGGACTCAAAAATTAACTTTAGCAAACATGTTTCTTACGTCATAAACAAATCGATGTGTCTCAAGCTTTTGATAAAGTCTGGCATAAAGGGTTACTACTGAAGTTGCAGCAAAACTTACCAGCAAACATACACAAGCTGTTAGAAAGCTACTTAGTCGGGCGTCATTTTATTATTAAAGAAGGCGATTTTTTAAGTTCTCCTCAGCCAATTAACGCCGGAGTCCCACAAGGCAGCATCCTGGGCCCTCTATTATACTTAATTTATACTTCGGACTTGCCAACAAACAGCTACACCCATACCTCAACATTTGCGGACGATACAGCTTTTCTAAGCGTACACGCAAACTGTCAAGAAACATCTCGTTACTTACAGGATCACATATTTGAACTGGAAAGGTGGTTAAAACAATGGAGGATAAAGATCAATGAGCAAAAATGCGCACATATAACATTCACATTGCGTCGGGAAACATGCCCCCCTATTAAAATCAATAATCAAATAATACCCCAACACTCGCATGTAAAATACCTCGGTATACATCTAGATCGGCGTTTAACTTGGAAATGGCATATAGAAGCTAAATTAACTCAAATGAAACTAAAAGCAATTCAAATAAATTGGCTTATTGGAAGAAATTCTGTTCTCAGCCTCGATTGCAAACTTCTACTTTACAACTCTATCTTAAAGCCAATTTGGTGCTACGGTATTCAGTTATGGGGCACTGCCTCGGCTTCTAACATCGAAAAAATTCAAAGGCGCCAAAATAAACTTCTTCGAATAATCACAGCCGCCCCCTGGTACGTCAAAAACTCAAATATCCACAAGGATCTCAATGTGCCATTAGTAAAAACTATTATAACGAAATATGCAGTAAAATATTTAAAAAGGCTGGAACTGCACCCAAACCCATTAGCACGAAATATTTTAAATTATGGCGGCCACACTCGATTAAGAAGAAGAGACACTGCAGCACTCACCCAATCAGATGAGCGGTAAACACCTACATATGTGAACAGAAACCGTGATGACGAAATCGTTTTTGTCCGGCACTGGCAGGACATAAATCAAATATTAGGTTAAGATTTGATTAATTATTGTTAGTTCATATTTAGTATATGAAGATTCAATAAATAAATACTGAGAAAAAAAAAATAAATAATGTCACAAGACTTTTGTATTCTTTCATTAATAGAAAGTCAACATTAAGTCCAGATAATAAACTTATAATATTCAAAGCTATTTTTATGTCCATACTTTATTATGCTTCAAATAAGTCAAAATAAACTACTCAAGATGATTTACAATCTTCCTCGGCATTATTCGACTCAACGATTGCACTCCACAAACGGTATCGAAATGGTCAATGATAGAATTTTGAAGCTCACTCACAATTATGATATCAGATGTAAATTTTCTGAATATTTACACATTAACGAATTGTCAGTTAGTACGTAGTTTTAAGTTTTATCTTAACATTAAAAACTTTTTTTTTTTTTATTATTTAAATAGGTTTTTGTTACTTTTTTCCTAAACATATAAAAAATATTGTAAAATATAATATTATTATATCTTTTGTAATTAATTTTCTAAGTAGAAAAGGCTATTTATCGCCTGAACTCTTTAAATTTGTATTATTACTTTGTAAATAATTATCCATGTTATGTAAATAAATAAATTGAATTGAATTGAATCGACATTAGCTGATTTTTTTTTATTAATTAATTCTTTATTTACAATCTGTCCAAGGACAATAAGCAAATCTGCACAATTTTTATACATCACAGGGCTAAATAGCTCCAATAAGATATTAAGCATAAAATTAACATTAAAAATTATTTATCATACACAAAGTTAAATTAAATTTAACGAAGATTTGTAATCTGATTTGACAATGTTTTACAATTTTATTAAACAATGTGTAAATGATTTAGAATTAACTTCTGAATTGAAGATCCAAAACGTGAAATCGTTTAAGTCGTCTGATTTCATCAGTAGAAGCTAATAATGAGATGGCGGCACGATTGACATGATTACTTAACCGTTGAAGATATTTCTCGCTAAAAGATTTTATTTCATTTTTAACTGGTGTCATGGAAAGATCATTTCTAATGCCTTTGTTTGTTATAAACCACGGTGCATTTGTTATCATTCTGTGAGTTTTGGACTAATATCTTTCGAGAATTTCAATATTAGAAATACTGACAGTACCCCAGAGTTGCAAGCCATAAGATCAAACCGGTTTAAGAATTGTTTTATAAATTCTTAATTTGTTATTGAGGACCAATTAACCAATACAGTCTCTTTGTTTTGATTTGAAGTTGATCCGATTTACTTTTTATGTGGGGTTTCCAGGTCAGGCGTATGTCGAGTATCATACCAAGGTACTTGACTCTGTCGCCACAAGGAATAATATTTCCATTAAGAACAACTGGAGGGCAATTTCCTTTTCTGAGTCCAAATGTTACGTTCTTCAGCCACAGCTATAATTCATTGAGCATATGTTGTATATATATATAGACGCTTGAATAGGTAATTCACTGGTTGCCAAAATTGCGGTGTCATCGGTGTAAGTCGCCACAAGAACATTATCAGGGGTAGGCATGTCTGACGTGAAAATTGTGTATAAAACGGGACCCAAAACACTACCTTGTGGGACTACAGCCTGTATTTTATGAAGTTCTGAAGTCGAGTCATTGACCTTAGCGTAAAAATATCTTTCAGATAAATAGCTTTTGAAGAGTAGATAAAATGGAGATGGCATTTAATTTTTTAATTTTTAATCATATAAAGTAAGCCGGTGTGACACACTCTGTCAAATGCCTGTTGAATATCAATAAATACCGCAGAACAATATTGTTTCTTTTCGAACGCATCTGTAATAACATTTACAATTCTGTGAAGGCAATAGCCTTCGTAAAAGAATTTTTTCGAATATTTTAGAAATTACAACCAGAAGACTTGGTCTAAATGAAGTTGCCAGATTTTCTGGTTTGTTTGGTTTTTTGATCATAATTATCTCTGCGTACTTCCATTGAGATGGGAAGTGGTTAAGTCTTAAAACAGAATGGTAAATTAACGTTAAAAATACCACGTATTTATGTGTGAATTTGTTGACAATATTCGCGCCTATAAGGTCATATCCAGGTCTTTTCTTTTTATTAAGAATTTTAATTTCATTCTTCACTTCGCTAGGGGTACAAAAATTGATAGGAAAATCCATTTGTAGCGGGCAGTTTAAAAAATCTGCTATTTCTTCCTGATGTGTATTAAAGCTTAACAAAAATGGCACAAATGTGTTTTTTAAATGATCAGCAAACGTATCTGCAGTATCTTTATCTGTTCTGCACCACATACCATCCCGTTTTTTCAGTATAATATATTTTTTATTGGCCGTTTTAGAAATTTGGTCGCTTTCCAAAGAAAATACTCATCGTATCTTGAGTTGTTGATTTTGTCAATAAATTTTGAAGTTTGTTCATTTTTATGATTTGAAAGTAGTATTTTAAGTTCTTAACAATCCTTGTTAAAAATTTGTTTATAATAAGAATTCCTACTAATTTGCCATCTTTTCCTCAAATTTCGTTTTTCTCTAATTTTCTGTCGGATTTCAAGGGAAATTTCCATATTGGGGTTTTGATGAGGGTAAGATTCTTCATTTGGTGTTGCTAAATTAGGCATTAGCTGATTTGCTTTAGATTCGCCAACTAATTACAGATGCGCGCCAGATGTTGCATTTCCGAACATTTTGAGTATTTAGAACAACTTACCTCCTCTGAATAACAAACTCACAATCCATGCAGTGACTAATATAAAAATTCATATTCATATTGATGATGCCCTAACATCAGAACTGTGACTTCAATGTTATTACAAATGGCATCAATAACGCAACAAAGGGCATAACGCTGCATTTACACATGAAAATACTTTAATGAAAATTCTGTATACGTATTATCACCACAAATTTCACATAATGATAATGGCATTTCATGAAAATTTACATGAAAGTGAAATTTCGTTTTCAAAATGTCGTCCAAGGGCAAATTTCTATCAGAAATTTATCATATTCTTCTTTTATTGTTTTGCTTATTTAAAGTTTCAGAGTTGCCGAGCTAATTTGTCACGCCGAACTTCAGGCATTCGTTCAAAATAAAATTTATTTTTTATTAGTTTTCATGATATTTAAAAATTTTGATTAGAATCATTGTTTTCTTAATATTTAGTTGAAAAAATATATTAAAATTATACGAAAAAAAGAAAATTCAATTGGCAACACTGCATAGTTATTGTCATTTACTTTCATGAAATCGCTTTCTAGAAATTTTCATTGAAAGCTAGCTGAAAGTTGTACTAAAAATGTAAATGTGTTAGTGAAAAAGTGTGAGTGTATTGCGACTTTCAAGAAACTACTTTCATGTGTAAATGCCAAGTAAATCCAATGACGAACGGCATCATAAAATTTTGTCATATTTTATGCGTCATTAATGGTATGACTACAGTGACATCAATTCGATGCCACATTTTGTGTATTATTAACATTATTTTCATGTGTAAAAAGTAAAATGAGAATCAAAAATTCCCACATTCTATTTTTTTAAATTATTTAGTTAAATACATCAAATTTTCGAAGTATAATGCTTATGAAAACCATATCAGACATGCTGCTGGTGTCTTATAATTGAGAGTTGTTCTGTAAACCAAGGGCGGCTACAACAAAACATGTGTAACGGGTAAGTAAATAGTAATACATATTCACTCATTTTGACTTAAGTTAATCCCAATGACAAACTGTCATTAAATTGAGTCTAATGAGTCGTCGCTCGGATGACATGTGTTATTAAAATGACTCCGACACGTAACTTCTGTGATGCCGATGTGTCAACGCATCAAAATACATCAGCGTTATGACTCTTGTTTTATTAGTGTACATAAAACAAAGTACCGTTTTCCAGTCGCTGTCTCTCACCAAAAAACTCAATTCTTTCACAGCAAATATTTCACAGTGTGGACGGGGACTTATATTATCGAACTTCACTACAACACAGAGCTGCCGCAATTTTTTCAAATTCTCCCTTGAAATTGCTGTAGTGTTCAGATTATGAAATTCTAGTCTTGCAATTTTTGTACTCTTATCTTGTATTTTATCTTTTCCTTTTTATATTTTATATTTAAACACAAATACACATACAGCTAACTTCAAGTTGAAAAGTTAGAGAAAAAGAAACCAAAACAGAATTGCAGACAGTGTGGCCAGGTCTTAAAAAAATTTTACAGCTAAATCTGGCATTAGACATGGCCGAAAAATTCTGAAAATGATTTTCAAAAATCCTAAAATAATGCCAAACATTTTTAAAAATTTATTACCAATATGAAATTTTAATCGAAACTTAATACATGTTTTTTTTATTTCTATGATATACACAATTTTTTAGATCATTTTATTTTTTATAGTTTAGGAAAAGTTGCAGCTTTAAAATAAATATTTTTTTAGCAGTTAAGAGCAAACAATTTTTTCAAACTTTTACACCATTGAATTTTTATCTAAATACAAAGTAAAAATTTCTTGTACTTTTAAATCGTAATATAAAAGGGTAATTAATATTTACAATCGACATGATAAGGGCATTTCTAATATTCCCTGAATATTAAATTTTTTTTTTTGAACAAGACAGGTAAGATGTTTCCAAACATAAGAATTATCCATTTTCATACGAAATTTCATTTTGGGTACAACTATTTTTAGTCAAAATTTATTATAATTTATAAAAAAAAGTTTTATATTCTGGGAATTATTTGTGTTCGTACGCTACCTTATTATATTCAAAATTTTTAAATTTTTCGAATTTATTCTATGAGCTAAATTTCAGTTATGTATTTTATAAAGCTTTTTGTAATAGTTCTATTCCTTATATTTTTTCGGAATGACTTTATACCCTACCAGACTTTTATCTTGTGTATTCCTGTTACATTTTACCTTAGCTATCCTTTGGATAGCAATGAAGTATTTTGTATGTACAGAAAATTTAAGGAATATAACTATTACAAAAAGCTTTATAAAATCCATTACTGAAATTTAGCTCATAGAATAAATTCGAAAAATTAAAAAATGTTGAATATAAAAAAATTTTAGTAAAATTTAACTTTTCGTCTAAATTTTTAAAATAAATAATGCTAAAAAGCTAAAAACATTTTCAAAAAATGATAAATAAATTGCCAAATGCTAAACGAAAATTTTGCAGCTAAATAGAAATTTTTAATGCTAAATTTAGCTGCAAAAATGCCAAAATGGCCACACTGATTGCAGAGTACATAAATCTGAGTATGTACTCTTCCCCAGTCTTCTCACCTCTCTCACCAATAAACTCAAGAATTGCTGCAACAAAAATTGCAAGTCTGAACGATGACTTATAGTTTCAAGTTAAATATAAATTTTATAATACATTTAAATATTTTATAAAAACAATCCAATTTAAAATTATGTAAAAATTTCCTCTGATTCTTATCAATGTGAAATCCAAATTATTTATAAATACTGTAATTATGTTTATTTTATTATGAACCATCAAATTATAATTTGAAAAAAAAACTGTCGTGTCAACTCGCATTAAGAGTGTAATAAAGCATTTTGAGTAGCATAAATTCAAAACTTTTAAATTTCTGCTTTTTTCAACGACTCCTATGCGGAAAAGTATGTTAAATATTTTGTTGCTTGCGCTGTTTATAAGTTGTTGTTGCATTTGTCTTTTCACGCCAGGTGAGAATTCCCAACATGAGCATGTTTTCCATTTTAAAACCAAAAAGAATTCATTGCACTCGTCGACCAAACGAACGACCAGTTTGTTGTTTCACTTATAAATGGTTGTTGTTTAATTAATTTATTTGTAATCTTTTTTTGTAATTGTTGTTGCTATTTTTCTTTCATAATGTTTCTATGGACATAAAAAAAAAACCAAAAACTCAACTTTACAAAACAATCTACTGTTTTTTTTTATTTAATGACAACACGCTCACATGAAAAATTACTTTTGGCGCCTTTATGAGAAAATAAATATTTTTTCTAAATCTTAACGTGTTTAAATGCACCCTCATATCAGAGAAACAAATCTGGTCAGGAAACCTTTACCAACTAAGTTAAATAAATAATTTGTTTTTGGCAACGAACATTTTCATTACGGTTAACGAATATTTTAATTATTGTGGCGGTTGCAATTAAAATTTTGTTGCTGATTTGTTCTCTTAAAATAAAGTGACAATTTTATAACAAAACACGACAAGGAATCTGGATCGTGTTATTTGTTTAAATTGAAATCATGAGTATTTTTTTACTCGGTTTGTAATTATTTAAAGAAAAAAATTTAGATTCGAGTTTCCTTTTTGTGAAGCCGACAAATTAAAAGAAGTCAGATTACTAGAATATTGTGTTTAAAAGAGGCAAATCGTCATTCGTTGCATCAAAGTTAACTAATTACACTAGTGGGTATCTAAATATGAGCAAAACAATGTAATGGAGAATTCATATATATCGACAAGCTAAATCCACAGTTACAGTTACAATACTCGAATATGGCGAAAAAATACGGGTTTTTCGTACTTTTTGTCAAGCATTCTTCTTAAATTAATTCTTAAATTAATTTTATTTTTAATCCAAATTTCGATTTTTTTAATCACAATTATTTATGTTCATTGAATTTAATTGTCATTAAATTATTTTTATGAAGAAAGGAATCTTACAACATGAAAATGAATAAAAATTTATTGATAATTTTTCATTCTTGACTGAGCTGGGAATTGAACCCAGGTTTTCATGGACAGGTTGCCCTGACTAGTTTCGATTGTAACCACACAATATCTTCAGAGGGGTTTGCCTTTTAACACTCACCGCCATTGACGACGGATGACGTCAATAGTCAAACATCAATCTTTCAACCAAATGGTATTTACCTTGGTAGATCGAAATTTGTTTTGAATGAATAATTACCCATTTTAATTGATTTACATGTTCTTCCTTACTTCTGTTTTTCGTACTTTTTGTCAAGAATTCTTCTTGAAATCCAAAGTACATTTCATGTTTTTCATGTTTTTGTCTTTCTTTTTCTTTTTGACCTTTTTCAGCACTTGAAGGACTTGAAGGACAAATGTAAACATATAACTCGTGCCTTAGCTGTCAACAATAATAAGTATTGTGGTTGTTTTATTGAACTGTTAATGGTTTTTAATCCAAACTTCGATATTTTAATCAGGCTTAAGTTCATTGAATTTAATTTTCATAAAATTATTTTCATGAAGAAAGGAATTTTACAATATGAAATGAATTAAAATTTATTATGATATGATATATTATGTTTCGCAATGATGACAGTTTGTCAGCGCACTTATTACAGTTTGTCATCGCACTGATGACAGTTTGTCTGACGCATAAAATATGACACAATTTTAGGATGACGTTCGCAATTGGATTGATGTCACTGTTTGCCTCAATGATGCCATTTGTAAAACATTGATGTCACAATTCTGATATTCGGGCATCATCAATATGAAGATGCATTTTTCTATGAGTGTAAAGGAAATGTTGTACATACTTATGAACATATATTATACATTAATTAAAAATAAAAATCAATATTTTCAATTCAGTATTTTGTTTTTTAGAAGCATTTAAGAGGTGTATTCAATGTATTTAGTGTTTTAAATACACGACCTACATTTATTTTGTATTTTAAATACACGACTTAATTGTATTTTGTATTTTAAATACATGACTTAAATGTATTTTGTATTTTAAATACATCAAAGCATGTATTTTTCCCAACGCTGGTCCCTTGTCAGTAAAAGAAATAATGTCGTTTTATAATTTATTTAATAGGTATCATCTATATCGAATCAGAAATAACAGATATTGTGCAGTTTAAATATTTACGGCCTTATTCATAAAGAATAAAACAGGATTATAAAAGGTTTATAAAACGATTTTCCTACGAATATTTGTTTGATAAACCTGTTATTAACCTGATTTATTTTTTATGAATAACTATCAAACAAAAAGATTTTTGCCCAACATTTCTTATCACTATTTTAAAATTGAATGCTTTAAAAATGGTATAAAAATGGTTAATATTCATGAGTTACACTTATTGTTTAGTTAACCCATAACTGACAAAAAAAAAAAAAAAACATTGCAACAAAAAAAAAAAAAAAAAAAGAAAAAACAGTAATAACAGTGCTGGTGATTGCAATCACCGGTCGGCGAAAAATGGGTTAAGCCGAGCTTTTTTTGTTGTCAAATGTGAAACAAGAAACCTTTTAAGGAACACTTTTACAACTAATTTTTTTTAAAGGTACTTTAAAAATATGTATGTATGTATTTTTTTTTTTAAATTATTGCAATAATTTTTTTCCTGTTCAACGATAAATTTCCACAAAATTAATTAAATATTTCCACAATAAAATCATCATGCAACTAGATGATTTTATGATGCATTTTTAATGACAACTATAAAATACAAGACAAGTTTTTTAGAGAGAAAAAAACCTAATAAAAAATGCTAAATATGTACATAACTATTGTTAATTGAGAATATTAATGAATTGTTATGGGAAAAAATAACACTTGTTAGCCACAGGATACATTTATGTATCTTTGGTTCCATGATTATGTGAGATAAATAACCAAAAGGCAAATAATCCATGCGACTTGACTGCTAATAAATGTTAAATCATGCTGAATTAAAAAATATACACACATTTTCATACGTATCTATTTATTTATTTGCTTTTATATTTTTATATGCAGAGATACTAAATATATTTTTTTTATTATTATGTTACTTGACATAATGTCACATTCACTTAAAGACATTGCAATTTGATCCTAAATTTTTTTTATTATTTGTTTATTATTTTTTACCCAACCAACCCAACGAAACAAGAGACCAACTCCTCTAAACAACAATTTTAAACAGACAGTTTAACGGACAGACAGACAGGTTAGATAGGCGAACAAAACGTTAGATATTTATTAGCAAAATAGTTAAATATTGTTATGAGAGTAGAGTGTCCATGGAAAAAAATGCGCATAAATCAAATGTAATTATCACCAAACATTAACTACGGGTTACATTCGTATGCTAAATCTCATATTTATTTAGTACCAATTTATGTTTTGTACTCAGATTTGTTGTTACTTTTGCCATTGTTGTCTGAAATAAACAGAAATCTTTAAAAGTCTTTTGGTCTGGTTTATTTATTTATAATTTTATGCATTTTTTTCGTTTTTAGCCAAATATATTTTTATTTTTGTTTGCCATTATTGTGTGTTAAATATTTAAATATTGCAGTGTTTCGTTTGATGTTAATGGAACCGACTATGTAAATAATTGAAAGTTTATTTGGATAATAAATCAAAAGAATTAAGTTATAAAAATGTTTATTGAATATTCTTTAAAAGTGTTTAACTCGTTGTGACAAAGGATTCACTTGTATGCGAAATACCTAAAAATATTTAATATTTTTTTCTCGTTATTTATTTATTGAATCTTTAAATATTAAATATGAACCAACAATATTTAATCATATTTTATTCTAATTCGTGGGAAAGGAATACTCAGGGGAGACTTTAGAGAAGTCTCAATGAATACTATGCTTGCAGATCATCGATAGGTAGGAGCTGTGGATTCCGGCCGTCAGTAGTGGGATTGCTGTACACTTCGGTGGTTAGACCCATTCTTACGTATGGATGCTGTGTTTGGTGGGAGTCATTGAGAGTGGCTAGTCGAAGAAACCTTCTGTCTAAGGCTCAAACGTGTGCTTCAATCGGCATTACAGGTGCCATGAGAATTACTCCTCAAGCGGCCCTGGATGTCATTCTACATCTTCTGCCCATTGAGCAGTATATGATGGGAATGTCAGCCAGAAGCATTCTTAGACTGAGGAAGCTCGGATTGATGGGGAATTTCACGCAGGGTCACTCAGGTATCCTGATTCAGTGCCACTGTCCCATGCTACAGGGCAGCAGGCTGAGTTGGCTAGGCAGCAGATTCCTAGGCGAATTAGGGGATGTCTCGGGCTGTGGACTCGAGAGTCTGATAGGATTCGTAATGGGGATGGCCTGGCTGCGAAACACGAGACTGGGACCTAGCCGCACATATGGCGGATTTGTGTTGTGGTGAGTGAGGTTTTCTCTCGGGTTTGTCCGATCTTCTTTTCTTATTTATTTTCTTTATCTTTTCTAATGCCTTCCCTGTTTATTTCACCTACTTCCCAGCTATCTATATCTAGACAAGGCATCACAATGGACCATATTGGTTTTAAGGTGAAGGTGTGAAGGAGACTTTACACCAGCCTTTCTACATACCTACCTACCTTATTCTAATTCATTATTTTATATCCTGCCAGTGCCGGACGAAATTATTTCTTTTATTAACCCTGGATGGTAACTGTTCGTTGAATCGACGAAGCAAATTTGTAACCAAAATACTTAAATATAGTAAACAAATCCAGAAAAAGTAACCAATATTTTTGTAAAAAAAATACCAGAGTTTCCTAAACACCTTAAAAATGTGAAACCGCGGTTTCGGTTTTAAAATGATTAAAACCGATCAGTTTCGGTTCGGTTTTCGGTTTTTCTTACAAATCTTGCATATTGCTGTGTTTGACTGGTGCTCTGAGTGTTTTAAATGTTTCGAAGCTCCAGATTTTAGTTCAGACATTTCTGATATAAAAATAGTATAATAAAATAAGTAAAAAAAGGTTTAATATGCTGCCAAATTTTATTGGTAATTAATATGGCAAAAAACATGTTTAAAAATGTTCACCTCCAACAAAACTATTTTTAAAGAAAATTTTTAAACATATTATGGTTAATTTAACCATACTATTGTCAACGACAGCCATATTATTGTTAAATTGGTCCTCCATCAATAAGCCACAACCATATTATGGTTGTCTTTAAACATGTTTTGGTTAAATATGACAATAATTTGTTTTTAAATTAACAATAGTATTATCCTCTTCTCCAAGAGGAACATGTTATGGTTGAAAATCAACCATGCTATTATAAGTGTTAAGCATATTTCAGGCATTATTAACCAAAACATGTTTGGAGGCAACCATAATATGGTTTTGGCTTCTTGATGGAGGACAAATTTAACCATAATATGTTTGTCGGTGACAAAAGTATGATTAAATTAAACATAATATTTTTAAAATTTTTCTTTTAAAATAGTTTTGTTGGAGGTGACGACCATATATAAACATATTTTTTCTCTGGGTGTGCAAATGCACGTTTTTGCTCGATGGTCTAAGAACAATGTCGACCAATTATCTTTCCGAATCATTAAATTTGCGTTAAAATGGCATCGATTTGTTTTTGCATATTTTGGTTTTAAATGCATTTTTTTTTGGACATTTTGAGTGATTTTTTTTAACTTCCATACTATGAAAAAAATACACAAAAAAGTCTTAAAAAAATTAATTCTAATCTATAAATAAATTCTTTTGGAGCTCTGCTTAAAATACAAGATTTTCAAGATTTCGACAAAAGAACCTTCTATTTTTAACCAATGCAGCACATTCTGGGTACTTTGTATTAAGTTTAAGAATTTTTGATACACCTTGTCATTATTGCTGGCTGTAATGTACATATAAACTTTTTTATAAAAAGTACGAGTGTTATGTATAATTTGCGATTTCTTTAAGCATAAATATATTTTTAAAGTAAAGCTGAGGTTTTTTTGTCGGTTTTCGGTTTCGGTTTTAAGGCATTAAAAACCGCGGTTTCGATTTCGGTTACAACCGAACAGCAATCCCTAAAAAATACTATTTTATTTGCTCTTCAATAAAAAAAAATATTTTAGATAAGCATGTTTAAAGGACACTTAAACCTCTTGATCGATTTTTATTAAATTTTGACAGAATGTGTTACTGAAGGTCTTAGAGGTACAATAAACTTTATAATTTTTCGAAGTTTTAAGTGGAATTGGCATCTCCCAAATAAAGCTAACACTTATTTTGGTCCATTTTCAAAACTGCATGAGGTAGAGCTTTTAATCAGAATCAACAGACTGTAAATCCATGTACATTACCAAGTTTCTTTCATTTTGCCTCGATAGGAGTAGAGAAAGGGATACTCCAGATAGTGGTTATTTACACTTCAAAGTACATATAGCTTATATGGCTTAATTGATAATCGATTACATAAAAAAACCTTTAAATATGAATGCAAAGGAGTAAAACTGTTGAATAAATTATATATGTCCAGAAAACCGGAGTGGGTAATGGTAGTACTAACCATATGCAGCGGTAGTACTAACCATATGCAGCCACTCGATCAGTTGTTGCTTTCAAGTGTTTTTACACAAACTGCTTGTCAAAATTCACAAAAATTTAAAGCTGTGACGTTGGCTGCACGCAATTTATTTTAAAGACGTCGTCAAGAAAACAACTTATAAAGAAAATCAAAAAAGACTTAAATAGCAATTAGCTTTTTTCCTAAATTAAAACAGTCAACTTGAAATAGAAACTGAATGCAAAATCGTTGCAATTTTAAAAAGTTTGAGTGAATTGGTAAAAAAGTGTAAAGGTAGTAAAACTAGAAATGCAAAACCTAATCGTCTAACCCCCAAAAAATTGGTTATTATTCAGAAAAAAGTAACCAAAACGGAAAAAAGTACATGCGAAAAAATTTACCAATTTTGGTTAAAAGTAACCAAAACGGCAACGTTGATTACGATATAAAAGTACAAAGAAATTTCAATTTGTATTTAGAAAAAAATTCTATAGTGTAAATGTTTGAAATTTTTTTTTTGCTCCAAACTGCTGAAAAAATAATAATTTTAAAACTAAAATTTTTCCATAACTTGCAACTAAAGGGTGGGTAAATTTTAAGGGCCGATGTTGATTTTGAATAAAACACAAATTATTTAGGAAATTATTGTCATTTCTGTTTATTATGATAATATTGGTATCGTTTAATTATGTATGGAACAAAATATCGGCCAAATGGCCGCCGTGACTTCGGCGTCACACCTCCATCCGATGGTCCAATTTTTCGATGACGCTGAGGCATAATTGAGGTTCTATGCAGTTAATGTGCGGAGTTATCTCATCCTTAAGCTCTGGAATTGTTGCTGGCTTATCGCCGTACACCTTTTCTTTCAAATAAATCCAAAGAAAGAAGTCCAACGGTGTCAAATCACATGATCTTGGCGGCCAATTGACATCGCCACCACGTGAGATAACACGGGCATTGAGTTTGTCGCGCAAAAGAGCCATTGTTTCGTTAGCTGTGTGGCAAGCGGCACCGTCCTGTTGAAACTACATATCGCCCACATCCATATCTTCCAATTCGGGCCATAAAAAGTTCCTTATCATCTCACGATAGCGAACACCATTCATAGTTACTGCCTGACCGAACTCGGCCTCGGAAAAAATACGGCCCGATGATGCCGCCAGCCCATAAACCGCACCAAACCGTCACTCTTTGTGGGTGCATTGGTTTTTCGACAATCACTCTTGCATTATCATTCGCTCAAATCCGGCAATTCTGCTTATTGACTAATCCACTGAGGTGAAAGCCTCATCACTGAATATGATTTTCTTTGAATATATGCATTTTGATTTAAACGCCCGTTTTCATAATAAGCCTGAATAACTTTAACGCGTTGCTCGATTGTGTATCTTTTCATGGTTCAAATTGAGTTAGTCTGAAATTGAGAAATGTTAAATGAAATGCAAAAAAAAAACTTGACGTTTAGGTGTGGTTAACATTCAGCATCGGCCGTTAAAACTTAACCACCCGTTATAAGAAATAAAATGATCTAAACAATTTTGTTTAGTCATAAAAATAAAATCGTTTAAATTTTTCATATATCAGGGATTAAGAGCTAGCCTATCAGTACCGGGGTTGCGGGTTCGATTCCCGCCAGAGACTGGTCTCCTGCAGACAAGCAAAAAAGCTTCGCGGGATTAATGTAGGAATGACAAAAAAAAAAAAAATATTTATATTTATATGTATTAGATGCTTTACCAAAATCTACTCTCTTGTTTAAATTATTATTATTATTTTTTCGTTAAAAAATTAGTCACTAAAATGAATTTAGTTTCGAATAAAGTTATGACATTTAAAATTTTTTCCTTATCTTGATGTTTTTTCGCTTAGTTGTCACATTTTGGCAAAAACGTAGTTTAACATAACTCGAGAACCACTTGTCCGATTTTGCTAAAACAAACTCAAAAATTTAGAATTACAATTTCTTTAATCTGTTCATATAACGTTTTTCTTTATAATCAACAGTTTTGCCGGTAAAAATAAATTTGTGGAGAAAAAAAAATAATTTTTTGCCTAACAATTAAAAATTTTTTTTTTTTAATTCATAAAAAATCCAAAACGGAAAAAAGGATCAAGTGTTATTAATTTCATGTAAAGTCACATAACCTATAAACAAAATGCGACATAGATCATAGAAATCGATTAACGCGTTCTGCTTTTATTTACTATTAAGTGAAGGTATCCCATTTTGACAAGAATATTGATATTTGTTTTTATTCAAAAAGTGTCATTTATCGCCTTTTTTATAAATTTTTCCCAATAACTCCAGACTTCTGGCCATAAACTACTAAAAAAATTAAGTAAACATTTTTATAATTTTTTATTTTTATTTTAGTTATTTATTTTTATTTATTTTAATAAATATTGCCTAGACTTTTTCGATGGTGGTTGTTCGGGACTAGTGGCATCGCATTCATCGCTATCATCAGTTTCTGAACCACACATGATGTCAATGTGTGACTCCACTGTTGGCCCTTCTGCATCTCCTGAAAATTCTTTATCATCAAGATCATCCTTGTCTTGCCACACAAGCTTACTCCACCAGCAAATTTCCGCAATTATTGCAATCGGCGACTTTTTGCCTCTATATCTGTAAGTTTTTGTTTTATTAAAATGAGTTTGAAAAAATAAAAAATCAGTATTACCTCATTTCAAATGGCATAGCAATTTGATGATAGCGTTCACCTTGTCATCAGATTCGGTAGCCAATTGTTTGCTGAAGTAGTCCAGATGATGATGTAAATAATGGATTTTCAAGGACATGTGGACACCAATTTCCGAGAATGCTCTTAACATCCTTGCGACAGAAACATCGTAGTTGTTAGAACGATGCTTTCCCAACAAGCCTTCTATTACTTCTTTGATTGCCTGCCATGCATTCAATTCAGCGTCAATCAAAATATTGTTGAATGCGTCACTTTTAATCAGCTTTCGTATATCTGGACCATTTAGTACGCCTGATTGGAAAAAATTAATTTGTTAAGATGGAAAATCATGGGAAATGAATGTATTATAATAACTTACCTTCTTTAATTTTACTTTCGCTGAGTCTCGGGTAAATTAGTTTCAAACACAAGAAAACTTCATCTCTTTTGGCGACAGTTTTGATAAAATTCTTAACAATTCCAAGTTTAATATGCAGTGGAGGCAGCAATATCTTCTCCTTCGGCACTAGCCGTTTGTAACCTGCTGTGCTCTCTGAGTTTCCATCCGTGGCATGCATATTGGTCACCGGAAAATCGTGTGTCCCAATCGCACAAAAAGCACATATATTTTAAATAGCCGCTTTGAAGACCGCAAAGCATTGCTTCAACTTTTAAATCGCAGCATATGCGCCACATATGTTTGGCGTAGTTCACCATTTTTAAAATATTTTCCAGTGCATCATATGTTTCTTTCGTTTCTGTACTATAGGCGATTGGAAATGAAGGTTTTTTATTGGTCTTATGCAGTAAAACCGCCTTCAAGCTGAGTTTTGAACTGTCAATAAATAATCTCCAGTCATCTGCTTCATATTTTATTTCCATTGCGTCCATCAATTTTCCTACATCCGGGCAATATGCAGAAGTTTTTTCATCATTCACAAGGAATAAACTTTGGAGTGTTGCCTGACGACTTCGATAAGCTGTGACTTTCACAACGGGTGCCAACAAATAGTTTGATTTCAAAATGGAAGCCAGCTCTTCCGATTTATGCTGTGTTAATTCCAACTTGGCAACAATTGAATCAAGCTTATTTTGATTTATTAAAATTGGCTCATTGGATACTGATGGCACATATGGGGGATCATCACGTGCATGATATGTCGGAGCAGTCGTAGAAGAGAAAATATCTGGGCTAGAAGCTTTTGGCACAGGAATGTGGTCCGAATAAGGCAATGGTGTTGCGGCACTTGCAACACCAACGTAATTATACGATTTTCTTATCCTTTTTGCGGCTCCTTTATTCGCACATGCATAGCAATTCAATGGATTGTGACCTTCGCCAGGATTAGTCCAAGTCATTGGGATACCGAATGGCATACGTCTTCTATTTTTCCAATCCATTAGACGGTTGTAGCAGCTTTTACACACTATATTTGGTACCCAATTTTCGTTCACTATAACATTTTGGTTGAAGTACATCTCGTATGTTTGAACAAAATCAGTACTGAAATTTCCCCTTTTTTTATGTGTTGAGACATATTGACCACAGCAGTAGCAAAAGCTATTTATATCTGGCTTGCACAGTTCCATATTCTGTTCTCTTTTGTTCACTTTTAAAAAATTGGAGAAAAATCACTTTTACTGTTCGCGTTCGTCAACACTTGTTGAATGACAAAAATCACAGAACCAGTGTGAGAAAGAGAAGAAGTATAATGACAATGCATGTTTTATGTGAACATTACAGAACCAGTGTTGCCACATCAATATTTCTCTTTTAGTACAGTAGAAAAATATGAGAGAGTTCGGCTTGTGAGTGTCAATGTTTTCTCCAAATAATGTTGTGCATATCTGGAGCAAATTTTTGAAATTCATACATTTACCTAATTGTGAATAAATGAGAAACGCGTGCATCGATTTTCATGATCTATGCCTTTTTTTGCTCATGAGTTATGTGACTTTACGCGAAAGTAATTAGTTTTGGCACTTTTTTCCATTTTGGATTTTTTATGAATTTAAAAAAAAAAAATATTTAAATTTTTAGGCAAAAAATACTTTTTTCCCTTCATACATTCATTATTAACTTCGAAAGTGTTGCACATATAGGAAAACGGTATAGAAACAGATTAGAGAAATTGTAATTCTTAATTTTTCTAAATTTGTTTCATCAAAATCGGACAAGTGGTTCTCGAGTTATGTTAAACTACGTTTTTGCCAAAATGTAACAACTAAGCGAAAAAACATCAAGATAAAGAAAAATTTAAAATGTCATAAAAAAAACTGACACATACGAACGCCAAACCCTTTGAGGGTTTTACTATACTGACCTAGTACCATCACCCTGACTTGGAAATCTTTTAAAAATTTTTTGCATTATTTTTAGCATTTTTTAAAATCATGTTTAGCATTTTTTGGCCATGTCTAATGCCAGATTTAGCTGTAAAAAGTTTTAAGATCTCTTCTCACTGCTTGTAACAATATGAAAGCAGGGTTGTGAACTATTTGTGATCAAAAAGCTCCGTGTCCCCAAACAAAAAGCGCTAAATAAAATTTAAATACAAATTTTAATGAAATGGTTGGTAAAAAAAAAATTGTTTTAAATAAAAATATATGATGTATAAAGATTTTAAAGCACTAAATTCAAACTCGTTTTTAGTTTTTCCTTTCATGTCTAGTTTTTTTTATAGGCTTTATTGAGAACCATTTGTGCGATGGTGATAATTTAAAAAATGATTAGGAATAAAATTTCCATTGAGTCATCTAAATAATCACCCCTATTAAAAAAGTCGACGTCGACATGAGTCGAAGGCATCGGAACAGTTATTATATTTTTTGAGTCGTTATTGACAATAATCGATTACTATTGACAGTCACTTGATATTTTCTAAGGCGCTTTTAAGTCGACGTCGAGTAGAATTGTCTCTGTTTTAGACGACAGGAAATTTTGCGACGACTCAAATGAAAGTTAAAGAAATTTTAAGTTGAATGTAAACATATTTATTAAGTACGTTAAAATAAAAAAAATGCAATTTTAAAAGAAGTTATGGGCACAAATTTTAATAGTAAATTAAACGCTGAAATTTGGAAAAATTGCTAAAATAACGAAAATTCGCGAAAATGTTTAACTTATGACGATTGCCTCAAAGAGCAACAAAACTACATAAAAATATTGAAAAGTTTGGAAAAATAGCGAAAATTTTCAATATTAAACAATTAAAATTCAAATATTCGGTAAAAATTACAAAACTAGCGGAAATTCTCAAAAATTCGCTAACAGTCGCATGATAGCAAAGTCTTATATTTACTAATAATCGTTAAAGCTATAAAGAATCAGAAAACTTACATTAAAAAATAGCTCTTATCGCGAACCTGGCAAAAATTCGTGAAAAATTCAAAATCAAACTCTAAAATTAATTTGAAATCGCTTAATCGGTTAAAAAAACAAAAGGTCGGAAAATAGCATAAATAGCGTAAAAAAATTTACTTTAATGATGAAGAACAAAAATAATAGGAAAAAAATTGGAGATGGGATTTTTTTTGTGAGATTTTCAATAATTTGTCGACGTCGACACAACTTTCTTATAAAGTACCAAATTAACGTCGAAGTGATGTTGTTGTCGACTTGATGTGACAACAAATAAAAATTAATATCGACGTCGACATCGACTCACAAAATAGGGGTGAATACTTTTCATATTTTAAAAATTAACGTCACTAATTCAGAAATTAGTTTTCAAAAACTCATTAAAAAAATTATTAGGGCAACAATTTTACATTTTTATCATTTATCAGAAATCCAGGTATATTGCGAATAAAATAAGCCATTAAATCATGAAAATCAGTAAACAATATGATAACTAGACGTGATTTAATCAAACTGTGATATTAAGATTTGTAAAACAGTTGTTTGTGTGGTTATTTAATTATCAAGATGTATATGAGATTTGTTAGTTTTGCAGCGATTTTGGAGAGAGAGTTTAATTGGGACCTATGGTAAATCTAGAACCTACCTGTACACGCATTCGCCATGACACAGAGGCCATTACAAAAGTTGTCGTCGCCAAATTATAAAGATATTTGCTAGAGAGGTATTTGTATGTAAAAAAAATTGGTAAGACGATTTACGTCGCAATAAGCGTAGAACGCGTGGTGTGGAACTCGTGTTTTAGTAAGAATTTATCAAATCAGATGGGCCGTATGACATTTATCGGAAATCCAAAAAATCACAACAATAAATTTCCGTGTTTTTAGCAAAAATAAAAATTGGAAGTTTAGCACGTCATTAATATATGAATTAATTAATAATAAATTTTGTATTCCCGAAAATAACCTTTGATAATAAATGTGTGGTGGTCAAGATGTGTTAATGGAATGGAAGATAAAAAACGGATAAATTATAATAATAAATTAACTTTGCTTAAAGTAGTCGGCTGAATTTTGACTTTGCTTTAGAGCTTTTAAAAAAAATGCATTAATCTGAGAAGTGTTTGGTATTTAAGAAATAAGTGATCGCTACTACTTTCTACTACACGCAGAGAAAAAACATGATTAATGAATGGTCACTAAGACCATTTTTGTTTATACTTTCCTTATATGTTTACCCTCATAAATTAATTATAGTCTTAATATAACTTAAAAAATGGTTTTTTGTCCTTAACATTTTTAAATTCACTATAATAATATTATATGGTGGCTTACACCTAAAAAGGTTCTCTGGTCTAGCTAAACATATTAAATTATTTGATATGTTAGCTACTATAATATATATATTTTCAACTATACAGTTAAAATCATAATATTAGTTGAACACAAAAGGTATGTTTAATACCATCATTTTTGTTTGCTTGAAAACACATTCTCTTAAGATGCAAACATTTATTGTCAAAACAAACAGTGTGTGCTTTAAAATTACATTTTCTCCGTCCGCGAGCGTCAGTTACACTGCGGCCACACGATCAACTTTTTGTTGATAGTCTTTTACATATACTGTTTGTCAAAATTTACATTAATTGAAAGCTGTGACGTAGGCTGCACGCAATTTTTAAGCAATTTACTTTCAAGATGTCATCAAGAAAACAATTTATACTGACAAACGAAAAATTAGCACACTAAACTTCTAATCAGCTGTTAAATTGAGCGTAAAATTGCCAAACAAATGTATAGTTAAAATTGAGAGCAATCTCGTGATCAATTTAAAAAGTGTGAGAGTGTTAGTGAAAAAAATGAGAGTGAGAGCAAATTGAAAGAAATTGAAAGACAAAAATTGATCGTGTGGCCTCCAAGTTAATCAGGAAACATGAATGATGACAGAATAATTAAAACATTTTTCGGGGAGAAAAATGCCATGCTGCCTTGCAAAACTAACGAAATAAATTATTATACGTTTATTGAAACAGGTAAGTTATTTAAATATAATTATAAAAATAAATAAATATGCAATTATTTTGTCTTTCTTGCAGCCAAAAAAACCTATAACAAATTTTGACACATACTTTTGTAATCAGCCCCGAATTTTTTCAAAAACGGAATTCTTATTTGTTTGGATATATTTGTACCACACAACGTAAATTTATAAATTAAAATACACAGGTATATAAATATGTGTATTTAATTTTATTTTTAATATATGTATGCTATATTTTATTTGTAATAAAACATAAATTTTTTAAATTACATTTTTTATTGTTTTTATTGTAAGAACCATATAAAATGTTGAAGTAGACATTTTGCATGGTATTGGGAAATATAGAAAAATGGTTTGAAAGATCGTGCGCATTTTTCTTCTGAACATAATAATATGTTTGAGACAACAATTATCTAAAATCATTATAACTGAACATATATTGTTGCTTAAGACGTGTTTGACACAATCATAACCACAAACATAAATGATAGCTTGCGATTGTGATTGTATCAATCATGTTTTTTCTTTGCGTGTATTTACTATTTACTTAAGCTGCCCGTAGACGACATGTTTTTTACATCTGACTTGTCAAGTTTTTAAATCACATGTAATTGTGAATGTCTGTCAAAATTGCTGTTTTACATAAGGTATACAATATTTGGTCACACACGAACATGTAATTTTCTTCTGACATTGTCTCTGTTTTTTCGCATAGTTATTGCAGAAACCAAAGTATTTTTCGGCTTTAAAATATCGTGCTGCTGCCTCAAAAATTTTTATTTGCGCCGTAAAAGAGTTCAACCATCTTAACATTTTTTCTTGAAGTTCGAAGAAACCAATTTATGATATTATAATAAAACGTTTTTTTTATATATGTGAACATAATTAATATTCAATGGTAAAATTATCATACATACATCGGTATTGTAAAATATTAACTTCAGCCGGCTAATGATTTCGTCAGTAGTGCACCGCCGCTGCCGGTTTTTTCCCGGCATAGATTTCTGACACAACTGATGTCAGATGGTTTGTCAGAAGAAAATAGAGCATGCTCTAATTGAAATTTTGTCAGATGACCATGCGTTTGTCTTTTACAGATGCAATGTTTTAAAGATAACACACGACTTGTATGTATTTTACAGTGGGAAATTTGACAAGTCAGATGTAAAAAACATGTCGTGTACTTGCAACTTCAGTTGGTCTTATTTCTTTTTAGTAAATAAAATATATAATTTAATTTTTTTATGTGGCATGTTGTGGTGGCTTTGGTTCATTTTCTGATAACCTGTTGTTAAGGTATTTTTACATTTAAGCCAAACACAGAAATGCAGAAAAAGCTAGAAAAGTGGCTTTATTAGTCTTATAAGCGTTGAAATCATTTCATTTTTACTAACATTTTTGGTTCAATTATTGTTGTAGTTGTTGCTGTTGCTGTTATTGCTATTGATCAATTTTTGCCTGGTGGTGGTACCCAAGTGTCTAAGCAAGTCGCGTTCCCACACTTTTGATTATAACAACATCAACAACAGCAAAAACAACAACTTGCAACAATAACGAGAGATCAGTTAGTTTGTTGCTTAGATGGCTTGTAAAGTTAAACCCCAAATTGTTGTACGACTAAGTTGAGTTTAAATTTGAGTTTTCATTCATTCATTTATTTATTTATTTATTCATGCACTCATTGATTGCAAAGTTGCAGACTTTTATAGATTTTTAATTCAAGCATGCATGTGCATGTGCATACAATTATACCTGTATTCAACAGCGTTGTCAACTCAGTGCTTTTAGCACTGTTTTTAGTGCTTTTTAAAAATTTCGACGCGGAAATTTTTCGAGTTAGTGCTTAGTGCTTTTTTTAGTGCTTCTTTTTTAACATCAGTGACACCAAATCTTTAATTTCCTAACAAAAGAGTTTTATTAAAAAACACAGAACTTTGTAAATATCTTAAGTTTCGCTTTTATTTTTGAATGCAAGTAGGCGCAGTTAACACAATGACTAAAAATACAACCATTAATTGCGTACTATTTTTTGCAATTATGAAAATCAATTGTACTTGAGGACTCATTTCTTTTACAACACCAACATAATTTATATTTTGATCTCGCACATTCCACACGTGCTATTAAATTCTTTTGTAAAATTAAATAAAATTGTATTTTTAAATAAAAGAAAAAAAGAAGAACACAAAGAATTGTAAAACTGAGAACAAATAAAACCAATACTAAATAATAAATCAACACAAGACGTCTTTGTTTTTTCATCACCGTTCCACCAAACGACAGCCTTCATCAACAAACCAAGGACAGCATCCCAAAGGTAACGTGGCCACAACATTTGCACACAAAGAGTACGGAATTTCAACACATTTAGTGCAACAGGTAACAAAATATGATGCATTAATAAAGTGCATGCCAATAATTATGTTTTTTGTGATTTTAGAATAAAATTATAGTAATGGAAACTGAAAAGGGATATTATAAACAAAAATATAGAAAGATTTGGGAATCTCAAAGTGAACTTAAACTTTGGATTCGACCTTGTGTAAGCAATGAACAAAAAGCAAGATGCTTTTATTGCAAATGCGACATTAACGCTAGATACGCAGACCTAATGAGACATGCTGCAACCCAAAAACACATAAACGCTGTGAGCCCCTTTAGTGATAAACGGCATGCACAACCAAAATTAAATTTCCAAATAACACCAAAAACTGTGGATCCAAAGCAAAAAGCACAAGGTCAGTTAGCTCTTTACATTGCAACCCATTGTTCATTTAGGAATATCGACCATTTGTCAGGAATTTGTAATAAACAATTTGCGGATAGTAAGGCATCCAGTTTCTCATTGCACAAAACAAAATGCACCTGTATAATAAAAAATGTTTTGGCACCGTTTTTTATTCAAAAATTGTTAGATGATATTGGTAACTCTTACTATAGTATTATTATAGATGAAAGTACAGATATTTCAGTGACAAAATTACTGGGCATTGTAATTAGATACTATAGTGAACAAAATAACAAATTTGAAACCACATTTTTGCCTTAACGGATTTATGTTCTGGTACTGCAGACGGCATAGTTGCTGGTATAGAACGTATTCTTAAATTATACAAATTATCAATTACGAAAATGATTGGCATTGGGACTGACAATGCCGCAGTAATGACGGGTGTGAATAATGGGGTTCATGCCAAATTGAAATCTAAATATAACCTAAAATCTTTGGCATTAGTAAGATGTGTATGCCACTCATTGCAATTAGCCGTGGTATCAGCAACCAAAACTTGTTTACCAGGCAATTTGGAATATCTTTTAAGGGAAACACATAATTGGTTTTCCCGCTCATCTGTTCGACAGAAAACTTATGAAAGAATATACCAATTAATTAATTCTGATGCTGAATATCCTCAAAAAATTCCAATGATATCAGATACTCGTTGGCTGTCAATAGAAAAATCCATTAAGGCAATTTTAAAAGTGTGGCTTGAACTAAAAACATTATTTAATACTTTACCAATAACTCAACAATGCTACATATCAAATGATCTTAAAAATATGTATAACAATGATACCAATTATATTTACTTGGTTTATTTAGCCGATGTGCTTAAGGATGTGCAGAGGGTAAATCTGGCATTTGAAGCCAAGAATGCTGACCACACAAAATTGTTAGAAGATTTACACAACCTTCTTAAAATTCTAATTACAAAAATTATTCAACCGAACAATGATTTTAACTTCCTGACAGGTGATATTCCTAATACACAAGAAAACATATGTTTTATGGGCTATAGTTTTGAAGAAGCTTGCCGTTTAAAAAATATAAGCATAGAAGAAAAATTAAACATTTCACAAAATTGCATTAAATTTGTTAAAAAATTAATAGAAGAAATACGGGCCAGACTACCGGATAACTTTGAAATGCTAAGCAAAATTAGTATAATAAATGTAAAAAATGTGTTATCTCATATAAAAGATGACATTATGCCGTTAGCCACACATGTCGAATCTAATATTGAAATTTTGTCAGGTATTGAAAATGGATGGCGAATGATCCACCTGATGAAATGGCAAAATGTCGAATCCACAATTGAATTCTGGATTGAAGTGAAATCATATAAGGATGCAACTGATTTAAACCCTTTTGAAGCTTTAGCTAATCTTGCCATTAAACTTTTGTCACTTCCTTATTCAAACGCTGAAGTTGAAAGGGTTTTTAGTGACATGAATCTTTACAAATCCAAAATAAGAAATCGAATGTCATTAAATTCAGTTAATGCTTTACTTAACATTAAAAATGGATTAAAAAGAGAAAATTGCTGTTGCGATGGATATGAAATACCGGATCAAGTAAATATTTTAATTAACAGTAATGATGTTTATAAAACATCGGAATTTGAAATTAAAACCGTTCTATGGCCAGATGATGATGAGGAAACAATAGACTTTAATTTAAGTATGTGATATTTTAAATTAAAAATTTAAAATGCTTTGTATATAATACAAAGAATATTTAACTGTAATGTTTTTTTAGTTTTATGTTATTGAATTTTATTTTTTGTTACTTTTTACAGTTTAAAACT
Source organism: Pollenia amentaria (assembly GCA_943735925.1). Lineage (NCBI taxonomy): Eukaryota > Metazoa > Arthropoda > Insecta > Diptera > Polleniidae > Pollenia > Pollenia amentaria. Next base: position 188,661,972 of record OX031008.1, on the reverse strand, counting down.
GTATTTGAATTATTAAAAAAAAATTATTTAAATAAATAAAAATCAAAAATAAAATTTTGAAAATCTAGTGCTTTTTTTTGAAAATTACGCGCTTTTTTATCGGTTCTGGTGCTTTTTGATATTTTAAAGTTGACAACCCTGGTATTCAATTTTATGTTTTATGTTTTTTTTTATATGTTTTTCGATTTTATTTATTTATTTAATAAAAATTTCAAATCCATTTGAATCTGGCGATTATGCTTGACATTTTGCCAATAAATATAAATGTGCAAATAAGTAGAAAACTATAAAAATCTGAACTGGTCTAAATCGAACTGTAGAGGAAAACAGCGAACAAACCGGTGACCGGTAAAATAAAATATTTGTTTACAAAACGCAAATATTTTTTTTCCGATTTTTTACTTGGTATCTGTGCTGGACATTTTGGAAATTCTATAACACCGGTACCAGACCATATGCGGCATGCGTATGAAGTTTTTAAAAGGTCGTTTTGTTATGCAAAAAAAAAAAAAAAAACAAGATTGAAGACAGAAAAATATAAAAACTATTCATCAAGTGTTGTACAACATGCAGGTGTGATAAAATGGCTAAACAAAAATGTTGCAAATAAAGCGGTTTTGCACATAATTGTATTTTTAATAATTAAGTGTTTATTTATGTTAAATATTAGAAAAATTTCAAAATCTCAAGCTCTAACACTTTGGCTTCATAGATTTCAGTTTCGTTTATTTCTTAAAATATGACATTTGTTTAAACGGAATATTTGAAATACTCGTACTTTAGATTTCTGTAGATTAAGGTTTCTCCTGTCTTTTGGGTTGTTTACAAAACAATTTAGTTTCGATTTAATTTGTTGCTATTTTAAAGTTGTTGTATTTTGATTTTAATTGAATTTATTAAAATTGTTTGGTTTTTACTTGTGATTAGGTTTTTTTCTTATGAAATTTATTTAGTTTTTTTGCTGGAGTGAACGAATAACTTATTATTTTCCAATCTTGATAAAATACAGTGTAACGAAAAATTTGAATTAAGATAAAATTTTAAGAGGATTAAAATTAATAATAAAAATGATTAAAATACAAAATATTGGGATTATTGAGTATTTTTAAAATGTAATAGAAAACAGTAAAAACAAGTTAGAGTGCTTTATTGATACCCTCCACCGACAGGAGTGGGCTCTATATGATAAATACATATATATTATTAAAGGTGCCCGTAGACGACATGTTTTTTACATCTGACTTGTCAACTTTTCCAAGTCATATGTAATTGTGAATGTCTGTCAAAATTGCTGTCCAAATACATAAGGTTAATAAGATTTGGTCACAAACGAACATGTAATTTGCTTCTGACATTGTCTATGTTTTTTCTCTGTAGTTATGAAATAAACCAAAGTAGTTCTCGGTTTCAAAATAGCGTGTTGCCCCACAAAAATTTTTATTTGCGCCGTAAAAAAGTTCAACCATCTAAACATTTTTTTCCTTTAAATTCGAATATACCAATTTAGGATATTATAATGATGCGTTTTTATTTATATATGTACATAATTTCTATTCAATGGTGAAATGATTATACATATATCGGTATTGTAAAATATTAACTTAAGCCAGCTAATGATTCCGTCAACAATGCACCACCGCTGCGGGTTTCTTCCCGGCATAGATCTCTGACACAGCTGATGTCAGACGGTTTGTCAGAAGAAAAAAGAGCACGCTCTAGTTCAAATTTTGTCAGATGACTTTGCGTCTGACTTGTACATATGCAATGTTTTAAAGGTAACACACGACATGTATGTATTTTGCAGTGGCAAATATGACAAGTCAGATGTAAAAAACATGTCGTGTACATGCAACTTAACCAAGCTTCACTAAAACGAACGTGAGCATTAAAATTAGTTGCGGCTTAGACCTGAATTAAATTATTGGCCGACAATAAGAAAATTTTATGCGTTTCTTGTTTGAACTTTGAACTGGCTTAAGTAAAATATCATGATCCGTAAAAGTTTTTGCCGAACTAAAATAATTTTTAGGAGGATAATTTGTATATGAAAGACTAACTTCTGGTATTACAAAAAATAAATTTTAATTCAGCAGTGTAATTAGTTTTAGCGTTAACAGTAAATTTCACAAATTTGCATGATAATTTTCCTGGCCATATGAATTTAAGTAAGAAATTTTACCGCAATATCTATATCTGTGATGGTTTTAGGCGAAATTTATTATTTGCTGAAAGTGAGCTTTATTTGGTTTTAGGCGCAATAAACTGTTTTCCGAGAGTAGGGTTAATATGGGGCCTAGGGTAAATTATGGACCAATCTTCATTTTAGTATGCTAGCGTTATTTATTGCGGTATTAGGCGTATTAAACGGTTTTCCGCGAGTTGGGTTTATATGGGGCGTATGGTCAATTATGGACCGATCGTCACGACATTTACCAGTATGATTTGCAGTCGTACAAAACGAATTCGTGCAAAATTGTATGTCATTCCGTGTATTTTTCCACCATTTACGTTAGTTTTTGTATCAAAATTATCAATTTTTTTAGGGTGGTGGTCCCACATTTTGATTCATAGTTCTGATCCTACTGAACCGATGTTGCTGGATTTCAATCCCAAACTGCATAAGATAACTACAAGCAATTTGAGATCGAGTTTGTTATTGTCTTTTGCGTTTTTCAAAAGTGAGCGTGTTTTCAACAGACGGACAGACGGACATGGCTAAAACGACTTAGAATTACTCAAGAAGCCAGAATATATATACTTTATGGGGTCTTAGATGTATAATAAAAAAGTTTCACGCGGAATGACAAACTGAGTTAGTATACTCTCATTCACCACAGTGGTGGTGGAGGGTATAAACAGAATATCAAAAATAAAGATTGAGAGTTTAGCACGTCATTAATAAATGAAATAATTAATAATAAATTTTGTATTCCCGAAAATAACTTTTGATAATAAATTTGCGTGTGCCCGGCAAATAAAAAACTGAAATGGCAAGTTGCTTTATTAAGCAATTTGTTTTTTTTTTAAATTTTGTTTTTTCCTTTTTACCCTCTTACAACTACAATTCGTGTTGAAAAACAACCACCCAATTGTAGAGGAATGTAAGAAAGATAAATTCACTGTTTATCGTTGTGGCTTTGTTGAAGCTTTGATATTGTTACAAGTAAGACCTGAGTGCTTAAAATTCTTATTGACTTTATGGTCTAATTTGTATAATATTTTTAGCTTTTCTAAAGTATTTGGAAAAAGTTTCCTGACGAGCTGGCCTAAGCAACCAGCGAAATGCGCATAGAAACTAGATTTCCCACAACAATAAATTTCAGTGTTTTAATCATAAATGAAAATTGGGAGTTTAGCACGTCATTAAAAAATGAATTAATTAATAATAAATTTTGTATTCCCGAAAATAACTTTTGAGAGTAAGATATTGATGGATTTTCATGAAGACAATTAATTTTTTTCGTTTAATTAGTTCTACCATGGGAAAGAAAAGGTAGACAGACATATTCACCGCTTTTATGAAAGTCGTTGGCACGTCAATGACTTCATTTCTTCCCTCCTTAAATCCCCCCATGTTTCTTCTTAAGGAGCGCACAGCAGGTCCGGTAGTGGCCTAGTTGTATATCGTACATATATGAGGTTGCATCTTTGATGCTTCGTCCTCCTTTCGACCTAACCTTACCTAACATCTCTTCGGCGTTAATTTGGTATTTTCTAAGAATGTTTTGTCGAAATAAACATTTCATAATTTTAGATGAGTACTAAACATTTTGATGGATTTTCTAACAATTTTGTTCTACTAACATGGCGGACTTTGAAAGGGGACTACTCAAATTGATGAAAAAGTCGTAGCGAGGACCCAAAAAACCATTTTTAAAAATAAAAAAGTTATTTTTCGAGGAAATTAGATTTCGACATAGATATTGCTAAACCCATCCAACAATCACTAAAGGCCTTATGACACTACACTTTTAATGCATTGTTCTAGTTTTGGTGAACAGTGCAAATATAATGTTTTTTTTTTTTTTTTTTTTTTTTTTTCAGTATTTATTTATTGAATCTTCATATATTAAATATAAACTAACAATAATTAATCAAATCTTATCCTAATATTTGATTTATGTCCTGCCAGTGCCGGACAAAAAAGATTTCGTCATCACGGTTTCTGTTCACATATGTAGGTGTTTACCGCTCATCTGATTGGGTGAGTGCTGCAGTGTCTCTTCTTCTTAGTCGAGTGTGGCCGCCATAATTTAAAATATTTCGTGCTATTGGATTTGGATGTAGTTCCAGCCTTTTTAAATATTTTACTGCATATTTCGTTATAGTAGTTTTTACTAATGGCACATTGAGATCCTTGTGGATATTTGAGTTTTTGACGTACCAGGGGGCGACTGTGATAATTCGAAGAAGTTTATTTTGGCGCCTTTGAATTTTTTCGATGTTAGAAGCCGAGGCAGTGCTCCATAACTGAATACCGTAGCACCAAATTGGCTTTAAGATAGAGTTGTAAAGTAGAAGTTTGCAATCGAGGCTGAGAACAGAATTTCTTCCAATAAGCCAATTTATTTGAATTGCTTTTAGTTTCATTTGAGTTAATTTAGCTTCTATATGCCATTTCCACGTTAAACGCCGATCTAGATGTATACCGAGGTATTTTACATGCGAGTGTTGGGGTATTATTTGATTATTGATTTTAATAGGGGGGGCATGTTTCCCGACGCAGTGTGAATGTTATATGTGCGCATTTTTGCTCATTGATCTTTATCCTCCATTGTTTTAACCACCTTTCCAGTTCAAATATGTGATCCTGTAAGTAACGAGATGCTTCTTGACAGTTTTCATGTACGCTTAGGAAAGCTGTGTCATCCGCAAATGTTGAGGTTTGTGTGTAGCTGTTTGTTGGCATGTCCGAAGTATAAATTAAGTATAATAGAGGGCCCAGGATGCTGCCTTGTGGGACTCCAGCGTTAACTGGCTGAGGAGAACTTCAAAAATCGCCTTCTTTTATAATAAATTGACGACCGACGAAGTAGCTTTCTAACAGCTTGTGTATGTTTGCTGGTAAGTTTTGCTGCAATTTCAGTAGTAAACCTTCATGCCAGACTTTATCAAAAGCTTGAGACACATCGATGAAGAGTGCTGAGCAATATTTTTTTTCTTCAAAGGCTTTTCTTATGATATTTACTATTCGATGAGTTTGTTCAATTGTGCTGTGCTTTCTTCTAAAACCGAATTGATGATTGGGAATACATCTGTTTTCATTTAAAATCGGCGTTAATTTTGACACTAGTAGTTTCTCAAAAAGCTTTGATATATTAGACAATAAGCTTATAGGTCTATATGACTCAACTTTTGTGGGATCCTTTCCTGGTTTAGGTATCATGGTAACTAAAGATACTTTCCACTCTTGTGGGTAGTATTCAAGGCGTAAAATAGCATTAAAAATTAGTAGAATAATTTTCTTTGCTATGCGGGGTAGCTCCAAAAGCATTTTGTTACTGATGTTATCAAAACCAGGGGCTTTCTTGGGGTTTAAATCATGAATAGCCTTTTCGATTTCTCTTATCTCAAATCTTAGTGGAACAGCTGATCTAACAACAACAGGTGGTAACTCGACCGCAGTATCGAAAGATGTATGAGGGGTAAATACGGTTTTCAAATGATTAACAAAAATATTTCCTTTTTCTATGTCATTTCGTGCCCAACTTCCATTTAAGTTTCTTAATGGCGGTTTAGAGATAACTGGTCTTTTTAGATTTCTAGCTGCACGCCATAATAAGTAGTCAGATTGAGGAGTTGCATCAAGTTCCTTAAGATATTTTTCCAGAGAAGCCGTTTTTTGAGACTGCAGTAAGTTTCTTAGCCTTTTTGTGCACTCTTTTAGTAAATTTTTAAGTTGAGGGGATCTGTGCAATTGCCACTCTCTTCGAGCTCTCCTTTTTTCAGTCAAGAGACGCTCGACATCTGTAGAATATATTTTAATATTTTTGATGTTTTTGCGGGCTATGCTAGAATGTTGAACAGCTAGTTTGAGATTATTGTCAAAATTTACAATAGATAGATTCACATTTTCCGGTGTTCTAAGCGGAATATTTTCAGTGCAGTGGGTACTGAGATATTTTTTATATTTTAACCAATTTATTTGTGTTGCTGACGTCACTAAGTAACCACACGGAGATACAATGCTATAGTAAGAAGTGTAGGTGTGTGATCAGAATTCTAAAGAAGCTTCAACATGAATCGTTTCTGCGGGGATGTTTTTAACCACGCCAAAATCGATGACATCTGGAATTTTTTGCTGATCAGTAGGCCAATAAGTTGGTTGTCCACTCGCGACCACATTTAAATCCATTGTATTGTACAAAACACGACCCTTTGGTGTTATGAGCCGTGACCCCCAGAAGGTATGTTTAGCGTTGTAATCGCCAGCGGCTAAGAAACAGGGTCCTAATGATTTAAAATATTTATAATATTGGCTTTCTGTTATTGAAAATCTAGGTGAAGAGTATAATGATGAAAGTACTAAGTTTCGATTTAGCTCTTCAACACAAATGTTCGTTGCTTGCAGATAATCTTCACGATAATCACACATTAAGTAGTGTTTGATTCGGGCTTTTATCAAAATAGCAGAGCCTCCACAAGCTCTATCTCGAGGGTAATAGAAAAATAATGTAATAGCAAATATAATGTAATAGAAAAATTTACCAAGTGCAAAGAGTTCAGCTGTATTAAGATAAATAGCAAACTGTCAAAAATTATACTAAAGTTATCGATAAAAAATGAAGTTATGTCAAAAACAATGTAAAATTGTTCAATTTAAAATTGACATTTCAAGCTTGAAATATTAAAAGTGTTGCTGAATCAGCGGTTAATATGGAAATTCAGCGATTAACCGCTTTTTGTTTGTTTTGTTTTTATGTTTCCTATAAACGAAAAGTTGACAACATTTAATAAAATGAAAAAAATCAAAACAAAAGAAAAACTAAAAAAAAATTTCTTTTACATTTTTTATAGTTTGCTCTTTTCAACATTTACTGTTTCTTTCCATCAATTCTATATCAATTAAATGAATAAAAAATGTAGTGTCATAAGGGCTTAAGTCGAACCTTTGATATTAAATGACACTATCATTTGATACCAAATACAATCCTCAAACCATTTTTAAATGCTTGATATGAACATTATAATTCAAATTAATAATGATTTGAATATAATCATTTGGCGAACAATGTTTTATCAATTTGATATCAAATTGTTATCAAATGTGATTCTTTAATCAAAAACAAAATTTGGCGGCACTAAATCGAAAAATAAAAAAAAGAAATGGCGATTATAGTTTAATGTGTTTTACAATTAAAGAAAACTTTATTATCAAAGTGGTTTTTGGGAATACCATTATTTATTAAAAGATTTGATTTGTTGTGCTTTATTCTCTATTTAAAATTTATTATTGGAGGATAAGCTGTTTCTATGCGCATTTCACTGGTTGCTTAGGCCAGATCATCAGGAAACGTTTTTCCCAAAATTTTTTTTTTTTTAGAAAAGCCAAAAATATCAGTAAATAAAACTACAGAGGGAATGAGAATAACAAACACTCAAAAATTCTAATTTGCAACGCTATCAAAGCTTAAACAAAATTCCAACAATAAATCAGTGTTTATTTTTTCTTGCAGTCAGTGCAACCTGTCAGTGAAAATCTGGGTTCAGTTCCCAGCTCAGTCAGGAATGAAAAATTATCAATAAATTTTAATTTATTTCATGTTGTAAAGTTCCTTTCTTCATAAAAATAATTTAAAGAAAATTAAATTCATTGAACTTAAGCCTGATTAAATTTCGAAAGTTATAATTTTCATTAATTTTTGCAATTTGACTTTTAAAGTGACAAAGTGCACATACATGTTTGTTGTTCTACACCTGGTTAAATTGTGATTTTCGGAAGTAAAAATGCGATTTTTTAAACTTCACTTAATTTGATAAAATAGTTTTTAGATGGTTAAAAGTGTAAAATGTTCCCAAAAATATCTGTTGCTTTATTTTTTAATTTTTTTTTAACTGTCCCGGTTTTTTTTATTACTATATTTAGAAGCAATTTTTGCAATTTTTTCACTTAAATAAATTAAAGGCATGTGTAGTACTGTAATATGTATATCTGTGGTCACAAGCGATAACAGCTTAAGTAGACTTAAGAAACAATTGAGTTTATATCTGTTTTTATTAAATATTTGTGAAATAAATATAACTTTCGTTTTAAGTCTTTTATCTTAGCATTGTGGGGATAGGAATTTTTAATTCTGAATTACTTTTTTTCAAATGCAATTAATTTTCAAGAAACGCAAGGATAAATATAACGTACATATTCCCAAAAACTATTTCGACTTAAGCGGTTATTGCTTGTAAGAACAGATATAATGCTTACGTACGGAGATCATCCTTTCCGTATTATACAACGCAGTACTGTTTTTAGAGCTTTTTTTTGTTAAATAAATGTTCTGTATTTGTACTGTATTTATTAAAATAACTTAAAGAAAACTTAAATTTCAAACGTATTTTTTAAAACTAAATTTCTAAACAATTTTTTCTTAAAATATTTAGATTTCAGATCCAATTTAGTTGTTATGATTTTTTTTTAAACTAAAAAAAAAATCACATATATAATTTAGGACACAGTTGTGTGTAATTTCCGGATTCTTCCTTAACAACACTGATTACTATCGATATGGGCCAAAGTTTTTAAAGTTTTTTTTAAATAAATTTCGAATTCCATGTTCTAAATATAAGAATTGAATGACCATGTTTCAAAACGGATTTAAAGTAAGGACGGGACATTTTCTTCAACTCTACATATGTCTAATTGCACGATGTTAGAATTTTAAGGAATTATGCAATATATGTACACTATATATACACTAAAACATATATATACGAACAAGGACAACAATTTATAGCCAATTTTGCTATATGATTGTTTGGATCATGTACCTAAGGATCTAGTCTCCAAAACTACAAAAGCAGATTTTAATAAAAATCAGCAGTATACAAAGAGATCCCCCAGCAGGCCGAACTTCACGCTAGGTACAGGGCAAAAATCAACCGACTATCTTAGGATTTCCTTTTTTTTTAGATATAAACCACAAATCGCCTTACCCAATATGTTCAGCTGCGATCTGTTGTAAAAATATTAATTCTTAGCCAAAGGCAATATTGAGGTATGTGGTGCAACACTAAAATATAAGAGCTCTTTAGGACGCATATGTATATACAGTATATACATTCCCCCGTGGAAGCGATTTCTATACATATTGTAACAAACCGCCAAAAAATAGGTTTCACTAGAAACCAATGTCGTTAGAAATCTCAAAAAGAGTTTAGTTTTTATAAAATAACCAAAACCTTGGGAGTTAAAAATTAGTAGGGCAGGACTGCGGGAGCCGTTGAGTTGCTAGCAACTGTCGGGTCGGGGTGGTTCGGTCCTTCCCTAGCTAATCTCAGGATTCTATACAAATATTTATTGTACACGCAGAGAAAAATATGTTTAAATATGGTTACCTCCAACAAAACTGTTTTTAAAGAACATTTTAAACATAATATGGTTAAATTATTGTCACCGACAACCTTTTTATTGTTAAATAAGTCCTCCATCAAGAAACCACAGCCATATTATGGTTGCCTCTAAACATGTTATGGTTAAATATGACAATAATTTGTTTTTAAATTAACAATAGCATTTTCCTCTTTTTCAAGAGCAACATTCTATGGTTGAAAATCAACCATGCTATTATAAATGTTAAACATATTTTAGTTATTATTAACCAAAACATGTTCGGAGGCAACCATAATATGGTTGTGCCTTCTTGATGGAGGATTGATTTAACCATAATATGGTTGTCGATGAAAATAATATGGTTAAAGTAACCATAGTATGTTTACAATTTAATTTAAAAATAGTTTTGTTGGAGGTGACCATATATAAACATATTTTTTCTCTGGGTGTAGACTCCCTATTTTTACGGACTACGGTGAAAGAACCAGACTGACTAGATTATCTCTATTAAATATAATTCTGCCCTACATCTATCCGTATTGCAATTAATAAATTCTAAGGGTGTTAGTCGATGTCGAAACAAAAGATGTTCTAGAGATTTGGCTTCACAACCCTCACAAACCATAGTTTCCTGGCCTATCATTAAGGAAACCCCGAACTTTTTTATAATTACTATCGCATTAAACTTTTAAATCCATCAAAAGAAAACACCCTGCGAGATCAACTTAGAATTTCATGATACCAATAAATAAAACTAGTATAATAATGAATTTAATAAAACTAGTATAATTATGAATATATAATAAAATCCAAATTTACCATAAACTTATCTATCAATAGCGAATTATTTTAAAAGGATTCATTTTCAAAAAAAAAAAAAAAAAAAAAATTCGTTAAACAAAGTTAGGTGAAAATTTATGATTCAGGAAAGTTTGATAATTTATAATTGCTCCATAAACGGTTAATTGGTTTGGCAATGCACAATCTTTTAAAGAAAAAATAATCAAAAATTCGCGTAAGTTATTTCTAGTATTAAAACCCCCAAAATTGGACCAACTTTCAATACAGTAATACAGGTTTTTTTTTTTTTTTCTTAAAGGCGTTTTGAAGTGCTGCTTTTTACTAGACCTAGGGTGAATTGTAGAGCGGTTAGAGCTGAAATGGACCACATTTTACCACAGTATCCATATTTATTACAGTATTAGGCGTAGTTACATGATTTCCTATAGTAAGCTTGATATGGAATCTATATTAAATTGTGGGGCCGATCTTCACCAATTTTACTGTGTGACTTGTAGTTTGATGAAACTATGACAAATCAAATTTTACTGCAATTGCGTTATTCGTTACGCTTTTAGGCGTACTAAAGTTTTTTCTTCAAGTGGATTTAATATGGGTCCGATGATAAATCCTGAACCGATTATCACGAAATTTAGCAATGTGTGTCATTTAATCAAAGAAACGAGTTCCCGCGAAATAAAATAATACTGGTTCATTTTGTCAACAATTTTCGTTCGATTTTGTGCAAAGATATCATCTGTTTAAGGTTGGTTGGTTCACCTGAATTTATAAATCTTTTTCTATTGTGTCGACTGTGTAGAACGATGAGAAATAAATAGCCAACACCATCAGCAATGGTTAAATTTCAGAAGGGGGGAGCGGTTTCTGCATAAATAATACAAGTAATAGAAAGAAGACCAATTTTTAAACATTTTATATGCTATCACTTTGCCGCAAACTGAAATGCCCTCATACGACTTCTCACAAATAACATATTTGTCAGAATCCGTAGAAAATTTGTTGACAAGCAAAATATGGGATATAGACGATCTGCTATTCTATTCAATTTAAAGTTCTACTTATTATTTCTTACTAAAATCGTTCGGTTTTGTTTATTCAAGTTTACTCCAGGTGGAAATGAAAATTTCATTAAAGTTCATCTTCCTTCATCACAATGGTGTCCAATAATTTGAAAACGATTTTCCAAGTTCTTTCCCAAAATGTTCACAATTTCGTAACACTGTAGCGCCATAATCAACAAAGTTGTACTCTATTTATTCAAGGTTACCAACATTATCTTGATCGGTTTGGCTGTGATTTCAATTGAATAAAAGTTAAACATTCGATTGCCGTGTGGCTTTGGCTGCCGATCTGACTGTGACTCTTTAAACCTTAAACAGTGTTACTTGCAGTCCTATATGGCAACAAACGGTGGCAGATAGTTGGCAATGTTTTCGTAACTGTTTGTTAACTGTAAGACCAGAAAACAACAAAAATATTATTACAACAATTGCAACGAAATAAATCTACAATAAAAGCATTTTTGTACTTGTATACTTCTTCTTTAGCTTTCTACAAAAATTTACAATTGTCTTTTTTATAAGATCAATGCCTTGTCTGGACTAACGTCAAACAAAAAAAAACTTTCCATTTCTAAAAAGACAACGACATCGTGGCTTGCAGCAAATGAAAATACGAAAATCGAAAACAAACAACAACAATAACAGAAAAAAAATTTCATTATACAAAGGCAGGATAAAAAAGCGACAGTCAAAAATCCAAACCTAAACTAGTGAGCGAGCAAGTGAGTGAGTGGAACCGAAAATTAAAGCACAACAAAATGAAATTCACTAACCAGCTTAGTTTTATTAACTAAAAACGAAAGGAATGTAATCATGGATGGTCGTCGTTTTTGCACAGTGGGGATTTTCAGAAAAATTTTGGATGAAATTCGCAGTTTCTAAAAGGGTTAATCGATTTAAAAAAATCTCTTATAGCATAAGGTGAATTTTGTTCCTTACTGTATTAAAATCGTAAGCCCTGGAAAATACAAATTTTAAAATGGCAAGCATACCATTTTCGTGAGTCTGTTGCTGCTAATACGCCATAATTAAGGCGATTCTTTGCACCCCGAACCCCGAGACAAAACTTTATTTCGCCTTTATTTTCTTAATATTGGTTAAAAAAAAACCTATGATGCAATTCTTAAAAAACAACAGTAGTGTAAGCAGTTGAGCAACGGTTAAAATGTTGAATTTTATTATAAAGTGATCTTAAAAATATCGAATTCGATAGTTGTAGATAAATATCGATGTATCGATATATCGGTATTTTTAATATCGGCGATATATATCGATTATAATTTTTTTAAATATCGATATTTTGATATATTGATATTTATTGCCCTTCTCTAACCTTAATACGTTCGACACATCGATATATCGATATTTTTAATTAATAAATATCGATACTCTTAAAAAATATCGATACGATATGTATCGATATATTTTTTCAATTTGCCCTTCCCTACTTTGAGTTTGCAGATAGATATTTAAAACAGAAAAGCCAGAATTTCCAAAATATTTGGTATTAAAAAAAAAAATAAACATTTATCAAAATATGCTTCAAAAAGGTGAAATATGCTCTATAAACTTTAAAAGTACTGCAAAAATGCTCTTTTTTACTAGAATATCGAAAAAATAATATGCTGCAAAGGTAAAATATGCAAAAAATGCACTAACAAATCTATGCCAAAGTTCATAACAAGTTCTAAAACGAAATATATGGTCTCTGCATTCATTGGTAGCCCAAAAAACAACACGAAATTGCATAGTTACGGCATAGGTACGAATAACTTTCAAATTACATTAAAATAAATAAAATAGCATTGTTTTGCATTGAGCATATTCCCGATGTACTCTAATGTAAGACTTGTTGGTCTGAACCCTTATAGATATGTACATATCTATGTTTTTTATAGAGGTATACAACTTTAAATTGGCAAAACATTTTTAACTGGCGGACATTTTGTCAGCTGTTAAGTGATTTATGTTTAGTTTGGTTTGGCATTGCAATATGAATAGACTGACTCCTGTACAACGCTTCCAAATTGTGCAAATTTATTTTGAAAATCATTGTTCTGTTCGAAAAACACCCTGTATGCATGTATATGCCAAGATTAAAATTTAAAGACCACTGCTAGTTATTGTTATGAAAAGATATTTTTCGTTTTTTAAATCCCACTGTGCGTCGTCATCGCTGTTGTCGTTCGGTGGTTTATTATCTTTATGTAGTGGCACAGTATTATACTAAAACTACACTGCTCCTACTCATTCATGATGCATGATCGCATAGATCATTTGCATGATTTTGCCTGTGTTCCAACTCTGGCCTGGAATCTGTTATAAAAGACTAGGTCTCCAATTGGCGAGCTGTTAATCAAAGCCAACTAAAGGTTTCTGGATAGGAGCTTTTAAAAGTACAAGCAGATTAAAAGAACTTAGTAAATAAAAACCACAAACTTTCGCAACGCCCTGTCTTTGGCACTTACTTACATATGAGCTGAAAAGGAGTATTCACATTATAAATGCTTTTTGCGCTATTAATTAAAATGAAATCAAAAGTTGAGAAAAAAATTGTTTTAAATAAAGTTTTTACTTCATTCGGTATATGTATGTACTGTTATCTGACAACTTGATATACATAAATGCACAGATTTGTCTCGTTTTATGCACAGACATGTGATTTTTTCCGTTTTCCATGGCTTTTGCTATTGTTGCTCTTAAAAAACCCAAAAGGCAATGAAAGTGGTATTGACAACAATTCATTTTTTCTCTCCTTCCTTTTTTGTAAATGTCTGTATTTGGTTGGGGGTGTCAGTCACCCATGTCAGTTAAAAAATATACTTTGATAAGATGCTGATTTAAGATCAACGAGGATGATTGAATGAGCGCATACCAGCCAAAGCAAACCGAGCCAAATAAAGAAAGAAAACCGATAAGAAAAAAAAAAAAATAAACGTAATAAAATTTAAAGTGATTTTAATAGATGATGCCATTATTGCTGGTGATGGTGTTTAATCTTTCTAACAATGTTGTTTTAACTGCTCGTATCGTTATCATTTTTCTTTTTCTTTCAATTTGCAATTATTATTTTCCTGTGTCTGGTTTTCTGGTAAAAATATTGAGCTTTTTAATCAAGCATATGGGCAGTACTAATTCGTTGAATTGTTTCTAACAGAGTTTTACGAGGTAGTGACTTACGGGCATTTAATGTTCATTAATTGTTTACAATAAGCAAAGGAAGAAGCTAATAAGGCTGCACAGTGGGGGAGTTTTACATCAAATTTTGGTTTTCCTTATTATTATTAAAAATCTTGATTTTTTTTAGATAAATAATATTCTGCAATTCGTTTTCTGAATTATTTTTAAGCTACTTATGCCCAATTTATTAATAAGTTTTTTTTTCTATTTTGTCACATTTTTACATAAATATTTTTCCCTTCCTGCATTATCAAGTTAATTTTATATACTCTTCAACATAGGTCGAATGCATTTTGACATCAGTACTATGACAATTGTCTTTGTTTTTGACCCCATGGCACTTGTCATCATTGTGATGAAAAGTGCCATTCTTTTTCGAAACATGCACCTATGTAAAAGTAGAAAGTTAACCTACTTGCATGCGTTGATACGTGTATGCATTCTACGCGTTTTGCTGTGCAACTTGTCACATGAAATATCACTGATTCTACTTTCTGACAGATGCAAAAAAAGAATGCATGGCATGGACCTTTAGCTTTAACATAACTTGGCCAAATTGTCATCAGGGTCAAAAATTCAAATAATGTCATCAATGGGATGATACATCAGTATCACAGAAATGATGAATCGGGGCCAGTTTGATGATGCGATGACTTAGTAACATCGTAGAGAAATCTCATTAGGCAAAGACATACTGCTATTAAATTGAGTCATTGGTATTGACTTAAGCCGAAGTTAGAGAATATTATTATTTACTTTCTCGTAACACATGCGTGTTTCACTTTTGTTGTATTCCACCCATTCTTTACAGAAGAGCTCTCAATTATAAAACACCAGCAGTATGCCCAATATGGTTTTCATGGTGTGGTTGTATGTTTAAAGTATAAACATTTTATGTATTAAAATAAATAATTTGAAAAAATTGAATATGAGAATTTTTGCTTCTCATTTTACTTTTTAAACATGAAAATAATGTTAATAATGCACATAATGTGGCATCGAATTGATGTCACTGAAGTCATAGCATAGATGGCGCATATAGTATGACAACATTTTATTATGACGTTCGTCATTGGATTGATGTTACTTTTTGCCTCATTGATGCCATTTGTAATAAAATTGATGTCACAATTCTGTTGTTAGGGCATCATCAATATGGAGATGCATTTTTCCATGAGTGTATATATAGGTTTGTCATTCCGTTTGTCATGTCTACAATATTGATGTTTGACCCTATAAAGTATCCTTATTCTTGGTCCTTATGAGCATCGAAGTTGATTGAACGATGTCCATATGCCCGTCTATGCGTCTATCCGTGTGTGTGTTGAAATGGGGTTTCCTAAGACCACTGAAAGGATGGGGGCTATAGGTTATTATATATTTATGTCACATATACTCAGCTCAAGCGTGCTATTGAAAATCAGCCAGATCAGTCCTTAAATGGCTGAGATATGGGCAAAAAACCTCAGCTGCCTCTTATTTTAACCAAAAATCCCTTGTTGCTGCTGTTTTTTGTATATCTGAAGAACGGCAAGAGCCAAAGTTTTTTGAATTAGGTAGAAATATCTTGGATTTTTTTTAGTTATTTCACTATTGACGTAAATGAGTGATATTTTGAGCCGATTTAAAATTCGTTTTATACTCGCAATTAAAATAGTTTCCCCGATTAGTACAGATTTGTTAAAGCTAATTTCTGTGGTCAAAGTGCTACATTTTGCATAAGGTTTTTATAAGTATTAAGCTTTTTAGAATATAATGTAGTATTATTAATTTTTTTCTGCTAAAAACAACTTAAGTTAACTGTTTAATAAAATATTTTGCTATTATAACAATTTATGTCGACATACATCGCCAAAAATTGTAAAATTGCTGAATATGTTTCCAAATAAAAAGCACATGTGATGTTATGTTGTTATTCGTGCAAAAAATATGAAAGTATTTTTTGAAAATTTTTCTATTAATAACAACTAAAGTCGTAAAAATAACAACGTAAGTCGTCATGTGTGATTAAAATAATAACATTTATTTTCACAAAAAAGAACTTATGTGGAGATATGATGTTATATTGCACACACTTAATGAGTCAATCAAACATATGCATTTTTAATCCTTTTACAGATTGTGATCCTGTGAGGATTTTTTCATGAAAACTATGTATAATACGTAGAAAGTCACTGTTAAGAGGATAGCAAAGAAAAAAGTTTAAAAAAGCATCTACAGAAGCCGCAGTTGAAAAAAATAATTGTTTTTGCTCTCCTGAAAAGTTTGGTTTTATAACTTACGCGATTATTCGTGAAAACCACAGATTTTTGATTTTGACGTTTTAGTTTTCGAGGTTTATTATCAATTTATACGTGAATTGTCGATTTTTTAAATATTTTCCGCTTCCATATTAATTTTTATGTATTTTGTGCAATTTCAGTCTGTTAATTATTGCATTATTTTGATTCAACTTTTATGTCTTTTTATTGAAGTTTTTAATCTTTCTTTAATTTGTTAAACCAAAACAAAAAAATTTTTTTTTTTGTTTTAAATTAAATTTTCTATGCGAAGGTTAACGTTCGAAATCGATGGACAGCCAGTTAGTTTCATTTCCGATTTTCATTTATTTTTTCTTAATTTTACTACGTTTTCTGTTTTAATTATTTTAATTTTTTTCCTTTATTTTAATTTTTTCGATCAATTTAAAATGTTTTTAATTGGAGGATTTTAACGATTTTTCTTAATTTAATTTATTATTTTTTTGTTTGATTTATAAATAAAAATTTATTAACTGCTTGTTTTCCAAACTAAATGAAAAATTTTCATTAAGAAATTTATATTGATAACAAAAACAAATTTGATTTTTTTTATTGTTTCAATATATTTTCCTAAGCGAAAATTGTTATTATATTTTGAAAAACAGGCAGTTAATGTTGGTAATTTTTGCCTATTAGTTTTCGATTTGGGAGTAGTTTGTTTTTTTTTATTTTAATTCCTTTGTTTTATTTTTTGCTTAAATCGCAAATTTTTAAATATTTTTGTGATTTTTTTTATAAACAAGCAAAATCGTTGTGAATCGTTATAATTTTTTTTTCTCATTAACTCATTGGGCACGAGCTTGACGATTCGATGAAAGATCACCAGATTGAGAAGAAATTTAATTTCAAACTTTTGTCAGTTTATCTCAGCGTTGCCGATTAAGACAAACAATATTTTTCTTGGACTAGTTTTGGACCATAAACTTTTTGTGTAATTTCGCCTCAAATTTATTTTATATGCAGGTAAGTTTTTAAATATAAAAATATTTCCTTCCGTTAATAAAGGGTGGTTAAATTTTAAGGTCCGATGTTGATTTTGAATAAAACACAAATTATTTAGGAGATTATTGTCATTTCTGTTTATTATGATAATATTGGTATGGTTCAATTATGTATGGAACAAAATATCGGCCAAATGGCCGCCGCGACTTCGGCGGCACACCTCCATTCGATGGTCCAAATTTTCGATGACGCTGAGGCATAATTGAAGATCTATGCCGTTAATGTGCCGAATTATCTCAGCCTTTAGCTTTTGAATTGTTGCTGGCTTATCAATGTACACCTTTTCTTTGAAATAACCCCAAAGAAAGAAGTGCAACGGTGTCAAATCACATGTTCTTGGCGGCCAATTGACATCGCCACGACGTGAGACAACACGGCCATTGAGTTTGTCGTGTAAAAGAGCCTTTGTTTCATTAGCTCTGTGGCAAATAGCACCTTCCTGTTAAAACCACATATCGTCCACATCCATATCTTCCGATTTGGGCCAAAAAAAGTTCGTTATGATCTCACGATAGCGAACAGTAACTGCCTGACCGGCAGGGCTGCCAGAATTGACGATTTATCGTCATTTTGACGATTTTTGGTTCCGAAATTAGCAAAGTGCCGATTTGCTGATTTTTTACTAAAAAGTGACGATTTATTCAGTCTTCAATATAAGACAATTTTAAATCTTTTGATGTTTGTTATTAGACAGCACAGAAAAAAAAATTTTGTTCTTTTCCATAAAAAATTTTATGGGCAAAAGCTAAATTTTGAGTCAATTCAATTTAAGTAAAAAATCGTACCAAAACCTTGATTTTGAGATAGAGAGTTCACTCGTGTAGGGGAGCAGATGAAGTTATGGACTGTTTTGGATCATTTTTAACATATAATACTCAATATATATGAAACATTTTTAAGCCAAATGCTATCATCCTAGCTTATATGGGTGCCAAAATTATAATTTCGTGAAGAAAGAATATTTCAGGTAAAAAAGAAAAAATAATAACAAATTTAAAGAAGATTTAAAGAAGTTAAGGTTTACAGGTGAAAATGAGAGATTTGTGGGGATAAATAACAGGCAGTCGTGGTTTTTTGTTCATATCTTATAAATGTATAGCAATGTTTATATACGAGTCTTCGGAAATCCCATTTCAACAAACACATGATTAGATTAACATCTTTAAACCAACTTTGCTATTCATAAGAACTCAGAATATACATATATACTTTATAGGGCCTAACATTAGTATTGTAGCAATTACAAAAGGAAGTACAAACTTATATAAAAACGAACTTGTATATATACCCTCTGTCGTGAACGGTATTTGAAATTTTTTTGAAAATGGCCCGATTGAAAGTATCTTTTATTCTTAAGGCTTGCAAAAAAAACCTAAGATTATTATAAAATATTAATTTAAGGTTTACAAAACAAATTTTTTATGAAAATTTTCCTTAACAAAAGTTTGTTAAATTTAACAAACAATTTCATAAACATGCGGGGATATACATATGTATGTATATCATATGTTTTTTGTTTGCTTGTTTTTAAATAAAAACCGAACAAACTTTGTTTAAAATCTAAGTTTAATTTGTCCGATTTTTTTGACGATTTTTTAAACAGAAAAAGATGATTTTTTTTATTATTTCTCAGGAAATTGACGATTTTTTCACAATTTTATCTGGCAGCCCTGCTGACCGGCCTCATTTTGGAAAAAATGATTTTCACGATGTGCATTTTGATTTCAAAGCCCATTTTCATAATAAGCCTGAATAACTTTAACGCGTTGCTCGATTGTGTATCTTTTCATGGTTCAAATTGAGTTAGTCTAAACTTGGGAAATGTCAAATAAAATGCAGAAAAAAACTTGACGTTTAGGTGTGGTTAACATTCAACATCGGCCCTTAAAATTTAACCACCCTTTATATAACCAAACAGTTGTATATTCTTTCTTTATTTTGATATTTTCGATGTTTAAACTTTTGACATAAAAAAACTGTCCGAAGCTCACCAAAATTCTGTTTCTTAACTTAAAAATCTGTAAGAACTTTCGTTCTTATTCTGTCATTTTTGAACTGATCAGTGAAAAAAATTTTCATCAAACTAAAATTAACAAAAACTGGCATGAGGGATTAAATTGTCGTATGGTGAAAATTTTTTTTTTAATGACTGGTGTTTAAAAATCTGCCAATGGTGGTGCCTTTTGGACGATGTGATAAAATTTTGTAATACATTGCGGTTTTAACAAGATGATACCACATCACACACTCCAGGGGTCTCAATGGCAAACGCATTAATTCACACATTCACATTTAATAAAAAGTGCATCTTAAAAAGCCAAGTTTTTCCCTACCCGTCGTATTGGAAGAACAGAAGATATTGCTGACTCGAAACATTGGATACTAATGTATTTACGAAATTTCGTTTTAAAATACAAAACTTTAAATTCGCTAAAGATCTAAGAAACCATAAATCTATTTATACTTATATACCGCAAGTATGTGTGTTTTTTTAACTGTGGGTGGCCGCCTGCCTTCCTCATGTTTCTCTGCTGGGTTATTGTTGTTATCCTAATCTTAAAATATTTACAGCAGTTGTTATTGTTTCTATAATTGACTTTTACTTAATTGATCACTCGTCAGCAAATAGTGATCCCTCTGCAAATAAATCTCCCCACAAAAGTTACATTTTAACTTTTGTTTTTTTTTTGTGTTGTATCAAAAATTGTCTGTATGAGTTTTTTTGGCTGTTAATGCCAAATGGCTGTTTCTAACTATCATCTCACTAAACCACCTCTCGATTCCAAAAACAAATTACAAATGTCAGTAGTTAGTACCATTACATGGTATGGAGCATAGAAAACGACAAGAACAGAAAGAGGGGAAAAAACTAACTTATCTGTAAAAAAAAATTTACTTACCCCATGATTGTGCTATTAAAAAAATTGTTTTCGGTTGTTGTAATTTCACACAAAATAAATTTTGCGAAATATTTTTTTATTTTACATCTCTCTCTCTTTCTATTCTCGTCCTCTTCTATGGTATGGGGTTGCTGTGGCAGTGCGTCTTTTTTATGTGTCGTTGTGGTTTTGCTACAAAAAAAAAGTGAAGGTAAAGATGGTGTATGCAGCACTGCACTGCTCTTGTACACTCTCCAATATTCATTAGTTTAATAAGACTCTGGCCAAAAACATTCAACATAAATAATAATTTTCTAAATCGTCTAGTGTCATGGTCTGACTTAACAGTTTAACCATTTTTTTTTCTTCTTATTTTTATTTTTGGGAAACAATTTATAAAAATAAATAGTAAGTAAGAAAAACATCGGAGTAAAAATATTTTCAAAATTAATGCCGGCAGCGATTTTTTTTCGCGGACACTGCTTTGGCACTCCAGCAGACATTAACAATCTTAAATGAATGGTTATTACATCTGATATGTAATTGAATAAATAATTATTGACATAATAAATATGAATAAATTGCAATTTATTATTAACTTTATTTTAGATTTAAATGTTTTAATAATCATAAATATTTTCATAATTGGGGTAAAACCAATGATTTTGAAATGTGTTTTTTTTTACATATTTATATGGCATTAAACTTGTAATTGTAATTAAAATTTATTACATCATATAAATAATTCAACTCATATATTTTTTTTTTTTACTTTTTTTACAAAAAAAAACATACAAAATTTCAAAAATATTTTTAATTTTAATTTTCAAAATATTTATTTCTTTATTAAATGTTACAGACATTCTTAAAACTGCTCTGGAGGGGAAAGCATCTCGCGCGTAGTTGTTATTACCTTTTTAAAGTCAAACAGGAAGTTCGCTCAAATCGAGAAAAAAGGCGGAAAAAATTTATTAGATGTCAAAGGCTATAAAATCAAATAACTCTACCAATTTCTAATAAAAAACGTCCAAAATTCCATAATCACAAAAGTGTTTTAAAGTTAAAATTGCAAAAGTTTTGCAAAGTTTTTTGAATAAAATCAAAAGCTTATGGCTTGTTTTGTTTTCAACTGCGTTTGTTGTATGTCTAGATTAAATTAGAAGCATAGCTGCATATGATTTAAAAAAAAAAACACAAAAATTTTGAAATTTGCTAAAAAATCATTTTTTTGAAAAAAAAAAAAAAAAAAAACAAAAAAATATTAACCTTTCAACTCTTTAAGACCGTAATGCATCGATTGTACGGGTGAATTTCAGTCTCAATATTTTCGCTTCTATTTGACTAATGTTAAATAGACCGGCATACATCGATTGCGCTGATTGTTCTTTATGTTTGTTGGTCACATTATTCCGCTATTCGCTATTCGCTTAACCGTTACTTGAATTATTGCGAAATTCTCGTGGCACATTTCAGTTTTGTCAAAATGAGCCGCAGAAGTAACTTGTGTTTTCATTTACAAAAGTACTAATCGGTAACAAATAGTGAAATGGGCATATTTTAACTGAACAAAATAGTGAATTTTAATAATTCAAGCCAATTGAAGTCATTTGATGCAATAAAAATGCGTTTTGGCAAACAATTTTAACGAGATGCATCAATTGTGCGTGTCCTGAAAATCTTTGAAGGATATAAAAATGGTAAAACCTAAACATTGATTATATTTTCATACGATATAGAGACCATATATTCCAAAAATTATGACAAAATTCCCAATAGTTTAGCGTCAGGTCTGAAAGGAAATTTTATTGCGGAATTTTGGTTTTTTTTAATTTATTCAATCAACGAAACCTTCTTTGAGTTACGCGAATATATGTCATGCAACCTCCTCCATTTTCGAAAAAAAACGGTATATCTCGAAAACAAGAGCTAACCTAAAAAAAAAAAACGGTTCGAGCCACTGGATTCAGTGTACCCGACATTAGGTTAAAACGCCAGGTGCCCGCTTGTCTCAAAAAAGGTGTCAAATTCTAGCACAGTGTTATTGAAGTAAAAACCTGGAAAATACCCGTTTGTATCTCGGAAATATGGTTTTACTTTAAAATCGATGATAATTGCAGCAGTTTTACAGGGTTATAAATTATATAAAGCTGGCCTAAGGATGCAAAATCAAAGCAGTCCAAAAACCCCAGTGTTCCAAGGAGCCAACGAGTGGATCAAAATAGTTTAAGAGTAATTAGGATGAATATCCACTGTCCTAAGTAGGTCTTACCCTATTGCGATCCCATGACCGCGATGATTTTTGCCTTTTTATATGCACAATACACACATACACTACTAAAAACTGTCGTATAGCAAACGTATGGTATCGACTCTGGGTAATTCTATTATAAATAACTTCATTTTTGACAATTAGATGGCGTCCTACCAACCATTAAATTCAAACTTAAGCCTGGTACTCTGTTCAACATTTCACGTGAAATGCTGTCAAAACTCATATGAAAAAAACTTGTGCGGAATTTCTATGAAATAATGTTGATAGAGTTGTACTCTGTTTAATTTGTGAAAAAGTTGCGAAATGTTTCTGGCAACATTTTTTTACAACTGCGAAATAATATAAGCTGCACTTATTTCACGTGAAATTTTAAGCAAATGAAAAAAGTTTAAACTTAATATTAAAATGAGAACTGAAAACTTAAATAACACAACCGGTAACAGTCTTTCATCCATATTTACTTCATTTTTTATTTAAAAAAATAATTTTTAGTAAAATACATGTGGGTTCTGTTTACATATGCAAAACAATGTCGCATACTTTGAAGGATTAAAAACGTCAAATGTTGCAAACTCTCGAGATAGATAACATTGATACATGTAAAATTTTTCGCATGAAGTAATAGATGTTGCTTAACATTTTTCACAAATTGGAACAGAGTACTAGGCTTTACAAACTAAATAGATTTACATACATCTTTAATTAATTATGATTAAATAAACTAAACTACACAAATAAACAAATAAAAAAAGAAATAAAATAAAATGACTTCATGTGTGATTCAAAACGAAACACTGATTGACTGATTGTTCGTCACAATGTGTGTGTTCTATTTATGGACGTTTTTTCCTTTACTTAAAAATGAGGTACCTTCACTTAATTGTAAATAAAAGCGAAAAGCGTTCATCGATTTTTATGATCTTTGTCTCATTTTCTGGTGATCTGTTTTTCAAAGCTAACTATTACATCATTAAAAAAAAAGAAAATTATTGAAATCGCTTAATGAAGAGTTCAGTTTCGTGCTGTACTCGGCAATTGGCTTCACAGTAAAGACTCTTTGTGAGCTCTATTATTTTCTTCGGGATACCCTTGCACCGTAACGCCGCACAGTGGCGCCCGTAGAGCAAGCGAGGTTGCAAAAATCAAAATTTTCATGAGTGCCGACGAAGTTTTGAATAAACCCATGTTATAGGAAACTTTTCAACGATTTCAAATATACCACTCTTAATAATATCACATTTTTAGTTTAGAAGATATAACCGTTCAAAGTTGACCGACTTTCGGTTTTCAAAAAAACACACAATTTTTAGTCAATTTGTTGCGATTTCAGGTGTAATATCACGAAAAATAGGTAACGAATCGCCTTATTTTTTATTTGTATTGATTGATGTATTTATTAAATGTATAATGATAAAAAAAAAATTAACTGTTTGCTTTGTGTTTCTCCTGGTAAATCACTATTTAAAAACTATCCGTTTTTTTCACTATTTTTCAACTTTGACGGAAAATAAAAAAAAACTATATTTTTCTATATTTGCCATACGTGCAAAACCTGTTCTTTGATTATTTCTTTACATAATTCAAAAGGTTTTATCTGCCCG
This sequence comes from Pollenia amentaria, assembly GCA_943735925.1. Taxonomy (NCBI): domain Eukaryota; kingdom Metazoa; phylum Arthropoda; class Insecta; order Diptera; family Polleniidae; genus Pollenia; species Pollenia amentaria. Next base: position 188,637,332 of record OX031008.1, on the reverse strand, counting down.
TACGTGCCCGTTTGGCTTCTAGAGGTAAAAAAGTTCAAAAAGACATGGTTGCAGAAATTGTATGGCGTCCATCCCTTATATGTTTTGACTGACAGTAGTTTGATCTAATAGTTTGAAAAAAACTACTCATTGAAATTAGCAGGTACGTACCTCACATAAACAATACTTTGGCGTACAAATGGTCAGGAACAATATTGACTTATGGTCCCTACAGGTAGGCACAAATCTTATTTGGACACATGCATAATATCAAAATTGCATTATTTAGCCTAAATCCATATGTATGCAGGGAACAGGTAAATTTTTAGGCATGGTAGCATAAGCCTATATATTGCAAAATAAGCATAATGCCTGGATTAGTCTACGCCTGAAAGTTGGCGCAACAATTACTGAAACCATTAAACAATTTAAGTACTGAAAACATGGCGTTGAACAATTTAAAATTATTTGAACTGTTTAGAAAGTCAACCACACCAAAGTTTTTCACGGAAGTGAAAATTCTTCCTGAGAAGTTGACATTGATCAGCAAATGGGGCTGCGATGGATCATCCGGACAAAGCGTTTATAAGCAAAGGATATCTTTCGATGACGCTACAATATCGGACTGAAATATGTTTATGGCATCTGTTGTTTCTTTGCGGCTAAAATCGGATGATTCCCTACACTGGAAAAATCCACGTCCGTCATCAGTGCATTATTGCCGACCAATAATGTTTCAGTTTGCAAGGGAATCGGCAGAACTCATAAGGACTACGGTGAAGGACATTGAAGAACAAATAAGCAAGATTAAGCCTACAAAGCTGCAAATTGGAGAAGGAAAATATATTGAATGCAATTACGAGTTCCACCTGACCATGGTTGACGGAAAAGTCGTAAACGAACTGACAGGAACAACCTCAACAATGTCATGCCCGATTTGCAAAAAGAGTCAGAAGAACTTTTTTCAATTCAATTCAATTTATTTCATATATAATATGTTACATCTCAATTTTATATAATTAGTTGTAAAGAGTTTAAGATTAGTATCTTTTTCTGCTTAATTATAATATATTTCAATTAGTTTTCATAGACAGAATTATATTGGAGGTAAAAATTTAGCAAAAACCTATCTAAACCCCTTTTTTCGTATTATTTTTATATTTTTTTTATCGATTTTATATTATTATTTGTCAGAAGAACTTTGGTAATTTAAACGATTCTACAAATGAGGAGAATTACGAATATGGAATGTCACCATTGCACGCAAGGATAAGGTGTATGGAATTCTTGCTAAAACTGGCATATACCCTACCACAAGAGGAGGAAAACTTCGATGAAAATACATCAATAAAGGATAAGGAAAAGATCAGAAAGAAGCAAATACAGGATGGTTTTTTTGAAACAAGTTGGACTAAAAGTAGACTGTCCCAAGCACGGATACGGTAACTCTAACGATGGAAACACTTCTAGGAGATTTTTTGAAAATGATGAGGCAGTAACTAGAATCATTGGAATTGACAATCAAATCGTGAAAAGATTGGGAACGATCTTGGATGTTTTAAACTGCAAAGAAAATGTCAATTCTACAAAATATGGAGAATATGCGTCGAAAACTGCATCTCTTTTAGCAGAAATGTATCCACAGAAGAAGTTGACCCCGACCGTCCATAAAATATTGGCGCATGGCAAAGATATAATTGAGTACCAGTCTTTGCCAATTGGAGAGCTTTCTGAAGAAGCACAGGAGTCTCTTAACAAATTTTATAAAATATATATATTGCACAACACATTCAAAGCATCAAGGGTAAGGCAAAATAAGGACCTCTTCAACATGTTGGCAGCATCTTCCGATCCACTTATTTCTTCCCTGCGGCATGTGAATTCACGAATAGAGTTACAAAATAATTATAGTTTAGAAATTGTTAGTCTTTTAGATATACCTTCTCTTACGAATTGTGATGAATATTTTACAGAAAATTGAAAAAATAAATTTAAAAAAATAAATAATTTTTTTTTTTTTAATTTGTTGGGTAATAATTTAAAACATAAAACCCTTAAGAAAAAAAATAAAAACAATCTAAAAATGTAAAAATAATTTTTTTTAGTTACCATAAAATTGATTTTTCTACTAATTTTAACTTTGATAACCCATAAGTAGGCCCCTACAAAGCGTAGCACCCTTTCCAAACGCTCATTTCATAGGCTGAACAGTTATCTATCATATGCTGTTTAAACTGTTCAATTATCTTATTCGGTTCAAAAGATATGATTTTTGCAACGAAAAAACTCAAATGGCGCCACTGTGCGCCGCCCATACTGCTGTATGTAAGAGAGTATCGAAATTTTTTCGAAGTCAATGAACGTTAGGTAAAAAAATTGGTGGCATAATTGCAGTCAGGAAAGGCGTTAGACAGGGATGTGTATTATCACCTCTATTACTTAATATATCGTTCTTGACGTCATTATGCCACGTTAAACACCTACCAACAGAGGCGTACGCGGAGGACTGCAGGGAAGTTTAGAAGACCTCGATTACGCAGACGATATTTGCCTTCTTGCTCACAGATACTCTGACATGCAAGACAAACTCCGTACGATAGAGGAAATGTCAGCAACAGTGGGACTTAAAATTAACATCAAAAATACCAACACATTGCGCATAAATGCATCAAACACTCAGCCATTCCTCTTACGGCAACCACCAGTATAAAATATATGTAACTTCTTTTTGTTATTTGGGTTGCACTATCACAACACTCGGCGGCTCATCTCAGGATGTGAAATACAGCTTGGGCAAGACGAGACGGGCTTTAGCTATGTTAAATCCTTTATGGCGATCCGCCCAGCTATCTACACACTCCAAACTAAGAATCTTTAATTCCAGCGTGAAGTCAATATTGCTGGCTGTATGGCAGTGAATCCTGGAATGCTGCACCCAAACACATTAGTAGCATTTGAAAACAGTGGTCTCCGTAGAATCCTATGTCTAATGAAATTAGTTACATCAATCTTTGGAATACAACCCACCAAATACCCAACCAGTTGGAGATACATAGACGTAAGTGGCGCTGGATTGGCCATACGCTTAGAAAGCCACCCGACGACGTATAGCAAGTCCTGTTCATACTTGGAGCAGACAGCTGAATACCGAAATAAGAATTTCAGGAAGCAGCTGGAGCCAAATTAAACATATTGAAAATGAAAGAGAAGATTGGAAGAATGTTGTTGTGGCCCTATGTTTCTTATAGGAACAACAGGATATAATATATTGGGTTATAAAACAAATAAACAAATAAATTTATATAAAAAAAGCTTGTGGGCCGAAACACATTATTTGCACGTCTCGCTTATATGCATCTACAGTGCATTTTGCTTGCATCGCAAGTGCATGTACACATTCGTAGTTAACTTTAAAATTTTTTGCAATGTTGTTCAGGATATGCCCGATTGGCTAGAACTATAACGGAATGAGACAGGTGGACCATTTCAATACTCTGCTGCACAGCTTCCATGTTGCCTTCAGTGCGAAAGCTTTGATGATCACTTCTTCCAGGGCGATCGAAGAACCCCGTTTCTCAAAACGATCGACTAAATTCCTTATCATGTGGGAGCTAATTTTGAATAAAAATATTGACGATAATTTCGCTGCGTCATAACAATTACTCCTTGACAAGAATAGAGAAATTCACTAATTATAAATTTCCAGAAATTCAGTTATAACCTCCAAAAAGAAAACAATTAAAATAAAAAAAAATTATACGTGCTTAAGATTGGCAGGTCTTATTTGGGATACCCTTTTTTATTATAAATGACTCAAATTTGTAGGGTTGGTGCTTTAAAACCATGTGAGATAAGGCCATTATGACTTTATTGCTCAATTGAATGGGAGATAAAGCCATAATGGCCTTATTGCCCAATCATTGAAAGGTAAGGTCATATTTAAAATTTTGCGAAATGAGAGATATAGCCATACTTTTTTTTCGCAAATAAGTGATAAAGCCATATTTTAAACTTTAGTATGCGAAGCCAAATTCCAATACGTTACTTAAGTGTTTCCGGGAAAAGAAACACTAAAGTTGTGACGCACGCAGGAAAACTTTATTCAGCGAAGCCACCTGCCGCAGGACGCTACGCAGAAAAACTTTAGTATGCGAAGCCAGATTTCGTAAAATGAAAAAAGGCCTTATCTCCCTATTGAATGAGAGATAAAGCCATCATGGCCTTATCTCACATGGTTTTAAAGCACCCCCCCAATTTATAATGATGCTTATATGAGCAATTAAAGCAATTTTTAATGGAAAACAATTATTGCTGAAGTTTGAATGCAGAAAAGCGTTATACCCTATGTGCAATTAAGCGATAAATTCTGTATAAATAATTGAAATTAAATATTTTTTTCCTTACTCTTACATATCAATTAAAAAATGGTTTAAAATGTATTTAAATTTAATTACTGTGATAATTGAATCAATTATTTTCTTAGTTGAAAGAAAATTCAAAATTTAATTTTGATTTAATAAACATTTTCAATTAAAATTTTAATTAAATAACAAAAAAGCTTAATTGAATTTTTTTGTTTAAAATAAAATAATTTAAACATGTAAAATTATTGTTGGGAATTGTGAATATTTATTTCAATAAATTAACACATTCTTTGAAATGGCAAAGTTTTTTGATCATTTTTTTAATTAAAATTAAAAATATCATTTATTGAAAAAAATATTCACAATTTTATAATTTTTAGTAATCAATATAATCATTTTGGTAATAGGCGCAAAATCAACAAATTTTTTGCTTGATATTATAAATTTGGTGTAAATTTGGTGATTGGAGAAATTTAATAACTTTTTCTGTGTAATTCAAAAACATATTTTCTTTCATGCCCTGAAGAAAAATTTATTATAAAAATATGCCGCCTCATTTTCATTAATATTTTTCTAAGAAAACTAACAAAAAATCAAACACACATTAGTACTTATCGATATGACCATAAGCGTATGTGCGTTGTAAAGTTTTACAAGTACTTTTTTTGTAATTTCAAAATAACGTCACCTGTGACAGTAGACAACCAACAAGACAAAGAGTACGGCCAGAAACTACGACAATGGGTACAACATTTGGCCGCACGGCAAGAGACCTTATGTCTGACTCGTTAACGCTTTGTTTTTGTTAAAAAAAAAACATTTTAAAGCCCATAATATAGTTAACAGCTTCCTAAACAAGGAAAACGTTGCTGTTGATATGCACTAGCATCTTATAACTAACCAACTTTACAATATACATAAGTAATAATATTATGTTGTCTTTTTCTAAAACGGCCGCAAATGTGTGGAAAATCACAGGGTTTTACAAAAAGAGTTTAAGTTTGTCAAGTATGATGATGTAGAATCCGGGTACATTCGTAAATGCATCACTGCGCTGCATCAGAAAAGCAAACTTTTTCTAGTGCCTTTGAAAAAGTAATTATAATTTTTTTTTATTGTGTGACTATTATTTTTGTGGAGTATTTGATAATTTTTTGGTTCACATCTACTTCATTGATATGTATATAAACATTTGAAATCACTGATGCAGATCAGTGATGCATTTACGAACGTACCCTCCATTAGGTTGAGTAAGAAAACAATATTTTAAACAAGGTGGCCCAAAAGTTCTCAACCGATGTTCTTTGACTGTAATATCTTTCATAAATGGAAAGCTATAGTTTCGCTTTTGAGTTGTGTTTATTTAATGTCAAAATTTTTTTTCATTAAAAAGGCTGGAACTGCACCCAAATCCATTAGCTCGAAATATTTTAAATTATGGCGGCCACACTCGCTTAAGAAGAAGGGACACTGCAGCACTCACCCAATCAGATGAGCGATAAACACCTATATATGTGAACAGAAACCGTGATGACGAAATCTTCTTTGTCTGGCAATGGCAGGACATAAAGCAAATATTATGATAAGATTTGATTAATTATTGTTAGTTCATATTTAATATATGAATTTTCAATAAATAAATACTGAAAAAAAGAACTTTTAGAGTCTGGGGCTTGTTGATATAGACTAGTGACTTCAAGAAACCTCAAAGAAGTCTAGATCGGTTAAATCGGGAGAACTTGCCAGCCAGTGCAAATCTCCAAAACAGAGATTAGGCGATCCGGGAATGAGGCCCGCAAAATTTCGATTTTTGGTCATGCTATATGTGCCGTTGGTCCAACCTGTTTGAACCAAATGTTCTACACTCCCAAATCTTCCAGTGGAGGTCATTGAATATGGCTCTGCAGGGCTCGCTGTTCACAGCAGGTTTCGAAAAAGTACGACCCGATGACGCCTGCAGCGTAAAGACCACACCACGCAGTAACTATGAGCGTGTGCAATGGCTTTTCGTGTGTTATACGCGGATTCTCGGTACCCCAGAAGCGATAATTCTGGTTAGTCAACTACCTGCGAATTATTACGCAAACAAATCGAAACAATTATTTCGCGTATCTGACGTATATTTTTTATTTTTTTACTTCAAATATGTTAAAGCAGAGCTAACATTTATCTCAATTTGCAAAAATTATTTATTTTTATTTATTTGATTAAATCTATGGATATGAATCCTTACAGACTATTGTATATTACAAGATTTTATGGAAAGGCATTATTAACGAAAAAAGTTTTTTAAGACATATTTAGTCAATTCACAAGGTATCCTAACATGTCATATTGTCAAAATGTCCTAATATTTCACAATGGTTTAAAAATATTGTTGTTGGTTTGTTAACAAAAAGTGTCTTAAATAAATAGAACGTTGCTTGCTGTGTTTATTGTGCTGTCGTAATTAATCAGAAAAGTCCAGCGCTGAGCGGCTGAGCCGTACAACAATATTTTTAAACCATTGTGAAATATTAGGACATTTTGACAATATGACATGTTAGGATACCTTGTGAATTGACTAATTAATTATTTAAAAACACAATTAGTCAATTCACAAGGTCATATTGTCAAAATGTCCTAATATTTCACAATGGTTTAAAAATATTGTTGTTGGTTTGTTAACAAAAAGTGTCTTAAATAAATAGAACGTTGCTTGCTGTGTTTATTGTGCTGTCGTAATTAATCAGAAAAGTCCAGCGCTGAGCGGCTGAGCCGTACAACAATATTTTTAAACCATTGTGAAATATTAGGACATTTTGACAATATGACATGTTAGGATACCTTGTATTATATTGCGCTTAATTCAGGCATCAGAAATTAAGAACCAAAAACTTAAAATTTAAATTTTTCATTTGAAAAATTCAAAACTCATGCGTACAAAATAAATTTTTTTTCTGTCAGTTAAAAAAAATAGGAAACACAAAAAAGATATTTTATTTTAAAGTACAATTTGTGTTTTGTACAAGAAAAGAAACAAAAATTTAAAATTTGAAAAATACACAAAAACGTTTTTTTTTTCTTTTTTTTTGAAAAATATTTATCATTGGTGTTTTCAACTGTACAAAAAAAAAAAAAAAAAAAAAAAAAAAAATTATTTTGTTTTATTTGTTCTACAAAGTTCAAAATAATAAAGTTCTTAAAAATAACGTTTTTGAGAAAAATATTTTTTTTTTGTTTTTAGAAACTAACAATAAAAACTCAATTTGAAGTTAAAATTGTGAATTTTAATTAAAATTATAATATAAAATTGTGTTTAAAATTGCAATTGCAAAAAATCTTTAGAGATTCTTAGTTATTAAAACTAGCTGCTGTTGCATTAGCTGAACCCGCAACACAGGTATCTGTGGAAACAGCCTTCAGTGCTTTGCCAATTATTATGACCAAAAATAGAAGGAATTTAAGTTCTGAGCATGTAGAAAATTTATTGTTGCTCAAACTCAACATCAAGCTAATTGATAAGATTACTATTTAGTTCTAGGATAATATTTATCATGTTATAACTACTTATTATTAATTAGCTTTATATTTTTTACAATAATATTGTACGTATGAGTTTAAATTTTGTGAATTAAAAAAATTCAATTTTAAGTTTCGGTTCATTTTTTTCTTTTCATGTACAAAATAATATTGTGCTGAAAAAATAAATATCTTTTTTGTGTTTGCTTTTATTTTTTTAAACTGATGAAAAAAAAAATTATTTTGTACGCATGACTTTTAAATTTTTAAAAAGAAAAAATTTAATTTTCGGCTCGTAATTTTTTGTACAAAAGTACAAAAAAAAATATTTTTCTAAAAACCCTTTTTTTTTTGAGAACTTTATTATTTTGAACTTAAAGAAACAATATCAAATAAAATATTTTTTTCTATTTTTGGTTATTGTACAATTTAAAATATTTTTCGAACACCAATGATAAATATTTTTTAAAAAAACATAAAAAAGTTTTCCGGTCCTTGGTTTAATTACATTTACATTAATAGAAAAATCAATTAAGCTATAGAATTCATTGACATTTTTGCATATTCTCCTCAAAGGATCAGCATCAGCATAATTTGTTTGAACAACAGGAAGGTGCAGAGGTATTAGGTGTCGGGTAAAACATCGTGGAATATTAAAATTTATGTTTCGAAGAACGAAGTCGGAGAGGACGTTGCCATTAATCAAATTATTTAGAAATGCCACATTTAGCATAGTCCTTCGGCTTTTTAAGGTTGGTAGTTTTATTAAGTATACGAAGGAAGATTCCCAGCATTACGACCAAATCAGCTTCTCAGGCAGAATAAGAGAAACTGCTTTTGAAAAGATTCTATTCGGTCTACGTGCATATTAATTTCAGGATCCTAGACAATAGAGCCATACTCCAAAATAGGTCCTACTAGGGATGTGTATAGCTGTTTCGTTACATTGGGATCTGCAAGCACACCACGAGCTTTATTTATAGTCATTGTAATCAGAGCTGCCGTTTTTGGTTATTTCTAACCAAAATTGGTAATTTATTTTCTCAATGTGGAGATGTGAATATTTTTTTCATTTTGATTACTTTTTTCTAAAATAATAATACGTCTGAATATGTATTCCTTGATGCACTTGCAATTTACATTATTTAAATTTTTTACGTCTTTCTTTGCATGGTTGTTTATTGCGTATTTCGATATAAAGGAAATTATTTACCACTTTGAATAATATTTACTTTGCACTACGATGTTCTCATTATTTATTTCAAATGAACGGATTTTTCTTATACTTTATCGAAAACCAAAAATCAGCTTTTATACTAGCTACCAGATATTTTTCAAGATTTTTGTTAAGAAAAAATTTGCCAAATGTGATTTTTATATTAGAAACGGCCATGTTCTAAAGTTGAAATCAAACAATGTTATAAACGATTTTTTTTTAAATGAGCGTAGTTTTTTCTGATTCTTAGAATAGTAAAGATAAGTGGTACTTAAAGTTGGAAATGCATTATATCACAGGGAATCGTTTTCAGAACATGACTGAAAAAAATAAACAAAAGCAATTTTAGTGGTTCTAAAATCTCGAATATAAGTAAAATGTTCTAAATTTGCATTATTTCCAGTAGTATATTCTAATATTGAAATACACATAAGAATTTTAAAAATTTTTCAATAACAAATTGATAAATAATATATAATTTTAGAATTTTCTGTAAAAAATGGCGTGAACTTAAAATATTAGAAATTTTACTTTTATAACCTGTCAGCATGTATATTTATTTAATGTTTTTTAGATAATGAATTGGCAACCTTTTTAATTTATAAACAAAACCTTTGGCTGTCAGTCATATACTTTTTCCCCATGGAATGTTCTTTCTGAAATACGTTTTTGGTTATATTCGCCATAATATTATACAATGATTCACAAAATATTTCAAACAGAAAAATTTTAAAACAGTAATAATAACAATTATTAATTTAAAATACAATTTACTAACAAGAGAATCAAGTTATAACCATTTTTATTATATTTTAGATATATGTAAATTATAAAATATTTACAAAAAATGCATTTCGCATTTCGCCCGCCAACAGTTTCCAATTTCGCCAAAACGATCGCCATATCGCCAAACGTTAATTTCCATCGCCAAAAGGATTACAAAATCGGCACATGTGACAGCCCTGCCACTGACAGTTATTTATAAATGTGAAGTACAAATTTTGTTTATTGTAAAGGAGATTAATCAAAAAAAATACAATTTATTAACACAGAATTTTGTATGGGAATTGGCGGGTTTAACTTTTATAAAATCAAAATATTTTTTATGAAAAAGGTCTCAAATAAATAAAATCTATTTATTTGTGTTTCTCGTCATTTTTAATATGTACAAGAATTACATTTCATGTCTTGTTTTCTTATTTGTCATTAATATTTTCCTATTAAGTTCAAATAACCTTTGTTTTACAATGCAACTTAAAATAAATTTTAATATCTGTCTCAATTAACAAAAGGTATTTTTAATTTGGTTATATTTGGTAACTTTTTCAAAAATTGTGGTTGTAAAAATATTGTTAGTCGTGGCAGCCCTGATTGTAATATGTTTGCAGCAATCTAAATTAGGATCAAGTAGAATACCAAGATCCTGAAACTCTCCAATTAACTCTAGTTGATATCCGTCCAGGAAATAGTGTTGCATTGATGTGCTATTATAGTCGGGCACCTTCTGGAAATCGAAATGAAGAAAAATTGAAATCGATGAAGTTTTAATTTCAATTTCTTGCAAAATGACTGTAGTTTTTTCCTGTTTTTAAGAGTTGTCCTTGTAAATATGATTGGTACTCAGAGTATTAAGTTTATAAAATGTTATATTTTTATGAACTTTCTTAACAGGCTGGTTTTTAAAATTTATTTGATTTTAAATTCACTTCCTGTCGATTTATAGAACATGCCAGAGTATTTTGCGCCACCTTGTTTTAAGATGAATCCCATATTCTGTTAAAAGAAAGAATTGCCTGTTGTCCCCTGTTATTCAAATACTCTATTCCATACATGTGCAATATATGAATCTGTGTTGTATGTAGTTGATTATGATTATGTACTCGTAAGTATCTGCATTGAATCAGTATTTGGTTTTCTAATTATGATTTATACTAAACCAGTGATTTGTGTTTGTGTCCAGCTTGAGTCCAGTCGATTCGTAAGTTGATTTATTGTGTCCACAAGACAAATACAAAAATACCTCATATGCAGCAATAACAACAACAACAAAAACATCATAATAATTGTCTTAGTTGGTTGGCAAAAGGCACCATAATAAAGTTTACATAAATTGTTTAGTATAGTATGTATGGACTTGTATGAACACACATTTCTTTTTTTAGGGGTTGCATGTCCTGGTAAAATACTAATTCCAAAATTCCAGGTTAACCTTTACTTATGTGTTTAATTTAAAGTTAGTGCCAGTTCATCGATTTCGAACGTGGAAAATTACATTTAAACAGCAACAAATTTTTAAAATTTGTTTTTGTTTTAAATGTTATTTTCTATGCGAACGTTAACGTTCAAAATCGTTGAACAGGCAGTTAATTCTCTTCCTGTTTATTGTAGTGAGCTAAGTTGCCACTAAGCTATTTATATTATAGCAAAAAAGTTCAATTGCAATTACAGTGCAACTTCAGCAATCTTGACTGGGAAAACTTTCTTTCATTTATTTAATTTCTAAGTCCTTTTCCAGGATTTCTCTAAACATATTAAATTTTCCATTACGCCATTAGAGTCCTGCTTTAATTTTTTTTATATGTTTAGCACTTCCAATTGTTTAATTAATTTATGATATGAAAAGATACGGGAAGAAAGAAATAACTAAACGCATACATATAAAAAGTACGTGAAACAAAAATCTCTTGACAGCAAACACTTCCAAGCAAGCATTTTGTGCCATCATCGAATCTTTTAGGAATTAGCTTCAAGAGCAAACTAACCGCAAATGAGCTCATTTTTCGCTATAAATGATGTTCTCGTTGTACCCCACCGATGAATCACCTCAAAGAATCATCTGTTATACAATTTTCTAATTCCTTTTTAACATATGAATGAACTCATATGTGAATCCTTTTGCAATCGCTCTAGTGATAAATCAGTTTTAAATCCCAAAAGTAATCATAATTTATGCATTTACTTACCTGCTGAACAGTGTAAGCCCAATGGTTTCACTCAAAGAAAAATGCATCTTCATATTGATGATGCCCTAACATCAGAACTGTAACATCAATGTTATAACAAATGCCATCAATAAGGCAAAACAGGACATCAATCCAATGATCACAAAATGTTGTCATATTTTATGCGTCATCTATGCTGTGACTACATTGACATCAATTCGATGCCACATTCTGTGTATTATTAACATCATTTTCATGTTTAAAAAGTAAAATGAAATTATTTAGTTAAATACATAAAATTTTAAAATTAAAATGATTACGAAAACCATATCAGGCATTTCTGGTGTCTTATAATTGAGAGTTCTTCTGTAAACAAAGGGCGGAATACAACAACGGTGAAAAAAACATGAGTAACCGGTAAGTAAATCATAATATTCTCTCATTTTGACTTAAGTCAATTCCAATGAGAAGCTGTCATTAAATTGAGCCTAATGAGTCGTTTCTTCGATGTTATTGAGTCATCGCACTAATGACATGTTTTTTTAAACTGAGTCAGATTCGTCATTTGTTGGATGCCGATGTGTCAATGTCGATGATAATTTGGCCAAGTGCTGTTAAGGATGACATCAGAATGATGTAACGTGTCATGGGGTCAAGACCGAAGACACTTGTTATAGTACTGATGTCAAAATACATCTGCGTTATTACGCTTTTTCTATCAGTGTAGCGGGGTTTTCTAAAGTTGTATAACTTAAAAAGATATAAATATATAAATAAAGGTTATATTAAGAATAATATGAGGAAGTCGATTTAAAATATTTTTGTTCCGACTGTTAGAGAATAAATGATCAATCGAAGTCATTTATCCCCAGATAATTGCTGACCCCTGCAATGAAACCCTACAATCTAGGAATTTGCAGTTGGTCGCCGCAAACTCGCATAAAATGCTCAAGCATTGTAAAGGCTTGAGTGCTGTCAACAAATCTTGTACATATTAGAGTAAACTTAAAAATGTGTTCCTACAATTTTTCTGCTGAATGTTGCAAATGTAGACAATGTGATTATTTAATAAGAAAATCTATTATGTAGAAAAAGAGAAGTAAATAAAAAAAAAAAAAATACATCGCACAACACACTCCATAAAAAAAGGCGGCAGCAGTTGCAATTACGCAATTTAGTAATAGAAAATTTGTTTTGTATTTTACTTTGCAAGGCACCAGCAACTCAAGAAAGAAAAGGAATTATTTATTTATTATTGTTTGACAATGATTATTGTCAAGACGTCAGTCAGTCAGTCAGTTACATTTCTTTGAGAGGAAGAAACATGTACCTTAAACATCTGCCAGTTTCTATTGGATAAGGAGTTTTCTACATGATTTTATGTTTTTGCAAAACTAATTTCAATTAGATTTTGGTTTTGTTGTCTATTATTTTACTTTCATCATTGCTATTTTTGGTTAGCAGTTGGAATAAAAATACTTTCTTTTCTCGTAAAGTTTTTTCTCAATTTTTTTTTTTTTTTTTTTATTAATTTTATAGATTTTTATCAAAGAAGGCTAAAAAAATAATATCGGAAATATTTTTGACGTGCTATAGTTGACAGAAAAGCATCGTACTAATTAGTTTTTTAAGGAAAATTAATGTTTTCTTTTAAGACTTTTAAGGAATGATTATTTTTTCTTACCAAAATGTGAAATAACTGCAGTTTTTGAAATAATGCTCAGAACGTAAAAAAGATCGTTAATGTGGAATGAAAGCAAACTAAATCCAATTTTTTTTTTAATAAAACTCAATTCAAGAAAAAAAAGGCTAATCAGTGATTTTCTCAATTTCAAAAAAAAAAAAAATTTTTAAATGGGCTTAAATATCTCAAATAACACTCAAATCAAGAAACGGTAGTTAAGCTGTTATCACTTATATTTCTCACTTAAACTCTTTTTTTAATTCATTTACTATATACATGCAATTTATATAATTTATAATTTATGTATATAAATATATACTTCGGAGAAAAAGAGATGATATTGCTAGATCTGCCTTAGACTGGAATCCCCTCAACGCCGAGTCGGTCGACCTCGTAACACCTGGCAACGAACTACTCAACGTGAATGTGAAATAGTGAACATAACATGGAACCAAGCCGAAGCACTTGCCGAAAATCGCAATAGATGGAAAGAATTCGTTGACGCCCTATGTTCAACAAAATGAACTTTCGTATAATTATTTATCATTACTATTTTTTTTTTTTTGTTTGTAGTGATTAATATTTATTCTGAATAAAGGCTTAAATATATAATAATATATACATGAAATTTATTGTACCAAAAATGTTAATGAACTAAAAATGGATGATGGGTGATTCAATTAGAGATACTTTTTTCAATAGCCTATTTTTGACAGATCACGTGTGAGTCTTGTCATGCTGTCATGTTATTTTTGTTTTGTATTGTTTGGCATTTCATAATGGAAAGACTTACGCCTGAACAACGTTTACAAATCGTTCAACTTTATTACGAAAATTCACGTTCTGTGAGGAATGTGTTTCGTGCACTTCGCTCAACTTATGGTCAACATAATCGGCCTACTGAGCGTACTATTCGCAACACCATCACCCATTTTAAAACCCAGCATTCAGAATTGGATAATATTCGACCGAATAGACCACGTCCAGCACGCTATAAAGAAAATATAGCTGCCGTAGCTGAGAGTGCACACGAAGACCGTGGAGAGTCGACTCCGCGCCGCTCGCAGCAACTCGGACTGACCTATGGCGCATTTCACGTCGAGATCTTAAATTGAAAGCGTACAAAATATAGCTTGTGCAACAACTGAAGCCGCTCGACCTTCCCAAGCGCCATCGCTTCGCTCCATGGGCTCATGAAAAGTTCCAAGAAGATCCGATGTTTTCGAGGCAAATTTTGTTCAGCGATTAGGCCCATTTCTGGCTCAATGGGTATGTAAACAAACAAAATTTCCGCATTTGGGACAAAGAGCAACCTGAAGAGGTTCAAGTACTGCCACTTCATCCAGAAAAAAACAAAGTTTTGGTGTGGTTTGTGGGCCGGTGGAATCATCGGTCCATATTTCTTTAAAAATGATGCCGGTGCAAACGTAACCGTCAATGGCGACCGTTATCGTGCCATGATAACCGACTATTTGATGCCTGAAATTGAATCTCGTGATCTCGGCGACATTTGGTTTCAGCGCCACTACCCACACATCGCATCAATCAATGGATTTATTGAGAGAACACTTCGGTGAGCACATAATTTCACGTTTTGGGCTGGTCGACTGGCCACCAAGATCGTGTGATATCACACCGTTAGACTTTTTCCTGTGGGGATATGTAGCTTATGCGCACAAACCCGCTTCGATTCAGGCCTTGGAAGAAAAAATCACGCGTGTCATTCGCCAGTTACCAGTCGAAATGCTCGAACGAGTCATCGAAAATTAGACTCAACAGATGGACCATCAGCGACGTAGAATCGGCCAACATTTGATAGACATAATCTTCAAAAAATAAATGCCAAAGAATGTTCTTTCAAATGATAATAAACATTCCCCATTAAATTTGAATTTTCTGTGTTTTTTTTCTTTAAAAAAGTAGCGAACATCGAAATGGATCACGCCTTATTTCATATAATAAATAAATAAAAAATAAAAAACCTTAACCTGAATACTTTTATTATTCATCAAAAATTATTTTTTTCACACAGGGATTAATAACTATATTTTATGTTAAAAGGCCAATTAATATTTTGAAACGACATATGGGCTTTTCTACATAAAAGCTTTGTCACGTTACATCACCAAGCAATTAAGCTTGTATTTAAGACAATTAAGCTTGCTCTTTTTTACAAAATATAAAGCAAGTTGCGCTTTATACAAAAAAAAAAAAAAAATTTAATTAATTACGGCCTAAGTTATAAAAATTAAAACAGCTTAACAAAGGGTTTATGAAACGGATCTTCTTACAAAATCCTTTATTAACATGTTTTATTTTTTATAACTTAGGCCGTTATTCTTTAAGCAACAATTTAAAATGCTTGGTGGCATAAAATGAGAAAAGTTTACTTTTCTATGGAAATGCCCATATTTAAATAATTTGCTTTGGCCCATCTAACAAATTTCGATATACCAAAAATAAACTTGTATGTTACAACTTTTTATCTGTTACTTAGGCCGGGTTTTTGAGATGTGGATTAAGTTTAAACTAAGTTTTACGTACTCTGAAACTCTGATTTTGGTCGGCAAAATGTGATTTTTTTATTATTTCAAAGACCAGCATTTTGAGAAAAAACTAAGCTGTTCCCTCAAAAATTTGTATACAAACTTGGTAATGGCGGCACAAATCTGTTTTCATATTAACTAAACCTAGTTTAACTGAGATCTTAAAAACAAAGTCTTAAAGCCTATTTCCGATGTGCGAAAGAATTCTTTCTTTCGTATAACTACATTGAAAACAAAAACAAATTTTTAGAATTAGAAAAACAAATTCTAAAAATTTGTTTTTGTTTTCAATGTAGTTATGCGAACGAAAGAATTCGCACATTGGAAATGGGTTATTAATATTTCACAATTAACTAGAAATTTTATTATTTATAAGATCTAGCGTTTAACTTCAATAAAAAATATGGCAACTATCGACAACAAGTAGCTGGCAACGCTAAACAACTGTTATTTTGGCAAAATAAACAACAAAACTAACCCCAATAAAAACAAGAACGAGAACAAAAAAAGCAACAGACATCAGGGATGAAAATCATGGTACCATTGCACTTTTTTGTACCCTTCACCACAGGACAAAATCGAGACATAATAAGCTTTATTGTGGTTGTCGTTGCCGTATACGACTGTGTCGTTTTTTGTAGTTGTGTTTTACCTTAATCTATTACGATAATAAGGCTGAATATTCATATATATATATAAAAATTCTATAACTGTAAAAATTTCATTCTATTGTAACTACTTTTTGGTAATGAAACGGTTGGTTTTAAAATCCATTTTCTTATGCCTTTAATGTTAAATTAAAAATTATTTTGCTTTTACTGACAGTTTTTAAATTTTGAGTTACGAGTACTACAGTACTGTCGAACAAGTGCGATATGTATATTAGGGTGGGTCGATTTAGCCATCGATGTTGTGCCATCGATTTTCCGATAAAAATATTTTCGAGGCGTGCAAGTTTAAATTTGTTGACTTTTTCTCAACTTTTATTTTTAAGTTTTTTTTTAGTAGGGAATAAAAAAAATCGGCTGATTTATTATTTTTTTTTAAATATTACCTTTCCAAGGTGAAATTGGACGCTAGAAACGATAGCGGTAGCAGTTTTTCCAAAAAATGTTTTTCTTGAGGTTTTGGACTAGTTTTGGTCGCAAAGCTTATTTTTTACGCGTTAATGTTTAAGGTATTTTTTAGTAGGTATATTAAAAAAATATCGCCGATTTCAAAATTATTAAATATATCCTATCCAAGGTAACATTGTACGCTTAAAACGATGGCGTTATAATTTTATCCAAAAAAAAAAGAAGGTTTTTTTAGGGCTTTAGACGAGATTTTGTCGAGTATTTCTTCCTAGAGACTTCGGTATATAAATCTGTCAAATTGGACGTCTTAAGGAAGAAATTTACCATTTACTTTTGTAAAAAAAAGTTGGGCTCCGGAAAAAATATCCCGAAAAGAGGTTTTTTTTAAAAAAAATTTTATTTTGGTAAAACCTTTTTTGTATTTAAACCAATTTCTCCGAGGTTTTCAGAAAGTATGTTCTACTAAAGATTTCCGATATTTTGATATATAATACGTATCCATAGATACTATTACACCTCAAAAATTTTAGTTTTAATAACAAAAAAAGAGTAAAAAATCGAAAAATAATATTTTTTTCTGCAAAAATCTCGTCTGAAACCCAAAAAAAATGATAATGCCATCGTTTTAAGCGTACGATTTTACCTTGAATAGAATATATAGAAAAAATACCTACTAAAAAAACCTTAAAAATTAAAGTTCTAAACCAAAAATTTTTTCGACAAAAACTCGTCCAAAAACGCGTGAAACCCTCAAGAAAAATTTTTTTTGGAAAAACTGTAATATTTAAAAAGAATTAAAAAAGCTGATTTTTTTTATTACCTACTAAAAAAAACCTAAAACATAAAAGTTGAAAAAAAGTCAAAAAATTTAATTTTGGGCTCCTCGAAATTAATTTTTTTGATATGTCGTATTGGAATTTTTTTTCCTCATGTCAAAAACTGTTGAAATATCGATGGCACAATATCGACAAATGTTTGTCCCTACAAATCGAACCGCTCTAATGTATATTCTGGGTCCTCATGAGGAGCAAAGTTGATTTAACGATGTCCAACTGCCTGTTAAAATTGGTTTTCCGAATATCCCTGATGAAATGAGGAGTAGTTTGGTCATATGTCACATATGCTCCATTAAATTTTACTGATCGGTCCGCAAGTGGCTGAG
This sequence comes from Pollenia amentaria, assembly GCA_943735925.1. NCBI lineage: Eukaryota > Metazoa > Arthropoda > Insecta > Diptera > Polleniidae > Pollenia > Pollenia amentaria. The sequence continues at coordinate 188,618,862 of OX031008.1, read as the reverse complement.
ATATGAGTAAAAACGCACGACTGCCTCTAATTTTACCCATAAGTCCCCTAATGTGGTTTTTTCTCTATATCTTGAGAACGGCAAGAACCAAAGTTTCCAAATAAAGTATATACAGGCCAAATTATGTACAAGCATCTTGGATGCTCCTAGATGGGTCAAATGTATGGCCAACCCCGCTTAATTTTTTATATCCATCATTTATTTCTAATAAACCTACCAGCTATCTCCATTCCTTAAGGGAGCTCCTATACAACATTTTCAATACAGACTAGAAATATATTGAAGAAAAAGTTCCATAATCGCCCAGGAGTCGCACCTAGGGGTATAACATATAATTGGATAAAAAAAACTAGTTTTTTTTCCTTAACATTTTCCCGAAACATACTTGGCCTTTATCTCCACGTCTTAGGGGGGCTCCCATTACAATATTGCGTTTTAAGAAATTCTTAAATTTAATTAAAATTGTTCGCCTTTTGTGAATAAAATAAAAGTTTTAAACAGATTTTAAATATTTATGGCTTGTTTTGTTTGCAGCTTCGTTTTTTATATGTCTGTTAGGAAGCTGCTTTTTCCAATTTTTTATGAATTTTAAATTTTGCTAAAAAAAATTATTTTTTTTCCCGAAAAAACCAAAAAAAAAAAAAAAAAAAAAAAAATTTTTTATTGTTATTATTATTATTATTACCTTCATAAGCAAATGAATTTATTTACATAAAGTTAGAAAATTTCAATAAGTAAACGAATAATTAAGCTCAAGGCCTTAGTTTTTTTAATAAATTTTATTTATTTATTTAAATATTCAATATTTCGTAACCCTACGGGAAACATCTTCAGGATCTTAAATAAATATAAAGAAAATACAAAAAATTTAACACAAAATTTTCACTACATAAAACACTGTAACAAACAAAAATTGTCAACATAAAAAGAATATAGCAACAAACATAAACTCACAAAAATATATAAATTTTTATTAAAAACGAGTAACAATAGACGTACATTAAACGACTGCCCGTTAATCCGATCTTTATTGTACTAATTAGTCGTTTTGTTTATGATGTGTTGAAAGCTGCTTGCACAATTGTTTTCCACATCTTTTTTAAAATTCATCCTATGCTCTTTTTTTGTTTTTATAATGTATAGCATTTCCAATGTAAGTCTTCTCCTATATTTGTCTTCTGTGTGTAGGATATCAATATCAGTTAAATTTGGCAAGTGTTCTCTCTCCGCACAATGGGCCAGCAGTGCAGTTTTTTGTGTAGACAAATTATTTTTACATTTTAAATCTGATTTGTGTCCAGCTATTCGGGTTTTTAATTTGTTCTTGGTTGTTCCGACGTATACTTTTTCGCATTTTTCATTTTCGTTGCCGTTGCATTTTATTTTATATATTACATTGGATTTTTCCATTTTGTCAATTTTTGTTTTTGTGTTAGAGTAAAGTTGTTTAAGTGTATTCCTGGTCGTTGATGCTATTTTATACTTTTCTTTATTATATATTCCGGATTTCTGAATTCTTTCTGATATTTTGGGAACATAAGTTAATGACTTGTAAATCTTAGGTGTCTCTTCTCTTCTTTTTTCTTTTTGATTTTTATTATCTTTAATCAGTTTTTCTATAATTTTATTTGGAAAAGCGTTTTTCCGTAATACCTCCCTTATTTTTATCAAATTTTCTTTATGAAACTGTTTATCGCTTATGGTAAGTACCCTTTTTTTGAAGTTTATCGCGGTATTTATTATAATATTTTTAGGCTGACATGAGTAAAAGTTTATTATCCTTCCCGAAGATGTTGGTTTTTGGTACCAATCCGTTTTAATCGTGTTACCTGTTCTTACAACTAGGGTGTCAAGATATGGCAATCGTTCGTTCTTCTCCTCCTCTATTGTGAATTTTATTCTATTATGAAAGCTATTTAACTTATTGAGCGTTTCCTCTATTGCACATTCGTTTACAATCCCAAAAAGGTCGTCAACATACTTCGTTAATAGTCTAGGTTTTTTCTCCATAGTCCCAATACTTGTCTGTAATAGTTCCTCCATAACTATGTCCGCTACTATGGGAGATGCTGGTGATCCCATTGGTAAACCTCTGCATTGCGCGTATACTTTATCGCCATACTTAAAGTATCTGTTATCCTGAATGCAAAATTTTAATATCTTTACGAATAATTGTTTCGACATTGTTGTGTGTTGTTGAATCTCGTCCCATTTACCCGTGATCAAATCGATTGCATATTCCACTGGAATACTAGGGAATAAAGATATTACGTCAAATGATACCATCCTCTCGTCGTCATTTATTGCACTGTCGTTGATCTTATTTCTAAATTGCACCGCGTCTTTTACATTAAATTCCGAGTTTTCTGTAAGCTTATTTAATATATTGGTCAAAAACTTACATAAACCGCTAGATGGGGAGTTCACCGAAGAGCATATTGGTCTAAGAGGTAGTCCTTCTTTATGGACCTTGGGTAATCCATATAATCTTGGAGCAAATGCCGCGTCATTTTTCAGTCTTGTCTTCTCTATCACAGTTAAAATATTGCACTTATGGAGTTCATCTACAAGATCATTGTTTCTCTTTTTTAATGCTGATGTTGGATCTTTTTTTAATCTTTTGTATGTCATCATATCATTTAAAATGTTGTTCATTCTTATATCGTAGTCCTTTTTCTCCATAGCCACTGTGACATTCCCTTTATCGGCATTCAAAATTAATATGTTTTTATTTTTCTTCAAAAATGTACGAGTTTGTCCCACTGTGTTGTGTATGAAACGTTCTCTCTTATTAAGTGTATGTTTATTTACATGATTTTCTAACATAAAAGTAAATTTTGCCCTTGCCATCTCTTGGTCCTCTTTATCATTTAAGGTTTGTATGAAGTCTTCTCCGTCGGCTATATATTTAAACATAGGAAATTGTTCCCTTGTTGTAGGCAATGCATGCTTTTGTCCTAATGAAAAAAGCCACTGGATGTCTTCGGGGATCTCTATATTCGTTTTGTTCACAAACCAATTTTCGTTTTTTACAATATCTAATTCTCTTCTTTGTGCAGTTTTAAGTACTTCAATTAATTATTCGTTTACTTATTGAAGTTAAAACAAAAAGGTCGAAAAAACATACATAATAATTAAAGTTAGAAAATTTTCAATTTAAGCTAATCATTTCCGGGTTTCGGCGGTTCAACAATGTAATAACCACTTATATGAGTGTAAACAATTTGCATAAATTTTAAACTAAAAGAGGTCCCATAATAAAGATTTTACAATATAATAAGTGTATAGGCTAATTTCGGTTAAAAAAAAAATAGGACTAAGTTAGAAAAATTTTGATATATGTATATTCGTCATTTCCGGTTTTGAAGTGAAATTTTTTTTTCAAATTAATTTTTTTTTATTTAAAGATCAATCGATTTTCTATAAGAATCACTTAAATTTTTTTTGTTTGATAATATTTAGTTCGAAAAAATAATTAAAAAAAATTTTTGTTAGAAAACGGCAACACTTTACCTGCCCGTAACTCAAAAAATAAACATCATAGAAAAAAAATATTTCGCACACTTATTCATATCCACTAGAACTATAGTTACGGCAGATATAAAGAACAACAAGATTTTGTTATTGGGTTGTCCGCTAAAAGAGTTCCAACAAGATTTTGTTTTTGGGTTGACCGCTTCACAAATAATGCCCCATATATTAAGCCTCAACAAAACAAATTCATATTGTTTTAAGAAATTACGAAAAATCGTAAAAAAGGGTATCGTATGAAAAAGTGCATTTGGTTTTAAAAGTTGGCACAAAATCAGAAAATCAATTTTTCCATCTCTGGTTCAGACTCTGTGTATTTCCCTTACAATCGTCTCACAAGACATGCGCAATAAATTTTTACCCTTCTGAAAGTGTGCAGGGAATTGGCTAAAGAGTAAGGGGGTTCTTGTTTTTGTCTGCCAGCAAGGGTGGCTCAATTGTTTTTTTTTTAATTATTTTAAACAGGTTTTGCTTTCTTTTTATCTTCAAACAATTTGCCTCAGAAATGAGAGAATATAAAATTGCCAAGTGGCACGCACCCAAAATAAAAAAAAGAATGTTGCAGTTGTAGTTCTCGTATTAAACTAAATTGTCACTTCCTTTAATGGTTGGTGTGTGTTTTTTTAATTAAAAAAAATTTGAATAGAAATAAAAATTATAAATTAATGATTTTAATTAATAAAAAAATAGTGTTTGTTTACTTTTATTAATAAACTTATTTATTTTATGCAATAAAATTAAGACAAAGTCTCAGTGTTTGCAAAATCTTTCCTAAAATTTAAGCAATTTTTAGTAAATGCAAAGTAAAAAAAAAATATGAATTTATTAAAGCACTTAACAACAGCATCCTTTGCAAATACCAGAAAGAAAGTGTGCCATGTTAAAAATCGATAGTTGCAAGGACTTTTTTCAACTCAGTAAATTATACAGAAACCACGTCTAAAAAAACGGCAATAAAAAGATTTACATATGTATATTAAATTTCCTTAAAGGAAATTAAAAGTTTTCTTTAAATTTCAGATCTTTTAGAAAAATTTTTTCATTATTTCTTCCCTTCTTTATGTATATTTTTTATTTTGCTAATTTTTTTTCGAATTTATTGCAATATTTATGTATTGGTCGCCATATTGAGCAAATGTTTTTTTGCAGTTGGGGAGAAAAACACACCCTTATTGTTTGTTTTTATTATTGTTGTTGTTGTTTGTTGTCATCGTCATCATCGTCGGTTTGCCGGTCTATTGCATTTTTAGACATTGATTTTTTCTCTTTTTTTACACATGTTCGATCAAATTGTGCATGGATTCTGTTTTATTACTCGAATTAAAGTACCAGCTTTAATTGATGAAAAAATCTTCTCTCAAAAGTCATGTCTTTTATTTTATGGACATTTTGGGGATTGACGTGATTACTTGTGATTTATTTAAGAAGCAAAATATTTTACTTTAAAACTTGTTATTGTTAAAATCTTTTTCTTGGAAAATCGAGATAAATATTAGAGACCGGTCTTATTGTTCTATTTTATGGTTTGGAATACAATCTTAAAAATGGAAACCCAAGTTGACAATTAGTCAATTCACAAGGTATCCTAACATGTCATATTGTCAAAATGTCCTAATATTTCACAATGGTTTAAAAATATTGTTGTACGACTCAGCCGCTCAGCGCTGGACTTTTCTGATTAATTACGACAGCACAATAAACACAGCAAGCAACGTTCTATTTATTTAAGACACTTTTTGTTAACAAACCAACAACAATATTTTTAAACCATTGTGAAATATTAGGACATCTTGACAATATGACATGTTAGGATACCTTGTGAATTGACTAAATATAAACCAATTTAGTAAAGCAACGCATGACTCTATTCAGAAAACGAAGTGCAACGAAAAATGATGCACGTATTGCATGTCCTATAAAAATGTTAACTTACACTCCCAAAAGCAGCGAATACTTAACGAATGGTACGGATAGTTTTAATGCTGATTGAATACATTTCTGTTAATAAATGTTAGTTTTATTGAACACAAATGTAACAATATTTTATGTTGTTAAACCATTCTCTTTTACATATAGAACGTTGATCCACACGAACAAAATGTTAATAATCGAATACTTATGGCCTTTTCAACTACCTCGATAGCAAATCGAAGCGATCGCCATCCATTCGCTTGATTTCGAATCAGATTGGGTTCAATCATTTCGACAGCTTTCAATCGCTTGCTCGTACGAGTGTTAATATTTGTTACTTACGTATTAAAAAAAATTAGTATTGCCATATAAGATATTTCTATAATAATACTAATTTGCTATTAAGTCTTATTTGACCTTTATTTTTTTATAATTATTTTTAATTATTTAAGCTTGAGGTCTTTTTATTTATAAAAAATATTATATTTATTTATTTTTTCAATATTTCGCTAACCTTTGGTTAGCATCTTCAGGAAATTAACAAAATTTTATATAACGAAAAAACAAGCAATTACAAAATTATGAAAAAATTATTTGTCATAAATTAAATTCAAAAACCTATTTGTCATAAAAAATTTCAAAAACATAATAACAAAAAAATAAAATATAACTAAAGTATAACAATTCATATAAACTGAAAAAATTTCTTATATATAAACCTAATTCAAAAACTATATTTACAATAATAAAATATAGTTTCGCTAAAGAAAATTCCTATAACATATAATAATTTTTTAACTAAACTTATTTTTATCTTACATACTTATTAAAACATATTTAATTAAACTTATTTTTCATCTAACATATCTATATGTATATCGTGACCTGAGGTCAAGAAGGTCCTAATATTTTTATATAATTTAGGTGCAAATTGAACCGTCTTGTTCCAAGGCTGCGTTGGTATATTTATATTATATCTTATCTTTTATCTCTTAATAACTAAATTCCTAAAACTATTCGCTATATGTTCTGTATCTGCTTTAAAATTTATTCTTTGTGTCATTGGTGTATTAATTATGTGTAACATTTCTAAAATATATCTGCGTTTGTAGTTAGTTTCAGTGTTTAAAACCGATGCTTCTTCAAAATTTAGATAGTGATTAGATTGATGACAATGATGACTTAATGCTGTTTTTTTAGTCCTTAATTTGTTCTTGGTTGTACCTATGTAAACCTGGTTGCATCTTTCATTATCATTTCCCTTACAAGGAATTTTATAGACAATGTTCGACATATCCCATTTACTAGTTTTATCCTTTGTCTTGCTAAATAAACTGTTCAATGTGTTATAAGCCTTGTATGCTACCTTATATTTGCCAGTGTCAAAGATTCTCGATTTTTTATTCTCTCCAAAACATTGGATATGTATGATAATGATTTGTATATCATTGGTTCTCTTGTACTCGTAATTCCTGCATTCCCATTACTCCTTTCTTTATATTGATTAATTAATCCATAAATCAAACTATTTGGAAAATTGTTTTCCCTTAATATAGTTCTAATTTTAATTATGTTTTTTCTGTGATAAACCTTGTAAGAACCCTTTTAATTAACTTTCTAGCAGTATTTGTAATAAACTGTTTACTGTGTCCAGAATAATAATTTACAATTCTGCCGGATGCTGTTGGTTTTTGATACCAATCTATTAACAAATTATTTCCCTTTCTTGTTATTAAAGTATCCAATAAAGGTAATTTTGAATTACTTTCCATCTCTAAAGTGAATTTAATATTACTATTATATTCATTAAATGTTTCTAACAAGTTATTTATCCCACATTCAGTAATAATGCAGAATATGTCATCAACAAAAAAAATAAAGTCGTGCAAACAAATATATAAGATTATTAAACAATTAAAAAAGCGGCGTACAAATAATGTTCTGTACTAGGAAAGTTAAATAGTTTCGTTTGTAAATACCGCGACCAGTTTTTTGTTATTTTCCGCAATTTGTTTTGTCCTACATTTTAAATCTGCCCATGTCTGTAAATGTAAATATTATCTCAAAATCAATTCAAGCCTTCAGTTTTTTCTACCTTAAAGTATAATGTGGTTTACCATCTTCTTCTCTGCAATAGAACGCGTAGGTGGCCCAATGGCGTTTAGTTTTTGGCTGCTACTTTTCCATTGCTCGTCCATCAAAAATTTATTTGCTCCAAGCTCTGGTGCACCTCTCGCCAACTTAAGATTTTTCGTCCATGTTTTCAACTAATGTTAGCAGTTGTTGCATTGTCGACTTTTTGTACCCACACCACAATAGTGGAGAGGGTATTATGCATTTGTGCGGATGTGTGTATCACCCTAATATATGGGTCCTATATCTACTTTAAAGTATACCGATCGATTCAGAATTATTTTGAATCATTCAGAATCATTTCAAGTCGATCCGACGATGTCCGTCCATCTGGCAGGCTGGCTGTCCATGTAACCTTGTGCGCAAAGTACAGTTCCCAATTTTGGAGAAAAAAAATTAGCACAAGGACCGAGCTTATTGGAAATGGGCCGAATCGGTCTATAATTTTACTTAGCCCTCATACAAGATTCTTTCCGGATAGGTTTTTTGTTCCGATAAATGATCTATGTTGGTATTAAGATTAAATTTTGTCCAAACTAATTAATTGCAATCAAAGTCATCTTACCAAATTTTATTGGAATCGGTCTATATTTCACCACAGCTCCCATACAAATAATACTCCCGAAAATAGTTTCTAATGCCATAACTTCCTTACAAAAGCTAGTATTCACATACAAATCGACGACAATGACTTTTATGATAGCTTATATGTCATAACAACATTTTGTCCTGGTAGGTCCAAAATAAACCTTAGGCACCATATAAACCACCATCCTAAAATCTCATATATTTTGATGAAGATATCTAAATAATATTCGGCACAAAGAACTTTTAAATGAATCTTAACCTCATAACATAATTTTGTTCAGGATAGTCCATGATGCCCATGGGTCCCAAATAGGGTACACTCTCAAAATTGGTCGGGCTTGTCCGACTGACCTCCTATGTCAAACTTCTAACCCTATCTATTCTTTTGCAGCGTATCCGATGTTGGTGCTATAAGGCAGAACATGAATGACACGCTTGGCCGACACCTAGACATAATCTCAGAATGGGGTCGTGCGAATAGGGTCGAGTTTAATGCTCGAAAGACCCAATGTTGCGTGCTGACGCATAAACGCTGTATATATGGGTGGTATAAATTTTGAGGAAACAGAATCTCTTGATGTTCTGGACATAAGGATACAATGTGATGTACGACAGAAATTCATGTACCGTTTTAAAATTTTCAACGCCGCAAGCTATGCAGCGTTTGAAATGTTAAAACGCAATGTGAATTTCTGTAGAAAGCAACAACAAAATTACAAAATATTTATGACATTGTTTGTGCTTTCAATGTAATTATTTGGCGTTGCGTTGCGTTTTACATGTTTAGGGCCTGAGATTCATGTGAAAGTACTTTGTGCCAAATATTATTTAGATACATATATTTATATTTATTAAATTTGTTTACCTTTAAGTGAATTTACGAAGGGGGTTTATATGGGACGTATGGTAAATTTTGGACCCATTAGCATAACATTTTTCATGTCATAGTAGTTATCGTTAAAGCCATTGCAGCCAATTTATATATTAATACTTGCAGTTATAACGAAGTTATGGCATTAAAAGCTATTTTCGGGAGTGGTATTTGTATGGGAGCTGTGTTCAAATATAAAGCCATTTTAATAAAATTTGGTAAAATGATTTTAATTGCAACAAAATTAGTTTGGACCAAATTAAATCTTAGTACCAATAAGTATATGGGTACAAAGAACCCATTCCGAAAAGAATTCTTAATTCGATAGTGATTCTGAGTCGACCGGTTACATAAAGGTGGGTATAGGAGCAATATTTTAAGATACACAAATACATAATAATACTCTCCAGTTTTGCAGTGTGGGTATAACTAAGGTAACATTTTTGTTTTTATAATGTTGTACGTGTGCAGGAATACATATTTTGTGTGATAATGCTAAACTTAAGTCATACTTTTTATTAGTAGAACTGTGATGACACGACATTTGACTAAAATTCTTAATTTTGTATTAATAATGATACTGTAGTATTTAATTTTGTTTAGGGTCACGATTTCTGCCTGGGTATTTACCAATGTCCCGTTGGTAACAAATTTTTTAGCTGCGTTTTTCAGACAAGCATGTGCCGTAGTATGGATGAACAATTTTCATTGAAAAAATCCATCTTTTTTTTAAAAGGTGAAAATTTTTTATTAATAATTTTTATATTTATTTATTTGTCAAGTTTCTTTAAAACATTATTGCCAAAATATATAAATTTATATAAAAAAGTAGAAGAAAAACTTTAAATTTAAACAAAATAAATATCTTGGCAATAATAACATGAAAATGCAGCAAATCATAGACAGAAACCACATAATATAGACGAAAGAAATTTATTGTGTAAAAGAATCGTAAATTCGACAACTTTTCTTTTCAAGGCAAGACGACATAAAAAATGTTTCAAAAATATATTATAAACTTTAGTGAAAGGTGTAGAGTATTAATTGGCTTAGAATCACATGCAGTGCGTTCCGAAAATTGTTCATTACTTTTCTCAATTCAAAGATGATTTGTTAGAAATTATTAAAATCATTTGAAAATTACAAATCAACACAAAATGGGTGAAAAATAATTATCTGAAAAGCGTGTCTGGACAATTTGAAAAAATTTAGCAGATGCTAATAAACTGTTTAGGAATTGTTGTTGCAGTTTTTTCTTTTGTTCAAAAAAAAAAAAAAATTATTACAACAGTAACAGATGCTGATTGATTAAATTCATATTAACATGTGAACATACAACAACCCACGAACACACATTAAACCACAAACAGTCATCAAATGTGTTAAAAAAATGCAGTGAATGCAATCATGATTTGTAAACAATAACAACAACAATATAAATGTTTTGTTGTTCATATACATATGAAAATCTTTTTTCGTAATATGTGGGTATGTATTAATGTACATACATAAAATATTTTTATTGTAATAATTAATGCTCAAAAGTTGTACGCACTTTAAAATTACAAACTTTTCGAAAGCATTCTTTTTATTCGTTTAACCTAATACCTACACCATTTCCATTTTTTAGAACATATTGATATACATTCGAATTTTCTTTATGCACTATTTTTAATATTTTTCAATGTCAATATTTCAACTTAAAATTTTTTTGTTTTATAGTATAATTAAATTATCGAGCCTAAGGTCTTTTTATATAAAAAACTTTAATTTAATTATACTATAAATAATAATGGTCGAATATAATATATACGAGTATTATTTTTTTCTTTTTTAATTTTTTTTAATTTAATTCAATTTTTATTTATTCTCCGAAGCTTTTTATTTTCTTTAACAATGTCCAATAGTCAGCATAGTCCATTATTAATAATGTCTTGTGGTTTCTATTGGAAACAAAGAGTCGCAATGAATCGATTCCAATTGGTCCGGTTGGATTCTATTTGTTTAACTTCTCTTTAGCTTTTATCAATATGGCTAACTTCGATCTTTAGTTGACGACGCTAGTTGTGCGACGGTCTGCCTACTTTCTGAGTTATACCCAGTGGGTTCCAGTCAATGGCGATTTTGGCTACGTCATCTAGAGGCCTGGAAAGCGTGTGACCAATCCAACGCCATTTGCGGCTTAATATTTCGATGTGAATCGTCGTTGATTTGTTTGTCTCCAGAGCTCCGTATTACGCATGATGTTTGGATAAATATAATGTTTTTTCCTCCATTGGTCGCACTTATAATGGCATATTTACTAGGAAATGTACTAAATTTCTTACAGTACTTAAACTGTTTATATGCTTTTTTATATATTCTTCTTTTAACAAGTTTTTTGTCTCAAACTTAAAAATTTATATGTTAGATACGCACTTTCTAAATGAAAGTAACGATGTGAAATAATAATTAACAACTCGTTAATGCAAATATGCCCAGGAAAAACTTTTTGAATTTTGGTAATAGGTGGTAGTTATTTCATACGTAACCTGGTAAGTAGTTGTTATTACAATTATCATTATTCTGAAAACCTCAATAAGTACTTGCTAATGACCTCAGTTATGAATATTTACTTACTAATAATCAGCTAATTAACTACTTATAAGTTGTCTGGTTTTCAATACTGAATATTTACTTACTAGTAACTAGCTCCATAACTACTTATTAGGTCTATTAACTAGCGAGAATTAAATAAAAACTAGTTATTTCTTGGCTTCTAGTAAGTATATTGTAAGTACTTACAATTCAACTTACTGGTAGTTAAATAATAATTAGATATTTTGTGACTTCTAGTAAGTATATTGTAACTACTGAATTCTGTGGACAACTCGAACCAAAATAAGTAGTTATTCAGCCGAAAAAAAAGTAGTGTTCATATGTCTCCAATATTACTTGCTAACTTACCAGGTAAGTAAAGTTTTTTTCAAAGTTTTTTTCAAAGTTTTATTTCTATAATAAATGGATTTGGCCCTTTGTCAGTCAATTTTCCCGTTTTCTTTACAATTTTGGAACAACATTACAATTTTCAAGTCCCATCACTGATGTGGCCAACAAACAATGACTATTTGGCTGTAAAGAACCTTTAAATGTGTTGCGTTTTGCTGACAGTTTTCACTGTAATTTCAATAGCAAAGCATGCAATGTTTTGAAATTCTAGCGGAAATGGTGTAGTGAATGATCTATAAATTTTGTTCTAAAATGATTTAGATTAGAATTTTTTTTGGGTGGCTTTGTTTGAAGGAGAATATAAGAGAAGGGGGGAAAATTTAATTTTTACTCATCTTTTAAATAAGTACTTCAAAGGTAATTTATTAATTAAAGCACCAAAAAAAAAAAAAAAAAATTTGTTAAAGTGCAAAGAAAATTGCTTGCTTGCTGGTAAGGCAACTTCCCTTGACAGTGGTTTGAAAAAAAAAATAGTGATAGTGAAGGCATGGAAAAGGGGTTTCTCTATAAAAAGTTTCGTATTAAGTTGTGTGTCATGCATGGATTTCAGTGTCAATATATCAATTACATGAAAGTAAGCAGCGAGTATTAATTTTTAATGCAAATATTCTCTAATATGAAATAAAAAAAAAATAAATTAAAACCAGTAAGAAAGTATAGTCCGTCAAGCCCGACCTTATGATACCCTACACCACAGTATTTGAAAACAAATTTTCAAGAGTGTGCCCTTAATAGGACCCATGGACCCACCTACAAAAACAAAATTATGTCATGAGGTTAATATTCCTGTAAAAGTTCTTTGTGCCAATTATTATTTAGATAAGTGATTTTAGGATATGAGTTTACATGGGACTTACTAGCACAACATTTTGTGATGACATAATAGGTTTCGAGGAAGATATTGTCGCCAATTTGTATGTTAATACTAACATTTATAAGGAAGTTATGACATTAAAATCTATTAGCGGCAGTAGTATTTTAATATGAGCTATGATCAAATATTGACCGATTCCAATAAGATTTGGTAAGATGATTAATAATAAGATGGCTGATGGGCAAAAATACTCTATTTTGGAAAGAAGCTTGTATGCGAGCTATGCGAAATTAACCAACGATCCTCACTATTTTCAATCGACTTCGTCCTTGTACCAATTGCAACCTTTGTACCAAATTTCATCAAATTATCTCTAAAATTGCAACCTGGGCTCTATTTCTCAAAACTACAATTTACAATTCTACAAGTGAAATACATTTGAAACAAAAAAAAAAAAAAAAAAAAAAAAAAAAAGCAAAAGTTGTAAAATTGTTGCTTTTTTTAACGTATTTTACTTGGAGAACTGTAACTTGTAGTTTTGAGAAATAGGGCCCCTGTACTTTGCGTGCCCGGACGGACGGACATGGTTAGATCGACTCAAAATGTGATTCTGTGTCGATCCGTATACATAAAGGTGGGTCTTGGACCAATAATTTAAGTTGTTAGACACATCAGCACAAACGCATAATTGTGGTGTGCGTAAAACAATTATGTAAATTTTAGTTTCCATCTTAAGCCTAGACAGACAGTGACGTCATTATCATGTTTAGGGTTTAAGGAAAAACTTATTCATTTGAACACACCATCTACACGCAGAGAAAAAATATGGTTGGGCATGGTTACGGCAACTACACTATGTTTATTGTAACAATATATTTATACCGTACACAAAAGATTGTTATTTTTATTGAATATTAACAATATTATAGTTTCTGAAAGCATGTCAATGTTTGTCGCAATTATAAATTTCAGTATGGTTCACTGAAAAATAATCATTTTTATAACAACTAAATAATAATAACTTTGAAAACATATTATATTCCTAACAACCACTAAATGATATTTAATAGCCATAACATGATTACTTTCTATATGTGTACTCACAATATGTTTAACATGCAAACAAAATATATTTACTCTAATAATATTTTGTTATCGCCATTTGTAAAATAATTTTGCATCAGTTGTGTCGTTTGTTTTCCTTTTCCCCTTCGAATTATTTGCTATTCAGTAGTTAAACAATTTAAAAAAAAAAATACCCATTAAAAAACCAAGTTTAAAGAAATTAAAAAATAAAGAATTTGTGGGTACATTAAAAAAATTGCAAAGCGTCACAAAATAATATATCAATGCTAAGAAAATTTAATGTTGCTTGACCATTGTTTTGTTTTATTTTAGAGAAAAAGAATGAAAATTCTAGAATATCCCAGGAAAAACTTTTTGAATTTTGGTAATAGGTCGTAGTTATTTCATACGTTACCTGGTAAGTAGTTGTCATTACAATTGTCATTATTCTGAAAACCTCAATAAGTACTTGCTAGTAATGACCTCAGTAAGTACTTTTCACTACTATTGTTTTCAGTTATGAATATTCGCTTACTAATAATCAGCTAAATTACTACTTATTAGCTGTCTTGTTTTCAGTACTGAATATTTACTTACTGGTAACTAGCACCATAACTATTTATTAGGTCTATTAAAAAGCGCCAATTAAATTAAAACTAGTTATTTTTTGGCTTCTAGTAAGTATACTGTAAGTACTTACAATTCAACTTACTGGTAGTTAAATAATAACTAGATATTTTGTGACTTCTAGTAAGTGTATTGTAACTACTGAATTCTGTGGACAACTCGAACAAAAATAAGTAGTTATTCAGCCGAAAAATAAGTAGTGTTCATATGTCTCCAATGTTACTTGCTAACTTACCAGGTAAGTAAAGTTTTTGCTGGGATAATTTATAAATAATTGCGAGCTACGACAAAAACAGGTTAAAAATATTATGTTTAAATTTGCATCATATTATATTTAACGTTAAAGTTGCCAGTAAGTAAATACGCATAAATATATATTAAAAATATTTTTCGGGTTTAGATTTAATCTACATATTATTATGATTAACATGATAATAATATTATCATTTCTTAACTTATTATAATTAACATGATAATAAAATTATTACATTTAATTATAATAGGATGTAATAAAAACAAATTAGTATTAAGGGAAAAATATATTATGATGTAATACTGCGAATATATTTGGCCATAAAATCATTCAATAATAATCGTAATATGTTGACTACAATTATGAATCTTATCATAATATTAAAAAAATGAATATTTCAATTAACCTCTTCACAGTTGACGAAGTTAAAACACTATTCCGACCATATTTTGTATGAAATTTTCGAATTGCAGGCGCCAACCTTTTATTAATTTCGTAATATTGTTTAATAATGAGGACACGTTGTTCCATCGTGTAACGTTCCATGTTTATTAACCCTAAACCTGCGATCGGTTAAATCAGGTGCGCGTTTTTCCCTTTTTTCTTTTATGCTCTTTTGCTACGTACGTGTGCACCAGTGATGTTAACCGTACGGTAATTACCCTTTTTTACGGTAATTTTGAGCCCGAAAAGGTTGCAAGGTAATTTCATTTAAAGTACCCTAATTTAAAGGCATATGGCCTCTTGGTATACAAACATATACTTACATATGCAATTTTATGATTTAAATTTTGAGAGGCTTAAAAATAGACAAATGTCATTTAAAAAGTTAAGAATGTTGTATTTCTCCAAATGTGTTGGTTACACTTATGAGTGCACAATATAAAAAAATTAAATTACTCATTGTATATTATTAATTTTATTTTACAGTCAGTTCATCGATTTCGAACGTTAACGTTCGCATAGAAAATTACATTTAAAACATCAACTAAATTTTAAAATTTGTTTTTGCTTTAAATGATATTTTCTATGCGAACGTTAACGTTCGAAATCGATGAAGAGGCAGTTAAACTTTTTGTTTGTTTAAAAATCAACAATTTTTTAATCATATAAAATAGCCGTAATGAAATAAAGTTTACTATAGTTTTCGGATTATTTTAAGTGCGGATCAGGGATTAAATATGGCTAAAGTTAAGTATTTGGAACTAGAATAATCCATACTTAAATTAATTATTCTGTACATAATTTAAGAAAATCCGTAATTACCGTACTATTGAAACCGCTCTGGCCTGATTAAGGTTCGGATGGATTTTGATTTTTCTTTTGAGTGTAACAATACAAAAATGATTATATACTTTTTATGTTTGCTAATTCAATTTCACCAAGTTCAGTTATAATTAATTATGGGATATAACGGTCAATGACATATTGTTAACTGAAAGTTAAAGCAATATTTTGTCTTAAATGAACTTGGTGAAATTGGCCGTAAAAATGAATTAAACAATATATGATTTAATTTTTAATGTTTATAACTAGGGATGAAATTTTCATGCACTAAAAAATCGAAAATATGCGCTTAAAATATGCACTAAAAAAAATCCAAAATATGCATTTAAAAAAATAAGAAAAAATGCACTAAAAGCTAAGAAAATTTCCATAAAAATCGTTTTTTAATTTTACTAAAAACAAAATATAAAAAATTCAGTATATTGTTATTCAAATATCTTTACAAAATTAAAGTAACTAATTTTGCTACTACAGGCTGCGGTGGAAGAGGAATTAGGGGATATATTTCATTAAAAATTGCAATAAATTAAATTTTCTGCAACGCGGTACCCATGAGCTAAGCAGGTAGCTTGTAACAGTTTTGGATAAAATATTTTAAACCCATTGGAAGCCTTAGGCTGTGGGAAAAATCGCCCAAAGAAAAATGGCCCAAAAAAAGAAATAAAAATCGCCCAAATGAAGAATCGCCCAACAGAACATGAAAAATGACCCAAAAAGTTATATATGAAATTTTGCCCAAAAGAAACGAAAAAGGGCCCAAAAAAAAATGAAAAATGACCCAAAAAGCAAAAACGAATTTTTTCCCGGTGGCATGTTATAACGTCCAGTGTCATAGTGTCCATGGACGTTATGACACTCCAAAAAGTGTCATAGTGTCCATGGACACTGCGCTAACTAAAGCTTCTCTGCACAGCCGGCCTTCGTCCGGGCGCAAGGATTTTCTCCTCTATGGTATAACAAACACCGGCTTCGCTAACTAAAGCTTCTCTGCATAGTCGGCTTTCATTTGGAAACAAGGCAGATTTTAGAAGCTTTACTTAGCGAAGCCGGTGTTTATTATACCATAGAGGAGAAAATCCTTGCGCCCGGCCAAAGGCCGTCTGTGCAGAGAAGCTTTAGTTAGCGAAGCCGGTATTTGTTATACCATAGAGGAGAAAATCCTTGCGCCCGGCCGAAGGCCGGCTGTGCAGAGAAGCTTTAGTAAGCGAAGCCGGTGTTTGTTATACCATAGAGGAGAAAATCAAAAAAATGGGCCATTTTTCATACAACATTTTCATTATGAAAAATCACCCAAATTTAAAAAACGAAAAATCACCCAACAATAACGAAAAATAGCCCAAAAATTTTAGGTCACTTTTCATATGAGTTTAGGCCCAATTTTACATGGAATTTTTTTGGGCGATTTTTCATTTCTTTTTTTGGGCCATTTTTCTTTGGGCGTTTTTTCCCACAGCCGAAGCCTTAACCATGTAAGTTGCTGCACGGGTTTAAAATAAAAAATATTGTATTTTACCCAAAGCTCCAAAAGAATTTATTTATTATTTAAAAATTTTTTTTGGAAGTTTTTTTTTTTGTGTACTTAACATTTTTTTAAGTACTTTTTTATAATATGGAAATTAAAAAAAATCCTCAAAACTGTAAAAATATGCAACAATATGCGTTTAAAACCTAAATATGCAAAAACAAATCGATGCCATTTTAACGCAAATTTAATGATTTGGAAAGATAATTGGTCGACATCGTTCTTAGACCATCGATAAAAAACATGTATTTGTATGAAAATCGTATCCCTATTTATAACATATCGCACTTGATCATAACGAAATTTATAAATTTTCAGTAGAAGCAAAACAAATTTTAATTTATTAATAAATTAAAGGCATACGAAAACGAATTTTTAAACTAACCGCTTCATTAAAAAAAGTGAAAAATGAAAAGTGAAATATGATCAAGTGCGAAATTCGAATACCCAACACATTTAAACTTTAAAAACTCAATGAAAACAGTTTTGTTTATAAACCTTTGCGTACGGTAATTTCTTCTTAAAAACCGTAATTTTTACAGGACCGTACGGTAATGGAATAATAAAAGGTAACATCACTGGTAATTGTAGAGAATTAAAAAACATTAACAACAACACATGTAAAATGCATACAACGCATACAATAGCAAAATGTATTAGAATAGGTTGCCGATCGCAGCCCTAAACTTTCAGATGTCGAATTTTGTTTAGGGTTGTCAACACTTTACTGCACAAATGGCGACAAATTCAAATCTTGCGTTAATTTTGGGACACCCCTTACTCTTGATTGACAATAAAATAGAATTAATTCTCAAAAGTTATTTTCGGGAATGAAATATTTATTATTAATTAATTCATTTATTTATGATGTGCTTATAATCCCAATCTTTATTTATGATTAAAACAATGAAATTTATTGTTGAGGGAAAGCTGGTTTCTATGCTTTTTTTGCTGGTTGCTTAGGCCAGCTCGTCAGGAAACTTTTTCCAAATACTTTAGAAAAGCTAAAAATATTATACAAGTAAGACTATAAAGTGAATAAGAATTTTAAACACTCATTAACAGTTTTGGAACCTCTGCCTCGACCATACTAACAATTTTCGCATTTATTTATTTGAATTAAAATAAATTATAAAACAATTACTAAAACTAAACAACAATAGACCTGAAAAAGCTTAAATTACAGTTTTATTTACAACTACTTATGTTAAAAAATAAAACAGAACTGCATGTAGTGGTGGCCGTCCAAACAATGCGAATTTTGCCACCAAATACGTCGTCTGTTGTTGGACACAGTTTTTATTTCATTTTCCGTTTATTGCACGATGGTAATTTAATATGTAGAGGAGATGGATGACACTCGCATACTGTTTTGGTTGTACAACCATTTAAACCTTTTACGTAGTACTCGCTCTAAAGTACGAGTATGGATGTTGCTATCTGGAATGACTGCGACATCAGTGCACATTTTAACATCACCAACAGTTAAAACAATAAATAGCAACAAAATATTCATTACTATTATATTGTTGCAAGTGAAAAAGGCAACCAAGAGTCAGTCATTGAGGAGTAATTGTTGTATACGAATACAAGTAGGCAACTTGTTTCGATGATGTAACGAAAACATTGTTCAAATAACAATACATTTTTTTTTCTGGTAATTTTTTGCTTCAGCATTCGAGTTTTAGTACAAAACTTTATACAAATATTGTTGATCAAGAACGAATATTTTATTTGTGTATTTTATTTGATTTTAAAAGAAAGTTTTTAATTTTTCATTTGGTTCAAGATTAGTGACTGATTAGGCCGCTGCATCTGATCCTGAAACTTGAGCTGCCTTGTCAAGTTTATATAGCGTACCGCTTATAGCAAGATCCGACGGCCACTTCTAACCGCCCCTAACATGCCGAACATACGCTGGCAGTTAGTGGCTATTGGTTATTTAAAGGCAGTACCTACGGAGTATCCAATTATTTGACTTTTGATTTAGCTCGAATAAAGAATTAATCGATTTTTAAATTTTAATTTTGCTCGATTAGGAGTTTTAATATGTTAAGAGTTTTAATATGTTCGAATAACTCGAATAATTCAAATAATTTTGTCCAAAGGGAAAAACATACATGTCTGTTTGATTTGATACTTTTATTATATTAATAAACCGGAAAAAAACAATAAAATAAAAATATAGTTAAACAATAAACAATAAAATAACAATTCATTAATATCACGTCTACAGTTCTAAAACGTTTAAATAAAATAAATAATTAAAAAATCAAAAAGCCTGCTGCAAAACATATAGTTTTTTAAACGCTTAAGACACCGAAAAAAGATTAAGGAAATAATATAAAAATAAACTTTAAACAAAGTAAACACTACTTCGGTGGAGCAGACTATAAAATGAGCTGAAAGCCAAAGTTTAATATATTATTATTAATATATTCGGGCATGTTCTGAAAATCACGCGATTTCAAATCACGTGCTTTTAAAATCACGCGTGTGATTTTGTGGTGTTCTGAAAAACATTTCGTTTTTATGTTTCTCGGTATGCTTTCGGCAATTGAAAATCACACCAAAACATACAAAAACGGAACAAAAAAATATCAAACGTGTGATTTTAAAAGGTACATGTGATTTGAAATCATGTGATTTGAATAAAAGTGATTTTCAGAACAGGCCTGATTATATATATATGCATGAGGCTTAGCAGCAGTCGGGGTCGGGTAATCTTATTTTAGTGTATAAATTGCAATTAAGTCCCGCCTGCTAAACTTAATACGGGAATTCAATATAATTTTTTTTTAATTACATATTTTTTTTATTTTAGACTTTTTTGTCCCGGCTTTTTTATGAGGGGTCCAGCCTTTTAAAACAAATTGATTACTCGTAATTTAATTTAAATAATTTATTATTCCTGAATATCAGGTAAAATTTAAATGAATGGAGATTCTCAGTTATTTTTTTTTAAATCACCGTATTGTTCCTGATTTCAAGAGAAGGTTTGGTTGCGATAAGAACTGAAAGTATGAAGTATATAAAAGGAACTTTTATATAAACTTTTTAAACTTGATCGTTTTCAAAGTTTGTTCGAAATAAATTTCACTCATATGTATTCGATTTACCCAACATGGCTGATGAATTTTTTTTTCCTTAATTTTAAAACTCTACTCTATATGTTTGGGTAATTTGTTTCTTTAACGTATTATTATTTTGCGCAAACATCTAAGGACACTTCGGTCTTTAAGACGAATCTAACAATAGTAAGTCTACATTCACACGTTTCATCTTTTGATGCTAAACTCTTGTGTTTTAAGGAGAGGGAAGCAAGAAGAAAAGGGGTTGGTACGGAGATGCCTGTACTTGGGTAGTACGCTTTGTGTTCTCATTCTTAGGTATATGCACAACAATGGCTGTATGTACATTTTTTTCTTTGGTTCGCTTTGATTAAAAGTGTTGTTGTTTTGAAGCAAAAAAAGTTGAAACCGGTTGCTGCGTGTAAACATAATGGCATCTTCAAAAGGGAATTCAAAAGGGAATCAAAAGATGAAACGTGTAAGTTGAGACCAATAAAGAAATTGAAGGTCGGGTAAAAAACAGGTAACCCACAAGCAAAGAATAA
This sequence comes from Pollenia amentaria, assembly GCA_943735925.1. Lineage (NCBI taxonomy): Eukaryota > Metazoa > Arthropoda > Insecta > Diptera > Polleniidae > Pollenia > Pollenia amentaria. The sequence goes on along the minus strand of OX031008.1, from coordinate 188,597,656 downwards.
ACATGGTTGTGGTAAACATATTCTAAAAGTAACATATTATGATAAGATTCATGATTGCTGTCAACATATTACGATTATTATTGAATCATATTATGACCAAATATATTTGTAGTATTACATCATAATATTTTTCCCTTAATCCTAATTTGATTTATATTACATCCTTTTATAATTAAATGTAATCATATTATTATCATGTTAATCATAATAAGTTAACAAGTAATCATATTGTTACCATGTTAATCATAATAAGTTAAGAAATGATAATATTATTATCATGTTAATCATAATAGTATGTAGATTAAATCTAAACCCGAAAAATATTTTTAATATATATTTATGCGTATTTACTTACTGGCAAATTTAACGTTAAATATAATATGATGCAACTTTAAACATAATGGCGCATATTCATAAATAATCACCAATTGTTAACTTTTTTAAGTACCTATTTAAGTTATTCACAGTTGGTTACTTTCAGCATAAAAAGTTTAGACTTAATTATGGGTAAAGCTGTAACTAAATGCTAACTAACTAATACATTCAAAGAACAGCTGATTGATTTAATTTTATAAAAAAAAACACTTTTTTAGAGTTTGTATTAATTTTTTAAAGAACAGAAATGTTTTTTAAGAGCTTGGTAAGCTTTTTAATTAATTACAAAATATATCGTTCAAAATATTATCGATATTTAATGTTTTCTACATGCCAATATACTCTGTTGCATTTCTTCTATTAGCTGAGAGCAGTTGCTACGTTAGTTATGAATTGTGAATAAGATCTATAACTATCTATGAACTATTTTTTAGTTTCTGTTTTGTTAGTTCCGATTTTAGTTATGATTTCTGAATATGCGCCAATATTTTTAACATATTTTTGTCGTAGTTCGCAATTATTTATAAATTATTTAATAGAATTTTATAACACAAAACAATGGTCAATATTTTTGAACCACTTTCAAACAATATTAAAATTTTTTTTAGCATATTTTATTTTGTGACACTTTACAATTTTTTTTTTTAATGTACCTACAATTTCTTTATTTGTTAATTTCTTTAAACTTGGTTTTTAATGGGTATTTTTTTAATTGTTTAACCACAGAATAACAAATAATTCGGCAGGCATATGTAAAACAAACGACACAACTGATGCATAATTATTTTACAAATGGCGATAACAAAATATTAACTATTAGAGTAAAGATATTTGGTTTGCATCTTAAACATATTATGAGTACACGTATAGAAAGTTATCATGTAATGGCTATTAAATATCATTAAATGGTTGTGTGGAATATAATATGTTTTCAAAGCTATTATTATTTAGTTGTTATAAAAATGATTATTTTTCAGTGAACCATACTTAAATTTATAATTGCCATAAACATTGACATGTTTAGATTAGAGTAACTATAATATTATTGATATTAAATAAAAATAACAATATTTTGTGTACGATATAAATATATTGTTACAATCAACATAGTGTAGTTGGCGTGACCATGCCCAACCATATTTTTCCTCTGCGTGCATAATCTGACAGTGCATTGTTTACACATGTATAAATGCTGACGATTTTTTTTACAATGTACGTCAAACTCAATATGAAAAAGCTCTATTTTAGTACGAAAATTCTTAATCATGAAATTAGTAGTTAATCGTTTATAACATAATTTGTCTCTCACACACCCACATTTAAAAATGGACTAAAATATGTTTAGAAGTGCGTGTAATACAATAGATACAGAATAAAACAACATGTTATTTAGTTGTTAGGATTTTATTATTTCGAAATCTAAAAAAAATAGTTTTGTATACAATTTTCTAAGAAATTCATTTTAGTCGATTAATTGACATAAATTGTTCGAGTTATTCGTTACTTGAAATTGGATATTTTAATTATTCGATCAAATAATAGCGAAAAATTTCCTCGATTAATCGAACAACGATAAATTGAGTGGTTACTTTAGCAGGTACTCAGCATTTGTTAGGAGTCCGGTGCCACCCATGGACCCTTTGAGATCCTCCACTCTGGAACCGCTGAATATCCGCGATTGCATAAGCAGCTGCTCCGCATATCTACGGAGCTATCCACTATCAGTAATCTGTGGACGCGCCCAACAGCACTCGGCTGTGCTTCCTTAAGTTGTGGAGTGGATAACATAATTGAAAAAGAATATTAATCCCGTTTTTGTCTGTCCACTGCCGATGGAAGGCCCTATGATTCTTATATATTATATATATATATTTCGTATAGAGTCAAACCATGATAACTAGCACCCCGTTAATTCGAAAACCTTAAAAATTCCAAATATAGGACTGGTCTCTTGAAAGAAAAACTCTCGTTGATTCTTACATTTTTTTTTTGTAATTCAAAGCTAAAATTTGAGATGTTTGAATTGTAAATTGTCTAAGGATACCTCTCTAAATCGTACTTACTCGTAGACAACCTCTTATAATTCGTAATAAAAACCAATTGACAAGAGAATTCAGTTCAAAAAAACATCAACTTCTCTAAAGAGCCTAAGTTAAAGCTTTACTACAGTCCGAAAATCGTCATTTGTTAATCAAACAATCGAAATTCTCCATATCTATACAAACCTTTGTAGCGGGCTTTGTAAACAATTAACATTAAAGAACAGGTAATGGGGTTACTTACCATCTTCGTGAATCCAACCCTGAATGCTTTGCAAGAATTAATGCTGTGAATTTATCTCTCATGATTTGTGAGCAAACAAAAAACTTAGAGTTTTAGATGATGTAATTGAACTTGAATGTATGTCTGCCAGCTCTACAGATGGTCGTCCAATCACCGAACTCGTTGTTGTTTGTAAAACTGATCCACCTTCTCCACCAACTAAACAATGACGAAACATTTAGATGTGAAAAAAATGTCACTTCCATCAATAAAATAAATGCCTCATCCGAATTGGGAATCATGTTGATGCCTTTGTACGACATTTTTCAGTGGCTTTGTCAGATGTAAAATTCATATGCCTTGAAAAATTGACAAATTCAGAAGGTTAATTAATTTTGCTTTCATTCCTCCGTTTTTGGTTTCTGATTTCTATTCACTATTAATTTTATTTTAGTTAATTTTTAATGTGGTTTTTTATATAGAATTAATGTAAATAAATAAATTTTAGTGTACATACCCAGCAAAAACTTACATTGAAAAGTAATGAGTTAAAAAGCTAATATAACGACTCATCACTACTTCTACATTGGCATTTTAACTCATTATTTTAACACGGTGATGTCATTGGAGGCAAGTACTTACCACCTTCGCTTACAAATAGGGAGTTAAATAAGTCATTACCACATTCGCTTACAAATAGGGAGTTAAATAAGTCATTACCACATTCGCTTACAAATAGGGACTTAAATAATGACTTTAAAAAAAAAATTTTTTTATTATTTTTTTTAATTATTTTTTTTTTCTATTTTTTCTTATTTTATTTATTTTCCCTTATTTTATTTGTTTTTCTATTTTTTCTTATTTTATTTTACTTTGTTTTTTTTTACTTTGTTTTTTTTTTCTGCCTCTGGCGGGATTCGATCGCGCAACCTCGGTGCTGATAGACTAGCTCACTACCAGCTTGTCTACTGGGGCATTGTAGTTTTTGCATAAAAAAACTATGTTTTTTACTCAATTATTAAGAGCGTAATTATGAGATTAAATTATCCATAATAACAATAAAAACGCTGATTGAAAGTGGATTGAAAGTTTAAATTTATGAAGGCAATTATTGAAATATGTTGCTTTTATAAAAAAATTTTTTGATTTCATAAAATTAATGGCAAACATGTAACATTAGATGTATGAAATAATTAAATCTTACATTTTTTTAATTAACAATTAAACATTTTTTTAAGGAAACTATAATTTTGTATTAATTTATGAATATAGTTATGTTTGTATATTGTTTTTTTATGTTCCCAATTAAAATTTTTTGTTTAACTTGGACAAACTTAAGTTTTCATATATCCAATGAAAATTTTTAACGTAATTACGAAATCCAATGAAGCGATTTTAACGAAAATACTTCATTCTAACTATGAAATTCCATTTAGACTATGAAAATTTTCATTTACCCAAGGAAAATTTTTTTATGAAAATTATTCATTAAATATATGAAGCATTTTTCTTTCAGTGTAATAAAAAAAAAAAAAACAAATTGTAAGAATAAATATTTAAAATCAATTTGTATTAGATTTGAAAAAAATTAAACCGTAGATGCAATTTATTATGAATGAATTATAAATTTCCATAATCAACTTATAAACAAGTACTTATGTAACAGATTATATGTCAGCCATTACTCAACTACTTCTATGTAATGCAGATGGTATGAAGTAGTCATTGAAAAGTAAGTTGTTCAGTAATTGCAAGTCATTACCAAGTTTTTGCTGGGTATACATATTTGCCACCAAAAACATATGACTTGCAAAACAGCTGATGTCAAATGGCTTGTCAGTCAAAAATAGAACACGCTCTAATTGAACAACTTTACACTGCAAATTCGAGCTGACATTAACAGAAGCAATTTTTTTTTTGCTTTTACACGACATGTATGCATTTTGCCGCGTGAAATTTGACAAGTACACTGCTAAATACATGTCGTGTAAAAGTACCATTAGCTGAAATATGTATGTGATGTGGGTGAGTTCGATGATTAGTTTATGAAAACAATCATCGTAAAACCCGTTATTTTTAATGATACCCACCAAATGATCCCCAAACACATTTCAGGGTGCTACTGTGTGCCGTGGTTAGCCGCGATCTTTCTTTTGTTGGCCTTAATCAAACTTGAGGAATATGTTGCATCTTTATCGCTTGCATACACCGAACCCCCGGTGAATTATTTACATACATATGTGCTCATACATACATATATTGCTTGTCGTGGATTAGTTAAAAGGTTCTTCAGTGTTGAATCATTATTTACGAGCACCCTTATTTGGTACGCTCGTCTTATCTGGGCCGTTGAACTATGCACGGGTTTGGTTCACCCCTTATATTGGAACCAGAATCAAAAAGGGTTTCTGAGTTATATTGTCGGTTTTGCCAGTTTTAGTTAAATTTAAGTTATAATCTGTTTTCGGTGTAATAAACCAACATGTGTTAAGTTTAATTTAAATTACCACATTTTGACATGTAGGGTATTCACTTAAAACATACTAAATGTTTCATGGCAAACAACTTCAAAAAAGGGTGGTAAGTTGTTAACTTAAAGCTGCCTCCGTTTGTGTTTTTGTTTAGATTGAACTAAACTAAAACCAGCTGGCTGGATGGCCAGTGAGCTTTGCCAGCGAGACAATGCATGCGTTTTTATTGTTTATTTATTTACTTGTTGTAGTTGTTTTTACTGCTGTATTTGCTATTGTTGTTTTTTGGATTAAATATTATGTATGTACATATGTATGTATATAAATGCTCCAGCCAGTGAGTTAACGTTATAGAGAATCACATGAATGTTTATAATTTTAAACATCCATGAAAACATATGATAAAAATGTATAGGGGAGACAACTCTTTACATATGTATAAATAAAAGTACATACATTAGTATATGAACATACATAAATACCCTGCAAGCATTTTGTAGCAAAAACCAATCACTAATACTATTGATTTTTATTGATCTTTTGGAAAAAAAGTAGCAACTAACAGGCCAACATAAATCAGCGCGTCAAGCGCAACGTTTTCTAGCGCCTAGCTTTAACGCTAAAAAAGACATATTTAATGGTGTTTCCTTTTTATTTAAAAAAATTCAATTTGGTGTTCGTTTCTTAAAAATGCTTCGCTTTCTAAAAGCGTGGCTTGTTTTATTCTAAAAAAAGCACACTTACTAATGACATAAGGCATTGTTGCACTTTACGCCCCGTATAAATCGACAGTGTTGATAATGCCCTGTAGAAAGATGGCTTCTGTTTATATATAGGGTTACCAGACGAAGTTGGGGAAAAACGCCTCTAATCAGGCCAGTAAAAATTTAAAATTTAAATAAGAAGTAATTTTTTTATTATTTAATAGTAAAAACATAAGAAAGCAATACATTGTTAATGATTGGTTGTCAGTGATATAAAATTTAAGTGGATTCGGTGTTATAAAATTGTTTTTGAAAAAAAAAACGTCAAATCAAGAAATCTGAAAAACTTGGTGTTAATAAATCAGCAATCTGGCAAAGGTATTTTCTTGTTTACATATTTTTTAAAAAACAAACTAAAGAAATTGGAATTTCGTCATTCATTTAGTTCATTTTTTTAATATCAATCTATTAAACAAATTTTGGCTTATGTATATTTTTTTTTATATTTTCAAGAACAAACTTTTTAATTTATGTACATATTTTTTTATATTTTAAACAAACTTTTTGTCAGCTGTTAAAAACAGGGAGGTCCGGTCCAACTTTGTGTTTTATTCTCTCAAATAAAAAATTGTATTATTACAGGGTCGGCAAGACATTTTATACATGTAACTTTTAACATGGTGGTATTTTTTTTTGTAGAAAAGAAAACACCATTAATCAACGTTGTGTCATAAATAGTATTGTTATTTTATTTTCTTTAGTTAAACCCACAAACAAAATAATATTGAAGATAAATACGCTAGGTTGATCTTTAAATAGCTAAACTGTCACTACGTTTTAATAATAGCAGTCAACGTTAAGTAGTGACGCAGTCAAAATCGAACTTTCCAATTGAAAATTGATGCAGCCTTAATGATGGCTGCTTTGACCATGACAATTTTTTACAGATATAATGCACTTTATGCGCTGATTTTAGTTGGCCGGTAAGTTAATATTTACAAAGAAAACCTACTAACTGCCTACATTGTCTGATAACATAGAGATATTTCATTTTTTTAATACCAATTTATTTGGCAGTAAAAATTACCCCTTAAATTTTAAGTTGCTAAAATGATTGTCATAAACGACACAAAAACGACAAACTTTCTATGTGTTTTACATTGTCATTGTCGTAAATTTGAATTGATAGCGACACTAACTTTCAAACGACTACGACTTCAAACACGATAACGACCCTCGTAGTAAGGCCGAATATTATTCTTCTATAGCCCTACATAAAACGAGACTTCTCTATACATGCGTGTATGGACTACTCCATAAGGGAGTAGGACTACTCCAATACCTAACCTAAATGTATGTAAATACTCCAATTTACATTGCGATGTCCTAGGGCTGGACCACGTAACCCAGCTATGCATTACATTTGGGAACCCCAAAAACTACTCTATGTCGCTGCACCATAGAGCACCCACAAATACTAGTTTTGAAAGTACTCTATTTCACTACCCCATTGTGTACTCTTAGGGGTTAGTTTCGAAAGTACTCTATTTCACTGCCCCATGGAGTACTCATAGGGTTTAGTTTCGAAGCTACTCTATTCCACTATAATTATTCCACTGTAATAAGATAACTTATCTAATTATGTCAGTTTTTTTTATTTAAGTTTTTTTTTTACTTTTTATATTGTATTTCACTTTTATTTTGTGCTTTAGTTTAAATAATTTTTTTACTCGCATATTTATTTCTAACCAAATTTTATAAACAAATGACATAAGGGCTACCAGAGCTGTATCTAAACACCAAGCATTTTAAGTGTTGCCAAGCGTCGTTAAAAATTCTTGTTAAAATGAAATGGTCCATGGCTGCATTATATAAGAGTAGTCCAAAAGTACTCCTTTGGACCATGTACTCCATTCATTTTTTGTAGGGAGGTTTGTATATAAAAATGTTTTGCTGTTTATCATTGTTTTTTTTAGGTTTTGACGTTTTTTCTTTGTATTAAAAAAAAAATAATTTAAAAAACACCAAATAAATTTCAGCGTTAGGTTTTCTTCAGTATTTTTTATGTATGGTGTTCGCAGCTTTCAATAGCTCTTGTTACTGTCAAGATACTAGCCTGAACACCAGCTTGGGACCTAATTTTTGGTGCTGATAGAGAAGAGTTTGACGCAATTCTCAAGCTTTTTCTCTTTTCGATTGGAGTTAAAGCGCCTGGAATCTTTCCTTTGTAATTTTTTCTATAGTTTTCAATGTATTTTTAGTATCCTAGCAGAGTTTTGTGACTTCGCCCAACTTCCCGCGCAATGGCCCGATAAGAATGTCCTTGCGAACGATAAATAACGATTTTTGGTCTTTCCGCTATGCTTACTACAATTGTTTTCCGGCCCATTTTTCACTAATGTGTACTAGAACGTAATATTTTTCTTCTGCTAATAGTTTAACGTATAAATCATATGCGAATTAACGCAAAAAATTTTAAAAGGCAAAGTGGATCTAATCATATGAACGGAAAAAATTCATTGATTTTTGTCCTTTTTTGGAAAAGCACTATTCAAATACAGCGGCATTTAACTTCTTAATTTTGTAATCTTAAGAACATCGTCTATTCAATGGTATTCAAATTTTTTCTGTCTGCAAACAATTAATAAAGATATGGCCTGCTAAATTCAAAATGTTAAGTGGTTCTAATCATCTGATCGAGAGTGTACATTGGTCAAATTTTTAACCAAGCATTACTGTTGTATCAGTAAAAGGTTGTTTGCATGTGTGACACCGACGATGCTGGATAGAAAATCAAACCAACTTAGACCTTACGTCAGAAAAATCGCCCAAAAATTAAAAATTTGAGTGATTTTGCATAAGACATATACTCCATTTTTTGGACGATTTTTCGTAAATTTTGGGTAATAATTTAATCTTATCACAGTTCAGAAACGTTTTTTGGGAGACCTTTCGTTTTCTTATTTTGACAAATTCTTCAATGAGATAGTAAAAAATAACTACTGTAAGATCTAGTAAAACAACTTCTGTTTTCAGTAATTGATTTATTATTATTCATTAAAATCCCGAATTCGAAATCCCCGAATCGCAAGCTAAAGCTTCTCTGCATAGACGGTTTTCGGCTGGGCTAAAGGGGGTTCTCCTCTATGTTATAACTAACACCGGCTACGCGTTTGTGCTGGAATTAAGTGTAAAGTTTGTCAAAACTCTTTTAACGGCAAGATTGCCATCTTAACAAACTTTATAAAAATCGGTCCACATTTGACATAGTTCCCATACAAATACTTATGTCATCAATGGGATGACACATCGGCATCACAAAAATTTCGAATCGAAGTCAGTTTAATAAAAAATGTTATCAGTGCGATGACTCAGTAACAGCGAAGAAAGGACTCATTAGGTTCAAATTGAATGACAAAGTGTCATTAACTTCAGTCATTGGGATTGGCTTAAGCCGAAGTGAGAGAATATTATTATTTACTTACCCTTTACACATGTTTGCTTAACTTTTGTTGTATTCCGCCCTTTTTTTACAGAAGAACTCTCAGTAATAAGACACTAGCAGCATTCCCCGATACGGTTTTCGTAATCATTCTACTTTGAACATTTGATGTATTTAACTAACTAGTTTAAACAAAAAGAATATTTTACTTTTTGAACATGAAAATAATGTTAATAGTACACAAAATGTGGCATCAAATTGATGTCACTGTAGTCATAGCGTAGATGACGCATGAAATATGACAAAATTTCAAGATGACGTTGGTCATTGGATCGATGTCACTTTTTGCCTCATTGATGCCATGTGTAATAACATTGATGTCACAATTTTGATGCAAGGGCTTCATCAATGATTTCCAGTGTATCCCAAAGAAAGCACACTCTCGAAAATTTGTTTTTAAATACATTAGTGTAGGGTATCACATGGTCAGGCTTGACCGACTATGCCCTCTTGTTAATTATACATTTCTGTTCGTTGTTTTAAAACTATTTACTGAATAACTCATAAAGTGACGAAAAAGTGTAATTTAATTAACACAACCATAAGTCGATTTTATGTTACATATGTAGATATGAGTAGTCGCAGAAAAAAACTTGCCTTTTTGATTATTTCAAAATGTTGGGAAATCTAATATTATTTTTTCACCCGATTGATTTATAGCATGAATCCAGGAAATATAACAGGTTCCTTCCTTATCATATGCATCAAAACACAAAAAGTCGGAACAATAAATGTTAAGGATATATAAAATTAAAGGACTATTAATTTGAAAAAACATGTTTTGTTATAATAAAAGTAAAAAAGTACGTTATGTTAAAAAAAATGTTTTGGTACGCATGGATCGTTTTGATATGCACACCAAAATGTCCTTTATGACCCAAAAATCACATTTTGTTCTAAACACATCTTTTTAATATCAAATTTTTCTATGAGAAGATGACCAAAACCATGCAAAATAGAGTTTTTTAATAGATCTTAACCAAATTAATGCAAAGACATCAAAAAATCGTTTTTGACAAAAAAAAAAAAAAAATACAAAAACTCAAGTTTTGTTCTGCAAATCCTTATATATAAAAAACACTTCCAAATGCTTGGTGGGTTAGAGTTTGTTATTGTTATTATTTTTGTTGTTATTGTCTCCACCATAGTCACCGTTAAACGTAGTGCGAGTACTTGGTAATATATGTAGTTGTATATGTTTGATTATTTTTTTTTTTATAACAAACACAAAATGAGAGTACGTACTATTGTCGTATATTGCTTTTGTGCAGTGAGGGTTGTGTGTAAAATTCTACAATCTGAGAGTGCTCAACTTTTTTCCATTTAGTACGAGTATTTAAATATTTTAGTATCAAGAAGAGGGTTCCAAAGTTTCAACTTTAATAAAATATATTTAGTTTTTTGCTACAAATCGTGCGGTAGCTACTAAATACACAAAATTAATCCCTAAAATGTAATATACTTAAGTTTTTAATGATAATGGGGTGTGATTTCTATTAACAAAAAATTAGCAATATAAAAAATTGTTTACACAAATGTTACGAAACCTTTTTTTTTATTTTTTTTTGGCTAAAAAAAAATATCTGAAAAAACCGAAAAATAAAAAACAAAAAAAAAAAAAAAAATAAAATAATAAGTGATGACAAGTGTCTGCAAAATGTGTGTGTATGTGTTCGTGTTGCCGTCTGAAAAAAATATGCTCGGTAATCAGCTGTTCTACGTGAATAATAAAACAATAAAACTTAGTTGATCAAGTTTTATATTTTAAAAGAGGGCTGAATGAAAAGTGGCTTAAAAATAAAATAATGATACAAATGTATATACGATTATATGAAAATTATTAATTTGATTAAAATAACGCATTATTGGCAACAATGTTATACTGAATTATGCTTAAGATGCTTTTGATAAAAGTTACTATTTCTATCAAAGCCCATGTGATTGATTTTTTTATGTGTTTAATGAATGTTACAAATCTAATAAAACTTTTTTACAAATTCCGATGTATTTTGATGACATACATACATCGGAATTTGTAAAGAAGTTGGTTTTGAATTATTTGTTAGTTAGGACGTTTTGCGTTTAAGGTAACGAAATATAGTTGTAACTTAATTTAGCGAGCAATGGTAAAGTAGACCGTTATAGTAAATTCTCTGTCGGGAAGCGAACCCCTTGCACTAATAGACTAGCCCACTACAAAGCCTTGTCTATAATAAAAAGTGGCAGTCAGTATCTGCAAATTTGTAAAAATAATGTACAAATTAACTTGTATTGAGTAATTTGTAAAATAAATTCATAATAATTATTATAACGATATAAGCAAAATCACCAACTTTAGACATTTTAACGAATTTCAACTTTACACTCGTCTTTCTGTATTTTGCAAATAACCCTAATTTTGATATTAATTTTTTTTCATTGGCCAAAAAAGTAAAAAAAAATCACAAAATTAATAATAATTTCGATTAAATGTTTATCTGTTCAAGATTATGTACCAAAGTTAAAATTTATTTCTTATTGTTGTTTGGAAAATATTTCTATTAACAAAATTATCAAAAAAAAAAAAAAAAAAAAAAAAAAAAAAAAAAAAAAAAAAAACAGTGGTTGAAGTACAAAAATTAGTTTTTGAAACGTGACTTTTAAATAAAGCAACGTGATTGAAATCTTTTTATGTTTTTTCATATTTTGCCTTTTTTAACTCAATTTTAATTAATATTTGATGTTTATAAGTTGCCAAATTTATAATTTCAATTTGACAACGAAGTTTTTTTTTATTATGTTTGATCACAGCCTAAGAAACAAGAAAAGAGTTTAAATTACAAAAAATCTTATGATTTTTTTTTGTTTATTTGGTTTATTTTTATTTTTACAAGATGATAAAACAATCTGACATAACTTGTATTTTTGTTACAACTGGTTTCTTCTCTTTGTATGTTCGTACAGTGCGTAACAAGTATTTAAGCCATATTTCTTAAGAAAGTTCTTTTTTTTCTGTTTTGTTAAGTTTTTAAAGAACTTCATAAACATAAGTAGTGCATTTGCTGGGGCTAAAGATTTCGAAAAAAGTTTAAAATTTCGAAAACAGTGTAAATCTTTGAATCAGACAACATTCTTTATGTCGTGTAGATTTTTTAAGTGGAATAAGGAAAACAGATTGCAAAATTTAGAACCTGTTTAATTGTATCTTTTTTGTTTTGAGATTTGCACAATTGTCGCCAGTGTTGCAATTTTAGCATATTTTCTGCTACATTTAGCGGATTGAGCTTAGTAAACGCACAGTTTTTAAGAAAAATATGCTAACTCCTTTTTAGCATATTTTGTTGTCCAAAAGCAGATTTTTTAGCTTTGTTTTTCTTTAAAAACATAAATTTAAGTATGAAATATATACTAAAATTCCTTTTTATTTAGCAGATTTTTAGCATAATTTTTTTTTATAAAAATTCAGATGTTTATAAGCAATTTTTTTTTTTAAAATTAAGTATATTTTTTTTTGCAAATTTAAATTATTAAAAATTTTAAGTTTAATTTTTATAAAATTTTTAGCATATTCTCTTCATTTTACGATTTGGCAGATTTTAGAAGATTTTTCTTAGAAGTTTTTGCATATTCTCATCAAACAGTTATGGTAACACTGATTGTGGCCCACTCTTAGATAATATTCGCAGATCCAAGTACAAAATTCTCTAGTTTCTTAAACTTATTCGATTTTGCCGGTGTTTGCAAGAACTTGGCGTACACAAAAAGAAAAGTCATACTAAAAAAAAAAAAAAAAAAAAAAAAAAGAACAAAAAAAAAAAAAAACAGTAGTGCCGTTCAAAAACTTTTTTTTACGGAAAATTTATCGAATTTGCAATTCAGTAACATTTTTGACGATATTCGCTGTCGATTAAAGTCAGCTGTTACTTTAAGCAATTTTTTTTTCGTTATTTTAACGACAATAAAAAAAAAAAAAACAGTAGTGCCGTTCAAAAACTTTTTTTTACGGAAAATTTATCGAATTTGCAATTCAGTAACATTTTTGACGATATTCGCTGTCGATTAAAGTCAGCTGTTACTTTAAGCAATTTTTTTTTCGTTATTTTAACGACAATAATTTACGTTGTGTTTATTTAATCGATAAAGTTATTTTATGCTTAAAGTGGCTGAGGCCCGACTTCTTACATATGTACATACTATATAGATATTATGTATGGACAAAAACAAAATTCAAAATTCAAAATGTACAAAAGAAAAAGAAGTAAATTATAAACAAAAACAAAATTCTAAATGTAAAATACACAAATAAAATCTAAAACAAGTACATTAAGCACAACTTCGTTTATTTATTCTTTATTCTCTTTTTTGCTGTTCGTTTATTTTAACATTTGGTAGACAGAGATGTCACAAAAACTAGAGCTGTTTACAATCGTTAAAAATATATTACAGAATCACACTATCGTTACTGCAAGCGAATATATATGCCGACAAAAATTACGATTATCGCATCGCTAAAAGTTAGTGAATCGCACCACAGGAAAAAATCTTTAAAGCTTTAAATTGTTGTCAATGTTATTTTTATTTATCATAATAAGTGGCAGGTAAGACTTTTTTACTACGAAACACGAAAATCAGAAACCGATTCACGGCTCCGAATCTGCCCTTATCTCAATTTTTGAATTTTGCTTTTAAAACTTTTTTTGTGTTTGACAATTTTATTAAACTTTTGCTTTTTAAATTTTTATTAGTTCAAATGATTTTATTACTTAAATCAAATGTTTTTTTTTTGTTATTTCGTGTTGTTATTCTTTACAATTGATGTCAATCAATTATAAACAAATTGTTGTTATAATTAATAACTGCAAAATCATTTAACAATTTTAATCTTAGATGTATGCAACAGATTTTGTTACAAACCTGCTGTGCAATATTCGCGACTTTTTGAAGAAAATGTATAAAGCTTCGTATAGACAGTGGTCAGTCGGATCTTACAATAATGTCACTTCTGACAATGTGCTGATAATTAACTGCCGAAGAAAAATCACCACCAAAAGTAAATTGTCAGTTCAGACGATTGTTAGAAAACCATACAATTTCATTGGCAGACAACTGTCTGACAATGCCAACAAAAACTGTTAATTTACACGGTTGTAAGATAATGGAATGGTAAGAATGGCCAGATCGGACATTGTCTGAAAATGAAAATTGCGTGTATAATTTGAAAAGTGGAAATATTGATCTTAAATGATTTTAACTATTTTATTTTGTTTTAAATAGGTTTCATTGATTTTCATAAAAATTCATTTAAATATTGAAAATTAAACTTTTTTGGTTTCTCAGGGATGGAAACTATGGTGCTGTTGTACTTTTTTTTGATAAATTGGTGGCTATCTTTAAAAAAATTTCATTATTAATAAAAAGTATTTCTTTCTAAATATATTAATATCAATAGAGGAGCCAGAAAATATATATGGACACCGTCATAGTCTCAAAACTAAGTTTTGTTATTGAAGTTGCTTCATAAACATAACCCGAAACACCATTTTCCATCCCTGATACGTATGTATTTGCAGCGTTGCCAATACAAAACCGTCATAGTCTCAAAACTACGTTTTGTTATTGAAGTTGCTACATAAACATAACCCGAAACCCCATTTTCCATCCCTGATACGTATGTATTTGCAGCGTTGCCAATACAAAACCGTCATAGTCTCAAAACTACGTTTTGTTATTGAAGTTGCTACATAAAAATAACCCGAAACCCCATTTTCCATCCCTGATACGTATGTATTTGCAGCGTTGCCAATACAAAAAGGTATGTGACAATGATGCAATTGGCAGATGCACAAGCTTCGCACATCTGACAATAAAAAATAAGCTTCCAACATCTGAAAATGATCTGCCAATCGCAACGAAAAATGTTCACACGATTGACAGATATCTAACAATATTGTTGTTTTACAATGAACTGACAATACTTTTTCTAACAATGTTGTCAAATAAAAATTGGTTGTTCACACGGTTGCAAGATATTTTTTAGCACATTTTACTGACAATATTGTTAGATCTGAGCACCGTCTGTACGAAGCTTAAGTTTGTTCAGTGATCAGTAAAAGTGGGTGGACTTGGGCAAATTAAAAAATACACCCTCATTCTTTGTTTGGCTGCAGTAAGAAGACGCAGTTAACTTTTATTTTTTTGGAAGGAAAACTGCAAACGCTGAGTCTCAATAATTTCTTTTTAAAATAAATATACAGCCCAATTATGAATAAAAATTCCCTGGGAGTTTTTTCCCTTTTCCCATTTCTACAATTGAATTAACATAGGAAAAATGGGAGAAGGGAGAAAACTCCCAGGGAGTTTTTCTTTCATAATTGGGCTGATAAGGTGCTGTATTTTATTAAAATGTTAGCAGTGAAAGTGTCGCACACGTATTAGCTTTTCTCTATAGAACAGCATTATTAGATTTTTGAAAAGTATAAAATGGAGATTTTGCTACCAAAAACCATATGCGGGGCGCCCCATAAAATCTAGAATATAACTGTTCTTTAAAAACTACTATCATGCCCACCACAGTTTTTTTTTCGTTGATAATTTTTAAAAATTATATCAATTTCAGTAAACGAATCCCAGATTCAAATTAAGCACCCAAAATTACACATTTATCAAAATCCACAAAACTATTGAAACTTAACGTTTTAACACGCCATATTTTGTTTTTAAATTATTCTTCACCTTTTGTTTATGACTTATTTAAATAAAAGAAATTCAATTTCCAAGTTTTTGTACATACTTAAATTATCTGTGTCTTTTAATGTTTAAGTGTTTCCGATGACTCAACATTTGCCATAAATGTTTATATGTTTGGTCGTCTTCAAATAAGACGCTTCATTTGTTAAATTTTGTTTTTCTTTTATCAACATTAAAACATCGATAAATGCCAGTCACACTTGTTAAAGAAATAATAAATTCTTTTTTTTTTTCAAATTCTTTATATGTGTATAGAAATGGTCGGTCTGCCTATTTGTTCATTTGTCTGTTTATGTTTGACGATTAAATGTTTGGCTTTCTTTTTTTTATTTCTATTGTCTAAGGGAGTCATCCGTCAGTCCAACATAAATAAAAACTCATACATATTTTATGAGTGTTGAATTAACTAATAAAACATTTTTTTTGTGTTTATAATTTTTTTTAAGGAAAACTATTTAATTAATTTTTTTTTGATGTCATAGTTAATTAATAATGATAGAAATTGTTAAGCCTCTAGTACACGGCATGTAAAATGCCACATGCGCATGTGGTTCTGACGTAATTTTGACGTCAATGCAAAGCCACAGTAAGCATTGCGTGTTGTGTGATGACGTCAAAATTACATCAGAACCACATGCGCATGTGGCATTTTACATGCCGTGTACTAGAGGCCTTAGACCTAAATTTTTCAGTCTTCAACGTGTTTACACCAGGTATTAAATGCCGTGTAATGAGGTTTAATTTTGGGTGTTCATAAGACTTATTTACTTTTGGGGAACTTCATTTTATGTTGAAGTTGTAAAGTCCACATTTTTAAAAAACAGTTTTAATCCTCAAAAATTAAAAAAGGTGGGAATGTATTTAACTAGTCCAATTCGTAGAGGACGAATTGGTATACATTTCCTATTAAAAAAAAAAAATGCTTGTTAAACGTGCTTCCAAAAATTCAAATATGATCTTAAAATTAAATGAATATGTTATAAATTTATCACATTTTTGAAAAAAAACCTAACAAAAGAAGTCGATATAAAATCCATAGAGGAGAAACCTTTTGCGCCCGGCTGAAGGCCGGCTATGCAGAGAAGCTTTAGTTAGTGTAGCAGGTATTTGTTATACCATAGAGGGGAAAATCCTTTTTTGAGGGTTATATTTTAGGGGGTTATTTCATGGCGCCGTTTTTGACATGTCGTAATATACAGTAATGTAAAAGTTCTTTAAGTAATAAGAAATGATGGTAAAGAAAAATTAAAAATGTAAGACAATTAGACTTTGACGTAGCCAATGACTTTTAAATTACCATTAATTACTACTTTATTTTATTAATTACGTGCAATTGGTAATAAATATTTACCAATTACTAATAACAGTAAACTTCATTTGGCAAATACCAATTCCTAATTTCAGAAATTTGTGTTTGACAAATGTTGCTAGTCCAATTATTATAAATTACTGTAAATAGAATTGGTTAATTTGTAATACACGTACTTTATTAATATAATTAATAAAAAGGCAATTCTAATTACAAAAATGGTAATTACGTTCAAATTAATATTTTTTGCTACAACCATTTAATAAGGGAATTCATTTAATCGGGCTTTTACTTTAATCGCTTCATGGCTCGATTTATTAACCGATGTTTTGGTTTAATCGGGTACTAATCGGTTAATTTGGTTATTGATCGGTTAACCGATTAACAAAATTTTTTTATAAATTAAGTAATTTCAATATATAAAAATGCATAAATTATTTATTATATGGAATTTATTAGTAAAAAAAAACCAATAACATAACAAACATAACAATTCTTGAACTAAAACGAGCAAACAAAAGAATAATTAATAAATATGTAATACATATTTTTTAATTAACATATTATGTACTAATTAAAAAATTAACTGTAAGATCATTTAATTAGTTATTTCAATAGTTTAGAATATCTTATAAAATAATCTTTTATACAAATAATTCAATGTTTAGGATTTAAGCGTTTATTTTTTTTAGTTTTGATAAAACTGGACTTTGAAAAATTCTTTCATTTATAGCAGACGTTGAAGAAATCAAAAGCAATCTCAAAATGCAGAATATCTAATTTCTCAGTCCTCTTCCTGGATTTTTCTTAACATATAAAACTTTAGAAGTTCTATTAAAAAAATAACGTAACGCATATATAAAAAGTACTGGAAACAAAAAGCTGTTGACAGTAAACACTTATTTAAAATGAAGAGTTTGTCTGAAAAAATATTTTCTAAGCACATACATACATTTGTATATGAAACGAAACAAATAATTAAAAACACAAAAAATGTACTACAAAAAGTAAAAAATTTTGTTACATCGGTTAATCGACTGAAATTAACCAGTTTAATCGTTAATCGAAAATATGCAATTTTAAATTAACCGATCAGTTAATCGGGTTGTAATTAATCGGTTAAACGATTAACCGAATGAATACCCTACATTTAATACAATATGTCATCGCTTTGGACTATTTTTAATACTGATTGGTTTCTATTAGCACTTTTCCTATGTTTTGTACATTGTGTAATGTACCAGGTTTTTAATAATGACATTGTTGGTATCATAGTTGGGGGTAGTGTACTAAATATTGATTTAAATTAGCAGTGCATTATAACTAAATAAAACTGCAAAAAAATTAGTTTGCACTCTTTTTTACCAGCTTTAGTGATGATTGCTATTTTTTTTTAACTACCACTAAAAAAAATTAGTGTTATTGTAAATTTTTTCACTATCAATAAACGAAGATTGAATGCAAAAATCTGACTCTCACTAAAATTTGAAAAATTTAATTTTGTGTGAGTATAATTTTTGATTCTTGTTATGACATGCATAAGAAAGTAAATTAAACAACATGCGAATAATTTGTCAATAACGGAATATCTCATGGCTTTAATCATGAAAAAACAAGTGTTTTGTTTTTAAATTTGGTGCAAAATTTTAAGTTAAGTAAGATCATAAAAGTTGCAATAAACTGATGATTGCTTTTTCTTAAATCAAACTATTTGTTTTTGGTTCCATTTTTTTTAATCTTGGACTTCATGTCCGTCTGTTCTAGAGTCGGTTTTCGAGAACATTCAATTGTTCGTATTGGGACCATATGAAGGGTTGGAGAGAGAGGATAAGTTTGTTCTAGAGAAATATTGGGGATCAACAAATAATGGGGGTTGTTATCTCTAGGGGTGACTCGTCAGTAGTTATGGGCGTTTTCTCTCCATTTAGTCCAAATTTCATTCTCACAGATTTAAATGCGCAAGCGGCACACCAATTTTCAACCGATCGAGCTCATATTTTTACCAAATTTTTTTTACCCTAACCTAACACAAAATTGGTCTACGATTTTGGAAAATCGAAAATAAAAAATTAAGGACCACCTAAGTATGTACATGTATAATATGTATGTATATTGATTGCAAGACTAGATATGATCTTAAAGATTTTAAATTATATTCCAAGTTTGATTTACCGGTTACTAGTAGTACTATACTATAGTATCTGTCGCATATCGAACCCGCAATCTCTACTCTGACAGCCCAACTCAGTTCCAATAGCATGTCTTGGCAATCTTTTCCGGTATATTTTTTTTTCACTAAAAATAAATATAAAATAAATAAATATTTCTAAAAATAAATATTTCATTAATTGCCTACTACGAGTTCTAAAAACTGTCAACAATATTCATTTATTTGTGTTAAAAAAAAAGTTTATTCTTCCGGATATGGTTAAGCTGATCTTTGTTAATGGCCTAATTGAACCGTAAACAAGTTAAAAAAAATTGGAGACAAAAACCAGTTTTTTAACTTTTTGTTATCAATAGCTTTTGTTTTTTGTTTTTTACTTTTTGTTAAGTAAATTTTTACGTGTCACTAAAGACAATTTTGTTAAAAAAAAATATAAATAAATTTAATCCGCATTTCTATTTATCTTGTTTAATTTAAGCTGTTTTGCATGGATGAATCACAATTAGATGTTTATAGAGAATTATTTCACAGAGACGTGATACAAAAATATCTTATAGAACCGCAGAAAATAAAAATAAAAAAATTAATGAAGAATTTGATTGTTGTTGTGATAAAAAGAGAGTACTGCTGCAAATAACCAATTAAGTGAATAAAATAAAAATCTTTTACTGCGAGCTTGAGTTATTTATAAGTAGTATTTGAATTATTGAAAAAAGTGGCAAAGAAATTTGTTAACAGCGAATGTATCAATAGAATTAAATTTCTTTAAATTGAAATTTGAATGGAAAAGTAGTTTATCTATTTAGAATCTCAAAGAAATAAATGTTCAAGCTCGAGGTCATACGTTTTTAAATGTTTTTTTTCATTTATTTAAATATTTTCAATATTTTGATATTCCTTGAATTAGGGAAATTTGAATTTGAATAAAAATCACAGAAAAATTCTTATATGTTACGTAGTCTTTACTACCACTGTCATGATTTTACTATATTACTGACGATTTTACTATATATACGTAACTAATAAGAATTTTTGTGTGATTTGTTTATTCAAATTTAACTGTCCCTTATAATGATATTCAAGGAATATCGAAATATTGGAAATATTTAAATAAATAAAATAAAAACACATTTAAAAACTTATGACCTCGAGCTTGAATATTTAGTTCCTTGAGATTCTATAAAGAAAAGCTCGAATAAAAAAATAAATTTTATTGTTTATTAATTTATATTAAGGGTACTCGTTTGAACAGCTAGAATTAGTAAACCTTAAATTTAAGAATAAAAATGCCGAAAAAATATAAAAAGCAAACATTTTTAATGGCTGGAAAATAATTTTGATGAATGATCAGGCGTCGATTTACGGGTAGGCTCGTAAAGAAGAGGCATCTGGCGGCATTATGCGGCATTATGCGGCATAAATGGTAAAATGATGTGAGGGTGATTTAGGCTTGCCAGATTAAAATATGCAAAATTTCTGACAATCACTTAAAATAAAAATTTTGGAAAGTATTCTTGACAATTAAAAACTTCTTAAAATAATTTTAATATAAAAATAACACAATTCGTCAGCAATTGGTTTGGCGCATATGCATAAAAGTCTTAGTGAAAAAACGACAATGAAGGTTTACATAAAGTTTTCTGAAAATATACCCAATAGAACTGTTTTGTGTTTTCACCACTGCTTCTGGCATATGTTTGGAAGAAAAATTAAAATTTTTGTGAACGTTCATTAGCGAACTTAGAAGTTAATAGTATTTTATTGAAAGTGAAAATTATTGTTTTGTGCCGCATACGCCAGTTTTCTAAATTTTTTTTAAAAAAAATAGTTTTTTTTGTCCTGTATACGTATACTTACTACTGTGTATTGAGTTTTTTATATTTTATTTTGCTTTCACGACTTTTTTTCCCTCTTACGTGTAGAGCTTGTAGAGCAAAACAATACTTAATAAACTTTAAAATAGTTTATATGGAGCAAAATTAATGCTTAATATATCAGACACCATAAACAAATTTGTGAAACAGTACTTGGTACAGAAAGGGGGTATTCAAAACATATATACTCATACATAACTCAATTTTTGTTAAAATGGTCGGTAGGTCAAACCAATAATAAGCTGACGAAATGTTAAAACCAGTAAGGTTAGGTTCAATGGGGAGCCATCGAGAGACAGCTCACTTGGGTCCTTCAGCGGTCCCTTTGTGATACCCAGCGTCAATGCCCATCCCATAGAGCAGTTACTCAGATGGCGTCACCGCAGAGTTAAGCCAATTCGTCTTCCTAATGAAGAGAAGAAGCAATCTAAGTTCTATTGTAGATAGATCCTCCAAGCAGGAAATCACCGGTTTTCCCAGGTATTTTTCCCTAATGCCCCGTAACCCAGGGCATTGACAGAGAAAGTGAAGCACAGTCTCCTCTTCCACCTCATCATGACAACTTCTGCAGTAGCCGTTGAATGCCAGACCCATTCTCCTAGCATGACACCACAGTCCTGATTTGGTCCCTATTGAACCTAAGTAGAGATTTAGTTCTCCGTTAAAACCAGTTAAAACCAAAAAAAAAAAAAAAAAAAAAAAAGCAAATGAACTCACTATTTGTACCAAAAATTTCCGTACGCTTTTCTATTGAGTCAGCTGTTTAACGTCTTTAATTCCACTGTACTAGTTCAAAAATGTAACAAGCGGAGTACCCGGGGGGTAAACTTAATTTTCATCAATTATATGTTTTTGCAATCGACATTAAAATTAATAAATTGTAGAAAACTGTGAAAATTGCACTTTAGGTACGTTAAACCATAATATTTGATCTTAGTAATTTGTAAAATAGGAGCTTACCTATAAAAACGGTTTGCACCACTCTGTTCAGCGTTCTCGAATAAGGTTTACCCGCCGTGTGCACCGCTTCTTACAAAAACAAGTTTCCGATACAAGCAGTGTTATAACACAGAAAAAAATTGTTCACCAATTCAAGCATTAATCAAAAATAAAATTAGTTTTAATTATAAATTTAATCAAGTGAATTAAACGTTTAATCAAGTGAGTTAAACGTTTATTCAAGTGAATTAAGCGCTTATTCAAGTGAATTAAGCGTTTATTCAAGTGAATTAAACGTTTAATTTATACTATTAATTTGCACCAGTAAACAAATTAACAGATATTCGCTTATGTTCTAGAAATCGAAATTACGTGAAATTGAAACCGATAAATTTGGAAAACTCCCCGGCGTTCAAAGTTGATAAAATATATCCTTTTATATACCTCATACTTTAAAGTCTACTTTACTTTCCTCTACTTTTGAAATCAGGAAAAGCTACATTAATATTTATAAAAATGTAATTGAAAATTTTCATCGATTTCAATTTCAGGTGATTTCGATTTACAGAACATGGCCGATTATATACGGGCATTTCCATGTAACCGTAGGTTACACTTGTACGCCTTCAGAGAGGTTGAGATTTTGCAAAAATAGTAGTAACAGAAAAATAATTTTATCGTATATTTCATTTAGAGGGTACTATATTTGGACCTGGTTCTCCAAAATATCAAGCAAAATAGACGCGAATATGCGAAAATCTGCGAATTGTGGGAGGGGGTTTTTTTTAATTTTTTTAACATTAAACCAAACATTTTTCCTATATAATTCGTAATTACAAAACAACGCATATTCATTAGTGGTGGTCTTAAAAGCCTTGCTGATTACTTTTTTTAAGCTTTATAATTCGCGACATTAGGACAACAAGGTTTATTTACACCTAAACTATATGTGAGATAAAACCCTGTTGGCCTGAGGTCGGGAATTGTTGGATGTCAAAATTTTGTATATTATCATTGTTTCTGTTTTACAATGTACAATGATTTGACAGAAAGAAATTGTTTGTGGTTTTTGTACGGGTTGTTCTTGGTGTAGTAGAGAAATTACTTGCAATGAAGTATCCTTGCTAAAAAAAAAAAAAAATTATTTTGGATAATTTTATAATGAACAAAATTTTATATCGTTCGTGACTTACCGTACGCGACCGATTTTTCTCTTTAGTATTTATAATATATAAAATATTGTATTGTAAATATATTTATGTATACGAAAACTTTAAAGAAATTTGTAAAAAAGTATAGTCGGTTAAGCCCGTCCATATGATACCATACACCCACCTCGGTATTTAGAAACAAATTTTCGAGATTGTACCCTATTTGGTACCCATTCCCAATCGTGGGCCTACCAGAAGAACATTATATTATAAGGTTAAGAATCATATAAAAGTTATTTGTGCGGAATATTTTTTAGATATCTTCATCTCATATAAGATTTATGTCAGAGTTCCGAAAAATTCATATATGATCGCTCATATTTAACCATTCATGAATTTTTTCATGAATGAGGAACTTAAAACGTGTAATTTTTTTCACAACCATGAATGAATTGTGAATTTTTTTGCCAATTCATTCATGAGCGTGAGGAAAAATAAATTTTTGCCTTTCCTCAGTCATGAAAAATGAGGAAACAAAAAATTTTCTTAACGCTCCTCACCAGTAATGTTGTTGTTGCTCGGCAGTTTGCATGACCACAGCACGAAATGCCTTTGTGTGTATTTGGTTTTTGTTAAAGGCAACGAGCCAAAGTGTGTGTTGAATTTTTTGTACACAAATATTATTAAAAAAAAAGAACTAAAAGAACTGCACATATCGTCATCTTAAATGTAGAATAATATAACATCACAGTTTTCATGAGAAGCAAAAAACGTTGTAAAATGGAAATTAATTGAGATATAAAAGCAATTTTAAATATTTAGAATAAAAATGCGATAACCGATTTTTTTTTTTGATAAAAAAATATTATTTTTACTGTTATTTATTTAGTTATGTGTGTTACGTTATTTTATTTATTTGTTAAAAAAAATACTATTAGTATTTAATAAAGCCGTAAAAGGATTAACACAAAATTTAGCTATACAATTTATATTCCAGCACTTTATAAGAAATGCTATTATTCTAAAGATGTAGAAGACAAGTAATTTATTATTTAAAACCAAAGGCTTTATTACAGTCTTTTTGAGAATATTGATGATGGACGACTTGGAAGAATGCAATCCTAACAAAAATACCAGATTATTTTAAATAAACTTGGAAAAAATATTTCTATTGTATTATAAACTTTCTATATTAATAATGAAGATATATTCTGATCCAATAGCAACAGATTCATTATAGGGAAATTCGACTGTATTAACATTTATTAAAAACTATATATGTACATATATAAACTCATAAGGTTGGAAAACAAAATAAATGATGGAAAAATCATATAATAAAAATAATGGCAGTCTGCTGAAAGCAAAAAACTAAGGACCTGCAGATGGTACTATTTATTCTTGGAAATTCATAGCGTATGGGAGTGCAATGGGTTAAGCTGTGAAATTTCTAACAGTCCAATGTAGAAGAAGCTAAGTGTCATACTTAATATAGGTTTTTCAATACATATATATATATATATGGATTCGGTTTATATTTATTTTACAGCACTGTTTTTCTTTTTGCTTATGCAATATTGTGCAGTTTGATCACTTATTCCACTAACACGTTCAGAGTATGAAACAGAATACCCATTTTTGACGTTAAAAAAAATGAATGTGTTCATAAAAATATATCAAATACTCTGCTAATTTTTTTTTAATTAAGATTATTCATTATGTTTTTTAAGGAAATTATTTACTTAATGATAAGCCATTTTTGATTTCGTAATAGATTGGATATTTTTTAAGGTGGAAATTTAAATTTTTTTTTTAAATATTTAACGTGAATCGTAATCAATAAAAAAGTCTATTTCAAAATTTTCAATGATACATTGCTTTGAATTTTAGCAAACCATATGTATACTATTGCAAAAAAAAAAATGTATGCTTAAAAAAGGGTCGGTCCTTTTCTTAAGCAGACATAAAGGCAAAACTTATTGAAAAAAAAAAACACCATGAGCAAGTATAGAAACCTGAGCGCTGTTTCTCAAAACTACAAATTACAAATCTACAAGTAAAATACATTTGAACAAAAACCAAAGTTGTAAAATTGTTGCTTTTTTAACGTAAATGAAGTGATTTTAGGGTCCCATGCAGATATATTATAGGGAAGTTCGATTGTACCTGCTGGCACATTTACTTTTACACATAATTTTTAGCAAAACAATCCTTTTTTACTTTAATTTCAAATATTTGTTACCTACTTAAGAAAAATGTTATCAACAAAGAACCGTTTTGGTTGGTAAAACCAAAACTGTATTACAACAACAACACGTATTGAGTACTTGGAATTTTCTTTTCAATGAGTTTTGCCTTTATGTCTGCTTAAGAAAAAAACGTTCCCTTTTAAAAGTATCAAAGAATTTTTTACAACAGTATAAATATCGTTTGCTAAAATGCAAAGCAATGTATCATTGAAAATTTTGAAATAGACTGTTTATTGATTACGATTCACGTTAATTATTTAAAAAAAATTTTAAACTTCCACCTTAAAAAATATCCAAGCTATTAACAAAATCAAAAATGGCTTATCATTAAGTAAATAATTTCCTTAAAAAACATACAGCCGTATTCATAACGAAAATTTGGCATGAAGTAAGCACAATGTTTATTCATAATACACTAACCAAACTCTGGCTAACGATTTGCTAAACTCTTGTTAACGAGCTGCCAAGCGTTTACCACCTTGTGAAAAACAGGCGTTTAAAGTTGAATAATTTTGTTTGTTTTTTTCTAATTCACTGAATTTTTTTTTAATTAATGTGGCATCAAGATTATTCAGAGTTGATTTATTAAAAGTTAGCAGACGGATAAAATTCGTTATGAATAAACTCTGTGCTAACAAGCTGCTAAGCTTAATCGGCATTCTAGTTAGCAGCTCGTTGTACGTAGTGTACAAACTGTGGCTAACTTTTTGTTATGAATACGGCTGATAATAATCTTAATTAAAAAAAAAATTAGCAGAGTATTTGATATATTTTTATGAACACATTCATTTTTTTAACGTCAAAAATGGGTATTCTGTTTCATACTCTGAACGTGTTAGTGGAATAAGTGATCAAACTGCACAATATTGCATAAGCAAAAAGAAAAACAGTGCTGTAAAATAAATATAAACCGAATCCATATATATATATATGTATTGAAAAACCTATATTAAGTATGACACTTAGCTTCTTCTACATTGGACAGTTAGAAATTTCACAGCTTAACCCATTGCACTCCCATACGCTATGAATTTCCAAGAATAAATAGTACCATCTGCAGGTCCTTAGTTTTTTGCTTTCAGCAGACTGCCATTATTTTTATTATATGATTTTTCCATCATTTATTTCGTTTTCCAACCTTATGAGTTTATATATGTACATATATAGTTTTTAATAAATGTTAATACAGTCGAATTTCCCTATAATGAATCTGTTGCTATTGGATCAGAATATATCTTCATTATTAATATAGAAAGTTTATAATACAATAGAAATATTTTTTCCAAGTTTATTTAAAAAAATCTGGTATTTTTGTTAGGATTGCATTCTTCCAAGTCGTCCATCATCAATATTCTCAAAAAGACTGTAATAAAGCCTTTGGTTTTAAATAATAAATTACTTGTCTTCTACATCTTTAGAATAATAGCATTTCTTATCAAGTGCTGGAATATAAATTGTTTAGCTAAATTTTGTGTTAATCCTTTTACGGCTTTATTAAATACTAATAGTATTTTTTTTAGGATAAGTGCTTCTTGGTATAACATTTTTGGTTCACTGAATTCGCGGGCTGCTATCAATACTACTTTTAATTGAAAAACTCTTTCATTCTTCTTATTTAAATTTTTCAGAAATTAGCTAATTAAAATTTACTTCTTGCAGAAGTTTTTTCGAAATAATTCCTTATATGGAGACAAATATGCATATATGTATATGAGTCAAATTTTTTACAAAACTTGTTTATTGTAAAGAAAAATTCAATTGAGAAAATTCATTATAAGGACATCAAAATACTCGTTAGTTATAATGGAAAAGTTGGATTTTTAAAATTAATTTAAATTTAATGAAGTACTTTTTTTAGTTTAATCCACTTCTAATTAGAAATAAAAAACTATAAATTATACGTCATAATAATATCTCTAATAATATAACATCCCTACGTTCTCAAATGCAGTACTGCCTGCACTGCATCAGAAAAGCAAACTTATTTCACCATGTCAACGCATTCCTAATGATGCTGCATATTAATTGTGTGATTATCATTTTTATATGTGCATTTAACCATATTTAAATTTATTGTTTAAACGCAGTATTGCATTTATAACCATGTACATTATCTTTATATTCTATTATACCTGTAACTAAACAGAAATATTTAATTATTTAATGTTTTAAATGATTGTTTAACTTAATATTATCATACTTTCGTTGATGATTCGTCGTTTTGCTTCCGAGAATTACAAATTAAAATAACGTAACACATATAACTAAATAAATAACAGTAAAAATAATATTTTTTTTATCAAAAAAAAAAAACTGGTTATCGCATTATTGTTCTAAATATTTAATATTACTCTAATATCTCATATAATTTCCATTTTACAACGTTTTTTGCTTCTCATGTAAACTTATGAAATTTGATGTTACAATATTCTGCATTTAAGATGACGATATGTGCAGTTCTCTTATTTTTTTTTCAATAATATTTGCCTACAAAAATAAAAAACAACACACACATTTTGGTTCACCAGTCAAGAAATAATTTTACAAAAAAAAAAATACACACAGACTAAACGTGCTGCCCGGCGGGGAAAATTGCGAGCGAATCACTTTTTAGGCCTTTAAGAATGTTTACAATTGAATTTTTAGAAAGGTTTGTATTTAATATTTTACAAATTCAAATTTTCTATTCTAAGATAAGGCCTTTCGCAATCGTTGTATTAGTAGTTATGTTAGAACGTGTTGCAAGTTTAGTTATTAATTTACTCACTTCATATTATTAGCCACAACAATTAAACTTGGATAAAGTTTTATTCTTAAATCTTTTTAGAACCCCTTCCAGAAGTGTTTAAAATATATGGAAAAGTGCAAGGTGTTGGTCTCCAATGACACACCTTGCTAATTGGTAATAAAGTTGGAATGCGGCTGGGAGATCTCTTGTCTGCAAAAAGGCCTTCTATAAGGCCTCTTTACTACTTGATTTTCCCTCTGGAAATGGTTGGGAAAATAGCATTTTTTTGCTTGTGAAGAATTTTAACGTGAATTTTTTCAAATTTTTCATATCTGAAAAATCACATATGAATTTTTTGTTTTTGCTCACACCTCATGAGCGAGGAAAATCAAAATAGTTTTTTTCCTCACCCTCATGAGGATGAATTTCCAGAAAAATTTTTAAATTTTCACGCTCGCTCATGAATGAAGAATGAGCGAGCGTTTCGGTACTCTGATTTATGTGCATCTAACTGATTAAAGGTAGGGGGTATATATATGGGACCTATTGTTAATTTGGACCTACCAGCACATCATTTATAAAGAATTTAAAGCATTAAAAGCTAGTTTAGGGAGGGGTTTGTGTATGGGAGCTATAGTCAAATATGGAACGAATGCAATAACATTAATTTAATTAGCACTTACAATATCGTACGTGACGACCTTTTAGCTTTTATAAAATTTTCATTATACCAATTTAAAACACGTTTGAAACAGCTGTGATTGCTCAAATACAAATGACTTAAACAAATTATGTTTTTGCACCGGTGATGGGAATTATGGTACAATTCGGCCTTTTTTGGCACTATAAGATGTTACTTGGCCATATGGCCTTTCGCTTTTTTTTGGCCCTTTTTAGAGTTCGCTTTTCGCTGAAGAAAATAAAAGTAACAAAACCTTTTTGATGATTTTAATTAATAAAAATAAACGTAAAATATAAAAAAACAAATAAAAAAAAATGTGAAGCCTTGTTGACATTTTCCGACACAGATTTCAGGTTTCCTCTGACTGGGAATACGTATCAACAGTTTTGTTTTACTCTTGTTTTGAGCTTTTTTTTTGATTTAACAAGAAATCTGATTTCGAAGAATAATGTTAGCTGTGAAAAAGATATACATTTGGACCGGTCATTTCGCCTTAGCTCATGGTGGATCTTAACACAGGTAGCAATTTTGAGTGTACAGTCCGGCAAAGCTATACACTCGCTCCTTGTTTAGGAGCTGGAGCTATCAACCTCCACTGCTTTTAAAATAATGGCAGTTCTATCGAATAGCAACAGCACCTATAAATAGTCCTCTCTTGGGCCGAAAACTTCCACAACTGGTGTAAGCACTTAAGTAGGCTTTACAGTCATTTTCCATTTCGCGACTTTGCGTTTAAGCCACAACCACCACGTGATCCTCGAAAGTATCCTGTCAGCGGACTGGCGAAACTTCCGCAAAGACAATCTTTCTGAAATAAAAGAAGAATTTCTTGCAAGAATCATACTAACGGAGGTCTCAACCTATAGTTAGGACGGTGCCATGTCATCACGGAATACTGCCGCCCGTGGTACGAGATAGGATTTCCGTTCAGCCGCGATCTCAAGAGATCGCTCAATTTCAGATTTTGGCTGAATCCAGGTCCTGGCTGATTATGCCCCGGAGGATGTAACACCAAAAGTTAAAATATTCTTTAGATGATCTCTACACCCCCGAGGGGGAGGAAATAATGTGATTTCTTAAAATGAATCAAGAATAAAGACAGTTTAAACTGCCATATTTTAAAAAAAGTTTCGAAGGTTTTTATTTTTTGAGTCGGGGTTGACATTCTTTTAGAAATGCCCAAAGGCATATTATGCGTTTCGTTGATCCGCCTAGATTCACTTCCTTTAGGAATAAAGTTAAAAGGTCAAAACTCTTCTACATCTCTGCAATGAATATGGATAAAATTCTATTCGACCAATCCGTATCCAAATTGCTGATTTATTTCCATCTTTTATCGCTGTTTGTTAAAAAAATTATGATAAAATTTACTACATTTCAAACTTTTCTAACTATATTTTTTTTATAAAAAAAAAAAACAAAAAGAAACGGCTGTAATTTAAAATGTTATTTGAAATAGGAAAGTTCTTTAGAAAACTCCACTAGATTATAAAAACTAAATTTATTTTGCCTTTGCACAACTTAGTATTGCTATTTATCGTCTGTAACTAAGAATACATTTTATTTATAACTTTTATCCATCTGCTCACTTATCCAAGTAGTTTTGAAATCCAACTGAGTCTTAAGAAAAACACCATTCAAAATAATCAGTAAGTGTGACTGTGTTGTATTTTTTTTTTTTTTTTGAAAATTAATCTTTATAAAAAGTTTTCCATCATGTAAATTGTGGAATAAAAACCATATAAAATAAAGAAATATAAACTATAGTTTGCTCATATTTCAGCGAATGCAACAATTGCCGGCCGGCCGGGCCGGTCTTTCACCTACTACGTTCTCATGTTTAAACATTCAATATACGAGTATGAAAATAAATTTTGTATCTTATGTCAGTCACTCAAACAGCACTTGATTTCCATTTATGACATAAAAAACTGTCAACAATTTTTATTTTAGTAAAATTCGCGATAAAAAGCAAAAAAAAAAAAGATTTTAATATGGTTCTTTTCTCTCTCTCTCTCTCTTACGAGTGGCTGTATCAGGGAGAATAAATAATTTGTAAAAATGTCTTGTAGTTTTTTATTTTAGTTTTCAATACTTGTTCGAATTATTAATTATGACTCAAAACTGAGAACACCAACAACAACTAGCAAATGTTCTTTGGTTGTTGTAATGACTGACATTCTTTTAAAATGTTTATAAATATTTTAAAAAGAAGTTATTTTCGCAAGTCCGTTTGTTTTTTTTTTTTTTATAAAAATGTGTTTTGCATTTTAATATTAAAAAAGGTATTTCAAAAGACTTTTTGTTGTATTTAAGTAATTTACATATGTGTATACATACATACCATGTACATTTAAACAAAACTAACCATTTAATAAACAAATAAATATTCTCAAACAGCAGTCAAATTCATGAAGTCATCAAACGTTTTTTTTTTTATAAGAATTAATTTTTTCTTATTTGGCGATTCAGCCAAAATGAATTTTGCAAACATTGAGACTTTTTTTTAGCCAGTTTTTTGTGTCATATGTTGTAAATGTTGATTCTGAAGAATTTTTTGTTGTTTGTATAACTTAAATGTTTATTTAATATTGAGTTCACATTGAGAAGTGTTTAAGCAAATATTCATTATAGACGTCAACCTTTTTTGTTTGGTTAAGTTTTTGTGTTGTTATTTTGTCATTAAGTGCACCAATAGGAAATTGTTGAGTTAGAAATTTTAAGAATTTAAGAAAAATTTCTCAGGTAAACAAATAAAGCAAAAATTTGGATTGTGAATGTGTGCAAATTTAAATTGCTTTTTGTTCGTATAAAACTGATGTTTTTGAAAACATTTTATTATTATAAAAAGTTTTTTATAAAAAAACAGAATTCCCTAAAAAGTTTTTTAAACTTCGAAAAATGAGGTAATTAGTTTTTTTCGGTCTTTATTTTCAATAACAATAGACGGAACGGGGGCGACTA
The DNA here is from genome assembly GCA_943735925.1 of Pollenia amentaria. Taxonomy (NCBI): domain Eukaryota; kingdom Metazoa; phylum Arthropoda; class Insecta; order Diptera; family Polleniidae; genus Pollenia; species Pollenia amentaria. Next base: position 188,565,553 of record OX031008.1, on the reverse strand, counting down.
ATTTTATTGTCAAAACAAATTCGTTCATTCTAAAAATTGCTTTAAACTTTTACCTCCTTATTTATTAAGGGCCTTATTTATAAAAAATAAGAAATTTTAATAAAGTGGTTAAGAAACGGATTATTTATAGAAAAAAAGTCTGGTTTATAAAATGTTTATGAAACGGATTTTGTATGAAAATTAGTTCAATAAAAGGTTTATTAACCAGTTTTATTTTTTATAACTAAGACAGTAAAAATAAAACAGGTTTATAAAGGGTTTATTTATCAAATTTTCATAGAAAATTCGGTTTATAAATATTTTATAAACCAGTCTTATTTTTTATAAATAATACCTTTAAAGTACATATCCAGTGTAAGAAAAAAAAAGAACGGAGCAAAGTTGTCAAAAATTTAAAAATTGAATTGTCGAAGTCGAATATTTTTTAATCCAGGGGCTCACAAAGATTTTTACTTTATAAAGTAAAATATTATTGGGGGGATTCACAAGGTGTGCTATCAAGTCATATCGTCATAATGTCCTAAATAATATTTTACAATTGTTTAAAAAAAAAAAAATATTGTTGTGTTTCAAACAACATAAAAAAACATTTTTTTTTTAAACAATTGTAAATTATTATTTAGGACATTATGACGATATGACTTGATAGCACACCTTGTGAAACCCCCCATTATGTGCGGCTCACTAATTTTTTAAAAAAAAATTTGTTACTTAGTAAGCCTACTTTACACTAGCACACAAGTCTTACGTATTCTATAATAATTTGTAAGATAGAAATCTAATTATTGCCAATGTCAAAAAATCGAATTATCTATTACAGTTTGTATTCACACTATCACACGTGAACATGGTTTTGTTAAAACGCAACCCTTATTAAATCAAAAGTATTATTATTTAGAAAAATTTCAAAAATCGTATGGGAAGTCAATTTATTTTTCGTAATACTTGTCATTTTCATAACACATTGTATTCACACTATCCCACTTTTGTATATTACTTGAGTTTTGGACATGCATTAATACAAAGTATAATAGTGTAAACTATTATTTTTGTCGCTTACGTGTTTTTGCCGCAAAAAGCAAAACTTTCAAATCAAATTTACTTCTTAATAAAGTTTAATAGTATCAATTAAACTTTTAGTTCACTTGATTAAACGTTTAATTCGCTTGATTACATTTTTAATTAAAACTGATTTTATTTTTGATTAATGCTTTAATTGGGGCAACTTTTTTTTCTGTGTAGCTTTTGAGTTACCCGGGGAAAAGTGTCAAGTGTGAAAAATTTACCGAAACAATGTGTTAATTAATTTAATTTAATAAAGCTCAGTAGCCCGTTTCTGTATTTCTCGCATCGTAAAATTTCCCGCATGAAACAAGTGAATTATGACAAAAACAGTGCAATATGAAACAAAAAATGGTTTTTCTCACATAAGTGTTTCTGTACTTTTACTTTGCGAGAATTATCTGTCATTTAAATAATTTTCCAGCAATTATTGGAAGGATGTGAGAACAAGTGTTTCTGTAACAATATTGTGCAAAAAGTTTCTCACAAGAACTGTCAAAATAAGTCATATTTGAAATTGATGCGAAAAAAAAAAATTTAAAAAAATGGAGCCCAAATTATGTATGTATGTACACAAGAATGTGTATTATTTTATTTTATTTTATTTTAAAAGAAAGAATTTAAATGATGAAAATAAGTATATAAAACACAATTGTTATATTTTGTTATTAAAATTTTTTTGGCCTTTCATTGTGTTTGTTTTATGCAGGGCTGCCAGATATATTTGTGAAAAAAACGTCAATATCCTAAGAAAAAATAAAAAAATCGTCTATTTTTTTCGGACAATTTAAAATTAATTTTGACGAATTTTGCTCGATTTTTATCATATAATCACAAATTTTTATCATATAAACACATAATCAAAAAAAAAAAAAAAAAAAAAAAAAAAAAAAAAAAAACATTAAGTTCATGGGTAAAATACATATTTTATACATACATAAGCTTGAGGTCTATTTAAATAAAATTATTTAATTAGGCTTAAGTTCATTGAATTTAATTTTCATTAAATTATTTTTATGAAGACAGGAATTTTTACAACATGAAATTAATTAAAATTATTTTATTGATAATTTTTCATTCTTGAATGCGCTGAGATTTGAACCCAGGTGTTCACGGACAGGTTGCCCAGACTAGTTTCGATTGTAACCACACAATCTCGTCAGTGGGGTTTGCCGTTTTCCTCACTCGGCTATTGAGGCCGGGCGACGTCAATAGTCAAACATCAATCCTTAAACCAAATTAAATTTTCTGTGGTGCCTAATACACAAACATATAAAACTATTTAAAATTGTTTTATTTCAAAGACTGAATCGTCACTAGAAAAAAATCAGCAAATTGTCACTTTGCCAATTTTGGAACAAAAAAAATCGTCAAAAGGTCGATAAATCTTTAAATCTGGCAGCCTAATTTTTATTATATATATTTCTTTCGTTGACGTTTCGCTGGCATTTGACACTTAATTACTGGAAGTATTCCAGTTAAAACAGAATCTGTGTTGTCTGTTCTCGCATTTAAATACAGAAACACTTTTTTCTCACAAATCGAGAAACGATGGAATTTTTTGTTTTACACTTAATGTGAGAAATTTTGCGATGCGAGAAATACAGAAACGAGCTACAGGTTTCGACAAATCCGAACAACAAATTTACAAGTTTAAATTATTTTATTTTAAGCGAAAACATAAATTAAGATTTCTTGCTATTTAATTAATATTTTAATTAAAAATTTATTTCAAAACAACTTAAATGTTAATTAAATCAAAATTATATTTTTAATTTTTTTTAACAAAAAAATACTTGGGTTGTTCACGGAAGGCTGGTTATCAGGTTATATTGTTTTAAAGTTATATTTACAACAACGAAAAATATTTATTAACATTTTTATAAATATATTTTGTTGCTGTTAATATAACTACATAACCATATAACCTGATAATTCGCCTTTCAACCCAACTTTAGTTAAATTATCACATTAAACAAAAATTTTTTTTTCAAAATTTTCAATTATTTTCTGTGAATGCATATGTAATACAAATTCAAAATTAAACTATCCATTTCGAAACTGTTGCTTTATATTTCCCCTTTTTTTTGTTAATATAATTCTTAATTGTTAGTGTATTAAATTCTTCCCTTTAATAAAATTTCCTATCTGGTATATTTTGCTTTGATTTTTCTTTTATCTGCATTTTGGTGTTGCCAATTTATTAGTCCAAACATTTTTTTTCTCTAAAATGATAATTTTTTAATCTAACTAACAACAAAATTTGGTTAACGATGATTTTTGTCATTATTATTATTTTTCAAGGTGATTTTAAATATACCAAAAAAATTTTTTTTTTATAAAAAACTCTGTATCAAATAAAACTCACATGCAAATTTTCATGCCACAAATTAACAACAATAGAAAAAAAATTATAAGCTGTTAATAATTGACCATAATTGTGTCTTTTGTATGTTGGCCACTAAAACGATTATATAATAATTATTAATAATAATATTAAATAATAAAAAAACATAACAATTATAAAACTGAACAATCAATTAAATTGAAAAATTAGAGTTAAATAAGATTAAGATAAACAAAAAAAAAAAAAAAAAAAAAAAAAAAAAAAAAAAAAAAAAAAAAAAAAAAAAAAAAAAAAATTACAATATAATAGTCTGGTAGTGTATAAAGTCATTTCTAAAAAAAGTTTAAGGAATAGAGCTATTACAAAAAAGCTTTATAAAATACATAACTGAAATTTAACTCATAGAATAAATTCGAAAAATTAAAAATGTTGAATATAATAAGGTTTTTGTAAAGTTTACAATAATAAGAAATACATTTATAAGCAACGAATTAAGTGATGCAAAAATATGAATTAAAAAAATGAAAATAATAAAATTAAAAATATATTCCATTTAGCGGAGTCGAATACTAAAAAAACTACGGATGTAACGCTACGCCTTTTTGTTGATACAATACCGATATTCAAAAGCGAATATTGGCGATTCCGGTGCCGATACGAATATTGAATTTGAATTCAAGTTAAAATTAACAAAACTCAAGTAGAGTAATTGTTTTACAGTTCAAAATAACACCGTAACATATTAATATTTTAAATTGATATTAATAAGATTGAAAACAAGTAAATGTGCTATATTCGGCTGTACCGAATCATATTTACTAGAGTATTCATTTAATCGAGGTTTTGATTTAATTGGTTAATTGGTCGATTAATTAACCGAGGTTCCGGTTATTTTTGTTTTTGATCGGTTAACCGATTCTTTCATTCCTGTATTAGTTACTTCTCTAAAAAACCAAAACTTCCAATTCAGCTGTTATAAGCATTTTCAAAGATTTTTTACTGTATAGAGCTGGTATACCAATTTAGATTGAACTTCGAACTTTATTTTAAAAATTGCCTCTTATGACTCATCTTTGCTTGGTTTTAATTCATTAGAATTGATAATTGATTTGTGTGCTTGTTTTATTTCTGCATAAGTAATTTTTTCCCACAAAACCAGCGAAACCATGTTGGCATAGGTTGTTTCATTTTACACAATTTAATGTGTATACACGCTGAGAAAAAACATGGTTGAAGTATGGTTAAAAAACATATTATGGTCCACGCAATGGCAACAAACAAGCTTTTGTTCTTTTGAACATTATATTTAACAATAAAGTTTTTACCTCCCTTGAAACTGCAAATATGGTTAAATTAAACAATATTATGTTTTATATTCAACATTTTTTATATTTCGAATTTATTAAAAGGAATAATTCCCAGATAATATTATGTTTTATTAAAATAAAGCTATAACCATACACTGAAACATATTATGGTTACTTTAACCACATTATTGTCACCGACAATCATATTATGGTTAAATTCATCCAGCCAACAGCCATAACCATATTATGGTTGTCTCCAAACATGTTATGGTTAATAATAACAATAATATGTTTGAAATTTAAATATTTTAAAACATAGTATGTTTAATTTTAAATTAAAAATATAAATTTATGTAGAAGTATGAATCAGTAAAACAGGAGTGCTAATGAAGGCTGTCAAAGTCCTGAATTTAATAACCATAATATGGTTAACATTGACCATAGTATTGTTAGACCACAATATGGTTACTCTTGTCCAAATTCTGAAAATTTTTGACCATATTATGGTAAATTTTTAAAATAATATGGTTAATTTTGACCATTATTATGGTTAATTTTGAATAAACTATGATTAAATTTTGAACATATTATGGTTGATTACGTGAAATTTTTTGTTAACCTGCAAATAAAAACATTGTTAAAATTAAACCATAGTATGTTGCTCTAAAAAAATATGGTTACCACCAACAATATTTTCTTTCTACATGTACTTGTGATGTTATTTTTATTCGTATTCGTATAGCCGAATATTTTATGATATTCGTATTTGTATTCGCCAAATTCAATTGAATATTTTTCGAATATTTAACAAAATAAAAATTAAAAACTATAAAGACAAATACCTGAATTTATTATGTGAAAAGCCGCCAAAATAGATGGCTGCAGCAACTGCGAAAATATTTTCTCCCAAATAACACTAAATTACTAAGTTAAATCACAAAAAGGGTGAGAAAAAATAAATCTGAAAGTATGTTAAAGGGCGTTTACATTACAACGAAATCTAGAAGATTTCATTTGAAATATTCCTCAAAATCTAGTGCGTTTACATGCCCCCTTTCGGCTAGTTGGTAGTGATCTAGTCCATTTGCATGAGGGGTGCTGGTTCGATTCTTGCGAAAGACTGGGCTTTTTCACTACAACCGTCTAAAGATGAACGTTACTATTGCTCTGTTAACAAGTTAAAAATAAAATTAAAAAAGTAAAAGTAATAGAGTTACTGCTATAATATTAAATCTATTTCTCTGACTAAAATATTAATCATAAATTTTTTCTTAAAAAATATAACTTTTTTTGATATCAACTTTTTTTTTTATAAAAAAGTGCTTTTTGTCAAAATGAAAGCATTTCTTTATAAAGAACGTTTTGTCTATGTGTACATATATAAAACACAAACACAAAAAATTTGTCTACCGCTATAGACTCTAAACCATCCAACCGTTGTGATCCAAACCGGTTTCATTAGATAGACAAGGACCAAGGGGGGAGTTTGGAGGCAATTTCTGCCTCTTCTAAACTATCGAACATATTTTTATGAAATTAAGAACATAGATAGATCCCAACTTTATGGACACATAAGCTATCAATTTTTTAAAAAATAAGACCGCGAAGGGACGTTTGGGGAAATTTCTGCTTCTCCCAAACTATCTAGCAGAATGGAATAAAAAAAACATAGATTAATCCCTATTTATATGGACACATTAGCTATACCATTGTTAAGAAATAGGACCACGAGGGGAGGTAGGGGGTAATTTCTGCCTTCGAAGTAATCTAACCGATTTAAATGAAATTTTATTTGGCTACATAAGCTATACATTTTTTCAAAAATGGGACTAAGAGAAGGGGAACATATTAGCACACGCCAGGTATCTGCTTGTAATAAATAAAATAGACTTTTTGTCGGAAAATTATTAAATTATTGTCAAATTCATATCAAACCAGACTTATAAAATTAGAATTTTCTTAAAAAATTACTTTTAACCATTAAGTGTATACTTGGGCCTGGCAGGGCATTTTTTGACTTTTTTCCAGTTTTTTTTTTATATAATTATTAAATATATTAGAACGAAACTTTAAGTATTAAACTCCAGCCAGGCCCCGGGATTCGTTAGATTGTTTTTTTTTTCGATAGCTACAAAAAACTCCACATTAAATGCAATGGCTGCCAGCCAGGCCCAGGTGGCAGTTTGTGCCACACAAATTACGTGTCTACTTAAGAGTTAATAACTTAATATATTCTTTATTTTTTAATAAGGTACTTTTAAAATAGTACTTTTTCCAAACAAATTATGTGCTCACGCATATCTTAAATATTTTTCAAAGGAAATTTTTATGGCTAGTGAAAACATATTATGATTAAATCAGTCACACACATCGTAAATTTGTAATGAAATGAAACAAACATTTTTATAAAACACCATAACATGTTATTGTTAGACGAGCAAGATGCTGATTTGAACATTATATGGTGGACCAAAAATATAAGTTTGATGTAAGTGATCATAATATAATAGAAATGTCTGCAACCAAACAAAACAAATTGTCATTTATAGTAAAGAACTGTTTTTATTCTCTATACGTACATTCTATTATTAATGAAATATATTACATAAACTTTTATAATCTTTAATTAAAATAATACAACGTATTCTACTTGGCATACTTATCATCTCAGGAATGGAGAGTTTTGTTTTATACATAAACAAATAATTTTCGAAATTTACATTATAATTAATTTTATTGCTAAAAAATTGTCTTTGAATTTGTTAATAAAATTACAAATTCAAATTTCAATCTTAAAATTGTTGCTTTATTATAATTATATTTCTAGTGAAATAATCCATCAATGAATAAATGACTGTGTAATTACGTGATTATTACCAAAAGTACATGTACTAAAATAGTATTTTGTGTACTTAAAAAAAAAAAATTGTTAACATTGTGTCATCTACTCTGCAAACAAATTGAAAGTATTAAAAGAGTGTTAATGCTACAGACACGTGTGTTCCACAAACGTCAGCCTTTAAAATAATAATAATAATAAAAAAATTAAAAAAAACCCCAACTTGCAAACTAAAGAAGAAAAAAAAAACTTAAAAATTGTGTTGGTTGCACTTAAAATATTTTGCATTAGAAATCTGTAAACAAAAAATAAGTAAAAATTAACAAACAATTGTAAACCAATATTTAAGAAAACAAAACCTTTTGTTTCCTCTAAATCACAAAAAAAAACCAACCGATAATAATAAATTATAAACATGGAAGTCTTTACTGAGGAGTCACAGCAAAAGGGCGAAGAGGATCTTTCCAAATACATGTTGGATGGTAAGTGTTAAATTATGAACAAATAAAAAAATACATTTAAACAAAAAACTCCATTTACCAAGTGCAAGTATCACTTGGAAAAACAATGAAACATCTACCCCATTGTACGTACTTGTGACGACTTGTAGTGGGTTTAATTTTTTTAAACAAGTACAGTGAAAAACAAAAATTAAACACACAAAAAACCTGTATATTTTTTATATTTTTTTTAAAGTCTTATGAATTTTTCAAACACAAATTAGTTGATGTTTTACAAATATCAATCTCGTAATTATATTGTTATTCTTACAAAGAGGTACAATATTTCTTTTACTACACTTTGTGTCATTGCACTATAGGACGTATTCAGGGTTAAAGTTTGTGTGCCCTAAGAATATTAAGTGTCTAAACAAATATTACATTTAAGGTTAATGTTTATGTGTTTCTAAGAATTGTGCCATTACTTGAGCGGTATCAGAAGAATTTTAAACATAATTTAAAGTGCTTTCTTTCCACTTTCTAATGCACATTCTTCTATAATTTTTAATGAAAATGGGAAATGTACTTTTAATTATCTCAGAATCGATTAGGCTTTTCTAGTACAGACTGTTATCTTTTTGAACTTAAAGATGTCTTCATTAATAAGTTACCGACATTAAAATTACATAAAATGGAAGGAAGTGTTTCATTTTATGTGAACCTTTTAAATGTCAAGAATAATTTCATAATATGTTTAAACCAGCAAAACTCATTAAATCGCTGACGTAGACAAGGTCGCTACTTATTACGTTCGCAGTAGTGATGGAAAATTATCGATTGCGCTTACGATAACAAAGATAGAAATTTAAAAAATATCGAATATCATTTAAACTATTGTTAGCGATAGTACATTTTCTTTTTAATATAAACTTAAATTACAGCGCAACGATATTTGCACAGTATCACAAAAATATTACCCAAATTTTTATTTTATTCTGTACTGTGTTACCTGCTTGTAGGTGTGTAGATGTTGAACTAGTAGAAAAGGGAATGTCGTCTGGAAGCGGAGAATTGCTATCGTTTGGACTAGACAAACAAGCCGTCTAATTTTTGCAGAAATACAAAAAATGCAATTATAAAACAGAAAATATTCTCCAAAGTTTTTACCAAAAAAAGCATAAATCAAAAATAAAATCAGTCTTAATTAAATATTTAATCTTGTAAATTAAACTTTTTATCAATTGAATTAATCGTTTGATCATGTGAATTTATTTTAATTAACGTCTAATTGCTACTATTAATTTGTTTACTGGTGCAAATTTAATTAATTTTTTAATCAATAACATACATTTTTTAATTGAAATAAATTTTTATTTTTCCTGTGAATCGTAAGATTCGTAAAAACGCGATAAACAACAAATTCACTAACAATATCTTTTTGGGTAAAGAATTAAAGCCAGTTTCAATTTCTATCATGTGGCTATGGTTTTACAATATCTTAGAATCCGTGCTACTTCGTGACTTTTGAGAGAAGCTTTATCAAAAGACGGTGTCGCCTCAAATGAAAAAAAGGTAGATATGATTGTATTTATTAGGGAGATCGATTATTCGACTTTTTTCAATAACCGGTTTTCGAATATTACGAATAGTTGCTATTTTAAAAAACCGGTTTTCGGTTAAGCAATTTTTAAATAACCGGTTTTAATTCGAATACTTAAAAACACAAAAATCAAATAAGTTTTTTAAATAAAACGTTAATTTGAATAAAAATAAAACAATTTGCAAAGGTAAGGAACCAACAAAATACATAGATATGACTTAGATCAGACCTAACAAATATTTTACGATAAAATCCATGAAAAGTGGGACCAGTAAATTATTCAAACTTTAGCTAAATTTTCAACAATTTTTTATTGATTTACTAAACTTTATTTGTAAGAAGATATTTGTATAATGTAATTTAGAAACTGTTGAAGGATATTTGATCTAGACATACGTTTTGAAAACGCAAATAAATAATAGGAATTTTATAAAGTTATTATTTGAAATATTCTTTCAAATTTATTTGAAATGAGTTTAATTTGTTGGTGGTTAAGCATGTCTATATAAATCAACCATATTTTTCAATAGTTGCAAACAAAACCTCTTAGCCAGGATTATCTATTTAATATTATTTTGTTTCAGCATTGTAGAAACGAATAGTGAACTGAACATTCTTTTTGTGTAAAATATTTGTCAATTCATCGACTACAATTTTAAATATTCCATTACATTATTTGGTTTCTTTAATTTTGTTTTTTAGTTCATGGTGTTTTGATAAATGAAACTGGTAGAAATTTTTCCCATATCGTTGATTCCGCCGTAATGCTGTATTTTTCAGCATGAAGAGATGCTAGAACTACTTAAGAGTTTTTAGTGGCTAATATTTCACCCAATGATTCATTTTTTGCAGCGTATTTTAGTAGAGTATTATTTGTCGTCTCCTTAGAACTACTTCGAACGGAGTTAAGTTTCATTTGGATCACATTAATGTCAAGCATGTTTAATAATTAAAGGTGATTAATAAGTCGTGACATGGAAGAACTTTTGTAACTTATCATTTTAGGGCACTTCAAGCACCTACTTTGTATTTTTAATCGCATTCGAAAAATATCTAGAGATAACTTTCATATAAAAATATATTTAATATTTTGAATACTCTTGTACAAATTACTATTTACTTTTTAACTGCACACGTGTTTGTAGTATTTTTAATAGTTTGTGGTTTTTTATACAAGACCACACGCTTTTATAAGCGATTTGTATTTACAGTGTTCATAATATTTTTTGAATTTTGTTAAATTTTGTTTTGACATTCTTCATAAAAAGTTCAAGTTTGGCAAATATTCAATTAGAAAATACTTAAATTTACGGGTACATCTACAACAATAGGAAGGAAAATGTATATAAATTACACAGTACTAAAATAACCGGTTTATTATACCAAAATAACCGGTTTATTCGATATTCGAAAAATGGGCATTTTAAAATAACCGACTTGGGCAAAGCTAAAATAACCGGTTAAAACTGGTCGAATAATAACCGTTCGATCTCCTAGTATTTATTCAAAACAATAAATTTTTTACCGATTAAAATTGTTACTTTCTCCAATTAAATCGCTAATTGCAGAAAGGGAACAACTGCAAAACATTAATTTTGAGATAATCAATTAAAACAGTGTAGTTAATAATAATAAAAAAGACCTGCCTTTGATTCGAAATTTTCTAAGATCACACTCTTGATACTCTTTTTTAGCAATACTCAAATAAGGTACATGAAGAAAATGTCAGTAGTACCTTTTCAGCACTTTTAGGCCGGCTTTAAACTGATTTAAAAAATTTTCCGACGAAATGTGTTTTTTTTTATTATTTCATTAAAGACCAACATTTTAAGAAAAACTAAAGCTATGTTCACACCTATTAAATATTTGACGTCCTACACGTAACCCCTAGTTTTATTAAAAAAAATATTTGCTTTTGACAAACGTTTGGCTAGATCAAACTTCATTTAACAGTCAGTTTCTAAATAACATTAATTAATTATCTTCTTACAAGCAAAGTTTAGTAAATGTAAAGAAATTGTTAAAAATAAAACTAAACTTTGATCAAATTACTGGTCATGCTTTTTTGGATTTTTTTCGTCAAATATTTGTTAGGTCTGAACATACCTAAAGCTGTTCCGTCAGAATTTTGCACACAAACTTGGTATAGCGGACCAAATCTTTTTTGAGATATACTAAACCTAGTTTAATTGAGATCTCAAAAACCCAGCCTTAGTGTTTCAATTATAAAGGGTGGTTAAATTTTAAGGGCCGATGTTGATTTTGAATAAAACACAAATTATTTAGGAAATTATTATCATTTCTTTTTATAACGATAACATTGGTATGGTTCAATTATGTATGGAACAAAATATCGAACAAACGACCGCCGCGACCTCGACGGCACACCTCCATCCGATGGTCCAAATTTTCAATGACGCTGAGGCATAATTGAGGTTCTATGCCGTTAATGTGCGGAGTCATCTCATCCTTTAGCTATTGAATTGTTGCTGGCTTATCGACGTACACCTTTTCTTTCAAATAACCTCCAAAGAAAGAAGTCCAACTGCGTCAAATCACATGATCTTGACGGCGAATTTAAATCGCCACCACGTGAGATAACATTGAATTTGTCGCGCAAAAGAGCAATTGTTTCGTTAGCTGTGTGGCAAGTGGCACCGTCCTGTTGAAAAAAGTTCCTTATCATCTCACGATAGCGAACACCATCCACAGTAACTACCTGACCGGCCTCATTTTGGAAAAAATACGGCCCGATGATGCCGCCAGCCCATAAACCGCACCAAACAGTCACTCTTTGTGAGTGCATTAGTTTTTTTTGACAATCACTCTTGGATTATCATTCGCCCAAATGCGACAATTATGCATTTAATTTAATTCCACTGAAATTAAAATGTGCCTCATCACTGAAGATGATTTTTACGATATGCATTTTGATTTGAACGCCCATTTTCATAATAACCCTGAATAACTTTAACGCGTCGGTCGATTGTGTATCTTTCCATGGTTCAAATTGAGTTAGTCTGAAATTGAGAAAACCACCCGTTATAATATGGGCTGTGGGAAAAATCGCCCAAAGAAAAATGGCCAAAAAAAAAAAAATGAAAAATCGCCCAAATGAAGAATCGCCCAACAGAACATGAAAAATGACCCAAAAAGTTATATATGAAATTTTGCCCAAAAGAAACGAAAAAGGGCCCAAAAAAAAAAAATGAAAAATGACCCAAAAAGCAAAAACGAATTTTTTCCCGGTGGCATGTTATAACGTCCAGTGTCATAGTGTCCATGGACGTTATGACACTCCAAAAAGTGTCATAGTGTCCATGGACACTGCGCTAACTAAAGCTTCTCTGCACAGCCGGCCTTCGGCCGGCCGCAAGGATTTTCTCCTCTATGGTATAACAAACACCGGCTTCGCTATCTAAAGCTTCTCTGCATAGTCGGCTTTCATTTGGAAACAAGGCAGATTTTAGAAGCTTTACTTAGCGAAGCCGGTGTTTGTTATACCATAGAGGAGAAAATCCTTGCGCCTGGCCAAAGGCCGGCTGTGCAGAGAAGCTTTAGTTAGCGAAGCCGGTATTTGTTATACCATAGAGGAGAAAATCCATGCGGCCGGCCGAAGGCCGGCTGTGCATAGAAGCTTTAGTAAGCGAAGCCGGTGTTTGTTATACCATAGAGGAGAAAATCAAAAAAATGGGCCATTTTTAAAAATTTAAAAAACGAAAAATCACCCAACAATAACGAAAAATAGCCCAAAAATTTTAGGTCACTTTTCATATGAACTTAGGCCCAATTTTACATGGAATTTTTTTGGGCGATTTTTCATTTCTTTTTTTGGGCCATTTTTCTTTGGGCGATTTTTCCCACAGCCTATAATATGAGTAGACAGAAAAAAATAAAAATTGTATCTAATCACCAAATTCATACCAATTTAATAGATTTAAGCAAACAATTTGTTGATTGATCATTATCAACAAAATGATTATATAGATTACTAAAAATTTTAAAAATTTAATATTGTGAATATTTTTTTTCAATAAATGATATTATTAATTTTAATTAAAAAAATTATCAACAAACTTTGCCGTTTCAAACAATTTGTTTATTGGTTTAATTAAATATAGCTCAGGTTTTGACAAACCCCAGCAACAATTCTACATCTTTTATTTTAAACGGGAAAATGTATTGGTTATTTAATTAATATTTTAATTAAAAATTTATTTCAAAACAACTAAAATATTAATTAAATCAAAATTATATTTATAATTTTCTTTCAACTTAAAAAAAAAATTGATTCGATTATCACATTAATTAAATTGAAATACTTTTTAAACAATTATTTTAATTTACTAAAAAGACTACTGATAATTTTTTCTGTGTATGTAACATTTTTGTTTATTTTATTCAATTTTGCCCAAATTACTTAATATGTATTTGGCATAACTATATTTCTAGTAAATATGAATGGTTTGCCAAATATTTTTTTATGATGTTTTCTTGTCGAGTTATGGGGTGCTAAGGTGTTGCCGTTTTTGAAAAATGTTTTTTTAAATTGTTGTTTTGAACTATAAAAAATTACGCAAAAAATTTAAGATAAGTGATTCTTGTGGCAAATCGCTTAAACTTAAAAAACAACATTTTTGAACAAAAATTTTTTCATCTGCAATGACCAATTTTAATTAAATTTTTCGAACTTCAATGCCTTTTTTCCTTTTATATTTTTTTTTACAAAAAATACACCTAGATGTCCTTATTATACTGCAAAAGCTTGAGAATGAGATATCCATACGCTTAAGAGTAATGCAAATTTCTTAACAGGCGCAAAACAATTCTAAACCTTCTAATCTTATTTCAATAGGAGTAGCGAAGTGATCCTGGTTAAGCTAGAGACATATAAAAATACTTTGTTCTGTTATATATAATAAATAGTAATATCGATGTTATTGGAGTTGGTAATATACTATCAAAATATCGATTGTAGTCACTATGGACAGTTTTCTCTTACTAGTTTAAAGTGCGTTGATGTCATAAAACCATTAACTTTGACAAAACCCATCGTAGGTTGCGGTCGGCCTCGAGTGCAATTAAAATTGATATTATCCCCGAAATACTCAAATACTTAGCTCTAATAAATCATCTTTTCTTTAACAACTATTCGATAGTTCGATAAAAATTGACCAGTTTTAAAATAATTCGGCGAACTAAACGGATTATTGATGTTAATCCTTGTTTCACCTTTCGCTCAAATTGATTTTTATATTTTAAATTGACTTTGGCGATCTCTGGATTTGCAAAGTGCTTAAATTTTTTTCACGCCCAACAAAAGGGCCTAAATTTAACACGAGATATAAAGGAGTCAACCTTTTCGCTCACCTCAGTTTAGTGCTGGTTCACACAAATCAAGTTTGACTCTTTAAGTCTTGAGTTTTAAGGACAGATGGGAAAACGAAATGATATGGGGTACAGACTTTACCGTACTCGTCAATTTTCTTTTTTCATTTTATTTTTTTATTCGTGATATACTAAACTCATAGAAAAATGAATCTTCATATTTATGATGCCCTAACATCAGAATTGAGACATCAATGTTATTAAAAATGCCGTCAATGAGACAAAAAGTGACATCAATCCAGTGAAGAACGTCATCATAAAATTTTGTCATATTTTATGCGTCATCTAGGCTATGACTACAGTGACATCAATTCGATGCCACATTCTGTGTATTATTAACATTATTTTTATGTTTAAAAAGTAAAATGTGAAGCAAAAATTCTCATATTCAATTTTTTAAACTGTAGTTAAAGACATTAAATTTTCAAAGTAAAATGATTACGGAAACCATATCGGGCATGTTGCTGATGTCTTATAATTGAGAGTTCTTCTGTTAACAAAGGGCGGAATTAAACAAAAGTAAAACAAACATGTGTAACGGGTAAGTAAATAATAATATTGTCTTACTTTGACGTTATTCCCAATGATTCAATTTAATAACAGTTTGTCATTAAATTGAGTTCTTGCTACGATGTTACTGGGTCATCGCACTGATGACATGTTTTCTAAAACTGAGTCCGATTCGTCATTTCTGCGATGCCGAGGTGTCATCCCATGTATGACAATTTCAATTGTTGACCCTGATAACAATTTGACCAAATGATGTTAAGGCTGTCATCACAATGATGAAAAGTGTCATGGGGTTAAAAACGAAGACACTCCTCAGATTCCTGATGGCAAAATACATCAGCGTTATGACGCATTTTCTATCACTGTAGATGAATTAAAGCAAGAAAATTGGCGACACAAACTGTTTACATATGAATGTACATGCAGGTTCAAAAATTAATTAAAGAACAACACTTAAGCCTGTAGTACACGGCATGTAAAAAGACACATGCGCATGTGGTTCTGACGTAATTTTGACGTCAATGCAAAGCCACAATAAACAGTGCGTGTTGTGTAATGACGTCAAAATTACGTCAGAACCACATGCGCATGTGTCTTTTTACATGCCGTGTACTATAGGCTTTAGTCGTTTCAGTTCTTGACATCGATATTTAATATGTACACTGATAGAAAAGGCGTTATAAAGCTGATGTATTTTGACATCAGTACTATGACAAATGTCTTCATTTTTGACTCCATGACAGTTTTCATCATTGTAATGTCCACCTTAACATCACTTGGACAAATTGTCACCAGGGTCAAAAATTTAAATTATGAATCGGAGTAAGTTTAGTAAAACGTGTCATCAGTGCGGTGACTCAGTAACATCGAAGAAACGACTCATTAGGCTTAATTTAATGACAGTTTGTCATTGGGATTGACTTAAGTCAAAGTGAGAGAATATTATTATTTACTTACCAGTTACACATGTTGTTTTCAATTTTGTAGTTTATAATTATAAGACACTAGCAGCATGCCGGATATGGTTTTCATTTTACATACTTTGAAAATTTTATGTATTTAACTAAATAATTTAAACAAATAGAATATGGGAATTTTTGCTTTTTATTTTATTTTTCAAACATGAAAATAATGTATGTTTTTCTTTTTGAAGTGTTCTTATTATTTTTCTACACAAACAAATAAAATTGTTTTTACCTTCTTTTGTAGTGTTGTTATTGGCTGACTTCCAAAACGTACCAATACAAAGTTTGTATAAAGTTTTACTACTGTACATTAACCATGCACATGTACAAAGTGCCGAAACAATGCAACTATGTGTTTTGTTTATTTAAGCGTTTTGAAATGTAAGTGATGAAATGGATAATATTAAAAATAGACATGTAGTGTTTGCAAATGAACTGCCTATTTCACTAAATTCGAACGAACGCTTTGTTTCGCACAAAGAAAACGAAATTTTGTACCGCTGCGTTATCAAACATTATGCTCTGTTCTAATACAAAGAAATTGACGTTTTGGAAGTCAGCCGTTGTTTCTACAATGATCTTTTACAAACACACGTACATGCTTTATTTAAAAATTTACTCCTTCCGCACTCATTCGTTTTGCTGTTGATGGCCAATGTGAAGATTATCTGCCTGGCCCACTGTGTCGACAAGAACATTTCTCTCGTATATTTACATATATTGAAAACAAAACCAAATTTTAGTTTTTTATTATTGTTTTGAATATTAAAATGCGAAAGAAATGTTCTTGTCGACATTGTGGGCCTGGCAGTGTGTCATTAATAGGAAGTTATATGTTATATTAAGTTTTTTTCTGCTTTAACTATGAATGCGGTACCTCATATGCAGGCAGTGTTGTCATAGTTTTTTTTTAAATATTTTAATTTCTGAAAAAAAAAAATTCAAAAAACTTGCAACAAAAAATTAATTCATACGATATGACAATACCGTAGCAGGCTTAAAATATGTGTTTAAAAACAAAAATAGTAGATAAAACCATAACATTATTTTTAAAACACACTTTACAAGCATTTTAACATAACTTAGTTTTTATCTATATTCATAATTTACCTGTTATCAATACACAAAATGTGGCATCGAATTGATTTTACTGTAGCCATAGCATAGATGATGACGTTCGTCATTGGATTGATGTCACCATTTGCCTCATTTATGCCATTTGTAATAACATTGATGTCACAATTCTGATGTTAGGGCATCATCAATTTGAAGATGTATTTTTTTATGAGTGTACCAATTGTATCTAATTGTGACTTAAATTAAAAGACTTAAAGACAGGTGTTTTCTTTTACTGATACCTAAAGTTTCGAAAAATGACGTCTACAAGATTTTCATATTTGTTTCACACTGTAACTTTTAAAAAATTAAAGCGGCAAAACAAAAACTAACATTCATTGAATTTACCTCCAAAAACGACACCTCCACTATCCACACCAACTCCAAAAAAAAAAGCAAAAAAATAAATTTTTAAACAATTTATATACATTTTACTTTAATGTAATCGCTTTTGAATAGAAATGAATTTTTAAACTCGTACGAAAGAAAAAAAATCGCACAAAAACTTGTACTTGTATTATTATTATTGTTAAATTGTTACGTTTTTCATGTTTAAATCTCTCGTGTTGTAGTTTAAGACAAACTACAACAATAAAAACACCAACTAACCAATAAAACAATGACAATAACAACAATAACAATTGAACGTATTTAAACGTACTACAAGTCTAAGTATGTTTTTTATTTATTTTTTGTATCTAAAAATTTTTGTATCTTATAAATTGAGTGATTGTGTGTGTGAGTGTAAAAGTGCAATTTGATTGTGATTGTTGTGCTGCTGTTGTTATTGTTGTTATGTGAGTGAGATTCCCATGACTTTTGATCTTGACTCCAGTTCGTCGTCGTACGTATAAATAAAATTTTGTTTTATTTTCTAAAAAAATTTTTATTTACAACTTCAGTAATAAGTCTAGTATGTACGTTGGAGTTGTATTCGTAATAGTGTTAACAAAGTTAATGATCATCACCATCATCATTATAGTTAGCAGTTGTAATATTTTGTGATGATGCAGCTAGTTGCCGCTGCTGCTGCTGCTGCTGCTGTTACTGTCACTTGTCGTGGAAGTTGAAGGCTGCCATTTGGAGCTTCCTACATACCGCATCACTGCGATTATTTATGTGATTTGATGAATGAAGCTGGAAGTACTTAGTAGTAATTGCAAGTAGTGGCTGTTTGGTTGTTTGGTTAGATGGTTAGATGGTATTGGTAGTAGTTGATCATTTAGGGTTTTTTATTAGAGGAGCCTGTATTCCTTTTTATAATTTTGCGACTTTAGACTTACTTTTATCCATTTGCTTTTTGGTTTGGGTAAAGGAAAAGTTTAAACTGAAAAAAAAACTTAAATCGCGTGACTTTATTTGTGGGATATTTAATGATAGATTGTTAATATCAAATAAGATTTTATTGTTTTTTTCCTCCTATTTGTTGTTGTTGTGGTATTATTGTGGCAAATTATATAATTTTCTAATTTTCAAGTAAAAGAATAAATTATATGAATGCATGTGGCTTTTTTTAAGCAAATTATTTATTTTTGTAGTAAATATTTGGTTACAGCATTGCTCAAAATGTTAGGGATAATCGATAATAATAAAGCCTATTTTTGAAATAATTCTAGATTTGAAATTACTTTTAAGTGCTATATGCATTTTTGAAACGAGCAGTACTAATTTATGAAATTTTTTTTCACCCTTTTGCATTCCTCCCTAACTTTTCCTATGATCTTTTTGGTTCAATTTGACCCAACTATTAGTTAGCAGCTTTACTTTAGACGCTATGAAAATATGAGATTATGTAGTTATGTATGAGAGTCTACATCACTTCATTTACTTTTCTTCTTAAGGGCATTTAAAAAAGCATACAAACAAATTTGCAAGAGTTTTCCAAATCTACAAGACGTTGATATAAAATCCAACGAAGCTCAAATTAAATTTGCGTTACAAGAGGGTAGTCACATTTTTTTAACTGCATATTTTACTATAATTGACATTGCCCCATCAATGTCGGTTTATTTGAGGTTACCATATTAATATAATAGTAAAATAAAAAGTAAACGACAAATTTTTATTGTAGGCCATGAATTAAGCCCAAAAATTCAGGTGGGTCAAATTGACCCAGTAAGACTTCTTTTTTTTATGTGAACGATAAACAAAAAACACTTTATAAACCTTATTTTGCTACAATATAATTATTTCCATTCCTGTTTAGCCGGGCTTGGGAGTCTTTAGAAAAAGTACTTATCCGACTACGACTCCAAACGCTGAAGCTTTTTAAGTGCGACTCCGACTCACGACTCCGACTTCGACTCCAACACCCTCTCTAACCTTGATGTTAAATTTATATAAGACTGGTCCTTATTTGACTTTAAACCAGTGTTGCCACTTTGTGGTTAATTACCCGAATTTGGTGTTATTTTTAATCTCGTGGGTAGAGAATGGGTAATTTCGTTTAGATCAGGTGTAATTTGAAATTCTTTAATTTGAAAACAAATAATAGGTATAAGGATTTGATTAAAGTGATAAAATTTATACTATATAAAATATTGTTTATAAAAAAAATATTTCCCTAGTTTATCAACCAAATGATTGATAGTGATTGGCGCCTAATGCACAGCAAGATTTCGATTCTAAAGTGATTTAAACCCGAAGTTTATGGGAAAAAGGAAGTATGTATTTGTACTTAAAAAAATCCCTGGAGAAAGATGTATTTCCAATATTACAAAAAGTAAGAGGTTTTGTGTTTGCTTTAACGTTTAAAATGCTTTAGTTGAGAAATATTTAGCGCCCTTAACATTTGTTAAACTGATTTGAAAATCCATTGCAGGAATTTAATTTACCTAATAGCGTATACGAAGGATGAAGATGCACATTTTACACTTTTCCTAGATAAATGGAAGTAGAGTTTATTATTTCAAGCTTTTATTTCATTTTTATTAATTTATTTGAGGGTTTTTATATTATTTTTGTTAAATTTTTTTGAATTATCATATGAATCTGAATAGTATGACTATTTATGTAAAAGGGGTATTGTGGGCTTATGCTGATGTGTGAAATACATATAAATATTTGTTGTAGTATGCCGATCGGCTTAGAATCAGTATCTGAGTCGTCTGTTCTGCTGGCTGGTTGCCTGTCCATGGAACAGGGGGGCTACTCTCTATTGCGATGCGAATACAATTTCGATGCGAAAGCTAAATGCCAACTTGGTACTCTCTATCGCTTTCGCAAAATTGTTTGAAAATTAAGCAACACTGGTAATAAAAATCAAAGATAGCGCAGATTTTCAGTAATGAAATGGCCAAATATGTAAAAAAAATTTAAATTGGAAAGTTGAAATAAAATAAATAATTATGATTTGCGAAAAGAAAAAAATAAAAAGATGCAAAAGACAAATGCGCAAACGCACCAATCACTAGATTTGCGACAATTTTCTTTCGCATCGCAATAGAGAGTAGCCCCCCAGGTCGCAATTGTTATGATAAATTTAATAAAACTTGGTTTATAAGTTTTTTTTTAATTTTTTTTTCTTCCTATGCTAATCCCGCGAAGCTCTACGCTTGCCTGCAAGAAATAAACCAGTCTAACGGGAATCGAACCCGCGACCCCGGCGCTGATAGGCTAGCTCACTATCAACAAGCATAACGGAGCAATCTGCCCATAATTTCACATAGCCCTAATAAGAACTTTTTTCCTAATGGAGTCTTTATACCCATAAACCATTTGTGTCCATAAACCATTAAATAAAATATTAATTTTGCAATCAGTCCATATTTGACCATAGCTTGTAATACCATATCTGTCTTATGAATATTGGAATGTATTGATAAAAAAAAACTACTATGTCTTGGCAAAATTTTGTCCTGTTAGGCTTAGAAACGTAGGTCATATATAAACTCCCTCCCTTCAATCTCTTTAAAACGAAAAAAATCTCAAAAAGATGTAGACACCTAAATAATATTTGGCGTTAAGAATTCTTATATTATAAGTCTTATAGTCTTATAGTAAATAATTGGCAGATGAGTGCCGGTCAGCTTTGCGACAGAATAGAAGAGAAAACCAAACTTCTTTAATGTGCAGTTTTTCATTGGGAAAATATAATCGTCTAATGAGAAAACGGCCAAAGGAGTAGAAAAGATGAGTGGTACTTAAAGTAGAAAGTGCATAATATCATGCAAAATCGATTTTAGAAAAGTACACAAAAGTAGGTTAAGTATTTCTAAAAACTTGAATAGAAGTAAAATGTTCTTAGTTTACATTAATTCCAGTAGTATATATTAATATATTAAAGTACACATATGTAGGAATACTAAAGATTTCTCAAAAATAAAATTATATATACAGAATTGATAAATTGATATATACAAAATATACAGAATTTTGTATGGACATTTGACGGGCTTTAAACTCTTAGAAAATAAAAATATTTCTTATGAAAAAGGTCTCAAATAAAAAAAACTTTTAATATAAGTTTCTCGTTATTTGTTTAATATTTACAAGAATTGCATTTCATGTTTTGTTTTCTTAATTTGTAATTAATATTTTCCTATTAATTTTAAAGATTATATTTTTTCACATTTGGTAACTTTTTCAAAAATTTTGGTTGTAAAAATGTTGTTTGTCGTGGCAGCACTGTACAAAATATTTTCTTTTATTATTGTAACTTTCTTACTACAAAAAAAAAAAAAAAAAAAAAAAAAAAAAAAAAACACTACAACAATTGATTTGGAGTTGGCTGTTATCTTGATAAAGAAATATGCTTTGGAATGGTATTCAAAAATTTGGTCTTCAAAGTTTCATCATAAAACATGTGTGATTTCTAATTAGTTTATTACAAAGTCTGCTTTGAACAATGGTCCATTTGTAAATATTGGAATGTTAAGGTTTCTTCGACAGTGACAGAGATTGCCACGCATACTCACGAAATTTAATAAAACAGAAATCTAATTCATAACAATTCTTAATTTTAACATAAGAAGTTCATATCTCAGTATCTTAAAAGTGTTTAACACATTAAGAAAACTGTCATTATTTACATCACAGTCATTACGAGGGAAAAATTCTATGCAAATTTCAAAAATTTAAAAAGTCTCTAAAGCTCTTTATGCTCCTTCCTGAAAAATCTTCAACAATCAAACCACTATTTTTGAAGTGTCGAAAATATTCCTAATGTTACTTCCGTCTGTCTGTCGTTCTAATGCTAGAAACATACTTAAGTCGTACGGCGCAAAAACGTATGACATAACGACGTAAATTTCTTAAAACACGTTATATTTACTCTATTATAATATTAACTCTTTGTTTATCTTTTGAAAATTATATTAGAAAAGTCAAAATTAATAAATGTTGTTTTTTATTGTTTTCTCCTTTTAAATATGCATTCAACTTGAAAACACCAAAATTATATAATTTTAAATATTACACTGGGGAACAGTCTTTTTGCGGCCTGGAAATTTTTACCAATTTGAAGTCGCTGACTTCAAACCTAATCTCTATTTTTCTCTATTAGCTCGACTTATTGCGATATACCGGTTATGTCCAAAATTAAGGCACTTCCGCTACATATATTGGAATAACTTGAAAAACGGTTTATTCAGTTAAAAAAAAATACGAAACTCGTCAACAATATTATCTTTAAGACGTGCTTACATTGTTTTTAAATTTGCCCGGTTGTTTCAGAGATACTCGTATCGTTAAAGTTTTAAAAAAAATTACAATTTAAGAAAAAAAATTTTTTTTATGTTTTTTAAAAATTCATAAAAAATAAAAATGCGAGGAAAATCACAACTTTCGTCCAAAAACATTTAGTTAAATACATTTCGAATGAAATGAGATTTATTTCATTGCAATTGGTGCACAACTTTTGATTTTTGTTTACAAAACATAAAAATAGTTCAATTTTGTTCCAACATACACATTTAAAAATGGGTTTTTTTTTCTGAAAATGGCGATTTTTATCAATTCAGTTTTCTCAGTAATTTGTAAGCAAAATCAAAAGTTGTATATGAAGTTGCAATAACGTTACAGGCTGCACAAAAAAGTGCAATTTTGTTCCCTTGTGTTATTAAAAATTATTTGTTATTTAAATTTTTATTGAAAAAAAAAAAATATTTTATTTAAAAAAAATATAATTTAATATTACGCAAACGGCGAATGAAATAGAATTTGATCTAAAGCCCTCATTAGTTGTTACTTTCCGGTGCCGTTCTGTTACGCTCCTTTCTGTAAGAAATATTTTTTTAATTACTTTTCCTGTGAAAGGAATCATCTTCTTTTAAAAAGAAAAGCATTGAAATTGTAAAAAAAACTTTTCGTTAAAAATAATATTTTGTGTCAAAAATACGTAAATTTTTAAAAAATCATTAATTAAAACCAATTTTTCTAGCTCATGGCCCAATTAGTAGGTCTGCTCGAAACGCCTGCTGATTTTTTGTAGAGTTGTATTTTTATCGTGCAATTGTTTTTGTAGCAATTGTTTTTGACATCTTGTCCATCTATTACACAAACAAATGCATTGGGTTTTGACATTTTTAACATAATTTACACAAACAAAATGCGTGTTGTTTTTTCTATTGTTGCATTGTTGTAGTTTCGCGCAGACCTACTAATTGGGCCATGTTCTAGCTATAAACAAAAAATTACAGATTTTTCATATCACAACAAACTTATACATACACACTTTGGCCGTAACTTAACGTTAAATTCTATTTTCAACAGATTTGTCCGCTACAGAACAGAACGAAAAAGTAAAAACAAACCACAAATACAGACTTTCAATTGAACAGAAACAAAACAGCTGATTCGTAACAGAACAGAACGTACAAACTAATTCTGCCTTAAGCCGACGTACGACAAAGATAAGCTTTTGCGTTTGCCTCAACTATTGTGTGCCTTTGTGTAAAATATTATACGATTACATTAGACAACGTATCTCCGTCGTTCGCTACTACGTTCATACGGTGCAATTGTGTTCCTACGGTTATGCTGTTAAAATATTTAAAAAAGTATTACATTTCCATTTGAAAAAAAAATCTATTTATGTTTTAATCTTTTAACTTTTTTAATATGTTTTTTTTTTTTGTTTTTTTCTTTTTGAGCTTAAATTGAACTACACGAAATAAACATTAACTACCAAAAAAATTCTTTGTGGGAATAAGAGGCGTGAGAATAATTGCAATATTTAGAGGCCCACGCATTTAACATAAACACAACATGACATGAGCTCTGTCTACACCAGTGTATCTACTCTGTTGTACACTAATCTTACAGCAATGTATCCAGGTGGAAATGTAGAATGTAGAAGAGAAAAATGAGCGAAAGTCAATTTTGTAGCAATTATTGTTATCAAAAACTTATCATCACCATCACCTGTCAGTTTTTTTTTCGAAGCGTTAGAAAAGTATTAATTTAACTGTCATTTTTTAACAAATTTTACATCGTTATATTAGAGGTATAATCAAGTTTATGTTTTACATTTAAAACATAGTGTAGATATGCAACGCCCCTACAAAGCCCAAAACTGGGTCGTCTCAGGTTATGAATGACATAACATTCTTTTTTGAACCGTCTTTAAAAATATATATATGATTTTTATTATGAATGTAGTCTGCAAAACGAATCTGATAATGTGTTTTAGTTAAGCTCTTGTTTTGTTGTAATTTGAACAAAACAAACTTAGCAACTTTTCTGTCGCTTTTAGCTGGGGGTCCACACCACGCATTCTATGCGTTTAATACTTTCTTGACCTTTTTTCAAGACGCCTGCAAAAGAAGAATCCTGCTTCATGCTTTCGATACTTATATGCATTCTACGCGTGTTCTGTGCAACTTGTCAATTCCATTTTACACTAATTCTACTTTTTTGACAGATGCATAAATGCATTAAACGCGTGGTGTGGACCTCTGCCTTTAGAAATATATACATAAAGGGTGATTTTATGCCCGATAGAACTTGTAAAAAATAAAAAAAATAAACATAAAATTACATTGTGTTCTTGTTTTGCCTCTTCTTAATCCTTATAAATATTGATCCAGCAATACAAATTTTAATAAGTAAAACATAAAATTTTATTCAAAAAAATTTTTTATTCAAAAATGCAATACAAAGCATTGATATTTGAAAATGATTACGGGCGTATGGGCACAGTGGCAGTTGTTGAAGAAGGGCATTCTGGACGTAAAATTTTCTTAATTTTTGAAGAAATAAGATCCGAAGGCTATCATTCCAATGATAATTTTTGAGAGTATTTTTTATACCCGCACTTTCAATATAGTGAATCATTTGTTTTTTACTTGAACATGTGTACGTACACACTTATGTAAATTGGTCGTCTACGCATTTTCAATCGTGTAAGAGTCTACTGGAAATCTCACGAAGAACGTTTCCGATCACCGACGAGCGCGTTTTTTAATCGCAAAAGATCCCTAGCTCGGGAGAAGCTGTTACATTAGCTGATTCCTCTGTAAGATACTTCTACAACATAGCGAAAGATGCTTATAAAAATCGGAGAGGGAATCGTTTAAGATATATGTAAAGCTTATCTAATGAGTATTTCAGAAAGCATTTCAACAATCGTATGAGACTCATTTAGGGATTATCTTATAACTCGTGAAATGCTCAGCCATATAACTGAGGGGAGCTAAATACGAGCATTGAGCGTCTTCTTCATGTCAAAACTTATAATTTTCAACAATTTATATGAAACCACCCTTAAGATCACAAATCCAACACCATCCTGTTGGAAAATCGAATTTGGCAGATCCTTAGGTCGGGTTGTTTAGTTAAAATTTTATTGGCAATTGAATTTTCATGTTTCAAAAACGCTCTTATTAAGGTAACCCAGTAATTGTTATATGACTCATACAGAGAGTCGCAAAAGATTCATTCCAAGGTTAAAAGAAAAGAAAAAATCTAGAAGTTTTGTTATTGTTACTCGTCAGATAACACAAGGGAACAAGGTTTTTGTTGATTAAGAACTGAATGTTATTTTTAAGGTTATTTGGGACGCCGAATTCAAATCTGCACTCAGAATCTATCAGCTCGACTTTTCGAGATATACCGTTATTTCCAAAATTAAGACACCTCCACTACATCTATTGCAATAACTTGAATACGGTACACCATATTCACTTTAAAAAAAAAAAACCAAAATTCGCTTTAAGCCGTGCTAACATTGTTTTTAAATTTGCCCAGTAGTTTTAGAGATATCGTTGAAGTTAAAAAAGCATGTTTTTCTTGTTATTTTCTTTCTTTTTCTTGTTGACCTTTTTCAGGATACCTTGATGGATTCCCAGCTCAGTCAAGATTGAAAAATTATCAATAAATTTTAATTAATTTCATGCTGTAAAAATTCCTTTCTTCATAAAAATAATTTAATCAAAATTAAATTCAATGAACTGATTAAAATATCGAAATTTGGATTAAAAACCACTAACAGTTCAATAAAATACCCACAATACTAATTATTGTTAGCAGCTAAGACACGATCTATATGTTTACATTTGTCCTTCAAGTTGTGCTGAAAAAGGTCAACAAGAAAAAGAAAGAAAAAAAAACATGAAAAACAAAAAAAATGTACTTTGGATTTGAAGCAGAATTCTTGACAAAAAGTACGAAAAACGGAAATAAGGAAGAACATGTAAATCATGTAGTCATTCATTCAAAGCAATCTGCTAAGGTAAAAATACCATTTGGTTTAAAGATTGATGTTTAACTAATGACGTCATCCGTCGTCAATGCCACTGAGTGCTAAACGGCCAACCCCTCTGAAGAGATTGTGTTGTTACAATCGAAACTAGTCAGGGCAACCTGTCACTGAAAACCTGGGTTCAATTCCCAGCTCAGTCAAGAATGAAAAATTATCAATACATTTTAATTAATTTCATGTTGTAAAATTCCTTTCTTCATAAAAATAATTTAATCAAAATTAAATTCAATGAACTGATTAAAATATCGAAATTTGGATTAAAAACCACTAACAGTTCAATAAAATACCCACAATACTAATTATTGTTAGCAGCTAAGACACGATCTATATGTTTACATTTGTCCTTCAAGTTGTGCTGAAAAAGGTCAACAAGAAAAAGAAAGAAAAAAAAAACATGAAAAACAAAAAAAAAATGTACTTTGGATTTGAAGCAGAATTCTTGACAAAAAGTACGAAAAACGGAAATAAGGAAGAACATGTAAATCATGTAGTCATTCATTCAAAGCAATCTGCTAAGGTAAAAATACCATTTGGTTTAAAGATTGATGTTTAACTAATGACGTCATCCGTCGTCAATGCCACTGAGTGCTAAACGGCCAACCCCTCTGAAGAGATTGTGTTGTTACAATCGAAAATAGTCAGGGCAACCTGTCACTGAAAACCTGGGTTCAATTCCCAGCTCAGTCAAGAATGAAAAATTATCAATACATTTTAATTAATTTCATGTTGTAAAATTCCTTTCTTCATAAAAATAATTTAATCAAAATTAAATTCAATGAACTGATTAAAATATCGAAATTTGGATTAAAAACCACTAACAGTTCAATAAAATACCCACAATACTAATTATTGTTAGCAGCTAAGACACGATCTATATGTTTACATTTGTCCTTCAAGTTGTGCTGAAAAAGGTCAACAAGAAAAAGAAAGAAAAAAAAACATGAAAAACAAAAAAAAAATGTACTTTGGATTTGAAGCAGAATTCTTGACAAAAAGTACGAAAAACGGAAATAAGGAAGAACATGTAAATCATGTAGTCATTCATTCAAAGCAATCTGCTAAGGTAAAAATACCATTTGGTTTAAAGATTGATGTTTAACTAATGACGTCATCCGTCGTCAATGCCACTGAGTGCTAAACGGCCAACCCCTCTGAAGAGATTGTGTTGTTACAATCGAAACCAGTCAGGGCAACCTGTCACTGAAAACCTGGGTTCAATTCCCAGCTCAGTCAAGAATGAAAAATTATCAATACATTTTAATTAATTTCATGTTGTAAAATTCCTTTCTTCATAAAAATAATTTAATCAAAATTAAATTCAATGAACTGATTAAAATATCGAAATTTGGATTAAAAACCACTAACAGTTCAATAAAATACCCACAATACTAATTATTGTCAGCAGCTAAGACACGATCTATATGTTTACATTTGTCCTTCAAGTTGTGCTGAAAAAGGTCAACAAGAAAAAGAAAGAAAAAAAAAACATGAAAAACAAAAAAAAAATGTACTTTGGATTTGAAGCAGAATTCTTGACAAAAAGTACGAAAAACGGAAATAAGGAAGAACATGTAAATCATGTAGTCCTTCATTCAAAGCAATCTGCTAAGGTAAAACTACCATTTGGTTTAAAGATTGATGTTTAACTAATGACGTCATCCGTCGTCAATGCCACTGAGTGCTAAACGGCCAACCCCTCTGAAGAGATTGTGTTGTTACAATCGAAACTAGTCAGGGCAACCTGTCACTGAAAACCTGGGTTCAATTCCCAGCTCAGTCAAGAATGAAAAATTATCAATACATTTTAATTAATTTCATGTTGTAAAATTCCTTTCTTCATAAAAATAATTTAATCAAAATTAAATTCAATGAACTGATTAAAATATCGAAATTTGGATTAAAAACCACTAACAGTTCAATAAAATACCCACAATACTAATTATTGTTAGCAGCTAAGACACGATCTATATGTTTACATTTGTCCTTCAAGTTGTGCTGAAAAAGGTCAACAAGAAAAAGAAAGAAAAAAAAACATGAAAAACAAAAAAAAATGTACTTTGGATTTGAAGCAGAATTCTTGACAAAAAGTACGACAAACGGAAATAAGGAAGAACATGTAAATCATGTAGTCCTTCATTCAAAGCAATCTGCTAAGGTAAAAATACCATTTGGTTTAAAGATTGATGTTTAACTAATGACGTCATCCGTCGTCAATGCCACTGAGTGCTAAACGGCCAACCCCTCTGAAGAGATTGTGTTGTTACAATCGAAACTAGTCAGGGCAACCTGTCACTGAAAACCTGGGTTCAATTCCCAGCTCAGTCAAGAATGAACAATTATCAATACATTTTAATTAATTTCATGTTGTAAAATTCCTTTCTTCATAAAAATAATTTAATCAAAATTAAATTCAATGAACTGATTAAAATATCGAAATTTGGATTAAAAACCACTAACAGTTCAATAAAATACCCACAATACTTATTATTGTTAGCAGCTAAGACACGATCTATATGTTTACATTTGTCCTTCAAGTTGTGCTGAAAAAGGTCAACAAGAAAAAGAAAGAAAAAAAAACATGAAAAACAAAAAAAAAAATGTACTTTGGATTTGAAGCAGAATTCTTGACAAAAAGTACGAAAAACGGAAATAAGGAAGAACATGTAAATCATGTAGTCCTTCATTCAAAGCAATCTGCTAAGGTAAAAATACCATGTGGTTTAAAGATTGATGTTTAACTAATGACGTCATCCGTCGTCAATGCCACTGAGTGCTAAACGGCCAACCCCTCTGAAGAGATTGTGTTATTACAATCGAAACTAGTCAGGGCAACCTGTCACTGAAAACCTGGGTTCAATTCCCAGCTCAGTCAAGAATGAAAAATTATCAATACATTTTAATTAATTTCATGTTGTAAAATTCCTTTCTTCATAAAAATAATTTAATCAAAATTAAATTCAATGAACTGATTAAAATATCGAAGTTTGGATTAAAAACCATTAACAGTTCAATAAAACAACCACAATACTTATTATTGTTGACAGCTAAGACACGATCTATATGTTTACATTTGTCCTTCAAGTTGTGCTGAAAAAGGTCAACAAGAAAAAGAAAGAAAAAAAACATGAAAAACAAAAAAAATGAACTTTGGATTTGAAGCAGAATTCTTGACAAAAAGTACGAAAAACAGAAATAAGGAAGAACATGTAAATCATGTAGTCATTCATTCAAAGCAATCTGCTAAGGTAAAAATACCATTTGGTTTAAAGATTGATGTTTAACTAATGACGTCATCCGTCGTCAATGCCACTGAGTGCTAAACGGCCAACCCCTCTGAAGAGATTGTGTTGTTACAATCGAAACTAGTCAGGGCAACCTGTCCCTGAAAACCTGGGTTCAATTCCCAGCTCAGTCAAGAATGAAAAATTATCAATACATTTTAATTAATTTCATGTTGTAAAATTCCTTTCTTCATGAAAATAATTTAATGAAAATTAAATTCAATGAACTTAAGGCTGATTAAAATATCGAAATTTGGATTAAAAATTCATTAAAATAAATTTCGGCAGTTATGGTATAAAAACAGTTAGCTTGACATATTTCGAATGCAATGAGCTCTATTTCATTGTAATCGGTGCACAACTTTTGATTTTATTCACAATTTACTGAGACAATTTAATTGATAAAAATCGCGATTTCCATAAAAAAAAATTTTTAATGTGTGTGTGTGTTTGCACTTGTTCTATTTATGGCCTTTTTTCCTTCACTTAAAAATGAGGTACCTTCACTTAATTGTAAATAAAAGCGCAACGCTTTAATCAATTTTTAGGTTATGTGACTTTACGTGACTTTGACTTTTTTATGTTTTGGATTTTTCATGATTTTTAAAAATAAAAGATTGTAATTTTTTTGGATTTTTTTTTTAACTAAACAACCATTACTCAGCCATTTTTGTAATTTGATTGTTTTTCAAAGCTGACAATGACATCTTAAAAAAAGAAGAAGACTGAAAATCGCTTCATCAAGAGTGAAGTTATGATTTTTTAAACTTTTAATTTTTGAAAAAAAGTAAAAAATTCGATTAGTACCTGTAACCTAAAAAAGCGAGTTAATAGAGAAAAACGGAGATTAAATTTGAAATCAGCGACCTCAAGTTAGTAAAAAATTGCACCAAACTTTCAATCAACACGCAAAAAGTTTAATTTTGTTCCGCTGTGTAATCATCAAAAGATTATTTTAGGAGTTGCATCCCTGCAAACAATTTCGATTTAGAAATTGTCTAAATAACAAAAAATATCACTTTTGCTATTCAATTCTTATTGATGTAGTTACTTCTTTCGGGAAGGAGTGTCCCGCTATGGTAATATTTAAATTAAGAATCCACTTAGTGTCTATATTCTATGACGAATTAGAGCGCTTTAGTAGTTTAATATCAATTAAATTTACTAATATCGCTCTTGGCTCCAAAAAGTACTCTTCTGAAGTTTAACTTTTTCTTATTGTTTTTTATAATAAAAAGGTGGCATCTTTGTTTATTTTGTAAGGTTAGTCTGAGTAAAATAAAAGAGGTAAAAGTTTTACATACATATGTTAAAAAATCTACAGTACATTTAATCAAAATAATTGTTAATGTTTTAAAGTAAAAAACCAAATGCGGAAAAATTTTTTTAAAAGAATTTACAGAAAGTCCCAAATTTTTTAAAACACTAACTTTATAAAAGTTAGCATTTTTTTTTAATGCTTTACAAAGTACATTTTACAAATTTTCTTCGCTAATAGATAACGTTGTTCTTCACTAAAAAAATTAAATAAAAACACTAATTTTCCACAAACATTTTTGAAGTCCTTAAATAAACAAACAGTTTCACAAAATCCCTAATATCCTTTGAAAAAAAGACAATTATCAATTTATTTTTTTTAATTTCAATTTCATTGGCTTTAAAAAATCAATGTATGAGAAATTATCAAAAATTTACCCAATCTAACCGAAGAATACATTTGGGCTGTTTTGTAAATTCATTTATATAACTTTCGTGTACTAGATAGAAATTTTTTGGCAACATTTTGATCCCGCGGACTCCTAATTTTAAGTACAATACTAGAACTATTACATTTTTCAAATATTAAAATTTTTTTCTTTATTTGACATGATTTTATAAATTTTTATTATTTCACACGCACGTAGCACCGATCACATGGCAACTTAAATACAAACTGTGCTCTTTTACGCATTTTGCTTTTGTAGTATTCACTATTAAACATCAAATCGTTGCAAAGAAGTCAATATAGTATGGGACTTGTTCAGTTGTGCTATTGTTGTACTTATATAACTGTTACAATTATCTAAACAACTCATTAAAGTGACGAAAAAGTATAATTTAAGAACTCATAATTCGATTCTAACGTATTTTGTTGTTGTTAAATTCCGAAAAATCTACTGTTTAACTACCAAATGTGACGAAGTAGCTAAAATTCGTAGACAATCGAAAAACACTCTACCAATTGCTTGGAGTGATATTTAACATAATCGCCCAACAAACAGTCTATGGCGAGCAGGGAACACTTCTCTTCAGTATTTGTTTGTCTCAGTGACACTGCAGTATAGAGTTTAAAATTTTTTTAATGATTTGAATGTTTGCACAAATGGAATTGTGCAGGGCTCTTTACCGTTGCGCAGTATGACAGTTATCTTGACAGCTTAACTTTTCGTAAGTTCTATTGGGCTTAAAAATAACAATCCCTTTAAAAGCGTACTTAAATAATTAAGTATGAGGGATTCAAAAGTTCAGATGCGCTCCTTGGAAATTATATCACACATCAGTTTTTATTTTGCATGTAAAAATTCTGCAGACATTTTCCAACTGGGTTCTCCTTGAGTACTACATCCAAACTCTCGTACAGCTGCGCTGTGTAAAACATTTTTTTTTTGTTTCAAAAACATAAATTGACGACATGACTGAATTATACCCAAATCGTTTATAATAAAATGGCAATTTGTTGTTAATGTTTGTGTTACAGTTTTATGTAGACTCATTATTATTAAATTGTCAGAGAGTCCGTCTGTCTATCTGTCTTCAGTCCGTCTTAACGGTTATGGTTTAACTTGACTGGTGACTGTCTGTAGGTCTGTTAACTGTTTAACACATTATAGTACGTCCTAGAGTATGTTGGTTTTCGTTACGTTAAAAATGTCACAGGTTCAGATTGAACAAACAAAACTGAAAACTAATATTTTTCAAAAAGCCAACATAATCATAAAAGCAAGAAAATACTCGTAATAAATGAAATATATAAAAACCAACATAAAGTGGGCTTAAAAGTTAAACTTAAGCCCATCTTGTACGATATAGATAGATTTACAAACGGTGAAAGGTGGTTTTATTGTGCATTATTGTTGGTTTTAAGTTCCTTTTTTGTTTTCTACAAATTTGTTTACAAAAAAAAAAAAAAAAAAAAAAATTGAAAAAAGAAGTTTGAAACTGAAGATGAAAAAAATCAATTTATGTTGACCATTCATGATCATCGCCGTCATCGTCTGGCTCATTGTCTTCATATCTTTTTCTTTTTTTTCACTTTGTGGCAAGTGTGTACTAAAGACCTGCACGAGTGCACCATAAAGTATTGTCAAAACAGATACACCAGATATGTACCTGTTACTATTGATATCAATGAGAGAATGAGTGTAACTGATATTGTATGGTTTTGCTTTTGTCCACTCACCATATCCAAAAAACCAAAACAGTTGCTTATGGTATTGGATTGAATATATCATAACCTTTTTTTTTGCTCACAAATATCTATTGTCACCATGGTATTTTAACAATACTTATAGTTATCTGTTGTATTTTCAAATATTGTTGGAGAGTTGATGCAAATAACAGAGCTTATAAAAATTTATATACGATCTCAACCAGGGGTGCCAGATGGTTTTGGTAAGAAATCTGCATATCATCAAAAATAAATCGGCAATTTAATTTAAAAAAATATTGTGTTTAAAAATACCTTTTTTAAACACAATAAAACATATTTTAATGACAAAAAATAACATAGCAACAATTTACCATTACCTAATGCTTTTAACATAAAAATCAATACAAATAAACGTTTTATAAATAAATATTAGTTAATTAAAAATTTATATGAATTTTCCATATTAGAGCCAACGGAGACATACTGTCATATAACAATAGATTCGTATTAAAGTTCTCTTTCAGAATCGATGGTGATCTAGAAAAAACGATCTCAACTCCACAGTTAAGACAAATTTTTCAACGAATATATAAAAGTTCGGATTAAACAATAAAAGTAGAGTTTTCTCTCTAAAAAAACTCACTTGGCTGTCAACAAATAAAACTCTTTTAAGGATTTAAATTTTTACGTCTTTAATAATTAGTGATGCCATTAGGATACGAAAGATACATTTTTCGTATCTTTTGATGACTTCAGGTACCATGTATAATCCTGATATTTTTCGTATCTTTTGAATCTGTGCGCAAAATGTACAGAAATCCAATTTTAAACTTTCCTACTCTAACAAAGTTTATAAAAGTTATCATTTTGTTATGAATACTAAAAAAAAACAATGACAACTAAATACGAAAATAAAATGTATTTTGTTGTTAGGTTTTCTAAGTTCTTCTGTCGCTTGCTTATTCTTGTGTATGTCTGTTAAGATGAAATTTTAGAAGAAAAATTTATATTAACTTTTTGATATAATCGCCTTAGTATAAACGCCTTAACTCGTATATTAATTTTTACAAACAATTTGTTTTGATAACATTAAAATGGATTTTCAAATGTTTTCCAAAATGTCTCATTTTGGAAAAAGCGTATCTCTTTGGAAACTAAAATGTATCCTTCTCGAAATTTCACTGGCAACACTGATAATAACACTCATTTTGTTTTTCTTCTTTTTTAATGGCAATTTAATTGCAGCACAAGCTGATTAGATAATACTGCTATACAAATTGTAAAGATCTGACCAGCGGCAAGCTTTGAGTGTCGATCTTTTATTCCTCAACTGAGTTTTAATTTATGACGGCTAAATCGAACTCCCTTTTTAGGAGTTTAATTTGACCTTTTATATTTACGTTAAATAGGTAACTGTTTAAAAAGGACTTTTTTGTTTTTAATTCACAAAATAACTCCGGGACTGAAAATAATAATAACTATTATTTTGTCGCTACATATGTTTTATTTGAGTAATCGTAGCCAATTAAAGTAACAATTTTTTTTTTTGTTATTGATAACCATTATTTCAACCACAAAATTTTTCGGTTAAAAATATGTATTGTAAAAAAGCATTTATTTTTCCATTATAAACAAATAATTTATTTTTTTGGTTGCAATTATCCATTACAAACAAATAAGAAAGTAGTCTGCATGCCCGACCCTACGATGCTCCACACCACAATATTTAGAGATTACTTTTCAAGAGTGTAGCTTAGGGACCCTTGGGCAATCATGGACCACGCCATTATTTTATGAAGTTAAGATTCATGTCAAAGTTCTCACCATTGACAATATGCTTGTTCCTTAGGACAATTAGAAACTTTGTATCAAATTTCAGCAATTTATCTTCAAAACTGCGACCTGAACTTTACGTACAATTTTTACATAGACAAACATTTTTTCTATGATTTTTTTTTTGTCGCTTATTTTATAACTGTTACGATCCTTGAAATAACTGTTATTAAAGAACTTTTTTGATACCAGTTATAACTGCCACCGTTCCTGGTTAATTGTTTTTATGGATATAAAAAGTTTGTGTTTTAATTTTTTTATTATTATACATTAGACCTAGCGCAGCTAATATGGAGTTTTTTATTTTTTGGTAGTTTTTCAAAATTTTGACCTTTGACCTCATTGTTGCACGGGTTGGCACCATCCGATCAGCCTGAATATTTGCTATATCAATTTTGGCATCAAATCGCATATTTTCATCGCTACCCACATTCACATTAACGCCAGGTCTATTATACATATATGAGTTTGACACTTTTATTAAATAACTTTAAATATAACCATAAAAATCGAATTATTAAATTTGAAATAATCTTTAAAAAAAATAATTGCTTGCAAAGATTAATTTTTCAGTGGATATCGAAATTTGATTTTAAGGTTGAAGAATTCTCGCATCTTAAATCTGATTTTCTTTTTGCAAAAAAACTTGAATATTTACGTTACTTTCTTAAATTAAATTGCCTACCGGAGGTAGAAGCCTTATCCTCAATAGCATATAATCCTATAAAATTAAATATTTACATTGACAGTGAATATAAATTAAGCTTAACTTTACTCTTTTGTAAGTAATAACCCCTTTTTCCTTTAGAAAAATAAATTATCTCTTCTTTTAGCTTTGGTCAAAAAATCGTATAGTTTTTTTTCTTTCATTTGGAGTTAATTCTTTTATTCTTTATACCTAGTTGAATATTTTTCAAAATGTGTGTGTGTGATGGGTTAGACAACACTACATATGTACATTTATGGAATAAATCTAACCCATTTTCCTTAAGTATAAGCGCTGAATTAATAACAGTTGTCGCTTTGTAACGTTAAAAGTTACCCAAAATTAAAAATGTATATAACACAAACCAAAAGCTACCGTGTTTTAAGTTTTTATCAAAAAATCGGTAAATAGGCACTTTGATAATTTAGAGAAAAAATCGGCAAAATACCGATAAATCGGTAAATATGGCAGGCCTGATCGCAACGCTTCTTGCTAGTTTTGTTGTTGTTGCTCGGCAATTTTCACTACCACAGCACGAAAAAAACCCATCCTTTTAAGGAATTGGTTACAAAAACAAAATACATGTGTTGTTTTTTTGGTAATTTTTTTTTATTATATTTTCCAATAATTTTTGTCTACACGTCTTTTGAACGAATAAACGCCATCCTTTTAAGGGCATCGAAGAATTAGTTAAAAAAAATAAAATACATGAGGTTTTTTTTTTGGTAATTTTTTTTCAATAATTTTTGTATACATGTCTCTTGAACGAAAAGACCCCATCCTTTTAAGGGCATCAAAGAATTTGTTACAAAAATAAAATACATGTGGTTTTTTTTTGGTAATTTTTTTCAATAATTTTTGTCTACATGTCTGTTGAACGAAAACAAAAACAAAATATTTTCGTTGAAAGACAATTGAAAATAACGGCATCGTACAATAAGTAACTCATTGTATTCGATCAGTATCAACTAGTATCTGCTTTTGTAAAACAGATATAAACAGATATGTTACTCTCATTCTCTTTTTATCAACTCATATCCACTATGTTACAAAAAATATCCATATCAACTTATATCAGAAACAATCGACAACTTATCCATACACACTCACTTTAGTAAACACACAGAAACTTGTACAAACAGATATATCCGTGCACGTCTTTAGTGTGTACTCACTTTTGTGCATATCTTGGTCCTGAGTTGAGTTAAAAAAAATTATCCACGTTTTTATGTTTAACAATAGCGATCACTTGAAATAATTTAATCTGCAGAAAAAACAAACACATGAAATATGATCTGGGGTTATTCTTCTTATAGTGGCTGTTTTTTTATGTTGTTTAACATTCGCATTTTTTTTTGCTTCGCTAAATTTGTTGAGATTTACTAAGATTTCTTATTGTTTCTGATGATGCTGTTGAAAACCAACTCCAGTTTAAGAGCAAAGTGCGTTCCTCTTTTAGACTTTGAAGTCTTTATTTGCAGTAAATTGATATGTTTTTGTTGTTGTTGTTGCTGTTGTTAAAGTACGTCTTACAAAAACCATTGAAAGGTTTTTTGTTGTTTGACAAATACGTTGTCCGGCTTTAAATATTTGTATTATTTTTTTTTGCATTTTTTTTTAGAAATTATAATCTTTAGCAGTATAAATTTAACATAAAACATTTTAATTAATAAATAATAATAAATTTCTTTATTTATTTTTCAGGTAAGTGCCGGATTGTTTTCCTTTTATTTCTGTTAATTTAATGCTCAATTGATTTAAAATTCAAACAACTGCTAGTGATGAGTTGTAAATTTTTGATCTCTTTGTTAACCACATTAACACAGAGTTGTTAAAAATAATACAAACCTGGAATATTTCAACTGAGCTGGACTAAGTACTCACAGGTAAATTATAAGCAAAAAGATGATTCTTTCTAAACGTTTTATTATTAAGTTATTTAGATATCACACATTTTGCTAAAGCCTGGCGTACACGACATGTTTTGTCAAATTTGCCACTGCAAAATACCTATCGCTCCCTTATTGCAACGTAGTCATTATCTCAAAAAATCAAACATTTAAAATTACTTAAGCGAAAGTGCATGTTCATATCGAACACTAATGTGCTGTTTTCACAACACAAGTGATTGAATGTTGTCGAAACACTCAAAAAACTGAGTGCTTTTCATATAAATTTTTCTACACGTTCATAAATTTTTCTACATGTTCTACATTTGTGTGTTTGATTGTACAAAAAATACAACTGTGGGTACAATTTTCAAGTTCTTTTCTGAATATGTTGATGAAAAACGTGCAAAAAATGTTGCATATGGGCATTTCCATGTCATCGTACGTGACATTTGTACGCCTTCGGAGCGATGGAGTTTTTGCGCAAATAGTAGTAACTGGAAAACTTATTAATCTTTATCTTTCTTTATATGAAAAAAAAAAAATTATTACATTCGAAACCTTGTTGTCCAAAATACCTAGCAAAATAAGTGTATATCGTACGTGACATAAAACGGAAGTGATTTTAGGGTGAATGTAAAAAAATCCGAAATTCTGCGAATTGTGGGATGTATTTTTCCTTCTTTTAATTGTTTGCATTAAACCATATATTTTTCCGTTATAATCCGTAATTGGAAAGAAAAACATTTTTCTGGATGGTTTTATAATGAACAAAATGTAATATCGTACGTGACAGATTTTTCTCTTATAGTATTTACAAGATATGAAATATATTTTTGGGAAATATATGCATACAAAAACTTAAAACAAACAAGTCAGAAAGTATAGTCGGCCAAGCCCGACCATATAATACCCTACATCATAATATTTAAAAAAACAAATTTTTGAGTGTCCCTATTTTTGACAATCGCCAATCATGGTCGCCGGAACAGAATTATGCTATGACGTTAAGAGTTATATAAAAGTTATTTGTGCCGAATATTATTCAGATATCTTCATCTATATGAGATTTTCTTGCCTTTCAGCGATTGTAGGAAGGGGGTTTATATGGGACCTATAGTTAATTTTGAACCTACCAGCACAAAATTTTATCACGACATAGTACTTGTCGTAAAAGTTATTGTCGCCAATTTTTATGTCAATACCAGCATTTATTAGAAAGTTACAACATTAAAAGCTATTTTCTGGAGTAGTATTTGAATGAGTGCTATGGTCAAATATGGACCGATACCAATTATATTTGTTTAGATCATTAAGACTGCAAAAAAATAATTTTTGATCAAATTTCAACCTAATACCAACATAATAAGATGATACATTTAGTTGAATTTA
Source organism: Pollenia amentaria (assembly GCA_943735925.1). Lineage (NCBI taxonomy): Eukaryota > Metazoa > Arthropoda > Insecta > Diptera > Polleniidae > Pollenia > Pollenia amentaria. The sequence continues at coordinate 188,525,769 of OX031008.1, read as the reverse complement.
TAGTAATACAATATCGTACGTGACGACGTTTAACAGCTTATAAAATTTTTATTATACCTATTTAAAAAAAAAAATCCGGTCAATATTTTTTTGCAACATATATCTTGCTTTGAACTTTTATTTTGAAACACGTACGACTGATCAAATACCAATGACATAGACAAATTATGTTTTCGCACCACGTACGTGACATTTGAATAGCACCCAAAGCAAACCAAAAAATATACCGCTAATCAAACTATATATTTGGTCTCTCCTCGTGAATTTTGTTCATTGTTGTTGTAACATTAATTTTAAGGTATAATACCAATGTTACCAGTACCTGTATTTAATCGGCAGAAAAGTGAAAATTGTTGATTGCAGTTACTAAAAATGAATCAAAGCGATAGTCAGTTTTAACTTTTATTTTTTGCTCTTTAAAAATTGTAATAAGCTGTAAACCCCTTTGCATAGTTAAGTTTGAGTGTTTTTTTAATTTCTACCATATTCGAAAAATAGTTTAAAGGCTATTTATATTTTGAGTCGTGGTTGACATTCTCATGGAAATGCCCATATGTTACCCTCACTTTTACTTAAGGTGTTCATACTGCCCTGTTTTACAACTTTGGTACTTACTACTTTGTTCGTACAACCAATGTTTTATTTAGCTTGTCTTAATTAACACCGCTCATAATTTTATAAAAAGATTGTTTAAAAACAATATATAAAAATTCTTACATATTAAAATGAATAAAATTTATGTGTATTATTATCATTTTAATTTTTTCCAAGCCAATAGTGATGTCAATATTTGCTTCCAAGCCGTTATATCGTGCAGAAACGGCCCAAAATGATTAAAAAAAACGCTAATGAAGTACATTATTGATAAAAGTGTAATAGTTATAAGTAAAAGCATCTAATTTTGTTCTATTGAAGTTGCACAACATGTGACACTTCGAGCGATTATAGGTAACATTAGTAAATGTTACATGTATATACTGTAACATATTTTTCTCAGAGAAGAAATCGCCATTAGTGTGCGATATATTCTTTATATGTAAAAAAAACAGTATTATATCTCAAACTGAACCGAAGTTAAAGCCAAATAAATTTTACTAAATCAATATACATATATATAAAGGTACATTTTAAAAACTTTAATCGCATTTTGCCATGTGCCAAGTGCAACGTAGTTAGTAGGGTATTCAAATAATCGATTTTTTGTATTCATCGATTAATCGCGCGAATAATTATTCGAGGTAAAATTTTAATCGAAAAATAATCGAATAATTTGAAGTTATTGGCTTAATCTAATAATTTTAATTTTGTCTAGTTTAGAAGTTTAAAAATAAGACTAAAAATAATACTTTTTAACAACAATACAACAAAAGATACTTCTTGTAAAAAAGAGTAAACCTTCTTTATAGCATCAACATTTAAGCTAATATTCTAAAATAATCTTTAAAAAGAGAGTATACAGTTTAAATGTTTATGTTTCACCCGATATCTTTCTTTTGTTTTGATGAAACCTGATTTAGAAAAGATTCTTTTACTTATTGTTGACGTTGGACAGATTGAAAGTAAAGCGTTATAAAGCATATCCAATTTCTCTGTTCTTTTTCTTGTCTTTGCTAAAAATTATATTATACCATTATACCACTTGAATTTCTTTTTGATTTCTTAACAATTTTAATACTTTTAATAGTCTTGTTCAGGTCTGGTAGAATGTTGCTTTCATTCTTCACAAAAAAATAATCTTCTGAATCGTTACTCGAAGGAAATGTAGTTTAGAAACAATAAAGGGGCATTTAAGACGTGTTTTAACATAAAAGAAAAAAATAAAATAAATGATATATATGTACTGTGAAAAAACAAATTTTCGATTAATCGATTAATCGACATAAATTATTCGAATTATTCGTTATTTGAAAATAAGCAATTTTAAATTATTCGAACAGGTAATCGACCAAAATTAATCGATTAATCGAACAACGGTTAATCGCCTGAATACCCTAGTAGTTAGCAATAAAGGAGCAAAGTCGACTGACAAAATTTAGATCGTGCTCCATTTTCTTCTGACAAACCATCTGACCTCAGTTTTTATAAAAAAATCTACATATGCCGTGAGGAAAGACGCTTCCTCTTTCCGCACAGTGGCTGAAAATCGTTTTTCATCGGCCAAAAATCTGTAACTTTTAAGCCGATAGAGAGAAGAAGACTTTTTGAACTTTCCTACAGTTTTAGTTTTATTAAAATCGGCTTAGCAGTTGCTGAGAAATGTAACTTTTGACGCTTTTTTTTTTTTTGGAATTTAGTATGAAAATGCTTTTGATTGAGAATTATTGCATTTTTTTATCCAAAAAGGGGTATGTCTTAAAGTTTTTTTAAAACTTTTTAATCTTCATAGCTGCCAAATTTCATTATGATATCTTTATTGGTGTCAGATTTATAGAATGTCAAAACTTAGAATTACTATTTTTTTACTCACATTAAAAGCCCTTTCATTCATTTACACTATATAAATAATAATTTTAATGTTTTACGTTCCATGAATCTGACATGAATAGAGATATCACAATAAAATTTTGAAAACAAAAAATGTACTTTGGATTTAGGAAGAACATGTAAATCAATTAAATATTAATCATTCATTCAAAGCAAATTTCGATCTACCAAAGTAAAATACCATTTGGTTTAAGGGTTGATGTTTGACTATTGACGTCATCCGGCTTCATTAGCCGAGTGAGTAAAGACGGCAAACCCCACTGAAGAGATTGTGTGGTTACAATCGAAACTAGTCTGGCAAACCTGTCCGTGAAAGCCTGCGTTGAAATCTCAGAGCAGTCAAGAATAAAAAATTATCAGTAAAATTTTAATTGATTTCATACTTTCATCAGTGCAACGATAAACTGTCATCAGTGCAATGACAAACTGTCATCAATGCGAACACAAACTGTCATCTGTGTGCTGGCATAATATATCATGTCATTATATATTATTAACATTATTTTCATGTTTAAAAAGAAAAACGAGAAGCAAAAATTCCCATATTCTTTTTTATTTTAATTATTATATAAATACATCAAATTTGTAAAGTATAATTATTACGAAAACAATATCGGGCATGCTGCTGGTGTCTTATAATTGAGAGTTCTTCTGTAAACAAAGAAGGAATACAACAAAAGTGAAACAAACATGTGTAAAGGCTAAGTAAATATTAACAATCTTCCACTTCGACTTAAGTCTATCCCAATGACTTAATTTAATGACAGTTTGTCATTCAGATGAGCCTAATGAGTCCTTTCTCCAATGTTACTAAGCCATCGCACTGATGACATGTTTTTTTAAACCGCCTCCGATTTGCTTTCTCTGTGATGACAATGAGTCATCCAATTGATGACATAATAAAAATGTTTACCACTGATGACAATTTGGGCAAATGATGATAAGGCTGACATCACAATGATTAAAAGTGTCATGGGATCAAAAACGAAGACACTTGCCTGAGTACTGATGTCAAAATACATCAGATTTATAACGCCTTTTCTATTAGTGCAGGTACCATATAAAGCTCACTCTTGGAAATCATTTAAATACGCGTAAAATATTAGAAACTATAGATATTTTGGTATTTGGTCAAATTTAGCTTTATATGGCCAGAAATTACACTATATTAATCAGCCTTCTGAAAAACACTTAAAAACGTATAAATCGGTAAAACAAATTTTATTACTGCATTGAAATGAGTTTCATTTTTATTTCCAGAAACTACTGCAGAATTTTGCAATGATTAATTCATAATTTACCATGGGTCCAATATAAATTCCACTCATACAAATAATTTACTACGGCTAAAACTGTTACGAATCATGATATTTTATTCAAGTTAGTTCAATTTAAGTTTTATACGACTAGAAATAACAGCATACAACTTTCTCATGGCCGGCCAATAATTTGACGTAGGTCTAAACCGCAAGTTTAATTCGCTTAAAGTTTAAAAAATTTTACTGATTTACGAGTAGAAAATACATTTAAACGAACATATTACATATCGATCCCATTGTGAGGTCTCTAATTAGTACACGTCTAAAATGATTGCATAAAATAATTAATTTATATCTCATACATATGTATATTTAAATTAAATAAAAAATTTTCCCATGTTAAAAAAAAAATTATAAATCTCATACATATGATTATTTAAGATTTAAAATTCCCTGGTATTTCAAATCAAACAGCCCACTTAATTAACAACTCATAAAGATTAGTTCATGTCTGTAAATCCTATCGGTTAAAATCGGTTAAATAGTATTTAAATCTTTGTTAATTTATGTTGTAATAATCAATTTAAAGGTCATTTCTTTTGTACCAATTTTTAGCTTGTTAAACTTTTAGTTTTTTTTTGTTGTTTTATTTTAATTAAACTTCCGGTCGTATTAAAGAAAATTTCTTTATTTCTTTTTTAGTTTTCAAAGCGATAAAAAAAATATGCAAATGTTGTTATGTTGTTATTCCATAATCATATGCAATATAATTAAAGGTTGTGAAGGTGGTTGGTGGTATTTGACATCATATTCTAGTTGGTCCAGTTAGTCCAGTTGCCCTAATCTGCACAAACAGACTAAAGCTGTTGTAGTAATCACCACTTGTTGAGTCGATGTTTATGGTTTTGGTGAATACGAATCGTTTGTAAATGTTTTCATATTGTAGGGAATTTAATTATTATGAAGGGGGGCTGTCTCGCTGTCAATACTGAATGAATGTATGAATGAATGTCTGACTGAATTTTAGCATTGTGACGACTTGAATGAATGTGTCTGTGCATTATGGCATCGAATATGTTTTCATCAGATTTTTTTTTTACTGTTTGGTTTCTTGGTCTTGAGTTGGAGTTTTTTTCTATTATTTTTATTTTTATTTTTTTATTTTAGAAAGGCAAATTGTTTAACTGCTCGACTGGCTGTCGGTCTATTTGTCTTAGAGGACTGTAGTAAGGTGATTTTCAAATTATAATACAATATTATTTTTGCTGTTTGTGCTTTTACATTTTTGCTCGACTGTGAAGGCGTTAAAGTGGTGGTATATTTCAATCTGGTACGATAACTCGTATAAAAGGTATTAAATTGCGGGTAGTAGTATTTCGTTTTTTTACTTTTGTTTCTATTCTCTCTCACTTTATTTTAGGCTGACTGACTTTTTGTTTGTCTGACTGTTGGTTAATCTCAAAGTTTTTGCAGGTTTGTCTGCTAATGGATACTCTGTTTAGCAGTTTCAAGGTATTCATACTAATAACTTGTTGTTTTGACAGATTTTTAATTTTGAATTTATGCAAATTCGTGCCATACTTGGAGTTAATTTTGTTTGTTTCATAGGGGTTCGTTTAAAGCAACAACAAAACTAGAGTTTGTCTAGAAAGGACGTTACCCTTAGCGTTTAAAATGCTGTAAAAATCCTTCGGCCTTTAAAGAAACAAATCAGTTTTACTCCTAAAGATTTAGAACTTCCCAGTTAAACTAATAATTTGTAAATTCAAAATTTTTATTTCATCTCTGTTTGTTAGGATACCTTCTATTTAAATTCAGCTAAACCCTTCACCACAGGTGTAAAGGGTATTTATAAGTTTGTCATTCTGTTTGCTATTTCTATAAAATTGATCTTAGTCCCTAAAAAGTATATATAATTTTGGTCCTTATGAGTAGTGAAGGTGATTTAGCGATGCCCTGTCTGTTGAAATGGGTTTTCCAATGACCTCAGACATGATGTCACATACACAGACCAAATTAAAAATTGTCTTTAATCATCAAATTCATAGAATAGAGTAAAGATTTTTTTATTTTGCACCTATTACCAAAAGTATTGATTACTAAAAATAGTGAATATTTTTAAATAAATGACATTTTGAATTTGTATTAATAAAATCACGTATTTATGGACTCTTAAAAATCCATAGGGCCCAAATGTCTTTACGACCAATTTCTTCGTCCATAAATTCACCATCTTATGGACTATGTGGATACATAATTGATATTCTGAAAAATTCGACAACTGACTCACAATACAATTTTAAACACCCTAGGGAATTCAAATCTAAAGTCAATAATACGCGCATGAAAAACGATGAAATTTTCATATCTTTTGACGAAATTTCGCTCTTTCCTAGCATACCAGTAAACTTAGCCTTAAAGACGATTGAGGGAAAATGGGATATATTGGAGACATACAACAAAACCTAAGGATTTATTAATCCAAATACTGAGTTTTAGCCTAAAGGACATCAGGTATTTTGAATTTGAAAAACAATTTTACGAACAATTAAAAGGAATGCCCATGGGAGCTGCGGCATCACCAGTGATTGCAGACATAGTTATGGAGGAGCTACTGTACACGACTATGGATAAAATGGGGACAAAACCCAGATTTATCACCAAATATGTTTCTTTGGAATCATGAAAAAGGACAAAGTTGATGAAACACTGAAAATCTTGAACTCATTCAACCGACAAATTCAATTTACCATGGGGAGGGAATGTGATGGTAAACTACCCGTACTTCGACTCAATAAAAATAAGACAAGTGAATCTGCTAAAACTGGACTGGTACCTAAAACCATCGTCGTCAAGTGGATTAATAAATTTCTATTCGAAACATCCAAAACGAATATTTATAAATACGGCAACCAGCAGGGTTTTAGATATAAGTGACAATTAGTTTCACAGAGAAAATTTATATAAAATCAAGGATATTTTAAAATTTAAGGCATCCCTGAGGAGACAATAAACTATTTGATAACATATGCAAGAAATAAAAGTACCATAACAAATACTATAGAATCGGAGGAGAAAATCTTTAAATCAATCAGCTATATACCAAATTTTTCCGAAAGGATGAAAAATTCTAATATATATAATAAGGACAAGTTCCAGTTAACTATTAAATGTAACAATACTAATAATAAGTAAAACAGAATCAGTAAAACAGAATCAGTAAAACAGAATCAAAATTGAAAACTTAGGAAGAACCAAATGTGGTGTACAGAATCAATTGTAAGGGTGACAATACCAACATATGCCATAAGGAATACGTAGGCTCAACTGAAACGGAATTGAATACCAGACTTTCGTCACATAAATCTGATATAAAAGCAATTGACAAACCTCTGGAGCAAAAAAAAAAAAGCACTCGCGGCCCACTATGCAATTACTGGACATAAACCGAGTTTCAATGACGTTAGATAATTAGTAGAGGAGAATAATTATGCAGGGAGATTTACTTTGGAGATTCTACACAAACTTCAAAATAGATACGGAAAACATCTCAGCTCACACATACAAACACACGATACAAAAAAACAGAAAAGGACCAAAATAAGATATAGAAAGACATCAGTTGACAAAAGCTTACAGCTACAGTAAAGTGGAATATTTTTATTTATTTTCAAAGTACATAATTACATTTTTCGTTTTTCTAAATAATTTGTCTAATTTTTACATAACATTTTTGTATTTTTATATAGAACCCATGAAGATGGTCAACAATGTTAACCGAAATATTGGCAGAGTAAAAAAATAAATTTAAAACAAAATATATTTATATTTTTATTTAAATTTGTTTAAAACTCATGACCTACTGCCGAAAAAAATCAGCAAACTAAATAACCAAAGGTCAGCTATTCACAACTTTAAACATTAAAAAAATGTTCAAAAAACTCTGCCGTTTCAAACAACGTGTTAATTGATTTAGTTAAATATATCTCAGGTTTTGACAATTCCCCACAACAATTCCACAAGTTTAAGGCCCTAATCATGTAAAACGCAACGCAGCGCCAAAGAATATCATTGAAAGTACAAACGTTGCGTTTTACATGATTGGGGCCTAAATTATTTTATTTTAAGCGAAAGAATCAATTAAGATTTTTTGATAATTAATTAATATTTTAATTAAAAATTTATTTTAAAACAACTAAAATGTTAATTAAATCAAAATTATATTTCTAATTTTCTTTCCACCAAAAAAAAAAAATAATTGATTAAATTATCACAATAATTACATTGAAATTCATTTTAAATAAATTTCTTTAATTGATAAAAAAAAAAACTACTGATATATTTTTCTGTCAGTGTAAGCTCCGTTAAATTGAGATATGAGCAAAAACCACGACTGCCTTTAATTTTAATTATAAAATTCCCAGTTGTTTTTTTTTTTTGTTTACTTTTTAGAAACACATACATACATAATTTGAGGCTGTGTCTTGTGTTTTAAGCGAAAACATTTACTCAACATTTTCTTTTGATAATATATGTTAGTGGCTGATAGGTCTAAGACGCTGCATTACGTTAGGCAAAGGGTATTAAATATTCGGTACAGCCCTAGTGTAGCTCTAACTTGGTTTCTTTCTTACTCAACAAACAGTTTAAGGCAACTGCATCCGTATTAAATTAAAATGAGCAAAAAAAAAATAAACTTACAAAAATTAGAAAAGTTAATAACAAAATATTATTGCTTAATAACTTATTTTTATTGTTTTTTAGTTTATCATTTTGAAAAGGGAGTTGAAGGCGTTTTTACTTGGTGTCGTAATTCACTTGCATAGTGAGATTGTGGTCCAGCTCTAAAACATTTTACTAGAAACTGGCAAAAAGCAAAACTAACTACAAAGAAATTCACTTAACCCAACGCATTACATTGTGTGTCCATCTATCCAAATTGTCTAAATAACTGACGTTACTTTCATTTGACTTATCACGTAATGCAATCATAATTTTTTTTCTTTTTGTTAATTTTAGCAGTCTGTAGAGTTTCTTCTTTTTTTTCTAAGTATAAATCACAGCTGAAAAATGTTGCTGAGCAAATGCTCGTAAAAGGCTGTCAAGTTTTTTTTTCTATACTTTTCTTTAGAAAAAGTTAAAAAAAAAAAAAAATAATAATAAATTTTAACGTTTATTTTTAATAGTCGATTTTATCAGCATTTATACATTTGATTTATTCCCTATGACCTCACAAATAGATAAAGATTCATAAAGTTTTAAAAAATGTCATAAAGTTGACCCTGTTTTTCGATTAAAACACTTATGGCATATTAAACACCTTCGCCAGATTAAATAGTTATTTAGATGAGGGTAAAATAATAGTATGAATTTTATATAACTGGGGTCTTATTATGGCAGTCGTGATCGACTACTTTTTTGATTCGAAAGCAATTTTATTTCTAATTTTTTCCATCGATACTCAATGTCGATACTTAAGTATAATTAAATTTTTGAGCCTGATGTTAAATTGTTAAAATTTTGTAAAATAATGTTATGTTTCCAGGTGACAGGCAATTGATTGTGTAGTAAAATTGATATGAAAGGCATTGAAAACCTGAGGGATTTTCATAAAAATTTTACTACACATTCAATTGTTTGTCACCTGGAAACAGCACATAAGAAAATAAAAATAACTCTGAAGAAGGCACTCAAAGAAGTGCCGAAATATTGGCTGGAATAAACGTTTAAAGTTTTTTTGATACAAAAAGACCTCAGGCTCAAAAATTTATTTATACTTAAAATTAATAAAAAATAAAATGATAATATCGGGTGATTCATCGTGACGTTTAATTTATAATGTAAAATAAAACACATAAATTTGAAAGTTAACTTAAAATTTTTATTATCGGTTAAAATAACGATTTATGACATTTAATGACTACTTCTGAGGTGGTTCATTCGGAAGATCCAATTTTGGGCGACTAGTTCGAGCAATAACACAAGTAATGTTGGCTTCAAAAGCGTTAATTGCAGCTGGCTTATTCTTGAAGGCTTATTCTTGAGGCTTTACATATCGCTAGAGTAAATAGTCCAAAGGTGTAATAGCGCTCGATCTAGGTGGTCAAGTTACCGTAGCAAAACGTGAAAATAAGTCCTCACCAAAATTATTTCTCAACAATGTATCGTTACTCGATTAATCGGCATAAATTCTTAGATTATTCTTTTTCTTAGCAATTATGATGACTGAAGTTGAGGTATGTAGCTAAACATGCACTTAACAGGTGTGTTAGCAGAGCGCAGTGTAGGGTTGTTGTTGGAGAATATTACTCTTTGTAGATGATGACAGAGGAAGGGGAGGTTGTTAATCGGCAAAAGCCAATCTAGGAACAGAGTATGTTATAATTATTCGTTGATATTGAGTAATTATAATAGCAGAAAAACAACAAAAATAAAGCATTAGCTGGCAGTTAATTACATAGGCACTGATCGTTGGGGTATGCTCACCTCTTGTTTAGCCACCGATAAATAATAAAGTCTTGGGAATATTATTTTCAGTAGAGTTTACTTTATGAACATTCACTTTGGTAATTAGAAGCTATTATAAAATAGGATTGTAAGTCGATATTCTTTTAGCGCGTACTACAATTTGTGCTGCCTAGTTATTTTTCTTTATTCGCGTTATAACTATATAATTTTCTTCAATTGTATATGTTAGTTAAATTCGAAGGGTTCAAGCATGTAACTTATATTAATGCTAGTTAATATAAAATTATAATTAATTTGTTAGTTATAATTAAGGTGTCCAATTTTGTTTAGACAAATCGAAATCAGCAATTTTAAACTAATCGAACATATAATCGCCTAAAATTGTTCGATTAATCGAACTAGAATTAATCGGCTGGGCACCCTCGTGAATTGACAATATTGCATATTTTGCAAATTGTAAGTAAGGGCTTTTAGCGTTTATCATATAATCTTTTGAAGATCGGGCAGTTTGATTTTTGTTAATAAAATCGCTAATTTTATTCGAAAGATTCCAACATTTTTGTGATCATTTATGTTGATGCAATACATCATAATCTATGAAAGCCATAGACTGAAACCCGCAGGAAAGCGGGCGCATCGGACGACCATCACACTCCTGGAAACGCCAAATCACAACCAAACTATCCAAACTACGACTACCGTGGAATGAAGCCAATTATCGCGCTGATGTTCGAGCTTGTTGGAATCAACTCGTTTCGGCCCTATGCTCCCTAGAGGAGTAAAAGGAACATATCGAGGGCCTATATTCAAAATCCTCTATCTTACAAAACACAACTTTTCAGGAGAGCCAAAAAACTGTTTTTTTCGTGTATTACTTGAGTTATTAAAATTCGCTATTCTACAATATTTTTTAAATCAACTACTGAATCTTACAGATAATTGGTTCATAAAATTTTGCATTATTGGGGACTTTATGCGAGATAGAGGGTTTTGCTTCTCAAAAATATTCAATATGTATGTATGAAAATGAAAAGATAGAGGGTTTTGCATTTTAATAAAAATAAATTATTTTGATTTTATTTATGCCATCTGTCGGTCTTTAACGTGGTTAATTTAAGATAATACAACATAAGATAAAAAAAATTAACAATTAACAATATTAAATAAAAAGTTATAGCAACATTTTTTTTTGTTTTGTTTTTGCTTTTTTAAATACATCAGAATCAATTTTTGGTTAGTTAGGGCTTTTTGCGTTTTTTGTAACGATATGGTCTTGGATTATCACCACACGCCGAGCAAATTAATTTTTCGAGATGGTTACCTCTAACAAAACTATAATTAATGAAATGAAAAATGTTTTTCTCTGCTCTTAGATACATTTTTGATATTGATTTTGAATTTTAGGTTCTATTAATTAGCAAGGTCCAACTTTTTCGAGCTAGACTTAATAAATCATAGGCTATATAATTTAGAGACATGAAACGTATAACTGCTCTTTATTTTACCACATCTCTATTTTAACATACTTAGATTCAAACACCTTTTTTAGCCGCAACACAAAATGCAAAAAGGTTTTGTGTGTATCTTGTACGTGTTTGTTCCCGTATACGAGTTGAAGTACTTGTATATCTGGCTATAAATGAGTAAAGCACAAACACACACATCTGTGTTTAGTGTACTGTCTATTTAATTTTTTTTTAAAGAAAACTTAAAGTTATTCATATGAATGTCTGGGACCTGGGTTTACCTAACTTTACAGGCATTCCGGGCATGCCTGCATATTTTTGTTGGCTGTCGTTGTTTTATGCTGTTTACTGTTCGTTGCAGTTGCTGCTGCTGTTGTTTGGACTCGCACCTTATTTTTTTCGTAAAGGAGTTTTTCCATGTGTTGTACTCGTAACTTAAGTGCAGTCGCAGCAACTAACTTTACAATTATACGCAATGTAAGTTTACCTGTAATTTGTTGTTGTTGTTGTTGTCGTTGCTGCTGTTGTAAGTGCAATCATACTTTGTCTCTTTGTTGTCTTTTCAATTAAAACTGTTTACTTTTTATTTCTTTAGAATTCATTGCAATTGAAAGTTATGCGCTGGTATGTTTTCAAACCTTTTTTTTGTATCTTTCTTTGTATTTTAAGTATCTTTTTTTTTATTTATTTTTTGAAGTACATCCACACATATTTGTTTGAGTAGGTACATGTGTGTATGTAAGTTGTGTTTGTGAAGTTTTGTAAACGTTGGATTTATGTGCATTTTATTGGCTGCTTAATTTAATTAGGAAGTTTTTGTAAAAGTTAAAAAAAAAAAGAAATTTGTATTGTGTGTTTGCATAAGTGTTTAAACGTTTATGCCTGGATATTTGTGAAGCCTTAGTACACGTAAAAATTTGATGGACAGTAAAATAAGTCAAAATGTTTAAGGAAATACAAATATGTATGTTTTAATACGCAGGTATGCCAAACTATGTAATGCAGACAACCTAAAGTTCTGGGAAAGTTTTAAACTTGTAAATTTTGTGATTAAAGTCCATTTTAATGGCCGACTGTTTCTTATAACATTCTTGGCTTTTTGATAGGTGGGGCATGAGTTGTAGCTGGTAAATGACATATTTTATCAAGTCGATTGTGAATACAGCTTGAATAAGTATTGTCATATGCAAATTAATTTGCGAACTATGTGGAATTTCAATGCAGGTGTACAGCTGTAGCAATAGCACTCGTTTGACAAGTTGAAAAATTTTTAGCTTGAGGACGAAAATGAAAGGTGGTTTAGAAATATTATAAGTAATTTAGTACATTATCTTATTTTGAAATATGTATGTTGTCTGCAAAAACGAAGGTAAGGTGCTAAAATGCAAGTTAAATTTTACAATAGTATTTCTAAACAAGTTTTTTTAAATTTTTCATCCAAAAAACCATTCAGTGTATATACCCAGCAAACAGTGTGAATAATTAAGAATATAAAAGCCTATTCTCAAATGCTAAGCGCAAATTAAATCGCTTAAAAAGAAATTTAAATAAGTGAAGTAACGATACGCCTTTCTGGCGATACGGCACCAATATTTAAAAAAAAAGGCGATACCGATTGCGATACACATGGGCATTTCCATGAGAATGTCAACCACGACATAAAAAATAATAACCTTTGAAACTTTTTTCAAATATGGGAGGAAGTAAAAAAACACGCAAACTTTACTATGCAAACGATTTAATAACTTAATAAAATTTTTAAGAAGTCAAAAATAAATGTTAAAGCTGACTATCTGTTTGATTTTTTTTTAGTAACTGCCCTGCCGGAAAATTGTGTCAATTGCTCTTAAAGCACTTATCCCGTGACCAGTGAACAAAATTTTATAATTAAAAGGAACGTATTGTGATATGTGAAAACAAAACATATCACTTAACGGATGAAAATGTGTTTAGAGTGTAGTTAGTCCAGAGGAAAGGTATTTGGCACAAAACTATTCATGTGACTGGATTTTGTGCGGGTAGTGGCTGATTCTCTCTAGTTCTATTACTTTATATGAAGGGGATCAATCATATTGACATGGCTCATTTGGGACAATATTGCGACATGCATTATTTTAATCGAAATTGGAAGGTTATTTCAGTGACCGGTTACAAAGTGTCAAAATGGTGCCAATTAATCCCCTCGTAAAGTGACCTGTCACGTGAAAAGTTTAGTGTTAGTTCCATTTCCCGTAGGGTGCAATCAAGAATTTTCACTTTTCTGCCGATTCAATACTGATACTGGTAACATTGGAATTATAATTTTAAATTAATGTTACAGCAACAACTAACAGGATCCCTGAGGAAAGACCAAATGCATAGTTCGATTAGCGGTATATTTTTTGGTTTGTTGTTGATGCTATTCTAGTGTCACATACGTGGTGAAAAAACTTCATTTGTCTATGGCATATGTACTTGATCAGTCGTAGGTGTTTTAAAATAAAAGTTCAAAAGCAATATATTTGTTGAAAAAAACAAAATATCAATCGGATTTTTTTTAAAATTGGTAGAGTAAAAATTTTATAAGCTTTTAAAGGTTATCACGTGCGATATGTAATTATGTTGGTATTTAGTTTAAATTTGGTGCACACTTATTTTATTGCAATCTTAATCATCTAACCAAATATTATTGAAATCGGTCCATATTTGACCATAGCACCCATACAAATACTACTTCCAAAAATAGATTTTAATGTCATAACTTCCTTATAAATGTTGGTATGGACAAATTGGCGACAATACTTTTTACGATAGGTACTATGTTGTGCAAAATGTTGTGCTGGTAGGTCCAAAATTAACCATAGGTTCCATATAAACCCCCTTTCTTAAATCGGTTAGAGGCAAACAAATCTCATGTAGATAAATATATCTAAGTAATATTCGGCACAAATAACTTTTATATAACTCTTACCTCAAAGCATAATTCTGTTTTAGTAACTATGATTGACCACTCGGAAAAATTTGCTTGTAAAATATTTTTTGTGAAGGGTATCATATGGTCAGGCTTGACCGACTATACTTTCCTAATTGTTTGTTTAAAGTTTTTGTATACATATATCTACAAATAATATATATGTCATATCTTGTAAATACTATAATCTGTCACGTACGGTATTACTATTATAAAGGATATTTATTATTATTATAAAGGAAAAATATGTGGTTTAATGTAAAAAAAAAGGAAAAATACCTCCCACAATTCGCAGATTTTCTCATTTTGTTACATCACTTCCGTTTTCTGTCACGAACGATATGCACCTATTTGGTAGATATTTTTTATTATTTTATTATTTATATTCTTATTTTATTATTTTTTTTCATTTATAGTATATATATTACCCTCTAAATGAAACATAATGATTAAAAAATTTCCAGTTACTACTATTTGTCTAAAATCTCTATCGCTCTGAAGGCGTACAAATGTCACGTACGATGACATGGATATGGGCATTTCCATGTCAGCGTACGCGCGTATTAAATGCATATTAAATTTGAAATAAAGTTAAAATTAACAAAACCCAATTAGAGTAATTTTTTTATTATACAAAATAACAGTGTAAGATATTGGTCATATTTAAATTGAGTTTTGTTCTAAAAACAAAGTATTCTCAACTTTTGCGGAATAGGCGATTGTGCAAATCCGTTTGAACCAAACCTGTATGGAAAATAGTCTCTCAAATGCGACAGAAATATTAGGAGATCTAATGTATCGCTCGAATTATTTTTTAATGAAACCAATTAGCAAAAATAGTGCTCCAAGATTGTATGGATGATAAAAGTCTTTAGGCACAGGCCTTAAATGTAAAATAATCAAAATGTGTACGTTATTATCGTTCTAATGAGATATAAACGACAAAATTTGGTTAAAAAATTTTAAAGTTAATTAAATTTCCCCAGGCCATTAACGTGTCACAGGCGAATTGAACAAGAAATACAGAAACATAATTGACATATTTTGAGAAATATTTCAATAAATGCTAATTTTTACTTTAAATATACACGCATTTACTTGTATATGAGTTTTTGTCTTAGTAGGATACCGTTAACATACTCGCAGTTATTACAAAAAAAGTTTCAAACCTAAATTTCCAATTTTTTAAATTAACCAAATTTCAGAATTTTTTGATCATATCATTGAGATTTATTGAGGATCAAATAGGGAGTAAAAATATGAAAATATAATTTCAAAACCTCCCATTAATTTTCCGTACCTCCGATTTAAATTTTGCGATTTTCGGGAAAAACTAATTTTTTGGCAATATTTTGGCGAATGAGCCGAATTTCCAGAATATTATAATCCATATAATTTTAAATATACGTTAACTGCCGTATTCATAAAAAATAAAATAGATTTCAAACCTATTTTAAAACAAAATTTCCATACAAATTTTTCTTAAAACAGATTTCATATCCATTTTAGCTTTTTATGAATACGGCAGTAAAGGTTTAACAAAAATCGGAAAACGTTAACCCTAAAATAATGGTCAAGGTTTGAAAATTTATTTGGAATTTTTAAAAGAAAGAAAGATAGCGAAATATTGTATATTTTTGTGCCGTTTTACATAAAACTGGGGAACAATATAGCATACAGTCATACAAAGATAAAACAGTGCGAAAATGTGGATTAACCTTTAAATGCACTTGCGGTCAAAATGACCCCAAACATTTTGAACTTTGAAAAACTGTTACTTAATCACAAATGTTCTTATTTTTATGTGCTCTCCACACATTGGAAAGTTTTAAATTTGTAGTAATAAAGATCACTAAAAAGGTTATATTTAAAGAAAAACTTATCTTAACTTGGTTGTGAAATTCATAGAACATATTTCCTTGTGAGCCTCTATAATAATCTGTGGTAAGGCCGTCTTACTTCTAAAAGTTCCTTAAAAAATCCACAGATTACTAAACTTTGTACTTTTTATTGTTGCTGTTTTTTTATATACCACACATTTTTTATGAACGATGCGGTTAAAATTATCAAAAATAATGGGGTGACGTAAAAGAGTATCACTTTTCAAAAACCAAAGAAAAAAATTTGTATGACAAATATCAAAAGTTAGCCTACCTCGATTTTGTTCTTCAAAAAGCCAAAAATTTAATTGTATATTAAAAGTTAAAACTACCCAACTTTCCGGCACTCCAACAGGCGTACGTTGTGATCTAAATTTTTATTTACATGCTTAAAAGTGTAAGCTTTAATATGGCATCAAAATTTTTTTAAAAATTCGAATTGATGAAAACATGTTAAGCTGTTAGGACGTATCAACTTGTTTGTAATTTTTTAATTTTTACAGTGTTTTTAAATGTATGTATTGATAGATGTTTTTATGTTATAAAATTTAAACATTAAATATACATATGTGTATTTTATAGCCCCTGAAGACGACCATCGATGTATGGTCGAAATATCGGATGAAAAATAAAATACAAAATTAAAAATATAAAAATTGGAAAGAAAAAAAATTTTTTATTTATAATTTTTTATGACCTTAAGCTAAACAAATAAACAACAACATATATAATCGACACAGGTCAACAATAAATATTGAACAAATGCAAAAAAATAAGTTTTAATTTTTTTCCGAAATACAACACTGTGCTACGGTGCAGAGCTCAAGAAATCATTTCAGTATTCTGCTGTGTGGCCATCTTGGCATTTTTGCAGCTAAATTTAGCATTAAAATATTTATTTAGCTGCAAAATTTTTATTATTCTTACTTATCTTAAATGTTTTGCAAAAAAAGGATTTTAAAGAAATTTAAAAAATACGATATAAAAGTACAAACAAATTTCACATTGTAATGTAAAAATTTAATTTATGTATATAGTTGCATTTATAAAATAAATTTTTGTGATCCCAAGATAAAATTCTATAGGCTGTGTAGACTATAGAATCTGTTAAATCAGAGCAAAGCATAGAAATAAAATTATTTGAATTATTTTTGTATCAAAAGTTTTCGGGCCGACTTAATTTAAAATTTAAACTCAACCACCTGTTCTACATATTTATATCCAATGTTTTACTACAATCTATACTCTTTTTTAAATATTTATATATACATAAATATTTTAATTTTGTTTAAAATAGGTCACTACAATTTATTTAGTTGTGAATAAAATTTCATAATGAAAATAAATCTTTTACAAAAATCTTGAACAAAATGTTTACATCATTTTTTGCACTTTTAAAAATCAGTTTAAGCGTTTTTGGCGTTGTCTAATGCCAGTTTTAGCTGTAAAAAATTTCAAGATATGGTCTCGCTGGTCAGTTGAGTCCTATTAAAATTTTAATAAGCTGCTTCATTTTTTAGTATGTGTTTGATATCCATTGATAGCAGAATACCTTGTGATTTGAAGAGAAAATGTAAAAAAGTGAATCTCGTATGCTCATTAAGCATTCCATGGCAAAAATTCATGAATTTGGCTACAAATTGCTTCCTCATCCGCGATATTCTCCGGACTTTTTTTTCGTCGAACTATTTCTTGTTTTCAAACCTGAAGAAATGACATGGCGGAAAGAGATTTGTCTCCCACGATTAAATCATCTCACAAACAAATACCCAATTTTTGATGACCAGAGAAATTTAATTTTTTGGGAAGAGATACAAATTTGGAAAATCGTTGGACAAAGGGTATAGAGATCAAAGGAAGCTACATTGAAAAATAATATTTTTAATCCAAAAGCTGTGTTACAGGCCTGTTCTGAAAATCACTTTTATTCAAATCACACGTGCCTTTAAAAATCAAACGTGTGATATTTTTGTGTTCCGTTTTTCGTGTGTTTCGGTGTGATTTTCAATTGCCGAAGGCAGACCGAGAAACAAAAAATGAAATTATTTTCAGAACACGTGATTTTTAGAACAGGCCCGTTAAAAAAGCCACAGACATCTAGACACACCCTTTTCATTCGTTAAAATAATAATGAAAATCTTAAGTATTTTAATTAAACCTTTAATTTGTTTTATGAATTGTATTCAAAGTATACCCGGAGAAAAAAATGTTTCAATATTGGGTGCGTTCGTAAATGCATCAGAAAAGCAAACTTTTTTTATTGCAGATAAAAAAGTAATTATAATTTTTTTTATGGTGTGACTAATTTTTTTATGGAGTATTTGACAATTTTTTGGGCCATATCTACTTCATTGAAATATATATAAACATTTGAAATCACTGATGCAGCGCAGTGATGCATTTACGAACGTACCCATTGTCACGTCCAAGAAAATAATTTTTAACATTACTTTTGTTATTTTTGATAAAATTTTGAAACATTATGGGTATTTAACAATATTATTGTCATCGACAACTATGTAAGGTTAAATTAGTCCTCCATCAGGAAGCCATAAACATATTAAGGTTGGCTCCGAACATGTTATGGTTAATATAAACAAAAATATGTTTAACACCTATAATAGGCTGGTTGTTTTTCAACCATAGCTAGTTTCTCGTGGAAAAGAGAAAAATATAATTGATAATTTAAAACCAAACAATTATTAGTTGAAAACAAATTATTGTCATATTTAACTGTAACATATTCAGATACCAACCATAATATGGTTGTGGCTTCATAATGGATGATTAATTTAACCATACTATGGTTGCGGCGACAATAATATGATACAATTAACCATATTATGTTTACACATATTTGTTGAAAAAAGTTTAATTGGAGGTTACCAAATTTGAAACATATTTTTTCTCTGCGTGTACATAATTGGAATATATTTCATATATATTTATTGAATTATAAAATAGTTTTAGTCAAAAAGAAGTCAAAAATTCCTTGTCAAAAAGTAAAAAAAAACATCATCATATCAAAATACAGGTTGTGTTCTTTTGGTCTCAATCATTACACTGCGGAACAGCCATTTTGCGGCCTGGAACTTTGTGTAATTTTTTTACTAATTTGAGGTCGCTGATTCCAAATCTAACCTTCATTTTTCTCTATCAGCTCCAGTTTTAGAGATATACCGTTATGTCCAAAATTAAGGTACTTTCAGCACATATAATGAAATAACATGAAAATAGTGCAACAATCAAAAGTTGTGCACCGATTGCAATGAAATAAAGCTCATTTCATTCGAAATATGTTGAACTAAATGCTTTTAGACCCAAACTGTGACTTTTGTTACACATTTATTTTTTATGAATTTTTAAAGAACAAAAAAATTTTTTTTTTCTTAAATTTTTATTAGTTTTTTTTAAAAACTTCAACAATATCTCTGAAATTACTGGCCAAAAATAAAAACAATGTTAGTACGTCTTAAAGATTATATTGTTAGCGAATTTCGGTTTTTCTTAAGGGAATATGATGCACCATTTTCATGTTATTTCAATATATGTGCTGAAAGTACCTTAATTTTGGACATAACGGTATATCTCTAAAACTGAAGCTGATAGAGAAAAATGAAGGTTAGATTTGAAATCAGCGACCTCAAATTAGTAAAAAAATTACACAAATTTCCGGGCGGCCAAAAAAAATTTAATTTTGTTCCGCAGTGTTATCAACTGCATTTGTTTTTTAATTTAATTTTTGAATTTTTATAAAACTGTTGAATTCCTTCACGTTTTTATGCTGCATTTGAGAACTTTCTTACATCTTAACAAATGCTTTTTAGATTATCTAATACATTTTATCTTACAGTTCGTACCGTTATCTAAACAAATCATAGTCTTATGAATGAAGTCATCATTTAACATTATAACTCTGCACAAAATAATTATAGTTTTTGCTTCAAATAAGGTAAAAAAAAATCGTATGCCTTAAATTGAAACTATCTCACAGAACTATAAAATAATCTTTTAAAAAACGTTCATGTTGGTTTAATAATATTGCAAAAAAAAAACCTTTCATTAAGAGTATAAATATTTACATTGGCTGTATCTTTGAGTACCATTTCAATATACCGTAATACAAGCAATATTTTTTCTTTTCGAAAAAATAAACAAATAGAAAAACTTAATGCTGCTACCACTTCTTGCTACCTCTCCCTGAATGAAAACATTAGAAAAACAATAATATTAATAATGATAGCAAACCACTTTACTCCAAACAACAAATATAATAACAACAACAACAACAACAACTTTAATAAAACATTCCGCTTAAACGCAACTATTAAGAAATATCTACAAATAAAAAAAGACCCACAATAAAGGTGTGAGAAAAATCTGAAAAGAATATGAAACGAATGCCTTTTTTGCTCTAAGATTTGCGACATTTTACAGCGAGTAAAGCGATAAAGAGCAACTTTGGATCTTAAGAGCACAAATAAAACAAAGCAGCGATCCAACGAATACAACACCCAATAAACGAAAAAATACAGGTGTAAAGATACACACAAAAAAACTTGCTGATAACAGCGAATTTAGCGAGTTTTTGTTTGAGAAAATTTAAGAGGCCGTTGAAAGAGAACTTAAAAATAGGGTAGCACTAAAAAGAGAAAGATTCTTTGGTAATAAACTGTGTGACCAGATCTTAAAAATTTTTACAGCTAAATCTGGCATTGGAGATGGCCAAAAAATGATAAACATGATTTTGAAAAAATGCCAACATTTTTTAAAGATTTTTGTTAAAAAATTTTTACCAGTATAAAATTTTATTCGAAACTAAAAACAGTTTAGTGACTTATTTTTTAACGAAATTGAAATAAATGGTTATATTTAAACAAGTGGGTAGATTTTGGTAAAACATGAGTTACATATAAATATGTAGCACAGATAGTTGAGATTAAATTTTAAATTTAGGGGACACGCAAACCTCTGATACATGCAAAATTTAACCGATTTTATTTCTATGCTTTTATTTATATCTTTTAGTTTAATAAAGTTAAAGTTTTAAAATAATTTCCAATAGCTTAGAGAAAAAAGTTTTTTCATACATTTACACTATAGAACAGCGTTGCCAGAATGAAGATTTAATCTTATATTTGAAGATTTTTTACCCCAAATATGATTTGAAGATTTTTTTTTTGAAATGAAGATTTTTTATTTTTAGAACAACGGATTTTTAGCGTTAAGTTTGTACAACATAAATAATTATTTTTTTTTATAAAAATTCAGTTAATTTTTAAAACAATGAGGTTTTGTACCAGCTTGTTCTCAATTGGTTTTGCACACTTTTGTACCCATTGTCTAGCATAAGCAAAAATGCATTACTATGTCTGGGCATACAAAATATTAAAAAAGCATCTTATATTAGCGGTTGTTCATTTTGGGAATATGGATGAAGAAAAAATTATTTGCGAAAGAAAAAAAAACGTATTTTTTACAAAGTTTCATAAATTAAAGAACAAAACAGTTCATGTATTTAGTACCAAAGGGTAAAACTAATGGAACTTAACAAGCTTTTAGTTTGAAAAGTTCACATTCCATGTTTATGATAATATTTAAACAAAGTATATACACATAAGTAAGAATATCTTTCAAAAGGTGTACCAACATTATTTTAATAACTATTCCATTAGGAATATATGTATATAGGAAAATCCATATATTTTCAATGAGCTTTTTTTAAATGCAATTTTCTCAAAATGCCATCGTTATATCGAACGGTATCAAAAAATATAATATTATATTTCATATGATGTATGAGCTTTAAAGCTCCCAAACTTAAACCTTCTTGCCCAAAATTTATATATCTCTAATTTTAGAATTTAATTTCAATGAAACTTCTTTATTTAAATGGACTTTTTTACGTTCTTATTTATTATAAATTAAATGGATTTAAAATCAGTTTTTAGAACATTTTTTATGGAAAATATAACTAAAAACATAATTTAAACCTACAATCTAATTTTGTATAAATACCGGAATTATGTATTTATGCACGTATGTATTTCAATTTAAATAGTTTCCATAATAAGAAGTACATATCGCACTTGTTCCTTGCAACAGAGTCAACTCAAAATTTATAAATTTTCAGTAGAGACAAAAAACTTTTTTTTTTATATGCATTTTTTTTAAGGCAAAATACTAGAGAAATTTTAGGATGAAGTTCGTCATTGGATTGATGTCACTTTTTGCCTCGTCGATGCCATTTGTAATAACATTGATGTCACAATTCTGATGTTGGGGCATCATCAATATGAAGATGCATTTTTCTATGAGTGTAGGTCCAACAAAAATATCACTCCCGAAAATAGATTCTAACGTCATAGCTTCCTTATAAATGTTGCTATTGACAAACAATTTGGCCGACCAAAGATTTTAAGATAGGTGCTATGGCAAAATATTGTGCTAGTAGGTCCAAAATTGGCCATATGTCTTATATAAACCCCCGCCCTAAATTCACTTAATAATGTCATATGATATATTACATGTTTTGTTTTTTTTGTTGAGTATTATATACAAATTATGTAAATCTATTTATCTTCGCATGTATCTATTAGTCAACACAAAGAATTCGTATACGAGTCTTAAGCTTATAACATAATTTTGTTCTGACAGGTCCATAACTGCTTATGGCTCCCAAAAACGTTTCCTCGAAAGCTTGTCTCTAAATACTGTGGTGTAGGGTATCATTGGGTCACACTTGATCGACAATACTTTCTTAATAGTTTTATATTCAAATTGTGTGGATCATATTGCCACGTTCGGAAAATGAGTATGCTTGATTACTGTGCTCGTTGAAGTGTATAGACGCCGCAATTGTCAATTGGACGCTTTTAGAGGCAGTGAGTACAATTTTAATTGAACTCGTACTCGCTGATTAACGTGGCATTCGTTAAAGATACACCACACAGCACAACTGACGGTTGAATTTGAAAACAAAACAAAAAAAAAACAAAAAAAAAACATCCAACACGTTGTGTGTTTTGCCAGTGTGGAGCTATCTAATCAAGACAGTGCAGTTTTGTGTAGTCTTGGATTCAGTCGTTATTTGGATGTGTAACTGAACGCTACACAAACGTGTTGATAGTTGCTTGGGGTTTAAACACATCATATTTTGTTTTGCGGCTTCGTGTTTTTCATCTTTGAATTTATTGTTTAGAGTAAAACTGGGGGTTCCGAAATATTTTATTTTGTTTGTATTGAGAAGAAAGCACAATGATGCTGCTGTATAAACTAAGCGACTAAATCTCAAACAAAAATCGGAGAATAAGAAAAATGAGTTGAAATAAAAAAGATAAATACAAGGAAGAATAAATAATAATTCTGGTTTTGTTTGAAATAGAAAAGAAATGAGTGTAGAGTAAATGAAGTAGCTTAACAAGTAAATGTAGCTTTTTTATATTTTGCTGCCAGTGTGTGTGACTCAGCCTACAATGAAATGTCTTGGAACATTCCTCAGCGCCTGTGCGACATTTGAAAAGAATTTTGAAAATAAAAAGAAACAAATCTCTGTATGTGCATTGTAAATGAGTTAAAGTTTTTGTGGAATTTTATAGAAAAAGTTTTGAGCGTATGAAAATTCTGGTTTCTCTATACATATATACTTTTTTGTTGTTGTTTAAAATGTATATTCTTTGCTGTTTGTTAATGATAATCGCATCTTAAAGTTGAAGTAAAAAAAGAAAAAAAAAAAGAAAAAATTTTAAGAAAAAAAAAGAACAGACTTAAATGCTATCGATTCTTGGCTTTTCATCTTGTCTTGTCTATCTATCTCTATTGTAAAAGCTACCACCGCCGGTCGTGATTCTGTTGATTTTCAAGGCAAATTCAGTGCATTGACTTTTACAATAGCAACAGCACCAGCATCAGCACCAGCAACAACAACGACAAACACAATATCATCAGAAACAACATTAAATTATTGTACAATTCTGGTTCTTGTTGCCAGCAACTATTGCAGCAGTGGCAGCTAACTGCTTGCTGCCTGCCACTTGGCCAGGTTGCAAAGCAACTTGTATTGTAAATTATACAAGATTGCACTTACTATATGATCGAATGTATCTGTGTATGTGCTGTGGTATGCAGGTACTAGTAATCAAACATTATTCGTGCCTGGACTAGTGTTATTGGTGTTATTTTCTTAATTATTCTAAACAAGAAGGAAGCAAATAGTTCAAAATATAAAAAAGAGAAGAAATAACAGACGTTCTAATAAGGAAACAAATTATTTGAAAAACTAAAGCAAAAATTTAATGGTCAATAAGACAAGGAAATTGTGATAATATCTAAAAGAGTTATAAAAAAATAAACAACTGAAATTTAAATTGAACAAATTTAATTCTGAATTAACTAAACAATTTTTTTTAAAAGAATCTCTAACAAAATAGTGCATTTAAAAGTTCTAAAAGATTAAAAAAAAATCTTAAAAAAGTCATAAAAAAGTGTTTAAAAACAAAATTATACGGCTAATTAAAAAAACTTCACAACTTTTCCAATTAAAATTTTATATAAAAAAGGGAAAGGAATTAAAAAAAGTCAAAACAATTTTAAATTTGCTAAACGTTTTACTTAAATCAAAAATTTAAAAAAAAAAAAAAAAATACAAAATTTTTAGAAAGAAAATCTCATACCATTTTAAATTACAAACAAATCACAATTCTGCCAAGAACATGTAAATAACCTTGTTCAAAATTTAATTAACTTGATTACCACATTTAATACAACAAACAAAAAATGAGTGATATCAAGTTTGGAGATTCTAATAAAAATGCATTGAATGCAACAAGTCGAGGAAATACAAAGACTAGCAAACCATTTTGTTCGCTGGCATATCTGGCCAAAAGTACAATTGCCATAAATGGTACCAACGACATCAGAACCATAAATGGTCATAACAGCTGCAGCAATGGCAACAACACCAACAACAACGACAGTCCAACTAGCCACACCAACTTAAATAATGGCAATAATTGTCAGCCATCAACGCCAAATGTGGCAGCTACAGCGAAAGTGAATGAACGTGGTTCACCATCATTGCCAACAGGTGCCAGTACCACAGTTAATGGCACGCAGAACGAAACCAGCAACTCGAATACCTGCCCCGATTACAAACACAACACGAATGGCCGTTCTAGTGTGACCGATGTTTTCGGCATTATTAACGAGGAAGACATGGAAAGTTGTTGCGATCAGGTGGACGGTGAACTAAACAATGATCTAAGACGTCCTTGGGAATTGGCTAACGGTTCTTATGTGAAACGTATACCGCCCTCATTAATGACAAACGGCAGTCATTTAAATGGTTTGCCCTCTCTATCAAAACTTAACAGTCTAGATTGCTGGGATTATACGATTGAATTGGAATGCCTTCAAGGGCCTCAAGGTAACCAAAAACTTGAAGTTATTTTCTATTATAAATTCTAGGCACAAACTAAGTTTTGAAAAAATTCCAACATAGAAAACCTTCACATTTTGTGTTCACAAGTTAAAATTAATTTTTTTTTCTATGTTGCCCTTTTAATATTCAAGATATTTTTTGTTTATTCGTATAAGTATTTTTTTTTTTTAAAAACTTTTTAACAATAAATAATTCTTGGCTATTTCATTTCTATTTTGGCAATTTTAACTTCCTCTTTAAAATTTGTTTGTGGGTTAAGGTTTGTTTTTCTACGAACATTTCTAAAACTTATATTTTAAAAAAAAGACGTAAAGGATGAGTAATAATTACTACTTATTATTTGGCAAATGTTTCTAATTAATTTCTATTGTAGTTAAAGTTAATAAAAAAAATTAATAATTAGTATTGTGGTTAATTTATTGAACTGTTTATGGTTTTTAATTCAAATTTTCATTTTTTAATCAGGTTAAAGTTCATTAAATTTGATTAACATTAAATTATTTTTATGAAAAAGGGAAAGTCGCAAAAATTCTCTACCAAAGTTAAAATACCATTTTTTTGGTTTAAAGATTGGTGTTTGACTATTGACTGTTATGACGGTGAGTGTTAACCGGCAAACCCCTTTTAAGGAGATTCTGTGGTTACAATCGAAACATGTAAGGGCAATATGTCCGTAAAAATCTGGGTTTAATTCCCAGCTCTGTCAAGAATGAAAAATTATCAATAAATTTTAATTAATTTCATGTTCTAAAATTCCTTTCTTCATAAAAATAATTTAATGAAAATTACATTAAATGAACTTTAGCCAGAATAAAATATCAAAATTTTGGATTAAAAACCATTTACGGTTCAATAAAATAACCACAATACTAATTACACTTCTGAAATGACCTAGTGTGCGTTAAAGGTGTTGGTGAACATGTTACGAATCCGGGCTTAAAAGTTTAAATATACCTCCAAATTCCCGAGTTATGGACCAAAGAAATTTTTTTGAGGCTGCTACTTTTAAATATTTATAACTTTTTTATTTATTAACCAAATGAAATTCAAACGGTTTTGGAAAGAAAAACAATTGTTATTTTTAAATATATATACTTCTCATACAATATTAGCACAAATATGCATAGATTTTTTTCAATTATTTGGAAAATTTTCAATTTTTTTTAAACTTGTAAAATTTCTACGAGACTTTTTTCCGAATTAAGTTTAAAGACAACAAATATATTAAAGACAGTATTTTTCTGAGTAAAATGAGACGTCATTTGCTGAAATCGGTTGAGAAATGAGGAAGTAATAGTACTTTTTATGAGGAGCTATTATAACAAAAAAAAAAAAAACAATTAAAATTCCTTGAAAAATACTATTTTTTTCTTTTGTTAATACAATACAAATCGCTTATTTGTTATATTTGTGGCTTATTTGTTGACAAAAAATATCGTATCGAATTGGTAAAAAAAAAAATCTGTGGTAAAAGCTTATAATCTATATTTTGATCGGTCGTACGTAAGGAGTGCTTGGAATGAACCCCAATATGTTTGTTCAAAATGCTCATGTATAAATTGGTGATAGAAATATAAAATTCGTTAAGTTTTATTAGATTAAAGTTATTTTATTAAATCATGCAAATCTAATCGAAACAGGTTTCCACTCTTTTGTTCGCAAAAAGTACTATAACTTCCTCATTTCTCAACCGATTTCAACAAGTGACGTCTCATTTTACTCAGTAAAATACTGTCTTTAATATATTTGTTGTCTTTAAACTAAATTCGGAAAAAAGTCTCGTAGAAATTTTAAAAGCTTAAAAAAAATTAAAAATTTTCCATACAATTGAAAAAATCTATTCATATTTGTGCTAATATTGTATGAGAAGTATATATATTTAAAAATAACAATTATTTAGCTTTCCAAAACCGATTGAATTTCAAAAATCGGTAAATAAATAAAAAAGTTATAAATGTTTAAAAGTAGCAGCCTCAAAAAAATTTCTTTGGTCCATAACTCGGGAATTTGGAGGTATATTGAAACTTTTAAGACCGGTTTTGTAATACACTCATCTAGACCTATAACATACACTAAAGCCTATAGTACACGGCATGTAAAAAGCCACATGCGCATGTGGTTCTGACGTAATTTTGACGTCATCACACAACACGCAATGTTTGTTGTGGCTTTGCATTGACGTCAAAATTACGTCAGAACTACATGCGCATGTGGCTTTTAACATGCCGTGTACTATAGGCTTAAGTCACTTTGAAAGTGCTTGCAAAAAAGGAAGTTTTGTAGCACCGTGTTATTTGTAACAGCTAAGGCACAAGCTCTATGTTGACATTTGTGCTTCAAGTTGTGTCAACAAGAGAAAGAGAGACAAAACATGAAAGCAGAAAAATGTACTTTGGACTTCTTGACAAAACGTATGAAAAACAGAAGTAAGAAGGAACAAGTAAATCAATTAAAATAGATAATTATTCGAAACAAATATCGATCTACCAATTTGGTTAAAATATTGATATTTGGCTATTGACTGCCAGCCGCCTTAAATGGCGGTAAGTGTTAAAGGGCAACGATTTCTGGGGAGATAGTGTAGTTAATATTGAAACATGTCAAATCAACATGTCTGTGAGCGATCAGTCAAGAATGAAAAATTTTTAATACATTTTAATTAATTCCATGTGGCGAAATTCCTTTCTTCATACAAATAATTTATTGATTAAATTATGAAAATTTGGATAAAAAAAAATTCATTTCATACAAATTTGTTTTCCTTACTCTGCTTCATAAATTTGTTAAAGATCAAAAGGAAAAATATTTGTGTGATAAAATTTTTCCTTAAATGTTTATTAAATTTTTCCTAAAATTTAAATTGTATTTCATTACAGTTTCAGTTTTTCAGTGCTACCTGATTAATCTTATTAATTTAAGACAAAAGTATGGTAGTTTGTTTAGGGATGTAACGATACGCCTTTTTGCCGATACGATACCGTTACTAAAAACAAAATATCGCCTATATCGATACCGATACGCACATTGAATTTGAATTCAAGTTTTTATTATACAAAATTACAGTGTAAGAGATTATTAATATTTAAATTTTATAAGACTTACCAACGTTTTCACGACTTACCGATAGCTAAAGGTAGGATTTTATCGGCAGTATAAAAAGTGTTCCCTTATTAAAACTTTACTTAAGCCTATCAGGTAGTATGAACCTTCCTTTAACTAATTGCTCACTTTAGGTTAAAGTAAAGTTGGAATAATGGAACACTTGTTATATGGCCGATAAAATCCTACCTTTAGCAATCGGTAAGTCGTAAAAACGGGCCTTAAATAAACAAAGAATTCATATGAATTCATAATAAAATTAACAAAACATAATTTTTTTTTTTTTTTTACAAAAACAACATCGTAAGAAATTATTTATTAATATTTAAAATTGACACTAATAAGATTTTTGTTTAAAAATAAATTATTCTCAACTTTTGCGGAGATTAACAACTTCGCAAGTCCGTCTGAACCAGACCTGCAGTGGAAAATAGTCTCTCATATGCGACAGAACTAATTTGAAAACTTAAGAATTTCTGTGCCACTTTCTTAAAATTTGGTTAAAACATTGCGGCCGAAATCAAGCGAATCTGCGTCTGTAGAAAAATTTGAAAATCTAAGGTGTCTTTCGCCTTCTTGTTTAGCAGAATCTAAGCAAAGGAAAGAGGTTCACCCTCCTCTGACTCTCTTATATTGATTTCACAAACACTCCAAAGGCCAATTCCTTTAGAGTTATCAGAACTTGTACAACCTGTAGGGGAGACCGTGTTTTCAACAATTTCGGAGCGCAGAGACATGTTGAGCTACTTAACAAGTTTTTTCGAAGACTAAGGTCGATTGTCTTTGAAATATTCGAACATTGTTTTGAGGGTCAAGAATTGTAGATTAACAATAGGTTTCATTATTTTCTAATGTCTCAAATCATTTATTTATAGCTTAGGCGAAGAAGGTCGCTAAATGTTTAGACAATTCTCTATATCCGTTGATTTATTATTTATATGAAACAATTTCATTATTTTGTTTTGATTTTATGCTCTGGCTTTTAATGTGTTATGCAAAAAATAAACATAGAAAATGAAATTGTTTGTTCAAAAAAAAAAAAAAAAAAAAAAAAAAATTTTAAAATTATCGTCGTATCGACAGCAAAATGTTGCCGATACCGATATATTGGAAAATCTTAAGTATCGCCGATATATTGGTATCGGTATTCGTTACTTCTTTACATTTGTTAATAAATCATAAAACAGCTGCTTAACCAAAAAAAAAAAAAAAAAAAAAAAAAAAAAAAAAAAAACCTGTCTTGTTCATTTGGTAACAGGATAGTCCTAAAGAAACAGCTGATTTGGGTTTTTTTTTTTTTTTTTTTGTATGTTGAGCCTTATCAGACCATATAAAGTTTTAGAGACTTATAAACAAGACACTATGACTATTAAAGAGTCATTTAATTATCATTTAAATAAAATTTAAATAGAAAGTTAAAAACATGCCCTTCGTATAATTTTTTTTATAGCATAATAAATAAAGTATAAGACGTTTACAGGAAGTTAAAATGAAATTTTTTTAATTAAAATTAGTAAATAAACAATTTATAATGCAATATTTTTAGAAATAAAATAAATACTTGTTATAGGATTAAATTTCAAATACTGTTTGCATATTATTAAATAAAATTATTAAACTTTTAATAAAGCTTTTATATCGATGGCTTTATATAAAAAAGGTGTAATCTAATAAAATCCGAATAATTTCATATAAAAAAAATTTGCATTAATTTTAAATAAGAAGATTCAACAAAGTTTATACAAAAGCGCCCTTAAATTTTAAAACATGATGCATTTGGCATTTGTCTACTCGATTAAACAAAACCAAAGTTATTTGAAAAAAATTTAGTTAAGCTATGTTCACACCTATTAAATATATGACGTCCTTCACGTAACCACTAGATTTATTAAAAAAAATGTTTGCTTTTGCAAAACGTTTGCTGGATTTTTTTTTTTTTTTTTTTTTTTTTTCATTATTTATTTATTGAATCTTCATATATTAAATATGAACTAACAATAATTAATCAAATCTTATACTAATACTTTATTTTTGTCCTGCCAATGCTAGACGAAAATTTTTCTCTTCACGGTTTCTATTCACATATGTAGATTTTTAGCGGTCTTCTCGTCGGATGAGTCCTGCAGTATCTTTTCTCCTTAATCTAGAGTGGCCGCTGTCATTTAAAATATTTCGAGCTAGTGGATTTGGGTGCGACTCAAGCCTTTTTAAATATTTTGCTGCGTACTTCGTAATAATAGTTTTTACTAATGGCACATTGAGATCCTTGTGAATATTAGAGTTTTTAACATACCAGGGAGCGACTGTGATTATTCGAAGGAGTTTATTTTGGCGCCTTTGAATTTTTTCGATATTTGAGGCCGAGGCAGTGCCCCATAGCTGAATACCGTAGCACCAGATTGGCTTTAATATAGAGTTGTAGAGTAGGAGTTTGCAATCGAGGCTAAGAACAGAATTTCTTCCAATAAGCCAATTAATTTGAATTGTTTTTAGTTTCATTTGTGTTAGTTTTGCTTCTATATGGCATTTCCATGTTAAGCGCCGATCTAGATGAATACCAAGATATTTTACATGCGATTGTTGGGGCACTAATTGATTATTGATTTTAATAGGGGGACATGACTCCCGACGCAAGGTGAATGTTATATGTACGCATTTTTGCTCATTGACCTTTATCCTCCATTGTTTTAACCACTTTTCCAATTCAAATATATGATTCTGCAAGTAGCGAGATGCTTCATGACAGTTTTCGTGTACGCTTAAAAAAGCTGTATCATCAGCAAATGTTGAAGTTAGGGTGTGGTTATTTGTTGGCATGTCTGAGGTATATATTAAGTATAACAGTGGGCCCATGATGCTTCCCTGAGGGACTCCAGCGTCAATTGGCTGAGGAGAACTTATAAAATCACCTTCTTTAATTATAAACCTTCGACCGATTAAGTAGTTTTCTAATAGCTTGTGTGTGTTTACTGGTAAGTTTAACTTCAATTTATGTAATAACCCTTCATGCCAGACTTTATCAAAAGCTTGAGAAACATCGATAAAGAGGGCGGAACAATATTTTTTTTCTTCAAAGGCTTTTCTTATGGCGTTTACTATACGATGGGTTTGTTCAATTGTGCTATGTTCTCTTCTAAAGCCGAATTGATGGTTAGGAATACATCTATTTACATTTAAAATTGGGGCTAATTTTGACACTAACAGCTTTTCAAACAGCTTTGAAATATTAGACAATAAGCTTATAGGTCTATATGACTCAACTTTTGTAGGATCCTTCCCTGGCTTAGGTATCATTGTAACTAAGGATACTTTCCATTCTTGTGGGTAGTATTCAAGGCGTAAAATAGCATTAAAAATCAAGAGAATAATTTTCTTTGCTATGCTGGGTAGCTCTAAAAGCATTTTGTTGCTGATCTTATCAAACCCAGGGGCTTTCTTGGGGTTTAAATCATGAATAGCCTTTTCGATTTCTTTTATCTCAAATCTAAGTGGAACAGCAGCTCTAACAGCAACAGGTGGCAACTCGACTGCAATATCGGGAGATGTATGCGGGGTAAATACGTTTTTCAAATGATTAACAAAAAGATTTCCTTTTTCTTCATCATTTCGTGCCCAACTTCCATTTAAGTTTCTTAATGGTGGTTTAGTGATAACTGGTCTATTAAGATTTCTAGCTGCACGCCATAAAGAGTAATCTGATTGAGAAGTTGCATCAAGTTCCTTAAGATATTTTTCCAGGGAAGCCGTTTTCTGAGACTGCAGTAACTTTCTTAGCCTTTTTGTGCACTCTTTTAGTAAATTCTTAAGTTGAGGGGATCTATGCAATTGCCATTCTCTTCGAGCTCTCCTTTTTTCAGTCAAGAGACGCTCGACATCTGCAGAATATATTTTACTATTTTTGGTTTTTTTGAGGGTTATACTAGAATGTCGAACAGCTAGTTTCAGATAACTGTCAAAATTTACAATAGAAATATCCACATTCTCCGGTGTACTAAGCGGAATATTTTCAGTGCAGTGGGTACTGAGATATTTTTTATATTTTAACCAATTAATTTGAGTGGCTGACGTCACTAAGTTATCAGACGGAGATACAATTCTATTAGGATTTAATATAGTAAGAATTGTAGGTGTGTGATCAGAAGATAATTCTAAGGAAGCTTCAACATAAATCGTTTCTGCGGGGATGTTTTTAACCACTCCAAAATCGATGACATCTGGAACTTTTTGCTGATCAGTAGGCCAATATGTTGGTTGTCCGCTCGCGACCACATTTAGATCCATTTTAAAAATTGTGTTAAACAAAACACGACCCTTAGGTGTAATAAGTCGTGACCCCCAGAAAGTGTGTTTAGCGTTATAATCGCCAGCAGCCAGGAAGCAGGGTCCTAATGATTTGAAATATTCATTATATTGGCTTTCTGATATAGAAAATCTAGGTGGGGAGTATAATGATGATATTACTATGTTTCGATTTAATTCCTCAACGCAAATGTTTGTTGCTTGGAGATAATCTTCACGATGGTCACTCATTAAGTAGTGTTTTACTCGGTTCTTTATCAAAATGGCAGAACCTCCACAAGCTCTGTCTCGAGGGTCCTTTGTATCATACAATATATAACCATTGATTTTAAACGTATTTCTTGAGGTCAGATGAGTTTCAGAAACCATCATAACATCAATTTGTTTATTTTTAAGGAAGTATTCTAGTTCATTTTTGTGTTGGCGGATGCCGTTTGCGTTCCAAAAGCAAATTTTTAGACAGTTCATGGCTTGTTTAGTACAGCTTGCAATAACATCGATTGCATTCTTAACATTTCTTGCATCATGTTACCCATTGTGTTAGTGAAATTGTTAACTGTTTGCACTAATGTTTCCATGGTTTTTTCTAGCCGGGTTAAATTAGAAATGGGAATTTCGTCATTATTTGGTACATCACCTTGCAGTGGCATAGGATTAGATTTTAAGACATTAGCGTACGAGGTTCTGTTAGTATTTGGCTGTGGTATCTGGACACCGTACGTGTTTCCTTGATTAGTTGCCTGCGTTTGAGGGGGGTTAAGTTTCTGTCCAACAGAACGCTTGACAATCGAATATACCGGGCACCCTCTATAGTTGGCAGTGTGATTACCACCGCAGTTGCTACATTTTTTTACATTAGGATCATTTTTGGACTTGTCGCACCGGACGGTACCATGTAATTCTCCACATACGACGCAAACAGGGGGTAAATGGCAGTATGCCCTAGTATGACCAAATTCTTGGCAGTTTAAACACTGAACGGGTCCATTTCTTTTGTGCGGCTCTTCGATCGTGATTTTTCTGTACAAGATGTATTTTAAACTGTAAATGGGATGCGTTTCATTTTTTTTTAGCTTAACATCGCCGGGCTCTAACTCCACTCGAAATAGGGGTTGGGGATTTTTTTCCCTATTTTTAATATTTGTAACATTTTTTATTTTGAAGCCTTTTTCTTCTAAAAATGTTTTTATTTCGTCGGGGTCCACGCATGAGTCAATGCCCTTAATCACAACTTGAAGACCTTTACTGCTTTTCAGTTGGTACGTATAGAAGCTTTTTTTAAGTGCTTCAAACTTATTAATTATTTTACGAAAATCATTCTCATGATTAATCTGTATTTTTGTCTCGTTTATATTTCCACGCTTGATTGCAGCAACGTAAAACGAATTTTCACCTATCACCGAGATTAAACTTTTTATAAGCTCACTTGAGTTTTGCTCTCTAAGATATATCGGGGGTGGCTTCGACGATTTAATGACGTTAGGTGCTTCAGAAGATTCATCCTCCAGAATTGCAAAACGATTTTGCGAATTTATTCTATCAAAAGATGGAACTTTAGAGGCCGAGGCTACAGCTGAAGAGGCTGGGCTGCGACCCCGTTTGAGAACTGTTATATACCTGTCCATACCAACTTGCACTTGTGGTTTTTGAAAATTTTTTACTTGTGTGTTTTCCGTTGCGTCTGTGTTTGAGTTCATGGTATCATTTCCTACTAGGAATGTCTTTGAAATGGTAACACTTGATGGTTCTGCCGTTAGGTTGTTGTTATTGTTTTCTGTTGTTATATTTATTTCCACATTGCTTTCGCTAGCATGAATATTATTTATTTTTGTTATTGATTCATTGTTATTACTCATATAGAGAGTTGTTTTTGGTTTTTTTTCACCGTTGTTTTTATTTTTTTATTTTTATTTTTTTTTTTTTTTTTGTTGACTGTGCTCTTCTTATTATGTATTATGTTTTTGTAACACCAAAAGAATAAATAATTTTTTGCACAGATTATTTGTATTATGTATGTATGTACGTTCATACGTATACTTTTTTTTTCATGTATTTTTTTACTTATTATTTTTTTGTTTGTTTTTTACTTGTTCTATTGTTCACTTTAATTTTGAGCGTCCAAATTCGCTTGTTAAATATTATTAACAAATTTATGTTAAAAAAAAGAATCGTATGCGGAGTTAAAAAAAACACGTCTGTTGACAACGAGCACGACCGAACGAATTGCTGGATCAAACATTATTTAATAGTTTCTTAATTGAATTATACAATTAGCTTCTTACCAATAACGATAAGGAAGTCAATAAAAATTGTTAAAAATAAAGCTAAAGTTTGATCAATTTGCTGGCCTTGATTTTTTTTGGATTTTTTCGCCAATTATTTGTTAGGTATGAACATACCTTTACGCATTTTTATATTCAACCAGCGATATACGGATTGCAAACAAATTTTAGGTTATTTTTTTTGTACACATTGAGCCAATTTTCGACAATTTCTCATATTCTTGTTATCGTATACCATAAGGAACATTGATTAATTACATAGAATCACCCAGTGCTAAATAACTTAATTCGTTAAGAGATTTGCAGGTTTTGTTAGTTATGTACTTCTTCAAGTAAATTTGGGTCTACCGCGCCTTCTAGTGCTCTGCGGATGTCATTCCAATGCAGCATGACATACACTTTCACAATCCCAATACAAAATTTTCTTGTTTTGTGAAGCACAAATGGTACATTTTAAAAAGAAAGCGCCCATTTATGTGGCAGACATGGGGGTTAATCATTACATTTTGTAATTAATTATATACTCAATTACAAATGGCATGTAATTGTAATTGAAAAAAACTCAATTACAATTACATGTAATTGTAATAAAGCTGAAGCAAAAAATTCAATTACAAAAAAATGTAATTGTAATTGAGAAAATATCAATTACAAATTACATGTAATTGTAATTGAAATAATATCAATTACTAATTACATGTAATTGAAATTGAAAATTTTTCCCTTACAATTACATTTAATTGAAGAAAGGAATTGGTTTTAAGAAGAAAACTGTAATCATTACATTTAACATTAATTAATTTCAAAAATTTATTCAATTACAATTATTATCAATTACATATAATAAGAGCATTCAATAAGAACGAAATTAATAATAATAACAATAACGACAGTGATAATAACAATGAAAATAATAAACACAATTCAACCAATAATAACAATAATAATTATAGTACTAACAGCGATCTTATTTATTTATAAATAAGGGGAAGTATTATATTTAAACAAAAATCTGATATTCAAAAATTGGAATTTTTTCATTTTAAGTTGTTTAAGTATTAATTCCACTTTGGTTTCTTAGGACAAGTACTAGTTCTGTAGCATGTTTCTGGAACGCGTTACGTATTTTGCAGGAAACTTGTGTTAGCTTTAAGTAAAAGCATTTTTTAAAAATTGTCATCAGTTAACCTTTGTCTCCGGGGTGTTAAAATGATGCCAGCAAAGGAAAAAAGTCTTTCTACTGGTGCTGAAGATGTTAAAGCAGTATTTGACCGGTGAAAAATTTTAGAAATTGTTGGATATTTTTTCAAACTTTGTAATGAAGAATCGGTGTCGTGCAAATAATTCCGAAGTTCAACTTCAATATCAGTATATCCTAAGTTTGAATTGGATGCAGGAAGTTCTACAGTATATAAAATAAAAATTGGAGTTATTTATTATAATATAAATACCATATAACTGAATAAAATACATTATTTGGCAGTAAGTTTTAATCAAATGTACCTTCATTAACGTCGTCACCAAAATCGAAAACTGATAAATTAATTGAGTTGTTGGTTTTAACAACACTTTTTTACAAGTAATTGTAATTGAACTTTTAATATGACAATTACAAGTAATTGCAATTTTTTGGTCCTTCATTTGAATTACAATTACTTGTAATTGTAATTGAAAAAAAAATCAATTACTAATTACATGTAATTTAATTGTAATTGAAATGTAATTGAAATCCCCCAAGTCTGTTATGTGGTACGCAGTAAGGCATACAGAGTTCCAGTAAAGTAAGTTAACGAATTCTTAACAGATAAAATAACATTAAAAAGGGCCATGGCATTCCCTTACCACGAATCAGTTTTGTAAGGGAGAATATTAAAGACTAACTAAAGCAAAATAAAATTAAGCTGGTCGTTACACTCACCATTCCTTTCATGCATTGAATAAGGCCCTTTTTATGTTAAAAATGAATTGATTCAAAGTTCCATATAAAATGCATGCCTTCCGTAAGCAAGATGGTAAGCGAAACTTATTCTTTTTTCCCTTACAAACCTGCTAAGTTTGAAGCTCAATTTTTTATTGGGCATGTCTCGACACGCATATCTTGCCCAAAGTCATTACAAAAACATTCACTGGTTTTAGCTCTGCTGTTATTAAGTAAATACAGTCTAACTTTTCTAAAGGGAATTTCTTTACACAGCTTTTACTTTCTGGTTTTAATCTCCTTCTAATGAATTTTAATACAATCAATTTTTCTGAATAAATTTTGCAAATTAAGTTTTTAATCAAACGCATTTTTCACTCCATCAAATGAATAATTTTAAAATATTTTCTTGCGCATATTGACACTTTATTACCCGACAAGTAATTCTAAAAATGTGGAAGACAAGCACTCAACGCAAAAATCTCTAAGATGTCTTTTAAAGGATATTGATTTAATGGATAACCGCCGCGCGGGGGAGTATAATCTAAACTAAAATACCTCATTTTTAGCAAAAGTTGAAACAAATAAAAGTTTTGCATAATGAAGTTTTTGTATAATAAAGTGATTTTTTTGTCCCGCGCAGATTCATCGTATTGAAGTACGACTGTATTATAGCATTTGTGTTGCCCACCACTAGTGTAGATAAAAAAGAGCATGCCCTAAACCAGTGTTAGGCCAAACATACGTGTAATATAATTTTTAAGCTTGTTTGTGTGAAGCATTAAACATTTAACTTGATTTGCTTTCTTGAAATAACATCAAACAACAGCCCACCACTGCTCTAAACGCAACATGACATGTGTCTTTTTATTATTTTTAAAACAGTTTTCAAGATATACCTATTTCGATTAATATTCGATTCAGTTTTTGCCAGTATATTTAAATAACTATAAAAATTTCAGACCCACTTAACAATTGGCAAAGTATGAAATTTCTTTTTGGTTTTACACATTAACAGCCAGACACTCAATTAATTCATATTATTATCATTGAACTAAATTTCCCAGCATGGAATTTTTCTTTAAAGAAATGTAATAAATAAAACAAAAAAAAAAAAAAAAAAAAACTGACTCCTATATGCAGACGTGTATAAAGAAAAACCACAAAAACTTGGTAATTTTTACATAATTTCATTAAATAATTTCTTGTATCAAAATACGACAGATAAAATGGTAATGTAGCGAAAATTTTTTTTTTTTTATTGTCTGGTATATGTGTGTCCCGTTATTTGGATGTAATAAAACACCTCGAAGTTCTAAAGTGTTGTGTAAAGTGTCACAATATGTGCAAAGTAAAGTGATACCAAGAGTGTTATTGTGTTTATTAGGAACATAGTTGGGGGTAGTGCACTAAATATTGAATTAAATCAGCAGTTCACTGTCACTAAATAAAACTGCAAAAAATTCGTTTGCACTCTTTTTTATCAGTTTTAGTGTTGAATGCTATTTTTGTAACTATCACTAAAAAAATTAAGTGATATTGCAAATTTTTTCACTATCACTAAACGAAGATTGAATGCAAAAATCTGCACTCAATTCAAATAGTGCAAAATTTTTACTTGCAATCAAAAAAGCTGCATATAGAGTATGTTTACTCTCACTTAAATTTAAAAAATGTAATTTTGTATGTGCATGGTTTTTTGATTCTTTTTGTGATATG
Source organism: Pollenia amentaria (assembly GCA_943735925.1). Taxonomy (NCBI): domain Eukaryota; kingdom Metazoa; phylum Arthropoda; class Insecta; order Diptera; family Polleniidae; genus Pollenia; species Pollenia amentaria. Next base: position 188,486,506 of record OX031008.1, on the reverse strand, counting down.
CATAAGAAAGGAAACTAAACAACATGTAACTAATTTGTCAATAACGGAATATATCATAGCTTTACTGCCCGTTCGCCGATATCGAACGTTAACGTTCGCATAGTAAATAATATTTAAAACAAAAACAAAATTTCAAAAATTGTTGTGCGAACAGCCAGTAAATCATGAAAAAACAAGTGTTTTGTTTATAAATTTAGTGCAAAGTTTTAAGTAGCACTTAAATGATGATTACTTTTCCTTAAATCAAACTATTTGTTTTTTGAGTGCAACAATTTTTAACATCACTATCACACATGTTTAGTGAGGCTGCTAATTTTCAATTTATCACTCAAGATCAACAAAGTGATTGTAATAATTTTTCACTATCACTAACTGTGAGTTGAAACTGCAAAATTAGTGCACTACCCCCATCTATGACTAGGAAGCTTATTAAAAAAAAGTGCCAAGAAAATTGTACCAAAATTGTACCTAACTATTGTGGGATTCACAAGGTGTGCTATCAAGTCATATCGTCATAATATCCTTAATAATATTTTGCAATTGTTAAAAAAAAAAATATTGTTGTGTTTCAAACAAAATAAGAATTTTAATGCTGTGTTTATTGATTTGTCTCAACAACACAGTTGAAATCTAAATTATGAGCGGTTGCTCACAGCAGTCATATATTGTTCTTGTTATTATTTTAAGGCATAAGACCTTTTAACTTTATCTGCCTGTTATCAAACTAAAATAAAAATTTTCGTTAAGAAATTTATATTGAAAACAAAAACAAATTTGAGTTTTTTTTTGTTATTGTTGTTTCAATATAAATTCCCAAGTGAAAATTTTTATTTTTTATGAAAAACAGGCAGTTAGACTACCTTGTGAATCCCCATATGTGTTATGGTTTCAAATCATTTATTTTCATTTGCCCAATTCACAAGCTCTGTCGTATGACTTATCGTTTGGTTTATGCACAAATTTGTTATATCGTTCGTTACTTTTTCGAATTGCTAAATGTCAAAAATGGAAAATATGAATTCAATGTACATTGTCAATTCAATTTAAGAAGATTAACAAATTTATTTTTTCCAAATAATAAAAAAATATGAAAAATAAAATTGGAAAAATCTAATTAATTGATTTAAAATATAATGTATTACTTCACTTTTGATTTTTATTTATTTCTTCTGCTTCTTTAATAACATTTGCCATTCACATTGGTTGATAACATGAAATTTATACAGGTATGGGAATTTTAAGTGAAGATGAAAAGGTAATAAATATTTACTGATAAGCAATTTTAATCAAATGAGTTAAAAAAATAAATTGAAATGATTTAAACATATATTTGTCAGCAAGAAGAATTCAATTTGTGGTGGTATTTATCACATTCTAAAAAGATTTTTATAAATTACATTTCTAGCCTGGCATAAATACATACAACATTTTTTAAAACACATAAAAATCAATCGACAAAACTTCTGTATAAAAATTATCAAAAACAAATATAAAATAATATATACTCAGAAAAAATTGGCAGTAGTTTTTTTTTATCAATTAAAAAAATGGCTTAAAAAGTATTTTAATTTGATAATTGAATCAGTTATTTTTTTTAACATTGTAGTTGTTATGCAATACATTTTTAATAAAATTTTAATTAAATAACAAAAAATCTGAATTGATATTTTCGTTTAAAAAAAAAATAATTTAAATATTTAGAATTATGGTTGGGAATTGTTAAAGCCAGAGCTTTATTAAATTAAATCAATTAACACATTGTTTGAAACGGCAAAGTTTTTTGATCATTTTTTTTTTAATTAAAATTAGAAATATTTATTGAAAAAAAAAAAAAAATAATAATAATAATCAAGATACTAAATTTTTACAATTTTTAGTAATCAATACAATCATTTTGGTAATAGATGCAAAATCAACAAATTGTTTGCTTGATTTTATGAATTTGGTGATAAGAGACAATTTTTAATTTTTTCTGTGTAATTAGAAGAATATGTCGATACAACGAACTTGAGAATTTAAAAATTGCTTAAAACAACATGTTAGTAGCAATAAGCCAGATTCACAATGAAAACAACATTTTCACTGGGTGTTCACACTAAAAGTACTATTTTTTTCACTAACACAGATATTTTTAGTAAAAAAAAACATTTACAGTTTTTCCCCCAGACTCTGCGTTATAGAAATTAAAATTTTCAATAGGGCAATATTTTTAAAAACTTTGAACACAGGATTGTTTAAAAAAAATTTCGATTTGAGCTGCACTCAAACTCTATTTCCAGAACATACATGGCTGATTGTTTTTTAATTTTGGAAAAAGTACAAAAAATTTATTGTACATTATAATCATCTCTAACAGGTACCGCCAATGTTAAGTATCCAATGTTCTCCACATAAGATATTAAAGACTTTAGTTTAACCGCCCGTGTACTTACTACAGCGTATAATGAATGATGGTTCATTTGCCTTTTGTGGTTACTAGAAATGATGATACTGCCACAAAACACCTTATGTATTGATACTTATGTGGTACAAACACACACACACACATACACTTGCAATAATGATAGATGATAACTGACTCAAATATGTTGACCCAGTTAAGGTACACAATTTTTGTATTTTCCTATTAAACTATTTTCATTTATTTACCCATTTCTTTATAATGAGATGCGGTCTTAAATTGTTTACATAAAAAAAAGAAACATTATCATCTTGTTTACACACACACATGTACATAATTATAAATGTAAACTATCTGTAGGTTGTTATTTACATTTCGATGTAAAGAAGTGTAATTGTTATGTCTGTCAATTTACACTTTAGACTTTTTTTGTTAAATTTATATGTATTTTAATTGTAAATATTGTATGTTGTTGTATTTTGTAGCTCTTATCGCCTTTCATTTCTTACAATGACAACAAAAAAAAAATAAAAAATTCAATGTACATACTTGTACATATATTTTTTTTATTGTTGTGCTTGATATTGTTGCTATTTGTAAAATATAAATAAACATTATAACTTTTTTAATTGCTTTTTTTCAATATTATTTTTTAAGCTATAAAAATACAACAATTTAAAAAAATTTAGATGGGGGAGAAATAGAGAGCGCGGAAAACTTTAATTGAATTAAAGACATAACAAATTAATATTGCATTTCAACTCGTACTGCAGCTTCGAAACGAATAGTTACAATGACACATATGAAGAAAAAAAGATTATAGACTATTTAAAAGAAAGTTAAGCTGAGATTTCTTTAACTACATAAGGTGTTTTTTGGTTTACTAAGATTAACCCACAAAATGTGTTAAAAATATAAATGCAGCTTAGCGATATTTAAAGATTAGTGGAAAATTGTGTAGAAATTATTTGACCATTGCTGGCTGGTGTAAACGTCTCTACCAAAAATAAATCTTATTATCGCATAGTGAGGACTTATCCAGGGTGTATCAAAATTACCGAAAGGGATTGAGTTCATTATAACTTTTTATTTAATACATAATATAAATTGACGCTTATTCGACCTTTACAAATTTGTATTAATCTTTTTAGTTAAGCTTGAGGTCTCTTTTCATGTTTTTATAAAAAATATTAAATTTATTTAATCCAATATTTTGGATTTCGGCACTCCGTTTTATGCCTTCTTCAGGGTATTTTAAGGCATAATTATAAATTTTTTTTTAAAAACAGTATTTTAATGGAGTATATTTTTTTTTATTTAATTATGAAAAATTATATCTCACAAGTGGCGCCAATTTCCTGCTGCGCACATACTTGTTTTTTTTTAAATATTTTCCATAACTTTTCGCTAAATTTCGAGTGTAATTATTTTTGTTATATAGCTAGTTATATTTACTAAATTCCCCAAGTCTTCTTCACAAAATGCTAAAAAACAAAGACGAAATAATAATTATAAAAGTTATAAGTAACTCAAACTTCTTCGGTCATTTTGGGCCACCCAGTAGATGGCAAATAAGTCTGCAGTTTCTAAGCGTATGATCCGCTTTACTTGTGAGTTGCCCCTTATACTAAGGTCCGAAGTAGGGCACTTCAGGCACAAGTAAAATTTAAAACGATCCCCTTTGCTTATACATATTTGGTCCCACTTAGAAAATTTAAAATTAATTTAATTGACCTACATTAGCTCCATTTTTATATGTCTTGGTCCCTCTTTTTATATTGGTCTTTTTTTATAAATTCGAATTTTAATTATTACAATTGTCAACATACAGGTATGTGATGAAAACAGATCGACCACAAAATGTGCCTTTTCAAAAGGTAATGAGTTTTGAGCGATTATAAAACCCATTTATAAATTAAAGTCCTAATTTTTTGCTTAAAATTCAATTAAATTCATAAAATTCATTTCAATTAACATTTATAATATAAAATTTAAAATAATGTTGGCAGGAAATAGAAGGAAAATGCATTAAAAATCTATTTTTATAGGTAATGAAAACGATATTTTCGGTTTTGTATCGTTTTGTTTTCCAAATCGGTTTTAATCAAAGACCTGACAATGTGTGGAAATGTATAAAATAATGTTTTACTCTATTTCTAGCCATTTACAAAACGCAAGATTAATAAAAAAAATATGAAATTAAAGTTATGTATTTTAAAAAATGTTTTGAATTTTCGAACATCGGAATTATGTTTAAAAAATAATGTGTGATTGTGTGATTTTTGAATAATATCCAAAAATTCGAATTTAAGTTCGAAAATTCGAAATTTATATTTAAGTTAAAAAAAAATCTCAAAAAAAGCTTTTTAATATATTCTAAACCACAAAATATCATGAAATGAAAATGAAATTTGATTGCCTACAAAGTTGCCAAAAAAATTGGTTGATAGTCAGTATATGTATAATGAGAGTTCTACTTCAAATTTACCCAAAAAGCCATTAAAATCACCCAAAAGCCATTAAAAAGCCATTAAAATTACCCAAAAGCCATTAAAATTACCCAAAAGCCATTAAAATTATCCAAAAGCCATTAAAATTATCCAAAAGCCATTAAAATGAACACGTGTTAAAGTATGTCAAATGAACACGTGTTAAAAAAGGTCAAATTTTTAAAAAAAAAAAATTTTCAAAAACAAAGTAATAAAAAAAAGTCGTTAAATTTTATAAGCACAAGTGGTGGGTGCATTGTTGAAGCCTTTCTTTTGTTGTGATCGATAGACAGACAGCCAGACAGACATAGAGATATGTAGATAGATAGACATACAGACCTTGTAGAAGCAATTGGAAAATATTGTTGATAATTCTATCTTTTTATTTTCTTGAATTATGTGAAGAAAAAATTTTTAATGAACACGTGTTAAAAAAGGTCAAATTTTTAAAAAAAAAAAAATTTTCAAAAACAAAGTAATAAAAAAAAGTCGTTAAATTTTATAGGCACAAGTGGTGGGTGCATTGTTGAAGCCTTTCTTTTGTTGTGATCGATAGACAGACAGCCAGACAGACATAGAGATATGTAGATAGATAGACATACAGACCTTGTAGAAGCAATTGGAAAATATTGTTGATAATTCTATCTTTTTATTTTCTTGAATTATGTGAAGAAAAAATTTTTGTTGAGGAAACACACAAAGCTGATAAGCGCATTTTTTTATTTTTTTTTTTATGATATTAAAATTAATAATTTATGGGGTGTGAGATGATAAGGGTATTGTATTGGAGTGTGTCTTGAATATAGATAGATAGATACACAGACAGACCTTGAGGAAGAAATTGGAAAAATATTTTTTTTTTATTTTTGTGTGTGTTTTGTGGATTGTTGGGAGAAAATACACATTTCTGATAAAAGTCCTTTTTGTTGTGTGTGTTTATGGGTAACCAGATGGAGGGTTGTTGTTATTTTGTTTGTTTGGGTGATCGACGAAAATATTATTGGATGGATAGACAGACAGACATACAGACAGACTGGCTTCGTAACAGCAAATGGTTTTTCAATTTTATTTGGGGTTGAAGAATAAATTCAAAGTATCTATAAATTATGATTTTATTTAGTTATTAAAAAAAAAAAATTGTATAGATGCAATTGGTGTTTCTATTTAAATTTTTATTTGGGTGGAAGAAAAATTCAAAGTATTTATTTATGATTTTTTAAAAGAAAAGAGAAGATAAAAAGGGGGAAAAGGAAAGTTAGTCAGACAGACAGATAGTATTTATACTAGTTTGCATGGATTTTCCTATGTAAGTATTAAAAGTAAAAAAAAGGCTTAGTGGAGTATACTTCTGAAAACTACTTTTATTTACATTTGAACACTGAAGATATAAAGAATGAATTCGAGCCTGTTGGAAATTGAATTTGTGGACGAAAATTCTATGGAAGCAGCAGAAGAAGACATTACACAGACGCGTACAAATGCGTTAATCGACGAAGCTATAGCGAATATGCTAAGAACCCCAGGAATTGAAATCCCCAACAACCAGCTGTCATACTATGATTTTTTGTGGGAAATTGAGGATTTTCTGGACGATGAAGAGGGAGATACCATCATTTTGAAGGCAAATGATGGTTTTTATTTGGACGAAGATGGAGATCGTTATATTAGGGAAGTAGACTTATGTTTATAGATGTAGTAGTGATTTTTTTTTTAATTCAAAATATATTTTAAGAAATTAATAAAAAATATAAATAATAAAAACTAATAAAATTGAAATTAGAATTTGTTTGTTTTTACAATGGGTGTGGTGGGTAAAATTAAAAAACATTATCGATAATTTTAATGAATTAGAGCAAACAACATATGTTAAAACTAAGTGTAACCAAAAAAAAAAAAAACAAAAATTTTTTCTATAAATTGTGAATTTATTTAGTAATTTATTACATTTCATTATAAATTATCAAACGATGAATATTAACGCGGAATTAATTGCTTCATTCAACAAATTAAATATAAAACATATTTTAAGTGTTAAAAAATATGATAGGTGGAAAGGACTATCCTATTACAGGAGCTGAACGGGTAACTACAAAATATGGAGATGCCATTGTCTTGGAATTGGATGGAGCTATGCTTTATCTTCCTAAAAGGTTTAATGTCTTAACTGAAAACGATGTTGGGAGCCTATCAACTGGCTCATATATAATTTCAAAGATTCCTTTAGATGACGAAAAGGATAGCATTAATTATAAGCTAGAAATTAAGACGGCTGCTCCTATGAAAGGATATTACCCTTATACTCATTTTAATACATTTAAATAAAATAATTTTTTCAATAAAAAAAAAATGATTGAACAATAAAAAAATTATTATAGATTCTAGTGTTTTTTTTTTTATTTTATTAGTATATATATATATATATATATATATATATATATAATATAGAAATATTAATATTTTTAATAAGTTGTAACTGAAATCTTAATGTGGAAAGATGGAGGTTATTGAAGCTTTTCTACAAGAATTTGGAAGTGTAATCTTTGAAGAACATTTGGAATTATTATGTACATTCAAAAGAGAATATACAAATTTTAATGTATATAATATGCCTTGCTCTCACGAAAGTACAAGTGGAGATGTCGTGGGTTTGTGTGGATGCTACTTTTTCTATAAGAGGAAAAAGGAGGTTATAAGAATTATAGAAAATTATAAAAAGATATTAAAATATTTTAGAAGTCTAAATTTATGTATAAGAAAACAAAAATAATTAAATAAAAATAAAAAAAAAAAAAAAAAAAAAAAAAAAAGATAAAAGCATTTTTTTTCTTTAAATAGAGAGTTTCAAAGCAAAAATATTACTAGTTTACATTTAAAATTCATCGAGAATGTTCAATCTTGTAAGAAGCCCGAAAATATACGACTGTGTATTTGAGTTGGAATATTTTATAAATTTAAAATTAAAGATATCCTGCGGATTTTCCACAGCTCTTGGTTTTAAGCCTATTGTCTGGTTGCATTATAAGGATAGGAACTTCATTGGATTGGACCGGGATGAATGGATAAACCTTATGAGCTATAAGGAATATATTAAGGCAACACTTAATCAGTATGAATTCCAAGATTGTATGAATCTAATTAATAAGGATGAAAAGAAGGATGTTCAATATACATTTCAGTATAGGAATAATATTTGCTATCTCATCCTACAACAGGGAAACCATAAAATAAAAATTGATCCTGAAACTTGGAAATCTCTGACTCAAATTGGAATATTCTTGACGACATTTTTAAGCTGGAATACAATTCTTCGCAAGCAAATCTTATATTTTTATTATGAACATTATATTCCTAATTGCTCTATTTTAAATAAAACAAATGTACAATATTATGAAATTAAAAATATAAATGAAAGAGATATAGAAATTGATTTAACCAGACTTTGTTATGAGTTTGGAAAAAAAATGCAAAATAAAATTAAAACAGATGTTAAAATCTATAGATTATTATTAAGAATGGATAATAAATAAAACAAACAAACAAAAAAAATAATAAAAAAAAAACAAAATATTTGAGTTTTTTATTAATTCTTTATTTTGAAATTTATTAAAAATTTTAAACATAAATGACCACAAATAAAAGTATTAAATTTTTGATATCTTAAATAGTTATATTTAATGTTTTTACCCAAGTATCTTAAAACTTCTATAGGTGGTTGGAGATTACCAAAACTATCAAAGTATTCTACATTGTCATTATTTTTATAAAATGCTACCCAATGCGTTCCATATCCTCTATTTGAATCCAAGTTTATAATTCCATTCTCTATTCGGTGTGGAGTTTTAGGAAGTTTATCCCTCATATATACTCCTCTAAAATAAGGAATATACTTCTTCCCAAATGTTCTCAAGTCCACATCTGTTAGCGGTCTATTAGGTAGCTGCTTTAATAGTTTTTTGATGAGGTATAAAATATTCCATAGCCTTTTTTATAGGGTTTAAGATATAGACCTTTACCCATAGCTATTGCCTCTAATGTTTTGTTATGACGCTTACTTTCTTCGAGCTGTTGTCTACCATTTTTAGCTAAAGTAATAGTTTTAGCGATTGCTGACCCACCAGAAGCTATTGCTCCCAATGCTCCAAGTGCTGTTAGAATAGGGACAAGTGGAAGAAAACCGCCAAGTTTAGGTATGTTGATAATTCTAGGAATTTTTACTATAGATTTTTTTCCAAGAAATGAATGTTGGATAGCTTTTCGTGCAGTTTTAATAGCGGTTTTGATGTCATTTGGTTTTTCCTTTTTTAAAATATCGGTTGCTGATTTAACGGCATTCTTAAAAATATTTCGTCTACACTTTTTCTTTTGTTTGTCAGTTTTTACTCCCAAGCCCAATTTAACTTTTGACTTCATTGTGTTAGTGACAAGGTATGCGTTGAGTTTTTCTCCAAATGTACTATCTTTAGCTTTAACTCTACTCCAAGCTTTTTCTGCTAGTTCTTTATCTGCGTAATGTCGTTTATGAATATCAGTGTTCTGGGCATAAGCAATATCATGAATTTTACAAGCTGCATCTAACGGATTGATACCTTTATCACCCCTTTGTAATCGTTTTTCCAATTTAGTGCCTGGTCCACAAAATTGATAACCCGGTAAATGAAGTTCAAGTGGTAGTGAATTAATTAAGCTATTTACAAGTCCTTTTCCAAAGACGAAATGTTTTCTACTAAATTCTTTATTTTTATACACAATCATTTATATATATATAAAAATTGCTTTTCTGAAAATAAAAAATAAATAAAAAATCTAAAAGTAAATAAAACGTTACATTAAACAAACGTATGCTTTCAGTTATTAAGATGCGTTTGGTAAAACAACAATCGAATATTTCAGTGAGAAACTTGGATTTAATGGAAAACAGAAATGGTTTTAAACATAGCTGTCTTTTACCTAATTCTATCAGAGCACTAATAGTTGGTCCCTCAAACTGTGGCAAAACAAATATAATGCTAAGTTTAATTGAAAGTCCGAATGGTTTAAAATTTAAAAATATTTATATATACTCAAAATCATTAAATCAACCGAAATATAAATATCTGTCAAGATTAATTTCATCAGTAAAGGGTATGGGACTTTATACATTTTCAGACAATGAACATGTCATACCACCCGAAAAAGCTAAAGTAAATTCTATTATGATATTTGACGATGTCGCTTGTGAAAAACAAAATAATATAAGATCATATTTCTGTATGGGGAGACATAAGGATATTGATTCTTTTTATTTATGTCAGACTTATACACATATTCCAAAACATTTAGTACGTGATAATGCAAATATGATTATTTTATTCAAGCAAGATGAATTAAATTTAAAGCACATCTACAATGATCATGTTGGCAGTGACATGAGTTTAAATATGTTTCGTTACATTTGCGGAGAATGTTGGAAGGATAAATATGGATTTCTTATAATAAGTAAAGATGATGAAATGAAGCAAGGGCGTTATAGAAAAGGCTTTGATCTATTCATTCAGATTTAGTCACATAAATACTACTAACTACATCAGACGTATACCTATTAATATTAAATACGTTTTTTTTCCACTTGGAAACTGTCAAAATTATTCCACGAAGCTGTTTATCTGTTTTAAGAAGCTGTTTAGCTGTTTTCAAAAGCTGTTTAACTGGTTTCAAAAGCTGTTTATCTGTTTTAAGAAGCTGTTTAGCTGTTTTCAAAAGCTGTTTAACTGGTTTCAAAAGCTGTTTATCTGTTTTAAGAAGCTGTTTAGCTGTTTTCAAAAGCTGTTTAGCTGTTTTCAAAAGCTGTTTAGCTGTTTTAAGAAGCTGTTTAGCTGTTTAAAGAAGCTGTTTAGCTGTTTAAAGAAGCTGTTTAGCTTTTTTTTTTTCATCAAAGTTATAATCATGGAAGAAAATATTTTAAAAGAGTTGGTGAAATCCAAAAAAATTTTAAAGAAAAAATTTCAAAGCATAAGACTGGGAGAATTGGAAAAATTTAATAATTTAGAAAGAACGTTTAAACCTTTAACAGAACCTCTAAAGAAACTAGTCAAATTGTCAGATTCGTCAAATCTAACAATACCCACAGACGAAAAATATAAATGTAAGCACAATACTATAATAAAAACGGAAAATAATACTATATTCACCAGCACTCCTAAGAAAAAATTATTGAACGAGAAAAACATTAATTCAGCACCTAATAAAATAAAAAGGGATAAAGAAGAAGAAGAAGAAGAAGACTATAATAGTAATAGTGAAGATGAAGTAAATGATAAATCGAAAAATTAACAATTTTATTCTCAATCATCCGATTGGGAGTTTGATTTATCAACCCTAAATGGAAATAAAAAGCTTGACACTATATTTGGACCTCATAAAATGGAAAATGGAGACTGGAAATTTGGAAATTCTATTTTAAAGCTAACCGATGATAAAATAATAATAGGTCAAAAATCTTGGGCACTAACCCCAGGGTTATACTCATTACTTTTTCATAAAAATCCAAAACAATTTGATTCGTCAGAGCTAGCAATATATAAAAATATTTTACTTGATACAAATGCACATCGAAGAAACTATGATCCTAATAATCAAATCAATGGAAACAGAGGTTATAAATATAAAAAAATAATAAATAAATTGTTTACTACAACTACTCACGTTGGTAAGGGTTTAATGGAGGTAAATCTTAATAAACCGAACTATATATACTGGGATAATCCTAATGAAATTGTAGACCGATTGAGGCTGTTAATAGCATCACAACATGCTGGTAACAATAATCATTCTAATGAAATAATATCTATAATCGAAGAACTAAGGGAAGCAAATATAATTGAATAACTTTTAAATAAATAAATAAATAAAAAAAATTATGACTGTTGACAAATTTGGTCATTACTATAATCAAAAATATATAGGAGATATAACAAGAAACAACATTTCAAAAAAATTCGGTATCAAACTCAACGTAAATAATATTGATATAGAGAATAAAAGAATTTTAAATTTGTCACCTCCAATGAATGGGACAGATGCTGTTAACAAAAATTATGTGAATATACAAATGACCCATATGCAAGAACATTTAAAAAGGGGTATAAACAAAGAAGTTTTAATTGTAAGAAATGAAATAAAGGATTTAAATAAGAAAATTTCTGATATATATAGTGCAATGATTCATCACAACAAACTTTCATCACAACAACAACAACAACAACAACATAATGGAAAAAAGAACGATAATAAATGAACTACATTCTAGAGCACGCAAAAATTTCTTAAGACGGAAAGTAATAACAAAGGGAATTGATGATCTTTGGCAAGCAGATTTAGTAGAAATGGGTAACTATTCCATTATAAACAACGGATACAAATATATGCTAACAGTTATTGATACATTTTCAAAATATGCTTGGGCTGCAGCAATTAAAGCAAAAACCGCAAATGAAGTTTCCAAAGCTTTCCGGGAAATACTAAGTAAGGGGCGAATACCTAAAAATTTACAAACAGATGACGGAAAAGAATTTTTTAATAAGGAGTTTGGTTTACTAATGCGTAAATATTCAATTAATCATTACTCTACTTATAGTGTAATGAAAGCTTCAATTGTTGAACGCTTTAATCGAACACTAAAAGGTATGATGTGGAGAGAATTTAGTTATAATGGAACATTTCACTGGATTGATATTTATAAAAAACTAGTTGATCAATATAACAGAAAAACTCATAGTAAAATTAAAATGGCGCCTATTGATGTAAAACGTGAACATGAACAACATCTACTGAAAACTGCATTTAGCAGTTTAAAAATGTTTAAATCATCAAGGTTTAAGGTTGGGGACTATGTTCGCATAAGTAAATATAAACATATATTTGAAAAAGGTTATACACCAAATTGGACTACAGAAATATTTAAAATAAAATCGATACAGAACACCTACCCAATAACATTTTTACTTGAAGACTATCAAGGAAATCCTATAAAAGGCGCATTTTACAAGGAAGAAATACGTCGTACACGTTATCCTAATACATTTCTGGTGGAAAAAATTTTAAAAGAAAAAGGTGATAAAGCGTATGTTAAATGGTTAGGTTTTCCAAACCAACATAATTCTTGGATAAGTAAAAATGAAATATTATAAGAAAACAAATACAAAAAAAAAAGTTTTTCTAATAAATGTATAAATTTAATAAAACAAAAAAACTCAAGCATTTTCATTTCATTTACAATTTACCATTCAGGATGTCAATTACTTTAGCTTTAAGTGGAAATTCATCAATCCTAACGGCAAATTATTTCCCACCAATAGATCTAAAAGATGACTATGAATGTTCTCTAGTTGATTTTCATTCATATAACTCTATTCCTAATGTAGATTATGATAATAATTTATTTCATATAGGAGATAAAATAATTGAAATTCCTATTGGATCATACGAGTTACAAGATATTGTTGATTATATAGTTGGGCAGTATAAAGCAGAAAATTATAATAAATCTATTCTCATTAAAGCTAATAATAATACTTTACAAATTGAAATAACTTCATCCCACGATGCAATTTTATTTAATCGAAAACGATCCATTGGTACGCTGTTAGGTTTTAGTGAAGAAATTTTAAAGGCTGGTATGAAACATATATCAAATCAACCTGTAAATATATTAAAAGTGAATGCTATACAAATTCAGTGTAACATCATAACAGGAGCATATATGAATAATTCTCCCGCACATATACTACACGAGTTCGCATTAGACGTACCACCAGGCTATAAATTAGATGTTATTGCTAATAACCTAATTTATTTACCAGTAAACGTCAAAGAAATAACATATCTCAAAATTTGGATTGTTGACCAAGAAAATCGTGCAGTTAATTTCAGAGGAGAAGAAATAACACTTAGATTACATCTAAGACCCAGAAAAAAATGATAATTTACAATAAAACTAAGCACATTAAAGTTAATAGGGTCATTCCTACTAATCATATTAAAGCTATAAGACCATCATTATCGAAAGAAAACACCACCTTTTTAAAATTGCTTAAGTTAAAAATAAAGAAAAATGTCTGATATACTCAATGTCATTGAAAAACCGTATTCTGATGAAAATATAATAAAAAAAGATTATCACAGCTATGTGCCCTATATTCAATCATTTAAAAACAATGATGAAATTCGAATTACACTACAAAATCAAGACTTATATGTTCTTCCGTCTGAAAGCTACTTATATATAGAAGGAAACATAAAAAACACTAAAGGTGAAGAAGCGTCAGAAAATACTAGATTGAGGAATAATTGTGTTGCATACTTATTTGATGAAATACGGTATGAGATTAATGGTGTTGAAATTGATCGTACTCGATACTTGGGAATATCCAGTACAATTAAGAATTATGTCTCACTAAATGAATTTGAAAGCAATATGATGAGAAATGCAGGGTGGAATATTTCTGAAGACCTGTCAATGCGAAAATTTAATTTTTATATTCCCCTTAAACTACTATTGGGATTTGCTGAGGATTTCAATAAAATAATTTTAAATAGTAAACATGAACTTATTCTTTTACGAAGTTCAAATGATGATAAGGCGTATTACTCTACAGATGCTAATGAAAAATTAAGTTTATCGATTAAAAACATAACATGGAGAATACCACATATTCACCTATCAGATACACGAAAAATACAAATAATGAAGATTATAAAGGAGGGTGTTTCATTACCCATAGCATTTCGCAGTTGGGACTGTTATTTTAATCCAACATTTTCCGGAGGCAGAAATCACAACTGGAATATTAAACTATCAGTGAATAGAGAAAGGCCAAGATTTCTTTTATTCGTATTAGAAAACGATAATAAATATATACATTCAGATTTGAAAAATGTTAAAGTGCATTTAAATTCAGAATCGTATCCATATGATGATTTAAATTTAAAATTTGAGGAGAATCGATACGCTATTTTGTATGATATGTATGCTAAGTTTCAACAAAATTACTATATGAGAGAAGCACAACCTCTTCTTTCATGTGAGAAATTTAAAAATATTCCAATTGCAGTAGTTGATGTTAGTTATCAAAATGAAATTGTTAAAAATGGGCCTATCGATGTGAAAATTGAGTTCGAGACAAGTAGTCCAGTATCAAAAAATACAAATGCTTATTGTTTAATCCTACACGATCGTATGATGGAGTACACACCTTTAACTGGAATTGTTCGAAAAGTTATATAATCTATTTTAAAATACATTCTAATACTTACTTTTTTTTTCATTTAATTTCTATTAAATAAAGAATAAAACTGTTGGTTTTTTTTTAAATAAATTTTGGTTTTTTTTTATTTTATGTGTATATAGGTGTATATATTTACATATATTTACATTTACATATTCTATACTAATTATTTAGTGACTCAATATCACTAATTAACCTACTTAATTCTAAATCACCATTATCAGTATCTAACTGATAATGGTGCCATGCAAGTGTATTAATCTCATCATTTCTTATTTTACGTTTACTATCAATAAAATTTAAAGCTATTTTATTAACTCTATTTGTTAGTATTGTGTGTAACTTAGATGTGAATGTGTACATACATGCCCCTACTGATTTCTTATTAAATAAGACATGTTTATAATGATCTATAGTATAATTGTCTACCACGCATTTTTTAACCCCCTTAGCTTTTTTAACATCTTTATCATCTTCAACTGTGAAAGAATAAACTTTGGGTCCTAAGCCTACATATTCAGTGATGAATTTACCTTCAGTTTCATCTTTCATCATTCCAAGTACTTTTTTATTTAATTGAGGAAAGTTAAATGGATTATTTTGTGAATATGCTGATGTGTCAAAGAGTGTTTTTAAATCTCCTCTTATATCATCATAGAAATCATCAGTTTTAATTGAGTAAATAAAAGAGTCAGTGTCCATATAATTGAGATTTATATTATCTCCGAATTTAGGTTTCATATACTCATAATGGAAATCATACATTTTCCATTTTGATAGATCAAGTACACAAAAGCCTAAATAAATGGGTTTATTGTAATATGTCAAAGTTTTGTTCATTTGTACAGCCCATAATTTATCAGTAAACTGTGAAATACTGTGAAAATTTGGTTTTGCTATAAGTTCACCTACACCCAATTTATTGCGATTAGTACGACCCCATTCACTAACCAACCGAACGTCTTTTCTCTTATCGACATTTTCCATGGTTTTACCATACACAGCATTATTGAGCAATTTATAGAAATCTTTTTCAAATTGATTCTTAGCTTCTGTTCTATGTGTCGTATTTAAATCTATGTATGTCTTTAACCACGGCTTTTGATTAAATTTCAGAATTCGGTGAACTTTTTCCAAAACCAATCCATTATTTAAACATTGCTCTAATGTTTTATAATGTATGACATATTTCTTTTTGTTAGATAGATCAGCAATTAATTTTTCATATTTACTTCCACCAATTATTTTGTTTTCCACACAGAATGGCAGGTCATTATGATAATCATGACAGCTAGACGGGTATGATAAATCGACTTCATAAATATAACCAACATCTGAGTTATGTGGAATATTTTTGGGGTGAATGAAGTCATTTGTCCAACTGAAGCCTCCATATGGTAGTGACTCTGACATTGCCCAACCATAAAGATTATTTGCGTCTAAATATAAAATGTATTCGGAGGGTTTTGTAGGATCATAATCATTAAGATATTTATGATTCGCCTTACTATACCTCTTACTACATTGTGAAAGACCACCACGAATTCCTCGTTTAATAAAATTATACATTTCTAGATCTGTTAATAATTCTAGCTCAATTCTTGTATATTTTAACATTGCATCCCAAGAAAGCCCTGGGATGGTATAATAATGTGGAGGATCTAGGTTATAAATCTTCTTACAGAGCTTTCTGAAGTTTTCAAATATATCTGTAAGTAACAACACGTCAGTTTTTAAATACAGCTCCATGTAATCCTTAATAGTCTCGCAATCAAATTTTGTCCATATATTTTGTGCTAGCAAATAATCTTCTTCTGAACATTTTTTATCATTTAACCTACTATAAAATGCTTCAATTGGTGGGAGTTTCTTTTCATTTAATTTTTCAAATGAATTTAAATATTCATAAGGAAAAACACCCTTTCGCTTCATAAGAGAAAACTTCTCAGCATCTGGAAAATATTTTCTAACTGCATTTAAATCTTGATCATTGAGGTTACTAGCTAATGATTCCAAACCAGATGCCATAAATCTTAAAGAGTCTAAAAATCTAAGCTCAATTTTTTTTCCAGTTTTATAAACTCGCACCTTTTCAAGTTGTTTTGAAATAATATGCTGAGGAATATTTTGCTTCACTTTTCTTATATACAACTCATTTATATAATCATCAATTTCTTCATCAGTATATACCCGAACAGTATGCGACAAAGAAATGTATAATTCTTTATTTATTGGAATTACATTTGTCTCCCCTTTAATACTAAGTAATTCTTTAATAAATAAGTGACAGTCATATTTCGAAAAATTATGGAAAAATATAGGAATAAAATTTGGAATTTTAAAATTTAAATTACACGAATTATGTGCAGCCCCTCTATATTTTCCTGATAAGTGGCAGTGATCTCTCACAGCTAGTTCATCGCCTAGTGCTAAACCGCAAATATGACAGTTAATAGAGTTTAAAAATTGTTCTTCTTCTAAGGGGGTTAATGAATGCATGGGGACAATTTTTTCATAATACTTCTTATACATTTGTCTACATTCATTTATTAAATTATTTACAAAATGTTGCCCTACATTAACACTACTACTACTACTACTACTAAACATTTTAAACTTATCTAAATTTTCATTAAAATTACACTTAATATTAAAACCATATGCACATGGAACATGTTTTTTTGTAAATCTACTATTTTCATTAATACTACTTACAT
Source organism: Pollenia amentaria (assembly GCA_943735925.1). Taxonomy (NCBI): domain Eukaryota; kingdom Metazoa; phylum Arthropoda; class Insecta; order Diptera; family Polleniidae; genus Pollenia; species Pollenia amentaria. Next base: position 188,468,637 of record OX031008.1, on the reverse strand, counting down.
CTACTTCCTCGAGAACGCATTCAAAATCCGCATACACAGTGAACGGGAGATTCATTTGTCGCTCACGATGGGAAAACTTTATGATGGATTTGTCTCCCTCCGGCATCTTGGGAATGCACTCTCCACATTCTTTTTCTTTGTGAAAAATCATTTTTTCCGGTATATCTGTGTGGTAAAGGCATGCGTTGCAAAATATAATTCTTCCATTATGCGCAGATATTTGACTTGAAAGTAGTCTAAAAAAGAAATAAATTTATTAAATTGAATAGATTTTTTTTTTTAAAAAATTTTATATAAGTTTTTGATAACTACCTTGAAATATTGTTTATTAGAATGTAGTGCATTTTATCACCACATTCGTCTTCCAGCAGCATAAGGTTTATATGCATATTTTTTTCCTTTTTGGTAATGTAGTATGGTCCAATAACAGCCTTGGATTTCCTATCAAACCCGAACACATTTACACTTATATCAGTATTATTTCTTTCAAATACTTTAATATCTTTCACATCAGTAGGAAATTGCATTGATGTGAAATTAAGTGTTCTACCGCAATCAAGCTTAATATTATTGTCAGCAATATTTGGTATATTGTAAATTGTCTGCCTATGTGTATTAATATTATCACCATTATAAAATGCTGCTATTACACTCCATTTAAAGCAAAATACATCATTGTTTTGAATGTTGACACAAGCTTTCTTCCTCGCCAGCTCTACGGGTGTAGGTATATATTGGGATCCTGATAATGGTGATGCTTTATTTATGTTTATTTCCAGCCATTTAATTTGGATAAGCGTCCAACCAGAATCTCTTTCTTGAAACTCAGACATCTTCGCCTTAATCTTTTCAAATTGAAGTGTGAGAGCTGAGCCAATATTGTCTGCCCTTGATAAGCGTATCATTTCCGTATTGTGGTACATATCAGTTTCTGGTTTAAGAGGATGTGCTGGTAGCTTATATCGAGCTGTCAATTCCAAATTAAATTTCACAATTATGTGCTCAGCCAGACAATTATTTAATAATTTCTGAACATACATTTGACCCTCTTTCAAATATTCATTTACATTCAAATTCAAATCTCCTTTCGGGAAACGGTACGTCAAAAGTCGAGATTTAAATGAATTTTTTATCAATTGAATCCGGTTTCCAATTCTCTCCTGTACATTTTTCTTGTGTTCGGGTTGGGAGCAATGAATAAACCACTGTTGTGGTTGAATTTTAACATTACAATCCTCACACATAATAAAAGATTCTGAACATGACTCAGGCTTTTGTTGTTTAAATGGTATATTTGATTGTAACATCGATAGACGCTTCCTAGATGCATCCGATGTTGAAGGATGTTCATCCATTTCTTCTACTTGTTGTTGTTGTTGCTCTTGTTGATGTTGTTGTTGTTGTTGTTGTTGTTGCTGTTGTTGTTGTTGTTGTTGTTGGTGCTGTTTTTGTTGCTGTTGTTGCTGTTGAAGGAAATCTAGATGGATTTCCATATGTTTTTTCCTCTCCATTGATGTCAGGGATATATGATTGCACACATCACATGGCACATGAATTTGAATATGTTTTTTTAATTTTTGTTTCTTTTTATATTGGTTTTGGCAAATTTCACAAATTAGTACACTAGCCATTATTATTATTTTAAAATATTAATTTCTTTTTTTTATTTTCACAAAAAAAACAAACTTTCTTAAGCAAGTCTACTTTAGAAACTAATGAATAGAATATATTTAAAACCTTTTATATACTTTCAAATATCTATACAATCGTAAATTTACTTATCAACAAATAAAATGCCAGACTGTCTCTGTATATCTGTCTGTCTGACTAACTTTCCTTTTCCCCCTTTTTATCTTCTCTTTTCTTTTAAAAAATCATAAATAAATACTTTGAATTTTTCTTCCACCCAAATAAAAATTTAAATAGAAACACCAATTGCATCTATACAATTTTTTTTTTTTAATAACTAAATAAAATCATAATTTATAGATACTTTGAATTTATTCTTCAACCCCAAATAAAATTGAAAAACCATTTGCTGTTACGAAGCCAGTCTGTCTGTATGTCTGTCTATTATAATATTTTCGTCGATCACCCAAACAAACAAAATAACAACAACCCTCCATCTGGTTACCCATAAACACACACACAACAAAAAGGACTTTTATCAGAAATGTGTATTTTCTCCCAACAATCCACAAAAACACACACAAAAATAAAAAAAAAATATTTTTCCAATTTCTTCCTCAAGGTCTGTCTGTGTATCTATCTATCTATATTCAAGACACACTCCAATACAATACCCTTATCATCTCACACCCCATAAATTATTAATTTTAATATCATAAAAAAAAATAAAAAAATGCGCTTATCAGCTTTGTGTGTTTCCTCAACAAAAATTTTTTCTTCACATAATTCAAGAAAATAAAAAGATAGAATTATCAACAATATTTTCCAATTGCTTCTACAAGGTCTGTATGTCTATCTATCTACATATCTCTATGTCTGTCTGGCTGTCTGTCTATCGATCACAACAAAAGAAAGGCTTCAACAATGCACCCACCACTTGTGCCTATAAAATTTAACGACTTTTTTTTATTACTTTGTTTTTGAAAATTTTTTTTTTTTTAAAAATTTGACCTTTTTTAACACGTGTTCATTTTAATGGCTTTTGGATAATTTTAATGGCTTTTTAATGGCTTTGGAAAAATTTTAATGGCTTTTGGATAATTTTAATGGCTTTTGGATAATTTTAATGGCTTTTGGGTAATTTTAATGGCTTTTGGGTAATTTTAATGGCTTTTTAATGGCTTTTGGGTGATTTTAATGGCTTTTTGGGTAAATTTGAAGTAGAACTCTCATTATACATATACTATAGTCGTCAAATGTTGAGGAAAAAATCGCCATAGTAAAATAGCACTAACATTTAATAAGTTTTAAATATTTAATGCCGTATTCATAAAAAATAAAATAGATTTCAAATGTATTTTAAAACTAGATTTCAATACAAATTTTCCTTAAAATATATTTCAAATCCAATTTATTTTTTTATGAATACGGCAGTTATTGTTTACTTTTTGAGTTTCCGTTTTTTATAAAATTAAAATATATTATAAAAAAAAAATGAAAAAAAAAATTCTCGCTTTCATTAAATTTCTTTAAGTTAAAAAAAGCCAACTCTATAATGTTTTCTACCAATAGCAATGAATCAAATTTTTTGCTATATACGAAAAGGCTACAAATGTTTGAGAATGTAGAACTGGAGACCTTATTTTATTCGTATCAAGAATTATTTGAGTAACACAAACAAACATTTTTCAAAATTATTGGCATTCGATAAAAAGTAAGAAAATTAAATATCACATTAACTATAACCAAGCGGTGTCGAGCACTTATTTTTCACGTAGAAAAATCCTGTTAAAGAGCTTAAAAATCAGATTTAAAAAATACATCTAATAAAACATTACCAACGGGCAAATTGAACTCCAAAAATGATGCATCGCGCTTAAACAAAACGTACACGTAGATAAAAAAATGTTTCAATATGGTCCCCTCAAGAAAAATATTTTTAAAGAAAATTTTAAACATATGTAATTTAAACATATATAATTTAACCATATTATTGTCAGCGGCAATCATATTATGGTTAAATTGGTCCATCTTCACGAAACCACAACCATATTAGGGGTGCCTCTAAAAATGCTATGGTAATTAAACTTATAATGTGAACGCCAAATCGCAAAATCACCTGTAAATAGGTTTACTGCTCAAACCGAGTTTTAACTTTGGGTGTGAAAATATTATTAAGCTGTTTGCAAGTAATAAAAATTTTTTTTCAATTCGGAATAAAATTTAAAAATTCGAAGATTAAATTGCAGCTATTGGAGTTTAAGAAAGAAAAAAAAAATTTAACGTTAAGCTCAAATTAAATTGAAATTTCCTCAAAACAAATTAAAAACTTTTACTGCCTAGCCCAAAATGTCGAAAAGAACATTTCTTTCGTATATTTATATTGAAACCAAAAACAAATTTGAGTGTTTTATTATTGTTTTCAATATTTAAATGCGAAAGAAATGTTCTTGTCGACATTGTGGGCGTAGCAGTTAAAGTGTAATTAAAAACATTACCCAACCAGCAAACTAGTCCGACGTCTTCCAGATATCTGAGAAAAAAGTTAACAAAGAAGTCGAAATCGTATACAAAGTCTGTCAGACACTGCAGAGTGTTGCCAAAATTTGGTCACCAAAAATTTCTTAATTTACGGAAAAAATGGCTAAAATTCATTTTTTTAATAAAAACATTAAAATTCAATAACAAAACAAAAAAAATTCATTAACTGCTTGGCCCACAATGTCGAGAAGAACATTTCTTTCGTGTATTAATATTGAAAACTAAAACAAATTTTAGTTTTTTATTATTGTTTTCAATATAAATTGCGAAAGAAATGTTATTATCGACATTGTGGACCTGGCAGTGAAAATTTTTTACAATGAAATTGTAAATTGAGATCAATTTGCAACTTAAAAATTAACGAAAATTAAATATGTTTTTAGCATTTAAAAAATTAAATCGTCGATAAATTGGATGTCGTTATTGTTCTTCACATTTTAATATTTCGAAGGTAAATCATCAATCATTATCATGAGAACAGTTACCCAAACTTTTCAGTCCAAATCTCAAAAAAAAAAAAAAAAAAAAAAAACAAAAAAATTAAAAAAGGTAAAAAATATATTATTGTTACTAGCTGACCCGGTCCGCGTTGCTGGCCCCGAAATTTACGGCCCTTAAATAAAAATCCATGAAACCGCATTCTCTGGCAAAATTTCATGTCAAACTGCATGTAAAACATCGTTCATCTCCAGTTCTGTTTCATCATTATTATATTATAAATTAAAATGTTGTTCATATACATATGTTTGATTTACATTTGATTTGAAAATACATATGGTTGTATGTATGTATATATATGCTGTGAATCTTACGAAAAAAGTGAGCGTAAAAGTGGGCGGGGCAACATTTTCTTTCCGCAAAACCTAAGTTAGACCATGGCGATCATTTTAAAGAAAAAATCGTCCAAATCGGTCAAGCCGTTCTCCAGTTATGCGCTTAATAGAAAAAGTGGGCGTAAAAGTAGGCGTGGTAAATTTTTCTTTCGATGAAAACTTAAAATTGATTAATACGAACATTTGAAAGAAAAATTAGTCAACTCGATGGAGCCGTTTTCTGATTTTAGGTAAATCGAAAAAAGTGGGCGGGGCAAAATTTTCTTTCCTTAAAAACCTAAGTTGGACCATGGCGATCATTTTAAAGAAAAAATCGTTCAAATCGGTCAAGCCGTTCTCAAGTTATGGATTTTGCCTCGCCCCTCCGCCCCCAGGCAATTAATTTAAATAATAACTATCCTATCATCTAAGTTGGACCAAATTACATATATATGCCAATTTTCATGAATATCAGTTGACTCGTTTTTGAGTTTATTCGAAACATACACAGTGACACGGATTTTTTATATATTAAGATTTTAAAAATATTTCCCTAATTGATAAAATAGAATTAACGGTTGCTAAATGTAACCTATTGCTCAAATTACTTTTAACGATGTTTAATTGACTAAATACCCTTATTACTTCAACATTAGACCATGGAGCGGGGATGTTAAATGGGGTTTAAAAAAATGTACCATTTTTTTTAATTTATTAAAACTATAAAAAAGTACATAAAAACTCAATTGTACACAAAAAAAAAAAAACAAAACATGACTATACATTATATGTATGAATAAAATAAGGTGCATAAAAGTCTTAATTTGCGAACAGACGATGGTCAGATCTTACAATATTGGTAGGCAGGGTTGCTTAAATTGCATTAAAATTGACTAAAAATGTCTTGCAACTGTGTGAACATTGTAAGCTCATTTTTATTTGGCAAACATGTAAAATTAATGTATCCGACAATGGCACCAGAAAAATATTTCTATTGGCAACGCCTGCTTACAATATTGGCTGACTTCCAAAACGTCAATTGCTTTGTATTAGAACAGAGCATAATGTTTGATAACGCATAACGATATAAACAATGCAAACCCTTCCAAGACATCACTGTTAAGTATTAGCAACGCAGAAAAACAGCTATCAGGGCATCGGTTTTAAAATTGATGCTTTGTGACATTTAACATTACATTTGCAAACACTACATGTTTATTTTTTTATTATCCATTGCATCACTTACATTTCTAAACGTTAAAATAAACAAAACACATAGTTGCATTGCTTCGGTACTTTGTACATGTACATGGTTAAAATACAGTAGTAAAACTGTATACAAACTTTGTATTCATACGTTTTGGAAGTCGGCCATTGTAAGATGTGACCACCGTCTGTACGAAGTTTTATAAATATATCAGATCAAAATCAGGCCTTTATTTGTTTAATTACTATTTGGAATTTAATAAACTATTTGGAATTTTTCATCATACGAGCATGAATATGTCGATCTTAACCAATCATTTGTTTGTATTAGACTTGATAATGTTGGCACATGAAATCTGTTTATTTCCTTAGTTTTTATTATATTTTGAAAGAAAAAACTCTTTCCACATTTGCAGACGAATGTGGAATGGATAAAATTTCAAGAAATGTCAGGAAACATATGGATATTGTAAAAGTGGACTAAACGCTCTATACACCACAATACTAGTCGCATATTTAAGTGTCCATTACATTAACGATTTGTTGTACAACATAAATGCAATGAAAAGGACTCATTAATTTGTTTGCTATACTAAAAATTCAAAAAGGGGGAACCATGGCTAATTTTTAAATTGTACCAAATGAGTCACGCTGGTACCACAGTACTTTAGAAGGTCGAAATGTACCAAAAAAAAGTACAATTGTACCAACTTTAACATCCCTGCCATGGAGTGAGTGCAACTTAAAAGTAAATTCCAAAATTTCTTGTTGCCACTTGCACACAATACAATGTTTTTTGACGCTAAGAGATGTTGCTTTGTTGCTTCTTTATTTTTTGGTGAAAACTGACCGTTTATAGCAATTTTTAACATTTGTAAAAGTTGTGATTTAATTAAATGCGTTTTAGTTGTTAAACATTTTTATTTTACTATAAGCAATTTTATAAGTTTTTATAAGAAAATATGAATTAATATTTTCAAAGAAAAAACGGAAAATATGTTTAATTTCTAAAAAAAATGGCCAATGCACGCAGAGAAAAAAATATGTTTAAAAATGGTCACCTCCAACAAAACTATTTTTAAAGAAAATTTTTAAACATATTATGTTTAATTTAACCATTTTATTGTCACCGACATCCATATTATTGTTAAATTGGCCCTCCATCAAGAAGCCACAACCATATTATGGTTGTTTTTAAACATGTTTTGGTTAAATATGACAATTATTAGTTTTTAAATTAACAATAGTATTTTCCTCTTTTCCAAAAGCAACATGCTATGGTTAAAAACCAACCATGCTATTATAAGTATTAAACATATTTTAGTTATTATTAACCAAAATATGTTTGGAGTCAACCATAATATGGTTGGGCTTCTTGATGGAGGACAAATTTAACCATAATATGTTTGTCGGTGAAAAAAGTAATATTGAATTAAACATAATATGTTTAAAATTTTTCTTTTGAAATAGTTATGTTGGAGGTGACCACTTTTAAACATATTCTTTCTCTGTGTGTGGCTAAACTCATTTTTTAATGCCTAAGCAAGGTGAAAAATGGCTTAATCTAGTAACTAAATGGCTAAATTGGTAACATTGGATCTCTGATCCAAAAATGTATGAAGTGGTTGACACGAATTCCGGCAGCCATGCCGTGGGAAATTCTGGTAGATATCTGACAGAAATCTAATAAAAAAGGCATAGAAAATTCTGAAGTCTTAGCCGATATTCCTGTTGTTAGCTAAAAGAATTAATTTTATGGCCAAATAAAAGTATATAACTAAAAATTTTACATATACGTATTATTTGATTTTGTAATCTTTTTTCTTTAAACAATAAAATAAATTGCTGGATGGAAAATCAAAAAATTTAGATATGACGGCGAATATAACGTCCAGCGCACATACACTTATATTGTAAGTTATAAATTAAAAGGAAAAAATAAACAAGAATTTTTAACAAACCCGTTTAAAAATCAAACCTTTGCCGACTAGTGTACACGAGTGAATTCGCCTCCAGGATAAGCATTTTTACCGAGCACAGAGCCCTTAAGAATGAAGTCAGACATTTGCAAGAAATGTCTGATTCAATCAACGCCGGAGTTTTTTGTTGGATGGTTAGAAGCAAAAGCATAAAGTTTTGTTGGGTTGAAAATTTTTTAAAAAATACAATTGCTAACAAATTATTTTTTAATAAATTTTAAGTATTTTTCTATTAACTTTTAATGAATAGTTATAAAAATGTAATTATTTTTCTTAGATTTTCAACTGGAAAAAAACTTAACATTATGATTTAAAGCGGGTTAACCACAATAACAAAATAACGAAAAATTTTATTGCTTATAATGATGATGGTATAACTAAAAAAAAATTAATTAAATAGTAATAACTATTCTAAAAAGCAATTAGTTAAACGATATTTAAAACACAAGCGAAAAAAACACAAAATCGAACAAAGTTCAAGAGCAAAGTTCACCAATCGATCATTAAGAACGTTTTATTATCTATTGCGATTTTTTTATGTTTTAAACTCAACAAACAGTAAAGAACATTTAAAACGAACAGGTTTTTATTTATTTTAATAAAGTTTCTTTTCATCAATGTATGTTAAAGTTAAACTCTGTGTTTTCATTCAATCTAACAAAAAATAACAAACTCAATGAACGAAAGTATCGATAGCTGGGACGACGATAAACAGTTAAACCTAATTGAAGATTAAGAAAAAGTGGGATTTTTAAAACAGCAAATAAAAGATTGATTACTTATATCAATAATACGTGTACAGACATACATACAAAAAATTAGAATCTTGAAGAAATTATGAATTAGCAAAAATTTTAAGAAAAATATTGCAAAAAATTGAGGTTAAACTTAATGATTTCTTGGTTTTGAAATACAGTGACTACAACACAGCAGCAAACTTCAATATTGGGAACACATTAATTTATTTTTTTTTATTTTAATATAAGATTTATTTGCATTTTCTCACAAATCTAGAAAGTAAACATGATGACTTGACATTAAATTAATTAAAGAATTGTTGAGATTTTTTCTTTAAGTTTAGGTTAAAATTTTAATTTATATTTTTGTTTAGAGATAATTTGTTAATTTTGCAAAAAACAAAACTGTTTTTTTTTCTTACCTTTTAAACAAAAAACATAAATTTTCATTGCCACTCATTAAAAACGTGAAGTGCATTTTTTAGAAATACCACCCGCCAGCCAACCAACATCGAAAAAATTTTAAATTTTATTAAAAATTAAATCGCATGGCCAAATTTCTGTGAAGAAAGAAAGAAACAAATAACAGCAGTTAATAAAGATTAGATATAAAAAAAAAAAATACTTGTAAACGGTGTTTTTTTAAGCCCGACAGAACTTGAAAAAATACAAAAAATTAAATTTTATTCAAAAAAAATGTGTTATTTAGAAGATCAATATATGAGTAGGTGAGATGCAAAACTCGTTCGTTACAAAATTAAAAATCGAGATGGCAATTGATTCTCACAGTTCCGTTGGGCGCTTTATAAGATGAAATATACGGATTGTATTAATGTATGTCCTTTTCGAGGTTTTTTTTAAGGACATGTATTAATACAATCAGTATATTTCATCTCAATCAGTATATTTCATCACCCAACGGAACTGTGAGAATCAATTGTCATCTCGCGTTTTAATTTTGTAACGAACGAGTTTTGCATCTCACCTACTCATATGATATTTGGGTAATTCCATGTCAAATCGACCAAGAGCAGGACCCGACCCCTTTTGATTTTAATGAAATTTGGTGTGAAGGTTCCTTTAATCCTGTAAGGAACATATATTAACGAAAAAAAATAAAAAAATTTTTTTTTTCAAAAGTTACGTCACATTCAAAATGTCAAAATTTTGCCGAATTAGCCGAATTAGAATTATTTTTTCAATAACTCAAAAACTACTGCACATACGAAGATGATTTGTATGTCATTTTCAAGAGAATACTTGCGACTGCAAACAATATATAAAATTTTTTTTTTTAATGTAATATCTACAAAGTATTAAATTTTGAAAACGGGCTAAGTCAAAAACCTAATTTTTTTTGAGTGTTTTTTTTTTATATAATTCCTCAAACTGTTCTTTAAAAATTCTGAAACTTTGAAAGAGTTGTTTTTTTTTTCTTTTTTAAGATATAATTTTTTTTATTTTGCAACCTGTCAAAAATAGTTCTAAAATAATTTTTTTTTTTATTATCAAAAAAGTTGTTTTTGCGAATACATAATTTTTTTTATTAAAAGATTTTTTTTATTGTGCTTAATTCCCTTTTTTTATAATTGATAAAAATACTGAAATTTATTGTTGGAGGATAAGCTGTTCCTATGCGCATTTCACTGGTTGCTTAGGCCAGATCATCAGGAAACGTTCTCTTAAATTATTTTGGAAAAAGCCAAAGTTTTCAGCAAACAAAACTACAGAGGGAAAAAGAATTACCTACGTACACTCAAAACCCTCTGTAGTCTTGTTTGATGATAGCTTTGGCCTTTCTAAAATTATTTAAGAGAACGTTTTCTGATGATCTGGCCTAAGCAACCAGTGAAATGCGCATAAGCAACCAGTGAAATGCGCATAGGAACAGCTTTTCCTCCAACAATAAATTTCAGTATTTTTATCAATTATAAAAAAAGGGAATTAAGCACAATACATAAAATCTTTGATTCTAAAATAAATTTTTAATATTGTAATTTTAAGCAATAAGTATTTATTAAATCAGATTTGTATGATCTTAGGTGGTTAAAAAAGTAACGTTATTGATTAAGTTTTTTATGTTTATTTTTTGCATTTTTTGTTGGAGCTTAAGTTTCTCAAGCTTCAAGTTTCTCCTAAAAATTGTTTGTACTTAGAAAAACATTAAATATTTAAATTCTCCCCTTAAATTAGCTTATGCTTAAAAAACTGAGAAGTGAATAGTAGGCATTTTGAATATTACGTAACTTTTGAAAGCCACCAAAAAAAGAGAAAATTATAAAAGTGAAGAAAAAAGTGACTTTGAAATTAAAATAAAGAAAATAAAACCAAAAAAAAAAAAAAAAATGAAAATCCCGCATTTGCCTTCTGCACTTAATAATGGTAGGTTTTGTGTCTGCCTGTGAGCGCTTCGAGAAGACCAGGAAAAAAGAGAATCCCTACCCAGGAACCAGCCACCAGGTAATCCCATTCACCACAACAACACCAGTTAAGTGATTAGTTATCCTTTCACATGTCATTACACCCAAAGAAAAAATATGTTTAAAAATGGTCACCTCCAACAAAACTATTTTAAAAGAAAAATTTTAAACATATAATGTTTAATTTAACTATATTATTGTCACCGACAACAATATTATGGTTAAATGGGGCCCCCATCAAGAAGGCGCAACCATATTATGGTTGCCTCCAAACACGTGTTGGTTAATAATAACTAAAACATGTTTAACACTTATAATAGCATTGTTGGTTTTCAACCATAGCATGTTGCTCTTGGAAAAGAGGAAAATACTATTGTTAATTTATAAACAAATTATTGTCATATTTAACCAAAACATGTTTAAAGACAACCATAATATGGTTGTGGCTTCTTGATGGAGGACCAATTTAACAAAAATATGGTTGTCGGTGACAATAATATGGTTAAATTAAACATAATATGTTTAAACATTTTCTTTAAAAATAGTTTTGTTGGAGGTGACCATTTTTAAACATATTTTTTTCTGCGTGTAGTTATTTGATTTTGTTCTAATGCTATTTTCACAAATCCCAGGACAAGTTCTGTTTAAACAATTGACAATGGGGAGAACACACAATTTCCCGCACGGATAAAACTCTGGGAGACAGTAAAATATAATAACACAACGAAAACAAATTGCTTGACCCACGTGAGCTGTGCCGAATTGTGGCTGGCAATCAAAACTTACCTAACCATAACAGTTCGCCTGAAAGCTAACCCGTTCATAAGTTCTACGAGCTTAAGAAAGCACCCTTTACAAATCAATCAATTTTACTTTACACTGATAGCAAAAATACAATTTGTTTAATACGATATTTGAACTTCCACCAATTGCTGTAGTTGTTATAAAGTTGTTTTTTTTTCTTTTATTTTTTTTTATATTTTTAAAATTACTTGATCTTGAAGTAGAGATAAATAACTTAAATTACAGCAATATTTTTATTATTATATAACAATTTGTATAACAACAAACATTTAATGGACAGGAAATTACAACCAAGCATTGTGTTTTTGTGGTTGTAAGTCTATTTTATATCCTAGGACCTTGGGCCAGTGTATTTAATTAAAATCACAATTCATCAGAAAATGTATACTTTGGATTATTGATTGGTTTTCTTGCGAAGAATAAATGTATTTATTTTTGTTTTGATTTCTTTAATAATATTTTTAATTCATTTTGACTCTTTAAAGTTCTTTCAAACTTTGTTATGTATAAATATTATATGCATTTACTTTCGAAATTTGTAATTGGATTTTAACAAACTTGTAGACAGACAAAAAAGACGTATTATCAGCCATGTTCTGGAAATCGAACTCGAGTGAAATTGAACAAATTTTCTAAACGATCTTGTTTTAAAGGATCATAAAAATATTCCATTTTGTATACGTCATACTTTGAGTACCACTTATATTTATTAGAATTCCTATAAAAATCATGAAAAACTACGGTAATTAAAAAAAGGAAATTACTGAAAATTCTCTTCGATTTCAATTTTATTCGATTTTGATATCAAGAACATGAAATATTTTTAATCGTTGCCGTGGAAAAGGGTTTATTTTAATGTAAATAATTTTTGGTGGCATTTTTTTTTTATTTTTTCAAATTTATTCTATGAGCTAAATTTCAGTTATGTATTTTATAAAGTTTTTTGTTATAGTTCTATTCCTTTAATTCATTCCAAAAGAAAAAAAAAAAAACAAAAACAAAATTTAGGAATAGAACTATTACAAAAAGCTTTATTAAATACATAACTGAAATTTACCTCATAGAACAAATCGAAAAAAGAAAAGAAATGTTAAATATATAAAAAAAAAATTAAAAAATGCTTCTGTTAATGTCAGTTCGAATAAGCAGTGCAAAATTTTGAATTGACGAACCATCTGACGTCAGCTATTCTGCAAGTATTTTATTTGGGGCGGCAAATATACAAATATATATATACACATATACATATACACATATGGGCATGCTCGTAAATGCATCACTACGCTGCTTCAGTGATTTCAAATTTCTCTATTATATATATCAGTGAAGAAGATTTTTTTTCTCAGTATTTATTTATTGAATCTTCATATTTTAAATATGAACTAAAAATAATTAATCAAATCTTATCTTAATACTTTATTTTATGTCCTGCCAGTTCCAGACACAAAAAAATTCGTCATCACGGCTTCGGTTCACATATGTAGGTGTTTGTCGCTCTTCTGATTGGGTGAGTGCTGCAGTGTCTCTTCTCCTTAAACGAGCGTGGCCGCCATAATTTCAAATATTTCGAGCTTGTGCATTTGGGTGCAGCTCAAGCCTTTTTAAATATTTTACTGCATATTTCCTCATCATTGTTTTAACTAATGGCACATTGAGATCCTTGTGAATTTATAAGTTTTTAACATACCAGGAAGCAGCTGTGATGATTCGAAGAAATTTATTTTGGCGCCTTTGAATTTTTTCGATATAAGAAGCCGATATCAGAATACCGTAGCACTAGATTGGCTTTAAGATAGAGTTGTAAAGTAGACGTTTGCAATCGAGACTAAGAACAGAATTTCTTCCAATAAGCCAATTAATTTGAATTGCTTTTAGTTTCATTTGTGTTAATTTAGCTTCTATATGCCATTTCCACGTTAAACGACGATCTAGATGTATACCAAGGTATTTTACATGCGAGTGTTGAGGTATTATTTGATTATTGATTTTAATAGGCGGACAAGTTTCCTGATGCAATGTGAATATTATATGAACGCTTTTTGGCTCGTTGACCTTTATCCTCCATTGTTTTAACCACTTTACCAATTCAAATATATGATCCTGCAAGTAATGCTTCAGACAGTTTTCGTGTACGCTTAGAAAAGCTGTATCATCCGCAAATGTTGAATTTGGGTTGTAGTTTTTTGTTGGCATGTCCGAAGTATAAATTAAGTAAAATGGATGGCCCAGGATGCTGCCTTGTGCGACTCCAGCGGGCAAGAAGTGAAGAAGTTAAGAAGATGTGGACCCAAAAATTGTCAAATACTCCACAAAAAAAAAAAAAAAAAGAAAAAAAAAATAGTCCCACAATTAAAATAATTATAATTATTTTTTATCGACATCAGCGTTGCCATTTGTCAAGATTTCCCTTTTTTGCAAGTTTTTTGAGATGCCAAAAAGATTTTAATTTATTTAAAGTTTTTTCAAGTTTTTTATAAATACATAAAGTTTTTCCAGTTTTTTTTATAAATACATAACTTAAAATTTGTGGTTAATTGGATAAAAATATTAAATGATGTTTTTAGACAATTAAACGTTTTTATATTTTCTCACTCCTTTATTAGTGCAAAAGTGTTTAATTGTGTTTACTCCCTGTAAGTACAACAAGGTCGTTTTTAGACATTGACAGTTTGTAGTTAAGTTTGTAGTGCGGAAGACATTAAAAAAACATGGACAAATATTTAACGAAAAATAATAAGAGTTTAAAATATTCATGCCTATTTTTAAATAAAATTTTTTATATTGTTTTAATCCCGAGAAAAGAAACAAATCAACCGGAGACTCCAAGTTGTTCAACGAAACCTAAGAAAAGGAAACTTTAGAACTACGTAAAAGCATGGGATGACCATATTTTACTGAAAGGATGGATAACGAAAAAAATTCCTAATACACTTTGGTATTTTCTTTTAAAAATTTGGCACTTTTTTTTAAAAATATATGGTTACGCTGATCGGCATTAAAAAAGGTTTGGGTGCGTTCGTAAATGCATCACTGCGGTGCATCAGAAAAGCAAACTTTTTTTAATGCCTATAAAAAAGTAATCATAATTTTTTTTTATTGTGCGACTTTTATTTTTGTGGAGTATTCGACAATTGTTTGGTCCACATCTACTTCATTGATATATATATAAACATTTGAATTCACTGATGCAGCGCAGTGATGCATTTACGAACGTACCCTTTGCTTTTCTGATGCAGCGAAATGATGCATTTACGAACATTCCGTCTAAAAAACAAAATTTTTAATTAACCGAAATAAAATTAAAAGTGAGTTTCAGTTTATATTTCTAAAAATCAGTAGGTAATTTAATGTTGTGAACGATTTTAGTTTATGTCAGATCAAACCAAAAACGAACGTGTGAAAGCAAAAATTATAAACCTTCTGCATTTGTATATTTAACTTCTGACAAAGCCATTGCAAAATACATGACGTGTAAAAGTAGCTTTAGTACAGTATTCCTATTGTGTACGAAGATCACAAACAGAGAAACGTTTTTTTAAGGTATTTACTGCACAAACATTATTAGCGTTTGTGTTTTCCATATTTCTGCCGTTCAGAACACTAAAGTACAGTATATAATGTTTTTTTTTTCGAATTCTGTTTTAATCCAGTAATTTTAATAGGGGTTCGTTGCAAATGCGTTTAACCTTCTGTTTTGGGCCTTAAAGCCACTGTTTGGTGGACTTTATTGATCGGTGGAATCGTTTCACTTCTGAAGCCCCAGTTAGCTGACAGTAACAGTAATGTTGCAAATCAGCTGCTTCATATTGTTGTATGTAAAGCAAATAGAACGATTCTAGTTAGTATTAAGATGTACCATAATCGCAACGTCTAATGCTAGGAACACAACTGGGACGAACGACGAATTTTTGGCCGCGAATATTCGTCGCCAAAAATAAAACATATTGGTGTATATGAAAATACACACAATAATAGCGTCCGGCGAAATTCGTCATACGCGGTGTCTTTGCAATAGATTTATTTCTATTTCATACGCCGGCGAACGACGAACAAATCAGTACTAGGAGACCATATTTGATTTTAGTTTAGAATTATTTTAGTAAATAAAGTTATTTTTACTTTAATAATTGTTTTTTTTTTTTTTTTTTTGTATAATATTTAAAATATATATACAAAGTATTTTGCTATAAAAATAGTTTTTAGTTGTGTTTTTGATTATGTTTAAATTTTTAAGCATTATTTTTTTTAATGGTCACACTATTTCTTTCTCTTTGCACAAACAGCAACCAAATTTCTCAATTATAAAAGCTGCTTGTTATTCGTGGTTATTGTGCTTCATACGACGAATTAACCTAGCGAATTTTTACTGAAAAATTCGTCGTGTTGGGCGAAAATCGTCGTTCGTCCCAGTTGTGTTCCTAGCATAAATCTGTAGAAAATAGATTTCTCTGACTTTTACTGTACGGTGCTCGGTGCTTTGTCCTACAGACAAAAATCAAAAAAAAATTTTGTCTCAAAATGGTATAAAAGATATATGGATCGATAGATAACAACACAGCTCATATACATTTTTTGGAATTGATGTCGTGTGACTCTCCTAGACTCCACCAGAGGTCGCTAAAGCCAGTCAAGTTTCAGAAAGAATAATTGAATAAAAAAATGAATTGAATTGCTTCAAGAAAATAATTCTCAAAAATTAATTTTTTTAAAAAAGAGTTTTAAGTTTTGTTTTTTGAATTTCTTGGTATGTTTAAAATTTGGGAATAATAACATTTTTATTAAAAATATTAAATAAAGTTAGTTTTTATCGTTCAAAAAATATACATTTTTCCAAAAAAATCCAAAAATTACAAAAGTTTGTTTGAACTTTAAAAAAAATCATATGAAATCAGACATTTTTTTATTTCGATTTTTCTTAGCAAATAGTGTTCTAAAAAGAGCCGTGAAAAGATTAGTGCCGGTTTTTGGCGCAACTTAACAAAAAATGCATTTTAAAACAGGTCTAATTTCACAATTTTTTCTTAAATTTTTTCTATTATAGAGCTATTATGTTTAAGTAAAGTTACATGCTATGTGAAAAGCATTAAAATCCTAAATTTGATTAAAGAAATTCTAAAAACGTATTACATGGAAGTCAAATAGTGCACCATGCCCTTAACCCAAGTGCACTAAAATTATGTAATTTTCAGCAGGATGAGGTTTTGTGGTACATCAATCTCAATAAGTTTTTAAGCTTATAGACAAAAAAAAATTGTAAAAAATTTTTCACATTTATTTAACCTACATATGTAGATTATTTGAGTATTATTTGGTTTTTATTTATTTTTATTAAAAAAAAAATTCCTCCACTTATTGACGGTAACATGTTTATAAATATAGCCAAATGTTTTCATATTTTACAATTTAGTGCTTCACGGGAAAACGCATACAATTTTTTAATTTTTAGAATTTTTTCGCATTCCTTTATGGGAGCTAGGACCATTAATGGACCACCATAAAAATTGATAATTACCTTTGCTTTTATAAAAAACTGTTCAAATTTATTTAAATGCGATTAATTATTAGTCTGTTACATTCGTTAAAGTCCAACTCCGGGAGGACATTTGTACGGAGGCTAGATGAAATCATGAACCGATTATAACCAAATTTAGCAGGGTTTGTCCTTGGGCCCAAATAGTACAGTGCATTACATATCATGTTAAAAGATGCGACCTGTACTTTGATTAAAAAATTTTAATGGACAGACGGACGGACAAATAGATTGAGACGGAAAGACATTAATAGAAAGAATAGATTGAGCTTATTCAACTCAAAAAAATACTTAGCAAATACAAATAAATATACAAAGTGTCATTACAATCAGATCATTTTTGCAAAAATTATAAGAGTTTTTATAATTAAGGATATATGGCAGGACCTAGAGTCCTTGCTGTAATCACTACTAAAATTAACAGAAAGATTGTAAGCTAAGTACGTATAACAAATACGGATTTTCATGATTTTTTGATCAATTATGTAGCCAATATTAAAAATTATATTTTTGGCATATATGGGAGTTAGGCGAGTCTTTGCTCCGATTTTTTCAAAAAATTAAATTTTTCTTAACTGAGATATTTTTTTTGTCCCATCGTTATATGGGGACAAAGCACTTTGCAGTGTTACATTACTGTTACTGTCTTAGATCTACAGATCTAATCTTTCTGTTTATCATAAAAAGACTAATAAAAATTAGTGAAAATTTGTTTTGATAATGGCAGTTCTGTTTGGGAATGCATTATTTTGAATAGTCCAGTAACAATCGAAATATTTCAATAGTTAGGAAAATAACAGATTGCTTAAGGTGAACAAAAAACGTGCGATTATTTCTAAAATCAAGCTGAAGGTATTACAAAAACACAACTTTTTATTTGCTTTTAATTATTCAATATCTCAAAACATTTTGTTTTATTTACATATTTAGTTTTAGTAACAGAAATTTATCTTGTTTTACAGATTTCCGTTATCTCGGACACATTCTTTCATGTAATTAACTTTTGTAATAATGATTAACAAAATAAAAAAATAAAATTTAGATATTTTCGGTAAACTTAAAAAAAGATTTTTGTAACAAATATTATAAGTTATTGAATTCCCTTCTAAGCCAGTCTACTAAAGTTTCATTATTATTAAACATCTTACGTTATTTCACTGAATCTGAAATATGGCCACAGGTGAAACTGTTTAAACAAAGATAAAAAAAACACAAACAAAAACATTTATTTTATTTTTATTAGGGCTTTCATTCGGTTAACCGTTAATCTGTTAACAGATTAATTACTAACCGATTAGCTGATCGGTTAATTTAAAATTGGCTATTTTCGATTAACTAAAAAACCGGTTAATTTCAGTCGATTAACCGATGTAAAAAAATTTTTTGTTGTATTAAAGGATATTTTTTGTGTTTTTTATTAATTGTTTCGTCTCATATACAAAATGTTTGTGTTTAGAAAATAATCTTTCATACAAACAAAGAAGGTGTTCAGTGATTTTAATTTTAAATATATAAGTGTTTGCTGCCAACAGCTTTCCCAACAGACCAAAACAGATTAAAATGTAAATAAGTTGTAGAATAAGCTTACATAAGAGATTTCCCACAACATGACAACAAATATAATTTCAAATGACTTATTCTCGCTATAGTTTTGTAAGTGTTTTTGAGAATGATGTCCCTTCATTTGACGCGTGCCTAAATTTTGTATTAATTTCTCAAAGTTTTCAGTCTTTGTGTTTTGTTCAAAGAGTGAAGTGTTTTAAAGTGCTTAAACAGTGCACAATTTCAAAAAAAGTAATTAAATATTATATTAATAACTTTTTTTGTGAATATGCTATATAAATTTAAACAGAGTGTCCGTAAAGAATGTAATCTTATAAATGTTTATATTTATTCAAGCTCTAGGTCCTTTTAATATATATTTTTTATTCTCAATATTTCGCTAACCTTTGGTTAGCATCGTCAGGAAATTAAATATAATTCCCAAATATAATAACCAAAGGTTAGCGAAATATTGAGAATAAAAAATATATATTAAAAGGACCTAGAGCTTGAATAAATATAAACATTTATTAAATTAAATAAGGTCAAATAAAAAACTGAATATAAATGTAATCTTATTATAGATTAGAAAAGTATTTTTCTGTAAGTAAAAACCTGGAAAATTGGACTTACCTGGTAAGTTAGCAAGTAATGTTGGAGACATATAAACACTACTTATTTTTCGGCTGAATAACTACTTATTTTTGTTCTAGTTGTCCAGTACTTACAATACACTTACTAGTAGCCAAAAATATCTAGTTATTATTTAACTACCAGTAAGTTGAATTGTAAGTAAAGCGTGATCCATTTCGAGGTTCCCTACTGTTTTAAAGAAAAAAAATACAGAAAATTCAAATTTAATGGGGAATGTTTATTATCATTTGAAAGAACATTCTTTGGCATTTACTTTTTGAAAATTATGTCAATCAAATGTTGGCCGTTGCTACGTCCCAGATGGTCCATCCGTTAAGTCCAATTTTCAATGACTCGTTCGAGCATTCCGACTGGTAACTGGCGAATGACACGCGTGATGTGTTCCTCCAAGGCCTGAATCGAAGCGGGTTTGTCCGCATAAACTTTAGACTTTACATATCCCCACAGGAAAAAGTCTAACGGTGTGATATCACACGTTCTTGGTGGCTAATCGACCGGCCCAAAACGTAAAATTATGAGCTCACCGAAGTGTTCTCTCAATAAATCCATTGATTGATGCGATGTGTGGGAAGTGAACCCGTCTTGCTGAAACCAAATGTCTCCGAAATCACCAGCTTCAATTTCAGTCATCAAATAATCTGTTATCATGGCACGATAACGATCCGATTTGCTGCGAACGGCGCCGAATCGACTCTCCACGGTTTTTGTGTACACTCTCAGCTACGGCCGCTATATTTTCTTCACAGCGTGCTGGACGCTGTCTATTCGGTCGAATATTATTCAATAATGAATGCTGGGTCTCAAAATGGATGATGGTGTTGCGAATAGTACGCTCAGTAGCACGATTATGTTGACCATAAGTTGAGCGAAGTGCACGAAACACATTCCTCACAGAACGTGAATTTTCGTAATAAAGTTGAACGATTTGTAAACGTTGTTCAGGCGTAAGTCCTTCCATTATGAAACAATACTAAACAAAAATAACATGACAGCATGACACGACTCACACATGATCTGTCAAAAAAAGGCTATTGAAAAAAGTATCTCTACTTGAATCACCCAGTATACTTGTAAGTATATTACTTACAATATACTTACACGAAGCCAAAAAATAACCGGGTTTTCTTAGTTAGTAAGTAAAAAGAAAGTACTCGTATAAACAAAAACAAGAATTTTAATACATCTTAAAACTGTTTATATAGCTAATAAGTAGTTATTGAGCTCGTTACAAGTAAGTAAACATTCAGTACTGAAAGCTACACAACTAATAAGTAGTTATTGAGCTGATTATTAGTAAGCAAATATTCAGTAGTGACATAATAGAAGTTGAGGTCATTACTTGTAAGTACTTATTGAGGCTTCAGAATAATGGCAATTGTAATGACAACTGCTTACCAGGTAAGGTGTGAAATACCTACTACCTATTACCAAAATTCAAAAAGTTTTTCCTGGGATATTATAGACAAGTATTATTATCGCAAGGGATTAGTTTCATTATTAAACAATTTTTATTTCGCCTTTTATAATAGAAATCACAACAGTTTTCTAAGCCTAAGGTTTATTTTAGTTAGCATACTACAAGTTCTTTCGAATTCGATTTGGTTTGTTGGGGTTTGTTTGACGTACTTTTTATATGTATTTGTTTTGTTATCTGTTTTTTCTCATATCAATCTTTTAACAGAAATGACCGAAACAATTAGCAGTTAAAAATTTTAAAAATTTAAACAGGACTCTAATGTCATAATGGAAAATGTTATACATTAAGAGATTTCCAGGAAACTGACTGAGAAATAAGATATTCTGTTTAATGGGTTACTTTCGATTTCTTCAACATCTACGATAAGTGAAAGAATTTTTTCCAAGTCAAGTTTTATCAAAACTAATGAAAGGAATCGCTTAAATTCATACAAAATCCGTTTCATAAACCCTTTATTGACATGCTTTATTTTTAATAACTTAGGCCGTAAACATTTAAACCAAATGATTTTTCTAAGATTATTTAATAAGATCTTAAACTATTGAAATACCCTGCGGGAAATTTGTATCTATTGGGTTTAAAGCACTTGTCACGTGACCAGTGTACACAATATTATAATAAAAAGGAACTAATTGTGATAGCTAAAAACAAGACATATCACTAAACTGGTGATAATGTGTTTAAAGTGCAGTTGGTCCAGAGGAAAGGTTATTGGTAAAATGTGCCATGCGCCTGGATTTTGTGTGGGTAGTGGCTTCTATTTGCTATTCTGCTTCTATTACTTTATATGAAGGGGATCAATCATATTAACATGGTAGTGGCCTAGGACGTGGTTAACTTATATATTTTTGGCCCTTTGTAATGGGCCACATCACACAGTGAAGGCAGTCGAAACTGCCTTGTCTTGGATAATATAAAAATGGTCACCATAAATTAAAATGATTTTTATTAAATTCGTTTTAAATTCATTGAAAAATTATGAAATTGTTGTCATAATTGTTGTACAATTATATTGAGCAAAATTGAATGTGTCCATTTAGGTTATTTCAGTGACCTGTTACAAAGTGTCAAAAAGGTGCCAATTAACCCCCTCGTAGGACATCGCCATGTTGAAGTGACTTGTCACGTGACAAGTTTAGTGTTAGTTCCCTTTCCCGTAGGCGTTTGTTATGTAATTTTTTTTGTTAATAAACTTCAAATAACAACCCTACAAAAAATGAATGGAGTACGTGGTCCAAAGGAGTACTTTTTGGACTACTCTTATATAATGCAGCCATGGAACATTTCATTTTAACAAGAATTTTTAAGGACGTTTGGCAACACTTAAAATGCTTGGTGTTAAATTACAGCTCTGGTAGCCCTTTGCCATTTGTTTATAAAATTTGGTTAGAAATAAATATGCGGGTAAAAAATTATTTAAATTAAAGCACAAAATAAAAGTGAAATACAATATAAAAAGTAAAAAAAAAACTTAAATAAAAAAAAAACTGACATAATTAGATAATTTATCTTCTTTAATTACAGTGGAATAATTATAGTGGAATAGAGTAGCTTCGAAACTAAACCCTATGAATACTCCATGGGGTAGTGAAATAGAGTACATACTTTCGAAACTAACCCCTAAGAGTACACAATGGGGTAGTGAAATAGATGACTTTCAAAACTAGTATTTGTGGGTGCTCTATGGTGTAGCGACTTAGAGTAGTTTTGGGGGTACCCCAATGTAATGCATAGCTGGGTTACGTGTCCAGCCCTAGGACATCGCTTAGGTTAGGTATTGGAGTAGTCCTACTCCCTTATGGAGTAGTCCATACACGCATGTATAGAGTAGTCTCGTTTTTGTAGGGAAATCATTTATGCATTTTTATTTATTGAAATTAATTAATGCATGAAAAAACTTCATTAATCGGTTAACCGATCAATTACAAAATTAACCGTATATTTATTAATCCACCGATTAACCGATTAAAGCAAAAGCCCGATTTAATGAATACCCTAATCTTTATACTTTGATTTTCAACAACTTCACCCAATAATAAAAAGAAACAACATTCTTTTATGTTATTCGATTATATTTTTAAATATTAATAATATTTGTCTTTTTTTAGTCAACTTGAAAAATCGGTGTTACCACTTGTTAATGGTCATTTCTGGTGTTAAAGTATGTGGACGATTGATTTTGAGCATGTTGTTGTATATGTTGATATTGGTTTTCCATTAAAAAATAAATACACACACATACTAATGTCCGTTAAATAAACACTATTGGTATATGTTAAAACATATTAACTTGGCTGACTTCTTATTGTAGTACATATGCATGTATGTATGTGTTGACTTGAATGTTGTCGTGATATTTAGGTTAAGATACCGCTGTGTGCTGTTTCTTTTATGTAAAAATATTCTTATATTTTTAAGACTGGCTGGTTTTTTTCTTAAAATTTTTTTTTTCGGTTGTCAAAAGGTGTTTACATTGAAAAATAGGTAAAGACTCTATTCACTTTTTCTATTTGTTTAAGAATTGTCAGTTATTGTATTTTTATATAGAAGAAAATCAATATTCTTGTAAAGTTCGCTGTTGTTTTTTCAAAGTCATCATAATCAACTAACTGCCAATGAAAAACATCAATAGACCTAATCGTAAATGATAAGCAAATTATACAAAAAAAAATTATTGTAAATTAGTAACTTTTTTGTTAAAAATAGTTGTATTTTTAGATAAAAATTTAAGTTGAGCTTGAGATCTCTTTTTGTATTAAAAAAATGTGTTAATCACTTACACAGGTGCTGATTTGAGTGGTTTGAAAGCATCTAAAACATGTTTGAAATAACCTTTTTATACCATCTCATATTTAACTTCATGAATTAAAACAGAAGTTAAATATTTGTCTATTATTGTATTAAAATTTTTTGTTTTCATATAGAAAACAAAAAGACCTAAAAAGTTTCTAAATTATGAATAAAAGAAAGCAATGTAATCCACTTCACATCTGGAAATGGTTTTATTTTACATAAAATGACCATAATTCTACAAAAATCCGTCATTCTTTCAAAGTTTCTTTAACCAACGGGGCTTTAACTGTAAAATACCATTGTCAGATCTAAGGGCTCACACAGTGAGTCCCAAATAATACCTCGACATTCGCATGTAAAATATCTCGCTATAAATTTAGATCGGCGTTTAACATGGGAATGGCATTTTGAGGCAAAACTAAATCGAATTGGATAAAATTCTGTCTTTAGTCTGGATTGTAAACTGAAAGCCAATTTAGTGCTACGGTATTGGGCGATACGCTTACGAATATTCGAAGCGTCACTATTAAAAATAGTTGGGGGTAGTGCACTAAATATTGATTTAAATCAGCAGTGCACTATCACTAAATAAAACTGCAAATAAATTTGTTTGTACTTTTTTCAAATCTTTAGTGATGATTGCTATTTTTTTTAACTACCACTAAAAAAAATTATTGATATTGCAAATTTTTTTACTATCACTAAACGAAGATTGAATGCAAAAATCTGCACTCAATTCAAATAGTGCAAAATTTGTACTTGCAATCAAAAAAGCTGCATAGAAACAGACTCTCACTAAAATTTAAAAAATTAAATTTTGTATTTGCATGGTTTTTGATTCTTTTTATGATATGCATAAGAAAGGAAATTTAACAACATGCGTATAATTTGTCAATAACGGAATATCTCATGGCTGTAATCATGAAAAAACAAGTGTTTGGTTTGTAAATTTAGTACAAAATTTTAAGTTGCACTCAAATGAGTGAAGAGCAAAAAAATTGCCATAAACTGATTATTGCTTTTTCTTAAATCAAACTATTTGTTTTTTTAATTGCAACATTTTTTAACATCACTATCACTCATGTTTAGTGAGGCTGCTAATTTTCAATTTATCACTCAACAGCAACAAAGTGATTGCAATCATTTTGCACTATCACTAGCTGTGAGTTGAAACTGCAAAGTTAGTGCACTACCCCCATCTATGCTAGTAAATATGTACATTCTGATGAATGTATGTTATTTAAATTCAAGATATTCGTTCAGATTCACGCCCCGGTGTTCGGCGATATAAAAGGTATATATGAAGTTTTAAGGAGATTAAATAATATTTAGAGGTTGCACTAGGGATGCCAGACACACTATTTTAGTAGTAGATTTATTGTTTTTTTTTCAGTTGACCTGTTTTATTCACAACTCGCAAAACAATACGCAAATGTAATGTTTCTAACATTTTAGGTGTGTGGAAAACGGTAGTAAAGTTTTATAGTGAATTAGAATTGTCAAACATTTCTACGCTAATGCCAAAACTTTCAAAATTTCCCCCAGGGCTAGTGAAATGTTATTCAACTACACAGTGTCGAAGTTTTACTTCCATGAGTACTTTGCTACCGTTTCACACACACCCTTTGTAATATTTTTTTACGGTTTTTCGGTTCAGTCTACAAAAAAACAAAGATATTAAGAAAAACTTTGTTAACGTAATTCACATTTGGGAGTTCCAAACGGTATACAATCAAGTCATATTGTCATAATATTTTACAATAGTTTAAAAAAATAGTTGCTGTGTTCCAAACAAAAAAGTTCTAAAATAATAAGACTTTTAATGCTGTGTTTATTTTCAGTTTAATGTCATAAAAACACAGTATACAGTTATTATTTTAAGACATATGACTTCACGACTACCGTTAGAAGTATTTCCCTATATCAGAATATTATAACTGTATAAATTTAACACACCTGAAAAAGACAAAAACCAAAATTTTTGTTGGTTTCCAACACATTTACCTTTTATTTGCTAATTTTCTTTAACAGAAATTTTTTTTAATAAATTTTTTTGAAACTTGTTTTCTTTATTAATTTATTGTATCGTTGTATCGGTTATATGTGTTATAAAAATACATTATACACTTTTGAATTTAAATTCAACATACAATCGATACCACGATACAAGGGGTCCTGTGAATACCCCATATGTTTTTATGGAGTTTTTAGATTAATTTCCAATTTCATCAAATTCATCTACAATCACTATAACTGTCAAAAAACAAAACTATTGTTTACTGGCAGTTATAGTAAGAGTAAATTATAACTGAACTTGTTGAGATTGGCCCTAAACAAATTAAAAATTGTTTGAAATGAGGAAATTCATTTAGAAAACATCAATTTTCCAAAATTCTATAAGATTTTTCCAACAAAGTGTGTCGCGTAAATTGCTTTAAATGCCAAAATGCTTAGAGAAAATAATTTTCTTTTAACGAAGTTCGGTTTTCTATTTTTGTCTGTCTCGATGTTAGTCATTCTTATATGAATTGCAACATTGTTATTGTTTTCCTGTCTTCATATTTGGAAAAAACAAACAGAAAGTTTTTTTTTTTGCTAATTACGTGTATTCCTTATTCCACTTTTAGTTCAGTTTTTTTAATTTAAATTTGAAAAATAATCGGCTTTGGTTTTTAGTAATCATTCATGCCGATTTGTCATATAGATTTCAGTAATTAAATTGTCGGAAATATTTAAATCAAACAAGTTTTAGCAAATTTGTTTATAATAAATATTCAATGGTTCATTAATTGTATCATAATCAAATGTCACAAAATTTTGAAATCCATAAATTGTAATAATTTAAAACGAAAATACTATTTTGTATAAAAATGTCTTTGAACAAGTTTAGTCTAAAGTTTGTTTAAATGAAATTAAAATTGTCTGTTTAAATGCTTGAATGAGTACAGACAGCCATCCGTTAAATTGATTACAACAGACGTGTTCAAAAAATTAGTAAATCTATTTTATTGCTGGTTTAATCGGCATTACAAATGTCATGTAAAACCTCTAACAGCACGAAATGACCTTGAATTTGTGGGCTGGTAATTTTTATTACCGGTAAAAAAATAAAATAAAATCAAAGATTAAATATTTCATGCACAATCAACAAAATAAAAAAAGAGAACAAATTTCATGAGTTAATTAAATTTATTAAAAATATGTTGTAGTAAAAAAGATGATCATCAATGATGTTTTTTTTAACCACCAGGTGATTAAGTTTTTATTTTTATTCCTATTTAAAACTTAGGATTTCCGAATGTGTTTGCCAATAAAAATAAATATAAAAATAAAGACTCAATGACCACTGACTCTGTTTGGTTCGACTGACTGTTTGTAATCGAATAACAAGTCAGTTATTTTTCAAATTTTATTGGTTGTTGTTTGTTTTATTATGATGGTTTATCAAAACATCATCAACTCGATCATTATTATCATCGTTATCATCTATCTATCTCATCGGCCTGTGTGTACTAGTTGTGTGTATGTATTTTGACAGGTACACGGAAAAACAACTTAAGTGTCATTTAGTCGCTGTTGCTGTTGGTTTTTATTTAAATTTAATTTTTTTTTTTACAATTGTATGTTGTTTTAGCTGTTGCAGTGTTAATGAAAATGTATTATTACAACAAGTAGTCATTAATGTAATCGCCCTGGTTATATGGTCTTTAAACAGAATTAAAGCGTTAGGCGATGCAATAATGCGAATCAAATAGATTTTGTATTTAAGCTACTGAAATCAAATGTTTAACAAATTTAGTAAAACCAATTATCTTAAAAGTTTATGTCTACAATTTAAAACTAAAATAGAAGTGGTAATAATCATTCCGTTATGCTTATCGAAACTATTTGCGATAATTTTCTAACTTGGCAATTACAACGTCCGGTGCTTGTTAACCAGGGAGTTTAAAGCTTACATAAAAATATCTAATTTTCTAAATGAACTTGACCTCCTACCTTAAACCCTGTCGCCAAATCGCCTTGATTATGGGTTGCGTGTTGTTAAACCGCCTATTTTTCCAGAGCTACTAGTTTTAATTGAAGTTTGTCATCTCGACGTACGTACATTTAAATTTTTTTTTTTTTTTTTTTTTTTAGCTGGTCTAACATGTTTAAATGAATTTTAAAGCTTGGCTGATTTTTAGTTTATTATTTTTTTAATTTTCTTCCATTTAGTATAATTAAATTGCTTTAAACTCACGCGTGCCACAGGCTTAAAACATACATTTTCGGTTGTTTCCTCTTAAAAAAAAAAAAAACTGATTCACATAAGATGAACAAAATCTACGTTTTGTTAAAACTGCTGTTGTACACAAATTTTGTTTAAACATCATGTTTACTGTCTATATATCTTCTGTAAAAAATTTCCATGTTTTTGTTTTTGTATTAGCTATTTATTTTTTTAACTACCGATCTTCATATAACTTTTTTCTTATTTTAATTCAAAGGGGCCGTTGTAAGGTCAATGACCAAACTAACTTCTATTAACTCTTCTACATTTTCCCATTAATCTGTAGCTTCGTTAAACGCAACCAACAAACGAAGTACCCTTTGAATGTGTTTCTTAACTTACATAACTTATAGCTGAAGTTTTTAACTGGATGATAAATGGCCATAACTGGCAGTATATAAATATACTTTTTATTTGTGAATGTTTTTTTTTTTTTTTTTAAATATAATTTGTGTATTTTAGAATAGCTAAAAATATGCATATACTTTTAAAAAAAGTTTTTGGCGTAACCTTTTGGGAAAAATAACATAAAATGTTGCAACATGTTTGCTAATTAATGGGCCAAGGTTTAACAGCATTTACATATAAAAATTATATGCAGATGTTCTTGGGTAAATTGTTACAAAATCTGTTAGATAAGTTGAAATACTGTTTCCTTTATTTAATTATGTGAATGATTTAAAAGCTTATTTTATAAGCCTTCTCAAGGAAACTTTTTTAATGTAGACAGATTAACCAGTTGATATATTGTAAAATTTATTGTTAGCTGAAATGCAAAATCACGTAACTTAAAAAAATGCGAAATGGTTTGTTTTTTTTTTTTTTTTTTTATTATGATCAATTATGTCCTCTCCAATTTTTACTCCCACATCATGAAAATAAGGCACACAGAAAAACTTAAAAATTGTCTCTTAATCACCAAATTCATAGAATCAAGCAAACAATTTGTTGATTTTACACCAATGACCAAAATGATTATATTGATTACTTAAAATTATAAAAATAGAAAATTTTGCACATTTTTTTTCAATAAATGATATATATCATTTTTATTAAAAAAATTATTAAAACACTTTGCCGTTTCAAACTTCAGGTTTTGACAATTCCCAACAACAATTCTACAAATTTAATGGCCATGTTCTCAATGTATCGAAAGAGTGCCTGCTACTTAATGTCGGCATAAACTTCTTAGACCGATAAACTGATCGTTAACGATTTTGGTTTTCTCAATATACCGACAAAAAACATTGTTTTCAGTTGGCAACACCTCACAAAATACATTTAAAAAGTTGGGAGTCAGCTGATTAAATTTATCTGTACGGCAAATAAATAATTGGCAGATGAGTGCCGGTTAGCTTTGCGATAGAATAGAAGCAAATTAGACATTGAGAAAATCAAATTTCTGTAATGTGCAGTTTTTCGTTGGGAAAAAAGATAATCGGCTAATGAGAAAATGACCATAAGTTATTTAATTTTAAAGCCTGGTACGGTGTTCAGTATATCGTGCGAAATGTTGTCAAACTCAATATAAAACAAATTTCTGTGAAATACAAACGAAAAAATGTTGATAGAGTTGTACTCTATTTATATTATGAAGACCATTCGAAATATTTCTAGCAACATTTTTATTTTCCGTGCGAAAGAAGTGCAGGTAATTTATTTTGCACGGAATTTAAAGCAACAGCCTATAATTTTTTGTAATTTTTTATTTTGTATTTGTGAAGTGGTTTTTATAACGAAAAATGTAGAAATTAACTGCCTGGCCCACAATGTCGACAAGAACATTTCTTTCGTGTATTTATATTAAAAACAAAAACAAATTTTGGTTTATTATTATTGTTTTCAATATAAAAATGCGAAAGAAATGTTCTTGTCGACATTGGGGGCCTGGCAGTAAACTTTATTGTTTTTGATTTTGGAAATTATAAAAATAATATTGTCTTATTTTTTTAATGACAATTAAAAAAAAACATGAATTTTGTATACCTTCGTTAAACAATATTGTATACTAGCAACTAAAAAAACGTTAATTTTTGGAAAATCGCGAGATAGATAATATTGATACATGTAAAAATTTTCGTGTGAAATAATAAATGTTGCTCAACATTTTTCGCAAGTTCCAAGTCTTTATGCACAATGTTCATCAACGACGATCGTGAGAGGTGCAATTGTTGGGCACGACGACGAGCAGCAATATTTTCTGCAGTACGAGCTGTACAAGTATGCAACCGGTAACAGTGTTTCATCCATATTTACTTTCATTTTTACTTAATTTTCTATTTATAAAAATACTTTTTAGTAAAATACATGGGGGATTTGTTTACATATGCAAAACAATGTCGCATACTTTAAAAGATTCGAAACGTCAAATTGTGCAAACTCGCGAAATAGGTAACATTGATACATGTCAAAATTTTCGTGTGAAATAATCAATGTTGCTCAACATTTTCGCAAGTTCGAACACAGTACTATGCTAAAACGAAAAAAAAATCAATTAAGGTTTTTTGTTATTTAATTAATATATTAATTGAAAATTTATTGTTATTAAATCAAAATTTTATTTTTAATTTTTTTTTTAACTAAAAAATTAATTGATTCTATTATCAAATTAATAAAATTGTAATACTTTTCGAACAATTTTTTTAATTGATAAAAAACTACGGAAAATTTTTTAAATTTGTTTTTTTTTTAATTGTTTTTAAAGAAAACCAAAAGACTGATATGCTCAGATTATTCAAAGAATTTGTTTTTTACGATGTGTTAACATTTGAATTTGAAAAAAATATCTGTTTGAATAAATGCACAATTGAACAGCGCAATTTTACGAGACAAAATTTTTTGGGCAAATTTATGAAGTTTGTGTAAATGAATACTCATACAATTTGGGACAGTTCATTTGCCAGGGTGTTAAAATACACATTTTGCACAAATTGCGAGACTTTAAATCGCTATTATGAAAAAAATGTTAGTAACATTTCTCTTTGAGACGTTAAAAAATTATTATTTATATTCCAGAAATGAATAGATCGTTCTATATTTGGCAAATCTGCGACCTTTGAATACCAAAATTGCATTTATTTTTCCATATATAACATATTTTATGTCGACTGTAAAATATTAAAAATGTTAGTTATGTGGTTTGGCATTTCAGCGAACGATATGCACTTAAGAGATTTCTGATAAGATATTCTATTCAAACCCAAGTTTTTTCTTTATTCGATGATAAGGCAAAGCATATTTGTCTATAAAAACAATAATTTTTATTGCTCTTTATTATTAAATGATCTTAATTGTTTTAAAAAAATAACAATTGTATCAAAATTTATTTTCGGGAATACAAAATTTATTGTTAATAAGATTTATCGTTAACGTGCTAAATTCCCAATTTTTATTTTTGATAAAAACACTGAAATTTATTGTTGAGTGAAAGATAAGTTCTACGCGCATTTCGCTGGTTGCTTAGGCCAGCTCATCAGAAAACTTTTTCCAAAGACTTAAGAAAAGCTCAAAATATACAAATAAGACTATAAAGTGAATAAGAATTTTAAACACTCATGTCTTACTTGTAACAATATCAAAGCTTCAATAAAATCACAACAATAAACAGCGATTTTATCTTTGCTTACATTCCCCTAATTTGATTGTGGTTTAATTAAACTGTTGGGTTTTAATTGAAATTTTTGATATTTTTAAAATAGACTTAAGTTCATCAAATTTAATTTTCATTAAATTATTTTTATGAAGAAAAATATTATACACCAGCCATTGAATAACATTTTTTTTTCATAATTTTTTTTCTTGACTGAATGTGGGGGGATTGAAATCGGGTCGAGTTTGCATATGTCAAGAAAAACCACATTCTTATCATCAGAATTCTTTGCAGTTCTACCGTATTCTGTTCTATATTTTTAATGATTTCAAGATGTTTCAAAGATACAATTTAAAATAAATTTTAATCTGTTAGTTTTCAGACTTTTAACATTATTACATTAAACATTAATTTAACTTTTTAATTAATATTAGGTGAATTAATTAATTGTCTTTTTTGTATTATTTTAGGTAAGTCAATATTTGGAAAACTGTGCAAAAAAAATTATAACTCATCAAAGGTAATTAAAATATTTGTAAGATTTTATCGTTCTATTAAGAAGAAAAAGCTATTTGCGTTAATAACTTTTCTGGATTTATATAAACCCTTTGACGCCCCGAAAGTCTTTGGGGGTAGCTTTATTTTTTCAATATATTTGCTTATGTGCAAGTTTAAAGCAAAGCTAAAGTAAGGGACTACAATTTTTTCAATACCAGCGCTTTAAAAGGTTGATCGGACAGTCGCAGTCCCGGTTGATAACGCCAATTATTAAGCCGAATTATTCGCAAAAAATTCTTACTTACCAGCTAGCAATCAACCAGTACTCGAACTCGAAAGAGTATCGGTAACTATGCCAAGAATATTTTTCGGACTCGACCTATTAAACGAGTTCTAGCAGATCTCGACATAAACAAGTCTCCTGGGCCGGATGGTATACTTGCAATGGACTTGAAGCAGTATTTTTCGACGCTAGATCCTGCTTGAGCAAATCTTTTTCGCACTATATTCCATGCCAGGGAATTTTCCGTTTGTTAGAAAGTTACTAATGTAAAGCCAATTCCTAAAGAAGAAGTAGCTTATAACTAGAGTATCCAATTATTTGACTTTTGGTTTTGTTCGAGTAAGGAATTAATCGATTTTTAAATTTTAATATTGCTCGATTAATCAAATAAGAGTTTTAATATGTTCGAATAACTCGAATAATTAAAATAATTTTATCCAATGGAAAAAACATACATGTCTATTTGATATGATACTTTTATTATATTAATAAACAGAAAAAAAAAAACAATAAAACAAAAATATAGTTTAACAATAAACAATAAAATAACAATTCATTTATACCACATATACAGCTTTAAAACCTTAAAATGAAATAAATAATTGAAAAATCAAAAACTCTGCTGCAAAATGTACAGCTAAAAACAAAACAAGGGGCTAAAGAGACCGAAACAAGATTAAGGAAATAAAATAAAAATAAACTATAAACAAAGTAACAACTACTTCGGTTGAACAGACTATAAAATGATCTGAAAGCCAAAGTTTAATACATGCATTAGGTTCAGCAGCAATCGGGGTCGATTAATTTTATTTCAGTGTATAATTTGCAATTATGTCCCGCCTGCTGAACTTAATACGGGAATTCAACATAGGCTTTCATCTCATATTTTTATAAATTATTTTTAATTATTTATTTTATTTTAGACGTTTTTGTCGCGGTATTTTTATGAGAGGTCCAGCCTTTTTAAACAAAATTTTTATTCATAATTCAATTTCACTAATATATTATTCCTGAAAATAAAGTAAAATTGAAATCAATTGAGATTCTTAGTTACTTTTTTTTAAAATCTTCGTATTTTTCCTGATTTTAAGAGAAGTTATGTTTTAGATAAGAACTCAAAGTATGACAAAACTTTTTAAGCTGGATCGTTTTCAAAGTTTGTTCGATTTCAATTTTACTCATATGTAATCGATTTAGCGAACATGGCTGATAACTTTATTTTTCTTCATTTTAAAGCTCTACTCTATAGGTTTGGGTAATTTGTTTCTTTAACGTATTACTCTTTTGCGCCAACAAAAGTTGTGAAGAGAATGTTAAATCACCATCTTGTCAACTATGAGAGGCAGACCTACTGACATTGTTATCGTAAAAATGGCGCCGATTCATTTACAATTTCGGCGACAAAATCTGGCACTCTTGTCAAAACTTGTTGCATTCGGTGTCGGCGTTAGTTTCTCTTGATCTATATCTAGCTGTCTCAAAGATCGCACTAAACGAGTTGTTATATATGGGATTTCCCCAAACGAATTCAAGATTTATTCAGGGGTGCCTCAAGGCTCTAGTCTTTCTCCTACTTTATTTCTTATTTTTCTAAATGACCGCCAATGTCAAACTTCCAACTCAATCTACTTTTTTGCAGATGACAGCAACCTTTGCCATTCGTTTTTATGCGATAAAAGACCAAGCGTTTCCGATGTTTGTGGTATGAGGAGAAACATTAATTATACGCCTAGTCGAGACCTTGATATAATCTCGGTATGGGGTCATGCGAATAGGATCGATTTGAATGCCCGAAATACAAAATGTTTCATGCTGACGCATAAGCGCGCGACGAATTGAGGTGGCTCATCTGTATATGTGTGGTATAATTATTGAGGAATCAGAATCACTTGGTGTTCTGGGCATGAAAATACAAAGTGACGTAGTATTCTAGGTTTCGAAAGAAGCATTCCAATGCCTCGGTTTTTTAAAACGGTGTAAGATATACTTTACTCTATCTTATCTCCTTACTATTTTTACTATTTTTACCGATCGCGAATGGGACACAACTGTCATGAGTGCACCGATGCTTCAAAGTCTATTTCTCTTCCGCGTGCGGATAGGGCGAAGGTTTTCACTGATGACAGTAGGGTATCGAATTCAATTGACTCCCTTGAACACCGTTACAATCTGGGATGTATTTGCCTGTTTTATCGTTACTTCAATTTAATGTGGTCTAATGAAAATAGGGATCTGGTTCCCAAAACTCGTACGATTGTTAGTAATACTCGTTTTTCCTCAAAAAATAAAAATATAAAACAGGTTTGTAAAAGGTTTGTTAAACTAATTTTTATAAAAAATCCGATTCGTAAACCTTTTATATACCTTTTTTATCTTTTATAACTAATTCCTTAAATTTAGAATGAACATTTGAAATTAGATTTTCCACTTTAAGCTTAGAATAAAGATATGGAAAATTAGATTTTTGGTTTATATGATTATTTGAAAAAATAATTTTTTCACCCGATTATTATAAAACATGAACCCAGAAAATATAAGTTCCCTCCTTATCATAAAATGCATTAGACCTCAATAAGTCGCAACAATAAATGTTAAAGAGGTACGAAATGAAAGGATTTTTTAAAAAAAAATGCACGTTTTGTTAAAATGTAAAAAGATCGCTTAGATATGCATACCATAACGTTCTTTTGTACATTATACCCACCCCACAGTATTGGAGAGGGTATTATGCGTTTGTGATGATGTTCTTTGTAGTACCTAAAATTATTGGTCCTAGGCTCAAAAAACACGTTTTATTCTACATCACTTTTTTCAAGTTCAAATTTTTCTACGAGAAGAGGAGAAAAATTATGCAAATAAAATTTTTTCCAATAGCACTTAACCATATTAATGCATAGACATCAAAAAACATTTTTTTAAAAAAAAATACAAAAAACGCACGGAGTTGTTCTGCGACTCCTCATATTTTAGTGGAAATCACTTTAAATTAAAGGCGCACGTATTTTAGCAAAAAGACAATTAAAGTTGAGATTTTTCAATAAATATTTGGAATACTGCGTGACCCGGTAGGTTATGTTGTAGTGAGCTAGTCTATCAGCGTTGAGATTGTGGGTTCGATTCCCGCCAGAGACTTTGGTCCCCTGCAGACAAGCGTAGATCTTCACGGTATTTGCATGGAAAAAAAATAAATTAAAATTTATTACAAATAGAATCTGGGAATTATTTCTTTTCATAAGCTACTTTGTTATATTCAATATTTTTTTATTTTTCGAATTTATTCTACGAGCTTATTTTCTGTTATGTATTTTAGAAAGTTTTTTGTAATATTTATTTAAATTTAAAGAATAAATTCGAAAAATAAAAAATATTGATTAAAATTTATTACAGAATATGGGAATTATTTCTTTTCATAAGCTACTTTATTATATTCAAATTGTTTTTCTTTTTCCGAATTTATTCAAGATAATAGTCTGGTAGTATATAAAGTCATTCCTAAAAATTTAAGGAATAGAACTATTACAAAAAAGCTTTATAAAATACATAACTGATATTTAGCTCATAGAATAAATTCGAAAAAATAAAAAAATGTTAAAATTTATTACTTTCAAATTCGGAATTTTTAAATATTCTATTCTGGAAAAGAATTAAAAAGTTTTAATTTTAACAGTCTAATTCATAAACGCATTATTGCGGCTTTATTAATCATTAATAAGCAAAAGTCGAAAAAAGAGTATTCATAAATGTTTAATAGCCTATTAAACGTTTAATAAACCTTTCATAAATTTGAGCTATTTTTTGTAACCTTTGCCCTACTTTAAACGTTTGGAAAAATGACATTCAAATTTTTTCTTGCATAAAATTTTAATAATTGAACGAAAAATTAAACATTTTCGTCTTTTTATTTATTTTAATAAAATCGTTTTATATAAATAAAAATTAGCAACAATAACATTGGCTATAGTATATTTGATTTCCAGATTTGGCGAGTATAATAAATTTGTGCAACTAAAACCTTAAAAAAAAACGATGATTTTAGAATCCCTCGTCGAAACAACGAGTGCAAGACGTCCCAAAACATTTACGAAGAAAATCAATAATTTTACAAATCCACACCCAGAGAAAAAATATGTTTAAATTTGGTCACCTCCAACAAAACTATTTTTAGACAAAATTTTAAACATATTATGTTTAAATTTAACCATATTATTGTCACCGACAAACATATTATTGTTAAATTAGTCCTCCATCAAGAAGGCAACAACATAACTAATATTTAGCTCATAGAATAAATTCGAAAAAATAAAAAATGTTAAAATTTATTACTTTCAAATTCGGCATTTTTAAATATTCTATTCTGGAAAAGAATTAAAAAGTTTTAATTTTAACAGTCTAATTCATAAACGCATTATTGCGGCTTTATTAATCATTAATAAGCAAAAGTCGAAAAAAGAGTATTCATAAATGTTTAATAGCCTATTAAACGTTTAATAAACCTTTCATAAATTTGAGCTATTTTTTGTAACCTTTGCCCTACTTTAAACGTTTGGAACAATTACATTAAAATTTTTTCTTGCATAAAATTTTAATAATTGAGCGAAAATTTAAACATTTTCGTCTTCTTATTTATTTTAATAAAATCGTTTTATATAAATAAAAATTAGCAAAAAAATAACATTGGATATAGTTTATTTGATTTCCAGAGTCGGCGAGTAAATAAATTTGTGCAACTAAAACCATTAAAAAAAAAAACGATGATTTTAGAATCCCTCGTCGAAACACCGAGTGCAAGACGTCCCAAAACATTTACGAAGGATATCAATAATTTTACAATTCCAGAGGAGCTATTCAAAGCAATACAGTGAACTCGCGATAATGTGAACTAATAAAAACCAAGGTAGTTCACATTATTAAATTTGTTCACATTTTCGATTGTACAAAATTATAGGGGTATAATTTGTTTTTTTTTTTTTGGCTAAAAAAGTCTAGATAGCAGTGTCACCAGAGCCTAAAAAATTTTACAGCTATATCTGGCATTAGACATGACCAAAAAATGCTACAAATTATTTAAAAAAATTCTAAAAATAATGCTAAAATTTTTTAAAGATTTTTGTTAAAAATTTATTACCAGTATGAAATTTTATACGAATCTTAGGCCCTAATCACGTAAAACGCAACGTAACGCCAAAGAATAACATTGAAAGCACTAACAATGGCATACATATTTTGTAATTTTGTTGTTGGCTTCTACAGATTTGTACAATCAACATTATGAGGGTATTTCTAGTATGAATATTCTATTTTTTACAAGACAGGCAAGGCAAGCTGCTTTCTCAGAATTAACCATTTTCATATCATTTCAATACTAAAAAAATATTCATCCAAATTTTGAAAATGATGCTAAAAAATCTAAAAAAATTAACATAAAAAAAAGGTTTTAATAATAAATTAAGCTGCAATGGTTACACTGCTAGAAAGTATTGAAGCTTTTGGCATTTGAAACATAACTGCTGTAACACTTGCTGCTTTTTCCAAAAGTTGCAGAATTTCGTATTTTTAATTGAGGGTTAACATTTTCTGTTATTCTAAGGGCTAATAAATCAGGGCAAGTTAAACTCTATTTTTGGTTTAAAATTTGTTTAAGCCAACAAATCTATAAATCAGAAAACATATAAACCATATTTAAACGCATAAAATTGGGCGTTTAAACTACCAATACAAACCATATGAATTTGTCAACATTTATCGTAGTGCTGCCACATGTTACTTTTTACGCTACATATAATACATGGGACACTGATTTACAACTGTTGAGTTTAAGCTACATATAAATTTAAGTTTAGTTCAACTAAACCAGCGTTTAAACACTCACTGATTTATTAGCCATAAGGCATATTTGTTAATAAAAAATATTTAGATCAAGTGATTTTAAGATAATAAAACTCAAAGTATGTACATTTGCATGTACATAATGTTTTAATTTTTTATTCAATCAAGGGATTCCCAAAATTAGAAAATAAACAAATATCGCCAACAGTTGGTTTCACTATTTAGAGCTATTAAACTTTGTTCACTATTTAGAGCATTAATATAAAAAAATAGGTGCTTACATTACTGGATAGTTCACTGTATTGGAAGTTCACATTACCGAGAGTTCACTGTATATCGGTTCAACAAATCCACCGTTAAAAAATTATTGAAATGGTTAAGCCGGAAATTGAATTAGATAAAAGAGGCTACGGTACCTCAGCCAACTTGCAAGTCTTGGTAGCATTGTGATGTTGGGGTCGAAGAGAAGTAAATATGATTGTGAAAAAATTGCAATAAAAAAAAGTTTTAAAATTTATTATTTCATTAATTTAAAAACTAAATTTTAGCAATTCCCAAAAAAGCGTTAACATATTAAATTTAAGTTTCAAAAAAACGATTTGTAGATTCAAGGTGATACTGCCGATCTTGATGGGCTATCTCAAGCAAAGTTTATGTGTGCTATTTGTAGGCAGAATACATCAAAATTAAATAAAAGAAAATAGTGATAAAAAATCAACTACATTAAAGTTGGTATTTGACTACCTGTTGTAGTAGGCGGGGGAAAAATGTGTTTAAACACAACCTTTTTCAACATCTTAAATTTTGTAATTTTGTCTGGTAATGAAAATTGTTTAAGCTTTATTTTAAAATAATGTTACTCACAATAAATTAGTTTTTTTTATACTTTTAACAGGCTAACTAGATAATCGGTTGTTCTTTGTATGCATAACTAGACAAAAATGATAATTAAAATAACATGTTGCTGCCAACATAAAAAAGTAATAAAAGCGTTAAATTGGTAATCGACTGCTATTAAGCGTTTATAAATTAGACTTTTTATTTAAGGTTTATAAAACAAAAAGTGTTTGAAACTATTGTAAACGTTAAAGTTGAAATAAGAAATTTTTATGAATTAGACCGTAAATGTTTAACTCTGAATTTACTTTGTTTTAAAGTATTCGTTTTTGGAATACTGCTCCTATGGAAAATCTCAATCTTAAATATTTCTGTAGGAATTTCATAATGCGAAATCAAATATTTTGTATCATATAATTAAACTGAAAGTTTTAATATGCTGAAAAAGTGAGTTATACATCTTGAACTTCTATTTATGTTTGTCGAAAACTTCCCCAGAAATCTTAAGCGATCAATCTGAAAAACGATATCAAGGATCTTAAAAACAAATTTATACTTAAACTACACCCTAGGCAGTGATGCCAACTTTTGTTTTTTCATTACCGTTTTGAAGAAGAAACTACCAAATCTAAATTAAATTTCCTTTTTTAATAATATTTAAATGACAAATTTAAATAAAGTATAAGTATAAGTATATAAAAAATTGTATTTCCCATGTATTACTATCTGCATATTTTAATCAATATTAACCATAATATTGTGATAAAAAATTTATTGAAAGTAAAATGTTTCATTATTGAAAAATATTTCTCTATTAATTCAAGAGATCATAAAAATGTTAATTTCATTTTCAATTTCCTTAAACATTTCACTTTTTTACGCAATATTTAACTATCACTATAAAAAAAAATATAGAAAAAAGTATTGAAACTATTAACAGTTTTATAAATAATTTCTTAATTGCGGTTAATTTTTACTCCAGCAATTAACACTATTTAATAAATTGATTTCCTCATTAAAACTGACACACTCATGTGTAACTTTATATTGAGGATGTCAGTTTCAAAATCTTTAACAAACTGGCCTTTTCTTTGATTCAGTATATATCAAGGTTGGCAACCGATATCGTTATTAACCCTCTAAGCACACATTTTTTGTTTGGCTTCAAAAAAACAAATCAAAATATTTTTAGAGCAGAAAACACGTGCCTAAAGTTAATTTGTATATTAGAGTACTCGTTTACTTGTTACAGTTAAAAGTATATAGACCGCCTTAAGGCAGTGTCGGGCATTTTCGTGGTAATTTGAACAACTTATAAAACTTTTACAATATCGCTATAGTGCACACAGAGAAAAAACATGTTTAAATATGGTCACTTTTAACAAAACTATTTTTAGACAACATTTTAAACATAATATGTTTAAATTTATCCATATTATTGTCACCGACAACCATATTATTGTTTAATTAGTCCTCATCATGCTATGGTTAAATATGACAATACTTTTTTTAAATTCACAATAGCATTTTACTCTTCTCAAAGAGCAACATGCTATGGTTGAAAACCAACCATGATATTATAAGTGTAAAATATATTTTAGTTTTTATTGACCAAAACATGCTCGAAGGCAACCATAATATGGTTGTGCCTTCTTGATGGAGGACACACTTAACCATAATATGGTTGTCGGTGATAATAATATGGTTAAATTAACCATAATATGCTTACAATTTTCTTTAAAAATAGTCTTGTTGGAGGTGACCATATTTAAATATAATTTTTCTGTGGGTGTGGTTCAAATTTATTTTGGCTGAGTTTCAAAACATCATAAATAATACTTGTCATTATCTGTATTAGCTGAAGACAATAACGGTACAGATTCAGCACAATGAATATTTTCTGTGTCACTCGAGCTGAGTAATATAAGACATATTTATGGCAACATTAATCGTATTTTACAAAAGCTAAGAAGAATTGGCCAAGCGATCTAACGCCAGCGGGCAAAGAAAATACGGATGGTCCAAGTCATCTCCGTAGAAATTAATTTCACTTTTTTCGTTACCTGTTTCGTACACTGGTGGAAATGATCTCTTTGTTGATTTTTTCTTTTAGTTTTCACTATATTTTATGAACATAATATATAACAAATTGTGTGTAAATGCCCCCAGGTCGTCTGTAGACGGGTGTAGCAAAATGCTTGTTTAAAAAAATAAAATACATACACAGAAAAAAATAAAAATTAATTTCAAATAAAAATTTGTTAATTAAAATTTCACCAACAAACAAATTAATGGTATTAACTAAACGTTTAATTCACTAAATTCAAAGTTTAATTCATTTGATTAAACGTTTATTTCACTTTATTAAATTTTTAATTAAAACTGTTTTTATTGTTAATTAATGCTTTAATTGGTAAAAAACTTTGGAGAGGTTAAGTTATTTACACAGAAAAAATTCTTCAAAGTTTTTCACCAATTGAAGCATTAATCAACAATAAAATCAGTTTTAATTAAAAATTTAATCAAGTGAATTAAACGTTTAATTGATACTTTTTATATGTTTACTGGTGCAAATTGAATTTATTTTTTCATTAATAGAACAAATTTTTTAATTGAAATAAATTTATATTTTTGTCTGTGTATTTGATATTTTTTATTTAATGACTTCCAAATATCTTTTTTCCAATGCTCAAATTGCTCTTTTTTCACAAACTAATAAAAATGGACAATTGCGCGTTAATTCGAGTTCATATTAAAATTTTAGTCAAACCAACAATGGCATTCAAAAAGTTTTGCACAAACTAAAGTTCGAGTAAAACTTTGATTAGTTATTTAATAAACCGATACCTTTTAAAATTGAATACCGGTACACTGAAAAAAAATATTAAAAAATTGATTTTAATTAAAATTGTGATATTAATCTAAAAAATTAATTAAAATTGCACCAGTAAACAAATTATAGTAGGAATTAAACGTTTAATTCACATGATTAAAATTTTAATTCACTTGATTAAACATTTGATTCACTTGATTAAAGATTTAATGCACTTGATTAAATATTTAATTTTCTTGATTAAAACTGATATTATTTTTTCTAAACGCTTTAAATAGTGAAAAATTTTGGATAATTATTTCTGTGTATTGATACCGATACCGAAATAATATCGATTGTAATACCGATACCGAAATTCGTTTCGGTTACCAACCAATATATTTTCCATTTGTATCTACTCTACAAAATTTTTTTAAAAAAATATAAATTTTGCAAAAATAATACAACTTTTTCAATAGTTTAGAGAAAAATCCAGTTGATAATTGTCACCATTTATAAAATGTGCCATCTAAGTCGTTTAGACCTATGCTTTCGGCCTGATTTTGAAATTACAATTTTCGCTAGTAAAATTATAATCAAAACAAAAACAAATTTGAGTTTTTTTCATGTGGTTTTAATTAAAGGTTCCTATTATGAACTCAATTCGATTTTCGACAGCATCCGAATTAGATAATCGAAAGAATTTTCATTTGATATTATGGCCCACTTTCGATAAAAAAAAGTATTATTGTGATTTAGTTCATTCACAGTAGTACATTTTCTATCAGCTGTCACTTTAAATAAAAGATTTTTGCTTACTAATTTAAAAAATAAAATTAAAGCTGAACATGACCACGACGGAATTATGGTTGGTTCCAAATAATTTAGCTTTTGTGGGGTTTCATTCAACTTTTTAACATGATGTTTTTTTATGCAAAACTTATTGCCAAAAAAAAAAAAAAATTTTTTTTTTGTTCCCTAAAGAAAACAAGCCTTTACGACCTCAGACTTGCAAAAAATTAACAAATATGATTAAGAATGTGGTATTTGGTATACAAACACAATAAAATTTACAATTATTTACATTTTCAACAAGTTTTTTATATTTCTTTGCACCGTCGAAAGTAAATTTGTTTTCGATGCACAACGAAATTTTCGACCGTGTTAGTCGATGTTCCATGGCCAGCGAAAATCGTTTGTCGAAAATTTTCATTTAATGTTTTTTTAACATTCTAGTTTGGTTTGGTTAACTAAATTGTAAAATCGATATATCTATATCGTTATAAAATAAAATATATATATACCGTTCAATAATAAAAATACCGATGCCGAAATAACAATTAGTTCAACTCCGATAACGAAATTTGGGTTGCCAACCATGGTATATATTGTATATTCCTGTGTGTTAATAAATATAATTCATTTTTGTTAATTTTTATTGTTTTAAATGCATGTTGTGTCACACATATTCCCAGCTGCTAAAGAGAAAACTTAAGTGAATCCGAAAAAAGTTTTGACAAAAACAAAGCAACAAAAAAGAAGAAAATTACACAATATCTGGAAATGAAGATGAAAT
Source organism: Pollenia amentaria (assembly GCA_943735925.1). Lineage (NCBI taxonomy): Eukaryota > Metazoa > Arthropoda > Insecta > Diptera > Polleniidae > Pollenia > Pollenia amentaria. The sequence goes on along the minus strand of OX031008.1, from coordinate 188,424,822 downwards.
ATATTAAATCTTATAAATATTTATACATACGGCTGCTACAAACATTGCATGGTTTAATGCAGCCAGCCAGACATTCAATGCTACACAATTCATATTCATAGCGGGTAATTTTTGAATATAAATATACAAGAAGGTACATTGTAGTATCTTTGTATTGCTTAGATAGATGTTCATATGTATGTATGTATAGTTTTTAGCTTACCACCTCTTTGCTATAGATACTAAACCTAATGAATGTTAAAATGCAATAAAATTTATTTCATTCATTTGTTCATTCATAGAGTATTCTCCACTTCAAGATGAGATACATTCATCTATTTTATATTGCTGCTGAATACAGTGAATGATTGAGTGACATCTGACAATCGCAATGTTGTTGCATTTAGTCGCTGTTGACTGAATTGAATATTTAAAACAAAAAAATGTAAGTCGCAGCATCTTCAGTTAATTTAAAATTTATTTTGTACATCTCCAAAAAAAAAAAAAGGAAATAACCTCAAATAATTTTTTCGAAATATTTTTTTTTTGTTGTTTTTGTTTTTCAAGTCATTTCCCAGCGAACGAGAAATTACTTTACCTTTTTATATCAAGCAAAGTTCTTAAACATATTTCAATGGGATGATTTTAACATTTGAATTTAAATTGATAACGATTTGAATATAAACGTTTCACAACAAACTGCTTTATCAAATTGCAATTCTCAAATTAAGAAAAACACTAAAGCGAAAAATAAACAGTTTAACATGACTTTAATCAAATGTGTTTTAGAAATCGAGAACAATTGCATGCAAACGGTTTGCTTGTAAAAAATATAAAATAATTTGTCAATAAAGGGCAAAATAAACGACACAAATGACTTGGCAAATACACACTTTGTTTCTGTTTCAAATAAACAACAAAAAAACAAACATATTTCGTACAAACATTTTCCAATTTTTGTTTTGTTTTCTTTTCAATGAATGCAAACGAAGATAGTGCGGCAAAAATGTTGTCCCCTATTTGTTTAAAACGGAGGAGAAATATAAAAGTAAGGAAAAGAATTTGGAATAAAAAGTGCTTTAAACAACAAGCTGTTTAAAAAATTAGAATTTTCGGCTTAAAATGCTTTTTATTCGTCACCTTGTAAAGTTTTCACTGAAATTATTACATTTACGCTGCATTTACACATGAAAAAACTTTCATGAAATTTCTGTATACGTATTATCACCACATATTTCACAAAAAAATAATAAAATTTCATGAAAGTAAAATTTCATTTTCAAAATATCGTCAAAGGGCAAACATCTACCAAAAATTTCTCTTCTTCTTCTTTTATTGTTTTGCTTATTTCAAGCTTAAGAGTTGCCGAGAAAATTATTCACGCCGAACTTCAGGCATTCGTTCAAAATAATATTTATTTTTATTAGTTTTCATTATATTTATAAATTTTAATTAGAATAATTGTGTTCTTAATATTTAGTTGAAAAAATATATTAAAATTCTTTATAAATACGAAAAAGAAAATTTCAATTGGTAACACTGCTTAGTTATTATCATTTACTTTCATGAAATCGCTTTCTTGAAATTTTCATTGAAAGCTAGTTGAAAGTTGGACTGGAAGTAGAAAAATGTAAATGTGTTAGTGAAAAAGTGTGAGTGTATTGCGACTTTCAAGAAACTACTTTTTGTGTAAATGCCCAGTTTGGACGGGAAGCCACAAAAAGTTTGAAAAATATCCAACATGTCTGCCAAATTCACAGAAAAATTTTTCACAACTTTTTCACCAATTTAATCATTAATTAAAAATAAAATCATTTTAATTAAAAATTGTATCAAGTTAATTAAACGTTTAATGAAGTGAATTAAACGTTTAATAGATACCATTAATTAGTTTACTGCAGCAAATTTAATTAATTTTTTAATTATTGTCACACATTTTTTAATTGAAATCAATTTTTATTTTTTCTCTGTGTACAAAAAAAAAATCGATATCTACAAACATGCGTAAAATGCTTGCGCAAACAGCAAACATACCAAAACATGATTGCCAAGCCAGTTGTGTGATTAATTGTGCCTTTAAAAATATGAATAAACGGGAAAGTGAGGAATCATAAGTTTGTTGATCGAGCCAATGCGAATTTATTAAAAGTTGGTGACAAGTGATCAGCTGTAAATTTTGTTTGGAGGTGTGCGTTGTCAGGGTTTGTTAACAGATTAAAATTTGTATGTAATATAAAAAAAAATATATATGCTTACATTTAGAATTTTTAATTAATTTATAATTTAACTTGCGCTGAGTCGATGTTTTCTTTTTTGCCAATCCCTGTTTCTAAAGTTTATGTTGTTCTAAAGAGAGTTGTCACCACCTTATAATAAATTCGCTTTTATTGAGGCCCTACGCAGAGCCAGACTATCATGTAAATAAATGAAGGGGGACCGCTAGTATTAGGTGGCATGGTGTGGTTAAAGTGCTTGCCTACAAAACCAAGCACCTCAGGTTCCGACCCCTGGCAGGGGACAAATAATTTTCAATAATTTTACAAAATAAGTTGTTTCAACCCTCCTCCAAATAGTTAATCCAAGAAGCCCCCTGACCTCCCTCCCCTTCCCATGGAATAGAGGCTTACATCATGGCTAAGGTCAGGAAAAAAGGTGGGAATCAAAGATAAGCCACCGCAACACCAAACACACGAGTTATGCAACGGCAAATGGTAGACCCATTATCCTAGGACCTGCTACAGCAGACTAGTATTGGGCAAAATCTTTCATTTATGTGAATCTTTCATTCTCTTTCAAAAAGGTTAAGTGAATTAATTCATTTATTTCTTTCATCTTTCTTAAAGACACACAGCTTTCAGAATGAAGTGCCTATCTTTTTTAATGAAGTTTTAAATGGTTATTTTAAGAACAAAAAACGATTTTTTATTCTATGTAACTAGATTTTATATGTAACTAGATTTTCTTTTTAATTTAAAAAGCTGTTTTAGAAATATAAATTATGCATGCATTTAGTATGTACATATCATTACCTTAAACGCAGAAGACCCTAATAGGGCATTTACATTACATCGAAATCTAGTAGATTTCATTTGAAATCTTCCTCCAAATCTAGTTCGTTTACATACTTGTTTGACATTAGCGAGATTTGGTTTTCACAACAAAAACTGCCGACTGAGAGTTTTTTGTGTAACACATACTTACATATAAAGAAATAGGCATTTAAAAATTTGGATTACATTTTCTTTATAATCAACTTCATTTATTTTATCAATATTATTTGTCATTTGCATTTTTTTTTATTATTTTACAAAATTTTTGAATTTTTTAACAATTTTAACAAGCTGCTATTATTGTTTTTATTTTGTTTTTTGTTAAAATGTAATTTTTTTCTTGTGCAGGGAAGTAGTTTTTAGTGCTATATGGGGAAAAACATAGTTGCATCAATAAGTACTACTAGATTTCGAATAGATTTCGTCAAAATCTAGTCACGGAGTAGATTTTGTTTTGTACGGGAAATCTAGCCAAAAACAACTAGATTTGGCTCGAAATCTCCAAAGTACTAGATTTCGGTGTAGTGTAAATTGGCTATTACTTACAAAAAAATAAAAATCTACTTTTACATTGATTCTGATATACTGCTACAACAAATTATGAAATCTTTCGACCAAAATTAGTGATTTTATTAAGAAAAAACAACCGGCCCATCTACAAAAAATATATATGATAAATGGTAACAGCATAATATGCAACATTGTCAAAACAACTTGCAGGTAGACGAATGAACGTATTTGACATAAAACAGAGAATGAAAGAAATATGAAAGAAAAAAGATTAAACCGAATGATGAAAGAAAATACAGAAATATTTCATTCTTTCACTTAAGTGAATCATTCAGTTGAAGTTATTCATTCATGAACGACACAAGCCTACAACAGACCAATCCTCTGCTTACCTGGTACAACAAACGATTAATGAAACTAATACAAGGCAAAATAACAATACTGAATGGATCGATACTCCAAGAACTAGGACAGTGAAATCTTGCATGGGAAGAAGCGAAAGCATCTGCAGCAAATTGTGTAGGATATCCATCTTGTGGAAGCCATATGCTCCCAAAGGGGGTAGTGGAGAAAAAAATAGCAATTTAAGGAGAGATAATGCCTTTTCAAGTTTCAGCAGCAGCGATGTTTAAGATCTAGCTGACAGTTTATTTTAACAAAGAATGAATTGAAATTAAGAAATTAAAGAATATATGAGGGGCTTACAGCACAAGGGGCTTAAGTACTTTTTTTGGAATTGAGATTACATATGTAATTAGTAGGTAAAGTTCAGAGAAGTTAAGAATACAAAAGCTTAATGTGGAATTCTCATCCGGTAGCGAGATATTGCGACCAATTCTAGCAGTTGTCATTAAGATACCTGTTTCGCTTTGAGCACACGGGGTACATGAGCACTTTATCTCAATTTTTTTTAAAAAGCACTTAAACCCCTTGTGCTTTAAGTCCTCATACATTACAACCCACATTTGAATAACATTTGAGAAAAACGTTTGAAGGCAAGTTGAAAATAAAGGAATGTCTTAATTTGAAAATAATTTTCACTTTTTTGTTGAGAATGTTATGTTTTTAAAGTTATTTTCAAAAGTTTGTCATTTTCGGAAGAGAGGGTTTTTAAATCATATTCAATTTGAAATCAAACCTCTGTGTTTGTTGGGTTGCTGTTCAATAAATTTTTCTTCTTTTTAGATTACTATTGTCTGTGTGTGAGAATTAATTACAGCATCTTAGGAAACTGTCATTATTATTACATATTTAATTTTTCTGTTTAACTTTTAACTAAATATTGTATAATATTTTTTTTTTTTTGCAATTTTTTGTTGCGAATAACATTTTTAAATTGTTTTTTAAGCTGCATAAAATTAAGATTTCAAGAAATATCAACTGAAAATCAGCTGAAAACAATGTTAACTAAAGATTACTGTTACTTTTGTATCTTTTATATTGGGGCTTTTTTTTATTTATAGAGCAATGAACTGCATAAATTTAATACAGTTAAAATTTTGATTTAAATTTATTCAGTCTAGTTTATTGTTTTGTCAAAAAAAAAAGAAAAAAAATAGAAGAAAAAAAACTAGGGGAAGTTAAATAATAATCATAGACAGTATTTGTACATTTTTGTTTGATATTTTAAAGGTTTATTGACTAATGCTGATTGTTTTTAAATAATATAAATTATCTAGGAAATGTTTTTTAATATAAAAATATTTATGTTAATATCTTTTAATAAATTTAAGTTTTAAAAGCACTAAAGCATTAAGTATACAAAGATAAATCGGCGACAATGTTTTCAGCTAAATGAAAGTTAAGATTATTTTAAAAGTTTTGGTAAATTGAAAACTATAAAATATCTTAACTTAATAATTTTAAACGCATTTTAAATTTAATATGAAATTTTTCCTAAAATTAATTTTAAATCCATATTAGATTTTTTTCGATTTAAATTTATTTTTGTCATATTGATGGCTTTTAAAATTTTTCGAAATTAGCTCTGTTTCTTAATTTTTTGGGCAAAGTTCGTGAAAATGAGAGTAAGATTAAATTTCTTTCATAAAATGGCGAAAGTACGGGAACAGAACAAACCAAATTTTTAACACAAAGTAAAATGTCAAAGAGTTGTAATATTTTTTTATACAAATCATAGCAGACTTATTTATATACGTCGGATCCGCCATAAACTACCCATTAAAAAATTTTTTTGTTTTGCGAAGCACTAATGGTACATTTTAAAAAGTAAGCACACATTTATGCGCTACGCAATAAGACATACGGAGATGCAGTAAGGTAAGTGAACGAATGCTTAATCAATTGAAAAAATATATATAAAATTTGAAGAGCCACGACATTCCTTTACCACGAAGCAGGTTTGTAAGGGAGCATATTAAGGAATAATGTCATTTGATGTACTTTCCTCAAAATTTCAAAATGCATCCTTCAATGCAATTTGTCAGTCAGGAAGTAAAGTTTAAAGGCGATAGCTCATTGCCTGATGATATCAAATTATTGGTTACTCCGTATTAAATTTGGCGTTACTTATTTCCTGAGGGTTTGGAAAGTTATATATTAAGGGAAAGTTTGCGATATGCTGAAATTTTTACCTTCAATGTTTTAGAATTGCGAAAATTAATTGGTATTTTATATTTTATGACATTTTTCACTTGAGAGACTATTGGTCAAATAATAATGATAGGTCAGTGGACGTTATTATTCACTTTTAGATATAAGATTATAAAAAATTAAATTAATGCAAATAAAAAGAGAAAAAATAAAAAAACCCATTTTTATTAAAACTAAATGAATTTGAATTATATTTAATGCAATCACAATTATTTTTAATTTTTTTCCTATTAAAAATAAATTTAACTTTAAAATTGTTTCATTAATGGTGCGTTTCTATTTGTGTGTGGAGTGCGCCGTGTATCTCATAAGATACTACCAGTTTTTTTTTTAATAAAATTACAAAAAAACAAGAAATTTAAAAATTAAAAACGCAGTTTTTAATTTTGTGCATATTAACATATAATATATTTTTATTTTTTTTCATAAAGATACACGACCGTGCGCATTTAAGGGTTAAAATTAGACCTACAAGCGATCAGAGAGCACAAAATGGAGTTTCCATGTTGGATTAAAAAAAAAGGTTAAAACCGTTTTGATATTTATTTTTTTTTTTGTTTAATAAAAGAAACCAATTTTTATTTGGAACAACCTTATAAAAAATGGAGCTTCCAACGAAGCAGGTTTGTAAGGGAGAAACGTAAAAGTTTGGCTTACCATATCGCTAACAGAAGACATGAATTTTATATGGCGTATTCCCACTTTGAAGCAATACATTTTTGACACAGAAAACGCTTTATTAAGCGCATATAAAAATTGGTGAATGTAACGATCAGCTTTGCACACTGAATTTTTTTGTTACCCGTGTTCTTTTAAATGCTCCGTTACAAACCTGCTTCGTAGTAAGGGAAGGTCGTGGCTCTTCAATTTTTATATATATTTTTTTTTTAATTTATTAAGAATTCTTTCACTTACCTTACTGCATCTCTGAATGTCTTATTGCGTAGCGCATAAATGTGTGCTTACTTTTCAAAATGTACCATTAGTGTTTCGCAAAATAGGAAAATTTTTCACTGGGAAATTACTGGATCAAATTTCTTATAGCGTAAATTAGAAAAGAAATATTTTTTTTTTACAAATACCCATTTTTTGTTGATTTTGAGTTGAACTTAGAATAAGCAAATTGAAAATAATTTTGTAATTATAATATGACTGCGCATCAATCATCTAATTAAATTAATTGTACACATGAATTAACTAAAATATGAATGTGGTGCCTATAAAGAGAATTTATTCAATCATAAAATGGTAACAGTAAAAATAATATAGGCCCTAATCATATAAAACGCAACGCAACGCAACGCCAAATAATTACATTGAAAGCAAAAACAAAATCATAAATAATTTGTAATTTTGTTGTTGCTTCCTACAGAAATTAACATTGCGGTTTGAAATTTTAAACGCTGCTTATCTTATGGCGTTGAATATTTTAAAACAGTACATGAATTTCTGTAGAAACCAACAACAAAATTTCAATGTCATTATTTGGCTTTGCGTTGCGTTTTAGATGATTAGGGCCATAGTTTAGTCACCGTTAACCACCACGTGAGCATGACATTAAAAAAAATATTAACATTTTTCCAGATTTAAATCATGCATAATTGTTTCTTCATGTTGTTTCCCTGTTTTTATAAGAGTTTATTAAAGAAACCTGTATCATATTTTCATACAAAGTTTTTAACAAAACTCTTCCTTTTTTTTATTGCAAAAATTTTCATATATGTAACCCCACATTAACGTAAATATACATTTTTCTTTAGAAATCTATTTAAATATGCAATTTTAACTGCTAAAGGGACTGGCATCAATTAATTTTTCTAATAATTTCACATGCAACTTTGAAAATTTTATAACAAGTGCTTGGAAAAATTTAAGAGACATTTCTGACTTGACATAAAACACGATATATTTTATTTTTCTGTTTGCAAAAATATTTTTTTTTTTTTTTGTTTAAATGACAATAAAATATATCACATTTAAAACAAAAAAAAATGTGTCTCATATGATTTATATCATGAAAAGTAAACAAAAAAAGATACATGAGAAAGAAACACTTTAAGTTTTCACTTTCGCAACAAGTACTTTAATAAGTCTTGTTTTTGTTAGTCGAGATGTTTTATTGTAATGTTACTGTTATGATCTTACATTTGCAACATGTGTCAAGGTCCCAATTACACCAGTCATTCAATCATCCATCATCATTCCTCTCTTTCATCTCACAAAGACTCACTTTATAGTAATAACTACAAAATACACAATGATTCATTAAATATTACCGGCAAAATATCAAGAAAGATAAAAAAAATCGTAACATACATAAATATTTCTTTCAACATTTTCCTTTTTGACAAATTATTAAGCACTTTTTTTTGGTTATGCACTACAGTTGGCACACAAAAAAATGTTAATTATTCCCGGTTACTGATACTGACACTGCGAAGATCTTTATTTTTTTATTGCGCTTTTTTCTTATGCTGCATTTTTCCAATAGTATTTTTTTTTCTTTAATGAAACGCCTACAGTTTATTAAATCGTTAAAATAAAGAAAATAAACACCTCTCGATTTATTTTAAGTTTGTTTAGTTAATTTTTTTTTAAAGACAAGTGGAAATTATAAATTGAAATGTATTTGACAGGTGTTTTGAAAACTTTGGAGTACCCTACACAAAAAAAATAATAGAAATTGTGTAGAAAGTATAGTCGGTCAAGCCCGACCACCAAAGTATATAAGAATATATTTTTTTAAGTGTACACAGTTTTCCCTCGTGTTCCTAGTTTCTTAAAAAATGCATAGCTTATTTGTCCATATAAATATGGAACTATCTATGTTTTAAATTTCATTAAAATCGCTTGATGGCTTCTGAGAGACAGAAATTGCCCCGTATCTTCCTTCGTGGCCCTATTTTTTAAAAAACGCATGGCTTAGGTATCCATATAAATATGGATCTACCCATGTTTTAAATTTCATTAAAATTGGGTTGATAGTGGGCACAAAGCCCTATACCGGAAAGCAGCTTGCATAGAGGCTACATGAAATTATGGACCGAAAATGGATTTTCAATAGGCTTGGTCCTTGTGCTAATTAGAACCTATGTATCAAACTTCATCAAATTATCTTCAAAATTATACTTTGCGCACAAGGTCAGGACAGCCAGTCAACCAGTCAGATGGGCATCTTTAGATCGACTCAGAAAGTGATTCTAAGTCAATCGGTTTACTTAATGTAAAGTGTTACACACATCAGCACAAATGCATAATACCCTCTAGTATTGTGGTGTGGGTATAAATATGGTTGGAAATAACCATATTCAAAGAGAAATATACTATGGTTTGATTTAAACAATGCTGATATGTTTAAAATTAAAATTAACCATAATTTGGTCGAAATTAACCACAATTTGGTCGAGATTGACCATAATTTGGTTGAAATTAACCATATTTTATTCAAAATAACCATAATCTGGTCAAAATTATTCATAATTTAGTCAAACGTTACTATATTATGATCAGAATTAACAATAATATTGTTACAGTATTAACCATATTATGGTTATTTATTCAGGAACGGTAAGGGTTATAAGTAATATCAAAAAGTTCTTAAAAAACAAAAACCCATTTAAAAGAGTTCAACGAAAAAATAAAAGGTCAATTTAACTCTTAAAAAAAACTTTTTACTTAGCCGCCTAAAAATAAAACTCATTTCGCGATTTTGAAAACAAAACCTGTTTTATGTAAATTAATCAGCTTGCATTGCAATTAAATAAATCGCCATTAAAACAAAAGAAGAAAATAAACAAAATGAGATGAGACCGAAAAGTAGAACTCCTTCAAAGAGTTTGACTTTATGACGCCGAAATGAGGTTTATTTTACGCGGAAAAAATAAAACTTTTCAATAGAGTTTTGTTTTATGAAGGGAAAAATAAAACTCCTTAAATTAGTTTTATTTTATGACAGCGAAATAAAACTGAAATTTTTGAGAATTTCATCTGATCTTTTATTTTATCGTTAAAAAGTCTTAACTGTGAAGTTGAGATAATTTTTTTATAATCACCATAGATTCTGAAAGAGCACTTCAATACGAATATATTGTTACATAATAGTATAGGTTGACTATAATATGGAGAGTTTCAGAGTTTATATTTTCTGTACTGATTTCAGTCATTTTTTTCGTTTGCTTATTGGAGTCAAGTTAAAATTGTATTTCGGGTTTTATTATTCCAATTGCATACATCATGTTATGTTCCACTTTGGAAAGCTAATCCTTTAATTGACAATGAAGTCAATTGCATCAAATTTATTTTCCAGCTAGCGACGGCCTTCATCAGCATTCTTTCTATTTTCTTGGTTTGATCTACTTCGCTAATTTTATGTATTAAACGGCCATTTGTCCAAGTTCAGTTAAAGCTAACTATTACTTTAACTTCTAGTTAAAAATATGTTATAATTGATAGTTTATTTAAACTGAAGTAAACTATAATTGAAATTGTCAGTAAATCAACAATTAAAAGAAAAAAGAATGTAAGAATTTTTAGCAAACCCATTAAGTGATTAAAAAGCATTCAAACACCAAGACAACCATAATATTGTGACATTTAAACATATTATTTTTAAAATAAAATAGACAATGTTTAAAAGTATTATAATCTTTGTTCTATTTTTTAATAAATATGCACAAAAAAAATTATCAGTTTTTTATCAATTAAAAAAATTGTATGAAAAGTATGTTAATTTAATTAATGTGATAATTGAATCAATTATTTTTTTAGTTGAAAGAAAATTAAATATTTAGTTTGGATTTAACTAACATTTTAGTTGTTTTGAAATAAAATTTAATTTAAAATTTTAATTAAATAACAAAAAATCTAAATTGAATTTTTTGATTAAAATAAAAAAAATTATTTAATTAAATCAATTGACAACACATTGTTTGAAACGGCAAACTTTTTTTACATCTTTTTAATTAAAGTTAAAAATATCATTTATTGAAAAAAAAAAAAAATATTCACAATTTTCAATTTTAACAATTGTTAGTATTTAATCATTTTGGCAATAGGTGTAAAATCAACAAATTGTTTGCTTGATTTTATTAATTTGGTTAGAATGTGGTGATAAGAGACAATTTTTAATTTTTTCGGTATGGTTGTAGCTAAATTCTAATTAAACATTTTATTGGTAAATTTAACCACATTCAAAGTATAAAGGAAGTAAACTTTTTATGGTTAAATACAAACACAATTTTAATAATCGTGACAAAAGTTTTATTAAAAACAACAACCATAATATGTTTATTTTAACCTTACTTCAACCATGTTTTTTTTCTGCGTGCAAGAAATTCGGTTTACTGGCTCGATTAGACCGGCATTTAACTTTCTCCAATTGTTTTTAAAGTAACAATTCAGACATTTCAAAGATTTCACCACATTTGCAATATTATTGCCCATTATTTGTTACTGGAACTAAAGGGCAGCACAAAGGAAACGAAGGGGTTTAAATAATCTATAATTTCTCTGTTTTAGAGTTCACTAAATAAACTGAAAAGTTATATAATAAAGGCGTGAAAAATAATGTCGCATAAGTGCGGCCCATTCTAAGTGTTGCATAGTAGTGATCTTTTTAAAACATTTATAATCACTTTGTTTTTAAGATTTCCTAGGCTATCGCTTGAATTTCTCTTTGAATAATATATTTTAGTTGAAAGTTTATCAGTGTGGGTTTTTCCCGTACACACGTTCTTGAAAATACCTTAAAAGGGGGAGAAAATCGGAGACGGGTTAGTCAGGGAAACGTGGCCCCCAATTAAATTAATGCCTTTATCAAAAATATCCCCTAACAGCTCAACTGTTTGTCCTGATGTATGCACTGTGTCTCCTTCTTCTTGAGATGAATAAACAGCGTACTTAATTAGTAGCGCAAAATATCACAGCAAATATTTATTATAATTTCTCGTGAATGAAAAAAATTCCTGCAAAGCGAAATCCTCATTAAAGAAACTTCGTGTAGCAAATTCATTTTTATTTAAGTTGTAAATGTTTACTGTTAATATTTGTTCTTTAAATTAAATTTTTTTAAAATTAATTGTTTACAATTTTTCTTTATGTAGCATCACATTTTGCGCTACACCGTAAAGCATGTGTATTAATGGCATTTAAATTTGCCATCGATAAAATATATTTTGTTTGCAAGATTTGAAAATAATAAGGTAATTCAAGTCACAAGTTCCATTTGTGTACAACTAATGGTCAATGTGGTTGTTGTTATGATTTTGCAATTTTGCTTTTTCGCAAGGGTACAGCTTGTGATGTGAATCACCTTATTATCTATTAAGTTTACATTACAAGGAAATTTACGTCCAAAATGATATTAAGTTGTTAATAAATGGTGTTTTCTTTAAAGCCCGATAGAATTAGAAAATGTATGAAACAACACAAAAAATAAATGTTAATCAAAAAATATAGGGGCATATGGTCACACGGCGAATTTTCTTATGCCATAAGGCCCCGTATTAATCGCAAGAGCAACAAAGCTACGTGACAATTGCAAAAATTTGGTAAAGTTTGCAAAAAAAAGAATATTCGGAAATTTTTAGTATATCACCCAAGCCATAAAATTTATTAAAACTATAAGGAGTGGCAAAAATTCGGTAAAAATTGCTTAATAAGCGGAAAATCGTAAAATTTTACTAAAAGCGGAATGATAAAGCCTAATATTTATTAAAAATCGTTAAAGCTTTAAAGAATCAGAAAACTAAAAATACGCTTATATTGCGAACATGGCTTTAAATCACGAAACATTGTAAACTTGGCAACATACTAGGGTATTCATTTAATCGGGCTTTTGCTTTAATCGGCTACCCGCTCGATTAATTATTCGAGGTTTTGGTTTAATCGGTAAATAATCGGTTAATTTTATTATTGATCGGTTAACCGATTAATTAAGTTTTTTTTATAAATTACTTAATTTCAATATATAAAAATGCATAAATTATTTATTATTTGTAGTTTATTAGTAAAAAAAAACCAATAACATATCAAACATAGCAATTCTTAAACCAAAACGAGCAAACAAAAGAATAATTTATAAATATGTAATACATATTTTTAAATTAATACATGTTATGTATTAATTAAAAAAGCTGCAAGATCATTTTATTAATTATTTCAATAATTTAAGAAGATCATATACATGTAAATAATTTAGTTTAAATGTTTAGGATTAAAGCAATTATTTTCTTTAGTTTTAATTAAACTTGCCTTTGAAAAAATTCTTTCATTTATATTAGATGTAACAGAACTCAAAAGCAACCCATAATACAGAATATCTATTTTCTCAGTCATCTGCCTAGATTTTTCTAAACATATTTAAAATTTCCATTATGTCATTAGAGTCCTGTTTTTTTTGACACTTCTAATTGTTTCGGTTAATTCTGTTAAAAGATTGATATGAGAAGATATGAGAAGAAACAAATAACTAAACGCATACATATAAAAAGTACGTGAAACAAAACGCTGTTGACAGCAAACACTTATTTAAAATAAAGATCACACAGAAAAAATTATTAAATTTCTCCAATCACCAAATTTATTCCAAATTCATAATATCAAGCAAACTATTTGTTGACTTTGCACCTATTACCAAAATGATTATATTGATTACTTAAAATTTTAAAATTTTGAAAATATATTTTCAATAAATGAAATTTTTAATTTTAATTAAAAAAGTGATTAAAAAACTTTGCCATTTCGAACAATGTGTTAATTTATTTAAATAAATATTGACAATTCCCAACAACAATTCTACATGTTTTGATTATTTGATTTTAAATGAAAAAAGTCAATTAAGATTTTTTGTTATTTGATTAAAATTTTAATTGAAAATTTCTTTCAAAACAACTAAAATGTCAATTAAATCAAAATTAAATTTTTAATTTTCTTTCAACAAAAAAAATAATTGATTCAATTATCACATTAATTAAATTTAAATACTTTTTAAACCATTTTTTTAATTGATAAAACACTTATTTCTGTGCACTGAACACCTTCTTTGTTTGTATGAAAAAATATTTTCTAAACACATACCTTTCGTATATGAGACCAAACAAATAATTAAAAACACAAAAAAATTATGTTATAGTACACCAAAAAATTAAAAACTTTGATACATCGGTTAATCGGTTAATCGACTCAAATTAACCGGTTTAATCGTTAATCGAAAAAAGACAATTTTACATTAACCGATCAGTTAATCGGGTAGTAATTAACCGGTTAACCGATTAACGGTTAACCGAATGAATACCCTACAACATACCCTAAAATTTTTTGGAAATCGCGAAATCGGTAATAAAAAAAACAAAATGTCGGAAAATAACATAAAAAGCGTTAAAAAATTATCTATAATGATGAAGAGTAAACCTTTTGTCGGGTTTGAAAAACAGGGCATTCCACTTTTTCATAACTTGTGTTTTGTTTTCGTCAAATAACAAATTGCATTATTACAGGGTTGATACTTATTACAGAAGGTGATACTTTTTCTGTAGAAAAGAAAACACCATAATTTGTAAATATAACTATAAATGTTGCTAAAAATTACAAGTTACTTAAAATAATATCGTAACAGTATTTTTTACGATTTTTATTCAAGAAAACTTCCTTTAAATTTTTATAAAAAAAATTATATCCAAAGATTTTTTAAATCTTGCTATTATGAAGCGTTGTAGAATTTTTCTTTTTGTAATAAAATCTTGCTAAGCCTTTTATTTTAGATAGTTTTTAGCAACTTTCTTGTCAAAATGTAGCCATTTTTTTTTGACCGTAAAGTGTTGACAACTCTTTTTAGTGCACTTAAAAGTCCAATTAAAATTGTGGGAAGTAGATAAAATCATATAACAAAGAAATTTAAGAATAGGAACAAATTTAATCATAACTGCTATAGCGCCCAATTTCGATCATTATTCAGTAAACAATCATACACCGTGTAGGGTATTGTATGATCAAGCTTAACTGATTTTTCGACCACTTTCTTTAAAACAAAACTTTTTATTATTTGTTAAAAATTTCATTAAAAAGTAAATAAATAGTACAACTAAATAAAATAAAAAAACACTGCATGCACTTCAAGGCATAAATGCACGTATCACATATGGATTTTATGTCGCTTTTTGTACCACGAATAATACACGTTGCATGCCACTAAACAAACAAACAAAAAAAGAGGCGGTACTGAAATGAAATTAAATCAAACAATCTTTTTCTTTTTTTTGCAATATTTTTTGTAAAACATATTTTTAATGTTATTGTTAGTTAGAAAAACCAAAAAAAATAAAAAAAAAAATCTAACAAACAAACTAACAGCAAAAACACGACACCTGAAAAGTGAAATGAGAAAAGTTTAACAGAAAACACCTTAACAAAATAGCAGCAAAAAAAAAAAAACAAAAAAAATTAAATGAAAAAAACGGTTTGAAAAAAATATTTAAAACTTTAAATTGGTTGTAATGGCTACAAAATAAACTGAAATGTAATAAAATACATTCATATTTCAGTCGTTTATTTGTATCTTTTCCCTGGGGCAAATGTGCCTGCATGTATTAAAGTAGCATTTAAACGTTTTTAATGTGATGATTATCATTATGATAAATATACAAATTTATAAAAAAACAAAAAAAAAAAAAAAATACTAGACAATATCGTTGATGGAAGTGACACCTTAAAAGTATATTAAAACAAAATTAGTGGATTTTAAAGACATATTTAAAAAGTTGTGCTTTAAGTTTGAACTATTAGACTGTTAAAGCTTTCGTAATATTACCTGAACCGCGGCGAACAGTATCAAATGCCTAAAAGTCAAATAACAAAATTAATAACTCTCAGATGTTGGCTTAACCTTGAAAAACTTTAACTGCGATTTCAAATATTTATTTAGTCAATTTTCAGGCTTTCGGAACGGCCTGGCGATTTGAGGTGATCGTACGAAAGCTTTAAAAGTGTTTATTTTTTAACTCAAAGCCTTTAAGATTAAAGGGGGACTTGCTCCATTGAATTATATTTCGATAAAGAAAACAGTGTCATGTAAAAAAGTTTTCATTAATATTGACTTACTTATGGTGTTTTCTTTTCCAAAAAAAGTACCACATTGTTAAAAGGTGCATGTAAAAAATGTCTTAGGCCTATAGTACACAGAATGTAAAAACCCACATGCGCATTTAGTTCTGACGTATTTTTGACGTCATCACACAACACGCAATATTCATTGTGGCTTTATAGTGACGTAAAAATTACGTCAGAACCACATGCGCATGTGGCTTTTACATTCCGTGTACTAAGGCTTTACCAACCCTGCAATAATGCTATTTGTTATTTGACGAGAACTAAAAACAAATTATCAAAAAGTGGAATGCCCTGTTTTTACCAGCTGACAAAAAGTTTATTCTTTAAAAAAAAAAATAAAAATTATTTAAAATTTGTTTATTGTATCAACAACAAAATGAAGGACGAAATTCCAGTTTGCTCGAAAAGCGTGCAATGTCAGTAAAAATTAGATTTTAAATAACGTTGGCAAAACTAAAGGACGCTTAGGTTACAATTTTAATATAATTAACATTTTATCCTCATCAGATGACGAAAATAAAACCAATAATTAATTTATTTTCATTTCTGCACATATAATGGATGCGGTAATATCCATATTTTAACTTTTTCCTTTAAAAATTATTAAAAATACTCAAACATTTTCTTTAGTTTTTTCTTCATAAAATATGTAAACATGAAAACACCGTTGCCAGATTGCCGATTTATCAAAACCAAGTTCTAAAGATTTTTAGATTTGAAGACTTTATGAGAAAAATTTTATAGCACCGAATCCACTAAGAGTTTATTAACCTGACAACCATTAACAATGTACTGCTTTATTACGTCTTTCTATAAAATAATAGAAAAAATAACTCTAAAAGCTTAACTTTTTAACTGGCCTGATTCTAAACGATTTTTTCCCAACTACGTCTGGTAGCCCCATATATAAATAGAAGTGACCTGTTTTACAGGGCATTATCAATACTGTCGATTAATACGGGGTGTTAATATGTCTTTATTAACCCTAGAAAGATAATTATATTAAAATATACGTTAAAGATAAGCATATGTAAAACTGATGCATTATTTTGTTTGTTGTATTTTTTTTTAATTAAGAACAAACTAATGAGGATTATATTTTTACATATATATTAAATAAGAAGACCGAAATTTTAACCCCCCATATTCAGTAAAAATATTTTAGGTTTATAGCAGGCTTATGAAACGAATTTTCTATGAAAATTTGTTTAATAAACCTTTTATTATTCACAAATATTTTTTATGAATATGAGGGTAAGTATTTTTATATATAAAAAGTGCACCGCAACGTATTCCTGCTAATTAAAAAGAAATAGCAATATTTCGTAAGTGAATGCGTAAAATTTAAGCAGATAATCGTTCTAGGGTTTAGGGTGATTTTTTTTTACAGTAAAACATTTCAAGAGAGCAAAACATTATTAAAAACAAACACTAAATTTAATTTTTTAGATAAAATGTCACCTTTTTTGTAGAAAAGAAAACACCATAAATTTCAATCTAAAGTTCTGTGTCCTACCCATTTGTTATAACATTTTGCAAACAAACTCTAGTTTTTCTTAAAGTGTTTCGTGTGAAATATTAATTTCTGACAATTTTCTCACGACTCTTTTTTTTCTTCATATTATTAAAATATTGTTTTTTATTACATTTATTTAATTAATAACCTGAATAATAGTAAATGTTAATCTGCTATTAGTAACTAGTATATGTAGTCCAAACAACCTGACATATTGCATACAAAAATCGTGCTAAAATTATGACATTTTTGGTGAATGTCGAATATGTTTATTTAAAAAACATAATAATTTGCATATTATTTTAAAATTTATTAGTTTAATAAAAAATACTTAAAATGTTGACAAATTTTAAATTGAAAAAAAAAAAAAAAAATTGCAAAATAAAAAACACATAAAAATCACAATATTTAACTTGACCTAATCTAGGGGTGCGGTCAAATTTCTGTCTGAATATTGATAATGATATTCAAATTTAATCGCAAAAGAAAAAACACAAAAACAGCAATATTCGCAACAAAAAAAAAAATTAACAAACTAAATATAAAACCTGTCTTAAGAAACACAAAAAAAAATTAAAAAAAAAATGATTTGCATGTTTGAATAACTACACCATTATTTCAATATATTCTTTCAATTCCTCTATATGTTTAAGATAAATATTGTTAGTGTCTTTTTAAAAAAAAAAATTATTATTCAAATTGTAACAACGTCAAATTTAAAGGAAACTTAAACCTGCGCCAAACGAGCCAAAAAAAAAGGAAATAAAATAAAACCCAATAAAAATGCTTAATTTTAAAATTGGGCGAAGTTTAATTTTATTGGGTTTTATTTCATTTTTCAATTGGGTCTTAATGAGATAATGTATAAATTAATAAATCTTCGTAATGAAATAACACAAAAAAAAAAAAAAATATTTTTTTTTTAACAACAGAATTTATTGGGATTTATTTAATTTAAAATCTTTTTGATCTTTATTTCATTTTATTTGGGCCTAATTTAATTTTCTTAAATATAAGTGTTTGGCCGAAGGAAATATGCCCAAAGGCCGTCTATGCAGAGAAACTTTAGTTAGCGAAGCCGGTGTTGTTATAGATGAGAAAATCCTTGCGCTAATTAAAGCTTCACTGCTAGTCGGCCCTCGCAAATATCTCTTTGGTATGAAAAACACCTGCTTCGTCAACTTAAGCTTCTCTGAATAGCCGGCCTTCGGTCGGGCTCAAGGATTTTCTCTTCTGTGGTGTAACAACACCGGCTTGCCTAACTAAACCTTGTTTGTCTGCATAAAAGGCCTTCGACCGGGGCCATATTTTGAAACGCCATATTTTTTTTAGCATTTTCAAAGAAAATTATTTTTTTTTTTTTGAATTATATCATTATTTCATTTTAAGTATTTCTATTTTATATTTTAAACGTTTATTTTATATAAAAAGCCCAATAACTTATTTGTTTTATTGGAGGCTATTTCATAAAAATTGGCTGTTATTTTAGTTTTTTCGCTTGGAATTTATTTAATATTTTATATTTTTTTGGTTATTTTTAATTGGGGACTATTTAATTTTCTTAATTAGGGCTAATTTCTGAGCACGTCTTAGTAACCAAAATGGTACGGAGCTTAACTGCCTTTCCCCCAATTAAGAAGAAAAATTTCTTTCATTATGCTTTTGTATTGCCTCTTCTTAATCCTTATAAATAAAACACATCATTGTGTTTTTTTCACTCTTGATCGATATATTTCGAACTAACAGTTCATCTTCAGGATCTAATTTATATGATTGAAAAAATGTTTATTACATTAATAAAAAAATAAAAAATTTTAAAGAAAAATTTCGTTCGCTGAACTTAAATTTACTACAAAAACAAATTTAAAAATCGATGGACAGGCAATAAAAGGTTGTTATCAGAGATTTTTTTTTCGTATTTGCTCAAATAAGAACTAAAATATTTTGAAAACAATGACTTCATGCAAAAAAAATATGGTTAGAGGTAATTATAGTCTACGACTATTATAATATGGCTTAATTTCAAATACGTCAAATACGAACAAAATTTAGTGACAACTAATTAACATTTGGTCAGAATTTACAATAATATGATCAAAACTAATTACTAAAAAAATGTTGCAAAATTTAACAATAATATGGTCAAAATTAACCGTACTTTGTTCAAATATCAACCTTATCATGGTTATTTTTCAGCGATTTTTTCAACGTTCTTTTTGTGTCAAATTGTAATTTTGATTAGTTTTATATTACTCCAGTTACATCCTGTTAAAATTCACTTTTATAATCTATTCTTTAATTGGCAGTTTAGTAAACTCGACACTGGATACTGTCGAGCCCGCGACGACCTTCAACAGCATTTTTTTTTTATTTTTTTTGTTTTACTCATTTGTGCTTAAACGTAAATTTAACTGCACAAACGGTTACACAAACATATGAAAAAGTATGGAGCATGTTTGTGTGAATATTAAAAATATATTAAATTCACGCAAACATCTTGTTGATATTTTAAAACTGCTTGATATTTTTTTGGCCTTCAAATCAACAATTA
Organism: Pollenia amentaria; assembly: GCA_943735925.1. Lineage (NCBI taxonomy): Eukaryota > Metazoa > Arthropoda > Insecta > Diptera > Polleniidae > Pollenia > Pollenia amentaria. Next base: position 188,404,499 of record OX031008.1, on the reverse strand, counting down.
AAAAAAGGAATGTGAGAATTTTAAGCAAACCAATCAAGTGATTCAAAAGCATTTAACGACTGCAAAGAACAAAGCAATCACACTTTGTTTACTTTCAAATACATTATTTTTAAGCCATACACCCTTTTATGCAAAAAAGTTAAAGTTCACATTAGTTAACCAACACATTAAGCCCAGCAAAAGTGTATGGGCTTTATGTTAATGTTAACTAATGTGAACTTTAACTTTTTTTTTGCATAAGTTGGACAACGCTTACAAATATTATATTATCTTATTACTGTATTTTATATTACCTATGGTTGTTGCAAAATTTTATTTAACCCTCTAACTCTTTGTATTGTTATATAACATATTTTTTTTTCATATTTTATTTTAAAAAGAGATTGTGTGGTTGCAATCGAAACTAGTCTGGGCAACCTGTCCGTCAAAGCCTGGGTTCAAATCTCAGCGCAGTCAAGAATGAAAAATTATCAATAAAATTTTAATGAATTTCATAAAAATAATTTAATGAAAATTAAATTCAATGAACTTAAGCCTAATTAAAAATATCTACATTTGGATATAAAACCATTAATAGTTCAATAAAATAACCACAATACTAATGATCACTTAAAATTGTAAAAAATTTAAAATTATGAAATTTTTTTTTTTCAATAACTTATACATATTATTAATTTTAATTAAAAAAATTACCAAAAAACTTTGCCGTTTCAAACGATGTTTGATGTGAATTGATTTAATTAAATATAGCTTTGACATTTCCCAACAACAATTCCACCAAATTTAAATTATTTTGTTTTAAACAAAAAAATCGATTAAGATTTTTTCTTATTTAATTATTATTTTAATTAAAAATTTATTTCAGAACAACTAAAATGTTAATTAAATCCAAATTATATTTTTAATTTTCTTTAAACTAAAAAAATAATTGATTCAATTATCACAGTAATTAAATTTAAATACTTTTTTAACAATTTTTCTAATTGAACAAAAGCTACTGATAATTTTTTCTGCATTCATATTTCCAAGAATTCGAGAACGAAATTAACGCTTAATTTATATTCAGCTGACAGTTTATTTAAATAAATAATGAATTTAAAAAAAAAAAATGTTTCCATTTATGTTCCACATTGTATTACAATCCACATTTGAAAAACATTTCAGAAAACCGTTTTTAAGAAAATTAAAAATAAATGCATTTCTCAATTTCAAAAACAATTTTTCTTTTTCTTGTTGAGAATACTATGATTTTCAAATGATTTCCAAATTTCCAAAAAAAAAAAGCAATAATGGTACCTTTTGAAGAGCCACGACATTCCCTTACCACGAAGCAGGTTTGTAAGGGAGCATATTAAGGAATAACGGTAACAAAAAATTCAGTGTGCAAAGCTGATCCTTACATTCATTCACCAATTTTTATATGCGCTTAATAAAGCTTTTTCTGTGTCAAAAATGTATTGCTTCAAAGTGGGAACTCGCCATATAAAATTCATGTCTTCCATAAGCGATATGGTAAGCGAAACTTTTACGTTTCTCCCTTACAAACCTGCTTCGTTGGAAGCTCCATTTTTTTTTTTTTTTTTTTTTTGGATTACGCTAGAGCACTTCGCAAAATAAATTATGTTGAAGTGTAAGCCGATGCGTTAGCCGCTGGTTAAAGTTTGGTCAGCGCTGATCATAGCAAATCAACCAAAAGGCCTTCCGAATTCAAAAGAATGTCCTGTTATTAAATGTTTTGTATCTTGATTCAATGATCTGGTCATTAAAATTCTGTTTCCTTATAAATGTCAGCCAGTTTTAACTAATTTTTATAAAATTTAATGTAGGGTGTTTCTACTTCAATTCAATCATTAGGCCTCAACATTTTGCAAAATGAATTATGTTAAAAAGTGGATATGATTACTTTATCATAATATAATCACCATTATAAATCCACTTTCCTGTCTTGATACATTTATATACATGCGAATATTTTTAATACAGACTTTTTTCTGTTTTCTACTGAAAAAAAAGGTACAGAAAATCACGAAATTAAGTGAATCATGGCATGTCAAAGAAGAAGAAGAAAAAAAACATATTTCATACATGGAATAATCCACCATAAAAGCAACCTTCTTTTCAAAGCACTTAACAAAACAAGTGAGTGAGCGAGAGAATAAGTGACTGACAGATCTTACAAGTGAGTCAGTTAGTGAGTGTGTAAGTGATATCATCCAATTCAATTTATACTGCATGCAATTACAACTTGATCATGCGAAGGCACCTGCCTGCGGAGAAAAAAAACCTTGCAAAAATTATGTTTTATTCGTTTTTATTTTGGTGCAAATTTAATCTTCAAAGGCAAACGTAAAGTTTTTATGGAGAATTTCACTTTTTCTTCTACAATTTAACTGAAGTGTACCAATTAAAATTTTTGAGACTGATGAAAAATAATTCTTTGAAAGTATGTACATTAGGGGTATAACTTTTGAACAATTTTTTAAATTATCAAAAAATACCTATCCATGCCATATAGACCATGAAAATCTATGATGAAAAGTGGGGTCACTTTTTCGCGGACGTTAAAAAAGTTCCCCCCCAAATCACTTTGAAGTTTAGTATTTGGATTTTTTTTGCTTATTAAAAATACAATATTGCAGATCAACACGCACTTTGAACTTAAAGTTTATTTCCTTTAACAAAGATAATTTTTAGTATCTAAAGTATATATATAGTACATGAGTGTATGAATGGTATTTAAAAAATAAAAATTCAAATATTATTATTTTTTGGAAGCTTTTAGAAAAAACGGTTTGGGGGGGGGAGGTTTTTTATCCAAATTGATCTCAAAAAACTGTTTTCTTGATATATACATCAGTGGCCACCCCGTCGTGATAGGTATTTTTTTTGGTTATACCCCTAATGTACATACGTATATGTATGTCTTTGTGCTCAGTGTAGAAATAAATGTTTGTAAATTGAAAAAGCAAATTTGAATTATGATGAAGTGGAAGATGATTTTTTGTTTAAACCTGAAATTTATTTCCAGCTGTTTTCTTGGGAAATTTATATTAAAATATAAGTTTTTTATATTATTATGGATTCCACAGACTTGTGTTAAGGAAGTTATTATTAACCCTTAAACAATAATTTAGTTTTATATCCATCTTCTTTTTTTTAAAGAATCTCTAATTTGGAAATTTTTTTAAAGATGCTAAAAACTCTAAAACTTCGCTTAGATTGGTTATTTAATGGTCCGTTTCAAGCTAATTTTTTTATAAACTTTTAATTTTAGGACATCGATAAAGTGGCTGTTAGTACGATAAAATGTCACAAAATTTTTATCAATTATAAAAAAGGGAATTAAGCACAATAAATAAATCTTTAAATGAAAAAAAAAAAAAAATATGTATTCCCAAAAACAACTTTTTTGATAATAAAATTTTTAATGTGAGTCAAAGACTACAACCAGAAATTTCCCGCCCAGAAATTTTCGGAATTTCCAAAAAAATTTCATCAAAAACTTTTTTTTTTGTAGAAATTATTTACGTTTGTGTATTACCGTTATATTAAAAAAAATTTATCTACTTAAAATATTTATGCAAATTATTTTAAACTAAAAAGCTTTTTCAATTAAAAGCTGATTTCTTAACGGATATCTCTTGTTACACTTCTTGGGAACAAAATTTTATTTGTGAACTTTTACAAATAAAACATTTACAAAATTCCAAAGAAGAAGGACAATAAATTTTATAAAAAATCTCAATAAAGAAAAAACTGTTTTTGTGAGTAGCTTTTTTTTTAGCAAAAACAAATAAAGTTTTTAATAAGAAAAAATAAATTTTAGAAATTTACCTTTTTTTAAAAAGAGCTTTTTGTGGTAATATTTAAGCTTTATATCTTCGTAATAAATTTTTCAAGCTTAAGGTAAATTTTATAAAAAATATTTATTATTTATTTCGAAGAAGCTATGCATACTTCAGGGATATTTGGTTTTTTTATAAATTTAAAATAATATTTTAAAACAAAGTCAAATTTCTTGTGAGTCAAAGACTATCACAAGAAATTTCCCGCCCTGAAATTTTTGGAATTACCAAAAAAAAAGTTATCAAAAACTTTTTTTTTTGTAGAAATTATTAACGTTTGTGTATTACCGTTATATAAAAAAATGGTTTATCTACTTGAAATATTTATGCAAATTATTTTAAAATAAATAGCTTTTTTAATTAAAAGCTGATTTCTTAACGGATATCTCTTGTTACACTTTTTGCGAACAACATTTTGTTTGTGAACTTTTACAAATAAAACATTTACAAAATTCCAAAGAAAAAGGACAATAAATTTTATAAAACAAACTCTGTAAAAATATCCATAAAGAAAAAACCATTTTTGTGAGTAGCTTTTTTTTTAACAAAAACAGTTCTTAAAAAGAAAAAAAAATCATTTTAGAAGTTTAGCTTTTTAAAAAATTGAGCTTTTTGTGGTAATACTTAAGCTTTATTTCTTCGTAATAAATTTTCCAAGCTTATAAAGAATATTTATTACTTATTTCGCTATGCATAGCTTCTTCAAGCATATTTGGTTTGTTTTTATAAATTTCAAAAAATATTTTAAAACAAATTTTCCTTTCTTTCTACCTCCTAACATGTCCTTAAAAATATCTAAAAACTTTCTTAAGAACACCATTTGAGCTTACAAAATTCAAAACTTTTATCAGCATTTCTCTTAAAGTGGCAAGTATCTCTAAAGATAAATGTTAAACTTTTTGAGGTTAATTTTTAAATATTTAACCTAAATTTCGCAACTGAAAACACGTACCCAAAAACACGTTAATTTCCAATTTCCCACACACAACTCAATAAGAAAAGCAAAATGTGGTTCCAAACAATAAATAACCTTTTAAGACCTCGCTTAAAATTGGAAAAGAATAAATGAATGAATGCACTAAAACTGCAGCAACAACAACACCCATTAAACGAAAAAACAACAAAATTAAACGGACGAGGGCTTTGTGGGTTTAAAACCTAAATTAGCAACAACAAAAAAACGAATAAACAAAAAGACCAAGAAAAAACAACAACAAAAAAAACTTAAAGGCCAATGGCATAAAATCGAAAAATGACTGACGGGTTGAAACTGTCTGTGCACTTAAAGAAAACTTTTTCAACATGACACGCACTCTTATGTTTCTGTTCATTAATGTCAACTGAGAAATAAATAAAAGAAATACTGTGAAAATGTTAAACAACCCACGTGCAAAAATGCCATAATAGTTAATTGCAATAATCAGCAAAATGCAAGCGTATTATAGCACAGCGCCGTCTATTGCTTATTAGGGTTTTTGTTTTCCGCACTTTTTTGATTCCCGGGAAAGTGGTAAATAAAAATAATTTTACCGAGAGCCCGGGATTCCCGCCCAAAATTCCATTTAATTATACAGTAAATTAATAAGCATATTTATTTGCATTTTTAAATAGGCTTGCCAGGCGGTCTTGCTTTACAAGAATTTTCAGTGCAGGTCAAGAATCAAGAAAAAATGTGTTTTGTCAAGATTTTTTAAGGCCCAATCAAAAGCACGTTATAATTTTTTAAATTTGTTTACAGTTCTCCTAAAACAAAGCTGCGTAAAAAGCAAATTAATAATTCATAGTTTTGTTTAAGAGCAATAACTTGAAAATATATCAAAACTACGTTTTATTTATTCAACAATAATAATTTGACAACACTGGAATGCTGATTTGAAACATAAATTTTTATAACACTTGTATGTATTTCTCTCTATACCAGTGATGTCCAAAATGTAAACCGTTGGTTGTATTGCTTCATATTAGTTTTAGTGAATAGAAAGACAAGTATTCTTAATAAAAAATATAAGAAATATGTAAGAACCCGCCGCATGTGAACTCATCGCTTGAAAATCGACCACTGAATTGTGAGGTCTCGTGAGCTAACGAAAGAGCGTGAGAATGCGTGTGAAGAATGTGTGTTAATTTCCAAAATTGTGGTAAAGGCTGGGCATCAATGTTCTATTTCATTGATTTTCAAAAATGTTTTGCATATGTATTGTGAAAAAAATTTTAAGTATAATGACACACAAAACTAAGCGCACAGACTTTCATTAGCATTTAATATCATGAAATTGTTTTGGTTGTAAAACATTTATACTAATACAGTCGAAACTAAATTTTCTATTTTTTAAATTGACTTTTAAAACATTGATTTTTTAAACTTTTTAAAAACCAAAATGTATTGAAAATTTTCCAATTTTACCAAGTCAAAAAAAGAAAATTCAGTGTGAACTGCGAGCATATTTAAAAATTAAAAGTAGGAATTGTATTCAAAAACCATTCCAATAAAATCTTCTACAGTTTTGACAGTTTCGTAAAAGCATTAAAATATTTTTGTAATTCCATATCAGTTATCTTACACACTGTATTTGAAAAAATATCAACACAGCTTCCGTACATGGGCATTCGTCGCTTCCTGATGAGCAACTTAATAAATGAGCGTAAAAAACAAAGGGGTAGGGCATCCAAACAATTTTTTGCCTGAATGAACATCACTACTCTATACTCAACACTAATAACACTGGTCGGCAAAAACCCGAAAAAATCGACAGCTAGAACTTTGCCATGTGATTTTAACTGACTTTAGAGTGCTAAATCCAAATCTATTCACGGATTAATTATGTCACCTGAATAAAATTGTCAATTGTTAATGGTTTATGGCTTATATTATTCGTAATATTCCTGGCTTTTCTATTAATTATAAATATGTAAATTTTTTTACCTTATATTTTCTTTTATTAATTTTTTCAAAAACAAAAAATAGTACTACTATTTCATGAAAAAAAAAAATTAAAAGTGTTTTGATCAAAATCGGACAAATGACGTGATAAAAACAACTGCAAACGGATTGGAATTAAGCACTTTATATATCATATATTTTATTCATAGACTGCTGGGTGTAAATATTGAGTTCATATGCTGGTATTCTTTGCTTTTAACTCGTTTTAACAATTGTGTTATTATAAAAGGTTAAATTAGCAAATTTTTAGTTGTGAGGAAATCTTTTTAAAATCAAGATTTTTTTAGTGAATGTGTTTAATAATTAGCACCGCAAGTATTTTCCCAAATAAATGGAAAATAGCCAAAAATCATCCCAGTGCCTAAGACAGATAAAGAATATCGCCCTATTTCAATTATGCCTTATCTTTCCAAAGTTTGTGAACATTTAATACAGAAACAAGTATTTAAATATTTGAACTCAAACAACTTATTGACAGAACGCCAGTCGGGGTTTAGACCTATGCACAATTGTAAAACTGCTCTCACTGATGTAGTTGAGGAAATAAGGGGTAATTTGGATAATGGAGATATATCGTTTTTAGTCTTACTGGATCATTCTAAAGCGTTTGATACTGTTGACCATGATATACTTTGCCTAAAACTGGCTAACATGTTTAAATTTTCTTCATTGACTGTGAAATTGATGCATACAATGCGTACCAAATTTAGGGGCGATTTCGAAACCCCTGCGAGTTATCAGAGGTGTCCCTCAAGGCTCAATACTTGGACCATTATTATATTTAATATATTCCAATGATATACCAAATCAAATTAAATTCTCGAGTGTTCAAATGTATGCGGATGATATTCAAATGTACCTGGAAAGTTCTAAATATTGTATTAACTCCAAAGTAAATGAACTAAATTACGATCTAAACAAAATTTTTCTTTGGGCATCGGCTAATGGATTACGCCTTAATCCCAAAAAAAAAACAAGTGTGTTCTTATCAGCAAAAAATCTGTTAAAGTTGATGTTGAAATTAACGTTATTTTAGGAGATGCCAAAATTGAAGTAGTAAACTCGGTCCGAAATCTTGGAGTTGTCTTTAATAGTACACTTACCTGGTCTGACCACATTAGCCAAGCATGTGGTAGAGTGTACAGTATGCTGCGGAATTTGTGGACTGTGCAATATTCTACACCAGCTAAAGTAAGATTGTTGCTCGCAAAAACTTATCTTCTACCTACTCTTCTTTATGCGTCGGAGATATTTTCTGGATGTAACTTAAAGGACTTTATGAGGCGCAAAACGACATTTAATAACATTGTACGCTATACTTATAGCCTAAAAAAATTTGATCACGTATCTCCTCAATACTACTGTCGTGTGATCAACGTAAGCTCCGAAGGCTATCTAAAATTAAAAAACCTTTTGTTCTTACACAAAATTATAACGACAACGCAACCAAAATATCTATATGACCGTCTTCAGTTCATGAGTAAACAGCCTAGTCCAACTTCGACGTCTTGCTGCAACATCTGAGAAACAATTTTTTATATACATATTCAATCCGTCTCTGGAACCAACTAAATTTTAAAATACTTTCAATAAAATCTATAGCATTAGAAATAATTACCTTGACTTTAACATTTTAAAATCTAAATATTTCCGTCATTTTAATTAATTTTTATTGTTAACTGTAATAATTGATAATAATATTAGGACACATACATATGTTTAAACTAACTTTTCTGATTCTAATACTTTAATTATAAGATAATGTATCTTGTTGTATAAGAAAATCATTAAATAAATAAATAAATAAAAAATAAATAAATAAAAATAAATAAATGTCAAGAATTTTGCAAATTTGAATCTGGCAAGCCTAGTTTTATACCATTAACCAGCCGTGGTGAATGAATAAATACCAAGTTTGTCATGCCATGTAAAAGTTGTTTAATTAATATATAAAAATTGATATCAATTAAAAAAATTTGTGATATTTATTAAAAAATAAATTAAATTTCCGTCAGTAAACAAATAAATAGTATCAATTAAATATTTTTTGATATAAGTACATATTCAACATTTTCTGCAGTAATGTTGTTGATATAAGTAAGGGCCTAATTGTGTAAAACACAACTCAACGCCGAAATTTCATAATAAGCAAAAACAAACTCAAATATATTTTATAATTTTGTTGTTGTTTTCAACAGGAACTCATATTGAATTTTTAAATTTCAAATGGCGTTGAAAATTTTAAAAAACAGTTTAAACATTTAAAAATTATAAAATATTTTTGAATTTGTTTTTGCTCTCTCTCAATGAAATTTTTGGCATTGCGTTGCATTGCGTTTTACACAATTAGGCCCTAAAGGTTTAATTCACTTGATTAAATTTTTAATTAAAGCTGACTCTATTTTTGATTAATGGCTTAATTAAAAAAAAAAATTGGTGAGATTTTTTTCTGTGTATATGAGGAGAGTTTTTTCAAAACTTGACTATTGCACTTTTTGTGTACTTGCAGTTTTTTAGAAATGTAATTTTGAACTGGAATAATCTACTTTTGACGAAATTATGTCTTTTTGTCTGGTGTAATTATGGGAGTTTGGCCCAATTTTATTTTCGCAGAGTTTTCATTTCAATGTTGGAAAAAAAACAAAAGTGTGTCGAGAGTGGAAAAAAAATCCCTCATTTGTTCTGAGTCCTTAAGTAATTCCATGACGATTAAGCCATGTCCGTCTGTCTGTCCGTCTGCTAAAATCACGCTGACTTTCGAACGACTCAACAGAAAAGTTATCCTTAGCAGTTTGGGATTGAAATCCAGCAGAATCGGTTCAGTAAGAAAAGAGTTATGCACCCAAATGTGGAAAAACATTCCTAAAAAATGTACATTAACTAACATAAATTGGTGGCGGAATATAATGATTGTCATTAAGTTTCAACAAAAAAGTTTCATATATCTGGCAATCTCACCACCAAAATTCGTGAAGATCGGTCTATAATTTTTCTTAACGTTAGCATTGCTAAAACCTTAACGAATAATGCTTTTTCGTTGGAATTTGGTCAAATCTAAATCACATCACAAAGATCGAGCCATAACTACTGATAGACCCTATATAAAACCCCCGCTCAGCAACCGCAAAAATCAGGCATGTGATGGAAATGGTTTTAGAAAGCAAAACGATTTAAAATCGATAATATCGTTGTCAGTATCTTAAACAATTTGTTTTTAAAACATTTTCCCTTTATTTTATATATGTAAATTAACTTTATTTTGAAAATAAAAATATTAAGACTATAGCGAGCCATATTTGCGATTTAACCGTAAGCGATAATTTGTTGATATTTTGTTTTTTTTTTCTTGCAAATAGATTCTAAGTCAGCGTTGCCATAATTTTTTTGAAAATAAATGCATCTTAAGAAAAAAAAAACTGAATTTAACTTAAAAAAACTGCACATAAAAATAGAAAAAAAAAATTGATTTATATATAATTTACTTATTTTATTTTAATACAGACACAAAAACAATATTACATAAATTGTTAACGAATATCGGTACTTTATAGTCTAGATGTAAGAAAGTGAAATTAAGAGGGGTACACAACGAAATGTTCGATTTGTTTTGTTTTCTCATTTAATACAAAATTAATTTTAGTTCGGGCTCGGATTTGCAATTTGTTAAGTGAACTTACATGAAAAGATTCTCCAATAAAAATTTTTATTCATCAAAAATCACAAAATGTAAACAGGGACATAATTAAACTTTCAAAAGAAAAGCCAAATAAACTTCTCAAACGGCTTGGCAAACATGTCAACATTTTGCGTTAGTACTATGCTCATGCGTTAGTAATTAATTAAACGATTCAATCATATTTGTAGAAAAATCGAAATGTTGTATATTTTCCAAACTGTTTGTGCTACCAAGTGCTAAATTTAGTCATTTAAGTGAAAATTGTTCAGAGTCAAGAAAGAAAAAACAAAACAAAAAAAAAGTATTTTATTAGAATTTATTGAAAAATGATTAATTATGTTTGGGTGGTTTATTTGTTAACAAAAAGTGCGTGTTGCCCAAGCCGATTTTGTTTTTTGTTTGGCTTTTAAGGCCTGAAACAGAATAAAGTATTTGTAGAAGTAGTTGAATCTGACGAATGCTCTGTAGCGCAACAAAGTTCAAAATTTCGAACTTTGCGCTTTAACTTCAACTACTGCTACATATTCTGTTGACTCGAGATTGAAACTGCCGTTTTTAACTTTTCACAGCTTTCAGCGCTAACGTTGTACTACAGCGACTATTTTGTTCCCCACTTAAAGCTTGCCTCTGTTATACGAGTATGTTTTAAGCAAATTATGTAAAATTTTGTTAAGAAATAAAAAATAATATAACAAAATTTAAATTAAAAAATGTTAATGCAAAAACTGCAAAATCTGCACAATTTACAAAAACACTTATTTTTTAACAAAAAAAATTCAAACGCCCACTGCTTAGAAAAACTGCAAAATGCAGATAATTCTGCACATTTGGCAGCTATGTTCTAAGTACTCGTTACAATGACGAACAAATTCATAGTTTTTGAATTTGTACCGTTGCGGAGAAAAAGCTCATCTAAATCCAAATATAGAAAAAAAACAAGAAAAACCCTTTTGCTGAAAAATTTGCTTTTGTCGCCTACTTTATAATCGCAGAGAGGGCTCGATAATTCAGAAAAGAATTTTAAAATCGATCGAAATCCATCACTCCTTTAAAAAGCGATAGTTTTGAAATCGATCGGTTTCTATCACAAACCGTATCGTTATACATTTTCCCCCGTTACAGTTTTATAAGACTAGCAACAAAATTTAGTAAATAGCGGTCTACAATTTACTATATTAAGCCCATTCTCGAGAATCAGCTAAATGAGCCTTTTACCGCAACATATATCACTATTGCGGTGAAATTTGGTTGGATAAAGCAACTGGGACGCGAATCTAACATAGATTTACTTAAGCTTAAAAAAAATTTTTGGAATCCCGCAAGTAATTTCCCGGAAAGCGGCAATTAAACACAATTAAATATTCCGCGTATTCTTGGGAAGGGGAAATCTCGGGAAAAACTCTATTGCTAATCCAAAAAAAAACAAATATATAAATTTTTGTAAAGTCAATTTAATCTTTTAACAGATTTTATTAAAAAACGAAATATTATTAAATCAATAGGAATAATGCAAATTCCTGTTAACAGCTAAAAAGGAATTGAGTTCACCAAACAAAAGCTTGCAATAACAAACAAATGTTGCTGCTGTAACCGCAAGCAACTCGAAATAAAATCTTGCAAGTTGCAAGCATTTTTTATGAGACATATTTTGTATATTTGCTCTGCCGGTGGTGGTGTCCAATCATTTTATATGTTTTCTTTTTTTTAGATTTCTAGAGCAAATTTGTTAAGTTGGTTAATTTTAGTGTGTTGTTTTTTTCCTCCCAGCATTTTATACGAATTTAATAAGCGCCAGGAGTGTTTAAATCTTTATTTTTTTTTAAGAAATAACTGAAGAAAAAATAAAAACTTGATTAAACTTAAACATATTTTCATTTGTAGATGTTTGAACGACCGGGACAGCCGCGTTTAACATTCGTACAACAAAATATTGTTGCAAATGACGTGAAAAAATGCTCGAGGAAAACAAGACAAAAATAACACCACCTGAGAGACCTTTCTTACGTATGTACGTACTTGCAATGATTGTTATTTGTTATAATCATTTTGAAAGTGGAGTTTTAATAGACACAAAAAAGCTAATAATAAGAAGAAAACAAGAGCTCTGGTTATTATGAGCCCAAATGCACTTAAAAAATACTTGCACCAAGTTTTTTTTTAGGTTACACCGGTTATAGGTTGCAAACAAGGAAGTCACAAAGTGCATTTTGGTTTTGGTTAATCCCAAACAAGTACTAATAAAAATAGTGAAGATTTAACAAATTTCGACGTTATGGATACTCATAGTTTGCTATTAATTTAACATGAATTTTGTTTAATGAAGGTTTAGGGGAATGGGTTAAAGTATTGTTGCCATAACAAAGTCTTAGGCGTCTGGATAAGGGAAAAATGACTTTGAAAATTTATGACTTTCAATAGTCATAATTCGACAAAGACAATTTCTTGAAGTAAAATTAAACATTTACTTTAGCAGGATTTTATAGAAATATCTCTGGAAAAATATGTTTTTTAAGGTATCTAAAAAAGGGTTTGTTAAAAAAAGAACCATTTTAAAAAATTCGATGGTTTTAAAATAAAGTGCAAAACAGCTGTCCTTGTAAGGGGGGTTATATGGGAATCTTTGTAAGCATTTATTTATTTATGAGAAATTTTTTTTCGCGTAAATGTTCTGTTTTGGGAAAATAATAATTTTCATCGTAAAGTAACTTTTTGTACTCTTTGTTTTATTTATATTTAAAGTGTTTTTTAATATTTTAGTTATGTAGATTTATTCTTCACACTCACAATATTCTGTACGTAAAATAAACTGAAATTGTAATATAAAATAAATGAATATTCAGTTATAAACCGGTCTACTTATTTTTCATTTATTTTTAACGAAAAGTTCATTTAATTTTTACTGTCAAAAATTAAACGGCGAATTCCGTAAAAACAAATGAATTTTCAGTTATTTTATAAAAATTTACTATCAAAGCCTAAGTTTCATTGGCGAATTAAGTAAATAAATAAAATATGATTTAAAATTTAATTTAATATTTACTAATGTAATTTGTTTTTCTTTTCTATATTTTCAGGTAAGTTTCATTCCAAAGAAGGCTTAAAAATTGTGAAATTCATTTGAAAATCCCTTGGAGGTATAATATGTTTATTGAAAATAGAAAAACCAAAGTGTTAATTTAATATTTAATTTAAACTAGCGAAAGAAGTTTACAAGTCTAGAGATTTTTTTCTCTATATAATTTGTATTAAGTATTTTCTCTTGCAACTCCCTTTTATTTCTCTAAATACGTTGACGAAATGCATTTTAATTTATCAATTCCAACTGTATCTTGCAGTTGTTTTCATTCTCATAAAAATTCTTGTTTTTACAAAAACTTTCAATTAAATTTAATTAAAATAATACCTTTTCTTTGCTTTTAACCATAAATCTACAAACATATTTGAATAGAAACTTCCAGCTATCTAATCGAACAGGGAAATTAATGATACCAACATAACAACAAGTTGCAATGTTGCATGCTGCAACAAGCCCTCTTTTACTTTCCAACCTGCTGTAAGAATTTTTGTTAAAATTTTTTAAAGTTTCTCATTCATTTATTATCAGCATCATTATTATTAATTTTTTTCTTTTTATTTTGATAATAATGAAGAGGAAAGTTGTTTTTTCTATCTGAAGACTTTAAATATTTTCTATGTTTTTGAGAGACAGAAAAAACCGTAGGTGTGTTTGAAGTTTAGTGGTTAAACTGCTAAGAAGAAGTAGAAGAAAAAAAATAAATAGAAATATTTCAGTTTCCTTATCAAATACATAAATTCTTATACGGCAACATAAAAATATATCTAAGTGTATAGAAAAATTTTGCTAAAACTAAACATGCGTAGCGAGAAAGTTGTCTCCTCGGGCTTTAACAGGCTTATTTGATGTTCAGCACAACAGACATCAACTCCATTAACACGGTCATGATGATCCAAGTGATGATCATTACCACCACCAGAGTAGATGTTTCTTAGGGAAAAACACCTGTGTTCATATGAATAGTATGCTAACAGACACTTCTTTGCCTCGCCAAAGCTGTCAAACTCTCGCAAATTTGGCTTAAACATGTAATATGTTTTGTCAACTGGCAACTGGTTCCCCTATAGCAAGATTGACTTAAAGCAACAAGAATTTTTATGTATATTTTGTACACTTTTTTTTTGGTTTATTTTGTTTTTTCTTTTTTCTTAAATAAATAAATGATCTTTTTAAGCACTAAGTCGGAAGAGAAAGTTAATTAAAATAATTTATTAAATAAAAAAAAGAGTCGCACACTCTTAGCAAAATATTTGCTTAACCTTCGCCTTACCAAAGGTTTTAACGTATGTATGTATGGACATATGTTAACAGCACCCAGCCCAGGGTGGCTTCGTTTTTTTTTTTTTAAGAACTTAACAATCTGTTTAGGGAGTAAGAATATCCATTTAGCTGAAGCAAATTTAAGGAAATTATTAAAGAAATAAAACCGAAATGGTCACCCAGGTGGAAATTGGTAAGGCAAAGGTTAACATAATTAAATTTTTTTTATAGTTTTTTAAATAAATAGTAGAAATCTCTATCTTAGAATATAATGCACATTTATCGCCAAATAAACCAGGATGATTTCTTTTTCTTGGTTTGTTGCTGTTTCAGTTGCTGTTCTTGGGTTAATTTATACATGCGTTTCAGAAAATTCTCTACGGTGGGCTCACCCTTAAGGGATTTGACTTTAGTTTTACGTTGTATTTTACGTGTGCCTCTGCGTATTTGACGCATTAAACGTCTGATATATTTATTCCAAGTTTTTTTGCTTATCAATCGGGGGTTATCCGCATTTAGGGAACGTTCGGCTGGTAGAATTTGTAGGCGTGTATAGGGCACTGAGTCGTCTCCAATTTCCTCTTTAATGGGTGTAAAAGCTATAACATAATAACCATGACTACTTTTAAGTGATTTGCCCATGCGATCTTCGTCATGTGAACGAGGTTCTACTTCTGTTTCTGATGCGATATTTAAAGCTTCGCTGTCTTCGGTAATTTCGTCTTCATTTGGAAATGCTATGGATTTTACAATTTCAGTTATTTCATCTTCCGTTAAAGCTTCAGCGGCTCTTTTAAAATGTTCATCTTTTAAGGATTTTCCCTCACGATTCGTATCAGCTTCTTTCATTTCAGGAACTTTTTCTATAATGCCATTTAAATTTTGCAGCATTACTTTATCCTCATCGTTTAAAGACATTTGCATGACGCTTATCACCTGAGGCGTGGATTTTGAATCTTCACCACTACTTTCAGTTAAGGTTTCAGCTTTCTGCTTTCCACTAGTTTCTGTTAAGGTCTTCGTTCTTGTTTCTTTAGTTGTTGGATTATAAGTTGCAACATCCAGATTTTTGTTAATTTTTGCTAAATAATCTGGTTTAGTTTCTGCATCTACTGGCACTGCGGTTTTCTCTCCAGCATCTTTTGTGCTCAATTCCTTATCAGCTGATTCTTTATTTCCATTACTTTGTTTTTTTATTATTGTTTCACTTGAACTTTTAGTTACTCCACTCAAAGTTTCACATCGAACTTTTGCTGTCACCGTGAGGCAAACTATTGCAAAAATTAAAAATTTCTTTAATCTCATTTTGATATGACTGCGTTTTAAAATTGACTAAACTCCAGTCATCAAACCTTCACATATTTATATAGTTTTTGCCAAACAATCACCGAAATTTAAAAATCCAAACTCAAAAATGTTAAGTAACAATACAAAAAAAACTCATTTTATTTGTAATAAATTTTATAGCTATTAATTAATTCACTTTGGGTGAGGATGAAAGCTTTTTTAATAGTTCCCATTGTTGTTGGAGTAAAGCTTGAGTGTTTTTTTTTTGTCTTTGACCGAACGACCTACTCAATTGCCAAATGTAACATAATTTAAAATCCCCAATGGATTTCACTTTCTTTTGCCAAAAAATTTCGATTATTCAGTTAATTTTTGCAATGACTCAGTTTGACAACATCCACTACAGAAACACCTCTTTTAAGAGTTCGTTAAAAGTATTGAAAAGGTGTTCAGATCATCAACCTGATTGAAATAATTTTTGAAAGAGGCGAAACCGTTTAATTTTAAACTGTTAATTAATGCAAACTCTAAACAGTCTTGTTTTTTTTACAGTTTTTCTCTATATTATTGATCTAATCGCGTTCTCACGCTTTCAGTTAAATTTTTTTTATTAAAGTTGGTGCTCTAAATACAAAAGCAACAGATCTTTTTAATGTTTATATACATATTATTTTTTATTTATTTAAAAATTTTTTTGTTGTCTAAACATAAAAAGATTTTGTTTAAATTTAATAATCTAATTGTGTTACAGTTTCGTTTTTTATGAGGTCTATTATATATGCGTTAACAATTTTTTAACATTTTTAAGGTGTTTTTAACCAGTGAGAAAAAAATATATGCCTTAAGCACATTTACTTCGGAAATGTAATTTTGAAGATAATGTTTATAAAGTTGTTTTGTTTACTATTTATATTGAATTTTCCAGTTATAAATCAGAGTGCTAGCGTTCCCAAATCTACTTGGCATTTGACCCACATGAATGTAAATAAATTTATATTTGGACAACTTTATAAGAAGTAAACCAATCGTATTAACTAGACTGCACAATGGGGAAAAAATGCTAATTACTAAAAGCATAACTTAGAGATTTCCCTAGAAGGAAGTATGTAAGTTTTTCTTATTAACTTTCTTTGCATATATGCCCAGAATATGGGTATAACCAGTGCCCATGTACACTCAAAAGAAAAATCAATCCATCCGTACTCAAATCAATCCGAAGCGGTATCAATAGTACGGTGAGTACGGATTTTCTTGAATCAAGTACAGAAAGATTGATTCAAGTACGGATTATTCAATCGCGAAATACTCTAGTTATCCATATTCAATCCCGGATTCGTACTTAAAATAATCCGAAAATCAGATTGATTAAGTAAAACTGAGATCAAATCAATCTCAAAATGCGCTTGATTCTCAAAATGATTGAGTACGACTCGTACTCAAAGTAAGTATAAAAAGCTTAATTTATCCCGAGTGTTTTTTTTTTGTGTACTGTAGCTCCCACGCCAAGAAGCTTTCCGAGTGAAACCCGTGAAATTGAAAAAAAATGCCATTAATTCTAGCAAACAGCTGTTTTTCTCACTAAACCGTGTCGGTATTTTTTTGCATGTAATATCTGTTACGTTAGAAAATTGATCGCCAATTTAGAGATAAAGTGTATCTGTAAAATTTTTCTGAGGAAAGTTCCCGCTTTGAAACTGTCAAGTATACTCACAAATAAAAACGCGGTGTGATAAAATATTAAGAATAAAAAATATATTCAAACTTATATTAATTATAACACGCAAAAGGATACACAGAAAAAAGTTTTTTATCAATTAAAAAAATGGTTTAAAAAGTATTTAAATTTAATTAGGGTGAAATTTGAATCAATTATTTTTTTAGTTGAAAGAAAATTAAAAATTTAATTAACATTTTAGTTGTTTTGAAATAAATTTTCAATTAAAATTTTAATTAAATAACAAGAAATCTTAATTGACTTTTTTCGTTTAAAATAAAATTATTTAAACATGTAGAATTGTTGTTGGGAATTGTCAATATTTATTTAAATAAATTAATACATTGTTTGAAATGGCAAAGTTTTTTGATCACTTTTTTAATTAAAATTAAAAATATCATATTGGGAATTATTTCTTTTCATAAGCAACTTTAATATATTCAACATTTTTTTATTTTTCGAATTTATTCTGTGAGTTAAATTTCAGTTATGTATTTTATAAAGCTTTTTGTAATAGTTCTATTCCTGAAATTTTTCAGGAATGACTTTATACACTACCAGACTATTATCTTGTATCTTCTTGTTACATTTTACCTTAGCTTTCCGTTGGATAGCAATGAAGTATATTGTATGTACAGAAAAATTTACAATTATTAGACACCAGCAGAATGTAATGCATTTTCTGGCCCGCTACGACCTTCGTCAGCATTCTTTGTGTCACACTGGATAGTGATACTTTATAAATTGAATGAAACACATACACTATATTACTAGGTTTTGCTATTAGTTTTATTTACATTCTCAGTCAGCAAAATAGGCCGACGTTTTTCGGATATCCGAGAGGGTATTTTGTTTGTTGGGTACAAACATAACACAGCACAACATTTTACAGCTCATTGATTTGGACTCAATTCTGACAAATGCACGTGAAAGTGGCCTCAAAAATAAGAACTTCTGCAACATTAGTTTTGTCAAGTGCAAGGTGGTTTTTTTTTCTTTATAAAATATATTTTACATGAAAATAAAAATTCCGATTCATATTACAGCTATTCTTACACAGAATATATGAGATTTTTATTGGTTATATGAGCATTTAAACCAAATTTAGAACATTTTCAATTGTTGTCAATATCCATCCTCGTAGAAGTTGACGCTTGACCTTTGGCGGTGATCTTATTTCCTTTGCAGGTTGTTCATATTCATGTTCGGAGTCTGCATCATCATCCGAGTTAGACATAATCTATAACTTTGTTCAGACACAAAAGAGATATTCCTTGCGGTATACCGAGATATAACCGTGTTAAAATATAGAAAAACTGGTTTGTTTTTACCTTGAGCAAAAAAAAAAAAAAAAAAATCGTATGGCCATTAAATTATTAATGCAACCAACTTTACAAAACTAATGATGCAGAAGTTGCTATTTTTGGGATCGTATGTTGTACTGTGTAATAATCAAGTATATTAAAAATTTTTTGACCTTATTAAAGATATTTTGGCCCTTTCAAATCGTTAATTTGGGCCAAAACAAAAAAACTCAAAATGCATCACTGGTATACATACATAATTGAACAAATAAACTTTGCCTTAAAAAATACTAATAAGATAGAAGAGAGAATGACAGGAACAGCAACATTATTCGCCATTGCATTCAAAAAACTCTATTACCCGCACAAACAGTTAAATATCATAAATTTTTACCTGTACCTGTTACTTGACAAATATTGCTCATCTCTAGTATATGTCTTTAATAAAACAAATTGGGGATTCACAATGTAGTTATAAAGTTGTAAAGTCATATGCCTTTAAACAAATTACAAGAAATATATATGACTGCTGTGGGCAACCGTTTAAATATTTATATTTCTACTGTACAGTTATGACGAGTCAATGAACACAGCGTTAAAGTTTTTATTTTGTTTGAAACACAACAATATTTTTTTTAAATATTGTAAAATATTATTTAGGACATTATGACGATATGAAAAAATGTAATATTTTGTTTCGCATCTTTTTAAAGTTCAAAGTTCTCACCAAATTTGCAGAGCGTGGACACAGATTTCAGTTATAATATAAGCATTAATTAAAGTACAGACAACCCCCATAAAAGTTATACTACATACCATGAAATATCGGTAACTGTTACTTGTATGACCTCTTCCATATTACGAAATATTTGCAGCAGAAACTTTCTCCAATTCTCTTCTGAAATGTTATATTTGCTTTGTAGCATTAAAGCGTTTTGTATGCCTTTCCTCTTTATTCTTCTTCCTCTTGTGACAACAACAACTGCTTCTACACGAAACAACGTACACTTTTCCTTTCGGGTTTCGCTTTTACCATCAAACTAAAAAGTATCACAGCAAATGTTTTATAGTATGGACGGAGACTGAGAAAATTAGGTGAATTTTACTACACAATGGGAACAGTTGCTGGTTTATTTATAAAAAATATATACATATCGCACTTAATACACAAAAGGGTATTAACTCAAAATTTTTATTATTTCACTTTTTCGAAAAAATTGACGAATATAGTGCTATTTGGTTTACTTTTTAGTAATGAAACGGTTGGTTTTAAAATTGTTTTTCATATGCTTTTAATATTAAATTAAAAATTGTTTTGATTCAACTGAATATTTTTAAATTTTGAGTTAATACCCTCTTAATGATTAAGTGCGCTATGTACATACATTAAATGATTTTCGTTGGCACAAATAAAGTGTCGTTGTAAAATATTGTAGTTTTTTTCGCAAACAGGTGGCGCACTATCATTTAAGTTCAATTAATACAAAACTGATAGTATAAAATGTTTGCTAATGCATAGAGCATGGCAATGGGAATCTAGTCTATATATGTATAAAAGTTTGTGCTGGGTACATGTTCCTAAAACTCAAGAACCGCTGGACCGATAGTATAAAACCAGGTTCCTCTTAAGTTCAATCCCGATAGGTGGCGCTATTGTCGTAATATTTAGTACGATTTGGCTGAAATTCACAAAATGTATTTGTTAAACAAAAATAAGATTCCTGATAAAATGTTGACCCGGTAGATAGCGCTGGGGTTCTTTAAAAAGTTCTTAATTTTAGTCTCATTTGCCGGCAGTTCAGAAGGTACAGTACTTTTCGCTTATTGTCACATCCTTTAATTGTAGCCAAATCGTGGACTATATCGCTAGTGTGAGTATAAGCCTAACTTACATATATGCCACTATGAGTCATATAACCGAATTCGAATAAAATAAATTTATGTGAATATAGAAAATAAAGAAATCATATTTATAAGACCGATACCAGGCTTATGGTTTTGAAATTGAGTTCCATACTGTATAAAAAGACAGTTAAAATAATAAAAAAAAAAAATATTTCGTGCTTGATATCAAGACGAAAACTAATTCGAGTAGAGAGTTGATGATAATAATTAAGCGATTTAATTAGAAGTACCTTTATATGGTTTGTGGCTTCGAAAACTAAAAGGAACTTGGTACACGTTGCTAATGTGACCACAAAGCACAATATTCTCTCTTGTATTATGGTGTGGGTACAACAAAACATTTGAGGGTAAGATAACGTTTGCCGGGCTTAGCTAGTTTTTTATACTTCTGAGTCTAAAAATCGTCCGATATAAAATTTTTTTATCGGAAATATATGTATTTGGCTGAAAGGAATAAACTTATTAGCTTCGCATACACAAATGCTAATGGAGTATATATTTGTCACACTAAAACTGCTCTCCATAATAGTAACGGGAAGTTATCGATGGCACTATCGTAAATATCGATAGTTAAGAAATATCGAAAATATCGAATGTCATTTCAACTATCGATAGCGATAGTTCGATTGTGGTCGTTCGCGATAGTTTCCCATCACTACTCCGTAATGGTCTCCATATAATACCCGCATTGGAAAAAATATTTTCTGTCAAAACTTTAAAAAATTCTGGTATTTAGTTTAAATTTTATTTTCCACAACATTTTTTTTTTTTTAGTTACCAATAAGGTTTTCTTATATCGCTCATTTCGTGCAAGACCGTCACAACTCAAAATTTGAAACTTTAAAGGAGAGCCTTTTTAAGATTCTAACCTATTATTTCTCACCTTCTTTTTCACTAAAATACAGTTATAAAATCAAATGTTTCTTTTTTTGCTACAAAGAAAACCACATGTACAAGAGGAATGCCAAACACAAACTGAAATGTGACCTTGTTGATGTTAATTGCTCAAGTTTGTTACGAGAGGTCATAGCGTCACAAGCATCTGTATTACCGTTATTTTTTCGATAATTCTCTCCGTTCTTAGATCAATTTGTAGAGATTTAAGAAAAGAACATTTCTGCATTACTAACTCGAAAATGCCAAATTTTGAGTTGTGACGGTCTTGCACGAAATGAGCGATATATTCAGTGCAATTTTCAGGGTCATCAAATGTGCATTTTTATTTTTCGAATGAATTACATTGAAGGAATAGAACAATTACAAAAAAGCTTTATAAACATGAAATTCAGCTCATGGAATTCATTCGAAAAAAATGCTTAATATAAAAAGTAACTTATATAAAGAACTAATTCTCAGATTCTATAAAGTACTTTTGCAAGGAGGTTGTAAAAATATTTTTTTTCGAAGGTCGCCTTTTCAAATTTTCCTTTATATCTAAGGAATTTACAGTCCGATCTTAAAGTATAATATACAGAGTTTAAAAAACTGCAGTCAAAGTTGAAAAACTGCCATTCCTTCTACTTCTTCATTTATCATTGGCAAAAAAAACTGGTGCTTTTACTTTTGATTCATAAATGTAAGCCGTGGCTGTCAAACCAACTCAAAATGCGAAAAGTTGTACAAAAATTTTCGTTTTTTGTTCGACAGTTTCTGGTTTCGACTGCAGTTTTTTAAATCCTACTGATATATTAAAGTTTTTGTCTCGTCCGATCTAATGTGTCAAAACGGAGTCACTGTCGACTCTACTTGCAGCACGCCTAGTTCTGTGCGTGCTACCACGTTAACCAACGCTCGAATAATTTTATTTTTTTTATTTTTATTTCAACTGTAGGGACTTTAAGAATAAAATTATTTTATAGTCCAGAGGATTACATAAGGAACACCACTAGTAATAGTAATAATAATATTAATAATTATAATAGTAATAATAGTAACAAGGTAATAATAATAATAATAGCAATAATAATAAAAATATAATTATAAAATCAAGTTTTAAACATAACGATTAGTAAAGCATTAAAAAAAAAACAAATACAATAGGACTTTTTGGTAGACGGAATAAAGAGAAAGATAATAAATATAAATAGAAAGATGAAGTTATAGGCTATCACTTTTGTGAAACATAATCCATAAGAGTTTTCTTAAATTTCTGTCTTTCAACAATTAGTTTTATATTTGAGGGCAGCGAGTTCCAAAGCTTTTTGGCATTGATGAAGAAAAATCTGCTTGTGTTTAGATAGTTGTATCATAATCAGTGATGCCATTAGGATACGAAAGATACATTTTTCGTATCTTTTGATGACTTTGGGTACCATGTATAATCCTGACATTTTTCGTATCTTTTGAATATATACGCAAAATGTACAGAAATAAAATATTGAACTTTCCGTCTCTGACAAAGTTCTTAAAACGCATTAACTTCTTTATTAATTTTTACAGAAATAAATTTGTTTTGATAACATCCAAAGATAGTTACATATAATTAATTTTAAAGTTTGCTTACTGTAGTTTTAAAAATTACATACCGAATATTTATGACTTAAATAAATATAAAAATAAATAAATAAATATATGATATCATTTTCTTTACAATATTCATTAAATATGAAATAAAAATGTTATGTTAATTAATGTTAAACGTTAAAAATTAAATTTAAGATTTTTTTAAAAATTTATCTTTTTGGGGAAAAGTGTATCTTTTTGGAAACTAAAATTTATCTTTTTCGAAATTTCACTGGCAACACTGATCGTAATGTACATATATATTTTGGTCTTTTTTTCTTGTTGGTAATAAATTCTTTAATTGTAATACATATTTACAAAATGTAACAAAATTTGTATGTACACTCAGCAGAAAAAGTCTGCGTACAAGTCACTGATATATTTTTCAGAACTAAAAAAGTAAAAACATTTTGTGTAAATCTATAAAAAAATTTATTTTATTTATATATTAAGATTAGTTCTAAAAATATTTGTACTTATTTTCAACAAAAATAAGAACGGTAGTTCATAACTACAAAGGAAACTTACAGCCTATTCAAAAAGGCATATGCAAAAGTCTGCGTACAAACATGTATTTTAATGTTTTTGGTTCAAATTTTAAATAAAAAAAAAAATTAATATCAAGTTGAAATTCCTTTTCGTTAGAGAACCTCCGCTAAACGTTTTAGCATATAATCGACTACCTTCGACGTCTCTTGAACGGAAATTTTGTTCCATTCTTCAATAATCGAATTTTAAATGTTTGTTTGGAATAAATTTGGTCCTGTCGAATACGAGGATCCAATAAATCCTTTAAATGTTCTGAGGGACTTATGAATGGAGACTGCAGTGGGGTTTTAAGCTGTTGTGGGACATTGTAGAGTAGCCAAAGCTTCGTATTATGAGCCGTATACTTTGGGAGCGTTATATTGTTAAAACATATAATCGTTACCCAGGTTCAATTTGTCTACGCTGGGCTGCAAATTTTCTATTAATATGTCAACATGTACTTTAGAGTATCCATTTTAGAGTAAGCAGATCCAAATTTCCGACTCTTTGGCACATAGAGTCTGGTATCACTTGTAAATCGTCAGGATCGAATTGCTTTTGCCAAGGATGTTTTACAGAGTCGCTTAAATCCTTAGGATCAAGCGTTTTCCTTGTTTCTCTACACAAGCTGGTTACCCTTTATACGAAATATGCAAAACTTGCTCTCAGCTGTAAATAAAACCTTTTGCCAGAATTCGTCTGGCTTATTTATAAATTACTTAGCAAAAGCAATTCGAGTCTGACGATTTACAATTGACACCAGAGGCTTTCTACGTGCCAAGGAGTCGGAAATTTGGATCTGTTAACTTCTAGTATGGATACTAAAGTATATCTTGATATATTAATAGAAAATTTGCAGATCAGCGTAGACAAATTGAACCTGGGTAACGATTATATGTTTTAACAACATAACGACAGGACAAAATTTATTCCAAACAAACATTTAAAATTCGATAATTGAAGAATGGAACAAAATTTCCGTTTAAGAGACGTCGAAGGTAGTCGATTATATGCCAAAACGTTTACCGGAGGTTCTCGAACGAAAAAGAATTTCAACTTGATATTAATCTTTTTTTAATTAAAAATTTGAAACAAAAAACATTAAAATACATGTTTGTACGCAGACTTTTGCATATGCCTTTTTGAATAGGCTGTAAGTTTCCTTTGTAGTTATGAACTACCGTTCTTATTTTTTTTGAAAATAAGTACAAATATTTTTAGAACTAATCCTAATCAATAAATAAAATAAAGTTTTATTATAGATTTACACAAAATGTTTTTATTTTTTTAGTTCTGAAAAACATATCAATGGCTTGTACGCAGACTTTTGCTGCTGAGTGTATTTGTTTGCCTGTTGCTAAAAACAATACTGGCATCACTTACTAGGATATTGTATATATTGATAAAAAAATCTTAAATACAGATGGCGCTGCTGTTTAAAGGTATGAAAATCCCTTTTTTATTTAAATTTAAATTATTTTAATGTACACCTTTGGTTTGCCTTAACTAAAAGTTAAATGTTGCGTATTATTCAATTATTAATAGGACTCTTGGTTAGTCTTAACTTAATGTAGGCTTAAATTCCTAAGAGTGAAATTTGTAGTGATTTATTCTCTTGCTGTTTAAGATTTATTTTTATGAAATGAAATAATTTTTTTTTTTGTACCAGAACTAGTTGCTAATAAGGACCCTTTTGAGATTACAGTGTTAACATACATATCGTCACCTAACATGCAAAAGGGCGTAATAACACTTTTTATTTTTTCACAAAAACTTTACAAATTCAATAACAGCAAGGTGTTCTTGGCTTTTGAATTTCTTTAACAAAACGGCCATTTAATAAAGTCGTCATTTTGTGAACATGTAGCTTAAAAAACGAACAAAAATCTATCAAAAAGTCTATATCGAAATTATTTGTTGGAACGCCCTTTTGCATTTTAGGTGACGATATATTGTTTTATCCCAACTTTGTAACTTGTTTAAATTGTAGTAAAGTTTATTTCTTTTAGTTCTATTTTTTTAATTCTGTGAATATTCGCTATTCGAATATTTTTAAATTGGATTAAGAAGAATTAAACAGTTCTTCTTAAGCAGTTAATTTGGCGGCTAACAAATTTACTTATACTCCTTCGGAAGTGCACGTAATAGCCTGGAAACCTTCCTCTAAAGCTAAAAGTTCTAAAACAGTTCTTAAACTATTGCTGAAAACAACTACATATGTATAAGTTTTATTGGACATTTTTTTATCCTTCATATTGAGTTTAGTAATTTTTGTTAAATATCAGTTTAAATATTTTTTATTTATCAGGTAATAAATAAACTATAAAACACCAAATTACATATTGTTAATTTTTCCATTATAAATGCAAGTATTTATTTTTCAACATTCAATTTGTAATAAGACAAATTTATAAACCGGCAAAACAATGAAAACTTCTAGATATTAATTTTTAAATTGCTTTTGTTTAAAAAAAATTATGTAAATGTTGGTAGTTAACTAAATACCAATATAATTGTTTGTTGTATTCGCATAAAAGTCCAATGCAATAAAGAATGAGTGCGTAGGCTGAAAATATTTTAAACCGGCATTTTAATACTCACACCACGGTAGGTAAAGAGGGTATTATGCGTTTGTGCTGATGTTTGTAACACGAAAAACTTTTTAAGTATACCAATGGACTTAAAATAACTTTCAGAGTCAATCCCACGGTGTCCGTCCTTCTGGCTTGTTGTCTGTCGATATAAACTAAATAAAGCTTTCAGAACAAAAGCAGAGTTCGCCATCTTGGAGATAATTCGATGAAATTTGGAACATAAGATTTAACGACAAAACCTATTGAAAATAATGAGAATTAGCTCATAATTTCAAATAGCATCCATATATACTTCTTTCCGAAATAGAGTCTTTGAGTCTATAAATCATCTTATTACCAGGCCTTATCCGAAAATCTCTTAATTTCAAATCTCATGTATTTTTTAAGATCACACATGTGATACTGTGGTGTTCCGTTTTTGTGTATTTTCGGTGCGATTTTAAATTGCCTCAAATACACTAAAAACACAAAAACGGCGTGACTTTCTGAACACCACAAAATCACACATGTGATTTCAAAAGCACGTGATTTGAAATTATATGATTTTCAGAACAGACGCTGGTATTTAAATAAAATTTGGCAAAAAAAGTTCATTGCAACCTGAATCAAATTTTTTTAAATCGGTCCATATTTTACCACACCTGCAATACACTCCCAAAAACTGCTGTTAATGCCAAAACATCTTAATGTGGATATAAAATTTGGCGATGATAACGTTTATATTAGGTATGACATGTCAAACTTTTTCCTAAGTCTAAAATTGACCCATGTAAAAGACCCCCCTAAAATCATTTTATGACGGATACATCTGATTTAGATGTAGATATTTAACAGTATTTGCCAGAAATAACTTTTGTATGAAAAGCAACCTCATAAAATAGTTTTATTTTGTCGGATCCATGATTGACCATTGGTACCATTATTTGTTTGTAACAACTGGTGTAAGAAGTGTTGCCGATATAGCCATTTAATAGCTAGATTTAGCTATTTTTCCTCTGCTTTAGCCATAAAACATCAATTTAGCCATTAGCTAGTTTTATCTAGCCAAACGTTCTTCAAGTTTTTAAAAATTTTATACCAATACATATTATAAATGCTGCAAAGAAATAAATCTCCTAAATTTTTCACAAATTTAAGCATTAAAAAAAATAAAATTCGTTTTAATGAAAAATTTAATCAAATGAATTCAACGTATAATTAAGTGAAGTAAACGTTTGATCAAGTAAATTAAACGTTTAATTGTTTAATTATTTACCGGTGCAAATTTAAATAATTTTTTAATCATAAATTTTTTAGTTGAAATCAATTTTTATTTTTTTTCTGTGCACATTTTATGTGTTGTAAAGATGAACTTTTCTTAAGTAGTTAAAGAAAATGACTTTAACAAAAAAATAATATTTCGAAATTTGAGCCTTTGCTTGTGCAAATTCAATGTAATAAATAAATTTTCTAAGTTGTTTGGTAATATTGATGCGTTTTTTATAATGAAATCTTGTTTAGCCATATTTACCCCTTGTTCACTTTATATGCCATTTTTAGTGGTGAATGGTTGGCAACACTGGGTGTAGTGTATCGTATGGTCGTGCTTGGCCGACTATAAATTTTTACTTGATTTTTTTTTTTGTTTTAACCAACAGTGACTGAAATTAAAACACGTACAAATTCAATACGTATTTTTTTAAATATCGTACACTTAGAGAAAATCATGGTTCAAGTATGGTAAAATATAAATAAAATATATAAAAAAATGTATATTATGGTCCCCACAATGGCCAAAAAAAACTTTTGTTGGTTGCTTTTAGCATTTTTATGATCACGAATAATAAGTTTGTATTAAAAATCATAAAATATTTACCTCCTTTTAAATTCAAATATGGTATGGTTTTTAAATAAAATTTAGCTACAACATTTTAAAATGTAATATGTACAACAATTATATATCATTTTTCAACATTGCATTATTAATTTAAAAAAATATATATATTTGAAATTAGCAAAATTATGGTTGGTTAGGTCTCTGCAGTAGTTGACTGCTTTTTAATCACTTGTTTGGTTTGTTTAAAATTCTCACATTCTTTTTCTCTTAATTAATGATGTAATTACATGATACCAGTAAAATCGAAAGAAAGCTGAATGTCGTAGGAGGCTGGAATATGAATTACTACTTTACTGTCATTAATTAATTTGCTTATAAAAGTGAAACATAACAGGAATATAAAAATGCAACAAAATTAAATTTGATTTGTAACAGTAATAAAAAAAAAACGTAATAAATTTTAATTAAAATTACAACATCTCAAAAGGCGCTTTGTGGGGTATTTATTTAAACGTGCTTTTGCTTTAATCGGTTAATCGTTCCACTAATTAACCGAAGTTTTGGTATAATCGGTTAATAATCGGTTAATTTTGCAATTGATCGGTTAACCGATTAATAAAGTTTTTTTTTATAAATTAAGTAATTTCAAAAATAAAAATGCATAAGTTATTTATTATATGGAGTTTACAATTCTTAAACTAAAACGACTAAACAAAAATATAATTCATAAATATATTATGTATTAATTAAAAAATAAACTGCGAGATCATTTTATTAGTTATTTCAATAGACAAATAATTTGGTTTGAATGTCAAGAACTTAAGCGATTTTTTCTTTAGTTTTGATAAATCTTAACTTGGAAAACATTCTTTCATTTATAGTAGATATTGGAGAAATCGAAAGCAATCCATAATACAGAATATTTAATTTCTCAGTCCTTTTCCTGGATTTCTCCTAACAAATAAAATCTTACAATATGCCATTAGAGTCCTGTTTAATATTTTTAAATTTTTAGCACTTCTAATTGTTTCGGTTAATTAAAAGATTCATATGAGAAGATATGATAAGAAACAGGGCCGGTCGATTGACCACCAAGATCGTGTGATATCACACCGCTAGAATTTTTCCTGTGGGGATATGTAAAGTTTAAAGTTTATGCGAACAAGCCCGCTTCGATTCAAGCCTTGGAGACAAACATCACGCGTGTCATTCGCCAGTTACCAGTCGAAATGTTCGAACGAGTCATTGAAAATTGGACTCAACGGATGGACCATCTGCGACGTAGCAACGACCAACATTTGATAGACATAATCTTCAAAAAATAAATGCAAGAGAATGTTCTTCCAAATGGTAATAAACATTCCCCATTAAATTTTAATTTTATGTGCTTTTTTCTTTAAAAAATTAGGGAACCTCGAAATGGATCACGCTATATTTTTGTTTTCTTTATTTACACAAATTTATTATATTCGAATTCGGTTAAATTACTCATAGTGGCATATTTATAATTATGCTTAAAGTCTAATTAGCGATATAGGCCACTACTTTTCCGCATCTTAAGGATTAAGAGCGAAGAGTGCTGTTCATATAAAAAGTACGTGAAACAAAAGGCTGTTGACAGCAAACACTTATTTAAAATAAAGATCACTGAAAACATTCTTTGTTTGTATGAAAAATATTTTCTAAACACATACCTTTTCTATATGAGACGAAACAAATAATTAAAAACACAAAAAAATATGTTATAATCCCAGTAAAAAATGTGCTCCAAATGGAGCAGGTCTTATGTATGAATTCATACCTCAAATCGCTTCAAACCTGCTGACGGGATGCCTGATTTTTGTATGGGCTGTTCCCGGTTTGGTGGACTATTTTCTGCTGACAAAATCACTTCTTCTAACATAATAATAAATGCAAATAAAGCACTTCTAAAGTGCTTTTTAAGGGCTAACTATATTAACATATTCATTAATGTTTTGCTTATACTGGCTTGAAAGCCTTTTTTCAAGCATTTTCGTAAACCATAGTAAATTTTTATTTTTTTCGCTTTTAAACCTTCTTCGTTGTCAGCACTTAAATATCACCTTTTTTTGTATATTTTTTTCGTTATCATTGACTGCTGTATAAGAGCTCTCTTATTGAAGCGCTTAATTATGCGCTTTTTCTCTTAAGTGCTTCAAAAATCACAAATTTTTTTACTGGTATACTACAATAATTTAAAATTTTGTTACATCGGTTAATCGGTTAATCAACTAAAATTAACCGATTTAATCGTTAATCGAAAATAGTCAATTTAAAATTAACCGATCAGTTAATTGGGTATTTAAAATAAAGATCACTGAACACATTCTTTGTTTGTATGAAAAATATTTTCTAAACACATACCTTTTCTATATGAGACGAAACAAATAATTAAAAACACAAAAAATATGTTATAATCCCAGTAAAAAATGTGCTCCAAATGGAGCAGGTCTTATGTATGAATTCATACCTCAAATCGCTTCAAACCTGCTGATGGGATGCCTG
The DNA here is from genome assembly GCA_943735925.1 of Pollenia amentaria. Lineage (NCBI taxonomy): Eukaryota > Metazoa > Arthropoda > Insecta > Diptera > Polleniidae > Pollenia > Pollenia amentaria. The sequence continues at coordinate 188,373,525 of OX031008.1, read as the reverse complement.
ATTTTTGTATGGGCTGTTCCCGGTTTGGTGGACTATTTTCTGCTGACAAAATCACTTCTTCTAACATAATAATAAATGCAAATAAAAAAAAAATCGGTTAACTGATTAACCAAATAATACCCTATCACTTTGAAAAAATTTCTGTAATTAAATCCCAAATTATGGTTAATATTGATTAAATTATTATTAGTTTTGACCAAAATATTATATTTAATTTCGAATGTGGAGTTAATCGCCCTATCGTTTCTTCATATTGTGTACAAATTTCATACAAATATCTTATATACTCAACTCTAGAAGGAAGAGTTAAATTTTACGGTGCTAGAAAATTTAAAATTGGGTAATGACTCTGTTGCAGCAAAGGCTCGATATGTTGCTCTTAGACTATGGTTACAACCAAACATATTTTTATCTGCGTGTAGTTTTAATATTTTTGCATAAACATTTTTGCTCTTTATTGTTTGAATGCAATTTCTACATAATTTGCATAGAAACAAAAAAAAAAAAAATAAAAATAAAAAAAAACAGAAAATAACAAATTATGTTTATATATTAGTCGACTTTGTATGTGTAGATTTTTATTAATAAAAGATGTTTTTATGGCAAAATGAGTTTATTTGTTAGTTAACTCTAATTGCTCTGTGTGAATGAATGTGTTTTCATAACCATTGTTTGCCGGTTTTCGTTGCTGACGCTGTTCTTTTTTTAGTTTCAAGCTTTAACATGGCCAACATTTAAAGACCAGTCTGTAGTATATGGAAGTATGTCTAGATAAGTAAAGTTGCTACTTAATGCGTGGGTTGTTGCTTTTAGCCGTCTCTTTTATTTATTTTTTTTTTTTCGGTAATTGTTTATGTAATAAAATCAACAAAAGAACAAACTTACTAACGTCGGCGCTGATTAGACCGGGAAAATATGCAAATTGTAATTTCAGCTTTATTGTTTTAATTTTATTTCATGTAACAAAGCAGATATTTGTAAAACAAATTGTCTCATGAAAAAAAAAAATTCCAAGCCATAAATAAGGCGCTTTTGTTAGAAATAATTTTAGTTATTTGTGGGGCTTAAAAAGTAAGATGTTCGTTCATAAACGATAATAAATGTGATATATACACTGATCTAACTTCAGTTAATTATATTTTAAAACATCATTTACAAATTATTTTTTTTTAACTTAAATTTGAGGTTAAAGATAGCAAAAAATCAAAAGCTCTTAAAGATGTATGTCGGAAAAAAGGTTGTTGCAGATTTTTCTGAAATTTTAAGGATAATGCTTATTTGCATATTTGTACTTGCAGTTTAGCAATCAATTTCTTATCAAAAATAAGATTTTCTGAAGATGTCCTACATTCATACCCGCTTCTTTAATAAACGCTTATTTAAGTTTAATTATATCATTAATTAAATCACCAGTAATTATTTAATAACACTGTACAACAAAATTAGTAGTATTTTAGGTTTTTGCTTATAAGTGTTAGGGGAGACATATAGTAGAATTTTATGACAAATAGTTTTCTAGAATATTTCAACTACATGCATCCCTGTTTTAAGGGTGTTTTTTGCTTTTTGCAAAAAATACACATTTTTAGAAGAGTTAGGAGGTAAATAAAATGTTTGTAATGCTCTCAATAAATCTTCTGAAGACACTATATACCAAAAATCTGATGGCCAATCCCACGATGTCACACGTTAACGTTCGCATAGAAAATTACATTTAAAACAAAAACATCGTGGGATTGGCATAAGTATCACACGATGGTCCACGTTTTACTACACAAGGGAGCAACTTTAAATAGGCCGTCAAATTAGTTTTAAATGTAAACTGTTAAAATGCCGGTACGTATATCTTTTTTTTGTCCCCTCTACAAGAATCAGTTGGCTGAACATTGTTATTTTTTTGTTTGTTGGACAGTGTAATTATTTGCCTTTTAATTCCGGCAGCAGAAACTGAAGATTGAATTCCTCCTAAAGAACAGTTTTAAAAGCGATAGCAACTTAACCCAGTTAAAAAAATTCGTGTTTTTTGAAACACTGAAGGGAAAAAGCGCATAATCGAGCGCTTCAACAAGAAAGCTCTTACACAGCAGTAAATGCTAACAAATAAAACATACAAAAAATAGCTGCTACTTTAGTGCTGACAAAGAAGAAGGTTTTAAAACGAAAAGAAAATAAAAATATATTATGGTTTACGAAAATGCTTAAAAAAGGCATTTAAACCAGTAAAATCAAAACATTTATGAATATGTTAATATAGTTCGCCTTTAAAAAAGCACTTTAGGAGTGCTTTATTTGCATTTTTTTATTATGTTAGAAGAAGTGATCCTGCAAACCGGGAACACTCCATACAAAAATCAGGCATCCCATCAGCAGGTTCGAAGCGATTTAAGGTATGAATTCATACATAAAACCTGCTCCGTTTGGAGCACATTTTTTACTGGGAAATGTTGAACAATGCAGCGTTGCACAGTGGAAAATTTTAGTCCTTATCGGATCAAAAATCTGTAACTTTTTTGTTCTTAGAGATAGCGTTCTGAAATTTTGCACGAATAATCTCAAATGCATTTGCTATTATTCTTTAAAATATGAGCCAAATTAAAGCAGAACTTATATCACAATAAAGGTAAGAATTTTATTTTTTGTATATAGAGATGACTTGAATATGTATTTGGTACTAAATAGTAACTTTAACTTGAAATAAATTTGTTTTATTATATTAACACTTGTAATATTTTTAATTTATGTGATGTAACTTTAACCCACACGTAACTTAATATAATTTTATTGATTTGCACTTTTCCCATTTTTAACTGGGTTTTGATTTTATAAAATTAAATTTACATATTTATTAGTTAGGTATAGTGTAACTTTAAATATTTAAGTAATACTTTAACCGTGACATTTTTGTGGTTACTTCATCAGTTTAAGCGTATCTTCATCCAAATCTTTTGCAAGTTTGGCGGATGGTTTTCTTATACTTGTTACATATGGATCAGAGGTGTAAAGAAGTCTGTTGAAAACATCTTCGTTAGTGGCTGATCGCGAACATTTTCGAGAGTGATGTAAACGATAATTTTTGTAGTCTTTATTGCGCGACTCTTGTGCGTCTTCGGACAGCTGACCAATAGGCAACACTGCAAAATATTTTATAATGCTTTCCCCATGTATCAATATTTTGTGGACAGATGATGGCATATGATACCAGCTGTATTTTTTTATATAAAATCTTCCTGTTTCCATTGCATATTCGCCAAATTTTCCAGGGTCTATTATTAAATCAGACGATAAAGCTTGAAGAATGATGTAAAACCTTTTTATTAATTCTTCGTCTACTCCAGTTATATCAGCAGAAAAAAAATCTTGTAGCGGTATTACCATCATTGCTGTTACCACTTCCTTGTCTTGGCTTATCAATAATTAATCCCAACTCTTCACGAAAACGTTTTTGTATATTAGCTTTTTTAAGCTTCTTTATTGCTTTATGATTTTCAGTTAACGCTGACCATTTTTGGAAATCACTATTATAACTAATGTGCAGAATCATTTCCATACATCTTATCCACGCGTGGAGGGTTGATAAACCATACTTAAAAGCATTTTCATCTTCTGGTCTCGCAGCTACTCTCTCTAAGTTATTCATTTGAGTAGGTGTCGCTTTGCATATGGTACATGATGCACTTGATGGAGTATTTGTTAAAACTTGTGCTACTTTACCATCAATCATTGTAAGAAACAGTTTATGGTTTACGGCTACATTTTTGTTGTTCTTTGAAATAATAGTTGGTGACAATAACTTTATTTGAGTTTCAATATTACCTACCACTTCTCTAGTTTTTGCTGGTGTCTCTTTGCAAAGTTCTATTGAGATGGGGCGACAATATCGAACAGATGAGCAGACTGCATTTTCCCAAATAATATCACCTGTTTCTTCGCTTACAAGTTTAATTGGTACTAAAGATGTTATAAATAGATTTGTATCAGAAATTAGATAAGATTCCTCTGGAAGCGCTTGTTTATATTCTGATTGACCTGACGAGCCATCACAACCCCATTTACAGTAGAGAGTTAGGTTTATTAAGCTTTTATTATCCACAGCATCAATCATTAAAATCCTGGTTAAAGTGTGATCTAACAGATCTTGTAAAGACTTAACTCTAGCATAAGTATTTGTTACTTCTAGTAAAGCTGGTGGAAGGCAGCAACTTTTTTTTGCTTCCTGAATTTTATAGTATGGAGAACAGTATATTTTTTTTCCATCATAAGATTTCTTAAGTATATGTATTGTGCTTTTGTCAGGTCAAGATCAATAAATACACTTAACGCCTCTAATTCATCGAAAGATTCACCCTTTTCGGAATCTTCCAGGTTTTTAAGAATCTCCTTCTTTTCAAGCTTAGAAGAAGATCTTAGCAGTTCAATAATTTTTGCCTCTTCTAATTCTCCCATAGATCGCAAGCCTTGGATATAAGCGCCATAAATATGTTGGAACCCATTATCTTTACATAGAGAAGTATTTTTACGTTTCTTTGATGATTTTGATGATGTTTCATAAGAGTTACAGGGTCTTCCTCGATTCACCGTACATATTGAAGGTTTCACTATTGCTGGCAAAGTTCTGCAAAAGTCTCCATTTAACCACTCAGCATTTTTTTTTTTAAATATTTTTAAAGATCTGTTTGATTTCTTCCACCGATTATTAAAACTTGGTATGACAGTTTTTTTTATATTATTCGCTATATATTTTATATTTTCTTCAGAAAGTTGATAATTTTTTCAACAAAAAAGATAATACTTTGTGTATTTCTCCCACTTTCAATATATGTATCAACTATTTGACGCACTGAACACTTAAAATTATTCATTTTTAATTAATATAATACTGATTTTTAATAATCTCTTCACAAAAAAAAAAAAAAAAAACACAGTATAACCAAAAAACATATATTAATTGTGACAATTCTTAAACTTTCTATCAATAGCCTACTAGTCAACTTTTTTATATAACGGAATTTTTATTTTTTGCTCAATTTTTAAATTTTTTTTTTAATCTAGCAAAAAAAATGACATAACAATGCAAAGCTACTTTAACAAAAATCATTTGTTCAATTATTTAAATAACTGAGTTTTTTAACATTATTGAATGTAACTTCTGTTTAGGCAGGAATATGCAGCTAATAGTTTTATAGTATTTTACTAATATATTAAGCTTTACAATTTTTTACATATGAGCGCAGAGCTAAGCAGAGCTCCTAATTAAAAGCCTTACCGAAGTTTTTACATGCAGCCAAAACAACATTACATCATTCAGAAGCTAATATTTCAAACGTTTTCACTAAAACCTCATCCGCTATTTTTAAATCGGAATCTACATTAAATCACCTTTCCAATAAGGTATATAAATCCTTAATTGTAATGTGAATTATATTAAAAATATGCTCTGAAATACGTTTTATTTTTATAGTTATAAATCGTTGTCGTAGAAAGATGTGAATACGGTCTTTATTTCCGAGTATTGCTATTGACCAAACATAAAATATTTTCCTCAAATTATTAAGTTCGACATCTTAGCTTTTCGATAAAAAAAAAATTTTGGTGTAATTCGAACCTTTTTAAAAATGAATTATGGGCTGGTCTTACTCTACGATTTTCCACTGTGGGTTGGCCCACTTAGAATATAATACCGTTAATTCTGCAGCAGTCAGTTAAAATAATATTAAAGTTTTAAAATATTTTTATTACGTTTCGTTCAGTATTTTTAATCGGTGCGTTCTAGGGATGCCAATCCCTTAATCCCGATCCCGAATTTTTTTAATTGACAGTTCCTATTACAACCCCACAATAAAAAGCCTTGAAAAAAGAATCAGCTGGCTCTTCGAGCGTACCTGGTAGATGATTATACCATGAATTGGTTTAGTCTCATTTTTGTCTGGACAAAATTGAACTGTGCTGCCACATATTTTTTTCAGCCAAAGTTGCACTGAGCTTCCACATCTTATTATATATATAATAAAAGCACATAGTATACTTCTGGTAAAAGTTTAACATTTATTCATTATTTTCAGCATTGAAAAAATTTTATATGGAGTTAATTTATTTAATTTAAACAGGTCGACTAACTAAAAATCTTAAAAAAGAGTCGATATAATTTCTTTTTAACGATTAAAATTGCAAAAAAAAAATTGTGTATGGAGTTTAACGAATGTACCTTGCCAGTTAAAAAAGCTTTATTTATCTCAAAAACTATTAGAAAAAAAGGTCAAATTTCATTTTTTAAAATTTAGAATTTGTTTATTAAGTTAGACACAAAAATACTGCAAATTGCCATCTGCTGCCGATACGATCAAAATTGTGTCCTTGACTTAGTAGATGCTTTTTTTTTCTTTGAAAATTCAATAATAATTATTATATTCGGTCCCTGGCTTTTGCTATGAATATCTAGCCTTTCTTTTTAAAAATGTTTGACATTCTTTGACGTTATTTTAATATATTTTTAATTTTTTGCATACAAAAACTTGGCTCGGTTATGACTATTAACTCGATTTTTTTTTTTAAATAAAGATGATATCTCATGCATCTAACGTTCTCTAGACGTTACACTCATATGATATCTGCCAACCAGATGTCAAGGAAAACTATATGAGACAATAAAGTACCAAATGATAAACAATAACCGATTTCTCAGTTGCAGACTTTAATGTAAATTTATATACATAATTGTTTTTCCTTTCAAAATACATGGTTGGTATCACTGGTGGGATCTGACAATTCTTAAATTGTTTTGCCTCAATGGCAAAATTGCACCAAATTCACACAAATTGTACCAAAATTTGTCTATCAAATAAAAGAGCATACTAGAAAGAGTTCATCACTTTTTTATTCAATAAAAACAAAAAGGTAGAAAGTATGGTCGGTCAAGCCAGACCATTTGATACCATACACCATAGTATATAAAGACACTTCCCTATTTGGGATCCATGTGCAATCATGGACCCCTTAGAACCAAATTTTAATATGAGGTTAAGGCTCAGGTAAAAGTTTTTTGTGCGGAATATTATTGAGATATCTTTATCTATATGAGATTTGTTTGTCCTTAAGTGATTTTAGGAAGGGGGCTTATATGGGAGTTTTGGTTAATTTTGGACCTATCAACACAATATTTTGTCATGATATAGTAGATATCGTAGATATAGTAGATATCGTAGAAGTTATTGTGCCAATTTTCATGGCAATACCAACATTTACAACATTTGTGACATTCATTGCTATTTTTGGGAGTAGTATTCGATTGGAGCTATCGTCAAATATGGACCGATTCCAATAAAATTTCATAAAATAATTTAGATTGCAATAAATACCAACATAATAAGGTAGCTTTTAGGAACAAACACTATTCCGGAAAGAAGGTTATATTCCGCAGCCTTCTTGCTTATTAATTGAAACCTATGTACAAAATTTCATCAAATTACCTTCAAAATTGCGACTATTGTGGTGTAGGTATACAAAATAAAGAATTAGCAAAAAATTCTCTTGTTTTGTCAAAGGCAGAAACATTGTAGACGCTTCGTTGACAGTGTCACCAAAACAATCGACAAAAGTGGCGATTTGGAGACACTTGATCCCAGGCGTCCCACAGGGATACGAGTGCATATACAGTACTTTTCGCTTATAGTGCATGCCGCTTAAAAGCCAAAACTGTCATTTTCACTTGCAGATTTTTTCGATTTTCATACAAATTATTTGTTGTTAAGGTCCATTTCGTTTGTAGTCCATTTGTGCTTAAAAGCCACATTTTCTTTGCATGCGTTTCTAATACTTTATGCAAACAAAATCGCTTATAGTCCAATCTGTTTTTTATTTATTTTAACAAACTGGTAACATTTTTTTATTTACCTTCCTGGCAACTTTTTTAAATGTCATATTTTGGTAATTGCTGGTTTACACTGTTCAAGTCTTAGCCGTCAAGTCTTGACTTTTTAGGAGAGAGAGAGGAAAATAAATTACATTCTCTTTCCCCTTCTCTCCTAGAAGCTCAAGACTTGACGGCTAAAATTTGAACAGTGTGAACCAGCACTTACTTCATAAAAGTATCAAAAATGAGTACACGCGTTATATTGAGTGGTTCTATTGAAGAAAATATTCTTATATAGTCCGAAATGTGCATTATACAAGGATTCACTTATTATCCATAAAATGGCGTATAAAAAAAAATTGGTTATAGTCTAAATTCGCTTATAGTCCACAAAAGTTGTGCAACTATAGTAGTGGACTATAAGCGAATGTACTGTACATACTTATGTGTGTATGTATTTAATATCGTCGGTCACAGGTTGACAACTCTTAACTCGCAAAAAAATCGAATCGGGGTATTATTTATTTTAATTTTTTTTTAATCTGAAATTATTTCAATACCTTTGTTTTCTTTACACCATCTTACAATAAATATCTCCTACTAATTTTGGTTTTTTTTATTTACTTCCAACACGGTTTAGTAACGGAGTAATAACGTTTTTTTTTGTCTCCTGAAAAGTACAAAAAAACATGTTAAGAGTTGTCAACCTGTGACCGACGATATGTTAGTTCATATGACATCATGAACTTAAATTAACAATAATGCAATTTTGGGTAGTTATAGTTAAGGCTGGATATATGTATGTAATTATAAATTTTATTATTGAAAAGAAAAGTGAGTTAATCCAATTCAAAGAAATGATAAACTTTGTGGGTATTTGTTTATTTTTAAGTTGTACCAAAAACGCTAAAAACGGATGAATTGTACCAGTGTACCATTAACGTTTCGATTGTACCACAAATCCCATCAGGGTGGTATGCAAAAAGAAAAAAAAATCCATTGATTTCAATTTAAGAATTTGTGATTTCGAATAAAAATTTATTTTATTTGCACCAGTAAACAAATAAATAGTATCAATTAAATATTTTTTGATATTAACAATATTTTCTACAGTAATAATGTTGATAAAAGTAAACTTTAAATTCACTTGATTAAATTTTTAATTAAAACTGATTTTATTTTTAATAAATGGTTTAATTGAATCTTTTCTGTGTATAATTTTCGGATATTTTTTTTTTAACAGAAAAGTTTTCGTCAGGACTTAATAATTTAAAATACTCGGACTTTATTTATTTATTTTGTGAAAACCCCTGACAAATTTTTGTATTTTCTTTAAAAGACTTTCTTATGTTCAGCGTTTTGAGCAATAATATATCCTACATGTTTTGTACTCGTAATCCGACTGTGGTCTGAAGGGCCTTTTAAGATTATGCCTTAAACTGCAGATGGGAACAAGTAATTTGTTTCACAAGTATACAATTGATGTTTAACTTTAAATAAATAATGTTATTAATTTATTAAAGCATTTCACAATAATTTAATAAAAATTTAAAAAAAAACGTTAAAATATTATTTCCAATATTTCTTTTAATTTCTTAGAACCAGCAACTCTTGTTGGCAATTTAAAAACAGTATTTCATACATTCACGTACTTTTACTTGGTCATTAAGATTGCTCGCTTCGAACACAATTGTGTAGTCTTCTATAATTGCCACAAAATGTTGTAATACCATTGTGTTGTCTTTCAATGATAATGACACTTGTTTTAAAACCTTCATTTCGCTAACGGCTGTCCAAATGTCTGGCTAATTTAGATGTATGTTTTTGTTTTTCCTTTAAGACTTGTTCAACTAATGGTGGATTTGTTTGTTGGATAGTGCCACGCGTGCAAATTTAATGTTCAAACTAAGATTAATTGTACGCCAATCAATTGAATCAATTGTTTTGGCCACAAAATGTTACAGCAACTGCTGTAACAAACTGCAGGCGGCCATCCACAAGTATTTGTTTAAAACTTGTGCGTAATTGAATGTTTTGCAAAATTAGTTGAATGTTGCTTTTTTGCAAAAGCGGTGCAACAATAAATGCAACATGTTACTTAATTGGTTGGTTGTATATTTTTCTTTCTTTTTTCAGTAGATGATGACATTAAAAGTAAGATTTACATGAATTTGGGGATTTTTATTATTATTTATGAATGATGCTACAAAAATGTTTGTTAAAAAGTTATAAAATATTGCATATCTAATGCACTCACATGAAAGTGTGTAACTTTTTACGTTTTTTTCATCTTTTTATTATTTTATAAGAGATTGCGTTATTTCAAAATTTTTTTTTTTAAGTATTTTGCCTTTTTTATGAAAGTGAAAGTCCCCAACAAACTTTGCAAATTATAAACAAAAAAAATTTTAAAAATAAAAAATATTCATACATCTTTGTAATAGAAGCGATGGTAACAAAAAAAAAAAGCAAAACTTCGTATGGCATTTTTCTGAAAAACTCTGCCTGCTAAAATGAAAATAATTCAAGGAAACGCATAAAAATGATAACACTTTGTCTTATGGAAATGAAAGGAAAAGGATTTTTATTTTTAATGTTCAAATATAATGTAACATGTTTCAAACAATACACTATTATTGTTTGGTTGTTGTTGTTTTTATTGTTGTGAGAATACAAAATACTTATCAACGAATAAAACGCGTAATGTCATAAACAAAATTTGAAAGTGTTTTATTGTTTTGGAAAGTCAGGAAATTTAACATTTACATATGCACCTCTTCAGAAAATATATATTTTTATTAATCCACCGGAGATGCATTTTTGTTTTACACATTTATTCGCAATTTATTAAATAAGATATACGAGGATATTTTAATAAATATTAAAGAAAACGAGAAAATGTAGTAATTACTTTATAACAATAAGTTCCTACTGTTTGACTGTAAAACGCTTCAATTCAGTTAGTCAAATATTTCCACGTTTAAAAAGGCTGAAACACTTTACATATTAAATATTTGATTTTATGCACCATCTAGAATGTACTTAAATGTGGCCTTAGTTTTATTCAGTGCTACCCGATTCTTAACATTTTTGGAGCTAAGTTGGCTTCAAAAAAAAGCTTTAAAATGCTTAAAATTTGATCTGAATACCAACAAAATAAGATGGCTTATGGGCATTCCGGCAAGAAGCTTATATGGGGGATATGCGAAATTATGGACCGATTCGACCCGTTATCAATAGGATTAGACCTTGTGCCATTTAGAACCGGTGCACCATCAAATTATGTCCAAAATTGCTACCTGTACTTTGCGCACAAGGTTTACATGGACAGCTAGCCAGCCGCACGGACATCGTTAACTCGACTCAAAAAGTGATTCTTAGTCGACCGGTATACTTAAAGGGGGGGTATGACTAATGTTGTTTTCTTTTCCACAAAAAAATACCACCTTGTTAAAAGGTACATGTATAAAATGTCTTGCCGACCCTGTAATAATGCAATTTTTATTTGACGAGAACAAAACACAAGATTGGACCGCCCTGGTTTTAGCAGCTGACAAAAAGTTTGTTCTTCAAATTATAAAAAAAATATATATAAACCAAAATTTGTTAATAGATTGATTTTAAATAAATAAACAAAATGAATGACGAACTTCCAATTTCCTTAGTTTTTTTTTTAAAAATTATGTAAACAAGGAAATACCTTTGCCAGACTGCTGATTTATTAACACAAGGTTTTGCAGATTTCTTGATTTGACGTTTTTTTTGTCAAAAACAATTTTAAAACACCGAATCCATTTAAATTGTATATCACTGACAACCTATCATTAACAATGTAATGCATTCTTATGTTTTTACTATTAAATAAAAGAAAAAATAACTATTAAAATTTTTACTGCCCTGATTAGAGGCTATTTTTTCCAACTTCGTCTGGTAACCCTATATACAAACAGAAGCCATCTTTTTACAGGGCATTATCAACACTGTCGATTTATACGGGGCGTAAAGTGCAATGCCTTTTGCCATTAGTAAGAATAAAACAGGCCACCCTTTTAGAGAGCGAAGCATTTTTAAGAAACGAACACCAAATTGCATGTTTTTAAATAAAATGTCATATTTTTTGTAGAAAAAAAAACACCATAATAGTTTAAAGTATTACAAACATCAGCACAAATGCGTAATATCCTCTTCACTATTGTGGTGTGGTCATAAAAAAATATAACAGAAACATTTTTTTGCTGGAAGTTTTAAATTCATGTGTCAAAAAAGCTAATTAACATAAAAAAATGTAAACTAAAAACTCGTTTTTAAAAACGACAAAAAACATACAATCAGCTGACTTGCCTCATATTGCTGCATTAAAACGATGGGTGTTTAAAGCACATTCGCCCTCTGGTTCTAATTTCAAAACGCGAGTTGTTTAACTTATCAATTGTACATTAAGGGCTAATAAAAGATGGCAAGTTAAACTCTCTTTTTTGGTTTAAAATGTGTTTAATCCAACACATCTAAAAATCAGAAAACATAGAAATCATCTTTAAACGCATAAAATTGGGCGTTTAAACTACCAATACAAACCATATGAATTTGTCAACATTTATCGTAGTGCTGCCACATGTTACTTTTTAAACTACATATAATATATGGGACACTGATTTACAACTGCTGAGTTTAAGCTACATATAAACTTAAGCTTAGTTCAACTAAACCATCGTTTAAACACTCACTGATTTATTAGCCATAAGTATAATAGCAACTAAATTAGTAATAAAAATCGTATTTGCTGGTCATTTTGGCAAAAAAAAAACCTTCCGCACCAAATACAATTTTTAAAAACTCACAAATATTTTTTGATCACCCAGATTGTTCAAAATGAGCACATGCGAAAAATCGTAGCTGTTAAATCAAATAAAAAATATTCAGAGTTTCCATTAGATTTCTTTAAAGAGCTACAATAAACTTTAGCTGTTTAAAATTGCGACAAAGGTCAATTTTATAATTGAATTTTTTTTAATATGGACCAAATTTCAACTCGTTGGATGCGGGAACTTCTTTAAAAACAACGAAAAAGAAAAATGGCGTTTCTTAATATTTTATTATGGATATTTTGGCAAAATTGTATATATGCAAAAAAAATTAAAAAAAAGTTATAACCCTATTGCACATATTCTTCCCAAATTTAAATATATTAAGTGTTACCTCCTTAACCCTACTTTCCCGAGTTACTTCTTACGATTTTAGTATTTTGGATAATAATTTTTTTTAAACGATTTGACAAATTTTGTAACCGACGTGCTTTAAAAGAAATAAACATGGGTCAAAAAATCTGGACTCCGGTCGATAATTCCAAAAAGTTAGTATTTTTAAAAAGAAACTTTTTATATATCGGCCATAACTCTTCTGTTTCAGTACCGAGTATTTTATGCTTATAACTTTCAGTAGTGCATGCATATATATTAGAAACATATCCACAGATCATACTTCAGTTATTAAAATTTCGTCCTTCTCGCTTGAATGTTAACAAGCTACTATTTGATACTTTTATAATAATATTTATAAAGAATATTAACGACATTCTTGTTCTGTACTCTTATCTCAGATATCAGATCTAACTTATAACCTGAGCAATATGATGGAAGGAGGTAGTTAAAACTGCATCAATGCGAAAAGATGAGTTCTCCACATCTGTGATAAATCAATATAGAACTAAACTTAAACGTATCCTGTTAACAGCCGTAGCTAAACAAAAGCAGCACGGGTTTTCCAGTTGTCAAAAATTTTCATGCCCATACGATTTGTATGAAGCATCCCTAAATAGCGCGGCGTCAGCGTTTTGCAATTGGAGAATCTGATTTTTCTTAATAAATAATGGCAATTTTTGGACAATCTAGAGGGTTTATTTCCATTTTTTATTTCTATTATGTCGGTTTTATTAAACAAGATTTTTTAAATCTGTTATGTGGGTTTTATTAAACAAAAAAGTTAACACTAGTGTTCGTGAAACAACGTTGACGCTCTTGTTTCAGTATGGCACATCAGCGTAACAGCTAAGCGGAAGAAAACGTCCCGTCTTTCGCTCTTATTTACCCTGCCTTTACACATGCAAGTAGGGTATATGTATTATCAACGTAAGTGTCGAAGAAATAGCCGAAAGTCTTGCAAGTGGCTTGAGTATTTATACAGTCAGTTGGAACTTTATTTTTCAAATGTTCTCGAAGGGAAAACATCTTATGAAAAAAGGTTTATTTTTGGGTTTAAAAACACTATCATGTTAACGATGTATCAATATTAATTTAATAATGTATTCTTTATTTAATGTTTGGTCCATCTTGATGAAAAAATTACGTTTTTTTACTATATGAATCCATTATAATAAAATTACTGAGAAAATATTTTGACTGACATTTTTTTTCAAAATGCTGGAAATTTTTGTTTAAAAATACTATTAGGATGTGTTGCTGAATAGTAGGGTTTTTTTTTGCTTCTTTTTTATTTCTATAAATACACAGAAAATCGGCTATAAACATAATTTTTATTTTCTTAAGTACTAGAAAATTTATACGGTAACACTGTTTCTTCATATGTCATTTTACTTGCTGCAAGTGTCAAAAATGTACTTGCAAGCAAACTCTCTTGCAAGTTGAGCTGAAAGTACGAAAAATGTAATGGGGTAAGTGAAATAGTGTGAGTATATTGAATTTTTCGAACTAGCACTTGCATATGTGAACCCTAAGTTACCTGGCCTTTACACATGCAAGTGCAAGTTTGAAAAACTTAATACACGCACACTTTTTCACTTACACCATCACATTTTTCGTAATTGCAGACAACTTGCAAGACATTTCTGAAAACAGTGATTTATTGACACTTGCAGAGCAAGTTGATAGCAAACAGTGTTAACAAATTTACTTGATTTAGAAAACTATAATTATAGATTTAAATGTAAGTTATTCACCCCTATCGTGAAAAACAAGTGGAATTTTTGTTGCCATGAAATTTGTATTCCCCTCGGAGGGAAAAATGCTATCGTGAAACTTCCGTGAACAATTTTTGCGCTATCAGTTCTCAGTGAATGTAAAAAAGAAGAAATATTAAAAATCATTAAAAAACAAATTTTGGTTCAAAAATATTCTCGTATATTTTAAAGAAAAGTTAAAAAACAAAATAAAATATATTGTATTGGAGTCAAAGTTTAATTGCAACTTAAGCTTATTGCACTTTTATGTAGTAAAATAATTTCTTAAATTCTTCCACAAAGCCTTTGAAAAACTTCATAGTTCCTCAGGCAATATACATATAAGTTTGTTCCTCTTCAAACGGATCTTGACCTTAAAATTAATTTTGTAAACTTCAATATTCGAATTATGAGAAGAATTACTTACATAAATGTTTTGTTCCCCAGCAAAAATAAAGTCAGAAATTTAAAGGGAAAAGTGAACAAATTACGAGGGAAAAAATTGTTCACGATAAAAGGAATTTTTCACGTTATTATTCTCTTATGAATTAATTTTTTCATGATTGCAAATACATGAAAAGGGAACAAATTACAAGGGAAAAATTATTCACGATAGGAGTGATTGCTGCAACTTTAAATACATTTTCTTTTGAACCAATTAACTTGGGTTATCTATTTTACTTACTTTAATAACGATTATGATACTTTGCTGATTGCTGGAATTTTTAAAATAACTCTCTGTTAAAAAGTCGAATTTTATTAGTCATTTAGTCCCCAAAATTAAATTTTTTGTATCAAATTTTATTTATCCAAAAACAACTTTATAATTTAATTACTGCAATCTTGACCCAGTGACTAACTTTTTCTGTAATTTACTTCAATATAAAGTCAAAGAATGAATTCAGTTTGAAATTGAATTAATTATTTAATTAAAAAAACATAAATCAGTTAAAACAACTAACAAACATGTAAAATATTTAATTCAACATGATGTAATCACATTTAACAAAATCGTTTGTAAATTAATTTAAAAAAATAAAATACAACTTAAGACTTTACAAATTTCTATTAAAAGAAAACAATTTCATTTGAAAAATGACTTAATGAGAAGATAAAATAAACAGACAGACGCACAAAAACATATACAAATTTAATAAAAATAAAGAGAAAAGAAAACAACAGTAAATTTTAGTAACAGATGATAATGAAAACAATAACATGACAACATTATTGACAATTTATGTAAATAATTAACAAATAAAAGTAAAATAAAGTGACAAGCGATCATGATGCGTTTAGAAAAAACATGCAGAGATGGAAATGTGTTGCTTATTGAACGAATAAATAAACTACTTATAAAAGACATTAGAAAAGAGTTAAACATTTAATTAACTTGTAAAATTATAAACAGAAAACAATTGCAATTTTGCTTATAAAAAGCAAATAATATGTTCATTTACAAATAAATTGAAATACACAAATGCCAACTGCTGACGTCTTAACGTAAGTCATTTGTTATCAATTTTTTTTAAGCAGCTGCACCACATTTTGATTTCAAAGTCAATTTATATTTTTTTTCTGCAACAACAAAATTTAATTCAGAGTTATTGTATCAGCTTTTTATTTAAAATAATTGTAGATAATTAATATTAAAATAAATAAAAAAAAAATAATGTTTTTTAAATTAAAATACGATTTTAAATAAAGAGTTTAAACTAAAATAATACCAATTATTTTTATTTTCAACGCGTGGCCACGCGTCTGGTTTTTTGGCTTAAAATTACTGCTGCAGTCACTGCAATAAATATTTGCAGTACAAAATGATCTTAAGGCCCAACCATAATATGCATTAGCTTGCTTAGATTTCTGTTAAAAATTAACCAAAAGTCTCTCAAATGCATTAAATAAAGCAATAACAAACTCAAACAACATTTGATTCCGTACGGAAAGTGCCATCAGTTTCGCACTTTGCTTAAGCAAATAACAGATTAATAAAACTTAACGAAAAATTTCCTAAAGTTAAATATGGTTTGACAGATAGGATTAATATGCATTCGCACAGTTGCAGAAGCCAACTTAAGCATATTATAGTTGTGCCTTTGCTGTTTTTTTTTTTAACAAAAATATTTTATTTTACGTTACAAAATTTAGGGCTTAATTATTTGAATTAAAACTTAAACTAACAAGTAACGGACGGGTATAGTTAGTTCGACACAGAAAGTGATTCTGAGTCGTTCGGTAGACTAAAAGGTGGGTTCAAGGATCAAGATTTTTTAGTGTTAAGGTGCAATACTAAAAAAACACTATTACACACATCAGCTTAAACGCATAAAAACTTCTCCACAATTGTGGTGTGGGTATAAAAACCAAATAATTTTTTTTATGATTTACAATACCACAGAAAAATACAAACCAAAGAAAATTTTTTAAATGATAAATCTTTTAATAATAATAAATATACTTTTTTCCTCTAGAAAATTACAATTTTTTCTTTACACAAAATTATGCTAAACTAGCATTTTGCATATTTTTTTAAAAATCCTTAAGCATTTAGGCAAAGGAAGATACAAACAGGGTTGCCAGATAATTTTGATAAAAAAATCGGCATATTTTCAAAACAAAATCTTCAATTAAAAAAAATTCGCCAAAAATCTCCCAATAAGAGTTTAATTTTAAAAAGTACACACGAGTATTTTACCTTTATTAGCATTTTCAATATTAAGCCTTATTCTAGTAGTGTGTTTATATTATAGTATTTTTAACGTTTTGAAATAAATATCTTAAAACTTAGAACTTGTCCCAAAAAATACATAATATCTAATATTTCAAGACTTGAAGTTCAAGTTAACACAGCCTTCTAAGCAATTTAAACTTATGAATAATTTTTAAAAATTTACTTCTAACCCAGATTCATTTTCAAAAATGTTAAGTAAATATTTTTTTTTTCTAAATATTCTAAGTAATATTAATATTATTATCCTTTTCGACCTTTTAATTTTCATTATTTTATTAATTAATAAGCTCGAGGCTACAGTTGCTTTGTAATAAATTTTATTCTTTATTTCTCTTTCTATTTTCAATATTTCCCCATCCTTTGTATGACATCTTCAGGAATAATAAAATACGAGCAACAAGAATAAAACACAAAACGAAAGATTAAAATTGATTAAAAAGCAACTGTGGCCTCGAGCTTATCAATTAATAAAGTATATTCTAAGTGATATTTAAATGAAATTTTTGATTTTATTTTGTAAAAATTGAGTCAAAATCTATGCAAAACTGCGACTATATCCACACTGCACACCAAATTGAAACATACGCTTGATAAAATTTATCAATGCCATTTTTTTGAAAGCTGATTTACTTTCGGTATTAATTCATTTTTTTGCATAATTCTCAGTATACTTTATTATTGTTAAAGTTTTTTTAAATTTAATTTTATATGCAATCGAAAACGAATAAGTTTTTAGAATTAATTTTCCACAATTAACTGAAAATTGACAAGTTTTTCGGTGAAGATACGAAAATTGATAAGAAAATGATATCAACGCGAAATATTGACAGTGTGTGTATATTATAACAGATGATAAAAAAAATGTCTGAAAATATAAGAAAATTTAAATTTTTTTTTCAATTTTCTAAAGCAATGATTTTTAAAGTTTTTAATCTAATTATCTGGCAATATTATACATTTGCATTATTACGGCTCACAACTCAACTCAGTTGAGTTGGAATTTTTTAATTTTTGTACTATGGTTTACAACTTTGCTATATTGCGGTGAACAAAAACATCAAAAAATTACAACTCATCACAACCAGTTGTTTTAATTACAACTCAACTAAGTTGAGTTGTGAACCGTAATAGGGGCCTTAATTTTAAAGTTTGTTAAAAATTCAAAGAAAAAACTATGAATTAAAAATGCGTTTTAGAAATCGATTAAATAATCACCAAAATTTTTTAAATATTGCCACAAAATCGTCATGTCGCCAAATACATATTTTCATCGCCAAATAGGTTTATAAATCGCCAACTGTTGGCGAGAAATCGCCAAATCTGACTGCCCTGATGTATAGCAACAATACCGATATTTAAAATATTTCGATATTAAAAATCCAATTTTGCATTAAAAATAATAACAATTAATCAATTTATTGAATTTTCGCTTAAATCGCTTAATATATCCAAAATGTATCGCTGTTAACACCTGGTTTTACAAATGTTATAAAAAAAGTCTTTCAAGTCTCACCAGCTTTAATTTATGAGCTACAAATTTTTATAATTGAAGTGATCTCAAGACATGACACTAAAGAAAAGAGAATTTTTTAATAAATCGATTGTTTATTTATCTTAAAAAATAATGCTGGCATCGGAAAATTAAAATTTTAATTAAAAAATGTTTCTAGATATTATATGACTCACTCACATTAAAAGTTGCAAAAAATAATAATCATGTATTGTTTAAATTAAAAACAAAACAAAAAAACTTATTTATTCTTTTCGCAAGTCTGAAAACCTGCCTTTTTGTAGTTAAAATTTTATTTTTTTAATTTTAAAATAAATATATAATTTTTTAAGATTTTTAAGTCTTACTAGGCAAAGGTTAATATTTTTATTAATTGCAAGTACAAACGTTTAAAGTGCTTTGATTTGCATTTACATGAGATTCTGTATATACACATTTATACGAGTATAAACATATTAACTACACAAAAGATACACAACTACATGTTTACTTAATTATTAAAATTAAACAAGTTATTAAAAATTACTAGATAATTCTAAAGACTTGTCATGTGTTGGATTAATAAAACTTCTAACGTACAATATAAATTCATTACAACTAAAAAAATCACACAGTTTCTTTGCAATACATTTGACTTACATTTTTCTTTATAACTAATTGAAGTCATGCAATATTCGTACCTTTATAAAATGAAACAAATAAGAGTGCTGAGTTCGGCTATTTCGAATCTTATATATCCTTTTCCAAGGTGCGATAAAACAGAAAGTTATATAAGTACCGTTCTTTAGATATAAATAAATGTTTGTCAGTGGCTATAATATGGTTAAATCAATCATAATATGTTAAAAATTTTCTTTAGTAATTGTTTTGTAGGAGGTGACCATATTAATACATGTTTTTTCTCCGGGTGCAGAATCTGCACTGCAGATATACATAAAAATAAAATTTGAAAAAAACAGCAACCGCAAGGTATTTATGGGTAACATGATTTGCTCATATCTCAGCTATTTTTGGACCGATCAAGCCGAGCAAACAATTCCGAACTATATGTGACATAAATGTATAACTACCTAGTCCCCATCATATCTGGGGTCGTCGCAAAACCCATTTCAACTGACCCAGATTATATAGCTCATTTACTTCAATAGTGACATAACTCAAAAAATTAATAAAAATAGAAATGTTGCCATATTTTAAAAGAAAACTTAAAGGAAAAAACACGTAGGCAAATTTATCGTTTAAATTACCAAAATAGTTTTACCGGATAAGTAAAAATAACTGTTAGGTACGAACATGACCAGATATCTCTCTGTAGAAATTACGGGCATTAGTGATGTAGAATTGTTCACCATGTATTTTTCTATATTGTGTAAAACATTCATCATTATATCTTCTATAATTTCCCTGTTTGAAGAAAATGTGTAGCTATTTTTCCTAAATGGTTAGAGCAAATCAAAAACTTTAAACGCGTTAATCCCCAAATGGATTTTTTTGAGTTATATCACTATTGTAGTAAATGAGCGATATATACTTTATGGGGTCCAAGATCAATATTGTAGAAATTACAAACGGATTGACAAACTTATATGTATATACACTTTCCAACTGTGGTGAAGGGTATATAAAAGACGTTGATATGATGTGCGTGCAAAAATAATTAAAATTCACAATTTTTTATTTTAAAAGTAATAAAATGCCATGTTCCAAGATTTTCTGTTAATAATTTTTGATAAATATTTAAGTTCACTTGACTTAATAATTTTAAATATTTTCTTGTTTCTTAAGTGAAAGTCACACTTACAAAAATTGTTTAAATACAAATTTATAATTGTAAATACATCTGTTTATCTTGTTGCAATATGTCACAGTGGTAGATTTTGAAAAAAAAATTAAATTAATTCTGGTATCTGTAAACGGTTAGTCATGTTGAAATAAAATATCAGGTGTCAATTAAGAACTTGTATTCAAGTTTAGATTTCAGATTTGGGGTTTATAGGCATATCAGGAAGGCTGCCTCGGGTACTACACAAATTAAAAACGATCCAGGATTCTTAATTTAAGCCCAATTAAAAAAAAAAATGAACAAGCAAATGTACTAGTCCTTTTCTACAAAAAATGTATCGACATGCATGGCATAAATCTAATAGTTTAAGAAATATTTGACTTTGAAAATTAAAATTTGCTATTTTTGACCTAACTTGGCCTAGTTTTTTGCACATATAAGACCAGGGTTTAAAAAACTGCAGTCGAAACCAAAAACTGTCAAACAAAAAATTAAAATTTCTGTACAACTTTTCGCTTTTTGAGTTGGTTTGACAGCGACTGCTTAGATTTAATGAATCAGAATGTAAAAGCAACAGTGTTTTTTTTTGTGGGCAATGACAAATGAAGAATTGGAAGAAATTACAGTTTTTTTTACTTTGACTGCAGTTTTTTAAAACTCTGTATAATACTCAAATTTATCAGGATTTTTAAAATAATTAATCAATGTGGAGGAGAATTGTGTCTTGTTTAAAGAAAATAAAGTATTTAACAATTGTAAAAGTCATTGTAAACATTTTGAAAAACGGTGCGAAATTTTTAAAATCGAATTATTTTAATTTTTTTCCAAAATCTCCCACTGTGCATGGGAATTTTGTAAGAATTTCTTTAATTTTGATACGTGATAGAATTCACAAGATATTTTTTAGTTTCTTTTATGTGAGATTTATAAGAATTTATTTATATTTATAATATTTCGTTGGAGTTCAAATCCATAATTTTACATATGATAGAGGAATTTAACCTCCAAATGTTGTAAAACAATACAACTTAAGTCCTCATTAGTTTTTACTTACTGTTGCCGTTCTGTTACGTTCCTTTCTGTTAGAAATATTTTGTAATTACTTTTTCTGTGAAAGCAATCAGCTGCTTTTAAAAAAAAAAAAAAATTATATTTTGTGGCAAAAATATGCAAATGTTTAAAAAATCATTAATTAAAACCGATTTTTTTAGCAATAAGCAAAAAATTACAATTTTTTCATATCACAACAAACTAATACATACACACTTTGGCCGTAACTTAACGTTGAATTCTATTTTCAACAGATTTGTCCGCAACAGAACAGAACGAAAAAGGGAAAATTAACCACACATACAGACTTTCAATTGAACAGAAACAAAACAGCTGATTCGTAACAGAACAGAACGTACAAACTAATTCTGCCTTTACTTTAAAAATATTTTCGTACACATTTAAAAAAAAAAAAAATTTTTATACATATAAAAAATTTGTCCACGCAAGTTCAAGGGACATATGAAATAACTACCGAAATGATTTGACATTTTTGAAATAATTTGATTTAAATTAAATATCGTCTTTAAATATCGCAATATAGTCTGTTGCTGTTATTTGACGATTGACAGGAATCCAAAAAAAAAAAAATTATGTACAATATAAAATCCTTCCGAGATAAATTTAAACCTTTATTGACGGTCAAACAGGAATCTAAAATAAGCTTAAAAAAGCCTTTTAGCAATAATAGTGTCCGACAAAAGGAATTTTTTTTAGACCGAACCCTTATCCGAACCCGAACTTTTTTTTTATTGATCGGAAACAATTTTGTCATTTTTGATATATTTATTTAATAAAAACATAATTATTAAATTCATGGTTTAAAAAGTATTTGTGCCTTGAATCTGATTCATATTAAAAAAAATTTTAAAAATCTTTGAACTTTTTTTGAAAATGTAAACGATATATCGACAGCTCAATTCCAAAAGATGATAAGTTGAAAAAGTGAGTTTTACAAGAGAAGCAAAAGTTTACGGGTGACACAACATTAAGTTGAATGCCAAGTACTACTTTGTACTGGATAAGCCATTCAACACCAAAATTCAAAAGAATTTAATTTGACCAATACTAAAATTAAAAACATGCTAAGTCGACTAAGCATGTTTTGTATTGAGCTGTCGATACGCTACATAATTCAATACCCTACTTGGTATTGTAAATTTAATATATTTATAATATGATTATAATGGTAAAGGGTGTCCCAACTAGAAAGCAATTTTTAAATTTTAAATAAAACACAGATATTTAAAAAAAAAATCATAAAACTTTTTTATATCGTAAAGTAGACAGAATGAGGTTATGTATGGAACAATATATCGTGCAGATGGCCGCCGCGGCTTTGCTGGCACACACGCGATCTTTTAATGAAATTTTCAATGACCTTTTTGCATAAATGCTGCGGTATTTCATTAATGCAGCATCCAATTTCCTCTTTTAAGGCTTGAGTCGTCGTCGGCTTATTCGCGTAAACCATCGACTTCAAAAAACCCCAAAGAAAAAAATCTAAAGGTGTTAAATCGCACGATCTCGTCACTGAAGATGATTTTATCGGCAAAATCAGCATTTTCATGATGTCTCTCCAATACCCAATTAACGAACTCCCTTCGCTGTCCATGGTCAGCTGGCTTCAGTTCCTGAGTAAATTGAACTTTGTATGCATGAAGATGCAAATCTTTCGTGAAAATTCGCTGCATAGTGGATTTGGAGCCACCAATTTGCTGAGCTCGGTGTCGAATTGAGGTGGATGGAGTTTGAGCGACATCATCACGTACAGCTGCGACATTTTCGGTCGACCTGGTCGAAGGCGCGTTGTTGTCTTTACATCACTAACATACCCAGTTTCGGCAAATTTATCCATTAATCTCTTTACAGTTGACTCTTTTGGAGCATTATTGTGACCCCAAATTGATCGCAATTTCCGAACTGTAGCCGCAAAACTTTCACCATTTTGGTAAAACAATTTCACAATGAGAATGCGTTGTTCATTCGTGTAGCGCTCCATTTTTACTAACCTCGCACCTTCTACTAGCAAACAA
The DNA here is from genome assembly GCA_943735925.1 of Pollenia amentaria. Lineage (NCBI taxonomy): Eukaryota > Metazoa > Arthropoda > Insecta > Diptera > Polleniidae > Pollenia > Pollenia amentaria. The sequence continues at coordinate 188,349,614 of OX031008.1, read as the reverse complement.
TAACAATTTTTCAAATGTCAAACAATGAAACTTCGAATGGCGCCAAATTTAAAAATTGCGTTCTAGTTGGGACACCCTTTAGTATAAAGATTATCCGGCAGCACTAAATAGCTGCTTACCAGAAGCGCTCGTCTGTGGTACTTTTTGGCTACTGTCTTAAGGTTCATGAATTGACTGGAACTCCAGCATTCATATAAATATGTATGTAAATTTGTGATCCAAGAACTCAATGGCCCAGAAGATGAATTCTAATATTTTTTTCAATATTATTTTCATGATCTTAGACACCCACGACATCTAAATATTTTTCACAAAGTTCGGAAAACATCGATATTTGATTTTCTAGGTATCAATACCTCTTGATCAAGCCTTAATAACTGGCCTCGCGCTCAGCTAAATCTTTTAATTTCTGGTATTATTGTAATACATAATATATATCTATGATTCATATATTATATATGACAATAATACCAAAAATTTAAAGATTTTGTTGAGCTCGAGGCCAGTTATTCAGACTAGAAAAATATGCACTTAACAATAAAAGTGTGACCATTATATTAAACAACAATATACAGCCCTGTGAGCAGTAATTTACATAAATAACCAATTTTGATAAATAAAACCATGTCTTATCTAGTAAATGTTATAAAAAAATTAAAAAATAGATATCAGTGGATATTGAAGGCCAAATATTTGTTCAATGTGACCATAGCTTTTAATAAAATAAAAAGTTTTAAGAAAAACCTTTTGCGCAACTTTTTAAATTAGTGAATCACTGAATAGAAAACTTTTTTTTATTTGTATTTAATTCATCATATTGTTGAAATTATTTGTTGTTGCTAAATATTATTAAAATTTTTACACGAATTTGCATTGGAAGTAGGAATATTATGCAGCTTTTTGCTAACCGGAAGCAGAGAATATAATTTGATTAAGATTAATGTCTAAAACAATACAAAACCCCAAATGAAAATAAACAAAATTTTAAATTTATATAAACTTAAATAAAATTTATAATTTGCATATATCGCACTTAATCAACAAGAGGGTATTAATTCAAAATTTTCTGTAGAAGAAAAATAATTTTTAATTTTACATTAAAACCATATGAAAAAGAATTTGTAAACCAACCGTTTCATTACCAAAAAGTAGACAAAATTACACGATATTTTGACCGCGTGTAAATATGAATATTACGTCTGGATTTTTTCCAAAAAGTGAAAAAATAAAAATTTTGAGTTAATACCCTCTTGTTGATCAAGTGCGATATATATCTTTTTTGTTACAAATGCCTTGAATTTCAAGATATAGGTTGAAAATAAATTTAGGTTTTAAAAATTTTTGATATTTTAAGGGTGCCCCAATTGACTAACTAGTAGTGAGCTAGTCTATCAGTGAGAGGGTTGCGTGTTTGAATCATGACTGAGACTCTGGTCTGTTTCAATACAATGCGCGTCTACCTTTCTCTTACTCCTACACCATTTTAAGTGGATGGGTTTTATGCGTTTGTGCGCAAGACTGTTATGCCAAAAGTATCAGTTCAAGACCCAGCAATCTTTTAATGTGGTGATCAGGCCGCATGGTTAAATGTTTGTGTGTCCATACAAGAAAAAATAGAAATTGGTTTCAATAAAAAATTTTGTGAAATTTATTAAAAAAATAATTAAATTTGCACAAGTAAACAAATTAAAAGTATCAATTAAACGTTTAATTTACTTGGTTGAACGTTAAACTCACTTGATTAAAGTTTTAATTAAAACTAATTTCATTTTTGATTATTTGGTGATTTTGTGAAAAACTTGCGATTATTTTTTCATTGCATTTTTTGCAAGTATTTAGATAGAATTTTGTATATATTTTGTTGTTGCCGAAGGAAGCCCTCTCCAAAATGGTGACAATTGACTGGGTTTAGTTAAAAATAAAGAAAATGTTGTATAATTATGTACTTTGTACAAACTATAAAATGAGGAGCCGCAGAACGAGACGTACTTTTATTTGTAGTTTTTGACAAATTGGTTTTTTGTAGTTTTGCTATATTTGCGCTGAAATCTTTAATGTGGTGACTGAATCCAGCATCTGTACAAAAAAAACTACAAATTGATTTCAATTAAAAAACTTGTGATATTAAATAAAAACGTTATTTCTTAATTAAAAACTTAATTTAATTTGCACGAGTTACTTAATTAATAGTATCACTTAAACGATTAATTCACTTGATCAAACGTTTAATTAACTTGATTAAATTTGATTACATTTTTAATTCATCTCAAAAAAAATTGTTAATTATAACTGATTTTATGTTTGAGTAATGCTTTAATTGGTGAACTATTTTGGAAAATTTATTCTGTGTATTGATAACCAAAAAACTTGTTACCATATCCAGGTTCATGCAGTTTTTGAAGGAGGCGAAATAAATAAACCTCAATTTTCCAAAAATTTAACTGAGCGAAAAAGTACGATTTATTTTTCGGTTCGCAAATATTTTCAAGAAAATATATTTGATTTTATTGTAGATTTTATTGAAACTAGTGCCATCAAAATTATATCAATGGCAGGTTATATTTCTTAGTTATATTTTTTAAAATTCTATACCTTTATTTTAGCTATTTATTTTTTTTTTGTTATTTCAAATAAACTTTTTTGTTAAATATTTTCTGAAAAAAAGAAGTAAGAAAGAACATATAAATCAATCAAATAGATAATCTTTCACAACAAATTTCGATCTACCAAGTAAAAAAAAATTACCATTTGGTTTAAAGATTGATAATTGACTATTGACTGACAGTCGTCGTCAATGGCGGTGAGTGTTAAGTGGCAAAGATCTCTGAAGAGATGTCAGATCAACATGTCCGAGAACGTGGGTGAGTTCAATGCCAGCGTCAGTCAAGAATGAAAAATTATCAATACATTTTAATTCATTTCATGTTGTGAAATTCTCTTTTTCTTAGGAATAATTTAATGAAAATTAAATTTAATGAACTTTAGCCTGAATGAAATATTCAAAATTTGGATTAAAAAACCATTTTTATATTTAAGTCACTTTAATTTCTTACCCCTTATTGTCATTCTTTATTTACTTCATTAAAAAAAAAAAAATTACATAAATTTTGAAAAGTTTCAAAAATTCTAGCTCTGTTCCACATGCATAACGAAAAAGTCCGAACTTGCACAAAGTTACGCAAAAGCGTTTCACATAACAATATTTGTGCAGTTAAGAGAGTAATTGAGAGAGTAAATTTTTGAATTTCCTGTACAAATTTGCCCGAACTTTTTCTTTGGGTAAGTTCGGACAAGAATTAACCATCAGCTGTTTTTGTTTAAATATGAAACTGATATATTAATCAGAAAACTAACAAGCAACAGAAAAAGTTTAGTTTTTATTATAAAATATATATAAAAGCAAAATATAGGGTTTTAATGAAAAAATTAAAGTGGTAAATACATTATTGCATACATATTTCCTTTTATCTGTAATATAAAAAAAAATATAAAAAATGACAATGATGCAAATGTTTTTGGTTTTATAATTTTATGACTTTTAAGAGTCTAAAATAACTTAAATGGATCATAATTTGAAAAGTAAGCAACATTAGTATTTGAAGAAGTGCAAAAATGGTTTTTTGCGTTCCAGCAATTTTGGGTAGTTTTGGCAAATTTACTGCCAATTTCACGATGTCGAAAGAACTCTTTCTTTCGCACAAATACATATGAAACAAAAACAAATTTTTGAGAATTGTTTTTGTTTTACATGTAGTTGTGCGAAAGAAAGCGTTCGTTCGCATTTAGTGAAATAGGCAGTTAGAGAGTAATTTTCATTTTACTCTCATTAGTCCGAACTTGCCCGAGATCTTGTGGAACACACCTTCTATGTGAGAAATTTATTAACGCAAGGTGAAGGTGATTTAAAAAAAAGCCCCTTAATTTAATAAACAAATCAAATTTTGAAACTGGGACGCCATATTGAATGAAACTGGGGCTTGATTTGACCTTAATAAGTACTATTTTATCTACCGTTTTAACACGTATCGCCCTTAAATATAAATATTTCAAAATGCATCGCCCAGTTAAGGATTGCAAGTACATAATTCTAATCTTAATTGCTGTTGCTGAAAAGTTTTTATAGTAGTTACAAAAAAAACATGGGGTTACATTTAAAATTTTTTTAAATGTTTCTTTAATGCTCGTCCATATTATGAAGCATTAAATTATATTTTGAGACTGCAATCGTGTCCATGCAATAAAACTTTTATTTTGCGGCGTTTATTCTTTCTCTCAATATAAACTCTTTTCGCTTTCACTAGCAAACCCAACTCTTTTATAATCTGGATGGGGACCAATCCGATGCTGAATATGACAGAATGGGATCTGTATATTACTGTAGAGTTTCGTGGGGGTAATTCTATTAACTTTTTTGCATCTTATTGGTGTGGGTTCAGCCCTAGACAACCATTGTTGCCTGGTCCCGTCAGCGTTTCATTGGAAAAGCATTGAGTTTTTTGGAGCGAACTTCCCCCTTGCACATACATATTTCAATGATTCCTTCGGTGTGCGGTCATTCTGTCTTCACCAAAAAATCTATTATTATACATATAAATTCCAATTCCCTAAAGTGGATGTCTGTTAGGGGAGATTTTTATGTTCAACGTTTACCAATACGCGAAGAGAACAAGTTTTCTTCATACAATTTTTTTTTTAAGAATTTTTCGTCATTTAAAATTTTTTTTCAGTTTTTTTAAAGAAAACAATTTGTTCAGTGGGTAAAAACTTTCTTTCAAGTGAAGAATTAAAAATGAAATTGTCACCCGGGTGGGTATTGTTAAGGCGGAGGTTAAGTCTTATTTTTAGTTTAGTAGGAAAGCAATTTTAAACTTTAAAGCTTATTTTTGAAAATATATTTTTATTCTAATGAAATCATCAATTCTCTGCGGTTAGATTTTTTTAAGTTTTAATTCCCAACTTCTCCTAACGTCGCAGATCAGATGTATATTTCAGCTTTTATTCCAAATGTTATTGCACATTGAAAAAATAAGCAAAAAAGTAATTTTGCTATAACTTCCTAAAAAAAATCCTACATAACAATAGGAACTTTGTCTATTGGTACTTTTAAACATGGAGATTATAAAGGTACCATAAAATAAAATTTTGTTTAAGTCACTTTTTCCTTTTAGCCACAGATATATTTTTCTTTTGTAAATGGGTATATACATATGCAGGTATAATTGTTTACACAAATTTTAAGAATTTTATAAGAGAAAGCATATTTATCAAAATATGAATATATTCTTATGTCAAAAGCAATAAAACTGTACCTCGTCAAATGTTTTCTAAATAAACCATGCATATCATTAATACTCTACGAACACAAGTTTCTTTTAGATTTGAAAAGTACCTGTTGATTAATCTCAAGTCAAAATTTTATAGATGTTTTTGCACATGTCCAAATAAAGCCCTTTTCCGCGAATAATTGTGTTGACGTTTAAATCATTAACTGTTACCTGATTAGAGGACAGCTGTCACCAGAGCCCAGTTTCTCAAAACTACAAGTGAAATACGTTTAAAAAGCAACAATTTTACAATTTTTGTTTTTGTTTCAAACTTATTTTACTTGTAGACTTGTAACTTGTAGTTTTGGGAAACAGGGCACAGGTAGACAAATATTTTAAGAATAGAGAAGAAGAATTTTGTATAAAAACTTAAGTTCGTACCTTGAAAGGACACAGTCTAGTCTTACGCTTCGTTACGAACGTACTAACTAAACAACTCAACTACAGTCCAACTGTTTCAAAAAACAATCTGTACAACAAATTTAAAACTCTCAATTAAATAAAACTTTTCAAAAATGGTTAACATTAATGTCAATTTTAAACATCTTGAGAAGGAAATTGAAAATTTCACTACGGTAGATGAACGTAAGTTTGATAGAATTATTTAACAAAAATTTTGCTTACAAATTTTTCCTATTTTTGTAATTTGACTTACATTTGCTTTATCTTATTCTTTTTTCTAGATCTTCAATTGGCTGCCGAATTGGGTAAAACTTTACTTGAACGCAACAAAGAATTGGAAACTTTGTTAAAGGAGCACAAACACACCATTGAGGAACAAGAACAGGAAATTGTGGTATGTATTACAATTTTATATATTGGGTTGATTATGATAAAATAAGATCCTTTTTTTGCATATGCAAACTCAAGTTATTTTCAAACAAACTTTGCTGCATTTTAAAATTGCCACTTGGTAGTTCTTTATTTAAATTGTTAATAAATGGCGCCAAGATCAATTAATGATCGTTAGAGTTCAATGCTTTTGTAGATCAATATTACAAAACCATATAAATTCGTTAAAGTTGGCATGTAGAGAAAACTTTTTGTTTTTTCTACTTTGTATTTAACTTTTACCATTTTAAATTGTTGCAATATTTAGCTCATGTTTTGGTTATACCTGATTGGTTTACAACGACACAATTCGGTCTTCACCAACAACATCATCGTCATCATCATCATCTAAACAAAGTGTTTTAGTAAGCAGAACACCCAAATTCCATGAAATAAGAAATCAGAGCTTGTTGCAACACTTTGCATTTTGTAGCAATCAAGCATAAAATATTTAACCCTTTAAATGGGCAGACAATCCGAACAAAAATGTTTCAGATGTAGACAGAGAGAGAGACCAAAAATGGGTCACTTAAAAACTATTGAATTCAATAGTTTTTCTTTTAAATGATTCAATTTTATTTTAAGACAAAAGTTCAATATATTCAAATTTAGCCTGTTGGCATTTATTTAATTAGTTTATTTGAAAAACTTTAATACGAATTGAAAGAGAATGCAATTTCTTATCTCGTGATCAATCATGCATAAACTATTTTAACATTTTCAACAAATTCAATTTAATTTAAATGTTTTCTGTTTTTGTTCTTTGCATTTTGAAAATAGTATTTGAAAAAACATACGACTGCATTAAGGGAAGTAAACGATTCTCGTTTAAAGGTCTATGAGCAATTGGAAGTCGGTATACAAGATTTAGAGCGTGCCAATCATCGTTTGCTCGTTGAAAATACCGCCGATAAAAAGCATATAAAAACGTGAGTTAATTTTTAAATACATTTTTAACTTTCAAAAACTTTGCCAGTTTTTTGTTTTTTTAATAATAATTTCGTTTTATTTTTAAAGGCTTGGTCACAATATCGAGACTTGCGAAACACGCTGTGAAGAACTGACAAAACAATTGGAAGAATGTCGTCAATCCTTGGCCATTGAGAGACGTAAAAATGAACGTCTATTATCAGAGAAAAGCAAGGCCGGCTCTGATGCCAATGCAGGAAAATTGAAACCCACTTCGCATAGGGATAATATAGAATCGCACTCAGATACAGTGCAAACCGGCTATGATGCCAATACAACCGCCCCCGAAAATTATAGTTTTGCTTTTGCCTCTCCTGCATCGAAAAATAATGCCAATTCCACGGGTATTAGTGTTGTTGAAGGTGATATCTCGTTTGACTTGAGCATGGTTTGTGGACAAGAGGGCAATGATGAGATAATAAAATTGGTTAGCGATTTGGAGACCACCAAAAGGGCTTTTATGGCCGAACAACAGAGATGTGGTGAATTGGAAGAACAATTGGTGGCGATAAGTAAGTAGTATATTCAAGATGGCCTTAATTATATCCTTCACCACAGATGGAAAGGGTATATATTAGTTTGTCATTACCATTGTAATACAATATTGATCTTAGACCCTTTAACGTATATATATTCTGAGTCGTGTGTATGTTGAAATGAGTTTTCGGAAGATCCTATGAATGCTAGGGACTATGGTGTTATATATTAATGTCACATATACTCGGTTAAAGTTTGCTATTTAAACTCAGTTATATCGGTTCACAAATGACTGAGATATGAGCAAAAACCATGACTGCATCGAATATTTACCCTTCTTTTTAATCTGTTGATTATTTTGCATTTTTTTTACACATAAACACATGTACATGATTTGGCGCTTAAATAGAGAAATGTGTATTGAACAAACAACCGTACTCGATATACAGCTACTCCCACTATAATTGGGACATCTCATAAAAATACTCACAAGTTGCACCCTTGCGAAAAAGCAAAAGTGCAAAAACCGAACAACAACCACATAGACAATTAGTTTTACACTACTTGTGACGTGAATAACCTTAATTAGTTTGCATTTTTCTGTTAATTATTTTGTATATGTATGAATTGAATTGAGATAATTGAAGGGTGAGTTCGAAAGCATCAAAACACATTGCAGTAATGCAGTTTTTAAACTGTTTTGATACAAAGTAACGTGCTGTTTTGTTTACTTTGTAAAAAATGTCAATAAAATTATTGATGCACAGTTTGCCTTTCGTTTGTGGATAGATAACTGTTATTATGCGTTTAGGGACGTATGATATTGTCAATGTTTACATGGTTGCGTTTAGGAATGCATGACTTTGTTCGGCTGCATTGCAAATGTTTTGGAATTTACCTTAATTCATATACAAAATTAATATTAAATGAAAATTCGAAGTCTTTTATTTTGATTTCCAAACACAGCAATATGTATAAGACTTTTTTCTATGTGTCCCAATTGAGGTGTGAGAAGCCTTATGTATTTTATTTTAATGTTTTTTTCCAATTTGCGTTAGTGGTAATTAATATAACTTTCTGTTCTAATCGCGCCATGGAGAAGGGTATATAAGAATCGGCATTGCCGAATACAGCATTCTAACTTGTTTTTCTTTAAAAATGTATTTCAATTTCTTTTAAACAGTACAAGAAAATCAATCCCTACAAAGTCGTATTGCTCAAACCAGTGCCACAGAAGAAATGAAGTCCATGCATGATGAATTATCTATATTAGATGAAGTTCGGTAAGTATTTTTGGTCTTAGTAAAAATAAAAAGTATAAACTAATAACTTAATTTTTAATTTTATTTAGACAAGGTCAAATGTGCAGTCGCTGCTTACGCTCTATGGACGATCGCCTCACTGTCAATGATGAACAATCCTCTTTGGCTCCCACTGAGGAATGTGAGGAAGATGAAGAGCGCAGTTTGCTAGACTTGGAGGCCAATCGTGATGATAACGTCAGTGAACATTCACAGGCCGCCTATCGTAGCAACATGTCTATTAAGGTGAGAAATTGTTTCTATTTTAAAACACTGCTGTTTGGCTTAATGCGAGGCTGACATAGTATAACAACGACAATTAAAAATAATGTTTCATTTCCATATTAAACTCATTTAATTGTACCCACCAAGCACTCATAGTACTTAATTTTTTTGTGTTTTCATTACAAATTATGTTTAATGGTGTTTATTTCTGAATATTTAGCTTAAACCATCAAATAATCAGTATTATTACAAATGTAACATTTCCATATCGTAATTTCTCTAAAAATCATTTTTGGTTGTCTTTTAATGTGGCCTTAGTCTTAACTTAAACCTTATAAGGTATTAATTGTCTATCTAATTCAATGTTTATTTATGTATTTATATCTGCGTGTTATTGTCTTAAGCACATAACTAATAATGTCTTCTAACTGTTGTTAATTTATCCACACACCGTTTCCGTTTCCATTTCTATTAACGTTTCCTAATGCAAAATCAACTCAACTCAAAACAAAAACCAAGAATCAACAAAACACCATGATTTTTTTCTCTACCTTTTTTTATTATCTTATTTTTTCTTATATTTATAATTTTATTAGGCTAAAAAGCAAGTAACGACTGCTACATGTCCGATTTGTTCAAATGTCAACACAAAGTACCTGCATGAACAAATACCCATATCTCTAGATACGGTTCTGTTAGATCTTTGGCAGAAAACCGTTAAACGTTTCAGTTTAATGAATTGGGTGGCGAAAATGCTGCAATGGCCGGCCATAGTTATAAGCCGTATGATTAGTTCCATACCAGATGATGAAGATTTTTCATTACTCTTCTGACATGACAAAACAAACGAAAGTGTTATTTTATGAGTGCATTTCATTATTAAAAAAAAAATTAGTTCTTTATTATTTTTTATTTTTGGTTTGTTGTACTTACCAAGGATTTTGTTATTTGTTGAATTACCTGAAATTAACTTAAAAATTTTAAATACTAACATTCCATGTCAAAGAATGCTTTTGAAACAGTGTCACAAATTTTGAAAAGACGACGGAAAAGACAAAATAACGTTTTGAACGTTTTAATTAAGAATTTTCTTTACGACATTTAAAATGTGCCAAGACTTTTTTTTATAAATATTAGACTAATTTTGTTAGTTTTATAACAGTGTGTTTGTGTGGATAATTTATTTATAATTTATGATGTAAAAAACCTTTTATATTTATAATGTCTTAGTTAAGTAAGTAAAATCATGGAAAAACATTAAGACAGTCTTCCAAAAACCAACTTTCTCATATCCTGGCTGGCATTATACAAGTCTTGCCAAGTTCATCCTCATATTTCATTTCATCATTTTCAGAACTAAAAACACTTATAAAAAAATAACAGACTAACTGAAACACATTTACACTCCTTTATTTAAAATTTTATTAACATCATTTTTAAAATGGGTTTATCAAATTAACTTTTCGGTATTAATTTGTATAATATTTCTTCTATTAAAAGAAAAAAAAAAAATACTAAATCACCGCTCTCTAATTACTGATCTCTCACCCAAATGCTAATAATTTTGTTACTGCTTAACAAAAGGTTTTTTTTTAAATTTCTATTAAACATTAAATTCATTTTTCATTTTATCACACATTATACTTCATTCCCAATTCCCAATCCCTTGAGTCCCCAATCCCATTCCACAACCCTGCTCGAGTCTTAATAGTTTTTTTTTTTTCTAAAGTTTAATTTTGTTTGTTAATATTGTTTTATTTACTTTGTTTAACAAATTTTGTTTTTAAAAAGTAATAATGAGGGTTTTTTTGTGTGATATTTAAGTTTTTTTTATAAGTTTAATAAATTTGTTTGAATTAAAGTGAATGATTTTAATTTTTCGCTAAACGAAGGCATGATTTTAAAGTTTGTATTTAATTATAATTTTTTTTAATGATATTTTTTAAAGCTAATAATTTCTCTTAAACACACTACATCTGTCTCTATCTGAAATCTTTTTCATTTATAAACAACTACAACCAATAAACAAAGTACTCCTCCACCAACAACTTGAAAACCAAAATGAAACCAATCAAATTTTTAAAAAAAATGAACATTAATAATTTAATTATTTTTTATACTTCATGCATTTATGCCGCTCTCTCTCTCTCTCTTTTAAATTGAAATCAATCAAAAGAAAAAATCATCTTTAAAACTCAAAAACAATTATACCCATAATTTCCAGGTTACGCCTCAGCATCCCGATTCTTTGGATTTGAATATTCCGGGTAGTCCCAATCCATATCGTGATTTGGTGGAAAAATATGAAGCCTTATTGGAGGTACAACGTTCATCGATTGCTCGCAAAAATAATCATGCTGTTGGAGGTGGTGGTGGCACATCTTTGGCCGAAGAATTCCAGTCATCGGGAGAATTTGCTCAAACTCAAAAGCTCATGTTCCGGGCCGCTCATGGTGAAAATACCGGTAATTGTAATACATCAACTAATGGTGATGCTGCCAGCAGTTGCAATGGCAGCATGAACAATGATTCCAATAACTCAAATACCAAAAATGATAAAAATCGTGGCCGCACTCCTACGGAATTCTCGGAAGCTGAAACCTCTTCTTCTGGCTTTTCGGACGAGACCAGTAACAAAGGAACCCAAACTGACGAAAGACCTGGCTATTTCCTATGCTCGATTGGTGATGGCGAAGATTGCAAATTTAGTATTTATGATGATGTAAGCCCTATTGATTCACGCTTCCGCAACCGTCCGGAATATCGGGAATTGTTTAAGGAAATATTTGCTGTTCTAAAGAAGGCTGCCGAAAACAAAGAGGAGGGTGATAAGCTTCCTTTGTTGGATGATACCCATCCTAATGGCGTAACCACCCAAAAAGTGCCACCAGTAACTCCTGCCAATGAAGAATTACCGGTAGATTTTGCCGATGATACCCAGAGTGTTATATCATCGGCCGTCTCGGAACAATCGTTTGCTATGTCTGAATGTGTTACCAAATTAGAACGTAAAACAGCCAAAAAACATATTATTGAAAAGAACCAAGAGAACAATCCTCCCCTAGCAGCATCCATTGCTCAATTGTCTTCTCCTAATGGCAAGCAAATAATTGAAAATGGTCGGATTTTGACTCCCTTGAAGCGAGAACCCCTGGACTATTTGGCCGTTGGTGTAGGTATTAAGAAAAAGAATCGTCGCAAGAATCGCAACTTCTCCAGTGATCGTTCAGAGTCTCCATTGGCATTGCCAACACCACCACGCATTTTTGTGGCCAGTGGCAAGAAGCGTAAAGAAGTTCGTCCCTATGTAGAATCTCCCATGGCAGCAACACCCGACCAATGCAATACACCTGGCTCTTCACGAGGTTCACGAGCTGGACCAAAATATGAATGGAATGGCAACTCAATGATTATTTATAACCGTTCTCTTAAAGGACGAAGCTCTTCTGGAGATGTTGATGTAACCAATATTCCCTATAAGCCCAGTACTGTATCCCAAGACTTGCACAAACTAAAAAAACTTGACTTGTCCTATGCAGAAGTCTTAAGACGTGCCGATGCCTGTAAGCAACATCATCACAATCAACAGCAACAAAGACGAAAGAACCATCGTCACTAAACTAAAGAACAAAAAAGCAAAATATCCCAAAACAAAAACCCCCAGTGTAATCAAGAGTAGTCTTCATAATTATAAGTAGGTCTTTTTGACGGCTCTCCTCTCAAGTGATGACCTAACCCCACCTTAGTAATCACTCTAGACCCCCTTTAACCCTTATTTCATTGTTTATAATATAAATTTAACTGAAATCCATTTGTATAATTTAATATTTAGATGTGTATACCACCCAAAAAAAGAGTAAACCAAGTCCCAAAACAAAACAAAGCAAGCAAGAAAAATAAATAATAATAAGAATTATTCATCTGCCATTGATGCTGAATATCTCAGTAGTTTCCTTTTCTCTCCCTCTCTCACTTTACTTATATTTAAGACCTTTCTTTTTAACATTTTTTTCTTTCTTTTGTTTTGAACCTGTAACTATTATTACGATTTCAAGGAATTTTATTTTACAATTGTCAATTGTTTCTTATTTTTTTAAAAAAAGCGTTGCAACCTTAAAGATTATAGATATTTTTTTAAAAAAAATGCCCTTTTACTTTGAAATCTTAAACTAAATTAATTTTAAGCGAATATTTTTTTTAACAAATTTATTGCAAAGAGTTTTATTTTTGATAATTGTGGGCTTAGCGCACAATCCGCATTATTTCATTTAAAGTTTTTAAAGAAAGTTAAATTTTAATAATTATATTTTAATTGTAATTTCTTTTTTGTAAATAGTATGAGTTTTAAAGGACATTTTTTAAGTCAAAATCAACGAATTCTGTTTGTTTTATATACATACATACATATATTTTTTTATTAAATACCCCCACTTAAATTTTTTCCCCTTTTCATAAACAAAAATTATTAATAACTTTTGAAAATTTATTTAAAAAAAAAGTACTACATAAAATCGACTACAATAAACCTTTAATATAAAAAATGAAAAAACAATAACTTTTTAAATGTTTATTAAATTTTAATCAACTTATTATATTTAAAAAAACTTTGGCTGAAACGTATGATAGATAAAGAGTTTTCACAAAATTTTATCTTGTGGAACAACATTAACAATTGATTTGAATTAAGATATAATTAAACTGAAAAAATAACAATGCAAACAAATACACATAATGAACAGTATCAGTATGTACTCAAAATAAAACAAAAAAAAAACATTGAATTATTAAAAAAATAATAATAATTAGTAAATTTATTTAAGAACATTTTTATGGTAAGTATGTAATTGAAAAGATGTTGAAAACTTAACACGATGACTTGATTTACTTTAAGGTGCATTTATTACACAGCACAACAAAATTGTGGTTTTTTTAATAGTTTGAAACAAAAATGGCTGATCCTTATGTAACTTTTTTTTTCTGATGACGACTATGGATGGCGTCAGTAGTTTTTCTCTATCAGTTCTATTTTAAAGATATACCGTCTTATGCAAAAGAAGTTAAAGTTCACATTAGTTAACCAATACATTGAGCTCATACACTTTTGCTGATCTGCATAGTTCACACAAATCTATACAAAAATCTCTTAAGTAGAATCCGGTTATTGCACATTATATCTAATTATTTCAGATACTGAATGAATCGGAATTATTTTTTCAGTGTTGTAAAGAATTTATTTTAGTTTTCACAACACTGAAAACATAATTTCGATTCGTTCAGTAGCGACTGAAAGAATAAGAAATAAAATTGCTTTCGAATCGAAAAAGTATTCGATTACGTCTGCCGCAATTAGGCCCCAGGATATCTTATTGTTTTGGTGCAAATATGATAAAGTTCTTTTAGTTTTGGTTTGGTCCTTAATTTGGTTTTTATCTCAAATGTATCATTAATAACATAATGGCTACGTAGAAAAGTCGTTGAGCAACAAATCAACAGTTTTTTTTTTGTTTGTTAACGTTCGCATAAAAAATTTCTACAAAAAACACACAGTTTTAAAAATATTTCCCATATTAAATTTTATACAAACGTTTACGTTCGAAATTGTTGAACAGGCTGTAAATTTTGTAGATATATTTTTTTATGTTTATTCGAAATCCTCAACAATTCGAGAAAAAAATACCATTCATTTTAGGCCTTTAAGTCGTACTTATTCGTTAACAACCTCTTATTATTCGTAATAAAAACAGGGATCGTAAATAACAGTTATCCAGAAAATGTTAACTCAAAAACTCTACATTTTAGGGCCAACAGAGACCCTGCTTTACAAATTGTAAGGATTTGACCATTGCCAAGCTTTGGGTGTCAATTTAATTTTTTTTGTTGTTTTTCTTATTTTACTTAAAACTTAAAAGTTTTTGGCTGACTATTTATGCCATATTGCCATGGTATCACACAAATTTTTGGAGCCTCCACCACAAGTCCTCGTTCGACCTAAACCTTCGTGCAGGAAGGCAAGAGCTTCCAGAATCCACTCCAGAGTATTTTTGGTCTCCACCAGTAAACGTCTGAGTTTTTATTGGTTCTCCATCAGACAAAAACGTTAAAACATTGAGGTTACGAACGATTGCACAAAGTCAATGGCGACAACCGCAAAATCTGTTACTCAGTACAGTTATTTTTGAAAGATTTTTTTGAAAAGCGTTTGTATGGGACAAATGATCAATTCTTGATCTATATGTCATGACATTGAAGTTATCGCCGCCAAGTATAATGTCACTATCAATATTTATAAGGTTGCTATGGCATTTAAAGCTGTATTGGGGGACTATATTTTTATGGGCGCTGTGGTCAAATATATTCCGACTTAATAAAATATTTTTGGGGCAAGTTCAATCGAAATACCAGCATAATAAGATGGTTTATATTAAAGAAGACTCTATTCTGGAAAGAAGTTTGTATGGGAAGCGTTGGAGCTATTCTTGCTATTCGTCCTTGCTTTCGATTAATAATTTTTACCAAATTGTCTCTAAAATTGTGAACTGTAATTTGCATACAAAGGTTATACAGCCAGCCGGACATCGTTAGGTCGATTCAGGAAATTATTCCAAGTCGATCTGTATGCTTAAATAAGGTTCGAACCTCAATATTTTTATGTGTTATGCATATCAGCACAAATCCATAATTCCCTCTCCACGGTGGAGTAAGTAACTTATTACAGATGAGACTTTGTCCACCACTGTTTATTAAAGGTGTAAATTTTATGCTACATAAGCTTGAGATATGGACTGCGGTTTTACCCAGAGAGCAACGCCTAAGGAACGAGCTTCTCAACACGCATATGAAAACCGCACGGAAACAGTTAAAAACGCGAACTTGCCTTGTTTTTCTTTTGATTTTTTCTATGATAAACAACCAGCGCCAAGAATAGTACGAAATAAAACTTTGGCATTGTTTTAAATGCAATAAAAAGCTAAAAATTTTAATTTTTTTAAAAAATTGTAAAGAAGCACATTATCAAAAAAATTTATAAATATAGTTTTTTAATTGTTTATTGTTTACAAAAATGGTTTAAAGATTTTTGCTAAAATGTATTACCAGTATGAAATTTTATTCGAAACTAAGAAATTTTAGTGACTTAATTTTTTAACGAAATTGAAATAAATGGTTTTATTTAAACAAGTTGATAGATTTTGGTAAAGCATCTGATACACATAAATATGAAGAACAGGTAGTTGAGATTACATTTTAAATTTAGGCGCCCGCAGACCCCTGATACAAGCTAAATTTAAAAAATTTATTTCTATGATATACAAATGTTTTTAGATCATTTTATTTGTTATAATTTAAGAAAAGTTGAAACAATTATAAAATATTTTTTCAGCAGTTTAGAGCAAAAAAATTTTTCACACACTTAAACTATTGAATTTTTATCTTAATACAAAGTAAAATTTGATTATACTATTATATCGTAAAATAAAGGCTAAAAAATATTTTAAATCAATATGATAAGGGCATTTCTAATATTGCCTGAATATTAGAAATGCAAGACAGGTAAGATGTTTCTTTACATAAGAATTATCCCTTTTCATATGAAATTATTTCAGTTATAAATATTTTTAGGCAAAATTTATTATAATTTATAATTTATAATAAATTTAAGTAAAATCAATTGAACTATTCGTCCAAATTTTTAAAATAAATAATGCTAAAAAAGCTTAAAATAATTTTTAAAAATGCTAAATAAAATGCCAAGTGCTAAATGAAAATGCCAAAATGGTGACACTGGTTCCTATATGTGTGAAGAGGTAAATATATTTTTTTTTTGTCAATTTTAACTTAGCATTTACACATGCCACTGCCAGTTTGAAAAACTCAATACACTCACGATTTTAACAAAGCTTGCCATTTATTATACACACAAATAAATAAACAATAAACAGATGACTCGAAAATGTCACCTGTATGAATTCGCCTTGTTCATATCTATGTAATCTATGGTATTTTACAACATCGATTTTTGACAGTTAATTCAAAAAATTAATAAAACTACAAATGTTGCCATATTTTAAAAGAAAACTTAAAGGAAAAAACACGTATATCTGGTCGTGTTCGTACCTAACACGGTGTTTACATTTGCCAGTACTGGCAAGACAGTTGCAATACATGCAAACTTTTTCACTAATACATGTACACTTTTCCAACTGTCTTGTCTACTGTCTAGAAAATTTTGCAGACAGTAAAATGGACAGTGATTTGACATTTGCTGACAGTAATTTGAAGTTTTGTTCGCAAAAGTAAAAAAATAATCAACAATTAAAAGAAATTTAATAAATTATGCTTTGGTTTTGTATGTTTTTCTTAAGGGCTATCTATGTTCACAAAAAATAGTTGTTCAATGCTATTTTTAATTTGTTAAGTTCATATAAAACACGCTTAGCTAGAACTCGCACTGCGACATTCACGTTAGACATTTTTTTTAAAGTGAACTGTCTTAACTACTGTCTGGACGCCTACGTCACGAAGACAGCAAGTAGTGTTTTTGGCACCTAATATGTATTTGCTTACTTTCAAATGTAAACGTACTGTAACAGTTATCTTTACCTATCCGGTAAAGCTATTTTGGTAATTTTAACGTTAATTTCGCCTGCGTGTTTTTTCGTTTAAGTTTTCTTTTAAAATATGGCAACATTTGTATTTTTATTAATTTTTTTAATTAAATGTCAAAACTCGATAGTGTAAAAAACTCTGCAGTTTAACTAGTAGGCAAGACATACGTGTTAAAATTATGAAAAGTTCGTTACAATATGTATATCTATACACAGCTAGATATCTATTTGTAGAAATTACATTAATTCTAGTTTTTGTGAAGAGTGTAACATAAAAATATCATAAAAAAACCATGCGTAGAAAATTATCATTATTAGAAAAAAGCACATAATATTAGAAACTGACAATGAAGCAAAGAAAATTAATTGAATTGAACTTCCTTCCCTCATAACGAAATCTCTTCATTTCGAAAACTTCTCTAATTTGTAAAAATCACTCGGTCCCTTTGATGACGAATTATCGGGACTTTACTGTATTTAAAATGTCTTGTTTGTGCATACCTACATTGAAAAATGAGGGAACAAATTTGAGTCTTAAATGTTTTAAGGACTTACATAAAAAAAAAAATTGAACATCCTTGCAATACAAGTTAAATATCCTGATATACTCACCAATGCGGCTCAACTCAAATGAAAAAAATTTTTTTCTAGATTGATAATTCATTAAACATTTTTAAGTTTGTGTGCTCGTTCGTAAAATATAAAGCAAATAATATAAAAAATGGTGTAAATTATGCAAATTATAGCTTTTACTCGTGACTTCGATCACGTGAAAATTAGAGCAAGATATAAAGAAAATTGTTTATCCTTTAAAAATCTACAGAAAGTTTATGTAGTGTTCTACACCTATACTTATTTTATGTTAAAATATTTAAAATATATACAACATTATAGGAATTATTATGTTTTGCCAACACATACTTAACGTCTAGAGCAAAAGACATTCAACTGTCCATATGAAAAGCAAGAGGTCTCTAAATATTTATCTTCCGGCCAGCGGAACATATGTTATCTGTGGAGCAACCAGAAATATGCACTAAAAACGCGTTATTTGCGCATAAAATATGCAGTAAAAGCTCGAGAATATGCCCTCAAAATTGTTAAAAATTTGCCCGTCCTAAAAAATCAAAAATTGCTCATTTGAAAATGATATATTCAACATTTTAAAAACATTTGCATTAAAAAAAAAAACAATCCTGAGATTGTAATCGGTAGAGTCCACCACCATACTATTTACAGAAAGCTTTTCGAGATTTTACCCTATTTGAAACGATGGGCAGCCATGGGCTCACAAAAACAAAGTTATATTATGAGGTTGAAATTCATATAAGAGTTATTTGTGGCGAATATTATCTAGATATTAACATCCATATGAGATTTTTTGTCTTAAAGGGATTTCAGGGACGGTCGCTATATTGATAATTAATGTTAACATTTAAAAGTAAGTTAAAGCTATTTATAGATGGGAGCTTTGGGCAAATGTAAATCGATTCGAACAGATTTAAAATTGCAGTAAAATATTTTTGCGGTGAATTTAATCTAAATATTAACATCATTAGATGATTTACGGACACAACAAGTCTAATTAGGAAAAAAGTTTTTATAGTTAATATGCGAAATTATAGACCGATCACCATTAACATAGACTTCGTCCTTAGTACAATTAAAATGTATTTACCAAATTTAATAAAGGTATCTACAAAATTGCAACTTGTACTTTGCGCACAAAGTTAAGATGGAAAGACAACCATCCAGACAGACGGATGGACATCGTTAGATAACTTTAAACAATGATTCTGAGTAGGTCGGTATACTAATTGATTGATCCATAGTTTTATGTATTACACCGCCAAAAACGTATATAATTGCTTTTTTTATTTTTGCTTATATAAATATACAATTTAAAAGCTTTAAATAACATTTATCTTAAATGACAACCTGCTTTGGCTTACAATTTTAGAGTAAAAATTAAATGTAGATGGCGAAATTTAAACAACACGTTGGGTGTACAGGAAGATATTTAAAGCAGAAATACCAGAATTTAAAAAAAAATTTTATTTATTGCGAAAGCTCTTGAAAGCAGCTAATAAATTTAACATGTATCAAAACATGCTCTATAAACTTAAAAAATGCTGCAAACTTGTATCAGTATAGTTTTTTAAAATTTTCAAGCAGTCAGAGATGTACATATATTTCTCAAAATACGTAAGACTATTACTATTCGATACTGTTTTAGGCGTGGTAGTGCGTATTTGAAAAGTTGGCCTTAAACGATAGCTTGTATACCGACCATATTTTATAGTGATTTATCTTAATTGGACAAAATTTCACTAAAATAAAATTATTCGTTACGGGTTTTGTGGTGTTTTTTTTTTAATTTGACTATCACAAAATTATGCAATTTAAAAAAAAAAAAAGAAATTAAACCAATTTTTATTTCATGTTTGAATTGCATCAAGTCAGCTAATTAGGCCTATATTATTTAATGTAAATAAAAAACTTTTCTTTACATGTTTTCCAACGTTTCGTCAATTATTTGTTGACTTCATCAGGGTTACGTAAATTTAACATTAATTTTCACATTAAATTAAATAAAAATAAATTTTACAAAAAACAAAGAACATTTAACACAAAAAATAAATTAAAACCACAGCTTTAAAATTAATATCACAGTATAAATTAAACCAAATTTACCCCGGAAAAACAATTAGTTATTAAATTTGGCGTATTTTAAAGTTTTTTTTCGAGAGTGGGCTTTAAATCGGACCTATTGTTTACACAAAATTTATTATTGATATTTCCAGTGACATAAAAATGAAGTGAAACAAATTTCATTGCAATACTTTTATTTGTTGAGGCTGAGTTAGGCGAACGTTGCTTTACCCGCAACTTGCCGAACCGTACAGTAAACACGTTGGTGCACTTAAAGAACATTTAAAAAAGTGTTACATATGTATATGGCAAGGCGAATTCATGTATACGGTGGTGTCGATACTACAACAAGTAACAACACATAAAACACAACAATGTTTTTTTATGTTGATTTCGTTGATCGATATGTCAAAACCACAAGCAACTTTTGACATTTTTCTCTCTAAGTAAAAAAAAAGTAGCACAGCTGTGCTTTCAACGCCACCTGAAGAATCAATTCGCCTTAAGTTAAGTTAAGTTAAGTTTATTTGAGACTTTAAAACAATCATACATAAGAAAAAGAAAGTATATAAGTCAAATTACAAAGAATACTTAAAACTATAATGTTTTGTATTAATAAATATTATTGTTTTACAGTAACAAACTTATCAGGTTTTGTGAAAGATTACTAACAATGAGGTTTAAAGTGCTTGCTCCCGGCACAACATTTTGGGGTAGTACAAATTTATTGACTTAAAAACTAAACTTAAAGCTAAAAATAATAAGAGAATGAAAAAAAAAAAAAATTATCCCCTGTGGGCACCTGTAATTTTTGAAATGTAAAATTTTGGTAATAAGTTATTTACACATATAGTTTTATGTTCCACATTACCTAAGTGTGAGTAATAGTTGGTATTGAGCCAATTGAATCCTACTTGATCATTTAAGACATTTTGAATTAAAACATTATCCAAATTATGTAAAGAGTCAATAAAGCATTTCATTAAATCAAAACCATACGAGGCTAACGGTTTAACCTTAGCTAAATCATATATATATTCATTAGAAAATTTTCTATGAACCCAATCAGTTCGCCTTGATATATGGTTTTCCCACAAAAAACAAAAAGCAATAGTATAAATAAAACAACACACAGTGATGGGAATAAAAAATGTTAAAATTGTGACAGCTGTGCAGAAAAAGTATCACGTGATTTAAATGGTATTAAAACAGAATTTTGTATGGCTTTCTCATTAATTGTTTAAAAATTTTAAGTTCGATTAAATAAAAATAAATACTAATAAATAGTTGTTAAATGTTAAATATTGGTGTGTTATTTTTCCGCAACTATAATACCATAACATAAGCCGTTATATAATTTTTTAAATTATTTTCCAAATTAAATGTAGTACACTTTTGACCCTGGCAATGATATTTTTCAACTTTCGTTAATTAAGGCATCGCCACAAGCAAACTGTATGGCAACTTGTAGCAGAAACTTAACGAATACTGTCGACAGCATTGCCATTGTAGTTCAACAAACATTTAAAATTCTTGGTTTTTAAAGGGGAAAGTGTGTAACTTCGTTTGTGTATAAAATGTAAATGTGTTTTTTGGATAGTTTATTTACATATTTGGTTAAAAATTACGTATAAACCATAATAAAATTAAAGGCAAAAGTTACCGAAAATCAAATGGTTAAATACCTCCATACATACATATTATTAAAATTCTATTTTGAAAATTGTGGAACTTTTTTGATATAAAGCAAATAAAGTTAAAAAGTATATGGTCAAATTTGTGTTGATTAACTAAATATTTCCTTTATAGCGTAAAAATATTTACTTGGCATACAGACTTTTTAGTAGTCAGTTTATTTTGAAATAGCTATTGAATGTAATTTGCGTTAATGTCAATAAATGTAGAACGTGTAAACATATGTATACACACACCCTCAATATATACTTACATATGTATGTATTAGGAGCAGTTGAAGTAGGTGGGTGATATTTAGTTTTAATGGTTAAAATATTGTGGTGACAAAAGTTTTGATAAGGTTTGGCTATGTAAAACACACATCTAGAAATATGAACAAGATACACATTCAGACAAATCCATGTATTAATACCATATACATACATGTATCCATATATGTACTTACGTATACATATTAGTTAGATAGGTACATGTACATTAGAGCGACTCAAAAAAAAGTGATTTTGTTACCCCTCTGAAAATAAAGCTTGATATGTTTTATGATGATTCCCAAAATATTTTGGTTCTAGCGTTGACCATCCGTGAGCTGGACCATTTTTATTTTTTTCAGTTTTTCGAATTTTTTTTGTACTTTGCTCCAAGACGACATTAATAAAATTTCTTATCATCGAAAAGGGTTTTTGAAGCAGCATCCAATGGTATATAAAACTTTACCACTTGCGACCTACTTATTGATATATTTAACTAAATACATATTTTCGTTTCGGGCTTTCATACAAATTCTACGTATGTGGAAATAATGTTCTGCTTTTCAAATTGAATCTGTTTTAAAATAATGTTAATGTTTTTTTTTTTTTGTAATTATTCACATAAAACGTAAAAATCGCAATATATTTTATCTTTTTTTCATGTACATATGTATGTATAGGCAATATGGGTGTCAAATTTTTTCATTTTTTAATTTATCAAAATGTGAAAAATACAATAAAAAATATAAAATTAATAAAAGAAATACGTAGAATTTGTATGAAAGCCCGAAACGAAATTATGTATTTAGTTAAATATCTCAATTAGTAGGTCGCGGATAATCAACGCTAGAACCAAAATATTTTGGGAATCATCATAAAACATATCCAGCTTTATTTTCAGAGGGGTAACTAAAACACTTTTTTCGGCTCCATACAACTTGAGTCGGTCTAATGTACATACATGCATAACTTATTATCATTGCACATACAAACACTTTCACATCCACAACCTCCTTTTTCGTTGTATAGTAACAATGAAAATGCTAGTGGTCAGTTAAGAACATAGCAACATGAAATCAGTGCCTATGGTTTATGTCTCATACATTAAAAAGGGTAGTCCAACCATAATGCTCGATGTTAATTGTAAGTCACATCTTAACGTCAAGTTATTTGCCCAACTTAATTTGACATTTCTTTGTTTCAGTGTTTCAGAAATTTAACCATGGAGAGGTACACAAATGAGCAGCGCGCTAAGTTTGTTGAAGGCTTTTAAGAAAATAGGCGTTCAAATCAAACTGCATTTTGTGCACTTGGTAATTTACTTGGTCACAATAATGTACCTCCGAGGATTCGTTAATAAGCAGAATTGTCGCATTTGGTCAAATAAGATTCCACGAGTGATTATTGAAAAGCATATGCTTCTACAAAGATTGAATGTTTGATGCGATTTATGGGCTGGCAGCGTCATCGGGCCGTACTTCTTCGAAAATTAGGTCGGTCAAGCAGTTACCGTAATTGGTATATATAACGAACTTCTTGTGGCCATAAATTAAGGATATGGACCAGGACGATATGTGGTTCCAACAGTATGATGTCACTTGCAACAACACATCCAACGAGGCTCTTTTGTGCGAGAAATTCAATAGCCGTGTTATCTAACGTCTTGGCGTAACTTGCCACCACGATCATGTGATTTAAAACCGTTGCACTTCTTTCTTTGAGGATATTTGAAAGCGAAAGTGTACGTCAATGGACCAAGAACAATTCAAGGGCTAAATGATATGATAATTCGTCACATTAACGATATTCAATTATGTCTCAGAGTCATTGAAAATATGGACCATCGATTAGAGGTATGCCACCGCAGCCTTGGCGAGCGTTTGGCCGATATTTTGTTTCACACGTAATTGTCTTAGATCCCTCTATCATAATAAAACATATTAAGATAATTCTCTGAAATCTTTTTGTTTTATTTACAATTAACATCGTGCGTTTTGGTTCGACCACCCTTTAGATTCATATCAAAGATTTTTATAAGAAAATTACAAATTTTACAAAAGTATGGAAACAATACAACTTAGGACCTACCGAGTTTTGCTTAATTGTATAGGATTAGCCAACATAATGGCTTATTGTAACCGTTGTGGTGCGCCTCTTGGCAATAAATCTTTACCTAAATTAATTTTATGCGGTTAAATGCCCAACACATCTTTAACATTGTGTCGTAAAAATGTTTTTGGAGATCCCCAAGATACAGATGGATCCGCGTAATTATTTTAGCATAACGCAAGCATGGTAAGTGAAAACAAAACGGGTCATTAAATAATGATAATGGTGCTATCAAATAATATTCCAAAAATTTGTTTCTTTGAGGTTTAAAAAATTCTGCAAAAGTATGTACATTAGACCTTACCTAAAAAAACCCCCGTACATCCCCTAATATAAAGTATTAGGGGACAGAAACTTTGATACATCATGCTTTAAGATGCAACTGTAAATGACAAACATATAAAGAACATTTTAAAAAAGCGACCCCTAAGTTCGGTAGAAAAATAATTTTTTTATTGAAACCCACTTGCCAAATATACTTTATATAAGGTGTACGTGTGTACGGCGCACGTTTTTTTTTTGTTGCTTGTAAGGTGGTACGCTCTAGTGTACATACATATTTATAAAAAAAAATCAAAAGTCATGACTCATGAGTATTTTAAATCAGTTAATAAAATTTTTACAAGAATATAAATAAAAGTAATAAAAGTATTAATAATTGTTAAAATTGTTCCATCTCTGGATTGTTTTCTTAATAGTTATAACTCAACAAAGTTATAACAGACTCATAATTTCTGGATATTTTTATACAAAATATCGGCGTTTGGTTAAAAGTATACGATTGCCCATTGAGTTTTAAAAATTTATAAAATATGAATTTTTTAGGAGATAAACTCTCAAAACAAATTACATTCAGAAAAAAATACCAATGTAAGTTTAAAATGGCACAATGTTGATTTCAAATCAACGAAAATTTATGCAAAATACATACATATGTATATAAAATTCTGATTGTTTCATAGTAATTTTAAATGTAGAATTTTAAAATAACATTGTTCAATATTAAATCCATAAAAAAATGCTATACTTTTTTCGTCTACAAGAAGAAAAACTAATTTTTTTTCCCGAATTTTTTTTTTTAAAAAATTTTTAAGTTAAAAACATCACATTTTCAAAGTAGGATAATGACGAAAACAATATCGTGTGTGCTTTTTTAAACAAAGAGGAATACAACAAAAGTGAAACATATGCAATAGAAATACATAATAATAATATTATCACTCTCTCTCTCTCTCTCTGGTTCCGGGGGTAAGTGTTTAGATCAGGGATGATTTAAAAAAAAAAATGTACTTTTTGGACCTTCACGGTACCATTTTTTTTAATTTATTAAAACAACAAAAAAGTACATACAAATTCAATTGTACACAAAAACAAAACTTAACATTAGCCTACATTATATGTACGAATTAAATAAGGTACATAAAAGTCAAAATGGGCACTTGTTAGTTTAGTTAATAAACTATGTATTTTGGATTTTTACATCATAGCAGCATGAATTTGTCGATCTTAACCAGTTCTTTGTTTGAGACTTGATAATGTTGGCACATGTAGTCTGTTTCTTTTCCTAATTTTTATTATGTTTTGAAAAGAAAAAAACTCTTTCCACATTTGCAGATGAGTGTGGAATGGATAAAACTCCAGCAACGACTCTAGAAATGTCGGGAAACATATGGACATTCAGCTCATTTTGTAAATTAGCTTCTGCCGACCAAAAACTACAACTGTTTTCAGTTTTTAACGACTGCAGTTGCTCGACATCAGTTAAAGCTGCAAATTGATTACTGGTTGAATCAAAATTTACAATTTCATTCGGGAACATTTTTACTAGAAGAGGTACAATACTACTTGTTTTACCTGAAATAACATTTTCAGAAGTAAATTAATGGAACCACATTAAATCTTCGTTATTAAAGTTGACTTTGGTTCTCAAAAGTTCACAAAATTTTTTATAAAATGGTTTTGCATTTTCTTTACAATATCAATATTGATATTATTTGTTGAAATATATAAATCCACTGAATTTTGTAAATGTCAACGATAGATATATCACATTCATACAAAACATTTTTATTCACGATATTACGTGCTATTTGGCGGAACAAAAAAGTTCTGATTGCATTTCTAAATTAACCATATTAATAATTTTAAATGCATATTGCATAAATAAAAAATGCAATTTAAAAGAAGGATTTTTAAATCCTGATGAAAGAAATAATAATTAAGAAAGTAAATGCAATGAAATGGACTCAATAATTTGTTTGCTATACTAAAAATGAAAAAAAGGGGGAACTATGACAAGTTTTTAAATTGTACCAAATGAGTCACGGTAGTACCACGGTACCTTAGAAGGTCAAAATGTACCAAAAAAGTACAATTGTACCAACTTTAACATCTCTGGCTTAGATTCTAAACTTGAGAAGTATTCTTAAATAAATAAAAATTATGTCTCTAAAGCTTCTTCTCGCTGTTACTTCACACTTAAATCAAACTTTTTCTACATAAAATTCACGTTGTTTCAACATAAAATAACTTTCATTCAACGTGATTCGAAGTGTTATTCTAATATCAATGTCATTTTGTTCTTATTTTAATGGAATATTTAATTAAAATGAATTATAATTTTTTTTTTTTAAAAAAAAGTGTTGTTCGGAAGTTATTGTAAAATCACGTTTAATTAACATGAGGTTACCACGAAGTAAAATCCCTGCCGAAAAATGTAAAATAAACCTTGTTTTCGAAGATTTTATATTGATTTTTTCAGTGTGTATGTACACATGCCCTTGTGACAGTTAAAATGTATGTGTTGAACTAAAGTTTATCAAATTATCTATAAAATTTCGACCATACACAAGTTTTGTTGTATTCCGCACCTTGTTAACTGAATGACTATAAGATACCAGCAGCATGCCCGATATGGTTTTCGTAATAATTCTACTTTAAAAATTTGATGTTTTTTAAATTAATAATTTAAAAAAATATAGAACATGGGAATTTTTCCTTCTTATTTTACTTTTTAAACATGAAACTAATGTTAATAATATATTATGACATGATATATTATGTCATCGCACTCATGACCTGATATATTATGTCATCGCAATGATGTCAATTTGTCATCGCACTGATGACAAATTTTCACCGCACTGATGACAATTTGTCATTGCACTGATGGCAGTTTGACATCACAGTGATGACATATGTTATGTCATCGCACTGATGACAGTTTGTCTGTACTGATGTCAAAATACATCAGCGTTATGACGCCTTTTCTATTAGTGTATAGAAAATGTAGCATCGAATTGTTGTCACTGTAGTCATGATGTAGATGACGCATAAAATATGACAAAATTTTAGGATGACATTCGTCATTGAATTGATGTCACTGTTTGATTCATTGATGCAATTTGTAATAACATTGATGTCACAATTCTGATGTTAGGGCATCATCAATATAAAGATGCATTTTTCTATGAGTGCACAAATTTTATGAATTTCTTCAATTTCACGCAAAGAAAAAACATGATTGATACAATCACAATCGCAAACTATCATTAATGTTTGTGGTTATGATTGTGTCAAACACGTCTTAAGCAACAATATATGTTCAGTTATAATAATTTTAGATAATTGTTTTCTCAAACATATTATTATGTTCAGAAGAAAAATGCGCACGATCTTTCAAACCATTTTTCTATATTTCCCAATACCATGCAAAATGTCTACTTCAACATTTTATATGGTTCTTACAATAAAAACAATAAAAAATGTAATTTAAAAAATTTATGTTTTATTACAAATATAATAAATAAAATATAGCATACATATATTAAAAATAAAATTAAATACACATATTTATATACCTGTGTATGTGTTTTAATTTATAAATTTACGTTGTGTGGTACAAATATATCCAAACAAATAAGAATTCCGTTTTTGAAAAAATTCGGGGCTGATGACAAAATTATGTGTCAAAATTTGTTATAGCTTTTTTTGGCTGCAAGAAAGACAAAATAATTGCATATTTATATATTTTTATAATCATATTTAAATAACTTACCTGTTTCAATAAACGAATAGTAATTTACATCGTTAGTTTTGCAAGGCAGCATGGCATTTTTCTCCCCGAAAAATGTTTTAATTATTCTGTCATCATGCATGTTTCCTGATTAACTGACGCTCGCGGACGGAGAAAATGTAATTTTAAAGCACACACTGTTTGTTTTGACAATAAATGTTTGCTTCTTAAGAGAATGTGTTTTCAAGCAAACAAAAATGATGGTATTAAACATACCTTTTGTGTTCAACTAATATTATGATTTTAACTGTGTAGTTGATAATATTTATATTATAGTAGCTAACATATCAAATAATATAATATGTTTAGCTAGACCAGAGTACCTTTTTAGGTGTAAGCCACCATATAATATTATTATAGTGAATTTAAAAATGTTAAGGACAAAAAACTATTTTTTAAGTTATATTAAGACTATAATTAATTTATGAGGGTAAACATATAAGGCAAATATAAACAAAAATGGTCGAAGTGACCATTCATTAATCATGTTTTTTCTCTGCGTGTTATTAACCATTTTTCATCTTTTGTGAATATAATTAAAAGTTTTAGTCCGATTTTAATTATTTATGGCTTGTTTTGCTTGGAAAATTAGAAGCTTAGCTCTTTATTTTCCAATTTTTTATGAATTTTTATGAACATAAAAAATTGTTAGCACTGTGTCAAAAACAAGTAAAGCTGGTTTTAGTTTTTAGCGCTAGTTAATTTTTTCACTGCAAAACAAAAATATTTCGTGTAAAAGTAATAAAAAAAATTGGCTTCTGTAAATGTAAAGCTCGGATTTGCAGTGCTATCTTTTTAATTAGAGCGTGCTCTACTTTTAACTGACAAACCAATTGACATCAGCTGTTTTGCAAGTCATTGGCTTGAGGTGGAAATTATACATTTAAATCTATTTATTTACACATATTTAAAAAACAGTATTTTTAGTTAAATACGTTACAATTGGAATTAATATAAATTAGTTTATGTAACATGAAACCAATAACATAGGGTCTCCACCTGAGATAATATCTGATACAATATCTGAGAGAACGTCGACAGAATGAGAAACACGTGTCTTTACACAGGGTCTCCACCTGAGATAATATCTGATACAATATCTGAGAGAACGTCGACAGAATAAGAGAACACAGTTCTTCATGGTTATCTTAATATTAAACAAGGGGAACACGAATCTTATAAGAATTCATAATCGACTGATTCTCGTACCTTAAACTTGTATCGTTTTTATTCTTTTTTTTCAGTTTTTTGATTTTTTAGTTTAAAATATTGTTTTTTGAAACACTTTTCACAAGATTGGCACTATTTGCATTAATAAATTACGCATTTTAAAAATGATGGCTTATTATTGTTTTATATGTATGTGTATTTTTGACAGCTCATCTTATAAGGTAGTTATTATAACAGCCATACCTAAACAAGAGCGGAACGCGTTTTCTAGCTGTCAAAAATCCTCATGCCCATACAATTGGTATGAAACATCCCTAAATAGCGCGGCGTCAACGCTTTGCAAATGGAAAATCTGATTTTGACAGCGCGTTAAAATAAACAGGGCTGCTATATTTGTTGTTTTGAACACACTGTTTTTATTGTTTGATAATAAATAATGGCAAGTAAGCTATTTTTAGGTCAAACTAGCGGTTTTAATTCAATTTCTTATGTCTTTTATGAGGGTTTTAGTCGGCACGAAAGTTAACACTACTGTGTATGGCACAACGCTGACGCTCTTAAGGCCATGTCAGATAAAACTTTTGCTTCGCGTTGCGTTACCGATTCGCTTTGACATCTAAGATAAAATATACGTACTTATACGAAACATGTCACATAAAGTACTTTCAAAGCGGAGCGAAGCAAAAAGTTAGCCAACTCTCATCTTTTTACGCGCTTTGACAATTGGCTAGAATAATTTTCGTTTTTTTTTAATTTTTTTTGCCAAACTCAATTCCAAAAATCCGTCCAATTAAATTTTTAACTTTTATTTTTGTAACAAATAATTAAATGTACAAATTACCAACCGCTTTTATAAGTAAACAAACAATGCGTGAGTGTTGTCTAAGTTTTCATTGTGGCATACACCTTTTGCTTTGCGTTTTTCTGCCGAAGGTAGAAACGTCACGCAAAGCGACAAAGTTGTATCTGACACGGCCTTTATTTAGGTACGGCTGTAAGAAATCTGTCTTATTTATACTTACACTATTTGAGAGTCCACACGTAAGATAATACTCTCTTCGATTGAATTTGACGTTTGCTATTATAAAAATCTTTTATCTTATCTCATGTGGAGACCCTGTGTAACGAACGTGTGATAGCAAAAATTATAAACCTTCTGTATTGGTCAATTTTGACATACATGACAGACAGACATCTGACAAAGCGACTGCAATAGGAAAGCCAGATTTTAAAAAGGCGAAAAGAGCACATTTGATTAATAAAAAAAGAGCAATCTTTTCTAATGCACATTTAACGCTCTATTTTAAAAGAATATCATTAAAAAATTATAAGCCAAAAACCATAACAAATTTTGTGAGATAATAAGAATTTATCTTGAAATCGATCAATTTCTGTTACATATGTAGATAAACAAGAAAATATGCTCTAAAAAGCATCTTATTCGCATTTTGTATGAAGTAAAAATTGTACAAAAATGCACCAAAAATGTGGAATCGTTCGGCTCACCAAAACATTGGTTATGTTATGCTGTTAAAATTCAAATAATGTATTTGTTCCGAATATTATCGAAATGAGAATTTTATGTCTTAAAGGGATTTTAGGGACGGTCGCTTAATTTCATATTATTGTTTTTAAAAAAGAAGTTAAAGCTATTTACGGATGAAAGCTATGATCAAAACAGATTCCAAAAATTGATGTGAATTGAAAATAAATACGGACATAATCAGATGGTTTATGGACACAAGGAGTCTATTTCTTACCATGTGTAATTATAGACCGATTCTTACCATTTACATTTACAATTTAAACGTATTAACTAAATTTGATCAATCTGTCTACACAGAAAAAAGTCTTTTATCAATTAAAAAAATGGTTTAAAAAGCATTTTAATTTAATTAATGTGATAATTGAATCAATAATTTTTTTAGCCCAAAAAATTTAATTTTGATTTAATTAACATTTTAGTTGTTTTGAAATAAATTTTCAATGAAAATTTTAATTAAATAACAAAAAATCTTAATTGACTTTTTTCGTTGAAAATAAAATAATTTAAACATGTGGAATTGTTGTTGGGAATTGTCAATATTTATTTAAATAAATTAACACATTGTTTAAAATTTGAAAGTTTTTTGATCACTTTTTTAATTAAAATTAAAAATATCATTTATTGAAAATATTTTTTCAAAATTTTAAAATTTTTAGTAATCAATATAATCATTTTAGTAATAGGTGCAGAATCAACAACTTGTTTGCTTGATATTATGAATTTAGAACCAATTTGGTAATAGGAGAAATTTAATAATTATTTCTGTGTACAAAATTTCAACGTGTACCTTGCACAAGGTTTATATGGACAGACCATCAGACGGGCGGACCTTAAAACCGCTTTAAAAAGTGTTTCTGAGTTGATCGGTATACTAAAAGATGGGTCTAGATTTTTATGTAATACACACATCAGAACAAACGTATTTAATTTAAATACTTTTTCCTTAATTTTTGCTTATGTATTAAATTTTAAAATTTAGAATAATATGTATCTTAAATGGTTATCTGCTTTGTCTTACAATAATAGAGTAACAATTTAATTTAGAAGGCGAAATTGTAGCAACGCGTTGGGTAAACAGATAGATATTTAAAAATGATAAGCCTTCTGTTTACCAAAATTTCGAAAAAAAAAATTTCTGATTTTTTAGTAACAAAGAAAGAACAGATTTATAACTTAATATACTCCAATTTTGGCTGTAACATAAAGTAACCTCTTTATAATTTTTTTCGTAACATAGGAAATTTGACTCAAGAAATGAACGCAATTTTTATATTTCCGGCAGAAAATTCTAGGATTTCTTTGCAGATTCTGTTAAAGCACTCCACAACGTACTAAAATCTTAAAGAAAAATTTAGGTACTCTGAAAAAATGGTTAGTTATACTCTACCAAAAACAAGCAATTTCGGGGAGTTCCAATAAAAAAATCTCAAAGTTTACGATAATACAAAAATTTTTCTCAGGTTTGAAGAGAATAATATTCTCTTCTATTCAGGAATGAAGAGAATAATATTATATTAGGAATTGAATTTTTGGCAATTTTTTTGGTAAAACAAGTAAAAGTTGTTTTTTATTTAACAGTTCAGATCAAAAATTGTTTGACTTTGGTGCCATACAATGTAAATAAAAAGTGAAAATTATGAATTCTAGTTACAAATCTATTTAGGGTACTTTGGTAGCCTTACAAAAATATATATTACTTAAATATTCTAAGAACTTTATTAATCTTCAGATTTGCTTATGCGACAGAGCACTGTGCAGCGAGCCCTGGTTTTCAATCTGGAATCCCATCCTTCGATCTCTCTAGTACAAAATGGCGTTTCAGATGCCTTACTGCGGGAGATGTTGTGGAAGGATTTCATAAAGTTAAATCTAACTCTATGGGCTTGGATAATACTAATCCTTGATTCGTAAAATTAATCCTGCCCTGGATAATTCGCTCTACTGAGCATTTATGAAACATTATTATTATTAAGAGCACGTTCCCTACAGAATGGAACTATGCAAAGGTCATTTCTGGACCAAGGACAGGCAGCGAATATCGCCTAATTTCTACCTTATCTATCCAAAGTTTTTCAACACCTGCTACATCACTTA
The DNA here is from genome assembly GCA_943735925.1 of Pollenia amentaria. Taxonomy (NCBI): domain Eukaryota; kingdom Metazoa; phylum Arthropoda; class Insecta; order Diptera; family Polleniidae; genus Pollenia; species Pollenia amentaria. The sequence continues at coordinate 188,316,295 of OX031008.1, read as the reverse complement.
AAATTTAAATATGTTACAGAAAAAAACTTACTAACTCAGCGTCAAACAGACTTTCAACCTAAGCATAGAAGTGTGACAGCCCTAACTGATGTTGTGGAAGAGATTAGGGGAAACCTAGATACCGGAAGAATATCAATGTTGGTACTACTTGACCGCTCAAAAGCTTCTGGCTTAAAACTTTTACAAATTTACAAATTTTCTACAACTGATGTTAAGTTAATCGTATCTTATTTAAAAGATAGAATGCAAATCGTTTCATATGAAGGACTTTTTTCATATCCTTTGTGGGTTGTAAGAGGTGTTCCACAGGCATCCATACTTGGACCGTTAGTATTCTCATTGTATGCAAATGACCCAATAAACAATTTTCTTATTTTGCGGAGCACTAATGGTACATTTTAAAAAGTAAGCACACAATTATGCGCTACGCAATAAGACATACGGAGATGCAGTATGGTAAGTAAACGAATTCTGCCGAAAGGCAATTTGGTTTTAAATATAAGCATTCAACTACGCATGCAATTCATTTACTAGTATCTAATATTCACTGGAACTGGAACAGAGCATTATATACTGGAGCTTGTCTCATAGATTTTGAAAAGGCATTTGATAATGTTTGGATTCCGGGTCTGATTTATAAACTTGAAAAATACAATATGCCCCTTTACTTCAGGGTAATTATACATAATATGTTAAGTGAAAAATCATTTATAGTGAGTAATAATGATAAGATGAGTACTAAAACATTTGGTATTGTTAATGGGTTACAACAGGGTATGGTAAACTCGCCAATTCTTTTCAATATATATTTACACGAACTATTGTACAAAATGGAAAATATAATCGCTTTCGCAGATGATTTAATAATTTATCATGCTGATAGCACTGTGGATAAAATAAATAATAATCTTCCACGCCATTTTAGAACAGTACTAGAGAGATCGAAGGATGGGATTCCAGATTGAAAACCAGGGCTCGCTGCACAGTGCTCTGTCGCATAAGCAAATCTGAAGATTAATAAAGTTCTTAGAATATTTAAGTAATATATATTTTTGTAAGGCTACCAAAGTACCCTAAATAGATTTGTAACTAGAATTCATAATTTTCACTTTTTATTTACATTGTATGGCACCAAAGTCAAACAATTTTTGCCTCAGACTGGAAATTAAAGATCAATCTAAGCAAATGTGAATCGATTCTCTTTAGACCCCCAATCAATAAATGCAACTTTAATATTACAAAAAATTGGAAAGCATTTGGCATTAAATCTTATCTTAATATTGAAATTCCAATCAAGGAACTAGTTAAATATCTCGGAGTGAACATGGACAATTTTCTATATTTTAATAAACATATTTAAATACAAGTAGAAAAAGCAAAACGTGCTTTTTTTATGTACAAGAAACTTTTTTATTCAAAGTATATATTACCAAGGATAAAGGTAATTTTATATCAAACTCTCATTAGACCTATATTAACGTATGGTTGCCCTATTTGGTTTAATGTATCCCCATCATATATGGAAGGATATCGTGTTTTTGAAAACAAATGTATTAGAGCTTGTGTTTCACTGTTTAGAACACCTAATAGTAATTACACTGAATATGTATCCAATTTAAAATTATACGATGATTCAAAATTAAATAGAATTGATAATTTCATTATTCATTTATTAAGAAACCATGTCTCAAAAAGTACTTTATGTGACCAAAATAATCTAATATTGGCCTCATATTACTGTAGTGAAAAATATGTAATCTCATGCTTAATAAGTGGGTACGTACCCCCCGAAGCCTTTGTCTATCTAGATAAAAATGGATATATCCAAAACAACAGTGGTACTCCCATACTGTATCACATTTATTGAAGAGCAAATATTAAAAATAAATATGATAATCAATTAACTATAGAAAATAGCAGATTTAGTACAGCTATTTTTCTAAAGATAAAAATGCACTTCCTAATGTAAACATTAGTAAGTTTTGGTGGCTCACGGAATGAAAAAAGTAAACGAATTCTTAATAAATTAAAAAAAAATATATATAAAATTTGAAGAAATATATATAAAATTTACCACGAAGCAGGTTTGTAAGGGAGCATATAAAAGAGTAGCGGTAACAAAAACTCCAGTGTACAAAGCTGATCGTTATATTCCCTAATTTTTATATGCGCTGAATAAAGCGCTTTCTATGTCAAAAATGTATTGTTTCAAAGTGGGAACTCGCCATATAAAAGAATGTCTTCCGTAAGCGAAATGGTAAGCGAAACTTTTACGTTTCTTCTTACAAACTTGGTTCGTTGGAAGTTCCATTTTAATTGGGGACATAGCTCGACAACTTAAGAATTTCAGTATACAAACGTGTGCTGATGATATTAAAATTTACCTGAGTAGTTCCAAGGCTTCCATTAGCTCTAACGTAAATTATCTGATTACTGATCTTAAATGCCTAATAATTTGTAACAAATCAGTTAAAATTAAAGTTTATATTTTCTTTGGAGGTACAAAAATTGGTTTAGTTTGATCCGTCCGAAATTTTGTGCGATTTTCCATAGTACTTTAACATGATCTGACCATATTAATAGGTCATGTGGTAGAGTATATAGTATGCTAAGGAGCTTATGGGCTACACAGTAATTAACACCAAATTTCTTCTTGCAAAAACATATATATTACCTACTCTGTTATATTCATCGTTATTATAGGTCAAAACGACCTATAATAACATTGTACGCTACATTTACGGCTTTAACAAATGTGATCACATCTCAGTATTATACTCGTATTTTCAAAAAATCTTGTTTCGCTGCACAAAAATGCCGCAATACCTTTTTGACCGCTTACAGTACACTACATCATCGAGAGGAAACGGCATCACCCAATTTCGGTATAACGATACGCCATCTGAAAAGCAGTTTTTTAAAATTACAGTTCGTCTCTGGAACCAACTCCTCACTTATTTTAAAAATACTAGCAACGCAACTAAATTTACTCTTACAATTGTGTGGTAATATACTGTAACTTTTCTAATCCTTTAACTTTTTAACACTATTAACAAATATTATTATTAGATGTTATAATTTTATTTCTTTTTTATTATTATATTTTTTATACCCTCCACCACCACTGTGGTGAATGAGGGTATACTAAGTTTGTCATTCCGTGTGAAACTTTTTTATTATACATCTAAGACCCCATAAAGTATATATATTCTGGGTCCTTGAGTAATTCTAAGTCGATTTAGCCATGTCCGTCTGTCTGTCCGTCTGTCCGTCTGTTGAAAACACGCTCACTTTCGAAAAACGCAAAAGAAAAGAACAAACTTGGTCTCAAATTGCTTGTAGTTATCCTAAGCAGTTTGGGATTGAAATCCAGCAACATCCGTTTAGTAGGATCATAGCTATGAATCAAAATGTGGAACCACTATCCAAAAAAAATGATAATTTTTATACAAAAACTAACATAAATGGCGGAATAATGCACGGAATGACATAACATTTTGCACGCATTCGCTCTATACGACTACAAATCATACTGTTAAATTTCGTGAAGATCGGTCCATAATTTACCATAGGCCCCATATAAACCCTTCTCGCGGAAAACAGTTTAGTACGCCTAAAACCGCAATAAATAACGCTATCATACTTAAATTTTGTACGTCACAGTTTTATAATACGTCAAATCACACTGTAAAATTTTTTGAAGATCGGTCCATAATTTACACTAGGTCCCATATAAGCCCTACTCCCGGAAAACAGTTAAGTACGATTATAACCGTAAAAAATAACGCTATCATATTAAAATTTGGTACGTCACAGTTTTATAGGACCAGAAATCACACTGTAAAATTTTTTGAAGAAAGGTCCACAATTTACAATAGGCCCCATATAAACCCTACTCCCAGAAAACAGTTTAGTACGCCTAAAACCGCAATAAATAATGCTAGCATACTAAAATTTGTTACGTCACAGTTTTATACGACCAGAAATCACGCTGTAAAATTTTTTTAAGATCGGTCCATAATTTACACTAGGCCCCATATAAACCCTACCCCCGGAAAACAGTTTATTGCGCCTAAAACCGTAATAAATAACGTTAGCATACTTAAATTTGGTACGTCACAGTTTTATAGGACCAAAAATTACACTGTCAGATTTTTTGAAGATCGTTCCACAATTTACACTAGGCCCCATATAAGCCCTACTCCCGGAAAACCGTTTAGTACGCCTAAAACCGTAATAAATAATGCTATCAAATTAAATTTCGGTGCGTCACAGTTTTATAGGACTAGAAATCACACTGCCAAATTTCGTGAAGATTTGTCCATAATTTACCATAGGCCCCATATAAACCCTACTCTCGGAAAATAGTTTATTGCGCCTAAAACCAAATAAAGCCCACTTTTGGATTTATAGATATTGCGGTGAAATTTTTTACTTAAATTCATATGGCAAGAAAAACTATTATGCAAATTTTGTGAAATTTACTGTTAACGCTAAAACTAATTACACTGCTGTATTGAAATTTATTCTAATTTATTTTTTGTAATACCAGAAATCAGTCTTCAGAATTTTGGGATGATTTGTCCATAATTTACCATAGGTCCAATACAAATAACGCTCCTAAAAATCATTTTAGTCCGGCTAAAACATTTTCTAATTGTCGGTCAATAATTTAATTCAGGTCTAAACCGCAACCAATTTTAATGCTGACGTTCGTTTTTGTGAAGCTTAGTTAATAATATATATGTATTTATCATATAGAGCCCACTCCTGTCGGTGGAGGGTATCAAAGATTCGGCACAGCCGAATATAGCACTCTAACTTGAGCAATTGAAAACGGGTGCATATATGATTTATTCATATGCTCAAAAAGGAATCAGAAAATTGTATTACAAATGATTCTTTGAGATGATTCATCGATGGGTTACCATTTTCTTACAACGAAAGAATCATTTATGATCGAAAAATTAGCTCATATGCGGTTATTTTGCTCTTGAAGCCGATTTCTGAAAGATTCAAGTTTGAATGCTTGCTGGGATTAAATCAAATTAATAAATTTTTGTGTACGACAACAAAATATTGTTACAAAAAACAAATGCCCTAATTGTGTAAAACGCAACACAACGCCAAAAATTACATTGGAAGCAAAAACCAATTCAAAAATATTTTCTAATTTTGTTGTTGCTTTCTGCAGAAATTCGTATTGCGTTTCAAAAATTTCAGCGCCACAAGATATGCAGCATTTAGAATTTAAAAATTTAATATGAATTTCTGCAGGAAGCAACAAAAAAATTATAAAATATTTTGAAAAATTTTTTGACTTTATTGGTGCTTCCAATGTAATTTTTGGCGTTGCGTTGTGTTTTACACAATTAGGGCCCTTGTTTTTTGTAACAAATACACGCTAATGGCCAAAGTGTATTTGCCGTTACCATGCCTTACCATATTTTTCTCTGCGTGTATGAGAGCGTTAGAAAATACGGACATTTTTATGGAAAATTTATTTATATGTTGTATGTGTATGATCATTAACATAGAAATATACAAAATTTTTTTCTAAATTTGTGTACGATTTGTAAAAAGATAAATGTATTTGTATGTTTGTATATTTAGAGAACACGGCTGTTGGCCCAGGGAATATTTTTTTTTAATTTATATTAATTGATAATATGTATACATATACCCTTATGGCTTATGTGTAATGTAAAATAGTCAGGATTTAAAAAGGAAATAAATGATTACAAGGGATTAATTGTGTTATTATTATATCATCCATCTTCCAATGTTTATAATAACTTTAATGCAAAATAGTCAAGGAAACCGCTGTTTTTAATATATAAGAAGCCATTTGTACAAATTTAAAAATGAAGTAAGTTTTATGGCCAATTTCAGAAATTCTATTTAAATATCAATTTATGTTTAATATTTTTTTTCTTGTCAGATAAAAATAAAATTATATGAAAAAAAAATATTTAAACTTGAATTGATATTTAAATAAATTGGTGAAATTGGCTATTAGTATGTATCTCTGAATTTCCGTTCTTTAATTTTTTAAATTTTTATGCCTTTACATATAAGATTGATTCTTGTTTCATGCTTGTTAAAAAAAAAATACAAACAGTTCTATGCAAATTATTGTTAGTTTCTTAAATTAAAAATAAATGTATAAAATATTTACATTATGTAACTTCAAGAACACACCTGCACTCTAATACGAAAAAAAATATTGTTGGAAAAATGAACAAACAAAATTTAATTTAAATTTATAATTTATTAACTTATGTATGTGAATGTTTCGAATTCAATTTGTGCAACAACCACAATCTTATGATATTGTTTAAAAGTCTTGCACTTGTATTTTTTGTAGAGTTTGCATACAGCATAGAGAGGTTTTCACGGGATTTCGTGCTATACAGAATTGAAAATTAAATAAAACAAGTTCGAGTGCTATATTCGGCTGTGCCGAATCTTTGATACCTTCCACCGACAGGAGTGGGCTCTATATGATAAATACATAAATTTTATTTACTAAGCTTCACAAAAACAAACGTCAGCCTAAAAATTCGTTGCGGTTTAGACCTGAATTAAATTATTGACCGACAATGAGAAAGTTTTATGCGTTTCTTGTTAGAACTTTGAACTGGCTTGAGTAAAATATCACGATTCCTATCAGTTTTAGCCAAACTAAAATGATTTTTAAGAGTGTAATTTGTGTTGGACCCATGGTAAATTATGGACCAATCATCCCAAAATTGTGAAGACTGATTTCTGGTATTACAAAAAATAAATTAGAATAAATTTCAATAAAGCAGTGTAATTAGTTTTAGACTTAACAGTGAATTTCACAAAATTGCATGATTTTTTTTTTGGCCATATGAATCTAAGTTGGCAGAAATTTTACCACAATATCTATATCTGTTATGATTTTAAGCAAATTTAATTATTTTCTGAAAGTGGGCCTTATCTGGTTTTCGGCGCAGTAGGGTTCCGAGAGTAGGGTTTATATATGGCTTAGCGTAAATTATGGACGGATCTTCTTGAAATTTGGCAGTGTGATTCCTAGTCCTATAGAACTGCTACGTTCCGGATTTCATTATGGTAGCATTATTAATTACTATTAATTAATTAATTAGGCGTACTAAATTGTTTTCCGGGAGTAGGGTTTATATGGGGCCTAGAGTAATTTATGGACCGATCTGCACGAAATTTTACAGTGTGATTTTAAGTCACAGAAAACTGTGACGTACCAAATTTTATTATGATATTATTGGCTTTATTGATTACTGTTTTAGGCGTACTAAAATGTTTTCCGGGAGTATGGCTTTTATGGGCCCTAGTATAAATTATGCACCGATCTTCATGGTATAAAGCAGTGCATAATTTTATATCATTCCGTGTATTATTCCACCATTTATGTTAGTTTTTGTATCAAAATTATCAATTTTTTTAGGGTGGTGGTTCCACCTTTTTATTCATAGTTCTAATCCTACTGAACCGATATTGTTGGATTTCTCAGGATAACTACAAGCAATTTGAGACCAAGCTTGATCTTTTCTTTTGCAGTCACAGACGGACATGGTTAAATCGACTTAGAATTACTCAAGGAGCCAGAATATATATACTTTATGGGGTCTTAGATGTATACCAAAAAAGTTCCAAACGGAATGACAAACTTAGTATACCCTCATTCACCACAAGTGGGGGTGGAGGGTATAAAAAAAACAAGTAATAGTACTTTTTAATATGTTCTACGGTTTTGTGTGACATCTTGAAAACAACTTGAATTTGAAAACTTTGTAATAAATATTTGGGTAAATAAAACTAATTAACAATTATTAGTAAGGCTTTTTCGCGTGCATATTTTTATTTTTTTTTCGTTATATATGCATCCATATTTGAAAAATGTTTGTGCATATTTAAACTTGCCCTGGTAATGAGGTTAATATTCATATAAGAGTTCTGTCTGCAAAATATATATATATATATATATATATATATATGTCTTACTATCTCTATATGAAGTGTTTAAGTTTTTAAGTGCTTTATTTACCACACTGCATTGAAATCTGTCCATATTTGACCAATGCTCCCGTACTACTCCCGAAAGAACTGTTAATGCCATAACTTCCTTATAAATGTGAGTATTGTAATTAAATACAATTTTTTTTTTTGTTACGTACGTGTACACACACATTATAGAGAATTAAACAACATTAACAACGACATATGTAAAATGCATACAACGCATACAATCCCAAAATGTAATAGTATAGGTTGCCGATCGCAGCATTACAGTCAGTTAAGCGTTTGCATTGCTTTCCATAAAACAGAATCGATCAGCTGTTAAGATTACATTTACATTTCTACATTTACTGTCGACTAACGCGGCCTTTAGATATGTCCAATTTTGTATTAAGAATGTTAAGTTTGCCATACTCTAACGCGGAAGTTGAAATAACATTTCGGTCGATGAACTACTGTAAATCCAAAATAAGAAACGTATTATCCTTGAACTCTATTTATTCAATTCCTCACATTAAATATGGACTTCGTCGACATAAATTATGCTGTAATGATTACACTCTACCACCTAGTGTCTGCAGTGATATCTTTTCAAATGAAACATACAAAAAATCCAAATATTACTTAAAAGCTGTTTTACGACCCAATTCAAACTGAACTTATGATGATCCAAATGATTTTGATAATATTATTTTTATTGAAGATGATAACAATAATTTTTAATAACACATTTAAAAATTTGTATATACAAATCTAAATATATTATTATTTACTTTTAAATTATATACCATGTAAATTTTTAGTTCTGAAATAAAATAAAAATTTTAATTTTTAGTTTTAAAAACCTTATAAATTGCGATAATTAAAGTTCTGTGTTTCATTCACAAAGTCACGGACTTATTGATCCGCCCTGTTAATTTAATTCTTGACTGAACACGGGATTGAATTCGGATCGAATTTACATTTTTCGAGAATAACCACATTCCCATCTTTGCCGTGGCAAATCAGGCGCCTGCCAGTCTATAGTCAAACATCAGTCCTTAACCAATGGTATTCGTGGACCGAAATTTACTGTAAATGATTATGAATTTTAATATTTTCAATTTCCAAAACTTTTCAAATCTTGAACTTTTTAAAAAAATTTTAAATTATTTTTAAATTTTTCTTTATTACGGGAATTTCGACGGAATCCTGGAAATACAATTTTTTTCTGCGGATTTCTCGATAAGTGAAAAAGGATGAAAAAGAAACCCTAATGCAGTATTTGTTGCTGTATTTATTGTAGCTGTAGTTGTTTTGCCTTTAATGATATTATGAAATTTAATTTAGAACATAAAATAGTTGCTGTTTTGTTAATTAAGATCTTTGTAAAATTCCTTAAGGGCTTAAAATGAATTACACAAAACTTTATTTTTATCATTTTATTAGTAAAACAGGATACAAATGTATGAACAACAGTTTTTCATCTTGTGGTGTGCATGTAGGGGTGTGTCGAAGAAGTAATAGTAATTACTAGGGCGTGGAACTAAATGCATATTTTATTGGAAAATATGCGCATAAAAATTTTGAAAAAATTTCAAAATATGCTTTGAAAATTAATAAAATATGCATTAATTATGTAAAGACAAACTAACTTTGCAAAGTATAACGTACCTACTGTATTTTTTTTTTTGAAATGCTTACATTTTAATATAGTTAAAGTTACTTTTACTTATAAACATAACATATTTGAATAGTAAAGTTAACGCCTCAAACACAATGCTAGCAGCAATTTAGTATTTTCTTCTATCTTATTTCTTCCCAAAGTATTTCATATATTTTCCTTTAATTTTTCGAAGAAAAATGTTACTAAATTTTTTTAAAAAAGTTGAGTCTACTTCAGCAACAATTTGTATGAGAATGTATAAGACGTTTATAATAATTTTATTTAGTTTTGAATGAAAATTTTAACAAAATGTTTTAAAAAATAATAATAAATGCGTAATTTTCTTCTGGTAAAAATTTGCAAACGGTTTCTTAACTTAAAATGTGTGTGGCTACAAAAAAAATTGTTGCTCTATTATGAACACTAGTGAAAATGTGGCTGCCTATTGGACCGAAGCTTAATTCTTAAAGGCTTTAGTAAAACTTAAAATCTATATACAGAGAACTCTTATTATTCTAACAAGATACTTTAAACAACAATACAATAGAATCAAAAAAAAGTTTCTGTTCAGAATTTGTCTAATTAAAAGATTTTTTTTAACAAACCTACTAAATGAACCTTAAAAATTAACGCGTAAAAAACAATTTTTTTTGGTGATCTGCTTTCGCCATCGTTTTTAACGTAAACAAATTCTAATAGCCGATTTTTTATTACCGTCTAAAGAAACCTTAACAATAAAAGTTGAGAAAAATGATTTTTTTTTGGATATGTAGTATTTTTTCCTCATGCCAAAAGCTATCGAAAAATCGATGGCACAATATATATATATATATATATACTTCCTGCTTGGTCCCGGCTCTGCCTGGGATTTTCCAAATAACATTTAAGTACTGGAGAATCTTTTTAATAATTTGAGCCCAGCGCTATCTACAGCGTCAACACTTTGTCAGGAAACCTATCATTGTTTAATAAATATATTTTGTGAAAATCAGCCAAATCGTAACAAAAATTAAAAAAATTTAAATATTACGATAACTTTCGGGATTAAACTTAAAGGAAACCTGGCTCCAGACTAAATTAATATATTGTCCAAATTAGGTGTCAAACAGTCCAGCGGTTCTACAGATTTAGTACCACGTACCCGCAACAACCGTTTTTAAAGTTTCATAAAGATCGGTTCAGCGGTTATGGAGATTACCTCCTACAAACAAACAAACATTACCTCTCTAAAATATTAGTATAAAATAGATAAGTTCCAGCTCCTGTCTTGGTTCACCGCTTCAAGTTCTATTTGGCGGCGTCAGGTGTTAATGGTCTACTTTTTTCAACGGCTTCGTTGCGGATTACTTTCGATAGCTTGTCTTGTGACATCCCCAACAGGTTTTCGTAGGTTATGACCCAGCCAGCCCCATTTTCTTTTTCGGATCCCGACATCTACGGGAATTTGAGAGTTTTTAAGCCATAGCATTTCATTGGATATCATAACTGGACAGAAGATTTTTAAAATTCTACGCAGGCAATGATTTATAAATACCAGTTGCGAGTTAACATCCTACTGCGCTGTGTTCTACGATTCACATCCATAGAAAATATATGATTTAATGCAGGAGTTAAATGGTCGTTGAAATCAAAATGCATATCGTGCACTTCATGATTTTTTCGGTCAATTTAATCGGCCAAATGTGCGTACAATCGGAAAAATCGAGCAAAAATTTGAGATGTGAAAACACCAGTGCATGCTCGTACAGCTCGTACTGCAGAAAATATTGCTGCTGTTCGCGATTGTGTGGCTGAAGAGCCGTCCACCTCAACTCATCGTCGTGCCCAACAATTGCACCTCCCACGCTCGTCGTTGATGAACATTATGCATAAAGACTTGGAACTTGCGAAAAATGTTGAGCAACATTTATTATTTAACACGAAAATTTTGACATGTATCAATATTATCTATCTCGCGATTTTTCAAAACTTTACGTTTTTATTAGTTGCAAGTATACAACATCGATTTGCGAAGGTAAACAAAAATCACGTTTTTTTAATTGTCATTAAAAAAAGTAAAACAATATTATTTAGAAAATTTCCCAAATGAAAACACAAAAAATTTAATTTTATTATTAATTTGAGCAATTTTCTACATTTTTCTTTGTGAAACGCATGTTATAAAAACCACTTTACGAATACAAAATAAAAAATTACAAAAAATTATATGCTGTTGCTTAAAATTACGTGCGAAATAATATGAGCTACACTTGTTTCGCACGGAAAATAAAAATGTTACTAGAAACATTTCAAACGTTTTTCGTAATTTAAATAAAGTACAACTCTATCAACATTTTTTGTTTGTATTACAACATTTGGCACGAAAAACTGTACAGAGTACCAGGCTTAAATGACAAAATCGAAATCGACAAGGATAGTTATATGATATGGAAAGAAAAAAATAAAAAGTTTTCGAGCCTCTGATAAAAAGTTATAACGAACTCAAACCCTTTCGGCAATTTGGGCTACCGTGTATTTAAAACTTCGAGGAAAACCATGCATTTGCATGAAATTCCTGCCCCTAGTAATTACATTATCTGTGTGTGAGTGTATATGTGTGGGAAAGTGTTGCCAGTCAAGGGTGAGATAAAATTTTACTTTGCATTTCCGTTGGTATTTCAGTTGAGTATGTAAGTGTGCATACGGAGCAATTCACTCGAATGTGGTTGTATATTTGTGTAACTTAAGTTTCTTATTTGTATGTAAATAACAAAAAGATATTGATTGCTTTTAATTCATGTTAATTTGATTTCATTGAACTTCCTACAATAAATTAAATTATAAGACTTTTATTGCACCAGGTAAGTATGAGTAGTATTAAGGTAAATATTAAATAAAATCTTTACAAGTTGTATAAGAGCTTTTAAAATTCTACAATAAATAAAACTTGTGAAATCTTTTCATTTAATTTTAATGACACATCTAATAAAGACTGTAATTATAAACTGTAATTATAGTTTTAAAATAAGAATTTTTCTATCTCTTAAATAATGAAATTTTAAAGATGAGCCAAAACGCCATGTTAAAAGTAAAATGTCTTAATGTTAATAAAAAAAATTTACTTTATATGAACTCAATTTGTATACAGCAAAGTATGTTTAAAGCAAATATATTAAAGGGAGCGAACAGCTAGATTAATTTTAAGTTTGAACATCTTTAATAGAGAATACTAAACAGAGCTGAAAAAAGTGATAAAGGCCCAAATCTGTAGCGAAATCAGCTTTCGAAGAAAAAGACAGAAAGCGTTTTTTGGTAGTGAAGTGGCAATGTGTAAAAACAGCCTGCTACAATTAACACAAATGGCGTGATAAAAAAAATTACCAAAACACAAACCGCGATAAGCACATGCATTAGTTCAACAAACGTTTTGTTTTGTGAAAAAAAAAAATTTATTTAGTAATATTATTTTGTTTTATAATGTTATTTATTTACTAAAATATAATATAAGAAAACAATTAATTAAAATAGATAATCATTCAAAAGCAACTTTCGATCTACCAATTTGGTTTAAATATTGACTGGCAGCTGCCTTCGATGGTGGTGAGTGTTAAGATGGCAAACCCCTTTGAGCAGATTGTGTGGTTACAATCGAAACATGTCAGGGCAACATGTCCGTGAAAACCTGGGTTCAATTCCCAGCTCAGTCAAGAATGAAAATTTATCAATAAATTTTAATTCATTTCATGTTGTAAAAATAACCTTCTTCATAAAAAAAATTTAATGAAAATTAAATTCAATGAACTTAAGCCTAAATAAAATATTAAAAATTTGGATTAAAGCCTTAAACAGTTCAATAAAATAACCACAATACTATTTGTAAAATTCTTTTTGCTATAAAATTGTGACGGTATCTTATGTGACCATGACATTTTAGGAGAAGATGCAAGTGATGTCAATAAATTCATTTATTAAAAATAACGAAAATTGAAAACTATGTCGCTTAAGCTCTTTTTTTACGATAGTAGAGATATTAGGAATTTTTTAGTTCTTTTTTAAAAGTTTGAATTATTAGTTGTTCCACATGGCGAATGCATGTTAATAAATTGGAGTTAAAAAATACTCATACGTAACCAAGTGAAAACAAAAAAATTGATCGTAATAAAAGTTGTTGGAAATTATCTGAACTTTCATAATCTGCAAAAGAAAAAAAAAATCTCGAAAAAATTCGAAGAAAATTCTGAATTTATTAGTTAAAAGCAGGGCTGTGGAGTCGGAGTTGAAGAGTCGGAGTTGAGGTTTTTGTACCGGAGTCGGAGTCGCAGTACCCAAAAAAACGCGCGACTCCGACTCCAAAATTTTTCGGCATAAAAAATTAAAAAAAAATTCTAATATTTTCCAATATAAAAATTTTTCGAAATTGGCGATGCAATATTTTGCAGATCAATATGAATAAGTAGATTTTAATTTATTTTATGAGAAAGAGTTGATTCAAGTACTTTACTATTTAAGTATATTTAGGTATATTTTTATACGTGCGAGAAAAAGTCTAAATTACATTAGCAAAACTTATACTCAGTTTTTGATCTAGTTGAAAAAGATGTGTGATTTTTTAAATAATTAACTCATGCTAAAAAATGTTAATGACAGGAATAGCCAATAATTTTAATATCAGAATTTTTTAACCATCAACGCTGAAATATTTTCAACATTGTACAGAATAAGTGTTGCTATAGCGCATAAATACTAGTATGTATTAGAAAAATGGTGACGTAAAATTATTTCTCTTTTGTGTAGAAACATCTTTATCAGCCTGCCTTTAATTCCTACCATAACACTCATGTTTTTCTTATGCACATTACGCGGGGATTCCCATAATTCGTTTAATAAAGATGTTTCTACACAAAAAAAAAAATAATTTTACGTCTCATTCATTTCGCATCACGGGTAGAGTAGGAGTCGGAGTCGCACTTAAAAAATTTCAGCGTTTGGAGTCGGAGTCGGAGTTAGTACTTTTTTCGGACGACTCCACAGCCCTGGTTAAAAGTTCATTTTAGGCTATTTTTCGACAAAAAATTCCTAATATCTCTACTAAAAATCAAAAAAATAATTAAATTGTTCTATGTATATGTATATGAAAAAATTTCTATTTTGAAGTTTTGGGGGGCTCCAAATCCGACTTACAGCTATGGTCTCTTGAGCAAAATTTCTCAGAATCACCTATAGATTAAGCTTTTGCTATACGCTTCATCAAAAATATCGTTCCATACAATTTGACCCGCCCTAATGTATGTACATCAATGTTTTAAAACCACTCGATGTAAGGTATCGATTCATTGCAAAAATCCGTTTTTTACTCTTCAACATCGAATGAACATCAATGTTTTTTTATTCAATACATCGAAGCGACAAATTTTATACAAGAACTTTGTACCATATATTAAATGTCATTATCATAAACTATTTTTATTAATTGTGCAACCCCATAAAAAAATTTTGAGATCTCTGCTTTTTGTCCTAATTTTATTTGAACTTACTAAAAATCAATGTTAAAAAACACACACACAGTGCACATTGTGTCCCATTATTTATTATTTAATATTTCTTTGAAATTGTTAAATTGTATATAGATGTTAGAACTAAAATTAAAAATTGATTGGTATTTTTTCACCAAAATTGCTTGGCAAGATTCAACAACTGTAGAAAAATGGCGATTGATTTGAAAAATAACACGTCAAAATATGAATTATTTTTTAAATTTGTAAACGTACCCGTACTTAAGCATTTTTGTATTTAATCCCTGTTTTTTTATATAAAGCTGCCCACACACGGGTGATTTGTGCATGTGATTTGTTCGCGCACCATTTCTTCACACACGACGAACAACCAGAATAACCTTAAACGTAAAAAAGGGGGAAAAATTGTGAAGAGGATAATGTTATTGCACTTTTGATAATTTATTTTTGTGCACAACAAAAAAAGAAATTAAAAAAAGAGGGAGCCTAAGGCCTTGAATCCATGGCCATGTATATTCGTTAGTCTATAATTTTTAATTATTTTCTAATGCTACAAATAAATAAATAAATTAAAAAAAGAAGCAAATGGATGAATGACTGGCTTTTAAGAAGAAATATGCCTTCACATGTAATATTATAAAAAACATATGGAAATAACAGCTCCTCTATATATACAATTTGACGTTTTGTTGTACACTTAACTACACAAATTGTAAAATGTTCGCACACAAGCCCACTAACACATCAAACAAATCACAAGAAATGTAAAATTTTCAATAACTTGTGATTTGTTCGCGCATAGCCTATTACCAAGTAAGAAGACGTCGAGCACAAACAAATCACACGCACAAATAACTCGTGTGTGGGCAGCTTAAGCCATATTAATTTCTATTATGTTGCAAAAAAACCACCGATGTTTGTATGCCATGCCTATTACTACTGTCAAGTCGTTTTCATAATTTGATATTAAATTGTTTTTTCCTTAATATTTTTGTGAATTTATAAATTTTTCATGTTTTTTTTTAAATTTCTTTTACGTTTTTGCGTCTTCATTTCATATTCATAAAGTGTTTTTAATAGAAAAAAGAATAAGGCATTAATAATTTAAAAACTGAGATTTTTCAACAAAACAAATTTATGCAAATTTATTCAATAGAATTTTAATAACGAGTGTAAAAAAAGAACATCATCCATATTCTCAATAGAAAAAATACAATAAAAATAGCAACCGAAACAACTAAAATATTCTCAGAATGCAGAAAATGGAAAATGTATTGTGTTGTGATTTTGATGACGGAAATGTCCATAATGATGCTGAGTGTAATTCCATAGATGGCATTGAGATTATTTACCACAAATTGGCCATAACCGATTTACAAAATGATTTTTATTGGCTTTTGTGCCTGTTGATTTTCTTCTATTTACCTAAACTCTGCAAATACTACAGTTGTATTGATATTGACGCAAATACAATTCCAAGAATAAATATAAATTCTTTGGTATGTTTCTATGTATGTGTGTAAGTAAGTGCGTATGGTCATGTTGGCTTTATAACATTTGGAGTAGAAAAATGTTATATACATCAATACATACATTTACAAATATGCGAGACAATACTTTGAAGTCCTATTACTTTATTAATATGGCCAGCACAATGTAAAATTTTCTATTATTTCGAAAATACTTAAGTTCTATTTTCAAAATACATATTTTAATTTCGAAACTTTGCTTTTAAATAAATTTTTTTTGTGTGTGTTTGTCGAGTTAGGAACATTTTTTTTAAGAACTTTTTTAATTATTCTCATTATTGCCTCAAAAGTTTGACCTTTCATGGCCAGTTTAACTTAAGGCTACAAAATATTTGTTAATGTTGGAAACATTTCTAAAAATTGGTACGTGAAATATTTTTTAATTTAAAAATTATTAAAAGTTTAAAGCCGGAAGTAAATATTTCCTTATAACAAAATTTAATGAAAGAAACAAAACAAAAAAATTTGCTTAAGCTGTTATATTCTCTCGATTGCGTTGTAACATTAATATGTATATCATAATAACGACCAGTACTCACAACATCATTATCAGATAAACAGTAAATATGCAATTCATATTTTTCCTTGTGCGACCAATCGAAGAAGAACCAATCTTTTTATCCTGTTAATAGCTTTTCTAATAATTATTTTTATAAATTTGTTAGTGCACATTTTACCCCTTCCAGCAGTTTTTTCACATTTAAGCTAGAAGAGCATTTTTTCCGCATTTTTGAAAGTTTATAGTGCATATTCCAACTTTTTGAATCATATTTTGATAATTGTGGAATTTTTTAAATGATTACAAGCAGAGTTCAAAAACACAAACGTAGTGTATTTTTCGAAAATATAAACTCTCAAACTTCTTTTTGTGTTTGAGAATTTGTACACAAATAAAATACGGCACACAACGATTGTGAGCTGACGACCGATCTTGTTATTGGTACGTAGAGTGTTCTTTAACAGTACGCGTTCTATATTTTTAGGTGAAGGCGTAGTGAACTTTTAATATATGTAGTGTGCCGGCCAATCGTTTGCTTAATGAGGCTTTTCTCAGGAATGATATTGCATGTGGAAGATGTCCCCTAAAAATACAGATCGCTAAAATACACTAAAAGAAAACTATACGTCCGCTAAAACATTTCCTAAAAAAATTTGTATACATATTATGAAAATGGTTTAATACATTATTTTGGTTTAAATGTTAACGGGTTCCTTATAGGTATTCGAAATAAATTGTTTTATCTCTCTTTTTTTTAATGCCGCAAATCGTTGATTTAGGAATAAAGACTTTTTTCTTCATCAAGACTTTTTAAACAATCACACTTTTCCTTTAAAAATAGTCAGCCATGTGCTGGAAATTGAAATCGATGGAGATATAAAACTCCATTTTTTCAAAATTCCAGATTTCAAAAGTAGTTCTCGCAAAGATGGTGGTCCTCAAAGTATGAAGTAGATAAAAAGGAATATTTTTATATACTTTAAGCACAGGATAGTTTTCAATATTTGTTCGATTTTATTTTCTCTTTAATTCGATTTTCAGAACATGGCTGAGTGTTGTATGTTTGCGTTTATTATTTTGTTCACATGGCACTTGGTGCGAAATTAGATAAATACGCGAGCGAAGAAAACCCTTAACTGATGTAATGACAGTGTAAAATGTGAATCAACGTGTGGATGACAAAATATGTGACGTAAAATGGGAAAACAACGGCATTTAATTTTTGTTCCTGCATAACAAAAATTGTCCAGGTTGTAGAGGCAAACATTTTAAATTTTCCGAAATAAAGAAGGGTCCGAACTATTGGAGTGGGTGGAACGGACTATAGAAGTTTTCTTTTTGTCATCCAAATGATATTTTGGCGATATCTTCCTAATTTCTTATAAGTGGTTATCTGGCGAAATTGCTTTTTTATTATTTAGCAGAATCGCTTTCAAATTGCTTAGGAGTATTACCATCGATACGTGTTTCTTCCCGAAGGTGGTATCTTCCGCAATACGCTGTCATGTTATTTTTGTGTAGTATTTATGGTCAACATAATCGGCCTACTATTCGCAACCCAATCACCCATTTTGAGACCCAGCATTCATTATTGGATAATATTCGACCAAATAGACCACGTCCAGCACGATGTGAAGAAAATATAGCGGCCGTAGCTGAGAGTGTACACGAAGACTGTGGAGAGTCGATTCGGCGCCATTCGCAGCAACTCGGACCGTTATCGTGCCATGATAACCGATTATTAGATGCCTGAAACTAAAGCTCGTGATCTCGACGACATTTGGTTTCAGTAAGACGGCGCCACTTCCCACACATCGCATCAATCAATGGATTTATTGAGAAAACACTTCGGTGAGCACATGATTTCACGTTTTCGGCCGGTCGATTGGCCACCAAGATAGTGTGACATCACACCGTTAGACTTTTTTCCTGTGGGGATATGTAAAGCCTAAAGTTTATGCGGACAAACCCTCTTCGATTCAGGCCTTGGAGGAAAACATCACGCGTGTAATTCACCAGTTACCAGTCGAAATGCTCGAACGAGTCATCGAAAATTGGACTTAAGGGATGGACCATATGCGACGTAGCAACGGCCAACATTTGATAGACATAATCTACAAAAAATAAATGCCAAAGAATGTTCTTTCAAATGATAATAATTATTCCCCATTAAATTTGAATTTTCTGTGTTTTTTTCTTTAAAAAAGTACGGAACCTCGAAATGGACCACGCATTACATTCTAAGTTTAAGTAAAATGTCTTCGTAAATATGAATATATAAATAGCATCACCCCAGCGCCACATATCATGTCCATTCATACATACACAAAAAATACATACCTTGTGAAGTGCAGGCAATATGGACTAAGTAAAATGAAGAATTTTGTTAATAACGACCACAGCGATATCTACCGGGTCAAAATTTTATCAGGAAACTTATTTTTGTTTAATAAACATATTATATTATTTTCAGCCTAACCGTAAGATAGATTAAAAATTTGAAATATCACTACAACAGCACCACCTATCGGGATTAAACTTAAGAGAAACCTTGTTCCAGACATAACTAATTTATTGTCCAAGTTTTGTGTCAAACGGTCCAGCGGTCCTGAGTTTTAGGACCACATACCCGGAACAAATGTTTTTATACATTTACATATGAAAATTTTTTTGTATTTATAGATAATTTTTGTAGAATATTTTGGGAACTAATTTTTTACTTTTGATCATGGCCCAATCAGTAAGTCTGCGAAAACTACAACGATGCAATAATGGAAAAAACAACGCGCGTTTTGTTTGTATAAATTATCCCTACAAGAAGACTACCGGTCATTTTACTAGTTAGAAGACTAGTAGTGCTAACCGATATATTGGTTATAGTTTGTGTATATGTGATTTTGCCTCTGTCTCTAACTCATTATGTCTCTCTCTCCAACTCATTAATTCATTGTAAAACTGCTGCAAGTGTGTTGGTAAAAAAATGTTTTTTATTTATTTTTGATTATTCATTTTTTGTAGGGATGTTAAAGATGTCAAAACCCAATGCATTTGTTTGTGTAAAAAATGGACAAGATGTCAAACACAATTTCTACAAAAACAATTGCACGATAAAACCACAACTCTACAAAAAATCAGCAGGCGTTTCGAGCAGACCTACTAATTGGGTTTTGATAATTGGATTAATTTTTTTTTTTTTTTATTTATGACATTTTAATTTAAAATTTTTTCTGTCTATATCAAGGCGAATTCATACAGGTGACATTATCGAGTCATCTGCTTATTGTTTATTTACATATTTGTGTGTATACTGAATGTCAAGCTTTGTTTACATTTTGTGAAAAAATTAGTTAAAATTTAAAATTTAATAAAAATCTAAATACTTGAATAAAAAATATATTTAAATTTTATAAAACAAAAAACTGAATATAAAATTTAAAATCAAGGAATAAAAAATGCGTAAGGAATAAGTGGAGCCACAATAAATATGCAATAGAGGAAAAATACTTATCCTCTTAAGCAATTGTGTATATTTTATAAACAAAAAAAATCCCTTATTTTTGTTTTTAACAAATAATTTTGACATTCACTCTAACTTTTTACAAAAACAAAATACAATGTATTTTTTTAAAAAAAGGGATAGCTAGCATAACTCAATCTCATGATGCGGTCACCTGTATGAATTCGCCTTGGTCTTTATTGTGTAATTTTCACAAAAACGATTAAAGGAAGAAAAAATTGCTTTGATTATTTCTTCTACATACACATGTGGCAATTTAGGGATAATTCTAAAGTATCAAATTAGGGGATATCTTAGGCTATGGCAGCCATCGAGAGACAGCTCACTTGGATCCTTCAGTGGATCCTTTGTGATATCCAGTGCTAATGAACATCCTGCAGAGTAGTTACTCAGATGGTGTCACTGCAGAGATCAGCCAATTCGTCTTCCTAATGAAGAGAAGAATTGACCTAAGTTATATCTCAGATAGATCCTGCAAGCAGGAAAATACCGGTTTTTGCCTAATGCTCCGTATCCCAGGATATTGACAAAGAAAGTGAAGAAGAGTTTCCTACTGATCGTGATACCTTGTACAGTAGTCCTTTAATTGCAGAGCCATACGTCTAACATGAGTACCTACAGGCCAGTGTCCAGTTACAACTGATACCACTGTTTTAATGTTGTCCTTATTGAATCTTAGTAGATAGCTAGTTCTCCATTCATCATAGCCAGGCCACAGTGTCCTGGATGTGAAGCAGGTGGGCTCGCAAATCCATCTCATCTGTGACACTCAGTTAACCATTGTACGGCTAACGCACTGATCAATAAATGTGTCATCCATGCGACCACCTCGTTTGGCCTACTAGATATCTTCCATTTGCTTCAAGGTACAGTAGAATTTGAAAAGTTTTCGGTGATTTGAATATGTGATCAAATGGAATTGGTGAGGCGTGAAAAATTTTGAAATCGTAGGTCCTAAATTAAGCCATATAAGCCCATTCCTTAAAATCATTTTTAAGACGAAAGAATCTCATGTAGTTGTTGATGTCTAAATAATATCCGGCACATACACTGACTCTTATATCGTCATATAATTTCAAAAAAGCCCTAAGTTACATTGGAAAAATTTTAAAGGAGAAGCAAAAAAACTCTTTAAATTAAAAACTTACAAAAATTAAAAGATATGTTTTTTTTTAGAAAAAAAAGAAACATATCTTTTAATTTTAGAAATAAAGAAACATATCTTTTAATTTTTGTAAGTTTTTAATTTAAAGAGTTTTTTGCTTCTCCTTTAAAATTTTTCCAATGTAACTTAGGGCTTTTTTGAAATTATATGACGATATAAAACTTTATCTCATAACATAATTTTATTCTGATAGGGGTTTTACATAGACCCATGGGCTTAAAATAGATTATTCTCGAAAATTTGTCTGTAAATACTATGGTGTAGAAGGTATCAAATGTCCTGCTTGAACGTGTTTCGTTTTTAGTTTGTTAATTATATGCAAACACATATTACTAATTTGTTAAATGTTTTGCTTCCAAAAAAGCCACTTACGATTTTTAGGTCATATTTTTTAAACAGTTTTCAGGAGCATTTTTTAAAGATTTTCCTAAATACGTTATGCGTATAAAACACTTTCTTCGGCGCATGTTTCCGGTTTTCCTGATTATTACTAACAAGTTAAACTTTTGTTTTTCTTTGGGTTCTTGAACTAATGCAAACTTTTATCAAATTGAAAAAATATGTATGTAAATAAGTAGGATATTTTCTTAGCATAAGTGTGAGATTGCTTATAACACCCTGTAGTTAATCTGCTATTTTGAAAGTCTTACAATTGCTTACTGAGTGTTGATGTTGTTGTTTAGGATTGAAGTTAAATAAATTGCAAAGTCATTAAGGAAGGGGCGTTATACAACCCTCCCCACAACACGCCATCCTTTATGACAATGACATCAACGAAGACAACAAATAGCAGGCATTTGTGTTAACAGTTAATGCTACGCTGCTTGAAGTTATTTCCGTTTCCTTTGTTTTAGGTTTCTGCGCCCGTTGTCATAGTTAATGTAATGAATCTGTAGTTGAGTATGACTTTTGATTGAAAAATTAAAATATTGATGTGGGTAAAGTTGTTTATTTTCATCATGACAGTCAATAATTAAAGTATTTTTATATATCATTTTGTCAGTTTAATAGACAAACAGATTCTCTTTTTTTTAACGGATACATATTATATTTTATTTTATATAACATTTTATGTATGTATAAGTATTTTAATTTAAAGAGTAAACAACAAACAATAAGGTTTCATTCACAATGGCAGCAACATTTTCAGCAATTTTTTTCACCACCACGAAAATTTTCAATTAAGAAATCGTTAGCAAACTTCGCCCAGAAAAATATTACGCAGTTATTATTATTTTTGAAAATATTTGGTAACATTTTCATTCAAAACTATATAAAATTATTACATACATCATTTATAATTTCATACAAATTCATATAGTTGCTGAAGTAGAAGTAGACTCAACTTTTTAAAAAAACTTTAGTAACATTTCGGTTTAAAAAAAAAAATATATTAAAACAAATTTAAGGAGAACATATGGGAAGATATAAGAAGAACGATTTAAATTGTTGCTACCATTGTGAACGAAGCTTAACGTTAAATATTTGTAAAATTTACAAAGCTGTGTACATTTTTATTTAAGTTGTCAGAAAGATATGACACCCTCCATCCACCGTTGTCAGATTTAACGCTTTATCGTAATTTGAGGGTTATTGATTAATTGACATTTTGTGCAAGTTATGCCTCAAACTTGATGATCTTTTAAATGACAAGATAAATTATTTTTACTTGAAAACTTTTAATTTTTTGTGTTTTAATCATAAGGAATTGTTTGTTAATTATTTCCTGAAGATGCTAAACAAAATTTAACGAAATATTGAAAAAAAAAAAAATAAACTGAATAAATAAATATTTTAATTTTTATAATAAAAATGACCAAGAGCGCAATTAAAAATACATTGATATTATTATTGAAAAGGTCATATAAAAACTCAAACTCAAATTTTTAACTTGTTTTTATTACTTTTCTGCTTTTCTTAAAACACTTTTTTCCCAACAAGTTTTTTTTTTAATTTCATAAATTTGAGTTAAAGGCAAAATAAGTTTAGCTATTTATTAGCAGCAGGTCCGCAAATCAGACTGTTGACGTTTTACAATTATTCATTAACATATTTAACAGTTATAATAGGTTTACGAAGTCACGGACTTACCCCCATATTCATAGAAAATATTTTTGGTTTATAGCAGGTTTTTGAAACAAATTTTCTATGAAAATTTGTTCAATAAACCATTTATTTATTAAAAATATTTTTATGAATATGGGGGTTAGACTTTTTGAATGCAACACAGTTTTTTTACAGCATAATCTCCTTTTAGGTCAATACACTTAGTCCAACATTTCTCCAATTTGTGTATCCCTTCCAAAAAATAGGATTTTTCGAGGTCCATAAAATAGGCATTTGTTTGACCAATAATTTCATCGTTGGAGCTAAATCTCTTTCCACCGAGTAATTTCTTTAGGTTCGGAAATAGGAAATAGTCACTGTGTGCACCCGTACATTATCTTGATGAAGAGAAACTTTTTTCTTGGCCATATGGGGTCGTTTTTTTTAAATCCTCGTTAAATCGGTCCAATACTACGAGAAAAGTTCGAAAAGTCACGGACTTATTGATCCGCCCTCGTATGTTGTTGAATATACCTGCTAAATGATTTTACATCGATAAAACAACAGATAGTCTGAAGTTGGAGAGATAAAACTTTGCAAGTTTCGTTTTATTTGGAACGCCAAAGCAGCACTTCCGACACACTTTAAAATAAAAGGAGTGGTCAGTTCTAAAACCAACAAAGATTTTGTAAGACCTTCTTCCGCTTGACATGAATCTGTTCTAAAAATTATTGCTATTCTACACACTTCAACTTTGGCGTCCTTTTTGGAAGTTCTAAAGGTAGAAATACATAACACGCATTACTGAGGGAGCGGTCTGTGGACTGCTGTCAAAAAAAGTTAAACTAGTGTTTTTTATAGAACAAGTTACACAACAAACACTTTGACGCTTTTGCTGCAGAAAGTTGGTTAACTTGGAACTTTAACGCGTAGTGTTTTTTTTGACAAGTAATCAGCTGACAAAACAAGAAAACAATTTATACAGATTTGTGAGTCGCAGACGAAAAACTAAAAACTTACTAAAGGGATTAAAAAACGAGCAATCAGTGGGGTAACAAAATCACTTTTTTTTGAGTCGCTCTAGTATGCATTAATCATTAAAAGTGACTGTAGAGGGAGCAGACTGTGAGATCTTTGCATGTTAGAACGATAGATTGCTTGCGGATGTTGGATGACATTAGCATTACTGGTTATATCCTGTAGGGTCAGGGTAGATAAGGTATGAGGGATTTGGCACGGGTGCAGGGTTCTTCCTTGAGGACTCCTGATGACTGCAGTGTATTATTGGCAGGGGTTCTAGGGATTTTAAAGGCCGCAGAATTGGTAAAAGGTAATATGCTGGAGGCTCGCCTGTCACTATATATGTGGACAGCCAGGTGGGTCTTAGATTCTTAATGCTCTGTTTTTTTAATTCCAAGGTTGATTGCAGAAGAGCTTTAAGGGAAATCTTAGGGAAGTACGTAGTGAGGCTGTGCTGAGTAGCAGGTCACTGCAACATCACCGGTAATGAAATGGTTGATGAATTAACGAGACTGGGCTCGGAAATAGGGTATACTGACTGTGTGGAGACATTCAGACCTATAATAGCCTTCTACTTGAGGAAAATTACGGGTTCTAATAATGGGTTCTTAACGTCACATATGGCAATGTAGTCAGCGAGTAAACTAATTTATAAGTTATCCATGGCGCTTATTTTTACGTATGGTCAATTTCAAGAATCGTTTGCTCAATAGTTGCTTTATGTTGGACGAATACATTTAGCAGGAGTGTTGAATTCACACAGAACTTATATGTGTGATAAGTGAAATCAAAAAGTGTATGTATAGTATATTTTGATGCATAGTATACAACTAGTATGCCGACTCTTTGACAGTTACCTAGCTTAAATGCCAAAGTACTTTGGTCATCACACATCGCTTTAAAATATGATTTCTAATGGAACACAGAAAAAAGTGAAAATTGTATCTAATCACCAAATTCATAGAATCAAGTAAACAATTTGCTTATTTTGCATCTATTGCCGAAATGATTATATTGATTACTAAAAATTTAAATATATTGATTTTTTTTCAACAAATGATATTTTTAATTTTTATTAAAAAAAAACGATCAAAAAACTTTGCCGTTTCAACCAATGTGTTAATTCATTTAATTAAATATAGCTAAGGTTTTGACAATTCCCAACATCAATTCTTCAAGTTAAAATTATTTTATTTTAAACAAAAACATCAATTAAAATTTATTGTTATTTAATTAAAAATTTATCAAAACAACTAAAATGTTAATCAAATCAAAATTATATATAATAATTTTTTTTTTTCAACTTAAAAAATAATTAATTAAATTATTACATTAACTAAATTGCAATACTTTTTAAACAATTTTTTTAATTGATAAAAAACTACTGATGTTTTTTTCTGTGAATGTTATCTTCCAAAAGGTTTTTTTTCGATAAAGTAATCCCATACGCAGTTTCGTGAGTGCTCAATTAAATACAAAATATTAATCAAATACACAAGCTAAAAAATATATGAAAATTGATATGCTTTTCTTAAATGACTCGAGAAAAAACAATTTTTTTAAAGGTCACAACCAACAAGTGTAAAAGTGGACTTTTCACTTTTTCTTTAACATTATTGGACTTTTGCGTACCATTGCAATCCAACAAATAAGACACATGCGGGCATGTTCTATAAATCGAAATGGAGTGGATTTAAAATCGCACCAATTTTGACAACGAGTTTGTAGAGAAAGTTTGAAAGAATATTCTTTTTTATATACTCTATACTTTGACCACCAAATATGTTTACAGAAACCTCTGGTTAAAACAGAGAATACTACAGTAATTTTGTAAATGACTAAAATAAAAATCTCGTTCCATTTCAATTCCACTTCATTTCGATTTCTAGAACATTCCCGATATAATAGCATCTTTTTTTTTTGCAAACTATGTATTTTTGTGTATTCTATTGAACTGCATGAAAAACTGAATTTTCAGAAAATGTAGACATAGCTCCTTTACGAGGGAAGGTAGCGATATGTATACACCAAATTTCATCAAACAAGCTTTAAAATTGGGACCTGTAGCTCGTTTCTGTATTTCTCGCATCGCAAATTTTCTCATATTAAGTGTGAAACAAAAAATTTCATCGTTTCTCGATTTGTGAGAAAAAAGTGTTTCTGTATTTAAATGCGAGAACAGACAACACAGATTCTGTTTTAACTGGAATACTTCCAGTAATTAAGTGTCAAATGCAAGCGAAACGTCAACGAAAGAAATATATATAATAAAAATAAGGCTGCCAGATTTAAAGATTTATCGACATTTTGACGATTTTTTTTGTTCCAAAATTGGCAAAGTGAAAATTTGCTAATTTTTTTCTAGTGACGATACAGTCTTTGAAATAAAACAATTTTAAATAGTTTTATATGTTTGTGTATTAGGCACCACAGAAAACCGATATCTTTAAAAACAAGGCAGATTAAAAAATGTATCGGCAAAAGCAAAATTTCGAACGGAAACTGTTTAATTTTTATTTGCTTGGATTATTTAATATATTTGTTTGTGTGATCAAAAGATTAAACTATTACCCCATTTTTCAGTCAATGCACTTTAGGAAATTTTTGCCTTTTACTTTGTCCAAAAGGGTTTATTTTATTTCAATATGATATTTTGTCACTCCTTTGTGTGATTTCTGCAGGGAAAAATAACAATCTGAAATTTTAAACTCTTATCGGATAAAGGAAAATAAAATAAATAATTTTATTTAAATAGACCTCAAGCTTATGTATGTATAAAATATGTATTTTACCCATGAACTTAATGTTTTTTTTTTTTTTTTTTTTTTGATTATGTGTTTATATGATAAAAATTTGTGATTATATGATAAAAATCGAACAAAATTCGTCAAAATTAATTTTAAATTTTCCGAAAAAAATAGATGATTTTTTTATTTTTTCTTAGGATATTGACGTTTTTTTCACAAATTTATCTGGCAGCCCTGCATAAAACAAGCAATGAAAGGCTAAACAAATTTTGATAACAAAATATAACAATTGTGTTTTATATACTTATTTTCATCATTTAAATTCTTTCTTTTAAAATAAAATAAAATAATACACATTCTTGTTTACATACATACATAATTTGGGCTCCATTTTTTAAATTTTTTTTTTCTCGCATCAATTTCAAATATGACTTATTTTAACAGTTCTTGTGAGAAACTTTTTGCAAAATATTGTTACAGAAACACTTGTTCTCACATCCTTCCAATAATTGCTGGAAAATTATTTAAATGACAGATAATTCTCGCAAAGTAAAAGTACAGAAACACTTATGTGAGAAAAACCATTTTTTGTTTCATATTGCACTGTTTTTGTCATAATTCACTTGTTTCATGCGGGAAATTTTACGATGCGAGAAATACAGAAACGGGCTACTGTACTCTGCGCACAAGGATTACATGGACAGACAACCATCTAGCCAGCCGGACATTGTCATATTGACTTAGATAGTGTTCTCTCTTATTAAATATTTGACCAAAAAGCGCTACCACTACTTTTGTAAATTTTTATTGTGATTTATATAACATGTTCTTAGTATCGCAAAATAAATTTTACTATACTGCTAGACAAAGAAAAAGTATTTTAATATTTTTATTATAAGATATAATAGCCTATTTCCGATGTGCAAAAGAATTCTTTCTTTCGAACAACTACATTGAAAACAAATTCCACAAACTTTGTTTTTTATTTAAATGTAGTTGTACGAACGAAAAAATTCTTTTGCACTTCGGAAACAGGCAGTAAATTTTCATCAAATATTTGCCAGGTGTGATCGTAGCTTAAGTCGTTTAGGACAAATATTTTTTTAGTGTTACACACATAAGCATAAAAAATACTAATTTTAAGACATGTTAGCTGTAGAAATAGGAAGAATAGGTATTAGTATTCTTTTCTACCTACATATAGCACGTGATCATAAAGAAGGTATTAACTAAGATTTTTCTTTTATTTTAATTTGTTTTGAAAAATCGTAATGCAATCTAGCTGGTGTTAAAATATCGTGATATTTTGTCTACTTTTTGGTAATGAAACGGTTGGTTTACATTCAATTAAAAATTCTTATGCTTCAATTAAAATTTTTGAATGTCGAGATAATACGCTGATTATGATTATATGCAGAATACATATGTATGTAAATGTACGAGTATTTTAATTTTAAATACTTTTCATCTTCGATATAATCCATAAAGGATTTTATGCTAATATTTTCGTTCTCGACCCGGATATTTTCAATCACAAAAGTTTTATCGTTAACCACAAGTTTTTGTTTTATTTTTCCACTTTTTGGCTTATAAAGTTTTTTTTTTGGCTTTTCGACTCTTAACAAAGGGCGTTATCTAAACTTACTTAATCATAAGTGACAATGGCAGCAAATTTCACTCTTGTTATCGCATATTTGGCTTCATTAAGTTTGTTTTAGTTTTCATTTCGGCTTTAACTTCATCTACACATTTTGAGGTGAAATATACCAGAATTAAGTATATTAGGTGTTTAAATGTCTGTGTTTTCCCGAATAAAGAATCAAAAATTATCATAATGACGTGAGCAAAAGGTTGCTTCTGTCGTCATTTTTGTCATCTCGTTAGGTGATTCTAATCGATATCTATAAGGAGGACAAAAAAAAAAAAAAAAAAAAAAAAAAAAAAAAAAAATATGGAGGACAAAATAAAAAGCCATTAACTTTAACGGAATAATCAGGGCGACAAGGAAACTTTATCTAAACAACAAAATATGTTATGTGCACACATACAACGTTTAAAACCAAAAAAGGAATGAGATCAGTAAAACTGGGGAGTAAATTTTTAATTGTTAGGTATTGCTCATAGTTAATTGAAATAAATGTATAAAAACTCGCTTATTTACACATCATAAACAAAAGGCACGTTCGAAATTTAACTTAAAATTATCAAATTTATTTCTAATAGAATCATTTTTGTACATTTAATTTTATTATTGACTCGAGTTTCAATTGATGCTTATATTAGATTTTTTTTAAACGGACTATATTGCAATGCAAATATGTGGGATATGCATATAAGCGACATTCTTAAATACAGAACAGTTTCGGCTATTTTAATACCAAACTATAATTATACAACCTGGGATACAATAATAGATAAATGCTTATAAACCGTAAATATTATATTAGTAAATATAACTAAATTCCGCATTACAAGTTTATTAGCTCAGTTGTTGACGAAAATTACATTTTCCAAGAGAATAGAAAAGATAAGGACACAATAATAACTGAGAATCTTAGTCAGGCACATTAGCAGGATAAGATGCAAAGCACCAGAACTATATGTAGGTAAAGAATGACCAACGATGTTAGTCAGTGTTGTAAATGCTGCATGGAGGCAGGCTACAGTACCCAGCGAATGACCATAATCAATCCAATATTTAAAAAGGGAGATTCCATCTATGTCAGAACCATTGCTGGAAACTATATTTAAAAATAGTCGCAGAAATACTCTCAAGAGAAAAACCGGGTTTAACCGGTTATTTTAGCTTTGCCCAAGTCGGTTATTTTAAAATGCCCATTTTTCGAATATCGAATAAACCGGTTATTTTAATAATGCGTAATTAATATACATTTTCCTTACTCTTGTTGCAGATGTACCTGTAATTGAAGTATTTTATAATTGAATATTGGTCAAACTTAAACTTTTAATGAACAAAATGTAACAAAGATCAAAAAACATTATGAACACTGTAAATACAAATCGCTTATAAAAGCGTGTGTTCTTGTAAAAAAAACCAAAAACTGTTCAAAATACTGCAAAAACGTGTGCAGTTTAAAAGTTAATAGAAATTTGTGCGCGAGTATTCCAAATATTGAATATAACTTTATATAGAGGTTATCTCTAGAGATTTTTCGAACGCGATTAAAAAGACAAAGTTAGGTGCTTGTAGTGCCCTTAGATGATAAGTTACAAAGGTTCTTCCATGTCACGACTTATTAATCACCTTTACATAGTATAAATGCTTGACATTAATTTGATCCAAATGAAACTTAACTCCGTTCGAAGTAGTTCTAAGGAGACGACAAATAATACTTTACTAAAATACGCTGAAAAAATTAATCATTGGGTGAAATATTAGCCCGTTGTGTTGCCGAGGACGAAATGCCCTTTAAGGCACTAAAAACTCTTAAGTAGTTCTAGCATCTCTTCATTCTGAAAACTACAACATTCCGGCGGAATCAACGATATGGGAAAAATTTCTACCAGTTTTATTTATTTAAACACTAAGAACTAAAAAACAAAATTGAAGAAATCAAACAATGTCATCGAAGGTTTTAAATTGTATTCGACGAATTGACAAATATTTCAAACAAAAAGCATGTTCATTTTACTATTCGTTAAAGAATGTTCATTTTACTATTCGTTTCTATAATGCTGAAATAAAATAATTTGAAATATATATTCGTTGCTAAGAGGTTCTGTTTACAACTTTTCAAAAATATGGTTGATTTACATGCTTAACCACCAACAAATTATTATTATTATTTCATCCAAGTTCCTAGGGGGAACATAGGGCCACAACAAAATTTTTCCAATCATTTCTTCTTAATGCTAACAATTTTATTTCACTCCACGTTATATGCGCCTTCCTAAGTTCATCTTGAACTTGTCGTCTCCATGTTTGAGTGGGCCTGCCTCTGCGTCGGCTTCCCTGAGGGTTCCATTGAAGGGCTTCTTTGGCAATATTTCCTTCAGGCTTCCTCAATGTGTGACCTATCCAACGCCACTTTCTGCTTTTAATTTCGTTATACATTTGCTCTTGATTGCACATTTCGTATAGATGTTGGTTCGATATTATGTTTGGCCAATGGATTCGCAGGATTCTCCTAAGACATCTGTTTACGAATGCCTGGATTCTGCTAATTACTCTTGCAGATGTATTCCATGTTTCGCACCCATAGAGCAATATAGATTTTACATTGGAGTTGAATATACGTATTTTGGTGCTACGTTTAATCTGTGATGATTTCCAGACATAATTCAAGGCTCCAAATGCTTGTCTTGCTTTTTTCATACGATTATTTATGTCCATTTCGGAGCCTCCTGTGGATGTTAATATGCTACCAAGATAATTAAATAACCCTACTTCTTCCAGTGGTGTATTGTCTAAAATTAGTGGTGTTGTATTTCCAGCGTTGATGCGCAAGGATTTGGTTTTAGAGCTATTGATTACAAGACCGGCTCTTTTCGCGTACTCTTGCACTTGGTTCAGTTTTTGCTGCATGCTGGACTGCTGATGCGTTAACAAATTATAACTCATTCAAAATAAATTTGGGAGAATATTTCAAATAATAACTTTATTAAATTCCTGTAATTTATTTGCTTTTGCAAAACGTATGTCTAGATCAAATATCCTTCAACAGTTTCTAAATTACATTATACAAATATCTTCTTACAAATAAAGTTTAGTAAATCAATAAAAAATTGTTGAAAATTAAGCTAAAGTTTGATCAATTTACTGGTCCCACTTTTCTTGGATTTTATCGTCAAATATTTGTTAGGTCTGATCTAAGTCATATTTATGTAATTTTTTGGTTCCTTACCTTTGCAAATTGTTTTGTTTTTATTCCAATTAACGTTTTATTACAAAAACTTATCTGGTTTTTGTGTTTTTATATATTCGAATTAAAACCGGTTAACCGGTTATTTAAAAAATGTTTAACCGAAAACCGGGTTTTTCAAAATAGCAACTATTCGTAATATTCGAAAACCGGTTATTGAAAAAGTCGAATATTCGATCTCCCTAGTAAACACACTAATATTAACTTCTGTAAAAAAATATATTGGTGGCTTTCTAAATAAACTAAAATTCCTCCTTAAACTTAGACCTTAGAGTTTTATTCTTCATCAAATTATAAACAGTAATGTTTTTATAACTTTTTTTCATTACAACAGTTATTTATACGTACATAAGTTTTTCAAGTGAAATTCTTAAAATTTTACCATTTTGTAAATAAAAAAACCAACATGTACTATATTAACTATAATAGTAGAGAACCCGTTTTATAGTCAGTATACAATTAATCGTTGCTCGATTCATCGAAGAAATTTTTCGCCATTATTTGATCGAATAATTAAAATATCTAATTTCAAATAACGTAAAACTCGAACAATTTATGTCAATTAATCGATTAAAATTAATTTCTTAGAAAATTCTACTTTTTTAATATAAAACAATTTTTTTTAGTTTTCTAACTAATAAAATACATAACAACTAAATAACACTGTTATATTCTGTATCTAGTTTGTACATATTTTAGTCCCTTTTTCGATGTGGGTGATTGTGAGACAAATCATGTAATAAGCGATTAGCTACTAATTCCATACGTAATAACTTTCGTACTAAAATAGCGAACCGAAGTGAGATGCGAAAGAAATTTTTCATATCCTGCTATTTTTTTTGTTTTATTTTTATAACTTTCACATTTACGTCCCATAATTCTAAAAATACTATTAAATCCTTTTATAAAATTTCTCTATTTTTTATTGTTTTCAATGTTCGTCCTTTTCCCTTTTATATATTTTGTTGTTTTAATAAATTAAAAAATGGTACCATGAAGGTCCAAAAAGTACATATTTTTTTGGAAGTTGGTACAAAATTTAAAACCCCGTTTAACATCCCTGATACTTGGTATAAATGAATTGTTATTTTATTGTTTATTGTTTAACTATATTTTTATTTTATTGTTTTTATTCTGTTTATTAATATAATAAAAGTATCAAATCAAATAGACATATGTTTTTCCCTTTGGACAAAATTATTTGAATTATTCGAGTTATTCGAACATATTAAAACTCTTATTCGATTAATCGAGCAAAATTAAAATTTAAAAATCGATTAATTCCTTACTCGAATAAAGCCAAGTGTCAAATAATTGGATACTATACTGGGTACTGTAAAATGTTGCTCATACTTTGAAAATAACTCCGCAATCTCAGCATCTAAAGCCCATTAAACAGTTTATGGCATGTTTTGGATAGGAGAATAAAAAAGTACCACTCAGAATCAACTAAAGAGTGTGTTCTTCTGGTGAATAAAAGAAAATAACTGCGGAAACAACTTAAAAATTAGTGCATTTAATGGAGAACCGTTTCTGGCCTGGAACTAAGCAAAAAAATATACCAAACGAAGTACTACACTAATAGAAAAGGCGTCATAACGCTGATATATTTTGACATCAGTACTATGACAAGTGTCTTCTTTTTTGATCCCATGACAATTTAAATCACTGTGATGCCAGTCTTAACATCACTTTGACCAAATTGTCATCAGGGTCAAACATTTTAATTATGTTTTATAAAGGATGTCATCAGTGCGATGACAAACTGTCATCAAATTACACATTTTTGTTTCACTCTCGTTGTATGCCGCGCTTTGTTAACAGAAGAACTTTCAATTATAAGACACCAGCAGTATGCGCGATATGGTCTTCGTAATAATTCTACTTTTAAAATTTGATGTATTTAAATAAATAATTAAAAAAAGTAGAATATGGAATTTTTTGCCTCAAATTTTTTTTTTTGAAATATGAAAATTACGTTAATAATATATAATGAAAGGAAAAAAGTATTAGTTGTTTTTTATCAATTAAAAAAATAGTTTAAAAAGTATTTCAATTTAATTAATGTAATAATTGAATCAATAATTTTTTTAGTTGAAAGAAAATTACAAATTTAATTTTTATTTAATTAACATTTTATTTGTTTTGTAATAAATTTTAAATTGAAATATTTATAAAATAACAAAAAATATTTAATTAATTTTTTCCGTTTAAAATTAAATAATTTAAACTTGTAGAATTGTTGTTGGGAATTGTCAAAACCTGAGCTATATTTAATTAAATCAATTAACACATTATTTGAAACGGCAAATGGTTTTGTTTTTTGAAAAAATATTATTCACAATTTTTAATATTTACAATTTTTAGTAATCAATATAGTCATTTT
Organism: Pollenia amentaria; assembly: GCA_943735925.1. NCBI lineage: Eukaryota > Metazoa > Arthropoda > Insecta > Diptera > Polleniidae > Pollenia > Pollenia amentaria. The sequence goes on along the minus strand of OX031008.1, from coordinate 188,281,344 downwards.
GGTAATAGGTGCAAAATCAACAAATTGTTTGCTTGATTCTCTGAATTTGGAAGTAATTTGGTGATTAGAGACAATTTTGAATTGTTTTGTTTATGATGTCATCGCATTGATGACATGATATATTATTTCATCGCACTGATGACATTATATATTATGTCATCGCACTGATGCCAGTTTGTCCGTACTGCTGTCAAAATACATCAGCGTTATGACGCCTTTCCTATCAGTGTATACAAAATGTGGCATCGAATTGATTACACTGTAGTCATAGCGTAGATGACACATTAAATATGAGAAAATTTTTGGATAACGTTCGTCATTGGATTGATGTCTTTTTTTTGCCTCATTGATGCCACTTGTAATAACATTGATGTCACAGTTTATGATTTATGATACGAAAATATATAAAATTGCACATAAATCTTATAACACAATAGGTAGATTATTCACTAATATGAAGGAAAAAATAAATAAGTTCGAAATGTCAAATGTAGTTTATGAAATACCTTGTAAGGGAAATGTTAATGGACAATGCAGTAAAGTGTATGTTGGTACAACAAAAAATAAACTAAAAACTAGGATAGCAGGACACAAGTCAGATCAAAAATATAGAAATGTTTCATCACAAAAAACAGCTTTATCAACCCATTGTGCAAATCTAAGCCATTAGCTTGATTTTGAAAATGTAACAGTTTTAAACACGGAAAATAATTATAAACGTAGATTTATGTTAGAAATTTTGCAAATTATTAAGGTACCAACCATATCCAGAATTAATTTTAAGTCAGATACTGAAAATGTAGCCCAAAATTAAAGACATTTAATTTATAAAAAAAGAAACGGAAATTAAAAGTTAATTTGATCTCTAATAGATTAGGTTTGAATTGGAAAACCTTTTTGTATATAATTGAAAATATGACAGTTTGTTAAATTTATTAATAATTGTTAATTTTGTCAAATATTCAAGAAAAAAAAACCTTGAAGAAGGCATACAACGGAGTGCCGAAATAGTGGATTTAATAAATTTAATATTTTATATAAAAAAAGAAATAGAGACCTCAAGCTTAAATAAAAGGATTGATTAATAAAACGTTTTTAAAGGTCGAATAAGAGGCAATTTATAATTATATATTATTCACGTTCCAGTTTGTTTCATCTCAGTCCTTATAGCAACCCATATTATAATAACATACACTCATACAAAGAACTTTATTAATGCTTAGGGCATTTTCTACTTTGTTAAAGTTGAATTTTTATTCAGTTGGCAGTTGATTTAGGATTGTATCCTGTTTATTTAGTCCTTGTTGTCGTTAACGTTTTTGCTCTTGTTTGTAGTCTTTGGTTCTTAAGTGTTTCTCATTATTGCTTCTGATTTGAATTGCAAATGTATATTTCCAAGTTATGTGGTCATTTTGTAACGGTCGCATTTATTAAACCACACCCTCTTTAAAGTCCGTTACAACAAGCTGTGCTATTTATTAGCATATAAAAAACATATAACGGACACTTACAATTGTAATAATTATGGGGGAGCTGTATTAAACAATATTTTAACTTGACTTTTATAATCAACGCCCGTACATACACATACCTACACTCAAATGCAAGCTATCTTTGTATAATAATTTTTGATTCGTAATTTTTTCGCATTTATTTTACCAAAGTGTAATTTTCAAGCTGTTTTTTTTTTTATCAGATTCATGGCATCAGAGAATAAATTATTGGCCGTCTTATGTGAATTGTCAAGGCCTTTTATAAATTTCTTTCGTTATTGTTGAGACTGTTGCTGTTTTTCATTACGATAACTACCACTAGAGTTTTTGTAGCTCTCAACATGTTTGGATTCTGTGCTGGGCACTTTGTAGTCATTGGCATGATCATATGTTAGGCGGTCAGTAACCATATCCACAATATCATATTGAGAAGTTGCGGCTTCGTTAAAGCAATTAACCAAAAATTTTGAATTTTGCTTTAAACACTGACTGATATTTGCTAATATTTCTTCGCTTGGATTTTCTGTTATGTTATGAAGTTTTTCGCGTGATTTTAAGTACAATTTATTGAATTCAGAGTCCAGTTTTTTGGGGGACCTTTAATTTAAAATTTTGGTAAAATATTAATCCAAAATTAATTTTTAAATAAACTACATATGTAAAACCCACAAAAGTTCTATTTCTTCTTTTTCAATTGGTATAGTGGCTTCATTTTCCGTTTTATGATTTTGAGTTATAAAAGTTTCCTTGACTAATTTTGGTCCCATTGTTTCTTTTTATAAATTTTGTTTTCAAACAATAATAATTTTTTTTGTAAAGAAAATATTGTTTGATTTGTTCAAATATATTTTGGATATGTTTGTGTTCGAAATACTTAAATATCAAGGAAGACAAAATTATGAAATTTTGTTAAGGAATTCAAAAACAAGACGATATAATCAAGGCGAATTCATACCAGGTGACCTTAGCATGCTACGTAAGCAACAGCTGATAACTAACCATATGTCAAAATGGTATACGGTTCTGATGGTTCTGAGGAATCTTTTGTGAATTCTTTAATTATTACTTAGAGAATAATTAAATATAAAACGTTTTGAAATTATTTCATTTCAAAAAACACAATTTAAAAAAACAAAATGAAATGTTTGTTTGAATTGTTTACTATAGTGTTGTATTATTAAAATAGTTTACAGTGTTGTATCCGTTTTCAATCAAAGACTGCCTTGTATGAACTCGCCTTGAACAAAACGATATAATTCCACTTTTGAAATTTAGCCTTATTATGAGAGTCGTTGCCGTGGTCGAAGTCTTATGTCCCTATTAAGGTTTTAATTGCAACTCAGTTGAGTTGAAATTAAAACAACTTCTAGGGATGAGTTATATTTTTTGATGTTTTTGCGAACCGCACTATAAAAGAGTTGTAAGCATATATAGGGTGTTTTTTAAGCTGTATGTGACATTAAAATGGTAATAGAAGACAGAAATATGAAATTAAATTCATGGCATTTATTTTTTTCAACATGGTTTCCGACATATGGCCACCTCGGCTACGATTTACAATGTCCATTCGATCAGTCCAATTTTCGACTTCTTCTTCAAATAAATCTGACTTGAATATTGGATGCCAAAGCTTCAAGAGTTTCTGAATTGTCAGCATAAGCCAATGACTAAACATAGCCCCATAAAAAGTTATCCAGAGGCGTTAAAACGCAAGAAAGAGGGGCCAGTTAACAAGGCCAATTCTGGAAATAAAGTTGCCACCAAATTGATTTTGCAATAAATCGATTGTTAAGGGCCCTTATTGCAAGTTGCACCGTCTTGTTGGAACCAAATATCATAAACGTTTAGCTGATTAATTTTTATAAACAAAAATTCAGTCAGCATGGCTCGATAGCGCTTGCCATTCACCCTAACGGCAGCTCCTTGCTCATTTCGAAAGAAAACTTTGGACCGTTGATACCGGCAGCGTGTAAAATGCACCAAATAGTGAATTCTAATGGATGTAATGGAAATCGTTTAACCAGAAATGAGCTACATCCCTAAACACAATTCTCTGATAAAAATGCTCATCTTCGGCATGGTCGTCTCGCTTTAATTCTTGCACGAGCTGTATTATATAGGCACGTAAGCAAGGATCCTTACATAAAATTCTCCACGAAGGAAAAACGTCAAAAATTTGATGACGCCATCTTCAATACTTCGCGCTACAGCAGCAATTTTAACTTCGGCAACATATTTATTTTTTTTTTTCAAAGTAAATTTCCATAACTAGGAAGCGCTGTTATAGCGTCAAACGATTGGTAGTGACTTGCCAAACCTTACTGAACAGAAATGCCAACACATGTTGACATTCTCATCTGTCAAACCATATAGTTATCGCTATCGATAGTTCTCATTCAGCTAAAAAAATACACTATACATGGAATGACAAACTTATTACTTGGCTGTCTGTCCAACATTGACCTCTATGCCGTCACAAAGCTCTTTTTAAAATTGTTATGGTAATAAAATTTGGTATTTATGCTTGATGAGAATAAATATATTATGGCAAATTTTATGACATTATGATTTTAATTGTCCATAGCAGAGAAAGGTCTGATGGCTCTATGTTACGCTTTGAAGTACAATCTCAAAATAATATAAATTAATTCAGTATAGCAACGCATGACACTATTCAGAAAATGGGGTGTATCGAACAATGATGTATCCATCAAATGTAAACTAACACTCCCACAAGCAGCGAATAATTAATGTTTGGAATGAAGGGTTTTAATGCTTATTAAATAACTGTATGTACATATTATTGGTTATATTGAACAAAAATATAACAACATAGTTTTGGTGTTTGTTTAATAAAAATCTTAAGGGACGTTTCGAAAATCGTTAATTTTTAACAGAACTTTAAATATTTTTTTAATCCAAATTTCGATATTTTAATTATTCTTAAGTTCAGTGAATTTAATTTTCAGTAAATTATTTTTATGAAGAAAAGAATTTTACAACCTGAAATTAATAGATATTGGGAATTATTTCTTTTTCATAAGCAACTTTATTATATTCAACATTTTTCATTTTTCGAATTTATTCTATGAGTTAAATTTCAGTTATGTATTTTATAAAGCTTTTTGTAATAGCTCTATTCATTATTGCTTGTTCAACGATTTCGAACGTTAACGTTCGCATAGAAAAATAACATTTAAAACAAAAACAAAATTTTTTATGCAACAGCGTTGAAAAACACCTCGTTCCTCTATTTATAACAACTTACTCATATATTTTCTTTTGCTTTTCCATAAAAGTAGTAATTTTATATCTTATACTCGTATAGAAAAAAAAAATCCAAACAATTTTGAGTAAATTAACAAAACAATTTTTTAAAATATCGAAGAATTAATTTCTATTAGCAATAGCAAACCCCCTAGTCTGCATTTAATCTTTCATTACATTTTATATAAATGCATGTTCTCTAGTTAATATTGTTCATATTTGCATAACTACGAGTATCGATAATGACATTTATGTGAATTCAGATGCAAGAGTATTTAATACACGTATTACGTACATTCACATTATGACTATTAAAACGTTGCAACTGTTGATATCATAAAATTGTAATTATTACATGGATACTGTTTTATAGTTTACAAATACGATCTGCTTGTTTCTTCTTAAACATTATTTAACTCGAAATATTAAAATAGTTTTGCAATATACTCCTTTTGTGAACAACATTTACATTTGTTAAAGATATGAATTCAATGCAAACTAATACCAGGTCAATCAAATTATTAAAAGTCCAGATGAGTTTATAGACGTATTTTTTTAAAATATGGACTCGGCTTGAAATTTGTCGAAGTTTTTTTTTTAACAGCGAAGTAAAAAAATATGTATGTCAAATAAGCTTTGTACAAAATTTCAGATCAACATCCTATTAAATTTGGACAAAAATGGAAATTCAAAATACAGAAATAATAACGCATGTTCCTTTGTATTTTTTTAAATGAAAATATTGAAAGAAAAATAAAAATCAAATTTTAAACGTACAGGGTGTCCGCCGGGAAGGTATACTACTTTGTTTTGCCGCCATTTTGGTAAACATTAGTCTTGACAGTTCATATTTGGCAGTCGTGAAATAGACACGTGCCAAATTTATTATTCGATAAACCAACGTGTTTTAATCGTTAAAACATTTTATCAAACTCAATCATCGATTACTGTGACGATGAGAAAGTTACGTGAAATTTTTGGGAAAAACAACGTGCCAACAAAACGCACTTTTTATCGTGAAGTGAATGATTTCGAAGAAAGAGAGCCTGTTGGTGATAGGCCCAAGCATGGACCACAACGTACTGCCAGATCGGCTGAAAACATTACCGCTGCTCCAGAAAGTTTACAAAACAATCCATCAACCTCCATTCGACGCCGTGCTCAGGAGCTTGGTCTTCAAAGAACAACTTTGGCCACAATTTTGCACAAGGATTTGCATTTGTTTCCATTTAAGATTCAGTTGACAAAAGAGCTTCTTCAACAAGACCATTTACGCCAAAGTAGTATACCTTCCCGGCGGACACGCGTTATTTTGATCAGTGTTCGAAAATCAGCCGAACATTATTTAGCGTACGGTACACATCCAGAAACAATATCTATTTTTTAGTGTTTGTGAATTAGTACACAAACCTTAATATACTTCATAACTATTTTCGATAAAAATAACAAAACTTATGTAGTGTTCTGTTTTTCAGTATAAAACAGTACAATTGAATTGGTTCTGCAGACATATATTATATTTTTCAATGTTCTGTATTTTTTTTTCACATTGATGAATTAATGAGAAACAAAAAATTTTAGCAACGCTCCTCGCTAGCATTGTTGTTGTTGCTTGGAAATTTGCCCGACCACAGCACAAAAAGCCTGTGTATGTATTGTGAATGTGTTTTGTTTTTGTAAAAAATTTTTTTTTTGGCTTTTTGTATTTTTGTTTTCGTTAAAAAAACATGCATATGTATTTGATTTTTGTAAACATTAATGTGGTGAGCCGAACACAACAAAGTTTGTGGTTTATTACGATAAACAGAACGCAATGAAATGTTCTCGTCTTTATATTGAGTTGGCTAAGAACAGAACTCTTATTGTGTACGAAGATCACAAACAGTGAAACCTTTTTTAAGGTATTTACTACACAAACACTATAAGCGTTTATGTTTTCTATTTGGAACACCAAAATACAGTATATACAAGTTATGTATGTTCTTTCCCGTTTTTTTTTTAATATTTCTTCTGCAAGCAAACTATGTACATTAGACCGACTCAAGTTGTATGGAGCCGAAAAAAGTGTTTTAGTTACCCCTCGGTAAATAAAGGTTGTTATGTTTCATGATGATTCCCAAAATATTTTGGTTCTAGCGTTGACCATCCGTGAGCTGGACCATTTTTAAAAAAGGTCTTTTTTTCAGTTTTTCGAATTTTTTTGTACTTTGCTCAAGACGACATAAATAAAATTTGTTATCATCGAAAAGGGTTTTTGAAGCAGCATCCAATGGTATATAAAACTTTACCACTTGCGACCTACTTATTGAGATATTTAACTAAATACATATTTTGGTTTCGGGTTTTCATACAAGAGATAAGAAGAGAAGGTAATGCAAATACCGTATAGATAAAAATAAATCTTTTATGTTCCACGCTGACCTCTCCACACCCGCGCATATTTTGTGGGATGTTGTTTATTGATAGCTTTCCGTTCTCCAGATATACATAAATTAATAATCAGGTATGTGACGGAAATCAATTTGGAAAACGAAACGATCGCCCAAGCTTGGCGTGCTGCAAGTAGAGTCGACATGGACTCCGTTTTTAACCCACACAACTTGTCAAGAGTAGGAACCCCGATTCAAAGCGTGGCCCAGGGCAATACTGAGGCAGCTAGATCAAGCCCGTTACGTTGAGATATTTTATAAAATTGACGAGTTTCACCCGCTATATCTCAGAGAGACCTCGTAGAAGGTAATTCCCGAATAATCCATGTCGTGTTGAATTAAACACTTGGCAATCACATCAATCGTCCAGTGCTTGTAGCTAATTTGGAAACTTTGGTTCTTGACTTTCTCCAGATATGTGTATAGAAAAAAAGGAATACAAAACAACAATAACAAGAGATTTTTTTGTAAGATATAGAGGTAGTCGTTGTTTTGTATATCTCAGCCATCAATTAACCGATCTGAATGAATTTCAATAGCTGTGATAGAAATATATAACAACCAAGTTTCCATCATATCAGAGGTCTTCGGAAATCCCACTTCAACAGGACTCATAAGAATATATATACCTTATAAGGTCTAAGATCAGTTTTGTAGAAATTACAAATTGAATGACAAACTTTTATATACCCGTTTTCACCTGTGGTTAAGGGTATACAAAAGCATAATATAAATAAAAATTTTAACAATTTTTGAGTTTTTTAAATTATGTGTTGCAAAAAGAAAAGGTGCTTTATTAATGGCGCCTTTGATATCTTCACGTTGAAGAGTACAGAGAGGCAACATTTTAATTATTTAATACATTTTTGTAGGAAGTTTTAGCAAAATAACTTTTTTGTTATTTTCTTCAATGTGCAATTACATTTGGAATAACAACTTTGGTTTACTTACGAACTGTGACATTTTGAATATTTAGGAATAAAAACTTAAAAATACTATAATCGCAGAGAAGTGATAATTATATTAGAATAGGAGGAAATTTTAAAAATTACGTTTTAGGTTTATGCTTTCTGTCCAAGGCGAATTCATCCTAAAAGCCCTGCTGGTAACTTTATTCCTTTAGCTTTATAATTGTTGGATGTCAAAATTTGGTTTATTATCTTTGTTCTGTTTTGATTTGTTTCGGTTTTTGACATTGTACAATGATTTTACAAAAACAAATTGCTTGTGGTTTTTGTACGAGTTGTACTTGTTGTACTACCGAGATTACCTGGAATGAATTCGCCTTGTTTCTGTCTTAAAAAATTAAAAAAAAAAAATTAAAAAAATTGAATTAAGCAAAAATGGGTTAATTTCTTAAAAAATGTGGCTAAAAACTTTATTTTTATATAAAAACACATTCAAATTCAATAGCAAAATAATAATAGCTCATTAAAAATTGTTTACAATGAAATTGTATATTGAAATCAATCTGTTACATACACTCTAAACCAGTTTTGCTGAAAATTAGGTCAATATTAGTAGGCAACACTTTACACAACTCCTTTTTATAAACATTTTGTTGAATTTTACACAAAATATGTTTAACATTGAACAAAAAATGTCCACTTCTTTTAAACACATTGTGTCTAGTTTTCTCCCTTTTTACATATGTAAATATATATATTGAATTTTAATCATGTTTCCTTCAATAAAAATACATAATTTTTTATTCTAATGTGTATTTGTGTTTAATTATATTTATAAAACTTTACTGAATTTTCAGTGATTTGTTATTAAAAATTAATTTAATAAATTTAAAGTTTTTTAATGAAATTTTTTTAAAATATTTAAGAGAATGAAACTGTTATCCTCTTTTAATGGTGAACAGTTTGTATTTTAAACCTATTTCTAGGTACTAAAGTTAATATTGTCAGCTTAAATTTAAATAAAAATAAATAATTTAATTCAAATAAACTGAACAGAGTTTGCTCCTATTCACTAAAAAATTAATAAAAATTCTTATTACAGTTCCTTGACCATTAAATTTAGCTTGTGCATTAAAGAATTAATTTTTCTTAAATTATTTATATGAAGCTCTTTGCCTCTCATTTGCGAAGGATAAAATCTAAAAAAATATCGCGTTAGGAATTCAAAAGTTTGAGATATATCTTTCGGGTAGACGATGTTAGACGATAGTCGCAAAGCAATTGTAAAACAAGGTCCAACAAATTAAAATTATCTGCGACTGAGGTAATCTCTTTTTCAAACCAAATATAGGCTGTGGATTCTTCTATTGACGTTTCTACATATATTTAAAGTATATAAATAAACAAATTTGAAATTATTATAGGCGCGGAATTCTGTTGATAATGGTACTTACCAACAATAGTTACCAATGGGGTTAATTCATGTTTTTTACACCCTTTCCAGTAAAATAATAAGAATTTACTGAACACCTTAGCTGAGTATGAGACTCCAAGTTTTGTCTGCGCACTTTAGAAGTATGATACCGTGTGAAATGCACTGCGTAAGAATTATAAGTATTAAAATATTTTCCGCATTTCGAATACAAACACTTAAATGCATTGCGTTTTTCATATTTATGTGTGTACAAATGCAAATGATATGTTTTTGAACTTTGAATCTTTTTTTCAAAAATTAGGCACACTAACATTTTTTTATGTAAACAATAGTTTCTTTTTAATTTTTATTATGTATCTTAAGTTTATCGCTCAATGGAAATCCAATTATTTATATTTTTTAATTCTTAAACCACAACGAAATTTAATTTTTTCTTCAGACAAAATATGACGCCATGTGCTATTGCAATTAAGCTCTTGAATGCTTCTTCTTCATTAAAAAGCCTCTATAATATATAAATTGTAGTTTTTTTGGACAGATGTTCTAAATATTAAACATTTTCATTTGATTTAGACATATTTGACATATTTTTAAACACAGTTTGTTTAAAAATTAACAATTTTAATATAAAATTAGTATTGTTGCTTAAAATTAGACAAATTATGTTTCTTTTTTGCACGTTTATCTGTTTTAACAATAAAATTGATGCAAATTTCGACAACAAGAATTTTTCAACAGGAATTTACACAAAATATGATCGTTAATTCGCGACAAAGTTTTAGAGTGTAAGAATAAACGTAATTTAAATATTTTAGAATTAGAAAAATTAAATCATCGACAAATTCGATGTCTTAATTGTTCATCTCATAGGAATCACTTGTGGCTATTATTTTTGAATATTTTGAAGGAAAAATATAATCAAGTTAAAGATTTTTCAATTCGTAAAGTTAAAAAATATATTAAGCAGACCTCAATGGCAGTCTGCAGAGTAAAACACTTTTTAATTTAATTTATTGAAAATTACTAATTTGATTTCCATTTATTGCGATAAAATTTAAGATAAAATTTAATTAACTTAAAATATATCAAACTTTAATTGATTGCAAAAATTAAATTGATTTATTTATTCAAACACGATGGTGCCGGGGCTAAGACTGCCCGACCAGTTGCTGCCTTCCAACTTTATAGCCAGGCAGTGTCGTTAGCTATCATGGCAATATTTACCCAACGTTTTAAGTCCAAATCTACAATAAGAAATAAAAGATAAAAAATGTGTTATTGTTATGGTAAAAATATGTCCCTAGTTCATAAAATCGCATTGACGGTTGCTAAATGTAACCTATTTCACAAAATTCCTGTTAACGATGTTCACTTGGCTAAATACCCTCTCTACTTCAGCATTAGATCATGGAAGTGAGAGCAACTTTATAGTTAATTCTGAAGTGTTTAAAAGTTTTTTGTTTCCGGCTGCATCTTTATATTGAAAAAATTTCGATCAGAAAAAACAGTGTTGTTTGTGTTAATCCATTTTTTAAATTTAATATTGCAATGGATTTAATATTGGAATGGTTCCTTTATTTTGAAAGATGTTTCATCATCATCGTTTATAGCGATTTTCAACATTTATAAAAGTTGTGATTAAGGCCCTAATTGTGTAAAACGCAACAACAATGTCAAAAATATTTTATAATTTTGTTGTTGCTTTCTTTATTGTTGCTGTTTATCTATTTGCGAACATGTAAGTTATGCAAACGAAATCTTCGTTAAGGCTAGATTACACTATTATACGTTGTATTAATACATGTGAATGCAATGTGTCACAAGTATTACGAAAAAAGTTTGACATCCCATACGACTTAATCGTTTTTTGAAAAATTTCTAAACGCTAATACTTTTCATTTGATCAGGGTGGCATTTTAACAAAAGCATGTTCATGTGTGATAGTGTGACTACAAACTGTAATGTTACATAAGATTTTTTAACAGTCACAACAAAACTCATTAGATTTCCATCTCACAAAGTATTATGGAATACGTAAGGCTTGTGAGATAGTGTAATCTAGCCTTTAGAAATCGATGTACAGACTTTTAATATTGCCACTGCGAGGAAACTTTATATATTTTTTAAGTAAAATAACTACTCATTTGACCATATTTTTTGAAGTTTTTTGTAATGGGTTAATCTTCGGACGTACAAAAGTTACTTAAGTGTAAATACATTTCTACTACATGTTTACAATTTTAATTTATTAGGTTGCTACATATTTGAAGAGATTTGAGTATAAATTTATTCCCATAAATATATTAAAATAATGCTACTGCAATACTTATCCCTGTAAAATTTTTAAAACACATCTTAAAATTGCTCAAATATTTTTCAACAGTTCTCAAAATTATATTGTTTAAAAAATTGCTGAATATTTTCAGGGTACATTTTACGGTTATTAATGGTGGTGGTACTGTCGTAAACGTCACGTTGACACCTTGTGTTGGTTTAAATAACTGCAAATGTTGCATATGCAATTTTTACTCATACACTCTCATAAATATATTCAATAACATAATATTATGCAAATATTTGCAATAATTTCATTGCTGCAATTGTTTATGCAACAGCAAATATACCAATAAACATTTTTTAATAGGTTGGAAAAATATATAAAAGTACCTTTATCAAATTTGTATTTAAGTATAAATTTAAAAATGCGTTAATGAATAATAAAAATTAACTGCATTGGATTTAAATTTTTATAATTTACTAGTTTATTATTTTCTAATTGTTTTGTTTTTATAATTTAGGTTTATTTTGGTTGAGGTAAGTATAGTAGCAACGAAAATATATAGATGCCGGACAGAAAATCACCACCCCAAAGCGCTATATAACATTCACAATACTTTGAAACCAAATTAGCAATAACATTAGTAAGCTGTTAAAAACAATAAATTAGTTTTTCATGGAATACGTTTAACTTTAATTTCATTTAATTTTTGGTAAAAAATTGTGGAGACTAATGCCCAATTTTCAGGATAGTATTTAAATCTATATTATGTTAATTTTCATAAAAACTTAAATCGTATTTAATTACCGATTGATTTTTTGAGTTTTATATGAAAAGTTTTATTTAATTAAGATAAAGTATGGTAGCACTACTAAATACAAAAAAATATCATAAAAAAGTGTAGTTATTTACACGGTGGTCTCAAAAAACAGCTGGTTGTTATTACTTTGTCTGTTATTTTTGTATTGTTGTGATATTGAGGTCACCTTGTTAAGTTAATCCAATGGAAACTTAAGTTGAATTTAAATGTACCACATCGGTGACTTAAGTTTCATTTATGTAAGTGTTTAGTGAAGAAGAGAATTTTGTATTTAAAACGATTTTAAACATAAAAGTGTTTTAATGTCAATCCTGAATATTGGCCATAAGTTTTAGTAAATTTTTTAATTTACTTAAAACCTAAATTTTATACTTTTTAGTAATAAAAAAAAATGTTTTTTATTTTGCAGTTTAAGTGCACTGGAGACTATTAGATAAGCACATCAATCACATAGTTGTATGCGTGCAGTACATACGTTGTCGCCAATGCTAGATGAAAATCAAAAAGTTTTTATTTTTTTATTTTATGGCTGATTATTTGATAGTCTCCTGTTGTGATTGACAAACAACTTTTATTTGCTTTGTGTTTGTTGTCATGAAAAATATAAATATTTGGTTTTTTTTACAAAATACAATTGTTGGCTGTCGTGTTTATTTGTATGCCTCTGTTAAAGCCTGAAATAAACGACGCTAACACATATGCACTGCTTGATGGGCTTATTTGATAGTCTCCAGGGCTATGATATTATGCACTTTCTACTTTAAGTACCACTTACCTTTACTACTCTTAAAATCAGGAAATACTACGCTCTTTTAAAACAAATTATTTGAAAATCTCCGTCTATTAAAACTGCATTTTATTTCAATTTCCGAACATGACCGTTTCTAATATAAAAATCGCATTTTTTTCCTTAACAAAAAAAAAGAAAAAAAAAAAAAAGAGTCATCGAATACTTCTTCGATTTGAAAGCAATTTTATTTCTAATTCTTTAAGTCGATACTGAATGAATCGAAAATATTATTCAGTGTTGTAAAGCATTTATATGAGTGTTCACAACACTGAAGAATTAATTTCGATTCGTTCAGTATCGACTGAAAGAAATATAAATAAAATGGCCTTCGAATCGAAAAAGTATTCGATCACGACTGCCAACAATAAACAACGCTGCTTAAACGCGAAAAAAAACATTGTTTCATGAACCCTTTTTGAATTTTGAGCTATTTTAAACTATTAATTTGTAATAACGTCAATACAAAAAAAAAAAAAAAAAATTTTTATTATACCAAGAATTTGTTGTTTGTGGCATGTTGACACTTGTATTTTATTTTGCCAAAAAACGCTTAGAAGTATAAAAGCATCTGTTTTAATAAATGCACAATTGAACAGCGGAAGTTTCCATGACAAGATTGTTAGCTTGTGTAAATGAATTTTCATAAAATGTTTTGATAATTCATATGCCTGGGGGTAAAAGTGCGCAGTTTGCATAGATTGTGATACTTTTAAGTAATTTCACGAATGATTGTTTTTAAATAAGGTTTTACATTCAAACAATTGACTGTGTTACTTACCTACACTATACTAGGGTGTTAAATTTATCGGCTTTTTTTGTTCGATTAAACGATTAATCTATTTTTGGCATTTTTGACTTATCAATTAATCGAATAATTCATAATCCAGAAATTTTATAAATTAAGAGATTTTGTTTCGATAATTTTAGAAAAAATTGGTACTTTAGTAAATAAACATTAATAACAAGTCGTCCCCTTAATAAAACAATAGTGTATACGCATGTACAACATTATTTTTTTATTGGATAATAAGAATCTTCATAACTGATTCTAAATGTGGTCAAAATTTGCTGAAATTCTACTTCCACAAAGTTGGTAAAAAGTTAAATTGAAATATTTTTGTATAATTGCGTGTTTGAAATTTTTCATTAATAATTGTGTAAGTGCAGGTATGGTGTTTTAATTAGTTGTTACTCTAAATATAATTTCAAAGAAAAGTAGGGTATAAAAAGCATACACTATTTTTATTATTCACTATTTTTATTATTTTATAACAAAATAAAATCGAAAAATTACGTATATTGATATACACAATTTTTTAATAATATATTTGGTGTAAAATATTCAAATAAAATAGTGTATACCATACAAAATAAAATAGTGTATTATGATTTTCATACATATTATAAAACAAATAAAATAGCCTAAGTGACATCATGGTACTTTGAATCCCATTTATTTGCAATTAAAGCACTTGTAAATTAATGAAATATTCTCTAATAGTAGCCTGATTATTCCATCACATATTTGAATGACCACAACTCAAAAACATCGATTATTTTCTGAGATATTAGTGTTTTCCCATATGTCTAATAACTCAAAAATTTTAAACTCCATTATCTCGAAATGGCAAAAAAATGATACACTATTATTTTATTAAGGGGATGGTTAGGTTAGGTTAGAGTGGCCGGTCGCAAAGACCTCGCATAGACCAAATAGGTCCCTAGCGTTACCAAGTTGCACGATAACCCGCAGAAATAAGAAAGGTCATTCTGATGTGATGGTACTCAGAGTACCCCACACTCTCTTGACGAACGCCAGGAGTCTCATTAACCCAATTCCAGAGATTTCCCCGAGATTTTGGAAGTAATGATCTCCCAGACAGTTCGCCCTGGAGCGCACGAGTGTCGGACAGTAGCAGAGTATATGCTCCACTGTCTCCTTTTCCGCTGGTACCCCACAGAATCTACAATTGTCACTATTCAGCCGCCCGCCCTCTTGGCGTATACCGCAGTCCAACAGTGACCCGTTATAAAACCTACCAGAAGTCTACAATCACTTCTCGATAGTGACAGAAGTATTTTCGTCGACTCCGGATCATAGGATCCCCACATTACCTTGGAAACCCTGCACGTTTCGGTGTTTTCCCAAATTGCCTCTGATCTCCTCCGTATAGCAGAGTCCGTATCTCTCCTAATATTCCGAATTGGAGCCGGGATGGCCATCACCCTATCGAATGGTAACTGGACCCCCCGTTTTGCCAATTCGTCCGCCGCCTCGTTGCCCTCTATGCCCTGGTGCCCGCGAACCCAGTAGATGTGCACCCTCCTATTGGTACAGAGTCTATCTATCGAGTCCCTACACTTCTGGACGCTGAGTTCGGCGAGTCTCTGCACGCCCATTAGCATCTTCCGGTACGATATCTTCCTCAAGGCCGTCCACCACACAAGTATCTCGTAGAGTAAGATTGGTCTTGCAACCGCCGTGTAGACCCAATGTGTAAGAGCAGGGGTTAGACCCCACGTTTTGCCCAGCATTTTCTTACATGCGTAGAGCGCATTCGTTGCCTTTTTCACCCTTTCTTCCACATTCAATCTCCACGATAGTTTGCTATCCAGTATTACTCCCAGGTACTTTGTGTGGTGCTTAAGTTCCAGGGTAGTACCCCCTAGTTTAGGCTTCCTCCATGGGCCAATTTTGTACCTATTCGTAAATAGGATTAGGTCCGTCTTCTCGGGACTTACTCCCAGTCCTACTCCGGCCGCCCACTGGCTTACCAACGCCAATGTAGCCTCCATTACAGAACTAATAGTATTCAGATCCTTGCCAGCAACTATTACCGCCACGTCATCTGCGTATGCAGTTATCTTTGCTGCCCCGTCCTGAAGTCCATTGAGAAGTTCGTTGACGACAAGCGTCCAAAGCATTGGTGAGAGCACCCCTCCCTGGGGAGTTCCCCGGTGTGCTCACCTCGTTATCCTAGCGTTACCCCACGCCGCAGATATAGTTCTGCACCTTAGCAGGTTACCGATCCAGTTTTTAGCGTGTGGGTGTGCCCCCGTACGCGACAAGCTAGCCAAAATTGCCTCTGTGGACACATTATTGAAAGCTCCCGCGATATCCAGGAACACGCCCATAGCGAAATCCTTGTATCCCAGGGTCTTCTCAATCAGTGAGACAACTGAATGGAGCGCCGTCTCAGTTGATTTGCCCCTCGTGTAAGCGTGCTGATTTACAGAGAGAATAGTCGGCCCCATGTTACCCTTGACATGATAGTCCAAAATTCTCTCCAGCGTTTTCAACAGGAATGATGTGAGACTAATAGGTCTGAAATCTTTCGGGTACATGTGATTGCTCTTACCCGATTTCGGTAAAAATACAATCTTAGATATCCTCCAAGATTTCGGCACATAGTTTATCCTCAGACATCCCTTAAAGATTTTTACCAGCCATGGTATTATCCGTTGTCTACCCCGCTGTAGATGCACCGGGATGATTCCGTCAAGACCAGGCGACTTGTATGGCTGGAACGAGTCAATGGCCCATTCCACCCCCTCGTAAGAGATAATGTCGTTATCACCATTTGATACAAAGAAAATTTCGTCCGTTGGAATAGGAACCTCAGAACAGACTGGAAAGTGTGTATCAACGAGTACATCCAGCGTCTCCATGCTGCTCTTTGTCCATTCTCCGTTATCCCTACAAACTGTACTTGGCATTACTGGACTGCCCACTAGCAGCCTCCGCAGTCTTGCCGTTTCAGCCGTCTCTTCTATGTTATCGCAGAAACTCTTCCACGAAGTTCGTTTGGCTCTTCGCACGTCGCGCTTATACACCCTAAGAGCGTCCCTATACTCCCCCCAGCATTCAGACCGGTCGACAATTTTCGCCAGTTTGAATAGCTCACGAATTTCGCGTCTTCCACAGTCCAGCTGTTTATTCCACCAAGGTGGTCTGGACTTACGCCTAACTCGTGTGGGAGGACACGACTAATAAGGATCTAATAACGCCCGATGTCAATGTGTCTATGGCAGACTCTATGTCCTCCGAACTAGCCAGTGTTCCCGAGTGACCTAGGTCCCTATTAAGAAGTAAAGAGTATTTGGCCCAATCTGTATTTCTTGGGTTCCTAAACACTGTTTCAGTAGGTACATTGTAATTTAACACAAAGGATATATAGGAGTGATCAGAGAAGGATGGCTGCGTAAGCACCTTCCAATCATCTATCACTGTTTTATAATCCGTATAAAGCGTCACATCAAGCACATTTTCCGACGTGGGACCCTTATACGTTGGGACCTCACCTCGATTCGCAATTTGTATATTATTCTGTAATATAAAAGAAATAAGATCCTCACCTCTATTGTTGATGTCTTTACTGTCCCATATTGTGTGATGAGCGTTAGCATCCGTGCCCACCACCAGATTTTGCTTCCTTCTACAAGCTTCTTCGACTAGTCTTTGGAGTTCTACTGGGGGGGCATCTCTGTCGTGTGGCATATTTATTAAGGGGACGAAGTATTTCAATATTTTATTAACAAAAAAAAAAAAAAACAAACGTAACAATTTATACTAATTGATAAAACATTTACAACGATAAAAAATAAAACATTTGTTGAGATCATATAAATTTTTATGTACAAACAATTAAAAAGAAGTTTTAAAATAATCTTTTAAAAATAAAATGTTGCTTAAATGTTTTGCTTTACTTGGAAGCCACACGATCAAGTTTAGTCGTTTCCTTTTTTTTTTGCTATACTCTCTCACTTTTTTTACTAACGCAGTCACATTTTTTAAATTGACCACGCGATTGCTCTCAGTTTTACCATTCCATTTGTTTGCCAATTTTACGTTCCATTTAACAACAAATTGAGTGCAGCCTGTGACACAGCTGTCAATTCAAACATGTTTTGACAGGCAGTTTTTGTGAACAACTTGAAAGTGATTTATTGAACGTGTGGCTCCCGGGTTAAAAATATTTTTTTTGCATTTGTTTCAATAATAAGTAAAAACTAACGGATTACTGCATTATTTCAGTAATCAGTAAAAATTTACCGGTTACTGAAAATTTTTTAAGTAAGTAGAACGCACATGTATGTGAATTACTCACTAAATATGACAGTTTTTTTTAATTCCAACGCACACATAGATTTAATTTGTTTATTTGGCTTAAAACAAAAAATTATACTTTTGACAGAAAAACAATGTATGTATTATTATTCGATTAATCGGCATAAAATCTTCGATTAATCTTTTAATCGAAATCAGCAATTTTAAATTAATCGAACAATTAATCATCTAAAATTGTGCGATTAATCGAACAAGAATTAATCGACTGAATACCCTACACTATACCCTGCCAGCAAAATACTACGACGTTATCTGAATCAGACATTTCTTGCGAATGGCTGACTTCATTCTTAGAGACTTGGTTCAGGTTTCTGTCAGACATTGAATATACATATGTATGTATTATTTGGCCGCTTTCTGACCGATTTCACATGGATATATCGGGGGAATTTATGTACCGATATGTTTTATAGATTTCTGATTGTTATGTGTGTTTTTTTTATTATTACATTTCTCATAAGTGGAAAATATTTTTATTTACGTATTTAAGTGTTAAGATAGAGATTTAAATACTGGTACGTTTGTATGTATGTATGTAGATCACGGATAAAAATCATGGTACAGTTGTACTTTTTTGGCACATTTTAGACCTTGTTGGTACGGTGTTACTGCTGCGGCTTACTTGGCGTAAAGACGGTACTTAAAGTAAATTTCTGACAGAAATCTGAACGAAGTCTCTAAGACTGAAGCCAGACATTTGCAAGAAATTTCTGATTCAGCAACGTCGGATTATTTGGCTTGCTGGGTAATTTGTAACCGTGAAAATATTTGAAAAATGTTTCGTGCGTTATAGAGTCATGTTGTTCATTGAAGTTGTTGTTACTATTGAATATCAAATGAATTTAACACAATTTTTTTTTGCTTTTATTATTTATTTTACATTTTCATTTAAAGCTTCCCTATTGTTATAGGGGTTTTTTTTATGAGAGAAATCGAATCAACTCAAATGCAAAAATATTCTCGTGAAATGAATGGCTCAGTCGACTTAAATAATAAAATGCCATCAACACTTGAAAAAGTCATGTGTATTTTCGACTCTGTAAATGTCGATATATGTTTGTACAAATGTATTTCTATAAAAATATGTATATAAAGGTAAATTACTTTTCAGTGGAAAAAAAGTCAAATACAGAATTAAAGTTAAGGCGGTTTCAGTCTATTTTTAAGTATTGCCGAATTCTTTGAATTGTTTGAAAGTTGAGATAAAAAGAATATTTCTAAATAATTTAATTAAAGTAGAGAAAATTTAGTTCTGTGTTTTTATAATGAAATTTACAAAGTCATCTGCTTGAAATTTTAAGTTGCCTATAATATGAAATAAGAACAAGTAAGAGTGCAATATTCGGCTGTGCCGAATCTTTGATACCCTCCACCGTCATTTCGAATATTTCAGGAGTGGGTTCTATATGATATCTAAATATTATTATTTAATCTTTATAAAAAAGGACGTTTCGGTTTAGATAAGAAATTTCAATACAGCAGTGTAATAAGTTTTAGCTCTAATAGCCCCGGTAGGCTAGCTGGTAGTGAGCCAGTCTATCAGTACCGGGGTTGCGGGTTCGATTCCCGCCAGAGACTCTGGTCACCTGCAGACAAGCGAAAAGCTTCGCGGGATTTAGTGTAGGAATAATAATAAAAAAAAAAAAAAAAAAAGAAGGCTGCTTAATATGGGAGCTAAGGTAAATTATGGACCGAATATCACAAAATTGCATAACATTTTCTATGGCCATATGAAGCTAAGCTGGAACAAATTTTACCGCAATATCTATATCTGCTACGGTTTTAGGCGTATTTAGTTAATTTCCCAAAGTGGGCTTTATATGGGGCATATGGTAGATTATGGACCAATCTTCACGAAATTTACCAGTGTGATTTCTTGTCCTATATAACTGTGACGTGCTAAATTTTATTATGATATTATTATTTGTTACGGTTTTAGGTGTACTAAACTGTTTTCCGGGAGTAGGATTTATATGGGGCATAGGGTTAATTATAGAATGATCTTCATGAGATTAAACACTATGATTTCCAATCATTTAAAACGA
Organism: Pollenia amentaria; assembly: GCA_943735925.1. Lineage (NCBI taxonomy): Eukaryota > Metazoa > Arthropoda > Insecta > Diptera > Polleniidae > Pollenia > Pollenia amentaria. The sequence goes on along the minus strand of OX031008.1, from coordinate 188,260,751 downwards.
GTTTTTGCATTTTCATTTTATATCTTTCCGTGCATTATTCCACCATTAATGTTAGTTTTTATAACAAAATTATCAATTTTTTAAGGTGGTGGTTTCACATTTTGATTCAAAACTCTGATCCAACTGAACCGATTTTGCGTAGGGTAACTACAAGCAATTTAACACCCAGTTTGTTACTTTTTTTTTGAGTCTTTCGAAAGTGAGCGTGTTTTCAACAGACGGACATGTGTAAATCGACTTAGAATTACTCAAGGTGCCAGAATATATATACTTATGAGGAGTTTAGATGTATAAGAAAAAAGTTTTACACGGAATGACAAACTTAGTATACATATACTCTCATTCATGGTGGAAGGTATAAAAACAATCAATTTTATTTTAGGATTTTTGTGAAACAATAGACTCTTTTTTAATTCAATGACTTTTTTAAGTTTTCTTTACTAAAATATTCATCCTTAACGTGGTTGGCGTAAGCGTTTTTAGACGAAAATTTTTACATTTTTACGAACGTTTTTGCAGCAAACACAGAAACCACGATAACCATTTTTTTAATAGATTTATAAACAGTGTTGTATTTATTGTCGTTTTTGCTAACCACGATACCGTTTTTAAAAAAATTAACTTTTGTCATAAAAGAGCCAACTACAATAAGGGTGAATATGTCGTCTTTTAAATCCAGAAACGAATCGAGCAATCTTTTGAAACTTTAAAAAAGAGAGTATTATTTAGTGATTTTTTTATATTTTTAACAAGAAAGTAGAGTCAAGCCCCAGTCGTTAATACCCTAGTACTTATAGAAACCTTTGGAGAGCGTACCCTTATTGGGGCCCATAGGCAAACATCGACCAGGCAAAACAAAATTATGTAATTTTTAATATGAAAGTGTGAATTAAGTACAAAAATTTACCGTGACATAATAGCTATTATTAAGGTTATCGTCGCCAAATTTTATATCAATACTAACTTTTATAAGAAAGTTATGTCATTAAAAGCTATTTCGAATAAATTAAATATGGTTATATATGGACCCATCCCGAAAAAAATTTGTAAGATGATTTGAAGTGAAATATTCTTTCTCTAAGTTAAAATGCTATATTACGAAAGTAAGTTTCTATATACACTACTAGCTGACCCGGTCCGCGTTGCTGGCCCTAAGCAAACATTAGTGTTGTATTACCAGACGACTTAAATTGATCTTTAAACGAAATTTATGGCCTTTAAATAAAAATCCATGAAATACCTATCATAAAGTTTTTCTTACGAAAAAAGTGGGCGTAAAAGTGGGCGGGGCAAAATTTTCTTTCCGTAAAAACCTAAGCTGGACCATGGCGATCATTTTAAAGAAAAAATCGTCCAAATCGGTTAAGCCGTTCTCCAGTTATGCGCTTAATAGAAAAAGTGGGCGTAAATGTAGGCGTGGTAAATTTTACTTTCGATGAAAACTTAAAGTTGATTAATACGAATTTTGAAAGAAAAATAAGTCAACTCGATGGAGCCGTTTTCTGATTTTAGGTAAATCGAAAAAAGTGGGCGCAAAAGTGGGCGGGGCAAAATTTTCTTTCCGTAAAAACCTAAGTTGGACCATGGCGATAATTTCAAAGAAAAAATCGTTCAAATCGGTCAAGCCGTTCTCAAGTTATGGATTTTGCCACGCCCCTCCGCCCCCAGGCCATTAATTTAAATAATAACTATCCTATCATCTAAGTTGGACCAAATTACATATATATGCCAATTTTCATGAATATCAGTTGACTCGTTTTTGAGTTTATTCGAAACATACACAGTGACACGGATTTTTTATATATTAAGATAAAAACGTCGATTACGTTTGTTGCTAGACCAAATGAAACGTCGATTACGTTCCGTGGGGTATGGACTGTAGTTAGACTGGGTTTGTTGGATAAATCTCCAAATATCTACCAAGTATATAAACAGCTTATTGATACTTCCACTAAAAATGTCGAGAACGTCTTATGATGAATGTACTGTATCGGTTACTTCAATAAAAGGAGCCAGGAATAATTTTCAAACCGCTAGAGAACTTGGTAATATTCCCCAAGATAATTTAGGAAAAAACAAAGGAAATTAGACATTAGACGTTGTAAAACGTATTTATTAATTTTGTACGTCTTGGTCCTTGAGGCAAGGTTAACGTGAACAGCCAGCCAGTCGAATGGACGAACAACATTTTATCGACTCAGAAGGGGATTCTTTTCGATATACGAAAGGGTGGATGTATCACCAATATTTTTCAAGTTTAAAAAGAGAAAACTTGAGTGTGTTTTGCAAGAAAATTTGCCTTATTAACAAAAATAGTAAAGTAAGTTAATGTATTCATGCGGAAGTTGTTGCCAAACTAGCCCGACAGGGTCATGACCCTCATGAAATAATTCAAATAATAAGAATTAGCATCAAAATTTTGAGTTTAACAAAAATATGGAAATTATAAGCATCCAAACTAGTATTTCGAATTATAATTTTTAAATAGATACCGAAAATTTTGTTTAATTGCCGGGCTTATTTAACCGAATAAGCCCTTTTATAATTTGAAATCGCACCTCACTTAAACACATTTCTAAAAACCACTAAGTGTTCTTCATATTCATGCAAAATGTAAATATGTACAAACTCAATCAAAAATATTTTTCGTCCAAAAAAACTACAAATAGATTCATTACTTTTTAATTGTTTATGCAATATATATATATATTCATTATTTAAAAAGTAAAATAAAACCTCCTCCATTTGTTTATTAATATTTTTTCGCCCAACTTCATACATTTATGTTGCTATCAAATTGAATCTCTTGCATAAATTTTTTCCATTTCAAATTCAAGTATTTTCTAAAGGGCATTTGAAAACTAGAAAAACGAATTTTGCATAAATTTTCAATAAATTCAATTTCAATTTCTACGTCACTTTATTGCACTAACTTAATTGTACAAAAATTTTTTTTTTTATTAGCCACTACATATTTTTTATAGCAACCACTTCTGCATTTGAAAAAGAAGCAGAGAAAAAAGAAAAATAAAAAATAAACTAGAGATATGGCTGGAATATTCCTCAAATTACATTTGAACTACAAATCACAATAACGTGTGATATTGCATAAAAAAGGTTTTATACCGAAAAATAAAATTTATTTGTTGTTATGTCGGCAAATGGATAGTTTGTGTTAAAGTCGTTGCGATGAATGTGGTGCAAAACAAATGGAGAGTTTTGCGGCGATACAAAAAACAAATAAATTTTCTTCAATTCCTGGGAAACAAAAGTCACAATAAAAGAGGTGAGGGTATTATTCGTTTGTGCAAATGTGTGCAATACTAAAAGTTATTGGTTGTACAACTACTTTTTAGTAAAGAGATATACTTGGAATTTTTTTCCCAAGTAGCGATGTCCTTCCGTCCGGGCAGCTGTCTGTATCTCCATGTAAACCTTGTAGACAGCTTATGTTGGCATTTACAATAAGACTGTTGGCTACCAGGCCACTACTAGGTGAATGGCAAAATGATGGCGCACGAACTCGCGAGAGGAAGGCTCGAACCTGGACTTAGAGGCATGGGAGGGAGGTTAAAATATTCTTTTGCAACCTTAATAATTTTTTTTAAAACTCGGTTCATATTTGACCCTAGCTCTAATACAAATACCACTCACGAAAATAACTGTTAATACCATAACTTCCGTATAAATTTTGCTATTGATATAAAATTTTGATAAACTTAAAAATAGTTACCATGTTAGCGAAATAGTTTACTGGTAGGTCCAGAACTGACCAATAAAAATCCTTAAGATGATGAAAACTTTTAGATGTTGAATTCTATGTAATATTCCGCATAAATAACTCTTATATGAACTTTCACCTCATTAACTAATTTTGTCTTGCTGGGTCCATGATTGATCATGGGCCCCACATAGGGTACACTCTCAAAAATATCTGTGGTTTTCATGGCAAACCGCGTATGTCTTAAAATTCAAGTTTTTAGTAGTGCCGAAAACCAATTCTAGATCAAACTATGGGCTAGGTATTAAACTTCTTGAACTTGGTAATTACAGTAAACCATCGGGATTGGTTCAACTTTTTTTTAGAAATTTTTACAGCCATGTAAAGAGCGTTTTTAATTAGTCAATATGGCATCAACAATTAAAAATTGAAAAAATGGACATATGCGGTTGTCCATGAAAACCACAGATATGGCCAGTATATACCCATTTTCGGGAGTGTACCCTTAATCGACTATAAATTCTTGCTTCGTTTTTTTTTTATAGAATATTTAAAGTAAGTGAGATTTCAAAAAATCACTAAAACCAATTTAATTAAACTCACTTTAAAATGTGATTATTTTTTATAATTCATAATATTTACTTACTGCCATTTTCTTATAAAGCTTTAACCATGGAAAATTTCCCAGTTTATTTTTTCTAAGCAAAACTTCATAATAAAACAGCTTTACTTTATTCAAATTATTAAAGTTGTTTTTCATTCACTGTCCTTTTTTTACTTTACTTTATAACTACGAAACAAAGTTTGCAAGCAAAACGGTGCATGAATAATCAAATTCAGTCAAGTTGCAATAACAAGATTTTTCATCTTTCATAATTTCATATTTTTACTGTTGAACTATACATCATCTAAAAGTATAAAATAACTTAAAGAGTTTTAAAAATTACTTTTTTCATAGTTTTTTGTGAGTTCTAATATAAGTGATGAGTTATTATTACTTTTCTTTTGCTCAAACAACATAAAGAACATCTTAGGTAAATGATGTTACCGAAAATATATCAAATGTAAATATTTACATACATATATACACTTTTTTTAACCCTGGAAAGTCTATTTCTGGCAGGAGATATTGAACAGGGATTTAATAAGTTTGGAATAATGAGATACATAAAAGTATAAACATTGTACAAACACTTCTGGAAAGTATGAAAATATGAAACGATCTAGCAATCTCTGAAATACAGGGAAGAATAAACTAGATCAGGTATTCGCTTGGCATACCTTTCATACATAAGTTCCACGAAACAAGTGTTTCGTCGTTTTTGCGACCACACACAGAAAGCTGGAGGACAAAATAATCACATGAACGTTTCGCGGAAAACGGTTAATTTAATGTTTAAAATATATTTCTGAAATATTCTTATAACCCAGCAACAATTTTTTTTTAAGTTTTGGTAATATGTGGTACTCCAAGTTTTAAGCTGATTATGTTTTTAGACGATGAAAGAATAAGAATGAGCCAAAAAAGAAAAAAAGTATGCCCTTTTTTTGGCGGGAAAAAAAAGTTTTTTTTTCAAAAAGAAAATAATTTATTCCTTCAAAGGCATTTAAATTTCTTAACAGAGATGTAGAAAATTCATTACGTATTCAACTATGAGTGAGATTTAAAATTGTATTTGACATATCGCACTGGTTCCTCTCACTGATAGGATATGTAATACAATTGCACCAAATTTGGTGCAAATTTGGTACAATTCATTCTTTTTGGTACAATTTAAGAAAAAAAAAAGAAATACCCACGAAGTTTATCATTTCTGTGAAGTGGATTATCTCCCTTTTCTTTTTTTTATTAATAATTACATTTTTAATTAAATATCTCCAGCCCTCACCGGAAGTACCGAAAATTGCATTAATGTTAATTTATGTTTATGATGTTAAAATTAAATATTAAGTTCATAGTAATAATGGAACGGGTATTACGCGTTTGAGCTGATGTGTTTAATACTAAAAAAAATATTGGTCCTAGACCCAAATTTTGGTATACCGATCGACTCAATATCACTTTTGAGTCGATTTAACCATGTCCCTCCGTGCGGCTGATGGATTGTCTGCCCATGTTACCTTGTGTGCAAAGTACTGGTATCAATATTGAGGGTAATTTGAAGAAAATTTGTAAATAGGTTTCAATTCAGAAGCACGAAGCCCCACTGAATGTGGAATTCTGTCATCATTTCACATGGCTCTTATTATGTTGGTAATTAGAATAAATTTGGACCAAACTTGTTTGATTCAAATCTTAATCATCTTACCAAGTTTTATTGGAATTAGGCCGCATTTGATGATAACCACTACTGAAAATAGCTTTTATTGCCATAACTTCCTTACAAATGTTGGCATTGACATAAAAATTGGCGACAATAACTTTTACGATTGCTACGATGTCATAAAAACTGTTGTGCTGGTAGGTCGAAAACTAACCATAGCTCCCATATAAGCCCCCTTCCTAAAATCAGTTAAAGATAAACAAATCTCATATAGATGATGATATCTAAATAACATAATTTTGTTCTGACGGGTCCATGATTGCCCATGGTTCCAAAATATGGTACTATCTAGAAAATTTTTCTTTATATACTTTGGTTTAGGATATCCAATGGTCGGGCTTGACCGACTATACTTTCTTACTTGTTTTATTGAATGGAAAGGTGTTACAAATTTTTACTGTGTAATCTTTTTTATTTTATAGCCAACATTTGGCAAAATTTATGTAAATTTGGTACAATTTCGCCATTGAGACGGTACAATTTAAGAATTGTCCCAACAGTGATTCCTCTAAAGCAGGTTAACTAAAAATTTATTAATTTTCAGTACAGACAAAACACTGTTTTCTTTTTATATATACCCTTATATCACGAAGGGGATACAATTGCATTTTTTTTTTGGCAAAATACTAGGTAAAATGATATGAGATTTTTACAGTGGGTTGATATGACCACTCAATGTACATCGATTTCTTGCAAAAAGTGAAAATTTAAAAATTTTGAGTTGACTCTCTTTAAAGGAACCAGTGCGATATATTTTAAGGTATGAGACTTAAAAGAATAATTTCATTATTCATTGTAAATAACTTGAAAATGTAAGTTGTTATAAAAAGTGCACACTGTATTCTGCAGACGGACTGCAAAAAAACTAACTGCCCGTTCGCCGATATCAAATGTTAACGTTCGCCTAGTAAATTACATTTAAAACAAAAACCAAATTTAAAAAATTGTTTTTGTTTTAAATGTAATTTTCTATGCGAACGTTAACGTTCGATAATGGTTTTAGACTTTTTTGTAGCAGCCTAAGTTCGAATCTCAGCTCAGCCATTATTTTTATACCCTGCACCCTAGTTGTTAAACATTTTTTAATACTCATCTAAGACCCAATAAAGTATATATATTCTAGAAACTTAAGTTGTTCTAAGTCGATTAAGCCAAGTTTAAAATGACTGAAAATAACACTACAAAATTTTATGAATATCGATCCATAACTAACCATAGGCCCCATGTTAAGACCACTCTCGGAAAAAACTTTACTACGTCTAGAACCATAACAAATAACGCTGTTACACCAAAACTCAGACTTTCATAGTTAAATTTCGTAAAGATCGATCCATAATTTACCACATGTTCCATATAAAGCCCACTTAAGTGCACCTAAAACCGTAACAAGACATGCTATTGGAGTAAAATTTGTTTCCCAATAATATCATATATAATAGTGACCCTCTGTTAAATTTCGTAGAGGTTGTCCATAACGCACCATAGGCCTCATATAAAGCCCGTTCTTGGAAAACATTTTAGTACGCCTAAATCCGTAACATATAATAATAATGTAGTAAATTTGGACGGTCATGGTTTCATAAGATTAGAAAGATCGGTGCATAATTCTTTGAAGTTAGACAAAAAGGTCGTTAGTCAGAAACTGTAGCTTTCCCTTCTGTTTAATTAAAAATTATTCAATTGCTTTATTTCCTAAAGAGCAAATGATTACGGGTGGAAGCAGTTGAGCTAGATTTATGTTGTTGATACCAAGCGAAAGAGTAAAAAATAGAGTTAAGCCTAATCCAAAACTCAAAATGAATTTGTTTGAATTAAGACCTTTTTGCCTAATGTCAAAAAATTAACTATAGGCCACGTTTAAGGCCCGCCATCGGAAGCACTTTAGTACGCCTAAACCACTTACGAATCATTTTATTCGAGAGAAATTTAGTCTGATATAATTTCATAACATTAGACCTCAGTTCCAAAAATTCATGAAGATCAATAATATACCATAGGCCCAATATAAAGTCCACTTTGGGAAATCGTTTAAATACAACTACAATCATAACAAATATAGATATGTAATTTTCTGATAATCGGTCCAAATTTTAGGTGGAATTCAAAATGGCCTTCCGAAAAGACATTGAAAACGAATCCAATTCCAAAAAAATTTTTAATACTGTATTAAAATTTGTAGTAATACTACATTCACACCTACACAAAATCTAGTAGATTTTAGTTAAAATCCTAAAGAAATTTTTGGCGTTTACAGTGCTTTTTGACATATTGTCGGATTTCATTTACATAATAAAAACAGCTGATTGAAAAAGGAAAGAAATTGTATTGTAAACTCTTATTAGCAAAATGGAAAGCCAAAAACTAATTTTATTATATTAAAAAAAAAAATTTAATAGGAATTATGATTGTTGCGTAAAAAAACACCAGCATTTGTTAAATATAAGGTTTCACAAACTGCTGCAAATATACTACCCGCAATAAATGATACCTGGAAAAAGACGTTTCATACGGAAAAGAGCAGCCAAATGGCGAGGCTTTGACTTACGACTATAATCGAAAAGATGAGCAAATAAAAGACAAAATTGCAAATTTTAAAATATAAAAATTTTATTGCAAAACAAACCAAAACAATATTAAAAGTAGTAAAAGCGCCCCTTCATTGGAATTGAACTGCTTTTTCTTTTTGTAGGTACGTTTTCTGTAAATTAAGGCCTTCGTAATGCTACACATTTTATATTAATATAATTTTCATACCGTTTATTTATTATTGGCCTATCCATTTTCACAAATGTTTATTTTTATTATTTACCGCAAATTTATTTTCTCCGCTCTTTTTATATATATTTGAATTTTTTTTTTATTTGTCAAAATGTCAGATTTTTCGTATTTAGAGCTGTATTTTTTAGTACATTTTTTTTTTTCATCATTATTTATTTATTGAATCTTCATATATTAAATATGAACTAACAATAATTAATCAAATCTTATACTAATACTTTATTTTTGTCCTGCCAATGCTAGACGAAAATTTTTCTCTTCACGGTTTCTGTTCACATATGTAGATGTTTAGCGCTCTTCTTGTCTGATGAGTCCTGCAGTATCTCTTCTCCTTAATCTAGAGTGTCCACTGTCATTTAAAATATTTCGAGCTAGTGGATTTTGGTGCGACTCAAGTCTTTTTAAATATTTTACTGCATACTTCGTAATAATAGTTTTTACTAACGGCACATTGAGATCCTTGTGAATATTTGAGTTTTTAACATACCAGGGAGCGGCTGTGATTATTCGAAGAAGTTTATTTTGTCGCCTTTGAATTTTTTCGATATTAGAAGCCGAGGCAGTGCCCCATAACTGAATACCGTAGCACCAAATTGGTTTTAAGATAGCGTTGTAAAGTAGAAGTTTACAATCGAGAATAAGAACAGAGTTTCTTCCAATAAGCCAATTAAGTTGAATTGCTTTTAGTTTCATTTGTGTTAGTTTTGCTTCTATATGGCATTTCCGTGTTAAACGCCGATCTAGATGAATTCCGAGATATTTTACATGCGATTGTTGAGGCACTAATTGATTATTGATTTTAATAGGGGGACATGACTCCCGACGCAAGGTGAATGTTATATGTACGCATTTTTGCTCATTAACCTTTATCCTCCATTGTTTTAACCACTTTTCCAGTTCAAATATATGATCCTGCAAGTAGCGAGAAGCTTCATGACAGTTTTCGTGCACGCTTAAAAAAGCTGTATCATCAGCAAATGTTGAAGTTAGGGTGTGGTTGTTTGTTGGCATGTCTGAGGTATATATTAGGTATAACAGTGGGCCCATGATGCTTCCCTGAGGGACTCCAGCGTCAATTGGCTGAGGAGAACTTATAAAAGCACCTTCTTTAATAATAAACTTTCGACCGACTAAGTAGCTTTCTAACAGCTTGTGTGTGTTTACTGGTAAATTTAGCTTCAATTTATGTAATAAGCCTTCATGCCACACTTTATCAAAAGCTTGAGAAACATCGATGAAGAGGGCGGAACAATATTTTTTTTCTTCAAAGGTTTTTCTTATGGCGTTTACTATACGATGGGTTTGTTCAATTGTGCTATGTTCTCTTCTAAAGCCGAATTGATGGTTTGGAATACATCTATTTACATTTAAAATTGGGGTTAATTTTGACACTAACAGCTTCTCAAACAGCTTTGATATATTAGACAATAAGCTTATAGGTCTATATGACTCAACTTTTGTAGGATCCTTTCCTGATTTAGGTATCATGGTAACTAATGATACTTTCCATTCCTGAGGGTAGTATTCAAGGCGTAAAATAGCATTAAAAATAAAGAGAATCATTTTCTTTGCTATGCTGGGTAGCTCCAAAAGCATTTTGTTACTGATCTTATCAAAACCAGGGGCTTTCTTCGGGTTTAAATCATGAATAGCCTTTTCGATTTCTCTTATCTCAAATCTTAGTGGAACAGCTGCTCTAACAGCAACAGGTGGTAACTCCACCGCCATATCGAGAGATGTGTGAGCGGTAAATACGGTTTTCAAATGATTAACAAAAAGATTTCCTTTTTCTATATCATTTCTTGCCCAACTTCCGTTTAAGTTTCTTAATGGTGGTTTAGTGATAACCTGTCTTTTAAGATCTTTTTTAGTACATAAGTATAAAATTCATAGTTGTATCGTTGATTATTGCAAGATTTCGTGAGATTTTGCCAAAATCTAGTGGCGAACTTGATTTTGTTTTGTATAGGAAATCTATTAGAAATTAACAAGATTTCGCTCAAAATCCCTTAAGTACTTGATTTTGTAAAGGTGGAAACGTAGTATAAGTTAGTTTGTTTCAATACTAGATATCAGTCAATCGAATTTTGTGATTAACATTTCATAATTTACGATAGATCCAGTACATATTCCTTTCCTGAGAATCACCTTAAGAAGCCCAAAAATATTGGTGAAACAAACTATTACATTTGATTTAAATTATGTAATGAATTATAATACTTTGAGTAAAGTTTTATTGCGATTGGCTTTTAATTAATAGACCACATATAAAACCCACTCCCGAAATATTCGAACTTTCGATTGAGGATATTAAAGATTTGGCCAAGCCAAATTGTTTTTTATGAAAATTTTTGTACTAGTTATTGGCTAACTGTTCATAAGCAGGAGATAAAAGACTATTTGTATATACTTTTAAAGTTTGCATATTTGTAAGCAGGACCCATTAATTTATAAATATTTTAAGCAACAGTAATGCGCATTTCACCCAATATATAAGTCGTCAACAGTTTTGTGCTATGCAATTTTCTAATTAATTAGATAAGTCACAAAAGCTCAAATTCAAATGTGCCCTAACAATTTGGTTAAGGAACAATAGGCCTTACAAAACAAGGACCGGAAAACGTTTTTTTTTTATGTTTTTTAAAAAATATTTATCATTGGTGTTCGAAAAATATTTTAAATTGTACAATAACCAAAAATAGATAACAATATTTTGTTTGATATTGTTTCTTTAAGTTCAAAATAATACAGTTCTCAAAAAAAAAGGTTTTTAGAAAAATATTTTTTTTTTTTGTTCTTTTGTACAAAAAATTAAGAACCAAAAATTTAAATTTTTTTTTTTAAAAATTTAAAAATCATGCGTACAAAATAATTTTTTTTTTCATCAGTTTAAAAAAAAAGCAAACACAAAAAAAAGATATTTATTTTTTTATTTTGTACATGAAAAGAAAAAAAATTAACCGAAAACTTAAAATTGAATTTTTTTAATTGACAAAATTTAAACTCATACGTACAAAATTATAGTAAAAAATATAAAGCTAATTAATAATAAGTAGTTATAACATGATAAAGATTATCCTAGAACAAAATAGTAATCTTATCAATAAGCTTGATGTTGAGTTTGAGCAACAATAAATTTTCTACATGCTCAGATCTTAAATTCTTTTTTTTAAGAACTTTATTATTTTGAACTTTGAAGAACAAATAAAAGAAAATAATTTTTATTTTGTGTATTTTACAAATTTTTGTTTTTTTTGTTTCTTTTCATGTACAAAACTCATATTGTACTTTAAAAATAAATATTTTTTTTTGTGTTTCCTATTTTTTTATTTAACTGATAGAAAAATAAAATTTATTTTGTACGCATGAGCTTTGAATTTTTCAAATGAAAAACTTAAATTTTAAGTTTTCGGTTCTTAATTTCTGATGCCTGTTAAAAAATAAGAGTAATTCATAAAACTTTAACTAACAATTTTTTATAAAATAGCTGAAATTGCTACTTAAATTTAACTAAAGACTTATTTTGGATCTAATACCCAAACAAATGTCCTCCTGATAATCAATATGATATAAGAAAGCGAACAAGATAGTAATTTCTGTCTGATTTAGATCCAGTGCGTATGAGTGATATTAAAATATACGTTAATAGTACTCATACTAACTACATACAGTAGTTAATAGCGTTTGGAAAATATCGTCTGTAACATCCTTGAGACAAAAGCTTTAGCATATGATTGCGTTGTGTTTTTTAAATTTTGTTAACAAAACAGTATTGCCAACTCTTCAGTACCAAATATTGCATCACTTATATAAAAAAATGGCTAAATGATGACTAAAAAAGATTTTATTAAATAGAGCAGAAATAAAACAAAACTCAGCAAGATAATAATTGCCAAATGGCTAAATCTATCAAAAAGCGACCGGTATTCACTAACAGGCACAATCCACAACAGTTGGAAAGTCAAAAAAGTGCCAATAATTAAAATTTTTGACTGGTTGTCATGCATTATATGTCAGTGTAATTGTATGGGCAACACCTCAAAGTATGTAAAAGTAAAGCTTGTGATTGAAAACGGTTATTGTTAACGGTTATTTGGCCTGGCTGTAAAGTTCATTTGTTTTTCTCGGATACAAAATTGTCCAGAATTATTAAAGCAATTTTAAGGTTGATTTCATATGTTACAAATTAGTTTTTAAACATTTAAACCTGGATGATAAGTTTTTTAATAAGTATTTAATGTTTCTGATCGAAAAAAATCAAATCTATGTTGTTATAGTTTTAAAATACTCTTAATTAATAAAGAGTTTATGGCTTATGAGTTTAATTTGTGTATGCTTTAAAAAAGTTTTTTCAATTTATGTATGACTATTATGTATGCCAGTTATGTATGACTATTTCATACATAAAATTGAATACAAAAATATCACAGATATAGATTTTATAAAAAGGCACATATATTTTGCACTAAAGGATAAACAAAATTCTGCCAAAGGTGTGATATTTAAGCAAAAATATTTTGATTGGCTTAATTAAAGCTGCGTTATACTATCACACATGTCTTACGTATTTTATACAACACTGCCATGATAAATTGTTATTGTTTTTTGAAAATTTTCAAACGATAATTAGATCAGAGATTCAATTTTGTCAAAATACGCAAGACTTGTATGGTAGTGTAAAAAGGCTTTTTAGAGTAATTTAACAATTACTTGCATACATTCATATATCAACTTAAGTTGAGAAGAAAATATTATCTACAATGGACGTAAGAGGATCACATGCTCTGAAAAATGGGAATGTGAACATTGAAATGAGGCAAAGTATATGTCATCATCAACAGGCGATAAAGTCACTCTACATCTTCGTTCAGTAGCTACAACAACGATGTAGTTGCAGTTTTGAAAGATTCAAAAAGGCACAGATCCATCTTCCAAAAATGAGAAAACGGTGCCGTCGTACTAAAATCAAAACAATTAAAATGGAATCTAGGGCTTCGAAAGCACCACTGGCAAATCTTTACTGACCTGGACAATCATTGCAAATGATACATGACTTTTGGTTGACTCCCTACCTCCCACTTAGACTGACAGAATCTACCGGAATAATAATGTGGGGCAATTGCTCGCATTCTATTATATCGTCGCTGTTTTCACTAACTTACCTAATTAAATTTTTTTTTAAATTGAGTTAAATACAAAAAAAAAATATTTGTCTTATTTAACACATAACAAAAGATTTTATACTTAATAACAAATAATGCATTAACCCAATTTCAGTCGTATTTTGGCTAGGAAATGACTACATTTAAGACAAAAAATATTAAAAGTGCTCTCCTATTAAATGTGTTAAATGTTAGTTGGGTGGTCAGTTAAAACAGCGACGATATAATAGAATGCGATAAAAAAGTTATATTTCAAATCAGCGGAAGATGACTGCCTAACAAATTAAATTGCAAACTTAAAAATTTCAAAAGTGGAGCTCGAAGAAGGAAATAGTATCGTGATATATTATAAATCCATTTAACTCTTCTTGATTCAAAATTCCTAAATTTTTTCACACACACAAAAACTTACCATCCTGCAGAAAAAGTAACTAGTATTTAGCTAGAAATATACTGGTTGGTATTTGCTTTAAATTTAGGTTTTGCCCTTTTGATTTTTTCGATATTAACGAAACTAGTTCATTTTTATACATTTTTTAAATAGTTTACAACTAGTCGCTTTATTTACAGAATAAGCACTTAAAAAAGTCAAAGAAAATTTAACAACACCCCTCAATTTTTTTTCATACTTAATTATTATTTTATATATCCATTTTACAGAGACCAATTCCGTTCGGAAACGGATTTTATTCCGTACTTTGGTGCTTCAAAAAGTTACGAAAATGTTGCTGAATGAAACCATTTTTGTTGTCATGAACTTAATTGGAGTTTTCTGTATCTATAAGGCCAAATAACTATCAAAATTTACCTTCTATCAATAAACAAATATGTTTTCTTCAGTTCCGAACGGAATCTGTGACTCGGCTGAGAGTGTTTGTATTTATTTAAGAATAATACTAAACACTTAACACTGGATCCAGAGAGAGAGAGAGAGAGAGAATATTGTATTATTTATTTGTTAACAGAATTATCAGAATCTAGCAGAATGCCTCTATATGGTTTTCGTCATCATTCTACATTGAAGAATTTTATGTATTAAACCATAGCGTAATATGTACAAGGTAGGTTCATTAGGGAGAGTTGTCATTATTTACCCATCTAATGCTAAATTAATTTATTTTATTTTAATTTGTTTCCTTATATTCTCTTGTTTGACGTTATATGGGCTTTAAAATTGAGAAAAAAATTTCTAAAATATACCTTGTAATTATTCTACCATTTATTTAACTAAATAATTACAACAAAAAGAATACGGGAATTTTCCTTCTCTTTATTTTTTTTTTAAACAAGAAAATAATTTGTCAACTCTAAAGGGGTCTGTACACGGTCAAGCATTTCTCATCAAGCGCTTTGGTAGAATTAGTGAAAATGTGGTTGTATGTGTGACACCGACGATGCTGGATGGAAAATCAAAAAATTTAAATATGAAGGCGAATAATACGTCCAGCACACGTACACGAGTGAATTCGCCGGCAACAGTCAAGCACAATTTTTTTTATCTACAATTTCTTGATCCTATAACTAACAAGTATGAAATCGTCTTTTAACAGCTTTTGTAGTGATGTTGTTGTTTCTACAACAAACGGCGTCACGTATAAAGCTGCGCAGTCGAAATTTCATCATCTTTCTCATTTTTCGACGCCTTACTTAGTAAGCTTACTAGTAACTAGTATAAACTAGAATAAAGTGACAGAAAGAATTTTTTTTTTTTGTAGTGAACTTGCAATGAGTATAAATAGGCCGCTATTTGCAATACAATTTTCGTGATCAAAACCAAATAATAAAACACAAACTACTTTAAACAAGAGTATAAGTTCAACAAAAGTTTTGCTTTAAGCAAAAAAATTTATTTAGTAATACTGTTTTATTTGGCAATGCTATCTAGTTTCTTAAAAGTTCTTAGCTTGTATTGTGGTATACTTGAAAGTAGGGAGGTAACCATACGCCTTTTTGCCGATACACGATACTCCCAAAAAAGCAATATCCACGATACCGATTTCGATACTGATTCGAATATTAAATTAGAATTCAATTTTAAATTTGCAAAAGTCAAGTAGAGTAATTTTTTAATTATGCAAAAAAGCAGCGTGATATACTATAAATACATATCGTCGGCTGTGTGTAAATCTGTTCATTAAATTTTTTACATCATATGACAGTTTGATACCGTTTGAAAGATAAATAGACGTAGCATCGACCCTACATACTATTGGAAAAGAAACCGAATATATTTAAAAAGGGTTTGCTTCTTAAGCTAGAACACGAAAACATAAGAAGTTTTTTTTGCTGTCTTGTAAATTTGCTAGAAGTTAGTTAGCAGGTTTACACTCTAAGGTGACGAGAAAGACGATGTCGCAAATCCATTTGAACCAGACCTGCAGTGGAAAATAGTTTCTCAAATGCGGAAGAAATCATTTGAAGACTAAAGTGTTTCTGCGCCATTTTCTTCAACTTTGGACACAAAAAGTCATTGCTCCAGTAGGTTAGTAGCAGGTTATTCCAGGTATTTCTCAATTCTTCTTTAAAAAAAATTAATATAAATAAGCACAAAAATCTTAAAACTTACAAATACATACTTACAAGATCTAGCAATTAAAAAACATTATAATACTATGCACAGTGGTAAATTTCTGCCAAGAACCATAACTTTGATATTTCTTTTCGTAAATCAATAAGTGAGTGAAGAAGTTAGCTGAAGGCCGTTGTATTAAAACCCTTCAAAATCTTAAAACTTTTATAAAAAAAGTCCGCAGCTTACCAAGCTTTGTACCTTTTAATTGTTATTATATTTTTTTTTCAGAAAATTTTAAATACCACGAAAATCAAAAATTATGCTTCCCCGATTTGCTTGTTGAATAAGCCAAATAATTGTTTGAAAAACTTTTATCGAAATATGCCAACTTATCGGCATTTCTCCAGTCAGGTTGTAGGCTGTATATTCTAATTGGAATAAGTTATTACATGTTTTAAAATCATAGCTCCAATACTGCATAAATCTTCTCTTTTTAAATCCAAAAAGGTTGAGGTTTTGGCCAAAATATACTTCTATGGTAATAAAAATAATATATATAAAAAAATTTCATAATTCTGTTTTGTTTTATTCTTTGCTTTTTAATGTTTTATTTCTCTAACTGAGCTACCTTAATAAAAGCGCTAAAGGCCATTATCTATCGCACAAGTCGTACGTATTTTGATGAAAATGCATCACTGATCTAATGATTGTTTGAAAATCTTCAAAAAAGAAAAACAACTTTCCACGACAGGGTTGTATTTTGCTACGACTTGTGTGATAATGTCATCTCAATTTCATACAGTTTACATGAAACAAACTTTAAGAACGACACTTAAAAACCAGCCGGCTGGAAAATCTTATTTGACTTATTGCTATGTCGGTTTATTTTATTAAAAATGTAGTGGAATTAGTATTTTTATGTTTAAAAAACGCTTGCCGCTCTTGCTTATGGAGCTCAGATCAGATAGTTGTTATGCAAAAAAGCCTTACAAATAAAATGGTTGGCTCAAAAAACTCTAAGGGCCAGTATTACAATAAACCGTTAGTTAAAGGTAGGATTTTATCGGACGTGTATTAAGTGATTTATTATTTCAACTAAACTTTACCCTACGCGCACGGAGAGAAAAAATATCCTTGAATATGGTCACCTCCAACAAAACTATTTTTAAAGAAAATGTTATGCTAAATTTAACTTTTTGTATTTCTTTTTGTACTATTCTATGCGCCACCATTCAATGTACACAATTTTATTTAATTGAGATTTATTTGCAAAACTTTCCTTAAAATTAAATTTTAAGTGTGGATGTAATGAATACATTTATATATCTGCGATATTTAAGGTTTGCATACAATATATATCGGTATCATCGATATTTTTCTGTCGATACGACAATTCCTCTTTAATTTTTTTACGGCCAATATTTCAACTTTCCGACAGTTAAAGGTAAGATTTTGCTTCACGTATAAAAAGTTGTTTACTATTACAAAATAGATTTGAACTAAAATGAGCAATAACTATGTTAAATGCAAGTGCATTCTACCGCACCTAGAGAAAAAACCGTTTCAATATTGTCACCTCCAACAAAATTATTTTTAAAGAAAATGTTGTTGTCATTTTATTGTCACCTACAATAATATTATGGATAAATTAGTCCTCCATCAAAAAAGCTACAGCTATATTATGGTTGCCTCCTAACATGTTATGGTTAAATATGCAATAATTTGTTTTTAAATTTATTTTTTTTTATTTATTTAAATATATTTAATCAATGGACATTATCCTTACTGACTAATAACAAGATTGACTTAAAATTAAAGAATTGCATGAGGGATTAAAAAATGTACATAAAAAATTACTAGTTAAGATAAACAATTATTTTATGCTTTATAACATTTAAATTTAAAGAAAAATCAACAAATTGAGACAAAGAATTAAATTGTCGACATAACCTTGAAAAAGGATCAGCAATAGCGTAATTTACTTTACAAAACTTTACAAAAAGCAGATTATAATGACGAGTATTGCGACAAGGTATATTAAATTTAACAGAAATTCACAACAAATATTACCATTAATAAGATTAATCATAAAATATACATTTAACATTGTACGACGACTTTTGAGCGATGGTAGTTTTATTAAAGCCAGTCTGCTAGAATAGGAAGGAAATCTTGTCGAGTGACTCCATTGAAGACCACGTAAACAGAACAACAAAAATTGTTTTTGGACAGATTCAATATGAGAATTATGAATGTTGTAATATGGATCCCAAATGATTGACCCGTATTCTAAGATAGGTCTAACGAGTGACACGTAAAGTTGCTTCGTTATGTATGGATCGGTGTACTCTTTAGCCCAGCGTTTTATAAAGCCAAGAATACCTTTAGCTTTATTTACAGTTAACTTTATATGTGAAACAAAGTTTAATTTATGATCCAGTAGAACTCCGAGATCAAGAAATGAATCAACCAACTCCAATTGATGACCACCCAAAGCATAGTTAACAGCAATACAGTTATTTCTATAAAAACGCATGCATTTGCATTTCAATAGATTCAACTCCAACATATTATGATTACACCATAACAAAAAGTTATTAAGATCCGATTGAAGATAAAAATGATCAACAAAGCAATTAAAAGAATGGAAAATTTTTACATCATCAGCATACATCAATATATTGGCGAAGTTGATAACATTGGGCAGATCATTAATAAACAGCGTAAATAAAAGTAGGCCAAGATGACTGCCCTGAGAAACACCGGACGAAACAAATATGTACTTGGATATACAATTATTGAATTGTACTTTCTGCCAATTAAATAAGAACTTAACCAGCTTAAACTTCTACGGGATAAACCTAACAAATCCAACTTAGTAAGAAGAAGTTGATGGTTAACTTTATCAAATGCTTTACTGAAGTCAGTATAAACAGCATCAGTTTGTTTCCTTTGTGTAAATGCAGAGTTGATCAAAGTTGTTAAATGAAGTATATTGGTTGTAGTTGAACAGCCTTTCCGAAAACCATGCTGGCATGCTGCCAGCAATGATGATGTGTGATGGCATAGGAAATCAGCAACAAGTTTTTCAAATAGTTTTGGAATAGCACTTAATTTGGCAATCCCTCTATAGTTTGTTATATCCGATCTATTACCAGATTTAAATAAGGGTTTTATATAAGAGTCTTTCCATAATACAGGAAAATAACCACATATAATCGAAGCATTAAACATTAAAGTTAATGGCGTAACTAATGATTCAGCACATTGATTTAAAATACATGTTGGAACAAGATCAGGACCATGATTAAAAGACATCTTTAACCTTTTTAAGCTAACCAAAATATCATTGCTATTAAATGAAGGGAAAGATATTGCCTGGTTTGATGAGAGCAGATATGGATAACCATTACTATCATCGTATACAGCATCAGAATAAGTTGTTGCAAAAAAATCGGCAAACATATCACAAATGACATCAGCATCTCCAGATTCTTGGCAACGAAATTTCATAACGGATGGGTATCCATTAGATTTTCTTTTAGAATTTAAAAATGCAAAAAACGATTTTGGATCACGAACGAAATTGTTTTTCACCTTATTTATGTATTGATTATATAAAGCATGATTCAGCAGATTATATTCAGAACGACTGACGGAATATTTTCCATAATCAATAAATGATCCAGACTTTTTGAATTTCTTATAATTTTTATTCTTTAGATTTTTTAGCCTAGTCAGCTGTTTAGAGTTCCATGGTGGACCAACTGGAGTATAAACAGTTTTTTTAGGTACACAAATATCAAAAAATGAGTAAATTTTATTATAAAATGTAGAAATCATTACATCAATATCCAAGCTGTTTAAAGGAACAGGTAAGACGCTTCTCCAGCAAGTATTTCTTATTAATTGGTTTAATAAGACATAATTAGTCCGTTTGAAAATAAAAACTTTATCATCATTTAAGGGCTTTAATTTCACTTCAGATGGAATCGAAAAACTGACTTCAATAGTAGGATGATATCGATCTTCAGGCACCGTTATAGGTTCAGAACGGGTAATAATGCAATCATCAAAATTATTCACAAACACCAAGTCAAGCAGTTTACCAAAGTCATTGTATACATCATTCATTTGATAAAGAGATAAGCCAAGAATTTCATTTAAGAAGTCTTCATGACAATATTTACTTTTGAAAGGGATTAAATAAGGCGTATCAGACGTATGCATCCATGATATTGAGGGCAAGTTGAAATCACCAACAGCAAAAAAAGAGTCATCATTATAAACATTTAGCATAACAATAAATTCAATACCAAGGGTATCAGTAACTACAACTTCAGATGGATATAAACAAGAGACCGCAATCACAATAGTATTTTTCTCTTTTTCAAGAGCAACAGGCTATGGTTAAAAAACAAACATACTATTATAAATGTTAAACATATTTTAGTTATAATTAATCATAACATGTTCGAGGGCAACCATAATATGTTTGCGGCTTCTTGATGGAGTACTTATTTAGCCAATTTATGGTTATAGGTAACAATAATATGGTTAAATCAAACATAACATTTTTCTTTTTTTTGTTGTTTACTTGTATAGTATGTGTCACAAGTTTCGTTTGCCGGAAGTATATAATCCGGCATTATATAATCCCAATAAATTTAAATTTTTTTTTTAGATTTCATATGGCGAATAAATAAAAATTTTTTTGTATCCTTTACTTTTTTTTAAATTTGTTTTCATTGTTGAATTAACTGCCGGTCCCTAGATTTCAAACGAAAACTTCGTTCGCATAACTTACCTTAAAAACTAAATTTTAAAATTGTTTTAAATAATAGTTAAGCGATTGAAAGTTTCGTTCGAAATCGAGGGACAGGCAGTAAATTTGAAATTAAAAGAAACAATAAAAAGTTAGAATGGAATTACATGCAATATGTTTGTACACATGTAAATATGTATTGACATAGGTATATACAGTTTTTAAATTTGGTAATAGTTTAAGCTTCATACGTTCGATACATCGATATTTTGTATTAATAAATATCGATATTCTTAAAAAATATCGATACGATATATATCGATATATTTTTTCAATTTGCCCATCCCTAATCTGTTTGCTCTATGATTGCCAGCTTAAATGCCTGTATTGGCAACTCCCTGAAGAAAATACATTTTTAGAGTGATGTAAATTATTTTATACGATACTTCTTATAGTTAAAATGAAAAAAAAATTTGTATTTATATATATTTTATACATTTTATGGGTTAATTGTCATAATTTTAGAAGCGTAAAACTCATGTTTTTTAGTTTTTTGTAAAATTTACGCATTATTTTTTTATTATTATTACATATTTAGCTTTTTGTTATTTCTTGTAGCGTTGTTCTTATTTGCATCATTATGAGCAAAGAATGCAATGTAAAATTTCAATGGTAATAACAAAAACCTGAAAGTGAAATATGTACATGTTTTATATTTTAAGTTTCACAAAACACTAACTCACATACTCCACATATTTTGCACAAGCACAAATGAATACGCGTTCACAGATACATACGCACATTGCAAAGAAACATTAAAAGTCAGTCAAAATACATATACAAACACACATTCCTATTCAACTTCCGGTACATATAATTTAAAAGCACTAAGGCTTAACAAAGTTACTTTTATTCTTCTACTTAATTTTTTTTTTTTGCTATTACAATTTTATTCTAACTATTTTGTTTCACTTTACTTATTGTTGTTTTTTTTTTTTAATTTTATTTTCAGTTGTTGTTAGTTTTGTACAAATAAGTTGTTTTGTTTCTGTTTTCTTGCAAACGTACACCATTAATTTTTTACCAAAAAGTGAAAAAAGCTACGCTAACAATTGCAAAAGTTGATGCTAAAGTTGAAGCAGAAAAATATGAAACAATAGAAAAGAATTTTACAAACTAAAAAAAAGTGACGGCAACAGGATATGAACTCTCAACTTATTCGACTGTAACAACTACATTAATATAGTGTAAGCAGGTAAAAAAAATCTTTAAGAAAAAAAATAAAATAGTTTGAGCCAGTAGTGTAGTGTATTCATATTTCTTATAAAGAAAACAAATCTTAAAGTTTACGATATCATATGAACCATATTGTTGTATATGAGGCTTTCTTCAGTTCTTGTTTTACTGCACCGTTTCCAAAAACCTGATGTTTTCGCGTCAACGAATTGTATGTTTTTATACATGTAGTTTTTGAGACATTGAAAAAATAAACTCAACACATTCGGCTAATTCGGCAGATATTATGACATTTTGAATATGACATAACTTTTGAAAAAAAAAAATGTTATTTTTTTTTCGTAATAATTTTTGTTCCATATAAGATTAGAGGAACCTTTACGCCAAAACACAAATTAAACTTGATTTCTCAAAACCAACTGAACCATTCGATTGCCGCTTTTAGAGTATTCCTACTTTTCACATTCTAGTCGCCAAGGCATTCTAAGATTTTGAGCATGAGACTTGCTACGTACCCTTTTGTTGGGTGTTTTTAAGCCCGATAGAACTTATAAAGTGATAAGCTGTCAAACGCACTATGATACGCCACTCACTCTATGATAAATATGATCAGTATACTCTGGAAAATAATCGTAAATAGATTCACGCTGGATCAAAGCTTCCAAATTATCCAAATTTACTTTAAAACTCAGTCAGCGATTCGCGCAACTTCGACGATTTTATGGCTTACATAACCATCTATCTGATCAGATTTGTAAATAAACAGAATTGCCGCATATAGAGTCATACTTAACTAAATAGAAATGCACAGGTTGGTACGGTTTACACGCTAGTGGCTCAATGGGATCTAATTTTTACAAAAATGGCCCAAAATTAGAAGTCTAAAATACGCTTTATCAAAACAACTGCGGTACACATATGCCCGAAATCATCTTGAAATGCACCCAGAGAAAAAATATGTTTATATATTCACCTCCAACAAAACTCTTTTAAAAGAAAAATTTTAAACATACTATGTTTGACTTCACCATATTATTGTCACCGAAAAACATATTATGGTTGAATTTGTCCTCCATCAAGAAGCCACAACCATATTATGGTTGCCTCCAAACATGTTTTGGTTAGTAATACCTAAAATATGCTTAATACTGTTGTTCTTGGAAAAGAGGAAAATACTATTGTTAATTTAAAAACAAATTATTGTCGTATTTAACCAAAACATGTTTAAAGACAAACATAATATGGTTGTGGCTTCTTGATGGAGGACTAATATAACAATTATATGGTTGTGGGTGACAATAATATGGTTAAATTAAACATAATATGCTTAAAAATTTTCCTTAAAAATTTTTTTGTTGGAGGTGACCATTTTTAAACATGTTTTTTCTCTGCGTGTGCAAATGCCATGTATTGATCTTTCATATTAAACAAGTTATTTGGCTATTTTTTACAATTTCAAGGTAAACGGAAGCGAAAATCGTTGAACGTGTTTAAAATCTTCAGTTTTAGTAAAAAACAAGTTAGAGTGCTATATTCGGTTGAGCCGAATCTTTGATACCCTCCACCAACATTTCGAATATTTCAGGAGTGGGCTCTATATGATATCTATAAATTATTAATTAGTCTTTATAATAACGAACGCTTGCGGTTTAGAACTATATTAAATTGTTAACTGATAATCGGAAAGTTTTATGCTTTTCTTTTTAGAAATTTGAACTAGCTTGAGTAAAATATCATGATTCGTTTTAGCCGAACTTAAATGATTTTCAGGAGGGGAATTTATTTTGGACATATGGTAAATTATGGTTGAATCATCCCAAAATTCTGAAGAGTGATTTCTGGTATTAAAAACCCTAAATTACAATAAATTTCAATACGGCAGTGAAATTAGTTTTAGGGTTTACAGTGAATACCAGAAAGTTATCTTATATGGGATCTAAGGTAAATTATAGACCGTGTATCACAAAATTGCTTGGCATTTTCGATGGTGATATGAAGCGAAGTTGGAACAAATTTTACCGCAATATCTATATCTGCTACGGGCTTATGAGTATTTAGTTAATTTACAAGAGTGGGCTTTGTTTGGGGTCTATGTTAGATTATGGACCGATCACGAAATCACGAAATTTGCCAGTGTGATTTCTCGTCCTTGAACTGTGACATACTAAATTTTATTATGATAGCATTATTTGTTATGGTTTTAGGCGTACTAAACTGTTTTCCGGGAGCAGGGTTTATATGGCGCAGAGGGTAAATTATAGACCGATCTTCATGAAATCAAGTTCCAATTCATGATTTCCAGTCACTTAAAAGGAGTTTGTGCAGTTTTATTTCATTCCGTGCATTATTCCACCATTTATGTTAGTTTTTGTAACAAAATTATCAATTTTTTTTGGATGGTGGTTTCACATTTTGATTCATAACTCTGATCCTGCAAAACCGATTTTGCTGGATTTCAATCCCAAACTGCTTAGGTTAACTACAAGCAATTTTACACCAAGTTTGTTCTTTTTTTGAGTCCTTCGAAGGTGAGCGTGTTTTCAAATGACGGACAGATGGACATGGCTAAATCGACTTAGAATTACTTAAGGTGCCAGAATATATACATTCTATGTTGCCTTAGATCTATAATAAGAAAGTTCCACACGGAATGATAAACTAAGTATACCCTCATTCACCACTAGTGGTGGTGGTGGGTATAAAAAAGGGTTGTAAGAGTTTAAACTGAATGGTTAATAAGCAATTTTGAAATGTTTCTCACAAAGAATTCACAACTAGAACTTAATATGGAGACCCCATTTCAAAACCTTTTATTAAGGCACTATTTAAAGCTATTGCATTACAATGCATTGAAACAATAAATATAAGTTTCCACAATTTTTTTAAGGTTTAATAACATTCATCTAAAAATGGAAACACGGTAGTTATAAAATTTAAGAAAAATGAAGTCTATAAC
This sequence comes from Pollenia amentaria, assembly GCA_943735925.1. NCBI lineage: Eukaryota > Metazoa > Arthropoda > Insecta > Diptera > Polleniidae > Pollenia > Pollenia amentaria. Next base: position 188,235,297 of record OX031008.1, on the reverse strand, counting down.
ACATCTTCTACACTGGATTGTCGGTATATGTAGGCATCATTGTTCATTCTTATGTCTACTTGGAAAAACAAAAGTTCCCTTAAATTAAGGAAAACATTTTTTCGGTAGACATTTATGTGGAGTAGAGAAAACTGGGTCACAGCATTGATGGTGCTTAAATAAAATGAAGCCTGAATGAAACAGCTACTAAATTTTTGTTTATGGCAAACTTAAGATATACATACATGCAAACAAACAAACACAAATACACTGACACACATGAGTGTATAAAAGAGCCGTAAACAGAATAATTCACAAATGTATTTTCCACACACTGTAAAAGTTCAACAGTATAGTTGTATGAGTATATGAGTGTGTAATTTCTTTGTGGTAGCGGTATAGTAATAAAATGTGGTGAGCCATAGCTTTACGGCAATTTTAGGCGAAGCTTTAAATATATATAGTAACCTTATAGGTAAAGTTTCTTATTTTATAGTCCTAACAAAACACGCACAAACTTTCTTGAATGAATGTAATTTAAGTAAAGTAAAATCTTTCAAAATTGGGAAAATAACGTGTTTTTCTAAGAATTATGGCGTTTTCTTTTTGAAGTAATGTTCTGCAGGTATTCTGCCTATTGCGCTTTTTACGTTCTTTTCTAAAAAGGTGTGTTAATTTAAAAGTGCAATGCATTCTTTTCTCATAATATTTCCCTTAAAAAAATGTTTAACATGTGCAGCACCCATTTTACTTAAAGGGGTTTGAGTGCAGCTTTATTTAACAGCTGGTTTTGCTATTATTTCTGAAAAAGTGTTGGTTTTTTATTTCCTATCCTGTTATAATTATATAAATTTTGTGTTTGTTTCTACTAAGAAATTAGCGGTATAAAAAAGCTTCAAATTTTAAACGCTAATATTGATTTATTGAATTATGCCGAAATTTGTGTTCTTTTGTTAACGTTCAAAGCGCATCATTTCTTAAAAATTAGGTTAGCATTCCAAAAGGTTGCCAAATATTCGTTAAGCCATTTACTTTCTGATTTAAATATCCATGGACAGGTACCGAACAGGGCCAATATATAATTAATGAGTCCGTATTGCAACATTCAGATTTTGATGCAGTCAGTTTCCTTAATTTTTTCAGTCCATTTCTTCTTAAGGCCTAGAAATTATAAACCCTTTGTAGGATCTACGATGAATGTATAGCTCTATAGATGTATTCTGCCTTGGTTTCATTATATTTTATATGTCCAATTCATAAGCTCTGTCGTGTGGCTTATCGTTTAAAAAAATACGATTTTTTCTATTGGGAATAGAAAATTTTGTTGTATCGTTACTTTGTCGTTTTGCTAAATGTAAAAAATGGAATATATAAATATCTATTCAATGTTTATTGTCAATTCACTTTAAGTAAACTCTTTAAGAAGATTAACAAAGTTCTTTTTACCAAATAATAAAAAATATGAAAGATAAGTCAAAAAAATTAAATTATTTAATTTTAGATATAATTTTTTACAAATAGAATCTGTGAATTTTAGTTCTCATGTTGAGTTTCATTTTTATTATAAATTTTTACATTAATTCGAATGTTTATTCCAAGTCAAATTACGATTTATAATGCTGTAATACTTTAATAGTCTTATTCTATTAATATTTTCCAGAAATATGTTCTATGCACTATCAGAATATACAAGCAAAAGTTCTGATAGTGCACAGAAAATATTCCTGGAAAATATTGCAGGAATAAGACTATTAAAGTTTTAAGGCTTTATAAATTGTAATTTGACTTAGAGTACACATTCGAATTAATAAAAAAATTTATCATTTTTTACTCAACTCTTAGTTTTTATTTATTTTTTCTTCTTCTTTGATCAAATTTGCATTTACATTGGCCATTTAAATAAACCAGATATGGGAGTTCTAATTTGAGAGGAAATGGCTTAAAAGAACGTTTCCTGATGATCTGGCCTAAGCAACCAGTGAAATGCGCATAGGAACAGCTTATCCTCCAACAATAAATTTTAGTATTTTTATCAATTATAAAAATAGGGATTTAAGCACAACAAACAAAATCTTTTAATAAATAATTGTATTCCCAAAAACAACTTTGATAATAAATTTTTGGAAGTGCAGGTGCATAAAAAACTGGACTGGCAAATTGTTTTTGTTTTTATTTCTTGTGAAAACAATAAAAGCAATTTGTTTTTATTTTTAATATGTTTTTTCTTTACCCATTTACAACTACAATTAATGTTGGGAGAATTCTAACTAATTGTAGCGGGAAATGTAAAAAAGATAAAAACTCAACACTGATTTATTGTTTGGTATTTTGTTTAAGCTTTGATATCGTTGCAAACAAGACTTTTTGAGTGTTTGTAGGTAATTCTCATTCCCTCTGTAGTTTTGTTTGCTGATAGCTTTGGCTTTTCTAAAATTATTTAGGAGAACGTTTCCTGATGATCTGGCCTAAGCAACCAGTGAAATGCGCATAGGAACAGCTTATCCTCCAACAATAAATTTCAGTACTTTTTATCAATTATTTAAAAAGGGAATTAAGCACAACAAACAAAATCTTTTAATAATGTTAAATAATATTTTCTGTACGTATTATATTTTGTATGGCAAAATATTTCTTGTATCAGTTTTTTCTTGTAAAAAGTTTTCATATACAGGGATCTAATTCCGGCAGTCATGATCGAATACTTTTCCGATTCGAAATCAATTTCTTTATATTTTTATATTCTATTTTATTTATAGTCGATGATCAACGAATCAAAGTTATTTTTTTAGTGTTGTAAAAATTCAAATAAATGCTTTACAACACTGAAAAAATAATTTCGATTCGTTCAGTATTGACTGAAATAATTTTATATTTAAATGGCTTTCGAGTCGAAAAAGAGTTCGATCACGACTGCCAGAATTTGCATCCAAAATACATTTTATATTGACATAAATGGAAAAAACACGGTGCTTTTGAAATAATTTCCTAAAAGCGTTTTTTTCTAATATGAGATGTTCTTATATCCATTATCTACTTTATATTGAGACAAAAATTTAAAATTAAAATGACCAACAACAAATAAAATTGGACAATAGTATTGTAGTGGTACCAGTGAAGTCTAGAGGCTGTTAACTTCAACTGAATTTCCCTGGATTTGAAATATCGACGCTAAGTTAACCATTTATCCTAGATAAGGGTATTGTAACATCATTAATTGTAAGTGGTGGACAATTTCCTTTGCTGAGTGCAAACGTAACGTTATAATCTACTGTTTAACTCGTTTACTCGAAATCGCCAATTTTTCAACCAAGTTGCCACTTGACTAAAATAGACATTTAGGTAAAGTGTGAAAATGTGGAAAAGATCAGTTTCTTCGGAGGTATTTATTTAGTAGAGAATAGGCTTAAACAGACTTCCCTGTCGAATACCAGCTTTCAGTTTTTATTCTCTTGTCGTACCGTAAATAAACGGTCTAATAAAACTCACTCTAGTAATTTGTGGAGGCTCCGTGTGATCAGATTTTGGACTTGGTAAGCCAGTCCAACATCTAAAAAACTTATGAACAATATTTTTTTAGTTGACATATGGAAATTTCCTCCGAATGGTCAACCAGTTTGGAAAAATAAAATGTTGTTAATCATCGTGTTTTATTGTTAATAATTTAAAAAAAAGTCTATATTTTTATAATAGAATGGTATATATGACATTTCTATGATATCCCAGCTGTTTAACTTGAGGAAATTGGGCTGGAAACTGGAATATTTAATATTTTCTTTTCAAGCTCCTTGCAAAAATATTTTTATATTTAATTATTTTACATGCAAAAAAAATTTGTTATGTTTGCACTCTTTCTTTAATATCTCTCTATTACAATTAATTAAGAAGAGAAAAGTGTACGGAGAACAAAAAAAATTCGATTAACGGTTAATTAACGGTTAAAACATTTGGAAAAATCGTATGTTCGCGACCCATACGTTCGCGACCAGTACTTAAGCCAATTAAACAAAAACCAATAGAGATAAATACTGGATAGAGACCTACATTAATACACTTTTAAAATAAATTAATCACGTTTGAATACTCCGTTCTATTTTTTAGATTTTTACATTTTATTACTGTCAGCCAAAGTTGACTTCTATTTTGAGTACGTTGTGACCACATGTTTATAATTGTCATTATGAAAACTTAAACTCGATGAAATTCATCTTTTGCACTAAACATAGGGCTACCAAAATGCTATCGAATCGCAAAAAACTGCTAGGAAAAGTTTTGTTATCTATATTATTTGTACATAAAAAGCATACGATCGTACGTTCGTGACCCCAGGAAATGCCCATATGAATGTTTAAAAAAAGCAAATGCGAAAATTCCGACCAAAACTTTTAAGTTGATGCAAAACTTTCGTTTTCCCAAGCGGATATTTTTGACGACTAAACAAAAATTGTCCACTTTACGGATAATTTACTGTTTATTGCTATAAAATAATTCCCTAACAGAGTATAGGCTCACAATTACAAATTTTCTTTCGCTGTAACTTATTTCGAGCTTAATTTAAGTACATAAATACCAATGATGACAAACAGGCAGACACACGGAAAGACAGACACAGACAACATTTACAACTGTATAGAGCATAACAAGAGTAAAACATAATACCCAAGTATGTAATGCATATTAAATAGAAACTTGTAACTGAAAAAGTTTTACGATACTCACACACTTTGGCTTTTGTTTTATTAGCGGTGAATATAATTGTAAAATTGTTATATTCTTACACAAATATTGTATATTTCGATATCTAAAAAAATTCAAGCGTACATAAATACATCAAATTATACACAGAAAAAACTGGAAGGCATAAATTATTTATTTATGTCTACACAACATTCCCTCCTTACAGACTATTCAAAAAATTAAATTATTTAAAACAAAATATTATTTAATGTTATCTAACTATTATTTAAAATTATATTCAAATATGATTTCTTCTCATTTTATAAAAAATAAAGCCTTATGGCGATTTCTGAAAAAAAGATATGTTACAGTATATACAGGCAATACTTTCTTATGGTACCTTTAATCACTCGAAGTGTTACATGGTATGCAACTTCAAAAGGAACAAATTAGCTGCGTTATTTAAAACTATTACACTTCTTTCATTAATGTAATGGCTCCGAAAAAATAAAAACGATAAAAGTATACATCGATTTTTTTTTATTTAATATGTAAAAATTTTTATATTTTGTTTTTAAAGAATCTTTTCACAAATTATGAGCGGTATGAGTTATGACAAACAAAATAAAACATTGGTTGTACAAACAAAGTGGTAAGTACCAAACTTATAAAACAGGGCGGTATGAACCTCTTAAATAAAAGTGAGGGTAAAATATGCAACATGTTTTGAATGTTTTTCATCAACATATTCACAAAAGAACTTGAAAATTTTTCCCACAGTTGTATTTTTTGTACAAACGAACACAAAAATGAAGAACATGTTACATATATGCAACATATTTTTTAGAAAAGAAATCGCCATTAACGTTATGTTTCGACGTTCTAAATTACACATTAACAGCCTGGCCTCCTGATTTGCGGCCCACTAACAATTTTCAGCAAGCACGACAAGTCGATCGACAATATAAGCGACCGATAACGTAATAGTTTTTTACAAAATTTGCGGCCCAATAATGGCCAATTTTCAGAATTGACATTAAAACCCATTTATATTTAAAATCGATTTAAATACAAAATTCTCTTTTTCACTAAACACTTAAATGAAACTTAATTCACCGATGTGGTACATTTAAATTCAACTTAAGTTTCCATTGCATTATAGTAGCAAGGTGACCTCAATTTCACAACAATACAACAACAAGCAAAGCAATAACAGCCAGCCGTTTTTTGAGTCCACCTTGTAAATAGCTACACTTTTTTGTGATATATTTTTGTATTTAGTAGTGCTGCCATACTTTTATCTTCATTAAATAACACTTTTCGAATAAGTCAAAAAATCAATCTGTATTTAAAAACCATTTAAGTTTACATGAAAATGAACATAATATATATTTAAATACTATCCTGAAAATTGGGCATAAGAAATATTATGCGACCACAAATGTCATAATCAGTCTCTTGTGTTGTAGTTGTCAACATAGGAATTTTGTTTAAATATTTAACAAAATGTTCTGTACACACAAACACAAAATATTTTTTTTTATTATTATATTTTTATAAAACACGACCACTTATAAAATTATCGGGCATGTTCTGAAAATCACTTGATTTAAAATCTCGTGCTTTTTAAATCATGCGTGTGATTTTGTGGGGTTCTGACAAACCTTTCGTTTTTAAGTTTCTCGGTATGCTTTCGGCATTTGAAAATCACGCCAAAACATACAAAAACAGAACACAAAAATATCAAACGTGTGATTTGAAATCACGTGATTTCAATACAAGTGATTTTCAGAACAGGCCTGCATATAGGGTTTTTAAATTTTTTTTATAAAATTCTATTCAAATTTATTTATTTTTTTTGTTTACTCCTTTGTTTCTATTCTGAGTTACTTGTAGCCAGGGCTCTATTTTTTGGCTTAATTTATATGTTTTGTCGATTTTTAATTCCAAACTAGCGTTTTATTTATGGAATTGATGATGTCAATACAGTCATTTGACAATAAATAAATGAATAACGTTAGACATGTAAAGCCTGTCGAACGACAAATCGTTAGTTAGTGGGCCGCTTAAGAGAACGATAATGAGTGTTTTGTTGTCGCTCGCCTAAGTTGTCGATCGACATCGGGGGCCTGGCTGTAAAATTATGTGATAATTTATTAAATAGAGTTAAAGCTCTAATTAGTGGTCTATTATGTACAAAATTAGAACGATGCACTTGAATACAAAACAAACTATGGCTTCGACGATTTGTACAAAAAATTTTTTTCATGAAAAATACGACGATTATTTGAATCAAATATTGTTGATCTGACTTATAATTTACTCACAATTCCTTTTTGAAAAAAGCAAATAATAAATACATGCATACACATATTTATTTCATAAAGGCCTGTTCTGAAAATCCCGTGATTTCAAATCACCTGTGCCTTTTAAAATCACACGTGTGATATTTTGGTGTTCCCGATAAACATTTAATCAGTTTGGAACTAGTTTTGACAACAACATTTTTGAAATAGAATTATATTTTTCTTACACTAAAAAACTAGGGAAAAAAACTTGTGTACAACATTTTTATTATAAATTAAAAATTATTTGATATTATTGAATTGACAAAATTCAGATATTGGAAAAAACCAACCAACAAATAATTTTATCCGTCCTTGATTTGTTTTGACAAATAACATTCTTTAAAAGATTTATGAATGTATGTTGCCACAATTACTATCATTTAGATGTTACTTTGCTGATTTCCGTTTTTATGTTAAAGCCCTATACTTAAGGGCATTTTGACTCCGACTCACGACTCCAACTCCGACTCTAACTCCTACTCTAATCTTGATGCTAAATGTATATGAAACTGGTCCTTATTTGACTTTAAACTCTTTTTACACCCTACACCACTAGTGGTGAATGAGGGTATACTAAGTTTGTCATTCCGTGTGAAACTTTTTTTTTTATGCATTTAAGACCCCATAAAGTATATATATTCTGGTTCCTTGAGTAATTCTAAGTCGATTTATCCATATCCATCTGTCTGTTGAAAACACACACACTTTCGAAAAACTCAAATGATAAGAACAATGTTGGTGTCAAATTGCTTCTAGTTATCCTAAGCACTCGTTCTATATGATTAGAAATCATACTGTACGTCGTAAGCCGTAATAAATATTGCTATCATATTAAAATGTTCTACGTCATAGTTTTATAGGACTAGAAATTACACTGTCAAATTTCGTTAAAATCGGTCCATAATTTACCACATAATGTCCAATATTATGCTCACTCTGCTAAATTATTAAAATACGCCTAAAACCATAGCAGATGAGAATATTGTGGTAAAATTTGGTACAATTTTGGTTCATATAACCAGAAATTATATCACGCAATTTTCTGATTATCGGTCCATATTTACCTTAGATGCCATATTAAGCAGCATTCTGAAAAACACTTTAAACGCTAAAACAAATTTCCCTATTGTATTGAAATTTGTTCCATTTATGCCCGTAATTTCTACAGAAAGATAGCTGGTCGTGTTCTTACCTAACAGGTATCTTTACCTATTTCAACATTTATTTGCCTTCATGTTTTTACCTTAAGTTTTCTTTTAAAATATGGCAGCACAGGGATGTTAAATGGGGTTTTCAATTTTGTACCAACTTCCAAAAAAAAAAAAAAAAAAAATGTACTTTTTGGACGGTACCATTTTTTTTAATTTATTAAAACAACAAAAAGTACATAAAAATTCAATTGTACACAAAAATAAAAAAACAAAACCTAACATTAACATACATTATATGTATGAATTAAATAAGGTACATAAAAGTCTAATAAATATATGAGATCAAAATCAGCTACTTATTTGTTTAGTTAATACACTATTTGGAATTTTTACGTCATATCAGCATGAATTTGTTGATCTTAACCAATCCTTTGTTTCTTTTATTATATTTCGAAAAGAAAAAACTGTAAAGTACGAACACTTAGTCAACAAAATTAAGTCAAAAAAAAAAAAAAAAAAAAAAAAAACAAAGAAAAAAAGTAACAACAAAAATAACAAAAAGCAAACGCAAAAGAATTAAATGAAATGAAATACGAGTATTAAATATTGAGCTAAAAAAAAATACAAATAAATAAATATGAGAACTGAACTAATTTAAAATTTACCAACTATATCCAACATATAAAATTTTAGTAATAAGATATTTTCTAAGTCTGTTAAAAATTGTATAATAAAGTTAGAGTATGTTAACAAAAATTGTATAAATAGAACAATTAATGGCAAATAAAGGCAGAATCATTCTGGCAATTGAAGACAGTTTTTGACTCTCAGATTCAGGCTCCTAGTAAATCACTGGTAGCAGCCTACCAAGTAGCTCAGAACACACTTGAGCTATAAATAAACTAAAGTGCTATAGGGAAAACATCCTCTACACCTAAACACCTAATACAACCCTTACAAAACTCTTTCAACATTTCCAGACGAATGTGGAATGGATAAAATACCAGCAACGACTCTAGAAACGTCAGGAAACATATGAACATTCAGCTCATCTTGTAAATTAGCTACTGCCGACAAAAAACTACAAATGTTTTAATTTTTTAATGACTGCAGTTGCTCGACATCAGCTAAAGCTGTAAATTGATTATTGATTGAATCAAAATTTGCAATTTTGTACGGAAACATTTTTACTAGAAGAGGTACAATACTACTTTTTTTACCTGAAATAACATTTTCAGGAGTAAATTTATGGAACCACATTAAAACTTCGTTATTAAAGTTGACTTTGGTTCTCAAAACTTCGCAAATTTTTTTTATAAAATTGTTTTGCATTTTTTTTTAATTTCTTTAACAATATCAATATTTATAGTATTTGTAGAAATATATATAAAGCCACTTCTGTTTCGCAATAAATTTCAGGTTTTCACTAATGTTGCCTCGGATGTGGGTGCCATAAGTCCCCTTTTACAATGTGGCAAGTGAAAGGCAGACAGACGAAGTTTGTAAGCGAGAGAGGAAAAGAGTAAAGTATGTCACACATACAACGTCGCCCCTTTACCAACAAACTTCGTCTGTCTGCCTTTCACTTGTCACATTTTATAAGGAGACTAAGCGCTCTATACACCACAATACTAGTCGCATATTTAAGCACCCATTACATACACGATTTGATTTACAACATAAATGCAACCAAAAGGACTCAATAATTTGTTTGCTATACTAAAAATTCAAAAAGGGGGAACTGTGACACATTTTTAAATTGTACCAAAGGAGTCACGGTAGTACCACAGTACTTTAGAAGGTCAAAATGAACCAAAAAAAGTACAATTGTACCAAGGTTAACTTCCCTGTGGCAGAACTTACACCATAGATTTCTATACACTGCTAGATTTCATTTTGTAGAAATTACGGGCATTAGATTTTTAATAACAGAAATTACTCTACAGGATCTCGTGAGGAATATATAACTTGTTTTTAATGCAGTACTTTTTAAATGGTTAATTATAACAAGAACATGTTTCTGTAAAAATTCCAAAGCGATATTTGAAATATTGCATCACCAATTTCGAAGAATTTTTATTTTAGAAAATATTATAAAATTTTTATAATTTTTTTATGCCGCAAACTTTTGGAGTCGGAGTCACGAGTTTTTGTGGGTAGTACGACTCCGGCTCCGCTACAAACACCTCAACACCGACTCCGACTCCACAGCCCTGATAAAAGACATATGCGCTAAGCTACATTTACACAAGTTAGCAGCACCAGGATGCAGGCTGTCGCTTTTTATGTAGTTATAGGGATTAGATATATAGAACATTTGGATTTGATATAAAGAAGACACATAGAACTACAAAAAAGGGACAGCCAGCATAGGCTTCTCTAGTGCATATACCTTATGTAAATGTACTTCGATATCTATGTATTTACGTTTTTTTTTTCTTTTTTTAGTTTTTAATTGTTGTAGTTTGTAAACTCAGCTAACAAAGTGTTATTTTCTGTTGATTTAGTGTGTTCTAATATTCGATTGTGGACGACCGCGCCTTTAGCGAAAAGTTATACATAAGAATATAAAAAAAAGCTTTTGCTAAAAACAAACTAATACATATGCTTTATTCTAAAGTATCAAACGCCTTATGGTATATTATATAACTAGTATGTCGACAGGTACATAACTAATGTCAAAGTACCTAACTCATATTTGCATTAGTTAGATTTTTCCAAATGTATTTGTGTTTAAAACCATTTTCACCACTTAACATAGTTGCATAAAATCGTAAAGAATGTGGCAACATTTTTTTTCTAATATACAACTTTCTTAATTTTATAAATTTTTAATTTATTTAATGCTGTCTGCTTTGTTTGTTTAATATTTAACCTGCAATATCGGAAAATATTTAATTTATTTAAGATTTCAAATACTTTTTCATACAACCAAATGCAACTCTGCTGGCTTAAATAATATTAACAACAGGAAAGAACTAGTGTACATAATATTTATGTATTAATTAATAAATATGTATTACATATTTATGAATAATTTTTTGTTTGCTCGTTTTAGATCAAGAATTGTTTTATTTGTCATGTTATTGTTTTTTTTGCCAATAAACTCCAAATAATAAATAAATGGTGCAATTTTATTTATTAAAATTACTTAATTTATAAAAAAACTTTATTAAAAACTTAAATCAATTATAAAATTAACCGATTAAACCAAAACCTCGGTCAATAAATGGAGCGATTAACCGATTAAAGCAAAAGCCCGATCAAATGAACACCCTATCGCGTACAGACCCCTTTAGAGAGAGGAATGTCAAAAGTGGCTTGTGTTTAGGACATATCGATCAGCGAAAGCAAAAAATAAAATACAATGTAGTGTTTTTGGTGTTATACTTGTTGTACTTTCGTACCTTTTACATGAATACGCCTTGCAATTATGCAAAATGTGTTGAAAAAATTATTAATTATGTGTTTGTGTCTTAAAATAAAATAAAAAGTGTTATATTGTAAAAGAATTTGGTTTGTTCTTTTTGTTTTTTGGTGCGTTAAATTCACACAGAGCATATATCTGTGGTTATCATGGGTAACAGCGTATGTCCATTTTTTACGATTTTGAGATGTTGATGTCATATCGCTTAATTTTAAACGCTCTTTACAAGGTTTTTAACATTTCTGAAAAGATATGGACCTATACCGATTTTGTTATGTAATGAAAAATTTCAAAAAGTTCAATACCTAGCCCATAGTTCGATCTAGAATGTTTTTTCTACTCTCCTAAAAAATTTGATTTTAAGACATACGCGGTTACCCATGAAAACTACATATTATGTGGGATGGGTGAAAACGAAAATTGAAAATGCTCTCCCGAGCCGGCATACTATGCCTTACTGTGTTTTCTTTTCTACAAAAAAAAAAAAAAAAATATCACTTTCTAAAAAGGTGCATAAAATGTCTTGCCAACCCTGTAATAATGCTATTTGTTATTTGACGAGAACTAAACATAAGTGGAATGCGCTGTTAACACCCGACATGAATGACTAAGAATCATCTGGTAAAGGTACGTAAATAGTATCTAACGTCTTCTTCGTTTCTTATTGCGACTCTATTTATTTCAGAATCAATGATTTTTACTTTTCGTTAAATTCGACACACCATCTCTTTCCTTTTTAACTAAAAGTTTTAACGGACAAAACCGTTGCAAAATTAAGAAAAACATATACAGTCATGGACAGGATATCTTTGTGACAATGACCGAAACAAAGGAGGAGTTAGATACAAAGTTGAGGCTGTTAAAATATATACAACCAATATGAGACAATAGAACGCTTTGTGAATCGCCTAATAACCCAGCAAAAACTTACATTGCAAAGTAATGAGTCAAAAAGCTAATATAACTACTCTTAAGAAGAATTCACCACTTATACATTGGCATTTTAACTCATTATTTTAACACGGTGATGTCATTGGATGCAAGTACTTACCACTTACGCTTACGAATAGGAAGTTAAATAAGTCATTACCACATTCGCTTACAAATAGGGAGTTAAATAAGTCATTACCACGTTTGCTTACAAATAGACAATATACATTGTTAACAACAAAACTGAATTTGTCAAACAAATTGTGTCTTTAATTAAATTTTATAATGCAAAATTTCACTACCCTGCATTAATGACATATTCATACCCAATAAACCAGAGAACGATATAATTGCAAAATCGATATGATATTTTCATCGAAAACAATATTATAAGGAAAGGTACAATTTAAATACTATCGTTTATGATACAAGATCGATATCATATATTATAATTAATATCATCTAGACGACATCGTTATAATGTCGTTTGGTTGATTGATTAGTGTAGTTTTTATTCAAAATTGTAATTTTAAAATACATATCAAAATCAATGAAGTATTTAAATTTTTCATATTCAAATTCATATTCATTTATAACAAATAAAAAAAAAAAACAAATTGTAAGAACAAATATGTTTTTAAAATCAATTTGTATTAGATTTGAATAAATAGAACCTTAAATCTATTTAATTATGAATAAAATTTAATTTCGTTAATCAAGTCATAAACAAGTGCTTATGTATCAGATTATATGCCAACTATTACTTAACTACTTCTATGTAATGTGGATGAAGTAGACATTGAATTGTAAGTTGTTCAGTAATTCTAAGTCATTACCTAGTTTTTGCTGGGAATTTTATATATAACAAATTGTTTGACGAACATGGTAGTTTAAAATTTTAAAATTTTCAACAACATTTTTAGTCACTGTGATATGTTTGTGGTTGGATAATAAAATTAAAATAATTGACAGCCTATCTTTATTTAATTCTTCAATATGAGAAAATTCTCTTTAGGTTAAAAATTGAAATTTTTTATGTTTTGATCCACAATTTCTCTTGTTAAATACGAATTTTATTTTTATCTGTGTATGTATGTGTGTATGAAGTAAATGTTTATGTAATAAATATGCACTTACATAAACACACTTTTTTTATAACAAAAATCAGATTTTCTATGCATATGTATGTATGTATGTACATGTGTATTAATAATTGTGTAAATATAATAAAGTTTACTTGTTTGTAGCAAATATTTGCAATGAAATTATGTGACACTGTAAAATTGTTAAGCAACACACGTTCATAAATAGTTTGCAATTTATTTACCACAATATCCGTTTATAACCGAACAGGAAACAAGGTCATTTCCTGTTTTAACATTTGTGTATTCTAACCAGAAGGGATGAAATTTATTTTGATGTATTTGATGTTTTTTCAAAAATGGCTTTCATAAATTTAAATAAATTGAAAATAGAAAATATTTTGATTTTCTTTTGTAACAATTAGGTGGGACTTTTACGGATTTTGCTTAAGGTCCAATGGGTTAAATTGTGTTTGAAATTAAGTTAAATAAAAATTATTTTACGTTTGAAACATATGAGGCAGTTGAAGTGAGAACAATATGAAATGATCAAAAATTATTTTTGGGAATACAAAATTTATTATCAGAAGATTTCTCTAAGATTGCTTAATAAAGCACTTGTCAGTTCACTTTTTTTAAGCGGGCACATTTTTTAATTTTGTTTTTTCTTTCTATCCACTTACAACTATAATTTCAGTCGGAAAAAACCAGCCAATTGTAGGGGAACGTAAGAGATGATAAACTCACAATTTTTTTGTTGTTGTTTTCTTAAAGCTTCGATATTGTACAAAATAATTATTTTTCAGTAGAGCAAAATAATGTACTTTAAGTTTTTTTTAGATTACTAAAAATAATGGCATTTAAAACTTTTATGCAAAATATTAAGAAATTAAAATTTCAAATAGCAAATTTACAGTTTAGTGGTAAAACGTTTCATATCTACAATCGTTTTTCAGAAACGTTTTTCCACTACACAATCGGCTTTTAAAACGTTATTTCAAGTTGCAAAACCATTTCTTTTGTATAATTTTGTTAGTAACTTACAACTTTCTGCCACTGGTCGACTCGTTGCAACGCATTTTGAAGGCGTTAAGGTCATAATTGTGGGTGATTTGATGTTTAAACAGTGTAAGATAGTATTGTTAACGGTAATCTGCCAAAAAAAAAAACAGTTTTTGCAAAAAGTGTCAATTGTCAATTTCTTCGTTGATCGTATAATTTTAATAAGAAATATATATAAGTCTGAAATGAAAACTTTTTAAATAACAACTTATCTAAAATTGTGAATTTTAAACGTAAATAATTTTTTGGTTTTACAAACTGTTTCCTAAACTAACTGCCTGTTTGTAGAACGCGAGCGCAAAAGTGACTCGTTTAAAACTAAAAAATTTTTTACGTTTAAAAAGCACAATTTTAGATAAGTTGTTATTTAAAAAGTTTTCATTTCAGATTTATATATATTTCAAGGAGTTATATATATATAAGTCAGTAAAATATCTATACCATATTTTATCTTTCGTGTTCCCATTGCATATTCGCACTTTATCTTGTTTTTCATTCGAATGCAAATCCTAAAAAACATTTCCGGCATCAATAACTAAAACATCGGATTAACCTAAAAGTATGCAAAGTTTTTGTAAATAATTCTCTGATAAATTCACTTTCTTATGTACAATTTTCTATTTATTCTATTTTCTTTATATACAGAACAAAAAAAAACATTTTTATTACAATTGCAATAGGAGCGCTATTTACGGGATTGGAATAGTAAGTATCCGCAAACATACAAATACACTCTCATGCAATATTTGGGAAAACAAAACAAACAAATATTTGCAAAAGATGAAAAAAGTAAAAAATTAAATTGCAAAATCTTTCACTTACCTTTATGTTTAACTGTGACTATGGGTGTTTGTGTGTGTGCGTGCATGCATAAATATCTGAATACTTACAAATTTTGATACACACACAGATGCATGTCATCCTGGCGGCACAAAACAAACATACCTAAGGAACAAAACCTATCTCGTGCATTCTCTTACAACTACAAGCATTTGCAGAAAAGGAATATTTGAATTTAAAAATGAAACTTTTTCTACCTTTAACACTAACATTTCAAAGTGCGTCTTTGTGCCTGTGTAAGTGTATTTGGTGACACAAATGCATGGCAAACATGTACAAGTATATTTGTCTATGTATATATATTAAGGTCAACGTAACATCAACAATTTAAGTTCTTTATTTTTTTGCTCTATATAAAAATGCAGACATAAAAATAACTTAAGGCTACGGAAAAAAGGAAATAATAACACTATTTACATATTTACCCAATTTTCGAAAAGTATCAGTTGTTAACGTTCCACGTCTACTTATACAAATGTATATGTGTATATGTCTATATTATATAGAATAGTTTTAAAAGTGGAGCGTTGGCATTGCCAAGAGTTTTACAAATACATCCTTATAAATGCAACTGTTTTAAAATGAATTGAAAATACATGACACAGGCTTGTTATCTGTGTAATTCAATTAAAAAACGCATCTTTTAGATGAATTTTTATCAAAAGGAAATTTAAATATAAAGAAAATAATTAAATATACAAAACGTGAGCAGTAGGGTGGTTTCCAAGGCAATAGGACTGATTTGGTGGTTGTTGTCACAGGTTTGCTGTCATCGGAAGTTCTTACTTGGGACAAAACTTCCGGTTGTTATAGCTTGTGCTAGGTTCACAGGCCGAGTGTCATTCGGCCAAAGATTATTATAATTATTTTTTTTTTTAAAAGTGACATACATAAATCTTGAAAAAATATATGAAAATATGTATAAGAATTGTTAAAAAATTATATGAAAAATTACAAAAAATTAGACTACAGAAACCACATAAAATGCATTTAATTAATTCCTTTTTACATCACTTACTATTATATACAATAACCCATATATATACAACATATTTTTTGGCTGTAGGAAAAATCGCCCAAAGAAAAATGGCTAAAAAAAAAATGAAAAATCGCCCAAATGAAGAATCGCCCAACAGAACATGAAAAATTACCCAAAAAGTTATATATGAAATTTTGCCCAAAGTAACGAAAAAGGGCGCAAAAAAAAAAATGAAAAATGACCCAAAAAGCAAAAACGAATTTTTTCCCGGTGGCATGTTATAACGTCCAGTGTCATAGTGTCCATGGACGTTATGACACTCCAAAAAGTGTCATAGTGTCCATGGACACTGCGCTAACTAAAGCTTCTCTGCACAGCCGGCCTTCGGCCGGGCGCAAGGATTTCTCCTCTATGGTATAACACATACCGGCTTCGCTAACTAAAGCTTCTCTGCATAGTCGGCTTTCGTTTGGAAACAAGGCAGATTTTAGAAGCTTTACTTAGCGAAGCCGGTGTTTGTTATACCATAGAGGAGAAAATCCTTGCGCCCGGCCAAAGGCCGGCTGTGCAGAGAAGCCGGTATTTGTTATACCATAGAGGAGAAAATCCTTGCGCCCGGCCGAAGGCCGGCTGTGCAGAGAAGCTTTAGTAAGCGAAGCCGGTGTTTGTTATACCATAGAGGAGAATATCAAAAAAATGGGCCATTTTTCATAAAACAAATTTAAAAAACGAAAAATCACCCAACAATAACGAAAAATAGCCCAACAATTTTAGGTCACTTTTCATATGAATTTAGGCCCAATTTTACATGGAATTTTTTTGGGCGATTTTTCATTTCTTTTTTTGGGCCATTTTTCTTTGGGCGATTTTTCCTACAGCCATATTTTTTTATTGATTTCTTAAAAATATAGAAAAATTATATTTTCTTTGTCAACGTAAAACTTCATTCGGGCTACTTAAAAATATCATTAAAATTTAAAAGGTGCTCTAATTTCTACAATTATTCAATAAATAATACAAATTTGGCTCTAACAAACAATTATGAAAGAAATATTTCGAAATCAGTGTTCAATTTATCTTAAAATATCAGTCTTTTTTACACCTTTCAGTTTTTCTACTTAACATGAAACCTGTCTAGTAGTTTCACCTATAACAATGAACGTTTGCCTGAGCAAATATACAATTTCTTCATCTTAATTTTTCGTGATGTAAATTTGTGTATGAATGTATGTTCCGTTCAGATAGCTTTAAGGCTTAAATGTATATGTACATATAAAAATTTCAAGTATGTGCACATACATACGTGTGTTTGCAAATGAACATGTGCAGTTTTTTGAAACAATTTAAACAATTTTTATTTAACAAACAGCAAATATCCCCATTGATCAAAGGATTATTTCAAAAATGTTTTACTCATTTTTATTTTCATGTTGCCATGTTTTTTTTACAGTTAAAGGATCTCGTTTTTAACTACATATGTACGTGAAAATAAACACACATTCACATACACATAGATATGACATATACACTTTGTATATCAAAAGCTTAAAGCTACAAAAACTTGGTCATTTTTATGTACAGTATGTAAATTTTATATGCAAATTAAAACACACCACACACGAGCATACTAGAGAGATAGAGTTTTAACCGGTTGTTATAAAATTAAAAATAATAATGAATGAAAGAAACGATGAGAATAAATTGAAATAGTAAACAACAATATCATCATCATACATACATCATCAGAAAGATACGTGAATACACTTGTATGGTCAATATTAGAACGGTAGGACACCGACATAAATTTTTTTATTAAAATGTCCGAAATTAAAAAGAAGTTCTTAATGAGACCTTCACCTCCTACTTTTATACCTTCTTCTCTAGTAAAATATGACTTAATGGTTTTCTGGTTGGGCTAAATTTTTTCGAATTGAAAAAATCGGCTTATATGTTTTTTTATTGATTGTAACCAGGGAGGGTGTAAATATGCAATTGAATGTTGTTGCTTGTGCGACCAATGAAGGCAGACACAATATATTTATCCATTTCTGCAGCATTTTTTGCATAATTTATTTAAAGAAGCATTTTTGCAGCATTATTTAAGTTCCGTATATTTCGTTTTTTTGAAGCATATTTATATTAAGGGGCCCAAATTTTAGGTAGTTGTGGTTACTGAAAATCGCTGCAGGGAGATGATCTGAAACTTTATGTGGCGGAAAATTGATGATTTAGACGTAAAGAAAATGTGTTTTCAACAGGATGGTGCCACCTGCTACACATCAAGAGAAACAAAGGATCTTTTGAAAGAAAAGTTCCAAAATCGCATTATTTCTCGTAGAGGAGGAATGAACTGGTCACCAAGATCATGCGATTTGACAACTTAAGACTGTTTTACGTGGGGTTTTTTGAGATCGAAAGTGTGCAGGAATAATCACAATATTTTGTTTTCAAATAAGTAATTTTTGGTTTTTTTTGGGACATATTTTTAACAATTTAAAAGGCATATTTTCGTCACAATGGACCATATTGGTCTCTTGGTGAGGGTGTAAAGTTTGTTTCGCAAGGCATATTTTTAAGTTTTTACTGGATAGTCGATTTTCTCAAAATTATTTTTTTTTTGTGGCAAATGATGTTTTCAATTCAAATTTTTTCCGTTATAGTGTCCTGACTTAAACTTAATTTGCAATTTTGTCAGTTAAATACAGAGTTATTTAAATAATTTTGATTATTGATAACCCACTGTTCAGTTATTTCTTTGTACTTCAGTTATTTATAAATGCTCAGACAAATTTCTAAAACATGCACTAGAGCTAAAATTTACAAAAGCAATTGTAACAAAATTCTTTTTTTTAAATGCTCCTATGAACATTTAAGGCATTTATGTACATGCGAGGGCTGTCCAAGGTTCATTATTACCCAAGAATATTTAAAAGAATTAAAGAAACAAAAGCATGCTAAATGCTGCAATTTATTTTCAGAAAATTATGTGCCTACTATTGCAGTACTCGTTTCTTTCAACTTCAAATGCCAGATATTTTGTTTCCATATTCAACCCAATTATGAATAAACATTCCCCGGAAGTTTTTCCCTTCTGACATGTTTCCTTTTTTAAATTCAATTGTTAACATGGGAAAAGTGAAAAAACTCCCGGGGAATTTTTATCCATAATTCGGCTGTATATGAAGCTCCATGGGACCAGAAAATCACTTCATTTTACATTTACAGAAATTATTTTGTTGCCACCTTTATTAAAAAATAGTCAGCTATATTAGTTTGCAGTACAGTTTCCTATGTAGCCATTTAAGTATTGATTCATTCATGTCCTCCAGAAGACAGGCTCGAAGCCTTTTTAGTGCTAGTTGCTTGTCTTCTATATTTGGAAATAAACTGTTAAGCTTCAAAAACTTTGTTTTATTTGCTACTATTTTAACTTTAACTTTTGCTTTTAACATTGTTTTTCAAAAGAAATGCTACTTCGCCCTTTTCAATCACTAAATATGATGAACTGCTGCCAATATTCTCAATAATCGAACTACTCCAATGAAAGGATATTCTTATTATATTTTACTTTTTCTTAATACACACGCAAAGAAAAAACATGGTTGTGGTAAACATATTCTAAGATCAACATATTATGATAAGGTTCATGATTGTAGTCAACATATTACAATTATTATTGAATCATTTTATGACCAAATATATTCGTAATATTACATCATAATATTTCTCACTTAATCCTAATTTGTTTTTATTACATCAAATCATAATTTAATATTATCATTTTATTATCATGTTAATAACAATAAGTTAAGAAGTAATCATAATTGTATGTACATTAAATCTAAAACCGAAAAATACGAGGGCGGAGCAATAAGTCCGTAAATTTTCGAACTTCCCTCGTAGTTATATGAAATGCAATTCTGCTCCCATCAAGTACCACCTGTTAATAGACTACTGTCAAGTTTTGAACAAGTTCCTTGATAAATACTATGTGGACTCTAAAAAAGTGGTTTACTGACTTTCGTTGTGGTCGCAAAAGTACAAATGAAATGGGATAATCCACATGATTACCTTCAAAATGGAAAGACAATAACCGGCGAATATAATGCCAACTTATTGGACCGATTTAACGAGGATTTAAAAAAAACGACCCCATATGGCCAAGAAAAAAGTTCTTTTTCATCAAGATAATGCACGGCTGCACACGTGTGCAGTCTCAATGGCAAAATAACATGAAAAATCTGTGTTTTATTCAAAAAGTCACGGACTTATTGATCCGCCCTCGTATGTTTAATATATATTTGTGCTTATTTACTTACTGGCAACCTTAACGTAAAACTGTGACAGATATTTCACATCATAATATGATGCAAATTTAAACATTATATTTTTAACCTATTTTTGTCGTAGGTCGCAATTATGTATAAATTATTTTCTAGAATTTTCATTCTTTTTCTCTAACATAACACAAAACAGTGGTCAATATTTTTGCACCACTTTCAAACAATATTAAAATGTTTTTAGCATTGATATTTTATTTTGTGACACTCTACAATTTTTTTTTTAATGTACCTGCAATTTCTTTAAGCTTGTTTTTTTAATGGGAATTTTTTTTAAATTGTTTAACCACTGAATAACAAATAATTCGATAGTCATATGTAAAACAAATGACACAACTGATGCAAAATTATTTTACAAATGGCGATAACAAAATATTATTAGAGTAAAGATATTTTGTTTGCATCTTAAACATATTAGGAGCACAAGTATAGAAAGCTATCATGATATGGCTATTAAATATCATTAAATGGTTGTGAGGAATATAATATGTTTTCAAAGTTATCACTATTAAGTTGTTATAAAAATGACTATTTTTCAGTGAATCATACATAAATTTATAATTGCGATAAACATTGACACGCTTACAGTAACTATAATATTGTTGATATTTAATAAAAATAACAATAGTTTGTATACGACAACAATTTATTGTTAAAATAAACATAGTGCAGTTTCCGTAACAATGCCCAACAATATTTTTTATCTGCCTGCACGGTGCCTATAGTATGCGAAAGATAAATTTATTGATACATTTCATTGTATGGAGACAATAATACGTTAAAATCATATTTTTATTTGTATAATATGTTTGCTTTAAAGCAAATTTAACTGTATGGAGATTCATGACAAGGAGTTCAAAATACTCTAAAATTGGAAGAAAAATCAGTGATAGAGATATGAGCCTACTAGGCGTATACGTGTTAAGACGAAAAAATATCGATCATACACACACGCAGAGAAAAAACATGATTACGACTACGACCATTTTTATTCATATTAACTTAATATGTTTACCCTAATAAATTTATTATAGTCCTAAAATAACTTGAACAAATATTTTTTGTCTTTAACATTTTTAAATTCACTATAATAATTTTATATGGTGTTACAGCTTAAAAGTTACTCTGATTTAGCTAAACATATTAAATTTTGTGAAATGTTTGCTACTATAATCAATATATATTAAACTTTACAATTAATATCATAATATTAATTGCACACAAAATTTATGTTTAATACCATAATTTTTGTTTACTTTAAAACTCATTCTCTAAATGAGCAAACATTTATCCTCAAAGTAAAGAGAGTGTGTTTATAAAAAAAATAAAAGGTTTCCCACGTAATTTTTTGTCAGCAAGCGTTAGTTAATTGGGAAACATGAGTTTCTATAAAATAATAAAAACGTTTTTCGGTGAGTAAAAAGCCAAGCTGCCTTGCAAAACCAGCGAATAAAATTATTATACGTTTATTGAAACAGGTAAGTTATTCATAATTATAAAAATTTATAAATACGCAATTACGTTGTCTTTCTTCTAGCCAAAAAAAAAAACCTACAATATCAGAAATGGCATAGAAATTTTTTCAGAAAACTTTGTCATAAGCCCTGAACTTTTTTCAATTACTATTCAATAGTATATTGATACAGTTGATTTCATATTAGAAATAAAAGGTAAGTTTGTGTTTCATTTTATTTTTAAAATTCTTAAGTGCACGGGAAAAAATATTAAAGTGTTATTGGATAGAAAAGCATATGCATATGCATGTAAAAGACAAATTAATTAGACATTCTTTTCCACTGAAGTTTAGAAATTAAGGCACACATATATATATATATATATAAATGTATGTTTTTAATTTTATTGCTTAATATAGGCTAGATTTTATTAATTAATATATGCTATATTGTATATGTATATATAATACAAAGAATATAAATGTACATTGTATTTAATAAAACATAAATTTATGATATTAAATTTTTATTAGTTTTATTGTGAGAACCATATAACCAGTGGCGGATTTAGGCCTGCTTCCTCCCTAGGCACTCTTTAATATGCCGCCCTTTTTGATAAAATAGGAGTGATTTTCCAAAAAAAAAAAAAAAAAAAAAACAAAAATACTAAAATTATCATGTATTCATTTTTATTATTTTATTTACATACAAAAAATATCAATTAAATCTTCATAGTTTACTTCTTGCACACGTTGGGCTTCAATAGCCAATATTGCAAATGTGTTAAGTCTATCTTGGCCCATACTTGACCGTTGATAGTTGTTTACACTTTTCAGGGTGGAAAAAAATCTTTCTGCTGAGCAGTTTGAAGCAGGGATACTCAAAAAAGTTCGTAAGGCTATGTATACATTGGGGTAAAAATCTTGAAGATACGGCTATTTTCCCGTTAAATCTAGCGATTTTGAAAGCAGTAGAAAACAATTATTTTAGCTATGTATGTATTACCAAAAAAAAAAAAAGTTAAGATACACTGGTTTTTGAGGAATATTATTTTATTTCCTTTATTCAATCTGTGATCAGAATCGATAACCATCTAAATCGACTTACTAATTAGGAAGTAAATTCAACAATTGAATTACTTAATATGTAAAATTTAATATAAATTTTGTCTTCGTTTAAATTAAAGCTTGGCCAAATCAATTTTCGAATTTTAATTCACCTTAAATTCTTTTACCTTTAAATGTTGGCGCCCTTTAAATTATGCCGCCCTTAGCCCGGGCACCACTGCATATAAAATGTTGAAATATATATGTTACATGGTGTTGGTAAATATGGTTTAAAAGATCGTTCCGAACATAATAATATTTTTGAGACAATAATTACCAATAAACATTATTTCTGAACATATATTGTTACTTAAGACGTGTTAGACACAATCATAACAACAAACATTAATGATAGTTTGCGATTATGATTGTATCAACAATGTTTTTTCTTTGCGTGCAGCGAGAAAGCCAGTAGTGATGGCAAATTCTACTGCTTCTTCATTTTTTATTAATTTTAATTGGTTTACAAACAGTATATGCTTTCAAATTATATGTTAAGCCTCGCATTTTAAGTGTAAGCTTGTTATTGGCTGTTGGTTAAATCTTGCAGATGTATTTGTAAGCAGAGTTGTATTTAGAAAGGCAACCGTAAAATTTTCAATTGAACTTTGTTCAAAAAATAAAACTCTGATAGCATTTATTAACTACTTTTACGGACCAAGTACCCAAAAATAAGTGAAAATACTCGGTTGCCACTACTTAGACTTAAACGTCACTTCAACGTATGTAGATATCCAAAATTTTAAATATTAAAAAATTTTTTTTCTGAATAAATGCTTCTTATAGACTACATACAAGAAAATTTTAAATAATGTTATTCGTATTTTGTTTAAAGAAACTGAATACCTGGTCACCTTTTAACCAAATTAAACAAAACTTTTCATAGAAAACTAATAGCTAAAGACTTTTTGTGTATGTTGTAACCAATTGGTATACAATTGACCTGAGATTCTTCTTAATAAAACATAAACATTTTATAGGATTTATTTTGGAAACTGTGTCATTCTGGGTATTTAAAAACAAAGATAGTGCTAAGTTCATTGAAGTTTTTGGGAAAAGGATAAAGAAATTGTTTAAAAGCCTACGTTGTATGCAAATGATTTTACACAAACCAATCATATATAGAGATAGTAAAGAGAATTCATAGATATTTACATACACATCTGTGTATACACTTATCGTTAGCGGAAATGAAAACTGTTAAAAATTTTTATTGTGAAATAGAATATTGGAAAAATATGTACTTGATATTTACAACCAATTAAAATTGATTTTTTTTTTGTTTTTTATTTTAGTTAACGAATCTTAAAATTGTAAAAACGTCGCTCCAAATGGAGCTTCTAGTAAAAATAAATAAAAATTAAATAAACATATCGCTCATTTCGTGCAAGACCGTCACAACTCAAAATTTGGCATTTTCGAGTTAGTAATGCAGAAATGTTCTTCTCTTAAATCTCTACTAATTGATCTAAGAACGGAGAGAATTATCGAAAAAATAACGGTAATACAGATGCTTGTGACGCTATGACCTCTCGTAACAAACTTGAGCAATTAACATCAACAAGGTCACATTTCAGTTTGTGCTTGACATTCCTCTTGTACATGTGGTTTTCTTTGTAGCAAAAAAGAAACATTTGATTTTATAACTGTATTAGAGAAGGTAAAAAATAATAGGTTGGAATCTTAAAAAGGATCTCCTGTAAAGTTTCAAATTTTGAGTTGTGACCGTCTTGCACGAAATGAGCAATATATTAATGTGTATACAAAATATTAAGTATATGAATAAATTAAATTTAAGAAGAGTTATAAGGATTCAATGAAATTTCTGAACATTACTCTTTCCTGAGCTAGGCTTCTTATTTGTGTGTTGATGTCCCGCAGAATATACGGCGAGAACTTGATGATGGTAATATTAACTTTGTAGTTCTACTGGATCACTCTAAAGCTTTTGATACGGTAAACCACCAAATTTTATGTACAAAGCTAAGGACTCTTTTTAACTTTTCGTCGTCATCAGCAAAACTAATTTCATCTTACCTCAAAAATCGTATTCAATTGGTATTCGTAAACAACAAAGAGTCTAATGCCTTATTACTGTCTAGTGATGTTCCTCAAGGATCGATTTTAGGACCAATATTATTTTCAATCTACGCTAACGATATGCCGCAGCAATTAACTCATTGCAGTGTCCACATGTATGTAGTCCAGTAGCATTAATTAAGGAAAACATTGACAAACTCAATTACGATCTAAACAACATACATCGTTGGGCATCTCAAAATGGTCTGCGTTTAAATCCACGTAAAACAAAATGTCTGGCTATTCACAAAAGAAAAAGATTACACCTTTAATCGAAAATGATATCCTTATAAACAATGAGAAAAGTGACATCGTAAAAACGGCAAAAAATCTGGGATTAGTGTTCAATAGCAACTTAACTTGTTCAAGCCATATAAATACACTGGTGGGCCCAATTTATGTTAAACTAAGAGCCCTGTGGTCCGTACAATACTGTACACCGCCGAATGTCAGAATCCTACTTGCAAAAGCTTATTTGGTTCCAAGCCTTACATTCGGATGCGAGTTGTTTTCTCATTGCGATTCCACTAGTGCAAAAAAACTTGAAGTATTATATAACAACATCATAAGATATATTCATGGACTAAAAAAGCGTGACCAAGTTTCAGCATACTCGAAAACTCTCTATGGAGTTACTTTCGAAAGCCTTCTTAAGATACGTGTTCTTTTGTTCTTACATAAAGTGATTTACACTGAAAAGCCAAAATATCTTTTGGAAAAAATAAGATTTGCTAGATCACCAAGGGGTAAAAGGATCATATTTCCGAAATTTTGATGCCTAGTTTCTCAATGGCAATTTTTCATCAACGCAATTTGTCTTTGGAATGCTCTTCCTTATGACCAACAAATAAACAGCAACGCAATGCCTTTTAGGGAATTCCTTTTTAAATATTTTACCTAATTTATTTTGTTTAAATTTTTAATGTTAAAATTTTTAATGTTAAAATTTTTTATGTTCAAATATGTTTATGTTTTTAAATGATTTCTTTTTCTTTTCTTGTTTTCTTTAATTTTTTTATATTTAATTTTTTTTATAAAATGTTTATAAACACATTTTTTTTTTAAGTTTAACTTTATTAAATATGGAAACTAATTTGTACACATACAAAATCTTGCACTGTAATTATAAGATGTGCAGGAAATCATAATCAATAAATAAATATGTAAATAAATAAATAAGATAGTCTCCTCCTCCTAAGTTCAGCTTCAGCCGATCTATGCCATGTTGTACGTGGCCGACCTCTATTTCTAAAGCCTTGTGGGTTCCATTAGAAGCAGACCCTAGAAATGTTTTTATTGTCCTTTCGAAGCGTATATTCACTCCATCTCCACTTGTACTCCTGATATCAATATCAATTGTATCCATCCCACAGATATTAAGCAAATCTTGTTTATTTTTGCGAATTGGCAACATATTTTGAGTATTCGTCTGAAGCATTTGTTTAGAAAAAGTTGACCTAAGGCATCAAAATTTTTTGCTGAGAATACAATACAGATATCCGATTTTGTAAAAAAAAAAATTAAGTGATCATAGATCAAGATAATATAAAATTAAAGAATTAATGGAAACAACAGATGATTTTACTTTATATTTTCATATAAAAAACAGTTTCAGCTAGGAAAACAAATGATTTAAATTTAAGCTTATTTTCCAAATAAGAAGCAGTATTTACTAAATTAAAGCCGATTTAAATCATTAAATTGGGCTACCAGAACAGCCAGTAGGAAATTCTGGGATGTAAAATAAATTTTTAGGGATTTTACAACCCGAGTTTTTCTGATAAGTCAAAGACGAATACAAGCAAAGGTTTTGGACATTTTTTAGATAATTCTAATTACCAAACGATTTCGCAGTCTTTCAGTCAGAAATTTACGCCATCGCTATACACAGCTGCTAGAATAGTTTTCAAACATTGACCTCAAATGTCAAACAAAGACAAATATGTCCATACACAGAAAAAAAAAATTCAATCCATCCGTACCTAAATCCACCCTAATCAGTCTCAATAGTGGAGTATCCACTCAATTAATCGTTGTTCGATTAATCGAAGAAAATTATCGCCATTATTTGATCGAAAATAGCTAATTCCAAATAACGAATAACTCGAACAATGTATGTCAATTAATCGATTAAAATTTATTTCTTAGAAAATTCTACTTTTTTAATATAAAACTATTTTTTTTAGTTTTCTAACTAATAAAATAAATAACAACTAAGTAACATTGTGATATTCTGTATCTAGTTTGAACATATTTTAGTCCCTTTTTCGATGTGGGTGATTGTGAGACAAATCATGTAATAAGCGAAGTGAGATGGGGAGTTGAAAACAAAATCACGGATTGTTGGCGCAAGAGTAATACGTTAAAGAAACAAATTACCCAAAACTATAGGTTAGAGCTTTAAAATGAAGAAAAATAAAGTTATCAGCCATGTTCGGTTAATCGAATACATATGACTGAAATTGAAATCGAACAAACTTTGAAAACGATCAAGTTTAAAAAGTTTCTTCATACTTTAAGTTCTTATCTTAACCATAACTTCTCTTAAAATTAGGAAAAATACGGTGATTTAAAAAAAAATTCAATTGATTTCAATTTTACTTGATTTTCAGGAATAATATATAAGTTTAATTGAATTATTAATACATTTTTTTAAATAGGCTGGACCTCTCATAAAAATACCGCGACAAAAACGTCTAAAATAAAATAAATATTTAAAAGATACTTTATAAAAATGTGAGAGGAAAGTCTATGTTGAATATCCGTATAAAGTTTAGCAGGCGGGACTACACTGAAATAAAATTAATAAACCCGATTGCTGCTGAACCTACTGCATGTATTAAACTTTAGCTTTCCGATCATGTTATAGTCTGTTCAACCAAAGTAGTTGTTGCTTTGTTTATAGTTTATTTTTGTTTTATTTCCTTAATATTGTTTCGGTCTCTTTAGCGCCTTAAAAACTTTATGTTTTGCATCAGGGTTTTGGATTTTTTAATTACTTATACCAAATTCATAATATCAAGCAAACAAGTTGTTGATTTTGCACCTATTACCAAAATGATTGTATTGATTACTGAAAGTTGTGAATATTATTATCAAAGTTGTTTTTGGGAATACTATTATTTAGGTATTAAAAGATTTTGTTTGTTGTGCTTAACTCCCTTTTTTTAATAATTGATAAAAAATACTGAAATTTAAAAAGGGAATTAAGCTTAACAAACAAAATTTTTTAATTGTGAATATTTTTTTTTTCAGTAAATGATATTTTAAATTTAAATTAAACAAATAATCCAAAAACTTTGCCATTTCAATGTGTTAATTTATTTAATTAAATATTGACAATTCCCAACAACAATTCTACAAGTTTAAATTATTTTTTTTAAACGAAAAAATCAAATAATATTTTTGGATATTTAATTAATTTTTAATTAAAAATGTATTTGAAAACAACTAAAATGTTAATTAAATTAAAATTTCATGTTTTTTAATTTTGTTTTTTTCTTTCTATCCTCTTACAACTACAATTCGTGTTGGAAAAAACCCAGCCAATTGTAGGGGAATGTAAGAAAGAAAAAATTCACTATTTATTGTTGTGTCTTTGTTGAAGCTTTGATATTGTTACAAGTAAGAGCTGAGTGTTTAAAATTCTTATTCACTTTATGGTCTTACTTGTATAATATTTTTAGCTTTTCTAAAGTATTTGGAAAAAGTTTCCTGACGAGCTGGCCAAGTAACCAGCGAAATGCGCATAGAAACTAGCTTTCCCACAACAATAAATTTCAGTGTTTTTTTTATCATAAATTGGGATTATTAGCACATCATTAACAAATGAATTAATTAATAAATATTTCATTCCCGAAAATAATTTTTGATTTTTAATTTTATTTCAACAAAATAAATAACTGATTCAGTATCACATTAATTAAATTTAAATACTTTTTAAACCATTTTTTTAATTGATAAAAAAATTTTTTTTCTGTGTATTTATTTTATTTAAAAGTTTTTAAACTGTATAAGTGGTATAAAAGAATTGTTATTTTATTGTTTTTTCTTTAAATTTATTGTTTTTTTTTCTGTTTATTAATTAATAATATAATATAATAAAAGTATATAATCAAATAGACATGTATGTTTTTTTCCATTAGATAAAATTATTTCAATTATTCGAGTTTCTCGAGTTATTTGAACAGATTAAAAATCTTATTCGATTAATCGAGTGAAATCAAAACTTAAAAATCGATTAATTTCTTACTCGAACAAAACAAAAAGTCAAATTATTGGATGCTCTAGTCAGTAGTACGGCAAGTTCGTATTTTCTTCAATCAAGTACAGAATGCTCGATTGAAGTACGGATTTGTCAAAAGTCTCGTACTTAAAATAATCCAAAAACGGGATTGACTTAAGGTAAAGTGATAATAAATAATCTCGAACTAAAGTCAAGAATTTCTTAGTTGGTTAAATATCGAATTCGTACTTGAAATAATCCCAAAATGTATTGATTCTAACTTATTCTCTTACCCCCAGAGAACCAGGGAGATAGAGATAATATTATTTGTTTATTTACTTTATTTACCCACGTGTTCATTACACATGTTTATTTCAGCTTTGTTAAATTCCCCCCTTTGTTTACAGAGGAAATCTCAATTATAAGGCACCCGCCGAATGCCCGATATGGGTTTCGTAATTATGCTACTTTGAAAATGGTTTGCCCTCAACCAAATAACTCTAACAAATAGAATTCGGAAATTTTTGCTTCTTATTTTACTTTAATCATGAAAATAATGTATATTTGTCTGCTTGTAGTGTTGTTTCTATACAAAACAAGCAAACTGTTTTATAGTGTTGTTGTTCTTTTTACAGCAAACTTTTATAAACGCACGCATATATATTATAGAGTGGCACGACCAACGAAAAATTCAAGCTTCAATTAACTTGATTTATAAATTGCTTGGTATTCGGAAACAATCCAATATTGGATTGTCTTAAGTACTTTTTAGTGTTATTCCTACTTAAGTTTTTAAGTACGACTTGTACTAAAAGAAAGTGGAAAAAACTTAAATATGTGGTGTTTTCTTTCCTTCCCAAAAAATATCACCTTCTGAAAAGTTATAAAATGTCTTGCCAACCCTGTAATAATACAATTTGTTATCTGTCGAGAACAAAACACAAGTTACAAAAAAGTGGGATGACATGTTTTTAACACCTAACAAAAAATTGTTCTTCATCATTGTTTTTTTTGTTTTTAAACCGATTGTGCGACTTTAAATAAATTTTAGGGTTTGTTTCCAATATTGCCATTTTTTGCGAATTTTAGCCATGTTCGCGGACGGATTTTCTGATTCCTTATAGCATTAACGATTTTTAATAACTATTAGACTTTTCCATCAAGCAAACTTTTGCGAGTTTCCGCTAAGTTATCAGTTTTTACCGAATTTTCGCCAATCCTTATAGTCTAAGGAACTTTTAATAAATTTTTTGGCTTGTTTGAAATTTCGCGAATTTTTGCGATTTGGCGTAGCTTTGTTGCTCTTTGAGGCAATCGTCGCACTCTCAACTCTGTCGATTTATTCGAGGCGAAAAGTGCAATGTCTTATGCCATAAGTAAGGGTGAATGTTTCGAATAAAACATGCAACCCTTTTAGAGAGCAAAACATTTTTAAGAAACGAACACCATATAACACTTTTTAAATAAAATGTCACATTTTTTGTAGAAAATAAAACACCATTAGAACGAGGTTTTCCTCTCTGTGTAAGTGAGATCAGAATAACTGCAAAAATTATCTAAAGAAGCTCGAAGTAAAACAAAATTAAGCTAGTGTGGGTTCCGGGACATCCAGGTGTCAAAGAAAACATCATGGCTCATGAATGCACGACAAATTGTTCGTTCAATAAATGGGCACACAATGAGGCAGAACACAGATGAACGTCGATCACCACTCGTGGAATATGTGGGCTGTTCCTAGAAGAGAAAAGGACAACATTTTATTAGTCTCTTAACACAAATTCAATCCAGACTCTTATACGAATATGTTCATGCCACTGTCTTATTGGACGTATGTCAGACTGTTTTGGGTTAATATCGTACACCGAAAGGATTTTCTTCACAGATCCAGATCCTATAAAAGTTGTTTAAGCAAAGAAGAGGAGACGCATATGCAACACCTTTTTGTGAATGTCTTGCTCTACGGGAGCGCAGACTAACGAAACTAATGAAACTCCTTAATGACATGGACTGCCTAAGATATGTCTCTTTTCCAGCTCTATTCAGATTTGTCAAAAGAACAGGTTGGCTTCGATTTCACTATCAGGTATCCCATATTCATTCAGTTTAGGAAGGTTGTTTTTTATTTAAGTATATTTTCCATTTTCGTTCATTATACATGCCATAAAGGGTATAAAAATAAAATTTCTGAAATACCTGAACATATTGAAAGCTCTATCAGTTTGCTTTTCGCATGACGATATGTCGTATTATCAATGTTTGGCCTACAGTGTTGGGTTGGTTTCGTAACCAATTAAGACCCAACAATACTTGTTGTAGCAAGTTGCAATAAAATTCATACAATGTCCGGTGTATAAAAGATGCCTGCATATTTTACACACAAACACACACATTTTCATAACTACATACATTCAAGCAAATGTGGCAGTATTTAAATGGATTTTTCGATTATATTTGGAAAAGAGTAGATGCATTTAAAATATTTTGTGCACAAAATTCTATTGTTTTGTTGGAAAATTAAGAGCATTTTGTCGATTTTATGTTTTTATCTCTATTTAGTATTGTGAAATATTTAGCTAAGTAGTTGAATATAAAGAGGGACCATTAACACACATTTTAGCATATCAGTAAGGATTTAAATTTCTATTAAAATTTTTGATTTTTCACATTACGAATAAAGAGTAATGTAAGTTAAATCATTATGAAATATTTCTTTAAATTTACAAAGAGTTTAAATTTTTAGACCCCTCCACAACTAGTGGTGCATGAGGGAATACTAAAATTGTCATTCCGTGTGAAACTTTCCTATTATACATCTAAGACCCCATAGAGTGTATATATTCTGGCACCTTGAGTAATTCTAAGTCGATTTAGCCATGTCCATCTGTCTGTCCGACTGTTGAAAACACACTCACTTTCGAAAGACTCCAAAGAAATGAACAAACTTGGTGTCAAATTGCTTGTAGTTACCCTAAGCAGTTTTGGATTTTAATCCAGCATAATCGGTTCAGTAGGATCAGACAATGAATCAAAATATGGAACCACCTCCCTAAAAAATTGATAATTTCGTTTCAAAAACTAGCATAAATGGTGGAATAGTGCACGGAAGGACATAACATTCTGCACAAATTCGTTTTATATGACTTGAAATCATAGTGTTAAATTTCATGACGATCGGGCAATAATTTACCCTGGGCCCCATATAAACCCTGTTCCCGGAAAACAGTTTAGTACGCATAAAACCATAAAAATAAATAATGCCATCATAATAAGCTTTGCTATGGAACAGTTTTTTAAGACTATAAATTACACTGGTAAATTTCGTGCAGATCGGTCCATAAATTACCATAGGCCCCAAATGAAGACTTCTCTGGGAAAAAAGTTTATTGCGCATAAATGCGTAATTTAATTATGCTATTATAATAAAACTTAATACTTCACAGCTCTATAGGACTAGAAATCACACTGTCGAGTTTATTAAGAATCGGCCCATAATTTACCCTAGGCCCCATATAAAGCCTAATTGCGCCTGAAACCGCAATAAATAATACAATTCTAATAAAATTTGATATATCACAGTTTCATAGAACTAAAAATTACACTGTCAAATTTCATGAAGATCAGTCCATAACTTACTATAGGGCCCATAAAAACCCTACTCTCGGAAAACAGCTAATTACGTCTCAAACCGTAGTAAATAATGCTATCATAATAAAATTTAAAATTTCACAGTTTTATAGGACTAGAAATCAAACTAATAAACTTCGTAATGATCTGTCCATAATTGAACATAGGCCCCATATAAAGCCCTTTCTGGGATATTAACTTAATACGCCTAAAACCGTAGCAAATATAGATCTTGCGGTAAAATTTGTTCCAATTTAGCTTCATAGGCATAAACAATATCGTGGAATTTTGTGATAAACGGTCCATAATTTACGTAAGATCCCATATTAAGCATCCTTCTGAAATTCAGTGTAAACGCTAAAGCAAAATTCCTTGCTGTATTGAAATGTATTCTTATTTATTTTTCTTAATACCAGAAATCACTCTACAGAAGTTTGGGATGATTGATTTAAAATTTACTATGGGTTCAATAAACACTCCCCTCCTGAAAAAATTTTTATAATTTTTTCATGATATTTTACTAGAGATAGTTAAAATTTCTAAAAAGCAGAGCATAAAACTTTCCGATTATCAGTTAACAATTTAATATAGGTCTAAACCGCAAACGTCCATTTATATAAAGATTAATTAATAATGTATTGAAACCATATAGAGCAAACTCCTTAAATATTTTAAATGTCGGTGGAGGGTATCAAAGATTCGGCACTTCCGAATATAGCACTCTAACTTGTTTTATACGCAGTTTGACAATAAAAATATATCATAGTGATGTGCTTATTATACCAAATTTAAAACACTTTATAGATAAACACACACAAGCAAACAATAAGAAACTGGCCAATCGAGTTTTAATAGTTACTCCATTGTATTTACTTTATTAATTTTAAATTGGTTTTGTTAAGTTTTTTACTGCTTAAAAATTTCTAAGATAGTAATCATACAAAAGCGGGACAAAAATTAAACTATACTATAATCTGATAAATCTACAAGCTTAATTCAGTCCTTTTCTTAAATGTTACTCAGGCTTTTAACATGATATGACATTAGGGATGGGCAAATTGGAAAAATATATCGATATGTGACAGCGCATAGAGAAAGGGACCAGTAAGGTAAAGGGAACAGTAAAACCCAACTACACAAAACAAGAGGTAGGGGCGACCTCAGTTCCTGACGTCATGAGATGTGTCGCTTTCAAATGAGACAACACGCTCAGTGATGGTACACCAAAGATACACGTATTTAAATCTTTAAAATGGCTCTCCTGAACAAAACCCTTAGGAACTATTCTATTTTGCGCGTCACATATATATCGTATCGATATTTTTTAAGAGTATCGATATTTATTAATTAAAAATATCGATATATCGATAAATCGAACGTATTACGCCGAAATTATTACCAAATTTAAAAACTTAATATGCCTATGTCAATACATATTACATATGTACAAATATATTACATGTAATTCCATTCTAACTTTTTATTGTTTCTCTTAATTTCAAATTTACTGCCTGTCCCTCGATTTCGAATGAAACTTTCATTCGCTTAACTTTTATTTAAAACAAAAACCAATTTTAAAATTAAGTTTTTAAGGTAAGTTATGCGAGCGAAGCTTTCGTTTGAAATCGTGGGACCGATTTATTCGCCATATGAAATCTAAAAAAAAATATATTGGGATTATATAATGCCGGATTATATACTGCCGGTAAACGAAACTTGTGACACATACTATAAAAGTAAACTGTGCAATATTTTCATGAGTCTATTGCTGCTAATACGCCATAATTAAGGCAATTCTTTGCATAATTCTAGGAACCCTTTTCCGAATATTTTTTCCGCGCTTATTTTTTTGTTGTCATCTCTTAAAAAACCGACACAAAACTGAACTGTGTAATCTATGAAAATGTACAGTGGAAAAGCGCCGTTATTGTCTTAATATTAGTTAAAATACATATGAAGCAATTCTTAAAAAACAACAGTATTGTAAGTAGTTGAGCCACGGGTAAAATGTTGAATTTTATTATAAAGAGTCTGAAAAATATCGAATTCGATAGTCGTAGATAAATATCGATGTATCGATATATGGGTATTTTTAATATCGGCGATATATATCGGTTATAATTTTTTAAATATCGATATATCAAAACTGCCCATCCCTATATGACATTAATGTCTGGGGCCTAATTCTGGCAGTCGTGATCGAGTGCTTTCTCGCTTCGAAAGCAATTTTATTTCTAATTCTTTCAGTCGATACTGAACGAATCGAAATTATTTTTTCAGTATTGTGAAACTCAAATTAATGCTTTACAACACTAAAAAAATAATTCCGATTCGTTCATTATTGACTGAAATAATAAGATATTAAATTGCTTTCGAATCGAGAAAGTACTCGATCACGACTGCCAGAATCAGACCCCTGGTTTTTAAAATCAACTGACTGTTGCCACCAATCACCTAAAGTTTACTAAAGAGTTATTTATCAGACCGGTTATTTGGAGTACAAAACAAATAATATGAGTATAAAACAGGAAAGTATTCTTGGAAATGCTGTTTATTTTATATAGCCCTCCGAAAAGTCCATATTTATGTATTTTTACATATCTTAGTTAAGTAAAGGTTGGTCCAACCAAAACCAACCATGTTAATTGTTTTTTTTTCAGTATATTTTCACAAATCACTATGACTGACACCAGAACGTTTGCAATTCGTAAATTGTTGGAAAAATTAAGTTAGCACTTCGTCAAGTTTACGGTGAGACAATTTCTGGCTTAACGGATATGTTAGCCAGCAGAATTGTTGTTTTTGGAAAGAGCACAATTATAATGCGACCCTTATGTCTCCATTACCTCCAGAAGAAATAACTGTTGGCGCGCTTTACATGCCGAAGGCTTCATCGGCCCATTGGTCTTTTAATCCGAGGCCAGTGCCAACATTAACGTGAAGAAAATTGGGATTATTAGCACATCATTAATAAATGAATTAATTAAGTGAAGAGCTAACGTTAAAGGCGAATGATTCTTGAGTTTTTAATTCCTCATATCATTTTGAGGAGAAATGGTTCCAAAAATATGACGCAACATGGCATACAGCGCGTGAAACCATGACTTTTTTAAGCCAATCGTTTGGCGAACGAATAATCTCAAGTAATGGACCTGTTTATTGGCCACTTCGTTCGCGTGATTTGACAAATTTGGACTCCTTTTTGTGGGATAAGTGAAAACTCTGGTCTATGCTGATAAAAATGCAACGATTTATCATTTGGAAGCCAACATTCTACACACTTTAGACAAAATAAGACCGGGTATGCTCCAGGAAATGCAAAATTGGACCGACTGGATGGTGATCATAATTCTTGGAGGTCATATGCCAGCAATTATTTTTAAACTTTTAATGCCATGAAATTTGTGAGCTATTAAAGCCAAATTTTGGTCATTCCATTGAATTTGGTTGTGTTTGCATCTTATAAAAAGTTTTTAAAAAAAACCATCCTTATTTAACTGATCATTTGAATAAACAATTTTACCAAAAAAATAAAAATAAAAAAACTAATTAATCCGCTTTTTATAACAGTTTTTTAGGCATTTCTGGCATTTTTTTCGGATATTTTTTTAACACTTTTCTTTATTTTTTTTAAGCTTTTCCATTTGCATATTTTAATGTTTTTCGTGTATACAGAAAATCTACCTACTGACAACATTTTATTTAATCGTATGAAACATTTGTTTTTAATTATTTGAAAAGCATTTTCAGTAATTGCCTGG
Source organism: Pollenia amentaria (assembly GCA_943735925.1). NCBI lineage: Eukaryota > Metazoa > Arthropoda > Insecta > Diptera > Polleniidae > Pollenia > Pollenia amentaria. The sequence continues at coordinate 188,198,236 of OX031008.1, read as the reverse complement.
CTCAATTAGTATTTTATTAAATTGCTGTGAAAGTATTTCAACAACAGAATCAACAATAAAAGTACACAGTCGTAAAATAGCATTTAATATTTGAGTTAGTATGATGTGGTTGCAGTGTTGGGAAATATTGTAAACTATAGAAAAGAATTAAGTTGGGACATGATACCCTCGATCTGTGTAGTTGTCGACAGGGAAGAGTGAGCAGTGTAAGTAAAAGAGTAGCCAGTGTGGCGGAAATGTACAAACAAAAGTACCTACATCAAATAATTATAACCATTAGTTAAATTGCTAATACTTTTGCAGTGCGGAAATGTAAAAGTTTTGTTGACATTTCCGAAAGCAGAAAAACAAATAAATTGTAGGAGTTTCTAAAATATCTAAAAGTAATAAATATGAAAGCACTTTATATGTATTATGAAACATTTATATGTTTACAAATAATTTGCAAATATTTTCAAAATGCAAACATACTTTCAGATTTATGCACGAGTATATAGAAATTGTTTATGCAATAATTAATAGAAAAATAAATATAAATGGATGTTTTTTGACTGTGACCAAAGTAATTAAGTTGCAAAATATTAATGTACGCAAATCACCATTATACACAAATAAAACATGGAAGTATAGTCGGCCACGCCCGATCATATGGCACATTTCATTATTTCTCTGTGTTATCAGAACTATTTTCTATGCGCATTTCGCTGGTTGCTCGTCAGGAAACTTTTCCAAATTCTTTAGAAAAGCTAAAAATATTATACAATTAAGACCATAAAGTGAATAAGAATTTTAAACACTCAGGTCTTGCATGTAACAATATCAAAGCTTCAACAAAGACACAACAATAAACCGTCAATTATTCTTTCTTGCATTTCCCTACAATTGGCTGGTTTTTTCCAACACGAATTGTAGTTGTAACAGGATAGAAAGAAAAAAACAAAATTTAAAAAAAAAACAAGTTGCTTAAGTAAAGCACTTGCCATTTCAGTTTTTTATTTGCCGGGCACATGCAAATTTATTATCAAAAATTATTTTCGGGAATGAAAAATGTTCGCAATCCTTTCACAATTAAAATATGGCGATGAAACTTCAAATCATCGCTATTAAGGTCTTAAGGTACATTCAAAAATAAAAATAATATTATATATATAGCCAGATATTTGTGTATAATCGCTTTTCATTCGACACCTACGTAAGTCAATGACCGGGTACCGTGGTACCCCTATAATTTTTATTTGTTTTTGTTGCAAATTTACCACTTGTTACTTTGTGTTTGATTGAAAAATTATTTTTAAACTTTCAAAACATTTGGAAATAGCATTGGTATGATGGTGCCATATCAGCTCATGACACATGTTGCACACTTTACTGATTTTTCTGTTTCCTGGTAGTGTACGGTACAAGAAACATGAACCAACAATGGGCTTTTTTTCAGAGTACGGCTTGAGGTCGAAGTCTATTCACATGCTATATTTGTACGTATCGGTTTGCCTAAATTGGCATTCAATAGCAGATCTGGATAAAAAGTTGGAAGTAATTTTGCTATTTGCAGCATTCTATGAGAGGTACACAAATTCCTCGCCAAGCCCTTGAAAATGCTATTGTTTTAAGTAAACTCACTGATATCAGACTCTAATATGCTACAGTATTTCTTCCATGACATCCACAGGCCACCTTTTTTTTGTTATAAAATTTAATCATATCTGGGGGCTGATTCTGGCAGTCGGGATCGAATTCTTTCTCAATTCGAAAGTCGTTTTATGTATATTTATCTCAGTCGATACTGAACAAATCGAAATCAGTTTTTCAGTATTGTGAAAACTCAAATGAATGCTTTACAACACTGAAAAAATAATATAGATTCGTACAGTGTCGACTGAAAGAATTAGAACTAAAATATCTTCGATCACGACTACCAGAATTAGTCCCCTGGTTATCCATTACTATCCAAAGGGCCTGTTAGATCCTAAACCATTATTTTCCTTGTCGAGTCAACGATCCCTTGCTGTTTTCGCGGTATATAGTTGCCCTTCAAGCAGATAGGTGTTTTTGCGTCACAAGTTTTTATGGGTATGTATTGTGTGAACTTCTTCTGCCGCGGTATGGAAAGATATGTTCATCGCTTTTAAGGTTATTGCTGGGTTTGTAATGTGCTGAAAGCTTTGTGTTGAGCGTTATCTATGTATATGGAGCAGCTTAATCCGTAATTTTGCTTTCAGTTCTGGGGACTGATTCTTGCAGTCGTGATCGAGTACTTTCTCGATTCGAAAGCAATTAAATATCTTATTATTTCAGTCAATAGTGAAAGAAACGATATTATTTTTCAGTCAGTGTTGTAAAGCATTAATTCGAGTTCCTGAATACTGAAAAAATAATTTTCTATTAATCAGTATCGACTGAAAGAATTAGAAATAAAATTACTCGATCACGACTGCCAGAATTACGCCCCTGGTGTTTACATCGTCAAAGGATGTAAAATGTAGTAGTGACGGGAATTTGTTACTGCTCATTGTTGCTCACTATAGAGGATAATATGAGTTGGCCCAAAAAATATACTCACGCAGACTTATTTAATTAATCTGCTTTTATATTCATTGCTTTTATATAATTGAACTTAAAACCATAATTTATAATATAAAAGTGAAAAATCCACAAAGGGGTACCGGGGTACCCGGTTATTGACTAACGTTTATATTTTTGGTTATTGACCGTAGGGTTAATTAATTCATTTATTAATGACGAGCTGACCTAAGCAACCAGCGAAACGCGCATAGAAACTAGCTTTCCCACAACAATAAATTTCAGTGTTTTCATTCAAAAATTGGATTATTAGCACATCATTAATAAATGAATTAATTAGTTACAAAATATTATTTTCAGTGGGTACCTTAATTTTCCAACACAGGTTTTAATTTAAGTTTTAGGGTTAGATTTAGGTTAAGTTATTTTAGATTTAAGTATAGTGGTTGAAAATCCGACTTGTTGGCTCTGTTGCTAAGTATGTGCAAAGTGATAAATACATAATTTTATTTTTAGATATTAACCTGTCTTCGGTTCGCAGATAGCCGAAGAGGTTTAAAATAATTCCGTAAGTACTAATAAGTAACAAATTCATTTACATTTCATATCTACAGATCAGTATAAGACAGATAAACGTTACAACTCAGATTAGATTCAAATACTAAATTAAATTTATTTATATTATAAGAGATTTTCTTTTTAAATTCAATATTCTAAATTCATAAAATTTACAGATTTTAAATTTATGTTTTCATATTTAATTTTAAGATTGTTGAACTCATTTTAACATATTTAATTTAAAGATTTTTAAATTCATTCTTTTCATATTTAATTAAGAAATTTTTAAATTAATTTTTTTCCATATTTAATTAAGTGTTCAAATGTGGTTTGAACACATACACCAAAGTGGAGAAAATTCATGCCGGATATGCAAAGATGCTTTAGTTAGCGAAGCCAGTGTTCGTTGTACTATAGAGGAGAAAATCCTATGACGAAGGTCCAACCATGCTATCTAATGTGCGATTTTTAAAATCAAAACTGTATAATTATTTATGTTAATTATAATCAGTAATCGAATCGAATCGAAATAATTTTTTCAGTGTTGTAAAGCATTTACTTGAGTTTTCACATTTTTTTGGGGTTAAAATTCATTAAAAATGTTAAGGAAATTTTTCATAACGAAGAAGTACCACAAATTTGGGGTCATATTAAATTTTCTTTTTAGGGCTTTTTGGGGTGTTTTTCATTTTGAATGAAATGAAAAGAAATACCAAGGAATAAAAAACTACTCCAAATAAAATCACAGTTTTTTCTTTTCGACTATTTTTTATTTACTTATATTAAAGGCTTTACTAAGCGACGCCGGTGTTTGTTATACCGTAGAGGAGAAACTCTTTGCACCTGGCCAAAGGCTCAACCACACAATCTATTGCGTGATTTTTAAAACTCAATTATTTGGGATATAAAAATTCAGGATTTTAATTTTAGAGATTTTGGAATTTGTGATTTTGTGTTCGGGATTTTAAGTTGCGGGCATAAGACCCAACCCCGAATTTTTAATATAATTTTATTTGCCTTTTCTTGTTTTTAACTTTTTGAAGTAAATATTTATGGCAACATTAAAGGTGATTTTCATTGGGAAGAATTACGTTAAATTAGGGTCATTTTTCATTTTAGTTTAACCTTAGAGGGTTACTGGTCGTCGAACCGACGAAGCTCATTTACACTTTATCATACAACTTTTTTATGTGTATTTGAATTACGCTCTTTTTTCCAACAACGTTAGCTGATGACTAAAGCTTTAATAAATTTTAAAACACAAAACTGAGTAAAAATTTTTATCAAATTTTGAAAGAGAACAAAAACTTTTATATTTTATGGATTATTTAATTTTATTTTTTAATAAAATGCTTAGCTAAAAAAATGTTGTTGATTTGTTACTTTAAAAATCGTTCCGACAGAATTTATTTTTTAAAAAGTTCGTCGATTTGACAAAGAGTTACTTTAATGTACTAAAATGAGGAGTAACCTTTCAGGGTTAAGGGCTATTTTGGATAGTTTTAGGAGGACATTTCATTAAAAAATTCCGTTATATTACATACAAACGAAAAATTAAAAATTGTCTCTAATCACCAAATTCATGAAATCAAGCAAACAATTTGTTGATTTTGCACCTATTACCAAAATAATTATATTGATTACTAAAATTTGTCAAAATTGAAAATTGTGATTTTTTTCCAATAAATGATATTTATCAAAAATTATTTTTGGGAATACAAAATTTATTATTAATAAGATTTCTCTATGACGTACTAATTTCCCAATTTTTATTTTTGATAAGTACACTGAAATTTATTGTTGAGGGAAAGCTGGTTTCTATGCGCATTTCACTGGTTGCTTAGGCCAGATCGTCAGGAAACCTTTTTGCAAAGACTTTAAAAGATTATACAAATAAAATTGTAAAGCAAATAAGAATTATATGCAGTTAAAATTTTACTTGTAACAATATCAAAGCTTAAACAAAACCACAACAATAAACATTGAGTTTATCTTTTCTTGCATAGAGAATTTAGCACATTATAGAGAAATCATAATAAATGATATTTTTAATTTTAATGAAAAAAAAAAAAAAAATGATCAAAATACTTTGCCATTTTTAACAATGTTTTCATTAATTTCATTAAATATTGCTCAAGTTTTTACAATTCCCAACAACAATTCTACAAGTTTAATTTATTTTATTTTAAGCGCAAAAATAAATTAAGATTTTTTTAAATAAAATTTTAATTAAAAATTTATTTCAAATTAACTGAAATGTTAATTAAATCAATATTATCTTTTTAATTTGTTTTTTCAACTAAAAAAATAATTGATGCAGTTATTACATTGATTAAATTTAAATACTTTTCAAGCAATTTTTTTAATTATTAAAAAACTACTGAAATATTTTTCTGAAAATTTATCATTAATTCAGGGTCCATTTTAATTTTCTTTATGGGCCATATTTCTGGGGGCAACATTTCGCAGCGAGACGTAAACTACTGTCTTCACCTAGCCCCACAGAAAAAAGTTTATAGGATTAAAATCGCACTTAGAGGCAAATTAAAAGATTCATTTCCCGATATTAACCATCGCCAAATTTTGGTTTAAATAAGTCGATGGTTCCCACGTCATATGGCACGTGGAACCATCCTGCCGAAACCACATCTTATTCATTGTTCTTAATTGATCGTAGCACGAGCTCCGCCCTAATTCGTGTATAAATAAGGTCCGTTATTTCCATTAGCGTTTAAACCACATAAAACGGTGAATTTTTCTGGATGTAGTTAAGTCTGTAGTGGATTGGTCTCATTGCATGTTGCAATTTTTTTTATTACAAAACTAGATAAGCCAAAAGAGAGGGTATAAATATAACCAAAAATCGTGTTTTACATAGTAATTTTTATAAAAACGTAGACAGTCTGCAATTAAGTAAACACTGCATTTTTAAGAAAAAAACCTGAGTGCCGATCAATAATATTAAACAGTTGATTTTAATATATTAATTATATTAATTTTTTCAGAATTGTAATTTTTGTTGCAAACATTTTTAAGTTTATTTGTGAGAGAGATGAGAAGATTGGTGAGGGGAGGGGGCAGGTGAGTTCCATGTACTCAGCAATTCTGTTTTTTTTTTTAATTCTTACACTTTTGAACTTAATGTTGGCTGTAGGTGTGTTAGTATTTATATATATAATACGCAAAGACTGCACGAATTTCATAATATGGACAATTATGCAATCTCAAAGCAGAATTTAAAAAATGCAGTAACAAAAAATTGCAAGTCGGGACGATGACATTCTTTCTCTTGCAGGTTGCAAATTTGAACAAATTTTAAGGAATTTTTGGAGGTTTAGGTAACCCAAATCCTAGTAAACTGATTATGGAATTAATGATCTAAACATTATTTGTCCAGTTTGTTTATTTAGATTACCTCTCAATCGAATATATTTCCATGTTATTGTGATTGGTTTTTTCCAATTACAGTTACATAAGATTGTGTCTTGGAAATATAAAAAAATGCTTGTAATGTAAATGTAATTATAGTTCTGTAGTCTATTAATGAAATTTAAATTTATTTAAAAGAAAGGTATTTTACTTTTATTAGACAGTGATGTCAACATGCACAAGTTATAATAACAAAAATGTTATTAATACAAAAAATTAAATATGTAACTATTTTGCTCTTATAATTGCTTATAGAAATATGCAACACGGAGCTTGACTAAAACAATTAGTGTAAATATGCCTTTCGAACCGGGGCGACTTCAAAGCAAAATTTAAATTCGGCGGCGGCTTAGAGACGACCTGGGAGTGTGTCTGATAATTGTGTGGTTGTCAAAAATTTCTACGCTAATGTCAAAATTTATACTAGCCCCCTGGGCTAGTCAAATTTTATTCACCTCAACAGTGTCAAATTTTTTCTTTAATGAGTACTTTGCTAACGTTTCACACACGCCCAAAGAATAGAATCTGGGAATTTTTTCTTTTCATAAGCTTCTTCATTATATTCAACATTTTTTTTATTTTTCGAATTTATTCTATGAGCTAAATAGAATAAATTCAAAAAATATTGAAAATAATTAAAGTTTATAAAATCCTCAATCAGCTATAATTTCCATAATAAATATAGCGCTTTATGAGAGAATGTACTTAATATATAAAGCAGTTTTTTATAACTGCATCGATATTTTTCCACAAAAGTAATATGTTCCTAATGCGTTTTTTGAAAGAAACCTTTTTTTTTTTGCAGCTTAAACGACATTGCAATAGCATTTCCAAATTCAGATACTTCCACATTATAATACTTTATTGGGTTTAGACGACCATTACCAAATGTAACTCACAGTTTGACAAACATATATGACCGGCTTTCTTCACTAGTGTTGAAGGTCAGAAAAAATTTATGCTTTACACACTTTCCTAATCTGAAAATTTCAAATTTTATTCAACTGCCTTATTATAATGAAACTTAACAATTCTTTCTTTTAAAGCCAAAGCACAAAAAATCCAATCCTATTCTGCGCCTTAAAATATTATTTTTGAAAAGTTTAAATGTTTTCATATCTTCCGAAAACATTCTGACCCTCTTAAAATTTAGTCTTTTTTTCATCTTAGCTTATCATTTTACTTTTTTAAAATATTATTCCTTTTTGTATATTTTGTACTAAATTAATTTTGGTTTTCATTTCAAAGATAAACTTTTACACATCAATTTATGAAATCTAGTAATTTCTCATGACATCCCACATTATGTGTAGCTGTGGTAGTAGTTCATCAAAAGGACACCCCAAAACAAAAAACCAAAAACATGAAAAAATATAAAAAAAACGATATAAACTAAAAGACTATCTAAGTAAAAGACTAAGAAAGACTAAGCAGAATATTATACTACAATGCGTTTAAGATTTATTACAGCACAATAAGGCTACAATGGTTGACAATATTTTTGCTTTGCTCGACAACAATTAAGGGATTTGTCAAAATCTCAAAAAAGGCTTATTTATGTATGTCTAAAATGGCTACAAAGATTCATACACACAAACATACATTCATACAATGGGATAATAAAATCTCTTAGTGGTGGCAAAAAAAAAAAAAAAAAAAAAAAACGAAGCAAAACAGCAGCATCTAAGATGCTGACAAATAAGCATTTTGTGTTAGTTTCATTCGTTAAACCAGGATAAAATAAGAAAAAATTAAATAAAAAAATGAAAAATAAACCGAAACAAATTTAGTTTTGGCTGGTAAAAGAAAAAAATCAAAGACCTCAATAAAGTGGCATAAGAAATGGTTTCTGGTTGTAGGAAATTTAAGTAAAATAAAAGTAATAGTTAGGTAAATAATAAGGGCTCAACGAATTTTGTGTGTGCTTTTTCAAGGAAAAGCTCGCGTATTTGCAACTGTATTACAAATTCTTATTTAATATGCCCTTCAGTAATAAAAACCTTTTTCACAGCTGATGCGGAAGATGGTCGAATTTTTAAATACACACACAGCACAAAATGCTTAAAATATGACGACAGGATAAATTAATTTTTAATATATTCGCACAAAAACATTTAAAATTTGTTCAGCATATGGACATATAATATAACTAATCAACAATTAATCACTTTAAAAATGTTCATGATACTTAGCTAAAAAATCGTCCTTTTTGAGTTATGACACTATTGAAGTAAATAACCGAAATAGGCGAAATTAATGGTACTAGCAAGTGGCTTTTCATATTTAATTCATATTTAATATTTAATTCGTTACTTTTCTTTCGCTATAAAATCATAAGAGATTTTAGTTCAGAAAAAAAAATTTTAAATAGAAGATTACAACTAACGACTACAGGTTAGTAATGCAACAACACATTTTAAGAGGACAAAAAGAGCACTTGATCTCTGTCTACCAGCCAAAAACAAAATTAAGACAGATGCCTTCCAATAAAAAATTGAGCTTCCAACGAAGCAGGTGTGTAAGGAACGTAAATGTTGCGCTTACCATATCGCGTAGGAAGACATGAATTTTATATGGCGAGTTCCCACTTTGAAGCAATACATTTTTGACACAGAAAGCGCTTTATTCAGCGCATATAAAAATTAGTGAATGTTACGATCCGCTTTGCACACTGGAGTTTTTGTTACCGCTATTCTTTTATATGCTCCCTTACAAACCTACTTCGTAGTAAGAGAATTTATACTTTTTTTAATTTATTGAGCGTTCGTTCACTAACCTTACTGCATCTCTGTATGTCTTATTGCGTAGCTCATAAATGTGTGCTTTCTTTTTAAAATCTACCTTTAGTGCTTCGCAAAATTAGAAAATTTTGTATTGGGCCTTAACCCTGGAAGGGTACTCTTCGCCAAACCGACGAACTATTAAAAAAAAATCTAGAGGAACGATTTTTAGAGTAAAAAATTAGCAAAAATTTTTTTTTATATGCATTTAATTAAAAAAAAATTAAATAAAATAAAGCATTAAAAAGAAAAAAAAGCGTACTTAAAATACACATAAAAATGTTTTTGTTTAAGAGTACATGAGCTTCGTCGATGCGAGGACGGGAACTATCCAGGGTTAAACGTTTATACATTGATTACATGTTTGTTTGCATGTACAAATCAAAAACGATATTATAAGTAGAATCCACTTAGTAAATCAATTTTGTTATTGCTTCTCAAACAATTTAAAAACAAAAAATATAATTCTGCTTTAAGTTTTTAGTTGTTCGAACTTTTTTATTATAATTTATATATTAAATAAATTAGCTCGAGGTCTGTTTTATTCTTTAAATTCTTTATTTTTCAATTTTTCGACATCCTTTGGATGTCATATTCAGGAATCTAGAAAGAAATGTAAGTATACATAAATCATTTTTCTATGTCACTATACTATTGAACAATATACATATAAACAAAAACAAAATAAAAATTAAAAAGTTACAAAATTAACACTTACAACGAATCATAAAAATACACAGCAATTATCTTGTAGGTCTATTATTGCACTAATTGTAGCTTTTCTTTTGCCCTTTGTTAATAATGTGTCTGTAACTTTGAGCGTAGTTATCAGTGTCACTATTAAACTTCATTTCTTCTATAGCGGTATGTTTATTATGTGTAGCATCTCCAGTGTATATCTTCTATTATATTTCTCTTATATAATGCATACCTCAGCAAAAATACCTCTCGAACCATATATGTTTTATTAATATTAGCGAAGATGAGACAATTAAAAATGTACGACAAAGAATGTGTCCGGTATTTATAGATTCAACAGTAGTTCCCTGATTACTTAGCGCTAATATATAAGATATAAATATTTCTAAATTTTCATGTGGACGTGCCTTTCATATAAAGCCAGCAAAAGATATTACATAAAAAAAAAAAAATATATAAAAAAATTAAATACGCCACTACTCATAGGTAGATTGCAGCCATAAAAATACAATACTACACTAGTTATTAGTAAATGCCAGCACGCAAACATCAATACGCCAACATAGCCACGTCAACACTACCATATAGATGGCAGCACAATAAAACACCATATACACAACACTGTACGATCATATTTTTATAGAGCGATTACAGTAAAAGTTTTCATATTTGAAAAAAAAAATGTTATCAATACAAAACATCTGTGAAAAAGCAAGATAAACTGGAGAATTGAGAGTGGAACCATCCATTTGTCTATAGTTGCCTGGACAAGGATAATTGTGGAAATTTGAAATTTAGTACAAATGGCTTCGTTTTCCACACACGAGATCTTTTTTAAATAATTTTAGTTCAATAAATAATTATAAGTTTAAAAAAAAAATCAAAAAATTAAAAAAACGCGAAAGTAACATGAAATACCGTAATATTGGATTTTTCAAATTGCAGGTTAATATATCACAGAGAGCGAACAAGATATTGCAATGGTAAGACATTTATTTTAAAGGTAATTGATAGAACTTTCAGATGACCCAAAGATACGAGTATCACAAAAACCTGATGCTATGGAGAAATTCTGAGTACAGATTCGGATTCAAAGCAACCTTTAGAAAAGTTAGTCAAAGGGCTTAGAATTTTCCCAAATTTTGCAGGCCTGTGTTAGTTACGCAATTTGAACGAAGGAAAATTTGGCCTCTCATTTGCACAATTGTTAAGGACGAGAACGCTTTTTGGGTAAATTGACATCACGAGGGATCCCAAACTAGAGTAAATAAACAGACCTAATATTGACATGGACAATCACAATTTAACTATTTTAATGTTATATCCCCCGGCGGTGCATAAATTATCATAACAATATTTCACCTTTTGTTGTTAGATCTTCATAATCAGGAGAAGTCAATAACTGGTATTCGGCAAAATACCAAAATGAACACATCTCAGGAGATCTTTATGGTATCGTGAGATCGGGGCTCACCAGAGATCCTATCTGGTATCACGGGAATCAGAAGCCCAAGTGGCATGGCATCGGACTGACTATAGGCTGAGATCTCCGTTAGTATGCTTCTTGGGGGAAATGATTTCCGTCTTTCAAGAAGATTTTATTTCCGGAATTTTCACTTTTCCGTTGGAAAGATCATTTCAAGGATCGCGTGGTGCTAGTGGTTTACTACCCAAAGCCGCAGGAAGGGATACCCTCAAAATCCCACTAAAAGACCGATTTTTACCCACTTGTGGAAGACCTCGACCTGAGGGTGGACTACCATTTTCTAAAAGCAGTGGAGGCTAGAAAGCACCAGCTCCTAACCAAGGAGCGGTATATAATCTTATCGGATTATACACTCAAATTGATACCTGTGTTTGCTATTCTCACGCTCTCCCACTTAGGCACGGATGGTAAAAACATTATTTGTCACCCACCTCAAGGGCAGTTATCCATGTATATTTTTACCACAGCTGTTTGGCTTTTATAAAGAAAAACCTTTTTAATAGTAAAAATCGTTAATAGTTTTCTTAAGTTTTAAGCGTTTTGCTACAACCTGCCGAAACAGTTTCAGGCTGTAACAAACAAGTTGTCGGAACTAAATACCATCAATGCCCAGAATTGCATAAAAGGGACCATTAAGAAGCAAAGAAGAAAAAAGCTTACGCAATTACCATGCTTCGTTAGATGTCTGAGAAGTAAAAATGTTTTTGGTCGTTATTTTTTTCTTAAAAGCCTGCACCCTCCTTTCCAAAGCCGATGATGTTATAGATGCGTTGTAAAACGATTTCTCATGCTGGGTTTCCTTGGAAAAAAGGTGTACGAATGAATAAATAAATGACTAAATGAATGACTGAATGGATAGATGTTGTTTGTATACAATTTATAAGTAACGTTAAGGAAGAAATGGTGAAATTGTGTAAAAAAAGTAAATCAAATAAAAAGAATCGTGTAAATTTGGAGCAAAATATAAATGATGCTAAAAAGAAAGAAGTTCGGGAAGGTATTTTACTGAATTAATTGTATTTTTTTTCTTTGAGAGTGGTGTTTTCGAAGTGAGATTTTAGTTCAAGGTTGATTAAATGCAAAAATAATAAGAACATTTTATAAACAAGTGAAAAGATTTTTTTAACTTTTTCATCCTCTTAATCGTCTTCCAACACTTGGTTGTACTTTGTTAGTTTCCCTTGAGTCGGTTTCCTTTTCATTTCCAAACACTTAGCTAATGCCTAAACTGTGAGTGCGTCTTTGTGCGTGAGTTTAAGTATATATGTGATAGTATTTAAGTCGAATTGAATTGTTGACATCAAAGTGTTCAAGTATTTGTGTACGAATGACTGAATTGTTGTTATTTTTATTGAAAAAATGTAAGAGCCATAAAATTTGCTGTTTAGCTCTAAATTTTTTTTTGGGATTCATGACATTGGAATTGATTTATAACAGCATTAATGGCATTTACGAGGGCTTAATGTCAAGAATTTGAAGAGATTTTTAAAAATGCTTTAGGATATCTTTATGTTTAAAGATATTGTAATTATTAATATATTTTATATAATTTATTTTAGCGAATATGTAAAAATATCGAAAAATGATTAATAAGAACATAGTACAATAAGTACCAGGAAGGTTCATTAGGGAGAGTTGTCATTATTTACCCATGCAATGTCAAACAACAAAACATAGCTCAATTGCAAATATTAACATTTCAACAGGTCTTGCACTTTTTAAATTTTGCAGCTTACTTTTTTATATAAACTAATATATTATTCACTAAATTGTCTATTTGAAATTGATTTATGATTAAAATTCAATATTACGAAATTTTTACATTAAGAAATTTTTAAAAAAATTAAATTAATTTATTGGAATTTGGACGCTTGTTTTAACTTTGTTCATTATTTTCTTTTGTTTGGCATTACATGGGTTTTAAAATTTAAAAAAACTTTTTTATGACTATACCTTGTATTTATTCTACCATGAGTAAGAAGAAATTATATTTTGACAGAATTTTTTTAGTAAATTTTTCAAAGTTAAATATGTAAAAAAAAATATTACAAAATTTAATATTTTTAATTTTAGCATTTCAAACAATTGGGGTATTTACAAGGTATGCTATCATGGTTTGTTGTCATAATGTTCTAACATTTTACAATGGTTTAAAAATATTTTTGTTGGTTTGTAAACAAAAAGTGTCTTAAATAAATAGAACGTTGCTTGCTATGTTTATTGTGCTGTCGTAATTAATAGCACATTAAATTATGAGGTGTTGCTCACAACAGTCGTATGTTTTCATGTTATTATTTTAAGACATATGACTTTATGATACCTTGTGAAACCCCCAAATGTGTTAATTTATTTAATTAAATATTGACAATTCCCAACAACAATTCTACAAGTTTAAATTATTTTATTTTAAACAAAGGAAATCAATTAATTTTTTTTTGATATTTAATTAATATTTTAATTAAAAATGTGTTTCAAAACAACTTTTTTACTATTTTTAATTTTCTTTCAACTAAAAAAATAATTGATTCAAATATCACATAAATTAAATTTAAATTCTTTTTAAACCATTAATTTAATTGATAAAAAACATTTTTCTGTTTTATTTTTGTGTTATCAAAACAATTTAAAATCCAACTTGTAGTGCTAACACGCGTTCTATTCTATATCATAATTGATCCCTACATACATGGTGGCGCATGATTTATTTAATGAATAACTTTTTGCTTTCTGATTTTATTTGTCATTAATTCAAATTAAGATAGAACGAGTTTGGAGGTATGTTCACATTATGTTTTGAAGATAGTATCTTTTAAATGTTGCCCATTGCTTGCTTCGACCTGATGTACTCTTTTCAGAGCGTTTCCCGTAACTTTTTTTCTGGTTCCAGCAACCTCTCTTCTTCTCGGATATTCACCTTAAGCTGTTGGATGGTTCTTGGCTTATTACCTTACCCTTTAGGTAATCTTAAAGATATAAATCGGGTGAACGAGGTGGCCAGTTTAAGTCAGAAAAACGCGATATTATTCGACCGTCAAAACTTTCGCCATATATGGACGATCTGTTTGAGCTGTGGCTCTATAATGTGGGAAACACAATTCTGGATTGTTCTCTGGCTCTGGCCTTAAAAAATTTTGAATCATTCCCGGTATTTCATGACATTAATATTAACAGCAACTTGTTGGTAATTTTTGAAAAGATATTGTCAAAAACAAAATATATATTTATGTACATTTAAGTGGGTTCATGTTCAACAATTCTGCAAATTTGTTTATTAACGTGGCCATTGAGGTGGAAATGGACCTCATTGCTCATTATGCGATATAATCTTTGTATCTGAATAATTAAATGCTCACCTTCAAAATAACATTTGTTTTTTGTTTCTCGCTGAGTCTTTTCATCATACATTTCCAAAGTTTTTCAAAGAAAATTCTAAAAAAAAGTAAACAAAACAAATATTCACTTAGTAAATCATAACGTTACGCATGGCTAACGTCCCTGTACTTCGAACATTAATTCCATACGCTTCTTGAACAAAGATCTAAACGAAGGCATTGAATAGAATTTAAATTTTAAGTATAAGAATAGCTCTGTTTATTTTCCCGCTGTAAGGGAATGTTTATGAGTTATTAAGTTTAAAAAAAAAAAAAAAATTATTTTTTTTTTATGTAATTATAAATCATATTACCAACTTTTTTTAAAATCGGTTCATATTTGGTTAAGGGTTTCATAAAAGACTAAATTCCCAACGATAATATGCATAAGTAAGCTTAAGTTACTGTCAAAAATTAACGAAAAGTCTGTCAAACACATAAGCAAATTAAAGAAGACTTTTGTACTTACAGAAACTTAAGATCCATGTTGCATATTTGTTAAATTTGTTTTATTTAATTTGCAAGCAACGTTTTAAAAAGAATAAAATTGGTGTTTGTTAATAAAAAAAAATGGATACAAAATTAAAACATGTAAAATTCCAATTGCGATTTTTAATTGAACTGTTGGTTTTTGATGGAAGTTTTTGAAATTTTAATTAGGCTTAAGTTCATCAAATTTAATTTTCATTAAATTATTTTATTGAAGGAAGGTATTTACTACATGAAACGATTTTTAAAATTTTTTGATAATTCTTGACTGAACACGGGATTGAACTCGGGTCGAATTTACATGTTTCGAGAATAACCACATTCTCATCATCAGAATTCTTTGCGCTCTACCGTTTGCGCCACTGCGGCGCCTGCCAGTCTAGAGTCATACATCAATCTTTAACCATTTGTATTGGTAGACCAAAATTTTCTGTAATTGATCATCAATTTTTCAATTTTTATTTACATGTCTTTTCCTTACTTCTTGTTTTCTTGTACTTTTTGTCAAGACTTTGTCTCGAAAACTGAAGTATATTTGTTTCTTATGTTTTTCTTTTTGTCCTTTTTTAGTTGACGTTTCTCTGTACAACTTGAAGGACAAATGTAAACAAATAGAAGCTTGTGCCATAGCTATTTTGTAACAATAGTGATTTTTAATTGAACTGTAGGTTTTTAATTGAAGTTTTGATATTTTAAAATTCCTCTTTTCCTTTTTCTTGTTTGCTTTATCCATTTCAATTTTTTTTTTAACAATGCACAGACAGCTGATTCCGTACAAAATGTGCGTTCAGTTTGACACTTTGCTTACACAAACGACAGTTGACGAAACTTAACGAAAAGTTTCATGAAGTACATTATAGTTGGCACTTAGAATTCACAAATAGTTCTGTTACAAAAAGGAAAAAGTTCTTCAGTTGACTTAAGCAAAAAAAAAATATATATATATTTATGAAGTCAGTACCCATGTTCTGTAACTTTGGTGAGAACATCTTGCATCGAAAACATGTGAAACAAATATTCCATAGCTTCTCTAAAAGTGAGAAAAAAGTGTCGAAAACTTTCAAAAGATATTAGGTCGTTACGTTATAAATGCCATAATATTCCAGTCGAAGCCGATATGAAATTGCAGATGTTGAAAACGCCAGTCAAACATATCGTTGACGGCGACCAAAATTGACTTATATTTAAAAACTTTCAACGAAGGCGACGACTTCAGCCATCGACTATACCAAAAAATGTAAAGTGCGACTTTAATGTTTGTTGATTAGAAAATTGCATCAAAAATATTCGTATAATTTTTTAACACTGTTAAAAGCAAAATAATTAAACAATGAAAAAAATCTGCCAAGAACAAAATACTTATCTCTTCCGTTTTTCTGCTTTTTCAATTTGCTTTTATTAAGCAGAGTACACTTAACATAAAATCAAAACAACCACTGAAAAAACTCATATCTTATTGGATTTATGTCAATTCAAATATTAGAATTTTACTGTACCTGTGCGATTACAATGACCAATAATGGGTTAATATTCATTGCATTTTGTATTTATTTTTTAGTGTTCAAACTCAAACAAAAAGTGTCAGTATTATATAATCTAAAACGGATTTTGATTTATTTAGGCATTGGATGGATACTAATTTACACTAAAATATATCTATTGAATTTGGGCATGAACTTGATACAGCTGTTGAAAATCTTAGAAACCTTATTCATGAAGCTGCACTAATATCTACTCCTGAAACAGCACCCCGAAGTGGTAGTAAAGTTTTAATATCATCAAAAATGAGAGATTTGATAAGTAAGAAAAGACGGCTGAGAAGAATATGGCAAATGAGCAGAAACCCAAGAGATAAAACTAATTACAACGTAGCTGCAAATCACCTCAAAAAAGGTATAAAAGAGTGGAAAAGTGAAGAACTTTCATATGTATATTTTAAGAAATCTGGATTCGACAAATAATGCCGAACATAGTTTATGGAAAGTTACAAGGTTTCTAAAGAAAATCCGTTAGCAGAAATATACCTATCAAAGATGCAAATGGAAGTTGGTGTTGAGACAGTAAAAGTAAAGCTGAATCATTCTCTAAGCATTTAGAAAAAACTTTTGAACCATTTGAACTTTCAAACTCAACTGATGAAAGTAACATTATCAGCTTTTTAGAATCTCCACGTCAAATGGATCTCCCAATAAAATCTTTCTCCCCACAAGAAATTCAACATCTTAATAACTCCAAATCTCCCGGATAGTCACTTTTAAAAAAAGCTGTAGTATTGTCCACTACAATGGAAATGCGCAGAAATCATTATGATTCTTAAGACTGGTAAACCAGAAAATTATATTTCTTCATATAGACCTATAAGTTTATTGAAAATTTTTTCAAAAATTCTGGAAAGACTGTTTTCCTTCAGACTAATGTCAATTATGGAAAGAAAACATTATCCCAGATCACCAGTTTGGGTTCCGCCACAAACATGGTATACCGGAACAGACTTGTTAACGTGATATCAGACGCACTTGAAAGAAAAATGTATTGCTCTGCAGTCGTTTTAGATCAGGGATGTCAGCGTCATACACAATTGTGTAAGCAAAACTCACATGTACGCTTACGTTTTTTTATTTTGCGAGCGTAAAATATAATTTTTTACTGCAAAACACTCTCATTCACAGGGCTATATCACACGGCCTGTTTTGAGGCCCCTAAACAGAAATAATATATTTATTATTTATTATCTTTGTTTATGTTTTGTTTTATTTCTGTTTTTAACATTGTACAATGATTGACAAATAATATCTATATTGTTTTGCATTTAAGCTAACGATATGTGTTTTGTTTGTGAAAAAAAATTCTTTGATGCCTGTAAAAGGGTCCCTTTTTCTTTCGTTAAAAAGACGTACCTAAATGCAGAAATTTTTAAGAAAAAAATAGCCACAAGAATTTGTTGGTATTTTGTGCTTGTAAAAATATTTTTCTTTCTGTACCAATCGCGTCGGTAAGTTTTTTTCTTTGAAAACACTTTTCTTAAGTAAGTAAAAATATTTAAAAAACTTGTTAAAAACGGCTTGTTTTCCTACAATTTATGTGTAAACTTATACACATAAAAGCAAATGTGACAGCAGGTAATATTTTTGGGTAAGAAGATGTGTATTATTGATGTATTAATGAAACTTTATTGTTTAACGTCCACAAACCTAAAAAATGTTTTGTTGTTTCGAAAGTGAAATAAGTCATAATATTTTGTCTGATGCATTTTGTAATCAGGATGATACAAACGATAAGATATTTTGTTTTAAGAAAACAAATTACGATGACCTGAACTACTTTTTGACCAATACTAATTGGTTTGAACTGTTATCCATTCCGAACGGTACCCCAGCTTCAATTGACTCTATTATTAACACATTTTATACTACTATGCATAATTTTTTTGAGGAATGTGTGCCAAAACATTTCGCAATTAAACATTTAGGTCCACCGTGGAATTCTCCGCATCTATCAAGATTAAAAAATATAAAAAACAAACGCTATAAAATATATAAGCAATATCGTACAGCTTATGATTATAGCGAATACTGTGTATCTCGAGCGGAATATAATCTTCTTAACAGGAGACTGTATATAAATTACCTTGAGAAAATGAAAAGGAGCTTTAAACGTGACCCAAAATCTTTTTATACTTTTGTAAATTCGAAAAGAAAATCAACTGGCTATCCAAGAGTTATGAAGTATTAAACTAATGAATCTAATATTAATTTGATCAAAAGCAATATGTTTGCCGATTTTTTTGCAACAACATATTCTAAGCAGCAGTACGATACATCAACTGAATACCCGTTTACTCTGATGGAACATCAAGCTATATCATTCTCTTCTATTGATACTTCTCAAGTTATTTTATCTTTGAAAACAATAAAATCGTCAATGCGTAGTGCAACTGATGGCATCCCCGCTTGCGTTTTAAAAAATTGTGCACATGCTTTGGCTACTCCTTTGGTTATTATGTTTAATGTGTCATTAAAATACGGATATTTTCCCCAATTTTGGAGGAAATCCTTTATCATACCAATATTTAAATCAGGCAACAAATCGGATATAACGAATTATAGAGGCATTGCAAAATTGAGTGCAATTCCTAAAGTTTTTGAAAAATGCTTAACAGACTCTCTTTGCCACAGTGTATCTACAATGTTATCACCATACCAGCATGGTTTTAGGAAAGGTTGTTCTGCAGTTACAAATATTTTACAACTTACAACTCTAACAAATCGAGCTCTTAAGGATGGCCAACTTATGGACGTTATTTATACTGACTTTAGCAAAGCTTTTGACAAAATCAACCATAACCTACTTCTCACTAAGCTTAATTTATTAGGGTTTACTTGCAACGCTTTGTGCTGGTTACGATCGTATCTAACCTGCAGGACACAGTGTGTTCTTTTTGATAACACCACCTCCAAAGAAATTTATGTTAGCTCCGGTGTCCCCCAAGGAAGTCACCTAGGCCCTTTGCTATTTTCGCTCTTCATAAACAATTTGCCGCTTGTAATGAAGCATTGTAATGTTTTAATGTACGCTGATGATGTTAAGATGTTTCTCAGCTACAAATTATCTTCAGATGGGGCGTATTTGCAGCAGGATTTAAATAGTTTTTACGCATAGTGTAAATATAACCAAATGGAGCTAAACTTAAAAAAATGCAAGCACATGCGATTTTCTAGAAATAGCACATCAATGCTACACTATTTCCTGGATGGGTATCAACTAGAGTTAGTTGGAGAATTTCTGGATCTCGGTATTCTACTTGATCCTAAGTTAGATTTCTGCAAGTATATTACAATGACTATAAATAAAGCTCGAGGTGTGCTTGCTTATATAAAACGATGGTCTAAAGAGTTTACAGATCCCAATGTAACGAAAGAGCTATACACATCCCTAGTAAGACCTATTTTGGAGTATGGTTCTATTGTCTGGGATCCTGAAATTAATATGCACATAGACCGAATTGAATCTGTTCAAAAGCAGTTTCTCTTATTCTGCCTAAGAGACTCGTTTGGTCGTAATGCTGGGAATCTTCCTTCGTATACTACGAGGTTATCATTTATTAAACTACCTACCTTAAAAAGCCGAAGGACTATGCTAAATGTCGCATTTCTAATTAATTTGATTAATGGCGATGTCATCTCCGACTTCCTTCTTCGAAACATAAATTTTAATATTCCACGACGTTTTACCCGACACCTAATACCTCTGCACCTTCCTGTTGTTCAAACAAATTATGCTGATGCTGATCCTTTGAGAAGAATATGCAAAAATTTCAATGAATTGTATAGCTTAATTGATTTTTCCATTAATGTAAATGTAATTAAACGCAATATTATTGTGTTTTTAAATAATTAATATGTCTTAAAAATTTTTTGTTTTTTATTCGTTTATAATGCCTTTATTTAAAATCTTGTAATATACTTATAATAGTCTGTAAGGATTCATATCCATAGATTTAATCAAATAAATAAATAAAAATAAAAAAAAGTCCGATTTAAGTCTTGAAAATAAAGTTAAATCGTACAAAACAATTTTTAAACCTGTATGGACATATTACAATTATGGGTTACCTCGAGTAACTCGAATGTAGAAATTTTACAACGCTATCATTAAAAAACTTTGAGAACAATTAGGAATGCATCTCGGTTTGTAACTACCAAAAGAATCCATGTAGATTTGACAATTCCCTTTGTTATTGATGAAATAAATCGCTTCAGCTCTAGATACTTTGATATACTTAGTTGTCACAGCAATGTTTTAGCTATATATTTATTATATGATAGTGAAGAGGTTATAGGACTCAAAAGACTGCATGTATTAGACCTTCCGTACAGGAAATAATCAATTTTTTTTTTCACTTTTATTTATATATGAAAGTAATGTAAATATTGTAAATACTACTTTATCTTATTGACATCAGTGTAAATAAAAATGTTTAAGCTAAGGTTGTTAAACTTTTGAAGTTTAATGACATATTTTAAATAATGATTTCCATTAACACATTTACTAAATATTGTACAAATAGATTGTAAATAAATATATAAAAAAAAAAAATTTTTTTTATGTGTTAAAATTTTTTCCCAAATACAAACGGGGTATGCGCGATTTTTTTTATTTTTACAGCCACACTTTTTCAGTATATTGACGAGCAATTTCCTTATGTGACAGCTATTACTCGCCAAAAATGTTACAGATGCAGTTAAGTGAGAAAAACCGCTGTTTGTTTCAATTTATGCCATGTTTGTTTCATTTCTCACATTTCAATCGAAAAGTTTCTCGAAGCGGCAGTTACAGAACATGGGCACAAAATAAAACAATCTTACGAATAAACGGTAAAAGAAGGAGTGTACAACTTTTTCGTTTTAAACGATTTTTTCTTGTTTTTGCAGTCATAATACATAATTAAAATTAATTTTTTAAGTCTGGCTTTTTTATTTCGCTGACACTTTTATTCTTTATATTTTTTAAGAGATTTTCCAATTTTTATTTTTTTACTGATTTATGCGATTGTTTCTTTTTTTAGTTTTAGTTTAACGATTTTTAAAACTAAGCTGATTTTAGTTTATTTCGAGTTGCTTTTTTCTATTTAATTTTTTTTGGGATTTTGTTCTCATATATATTTGTTTATTGAATTTTCGTATATTTCATATGAATAAACATAACCACTGGTCCGCAAAAAACAAAAAAATTTTTGAGCCTTTAAATACATCCGTTTTAGTTTTTCTATCGCGCTCAGATTCTCAGAATTTTGGTCCGCCATTGGAAAGAAATAAAATTAAAAATATAGTAGGATCAGATTCGATTAAAGCAGCAAATATCTACTTGAAATGAAAAAAAATCCAAAGTATGTAAAGAGTGTAAGACGCTTAATTCAAACTCGTTTTCGGTTAATTAAATTGCATTCAAATTTGTCATTGGAATATTTTATTCGTTATATACTTGTCTTTTGATAAATTATTGCAATAGAAAAGTTTGGTAATTATAATTTGTATTGCATTTTTGGAACCAAAAAAAAAAAAAAAAAAAACGTATTTTGCATGAAAAAAATATATCGCCACTAATTTCTGAATAACTCTGAAGCAGTGGAAAATATAAAAAAAAATTATAAATTATATATTCAATGACATAAGAAAATTTTAATCCTAATAGTTTCTAACCCCAATATTCATAAAAAATATTTTAGGTTATAGCCTAAAATACGTTTCATAAACCTTTTATTCGTTCTCAATTTATGATGAAATGTATTGGCATAACAAATTCGAGCTTTATAGAAAAAAACGCAAATCGGGTTGGAATTTAGCGCTTTAAGATGTTTATATTCCGTATTTTTTTTAAAGGCGATATTTTCTGTAGGCTAGTGTAATTAATCAAATCTTATTGCAATATATTTTAATGCCCTGCCCATACCGAAAGGAACAATTATCTTACTGCCTGTTTTCAGATGACGAGCGCTTAATTCATTCGCTTAACTTACATCCATAAACACGGTTCCCGTTCACATATGTGGGTATTTAGTGCTCTATTGATTGGACTAGTTTTATATCTTCCTCTTAACCGGATGTGGTCGCCATCATTTTTTGTCTTGCTTAGATTTTAACAATTTTCTACAGTTCAATAAAATAGCCACAATACTAATTAAAATAACCACAATACTAATTATTAATTTTCTACGATTTTATTACTAATTAAGAGATTTGTGTCTCTTGGCTTTTTGCATGATTTTTCATTTTTCACTTTAATTATTCCTCATATCATAAAAATCGAAACTACTTTTAGAATCAGAATACATATTTTTTTAAGCTTGTTTAACTTTGCAATTAACGTTCGTTTGAGCTATTTTTTCCTTTTAAAGTTTCTCTGAATATATTATTTTACGGCGAAATTTTAAAATCCTAAATATGTGAGTGGTTTTTAGCGAGCTATTTGTCTTCAGATAAAATTTAGTTTAAACAACTTAAAAATTTTACATCTGATGTCTTGTCTTCTTTGCGTATTTTTCCTTTATACGTTCACCAACATTAACTTTAAGGCGTCTTTCCACTTTCACTAACAGTCTGTCCATTCCTTAGACTTGACAGACATGATTTGTTGTACCAACAACAATATTCTTGACTTTTATTTTTTCAAGTTGTACCGACTGAGAGAATGAAATGAAATACCAAAAACAAACATGTTTCTTTAACTTTATATTTTAACGTAATATTTCTTTATTTTCCTTTTTTTTGTTGCTTTGAAAGTTTTTCACTCTTTCCGTTTTATTTTTGCCTTTGTTTAAAGTGAAAAAAAAACAATAAAATATATTAAGATGCAGCACATCAGCTGCTGATGTACTCATACAATAAACCTCAATCTGTCAGGAAAAATGGGTGCTTCTAAAAAAAATTGTTTTGTGTGTGTGTGCATGTGTTTTTAAACTCGTATGAGAAAGTATTTGTGAGTCTGTTGTGCATTAAAGACGTGTATAGCATACGGTAAGGATTAAAATAAATAAAGGAAATAAACAAACAGATAGAGATACAGACAGACAGAAGACAACACAAAAGCATATGAGTTGAACATAAAACAGTTGTGTAATATTTTCGTTTAGTCGATTAAAATAATTGTTGTTTGCAAATAATTTATTATATTGATTGTTTAACTTCATGTTTGGAATATCACAAGGCGAAATGAATTCTATGTGGAATCGTTAGCCTTCGCCTTCATCAGCTGTGTAAATAAAGCAAATCTGCAATTCAAACCCGAAGTGTCGGAAATTGTTTATGTTTTCATGTTAGCTTTAATTAAAATGTAAATAGTTGAATAATTTTGAAAGCGAGAAGTGACAATAATTAATTGTTTCTTTCTATCAATTCTATATCAATTTAATGAATAAAAAATTAAGTGTCATAAGGACTTTAGTAAAACAGTTCTCTATAGTAGGGCATCATAAAATTGTATACCTATGAACTTGGATAATAGTTTCTTATGACGAGTATAAACTCTTAAAAACCACTTGTGGAAATAGTTGCTTTCGTTCGATGTTAAATTTTATGCTGGTGACTTGACTCGTAGTTAATAATTGAAACGTTTAAATAGCTGTTGGAGAGGAGAATGTAAAAAACACAAAGTACGGGATCATTTTACTGCTTATAACAATACTTTATTTACCTTTATTAAAAAGCCAGAAATTTAGTGCTACATTAACAGAAGTCGGCATATGAAGGACACCAATTTTGTATCTCTAAAAAGCTGCATCAAAATACATAAAGAAGAGCTTTATCGTTAAATTATGACTTTGTCATCCTTATTTTTGGATATGCTCTATAATTTATTTACTAGCACATGACCTTTTACATGCGCACAAAGGAAAAAATGGAGAGATTTTGAATCCAGCGAACATCGCTGTCTTCTAAAATTATGCTTTCAACCAAAGTATCCGTAACAGCTCCTTGCTGTTGAAACTTGTTGGAACAGTATTCTGTACCCATGTTCTGTTAATTTGGTGAGAACTTCTGTCATCGAAAAGATGTGAAACTGTATATTCTATCATTACTCGAAGAGTGAGGATACAATGTGTCTTTATTAGTGATGTTACGAATATCAATTTTTAATATTCGCAGAATACGAATATTTAATTTGAAATTTAGGGTACACGATATTGCCCATTTGATTGAAAAAATCTCTGAATTTGAAATTATCTATCACGTTCGCACCTAAATGCCACTACTAAAAATTTTTAATTGTATACTTACAATATTATTAATTTAAAAAACCCATAAGGACCGCGACCCAAAAGTCAGCCCAAGTTTTCCCAAAAGTAGATTAAGGCCACAAATAAAGCCTATCATTCTTCAGGATGAGAGATTTAATGCTTCAACTGAAGTCATGAGGAAGAAGTGACGGTTTTCATATTTATCAGTGTGGTCGGATCTTAAAATTTCTTACAGCTATTTTTTACATAAGTTAAGGCCAAAAAATGATTTCAGAAAATGCTAGCATTTTTTCAAGATTTTTGCTAACAATTTATTAACAGTATGAAATTTTATTAAAAACTACATAAATTTTAGGAACTCATTTTAACAAATTTAGGTGGCCCGCAATACGTTTGATGTTAGCCAAATACAAACGATTTTATTTCTATGCTTTGCTCTGATTTAAAAGATTTTATAAAAGGAAATTTTAGACCAGTTAATTTCTTACCCCCATATTCATAAAAAATATTTTAGATTTATGGCAGGTTTATGAAACCAATTTTCTATGAAAATTAGTTTAATCCCCTTATCGTGAAAATTTTTTTCATTTGAATTGCTCACTTTATTTTTGCTGGGGAGCAAATCATTTATATAGGCAATACTTCTCATATTTCGAATATTAAGGCTTACAAAATTAATTTTAAGATCAGGATCCGTTAAAAAGGCCTAAACTTAAATGTATATTACTCAACAAACGCAAAACAGGTCGATTGCCTGATAATTTGTGAAGCTTTCCAAAGACGTGGTGGCAGAATTTCTGAAATGCAATAAACTCATGTTGCAATGAAACTATCACTCCAATACAACATATTTTAATTTTTTTTTTAACTTTACATTTTTTTTAACTATTCGTGTATAATTTTGAACAAAAATTTTTTTGATTTTTAATGTTTTTTAATATATTTTCTTTTTTACATTCACTAAGAACTGATAGCGCGAAAAATTGTTCACGGGAGCTTCACGATAGCATTTTTCCCTTCGAAGGGAATAAACATTTCATGAGAACAAAAATTCCACTTGTTATTCACGATAGGGGTGATTATTTTTTCAGGAGTTTACCTCAAAAATTTGTTTAAGATATTTAGTTGGATTACCATGAAATGTCCAAACTTTTACACTATAGAATTTTTCTCTTGGGAACATTCAATTACATTTTTATATTGCAATGTAAAATTTCCTTATACTTTTATACGTAATAAAAAAAATGGAAAATTATTTTTATAATCAACATGATTAGGCCATTTCTTAGATTCCGAAAGTGTTAGTTTTTTTTTTACAAAACAGAGAAGATGTTTCTTAAGATAAAACTAATCCATTTTCATACGAAATTTCTTTTTTAGTGCAATAATTTGTGGTCAAAATTTATAAAAGTTGATAACAAAAAGTTTAATTAATCAATAAAACTATTCCTCTAAACTTAAAATAAAGCCAAAAAAGGCTGAAAACATTTTATAAAAACCCCAAATAAAATGTCGAAATGCTAAAAGAAAGTTTTGGAGCTAAATCAAAACTTTGAATGCTAAATTTAAATGAAAAAATGGGCACACTGATACTTATACTTAAATACTTTTAGATTTCGTTTTCTTACTTTTTTCGCGCTTTTACTTAGTTTTTCACCATCCTATTTTGGTGGTTTTTTACTTTAGCGTTTTTTCTTTATTTTTCTTAACTTTATTTTGCTTAACTTTGTTTCATACAGTTTTTAGTAATGGATATCAAATTGTTTAGCTTTACACTTCTTATTTTTCCCTCGTAATTTGTTCTCACATTTTTGCGATCATGAAAAACTCCCATGAAGAAAATGAATTCATAGGAGAATAATAACGTGAAAAAATCTTCGCGGGAAAAAATTCCCCTTATCGTGAAAAAGTTTTGCCCTCGTAATTTGTTCACTTTTCCCATTGAATTTCTCACTTTATTTTTGCTGGGGAACAAAACATTAATGTAAGTAATTCTTCTCATAATTCGAATATTGAAGTTTACAAAATTAATTTCAATGTCAATTTCGGTTAAATGTGCCTCTTTTTATACTTATATGTATATTGTTCAACAAAATGCAAAAAACAGGTCGATTGCCTGAGGAGTTATGAAGCGTTTCAAAGACGTGTTGTTAGAATTTTAGAAATTTGTTTACTGCATAAAAGCGCAATAAGCTTATGTTGCAATCAAACTGTCACTCCAATACAAAATATTTTCTTTTTTTTTTATAACTTCTCTTTTTTTAATGTTTTTTAATCTTCTTTTTTACATTCACTGAGAACTGATAGCGTGAAAAATTGTTCACGGGAGTTTCACAATAGCATTTTTCCCTTCGAGGGGAATACAAATTTCATGGGAACAAAAATTCTACTTGTTTTTCACGATAGGGGTGATTATTGTATAGTAAGCAGAACGGAAGGATTTCTCCGAGTTTCTCGAAATATTAAATGTCAATCCACTACAGTGAACGCATTTCTTATTTGTGTAATAGGATCGGAACTATCTGGATATTTCATTAAATCATTCCAGTTGTCGATAATTTTCGTACGATAATTAGACAATTTCTGCAAATGATAGTTTATGTAGGAATGCTTATAATAAACATGGGTAATTTTCATAAATTCTTATTGTGGGGGCACAAAACTTCAAATGTTTGTTTGTTTTTTTACTTTACTAAAAGAAGATTTTATTTTGCGTTAAAGGCAAAAGGTTTTTTTTAAATAAAAATCAATATTTCTTTTTCATTTTATGTATTTTTAACACTTTTGTATTTTTTCTTTTCTTTTGGAATCTATTAACGAAATATTCGTGAAATATTCACTTGAATTTGGCCAATACGAATACGAATAGGAATATCGTAAAATAGGCGAAGAGTCAGCATTTCGAATACCAATACGAATATTCGTAGCATCACTAGTCTGTAGCTCATGTCGAAATTTATCAAAAGAGATACGTCGATACTTTAGAAATATCATTATTTTAAACTCGAAGCCGATGTGTAATTGCTAATCACAAATATCGTTGAAGGCGATTGAAACTTATAAACATTTTTAACGAAGGCGGCGACAATACAAACGTTTGCTTCTTCCCAGCAAAAACTTTACTTACCTGGTAAGTTAGCAAGTAACATTGGAGAAAAATAAACACTACTTATTTTTCGGCTGAATAACTACTTATTTTTGTTCGAGTTGTCCACAGAATTCAGTAGTTACAATACACTTACTAGATGTCACAAAATATCTAGTTATTATTTAACTACCAGTAAGTTGAATTTTAAGTACTTACAATATACTTACTAGAAGCCAAAAAATAACTAGTTTTTATTTAATTGGCGCTAGTTAACAGACCTAATAAGTAGTTGTGGAGCTAGTTACCAGTAAGTAAATATTCAGTATTGAAAACAAGACAACTAATAAGTAGTTATTAAGCTGATTATTAGTAAGCAAATATTCATAACTGAAAATAATAATAGTGAAAAGTACTTACTGGGGTCATTACTAGCAAGTACTTATTGAGGTTTTCAGAATAATGACAATTATAATGACAACTACTTACCAGGTAACGTATGAAATAACTACGACCTATTACCAAAATTCAAAAAGTTTTTCCTGGGTTATTTACAAAATTGCCTTGAAAGCATATTTTTCTAAAATTAAAAAAGCAAAATAATATACTAATGAATAAAATTATCTAGGAAAAAACTACTAACATTTTCCATATTATTATTCATTGCATTTTTCGTTTCTTATATATTTTTTATTTTTAAAATTTTATCACGCCGCGTTTTTGCTTGTGAGTATATTTTGTGGTTCAAAGCGGGAACTTTACTTACGAAAATTTTACCGATATACATATGCACTTTTTCTGTAATTGGCGAGTGACAGCTATAACTCGCCAAAAAAGTTACAGACACAGTTAAGTGAGAAAAAGCTCTTTGTTTCAATTTACGACATTAATATTTTATTTTACGTATTTCATTCGAAAAGTTTCTCGACTTGGAAGCTACAGAACATGGGCACCGGTTCCTTCTGACTTTAAATTTTTTTTGAATTTAATTATTTTAAATGATTCTTTACAACAAACTAAAGCAACGTAAGGAAATACCGTTCTTTAGATATAAACAAATTCATTTTTGTCGCAAGCCCACTTCTCCAATCGCACCCATATCTTGTTCAATGTTGTGTATTGATAACCAAGATGCTTGTACATAATTTGGAAACTTTCGCTTTTGCCGTTCTCCAGATATACAAAACATATTTAATAACATAGTTCCCGTAATTTCTGTTGTGCGATTCACTAACTTTTAACGATCCGACAGTCTTAATTTTTGACGACATATATATTCGCTTGCAGTAACGATAGTGTGATTTTTTTAATTATTTTTAACGATTGTAAACAGCTGTAGCTTTTGTAACATCTCTGTCTACAAAATGTTAAAATAAACGAAAACCAAAAAAGAGAATAAAGAAAAAACAAATGAAATTGTGCTTAATTGTTTTTATATATATATATATATATATTAGGGCGGGTCAAATTGTATGAAACAATTTTTCATACATACATAGAACAAAATCATATATACATAGAACAATTTAACTAAATTTTTTTCTTTTTAGTAGAGATATTAGGAATTTTTTGTCGAGCCTAAAATGAACTTTTAACTTATAAATTCGAATTTTTTTCGAGATTTTTTTTTCTTTTGCAGTTTATGAAAGTTCAGATAATTTCCAACAACTTTTATTACGATCAACTTTTTTGTTTTCACTTGGTTACGTATGAGTTTTTTTTAGCTCCAATTTATTAACATGCATACGCCATGTGGTACAACTAATAATTCAAACTTTTAAAAAAGCACTAAAAAATTCCTAATATCGCTACTAAAAATAAAAAAAACATCAATACAGATTCTGAAAGGTGATAAAAATACCTTTCAAACAAGCCCAGATTGAGAAATCTACTATAATTCTATCCGATTTTATGACGAATTTAATTAAATTGTTGTATGTATATATGGAAAAATTTCTATTTTTAAATTTTGGGGGGCTCTGAGCAAATTTTTCAGAATCAGCTATAGATTACGTTGTTGCTATACGCTTCATCAAAAAATAACCCGCCCTAATATATATATATATATATATATATATATATATATATATATATATATATATATATATATGCACAGCGTCTATTCAGCGAACAGAGTTTCGGGCTTGCACATAAAAGGCGGACATTTGCATAATTGGCGAACAGTCCGCCAAATGATCATGTGCCTTGAGCATATTCACCGGACACGTCAATTTTCCCAAAAATTTTTTAATTTTTTTTTTTTTTACTTTTTTTTACTTTATTTAACTACACCGTGGTTATATATCGATCAATTTCTATTAAAACTTCGATATATAAGGTTTAAGTGCGTTAATTTTTTATTTTTTAACAAATTTTGTTGCGTAGTATTGCCAAGTATTTTTATATTTTCCCGTTTTTACTCTGTTAAAATTACATACATGTGACTTCGACGCCGCCAATACTCTTATGTTTTTACGCCGTTTAGAATGTTTGCTTCACAGCTGATCACAAAATTTTATTTATATGCGTTCAAAAAAGGAAATGCAAAACCAAAAATTATGTATTAAGTGTTTACATAATCCTGTCTATCCTTTTAATAGATTTGGAAGCTAGTTTGCCATTTTTCTTTGGTTTTTCCTAAATGTCGGTCGAAGGATTGGTACTCGCCTACAATTACAATGTGTTTTATCGCTGGTATAAGACAGACAGACTTATTTGGTGTGGCCAAAAATTGTGGCAGTGGTTGTGTTACTCTTTTAGGGAGTTTTTATAGAAATTTAAATAGCACCCGCACAGCCATGAGACACGTATTATTCATATCAAGATCGTGCTATTTTGTCAACGTTTTATACCCACACCACAATAGTGGAGAGGGCATTGTTATGCATTTGTGCTGATGTTTGTAACACCGATCGACTCATAATCACTTTCTGAGTCGATTTAAATATGTCCGTCCGGCTGGCTGGCTGTCCATGTAAACCTGGTACGCAGAGTACAGGTCACAATTTGGTAGATTATTTGATAAAATTTGGAACATAGGTACTAATTGCCACAAGCCTATTGAAATTGGAGCTAACAAATCTATAATTTCACATGGACCCCCATACAAGTTTTTTCCGGAATGGGGTCTTTCTGCTCATACACCATCTTATGTTCGTTTTTATATTAAATTTGGTCCAGACTTATTTTATTGCAATCATAATCAGCTTACCATATTCAATTGGAATCGGTGCATATTTGACGATTGATCCCATACAAATACTACTCCCGAAAATAGCTTAAATGGCATAACATTCTTCGCAATGTTATTATTAACATAAAAATTGGCGACAATAACTTTTAAGATAGCTATTATTTCTTGTAAAAACATTGTGCTTATAGTTCTAATATTACTCATAGGTCCCATAAACCCCCCCCCCCCCCCATTCTAAAATTACTTAATGGCAAAAAATATCAGATGAGGCTACCTAAATAATAATAACGGGTCCATGATTACCAATGGGTACCAAATAGGGTACTCTCGAAAATTTGTGTTTAAATACTATGGTGAGGGGTATTATATGGTCGGCCTTGATTGTCTAACTTGTTAGTTATGAAACGGTGTCATTTCTAGTCATATAAATCGAATTTCAAGAATGACATTCCGCTACTAATTATATTAGTTTTTGTAACAAAATTATCAATTTTTTATCCCACTGAACCAATTTGACATTAATATTATTCTTTTCTATTGGGTTTTTCGAAAGTTAACAGACGGACATGGCTAAATCGACTTAAGATTAGTTCACATTTATCAAATATTTAACGAAGAAATCCCAAAAAAGCGTAACCACAAATTTCATCAACCATTTACATCGTAACAGTTTTTACGGATTCACTACACAATATTTCTTAACACAAATCATAGTAAATTGTTATTAATAAAGTCTTATTGATCTAGTAAACGTTATGTAAAATCAAATATGTATTTGATAATGATTGTGGTTACGTGTGGGACGTCAAATATGTGTTAGGTGTCACTCAGAATTACTCAAGAACTCGGAATATATACATATGTATGTATAAATACTTTCAGGGTTCTGAGAGTAATAATTAAAAATTTCACACAGTATGATAAACTATAAGTATACCCTCAGTCAGAACTAGTGGCGGAGGGTATAAAAATATGATGTTCATTTAATGTGAAGAAAAAAACTTGATATTGATTAATAACATTTTTTTCATTTTTTAGTATTATAATGTTTTGAAGAATTATGATATACAAGCATTTAACCCGCTCTTTGTTAGCGTCTCCCTTTTTTTCATGCACATGTTTATATGCAAAAGTTTATGTTTCTAGGTTTTAACAAAAAAGTTCCAATATTTCAATATATCCGATTATTTTTTTTTTTTTGATGAAAAACAATAAGTATTCATTTTTTTGTATTTCTTTTAGCGTTTGTTTTCTAATGAACAACAATAAGTGTTTGACTTTTTCAATTTTTTTTTAATTTTGGTGATATGATGTTACCCAATTTACCCGTTTTTACCCCTAAACGTTTGAATTAATTCACATCTTAGTGGATCGATTTGACAAAAGACCAACCTCCGGTTCAAATTTAAATTTTTAAACTTCAGGCGTTTAGGCTTTGCTATGAAAGATAAATAGATGGAGAAAAAGTACTAGATTAATTTAAAAAAGTACCAGTTAGAGAACAAAAATGTACCAACAATTTCCTCTCACAGAATCTCATTCACTCAGTACCTTGGATGTTTAATTTGATGTTTCTAGCTCCAATATTAAAGAAAATTCAAAAGGTACTAGTAGAAGAACAAAAAAAAATACCAAAAGTCCCTCTAACAAATTCTTATCCGCTCAGGACATTGCATGTTTAATTTTGTTTCTAAGTGCAAATAAACGAAAATTAAAAAAAAGAGTACCAGTTGTAGAACGAAAAAGTACCACAAAGCCCCCCCCCCTCCCTTACAGTCTCAGGAGCTTTCGTGTTTAATTTAATGTTTCTAGGTCCAATACTTACGAAAATTCAAAACATACCAGTTGAAGAACAAAAAAGCACCAAAAACTTCACTGTTATAGATTCTCATCCGCTCAGGGCCCTGCATGTTTAATTTTATGTTTCTATGTCCAATGTTAACGGAAATTCAAAAAGTACCCGTTAAAAAACAAAAACGTACCAAGAAGCCCTTCTTACTTTTTGAAAAACAAAAAAGGTCCCTATTATTGATCCTCATCCGCTCAGGATAGTTCGCTGTTTAATTTTATTAATATTAAAAAAAGTACCAGTTAAACGACGAAAAGGTACCAAAAAGCCCCTCTTACAGATTGAAAAACAAAAATGTTCTCTCTTATAGATTCTCATCTGCTCCGGACATTGCATGTTTAATTTTATGTTTCTAGTTCCAATATTAACGAAAATAAAAAAGCACCAGTTCAAGACCGAAAAATTAACAAAAATGATCCCTTTTCTCATTCACTCAGGACATTGCATGTTTAATTTTATGTTTCTAGGTCCAATATTTATGATAATTAAAAAAAGTAACAATTGAATAAGCAAAAATCTAAAGAAATTAATTAAATTTCCCCTTATTGGTACTTTTTACACCCCTTTGAAGTATCAAAAATTTCAGATTGTCAATCCATATTGTCAATGAACGGCGAAAAATTATTTGTAAAAAAAGTACCAAAAATAGTTACGATTTTCACCCCTTAAAAGTTCGAATTTCGAAAATGGTCCAAATGTGTCTATATTAGATAAGTTTCGAATGTGATATAACCTTCATTTCTATGTTTATTGGTTTAATAGATAGATTATGGGCTTAAAGCTCAAGGGGTCAAGTGCCTTTTTTAAAATTTAGATTACATATGGAATTAGTAGATGAAGTTCAGATCACAAGAGGTGAAAGTGGAATTCTCATCCGGTAGCGAGATATGGCGACCAATTCTAGCAGTTGTCATTAAAATACCTGTTTCTATATGAGCAGTTAATCTAAATTTAAAAAAAGGCACTCAAACCCCTTATGCTTAGCCCCTCAGATGGTATGATAAAAAAGCACCAAAAAAAAAAAAGATTTTACCCCTTTACTCCCTAAAAGGGCCGAATTTAAAAAAGTATTAAACATCAAAAAACGTGTCGCATTTAGTCTTTTAATCCATGAAAATTAATTCGATTTACAAATTGCATTTTATGGCATGCAAAAAGGCTTTTGAAATTTTGCCATTTTTAGATTGCCGAACTAAATTGAACCTATTGCAAAGATATTTTTATTTCAATTAACTTTAAAAAATATATTATAGATATAAGCACAATTTGAAATAATAAATTTCGGTTTGCTCTTTATCAAGCTAAGCTCTAACATAGTTCGTTGCACTTCACGATCGCCGGCGTTCTCGTAGTCGAAACGCTTTGTACCAATAGCATCTAGTTCATCAATAAATATAATGGCTGGAGCCTTCTCATTTGCTTAAAGCATCTCTGACTAATTTGGCACCATCACCAATAAAGATTTGCACCAATGTGGGTTTTGTTTGAGCAGCTCGAGCCAAGAGTTTTTCCAGAACCAGGATGGCCGTATAACAAAACACTCTTGGGTAGGTGAATACCTAAATTTTTTCATTTCTCCTTGTCATTAGCAAAACGACCGCTTCAATCACCTCTTGGATTTGTTTGTCCAAACCACCAATGTCCAAGTATTATTCTGTAGGACGTTCAGCTCCTTTTATAGCATTTGCACGAGTACATATTTGGCGAGCAAAGATTCCAAAATCAAATATGAATTTGTATTGACACCGACTAAATCCCTAGCTATTAATTTTTCCGCATCTACCAACCCAATGACAGGCAAAAAGCAGGCTTATATGCATTACTTAACTCTTCATTATTTTTATTTCATTGTATATCAAACGCGTCCTGCTAATAATTTCAACCATGGACATACGAATCACTTTCTCATACAGTTCATCACCATACTCCAAAATCGATTTTTCTGCCAACGTAGCGGCCATTTTGATGAGCTTGTAATAAAAATGTAATCAGATAATGTTAATGTTTTGCTATTTTATTTATATTCAATACTTTAATAAATTTTGTAAATATATTTTTGCTTTACTTGCGATCACTTGTAAATTTGTCACTTTATTACAAGAAAAAAAAAAACAAACACAGAGTTGCAATTATGGACAGGGTTCGGAACAAATCTAGTTTACCCACGCAGCTTCAATGATAAATTAAATTACCCAGAATGACAAAAAATTATGAAGAAGGAGTAAGAAGAAAATGTTAAGGGGCAGAAGTTGCGCAAGCGCATAGTTTTCATGTTATAGACCTCGAAAGTTTTCATATTCATAAAAATGCGATTTTCCACTACATTTCTGAACGTATGACAAATATTGGTACCATTTCAAAGCTTTTTAATAGATCTGTCTGGTTTTACAAAATTTGTTTAAAAATTCTTAACCCATTAAGACTCGAAGATGAGTTTGCGAATATACAAAAGTTTTTAGTAAGCATAATAATTGCTATGGAGAAAAATTTTAGTTAGCGAAGCCAGTGTTTGTTATACCATAGGGAAGAAAAAGTAATCGAAGCCAATGTAACTTAATAAATTTTTATTTTTTACGTTTTCATTGGAATAAACTGCACAATTATTTAGCTAGTGCACTTCCGTAACTTTTTGATGTACAATTTTGTTAAAACTGTAATGTGAATTACATTTTTGAATAGCCTGAAAGATATTTCCAAAAGCTTTAAAATTGTACCAATAATGGCCACATTCGTTCAGAAATGTAGTGGAAAATTGCATATATATATATATGAAGAATTTATTAGAGGTCTAAAACTCGAAAACTATGTATTTGCGCCACTTGTTCACTTTATATTTTCTTCTTATTTTACACTAGGTAATTTAATTTCTATTTGGTTAACTAGGTTTGTTCCCATTTTTATGCAAACATTTCATTAAAAAGGCTAACTAGTATGTAATAACCTTGGTCCGGATTTTTATGGTGCTAAAATCGCGTTAAATGCGCATAAAACATTAACTAAAAATAGAAAAATATGCGCTAAATATTAGAAAAATATACACCTAAAATGTTTTTAGAGAACACATGATAAAAAAAACTAATAAATATAACAAGAAGAGAAACAAAAATGACATAAAAGCATAAAAATTCAGTATAATAAACGAAAGAAGGTACAATAAGCACAAAAGTAGAAGTTAAAATAAAGTGAAGCACAAAAATATAAAGAAAACACAAAAGCAAATAATCATATAAATTAAGTCACTTATTAGCTAGATATTTAAACCGACATATAACGTGAATTAAGAACAATAAGAAAAAATTTTGTTTATATAAATACATACAATTTTTTTAATATTTTTAAATGAAAGGTTGAGGGATCTTGGCCTCAAAAAGATTTTAAACATGGAAAATGACCGTTTAACGCGGCGGATGTGATCGGCACATGATTAAATGCTGATAGTTCCTTTGTGGTATATTAATTATCCACTACGCTGTTTTCGTAAAAATTTAAAATTAATATGGCAACAGTTTGATTTACGTTTTTGAACCCTCAATTTTTCTAAAAATTTTTTCAAGCTTGATACGAATTTGTTTACTAAAGTCACCCTTCACTGCATACATTTTATTTGTGGCATTATCAATTAATTAAATTTGCTTTCTCAATGGATTGGATTTCTCTTATTTCACAATAGTCTCAGAGATGAATGCGGTGGGCCACATCCTTGAATTGGTCAAAATTTTCAGCATAATACATAACTCAACCACGATCCACACCTGGTTGTTATAGGAAGTGGAGGATGAAATAAATCTCAAATATGTGGAATAATGGACGACTGCAAATCATACTGTTAAATTTCGTGAAGATCAGTCCATAACTGAACATAGGCCCCGTTTAAATTCTACTCCCGGAAAACAGTTTAGTACGCCTAAAATCGTAATTATTAACGCTATCATAGTAACATTTAGTACGTCACAGTTTTATATTACTAGAAATCACATTGCCAAATTTCCTGAAGATCGGTTTATAATTTACCATAGGCCTCATATAAACCCTACTCTCGTTTTGTACGCCTTAAACCGTAATAAATATTAATGCTATCATAATAACATTTAAGACTTCACAGTTTTATAAGACTAGAAAACACCATAATAAATTTCGCGATGGTCGGTTCATAATTTACCCATATAAAGCCCTCTTTGGGAAAATAACTAAATTTGTCTAATACCGTAGCAGATATAGATTTTGGGGTAAATTTTCTTCATATGGCCAGAAAAGCTGTCATGCAATTTTGTGATATACGGTCCATAATTTACCTTTGATCCCATATTAAGTAGCCTTCTGAAATGCACTGTTAACGCTAAAACTAATTGAAATTTATTCTCATGTATTTCTTTAATCAGAAATCAGTCTTTAGAATTTTGGGATGATTGGTCTATAATTTACCATAGGTCCAATACAAACTACCATCCCAAAAATTATTTTAGTTCGGCTAAAACTGGTACGAAAAGAAACGCATAAAACTTTCTGATTGTCGGTCAATAATTTAATATAGGTCTAAACCGCAACCAATTTTAATGCTGACGTTAGTTTTTATAAAGATTAGTTAATAATATATATGTATTTACCATATAGAGCCCTCTCCTGTCAGTGGAGGGTATCAAAGATTCGGCACAACCTAATATAGCACATGTTTTATAAAAAAGTTTCCTTAAGCGTAATTAAATAGTACTGCTAGGGATAAAAAAAAGTATAATATTAAATATCCTTTAAGATTTCATATGGCGTATATGTGCACTTCATAGCCTCCAAACTAAAATCTGTTTGCACAAATTTTATACATATTTGTATCAATAATTTAAGAAGAGAAAGCCATAAAGCTGTATGAAAATGGCTAAGATTGATAAGTTATACCTATTGTAAACTTCTGCCCTCTTTATGTGCGGTTTTCACAACACAAGTGATGAACTGAGTGTCTTAAAAAAACTTAGTGCTTTTCATATAAATTTTGCTACACGTACAATCACTTGTATTATAAAAACAGCATATTAGTTACTTATAATGAAACTTTTTATAAAAAATAAAATGGATTTTATATTAAACACCCAAATTAAGACCATTGAATTTTGTATAAAGATGGAAGTTCTTAATTTAAATAGTTCATATAAAATCTTTTATTTTTCAATTTATATACATATATAAACATATGAAGTTGTATAAAAATGGTTGAGATTGATTTAGTTACGCCTATTGTAAACTTCAGCAATATTTAGTAACTTTTAATGAAACTTCTTTTTTATTTATAAAAAATAAAATAGATTTTATAGTGCTGGTTCACCCTCTTCACTTTTATATAAAAAGAATTGTTATATTTGCTTTGTCTTTGTAATCAAATGTTTGAATAAAAAAAATATATAATTTTTCTTATCAAAATATGATTTTTGATCGCTAATAAAACTTTTCTTTCCAATAGTTCTGGCAACGCCGCCTTGAATATAACCATGCAGTTTTTGCCGGAATCCAAATGTTTCGTCGTGAGTAGTAATGTTTCTTGATGTGGTAACATTTCTTGTTTTTGGTTTCTCAAATATCAACATTTTTTGATATCTTATGTCATGGCCCAATTATTAGGTCTGCTCAAAACGCCTTCTGATTTTTTGTAGACTTGTATTTTTACCGTGCCATTGTTTTTGACATCTTGTCCATTTATTGGGGTTTGACATCTTTAACATAATTCACACAAACAAAATGCGTGTTGTTTTTTCTATTGTTGCATTGTTGTAGTTTCGCGCAGACCTACTAATTGGGCCATGTCTTACGTTTACAAACACAATGTTTCATTGTGTTTAAAGAAAGAAATCGGAAAATAGGAGCAATTGTAAATAATATAAATGAGAAAAAAATTATTTCGAATTGAATATAAAAATTTTCCAGATATATGGAACGTAAAATGTTAAAGGTGTTGGAAAAAAACAACTAAGCCCAAATTACAGCGTATTTGTTGCTTAATTATATAAAAAAGGAGTAAAAATTGGGATTTCAGTATTTTGGCCATAACTCGGGCATTTTTCAACTGATTTGATAGATTTATATACCGACGTCTTTAGGAAGAAATTTACCATTTACGCGGAATGATCTGTTATTCCCGGAAATAGGTATTTTTAAAAAAAAAAATTTATTTTGGACATAACTATTTTAGACGTATCCATAGGTCATATTACAGCTCTAAAATTTTATTACAATACAATTAAAATGGGAATTTCAATCGGTATCGAATACCGTAATTTGGCCCCTGTATTTGTTGTATAAAAACTGAAACATGAGTAGTAATAGTGCATGTTTCAACTTATGTTGCAACGGGCAGCATTAAACAAAGCATTAGAATTATCCAAAATTGTATAAATTACACAAAACAAAATTTTGTGTTTAATAATAAGTAACACTTTTCGCTCCTCCTAATGTTGTCGGTTAAACCTAAAAGTAAACAAGTACTACTCAAAATTGGTAATATAGATATCAGCCTGAAATCCTTATTATCCCTTTTACCAACAAGTACATACTTATTTGGTATATACTTCTGTTCTCAATATGCAAATTAATACCAATTTTGAAAACTTTTACGTTGAAGAGGTTACCCAAATGTTAATTTTGATAATGATTTGTGAACAATTTTAGAACCTATTCAGCCAAAATACGCACAATCATTTCAAATTAAATCATTGTGACATTTCAAGAAAAGAGTTCAGTTCGTTGAAATCTATGACCAAAAATTGGATGATAAAGGGATATAAAATGTTTTTTTTTTTGGATTAAAATGAGCACAAACTTTACGACAACTTGGATGTTGAAAGCTATTGGTCAGCGGTTTTAAATATATTAATAATTAATTTATAAACGTACATACATATATGCATACATATGTGCTTATTTTTGTATTAAAATAGTTGTTTATTTTATATGTATACACAAATAAATACAAAAGGCGTTACTAATTACATTATGTGACACCTAATCTCTATGTTAAATTAATTGTCCGCTGAATCCGAGTATGAAGTCAGAATGGTCAAAAGTAGAACAAATTTCGAGATATCCCAAAATAACCGTTATTTGTGTTTTTAAAATAATTGATATCACTTAAATGTAAATATCTTCAAAAATGTAATGCAAGATAATAAATTTATTAAAATAACCAAAGGTCCTTTGTAAAAATCGGTCAAGAAGTAGCGGTTGACAAAAGTTCAAACTTCATGAACAAATTTGGGGGTTTTTTTTTTTGCATTTTTTCTGTTTTCGAGTTATTTTTTAACACAAAACAATAACATTTTCGATACGAACATTTTGTGTCCAATAAAATCCAGATTGCTGGAAAAATGACAAAGTTACCGAAGATTTATTTAATTATCCCACTTTTCAATTTTTATCAAATAAAAATGAAGGAAAAACACAACAAAGAACTAGGTATGCAAAGCTAAATGTTAGTAACAATAAATATTAAAAATAGCTTAAAACTGTATTTGTTGTGAAAACACTCACCATGCTACTCACTTTCATCGCCAAAGTTATTTGGTTGGAATGCTCACGCCAAATTGCGGGAAGATCAAATGGCTTATACCGAATGCAGTATAGTAAATTAGCTAAAGGGCAGAAGGCATATTTTTAAAACACAAAATTACATAATTACTTACTTTGCGCCCGACATCAACATAGTTAAACAACTTTTGCATGAGTTGTATAAAGCACTTAAAACAACTGAGTGCTTTTCATATAAATTTAACTACACATTCATCACTTGTATTGTTAAAACAGCACATAAAGAGGGCAGAAACTTACAATAGATGTAACTTATCAATCTCAACCATTTTTATACAACTTTATAGCTTTCTATTCTTATATTAGTGATACACATATGTTTACAATTTGTGCAAAAAGATTTTAGTTTGGAGGCCATGAAGTACATGCGTCATATGAAATCTTAAAGGTGATTTAATATTATACTTTTTTATAAATTGACTCTTATTCGACCTTTAAACATTTTAATTAATCCTTTATTTATTATACTTTTTGTCCCTAGCAGCACTATTTTATTACTCTCAATGAAACTTATTTATAGAACAATCTTTGATATCCTCCACTGACAGGAGAGGGCTCTATATGGTAAATACATATATATTATTAACTAATCTTTACAAAAACTAACGTCAGCATTAAAATTGGTTGCGGTTTAGACCTATATTAAATTATTGACCGACAATCAGAAAGTTTTATGCGTTTATTTTCGTACCAGTTTTAGCCGAACTAAAATAATTTTTGGGATGGTAGTTTGTATTGGACCTATGGTAAGTTATAGACCAATCATCCCAAAATTCTAAAGACTGATTTCTGATTAAAGAAATACATGAGAATAAATTTCAATTAGTTTTAGCGTTAACAGTGCATTTCAGAAGGCTACTTAATATGGGATCAAAGGTAAATTATGGACCGTATATCACAAAATTGCATGACAGCTTTTCTGGCCATATGAAGAAAATTTACCCCAAAATCTATATCTGCTACGGTATTAGACAAATTTAGTTATTTTCCCAAAGAGGGCTTTATATGGGTAAATTATGAACCGACCTTCGCGAAATTTATTATGGTGTTTTCTAGTCTTATAAAACTGTGAAGTATTAAATGTTATTATGATAGCATTATTATTTATTACGGTTTAAGGCGTACAAAACGAGAGTAGGGTTTATATGGGGCTTATGGTAAATTATAAACCGATCTTCAGGAAATTTGGCAATGTGATTTCTAGTAATATAAAACTGTGACGTACTAAATGTTACTATGATAGCGTTAATAATTACGATTTTAGGCGTACTAAACTGTTTTCCGGGAGTAGAATTTAAACGGGGCCTATGTTCAGTTATGGACTGATCTTCACGAAATTTAACAGTATGATTTGCAGTCGTCCATTATTCCACATATTTGAGATTTATTTCATCCTCCACTTCCTATAACAACCAGGTGTGTATCGTGGTTGAGTTATGTATTATGCTGAAAATTTTGACCAATTCAAGGATGTGGCCCACCGCATTCATCTCTGAGACTATTGTGAAATAAGAGAAATCCAATCCATTGAGAAAGCAAATTTAATTAATTGATAATGCCACAAATAAAATGTATGCAGTGAAGGGTGACTTTAGTAAACAAATTCGTATCAAGCTTGATAAATTTTTTAGAAAAATTGAGGGTTCAAAAACGTAAATCAAACTGTTGCCATATTAATTTTAAATTTTTACGAAAACAGCGTAGTGGATAATTAATATACCACAAAGGAACTATCAGCATTTAATCATGTGCCGATCACATCCGCCACGTTAAACGGTAATTTTCCATGTTTAAAATCTTTTTGAGGCCAAGATCCCTCAACTTTTCATTTAAAAATATTAAAAAAATTGTATTTATTTATATAAACAAAATTTTTTCTTATTGTTCTTAATTCACGTTATATGTCGGTTTAAATATCTAGCTAATAAGTGACTTAATTTATATGATTATTTGCTTTTGTGTTTTCTTCATATTTTTGTGCTTCACTTTATTTTAACTTCTACTTTTGTGCTTATTGTACCTTCTTTCGTTTATTATACTGAATTTTTATGCTTTTATGTCATTTTTGTTTCTCTTCTTGTTATATTTATTAGTTTTTTTTTATCATGTGTTCTCTAAAAACATTTTAGGTGTATATTTTTCTAATATTTAGCGCATATTTTTCTATTTTTAGTTAATGTTTTATGCGCATTTAACGCGATTTTAGCACCATAAAAATCCGGACCAAGGTTATTACATACTAGTTAGCCTTTTTAATGAAATGTTTGCATAAAAATGGGAACAAACCTAGTTAACCAAATAGAAATTAAATTACCTAGTGTAAAATAAGAAGAAAATATAAAGTGAACAAGTGGCGCAAATACATAGTTTTCGAGTTTTAGACCTCTAATAAATTCTTCATATATATATATATGCAATTTTCCACTACATTTCTGAAAGAATGTGGCCATTATTGGTACAATTTTAAAGCTTTTGAAAATATCTTTCAGGCTATTCAAAAATGTAATTCAAAATTGTATACTCTTAAGCTCACATTACAGTTTTAACAAAATTGTACATCAAAAAGTTACGGAAGTGCACTAGCTAAATAATTGTGCAATTTATTCCAATGAAAACGTAAAAAATAAAAATTTATTAAGTTACATTGGCTTCGATTACTTTTTCTTCCCTATGGTATAACAAACACTGGCTTCGCTAACTAAAATTTTTCTCCATAGCAATTATTATGCTTACTAAAAACTTTTGTATATTCGCAAACTCATCGCCGAGTCTTAATGGGTTAAGAATTTTTAAATAAATTTTGTAAAACCAAACAGATCTATTAAAAAGCTTTGAAATGGTACCAATATTTGTCATACTTTCAGAAATGTAGTGGAAAATCGTATATATATATATAGATGTATATATATAAAAACTTTCAAGGTCTATAATTCGAAAACTATGCAATTGCGCCACTTTTTTCACTTAAGGCTAGTTTACACGGTAATACAATGTGTTACGACATGTCAAAAAATGATGTAGTATGAGAAAAATCTTATCATGTAAAAGCAAAATGCATTGAGTAAGAGAGAATACGGATAAAAAATATGACAATCGGTCGGTAAATGTTCGTTTTCTAAACCATTTTAGAAACTTATGTATTCTCATCACACCAGAGTCGCATTTTAACAGAGTATATTGAAGGTGGTAACATTTTCATAAAATTACAAAAACAAGCAGAATCCACTCAGGAAATGTTCATGTTGTTTTTGTAAATATTGTAAAACTGCAACCATCTGCTTTTTTGTTATTAACTCACTTTGCTTTTATTTTACTTAAACCATCCGTGTAAACATGAAAAATACTTAGAAACAGATTTTTATTTTTTTATTTTAAACACGGAGAGAATTTCATAATATTTTGATTCCACAAAGTCGTAATACATTGTATTACCGTGTAAACTAGCCTTTAACATTTTCTTTTTATTTTTCAATTTTCTATCATTCTAGGTAATTTAATTTTTATTTAAAGCCGCGTCGGTAAATTAGATTTGTTCCGAACCCTGCCCTTAAGTTGCAACTCTGTGTTTTTTTTGTAATAAAGTGTCAAATTTACAAGTGATCGGTAAAGCAAGAAATTTACAAAATTTATTAAAGTTTTTAATATAAAAAAACATAACTAAAGTTGCAATACATTTTTATTAAAAACTTATCTAAATGGCCGCTACGTTCGAAGAAAAATCGTATTGGTGCGATGTTGATGAACTGTATTAGGAAGTGATGCGTATGTCAATGGTTGAAATTGTTACCTAGAATTGGGTTGGTGATTAAGTTGGTGTCAATAAAAATTCCTATTTGATATTGGAAACTTTGCC
The DNA here is from genome assembly GCA_943735925.1 of Pollenia amentaria. Classification (NCBI taxonomy): domain Eukaryota; kingdom Metazoa; phylum Arthropoda; class Insecta; order Diptera; family Polleniidae; genus Pollenia; species Pollenia amentaria. The sequence goes on along the minus strand of OX031008.1, from coordinate 188,153,625 downwards.
AGCCGAATATGATGCTCGTGCAATGGCTATGGAAGAAGATGAATTTCTACAGAATAATACTTCCTAGAGGTAATTGAAGCGGCCGTTTTGCTAATGACAAGGAGAAATGAAAAAATTTAGGTATTCACCTACCCAAGAGTGTTTTGTTATACGGCCATCCTGGTTCTGGAAAAACTCTTGGCTCGAGCTGCTCAAACAAAACCCACATTGGTGCAAATCTTTATTGGTGATGGTGCCAAATTAGTCAGAGATGCTTTAAGCAAATGAGAAGGCTCCAGCCATTATATTTATTGATGAACTAGATGCTATTGGTACAAAGCGTTTCGACTACGAGAACGCCGGCGATCGTGAAGTGCAACGAACTATGTTAGAGCTTAGCTTGATAAAGAGCAAATCGAAATTTATTATTTCAAATTGTGCTTATATCTATAATATATTTTTTAAAGTTAATTGAAATAAAAATATCTTTGCAATGGGTTCAATTTAGTTCGGCAATCTAAAAATGGCAAAATTTCAAAAGCCTTTTTGCATGCCATAAAATGCAATTTGGAAATCGAATGAATTTTCATGGATTAAAAGACTGAATGCGACACGTTTTTTTGGTGACTAACAGGTGTGTTCTAGAATCCGAATCCACTCGAAAGTGGATTACTTCCGCATTTTTGGTGTTCTGCATTTCACATCCGCATGTTTTTATTCGTTTTCAATTAGAGCAGTTAGGGGTTGGTGAAAGTAAAACGAATCGACTTTTATTCTTATATGTGATAAAATTTTTAACAAAAACAAAATTTAGGTTTTTAGTTTGAAATGTTTTTTATTCAATTTAATAAAAAAATATATATTCCTTTACACAAATATTAATAAAAATAAAATTTTTAACATATCCAAAAATTTAAGTTGTTTTTATTAAACTCACTTGTGTAAAAAAACAAACATGGAGTCAAGCATTATTTTTTTTAACAAATTTTTTTAACCAATTTCTTTGAACTTTTTGAACATTATTTTCTTGTCTCCGCAATTGTATATAAGATAAAACAAAGGCTCGAGGCATTTTTATGACAAAATTTTATTTTTTAAGAATAATTTTTTATACAAAAAAAATAAAAATTTTTTTTTTTTTTTGAACAGCTGATAAAAAGCTGTTTTTTTTGTTTTTGACATTTAGATTTTTTTTCGAACACAAACTTCGAATACACAAAAACATGCGGATTTGAGAACACCAATTTATGAATTATGCGGATTCAAAAAAATTTGCGTTTTCAAAACGAGTCGAAACCTAGAACAGACCCGTAATACTTTTTTTAAATTTTGCCCTTTCAGGGAGTAAAGTGGTAAAACCTGTATTTAGGTACTTTTTGGTCACACCATCTATCTTTCAAACCAATAAACATAGGAATGAAGGTTTTATTAGATTCGAACCTTATCAAAAACATACAAATACAAATTTGGTACGTTGTCGAAATTTGAAGATTTATGGGGTGGAAATCGTAACTATTTTTGGTAATTTTTTTACACATTATTTTTCTCCATTCATTGACATATACGTGCTCCCACTACAAAATTGCAATTTTTGAATCATTAAAGAGGAGAAAAAAGTACCAAAAAGGGGAATTTTAATTTATATCTGTAGCTTTTTGGTTTTTCAAGTGGCACTATTTTTAACTACCGTTAATAGGGAACTTTTTCGTTTTTCGATCTCTAAGAGGGGCTTTTTGGTACTTTTTTGTTGATTAACTGGTACTTTTTATGAGGGAATTTTTTGGTACTTCTTGTTCTTTAGCTGGTACTTTTTGAATTTCCATTAGTATTGGAAATATAAACATAGAATTAAACATGCAAGATCCTGAGTGAATGAGGATCTGTAAGAGGGATCTTTTTGGTACTTTTTCGTTCTCGAACTGGTACCTCTTTTAAATAAACAGGTACTTTTTTAATTAAATACTTATTGTTGCTCGTAAAAAATAAGCGGTATCTGCTACTTTTTGGAAATTGGTCCCTTTTAGGGAATAAAAGTGTAAAACCTTTATTTTTCAATTTTTTTGACCCCCATCTATCTTTGAAAAAAACACTCATTTAAAAAATACAAATGCAAATATGGTACTTTTCCCATATTCGAGCGTTTAAGGTGTTAAATCGTACATATTTTTGTCACTTTTTTCAATGATTTTTTCTCCATATATATATTTATCCTTCATCGCATAGCCTAAACGCCTGAAGCTAAAAAGTTTAAATCTGGACCGGAGGTTGGTAAAAACTGGTAAATTTGGTAACCTCATATCTCCAAAATGAGGACATAAAAAACGTTAGCACTAAAAAAGCTTAACACAAAATTTAACTGTAAAAACGAGTCAATTCGCTTACCTCATATCTCCTTAACTATAAAGAGAAACAACAAAATTTAATATGTACTTATTATTGTTCATTAAAAAAATAACCGGGTAGGTGTATGGTCCTTTTTTGAAATTTGTTTTTTTTGGGCAGTAAACGGGTAAAACCTGTTTTTTGAAACTTTTTTGTTACGCTTTCTAACTTTTTACCAAATAAACATAGAAATAAAAAATATATCACATTCGTAACTTATCTAAAGAATACAAATATAAACTTGGTACTTTTTCGAAATTCAACGAAAATCTTACATAATTTTGTTACTATTTTCAAAAAGTTTTGTCCATCTATATAAACAAAACAAAATTGTAACATTACTGACTGATTCACATGGGGCATTCTAAACGCCTGAAGCTTAAATGTTGAAATTTGGATCGGAGGTTGGCCTTTCGCCAAATCGATACCCTTGGCGGAGGAAATTTGATGGAATTTGTGGACAACGTGGTCTTTTATGAAAATCTATTCTCAGAACCTTAAAGGTGTTGCATCTTTATACGAATTTTTTCAATTCGTCCGTATTTTCAAATTCTCTGTAAGATGAATTGCAGGAAAACGCATGAAATTTTATGGAATTTGTGGACAAAGGGGTATTTTATGAAAATTAATTGCCAGAACCTTAAAGGTTTGGCGGCTTTATACGAATTTTGCAACACTTTTAAGGTTCTGACAATTAAGTTTCATAAAAGACCACTTTGTCCACAAATTCCATTAAATGTCTCCGCCCATCTACCATCGTTTTCCTGGAAGTCATCTTAGAGAATTTCCAAATTTGAAAATATGTATTGACAAATTGCAAAAATTTGTATAAAGACTCAACACCATTAAGGTTCCGACAATTAATTTTCATAAAATACCACTTTGTCCAAAAATTCCATCCGCCCATCTCCTACCGTTTTCCTGGAACACGGAAAAATATTCCAGAGAAATTGTAAACTTGAAAAACTAAAAACACCACTGTCGGAAAATACTAAATAACGCGTAAAACTGTAACGACTAATGCTATTATAATGTCGCTTTTATATGATTAGAAACCACACTGTCAACTTTCGTGAAGATCGGTATAAAATTTATAATAGGCCCCATATAAACTTTGCACTCGGAAAACACTTTAGTTACACATATGAAATATTTGACGTCCTACACGAAACCACTAGTTTAGTTAAAAAAAATTTTTGCTTTTTCAAAACGTTTTTCATATTTTCTTTAACGGTGTATTTTCTTATGTAATGCTTAAGGTTTTATTTAATTGTTTTATTTATTCCACGGCAAATCCACAATTTTCTTCAACTGCTTTTGTTTGTTTATCATAAAGCAGTTGATATCTGTCGTAGGGTGCCAAATCAATACTATTGAAACATGTATGTATGAACTTTCGGTAGATTTTGTGTGGGCACATCTTGGATTAAGTGTATGGTGGAGTCGTGGCCCTACAGCACCTGTTGAACCCTGTAAAGCATGGAAACCTTGTAAAGGAACACGTAATGAGCCCGTAACAAATTGCAAAAGTATAGACGACATTTCCTATGAATAGCATTCAACCACCTTTAAAAGATGAAATAAAAAATAAGCAAAATAATTAAAATTGTGTTGTCTAATTAACAACAAAATATAGTAAAACACACCTGCCAAAACCATATAACTTGTTGAGTATCTGGTGCAATGTTTTAGTTCACAATAACCTTTTGAAAAATTAAATTAATTAAGTTGTTTAATTTCTATTGAAATATAAAAAAATTACCTTTTTGTAATGATACAAATTTTTGTTCAATACCCCGCATAAATCTACATTTTACAAAGAGTTTAATATATTCTCATGTACAACTAAAGAACCAAGACCATTATTTTCTACACTTAATGTAGAAAAAACGAACAAAATTCCTTAAATTTATATTTTTAACAAATATTTTGAAAAATTTGCATTGACATGCAACTTATTAAATAAAACCAATTTAGTGTTGTCATGTTTCATTTTGTAAAAAATTTTTTGCGGGTTTTTTGCAAAAAAACGCTTCATTGTTGAAAATTAGCGTTGAAAAGAATGATTTATTGTTTTGACAACACTAATTAAAATTAATGTACACTCCAAAGTCGGCAGACATTAATAACGTGCCCTATAAGAATTTGGGAATAATAATGTGGAAACATGGCAACAAAAAATTTCATATACACGGAGCATATTAATTAGTCATGTTCGCCAATTAAATACAACGTATAGAGCTGCTCGTCAATTATGCGCTGTCCACAAAAACCCATTTTTAAAAGACTTCTAAAAAGTTTAGAAGAAAAATATTGAATTTAGATTTCTAAAATATTGCAATTTATAATATTTAATTAAAAAATTTCAAGATTTTTTCTGTTCGCCAATTATGCCCTGTGCATATATATATATATATATATATATATATATATATATATATAATAAAATAAAAAAAAAAAAACACTAGAATCTATAATAATTTTTTTATTGTTCAATCATTTTTTTTTTTATTGAAAAAATTATTTTATTTAAATGTATTAAAATGAGTATAAGGGTAATATCCTTTCATAGGAGCAGCCGTCTTAATTTCTAGCTTATAATTAATGCTATCCTTTTCGTCATCTAAAGGAATCTTTGAAATTATATATGATCCAGTTGATAGGCTCCCAACATCGTTTTCAGTTAAGACATTAAACCTTTTAGGAAGATAAAGCATAGCTCCATCCAATTCCAAGACAATGGCATCTCCATATTTTGTAGTTACCCGTTCAGCTCCTGTAATAGGATAGTCCTTTCCACCTATCATATTTTTAACACTTAAAATATGTTTTATATTTAATTTGTTGAATGAAGCAATTAATTCCGCGTTAATATTCATCGTTTGATAATTTATAATGAAATGTAATAAATTACTAAATAAATTCACAATTTATAGAAAAAATTTTTGTTTTTTTTTTTTTTTGGTTACACTTAGTTTTAACATATGTTGTTTGCTCTAATTCATTAAAATTATCGATAATGTTTTTTAATTTTACCCACCACACCCATTGTAAAAACAAACAAATTCTAATTTCAATTTTATTAGTTTTTATTATTTATATTTATTTATTAATTTCTTAAAATATATTTTGAATTAAAAAAATCACTACTACATCTATAAACATAAGTCTACTTCCCTAATATAACGATCTCCATCTTCGTCCAAATAAAAACCATCATTTGCCTTCAAAATGATGGTATCTCCCTCTTCATCGTCCAGAAAATCCTCAATTTCCCACAAAAAATCATAGTATGCCAGCTGGTTGTTGGGGATTTCAATTCCTGGGGTTTTTAGCATATTCGCTATAGCTTCGTCGATTAACGCATTTGTACGCGTCTGTGTAATGTCTTCTTCTGCTGCTTCCATAGAATTTTCGTCCACAAATTCAATTTCCAACAGGCTCGAATTCATTCTTTATATCTTCAGTGTTCAAATGTAAATAAAAGTAGTTTTCAGAAGTATACTCCACTAAGCCTTTTTTACTTTTAATACTTACATAGGAAAATCCATGCAAACTAGTATAAATACTATCTGTCTGTCTGACTAACTTTCCTTTTCCCCCTTTTTATCTTCTCTTTTCTTTTAAAAAATCATAAATAAATACTTTGAATTTTTCTTCCACCCAAATAAAAATTTAAATAGAAACACCAATTGCATCTATACAATTTTTTTTTTTTTTAATAACTAAATAAAATCATAATTTATAGATACTTTGAATTTATTCTTCAACCCCAAATAAAATTGAAAAACCATTTGCTGTTACGAAGCCAGTCTGTCTGTATGTCTGTCTGTCTATCCATCCAATAATATTTTCGTCGATCACCCAAACAAACAAAATAACAACAACCCTCCATCTGGTTACCAATAAACACACACACAACAAAAAGGACTTTTATCAGAAATGTGTATTTTCTCCCAACAATCCACAAAACACACACAAAAATAAAAAAAAATATTTTTCCAATTTCTTCCTCAAGGTCTGTCTGTGTATCTATCTATCTATATTCAAGACACGCTCCAATACAATACCCTTATCATCTCACACCCCATAAATTATTAATTTTAATATCATAAAAAAAAAAATAAAAAAATGCGCTTATCAGCTTTGTGTGTTTCCTCAACAAAAATTTTTTCTTCACATAATTCAAGAAAATAAAAAGATAGAATTATCAACAATATTTTCCAATTGCTTCTACAAGGTCTGTATGTCTATCTATCTACATATCTCTATGTCTGTCTGGCTGTCTGTCTATCGATCACAACAAAAGAAAGGCTTCAACAATGCACCCACCACTTGTGCCTATAAAATTTAACGACTTTTTTTTATTACTTTGTTTTTGAAAATTTTTTTTTTTTTAAAAATTTGACGTTTTTTAACACGT